>CM046005.1:0-10000000 GCA_025175895.1 Wurfbainia villosa
ATTAAGCCAAATTAAACTTATCGAGCGAAAAATCAACAAAACCGATTTATTAACTCGATTCAAAAAAAGATTAGCAAGCTATCTTTTCCCCCTTTTTTTTTCAGCGACATGATTTCATTGATTAAAAAAAAAAAAATTTTTTAATCAACCAAAAAATCACAGTCGACTTTCTCCTTTTCTCGTGCCTAAGTCCGTAATTTTCCTTACGATTGGATCTTTGCGCTACAACGCCGTCTCGAGGTCGCCTCTCGCCCTCTCCTCATCCCCGTCCTGCTTCTTTGGATACCGCTCAACTCGAGTCGGCATTTGTAGCGCGGTGGCGATGGAGATCGTGGCGTGGGAGGAGGTGCGCTCTTTCTGCGTGCACCGCGAGTAGGGCGGCTAGCTAAGCGGGGCGATGCCCACGGCGGCCGGCGTTTTGCCTTGGCAAGGGCACATTCGAGTGGTGTCGCGCGCGGCTGTTGTAGCGTTGTCAACCGGTGACCAAGAATTCTCCGTCGTCGGACCACGACCATGTCGCAGCCCTTCGTCCGTTGAATTCTAGCAAGCTTCGCGATCGAGCGAGAAAACTGCTCGCATTCTTGAAGATCAAGAAAAAACTTCCTAACGGTAAGGAAAAAACTTCCGAATTCGCTCGATACCAATGCAATGTCGATACGATATTGAATCTGTTCTAATCAAGGTAATTTACGAAATGAAATCGAATTCATTCACATAACTGTTCTTGAAGATTTACCCCACTAGAGTTGAATCGGTTTTGGATCTTCTACTCGCGTCGGAGGAACGATCACAACGGAATGTCCCTCAGATTTTCACAAACCAAATCCAATGATGCTTAGATTTTCTTCTCTCCGACAGCCTCTCTCTGTCGTTGAAGCCTTGGACGCGCCTCCCTTTTAAAGGGAGGAGATCATACATGCACGGCTTACGCCGTGCGTGCATGATGGCGATTCCACAACTTACATTTTTTATCGATCATCTGAATAAATCAAAGAGCATTTACAACGGATAATTCAATGATTCAATATTTATAGATTATCAAAAAAAAATTCTACAAATATACCGGAGCTGAATAGGTCCGTGCAATCAATTATTAACCGAATCGACTGAATCGATTTAATCAAAATTGAATAAATTGATTTTTTTTTTTATAGAATCGAACGATTCAAATTTCCAACAAAACTAATTGATTAAACCAATAATAAATTGATTAATTCGATTAAAAATTAAAAACAATTGAATTTTCAATACCAGTCCACGGGTGCTAAAAAATGAAATTTTTTTTTTTTTAAACTTTGATTGGTGCTATACGGTACTAATTGACAGTTTACTACGGTACCAATCGACCGATATAGAAAATTATTATTTTATCGTACTATTATAATATCAATCGATTGATGATATTATACAATCAATTCATGAAGTTTAATTCAGTTTTATTGGTTAAATAAATTTTTTTAATTTAAAAATTAAAATCGAATCGAATTAATGAAAAACAAATATTTTTTTAAAAAAAATAAAAAATAAATTTTCAAATAACGATCAATTTAAATGGTTGATTCGATCGAATTTTCGCACACCCCTCCCCTCCCCTAAGCTGGAGATCGATTTTTATGTATGATTTTACACCGCTTGGTGCACCACACTGTCATTATTATTATTATTATTATTATTACCCAACTTTACTGAGAAATAAATACAAAAGCTCAAGCGACTTTTGGTTCGCTGGATGAACTGTTCTAATTATGTTACTGACTGCGGAATAAATATTACTGTATTTGGTTTAAACATATTCATTATATTTATAATGAACCTTCCCCTTCGGCTCTGTAAAATCATGCCTGTGATTTTGGTCCAATTCATCAGCGCATACTTACAGAACCTCAAACTAGAGGATTGACCTTCCATAGTTGGACATGTCCTTGGACGCGTGAAGATTCAGGCTTACCAGCCAGGCGACAAACAAACTCCTCTTGTTCTCCATTTTAGATTCCCTATCTAGTTGAAACATTTCGAGTTCGATCTCTGAATTCTCTCCTCTAGCTCCCAAGACCTATCTTTCAAATTCCCCATCCTCCTTGCAACCTAAATACAACGATCCTTGCAGTTCAGACTATAACTAAACATGAAATTCCTCCACAAATCCATTCCACGCCCATGATTCTAAGGATCTAACATGATGAGTTACCAAATCATATAGGGTTTGGGGTTAAAGAAATAATGATGCTAGACCAAGGGTCAAATAACTAGCAAATTGAGCATATCTAATAAGCCATACAGGTCAAATAACTATTTTATCTTTGAAAAAACATACTCTTTATTTATTAATTATAACATTCTTGATTTCTTGTGAATTAAACACAAAAATAGAATATATTATCTATTTCATGCTATATATTCTTATCGACTCAACTGATAAAAATGAAGACTTGGAAATTTCAAACATAAACAATTAAATAACTATTCCATATTCTCTTATCAATTTCATATATATTTTAATATATAACTTCATATAAATGACAAAATGAAAAAAAAAGAAGATAATATAAACATAAGCTTACATTTTTTTTTAAGTCCTAATTAAGTTCAGACAAGCCACATGGCACTGCGTATTTAAAATGCTTCCTTTACAGAAAACCAGTTCTGATATGCTTGTTTCACTTCAAATAAGACGTATATTACAGGCAAGATAACTTCGAATGGATGAGGAAAGATAGTGAATTCATCCATCAACAAGTTGAATTAGCAATAATAATCCATCCCACAACACCAACTGTCTACGGTCACTGGAGAATTGGAATTGAAAAAGTTGCATTAGGATTCAGATGTTTAAGGTAGGTTAAGCCCTTGATTCCTGAAGCAGAGATTACTTAACGACACCAATTAGAAGATATGTATACCTGGAGGTAGCAATCTTGATGAATGACCTTCTGGGTGCTTGGATTAACCGTCACTGTGCATGAAACTTTACTCTGAAAATGTAAAGATCAAGAAGTGAATGCTATTCAGATACAGGCTTCAAAGGGGGGCAAATGGAGAGCAGAGAATCAATGTAGAATTGAAAAAATATAAACCATGACCATACATTTTAATGAAAGAGTGACTCAATGCTACTTGAGACATTAAGACTGTTGGAATGAACATCACAGGGATAGGTTGGTTGAGATGCAGATCAGTTGACTAAGGAAATCACAAGACTTGTGAGTAGTTGTGAGTAATTTGTATAGTGAACCCAGCACCTTCAGTCAATGGAGCGAAAATACCAGATAAGTAGTCGTTGGGAATGAGATCACTGTTCTCGAACTGCTACAACACAATGGAATGAAAGTGAATCCTTTTGGGGTCAAAAGTCTCAAACATTTGATCATGAGTGGAGGCACAAGGAATCCTTTTCACAGCAACAAAGCATTTAGCTGCATATCCCTAATGGGGTCAAAAGTCTCAAGCATTTGAGCCTGTTGAAGTGAAGGTCAGCAGAAGCGCAATGTGTCGAGGCACCAAAACATTTAGTTGGGAAATCGAATCACAAATGATGTTCAGAGGCTATAGAATCAAATATCTGATGATGTTGAATTGAAAGAGAGTAGAGGCGCAAGGAGTCCTCAGACCAACAAACATTAGTTGCAATTATAATCATATACAACTTTTACAGGGAAAAAATCTCAAACATTTGGTCGTATGGAATTGAAATTTAATAGAGGTGCAAGGAAATCTTTCCCATTTTCAATTTCTCAACCTTTTAAGTTTAGCTTAACCAAGTTCTTCTTGATTGTCTTCTAACAAACAAATATACGATTTCAAAATCAAGAGGAATTGGATCTCAACAGGTCTTATTGGAACAATAATTCCATAGAAGGAACTGTGAAAAAAAAAAACATAACGTTCAAGGTGCTGAAAAGGAAATAAGATCAAGCCTTAGCAAAATTTACCTCAACGGGGACATCAAAGAAGAAGAGCCGCATCCTGCCCTTAATCTCGGTTACTGTGTCCAGAGGCAACGATCCCCTAGCAAGATCCTCGACCAAATAGACGGCATCACTCAACACCCGGATCCCGTCGAGCTTGAGCTTGGCATGGATATACGAAACCCCCCGAGCCCTGATATGGCCACCGCTTGAAGTGACGAAACCAAGCTGCCTTCCCCGGTACCCTAGGGAGACCACGATGGAGCGGTAATTGACGGTGAAAAAGGCCGGGTTGCGGATTCTGATCTCAACGCCCATGGAGATGCATATAGAGGCGTCGGGTGTGACGTTCACACGGATGTCATCTAGATCGAGGCGGGCTACAGTGAGATCGGGCTCGGAGGGCCAGAGGAAGAAGGCAGCGGATAGGAGAAGGAGGAGGAACAAGGCTAGGGTGAGGAGAGTAGAAGAGGAAACGAACGAACCAACACACCGAAACCACCCACAGCATCGGGGGCGCCGGCGGCGTCGTCTGGGGTAGACGGGCAGCAGGACGAACGCCTGGGGTTCCGGGCAGGAGGGATCCTGGAAAACGGCGACGGAGGAGGTCGCGGCAGGGACGCCGTAGCATGTCTGCGCTGACGATGGTAGAGGAGGAGGAGGCTGCGGGAGGAGTGGCGCCGCCGGCTCGCCTGTTTTCTCGGTGAACGTCATGAGTTAGTTCACTTCGATCCTCCGTCTATCTCTCTTCCCTTCTCAGTCTTCGGCTCCGGTTTCTTCGGTTATATATTCATAGTAGAGAGTTTTTTCAAAACGTCGCCCAATTGGATTCTGTTCCTTCGCGGCGAATAAAATCCAACTGAACCACTCGCTGTGGATTTGGTTCTTTTGAAGATTCGGTAGCAATTTAGGTTCAGTAAAAGCTGACCGGTCGGCGGGAAATTTTTTATTTTTTATTTTTATTTTTTTTTTAAAACGAGAAAATATATTTGATTAGTATTTTTTATCTTTGTTTTTCAGAAAATAAAAATATAAAAAAATTATTTTCTATCTTCATATTTCATTTTTCAAAAAAATAAAAAAATATTTTTTGGAAAACTGAAAAATATATAAAAAAATATTTTTTATTTTCTAAAAAAGAAAAATAAAAAATTTTCCACGAACTAAACGCTCCCTTAATATTTTGCATAAATCTATTTCCGATATCCCTATTAAAAAAATGGTGTATTATTTTTCGACGAGTGGATGAATAGGGAGTTTATCCATTTTCAAACTTATATATATGGTCATCTCAGGTTATATATATATATATATAATTCATCCATGAATAATTTCATTATCCATCGTCCGATCTCTTAGAGTTTAAGGATTGAGCTACAGTACATATCCTTTCGAACGATGAATAATAGAACTACTCACGGATGAATTGTGTAGCATAATATTTCTCTCTTATATATAAAAGAATGTTACCATACACAACGCATTCATGAACATCCGTAAATACTTCTATGATTCATCGTCTAATCCTCTAGGTTTCAAGAATTAAACTATAATACTCATTCGATCGGATAGTAAATAATGAATATATAGCTTTATCAACAAGTCATTTCACGAGTCATTTCTTGTCCAATAAGACTTGCTCGAGTGGAGGCATCTTCGTTCAGCCATGCTCCTCTCTCATTTTTTTCCGATAATAATATCCGATAAAGCTTAATTAGAATAATTGTCATTTGTAATTGTCCTAATGGACCAGACTATGAAAAATGTGATACTTTATATGGTCCAATTATGTCAAACGTACGAATATACCGTTGTCTCTTTTGATAGCCAACTCTTCTCTATCGATGCAGTCGATTTTTGGTGAGTATGGCATTTCATGTAAATTCTCTTTCCTCTATCTATATAAGGGTGTCAATTATGTCTCACGTACGAATCTACCGTTGCCTCTTTTGGTAGCCAACTCTTCTCTATCGATGCAGTTGATTTTTAGTGAGTGATGACATTTCATGCAGTCAAGATGTGTGTAATGGGGGGAATGGGCCAGTCGGCCAACAAGCTCATGAAGCAATGCCAAATGTGCAAGCTGGGCAGAATGCAAATGTAAATGGTAGGCAGCAATCTCGATCAGCGAGAGGGCGGGAAAGGAGGAGATCATGGTATAGGCCGAGGCAACAACAACATCCACAATGGCGATCGGCGCACAAACGACAAGGGCTGAATGAGGAGCAGATGGAGGTACAGAATGATCTTGCTATAGTAGCTGCGGATACTCCCATTCCAATAGCTGTTGAGATGCCAATTGGGGAGAGCACCGGGTCACAAGAATCACATCAAATGGCTCAAGATCAGGAGCATCATGAGGGGCAACAGGAGGTGGAGGAGGGGATGAATGGAGGTTCGTCGGGGGTACAGGAAGCCCCACAACAAGCTGGTCGGTCAGCTCATGAGGGTGGCAATGGTGCTTCCGTTTCATCGTCAAGCACAGCTGCAAGTGGACGAATGACAGGGCATGTGAAGCATCTACGTCGTCCCTACCATCACAAACCACAACAAGGGAAGGAGCATAAATGGATTGACCCCGGCAAATGGGCATAATCTACGGGCGCAAGCAGCCCGAGGGGGTGGACAATGAAAGTGGCTTCATGGAACATTAGGGGTTTCCACAAGTCCCTAAAGCAAGGGGGTGTGCAACACCTCTTGAGGAGCAAGGAGATACAAGTATTAACACTATTGGAGACTAAGCTCATAGAGCAATCTATTGGGCCAATCATGAGGAAAAGATTTTCAGGTATGAAGTATGTGCATAATTTTGATTCTTCTAACCATGGTCGGATATTACTTCTTTGGGATGAGCAGCAGGTTGATATGGAAATTATCAATATTTCGGAGCAATTCATGCATACTTATATTCGTTGTCGGGTCTCTGGAGGGGGTTTATATGTCACTTTTGTATATGAGCTTCATTCGGTGACTACTAGAAGGCGCTATGGGAGAATTACATTGGACTTGGGTGAAGCATTTTGGGACCTTGGATGATTATGAGGGATTTCAACGCTATACGGGATATTCATGAAAGACAAGGGGGTAATCCGGTTACAAACTATGAGATGAGGGACCTTCAAAGATTTATTCATGTATGTGGAATGGTGGACTTGTGATCCATAGGGTGTAGATTCACTTGGTCCAATGGGGAGGTGGCTTGCAAATTGGATAGAGCAATGGTGAATCCGTCTTGGCTTTTGGAGGAGTTTGATGCTTATGTAGAATTTTTGCCTCCGAGATGTTTATTGGACCACTCTTGTATCATGGTACGCATTCTTGACAAGGAGAGGGCAGCAACAAGGCCTTTTAAGTTCTTGAACATGTGGCGCTAGCCACCTGGGACCTGATTTACCCCCCTCCACACGTAGGGGCAGCGGTGGGGGGCCGCTAATGTAGCAGTTTCATATTTTTTGAACATGTGGACTTTGCATCAAGATTATAAAAGAGTGGTTGAACAATCATGGGTGACACCGGTTCATGGCAACACCCAATTCCAATTAAAGAACAAGTTGTTTAGATTGAAGGTGGTTTTGAAAGAGCTAAATAAGAAGGAGTTTGACCACATATCAGAGAAGGCAAAGAGGGCGAATTTGGAGTTGGAAGAGGCACAAAAGATTGTATTGGCGGGTGAACCTATCCCTTCAAATTATGGTGAAGTGAGGAAGTAGACAATTCTATTATCGGAAGCGGAGAAGTTGTTTTATCAACAAAGAGCAAAACATACATATTTGAGATGTGCAGACAAATGCACAAAGTTCTTTCATGATGTGGTCAAGAGGAACAACAAGAGGAATGCGATCATCATGCTTACAAAGAGGAATGGTGAAAGAACAACAACCATTAAGGAAGTGGCGGATGAATTTATTGATTATTTCCATGGGATTCTTGGGTAACCGGAGGTTTGTGATCCCTTGGATGGTGCTGCCCTCACGGGAAGGAAGCTCAACAATGGACAAGTGAATGCCCTTGTTCAACCGGTTGGGGTGGATGAGATTAAGTTTGCCTTACATGACATTGGGGGTGAAAAAGCGCCGGGTACGAATGACTTTGGAGCTAAATTCTTCACTTCGACTTGGGATATTGTGGGGGAGGATTTCGTGGCTGCAATACAAGAATTCTTTAGGATGGATAATCTTTTGAAGCAATGGAATCATTCTCATATACCTTGTGCCAAAGAGTGATCATGCGGAGGGTGTCTTGGACTATCGGCCTATCTCATGTTGTAATGTCTTTTATAAAGTTATTGCTAAGATTTTGGCAAGGAGGCTATCTAAGGTGATGGAGTTCTTGATTGATCCAGCTCAAGCAGCTTTTGTGCAAGGGAGAAGTATTGGGGATAATATTTTTCTTACCCAAGATCTTCTAAGGAGGTATGCTTGCAAAAGGGTTTCTCCAAGGTGTATAGCTAAAGTGGACTTAAAGAAGGCCTTTGATATGCTAAATTGGGATTTTTCTAATGAAAGCACTTGTTGGTTTTGGTTTTCCCCAACAATATTGTGCTTGTATAAGACAATGTGTGACTACAACAACTTTTTCTATATCTCTTAATGGAGGAGTCTATGGTTTCTTTGGTGGTAGGAGGGGCTTAAGGCAAGGTGATCCACTATCCCCACTTCTCTTTGGATTATGTGTGGAGGCGGTATCAAGAAGAATCAAGGACATTTCGGTGCTTCCATCCTTTCATTATCATCCAAGGTGTAAAGAGGTAGGCATCACCCATCTTATTTATGCAGATGATCTAATGTTGTTTGCAAGAGCGGATGAGACTTCCTTGAGGTTGCTTGTGGGTTGTTTGGAGAGGTTTGGGAATGAGGCGGGATTGAGGGCCAATCCTATAAAATCGCAGCTATATATGACGAGAGTTGATGGTAATACAAAAGACGAGTTGTTGAAGATTTTGGGCTTTCAAGAGGGGTTTTTTCCCTTTAGATATTTGGGTATCCCAATCGCGACGAAGAAGCTACATATTGCAAACTATGGGCCTCTATTGGATGCAATCACAAGAAGGATGAGTGGATGAATAAAGAAGTCTTTGTCTTATGCAGGAAGGTTAGAGCTTGTTAAGACGATCCTTCAAGGAATGAAATGCTATTGGTTTTCGTTGCTCTCAATACCAGGAGGAGTGATTGACAAGATCAAAGTCATATGCCGAGTATTTGTTTGGGACTTAAAGTATCCACCTATAGCATGAGACACCATTTGTATGCCAAAGGAGAATGGTGGTTATGGACTTCGGAACTTACTTGTGTGGAATAAAGCCTTGCTTGCCAAAGTATTATGGGACATTAAATCTAGTACGAATACACTTTGGATAAAGTGGGTGCACCATCATTATGTGAGGAGGGCGGATTTTTGGGAATGGAATGCAAAGGCGTCGAATTCTCCCTTGATCAAAAGGTTGGTGGAAATCAAAGAAGAAATCAAGCAACGATCGAATGGAGTGAGTGAAGCAAACATGAATTTCATGGATTGGTTTGTCATGGAAAAGAGAGTTGTTGCAAAGGCATATGGGTTCTTTCAAGGTGCTAGTCAAAAACCTCAGTGGGTTCCGGCGCTTTGGAGGTTGAAAATTATGCCTAAGCATCGATTCATTATGTGGCTTCTAATATGAAGGAAACTTCGTACGACGGATAGGATGTCTTATGATGCGAATAAGTTGTGTCCGATGTGTAGGCAAGAGGAGGAGACCATTGATCATCTTTTTTTTTTTCAAATGCCCCTTTGCTTGTGGCATTTGGGACTGGATAAAGCAATGGCTTGCCATCAAGTTTCGATTTGAGAAGATAGAGGAGCAGCTGGACGGTGCAAGAAGGAGATATAAAGGGATGGGAAGGATGGTAAAAACAAAATTTCTTGGCATCTCATGTGACATATATCATGTATGGACAACCCGGAACAAGTGCAAGTTCGAGGGGGTGCCATATAGCATTGATGGAGCCTTCCGAAAGGTGTAAATTCATGTCCACAGGTTTGTAGATCTTTCTGGGCAAGGTTGATGGCGTTAATGGGATCGAAAGGCTGGGCATGGATGGTGGCAAGTTGGGAAATGTTTGGTTTTGGTTTTGCTTTTTGTATGGTTGGTTTAGATGTTGGATGAGTTGTGTTGGATGTGTTTTGTTGTGTTGTCTTTTTTTGATTTGATTATGGAATGTTGGCCGACGTGTTTGGGTGGTTCTGTGAGAGGTTGTGATGGATATTTTTTTTTTTTTGGGTAGGGATATGGCCGGATTTGTGAGAATGGAGCAGGAGGTGGTGTAGGGTTGATGCATGGTTTTGATGCTAACCTCCTGTGTGGGGTGGTGTGGTGATTGCATGGGTATGATGACATGTCTTGAGTCCTGTATTTGTGATGCATGAATTGGAGTATTCTCCTCATGAAGCGATTTTATACATATGCATATGTACCTTTTCAGTGAATGACAATAAAATAGGTCTCTGGGGAGATAGTGCATTGGTTAGTACGGAACAGATTTGTAGAAGAGAGCAATGATCGATTCTCAGTTGCTGAATGAAAATGTCAATCTGGATTCTATCCTCTCCATATTAGCTAAGTTTTGCATCGCAGTCATAGACCACCCATGATTTATCTCTTCTTATGATATCGTGAGACTGACTATAAAAGACCGCTAGGTTGAAGGTTCCAATCTTTTATAGAACTGAGAATGGCAATAAATAGAGAGGATAATTTTTTTTCGTCAGCATTTACAGTCTTTATCTTTCTCAAGTTATTTCATTTTTCCACGGATACAGTCATGAACTTTACTCCTCAATTTGGAATTGATTTGAACATTAGAGGGATTACACCAACTACGCCGTTGTCTACTAATGCATGTTACTTGTATGACTACTGAGTCAATCGAATCGTAGGCCAAATCATCCGAGAGATGCTCAAAACCATCAATAATATTGATATTTGAATTTTACCTAATTAGTTTTAGATATAGACGATTTCCTCTTTTAATTTCTATATCAGATATATCAAGCATAATTTATACTAGAGTGTTCTATTATGCTCCACATTTAAGAGTCAGGTTTATATCCTTTGTGCAAAAGATGATGTATTCATTTCAAATATTTTTCACCATCAATCTCATATTAAATGAAAGGAAATAAATCACGGTTGAACTTTGATCGTACTAGCGCCTGGCACAATGGAGGAAATACTCCCCCACGAACAAGAGAGAATTTATCCTTATTCACTTGGTTCAAATTTATACTGGACTAATCATCCAATTTTATACGTGGAATCTGTCCTATTTATATCCTTACCTCCATACAAACTACCCAAAGTTTTATATAATTCACAACTTCCTAACTCCATGTCCAATTCGATTTATTCGGTAGATGAGTCTAGTTTGTTATCCATATATCTCAGTTTTTTTCCCATATAATTCAATCTCTTAAGTTTATTGACGTAGTAAGGATCACACGGAATTCATGATAATAATTGAAATAGAAATTTTAATTTCATTCATTGCTACAAAGGGTACTTACATATTTATATCTATATTGGATAAACCCAACAAATTTAAAATTAATTAATAAATAAAAATAGAATTATAATATCAAAATATTAGATAACATTGTCTTCCTTTATTCTTGACAAGATTTTTTTCATTTGACATTGTCTTCTTTGATTGTTGGTAATATATTTTTCATTTGACCTCCCCTCAAATTAATGATGATTGTCAACTAGCATCAATTTGCATACAAGATATTCATAGCAAGCAAAGGACATGGGCTTAGGCAATAAACCGACAACTTGAATTAAGATAAGATATGAACAAGATAGAAAACTTTATCATGAACTAATTCTTGAATGTAATGGCAATCAACCTCAATGTATTTGATTCGTTCATGATTGACAAGATTAGTGGAAATGCTAGGGGGGGTGAATAACGTGTACGTCGTAGATGGAGGAATTCGATCGCGATCGCATCTACAAATCGTGTTAGTGCGCAGCGGAATAATAATAAAAACAATAACACGATACACAATCACACAATTACACAAGTATATAACGTGGTTCAGAACCGAACGGTTCCTACTCCACGGATTGGGCTCTAAAAGCTCCAGCAATGCCAACACGCACTACTACTCAAATAACTCCTTCTCGACAATAAGTCCCATTTTTCCTCCCCTAAAGGCTTGTTTCCCCTTGACCATTGCACCAACAATGTCCTTGGGAAGTCTCTAAGCCAATAGGAACTCTAAACCATCAAAAATAAGATTCCAACACCTTAAAATTGATACATCACCCTAACAACTCTCCTAATTCATATCCAATAGATTTTCACCCTTTATAATGCTTCCCAAAGCATATCCTAGGGTTAGGAGTAGTTAGGAAACCCTAATATAGTTGAAATTGAGCTAAACATATCTTGTTTTCTCGAAATCAGCCTATCAGTCGACTGAAATCATCATCAATCGACTAATAATCTGTAACAGTCGACTGATCCCTGATTTTTAGAAATTAGGTTTTCGAAAATGAAGTTTGAAAATACGTAAGTAAATATATGTATTTCGAAAAATTTTAAAATTTCATACGCATATTACTTACATGGAATATAATGGGTGAAAAATAGTTTGAAAATAAAATACCCATTAAAATAGGAGTTTGATACAAAGTTCAAAAACCATTAAAACTTTAATATTTTTGATCTACTTTGTATCACCTTTTTCAATGGTGATTGCTATCAAAAGATAGACTTCACCAAGATTTTCTAAAAGGATTTTAAAATGATTTTGAAAATCTATTTTGAACCATGGACTATTGGCTAGATGTACATGACTTGTACATTAGCTTTCCTCATGATCCATACTTATGATTGAGATAAGTTTAAGTTTATGTAGATGCACTATCTATGCACTTTGAACTTAACTTATTTTCCTAACATTTCACATGTATCTAGGGTGTATCAATACACATACATGTCAATTTGATGTGAGATGTGAGTTTTTGTTATCCTAAACTAAGGTTTCATGTATTTCCCTAAGGCAACACTATTTGATTCTCTTATACATGAGACTTCAAGTCATGTCATAATCCTTAAATCAATTTTAATCAAATTAAATGCATGAATGATCATGGCATAAAAGATAACATAAATAAAACATGACCAATGATCATGATGTCATGACATATAATTAAATCTAAATATACATGACATAAAAACCTAAATCCTAAGCATGATCATGACATATAAATGATAAAAATAAATATGATGTCATGACATGATTTATGGAAAACAAAACATGGCAAATAAAATGTATAGGTATAATAATACCTAAATTTTAATATTAGTTATCATTTGTTATAATTAATCTCATTTTGCTATATTATCAATTATTCTCAAAGTGTGCCAAAAACCCAAAATGACACACTAAAACCTCTAAATCTAAATTGTGCCAATTTGATTGATTTTTCAAACTTTTTAAATAATATTGGCACATCCTAAAAATCTTTAGGATTTAAGATCAAAACACATTTCCAAGATAACCATAACCTTGAAAATGACCTAAAGTGCCACCTTTACCATGGTTAGGTTAACTACCCATCCATTTGACACAACCTAACCCATTTAGCGTGAATTGATCACGCTCCTAGGAACTCAAAACCTATTTGAGCTCCTTGAGTTAATTAGGTATTTCTTAGGGATAACCTCCCTAGATACCTTCCTAATGACCCTTCTAGTCTTGTTAGCCTTGGTCATTGTGGTCTTGTCTAGGTTAACTCTAGGGGTGACTCCCCTTGTAACCTTCTTAGTGGCTTCCCTAGATTTCCTTGAAACCCTAGTCACTAGGCACACACCATGATCAACTCTAGGGATGACTTCCCTTGTGACCTTGGTATTCCTAGACCTAGGTTTAGTTCCATAGTCAAATGGAAGATTATAGTAGGTAGACTTATCTACTTTGGACCTAGGCTTATGACTCAAGTCTTTCTTGCCCATAGATAAGCCTTGTCTCCTAGACTCTAGGTGTTGACTCTTAGATCTAGACCCTTGACTTTAACCATTTGACCCTTTTATTTGGTTTTGCACAATCCTAAGGGTATTCTCTAATTTTTCAAGTCTTGACCTCAAGACTTGGTTTTCAAACTCTAATTGCTCAATTTTTTATTTTTCATTTAGTCTTTGGGCATTACCATTTCCTCTAGGCATATGTCTACCCTTCTTAGGGTTAATGCCTAAATGGTTTTCTATTTTCCTAATGCTTTTCTTAGGAAGAGTTTTTCTAGGGACATTAGTCCCAAATTTCTCCTTATTTCTAAAATAAACATTTTCAGCTCCTAGGCAAAGGTGTCTACTATTTCTAACATGCTCTTTATGATAAATAGCAAGATTGCTAACATTGTTTCTAGCATGCTTTTGCCTATTAACTAAAGAAGGAGCATTATTGAATTTACCTTAGGGATTGCTTTAGAAGCTCCTCCTACATGTGATGCTCCCTCTTGAGTCTTCTTGCTCCCCGTAGGGCATTGACTCCTATAGTGCCCCTTTTGATGACATTTGAAGCAAATGACATGCTCCTTGCTCTTTTGCGATGAGGCACCAGTCTCCTTGACCTTTGTCACGGGTGGAGCCTTCTTGACATTCTTAGGACATTTGCTCTTATAGTGTCCATTTCCCCTACACTCAAAGCATATGATATGATTTTTATTTTTAAATTGAATGCTTGAGTTACCTAGGTCCGTGGTGGAAGCCTCTTGAGCTTGTTCATCTTCTCAATCGGAGGTTGATGATTTTTCTTGAGTTGACTCCGGTATTGAAGATGGCCTAGTCTCCTCCCCCTTAATCCTAGAGGTGGAGGCTTCTTCTACTTCTACCTCTTCCACCGATTCCGATCCGGATGTTGATTCCCTATCAACCTCCGAATCCTCAAGCTCTTGGGATTAAGATGTGCTTGCTTCTTCTTGAGTTTGAGAGGATGATGATGATTCCTCCTCTTCCCAATTTTCTTGGACCGGTTCGGGATTGTCGTAGAACTTGACCATCCTTAGCATCCCTATAACTTCCTAATCTAGACAAAGTATCGTTAGGTATCAAATTTACTAGCATTTTTGTTACCTTAACGGTTGTCTTGAATTTTTATCGTTGCTCCTCGGTCCACCTCTTCATCTTGAGGATTTCTCCATTCTCTCCTCTCGGAGCATCGAATCCTATAATCATGACAAACTAATTTTTTATATTTGACATTAGAAAATATTTCATCCTACCTTTCCAATACGCGAAATCTTCGTGGTCGAAGGCGGGTGGAATTGCTATGTCATCTCTCCATCTCTCTTGAAGATCCATCTTCTTCCCTCTAGCGTGCTCCCTCGGATGTGAAGCCGGTGAAGAGTGACCCGCTCTGATACCAATTGTAGAGGATCTCGTGACTGCTATAGGGGGGTGAATAGCGTGTACGTCATAGATGGAAGAATTCGATCGCGATCGCGTCTACAAATCGTGTTAGTGCGCAGCGAAATAATAATAAAAACAATAACACGATACACAATCACACAATTATACAAGCATATAACGTGGTTCAGAACCGAATGGTCCATACTCCACGGATTGAGCTCTAAAAGCCCTAGCAATGCCAACATGCACTACTACTCAAATAACTCCTCGACAATAAGTCGGAGGCGGAGAAATCTCTTACAACAATTACAAAAGTAATACAATAAGAATACAAGCAAATACAATAATGAATACAACAATCTATGTAAAGAAAACTTTACAAATACTTTTTTGATTGCTTGAATTGCACTTGGAGATCCTGATTTGCAGCAACAAATCGCACTAAAAACTCCTCAAGAACCGCTGCCAAATCCCTCCTCCTCGAGCTCCCTTTAAAGCTGCTGCATGGGCTAGATTTCGCCTATCAATCGACTGCTCAGGACCATTAGTCGACTTATGTCACTGTTGTTGTGAGACAATGACTAGATCTACGCTGGAAAAATCCAACGGATAGACCATCAGTCGACTGATCATACCCATCAGTCGACTGATGGCTCAATCAATCGAGTAGTCGGGTCGATCACTCGACTAGAGAACCTTCAGTGCCCGATATCTCAACCATCAGTCGACTGATCACCAGATCAGTTGACTGCTCAGGCTAGCAGTCGACTGCTAGGGAAATTCCCGCAGTCAAACCCTAGTTGACTCTCACCAATCGACTGACTCATGGTCCCAGTCGACTGATACACCTCAAACATGAGATTTTAACTCAAGTATGGTGTCTCCATACTTGCTAGACCACTCGTAGCCTAGACCTAAGCCTTCTAGCCACCTCCGTCAGCCTCGCGCCTATCGAATCCCTCCAAGTCATCCATGATTTGTTCATCCATACACTAGTCTTCAGGTGCTTCTATCAGCTATTGTCATGCTAACAATGTCTACACCGCCAAGGCACATTGGACTTACGCTGCCAAGACTCCCGCCTGGACTTCACACCGCCAACCATTGGACTTATGCTGCCAAGACTCCCGCTTGGACTTTACGTTGCCAATATTCCCCTTGGACTTTCCAAATGCCAAGACTCAAGCTTGGACTTTCCTTTGCCAACCCATGTTGGACTTTCCCTTGCCAAGACTCATGCTTGAACTTTACATGTCAAGTACTCAAGACTTGGACTTTCCCAATGCCAAGTGTCCCACTTGGACTTTCCCATGACAATGGTCAAACCATCGTCAAACATCAAATGTGACCTGGGTCGATTGCACCAACAATCTCCCCAACACATGTCAGACATCAATGTCAAACATCAAAATACTACTCGAGTCAAACTCGAGTCTGGTCAATCGTGACCTAGGCCGATTGCACCAACAACAATTTCAAAATTAATAGAAGACATAGATCGATAGTCAAACTCGGTGGAAGATTTAGATACCCTTTTTTGCTTCTTACATTTCCACTAAATAGTGAGGCATCTAGAAAAACACACCAACCTATTATAGAGTGATGCGTATCAACACATTATGCATATATAATTTAGCATCAGAAAATGTTTGTAGAGTGAGAGGTGTGTTGGAAGGAAAAAATAGTCCACGATCACAAGTGCCTTTTGAGATAGCAAATGATCCGATGAATTGTTGAGAGGTGGTAGCGTCGAGGCTAAGAAACAAATTAACTAATAAACTGAATAGAAAAAAATATATCAGGACGTGTGATGGTCAAAGAAACAAGATTACCCATCAATTGTCGACACAAAGTAGGATCGGAAATAGGTGCACCATCATCACGTTTAATTTCAAATTGAGTTTCATAGGAGTTGAACGAACTTTATTATCAGCCAAATTGTCTAGCTTGATAAATCCTCAATATATTTGCGTTGTGCAAGAAAAAGACCATGAGAGGAATAAAATACTTTCAAACTTAGAGAATAAGTGAGTGCCAAGATCTTTCATATGAAAAGAATCATAAAAAAGCCGTTTAAACTCAAGAATTCCATGTGAATCACTACCCGTGATGACCATATCATCTATATAAAAAAGTAAAATTATAAGACCGTTAGAGGAGCGACGAGAAAATAGAGTAACCATTTGAATTTTATTGGAAACCAACTGAATGAATAGTCAGTGAAAATTTTCAAACCAAGCTTGTAGAGGATTCGGTGACCGCTAGAGGGGGGGGGGGGGTGAATAGCTCGTTTCGATGCTTAATGAAATTTGTTTCGTGTTCGTCTACAAATCTCGTTAGCGCAGCGGAAATAGAAATAATAGCAATAACGAAAGCGAAGGCAAACACAAATACACCAATACACAAGTATGTAACGTGGTTTGAAACCGAATGGTTCATACTCCACGGATCGAGCTCTAAAGAACTCTAGTGATGCACACGCAACCACTAATCACAAATAACTCCTTATCGGAACAATCCGGAGGTGGAGAAACCTCTTACAAGTGATTACAAAAGCAATACACAAAAATACAAGTAAAATACAAAGAAATGTAAAGAACACTTTACAATATAGGGTTTTTGAGCGCTTGTTTGTTGGTTGCTTGGATGAGCTTGAAGGACCCTGAAATGCACCTGCAATTCACCTCACCAAAGCTCCCAAAGAATCAATGTCGGAATCTCCATGAACAGCTCCCTTTTAACCTACATCAGGCTGGATTTCCGCCTAGCAGTCGACTGCCATAAGGCCCCAGTCGACTGCCAACACTGTTGTTGTGAGACAACGGCTCGATCCACGCTGGAAAGACTCCAAACGTACTCCCATCGATCGGCGCCACCATTGGCGATCGCTATAGCCTATAGCCGATCGCCTACGGCTGAACATTTCACTCGCTGATCACCATCGATCGTGCGTCCATGGTGATCGGTCGATCGACCCATCGATCATTGCTCCAATGAGCAGTCGACTTCTAGAGCATTTTCAGCCCTTAAACGACAATCAAACTCTAGTCGACTTACGACAGTCGAACCGGCCATAATGCCAGTCGACTGCCAACTTCAAACATGAGATTTTAACCCAAGTATGGTGCCCCCATACTTCCTAGATCACCTTTAGCCTAGACCTAAGCCTTCTAGCCACCTCCGTCAACCTCACGCCTATCAGATTCCTCCAAGTCATCCATGACTTGTTCATCCATGCGCTAGCCTTCAGGTGCTTCCATCGGCTATGTCATGCTAACGGTGTCTACACCGCCAAGGTACATTGGACTTATGCTGCCAAGACTCCGCTTGGACTTTACGCTGCCAACCATTGGACTTATGCTGCCAAGACTCACCCGTGGACTTTACGCCGCCAATATCAAACCCCTTGGACTTCTCAAATGCCAAGTACTCATGATTTGGACTTTCCCTTGCCAACCTATGTTAGACTTTCCATGCCAAGACCCATGCTTGGACTTTACATGCCAAGTACTCAAGACTTGGACTTTCCCTTGCCAACCCATGTTGGAATTTCCATGTCAAGACCCATGCTTGGACTTTACATGTCAAGTAATCAAGACTTGGACTTTCTATGACATGGTCAACCCAGTCAACCATCAAAATCCCCCTCGAGTTTGGTCAATCATGACCCGGGTCGATTGCACCAACAATCTCCCCAATACATTATCAGACATCAATGTCAAACCTTCATGTCAAATATCAAAACATTGCTCGAGTTAAACTCGAGTCCGGTCAATCGTGACCTGGGCCGATTGCACCAACAATCTCCCCCTTTTTGATGTTTGACAAAAACACATACCTTTGAGTTAGAATACTAACTCAAATCTTCTTACCAATTATCCCAAATTGGTAATCCCATAAATTCTCCAAAATATTCTCCCCCAAACATTCTCTCCCAAGCATTCTCCCCCTTTTTGACTAACATCAAAAAGGTCTTCTCCAAGGAGGTCAATGTCTCATGTCCCAATGAGATCTTACAATCTCCCTTTGGTCTAAGAATACCTAGGATGCCTACAATCTTCCTAGTGATAAGTCCCATATCACTCAAGAGAGACAATCCTATACACTCTCCCAATTTCCAAATTGAATATCTCCAAAATCCATTTTCTCCCTCATGAGGAAAAATATCATCCATCATTCCATGATGGATATCTCTTCCTAAAGGCTTGCTCCCCCTTGATTATTTCACCAACAATGTCCTTGGGAAGTCCCTAAGCCAATAGAAACTCTAAACCATCAAAAACAAGGTCTAAAGTTCAACATTGAACTTTCCTATACCTTAAATTTGATACATCACCCTAAAAACTCTCCTGATCCATATCCAATGAATTTTCACCCTTTATAATACTTCCCAAAGCATATCCTAGGGTTAGGAGTGATTAGGGAACTTTACCGTAGCTGAAAACGGGCTAAACAACCTTGTTTTTCTCGAAATCGGCTTGGCAATCGACTCTATCAGAGATCAGTCAACTGTCGTGTCCATCAGTCGACTGCCACCAAGGGCAGTCGACTGATAACTAAAATATCAGAATTTCAGTTATCAAAAATGAAATTTGAAAAAACATAAGTAATTCTACGTATATCAAAAAATCATGAAAATTCATACGTATATTACTTATAAGCAATACAATGGGTGAAAAATATTAGAAAAATATTTTACCCATAAAATAATGAAATTGACAAAAAGTTCAAAAGTGAAGAAAAAACTTCAATGTTTTAGCTCATTGTGTATCAATTTCATCAATGGTGATTGCTATCAAAAGATAGACTTCACCAAGGTTTTCTAAAATGATTTTAAAATATTTTTGAAAACCTATATTGGATTATGTTCCTTGGGCTCAATGTACATGACTTGTACACTAGCTTTCCCAATAATCCACCTCTAATATAAGATGAGTTTTGGTTCATCTAGATGCAAAAAATTATGCACCTTGAACTTAACTCGTATCTGTTAGACCCTTGGAATGGCTAGAGGGCGGGTGAATAGCGAAGATGTAATTCGATCTCGTTTGTGTCTACAATTTCGTTAGCGCAGCGGAATATATATAATGATAAAAGCAATAACGAAATAGACAACAAGCTAACACAATGATATAACGTGGTTCGAAACCGCACGGTTCCTACTCCACGGATCGAGCTCTAAAGAGCCCTAGTGATGCACACGCACTCACTAATGATAAACCCTCCTTCTCGACACAAGTCGGAGGCGGAGAAACCCCTTACAATAAATCTTACAACAGTAAGAATGAAATACAAGCAATATACAATGTAAATATGAAATACAAGTAAAGAAAAGACTTTACAACACTTGTTTTGATTGCTTGAATGCTCGGTTGCTTGCTTGCACTTGGAGACCTGATTTGCACCAACAAATCGCCCCAATAGCCCTCAAGAACCGATTTCTTTTTCCTCCATCACGAGCTCCATATATAGCTTCAACCTGTGCTGGAAAAAGTCTATCGATCGATCAGACCATCACGATCGATGTCATCAGTCGTGAGACAACGGCTAGTTCCACGTTGGATAAGTCCAATGGAACTACCATCAGTCGACTGATTGTGACCATCAGTCGACTGATAGAGTCCTCACTCGACCAGTCGAGTTTCGACTCCATTCTGCGCGATTTCGAGCACCACCGACCGATCGATCACGATCACCGATCGGTCTGATCCATCACGACCGCTAACCTATGGCGCAATGACCGCTAGGCTATAACCCGCAATAAACCCTTTAACTCAAGTATGGTTCCCCCATACTTGCTAGACCACCCTTAGCCTAGACCTAAGCCTTCTAGTAACCTCCATCAGCCTCACGCCTCTCGGATCCCTCCAAGTCATCCATGACTTGTTCATCCATCGCGCTAGCCTTCAGGTGCTTCCGTCGGCTATGTCATGCTAATGGTGTCTACACCGCCAAGGCACATTGGACTTACGCCGCCAAGACTCCGCTTGGACTTTACGCCGTCAACCATTGGACTTGTGCTGCCAAGACTACCGCTTAGACTTTACGCCGACAATATTAAAGCCCTTGGACTTCAAATGCTAACCCATGTTAGACTTTCCATGCCAAGACCATGCTTGGACTTTCCTTGCCAACTCATGTTGGACTTTCCATTTGCCGAGACCCATGCTTGGACTTTCCTTGACAATTATATTGTCACATGTTTTTGTCGAAACATCAAAACACGTCAAAACTTTACTCGAGCCAAACTCGAGTCCTGGTCAATCGTGACCTGGGCCGATTGCACCAACAATATAAGGGAATCAAGTAGGGTTGCCTTAGAAAAATGCATGAAACCCTAGTTTAGAGAGAATAAAACCCACATCTCACATCTAATTGACATGTATGTGTATTTATACACCATAGATGCATGTGAGATGCTAGGATATGAGTTAATTTCAAGGTGCATAGTTTTTGCATCTAGATGAACTAACACTCATCCAATTCCATTGTGGATCATTGGGAGAGCTCGTGTACAAGTCACATACATAGAGCCCAAGGAATATGATCCAAGATAAGGTTTTGAAAATATTTTAAAATCATTTTGAAAAATCTTGGTGAAGTCTATCTTTTGATAGCAATCACCATTGATGAAGTTGATACAAAGTAGGGCCAAAACATTGAAAATTTCAATGTTTTTGAACTTTGTACCAATTTCACTATTTAATGGGTAAAATAATTTTCAAACATTTTTCACCCATTGTATTAGTCATAAGTATTATACGTATCAAATTTCGTAATTTTTCGATATACGTATAATTAGTTATGATTTTTCAAAACTCATTTCTGATAATTAAAAATCGGGATTTTGATTATCCATCGACGCCTCGTGGCCGATCGATGGAGGTTCCATTGACTGATTTCTGAATCACTCGATCGGTAGTTCGATTTCGGGTAACAAGGTTGTTTAACCCGATTTCATTCTACTTATGGTCCCTAATCACTCCTAACCCTAGGATATGCTTTGGGAAGCATTATCAAGAGTGTAAATTCATTGGATATGGATTAGGAGAAGTATTTGGGGTTTGTATCAATTCTAAGGTGTTGGAAAGTTCAATGTTGAATTTCTAACCTTAATTTTGGTGGTTTAGAGTTCCTATTGGCTTAGGGACTTCCCAAGAACATTGTTGGTGCAATGGTCAAGGGGGAGCAAGCCTTTAGGGGAAGGAATTCATCATGGGATGATGAATGGTATTTTTTCCTTATGGAAAGGAAAAAATGAGTCTTTGTGATACCCAATTTGGAAATTGGGAGAGTGAATAGGATTGCCTCTCTTGAGTGATATGAGACTTATCACTAGGAAGATGGTAGACATCCTAGATATTTTTAGACCAAGGGGGAGATTGTAAGATCTCATTGGGACATGAGACATTGACCTCCTTGGAGAGAAGACCTTTTTGCTGTTAGTCAAAAAGGGGGAGAATGTTTGGGAAAAACATTTGGAGAGTATTTACCAATTTGGGATAATTGGTAAAGGTTTTGAGTTAGTATTCTAACTCAATTATTTGTTTGGTTTTTGTCAAACATCAAAAAGGGGGAGATTGTTGGTGCAATCGGCCCAGGTCACGATTGACCAGGACTCGAGTTTGGCTCGAGTAAAGTTTTGATGTGTTTTGATGTTTCGACAAAAACATGTGACAATATAATTGTCAAGGAAAGTCCAAGCATGGGTCTTGGAAAATGGAAAGTCCAACATGAGTTGGCAAGGAAAGTCCAAGCATGGTCTTGGCATGGAAAGTCTAACATGAGTTAGCATTTGAAGTCCAAGGGGTTTAATATTGGCGGCGTAAAGTCCAAGCGGTAGTCTTGGCAGCACAAGTCCAATGGTTGGCGGCGTAAAGTCCAAGCGGAGTCTTGGCGGCGTAAGTCCAATGTGCCTTGGCGGTGTAGACACCGTTAGCATGACATAGCCGACGGAAGCACCTGAAGGCTAGCGCGATGGATGAACAAGTCATGGATGACTTGGAGGGATCCGAGAGGCGTGAGGCTGATGGAGGTGACTAGAAGGCTTAGGTCTAGGCTAAGGGTGGTCTAGCAAGTATGGGGGAACCATACTTGAGTTAAAACCTCATGTTTGAGGTGTGCCAGTCGACTGGTGCCATGTGGCAGTTGACTGGACCGAGTCAACTAGGGTTTGACTGCGAGTTATGCCCTAGCGATCGCCATAGGTTGGCCGATCGATGGATCAGCGATCGGTGATCGTGTGATCGATCGATCGGTGCTCGAGAATTCGCCACGCATGGAGTCGAGACTCGGATCGGTCGAGTGAGGACTCCATCACGATACGATGGTCACAATCGGGCCGATCGATGGTAGTTCCGTTGGACTTATCCAACGTGGAACTAGCCGTTGTCTCACGACAATGATGACATCACCGATCGATGGTCCCGATCAATGACCGATAGACTTTTTCAAAGAAAGCTATATATGGAGCTCGTGATGGAGGAAAAAGAAATCGGTTCTTGAGGGCTATTGGGGCGATTTGTTGGTGCAAATCAGGTCTCCAAGTGCAAGCAAGCAACCGAGCATTCAAGCAATCAAAACAAGTGTTGTAAAGTCTTTTCTTTACTTGTATTTCATATTTACATTGTATATTGCTTGTATTTCATTCTTACTGTTGTAAGATTTATTGTAAGGGGTTTCTCCGCCTCCGACTTGTGTCGAGAAGGAGGGTTTATCATTAGTGAGTGCGTGTGCATCATTAGGGCTCTTTAGAGCTCGATCCGTGGAGTAGGAACCGTGCGGTTCTGAACCACATTATATCATTGTGTTAGCTTGTTGTCTATTTCGTTATTGCTTTTATCATTATATATATTCCGCTGCGCTAACGAAATTGTAGACACAAACGAGATCGAATTACATCTTCGCTATTCACCCGCCCTCTAGCCATTCCAAGGGTCTAACAATATCCTAGCATCTCACATGTATCTAGGGTATATAAATACACATACATGTCAATTTAGATGTGAGATGTGAGTTTTGGTTTATCTTAAACTAAGGCCTCATGCATTTTCTAAAGCAACACTACTTGATTCCCTTATAAATGAGACTTCAAGTTATGTCATTGTCCTTAACTCAATTTTTATTAATGCATGAATGATTATGACATTAATGATAATATAAATAAATACACGCTCATAATCATGATGTCATGACATAAGATGAAATTTAAGCATACATGACATTTTAATCTTAATCCTAAGCATGATCATGACATATTAAATGATTAAAAATAGATATGATGTCATGACATGTTATATGACAAACAAAGCATGACAAATAAAATGTATAGGTATAATAATACCTAAATTTTAATATTAATTGTCATTTGATATAATTAAGTATATTTTTCCATATTATCAATTATTCCCAAAGTGTGCCAAAAACCCAAAATGACACCCTAAGACCTATAAACCTAAGTTGTGCCAATTTGATTGATTTTTCATAATTTCAAGAGCATATTGGCACATCCTAAAATCTTTTAGGATCATGATTCAAATCTATTTCCAAGGTACCCATAATCTTGAAAATTACTTAAAGTGTCACCTTTATCATGGTTAGGTTAACTATCCATCCATTTAAAGTTGACACACCTAAACCCATCTAGCGTGAATCGATCACGCTCTTAGGAACCCAAAACCTATTTGAGCTCCTAGGGTTTACTAGGTATTCTTTAGGGATGACCTCCCTAGATACCTTCCTAATGACCCTTCTAGGCTTGTTAGCCTTGGTCATTGTGGTCTCGCCTAGGTTAACCTTAGGGATTGCCTCCCTAGTAACCTTCTTAGTGGTCTTCCTAGGTTTCATGGAAACCTTGGCCACTAAGCACCTACCTTGGTCAACCTTAGGGATGACTTCCCTATTGACCTTGGTCTTCCTAGACCTAGGTTTAGTTCCATAATCAAATGGAACATTATGATAAGTCACCTTAAGCTTAGGTTTATGACCCAAACCTTGCTTGCCCTTGGATGACCCTTGTCTTCTATGCCCTAGGTTTTGACTTTGACTTCTAGACCCTAGAGATTGACCATTTGACCTTTACATTTGATTTGTCATTTTTACAATGGTCTTTTCAAGTTTTTCAAGCCTTGACCTCAAGGCTTGATTTTTCAACTCTAATTGTCCAATTTTTGAATCTTGATTTATTCTTTGGGCATTGTTCTTTCTAGGCATATGCCTAGTCCATTTAGGGTTAAAACCTAAGTGATCCTCAATTTTTCTAATAGATTCCCTAGGTAAGGTTTTTCTAGGGACATTAGTCCCAAATTTCTCCTTATTTGAAAATTCAACATTCTTAGCACCTAGACAAAAGTATTTATTGTTTCTAGCATGCTTTTCATGTAAAATTGTAAGATTGTTAAAATTATTCCTAGCATGCTTTTTGACATTTAAATTAGAAGGGGCATTACTAAGATGTACCTTAGGGTTAGCCTTAGCTCCCCCTACATGTGATGCTCCCTTTCTAGCCTTTTTCTCCCCCTTTGGGCATTGACTCCGGTAATGATCCGGTAGTCGACATTTAAAGCAAATCACTTGCTCCTTGCTTTTGATTGTTGGGGGACCGACATCCTTGATCTTTGGTGCCGGTGGAGGCTTCTTAACCTTCTTTGGGCACTTACTCTTGTAATGTCCACATTCCCTACACTCAAAATATATTATATGCATTTTATTATTAACACATATGTTTGAGTTGCCTAAGGTGGTGGTGAGGATCTCTTGAGCTTGCTCTTCCTCTCGACCGGATGTAGATGCTTCTTCTTGTTGTTCTGGTGTTGAGGATGACCTAATCTCCTCCCCCTCAATCCTAGAGCTGGAGGTCTCCTCTAATTCTTCCTCTTCTTCCACCGATTCGGAGGTTCACTTCCTATTAACTTCTGAATTCTCACTCACTTGTGAGGATGAGGATTCATCTTCGGCCTCCTCTTCTTGAGCCGGTGATGAGTCTTCATGGAGCTTAGCCACTTGGCTCCATAGCTCCTTGGCATCTATATAATTACCCAACATACACAAGATATTGTTAGATATTAAATCAATCAAAAATTTCATTACCTTATCATTTTTCTCGAAGGCTTGGACTTGCTCTTCGGTCCATCTCTTCTTCTTGAGGAATCCTCCCTTTGGTCCTATTGGATATTCGAATCCTTCCATTAAAATGGATCACTCCTCAAAATCTCTCATCATGATAAAATCTTCAATTCTTCTCTTCTAAGAATTGAAGCCTTCTCATCCATATAATGCGTACGAGACTGGTGTGTTGATGTCCCATTCAAGTTGTTCTTCAACTTACATCTTCTTCCTCTAGCGGTTTGCTCCCGGCGGTTAGTCCGTAGAAGAGTTCCTAGCTCTGATACCAATTGTAGAGGATTCGGTGATCGCTAGAGGGGGGGGGGGGTGAATAGCTCATTTCGATGCTCGATGGAATTCGTTTTGTGTTCGTCTACAAATCTCATTAGCGCATCGAAAATAGAAATAATAGCAATAACAAAAGCGAAGGCAAACACAAATATACCAATACACAAGTATATAACGTGGTTCGGAACTGAATGGTTCCTACTCCACGGATCGAGCTCTAGTGATGCACACGCAACCACTAATCACAAATAACTCCTTCTCGGAACAATCCGGAGGTGGAGAAACCTCTTATAAGTGATTACAAAAGCAATACATGAAAATACAAGCAAAATACAAAGAAATGTAAAGAGCACTTTACAATCTAGGGTTTTTGAGCACTTGCTTGTTGGTTGCTTGGATGAGCTTGAAGGACCCTGAAATGCACCTGCAATTCGCCTTCAAATCACCTCACTAAAGCTCCCAAAGAATCAATGCCGGAATCTCCATGAACAACTCCCTTTTAACCTGCATCGGGCTGGATTTCCGCCTGGCAGTCAACTGTCATAAGACCCCAGTCGACTGTCAACACTGTTGTTGTGAGACAACGGCTCAATCCACACTAGAAAGACTCCAACGATACTCCCATCAGTCGACTGCCACCACACGATCATTGCCGGCGCTCGTACCGCCGACTATGGAGCGATCGTGCTTTCAGCGGCCGAACCATCGATCGCGCCATCCATGGCAATCGATCGATGATCGATATCGATCATTGCTCCAATGAGCGGTCGGTATGGCTGCCAGCCTTTAAACGACAGTCGAACTCTAGTCGACTTACGGCAGTCGAACCGACCATAATGTCAGTCGACTGTCAACCTCAAACATGTGGTTTTAACCCAAGTATAGTGCCCCCATACTTGCTAGACCACCCTTAGCCTAGACCTAAGCCTTCTAGCCACCTCCGTCAGCCTCATGCCTATCGGATCCCTCCAAGTCATCCATGACTTGTTCATCCATGCGCTAGCCTTCAGATGCTTCCATCGGCTATGTCATGCTAACGGTGTCTACACCGCCAAGGCACATTGGACTTACGCTGCCAAGACTCTGCTTGGACTTTACGCCGCCAACCATTGAACTTATGCTGCTAAGACTTCACCCTTGGACTTTACACTGCCAATATCAATCCCCTTGGACTTCTCAAATACCAAGTACTCATGACTTGGACTTTCTCTTGCCAACCAATGTTGGACTTTTCATGCCAAGACCCATGCTTGGACTTTACATGCTAAGTACTCAGGACTTGGACTTTCCCTTGTCAACCCATGTTGGACTTTCCATGCCAAGACCCATGCTTGAACTTTACATGTCAAATACTCAAGACTTGGACTTTCCATGACATGGTCAACCCCAATCAACCATTAAAATCCCCCTCGAGTCAAACTCGAGTTCGGTCAATCATGACTCGGGTCGATTGCACCAACAATCTCCCCAACACATTAGCAGACATCAATGTCAAACATCAATGTCAAACCTTCATGTCAAACATCAAAATATTGCTCGAGTCAAACTCGAGTCCGGTCAATCGTGACCTGGGTCGATTGCACCAACAATGCTCACGATGTCTGTTTTAGACCATAAAGAGATATGTTAAATTTGTAAACCACATTAGAATCACCAAGAGAATAACCAAGAGGAGACTCCAGATAAACAGTTTCCTTCAAATGTCCATGAAGGAAAGCATTCTTTATATCTAATTGATACAATGGTCACTGTTTGCATGATGCAACAGTAAGAAGAGTACAAAATATGATCTGGGCAACTGGGGCAAAGGTTTTCTCATAATCAATCTCATATTCCTATTTGTAGCCTTGAGCCACCAAACGAGCTTTGTAGCAATCTAGAATACCATTAGACTTGACCTTAATAGTGTACAATCATTTATCGGCTATGACAGAAGTATTAGAAGGTTGTGGGACTTAATCCCAAGTATGATTCACAATCAATGACTCTATTTCCTCATCCATTACTCTTTTCCAGCATGCTTGTTCCATTGCCTGCTTATATGTAGAAAGAATTGCAATAGAATTCAAATTTGTAAACAAAAATTAAACGATCAAGTGGCTTAACCAAATTAACATGAGTGGATCTTTCCAAAGGAGGCAAGGCAAGTGGTGGAGCACCACTTTGAACATCAATGTGAGGACCTTCAAGCGCATGATAAAACATGATAGAAATATCATTAGACAAACCAAAATTTGAAGGATCCAAAAAATTATATAGTATAAAAAATGGAAAAATGTGGAACTAATGTTTTTAGGGAGGAAGGATAAAAATACAAATTAAAAAAAAAAAGACATTACGAGATACCTGAATGTGATGATGTTGAGGATCATAACAAATATAACCTTTCTATTAGTCACTATAACCGATTAAAACACATTTAGTAACCTTTGTAGATAGTTTTTGTCGTTCATGGGGTGAGAGCAACACAAAACAGGTACAACAAAAAACATGAAAATGCATGTACATTGATGATTTATGAAAAAGAATAGAGAATAGAGATTGATTACCAAGTATAGGAGTGAGTTGCCTATTAATAAGATAGACAGTTATATGAATCACTTCTATCCAAAATTAAGATGGAATAGAAGATTCAAGTGAAAGACTTCGAGCAATTTCAACAACGTAACAATTTTTTTATTCTACCATTCTATTTTTTTCGAGAGGTTTATGACATGATTGTTAAGTTAAAATATCTTTTTTTTTACTAAAGTAGTGAATAAATTTTGAGGCACAAAACTCTCCACTTGGATTTGATTGAAATAGTTTGATTATTTTTCTAAATTA
The DNA here is from genome assembly GCA_025175895.1 of Wurfbainia villosa. Classification (NCBI taxonomy): domain Eukaryota; kingdom Viridiplantae; phylum Streptophyta; class Magnoliopsida; order Zingiberales; family Zingiberaceae; genus Wurfbainia; species Wurfbainia villosa. The sequence goes on from CM046005.1 coordinate 29,510, forward strand.
TGTTTTTATTATAGTGACAAAATTTTGAACAATATATGCTAGTTCAGATTTAGCATGCAAGAAATATACCTAAGTAAAATGATCAATAAATGGAACAAAATATTTATATCCAAGTCTAGATAAAATAGGTGAAGGTCCTCACAAATCACAATGAATAAGATCAAAAGGTGCATCAACTTCAGTTGTTCTAGAAGCAAAAGCTAATTTAGCAAATTTATCAAGAACAAAAGTCTACAATATTTAGAGACATTATTCTAAACAATCAACTTATCTAGAAGAAGTGTTGATTTGAACGCAGATTCTAATTGACTAGCATGTGGGTGACCCAATCGATGATTCCAAAGATCCCAAATATTTCCATCCTGTGAGGTTGAAGCTGATGAAGTAATCGTAAAGCAAAATGGAGGACTCTTTTTCTGATTGAGATCAAGATGAAACAAACACCCATGATCACTTGACTTGTTTGAAGATCTTACACATCACAATCATGAGAGGAAAATTGAACTAAACAATTGTGATCAGTCCAACAGAAATCAAATTAGCTATCAATTGAGGAACACAAAATGTATTAGGGAAGGAAATGAATTTTGTAGAACTATTCGACAAACAAATTATACCAACTCCTTCAATTGGTAATTTTTTTTCCATTGGCGGTATTTATAGAATGATTTAAGGGACAAAGTTTCAAATCAACAAATGCATATTTTTGACTAGTCATGTGATTAAAAGCAGCTGAATCAAGAAACCCCAAGAATAAAAAAAAATCAAAAAGTAGACTTAATTCTTGTACATGATAATTCGAAAATAGAAAAAATAGAAGAAAGAACACCAGGAAGAGTTGATTGTATTAAGTCTTGAATCATTTGTTGAACAACTTGCAGTGTGAGAGACATTGCGTTGTATTTTTTTTATTTCTAGTCACCACTCAAAGTAACAAAAACTGATAGATTTTGTTTATTTTTTAAAAGTTTGCATTCCAAAATGATGTGATCTAATTTCTTAAAATAGTTGTACATAATTAATCCGCTTTTAACAATGAGACTATACATGTCTGAGTTTATTACAATGTCTGCATCGAATATTTTCTTTGTTCCATGTCTTTTGCTTTGACTGATATTTTCATGAAGCAAGAAATACATAATCAACTGATTTAGTTTTTGTGTCTAGCTATGCTTGTGAGTTGTGTCTTCAAGCGTGTTTCGTCACGAATGAGTTCTCTTAGTATGGATTCCATATGCAAATCATCTGCCATGATTAATTAATGTTCCCCTTTGCTATCTCAAATTTTGATCAAAGCTTTATGAGAAATTGCATCACTCATCTACGATCTCTTTCTTTCTTAGCTTCAACATATGCAATAGGAGAAACCATAAAAGAAAAAATTATGTCTTGTTCAATCCACAATTTCAATATTTCTGTATAAAAACTATAAATGTTTCTATCGTTTTGGTTGACTGATTTACTTGAGAATAAATCCTTATAAGATGATTCTATATATCAGCACCAATATCGAAAGATCGAAGACTCAGTGCAATATCAGGTTCAATCAAGTTGAGTATCAAAGTAATGACCTGTGCATTCTTTGTTTTCCAATCCTTCTTGACACTTTCTTTTTTCTCATATCCATCAAGAATTCTAGGTAATCCCTTACCTCCAATAAAAACCCAAAAATGAAAGTCCTAAAGTTCAAAATTCCTGCCATTGAATTTGACAGATATAATTTCAAATTTATTTGTATCCATTGAGATTAATCAAATGCTTTGGAAACATAAAGTCAAATTAGAACATATCGTTTATATACCTACTCAATAAATCCAACATATCAAGAACTAATAAATAAGAAAATATATAACAATAATATACAATTATAATCTTAAAATATTAGATGATATTATCTTCTTTTATGGTCGACAAGATCTTTTTCGTTTGATCGATATTATCTTCTTTAATTGTAGAAATTTTTTTCCCAAGCATAATTGCTTTATGTGACGACAATCTATCAGTAAAACTATTTTATCCAATTTGATGCAATCTTTCAGAACGGAGAATCTGTTGGCAAAACCAGAGTTTGATGTGCCAATTATCGGACGGAATCAACGGAGAAATTTGACTGCAACTCCCCTTTCCCGAGGAAACTTAACACCTCCACAACAACGAGAGGAATCTTGTCTTGTAAATAAATTAAATTGTCCTTTTTTGTTTGGGGAAAAAAAGATTCCACGAAAGTGGAAGAATACCATGAATCAGGTCCCATCAAACAGGAGAAGCAATTGCTTTCGCATCTTTATCATACGTCCATTTTTATCTATATTCTGTTTGATTACAGAAGCTTGAGTAGGCTTTTCTTTTCTTTTTCATTTTAATAATTTTTTTGTATTATTAATTTCCATGTTTTCCATGCATGGTGATGGAACCAGAGCCCACCCACCACGAGGATACAGAGATTCCATTACATGGTGCTTGACAGTGAACTACCAAATGGCGATCTCCATTAACCCTTCCTCCGTAGCACATCCTCTGAACATCCCCACAGTGTTGAATCCCATCGCCACCTCGCCGTTCCTGCCGACGGCTATGAGGCCGGCCTTGCCCTCGTCTAGCCTCTCCTTCACCGCGTAGTCCACCGCCTCCTGCAGGCCCAGCCCCTTGTACTCCATCAGTGCCGCCACGTCCCTCGCCAGCGTGCTGCGGATGATCGCCTCCCCCTCGCCGGTGCACGACACCGCGCACGCCTCGCACGCGTACGTCCCCGACCCGATCAGCGGCGAGTCCCCGATGCGGCCGTTCATCTTGTTCATCAGCCCCCCGGTGGATGTCGCGGCGGCGCACCGCCCTGTTCTATCCACCACCACGCACCCCACCGTCTCCGGCGCGTAGAAGCTGATCGGGAGACCGTTCATCATCTGCAGTTCGCCACCGACGTCGGTCACCAGTCCGACGCTTGCCCTGCAGGTGTCAGCGGCGGGGAGAGGGACTCTGTAATCGAACTGCATGTTCAAGCATATCGTCAAACACTTTGGAATTAATTTTAGAAGAAAAAGAAATAAAACAATTAAGCAGATACCATGATGCTGTTGGCCGCCTTGGCCAGCTTCAGCATGCCCAAATTCTCTTCTGTGATGAAATAGCTATTATCCACCATGTCAACTCCCTGCACTTGGAACAGAGCATACAATTGCTCGGACAAATTAAAAACGGAGAATATTTTGACATGAATGTTATTTAAAAAAAACAGAATCTCAGACTGGCTGTCTCTCTTCTCAGTTAATATTTGCAGCTCGAAAACAGAGTGCATATTATCATCAGAAAGGATTCTCCCTGAACGATACATCGCAAGCTAGTGGCAGTTTTGTGCCGCTTCAATTTAGGTTCTCAGTTAGCGGATAGACTTGCGATATTCTTCAAATCAAATCCGATTTATATACGGAGAAGTTCCACTTTTACAGTCTGATTTCTTAATGTTTTTCCTTCTTCTTTTTTTTTTTTTTTTTTAATATTTCGTATATTTGATTGAGTTGTGTAAACTGAACTGATGATTCTGAAAGATAGATTCAGAATTCATCTTGACGACAAAAGTTTCAGCTTTTCGTGGCGTGTTTAGGAATCTAATGAACGAGGGAGATGAAGGGGAAGGACCTGTTCTCGGGCGAAATCCTCGGCGCCGTCGAAGGCGAGGTAGGAGTGGGGGGAGCGCTCCATGACGAGGCGGGCGAGCGAGACGGGGTTCTTGACGGTGGAGACCCCGGAGACGGCACCACAGCGGCGGCCCCGTCCGTCCATGATGCTGGCCTCCATCTCTACGGTGCCCTTCCTGGTGAGCGCCGACCCACGGCCGGAGTTGAACACGGGGTCGGTCTCCAGCTCTCGCACCACCATCTCCACGACGTCCAGGGCCAAAGCACCGGCTCGGAGAGCCGCCGCTCCGGCACTCAGGCATCGCGCCAGCACCCGGCGCGCCTCCTCCTGGCGCTCCACCGGTAGGGCAGGGTCCACCCCGCTCCCCGTGCACCGCGATCGCCCAGCCCCCCACCATCTCCTCCCTCTCGATCGCGTTGCTTCCTGGCTGGGGATGGAGGTGCGAGGGGGCTATTTATAGAAGGCAATGCGAAGGCGGAGGGTGATCTAGCAGACGAACAATTCGGTAACAAATTTCACCGGAGGAAAAAAATTATAATTTTGTTGAATTTTGATGAGCAAAGTAAAATTTACTAATTTATGATATTAAATTTCGAAAAAAAATGAGGAATATTTGAGACAAAGATAATCACAGAGGTCACTTCGAAACAAATTTAAAAAATGTAAAATTAGTGGTGGGAAATGGCCCGAAATTGTGGGGAAAGCTTCAGCGCAGTGAGGGGGGAGGGAATCTGAGTCACTCCTCTTGTCGTTTTCGCTTTTTATTTATTCAATTTCCTTAAATTACGATCATGTGGCAGGATCGCGGTGGGATTCTCCAGCCGACAGGGTGCCAGATTCTGAATCTACCAGCGCCCGCCACTACTTTATTCTGACTCTATCTCTACCGTCCATCGCCCATCGTACGGTTCTCGAGCTTCTTTCACGTGCGCTTTACTCTGGGGAGCCGCCAGTTTGGAAGGATGTGCACAGTACGCGTGATGCGAGATGAAATTTTCAATATGCATTTCTTTGAAGAAAATATTTGAAATTCGAATAAACTTACAGACGTAACTAATTGCAATAAATTTTATAAAACTATAAATCTATTTTTTTTTACAATCTAATTTTTTTATTTTGTAAATCTAATTTTTTTTTTCGATAGAAAAGTCTAAACCTTTATACAAGTTAATTGTTGTAAAATTTAAATCTTGTAATATATATATATATATATATATATATATATATATATATATATATATATATATATATATATATATATATATATATACGTAATTCCCTTTGCCTCGGAAATGTTGTCTAGATTCTTGTTTGTTTTCAAATTGTTACCTAATTTTGGAGGTGAGATGTCAGTAGATTCTTGCTGTGCCAAAAGTAAAATAAAATGAAAATGTAGTAAAAAATATGTGCGATAAAAAAACTTGGTAAGAATATTTTACAGCTATCAGAATCGATCGATGGCAGTGTCTAAACCTATTTGGATGAAATAGCTTTCTCAAATAATAACAATTAATATGAAACTGATATTAATTAATTTATCTTTTACTGAAAGATTCTCCAGTTGGTTATGTTGCAAACTAAATTATTATTATTGTTTGTTTGGTTTTATTTTGAGACGAGGAAGCAAGAAATTAAGTTGGGTATGATTTTTGTCATCGTAAAATAACATTTTTTTAAAAAAAAATCAAAATGGTGTTTTATCTAAGAATTATTTTGATGTTATTGTAATAGTTTTGGTTAAAAATAGTTTAATTATAAAATTTTTCTCTCCGAGATTGAACTGTTGAGGATGAATTCTCTCCAATCGTAGCAGTAAGAGTTTCTTTTCTCCCTTCTTGTGAAAGTTAACACACGTTAGATCACCGTCAGCCTACTCGGCAGAGATCCTCTGATGTTTAAGTTAGAATTTGTATGAGGAAGAAAAACAAGTAGTAGTAGTGAAGAGAATGAATGTAGTAGAAAACAGTCAATGTATGTAGGATGAGATCAGCCCCCTCTCCTTCCTTCTTTTCTACCTTTTATCTCCCCTCCGATGTTTGAGCAAACTATAGTGTAACAAACTGCGATAATGACCATCCACATAGAAGAGCCACGTGGATCCTGGTGAGATTGCCTTTTAGGCCGTTAGAGAATAATTCCTTCGTGAGACCCCTGAAGCATCTTAGACGGTTATCATAAAGGATGATGTGTATGCATCCGTTGTAACAAACTGATAAAGAAATATTTTACGAGGTTCCCACTCTTTAATAAACTAAGCATTTCCTTCTTCGTAAAGGGTCCCATGCTAACTTATATATTATTTCTTTTCCATTATTCACTCCATTAAACTCAATCATTGAACGTATTTCCTAAGTAATTCCTTACTTGACCCACCAGATTCTCCTCCTTCAGCTCGACCTTCAGCTTATTCCTTGGGCTAAACTTTCTCAACTCGACCTTTGATCTACTATCCAGCTGACCTCCTTCAGCTCGACCCTCGGTTTATTCCCCGGGTTGAACTCCCTTAGCTCGGCCTTCAATCTACTTCCCGAACTGACCTCTTTTAGCTCGACCCTCAATTTATTCCTCGGGTTGAACTCCCTTAGCTTGAACTTCAATCTACTTCTCAAGCTGACCTCCTTCAGCTCGGCCCTCAGCTTATTCCCCGAGCTGAACTCCCTTAGCTTGACCATAAATCTACTTTCTGAGCTGACCTCCTTCAACTCAACCCTTAGTTCATGAGGACCATCTTTCCTTTGGCTTCTCATCCCTTATACTTAGTCATATTATGATAGTATCATTAGTCACCCCTCAAAATAGTTAGACAAATTTACTTTGCCTGATGTTAGTAATGTATATGGGTCAACTCCTTTCCCCCCACGACTGCTTTAACCTTCTTCATTCCTCAAAAGCTTTAACTTATTTTGGATCGATAAAATCACCTGTTTTTTACCATTCTCATTAGAAAAATTAATTGTTTATTCTGTTAACAGGATGTGTCTATTTACATTCTAGGGAAGAATATTTTACCAACCGAGCTTGAAAGGCCCCACTGCTTCGCTTTCCATCTCATCGTCTTCCCTCTTCCTCCAATTTCAAGTTCTTTGTCTTGCCCGATAACTCTAGCCAACAATCGTTCTTCTTTCCAGGTCTTCTTCGGCTCCCCGAAGCCTTTTCCTCTTTCTCCAGTTGCTCTCTTTTACTCCCAAGTAAGTGATATCATTGTTTTCATCCTCTTTCCCTTATGGATCATCCTTTGCAAAACCCTAGTAAAACTCCCTAGTTCGAGACCACCCCCATGCGCATACACGACAACTATTATTTTTTGTAGTGTCAAGAAATCCTACATGGACAAGAGCATCAAGTGTATGTTTGCCTCTCCTATACAACGACCGCATCTTCCTCCTCCCGTCCATCAAACTTTTTTCTTGGGCCAGCTCGAAAATGGTCTTCGTCTTTCCGTTTTGACTGTATATCTCGACCTCCTAGACCTTTATAAGATAGTTTTAAATCAATTATCCCTCAACGCCTTCCACATTCTAAAGGCATGATTATTATATTTAAGTATTTAGGTCTTCCCTTATCCCCTTTAATATTCCACGGTCTTTTCCATCTTAAATCATCTGATGTCGGGGTGTTTTACTTTGCCAGATGCCCCCGCTGCTAATTCATACACAACCTACCTTTTTTCCACAAGGCTGGAAGGAACTATCTTTTTTGTCTAACTTCCCACACCTCTATCTCATTCTGAATTCTGGAAGACGGACATGCTGGACCTTCCCCTTTTCCAGGAAAGCCGACTATAATTCCCTTTTACAGAGGTCAAGAGAGTCCTCCAAGACCTTCAATATGACTCCAACATTCTGCTGGATGATCATCTCTTAGGGCGTTTCGAGCTATCCCCTATCATTTTAGATGATGCCGTTGTGTTAGATGATGCCCTATTAGAGATGTTTTCATAGATTTTTATTTATAACTGACACCTTATCATTTCCTTTTTTTGTTGCAGATGAAATAATGCCCAAGGCGATGGTCAGCCTTATGGAAGCTAGGGCAGAGAAGGAGAAGAAGAAAAGAAAGTGAACAGAATCCTCAACTCCCTCCCTCACTTCTTACTCTAAGTCCACCACTGAGGTAGCTTTTCTTCCTCTTGAAGGTTATACTGCCCTGATCCTTCTCAACAAACCCTTCCTTCTCCTCCTCAGAGAAGGTCACCTTGGTTAGAGGAGGGGCCTTCCACTCATATCCAATCCCCACTTATTTTATCCACTCACAGCTCTAGCCCTCTTCCTCTTCGTCGTTGCCGCATATGCCCTTATAATCCTCCCCCTCCTTCCCTAGAAGAAGATTTAGTCCCATTTAGAGACCTCTTTCCCCAATCGGAGGACAATTCTCCTCTTCGTTCCTCTCCTCATAGGTCTCCCTCCCCTCTCCCCGAAGAAGATCCTTCTAACACCACTCTATCCGCTCCTTCAACCCAGGAGAGCCCACAACTACTTCCATTCCTCTTGATTCTTCTCTCCCAGAATCTCTTTTTCCATATGTAGTCTCGGAGCATCCTTCTAGAGCCGACTCTGCTTCTACTCCCGCCCCTGTAGACCCTCCGATGGTCACCTTATGTTCCTCCCTCCGCATTCGTATTGCCCCTCGAGGATGAAACCATTTTAGTCGATAAGGTACAAGATCCTTGAATTCTGCAAGTGAACCTTACAAAGGTAAACCTTCTACAACCCCCCCCCCCCTACTTATATATGAAAGTTTCTTTATCTGATCTTTGCTCCTAAAATAGGTCATTGAAGACTACAATGAAGTAGTATAGCACTTAGCGACATATCAATCTTCTATGGAGGTTCGACATACAACCTCAAAAGTTTTGATTAAAAGATATGGCACACCAATTGCCTCAGTCCAAGCAACGGGAAGCAACCCTGGTCATCTCGAAAGAAAACATGAGAAAGACATGTACAGACTTAAGGACTGAACTAATAGTGGTCAGGCGCGATCGAGAAAAGTGCTTCGTGAGGTTGACATAATGTGCGCTTAGCTACTACTTCAATAAGAACAATTCTATAAAATTGAAGCTCTAGCTCGAGAATTAGAAGAATACAAGATTCAACTGCAAGAGCCTAAGGCTAGACGGGTAGAATCCCTGGCTGAGCTTATTGGAGTATTGGGAATATAATCAAAGTTTCACATTGGTAAGACATGAAAAAGATCATGTGCTTATAAGATGAAAAGATATCTCTATTGGTATGAGATTTTTTGGGTAAAACTCAAAAATAAAACCATGAGGGCTTGAACCCAAAGTGGACAATACCATACCATTGTGGAGATATATGATTCTTATAGGCACTAACAATTGGTATCAGAGTCATGATTCATGTCAAGCCATGAACTTCGAACGAAGGAAGTTGAGCTCCAATGTTCGAATCAAGAGAACCAAACACCAGACAGGAAGTCCAGTTGGGCCGGGAGGACCGAACAACTGGCAAGAAGTCGATTGGGCGGAAGAATTTGGACAACTAGTAGGAAGTCCGGTGAGTCGGGAAGATCGACCAGTTGGCGAAGTCACGGTGGGTTGAGGATCGAACATCAAGCGAAGATGTCCTTCGAGGGCGGATAGGCGAGAGTCAATGTAATCCTTCGTTTGAGGGGGGGGGGGGTTTATTATTGAAGTATTGGAAATACAATCAAAGTCCCACATTGGTAAGACATAGAAAAGATCATGTGCTTATAAGATGAAAAGATATTTCTATTGGTATGAGACATTTTGGGTAAAATCCAAAAATAAAACCATGAGGGCTTGAGCCTAAAGTGGACAATATCATACCATTGTGAAGATATATGATTCTTATAAGCACTAACAGAGCTAACCCAAGATCTATCATATGCAAAGACTCTAGAGACAACACGCACCTCCTACCGCTCTTAGCTGGATTACATTTCTTCGATAGTTTATAAAATGTCGGGAGATTTTATGGAGGTAGTCAATCGAACCAAAGCTTTAAAAATAGAATGTACCCTTAACTTGGAGGTGGGTATACAGAAGGTGTTGACTGTCTCCAAGGAAAAGGAGGATCTTAAACTGTCCTTTACTACCTACCAGGTTGTCGAGGAAATACGTTAGAAGGTTAGGGAGCAAAAATGATAGACAAATTTAGCCTTAAAGTGGCTGACATCTTCATCATGGGCTTCGACGAGCCTATGGAGCAATTTGGTGAACGAGGATATCCTCCACCAGGGGAGAATGATGACTTCTTAGATGTCACCAGGGCTCTAACAAAATATCCTCCGGAGGCTTTTGATCTGTAACAGTTTAATTCTATACCTCAAACTAATGACTATTATATTTAACATGAGAATTCGTCTTTTTGTATGTTAGGTACATATCTTTTCCTTTTACCTAATAATGGTTAATTCATGTGGTGATATTCTAAAATATCTTACTAGTGAACGGATTAGGGTTTTACTTATCATTTCTATCCATACAACCTTTATTTGCATCAATCGCCTGGGACCTTTAAGTATAACTTACGTCTAGCTATTTCCTATTTGTATCAGTTGATTGATACTCTGATGTTATGAAGGGATCCAATAAATTCACAGTTAGTGAGAAGATATCTCCAAACCCTTGCATATAAGAACAGGGCTATGTGAGATCCAACCCATCAGGGTTTCCCACACCAGATTATAGAACTAGACTTAAACTGTACTCACTAGGGATCTCAACCATTAATTGATGTGACTTTTCACATCCCTCTTTAATGTACAAGACGCTTCCAACATTCTTCCCAAGCTGCCCTTCTCTTCAACCTCTTCTCTCACTTTTTCCCCAAAAGGAAATTTATTAATGTCTCCTGCTCTTCTACAAAGACACACTCTTTCGAATCATCTACCTTCACACTCCTTCCTTTCTTCCATTTCTTTGAATACCTTCTTACTTGTTAGATGACTAACTTCTCTAGGCAAGGAGAAACATTCCCCTCCACCGTAGACCAATAACAAATAGCAGAACTAGAAAGGTTAGTAGAGAATCTATGATGTCAACTACGATCAACTTCCACCCGAGCTTATTCCCTACGTCAAGAGCTGGCGATTTTCCATCGCAATTTAGCCTTCGTGAAGCCCATTGAGTCCTTATAAGGCATCATCTCTCAACCATGCCTTCTTTTGTCACTCCGCCCCGTGACATTCTTATCGAAGAGAAGATCATCCATGAGGCTCCCTAGTTTCTTTTCTTTTAAAATGTACTTTCTTTTTCTGAGCATACCAAAGTATCTATATTTGGTTGTTTGATTTTGGAAAAATACAGTATAACACTATGTCTACTTGATCGATTCGATATCGAATCAGGAAGTGGATAATTGGATCGGACTTAGGATAGATTTACTTTTCTTGTTTTATTTTATTTTATTTTATTTTATTTCAGTTTTGTTTATTCAGTTGCTCTTTACTTATTTATAATTTCCTACATATAACGATGCATGCTTTTACTCATGATTATGATCAAGTTAATGCTGTGAGTTTTGGTAACATTTATTGTGAGCATTGTGGTGAATCATGACATACCATAAATGATTGTCCTGATATATTTGAACCTTCACAATTTGAATGAGAAGATGTCAGCTACAATTACAACCAATGGCCACAAGATGATTCCTATTTATATAGTTATGACCCTGGCTACTCAAACCCTCAATATTGTCCGCCTAAATCCTGGCTTGAGCAGATGATGGAAGATTTTATTGAGTAACAAGCGCAGAACGCGAGTTCGACGGTGACATTGTGAGAGACTCAATATTATTTCCAAAATGAGAACGAGAGTTATAAGTCACCATGCAAATTTTATCCAGAACCAAGTCCCCACTTAGAAGCCCTGCTAGATAATTTTACTAGGGAATGCGAGGAAAATAGCCAACAATTTACAGAGATGATGGAACGGGATCTAGCTAGAATAGAAACCAAATGACTAGAAGGTGACTTTAATGACTGGATCACACCTAATAGGGTGGAGACTCACTTTGAGCGAATGAATGAGGAGGGCGTAGATGACATAGGAAGTGAAGAAGGACAATCAATTCAATTACCACTGGAAGAAGAACTTGAGGATTATATAATTGATACTTTAATCGAGGAGAGCATTGCTTCAATCCAAAAACCTCCTAACCTCAAGGATCTAGAAGAGCCTACCATAACCCTCACCGAAACTTTAGCTACCGATAACGAAGCCCATTTAGCGATTTGTAATGATAAAATTTCATTCGACATAATAGAATCTGCTAACCGGTCTTTTGTTGAGGATGTTCGTGGTGAGTTATGTTATTTACAACATTTGGACAAAATAGAATATTATGATCAAACTCCTAATGATTACTTGAGGCTAAGCATGTTCAATCTTGAACCAAGGAAGGCAGCTAATAAATACCTTGCCCCTCCACGAGCAAGATTTAAGAGATATGGTGATAAGGGACCCCAAGGGAGGAGGTGTAAGGTGAGCAAATATCTTGCTCCCCCACGAGCAAGATTCAAGCACCTTAAATGAAACGTAGGAATAAGGTCGAGCTAAAAAGACCTTAAACAAAGCGCTTCTTGGGAGGCAACCCAAGTTTAGTTTTAGATTTCCCTTTCTGATTGCATTGTATACATTTGTTTGATTCTAGTTTTGATTTCCGTCACATTTAGAGTTAGGACTAGAAAAGAACTTTGCTAGGCAAAAATAAAATCCATATTAACCTACACGGCGAAGTGTATGAGAAAATTCAGACCGTGGTGCATAAATGGGCGAAAAAATGGGGACACATGGCCTGGCCGTGTGTTTTCCCACGGCCGTGCCCGACCAACTCGAGGCGCACACGACCTGGTCGTGTGTTTTCACACGGCCTGGTCGTGTGTTTTCACACGACCGTGGCGCGTGAAGTTAAAAGGGGCGAGTTGTGTGTTTTCACCTCATTTGCATCGTGTGCTTCGAAAGTTCTTGCCCTAACCGTGTAATTTTATCTTCCCCACCATCTAGAAGTATTTTTAACCTCTAAAGAAGCCAAAAGAAACAAAGATGAGGAGGACCAAGCCTGTAGCACCCCGATCCGGTGCCTCGGAGCGACGAACAAGGAGAGCCGATGCCCCTCAAGCTCTGGAGGAGGGTAACGCCCTACCCACTCTTCTTTTTCGCAATAATGAACAAAGAGATAGATATAATATGCTCTCTACTCGTAAACTTACCGCTACTAGGTACTTAGATGAGGATTTGCTAGAGTCTTTAGGGTTGTTGGGTGATATGCAAGCCTTATTTGCAAAAATAGGGTGGGAAGAGATTATGGGAATAAGGCACCTAACCTACCCTAGGATAGTTTTGGAATTTTTGAGTTTCTTAGAGGCGGAAGTTTTAACGGGTAGAGAGAGCGAGGAGGGTAGGATAACTTTTAGGCTTTTTAACATTGAGCATGAGTGAACCCTTCACCAATGGAACTCATGCTTTGGCTTACCAAGTGGGGGAGAGAGAAGGACCCCTAATGGGTACAACTCTCGAATAGTTTGGCCTGAGTTGATGGGAGAGCACGCTTATGACCCATCTAGGCCAAAGCGTCGCGCCTCAAAACCCCGTCTTCGATACCTCCGCATCATGGCGGTACTATATTTGGTCATGGAGAGAGTGACGGTGTAGTTAGAGCTAGCGAGCTGCTTTGTCTATGGGATATACTACAAGAAAGGAGTAGCATCGATGTAGGGTCCCACTTCATTAGACACTTAGTGAAGATGGGCAAAGCAACACGAGGAGAGATCAATGTGGGAGGCCTACTTACCCACATTTGTCATAGGATGGGGTACGATTACACAGTATTAGAGAGTATAGAGGGGAGCCCTAGGATCGATCTAGGAGTATGCATGGCCATGAAAATGATTGTGAGAGAAGGAGACTCCTTATGCTTTGTAAAGAAAAATCTTACGGCCCTTAGGCTCCCCGACGGGATCGGGATCATTACCACCATATATACGCTAATCGGGCGCTTTCTGATAGTGGAGTCCCCTCCACATGAGGGATCATCCACATTAGCGCCCCTCTCTCCACCTTTATATCACTCTCCCTCCAATCCACACATGCATAGGAGTCCACCTAGTCCACGCCGACATGAGCCTACACCTGCACCACCACCTTTTTCTACTTTTGATCAGGTGCAGGTACGTCGGCCTATGATTTCTCAGAGTTTCGATCGTGCCTCGACGACATTTACACCGGCGGAGAGGCAAAGAATGGGAGGAGCAAAGCGCCTACCAGCAGGTGGAGTTCCAGGGATTCCAGGAGCATTTCCAGCGGACTGAGGAGTTCTACGATGAGGCCCGCATATACTTCCAGGAGGAGGATGTTCGTCGCCAGGATGAGGCCGCCTACCATTGGGAGATGCGGCAACACATACATCCCAGCAGGCGCAGTGGACTAGGGAGGAGGAGCACCGAGTAGCCACTGCATCCACCAGCTCCCAGATCGACCACATGTGTATATGACATCAGCGGCTCAGCAGCAGGTTCTCCCAGGATCCAGAGATGCCCAGGCTCCCAGACTTTCCACCTCGTCCACCATATTAGAGGTATATTTTCGTTTAAGTCTGGGGGGATACCCCAAGGTTTATTTTGTTTTATTTCCTAGAAGTAGTTTTTTTTGTATTTTCATTTATTCATGCCTGAGTTGTTGAGTTTCTTTCAGTACTTGATTTTTGTTATCTGTAAAGCTACCTCAGTAGTATTTTTGAAAGTTGCTTGCATGAGTTGTTCCCATAGGTAGCTTAATTCCATTTATCTTGTGGTATTTTATTTTATTCGCTCTATTGAATGTTTTGAAAGGGAGAATCTAGTACACATGTCTTACTGGTTAGCTTTGTTTTTGCACTTACACATGTTGAACATTCTGAAAGGGAGAATCTAATACATACCTAGTTATGATTCACTTCAGTAGTCTAGTACTTTGGAATTCATAGGTGACTCTAGGTTTAGCATTTTAGTTACTGGAGATGCTCAGATTGTGTAAGCTCATTTGGAAAAATCAAAATCCCAGTGAGCCGAAAAATAAAAGAGAGAAAAGAAAAAGAGAAATAAAAGAAAAAGAGAAAAAGAAATGAGAAAAAAAAGATTATGAGGGATAAAAAATAATTGTCGTGGGTGGAAATGACTAGGTGCCCCTTTGAGACCGAGTTAGGTCACTGGGAAAACACCTACTAATTTCTCTCAATACCGAGCATGCCTTTGAGACTTTATGCTAAATCTAGGGAACGACCCTCACTTTGGGCAAGTAAGTGCCTAAGAGCTGGAAACCTTAGGAAAGCTATGGGGTGACGACTTAACTCACCAAGGAACGGGCATCCCCTAAGAATGGTTCGCTTAGCACGAGCACGAGGAGCTAACTTAGTGAACTTCTAGAACATATTTGTTTTGCTTTAATTGCAAATACCACCTGATAAATTTAGTTAACATGCTAATTATGGAATAATATTTTTTAAAATTTCATGGCACTGAGGTTTGCTTGAGGACAAGCAAAGATTTAAGTCTGGGAGAAGTGATGTGAGAAAAACATATAGGATTTTAGGAGTAGTTTTTGCTCACATCTCATTGTATTTTGTGTTAGTTTCATGCATATGTTATGTTAGGAATATTTGGAACGGCTAGAGGGGGGGGGGGTGAATAGCATCAATGGAATTCGATCTCGTTCGTGTCTACAATTTCGTTAGTGCGCAACGGAAATAGAAATAATACAATAACGAAATAGACAATTACACACGAACACGAGTATGTAACGTGGTTCGGAACCGCACGGTTCCTACTCCACGGATCGGGCTCAAACGAGCCCTAGTGATGCCAATCACACACCACTATGAAATAACTCCTTCTTGACACAAGTCGGAGGCGGAGAAACCTCTTACAATTGTTTACAACAATAAACAAATAGCTACAAGCAAATACAATGAAATACAAAGCAAAACTAGTAAAGAAAACACTTTACAAATGCTCTTGAATGCTTGATCGCTAGGTTGATCGAGTAGCACTTGGAGACCCTGAATTGCAGCAGCAACTCGCCCCAAATCGTCTCAAAGAACCCTTGGTTTTCCTCCATCACGAGCTTCATATATAGCTTCAACCTGTGCTGGAAAAAGTCGATGAGTCGACTGATCGGGACCATCAGTCGACTGATGTCACTGTTGTCGTGAGACAACGGCTAGATCCACGCTGGATAAGTCCAACGGAACCTTCATCCGATCGATTGTGACCATCACCGATCGATGGAGTCATCACTCGACCAATCAGTCTCGACTACCATTCTCGGGTCGATTTCGAGCACCGGTGATCGATTACACGATCACGATCGCTGAGCCATCACCGATCGCCTAACTCGCAATGATCGCTAGGCCATAACCCGCAAATAAACCCTAGTTGATTTCGGTCTAGTCGATCGCCACATGGCACCAATGACCGCACACCTCAAACATGAGGTTTTAACCCAAGTATGGTTCCCATACTTGCTAGACCACCCTTAGCCTAGACCTAAGCCTTCTAGCCACCTCCATTAGCCTCACGCCTCTCGGATCCCTCCAAGTCATCCATGACTTGTTCATCCATCGCGCTAGCCTTCAGGTGCTTCCATCGGCTATGTCATGCTAACAGTGTCTACACCGCCAAGGCACATTGGACTTACGCCGCCAAGACTCCGCTTGGACTTTACGCCGCCAATCATTGGACTTATGCTGCCAAGACTCCCGCTTGGACTTTACGCCGCCAATATCAATCCCCTTGGACTTTCTCTTGCCAACCCATGTTGGACTTTCCATGCCAAGACCATGCTTGGACTTTCCTTGCCAACCCATGTTGGACTTTCCATGCAAAGTACTCAAGACTTGGACTTTATCTTGCCAAGACCCATGCTTGGACTTTCCTTGCCAACCCATATTGAACTTTCCATGCTAAGTACTCAAGACTTGGACTTTTCATGTGCCAAGTGTCCCACTTGGACTTTCCATGCCAAGTACTCAAGACTTGGACTTTACCAAATGACAATTACATTGTCATATGTTTTTGTCGAAACATCAAAGCATCACTCGAGTCAAACTCGAGTCCTGGTCAAACGTGACCTGGGCCGATTGCACCAACAATCTCCCCCTTTTTGATGTTTGACAAAAACCAAACAAATTATTGAGTTAGAACACTAACTCAAATCCCTTACCAATTATCCCAAATTGGTAAATACTCTCCAAATGTTCTCCCCCAAACATTCTCCCCCTTTTTGACTAACATCAAAAAGGTTTTCTCTCCAAGGAGGTCAATATCTCATGTCCCAATGAGATCTTACAATCTCCCCCTTGATCCAAAAATACTTAGGATGTCTACCATCTTCCTAGTGATAAGTCCAATATCACTCAAGAGAGGCAATCCCATTTACTCTCCCAATTTCCAAATTGGGTCTCTCAAAGGTCCCATCAATTTCCCAATTGATGTCATATTCTCCCAATAACTTCTCCTCTTCAAGGAGAAAAGCACATCCATCATCCCAAGATGGATACCTCCCCCTAAAGGCTTGCTCCCCCTTGACCATTGCACCAACAATGTCCTTGGGCAGTCCCTAAGCCAATAGGAACTCTAAACCATCAAAATTAAGGTTAGAAATTCAACATTGAAGTTTCCAACACCTTAACATTGATACAAACCCTAAATACTTCTCCTAATCCATATCCAATGGATTTTCACCCTTTATAATACTTCCCAAAGCATATCCTAGGGTTAGGAGTGATTAGGGACCATAACCGTGTTGGTGCAACAATGCCCCAAGCATTTATATATATTTTGATGTTTGGATAATCATCTAAGTTAGGCAATGTTTTGTGATCTAATTGTATACATGTTTAAGTGACAGGAAAATCCAAGTATGAAGACTTGGTAAAAGACAAGTCCAAGTGTGATCTTGGCAAAGAGAAGTCAAGGAAAGGTCTTGGCAGCATAAGTCCAAGCATGTAGTCTTGGCGGCGTAAAGTCCAAGCAGTCCTTGGAAAAGGAAGACCAAAGGAAAGTCTTGGCGGCATAAGTCCAAGCATGTAGTCTTGGCGGCGTAAAGTCCAAGCGTACTTTGGCAAAGAAGAAACCCAAAGCATGACGAAACCGAAGGAAGCTTTTGAAGGCAAGCGCATGGATGGAGTCGTGGACTCAGAGAAATCCTAGAGGCGCAAGGCTGATGGAGAAGCTAGAAGGTTAAGTCTAGGCTTAGGTTATGTTTTCAAGTATGAATTAGTCATACTTGGAGTGTACCGATCGGAACATGGTGTCGGCCGAATCGCCCTTAAAATCTGACATTAGAGGTTGGAAGTTGGATCACCGGGTTATCGGTCAGGGGTTATCGGTCATGAGTGGCGATCGACTCGAACTTCGCTGCGACAAGATGCCGCGATCGGCCTAAGAATGGCATGGCTGTGGCCAGGCGATCGGCTACTGGCGATATCGATCGACCGATCGCATTGGCGATCGTGATAGTCTTCCGTTAGCGATTAGAATCGGTGGCGCGATTGGTAAGTCATCGATAGACCTCCAACGGTCTTTCCTATAAAAGAGCCCAAGGGAGCAAGAAAAGGCTAATGCTTATATTACGATCTTTCTTCTAAGCTCCTACAAGTTTTCCAAGCTTTCTAAGTGTATTAATCTCCTTTCTCCTCTCAAATCTTCATTGTCATCTTTGTAAGAAGAGGAGGTCTTTGTAAAGAGAAAGCTTCTTAGTGGAATTGCTTGGGTTGATCCACCTTAAGGATCGCCGTGGAGTATGAGCGTTATCTCTGAACCACGTAAAGGCTTTGTTAGCATTGCTTTTTTGTTTTTACATATATTATTTGTGTTTGCTTCCGCTAATTACTCTTGTAGAAACAAAAAGCGCTATTCACCCCCTCTAGCTTTCAAAGCGATCCTAACAAGTGGTATCGAGCCGGATCGCATCGGAAGATCTAGCAATCAACCGAGCAAAGATGACATTTCAAGAGGGGTATAGCACGGCGAGACCTCCGTTCTTCGACGGCAACGATTTTGGATATTGGAAAGGTAGGATGGAGTATTATTTAATGAACGATATTGAAAATTGGTTTAGTATTATAGATGGTTTTGAGAAGCGGTCGAATTGAGCACCACTACCGACAAAGGATTGGACAAGAGAGATGGCCAAGAAAGCACAAGCGAATGCAAAAGCAACGACCACACTTCAATGTGGTCTATCCAAGGAGCAACTATCTAAGGTCGGGCCATTCAACTCCACAAAAGAGCTTTGGGAGAA
This sequence comes from Wurfbainia villosa, assembly GCA_025175895.1. Lineage (NCBI taxonomy): Eukaryota > Viridiplantae > Streptophyta > Magnoliopsida > Zingiberales > Zingiberaceae > Wurfbainia > Wurfbainia villosa. Next base: position 48,411 of record CM046005.1, read on the forward strand.
GCTCATCGAACTCAACGAAGGATCCAAAGAGACAAGAAGGGCCAAGAGGGATCTTTTGATTGGCCAACTCCAAAGCTTCACTATGAAGACAAATGAAACGGTGAGCCAAATGCAGGCGCTTCAAGGAGGTAGTCAGCGGACTACACGTTATAGGTGAAAAGGTCGACAAGCAGACCTTGTGAGGTATGTACTACAAGCCTTCCCTAGGACCACCTTATGGGCCTCAATGGTAGATGCCTATAAGGTCTCTAGGGATCTTTCATTAGTTAAATTAGATGAGTTATTATGTGAATTTCAATTTCATGAACAAGCTAACACTTCATCCAAAGAGAAGGGTATAGCTCTTGTTGTAGGAAAGAAGGAGAAGAAGAAAAGGAAAAGAAGGAGGTGTCTTCCTCATCCGAATCGAGGAGGACTCATCAAGTAGTGAGGATGAGTTGTCGGCAAGTGAGGTAGCACACTCGTCAAGAAATTTGGTGGGAAGTCAAGGAGGCTCACCAAGAAAGATGTGAAGAGGATGTTTCAATCCTCAAGAGGTAAATCTTCTAACAATTCAAATTCTATTTCTAGCGTGGCGTGTTTTGGTTGCAACAAGAAAGGGCATATAAAGCCCAATTGCGGAACTAAAGAAAAGGAGGAGAAGGATAAGAAGAAGAAGGAAAGAAGAAGAAGGGCGATGATGGCACAAGCGTGGGACACTCTAAGTATGGAGGAGTCTGACGATGAAGAAGTTGCCATTGACGGAACTTAGCCCTCATGGCATTGGAAGAAGCAGGAAGCTCAAGCGAGAGTCTTCTTCCTCTTCAAGTGATGAATCATCATCAAGTGATGATGATGAGGTAAATGACTCACCCAAAGTAGATTTACTTTATAAGACTATTGCATGTTTACAAAATGCTTTAAATAGATCAAAAACTAGGATTAAGGATCTAAAATTAGAAATCAAATCATTTAAGAATATAGATGCATCATGTGATAAACCATCTAGTGATGATGATTGTACTCTTAGGGATGAAAATGATGAGTTAAGAAAAGAAATAAGTAAATTAAGAACATGCCTAAAAAAGTTCACTAATGGTTCCAAATATCTAGATATGATTATTAAGGACCAAAGAGCAATTTACAATAAGGCCGGTTTAGGATATAGACCTAAGGAGAAAGAGGTAGCATTTGCATCCCTAGTTAGTAGAAAATCCATGATTAAAGCAAGGGGAGAAAAGCATGGGTACCAAAGAAATTTATAATTAATGCTAGTGGTCCTAAGATTTGGGTACATAAGGATTGTGTTTTTCATGTGACATAGGTAGAAGAACCAAGCTTGTGGATAGTTGATAGTGGGTGCTCAAAGCATATGACCGGGGATGAGAAAAAATTCTCCACTATCAACCACACTAGCCAAGGAAAAGTGTCTTTGGTAATAGCGGCAAACTTAAAATTTTAGGAAAGGGCACCATTGAGGTATCTCCCAATCTTGCTATTCATAAAGTTCTATTAGTTAAAAATATGAAATTTAACTTACTTAGTGTAAGCCAATTATGTGATGCAAATTTTGATGTTAAGTTTGATTCCTCAAAATGCTTTATAAGACACAAAACTATAAATGATTGCATGTTAGTAGGCTTTAGAAAATCAAATATATATTATGTTGATTTATCTTATGCTATTAATCCTTCCACTAAGTGTCTTATTGCAAAAGAGGAAGAAAGTTGGCTTTGGCATAGGAGACTAGGTCACATAAACATGAAGAATATAGCCAAAATAGCAAAATTGAAGCTAGTCAAAGGATTGCCTAGAGTCAAATATCTCAAGGACAAGATGTGTGATGCTTGTCAAGAAGGGAAACAATCAAAAACATCACACAAAGATAAAAATTTACTTAGTACCGCTTTACCATTAGAATTACTACATATGGATTTATTTGATTGCCATAGTACCCCATCTATAATTGGTAGTAAATATTGCTTGGTAATAGTAGATGATTTTTCTAGGTTTACTTGGGTGTTTTTCTTGAAAAATAAGGATGAAACCTTAGAAATAATCATAGGATTTAGCAAAAGAGTAGAAAATGAAAGAAAACTCAAAATCAACCGGATCTGTAGTGATCATGGTGGAGAGTTTGAGAATTCTAACTTTTCAACTTTTTGCTTAGAACAAGGGTACAAGCATGAATTTTCTTATCCTAGAACACCCCAATAAAATGGGATTGTGGAAAGAAAAAATCGTGCCCTACAAGAAGCGGCTAGGACAATGTTTAATGCATATTCCTTACCTAGCTACTTGTGGGCGGAAGCGATTAATACCGCTTGCTATATCCAAAATAGGGTATTAATTCATAGGTTTTTAGGAAAAACTCCATTTGAATTGTGGAATGGTACAATTCCAACAATTCATTATTTTAAGGTCTTTGGATGTAAAGTCTATATCTTAAATACCAAAGACAACCTAAGTAAATTTGAGTCCAAAGTGGATGAGGGAATCCTAGTTGGATACTCATCCACTAGTGTAGGATATAGAGTTTACAATAAAAGGACTCAAAAGATTGAAGAATCTTCAAATGTTCAATTTGATGAAACTTCAAATACATACCCTAGAAAATCCCCTATTGATGATGACATAAATAATGAAAATCAAGAAATTACCAAACAATTTCAAGATTTAAACTTAGGGGGTAATAATCAAGGGGGAGGATTGGATCAAGGGGAAGTAAGGGATGATTCCGATAATGAACATAGAATTGAAGTAAATCATGATCAAACTCAACTTGATACACCTCCTAGAACCATAAGAGTTCATCAAAGTCACCCATTAGATCAAATTGTGGGTGAATTATCTCAAGGAGTTAGGACTAGGTCATTCCATAGGGACCCCACTAGTCATATAGCTCTAATTTCTCAAATTGAGCCCAAAAACATTAAAGATGCATTACTTGATCCGGATTGGATCTTAGCAATGCAAGATGAATTGGCTCAATTTGATAGGAGTCAAGTGTGAAAGTTAGTTCCTAGACCAAGTGAAAACACTATTATTACTACAAGATGGGTCTTTAGGAACAAACTAGATGACCAAGGGAATATCACTAGAAATAAAGCACGATTAGTTGCAAGGATTTTAATCAAGTTGAAGGACTTGATTATGATGAAACATATGCCCAGTTGCTAGATTAGAGTCCATTAGAATACTTTTAGCATATGCCTCCTATATGGGTTTCAAACTCCATCAAATGGATGTCAAATCGGCATTCCTAAATGGGTTTATTAAGGAAGAGGTGTATGTAGAACAACCTCCGGGTTTGAAAATATGGACTACCCAAACCATGTATACAAACTTAGGAAAGCCTTATATGGTTTGAAACAAGCTCCCGGGCTTGGTATGAAAGATTGTCAACCTTCCTAATCTCTAAGGATTTGAAGGGTAGTATAGATCAAACTCTCTTTATAAAGTCAACATCTAAGGACATTTTTGTAGCCCAAGTATATGTTGATGACATTATCTTTGGGTCAACAAATGATGAGCTTCTTGAAGACTTTATTCAAAATATGGAAAAGAGTTTGAGATGAGTCTAGTTGGAGAATTAAATTTCTTCCTAGGTTTGCAAGTTAAACAAACCAGTGAAGGAATTTACATTTATCAAACCAAATATGCTAAGGAAATGATTAAGAAATTTGGTTTAGAAAATGCTAAGGTAGTGTCAACTCCAATGGCAACCAATACCAAAATAGATAGTGATAGTGAAGGAAAACAAATAGATCTTACCCTTTATAGGAGCATGATTGGTAGCCTCTTGTATTTAACCGCTAGTAGACCCGACATATTATTTGCGGTTGGTATGTGTGCTAGGTATCAATCATGTGCTAAGGAATCTCATTTAGTTGCCGTTAAAAGAATTTTAAGATATGTCAAGGGCACACTAAATGTAGGTCTATGGTACCCTAGGACTAGGTGTTTTGATTTAATTGGGTACACCGATTCCGATTATGCCGGTTGAAAATTGGATCGGAAGAGTACTAGTGGTGGATGCCAATTTCTTGGGTCCTCCCTAGTGAGTTGGAGTAGTAGGAAGCAACCTTGTGTTGCTTTATCCACCACCGAGGCCGAATATGTTGCTATGGGTGGTTGTGTAGCTCAACTATTATGGATGAAACATACCTTAGAAGATTATGAGCTAACTTACTCCAACATGAAAGTACTTTGTGATAATGTGAGCACCATTAACTTGACCAAAAATCCGGTGCATCACTCTAGGACCAAGCACATTGAAGTGAAACATCACTTCATTAGAGACCATGTGGTTAAGGGGGACATTGAGCTTAATTACATTGAATCTAAGTCCAACCTAGCCGACATCTTTACCAAGCCTCTCCCCGAAATAGAATTTTCATCACTTAGGAGAGAACTTGGGATGTGCTTTGTAGAATAGAAGTGTAGTTTTGCATGATTCTATAGAAATACTAGGACTTATACCTTTAACCATCTCACAAAACACTTAGGAAACCATGATTTTTGTATTGAGCCACCTAGACAACATGTGAGATGTTAGGAAGATGCACTTGGTTCATCATGCTTGTTATGATGCATTACTATGAACCAAAGTGTCATCTAGAAACATTAATCCTTCATTGGACCAATCATTGGGAAGATCTATGTACAATTAATGTGCATATAGCTCCAAGAATATGATTGGAAATGTCAAATAAAATAAAATATAAACTATGTCTATCAAACCTTGAGAAACAATTTCCTATTGATAAGCCAAAGTGATACAAAGTTTTACAAAAATATCATAACTTTTGCAAAATCTCAAGATTGTGTCAATATCAAAATCTAGAGGTAATATAATTTTAAAATAATTTTTCCTTGATAGGAAATAATCTAACAATATTACCCATAAAATTTCGTGATTTTTTTGATCTTTATTGAATTAATTATGAATTTTAATCGATCGACTAACGATCGATCGGGCCCGATCGATAACCGATTCGGGCCTGATCGCCATTTATGCGGCGTCTGAAATCGTTCGCGTATCGATGCCGGTTTGAGCCATGCGATCGCCGGCTTGATCGATAATTATCACGATCGGCCCGATTAACTCGGCAATGATCGTGTCGCGGTTTTTAGGGCTTTCCACCGGTTCGACTCGCCAGAACCTCTCGATTTCTCTCTTCTTTTCCTCTTCCGACGACCTTCCACCGCACCTCTTAGCCGTTCTCCTTTGTTTTCCGGCGACTTCATCGACACGTGATCCCATTTGGAGTGCTCTCCAACTCGAGGACCTTCTCTTGTCACTCCGTTCGTGCTCTAGTTTCCAGTCACTCGGCTAGGGTTCCGTGGTCCGGCACTGATCTTTGTTCACCATGCCACCTAGGTATATTTTCATTCCTGATCAATGTTTGTTTTGTTCCTATGATTGTATTTCACTAACCCATGCTTGTCTTGTTGTCTCTGTCCATGCATCATCAACCTACATTGTGCATATTTTTTTGTGTTGTCTTTTCACCCATTTAGAATTAAGCACTTTGCTACTAAGCGCACCCGAGCACCTCCGACCAATGAGGGCTCGTCAAACCCTCAACCCTCTGTTGATCCTCGATTTCCAAATTCCGCCCTTGAAAGTGCTTTTCATAAAAATAAATTCCAACTTATTCCACCTAGATCAATGGATTCCAAGTTTCTTAAAGACTACTGTTTCGACATTGTTCAAATCATCCAACATTACAACCTTGAGTCTTTAGTTTTCTGTGAACATCACGTAAATATCACCCTTCTCTCTGAATTTTTCAACAACCTACGACCGGAGATGGGTGAGATACGGACTCGCGTTGCTCAAGCGATCTGGATTCGATCCCAGATCTGGACCGATTTTCTCGGATGTCTTCCTTCCGAGAATGATTTCACTCTATATCCATCTTGGAGTGAACCTCTTCCATCTCCCTTTGAGGAGATTTCTTTAGATTCCCTTCATGATACTTTCTATCACTATCCTCGACCTTTGAACACCAATTTATTTCAATCACAAGAACTTTCTGCCTCTGACAATGTCCTTTATAAGGTCGTTGCTCATTGTCTTCTCCCCATAGTTACCCGTGGTTTGGCCTTGGTTCACCCTCCACACTTACTTCTCATGCATTTCTTTCGTCAATACTTAGACATTAACATTGGTCTCAATACCTTCCAATGCATCATTCATTTCATAAGGCCAAACAATAGGAAGATTCACATACCATTTGGAAATGTCCTCACTCAATGGCTCAGCTCTGTAGGCATTGATGTCAATATAGGAGTCATTAAAGTCATGAATAGAAAATATGATCAGATGACTCGACGGAGTTTCTCATTGGCGGGCCTGAAGGCCGACAGAGGATCCGTCTTACGGGACCCGACGGCGGGCGAGTGCGCTCGGCACGAGAGGATGCCAGCGGAAGGAGTTCGAGAGGTGGTGCCGCAGGTGTTGAGGGACCGATGCGGGGAGGCTGCTGCGAGCGTCTTGTTCTACGGACACATCCTCGGTGCCCGCCGATGCTTTGCGAGGCGGTGGACACACGTTTTGAGGAGCTGCGCCTAGAGCATCAGGAGCTCCTCTCCCTCGTGAGAGAGGTGCATCGGCGCGTGAGAACATCTTGGCGATTCTCCGCCTCGCTGCACTGGACACCCACCTACGATGGTTCATCTGCACCGATGGATCGAGGGCGGCGATTGTTAACTTCGCTTGTTTTCTTTGTTATTTTCTTTTGGCGTCGTATGTATGGCATAAACTCCTACTTATGTAATGACTTTGATTAATGAAATGAAATTGTGTTTTTTTTATTCACGTCTATTAGTGCCTACAATTTGTTATTTGTCAAGTTTAGAAGTTGAGCATATAGTACGAAGTTATGAATATTGATACGATACAATTACACTTTTTGCGTCATAATTTTGTTATTTTAAATATCGTATCAATCCATTAATCTGATGAACATGTTTTTCATCTAATATTTTTCATATGTTATATTAGTCGAATAAAATGTGTATGCCAAGTTTCGTGATTTTTGGACACCCACGTAATTTTCTACGCATTTTCAAACCTTGACTGAAAAACTCGAAATTCAGATTTATGCGATATCGATCATTGCCGTTATTGTCGATCGCCATGGCTCAGCGATTCTGCCTATTCGATCGAACCTGTCACTGCTTTGGAATGGAAAGCGGTTTTTCATCGGTTAAAAGGTTCAATTTTGGACATTATACGATTTCCACAGTATATACATGATACCTTGTATGGAAAGGCGGATTTTCTTGGTGCACTGGTTTAGGGTGAGCTACATCCCTTATTTATATAATTGTTGGTGCAAGGCTAGGACATATTTGCCTATTCTATTGATTATGTTTTGTTTCACATGTTATTTACACATCATGAAACATGTCTTGGATTTAGGGGGAGCTTCATATCAATTTTATACCTTTGTTCAAGATGTGTCAATTATAATTCCTTCCTGCACTTATTGGATAACCTCTTCTCTTTTTTTGTTGTATGTCAAAGGGGGAGAAGGGATATTTAAGTTAGAATTCATATTGAAATATGTTTATGTGTTAAAGACCTAACTTAAATGATTGCCAAACATCAAAAAGGGGGAGATTGTTGGTGCAACAATGCCCCAAGCATTTATATATATTTTGATGTTTGGATAATCATCTAAGTTAGGCAATGTTTTGTGATCTAATTGTATACATGTTTAAGTGACAGGAAAATCCAAGTATGAAGACTTGGTAAAAGACAAGTCCAAGTGTGATCTTGGCAAAGAGAAGTCAAGGAAAGGTCTTGGCAGCATAAGTCCAAGCATGTAGTCTTGGCGGTGTAAAGTCCAAGCAGTCCTTGGAAAAGGAAGACCAAAGGAAAGTCTTGGCGGCATAAGTCCAAGCATGTAGTCTTGGCGGCGTAAAGTCAAGCGTACTTGCAAAGAAGAAACCCAAAGCATGTGAAGCAGAAGGAAGCTTTTGAAGGCAAGCGCATGGATGGAGTCGTGGACTCAGAGAAATCCTAGAGGCGCAAGGTGATGGAGAAGCTAGAAGGTTAAGTCTAGGCTTAGGTTATGTTTTCAAGTATGAATCGGGGTTATCGATCGTACTGATCAAAGATGTCGAAGCCGGCAATGATCGCAAATGATCGTGCGCCTTCGAATGGCCGGCCGTGGCGGTCGGCTATGGCGCGATGCTCGGTCAGTATCCGGTTGGCCGATCGATAGTCTTCCGTTGGCGATGGCGGCAAATCCTACAAATCCGGCTGTCGTGGCCGTTAGAATCGGGCGCGGTCGATCGATGTAAGTCATCCGGTGATAGACCTCCAACGGAAAAAAGAGGCTCTTTCCTATAAAAAGAGCCCAAGGGGAGCAAGAAGGGGCTAATGCTTATATTCTGATCTTTCTTCTAAGCTCCTACAAGTTTTCCAAGCTTTCTAAGTGTATTAATCTCCTTTCTCCTCTCAAATCTTCATTGTCATCTTTTGTAAGAAGAGGAGGTCTTTGTAAAGAGAAAGCTTCTTAGTGAAATTGCTTGGGTTGATCCACCTTAAGGATCGCCGTGGAGTAGGAGCGTTATCTCCGAACCACGTAAAGGCTTTGTTAGCATTGTTTTTTTTTTTACATATATTATTTGTGTTTGCTTCCGCTAATTATTTCTTGTAGAAACGAAAGCGCTATTCACCCCTCTAGCTTTCAAACGATCCTAACAAGTGGTATCGAGCGGATCGAATCGGAAGATCTAGCAATCAACCGGAGCAAAGATGACATTTCAAGAGGGGTATAGCACGGCGAGACCTCCGTTCTTCGACGGCAACGATTTTGGATATTGGAAAGGTAGGATGGAGTATTATTTAATGAACGATATTGAAAATTGGTTTAGTATTATAGATGGTGAATTTAAGGAGCACCACTACCGACAAAGGATTGGACAAGAGAGATGGCCAAGAAAGCACAAGCGAATGCAAAAGCAACGACCACACTTCAATGTGGTCTATCCAAGGAGCAACTATCTAAGGTCGGGCCATTCAACTCCGCAAAAGAGCTTTGGGAGAAGCTCATCGAACTCAACGAAGGATCCAAAGAGACAAGAAGGGCCAAGAGGGATCTTTTGATTGGCCAACTCCAAAGCTTCACTATGAAGACAAATGAAACGGTGAGCCAAATGCACGGGCGCTTCAAGGAGGTAGTCAACGGACTACACGTTATAGGTGAAAAGGTCGACAACCGAGACCTTGTGAGGTATGTACTACAAGCCTTCCCTAGGACCACCTTATGGGCCTCAATGGTAGATGCCTATAAGGTCTCTAGGGATCTTTCATTAGTTAAATTAGATGAGTTATTTTGTGAATTTCAATTGCATGAACAAGCTAACACTTCATCCAAAGAGAAGGGTATAGCTCTTGTTGTAGGAAAGAAGGAGAAGAAGAAAAAGGAAAAGAAGGAGGTGTCTTCCTCATCCGAATCCGAGGAGGACTCATCAAGTAGTGAGGATGAGTTGTCGGCAAGTGAGGTAGCACACTACGTCAAGAAATTTGGTGGGAAGTCAAGGAGGCTCACCAAGAAAGATGTGAAGAGGATGTTTCAATCCTCAAGAGGTAAATCTTCTAACAATTCAAATTCTATTTCTAACGTGACGTGTTTTGGTTGCAACAAGAAAGGGCATATAAAGCCCAATTGTCCGGAACTAAAGAAAAAGGAGGAGAAGGATAAGAAGAAGAAGGAAAAGAAGAAGAAGGAGGCGATGATGGCACAAACGTGAGACACTCTAAGTATGGAGGAGTCTACCGACGATGAAGAAGTTTGCCATTCAACCTGGAACTTAGCCCTCATGGCATTAGAAGAAACCGGAAGCTCAAGCGAGGAGTCTTCTTCCTCTTCAAGTGATGAATCATCATCAAGTGATGATGATGAGGTAAATGACTCACCCAAAGTAGATTTACTTTATAAGACTATTGCATGTTTACAAAATGCTTTAAATAGATCAAAAACTAGGATTAAGGATCTAAAATTAGAAATCAAATCATTTAAGAATATAGATGCATCATGTGATAAACCATCTAGTGATGATGATTGTACTCTTAGGGATGAAAATGATGAGTTAAGAAAAGAAATAAGTAAATTAAGAACATGCCTAGAAAAGTTCACTAATGGTTCCAAATATCTAGATATGATTATTAAGGACCAAAGAGCAATTTACAATAAGGCCGGTTTAGGATATAGACCTATGGAGAAAGAGGTAGCATTTGCATCCCTAGTTAGTAGAAAATCCATGATTAAAAGCAAGGGGAGAAAAGCATGGGTACCAAAGAAATTTATAATTAATGCTAGTGGTCATAAGATTTGGGTACATAAGGATTGTGTTTTTCATGTGACATAGGTAGAAGAACCAAGCTTGTGGATAGTTGATAGTGGGTGCTCAAAGCATATGACCGGGGATGAGAGAAAATTCTCCACTATCAACCACACTAGCCAAGGAAAAGTGTCTTTTGGTAATAGCGGCAAAATTAAAATTTTAGGAAACGGCACCATTGAGGTATCTCCCAATCTTGCTATTCATAAAGTTCTATTAGTTAAAAATATGAAATTTAACTTACTTAGTGTAAGCCAATTATGTGATGCAAATTTTGATGTTAAGTTTGATTCCTCAAAATGCTTTATAAGACACAAAACTATAAATGATTGCATGTTAGTAGGCTTTAGAAAATCAAATATATATTATGTTGATTTATCTTATGCTATTAATCCTTCCACTAAGTGTCTTATTGCAAAAGAGGAAGAAAGTTGGCTTTGGCATAGGAGACTAGGTCACATAAACATGAAGAATATAGCCAAAATAGCAAAATTGAAGCTAGTCAAAGGATTGCCTAGAGTCAAATATCTCAAGGACAAGATGTGTGATGCTTGTCAAGAAGGGAAACAATCAAAAACATCACACAAAGATAAAAATTTACTTAGTACCGCTTTACCATTAGAATTACTACATATGGATTTATTTGATTGCCATAGTACCCCATCTATAATTGGTAGTAAATATTACTTGGTAATAGTAGATGATTTTTCTAGGTTTACTTGGGTGTTTTTCTTGAAAAATAAGGATGAAACCTTAGAAATAATCATAGGATTTAGCAAAAGAGTAGAAAATGAAAGAAAACTCAAAATCAACCGGATCTGTAGTGATCATGGTGGAGAGTTTGAGAATTCTAACTTTTCAACTTTTTGCTTAGAACAAGGGTACAAGCATGAATTTTCTTATCCTAGAACACCCCAACAAAATGGGGTTGTGGAAAGAAAAAATCGTGCCCTACAAGAAGCGGCTAGGACAATGCTTAATGCATATTCCTTACCTAGCTACTTGTGGGCGGAAGCGGTTAATACCGCTTGCTATATCCAAAATAGGGTATTAATTCATAGGTTTTTAGGAAAAACTCCATTTGAATTGTGGAATGGTACAATTCCAACAATTCATTATTTTAAGGTCTTTGGATGTAAAGTCTATATCTTAAATACCAAAGACAACCTAAGTAAATTTGAGTCCAAAGTGGATGAGGGAATCCTAGTTGGATACTCATCCACTAGTGTAGGATATAGAGTTTACAATAAAAGGACTCAAAAGATTGAAGAATCTTCAAATGTTCAATTTGATGAAACTTCAAATACATACCCTAGAAAATCCCCTATTGATGATGACATAAATAATGAAAATCAAGAAATTACCAAACAATTTCAAGATTTAAACTTAGAGGATAATAATCAAGGGGGAGGATTGGATCAAGGGAAAGTAAGGGATGATTCCGATAATGAACATAGAATTGAAGTAAATCATGATCAAACTCCATCTAACACACCTCCTAGAACCATAAGAGTTCATCAAAGTCACCCATTAGATCAAATTGTGGGTGAATTATCTCAAGGAGTTAGGACTAGGTCATTCCATAGGGACCCCACTAGTCATATAGCTCTAATTTCTCAAATTGAGCCCAAAAACATTAAAGATGCATTATTTGATCCGGATTGGATCTTAGCAATGCAAGATGAATTGGCTCAATTTGATAGGAGTCAAGTGTGGGAGTTAGTTCCTAGACCAAGTGAAAACACTATTATTACTACAAGATGGGTCTTTAGGAACAAACTAGATGACCAAGGGAATATCACTAGAAATAAAGCACGATTAGTTGCAAGGGATTTTAATCAAGTTGAAGGACTTGATTATGATGAAACATATGCCCCGGTTGCTAGATTAGAGTCCATTAGAATACTTTTAGCATATGCCTCCTATATGGGTTTCAAACTCCATCAAATGGATGTCAAATCGGCATTCCTAAATGGGTTTATTAAGGAAGAGGTGTATGTAGAACAACCTCCCGGGTTTGAAAATATGGACTACCCAAACCATGTATACAAACTTAGGAAAGCCTTATATGGTTTGAAACAAGCTCCCCGGGCTTGGTATGAAAGATTGTCAACCTTCCTAATCTCTAAGGATTTCAGAAGGGGTAGTATAGATCAAACTCTCTTTATAAAGTCAACATCTAAGGACATCTTTGTAGCCCAAGTATATGTTGATGACATTATCTTTGGGTCAACAAATGATGAGCTTCTTGAAGACTTTATTCAAAATATGGAAAAAGAGTTTGAGATGAGTCTAGTTGGAGAATTAAATTTCTTCCTAGGTTTGCAAGTTAAACAAACCAGTGAAGGAATTTACATTTATCAAACCAAATATGCTAAGGAAATGATTAAGAAATTTGGTTTAGAAAATGCTAAGGTAGTGTCAACTCAATGGCCAACCAATACTAAAATAGATAGTGATAGTGAAGGAAAACAAATAGATCTTACCCTTTATAGGAGCATGATTGGTAGCCTCTTGTATTTAACCGCTAGTAGACCCGACATATTATTTGCGGTTGGTATGTGTGCTAGGTATCAATCATGTGCTAAGGAATCTCATTTAGTTGCCGTTAAAAGAATTTTAAGATATGTCAAGGGCACACTAAATGTAGGTCTATGGTACCCTAGGACTAGGTGTTTTGATTTAATTGGGTACACCGATTCCGATTATGCCGGTTGCAAATTGGATCGGAAGAGTACTAGTGGTGGATGCCAATTTCTTGGGTCCTCCCTAGTGAGTTGGAGTAGTAGGAAGCAACCTTGTGTTGCTTTATCCACCACCGAGGCCGAATATGTTGCTATGGGTGGTTGTGTAGCTCAACTATTATGGATGAAACATACCTTAGAAGATTATGAGCTAACTTACTCCAACATGAAAGTATTTTGTGATAATGTGAGCACCATTAACTTGACCAAAAATCCGGTGCATCACTCTAGGACCAAGCACATTGAAGTGAAACATCACTTCATTAGAGACCATGTGGTTAAGGGGGACATTGAGCTTAATTACATTGAATCTAAGTCCAACCTAGCCGACATCTTTACCAAGCCTCTCCCCGAAATAGAATTTTCATCACTTAGGAGAGAACTTGGGATGTGCTTTGTAGAATAGAAGTGTAGTTTTGCATGATTCTATAGAAATACTAGGACTTATACCTTTAACCATCTCACAAAACACTTAGGAAACCATGATTTTTGTATTGAGCCACCTAGACAACATGTGAGATGTTAGGAAGATGCACTTGGTTCATCATGCTTGTTATGATGCATTACTATGAACCAAAGTGTCATCTAGAAACATTAATCCTTCATTGGACCAATCATTGGGAAGATCTATGTACAATTAATGTGCATATAGCTCCAAGAATATGATTGGAAATGTCAAATAAAATAAAATATAAACTATGTCTATCAAACCTTGAGAAACAATTTCCTATTTATAAGCCAAAGTGATACAAAGTTTTGCAAAAATATCATAACTTTTGCAAAATCTCAAGATTGTGTCAATATCAAAATCTAGAGGTAATATAATTTTAAAATAATTTTTCCTTGATAGGAAATGATCTAACAATATTACCCATAAAATTTCGTGATTTTTTGATCTTTATTGAATTAATTATGAATTTTTAAATCTGGCCAAAAAGGCTATCGATCTCGATCGAAGCGCTTAGTGATATCGATATCGACGGCTTACCGATTCGTTATCTCACCGCCATTTATGGCGGTAGCATCTGAATCGTTCGATCGTGATTCGTGATGTCATCGACGCCATTTATGGCGCCGGCCGCGATCTGAAATCGTTCGTATCATTGCGGTTTGGTGATCACCATCGATTCTACGGCAGATGTCGCGATTTTAAGGCTTTCCAGGTTCGATTCGCCAAACCTCTCGATTTCTCTCTTCTTCCTCTTGCGACCTTCCACCGCACCTCTTAGTCGTTCTCCTTTGTTTTCCGGCGACTTCATCAACACGTGATCCCATTTGGAGTGCTCTCCAACTCGAGGACCTTCTCTTGTCACTCCGTTCGTGCTCTAGTTTCCAGTCACTCGGCTAGGGTTCCGTGGTCCGGCACTGATCTTTGTTCACCATGCCGCCTAGGTATATTTTCATTCCTGATCAATGTTTGTTTTGTTCCTATGATTGTATTTCACTAACCCATGCTTGTCTTGTTGTGTACATCCATCATCATCAACCTACATTGTGCATATTTTTTGTGTTGTCTTTTCACCCATTTAGAATTAAGCACTTTGCTACTAAGCGCACTGCACCTCCAGGCCAATGAGGCTCGTCAAACCTCAACCCTCTGTTGATCCTCGATTTCAAATTCCGCCCTTGAAAGTGCTTTTCAATAAAAATAAATTCCAACTTATTCCACCTAGATCAATGGATTCCAAGTTTCTTAAAGACTACTTTGTTTCATTGTTCAAATCATCCAACATTACAAACCTTGAGTCTTAGTTTTTGTGAACATCAATAAATATCACCCTTCTCTGAATTTTTCAACAACCTACGTATGGAGATGGGTGAGATCTAGGACTCGCGTTGCTCAGTAGCGATTTGGATTTCAGATCCCAGATCTGGACCGATTTTCTCGGATGTCTCTCCTTAGAATGATTTCATCTATATCCATCTTGGAGTGAACCTCTTCCAACTCACTTTGAGGAGATTTCTTTAGATTCCCTTCATGATACTTTCTATCACTATCCTCGACCTTTGAACACCAATTTATTTCAATCACAAGAACTTTCTGCATCTGACAATGTCCTTTATAAGGTCGTTGCTCATTGTCTTCTCCCCATAGTTACCCGGGGTTTGGCCTTGGTTCACCCTCCCACTTACTTCTCATGCATTTCTTTCGTCAATACTTAGACATAACATTGGTCTCAATACCTTCCAATGCATCATTCATTTCATAAGGCCAAATAGGAAGATTCATACCATTTGGAAATGTCCTCACTCAATGGCTCACCGTAGGCATTGATGTCAATATAGGAGTCATTAAAGTCATGAATAGAAAATATGATCGGATGACTCGGCGGAGTTTCTCATTGGCGGGCACGAAGGCCCGAAGTGGAGGATCCGTCTTACGGGACCCAACCGATGGCTAGCGGTGGCGCTCGGCACGAGGATGCAGCGCGGAAGGAGTTCTTTGAGGTGTTCAGGTGTTGAGGAGGCGGATCGGGGAAGGCTCTGCGAGCGTCTTTCTACGGATCCATTCCTCGTGCGCCCGATGCTTTTGCGGAGCGGGTGGACACAGCGTTTGAGGAGTGCGCTGAGCAGCTTCACCGCATCGAGCTCCTCTCCTCGTGAGAGAGGTGCATCGGCGGCGAGAACATCTTGGCGATTCTCGCCTGCGCACTGGACACCCACCTCGATGGTTCGTCATCCGCCGATGGATCTTGAGAGGCGACGATTGATCTTCGCTTGTTTTCTTTGTTATTTTCTTTTTGGCCGTATGTATGGCATAAACTCCTACTTATGTAATGACTTTTGATTAATGAAATGAAATTGTGTTTTTTATTCATTTCTATTAGTGCCTACTGATTTATTATTTGTCAGTTTAGAAGTTGAGCATATAGTACGAAGTTATGAATATTGATACGATACAATTACACTTTTTGCGTCATAATTTTGTTATTTTAATATATCGTATCAATCCATTAATCGATGAATATGTTTTTCATCTAATATTTTTCATATGTTATATTAGTGAATAAAATGTGTATGCGAAGTTTCGTGATTTTTGGACACCCATAATTTTCTCGCATTTTCAAACCTTATTTGAAAAAATTCGATTTTCGATTTATACGATATCATCGATTATTGCGTTATTTGCCATGTCAGCGATTGGTGATGCCTATTCGATCGAACCGGTGACACTTTTGGAATGGAATGATTTTCATCGGTTAAAGGTTCAATTTTGGACATTATATAATTGATTTCCCAGTATATAAATGATAACTTGTATGGAAAGGGGATTTTCTTGGTGTTGGTTTAGGGAGCTACATCCCTTAATTTCTATAATTGTTGGTGCAAGGCTAGGACATATTTGCTATTCTATTGATTATGTTTTTATTTCACATGTTATTTCACATCATGAAACATGTCTTGGATTTAGGGGAGCTTACTATCAATTTTATACCTTTGTTCAAAGATGTGTCAATTATAATTCCTTCCTGCACTTATTGGATAACCTCTTCTCTTTTTGTTGTATGTCAAAGGGGGAGAAGGGATATTTAAGTTAGAATTCATATTGAAATATGTTTATGTGTTAAAGACCTAACTTAAATGATTGCCAAACATCAAAAAGGGGGAGATTGTTGGTGCAACAATGCCCCAAGCATTTATATATATTTTGATGTTTGGATAATCATCTAAGTTAGGCAATGTTTTGTGATCTAATTGTATACATGTTTAAGTGACAGGAAAATCCAAGTATGAAGACTTGGTAAAAGACAAGTCCAAGTGTGATCTTGGCAAAGAGAAGTCAAGGAAAGGTCTTGGCAGCATAAGTCCAAGCATGTAGTCTTGGCGGCGTAAAGTCCAAGCAGTCCTTGGAAAAGGAAGACCAAAGGAAAGTCTTGGCGGCATAAGTCCAAGCATGTAGTCTTGGCGGCGTAAAGTCCAAGCGTACTTTGGCAAAGAAGAAACCCAAAGCATGACGAAACCGAAGGAAGCTTTTGAAGGCAAGCGCATGGATGGAGTCGTGGACTCAGAGAAATCCAAGGCGCAAGGTGATGGAGAAGCTAGAAGGTTAAGTCTAGGCTTAGGTTATGTTTTCAAGTATGAATTAGTCATACTTGGGTGTGCCGATCGGCGAAACATGGTGTCGGTCACGCCCTTAAAATCTGACATTAGAGGTTGGAAGTTGCATTGCTCGATTTGGGGTTATCGGTCAGGCCCGGTGTGACGATCGACTTCATTCGGCATACGTGATCGGCCGCCCGCGCAGAATGGCGTCAGCCGATCGGCTCAGATCGATACCCCATCCTGTTGGCGGTCGGTGATAGTCTTCCGTTGGCGATGACGACGCAAATCCAATCCGGTTGTTGAGCCGTTAGAATCGGCGGTCGGTGATGTAAGTCATCGGTCGGATGATGACCTCAACGGAAAAAGAGGCTCTTTCTATAAAAGAGCCCAAGGGAAGCAAGAAGGGCTAATGCTTATATTCGATCTTTCTTCTAAGCTCCTACAAGTTTTCCAAGCTTTCTAAGTGTATTAATCTCCTTTCTCCTCTCAAATCTTCATTGTCATCTTTTGTAAGAAGAGGAGGTCTTTGTAAAGAAAGCTTCTTAGTGAAATTGCTTGGGTTGATCCACCTTAAGGATCGCCAGTGGAGTAGGAGCGTTATCTCAGACCACGTAAAGGCTTTGTTAGCATTGTTTTTGTGTTTTACATATATTATTTGTGTTTGCTTCCGCTAATTACTCTTGTAGAAAGCGAAAAGCGCTATTCACCCCCTCTAGCTTTCAAGCGATCCCTAACAAGTGGTATCGAGCCGGATCACATCGGAAGATCTAGCATCAACCGAGCAAAGATGACATTTCAAGAGGGTATAGCACGGCAAGGCCTCCGTTCTTCGGCAGCGATTTTGGATATTGGAAAGGTAGGATGGAATATTATTTAATGAGCGATATTGAAAATTGGTTTAGTATTGTAGATGGTTTTGAGAAGCCGGTCGACGAATTGAGCACCACTACCGACAAAGATTGGACAAGAGAGATGGCCAAGAAAGCACAAGCGAATGCAAAGCAAAGCGACCACACTTCAATGTGGTCTATCCAAGGAGCAACTATCTAAGGTCGGGCCTTCAACTCGCAAAGAGCTTTGGGAGAAGCTCATTGAACTCAACGAAGGATCCAAAGAGACAAGAAGGGCCAAGAGGATCTTTTGATTGGCCAATTCCAAAGCTTCACTATGAAGACAAATGAAGCGGTGAGCCAAATGCAGGCGCTTCAAGGAGGTAGTCACCGGACTACACGTTATAGGTGAAAAGGTCGACAACCGAGACCTTGTGAGGTATGTACTACAAGCCTTCCCTAGGACCACCTTATGGGCCTCAATGGTAGATGCCTATAAGGTCTCTAGGGATCTTTCATTAGTTAAATTAGATGAGTTATTTTTTGAATTTCAATTTCATGAACAAGCTAACACTTCATCCAAAGAGAAGGGTATAGCTCTTGTTGTAGGAAAGAAGGAGAAGAAGAAAAAGGATAATGAGTTGTCTTCATCATCCGTATCCGAGGAGGACTCATCAAGTAGTGAGGATGAGTTGTCGGCAAGTGAGGTGGCACACTCGTCAAGAAATTTGGTGGGAAGTCAAGGAGGCTCACCAAGAAAGATGTGAAGAGGATGTTTCAATCCTCAAGAGGTAAATCTTCTAACAATTCAAATTCTATTTCTAACGTGGACGTGTTTTGGTTTTGTTGCAACAAGAAAGGGCATATAAAGCCCAATTGCGGAACTAAAGAAAAGGAGGAGAAGGATAAGAAGAAGAAGGAAAGAAGAAGAAGAAGGAGGCGATGATGGCACAAACGTGAGACACTCTAAGTATGGAGGAGTCTACCGACGATGAAGAAGTTTGCCATGCAACCCGGAACTGAGCCCTCATGGCATTAGAAGAAACCGGAAGCTCAAGCGAGGAGTTTTCGTCCTCTTCAAGTGATGAATCATCATCAAGTGATGATGATGAGGTAAATGACTCACCCAAAGTAGATTTACTTTATAAGACTATTGCATGTTTACAAAATGCTTTAAATAGATCAAAACTAGGATTAAGGATCTAAAATTAGAAATCAAATCATTTAAGAATATAGATGCATCATGTGATAAACCATCTAGTGATGATTGTACTCTTAGGGATGAAAATGATGAGTTAAGAAAAGAAATAAGTAAATTAAGAACATGCCTAGAAAAGTTCACTAATGGTTCCAAATATCTAGATATGATTATTAAGGACCAAAGGGCAATTTACAATAAGGCGGTTTAGGATATAGACCTAAGGAGAAAGAGGTAGCATTTGCATCCCTAGTTAGTAGAAAATCCATGATTAAAAGCAAGGGAGAAAAGCATGGGTACCAAAGAAATTTATAATTAATGCTAGTGGTCCTAAGATTTGGGTACCTAAGGATTGTGTTTTTCATGTGACATAGGTAGAAGAACCAAGCTTGTGGATAGTTGATAGTGGGTGCTCAAAGCATATGACCGGGGATGAGAGAAAATTCTCCACTATCAACCACACTAGCAAAGGAAAAGTGTCATTTGGTAATAGCGGCAAACTTAAAATTTTAGGAAAGGGCACCATTGAGGTATCTCCCAATCTTGCTATTCATAAAGTTCTATTAGTTAAAAATATGAAATTTAACTTACTTAGTGTAAGCCAATTATGTGATGCAAATTTTGATGTTAAGTTTGATTCCTCAAAATGCTTTATAAGACACAAAACTATAAATGATTGCATGTTAGTAGGCTTTAGAAAATCAAATATATATTATGTTGATTTATCTTATGCTACTAATCCTTCCACTAAGTGTCTTATTACAAAGAGGAAGAAAGTTGGCTTTGGCATAGGAGACTAGGTCACATAAACATGAAGAATATAGCCAAAATAGCAAAATTGAAGCTAGTCAAAGGATTGCCTAGTCAAATATCTCAAGGACAAGATGTGTGATGCTTGTCAAGAAGGGAAACAATCAAAAACATCACACAAAGGTAAAAATTTACTTAGTACCGCTTTACCATTAGAATTACTACATATGGATTTATTTGATTGCCATAGTACCCCATCTATAATTGGTAGTAAATATTGCTTGGTAATAGTAGATGATTTTCTAGGTTTACTTGGGTGTTTTCTTGAAAAATAAGGATGAAACCTTAGAAATAATCATAGGATTTAGCAAAGAGTAGAAAATGAAAGAAAACTCAAAATCAACGGATCCGTAGTGATCATGGTGGAAGTTTGAGAATTCTAACTTTTCAACTTTTGCTTAGAACAAGTACAAGCATGAATTTTCTTGTCCTAGAACACCCCAACAAAATGGGGTTGTGGAAAGAAAAATCGTGCCCTACAAGAAGCGGCTAGGACAATGCTTAATGCATATTCCTTACCTAGCTACTTTGTGGGCGGGCGATTAATACGCTTGCTATATCCAAAATAGGGTATTAATTCATAGGTTTTTAGGAAAAACTCCATTTGAATTGTGGAATGGTACAATTCCAACAATTCATTATTTTAAGGTCTTTGGATGTAAAGTCTATATCTTAAATACCAAAGACAACCTAAGTAAATTTGAGTCCAAAGCGGATGAGGAATCCTAGTTGGATACTCATCCACTAGTGTAGGATATAGAGTTTACAATAAAGGACTCAAAAGATTGAATAATCTTCGAATGTTCAATTTGATGAAACTTCAAATACATACCCTAGAAAATCCCCTATTGATGATGACATAAATAATGAAAATCAAGAAATTACCAAACAATTTCAAGATTTAACCTTAGGGGGTAATAATCAAGGGGGAGGTTTGAATCAAGGGGGAGTAAGGGATGATTCCGATGATGAGCATAGGATTGAGGTTAAATCATGATCAAACTCAACTTGATACACCTCCTAGAACCATAAGAGTTCATCAAAGTCACCCATTAGATCAAATTGTGGGTGAATTATCTCAAGGAGTTAGGACTAGGTCATTCCATAGGGATCCCCACTAGTCATATAGCTCTAATTTCTCAAATTGAGCCCAAAAAACATTAAAGATGCATTACTTGATCCGGATTGGATCTTAGCAATGCAAGATGAATTGGCTCAATTTGAAAGGAGTCAAGTATGGGAGTTAGTTCCTAGACCAAGTGAAAACACTATTATTACTACAAGATGGGTCTTTAGGAACAAACTAGATGACCAAGGGAATATCACTAGAAATAAAGCACGATTAGTTGCAAGGGTTTTAATCAAGTTGAAGGACTTGATTATGATGAAACATATGCCACGGTTGCTAGATTAGAGTCCATTAGAATACTTTTAGCATATGCCTCCTATATGGGTTTCAAACTCCATCAAATGGATGTCAAATCGGCATTCCTAAATGGGTTTATTAAGGAAGAGGTGTATGTAGAACAACCTCCCGGGTTTGAAAATATGGACTACCCAAACCATGTATACAAGCTTAGGAAAGCCTTATATGGTTTGAAACAAGCTCCCCGGGCTTGGTATGAAAAGATTATCAACCTTCCTAATCTCTAAGGATTTCAAAGGGGTAGTATAGATCAAACTCTCTTTATAAAGTCAACATCTAAGGACATCTTTGTAGCCCAAGTATATGTTGATGACATTATCTTTAGGGTCAACAAATGATGAACTTCTTGAAGACTTTATTCAAAATATGGAAAAAGAGTTTGAGATGAGTCTAGTTGGAGAATTAAATTTCTTTCTAGGATTGCAAGTTAAACAAACAAGTGAAGGAATTTACATTTATCAAACCAAATATGCTAAGGAAATGATTAAGAAATTTGGTTTAGAAAATGCTAAGGTAGTGTCAACTCAATGGCAACCAATACTAAAATAGATAGTGATAGTGAAGGAAAACAAATAGATCTTACCCTTTATAGGAGCATGATTGGTAGCCTCTTGTATTTAACAGCTAGTAGACCCGACATATTATTTGCGGTTGGTATGTGTGCTAGGTATCAATCATGTGCTAAGAATCTCATTTAGTTGCGTTAAAGAATTTTAAGATATGTTAAAAGCACACTAAATGTAGGTCTATGGTACCCTAGGACTAGGTCCTTTGATTTAATTGGGTACACGATTCCGATTATGCGGTTGCAAATTGGATCGGAAGAGTACTAGTGGTGGATGTCAATTCCTTGGGTCCTCCTAGTGAGTTGGAGTAGTAGGAAGCAACCTTGTGTTGCTTTATCCTACCAAGGCGAATATGTTGCTATGGGTGGTTGTGTAGCTCAATTATTATGGATGAAACATACCTTAGAAGATTATGAGCTATCTTACTCCAACATGAAAGTATTTTGTGATAATGTGAGCACCATTAACTTGACCAAAAATCCGATTGCATCACTCTAGGACCAAGCACATTGAAGTGAAACATCACTTCATTAGAGACCATGTGGCTAAAGGGGACATTGAGCTTAATTACATTGAATCTAAGTCCAACCTAGCCGACATCTTTACCAAGCCTCTCCCCGAAATAGAATTTTCATCACTTAGGAGAGAACTTGGGATGTGCTTTATAGAATAGAATGTAGTTTTGCATGATTCTATAGAAATACTAGGATTTATACCTTTAACCATCTCACAAAACACTTAGGAAACCATGATTTTTGTATTGAGCCACCTAGACAACATGTGAGATGTTAGGAAGATGCACTTGGTTCATCATGCTTGTTATGATGCATTACTATGAACCAAAGTGTCATCTAGAAACATTAATCCTTCATTGGACCAATCATTGGGAAGGCCTATGTACAATTAATGTGCATATAGCTCCAAGAATATGATTGGAAATGTCAAATAAAATAAAATGTAAACTATGTCTATCAAATCTTGAGAAACAATTTCCTATTGATAAGCGAAGTGATACAAAGTTTTGCAAAAATATCATAACTTTTGCAAAATCTCAAGATTAATGTCAATATCAAAATCTAGAGGTAATATAATTTTAAAATAATTTTTCCTTGATAGGAAATGATCTAACAATATTACCCACAAAATTTTGTGATTTTTTGATCTTTATTGAATTAATTATGAATTTTTAAATCGGCCAAAAATTTATCGGTGATATCGATCCCGTTGGTACCTAACTTGATTCGTAATCTGTGATATCGGCGGGCTTACCGATTCGTTATCGGTCGTACCATTTATGGCGATCGGTAGCAACATCTGAGAATCGTTCGTATCATGAGTCGATTCGGCCGATAACCATCGATTGCCATTTATAGCGATCGGCCCAGCCAGTCTGAAATCGTTAAATATCATTGCCGGTTCGGCCATCACCATCGATTCATTGCCGACTAAGCGATCGGCCCGGGTATCGCGATTTTAGGAGCTTTCCACCGGTTCGACTACTTGAGAACCTCTCGATTTCTCTCTTCTTTTCCTCTTAAGCGACCTTCCCGCACCTCTTAAGCCGTTCTCCTTTGTTTTCGGCGACTTCATCGACACGTGATCCCATTTGGAGTGCTCTCACTCGAGACCTTCTCTTGTCACCCGCTCACGTGCTCTAGTTTCCAAGATCGCCACTCGGCTAGGGTTCGTGGTAAGACCGATCTTTGTTCACCATGCCACCTAGGTATATTTTCATTCCTGATCAATGTTTGTTTGTTCCTATGATTGTATTTCACTAACCCATGCTTGTCTTGCTGTCTCTGTCCATGCATCATCAACCTACATTGTGCATATTTTTTTTGTTGTCTTTTCACCCATTTAGACTTAAGCACTTTGCTACTAAGCGTACCCGGGCACCTCCGACCAACGAGGGCCCGTCAAACCCTCAACCCTCTGTTGATCCTCGATTTCCAAATTCCGCCCTTGAAAGTGCTTTCAATAAAAACAAATTCCAACTTATTCCACCTAGATCAATGGATTCCAAGTTTTCTTAAAGACTGTTTGACATTGTTCAAATCATCCAACATTACAACCTTGAGTCTTTAGTCTTTTGTGAACATCATGTAAATATCACCCTTCTCTCTGAATTTTTCAACAACCTACGAATTTGGAGATGGGTGAGATATGGACTCGCGTTGCTCATTGCGATTTGGATTCGATCCCAGATCTGGACCGATTTTTCTCGGATGTCTTCCTTCCGAGAATGATTTCATCTTATATCCATCTCGAGTGAACCTCTTCCATCTCCTTTGAGGAGATTTCTTTAGATTCCCTTCATGATACTTTCTATCACTCTCCTTGACCTTTGAACACCAATCTATTTCAATCACAAGAACTTTCTGCCTCTGACAATGTCCTTTATAAGGTCATTGCTCATTGTCTTCTCCCTATAGTTACCCGTGGTTTGGCCTTGGTTCGCCCTCCACACTTACTTCTCATGCATTTCTTTTGTCAATACTTAGACATTAACATTGGTCTCAATACCTTCCAATGCATCATTCATTTCATAAGGCCAAACAATGGGAAGATCCACATACCATTTGGAAATGTCCTCACTCAATGGCTCAGCTATGTAGGCATTGATGTCAATATAGGAGTCATTAAAGTCATGAATAGAAAATATGATCAGATGACTGACTGAGTTTCTCATTTGGGCCTCAAGGCCGACAGAGGATCCGGCCTTCGGGACCCCGCGGCGGGTAGCGGTGCGCTCGGCACCGGAGGATGCACTGCGGAAGGAGTTCTTGAGGTGGTCTTGCGAGGTGTTGTTGAGGGGATCTCGAGAGGCTAGCTGCGAGCGATCTTGTTCTACGGACACATTCCTCGTGCCGCGATGCTTTTGCGGAGCGGGTGGACACACGTTTTGAGGAGGCTGCGCTAGAGCATCGGAGCTCCTCTCCTCGTGAGAGAGGCATCGGCAGTGACGAGAACATCTTGGCGATTCTCGCCTGCGCACTGGACACCCACCTCGATGGTTTCATCTGCTCCGATGGATCTTGAGGACGACGATTGTTAGCTTCGCTTGTTTTTCTTTGTTATTTTCTTTTTTAGTATGTATGGCATAAACTCCTACTTATGTAATGACTTTTGATTAATGAAATGAAATTGTGTTTTTATTCACTTCTATTAGTACCTACAATTTGTTATTTGTCAAGTTTAGAAGTTGAGCATATAGTACGAAGTTATGAATATTGATACGATACAATTACACTTTTTGCGTCATAATTTTGTTATTTTAAATATCGTATCAATCCATTAATCTGATGAACATGTTTTTCATCTAATATTTTTCATATGTTATATTAGTCGAATAAAATGTGTATGCCAAGTTTCGTGATTTTTGGACACCACGTAATTTTCTACGCATTTTCAAACCTTGACTGAAAAATTCGAAATTCAGATTTCTATATCGATCGCTCGTTATTGGCGATCATTATCGCTTGATTATTCTTTCCTATTCGAAGGAATGGAATGGAAGCGGTTTTCATCGGTTAAAAGGTTCAATTTTGGACATTATACGATTTCCACAGTATATACATGATACCTTGTATGGAAAGGCGGATTTTCTTGGTGCACTGGTTTAGGGTGAGCTACATCCCTTATTTATATAATTGTTGGTGCAAGGCTAGGACATATTTGCCTATTCTATTGATTATGTTTTGTTTCACATGTTATTTACACATCATGAAACATGTCTTGGATTTAGGGGGAGCTTCATATCAATTTTATACCTTTGTTCAAGATGTGTCAATTATAATTCCTTCCTGCACTTATTGGATAACCTCTTCTCTTTTTGTTGTATGTCAAAGGGGGAGAAGGGATATTTAAGTTAGAATTCATATTGAAATATGTTTATGTGTTAAAGACCTAACTTAAATGATTGCCAAACATCAAAAGGGAGATTGTTGGTTATGCCCAAGCATTTATATATATTTTGATGTTTGGATAATCATCTAAGTTAGGCAATGTTTTGTGATCTAATTGTATACATGTTTAAGTGACAGAAAATCCAAGTATGAAGACTTGGTAAAGACAAGTCCAAGTGTGATCTTGGCAAAGAGAAGGAAAGGTCATAAGTCAAGTCCATGTAGTCTTGGCGGCGTAAAGTCCAAGCGATCCTTGGAAAAGGAAGACCAAAGGAAAGTCTCTTGGCATAAGTCCACATGTAGTCTTGAGTCGGCGTAAAGTCCAAGCGTACTTTGGCAAAGAAGAAACCCATGGCAACCGAAGGAAGCTTTTGAAGGCAAGCGCATGGATGGAGTCGTGGACTCGAGAGAAATCCTAGGCGCAAGGTGATGGAGAAGCTAGAAGGTTAAGTCTAGGCTTAGGTTATGTTTTCAAGTATGAATTAGTCATATTGAGGTGTGATCATTGGAACATGGTGTCGATCAGGCGCCCTTAAAATACATTAGAGGTTGGAAGTCATCGGTCGGTTATCGGAGGCGTAACGATCGAAGACTGGCTCGTGACTCGATCGATGCGCAGATCTGGCAGTGATCGGCGGCTATTTGGCGATCGGTCACTATTGGCGATCGTGAGTCTTCCGTTAGCGATCGGCGAAATCCGCATGGCGAGAATAGCCGTCGGTCGATGTAAGTCGTGATCTGATGACCTCCAACGGAAAAAAGAGTCTCTTTCCTATAAAAAGAGTTCAAGGGGAGCAAGAAGGGGCTAATGCTTATATTCTGATCTTTTTTCTAAGCTCCTACAAGTTTCCCAAGCTTTCTAAGTGTATTAATCTCCTTTCTCCTCTCAAATCTTCATTGTCATCTTTTGTAAGAAGAGGAGGTCTTTGTAAAGAGAAAGCTTCTTAGTGAAATTGCTTGGGTTGATCCACCTTAAGGATCGCCGTGGAGTAGGAGCGTTATCTCCGAACCACGTAAAGGATTTGTTAGCATTGTTTTTTGTTTTTACATATATTATTTGTGTTTGCTTCCGCTAATTACTCTTGTAGAAACGAAAAGCGCTATTCACCCCCCTCTAGCTTTCAAACGATCCCTAACAAACCGTAGCTGAAATCGGGCTAAACAACCTTGTTTACCACCGAATCAGCGTGATTCAATCGATCGAGCACCTCCATCGATCGCCACCCCAGGCGATCGATAACCGATCCGATTTTTTTCGAAATGAGTTTTGAAAAATCATAACTAATTATACGTATATCGAAAAATCACGAAATTTGATACGTATAATACTTATGACTAATACAATGGGTGAAAAATGTTTGAAAATTATTTTACCCATAAAATAGTGAAATTAGCACAAAGTTCAAAACCATTGAAATTTTCAATGTTTTGGTCCTACTTTGTATCAACTTCATCAATGGTGATTGTTATCAAAAGATAGGCTTCACCAAGGTTTTCTAAAATGATTTTAAAATGTTTTCAAAACCTTATCTTGGATCATATTCCTTGGGCTCTATGTACATGACTTGTACTATCCATGCTCTGATCACATGTTGAATTAAAATGAGTTTGGGTTCAACTAGATGCAACAAAGCACCTTGAACTTAACTCATATCCTAGCATCTCACATGTATCTAGGGTGTATAAATACACATACATGTCAATGTGATGTGAGATGTGAGTTTTGTTCTCCCTAATCTAGGGTTTCATGCATTTTCCTAAGGCAACTCTACTTGATTCCCTTATAAATGAGACTCCAAGTCATGTCATTGTCCTTATATCAATTTTAATCAATTAAATGCATGAAATGATCATGGCATAATAATAGCATATCATGATCATGATGTCATGGCATAATATGAAATCTAAAAACACATGACATTTAACTTAAATCCTAAACATGAACATGACATTTTATAAGATTAAAACTAAGTATGATGTCATGACATGTTATATGGCAAACAAGGCATGACACATAAAATATATAGGTATATATACAATTTTAATTAATTGTCATTTGATATAATTAGGTTTATTTTGCCATATTAACCTAAATTCTCCCAAATGTGCCAAAAACCCAAATTGGCACATTAAAAACCTCTAAACCTAAATTGTGCCAATTTGATCAAATTATCAAACTTCTCAATTAATATTGGCACATCCTAAAATCTTTTAGGATTATAATTCAACCCTATTTCCAAGGTATCCATAACCTTGAAAATAACCTAAAATGCCACCTTTATCATGGTTGAGTTAACTACCCAGCCAATCAAGGTTGGCACACCCTAAACCCATCTAGCATGAATCAATCACGCTCTTAGGAACCCAAAACCGATTTGAGCTCCTAGGGTTAATTAGGTATTCCTTAGGGACAACCTCCCTAGATACCTTCCTAATGACCCTCCTAGGCTTGTTAGCCTTGGTCATTTGGGTCTTGCCATGGTTAACCTTAGGGATTGCCTCCCTAATAACCTTTTTAGTGGCCACCCTAGGTTTCCTAGAAACCTTAGCCACTAGGCACAAACCTTGGTCAACTCTAGGGATGACTTCCCTATTGACCTTGGTCTTCCTAGACCTAGTTAGTGTTCCATAGTCAAATGGAACACTATGATAAGTCATCTTGGACTTAGGTTTGTGATCCAAACCATTCTTGCCCTTGGTTGACTTTTGACTCTTAGGTCTTACTTGTTGACTTTGATTATTTGACCTAAAAGTTTGACCAATTGACCCTTGCATTTGATTTTGCATAATGTTGAGGGTCTTTTCAAGTTTTTCAAGCCTTGACCTCAAGACTTGATTTTCCTTTTCTAATATCTCAATTTTTGATTTTTCATTTTCTCTTGAGATATTTCTATTTCTAGGCATATGTCTAGATTTCTTAGCATTAAAGCCTAGATGTTCTCCTATTTTCTTAATGCTTTCCTTAGGTAATATATTTTTAGGGACATTAGTCCCAAATTTCTTCTTATTTCCTAAGTGAACACTCTTAGCACCTAAACAAAAGTATTTATTTCTATTAGCATGCTTTTCATGGAAAATTGCAAGAGAATTAAAATTCCTAGCATGCTTTTGACTTTTAAATTTAGAAGATGCATTATTGAAATATACCTTAGGGTTTGCCTTGGCTCCTACATGTATAGCTCCTTCTTGGGTCTTTTGCTCCCCCTAGGACATTGATTTGTAATGCCCTATGCTTGTTGAAGCAAATGACTTGCTCCTTGCTTTTCTTGGCATTGGGAACATTGACTATTTGTGCGGTGGAGCTTTCCTAATCTTCTTTGGACATTTGCTCTTGTAATGCTCATACTCCCTACACTCAAAGCACATAATATGAATTTTATTATTTGAAATGCTCGAGTTACCTAGGTCCGTAGTGGTGGAAGGTGGAGTTAGATTTTGAGCTTCTTCATCTTGATCGGATGTTGAAGGCTCTTCTTGAGGTTGCTCGGTGTAGAGGATGGTATCTCCTCCTCAATCCTAGAAGTAGATGCTTCTTCCACCTCTTCTACTTCTTCTTTCTCCGATCCGGAAGTTGACTCCATCTCAACTTCCGATTCCTCACTTTCACTTGAGGATGAACTCTCCTCATGGAGTCTTGCCAACTTTCTCCATATCTCCTTGGCATAATAATCCCTTGCACACATCATTAGGGATTAAATCTTCTAAAAGTTTCGTTACCTTAATTTCGGTCTTGAGCTTTTGACGTTGCTCTTGGGTCCACTTTTTCAATTTTAGGACATTCCCTTCTTATCCCTCCCTAGGAGGCCTTGAGGATGATGAACCAATCCTCTATGTTCATCATCAAGAATGTTTCCATTCTTGCTCTCCACGCCGGAAAATCTTCTGGATCATATGGAGGTGGAGTGTTGATATCCCATCCAAGCTTGTCTTGGAATTCCATCTTCACCCTCTAGCCTTCTTGACTCCGGGTTGTTAATCCGTAGAAGAGCCCCGGGCTCTGATACCACTTGTTAGGAATATTTGGAACGGCTAGAGGGGGGTGAATAGCGTCAATGGAATTCGATCTCGTTCGTGTCTACAATTTCGTTAGTGCGCAGCGAAAATAGAAATAATACAATAACGAAATAGACAATTACACACGAACACATGTAGTGTCGTGGTTCCATCGGATCCTACTCACGGATGCTCAAGCACACACCAATCACACACCACTATGAAATAACTCCTTCTCGATACAAGTCGGAGGCGGAGAAACCTCTTACAATTGTTTACAACAATAAACAAATAGCTACAAGCAAATACAATGAAATACAAAGCAAAACTAGTAAAGAAAATACTTTACAAATGCTCTTGAATGCTTGATCGCTAGGTTGATCGAGTAGCACTTGAGACCTCAATTGCAGCAGAACTCACCCCAAATCGCCTCAAAGAACCCTTGGTTTTTCCTCCATCACGAGCTCCATATATAGCTTCAACTGTCTTTGGAAAAGATCACGATCGATCGGGACCATCGATCGTGCCCGCTAGATCCGGTGAGACAGCTAGATCCTTCATCGGCGATCATTGATTAACCATCATGGAGTGGACATCACTCCGACCTCGACTACGATCATCTCGTGGCATCTAGCGCGGCCGATCGATACGATCACCGATTCGATCGAGCCATCGCTCCGACTCGGCGCTTAAACTTATGATGGTCCAAATGACTCGGTCGATCGCCATGGCATCGGCACCTCAAACATGAGGTTTTAACCCAAGTATGGTTCCCCATACTTGCTAGACCACCCTTAGCCTAGACCTTCTAGCCTTACCTCCATTAGCCTCCGCCTCTCGGATCCTCCAAGTCATCCATGACTTCCATCGCACTAGCCTTGCTTCCATCGCTATGTCATGCTAACGGTGTCTACCGCCAAGGCACATTGGACTTACGCCACCAAGACTCGCTTTGGACTAATCATTGGACTTATCTTGCCAAGACTCCGCTTACTGCCAATATCAATCCCCTTGGACTTTCTCTTGCCAACCCATGTTGGACTTTCCATGCCAAGACCATGCTTGGACTTTCCTTGCCAACCCATGTTGGACTTTCCATGCCAAGTACTCAAGACTTGGACTTTACCTTGCCAAGACTCATGCTTGGACTTTCCTTGCCAACCCATATTGGACTTTCCATGCCAAGTACTCAAGACTTGGACTTTTCATGTGCCAAGTGTCCCACTTGGACTTTCCATGCCAAGTACTTAAGACTTGGACTTTACCAAATGACAATTACATTGTCGTCAGATAAACATTTAAAATCAGTCACTAAATCTGATCAACGTGACTGGGCGATTACCAACATGTTACTCTATTTTTGTACGTATTTCCTTTTTTCTGGTTCGGATGTCTACTCGTTGTACTTTTGTGTGCAGGTTAGCTTTTCGGGTGAAAAAGATGCATTTTCGGAGCAAAAGGATATTTCAAAAGGATAGTGGGAGTGACAGGCGCAGTGGATTCACGTGTAGTCTAATGGCGAATCGGCCCAACATGGCTTTACACTGTGCCGGAGGGAAACACATGTGGTGGCGATAGATTTTCGGGCTGGGCGGATGGGTTGATGCGATATAAGGATGGCTCCGCCCAAACCCTAGGGGGAGGCCGGCTAGGGGTATGAAGCCCTAAAAGATTCGGTAACTTCGCAGGAGGAGGCCAGGTCCACAACTTGCAATTCAATGCCGGAGAGAAGATCACGAAAGCATTGTATATCTTTATTTCTGAGTTTTATTCCTTATATATTCAAACTTAAACATGCTTTGTGATTCTTCCTTCGTATACATGGAGTAGTACTTTCGATTCTAGGATTAGGGAGTAGCTTGTGTACATAAACAATGTTGGTTCATGTTAAATTCTGTCTATGAGTTTGATTTGACAATTGGTAGTTGCTCTTTACTATATCTATGCGTGTTTGGCTTTCTTTCCCATTGTGCTTTCTGAGGGTGACAACCCTCCCAATCTAAAATTTAGGGGATTTGATTAAGGAACCTAGGGGTAAACCTGATCTCCTATAAATGCGGAGAGAAGGGTGCAATGGAATCGGGAATGGTCCACCGTAGGGATTGATTTGGCATCCTCGTACCGTCTATCCCATCCTTTTAGGCGGAGATAGCTCCCGGTAGATGCAGCGGCTCTGCGGGAGAGTGTATGATGTCCCTTCCACAAAACCGTAGGTAAATGTCTAGACAATGCCAATTGACAACATTGTGATCTATGATCAAGTCCTAGAATGACCTTTGAGACACCGACACTCCTTGCCTCCCGTGTGACAAGCAGTAGAGTCCACCGATAGCCCTCACCAACCGAAACCTCTTAGAGATCACGTTTGAACAATTACAACCACTGAATATATTGGTATTCGAATCCCAGTCCCTGTAGGATCGATAATCTTTATTACTTGACAACATTCGTGCACTTACGGGTGTTGGAGCGGCAGTTTGAGTCTCGGATCCGTCCAGATTTGAGTCGATCGCGATCCGTCACCATCACCACTTACCCTCGACCAAGGGATCAAGTTTACCTTGTCAGAGGCTTGTGAGACTAACTTTCAGGAGCTTAAGCAGCGACTGATTTCTACACATGTATTAGTGATTCCTTGTGGTTGCGATGGGATGACACTGCATACCGATGCTTCTTTCCAAGGGTTAGGAGAAGTTCTGATGCAGTTTGATCGTGTAGTATATTATGCCTCCCATTAGCTTAAGGATCACGAAAGAAATTATCCCTGCGATGATCCGGAGTTAACCATTATTTTTGCGCTAAAGATATGGTGACATTATCTCTATGGGATTACTTTTGAGATCTATACGCACCATAAGAACTTGAAATATCTTTTCACTCAGAAGGAATTGAATCTTAGATAGAGACGGTGGATGGAGTATCTAAAGGATTACGATTGCACAATACAAGATCATCCGGGATAAGCTAATGTGGTAGCAGATGCACTGAGCAGGAAGTCTCGTGGGATTACGGCGATCGATTCGATCTAGTTCGACAGTTCTTAGAGTTGGGGTTGTCTGAACAAGGTCAAACATCCTGGGGGATATTGGTTGCTATGGTTGCCCAGTCCACTATTATTGAGAGGATTAAAAAGGCACAAGGTAGTGATCAACATTTGTAGTTTTTATATAGTGGACTTATCTCTCATCTCTCGATGTGAGACTAGAGTCCTTCGTGGAAGATTATGTGTTCCGAACACGCATCCAATTAAGGAAGAGTTATTATGAGAGGCACATAATTCGAGATTTGCTATACATCCTGGCGTGCGGATGTATAGGATTTTGGAATGGAGATATTGCTCGATTTGGAATATTTTTCCAATTCATTGTTGTATTTGGGTGAAAAAGTTAGTTTGATATGTTGATGTGATATGTGCGTTGAAGTCGTGCGGGACTTAGTAATTCGCACATGGAGCCGTGGCGAGTTTCACATCTCATGACTCGTGCCTTGAGTCGGTGAAGGATAGCTTTGCGAGCCCGTGCGCTTGGAGCATCCAGGGACCGCCGGACGAAGCTTGGAGTGGCCGGAGGAAGTAGACTTGAGGCAAGAGACGCGAAGGAGCATTGCGGAGCCGCTTTGATCTGCCGGAGGGGCGTGGCCAAGCGAAGAGAACCGGGCGAGGACTCAGAAATGAGTGGCGATTGTAACCCGGGAAGGGTAGCTCTTAGGTGAAACTTGGCCCATTTGGCCAAGTGTCGGATAGTTTTCGACACGGTCATTGCCATGTCATGGCGATCGGCCGCTCTAATCGAGTGAGTTCGGCCGGTATACGATCGACCGATCGTGGCGTGATCGGTATATGGGCGGCGATCGTAGCCATCACCATCGATCGGCTGCGGCGAGTCGATCGGTAGTCAATGGGGTTTCGACCACGAAACCGCTCGTAGGCCGATCGGGTATCGACTACAGGCCCTCTCTATAAAGAGAGGGTGTGAGCCTTTGAGAGGCTAATGCTCATACTCCAAACGATCTTCCTAGTGCCCCACAAGCTCTAAACTCTTCTTACTTGTCTTTACTTCGATCCTATTATAAGAAGAGTGATCTTGGTTGTAAAGGTTACCTCCACCTAGCTTTGTGCAAAGGAGAGACCGATAGTGATTGGTTTGGCGGAGTGATTCACCGTGGGAATCGGACCGTGGATTAGCGGCGTGGCCGTGAACCACGTTATACCATCGTGTTAGCGTTTGTTTTATTGTTTGTCTTTTGCTTTGTATTTGTATATTCGCTTGCGCTAATCTTTTGTAGGCGAGCAATTTACGGCGTCCAACGTGAGGGCTATTCACCCCCTCTAGCCGCCATATCGATCCCTACAAGTGGTATCGAGCCGAGGTTGCTTGTCACCGGACTAACCCGCGCAACAAGCCCTACATCAAAAATGGCCGGCTCCAAAATCCATCCTACGAAGTTAGAAGGAGAAATCGCATGGTGGAAGAAGCGAATGGATGTATTTTTTGAAGGATTTTGATATAATGATTACAATGGAATCCGGTTTGTTGCCTAGGGATGAAGAGGGGAAGCCAATAGAGAAATCTAGGTGGACCAAGAGGCAAAGAGAGGAGCACCTTGCAAACTCCAAAGCCAAGCACCATCTCTACAATGTGCTCCCTCAACAAGAGATCAACCGGATCGGCGAATGTGCTAGCGCCAAAGAGATGTGGGAGAAGCTTATAGAACTCCATGAAGGCACATCCGAGGCCAAGCTAGCAAGGAGAGACCTCCTCCGCTCCCAACTATCCAATATAAAACTAGAAAAGGGAGAAAAGGTAACCTCACTACACTCTAGGTTTAAAGAAATTTTAATTGGGCTAACAAGTGTAGGTGAGAAGCTATCAAACCGGGATATGGTAATGAAGGCCATAGATGCCTTTCCCCGGTCCTCAAAGTGGAGCTCCATGGTGGACTCATTCTATATCTCAAAGAATTTAGAAGTGAGCACCTTGGAGGAGTTCTTCTCAACAATGGAACTCCACGAAACTAGGCTTGAAGGAATACAAGAAGAGCCTAGAATTCAACCTTCAAGAGGAGTAGCATTGTTGGCAAATAAGGGGAAGAAGAAGATGGAAATCCCCTCCTCCTCCGATGACGAAGCGTCTTCCTCCTCCTCCATGGATAGCACCGAAGAAGCCTATATGGTAAGGAGGGTAAGACGTGCATTTAAGAATTTTAGATTTGATAAATCTAATGATAGGATGAGAAGACCAAGGGGGAAGGTTATATGCTACAATTGCCAAGGAGAAGGGCACATAAGGGACAATTGTCCTCTCCTAAACAAGAGCAAGGAAGAAAGGAAAAAGAAAGAAGAAAGGAAGAAGAAGAAGGGGAGCAAGAGAAAGGAAGAAGAAAAGAAGGCAAAAGAAAAGGGGAAGGCCAAAGCATTCAAGGCCAAGACATGGGATGATCCTTCCTCATCCTCCTCCTCATCATCGGATGAGGAGAATGCCTTTGTCACCAATTTGGCCTTGATGGCCTTTGATGACTTGGATTGCTCTTCATCCGAAAATGAAAGATCAAGCTCAAGTGGGGAAAGCTCAAGTGAAGGGGGAGCCTCCACATCCTCCTCATCCGAAGAAGAAGAGGACATGGAAACTATGGTAACAAATCTAACCCCTAAGAAAATAGTTTCCATGGTTTCTAGCTTAACTAGAGATTTATTTAGAGCTAAGAAGAAGAACAAAAGCATGCTAGATCAAATTAAGGACCTAGAACAAAAATTAGAAAAAGCACGCTTAAATGAAAATGAAAATATTTCTTCTTGCCATGATGATGCATGCTCACATGATCTTTATATGCCTTTGGATGTTAGTGATGCATGTATAAATGAAAATAGGGCTTTAAGGGAAAAGGTAGATTATTTAACAAAAGCCCTAGAAAAATTTACTATTGGCTCCAACACATTGAACATGATCTTAGGGAGCCAAAGAGCTAGCTTCAACAAAAAGGGCCTAGGCTACAAGGAAAAGAAAAATGAAAAAGCCTACAAATGCCTTATAGCTAGGGGACAAGATAAGAAGAAGGTAATTGCTAGGAAATGGATCCCCAAGGAGTATTTAGTGAACCCAATAGGAAAGAATTTATTTTGGGTTCCAAAATCCATCCTTAAGGGTTAGAAAACCCCTAGGGTAGTCAACCATATGAACTTGACCTATATCATATTTTGGTTGACTTAGGATGACGGGACAACATTTTTTTAGATAGTGTTGGGTGATGATAACGTGCCCATAAATAGGTAATAATGCTTAAATCATGATGATTGATGTATTTCCTATGTATATTTACAATCATGATTTATGTTTTTGAAATTTGGCACGTTATCATAAGAAATAGGTTTAAATCATGCTTTAGGTGATAATTTGTTTATTATCATCACATATTACCTAATGCATGGTTATAAAATTGATGAAAACATGTATTTCATGATCATAATGTGAATTCATTCATATATGTCATTATGATCATGTAGGATGTTAGGTTGATACTTAACCATGATAGAATTGCATGAATATATGGGTTAAGTATATACAAATACCCCCTAGGATACATCTCACACTCACTATAGGCTAACTTGATTGCAAACTTAGCATGGGTGAGATGTTAGGATGATACAAATGTCCACTAATGCCTATGGCATTTAGATGGTCATTTAAAGTATCAAAATAGCAATAATAGACCAATCATGGGGAAGGCTTATGTTTAATTCATAGACATATTGCCCAAAGATCATGGTTGGATATTTCATATGTTTTCAAAATAATTTCTTACCCTAAAATACATGTATTCATGTTTTGAAACAATTGGATGCAAAACTAGGTAGCTAACTTGATACTAGAATGATCAAAAACCTAGTGGTTTTTAGAACTTTTGGATTTTTGGCAAAAACAAGAAAATATAATGAGTTTTCATGAAAAACTATTTTTCCTTGATATATATACTTAATAGAAATATGTTCCCCAAATTTCATGATTTTTCAAATTTTCTGGAATTTATAATGCATTTCAAATTCGGTAAAATCAAATTTGGATTCTTTAGCTGATCGCCATACCGATAGCAATGATCGTGGAAAATCAGAACATTGAAGGCGAATTCAGTTTGTAAACCTACAACAAGTGGTAGAAATATACTTAATGCCATCAACAAGTGGTACCCAATTTTAAATCAACTTGTCATATTTTCCTCCATTATACTTGATGCCATGAGCTTATAACTTAGTGTTAATCTTTTGATGGTGTCAAAGGGGAGAAATAATTATGTTTAAGTTAATCACTTTAGGGAGAAATATATTGTAGGGGAGAAATATATGATAGGGAGAAAATTTGCATGGAGAGTTTCATGGATTAAGGGGAGTTGCATGTTGCTATATCATGTTTATCTTTACATGCTTTCTTACCTTAGAATTTATATCAAATGTTTTTACCTAACTTAACGGATTGCCACACATCAAAAGGGGAGATTGTTAGGCAATCTCTGCCGTGATATGGTTTTGATGGTGTGGCAAAGGGTTTAAGTTAGTTTGATATGTTGATGTGATATGTGCGTTGAAGTCGTGCGCAGGACTTAGTAATTCGCACATGGAGCCGTGTGGTGAGTTTCACATCTCAACTCGTGCCTTGAGTCGGTGAAGGATAGCTTTGAAGCCGCGGCGCTTGGAGCATCCGAGGGACCGCGACGGACGAAGCTTGGAGTGAAGCCGAGGAAGTAGACTTCGAGGCAAGAGACGCCAAGGAGCATTGCAGGCCGCGGCGCCGGATGCCGCCGAGGACGCGTGGCCAAGAACGAAGAGAACTTCAAGGCGAAGGACTCAGAAATGAGAGTGAGCGATTGTAACCCGGGAAGGGTAGTTTAGGTGAAACTTGGCCATTTAGCCAAGTGTCGATGGGTTTTTCGACACCGCCGATCCATGTCATGGCATGGCCGATCGCTCAGTCGAGTGAGTTCGATCGGTATACGATCGATCGGATTGCGGAGTCGATCGCCATACGGGGCGATGATCGCAAGAGATCGATCCCGATCGCCGGGCGCGCAATGATCCGTCAATGGGGTTTCGCCAGACCGCTCGTAGCCGATCGGGCGGCCGATTACGGAGGGCGGAATGATCGATGAGGTCCATCAGTCGACTGCCAAGAGTTCCGTTGGACTACAACGGTCGGGATCCGACGTGTTCGGAGGCCGTTGTAGTGACGGCAGTCGACTGCCAAGGGCGGCAGTCGACTGATGGCGGCAAACGGGAAGAAGTTAGCCCTCTCTATAAAAAGAGAGGGTGTGAGTCTTTGAGAGGCTAATGCTCATACTCCAAACGATCTTCCTAGTGCCCCACAAGCTCTAAACTCTTCTTACTTGTCTTTACTTCAATCCTATTGTAAGAAGAGTGATCTTGGTTGTAAAGGTTACCTCCACCTAGCTTTGTGCAAAGGAGAGACCGATAGTGATTGGTTTTGGCGGAGTGATTCACCGTGGACGAATCGGACCGTGGATTAGCGGCGTAGCCGTGAACCACGTTATACCATCGTGTTAGCATTTGTTTTATTGTTTGTCTTTTGCTTTGTATTTGTATATTCCGCTTGCGCTAATCTTTTGTAGACGAGCAATTTACGACGTCCAACGTAAGAGGGCTATTCACCCCCCTCTAGCCGGCCATATCGATCCCCTACAAGTCTGAGCATACCATTCAAACTTTGGAGGACTTGTTGAGATATTGTGTAGCTGGGAGAATCACGTCCATTTAGTAGAGTTTGCTTATAATAATCGTTATCACTCCTCTATTCAGATGGCTCCTTTCGAGGCTTTGTACGGCAGACCCTGCAGATTTTCGATATTGTGGGAGGCTATTGGGGAACGACAGCTATTGGTGCCTCAGAGTATTCAGCATGATGCAGAGTTGGTACGTGTCATCAGACGACGATTATCAGAGACATAGGATCGACAGAAGAGTTATGCGGATCGGAGGCAAAGGCCTCTGTAGTTCTCAGTTGGAGATCATGTATTCCTGCATGTATCACCTAAAAAAGGGGTCAAGAGATTCTGGCTTAAAGTAAAGTTAGCACCACACTACATTGGACCATTTGAGATATTGGAACAGATTGAGGGTGTGGCTTATCAATTGGTTTTACCTCTGACACTTGCGAGTGTTCATAACGTATTTTATGTTTCTATGATGAGGAAATACGTGTCGCATCTTGATCATGTTCTGACAGAGGTGCCGATTCCACTCCAGCCTAATGCGACTTATGAGGAGATTCCAGTGCGGATTCTTGGTCGCAAGGAGCGTCAGCTACGAAACAAAACCATCCGACTTGTAAAGGTTAGATGACAGCATCATACAGATGAGGAGGCTACATGGGAGCTGGAGGATACTATCCGAGCTCGATACCCTCATTTGTTCACATGAGGTATGTAGTTTGTCAAGATATTTCTTGAGTTAATTACTGCATTTAAGTATGAAATTTGGGGACCAAATTTTACTAAGTGGGGGAGAATGTAAGATACGGAGAAAAAAAATTGGGGGTATATGGATTAAACCTCATTAGGTAGCTAATTGGGTTTAATTAGTGGTTGGGTTTGATTAGCTAATTGGGCTTAATCAAGAGTTTGATTAGGTTTAAGGGCTTGAACTGATTGGTCGAATGACCT
Source organism: Wurfbainia villosa (assembly GCA_025175895.1). Classification (NCBI taxonomy): domain Eukaryota; kingdom Viridiplantae; phylum Streptophyta; class Magnoliopsida; order Zingiberales; family Zingiberaceae; genus Wurfbainia; species Wurfbainia villosa. The sequence continues at coordinate 87,934 of CM046005.1, forward strand.
TTAAAAGAGCTGAACGAACTCATTTGCCTCATTTCTTCTCTCGCGACATCTCTTCTTCCTCTCTCGCAATTTCTTCCTCTCCGGTTCTCTCGTTGCCAGATCCCAACTCGTCGGTGTTCCAGTGAGAGCAGCTCGATAGCGCCACCACTTTGGCTGATCTTTGGCCGAAGATCAGTTGGTTCCTCGCCTAGAGATCTCGTCGACTCCTTCGGCGGACCGACGGTGTTGTCGCTGCGGCAGTGAGGTGTCGATCCAAGTACTGCGATCTGTGTAGGTTAGGTTTCAATCGTTGATTTTCCTTCCTCCTTAAGCTGAGAGTTGAGATCTAGCCACTAGCTTTTTATATTAGCTTCAATCGATGGTTTTGGGCAGTATTTGGAGTTGGGATTACTCCGGTGAAAGGGGAGGTGCTGCCGGTGAAGATTTGGCCGGTAAGCTTTGTTTATCCCTTTTGTTTCATTTGTAATTACTATATTTTGGTAGTGTGTCAATGCCTTTGGGATTCGATGAGTTTTCTATCAATGGATCGGTGTATGGCGACTGTGGTTGGAGCAGTGCCGATCGTGAGCGAGTGAAGAAGAAGGTTGCAGCTAGGTTGAGCTGGGGATTTCAATCTATGGTTAGTCCTTGTGTGTGTGTGAATTGATTGGCTGCGGATGGAGAGTTGAGTTCGGTAAGCTTTGATTTCACCTTTCTTTTCCATCTGGTAAATTCTACAATCAGTGTTTGTCAATGGATTGTTGTTATGGAAGCTGGATCCGAATTGAAACCGGGAGGTAGGAGAATTTGGATGTGTTGATGGTGTTTGTGTAGATAAATGGGAAGCTATGGTATGTGATGGGCACAATTATGAGATGGATGTTGGTGATCTATTGTGAGTTTGGTTATGGTGTATCAGATTGGGATAATCGGGGTTGTTAACTCGTATGCGAGGAAAGGACGTGAATATAGAAACGATGTAGTAGTTAGTCTGTATATTTGTCGAGTGCTTGTACTTAATCATAGTTTGTTATTATGTGAAGATTTGAGATACGAAGTAGGTCCACGATTGTGAGGATTTCTATTACGAGCTTCGTATCAGGTGGGTAATATCTACCTTGGTCAGGTAGTTTGTTGATTCCAGTGCATGAATTTGGATTTATGCTGATACCTTTTATCTTGACTCCACTCTTATTTAATCATGTGCTTGTACTTAGCCTTTGATCTTTGAGATATGTTGTTGTTAATTCATCGTTCATTTATCTCGGATATGAATTACAAATCCTATTATGTGTTGGCTTATGGATGTTCAGTTAAGTACATGTGGGTAGGGTCACCGTTGGGAACTCAGATTTGGGTTACTGTGTCACATCACTAGGGTTAGGTGATGGATTAGATTATGAAGTCGATTGCTCTAACGTACACATATTAGTTGTGCATCTATGTGGATCTAGTTATCTGTGCATAGATAAGTAAGTTGTGATTGTGGATTAGTAGTCCTTACATAGTTGACTTTTGGTTGACTAGGACTCTCCGTGGGATTGAGAGTGTTGCGGGGATATGTGTGTGGAGCTATGCATCATTGCATTGCATGCATGCTGTCGACTGGGTCTTCCTTGTGGTTGAGACGGATCGTCAGTCATCCTGCCTCCTCGGCCACTCGGGGTAGTGGTAGCAGGGTTGAGTGCAAATCATTAGTTGTGTCGCGCTCAACCACTATAGATGGTGGTAGCTGGAGTTGCATACTTGGCCACTATTGAGGGTGGTAGTTAGAGTAGCGCACTCGCCCACTAGACAGATGGTTGTTGTGTGATGCGGTTGTCCTATGTGGGTGCTCGACTAGTCATGGGTAGTGATGGAGCCGCCAAAGAACGAGGACCCCGTGGTGTAACATATAGCTCTATGGCGGCTAGCTACTTATTCATACTACCCATTCGGCCACTCGAGAGTAGTGGTAGCTGAAGTTGGGATAGTTTTCATGTCGTACCACCCAAGCCATACTGGGGTCATGGTTGTGGTAGGGTCCGCAGACATGACCATGCATATGCATTGCTTATATATATATATATATATGTTGATATATGTTTTACAAATGGCTGTGAGATGCTGCATTTGGTTGAGCTATGATTGCTGCATATGCTTATACATCATGTTACATGTCATTTGCATATTCTATACTGTTGTGTGTTGAACATGATATACGTGTTGGTTCAGACTATTGTATGCATTTGATTAGCGTCATGACATAGTATAGGATGGACCGGGCTATTATTACATATGATTATATACTGTTCGTATGACTGAGTATTGGTTATGTGTGGTATTGATCTTGTATGTTATACGGGTTATGTTACTGTATATTTATTCAGGATGATATATGTAGTGTTGCCGCAAACTTCCAAGTACATTAGTACTTTATATTATATTCAGTTAATCAGTTTAGTATATGCATTGATTATGACTATACTGGTGGTTAGTTGTTATTACATTTAAGACTATATATCTATTGGACTCCATCTGTATACCTGTAGATCTCCATATCCTTATATGTTGTTCATGCACTATTCCTTATATTACCCCTGAGTGTATACTCACCACCACAGACCCTGGATTTCTTGTCGCCCAAGTGCCAGATAGAAGACTTCGGAATGGACTTGGAGCATCGCCACTTGATCTCATCCCACCGTTTTTCCGAGGGTCTTATTTTCGTATATCGTATGTATCTCATTATGAACTTTTGTTTCTATTGGAGATAGTATTGTTGGTTTTTTGTAGAGATTGTGATTTCCTTCATGGTTTCATTGTTGGATTTCGTTTACTTGTGGATGGATATACCGATATGCATTTTTCGTTGAGTTTATATCTCTTATTCTGGTTGTCTTCCGCTATCGATGATATGTATTTTTCCATATGTGATCTGTTGGATGCGACTATTTGGGTATGTATTAGAATTGTCATAAGGGGGTGTCGTCTGTTGGCCGGACAGAGTCTACCCCAGGGCGTGACAATTAAACTCCACTGTCCTTTAAGAGTGTCTTCTAATTTAAAGTCGACTCCTCCGTTCCACCATCGCACGGGGACAGTACAACTTCGGCCAGCGCTAAGCTATGTTAGAAATGTAGACCTGACCTGAGGGCTTATGAATCGCCTCGATCAGCCATAGTAATAAACTCCATCGTTCTTCCATAGTGAGTTCTAACTTAAACCCAACTCCTCTGTTCCACCACCGCACGGGGACAGTATAACTTCGGCCAGCTTCGAGCTACATGAGCATGCAGACTTGACCTAAGAGCTTACGAATCACCTCATTCGGTCGTAGTAATAAACTTCGTCATTCTTCCATAGTGAATTCTAACTTAAAATCGACTCTTCCATTCCACTACCGCACTGGGACAGTACAACTTCGACCTACCGAACTGTGTGAGAATGCAGACTTGACCTGAGGGCTTACAAATCACCTTAGTCGATTGTAGTAATAAACTCCGCGCGGTCTTCCATAGTGGATTCCAATTTAAACTCGACTCCTTTGTTCTACCACCGTACTAGGACAGTATAGCTTCGGCCAACATTGAATTGTGTGAGAATGCAGACCTGACCTAAGGGCTTATGAATCACCTCGGTCGGCTGTAGTAATAAACTCCGTCGTTCTTCATAATTGTGCCACTTCTGATTTGGACCTTTCTTATTGCCAACCCATATTCCAGCCCATAGTTTGCTTAGGAAATGGGATTTCAAGAGTTTACCTGTAAACCCTTTCTTTTATAAGAAAATGCTTCAATATGTCTGTTGCAAGGTTCCTGTGCACTTCTTCTCTGGCCTTTTAAAATTTTTCTATGCCTCCTGATAACTCACCATCGCTACTCCTATTGAAGCATCTACTTCTCCTCCTCTGACATCAACATTGCTTCATCCTCTTGCGAAAATGCATGCGAGTATGCTAGAAGCTATTCGCCAAACGCTTTAAAGGAATTGGGCTAGAAGCCCTAAGGTACTCGCCGATTCTTCCCCTTTCGTGTCCTCTCTAGCTACTAACTTCCTTCCTTCGGTCATCTTCCCTCTTGCCCCTGTTCCCCGCTTACCTTCTCCAATACCTCTTTCAACTCCCCCTTATATTCCTGTTATTGTTTCCACCGCCCACCCAAGGGAACCGACTCTCCCCTTTGCACCGCAAAACCCTAATCTCCCTTTCTCTTCTTGAAGAAACTATCTCCACTGCTGAAGATTCTATTCCTTTCACTTTTTCCCTTTTCTTCACAACCTCCCCCTCTTTTTCATCGGCATTTCCACCAATGTTCCCTACCGTTTCTTCTCCCCCCATATCTTCAAAGGAAACAACCATCTTCCCCTTTAATCAAGATCTTAATTCTTCTTCTCCTCCCTCCTCTTTCGAGGCAGAGGTCACTCTAGCTATCAGTGATCTTTCTCCCCTTAATCTGTGGTTGTCCCTAATACTGCCTACCTCTCTATTAGAAGGGACCTCAATAAACCCCTCGATAGTTTACCCCTTACCAATCTTCTTCTGCTAACTTCCAAAATTTCCCTTTCAATCTCTAACGAAGCTATCCGCTATTATGATATAGTGTCCTCATTCGCTCCTCACATATGTCAATCGATTTCATTCCATTTCCCTTTGCTTCCTTATTCTCTACCCCCATGGGAGGCACACATTCTTCATCAAGAAGAATTGACGCCACGAATGGAGAGTATGCAACATGCTCTAGAATTGGTAAATTCTCTAATCTTGTTCTTTACTTTTGAAACCAACCCTGTCTAATCCACGCCCGAGGAGTCACTTGATACAAAATCCGAGCATCTCCTCAGCAGTGACAATACCAATGTTATACAAGGCCTACACGGCCACTATACATCGGTCAACACGATCGGAATCCAAACAACACACGCAATGTAATAATTAGGCCTCAGGTCAACAATCAAATGACATAACCAAAAGTATATCACATCTAAACCTACCCCTTTTGCCATCTGAGCAGGAATACTCAACATAATCCAATCGAATAAAAATCCGAATAAAGGTCCATAAAGACACCAAAAATCCATGAGTACATAAATCCAACTTCATTCCTAAAACATATCTTCTAATCAAAAATCCAAATCCATAAAAATAATTAACCAATAAACTTTCGCGACGAGGGGATTTGACAGCTGCACTCTCCTGACAGCTTCATCCTGAAATAGATATAATCAATGGGGTGAGTTCAAAGAACTCAGCGGATATAGTCGATATGTACAGTAAGATATAGCTAACAATAAAAATCATGCCAGTACAGTCTCACAAAAATAGGGTATGCAAGCAAGAAATACAAAAGGACTGTATTTACCTGAATCTCCTACCCTGATATAGGAGCATGTGCCATACTATAAGAGATAAAGTCATCACCATATACAAATATGTATCTTGTATGCATGACAATCATATGCACATCCAAGGCAGCAATAAAAATGCAGCAAACACAATACAAATGCTATCCATGCAAAATGCATGCCGTGCAAATGACATGGTCACCCCTGACGCCAGTCAGCCGCCTCACACGCGATGGTGAAGCCGAGTGGGTAGGGCTATGACAACTGTGCACTCTGCCATCACTGCTCCTGAGTGACCGAGTGGACAGGATGCTGTCGGAGTACACCTATCCTCCTGGCCCAAACAGAGTGGGGGGAGCTAAGCTCTCATCTCCCGGTATCATAGACCAGAGGAGGGATCCCTGCCCGCTACCACGCTACCTCATCGCTACCCATGAGCGAACCAGCGGAGCCTGATAGAGCAACTGCACACACTCTCCTGATATACCACTAACCCATGAGTGGCAAAGTGCGAGCTATAGCTGCTGCTCAACTATAAAGGAACCCCGTCCAGTCAGCATGCAATCATGCAAGATGGTGCATGACACTAAAGCATGTAAATCCAACTAAAAATACCTATCCGAATAATATGCACAATCAATAAGTGCATATCCATGATCCAAGTAACTATGATCCAAGTAAAACAGGGAAGATATAATCATAACCGATCAAATGCATGTATCAAGTAGGCACATAACATACTAGGCATATAAATATGAAAATTATTGCTAGCTATCCTAACTAGCATATCAACATGACTATATCTAGGAGATAAGTCAAAATACCTGCCTGAATAAAAATATCTGCAAGAATAAAATCGTCACGACCGGGGGCCTGCCTCGTGATCGAAACCTACATACAACATAACTATTGTTAAGCAGGAATACTCAACCGAATCCAATCGAATAAAAATCCGAATAAAGGTCCATAAGGACACCAAAAATCCATGAGTACATAAATCCAACTTCATTCCTAAAACATATCTTCTAATCAAAAATCCAAATCCATAAAAACAATTAACCAATAAACTTTCGCTACGAGGGGGTTTGACAGCTGCACTCTCCTGACAGCTTCATCCTGAAATAGATATAATCAACGAGGTGTGTTCAAAGAACTCAACGGATATAGTCGATATGTACAGTAAGATATAGCTAACAATAAGAATCATGCCAGTACAGTCTCACAAAAATAGGGTATGCAAGCAAGAAATACAAAAGGACTATACTTACCTGAATTTTCTACCCTGATATAGGAGCATGTGCCATACTATAAGAGATAAAGTCATCACCATATATAAATATGTATCTTGTATGCATGACAATCATATGCACATCCAAGGCAGCAATAAAAATGCAACAAACACAATACAAATGCTATCCATGCAAAATGCATGTCGTGCAAATGACATGGTCACCCCTGACGCAGTCAGCCTCCTCACACGCGATGGTGAAGCCGAGTGGGTAGGGCTATGACAACTGTGCACTCTGCCATCACTGCTCCTGAGTGACCGAGTGGACAAGATGTTGTCGGAGTACACTTATGCTTCTGCCCCAAATAGAGTGGGGGAGCTAAGCTCTCATCTCCCGGTGTGATAGACCAGAGGAGGGATCCCTGCCCGCTACCACGTTGCCTCATCGCTACCCATGAGCGGACCGGCCGAGCCTGACAGAGCAACTGCACACACCCTCCTGATGTACCACTAATCCATGAGTGGCAGTGTGTGCAGCCCATGTAACTGGCTGCGGGCTCAACTATAAAGGAACCCCGTCCAGCCAGCATGCAATCATGCAAGATGGTGCATGATACTAAAGCATGTAAATCCAACTAAAAATACCTATCCGAATAATATGCACAATCAATAAGTGCATATCCATGATCCAAGTAACTATGATCCAAGTAAAACAGGGAAGATATAATCATAACCGATCAAATGCATGTATCAAGTAGGCACATAACATACTAGGCATATAAACATGAAAATTATTGCTAGCTTTCCTAACTAGCATATCAACATGATTATATCTAGGAGATAAGTCAAAATACCCGCCTGAATAAAAATGTCCGCAAGAATAAAATCGTCACGACCGGGGACCTGCCTCGTGACCGAAACCTACATACAACATAACTATTGTTAAGCAGGAATACTCAACCGAATCCAATCGAATAAAAATCCGAATAAAGGTCCATAAGGACACCAAAAATCCATGAGTACATAAATCAAACTTCATTTCTAAAACATATCTTCTAATCAAAATTCCAAATCCATAAAAACAATTAACCAATAAACTTTCGCGACGAGGGGGTTTGGCAGCTGCACTCTTCTGACTGCTTCATCCTAAAATAGATATAATCAACGGGGTGAGTTCAAAGAACTCAGCGGATATAGTCGGTATGTACAGTAAGATATAGCTAACAATAAGAATCATGCCAGTACAGTCTCACAAAAATAGGGTATGCAAACAAGAAATACAAAAGGACTGTACTTACCTGAATCTCCTACCCTGATATAGGAGCATGTGTCATACTATAAGAGATAAAGTCATCACCATATACAAATATGTATTCTGTATGCATGACAATCATATGCACATCCAAGGCAGCAATAAAAATACAACAAACACAATACAAATGCTATCCATGCAAAATGCATGCCGTGCAAATAACATGGTCACCCCTGACGCCAGTCAGCCGCCTCACACGCGATGGTGAAGCCGAGTGGGTAGTGCTATGACAACTGTGCAGTCTGCCATCACTGCTCCTGAGTGACCGAGTGGACAGGATGCTGTCAGAGTACACCTATCCTCCTGGCCCAAACAGAATGGGGGGGGAGCTAAGCTCTCATCTCCCGGTATCATAGACCAGAGGAGGGATCCCTGCCCGCTACCACGCTACCTCATCGCTACCCATGAGCGAACCAGCGGAGCCTGATAGAGCAACTGCACACACTCTCCTGATATACCACTAACCCATGAGTGGCAGTGTGTGCAGGCCATGTAACTGGCTGCGGGCTCAACTATAAAGGAACCCCGTCCAGTCAGCATGCAATCATGCAAGATGGTGCATGATACTAAAACATGTAAATCCAACTAAAAATACCTATCCGAATAATATGCACAATCAATAAGTGCATATCCATGATCCAAGTAACTATAATCCAAGTAAAACAGGAAAGATATAATCATAACCGATCAAATGTATGTATCAAGTAGGCACATAACATACTAGGCATATAAACATGAAAATTATTGCTAGCTATCCTAACTAGCATATCAACATGACTATATCTATGAGATAAGTCAAAATATCCGCCTAAATAAAAATGTCCGCAAGAATAAAATCGTCACGACCGGGGACCTGCCTCGTGACCGAAACCTGCATACAACATAACTATTGTTAAGCACATAAATGCAATCCTCCGCTAAATCGAATACTTAATCGATTTTTCTACATAACCAATTAACTCAAAGTAAATCCATCAAATCCAAGCACACGACAACGTGCTAAATTACTACTATGTATCTCCAAGCAGACTTTCAACCTGTAGGTCACAAATTGTGATTAACTCTTCAATCCCAAAACATATCCTTGCAATTAATCTCACCATGATCAATACTCATCATATGAAAATATTATCCATCTCACAAACCAGAATTTATCCGAAATTAACCAACAATCATCCAACCATCCAATATCAACCGAAAAACACCAAAATAGTACTTACCATCCCTAGGATCCCACCGGCAACCAATATCCCCAATTCCTCGTCAATTCTAGTTAACCGCCAAATTACAGCAACAACTCAACCAATAAATATGATCCACAACAGCCCTAAAAATCCTATCCAAATTAAGACAAAAGTAAACCCTTACCTTGCTCCGATTGAGACTCACCGCTCCTGAACAGTTTAGAACGGAACACTACCGGCGCATGCTCCAAGCCGCTGCCCTAAATCGCTGTCCAAACACAATCCTCACAATCTAAAATACCACAGGTTAGAAGCACAAGTCGACTTACCTTGCTCGCGATGTTAGAAGGAAGCTCCCACCTAAATCTCCACTCGTTTGCCTAATCACCGCCGACAACCACCGGAGAGACCACAACCCCCCGGAGGCGGCGACAATACGGTGGTGTGAGATGACACGCGGCACCGACTTGCCAGGGTGTCGACGACGACCGGCAGGCAGGTCATCGGTCGAACGCGAGGCCGGCGGTGCAGCGGACGCGAGGAAGAAGCGAAGGCCCGGTGAGAAGCGACAACCGCGACGCCCTCGGCGTGGATGGCTCGGTGGCGGCACTCGTCGCCGCGGAGAAGAGCTCGCTGGCTCGAGGCGAGGAGCCGACGGCCGGCACGGAAGGCGCGCCGACCGGGAAGAAGAGGTGATCGCAAGGCTCGGTTCGCCATCGGAGCGCGGCGACGCCGAGCCTGACGCGAAGAGAAAGGGTGCGTGAGCGGAAGAAGAAACCGCTGGTCAGCGTGGGGAAGAGGCGTCGTGGGGAAAAGAAAAAGGAAATAGAAAAATAGAAAACTTAGGTTTTCTATTTAAAACTATAGGTTAATAAAATTTATTAACCCCTCAATACAAATAAACCAAACAACCCTTGTAAAAGCCTGTTGGCTCTTTCCATATATAATATCATAAGATCTCCATTTAAATCCAAAAAAATTTCTATAAATTTTTAAAAATCCCGAAAAATTTCCAGGATTATTTTCTTAAATTTTTTGGCCATTAAATTTAGTATTTTAAAATTTCCATATTTAACATTCTCCCCCACTAATAAAAATTTGTCTCAAATTTCCTATTGTATGAGTAAGCAATACGTAACTGAACGAGACAAGTCACACATCAAGTGACCTATTGGGGTTACTGATATCCCCTCAAATCTATCACACCTGCTTCCCGCAACCCTTCCAAAGTATGAATAATATCTTCATATCGACCACCTATCATAAGTACCTAACTGTACCCAAGTGGAGATCTATATCCGTGACCTGTTAAAGACTTTGCCAGAATCACAAGGTAAATCCTGAACCGCTATCACATACGATATTCAAAGATACTCCATGAACTGGAAATCGCCACAGTATAACCTATCCAGCGATCCAACAAACTCATATTATGGATCAATAGAAAATGAGCGGAGTTAGCTAATCATACTAAGTCCTTTCCGTATGCTAAATAATCTCCTAACACTGTCCATCATACTATACTTTCACGTCCATCTCGGTACAGAATCTTGCCGATTATTTATATACCACCTTTACTAGTTGACACACTGAACCCCAGACTTCCAAATCAACTATGTTCCGCATGTCGTTCCACCACGAAGAACGTTTCAATACTTACGATTTCCCGGATACAATCCGAATACATCTGCAACATATACAACCTATTGCAATCTTCAAGCAATACTTATCAAAATATCGTGACCAAGCCTCGTGGCTCTCAGGGTAATGCAAAAGGCACTATCTGCAGGCAACGACATGCTACCACGACCGGGACTCGTAGCCAGTCAAGATGTCAGGTAGCTATCTAGCTACAGACGACATATGAATTCAACTATCACTTACTCCGAACAGGTAGAGCAAGAGTATAACTCTATGGTAGATTCTCTCTATCATCCCAACAGGAATCTATCTGTTGTCCTGAATCAAAAGTAACTCTTCCTAAATTCGAATGTAACTATGTAACCCATCATTCTTCTCGAAGACAGAGAAATATTTTCTCACAAGAGAAATCTACTGTCTAAAATCCACTCTATCGCACAGAACGGAAGGTGACTGAAAAACTTTACTGACCAATCTCCCCAGTTGCAACTATCCGTGTTCTAACAACTCTGTGCAGCTACCCAGTAGCTAGCCAAAATCTCATGAGCATTTCGACTCCTCACCTATACAAAACAACATAACACTGATACATCCACATCATATATATGACAACTCATATCGTAGTTCCTCATTTGACGTAAACATGGGATACGTCTTGATCAACTACATCAAAAATGCTCCATTTTGTGAAACATTGCATTCGCATACAACACCCTTCCTTCCACCCGAGAATGATCAAACAACACTGTGTAAAAGTCAACCATCGTCTGAGCCCTGAAACTAGTTTCATAAGCTTCAGACCAAGTAAATTCCATCACCAATCAGCGGTGTAGTACCACTAGAGCATCCTATCCATATCTATGGTAATAATCAAAACAATAAAAAGGAAACCGCTATCTACGGTGGTCGAGTGCGCAACTCCAACTACCACCATCACAAATGATCCAATCGTGTCCAGAATACACGATTTCTCAAATCCCTGGACGACTAAGTCGTCATAAGTCTAACATGATAATCAAACCTCTCTTTGAACAATGAGTTCCAGAGCTTCTCAAGAAATAAAATACTGAGACAAATAAATATCCCATCCAACACCTCCTATAATTAGAACTTAGATTCTTCCAATTCCCATAGTGTTAAGCAACACTGATACCAACTAAATTGTCCCCTGGAACAATCGTCATTCTAACAAATACCTCTTAGCATCATCAACCTTGTCAACTTTCAACGACCGATCGATGACGGTATCTAAGCAACTCGATTTGGCGCTCAGCCAATTGGATGACATTGCCTTGAGTATATCTCGAGCTTCAACAATCTTGTGCGCTTTACACTAGCCCTCAGCTAACGCACCATAAGTAAAAACATTAGGCTCGTAAAATATCATTACCTCAGTATCAATTAAATTATCACCCAGTAGGGGATCTTCGATATCGAAACTATTTCCGAAATCACTCCGATCGCCTACTCTACTTGCCTATACAGCGGCAAGCCTAGAAGTTCATCCAACACTACATCTGATTACTCTCGAATTATACAGACATCCGAGAGACATTCTTATACCATCATGTCACAATCATAACCTCCAAGTTAATATCCAGTTATCCACATCATATCAACCAAGTTAACTATAACTCAACTAAGTCAACTCTCCCACCATAATATAACATCTCCAACAATCAACCTCTAAACATCAAAAATCATTATCATACCCCTCTGATAATCATCACAGTAATCATCTCAACATCTCACCTGTCGATGGAAACACTATTAATCCACATGATCAAAATATAGAAATCCTTCTAATCCTATCTATACATGTTTTAACCAAAGATATCTGTAAATATCGGTATCTCTCAATATATCATCAAGTAAGGTAAACTATAGTAATACCTCAATGATCAATCCTTCAACCATCTACAACTCCATTAACAATTTATCACTCAACTAAAGGATCAAGAAGTTCCCAACAATGAGTCATACAAAATAACATAGGAAAATATTGTCTCCCGAAAACATCCTGAACCTGTGATCCCGTAATGAATTATTTTCCCAAAATTCTTCTACATATTCCACCAAGTCACAACTTGATCATTGCAATAGTAAGAAACTAACTCCACTCCCCCTATATAAATACAAGTTAGGTACTTAATAGTACCTTCAACGTTAGCGATCTAAGCTCAAGCCGCTCAAGGATCAAAATCCCTATGGAACTTCGAAACTTAACCTTCATTGTCTGCATCAACAATGATATACATTCCTTGTCTATTACCCCATAGGGTAATAATCTGACTAGCATAATTAGTGAAAATTCCTAACACTGTAGTCCTTAATTTCCACAATAAATGTGACGACTTGACCCCTGCTTTCCGACTCGATATCAGTCAGCTCTCAAAAGGCAATTCATCTTTTCGACACAGGTTTAAGACTCACAGACTGAACAGGTCATTGTAGTGAACTCCATCTACGATTATGAATAGTGACCAACACACTAAATGTTATTTCCTGTTATCCACTAAACACATAACCAATCTAACTAGAAGTATAAACACTACGGCAACTCCGGCTGGTCACCTTGGTGGGCGACTCCTACTACGAGTCTGCACATGTGTCATAACTCTATAGACCTTTCTGACAACTAAATCGCCAAAGATCTCAATGTCCTCTTGCGTGGTTGCCCTGCACCACATCTCGGTACAGGAACACGCCCACCTCGTCTCATATCTGCTAAAATTATTATCAGATGTTACTACAATTAATAACATATAAAATTAAGCATCATACCTATCTTGTCGCCAGGAGATGTCCCGTCACCGCCAAATCCCCATATTGACCTCGTCATAAATCCTCGAATTTCCGAAACATAAAAATCGTCGAAAATCTATACCAATCCAAAATTTTTCCAGATTAACTCAAAAAAACCTACCAAATGTGGCGAACTCTGAAAAATCCAAAAACCCCTAGGAACTCGAAAACCTGGCTCTGATACCAAATAAATTGTCACGCCCCGAGGGAGTCCCCGCCAGACGAAAATTCGGCAGTATCTCCCCTGTACGGGTGACAATACCAATGTTATACAAGGCCTATACGACCACTATACATCGGTCAATACGATCGGAATCCAAACAACACACGCAATGTAATAATTAGGCCTCAGGCCAACAATCAAATGACATAACCAAAAGTATATCACATCTAAACCTACCCCTTCTGCCATCTGAGCAGGAATACTCAATCGAATCCAATCGAATAAAAATCCAAATAAAGGTCCATAAGGACACCAAAAATCCATGAGTACATAAATCCAACTTCATTCCTAAAACATATCTTCTAATCAAAAATCCAAATCCATAAAAACAATTAACCAATAAACTTTCGCAACGAGGGGGTTTGGCAGCTGCACTCTCCTGACAGCTTCATCCTGAAATAGATATAATCAACGGGGTGAGTTCAAAGAACTCAGTGGATATAGTCGATATGTATAGTAAGATATAACTAACAATAAGAATCATGCCAGTACAGTCTCACAAAAATAGGCTATGCAAGCAAGAAATACAAAAGGACTGTACTTACCTGAATCTCCTACCCTGATATAGGAGCATGTGTCATACTATAAGAGATAAAGTCATCACCATATATAAATATGTATCTTGTATGCATGACAATCATATGCACATCCAAGGCAGCAATAAAAATGCAGCAAACACAATACAAATGCTATCCATGCAAAATGCATGTCGTGCAAATGACATGGTCACCCCTGACGCAGTCAGCCGCCTCACACGTGATGGTGAAGTCGAGTGTGTAGGGCTATGACAACTGTGCACTCTACCATCACTGCTGGTGGTCGAGTGGACAGGATCTTTGTCGAGTACACCTATCCTTACGCTCAGAGTGGGGAGCTAAGTTCTCATCTCTCGGTGTCATAGACCGGGAGGAGGATCCTCGTCTCGCTACCACGCCTCGTCGCTACCCATGGCGGACCAGCGAAGCGCACGCACACCCTCCTGATGTACCACTAACCCATGAGTGGCAGTGTGTGCAGGCCATGTAACTGGCTGCGGGCTCAACTATAAAGGAACCCCGTCCAGCCAGCATGCAATCATGCAAGATGGTACATGATACTAAAGCATGTAAATCCAACTAAAAATACCTATCCGAATAATATGCACAATCAATAAGTGCATATCCATGATTCAAGTAACTATGATCCAAGTAAAACAGGGAAGATATAATCATAACCGATCAAATGCATGTATCAAGTAGACACATAACATACTAGGCATATAAACATAAAAATTATTGCTAGCTATCCTAACTAGCATATCAACATGACTATATCTAGGAGATAAGTCAAAATACCCACCTGAATAAAAATGTCCGCAAGAATAAAATCGTCACGACCGGGGACCTGCCTCGTGACCGAAATCTGCATACAACATAACTATTGTTAAACACATAAATGCAATCCTCCGCTAAATCGAATACTTAATCGATTTTTCTACATAACCAATTAACTCAAAGTAAATCCATCAAATCCAAGCATACGACAATGTGCTAAATTACTACTATGTATCTCCAAGTAGACCCTCAACCCGTAGGTCACAAATTGTGATTAACTCTTTAATCCCAGAACATATCCTTGCAATTAATCTCACCATGATCAATACTCATCATATGAAAATATTATCCATCTCACAATTGTTGGTGCAATCGGCCCAGGTCACGATTGACCAGGACTCGAGTTTGACTCGAGTAATGTTTTGATGTTTCGACAAAAACATATGACAATATAATTGTCATGGGAAAGTCTAAGTCTTGAGTACTTTCCATGGGAAGTCCAAGTAGGACACTTGGCATTTGGTAAAGTCCAAGCATGGTTCTTGGCAAGGGAAAGTCCAAGCTTGAGTCTTGGCATTTGAGAAGTCCAAGGGTTTGATATTGGCGGCGTAAAGTCCAAGCGAGAGCTTGGCAGCATAAGTCCAATGATTGGCGGCGTAAAGTCCAAGCGGGAGCTTGGCATCATAAGTCCAATGATTGGCGGCGTAAAGTCCAAGCGGAGTCTTGGCGGCGTAAGTCCAATGTGCCTTGGCGGTGTAGACACCGTTAGCATGACATAGCCGATGGAAGCACCTGAAGGCTAGCGCGATGGATGAACAAGTCATGGATGACTTGGAGGGATTCGAGAGACGTGAGGCTGATGGAGGTGGCTAGAAGGCTTAGGTCTAGGCTAAGGGTGGTCTAGCAAGTATGGGGGAACCATACTTGAGCTAAAACCTCATGTTTGAGGTGTGCCAGTCGACTGGTGTCATGTGGCAATCGACTGGACCGAGTCAACTAGGGTTTGACTACGGGTTATGGCCTAGCAGTCAACTGCCAGAGGTGGGCAGTCGACTGCTGGCTCGAGCAGTTGATTGATCGTGTGATCAGTCGACTGGTGCTCGAGAAATCGGCCACAGAATGGAGTCGAAGCTCAACTGGTCGAGTGAGGACTCCATCAGTCGACTGATGGGTATGATCAGTCGATTGATGGTAGATCCGTTGGACTTATCCAACGTGGATCTAGCCATTGTCTCACGACAACAGTGGCATCAGTCGACTGATGGTCCCGATCAGTCGACTGATTGACCTTTTCCAGCACAGGTTGAAGCTATATAAGGAGCTCGTGATGGAGGAAAAGATAGCGATTTTCTTGGGCGAAATTGAAGGGGGAAGTTGGTGTTTTCCAATCCTTCAAAGCTAGTTCAAGGCAATCAAAGATCAAGCAATCCAAAGTTCTTGTAAAGTGTTTTTCCTTTACTTGCATTTGTATTTTATATTGTATTTGCTTGTATCTAATTGATTATTGTTGTAATAATTATTGTACGAGGTTTCTCCGCCTCCGGATTGTTCCGAGAAGAAGTGTTTATTAGTGGTTACATGTGCATCACTAGAGCTCGTAGAACTCGATCCGTGGAGTAGGAACCGTGCGGTTCCGAACCACGTTATATCGTTGTGTTAGTGTGTTGTGCATTTCATTATCGTTATTACTTTTCTATTTTCGCTGCGCTAACGAAATTGTAGAAACAAACGCGAACAAATTCCATCTACGAACGAACTCTACGCTATTCACCCCCCCTCTAGCGGCGTCAAATATTCTACAATTAGTATCAGAGCCCGGGGCTCTTCTACGGACTAACCGCCGGGAGCTAAGACAAAGAGGCTAGAGGGTGAAGATGGAAGAACCATTGGGATGGGACATCAACACCCCAATTCCCTATTCCTTCTATGGACGAGAAGGTTTCAATTCTTGGAAGGCGAGAATTGAAGATTTTTTGATGATGAGAGACCTTGAGGAGTGGTCCGCGTTGATGGAAGGATTTGAATATCCTAAGGGACCAAAGGGAGGGTTTCTCAAGAAGAAGAAGTGGAGTGAGGAGCAACTCCAACAATTCGATAAAAACAAGAAGGTAATCAAATTCATTTTTGATTTAATTCCTAATGACCTCTTGTGTAGTCTAGGTGACTATGTGGATGCCAAGGAGCTATGGAGCGATTTGGCCAAGCTCCATGAAAGTCTATCATCGGTCCAAGAAGAAGGACCATCACCCTCTCAAGCTCAAGCAAGCACATCCCCATCTAAAGAGCTTGAGGAGTCGGAAGTTGATAGGGAGTCGACTTCCGGATCGGAGAAAGAAGAGGTGGAAGAAGCATCCACCTCAAGGATTGAGGGGGAGGAGAGAACTTCCATACCGGAGCCGGAACAAATTCAAGAAGAAGTCTCAACCTCCGGGAGGAATGAAGAATCCACTCCAATCACCACATCCACCATAGGTAACTCAAACATATCAATTTGTAATAAAAATCATATCATATGTTTTGAGTGTAGAGAAGCCGGGCACTACAAGAGCAAGTGCCCAAAGAAGGTTAGGAAAGCTCCACCGGCACCAAAAGTCAAGGATGCCGATGCCCCAAGTCAAAAGAGCAAGGAGCATATCATATGCTTCAAGTGCAACTCAAAGGGGCATTACCGGAGTCAATGTCCTAGGGGGAGCAAAAAGACCCAAGAAGGAGCTACACATGTAGGGGGAGCTAAGGCTAACCCTAAGGTATATTTTAGTAATGCTCTTTCTAATTCTTATAGTCAAAAGCATGCTAGGAATAATTTCAATAGTCTTGCTATTTATCATAAAGAGCATGCTAGAAGTAAGGAATTTTGTTTAGGAGCTAAGAGAGTCCATGTAGAAAATAAGGAAAAATTTGGGACTAATGTCCCTAGAAAAACCTTACCTAAGGAATCTATTAGGAAAATACAAGAACAATTAGGTTTTAACCCTAAATGGACTAGGCATATGCCTAGGAAGTCCAATGCCCAAGATTTAAATCAAAATTCTAAAATTGGGCAATTAGAAAAGGAAAATCAAGTCTTGAGGTCAAGGCTTGAAAAACTTGAAAAGACCCTAATTAAGATACAAAATCAATTTAAAGGGTCTAGTGGTCAAAATCAAGGGTCCAAAAGTCAAAGTCAACACCTAGGACCTAAGAGTCAAAAGTCAACCAAGGGCAAGCAAGGTTTGGGTCACAAACCTAAGCCTAAAGTGGCTTATCATAGTGTTCCATTTGACTATGGAACACAAACTAGGTCTAGGAAGACCAAGGTCAATAGGGAAGTCATCCCTAGAGTTGACCAAAGGGTGTGCCTAGTGGCTAGGGTTTCTAGGAAACCTAGGGTGGCCACTAAGAAGGTTGCAAGGAGAGTCACCCCTAGAGTCAACCTAGGTAAGACCCAAATGACCAAGGCTAACAAGCCTAGGAGGGTCATTAGGAAGGTATCTAGGGAGGTTATCCCTAAGGAATACCTAATTAACCCTAGGAGCTCAAATAGATTTTGGGTTCCTAAGAGCGTGATTGATTCACACTAGATGGGGTTAGGATATGCCAACCTTGATTGGATGGGTAGTTAACTCAACCATGGTAAAGGTGGCACTTTAGGATATTTTCAAGGTTATGGTTACCTTGGAAATAGATTTGAATTAATATCCTAAAAGATTTTAGGATGTGCCAATACATTTTTAAAATTAAGAAAAATCAATTAAATTGGCACAATTTAGGTTTAGAGGTTAGTGTGTCATTTTGGGTTTTTGGCACACTAGGGAGATTAATGATAATATGGCAAAATATATCTAATTATATCAAATGACAATTAATATTAAAATGTAGGTATTACTATACCTATATATTTTATATGTCATGCTTTGTTTGCCATATAACATGCCATGACATCATGTTTATTTTAATCATTTTATATGTCATGTTCATGTTTAGGATTAAGGTTTCAAATGTCATGTGTTTTTAGATTTCATCTTATGCCATGACATCATGATTATGAGCATATGCTTATTTATATCATTTCTAATGCCATAATCATTCATGCATTTAAGACAATTTGGTTGAAATTGATTTAAGGACTATGACATGACTTGAAGTCCCATTTATAAGGGAATCAAGTAGGGTTGCCTTAGAGAATGCATGAAACCCTAGATTAGGATGAACAAAACTCACATCTCACATTAAATTGACATGTATGTGTATTTTATACACCCTAGATACATGTGAGATGCTAGTATATGAGTTAAGTTCAAGGTGCATAGGTTTTGCATCTAGACGAACTCAAACTCATCTTATATGATTAGTGGATCATTGGGAGAGCATGTGTACAAGTCATGTACATAGAGCCCAAGGAATATGATCCAAAATAAGGTTTTGAAAATATTTTAAAATCATTTTGAAAAACCTTGGTGAAGTCTATCTTTTGATAGCAATCACCATTGATGAGATTGATACAAAGTGAACCAAAAACTTAGGAGTTTTCTTCACTTTTGAATTTTGTATCAATTTCGATATTTTATGGGTAAAATATTTTTCAAATATTTTTCACCCATTGTATTGGTCATAGGTATTATACGTATCAATTTTCGTGATTTTTCGATAAACGTATAATTATTTATGAATTCCCAAATCTCATTTCTGATAACTGAAAATCGGATTTTTCAGTTATCAGTCGACTGCTCATAGTGGTAGTCGACTGATGTGGGGTTTAGGCGACTGGATTCTGAATCACTCAACTGATTGTCTGATTTCGGGGTAACCAAGGTTGTTTAACTCGATTTTAGCTATGGTAAATGTTCCTAATCACTCCTGACCCTAGGATATGCTTTGGGAAGCATTATAAAGAGTGAAAATCCATTGGATATGGATTAGGAGATGTGTTAGGTCAAAGTATCAAATTTAGGGTGAGTGAAAGTTCTATGTTGAACTTAGAACCTTAATTTTGATGGTTTAGCGTTCCTATTGGCTTAGGAACTTCCCAAGGACATTGTTGGTGCAATGGTCAAGGGGGAGCAAGCCTTTAGGGGGAGTTATCCATCTTGGGATGATGGATGTATTTTTCTCCTTTAAGAGGAGAAGTTATTGGGAGAGTATCATCAATTGGAAAAATTGATGGGTTTTTGATACCCAATTTGGAAATTGGGAGAGAGTATAGGATTGTCTCTCTTGAGTGATATGTGACTTATCACTAGGAAGATGGTAGGCATCCTAGGTATTTTTGGATCAAGGGGGAGATTGTAAGATCTCATTGGGACATGAGACATTGACCTCCTTGAGAGAAACCTTTTGATGTGGGGAGAATATTTGGGGAGTATTTACCAATTTAGGATAATTGGTAAGAGACTTGAGTTAGTGGTCTAACTCAAATGATTTGTTTGGTTTTTGTCAAACATCAAAAAGGGGGAGATTGTTGGTGCAATCGGCCCAGGTCACGATTGACCAGGACTCGAGTTTGACTCGAGTAATGTTTTGATGTTTCGACAAAAACATATGATAATATAATTGTCATGGGAAAGTCCAAGTCTTGAGTACTTGACATGGGAAGTCCAAGTAGGACACTTGACATTTGGTAAAGTCCAAGCACGGTTCTTGGCAAGGGAAAGTCCAAGCTTGAGTCTTGGCATTTGAGAAGTCCAAGGGTTTGATATTGGCGGCGTAAAGTCCAAGCGGGAGCTTGGCAGCATAAGTCCAATGATTGGCGGCGTAAAGTCCAAGCGGGAGCTTGGCAGCATAAGTCCAATGATTGGCGGCGTAAAGTCCAAGCGGAGTCTTGGCAGCGTAAGTCCAATGTGTCTTGGCGGTGTAGACACCGTTAGCATGACATAGCCGATGGAAGCACCTGAAGGCTAGCGCGATGGATGAACAAGTCATGGATGACTTGGAGGGATCCGAGAGACGTGAGGCTGATGGAGGTGGCTAAAAGGCTTAGGTCTAGGCTAAGGGTGGTCTAACAAGTATGGGGGAACCATACTTGGGCTAAAACCTCATGTTTGAGGTGTGCCAGTCGACTGGTGCCATGTGGCAGTCGGTGGACCGAAATCAACTAGGGTTTATTGCGGGTTATGGCCTAGCGATCATTGCGGAGGTGGCGGTCATTCTTTGGCTCAGCGATCGGGATCGTGTGATCAGTCGACTAGTGCTCGAGAAATCGGCCACAGAATGGAGTCGAAGCTCGACTGGTCGAGTGAGGACTCCATCAATCGACTGATGGTAGATCCGTTGGACTTATCCAACGTGGATCTAGCCGTTGTCTCACGACAACGATGGCATCGATCGTGATGGTCCCGATCGGATCGGTGATTGACCTTTTCGGCCTGAGTTGAAGCTATATAAGGAGCTTGTGATGGAGGAAAAGATAGCGATTTTCTTGGGCGAAATTGAAGGGGGAAGTTGGTGCTTTCCAGTCCTTCAAAGCTAGTTCAAGGCAATCAAAGATCAAGCAATCCAAAGTTCTTGTAAAGTGTTTTTCCTTTACTTGCATTTGTATTTTATATTGTATTTGCTTGTATCTAATTGATTATTGTTGTAATCATTATTGTACGAGGTTTCTCCGCCTCCGGATTATTCCGAGAAGGAGTGTTTATTAGTGGTTGAATGTGCATCACTAGAGCTCATAGAGCTCGATCCGTGGAGTAGGAATCGTGCGGTTCCGAACCACGTTATATCGTTGTGTTAGCGTGTTGTGCATTTCGTTATCGTTATTACTTTTCTATTTCCGCTGCGCTAACGAAATTGTAGAAACAAACGCGAATAAATTCCATCTACGAACGAACTCTACGCTATTCACCCCCCCCCCCTCTAATGGCGTCAAATATTCTACAACATCCCAGAATTTATCCAAAATTAACCAACAATCATCCAACCATCCAATATCAATCGAAAAACACCAAAATAGTACTTACCAACCCTAGGATCCCACCGGCAACCAATATCCCCAATTCCTCTGTTCGTCGACCCTAGGTAAACTGCCCAAATTACAGACCGAACTCAACCAATAAATATGATCCACAACAGCCCTAAAAATCCTATCCAAATTAAGACGAAAGTAAACCCTTACCTTGCTCCGATTGAGACTCACCGCTCCTGAACAGTTCAGAACGGAACACTACCGGCGCACGCTCCAAGCCGCTGCCCTAAATCGTTGTCCAAACACAATCCACTGTCAAATCACGAAAAATACCACAGGGGTTAGACAAAGCACAAGTCGACCCCTTACCTTGCTCCAGCGATGCTCGGCCAGAAGGGCAGCTCCCCCACCGGTAGAAATCTCCACTCGATTTGCCCTAATCACTTGCTCCGACAACCACCGGAGAGACCACAACCCCCAACGGAGGCGGAGATAGCGCGGTGGTGTTAGACGGTGACACGCACAACGCTGACCCCTACTTGTGGTGTCGAACGCACGACCAACAACGTTAGGCTGCTGGCTGCGAACGCGAGGCCGGTGCATGTACGAGTCGGACGACGCGAGGAAGAAGGTGAGCACTGCCGGTGAGCAGCGACAATGGCGCGCCCTCAACGTCGGACGGCGCTGTGGGTGGCGGTGGCCTGGTCGTCGGCAGAGAAGAGCTCGCGGCGACTCAGAGGCGAGGAGCCGACGGCCTGGGCACCGGGAAGGCGAGCGTCGGCGCTCGGGGAAGAAGAGGCGACCGCAAGGCTCGGCATCGGCAACGTCGAGTCGGACGCGAGAGAAAAGGGTGCGGCGCGCGGTGAAGAAGAAACCGTCGTGTCGCGTGGGGAAGAGGCATCGGGCGCGGCGAGGGAAAAGAAAAAGGAAATAGAAAAATAGAAAACTTAGGTTTTCTATTTAAAACTATAGGTTAATCAAATTTATTAACCCCTCAATACAGATAAACCAAACAACCATTGTAAAAGCCTATTGGCTCTTTCCATATATAATATCATAAGATCTCTATTTAAATCCAGTAAAATTCCCGAAAAATTTCTATAATTTCCTAAAAATCCCGAAAAATTTTCAGGATTATTTTCTTAAATTTTTTGGTCATTAAATTTAGTATTTTAAATTTTCCGTATTTAACACTAACCCAGATTGATGCAGGCAATGACCAATTACCAGGAGTTGAATCGTTCCCTCTCCCAATATCAACTTCTAGTCCATCAACAAACCTCCTTGCAAATTCAAACCCACCAAACTACTCTAGAAGCATCCCGGCAACGTGAGCACTCTCTTCTCTAAGAACTGAACATATGTCATACCCAATTGAGGGAGGCATAGTCACAACAGAGGAAGAATGGAGAAATAATATCTATTCTGAGAAGTCAGGTTACCAGAGAAATTTACCGAAGCTCCTTCTTTTAGACATAAAGGGATAGATCCCTTTCTCTCATACAACAACACAGGACCTCCCTACAACAGGTGAAACAAGAAGCAACACATTTTGTGACTCACTCAACAGTCCTCAGAGATGTTTCGTCTTCCATATGCCAGGATTTTATGAAGATGGTCATGATTTTTCGCCAAGACTAGGCTAATTATGCCAATTATATGCAAGCATTATCTTACTGTCTCAACCGCACCTCTCGCCAATACCATCGACTCCTAAAAGACTTTGTGGAGCGTGGGAGCATTGTGTCAAATTCTGTCAAGAGGTGGAAACTTCTAAGAGACAACGACAAGAACAAATGACTCCCCGAATAAGAGCCACCTTCTATGAAGGTTTTAAAGAAGCAATCCATCAATATGAGATGCAAGAATTCCCTCCCACTCAACAACCAGCTCCATTTCTAAACTAGGAGATAACCCTTCAGCGTTATCCTCCAGATTACTTTAAACCCTGATTTCCCGCCCACTCGTGTATATCATAGGAACTAGAGTAGTTTGTATGAGCATGCTTCAAGACATTGTATTTTCTTCATTTCAATATAATTAGGCATGATTCATATTCCTTTCCTCTACTCTTTTCTATTTACATTACCTTCCTTTTCAATAGTAAAAACACTTCAAATGTACAATATTCCATGCCCTGGGTAATTCTCTCCCGTTGGTATCTTGAAGATAATAAGCAACTCTTGCAACCCTGTGGGTAACCTTGTAAGGTTCTTCCCAATTAAGAGCTAATTTCCCCGGGTCTTTTGCATCATTAGTTTTCCAAAGAACTAAGTCTCCCACTCGAAAGGCTTGAGGTGACACCCTCTTGTTGAAGGTTAGTTGTATTCTCTGTTTATAAGTTTTAGCTCAGACAAGGGTTCATTCCCGCTTCTCTTTCACTAGATCTAACTCCATACTTCTTAATACTTGATTGTGTTCTGAATCATAAACTTGAACTCAAGGTCTACCCACAATAGATTCTACAGGTATCACAACCTCAGTCTCATACATTAGGCTGAAAGGTGTTTCTCCTGTTGCTGCTTTAGGCATAGTTCGATAAGACCATACTACTCTTGAAAGCTCTTCCACCCAACTCCCCCGAGTAGTTCCCAACTTGGCCTTCAATCCTGGACAAGAATTCGATTAACCACTTCTACCTATCCATTGGCTTGAGGGTGAGTTACCGAGCTGAAGGCTTGTTTAATATTAAGACTCTGTCATTATTCCCGAATTTTTTGACCTTGAAATTGATGTCCGTTATCGATGACTATCTTCCGAGGAATTCCATATCTACAGATAATATTTTTTCATAAAAAGTGTATAATGACTCCTGTAATTTTGGCCAAAGGCTCATCTTCCACTCATTTGAAGAAATAATCCACAACCACTAATAAGAACTTCTCTTGTAGAGGAGTTGTAGGCATCGGTCCAACTATGTCTATTTCTGATTGATCAAAAGGACAAGAGGCCACTATTGACTTCATTAGCTTGATTGGTCAGTCCGACATATGTTACTATGCACTTGACAAGCTCGACATGTCTTGACTACTTGCACTGCATCTTGATAAATAGTTGGCCAGAAGTATCCAGCCAACCATACTTTCCGAGTCAAGATCCGCCCTCCTACATGACTGCTATAACATCCTTCATAGATTTTCCTAAGTATCCACTCGACATCCTCCTTCCCAAGACACTTTAATAAAGGTCTGCCAAATGATGTCTTATATAGAACCCCATCAACAAGCACAAAACACTTTGTTCTCTTCATCAAGAATGACGCTTCCTGAGAATCTGCAGGAAGACTTCGTTGTTGCAGATAAGCCATTATGTTTGTTCTCCAATCAAGTGTGTAGCTATCTTCAACGAACACCTTTTCCATAGTATAAATCGTTGCTAGTGCCAAGACTTCCAAGCATAAAGGATCTCGGAATGCCCATGATGTTATTGCACTAGCTAATCGAGTCAATTCATCTACCTTCCTATTCTCTTCCCTTGGAATTTGTTGGAGTTGGACTTCTCGGAATTGGGATTTTAACTTTTCAAAAGCCCCAAAGTATTTCTTTAATCTTTCTCCACAGAGAACAAAAATATCATGAAGTTGGGAGATAGTCAGTTGAAAGTCTGAATATACTAGAACATAGTCAGCTCCTACCGCCCGAGCTACATGTATCCCTGCCAGGATAGCCTCATATTCAGCTTCATTATTGGAGGCCTTATACCCCAATCTTAGGGCAATACGAGTCTCTTCTTCCAACTGAGACATCAGTAATACCCTTACTCCACTTCCTCCAGCTCTGGAAGACTCATCTACAAAAAATTTCCATACAATTACTTCTTCTCCTTCTTTAGCCAAGTCACTTTTATAATGAACTGGTACTATGGGTAAAAAGTCAACTAGAGACTGGACTTTGATAGCAGTTCAAGGTTTATAATGAATATCATACTCACTCAGTTCGACTGCCCATTTGGATAACCTGCCTGAGGAATTAGATTTTGTAACTACTCACCCAAGCTCACTATTTGTCAACACATTCACTAGGTGAGTGAGAAAATAAGGCTTCAATTTCTGAGCTATCAGTACTAAAATATAAGATAATTTTTCTATCTCTGTATACCTCAACTCTGCTCCTTTCAGTATATGATTAGTATAATAGATAATTTGTTGTTGAGAGCCTTCCTGTCTTAATAGGGCTGAATTGATTGCCCCATTTGCGACTGACAGGAATACCCATAGGGGTTCCCCTAAAACAAGTTTTGCCAATAGAGGGAGTTGAGCTAGATACTGCTTCAATTCTTGAAAAGTTGTCTCACATTGATCGTCCCACTAAAATCGGGTAGCTTTTATGAGGATCAGAAAGAAGTGTAATCCTCTATCTATTGACCGAGCAATAAAGTGGGATAATGAAACAATTCGTCCCACTAATCTTTGCATCTCTTGTTGATTGGTGGGATATTTCATATTGCACAAGGCTTGAACTTTATCTGAATTAGCTTGCAACCCCTTTTTTGTGACAATATAGCCCAAAAATTTTCCACTTCGCATGCCAAACAAACACTTTTTGGGATTCAACTTCATGTTATAGCAACTTAAGGTAGAAAATATTTCTTCCAAATCTTGTATAAAATCCTGAGCAAGGCGGGATTTTACCAGAATATCATCAACATACATTTCTACATTCCTTCCATTATGCTCAGTGAAATATTGTCCATGAGTATTTGATAGGTGACGCTAGCATTCTTAAGTCCAAAAGGCATCACGACATAAGAGTACAATCCTCTTGCTGTCACAAAACTAACTCTAATCTTCCCGAGCCAAAGGGATCTGATGATATCCTTAGTATGCATCCATGAGTGAAATAACTTCATACCCTACAGTAGAATCAACGAGTTGATCAATACGAGGCAAGGGGTAGTAGTCTTTAGGGTATGTTTTATTTAAATCACGGAAATCAATACACATACACCACTACCCTGAGGACTTGGGGACTAACACTACATTAGACACCCACTCAGGAAATTGAATTTCTTTTACATGTCCTGCTTGCAATAATTTATCAACTTTCTCAGTAATGATTTTATCTTTCTCGGACTCAAAGCGTCGCCTCTTCTGCTGGACTGACTGAGCTCCTCAGGTGATATTTAGGTGATGTTCAACTATCTGAGGATCAATCCCAGTCAAATCATGAACATCTTTGGCAAAGATATCTTTGTTCTTTCGCAGACAAGCGATGAGATCTTCCTTAACTTCGAGTTGCTTGACCACCTAAGTTACCTTTTCTGGGACTATTTCTATTGACTCTCCTTTTTCTGCTGCTTCCTTCCTAGGGACTACCTTCTCCGACATGTAAACCTCAGAGTTCATTGGGGCTTTCCCTTTAGAATCTTCCATCCGAGCTTTCTTTTGATCAACTCTGATCATTTGGACATAACAACTTTAAGCTGCTTTCTGCTCCCCCCTAACTTCCTCCACAAGTCGTCCTACTGAGAATTTAACCTTTTGATGATAACGGAAGGCCACCGCTCGGAAAGGCGAGAGAGAACGAACCCCATCCACCACCAGGAATGGAGTCATGCATGTCTTCTGACTTCGCTTTTTTTCGTAAAGTAAGAGGTAGGGTTATTTGTCCTACAAGATGCACCATGTGCCCAGTAAATCCAAATAGGGGTGTTGCTAGATCTTTCAGTTGTGCATTCTCCAATTGCATCTACCTGAAGGCTTTCTGAAATACTATATTTACAAAACTTCCCGAGTCCATTAGTACTCGTGCTACCTCGTAGTTAGCAAGATTAATTATAACTACCAAAGTATCAGTATGAGGTAAGAGAATACCTTGCAAATCTTCCGGCCCGAAACTTAAATCGGGCATCTCTTGTATAACATGGTCCTCTCCGATGGTCATACTCTCCATGAGCCAGACATAAGACTTTCGGGCTCTATTAGAATTTCCATCAGTAAATCCTCCAACAATGACATTAATAACTGCCCTCAAGAGCAGTTGAAGTCCCGCCACTTGCACCCTCCTCCTGAGGGATAGAGTCTTGATTCGGCTGAGCTTATCTTGGCGATGGGAGAATCGAAAGTCTTCTAGTATAAGGTCTGGGCCGGGTGACATGGGGTCTCCGACCCCTCCCTGTGCCCACCCGCAATTGGGGCTACATATTAGGATATTCCATTCTGATATGCTCCAATTCTCTCTGCAGACTGAAACACCGCTCATTGAAATGCTCATACTTCATATGATATCGACATAAGAACGGATCTAGGGGGTTACAAGGAGTCCCTCTATATCCTATGGGACGTTGGATCACACCATACTTCTCATAAGTTTCTAGTTCTAGCTCCTTCAAGGTTTAAGGTAGAGGTGAGAATTCAGTAGCCATATGTGAAAGGGGCGATGGGGAGGAGCTTCCATCATGAGTGGCCAGGGATGAGGAACTTCTGACATAAAAGGTTTGACATATTCTCTCATTGGAGAAGCTCGAGAAGCGGAGGGCTGATTTCTCTCCATTGGACTAGCGACAACCTTCTTCTCAGTTCTCTATACTTTCAGGATTTCTTCTTCGTTAATATATTCCTCAGCTCACCCCAACAACTCATCATAGCGACCATGAACCTCCTTAGCAGATAACTAAGGAAGGGCCCTTCCTTCATCCAATGAGATATAGCAACCATCAAGAAATCCGGGATTGCTGAGGGTACTCCTAATGCGACATTGGTGAACCGGTGGATATAACTCCGCAATGACTCAGTAGGTTCCTATTTCATATGAAGTAAACTAGAAGTAGTGTATTTGTACATCTTACTGGTGGCAAAATGTTTGAGAAAGACTTCCTTCAAGTCTTTAAAACAGGTGATAGAACTAGGGTACAATAACTCAAACCACATTTGCACTGAAGACGATAGGGTAGTGCAAAAGGGCCGACACTTAATGACATCAAAATAACGATGAAGCGCAACTGCACCTTCAAATTGAGATAGATGTTCTTTAGGATTAGAAGTACCATTATATGACCCAATATTAGGAGGATGAAATTGAGGAGGTGGATTCTCCAACAATATGTCTTCAGTGAAAGAGGAAGGTTCGTATAGTTCCACAACTTTGGTGGAGTGACTCTCCCTCTGATCTTCCCTTCTCATAGGTAATACATGGAAAGGATATCGATTCCCTCCCCCCAGTGGCCCTTCCCTGACCAATACCTCCGTCTCTTGAGGATCAGGTGTGGGGATATGAGAAGGTCCTCCATGCGGTGACTCTCTTCGGGAGGGTTCGCTAGAATGAGATTGAAGATATCCCATCCTCTTTTTCTCCCTCACCAATGCTTCAGTTACTGCATTATCTATCAAGGCATTTAATTGTGAAGGTAATAAGGTGAGGGGATTTTCTTCAATGGAGGAGGTCGTAGGGGGAGGGATCTCTTAGAGATGCATCCCAACGTCTTGCTTAATAAAGTTTCCCATAGTGCGCCGCCAGCCATGCGGCAAGATTTTTCTCCACGAGATTGGTACATCGAGGATGGGTTATCTCCATTGCGGCGATGAAACCTTCTTGCTCCCTTCATGTGAAAGTTAACACACGTTAGACCATCGCCGGTCTACTCGACGGAGATCCTTCGATACTTAAGTTAGAGCTTGTATGAGGAAGAGAAATAAATAGTAGCAGTGAAAAGAATGAATGTAGTAGAAAACGGATAGTATATGTAGAATGAGATCAGCCTCCCCCCTCATTCCTTCATTTCCACCTTTTATCTCCCCTCCGATGTTAGGGTAAGCTGCATGTAGCGTAACAAACTGCGATAACGACCATCCATGTGGAAGAGCCACGTGGATCCTGGTGAGGTAGCCTTTTAGGTCATTAGAGAAGAATGATTCCTTCGTGAGACCCCTAAAGCATCTCAGGCGGTTATCATGAAGGATGATGTGTATGCATCCATTGTAATACATTGGTAAAGGAATATTTTACGAAGTCCTCACCCTTTAACAAATTAAACGTTTCCTTATTCGTAAAGGGGCTCCATGCTAATTGATATATTCCTTTTTCATTATTCACTCTATGAAGCTCAATCATTAAACATATTTCCTAAGTAATTCCTTACTTGACCCGTCAGATTGACCTCTTTTAGCTCGACCTTCAATTTATTCCCTGGACTGAACTTCCTCAGCTCGGCCTTCAATCTATTTCCCGAGCTGACCTTCTTCAGCTCGACCCTCAGCTTATTCCCCGAGCTGAACTCCCTTAGCTCAACCTTCAATCTATTTCCCGAACTGATCTCCTTCAGCTCGTGCCTTGGCTTATTTGCCTGGGCTGAACTCCCTAGATCAACCTTCAATCTACTCTCCAAGTTAACCTTCTTCAACTCGGCCTTCAATTCATGAGGACCATCTTTTCCTTGACTTCTCGTCCCTTGTACTTAGTCAGTAAGATCAATTTTTATTAAATTGCTTTGTTTTATAATTTTAATCAAAATTATAATAGAATATTTAAATAGTAATTTAGACCAAGTTATAGTACTTTTAATTACAATTGACAATGACAGTATTTTGAGATAATAAGGGTGGATTCTCTTTTATTTTTCTTTAATATGAAATATCCTTTTGATAATAACAAAGTAAGAGATTTTTTTTTTTTGTCAAATTAAATTTAATGATCTCAGAAAAGGAATAAAGGGAAGAGAATTAAGCCTATTGGGCCACTACAATCCATGCATGACCCAGTAGGCTTGACACCTGTGTGGACAATACATCTAATTAAGTGGATATTGAAAACCTAACCGCTGTGATTAATTAATACCTTAATAAGATACTCAGTACATCGGAAACACGCTTAGTGAATACATCGTAGTTTGAATTCCAATTGGAGCACGTTACATTTACAGTGGAAGGTCAACTATGGAGGTCGTTTGTTAGGCGCATGCACTTTCAAATTTACCTTGTGCAAAGATTTCTAATGGGTGAACTAATGAGAGGATCGTCCGCTTTTACAATTAATATATTTGAATTATCAATAATAATAATTTCTTTTGGGAGGATGCGATGAAAAGATATTTGATAGATTTATTTATTTTTTTTAATTAACATGATTATATTTTAATATGTTATCTCTAAATATAAAATATTAAATTTGTCGTTGAATAAATACTCAAAATATCATGGTTCGATCTCAACTGTGATATGTTTACAATGAAAGATCAACCTATTAGATATATGATCGAGAGTACTTTTGAATTTACTTCCAAGGACACGATACAATGATAAAAGTGGAGAGACATTCCACAAGAGAATATAGTTCGATCCTCTATTGCGATATTATTTGACGGTGAATTTAGGAAAAATTTATTCGGACGACTTTCTATGATCAGAATTTGTTTGATGAATGATCGACTTGATATTGAATTATGGATTCGAGAATGGCGTATGTGATGTCAAGGTTCAATCGTAAAAAAATTATAAGTACTTTTTTAATTTATCTTTGGTGAGCGGTGAAAGCTACTTAAGCTCCAACTTTACCCAACTTAATTATTAGCAAGGTGTTTTGAAAATCCATAGAGCAAGGTGGATCACTCTTAGAAATTAACCAGATGAAAAATTTAGATACTTTGTTCTCAATTAAAAAAAAATACTTTCGAATTTGTTCGATGAAAAAATTAGAAAGAGAGTCATCCTAAAAACTATAAAAATCTAGATATTAGATTAACAAAATAATAATAAAAATAACTTTATAGAAGACAAATCTAAATATTGAAATCTAAGAGTAGAGTTTGTAAAAAATTTGAGACCCACCCACTTTACTTTTTGGATTCGCTTATTTAATTAGTCATTGATATACTTAATAAGGCATGTGATTAACTCATTTTAATTCCGTTTTCAAATGTAATTGCCTTTAATTCACGCAAAAGAAAAGGAACCGATATTTTACGTTTTAGTCCCTCTAATGTAACATTATATCAATAGTCAACGTGACGGAAATAGAGCTAAGAAAGAAAAGAACCACCACCGTCACCGCCCTCCTCCACCATTCTCGCTGCCGCTCAAATGGGCGGCGATCCCCCCCGCGACCGCACCTTGGACCTACCCGACGACTGCCTCGCGATCGTATTCCACGTCCTTGGCCCCGGAGACCGCAAATACTGTTCCCTCGTCTGCCGCCGCTGGCACGAGGTCGAGGCCCACAGCCGCCGCCGGCTTGCCCTCGATGCCCGCTCCTCCCTCATCGAAGCCCTTCCCTCGCTTCTCTACCGCTTCGATGCCGTCTCGAGCTTCTCCCTTCGCTGCGACCGCCGATCCGACAGCATCGGCGATGACGCCCTCGAACTCATCGCCCGCAGCTGCCCTTCCCTTACCCGGATCAAGCTGCGAGCCTGTCGCCGCGTCACGGATCTCGGCATGGCTGTCCTCGCCGACGGATGCCCTTCTCTCCGCCGCTTCTCTTGCGCTTCCTGCTCCTTTGGTGCCGCCGGCCTCGATGCGATCCTCCAGGGCTGTCCCCGCCTCGAAGATCTATCAATCAAGCGCTTGCGAGGCCTATCCAACCCTCCACACCAGGTTGTCCGCCTCGCAGTCGCCTCATCGGCCCTTCGCTCCATCTGCCTCAAGGAACTCTACAACGGTCAGTGCTTTGCCCCGCTCATCGCCGGCTCCTCCAATCTCAGAATCCTCAAAATCATCCGTTGCACCGGCGTATGGGATTCCCTCCTCGAGGTGATTGCCGTAAAGGTTCCACATATCGCTGAGATCCACCTCGAGAAGATCCAGGTCAGCGACCAAGGCCTCTTTGCCCTCTCCTCCTGCCTGGGCCTGGAGGTTCTCCGCCTCGTCAAAACCCCTGAATGCACCGACGACGGTGTCGTCGCCGTACCTACAAGTGCCGTCGCCTACGCAAAATCCACATTGATGGCTGGAGGATGAATCGGATCGGCGATTACGGCCTCATGGCCATAGCCAAAGGCTGCCCGGAGCTGCAAGAGCTCGTCCTGATTGGGGTTAACCCGACAGTGCAGAGCGTGGAGCTCATTGCGAGCAATTGTCGTGGCCTTGAGCGCCTCGCGCTATGTGGATGTGAAACCATTGGCGACGCCGAGGTTGCTTGCATTGCCACCAAGTGCACGGCCATGAGGAAGCTTTGCATCAAAGGATGCCCGGTGTCAGACTGTGGGTTAGAGGCCCTTGCTGAGGTGCCCCAATTTGATAAAGATTAAACTGAAGAGGTGCAACGGAGTGACGCGGGAGGGCTTGGATTGGTTATTGGCTGCCCGGGGAGCACCGTTTGCCGTCATCTTGGATGCAATCGAGTTGCAGGAACCGGATGTGAGCACGAGTGAGAACAGGATTCCAGAAAGTATGGATGAGAAGCTTCTTCTCTGACAGAACAACTCATGACATTGGATCTTCCTTCAAGCAGTAATGATAGGTCTTCACTGATAAAGTCAAGAATGAGGAGCATCTTAGCATCTGCCGTCCGAAATTGGTCGAGTACCGGTGATGATTCTCATCTTCGTGAAACTGGAGAATAATTTATAGTTTGTGAACCTTCTCTGATGAAGTCAACAATGACGAGCCTTTAACATCCGCTGCCCTGAAATGGCCAAATGTGAAGTACAATTTGTTGTTTATGCTGTTCTATGGTATGTACATTGCTTAAACTACTTGCTGCTAATGTTTATATGTACATATTTCTGCTATAATGATTTATCAGCCCATTCTGTTAAAAGTTATTACTGTAATGAGTTCAGTTCCCTCAATATGCATTTGCCTAGAACTTACTCTTTCTGATGATCAGTGCTTGTGCAATAAAAAAATGCTAGGACTTTATAATCTTGGATTTATCATTAGGCTAATTAAAATTGCAAACCAAAGTCTACCACTTAACTAATAAAACCCATTTGAGACTGTTATTAATGTTCCTTACATTTAGATTGTTATGCACTGACAATCGAGTTCCTTATCTTTGAGAGACACGTCTAAAATGGTATGGACATTTACTTAGACGATCAATAACTGTTCTAATTAGGTGATGTGAAAATATGACAAATACACACATCAAACGAGAAAGAGGAAGACAAAAAAAGACATGGTTCGCAATAATAAAATAAGATAAAATTTATTTAAGTATAGATGATGATATAGTAGGAGATAGAGTCCAATGGTATAGAAGGATCCATATAGACGATCCCATCTAGTTGGATAAGACTTGGTTGTTGTTGTTGTTATTGTTGTATGCACTGACTTTCTTAGGATCATTCTTTGAAGAAGGTGCAGTGTGACATTGATTCATTTCCTTAACACTGCTAATGGATGCATAACCAATGAAGTAACTTAACTTATTTCAGTGTTAGTTGCTGGGTTGGCATTAATATTTTTTGTTCGAGATATGGTTGATATCCACACTCCAGAATTTAGACACTCGTTCTACTGGTTGTCAAGTATTAATACTATTCTTAACTTTCTTCATCCTGGTTTGGGAATGGAATCGACATATGTTAGTCTCAAATAGTTGGGACTATCACTGCTAATTGATTTGATAATACTTTCCAGTTGAATCAAGCTCATATTTTCTATATTTTAAAAAAATTGCTCCATATACTGCACAGATACATATTTCAGAACCATTCTGGAGAATATATCTGCAGTTCATGAACATCTACTGATGTAATTCCTATTATTTATTTCTTTATTTCCAGCCTCTCGCATCAATATTTACCATTTTTTAGATATGTTCCCTGTTCTAACGATAACTAGGGATCCCAAGTTGTGACAAATAAAGAAGAGGACATTATTCTGATTCCCTATACATTTAGTGCTATCAGAAAGATAATTATTTCATTTATTTTCTCTTAAAGTCTCATTACTTGGATGTAAGATACAAGTTTCACATATAATTTTGGGAGTTTTTCCCTCCGTTCCCTCATATCTTCCATCTAACTAATCAAATACTAGTGTTAACCTTTGGGGGAAGGATACTTTTAACACTGCTATAGAGAAATGTATGGAAGAGAATTATGATTAAACTTTTGTCAGCAACTTGTGCTGTCGAAGTCCTGGACAAAGGCTCAAGTACTAAATTGAATCTTACTAGAATTGCATAGCTCTAAGCCAACAAAATAGTACAAAGTTTAAACTATGAAATTTGGAAGCCATACTTTACAGTTGTGATACATTACTCGTGTATATAGCCAAAGAACATGACCAGCAACAGACAAGAGGAACTGATGAACGAGCTTCTGAGCCTCTTCTTCTCATCCAAATTGATCACTATAGATAACATTGTGGACCACCATACTTGGTGATCGTTGGATATCATAAGCCACCGACTACTCACCATTGTTGGCCGTTGATTCTGGGCTATGAACATGGGACGCCCCTGTGCATTGTCTGACTGCACAAGGGTACTTGGTCTGTCCACTGTGCATTGTCTGAGGTGTTTTGTAGATTCCAAAAGCAAAGGGCAAATGCCTGCTTTCAAAAATGTCAAATGGACAAATTTTTGAACTAAATATGTGACTTGGAAGTTTGGTTTTGATTTAAAGTTGTCTGAATTTGCTTTAGAGGAAGGTTTGAAGTTAGATTTAAATTCAACTTGGATTTTGTTTGAGCAAATTCGATGTTTGAAAGTTGTCGGATTACTTTGTTGAATTTGATTTC
The DNA here is from genome assembly GCA_025175895.1 of Wurfbainia villosa. NCBI lineage: Eukaryota > Viridiplantae > Streptophyta > Magnoliopsida > Zingiberales > Zingiberaceae > Wurfbainia > Wurfbainia villosa. The sequence goes on from CM046005.1 coordinate 123,433, forward strand.
GAAAAAATATATTATTCTGTCGTGTCCTTGGATAGTTAAAATACAGTGTTGAAAGTGGAGGTTGCACATTCCTTAGGTTTCACTCTTAGGGTGCATTTGATTCGGGTTAACTGTGATTATTTTAGTATAGAGAATAAAACATAATTTAATATTGTTTGATTTAATCTTAGATAATAAAATAAAATATTATTTGTTTGAAGGTTTTAATATATTATTTACTGTGATATTTATAATATTTTCTCCAACTAAGCACATGATCGATGATTAATCGACGACGGCGATCGGCCAAGCGATCGAGATCGACGGCGATCGACGATCGACGAGCGGCGACGATCGGCGATCGATGGCAACGCCGATGGGCCAACCTAAGAATCGCTAGATTGTAATTTGATAAATTGATAAGGATAGTTTTGTCCTAAATGGTAAAAATTAGAGGGTATTTTTGGAAAAAAAAATCCATAACTAAGGGAATAAAAAAAAATCAAGCTTCTTAGAGGTTTTCTAATTCTCCCATCTATAATTTTTTTATTGACGTGGCATGATATGTCGGGCATCTATTATGATTTAGTAATCGTTCAAATTTTAAACCAAATAAGGTTTTCTTTGATAATTTAGAATGGATAATTAAAATTATCGCAGATGTTGAACGCACTCTTAGTGATCTTTCAGTAACTCACAATTACGAAAATAGGTATTTTTTTATAATTTTTTTTTGTCTTTCTCTTTTTCTCCGTAAACAGCTAAACGTGTAAAAAAAAATAGACAATAAATATCGATTTTACTGTATCTCATTATTGGCTTAGTTGCATGATGATCTATCACTGTAGTTGAACACCTCCACCAGTGGATTGTTCTTTCTTTTTCTGATTGTTTTTTATGCGATCACACCAACACCGTCACATTTACAAAGATTTAATGTTCAACCTAATCGATCTTTAATTCTTTACCAATATCCAGCTATTTTAATTTATTGGTTGAATTATCAATGCCACATGAGACATTTATTTAATATTACTCCGTCGGAGTCAAACAGTAGTAAAGAATCTAGCCCCATGCCTTTTTTTTTATATATAAAAAAAACAATTGTTGCTGGCCACTTATTTTATTTTTATTCAGATTTATGTATTGAATTAATAGCTATTCTATGGTTATGATTAGTGATAAATATTATTACAAGTTCAAATTTATTGGTCTCTGGATCATGCATTGTATGGTAGCAACGCATGGGCGTTAAATTTTATAATGTTCAAATTTATTTAATAAGATAATTAAATTGAGTTTAAAATTAATTAAATTATTAAAATAATTATTCAAATTTGATTTGATTTTTTTAAGATTGAGTTTTAATTAAATTTGACTTAATTAATTCGTATCAAAATTTTAAATCAAGCTTAAGTAAGTTTAATCTAAACTTGTTTCATGTAATCTGCTTAAATATTATTAAGCTCTTAAGATAATTTTTTATTTGATTTAAATTTTAATATTTTAATATTTATTTGATTGATTATTATAAACAATTCAAACGAGTATAAATAAATGTTCATGAATATTATTCACTAAAAATATTCTTAAATATTAACAAATCGAATATATATATTTATATAAAATTAACTTTGATATTTATTGAATGAACATGGATTCTTATCAAATTCAATATTAAATTTATTCATGAATATTTTATTAAAATTTATGCATCAAATTTCGAAAATGTTGGTGTTATATTTTGTCTTATACAAAATTTAAAAAAAAAAGGATAGAGATAGATGAAAATCTTGGGCAGATGCAGAGCCAGCTCTAGGGGAGGGCTATCGGGGCTCTTGCTCAGGATCCAAAATTTTTTAGTACAAAATATCTATATTTTGGAGTGTATATATATATATATATATATATATATATATATATATATATATATATATATATATATATATATATATATATATATATATATATATATATATATATATATATATATATATATATATATATATATATATATATATATATATATATACCTTGATTTTTCATCTCAAAACTAAGTTAATAGTGTCATTCTCATTAACATAAAATTAATTTTGAAAACTATTATAACAATATTGAATTTTTTTGATATATAAATATTAACCAAAACTATTCTACAACGATATTAAATCAGTATTTACTCAACTTGTTTAGAACAATGTTGGTAAAACTGCTCTAAGTAGAAATAATTTTTAGTAAAATTATTTTAATTAAACTTACTATAATAATATCGAACTAGTTAAATAAAAAATAATTTTAAACGAAAAATTTAGGACGGAAGGATGATAATAAAAAAAAAGAAGACAAAAACAACTTTAATTTGATTTTTGGATCATAAATAGTTAAAAGTTTAAATCGATTTAGGACAATACTCTTCCTCCTTGGGTTCGAAGTATTCATCCTAAAACAGTCAGGAAATAAATAAAAAAATTAAGATTCGAATATCATTAAAGATGAGTATTTTAGAGATGGATCTTTAAATGTTTTAAGTGTGTATAAACAGTAATTTGAATTTATTTTATAAATGAACCAAGAAAAAAAATTGGGCAATCTACAAAATTAATAGGACAAATAAGCACTCAAGCAGTCAAAACCCACCGTTGCCTACGTTAAGCCATCGCTATGACAAGGATGAAAGTGTACGCCCATGCACCCAACTTATTTAACAACTTGTAACAGGGGAAAAGACAAAATGATTCCCGCTAACACTGACATTAAATTACATTTCATGTCTTGTCGCCTTGTCTTCTCGTCTATTTCAAAGTTTTTATCATCAGGGCTTTGACGTGGCGTTGGGTTTCCCTTTCATGGGATTAGATCATCGTTACGTCTAACTAAGCTTTTAAATGTGATGTTTGAGCACTTAGCAAGGAGGTTAGAGACTAATGAAGGTTGTTGTCGGTCAATTTTATGAGAACCTGAGTCTTGTGACTTTTGATATTTTACAATCATTATTTTTAGTATTTTATAATAAATTTTTGAATATCATAAATTCAGATTTACAAACATGTAATGTAAAATAATAATAATAAATAATGTATTGCAGAAATCAAAATATATATATATATATATATATATATATATATAAAAGGAAGACAGGATCCCACTAAAACTCACCTAACTGAAGCTTGACAATGACTGCGAATGAAAAGCTTCCATTTCGGCGCCGTCGCCCTTCTCCCTTCTCGCCAAATGTAATTAACGATACGGCTGCCTCGGCTTCTACTTCTTCCATTCCTCTGCTCCTTCCTCCTCGATTAATTGCTCCACCACCAACCTCTTTAAAATCCAGCTCTGTTTACCGAAGCAGCAAAGGGTTGGAGTAGAAGAGGATTAGTTTGAAGAGATCAGGGCCAAAATATGAAGACGTCGTTGCTTCATAACCAGCCAAACCGCCGCGGCAGTTACCGCCATCAGGATTCAGGCCTTGGAGGTGGCGGTGGAGGCGGAGGCGGCTGCGGCGGCGGTGTAGGCTCAGCTTCCACGTCTGATAGCGTCTTCCGTTCCCCTTCCGCCTCGTTCTGGATCGTCCTCCATGCCTTCGGCTGCGTCCTCAGTCTCTTCCTCGGTTTCCACTTCTCTCGTCTCGTCTTCGAAGTCCTCTTTTCCCCCTCTGTTTACAACACACCCGCCCCCGTCCTCCACACTACTACCGCGACCCAGACGCGCTCTCTCTCGTTTGCCTTGCCTCCGCCTCCGCCTCCTCTGCCGGCAGAGGCGTCGCGGAACGAGACGAAGAGCCGCGTCGCGGTGGGGCGGCACGGGATCCGCATCCGGCAGTGGGCGCACCCGGACGCGGAGGAGACCATGCGAGCGCACTGGATCATCGAGCGCGTGCAGCGGGAGCAGCGGCTGCAGGACCGCGTGGGGAGTCCCCAGCTGGTCATCGTCGTCACGCCCACCTACGTCCGTACTTGCCAAACGCTCCACCTCACCGGCATCCTCCACTCCCTCCTCCTCGTTCCCTTCCCCCTCACCTGGATCGTCGTCGAGGCTGCCCCCGCCGATCGCCGATCCAATGATACCGCGGCCTTCCTAGCCCACTCTGGCCTCCACTACCTCCACGTTCACTTCCCTGATCCCATGCCGGAAGACTCACGCTACCGGCGCATCACCGAATCCCGCATGCGGCTCCACTCCCTCAGGCGAATTAATTCTCCCTCCAAATAATGAAACTTGGATTTTTAACGCGGAAATGAATATAAAAATTGGATCTTTATTGCGCTTTTTATGAAACAGAATGGTGAGAGACAGGGGAATGGACGGGGTCGTGGTGTTCGCTGACGACAGCAATGTGCACAGCATGGAGCTATTCGACGAGGCGCAGAGAGTTAAATGGATTGGCGCCATCTCCATGGGAATCCTCACGCTCAGCACCTGGCTATCAGGTACGACGGGCGAGGATCTCACCTCCCTCGTGCCAATTCAAGGCCCGGCTTGCAACTCCTCCGGCCATTTGGTCGGATGGCACACCTACAACCCCCTGCCAAGCACCGGCGCCACCTTCATCAGCGCCGGCAAGACCGTGCTTCCGGCGAAGATGGAGTGGGCAGGGTTCGTGCTGAACTCGAAGTTGCTGCGGAGAGAGGCGGAGAGGAAGCCTGCCTGGGTGAGGAACCTCGACGACGTGGGCAAGAAGGGAGAGGACATCGACAGCCCGCTGTGTCTCTTAGAGGATGCCTCCTTCATAGAGCCGCTGGGAGATTGCGGAAAGAAGGTCCTACTGTGGTGGCTCCGCTCCGAGGCCCGCCATGACAGCAACTTCCCCACAGGGTAAGTGTTTTGTGCCCTTGTTTAGAGGGCAGAACTGAAGGTGTCTGATAACGACATAACGTCGAAGATGTTTATTATCATTTCAGAAACCCAACTGTTAAATTTTCGCCTTTTAAACTTCAGATGGACAATAGAGCCTGTGCTGGAAGCAACTGCATGATCTGATGCACCTCCTGAGTCAGAGCTTCCATCTCAACTGATGGATAGCAACCAAGACTCGAGCAACGATATGTCGACATGGACCAGACACGACTCTGAAGATCAAAACTGGTGAAAAAAAAATAATAACAAATGGTACCAAAGTGTGCCAAAGATTTTGGTATGCCATCGTAATGATTTCAGATAGTTCACTGCATCTTCTTTTTGTTTGATAAATAACTTGGTTCTATCCTTCCTTGTTGGAGATGTTCAGTGTAAAATTTGTTACCATGTCACATTCATGTATAAGACCGAGTACGATGAAGTCAGTTTCTTGTTCCGAGAGGTTTAATAAAATCTTCACGCAAGCAAGATGAAGATGGCGGCAAGTCGATCGATGGTAGTCAATTCATCTAAGGTTTTGCAGACGAGAAAACTGAGATCAAGAATACCATATACAAAAAACAAACCTATCACAATATATATATCAAACAAAAAAGTTCAATATAGACGATGAGACTGAATCGAGATGAGGTAGGACTTGTGTTTCTAAGACATAAGGAGCTGAGTGAACATGGAGCCTGCTATGGGAGCAGTGCCATGGCTGCTTTCTACTTCATGTGTTCCTTGAAGCAGGCAGCCGTTCAGCCAACTGAAAGTAATCTGGCATGTTCGGTTGCACTCGACCACCATTAGGATTCAATATATAGCTCAGGCAGCATTGAAGTAGCCTGAGCAGGCGCCTTAACTTCAGCTGTGGTTGCTGATGATTCCGATGGAAGCGAGACAACTCTTCTCCCTGAAGCAATTGTCTCCCTTGAGGTCGAACAATTTTCACCAGTAACAGAATACTCGACTCTATCTTGATCGACACAATCGGTTGCAAGGACTCTGGCCCTTGTGCTTTCCCCGCTGGCTGTTTTAGTTGTCCCTTTCCTGGAGTAGTGCTGCAGGAGCTTATCCATGGCCATTTCTTCCTCATCGTACAGCCTATTAGATGTAGGACCCGAAGGCTTTCCGTCAAGTCTTCTTTCTTTGTCCATTGAATGGCCGAGGCAAGAAACTTCCCATTGGCCTATTGCACTGTCCATCTCATCATCAGTCGGTACTCTTGGCTCTCTAATTGTGTTTTCTTCTTCAAAAGCTTTATCATCTATCAGTCTTCTGACTCTTTGGCAACGGGCATATGGTCAACAATAATGCTCTCATCAGTGTCTAATTCAGGTGGCGGTGGATTCATATGTAATTATTATAATGTATCCTATTATATTTTATTCGTTCCAATAGGATTAAAATGATCTAACTATTATAATTTTGATTAGTAAATTTTATATTATTAGATGTGAGTGATTAAATTTTGAATCCATATATATAAAAAATTTTAATTCGTACTATTAATATTGATGGACTATTAATGGATTAGAATTCTATATATAAGGTGATCCTCGCAGGAGAGACGATCGATCGATCATCTTTTTTTTCCATCAGACAAAGCGTACGAACACGTCACTCTCGTATCTATAGAAGATCAAGTCGTACGGTTCTCTTGGCGTCATATTTTCATATTCTTCCAATGACGATGTCTCCGATTCAAATGTATAGTTATATTTATTTATGCTTCCACTTTTATTATGTATTCACATGATTGTTGTCGATTAGATGATATGATTCTGTATTCGGATCGTTTGATTTACTTTCGTTTTGAATCATATGTGAATGTACAAATTCATTGACAAATTAAAAGATCCATCAATTAGTATCATGGGAACTCCTTTAGAAAAATAATATTTTTAGACTTTGGAGATGCATTTTTGGAACTAAGTGCACTTTTTAGTAAAAAGTATAGCGTGTATTTTAGAAATTTTTTAATTTTAGATGTCCTTTTGGTAAAACGTTGAAAAATAATTGATAAGAATAAAATAATAAAGATAAATCCCACCGCTATTATTTGAAGATAGAAATAATTCGTGCGATGGAGAAAGACTCTGAGACATTGAATGATTTTATACATTAATGTTATGGTTTATCATTTTTAATAATTTTTTTTATAAAATTAAATATATTTATCGTAAAAATTAAATTACTCAAACGTTATTATATTTTTTGTGCATTCTAAAAATATAATAAAAATTATTATACATTTGAGAAATAAAAATTAATTTCTTGTAACATTCCTAATAAACGTTCAAAAGTTTTTTTCCTCAAGCAACCAAAAGCAAGCACTCAAGTACACATTGTGTAAAATTTTATTTACTTGTATTTGTGTAGTTTACTTGTATTAGCTTATATTTATTTTTTATTGTTGTAAGAACGGTTATAAGAGATTTTTTCCACCTCCGGATTTATTCTGAGAAAGAGTGTATTGATTATTAGTGGTGTTTGGCATCGCTATGACTCATTTGAGCTCAACTTGTGGAGTAGGAACCCTAAGGTTCCGAACCACATTATATTTGTGAGTTGTGATTGTGTTTGTCTATTTTGTTATTGTTATTATTATTTCCGTTGCGTATAACAAATTTTGTAGTAAGCACGATCGAAATTCATCAAGCAACAAATGCATGTACTATTCACCCCCCCTCTAGCAACAATCCATTTCCAACAGAAAAAAGAAGACAAAGAGAAAATCACCTCCTGAAGAAGAAGAAGAGGAATACAAATTGGAGGTGAACGACGAGATGGAGACCGAACTAGTGAATCTAGTTCGGAAGATGGTCAAGAGCCGAAGATGCCCGATCAAGCAATCCAAGGAAAACATACCCAAGCAAAGTTCTCAATCCAAGAGGAATGCGCACAACGCAACATGGGAGGAGTCGTCGGAGGAAGAAGACGAGCTCAACAACATTGCATTCATGGCAAAGCCGACCAAGCTCGAAAATGAGTCTGAACCCGAGTAGTGACAAGTTCAATTCAAGACAAGCGGTCATCTCCGAACCATGTTACATCGACTTTGTTAGCATTGTCTTCTTTGATTTTAGTTTTGTTTATTGTATTATTTGTATGGCTTCCGCTAACAAACTTGTAGAAATCGAAGAAGGGCTATTCACCCTCTCTAGCCATTCCAAAGGATCTTACAATTCTAACATCTCATCAACATCTTCATAGTTTAATATGCAAACAGATAGTCCTTGGTGTTTGTGAGATGGAAAGCTTGCAGGATTCATGTGACAAGTTCCTTTAACTGATTTTAGTCTCCTTCATACTGACATCTTGAAAGTAGGTCAAAACCTCTCGAGGATTTCATAGGCTATCACAGAACATAAAGGGTCTACTTTAAATCAATCTCATCTAGTAACGGTAATAAGTCCAAGAAGGCTTACGAGGTTCTTATGATAGGTTCCCTTAGTTAATTTTGGCCTATTGCGTACGAATACTGAAAAAAGTTGAGTTTGGGTTTAGTAGATACATCGGTGTGCACTTGAAAGAGGACATTGATCACCTTAAGATAGGCCACCTTCAGAATAACTTATCATTGCAGGAAAGAAAATTTAGCATCATGTTGATAGTTATTACAAAATCTCAGGATTGTCTCTAACTTTTGATTTCTCAATTTGCTCTTGTTCGTTGGAATTCTATCTTTTCTTAAACTAAACTCTTGAATTTGATTGTAGGGGAGAGTGAATAATGATTCTCAATTTCGTTATTCGATCATTTTGGTCGTGCTCGTCTACAACAAAGTTAGTGCAGCAGAAATACAATACAAACACAAACAACACAAAATAAACACAAGTAGAGACAAATACAAGCCACAACACAACAAATCGACACAAAGATTTTACATGGTTCGGAACCTTAGTTCATACTCTACATTCGAGCTCTAGAGTGAGCTCTAGTGATGCACACCACCACTAAACCTTCTTCTTCTCGAAAACAATCCAGAGATGGAGAAATCTCTTATAAGAGCTTACAATACAAATACAACAACCAAAATACAAGATACAAAAGCAAATGAAATACAAATGCAAATAACACTTTATAAAGAAGAGCTTTTGATTGCTTGATGATTTGGTTGCTTTGAGATGATTTTTTAAAAGAAATTTTTAATTGAAACATAATATTTTATTGGAGATAAGATACTTTTAAAATACAAATTTCTAAAAATTTATAGAAATTTATTCAAATTGAACTTAATTTATTAGTTTAAATATTCAATTAACTCTCAATTTTTTTGTTGACACTAGGTATCCAAGCCTTAAATCCATTCGACTCCATTAAATTTTCCTATATACTATCTAAGTAAATCGGAAAGTATTCACAACGGACAATTCAAAATTTCCATAAATGTATTAGAGTTAGAGATCAATTCTTAATGTTTGATTTTACATCGTTGATATTATAGCTTGAGGGTTATTCAATTAACTCTCATATATGATATGGTGCTAATCATTTCATAATTTTGACCAAAATAAACAAAATTTAAAGCTCTCGCCGAATGGCTTGTCAATGCCATTTTTGTCTAATTTTTTCATTTGAAAAATTGATGTTTCGTTGACTTCTTTTATTTCAAAATTCGCAGTTTAATGAACTTGAATTGAATTCGACGATCGAGATCGATTCGGAGTTGAATCTGACGATTATAAAAGAAACCTTGATAGACAAAAGTTACACAGAGAGAATTCAACTAGACATGAATAATTAATTAATAATCGATTATTTTTGGCTTTCAGTTCGAGAATAAAAAGGAAGAAAAACAACGTAAAAGTTTATTACTTTTATTGTAACGTCGTGTGTATCAGTCGTCCATGTGATATATGTAGGCGTCATATTCAACGACGAGGTAGATGACGTCCCCTGCCACGGTCCTGTTCACCAACTTGCTCATCGTGTACCCGCGGGCCACCCGAAACTTGCCGCTGCCGCCGATGATGGCCCTGTCCATCATCTCCGTCAGCACTGCCCTCCCGAAAATAGAAATGCTGCTCCCGTTGTACTTGCCGGCGGTGAAAAAGAAGTTGAACAGCGACAGGTACGCCGTCGGGGTTTCCAACGAAGCCGCCACCGCCAGCTCGTGCGCCCTCCCCAGCAGATTCGACCCCGGCTGCGCGCCCTCCCGGAGGTAGTTCTCGCCCACCCCGATGCTGCCGAGGGCGGCGTAGGAGGTTGTGTTGGGAGGGTTGACCACCGTGATGGTGCTCGCGTTGGGACCGCCGTAGATCTCGTGGAAGAAGAAGTGGAGGTGAGTCAACTTCTCGTTGCACGGAAGGCTGCTGCTGCTTGCCGACGCCGCGGCGCCGGAAAGTAGTAGCAAACAGGGAAGAAGAGGAAGAAGAAAAGGAAGAGGAAGAGAAGGAGAGGACGCCATGGATGGATGTGTTGTCAATTGCTATGCGTTGCGGTCAATTTATATTCTCATTTCAGCCTTCTAAATATATCGTTTTGACCAAACAAAAAAAAAAAAGCTCAATTTGGGTGTACGATAATAGGATGAGAAGTTTTTAAAAGATTTGGAAAGCAAAATGGCAACTGTTTGCGTCCTTTAGTCCAAGCACTGAACTAGCTAGTTTATTATTATTATTATTGTTCCTCTATTCATCCATGATAAAAGTCAGCGATCGTTGGTTCACAAGTTTGGATATTTTTTTTCATCAACTTGATTAGCCGTTCCGGCTTATTTATCGACTCATCACATGATCCCATCCACTAACTAAGAAAAAATAAAAAAGGATTTATTATTATTATTAAAAAGATTTTTTCATAAAATTTTTACAATAACCTCTAACATATTTTATGGATTTAATTTCTAAGTTATTAATGATATATTAATTTGTGATCCTTATAGAGTTGACTATTTTGCTAAAACTTCATGCGTGCCTCCCATTAACCAGGAGAGTTTCTCCATCGTCATCACACTCTATGAAAAATTAGTCCATTGTATATTCGCAGAATCTTTTAATTTTGATCGGTGCCACTTACACGATGAAATTAACGTTACAAATCAGGTTCAATTTTAGTTTTCTTATTGCCGTTTTGTCTTTATTTCATTATAATTAAATTCGATGAAACTAGATTTTGTATCCATAAATCTATTTTTTCATACTTTTTGAATTTTAGAATACATGACTTAGGTTCATTTTTCATGAAATTGATATCAGAGCATAGGTTGTTTTGTCAATTTTATGATATTAAATTGTTGTTTTGGTCGATTTTCGGTAGTTTTGCGTAGGCATGCTTAACAGATTGGATCAATCCGGAACCGAGTCGGAACCAATCTGTTAAATTCGGAACCAGAACCGATTCGGATGAAGCGGTTCCGGAACCGAACCGGAACCGTTCCGATTCCGGTTCGGTTCGGTTCCAACCGGTTCGGAACCGATTTGGAACCGGTTCTGATTCCGATTTGGATCTAGTTTCGGTTGCTAATTTAAAGGTGGAAATTCTTAGCATGCTAACATCTCTACAAGATTATTTTGCGATAGAAAAAAAGAATAGGATTACCAACACGTTAGATGAATTTGGAAGCTCAAGTTTGAGGAAGGTGGTCTGGAACCGTTTCGGAACCGGTCCGGAACCGTTTCGAAATTGGTCTGGAACCGATTCGGAATTGGAACCGATTCGGATCGTTGACGGATCCGGAACCGATCAGAACCGAACCCGAACCGGAACTGCGGAACCGATAAGCATACCTAGTTTTGCGCTAGATTTCGATCTATAATTGTAAAACAACGATGGAATTGAAGAAAATTTAAATTTAAATTTAGATACTAGTTTTGAGTTTTTGTATTCTTTTCGTGAAGAATATGAAAAACAACGATGGAATTTACAACAACCATCATTATTTGTGGTGAAAATAATCGTATTTGATTTGAAAAATTGTGTTGGATCACCATCAGTCGACTGCATCTAAATTTTGAATATAAACTTTATGAGTTAACTGCGACACTCAACCAATCGACTTATATAAGAATCAGTCGACTGTTATCCTTAATTTTGTGAATAGAAAATTGACAATTCTATTGAAACACTCGACTGATTTCAATAGTTGATTGTCATAATGATTAGTTGATTACTAACATAGGTTTTGTGAATAGAAAGTTTGTAGTTCAATTGAAGACAATCGAGTGTTGAAGTTATGTTAAATCGTCATCAGTTGCCTATTGCATCTAAAATTGCAAATAGAAACTTTGTGAGTGTTGGAGCAATTATCTCAGGTTGATGTTGACGAGACTCAAGTGAGACTGAGTAGGATTTTGATATTTGACAATGAATTTGACAATAAATTTGTCATGTGTTTAACAATACGTATGACTAGATGACATGGGATATTTGTAATCATATGGTGTTGTTGACCAAGAAGTCAAGAAGGTTAAGGTTGACCAGAAACTTGACTGGAAAGTCCAAGTTTGGAGACTTGGCACAGAAAAATCTAAGTATGAATACTTAACAATGGAGAAGTTCAAGAATAAATTCTTAGCAAAGAAAAATCCATGTATGGATACTTGATAATGGAGAAGTCTAAGAATGAATTCTTGACAATGGAGAAGTCCAAGTAGGGAGACTTGATAAAGGAAAAATCTAAGTGTGTAGTCTTCGTCATGTAAGTCTAAGTGTATAGTTTTGACGACGTATGGGTTAAGTGATAATGGGTAAGGCTAAGGAGGTCTCGGTGGAGGAAGGAGAAATTGATTCTTGGGGCTCTTGGAGGGGAGTTGCTATTGCATTCCAGACCTTCCAAGTCATTCCAAAGCAATCAAAAGCAAAACTATCAAAAGCACATTTATGTAAAGTGTTTGGTTTGAGTTTTCTTATTTCTTTTGTATACTTATTTTTTGGTTGTATTCTTTCATTGTAAATATCTTGTAAGATGTTTTCTCCACCTCCGGATTATTTCTGTGAAGAAGATTTAGTAGCGGTGTGCATCACTAGAGCTCACTCTAGAGCTCGACTGTGGAATAAAAACTAGGATTTTGAACAACGTAAAATTGGTGTGTAGTGTTTGTGGATTGTCATGTCGATTCATTTCTATGTTGTATTTTGTATTCCGCTATGCTAATATTTTGTAGAGATGATCAACAAATGAGTGAGATCGAACGAAGAAATTAGAAATATTTATTCACCCCCTCTCTAGCGCCATCAAGGTCTCAACAAGTGGTATCAGAGCGAAATCGCTCTTGAAGAACTAATCGCCGCAAGAGCAAGTGCTAGAGGAGTAGAAGAGGACAATGAAGTTGCCTAATGATGAATTGAACTATGGCATCAACACTCCTTATGGATTATACGGACTTAGGGGTTTTGATCAATGGAAGACAAGGATAGAGACCTTCTTCATGATGAACATTGAAGAGTGGATTACTTTGATGGAATGATTTGAAACCCCTAAGGATAGAAAGGGAAGACTCCTCAAGAAAGAAAAATGGACCAATTAGCAAATTCAAAATTCCAATACAAATAAAAAGGTAACCACAACTTTAGTTAATCTAATTCCTAATGACCTATTATGCAAGATAGGTAAGTATCAAGATGCCAAGGATTTATGGAGCAAGCTAGTCAAGCTTCACGAAGAACCATCCGTGGTTCAAGTTGGGAGGAGTCTAAGGAATCAAGTTCATTATCTCAAGAGCTTGAGGATTCGGAGATTGAGAGGTGCTCAACATCCGAAGTGGAAGAAATGGAAGATGTGTCCACCTTTAGGTTTGAGGGGGAGGTTAGGTCTTCAATGTCGGTGTAAGAGCAAGAGGAACCTTCTACATCCTGGAGGGATGAAGAGCAAGCTCAGCTAGGTAACTCAAGCATTATTTGTAAAAGTAAAAAATCATGTTATTTGCTTTGAGCATATGGAAGTGGGACACTACAAGAGCAAGTGTTCTAAATTAATCAAGAACAAGACTAAAGTGGTGCCGAAGGTCAAGGAGGCTGGAGCCTCGGTATGGAAAGACAAGGAGCATATAGTATGCTTCCGGTGCAACCAAAAGGGCCACTATAGGAACCAATGTTTAAAGGGAAGAAACCCTAGGAATGACGTGAGAGGAGCTTCATATGTAGGGAGAGTTAAGGCAAATATTAAGGTATATTTTAATAATGTTCTTTCTTTATGTAATGATAAAAAATATGCTAGTAATGTATCACATTTAATGCACTTGCAATTGTTCATCATAAAAAGCATACTAGTAAGGCTTATTGTTGATGTGTAAAATCTCATGAAATTAGGACTAAGAAAAATCCTAGAACCTTTAGAGGTAGACCAATCCCACCTAAGGATAGAAAGGATAACAAAAATCTAGGCATTAACCTTAAGAAAGATAAACACATGCCTAGGAAGAAAAGGAATGCCTAAAGAGAGAATAAAAATTCAAAAATTGGAAAATTGGAAAAGGAAAATCAAGTTTTGATCAGGTCAAAATTTGAAAAAAAAAAATAGAAAATACCCTTAATAGGATGAAAACTTTGATAAAATGGGTCTAGTGGGCAAAAATTAGAATTTACGAGGCAAGGTGCATCTGTAGACAAGAAAGGTTTGGGTCACAAGTCTAAGTCCAAGATAGATAAGACTACCTACCATAGTATTCCATATAGTTATGGAACTAGTTCTAGGTCTAGGAAAGTCAAGGTCACAAGGAAGTCATCCATAGAGTTGACCATGGTAAGAGTCAAGTGACTAAGGCTTCCAAGAAGCCTAGACAAGTCACTAGGAAGGTTACAAGAGAAGTTATCCCTAGAGCTAACCTAGAAGAGACCATAATGACTAAAGCTTTCAAGCCTAGGAGAGTCATTGGAAAAGTACTAAGGGAGGTTATCCCTAGTGAATACCTTATAAAACTAAGGAGCTTCAATTGGCATTGGATTACTAGGAGTGTGATTCCTTCACGCTAAATGGGTTTAGGATATGTCAACTTAAAATTGGAAAGTTAGTTAACTTAACCATAGTGGAGTTGACATTTTACGACATTTTCAAAGTAATGTGATACCTTGGAAATGAGATAAGAAATAAATCTTAAAAAAATTTAGATTGTGCCAATAGAAATTATGGAAGTTGAAAAATTGATCATATTTGGTACAATTAGATTTTAGAGTCAAGAAGTGTAAAGTTGGGACTTTGGCACACTCATGGGAATTGTCATTATGGCAAATTGGGTGTAATCCTATAAAATGACAATTAGATTCAAAACTTGGGTATTTTTATACCTTGATATTATATACTTGTCATGCTTTAATTGTCATAATTCATGTCATGACATCATGTTTCATATGATTATTTAAAATGTCATGATAGTATTTAATTTGATTAATGTCATGCTAATATTTAGGATATATGTCTATTATATCATGACATCATGCATCATTGGCAATATTTCAATTTATGCAATCAATATATGACATGATCATAATTCATGCACTAAGGTTAATCAATTTGAAATTAAGGATAAATGACATTATTTGATGTCCTAGATAAAGGAATCAAATGGATATGCTTAGATATAATGTACGAACCCTTAGATTTAGGAAAGAACAAAATCTATATCTCACAAAACTTATAGAATGACATATGTGTGTATTGATACACCCTAGACACATTTGAGATATTAGAAAAATGAGTTATGTTCATGTGCTTATATAGTATATTCATATGAACTCAAACTCATAATATAACATGAGGAAAACTAATGTACAAGTCATGTACATCTAGCCTATAGACCATGATTGAAAATAGATTTTGAAAACCATTTTAAAATTATTTTGGAAAATCTTAGTGAAACCTACCTTTTGATAGCAATCACCATTGACAATATTGACACAAAGTTAACCAAAAACATTAAAGTTTTTAATGGTTTTAAACTTTGTATCATCTTTAGAAAATAATGAGTATTTTAATATAACACTATTTTTCACCCACTGTATTAGGCATAAGGAAGTACATATGAAATTTTATGATTTTTCGAACATCATATAATTACTTATGGATTTTCAAATTTCAATCCGAAAATATTGATTTATGCAATTGCAGAAACTAGTCAACTGCCTCATGGAGCAGTCGACTGGTAGTCAGTTTAGTGGATTAGTGGTCGGTTCGGTCGACTAGTGACTGACACAGTCGACAAGTGTGCCTGATTTTGGCTGAACAAGATTTGTTTAATTATTTATCAACACCCCTAGGTACCCTAACAACTTCTAACTCTATGATATGCTTAGAGAAGCATTGGAAGGGTGAGATGTTCATTGAAAATGAATTGAAGAGTTAATTAGGATAAGAATAAAATTTTAAGGGAGGTTAAAATTCAAGTTTGAACTTTTACCTTTATTTTTGATTGTTTAGATTTCCTATAGACTTAGAAATTCTCCGAGGATATTATTGGTGCAATGGTCAAGGAGGAGCAAGTCTTTAAAGGGAGTTTATCCATCAAGGGATGATGAATGTTTTTTTTTAATGGAGAGAATGAAGGATTATTTCTCATTTAGCGATAAGGTTTTTATCACTAAGAAGAGTGAAGACATCAAAGATGATTTTGGATCAAAGGGGAGAATGGAGGATTTCATTGGAAGAAGAGACATTGAAAACCTTAGTAGACTTTTTGATGTATGTCAAAGGGGGAGAATTGAAGGTTTTAAGTTAGGAAACCTTTATTATGCCTTGGCATAAGAAGAGTCAAGTTGGGCTTATGGGATAGTCTAACTTAAATGTATTGTCAAACATAAAAAGGGGGAGATTATTGATGCAATCGTCTCAGGTCGATGTCGATCAAACTCGAGTAGGGTTTTGATGTTTGACAATGGTTTGACAATAGGTTTGTCATGTGTTTGACAATACATATGATTTGATGGCATGAGACATTTATAGTCATATGATATTATTGATCGAGAAGTCAAGAAGATCAAGGTTGACCAGAGACTTGACTAGGAAGTCCAAGTTTGGAGACTTGACAAAGAAAAGTCCAAGCATGAATACTTATAATAGAGAAGTCCAAGAATGGATTCTTGGCAAAGGAAAGTCCAAGTATGGATATTTAGCAATGGAGAAGTCCAAGAATGAATTCTTAGCAATGGAGAAGTCCAAGTATGAAGACTTGGCAAAGAGAAAGTCCAAGTGTGTAGTCTTGGTTGTGTAAGTCCAAGTATGTAGTTTTGGCCATGTATGTCCAAGTGTGAAGACTTAGCAAAGGAAAAAAAAATCAAAGGGTGTAATCTTGGTTGTGTAAGTCCAAGTGTGTAATCTTGGCGGCGAAAATTCAAATTTGGAGACTTGGCAATGGAAGTCCCGGAGGTGCGGCCCCTTGGCAAAGGAGACCCGTTAGCAAGACAAAGACGACGGAAGCACTTGAAGGCTATGTTAGGACCTGTGCGCTCGCTAGAGGGGGGGGGGGTGAATAGCGTTGTCTTCATTTGATCGAAATTCGTTCGTGCTTACTACACAATGTTAGTACGTAGAGGAATATACAAAATATACAATGAAGATAAATATACAAGCACAACCACACGACAAGACAATGTAACGTGGTTCGGAACCTTAGGGTTCCTACTCCACGGGTGAGCTCAACGAGCTCTAGTGATGCACACGCAATTACTAATCAATAACTCTTTTTCGGAACAATCTGAAGGTGGACAAAACCTCTTACAATGGTTCTTACAACAATAAGAATGAAATACAAGCAATTACAAATGAAATACAATAAAAGAATGCAAAGAAAACTTTACAATAGATCTTTTGGAAGCTTCCTTATTTGGTTGCTTGAGTTGCACTTGGAGACCCCGAATTGCACCAGCAAATCGCCCCAAAACTCCTCAAAGAACCATGCCAAAAATCCTCTCCATGAGCTACTTTTATAACCTGCATTCGGGCTAGATTTTGCCTAGTAGTCGACTGACCGAGACCATCAGTCGACTGCTCCTATAGCCGTTGTCTCACAACGGCATGAGCCATGTTGGATAAGTTCCAACAAATAGACCATCAGTCGATTGATCATACCCATCAGTCGACTGATCGAGTCATCACTCGACTATCAAACTCTAACAGTCGACTCGGGAATTTTCTGTCCCAGAATACCCGACCATCGATCGGCCGATCTCGAATCGATCGGCGCTCAGGCCATCGATCGACTACTCAATCGACGATCATTTAGGCCATTTCCTCTGAACAAAACATGAGGTTTTACCCTAAGTATGGTGCTCCCATACTTGCCAGACCACCCTTAGCCTAGACATAAGCCTTCTAGCCACCTCTGTCAGCCTCACGTCTATCGGATCCCTCCAAGTCATCCATGACTTGTTCATCCATACGCTAGCCTTCAGGTGCCTCCATTAGCTATTGTCATGCTAATGTGGTCTACACCACTATGGTACATTAGACTTACGCTACCAAGACTCCCGCTTGGACTTTACGCTGTCTACCATTAGACTTATGCTGCCAAGACTCCACCCTTGGACTTTACGCCGCCAATATCACCTCTTGGACTTCCCTTGCCAACCCATGTTGGACTTTCTATTTGCCAAGACTCAAGCTTGGACTTTCCCTTGCCAAGACCCATGCTTGGACTTTCCATGACAATGGTCAAACCATCGTCAAACATCAAACATGACCTGATTCGATTGCACCAACAATCTCCCCAACACATTGTCAGACATCAATGTCAAACATCAAAATACTACTCGAGTCCAACTCGAGTCTGGTCAATTGTGACCTGGGCCGATTGCATCAATAATCTCCCCTTTTTGATGTTTGACAAAAACCAAACACTTTTGAGTTAGGCCACCTAACTCAAATCTCCTTACCAATTGTCCCAAATTGGTAGTTTCACTTTCTCCCCCTTTTTGACATACATTAAAAAGGTTCTCCCTAAGGAGGTCAATGTATCATATTCCAATGAGCTCTTATAATCTCCCCCTTGGTCCAAAAACACCTAGGATGTCTTCACTCTTCCTAGTGATAAGTCACATATCACTTAAGAGAAGCAATCCTACAAATTCTCCAAATTTCTAAAATGGGCATCTTACATTTCCAATTCTCTCCCTCATGAAGAAGAACACATCTATTATCCCATGATGGATACCTCCCCCTTAACCATTGCACCAACAATATCCTTGGAGAGTCCCTAAGCCTATAGGAATACTAAACCATCAAAATTAAGGTTAAAAGTTCAACCTTGAAATTTCACGCGCCTTAAAATTGATACATCACCCTAAACACTTCTCCTAATCTATATCCAATAGATTTTCACCCTTTCTAATGTTTTCCAAAGCATATCCTAGGGGTTAGGGAACCCTAACATAGCTGAAACATGAGCTAAACATCCTTGTTTACTCGAAATCAGCTCTGGCAATCGACTCTGATAGCAATCAATTGACTGTCCTATGCATCAGTCGACTGCCATCAAGCGGTAGTCGACTGATATCTGCAAAACGCAGATATCAGATTTCAGAAATCAATTTTCGAAATTCATAAGTAATTATAAATAATACAAAAAATCATGAAAATTCATATGTATAATACTTATAACACACATTATGGGTGAAAAATATTTGAAAAATATTTTACCCATAAAATAGTGAAATTGATACAAAGTTTAAAAATGAGAAATACTTCATTATTTTGAGCTCACTTTGTATCAACATCATCAATGGTGATTGCTATCAAAAGATAGACTTCACCAAGGTTTTTCAAAATGATTTTAAAATATTTTTAAAACCTTATATTGAACCATGGTCTATGGGCTTAATGCACATGACTTGTACACAAGCTTTCCTCATGATTCATCCATGGTATAACATGAGTTTGAGTTCATCTAGATGCAAAAACTATGCACCTTAAACTTAATTCATTTCCTAGCATCTCACATATGAAAAACACATACAAGTCAATTTGATGTGAGATGTGGGTTTTGGTTCATCTTAAACTAAGGCCTCATGCATTTTCTAAAGCAACACTACTTGATTCCCTTATACATGGGACTTTAAGTCATGTCATAGTCCTTAAATCAATTTTAATTAATGCATGAATGATCATGACATAAATGATAATATAAATAAGCATAGTCAATGATCATGATGTCATGACATATGATTTAATCTAAACATACATGACATTAAAACTACAACCTAAACATGATCATGACATATAAATGATAAAAAATAGATATGATGTCATGACATTTTATATGACAAATCAATCATGGAAAATAAAATATAAAGGTATATAATACCTAACTTTTAATATTTGTTGTTATTTGTTAGAATTAAATTCATTTTGTCATATTACTACTAAGCCCCCAAGTGTGCCAAAAACCCAAAATGACACACCATGACCTCTAAAATTAGTTTGTGCCAATTTGATTGATTTTTCATAATCTTCAAAATATATTGGCACATCCTAAAAACCTTTAGGATTATAATCAAAACACATTTCCAAGGTACCCATAACCTTGAAAATGACCTAAAGTGTCACCTTTACCATGGTTAGGTTAACTACCCATCCATTTAAAGTTGGCACAACCTAATCCATTTAGCATGAATCGATCATGCTCCTAGGAACTCAATACCTATTGGAGCTCCTTAGATTTACTAGGTATTTCTGAGGGATAACTTCCCTAGATACCCTCCTAATGACTCTCCTAGGCTTTGAAGCCTTGGTCATTTGGGTCTTGCCTAGGTCAACTCTAGAGGTAACTCCCCCTTTGACCTTCTTAGCGACTTTCCTAGATTTCCTTGAAACCACAGCCACTAGGCATTTACCTTGGTCAACCTTAGGGATGACTTCCCTATTGACCTTGGTTTTCCTAGACCTAACTTGAGTTCCATAATCGAATAGAATATTATGATAGGTCTCCTTGGGCTTAGGTTTGTGACCCAAACCTTTCTTACCCTTGGTTGGACCTTACTTTCTAAACCCTAGGTTTTGACTCCTTGACCTAAATTTTTTATCATTTGACCCTTGCATTTGATTTTGCATAATCCTAAGGGTCTTCTCCAGCTTCTCAAGTCTTGACCTCAAGACTTGATTTTCAACTTCTAATTTTTCAATTTTGATGGGCCCATTGTTTCTTTGGTCATTTTTGTCCTTCCTAGACATATGTCTAGATTTCTTTTTATTACAACCTAGATGATCTTCTATTTTCCTAATACTTGCCTTAGGTAGAGTTTTTCTAGGGACATTAGTCCCAAATTTCTCCTTATTTCTAAAGTTGATATTTTTAACTCCTAAACAAAATAACCTATTTTTAGCATGCTCTTTATGAACAATAACAAGAGTATTAACATTATTCCTAGCATGCTTTTGCCTATTAATTAAGGAAGGAGCAAAATTAGAGGTTACCTTAGGGTTTGCCTTGGAGGCTCCCCCTACATGTATAGCTCCTTCTTGGTCATTCTTTCTCCCCCTAGGGCATTGACTCCTATAATGCCCCTTTTGGTTGCATTTGAAGCACACTACGTGCTCCTTGCTCTTAATGGTTTGGGCTACGATCTCCTTGACTTTTGGCACCGGTGGAGCCTTCTTAATCTTCTTAGGGCACTTACTCTTGTAATGCCCGACTTCCCTACACTCAAAGCAAATTATATGATTTTTAATTTTAATTGAATTGCTTAAATTACCTAGGTCATTGGTGGTAGGGGTGTGCATTCAGTTAAAATTGAACCAACCGAACCGATTAAGATCGAAACCGAATAAATCAATTTTTTTTAACTAAACCGAACTGACCAAAATTTTTCACTGAACCGAACCAATTTTGCAAAAACAAATAAATCATTTTTTCGATTAAAAACCGAAAAAACTGATTTTTTAGGCTACCGATCGATGTATCACATCACGATCGATGGTCTAATCGAGATCGATGTTATACATCATCGATCAGATTCATCGATGTAATGTCACGCCCCGGGAGTATGCCGTGCCGAAAAGCAAACGGACGACATCTCCCCTGTACGTGGCAATATATCGGGTTAATACAAGGCTCATAGGCCCACAACAACAATATGATATACACAGATATCAACATATCAAACGCAGCGGAAACATACAACAGATAACACAATATACAAAGACCAACTGTGCACTCCGGAGTGACTTGACACGACAAGAAACATAATAGAAGCCACATCGAAAGCCAAATATATACAATATGTCCGTATATCACAAATACAGAAACAATATAGGGAAAACCCAAACCAACAATCCGTAAGGATACAACAACACGGAAACATATCCATTCGTCCGGTGTGAGATGGGATCAGCTGGCGGAGCTCCGAACGTCCAAGGAATCTTCTACCTGTTATCTGGGCGACAGGAAGCCCAGGGTCCCGGGGTGGTGAGTATAAACTCAGGGGTAATATATAGAAAGTGCATGAACAACATATAAGGATAGATCTACAAGTATACATGTGAAGATCTACAGGTATAAGCATGAGTCCAATAGACATACAGTCATATCCAAATTTAATAACAAGTAACTACAGTAAAGTCATACTCAGTGTATATACTAAACTAATCAACTGAACATAAAGTAATGTACCAACGTACCTGACGGTCTGTAATGCCATATGCTAGATCATCCTAAACAGGTATACTATAACATAACCATATAACGTACCAGGTCAATCCCATACCTGACCAATACTCAGACATATGAACAGTATATGATCACCTGTATAATAACCCGGTCCGTACCACACAATGACATGATGCTAATCAAATGCATATAACAGTCTGAATCAACACATGTATCATGCTCAACACATAGCAGTAAATAAAATGCAAATGACATGTATCATGATGAACAACCATATGCAGCAATCATAGCTCAATCAAATGCAGCATCTCACAGGCATATGTAAAACATATATCAAATACATGCATACATATATATCAGCAATGCATATGCATGGTCACTGTCTGCGGACCCGTCCAACCACGACCCCAGAGTGGTCAGGGTGGCACGACAAATGACAACTAGCCCGACTCCAGCTGCCACCACTCTCGAGTGGCCGAGTTGGGTAGTATGACTGAGTAGCGTATAAGCGTAAAAAGCTAACTACTCCTAGGCCCTCCGCAAGCCACGCCGTCCCTACCCATGAGTAGACAAACGCCGCAGACACAGACAACCACACTCACACAACCACCCTCTATAGTGGGCAAGTGCTAACACCACTGCATGCGGTGGCGGATCTCGCATCTCCTACCACCATCCATAGTGGCGAGCGCGCACATCCAATGCTCTACCTCAACCTCATACCACTACCCCGAGTGGTCGGGAGGCGGGATGATGACGACCGTCTCATCCATAAGGAAGACCATGTACAAGATGCATGCAAATGTAATGATGCATAGCTCCATACATGTATCCTAGCGACACTCCCTATCCCACGGGGAGTCCTGGTCAACTAAAAGTCAACTACGCAAGGACTACAATTCACAAGACTCTCTCTATCGCATAAAGAGTCATACTCATCTGACAGTCAACCACGCTAAGACCTCTAGTCAGTAGCGATATACAATCGACCGTCCATATAACCATACACAGACACACAATCCATAATGGATATACCATCGCGCTAGGACCTCTAGTCCATGGTCACATACTGACAACCATACACTTATCTATGCACAGACAACTTGATCCACCATAAATGCACCACTAATACGGATATGATATAACAATCGGCTCCATAATCCAAACCATCACCTAACCCTAGTGATGTAAGACAGTAACCCAATCTGAAGTCACAAAGATAAACCTAACCACTTGTACTTACTGGACATCCATAAGCTAATACGTAATAGGGTTTATAGTTCCTATCTGTGCTAGATAATCAATGAGTAACAGAGTATATATCTCAAAGGTCAAGGCAGTACAAGCATATGATTAAATAAGAGTGGATTTAAGGTAAACAGGTATAAACATAAATCCAAGATCATGCACAGGAATTTGATCAAAACTACCGGACCAGGTAGATATTACCCACCTGCTATGTAAAAACACCCGCTGTTTTCGTGTCCGAGAATCTATCTCAAATCAAGATCCTGAAATCAACATCCTGCAAGCAAAACATATTTGATCCAATCATGCTGTCAATTCTAATATTAGGATCAAATCCTAATCCTACATTAACTTTATGTATCGATCAACTAGATTGATCCAATTGTCCTAGTCAAGTATCCACATAAATCCATCAATCGAATCTCTACCAAATAACAACTTCTTCCAATGACAGTAATCCATAAATCAATGACAAATAATTACAACCATAGTATAGCTATCACGATAGATTCAAATTGAAACTTACCTAGTTCTGAACCCATGATACCAGCTCGCAGCTTCCCATTTTGCTGCTTCAGGTATTAGATCTATGATCCAAGCCTAACACCTCCTTCTTCAAATCATCACCCCAACTGATAGGTTGCCACCAAATCGAATCCAATCTGAGCTCTGGAGCTCAGAACCTATCATACAAAATTCATCAACTCTCGTCCTACAAATCTCAGCCTCTTCAGTAAAAGAAACAAAACGATAACTACAAAGTTACCATAATTCAACTAGATAGACTGTAGAAATTGTTGTTAATTAGCCTATCCAGAACCTCGAACCACTGTAGAGCCATCGTGGTTGTGCTTCTCCCAATCGCGTCGGCAATGTAACTAGCTAGAGAGATCTGAGTTGCGACAGAGGATGATTAGAAATTGATCGGTGCAACATAGAAGGTGTCGGTGATGACCGACGAATTTCCCCAGCAGCTTGTAAGGGAGGGCGACGACGAAAATGAGGAACGGATGTTACTAAATCAGCTGCATCAAGGATCAGAACGGCAATGGAGATCCAGAAATGGCAGATCAAAATCAAAGGGAAGTGAGGTCACCCTCGATCCAACTCTCGGCGAGGATGAGCTCGCTGTGACCGAGCTCACGGCGAGAACTCAAAGACGGCGACCGCAAATGGAGTTCGCGGTTGCGATGACAACCGAAGGGGGTCACAACTTGAAGGTTGATGGGGTCGTCCATCTAGCTTGGAGAAGCGAATGGCCGACGAAGACAAGCTTACAGCAATCCAAAGGAGACTACAGATTGAAATCGGCGTTGGACAATACCTGCTGTGGCGACAAAACAGAACAGAGGAAGCAAGGAATCGGCCGTGGCCACCGCAGGCATTCGACGGAGCTGGCGACTGTTCTGGCAATGCTTGAGGGAAAGGGAAGAAGTGGTAGAGAGCTCTCGGCGAGGAGAAGCTCAGATCGGGAAAATGCAGAAAGAATCGGCGCAGATCGAAGCTAGGGAAACTCGCGTAGGAGAATTGGGAAGAAGAAAACTGCGTCCAAAACGGACTGGGTCGGTTCGGCCTGATCAACCCAAGCCCAATATCAGCCCAAAGCCCAATTTCAGCCCAACTAGGTAATTAACCCCATTAGCCCACTAATTAAATCCAATTAATTAAAGGATTAATCCATATAATAATTATTTTTTTTTTCGTATTTTACATTCTCCCCCACTTATAAAAAATTTGGTCCCCAAATTTTCGACTCATGTACGAGTACGAGATGTCACAATAACCATCTCAAGTATCCGGTGCAAAGTCACACCTCAAGTGACTAAGTGGAGTACTGAGCTCGAATATTATATTCCAGCTCTTATACGCTCTCAGCCAACCTATTAAGAGGTCAATTACTGTACCAGAGTGGAGCTCTATACCCGTAACCGATGGGAGACTTTGCCAGAATCGTAAGGTGAATCATGAATCATTATCAGAAATGATACTCAAGGATACTCCATGGATATAATTCCATCAAGCGATCCAACGAAATTCATCTTACGGCTCGAAAGAAAAGGAGCGGACCTAGCTAATCGATCATCGACTACCCAAATCCTATCAAGTCCTTTCCGAATTCTAGATAATCTCCCAACCCGGTCTAACGTACTAGGCTCCCACTTCATCATGGTACGTAACCCTACAGGTCACTAATATTCCACCTTTGCTTGTTGGCATACCCAACATCAAACTACGAAATCAATCGTGTCTCATATATCGTTCCACCAACATGAACGCCTCAATACTCACTATTTTCGGATACACTCCGAATAAATCATCACTCTCGTATGAAGAGTCTCCTGAAACAACTCTTCCTAAATCGAATGCAACTCTGGAACCACTATCCTTCCTAAAGGCGGAGATTTATTCTCACAAGAGAAATTAATCTAATGTTCAAAATTTACTCTGTCACACAGAACTAAAAGTAACTGGAAGACTATAATGACTAATCTCCCCAGTTGCATCTATCTGTGCTCTAACAACCCTATAGCAGCTACCCAGTAGCTAGCCAAAACTCCCTGAGCACTCCTGCTCTATACATCTACTACTTAAGATAATAACTGCTAAGCTCCACGTCATATATATGACAGCTTATCTCGCAGTTCCTCAACTGACGTAAGCATAAGACACGTCTCGTACAACTGCATCGGAATCGCTCCAATCCCTGAAATGATGCATCTGCGTACAATACTCTTCCATCCATATCGGACGGATTAACTAACACTGACACAAAAGTCAGCCACCTTCTAGGCCCTGAAACCTAGCTCCAATCAATTTTTTTTTAACTAAACCGAACCGACCAAAATTTTTCACTGAACCGAACCAATTTTGCAAAAAAAAAAAAAAATCATTTTTTCGATTAAAAACCGAAAAAACTGATTTTTTAGGCCAGTCGACTGATGTATCACATCAGTCGACTGATGGTCTAATCAATCGACTGATGTTATACATCAGTCGACTGTATCCACTGGACAGAATGTGTCGAGCACAGATTGTTTTTTAGTTGACTGATGGCTCAAATCAGTCGACTGATGGTCCAATCAGTCGACTGATATATAACATCAGTTGACTGAACATAGTATCAGTCAACTGTTAAACAGTCTGATCGTTGTCCAAATAAATTTTACGATAAACAGTCGACTGATTACTGAACCAGTCGACTGCCTTTTGTAAAATTCTATTGTAAAATACTAATTTGATGTCATTTCATGCATTTAATGAATATATACGATTAGATGCTATACCTATTGTGTGGAACATTAAATTTACATGATTTATTAGAATTTTAAAAATAAAATAAAATACCTCCCATATATTTATATAAGTTGTTTTCGTACATTCTTAAATTTCAACATTCAATATTACACAATAACATAACTATTTAAATTAAATACATTATACATGTCAACAAGAGCACAACTATACAAGACACAATTTAATAAATGTCAACACATCAAAATATATAAAAATATCTTGTTAAAATTAAAA
This sequence comes from Wurfbainia villosa, assembly GCA_025175895.1. Lineage (NCBI taxonomy): Eukaryota > Viridiplantae > Streptophyta > Magnoliopsida > Zingiberales > Zingiberaceae > Wurfbainia > Wurfbainia villosa. Next base: position 150,561 of record CM046005.1, read on the forward strand.
CATTCAAGCAATCAAGCTGCTAACATAGCAATGAAGCATATAATTTTAACTTTTTTACACTTCAGTTATGGGCTTATAGAACATGTCAAATATCAAAATGAATACAATGTATCCTTAGATCTTGAGAGTTGACACTTGAGACTTGAGAGTTGACTTGAGTCCTTGGTCCTTCCTTCACTCCTTGACTCCTTGTAAGTTGTAACTTGATTTCAGAGTTCAAAGTTCAAACTTGTCTGCTTCACCACTTGTGTTTATCCTAATAAATAATGATCAAGAAGTACAAATTTGTTATTACCATTTGAACAAGATAATTAAAAAGTAAATACACTTGTAACTAGATTATAATAATTGAAGTATACCATGAAGTAGTTATTACACCTCAATTGGTGTTGTCGAAGAAGACGAATCCAATATTACTTTTGAGAACTCTGACAAAAAAGTATAACATGATACAAGTCAAACAAATTAATACTCTATATATTTTCAATTGTAAACAAGCAACTAACTATAAATAAAACATACCGCTTTCAAGTTTTTCTACATCTTCTAAAATTTCTTCGACATTAATTGGTACCAAACTTAATCGAAGTCAATCTTGAGTACAAATCAGACTTTCTACCACTCTAGGAGTCAATGAACTCCTGAAACAATCAAGTACCCGACCACCAGTACTGAAAGCGGATTCTGAAGCAACTGTTGATATTGGAATGACTAACACATCACGAGCAATTTGAGCAAGTATAGGAAATCTATGACAATTTTGCTTCCACCATCCAAAATGTCAAAAGTCTCACAATATTCTTCAACTATTTCATTCAGATACTTGTCTAATTCTGACATGTTGCCATCACCAAAAATGTGTGCCTTTTGTTTCTTATACTTTGCAAAGATTGATTGTCTTTTCAAATCTATTTGACTCATATTTTTAGGCACGATGTCGCTATCACCTGATTCTGAATTAACTGAAATTTTTGAGGTGTTACTTTGAGGCTCCATTTTCTCCTTATAATTTTTGTACAAAGCAAACAAAGTCTCCTTTATATTCTTTCCTACTATTGCACCTTTTTCATCTCCATATAACTCAATCAGTATAAATTTCAAAAAATCTAATTTATGTCTTGGATCAAGTACCACTGCAATATAAATCAATTTATTCATTTTCTCTGAATCTCTCTAATATTTGTCAAATTTCATTTTCATTCTAAATCCCATTGAATACACATCAGGTTCATCACTTTCTTGCTACTCCTTTAATATGGAATGAATAGAACTGATTTCATGTGCAAAAGTGTTAGAAGTGACATATAAAGATCCTGAGACTTTTAATGTTAACTCATAAAAAACTTACAATAGAGATGCAAAGAGTCTAATATTATTCCAATCAACACTAGTTGGCTTCCCATCAATAGTCTGTAATTCTGTTTGGACATTACCGTCTAGTCCAAATACCATATCTCCATTGCCATTCACAATAACACCCCAATCTGTATGTTGAAGATATAGTCTAAAGCATGGGTCTTGTTCATCAAACCTATCAAAAGCTCTTTCAAATTTTTCTGCTACATTTAACATCAAATAAGTTGAATTCCATCTGGTTGGTACATCCAAACACAATGATTTTTTACTTTCAATTTGATTAATCTAGAGGGGGATTGCAAAACATATTTAATAGCATTCCTGACTCTCATCACAGATGGATTTATATCTTTCCAGCCATCAACAACAATCAAATTGATTATATGAGCTACATATCTCATATGAATGAATTCACCTTTTAAAATAGTAGAATCCCAGTTAACCATCTTTTTCTTGAAACTATTGACAGCAACATCATTTGAACTTGCATTATCAACAGTAATAGTGAAAATTCTATTAATTTTCTAACCTCTCAAAGAATTTTCAATCGCCTTTATGACTTGTAATTGGACAAAAATTCAATATTCTTTTATGCAACTTCCAATCTTTATCGATAAAATGAGCAGTCAAACACATATAGTTAATTTTTTGAATCGATGTTCATGTATCAGTAGTCAAACAAACTCTTTGTGTTGAATCATGCAACATACTTTTCAATTTTTCCCTTTCAATTTTGTATAATTCAAGACAATCATGTGTAATTGTCCATCTCGAAGGAATTCTAAACTTTGGATATACCATAGACATAAATGATTTAAACCCTTCTCCTTCTATAAATTTAAAAGGCAATTCATCCATGATAATCATTCTAGCTAATATTTTTCTAGATGCATCCTGATTAAATGTCACGCCTCGAGAGTATGCTGAGCCAAAAATAATCGGACAGTATCTCCCCTGTACGTGATACAATTCCCTGATATACATAAAGCCTTTCAGCCACAATCACATAACAAATATATGGACATAATCCATAAACACAACGGAAACATACTGACAGACAAACAAGATACAAAGACCCAACTATGCACTCCGAAGTGACTTTGACACAACAAAAGTCGTAATAGAAACCACATCAAGAGTCAAATACATACAACTCATCCGTAACCACAAATACGGAAACGATATAGGATGAAATCTAAAATAACAATCCAATAGAATACAACAATATGGAAATAAACATCCAACCATTCGGTGTGAGATGGGATCAGTTGGCGGGGCTCTGAACATCCAAGGAATCTTCTACCTGTTACTTGGGCGACAGAAAACCCAGGGTCCGGGGTGGTGAGTATAAACTCAGGGGTAATATATAGAAAGTGTATGAACAACATATAGGGATATAGAGATCCACAAGTATACAGGTAAAGATCTACAGGTATACAGAATGAGTCCAATAGACATACAGTCCTAATTGTAATAACAAGTAACCACAGTATAGACATACTCAATGTGTATACTAAACTAATCAACTGAACATGAAGTAATGTACTAACGTATCTAACAATCTGCAACACCATGAGCTATATCATCCTGAACAGGTATACAATAACATAACCCATATAACGTACAAGGTCAATCCCATACCTGACCAACACTCAGACATATGAACAGTATATAATCACATGTAATAACATCCCGATCCATACTACACTAGGACATGACGCTAATCAAGTGCATACAACAGTTTGGACCAACACATATATCATGCTCAACACACAGTAATATATAATATGCAAATGACATGTATCATGATGTACAAACATATGCAGCAAACAAATGCAGCATCTCACAGGCATATGTCAAATATATATCAAATACATGCATACATATATCTTAGCAATGCATATGCATGACCATGTTTGTGGACCCATCCAACCACGACCCCAGAGTGGCCAGGGTGGCATGACATGACTACTATCCCGACTCCAGCTACCACTACTCTCGAGTGGTCGAGTTGAGTAGTATGACTGGTAGCTAGCCGCTATAGAGCTATATGCTACCCTAGGGGTCCCTGCTGCAAGCGACTCTAGCTACCACTATCCATGAGTGGTCGAGTGTTGCACGATAGGATAAATTGCACGCTACTCCAGCTACCACCGTCTATAGTGGCCGAGCGCGGCACATCCAATGCTTTGCCCTTAACCCTGCTACCACTATCCCGAGTGGCTGGGGAGGCAGGATGACTGACGACCCTCTCAACCATAAGGGAGACCTAATCGCCAGCATGCATGCAATGTAATGATGCATAGCTCCACATACGTATCCTCACAACACTCCCTATCCAACGGGGAGTCCTGGTCAACCAAAAGTCAACTATGAAAGGACTACTAATCCACAGGACACTCTCTCTACCACACAGAGAGTCATACACAATTGACAGTCAACCATGCTAAGACCTCCAGTCCGTAGCGGTATACTATCGACAATCCATATAACCATACACAGATATACGATCCATAATGGATATACAATCACGCTATGACCTCCAGTCCATAGCCACATACTAACAACCACACACTTATCTATGTACAAACAACTAGATCCACCATAGATGCACAACTAATATGTGTACGATACAACAATCAACTCCATAATCCAATCCATCGCCTAACCCTAGTGATGTGACACGATAATCCAATTTGAGTTCACAATGATAACCCTAACCATATGTACTTATTGAACATCTATCAGCTAACACACAATAGGATTTGGAGTTCATATCCATGATAGATAATCAATGAAGTAACAGCAATATATCTCAAAGGTCAAAGGCAGTTCAAGCATATGATTAAATAATAGTGGATTTAAGATCAAAAGTAATAACATAAATCCAAATTCATGCACCAGATTTAGATCAAACTACCTGACCAGGGTAGATATTACCCACCTGATATGATGACTATCCACACGTACGAGCATCCATCACTGATCAAAGTCCTGCAAGAAAGAACATGGAACATAACTAAGTTCTATCATGAACCTAGTTACCAAATCAATTCCTACATCGCTTCTGCCTTAGCTATTTATCCAATTATCCTAAACAAGTATCCACATAAATACATCAAATACAAACACTGTGAGAATCCACATCCTTACCTCCACTTCCCTGATCAGATCGAATCATTACCAATACGACCAATAAAGATTCATCTGCTGCTCGACACAGCTAACATCAAAGTTCCAATCAACTCCCCTTTTTCAATTGAACTACCACAGCTTCTTGATCCACTGCAGGATAACACCGACCTCTACAATCCAATTGAACAGCGGCAACAACCCATCTCCATCACCTGAAATCACAAGTTAAGACATCATATCCGAATCATTACTCAGATTACCTTCCTTCCCAATCCATCATAAAGTTTCACAGTTTCCCTTAACCTTACCGATCCACAATACTTACTACTTTCAAGCACAATCAAAGGGCAACACCCACAGGAAATGGCAACGACGACTGTGCAAGGAGTCACTTCTGCAAAACAACTGAGGGATGATCCCAGATCTAACCACCAATTGTAGAATGGATGATTATCACCATTGATTCGAACACAGGCCTATAGAACCGAAAACAACAGTCACAGTGTTAGCCGTAGGCGATGATCGTCGGCACAAAGGCTAGCAATGATACTTACTGCCATCGGGATTTAAATTAGAAATTCGTGATCGAAGGAAAGCGAAGACACAGCCAACCGAAGAGAATCCAATAACCAATCTGAGCTGTATTCTCGTGGTGGTGGCTGAGGGAGACGACCGCGACGATCTGAGCTCATGCGACGACGACGACTTGAGCTCGAGCGACAACGAGACTATACACGAGGAAGAGAAGAACCAACTGAACAGCTCACCGACGAGGCTGACGACAGTTCTCCCTCTCGACAACGACGACAGCTCAAGCTCACGACGATAACGGTGGCAGATCTAACTCACGATGGTCAACGGTCGATGGTCTTCCACTCGAGACAACCTGTGGAGACCTCTGACGATCAGGTGGCGGCAGCGAGGTCGTTGCTTGTGATGGAGAAGGCGGCGATTGGGAAAGGCATCGCGACGGAGAAAGAATCGACGACGAAGCAGGGAAGAAATCGCGCGATCGGGATTTGGGGAGAAGAAATCACGGTTGGGAAAGGAAATAACGGAAATCTACCTCCGGTTCAGCCTTATAAACCCACCACTTGTGGTTAAGCTAGCCTAGGTCAAGTCCAAATTAGGCTAAGTTGACTCAACCATCTATTTAAGCTTAAATCTTCTTCGTATGGACTCCTTTTGAATCCTATAAAATTTATGTGAACTCCTGAGAAATTATATAAGACAATTTCTCCATTAATAAGGGGTATTTATTTTATTATTATTATTATTATTATTTTACCGTATCTTACATTCTCTCCACTAATAAAAATTTGGTCCCCAAATTTCTGACTCATATACGAGTACGAGATGTCACCATAACCATCTCAAGTATTTAAGTGGGGATACTGATAGCCTCTAAAATTTATCACGCATGCCATCAATAGTCGTTCTAAAGTATGAATAGTACTTTCATATTAACCATCTATAAAAAGGTAAATAATCGTACCAGAGTGGAGCTCTATAACCGTGACATGTTGGAGACTTTGCCAGAATCGTAAGGTAAATCATGAATCACTATCAGAAATGATACTCAAGGATACTCCATGGATATAATTCCATCAAGCGATCCAACGAAATCCACCTTATGGCTCGGTAGAAAATGAGAAGAGTTGACTAATTGACCACCGATTATCCAAATCGCATCAAATCCTTACCGAATTCTAGATAATCTCCCAAAGCAATCCATCGAACTAGGCTCCCACTTCATCACGGTACGTAACCCTTGGTCACTAATATTCCACCTTTATTTGTTGGCACACCCAACATCGAACTACGAAATCAACCATGTCCTACATGTCGTTCCACCCTGAAGAACGTCTCAACTCGCTATTTTCGAATACACTCCAAATACATCACCACTCTCGAATGACGAGCCTTCTAAATCAACTCGTCCTGAATCCAATACCAGTCTGTAACCCACTCAAATCAAATGAGACATTATCCATGATCTCACCACATACAACACAACAATTAACAGATGGCAACAATAGGTTGAATCGACCTTACCAATCAGATCTCCTCCCACACACAGCCGACACAACAACACAACCACATCAATGACAATTCTAAGATCAACAACAACAATAAACGAAATCTAATCACATCTAAAATTAGAGTTGCAATTTAGCTCCCCTTCTCATCCCACACGCACCGATCGGCTTACCTTGCACAAGGAGATCCGATGATGGCCAATCACCAACAACATCGCGCGCGGGAAGAAGAACCAACGAACGACTCACAGCGAGCGGCGGCGAGTTCTCCTTCTCGACAATGACGATAGATCAAGCTCGCGACGACAACGGTGGCAGGTCTAACTCATGATGGTCAACGGTCGACGATCTTCCGCTCGAGGCAACCTCCGGCGACCTCTGACGACCAGATGGCGGCAGCGAGGCCGTTGCTTGAGACGGAGAATGTGGCGATCGGGAAAGGCATCGCGGCGGAGAAAGAATCAATGACGAAGTAGGGAAGAAATCACGCGATCGGGATTTGGGGAGAAGAAATCGCGGCTGGGAAAGGAAATAATGGAAATCTGCCTCCGGTTCGGCCTTATAAACCCACCGCTTGTGGTTAAGCTAGCCTAGGTCAAGTCCAAATTAGGCTAAGTTGACTCAACCATCTATTTAAGCTTAAATCTTCTTCGTATGGACTCCTTTTGAATCCGGTAAAATTTATGTGAACTCCTAAGAAATTATATAAGATAATTTCTCCATTAATAAGGGGTATTTATTTTATTATTATTAATTTATGTTATTTTTACCGTGTCTTACATTAAATTTCCAAGAAATAAGAGATCCCTCACCCTATTTTGCACCCACTTGAAAACTCAATTGTGTTTGATTTGTTTCAATAGCATGAGGATGTTTCTTGCATGAGGTCATATGAGATTTCAAACTTGTTGTTCCATTCTTGTATGGATCACAAAAAAACTCTGTATCACAATAATTGCATTTGGCTTTAATCTCATTAGCGACATTGGTAAACTTCGTAAAATGCTCCTATACCTCGCTTCTTGGTTTTATTGTTTTCCGTTTGCTTACTTTTTCTGTCACAGGTGGTCTTGTACCTACTGAAGATCCAGATTGTGGCATTGAACAACTATTATCAACATTCATATTTGAAAGATTTCCTTGCATTGACATCTAAAAAAACATACAATTCATTAGAAAAATTATATATAACTATTGTACTAGATTAGCAATTTAGAATTATAAATAAACTATGCCCCTAAACCTAAATTTTTTACTATTCATAAATCATGATCATCGTTAGTCGTCAAAAATTGAATCATAAAAATAAGTATAGTAAAACAACTAAATAAGTATAGTAAACTAACCGTCGATCGTCGAAAATTGAAAGTTGAAATCCAAAGGGTGTGGGAAGCACTGCAGTCGTCGATGTGCGAGTGGAGCCTAGGAGAGGAGACAGAGACGGAGACGGAGACGGAGAGAATTAGGGTTTAGGATGGATAGAGACGAAGAGTGGACTGACAGAGGCCAGAGAGAGGGCTTAGGAGAGTTGGCGAGAGGCTGGGAGTGAAAGGTTAGGGTTTAGGGAAGAAAATCATGATTTTTGGTTTCATGAATCGCGGTTTTAGACAAAATCGCGATAAGCAGTCGACTGATATATAACATCAATCAACTGATTGGACCATCAGTCGACTGATTTGAGCCATCAGTTGACTAAGAAACATTACTGCTCGTGATGCTTTGTCCATTAGTACGATCGATGTATAATATCAATCGGTGATTAGATAATCGATTGGTGATTTGAGTTATCGATCGTCAAAAATCGTCGATTTGATTAAACTGAATTTTTCCGGTTCAAACCCGAAACTGAACCGAAAAAATCAAATAAACTGATATTTTTTAATAAAAAAACTGAATTTTTGATTGGATCAAACCGAACTTGAAAGTTCGGTCGGTTCGGTCAGTTTTTTTGGTTTAACCGACCGATTGCACACCCCTAGTTGGTGGTGGCCGGAGTTGATTTTTCATCTCTTCTGGAGGTTGAAACCATTTCTTGACCTTGCTCCGGCTCCGGTGGTCTAATATCCTCCCCCTCAATCCTAGAGGTGGAGGCTTCTTCCAATTCCACCTCTTCTTCCTTCTCGGATGTTGACTCCTCTTCAACTTTCGAATCCCCACTTTCTTGTGAGGATGAGCTAGCTTCCTCTTCTTCGGGTTCCTCCTCTTCTTGAGTCGATGAGAGTTCTTCATGGAGCTTAGCTACTTCGCTCCAAAATTCCTTTGCATCATTGTACTCACCTAACTTGGACGCAATTTTATTAGGAATCAACTCAATCAAGAATTTTATTACCTTATTGCTTCTCTCGAATTCTCAGAGTTGTTCCTCGGTCCACTTCTTCATTTTGAGGAACCCTCCCTTTGGCCTCTTGGAAATTCAAACCCTTCCATCAAAGTGGACCAATCTTCAATATACATCATCATCATGAAGTCTTCAATCCTTGCCTTCCATTGATTGAAGCCTTCTCGTCCATAGAAGGTGTACGGAATTGGGGTATTGACGTCCCATCCCAATTTATCTTCGAAATCCATCTTCTTCCTCTAGCGATGCTCTCTTGGTTGTTAATCCTTGAAAAGTGGCCTCGCTCTGATACTACTTGTTAGGACTTGTGCGCCCGCTAGAGGGGGGGGGGTGAATAGCATTGTCGTCGTTTGATCGGAATTCGTTCGTGCTTACTAAAAAATATTAGTACGCAGCGGAATATACAAAATATACAATGAAGATAAATACACAAGCACAACAACACGACAAAACGATGTAATGTGGTTCAGAACCTTAGAGTTCCTACTCCACGGGTGAGCTCAACGAGCTCTAGTGATGCACACGCAATCACTAATCAATAACTCCTTCTCGGAACAATTCGGAGGTGGAGAAAACCTCTTACAATGGTTCTTACAATAATAAGAATGAAATACAAGCAATTACAAATAAAATACAACAAAAGGATACAAAGGAAATTTTACAATCGATCTTTTGGAAGCTTGCTTGTTTGGTTGCTTGAGTTGCACTTTGAGACCCCAAATTGCACCAGCAAATCACCCCAAAACTCCTCAAAGAACCATGCAAAAAATCCTCTCCATGAGCTACTTTTATAACCTGCATTCGAACTAGATTTCGCCTAGCAGTCGACTGATCGAGACCATCAGTCGACTGCTCTTGTAGTCGTTGTCTCACAACGGCATGAGCCACGTTGGATAAGTTCCAACGGATAGACCATCAGTCGATAGATCATACCCATCAGTCGACTGATCGAGTCATCACTCGACTGTCAAACCCTAACAGTCGACTCGGGAATTTTCTGTCCCCGAATACTTGACCATCAGTCGATTGATCTCAAGATCAGTCGACTGCCCAATGCTGTCAGTCGACTACTAGGCCATTTCCTACAGTCGAACACCAGTCGAATCACATCAGTCGACTGATACACCTCAAACATGAGGTTTTATCCCAAGTATGGTGCCCCCATAATTGCCAGACCACCCTTAGCCTAAATCTAAGCCTTCTAGTCACCTTCGTCAGCCTCACGCCTATCGGATCCCTCCAAGTTATCCATGACTTGTTCATCCATACGCTAGCCTTCAGGTGCCTCCATTAGCTATTGTCATGCTAATGTGATCTACACCACCAAGGCACATTGAGCTTACGCTGCCAAGACTCTCACTTGGACTTTACGCCGTCAACCATTGTGTTGGTGCAATCGGTCCGGGTTGACTCGAGTTTGACTCGAGCAGTATTTTGATGATAGACAAAACTTATGACATGAGATTGTCATAGGAAAGTCCAACATGGAGTTGGCATGGAAAATCCAAGCATGGAGCTTGGTGTGGAAAGTCCAAAGCATTGCGAAGCCGTGCACTTGGTGCTTGGTGAGAAATGCATTGCGAAGCCGTCCGCTTGGTGCATTTGGGAAGTCTTGAGAACTTGGCAAGTTCACTAGGCTCGGGGTCCTTGAGTCGGTGAAGGAATGCATTGCGAATCCGTGCACTTGGTGCATTTGAGGGACCACCGGACAGAAAGCGAATGGAGTGAGGCCCAAGGGAAGCATACTTCGAGGGCAAGAGACGCGAATGATGGCATTGCAAAGCCGTGCGCTTGGAGCATCCGAGGGACGTAGGCCGAGGGAAGAGAGCTTCGGTGGAGAACTCCATGAGGGATGAGGTGGACTTGGCCAAGTGGCTAAGACTGAGTGTCGGATGCTCAAACTTGATGTTTGAGGGTTTACCCAACGGTCGGATGCTCAAACAACTTGGTGTTTGAGGTTTTACCCGACATCAGTCGACTGACATACGTGTCAGTCGACTGCTCCAAGTCGACTGTGACTCGACTGGTGTTCGAGTCTGGTTTTTGTGCCATCAGTCGACTGCTACGGGGTGGCAGTCGACTGACGAGACTATCAGTCGACTACCAGTGGTTAACGGGAAGAAAACAACCTTCTCTATTTATAGAGAAGGTGTGGGCTTTTGGATGGCAAACGCTTATGCTCTAACTGATCATCCAAGTTCCCTACAAGCTTCCAACTCTTTCTCTTGTTCTTATTTCAAATCTATTGTAAGAAAGAGTGTTTGTGTTGTAAGAAGGTTTACCTCCACCTTGCTTTGGCTAAAGGGAGAGACCATATTGGATTGGTTTCGGAGTGATTCACCGGAGATGAATCGGGTCGTGGATTAGTGGCGAGGTCGTGAACCACGTTATATCGGTTTGTTAGCATTGCCTTTGTATTGTCTTTACATTTCCTCTTGCGCTAATTATACTTGTAGGCAATCAACGAACGAATTCCACCATACGACGATTGAGGGGTATTCACCCCCTCTAGCTGGCCTACTACGTTCCAACAAGTGGTATCAGAGCTAGGAGCTTGTCAAGGATTAACCGCCGACACAAGCACTACAAGATGGTAGGCTAACAACCTCCAACCACCAAAATGTAGAGGAAATGTTGACCGCTAGAGGGGGGGTGAATAGCGTCATGCTCGTAAGTTGATGGAATTCAATTGCGTTCGTCTACAAATCTCATTAGCGTGCAGCGGAAATAGAAATAAAGCAATAACGAAATAGACAAACATGAAAACACAACTATTTAATGTGGTTCGGAATCGAACGGTTCCTACTCCACGGATCGAGCTCTAAAGAGCTCTAGCGATGCCAATCACACACCACTATGCAATAACTCCTTCTCGACACAAGTCGGAGGCGGAGAAACCTCTTACAATAGTTTACAACAATAAACTTGTAGGGGATCCTTGGAAGCTAGAGGGGGGTGAATAGCTTGTATTCGAAGCGTGATGGAATTCATTGGCATTCATCTCTACAAAATTCGTACACAAGAATATAGATAATAGTAATAACAAGAAACAAGACAAACACGAACACAAGAATATAACGTGGTTCGGAACCGAACATATCCTACTCCACGGATCGAGCTCTAGTGATGCACACGCAACCACTAATCGCAAATACTCATTCTCGACACAAGTCAGAGGCGGAGAAATCTCGTACAAATGTTCTTACAACAATAAGAATTAGATACAAGCAATTACAATAACGAAATACAATGCAAGTAAAGAAAACTACTTTACAATTGCTTTTTTGAATGTTTGATCTTTGGTTGCTTGGATTGCACTTGGAGACCTTGATTTACAGCATCAAATCGCCCCAAAAGCCCTCAAGAATCGGTGGCATTTTCCTCCTTCACGAGCTCCATTTAAAGCTTCAACCTGTGCTGAAAATTGCCAATCAGTCGACTGCTCGGGACCATCAGTCGACTGATGCCACTGTTGTTGTGAGACAACGGCTAGATCCATGCTGGAAAAGTCCAACGGATCTATCATCAGTCGACTGATAGAGCCTCCACTCGACTGCTAACCCCAGCAGTCGAGTCAGACTCCATTCTGTGCCCGAAAAACCGAGCACCAGTCGACTGATCACACGATCAGTCGATTGCTCGGCCAATCAGTCGACTGCCCACCTCTGGCAGTCGACTGCTGGGCCAATTCTCGCAGTCAAACCCTAGTTGACTCATGCCAGTCGACTGCCACATGACACCAGTCGACTGACACACCTCAAACATGAGGTTTTAACCCAAGTATGGTTCCCCCATACTTGCTAGATCACCCTTAGCCTAGACCTAAGCCTTCTAGCCACCTCCGTCAGCCTCATGCCTCTCGAATCCCTCCAAGTCATCCATGACTTGTTCATCCATTGTGCTAGCCTTCAAATGCTTCCATCGGCTATGTCATGCTAACGGTGTCTACACCGCCAAGACACATTGGACTTACGCTGCCAAAACTCCACTTGGACTTTACGCTGCCAACCATTGGACTTATACTGCCAAGATTCCCGCTTGGACTTTACACTGTCAATATCAACCCTTTGGACTTCTCAAATGCCAAGACTCAAGCTTGGACTTTCCCTTGCCAACCCATGTTGGACTTTCCTTGCCAAGACCCATGCTTGGACTTTTCCTTGCCAACCCATGTTGGACTTTCCATGCCAAGACCCATGCTTGGACTTTTCCTTGCTAAGACCCAAGACTTAGACTTTCCATAACATGGTCAACTCCAGCCAACCATCAAAATCCCCTCGAGTCAAACTCGAGTCCGGTTAATCATAACCAGGGTCGATTGTTCCAACAATCTCCCCAAGACATTATTAGACATCAATGTCAAACATCAATGTCAACTCACTATGTCAAACATCAAAATATCACTCGAGTCAAATTCGAGTCCGGTCAATTGTGACTTGGGCCGATTGCACCAACAATCTCCCCCTTTTTGATGTTTGACAAAAACACTTACCTTTGAGTTAGAACACTAATCCAAATTCCCTTACCAATTGTCTAAATTGGTAATCTTACATTTCTCCCCCTTTTTGACATACATCAAAAAGGTTCACCCAAGGAGGTCAATGTCTCATATCCAATGAGATCTTACAATCAACCCCTTGGTCCAAAAATACCTAGGATGCCTACCATCTTCCTAGTGATAAGTCTCATATCACTTAAGAGAGACAATCCTATTCACTCTCCCAATCTTCAAATTGGATATCTCAAAATCCCATTTCGCCTCTTCATGAGGAAGAAAATTACCATCCATCATCCCATGATGGATACCTCCCCCTAAAGGCTTACTCCCCCTTGACCATTGCACCAACAATGTCCTTGGGAAGTTCCTAAGCCAATAGAAACTCTAAACCATCAAAAATAAGGTTAAAAATTCAACATTGATCATTCCAACACCTTAAATTTGATACATCACCCTAACACCTTTCCTAATCCATATCCAATGGATTTTCACCCTTTATAATGTTTCACAAAGTATATCCTAGGATTAGGAGTGGTTAGAGAACTCTAACATAGCTGAAAATGGGATAAACAAACCTTGTTTTCCCGAAATCAGCTTGGCAGTCGACTTTTTCAGAGATCACTGATCATTGCCACCAAAGGCATCGTGATAAGCAATCAAATTTCAATTTCATTATCGTAGTTTAATTCGAAATTCATAAATAATTATACGTATATCGAAAAATTGTGAAAATTCATACGTATAATACTTATGACTAATACAATGGGTGAAAAATGATAGAAAAATATTTTACCCATAAAATAGTGAAATTTTGACACAAAGTTCAAAACCATTGAAATTTTCAATATTTTGGCCCTACTTTGTATCAACTTCATCAATGGTGATTACTATCAAAAGATAGACTTCACCAAGGTTTTCCAAATTGATTTTAAAATGTTTTTGAAAACCTATATTGGATCATATTCCTTGAACTTGATGTACATGACTTGTAACAAGCTTTACCAATGATCTACCATTAAGATAAGATGAGTTTTAGTTCATCTAGATGCAAAAACTATGCACCTTGAACTTAACTCATATCTTAGCATCTCACATGTATCTAGGGTGTATAAATACACATACATGTCAATGTAATGTGAGATGTGGGTTTTGTTTTCCTAATCTAGGGTTTCATGCATTTTTCCAAGGCAACCCTACTTGATTCCCTTATAAATGAGACTCCAAGTCATGCCAAAGTCCTTAATTCAATTTTAATCAATTTAGATGCATGAATGATCATGGCATAAATGATAACATAAGTAAAGCATGACCAATGATCATGATGTCATGACATATGATATAATCTAAAAACACATGACATTAATCCTTATCCTAAACATGATCGTGCCATATAAATGATAAAAATAAATATGATGTCATGACATATTATATGACAAATCAAGCATGACACATAAAATGTATATGTATAACAATACCTAAATTTTAGTATTAATTGCCATTTGATATAATTAAGTATATTTTTCCATATTGTTACTCATCTCCCAAAGTGTGCCAAAAACCCAAAATGTCACACCAAAACCTCTAAACCTAAATTGTGCCAATTTAATTAATTTTTCATAATTCTAAAAATATATTGGCACATCCTAAAATCTTTTAGGATTTAAGATCAAACTTATTTCCAAGGTATTCATAACCTTGAAAATTACCTAAAGTGTCACCTTTACCATGGTTAGGTTAACTACCCTTCCATTTAAAGTTGACACACCCTAAACCCATCTAGCGTGAATCAATCACGCTCTTAGGAACCCAAAACCTATTTGAGCTTCTAGGGTTAATTAGGTATTCCTTAGGGATAACCTCCCTAGATACCTTCCTAATGACCCTTCTAGGCTTGTTAGCATTGGTCATTTGAGTCTTAACTAGGTTAACCTTAGGGATAGCTTCCCTAGTAATCTTCTTAGTGGTATTCCTAGGTTTCATGGAAACCTTAGCCACTAAGCACACACCATGGTCAATTCTAGGGATGACTTCCCTATTGACCTTGGTCTTCCTAGACCTAGTTTGTGTTCCATAATCAAATGGAACACTATGATAAGTCTCTTTGGGCTTAGGTTTGTGACCCAAACCTTTCTTGCCCTTGATTGGTTCTTGATTTTTAAGTCTTTGACTTTGACCATTGGACCTAGGTTTTTGATTATTTGACCCTTTAAATTGATTTTGGATAATACTAAGGGTCTTTTCCAATTTCTCAAGTCTTGACCTCAAGATTTGATTTTCTAATTCTAATTGCCCAATTTTTGAATTTTGATTTGGTCTTTGGGCATGAGACTTCCTAGGCATATGTCTAGTCCATTTAGGGTTGAGATCTAAGTGCTCTCCTATTTTCCTAATAGACTCCCTAGGTAAAACTTTTCTAGGGACATTAGTCCCAAATTTCTCCTTCTTTGAAATATCAACATTTTTGGCACCTAAACAAATATATCTATTATTTCTAGCATGCTTTTCATGTACAATAGCAAGATTGTTGACATTATTTTTAGCATGCTTTTTATCCCTAGAAATTGAAGGTGCATTAATAAATTTTACCTTAGGGTTTGCCTTAGAGGCTCCCCCCTACATGTGATGCTCCTTCTTGCCCTTTCTTTTTCCCTTTAGGACATGAACTCCTATAGTGCCCTTTTTGTTGACATTTGAAGCACACCACGTGCTCTTTGCTCTTAATTGTCGGGGCACTGACATCCTTTGATTTTTCTTGGAGTTTTGGTGTCGGAGGAGTCTTCTTGACTTTCTTTGGGCACTTGCTCTTATAGTGCCCAAATTCCCTACACTCAAAACACATAATATTATTTTTATTTTGACTTGAGGTGTTTGAGTTACCTAAGTCAATGAAGGCTGGAATCGGATTTTGAGCTTTTTCATCTTGATCGGATGTTGAAGCTTCTTCTTGATGTTGCTCCGGTGATCTAATCTCCTCCCCCTCAATCCTAGAGGTGGAGGTCTCCTCTGATTCTACTTCCTCTTCCTCCTTGGATGTTGATGGTCTCTCAACCTCCAAGTCCTCGCTTCCTTGTGAGGATGATGTGTTTGCCTTTTCGGTCCCTTCCTCGTTAACCGATGATGGACTTTCATGGAGCTTGGCCAAATCGCTCCAAAGCTCTTTGGCATCTATATAATTACCTAGGCTACACAAGAAGTCATTAGGAATTAAATCAAAAATAAATTCGATTACCTTTTCTTATTTTTCTTGAATTGTTAGAGTTGCTCCTCACTCCATCTCTTATTTTTTAGGAAGCCACCTTTTGGTCCTCTTGGATACTCAAATCCTTCCATTAATATAGACCATTCCTCAAAATTCTTCATCATCAAAAAATCTTCAATCCTTCTCTTCCAAGAATTGAAGCCTTCTCGTCCATAGAAAGCATAAGGGACCGGTGTGTTGATGTTCCATCCTAATTGTTCTTCCAATTCCATCTTCACCCTCTAGCGTGCTCCCTTAGTTGTTAAACTTGAAGAGCAGTCTCGCTCTGATACCACTTGTAGGGGATCCTTGAAAGCTAGAGGGGGGGGGGTGAATAGCTTGTATTCATAGCGTGATGGAATTCGTTGGCGTTCGTCTCTACAAAACTCATTTTGCACAGCGGAATATAGATAATAGCAATAACAAGAAACAAGACAAACACGAACACAAGAATATAACGTGGTTCGGAACCGAACAATTTCTACTCCACGGATCGAGCTCTAAAGAGCTCTAGTGATGCACACGCAACCACTAATCGCAAATACTCCTTCTCGACACAAGTCGGAGGTGGAGAAACCTCATACAAATGTTATTACAACAATAAGAATTAGATACAAGCAATTACAATAACGAAATACAATGCAAGTAAAGAAAACTACTTTATAATTGCTCTTTTGAATGCTTGATCTTTGGTTGCTTGGATTGCACTTGGAGACCTTGATTTGCAGCAGCAAATCGCCCAAAAAACCCTCAAGAACCGGTGGCGTTTTCCTCCTTCACGAGCTCCATTTAAAGCTTCAACATGTGCTGGAAATCGCCGATCAGTCGACTGCTCGGAACCATCAGTCGACTAATGCCACTGTTGTCATGAGACAACGGCTAGATCCACGCTGGAAAAGTCCAACTGATCCATCATCAGTCGACTGATAGAGCCTCTACTCGACTGCTAACCCCAGCAGTCGAGTCAGACTCCATTCTGTGCCCGAAATATCGAGCACCAATCGACGGATCACATGATTAGTCATTGGTCGATCGATTGGCCACATCCGCCGATCATTCGGGCCCAATTCGCATCAAACCTAATTGACTCACGCCCGGTCGCGCCACATGACACCAGTCGACTGGCACACCTCAAACATGAGGTTTTAACCCAAGTATGGTTCCCCCATACTTGCTAGACCACCCTTAGCCTAGACCTAAGCCTTTTAGCCACCTCCGTCAGCCTCATGCCTCTCGGATCCCTTCAAGTCATCCATGACTTGTTCATCCATTGCGCTAGCCTTCAGGTGCTTCCATCGGCTATGTCATGCTAACGGTGTCTACACCGCCAAGACACATTGGACTTACGCTGCCAAGACTCCGCTTGGACTTTACGTCGCCAACCATTGGACTTATGCTGCCAAGACTCTCGCTTGGACTTTACGCCGCCAATATCAACCCCTTGGACTTCTCAAATGCCAAGACTCAAGCTTGGAATTTCCTTTGTCAACCCATGTTGGACTTTCCATGCCAAGACCCATGCTTGGACTTTTCCTTGCCAACCCATGTTAGACTTTCCATGCCAAGACCCATGCTTGGACTTTTCCTTGCCAAGACCCAAGACTTGGACTTTCCATAACATGGTAAACTCCAGTCAACCATCAAAATCCCCTCAAGTCAAACTCGAGTCCGGTTAATCATAACCAGGGTCGATTGTTCCAACAATCTCCTCGAGATATTATTAGACATCAATGTCAAACATCAATGTCAACTCACTATGTCAAACATCAAAACATCACTCGAGTCAAATTCGAGTCCGGTCAATCGTGACCTGGGCTGATTGCACCAACAAAACTAAATACAACAAGCAAATACAACAAGAGATGCAAAGAAAACTTTACACAAAACTCTTTTGAATGCTTGCTTGCTAGGTTGATCGAGTAGCACTTGGAGACCCTGAATTGCAGCAGCAACTCGCCCCAAAACACCTCAAAGAACCTTTTTGATTTCCTCCTCCACAAGCTCCATTTAAATCTTCTGCCTGGGCTGGAAATCGTCGATCAGTTGACTGCTCGGGACCATCAGTCGACTGATGACACTGTTGCCGTGAGACAACGATGTAATCCACACTGGAAAAATCCAACGGATAAGACATCAGTCGACTGATCATCTCCATCAGTCGACTGATCGAGCCTTCACTCGACTGCTAGCCCCAATAGTCGAGTGAGACTCCATTCTGTGCTCGAAATATCGAGCACCCGATCGACGATCACAAGATCGATCCGATCGCTCGACTAATCGGTCGATCGCCCACCTCTGGCGATCATTGCTAGGCACTCCTCGCGGTCGAAACCCTAGTTGACTCACACCCGGTCATTCATATGACACTCCTCAAACATGAGGTTTTAACCCAAGTATGGTGCCCCTATACTTGCTATACCACCCTTAGCCTAGACCTAAACCTTCTAGCCATCTCCGTCAACCTCACGCCTTTCAGATCCCTCCAAGTCATCCATAACTTATTCATCCATTGCGCTAGCCTTCAGATGCTTCCATCGGCTATGTCATGCTAACGGTGTCTACACTGCCAAGGCACATTGAACTTATGCCACCAAGACTCCCCTTGGACTTTACGCCGCCAACCATTGGACTTATGCTGCCAAGACTCCCGCTTGGACTTTACGCTGCCAATATCAAACCCCTTGGACTTCTCAAATGCCAAGACTCAAGCTTGGACTTTCCCTTGCCAACCCATGTTGGACTTTTCATGCCAAGACCCATGCTTGGACTTTTCCTTGCCAAGACCCATGCTTGGACTTTACATGCCAAGTATTCAAGACTTGGACTTTCCAAATGCCAAGTGTCCCACTTGGACTTTCCATGTCAAGTACCAATGACTTGGACTTTACCATCACATGGTCAACCCTAGTCAACCATCAAAATCCCCTCTAGTCAAACTCGAGTCCAGTTAATCATAACCCAGGTCGATTGTACAAATAATCTTCCTAAAACATTACCAGACATCAATGTCAAACTTCCATGTCCAACACTTCCATGTCAAACATCAAAGCATACCATTTCCATGTCAAACATCAAAACATCACTCGAGTCAAACTCGAGTCCAGTCAATCGTGACCTGGGCCGATTGCACCAACAATCTCCCCCTCTTTGATGTTTGACAAAAATACATACCTTTGAGTTAGAACACTAACTCAAATTTCCTTACCAATTTCCCAAATTGGTAATCTTACTTTTCTCCCCCTTTTTGACATACATAAAAAAGGTTCACCCAAAGAGGTCAATGTCTCATATCCAATGAGATCTTACAATCTCCCCCTTGGTCCAAAAATACCTAGGATGCCTACCATCTTCCTAGTGATAAGTCACATATCACTCTAGAGAGACAATCCTATACACTCTCCCAATTTCCAAATTGGGTATCTCAAAATCCCATTTTCTCCCTCATGAGGAAAAATACCATCCATCATCCCATGATGGATACCTCCCCCTAAAGGCTTGCTCCCCCTTGACCATTGCACCAACAATGTCCTTGGGAAGTCCCTAAGCCAATAGGAACTCTAAACCATCAAAAATAAGGTTCAAAGTTCAAACATGAACTTTCCCATACCTTAAATTTGATACATTATCCTAACACCTCTCCTAATCCATATCCAATGGATTTTCACACTTAATAATGCTTCCCAAAGCATATCCTAGGGTTAGGAGTGGTTAGGAAACTTTATCATGGCTGAAAATGGACTAAACATCCTTGTTTATCCCAAAATCAGCTTGGCAGTCGAGTCCTTCAGAAATCAATCGACTGCCTTGCTTATCAATCGACTGCCACCATGAGCAGTCGACTGATAACTGAAAATCTCGATTTTCAATTATCAGAAATGAGATTTGAAAATTCATAAATAAGTATACGTATATCGAAAAATCATGAAAATTCATACATATAATACTTATGACTAATACAATGGGTGAAAAATGATAGAAAAATATTTTACCCATAAAATGGTGAAATTGACACAAAGTTCAAAACCATTGAAATTTTCAATATTTTGGCCCTACTTTGTATCAACTTCATCAATGGTGATTGCTATCAAAAGATAGACTTCACTAAGGTTTTCTAAAATTATTTTAAAATGTTTTTGAAAACCTATATTGGATTATGTTCCTTGGGCTCAATGTACATGACTTGTACACAAGCTTTCCCGATGATCCACAAATGAAATAAGATGAGTTTTAGTTCATCTAGATGCAAAAACTATGCACCTTGAACTTAACTCATATCCTATCATCTCACATATATCTAAGGTGTATAAAACACACACAAGTCAATGTGATGTGAGATGTGGGTTTTGTTCTTCTAATCTAGGGTTTCATGCATTCTCTAAGGCAACTCTACTTGATTCCCTTATAAATGGGACTTCAAGTCATGCGATTGTCCTTAAATCAATTTTCATTAACTTAAATGCATGAATGATCATGGCATAAATTATAGTAATAATTAAGCATGACCAATGATCATGATGTCATGACATATGATATAATATAAAAACACATGATATTTAAACCTTAATCCTACACATAATCATGACATATAAATGATAAAAATAAACATGATGTCATAACATGTTATATGACAAACAAAGCATGACATATAAAATGTATAGGTATAATAATACCTAAATTTTAATATTAATTGTCATTTGATATAATTAAGTATATTTTACCATATTGCTACTAATCTCCCAAGTGTGCCAAAAACGCAAAATGACACACTATGACCTCTAATCCTAAATTATTCCAATTTAATTGATTTTTCATAATCCCAAAAATGTATTGGCACATCCTAAAATCTTTTAGGATCATAATATCAAATCTATTTCCAAGGTATCCATAACCTTGAAAATTACCTAAATTGTCACCTTTACCATGGTTAGGTTAACTACCCTTCCATTTAAAGTTGGCATATCCTAAACCTATCTAGCGTGAATCGATCACGCTCTTAGAAATCCAAAACCTATTTGAGCTCCTAGGGTTTACTAGGTATTCCTTAGGGATGACCTCCCTAGATACCTTCCTAATGACCCTTCTAGGCTTATTAGCCTTGGTCATTTGGGTCTTGCCATGGTTAACTCTAGGGGTGACTCCCCTTATAACCTTCTTAGTGGCTTCCCTAGGTTTCCTTGAAACCCTAGCCACTAGGCACATTCCTTGGTTACCCTTAGGGATGACTTCCCTAGTAACCTTGGTCTTCCTAGACCTAGTTTGCGTTCCATAATCAAATGGAATACTATGATAAGCCACTTTAGGCTTAGATTTGTGACCCAAACCTTTCTTGTCCTTGGTTGACTTTTGTCTCTTAGGTCCTAGGTCTTGACTCTTGGACCTAGACCCTTGACTTTGACCATTTGACACTTTTATTTGGTTTTGCATGATCTTAAGGGTCTTTTCAAGTTTTTCAAGCCTTGACCTTAAGACTTGATTTTCACCCTCTAATTGTCCAATTTTAGAATTTTGATTTAATCCTTGGGCATGGTTCTTCATAGACATATGCCTAGTCCATTTGGGGTTAAGACCTAGGTGCACTTGTACCTTTCTAATTGTCTCCCTAGGTAGAATTGGTCTAGAATTATTTGACCTAGATTTGTCTTAAGATAAATTTGTTTTAGGGATATTAGTCCCAAATTTCTCCTTATTTGAAAAGTGGGAATTTTTAGCTCCTAAACAAAAATACTTGTTCCTATTAGCATGCTTATGTTCATGGGCAATAGCAAGTGAATTAACATTATTTCTAGCATGCTTTTTACTACAAAAACTAGAAGGTGCACTATTGAAGTATAGCTTAGGGTTAGCCTTAGTTCCCCCTACATGAGTTGCTCCTTTTTGCCCCTTCTTCTTCCCCATAGGAGATTGACTCCTATAATGTCCTTCTTGGTGACACTTGAAGCACACCACGTGCTTCTTGCTTTTAATTGTCGGGGCTCCGGCTTCCTTTGACTTCTCTTGACTTTTAGGTGCCGGTGGAGTCTTTTTGACTTTCTTTGGGCACTTGCTCTTGTAGTGCCCGGATTCCCCACACTCAAAGCATATTATATATTTTTTATTTAAAACCAAATTGTTTGAGTTACCTAGTTCGATGGTGAGGGTCTCTTGAGCTTGCTTTTTCTCTCGACCGGATGTAGATGGTTCTTCTTGTTGCTCCGATGTTGAGGATGCTCTAATCTCCTCCCCCTCAATCCTAGAGGTGGAGGTCTCTTCCACCTCTTCTACTTTTTCTTCCTCCGATCCGGAAGTTGACTCCTCACTTTCTTGTGAGGATGATGAAGCTTCTTCTTCGGTCTCCTCCTCTTCCAAGTCTTCTTGGACCGATTCAGGATTGTCGTAGAACTTGACCAACTTGTTCCACAACTCCTTGGCATCCCTATAGCTTCCTAATCTAGACAAAATATCATTAGGTATCAAATTAACTAACATTTTTATTACCTTAACGGTTGTCTTGAATTTTTTCCGTTGCTCGTCAGTCCACCTCTTCATCTTGAGGATTTCTCCGTTCTCTCCTCTCGGAGCATATAATCATATAATCACGGCAAACCAATTTTCTATATTTGACATTAGAAAATATTCCATCCTACCTTCCAATACGCGAAATCTTCGCGGTCGAAGGCGGGTGGAATCGCTATGTCATCGCCCCATCTTTCTTGAAGATCCATCTTCTTCCCTCTATCGGGTTTTGCTCCCGATGGTTAGTCCGTAGAAGAGCCTCGGGCTCTGATACCAATTGTAGAGGAAATGTTGACCGCTAGAGGGGGGTGAATAGCGTTGTGCTCGTAAGTTGATGGAATTCAATTGCGTTCATCTACAAATCTCGTTAGCGCACAGTGAAAATAGAAATAAAGCAATAACGAAATAGACAAACACGCAAACACAACTATTTAATGTGGTTCGGAACCGAACGGTTCCTACTCCACGGATCGAGCTCTAAAGAGCTCTAGCGATGCCAATCACACACCACTATGCAATAACTCTTTCTTGACACAAGTCGAGGGCAGAGAAACCTCTTACAATAGTTTACAATAATAAACTAAATACAACAAGCAAATACAATATGAAACACAACAAGAGATGCAAAGAAAACTTTACACAAAACTCTTTTGAATGCTTGCTTGCTAGGTTGATCGAGTAGCACTTGGAGACCACATTTGAATGATTTGCGATAAAATCACCCCAAGAAACCTTGTGATTTCCTCCTCCACGAGCTCTATTTAAAGCTTTGCACGAAGTGGAAATCGCCGTCGATCGGTATGTCGGGACCATCAGTCATTGATAATCGGTCGTACGATGTAATCCACGCTGAAAAAATCCAACGGATAGGACATCAGTCGACTGATCATGTCCATCAATCGACTGATCGAGCCTTCACTCGACTACTAGCCCCGTGATCGAGTGAGACTCATTCATTGCGAAATACGAGCACGGTCGGTGATCACAAGATCGATCGCTCCATTAGTCATTGCCCACCTCACGGCGGTCAACTACTAGGGCACTCCCTGCAGTCAAACCCTAGTTGACTCACACCAGTCGACTACCATATGACACCGTTCGACTGTCACTCCTCAAACAAGAGGTTTTAACCCAAGTATGGTGCCCCCATACTTGCTAAACCACCCTTAGCCTAGACCTAAGCCTTCTAGCCACCTTCGTCAGCCTCACGCCTCTCGAATCCCTCTAAGTCATCCATGACTTGTTCATCCATTGCACTAGCCTTCAGGTGCTTCCATCGGTTATGTCATGCTAACGGTGTCTACACCGCTAAGGCACATTGGACTTACGCCGCCAAGACTCTGCTTGGACTTTACGCCGCCAACCATTGGACTTATGCTGCCAAGACTCCCGCTTGGACTTTATGCCGCCAATATCAAACCCCTTGGACTTCTCAAATGCCAAGACTCAAGCTTGGACTTTCCCTTGCCAACCCATGTTGGACTTTCCATGCCAATACCCATGCTTGGACTTTTCCTTGCCAAGACCCATGCTTGGACTTTACATGCCAAGTACTCAAGACTTGGACTTTCCAAATGCCAAGTGTCCCACTTGGACTTTCCATGCCAAGTACCCATGACATGGACTTTACCATCACATGGTCAACCCTAGTCAACCATCCAAATCCCCTTGAGTCAAACTCGAGTCCGGTTAATCATAACCCGGGTCGATTGTACAAACAATCTTCCTAAAACATTACCAGATATCAATGTCAAAACATCAATGTCAAACTTCCATGTCAAACATCAAAGCATATCATTTCCATGTCAAACATCAAAACTTCACTCGAGTTAAACTCGAGTCCGGTCAATCGTGACCTGGGCCGATTGCACCAACACAAAATTCGAAGGAGATTTTCAATGGTGGAGAAGAAAAATGGAGGTATATCTAGATGTAGGGGACCGTTGGAACGCTAGAGGGGGGTGAATAGTGTCGTGCTATGCGTCGATGGAATTCGTTCATGATCATGTCTACAAATTTTGTTAGTGCAGCGAAAACAAAGATAATAAAGCAATAATGAAAAACACAATCACAAACATAATTATTTAACGTGGTTCGGAACCTCAAGGTTCCTACTCCACGGTTGAGTTCAACGAGCTCTAGTGATGCACACACAATCACTAATCGCAAATGACTCCTTCTCGACACAAGTCAGAGGTGGAGAAACCCCTTACAATTGATTACAAAAGCAATACATGAAAATACAAGCAAAATACAAAGAAATGTAAAGAACACTTTACAAAACTAGGGTTTGAGCACTTTGCTTGTTGGTTGCTTGAATGAGGTTGAAGGGCCCTGAAATGCACCTGCAATTCACCTTCAAATCGCCCCAAGAAAGCTCCCAAAGAACCAATGATGAAATCTCCATGAACAACTCCCTTTTAACTTGCATCGGGCTGGATTTCCGCCGATCGATCGTACCATAAGTCACCCGATTGGTGATGCCCTTTGTTGCGTGAGACAACGGCTCAATCTGTTGGAAAAGTTCCAGCGGGACTCTCACGGATCGTGCCAACATTGGCGATCGGCGCCGATATCGTAATCGTCTACCCGATCGGCTCACGGGCATTCTGTCTTTCGCGAATAAATGAAGCGGTCATTTATGCGTCCCCAGCGTCGGCTTACATCGACATCGGTCGGCTATCCATTGCTCGATAAGCGATTATTTGCCCGAGCAATTCGAGGTCTAAAGCTGCGGTCGAACTCTAGTCGACTCGAGGCGATCAGGTGCCCCACGTGACACACCTCAAACATGAGGTTTTAGCCCAAGTATGGTTCCTCCATACTTGCTAGACCACCCTTAGCCTAGACCTAAGCCTTCTAGCCATCTTCATTAGTCTCACGCCTCTCGGATCCCTCCAAGTCATCCATGACTTGTTCATCCATTGCGCTAGCCTCCAGGTGCTTCCATCGGTTATGTCATGCTAATGGTGTCTACACCGCCAAGGCACATTGGACTTACGCCGCCAAGACTCCGCTTGGACTTTATGCCTCCAATCATTGGACTTATGCTGCCAAGACTCCCGCTTGAACTTTACGCCGCCAATATCAAACCCCTTGGACTACTCAAATGCCAAGACTTAAGCTTGGACTTTCCCTTGCCAACCCATGTTGGACTTTCCATGCCAAGACCCATGCTTGGACTTTTCCTTGCCAAGACCCATGCTTGGACTTTACATGTCAAGTACTCAAGACTTGGACTTTCCCAATAACCACATGGTCAACCCTAGTCAACCATCAAAGTCTCCCTCGAGTCAAACTCGAGTCCGGTCAATCATGACCCGGGTCGATTGCTCCAACAATCTCCCCAACATATTAACCGACATTAATGTCAAACATCAATGTCCAAGTTCCATGTCAAACATCAAAACATCACTCGAGTCAAACTCGAGTCTGGTTAATCGTGACCTGGGCCGATTGCACCAACAATCTCCCCCTTTTTAATGTTTGACAAAAACAGCCTTGAGTTAGGCCCCTAACTCAAATTCCCTTACCAATTTTCCAAATTGGTAATCTTAAGTTCTCCCCCTTTTTGACATACATAAAAAAGGTTCTCTTCAAGGAGGTCAATGTCTCATGTACCAATGAGATCTTACAATCTCCCCCTTGGTCCAAAAATACCTAGGATGCCTACCATCTTCCTAGTGATAAGTCCCATATCACTCAAGAAAGGCAATCCTATTCACTCTCCCAATTTCCAAATTGGTTTTGAGATACTCAATTTTTCCCATAACTTCTCCCCTTCAAGAAGAGAAAAACACATCCATCATCCCATGATGGATACCTCCCCTTAAAGGCTTGCTCCCCCTTGACCATTGCACCAACAATGTCCTTAGGAAGTCCCTAAGCCAATAGGAACTCTAAACCATAAAAAATAAGGTTAAAAGTCCAACATTGAACTCTCTACACCTTAAATTGATACAAACCCTAAATTACTCTCCTAATCCATATCCAATGGATTTTCACTCTTTATAATGCTTCCCAAAGCATATCCTAGGGTTAGGAGTAGTTAGGAACCCTTACCATAGCTGAACACGGGCTAAACAACCTTATTTTTCCCAAAATCAGCCTGGCAGTCGACTACTTACAGTTATTAGTCGAACTTCCCACCATCAGTCGACTGCCATCAGGCGACAGTCAACTGATAACTGAAATTCTCGAATTTCAACTATCAGAATCAAATTTTGACAAATCATAAGTAATTCTACGTATTTTGAAAATTCGTGAAAATTCATACGTACATTACTTATAAGCAATACAATGGGTGAAAAATGTTAGAAAAATATTTTACCCATAAAATATCAAAATTGATACAAAGTTCAAAAATGAAGAAAAACTTCAAAGTTTTAGCTCACTTTGTATCAACTTCATCAATGGTGATTGCTATCAAAAGATAGACTTCACCAAGGTTTTCTAAATTGATTTTAAAATATTTTTAAAACCTATATTTGATCATGTTCCTTGGGCTTAATGTACATGACTTGTACACAAGCTTTTCCAATGATCCACCTTTGAATTAAGATGAGTTTTAGTTCATCTAAATGTAAAAACTATGCACCTTGAACTCAACTCATATCCTAGAATCTCACATGTATCTAGGGTGTATAAATACAAATACATGTCAAATTAGATGTGAGATGTGGGTTTTGTTCTCCCTAATCTAGGGTTTCATGCATTTCTCTAAGGCAACTCCACTTGATTCCCTTATAAATGGGACTCCAAGTCATGCCATTGTCCATAAATCAATTTTAGTCAAATTAAATGCATGAAATGATCATGGCATAAATGATAGCAAAAATAAAGCATGACCAATAATCATGATGTCATGACATATGATATAAATTAAGCATACATGACATTTAACCTAACCCTAAACATGATCATGACATTTAAATGATAAAAATAAACATGATGTCATGACATGTTATATGGCAAATAAAGCATGACATATAAAAGGTATAGGTATAAGAATACCTAAATTTTACTATTAGTTGCTATTTATCATAATTGGATTTATTTTTGCCATATTACTACTAATATCCCATGTGTGCCAAAAACCAAAATGGCACACACACACCTCTAGACCTAAATTGTGCCAATTTAAATTATTTTCCACAATCCCAAAAATGTATTGGCACATCCTAAAATATTTTAGGATTAAAGATCAAACTTATTTCCAAGGTGTCCATAATCTTGAAAATAACCTAAAGTGCCACCTTTACCATGGTTAGGTTAACTACCCATCTAATCAAGGTTGGCACACTCTAAACCCATCTAGCGTGAATCAATCACTCTCTTAGGAACCCAAAACCTATTTGAGCTCCTAGGGTTAATTAGGTATTCCTTAGGGATAACCTCCCTAGATACATTCCTAATGACCCTCCTAGGCTTGGTAGCCTTGGTCATTGTGGTCTTGTCATGGTTAACCTTAGGGATTGCCTCCCTAGTAACCTTCTTAGTGGCCACCCTAGGTTTTCTAGAAACCCTAGCCACTAGGCACTTACCATGGTTACTCTTAGGGATAACATCCCTAGTAACCTTGGTCTTCCTAGACCTAGTTTGTGTTCCATAATCAAATGGAACACTGTGATAAGCCACCTTAGGCTTAGGTTTGTGACCCAAACATTGCTTGCCCTTGGTTGACTTTTGACTCTTAGGTCCTAGGTGTTGACTTTGACTTTTGGACCTAGACTTTTGATCATTTGACCCTTTAAATTGATTTTGCATAATTTTAAGGGTCTTCTCAAGTTTTTCAAGCCTTGAGATCAAGGCTTGGTTCTCTAATTCTAATTGCCCAATTTTAGAATTTTTATTTAATCCTTGGGCATGGTTCTTCCTAGGCATATGCCTAGTCCATTTGGAGTTAAAACCTAGGTGCTCTTGTATTTTCCTAATAGATTCCCTAGGTATGACATTTTTAGGGACATTAGTCCCAAATTTTTCCTTCTTTGAAAGGTAGACATTCTTAGCTCCTAGGCACAATTCCTTATTTCTAGCATGCTCTTTATGATAGATAGCAAGATTGCTAAAATTATTTCTAGCATGCTTTTTGACATTATTTGAATAAGGAGCTTTATTTAAAAATACCTTAGGGTTAGCTTTGGAAGCTCCCCCTAGTTGTGTAGCTCCTTCTTGCCCCTTCTTCTTCCCTCTTGGGCATTGACTCTGGTAATGTCTCGGTAGCCGACATTTGAAGCAAATCACTTGCTCCTTGTTCTTTTGCGTTGAGGGACCGACATCTTTGGCTTTTGGCGCCGGTGA
The DNA here is from genome assembly GCA_025175895.1 of Wurfbainia villosa. Lineage (NCBI taxonomy): Eukaryota > Viridiplantae > Streptophyta > Magnoliopsida > Zingiberales > Zingiberaceae > Wurfbainia > Wurfbainia villosa. The sequence goes on from CM046005.1 coordinate 179,957, forward strand.
AGCTTTTCTTACTCTCTTTGGGCACTTGCTCTTATAGTGCCCGGTTTCCCTACACTCAAAACATATTATATGCATTTTATTATTAACACATATATTTGAGTTACCTAAGTCAGTGGAGGCCGAAATCAGATTTTGAGCTTCTTCATCTTGACCGAATGTTGAAGCTTCTTCTTGGTGTTGCTCCGGTTCCGGTGTGGATGGTCTCTCCTCCCCCTCAATCCTTGAAGTGGATGCTTCTTCCACTTCTTCCACCGATCCGGAAATTGATTCCCTATCAACTTCCGAATCCTCAAGCTCTTTAGATGACAATGTAATTGCTTGAGCTTGAGAGGGTGAGCACTCCTCTTCTTCTTGAATTGATGATGGATTTTCATGGAGTTTTTCCACTTGGCTCCACAACTCCTTAACATCCATATAGTCCCCTACCATACACACAATATCATTAGGGACCAAATCAAAAATAAATTTTACTACCTTCATGTTTTTCTCGAAGGCTTGAATTTGATCTTCACTCCATCTCTTCTTTTTGAGGAAACCACCTTTTGGTCCTCTTGGATACTCAAATCCTTCCATTAATAGGGACCATTCCTCAAGGTCTCTCATCATCAAAAAAATCTTCAATTCTTTTCTTCCAAGAATTGAAGCCTTCTCGTCCGTATAGGGTGTAGGGCACCGGTGTGTTGATGTCCCATCCTAATTGTTCTTGGACTTCCATCTTCACCCTCTAGCGTGCTCCCTTAGTTGTTAAACTTCAAGAGTGGCCTCGCTCTGATACCACTTGTAGGGGACCATTGGAACGCTAGAGGGGGGGTGAATAGCGTCGTGCTATGCGTCGATGGAATTCGTTCGTGATCGCGTCTACAAATTTCGTTAGTGCAGCGGAAACAAAGATAATAAAGCAATAAAAAAAATACAATCACAAACACAATTATTTAACATGGTTCAGAACCTCAAGGTTCCTACTCCAGGGTTGAGCTCAACGAGCTCTAGTGATGCACACGCAACCACTAATCGCAAATGACTCCTTCTCGACACAAGTCGGAGGTGGAGAAACCCCTTACAATTGATTACAAAAGCAATACACGAAAATACAAGTAAAATACAAAGAAATGTAAAGAACACTTTACAAAACTAGGGTTTGAGCGCTTTGCTTGTTGGTTGCTTGGATGAGGTTGAAGGGCCCTGAAATGCACATGCAATTCGCCTTCAAATCGCCCCAAGAAAGCTCCCAAAGAACCAATGCCGAAATCTCCATGAATAGCTCCCTTTTAACCTGCATCAGGTTGGATTTCCGCCAATCAGTCGACTGTCATAAGTCACCAGTCGACTGATGTTGGTACAATCGGCCTAGGTCACGATTGACCAGGACTCGAGTTTGACTCGAGTGATATTTTGATGTTTCGACAAAAACATATGACAATGTAATTGTCATGGTAAAGTCCAAGTCTTGAGTACTTGGCATGAAAAGTCCAAGTGGGACACTTGGCACATGAAAAGTCCAAGCATGGGTCTTGGCAATGTAAAAGTCCAACATGGGTTGGCAAGGGAAAGTCCAAGCATGGTCTTGGCATTTGAGAAGTCCAACATGGGTTGGCAAGGGAAAAGTCCAAGCATGGTCTTGGCATTTGAGAAGTCCAACATGGGTTGGCAAGGGAAAAGTCCAAGCATGGGTCTTGGCAATGTAAAAGTCCAACATGGGTTGGCAAGGGAAAGTCCAAGCTTGAGTCTTGGCATGAGAAGTCCAAGGAGTTTGATATTGGCTGCGTAAAGTCCAAGCGGGAGTCTTGGCAGCATAAGTCCAATGGTTGGCGGCGTAAAGTCCAAGCGGAGTCTTGGCGGCGTAAGTCCAATGTGCCTTGGCGGTGTAGACACCGTTAGCATGACATAGCCGACGGAAGCACCTAGAGGCTAGCGCGATGGATGAACAAGTCATGGATGACTTGGAGGGATCCGAGATGCGTGAGGCTGATGGAGGTGGCTAGAAGGCTTAGGTCTAGGCTAAGGGTGGTCTAGCAAGTATGGGGGCATCATACTTGGGTTAAAACCTCATTTTTGAGGTTGGCAGTCGACTGGCATTATGGCCGGTTCGACTGCCGTGAGTCGACTTGAGTTCGACTGCCAGTTTAGAAATGCTCGGCGATCGAGCGCTCACGATCCGACGGTATCGAACCAGCGATCGGGCCAAAGTCAGCCGATCGTGATAGGCGTAAATCCAGACGATGCAGTCAAAGAGGAGCTCGTGGAGGATTTCATTATCAGTTCTTGGGGAGCTTTCTTGAGGCGATTTGAAGGCGATTTGTAGGTGCATTTCAGGGCCCTTCAACCTCATCCAAGCAACCAACAAGCAAAGAGCTCAAACTCTAGTTTTGTAAAGTGTTCTTTACATTTCCTTTGTATTTGCTTGTATTTCTTTCGTTTATTGTTGTAAATGTTTGTACGAGGTTTCTCCGCCTCCGACTTGTTGTCGAGAAGGAGTTTATTGATTAGCGATTGCATTGGCGTCGCTAGAGCTCGTTAGAGCTTGATCTGTGGAGTAGGAACCATTTCGGTTCCGAACCACGTTATATGATTGTGTTGTGATTGTGTTTCGTTATTGTTATCATATATATATTCCGCTGTGCTAACGAAACTTGTAGACACGAACACGCGATCGAATTCCATCTACAAATGGTAAAACGCTATTCACCCCCCTTCTAGCGGCGCCCAATTCACAACAAGTGGTATCAGAGCCCGGGGCTCTTCAACGGATTAACAACCGGGAGCAAGACGCTAGAGGGTAAAAGATGGAAGTCCAAGTTCAATTAGGTTGGGACATCAACACACCGGTGCCCTACACCCTATATGGATGAGAAGGATTCAATTCTTGGAAGGGAAGAATTGAGGATTTTATTATGATGAGAGACTTTGAGGAATGATCCATTTTGATGGATGGATTTGAATATCCAAGAGGACCAAGAGGTGGATTCCTCAAGAAGAAGAGATGGACCGAAGAGCAAGTTCAAGCATCCGAGAAAAATGATAAGGTGATAAAATTTTTAAATGATTTAATGCCTAATGATATCTTGTGTATGTTAGGTAATTATGTAGATGCTAAAGAGTTATGGAGCCAAGTGGCAAAGCTCCATGAAAACTCATCATCGGTCCAAGAAGAAGAAGAAGAAGAGGAGTGCTCACCCTCTCAAGCTCAAGCAAGCACATCCCCATCTAAAGAGCTTGAGGAGTCGGAAGTTGATAGGGAGTCGACTTCCGGATCGGAGAAAGAAGAGGTGGAAGAGGTGGAAGAAGCATCCACCTCAAGGATTGAGGGGGAGGAGAGAACTTCCACACCGGAGCTGGAACAAATTCAAGAAGAAGTCTCAACCTCCGGGAGGAATGAAGAATCCACTCCAATCACCACATCCACCATAGGTAACTCAAACATATCAATTTGTAATAAAAATCATATCATATATTTTGAGTGTAGAGAAGCCGGGCACTACAAGAGCAAGTGCCCAAAGAAGGTTAGGAAAGCTCCACCGGCACCAAAAGTCAAGGATGTCGATGCCCCAAGTCAAAAGAGCAAGGAGCATATCATATGCTTCAAGTGCAACTCAAAGGGGCATTACTGGAGTCAATGTCCTAGGGGGAGCAAAAAGACCCAAGAAGGAGCTACACATGTAGGGGGAGCAAAGGCTAACCCTAAGGTATATTTTAGTAATGCTCTTTCTAATTCTTATAGTCAAAAGCATGCTAGGAATAATTTCAATAGTCTTGCTATTTATCATAAAGAGCATGCTAGAAGTAAGGAATTTTGTTTAGGAGCTAAAAGTGTTAACTTCAAAAATAGGGAGAAATTTGGGACTAATGTCCCTAAAAACAATTTACCTAAGGACAAACCTAGGTCAAATAACTCAAGATCAATTTTACCTGGGGAGACAATTAGAAAGGTGCAAGAGCACCTAGGTCTAAACCCTAAATAGACTAGGCATATGTCTAGAAAGTCTCATGCCCAGGAATTTAATCAAAAATCAATTGGGCAATTAGAATTAGAAAACCAAGCCTTGAGGTCAAGACTTGAGAAACTAGAAAAGACCCTTAGGAATATACAAAACCAAGTTAAAGGGTCTAATGATCAAAAGTCTAAGTCTAGATCTCAAAGTCAACATCTAGGACCTCAAAGTCAAAAGTCAACCAAGGGCAAGCAAGGTTTGGGTCACAAACCTAAGCCTAAGGTGGCTTACCATAGTGTTCCATTTGATTATGGAACACAAACTAGGTATAAGAAGACCAAGGTTACTAGGGAAGCTATCCCTAAGAGTAACCATAGTTTGTGCCTAGTGGCTAAGGTTTCTAGGAAACCTAGGGTGGCCACTAAGAAGGTTGCAAGGGGAGTTACCCCTAGAGTCAACCTAGGTAAGACCCAAATGACCAAGGCCAACAAGCCTAGGAGGGTCATTAGGAAGGTATCTAGGGAGGTTATCCCTAAGAAATACCTAATTAACCCTAGGAGCTCAAATCGCTTTTGGGTTCCTAAGAGCGTGATTGATTCACGCTAGGATGAGTTTAGGGTGTGCCAACCTTGATTGGATGAGTAGTTAACTCAACCATGGTAAAGGTGACACTTTAGGATATTTTCAAGGTTATGGTTACCTTGGAAATAGATTTGAATCAATATCCTAAAAGATTTTAGGATGTGCCAATGCACTTTTGAAATTAAGAAAAATCAATTAAATTGTACAATTTAGGTTTAGAGGTTAGTGTGTCATTCTGGGTTTTTGGCACACTAGGGAGATTAGGTTAATATGACAAAATATGATTAATCCCAACAAATGGCAATTAATATTAAAATTTAGGTATTATTATACCTATATATTTTATATGTCATGCTTTGTTTGCCATATAACATGTCATGACATCATGCTTACTTTTAATCATTTTATATGTCATGTTCATGTTTTAGGATTAAAGTTTTAAATGTCATGTGTTTTTAGATTTCATCTTATGTCATGGCATCATGATTATGAGCATATGCTTATTTATATCATTTCTAATGTCATAATCATTCATGCATTTAAGACAATTGGTTGAAATTGATTTAAGGACTATGACATGACTTGAAGTCCCATTTATAAGGGAATCAAGTAGGGTTACCTAGGAAATGCATGAAACCCTAGATTAGGATGAACAAAACCCACATCTCACATTAAATTGACATGTATGTGTATTTATACACCCTAGATACATGTGAGATGCTAGGATATGAGTTAAGTTCAAGGTGCATAGTTTTTGCATCTAGATGAACTAAAACTCATCTAATTTCAATTAGTGGATCATTGGGAGAGCATGTGCACAAGTCATGTACATAGAGCCCAAGAAATATGATCCAAAATAAGGTTTTAAAAACATTTTAAAATCATTTTGAAAAACCTTGGTGAAGTCTATCTTTTGATAGCAATCACCATTGATAGAGTTGATACAAAATAAGGCCAAAACATTGAAAATTTCAATGGTTTTGAGTTTTATATCAAACTCACTATTTTATGGGTAAAATAATTTTCAAATATTTTTCACTCATTGTAATGACTATAAGTAATATACGTATTAAACTTTATGATTTTTCAAATTACGTAGAATTACTTATGCTTTTCCAAATCTGATTCCGATAAATTGAAATTGAAATTTTATTTATCGATCAGCCTGGTGGCAATCGGTGATATGGGTGGCGATCATTGATTCGTCGAGTCATTGCCAGTCTGATTTTGGGTTAACAAAGTTTGTTTAGCCCGTGTTCAGCTATGGAAAAGGTTCCTAATCACTCCTAACCCTAGGATATGCTTTAGGAAGCATTATAAAGGGTGAAAATCCATTGGATATGGATTAGGAGCTGTGTTAGGTCAAAGTATCATATTTAGGGTGAGTGAAAGTTCTATGTTGAACTTAGAACCTTAATTTTGATGGTTTAGAGTTCCTATTGGCTTAGGGGCTTTCCAAGGACATTGTTGGTGCAATGGTCAAGGGGAAGCAAGCCTTTAGGGGGAGGTATCCATCTTGGGATGATGGATGTGTTTTTCTACTTGAATATGAGAAGTTATTGGGAGAGTATCATCAATTGGGAAAATTGATGGGTTTTTGATACCCAATTTGGAAATTGGGAGAGAGTATAGGATTGCCTCTCTTGAGTGATATGTGAATTATCACTAGGAAGATAGTAGGCATCTTAGGTATTTACTTTTGGATCAAGGGGGAGATTGTAAGATCTCATTGGGACATGAGACATTGACCTCCTTGGAGAGAAAACCTTTTTGATGTTAGTCAAAAGGGGGGAGAATGTTTGGGGGAGAACATTTGGAGAGTGTTTACCAATTTGGAATAATTGGTAAGGGATTTGAGTTAGTGGTCTAACTCAAATGATTTGTTTGGTTTTTGTCAAACATCAAAAAGAGGGAGATTGTTGGTGCAATCGGCCCAAGTCACGATTGACCAGGACTCGAGTTTGACTCGAGTGATGTTTTGATGTTTCGACAAAAACATATGACAATGTAATTGTCATGGTAAAGTCCAAGTCTTGAGTACTTGGCATGAAAAGTCCAAGTGGGACACTTGGCACATGAAAAGTCCAAGCATAGGTCTTGGCAATGTAAAAGTCCAACATGGGTTGGCAAGGGAAAGTCCAAGCATGGTCTTGGCATTTGAGAAGTCCAACATGGGTTGGCAAGGGAAAAGTCCAAGCATGGTCTTGGCATTTGAGAAGTCCAACATGGGTTGGCAAGGGAAAAGTCCAAGCATGGTCTTGGCATTTGAGAAGTCCAACATGGGTTGGCAAGGGAAAAGTCCAAGCATGGGTCTTGGCAATGTAAAAGTCCAACATGGGTTGGCAAGGAAAAGTCCAAGTTTGAGTCTTGGCATGAGAAGTCCAAGGGGTTTGATATTGGCTGTGTAAAATCCAAGCGGGAGTCTTGGCAGCATAAGTCCAATGGTTGGCGGCGTAAAGTCCAAGCGGAGTCTTGGCGGCGTAAGTCCAATGTGTCTTGGCGGTGTAGACACTGTTAGCATGACATAGCCGACGAAAGTACCTAGAGGCTAGCGCGATGAATGAACAAGTCATGGATGACTTGGAGGGATTCGAGATGCGTGAGGCTGATGGAGGTGGCTAGAAGGCTTAGGTCTAGGCTAAGGGTGGTCTAGCAAGTATGGGGGCACCATACTTGGGTTAAAACCTCATTTTTTAGGTTGGCAGTCGACTGACATTATGGCCGGTTCGACTGCCGTGAGTCGACTTGAGTTATTTGCCGAGTTTAGAACTAGAAATGCTCGTAGTCGCTCATTGGAGGATCAGGTATCAACAGCGATGCCCAAGTCGACTGATAGGCGGAAATCCATCCCGATGCAGGTCAAAAAGAGAAGCTCGTGGAGGATTTCATTATCAGTTCTTGGGGAGCTTTCTTGAGGCGATTTAAAGGCGATTTGCAGGTGCATTTCAGGGCCCTTCAACCTCATCCAAGCAACCAATAAGCAAAGCGCTCAAACCCTAGTTTTGTAAAGTGTTCTTTACATTTCCTTTGTATTTGCTTGTATTTCTTTCGTTTATTGTTGTAAATGTTTGTACGAGGTTTCTCCGCCTCTGACTTGTTGTCGAGAAGGAGTTTATTGATTAGTGATTGCATTGGCGTCGCTATAGCTCGTTAGAGCTCGATCTGTGGAGTAGGAACCATTTCGATTCTGAACCACGTTATATGATCGTGTTGTGATTATGTTTCGTTATTGTTATCATATATATATTCCGCTGTGCTAACGAAACTTATAGACACGAACACGCGATCGAATTCCATCTACAAACGGTAAAACGCTATTCACCCCCCTTCTAGCGGCGTCCAATTCCCAACAACTGATACCACTGTTGCTGTGAGACAATGGCTCAATCCACGCTGGAAAAATTCCAACGAAACTCTCACCAGTCGACTGTCAACATTGGCAGTCGACTACCAGCGTTCGTAGTCGACTGCCTAGTCGGCTACAGAGCATTCTGTGCTCACAACTAAATGAGCAGTCGACTGTCGTCCCTTGGCAGTCGACTACTGTCGACATCAATCGACTTCTCCAATGAGCAGTCGACTGCCAGAGCAATTTCAGCTCTAAAACTGCAGTCGAACTCTAGTCGACTCAGACCAGTCGACTTCCCCATGGCACCAGTCGACTGGCACACCTCAAACATGAGGTTTTAGCCCAAGTATGGTTCCCCCATACTTGCTAGACCACCCTTAGCCTAGACCTAAGCCTTCTAGTCACCTCCATCAGCCTCACACCTCTCGGATCCCTCCAAATCATCCATGACTTGTTCATCCATTGCGCTAGCCTCCAGGTGCTTCCATCGGCTATGTCATGCTAACGGTGTCTACACCGCCAAAGCACATTGGACTTACGCCGCCAAGACTCCGCTTGGACTTTACGCTGCCAACCATTGGACTTATGCTGCCAAGACTCCCGCTTGGACTTTACGCCACCAATATCAAACCCCTTGGACTTCTCAAATGCCAAGACTCAAGCTTGGACTTTCCCTTACCAACCCATGTTGGACTTTCCATGCCAAGACCCATGCTTGGACTTTTCCTTGCCAAGACCCATGCTTGGACTTTATATGCCAAGTACTCAAGACTTGGACTTTCCCAATAACCACATGGTCAACCCTAGTCAACCATCAAAGTCTCCCTCGAGTCAAACTCGAGTCCGGTCAATCATGACTCGGGTCGATTGCTCCAACAATCTCCCCAACATATTAACCGACATTAATGTCAAACATCAATGTCCTAGTTCCATGTCAAACATCAAAACATCACTCGAGTCAAACTAGAAACCGATTTTGACTTTATGCTAATCTTAGAAAATGGTTTCGAATTGCCTAGGGATGAAAGCAATAGATAAATTGAGAAGTCAAGGTGGACCCAAGACCAAATCAAGAACTTCAAGACAAATCTCAAGGTAATCGAATTACTTAGTGATTTGATTCCTAATAACATTTGGTCTAGGCTAGGAAATTTTAGGGATGCTAAGGACCTATAGGACAAGGTGATAAGATTTCATGAAGAGCCAACATTGGTCCATGAAGAGGAAGAATGTCCATCAACATCCGAATCTGAGGATGTTGAAGAATTGCCCACCACATTCGAAGATGTTGATGATTTGGTGGAGACCTCCACCTCTAGCATTGAGGGGGAGGAGAGGCCTTCTATCCCGGAACAAGTTCAAGAAGAAGCTTCAACATCCAGAAGAAGCGAAAATTCCCTAGGTAACTCAAGTGTTGTTATTATAAATAAAAATCATATAACATGCTTTGAGTGTAGGGAACAAGGGCACTATAAAAGTAAGTGTCCTACGAAGGTGAAAAAGGTTCAATCGGCACCAAGTAAAAAATGCCAGAGTCCCCACAATTAAGAGCAAAGAGCACATTGTGTGCTTCAAATGCAACCAACGGGGACACTACCGAAGTCAATGCCCTAGGGGGGAAGAAAATGCAAGAAGGGGCATCTCATGTAGGGGGAGCTTCTAAAGCTAACCCTAAGGTAAATTTAATTAATGCACCTTCAATTTCTAGAGTTAACAAGCATGCTAGGAATTATTTTAGTTCTCTTGCAATTATTAATGAAAAGCATGCTAGTAGAAATAATAAGGTTTATTGTTTAGGTGCTAAGCATATAAATTTATCTAAGGATAAACCTAGGACCAATAACACTAGAACTATTTTACCTAGGGAATCAATTAGGAGAATAGAAGAAAACTTGGGCATTAACCCCAAGAAATCTAGGCATATGCCTAAAAAGAAAAATAATTCCCAAAAATCTAATGATAGATCAAAATTGGGAAGATTAGAGGTGGAGAACTGAGCCTTAAGGTCAAGGCTAGAAAAATTGGAAAAGACCCTTAAAATTATAACAAAATCATTTAAGGGGCTTAAGGATCAAAATTCAAGGCCTAGGAAACAAGAAATGTCCAAGGGCAAGAAAGGTTTGAGTCACAAACCTATGTCCTACCATAATGTCCCATTTAGTTATAAAACAATTTCTAGGTCTAAGAAAACCAAGGCTAATAGGGAAGTTATCCCTAAGACTAGCCATGGTGTGTGTTTAGTGGCTAAGGACTTAAGAAAAACCAAGAAAGCCACTAAAAAGGTCAAAGGAGGAGTCACCTCTAGAGTTGACCTAGGAAAGACCCAAATGACTAAGGTGTCAAAACCTAAAAGGGTCATTAGGAAGGTATCTAGGGAAGTTATCCCTAGTGAATACCTTGTTAATCCAAGAAGATCCAATAGGTATTGGGTTCGTAGAAGCATGATCGATTCACGCTAGATGGGTTAGGGTGTATCAACCCTAAGTGGATGGGTAGTTAACCTAGCCATGGTGAGTTGACACATTAGAATGTGCCAATGTGGTTTGAGAAGATGAAAAATGATTAAATTGGCATAATTAGGTCTTAGAAGTAATGGTGTGCCATTTTGGGTTTTTGGCACACTTGGGAGATAATGGTATTAAGGCAAAATAGAATTAATTCCTAGAAATGACAATTTAGATTTAACACTTAGGTATTTTATACCTTAGTATATTTTACTTGTCATGATTTATTTGCCTTGCCATGACATGACATCATTTTCATTTTTATCTCTAAAAATGTCATGATCATGTTTTAGACTTAGTTTTATATGTCATGTATGCTAAAATTTCATTCAAATGCCATGACATCATGATTTTGGCACATGCTTAGTTATATCATATATATGCCATAATCATATCATGCATAAAATAAAATTGATTTAAAGACTATTGGCATGACTTGAAGTCCCATGCACAAGGGAATCAAGTAGAGTTGCCTTATAATATGCATGAGACCATTAAAGAACAAAAATCCATGTCTCGCTAGAATATTTGACTTGTATGTATTTTACACATCTAGATACAAGTGAGATATTTAGGAAAAAAGAATTAAAGGTTTCAAAAACATTTTGAAAATATTTTGAAAAACTTTGGTGAAGTCTATCTTTTGATAGCAATCACCATTGAATGAGATGATACAAAGAGGGCTCAATATTGAAGCTTTTCTTAACTTTTGAACTTTGTATCAATTTCACTATTTTGTGGGTAAAATAATTTTCCAATATTTTTCACCCATTATGATTTTAATAAGTAATATACATACAAAATTTTAAGATTTTTCAACTTATATATATTTACTTACGAATTTCAGAAATTCATTTTTGAAAATAAAAAAAATGTAAAATGCAGTTATCAGTCGACTGCCAGGGAGGCCAGTCGACTGATGTGGGAAAGAGTCTACTGATATCTGATTCAGTCGACTGATACTGTTGATTTCGGGTAAACCTTGGTGGTTAGGCCCATGTTCACCTATGTTTTAGTCCCCTAACCTCTCCTAACCCTAGGACATGTTATGGAGAGCATTAGAAAGGGTGGAAATCCATTGAATATGGATTAGGAGAGGTGTTCAGGGTGAGTATCAATTTTAAGGTGGATGAGAGTTCATTGTTGAACTTTGCCTTAATTTTGATTGTTTAATGTTCCTATTGGCTTAGGGACTCTCCAAGGACATTGTTGGTGCAATGGTCAAGGGGGAGCAAGCCTCTAAGGGGAGGTATCCATCATGGGAAGATGGATGTGTACTTTTCTTCATGGGAGGAAAATTGGGTTGCTTCTCTTTAAGTGATATGTGACTTATCACTAGAAAGATTGTAGGTGTGTGTTCCTCCAAGGGATAGATTGTAAGATCCCATTAGGATATGAGACATTCATACCCTTGGGGAGGACTTTTTTGATGTAAGTCAAAAAGGGGAAGAAGTTACCGAGTTACCAATTGGGTTTGGAATTCTCATTGGGATGTGAGAATTGTCAATTAGGGATAATTGGTAGACTTGAGGGATAGTTTTGTCAATCATCAAAAAGGGGGAGATTGTTGGTGCAATCGGCCCGGGTTGACTCGAGTTTGACTCGAGCAGTATTTTGATGATAGACAAAACTTATGACATGGGATTGTCATAGGAAAGTCCAACATGGAGTTGACATGGAAAATCCAAGCATGGGGCTTGGTGTGGAAAGTCCAAAGCATTGCGAAGTCGTGCGCTTGGTGTTTGGTGAGAATTGCATTGCGAAGTCGTGCGCTTGGTGCATCCGAGGGATTGCCAGACGGGGAGCGAATGGAGTGAGGCCCAAGGGAAGCATACTTCGAGGGCAAGAGATATGAAGGATGGCGTTGCGAAGTCGTGCGCTTGGTGCATCCGAGGGACGTAGGCCGAGGGAAGAGAGCTTCGGTGGGGAACTCCATGAGGGATGAGGTGGACTTGGCCAAGTGGCTAAGATTGAGTGTCGAATGCTCAAACAACTTGGTGTTTAAGGTTTTACCCGACATCAGTCGACTGACATAGGTGTCAATCGACTGACATACATGTCAGTCGACTGCTTTAAGTCGACTGTGACTCGACTAGTGTTCAAGTCTGGTTTTTGTGCCATCAGTCGACTGCCACGGGTTGGCAGTTAACTGACGAGACCATCAGTCGACTGCTGATGGCAGCAGTCGATTAGTCGCGAGGGTTTCGGGCATAGAATGGTGATCAGTCAAGTGCTCGCTTCCGGCACTCGACTGTTAGCTCCATTAGCCGACTGATGGCGTGATCAGTCGACTGATATGGGAGCCGTTAGATGAAATCCAACATGAAAGAAGCCGATATTGGGCAACGACTACAGGAGCAGTTGACTGATCGGGGCATCAGTCGACTACCAGTGGTCAACGGGAAGAAAACAACCTTCTCTATTTATAGAGAAGGTGTGGGCTTTTGGATGACTAATGCTTATGCTCTAATTGATCATCCAGGTGTCATACAAGCTTCCAACTCTTTCTCTTGTTCTTATTTCAAATCTATTGTAAGAAAGAGTATTTGTGTTGTAAGAAGGTTTACCTCCACCTTGCTTTGGCTAAAGGGAGAGACCATATTGGATTGGTTTCGGAGTGATTCACCGGAGACGAATCGGGTCGTGGATTTGCGGCGAGGCCGTGAACCACGTTATATCGGTTTGTTAGCATTGCCTTTGTATTGTCTTTATATTTCCGCTTGCGCTAATTATACTTGTAGGCAATCAACGAACGAATTCCACCATACGATGATTGAGGGCTATTCACCCCCCTCTAGCCGGCCACCTACTGTAATATATCGGAGAAAAAAAATAATTTAATATAAAATAATAATAATATAATTATAAACGAGATAAATAAATAAATAAATTTATTTATTTATTTTATTAAAAGGAATTTAGTTATTTAATTTTGGGATAAGATTTTTATTAGATGGGACGAGGTCTCATTAGTGTTAACTATTATCTTAATTAATTAAGTATAAGGTTTTATAAATTAAAACCCTAAGTGTCGGTTTAATTAAAATCTAAGTTAGAAAACCTAGTATTTTTATTCTTCCCCCGCCGCATTCCCTTTCCCGAGCCCCTTCTTCTCACGCGAACTGTCGCCGCCTCCTCTTCGCCGTCCATCTCGTCGTTGCGCATGCGCCGCCTCCAGTTGTTGCACACACGGTCGCATTGCGGTATCCTGGTCACGCCCGACCGCCGCACACGCGTGGCTCGGCAGCCATGTGAGTCGCCTTTCTCCTACACACCGGTCATGCCTACTCGCCGTCGGCGCCTTTCCTAGTGCCTAGGTCATCGTCGCCGTGGGTGACAACCACGTCGCAACGCATCCGCAGTCACATCTCTTCGCTGCTTGTGCATGGCGTTGCTGCCCTCTACTGGCGTGATGTGCCCAGCACCGCTGTCGAGCAGTCACCTCCTCTCAACACACTCAGGCGATGCAAATAAAGGATCAGCACGTGCACGTGCGTCGGTAGTGTCTCCGTCTGGTCCGATGCGGGAGCAGCGAGTCTCTATCGGAGCTAGGTAAGGGTTCGATTATTGGGTTCTTCATGAGATTTCAGTTTCGATCGGGTGTGTCATTTGAAGTTTCCTATTCTTGCATAGGTTGATCCGATTCTAGCCGAGGTTCACGGTTGTCGCAGCAATCAGATCACTGTTCGTCCGATTTGTTTTCTATTCTTGTGGTGGCTATCTTCGACCGACCTTCTCCATAGGAAGCTTAGATCACGATGTGGAGAAGGGGGCAGTAGCGGATATGGTAAACAGCTTCGCCGATAAAGTGAAATTTTGGTATAATCTCTATTTTTTCCCTTTTCTATTCTGTTCAATGTGTTACTTACAGACCAATGGAGTTGCTAATTGTTGAGGTGTGGGGATGTTCTACGTTTTGAGTGAAGCTGTGAAGGTAATGAGGTGCTCTAAGGGTGTTGTTGAGAGGTGGTTGTGAAGGGGTTGTTTTGTTAAGGTAAACTTGGCAGTTGCTGAGGGTTGTGATATTTGGACAGTGATCTTGAGCTTTGGATTGTCCGGTGATAAGTTTCAACTATGGATCTATTGTGAGTGTAGAATGAGGAAATGGTGGTATGTGATTTGCTTATGTATCTAATCTGATATGGAGTCGGTTTCTTTGATTTTGGTACATGTATATGGGGGTAAGGAAGTAAATGGGAGTACCCTATTGCAGAACTTGTTTAACTAGGCTACTATTGGGCTGCTGGTTAGTAACTAATGGAAGAAGTTGTTATATTGGTAAGGTTCAGGATATGAATTTATGTTAACAAACGATTAAGTAAGGGAGTTAGATCAAAATCCATTTGTTGGTGGATTGATGGACCAGTTAATGGGTTAATGAATCGATTTCATTTGTTTTTTGGAAAATGATAGAACTTAGTCATGTATGTTCTATGTGTAGGGTTTTGATTCGAGACATTCACGGGCGTAAAGATAGTTGGCATTCTTCATAGCAGGCGGGTATTTTGACTTATCTTTTAGATATGGTCATATTGATATGCTTAGTTAGTTATAGCTTGCAATAATTTTTATGTTTTATCTGCCTTGTATGTCGCTGTGCCATACATGATACATGCATTGCTATCTCAGTCGATACTATCTTGATACATGCACCCGACCAGCTTTTAGATATACCTTCCCTGTTTTACATAGGTCATTGATATTGTGCATATTATTCGGATACGTATTTTGGTTGGTGTTACATGCTTTAGTGTCATGCACCATCTTGCATGATTGCATGATGGCTGGATGGGGTTCCTTTGTAGTTGAGCCCGCAGCCAGTTACATGATCTGCACACGCTGTCACTCATGGGTTAGTGGTACATCAGGAGGGTGTGTGCAGTAGCTCTGTCAGGCTCCGCTAGTTCGCTCATGGGTAGCGGGCAGGGATCCCTCCTCTGGTCTACGACACCTGGAGATGAGAGCATTGCTCCCCCACTCTGTTTGGGGCAGAAGGATAGGTGTACTCCGACAGCATCCTGTCCACTCGGTCACTCAGGAGCAGTGATGACAGAGTGCACAATTGTCATAGCCCTACCCACTCGACTTCACCATCGCGTGTGAGGCGGCTGACTGGCGTCAGGGGTGACCATGTCATTTGCATCACATGCATATTGCATGGATGGTATTTATATTGTGTTTACTGCATTTTGGGTTGCTGCCTTGGATGTTGCATATGATTGACATGCATACAGGATATATTTTTTTGTATTTGGTCTGACGACTATATTTCTGCTTGTATGACACATGCTTCTATATCAGGATAGGAGATGCAGGTAAGTACAGTCTTTCCATATTTCTTTTTATGCATTTTCTATATTTGATTAGAAGACTGTACTGACATGATTATTATTGTTAGATATATCTTACTATGCATATCGACTATTATCCATTGAGTTCATTGAACTTACCCCGTTGCTTTATATTTATTTCAGGATAAAACTGCCAGGAGAGTCCAGCTGCCAAACCCCCTCGTCATGTTGGTTTTTGCTATTGGATTTATGGTTCGATTTTTTACTAGAAGACATGTTTAGGTTTTGTGTTTTGATTATGTACGCGTGGATACTTTGATCGTATTTGATATGTCCTTATGGACTTTTATTCGATTGGTTTGGTTGAGTATTCCTGCTCAGATGGCAGAATGGGTAAGTCTAGATATTGTAGACTTTCGTTATTTACTTTGATTGTTGGCCTGAGGCCTATTTATGACCTGCGTGTGTGGTTTTTATTCCAGTCGTGTTGACCAATGTATAGTAGGTCATGTGGGCCTTGCATGTAAGTTTCGTATTGTCACCCGTACAGGGGAGATGCTGTCAGATTTTTGTCTGGCGGGGACTCCCCCGGGGCATGACACCTACGTTCCAACACATTGGACTTATGCTGTCAAGACTCCACCCTTGGACTTTACGTTGCCAATATCATCCCTTGGACTTCCCTTGCCAACCCATGCTGGACTTTTCATTTGCCAAGACTCAAGCTTGGATTTTCCCTTGCCAAGACCCATGCTTGGACTTCCATGCTTGGAATTTCCATAACAATGGTCAAACCATTGTTAAACATCAAACATGACCTGGGTCGATTGCACCAACAATCTCCCCAACACATTGCCAGACATCAATGTTAAATATTGAAACATTACTCGAGTCCAACTCGAGTCTGGTCAATCGTGACATGGGCCGATTGCACCAATAGGCTAGGGCCAAGGGTGAGGAGTCATGGACTTGAACAAAGGGATTGAGACTGATGGAAGTGACTTAAAAGCTTAGGTCTAGGCTAAGGGTACCCGGTAGCATGACAAAACCAATGGAAGCATTTGAAGGTTAGTACGAATGGTGAAGGAGTTGTGGAGGACTCGGATGTACCCTGAGGGCGTGAGACTGATAGAAGTGACTTGAAGGCTTAGGTCTAGGCTATGAGTGAGTGTCAAGTATGAGGGGATCATACTTAGGTTAAATCTTAGTTTTGAGGTTACTAGTGGATTGGTGGTATTGACCAGTCAATTGGTTGAGTTCTCGGCACTCAAAGGGCTCAGGAGACTTGAGCAATCGACTAGTCGACTGAGGCTCGACTGTTGACTTATGCTTTGGCAGTTGACTCTTGGCTTGTACCAATCGACTGACCATTGATAGTCGATTGCTAGGATTGAGCAATCGATTGACCTTAAGTGGACAGAGCACAGAATGTCTCTAAGTCAACTGTTAGCCCATGACAATCGACTGATGGTTATGGCAGTCAACTGATCGAGT
Organism: Wurfbainia villosa; assembly: GCA_025175895.1. NCBI lineage: Eukaryota > Viridiplantae > Streptophyta > Magnoliopsida > Zingiberales > Zingiberaceae > Wurfbainia > Wurfbainia villosa. The sequence continues at coordinate 197,106 of CM046005.1, forward strand.
AATTTCAGATGTGGATTAGTCCATTATGAGACAATGGATAATTGGGCAGTCGTGGGTAATGTCAGTCGACTGCTAGATAGAAAATTTGCCCGAGCGGGGGCATTAAAAGGAGATCTCGGTGGAGGAAGGAGCAGCCGGTTCTTGGAGCTCTTGGAGGGGAATTGTTGTTGCATTCCAAATCTCCCAAGCCATTCTAAAGCAACTAAAAGTATAGCGATCAAAAGCACACTTGTGTGAAGTGTTTAGTTTGTGTTTTCTCATTTCTTTTGTATACTTATTTTTTGGTCGATTCTTTCATTGTAAATCTCTTGTAAGATGTTTCTCCATCTCCAAATTATTTCCGAGAAGGATAAGGTTTAGTGGTGGTGTGCATCACTAGAGCTCACTCTAGAGCTCGACCATGGAGTAGGAACTAGAGTTCTGAACCATATAAAATCATTGTGTAGTGTTTTGTGGATTGTCGTGTTGGTTCATTTCTATTTTTTATTTTGTATTCCGTCATGCAAACGTTTTGTAGAGACAAGAATGCGATCAACGAATGAGTGAGATCGAACGAAAAAAATCAGAAATCGCTATTCACCCTCCTCTAACACCATCAAAGTACCAACAGTGAGTTGACTACATTACTTGACTAGTTTCATATCAGTCGACTCCGATAACAATTAGTTGACTGTTATACCAAAGTTCGGGAACTAAAAGTTTGCAATTTGACTGAGGCACTCGATTGATTTCATCAGTCGACTGTCATGATGATCAGTCAACTTTTAATATAGGTTTTACGAACAAAAGGTTTACAGTTCCACTAGAGCAGTCAATTATTGTTGAAAGTTGATTGTTGAAATCACTAGTTGATTGTTATAGGAAAAATTAGGTATAGAAAGTTTTTAGTTCTAATCTCATGAGTCAGAGCCTCTTGAAGTTGTCCATTCCAAAACTAATTAGAGGTTCAATCGTTGAAAAAGAGGATGTCAAAATTTTCTTGAAATAATTAATAAAATTATTCACATCAAATGAAAAGGTCAAAACTATTTTGATTTTATCGAAGCTTGTCTCAATGTGCTGTAATAAAAAGGAAAACATGAGAGGGTACATCATGAAAATATTTAATGTAGCTACAAGACCTACAACACTAAATAAAAATGTTTGAAAGTGTGTTGGTATATTTTGTCTTAATGTCGTTGTCTATATAATTCACTCCTTTCAATTATAATACTCAAAAAGAGGAGTGAATATTAAATAAGCTTATAGCTCAGTGTGTACAAGCCGATGAGAGATTAAAGTAAGAGACATCTGAGAGCGCTCATTTGCCATCCAATTCGTAGGGTACCAACAAGAAAAGAAAAGGATCAATATCAAAAGAAAGAGCAAGCAAATTATAGACACTTGGACATTTAATGATTTTTGCTAACACTCATAAATGCCCTTCTAGTATGTTTTTGATGACACTAACATTTTAGCGATATTACTGAAAAACACCTTATAAAGTGATGTCATTTTAGACCCTTTTCACATTCCTGACATTTTATAATAAGGACAAAGCTAAATATCATCTAAACTTATTTGTTTTGATATTTGTAAATGTCTAATTTTTTTTATAAAAGAAATAAAAGTTGTTAGTATAATTAATTTTAAGATTATTTTAAAATGTCTTAACTAATTTATAATGACATTAATAAATATCATTATAAAAAATTATAAAGACATTAAAAATGATACTAATATTTATTTAAATTATAATGTGGATTTAATATTTACACATATCATAATTCATCCATCTTTTAGAATAAAAAGTTATAAAATGCAATTTAAAGTGCTAGTATAAAATAAATTCATCTAACAATTATTTGAGACAGTTACAAATACAATACTATTGATGAGCCTTTTACATTCAAAACTAACTACACACGACACTTAAAATATTAAATTTTAGAACTAACAAATCTTGTAAAATAAAAACTCAACTAGTCAAATCATCTTCAATCATAATATTGATTTACAAAAATTCAAGTATCTGTCACCTACAAATATAATGAATATATTTGTATTAGTGAAATAAAATAATAAACACACAAAGTTAATAAAAATAATGATAAAGATTAGATATCATAATAAACAAGAAAATATCAAACATTTAACTTGTCTTTCTTTTTATCCATTGGTATTTTATGTCAATCTTCCATATCAATTGGATGATACTTGTCATTTTTTGCCAAAGAACCCTAAAAATCAATAAATTTATTTCTTTTGGTTTTTATAGGCTGGTTCTTTATCATCACATGGAATCTTAATGTGTAATAATGTGATAGGTCAACTCCAAATTTCTTTCATAGATGTAGGATTTTTTTTTTCCTCTTATTATTATGAAGTTCATCATCACTGTATGAGATATTATCTTGCACATCAATATAGAATTGATTTGAAGTTGTATCTCTTTGGTTATTCAAGATACTTGTATATTTTGACCATCTATAAAAGTACTAATTCAATTAAAAAATACAAATAAGAATTAGACAAACAGAAAGAAAACTATATAAAATTTTATTTTAATTTACCACGTAAAATAGATTAAAAGTTTTTTTTCATCAAATAATAAATTTATTGTACATAAAATTATATAATGCATCCGATAGTGAATTGACTCCGTAAGTTGTACTTCAATTGCTAAATGAATAGTTAGATGAATCATTATGTAAAAAAATGATAGAGATTTTTTTTTTTCAATTCGTATATAATCATTGCAATATCTCTATTCAAATGAACGAAAAATTACTTTACAGCGTAACTTTCAAAAATATCTATTTAATCTAATGGAATCCAAACGTGATCCGAAATGTGAGGCACTTTACAGTAGCAAAGCAATTTATAAAACAAGCTCCAACGACAAAATATGCATATCTCTCTTAGTAGCATGCTTCTTTCCGATATTCAACATATTTGGGTTAATGTTAATGTCACATATAAAGTTTTGTGTGTTGTCCTTTTGTTTCCAACACACGGAAAGCTAGCTATATCCCTTGCGTAAGAAGCAATAAGCATATTAAGGTCATAAATTTTAATTTTTCATGCCAACTAAAGAAGAGTTAAAGATATATGGGTCCTAGATCAACACACATTAATTAGGATGAAGAAATTAATGACAATGTGAAATAACGGAAGAATAGGAAAAAAAAAAAAAAAAAAAGGACTCCTGCTTAAGAGGTAGAGCAGCGTTTAAGGGTCCTGAACGAAATAATACAAATTGAATTTTTTTATAGATAAAAAAATTATTTTTAAATAAAAATCAGATCCTTTTCTTTATCAATTTTGAAAAAAAAAAAAATCTTTAGACCCTAAATGGAAACTCCAAATGCTCTTGTCTAGAACCGACTATGCATATTCTAAAATGAAGACAAATGCCAGTAATGTAAAATAAATCTATATAAAAAATTACAGTCATTATTCAAATATTTTTTGCTTTACCACTGTCAATGCCTCAGTGGTAGGAAAAGCTCAGGAGCTCATGATGGTAGTGTTAGTTACTCTCTGCTCTAGTTTAATGTATTTTATATTAGTAATTACATCGGCAATTACTTGTCCCACCGGCTGCATCAAAATGCTTCATTCCAGAAGAATCTAATTGTAGGATCATACATCAAATTAAAGTTGTCCAAAGATCCCAACCTCGATCTCTTTCCACATTCTGTGCAATCCCACACTCGTCAAATCATAGTTAGCAGCCACACTACTAAAGACATTATCGACCAATTTTCTTTTTCCTTCTTCATTGACTTCTTTAAATAATCCTGCATTCGATACCACATCGTCAACAAAAGAACGAAAAAAAAAATCATAAGGGCAGATTTATAAAAAAAAATTATTTGCGTTGACTAATATGACAAGTGGGAAAATAATAAAATTATGTATCTTTGAAAAATGCTAACTTCTGAAATGATTTTTTTTTCATGTTTCCATGCGCATGTGACTTAGTAATATTTTAGCTTTGCACGAACTATTTATTTATTCCTTCCATCTTGCAAGAATACATTCTTGCAAGTTGAATGAATTCAAGCTAGGTGATAACATACGAATATGAAATCCATGAGGGATCTTTGCTTGCACTCCCGACTTAGCTAGCTTCTTCGACAACAAACATGAGATCAGGACACGACCAAATTCGAGCAAACCTATGGGCACACCTAAAGAGATAGGGGCGAGAGAAGCAACGAGAAGCCTGTGAAGGCTCGGAGGAAGAATGAAACACATTCTCCTTTTCCGTTCTCCTCTCCTTTGTTTCTATTGTTGGATCTTTTCAATCTATCAATAGATCACGCATCCCACATATATATTCAGAAAAATAAAAATAAAACGATTTGAATATAAGATCTTGTCAATTGATCTACAACAAGAATGTAGAAAAACAAAATATAGCGGCAATGTAATGTAAGCATAAACATGCAGCTCATGAATCTGGAGGCATCATTGCCGAAAGAATCTGAAGATCTGATGCAGAGAGAGTCGTAGGGTTTGATCTTTCACAGGTCGAGCGTGACGGCCCTGTATGCTTTGTCCGATAGAAAGAAAGAGATGACCAATCAATCCTCTCGCCTGTAGATATCACACCCTGTATATAGAACTAACCCTAATCCGTTAACAACCCATCAATACTAACAGTACGAGCTAATGGGCTCTACACATATGAATTCAAAATCTAATAACCCACACCCAATAACACAAATACGCTAATCAAAATTATAATAGTTAGATCACTTTAATCAGGTTCAAATTAATACAACGCAATCGGATTCGTTACGGTAATCATATGTGAGTCCACACACCAACGTTTATTTATCGCGTTCACAGTTAACGCCCAACGTCATTATAACGCCGACGATAATACGTAACTGAACGAAGTACAATGCAATCTATTCCATTAACTTCATTGGTATAGGACTAAAGTGACCATAGTTACTCTATATATGATCGGTAGCAAGACCCGTCAATAATCATGAAATCAATATCGTCAATGACATTGATCTGATGTGGATGTATAATATGAAAAATACACGAAATGTGATATGCACATGCATATTCTCAACTGATACTCCTTATGATCCAAAATTGGATCTTGATCATGTTTGCAAGCACCATATGCTAAATCATATTAAAATCATGATCACCTTATGACTCAATATTGAGTCTTACATCACATTTCCAATCACTATATACAAACCGCATTAGTAAATCATGATATTTTTTTATTCAGAGTGTCAACAAATATACATGTAAAAGAAAAATTTTATTCATACGATAATTAAAATTTACATGTGTTCATTATATACATAGAGCAACCAAAATAACAAATAAATACATACTCCTACTAAATGGGTACTTCATCCATATAAAAGACTCTCATATACAACATATGCCGATGAAACACCTTGGATAACAATCCCTTGGCGAGCGGATCCGTCAACATTCAGTCTGTTTGAATATGCTCTATCATTATTTGACAACTCTAGACTATTTCCTTAACCATCAGGTACTTAAAATCGATGTGCTTTGACTTCGATGAGCTACGATTATTTTTGGAATAGGGTTATGTAGCTTTATTATCAAAGAAAATTTTCAATAGTCTGTCAACACCATCGATGACCTGTGTGATAAAATTTCACAATCATATCCCGTGATTTGATACTTCATAGCAGACTATTAATTCTATCTTCATCGTTGAAGTCGCTATAAGCGTCTATTTGACACTTCTCCGTGATATAGCTCCTCTAGAAAACATGTAGATAAAACCTGAGATAGACCTCCTGCTATCCAAACATCCAGCAAAATTAGAATCTGAATATCCAATCACTTCCAACTGATTAATTAGATCTCCAATATGTGAGCATGATCAGTTCTTTCGTTCTTTGTAGATATGATATGAGTTGCGCAAGTCAAGATCCTATGGATGACATTTCATTGATTGAAAGCCCACATTTCATAACACTACTTAGCTGGAATGAAGACCAAGAGCCTTACAATTAATTCAAGACCAAGAAAGGAGGATGACTCTTTGTCACTCCTAGTCAAAAATAAAATACAACCTTTCATTCATTTCCCTAGTTGCATGTATTTGTTTAATGGTACTTAAATGCATACTTGTTTAATTGAACTTTTCTATTAGAAAATTTATGTATTTAAGGAGATGTAATGAGTGAAAAAAGGGAATGAAAAAGAATGAGTTTTGTTTTCTCTTCCTAAAGACCGAGAGATTTTTTATTAGAGAAACTATAGATTTCGATGATGCTTGTGTTGTATCCGATCGTTAGTTTTTTCGCCATCAATTGTGAATCGGTGGTGTCACTGTATTCGATTTAGGTTGGTAATCGCCGCTTGACATCATTTTGATATCAGAGCTGAGCGAGGTTGATGGAAAACCGACATCGACGTTCGAATAATGGTGAAGCTGCGACTCAGGATCGTGATCTTCGTGATGTCAAGATTGATGACTTGCAAAGACAGGTCCAACAATTGCAACAGCAAATACAAACGATGCAAGTTAATGATTCTCGTCAAAATTCTGAACGTGAGTCATCAGGAGAAGAGGTGAATCCTTTTCACAATAGAGGAAGTGGTCCTGAGTCTCCTCGGTAAGGACGAATTGATCATCGTTCTGGGCGTTCGAATGAGATGAAGGTGAATGTTCCAGAGTTCGTGGCGAAAATGGATCCTGAGGAATTCCTTGATTGGTTGCTTACTATCGAATGAGTGTTCGAATATGAAGACATCGAAGAGATAGAAGAAGTCGCGGATGAGGGTACATTATTGGTGCTACGAAAGACTCTTAGTACCAATGCAATATCTCAGGAGGAAGGTCAACGGGAGCGAATTTTTCAAACTCGTTGCACGGTGTCTGGGAAGGTATGCAATATTATAATCGACGGAGGAAGTTGTACCAACGTTGTTTCCACAACCATGGTAGAGAAGTTGCAGCTACCCACGACGATCCATCATCATCCTTATAAACTTCAGTGGTTGAGTCAAGATCAAGAAGTTCGAGTCACAAAACAAGCCCTCATATCCTTCTCAATTGGCATCGATTACAAGGACGAGGTAACTTGTGATGTGGTTCCAATGGATGTGTGTCATCTTCTACTCAGCCGCCCGTGGCAGTTTGATCGGCGTGTCATCCATGATGGTTTTCGAAATACATATTCCTTTGTTTTGGACCTAAAGAAGATTATTTTGATGCCGATAGCACCTGGAAAAGTGGGGTTGTCTGCTATCTCTTCCAAGCCCACACTTCTCATTGATAAAGTAACGGTTCGTGCTATTCTAGCAAAATCAGAATTATTTTATATTTTGATGATTGTCGAAGTTGCTAACATCACCGAAGAAGCTTTGCATCCCTTGTCCATAAGCTCTTAGAGGAGTTTAATGATGTCTTTCCAGAAGAAATGCCCAGAGGACTACCGCCCTTGCGAGACATACAACATCAAATTGACCTTATACCTGGAGCATCCTTGCCGAACAAACCAGCTTATAGGTGCAACCCAAAGGACGCTAAGGAACTTCAACAACAAGTGGACGACTTAATAGCAAAGGGATATGTTCGAGAAAGTCTAAGTCCTTGTTCGGTTCCTGCTATACTCATGCCGAAGAAAGGATGGTTCGTGGCGAATGTGCATGGACAGCCGTGCTATTAATAAAATTACAGTGACATATCATTTTCTGATTCCTCGTCTTGATGATATGCTTGATGAACTATACAGAGCTAAAGTATTTTCCAAGGTTGATCTTCACAGCGGTTATCACCAAATACACATGAAAGAAGGGGACGAGTGGAAGACCGCTTTTAAAACTAGAGGCGGGTTGTATGAGTGGCTTGTTATGCCCTTCGGGTTGACTAATGCCCTAAGCACCTTCATGCGTCTTATGAATCAGATTTTGAGGCCTTTTCTTGGAAAATTTATCGTCGTATACTTCGATGATATTCTTATTTACAACAAGAATGAAGGAGAGCATATTCAACACCTTCGAGAATTATTTACAACATTGCGGCAAGAGAAACTTTTCGAAAACTTGAAGAAGTGCAGTTTTTTGTCACCACAGGTTGTCTTCCTTGGCTATGTTGTTTCTGTCGACGGTATCCATGTTAATGAGAGTAAGGTCAAGGCAATTCGATCATGGCCTTCTCCTTGTTCAGCCCATGACGCACGGAGTTTCCATGGTCTTGCATCGTTCTATCGGCGATTTATTTGTAATTTTAGTTCTCTGGCAACCCCTTTGACAGAGACCTTGAAGGGAGATCAATTCATTTGGACAGACACCGCCCAACGTAGTTTTGAGACCCTCAAAGAAAAGATCGGTGAAGCTCCCGTATTAGCATTTCTCGATTTTTAGAAAGTCTTTGAAGTAGAATGCGATGCTTCCGAGATAGGGATTGGCGGAGTCTTGCAACAAGAAGGTCGCCCCATTGTATTTTTTGAGTGAGAAACTAAATAATTCGAGGGCGAAATATTCTACGTACGATAAGGAGTTTTATGCGATCATCCGAGTACTGAAGCATTGGAGCCATTATCTCCTTCTGAAAGAATTTATCCTTCATATTGATCATGAGTCACTTAAATTCATTAATGGACAACACAACGTGAGCCGGCAACACGCCAAATGGGTATAATTTCTTCAATCATATTCCTTCGTTCTCATGCAAAAATCAGGAAAAGCGAACGTCGTCGCGGACGCACTTTCTAGAAGACATGTGTTATTATCTACGCTCGATGTTAAAATTATGGGATTTAAGTTTCTTAAAAAACTCTACTCTACTGACAATGAATTTTCTGTGGCATATGGAGAATGCTCTCGAGGCTCTTTCGGTAAATATTTAATCCATGATGGTTTTATATTTAAAAATAATAAGCTTTGCATTCCTAGATGTTCTCTTCGAGAACTTTTAATTCGAGAAGTACACCGAGGAGGTGTGGCTGGACATTTTGGCATAGAGAAGACTTCTTCTATGCTCCAAGAACATTTTTATTGGCCAAACATGATCAAGGATGTCAAAGTTATTGTCAACCGATGTATTACTTGTCATCAAGCCAAGAGCAGATCGCAGCCTCAAGGACCATATATGCCTTTGCCCGTGGCCGAGCGTCCTTGGGAGTTTGTGAGCATGGATTTCGTTCTTGGTCTTCCAAGAACTCAACGCTATCGAGATGCAATTATGGTGGTCATTGATCGATTCTCAAAAATGGCGCCCTTCATTCCATGTCAAAAGACAAATGATGCCTCTTCAATTGCAGATCTTTATTTCCGAGAGATTGTGCGACTACATGGTGTGCCATGAACCATCGTATCCGATCGAGACTCCAAATTTCTGAGTTATTTTTGGAAGACACTGTGGAATAAATTGGGTACTAAACTACTATTTAGTACAACATGTCATCCACAAGCCGATGGTCAAACCGAGGTGGTGAACTGAACTATGGCTACTATCTTAAGAACTCTGGTATCAAAGAACCTTCGTGATTGGGATTTGAAGCTCGCGCATGCTGAGTTCGCTTATAATCGTGCTCCCAATACTACTACTAAGAAGTCTCCATTCGAAGTAGTCCATGGAGTAAATCCATTAACACCTATTAATTTAACTCCATTTCTGACAAAAGAAGTCATTGATGCAGCTGTAGAAGAACGTGCCAGACTGATAAAGAGCCTCCATGAGAATATCAAAGTGCAAATTGAACATCAAAATGGGCGATATCAGGCACGTGCCAATCAACGAAGAAAGCTTATCATATTCAAACTCGGAGATTTGGTTTGGATACATTTACGGAAGGAGTGTTTCCCAGCTGAACGCAAATCAAAGTTAATGCCGCAAGCTGAAGGGCCTTTCAAAACTCTAGAAAAAATCAACGATAATGCTTATCGTGTGGAGCTTCCTAAAGACTATAATGTTTCAGCTACATTCAATGTTCAGAATTTATCTCCGTACGAGGATGACATTGGACTCGAAAATTTGAGGGCAAATCCTTCTCAACAAAGGGAGGATGATATGAGTTGCGCAAGTCAAGATCCTATGGAAGACATTTTATTGATTGAAAGCCCACATTTCGTAACACTACTTAGCTGGAATGAAGACCAAGAGCCTTGCAATTAATTCAAGACCGAGAAAGGAGGATGCCTCTTTGCCACTCCTAGTCAAAAATAAAATGCAACCTTTCATTCATTTCCCTAGTTGCATGTATTTGTTTAATGGTACTTAAATGTGTACTTGTTTAATTGAACTTTGCTATTAGAAAATTTATGTATTTAAGGAGATGTAATGAGTGAAAAAAGGGAATGAAAAAGAATGAGTTCTGTTTTCTCTTCCTAAAGGTTGAGAGATCTTTTATCCAAGAAATTATAGAGTTTGGTGGTGCTTGTGTTGTATCCAATCATTATTTTTCTCGCCATCAATCGTGAATCGGTGGTGTCACTGTATCCGATTCGGGGTTGGTAATCGCAGCTTGACATCAAGATACCACATTATCCTCTTTATGACTTTCCAATGCCCTTGTTTAGGGTAGGGGTGTAAACAAACTGAATCAAACCGAACTTTAAAAAAATTTTAGTATTTGAGTTTGAGTTCGAATTCGATCTGACATATTCGAGCTCGATTCAAAGTTCGAAAATTTAATAATTTTGGGTTTGAATTCGATTCGAATCAAAGCCAGAGTTTGGATTCGATTCGAAATTTTTGAATATTAATTCAAACTATTCGATCATTATTCGAAATTGAGGCTCGATTTAATATTCAAAAATTGATGCTCGATTTGATATTTGAAAATATATAAAAATTAGAGATCTAATCACCATAAAATTGTATAAATATGATTACACTAAAAATAAAGTATAACATACTAGTAAATATTAGTCTCTCTTTTTTTTTCAACATTAGAATCCTTAAAACTTTTACAATTCCTTCATCAAACAAAATAGACACTAAATTTTCAATCAACTTTAAATATCCTGCCCTAAGTACCGGCACATTTAGAAGAAAAATATTATATTTTTCACTGGTAAAAGAATATTAAATATATAAAAATAACAAAATACTAAATATCACTATTTATCTCTAAAATATAAATCATTAATAATATTCAACTATCAAAAGACTATTATCGAGCAACATGCAAGCTTGAAACTTAAGCAAAAACTTTCGTTCAACTCCAAACATCCTACACTAAGAGAAAATAATATAGGTTTTCACCACTTTAAAAAAAATAAATATTCAAAGTCAATAAGATATTTAATATGATTGTTTATCTTTCAAAATAAAAACCAACAAAATCTCTTAGTCATCAAAAACTTTACCTCCGATCAAAATCGCTTCCTTTAGTTCTTACTATACTGCATTCAACTCCAAAAATCTTAGAATAAAAGAAAATATTATATGTATTCACCACTTGAAAAAATATAATAAATACACAAAAATAAGATAATTAATATGATTATTTACTTTTTAAAATGAAAGCAACAAAATCCCCTAGTCAAAATCCTCACCTCCCAAGTCCCAACAAAATCACTTCCTTTAGCTCTTACTGTACTGCATTTAAAGAAAATAATTATTTTTTTCTATTAAAAAAGAAAATAAATATACATATATACGAAATTGATTAATGCAAATAATAATAATTATAAATAAAATATGTATATTGATGATAAGTTCAATCCACTAGCAACTTGATTGCCTTTTGTTGTTTTTCAACCTGCAACTAATACAAATAAGAATTTATGTAACAACTTGATTACCTTTATCTCTTTTGTCACTCTATCTCGCTTTCGACACCAATCTCCCTCACGCATAAGCATTTCAATAGTACTAGGAGATAAAGAAGCACGATATTTGTCAATAACATGACTTCCTGCACTGAAAGAGACCTCTGAAGCAATTGTGGTTATGGGTATAACTAAAATATCTCTAGCCATGGAAGCTAAGATTGGAAACTTGTATGTGGTCAACTTCCACCAACTCAAAGTAGGGGCGGATCTAGGGCTATTTAGGAGGGGTCATGACCCCCCTAATTTTAAGTGATTATTATTTTTCACTATAATACTATGATACATATTGTTAAAATTTTATTTATCTTTTTTTTTAATTAACGTTATTATATTTTAATATGTAGCCCCTAATATAAAATTCTCGATTCGCCTCTGACTCAAAGCATCAAATTCTTCATTTGGATCATATCGATGACATCCTTCCTCCAAGTAAACATCCAATTCAAATTTTCTGGATGTACCATCTCAATCTCTCTCAAATAAGAAGAAAATTCAGACCACCTAGATGATAAACTAGTATTTTCTTCCACACTTCGACTCAATTGATTACTCCCTGAAGATTCTGAACCACTCCTTAATTCATGGAGGTTTTGAATAGCACTCTCAGCGTATTCCTTGTAAATTATATACAAAACCATTTGAACATTTATAATATTATCTTGTGCTTCTTCTGTAGAATAAAGTCTTGGAAAAGTAATTAAATTCAAGTAGTCGCATTTTACACCTTGGATCCAAAATAGAACCTATAAACATCAATAAATTGCATTCACCCCAATATATATTTATCAAACTAATTAAGTCACATTTTTTGAATCATTTTGCGAATAAAGTCTTCCTCATCAAGAGATTTTTCATCTAAAAGCATCTTTACTCTAGAAACTTCATTCAAAAACAAATTGGAGGTGGGATACTCGATTCCAAAAATTATTTTTGTAACATCATAAAATACTTTTAAGATGGGAATTATTTTTTTCCATTTATTCCAATCCATCTCCGTAGGACAATAATCAATCTAACTTGGTTCTCGATCCTTGAATCTTGGAAAAACTTCTTTAAAAGATATTGCAACTTTTAGCATCTCATATGTCGAATTCCACCTTGTTTTGTAGTCATCAATCAATTTCCTTTCATTCAATTTTAATTGCTTAATGATCTTCGCAAATTTAAAAAGCCTTGCATCAGTTCGTCTTATAAAATCCACACATTCTCGAATGATATTAATGATATCTTTGATCTCATTTAGGCCATCTTGTGTAATTAGGTTCAAAATATGTGCACAACACCTAACATGGAACAAATTTTCTCCACAAACTATGTTATTTGTTATTCTAGAAAAATCTTCCTTCATATACTTAATTGCAGCATCATTCACACTTGCATTATCAACCGAAATTGTGCACACCTTATTTTCGAGTCCCCATTCTCTTGCACACTTGAGAACAATATCAGGTATTTGGGGGCTACCACAAGGAGGAGGAATATTAGAAAAACTAAGAATATGTTTGTTCAGTTTCCAATTCAAATCAATCCAATGGCCTGTGTCATGCCCCAAGAGTATATCGTGCCGAAAAGTAAATGGACGGCATCTCCCATGTACATAGCAACATATCTGGTTAATACAAGGCCCGTAGGCCCACAACAACAACATAATAAGCAAACATGAATATACTAAACACAGCGGAAACATATTGACAGATAAATAAAATACAAAGACCCAACTGTGCACTCCAGAGTGACTTTGACACAACAAGAATCATAACAGAAATCACATCAAAGACCAAATACATACAACACATCTGTATATCGTAAATACGAAAACAATACAGGGTAAAATCCCAAAATGACAATCCACAAGAATACAATAATGCGGAATAAATATCCATCCATCCGGTGTGAGATGGGATTAGCTGGCGGAGCTCCAAACGTCCAAGGAAATCTTCTACCTGTTACCTGGGCGACAGGAAACCCAGGGTCCGGGGTGGTGAATATAAACTCAGGGGTAATATATAGAAAGTGCATGAACAACATACAGGATATAGAGATCTACAAGTATACATGTGAAGATCTACAGGTATACAGAATATGTCAAATAGACATACAGTCCTATCCAAATCTAATAACAAGTAATCACAGTATAGTCATATTCAATGCATATACTAAACTGATCAACTGAACATGCAATAATATACCACGTACCTGATGGTCTGCAACACCATAAGCTATATCATCCTGAACAGATATATAATAACATAACTCATATAACGTACAAAGTCAATCCCATATTTGACCAACACTCAGACATATGAATAGTATATAATCACATGTAATAACATCCCGGTCCATACCACACTATGACATGACGCTAACCAAATACATACAACAATCTGGACCAACCCATATATCATGCTCAACACACAGCAGTATATAATATGAAAATGACATGTATCACGATGTATAAGCATATGCAACAATCATAGTTCAATCAAATGCAGCATCTCACAAGCATATGTAAAACATATATCAAATACATGCATACATATATATCAGCAATGCATATGCATGGTCATGTTTGCGGACCCGTCCAACCACGACCCCAGTATGGCCCGGGTGGCACGGCATGACGACTAGCCCGACTCCAGCTACCACTACTCTCGAGTGGCCGAGTTGGATAGTATGAATGAGTAGCATATAAGCGTAAAGAGCTAACTACTCCACGGGGATCCCTGCTACTGGCCGCTCCGTCACTACCCATGAGTAGACGAGCTCTGCACACAGGACAACTGCACATCACACAACCACTATCTATAGTGGGCGAGTGCTAACACCACTCTGCACAATGGCCAGGTGCGCATCTCCAGCTACCATCGTCTATAGTGGTCGAGCGCAGCACATCCAATGCTCTGCCCTCAACCCTGCTACCACTACCCCGAGTGGTCGGGGAGGCAAGATGACTGACGACCCGTCTCAACTATAAGGGAGACCCCAGTCGACAGCATGCATTCAATGTAATAATGCATAGCTCCACATACGTATCCTCGCAACACTCTCTATCCCACGGGGAGTCCTGGTCAACCAAAAGTCAACTATACAAGAACTACTAATCCACAAGACACTCTCTCTACCAAACAGAGAGTCATACACAACTGACAGTCAACCACGCTAAGACCTCCAGTCCGTAGCGATATACTATCAACAATCCATATAATCATACACAGATACACAATCCATAATGGATATACAATCACGCTAGGACCTCCAGTCCATAGCCACATACTAACAACCACACACTTATCTATGCACAGACGACTAGATCCACCATAGATGCACAACTAATATGTGTACGATACAACAATCGACTTCATAATTTGATTCATCACCTAACCCTAGTGATGTAACACAGTAACCAAATCTGAGGTCACAAGATAACCCTAACCACATGTACTTAACTGAACATCTATCAGCTAACACACAATAGGGTTTGAAATTCATATCCGTGATAAAAGAACGATGAACTAACAGCAATATCTCAAAGGTCAAGTCTAAGTACAAGCACATGATAAAATAAGAGTGGAGTCAAGATAAAAGAATTCTATATAAATCCAAATTCATGCACCAGATTCAGATCAAAACTACCTAACTAGGGTAGATATTACCCACCTGATACGAAGCTCGAATAATTCTCACGGCCGTTGACCTGCTTCATATCCCAAACCTCAAACCTGCACATAATAGAAAATAATGATTAAGTACAAGTATCCAACAAATATACGAACTAAACACTACATCGTTTCTATACTCGCATCATTTCCTTGTCTACGAGTTAAAAACTCGAGCACACACCTCTCATATCCCCAATCTATAATCAACTTTGGTCGATTCATCCAACCAAACTCTCCCATTGACAACAACAAGATCAATTAAAGTAAACAGATCTAAATATCACTCAAATAGCTATCCAACCATCTAAACATAATCTCAACACTTCAACCTTCACATCTCCTTAATAGAATATACATAGCATACAATCATCAATCCTCCAAATCAATTCATTGCATACTTCATGAATCAATTCTAACATCAGCTGTAAAGCTATGAAGGTAACACACATCCACACAATATTTTTATATCCACACTTACCTTGCTCGGTTCACTCATCTCCAGCAAATCTAGAACAATCCGAATATGAAAACATCCCCACAAATCTGAGCTGTAATGGTAGCTTACCACAAGATCAAACCAACACCTCATTCAATTCAATACACTAAGATCTCCATCTACCGAACAGATCACAACCCCAAGTTGTTCACAGCTCCATCCACAGCAAAACAAAGCATAACCCCCAGTCAACATAAAACGATCAGCCGTTGATAACATTACCCCATCAGCATCCACCGAAGTCAACTAGATCAATAAGAAACAATTGAATAACCCTCTAAATCAAAACTATAGCAGCATCATACCTCCCCTCTCAAACGCAGCCTCTGACCCAACCAATGAAGTGATGTTCAAGATGAGAGGAGATGCAATCGCACTCTCTCAGAAATCCAAGGAACTCACGAGCTGCTGCGTCAACTAGGGAGTGAAGGCCAATATCAGATTCAACCATGAGATGGCCTGTGGCAGTGACAAATCGAGCACAAACAGAAGGAATGGGCGACACGAATGATCTCACCATGGCAAGGACTGGATGCGACGGTGATCAGAAAACTGGCTTAGGGCAACGGCGATGGAAGCAATGATCGACATAGCAGAAGCAATGGGATAGAGTGCGAGCTCGCTGTGATCGAGCGCACTATGAGGAAACGAAGAGGATGGCGATGGCGGTAGCAGCTCCAGCTCACGGTGAAATGGACGATGCGAGGAATCCACGGCAGCGATGAGGAGCAGATCAGAAGCAGAGAGCACGATGTCTCTCCCACTGGTCGGATCCTCCACCGTCGACGGCAGCGGCTCGCGGAGGGAGAAGGGAGATGGAATCGGCGTCGTGAGAGAGAAGAAGAAGGAATCGCGCGATCGGAAAGAGGAGAAAGAAATCGTGGCTGAGAAAATCGGGATCCCATTCATGTAGTTTTTTTTAAAACTGATGGAATGGGTTTAGCTCACTCGAGTCTAACCCATAGCTAACCTAGGTTTAATCCAATCTCTCATTTAACTTAAATCTTTCTCGTATGGACTCCTTTTGAATCCAGAAAAATTTCTGTGAACTCCTAAGAATTATATAAGACAATTTCTCAACTAACAAGGGTTTTTTTTTAAATATCTTACAGCTTGTGATTACCATATACTTAATTTTTTGATTCTTTGATTTCCACAAATCTGTAGTCAAACTAATAGTTCTCACTGTTTTTAACAAATTACACAATATTTTTTTCTCCATCTCATATATCATAAAGCAATTCTTTTTTGCAGTAGCTTGGGATACGCTAGTCCACTCGGGCATTCCGCGTTTACAGAATATATTAAATCCTTCCTCCTCTAGTATCGAAAAGGGGTGATCATGCATAATAATCCATGTAGTAGCTGCCTCTTTCATAAGTTCCATGCAAAATTTTCCATCATTGAATGGAGGAAAAGAAGTTGGATTTACACCGGTAGGACCAAAAACAAGTACCTATTGTTTTAGTTTATCCTCAAGCTTCTTCTTAGCCTCCAAATATTTACAACAATGGGATAAGTGATGCTTCAAATGTGTTGTAGTTCTAGATTTAACATTTGCTAAATACATATGACAATGTTTACACTGATGTTTATCATTACCATTCAAATCAATCACCTCAGTCATTTTTAACCATACCCCGGACCTCTTTTGCCTTTTAGGTTTATGAAATAGATTATCATCATCATTCACATGTAAGTTTGCATTATCATCATTATTAATGGCTTGTTCAACAATATCATCGAAACCTGTAGCTGGACTTACTGAATGTGCAATTGAAAAAGATGTTTCCATACATAAGAAAACAATTTTTCATGGGCATAATGATGGTATAATCTTAGGAAAAATTGTAACAATTATGAAGATTAATCTTTTGTATAGAAAATAGGTTCTAACGCAGAATATGTTTAATAATTGACAAAAAGCATTGAAATGAAAAACAATAAAAACACTAAAACGAACATTGATATGAATCTTCAACAAATATCCCAAATAAAAACAAATCTTCAATAAACATTGAAATGAATCTTCAATAAACCTAATATTTCAAGACATCATATCCCAAATCTTATTATCAACAAAATAAAAACATTGAAATGAAAAAATAGTAGACAATAATTAAAATACTAAAAAAAATAAGAATACATATAAAAATTAATAATCTCTTGAGCTTCTTTCATTTTAATAAATAAAGATTACTGGAGAATAGTATAAATCTTGCAAGGAAGAAGATGTGCGACGACGTAGAGGAAGAAGATGAGCGGCAGCGACAGTCCACCACTTCAAGGATTGGTCACCTAAAGTCCCCTAGTTATCAAAATCCTCACCTCCCAAGTCCCAACAAAATCACTTCCTTTAGCTCTTACTATACTCCATTTAAAGAAAATAATAATTTTTATTTTCTCTATTAGAAAAGAAAATAAATATACAAATATATGAAATTGATTAATGCAAATAATAATAATTATAAATAAAATATGTATACCGATGATAAGTTCAATCCACTAGCAACTTTATTGACTTTTGTTGTTTTCCAGCCTACAACCAATACAAATAAGAATTTATATAACAATATAAAAAGTAGAACTCAAAATTTATGTAACAACTTGATTACCTTTATCTTTTTTGTCACTCCATCTCGGTTTCGACACCAATCTCTCCCACACATAAGTATTTCAACAGTACTAGGAGATAAAGAAGCATGATATTTATCAATAACATGACTTTCTGTACTGAAAGAGGCCTTTGAAGCAACTGTGGTTATAGGTATAGCTAAAATATCTCTAGCCATAGAAGCTAAGATTGGGAACTTGTATGTGTTCAACTTCTACTAACTCAAAGCATCAAATTCTTCATTTGGATCATATCGATGACATCCTTCCTTCAAGTAAACATCCAATTCAGATTTTTCTCGATGTACCATTTCAATCTCTCTCAAATAAGAAGAAAATTTAGACCACCCAGATGATGAACTAGTATTTTCTTCCACACTTTGACTCAATTGATTACTCCTTGAAGATTCTGAACCACTCCTTAATTTGTGGAGGTTTTGAATAACACTCTCAACATATTCCTTGTAAATTATATACAAAATACAAAACCTTTTGAACATTTATAATATTATCTTGTGTCTCTTCTGTAGAATAAAGTCTTGGAAAAGTAAATTCAAGTAGTCACATTTTACACCTTGGATCCAAAATAGAACCTATAGACATCAATAAATTGCATTCACCCCAATATTTATCAAACTTAAGTCACATTTTTTTGAATCATTTTGTGAATAAATTCTTCCTCATCAAGAGATTTTTCATCTAAAAGCATCTTTACTCTATAAACTTCATTCAAAAAATAATTGGAGGTAGGATACTCGGTTCCAGAAATTATCTTTGTAGCATCATAAAATACTTTTAAGATGGGAAATACCTTTTGCAATTTATTCCAATCCATCTCTATAGGACAATTAATATAACTTGGTTCTCAATCCTTGAATCTTGGAAAAACTTATTTAAAAGATATTGCAACTTTTAGCATCTCATATGTTGAATTCTACCTGGTTATGTAGTCATCAATCAATTTCCTTTCATTCAATTTTAATTCTTAACGATCTCCGCAAATTTAAGAAGTCTTGCATCAATTCGTCTTATAAAATCAACACTTTCTCAAATGATATTAATGATATCTTTGATCTCATTTAGGCCATCTTGTGCTATTAGGTTCAAAATATGTGCACAACACCTAACATGGAATAATTTTTCTCCACAAACTTTGTTATTCTTTATTCTAGAAAAATCTTCCTTCATATACTTAATTGTAGCATTATTCACACTTGCATTACCAATCGAAACCGTGTACACCTCATTTTCAATTCCCCATTCTCTTACACACTTGAGAACAATATCAGATATTTGGGGGCTACCACGAGGAGGAGGAATATTAGAAAAACTAAGAATACGTTTGTTCAGTTTCCAATTCAAATCGATTCAATGGCCTGTGATTACCATATACTCAATTTTTAGATTCTTTGACTTCCACAAATATGTAGTCAAACTAATAGTTCTCACTATTTTTAACAAATTACACAACATTATTTTCTCCATCTCATATATCATAAAGCAATTCTTTTTTGCAGTAGCTCGGGATACACTAGTCCACTCGGGCATTCCATGTTTACAAAACATATTAAATCCTTCCTCCTCTAGTATCAAAAAGGGATGATCATGCATAAGAATCCATGTAGCAGCTGCCTCTTTCATAAGTTCTATGCAAAATTTTCTATCATGAAATGGAGGAAAAAAAGTTGGATTTACACTGGTAGGACCAAAAACAAGTACTTGTTGTCTCAGTTTATCCTCAAGCTTCTTCTTAGCCAAATATTTACAACAATGGGATAAGTGACACTTCAAATGTGTTGTAGTTTCAGATTTAACTTTTGCTAAATACATATGATAATGTTTACACTGATGTTTATCATTACCATTCGAATCAATCATCTCAGTCAATTCTAACCATACCCCAGACCTCTTTTGTCTTTTAAGTTTATGAAATAGATTATCATCATCATTCACATGTAAGTTTGCTTTATCATCATTATTAATCGCTTGTTCAACAATATCATCGGAACCTACAGTTGGACTTACTGAATTTGCAATTGGAAAAGATGTTGCCATACTTGAGAAAACAATTTTTCATGGGCATAACGATGGTATAATCTTAGGAAAAAATTATAACAATTATGAAGATTAATCTTTTGTATAGAAAACAAGTTCTAATGCAGAATATGTTTAATAATTGACAAAAAGCATTGAAACGAAAAACAATAAAAACACTGAAATGAACATTGATATGAATCTTCAACAACTATCCCAAATAAAAACGAATCTTCAATAAACCTAATATTTCAAGACTTCATATCCCAAATCTTCTTATCAACAAAATAAAAACATTGAAATGAAAAAATAGTAGACAATAATTAAAATACTAAAAAAAATAAGAATACATATAAAAATTAATAATCTCTTGAGCTTCTTTCATTTTAATAAATAAAGATTACCGGAGAATAGTATAAATCTTGCAAGGAAGAAGATGTGCGGCAACATAGAGGAAGAAGATGAGCGGCAGCGACAATCCACCACTTCGAGGACTGGTCACTTGAAGTCCTTCACAAATCAACACAAAAAAAAAAACCACAATCAAACTTCTACTCAACAAATGATATGCAACATCACAATCAACAACCCAAATAGAAGTTGGATAGCAAAGTATATCAGAGTTCTGAGATGTATGCCGATGCAGAAGCCTTGACGAAAGAAAGAAAAAAGATGATGAATGGCGACTTCAAATTGAAAGATGAAAGAGAGAAGTGGGTTAGGCCTGTTAGGGTTTTGATTTTGGGTAAAATGTTATATTAATTATATATAATATTTTATATATTTAATATATAAAATTTTTAATAAATAAAATATTAAGGTTCGCAAACAGTTCGCGAACAATCGAACAATATTATTTCGGCTCGAGCTCGATTCGAAAAATATTTGCACATATTCGAGTTCGAATCAAATTCGAACCAAATATTATTTGAACTTGCTCAAAAAGTTCGCGAACCGACTCGATTCATTTACACCCCTAGTCCAAGGTTACTTAGATACCTACCTAGCATTCCAACAATGTATGCAATATCCGGACGCCTATAAACCCGAGCAGACATGAGACTCTTTACTGTTTATGCATAAGGAAGTTTCTTCATCTCATTTATTTCAAGTTCATGTTGTGGATATTTTTGCAAGCTAAACTTATCACCTCTAGACATAGGTGTATAATTTTTCATGTCATATATACCGTATGAGCACCTTTCAATATAGGTCTTTTGTGATAATCCAAGTATACCCTTGGATCTATCATGATATATCTATATGCCTAATCCAAAGGATGCTTCGTCAAAATCTTTCATTTCAAATTTATCGGATATAAATGACTTGGTCTTATGCAATAATTATTTACAATCGCTTGCCAGCAAGATATCATCCATATACAGGACAAGTATCACAAATTTGCTCCTACATAACTTGACATATATGTATTGATCAATTGGATTCTCCTTAAAATCAAATGAAGTAATATTTCTTATACCACCGATGGGGTGCCTACTTTAAGTTATAAATAGACTACTTTAATTTACATACTAGGTGCTTTGAGTTATCAAATTTAAAGTTCTCTAGCTACACCAGGTATATCGATTCCTCAATGTCTCCATTAAAGAATGTAGTCGTTACGTCCATTTAATGTAACTCCAAATCATAATGAGTTATAAGTGTCATGATTACTATTAGAGGGTTTTTCGTAGATATAGGTGAGAAAGTCTCATTGTAATCAATATCCTCCTTCTGAGTGAATCCCTTGGTCATAAGGTGTGTCTTATACTTTTTGATATTGCTTAGTGAATTCCGTTTAGTTTTAAATATCCATTTACAACCAACAAGTTTCACTCCTTTAGGCAATTCGACTAACTCTCATACGTTATTGTCTGTCATGGACTTCATCTCATCTTTCATGGCTTCAATTAACTTTTCAGGATTAGAACAATGTTTATGAAGGATCATCTTCTAGCCCAATGTCAAACTCATGCTCTTGGAGATAAACATAATCACGTGAAATCGTAGATCTTCTTTCCCTAATGGATCGCCTTAGAAGCACTTGTACTTGAGGCATTTGAGGTGCTTGAGGAATATGCTCAACCATAGGAGGGTATAGCTCAACCTGAGTAGATGGTTCCTCTACTTGCATAGGGGAGGACACAGGGACATTATGAAGTACTACTCCCACCGGATGTGCAACATCAATTACATAGGGTATGGTAACCATACTATTACTGGTTGCACATGTAGTAACTAAGATAGGATGACAAGTGTTATCCTCCTCAAAAAGATATGTCCCTTAGTTCAGTGCTCTCACTATCCTCAATGAACTTGACATTTTTTATTTCAAAAAAGGACCTTTTTGAGGGGTTATAAAACTTAAAACCTTTTGACCATTCAGAATTGTCATGCCCCGAGAGTATACTGTGTCGAAAATCAAATGGACGGCATCTCCCCTGTACGTGGCAACATTTCGGGTTAATACAAGGCCCGTAGGCCCACAACAACAACATAAATAACAACAGCGGAAATAGAGACCACATACCCACAACATACATACCAAAAATATACAGGTGTACACCACCTGACAAGTCCACAATCAAAAAACCATAAATAAAATAACGACTACACAAACAGAGTCCACGACATCACGACAAATCCATAATAACAACAAATCCATACATATCAAAGTCCAAGACATAACCAAAAACAAACTCCTCGGGAGACACGGAAAACGGAGATGGGATGGATCGGTCGGCGCAGCTCCAAGTCGTCATAAAGGCGTCTACTGCTACTGGCGATGAAAAACCTGTGGTTGGAGGTGGTGAGTAAAACTCAGATGTCGAGAAAACATGTAAATATATGTATCAATATTACATGTCATTCAACAGCCTAGATCTACTCAACAACGGTATACATCAAGATAAAGGTATATATGCATGCATACACTAAATAAATCAACAACAACGATGTCGATATACACCAATACCTACTCTATCCCGATCCAACTCGGGCAAATAACCACATCATAGGTATAAAAGAATAGTACTAAGTCACACAATATCCTAATATGATCCAAGGGTATCACCGTGAATAACCAATGTGTATACAAGTACCACCTTACTACCATATAGAAATGCAAGAGCATGTATGAATATGTACAAACAAATGCAACAAGCATAGTACATACAAATGCATCATCAAAGTGAGTATACATATAGACTGTATCTGTATGTATACTAATCACCATCATCTATGTATATATATATACAAGCAGGCATGTATATATATATAACCATATGCAAAGCACCGTATGATATGGCAATGCAAAGATGCATGGTCATGTCCGCCACTACTCGCTACCACGACCCCAGTGTGGCTTAGGTGGCACGACATGACAACTGTCCCAACTCACACCAACCACTACTATAGAGTGGCCGAGTGGGCAGTATGATCAAGTAGCATATGAGCGTAAAGAGCTCGCTACGCAACGGGGGTCCCTGCTGCTACATCGACCGACACTACTAATGAGCTGGCCGAGTGTCACGCACCTGTGATAACGACACGCAACTCCAACAACCATCGTCAATAATGGTAGAGTGCGGCACAACAAATACTATGCCCTCACACCAGTTACTCCTCTGGAAGTAACCTGGGAGGCAGGATGACTGACGACTCTCTCTCAACCCCAAGGGGAGACGATGTTGTCAGTATGCATGCAATGACATGAGGGTACTATCCCACATACAGACATCTACCATAGACTCTCTGTTCAACAGAGAGTCACACCCAATTGATCAGTACACTCTCTATCCTGTAGAGAATCATACTCATCTGATCATAACAAGCTAGGACTATCGGTCCGTAGCGACACACTATCCACGACTCACTTGACCATTTACACCACCCGTGGTTGGTAAATAAATGTGCAACATATAGGTATGGAATGAGTCCTACATTTAGGGTCATACTTATCTACAGAGGACCTTTTAGCCAAATTTATAATTTAGGTCATCCTCCGTACTCTAACATCTACACCCTACTAAACAGTTAGACCTACTTACATTACATCTGTAACTCCTAGATCATGCTAGGGAATATGTGTTATCAATAATCGAACACACATATATATCAACGAAAAGTTCAAGCATACGATAAACAGAGCATGATCAAGATAATATGAACACCTAACATGTTCATATCTATGTCTAAATCTGGAAATCATTACATCTACCCGACCAGTAGGAAATTACCTACCTGATATGTAGCTCGTGCTGATTGTATTCACGTCCGGGAATTTGCCTTGTATCAAAATCCTAAAACTGGAGAATACCAATATAATCCAACAATAACACAACTAGATCAGTTAACTAAACAACTGATATGCAACTATAAACATTCAAATCTTACTTACCGAACTCAGCTTCCTTCTGCTCTACAAATCTACAAATCAACAACATTCATCAATTATCCAAATCTAAGCTTAACTTTACTAGCACAGCTTCTTGATCCACCCTAGAAGGTCCAATCTGAGTAATTGAGATGAACTGCAACCAAAACCCATTTTGATTACCCCAACATCTGCAATCATAGGATATTCAAGTTCCCTCTACTATAGCATCCTCACTTTAATAACCCAAAGCAGAGCAATCAACATTTACCAGAAGGGGGTGTAGACGTTGTAGGAACAAGAACTGTTGATTCCTCGATCTAAAGTTTCAACCCACCTTGAGCAGCAGTGATCATACTCTTCCCAGGCACAATGTCAGCACAATCGGAACCTTCCACAAGCACAAATTGTTGACATCGGCAAGTTGTGCTCCGGAGCAGAAATCGCCACATAGATGTCAAAATCATCGACTGGAACTCGTACGGGGATCGCAAAACCTAGATCATAGTGGAGGCAGGTCGTAGCATCGCGCAAAGGGCATCCTCGACCTCGATCAACACTGACCACGATGCTGTGGTTGCAACAGAGGAGGCGTCGGCGGCTGAGGCAAAGGCATCAACGTTGCTTGCGTGGAGGAAAAACTCAAATCCTCGACAATGAAGGGAGGAGGAGAAATGGCGACGATTCAGCAGCTCCTCTTTGAGCACGGCGACGCCTCCACGGAGATCCCGCGAGAAAAAGAAAGGTCGGTGACCGGTGGGAAGAGCAGGGAAAGGGGATCGCCGATCCACCGCTCCAGCGTGACTGTTGCTCGCCAAATCCCTCGATTGGAGATCTCCGACGGCACGGCGCGGTTCGCGCCGCACGAACGTGCGCCTTAGGAGGCAGAGCCAAGGAAGGAAGAGCGACGACGGCGTGGGCGCTACCCTCTGCGTGACCGGTTGGCTTAGGGCGTCGGCAATCGAAGAGCCGAGGAGAGCGCGCGGCGGCAGCGACAGTGGCGTAGCGAATGGCTTAGGGTGCCGGTGATCGAAGAGTCGAGGAGCTCGCGGTGGCATCGGCAGTGGCAGCGGCGTGGTGGCGCACGAGGGAGAAGGCGGCGCTGGTGTTCGATCGGGAGAAAAGAGGGGCGCGGCAGAGAAAAGGTCGCGGCTGGAAGAGAAAGGGATCGACGAGAATGAGAAGTCGCGATGACGAATTTCAGAAACGGAGTGAAACGCTCGGTCAAACGGGTTGGATTTTAGACCCTATAAACCGTTAATTCTAACAGGCTTTCCCCGCAACTGCATAGAAATTTACATTTAAATCCCAAAAAATTTCTAAAAATTCCTGAAAATTTCCTAGGGTATTCTCCCAATTATCCAACGTTTTATTTTATTTTATTTTATTATTAATATATTTTTTTTCCTGCGGTATTTTACATTCTTCCCCACTTAAAAAAAATTGGTCCCCAAATTTCGTACTAACATGCAAAAATTTACTTTAAGCAAGTTTCCGAAGGGACCACATACCTTCCTCAAGTGAACAGATGAGACTATCGAGCTCGGATAGTATCTTCCAGCTCTCAAGTAGCCTCCTCATCAATATGATACTGTCATCCAACCTTTATGAGTCGGATGGTTTTGTTCTGCAATTGACGCTCGTTGCGACCCAAGATCCACCCTGGAATCTTCTCGTAAGTCGCATTAGACTGAGGTAGAATTCGGAAACTCTTTCTGAACATGATCAACATGTGACACATATTTCCTCAGTATAAAAACAGAAAATACGTTGTGAGCACCCGCAAGTGTCGGAGGTAAAGCCAACCGATAAGCTACACCTCCATAATCCACGACACAAGATCTGAATAGATCCTCCAACGTTTAAATGATACACTCAGACTGTTCATCTGCCTGCGGGTGAAATATTGCACTAAGCCGAAGCTCTGTGCCCATAGTCTGGTGCAGACTCTGCCAAAATCGCGAGTTAAACCGCGAATCTCTATTTGATATGGTACTTAAAAGTACCCTACGCAATCTGATGATTTCTCAGCAGTACAACTCTGCCAGACAATCCTATGGGTACGACCCACGAATAGAAAGGAAATGAGTTGATTTGGTCAGTCGATCCACAATCACCCAAATCGCATCTCGTCCTTTACGAGTTATAGGCAATCCCGTATCGCAATCAATCGTGATATGCTCCCACTTCCATTCCGAAATGGGAATTTCCTGGAGCAATCTCGCTGGTTTCTAATGTTCAACCTTCTCCTGCTGGTATACTAAATATCCAGCAACAAAGTTTGTGGTATCTCTCTTCATACCATTCCACCAGTATAAACATTTCAACTCTCGGTACATCTGAGTACCACCAAGGTATATAGCCCATCTCGAATGATGTGCTTTTTGTAGCAACTCTACCTTAAATACTGCAACTCCGGAACCCAATATCCTTATCAGAGACGGGGAGTTGTCTTCTCAAAAGAGAAGTTCATCTGTTGTCCAAAAATTCCACTCCACCACGCACTCGGTAAGTGCATGGGAGACTATAGCGATCAATCTCCCTTGTTGCACTTGGTGCAACTGTTCGCGCTCCAACAACTCCATTGTAGCTACCCAGTAGCTTGTTAAATTCAATGAGCACTTCGCTCGCCCATACAATTACAAATCCGGATAATAACTACTAAATGACTATCTCGTAGTTTCTCAACTGCCGTAGGCATAAGATATGCCTCATTCAACTGCATCGGAATCATTCCGATCCCTGAAACGATACATTTGAGTACAACATCCTTTTTTTTTCCCACTCCGGAAGAATTAACTAATACTCATGTAAAAGTTAATCGTCGTCTAGGTCTTGTAAACTGGTTTCACCAAACTTACTAAATGATTTCCAACATCACCTTTGTTAAATAAGTCCGTGGTATAGTAATGCTAAGACATTCTATCCACATCTACGCACTAACCAAAACATACAAGGCAAACCACCATCTACGTGGTCGAGTGCGCAAACTCCATCTACCACAATCAACAAAGAGCGTTACGCAACTCCAACAACTCTAAACTGATCCAATCGTGTCCAGGATACACGATTCTCAGATCCAGTGATGACTAAATCGTTAATTAGTCGAGCAACTTAATCAAAATTCATACAATTCATACCAAGTATGAAACTGTCGTCTCCACACACCTGCATCCCCTTTACTCTAAGTCGATGATATATATTAATCATCATAACAACAATGATAATCATATGACATCATGTCACTACAATATCAGTACTCCATTCGTAAACCAACCTTAGAGTATACACAGGTGTCTTTAGCTGATCTAAACAAATCATTTATCCTCAACGTAGGATATTTACTTTCAACAATTATCGCATTCCATCTTCGATAATCGATGCATAGTTTCAAAGGTTCATCCCTCTTTTATCAAAGAGTTCTGGATCCTTCTCAAGGAGGAATACTGGGATAGATAAATATCCCCTCCAACCTCTCCTATAATCGCAACTCACGTTATTCCAATTCTTTTATAGTATTTAACAACACTGATACCAACAAAAATATCACTCGATATGTGATCTTCGATATCGGACTATTTTCACAATCAATTCGATCGCCTACTCCACTTGCCTAAGCAACGACAAGGCTAAGAGTTCATCCGAAACTACATCCGAATGCTCTCAGATTATACGCATATCCGAGAGACATATCGTACCATACTTCCAACAATTCGACCATCCGTAAGGATATGTCCATAGTAAAAGTATGTATATCAAAGTCTAAGGGTCTCCCTTGACTTCTTAATTGTTGGTCCACATCTCACCTGACGGTAGAGATACCACCGACCCACAAGTCGATGTATAGGAACCCTTCTAATCAAACTAAGAATGTTCTAAACAAAGATACCCGTAAACTACAAGTATCTCTCAATATATTAATCCAGAGGGTAAAACTAGGGTAATACCCTGATCGATCAATTATCTGTCGATCCGATCCAAAGGCTCCTCGCAAGTCTCAGCCTTTCTCCGAAGAGAATAAGATCATATCCAACAGTTCGCGACAAAGCGGTCGCATTTCTGCGATGAATGATCCGAGGATCTTGCTAGATCATATGATCTCATCACTTAATCCTACGAGCTACAACTGTAGAATACCGAATAGATACGACTATCGTCGTATTCTTTCTCCTCTGTACTAAGCAAATCCACATCTGGAGGTAACTGTTTGTTGTTGTCTGCTGGGTCTTCTACAATGTCTTCTTGCTGATGCTGCTTCTGTGCTGATCTCTGCCGAAGGGGAGTATCAAGGAACTCCAACCACTCCTGAGGTAGTAGGTTGATGCTGATAAGGTAACCCACATCTTCTCGGCCGATCTGTCGAGGAGACGATGCATCTTCCTCCGAACACCATCGATAGTCTTCAATCGAGTCTTCAAGTACACCTCCTCCACTGCATCGGTTGCTTAACAATAGCAATTGAAGCGATCCAACGGATAATCGACCAGCGTGTCTTAGTCCGTGATCGCATGCACACAATCCTTCGAGTCTTTGTTACGATTTTCTTGATATCCACTAGAACCTTACGATCCTGCGATTGGTCTTCTATAATCAGAAAATAGCTCAAAGCCTATAACTCTGATCTTGCTCCTTTTATCCCACAGTCGGAAACTTCTGACTCTAATAAGTTGACCTGCAATATTTGTTTACCGGTCTCCAACTCTTAAACACTTATACGGAGTCATTTCTAAACTCCTGTCTCAATCCAACATCTTCCGGCAAGATCTGGTAGAAGATCCCGTCATCTTAATCCAACAGTAAGCCAACAATCGTAGATGGCTTAATCATCCATTCATCTTCTTGAGCTATTAGGTGATCGTAATCTCTGCAAGTCTCATGACTCTGCACAGTATACTATTACTGACCGATCACCCTTTCTTGAAGCTCAAGAATTCCTTACAATGCGTCACTAAAAGTGACACGGGAAAATATTCTCTTTCAACATCACTAATCCATGATCAAGTGATATATTATTTCCCGAAGATTATTTTCTGCATTTATCACCAAATACCAGTTTGACCCCGATAATGGTATGCAAATAACTCTACTTTCTAAGTATAACATGAGTTAAGTACTTAAAAGTACTCTCCAAGTTATACATCTCAGTACGAACAACTTAGGGATAAAATCCCTATGAAACTCCATAACCTAGCCTTCCGCTATCTGCATCAACAATAGTCTACAAGTCTGTTCATTACCCACAGGTAATGATCTGACTAGCATAGTTAGTGGAAATCTCTTAGACTGTAGTATCTGATTTCCATAATAAATGCCGACTCCGACGGGCCGATTCTCAGAGGTAAATCACCTTCTCGACACAGGTTCAAGACTCACAGAGTCAACAGGTCGTTCCCGTGGTCAACTCATACCACGGTTACGAACAATAACCAACAAACTACAGGTTATTCTCTGTTATAAGCATCTAAATGCATAGGCAACAAAAACTGAGAGTATAAACACTAAGGTAACTCCGGTTGGTCGTCTCGGTGAACAACCCCTACTACAAGTCTGTACAGGTGTCATAACTATACTGTATACACCTACTGATCAAGTTTAGATAAATATCTACTAAACCATAAGTTATCAGGAATTCTTACCTCGTGCTGCTTGGAGCTCAGGTCGCTGTCCATCTCATCTCAGAAAACCAAAACCGAATAAATCGACTCCCGAGAATCCAAGACTCGACACAAAAATAACATTGTATGGCATCGCAGAACCTTGGGCTCTGATACCACTAAAGTTGTCACTCCCCGAGAGTATACCGTGCCGAAAATCAAATGGACGACATCTCCCCTGTACGTGGCAACATTTCGGGTTAATACAAGGCCCGTAGGCCCACAACAACAACATAAATAACAGTAGCGGAAATAGAGACCACATACCCACAACATTCATACCAAAAATATACAAGTGTACACCACCTGACAAGTCCACAATTAGAAAATCATAAATAAAATAACGACTACACAAACAGAGTCCACGACATCACGAAAAATCCATAATAACAACAAATCCATACATATCAAAGTCCAAGACATAACCAAAAATGAACTCCTCGGGAGACATGGAAAACGGAGATGGGATGGATCGGTTGGCGCAGCTCCAAGTCGTCACAAAGGCGTCTACCTGTTACTTGGAAGACAGAAAAACCCAGGGTCGGAGGTGGTGAGTAAAACTCAGCAGGTAATCAGAGAAAACATGTAAATATATGTATCAATATTACATGTCATTACACAGTCTAGATCTACTCGAACAACGGGTATACATCAGCATAAAAGGTATATATGCATGCATACACTAAATAAACTGAACAACAACAATGCTGAGATACCTGACCGTCAGCTACTCTATCCTGATCCAACTTGGGCAAATAACCACATCATAGGGTATAAAAGAATAGTACTAAGTCACACAATATCCTGAATATGATCCAAGGGTATCACCGTGAATAACCAACAGGTATACAAGTATCAGCCTACTACCATATAGGAAATGCAGTAGCATGTATGAATATGTACAAACAAATGCAACAAGCATAGTACATACAAATGCATCATCAAAGTGAGTATACATATAGATCAGATTCAGTATGTATACTAATCACCATCATCCATATATATATATACAAGGTGTATGTATATATATATAACCATATGCAAAGCAGTATGATGATGATACAATGCAAAGATGCATGGTCATGCTCGCCACCCCTACTCGCTACCACGACCCCAGTGTGGCCTAGGTGACACGACATGACAACTGTCCCAACTCACACCAACCACTACTATAGAGTGGCCGAGTGGGCAGTATGATCAAGTAGCATATGAGCGTAAAGAGCTCGCTACGCAACAGGGTCCTCCACTCATCGATCGACACTACCAATGAGGTCGAGTGTCACGCACCCAGGACAACTGCACGCAACTCCAACAACCATCGTCAATAATGGTAGAGTTCGGCACAACAAATGCTATGCCCTCACACCAGTTACTCCTCCGAAGTAACTGGGAGGCGTGATGATGACGACTCTCTCAACCCCAAGGGGAGACGATGTTGTCAGTATGCATGCAATGACATGAGGGTACTGTCCCACATACAAACATCTACCATAGACTCTCTGTTCAACAGAGAGTCACACCCAATTGATCAGTACACTCTCTATCCTGTAGAGAATCATACTCATCTGATCATGATAAGCTAGGACCATCGGTCCGTAGCGACACATGCATCCACGACTCACTCGACCATTTACACCACCCGTGGTTGGTAAATAAATGTGCAACATATAGGTATGGAATGAGTCCTACATTTAGGGTCATACTTATCTACAGAGGACCTTTTTGCCAAATTTACAATTTAGGTCATCCTCCGTACTCTAACATATACACCCTACTAAACAGTTAGACCTACTTACATTACATCTGTAACTCCTAGATCATGCTAGGGAATATGTGTTATCAATAATCGAGCACACATATATATCAACGAAAAGTTCAAGCATACGATAAACAGAGCATGATCAAGGTAATATGAACACCTAACATGTTCATATCTATGTCTAAATCTGGAAATCATTACATCTACCCGACCAGTAGGAAATTACCTACCTGATATGTAGCTCGTGCTGATTGTATTCGCGTCCGGGAATTTGCCTTGTATCAAAATCCTAAAACTGGAGAATACCAATATAATCCAACAATAACACAACTAGATCAGTTAACTAAACAACTGATATGCAACTATAAACATTCAAATCTTACTTACCGAACTCAGTTTCCTTCTGCTCTACAAATCTACAAATCAACAACATTCATCAATTATCCAAATCTAAGCTTAACTTTACTAGCACAGCTTCTTGATCCACCCTAGAAGGTCCAATCTGAGTAATTGAGATGAACTGCAACCAAAACCCATTTCGATTACCCCAACACCTGCAATCATAGGATATTCAAGTTCCCTCTGCTATAGCATCCTCACTTTAATAACCCAAAGCAGAGCAATCAACATTTACCAGAAGGGGGTGTAGACGTTGTAGGAACAAGAACTGTCGATTCCTCGATCTAAAGTTTCAACCCACCTTGAGCAAAGAAGAATCATACTCTTCCTGCACAATGTCACGACAATCGAACCTTCCACCTAAATTTAGTAATATGTAACTGAAACGAAGCATCGAAAATCGCCACATAGATGTCAAAATCATCGACTGGAACTCGTACGGGGATCGCAAAACCCATATCAGAGTGGAGGCAGGTCGTAGCATCGCGCAAAGGGCATCCTCGACCTCGATTAACACTGACCACGATGTTGTGGTTGCAACAGAGGAGGCGTCGGCGGCTGAGGCAGAGGCATCAACGTTGCTTGCGTGGAGGAAAAACTCAAATCCTCGACGATGAAGGGAGGAGGAGAAACGGCGACGATTCAGCAGCTCCTCTTTGAGCACGGCGACGCCTCCACGGAGATCCCGTGAGAAAAAGAAAGGTCGGCGACCGGTGGGAAGAGCAGGGAAAGGGGATCGCTTGGATCAGTCGCTCCAGCGACCGTTGCTCGCGAAATCCCCAACCGCTCGATTGAGATCTCCGGCGAAACGCGGTGGGGCGGTTGTGATCGCGCAGCATGCAGCTTGTGGAGGCAGATCAGTCGAAGGAAGAGCGACGACGGCGTGGGCGCTACCCTCTGCGTGACCGGCCAGCTTAGGGCACCGGCGATCAAAGAGCCGAGGAGAGCGCGCGGCGGCGGCGGCGATGGCGTAGCGGCGGCAGTGCCCGGCGATCGAAGAGCCGAGGAGCTCGCGGTGGCATCGGCAGTGGCAGCGGCGTGGTGGTGCACGAGGGAGAAGGCGACGCTGGTGTTCGATCGGGAGAAAAGAGGGGCGCGAGAAAGGTCGCGGTTTGGAAGAGAAAGGGATCGACGAGAATGAGAAGTCGCGATGACGAATTTCAGAAACGGAGTGAAACGCTCGGTCAAACGGGTCGGATTTTAGACCCTATAAACCGTTAATTCTAACAGGCTTTCCCCGCAACTGCATAGAAATTTACATTTAAATCCCAAAAAATTTCTAAAAATTCCTGAAATTTTCCTAGGGTATTCTCCCAATTATCCAACGTTTTATTTTATTTTATTTTATTATTAATATATTTTTTTTGCTGCGGTATTTTACATTCTCCCCCACTTATAAAAATTTGGTCCCCAAATTTCGTACTAACATGCAAAAATTTACTTTAAGCAAGTTTCCGAAGGGACCACATACCTTCCTCAAGTGAACAGATGAGACTATCGAGCTCGGATAGTATCTTCCAGCTCTCAAGTAGCCTCCTCATCAATATGATACTGTCATCCAACCTTTATGAGTCGGATGGTTTTGTTCTGCAATTGACGCTCGTTGCGACCCAGGATCCACCTTGGAATCTTCTCGTAAGTCGCATTAGACTGAGGTAGAATTCGGAAACTCTTTCAGAACATGATCAACATGCGACACATATTTCCTCAGTATAAAAATAGAAAATACGTTGTGAGCACCCGCAAGTGTCGGAGGTAAAGCCAACCGATAAGCTACACCTCCATAATCCACGACACAAGATTTGAATAGATCCTCCAATGTTTAAATGATACACTCAGACTGTTCATCTTCCTGCGGGTGAAATGTTGCACTAAGCCAAAGCTCTGTGCCCATAGTCTGGTGCAGACTCTGCCAAAATCGCGAGGTAAACCGCGAATCTCTATCCGATATGGTACTTAAAAGTACCCTACGCAATCTGATGATTTCTCAGCAGTACAACTCTGCCAGACAATTCTATGGGTACGACCCACGAATAGGAAGGAAATGAGTTGATTTGGTCAGTCGATCCACAATCACCCAAATCACATCTCGTCCTTTACGAGTTATAGGCAATCCCGTATCGCAATCAATCGTGATATGCCCCACTTCCATTCCGAAATGGGAATTTCCTGGTGCAATCTCGCTGGTTTCTAATGTTCAACCTTCTCCTGCTGGTATACTAAATATCCAGCAACAAAGTTTGTGGTATCTCTCTTCATACCATTCCACCAGTATAAACATTTCAACTCTCGGTACATCTGAGT
This sequence comes from Wurfbainia villosa, assembly GCA_025175895.1. Taxonomy (NCBI): domain Eukaryota; kingdom Viridiplantae; phylum Streptophyta; class Magnoliopsida; order Zingiberales; family Zingiberaceae; genus Wurfbainia; species Wurfbainia villosa. Next base: position 232,186 of record CM046005.1, read on the forward strand.
ACCACCAAGGTATATAGCCCATCTCGAATGATGTGCTTTTTGTAGCAACTCTACCTTAAATACTGCAACTTCGGAACCCAATATTCTTATCAGAGACGGGGAGTTGTCTTCTCAAAAGAGAAGTTCATCTGTCGTCCAAAAATTCCACTCCACCACGCACTCGGTAAGTGCATGGGAGACTATAGCGATCAATCTCCCTTGTTGCACTTGGTGCAACTGTTCGCGCTCCAACAACTCCATTGTAGCTACCCAGTAGCTTGTTAAATTCAATGAGCACTTCTGCTCCATACAATTACAAATCCAGACAATAACTACTAAAGTCACGTCATGCATATGACAGACTATCTCGTAGTTTCTCAACTGCCGTAGGCATAAGATATGCCTCATTCAACTGCATCGGAATCGTTCCGATCCCTGAAACGATACATTTGAGTACAACATCCTTTTTTTTTCCCACTCCAGAAGGATTAACTAATACTCATGTAAAAGTTAATCGTCGTCTAGGTCTTGTAAACTGGTTTCACCAGCTTTCGACTAAATGATTTCCAACATCGCCTTTGTCAAATAAGTCTGTGGTATAGTAATGCTAAGACATTCTATCCACCTCTACCGTACCAACCAAAGCATACAAGGCAAACCACCATCTACGGTGGTCGAGTGCGCAACTCCATCTACCACAATCAACAGTAGCTAGATTACGCAACTCCAACAACTCTAAACTGATCCAATCGTGTCCAGGATACACGATTCTCAAATCCAGTGACGACTAAATCGTTAATTAGTCGAGCAACTTAATCAAAATTCATACAATTCATACCAAGTATGAAACTGTCGTCTCCACACACCTGCATCCCCTTTACTCTAAGCTGATGATATATATTAATCATCACAACGACAATGATAATCATATGACATCATGTCACTACAATATCAGTACTCCATTCGTAAACCAACCTTAGAGTATACACAGGTGTCTTTAGCTGATCTAAACAAATCATTTATCCTCAACGTAGGATATTTACTTTCAACAATTATCGCATTCCATCTTCGATAATCGATGCATAATTTCAAAGGTTCATCCCTCTTTTATCAAAGAGTTCTGGATCCTTCTCAAGGAGGAATACTGGGATAGATAAATATCCCCTCCAATCTCTCCTATAATCGTAACTCACGTTATTCCAATTCTTTTATAGTGTTTAACAACACTGATACCAACAAAAATATCACTCGATATGTGATCTTCGATATCGGATTATTTTCGCAATCAATTCGATCGCCTACTCCACTTGCCTAAGCAACGACAAGGCTAGGAGTTCATCTGAAACTACATCCGAATGCTCTCAGATTATACGCACATCCGAGAGACATATCGTACCATACTTCCAACAATTCGACCATCCGTAAGGATATGTCCACAGTAAAAGTATGTATATCAAAGTCTAAGGGTCTCCCTTGACTTCTTAATTGTTGGTCCACATCTCACCTGACGGTAGAGATACCACCGACCCACAAGTCGATGTATAGGAACCCTTCTAATCAAACTAAGAATGTTCTAGACAAAGATACCCGTAAACTACAAGTATCTCTCAATATATTAATCCAGAGGGTAAAACTAGAGTAATACCCTGATCGATCAATTATCTGTCGATCCGATCCAAAGGCTCCTCGCAAGTCTCAGTCTTTCTCCGAAGAGAATAAGATCATATCCAACAGTTCGCGACAAAGCGGTCGCATTTCTGCGATGAATGATCCGAGGATCTTGCTAGATCATCTGATCACATCACTTAATCCTACGAGCTATAATTGTAGAATACCGAATAGATACGACCATCATCATATTCTTTCTCCTCTGTACTAAGCAAATTCACATCTGGAGGTAACTGTTTGTTGTTGTCTACTGGGTCTTCTACAATGTCTTCTTGCTGATGCTGCTTCTGTGCTGATCTCTGCCGAAGGGGAGTATCAAGGAACTCCAACCACTCCTGAGGTAGTAGGTTGATGCTGATAAGGTAACCCACATCTTCTGTGCTGATCTCTGTTGTCGAGACGATGCATCTTCCTCCCGGAACACCATCGATAGTCTTCAACTGAGTCTTCTAAGTACACCTCCTCCACTGTACTGGTTGCTTAACAATAGCAACAGCTGAACTGATCCAATGGATAATCTGACTTCGTGTGTCTTTGTAGTCCGCACTGCATGCACACAATCCCTTCAGAGTCTTTGTTCTGATTTTGCTGATATCCACTAGAACCTTCTGATGATCTGCGATTGGTCTTCTATAATCAGAAAATAGTTCAAAGTCTATAACTCTGATCTTGCTCCTTTTATCCCACAGTCGAAAACTTCTGACTCTAATAAGTTGACCTGCAATATTTGTTTACCGGTCTCCAACTCTTAAACACTTATACGGAGTCATTTCTAAACTCCTGTCTCAATCCAACATCTTCCGGCAAGATCTGGTAGAAGATCCCGTCATCTTAATCCAACAGTAAGCCAACAATCGTAGATGGCTTAATCATCCATTCATCTTCTTGAGCTATTAGGTGATCATAATCTCTGCAAGTCTCATGACTCTGCACAGTATACTATTACTGACCGATCACCCTTTCTTGAAGCTCAAGAATTCCTTACAATGCGTCACTAAAAGTGACACGGGGAAATATTCTCTTTCAACATCACTAATCCATGATCAAGTGATATATTATTTCCCGAAAATTATTTTCTGTATTTATCACCAAATACCGGCTTGACCTCGATAATGGTATGCAAATAACTCTACTTTCTAGGTATAACATGAGTTAAGTACTTAAAAGTACTCTCTAAGTTATACATCTCAGTACGAACAACTTAGGGATAAAATCCCTATGAAACTCCATAACCTAGCCTTCCGCTATCTGCATCAATAATAGTCTACAAGTCTGTTCATTACCCACAGGTAATGATCTGACTAGCATAGTTAGTGGAAATCTCTTAGACTGTAGTATCTGATTTCCATAATAAATGTGACGACTTGGCCCCTGTTTTCCGACTCGGTATCAGTCGATTCTCAGAGGTAAATCACCTTCTCGACACAGGTTCAAGACTCACAGAGTCAACAGGTCATTCCCATGGTCAACTCATACCACGGTTACGAACAATAACCAACAAACTACAGGTTATTCCCTGTTATAAGCATCTAAATGCATAGGCAACAAAAACTGAGAGTATAAACACTAAGGTAACTCCGGTTGGTCGTCTCGGTGGACAACCCCTACTACAAGTCTGTACAGGTGTCATAACTATATTGTATACACCTACTGATCAAGTTTAGATAAATATCTACTAAACCATAAGTTATCAGGAATTCTTACCTCGTGCTGCTTGGAGCTCAGGCCGCTGTCCATCTCATCTCAGAAAACCAAAACCGAATAAATCGACTCCCGAGAATCCAAGACTCGACACATAAACAACATTGTATGGCATCGCAGAACCTTGGGCTCTGATACCACTAAAGTTGTCACGCCCCGAGAGTATACCGTACCGAAAATCAAATGGACGACATCTCCCCTGTACGTGGCAACATTTCGAGTTAATACAAGGCTCGTAGGCCCACAACAACAACATAAATAACAGCAGCGGAAATAGAGACCACATACCCACAACATTCATACCAAAAATATACAGGTGTACACCACCTGACAAGTCCACAATTAGAAAACCATAAATAAAATAACGACTATACAAACATAGTCCACGACATCACGACAAATCCATAATAACAACAAATCCATACATATCAAAGTCCAAGACATAACCAAAAACGAACTCCTCGGGAGACCCGAAAAACGGAGATGGGATGGATCGGTCGGCGTAGCTCCAAGTCGTCACAAAGGCGTCTACCTGTTACTTGGGCGACAGAAAAACCCAGGGTCGGAGGTGGTGAGTAAAACTCAGCAGGTAATCAGAGAAAACATTCAAATATATGTATCAATATTACATGTCATTCAATAGTCTAGATCTACTCGAACAACGGGTATACATCAGCATAAAAGGTATATATGCATGCATACACTAAATAAACTGAACAACAACGATGCTGACATACCTGACCGTCAGCTACTCTATCCTGATCCAACTTGGGCAAATAACCACATCATAGGGTATAAAAGAATAGTACTAAGTCACACAATATCCTGAATATGATCCAAGGGTATCACCGTGAATAACCAACAGGTATACAAGTACCAGCCTACTACCATACAGGAAATGCAGTAGCATGTATGAATATGTACAAACAAATGCAACAAGCATAGTACATACAAATGCATCATCAAAGTGAGTATACATATATATACTAATCACTATCATCCATCATATATATATATACAAGCGGTATGTATATATATATAACCATATGCAAAGCAATCGTATGATTTAAGAATGAAAGCATGCATGGTCATGCTCACCCCTACTGCTACCACGACCCCTAGTGTGGCCTAGGTGACGACATGACAATCTGTCCCAACTCACACCAACCACTACTAAGATGATCAAGTAGCATATGAGCGTAAAGAGCTCGCTACGCAACGGGGGTCCCTGCTGCTGGCTACTCCGACTGACACTACCAATGAGCGGTCGAGTGTCACGCACCCAGGACAACTGCACGCAACTCCAACAACCATCGTCAATAATGGTAGAGTGCGGCACAACAAATGCTATGCCCTCACACCAGTTACTCCTCTGGAAGTAACCTGGGAGGCAGGATGACTGACGACTCTCTCTCAACCCCAAGGGGAGACGATGTTGTCAGTATGCATGCAATGACATGAGGGTACTGTCCCACATACAGACATCTACCATAGACTCTCTGTTCAACAGAGAGTCACACCCAATTGATCAGTACACTCTCTATCCTGTAGAGAATCATACTCATCTGATCATGACAAGCTAGGACCATCGGTCCGTAGCGACACACTGTCCACGACTCACCTGACCATTTACACCACCCGTGGTTGGTAAATAAATGTGCAACATATAGGTATGGAATGAGTCCTACATTTAGGGTCATACTTATCTACAGAGAACCTTTTTGCCAAATTTACAATTTAGGTCATCCTCCGTACTCTAACATCTACACCCTACTAAACAATTAGACCTACTTACATTACATCTGTAACTCCTAGATCATGCTAGGGAATATGTGTTATCAATAATCAAGCACACATATATATCAACGAAAAGTTCAAGCATACGATAAACATAGCATGATCAAGGTAATATGAACACCTAACATGTTTATATCTATGTCTAAATCTGGAAATCATTACATCTACCCGACCAGTAGGAAATTACCTACCTGATATGTAGCTCGTGCTGATTGTATTCGCGTCCGGGAATTTGCTTAGTATCAAAATCCTGAAACTGGAGAATACCAATATAATCCAACAATAACACAACTAGATCAGTTAACTAAACAACTGATATGCAACTATAAACATTCAAATCTTACTTACCGAACTCAGCTTCCTTCTGCTCTACAAATCTACAAATCAACAACATTCATCAATTATCCAAATCTAAGCTTAACTTTACTAGCACAGCTTCTTGATCCACCCTAGAAGGTCCAATCTGAGTAATTGAGATGAACTGCAACCAAAACCCATTTCGATTACCCCAACACCTGCAATCATAGGATATTTAAGTTCCCTCTGCTATAGCATCCTCACTTTAATAACCCAAAGCAGAGCAATCAACATTTACCAGAAGGGGGTGTAGACGTTGTAGGAACAAGAACTGTCGATTCCTCGATCTAAAGTTTCAACCCACCTTGAGCAGCAGTGATCATACTCTTCCCAGGCACAATGTCAGCACAATCGGAACCTTCCACAAGCACAAATTGTTGACATCGGCAAGTTGTGCTCCGGAGCAGAAATTGCCACATAGATGTCAAAATCATCGACTGGAACTCGTACGGGGATCGCAAAACCCAGATCAGAGTGGAGGCAGGTCGTAGCATCGCGCAAAGGGCATCCTCGACCTCGATCAACACTGACCACGATGCTGTGGTTGCAACAGAGGAGACGTCGGCGGCTGAGGCAGAGGCATCAACGTTGCTTGCATGGAGGAAAAACTCAAATCCTCGACGATGAAGGGAGGAGAAGAAACGGCGACGATTCAGCAACTCCTCTTTGAGCATGGCGACGCCTCCACGGAGATCCCGCGAGAAAAAGAAAGGTCGGCGACCGGTGGGAAGAAGCGAGGAAGGGATCGCTGGATCGCCGCTCGGCGGCGCTGTCGCTCGCGAAATCCCCAACCGCTCGATTGGAGATCTCCGACGGCGGCGGTGGGGCGATTCGACGGCCAGCCGCGGCAACTTGTGGAGGCAGATCGAAGGAAGAGCGGCGACGGCATGGGCCCCTCTGCGTGGCCGGCTTAGGGGCGTCGGACGATCAAGAGCCGAGGAGAGCACGCGCGGCGGGCGGCAGCGAGCGCGTTTGGGGTGCCGGCGATCGAAGAGCCGAGGAGCTCGCGGTGGCATCGGCAGTGGCAGCGGCGTGGTGGCGCACGAGGGAGAAGGCGGCGCTGGTGTTTGATCGGGAGAAAAGAGGGGCGCGGCAGAGAAAAGGTCGCGGCTGGAAGAGAAAGGGATCGACGAGAATGAGAAGTCGCGATGAGTAAAGAGCAATGATGAATTTCAGAAACGGAGTGAAACGCTCGGTCAAACGGGTCGGATTTTAGACCCTATAAACCGTTAATTCTAACAGGCTTTCCCCGCAACTGCATAGAAATTTCCATTTAAATTCCAAAAAAATTCTAAAAATTCCTGAAAATTTCCTAGGGTATTCTCCCAATTATCCAACATTTTATTTTATTATTAATATTTTTTTTCCTGCGGTATTTTACAAGAATACCTTACAAAATGGCAGTTAATCGTTCTTAAGTCCAATTTTCTTTCTTTAGACCTATAAGGTCTAGCCTCAGCTGGACAATCCCAAACGTGTAAATGCATAATGCTAGGATGCTTACCCATCCATAACTCATATAGGGGTTTACTCACTGGCTTACTGGGTACTCTATTAAGTAAGTAAACTGTAGTCTTGAGTGCATCACCCCACAAGGACTCCAGTAAAGAAGTGAAAGGCATCATGCTTCTCACCATGTTCTTTAGGGTTTGTTTCCTTCACTCAGTTATACTACTCTGATGAGGAGTACCATATATGGTATATTGAGCTAAAATACCACACTCAGAAAGGTAATTGACAAAAGATCTTGGACGTTGTTCACTGGATCCAACATAACGACCATAATATTCACCTCCACAATCGGATCTAACATTTTTGATCTTCTTACCTAGTTGATTTTCAACTTCAACTTTGAAGATCTTGAACATGTTCAAGAACCGTGACTTCTCATGTAAAAGGTACAAGTAGTTATATTGGGAGTAATTGTCTATAAAACTGATAAAATATATTTGGTAATTCCAAGATACCTTAAAGAATGGTTCACATATATCTGTATGTATCAGTTCTAAAGTGTTATTACACCGACTTGCACTTTTATTTCTTTTGTTAGTTATTTTTTCCTTGACACACTATATGCAAACATCAAAGACTGACATGTCAAAAGAATAAAGAATTCCCTGTGACATTAACTTTTTTAGGCATTGTTTGAATATATGTCCTAGATGTCTATGCTATAATATGGATGAATTTTCGTCAGTCAAATTGTGCTTTTTACTATTATGTTGTCCATGAGAGCTATAGTGTTTAACATATATAACTTATCAATTAGGGAACCAATACCAATGAGTATTAAATCTTAGAAAATACTAAATATTTCATTTCCAAATAAACAAGTGTATCCTGATTTGTCTAAAGAAGAAATGGAAATTAAATTCCTCCTAAATGATGGAACAACAAAAGTATTCTCCAAATCTGAAAATACATTGGTCTCTAGACAAAGCCTAAAAACACCTATAGCAGTCATTCTAGCCTTCTTGTCATTAGCAGTATAGATGTATCTTTCAGCATCAATAGGTAGTCGGTTACTTAGATAATCATGCTCAGTGATACTAATACGAGATGTAACCCTAGTATCTATCTACCAAGTTTCAGTAGATACAATGATAAAATTGACTTCTGAACTAACTAGGCTGAGAAGTTCATTACTAGACACTGCAATTTTAGTAACCTTCTAATGGTCCTTTTATATTCAATAGTTTCTAAAACTAAAGTTGTTGGAATATTATTTTTATCGGAAAATATCATTTATACCATAAGATAAAAAAAAAGAACAAAACAAATGCTCACATTAATAATCGCAACATACATATATATAAATAGTGACATAAAGTAAATAGTAAAATATATGCATATACAATAGGTCCCTTTATGAGATACCAAATACAACATTACAATTAATCTTTGGATTAAATTATAACTTGTTAGTGGTACTCTCTAATCCTTACTCAAAACTGTAATCAACCATATGATGTGTCTTTCTTTGAGCCGACACAATATGTGCATGATTGATAACCTAATATGAGTTAGGTTTGATTATATCAATTATAATCATAGTTCACTATTCCTTCAATCAGTCACATAACATACCTTTCTTTGGGTCGACACATTACATGTATAATGTTTATAGTGAACCACCTTAAATATATATCTAGCCTAAAGATGATTTTTCTTTGGGTCAACCATTCTTAGCATAGATATACATCCACTCACATAAAGATGCATTAAGTTTAGCTAATAGTTCTCACTTTAATGATAATATTAGTTCAACTTAATAACACATGTGTTAATGGATACAAATAACTTTAAATATATATCTAGCCTAAAGATGATTTTCTTGTAGGCCAACCATCCTTAGCATAGATATACATCTACTCACATAATAATGTACTAAGTTTAGCTAATAGTTCTCGCTTTAGTGAGAGTATTAGTTCAACTTAATAACATATGTGTTAATGGATACAAACAAAATCCTAAGTAATTAGACTATATTATTATTGTTAAATGATGTAAGGGACGCAAAATGCCCTTACCATGGGACTCAAAAAACTTCGAAGCCTCCGAAAAGGCCATAAATGACATTTTTTAAGCCCAAGACAGAGTATTATTGGGGGTTTACTCCACTGTAACAAATGTAGAGTTCTGAATGAGTTTCGAAACGCAACTAAGAATGCCTCAATACTCATCTTGAGTGAAAAGTTATGGCCTCCGGAAGTTCTCTACGTCACCAGTCGACTATTGTCTTATAGCAGTCGATTGATATGATCAGTCGACTAACAATCCTTCTGTACTCGAACTAAGGCTCATCATTTGATTAGTACTTGATGGCAGTCGACTGATGTCATCAATCAATTGCCTCAGTCGACTCGAAACCATTATGTGCCGAAGTTTAAACTCACTAGTTGACTGTCGAAAACTGGCAATCGACTGGAACACACCCAGTCGATTCACAGACGTTCTGTTCAAAAAATTTTGTGCATCAGTCGATTGATCCTTATGGCAATCGACTGATGAAGATCAGTTAAGTGTCTCAATCAACTCAAAAGGTTTCTGTGCATCGAATTTCGATTAGCAGTCGATTGATATTTGTGTCAGTTGACTAATATCTACATCAGTCGACTGATATTTGTGTCAGTTGACTAATGTCTACATCAGTCGACTGGTGAATTCAATAATGTTATTGACAAACAAGAGATCAGTCATTTCAATAATGTTGTTAAGTGCATGAATACAAGTGTGTGAATTCTCGGAGGTTTCATCGCCCTAGGTTATCGACCGATCCTCTTCTTTGCACTATCACTTAGGATTTTGATTTATCTCCTCCACCGGTAGGAACAATCGAAGGAGACCATTAATATGGCAGTTTCACATTTTGAAAGTCACGTACAATTTAAAGAAACAAGGTTAAACATGAAAGGTCAAATAAAAAAAGAAATCGTCATATTAATGATTCTTCATCGTTGCCCCTACTATGGAGAAGGATAAATCAAAATTTCAGTTAATAAGTGTAAGAGAGAAAAATCATCTATAGTCTAAAATCATGATTCCTCTTAAATTGATTTTTGTTTATTACATCTAAATTCTTTGTAGTTACCAACTGAATTAGCCATATGGATTATGAAAAAAAGGTCAAATAAAAGTTAGCTGGTAGTTACCAATTGATCTTACCAAAACATCAGCCCAACCCTCGCCCTTGTGCTCTTCGCCGAGTGCTTGCTGGCTGCAGTCCCATCGATTCATCCATCTTCGATCTCCACCACCATTAACAAAAGCTCCAAACTTTACCATGAAACACAAATTCTTACCATTTAATTTGATAAAGAATTTCCCGCCTAAATTTAAGTTAATGTATAAAACTTAAATTTAAATATAATTTAAATTAAAATAAATCGATCGAATTAATTAATTGAAAAATAATATATTTAAATTGAGAGATTTAAAATAAAATAATTTAAATTTTATTTATAAATGGTTCGAATCGAAATCAAATCGTAAGGATCCAAAACCGTCGATTAACGGCTCGATTCCGATCCCGGTGAATGATGAATCGAAATCAACGGTTCCGAAATCAAAATCGAATTGCAAGGAATCGGAATTGACGGTTCCGAAGTCGGAATCAAAATTGTTGATGAGCGTTTCGATTTCGATTATATTGAATGATAAATTAAAATCGAAATCGACGATTTCAAAATAATGGTCACCCCTGCTTGCATCCAACTCAATTGACGTCGCATCCAAAATTGATGCATGAATTTTTAGGATTCACAACATTTAAATTCCTTTCACTGATTTTTATTTTCCTTCGTTAATAGAGCGGTCTTTTTGTGTTTTTTGGAAAAATTTATTTGGCTAATTTTGTAGGGAAACTTCGTTTTAGAAATTCCATGATTTTTGTGAAATTTTATGATGGATGAAAAACAAATAATACGAGTATTATGGAGAAAATAAGGTTGTTTTCCCAACTCTATTACTTTACACGTGCACTGCCATCCTCTAGTCCTCCCTATTGTGAGTGTTGCAACCCTGTTGACATCCAGCCATTAGACGCGGGATAAGTTATTATAATAATTGCGCGTGGTCTTTCACTATTTTTGGTCGCACTGGATTTATATATAGTATTGCAAAAAGAGTTCTTTCCTCAATTGGATCTGTTGTCGATAGCAGTGGCGTAGCCACATTGAGAAGCGGTGCGATTGTCACTCTGAAATTAAAAAATTATATATATCTTCTGTGCATGATTAAATCCGCAACGGTGCGCACTCCCCTTTACAGTACAGTGAATTCACTGTGCAGTGCCACCAATTGACGCAGCTGTTCTCCGCGTCCCGGTGCGCGATCGTGAGCATCTGTAGATAAGCTCAGCCGACTTGCCGCCACGCCGGGCCGCCCCACGGCCGGCGCGATTCGGCCGGATCGCGGCCGAATCCCGGCCGCCACGGACGTCGGGAAGGACCGCCCGACCTGGCGGTCCTTCCCGGCCGGATCCGGCCGCGGTCGGCCGGAATCAGACCAGTCGTGGCCGGCAGCGATGGCGCGACGCTGCCGGCGCGATGGGCGGATTCGGCCGATGCGGCCGGAATCCGGCCGGGAAGGACCGCCCGGCGCCAGCGCGATCCTTCCCGGCGTAGCGGCCGGGATTCGGCCGCGATCCGGCCGAATCGCGGCCGGCAGTGGCGCGCGCATCGCCGGCCGCGACCCGGCCGAATCGCGCGGCCGATGCCGCGGCCGGCCGGCCAATCCGGCCGGAGCCGGGCTCTGCCGGACCGCACGGCGAGTGCGGTTCAACGCACCCGGCCCGGCTGGCCGGAGATGGACCGGGCGGCGCAGCGGCGGCAGCGGCGATGTGTCGGGCGCGAGGTTACTGTGCACTTCTTCGGTCGCGCACGGGCGCGCAGGAATCGGGCGCGCAGGAGATCATATCTACTAATTGACGCACTGGATATATATACCATTATGATCCTGCGCACTTGCTGTGCGCGATAACGGTGCGCGGCTGAGATGAATGAACACTAAAAAAATTTAATTATCTGCTACAGTGGACCTACGCAATGCGCAGCGCACAGGCAAGCACTGTACGTCGCGCCGACTAAACAGTATATATATATATATACAAAAACTATATATATATATTTCTTTTCTTTTTAATCACCTCATTTATATTTAATTTATGAGGATAAAAATATATATAATTGAGCTAATAATATCAAAAGAGAATTTAATGATTTAAAAAATCAGGTCTGTTTATTATTTTATTCATCAATTGTAATTTTCACTTGCAGCTATTGATAAAAAATCACATGAGATTTTTTATTTTTTTATATGGTTGTATAATTGAACAATATTATTGAAGCATTATACAAGCAAAGAGATATATTTTGTGAAAAATAATTTTAAAAAATTTAATGAAATAATTGATAATGATGATATTTTCAATGAATGATATATGAATCAAGAGAAAAAATTAAAAAGAGTTAAGAGTATACATTGGAATTCATATTATAATATATTATTGAGTTGGATGCTTTTAATTGTTGAAGATGAAAAAAAAATCACAAGTAAAGATCATAAACAAATAATCTATTGGAGTTGATAGTAAAATATGAATTCATATTTCATATGTACTTACTGAAGACTATTTTGGGAGTCATGAATGATTTATCGTAAATTTTACAAAAAAATAATCAAGACATTATAAATGTCATGATTTTTATAAAATCAAATAAACATCAATTGAAATCATAAAAGATGATTGAAGTTTTTTTATTTTTATATTACATATGAGATAGTCACCCAACAAAGATTTATTCATCTTTTATGAAATATTATAGTGAAATATTGAAGGAAAGATAAATTTTTATTATTATCCCGTTGAAATTTTTTATGAAGTGATAATTCATAAGTTCAAGATTTAAATAGTCATTTTAATGAACATAAAATTGTTATATGTGCATCTTAACCCCTTAACCCCTTTGTAAATTAAATCCTAATTTTATTATGCATTAATAACACGTACGATTTATTTTTTATAATAAATTTTTCTATAAAACTAAATAGATTTATTTAAATTGACTCTTTTTAAAAAATAATAATAATAAAGAACTCCATACCATATATCTTTTCCTATGTTTTAAATATAATAAAAATTTATTTGATATTTCAGCATATGATTTCTGATAAGCAGTAAAAAAAAAAATTAAGAAGAGAGATCAGCAAATAAAATGAAAAAAAAAATACATGAGTGATGTAAGGAATGAAAGCAAGAAATTTGGAATGGATAAGTCTGACAAATTAAAGAGAAAGAGAAACCAAACTGAAAATGATAATCGTAACTCTGATAGGATTGTGATGGATTTTCAGTCGTCCATGGGATATATGTAGGCGTCATATTCGACGACGAGGTAGATGACGTCCCCTGCCATGGTCCTGTTCGCCAACTTGCTCATCGTGTACCCGCGGGCCATCCGAAACTTGCCGTTGCCGCCGATGATGGCCCTGTCCATGACCTCCGTCAGCACCGCCCTCCCGAAAATGGAAATGCTGCTCCCGTTGTACTCGCCGGCGGTGAAAAAGAAGTTGAACAGCGACAGGTACGCCGGCGGGGTTTCCAACGACGCCGCCACCGCCAGCTCGTGCGCCCTCCCCAGAAAATTCGACCCCGGCTCTGCGCCCTCCCGGAGGTAGTTCTCGCCAACCCCGATGCTGCCGAGGGCGGTGTAGGAGGTTGTGTTAGGAGGGTGTACGAAGGTATCGATTATTTGCATGTTTTATGAGTTTGATATATTTTTTGATCTTATTATAAATTTTCCTAAATTTTATTTTTGTTTGTAAAAGATTGAGCCACTGAACTAGATTTAATTTGGATCAAATATGGCTTTATCTAAGGAACACAATGAGCATTTTAAGTTGGAAAAATCTAAACCTTTCATCAAGATTAGAGACAATTTAATTAAGGGTTCAGATCTGTTTAATTTTGATCGTCCGATGAGATCTGATTGATCTGAGATATTCATCTGAATTTGGAGCGATCCAGTCCATACATTTAGATCTAGACATCTTAGGACTTCATCCAGCTTCAGCCGATCGTGATTATCCATTCAGAGTGATCAAATTCATTCATTCCAAATCGGAGGAATTTGAGCCGTTGGATTCACAGCTAGCTTAATGGATTAATGAAGATAATTAAACCCTAGCTTCTATTGGACCGCTGAGATCGAAGAGGGCTTGGATCGGACGGTGGAGAAAATCCATTTAATCCTTCATCAATATCGCGCAAAGCAGCCGACGCTATTCTTCTTCTCCACGACAAACGCCAAGCCCACCGCCGCGCTCTCCGCTTCCTCGCCGGTCGCCGGAGAGGACGGGGATCCCCTCCTTCTCCGGTGACCGGTGCTCTACCCATCTCCTCCTCCATCCGGCCAGCATCTCCACTGTCATCTTCTTCCATTTCCTCCGCACCGCAGCTCTTCCTTCCGCCTCGATTCAACGCCGGCAACATCATCCAGCTCCGACCAACACTTCCCCTTTGAGCTTCCTCACGATTTGTAGCTCTTCTTCACCGGATCCCAGCCAACACAGCTCCGCCACAGCACCTTCAGCAACCTCCGGCCAGCCCCTGTTCCAGCTCCGACAGCTCACCATCAGCAGCCTTTCGGGCAGTTTTTTTCCAGCTAGCTTATGTTCCAGCAGTGGCTTCAGTTGATGTTTTGATTGTCTTTTGATTTAGCTTGTTGAATGTTTGCAGTAGATTCAATCCCATGTTTAGATTGTACGAATTCGGTTTAATTGATTTCATAGTGTTTGATTAAATGCTTCTTTGGATAATTAGGTCGTAGTTACTTAGGTTAGATTTAGTTTCATGCTTTACCTTAATTGCTTTCTTTTAATCATATTTTCATCAGGTTGTTAGTTAAATCTTTTCTTCCCTTGAGCCTTAGCAGCCACGTCCACCTTGCCTCCACCCACTTTCCTCCACGAATTCGAGGAGGAACCACTTCATCGAGTGATTTCGGCGACGTCCTCCATCTCACAACTCATCCACCTTCTCTTTCGGATTCGAGGAGAAGTTCCACCCCTGACGACACTTCTTCGAGCTCAATCGGATCTACAAGAGTTCGGAGTATCCATCAAACTACTGGATTCAGGAGTTTACACCATCTCACATTCACTACCGTTTGCGGAGTCTCGATCGAGCTTCGTTGGACTTAGCCGGAGTAACTTGGTAATTCACCGGGCCTATCTTGGGTTGATCAGATTATTTCCTTTCCAGTTTTTATTGTTTTAATTCCTGCTTTGTTTGATTTAGTTGTTGCATGTTAGTTTAGAGTTTTAATTACCTTGCAATCGTAAGTTAGAGATCAAATCCCAAACCCCAATATTCAATAGAAAACCCAAAACAATAATTAGAAATCCTAAGTTTATTATTCCATCGATTACACTCGTTGGGAAAAGATCCGAGCCATCCACTATGCTATATTAATGTAGTTAGGGGGTTCGATAATTAATTTGAAACGATACCACGACACAAATACCGTGCACATCAAATTTGGCGTCGTTGCCGGGGAATGTAATGAAGTTTGGTAGACTTAGGATTGTTTACCCATTTTTCTGAAAAAAAAATCAAAAATTCAAAAACTTTTATTTAGGGTTGCATTCTTTTATTTCTTACATATCCATGTACTTGATCATGTCTATTTCCTGTGACTTTTGATTGTGTTTATTAATTTTTCAGGAAAGACTAGGAATCTCTTGTAACATTGATCCATATTATCAGTCATTTGGAGATCTCAATGATGCTTACTATTCAGGCACTGGACAATAGGAGTATTATCAGTACCAGCCGCAATATCATCAGCCTGTTCCTTAGTATCATCAGTCTTATCAGCAGGACAAGTATAATTCAATTTTTGGTACATCTTTTAATAATTTCGATTCAGATTTCAGGTATGGACACACACCACAGTATGTTCTTGAGCAGCCTAAGTGCTATCTACCCCCACCATTCATTGATACTTACATGCCTAGTTGGGGAGATCAATCAAGTTACTGTGAAGAAAACACTGCTCCCAGTCAAGAAAATACAAAGACACTAGAAAAGCTTTTACAGCTAGGATCATTGATGCAACAACAGCAGATGTAGAACATACAATTCCAGCTGGATCTAATTGCATCATCCATCATCCAAAAACAAGCACAAGAGTTCAGTCTGCCTCCGTCAGAGACCATTTATATGAATATCGACGCGCTTAAGGAGATGGATTGTGGAGTGAGTGATAGAGATGTCTATGATGCAGCTACTCCACAGGACTCCTATGACTCTTCATGCTGTGATGCTATTGTGGATACTGATGGATACGGATTTGTAGATGAAGTTGTTGTTGTGGAAGATGATGTGGATGATGATACTAGCAGTTTAGATTTACTCTGTGATGCTATTTGTGCCCAGGATTATATTGAATAAATAGAGCAACTTCCAGATGCCAATGCGGACTTGCCCGGCCCGGACGGTTAAATGAGATAGCGGTGAAGCAATTACGATGGTGATTCCCACGGAAGTGGTGGATAGCTGGAGGCCCCCAGACTGGACACTTCCATCTCAGCCAGAGTCTTCAAGATTTTTGCTGATAAAAGCCCTGACAACAAATGCAATAATCCAGCCCCAAGGCTGGACACTTTTATCGAATCGCCTCCGACCGCTAAAGACTACATATGATGAGGCGATTCTATTGGAGGGAGCAGCACAGTACTATCATGATCACATCATGAAGGCGCTCACCCCCATTCAATCCATCCCACTCCCGACGTGGATGTTAAAGCTGAATCTTCTTCAACCACCGGGACGGAATTTCTCTCAGAACACTCTACTACCTGAGTGACTTCTCTTACTGAACCTTCTCCAACCACCAGGATCTTAGGGGAGTTTGTTCCATCTCACCTCTTTTCTTTTTCCTTGTATATATGTCTCTTTTACTTTAGTTATTTTTATTTTAGTTGTTATGTTTTGGTTGTTGAGTTTTTGTTTTGTTAGTTTTTCAAATAAATTTCTTATGCATTCCTTTATATCTACTTAGAAGTCGTGAAAGTTAGTTAAATCTGATTGTCGAATTTCGGGGATTTATTGTCATGAATGGATTATTTGATTGCATGTGGTTACTACTTGGTGATGAATTCTATATTGATAGACTGAGTTGATTACTTTTGTTTACCTAGTGAGGATTGAGTCTATTTTTATTGCTTGTGTGTGGTGCACTTGTGGTTATTGTAACTCTAGAACTTGCTTTAATTCTTTCGAGACCACACAACAGTAGGTTTGCATGATTATTATGAAGACAATCACATTTGTTTTTCTTCACTTCTTTTATCATCACATGCTTATTTGAATAACATTCTAGTCATTCATCCTTACATTTTTTCTTTCCCGCCATTACTTTCTTCTCCATTTTTATTTCTGGATGTGGAATACTTGGATGATCCATAATGAATGTTTTGCCTAGGATGGACAACAATTTAAGTGTGGAGGAGAAGAGTAGCTCAAGGAAATTTAGTGTTAGCATAGACAAATCGTTCTTGATCACCATGAGCTAGTCATGTTTTTTATCTTTTTAGCTAAGCTTGATGTTGGAGCATAGGGAAGTGCACTACATGTTGGAAAAAAAAAAGTTGAAAAAATAAATAAATTGGATGTCCGTGAAATAAATAATAAAAAAATATTGTGAAATTTTTGACATGTGGTGTCATTCATTTTTATTTATGGGTAATAATATTTTTATTAACGACATTCCTTGTTACAGTTATTGAGAGATTTATTGTATATCATGAGTAAATTTGTAGTGAAGAATGTGATAAAGATTGTCTACATGTTTATTAGATTGGAAGAAAAAAATTTTAGGGCAATGCTTACTTGTACTCATCTATGTAGCATTCCAGTATTTTCATATCTTCTACTTGCATTTCCTTAGCTATGTCATTTCTTATCTTTCTTTTCTATTATCATTTTTCTTGTATTCATGTTTCTCTTACATTCTTAATAAACCTTCAATGATTATGCATTCTTATGTGTATATAGTGGTAAAGATAGAAGAAAAGCAAGCATATGATAGTTCATAAACCATGAATAGTTTGAGTGAACTCCACTATTACATGCTTATGAGAGCGAGAGAAACCACTACTTATCTTATGAGACTTAATCATTCTTAGTTTATTCATGATGGATTGAAGTCACCATGTTTGTTAACCTGTGTAAGATTTGAGTCCATAATTGCTTGAGTCTTTGAGATTTGACAATTTTAGGTAACTTTCTTTCACGATTTTTTATGTATGTTTGGGAATTGCTAGGGAAACATACTTTCAGTTTACTTTTAGTTTTCTTTACTTGCTCGGTACGTGCAAGAATAAGTGTGGAGGAATTAATAACTACCATTTTGTCAGGTTATTTTGGTCCTTAATATCACTGTTTTAATCCTCTTGTGTGTTTATTTATCGATTATTTGTATGTTTTATGAGTTAGATATATTTTTGGACCTTATTGTAAATTCTCCTAAATTTTGGATTTATATACAAATTTTATCTTTGTTTGTAGGAGATCGAGATGAGCCACTGGACTAGACTTAATTTGGATCAAATATGACTTCATCTAAGGGACATAATGGGCATTTTAAGTTGGCAGAATCTGAACCTTTCATCAAGATCAGAGGCAATTTAATCAAGGGTTCAGATCTGTTTAATTCTGACCGTCCGATGATATCTGATTGATCTGAGACATCCATCTGAATCTAGAGCGATCCGGTCCATACATTTAGATATAGACATCTTAGGCCTTCATCCAGCTTCAGCCGATCGTGATTATCCATTCAGAGTGATCAGATCCATTCATTCTAAATCGGAGGAATCTGAACCGTTGAATTCACAGCTAGCTTAATGGATTAATGAAGATAATTAAACCCTAGCTTCTATTGGACGACTGAGATCGAAGGGGGCTTGGATCGGACGGTGAAGAAAATCCATTTAATCCTTCATCAAGCAGCCGATGCTATTCTTCTTCTCCGTGACAAACGCCAAGCCCACCGCCGCGCTCTCCGCTTCCTCGCCGGTCGCCGGAGAGGACGGGGATCCCCTCCTTCTCCGGTGACCGGTGGTCCACCCATCTCCTCCTCCATCCGGCCAGCATCTCCACTGTCATCTTCTTCCATTTCCTCCGCACCACAGCTCTTCCTTCCGCCTCGATTCAACGCCGGCAGCATCATCCAGATCCGGCCAGCACTTCCCCTTTGAGCTTCCTCACGATTTGTAGCTCTTCTTCACCGGATCCTGGCCAACACAGCTCCGCCACAGCACCTTCAGCAACCTCCGGCCAACCCCTGTTCCAGCTCCAGCAGCTCACCATCAGCAGCCTTTCGGGCAGTTTTTTTCCAGCTAGCTTATGTTCCAGCAGTGGCTTCAGTTGATGTTTTGATTGTCTTTTGATTTAGCTTGTTGAATGTTTGCAGTAGATTCAATCCCATGTTTAGATTGTACGAATTCGGTTTAATTGATTTCATACACATGTAGTGTTTGATTAAATGCTTCTTTGGATAATTAGGTCGTAGTTACTTAGGTTAGGTTTAGTTTCATATTTTACCTTAATTGTTTTCTTTTAATCATATTTTCATCAGGTTGTTAGTTAAATCTTTTCTTCCCTTGAGCTTTAGTAGCCACGTCCACCTTGCCTCCACTCACTTTCCTCCACGGATTCGAGGAGGAACCGCTTCATCGAGTGATTTCGGTGACGTCTTCCATCTCACAACTCATCCACCTTCTCTTTCGAATTCGAGGAGAAGTTTCGCCCCCGACGACACTTCTTCGAGCTCAATCGGATCCGCGAGAGTTCGGAGTATCCATCAAACTACTGGATTCAGGAGTTTGCACCATCTCACATCCACTACCGTTTGCGGAGTCTCGATCGAGCTTCGTTGGACTTAGCCGGAGTAACTTGGTCATTCACCGAGCCTATCTTGGGTTGATCAGATTATTTCCTTTATAGTTTTTATTGCTTTAATTCCTGCTTTGTTTGATTTAGTTGTTGCATGTTAGTTTAGAATTTTAATTACCTAGCAATCATAAGTTAGAGATCAAATCCCAAACCCCTAATATTCAATAGAAAATTCAAAGTAATAATTAGAAATCTTAAATTTATTATTTTGTCAATTGCACTCATTAGGAAACGATCCGGATCATCCACTATGCTATATTAATGTAGTTAGAAGGTTCGATAATTAATTTAAATGGTATCACGATATAAATACCGTACACATCAGTGAGTCATCTTTTTTTTTTTTTTTTTTTGATTTACAAGTGGTATCCAAGCTTCGCCCGACTAGTCCACTTGGCGAACCGGCCCTGCCCCACGGCCTCCGAAGAGTCTCCACCGGCCCACAAGGGTAAATCAGGAAGACGCGCCACCAAGTCGCCGTGAGGGGTTTAACGCCAATCAGGGTCCGCACCCCACACCAACCCGCTGGTAAACGGGAACCCGCCTCCGCAACCCGCAAGCGAGTGGAAAACGGCGGAATTCCCTCCGCAAGCTGCAGCCGGCAGAGATCGAACCATGGCTTGCTCTAGGGACCCCCCAAGCTCTTACCGACGCGCCATTGCCCTGGGGGCAAACTGTGATGGGTAAACTTTTTATAGTTCTTGCCGCCGGGCAAGACCTCATCGAAACCCCAAGGATTTTTAGGCGAACGGTTCAATCCTGCTATCGGAGCGTCGTTTACCCTCGGACACCGCTCGTTGAATTTTCCATATTCGTGGAGTTCACTTCGCAGCTTTGGGATCGAACCCGTGACCTCCGATTGGATACCTCCATGTGCTTACCACTAGGGCTAGCACACTTCGGTAGTGAGTCATCTTTTCCTTGCACTGATGGTGGCTACTGCTTGCCGTCGATGCGCCGCCGGAAAGCAGTAGTAAAATGGGAAGCAGAAGAGGAGAGGCCGCCATGGATGGATGCGTTGGCAATTGCTATGCGTTGTGGTCAATTTATCTTCTCATTTCAGCCTTTTAGATATATCGTCTTGACCCAAAAAAAAAAAAAACTGAATTTTGGTGTACAATAATAGAATGACAATGTTTTTAAAAAATTTGGAAAGCAAAATACAAAGGAAAAATAATAATTTTCAAATAAATAAAAATTAATTTTTAAAGAGGTCATGATTTTAAATTATTGATTGTTTTTTTTTACTTGTCATTTTAGTTTTTAATTTATCTCTTTTATATAGATAGTTTAAAAAAAATTACTAATTTAACCGTTCTATATTTTTTTTATATTTTTTTGTTAGAAAGCAAATGGCAACTGTTTGAATCCTTTAGTACAAATATTGAATTAGTTTTTTTTTTAAAACTTATTCCTCAATGCATATGTCATAAAAGTCAACGGATATTAGTACACACGTTTGGATAATTATATTTTACATTAATTTGTTGGAACCTTCTTCTTTGCCTTATCGACTCATCAATCCATTCATTTTCATATGAATCTTTCTCTGTTTTATTATCATATCAAAGAATTTTATCCTCCGTAATTTATCTTCTTTTCGCCGATGCTTTAGAACAGATGACAGAGACCTACT
The DNA here is from genome assembly GCA_025175895.1 of Wurfbainia villosa. Classification (NCBI taxonomy): domain Eukaryota; kingdom Viridiplantae; phylum Streptophyta; class Magnoliopsida; order Zingiberales; family Zingiberaceae; genus Wurfbainia; species Wurfbainia villosa. The sequence goes on from CM046005.1 coordinate 253,785, forward strand.
ATTTCCAACTTTTGCAGACTCATCCATCTACTAACAACTAAAAAAAATGAAAATAAAAGAGCATTTATTATTATTAAAAGGATTTTTTTAATAAAAATATTAAAATCACCCCTAATGTATTTTTCGTTCTATAAATATTTTTATTGTTATGTGATTATAGTTGCTTCGATATCTTTATAATATACAACAAAATTTAATTAGATATGCAATAACAATTATATTGGACGTTCTCGACATGTAATTAATGGATGTCCGTATACACATTGCTATAAATTATATTTGACATTGTCAACTTGTTTGGCCCTTTCCCTTGCATTTATTATTATTTTTATCAAAAGTGTATTTTATTTTTTTTTTTAAATATTAAAATAACGTTTTAATATATATATTTTTATTTTTAAAATACTCTTATTTCAACACTATTATAATAACTATATCTTGCAATATAAGCTAAAATTATTTCAATTTAATCAAAATAATTGAACAAATATTATTATATTAAAATATTCTTTATCAATTTAATATACAAATTATTTAATTAAAATTGCTTCAACTCAGTCAAAATTGACTTTTAGCAACTATTGATATTGATTATTATTGGAAAAGTGTGAATAAAAAAATGGATGAAAAAGATGTCATTGAGATTTTAATTTTATATTGCTCTCCGTGGCACGCCGCGAGGCCAAGGGCTCTCCGCGGCATGCCGCGAGATCGCCGTGGCACACCGCGAGCCCACAGCACACCGTGACGCCTATTGATGGTCTTCGTGAGTCATAAGCTCGACGTGAGACAATCTCTTCTTCCATTATTCGCAGTTCATCTTGAAGTTGAAGAGCTTAGCTCCAAGGCCGTGGTCTCTGGCTCAAGAGAGAACCACATTTTGGCCATGCTTATGGTCACGTCACTCGCACCCGTGTTAAGTTTGCTCCATATGAGTCATTTTTTAACATTCAACCTTCTACTAATCCTGAAATTAAAATTCTCACACTACACAAGATTCAATGCCCTATCAATTTTTAAATGTAAAGGTGAATTATCCTCGGCCTTAATGTTTTAATTGTTGTTACTTGCTATTCTTCAGGCAACTTAATCGAAATGGTTTGTCTGGTCAGATTCCTGAAGCAGTTCCTATTCTTTCGGATCTCTTATTCTTGTATGTTCCTTTTTAGATTATTTTACATACCTCTGTATTAATTCCCAAGTAAATCTTATGCATGCATAGATAATTGCAGATATATATCATTCAATAACTAATTAACTGGTCCATCCCCAAAGATACTCACAAATGATTGCACGTGAGAATGTTAAATTCAGATATTCCAATTACTGGTCAACTAACTAATTTGTCAATGTCCTTAATTGATGAAGTTGTGTTTTTTTTTCCTTCTATTTTAGTTAATATGAGAAATGACTTGTAAGATACTTATTTTGATGAAACAGAACAATAATTATTGCAATAATACTTCTCCTTCAGAAGAAAGATCTATTGCACTGACTTCGGATAGTGCAATCCAAATTCGTCTCATCTTCCGTGTTTTCAAGGGTGATTAAAACAGATTTGTCTTATCTTCCGTGTTTTCAAGGGTGATGGATGATTGTTTTCCAGGATACAACAACGGAATCAGGAAGCGATCCAGCACAGATCGTCTCCGACAAACTAGTCGGACACAAGAAAGCTATCACCGATGAGGGAAAAGGAGGAGTGTTTTTTTATCCATATCTCAAGCAAAAGATTGGTTGGATCCACTTGGACAAATTATGCCTCGACCGATCGTACATTCGACGCGCGCAGGTAGCATTTGCACACGAGTCACCTTGTGACAGTGCAATCCAAATTCTGGATTCGCACCCCCTGTGCACCCACACGTGAGAGAGAGAATTTTCCCTTATATATGTTTATAACTACAATGCTTATGATACATTATAAACCAATCAAATTATTCCTCAATTTCTAATGTGGAACTAAACTCTTCCACATGAGGATTTTTTCATCCTTCGATTTCCTTATTTCTATTCACATTTCCAACCGTTATTTCATCTTTGTGCTTAGGGGATGATCAGGACGGGTAATGGGAAATCAATGTATTCCATTTTTTTAGGCATGTTTATTTTTATTTTTTTTATAATGATTCAAATAGGTTGAGAAAAATTTGTTCCATACGGTTCTCTCTTTATAAATGTCAACTGATTTACTTTCAATAATGACAAAGAGGTCAGAGATACTAAATGAGTTTCAACTGATTTACTTTTAATAATGACAAAGAGGTCAGAGATACTAAATGAGTTTGCTGTATTTCTTTTACTTTGTTTGTTAGCTATACTAAATTTTGTTTTATTTTTAAGGTGTTATATATATAATATATAATGGGACACAGACATAATTTTGTTCAAGGAAGAGCATTGAATGTTTTCCAGTGAGATGAGAACATCTCTAACATTAACGCTGGTGATGAAGAACTAAAGACAAGTTTAGATCCTAAAGAAAGAACAACTAGTTATGACATTTGAAGGTGATTTTTAATCTGATTATTTTTTTATTCAAGTTGTGGCGTGATTTACAGAGTATAATCATGACATAAAAAAACACTAGGTGTTGAATACTTTTGTGAATGCTTGTATTTTGAAATTAATAATTTAAATATTTTTACTAAATAAAATTTTAATATAGATCGCTGACGGTATTGTATTTGTTTAAAATAATTTGAATATTGATAGGTTTATTATTTTTATTATTATTGTGGATAGATTTATATATTATTATTATTGACGGTATTTATTATTATTATTGTTATATATATATATATATATATATATATATATATTTGTTGGAATGTCCTTAGTTAAGGGGGTGAATCCAGGATAATAACGCTAATTAAAAAAAAAGAGAAAATAAATAAAATTTTGGCAACATGTATAGTGTGAAAAATAATAATCGCTTAAAATTAAGGGGGCCATGACCCCCTAAATACCCCTAGATCCACCCCTGTCTAAGTATTATTTATTTTTTATGTTTCTATAATCATTTATAGTTAGATAATATTTGTGATATAATTTAGATGATTAAGTTTCAAGTTTAAAGAAAGTCAAAATGTGAAGACTCGACAAGGAAAGTCCAAATGTAAAGACTCGGCAAGGAAAATCCAAAGGTGAAGTTTTGACAAGAAAAGTTTAAGAATATGATCTTGGTGGCATAAGTCCAAGAATGTAGTCTTGGCGGCATAAGTCCAAACATGTAGCCTTGACAAGGAAGTTCAAGGGTGAGGTCTTAACTGCATAAGTCCAAGTATGTAGTCTTGGTGATATAAAATTTAAGCGGACATCGACAAAGGAGAAACCCAAAGCATGACAAAACCAAAGAAAACTGATACGACACGGATTTTTCGTCTTCCCCGATCTTGTGCCACCGAGGAGGGGTCCTCTCTGACCGCATCAATAAATTTGAATGTCCTGAAAAAGTTAACACGGATTAAACTGTCGTCGGCTTACCCGGCGACGACACTCCGATGCTTAAGTTAGGCCAGACATTAATGAAAGAAAATGTATTAAATACAGTAAAAATAATGTAAAAAGAAAAGTGATAAAACTTATCTGATGTGTAGCTAGAAGCATGCGAAATAATGCTTAGGTAATATCCAAAGAAATAGCGACAGCCGGATAATTAAAAGAGAAAGGTCAACCATATATTGTTAAGCCAATATCCCAACCACAGTGCTTCACCCAATCTCAAAGTAGTTCTTTTCCACATAGAAATTTGTGTTAAGGAAGAGACAAAACGAGTTTCTCACTATATGCATGCATAAGTGTCCACTCGGCAATGCCTAAAGGAAAATCCTCCACACTGACGCCTTCCTACCTTGCAGAGCCCACTGATGAGAGTGTTAAAAATGATTGTGTTTGGGGAAACCCCTGAATCTGGGCGAAGGTGACTACGTCGGGGCGCACACCCAAGCCTTTCATCTCCGAAAATAGAAGATTCATCCTTTCGAAGTCTCGAATTGCAACGAGACCAATCAAGAGGGCATTGCACACAAGGGCCTCGATGGAGCCGCCAGCATCCTTTACCGCGTGGAAGAAATCCCAGGCCCCGGAGGTGGCGCCGATGCGGCACAGTTTGCCGATGAGATCAGTGAACCAGACAACGTCGAGTGGGAGAAATCCCATCTTAGCAATCTCGACGAGGAGTGCGGGAGACTCCTCTTTCACGGGCTAGCTTCGCCTGGACAAGCCGCAGAAAACGACTGAGCGAGTGGCGGCCTCCCCTCCCTCCTTGCCGCCGATCGCGTAGGCAAAAAATCCCTTCAAGAGGAGAAGCGTGCCCCCTCTTTTCTCCGGAAGCAGACCCCCTTTTCTCTAAACCCTAGGAATCTTTTTATTCCCCTTCCAATGGGTCGGGCTCCCATTTCCTTTAATGGACTGATATTTTTTTCATATCACAGGTAACCCTCCTAAACAGTCAGACGAGTCACTCTGATAAGTCTGACTTCAGTCTTATCATTTCATCGTCTCGAATCAAATCATATCTCTACTCGTTCATATATTCAGAAATATCATACACATCTATAACAGTCGGGGATCTATCTCGGCTGAATGAAAAATTTACAGGTTCGAGGATTTACGAACTGCCTCAGATGGAGATAATAAGACGATTGACGTGAGGACTTACGAATAGTCTCGGGTGAATATAATAAGACGATGGATTCGAGGACTTACAAATAGCCTCGGATGAATAAGAGAATAGCCGAAGCGAGGGCTTACAAATCGCCTCGAATAGATATAAGAGAAGGACCTCCAAATCCCGACTGAATAAAATGATACTCCTCTCAAAATACTTAGGTTGAATAAAATGAGAGAATACCGAGAACACCTTAACCGAATAATATAATTTCCATTTCAGAATACCTCGGAGGAATAAAATAAGAGCTAGCTGGGAACGCCCCAATCGAATAACATAAGATCCACTTTAGAACACCTCCGAACCGCCAGAGTTCAGACCACTTCAGCCCAAAGAAATAAAATAACCCCCAACTAGATACGTCTCAGTGCTAGATGACATAACAGCAAATTCAAGAACATCTCGCCCTAATAGAATAAGAGCTGACCCGAGATACATCGGATGAATAAAATAATGTCTGACTCAGAGTGCCTCGCCGAAATGAAATAAGACCTCCTTCAGTTCAGTTTGGTTGAATAAAATAAGTGTAAATCTAGAACGACTCGACTCTGAGCAATTTGGCTTAAAGAAATAAAATACCAACTGGCCTGATATATCTCGGCTATACTGAGTAAAATAATGTTCGCCTCACAATACTTCCATAAAATAAGAATTAGCCAGCTTCACCTGGACTGTACAGAATAAAATAATATACACCTCCCAACATTTCAATAAAATAAGAATTGACCCGACAACGCATGAGCTGTCTCAAAACATACTCATAAAATGAAGTAATAACCACATTGAAATGCCTCGGCTAAATAAAAATAAAAACTCCCTCCATATCAACACTTCATAAATAGGCAAATGAATACCCCTCTCCTCGATCGACTAAATATAGAATCATATTCCTCCCAATTTTCCACTGCCCGGGGAATGTAAACTTCAGTTAATATCGAGCTGAATAAGAATGTAGACCGGTTAGAGGGCTTACGAATTGCCTCTGCCCACAATGATAATAAACTTCGTCGTTCTTCTAAAGTGCATCTTATCTTAAACCCAACTCCTTCGATCCACCACCACACGAGGATAATAATAATAATACAGTTGAGTGAAGACTCAACTCTTCCGATCCACCACTACATGGGGATAAAAATAATATATAGTTGAGTGAAAACTCAATTCTTCCGATCCACCACCACACGGGGATAAAAATAATATATAGTTGAGTGAAGACTCAACTCTTCCGATCTACCACCACATGAAGATAAAAATAATATATAATTGAGTGAAGACTCAATTCTTCTGATCCACCGCCACACGGGGACAAAAATAATATATAGTTGAGTGAAGACTCAACTCTTCCAATCCACCATCACATGGGGATAAAAATAATATAAAGCTGAAGAAATGTTCAGCTCTTCCGATCCGCCACCACACGGGGATAAAATAATATATAGCTGAAGAAATGTTCAGCTCTTCTGTTCCACCATCGCACGGGGATAAAATAATATATAACTGAAGAAATGTTCAGCTCTTCCGTTCAACCATCGTACGGAGATAAAATAATATATAGTCGAGAAGTAAGCTCAACTCTTCCATTTCACGGGGATAAAAATGATAGATAACTAAGGAGACCTCAGTTCTTCCGTTCTACCACCACACGGGGATAAAATAATATATAGTTGAGAAGTAAGCTCAACTCTTCCATTTCACAAGGATAAAAATGATAGATAACTAAGGAGACCTTAGTTCTTCCGTTCCACCACCACACGGGGATAAAATAATATATAATTGAGAAGTAAGCTCAACTCTTCCGTTTCACGGGGATAAAAATGTTAGATAACTGAGGAGACCTCAGTTCTTCCGTTCTACCACCACATGAGGATAAAATAATATATAGTTAAGAAGTAAGCTCAACCCTTCCGTTTCACGGGGATAAAAATGATAGATAACTGAGGAGACCTCAGTTCTTCCGTTCCACCATGACACAGGGATAAAATAATATATAGTTGAGAAGTAAGCTCAACCCTTCCATTTCACGAGGATAAAAATTATAGATAACTGGGGAGACCTCAGTTCTTCCGTTCCACCACCACACGGGGATAAAATAATATATAGTTGAGAAGTAAGCTCAACCCTTTCGTTTCACGGGAATAAAAATGTTAGATAACTGAGGAGACCTCAGTTCTTCCGTTCCACCACCACACGAGGATAAAATAATATATAGTTGAGGAGTAAGCTCAACCCTTCCGTTTCACGGGGATAAAAATGATAGATAACTGAGGAGACCTCAGTTCTTCCGTTTCACCACCACACGAGGATAAAATAATATATAGTGAGAAGTAAGCTCAACCCTTCCGTTTCACGGGGATAAAAATGATATATAACTGAGGAGACCTCAGTTCTTCCGTTCCACCACCACACGGGGATAAAATAATATATAGTTGAGAAGTAAGCTCAACCCTTCCATTTCATGGGGATAAAAATGATAGATAACTGAGGAGACCTCAGTTCTTCTGTTCCACCATCACACGGGGATAAAATAATATATAGTTGAGATGTAAGCTCAACTCTTCCGTTTCACGAGGATAAAAATGATAGATAACTGAGGAGACCTCAGTTCTTCCGTTCCACCACCACACGAGGATAAAATAATATATAGTTGAGAAGTAAGCTCAACCCTTTCGTTTCACGGGGATAAAAATGATAGATAACTGAGAAGACCTCAGTTCTTCCGTTCCACCACCACACGGGGATAAAATAATATATAGTTGAGAAGTAAGCTCAACTCTTCCGTTTCACGGGGATAAAAATGATAGATAACTGAGGATACCTCAGTTCTTCCATTCCACCACCACACAGGGATAAAATAATATATAGTTGAGAAGTAAGCTCAACCCTTCTGTTTTACGGGGATAAAAATGATAGATAACTGAGGAGACCTCGGTTCTTCCATTCTATCACCACACGGGGATAAAATAATATATAGTTGAGAAAGTACTCAACTCTTCCGTTCCACCATCGCACGGGGATAAAATAATATATATAGCTGAAGAAATATTCAGCTCTTCCGTTCCGCCACCGTACGGGGATAAAATAATATATATATAACCGAACGAAAGCTCGGTTCTTCCACTTCGCCACCGTACGGGAATAAAAATAATATAAATATAACTGAACGAAAGCTTGATTTTTTCGTTCCGCCATAGCACGGGGATAAAAATAATATATATATATAATCGAACGAAAGCTCGGTTCTTTCGCTCCACCACCGTACGGGGATAAAAATAATATAAATATAACTGAACGAAAGCTCGGTTCTTTCGTTCCGCCACCGCACAGGGATAAAAATAATATATATATATATATAACCGAACGAAAGCTCGATTCTTCCGGTCCGCCACCTCACGGGGATAACGGCTTCGGCTTGTGTTGAGCCACAAAAAGTGTGACGACCTGATCCAGGGCTTTGCCCCATCAAGTCAGAATAATTTTTTACTCCGCCGTTCTTCACAAAGTGTATTCTACCTTAAACCCTACTTCTCCGTTTCACCACCAAACGGGGATGACGGCTCTGGCTGATGCCAGACCTTAAGAAAAATAAAATATAAATCTTCATGGGGCCACATCTCTGCTCTGATGCCCAATTTCTTCGTTCTTCCTCTATGCGGGGTTGACGACTCCGGCTGAGTAGTCGAGTGCAAATAATTACCCTAGCCGAGTGGCCGAATAGGATGAAGTATGTTAACTCAGTCGGATGACCGAGTACAAGTAATGACCCTGACCAAGTAGTCGGAAGGGATGAAGTATATTAACTCAGCCGAAGAACTAAGTGTAAGTAATTACCCTGACCAAATGGTCGAAAGGGATGAAGTATGTTCTCAGATGAGCTACAGAGTGAAATAACTTATCTCGGTCGAGTGGCCGGAGAGAATGAAGTATGCTCTCGGTTGAATGACTGAGTGCAAATATCTATCCTGACCGAGTGGTCGGCTTGATATGCGATCGAGTGACCAACTAAGTATGTATGACTAAGAAACACTAGAATGTTGAACTAAATGTAAACTTGCAAGATGAGCATTAAATGCTGAGATGATTAAATTTGAGCTTTTAAGATATTCTAAGTGCATATATAACCATATTGTTTGTTCTCTAAATATGTCTCATGTGATATATCTTCAATAGAGAAAATTTTAAATATAGCTAGAGAAATGGTAAGGTATAAGAATGCAACAAAATATTAAAGGTAAGTATTTATATACATACTTACTGAATTTAACAACATGGAGGATTGATGTCTTCCTCCCATCGCAAAGTCATATTCAATAGGGAAGCATCCCAGTCAGATGGTTGTATTGTTCTCTCAACGTCTTGCTCAGAAGTTTCCCACAGACGGCGCCAACTAATGCGGCACGGATTTTTCGTCTTCCCCGATCTTGTGCCACTGAGGAGGGGTCCTCTCCGATCGCATCAGTAAATTTGAATGTCCTGAAAAAGTTAACACGGATTAAACCATCGTCGGCCTACCCGATGACGGTACTCCGATGCTTAAGTTAGGCCAGACATTAATGAAAGAAAATGTATTAAATACAGTAAAAATAATGTAAAAAGAAGAGTGATAAAACTTATCTCATATGTAGCTAGAAGCATGCGAAATAATGCTTAAGTAATATCCAAAGAAGTAGCGACAGTCAGATAATTAAAAGAGAAAGGTCAACCATATATTGTTAAGCCAATATCCCAGCCACAGTGCTTCACCCAATCTCAAAGTAGTTCTTTTCCACGTAGAAATTTGTGTTAAGGAAGAGACAAAACTGGTTTCTCACTATATGCATGCATAAGTGTCCACTCGGCAATGCCTAAAGGAAAATCCTCCACACTGACGCCTTCCTGCCTTGCAGAGCCCACCGATGAGAGTGTTAGAAATGATTGTGTTTGGGGAAACCTCTGAATCTGGGCGAAGGTGACTACGTCGGGGCGCACACCCAAGCCTTTCATCTCCGAAAATAGAAGATTCATCCTTTCGAAGTCTTGAATTGCAGCGAGACCAATTAAGAGGGCATTGCACACAGGGGCCTCGATGGAGCCGCCAGCATCCTTTACCGCGTGGAAGAAATCCCAGGCCCCGGAGGTGGCGCCGATGTGGCACAGTTTGCCGATGAGATCAGTGAACCAGACGACGTCGGGCGGGAGAAATCCCATCTTAGCAATCTCGACGAGGAGTGCGGGAGACTCCTCTTTCATGGGCTAGCTTCGCCTGGCCAAGCTGCAGAAAACGATCGAGCGAGTGGCGGCCTCCCCTCCCTCCTTCTTGCCGCCGATTGCATAGGCAAAAAATCTCTTCAAGAGGAGAAGCGTGCCCCCTCTTTTCTCCGGAAGTAGCCCCCCTTTTCTCTAAATCCTAGGAATCTTTTTATTCCCCTTCCAATGGGCCGGGCTCCCATTTCCTTTCATGGACTGATATTTTTTCCATATCAGAAACTTTTGAAGGCAAGCGCAATGATGAAGGAGTCGTGGATGTTGGATCGATTTGAAACGCTAGAGGGGGGTGAATAGCGTTAGTGAAAACTTTTCTTTTTCGGCGATTAAAACCAAGTACGCAGTGGAAAACAAAAGATAAACACAAGAAAGACACAAAGATTTTTACTTGGTTCACAGCCCACTGGCTGCTAATCCAAGGCCCTGCGATCCTTGATCGCTTCCGAAGGGCAATCACTAAAAGTCTCTTCCTCGTTGGAGGTAAGAGACAAGACGATTACAATGATTATAAGGCCGGGAACAACCTTACCGGTCCTTATACAAATTAAGTACAGAAATATAATAATAATACCGACAATTAATTAGAAGATGACGCACGGTCGGAGTAGCGTTGTAGAGAGCACGAGCACTTGAGAGATTCTTGAATTTGGGTTTGAGTCCTCCCCTCCTTTTATAGATTTGCACCTTGGAATTTGTCCCGATCAAGATCCAAAACTCGTGGATCTTATCTTAAGGTGGCAGCTTATCTTATCTTGAGGTGGCGACTTATCTTATCTTGAGGTGGTGGCTTATCTTATCCTGAGGTGGCGGCATCAATCTCTATCTCTTTGACCTTGTGCCTGGTCGATTCGTCCTACATCACGACTAATCCTCTTAGTAGTACGCTTGATCACGACATCTCCTTGACTCATCGCACTTGAGAATTCCTGCAATACAAGATTAGCACAATAGATGCATAATGCCATGCAGTGTGACAGTCCTTTGACTGTCCGATCTCGACTTCGGTATTCCTCCGGAAGCCTTAGTTGGATCGACGCCTAGGATTGTCCTCTAACTGAGGACACGTCCTTACCACCGCTCCACACACGGAGCTTACCTTTGGTCCTCTTGACTGCCGCTAGCTTTCATCCACCGAGGGTTCCTCGACTCCCCGAGGTTCTCCTGGTGTCGTCTGACCACCACGGTTTCTCAACTTGAGATTCTCCGGATGTCGCTCGACCTTTGGCTTAGTTTAAACACTTCCTGCACACTTAGCATATCACATGAGATAACAAAATAGCTTAACTTTGAATCTTTGCCATCATCAAAATCAAGGTTCGATTTTCTAGTGCCCCTGCACCAACAGTGGACTCGGAGGGATCCTGGAGGTGCAGGGCTGATGGAGGAGCTTGAAGGTTTAGTCTAGGCTTAGGGTTGATTTCAAGTATGAAATAGTCATATTTGAAGTGTACCAGTCGACTGCTCTCGAGTGTTTGACATTAGAAAACTCAGATTGATTCGAACAATCGACTGACATTATGACCCAGTCGACCAATCGAGTGGTCAACTATAACGCCATTAGCATTAGCATAGCATTCAATTTCCATGGATGGACAATCGACTGGTTTAAGTGGACACGAGCATAGAAGTTTTCTGAGTCGATTGTACACTTGGAGCAGTTGACTGTTAGCCTAAGCAGTCGATTGATGGTTTGAGCAGTCGATTGACCAGGTGGTTGTTGAGTGGTGATGATCATGATCAGACTTCGTCAGAAGCCATTGGATGCGGTCAATAGTGACACCAATCGACTAGCGAAATCCTCAATGGGCAGAAATGGATTGATGCCCAAAAGTTTATATAAGGAGAGGTTTGGGAGTTTGAGGAGGCTAATACTTACACACGAAATTCTCATCCTCTAAGCTCCCCAAACCTTCTTCCAAGTTCTTAAACTTTTAATCTTTTCTTCTAAGCTTTTCTTTCAAATCTTGTAAGAAGAAGAGTGTTCATTGTAAGAAAAGGTGATACTACTGATACCTTTTCTATATACGCCAGATAGAAGGGTTTGCATGTAATACGTGATCCTAGCCAAAATATTTGGCTCAGCAAAGGGAGAAAAGGAAGAACGGTTCGGGCGCAAATATCCGAAGCAATTGGCACGGGGGAGTTAGCAAAAGCAATTGGCACGGGAGTTAGTAGAAGCAATTGGCACGGGAGTTAGCAGAAGCAATTGGCATGGGAGTTAGCAGAAGCAATTGGCACGGGAGAGTTAGCAGAAGCAATTGTCATGACAAAGAAGAGACAGAAGACACTTCACTAAGGGCGGAACAGGAATCAGTTCAGCTAGATAATCCCAGAAGCAGATAGGATGGATAAAGGGTCGACTCAACCTGATCGATCCGAAGGAAGTTCGGCACGGGAAAAAGAGGAATTGGTTCGGGTTGACGAGGAGCCCTAGGGCTAGGTCACCCGTGGGCCATAGACCTAAGTTAGTTTCACCAAAAGCGGATGGTTGAAGGAGACAGTCTAATCTAGTTACCTGAAAAGTAGAGGAAGAGGCGTTATGCAACAGCTTAGGAGGTCCCCACACAATATTCCAAAGAGCCTTCGTTCCTCATATCTGTAAGAGAATTATTCTCCAGGTGGAGGTGGTGGCCACGTGTACAATGGAGACAGCCCACGACATCACGATGGAGGAAAAGAGGAAGATAAAAGGGAGGAAGCGAGGAGGAGAGAGGGATCGATCCGCAATTATTCCAGCCCAGCAAGAAAAAGGAAGAGGCGAGAGGAGAAAGGGAGCGACAACCACCTTGCCGGAGAAGGAGGGTAGGGATCTGTTGTTACATCCCTTATATTCTTTATCGTCTTGTGATACCACTGTAAGAGGTTTTTCTCCTCCACCTCCGGAAACTTCTTTTCTATAAGGGAGGACCTTCATAGTGAAAGTGCTTAGGCACTGCACCCGGTGAGAAAGCTCACCTCCGTGGAGTAGGAATCCTCATTCTGAACCACGTTACATCTTGTGTCTGAGTTTTGATTGCTGGTGTCGGTTTTTGCATTTCATCCGCTTCATCTTTTTATTCTTTACTGATTGCGGCCTGCGAGAACCCTCTGAGATCTTCCTCAGTACTTCACTGCATTGAAAAGGAGTGAACCGATTTTCCTCGTCGCATCAGTTGGCGCCGTCTGTGGAAAACATTGAGCTGGACGTCGAGATGCAACCTGAAGAGATACAACAACCCGCTACCTCTGCAGCGGAGGAGCACCCTATCACCCTTCTACCATCACAGTTGAAGGCCCTGATGGATGACGCTATTACAGAGGCCCTTGCTAGGGAAAGGAGAAGGACCGGATATCTGCATCCGCATTCCGGTGAACCTTCTTCCCGAGGCCCACCCCCGGAAATGCCTCCCCCATCTCGTACAGTCGTCAATGTGGAAATATTGCCTGGAGGAGAACTTGGGGGAAGAGCACCTCAGAACACTATGCCCTTCACCCAAACACGCAGGGAAGAACAGGGCGAAAGTCAATCAACCAGACCTCCAGAAGTATATGAGCCCAGTCCCTTTACAATGGACATTCTCTCTGAAGTCCCTCCGTCCTACTTTCGGAATCCTCAGATCGATAAGTATGATGGTTCGACGGATCCCGAAGAGCACATATCTCAATTTGACGGAGCGACCTCGCTCCACTGTTATACCGATGCTCTCAAATGCCGAGTTTTTCGGATCACCTTAACCGGCTCGGCACAAAAGTGGTTTAATACTCTGCCCCCAGGATCCATCACTTGTTTCACTGATTTCCGGGGAATGTTCAGTCGGGAGTTTGCCAGCTGCAAGGCGTATAAACATGACGCCTCTATACTAATGCATATCACCCAGGGACCCTCAGAATCCCTTAGAGGGTATCTCCACCGATTCACTTCTGCAGCTAGGGGAATCCCCTCTGCCAGGTCAGAAGCTTTCAGAGGCGCTATTCAGCACGGGCTGAAGGAGGGCCCCTTCCTCAGTTCCTTGTTAAGACAACCTGCGGACAATTATGAGGAGCTACTAAGCCGTGCAGAGCAATTTATCCACGAGGAGGAAGGATTAAAGGTGCGGAGAGCTGAACGGGATGCCGCAGTAGTTCCAACTGAAAGAGCTCGCCCCGCCGCTCCTCAAGCACCCCCTCGGTGGGAATATGTGTGATCTTTTCGACAAGAGGCTCCGAGGCCTCGTCCAATGCTATAGGGTGTTCGCCCCGTACCGCCGTTACAAATCATGGCCGCTGAAGCACTTCCTCCTGCGAGGACTTGGAAGGAACGGGAGATGGAATTTTATGACCAACAGGGTCTGCTGCAACGACCCTTAGGATACAGGGGGATCCCACGTAACCCCCTCCCCCGCCCCATTATTCTGCCAATATCATACGAAATATGGCCACGCTAGTGCCCGATATTTCAAGTTACAGGAGGAACTGGATCGCCTTCGAGCCGCGTATCCGCAATTACGGTTTTAGATGGGAGGGCCAGTACGACGGGGCCCCCGACCCAATGTAACCCGTTCAGGGCCGTATAATCAACAACCTCAAGTCACTTTCCCCCAAACACCGTCTCAGGAGGTTGTCTCTCAAGAAGGCCCATCGGGTGAGGGCCCCTCGTCCAATCTAGATAACGCTCCCACACGGGGAGTTATCCATGTTATAGCTGGAGGACCTACTGATGGGGACTCTAACTGGGCGCGGAAGTCATACGCTCATCTCATGGAGAGTTTGGCCATCATCACCGACCAAACTATTCAAGTTGCACCGCCCGTTTCATTCGGGCCAGAAGACCTCCAAGGTGTCCTACTGCCCCACACGGATGCCTTAGTTATTCGTATATCCCTGGCCAATTATGAAGTGGCCAGGGTACTGGTCGACTCGGGAAGCTCCATCAATATCCTCTTCCAGGAAGCTTTCGGACAGATGCAGCTGGGAAATGCCCAGCTAGAAGATGTGGCCACCCCCCTCTTTGGATTTGCAGGGCATGTGGTCCACCCTACAGGGCAGATTTCATTGCCTCTGACTCTGGGTGTAAAGCCCAGCCAAAAAAATAGTATAATCCCTTTCCTCATCGTGGACGCTCCATCCACTTATAATGCTATTCTTGGGCATCCTTTCCTTACCCTTTTTCAGGCAGTGACTTCTCCGTACCACCAGAAGCTGAAATTTCTGGTGGGACAATTGGTGGGAGAAGTTCGCGGAGAATGTAAGGCCTCAGAGTGCATAGTGCAAATGGTTCGGGACGATCAGAAGAAGGCCCGAACCGATGATCTCAAGGGCAAAGCTATCGTCATCTCTGACGTCTGTGTCCTGGAGGAATCCCCCCCCAAGGTCGACAAAATAGAAGAAGGAGAGCTGGTAGAAATTGCGCCGGGAAAGGCTACACGGGTAGCGCAGCAACTGGAAGCCAAGGAGGAGCTGGTGGCCTGCCTGAGGGAGAATGAAGACATCTTCGCAGGAGATGTGCATGATCTCACTGGGATCAACCCTCGAGTGGCTAAACACCATCTCAATGTTACCAGAGGAGCCCGACCCGTCCAATAGAAGAGGCGACATTTTGGACCGGAGAAGGACAAGGTCATAGTTGAAGAGGTGGAAAAACTGCTAAAAGAGGGTCATGTAAAGGAAATCCAGTTTCCCGAGTGGGTTTCCAATGTAGTCTTGGTCCCCAAGCCTTCCGGGCAGTGGAGGATGTGTATCGATTTTCGTGATTTGAATAAAGCGTGCCCTAAAGACTGCTACCCCTTGCCTCGTATTGATCAGTTGGTAGATTCTACTGTGGGATATGAAGTGGTATCCCTAATGGATGCATATCAAGGATACCATCAAATATCTTTGGCTAAAGAAGACCAAAAGAGGGTTAGCTTTGTGACGGCAGGAGGGTTATATGCTTATGTGGTGATGCCATTCGGGTTAAAGAACGCCGGAGCCACCTACCAGCGCCTCATGGACAAGATTTTTACGGAGCAGAAAGGGAAAAATGTGGAAGTCTATGTGGATGACATTTTGGTCAAATCAAAGACCACTCGGGATCTAGTCAATGATTTAAATGAAACCTTTACTACATTGAGACGGTTTAATATGAAGTTGAACCCTAACAAATGCCTGTTTGGGGTAAAAAGCGACAAGTTCTTGGGGTACATAGTAACTGAGAAGGGGTTGTAAGCCAACCCTGAGAAGGTGCAGGCGCTGTGCAACATGAAATCACCCACTAATCTGCGGGAGACCCAGAAGTTGGTGGGCAGGATTGTTTCCTTATCCCGATTCATAGCCGTGCGAACACAAGGTATGTTTTCTTTCAAGATCCTGCGTAAGGCTACTAAATTTTAGTGGGATGATCAATGCGAACAGGCTTTCCAGGAGTTGAAGAAGTATTTGGCTGGACTTCCACTGCTAGCCAAACCAATAACAGGAGAACCATTATGGATGTATTTGGCCGTCTCGGAAGGAGCTATTAGTTCGGTTTTATTAAAACAAGAAGGCTCTCACCAACAACCTATTTATTACACCCGAATTCCGTTATACGAGCTAGAGAAGATATATCCTAGTGTTAATCGCAAATTGAGGTTTGGCTCATCCCATCACTAACTCACATGAATTGGGCAAGGTCGTCACTAAGCCGAGGGAAGATTGGCCAAGTGGGTGGTAGAACTAAGCGAATATGATATTCACTACCTTATCAAGGCCCGATTTCCTAGCGGAGGTACCTGGCGGGCTGGAAGATGGTTTGTCGACAAAAGAGGAAGGATCAGATGCATGGAATATATTCATGAATGGTTCTTCAGGATCTACGAAATTTCTTTCGATAAGGAGGAGACGCATAGCCATACAGATATCGAGCATCCAACAATGAGGCGATATGAAACCATTTTAGCGCAGGGGGCTTCTTCAATTATAATTCATTCAATTCTGGTAATATCACAACTTCAAGGTTCTTTCACGGTTGGGAGGAAAGACTGCATAAGTACTTAAGCTTTTGAGAGAGAAAGCTCAAGTCCTCTTGAAGCAAATCCCACGAGAACAACGGGAAGGCAGATGAATTGGTTCGGATGGCTAGTGCTATGGAAGGGGTGAAATCATCGGAAACGGTCCATACGGAAATCCCTACTTCCTTAGCGATATGCAATGTGGAGGAAGTTGCACCTGAACCAAGCCCAGCTCTTGATTGAGAACGACATCATAGCTTATTTGCGGCGGAGACTTATACAAGACATCTTTCGGACGACCCTTATTGAAATGCTTGGGAAGTGAGGATGCGGAATGGGTACTCCGGGAGATTCATGAAGGTTGCTGCAGCAATCATCTAGGAGGGAGAGCTTTAGCAAGGAAGGCCCCATAGCGGGATATTTTGGCCTACTCTCCCAGGATGTCGCCTGTAGATAGCAAGCTTGCCCGCTTGTCGAAGCATAAGCAACCGCCCAACTACTACGAGTTAATGAAAGTCGTGGTCTCTTCATGTCCTTTTGATCAATGGGGAATGGATATAGTGGGTCCGATGCCAGTGGCACCTTTACAGAAGAAGTTTTTGTTGGTGGCTATAGATTATTTCTCCAAATGGGTGGAGGCAGAGCCCCTGACCAAAATTACTGAGAATGCTGTGATACAGTTCTTATGGAAGAATATTGTTTGTCGATATGGTATTCCTTGGAAAATAGTCAGTGACAATGGACGACAGTTCCAAGGAAAAAAGATCAAAGAGTGGTGCCAAAGTCTCAACATTCAGCAGACTTTCACTTCAGTAGCTCACCCTCAAGCTAATGGGAAAGTGGAAGTGACTAACAGAATTCTCATTCAAGGATTAAAGACCAAATTGGGGGCTCAGAGGGGAAACTGAGTAGAAGAATTACCAGGAGTCTTGTGGGCCTACCGAACTACACCAAAGACTGCAACAGGGGAAACTCCTTTCAGTTTAGTATACGGGACGGAAGCCGTTATTCCGGTCGAAGCTCTTTTAAGTAGCGCTTGATAGAGCGCATTTAACCAAATCGTAACCAACTTATCCAATCTTGAATTGGACTTGGTGGAGAAAAAGCGGGAGATGGCACGGAGACGAGCGGAATTTTACAAGCAAAGAGTGCAGCAAGCCTTTAATAAGAAAGTGATGCCTCGAAGATTTCAAGAGGGGGATTGGGTATTGCAAAAGGTTAATCCCGCTGGAGACCCTGGGAAGTTGGCTCCGAACTGGGAAGAGCCCTATGAAATAACGCGTTGCGTAGCTGGGTCGGCATATTACCTAAATGACGATCAGGGTAAGGAATTTCCTCGACCTTGGAATGCCATTCATCTGAAATTTTTCCACACTATCTGAGAAGTGAGAGATAGAAGAAAAGGAGTTGTGGGGCTCCCGAGGGGATGTACTTCCTAACTTGATTGTATTAATTAGACGCGAAGTAAGTTCAAATTCTGTTAATAATCCATTTACAATGGCGATACGGTACTCCTAATAAACTTTGAAAAAGAAAAGGAAGATGGAAAGGGAACTCCATTCCGAAGCAGTATGTCGAATTACAGCTTAAATCGGTCGGGAGGATAGCGTCTAAAGTCAGCCTCCCAATTTAAGGAGAATGGAGGATAAGCTGGAGGAGGTAGTCCTTGATCAGCATATTGCCGAACCACTTCGTTAAATCCATCCTGATAAGTGGCGCGCATCAGGATGATGAATCGCTCCTATCGGTTTGGGCGGTCTGGACTTCTGTCTCGATGGAGCCTGACACTTTTCTTGATGCTTTCGGAGTTCTCGACGCATATCACTATAACGCCTAGATACTTCCATAATGGCATCCGCCAAGACTGAAATATCATCGACACGGGAAGTTTGGTCTTGCTGCATCAAGTGTGTCATCTCCACCATATTTTAACGCATTGAAGCTGAAATTCCCTCTACTACTTCAGAGTTAGATCTGGTTCGGACGAGTTTAGTGCTCAGCCTCTGGAGGGAAGTCTCTTGCCTGCGTAGACGGGCGTGAGCATGCGCCCTGGAATTTATGAGGGATGAGTTTTCTTGTACCTCCTTGCATAAGCGGGTGCGGAGGTCTCCTATTTTATCCTGTGCCTGCCGGTGTTGAACCTGAAGACGAGCGATGGTGTCAGAGTCCTGTTGTTTCCCCTGGAGGAGCTCTGCTACCTGCCCTTGAAGACGTATTAATTCTCGAACAGAGGAAGACTCCTCATCAAGAGGAGCCGGCTGGACTTCCCGCTGGAGGACGGGTGGTTCCACACCCGCTCGCTGTTGTTCCCGTAATGCTGCAATGGTATCAGCATCCTTTTGAGTTTGTTGGCGAAGCCGCGCAATTGCTCGCACAAAGTGCGATTGTTACAGAGCAGCCGTTCTTGATTCTGGGCAGTCGTCAAATCTTCCCGTTGCTACCGCTCCCATTCCAGAGCTTGAGCTCGGTATTGATGAAGGGAGCGATCCAACTCTTGATAGTTAGTCAGGGCCTACATGCCGGTTGTATAAAAGAAATTGGGTATTAAGATAAAGCTAAAGAAGCTAATTGAAAAAACATACCAAATCAAGAGCATGACGTAGGCCTTCCATGCGAGGAACCAATTCCTCTAAGTTCAGGATCTGAAGACTCCTGGGAGAAAGGGAAGAAGATGGGACGGATGATACTAAGGGGGGAAGTTCACTTATAATGGGGAGAATGGGAGTGATATCCATGGGTTGAGAAGGGAAAGAAGGAGGGGCATCAGTCAGAAGGCTCATGGGGGTGGTAGTCAGAGGCAGCATATCAGGAGCCGCAGGGAGAACATGTGCCATATCTGGTTGTGAGTTAAGCCTGGCAGGAAAGACGGAAGGAAGCTGGTTGGATGAGGAATCCGGAGAGGATGAGATGATGAGCACAGGGCTGGAGGAGCCTTCGATGGGAAGGCGAGAAGTAGATGGACCCTGACTAGGGCCCATAGGAGGAGAAGGGCTCTTCAAGCGATGAGTGGAGGGGGAAGTTGCCAGTGAGGGGATATCAACCGCCATGGGTTTAGAGGAGGAATAATATTCAGGGGAAAGGGAAGGCAGGGGTGAGCCAGCCTCTGCCATTGGCTGACATGGAAGTACATCCTCCCCAGGTTCATCCTCAGGTTGCGGGGAAGGAGAAAGCGACTTCCGAACATTGGTGGCAGAAGGAGAAAGAGTGGGAGAGCTAGGGTTTGTAAATGCCGGAGGAAGTGAGGAGGGACTAATTACCCCGATTTCCTCCGGGATGGAGGTAACAAGGGTTGCAAGAGGAGGAGAGGAAGAAAAACGAGATGAAGCAGGTGTGGTGGTGATCGGGAAAGGTGAAGAGGAAGACGGAGCTGACGGCTGACCGGCACCCCGCTTGCGGTGTGGATAACGGCCCGCTATCTCCTGGAAGAAGGTAGAATGCATTTTGAGGGTCTGAGAATAAGGAAAAAGGGCTGAAGAAAGGGATTGAGGCAACGGAGTGTGGCGGCGGAAAAACGAACAGGCGAAGAAGAAGGAGACGAAAAGGCGAAGGGATGAAGATAGCAAGAGAGACGAAGACGAAGGATCCCCTATAAAAGGAAGGAAGAATGAGCTTGTAACCACTATTGGGCTCCTCGTTTGTGGTGAAGGAGGCCCTAAGTGAAAGGGAAAGAAGGGTTTATTTTTCTAATGACCCATTATGTACTAAAGCCCTTATTTGCATGGGAAGGGACGGATGTAGGCGTTCCCCTTCAGGAGGGAAGCAAAAAGAAGGATGATATGAAGGCGTCACCTCCTTTATGCTGAAGGCCTTTAGGCAATATATACTTAATGTGTATCCCCACGAAGCGGAAGAAATCCCCGTGTGGTGGTGGAACAGAAGAACCGAAATTCATTCGGTTATACTTAATTTTTATCCCCGCGAAGCGGAAGAAATCCCCGTGTAGTGGTGGAACGGAAGAATCAAAATTCATTCGGTTATACTTAATTTTTATCCCTGCGAAGCGGAAGAAATCCCCGTGTGGTGGTGGAACGGAAGAACCAAAAATCATTCGGTTATACTTAATTTTTATCCCCGCGAAATGGAAGAAATCCCAGTGTGGTGGTGGAACGGAAGAATCAAAATTCATTCGGTTATACTTAATTTTTATCCCCGCGAAGCGGAAGAAATCCCCGTGTGGTGGTGGAACGGAAGAACCGAAATTCATTCAGTTATACTTAATTTTTATCCCCGCGAAGCGGAAGAAATCCCCGTGTGGTGGCGGAACGGAAGAACCGAAATTCATTCGGTTATACTTAATGTTTATCCCCGCGACGCGGAAGAAATCTCCGTGTGGTGGTGGAACGGAAGAACTGGGGTCTCCTCAGTTACATATCATTTTTATCCCCGCGAAGCGGAAGAAATCTCTGTGTGGTGGCGGAACGGAAGAATCGAAATTCATTCGGTTATACTTAATTTTTATCCCCGCAAAGCGGAAGAAATCCCCGTGTGGTGGTGGAACGGAAGAACCAAAATTCATTCGGTTATACTTAATTTTTATCCCCGCGAAGCGGAAGAAATTCCTGTGTGGTGGTGGAACGGAAGAACTGGGGTCTCCTCAGTTACATATAATTTTTATCCCCGCGAAGCGGAAGAAATCCCCGTGTGGTGGCGGAACGGAAGAACCGAAATTCATTCGGTTATACTTAATGTTTATCCCCGCGAAGCGAAAGAAATCCCTGTGTGGTGGTGGAATGGAAGAACTGGGGTCTCCTCAGTTACATATCATTTTTATCCCCGCGAAGCGGAAGAAATCCCCGTGTGGTGGCGGAATGGAAGAACCGAAATTCATTCGGTTATACTTAATTTTTATACCCGCAAAGTGGAAGAAATCCCCGTGTGATGGTGGAACGGAAGAACTGGGGTCTTCTCGGTTACATATCATTTTTATCCCCGCGAAGCGGAAGAAATCCCCGTGTGATGGTGGAACGGAAGAACTGGGTATCCTCAGTTATATATCATTTTTGTCCCTGCACAGCGGGAGAAGTTGATGTCCTTATTTAACCTTGTATTATTCTATTTCTATGCAGCGGTTGAGCAGTGGAGTCGGCTCATTTAGCGACTCTATATTATTATATTCCCGGCGGGATAAAAGGGCAGAAGAGCCAAAATATGCCCCAGCCATATGTCAGCCTATTTAAATATGAAAAGAGTAAAGCGGGGCATAACTCAAGAGGCGCTGGAAGAAGATGATAAGTAGGAAAAGTTCACTAATACGGAAAAATTACATACTCTAAGTCCTTTACAAAGAAGAGATAACAAAAGAAACCCTTATACATCTAGGGTATTACAGTTCTTTGTTGGGAGGAACAGATGGAGCTTCTTTGCGCGGTCGAGGTTGGCACAGTAGTTGCCGAAGATAGGACTGCTGCAGGAAGATTTGCTTGGATAACTCTTTTTGGGACCCAACCAGTTGTTGTATGAAGCGATTGTTGTCGGGCTTTCCCTCATTGCATTGTGCAAGTACCTCACCTGTTCCTCCAGATTAGCTATGTAGCGGCGATCATCTATCAGTTCTTCAGCAGGAGAGGAACTGCTGCCCTATTCAGATATTCTGTCCATGACAAGGAGAAAGAAAAGGAGAAGATGGAAGCTATACGGTAAGGGTTGGAAGTCTTTATAGCAAGGAAGGAGAAGGGCGCATTCATTTGTAGAAGAGAGGTGAATAATAAATGCTAGTGAAGAAGAGGAGGCGTAGAGACAATATGTGGAGGGTCGCCGGAACTGTAACTATAATTAAGAGGGTCCGAATCCCCGGGAGATGGTAAGGGAAGGTATGTTCGGGCGGGATACGATCTTTACAAGGCGAAACCTTACTTTTACAGAAAAATGACAAAAGCAAATATCAGTCCCCTCCCTTATTTTTATTAACATTTTTGAAAAAGATTACATCGTTTAGTCTATGAAGACTTTTTGTTGCTTTTAACAGAAGAAGCTTTCGAAGGTTCCTGGGGTGGGGAAGATGCCAGTATAACCCTATAGCGTGCGCCTTGAGATGGGGGTAGCCCTGATGGACCTTCATCCAAAGGGGGTGAACGAATCCTTGCGGGGGAGACTGGGAGGAAGGCCAGCGCCGGTGGAAGTGGGGGAAGTTCGGCAGCAGCACGGGGGTCTCCCATTGTATACTCCCATGTGAAGGGAGGATTCCATACCCGATTGCGAAACGAGGGAAATGGTGCGCGAAAAGACCTCTTTGCAGGAGAGGTGGGAGCTGGGGTGTGAGGCGGAAAAGGAAGAGGACGAAAAGCTGAAGTGGCAGTTGAGCGGGTCTCCGAATCTTCAGTGTCTTCAGAAACCCAGTCCTGCAGCTCGAAAGATTCTGAATTTGAGGAAATTTCAATGGGGTGTCCCGCTGAAGCCATGAGAGTAAGATAGAAGGACGAAGACATGGAGGGCGGTGATTTATAGCGAAAGGAAAGCGACAGCAGTAGCTCTTGGGAAGGGGAAGAAGATGAAGAGACTGGTATCGTTCCCGATGCGGTAAGAGAGATGGAGAAGATCAGCAGGCGAAAACCATTTAAAGCATGGGCCGAACCAAAATTGGGATGGATATGAATAAGATTATGCGAGACCCTGCGAGCAAATCCCCGAACCAACTAGGTGATTGTGCCATACGACACGGGAAAAGAGATAACAGTCTAAAAAGAGAGCAGTTTAAAATTGGTTCAGAATTTCCGACCCATCAAGGAGCATGACAAGATGATCACAACTAGATATATGGATAAAATTACTGTTCAGAAGTAAGAGAGAAGCTATTGACAAAATTACTAAAGAAGAGAATAACAGAAATTACAGCTCAAAGAGTTTGGGAGGACACTTAGCTAGCGCATCCACAGGATTCAAATAGCTAGTGTCCGTGTCGGGGGGCGGGTATCCTTGTTCGACATTTTGAGCCGAGGACCCCTCAAAGCCTAGTATGAACAAATCTACCCCCTTCTTGACGTATCTCCTCTTAAGATCAGCTTCCTGCTCTTTCAGCTGATCTTGACATTTGGCCAACTGGGCTCGACTTTCCGCCAATTCAGCCGCCAGGGCATCTTTTTCGGTGGCCACTTGTATGGCTTGCCGACCCAGAGTCGAGAGGGCCTCCAAATACTCTTGGTGAAGGGTGGACTGCTGCCGAGCCGCCGTTGATAAGGCTTGAGGAAAAGTTGCCACTATAGAGGAAAGCTCCTGACATTTTTATATACAAGATCTCTTTGTAGCTTCCCAGGCTTGACGCTCCAGTTGAAACTTGTAGCGTTCTTGCATTGTCAGAGAATTGTAGGAGTCAATGATCATGGCATCCCCAAGGTGCCCTTTAAATTCCTTCAGTTCCCGGGCCAAGACGTCCACTTGTTGCAGTTCACTGGATTGGAGGAAAATTTGCCGTTCAAGTTCCTCATTCTTTCGCTGCAATTCCTCCTTCTCGCTCTGGACCAGAGCCAATTGCATCATTGCATCTTCGCATTAGCCCCTCAGATCAGCTTCCTTCGCATCTCGCTCGCAAATTGCGAGCAGATCTTTTGTTGTATTCTGAGCAGTGGCGTGTCTCCACATGTAGTGGCTAGTGAGCTACCATTTTGTTATCTTGAGTGGCGACCTAAAGGAAAAAACCATCGAGTATACATCGGCATATAGAGATACCTCTGATAGAGGAGAAAAAGAAATAGTAGATACCTCACTTGACTTGCCCACTTGCTCGCAGGCCACTGTATGCGGCCCGATTGAAAAATTTCACCTCCGAGGGGTGCCGGATCTTCAGCAAGGACCCCAATGTGGCCCTCGGAGGAACGGAAAGGGGAAGATCCTCCCCTTCAGAGGAAAGTGGGGGTCTGATATGCCGAAGGGGGGTAGGAGAAGCTCTTGCATCGGAAGGGATAGGAGCTTGGAGAGACTCAGTATGAGAATGTGTGGGTGAATTCTGTGCAAATGGGGAGGAATGGAGAAAATGGGAGGGAGAGTCCCCTCCTTGAGGAGATGGAGATGAGGTATTGCCTCCTCTTCTCGGCTCATAGATGGTTAGGGACTGAGACCCTGGCTGGTCGGAAGACGAGGGGAGAAGAGCGGATGAACTTGAGGCTCCTTTCTTAGTGAGCCGCAGCTTTTTCCGAGGGGATGATGGAGCTGCTACTGATTTACCTCTTTTGGTTGAGGTTTTCTTCTTTTTGGCAGCCTCAATCGCCTCTCCTTCCACCAAAGCCTTCTGCATTAGATTATCTACAAAGTGTACTGGTGAGAAAGATGAATAATATAGAAAGGAAGTCATACTGCAGGGTAAGTATCACCCTACCTACAACAACCGAAGTCGTCAAAGGTAGAGGAGACAATCCAAAGTGGCTCAAAATGGGAGTTTCTATTAGGTGGTTTGAGCAGTAATGTAACTCTCCTAATACTCTATAAACCTCCGGGAAGGGGCATTTGGTCCTCATTTCCCGGAAGGGAGGCAGTTCGGGAAGGTCTACCTTCCAGGTATCAGAATAAGGTAGAGATTCTGGAAGTTGTACAAAAAAGTATAATTCTTCTCATCCCTTGTGGGAAGTAGGCAGGTTCACTAAGAATTGGCAGTCTGAATGGCTAGATAGATAGAAGAGATCTGCCTTGGAAGATTTCAATTGGAAAAAGCAATGGAATATTTCAGAGGTTAAGGGAAGGTTTAGGTGTTGAAATACCATAGAAGCTCCTGACAAAATGCGAAAGGAATTGGGGGTGAATTGGTTTAAAGGAAGTCTGTAAAAGTTCAAAATATCTAGATAACCGGAAGGCGCTGGTAGACGTAGGTCATTAAGAAACTGTTCGGAGAAAAAGCATGTCAAACCGGGAGGAGGACTATGGGGCCGATGTATTTTAGTAGTGAAACAACATTTTATAGAAGGGTCTATGTATTTGTTCTTAAGATTAAAGAAATAATGGTTGCAATCTAGCTGAGTTATGGTATGTTCATACCATGCGGGTGAAGGGATGGTCTTAGGAGCCATGGGTGTGAACAAGGCAGAGCACTTACTCGGAGGTTAAGGAAGAATCGTGTGGGAAAGGAAGGACTGGGTCGCCGAAACGCCACCGGTGAAAATCACGGAAGAAGTAGAATAGACAGGATTGTTAAACACACTAAGTGATACCTAAAAGGAGAAGGCGGGAGTTTATATAGGGTTTTTTGTGACGGTTCGACTGCATGACAGGAGAAGGAGAAGCGGGGCCCATGGGCCCATCAGGCCGCCTCGAGTATACATAAGGGAGCTATAAGGGAAAGAGTGAATTTAAGTTAAGGAATAAAGAATAGGGCAGAAACCCTATATACATATGGAAAGTCAAGCTTATAACTTCGCTTGACTATTTTTCGGGGTTGACTAATGATACTACTGATACCTTTTCTATATACGCCAGATAGAAGGGTTTGCATGTAATACGTGATCCGAGCCAAAATATTTGGCTCAGCAAAGGGAGAAAGTTAGTAGAAGCAATTGGCACGGGAGTTAGCAGAAGCAATTGGCATAGGAGTTAGCAGAAGCAATTGGTACGGGAGAGTTAGCAGAAGCAATTGACACGACAAAGAAGAGACAGAAGGCACTTCACGAAGGGCGGAACAGGAATTGGTTCAGCTAGATAATCCCAGAAGCAGATAGGATGGATAAAGGGTCGACTCAACCTGATCGATCTGAAGGAAGTTCGACACGGGAAAAAGAGGAATTGGTTCGGGTTGACGAGGAGCCCTAGGGCTAGGTCACCCGTGGGCCATAAACCTAAGTTAGTTTCACCAAAAGTGAATGGTTGAGAGAGACAGTCTAACCTAGTTACCTGAAAAGTAGAGGAAGAGGCGTTATGCAACAGCTTAGGAGGTCCCCACACAATATTCCAAGGAGTCTTCGTTCCTCATATATGTAAGAGAATTATTCTCCAGGTGGAGGTAGTGGCCACGTGTACAATGGAGACAGCCCACGACATCACGATGGAGGAAAAGAGGAAGATAAAAGGGAGGAAGCGAGGAGGAGAGAGGGATCGATCCGCAATTATTCCAGCCCAGCAAGAAAAAGGAAGAGGCGAGAGGAGAAAGGGAGCGACAACCACCTCGCCGGAGAAGGAGGGCAGGGATCTGTTGTTGTTACATCCCTTGTATTCTTTCTCGTCTTGTGATACCACTGTAAGAGGTTTTTCTCCTCCACCTCCGGAAACTTCTTTTCCGTAAGGGAGGACCTTCATAGTGAAAGTGCTTAGGCACTGCACCCGGTGAGAAAGCTCACCTCCGTGGAGTAGGAATCCTCATTCCGAACCACGTTACATCTTGTGTCTGAGTTTTGATTGATGGTGTCGATTTTTGCGTTTCATCTGCTTCATCTTTTTATTCTTTATTGATTGCGGCCTGCGAGAACCCTCTGAGATCTCCCTCAGTGCTTCACTGCATTGAAAAGGAGTGAACCGATTTTCCTCGTGCATCAAAAGGTTTCTCCACCTTGGGTTCATCCAAAGGAGTTTTTAGTGAAGACTTGCAAGGAGTGATCTACCTCAAGGATCGCCGTAGAGTAGGAGCTTCATCTTCGAACCATGTTAAATACTTTGTTAGCATTGTTTTTTTATTTCAATTTTAGCATTACTTTTTTTCTTGTTTCCGCTAACATCCTTGTAGAAATCGAAAGAGGCTATTCACCCCCCTCTAGCCATACAAAGGATCCTCAACAAGTGGTATCAGAGCTCGAATTGTATCGAAAGATCTAATCATCAACCGGAGGAAGTTGACCTTTCAAGACTTCGCATATTGGAAAGGTAGAATGAAGTACTTTCTAATGAATGATATTAAAAATTGAGTTAGTGTTGTCAAGGTATTCGAAGAATCGGTGGACCAATTTGGAGCATCTATCCCAATCAAGGATTGGACAAAGGAAATATACGAGAAGTCTCAAGCAAATAGCAAAGCGATAACCACACTCCAATGTAGATTATCAAAGGAGCAATTTAACAAGTGTGACCTTTCAATATCGCAAAGGAGCTTTGAGAGAAGCTCATCGAACTAAATGAAGGGTCAAAGGAATCGTCCCAGAGGGATCTATTAATAAGTCAACTTCAAACATTCTGCATGAAGACCAACGAAACGATAAGTCAAATGCATGGAAGGTTCAAGGAGATTGTCAATGGACGTCATGTTATAGGTGAGAAAATAGACAATTGATATTTGATAAGGTATGTTCTTCAATCTTTCCCTAGAAACACTTTATGGGCATAAATGGCTGATGCTTATAAGGTCTCTAGAGATCTTTCTCTGATTAAATTAGATGAACTATTTTGTGAATTCGAATTACATGAGCAAGCTAACTTATCTTCTAAGGAGAAAAGTCTAGCTCTTTTTGTAGAGAAGAAGGAAATTTCTTTGTCATCTGAGTCGGAGCATGAGTCAAGTATTGATGAAGGATTATCGACAAATGAAATAGCTTACTATGTCAAGAAGTGGACGGGGAAATCAAGAAGACTTATAAAAAAGGATGTGAAGAAGATGTTTCAATCCTCAAGAGGTAAATCAAGTAATTATTCAAATTTTAACCCTAATATTACTTATCATGGATGCGACAAAAAGGGACACATCAAGCCAAATTTTCTAGACTTGAAGAAGAAGGAAGAAAAAAAAAAGAAGAAGAAAGACAAGAAGGAGGAGGAAGAGGCCATGGTGGCACAACCAATGTGGGATACTCAAAGCGTTGAGGACTCATCTGATGATGACGAGCTTTGCTACATCATTCGGCATATGACATTCATGGCCTTGGAGGATGATGCCAAAAGCTCAAGTCAAGAAGAAGCCTCATCGAGCGAAATCGTCATATAGTGATGATGAAGTAAAGGACTCCCCTCAAGCAGAACTTTTATATAAGACTATTGCTTATCTTAAAAATGCGTTAGATAAGTCAAAATCTAGAGTTAATGATTTAAAGGTAGAAATTAAGGCAATTAGGAATGAGGAATCCTTATGTGGTGATTCATGCATGTTTAGGAAAGAAAATGAAAATTTTATGAATGAAATTTGTGAATTAAGAACTTGCTTGGAAAAATTCACTAGTGGCTCAAAATTTTTTGATATGATCCTTAGAGACCAAAGAGCCATATACAATAAAGCTGATATAGGGTGTAAACTTAAGGACAAGGAAGTTACTTATATTTCTCTAATTAATAGAAAAGCAACAATTAAGGGAAAGGTAAAGAAGGTTTAGGAACCAAAGACTTTTCTAAATGATATTTTAGGTCCAAATATTTGGGTATCAAAGGAATTTGTTTTACGTGTTGTCTAGGTAGGTGAGAAAAGTATGTGGATTGTGGGTAGCGATTGCTAAAGGCATATAATCGGAGATGTGAATAAGTTCTCCACAATTGAATATGTTAAGAAGGGAACTGTGTCCTTTGGCAATAATGGAAAGCTCAAGATTTTAGGTAGAGGTACAATGGAGGTATCCTCTAAAATCATCATTCACAAAGTTTTATTAGTGAAAAGCATGAAATTTAACTTATTTAGTGTTAATCAACTTTATGATGCGGGCTATAATGTAGAATTTAAATCCTCTAAATGTTTGATTAGATACAAAAGCCTAAAAGATTGTATGTTAGTTGGATATAGGAAATCAAATATTTATTAAATTGATCTTTCCTATGCTTTTAATATTTCTACTAAGTGTCTCATGTCAAAAGAAAAGAAAGGTTGACTATGACATAGAAGGCTTGAACATGTCAACATGAAGAATATAGCCAAAGTAGCCAAAGTAGAGTTAGTAAAGGGGCTACCAAAAGTCAAGTACATCAAAGACAAATTGTGTGATGCATGCCAAGAAGGAAAGCAATCCAAATCATCACACAAAGGTAAAACTCTAACTAGCACTTCATTACCATTAGAATTATTGCATCTAGGTCTCTTTGATTGTCATAGCGCTCCTTCATTAAATGGTAATAAATTTTGCTTAGTTACAGTCGATGATTTTTATAGGTATACTTGGGTTTATTTTATGAAACATAAGGATGATACCTTAGAAATAATCATAGGATTTAGCAAAAGGGTTGAAAATGAAAGGAATCTCAAAATCAACTGGATCCATAGTGATCATGGTGGAGAATTTGAGAATTCTAACTTTTCTAAATTTTACTTAGAACAAGGGTACAAGCATGAGTTCTCTTATCCTAGAACACCATAGCAAAATGGGATGGTGGAAAGGAGAAATCGTGTTCTACAAGAAGCAACTAGGACTATGCTTAATGCATATTCTTTACCTAGCTACTTGTGGGCGGAAGTGGTTAACACCGCTTGCTATATCCAAAATCGTGTCCTAATCCATAGGTTTTTAGGTAAAACACCCTTTGAATTATGGAATTGCACAATTCCAACAATCCATTATTTTAAGGCCTTTGGATGCAAAGTCTATATTTTAAATACCAAAGATAATTTAGAAAAATTTGAATCTAAGACGGATGAAGGAATCATAGTTGGATACTCATCAACTAGTAGAGGTTATAGAGTATACTACAAGAGGACTAAAAAAATTAAGGAATCCTCTAATATTGAATTTGATGAGTCTACTAGTACCTACCCTAGAAAATCCTCCATTGATAAGGATATCAATGACAAAAATTAAGACATTATCCAAAGACTTCAAAATCTAAATTTAGGGGGTAATGATCAATGGGGAGGATTAAGAGGTAATGATTAAGGGGAAGGAAGAGTAGATTCCGATGATGAAAGAAGAAAGGATAACTATAATCAAATTGAATGTGATTCACCTCCTAAGATCTTCAGAATTCATCAAAATCATGTTGGTGCAATCGACCCAGGTCACAATTGACCGGACTCGAGTTTGACTCGAGAGATGTTTTGATGTTTGACATGAAGTTTTGACATTGATGTCTGATAATGTTTTGAGGAGATTGTTGGAGCAATCGACCCGGGTCATGATTGACCGAACTCGAGTTTGACTCGAGGGGATTTTGATGGTTGACTAGGGTTGACCATGTGATGAAGAAAGTCCAAGCTTGAGTCTTGGCACATGGAAAGTCCAAGGGTGTAGTCTTGGCCACGTAAGTCCAAGGGTGTAGTCTTGGCAGTGAAAGTCCAAGTCATGAGTACTCGGCATTTGAGAAGTCCAAGGGGTTTGATATTGGCGACGTAAAGTCCAAGGGTGAAGTCTTGACAACATAAATCCAATGGTTGGCAGCATAAAATTCAAGTAGAGTCTTGGCAGTGTAAGTCCAATGTACCTTGGCGGTGTAGACACCATTAGCATGACATAGCCGATGGAAGCACCTGAAGGCTAGCGTATGGATGAACAAGTCATGGATGGCTTGGAGGGATCCGATAAGCGCAAGGCTGACGGAAGTGGCTAGAAGGCTTAGGTCTAGGATAAGGGTAGTCTAGCAAGTATGGGGGCACCATACTTGAGGTTAAAACCTCATATTTGAGGTTGGCAGTCGACTGACATTATGGCCGGTTTGACTGCCTGAGTCGACTAGAGTTCGATTACTACTTAAGGGCTGAAAAGGCTCTAGCAGTCGACTGCTCATTGAAGCAGTGGACTGATTGGCTGATCAGTCGATTTCCATGGACGACAATCGACTGATGGTTCGGCTACGAGCACAGAACTCTCCGTAGCCCACTGGGCAATCGGCTATGGGCGCTGACAGTCGACTGCCAAGAGATCCGTTGGAATTTTTCCAGCATGGATTGAGCCGTTGTCTCACGACAACAGTGTTGGCAGTCAACTGAACACTTATGGCAGTCAACTACCAAGCAGAAATCTAGGTCACGCAGAAGGATAAAAGGAGCTCGACAGGAGGGATTTTAGCAGTGATTTCTTAGATGTTTTTGAGGCAATTTACTGTAATTGCAAATCAGGGTCTTCAACCACGGTTCAAGCGATAAACAAGCAAACATTCAAATGAGCATTTGTAAAGTTTTTCTTTACATATATTGTTGTATTTGCTTGTTTTACTTCGTATTACTTAGTGTAATCTTTGTACGAGGTTTCTCTGCCTCCGACGTGTTGTCAAGAAGGAGTTTATTGTTTAGTGGTGTTTGTGGCGTCGCTAGAGCTCTTTAGAGCTCGATCCGTGGAGTAGGAATCATTTGGTTCCGAACCACGTTATATTGCGTGTTGTGTTTGCATGTTTGTATTTGTTTTGTATTTTCTATTATTTTCGCCGTGTACTAATACAATTGTAGCAAGCACGCAAAAGAATTCCTTCATCTGACGTACACACTATTCACCCCCCTCTAGCGGTCACCAAGTCCTCTACAATTGGTATCAGAGCCCGAGGCTCTTCTACGGATTAACAACCCGGAGCCAAGATGCTAGAGGGTGAAGAGGAATAAGATGAAAATTCAAGAGAATTTGGGTTAGGACATCAACACCCCAATCCCATATACTTTCTATGGATAAGAAGGCTTCAACCAATGAAAGACAAGGATTGAAGACTTCTTGATAATGAGGGACTTTGAAGAATGGTCCATGTTGATGGAGGAATTTAGCTATCCAAGAGGACCAAAGGGAGGGTTCCTCAAGAAGAAGAGATGGACTGAAGAGCAAGTCCAAGCCTTCGAGAAAAATGATAAGGTAATGAAATTTTTGATCGATTTAATATCTGGTAATTATATAGATGCCAAGGAGCTATGGAGCCAAGTGGCAAAGCTCCATGAAGATTCATTACCGGTTCATGAAGACCCATCGTCGGCTCAAGAAGAGGAGGCTGAAGATGAATCCTCATCCTCACAAGTAAGTGAAAATTTGGAAGTTGAGGAGGAGTTAACTTCCGGATCGGTGGGAGAGGAATTGGAAGAGGTGGAAGAAGCCTTCACCTCTAGGATTGTGGGGGAGGAGATTAGGGCATCCTCAATACCGGAGCAACAAGAAGAACCATCTACATCCGGTCGAGAGGAAGAGCAAGCTCAAGAGACCCTCACCACCACCCTAGGTGACTCAAACACCTCAATTTCAAATAAAATTCATATAATGTGTTTTGAGTGTAGGGAGTTTGGGCACTATAAGAGCAAGTGCCCAAAGAAGGTTAAGAAGCCTCAACTGGTGCCTAAAAGTCAAGAGAAGTCAAATGAAGTCGGTCCCCCAACAATCAAAAGCAAGGAGCAAGTGATTTGCTTCAAATGCCGACTACCATGTCACTACCGGAGTCAATGCCCAAAGGGGGAGAAGAAGACTAAAAAGGGAACATCACAAGTAGGGGGAGCCTCTAAGGCAAACTCTAAGGTATATCTAGATAATGCTCTTTCTTTAAATTATAGGTCAAAGCATGCTAGGAATAATTTTAGCAATCTTGCAATTTATCATAAAGAGCATGCTAGAAATAGGGAGTTTTGTCTAGGTGCTAAGAGTGTTAATTTTAATAATAAAGAGAAATTTGGGACTAATGTCCCTAGAAAAATCTTACCTAGGACAAGCATTAAGAAAATTGAGGATCATCTAGGTTTTAACTCCAAGAATTCTAGACACATGCCTAGGAAGGGCAAAAATGATCATAGAAACAATGGGCCCACAAAAATAGAGAAACTAGAATTAGAGAATCAAGCCTTTAGGTCAAGGCTTGAAAAACTTGAGAAGACTCTTAAGATTATGCAAAATCAAATGAAAGGGTCAAATGGTCAAAGTCAAGGGTCTATGTCCAAGAGTCAAGGCATAGGGCCTAAGAGACAAGAGTCAACCAAGGGTAGGAAAGGTTTGGGTCACAAATCTAAGCCTAAGGTGACTTATCGTAGTGTTCCATTTGATTATGGAACACAAACTAGGTCTAGGAAGACCAAGGTTACTAGGAAAGTCATCCCTAAGGGTAACCAAGAAATGTGCCTAGTGGCTAGGGTTTCAAGGAAACCTAGGGAAGCCATTAAGCAGGTTACAAGGGGAGTCACCCCTAGAGTTAGCCATGGCAAGACCCAAATGACCAAGGCTAACAAGCCTAGAAGGGTCATTAGGAAGGTATCTAGGGAGGTCATCTCTAAGGAATACCTAGTAAATTCTAGAAGCTCAAATAAGTTTTGGGTTCCTACGAGCGTGATTGATTCACGCTAGATAGGTTTAGGTGTGCCAACTTCAAATGGATGGGTAGTTAACCTAACCATGGTAAAGGTGACACTTTAGGTAATTTTCAAGGTTATGGATACCTTGGAAATTGATTTGAGTTATGATCCTAAAAGATTTTAGGATGTGTCAATACATTCTTGGGATTATGAAAAATCAATTAAATTGACACAATTTAGGTTTAGAGGTTGTAGTGTGTCATTTTGGGTTTTTGACACACTTGGAAAATTTGGGTAATATGGCAAAATATACTTAATTATATCAAATGGCAACAAACATTAAAACTTAGGTATTATATACCTATACATCTTATTTGTCATGCCTTGTTTGTCATATAACATGTCATGACATCATATTTATTTTTAATCATTTAATATGTCATGATTATGTTTAGGATTAAGGCTTAATATCATGTGTTTTTAGATTATTTCATATATCATGACATCATGATCATTGGTCATGCTTTACTTATGCCATGATCATTTCATGCATTTAATTTGACTAAAATTGAATTAAGGACAATGTCATGACTTGAAGTCTCATTTATAAGGGAATCAAGTAGTGTTGCCTTAGAAAATGCATGAGACCTTAGTTTAAAATAAAACAAAACTCACATCTCACATCACATTGACATGTATGTGTATTTTATACACCCTAGATATATGTGAGATGCTAGGATATGAGTTAAGTTCAAGGTGCATAGTTTTTGCATCTAGATGAACTAAAACTCATCTTATGTTATTTGTGGATCATTGGGAAAACCAGTGTACAAGTCATGTACATTAAGCCTAAGGAATATGATCCAATATAGGTTTTCAAAATCATTTAAAAATCCTTTTAGAAAATCTTGGTGAAGTCTGTCTTTTGATAGTAATCACCATTGATGAAGTTGATACAAAGTGAGCTAAAACATTGAAGTTTTTCTTCACTTTTGAACTTTGTATCAATTTCGATATTTTATGGGTAAAATATTTTTCTAACATTTTTCACCCATTGTATTAGTCATAAGTATTATACGTATAAATTTTCATGATTTTTTGATATACGTATAATTATTTATGAATTTATGAATTTCATTTCTAATAACTGAAATTTTGATATTTCAGTTATCAGTCGACTTCCCTTGGTGGCAGTCGACTGATGGACACGACAATCAATTGATCTCTGATAGAGTCGACTTTCAGGCTGATTTCAATAAAAATAAGGTTGTTTAGTCCATTTTTAGCTACGACAAAGTTCCCTAACTACTCCTAACCCCAGGATATGCTTTGGGAAGTATTATAAAGGGTGAAAATCCATTGGATATGGATTAAGAGATGTGTTAGGGTGATGTATCAAATTTAAGGTATAGGAAAGTTCAATGTTATTTTTGATGATTTAAAGTTCCTATTGGCTTAGGGACTTCCCAAGGACATTGTTGGTGCAATAGTCAAGGGGGAGAAAGCTTTTAGGGAGAGGTATCCATCATGGGATGATGGATGATATTTTTCCTCATGAGGGGGAAAATGAATTTTGAAGATACCCAATTTGGAAATTGGGAGAGTGTATAGGATTGTCTCTCTTGAGTGATATGAGACTTATCACTAGGAAGATTATAGGCATCCTAGGTATTCTTAGACCAAGGGAGAGATTGTAAGATCTTATTGGGACATGAGATATTGACCTCCTTGGAGAAGACCTTTTTGATGTTAGTCAAAAAGGGGAAGAATGTTTGGGAGAGAATGTTTGGAATGTTTGGGGGAGAATGTTTTGAAGAATTTATGGGATTACCAATTTGGGATAAATGGTAAGAAGATTTGAGTTAGTGTTCTAACTCAAAGGTATGCATTTTTGTCAAACATCAAAAAGGGGGAGATTATTGGTGCAATCAGCCCAGGTCACAATTGATCGGACTCGAGTTTGACTCGAGAGATGTTTTGATGTTTGACATGAAGTTTTGATATTGATGTCTGATAATATTTTGGGGAGATTGTTGGAGCAATCGACCCGGGTCATGATTGACCGGACTCGAGTTTGACTCGAGGGGATTTTGATGGTTGACTAGGGTTGACCATGTGATGAAGAAAGTCCAAGCTTGAGTCTTGGCACATGGAAAGTCCAAGGGTGTAGTCTTGGCTACGTAAGTCCAAGGGTATAGTCTTGGCAGTGAAAGTCTAAGTCATGAGTACTTGACATTTGAGAAGTCCAAGGGGTTTGATATTGGCGGCGTAAAGTCCAAGGGTGAAGTCTTGGAAGCATAAATCCAATGGTTGACAGTGTAAAGTCCAAGCGGAGTCTTAGCAGCGTAAGTCCAATGTGCCTTGGCAGTGTAGACACCGTTAGCATGACATAGCCGATGGAAGTACCTGAAGGCTAGCGTATGGATGAACAAGTCATGGATGACTTGGAGGGATCAGATAGGCGCAAGGCTGACGGAGGTTGCTAGAAGGCTTAGGTCTAGGATAAGGGTAATCTAGCAAGTATGGGGGCACCATACTTGAGGTTAAAACCTCATATTTGCCGAGTCGACTAAGTTCTACCGCCACTTAATGAAAAGGCTCGCGAGTCGATTGATTGGTGATCAATCGACCGCCATGGGGCAAGTCGATCGATGATTCACCGCGAGCACAGAGAACTCTCCGTAGCCCACCGGGCGCTGGTACAGGCGCCGGGCAATGATCGCCAAGAGATTCGTTGGAATTTTTCTAGCGTGGATCGAGTCGTTGTCTCACGACAACAGTGTTGGCACTCAACTGGGGACTTATGGAAGTCGACTGCCAAGTAGAAATCCAGGTCGCACGGAAGGATAAAAGGAGCTTGACGGGAGGGATTTTAGCAGCGATTTCTTGGACGTTCTTGAGGCGATTTGCTATTGCAAATCAGGGTCTTCAACCACGATTCAAGCGATCTATAAGCAAACATTCAAAAGAGCATTTGTAAAGTTTTTCTTTGCATAGATTGTTGTATTCCTTTTGTATTTGCTTGTTTTACTTTGTATTACTTAGTGTAATCTTTGTACGAGGTTTCTCCGCCTTCGACGTATTGTCGAGGAGTTTATTATTTAGTGGTGTTTGTGGCATCGCTAGAGCTCTTTAGAGCTCGATCCGTGAAGTAGAAACTATTCGGTTCCGAACCACATTATATTGCATGTTGTGTTTGTGTGTTTGTATTTATTTTGTATTTTCTATTATTTCCGCTGTGTACTAATACAACTGTAGCAAGCACGTAAAAGAATTCCTCCATCTACAACGTACACGCTATTCACCCCCTCTAGCGGTCACCGAATCCTCTACAAATCATCGTCTATACCAAGTAATATGAGAATTATCACAAGGAGTAAAGACTAAGTCCTTCTATAGAGCTTCTACTAGTCAAGTTGTCCTCATCTCTCAAATTGAGCCAAAATCAATTAATGATGTCTTGCTTGATCCAGATTGAATATTAGCAATGCAAGAAGAATCAACTCAATTTGAGAGAAGTCAAGTATGGGAACTAGACCTGGTAAATCGAATAATGGATCGGATTCGTATTTTGACACAATCTAGACACGATCCGAAAACTTTAATTCATATTCAATCCGTTTAATTTTTCGTATCAATAGGTTCAATTCGAACACGAACCACTTAATTTTGGATAGATATGATACAATCTGTTAGCCACGAAAAAATACGTGTAAAATGGATTATAAGACATGATCTGAACCAATAGACATGAAACAATCCATAATTACCCGAAAATGCAATAACTTAAATAAAGTATAAAATATATTACTAGACATGATCCAAACTAATAGACGTGAAAAGACCCATAAGTACACCATAATGTAATAACTTAAGCAAATGAGCTTATAAAAAATTAACAATCCCCACAATCCATGCTACCCAATTAGGATTACAAATGCATGCCCATAAAATATACATCCTAGAATTATCATAAAAACACAAAATGAATTTCAAGGATTGTCATCATTATTCAAACTTAGAGATTACGCAAATGTCATATATCTCCTTTCTTTTTCATACCTAGATTTTTTTAAGTAAAACAAAAAGTAAACAAGTCTAACGGATCTAGAAGACAAGATACTAATCCGACATTAAATTTTTATGCGTCTAACAGATAGACACAAAATAGATATGAATTCGAAAATGCATGATCCAAACGCAAAAAAGCGAATTGTATTCATATCGTGTTTTAGTGTCGTGTCCAAATTTTCCGGATCTAATGGGAACTAGTTTCTACACCCAATGATAGCACTATTATTACCACAAGATGAGTTTTTAGGAACAAGTTGGATGATCAAGGTAAAATCACTAGAAACCAAGCTAGGTTAGTGGCCCGAGGATTTAATCAAGTGAAAAGACTTGATTATGATGAGACCTATGCTTCGGTAGCTAGATTAGGATCTATCCAAATCCTATTAAGATATACTGCTCACATGGATTTCAAACTCTATCAAATAGATGTGAAGTCGACATTCCTAAATGAGTTCATTAAGGAAGAAGTCTATGTGGAGCAACCACTCAGGTTTAAAAATATAGACTACCCAAACCATGTGTGTAAGCTTAAGAAAGCTCTATATGGGTTAAAACAAGATCCCTAGGCTCAGTATGAGAAACTTTCATCATTCTTCATCTCTAAGGACTTTAAAAGATGCCAAGTTGACCAAATCTTATTTCTAAAGTAAAAAGAAAAAGACATCTTTGTTGTCCAAGGGTATGTTGATGACATTATTTTTGAGTCAACAAATGATGAACTTCTCCAAAACTTCTTTAGAAATATGGAAAATGAATTTGAAATGAGTCTAGTAGGAGAGTTGACATTTTTCTTAGGCCTACAAGTCAAACAAACTAGTGTGGGAACCCATGTCTATCAAATCAAATATGCTAAGAAAATTATTAAGAAATTTTGTTTATTAAATGCTAAGGTAGTGTCCGCTCTTATGACAACCAACACTAAGATAGACAATGATCAAGATGGAAAATTAATCGACTCAAAACTTTATAAAAGTATAATTAGTAGCCTACTATATCTAACCGCTAGTAGACCTGATATTTTATTTGCGGTAGGTATGTGTGCAAGATACCAATCTTGTGCCAAAGAGTCTCACTTAATAGCGGTCAAAAGAATATTAAGATACATAAAGGGCACTCTTAATGTAGGTTTATGGTACCCTAGAACTCAAAATTTTTATTTGATTGAGTACACCGATTCCGATTATGCGGGTTGTAAATTGGATCGGAAGAGCACTAGTGGTGGATATCGATTTCTTGGATCCTCCCTATTGAGTTGGAATAGTAGAAAGTAACCTTATGTTGCTCTATCCACCACCGAGGCTGAGTATGTGACCATGGGCGATTGTGTAGCTCAATTATCTTAGATGAGACATATTCTAGAGGATTATACACTACTCCAAAGTTAAGATTTATTGTGATAATGTGAGTACCATCAACTTGACCGAAAATCTAGTACATCACTCTATGACCAAGCACATTGAAGTGAAGCATTACTTCATTAGAGATCATGTGACAAGAGGAGACATTGAACTTAATTGCATTGAATCCAAGTCTAACCTTACCGACATTTTCACCAAGGCTCTCTCTGAAGTGGAATTTACATCACTTAGGAGAGAACTTGAAATGTGCTTTGTAGAGTAGTGGTATAGGCTTGCATGATCCCATAGCAAAAATCTAGGATTATACCTTGATACATCTTACAAAATACCTAAAAAACTATGATTTTTGTATTTAGTCACTTAGACATTATGTGAGATGTTAGGAAGATGCATTTAGTTCATCATGCTTATTATAATGTATTATCTTGAACCAAAGTGACATCTAGAGACATGAATTCTTCATTGAACCAATCATCGAGAAGGCTTGTGTATAATTGATGTGTACAAAGCTCTAAGAACATGGTTGGAAATGTCAAATATTAAACTGTGTTTGTCATGCTTTGAAAAATAATTTTTACTCGCTAAGCAAAAGTGATACAGAGTTTTGAAAAATCTTTAGAGCTTTTGCTAGTCTTCAAGTTTGTTAATTTCAAAAATTGGAAAAGATATATTTTTCAAATTATTTTTCCTTGATAAAAAATGAGTTTATAAATGTGTCTGTATAATTCATGAATTTTTGATACTTCTATATTTATTTGAGCTTTTCGGAGTTTTGACTAAAACCCACATTGCACCTTATAGCAGTAACCAGTCGACTGCTACAGAAATTAGTCGACTGATCTTATACTAGTCGACTGGTTCTTCTAGGACTTGATTGGTTTGACTATTTATGATTGGTTAGGCTTATTCCTATCATCTAACACCAATCCTAGGTAGTCTCTATCATTTACTATGTTTCAAGCAGTAGAAAATGATAATTCTTTAAGGAACATGGGGGAGAAAAGCACCTTAGTGCAATAGTTAAGGAGGAGGTTTAACTATGTCAATCTTTAAGCCTAAGACTAATATGCACATACTTAATTGTTGGTGCAAAGTTAAGCAATACTTTTTATTGATGTTTTCATACTTTCCTCAACATGTTATTCATACATGATAGAATGTGTCTTGGATTAGGGGGAGCCTTTAAGTATATCTTATACCTTAGTTCAAGGCATAACCACTTATTCATACTTGCTTTATTGAAAATTTGTCTATCTCTTTTTTATGTGTGTCAAAGGGGGAGAGGGGAAAATATTTAAGTTAGAATTCAATTCATATTGTGGTATATGATGTTTCATTGCATATTTAAAGACCTAATTTAAATGATTGTCAAACATAAAAAAGGAGAAGATTGCTGGTGCAAGAATGCCCTAAGTATTATTTAATTTTGATATTTAAATAATCATTTATGGTTAGATAATATTTGTGATCTAATATGGATGATTAAGTTTTAGGTTTAAAGAAAGTCTAAGTGTGAAGACTTGACAAGGAAAGTCCAAGGTGAAGCCTTGGCAAGAAAAGTCCAAGAATGCGGTCTTAGTGGCATAAGTCCAAGCATGTAGTCTTGGCAAGGAAGTCCAAGGGTGAGTCATTAGCAGCATAAGTCTAAGTATGTAGTCTTGACAACATAAAGTCTAAGAGGACCTTGGCAAAGAAGGAACCCAAAACATGACAAAACTGAAGGAAGATTTTGAAGGCAAGCGCAAGGATGAAGGAGTCGTGGACTCAGAGGGATCTGGAGGCGCAAGACTGATGGAAGAGCTTGAAGGTTTAGTCTAGGCTTAGGGTTGATTTCAAGTATGAAATAGTCATACTTGAAATGTACCAATCGACTGGCTCTTACACCAATCAACTGGTCTCGAGTGTTTGACACTCGAGAACTCAGATTGACTCGAGCAGTCGACTGGGGTTATGACCTAGTTAATTGGTCGAGTAGTGGATTACTCACTGTGACTCTAGTAGTCGACTGGTGAGGTATACTAGTCGATTGGACACTAGCAGTCGATTGTCATGGATGGACAGTTGATTGGTTTAAATGGACACGAGCATAGAAGCTTTCTAAGTTGACTGTTCACTTGGAGCAATTAACTGTTAGCTTGAGTAGTTGACTGCTGGTATGAGCAGTCGACTGATGAGGTGATTGTTGAGTGATGATGATCGCAATCAGGTTTCGTCAGAAGCTGTTGAATGCAATCAACAATGGCACTAGTCGATTGCTAGTACGCAATAATCGACTGACGAAACCCTCAACAGGCAAAAACGGGCTGATGCCCAAAAGTTTATATAAGGGGAGGCTTGGGAACTTGAAGAGGCTAATGCTTACACATGAAATTCTTATTCTCTAAGCTCCCCAAGCCTTCTTCCAAGTTCTTAAGCTTTTAATCTCTTCTTCTAATTAAGCTTTCCTTTCAAATCTTGTAAGAAGAAGAGTGTTCATTGTAAGAAAAGGTTTCTCCACCGTGGGTTCATCCAAAGGAGTTTTTAGTGAAGGCTTGCAAGGAGTGATCCACCTCAAGGATTGCTGTGGAGTAGGAGTTTCATCTATGAACCATGTTAAATACTTTATTAGCATTGTCTTTTGATTTCAATTCTAGTATTACGTACTTTTGTTCTTACTTTCGCCAACATCCTTGTAGAAATCAAAAAAGGTTATTCACCCCCTCTAACCATATAAATGATCCTCAATATATATATATACAAATTTTTCCCAAACTTTTCCTTTTTTTTTAGCAAATTTGTTATTTTTTATTTTTATTTAGATTAAGTTTTTCTAATGAGCCTCACCTCCCTAAATTCTCCTACTGTGCCCCGGTGTCTTAGACTTCCTAGTCTTATACCAACATAGGTCTTACTAGTAGATCTAAGAAGTTATCTCTTGCCGAGAAGGACTGAAGAACAACCATAATATTCAAAGGAAATGGAATACATAGACATGCTTGAAACAAAAGAAAACTTAGACATGCTTAACAAAAACATACTCAAACTTAGACATACTTGAAACAAAAGGAAAACTTAGACATGCTTAAAATAAAAACTTACAGGACACGAAGAAGGAATTAGAAACTGCACCATACTCACACACTACTCACACACTTAGAGTACTAGATTTAGAGGGATCTGTCTTCAAAGGGATGCCCATTTGATGAAGAGTGGCTCTCTTTTTATAGCTATGGTTGCTTAAGGGAGAAGCCTTCTTTTTCTGAGTGGGGTGTCTTTAATTTGAATTATTGTTTTGCTTTTGCAGGGTATCTTGGGAGTGGAGCTTCCTTTTGAGCTGTCATAATGCTTTTTGCTTTACTTTTGTCCTTGATGCTTTTGTCTTGTCTTGTCATTGAGTTGTCTAACTTTCCATCATGTTGTCCAGGTTTCTGTCCTGTGTTGATGTGGTGGAGCTAGGGGTATCTTGTGCTGGAGGGATAGCTTGTGGCCGAGAAGCTGCCATGTTGGTTGCTAAAGTATTTCTGTATTCTCTTGCGGTGATTTGGCTAGATTTTTTGAGGAGCTATTTGAAGTGTCTTCTTTTGTAATGTTCTACTAGATTTGTATTCTTTATGTAATATTTGAATGGGAAGAATTGATTTTCCATATGTACTGGACAGTATATTTTTTCAGTGAAAGTTTCTGCGATAAGTGTGTACTCGAAACTATCTCTGGCTTCATTCCACAGCTAGCAAGTGCCTTGTATTGAGGCTCTCCAGTTGTTGACTTGTTCTAGTAGATGGGTTGCTTCTCCCCAATGTTTGTTTGGGTCGTTTGGGAAGACATCTTCAATTGCTTCTGGTTTATAGATGATTTACTTAGTTCTTAATTTGATAATGTGCCGAGCAAGTTCGATTTTGTGATCTATCCATTCAGGTGGTGTGCTTTGGATAGAATATGCCACGTAACTTTCGAAAGACTCCATTTCTAGGAGCATTCGAATGGCATTGCCCAGTTTAATTATAAGGAAATGCATCAGTAACTTCATTGGTCTGGACCCATAGCTCATTCAGAAGACCATGGTCCAACAAGATGAAAGGAGTTATTTTGATTCCTCAAAATTTTTGTACTTGATAGACACTGAGGTCTATGCTTGCATTTCTTATGGCGTATAAGAGCTGGCATTGACATCCTTGTTTTTCAAGGACGCAATCTTTGAATTTGTGTTGGCAACGAGCCTTGAAATTGTATTCTGCTTCATAGAGGATGGTGATGACAAGTTGGGGATCAACTTGAAACCATTGTAAGGCCTGTAAAATGTGGAAAGTATGCCATTCAGGTTGTTCTACCGTTTGTCTCATATATACTGCTAGGTCTACTAGCAGATTGTTGAATAGACACATGTCGATTTTGGTGCTTTTTGTGTAAAATATGAAAAAAAAAAATTAAAATTATATAGATTAAACCCTTTAAGTAATTGGGGTTAATTAGTGGATTAAATTGGGCTCAATAAGTGGACTGACTGGGCTGGAAATTTAAAAATTGGGCTGTAATGGGCTTGGGCTGGAATGGGCTTGGGTTGGAAACAGGCTAAATCTGTTTGGATTAGACTCAGGTTTGGGATTGGGCTGAGCTAACCAGATCAGTTCGAACGGCTTTTATAAGCTGCCGAACGAACTGATTTCATCAGATCGCGATCCCTGTTTCTATTTCCTTCTCCGCGACATTTCTCTGCTCCGCGCGATCGCTTCGCCGATCTCCATTCGTCGGCGTCCGGTGCGAGCAGCTCGACGGCGCCACCATTTGGTAGATCTCCGGCCAGGGATCAGGGGGATTCTCGCCTGGGGAAAATCGTGGCGAAACTCCCAGCGGACAGCGGCGTCGTCGTCGCGGCAGCGAGCTGCCATCGGAGGTAAGGATCGAGTGTCGTCTTCCCTTTCGAGTAGAGATCTTGTTTTCGGGTTGTGTTTACTGAGATCTATGGGTTGGCAGTGATTGGGGGTTGGATTGATTCGGCAAGCAGCCGAGATTGGGGGAAATATCGCCGCCAGTGGAGTTTAGAGCCGGTAAGTTTAGATCTAACCCAATATTGCCATCTGTGGTATCCATTGAATTATGTTCTGTATACTGTGATTGTGTGATTCGGGTAATACTAGTTAATAGTGGATTTGTGTTTAGCTGTGATTACGGTAATCGTTTGATAAGGGTGTGGTTGGTATCCTGTTATTGCAAATGTTTGTCGATGTGTTGATTTGGAGTTCCTTCGGTGAGAAGAGGGTGAGCGGGAGTAGGCTGCCAGAGAAGATCTGAGGGTTGTAAGTCTCAATTCTGTGTTCTTTCCTGGTGCCGTGTGAATGGGTGATACGGGTGTGTTTGTGATCGCAGTGTGCTTTTGGTGTTGTTGATGTATGCAATGAATGGGGAATTTAATTGGTTGTGTGCTCGGATGGTTAAGAATCGAAGCTGGGATTTGGAATTTACCTGTGATTTGGAGTAGAGCTATGCTCTGCCGACGAGTTGTTGGGGGTATGGATTGAACAGTGAGGGGTAGGTTATAATCTCTGTT
Organism: Wurfbainia villosa; assembly: GCA_025175895.1. Taxonomy (NCBI): domain Eukaryota; kingdom Viridiplantae; phylum Streptophyta; class Magnoliopsida; order Zingiberales; family Zingiberaceae; genus Wurfbainia; species Wurfbainia villosa. The sequence continues at coordinate 298,573 of CM046005.1, forward strand.
TCCTTCAATTATTGTGTGTAGGAAATCGGTAGATTGGGGTATTGGTTTGAGCTTGGAGTAAGCTGCCATTACAGTTTGGTTGTGGATAGATGTCGATCAGATTGGTTCAATTTCTGTTGATCATTGATGTCGAGTGAATTGTGGTTGTCGGTCAATCAACTATTCATTATGAGATTTCTGGGTTTGTTGTGATAAGGAGATGTTGATCCAGATCACTGTGATCGAGATGTGGTTACCTTCATAGCTATACAGCTGATGTTAGAACTGATTCATGAAGTGTGCAATGAATTGATGTGGAGGATTGATGATTTAGTGTGTGAATGGATTAGCTGTGGTAATTTGGATATTGAGGTAAGCCGGATTATTCTGAGCGTTGATGATTGTGTGGATTTATTATGTGTTGGGTTATGGTGGATCAGTTTGGGATCATTGGGGTTCTTACTCATGGACAAGGGAAGGATGCGAATATAGAACGAATTAGTAGTTTGTTCATATAATGATCGGAGACTTGTACCAAATCGTAATTTGCTACTATTGTGCAGGTTTGGGATACGAAGCAGGTCCACGGCCGTGAGGATTATTCGAGCTTCGTATCAGGTGGGTAATATCTACCTGGTCCGGTAGTTTTGATCAAATTCTAGTGCATGATCTTGGATATATGTTTATACCTGTTTACCTTAAATCCACTCTTATTTAATCATATGCTTGTACTGCCTTGACCTTTGAGATATATACTCTGGTACTTCATTGATTATCTAGCTCGGATAGGAACTATAAACCCTATTATGTATTAGCTGATGGATGTTCAGTAATTACAGGTGGTTAGGGTTATCTTTGTGACCTCATATTGGGTTACTGTGTTACATCACTAGGGTTAGGTGATGAATTGGATTATGGAGTCGATTGTTGTATCGTACACATATTAGTTGTGCATCTATGGTGGATTTAGTTGTCTGTGCATAGGTAAATGTGTGTGGTTGTCAGTATGTGGTTACGGACTAGAGGTCCTAGCATGATTGTATATCCATTATGGATCGTATATCTGGGTATGATTATATGGATGGTCGATAGTATCTCGCTACTGACTAGAGGTCTTAGCGTGGTTGACTGTCAGATGAGTATGACTCTTTGTACGATAGAGAGAGTCTTGTGGATTGTAGTCCTTGCATAGTTGACTTTTGGTTGACCAGGACTCCCCGTGAGATAGGGAGTGTTGCGAGGATACTTGTGTGGATCTATGCATCATTACATTTGCATGCATGCTGTTGACTGGGTCTCCCTTGTGGTTGAGACAAGTCGTCAGTCATCCTGCCTCCCCGGCCACTCGGGGTAGTGGTAGCAGGGTTGAGGGCAGAGCATTGGATGTGCCGCGCTCGGCCACTATGGATGGTGGTAGCTGGAGATGCGCACCTGGCCACTGAGCAGAGTGGTGTTAGCACTCGCCCACTATAGACGGTGGTTGTGTGACGTGCAGTTGTCCTGTGTGCAGAGCTCGTCTACTCATGGGTAGTGACGGAGCGACCAGCAGCAGGGACCCCCGGGGAGTAGTTAGCTCTTTACGCTTATATGCTACTCATTCATACTACCCAACTCGGTCACTCGAGAGTAGTGGCGGCTGGAGTCGGGCTAGTCGTCATGCCGTGCCACCCGGGCCATACTGGGGTCGTGGTTGGACGGGTCCGCAGACATGGCCATGCATATGCATTGCTGATATATATGTATGCATGTATTTGATATATGTTTTACATATGCCTGTGAGATGCTGCATTTGTTTGCTGCATATGTTTGTACATCATGATACATGTCATTTGCATATTTTATACTGCTATGTGTTGAGCATGATATATGTGTTGGTCCATACTGTTGTATACATTTGATTAGCGTCATGTCATAGTGTGGTATGGACCGGGATGTTATTACATGTGATTATATACTGTTCATATGTTTGAGTGTTGGTCAGGTATGGGATTGACTTTGTACATTATATGGGTTATGTTATTGTATATCTGTCAGGATGATATAGCTTATGGTGTTGCAGACCGTCAGGTACATTGGTACATTACTTCATGTTCAGATGATCAGTTTAGTATATACACTGAGTATGACTTTACTGTAGTTACTTGTTATTAGAGTTGGATAGGACTGTATGTCTATTGGACTCATGCTGTATACCTGTAGATCTTCACATGTATACTTGTAGATCTATCTTTATATGTTGTTCATGCACTTTCTATATATTACCCCTGAGTTTATACTCACCACCCTTGGACCACAGGCTTCTGTCGCCCGATACAGTAGAAGATTCCTTGGGCGTTGAGCTTACCACCGGTGATCCCATCTCACACCGGACGAATGGATATGTTTTCCGTGTTGTTGTATCCTTACGGATTGTTGGTTTGGGTTTTTACCCTGTATGGTTTCCGTATTTGTGATATACGGACGTATTATATATATTTGGTCTTTGATTCGATTTCGGTTATGATTCTTGTCGTGTCAAGTCACTCCGGAGTGCACAGTTGGTCTTTGTATCTTGTTTATCTGTTTGTATGCTTCCGCTGTGTTTGATATATTGATATTTTTATGTTATATTATTGTTGTGGGCCTACGGGCCTTGTATTAACCCGATATGTTGCCACGTATAGGGGAGATGCCGTCCGTTTGCTTTTCGGCACGACATACTCTCGGGGCGTGACAATTTTATTGGTATCAGAGCCCTAGGTTACGAAGTCCATTTTCGGATTTTATTTCGTTCGGGCATCGAGTTTTGCTTTACTCGGTTTTGGTTTTGTGAGTTCTGGGATCTGGCTGTTGCGGACATCTCCGAGCTACAAGGTTTAAGGTATGTTAACTGATATTACATATCCTTCTGTTGGCTATGCATTTAGTTGCTTATAACATGGATGACTTGTAGGGTATTGGTTAGTATTCGTAACCGTGGTTTGAGTTGACCACGGAAACGACATATTGAGGTTATTAGACAAGTCCTACTATCGAAAAGGTGAATTACCTTTGAGAGCCGACTGATACCGAGTCGGATGGCAGGGGTTAGTAGTCACATCTCTTGTGGAGATCAAGGATTACGGTCCTAAGATTTTCACTAATTATATTAGTCAGATTATTACCTATTGGGTGGGTAATGGACAAGTGAGTATACTATTGCTGATGCAGATAGTAGAAAATTAATGGATGATATTCATGGGGATTTTGATCCCCGGACTGGTCGTGCTAGGTTGTATAACATTGGGAGTACTTTTGGAGTACTTGACTCGGGTTATACGAAGATAGTAGTGTTAGTTGAATGCCATTATCCGGATCTAGCCGGTACTTGGTGGAAGAGATAGAAAGTAACCTACGGGAAATAATGTATCACTTGGTCACAGTTCAGTGATGTTGTGAGATAATATTTCCCCACATCATCTTCTTTGACTCATTGTCAGGGAATTCTTGGGCATCGAGTAGGGTGATCGTTTGGTACGAAGGTACCATGCAGAGTCGTTAGACTTGCAAGGGTTACGACCACCTAATAGCTCGAGAATGTGATCGACATGTCTTAAGCCACCCACGGGTTATCGGTTGACATCTTGATCATGATGTTTGGATCTCCTACCAGATCCTACCGGAAGTGTATAGACCGAGTCATGTGTATAGAAATGACTCCGTAGTAAGTATTTTAAAGAGTTGGAGATTTGATAAGCAGATATTGCGAGTCAAATTATTGGAATTCGAAATATCCAAATGTTGGATAAAAGGAGCAAGATTAAAGTCGTAAGTCACGAGCGACTATTGTAGAGTTTTCCGATCATAGAAGAGCGATTGTAGATTGTCAACAGCTTCTCATGTTTATCAGCGAACTCAGAGGAAAGACTCCGAAAGGAGATTATGTGTGTGCAGTGCGGGTTACGACAAGACACAGAGTCAGATTATCCGATGGACCATTGTATCTGTTTCTACTATAAGCAGTCGGTATCTACGAGGAGAGTATGTATTTTGAAGACTCAGTTGAAGACTATGGATGATGCTTTCGAGCGGACGATCCACAACCTCGAAAGTCGAGATTATCACAGCAGATTAGATTATCATATCAGCAGCGATCTACTACCTTAGACATAGTGGTGTTCTTTGATACTTTCCGTCGAGAGAAGAGAGTTATTCAGTACTATTAGCAGAAGGCATCTCAGAAGACCCAGACCTTCAGACGATAACTGTTACTTTCCCAGACGTAGTTATGATTTGTTCAGAGAAGAGAGAGTATACGACGATGATCGTATCTATGCTGTATTCTTCAGACGCAGTTATACCTTTCACAGAGATGGAGCATGCTATGATGTTGACAGTTCTTCAGTATTTTACAGCCGGATGTGTATCCTTGCCAGTACAACAGTGTTTACCATCTCTATTGCAGTTGTTTCAGTTGTACCTTAGTTCCAGCAGTTGATTTCAGTTCCTCCATAATAGTCTTTGCATCTACATGAGCTCAGCCGTCCAGAATAGATGTTGGACAAGTTTACATGATTACTCGAGAAGAGGTGTAGAAGACCGAAGGATCGATCATTCGGGGTATTACTTTAGATTATCCTATTTGCGGATATATCGAGAGATACTAGTAATTTATAGGTATCTTTGTCTAGAACATTCTTGGATAGGGTTCGAAGGGTTCCTATCGACTTATGGGTTGGTGATTTTCTCTACCGTCAGGTGAGATGTGGATCAACAATCAAGAAGTCAAGGGATACCCTTAGCCTTTGCTAGACATACCTCCACTATAGACATATCCTTACGGATAGTTGGATTGTTGGAGCATTGGTATACTAGGACTCTCGGATGTACGTATAATCCGAGAGTATGCGGATGTAGTTACGGATGAACTCTCGAGCTTGCCCCAAGTGGAATATGCGATTGAGGTGATTTCGGGAATAGTCCTGATATTGGGTACCTCATACCGGGAGATGATTTTATTGGTATTAGTGTTGCTAAACACCATGGGAGATTTATCTTTCCTAGTGTTTCTTCTTGAGAAGACTCGTAACTCTTTGTTAGAAGAGAGACAGACCTTTGAGGTTATGCATCGATTATTGATGATTGGAACGCAGTAGCTGAGAATGAGTATCCTTCGTTAGGGATAGATGATCTGTTTAGATCAGCTAAATGACACCTGTGTATATCCTAGGGTTGGTCTACGACTGGAGGTTTGATATTGTAGTGACTTAGTGTCATATAATTATCATTATCGGTGTGATGATTGAGCTATCATTAGCGTAGAGTAAAAGGATTCAGGTGTATAAAGCTGATTGATAATGTTGTTAGACTTATCGACGATTTAGTCGTTCATGGAATTGAGGAATCAAGTACTCTTGGAGTATTTGTGATCGATTGTCATCATATCTGTGGATGATATATTTATGGATATATTCCCAATCTTGAGGGAAGTTGTGGTTTTCCTAGATTGATTTGGTATTTACCATAGATGAGGATAGGATGTTCTAGCGATACTATACTGCCTACTTATTGGACCAAGAAGGTGATGGAAATCACCTGGTCGGAAGTTTATGAAGCTAGGTTTTAGGGCCTAGAAGGTGGCTGACTTTTGTGTCAGTGTTAGTTAATCCGTCCGATATGGATGGAAGAGTATTGTACGCAGATGCATCATTTCAGGGATTGGGAGCGATTCTAATGCAGTTGTATGAGACGTGTCTTATGCCTACGTCAGTTGAGGGACTGCGAGATAAGCTGTCATATATATGACGTGGAGCTTAGCAGTTATTATCTTGAGTAGTAGATATATAGAGCAGGAGTGCTCAGGGAGTTTTGGCTAGCTACTGGATGGCTACTATAGGGTTGTTAGAACACGGATAGATGCAACTGGGGAGATTAGTCATTATAGTCTTCCAGTTACTTTCAGTTCTGTGTGACAGAATGAATTTTGGACATTAGATTAATTTCTCTTGTGAGAATAATTCTTCGTCTCTGAGAAGGATAGTGGTTCCGAGAGTTGCATTCGCTTTAGGAAGTGTTGTTTCGGGAGACTCTTCATTCGAGAGTGATGATTTATTCGGAGTGTATCCGAAAATAGTGAGTATTGAGATGTTCATGTTGGTGGAACGATATATGGGACACGATTAATTTCGTAGTTGATGTTGGGTGTGCCAACAAGCAAAGGTGGAATATTGTGATCGGTAGGGTTACATACCGTGATGGAAGTGGTAGCCTAGTACGATGGACTGTGTTGGGGGATTATCTAGAATTCGGAAAGGACTTGATAGGATTTGGGTAGTCGATGATCGATTAGCTAGGTCCGCTCATTTTCTTCTGAGCTGTAAGATGGATTTCGTTGGATCGCTTGATGGAATTATATCCATAGGGAAACCTTGAGTATCATTTCTGATAGTGATTCATGATTTACTTTACGATTCTAGCAAAGTTTTCCATCGGTTACGAGTGTAGAGCTCCACTCTGGTATAGTTATTGACCTATTAATAGATTGATTGAGAGTGTATATAAGAGCTGGAATGTAATATTCGAGCTCAGTTCCCCACTTAGTCACTTGAGGGGTGACTTTTCTCCGGATACTTGAGATGGTTATTTTGACACATTGTACAAGTATATAAGTCGAAAATTTGGGGACCAAATTTTTTTATAAGTGGGGGAGAATGTAAAATATGAAAAAAAAATTAAAATTATATAGATTAAACCTTTTAAGTAATTGGGGTTAATTAGTGGATTAAATTGGGCTCAATAAGTGGACTGACTGGGCTAGAAATTTAAAAATTGGGCTGTAATGGGCTTGGGCTGGAATGGGCTTGGGTTGGAAACAGGCTAAATCTGTTTGGATTAGACTCAGGTTTGGGATTGGGCTGAGCTAACCAGATCAGTTCGAACGACTTTTATAAGCTACCGAACGAACTGATTTCATCAGATCGCGATCCCTGTTTCTATTTCCTTCTCCGCGACATTTCTCTGCTCCACGCAATCGCTTCGCCGATCTCCGTTCGTCGGCGTCCGGTGCGAGCAGCTCGACGGCGCCACCATTTGGTAGATCTCCGGCCAGGGATCAGGGGGATTCTCGCCTGGGGAAAATCGTGGCGAAACTCCCAGCGGACAGTGGCGTCGTCATCGCGACAACGAGCTGCCATCGAAGGTAAGGATCGAGTGTCATCTTCCCTTTCGAGTAGAGATCTTGTTTTCGGGTTGTGTTTACTGAGATCTATGGGTTGGCAGTGATTGGGGGTTGGATTGATTCGGCAAGCAGCCGGGATTGGGGGAAATATCGCCGCCAGTGGAGTTTAGAGCCGGTAAGTTTAGATCTAACTCAATATTGCCATCTGTGGTATCCATTGAATTATGTTCTGTATACTGTGATTGTGTGATTCGAGTAATACTAGTTAATAGTGGATTTGTGTTTAGCTGTGATTACGGTAATCGTTTGATAAGGGTGTGGTTGGTATCCTGTTATTGCAAATGTTTGTCAATGTGTTGATTTGGAGTTCCTTCGGTGAGTAGAGGGTGAGCGGGAGTAGGCTGCCGGAGAAGATCTGAGGGTTGTAAGTCTCAATTCTGTGTTTTTTCCTGGTGTCGTGTGAATGGGTGATACGGGTGTGTTTGTGATCGCAGTGTGCTTTTGGTGTTGTTGATGTATGCAATGAATGGGGAATTTAATCGGTTGTGTGCTCGGATGGTTAAGAATCGAAGCTGGGATTTGAAATTTACCTGTGATTTGGAGTAGTACTATGCTCTGCCGACGAGTTGTTGGGGGTATGGATTGAACAGTGAGGGGTAGGTTATAATCTCTGTTTCCTTCAATTATTGTGTGTAGGAAATCGGTAGATTGGGGTATTGGTTTGAGCTTGGAGTAAGCTGCCATTACAGTTTGGTTGTGGATAGATGTCGATCAGATTGGTTCAATTTCTGTTGATCGTTGATGTCGAGTGAATTGTGGTTGTCGATCAATCAACTATTCATTATGAGATTTCTGGGTTTGTTGTGATAAGGAGATGTTGATCCAGATCACTGTGATCGAGATGTGGTTACCTTCATAGCTATACAGCTGATGTTAGAACTGATTCATGAAGTGTGCAATGAATTGATGTGGAGGATTGATGATTTAGTGTGTGAATGGATTAGCTGTGGTAATTTGGATATTGAGGTAAGCCGGATTATTCTGAGCGTTGATGATTGTGTGGATTTATTATGTGTTGGGTTATGGTGGATCAGTTTGGGATCATTGGGATTCTTACTCGTGGACGAGGGAAGGATGCGAATATAGAACGAATTAGTAGTTTGTTCATATAATGATCGGAGACTTGTGCCAAATCGTAATTTGCTACTATTGTGCAGGTTTGGGATACGAAGCAGGTTCACGACCGTGAGGATTATTCGAGCTTCGTATCAGGTGGGTAATATCTACCTGGTCCGGTAGTTTTGATCAAATTCTAGTGCATGATCTTGGATATATGTTTATACCTGTTTACCTTAAATCCACTCTTATTTAATCATATGCTTGTACTGCCTTGACCTTTGAGATATATACTCTGGTACTTCATTGATTATCTAGCTCGGATAGGAACTATAAACCCTATTATGTATTAGCTGATGGATGTTCAGTAATTACAGGTGGTTAGGGTTATCTTTGTGACCTCATATTGGGTTACTGTGTTACATCACTAGGGTTAGGTGATGAATTGGATTATGGAGTCGATTGTTGTATCGTACACATATTAGTTGTGCATCTATGGTGGATTTAGTTGTCTGTGCATAGGTAAATGTGTGTGGTTGTCAGTATGTGGTTACGGACTAGAGGTCCTAGCATGATTGTATATCCATTATGGATCGTATATATGGGTATGATTATATGGATAATCGATAGTATCTCGCTACTGACTAGAGGTCTTAGCGTGGTTGACTGTCAGATGAGTATGACTCTTTGTATGATAGAGAGAGTCTTGTGGATTGTAGTCCTTGCATAGTTGACTTTTGGTTGACCAGGACTCCCCGTGAGATAGGGAGTGTTGCGAGGATACTTGTGTGGATCTATGCATCATTACATTTGCATGCATCTTTGTTGGTAGGTCTCCCTTGTGGTTGAGACAAGTCGTCAGTCATCCTGCCTCCCGACCACTCGGGGTAGTAGTAGCGAGGTTGAGGCGAGCATTGGATGTCACGCTCGCCACTATGGATAGTGGTATTAGGTGGAGATCCTTTTTGTGCAGTGTGGTTAGCACTCGCCCACTATAGGCAGTGGTTGTGTGCGTGCGGTTGTCTGTGTGCGAGCTCGTCTACTCATGGGTAGTGATGGGCGACGGTGAGGACCCGGGAGTAGTTAGCTCTTTACGCTTATATGCTACTCATTCATACTACCTCGGTCACTCGAGAGTAGTGGCGGTGAGTCGGGCTAGTCGTCATGGTGCCACCGGGCCATCTTGGGGTCGTGGTTGGGGGTCCCATGAACATGGCCATGCATATGCATTGCTGATATATATGTACGCATGTATTTGATATAAGTTTTACATATGCCTGTGAGATGCTGCATTTGTTTGCTGCATATGTTTGTACATCATGATACATGTCATTTGCATATTTTATACTGCTATGTGTTGAGCATGATATATGTGTTGGTCCATACTGTTGTATACATTTGATTAGCGTCATGTCATAGTGTGGTATGGACCGGGATGTTATTACATGTGATTATATACTGTTCATATGTTTGAGTGTTGGTCAGGTATGGGATTGACTTTGTACATTATATGGGTTATGTTATTGTATATACATTCGGGATGATATAGCTTATGGTGTTGCGACCATCAGTACATTAGTACATTACTTCATGTTTGATTGATGATCAGTTTAGTATATACACTGAGTATGACTTTACTGTAGTTACTTGTTATTGGAGTTGGATAGGACTGTATGTCTATTGGACTCATGTTGTATACCTGTAGATCTTCACATGTATACTTGTAGATCTATCTTTATATGTTGTTCATGCACTTTCTATATATTACCCCTGAGTTTATACTCACCACCCTTGGACCCTGGGCTTCCTGTCGCCCAGATAACAGGTAGAAGATTCCTTGGACGTTCGGAGCTCCGCCAGCTGATCCCATCTCACACCGGACGAATGGATATGTTTTCCGTGTTGTTGTATCCTTACGGATTGTTGGTTTGGGTTTTTACCCTTTATTGTTTCCGTATTTGTGATATACGGACGTATTGTATATATTTGGTCTTTGATTCAATTTCGGTTATGATTCTTGTTGTGTCAAGTCACTCCGGAGTGCACAGTTGGTCTTTGTATCTTGTTTATCTGTTTGTATGCTTCCGCTGTGTTTGATATATTGATATCTTTATGTTATATTATTGTTGTGGGCCTACGGGCCTTGTATTAACCCGATATGTTGCCACGTACAGGGGAGATGCCGTCCGTTTGCTTTTCGGCACGGCATACTCTCGGGGCGTGACATTTTGGGTTAGGGGTTTATTTAGGAGACTTACCTTTGTCAATAACTTTTTCGGCATATGTTTGTTGTGGAGTCACATTGAGGAGATGTTTATTTTTTATGGTTGCGATAAGAAAATAATTTGGTCCGACTTCTTTTCGGATAGTTTCAAGAGCTAATTCAAGAGAGTCGAATCCGCCCATTTTCTCTCCTTTGGCTTCCCCAAGGAGGAGCTCCTTAGCCTCCTCCCATGTATATAATTATGCATGTGGTCCTGTCATGATGTCGTAGTATGTATATCACCCTGTCTTGTGAGCTGGGCTATGTATGTCATTGAGATGTAGGAAATAATAAATGAGGGTATTTATTACTCTCAATTTGTAGTGTGTTACTCATGTAACTATGGGAATATTCCATATGTTATCAATGGTTGTTTGCATTTGTTCTAATTGTGCTCGGTGTTCTGTCCGAAACTGTTCTTCAATTCTGGAGTACAATCGGAGCTCTTGTGGTTCGATTTTTGTAGTTTTGTATTGGCCCCACAATCAATTGGAGGGGTTGTGTGTTTTGCCCATTGTTTTTCCATATTTATAGTCATTATGTTAATAATCTAGAAAGGGTGTCTGCAAGGGAATTGTTACTGCCCTTAATGTGTTCCCATTGTATTTTCATACCTTTATTGATAATTGTGTTAGTGAATTTCATCCACCTTTTAGCAGAAAGGGTTCTTTTCTTATTTTTGCTTTGTTCATGATATTTTACTATAGCTTCACAATCAGTACGAATAGTGATTTCCTTTTTGTCACATATAAATAAGTAAAATGCTTTAAGACAGTAAATAATAGCTAATATTTCATAATTGAGGGACGTCAGATGTCCTTTCTCATGGAACTTGCCGGAAGCATATCGACATAAATTTTCTTGATTTTTGGCATCATATTTGTTGGATTTTCTGAATAGGATCCCATTCCATCCTGTTTCACATCCATCTATTTTGATAATTAGATAGTCTGTATCTAATGGTAATGATAATGTGGGTAAGTTTTTTACCTTTTCTTTGATAAGCTTTACAAGCTCAATGTCTTGTTGGTTAAAATGTCTTTGTCCCTTGGGGTTCATTTTGTTATACAAGGGTCCGCTAATTTTCCCTATCTTTAATGTATTATCTTGCATAATTTAATAATCCTAGAAAGTCTCTTAGTTCTTTGATATTCTCGATTTTGTCAGGAAAATTTAGTATTTTTGTTGTAATGTGAGGTTGTAATGATATTTTTCTCTTACATATTTTTGTTCCTAAAAACTCTATGTGTTTGGTGGCCAATTGCATTTTATTTTTAGAAATAATTAGGCCATTGGCTTATATAAGGGTAAATATCATGTGTAGATGAGCAAAATGTTCTTGTTTGGCTTTTGATAAAACCAGGACGTCATCTATATAAACACATGTAAATTTCTGGGCTTCCTTAAAGATATCATCCATCTTTCGTTGGAATATTTGAGGTGCCACTTTTATTCCGAATGACATTACTAGTCATTCAAAATGTCCTTCTGGACAAGTGAATGCAGTCCATTTGATGGATTCTAGGTGCATTTTGACTTGCCAAAAACCTGACTTCATGTCAAATTTTGAATACTATTCTAAATCTTGTATTTTGTTAATGAGGGCTTCCTTATATGGTATTTTGTAGCCATCATCATGGAAATTATCGTTTAATCTTTTGTAATTAAAAACCATTCTAGATTGGCCTTGTTTATGTTCGAAGCTTTTGTTTACTATGAATGCAGGACTTCTATGTCTAGAGGTGGATATTCTTATAAGATTCATTTTCAACATTTGTTGTATGTGTAATTTACACTCTTCTACTTCCCAGTTAGTGTATTTGAGAATTTACATTGTATTTTGTTCTTGTCCTATATTTGGTAGGATGTTCTCCTATGATTTCTAATTTTTCTAGTTTGGATGCTATGGTGTCTAAGTCTTCTAACATCTTGAAATGTTTAAGTAAGTATGATATATTTATAAATTGTGGTGATTTTGTTGTAGTCGGCTCTTCTCCTATGTTTTCTTGGCCATATTCCTCAAGTTCTTCCTCATCATATTCAAATTCTTCTGATTCTAAATAAGCATTTTGACTACATTGGTTTATCTAGGTATTAGAACAGTTACACTCATGTTCTTTGTGTTAATGCCTATAAGATTCACATATCTCCACAATGACATGATATTGTCCACTTTGGGCCTAAGCTCTCATGGTTTTATTTTTGGACTCTACCCAAAAGGCCTCATACCAATGGAGATATTTTTTTATCTTATAAGCACATGATCTTTTCCATGTCTTACCAATGTGAGACTTTGATTGTATTCCCCATACTCCCAACAATCCTCCCCTTAAACGAAGGACAACATTGAGCCCTCCTCAAGCCTATCCCTCCTCGAAAGATATTTTCTACTTGATGTCCGATATTCAACCCACTAGAACTTCCTGCCAACTGTCTGGTCCTCCTGACCCAGTTGGACTTTCTATCAGTTGTCCAACCCTTCTGGCCCAATTGGATTTCCTGCCTGGTGTCTGGTTCTCTAGATCCAGACATGGGAGCTCCACTTCCTTCATTCGAGGTTCATGGCTTGACATGGACTATGACTCTGATACCAATTGTTAGTGCCTATAAGATCCACATATCTCTACAATGACATGATATTATCCACTTTGGGTCTAAGCCCTCATAGTTTTATTTTTGGGCTATACCCAAAAAGTCTCATACCAATGGAGATATTTTTTTATCTTATAAGCACATGATCTTTTCCATGTCTTACCAATGTGAGACTTTGATTATATTCCCCATACTTCCAACACTTTGTCTGAACAGTTACATTTATGTTCTGTTTGTTCTGGAGCTCGGAAGGACGAAGGGTATTCTGATAAAACTGGTGAAGTTACGGAATTTAATAAGAAAAACACATAGTCAGGTGATAGGAATAAGACTCTATCTTTTGCTAGGAGGAATTGAAGTCCTAAAATAAGATGGAGGTTTGGATGGTTGAGTGGTCACACCCACACATGGGGCAAGAGTATAGATTGGCTATATTGTCCACAATTGTTGTAAATTTTTATATGGGCATTTTTTACGAAGGTGTGATAAGCTAAGTGTTTTCCATTAAATTGGGTGCTGAGCATTGGTTCAGATGTATATTTTATTAGATTCTTAGGAAGTACATTATGTATGACCTTTAGATCTAATGTGGAGCTTGTTGCTCCTGTGTCTAGCAGAGCCTGGAGTTTAAATTCGTGTCCTTGTATGTTTTTTTGATGCATTGTACCCTTAGATCTATTGATTTTCCAGTATTGCACATACTAGGGATTTTTATGAAGATCATGTTAGTTTCGGTTGATTGTTCTGGTATTATATTTTTTTGTTCTTCTTTAAAACCTTCATAATTCTGGTTTTGCATGGTTTGCCTTAAAAGACTTAGGTTATTTTCTAGAATGTTAATTCTTGTTACATATATCTGAGTTTCAATTAGTGTGGTTTTGAGGGTAGTTTTTTTAGTAGAGGATTTTGGTATACTTATATGATGTTGTTCGAATAAACAATAGTTACAGAGTTGTTGCCTGCAGATTCTACATGCTCCTCTCTTGTCTAAAGATGGAAAGTATCCGCACACGGAGCAGGGAATATAGTCTGCTCATGATTTTAAATCCCAAATATGGGAGCATGTTGATGTGGTTGGGATTTGTCTAAACATGTAGTTGTGCTCATGAATATCCAATCGGTCGAAACCTAATTCTTCATATTTCAAATTGTTGATTCCAAAATTGCTATTGGAATATGGCCCTCGCTGGCTATTTTCAAGAAATGAGTTTACCAAAGAGTAATCAGTTGTTTTGGGAATTTATTCTAAACCAGTGACCGTGATTACTGAATATATTGATAAAGTATCGGATACATCTATTTGTATTTCTACTAAGTCTTCATTTGTACATGCAACTAAAGTTGCTTCTCGGGTAAAAAGATTTTTTCTGTTAGGGCAAGCTGATGAAAGATGTCCTTGTTGATTATAGGCATAACATGTTATGAGATTTGAATAGGTTTTCTTTGGATTAAATTTTCGGACATGTTTCTCTTTATTTAAATAGGGTTTCCTTGCCTTACTCCTTCTTAGATAATATGTCTATTTGGGTCATTTTTTAGGTTTTGGACTTATCCTTTCTCTTTGCAGATGAGCTCCATATTGTTGGGGTGTATATATTTATTTACAAAATCCATATTGTTGGTTTTTGAGTTGTATTTGTATTTGTATGTAGGTGTATTTTTCTTTGAGTTTGTTTATTATGTGTTGTATTCTTACTCCTATGTTATTGTATTCTTCTGGAACTTGCATATCTATCCAGGATTTATGTATTTCCTTTCATAGTTCTCTTGGCAGTTTGCTAAAAAGTCTTTCTCCTACATCTGTATTGTAATAGTTGCCTAAAATAGAGGCTAGGTGTAGGAAATCATTGCAAAACTTTTTTTTATCATAGACCAGTCAAATAGTTGTATTTGCTCTAGGTCTCTCATTGTCTCTTTTTGTCTTATATCTAGACTGGTATTGACATCTCTGGATGTCAAAATTCTATGTATGGCATAACAAAAATTCAATATGTTATTTCCTCTATTTGCTAATTTTGTCACTTCTTTTGGGAATTTCTTTTTGTATGCTTCCCAGGATGATCGGGCTGTTTCTCCCAGATAATTTTCTCCTATTCTGATCATGACTTCTCTAATTTCTACATGGAGTTCATGCTTTGTGAGATAGTCTCTCTGTACTGAAATCATCCATTGTTCTAAGTAAGTGTCATATAATTGGGGATCACATTTGGTTATATTTAATAATACTGCTCTGGCCTGTTCCAAAAAATGTTACTTTTGTAGGTCGTCTTCTTCCTAGTGTTCGTAGGAACGAGTTATTATTTGTATAAGGAGGGGTTGCCCTTCTTGGGGGGTGGCCTTGTCCGTAATCTAATATACCCATGGTACTTTTTGGATAAGTCTAGGGTCTTGAGGTAGCAATGGATTCTGTATTCATGAAATTTATATGGTTGTTCTTATGATTTTTTGAGGTTGTTGAGGCTAGTATGTTTCCTTCCTCGTCTAATCTAAGTATTTCATGAGCTTCAAGTTTTCCTCTAAGTTTTTCTTGTTTTTCTAGGTTTTTAATTTCTTGTAGTGTCATGTTGTTATTTTCCTCATTTGGTAGGTATACATATTCTCCTATGTCATCGAATATGCCTTTTATTTTGGCTTCTTTATTCATCAATTTTTTTTTCTGTCCTTCTCTTTGCCATTTCAAGATGTTTCCATCCTAGTATTTGGAGCATTCTTGAATAATCTATCTCTCTGTTCATGAGGTTGGTTTCTTGTAGATCATTTTTATCTTCTGTGTTTGTTAGGTATCCTGAGAATCTTATGCTTAGCTCTCCTCGTCTATTTTTGTAAATGATGGACTGAGTAGGTTTTTGTTATATGTGTTTCTTCTTCTAACTTTATGGTCCATTCTAAGCTAGCTAGCTCTTCTGAACTATATTCTTTTGGCTTGAGGAAATTTGTTCCTTTAGAACTAAGAGCTTCTATCATTCCATTAATATGGATTTTAAAGTCATTGTTTATGTAATTCATAGTTTTTCCTAAGAAAACTATGTCTAGCTGGACATTCTTTCCTTAGAAATTTCTGTATCCTTTGCCTTGTGCAATTATTTTTATATGTTTGACAAAATCTCTTATTGTCATGTTAAAATTGGGGCATATATATGTTATTCCTCTATTGTTATTCATGTCATCTTCTATAAGTCCAATGATAGAATTTTCTTTGTCTGAAAACTTGGAGTCATATAGAACCAATAGTACTTTCGTTCCTACTTTCATCCTTGTAAGCCCTCTGATCCCAAAAACTATTAATCCTAAATGTATGTAATTGTGTTGTTTGGTTAGTTGTTTTCCAGCTTCCTCGATCATAAGAGTGAGACGTTCTTCGCCCTCATTAGGTAGGTGAAGAGTTTATACTCTGTGATGTCTGTAAATAGAGTTTGAAAAAGACAACAGGTTATGTCTGTATAGTCTCCTGAGATTTAAGATACTTAGTTGTTCATTTGAAAATGTTTCTACTGTTCTATCTATATCAATTACTTCTTCGATTCGGTGTTGGTTTGTGTTGTGGTGTTGTAGGTTGTCTAGCCATGTTAGACTGGAGGGTGGTTCAGAAGTAGGTCTTCTTCCTCCAATGGTCCCAGATGTTCCAGAAAATAAATCAGTTGTTCTATTCATTGTTTTTCGTGGTATGTTATAAATGAATAAGATGAAGGTCTTCTTCTAATTATTCCTCCAGTTTATAATTTTCCAAGATCCTTACTAAGTGATTTGATTGACTGGTTCCAATTTTTTATATTATCTACATCCACTGTGTTTCGTTCTATGTGAAGGATTTTTGTCTCTAATATCGTGATCCTGTGATGTAATGATGTTAACAATGCTATTATAGTGTTGTTTTGTTGTATCTAGATCTGATCTGCTTTCCCTAGAAGTTCTACCTTAATATAGTCATCTTCCCTAGTTTTCGTATAGTTCTGTGAATATTCTAAGGCTTCTTCGTAATATGTGTTTTCAAAACTCAGTTTGTTCATTTAAAGAGAAGATCTCCTAATTGTTCTTGTAGTTCTCTAAATGGGCACATTTATACTTCAACATCAAAATCATTTCCATCTTGATTGACAATATTTATACTACTGAATGAGGTAGAAGCTTCTCCATGAAAGTTTCAGACTTTATATAACTATCAAATCCTCACCTATAAAGATGTCCTCCACATTATCTAATTCATATTGAAACAAATTGCTGCACCATCAACATGGACAACGAATTTTTGATAAATTCAAACTGATCATGTAATTTTCTGTCATATTTATAAATGATTCAACCCATTTATATATTCAGGACTAATCCTATTTTGATTTGTTATCCAATTTTTATCCATATTTTTAAACCCTGGTTAACCATATATAAAATAATTTTTATGTTAATTTTCAATAAAAGGAATTTATCAACTTAAATGTAGTTATCACATATAAAATAATTAAAAAATTTATAATTTAAACCTCACTCAACATGTGATTACTATGGACATGTATAAATAAGTATGGACACAACATGTTACAATGTGTTAGTCCCAAATGCTTTAGGGTCAAATTATATGAATTTACTATGGACATGTCATTAGGTTTCAAACTATTTTCTCTCATTTTCATGTTCACCTAATTGGTCTTGAATATAGTATCTAAGAGATATTAATTAGGCATGAATAAATAACACTTCTTTTAGTTGATAGTGTTATCGAATGAAAGAATTTCCTAACATTAAGGTTCCATTGTACGATAAATTCACTACATCATAATCGCACATGGGTATATATGCAACAAACTTAGTTTCAATGACTATTACTTAATTGCATGATAGAACTACAAATGTGCTTCAAAAAACCTATGGCTAGCCAAGTTCAAGCAGTGGTATAGTCACTCAGGCTAAAAATAGAATCATCATGTTCAAACAAAGAGAATTAAGTAATGATTCAACTATCAATATTTTTTTCATTATGCAACAAATAAAAATTTCCTGAACTAAATAAATTTCTAAAACAAATTGACAGATGCAATTTCATGTGCGACAAATAGATATCAAAATAAAGTTGTTATCGATCAAGCTTTCCACCGGACGTTGAGAAATTGTTCCGCCAGAGCTGGAGAAGGAGGTCGGAGCCGGAGCTGGAGAAGGAGGGCGGAGGGCGAAGGCTGGAGGGTCAAGCTATCGTAGGAGCTGGAGAAGGAGGGAGAAGGGCGGAGGCCAGAGGGCGGAGCTCTCACTGGAGTCGATCGCAGGAGATAAGCGCCGAGAAGAAGTCACGTGCGAGAGGAAGCTAAGGGACCGGAGCTGTCGCCGGAGATGATCACCGAAGAGTCACACGGAGAATCGCCGAAGAATCACCAGAGAGTATAAAATCGTCGGAAGAGAGGAAGTCGCGCAGAGAAAATGAGAGAATCGACCGGGGTAGGATTTTTTTTGCGTATTTTAGCGATGAAATATGATTTATTCGTCGCTAATATTTATTATCTTAGTGACGAAACTTTACATTTTCGTCGCTAACACAAAAATGTCGGGCTACAGAATCGAGTTCACTCGATTGACCACTCGACTGAATAGTTCACGATGAATAACTATTTATTTCGTCGCTAAATAGCAGTCGAGTCACCTATTCGACTGCTATTATTGGCAACGAATTTATAAATATTCGTCGCTAAATCAAAAATGTCGGGCCACAGAATCGAGTTCACTCGACTGACCACTCGACTGAATAGTTTACGACGAATAATTATTTATTTCGTCGCTATGTATCAGTTGAGTTGTCAATTCGACTGATTCTATTGGCGACGAATTTATAAATTTTCGTCGCTAACGCATAAATGCTAGATCACATAATCGAGTTCACTCGACTGGCCACTCGATCGAATAGTTTGCGACGAATAATTATTTATTTCGTCGCTAAGTATCAGTCGAGTCGCCAATTCAACTGCTATTATTGGTGACGAATTTATAAATTTTCGTCGCTAACGCATAAATGTTGGGCCACATAATCGAGTTCACTCGACTGAATAGTTTGCAACGAATAATTATTTATTTCGTCGCTAAGTATTAGTCGAGTCGCCAATTCGACTATTATTATTGGCGATGAATTTATAAATATCGTCATTCAAATTTATTTATTAGCGACATAAAATACATTTCGTCGCTAATTCTTAATCTAACGACGAAATAAAATTTTACGTCGCTAATATATTTTATATTAACGACGAAATATTATTATTTCATCGCAAAAGTAATATTGTTTACGACAATGAAGATATTTGTCGTAAACTCCTAGATTTATCAACGAATTAATAATTCGTCGATATTTTTTGTTTTTCTTGTAGTGACTATGATTTTTAAGAATCTTTCAACTTTGGCCAAGAGATCTTTGTTTTAGATTTCAAAATTTTTAGGTTGGTTTTCGTTTAGTACTCTGGTGAGGTTTAACAGGTTACTTCTTTTAGGTAGATTTATAAAGTTAACTTGACTTATTTTCCTATTTAAACTTTCTTGAGAATTGATCAGATATTTAATATTATGTTTGATCTCGTTAAGTTGGTTTTGATGCTTGTTTAGTGTTGTTGTTATGTTTGATCTCGTTAATTCTTGAAAATAGCAAAGATAATTATTCTCGGTCACTAATTTTAGGAATGGAACTTAAATTTCATCATTAATTAGTGATCAAAATTAAATTGAATTGTTAAAATTTAGTGAAGGAATTTAATTCGGTCACTAATTAACGACAAAAGTTTAATTTGGTCGTTAATTAGCGACAGAATTTAAATTACGACACTAAATTTAACGATCGAATTAAATTTTCGTCATCAAATTTAGCGACGAAATTAAATTTCTGTTACTAAATTTAGCGATGAAACTTAAATTCCGTCGTTAATTAGTGATCGAAATTAATTTCAATCGTTAAATTTAACAATCAATTGAAATTTAATTTCGTCCCTATTTAATAATCAAAATTATATTTCAATGGTTAAAAATCATGTTATACTATAATAATTTAGCAATCGAAATTAAATATGATCGTTAAATTTAACAAAGAAATTTAATTTTAATATTTAACGATGAAAGGATTGACGATCGATGTATTTGGTAGCTAACTTCATTCGATTAGCGATCGAAATTGCCATCGTTAATTAATATTTTTTTTAGTGTTAGTCTTTTCTGACAACTCGACCGACCCAGTAACTTCGCCTAACTAGCTTAGTCTGACAGCTTGAGATCAACGTGTCAAATCATTGTCTAAATTTATTTTCAATATTTAAAAAATAAATAAATTATTTCAGATAACTTTGACAATAATTAATAAGATTGTTTGATAATTAGTATAATAGTTTTAAAGTAATTTTAATTAAATTTTAAAATTGTTGACTAACATAATTAGTAAAAAATATTTTGGTGGTGCTGAAATAAAAATATTTTTAGGACGAGTGTCAATTTTTTTTTTAAAAAAAAAGTGCTTTATTTTTAAGAAAATGATAAAAACGACTGCCCTTTCATTTTTGCCCGCAACTCATTTTGTTCAGACCCTACTGCTTGCAGCTGCTTTTCCACGCACGTTAATTTATTCCTTGTTCTTATTCCCAAACAGTAACAGTAGCAGAATCACATACTACAGAGCCTGCATGAGAAACAGAAACAAAAACAAACAAAATAAATAAATAAATAAAGGGAGCAAAACAACAACGAAAAAGAAACAAAAGAACGGAGAAGTGCAACATAAGTTAACACTTGCAGATAAGGTGGAACCCTAGAAAACAACCGAGCCATTATATTCTCTAGTGTAGAAAAGAGAGAAGACAAGTTCTCTAATCAATATATAAAATATTTTCGCCTTTGCACAGCTTTGTGGTGGTGAACTAATGCAGTGGTGGCCACGCTCTGCAGGGGTTGCCAAATGCAGCAGTAATCAGTCAGTGCTCTTTAAATTTAGTCTTTTCCCCTCTGTTTCTCACTTCATTTTCCTCACCTAATCATTGGATTGTCCCATAAGAAATCACCAAAACTTTCTTTTTTGCCTTTCATTTTAAATTGCTTTTTCTGGATCAGTAATTCATTAATTCTATGGTGGCATGTTTCAGTGGCAGCATGCAGTATATATATAAAATACTACTCGTGCACTGTTGGTATCATGCACAAGTAGAACTGGAAGTGTTCCCTAACTCTGCACAAATTTAACGTGTATAATTTTCTGGAACCCAAGTCGACCACAAGGTTAGTAAGTTGAATTGATCTTTCACCAAAAGACCGTCTCTTGTATCAGAATTCACTTCCTTGTTTAGTCTCCGGACCAGTTATTGTAATCCCACAAGTAATTTCATGCATGAGTACAAACCAAGTTACTTTTTCTTTCCTTGTTAATTTTATCCCTTGAGAGGCTGTACACATATAAATTTAGTGTGTGTGGTGGCTAGCTAGAAGGATACAGATAATTCTTGTTCATGGGTCATCACTGCTGCACCAAGCAGAAGGTCAAGAGAGGCCTCTGGTCTCCTGAGGAAGATGAGAAGCTCATCGACCATATCACCAGACATGGCCACAGCTGCTGGAGCAGTGTCCCTAAAGAAGCAGGTCTCTGTCTCTCTCCTCCATTTAAATGAATCTATATATCTTGATCTGATCTCTGAATATGTATGTTGGAATTAATCTTTGCAGGGTTACAGAGATGTGGAAAGAGTTGCAGACTTAGGTGGATCAACTACTTGCGGCCTGACCTGAAAAGAGGCTCCTTCTCAGCAGAAGAAGAGAGAATTATTATTGACGTCCATAGAATCCTAGGCAACAGGTAAGTCAACACTAATCCAAATTGATTCAAAGGCAAAACACACTTTTGTGTAGGAAACTATGATTCGAGATCTATGAATATCAACTCAGATGGTCTCAGATCGCAAAGCATCTACCTGGAAGAACAGACAATGAAGTGAAGAACTTTTGGAACTCGTTCATCAAGAAGAAGCTGATAGCACAAGGCCTGGATCCAAAGACACACAACTTGTTATCTTCTTCTCGATCTGTTAGCACCATGAATAATAATGCCGACGAGCTTTCTCACTTCGGCTGTGCGCAGTCTGCTCGTCCGGCACCCTTCACCATCAGCCCTCCTATCAAAAGCTTTGACAAGATGAAGCACACCAGCTATGTGGATCACTGCAGCTTCAATTCAGTACTCCCTAATTTGGAGACAATTTTGCCTCCAATAGCTAACTCTAATGCCTTTCCCTCGCATGATCGGAGTGTTGTGGGTGCAATTCCAGTGCCCAACTTCCAGTGCCAACAAGAGAACATGATCAGTGACCATCAGCTCCTGATGGGCTTCAAGGATCAGATGATAAACAATTCGCAAGCTTGTATCGACTTCACTGCCAATGGTGGCTCTTCTTCACCTTCCTTGGATTACACAAACGTGTCCTCCTCTTCCTTTGGCCATCAACCAGCTTCAGGTTTCAGCTGCTTGGATGAGAACATTTGGGATGGAGGTGCAATGGGAGCACTAAATTTAAAGCAGGGTCTTGAGCAAGGCCAAGCTCACCAAGTGGAGGCATCATATGCCACAACCCTTGACCTTGACATGATAGAAAGTGCATTTTTGGCTGCTGGAGCTGAGTTTTGCAGTGGGACTACTTCAATGGAAAACCTGCAATGGGACTGTTAAATGATTAGGTCTAACTGATTGATTCCATTTCCTAATTTCTGCTTTTTGTTTTTTGTTTTTAATTTGGCTGCAAAGCAGCAAAGTTAAATTGCATGAGGAAGAAGATGACTTCTTGAGAAGGTGCATGCAACTTTTTCCCCTGAATTTGATCTCCTGACATTGCAATTCAATTCTTACATATCTCTAGTGTTGGATTCAAAACAGTGTTTCAGTTAGAAAATGCCTTTAATCTGTTTGAGAAGAGAGTTTGCTTCTGTTACAATTTGTCAGGGCAATTGTCTTTACATGCATATATGAATGCCAAGTATGTCGAACTAAATTTCATGCTCTCAACGTGCACAAAACTTGAACATTTGCAGATGGATCATCTTAAAAGTGCAAGGAAAGGCTAAAAGAAAAAGTCATACCAAAATTGAACTTAGTACTTGGGCAACATTTTGTTTCAGTAGCACACACGTCTGACATGTACACGTGTTTTTTTTTTTTTTTTGTCTCTGAGATTAGTAGTTTTAGTTTGTTAGACATGTATTTTCTTGGATAAGCACTTCATGTAAAACTTTGTATTTATGCATGCAATATCATTAAGGATAGACAATGGAACAAGAGTAACAAGTAGAATTAAGATGAAGTACAAGAAATAATAAACAACTGATCAAGTAATCAAACAAAAGTAGCAATAAATTAACAATGAGAGAAGAAATTGAATGTGCATGCATTAGCTTGTTCTTATAATAATAGTTTTGTCCTGCCATACAACAACAATAATAAAACATGCAGAATAACTTCCAAATCTTTTGCTTGGCAAATTTCTTATCTCGTGTTTTACTCTTTAATTTGGTTGTGCATAAGAGCTCGATAATGGATGACTTTAATTTGTTTTCCTGTGCATGTTCACATTTTTGTTGACAAAGAAAATAAATATATATGTGAAAATAAAAATATAAAAAATAAACATAACGCATTAAAATTAATTAGCTAACCATTGTGGGCTGCCAAGCAGGCTTCCCTCGCCTTCTTCAACCTCGGTATGATGCACGCCGCCGCCGGCGAGGTCGGACACGACGACACAGGTCCCAACGATCGTCGAGAAGCGCACGTGCCGGTTCAACTGCTACAATGACTTCCGCGGTGACCCGGCCTTCCTCAACGACACCCTCTTCGCCAGCTCCTTATCGAACACGAACGCCGCCCGCACCGGCGACTCCGTGTCGTGACCGCTATTCCGGATCATCTCGAGAGGAAAGTCGAAGTAGGAGTTCTTCCCACCGTCGCTGACATCGCTAACCAGAATTAAGCGACGACGACGACCGCGAGCCTCACGAGAAATTCCTCCAGA
Source organism: Wurfbainia villosa (assembly GCA_025175895.1). NCBI lineage: Eukaryota > Viridiplantae > Streptophyta > Magnoliopsida > Zingiberales > Zingiberaceae > Wurfbainia > Wurfbainia villosa. The sequence continues at coordinate 322,658 of CM046005.1, forward strand.
GACCCTGCCTTCGACGCCGCGCTCATTCTTCTCGACAGTCGAGCAGCAGCTGCTTCTGCCTCATGGACCAAACCTTGTGCTGGGCTCGCTTTGTCGAGTTGCACCATTTGTTCTTGAATTTCTTGTCGTTGTTGTTCTCGTCGTGGAGATTGACGTACATGGCCTGGATGCTGGCTTATCCGTTGATAAATGATTCAAAATTAAAGATTAATCAGTGGATTGATGAGTTAATAATTAAAGGTGATAATGCCTATAAAAAATTGTCTATAACAATGTATTTAAAATAATTAAGTCAGTGATTAATAGATATTGTCTCTATTTAATGTATTTAAAATAGTAAAATTAGTGGAATATAATTACGGAGTCGGTAGTCTATAAATAGACTACTTGACTATCAATGAAAACAAAAATATTATCCCTCTTGTCTATTATTTACCTTTTATTATTCTTTTCATTTTTTTTTTAACAATGATATTAGATCATAGGTTCAAAATGTCCTGAGTTCCCATGACCATCAATGGAGTTTCTTAACTCCTCATTCTTATTCTCAAAAGAGAGTGCTATAAGTTATGAAGTATCAAAATGAAGACTCTATTTAGATTTCAAAATCTTTGAAATTTAATATTAAAGAGATTTTAATGACAAAGATACTGATAAAAGTCGATTAAGGGAGAAGAGGAAGAAAAATTCAAAAGCATTGTTCTTTCTTTAATAAGCAATACATGAGATGATTTTCTTAAGAATTACAACGACAACACAACTTCAAAAGAAGTATAAGAAATATTGTAGAAAAAATTCCAAGGCTCCTCCAAGGCGATAGTAATGAAACTCTAAACTCTTCAAAGTGAGTTTGAGGTGTTGCTTACGAAGAGTAATAAAATTTTATAAGATTTCTTATCTAGAGTAATTTCAGTTGTCAGTCAAATGAGGTTTTATGAAGAAAATATTACTAATACAATTATTGTTTCCAAAATTTTACAAAGTTTGACTCTAAAACATGATTACATAGTAACTAAAGAAACTAAATATATATCTATTTCCTTCTTCGATGAACTAATGGGTTCTTTACAAGTTTATGAGGTAAGACAAAATAAATCAGTTGAGAAGAATGAAGAAGAGGCATTTTAAGCTTCTCAAGTGAAGGAGAATACAAGAAAAAAAAGATGACTCCATTGGAAGAGAAGGTTGTCATAGTAGAGGGCGTGGATGAGGAATAGCAAGAGGTCATTTTACTAGACAAGGGAGGTAATTCATCATAGATAAATGGAACAAAATTTTGTTCAGTATTATGATTGTAAAAGATATGGGCATTTAAAGCAAATTATTGAAGTGACTCATGAGAAAAATATGTTAAAGAAGAAAATGAGAAAAGTAAATTGTTTATGATTTTTTCTAATGATTTTAGATAGTAGATGCTCAAACCATATGATTGACAATAAACCATTATTTAAAAAACACGACTCACAAAAAATGCTAATAAAATTTAGAGATAATAAGCAGATAAAAAGTCGAAGGCAAAAATACTATTGTCGTGGTGACTGTTGGTGCAATCAATCCAGATTACGATTGACTAGACTCGAGTTGGACTCAATTAGTGTTTTGATGTTTGACAATATTTTGGGGAGATTGTTGGTGCAGTCGATCCGGATCATGATTGACTGGACTCGAGTTTGACTCGAAGGGTATTTTGATGTTTGACGATGGTTTGACCATGTTTGACTATATGGTTGACATGAGGTTGACCATATGAAGGAAAGTCCAAGCATGGATCTTAGCAAGGGAAAGTCCAAGCTTGAGTCTTGGCAATTAGAAAGTTCAACATGAGTTGGCAAGGGAAGTCCAAGGGGTGATATTGGTGGCGTAAAGTCCAAGTTGGCGGCATAAAGTCCAAGCGATAGTCTTGGCAGCGTAAGCCCAATGTACGTTGGTAGTATAAACCAACTTTGTATGATAATAGCCGATGGAAGCACCTGAAGGCTAGCGTATGGATGAACAAGTTATGAATGACTTGTAGGGATCCGATAGGCGTGAGGCTGACGGAGGTGGTTAGAAGACTTAGGTCTAGACTAAGGATGGTCTAGCAAGTATGAGGGCATCATACTTGGTGTTAAAATCTCATGGATGAGGTTATCAGTCGACTGGTATTATGATCAGTCGACTGATGGTAGTCGACTGGAGTTTGACTAAAGGAAATGGCTTGGCAGTTGACTGTCAGCATTGGACAATCGACTGATGACTTCAGCAGTCGACTGTTATGGATGGCAATCGATTGATGGTCGAGTTTTCGAGAAGAGAAAGTTTTCGAGTCAATTGTTAGGGTTTGACAGTCGAGTGATGACTCGATCAATCGACTGATAGGCATGATCAGTCGACTGATGATCTATCCGTTGGAACTTATCCAACGTGACTCAGCTCATTGTGAGACAACGGCTAAAAGAGCAGTCGACTAATGGTCTCGATCAGTCGACTGCTAGGTGGAATCCAGCTCAAGGAGTTGCTTTAAAAGGAACTCGTGGAGAAGATTTTGGCATGGTTCCTTATGGCAATTTGGGGCAATTTGCTGGTGCAATTCAGGGTCTCCAAGTGCAGCTCAAGCAACCAAATAAGCAAGCTTCCAAAAGATTGTTTGTAAAGTGTTCTTTGCATTCTTTTGTGTATTTCACTTTGTATTCATTTGTATTTGTTTATATTATTGATGTAATCATTGTACGAGACTTCTCCGCCTCCGATGTGTTATCGAGAAGTATTATTGTTTAGTGGTGTTGTTTTCATCGCTAGGGCTCTTTCGAGCCCAACCCGTGGAGTAGGAACCTTGAGGTTCTGAACCATGTTACATCTTGGTATTGTGGGCTTGCTTATTATGTTATTGTTTTATTTCTATTATTTTCATTACATACTAATCAAATTGTAGCAAGCACGCGAATGAATTCCATCGACATACGAAATGCTATTCACCCCCTCCCCCCCTTTAGCGATGATCAATTCCCCAACAAGTGGTATCAGAGCGAGGCCGCTCTTTATTTGGACTAACCGCCAAGGGAGCACCGCTAGAGGGTGAAGAATAAGATGGAATTTGAAGAAAGACTAGGTCGGGACATCAACACACCACCATCTTATGAGGATTATGGATTTGAAGGCTTCAACTCATGGAAAATAGGGATTGAGAACTTCCTAATGATGGTGGATATCAAACTTTGGTCCGCCTTGATAGAAGGTTGCGAATTCCCAAGAGGCAAAAAGGGTGGAATCCTCAAGGTTGAAAAATGGACCAAGGAACAACTCAAAGAGTTCAAGATAAATATTAAGGTAATCAAAATGCTAAGTGATTTAATTCCTAATAATGTCTTGTCCAAGTTAGGTGAGTACAAGGATGTCAAGGAGATTTGAAGCGAATCGACAAAGTATCATGAAAATCCACCATCACCGACTCAGGAGGAGGAAGAGGCTGAAGAAGTAAGTTCATCTTCACAAGAAAGTAAGAATTCGAAGGTCGAGGAGTATTCGACATCCAAGGAGGAAGAAGAAGTAGAAGAGGTGGAAGAAGCCTCCACTTCAAGGTTTGAGGGGGAGGAGAGACCACCTACTTCGGAGCAAGGGCAAGATCAAGAAGAGTCGTCTACTTCCGAGAGAAGTGATGAACAAGCTCAAGAGGCCCTCACCATTGACCTAGGTAACTTAAGCAGATTAATTAAAAATAAAAATCATATAATGTGTTTTGAGTGTAGGGAATATGGACACTATAAAAGCAAGTGCGCTCTAAGAAGGTCAAGAAGGCTCCACTGGTGTCACAGGTCAAGGATTCTGACGTCCCCGCTAAGAAGAGCAAGGAGCATGTCATTTGCTTCAAATGCCAACAACCGAGACACTATATGAGTCAATGTCCTAGAGGGAAGAAGAAGGGGCAAGAAGGAGCTACACATATAGGGGGAGCCTCTAAGGCAAACCCTAAGGTATATCTTAATGCACCTTCTAGTTCTATGGTTAAAAAGGATGCTTTTAGTACTCTTGCTATTACTCATGAACAAAAGCATGTTATGAATAATAGACTTTATTGCTTAGGTGCTAAGCATATTAATGTATCTAAGGACAAATCTAGGAGCAATAACTCTAGACCCATTTTATCTAGGGAGTCCATTAAAATGGTAGAAAACTATTTAGGCATTAACCCTAGGAAGGGTAGGCATATGCCTAAGAAATGGAACAATGCCCAAAGACTAAATCAAAATTCAAAAAATTGGAAAATTGGAGCTAAAAAATCAAGTTTTGAGGTCAATACTTGAAAAGATGGAGAAGACCCTTAAAAAGATACAAAATCAAATGCAATGGTCAAATAGTCAAAGCCTAAGATCAAAGAGTCAAGACCTAGGTTCTAGGAGGCAAGGCTCATCTATGGGCAAGAGAGGCTTAAGCCACAAGCCTAGGTCCAAGGTAGATAAGCCTACCTATCACAACGTTCCATTCGATTGTGGAATTAGTACTAGGTCTAGGAAAACCAAGGTCATAAGGGAAGTCATCCCTAGAGTTACCATGGTAGATGCCTAGTGGCTAGGGTTTCGAAGAAACCTAGAGGAGTCACTAAGAAGGTTACAAGGGGAGTCACCCCTAGAGTTAACCTAGGCAAGACCACAATGACCAAGACTACCAAGCCTAAAAGGGTCATTAGGAGGGTATCTAGGGAAGTTATCCCTAAATAATACCTAGTAAACCCAAGAAGCTCAAATAGGTTTTGGGTTCCTAGGAGCGTGATCGATTCACGCTAAATGGGTTGGAGTGTGCCAACTTTAAATGAATGTGTAGTTAACCTAACCATGGTAAAGGTGATACTTTAGGTCATTTTCAAGATTATGGATACATTGGAAATATGTTTGAATTTAAATCCTAAAAGATTTTAGGATGTGCCAATATTATTTAAGAAGTTTAATAAATGGATCAAATTGACACAATTTAGGTCTTAGGTCATAGTGTGTCATTTTGGATTGTTGGCACACTTAGGGGATTAGTAGTAATATGGTAAAATTGACTTAATAATAACAAATGATAATTAATATTAAAATTTAGGTATTGCTATACCTTTATATTTTATTTGTCATGTCTTATTTGTCATATGTCATGTCATAATCATTGGTTATGCTTATTTATGTTATATTTATGCCATGATCATGTCATGCATTAATAAAATTGAGTTAAGGACTATGACATGACTTGAAGTCTCATGTATAAGAGAATCAAGTAGTGTTGCCTTAGAAAATGCATGAGACCTTAGTATAGGTATAACCAAAATCCACATCTCACATCACATTGACATGTGTGTGTATTGATACACCCTAGACATATGTGAGATGCTAGGAAATGAGTTAAGTTCAAGGTGCATAGTTTTTGCATCTAGATGAACTCAAACTCATCTTATATTATGGGTGGATCATGGGAAAAGCTAATGTGCAAGTCATGTGCATTGAGCCTATTGATCATGATCCAATATAGATTTTCAAAAATATTTTAAAATTATTTTAGAAAATCTTGGTAAAGTCTATCTTTTGATAGCAATCACCATTGAGAGAGTTGATATAAAGTAAGGCCAAAACATTGAATTTTTCAATGGTTTTGAACTTTGTGTCGATCTCATTATTTTGTAGATAAAATAATTTTTAAATATTTTTCACCCATTGTATTTGTCATAAGTATTATACATATGAATTTTCATGAATTTTCGTATTATGTATAATTACTTATGAATTTTTAAATTTTGATTCTGATTTTTTATTTCTGTATTTTGCAAATATCAGTCGACTGCCGCTTATGGAAGTCGATTGATGACTGTAAGAGTCGACTACCATAGCTAATTTCGGGTAAACAAGGATGTTTAGCCTATGTTTCAGCTATATTAGGTTACCCTAACTGCTCCTAATCCTAGGATATGCTTTGTAAAGTATTGGAAAGGGTGAAAATCCATTGGATATAGATTAGGAGAGTTGTTAGGGTGATGTATCAATTTTAAGGTGTGTGAAAGTTCAAGCTTGAACTTTTGACCTTAATTTTGATGGTTTAGTGTTCATATAAGCTTAGGGATTCTCCAAGGGCATTGTTGGTGCAATGGTCAAGGGGGAGCAAGCCTTTAGGGGGAGGTATCCATCATGGGATGATGTATATATTCTTCCCCATAAGGGGGAAAAATGAGAGAGTTTGTTGCCCAATTTGGAAATTGGGAGAGTTTATAGGAAGCCTCTCTTGAGTGATATGAGACTTATCACTAGGAAGAGTAAAGACATCCTAGGTGTTTTGGACCAAGGGAGAGATTGTAAGATCTCATTCGGATATGAGATATTGACCTCCTTGGGGAGAACCTTTTTGATGTATGCCAAAAATGGGGAGAATTCATGGGATTACCATTTTGGAAGAATTGGCAAGGGGATTTGAGTTAGATAGCCTAACTCAATGGTTTTGTGGTTTTTGTCAAACATCAAAAGGGGGAGATTGTTGATGTAATCGACCCAGATTACGATTGATTAGACTCGAGTTGGACTCGAGTAGTGTTTTGATGTTTGACAATGTTTTGGGGAGATTGTTAGTGCAATCGATCCGGGTCATGATTGATCGGACTCGAGTTTGACTTGAAGGGTATTTTGATGTTTGATGATGGTTTGACCATTGTTTGACTATATGGTTGACATGGGATTGACCATATGAAGGAAAGTCCAAGCATGGGTCTTGGCAAGGGAAAGTTCAAGCTTAAGTATTGGCAATTAGAAAGTTCAATATGGGTTGGCAAGGGAAGTCCAAGGGGTGATATTGGCAGCATAAAGTCTAAGGGTGGAGTCTTGACAACATAAGTCCAATGGTTGGCGGCGTAAAATCCAAGCGGTAGTCTTGGCAACGTAAACCCAATGTGCCTTGGCGGTATAAACCATCTTAGCATGACAATAGCCAATGGAAGCACCTGAAGGCTAACATATAGATGAACAAGTTATGGATGACTTAGAGGGATCTGATAGGTGTGAGGCTGACAGAGGTGGCTAGAAGGCTTAGGTCTAGACTAAGGGTGGTCTAGCAAGTATGAGGACATCATACTTGGTGTTAAAATTTCATGGATGAGGTTATCAATCGACTGATGGTAGTCAACTGGAGTTTGACTGTAGGAAATGACCTGGTAGTCGACTGCTAGCATTGGGCAGTTGACTGATCGCTTTAGCAGTCGACTGCTATGGCTGTCAGTCGACTAATGGTCAAGTTTTCGAGAACAAAAAGTTTCTGAGTCGACTGTTAGGATTTGACAGTCGAGTGATGACTCGATCAGTCGACTGATGGGTATGATCGGTCGACTGATGGTCTATCCATTGGAACTTTTACAACGTGGCTAGGGCCATTGTGAGACAACGACTACAAGAGCAGTCGATTGATGGTCTCGATCAATTGACTGCTAGGCGGAATCTAGCTCGTGGAGAACGATTTTGGCATGGTTCCTTAGGGTGATTTGGGGTGATTTGCTAGTGCAATTAAGAGTCTCTAAGTGCAGCTTGTAGGGGATCGATTGGACGCTAGAGGAGGGGTGAATAGCACGTTGCCCATACGTAGATGGAAATCGTTCGTGATCGTCTTTACAAAACTCGTTATGCGCAGCAGAATAGTAATAATAAAAGCAACAATGAATTGAAACAACCACAAACACAAAGATATAACGTGGTTCGGAACCGAACGGTTCTTACTCCATGGATCGAGCTCTAAAGAGCTCTAGCGATGCCAATGCAATCACTAATCAATAAACTCCTTCTCGACAACAAGTCAGAGGCGGAGAAACCTCATAAAAACGTTTACAACAATAAACGAAAGAAATACAAGCAAATACAAAGGAAATGTAAAGAACACTTTACAAAATTAGGGTTTGAGCGCTTTGCTTGTTGGTTGCTTGGATGAGATTGAAGGGCCCTGAAATGCACCTGCAAATCGCCTTCAAATCGCCCCAAGAAAGCTCCCAAAGAACCAATGTCGAAATCCTCCACGAGCTCCTCTTTTTATCCTACATCGGGCCGATTTACCGATCGCCATAAGTCCTCGATCGCCAACATCAGAAGTATGAGACAACGGCTCAATCCACGCTTGGACAAGTTCCAACGGACTCACTCCGATCATCGCAAATGATCGCCTACTTCCGCGTGAGCATTCTATGCTCGAACTCAACTAGCAATGATCGCATCCATGGGCGATCACAGTAATCGCTTCCAATGAGCAGCTGATCGCCAAGGCAATTTCAGCCTTGAATGGCGAGTTTGTCGATTTGCAGCTGAATCACCATAAGGCCAGTCGACTGCCAACCTCAAGAATGAGATTTTAACCTAAGTATGATGTCCCCATACTTGCTAGATCACCCTTAACCTAGACCTAAGCCTTCTAGCCACCTCCATCAGCCTCACGCCTATCGGATCCCTCCAAGTCATCCATGACTTGTTCATCCATTGTGTTAGCCTTCAAGTGCTTCCGTCGGCCATGTCATACTAAGTCGGTCTATACTGCCAAGACATATTGGACTTACGCTGCCAAGACTCCGCTTGGACTTTACGCCACCAACTATTGGACTTATGCTGCCAAGACTTCACCCTTGGACTTTACGCCGTCAATATCAAACCCCTTGGACTTCTCAAATGCCAAGACTCAAGTTTGGACTTTTCCTTGCCAACCCATGTTGGACTTTCCATGCCAAGACTCATGCTTGGACTTCCCTTGTGCCAAGTACTCAAGACTTGGACTTTCCCAAATGCCAAGTGTCCCACTTGGACTTTCCATGTCAAGTACCTATGACTTGGACTTTACCTTGCCAAGACCCATACTTGGACTTTCCCATAATCACATGGTCAACCCTAGTCAACCATCAAAGTCTCCCTCGAGTTAAACTCGAGTCTGGTCAATTATAACCTGGGTCGATTGTATAAACAATCTCCCCAAAACATTAACCGACATCAATGTTAAACATCAATGTCAAACATACTATGTCAAACATCAAAACATCACTCGAGTCAAACTCGAGTCTGGTCAATCGTGACCTGGGTCGATTGCACCAACAATCTCCCCCCTTTTGATGTTTGACAAAATAAACCTTGAGTTAGACCCCTAACTCAAATTCCCTTACCAATTTTCCAAGTTGGTAATTTAACTTTCTCCCCCTTTTTGACATACATCAAAAAGGTTATCTCTCCAAGGAGGTCAATGTCTCATGTCCTAATGAGATCTTACAATCTCCCCCTTGATTCAAAAATACTTAGGATGCCTACCTTCCTAGTGATAAGTCTCATATCACCTAAGAGAGGCAATCCTATCCACTCTCCCAATTTTCAAATTGAGTCTCTCAAAATCCCATAAATTTTCCCAATTGATGACATTTTCCCCATAACTTCTCCTCTTCAAGGAGAAAAATACATCCATTATCCCAAGATGGATAACTCCCCCTTGACCATTGTACCAACAATATCCTTGGGAAGTCCCTAAGCCAATAGGAACTCTAAACCATCAAAATTAAGGTTCAAAATTCAACATAGAACTCTCCCACACCTTAAATTGATACATTATCCTAACTCCTCTCCTAATCCAAATCCAATGGATTTTCACCCTTAATAATGCTTCCCAAAGCATATCCTAGGGTTAGGAGTGGTTAGGAAACTTTACCATAGCTAAACACGGGCTAAACAAACCTTGTTAACCCGAAATCGGACTGGCAATGACTCTATCGAATCACCGAATCGCCTTCATCGATTATCGCCAACAAGTGATAATGATCGATAATTGAAATTCTCGAATTTCAACTATCAGAATCGAATTTCAGAAAATCATAAGTAATTCTACGTATATCGAAAAATCACGAAATTTGTTACGTATATTACTTATAGTCAATACAATGGGTGAAAAATATTTAAAAATTATTTTACCTATAAAATACTAAAATTAATACAAAATTCAAAAGTAAATAAAAACTTTAAAGTTTTAGCTCACTTTGTATCAATCTCATCAATGGTGATTGCTATCAAAAGATAGACTTCACCAAGGTTTTTCAAAATGATTTTAAAATATTTTCAAAATCTTATTTTGGATCATATTCCTTGGGCTCTATGTACATGACTTGTACACAAGCTTTCCTAATGATCCACTTGTTGGTTAAAGATGAGTTTGAGTTCATCTAGATGCAAAAACTATGCACCTTGAACTTAACTCATATCCTAGTATCTCACATGTATCTAGGGTGTATAAAATACACATACATGTTAAGTTAGATGTAAGATGTGGGTTTTGATTTATTTAATCTAAGGTTTCATGCATTTTCTAAGGCAACCCTACTTGATTCCCTTATAAATGGGACTTCAAGTAATGCCAAAGTCCTTAACTCAATTTTAATCACATGCATGAATTGATCATGGCATAATAATAACAAAAATAAATCATGGTCAATGATCATAATGTCATGGCATATGATATAAAATCTAAAACACATGACATTTACCTAAAATCTAAACATGATCATGACATATAAGTGATGAAAATAAACATGATATCATGTCATGACATATGACAAACAAATCATGGCATATAAAATATATAGGTATAATAATACCTAAATTTTAATATTAATTGTCATTTCATATAATTAATTATATTTTGTCATATTTCTACTTTTCTCCCTAGTATGCCAAAAACTCAAAATGACACACTAACCTCTAAACCTAAATCGTGCCAATTTAATTGATTTTTCATAATTCCAAAAATACATTGGCACATCCTAAAATCCTTTAGGATTTAAAATCACACCTATTTCCAAGGTATCCATAGCCTTGAAAATAACCTAAAATACCACCTTTACCATAGTTGAGTTAACTACCCATCCAATCAAGGTTGGCACACCCTAAACCCTTCTAGAGTGAATCTATCACGCTCCTAGGAATCCAAAATCTATTTGAGCTCATTGGGTTAATTAGGTATTCCTTAGGGATGACCTCCCTAGATACCCTCCTAATAACCCTCCTAGGCTTGTTAGCCTTGGTCATTTGGGTCTTACCTAGGTTGACTTTAGGGGTAACTCCCCTTGCAACTTTCTTAGTGGCCACCCTAGGTTTCTTAGAAACCCTAACCACTAAGCACTTACCATGGTTACTCTTAGGGATAGCTTCCCTAGTAACCTTGGTTTTCCTAGGTTTAGTTTCATAATCAAATGAAACATTGTGATAGATTTCCTTGGGCTTAGGTTTACCCTTGGATGACTTTTGATTCTTAGATCCTAGATGTTGACTTTGACTTTTGAACCCTTGACTTTGACCACTAGACCCTTGAAATTGATTTTGTATCTTATTTAGAGTCTTTTCCAATTTCTCAAGCCTTGACCTCAAGGCTTGGTTTTCTAATTCTAATTGCTCAATTTTAGAATTTTTATTTAACCTTTGAGCATGGGACTTCCTAGGCATGTGTCTAGTCCATTTAGGATTAAGGTCTAAGTGTTCTCCTATTTTCCTAATAGACTCCCTAGGAAGGATGTTTCTAGGGACATTAGTCCCAAATTTCTCCTTTTTCCTAAGGTAGACATTTTTGGCTCCTGAACAAAATTCCTTATGTCTATCATGCTCTTTGTGATAAATAGAAAGATTGCTAAAATTATTTCTAGCATGCTTTTGATTAGAATTTAAAGAACAAGCGTTGTTAAAATATACCTTAGGGTTAGCTATAGAAGCTCTCCCTACTTGTAATGCTCCTTCTTGCCCCTTCTTCTTCCCCCTAGGGCATTGACTCCGGTAATGCCTCTTTGAGTTGCACTTGAAGCATATGATATGCTCCTTGCTCTTTTGACTTGGGGGATCGGTCTCCTTGACTTTCTTAGGACATTTACTATTGTAATGTCTTACTTCCCTACACTCAAAGCAAACTATGTGATTTTTATTTAAAACTACATTGCTTGAGTTACCTAGGTCCGTGGTGGAAGGTGCCGGAGTTGGATTTTGAGCTTCTTCATCTTGACCGGATGTCAAAGCTTCTTCTTGATGTTCCGGTGTGGAAGTTCTCTCCTCCCCCTCAATCCTTGAGGTGAATGCTTCTTCCACTTTCTCCACCGATCCGGAAGTTGACTCCCTATCCACTTCCGACTCCTCAAGCTCTTTAGATGGCGATATGCTTGCTTGAGCTTGAGAGGGTGAGCACTCTTCTTCTTCTTCTTCTTCTTGGACCAATGATGAGTTTTCATGGAGTTTTGCCACTTGGATCCATAGCTCATTTGCATCTACATAATTACCTAACATACACAAGATATTGTTAGGTATTAAATCAATAAAAACTTCATTACCTTCTCATTTTTCTCGAAGGCTTGGACTTGCTATTCGGTCCATCTCTTCTTCTTAAGGAACCCTCCCTTTGGTCCTATTGGATAGCTAAAACCTTCCATCAAGATGAACCATTCTTCGAAGTCCCTCATCATTAGGAAGTCTTCAATTTTTGCCTTCTATTGTCTAAACTCTTCTTGTCCATAGAAGGTATAGGGGATAGGTGTGTTGATATCCCATCCGAATTGTTCTTGGACTTTCATCTTTACCCTCTAGCGTGCTCCCTTCATTGTTAGACTTAGAAGAGCGGCCTCGCTCTGATACCACTTGTAGGGGATCGATTGGACGCTAGAGGGGGGGGGTGAATAACGCGTTGCCCATACGTAGATGGAAATCGTTCGTGATCATCTCTACAAAACTCGTTATGCGCAGCGGAATAGTAATAATAAAAGCAACAATGAATTGAAACAACCACGAACACAAAGATATAACGTGGTTCGGAACTGAACGGTTCCTACTCCACGGATCGAGCTCTAGCGATGCCAATGCAATCACTAATCAATAAACTCCTTCTCGACAACAAGTTGGAGGTGGAGAAACCTCGTACAAACGTTTACAACAATAAACGAAAGAAATATAAGCAAATACAAAGGAAATGTAAAGAACACTTTACAAAACTAGGGTTTGAGCGCTTTGCTTGTTGGTTGCTTGGATGAGGTTGAAGGGCCCTGAAATGCACCTGCAAATCGCCTTCAAATCACCCCAAGAAAGCTCCCAAAGAACCAATGTCGAAATCCTCCACGAGCTCCTCTTTATCCCGCACTAGATTTTACCGCGCAATGCCGCCATAAGTCCCCATCGCCAACATCAGAGTGTGAGATAACGACTCAATCCACGCTGGACAAGTTCCAACGGGACTCACTCTCTACCGATCGCCAACATTGGCGATCACCATCGCCAGCTGAGCCGATCACTCGCGCACGGAGCATTCCGGCTCAAAACTCAACTCGGTCGATCACGTAATCGCTTCCAATGAGCAATGATCGCAAAGGCAATTTCATCCTCTAAATGGCACGAGAGTTTGTCGACTCGGCAATGAACCGCCATAATGTCACCGATCACAACCTCAAGAATGAGATTTTAACTCAAGTATGGTGTCCCCATACTTGCCAGACCACCCTTAGCCTAGACTTAAGCCTTCTAGCCGCCTCCATCAGCCTCACGCCTATCGGATCCCTCCAAGTCATCCATGACTTGTTCATCCATCACGCTAGCCTTCAGGTGCTTCCGTCGATCATGTCATACTAAGTCAGTCTATACCGCCAAGGCACATTGGACTTACGCTGCCAAGACTCCGCTTGGACTTTACGCCACCAACCATTGGACTTATGCTGCCAAGACTTCACCCTTGGACTTTACGCCGCCAATATCAAACCCCTTGGACTTCTCAAATGCCAAGACTCAAGCTTTGACTTTCCCTTGCCAACCCATGTTGGACTTTCCATGCCAAGACACATGCTTGGACTTCCCTTGTGTCAAGTACTCAAGACTTGGACTTTCCCAAATGCCAAGTGTCCCACTTGGACTTTCCATGCCAAGTACTCATGAGTTGGACTTTACCTTGCCAAGACTTATGCTTGGACTTTCCCATAATCACATGGTCAACCCTAGTCAACCATCAAAGTCTCCCTCGAGTCAAACTCGAGTCTGGTCAATTATAACCTGGGTCGATTGTATAAACAATCTCCCCAAAATATTAACCGACATCAATGTTAAACATCAATGTCAAACCACTTTGTCAAACATCAAAACATCACTCGAGTCAAACTCGAGTCTGGTCAATAGTGACCTAGGTCGATTGCACCAACACAGCTCAAGCAATCAAACAAGCAAGCTTCCAAAAGATCGTTTGTAAAATATTCTTTGCATTCTTTTGTGTATTTCATTTTGTATTCACTTGTATTTGTTTGTATTACTGTTGTAATCATTGTACGAGGTTTCTCCGCCTTCGACGTGTTGTCGAGAAAGAGTATTATTGTTTAGTAGTGTTGTTTGCATCGCTAGGGCTCTTTCAAGCTAACCTATGGAGTAAGAACCTTGAGATCCCGAACCACGTTACATCTTGGTATTGTGGGCTTGCTTATTGTGTTATTGCTTTATTTCTATTATTTCCACTGCGTGCTAATCAAATTGTAGTAAGCACGCGAACAAATTCCATCAACGTACAAAATACTATTCATCCCTCCCCTCTAGCAACGATCAATTCCCTAACATTGATTGGTGATAGTAAAGTGAAACTACTTTATAGTGTTTATTTTGTTCTTAATTTGGCACAATTTGTTAAGTGTTGGATAATTAATGATGGGTGACTCTACAATTTTATTTGAAAATGGAACTTGTGTTATTACCACAAAGACTCTAGGCAATCTATTATTAGCGTGCAAATGATAGAAAATAAGATGTTTCCACTTAAGATCTTTGATGTGGAAAACAAGTTCTTATTGCCAATGAAGATAATAAATCCAAGATATGACGCTTGAGATAAGGGCATCTAAATATCAAAGAAATAAAACTTTTAAGTGAAAAAGGTATGATCTTTATCTCAAATTAGTTCACTTGATTTATGTGAATGGTATATTTATGAAAAATAAAACAATAAGCTCTTTCCAAGTGGGCAATCATGGACAGAGTCACCTAAAATTTAAAAGGGTCTGAATCAAATTTTAAAAAATATATTGATAAATTAATTTGTGAACCTTTTACATTAATTTTGGGCCATTTTGAAAAGAAATTTAAACCATATTTAAAATGGGCCTAAGATGATCATCTCTTTTGTCCTTATATTAGGTCTAGAACTAATTCATGTTGACTTATGTGGATTTATGAGAACTATTTTATTTGGTGAGAGTAAATATTTTTGATATTTTCTAATGATATTAGTCTAGGTTTATTTTCCAACAAACAAGTTAGAGACTTTTGAGAATTTTAAGAAATTCAAAGCACTTATAGTAAATAAAAAAGAAACCTTAATAAAGACTCTCCGTATAAATTGAGTAGATGAGTTTTTATCTAACAAATTTAATCATTTATGTAAAGAACATGGTATCTATAGGGAGTTGATAATACCTTATACACCAAAGCAAGATGGTATAGTTGAACAAAAAAATTGAAAGGTGATAGAAATGGATAAAAACTTGATGAATATCAGAGGACTTTCAAATATTTTAGGGACTGAAGCAATGACAATATTTGTCTACCTATTGAATATTTCTCCAATAATAACAATCTTGAATTAAACACCATATGAAGCATGACAAGGTAAATGTTGGGTTTCCCTAGCACTAACGAGGGTGTGCGTTCGAACATATTTCGTAAATATACACACAGTGAAAGCAAAAACTAGTAATAAACTAATTTATTACAACACACACACACCACATGCATGCAAGGATACATCAAGTGTAGACATAATCGCTATTTCAAATTTTGCAATAAAGAAACTAATCTAGGTATACCTGACGAATTACGTAAAGTGGAAATGACATCAACCAAGCGATCCTCGCGAGTTTCACCTCTATCCGTATCCATGTCGAGTATCGTCGGGATAGCTTCACAAAGCCACGAGCCTCGACTTCACAAGAGGTACTAGCTTCGCGTTAAAGTCGTTGTGATCCGAGAGACGATCGCAATCTGAATCAAATTCGGATCCAGAAATCGAGTTCACGAACTCGCTTCTCGGAAGTAGTTTTCGTCAACCAATTGATGAAACCTTGGTCCTCCACCAAAGGGGATTGTCGGAGATCCAATCCCTGACAAGTAGGTTGCTGTCGGAGCGCGAAACAATGGCCAAACGACCTTTCCATGCAAGGGACAACAAAGCTGTCCAAAACTGGATAGCTTGTTTTGGTGGAGGAGATAGCCGACCAAAGACTTGGCCGACTGCCCTTGATGGTCGGCCAACCAAGAGAGGATGACCGGAGGAGTTGCTGACAACTGGTGGATGGCCGGTGGCACAAGGAGCTTGGGCGGTAACAAGCTTGGGCGCCCAATGAAGTGGGCGGCAACCACAACTCTCCTAGGGTTGGGCGGCAATAATAAGGGAGAAGAAGAGAAAAACGGCTAGGGTTTCCAAAACCTAAGTCATTCATCCTTCACAAAATCCTTAAGTCGTATTTTTATAGAAAACACATTCTCCTAACGATTATTGGTTCATAACCAAAATTCGTTAATCCACTCCATTAACTTAAGTTAAAATAAATCAAACCGTGTTGGTCTATTTTAAGTTAAAACGAACCGAATTAATTTCGACTCATTCATTTAAAACAAACCAAACCCCTTTGGTTTATTTTCCACCATTGAATTAGAACCAAATCGATTTGGTTCATCCGTCATGTCTTCATAAGACTCGACCCATCCACGCTTCCACTGCGACTGAAACAATTTCATGCTCGCTCTTTGTTTGGTTCAACTAAACCATGGCTCTCTCGACCTGAGAATCCTATTCTCAAACTCGTTTTAAATCCTTCAGATAATACTCATTGTGTGTGTGACCAAATAGGTTCTCGATTCATGTTGGTCGTCTATAATTAACCATTAATTATAGAACGATCATGAGTGACACCTAGTAGTACATCATGATCCTCAATTAACTGGAAAATCAATGGTTGATCCCAAATGCTTCTGAAATTCTTCAGCAACTACAGTGAATCGTGGCTCATTCTCTTTACTCATCTTATACCCATTTGATTCAAGACATGGTCTATGTGTCAGCCCCCACTAAGCTGACTACGTCACACCTTGTCCAAGTATTACTTTCTCGTCCTACAGATTCTAGTTACTGCACATATTTCCAAGAGTACCATATTCTAAATAAGTAATGCTTTGGCCAAAGACTTTAGTAACAATCCAACGAGAGGTCATAGGGTATACATCTCCTCACAAGGAGTGATGAATCCTCTGTAGGCTATTCAAACACCTTCGGACATTTCAACTTATACCCAATCATCCCGGGTCTACATCTCCTCGGAGATGCTTGTTTAAGATGTCAAAGTATAAGTCTCCATGATCAAGATGACTTGAATACTGCAAGTCGAAGGAACATCGCACTTAAGCTGCAGTAAAAACTTTATTGACATATCTATATATGAAGAGAACCATATGAAGTCTTACAGTTAGTCACTCCAATGAACTAGTTACCATAACTGGCATCCACGATTAACTCTGGACATTTCAATGTCTCCAGCCAATGAGGAACAGCTGTTTGGATAAACCAAAGAGTATAACTCGTGCTAATCTCAACATAATTGATGGTGTCTGAATACATCAATTCATTGACTAGGGATAATTCTAATACATCACAATTACACATATAGAGATACTCACTAGTTGTGATCTAATCATAAATTCTCTCATGCTGTGAATAGTATTGCGGACATTCAACAAATGAGTTTAAGATCCAATCAAATACATGAAAACATGTATACTCAAATAGTGAATCTTCATTTATCAAATAAATGGTACAATCATAAAATAATTACCTTAGGACATCTCTCATATATCACTAACAATGAAAACAGTTGGTCAACAATTTGAAATTTTTTTATTGTATTGCTTATATTTTGATAAATTCTTAATTTCTTCATAAACTTAAAGAGAAATCAGAAAAATATTTTTGTTAGATATTGCAATCAATCAAAAGCATATCACACAGTTGTATAATCCTCTTAGTGGAAAATTAATTATAAAAAAAGATGTTATGTTTAATGAAGATTCAAGTTGGAATTGAAATAAACAAGGTGAAGAGACTTAAATTTATATTCTGATAGAGGAGATCTCCAACAATTAAAGGTGTTGAATTATCTCCTTTGGGATCATTATCTTCCTCATTATCAAATTCAAGAAGTAGCAATCCATCTCTTTACATGAATCACCTGACGAATCACCTCCAATAAAGGCTAGATCTTTGAGAGAAATTTATAAATCAGATCAATTTGCTCTCTTTATTATAGATCCTATAACCTTTAAAGAAGCGTCAACAAAATGAGAATGATGGAATACAATGAAAGAAGAAATGATAACAATTAGTAAAAATGAAACATGGGAGATGGTGGATCTATCCAAAGGTAAGAATGTAACTTGTCTCAAGTGGGTATTTAAAATAAAATATCATGCTAATAGAACCATTCAAAAATACAAAGCTTGGCTCGTGGTAAAAAGATATTTACAATAGCAAGGTATTGATTTCGAAGGAACCTCTTCTCTAATCACACGATTTGAAGCTGTAAGAATTATATTAACATTAGCTGCACAATTACATTGACTTGTTTATCAATTTGATGTAAAATCTAAATTTCTGAATGAAGATTTGTTGGAAGAAATTGATGTAGCTCAACAGGTTTTATAATTAAAGGCAAAGAAACGAAGGTAATTGCAAATCTAATTACTATGCACATGAAATGAGAAGATGGTTCAGAGAAGACTAATATAAATTTTTTTAAAAATTTGGTCGGAGGTTTGATATATTTAACTCATACTAAACTAGATATTGCTTTTTTTTTTTCTATTGGTGTAGTTTTTAGGTTCATGCAAAATCCCACAAAATTTCATCTTGGTTCAGAAATTTCTTTTACAATATATTTCTAGAATCGTAGATTATGAGATTTGATATATAAAAGTTTTAAAATTCAATCTTTGTAGATTCATTGATAACGGTTGGGCAAGTTTAGTAGATGATCCAAAGAGCACCTTAGCAATGTTTTCAATTTTAAGTTAGGCGAAATTTTATGAAATTTAAAGAAGTAAGCTACTATAGTACTATGTTTTTCAGAAGTACAATATGTAGCAACAACTTCAGTAACATACCATTGATATGTTTTGTGATAACAAGACAACTATTGCAATAAAAAAATTTAATTTTTCATGGGAAGACTAAATATATCGATATTTATTTACACTTCATTCGAGATTTAATTGTAAATAAAAAAATTGAGTTGAAGTACTACAGTATACATGAGCAAGTGACGAGTATTTTTGATAAAATCACTTCCAAAAGATAAATTTATTTTTTTTTGATCACACATTAGTGTTTGTGATTTGTTTTACTTGGCACTAGGTATCTAAACTTTTGGTCTAATTAATCACGAGGACGATCGATTGACTCCATAAAAAATTTTTATCGATTGTCAAGATAAATCGGAAAGTGATCATAGCAGACAGTCCAACATCTCAACTTTCTAAGGCCAGCACCCCATTTGGAAAAAAATTCTTGTAGATGTTTGGAATTTGAATCAAGGGAGAGTGTTGATAAATGATTCAAAATTAATGATTAATTAGTAGTTAGATGAGTTAGGAATTAGCGGTGACAATGGGTATAACAAATTGTCTACATCCAATTTGAAGTAGTTAAGTTAATGGTTAATAGATATTATCTATATTTAATGTATTTAAAATAGTAGAGTTAGTGAAATATATCAGTGGTTTTGAAATATATAGGCTATTTGATTATCAATAAAAAAATGGAGAAAAAATTATGATCCCCTGTTATTCTTCTCATTTTTCTAACATCTTCTTGTGGGTGAGTCCGGGCATGAACAAGCACCTGAAGTTGAACTCATCGCGCCACCACCGTGATTGCTCGACGGAGGAAGAGGAAGGACGAGTTTGGGTTGATTGAAGCTGTTGCCTTCATGGCTCGCATTTGCCGGCGATGTCGTCCAAAGATTGCTTACTCTGATCAATGCTCTGTAAATTTAACAGAGTACTCTCGTTCAATTTCGTTGTTAAAAAAACTAAGAATATTTCTATTATTGGAAGTATACTTCTGGTGGATCGATGCTGGGTCTACCGGAGGCGATGTCGATGAACTCGACTGAAGGCGTGGACAACCTCCCCTCGTCGCAGGACTTGCTCCGGCGGATCGACGCGTTGCTTTCCCACGCGAACCGGGAGCGGTAACAGTAGTGCTGCAGCAGCTTCTCGAGGCTCCTAGCTGGCGAGCCGAGGGAGGAGGCGGGTAGGCCGCAGCTCACGAACTTGAGCCGCGGGAGCACCGGAGGGGGTGGAGCTGCAGCGCCGCCGTCTGCTGTGTGGGTAGGTGTCAATTAAATTTTGTATTATAATTATTTATTTTATTGTTCCAAATAAGGCTCGTATGACATGGGCCGACACCAAATTAATTCATTTATAATCAACTACGATGAAATATTATAGACAAATAGGTTGAGAACCCATGCCGAAATATAATGAGTTGTATTTAACCTCATCCTGTCAGTGTTTTAAATTCCCTTTTCAAATAAAATTTACATGTGGTAGTAGATTGTCCACTCTAATTTATTGGTGATGAATTTATACGCTATTATCGTAATTCGTTATTAACGATGGACCAATATTGTATTCGATATATAAGGCGTGATCCATATAGGGCTAGGTATTCTGACAATTTCCTTGTATTTTATCGACAAAGAGAGTTTTACGACGTCGTCATTTCAAATCCTATAGAAGACCTACCCCTTTGCTTCTTCATAAGAACTCTGGATCTAAAATGCGACACTTTGAAGATAGTATTCTGCTGCATTCAATTTTATTTTATATTTATGCCATTGTGTCAGTTTTTATTTATTATTTGCTATAAATTTTGATAAAATTAGATGTGTATCATGAATCATGTTGTATCTATTCGATTTCTTAAATACAAGTCTTAAATTCATAATTTCTATCCATTTATATCATAGCGCAATCATTTTATCGATTTTATGGCATTAGTTGTAGTTTTCATTATGTTTCATCGATTTTGTACGAGATATGGATCTTTTGTTGCAAAATGATGATTATTCGATGAAAACACAAGTAGAAAACCTAGTTTTAGGCAATAAATCTGAGTTTTTGAGTTTTTTTTTGTGTGAAGAACATGAAGAACGACAATGTAATTGTCATCGTTCATAGTGAAACCCTCATTTCTGACCTAGTAAAATCGCCTGAATCGCCTATTTATCGACTGATATATAGCATCAGTCGACTGTTACGCCTAAAATCGTCGAACAGAATATTTCTAAGTCAACTATAGGACTCGACTGAACATGTCAGTCAGCTGCCATTGAGGTTCAGTCGACTGATGTGCTTAAACTTGGGCACATAAGGCTTTTGAGTCGATTGAGACACTCGACTGATAGATCAGTCAAGTGGCATAAGACATCAGTCGACTGATGGACCCAAGTTTACGCACAGAAGGGTTGCAAGTTGATAGGAGAAATCGATTGATTTGGTCAGTTGATTATTATTAGACATCAGTCAAATGGTGCTTATAAAATTGTCCATAGAAGATTTTCTAGTCGACCAAGGTAGTCGACTTATATCATTCGACTGTCATTACTATCAGTCAACTGATATTATTATGGATGAGAGTGAGCACGGTTTGATGTAGGGAACTTTCGGAGGTCATAACTTTTCGCTTACGATGAGTTTTGAAGCATTCCAAGTTACTTTTCCAAGCTCGTTCAGAGTTCTACGTTTGTTATTATAGAGTAAACCCCCATAACAGTTTGTTTTGGGCCTAAAAATGTCGTTTAGGGCTTTTTCGAAGGCTTTGAAGTTTTTTTAGTCTGATGTTGAGGTTGTTTTCTACATCATTACACTACAATAATACAGTTGAGTTTGCTAGATTTTCTAAAATATTTATCTATGCATATGATTCTATTTCAAATTAATATTATCATCAAAGTGAGAACTATTATGGAGGTTTAGGACATACCATGTAGATAGATGTGTGTCTATCCTAAACATAATTAGCCCAAAGAAAAATTATGTTTAGGATAGATAAATATTCAGAATAGTTTACATATAAAGAACATATTTTATTGATAAATTCCGTTGATCATGTGTATATGGTGTCAACCCAAAGGAAGACATTTTGTGTGTTAGATTAAGGGTTTATAAACCATAGACTTATATTGATATAACTCATATAAAGGATAATTTTGTGTTATGTGCATCATGTGTCAACCCTAAGGAAGGCTTGTGGTGTGGCCAACAAAACTTATCATGAGCTATAATTCTAAAAGTTTAGATAATAAATTACATTGCAGTCCAAAGACTAAATGTGATGTTATATTTAGTATCTCATTTTTACCCATACATATTCATATATACATATGATGCGTGTTATTTATTTATTATTATCTTTTATGTTCTTGCCAATATGTGAGGTTATGTTCTTATACTCTATTTCTTATTTAGTTCACAGAATGTATTTGCCTATAATAAATTCCAATAATTTAGTTTTAGAAACCACTGAAATATGGAAGAACCATTAGTATGAGTAATGGTACTAAAACTGTAGTATTTGGTAATGGACTTCTCAATTTTGTTAGTCTAGAAGTCAATTTTGCTATGATACCTACAAACACTCAGTGAATAGACATTGGGGATACCATTTATATTAGTGTCACCGAGCATAACTGTTTTAGTAGTCAATTGCCTATTTATAGTAAAAGATACATCTATACTGATAATGACAAGAAGGCTAGAGTGACTATTATAGATGTTTTAAGGCTTTGTCTAGGGACCAATGTATTTTGAATTTGGAAAATATATTTGTTATTTCCACCATTTATGTAGAACTTAATTTTCATTTATTGTTTGGACAATTTAGGATATACTTGTTCATTTAGAAATAGAACATTTAGGGGGCGTTTGGTTTCATTCTCATTTTTCATTTATGTTGCATTTTTCTGTTTATTAGAAAATGACTTTTAGGCATTTTCTATTTTCCAACCAAATGAGATCTCATTTTCTAGAAAACAAACGTAGAAAATGCCAACGAAACTATATTTTTTTTGTCTCAGAAAATGAAAATGAAAAATAATCAAACCAAACGCAACCTTAGTATTTTTTTTTAAATTCAATACTTATTAGTACAGGTTCCCTATTAATAAGATATATAGATTAATACTATAGCTCTCAAGGACAACAAAATAACTCATAGTATAGGTATGAAGCACAGTTTGATTAATGAAAATTCATTCATGTTATGACATAGATATTTATGACGTATATCTAGACAATGTCTAGAAAGGTTAATACCATAAGGAATTCTCCATTCTCTTAATATGTCAGACTTTAATATCTGTATACAGTGTGCTAAAGGGAAAATAACTAACAAAAGAAATAAAAGTATAAATCGATGTACTAACACTTTAGAACTAATATATAAAGACTTGTGTGGATCATTCCTAAGGCATTTTGGAATGGATAAATATATTTTATCAAATTTTTTTATTGATGATTTCTTTCGATGTTACTTGTACTTTTTGCATGAGAAGTCAGATTCCTTGGATATGCTCAAGATCTTCAAAGCCAAAGTTGAAAATCAACTATGTAAGAAGATCAAAACTGTCTGATCTGACCGTGGAGGTAAATATTACAATTGTTATAATGGATCTGGTAAACAACGTTCAAGATCTTTTACTAATTACCTTTCTGAGTATGGGATTGAGGCTCAATACACCATATATGATACTTCTCATCAAAATGGTGTAATTGAGCGAAAGAACCATACCCTAAACTAAAGGACATAATGAGAAATATAATGTCTTTTACTTCTTTATCAGAGTCCTTATAGAGTGAAACATTCAATACTATAGTTTACTTACTCATTAGAGTATCCAATAAGACAGTGAGTAAAACCCCATATGGTATTAGACATTTATACGTTTGGGATTGTCTAGCTGAGGCTAAGCCTTATAGGCTTAATGAAAAAGAAGCTGGACTCTAGAACTATTAGCTGTCATTTTATAAGGTATTCTAAAAAGTCAATGGGCTATAAATATTATAACTCCTCTAAAAGGTCTTTTTTCAAGACGAGAAAAGTTAAGTTCATTGAGGATAGTGGGAGCATTAAACTTAGGGACGTACCTTTTGAAGAGGATAACATCGGTCATCTTGATTTAGATACTATAGGTGTAACTAGTAGTGGTATGATCTTCATATCCTATGTCGTTGTTGGTGTTACACATCTAGTTGGAGTAGTACTTCATGATGTCCATGTGTCCATCCCATATGCAAGTAAAGGAACAATATGCTCAGGTTGAGGTATACTCTCCTATGGTTGAGTAGGTTCCTCAAGCAGCACAAGTGCCTCTGTGACGATTCACTAGGGAAAATAAATCTACCATTTCACGTGATTATGTTTATTTCTAGGAACATGAGTTTGACATTTGGTTATAAGATGACTCTTCGTCTTTTCAAAAAGTCAAGTAATATTCAAACCTTGAAAAGTGGACTAAAGTCATAAAGGATGAGATGAAGTCTATGGCGAAGAATAACGTCTGAGAGCCACTCAAGTTGCTTGAAGGAGTAAAACTCGTTGGCTATAAATGAATATTTAAAATCAAATGAGATTCGCTAGGTAATATCGAAATGTATAAGACATGCCTTGTAATAAAGGAATTCACTCAGAAATTAAATATTAATTACAAGGAGACTTTCTCACCTGTCTACAAAGGACTCCATAAGGGTAATCTTGACATACATTATGATTTATGACTATATTAAATGGACGTCAAAATTACATTTCTTAATGGAGACATTGAGGAGACTATATACATGGTGCAACTGGAGAATTTTGATTATGATGATTCAAAGCACTTAGTATACAAACTAAATAAGTCCATTTATGATTAATTTGGTATTCCATTATCGATAACATAAATTTTGATTAGGTGGTTATTTCATTTGGTTTTAGAGAGAAACTCATTGATCAATAGATATGTCAATCTCAGTAGGAGTTTTCCTTATGCTTCGGCTATTGAGAGCCTCATGTATGCATAAGTATGTACAGATTTGGATATAGTATATATAATAGGAATGTTAGGCAGATACATAAATAAATGCACTGTAAAGAAAATTATACAATTTTTGTAATAAATTATATAAATTCTCACATAGCGAAGATTCAACCGCCTAGAGGTGATCAGATCTTAAGACTTCGCATTTTGATGGATGTCTGGATGGTGGAGGCTTACATTAGGATACATCTTCATGGTGTTAGGAAGAACTATCATTTGAAAAAGTGTTAAGACACTGATAGTGACCCTAATAACAAAGGATGAATTAATAAAACTACTACAGAACATCTAATTAAGAAATAAGATTACAAAATTTATCACAGGATTAAAAATCATTTATGATCTTGATAGCTATTTGGGATCAATTGTGATAATAAAGCTATATAATTTTAGGTCAAGAACAACCGTGACATACCAACTTCATAGTGTATCAATATAAAGTGTCTGATGTAGGGACCTTCGTGACCGCTAAAGGGGGGTGAATAGCGCGTTCGTCGTAGGATGATGGAATTCGATCGTGCTTGCTACAAATATATTAGAACGCATCGGAAATAGAAATAATACAATGCAAACACACAAACACAATCACAATATGAAGATATAACATGGTTCAGAATCGAATGGTTCATACTCCACGGATTGGGCTGGTAAGAGCCCTAGCGATGCAACCACACACCACTATAACAAATAACTCCTTCTCGGAACAATCTGAAGGTGGAGAAACCTCGTACAAATAGTCTTACAATAGTAAGAAACAAATAAAAGAAAATATGAGATGAATATACAACACAAAGTAAAGAAAACTTTACAACAATTGCTTTGGAATGCTTGCTTATTGATCGCCTTGGACTAGCCTTGAAGACCCTGATTTGCACCAGCAAATCACTCCAAATCGCCCAAGAAAATCATGCCAAAATCTCTCCTTCCGAGCTGCCTTTATAACCTGCATTCGGGCTAGATTTTGCCTAGCAGTCGACTGATCGGGACCATCAGTTGACTGCTCCTGTAACCGTTGTGAGACAACGACATGTGCCACATTGGATAAGTTCAGCCAGACGGACCATCGATCGTGATGGTTGTCGATCGAGTGTTGGGCCGATCACTCGGAGAGCCTCGTGCTGAAATCCGACCATTAGTCGATGATCACCATATCGATCATTCAAACTATCGATCGCCGCCTAACTCGATCGATTGCCGGGGCACTTCCATGATCGAGCCCTAGTTGACTCTCATCGGTCGGTGACCATAGTCGGTCGGTGATACACCTCAAATATGAGGTTTTAACCCAAGTATGGTGCCCCCATACTTGCTAGACCACCCGTAACCTAGACCTAAGCCTTCTAGTCACCTCCGTTAGCCTCGCACCTATCGGATCCCTCCAAGTCATTCATGACTTGTTCATCCATATGCTAGCCTTTAGGTGCTTCCATCGGCTATTGTCATGCTAACAGTGTCTACACTGCCAAGGCACATTGGACTTATGCTGCTAAAACTCCCGCTTGGACTTTACGCCGCCAACCATTGAACTTATGTCGCCAAGACTCCCGCTTGGACTTTACGCCACCAACCATTAGACTTATGCCGCCAAGACTCCCGCTTGGACTTTACGCCGCCAATATTCCCCTTGTACTTTTCAAATGCCAAGACTCAAGCTTGGACTTTCCCTTGTCAACCCATGTTGGACTTTCCATGCCAAGACCCATGCTTGGACTTTCCTTTGCCAAGACTCATGCTTGGACTTTCCTTTGCCAAGACCCATACTTGGACTTTCCCTTGCCAACCCATGTTGGACTTTCCATGCCAAGACTCAAGCTTGGACTTCTCCCATGACAATGGTCAAACCATCATCAAACATCAAGTATAACCTCGTCGATTACACCAACAGTCTCCCCAACACATGTCAGACATCAATGTCAAACATCAAAATACTACTCAAGTCAAATTCGAGACTGGTCAATTGTGACCTGGGCCGATTGCACCAACAATCTCCCCCTTTTTGATGTTTGACAAAAACACTCTTGAGTTAAGCCCCTAACTCAAATTCCCTTACCAATTATCCCAAATGGATAATTTTACCTTTCTCCCCCTTTTTGACATACATAAAAAAGATTCTCCCAAAGAGGTCAATGTCTCATATCCCAATGAGATCTTACAATCTCCCCCTTGGTCCCAAAACACCTAGGATGTCTTCACTTTTCCTAGTGATAAGTCTCATACCACTAAAGAGATGCACTCCTATAAACTCTCTCAATTTTCAAATTGGGCATTTCACATTCTCATTTTTCCCTCTCATGAGGAAAAATAACATCTATCATCTCATGATGGATACCTCCCCCTAAAGGCTTGCTCTCCCTTGACCATTGCACCAACAATATCCTTGGGAAGTCCCTAAGCCAATAGGAACTCTAAAATATCAAAAATAAGGTTAAAAGTTCAACATTGAACTTTCCCACACCTTAAATTTGATACATCACCCTAACAACTCTCCTAATCCATATCCAATGGATTTTTACCCTTTCTAATGCTTCCCAAAGCATATTCTAGGGTTAGGAGCAGTTAGGGAACCTTACCATATCTGAAAATGGAATAAACATACCTTATTTTCCCGAAATCAGCATTGACAGTCGACTCTTTCAGCTACCAGTCGACTGTCGTTCACATCAGTCGCTGCCATTCATGGCAGTCAACTCATAATTGAAAATTCTGATTTTCAATTATCAGAAGTCAGTTTTGAAAAATCATAAGTAATTCTACGTATTTTGAAAAATCTTGAAAATTCATACGTATATTACTTATAAGCAATACAATGGGTGAAAAATATTTTACCCATAAAATAGTGAAATTGACACAAAGTTCAAAAGTGAAGAAAAACTTCAATGTTTTAGCTCACTTTGTATCAATTTCATCAATGGTGATTGATATCAAAAGATAGATTTCACTAAGGTTTTCTAAAATGATTTTAAAATATTTTTGAAACCTTATATTGGATCATGTTCTTTGAGCTCAATGTACATGGCTTGAACATGAGCTTTCCTAATGATCCATAAATAATGTAAGATGAGTTTTAGTTCATCTAGATGCAAAAATTATGCACCTTGAACTTAACTCATATCCTAGCATCTCACATGTATCTAGGGTGTATAAAACACACACAAGTTAATGTGATTGTGAGATGTGGGTTTTGTTCTCCTAATCTAGGGTTTCATGCATTTTCTAAGGCAACCCTACTTTTATTCCCTTATACATGAGACTTCAAGTCATGCTAATTGTCCTTAACTCAATTTTTATTAATGCATGAATGATCATGACATAAATGATAACATAAATAAACATGGTTAATGATCATGATGTCATGATATATGATATAATATAAATATACATGACCTTAAAAACTAACCCTAAACATACTCATGTCATTTTATATGATAAAGATAAATATGATGTCATGACATGTCATATGACAAACAAAGTATGACAAATAAAATATAAAGGTATATAATACCTAAGTTTTAATGTTAATTGTCATTTGTTATTGTTAATTCCATTTTGCCATATTGTCAATTATCTCCAAAGTGTGTCAAAAACCCAAAATGACACACTATAATCTCTAAACCTAAATTGTACCAATTTAATTAATTTTTCATAATCCCAAAAATATATTGACACATCCTAAACTCTTTTAGGATTTAAATTTAAACATATTTCCAAGGTATCAATAACCTTGAAAATGACCTAAAATGTCACCTTTACTATGGTTAAGTTAACTACCCATCCAATCAAGGTTGGCACACCTAAACTCATCTAGCATGAATCGATCACGCTCCTAGGAACCCAATACCTATTGGAGCTCCTTGGATTTACTAGGTATTCGCTAGGGATAACTTCCATAGATACATTCCTAATGACCCTCCTAGACATATAAGCCTTGGTCATCCTGGTCTTGCCTAGGTTAACTCTAGGGGTTACTCCCCTTGTAACCTTCTTAGTGGCCTCCCTAAGTTTTCTTGAAACCCTAGCCACTAGGCACACACCTTGGTTACCCTTAGGGATGACTTCCCTAGTAACCTTGGTCTTCCTAGACCTAGGTTGTGTTCCGTAATCAAATGGAACACTATGATAGGTCTCCTTAAGCTTAGGTTTGTGACCCAAACATTTCTTGCCTTTAGTTGGACCTTGTCTCCTAAAACTTAGGTTTTGACTCTTAGACCTAGATTTTTGATCCTTTGACCCTTGAATTTGATTTTGCATTTTTGCAATGGTCTTTTCTAATTTCTTAAGCCTTGACCTCAAGGCTTGGTTTTCTAGCTCTAATTGTCTAATTTTTTATTTTTTATCTACTCTTTGGACATTATTTTTCCTAGGCATATGTCTAGTCCATTAGGGTTAAGACCTAGGTGGTGCTCAATTTTCTTAATACTTGCCTTAGGTAAAATATTTTTAGGCATATTAGTCCCAAATTTCTTCTTATTCCTAAGGTTGACACTCTTAGCACCTAGACAATAAAATCTATTATTTCTACTAGCATGCTTTTCATGATGAATTGCAAGTGAATTAAAAGCATGCTTTTGCCTATAAATTAAAGAAGGTGCATTGATAGATTTTACCTTGGGGTTTGCCTTAGATACCCCCCCTACATGTGATGCTCCCTCTTTTCTCTTAGGGAATTGACTCCTATAGTGGCCCCATTGTTGACACTTGAAGCACACCACATGCTCCTTGCTCTTCCTAATTGGGGCTCTGGCTTCATTTGACTTCTCATGACTTTTAGGCATCGGTAGAGTCTTCTTAACTTTCTTAGGGCACTTACTCTTGTAATGCTCATACTCCCTACACTCAAAACACATAATATGGATTTTATTTTGAATTAAAGTGTTTGAGTTACCTAGGGTGGTGGTGAGAGTCTCTTGAGCTGGTACATCACTTCTCCCCGAAGTAGATGACTCTTCTTGCTCTTGCCCTTGACCCAGAAATCTAATCTTCTCCCCCTTAATCCTAGAGGTGGATGTTTCCTCTACCTCTTCCTCTTCCACCGATCAAGATGTCGATTTGCTATCAACTTCTGAATCCTCACTTGCTTGTGAGGATGAGGATTCTTCTTCTTCGGGCTCTTGGACCGGTTGAGGGGTCTCATGGAGCTTGACCAATTTACTCCAAAATTCTTTTGCATCCTTGTATTCTCCTAATTTGGATATAACATCGTTAGGAATTAAATCACTCAAAAATTTGATTACCTTATTACTCCTCTCGAATCCTTGGAGTTGTTCTTCGGTCCACTTCTTCATTTTGAGGAACCCTTCCATCAAAGTGGCCCAATCATCTAAGTCCACCATTATCATATAATCTTCAATCCGTGCCTTCCATTGCCTAAACCCTTCTTGTCCATAGAAGGTATATGGGATCGGAGTATTGATATCCCATCCTAGTTATTCTTCAAATTCCATCTTCTTCCCTCTAGTGTGCTCCCTCGGATGTGAAGCCGGTGAAGAGCGACCTGCTCTGATACCAACTGTAGGAACCTTCGTGACCGCTAGAGGGGGGGGGGTGAATAGCGCATTCGTCGTAGGATGATGGAATTCGATCGTGCTTGTTACAAATATATTAGTATGCAGAGGAAATAAAAATAATATAATGCAAATACACAAACATGATCACAACACGAAGATATAATGTGGTTCGGAATCGAATGGTTCATACTCCACGGATTGAGCTTGTAAGAGCCCTAGCGATGCACCCACACACCACTATAACAAATAACTCCTTCTCGGAACAATCCGGAGGTGGAGAAACCTCGTATAAATAGTTTTACAACAGTAAGAAACAAATACAAGCAAATATGAGATGAATATACAACACAAAGTAAAGAAAACTTTACAACAATTGCTTTGGAATGCTTGCTTGTTGATCGCCTTGGACTAGCCTTGAAGATCCTGATTTGCACAAGCAAATAGCTCCAAATCGCCCAAGAAAATCATGCCAAAATCCCTCCTTCTGAGCTGCCTTTATAACCTGCATTCGGGATGAATTTTGCCTAGCGGTCCTTTGATCGGGACCATCAGTCGACTGCTTCTGTTGTCGTTGTGAGACAATGACATGTGCCACATTGGATAAGTTCCAACGGACAGACCATCAGTCGACTGATCATACCTATCAGTCGACTGATGGCTCAATCAATCGAGTGTTCGGGCCAATCACTCGACTGGAGAGCCTTCTGTGCCCGAAATCCTGACCATCAGTCGATTGATCACCAGATCAGTCGACTGCTCAGGCCAGCAGTCGACTGCCCAACTTTGGCAGTCGATTGCCAGGGCATTTTCCACAGTCAAACCCTAGTTGACTCTTATCAGTCGACTGACCATAGTCCCAGTTGACTGATACACCTCAAACATGAGGTTTTAACCCAAGTATGATGCCCCCATACTTGCTAGATCACCCGTAGCCTAGACCTAAGCCTTCTAGTCACCTCCGTCAACCTCGCGCCTATCGGATCCCTCCAAGTCATCCATGACTTATTCATCCATACGCTATCCTTCAGGTGCTTTCATCGGCTATTGTTATGCTAACGGTGTCTACACCGCTAAGGCACATTGGACTTACACTGCCAAGACTCCCGCTTGAACTTTACGCCGCCAACCATTAGACTTATGCCGCTAAGACTCCTGCTTGGACTTTACGCTGCCAATATTCTTCTTGGACTTTCCAAATGCCAAGACTCAATCTTGGACTTTCCCTTGCCAACCCATGTTGGACTTTCCATGCCAAGACCCATGCTTGGACTTTCCTTTGCCAAAACCCATGCTTGAACTTTCCCTTGTCAACCCATGTTAGACTTTCCATGCCAAGACTCAAGCTTGAACTTCTCCCATGACAATGATCAAATCATCGTCAAACATCAAGTATAACCTGGGTCGATTGCACCAACAATCTCCCCAACACATGTCAGACATCAATGTCAAACATCAAAACACTACTCGAGTCAAACTTGAGTCTGGTCAATCGTGACCTGGACGATTGCACCAACATTTGATGGTTAAAAG
The DNA here is from genome assembly GCA_025175895.1 of Wurfbainia villosa. Lineage (NCBI taxonomy): Eukaryota > Viridiplantae > Streptophyta > Magnoliopsida > Zingiberales > Zingiberaceae > Wurfbainia > Wurfbainia villosa. Next base: position 354,812 of record CM046005.1, read on the forward strand.
AAAGAGTTTAGAATGGTCAAACATTGATGGAGCATATTCGGATAGACTTTCTATCAATTATCAACGTGGGATGAAAATAGGGGGTTCCTCATATGGATGAAGTACCATTAAGTGGGAGTTTGTATTACTTTGTTATTCAAGATGCTTTATAATAATGATACATGTATATTTTAATTTATTGTGGACACTAAGATAGGAAAATACATATATATTTTATCTTTGATACTTTGTATAAATATATTACGATTTACTAATGCAGTTTGCATATGGTGCCAGTAAATGTGATGTAGACTCTATTTTTAGTCATGAAGCTATGATCATGATTTACTAATGTGGTTGCATATGTTATTTGCAAACATGATCTAGACCTTGTTATGGGTCATAAAGAGGATCAATTGAGAGTTGACATGTGCAAATCACATTTTATGGAATTCTTATGTTACACATTCATATTTGGTGCAAAAGGTGATTCGCTCGCCCTCAACTACCCCGTCAGTCGGTCCAACAACCAATACGAAAGAGGTAAATCATGGAGAATATATTGTCCAATCCAAGACTAGGGCGATAGGAGGGTAGGCACCCCGAAAGGCTTGCATCCATCGGGGATTGACCTTTGCTCATTGGTGCAACTCTGCTGCTGCGCTAAACACAAGACCCTCCCATGGGGACTACACATCCATATTTGATCTATATCATTGATGACATTAGTATTGTGATTATTGATGGGTCTTGCTATTAATTATATATAGAGTAGCTACGATAACTTTAGTCTTATACCTTAAATGAAGTTGATGGACCAAATTGATTTTATTCAATACGACATAATAAGTTCAACTAAAGAATTTTGGTCATGCATTACATATAGAATCACATGTTGTCCAAATGGAAGATTGTTGGTGGTGAGCTTTCATGTTATTATCGTAACCGTCCAATCGTGTCATATTGGTTCGAACTCAATTAAATGATCTACTTGATGGTTTGCGGATTTCGATTTATTGGATGTGGATTTAATATGTAGAACATGTTAGCCGGGATCTGTTATTGATGATGAGGTTGGGTATCCTAACAACTTCCTTGTATTTTATCGACAAGAAGGGTTTATGGCGTCGTCATTCCAAAATCCTATGGAAGATCTATTCTTTGTTTTTTATAAGAACTCCGGATCTAAAAAATGATGTTTTAACAATGACTATTCCGTTGCATTCAGATTCATTTTATGTTTATACCATTGTTTCAGTTTATGTTTATTATTTGCTATAATTTCGATAAGATAAAATCATACGTATCATAAATCATATTTATATATTCGATTTCTTAAATACTTATACTCGTGATTTCCATCCTAATCTTTCTTCTTCATTAAATAGGAGATTTTAGACATCATCCGAATGGATTTTCTTAAAGTGTTATTAGAGTCATTTTATGTCAAGTCGCTGAGAGAGAAAATTTTCCAAACTGATTTTTCTTAATTATATACTTGATTTAGAAGTCTATGAACTTCGCGTGAACTTATACTGTGTTCATGATCATCTGCATATATATTATATATGATTTTTGTAATGAAAAATCTGCTATTATTATTTTTTAATGAATTAGAATCTATAGTTACAATATGTTTTTGATTATTATTATTTATTAAAAAATAAATATTATTTATATACTGATATTTTTTTCTCGATAATTTAGGTGTTCAATTTCACCTGATTAATCCTAATATTGATATTTTTTTTATTAGATCCTAATTGAATTGTGAAAAAAATCTATTTTATTTATTTATTTTTAAGTAAATAAAAGTAAGGGGGATTAGTTTTATTTTTGATATATATAATGGAAAGTAATGCAGCGACTTTATTGGAGAAGCGAGGCTTCATTCAAATTTTTTACGGCAATTTATCAAATACAGTTGTTGAAGTTCGGAATTATCCAAAATATACACTATAGTTTCAGAATTATTAAATCGTGTGCATAATTTTCAAAATACCCCTCTCATCAGACAACGTTTTTAATGCAGAGATTCCGCATGCATCCGAGCCACATTTCCAAATCTTGAGCCATCCAAACGTCCAGTCCAAAAGAGTCACCACATTAGCATTTTCGTGTTCAGCTTCCAGGAAATCTTCGAGCGAACAAAAATTTGGAAATTCTTAGACTCTAGTTTTCCTCCGGCGTCATTCCGTTAGCTTCCGAGTTTTTGGATTTCGACGAGACGCTTCGAGGTAATATGATGTCGTCCTCTCATTTAACTAGAGTTTTACCCATTTCTTACTCGGTTGTAGGGTTTCCGTTGAAAGACGTACATCTCATAAGATTTTTGTCTACCATTCATTATTGCAGAATGAGTCAAGCATCTGGTTGAACCTCTCCTTTACCGGCCAAGGTATGTGTCGCATTCCTTGCTTTAGTCGAATATGAAGTATATCATATGTTTAAAATAATTTTTCGGTTATGGTTTTGGAATGGTTTCAAATATTCAAATACAAATGAACGATCTTTTTAATCTGTATCTGAATTAGATAAATAGAGCCCTAAAGTTTTTTTAACAGGATTATTGCAAAGCATTGCGAATTCTCTAATTTGTTTTTTACAGTTACAAAATGAATGAAGGAATAAATCAGGTTTTTAAAATTTTGTATTTTCAAATTGTTAGGGAAATAATGAGTGTGCGAAGAAACTTCAATGGATTAGCGTTTTAGGCCACTTTATTGAATTTTTTGGAGGTCTGCTAAAGGAAAGCAACGTCCGTCTGTTTGTTTATATGAAAGACACAGAGAGATCATTAAACAAACCCCATTTGCTATTTTTTTGAATATACAAGACATTCCACAAATCCATGACATATTGGTCAATATATTTCAAAGTTGGGATTCGACAAGTCAAAGCTTTAAGTTTTCAACTGTGCCAGTTGCTTTCATTAGAAGAGATGTGTCCCTTTTGCTCGGTATTGCAAATAAAGGGGCTTATGTTTCTATGAATTCAACTAATGCATCGGGTGCTCTTTTCAATTCTCAATTCTCCAAAAAAGAATCAACTAGATCGAGGTTAGAGTTTTTGCTTAAAACCTTTTCTACTAGAGTAGAAGTAGATGAAGATGTTTTGGTATTTTGTAAGTTGTATATTTTGTATATATTTGCTTGTGTATTGTTCTGTACTACTACATATAAAGTCCCCATAGGTCTTGTAGATATTGTAGATGATTTTGACAACATAGGTAGTTTCAATTGGGTCAAAGTCATCCATCAATTTATGGCTCCACAATTGTCTACTATTGGAGATCTATGTTCATCTACTAATATAGTTGCGCAGAAGAGCCGAATTCCTTACCTAAAGGGATTTGTCGGCCTTTTGGCTATAAGTTCTTTCTTACTAAATTATTTTTTCTTTTATATTTACATAAGTATGTAACACTTTGGATATGAGTAGGCTTGGTTTCTGGAACATGTCCCAATCCAAAGACCATACAATACCGAAGCGTCACGAATAAATAAGTGGAGGGTAACTCCTTCACATATTAGCAAGGTGAGGAATTTATTGGAGCAAGTCTCACCTGAACAGGTAAATAGAAGACCCCAACTTAGCTTTTTTTCATTTTTGTTATCTAAATAATTGTTGATTTTTTGATAGGTCATTGTTGATCTAGTCTGTACCCGTAGTGAAAATATATTGCTTGATAAGGTTGAATATTATATTGAAAATACTCCTCATCCAATAGAGACATCATCATCATAAACTATACAAGAAAAATACCATACTAGTGAATGCCATGAGTGTTTAGTTTATCAAAGACAACTCAAAGAGTTAAGAATGAAAAACGTGGCACTAACCGAAAGGGTAAAAGAACTAATGGAAATTATAGGAAGAGAAGGTATAGAGGCTGAATCAAATAAGCCCGAAGTTGACCCTCAACCTCAACCGGAACCAATTGCCAGCAGAACAAGACGGCGAGATAGAACCTGCTATGATTACAGGGATACTCCCGTTGATAGTCCACTGTGGGCAAAATTGGTACCTCAAAGCAAAAGAAAAAAGATAGAAATTTCTGATGTTGAGTTATTAGAAGGGCAACCTGATAAAGCTGTAAATGAAGCAGAAGTATTTGCGAAGAAAGGCAAACAAAAAATTGGTATGGATGAATTGCAAGCGAGGGATACTATCTGTATTGTGAAAAAAGATGAAAAAGATCTTGAGAGGGATGAAGCAATAATTGATAAACTCAACCAAATGAGAATGGAAGTCATTGCGGTTAGTCAGAATACTTCCCAAAATTAGTTTGTATTATTTTATTTAAATAACTAATATAATTTTGGTATTATAGTATGTCAAGAAAAAATGTAAGACGGCAAAGAACCAAAAACAAGATGCTGATGTGACATACTTGCTAAAAAGTTTAGAAAAAATAAAGTATGGTAGTTACATCCACCATTACATTCAAAAATTTTATTACAATATTATAAAGTGCAAATATTTATTTACCATTAAATTTTTTTATAGGCCGATTACAGGTTATGTTTGGGAGGAAACTCCTTTTTCATTAACTTTGAATTCTTTATACTCTGGAGTTAATGGATCTGTTTTCACAGTTGGAGAGGTTATCGATACATTTTGCTCAATTCTTTTTAGGGGGGCATCCTCTTCATGTAGGTCATATAACAAGTCTGTGTATTGCTCATCCGTGTTCATTATAAGGAAGTTAAATTATCTTGTATTTTCACGACATGAGATGTTATACTAACTGTTTAAATATTTTCCTCTACACACAATTACAGTCAGCATTAAGATTGTCGTGGAAGACTGCCACAACACAAATCATAAACACGGACATGAATGATGGAGAGGTTAGATATATTTTTATACCTCTAAATACTGACCAAACTCACTTTCACCTGTTGTGTATCGACACAAAAGCAATGACTTTCAATCATTACAACTCCATTTCATATGGAGGAAGATCAAAAGTTGATTTTGAAGCAGTGGTGAGTAGTTAAATTTTTTAAATATGGATATTCCATCAATTTAACTTAGTTATCTGTAAATGAATAGTTATGTTAACTTAGTCATCGTGTAATAATAGGTATCCCAATTTAAAGGATATTCACCTAAGGAGCTTGCAGCAATTCATCCATGTTTACAAGCTTATTACCCCATCGACAGCTGGGTTTCTGTTACAACTGATTGTCCCCAACAAATAGCAAGATACTAAAAGAAAAATACTAAATGTGAAAATTATACTTTTGAATTGAAATATAAAATTTTTCTTTGCATTTTTACAGCAATGATTGTGCCTTCTTTGTGATGCAATACATGAGATGTCTGCTTTATGGTGAGAAGATGGACTTCAAACAAGCAGACATGACCAAATTTAGAATAGATGTCTCAGTCTCAATTTTAAGGGATGAGTTCTTCCTGATGTAATTTTAGAAAAGTTCAGGTGGCAGTATGACAATGCATTATTGTAATTCATGAATTTTGCTAATTTGTAAATGGTACTGCTTTACATAGATCAACAGTGACTGTAAATTTGTTTATTGTTTGTGTTTGAGCTTTAATAAATGTTATATAATATATTGTTGAATATTTTGATGGTGCTGGCAATGAAATCCCAAGAACATAGTTGTCCTGGGATTTAATTTTCCAGCAACACGTCCAAATTCAAACTGGTTCAGATCCCAAAAAGTGGTCTTGGGAATTATATTCCCAGGAACACAATGGTTCTGAGATTTGAGTTCCCAGCACCACGCATAATTTAATCGCCGAGAAATACGGTGGTCTTGGGAATTAAAATCCCAGAACACACCGTCCGGGAATTAAAGTTTCAAAGACTATGTACAATTTCGAATCGCCGAGAAATAAGGTGGTGCCGGGAATTAAAGTCCCGTAAACACAAGGTCTCGGGATTTTAATTCCCAAAGACCACGCATAATTTCAAATGGCCAAGAAATACGGTGGTCCGGAAATTTAAATCCGGGAACACAGAGTATCGGGAATTAAAGTCCCGATCACGCACAATTTCGAATCGGCGAGAAATAAGGTGGTCTTGGGAATTAAAATCGAGAACACAATGGTCTCGGGATTTTAATTCCTAGGACCACGCATATTTCGAATCGCCAAGGAATAAGGTGGTGCCGATAATTTTAATCTAGAAACAGCGTGGTCCCGGGAATTTATTTCCCAGACCACGCATATTCAATCGGGCGAGAATAAGGTGGTCTGTGATTTCAATTCTCGGGACCACGCATAATTTAGAATGGCCAGGAACACCGCGGGTCTGGGATTTCACCCCGATTACCACATACACTTTCAAACTGGCCGGAAATAAGGTGGTGCTGGCAATTATAATCCCAGGAACACAGTGGTCCTGAGTAGGGCCATCAATGGATTTTGACCGAAACCCATTGATGGACCTTGAGGAGTCCAAATTCCGAAATCTTGACATGGATTGGAAGACCTAACAGCTTCAAATGTTGTTGTGTCGACGAAACTTTGTTCTGATCCACTTACCTCCCAGTTTCGGCCATGTGCCACGTGGCACGGAGCCTGATTTCTGAAATATGGCTGTGTAAACCTAATCAAACCTTGAATATCAGAAATTTTGGACACGATACACAGAGGGGCACTTCCCAAACCCACTGGACTTAGATTGGATTGAAGATGAGCTGAGTAGGGCCATTAATGAGTTTTGATCGAAACTCATTGATGGACCTAGAGGAGTCCAAATTCCGAAATCTTCACATAGACTGAAAGACTTAAGAGCTTCAAATATTGTTGCGTCGAGGAAACTTTCTTCTGATCCTCCTACCTCCCAGTTTCAACCGCGTGCCACGTGGCACGGGGCCGAATTTCTGAAAATTGGCTGTGTAAACCTAATCCTGCCTTGGAAATCAGAAATTTTGGACACGATACACAGAGGGGCACGTCCCAAAGACACTGGAGTTGGATTGGATCGGAGATGAGGTGAATAGGGCCATCAATGGGTTTTGACCGAAACCCATTGATGGACCTTGAGGAGTCTAAATTCCGAAATCTTGACATGGACTGAAAGACCTAACAGCATAAAATGTTGTTGTGTCGACGAAACTTTATTCTGATCCACCTACCTCCCAGTTTCGGCTGTGTGCCATGTGGCACGGGGCTGGATTTCTGAAAATTAGCTGTGTAAACCTAATCCTGCCTTGGAAATCAGATATTTTGGACACGATATATAGAGGGGCACGTCCCAAAGCCACTGGAGTTGGATTGGATCGGAGATGAGGTGAATAGGGCCATCAATGGGTTTTGACCGAAACCCATTGATGGACCTACAGGAGTCCAAATTTCGAAATCTTTACATCGACTGAAAGACCTAACAGCTTCACATGTTGTTGCGTCGAGGAAACTTCCTTCTGATCCTCCTACCTCCCAGTTTCGACCGCGTGCCACTTGGCACGGGACTTGATTTCTGAAAATTGGCTATGTAAACCTAATCTCCGATCACGGGTATCTGAAATTGAATTCCACGCGTGCGGTTTCAATCGACCGAGAAATAAGGTGGTGGCCGAATTTTAATCCTGAGAACACAAAGTGGTCTGAAGTGAATTCAAAGACCACTTACTTTTTCGAATAGTAGAGAAATAGGGTGGTGGGATTTTTAATCCCAGAACACAGCAGATCGAAATTGAATTCCCAAAGACCACGCATACAATTCGAATCTGAGAAATAGGGTAGTGTTGGGAAATTTAATCTCAGGAACACAGTGGTCCTGGAAAGTGAATTCCCAGCATCACTTACTTTTTCGAACTGATCGAGAAATAAGGTGGTGCTGGGATTTTTAATCCCAGGAACACAGTGGTCCTGGAAAGTGAATTCCCAGCACCACATACAGCTTCTTACTGACGAGAAATAAGATGGTGCTGGCAATTTTAATCCCAGAAACACAGTGGTCCTGGAAATTTAATTCCCAGCACTACGTACAAATCCCATCACAAAATCATAAAGTCGAAGTGGTTCACATATTTAACAAAGTATATATATTCCATAATTGTACAGATACTACACAAATTGGATTTATACTTTGCAGCTGACTAATGACTTTTACAAGCAGACACCTTGGTGTAGTTACAAATTTAAAACTCTGTATACTCTTACAACATATCCCATAATACAGCACAGTCATAATTGCAAACAAAATTGTGAGCTGCGCATTATTCTATTCCCCACCACGAATCTAAAGCTCCTCATATCTTGCTGTCTGAATCTTTTAGGATACCCAAATAGTAGGCTCTCAATGTATCATATTATAAAAAATGTACAACCATAGCTGTAAAAAAATATAAATTATTAGTCCATTGCTAGCTTATAAAATATGGTATTTACAAAGATTATTAAATGTCTTACGAAGAGCTTTGTCTGGGACCCTGGACTCGACGCACGGAAAAGTTTGCATTAGAAAATTGATCAGCCAGGCCAAGATGCCAGTTATCATAATACAAAGGGTGGATCTTTTTAAAGAATTCAACCTGGGACCCAAAAAAATGCTATGAATCCTCCATACACAAACGGTTTATTTAACTGAATTAAAATCTAATGCTTACTGTTTCTTCAAATTGAGTAGTGTAAGCCTTCCTGACGGACAATGAGTTATAGTGCATAAACTCTAAATTTTCCAAGTCGTCCACTAGTAGGTGGCAGTGCTCGTCACGGATTATTGGATAAAATATGTATCTGATTGGATTGCCTGGGATTTTAAAAGTTTGCTTGAATGCTTGGGCGTACATAATATTAAACATATCCTATGTATAAAAAAATTTGTCAAAACACCGAAGCTGTAAAGTTTACAATTCCATGCAAAAGGGCCAAAAACTTACCGGGAATCCAGCCCCACAGAATATTGAGTTATAGTACGCCTTATCAGTCACCTTGTACTCATCAACTAAGACTGAAAAATATGTGCTTATGCAATCCCCATGTGTTAAAACATTCCAATCAAATATTGTAAGGAAAGAGTCCATGTATAAGTTAATAGCATCGGTCTTCCACACTGGTCCTGATACTGTCACACTACACAAGGAAAGGGTTATTAGCAACTCTCAAAACATAAGAAGACTGTTATAAACAAAGAATATAAGACTGTCTTACTCTATTTCTTTTAGTTTCAATAAACACTCCCCGACTGTTGGATCTATCTTACCGGTGAATTCTTTATAAGCTTGTTGTATACAAAATAAAACTGTGGGGATAGAAATATTTTGTCTGAAAAATAGGACTGGACAAGATAACTTATGCTCACCTCCAATATCCTCGCCTTGACTTCATCGAGTGTTGGTTGTTTATCCGTCAAGACTTGTGTGTTAGTATCTACACTTTCGGGTTCACACTCCTTGGCAATTGATTTCCCTTTTTTATCCTGGCCTGACTCCTGCTCAATATTTGGCTTTGCAGGAGAGATATTAGGGTCTACTGAGGGATACTCAATAGCCTTGCTGGGGACAATTTGAGTTTCAACTCTCCTTCTTTTAGGGACGTTAGAAAACCATGCAGGAGGGAGGCTTCTAAGGTTAGGGGGTGATACACTATGAAGAACCCTCTTCCGCACACAAACCTTCCGCCTAGTGTATGCAGGAGAAGCATGTTGGGTCTGTACAGATTGTATAGGTTGTGATTGTAACCCCTCTACATCCCGGGATTGTAAATTCAGTTGAAGCTCCAGTATTAAACTGTCCTTTTCAGCGATTAATGCTTCTTTTTCAGAAATTATATCATCTCTTTCACTTATCTCGTTGTCCTTCCTGTTCCTGACCTCCTCTAACTATTGAAGAAGCTCCTGTATTTTCTTTTCTTGTTCTTCGATGGTCGCTTCCTTAAGTAGGGAGGTACTTTCAAAGTTACACCTTGCTTCAACTAGCTTGGTGCTTAGAGTAGAAACAATTTTTGCATTCTCCTGGCATACTGGACATATCATTCCTCTTGCGTCCACCTGAGTTTCGGGTTGAGGAGTTGATGCAGAAAATCTAGGTGGAGAAGCGGTGTGTACCAGATGCAGCTCTAACTGTGCTGGAATTAGATCAACAATGATTTTATCAGGTACGAGACCATCTTCTTAACGACCCTTACATTTGTGGAACTCCACCTCCATCTCAGCATTCTTGGCAAAGCATGAGGGACGTGTGGAGGTAGGATACACAAATGCTCACACATCCATACCTGGAATGACAAGATTAGTTGTTAATAGACAGATTGATCTATACTATTTGCGGAACACATAAAATATATTCACTCACAGTCAATAAGTGTGTGAAACCCTTAAGCATTGGTCTCGTAGATCCATCGGTGACCTCTGCTTTTGGTCGCAATGTGACTCTCATACCAATTGACTCCATTTGAGGAGCCATGTACGTATAAAGTGCTTCGCACCAATTGTACCTGCCTAAGTTATCAAAATCCTCTACACAATCTATAAGTGATCGCATAAGTATTCTAGGCTTACTGCTGGTGGTAGTAAAAAATACACAAGAGAAAAAATATAAAATAAACAACTGACAATAAACTTTTGCAGATCCTAAATTATCTGGAGATCTGGAAGTCATCAATAAATCCTCCATATGCTTGTTAGAGCAATCAGCTTCCACAAAATATTGCAAATATAGCTGTCCAGAGGGAGCTTCATTATTCATAAGAACTACAAGTCCATCGTCTGGTAGACCAAGGATGAGGGAGACATCCGTCTTTGTGAAATGCAATTTCTTGTCGTGGAATATAAAACATTTCTCCCTGCAGTCCAATTATCAAACATATTTTGAACGAGGGGTCTGACATGGGTAATATCTGGAATGTCCAAAACCCACGTAAAGGGGGAGCTCCGAATAAGCGTTTCTTCTTCCACACTCGGCGGCACACTTGCAATAAATTTTTTAAACTGTGAAACGTTGCTTTTCCAGTTCATTCTCTTGGTTCTTCCTCGCATCAACGCACGGGTTCTTGCAGAAGTATTGCTTGATGATTCACCAGTTGAAGTCATCATTAACTGAAAAAAATTCCTTATGTTACGAACCAAATGCATTGTAATACAGTGATTTTAAACTAATAGATGAAATGGATTGAAACATGTGTGATGATACAAACAAATGTTACCTCTGCTCAAATGGTAAACCCTAAAACCCTAAACCCTATTAGGCCCGAGTTTAAACGACATCGTGCACGGAAAATGGCAAAACCCTATATAGATCGGAAGGAGCGATAGCGACACAGAAGTTAAGAAATCTACAAAACTTACTTAGGTCGAAAATAGCGTTGAGATGGTGTTGAGATGTTTGAATTCGCACCGGGGAGTTTGAACTGGCACGGGGGGTTTGAACTGGCACTTGGGAGTTTGAACTGGAACCGGGGAGTTTGAACTGGCATCGGAGAATGGAAGCGCAATTCCACGAGAGACAGAACGCAAGGAGCGAGAGAGAAATGAAATATGGTGTTGAGATGTTTGAACTGACACCGGGGAGTTTTATATTAATGGATCGGGTGCGGTCGGACAGATTTAGATTACAATTTTGCAAAATAGCGTAACAAATATTTACATTACAATTCTGCAAAATAGCTTAACATTAACATTAACATTAACATTGTTTCCTTTACAAATATTTACACAACCACTATTTACACTTAGGAATTAGTAGGCGGTGGCATTCTACAAGACCTCCTATTATGCCCAAGCTGTTTGCATCTGCTACATTTATTTTTCACCCTCCCAGTATGTTTAGACTCAATGCGTGCCTTTTTTCTTCGCCCGGACTGCACAAGGTTACGAGGAGGTAGAACTCCGAAAATTTTGTCACCATTAGGCCAAAATTTCTTACTTCGACATGGGTAAATACGATCCATGTAAGTGGCCTCCCAGGTTTCCCTTAGAAAATAATGCTCGCAATAACGGTATGGATCCATGTTCCGATATATGATGACTGCAATAGCATGCGAGCAAGGAATTCCTGAAATTTGAAACTCACCGCAGATGCAACTTTGCCTATCCAAATCAATAATATACGAAGAAGCTATTGTCTGTACTTCCATTTCCGATTGTGAGTATGGGAATACTGAATATAATCGAGTTCTCTCTCCTTTCATCAATCTCTTTAATGACATAAGGTGTTAGAAAACCTGACCTTTTTGAAGATTCTTCCCTACGGTTAAAGAACCATTGAGCAACCTTTCTTCTAGTGTTGTCAATTAAACTGGTGATGGGGTGTTCACGTGTTTCCTTGAATAATGCATTTAAACTCTCAAAACAATTAGTGGTTAACATTGTGTACCTCCTCCCAGGAAAGTGTGCATTGACCCATCTTTTTGGATCGATCTTTTGTAGCCACGCATATGCATCCTTGTGTTTGTCATGCATGTTCTGTATTAATCGATCAAACTCAACTCTTGTATTGGCTCTTGCTGTTGTCCAAAATAAACCTAATGAGGATCTATCCCGGGTATCTGTTACCATGTTACAAGACAAGTGATAGCAACAAAAAGCATGATGGGCAGATGGATACACTTTGTTAATCACGATATAATCCCGATGTCTATCCGATACAATGCTCAACGACTCGGGCAGACAAGGAATGTCTTTACATGATCCAAAACCACTCCTGCAGCATCCACATTCAACTTCGCAATTCAAATGCAATCGATATAATTTTGCATTATCAACGATGAGCCATTAGCAAAACACCAGGATACTTGCCAGTGATATGTATAACATCAATTCCAATTAGTTTTCGCAAATAAGACCTGAATACTCTTCCACAAGCACCAAATGCCCAAAAACATCATTGGAATTGATTTTCACCATTTCTTAGTACTGCAACATATGTATCAGGATCTCTAACTCTTAACTCACGCAAGTACATTGAAAGATCAATATAGGTCTGATCAAAATCACCTACCACTCTTTTTAATGCTTTCTGTCTGGTTGTGTATGCTTTCTTGTATGAAATGTTAACACCAAACCTAGCTTGCATTTCTCTTTAAATTGAATTTGGTTTGTAATCATCAGAAGTAGCTAACCGTCCTACAATCTGGTTTGCTACAAATGTGGATGTGCAAGCATGGTGATCTGCTGTTTCCCTAACACTGTCACATTCATGCTGCTTTACATATTTTGTGACAGTGAACTCCACGTCTCCACTTGCAACTAGACTCCATGAACAAGGCTGACTAAAGCAAATAACTTTAATTCTATTAAGTCTGGTGTCAACTGGCTTGTATCTGAAGTTTTTTAGCATCGCATGCCTTACTAGTGCATCTTTAAACTCTTGTCGAGAGGAAAAAACTTGTCCAGTGAAAAATTCATTTGGATTTGATGAACTGACATCTGCCAATAGTGTTATTCGTGAATTTAAAACATAGGGATCATCAAAAATTGAGAACACTTCCTCTAAGTCACTATACTGATCTGGGTTTAACTCATCTTCTTCATGTTGGATATCATCAGCTAAGAATTCTTCCGAAGGATTTGTATATTCTAACTCTTCTATCGCATGTATATCACTTACCTCCTCTTCACTCCAAGTTTGTTCAAAATATTCATGAACTACTGTGGTAGCAGTGACAAACTCTTCTTCGAGTATGGAAGAAGCTTCTCTATTTATATCAAGGTGTTGATCACTAGTAATTTTATTCCCCACATCAGTAAACTGAGATGGAGATAGAATATTACTTGGGGACAGATTTATGGAATCTTGATCATCTAACTCTCTATCATTCAAATTTGATTCAATTATTTCCAAAAATGTTAACACTTCATCAGGAAGGGGGTCGTCCCTGCAAAGGTTTTTAAAATCAACACTATTATATGTAGTGTGCTAGGCAAGTAGGCTGAATTTTTTAAACTAGGCTTTAGAAGCCTGAGGACAAGTGGAGGATGAGAGTTTGTGGTTAGGTTTCCCAATTATGTACTTCACTAATTAGAACATTTGATGTGGATAGGGCCATCAATGGGTTTTTACCGAAACCCATTGATGGACCTTTCAATGTTGAAATTAGGAACAATTTATATGGAATAGAAGAGAAAGACATTTACAGGGTTTATGAGCAAAGAGATACTTAGTTCCCACACTCCTGCCGACAGTTATGGGTGCGTGCCAATTGGCACGCAGCATGCCAATTGACACACTCATCTGAATGTTGGCACAGAGCATTAATTTTCATGACTACTGTTTGGGAGCCTAAGGAAAGATGGAGAATGATAGTATCCGCCAGAGGATCAGTATTTATCGTCGATATAAATTGACAGTACCACTATTTTTCTCGGCCAGGTTCCCTCTCCATGGTGCTGGAAATTTATAACCCAGGACCACGGTGGTGCTGGGATATAAATTCCCAGCACCACCATTTATCTCGACTAGTTCCATCTCCCTGGTGCTGGAAGTTTTAAATGCAGGACCACAGTATTGCTAGGGTTTCAGTTCCCAGCACCACAAAAAATTCCGGCAACTTATATCTACATGGTGCTGGAAATTACATTCTCAGCATCATGGTGTTGCTGGGAGTTTGGATCCCATTACCATGGTGGTGCTGGGATATAAATTCCCAGCACCACCATTTATCTCGACCAGTTCAATGGCAATGATGCTGGGAGTTTTAATCGTAGGACCACAGTGTTGCTGGGGTTTCAAATCCCAGCACCACCCTTAATGTCGACAACTTATATCTCCCTGGTCCAGTGAATTAGATTCCCAGTACCATAGTATTGCTCGGAGTTTGAATCTCATTACCATGGTGGTGCTGGGATATAAATTCCCAGCACCACCATTTATCTCGACAAGTTCATTCCCCATGGTGCTGGGAGTTTTAATCGCAGGACCACAATGGTGACGATATTTCAATTGCCAGCACCACCTTTTATACCGATCTGTTGAACCTCCATGGTGTTGGGAGTTTTAATCCCAACACCATGGTGGTGACGAGATTTCAATTCCCAGCACCAGTTTTTATCCCAAATTTGTTGAACCTTAATGGTGCTGAGAATTTGAAGCCCAGGACCACGATGTTGCTGGGATTTAAATTCCCAACATCACTTTTTATCCAGGCTAGCCAGCTTCAATCTCCCATGGTGCTGGGATTTTAAATTTTAGGGAGACGGTGGTGCTGGAAATTTCATTCTCAGCACCACCTACTCTCTCGGACAGATTGAATCTCCTAGTGTGGGAATATCAATCAGGGAAGTTCAGTAATCGTGAGATTTAATTGGAAGCATCACCTTTAAAGTTAGGTGGAATTTGATTAGGTGGCGACAAAACTTGGTTATGAATCTCCTGCATCGCAATTATGGGTGCATTGGTTTACTATGGTATGATATGTCTACCTCGTATTTATGGGTGCGTGACAAACTTGACTATACAACCACCTACAATGCATTTATTAACCTCATAGCAGTCTCAAAAATAAAAACACATACATACATGATAATGCTATGTGAAGCAGCTGGTGAGTGAGCTGCGGCAACTTCTGGAAACCCTACCGATGTATTCGTGGGAGCAGTGATGTTGATAACTACTAGGGTTTCATAAAAAATGGTATTGCTCAGTTGGTTTGCGGAGGAAAGCTGCGTGTGGTGCTCATCAACAACATGGGGCTGCTGGGCGCTCCCACGCGGCTGGAAGTGACGTTTGGATGGCTCGGGATTTCCAGTTGTGTCTCGGTTGGATGCAAATCTCTCTCTACATTAAATTGTAGGTTGTTTGGCGGGAGGGGTATTTTGGGAATTACGCGCGCGATTTGATAATTTTGAAACTATAGTGCGCATTTTGGGCAATTCCGAACTTCAGCAGTTGTGTTTGATAAATTGCCGAATTTTTGATTTTACCAAGTGGCTAAAGATCTGTATTGGATTTGACCTGACTTGCATTAGGTTTTTTTTTTTTTTACAACTTGATATTTAAGTGTTAGATCAATTAATTTTAAGAAGGATCGATTCTATTCATATAAAATTTTCATTTATCATTAGAATATAATAGAAAATATTCACATAGACAATCTCAACCGTTACAGATCGAATCATAAATATCTAAAAATCAATTTAGACATCTTACTGGTGCAATCTAACCCTTGGGCAATCTTAGCTAGTTCTATGATCTAACATATCTTTGCTCTGATTTAGATGGCCATCAATTATCTTTGGCGACGGCCTATTGACGACCACAGCTAGTTGATCGACAATGACCAACATTGACTATCAAGGACGGATCAAGGTAGGGCTATCCTGAGCTCTAGTCCCGCTCAAATATTTTTGGTGTTTTATTACCTATTTAAGTAGCAAGAAGCAAGAGACACGAAGTAAAAAAATGGTTTGTGACGTGAAGAAGTCGGACACGAGGCAGAGAAAGCAGCAAGAAGCAAGAGACGAAGCTTGACCATGGCTTCTTTTCTTAGTCTCATGGCAGCCAGTGATTGAAGACGAAGCAAGCGTGGTGAAACTATAAAAGCTTTCGATCCAACAAGCTATCCTCTTTCTCTCTTCCGCCATGGAATTCACCCTCGAAGAAGGTCACCTCTCCGTTGATTGCCCTGTTTTCCTCCTAGTATGTCATCCTCACTCTACTCCTCCATCTCCTTCTCTGGATTTGCACTGCAATAGGGACATCTTTGATGTGATTTTTTAGCTAGGACTGTCGATAGACAACGTTGGCCAATTGTCCATCGATCTCTTGATCTCGTTGACTATGACCAAAAGGGTTGGCTTGCGCCTTCTTTGTGTGAGCAGTTACACATAGTGATGCACATTGTGCATAAAGCGACTGCACGTTTGTGCAGTTTCAGTAACCACACGAGTGCCTATTTAGGCGTGTGCATCCAAGTGTGAAGTGGAAAAGAGATAGTGCAACCGCGGCTGCGTTGTGTACACGGAGGGAAGAGAGGTGGAGTGTTGCAGACTGTCGCGTTGTGCATGCAAGGCTGCCGAGAGAAAGAGTGCTCTCATTGTGGAACGTTGTTGAAGGTTTTCATACAAAGGACATCTGATCCAAAGGAATTTTGTCTGTGAAATTGGAAGGGTAGTTCTATTGTATAATCGTCCTTTAGATGACAAACATAATCAATAGATTTAATCAATAGATTTTATCTGAAGTTTTAAGAATTGACGAATTCATTGTAAGTATTTACAGTATTTTTTTACAACATATTCATGCGATTTAGAAATTCCTACGTTGATATCAGTGTAGGCAATTTCCTAACTGCTGCAACGTGCACACGATTGGCAACGTGTGCACGCACTGTGCAGTGCTGCAGCAGCAGAACACCAGTGTGCGTCCAAGTTGTGTGGTGCAAGAGGACGTCGACAGACTGCCCGAGAGATCAAGAGATATCAGTAAACATCAAAGTTCGACCAAAATTTGATTTGTGGAAGAGCAGAGATCTTCCGATCTCATCGTGATCATCCCTCATACGGCAAACTTCTTTTCCTTCGACCACCGACAACATTCCGACCAACCGATAAAAGCGCAGTAAGATTTTTGCTTTTATTGTAATGTTTTTTAGTTTCATTAAATTCATGCAAACCAACCAAAAGATGCAGTAAGATCAATAATGGTATCAAAGCATGGTTGATTTGCGTCTTTTGGTTCCAGTTAAACTGGAAAAAATCACGGGAGAAAATGAACATTGGTTTTGATGGAAAAAAAAAGAGTGAAATATGTTCTCGCTGCCTCGCTGCCGAAGTATAAATGGAGAGTGATATGCGCTCATCGCCTCGTTGCTAAAGCGTAGAAGGAGCGAGTTCTCGCTGGCATGTCATTGAAATGCATGAGCAGAACCAAAATACAGATGATGCGGTCGTAGATGGATTTTTTGGCTTTCTTTCAACACCAAAGAGAGTGCAGGAAGCTTTGGGGTTCTCTTCGGCTACAATAGTAATGAGGTACAAAGAAGAAAAATGCCCATAACACAAGAAAAGAACAGAGACACAAGATGTAACGTTGTTCAGAATGAAGATTCCTACTCCACGAGGGTGAGCTCTCCCACGAGCTACGGTGTCAAAGCACTTTCACTATGAACTTCCTCCTTGACGGAAAAGACTTCCGGAGGTGGAGGAGAAAACCTCTTATAATTAGCTCAATAAACAAAAATATCGAAAGGATGGAACTCACTACTCTCTCTGTCTCCTTCTCCGGCGATGTGATTGCTCTCTCCTACGAGTGTGCCTTTGTCTCTTGCCTGTTGGAAAATGTGGATCCTCCTCCTCTTGCCCTTCTTCTCCCTTTTATCCCCCCTTTCTCTGGCCGACTGTTGTACCACGAACCTCCTTCATCGTACACGTGGTCACCTTGTTTATCTGGAGAATCATTCTGTTACAGACACGAGGAGTGAAGACTCCTTCGAATATTATGTGGGGTCCTCTTTTGTTGTGTAACAACTTCCTATCTATATTTTGGGAAATATTCTAGCCCATCTCTTTCAACCACTTACCTTCGGTAAAGCTAGCCTAGACCTACTGCTCACGTGCAACATTAGCTCTTAGGCTTTTTCCGGTAGCCCGGACCAACTTCTATCATTCCCGTACCGAATCACCTCCAAGCCCGTTGGACCGAGCCGATTCTCATCCATCTCGTATCGGACCAATCTTCGAATTCGCCGGTCGTGCCAACCCCCTCGAACCATCCTCCCGAGCCAATTTTCCAAATTTATGCACCCGAACCGTTCTTCTCAGACTCCTTCCGTCGAACCAGCTACTTAGTTCGGGTCGTGTCCTACACACGAGTTTTTTTACCTTACTTATGGAAAAAGATATCAACAATATCAATAGAGATGCTTCATAAAGTTGAGGTGTCATCTTCAGAAGGTAGAGCAGCAAACAAAAAAAAAATATTTCATGAAGTTTTTTTTATGTGCTTACAATTAAATCTCAAAGCGCCGGTCAAAAGCATGTAGCAGCTTTTAAATGGGCTTCATCAGGCAGCCAATTTGGATTAGCAATTGGGCATAGGTCCAATTATAAAGTATGAGTCCATTTTATAAAAACAATGACCATAATTTTCAAGTGGGAAACAGTCGACGCTTGAGTCACTCGACGAGAATAAATCGGGTGCCTGATGCATGAGCACTGGGTGCTCGGCATAGCATCAGGCACACAACGCCCGAGCACATTGTGCTTGGGCATGCGCACAGTGGTTAAGCATTGGCTTCTCGACACCACGACAAAGTGTAACTCCCTTGCTCAAGGGTGCTTGGGCGCGTGGTGCTCAAGCACTGGGTGCTCGACACTGCGGCAGGCACAAAGCGCTCGAGCAAGCAATGCTCGAACCATAAGTCGAGCAATGAATCTTCCGGGTTGTGTGCTCGGGAATACTCAGTCGCTGGATAAAAGTGCTCGACACTCAGCTCGACAGTGAAATGCATAGTGCCCGATCGAACCTAACAGTGGTTGGCTCACACACTTGGTGTTCGATCGGACCTAATAATGGTCGGCTTGTACACTGAGTGTTCAGCCGGACCTAACAGTGGTCGGCTTGCACACTTGGTGCTGGCCTGGACCTAATGATGGTCGACTAGCATATAAGGTGCTCTACCACACCATATGGTGGTCGACATTGGTTGACTTGCCATAGTTGACGATGATCAACTTAATTCATAACTTGATTGTCGAGTAGTTGTTTGGAACAATTAAGACTCAACATAAACAACTTAATAATAGGCTTAGTCAACTAGGGTTGGTGGTTATGGACGATGAGAAAACAAAATATCGCTTCACGTAATTTCGAGCTATGAATATACATAGGTGCTCAGTGCCCTGAGTGCTCTGAGCAACCTGATGGTGTGTTCAAAGTGTTCTCGCGAATTCAATGCACTGCTGAGCCCTTCATGGTACTAGGTCGCATCAATCGAGATGATAGTCGATTGGTAAAATTGTTAATCGACCAATCAAAGGATCAGTTGACTGAAGCTCCTGAAAATCAAGAAGATTTAATTTTTCTTAATTTTATTGTGTTTGTTCTATGTCTATATAAATTGAATTAACCCGGTATTTGTACTATCAGTTTTGTACTGACTTAATTAATTTCAATTTTTTTCAAATGACACAGACGATTACTACTATGACTCATCGCGATATGTTGCGTAATCAGCTGAGGGAGGTTATCCAGGGGATAGAGTATGACTCAGCTCATGGAGTCGGGTGGCACGTCGAGAGACTTGATAAGCTATTCTGGAAACTCGAGATGCAGGAGTTTTCAATTCTGGACAACTACAAGATTTGGGCTTTGATCCATTTATTTCCTGAGAACCTGAGTGAGGATGCACATCATATATGGGGGTGCTATGAGGGGTGCATTTTCTATACCCAGTTGTGCATAGAGTTACTTCACTATGCAGATTGTGAAGAGGATCTAAAAGAAGATCCTGAAGATATTTTTCCTATAGGATCTCTTCGTGTGGGTTCTCTATAGGATTCTGTGTCCTGGAATCATTTTGAGAGCGTTCCAGCAGAAGATGTCCTTGTTCAGCCTAAACAAATAGGACATTTTTAGATTATTGTTGCGCTAGGGTTTGTCCTAGTGGAAGTAGTAATTGCTTATCTAGTTTATTAGAAGTTGTTTAGGTTATGAGTAGAAAGAATGTTATGTGTAACATTCTTAGTAGAGTTTTAATATTTATTAACAATGTACAACATGTTTAGTTAACGATATGTTCATTCGAAATGATTAGTTCATTTAATGTTATTTACTCTACATGAACGCATGATATTTGTTTATGCTCTTTGATTTGTTCATTATGAGTATAATTTTAAATGATAAGTTCATTTAATATTTAATATCATGGTTGGATAATGATTAAGTTCATTAGATGGGATGTATATAATAGAATAGGTAAATGTAAGTTAGATTGACATATACAAATGATGAGCGACAATGTAGTTATCACTTGATTTTTAAACCAAATCAAATTTACATTGAGTCAATTTAGAGATTACATATATAAATACATACACTGAATATCTAAATAATTTATTTATTTATGATAGATTATGACAACAAAGAACATTATAGTTGAACTCAACAATGGTGAGAAACTTAATGGGGAAAACTCTAAAATCTAGCACCTCAAGATTCAGTATGTTCTTAAGGAACAAGAAGTTCTAGAGGTTGTATATCAGGTTATGGTAGAACCTGTTGAGGGTCCTAATGCACAACACATATGAGACCTTGATGCCTATAAGGCATGGAAAAAGAAGGATTCCACTGCTAAGGATATATTGATAAATTCAATGGTAGATGACCTAGTTTTTTAGTATGAGTCATATCTTTATGCAGTTTGGGTAGCCCTTAGGGATAGATACAGTGGAATGAGTTTGAGCAAGCTTCAGCAGCTGACGATCAAGGTTCGATAACTACAAGAAGCGCCTGAATGTTTCGATGGTTTAACATCTCAGGGAGACATCTAACATGATTCGAGAGTTTAAAACTATTGGTCATGAGCTGATAGATGAACAATAGATTCAGACAGTTATTCGTTCCCTTCCAGATTCTTAGGAAACCATGAAGCAGACCTTAACTCACAGTGAGAGTATTAAGACTTTCACTAACATCTCATGCCATGTTGAACTAGAGGTGGAGAGAGTAGAATCCGCAAGGATTTTTGGCAAAGCCTATTTGGCTGTCGGTTCTGCTGGATCATCTGGATCCAAGAAAAAGAAATGGTTCAAGAAGGGAAAGGGAAAGAAGAGGGAAGCTACTGCTATTGGAGAAGACCCAATCAAGAAGAAGGGAAAGAAGACTGGGAAGAAACCTAAAAGCAAGATGTCTTGCTTTAACTGTGGCAAGAAGGGTCACTTCGCTTGGGAATGTATTGAGCCTAAAAAGGTAACTTTGTAGAGATGTATACTGAAAAGTCTATCTTTTGTATGAACATATTTATTTTTGAAATAAGAATCACATGATCATTGTTTGCATATTTATGGTTATGCATATTTTCTAATACACTACATTGTAGATAACATGATGTGTAGTGTCACACGGGAGATCATGTTATAAGTTTCTTGTAGAGTATAAGTAAAGGCTCACAACCGAGATAATTTTGGACAAATCATTAGTATGGTTGTAGTGTGATTTGGTATTGGTTTGTCTTGACCATAGAATTACACTAGTACACTTTGTGTGTATTGAGCAAAATCGACTTAGACGTAATTCAATTTATTGCTGACTACATAATTGAATCGGACCTCAGATATTATGGTGTACATGCTCTTAATCCCGATATAATAACGGACACATGTACTTAGTATTTATTTCTTTGATTTACCAATGGGCGAGATTTATAGATTAAATTGATAGGCTCGATAAGTTGGGAAATGATATTATTTACATGGTGTGTCGTTGATTATAGGAGGAAATTATGTCCTATATATTAGAATGATGATGTCCCCTTGAAGAGCTCATAAGGTTCATCATGTAAACCCTGCAGGTGGACTTGGTCCGACATGATGATAAAGTTGAGTGGTACTACTCATGGAGTTAGATGTTGATTAATTAATTGTCAATAAATTAATTAATTGACGAACATTCAAGATCTTAAACACAGGGAGATATTTGTATAATTAATATATGGAGCTCATATTTATTTATGGGGTTGGTGAGGTAGATCAATGATAATCCTCTAGTGGAATGGATTATCATTAATGGATCGGACTTTATATGAGCTTGATCCATTGGATGGCCAAGATCCAACTCCTCCTCATGATCCCTATTGTAGCCTATTAAAACCCTCATGAAGCCTAGATCCGATGGTGGAAAATGGAACTCTAGATCCGACGGTTGAGGTTAAATCTCTAGATCCGACGGTGGAGATTAAATCTCTAGATCCGACGGTTGAGATTAAATCTCTAGATCTGACGGTGGAGATTAAAAGGAGGCTTAAGCCTAGCTCTATAAAAGGAGGGCCAAGGCATGGGCGTGGATGATCTTTAGGGAGATTAGGGTTTTGCTTCCTTGGCTTGGGCGGCAAGGCATTAGGGTTTTGTTTCCTTTTGCTTTGGGCGGCGCCTATTGTCCAAGAGCTAGGGTCGGCGGCAAGGTGGTTAGGGTTTAACCTCTCTTGGCCGGAGCACCCTTTCCTCCTCTCCTTTGGTCGGCGGAAACCCTTCCTTCAAGGTTGGCCGACACTCCTCTTCCTCTCCTTGACCGGCGGCAAGGATCAAGCTTGGAGCTTGGTGGTCGGTTCTAGATAGGAGAAAGAGTTTTGTTTTATTCTTCCCTTTGTTCGGAGCGAGCAAGGAAAGGAAGAACGTGATCTAGAAGGCTTCGACTTTTGGAAGATTGTCGCCCACACAACGTCCAAAAGAAGGAAGGACATACAATAGAAGACCTTGAGGTAAACAAGAGGTATAATTCTTATTTATGTATGTTTTCTTATTCTATGCATGTTGTATGTATTATATGTGGCTAATTTACTTGGACCCCGAAAACAAACACAAAAACTGGCGATCCGTACATCGTCTATTCCGCGGCTAATCGAAGAAAAGAGGTAGGTTACTTGAACAACAAGTTTGTTCAAGTGACCACTCAAATCGAATAGCACGATGATGGATCGGTTGCTTGGGTAATCCCTCTTTGTCAAGGATTAATTTTTTTAATCCGGGGACGTAGATGGGATCGCCATGCACAAGTGACCAAGTTGAAGTGGGAAGCAAAGTTTGTCCCTTCAAGTGGTATCAGAGCCACGATTTTCGGTTTTGTGTGTTTTGGATTCGGTTAATTTTATGCACTTATCATATATTGTATATGCCGGATGATAGTAGGATGTGCATAGGCTAACTTTTTGGTTGCAGGCATAAGATCCAACTATTATGGCCATATGTGTGTGTAATATTATTTGAATCCTCGGGTTTGACGAGACCAATATTTAATTTTTGTAATTAAGTACGGTATTGTTTAGCCACTCTTTTTATTTTAGTTTACTTTCAATCTAGATTTCATGTACACTCCTTCGTGGAGTATAGGATCGATGGATGTAAATTAAAATAATTATTCTCGACTCGGATCTCTGGATGGCTTGTACATGGCGTAGGGGGGAGCGGACGAGATGGCGATACGACGGGAGGCATATTGGAGAACAAAAGTCATAATAGTTGGAAAATATTTTTTTTCATATTTATTGCTTCTTGTTTGATATGCATGTCGTGTGCTAGGAAAATTCCTCAATCTTAAATTACTAAGTGGGAGAGGGATATTTTTATAAATTCTCACGGCCTCCATTACGATTTGACATGTGATGCAAACAAACTTGCGCGTCGGCTCTGAGTGCCTTCCTCCCCATTGGATGAGTTTGTTTTGCGGATCACAGGGTCGAATATGGTTATAGGAAATTATTAAGGAGCGTGTGTACTTCCCCATCGAAAGACACATAACCCGAGATAATTACCTTGGTACCAAGTAATGGTGAACACTTAGATGCAAATAGGAGTATTCTCCCCATCGGAGTCACTGCTTTTATTTGTAGGGCCGAAGAGAAACCAACTATTAATTTTATTTGTCAAAAAGTTAGGTTGACAAGATAGTAAAATTAATGGATAAAACCTCTTCTTACAAATGTAGAATTCATATACGTTCACATGATCGTGGCATACGATATTCTCGGTGTTTTGAGGTGTTGGTTGATTTTAAAATTTTATTGTTTGAGGAATCAATAATTTTTTGAAATCTAATGTTTTGATCTATATGATTCTTAGGTTTTTCAAGAATGACTTTCAACCCGCTTGTTGTGATACTAAAAGAGAATAAACTTACTGGACCCAATTATGTTGATTGGAAGAGGAATCTTGATATTGTCTTGACTGCTGAAGAGTATAAATATGTACTCTTCGAAGAGTGTCCTCCTAAGCCTGCGGATGATTCTGGGGAAAAGGAGAAGGAGAATTATAAGAAGTGGATAAAGGATGATGAGATGGCGCGGTGTTACATTTTGGCTTCTATGTCAAATGTATTGCAACATCAGCATCAAGTCATGCCCACTGCTTATGATATGATGCTCAATCTCAAGGAGCTTTTCGGACACCAAAATCGGGCTACTAGGCAGGAAGCCATGAGGAACTTGATGACGACCACCATGATCGAGGGAACACCCATGAGGGATCATGTTCTCAAGATGATGACTCATTTGAATGAGCTGAAAGTCCTTGGAGCTGAGATCGATGGGGAAATCCAGGTCAATATTATTCTCTAGTCTCTACCTAGGAGTTTTGAGCAGTTTCACCTGAACTACAACATGAATAAGAGGTTGTATTCGTTGGCGGAGCTTCTGACATAACTCTAGGCGGTAGAGGGGCTTTTTCGTCGGAGTGCTCAGGCTCAGGCCATGGTTGCCCAAAAGGTTTTTACTTCTAAGCTGAAAGGCAAGAAGAAGAAGAAACAATGTGGGGCAAAGGTGGTGGGAGGATCTCAGGGAAGAGTGAAGAAGCCGAAAGGCAAGTTCTTCACTTGCAAGCAGACTGGACATTGGAAGAAGGACTGCCCCAACCGGAAGCAGAACAAAGGTATATCTTTTGGTCTAGTCGTTGAAACATATTTAGCGGTGTTATCTACCGGCACCTGGTGTGTAGATACGGGAGCCACTGATCATGTCTACAATACTTTGCAGGGGTTCTAGGAAACCAGATGACTGGCTGAAGGGGAGATTACCATTTACTTGGGCGATGCTACGAAGGTGGCGACTGTTGCAGTGAGAGATGTTTATTTGTCTTTTGATAAAAATAAAACTTTGGTTATGAGAAATTGCCTTTATGTATCTTTATTTAGAAAGAATTTGATTTCGATTTCTAAATTATTTTTGGATTGATATTCTATTTCTTTTAATGACAGAGTTGTTATAAAAAGGAATAGGAAGATTATATGTTCTGGTGCATTGATAGGAAATTTATATACCCTTGAACCAAAAGCTCCCACGATGCAAATAGAAGTAAATAACTCTTCTTCTAATTCTAATAAGAGAAAAGAACCTTCGAAAATGAACCAAACATATCTTTGGCATCTAAGGTTAGGTCATATTAACCTGAGTAGAATTCAAAGGTTGATAGCTAATGGACCTTTGGGTTCATTAGTGGTGGAAGATTTCCCAACCTGCGAATCTTGCTTGGAAGGTAAAATGACCAAGAGGTCTTTTAAGGCCAAGGGGTATAGAGCCAAAGATGTGTTGGAATTGGTTCATTCTGATTTGTGTGGTCCTATGTCTATCCAGGCAAGAGGTGGTTTTGAATATTTCGTCTCTTTTATAGATGATTATTCAAGATATGGATACATTTACTTGATGCGCCGCAAGTCTGAATGCTTTGATAGGTTCAAAGAATTCAAGGCTGATGTGGATAAACGTCAAGGTAAAAGTATCAAGACACTACGATCTGATCGTGGTGGTGAGTACCTCTTGGGAGAGTTTATGAATTACTTATCAGAGGCTGGGATTCAATCCCAATTGTCTGCACCTGACACACCCCAGCAGAATGGTGTAGCGAAGCGAAGGAATAGGACTTTTATGGAGATGGTTAGATCGATGATGAGTTATTCTGAATTGCCAGATTCGTTCTAGGGGTATGCTCTAGATACGACAATGTATATTCTGAACTTGGTACCATCTAAATCAGTGCCTTCTACTCCCACAGAATTGTGGACTGGGCGAAAGCCTAGTCTGAGACATATTCGGATTTGGGAGAGTCCAGCACATGTGTTGAAGGCAGATGCTGGTAAGTTGGAACCTCATACATAAGTGTGCATGTTTGTTGGCTTTCCTAGAGGAACGAAAGGTGGTTTGTTTTATAGTCCTAGAGATCAAAGGGTGATCGTTAGTACGAATGCCAGATTTCTAGAGGAAGACTATGTGATGAACCACAAGCCCATGAGTAAGATTGTTCTGGAGGAATTGAGAGGGGAAGTCACTACTTCAGTACCACCCGTACAAGAGGATATACCACAAGTGACTACACCGTGTGTCACAGAGGATACACAGGTGATACCTCATCGTAGTAGGAGGGTTGTTAGATAGCCTGATAGATTTATGTTCTTGGGAGAATCTTCTAATTTGGTCCCTGGCAAACATGAACCTGATCCCTGGACATATGACGAGGCGATCCAAGATAAAGATGAGGTATCTTGGCAAAGTGCGATGAATTCTGAGATAGAATCTATGGATTCAAATCAGGTCTGGGAGCTAGTAGAACCATCCAATGGTGTAAAAATCATTAGATGCAAGTGGATCTACAAAAGAAAGAGAGGAATAGACGGGAAGATTGAGACCTTCAAAGCAAGGCTTGTTGCGAAAGGGTATACTCAGAAAGAGGGTATCGATTATGAGGAGACCTTTTCGTCGGTGGCCATGCTTAAGTCTATCTGGATTCTCTTATGTATTGTTGCTCATATAGATTATGAGGTGTGACAGATGGATGTTAAGACAATTTTCCTTAATGGAAGTCTTGAGAAAAACATCTATATGAAGCAACCAGAGGAATTCATTGCAAAAGGCAAAGAGCATCTTGTGTGCAAGCTTAATCGATCCATTTATGGATTGAAGCAAGCTTCGAGATCTTGGAACATCCGCTTTGATGAGGTAATCTAGTCTTATGGATTTATTCAAAGTCCAGATGAGTCTTGTGTATACAAGAGATGTGACGAAAATGTAGTGGTATTTCTTATACTATACGTAGATGACATTTTATTAATTGGCAACAATGTCAAGGTGTTATTAGACGTAAGAGTATGGTTGTCCAAACAGTTTGATATGAAGGACTTGGGAGAAGTGGGACACATCCTTAGGATCAAGGTTATAAGGGATCGCAGGAAAAGGATGTTGTGCTTATCTCAAGCTTCATATATAGACACTATTTTGGCTCGTTTTAGCATGCAAAACTCCAAGAAAGATTTTCTATCTTTTAGGCATGGAGTCCCTTTATCTAAAGAGATGTGTCCTAGAACATCAAAGGAGATAGAGGAGATGAAGGTGGTTCCTTATGCTTCGACAGTAGAAAACCTCATGTATGTTATGCTATATACGAGACCGAATATCTATTTTGTCATGGGTATGATTAGCAGATATCAGAGTAATCCAGGATAGGGACATTGGACTGCAATAAAGCATATATTAAAGTACCTGAGAAGGACTAGGGATTATATGCCGGTATACCAGGCAGATCAATTACTCCTTGTGGGTTACATAGATTTCGACTTCCAATCAGATAGGGATAACAGTAAGTTTACCTCAGGTTTTATGTTTACTTTAGGAGGTGGAGCCATTGTATGGAGGAGTGTCAAGTAGAAATGTGTGGCGAACTCCACCATGGAAGTTGAGTATGTGGCAGCCTCTGAGGCGGCCAAAGAAGCTGTATGGATTAGGAACTTCTTGATGGACTTGGATGTGATTCCTGGTTTGCCCAGAACTATCACAATTTATTGTGATAACAGTGGTGCAGTTGCAAACTCAAAGGAACCACGAGCCCATAAGGCAAGTAAACACATAGAGCGCAAGTACCACCTGATACGAGAAATCGTAAAGAGAGGAGAAGTTGTTATGGCCAAGATTGCATCAGAGGATAACCTGGCAGATCCTTTCACTAAGGCCCTTCCAACGAGAGCTTTTGATAGGCATGTGGAGGGAATGGGAATCAGATGTATGGTAGTATGAGAACAACATAGTCTTTTAGTATAAATGGGGGATTGTACGGATGTATACTGAAAAGTCTATCTTTTGTATGAACATCTTTATTTTTGAAATAAGAATCACATGGTTAATTTTTGTATATTTATGATTATGCATATTGTCTAATCATTGCATTGTAGATAACATGGTGTGTAGTGTCACACGAGAGATCATGTTATCAGTTCCTTATAGAGTATAAGTAAAGGCTCACAACCGAGATAGTTTTGGACAAACCATTGGTATGGTTGTAGTGTGATTTGGTATTGGTTTGTCTTGACCATAGAATTACACTAGTACACTTTGTGTGTATTGAGCAGGACCGACTTAGAGGTGATTCGATTTATTGCTAACTACATAATTGAATCGAACCTCAGATATTATGGTGTACATACTCTTAATCCAGATATAATAATGGGCACATGCACTTAGTATTTATTTCTTTGATTTACCAATGGGAGAGATTTATAGATTAAATCGATATGCTCGGTAAGTTAGGAAATGATATTATTTACATGGTGTGTCATTGATTATAGAAGGAAACCGTGTTCTATATATTAGGATGATGATGTCCCCTTGAGGAGCTCAAAGGTTCATCATGTAAACCCTGCAGGTGGACTTGATCCGACATTATGATAAGGTTGAGTGGTACTACTCATGGAGTTAGATGTTGATTAATTAATTGTCAGTAAATTAATTAATTGACGGACATTCGAGATCTTAAATACGGAGAGATATTTGTACAATTAATATATGGAGCCCATATTTATTTATGGGATTGGTGAGGTAGATCAATGATAATCCTCTAATGGAATGAATTATCATTAATGGATCGGACTTTATGTGGGCTTGATCTATTGGGTGGGCAAGATCCAACTCCTCCTCATGGTCCCTATTGTAGCCTATTAAAACCCTCATAAAGCCTAGATCCGATGGTGGAAAATGGAACTCTAGATCTGACGATTGAGGTTAAATCTCTAGATCCGATGGTGAAAATTAAATCTCTAGATCCAACGGTTGAGATTAAATCTCTAGATCCGACGGTGGAGATTAAAAGGAGGCTTAAGCCTAGCTCTATAAAAGGAGGGCCAAGGCTTGGGCGTGGATGATCTTTAGGGAGATTAGGGTTTTGCTTCCTTGGGTTGGGCGGAAAGGCATTAGGGTTTTGTTTCCTTTTGCTTTGGGCGGCGCCTATTGTCCAAGAGCTAGGGCCAGCGACAAGGTGGTTAGGGTTTAACCTCTCTTCTTCCTCTCTTGGCCGGAGCACCCTTTCCTCCTCTCCTTTGGTCGACGGCAACCCTTCCTTCAAGGTTGGTCGGAGCTACTCTTCCTCTCCTTGACCGACAGCAAGGATCAAGCTTGGAGCTTGGTGGTCGGTTCTAGATAGGAGAAAGAGTTTTGTTTTATTCTTCTCTTTGTTCGGAGCGAGCAAGGAAGGGAAGAACGTGATCTAGGAGGCTTCGACTTTTGAAAGATCGTCGCTCACACGACATCCAAAAGGAGGAAGGACATACAATAGAAGACCTTGAGGTAAACAAGAGGTATAATTCTTGTTTATGTATATTTTCTTATTCTATGCATGTTGTATGTATTATATGTGACTAATTTATTTAGACCCCGAAAACAAACACAAAAATTGGCGATCTGTACATCGTCTATTCCGCGGCTAATCGAAGAAAAGAGGTAGGTTACTTGAATAACAAGTTTGTTCAAGTGACCACTCAAATCGAATAGCACGACGATGGATCGGTTGCTTGGGTAATGTCACGCCCCGAGAGTATGTCGTGCCGAAAAGCAAACGGAAGGCAACTCCCCTGTACGTGGCAACATATCGGGTTAATACAAGGCCCGTAGGCCCACAACAACAATATGATATACACAAATATCAACATATCAAACGCAGCAGAAGCATACAAACAGATAAACAAGATACAAAGACCAACTGTGCACTCCGGAGTGACTTGACACGACAAGAATCATAACAGAAATCGAATCAAAGACCAAATACATACAATACGTCCGTATATCACAAATACGGAAATAATACAGGGTAAAAACCCAAACCAACAATCCGTAAGGATACAACAACACGGAAAAACATATCCATTCGTCTGGTGTGAGATGGGATCAGCTGGCGAAGCTCCGAACGTCCAAGGAATCTTCTACCTGTTATCTGGGCGACAGGAAACCCAGGGTCCAGGGGTGGTGAGTATAAACTCAGGGGTAATATATAGAAAGTGCATGAACAACATATAAGGATAGATCTACAAGTATACATGTGAAGATCTACAGGTATACAACATGAGTCCAATAGACATACAGTCCTATCCAACTCTAATAACAAGTAACTACAGTAAAGTCATACTCAATGTATATACTAAACTGATCAACTGAACATAAAGTAATGTACCAACGTACCTGACGGTCTGCAACACCATACGCTATATCATCCTGAACAGATTTACAATAACATAACCCATACAACATACTAAGTCAATCCCATACCTGACCAATACGCCAACATATGAACAGTATATGATCACCTGTAATAACAACCCGGTCTATACCACACTATGACATGACACTAATCAAATGCATACATCAGTCAGGACAAACACATATATCATGCTCAACACATAACAGTATATAAAATGCAAATGACATGTATCATGATGAACAACCATATGCAGCAATCATAGCTCAATCAAATGCAGCATCTCACAGGCATATATAAAACATATATCAAATACATGCATACATATATATATCAGCAATGCATATGCATGGTCATGCCTGCGCACCCAACTCGCTACCACGACCCCAGTGTGGCCTAGGTGGCAGGACATGACAACTATCTCGACTCCAGCCACCACCACTCTCGAGTGACCGAGTTGGGTAGTATGAAACAGTAGCTAGTCCGCCATAGAGCTATATGCTACCCACACGGGGGTCCCTGCTGCTAGCTGCTCCGTCCCTACCCATGAGTAGACGAGCACCGCACCCAGGACAACTGCACATCACACGACCACTGTCTATAGTGGGTGAGTGCGCTAACTACCACTCCGCACAGTGGCCAAGTGCGCATCTCCAGCTACCACCATCCATAGTGGCCGAGAACGGCACGCACAACAATGCTCTGCCCTCAACCCTGCAACCACTACCCCGAGTGGCCGGGGAGGCAGGATGACTGACGACCCGTCTCAACCACAAGGCAGACCCAGTCGTCAGCATGCATGAAATGTAATGATGCATAGCTCACACACAAATCCTCGCAACACTCCCTAACTCACGGGGAGACCTAGTCAACCATGCAAGGACTACAATCCATAAGACTCTCTCTATCACACAAAGAGTCATACACACCTGACAGTCAACCATGCTAAGACCTCTAGTCAGTAGCGAGATACCATCGACCGTCCATATAACCATACACAGGCACATAATCCATAATGGATATACCATCACGCTAGGACCTTTAGTCCAGGGTCACATACTGACAACCATACACTTATCTATGCACAGACAACTAGATCCATCATAAATGCACCACTAATACGAATATGATATAACCATCGACTCCAAAATCCAAACCATCACCTAACCCTAGTGATGTAATACAGTAACCCAATCTGAAGTCACAAAGATAACCCTAACCACATGTACTTACTGAACATCTATCAGCTAATACATAATAGGGTTTATAGTTCCTATCCGTGCTAGATAATCAATGAGTAACAGAGTATATATCTCAAAGGTCAAGGCAGTACAAGCATGTGATTAAATAAGAGTGAATTTAAGGTAAACAGGTATAAATATAAATCCAAGATCATGCACTAGAATTTGATCAAAACTACCGGACCAGGTAGATATTACCCACCTGCTATGTAGCTCGTATCAGCCATCCCTACTATAAGCAGCATCACTAATCAAAGTCCTGCAATCAACATCCTGTAATCAACACGCAAACATTGACAAAGTCTATCATAAGTCCAATGATGGTGTCCCAGCTCAAATCAACATAAATCCAATCATAACTATTTTGCTGTCACAATCTAGTTCACTACCAAAATATAACCAAATAACAACTTACCTAATTTGAGCCTTGCTTCCACCGCTTCTTGATCCATGGTATTAAATCATAGATCAATCTGCATTGTCAAATTAGAATCAACACAACCCAATCCCATGCAACTTCCACAATCGGCACAGACAGAGTATTACCATTAACATTCTCGATCAAGCTTGACTGAGCACATCTCACAACAAAAGATTAACTCACTGTTCCATACCACCAATCCAAGCTATCGACAGAACATAGATCCGCACCAAATCACAATACCACTTAATCACAGGTCAATTTCCAAATCACAGCTGCGATTCCTAACCATCAACACACAACAAATTGAATCCCCGATTCATGGCATCAATCAACACCAGATCACTGGATACCTCAACTTTCAAATCGGAAAACATCCTTCCAGTTCCTCAATCGCCAACCACCCAAACTGAAACATTCACGACATAATTAAAGACATCCAACTTACCGATCTCAACACTCCACCAGCAGCACCACCCCTGTTCACCGGAACAAACCGAGCTCCACCCACACACCCTAGATCGAAATCCCTGTTACGATTCACAATTGCCAGCTCTCCCTTTTCACCTACAGATTCATTCCCAAATGGTGGTACTCCAATCGACAACCTGTTCGACCGAGGACACACAATTTAGAATGGTAGCAGCATCGCAAATGGAGATGTCGAAGAGCAGCAACATCGTTGAACTTGGTACTCACCTTGGCAAGAAAAGCTCATCGGAGCTTGCTGTCAACAAGATTGAAAGGGAGAGGCTTCGACGACAAGGAGATCGGAAATAGTGGTGTCGTGCAGTGGAGAAAAGCATTGGGGTGGCAGCAAGTCAACTCGATGCGACATCGAGGCCGGCGATGGTGTCCAGTGGAAGAGGGAAGCTGTCGACGCCGGGCAGAGGTTGGCCACGGATGGGGCGGCGATCGGGAAGGTTGCGGCGGCGAAACGAGGGAGAGAAGAATCGGCCGGCAGAGGAAATCACGAAGAAACGAAGGAGAAGAGGAAGCTGCGACGGGAAATGGGAAATCGGATCGGGAAATCGAGACTTAAAAGAGTTTACGACGATGGGTGTTGGTTCGGCTAGCTTAGGTTTAACTCAAACCCAATCCAATTTGATTCAGCTCAACCGATTCAGCAAATTCAAGCCCAGCAATTTGGGCCCAACAAAAATCAGCCCAATGAACTTAGCCCAAATAGATAGTCCAAGCCCACTACTTAACACATTCCTTGATTAAGCCCAACAAGCTAATCAAACCCTATTAATCCGCTAATCAAACCCAATTAACCCACTAATTAAATCCAATTAAATAAAAGGGTTAATCCATATAATAATATTTTTTTATATATATTTTACAGGTAATCCCTCTTCGTCAAGGATTAATTTTTTTAATCCGGGGACGTAGATGGGATCACCATGCACAAGCGACCAAGTTGAAGTGGGAAGCGATGTTTGTCCCTTCAAACTTCAAGTCTGTCTTCTGAGCATTTTGTTGCTAGTTATGTGTTGTTGGCTGATTCTTATCCTTTGTGGATTGTAGATTCGGGAGCAACCAACCATGTAACTCGGGAATGGGTTACATATGTAGAGTACTGCAAGGTACTAGCTGACAATAAATGGATCTATGTAGGAAATAATGCAAGAGTTGAAGTCAAAGGAGTCGACACTTGCAAACTTAACCTTCAGAGTGGAAGTACTTTGTTTCTACATGATGTCCTGTATGCTCCTGAGATTCGAAGGAATCTTATTTCTGTTACTTGCCTTCTTGATTTAGGATACTCTATTAATTTTTACACTTGGTGTGTAGAACTTAAGATTGACTCCATGTCAATCGGATATGGTTTTTTAACGAATGATTTTATGGTCCTTGATGTGGAACCAAATGTTAATTGTGCGATTGATAGTTATTTTTTAAACATTGCTCTTACTAGTGATGCAGATATAACTGATGAGGTATGACATGCTAGATTATGACATATAGGACAAGATCGCATGAATCGATTAGCTAAAGAGGGTTTCTTGGGCTCTCGTGCTAAGATTAGCTTGTCTATATGTGAGCATTGTCTTACTAGAAAAAGCAACTAGGAAACCATTCGATAAGGCTATTAGAGCTGAGTCGCCATTGCAATTAATTAATTCAGATATTTGTGGTCCAATGAATGTGAAGGCTATACATGAAGCTTCCTATTTCATTACATTTGTTGATGATTTCTCTCGTTTCGGTCATGTGTATTTGATTTCTCATAAATCTGAAACATTGGATTGCTTCATTCGTTATATGAACAAAATTGAGAATCAAATAGAATGTAAGATAAATACTTTACGCACTGACCATGGAGGAGAATATTTGTGTGATTTGTTTAAGACAATATCTAATGATAAGAGGATTATTAGACAGCTGACAATCCCTAGAACTCCATAGCAAAATGGGATTACTGAAAGAAAAAATAGGACTCTTCTAGAAATGGTTAGGTCTATGATGGTACAGGCTAATTTTTCGATCTCCTATTAGGGAGATGCATTATTAACTGCGATCTATATACTTAACAAAGTACCTTTAAAGTTAGTTCCATCTACCCCATATGAACATTAGACAGGCAAAAAACCAGATCTGAGCAATCTAAGACCCTGGGGGTCAGCTACCTATGTTCATGATAGTTCTCACAAGTATGGAAAACTAAGATCTAGAGGTAAGAAATGTATCTTTATAAGATATTCTGAAACCTCCAAAGGTTATGTTTTCATAGGTGAACAACAAGATGAAATCATCTTTGAATTTGATTTGAGAGATATTACTTTTCTCGAAACTGAGTTCCCAGCTAGAGGTGAAGTTGATAAGACAGTTCCTCTATTTGAGGAGGATGAGTTATTATCAACAAGATAGGTGTTAAGTGGGATACATGAACCTAGTCAACCCAGTGCGAATAATTTGCCTAGTCATGGGGTGACTTCTCAGGAGGCCAACTTACGAAGGAGTGTTCGAAAAATAAAACCTAAGAAGAGGTTTAATATTGAGAATGAGGTAATGATGACACTCCTATTTGGCAATGATAAACCTCAATCAGTTGAGGAAGCTCTGGGATGTAGAGTTAGAGAAAAGTGAAAGAATACAATGGTTGAAGAGATGGAGTCAATGATTCCGAATCAAGTTTGGGATTTAGTCGATCTTCCTCCTGGCCGAAGGACTATTGGGAATAAATGGATTCTCAAAATAAAGAGGAAATCAAATGGATTGATTAACAAATACAAAGCTCATTTAATTGCAAAAGGATTTATTCAATTGGAGGGTATAGACTTTGAAGAGATCATTGTGGAACATATATGGGCTAAAGTAAGCATCAAGACAGTGGAACATAAGATTTAACGAAGTCGTTTTATCTTATGGTTTCGAAATGATCAATGAGGATCATTGTGTTTTCCTGAAAAAGAAAAAAAAAGAAAGTATGTCATTTTATCATTATATGTTGATGATATGCTAATAGCAGAAAATGACATAGGTTTTGTGATAGAAGTTAAAAAGTTTCTTTCATTACAGTTTGATACAACAGATATGAGAGAAGCTGAATACATCTTAGGAGTTAAGATCATTAGGGATCGATCTAAGAGACTTTTGAGTTTGTCTCAAAAATCTTATATAAATAAGATGTTACAACATTTCAGCATGTCTGATTGTAACAGTGAACAGACACCCATTGTGAAAGACACTATTTTGAGCAAGAGTATGAGTCCCAAGACTCCTGAAGAAATAGCCGAGATGAATAAAAAACTATATGCCAGTGCTATAGGTAGTTTGATGTACACTATGTTGTGTACTTGTCCCGATATCAGCTATATTGTTGGCTTAGTCAATTGATTCCAATCAAATCTAAAACCAAGACACTGGAAGGCAGTGAAAAGGATATTCAGATATATGAAAGTGACAATAGGTTATAGTCTCTGTTATTAAGGATCAGATATAAGTATGAAAGGCTATTCAGATGCAGATTGGGTTGGGGATCTGGATGATAGAAAATCCACATCAGGCTATGCGTTTTTGTTGAATTGTGTCACCATCTCTTGGAACAGCAAGAAACAGACCTGTGTGACCTTGTAAACTATAGAAGTTGAATATATGGCATGTTCAACAGTTGTACAAGAAGCAGTCTGGTTAAGGAGGTTCTTGAAACATCTGAAGATTGTTGAGGACAGTGGCAGTGGGAGTTCAGTGACCATCTACTGTGACAGTCAAGCTGCTATAATATTTTCCAAGGATCCCAAATATCACAACAAGGGCAAGAATATAGCTATAAAGTATAACTTTGTAAGGGATATTGTTGCTAAGAAGAAGGTGATTCTTGAGTATATCCCTACACATGTTATGCTTGCAGATCCTTTACTAAGCCGATGACTAGAGAGTCATTTAATGACCATGTAAAGTTTATGGGACTTCGTAGAATGTAATAATTTTGTAATGACACTTGAATATTGTAATTTGATTGTTTGAAATGATAGCCATAATTTATTTAGTGTATGTGATATTACATTCTGATAAGATCTCGGTGAGCATGTTGGTAGGTAGTGATTGATCCTCTCACATGGACAATCATCTCTATTTGTTAAGTACAAATAGGGGTAAGACCATTACTTATAGGATAACTTTAGGAGCTATATGTATAGAGATACTTACCTATAAGCTGGGTGCATCTTGATATTTGTATCAAGATAAGATCATTTAAGAAAAATGATCGAAGTAAATGCTCCCGCCATTTACTATACCTGTTTAGGAGCCAGATTTGAATTCATGTGTTAAATTTAGGATTAGACATTTGGAATGTCTAGATCAAAATTTGTATAATGTTAATTTGATAAAAACATGTGCTCTTTATTAGTAAAGAGAATAACATCGTAACATGTGATTCATATCACATGTGCTAAGATGACAATAAGGGTAGTAGGAGAATGAATCCTTACTTCTCTACTATGTGAGCCCTTTGAGATTATATGTTAATCTCAGCATTTATCCTTTGTGACTATTTAGCTGTCTACTTAAAGTTTTAATCAAGGGGCTACTACTTTAGCATGTAAACCTATTGACTATGGATGATTCGGTCTATGGAACATGACTAGGAAAGCGAATAATTAAAATGAATAAATTCAAGCTAAAAAGAAAGATTAAATAGATTTATATCTTTTCAGAATTATTCACTGGCCGATCCATTTCTGTTGTGTATAGAAATGATTGTGAATATTGAGAATATGAAATATGCTCTTGACATGATGGTCATTATGAGGGATTAGAGATATTCATATTGATGTAAATGAAAATAATTTAATCTAGATAAATAGCAAGACATGATATATCCAGGAAAACGATTGCGTACCACTAGGAGAATGGTTTTGTACCACCTGGAGAATGACTATGTGTCACCTGGAAGAATGACTATGTGTTATTCAGAGAATGATTATGTACTATTTTGGGAGCAGCTAAGTTAGGTGTAATAACTTTTCTTAGCATTGATCGCTCTATGAGTAACTATGTAAGATGTAACAACTTTCTTAGCAATGATTGCTCAGTGTGCTTACTGTCTCACGAATCATTTTCCTATGTATGAATTGGATGTTTTAGTGGTTTTTGTGACTATTAATCTTTATTCTATTGGTCTTTTGGCACTATGAACTCTGGCTCTATTTTATTCTATGTGACTAAATACTTCTTATTAGTCTATGTGACTATGAACTCCGACTTTATTCAATATAAGTGACTAAATACCTCTTATTAGTCTATGTGACTATTTGCATATGTGATATAACTTAAACGAGTGGAAGATGTAGACAGTTTTCTAACTGTTGCAACGTGCACATGTTGTCATTGGTAATGTGTGCACGCACTACACTTTGTGCAGTGTTGTAGTAGCAGAACACCCCTTTAAAAAAGGGGTGTGCATCCAAGTTGTGTTGTGCAAGAGGACGCCTACAGGCTGCCAGAGATTAAGAGATATCAGCAAACACCAAAGTTCGGCCAGAATTTGATTTGTAGAAGAGTAGGGATCTTTTGATCTCATCGTGATCATCCCTCAGACGGCGGGCTTCTTTCCTTCGACCACCAGCAACATTTCGACCAACCAACGAAAGTGCTGTAAGATTTCTTCTTTTACTGTAATGTTTTTCAGTTTCATTAAATTCATGCAAACCGACCAAAAGATGCAGTAAGACCAACAATCAGAGCATCAATATATTACATTTATGAATGAATATGTTGTTCTTGAGTTCTTCGTAAATAACATGATGAACAATGTCAGAAACCTCAAAATCAAGTGATTCCAGCATGTGCACGGTGTTGTCGAGTAGGACTTGGTGCTGCCGAGTGGGATTCGGCAAGGCCTGACTAAGTCGAGCACTTTAGGTACTCGGCACAGAGGCCGAGTGGCCGATCTCACTAGGTACTCAACTAGGAGGCTGAGTGATCAAGCTCAGTGGTTGACTTCATAACTGTAGCACCATGTAGTTGTTAGGTAGAACAACTCAGACTTGGTATAAACAACTCAAATTAGGCTTAGATAACTTGGGTAAGAACCCACTCAGACTAGTAATCGGCAAGTCAGTGTTGGTCAACCTGGTACCGACCAAGCTGAAAATGGTTGAGTCAATGTTGCTTTGGGCTCGAGATGCTGCTCAAGGAGTGCTCGGGATGATACTGGCAAGCTAAAGACATCGTGTCTGGCTCAGGATGTTGTGCAGGGGTGCTCGGAACGATGCTCTGCGTGCTTAAGGTGTCATGTCAAGCTCGGGATGTCGTATAGGCGTACTCGGGAGGGTTCTTGGCATGCTCAGGATGTCCTATCTGACTTGGGATGTTGTGTAGGGGTGCTCGGGATCGTGATCGGGAGCTCAAAACTTAGCGCGCGGTGCTCGACGTGTGGTGCTTGACGTGCTCAGGAGCTCAGGATCATGATCGGGAGCTCAGGACTTGACACAGTCGTGCTCGGGTGCTCGGGATGGTGCTCGACGTGATCGGGATGGAGCATAGAGTGCTCGGGGTGCTCGAGTTTGGTACTTGGGGTGCTCAGGATGGAGCGAAAGGTGCTTAGGGAGCTTGGGACCATGCTTGATTACTCGAGACGGAGCGAAGGTGCGGTGCGTGAGGACTTACCAAATTGGCTCTAGTCGAGTTGACATTAGCTGAGTTAGGACTAGCTAAGTTTACACTTGGTTAAAATCCAATCAGATTACTCAGAATTCATTTTTCAAAGTCAAAAGTTGTTAGTCCGATCGATTGGTTTACGGTACCAATCTACCAATCGACTGGAACTCCTAACATTAATAATTTTTGTTCTTCTTGACTACTTGTTCTTAGTGTATTGGTTCTATGTCTGTATGTTTAAATTGAATTAAGTTAGTTTTGTACTAGTCGATTGATTATGTACTAACTATGTTAATTTCAATTTCAAATGGAACAGATGATCTGTACAATGACTCGTCATGATGTTTTACGAATTAAGCTAAGGGAAGCTATCTAGGAGATAGTATATGACTCTACTTATAGAGTCAGAGGATATATTGGAAGGCTAGATCAATTATTCTGGAGGCTTGAGATGCAGGAGTTTTCAATTCTAGATAACTATCGGATTTGAGCCTTGGTGCACTCACTTCCAAATAATCTCAATGAAGTAGCACACCATGTATGGGGGTGTTATGAAGGGCACATTACATATGCTGAATATAAAAAAAAAATATGGAATCGCCATATTAGCGGCCCCCTCCGACTTCCCCTACCGGTGGAGAAGGTAAATCAAGAACCTAGGTGGCAAGTGCAAAAGAGAGGGTCAATCGATAGTCCAGAGTCATAACCTCTCCGAGAAGTGACCCCTGTCGACTTAAAAGTTACCCCTTTGCACTTACCAACTAGGCTAGCCCTAGGGGTTATGTTGAATTGTGTATAAAGCTACTTCACTATGTGGATCAATAGGAGGATCCAAATTTGGGTTCTATAGAGAACCTTGAAGCTGGTCAGTCTAAGAGTGCCCAGTCAAACCAAGGAAGATAGGATAGTATTGATTACTACTGCGCTAGTTTGTCCTAGTGGGAGTAGTAATAACTTATCTAGTATGTTAGAGTTGTTTAAGTTATGAGTAAAATATGTTATGTGTTAACAAACTTATGCATGTTAAATGATTAGTTCATTTTCTATTTATATCATGATTAGTCCATTTGATGAAATGATTAGTTCATTAAATGGGATGTATGTAATATAGTTTATCAATATCGATTAGATTGGAATATACGAATGATGAATGAAAATATTGTTGCCTCTTGAATTTGTAAACCAATTCAGATTTACATTGAATCATTCAAAAATTACATATATATGAATTACACTAGATAACTAAATAATATGTTTATTTATAATAGAATATGACTATTAAAAATATCATAGCTGAACTCAATAAGGGAGAGAAACTGAATGGGGACGACGATAAAATCTGGCACCTCAAGATACAATATGTTCTTGAGGAATAAAAAGTTCTAAAGGTTGTCCATCAGATTATAGAAGAACCTATTGATGCTCCGATAGTACAACATTGACGAGACCTTGATGCCTATAAAGCACGGAAGAAAAAGGACTCCATGCTAAGGGTATATTGATTAGTTCAATGATGGATGACCTGGTTTTGAGTATAAATTATTTTCATCGGCTCATGTTGTCTGGGTAGCCCTTAGGAAGAAATACAGTGGAGTGAGTCTGAGCAAGCTTCAACAACTGACAATTAAGTTTGACAACTATAAAAATCGTCTGAATGTCTGTATGGTTCAACATCTAAAGGAGATGTCTTATATGATTTGGGAGTTGAAGACTATTGGTCATGAGTTGACTGCTGAACAATAGGTTCAGACAGTCATTCGTACTCTTCCTGAATTTTGGGAGACGATGAAACAAAATTTAACTCACATTGAAAGTATTAAGACTTTTGCTAATGTCTTTTGCCATGTTGAATTAGAGGCGGAGAGAGTTGAATCCATAAGGATTTCAAGACAAGCTTATGTAGTTGTCGGTTTTGTTGGAGCATCAAGATCCAAGAAGAAAAAGTGGTTCAACAAGAAGGGAATAGAAGCCAGTGCTGCTACTAGGCTGGGCCCAAACAATAATAAAGGAAAGAAGACTAGAAAGAAAGGTAAAAGCAAGTTGACTTGCTTTAACTGTGGCAAAAAGAGTCATTTCGCTCGAAAATGTACTGAGATGAAAAACATTCGGGAGCAACAAATCATGTAGTTCGTGAGAGAGCTACATTCGTGGAGTACCATCGGATACCAACTAGAAACAAATGGATATATATGTAGGAAACAATGCAAGGATTGAAGTCAAAGGGATTAACACTTGCAAACTCAACCTTCATGTTAGACGTACTTTATTTCTACATGATGTCTTTTATGCTCCTGAAATTTGACGGAATTTAGTTTATGTTACATGTCTTCTTGATTTGGGATATAGTATAAACTTTTACAACTGTTGTGTTGAAATTTATATTGATTATGTGTTAATAAGATATGATTTTTTAACTAATGGTTTTATGGTTCTTGATATAAAATTGGATATCAATTATGGGATTGATGGTTGTTTTTTA
Source organism: Wurfbainia villosa (assembly GCA_025175895.1). Taxonomy (NCBI): domain Eukaryota; kingdom Viridiplantae; phylum Streptophyta; class Magnoliopsida; order Zingiberales; family Zingiberaceae; genus Wurfbainia; species Wurfbainia villosa. The sequence goes on from CM046005.1 coordinate 397,108, forward strand.
AACATTGCTCTTACTAGTGATGCAGATATAACTGATGATGTTTGGCATGCTAGATTAGAACATATATGATAAAAATGTATGAATCGATTAGGTAGAGAAAGTCTGCTGGGCACTCGTGCTAAGATTAACTTGTTTATATGTGAGTATTGTCTTGTTGAAAAAGCAACTAGAAAATAATTTGGAAAGCTATTAGAGCTGAATCATCATTGTAATTAATTCATTCGGATATTTATAAACCAATGAATGTGAAGGCTACACATGGAGCTTCTTATTTCATTACATTCATTGATGATTTCACTCATTTTGGTCATGTATATTTAATTTCTCATAAATATGAAGCATTGGAAGTTGAGAATCAATTGGATTGTAAGGTTAAAACCTTATGCACTTACTGTGGAGGTGAATATTTGTCTGGTCAATTTAAGATAATTTGTAGTGATAAAGGGATTATAATCCCAGAAACTCCACAACAAAATGTGATTGTTGAAAGGAGAAATTGGACTCTTTTTGAAATGGTTAAATCTATGATAACTCAAGCTAATTTATCAATTTCCTATTGGGGAGATGCATTATTAACATTAGCCTATATACTTAGCAGAGTGTCTTCTAAATTAGTTCCATCTACCCCATGGACACAAAGAAAATCATATTTGAGTAATCTAAGACTCTGGGGGTTAGCTGCCTATGCTCATGATAGTTCTCACAGATATGAAAAATTAGGATTTGTTGGTTCAATTGACTGAGGTCCCTATTGACCAGACTCGAGTGAGACTCGAATAGTATTTTGATGGTTGACAATGAGTTTAACCATTGTTTTATAATATAGTTTGACCATATATTGACCATATGACTAGTGGATGTTTGGAATATCCAAGGTCATATGAGGGAGATTGTTAAGAGGCGATTGTTGGAGCAATTGACCTTAAGTCAAGGGTGACCTAGCTCGAGTAAGACTCGAGTAGAAGTCCAAGTTTGGAGACGGCATGAAGAAGTCCAAGATTGGAGTCTTAGCAATGGAGAAGTCCAAGTATGGATACTTGGAAAAGGAAAAGTCCAAGGGGGGCATGTAAGTCCAAGTGTACAGTCTTGGCTGTGAAAATCCAAATATGGATATTTGATAAAGAAAAAGTTCAAAGGTGTTTGATCACATAAGTCCAAGTGTGTAGTCTTGGCGGTGAAAGTCCATAATTGGAGACTTGGCAAAGGTAGACCCGTTAGCATGACATGGACGACGAAAGCACTTGAAGGATAACGCAAGAATGAACGAGTTGTGGAGGACTCGAATAGATCCTAGAGGCATGAGACTGATGGAGATGGCTTGAAGGCTTAGGTATAGGCTAAGGGTACCCAATATCATAACATAGCCGATAGAAGCACTTGAAGACCAGCACAAAGGGTGAATGAATCATGGAGGACTTGGATGGACTCTGAGGGTGTAAGGCTGATGGAAGTGGCTAGAAGACTTAGGTCTAGGCTAGAAGGCTTAGGTCTAGACTATAGGTGAGTATCAAGTATAATGAGATCATACTTAGATTAAACTTCATGTTTGAGGTTTACCAGTCAATTGAGGCTTTGGACTAGTCGACTGGCCGAGTACACGACACTCGGAAACTCAGCTGACTCGTGGTAGTCGATTGAGGTTATGACCCAGTCAATTGGTCAAGTAGTCGACTGAGACTCAACTGCTTGAGTTGTGCTCTATCAGTTGACTGGTGTCTTTCACCAGTCGATTGGCCTCTGGCAGTTAACTGCCATGGATGGGCAGTTGATTGGTCATAAGTGGACAAAGCACAGAAGGTCTCATAGTCGACTGAGCAGTCGACTACTGACTTGGCAGTCGACTGATGATAATGGTAGTCAACTGCTCAAGAATACATTGGGTAGAATCCAACGTGGATTAGTCCGTTGTGAGACAACGGATAGGTGAGCAGTTGACTGGGACCTTTTGGCAGTCGACTGCTAGGCAAACATCTAGTCATATACAGGTTATAAAAGGAGCTCGAGATAGAGGATTTCGCAGCCGGTTCTTGGAGTTCTTAAAGGGGATTTATTGTTACATTCTAGTCCTTCCAGGCATCTCAAAGCAACCAAAAGATCAAGCATTCAAAAGCTCACTTGTAAAGTGTTAGAATTTCATTTCTTTCATTTGCTTTGTATTTGGTTGTTTATTCTTGTATTAACTCCATTGTAAGAGGTTTCTCCACCTCCAGATTGTTTCCGAGAAGGAAAAGGTTTAATGGTGGTGTGCATCATTAGAACTCAACTAGAGCTCTACCATGGAGTAGAAACCGTAGTTTCCGAACCACGTAAAAACATTGTCTTGTGCTTGTGTTGTTCTTGTTTATGTTGTGTATGCTTGTATTTCCATTGTGTATTAATTATTCGTAGACGAGCATACAAACACAATCAATGAAATCGACAAGACGCTATTCATCCACCCTCTAGCGCATCAAATCGGTCCTAACAATTGGTATCAGAGCCCGACTCGCTTGGAAGATACCAACAAGTGGTATAGCGAGACCGCTCTTCAAGGATTAACAACCGAGGGAGCAAAATGCTAGAGAAAGATGGAGCTACCCAATGATGGATTGAGATATGACATCAACACTCTACTGTCCTATGTATTCTACGGAGTAGAGAGATTTGATCTATGGGCAGCAAGGATCGAGATGTTCCTTCAATGGAAATTGAAGATTGGATCGTCTTGAAGTGTGGTTTCGAATTTCTAAAGGGCAAGAAAGGAGAATTCCTCAAGGTGAAGAAATAAACCAAGGAACAACTCCAAAAATTCAAGAAAAATATTAAGGTAATAAAATTTCTAAGTAATTTAATCTCTGATGATATCTTGTGTCAATTAGGTGATTATAAGGATGTCAAGGAGTTATGAATAAATTTGATAAAATTCCATGAGAAACCTTCACTGGCCCAAAGTAAAGAAGATAACAAGCCCAAAGAAGAAGAAAGCTCATCCTCTCAAGCTCATGAAGATTCGGAGGTTGATAGGTGTTCAACATTCGAAAAAGAAATTGAGAAAGCTTCCACTCTAGGATTGAGGGGGAGGTTAGGCCTTCAATGTCGGAGCAAGAGGAGGAAACCTCTACATCCGAACAAAGTGAAGAACAAGCTCAAGTTCTTACAACTACCCCTATAGGTAACTCAAGCATATGTATTAAAAATAAAAATCACATAACATATTTTGAGTGTAGGGAAAAAGGGCATTACAAGAGTAAGTGCCCAAGGATAATTAAGAAGAAAGCTCAAATAGCTCCAAAGGTCAAGGTGAAGACCAAGGAGACCGGAGCCTTAATGCACAAAGGGAAGAAGCACATAGTGTGCTTCAAATGCCAACAAAAAAGACATTACCAGAGTCAATGCCCGAGGGGGAGTCACCCTAGGAAGGACAAAATAGGACACTCAAATGTAGGGGGAGCTCCTAAGGCTTAGGTAATGGTTAATAATACACTTTCAAATTTTAAGGTTAAGAAGCATGCTAGGAATGGTTTTAATGCACTTGCAATTATCCATGATAAAAGGCATGCAAGTAGCAACAAATATTTTTGTTTAAGTGCAAAATCACATGATATTAGGCCTAAGGATAACTCTAGGACTACCCCACCTAAGGATAGGAAGATAGATGACTTAGGCATTAATCTAAAAAAGAATAGACATTTGCCTAGGAAGAAAAATATCCCAAGAACTTATGAAAAATAAAAAATAGAGAAATTGGAGGAAGAAAATAAGCCTTGAGGTCAAGGCTTGAGAAATTAGAAAAGACACTTAATAAGATGACAAATTCAATTAAAGGGTCTAATGGACAAACTTTAGGTGTTAGGAGGCAACAACTACCCAAGGATAGGAAAGGTTTGGGTCACAAATCTAAGTCCAAGGTAGATAAGCCTACCTACCATAGTGTTCCATTTAACTATAGAATCACCCCAAGGTCTAGGAAAACCAATGTCACAAGGGAAGTCACCTATAGAGTTGACAATGGTAAGTGTCTAGTGGATAAGGTTTCCAAGAAACCTAGGAAAGTCACTAAGAAGATCACAAGGGAAGTCATTTGTCACGCCCTGAGAGTATGTCGTGCCGAAAAACAAACGGACGACATCTCCCCTGTACGTGGCAACATATCGGGTTAATACAAGGCCCGTAGGCCCACAACAACAATATAATATGAATATATCAACATACCAAACACATCGGAAACATACTACAGATAAAACCATATACAAAGACCCAACTGTGCACTCTAGAGTGACTTGACACAACAAGAATCATAATAGAAACCACAACAATGGCCAAATACAGACAATACGTCCGTATATCACAGATACGGAAACAATACAGGCTAAAACCCAAAATAACAATACATAATACATCAATCCACAAGAATACAACAAATCGTAAATAAACCTCCATCCGTTCGGTGTGAGATGGGATCAGCTGGCGAAGCTCCGAACGTCCAAGGAATCCTCTACCTGTTACCTGGGCGACAGAAAGCCCAAGGTCCCAGGGTGGTGAGTATAAACTCAGGGGTAATATGTAGAGAGTGCATGAACATATAGGGTAAAGAGATCTACAAGTATACATGTGAAGATCTACAGGTATACAACATGAGTCCAATAGACTTACAGTCATATCCAAATCTAATAGCAAGTAACCACAGTATAGTCATACTCAATGTATATACTAAACTGATCAACTGAACATGAAGTAATGTACCAACATACCTGATGGTCTGCAACATCATAAGCTATATCATCCTGAACAGATATACAATAACATAACCCATATAACGTACAAAGTCAATCCCATACCTGACCAACACTCAGACATATGATTAGTATATAATCACAGATAATAACATCCCGGTCCATACCACACTATGACATGATGCTAATCAAATGCATACAACAGTTTGGACCAACACATATATCATGCTCAACACACAGCAGTATATAATATGCAAATGACATGTATCATGATGTACAAACATATGCAGCAAACAAATGCAACATCTCACAGGCATATGTAAAACATATATCAAATACATGCATACATATATATCAGCAATGCATATGCATGGCCATGTCTGCGGACTCGTCCAACCACGACCCCAGTATGGCCCGGGTGGCACGGCATGACGACTAGCCCGACTCCAGCTGCCACTACTCTCGAGTGACCGAGTTGAGTAGTATGAATGAGTAGTATATAAGCGTAGTGAGCTAACTACTCCCCGGGGGTCCCTGCTGCTGGCCGCTCCGTCACTACCCATGAGTAGACAAGCTCTGCACACAGGACAACTGCACGTCACAACAACCACCGTCTATAGTGGGCGAGTACTAACACCACTCTGCACAGTGGCCAGGTGTGCATCTCCAGCTACCACCATATATAGTGGTCGAGCGCGGCACATCCAAATGCTCTGCCCTTAACCCTGCTACCACTACCCCGAGTGGCCGGGGAGGCAGGATGATTGACAACCCGTCTCAACCACAAGGGAGACCCAGTCAACAGTATACATGCAAATGTAATGATGCATAGCTCCATAAAGGTATCCTCGCAACACTCCCTATCTCATGGGGAGTCCTGGTCAACCAAAAGTCAACTATGCAAGGACTATAATCCACAAGACTCTCTCTATCGCACAAAGAGTCATACTCATATGACAGTCAACCATGATAAGACCGCTAGTTAGTAGCGAGATACTATCGACCATTCATATAACCATACACAGATATACGATCCATAATGGATATACAATCATGCTAGGACCTCTAGTCCGTAACCACATACTGACAACCACACACATTTATCTATGCACGGGTAACTGGATCCACCATAAATGCACAACTAATGTGTACGATACAACAATCGACTCCATAACCCAAACCATCACCTAACCCTAGTGATGTAACACAGTAATCCAATCTGAGGTCACAAGGATAACCCTAACCACCTGTACTTACGGAACATCCATCAGCTAATACATAATAGGGTTTATAGTTCCTATCCGAGCTAGATAATCAATGAAGTAACAGAGTATATATCTCAAAGGTCAAGGCAGTACAAGCATATGATTAAATAAGAGTGGATTTAAGGTAAACAGGTATAAATATATATCCAAGATCATGCACTGAAATTTGATCAAAACTACCAGACCAGGTAGATATTACCCACCTGATACGAAGCTCGAATAATCCTCACGGTCGTGGACCTGCTTTGTATCCCAAACCTGCATATAATGGCAACTACAGTTAAGTTTTAACACCTAACAAATATACAGGTTAACTACTACATTTCTATATCCACCTTCTTTCCTCGAATACAAGTGAGAAACTCGACTATCCCAATCTGATACACCTTAACCCATCTCACAATAGATCACCAACATCCAACTCACAACTATGCCCAATACACATCACAACTTCCTCAATAGCCAGGAACAGATCACTTCACACTCGATCCACAACTCCAACATCACCATAGCCACTCAATTCACACACACACCATCATTCACAGCCATGGCAGCTCCATCATTTACAGTAACACCCAACCATGAGCATAACCAGATCATCTACACAATCAATTAAAGGAAAACCGAATTAAACAATCCTCAACTCAATCGGCACAAACAACTTCACTGATCTGAGCCAATCACCAACTACAACGAACAGCAACTCCAAGATTACTGAACAACAACTGAACCACTGAACAACACCTATAGCTATGGCAACTTACCCCAACAACCAGATCGCTCAACAATCCACAACCAAACTGTAATGGCAGCTCTTACCTCAAGCTCAAACCAATACCCCATTCAATTCAATACGCCAAGATCTCCATCAACCGAACAAATCACCCATCGACAAAACCACATATTCAGATACCACACGAATCACAGCTTTCATCCGACAATCCATTGACAGAAACCATCAAATCCCTTAAGAATTGACATACTACGGATTCGCATGAATTACAAACAACATAGGAACAGGGAAATTGAAGCTTACCGAGCTCAATCCCTCCACCGGCAGCCATGTCCCCAGCTGCCCTGTTCACCGGAACAAAAAAACCGAGCTCCACCACTGCCAAACCACAGATCCTAGTTCAACAAACCACCCGTAGCTGGATCTCAGCTTACATATCAACGAAGGAAAGAGATCGACACTTACCTAGCTCCGGCGACAATCGGTGTCGAAATCCTCGATTGGCAGCTCGCTGCTGCAGCGCCAACATTGTCGATCCACCGAAGGAATCGCCGAGATCCCCAGGCGAGAACTCATTGATCTTCGGTCGGAAATCAGCCAAGGTGGCGGTGCCGTCAAGTTGCTCTCACCGGAACACCGGCGCACTGGGAGAGATTGACGGAAGAAGCAAAATCGCAGAGGGAAAACGGCAATCACGGAGAAGGAAAAGGAATGGTGGAATCGCGATTGAGTTCGTTCGGCGGCTTATAAAAGCTGTTCGAGCGATTTGGTTAGCTCAGCCCAATCCAAACCCAAGTCTAATCCAAATAGATTTAGCCCGTTTCCAGCCCAAGCCCAATTTTTTAGTCCAATTTAATTCACTAATTAACCCAATTAACCCACTAATTAAATCCAATTAATTAAAGGGTTAATCCATATAATTTTTTTTTTCGTATACTACATCATCTCTAGAGTTGACCTAGATAAGACTACAATGATCAAGGCTTCCAAGCCTGGGGGGTCATTAGGAAGGTACTAAGAAAAGTTATCCCTAGTGAGTACCTTGTAAATCCAAGGAGCTCAAATAGATTTTGGGTTCCTAGGAGCGTGATTCCTTTACGCTAGATGGGTTTAAGGTGTGTCAACCTTAAATGGATGGATAGTTAATCTAACTATGGTAGAGTTGACACTTTAAGACATTTTCGAAGTAATATGATATCTTAGAAATAAGTCTAAATTAATATCCTAAAAGATTTTAGGATGTGTCAATAGAAATGATAAAGTTTGAAAATTGATCATAATTGGTACAAATATAATTAGAGTCAAAAGTGTGTCACTTTATATCTGGGCACACTTAAGGGAAATTAGGCATTATGCCAAAGTTAATATAATCTTACAAAATAACAATTGGAATTAAGACTTAGGTATCTCTGTACCTTTGAATTTTTTATATGTCATGATTTATTTTTTATATGTCATGTCATGATATCATGCTCATATTATCATTTAAAATATTATGATAGTACTTAAATTGATTAATGACATGACTAATACTTAGGTTAACTTTATATCATATCATGACATCATGAATCATCATTGGCAAATGCTTTAATTTATGCAAATCATTTGTCATGATCATATTCATGCATTAAGGCTGTTAAAATTGATTCAAGGATAAATGATATTATTTAATGTCCTAGATAAAGGAATCAAATGGATATGCCTAGATATAATGCATGGAACTTTAGTTTAGGTAAAACCAAAACATACATCTCACAAAGATCATAAGGATAACATGTATATGTGTTGATACACCTTAGACATATGTGAGATGTTAGGGATATGAGTTAAGTTCATGCGCTTGTAATGGTACATCGAAATGAACTAAAACTCATTCAAACGTAAGTATAAATCATGAGGAAAGCTAATGTACAAGCCATGTATATCTAGCCTATAGATCATGATTGAAATTAAGATTTTAAAAGTATTTTAAATCATTTTGAAAAATCTTGGTGAAGTCTATCTTTCGATAGCAATCACCATTGAAAAGATTGACACAAAGTTAGATAAAACATTGAAGGTTTTAATGCTTTTGAACTTTGTATCATTCTTTGAATTTAATGGGTTTTTAATATAAAATTATTTTTCACCCACTTAGTCCTAGGGTACCATAGTCCTACATTTAGTGTGCCTTTAATATATTATAAGATTCTCTTAACGACAACTAAATGAGACTCTTTGGCACATGATTGATACCTTGCACACATACCTACCGCAAATAATATATCGGGTCTACTAACAGTTAGGTACAAAAGGCTACCAATCATACTCCTATAGAGTGTAATGTCAATTTGTTTTCCTTCATGATCATTATCTATTTTTGTATTAGTTGCCATTGGGGTTGACACTACTTTAGCATTTTCCAAACCAAATTTCTTAATAATTTCCTTAGCATATTTGGTTTGGTAAATATAAATTTCTTCGTTTGTTTGTTTGACTTGTAATCCTAAGAAGAAATTTAGTTCCTCAACTAGACTCATCTCAAACTTATTTTCCATATTCTTGATAAAGTCTTGAAGGAGTTCATCATTTGTTGACCCAAAGATAATGTCATCAACATATACTTGGGCTACAAAGATGTCCTTTGATGTTGACTTTATAAATAGAGTTTGATCTACATTACCCCTCCTAAAGTCTTTAAAGATTAAGAAAGATGATAATCTTTCATACCAAGCCCGAGGAGCTTGTTTCAAACCATACAAGGCTTTTCTAAGATTGTATACATAGCTTGGATAGTCCATATTCTCAAACACGGGAGGTTGTTCTATATATACCTCTTCCTTAATGAACCCATTTAGGAATGCCGATTTAACTTCCATTTGATGGAGTTTGAAACCCATATAAGAGGCATATCCTAATAGGATCCTAATAGACTCTAACCTAACAACCGGGGCATATGTTTCATCATAGTCAAGTCCTTCAACTTGATTAAAGCCCCTTGCAATTAACCTTTCCTTATTCCTAGTTATATTGCCTTGATCATCTAGTTTGTTCCTAAAGACCCATCTTGTGGTAATGATGGTGTTGTCATTAGGTCTCGAAACTAACTCTCATACTTGACTCCTTTCAAATTAAGTCAATTCATCTTGCATTGCTAAGATCCAATCCGGACCAAGTAATGCATCATTGATGGTTTTGGGCTCAATTTGGAATATTAGGGCTATATGACTAGAGGGATCTCTATGAAATGACCTAGTCCTAGCACCTTGAGATAATTCGCCTATAATTTGATCTATAGGGTGATTTTGATGAATTCTTATTGTTCTAAGAGGTGTATTAAGTTGATTTTGATCATGATTATTCTCAATCCTTCTTTCATCATCGGAATCACCTCTTATTTCCCCTTGATTTAACTCTCCCCCTTGATCATTACCCCCCTAAAGTTAAATCTTAAAATTTTTGGATAATCTCGTGATTTTTGTCATTGATATCATCATCAATGGGGGATTTCCTAGAGTATGTATTAGAGGTTTCATCAAATTGGACATTTGAAGATTCCTCAATCTTTTGAGTTCTTTTATTATAAACTCTATACCCTACACTAGTGGATGAGTATCCAACTAGGATTCCCTCATCCGCTTTGGACTCAAATTTACCTAGGTTGTCTTTGGTGTTTAAAATATAGACTTTGCATCCAAAGACCTTAAAATAGTGAATTGTTGGAATTGTATCATTCCATAATTCAAATGGGGTTTTTCCTAAAAACCTATGAATTAAAACCCTATTTTGGATATAGCAAGCGGTGTTGACCGCTTCCGCCCACAAGTAGCTAGGTAAAGAGTATGCATTAAGCATAGTCCTAGCCGCTTCTTATAAGGCATGATTTTTCCTTTCCACAACCCCATTTTGTTGGGGTGTTCTAGGGCAAGAAAATTCATGCTTGTACCCTTGTTCTAGGCAAAAGGTTGAGAAGTTAGAATTCTCAAATTCTCCACCATTATCACTACGGATCCGGTTGATTTTGAGTTTTCTTTCATTCTCTACTCTCTTACTAAATCATATGATTATTCCTAGGGTTTCATCCTTATTTTTCATGAAAAATACCCAAGTAAATCAAGAAAAATCATCTACTATCACTAAGAAATATTTACTACCAATCATGGAAGGAGTACTATGACAATCAAATAAGTCCATATGCAATAGTTCTAAAGGTAAAGTGGTACTAAGTAAAGTTTTACCTTTGTGTGATGTTTTTGATGTTTTCCCTTCTTGGCATGCATCACACATTTTGTCCTTGAGATACTTGACTTTTGGCAACCCCTTGACTAACTTTATTTTGGCTATTTTGGCAATGTTCTTCATATTGATGTGCCCTAGCCTCCTATGCCAAAGCCAACTTTCTTCTTCTTTTGCAATAAGGCACTTAGTAGAAGCATTAGTAGCATAGGATAAATCAACATAATATATATTTGATTTCCTAAAACCTACTAACATGCAATCATTTAAAGTTTTGTGTCTTATGAAACATTTTGAAGAATTAAATTAAACATCAAAATTGGCATCACATAGTTGACTTACACTAAGCAAATTAAATTTCATATTTTTAACTAATAACACTTTATGAATGGCAAGGTTGGGGGATACCTCAATTGTGTCTTTTCCTAGAATCTTAAGTTTACCACTATTTCCAAAAGACACCTTCCCCTTGCTAGTGTGGTTGATGGTGGAAAATTTTCTCTCATCACCGGTCATGTGTTTTGAGCACCCATTATCAACAATCCATAAGCTTGGTTCTTCTACCTATACAACATGAAAAATGCAAGCCTTAGGCACCCAAATTTTAGGACTGATAGCATCAACTATATAACTTTTGGGGACCCGAGCCTTTTTAGCCTTGCTTCTAATAGTTGGTTTTCTACTAATTAGAGAGGTGAAGGCTACTTCTTTCTCCTTAGGCTTATATCCTATGTCGGCCTTGTTATAAATGACCCTTTGGTCCCTAAGAATCATATCAAGATATTTGAACCTATTTGTAAACTTTTCTAAATATGCATGTAAATCACCTATTTTCTTTCTAAGTTCATTATTCTCATTCCTAAGTGTACATGCATCATCACAATATGGTTCTACATTTTTAAGTGACTTAATTTCTATTTTTAAGTCCTTAATTCTAGTTTTTGATCTATTTAAGGCATTTTGAAGGCATGCAATGGTTTTATAAAGTAACTCTATCCTAGGGGAGTCTCTTACCTCATCATCACTTGATGATGATTCGTCGCTTGAGGATGAGGATGAAGACTCCTCACTTGAACTTCTGGCTTCCTCCTCCAAGGCCATGAGAGCTAAGTTCCAAGTGGCATGATACATTTCTTCATGATCGGAAGAGTCCTCCAAGCTTAGTGTGTCACCATTGCTTCCTTCTTCTTCTTCTCCTTCTTTTCCTTCTTTTTCTTTTCCTTCTCCTCCTTTTTATCCTTCTTCCCTACAAAAAGAGCTACACCTTTCTCTTTTGATGAAGTATTAGCTTGCTCGTGCAATTCAAATTCACAAAAGAGTTCATCTAATTTAACCAAAGAAAGATCCCTAGAGACCTTATAGGCATCTACCATTGAAGCCCACAAGGTTGTTCTAGGGAAGATTTGGAGTACATACCTCACAAGATCTCAGTTCTCAACCTTTTCACCTATCACATGTAGTCCGTTGACTACCTCCTTGAAGCGACTATGCATTTGGCTCACGGTCTCGTTGGTCTTCATGGTGAAGCTTTGGAGTTGACCTATCAATAGGTCTCTTTTGGCTCTTCTAGTCTCCTTTGATCCTTCATTCAATTCGATGAGCTTCTCCCAAAGCTCTTTTACGGAGTTGAAAGGCCCGACTTTGAAAAGTGGCTCCTTGGATAGACCACATTGAAGTGTGGTCGTTGCTTTTGCATTAGCTTATGCTTTCTTTGCCATCTCTCTTGTCCAATCTTTTGTCAGTAGTGGTGCTCCGAATTCGTCGACCGGCTTTTCGAATCCATCTATAATACTAAACTAATTTTCGATGTCATTCATGAGGTAGTATTCCATCCTACCTTTCCAATAGCCGAAATCATTGCCGTCGAAGAATGGAGGCCTCGTCGTACTATATCCCTCTTGAAATGTCATGCTTCGGTTGATGGTTAGATCTTCTGATGTGATCCGGACTCTGATACCACTTGTAAGGGATCCTTGGAAGGCTAGAGGGGGGTGAATAGCCTCTTTTCGTTTTCTACAAAAATGATTAGTGGAAACACAAAAAATACAATAATAATAGAAACGAAAATGCAATGCTAACACGGAAGCTTTTACATGGTTCGAAGATAACGCTCCTACTCCACGACGATTCTTAAGGTGGATCAACCCAAATCAATCTTCACTAATAATCTTTCTCTTTTACAAAACCTCCTCTTCTTACAAAGGATGAAAATGAAGATTAGAGAGGAGGAGGGGAATTAAAACACTTAGGAAGCTTAGGAAATTTGTGGGAGCTTAAGAGAATGATCAGAATATAAGCATTAGACTCTTCTTGCTCCCCTTGGCCTCTTTTTAATAGGAAAGAGCCTCTTTTTCCCGTTGGAGGTTCATCAGTCGACTAATGAATCACATCAGTCAACTGTCATCGCGGCTAACGGCCAACAGCTTGGATTCACGGATTGATCGGTGATGTTGCCGTAATCGTGGTCGATCGGCTAAGCCTTTCGTTCGTGGCCGATCGTCAATAATGAAAGTTATCGCTAGCTTGTATGCGCGATCCGTCTGAGTCGACTATCATCGATTCTAGGATAACTCGATCATTGCCGGCCAGTTCTCCGACCTCCAATGTGCATTTGAAGACCGGATTCGGCCGCACAATGTTCGATCGAGGCATACCCCAAGTATGATTAATTCATACTTGAAAACATACCCTAAACCTAGACTTAACCTTCTAGCTTCTCCATCAGCTTTACGCCTCCAAGATTTCTCTGAGTCCACGACCATCCATGCGCTTGCCTTCAAAAGCTTCCTTTGGTTTTGTCATGTTTTGGGTTTCTTCTTCGCCAAAGTATGCTTGGACTTTACGCTGCCAAAACTACATGCTTGGACATATGCCGCCAAGACTTGCCTTTGGTCTTCCTTTGCCAAGGACTGCTTGGACTTTATGCCACTAAGACTACATGCTTGGACTTACGCCACCAAGATCTTTCCTTGGACTTCTCTTTGCCAAGATCACACTTGGACTTGTCTTTTACCAAGTCTTCATACTTGGATTTTTCTGTCACTTAAACATGTTCACAATTAGATCACAAAGCATTGCCTAACTTAGATGATTATCCAAACATCAAAATATATAAATGCTTGGGGTATTGTTGCACCAACAAGAAGTACCTGTTGGTTCAGAGAATAGCTCAGATGAAAAAGAAGAATGATCAAAGGTGTGGAATGTCTTTGTGGATGGTTCTTCTGGATCTGCAGGCAGTGGTGTGGAGGTACTGTTAATATCCCCTGAGAAGGAGGAAACTTGCATAGTTATGCACCTGGGATATCGAGCATTCAATAATGAAGCAGAATATGAAGCTATCCTAGCGGGGTTACAAGACGCTAGAGCTGCGGGAGCAACTTCTGTCAAGATCCATTCAGATTCCCAGTTAACAGTTTCACAACTCCAGGGTTCTTTCATGGTTCGGGAAGAAATATTGCAAAGATATTTAGTGGCCTTTGAGAAAGAGAAGGTTCATTTTCGGCAAGTTCTCTTGCAACAGATTTCGAGAGCAAATAATTGGAAGGCCGATGAGTTGGTTCGGCTAGCTAGTGCTATGAAAGGGGTAAAACAACCTAAAGCAGTCTGAGTGGAAGTCCCCACTTCTTTGGTGATATATAATGTGGAGGAGGCCATATCAGGAGTGGATCAGACTCCTGACTGGAGGACTGACATCATGGCATATTTACAGCAAGGAAAGATTCCAGAAGAAAAAGGAACAATATTTGTTTTGTTAAGTAGAGCGAAGCGATTTACCATTGTGGACGGAGTCCTATATAAGATATTTTTTGGGCGGCCCCTGTTGAAATGTTTGGGAAAGGAAGATGATGAATGGGTACTCCGAGAAATACATGAGGGTTGCTGCAGTAACCATTCGATCACTTCAACTTATACCCAATCATCCCGGGTCCACATCTCCTAAGAGATGTTTGCTTAAGATGTCAAAGCATAAGTCTTCATGATCAAGATGACTTGAATACCGCAAGTCAAAGGAACATCACACTTAAGCTGCAGTAAGAACTTCATTGACATATCTATATATGCAGAGAACCATATGAAGTCTTACGGTTGGTCACTCTAATGAACTAGTTACCATAACTAGCATTCACGATTAACTCCGGACATCACAATGTCTCCAGCCAGTGAGAATCAACTGTTTGGATACACCAAGGAGTATACCTCGTGCTAGTCTCGACAGAATTGATGGTGTCTAAATCCATCAATTCATCGATTAAGGATAATTCTGATACATCACAATTACACATGTAGAGATACTCACTAGTTGTGATCCAATCACAAATTCTCTCATGCTGTGAATTGTATCGTGGATATTCAGTAAATGAGTTTAAGATCTAATCAAATACATGAGAACATGTATACTCAAATAGTGAATCTTCATTTATCATATAAATGGTTCAAACATAAGGCGATTGCCTTAGGACATCTCTCATATATTACTAACAAAAGATTCCAGAAGAAAAAGGAACAACATTTGTTTTGTTAAGTAGAGCGAAGTGATTTACCATTGTGGACGGAGTCCTATATAAGATGTTTTTTGGGCGGCCCCTGTTGAAATGTTTAGGAAAGGAAGATGCTGAATGGGTACTCCGAGAAATACATGAGGGTTACTGCAGTAACCATTTGGGAGGAAGAGCTTTGGCGAGGAAAGTCCTATTAGTTGGGTATTTTTGGCCCACTCTCCAATAAGATGCGGCTCATATCATGTAAATTTGTTTGGCCTGCCAAAAACATAGCAACCAGTCTGAACGACCAGCCGAGCTCATGAAAGCTATTGTTGCTTCATGTCCCTTCGATCAGTAGGGAATGGATATAGTGGACCCCATGCTCGTGGCACCCTTGTAGAAGATATTTTTATTGGTAGCGGTAGATTACTTCTCCAAGTGGGTGGAAGCGGAGCTCCTCACCAAGATCATTGAGAATGTAGTAATACAGTTCCTATGGAAGAACATTATCTGTCGATATGAAGTCCCAAAGAGATTAGTCAGTGGCAATGGACTACAGTTTCAGGGAAAAAGGATCAAGGAATGGTGTCGGAGCCTTAACATCTAGCAGACTTTCACTTCTGTAGCTCACCCTCAGGCTAATGGGCAGGTTGAAGTGACTAATAGAATCCTCATTCAGGGGTTAAAGACCAAGTTAGGTGCTCAAAGGGGAAACTGGGTGGAAGA
Organism: Wurfbainia villosa; assembly: GCA_025175895.1. NCBI lineage: Eukaryota > Viridiplantae > Streptophyta > Magnoliopsida > Zingiberales > Zingiberaceae > Wurfbainia > Wurfbainia villosa. Next base: position 413,243 of record CM046005.1, read on the forward strand.
ATTGTCAGGGATCCTGTGGGCCTACCGAACTACCCTAAAAACGTCAACAGGAGAAACTCCCTTCAGTTTGGTGTATGGAAAGGAGGTTGTTATTCCGGTGGAGGCCATTTTGAATAGTGCTCGCGTGGAGGTTTATGAGCCGGAGCAGAATCAAATTATCCGAGGCATCGAGCTAGATTTGCTAGAAGAAAAATGAGAACAGGCGCGGAGGCAGGCGGAGTTTTATAAACGAAGGGTGCAGCAAGCCTTTAATAAAAAGGTACTGCCTCGAAGATTTCAAGAAGGGGATTTGGTCCTGCACAAGGTTAGCCCTGCCGGAGATCTAGAAAAGTTAGCTCCAAATTGGGAAGGACCCTATGTGGTGAATCGTCATGTGGTAGGATTGGCTTATTATTTGAAGGATGATCAGGACAAGGAACTCCCTCGACCTTGGAATGCTGTACATTTGAAGTATTTTCATACCATCTAAGAAGCAGGAGATATAGGAAAGAGTTGGTGGGCCTCTTATGGAATGCGTAAAGCGATTCAATATGTCATTTGATATATGGCAAGCATGAATACAAGTGGCAAGTCATTTGTAGTAAAACTAATTTCTCCAATGGAATACTATGAAAAGAATGAAAATAAAAAGGGAACTATATATAATGACCAAAATCCCTTAACAACAATCATTCTAAGGTGATACACAGAGTTATAATTTGAAATGATCTGGAGGGTAGTGTCGGAAGCCAGTTTCCCAGTGCAAGAAGAGTGCAGACTGGTTCGTAGAAGGTAGTCCTTGGTCGGCGTATTGCCAAACCGCTTCATTGAATCCATCCTAGAAGGTGGCCCGTATCAGAGCTATCAACCGTTCTCGTTGGCTCAGGTCGTCAGAACTTCGATCCTGGTAAAGCCCGATATAATTTTCTTGATGCTCACAAAGGGACTAGCGCATTTCACTATAGCGTTGGGATATCTCCATGATAGCGTCGGCCGGGACAGATATATCATCTGCTCGGGAGGTCTGACCTTGTTGCAGGAACCTCGTCATCGCCATCATGTCCTGGCGTATGGAGGCCGAGATACCCTCCATAGCCTCCATGTGGGATCTGGTGCGAACAAGCTAGCTACCCTGTCTTTGGAGGGAGGTTTCCTGCCTGTGTATACGGGCGTGAGCGTGCACCCTAGAAGTTATTAATGAGGAGTTTTCTTGTACCTCCTTGCATAAGCGGGTGCGGAGGTCCACTATTTTGTCTTTTGCTCTTTGGTGTTAAACTCGCAGATTCGCTATGACTTCAGAATCCCTTTGTTTGCTGCGGAGTAGTTCAGCTATTTGCTCCTGAAGGTCAACCAACTCTTGAAGACGGTGAGCTATTCTATCAGTCTGTTCTTACTGAGCACCCTGTAAAGTAGATAAAAGTTCTGTGTGGGCCTGCTGTTGTGCTTGTAATGCTGTGATGGTCTCAGCATCTTCTTGCTGCTGGCGATGAGCTTCCGCTAGCTGCTCCTGACATTGCACCAATTTTTGCAATAGACGATCCTCCCAGCTCCTTATAGCAGCTTGATATTTCAGTTGTCGTTGCTCCTACTGTAGAAACTAAGCTCGGTATTGTGTGAAGGAGCGGTCCAGCTCTTGATAGTTTGTTAAGGCCTGGAGGTCATTAATCAGAAAGAGGTCGTTAGACGAAGGAAATCAGCGAAGTCAGTTTGGGGAGCATACCAATTCCAGAATGTGGTGCAAACTCTCCATCCGTGGAGTCAATTCTTCCAAGTTTAAGATTCGAAGACCACGGGTGGAAGAAGAAGAAGGGATAGATGACACTAAAGGCGAAGGTTCGCTCATGATGGGGTGGTGAAAGGTGGAAGAAATGGGTTTACAAGGGGTTCGGAAGGAGAGGTGGTGTCTAAAGGAATGGAAGGCGGCATAGAGGTAGCCAAATGGGTTGGGAAGGCTACGAATAGAGCTCTTGTTAAGAGGCTCGAGGAAACTGGCGAAGAAAGGGGGGAAACAGACCTGGGTGGTGGAAGGTCATAAATTGCCCATTGTTTGGCAGAAGCAAAAGAATCTGCAGGAAGTAGTTGGCTCGGTGAGGTACTTGGCAAGGAAGATATGGAGAACACAGGGATTGAAGGCTCTTTGCTGGTGGGGGGAAGAGCAAGGAAATCATGGTCTATATCCAATTGAGAAGAAAGGCCTCCCGAACTTTGGGCAGCAAGAGGAGGCAGCGGGGAGGCGATTAGGAGAGGCAGATGCGAAGATGGGGGAATCTCAGCCATCATGGTTTCTGATGTTGGAGAATGCTTTGGAGAAGGAGAGGGAGTGGAAGCAGGGATGTCCTCTACCTGCAGATGTTGACGTGTAGCGCCCCTCAATTCAACCTGATGTTGAAAGAAAGGAGGGGGCGATTTGCGAATTCCCAGGATGGAGGGGGAAGGGACAGACGAGTTAGGGTTTTCAAGCGGCATCGGAGGTGGGGATGGACATGTTATGCTAAGCGTATTTGGCGTTGTTGAGATGGAGATTTCAGAAGAACAAGAAGGAGGAGGGGGTGCTGGAATAGGAGCGACGGAGATGGGTGAAGACACAATAGGGGATGAAGGTGGAGGTGCGGTAGGTTGTTGGCCCTCGCTTCGCTCGAACCCTTGGCGACGCTTTGCCAGTGCTTGCTGAAAAAGAGAATACATCCTGCCTCTTGAGGAAGGGAAGAAGCGCAGAAGCTAGTCACTGAAACACGGGGGAGTAGTTGTGGGCGGAGAAGAAGAAGAAGATTGAAAATCAGGAAAAGAAGATGGAAATGGAAAAAAGAGAAGGTGAAAAGTCTTATATATGAGGCACTAAATGAGCTTGCGGTGTCAATTGGGCTTCAAAGCAGTGAGGTGAGCCCCTGGAAGGTGTGGAATAGTAATTTAGTCTTTTCACCACCCGTTATTTGCCAGAACCATTATCTCCTTGTGGAAAAAGAACAGAAGCATCTAACTTCAGAGTACATACATGGCCCTCGAAGGTATACTTCTCTTTTTTTTTTAAGTTTGGCCTTAACCCAAAACTATTATCCCCGTTTAACTGATGAATGAAGAAATAATGGCAGTGTGAAAAAGTTTTTCTAGCCTGAGAGGGCGGAGCCTTGGGTTAAACTCTCATCTTTTCATGTGGCTCGGCACTAGCCGAAGCCGTTATCCCCGTGCGATGGTGGAACGGAGGAGTAGGGTTTAAGGTAAAAACACCTATGAAGAATGGCAGAGTGAAAAAGTTTCTTTTGACTTGAAGGGGCCAAGCCCCATATCAGGTTGCTACACTATTTTATGGCTTGGCGTTAGCTGAAGTCGTTATCCCCGTGCGGTGGTGGAACGGAGGAGTTAGGTTTAAGGTAAAAACACCTGTGAAGAATGGCAGAGTGAAAAGTTTCTTTTGACATGAAGGGGCTAAGCCCCATATTGGGTTATCACACTTTTTTATGGTTCGGCACTAGCCGAAGCCGTTATCCCCGTGCGGTGGTGGAACGGAGGAGTTGGGTCTAACTGCACTTTTGAAGAAACACAACGGCGGAGTAAAAAAAAATTTTATTCCGACCCGACCAGGTGAAGCCCTAGGTCGAGTTGTCACTATCTTTATTGTTTGCCTGCAAGACAAGCAAATATCCCCGTGTGGTGGTGGAACGGAAGAGTTGGATTTAAAGTAGAAGCACTCTTGAAGAAATACAGCGGCGGAGTAAAAGATTTTTTCCGACCCTACCAGGCGAAGCCCTAGGTCGAGTCATCACTATTATTATTGTTTGCCTGCAAGACGAGCAGATATCCCCGTGCAGTGGTGGAACGGAGGAGTTGGGTTTAAGGTAGAGGCAAAGAAGAAGATACAACAGCAGATGGGAGGAGCTAAATCTGTGCTCAACTGTATATATCATTTTTATCCCCGTGCGATGGTGGATAGGAAGAGTTGAGATTTGCCTCGGCTATATATATTATTTTATCCCCGGGCAGTGGTGGATCGGAAGAGCTTAGTTTTGCCTCAGCTGTGTATATCATTTTTATCCCCGTGCGGTGGTGGATTGGAAGAGCTGAGTTTTTCCTCAGCTATATATATCATTTTTATCCTCGTACGGTGGTGGATCGAAAGAGATGAGTTTTACCTTAGCTGTATATATCATTTTTATCCCCGTGCGATGGTGAATCAGAAGAGCTGAGCTTTGCCTCGACTATATATATTATTTTATCCCCGTGTGGTGGTGGATCGGAAGAGCTGAGTTTTGCCTTAGTTGTGTATATCATTTTTATCTCCATGCGGTGGTGGATCGGAAGAGCTGAGTTTTGTCTCAGCTGTATATATCATTTTTATCCCCGTGCGATGGTGGATCGGAAGCGCTGAGTTTTTCCTCGACTATATATATCATTTTTATCCCTGTGCGGTGGTAGATCGGAAGAGCTAAGTTTTGCCTCAGCTGTATATATCATTTTTATCCCCGTACAGTGGTGGATTGGAAGAGCTGAGTTTTGCCTCGGCTATATATATCATTTTTATCCCCATGCGGTGGTGGATCGGAAGAGCTAAGTTTTGCCTCATCTGTATATATCATTTTTATCCCCGTGCGGTGGTCGATCGGAAGAGCTAAGTTTTTCCTCAGCTGTATATATCATTTTTATCTCCGTGCGGTGGTGGATCGGAAGAACTGAGTTTTACCTCAGCTATGTATATTATTTTATCCCCGTGTGGTGGTGGATCGGAAGAGATGAGTTTTGCCTCGGCTATATACATTATTTTATCCTCGTACGGTGGTGGATCGGAAGAGCTGAGTTTTGCCTCGGCTATATATATTATTTTATCCCCGTGTGGTGGTGGATCGGAAGACCTAAGTTTTGCCTTGGCTATATATATTATTTTATCCCCGTGCAGTGGTGGATCGGAAGAGCTGAGTTTTGCCTCAGTTGTATATATTATTTTACCCCCATTTGGCAAGAGACTAGCAGAACCAAGTGTTACCTCGGTTATACACTTTTCTTTATCCTTGCGCGAGGTGAAGTGGAGGAACTGGGTCCTCACCCAATTATATATATGGTTCTTGTATAATAAAAGGATGGAGAAGTTGTATACTTGTTTGACTCTTGTGCAGTAAAGAGGAGTTAAAGCCTCACACAGAAGGAAGAGGGATGGAAGGAGAGATAAATTGGGAAAGATACTGACGGAAGCTCGCAATGAAGAAGTTCATTAATGAAGAAGAGCTACGTAATACAACTTTTCTAAAGAGGGAAATAACAGATGAAGCCCTTGTTCAAAAGGGATTACAGTTCTCTCTGAGGAGGCATTGAAGGAGCTTCTTTACGTGACTGTGGTTGACATAGCAGCTGCCGAAGATAGGACTGCTGTATGAATATGTGCTTGGATAAGTTTTTATGGGACACTGCCAGTTGCTGACGCAGAGAGTAGTTGTTGGTGGAAGCCACCCGTAAGCGTCGTTGTAGATCCAGAACTTGCTCTTCCAAATCTGCAATATAGCGTTGCTCTTCAGTCTGTCCCTCCAAAGGAGGAGAGTTGCTATCCTATCCTGATACAGGTTCCATGGCGCAAGGAGGAAGAGGAAAAAATGGATGTCAATCAAATGACAGTTTGGGGTTTTTATAGATGTGAAAGAAGGATATTCATTAGCCCTCGTAAGAAGGGGCAATAAATGCAAATAAAGAAGGGAAAGCATAAAGACAATAGTTGGGGGTTATTGAAAGCAGTAATTCTGGAGGGATGGTTTGAGTTTCACGAAAGCAATAAGGGTGAAGTCTGTTCTAATGAGATTGTTGTCATTTCTGATTAAAACAGTTCGAAACTTACAAGAAAACGATAAAAATAAGTACCAGTATCCCTTTCTTTTTATTAGCATGCCTGACAGTGGTTACATCAATTAAACTACTAGTTATATAGGCTTTTTATTATTGGTGTTGCCAGGGGAGTTGGCAGTGGACTCCTCTGACGGGGGAGGTGCCAGAACGACCCTGTAGAGGTCGCCTTGAGCCGGAGGTACAGCGGGTAGAGCTCCGGTAGAGGGGGGCGGAGGAATCTCAACTGGAGGGACTGGAATGAAAGCTAAGGCCAGTGAAAGAGGAGGGAGCTCAACGGAGGCCCAAGAATCTCCTATGGTATATTCCCATGTCATGGGAGGGGGGGGGGGGTTCCAAACCCGGTTGCGAAAATAAGGAAAAGGGGCTTGGAAGGACCTCCCCACATTGGGAGTCAAGGCGTCAGCCGATGCGGGAGGAGGAAGAGGTCGGTATGCCGAGGTCATGGTGGATTGTGTGGCGGATTCCTCGACGGGTCATGTAGTCAGATCGTGTAACTCGAAAGAATCAGAATCCTAAGATATGTCAATGGGGTGTTCTGCAGAAGCCATGGAGGTGGGATAGAAGGTGAAGGACGTTCACGGTGACAATTTATAATGGAAAGAGGGAGAATCGCATTTGTCCTTGAGAAGGGAAAGAAGATGAAAGGGCAAAGGGAATAATAGCATCAACATGGGAAACCATCGAGACATTAGTTCCAAAGCGGCCAACTATTTCGAGAAGACAAAGTGGCAAAATGGTTTAATTTTTGCTGAGCCAAGAATCAGTTCTGGCAAGAGGAAGATAAAGCCCAGGATGGCTTGAGCGGGTTTCCGAGCGGAGAATCTTGTCAGTCGATTGGCACTATAGAAGACAGAGAATAGACAGCAATTCCTGAGAGAAGAGCCCAAAAATGCCCTTAAATTTTCTGAACCATGATAACACATACATAAAAAGCAACACAAGACAATGTCGTTTCAAGCAGTCTTTAATGATGGGAAATCAGGAAATACAATAAAGAAGATATGATAAATTACAGTTCAAAAAGTTCGGGAGGACATTTAGCAAGAGCCACTTCAGGGTCTAAGTAGCTCGTGTCAATGTCGGGAGGAGGGTAGCCTTGTCCAGCATTTAAGGAGGAGGACCCATCGAAGCCTAGTGTAAACAGTTCCATGCCCTTTTGTACATACTGCATCTTCAGGTCCACCTCCTGCTCCTTCAATTGGGCTTGACATGCGGCTAATTGGGCGGCTAACGCGTCCCTCTCTTGTGCCGTCGTCACCGCCTGATGGCCCAGGGAAGATAGGGCCTCAGCAAATTCTTTCCGAAGTTCTTGCTGGTACTGGGCCACTAAGGTCAGTATTTTAGGAAGAGTGGCTGCAATTGAAGAGAGATCTTTACACTTCTTAAAGCAAGATTTCTGAGCAGCTTCCCAAGTTTGACGATCTTGTGAAGTTGGAGAATAGTTGCCGAGGAGTCAGCAGCCTGAATATATGCCTCTGCAAGTTGCCTTTTGTATCCGTTCAGTTCATGGGTAAGGAGGTCAACTTGCTGGAGTTGGCTAGATTGTAAAAACAGCTGGTGATGAAGATCCTCGTTCTTTCTTTGGAGCTCCTCTTTTTCACTCTGCACTATCGCCAATTGAGTCATGGAGTCTTCACATTGGGCGATCAAAGTGGCTTCCCTCTACATACCCTCCTTCAGCTGTTGCGCAAACCTCTTCTGTTGGGCAAGGGAGGCAAAATGACGGGCCTCCACATTGGATTGGTAATTTACTAGATGAGACATCATCTCATTGTAGGTGGCAGACAGCTGAAGAGGAAGGCAGATGTTACAAGTATGAACACTGATACACATATACTAAAAGATAAAGGAAGAAGAAGCTTACCTCGGCCAAAAGTTTGCCCATGCAATCGTAAGGGCCTTGTACACCAGACTGGTTGAAAAACTTTACTTTTCCCAAGTGGCGAATTTTGAGGGAGGCCCCCAGAGTCATCAATGAAGGGGTGGGGGGGAGGGGGGGTGAGATCTCCTCCCACTAATGAGGGGGAGGGATCCATAGCCCGAGAAGGAACGGGAGAAGTGGGTATATCAGTGGAAGTATTTACAGGAAAAGAATCAGTAGGAGAATCAATTTGTGGGTCGGGTCGAATGGGAGATGAAATGGGAGAAGGAGAAGGAGAAAGTTCCCCTCGAGGGGAAGAGGGTGGGATAACTAACGTAGTCTCCTCCACCCTAGGTTCGTAGATAACTAAGTGTTGGTGCCTATTTAGCTTTGAGGGGGAAGGTAGAGGAGAAGAATGGGAGGAAGAAGATACATGAATTGAAGAGGAGCTGGGGACGCCTTCCCTGGAAGAGTGCAATTTCTTCCGAGGTGAAGTGGGAGCTGTTGCAGATTTGCCTTTGCTTCGCTTCTTGGAAGTCTTCTTCTTAGCGGCTGCAATCTCCTCACCTTTCGGGATAGCATCCTGCATTAGATTATCTTCAAAGTCTATTGTTAGAAAACAAGATGGACATGAGAGTTAGTTGCACCAAGGTCAGAACAACATCCTACCTACGACGTCCGGGTCAGTTAATGAAAAAGGAGACAACCCATGGCGACTGAAGAGGGGAGGTTTCATCAGATGGTCCGAGCTATAGTGGAATTCTCTTAACACTCTGTAGACCTTTGGAAAAGGACATTGAGTCCTAATTTTGTGGAAGGGGGTAACTCCGGAAAATCTAGCTTCCAGGTATCCAAATGGGGAAGAGGCGTCGACAGTTGGGCAAAAAAGTAGAGTGCCTCCCATCCCTTGTGGGAAGAAGACATGTTCACTAAAAATTGACAATCCGAGCGGCTAGAAAAATAGAAGAGACCCTCCTTAGAAGATTTCAATTAGAAGAAGCAATGGAATAGTTGTGGAGACAAAGGAAGACCTAAGTGTCGAAATACTATGATGGCCCCTGATTATATGTGGAAGGAGTTGGGAGTGAATTGATTGATGGACAATTTATAGAAGTCCAAGATTTCTAGATATGAAGGGGGCATGGGTAAATATAAACCATTGAGCAGTTGTTCGAAAAAGAAGCAATGTAAGTCTGGAGGAGAAAGATGTGGTCGGTAAGAGGTGGTGTTGAAATGGCAAAGCACGGAGGGGTCTATGTATTGGCGCCTAATGTTGAAGAAATAATATTTGTTATCTAGCTGAGTGATGGTGTATTCATACCAAAGGGTTCGGGTCAGGTTCTTCGAGGCCATAGGTGCAAGAGGAGGAGGAGCACTTACTTGAGGGTCGAAGGGGGAACGCTCGCAAGAGAGGAAGCTAGGGCACCTAATCATCATCAAAGAAAATCACCGAAGGAGGAAGAAGAATGTAGAATATTTGACGCCGTTAGAGGGGGGTGAATAGCGTTTGACCGTTCGTAGATGGAATTCGATCGCGTGTTCGTGTCTACAAGTTTCGTTAGCACAGCAGAATATATATAATAACAATAATGAAACACAATCACAAACACAATAACGCAAAGATATAACATGGTTCGAAACCGTACGGTTCCTACTCCACGGATCGAGCTCTAAAGAGCCCTAGTGATGCACACACACTCACTAATCACAAATACTCCTTCTCGATAACAAGTCGGAGGTGGAGAAACCTCGTACAAAAGATTACAACAATAATCTAAGTAGATACAAGCAAATACAATGAGATACAATGCAATATAAGTAAAGAAAAAGCTTTACAAATGCCTTTTGATTGCTTACTTGTTGATCGCTTGAACCGTGGTTGAAGATCCTGATTTGCAGCAGCAAATCATCTCAAAAACGTCCAAGAAATCATTGCAAATTCCTCCATCACGAGCTCCTTATAAATCTTCAACCTGTGCTGGAAAAAGTCGATCAGTCGACTGATCGGGACCATCAGTCGACTGATGCCACTGTTGTCGTGAGACAACGGCTAGATCCACGTTGGATAAGTCCAACGGATCTACCATCAGTCGACTGATCATACCCATCAGTCGACTGATGGAGTCCTCACTCGACCAATCGAGTCTCAACTCCATTCTGTGGCGATTTCCGAGCACCGCCATCGATCACACGATCGATCCGATCATTGCGCCATCACCGACCGCCATCCTCGCAAATCAAGCTGCTAGGCCACTTCCGATCAAACCCTAGTTGACTCGGTCCAGTCGAGTGCCACATGGAACCAGTCGACTGGTACACCTCAAACATGAGGTTATAGCCCAAGTATGGTGCCCCCATACTTGCTAGACCACCCTTAGCCTAGACCTAAGCCTTCTAGCCATCTCCATCAGCCTCACGCCTCTCGGATCCCTCCAAGTCATCCATGACTTGTTCATCCATCGCGCTAGCCTTCAGATGCTTCCATCGGCTATGTCATGCTAACGGTGTCTACACTGCCAAGGCACATTGGACTTACGCCGCCAAGACTCCGCTTGGACTTTACGCCGCCAACATCAATCCCCTTGGACTTCAAATGTCAACCCATGTTGGACTTTCCATGCCAAGACCATGCTTGGACTTTCCTTGCCAACCCATGTTGGACTTTCCATTTGCCAAGACCTATGCTTGGACTTTCCATGCCAACCCATGTTGGACTTTCCATTTGCCAAGACCCATGCTTGAACTTTCCATGCCAACACATGTTGGACTTTCCATTTGCCAAGTACCCAAGACTTGGACTTTCCCATGACAATTACATTGTCATATATTTTTGTCGAAACATCAAAACATCACTCGAGTCAAACTCGAGTCCTGGTCAATCGTGACCTGGGCCGATTGCACCAACAATCTCCCCCTTTTTGATGTTTGACAAAAACCAAACAAAACATTTAGTTATAATACTAACTTAAATCCCTTACCAATTATCTCAAATTGATAATCTTAAATGTTCTCCCCCAAACATTCTCCCCCTTTTTGACATACATCAAAAAGGTTATCTCTCCAAGGAGGTCAATGTCTTATGTCCCAATGAGATCTTACAATCTCCCCCTTGATCCAAAAATACCTAGGATGCCTACCATCTTCCTAGTGATAAGTCACATATCACTCAAGAGAGGCAATCCTATACACTCTCCCAATTTCCAAATTGGGTATCCAAATCCCATTTTTCTCCTCATGAAGAAAAATATAATTCATCATCCCATGATGAATTCCTCCCCCTAAAGGCTTGCTCCCCCTTGACCATTGCACCAACAATGTCCTTGAAAAGTCCCTAAGCCAATAGAAACTCTAAACCATCAAAATTAAGGTTAGAAATTCAACATTGAACTTTCCAACATCTTAAATTTGATACAAATCCTAAACACCTCTCCTAATCCATATCCAATAGATTTTCACCCTTTATAATGCTTCCCAAAGCATATCCTAGAGTTAGGAGTGGTTAGGGACCTTAACCGCACCTAAAATCGGGTTAAACAACCTTGGTTACTCGAATCAGGCTACCAATGAGTGATTCGTAAATCACGATCGGCACTCATCACCAACTACCACAATGGCGGATCGATAATCAAATTTTCGAATTTCAGTTATCAGAGTTGAATTTCAAAAAATCATAAATAATTATACGTATATCGAAAAATCACGAAATTTAATATGTATAACACCTATGACCAATACAATGGGTGAAAAATATTTGAAAATTATTTTACCCATAAAATAGTGAAATTGATACAAAATCCAAAAGTGACTAAAAACTTTAAAGTTTAAGCTCACTTTGTATCAATCTCATCAATGGTGATTGCTACCAAAAGATAGACTTCACCAAGGTTTTTCAAAATGATTTTAAAATGTTTTCAAAACCTTATTTTGGATCATATTCCTTGGGCTCAATGTACATGACTTGTACATAAGCTTTCCCAATGATCCACCATTGAAATTAGATGAGTTTTAGTTCATCTAGATGCAAAAACTATGCACCTTGAACTTAACTCATATCCTAGCATCTCACATGTATCTAGGGTGTATAAATACACATACATGTCAATTGGATGTGAGATATAGGTTTTGGTTCATTTAAACTAGGGTTTCATGCATTTCCTAGGCAACCCTACTTGATTCCCCTATAAATGGGACTCCAAGTCATGTCATTGTCCTTAGTTCAATTTTAATCAATTAAATGCATGAAATGATCATGACATAAAGATAGCAATAATTAAAACATGGCCAATGATCATGATGTCATGGCATATGATAAAATTTAAAACACATGACATTCAATCCTAATTCCCAAACATAATCATGACATATAAATGATAAAAATAAATATGATGTCATTGTTGGTGCAATCGGCTCAGGTCACGATTGACCAGGACTCGAGTTTGACTCGAGTGATGTTTTGATGTTTCGACAAAAACATATGACAATGTAATTGTCATTTGGTAAAGTCCAAGTCTTGAGTACTTGGCATGAAAAGTCCAAGTGGGACACTTGGCACATGAAAAGTCCAAGCATGGGTCTTGGCATGAAAAGTCCAACATGGGTTGGCAAGGGAAAGTCCAAGCATGGGTCTTGGCAAAGTAAAGTCCAAGTCTTGAGTACTTGGCATGGAAAGTCCAAGCATGAGTCTTGGCATTTGAGAAGTCCAAGGGTTTGATATTGGTGGCGTAAAGTCCAAGCTGGAGTCTTGGCAGCATAAGTCCAATGGTTGGCGGCGTAAAGTCCAAGCGGAGTCTTGGCGGCGTAAGTCCAATGTGCCTTGGCGGTGTAGACACCGTTAGCATGACATAGCCGATGGAAGCACCTGAAGGCTAGCGCGATGGATGAACAAGTCATGGATGACTTGGAGGGATCCGAGAGGCGTGAGGCTGATGGAGGTGACTAGAAGGCTTAGGTCTAGGCTAAGGGTGGTCTAGCAAGTATGGGGGAACCATACTTGGGTTAAAACCTCATGTTTGAGGTGTGCCAGTCGACTGGTGTCATATAGCAGTCGACTGGACCGAGTCAACTAGGGTTTGACTGCGGGTTATGGCCTAGCGATCATTTGCGAGGTGGCCGATCGATGAGCCGAGGCTCAGCGATCGTGATCAATGATCGATCGGTGGTGCTCGAGAAATCGGCCACAGAATGTAGTCGAGACTCGACTGGTCGAGTGAGGACTCCATCAGTCGACTGATGGTCACAATCAGTCGACTGATGAAGGTTCCGTTGGACTTTTCCAGCATGGAACTAGCCATTGTCTCACGACAACAGTGGCATCAGTCGACTGATGGTCCCGATCAGTCGACTGATCGACTTTTTCCAGCACAGGTTGAAACTATAAAAGGAGCTCGTGATGGAGGAAATTGGCATCGGTTTCTTGAGGGTTTTGGAGCGATTTGCTGTTGCAAATCAGGGTCTCCAAGGTGATTTCAAGCAACCAAGCAATCAAGTAATCCAAAGGCAATTGTAAAGTAGTTTTCTTTACTTGCATCGTATTTCATTATTGTAATTGCTTGTATTAGTATCTTATTGTTGTAAGACTAATTGTACGAGGTTTCTCCACCTCCAGATTGTTCCGAGAAGGAGTTATTATTATAGTGGTGTGTGATTGGCATCGCTAGGGTTCGTACGAACCCGATCCGTGGAGTAGGAACCGTGCGATTTCGAACCATGTTAAATCTTCATGTCTTTGTGTGTGCTTGTTCATTTCGTTATTATATTATATCTATATTCCGCTGCGCTAACGAAATTGTAGACACGAACGAGATCGAATTCCATTGACGCTATTCACCCCCCCCTCTAGTCATTCCAAATATTCCTAACAAGTGGTATCAGAGCCCGGGGCTCTTCTACGGATTAACAACCCGGAGCCAAGAAGCTAGAGGGAAGAATATGGATTTCCAAGAAAAATTGGGTGACGACGTCAACATCCCACCTTCCTTCAACCGCGAACATTTTGCGTATTGGAAAGGTAGGATGGAATATTTTCTAATGACGAATATAGAAAATTGGTTTGCCGGGACTATAGGTTTTGATGCTCCGAGAGGAGAAAACGGCAAAATCCTCAAGATGAAGAGATGGACCGAGGAGCAACGGGAAAAATTCAAGACAACCGTTAAGGTAACAAAAATATTGATTGATTTGATACCTAACGATATTTTGTCCAGATTAGGAAGCTATAGGGATGCCAAGGAGTTGTGGAACAAGTTGATCAAGTTCCACGACAATCCCGAATCGGTCCAAGAAGACTTGGAAGAGGAGGAGACCGAAGAAGAATCATCATCATCCTCACAAGAAAGTGAGGAGTCAACTTCCGGGTCGGAAGAGGTGGAGGAAGTGGAAGAAGCATCCACTTCTAGGATTGAGGAGGAGAGACCATCCTCTACACCGGAGCAACCTCAAGAAGAGCCTTCAACATCCGATCAAGATGAGGAAGCTCAAAGTTCAACTCCGGCACCTACCACCACCCTAGGTAACTCAAACACTTTATCTTCCAATAAAAATCATATTATGTGTTTTGAGTGTAGGGAATTTGGGCACTATAAGAGCAAGTGCCCAAAGAAGGTTAGGAAAGCTCCACCGGCACCAAAGGCCAAGGAGGCCGGTCCCTCAAGTCAAAAGAGCAAGGAGCATATTATATGTTTCACGTGCAACTCAAAGGGACATTATCGGAGTCAATGTCCAAGGGGAAAGAAGAAAGGGCAAGAAGGAGCAACACAAGTAGGGGGAGCCTCCAAGGCAAACCCTAAGGTAAAATTTATTAATGCACCTTCAATTTCTAGGGATAAGAAGCATGCTAGGAATAATTTTAATAGTCTTGCTATTGTGCATGAAAAGCATGCTAGAAATAATAGATATATTTGCCTAGGAGCTAAGAGTGTTCACTTAGGAAATAAGAAGAAATTTGGGACTAATGTCCCTAAAAATATATTACCTAAGGAAAGCATTAAGAAAATAGGAGAACATCTAGGCTTTAATGCTAAGAAATCTAGACATATGCCTAGAAATAAAAATATCTCAAGAGAAAATGAAAAATCAAAAATTGAGATATTAGAAAAGAAAAATCAAGCCTTGAGATCAAGGCTTGAAAAACTTGAAAAGACCCTCAAAATTATGCAAAATCAAATGCAAGGGTCTAGTGGTCAAAATCAAGGGTCCAAAAGTCTAAGTCAAAGGTCTAGGACTCAAAGTCAACACCTAGGAGCTCAAAGACAAAAGTCAACCAATGGCAAGCAAGGTTTGGGTCACAAACCTAAGCCTAAGGTGGCTTACCATAGTGTTCCATTTGACTATGAAACACAAACTAGGTCTAGGAAGACCAAGGTCAATAGGGAAGTCATCTCTAGAGTTGACCAAAGGGTATGCCTAGTGGCTAGGGTTTCTAGGAAACCTAGGGTGGCCACTAAGAAGGTTGCAAGGGGAGTTACCCCTAGAGTCAACCTAGGTAAGACCCAAATGACCAAGGCTAACAAGCCTAGGAGGGTCATTAGGAAGGTATCTAGGGAGGTTATCCCTAAGGAATACCTAATTAACCCTAGGAGCTCAAATCGGTTTTGGGTTCCTAAGAGCGTGATTGATTCACGCTAAGATAGGTTTAGGGTGTGCCAACCTTGATTGGATGGGTAGTTAACTCAACCATGGCAAAGGTGGCATTTTAGGATATTTTCAAGGTTATGGTTACCTTAGAAATAGATTTGAATCATAATCCTAAAAGATTTTAGGATGTGTCAATATTAATTGAGAAGTTTGATAATTTGATCAAATTGGCACAATTTAGGTTTAGAGGTTTTAATGTGTCAATTTGGGTTTTTGGCACATTTGGGAGAATTTAGGTTAATATGGCAAAATAAACCTAATTATATCAAATGATAATTAATATTAAAATGTAGGTATTGCTATACCTATATATTTTATGTGTCATGCCTTGTTTGTCATATAACATGTCATGACATCATATTTAGTTTTAATCTTATAAAATGTCATGTTCATGTTTAGGATTTAAGTTAAATGTCATGTGTTTTTAGATTTCATATTATGCCATGACATCATGATTATGAGCATATGCTTATTTATATCATCATAAATGCCATAATCATTCATGCATTTAATTAAAATTGAGTTAAGGACTTTGGCATGACTTGGAGTCCCATTTATAAGGGAATCAAGTAGGGTTGCCTTAGAGAATGCATGAAACCCTAGATTAGGATGAACAAAACCCACATCTCACATCCAATTGACATGTATGTGTATTTATACACCCTAGATACATGTGAGATGCTAGGATATGAGTTAAGTTCAAGGTGCATAGTTTTTGCATCTAGATGAACTAAAACTCATCTAATTTTATTTGTGGATCATTGGGAGAGCATGTGTACAAGTCATGTACATAGAGCCCAAGGAATATGATCCAAGATAAGGTTTTGAAAACATTTTAAAATCATTTTAGAAAACCTTGGTGAAGCCTATCTTTTGATAGCAATCACCATTGATGAAGTTGATACAAAGTAGGACCAAAACATTGAAAATTTCAATGGTTTTGAACTTTATGCCAATTTCACTATTTTATGGGTAAAATAATTTTCAAACATTTTTCACCCATTGTATTAGTCATAAGTATTATACGTATCAAATTTCGTGATTTTTCGATGTACATATAATTAGTTATGATTTTCCTAAACTCGATTCTGATAATCAAATTCGAAATTTTTATCAGTATCGATCGCTTCCGAGTGGCGGTGATCGATAGTGTGGCAATGAATCGGTAGCTAACAGAGTCGACTGCCAAGGCTGATTTTGGGTTAACAAGGTTTGTTTAGCCCGTGTTCAGCCACGGTAATGGTCCCTAATCACTCCTAACCCTAGGATATGCTTTGGGAAGCATTATAAAGGGTGAAAATCCATTGGATATGGATTAGGAGAAGTATTTAGGGTTTGTATCAATTTTAAGGTGTTGGAAAGTTCAATGTCGAATTTCTAACCTTATTTTTGATGGTTTAGAGTTCCTATTGGCTTAGGGACTTCCTAAGGACATTGTTGGTGCAATGGTCAAGGGGGAGCAAGCCTTTAGGGGGAGGAATTCATCATGGGATGATGAATGGTATTTTTTCCTTATGGGAAGGAAAAATGAGTTTTTGAGAAACCCAATTTGGAAATTGGGAGAGATTATAGGATTGCCTCTCTTGAGTGATATGAGACTTATCACTAGGAAGATGGTAGGCATCCTAGATATTCTTAGACCAAGGGGGAGATTGTAAGATCTCATTGGGACATGAGACATTGACCTCCTTGGAGAGAAAACCTTTTTGATGTTAGTCAAAAAGGGGGAGAATGTTTGGGGGAGAACATTTGGAGAGTATTTACCAATTTGGGATAATTGGTAAGGGATTTGAGTTAGTGTTCTAACTCAATAATTTGTTTAGTTTTTGTCAAACATCAAAAAAGGGGAGATTGTTGGTGCAATCGGCCCAGGTCACGATTGACCAGGACTCGAGTTTGACTCGAGTGATGTTTTGATGTTTCGATAAAAACATATGACAATGTAATTGTCATTTGGTAAAGTCCAAGTCTTGAGTACTTGGCATGAAAAGTCCAAGTGGGACACTTGGCACATGAAAAGTCCAAGCATGGGTCTTGGCATGAAAAGTCCAACATGGGTTGGCAAGGGAAAGTCCAAGCATGGGTCTTGGCAAGGTAAAGTCCAAGTCTTGAGTACTTGGCATGGAAAGTCCAAGCATGAGTCTTGGCATTTGAGAAGTCCAAGGGTTTGATATTGGCGGCGTAAAGTCCAAGCTGGAGTCTTAGCAGCATAAGTCCAATGGTTGGCGGCGTAAAGTCCAAGCGGAGTCTTGGCGGCGTAAGTCCAATGTGCCTTGGCGGTGTAGACACCGTTAGCATGACATAGCCGATGGAAGCACCTGAAGGCTAGCGCGATGGATGAACAAGTCATGGATGACTTGGAGGGATCCGAGAGGCGTGAGGCTGATGGAGGTGGCTAGAAGGCTTAGGTCAGGCTAAGGTGGTCTAGCAAGTATGGGGAACCATACTGGGTTAAAATCATGTTTGAGGTGTGCTCGATTGTCCGCTGGACTTTTCCAAATATGGAACTAGCCGCTTGTCTCACGACAACAGGGCATCGGGCCGATCGATGGTCCCGATCACGATCGATCGACTTTTTCCAAAGACAGTTGAAGCTATAAAAGGAGCTCGTGATGGAGGAAATTGGCATCGGTTTCTTGAGGGTTTTAAAGCGATTTGCTGTTGCAAATCAGGGTCTCCAAGGTGATTTCAAGCAACCAAGCAATCAAGTAATCCAAAGGCAATTGTAAAGTAGTTTTCTTTACTTGCATCGTATTTCATTATTATAATTGCTTGTATTAGTATCTTATTGTTGTAAGACTAATTGTACGAGGTTTCTCCGCCTCTGGATTGTTCCGAGAAGGAGTTATTATTATAGTGGTGTGTGATTGGCATCGCTAGGGTTCGTATGAACCCGATCCGTGGAGTAGGAACCGTGCGGTTCCGAACCACGTTAAATCTTCTTGTCTTTGTGTGTGCTTGTTCATTTCGTTATTGTATTATATCTATATTCCGCTGCACTAATGAAATTGTAGACACGAACGAGATCGAATTTCATTGACGCTATTCACCCCCCCTCTAGCCGTTCCAAATATTCCTAACAGTCATGTCATGACATATGACAATCAAAGCATGACATATAAAATATATAGGTATAAGAATACCTAAATTTTAATATTAGTTGTCATTTGTTGGGATTAAGTTCATTTTGCCATATTACCTCATTATCTTCCAAGTGTGCCAAAACCCAAAATAACACACTAACCTCTAAACCTAAAATGTGTCAATTTGATCAATTTATCAAACTTCTCAAATAATATTGGCACATCCTAAAAACCTTTAGGATTCAAATATCAAATGTATTTTCAAGGTAACTATAACCTTGAAACTAATCTAAAGTGCCACCTTTGCCATGGTTGAGTTAACTACCCATCCAATCAAGATTGGCACACCCTAACCCCATCTTAGCGTGAATCAATCACGCTCTTAGGAACCCAAAAATGGTTTGAGCTCCTAAGGTTAATTAGGTATTCCTTAGGGATAACCTCCCTAGATACCTTCCTAATGACCTTCCTAGGCTTATTAGCCTTGGTCATTTTGGTCTTGCCTAGGTTAATCTTAGGGATTGCCTCCCTAACAACCTTCTTAGTGGCCACCCTAGGTTTCTTCGAAACCTTGGCCACTAGACACAAACCTTGGTCAACTCTAGGGATGACTTCCCCTTGACCTTGGTCTTCCTAGACCTAGTTAGTGTTCCATAGTCAAATGGAACACTATGATAAGTCACCTTGGACTTAGGTTTGTGACCCAAACCATTCTTGCCCTTGGTTGACTTTTGACTCTTAGGTCCTAGATGTTGACTTTGACTTCTTGACCTAAGAGTTTGACCATTAGACCCTTTAAATTGATTTTGCATAGTGTTAAGGGTCTTCTCAAGTTTTTCAAGCCTTGACCTTAAGGCTTGGTTCTCTAATTCTAATCGCCCAATTTTAGAATTTTGATTTAAACCATGGGCATTGGACTTCCTAGGCATATGCCTAGTCCATTTAGGGTTAAGGCCTAGATGTTCTCCTATTTTCCTAATTGATTCCCTAGGTAAGATATTTTTAGGGACATTAGTCCCAAATTTCTCCTTATTCTTAAGGTGAACCTTCTTAGCTCCTAGACAAAATTCCTTATGTATAACATGCTCTTTGTGATAAATAGCAAGATTACTAAAATTATTTCTAGCATGTTTTTTACTAAAATTTAGGGAACGAGCATTGTTTAAATATACCTTAGGGTTTGCCCTAGAGGCTCCCCCTACTTGTGATGCTCCATCTTGTTCCTTCTTCTTCACCCTAGGACATTGACTTCGGTAATGCCCCTTTGAGTTGCACTTGAAGCATATGATATGCTCCTTGCTCTTTTGACTTGGGGAATCGGCATCCTTTGACTTTTGTTGACTTTTGGACGCCGGAGGAGCTTTCTTAACCTTCTTTGGATATTTGCTCTTGTAATGTCCACTTTCCCTACACTCAAAGCAAATTATATGTTTTTTATTTAAAACCAAATTGCTTGAGTTACCTAGTTCGATGGTGGAGACCGGAATTGGACTTTGGGCTTCTTCATCTTGACCGGATGTCGAAGCTTCTTCTTGATGTTCCGGTATGGAGGTTCTCTCCTCCCCCTCAATCCTTGAGGTGGATGCTTCTTCCACTTCCTCCACCTCTTCCGATCCGGAAGTTGACTCCTCACTTTCTTGTGAGGATGATGATGATTCTTCTTCAGTCTCCTCCTCTTCCAAGTCTTCTTGGACCGATTCTGGATTGTCGTGGAACTTGATTAACTTGTTCCATAATTCCTTGGCATCCCTATAACTTCCTAATCTGGACAAAATGTCGTTAGGTATCAAATTGATCAACATTTTTGTTACCTTAACGGTTGTCTTGAATTTTTCTCGTTGCTCCTCGGTCCATCGCTTCATTTTGAGGATTTCGCCGTTCTCTCCTCTCGGAGCATCAAAACCTATAGTCACGGCAAACCAATTTTCTATATTCGTCGTTAGAAAATATTCCATCCTACCTTTTCAATATGCAAAATGTTCGCGGTTAAAAGAAGGTGGAATGTTGACGTCGTCACCCAATTTTTCTTGGAAATCTATATTCTTCCCTCTAGCTTCTTGACTCTTGGCGGTTAGTCCGTAGAAGAGCCCCGGGCTCTGATACCACTTGTAGAATATTTGACGCCGCTAGAGGGGGGGTGAATAGTGTTTGACCGTTCGTAGATGGAATTCGATCGCGTGTTCGTGTCTACAAGTTTCGTTAGCACAGCGGAATATATATAATAACAATAACGAAACACAATCACAAACACAATAACGCAAATATATAACGTGGTTCGGAACCGTACGGTTCCTACTCCACGGATTGAGCTCTAAAGAGCCCTAGTGATGCACACACACTCACTAATCACAAATACTCCTTCTCGACAACAAGTCGGAGGTGGAGAAATCTCGTACAAAAGATTACAACAATAATCTAAGTAGATACAAGCAAATACAATGAGATACAATGCAATATAAGTAAAGAAAAAGCTTTACAAATACCTTTTGATTGCTTGCTTGTTGATCGCTTGAACCGTGGTTGAAGACCCTAATTTGCAGCAGCAAATCGCCTCAAAAACGTCCAAGAAATCATTGCAAATTCCTCCATCACGAGCTCCTTATAAAGCTTCAACCTGTGCTGGAAAAAGTCAATCAGTCGACTGATCGGGACCATCAGTCGACTGATGCCACTGTTGTCGTGAGACAACGACTAGATCCACGTTGGATAAGTCCAACAGATCTACCATCAGTCGACTGATCATACCCATCAGTCGACTGATGGAGTCCTCACTCGACCAGTCGAGTCTCGACTCCATTCTGTGGCCGATTTCTCGAGCACCGGCCGATCGGTGATCACACGATCACCGATCGCTGACATCATCGCCATCCTCCGCGATCATCGCTAGGCCACTTCCCGTAGTCAAACCCTAGTTGACTCGGTCCAGTCGACTGCCACATGACACCAGTCGACTGGTACACCTCAAACATGAGGTTTTAGCCCAAGTATGGTGCCCCCATACTTGCTAGACCACCCTTAGCCTAGACCTAAGCCTTCTAGCCATCTCCATTAGCCTCACGCCTCTCGGATCCCTCCAAGTCATCCATGACTTGTTCATCCATCGCGCTAGCCTTCAGATGCTTCTATCGGCTATGTCATGCTAACGGTGTCTACACCGCCAAGGCACATTGGACTTACGCCGCCAAGACTCCGCTTGGACTTTACGCCGCCAACCATTGGACTTATGCTGCCAAGACTCCCGCTTGGACTTTACGCCGCCAACATCAATCCCCTTGGACTTCAAATGCCAACCCATGTTGGACTTTCCATGCCAAGACCATGCTTGGACTTTCCTTGCCAACCCATGTTGAACTTTCCATTTGCCAAGACCCATGCTTGGACTTTCCATGCCAACCCATGTTGGACTTTCCATTTGCCAAGACCCATGCTTGTACTTTCCATGCCAACCCATGTTGGACTTTCCATTTTCCAAGTACCCAAGACTTGGACTTTCTCATGACAATTACATTGTCATATGTTTTTGTCGAAACATCAAAACATCACTCGAGTCAAACTCGAGTCCTGGTCAATCGTGACCTGGGCCGATTGCACCAACAAAGAAAAGGCTAAATCGCTGAGAGCGTTAAGTTTCCTATAAAAAGGGGGAGGAAGGAGATTTATATAGGATTTTGTGACTTTTCGACTACCTGGTATAAAAAGGAAAGCGGGGCCCATGGGCCCAGTAAGCCGTTTTAAGCGTATGAGGTAAAACAACGGGAAAAGGTAAATTCAAATTGGTAAGGAAGAAATGGATGAGAAGCGTTATACTTAGAAAGTCAAACTCAATACCTCGTTTGACTATTTTTTAGGGGTTGGCTAATGATACTGTTGTTGCTTTCTTTTTCCACAAGCGAAACGAAAGAACCTATGCATAAAGGCATTGTCCTAACCAAAGAGTTGGTTCGGCAAAGGGGGTCTGAGAAAACTGGTTCAGTCGCATAGGTTTGGGTGAAAATGGCTCGAGGAGGCAGTTCAAGGTAATTGCCTCGGGTGAGCGGGTTTGTAGATTGGCTCGATACGGAAAGTATAAGAATTGGCTCGGTAGGGCAGGCCTGGAGATTGGTTTTGTATGGGGAGGATAGGAGTTGGTTCGGGTCATTGTAAGGAGTCTGAGGTGAGAAGTCTAAAAGCTAAGCTAAGTCTAAGCGGTAGGTTTAGGTTAACTCTACGAAGGGCAAGAGGATGAAAGAGATGGGCCAGAATATTTCCTAAAATAGTGGTGAGGAGTTTGTTACACAACAAATTATGACCCCACATAATGCTAGGAGGAGTCTCCAGGCTTCATTTCTGTAATAGAATGATTCTCCAGGTAAGGAAAATGTCCACGTATATGGTGATAGAGGATGGTAGTCGCATGACAGCTGTCTAGGAAGGAGGAGGAGGATAAAAGCCAGAGGAGGGGCGAGAAGAAAGGAATCCGCAACTTCTAACAGTGAGAGCCAAAGACACGCTTGAAGGAGAGAGCAAGGACCTCGCCGGAGAAAGGGGCAAAGAGGGTAGTAAGCTTTATTCTTTACCTATTTTGCATATTGAGCTAACTGTAAGAGGTCTTTCTCCTCCGCCTCCGGAAGTTTTTTTCCGTAAAGGAAGAAGTCCATAGTGAAAGTGTTTTGGCACCCCCGTGGAGTAAGAATCCTCATTCCGAACCATGTTAAATCTTGTGTCTCGGCTCTTTGCTTTGGTTATACGTATTTTTCTTCTTCATCTTTCATTATTGTTGCGGCCAGAGAGAACCCCCAGGCTTCTCGTATGCTCTCCAGCGTTGAGAGGACGCTAGAAAATTCATCCACGACCGCATCAATTTACAATATATTCATACGATTTAAAAATTGCTACACTTTGCTCCCTTGCGTTGGAAATGATGTTGACGGTTTGGAATCTTTCAAGCTCCTCTATTTTATCTTTGAAGGTGCATTTGATTGGGGGTTATATGTGATAATCTTGGTTATCCATTCAAGGTTATCAAAGAAAATCTTATTTGATTTAGAATTTGAACGATTACCAAATCATGATGGATGTCTGACACGTTATGTCACGTCAGCAAAAGGGTTATGGATGGGGAATTAGAAAACCTCCAAGAAGTTTGGTTTTTCTTGATTCCCTTTGTTATGATTTTTTTTTTCAAAAATACCCTCTATTTTTTACCATTTAGGACAAAACTATCCTTATCAATTTATCAAATTACAATCTAATCGATTGTCGGGTGGTCATCGACTATCGTCGTAGTCGGTCGTCGGTCGCCACCGCCAGTCGTCGGTCGGCCGCCGCCGTTGGTCACCGCCTGGTCGCCGCCGTCGGTCGCCGACCGGCCACCACCGTCGTCGATCGCCGACCACTGGTCGCCGATTCGCCACCGTCGATCGTCGGCCGACCGCTATCGCGTCGTCGGATGGCCACCGCCGATCGCCGCGGCCCGGTTGTCGATCAACCGCCTGGACCATCGCCACCGGACCACCGCCGTCGCCGGTCGCGTCGTCGTGCCGGCCTAGGCCACCGCCGCTGCCGTTCGACCGTCGGCCGCCGTCTCCCGACACGGCCGACCGCGTCGGTCACTCAACAAAAGGGTTATAGATGGGGGAATTGGAAAACCTCCAAGAACCTTGGTTTTTCTGGATTCCCTTGGTTATGAATTTTTTTTCCAAAAATACCCTCTAATTTTTACCATTTAGGACAAAACTATCTTTATCAATTTATCAAATTACAATCTAGCCGATTGTCGGTTGGCCGTCGGCCGTCGCCGACCGCCGCCGTCGGTCGCCGGCGATCGTCGGCGATCGCCGGCCGAATGGCCATCGCCGTTGGTCGCCGCCCAACCGTCATCGCCAGTTGCCGACTGGTCGCCGTCGTCGATTGGCCGCTATCGCCAGTCACCGATCGCCGATAGGCCGCCGCCGGTTGTCGGTCGGTCGCCGTCGCCGGTTGATCGCCGTCGTAGGTCGCCGGTCGGCCGTCGATTGCCGATCGTCGGTCAACCACCATCGCTAGTCACCGACCAACCATCATTGTCAGTCATCAATCGACCGTCGTCGTCGGTCACCGGCCGACCACCATGTGCTTGGTTGAGGATAATATTATAAATATCACAGTAAGTAATACATTTAAACCTTCAAACAAATAAGGTTTTGTCTCTTTATCTAGGATTAAACCAAACAAATTATATTTTATTTTTCCATAATCTTGATGATGTGATTACTTGATAATCACATGATTAAGATAATCACAGATGACCCCAATCAAACGCATGATGAGAGTAACCGCTTCTTTCCAATAATCGTTTTACATAAAGTATTCTCTTTTTGCTGCGGCAAGCTGTGAAACTATAATTTATTATATTTTTATAATAATATTTAATTTATTAACCCCAACTCTAATTGCTAGATCAATATCCCTGCAGATAACCGTGGACCCATATTGATTGACTATTAATTAGCTTAATGGACTATTGACTAGTATTTGATTAATCAATGATGATTGTTGACCGATGTATTGGTAACGACCAACACACTAATTATTGACCCATGTTAATTAGCTATTGATTCGATGATTAGTGTTTGACAAACTAACGATGATTGTTGATTATTGCATTGCTTCAGGGTGTAGCACCCTACATGTGTACTTTAGCCCTCTTTCTTTATAAACTGATATCTAATATTTTAAAATAAATCAAATGAAAATAATATGTTACTAAATGACCACCACTATTATGTAAATTTATTTATGTATGAAATATATGGTTATTATTAAATAAACTAAGTACTTGTTGTTAGGGCAAATCTTTTGTCATGATAAGGTTTTGATGTGTGTGGCAGAGGGTTTAAGTTAGGATGATATTGTGATTTGATATGTGCATTGGAGTCTTGCAGGGCTTAGTAATTCGCACATGGCGTCTTGGCGAGTTCACCCTCACAACCTCGTGTCTGAGTCGGAAAAGGAGCATTGCAGAGTCGTGCGCTTGATGCTGCCGAGGGACCGTCGGACGAGATGACTTGAAGAGAAGCCAAGGAAGCAGACTTCGGAGGCAAGAGACGTGAAGGAGCATTGCAGAGCCGTGCGCCTGATGCTGCCGAGGGACGTGGCCGCGAACGAAGAGAGCTTCGGCGAGAGACTTCGAGTAAGATGAGAGAATGAGTGAAATGTAAGTAGCTCATTAGGTGAACTTGGCCGAATGACTGAGTGTCGGAGACTTAACCGCAAGGGTTAAAGTTTACCCGACCGCCGGAAGCTCAAACTTATGTTAAGTTTGAGTTTCACACGGCACCAGTCGACTGCCATGAAACGACAGTCGACTGCTCTGAGTCGAACTCGGTTCGACTGGTATCCGACTGGCTGTTTTGGGGCCAGCAGTCGACTGCCATATGTGGGCAGTCGACTGATGAAGGCATCAGTCGACTGGTCGAAAGGGTTTGGCCACAGAACCGCTCGTAGCCGACTGGGCAGTCGACTACGGAGGCAGTAGTCGACTGATGAGGTCCATCAGTCGACTGCCAAGTGTTCCGTTGGACTACAACGGTCGGGATCCGACGTGTTCGGAGGCCGTTGTAGTGGCGGCAGTCGACTTCCAAGGGCAGCAGTCGACTGGTGGCGGCCAACGGGAAGAAAATCTTCCTCTCTATAAAAAGAGAGGGTGTGGACTTTTGGATGGCTAATGCTTAGATTCCAAATCATCATCCAAGTGCTCCACAAGTGATAAACTCTTTCTTCTAGATCTCTTTCACATCCATTGTAAAAGGAGGAGTGTTCTTGATTTGTAAAGGTTACCTCCACCTAGCTTAGTGCAAAGGAGAGACCAATAGTGATTGGTTTTGGCGGAGTGATTCACCGAGGACGAATCGGAGACCGTGGATTAGCGGCGTAGCCGTGAACCACGTTATACCATCGTGTTAGCGTTTGCTTTATTGTTTACCTTTTTGCTTTGTCTATTTCTATTTGTATATTCCGCTTGCGCTAACGTTTTGTAGACGAGCAAATCCGATAACCAACGAAAGAGGGCTATTCACCCCCCTCTAGCCGGCCATTCAATCCCCCAACAAGTGGTATCAGAGCCAAGGAAAGTTTATCGAGGACTAACCGCCACAACAAGCAACATTCAAAATGGTCGGCTCAAACATTCACCCATCGAAGTTCGAAGGCGAATTCGCTTGGTGGAAGAAGCGAATGGAGGTATTCTTCGAAACCGACTTTGAAATATTATTAATTATGGAAAACGGTTTCGAGTTGCCTAGGAACGAAAATGGGGAGCCATTGGAGAAATCAAGGTGGAGCAAGAGGCAAAGAGAATAATACTTGGAAAATTCAAAGGCCAAGCATCACCTATACAATGTCCTTCCCCAACAAGAAGTCAACCGGATAGGAGAGTGTGCTAGCGCCAAGGAAATGTGGGAGAAATTAATAGAGATCCATGAAGGCACATCCGAGACAAAGCTAGCAAGGAGAGATGTTCTTCGCTCCCAATTGTCCAATATCAAACTTGAAAAGGAAGAGAAGGTAAAATCCCTACACTCTAGATTTAAGGAAATTCTAACCGGGTTGACAAGTGTAGGTGAAAAGCTCTCCAATCGGGATATGGTAATGAAGGTCATAAATGTCTTTCCCCGGTCCTCAAGATGGAGCTCCATGGTGGATTCGTTTTACATCTCCAAGAACTTGGAAGTAAGTACCTTGGAGGAGTTCTTCTCAACAATGGAGCTCCACGAAACGAGGCTTGAAGGAATACAAGAAGAGCCAAGAATCCAACCTTCAAGAGGAGTAGCGTTAATGGCAAACAAGGGGAAGAAGAAGATAGAGATCCCCTCCTCCTCCGATGATGAAGCATCTTCCTCCTCTTCCATGGATAGCACGGAAGAAGCATATATGGTAAGGAGGGTAAGATGTGATTTAAAAGGTTTTAGATTTAACAAATCTCATGAAAGGAATAGAAGACCAAGAGGAAAAATTATTTGTTATAATTGCCAAGGGGAGGGACATATAAGGGATAATTGTCCCCTCCTAAACAAGAGCAAGGAAGAGAAGAGAAAGAAAGAAGAAAAGAAGAAGAAAAAGGGGAGCAAGAAGAAAAAGGAAGAGGAGAAGAAGGCAAAGGCATTAAAAGCAAGGACTTGGGATGATCCCTCTTCCTCTTCATCATCATCAGAAGAAGAGAATGCATTCGTCACCAACCTTGCATTGATGGCTTTCGATGACTTGGATTGCTCCTCCACCGAAAATGAAGAATCAAGCTCAAGCAGAGAGAGCTCAAGTGAAGGGGGAGCCTCCTCTACCTCCTCATCCGAAGAAGAAGAGGACATGGAAACTATGGTAACTAATCTTTCACCTAGTAAAATAGTTTCTATGATTTCTAGCTTGACTAAGGACCTATTTAGAGCAAAGAAGAAAAACAAATGTATGCTAGATCAAATTAAGGACTTAGAAGAGAAATTAGAAAAAGCATGTTTAAATGAAAATGAAAATATTTCTTCTAGCTTAAATGATGCATGCTCACATGATCAATATATGTCATTTAATGTTAATGATGCATGTATGGAAGAAAATAGGGCTTTAAGGGAAAAGGTAGACTATTTAACAAAAGCCCTAGAAAAATTCACTATAGGCTCAAACACTTTGAACATGATCATAGGGAGCCAAAGAGCTAGCTTCAATAAGATGGGCCTAGGTTATAAAGAAAAGAAAAATGAAAAGGTCTATAAATGCCTAATTGCTAGAGGACAAGATAAGAAGAAAATAATAGCTAGGAAATAGATCCCCAAGGAATATTTGGTGAACCCAATAGGTAATAACTTATTTTGGGTTCCTAAATCCATTCTAAAGGGTTAGGAAAACCCTAGGATAGTCAATCATATGAAATTCATCCATATCATATTGTTGGTTGACTTAGGATGGTAGGACATCATTTTTGAAATAGTGTTGGGTGATGATAATGTTCTCATAAATAGATAATAATGCCTAAATCATGATAATTTATGAAATTCCTATGTATGTTTGCAATCATGATTTATGATTTTGATATTTGGCACATAATCATGAGAAATAGGATTTAAATCATGCCTTAGGTAATATTTGCTATTTATCATCATATAGTACCTAATGCATGATTATAAATCAATGAATTCATTTGTTTAATGATCATAATGTATAATTCATTCATATATGTCATTATGATCATGAAGATTGTTAGGGTGATACTTAACCTTGATAGAATTGCATGAATATAATGGTTAAGTATATACAAATACCCCTAGGATGCATCTCACACTCACCATAGGCTACCTTGATTGAAAACTTAGCATGAGTGAGATGTTAGGATGATACAAATGTTCACTAGTGCCTATGACATTTAGATGGTCATTTAAGGTATCAAAATAGCAATAATAGACCAATCATGGGGAAGGCTTATGTTTAATTCATAGACATATTGCCCAAAGATCATGGTTGGATATTTCATAAGTTTTCAAAACAATTTCTTACTTTAAAATCTGTGTATTCATGTTTTGAAACAATTGGATACAAAACTAGGTATTAAAATGGATACTAACATGCTCAAAAACTAGTAGTGTTTAAAGCTTTTGGAATTTTGGCAAATCTAGGAAAATATAATGATTTTTTTTGAAAAACTATTTTTCATTGATATTACAAGAAATATGTTCCCCAAATTTCATGATTTTTTGAATTTTCTGAATTTTTTAATGCATTTCTGAAATTCGCTAAAAATCGTAATTAGAAATTCATTGTGCTACGATCACATATCGATAGTGATCATTGCTCACCTGAAAAACAGCCCAATAATTTCTGATACACGGTTTTAAGGCATGTTTTTGGTTTTGTTTCTCTCTAGACTTGATGCCATGAGTTTATGACTTAGCATTAATCTTTTTGATGGTGTCAAAGGGGGAGAATTGATTATGTTTAAGTTAATTGTGATAGGGGGAGAAATTTATGTGGGGAGTTTCATGGATTAAGGGGGAGTTGCATGTTGCTATATCATGTTTATGTTTACATGCTTTCTTACCTTAGAATTTTTATCAAATGTTTTTACCTAACTTAAACGGATTGCCACACATCAAAAAGGGGGAGATTGTTAGGGCAAATCTTTTGCCATGATAAGGTTTTGATGTGTGTGACAGAGGGTTTAAGTTAGGATGATATTGTGATTTGATATGTGCGTTGGAGTCTTGCAGGGCTTAGTAATTCGCACATTGTGTCTTGGCGAGTCCACCCTCACAACCTCGTGCCTGAGTCGGAGAAGGAGCATTGCAGAGCCGTGCGCTTGATGCTGCCGAGGGACCGTCGGACGAGATGACTTGAAGAGAAGCCAAGGAAGCAGACTTCGGAGGCAAGAGACGTGAAGGAGCATTGCAGAGCCGTGCGCCTGATGCTGCCGAGGGACGTGGCCGCGAACGAAGAGAGCTTCGGCGAGGGACTTCGAGTGAGATGAGAGAATGAGTGAAATGTAAGTAGCTCATTATGTGAACTTGGCCGAATGGCTGAGTGTCGGAGACTTAACCGCAAGGGTTAAAGTTTACCCGACCGCCGGAAGCTCAAACTTATGTTAAGGATCATTATATGGGCGGGTCAAATCAGCCGAAGACCATCGATCCGATCGATGAAGGCATCGATCGGTCGGGGGTTTAGCCATGAGACCGCTCGTAGCCGATCGGGCAGCCGATTACGGGAAGCGTGATGATCGATGAGGTCCATCACCGACCAAGTGTTCCGTTGGACTACAACGGTCGGGATCCGACGTGTT
This sequence comes from Wurfbainia villosa, assembly GCA_025175895.1. Classification (NCBI taxonomy): domain Eukaryota; kingdom Viridiplantae; phylum Streptophyta; class Magnoliopsida; order Zingiberales; family Zingiberaceae; genus Wurfbainia; species Wurfbainia villosa. Next base: position 443,400 of record CM046005.1, read on the forward strand.
CGGAGGCCGTTGTAGTGGCGGCGGTCGACTTCCAAGGGCAGCAGTCGACTGGTGGCGGCCAACGGGAAGAAAATCTTCCTCTCTATAAAAAGAGAAGGTGTGAGCTTTTGGATGGCTAATGCTTAGATTCCAAATCATCATCCAAGTGCTCCACAAGTGATAAACTCCTTTTTCTAGATCTCTTTCACATCCATTGTAAAAGGAGGAGTGTTCTTGATTTGTAAAGGTTACCTCCACCTAGCTTAGTGCAAAGGAGAGACCAATAGTGATTGGTTTTGACGGAGTGATTCACCGAGGACGAATCGGAGACCGTGAATTAGCGGCGTAGCCGTGAACCACGTTATACCATCGTGTTAGCGTTTGCTTTATTATTTACCTTTTTGCTTTGTCTATTTCTATTTGTATATTCCGCTTGCGCTAACGTTTTGTAGACGAGCAAATCCGATAACCAACAAAAAAGGACTATTCACCCCCCTGTAGCCGGCCATTCGATCCTTCAACACTTGTGTTTAAATTTATATACAATAAGCAGTCTAAATGATATATTTATTTTGAACGGAAACTTTGGAGTTTTTTTTCATGCATTTAATATATTTAAATCTATTGGGCCAAACGAAGATTATTTTTTATTAAATAATAAACATATAAAGCAGTAAATATTTTGTGGGCATCCATATTTAATTCATGAGGAGTCTTAGTCATTACATGCTTTTAATGCCTTTAAAATTAAAATTAAAATTCAACATGGCAAGAAAATTAAAGCCATCATGGTATGTAGAGAGTGTTATAGTAACTATAATGAATCAAGGGAACAATGTTAAGTGCTTTTGCTAGAATTAATGTGGTTTCCTTCGTATGTCCATCATGCCAAAGAGATCAAGTTAAAATTGTGTAGCTAAGAGACAAAATAGAACTCTAAAGAGTATAAAAGATAATAAATTATTCTTCTTTATCAAAATCACTTTAGAAAGAAATCTTAAACATTAATGTTTATATTCCTAATAAAGCAATAGTTAAAGCCTCATTTAAGCTATGGACTAGAATGAAGCTTAGTATGTAAATTGTACATGACTAATGAAAGAAATTAAAATTATACTTAAGAATGATATATAGGCTGCTATTTTGTTAGATACTAATTAACAAAGATCGAGAGTTTTTATGATTTTATGTTCTGACTTTTTTGAGATAAGGAATGCTAAATTTATTGAGGATGTTGAATATAGTGGGAGTGCTTAACTCGGGAATTTTATTTTTGATAAGGAATGTGTTATTGTTCCTACTATTGCAACCCACAGTGATCAAGATAATTGTACCTATCATTATGCAATATGCAAATATAGATAGTTAAAACAAAATGAGATACCTCCCATAGAGAGCAACAATTACCTCAATTAAAAGTGACGAAGGAGTGATTCATTATGAGATCAGTGGATGAGTCATGAGAGGACTCCACAAAGTACTTATGATTGAACTCTTCGACTGATTGAATACAAATCAAATTTATTTTCAGTATGCCAAATTAGTCAGATCGATCTTCTTCAGAGCTTTGTCAAGTCGAGCATGAGTGTGACTTCGAGAGGTCAGAGGTAAGATGTTCGTAGGTCAGCCTTTGCAAATTAAGGTGCCCTTCCTCAAATTGGTCATCAGAATGAGAAGTACTTCGGATTTGAAAGGACTCGAAAATGGATGAGAAGGAGGCTGAGGAGTATCTCAGCGAAGCCCCTCCGATGTTCAAATCAGAAAATGAAAAAAAATATGTATAGTAGAGAAAGAGAGTAGAAAATTAGAAATTACTTGATCTCCACGTTCCTTTCCTCTTATACGACATGGTGTGGAGACATGACGCGGGCTTGGGTTCCTGGAGGAGATCGTAGAGGGGATTATAGAGACATGACTTCCTTGAGAGAACTATGGCATGGAGATGTGACTTTTCTAGAGAAGATCGTGGAGCCATGACTTCCGAAAGGAGATCATGAAGACATGACTTCCTAGAAACGTGTCGATCTAATTGTCAAACTGAACTCGAAAGATTCTAGAGACGTGCTGATCTAATTGTCGAATTGAGCTCGGAAAATTCTGAGAGCGTGCCGAATTGAGACCGAGTGCGTCTTGGATGGACTTGAGTTGACTCATATTTAATTTGACCGGATTCAAATTTGAATTCCACCTCAGCTTGACTATTGACTGTTGGATCGAAAGTGTCGCTAGAGGGGGGGGGGTGAATAGCGATACGGTGTCGTTAAAAAAAACTTTTGCAATAAGTAAAAAGCAAGTAGAGAGTGCACAGCGGAAATATAAAGTAGACAAGATATTTTTACGTGGTTCACAATCTTTCGATTGCTAATCCACGGCCCTAGTGATCCTTGATCACGTACGGAGGGCAATTCACTAAAACCACTCCTCCTCGTTGGAAGTAGGAGCAACGATCACAAAAAGAAATCAAGGCAAAGGGACACTCCCCCTTTCCTTGTTACGATTAAAGCACAAAGACAATTTAAAGAAGTAGAACTTAAATAAATATACCGACAACTCTTATAAGTAGAAGATGTAGCTTTCGTTATTCGGTGCGAATGTGAGTAGTAGTAGCGGCGTTCTGAGCGTGTTGAGAGCTCTTGATTTCTTATGTATTTTGCTTGGCGTGAACATGTCTATTTATGGATATTGATCTATGAATTTAGACATAGGTAGTGTCCAAGGTGAGGTTCTTATCCCCCAAGTCTTGCTCATCCACATCCTTTGCGCCAACTCAAGGATGAGGTGCTTCATCCAACCACCTTGTGCCACAACTCAAGGATGAGGTGCTCATCCAACCACCTTGTGCCACCTCAAGGAGGCCTTCACGCCAACTTGTTGGAGCCATCCAACTTGTGCCACATCATGGGAGCCAACCATCTTGTGCCAACTCACCTCATTTTGGGCGTCCAACTTGATGATGGTTTGGATGTCCACCTTGATGCCACATCACCTAATTTTGGGGGTCCAAGCTTGGTGATGGTTTGGATGTCCACCTTGATGCCACATCACCCTTTGTACCAAAACACGAGTCAAGTCCAAATTCACCCCCTTGAAATTCGAGCTCGTCTCGAGGCTGGAACTAGACCAGCAGTTGACTGTAGTAGACGACTGGTCAAAGGGTTTTGGACTGCAGTACAAGTTAGCTTAAAATATAAAGTACGATGGTTCTAACCAACTGATCTCGACCTAGACCTTCCATTGGAGGTATTGGGTCGGATCTACGCTTAACGACCTTGCTTCGATTTCACACGAGCTTACCTTGTAGCCTCGCTTCCGGTCTTCACCCGAGTACCTCGGCTTCCTCCGAAGTCCCTCTGGCGTTGCCCGACCACCTCGGTTCCCACCGGGTGTCGCAGACCTTCCGCTCAACTTTATCATTTCTGCACACTTAATTGAGCTCGTAAGATAACAAATATACCCTTAACTATTGAGCCTTTTGCCATAATCAAAATACCGGTTCGACTTTGGTGCCCACTGCACCAACAATCTCCCCCTTTTTGATTCATGGCAAACCGACACAAAAGTTAAGGAAAAATTAAGCTAGCATAATGATTAAGCATGAATGAGCTAGCATAAAGATTAAATATGAATGAGCTAGCATAATGATTAAATATGAATGAGCTAGCATAATGATTAAATATGAATGAGAAATATTATTGTTTCAAGTTCTCCCCTTTGAGGTAACCTCCCCCTTGACCGAAGGTGAGTTCTTGAAAAATAATTTTTACTCCCCCTTAATAGTTGCTTAAGTAAACGGAATTACTTAATATAAAAGGTAATAATTTTGTTTACTTTCTTCCTTACTTTTGTGACTTTCTCCCCCTTTTGCCTTAACTCAAAAAGTTTGTAAATATATTTTAGGGTTTGTAAGTCAAAGCAAGTTCCCAATATATATATATATATATATATATATATATATTTTTTAAAATAATAATAAGCTTGAAAATATGTTAATCTAAAATGTACAACTCCGGTTGGACTTGATTGATATAGAATGATCAATAAGTCTTGAAGGAGTTGATTAATTTTAAATAATTATACTCCATGATTCATGTCGATGCACTGAATCTACATCTGGAACCAGGAGTAAGGTCCTAACATCTCACGCCCGTCTACGTGGCTAAGTACACAAACACATTAGTCCTATGTGTTGTGAGATGTGTTGGCTCCTTAAATCTATAGGTATATGATTTCTAAGGTAAGACTTAGGCTAATTTCATAAAAAGAAGCAAAAGTAGAGTACATATATAGAGAAATTTAAATCCTACTCTATTACGCACATACCTAACTTTCGTCTTAATAAACTAAATTGGCCGGGTAGTGGTTTGGTGAAGATGTCCGCTAGGTTTGATTTGGACTCAACATACTCTAGTTGTATAGTTCCATTAGTTACATGTTCCCTAATGAAGTGGTGTTTAACTTCTATATGTTTTGTCCTAGAATGACATATTGGATTTTTAGTTAAGTTAATTGAACTAATGTTATCTATGTAGGTTTTAATGTTGTTAAAGATTAAGCTAAAGTCTTGGAGAGTGTGCTTCATCCACAGAGGTGAGACACACTCACCCATCGCAACGCGTATTGGCCGGTGGTAGATAAGGCAACGCAATCGCTTCCTCTTGCACCAACTCACTAGACTCGGCCGATTTGACAACAACCACTCGTGCTCTTTCTATCGAGTTTACTACCGGCATAGTCGGTCGGAGTAGCCGATTAGATTAAACTTCGGTAGATCTAGGGTACCAAATACCTACGTTTAGCGTGCCCTTTAGATATCTAAGGATACGCTTGACTAGGGTTAGGTGAGACTCCTTGGCACAGGTTTGTAACCTTGCGCACATACTTACCGCGAATAAAATGTCGGGTCGGCTCGCGGTTAAGTATAGGAGACTTCTATTGCGCTCTATAGTATTTTAGGTCAGCGGGTTTTCCTTCTACATCTTCGTTTATATTAACATTAGTTGCTATAGGTGTATTAATTATTTTAGCATCTTGCATTCCAAATCGATTTATTAAATCCTTAGTATATTTTTGTTGATGTAAATATATTCCATCTTTAGTTTGTTTAATTTGTAAACCTAAGAAGAAACTTAACTCTCCTACTAAATTCATTTCAAATTCACTTTCCATAAGTGAGATGAATTCGTTTAGCGAGGATCGAGTTGGTAGTTCCAAAAATTATATCATCTACATAGATTTGGGCTATAAAGATTTCTTTTCCTACGGTTTTTCTGAATAAGGTTGGGTCGACTAAACCTTGGTTGAATCCTTTGGACTTAAGATAGATCGAAAGCCTTTATGTACCAAGCTCTTGGGGCTTGTTTGAGTCCATATAGGGCTTTCTTAAGTCTAAGGACATGGTCAGGTTTATCTAGATTTTTCGGAGGTTGGTAGCGTAAACTTCTTCCTTAATGTATCCATTCAAAAATGCTGACTTGACATCCATTTGAAACAATTTAAAACCTCGATGTGCGGCATATGCTAACAACATTCGGATGGACTCTAGTCTTGCTCACGGGGCGTAGGTCTCATCGTAATCTAAACCTTCGACTTGACTAAACCCTTTTGCGACTAACCTAGCTTTATTTCTAACTACTTCACCTTTATCATCAAGTTTATTTGAAATACCCACCTTGTTCCAATAATTGATTTTTCTTTAGGTGGTGGTACTAATTCCCTTCATTTCTAGTGAATTGAGCTAGCTCTTCTTGCATAGCAATAATCCAATCGGGATCAAGAAGTGCTTGTTCAATAGTTTTGGGTTCGATTTTGGAAATTAACGAGATTTGACTAATGTTTCGGTATGAAGCTCTAGTTCGAACCCCTAAATTTGGATCACCTATAACTTGATTGATAGGATGACTTGGGTTAGGGTCATCTATCACTTGGTCGATAGGATGACTTGGGTTAGGACGAGATTCAAGTTCAAGATCAGAGTCGGGTTTGCTATAAGTTGATTTGCTAGTTGGTTTTGTTAAGGATTGAACGGGTTCGTGTCCTTCGTCGAAAACTATATTAATGGTTTCTTCGACTCTAAGAGTGTCGTGATTGTATACCCTATAAGCTCTACTGGTGGTTGAGTATCCTAGAAAGGTTCGATGAGGTTTTGGATTTGAATTTCCCTAGGTAATCCTTAGTGTTTAAGATATGTACCTTGCATCCAAATACCCTAAAGTATTTGATGTTCGGTATTTTATCGTGATAAATCTCGTACGAGGACTTTTGGTGCCTCTTTACCATAAGGATCCTATTTTGGACATAGCAAGCCGTACTAACGGCCTCTGCCCAAAATCTATCGGGTAGGTTATACTCGTTTAACATTGTCCTAGCGGCTTCTTGTAGGGTTCTATTTTTCCGTTCGACTAACCCATTTTGTTGTGGGGTTCTAGGACATGAAAACTCATGGTGGTATCCGTTTAGGTTACAGAAATCTGTAAACCTGTGGTTTTCGAATTCACCACCATGATGATCTAAGTCTTTTAATCTTAAGGTTCTTTTGATTTTCGATTAACCTACAAAGATTGATTAGTTGGTCTAGAGTATCATTTTTATGTTTGATAAACCTAACCCAAGTAAATCTAGAATAGTCGTCAATTATGACTAAGCAAAATTGACTACCATTGAGTGACTTAGCTCCATGTGAATCAAATAGATCCATGTGTAGGAGCTCAAGAACACTTTTGGTTCGTTCTTGATTAGTTAATTGATGTTGTGTCCTAGATTGTTTACCTTGTTGACAAGCATTACATATTTTATTATCCAAGTTGTTTAGTTTAGGCAAACCTATAACCAAGCCACTCGACTCATCTTGTGGAGTCTTGGGTGCAGTGTCAGTCTTGATTGCCATAACCAAGATTCCTCTTCTTTGTGTCATAAGACACTTGGTTGAGGAGTTAGGTAAATTTATTGTGTAGATGTTGCTATTCCTAGTTCCTTTAAGTATTATTTTAGATGTTGCATTTATCTTGATTCGCATTCATTTTCTAGAAATATGACCTTATAATTGTTATCACACAATTGGCTTACACTAAGTAAATTATATTGAAAGTTTTCTACTAATAAGACATTTTGAATTGTAAAGTTAGAGTTGAGCTCAATATCACGATCCGATGATTTTGAGCTTGCCGTTATTTCCGAAGGCTACCGATCCTTGTCGTTTGAATCGTAACTTCGAAAATCTGAGTTGATCCCCGGTCATGTGTCGGGAGCAACCACTGTCCAACATCCATTGATCCTACATATAAGGTAGTTGGATCGGATATTGGAATTACTAAAGGGTTGTTTGTAAGTTTTTAAACCTAAATCATCTCACCAATATCTACATGATCAAAACATGTTATTCCTATGTGTTATTGTGAGATGACTTTCAATTTTACTTGATTAATTTTAATGAATTTAAATTAACCAACATTAGGTTAGATTCGGATTTAGTCTAAGCTCATCAAGTAATCTTTTCAAGAGATTAGCTTCAGTGTCGTGGCGAGGCACGAGGCCTTCTTTGATCGGAACAACGACCACTTCCTTAGACAAAGCTAATTTCAAGAAATTGATAACTCGACTTACTTGAGACTACATCTTGGTCTAACTAGTTATTTTTGAAAAGAGGCTCCCCGAGGCTCAATCTTTTCGTAGGATTTTAGTTGATTATGAGTCCTATCTAACCATTCTAAAAATAAAGGAAAAACTAAGCATGCAATTTCTAAGACTTAACAAAAATACATTTTGTATTGGCTCCCCCTGGACCATTGAATCGAGTGGGTCTATTCACATAGTGAATTTGGTCCTTGGGAACCCAATACATGTTAGATCCTAAAGTTGAAATCAAAGTGATCTTAGGGACCCATGCTTGGACATTTTTCTTATGTTGGTTTACTATAGACATATATGACTTATTGGTTGTATTTGAGTTAAACCCGAGTCCGGCCTTGTTGTACACGGCCCTTTGTGATCCAAGTAAGATGTCAAGTCCCTTGGATCCCAAAGTGAACCTTTCCAACGTGTTCCTAAGGTCTTCGACTTGTGTTTTCAAAAGCGAGTTCTCAACTTCAAGCTTTTCAACTTGAGTTGAGTCCTCCTCTTGAATACGAGTAGTCGAAGAGGTTAGGGAGACCTCATGTTTGAGGAGGTTAACCTTCTCAATTAGGGTCTCGACCTTGGACTCGGACTTAGCTAGTTTCTTATTTAAAAATTTAATTGCACCATACAAAGTATTAAGTAACGACCGACTTACCCTTAATGATTCTTTTGAACCGGATACGGATCCGTGGCTTGTCTTGAATGGAAGCTCATCATCGGATTCGGACTCGGACTCTTCTTCGGTTTCGGAGTCGTGCTCGGTCGGCTTGGCCATTAGAGCTTGGATATCGTCTTCTTCCTCCGACAACTCCTCCCAAGTAGCGTTTAGCGCTTTCTTGGTCTTTGATGCGTTATTCTTTAGCTTTGGGCACTCGGACTTGATGTGACCGAACTCGCTGCACTCATAGCATCTAAAATTAGAAGTATTTGAATTAGGTTTAGGCTTACCTTGAGTTGTTGGTCGTTGCCTCTTGATCATCTTCCTAACTAGATTGACTAGTTCGATTCTATTTCGAGTCTACTTCCGATTCGGACTCGCTCTTCTTCCTTCGGGGTGGCTTGCTTGCGGGCTTCTTCTTCTTGGAACTCGCAACTAACGCAATACTCTTCTCGGCCCGACCACGTTAGTTTGCTCATGTAATTCAAGTTCAAAACAATTGCCTAACCTAATTTTAGAAAGGTCCTTGGAGACCTTGTAGGCATCGACCATGGATGCCCACAAGGTGGTCCTAGGAAACGAGTTAAGAGAATACCGATAAGGTCGCGATTCTCGACCTTTGTCCGATGGCATGGAGTTGGTTGACGGCATGTCTTGGATACTGAGCATGTAGTTGAGTTGCGGTCTCGCTTTTCCTGCATTTTCAAGTTATACAATTTATTTAAAAGTAAATCTCTTTACATACCTTCGTGTCGCTGCCTCTTCGTGTAGTTCCACTAGCTTGGTCCATAAGTCCTTTGCACTAATGAAGGGCCGACGCTGGTTGAGCTCTTCCTTGGACAACCCACATTGCAAGATTTGAGTTGCCTTGGCATCGGCTTCTACTTGTTTTTCATGGAATTTGACCATTGATCGTAACCCAAAGATTCACCATCTTCATTAATAGGAAGTGTGAAACCGGTTTGGATTACGATCCACATCTCGATTTGGGTTTTAAGAAAGCATTCCATCCGACCCTTCCAATAACGAAAGTCATTACCGTTGTAAAACGGGGGTCGGGCGGTGCTAAACCCTTCGAGATGGGCCATTTAAAAACAAGAAGAAGAACGACGAAAAGAATCTTGCAAAACACACACGAAAAGAATATTCCAAGACTTTCGTCTTGGATTAGTAGTGCAGGAAGTAAAAAAAATATATATAAAATGTAACTTGCAAAAAGAAATAAACAATCAAATGCGAATGTCGTTGAAGTTCCGGACAACCCTTACTCGGGATCTAACCCGAAGGACAACCTTATCCGGATCCTAAAGCCTCTAATGCAATTCTATATGTAGGAGAAGATAAGCAAGTGAAATAATTATACGAAAACAGAAATAAATAAATAAAAAATCTGTGAAAAAAAGAAAAACAAAGCTAGATTGGTGGTTTCACCGAATCTTAGCGCCCCCGGCTCTGATACCAATTGTTGGATCGAAAGTGTCGCTAGAGGGGGGGGTGAATAGCGATACGGTGTCGTTAAAAAAAACTTTTGCAATAAGTAAAAAGCAAGTAGAGAGTGCACAACGGAAATATAAAGTAGACAAGATATTTTTACGTGGTTCACAATCTTTCGATTGCTAATCCACGGCCCTAGTGATCCTTGATCACGTACGGAGGGCAATTCACTAAAACCACTCCTCCTCGTTGGAAGTAGGAGAAACGATCACAAAAAGAAATCAAGGCAAAGGGACACTCCCCCTTTCCTTGTTACGATTAAAGCACAAAGACAATTTAAAGAAGTAGAACTTAAATAAATATACCGACAACTCTTATAAGTAGAAGATGTAGCTTTCGTTGTGTGGCATACGTCGTAGCAAATGTGAGTAGTAGTAGCGGCGTTACGGCGTATTGAGAGCTCTTGATTTCTTATGTATTTTGCTTGGCGTGAACATGTCTATTTATGGATATTGATCTATGAATTTAGACATAGGTAGTGTCCAAGGTGAGGTTCTTATCCCCCAAGTCTTGCTCATCCACATCCTTTGCGCCAACTCAAGGATGAGGTGCTTCATCCAACCACCTTGTGCCACAACTCAAGGATGAGGTGCTCATCCAACCACCTTGTGCCACCTCAAGGAGGCCTTCACGCCAACTTGTTGGAGCCATCCAACTTGTGCCACATCATGGGAGCCAACCATCTTGTGCCAACTCTCCTCATTTTGGCCCAAGCTTGATGGTGGTTTGCCAACCATCTTGTGCCAACTCACCTCATTTTGGGCCCAACTTGATGATGGTTTGGATGTCCACCTTGATGCCACATCACCTAATTTTGGGGTCCAAGCTTGGTGATGGTTTGGATGTCCACCTTGATGCCACATCACCCTTTGTACCAAAACACGAGTCAAGTCCAAATTCACTCCCTTGAAATTCGAGCTCTTCTCGAGGCTGGAACTAGACCAGCAGTTGACTGTAGTAGACGACTGGTCAAAGGGTTTTGGACTGCAGTACAAGTTAGCTTAAAATATAAAGTACGATGGTTCTAACCAACTGATCTCGACCTAGACCTTCCATTGGAGGTATTGGCCTGGATCTACGCTAACGCCCCGCCGCTTTCACACGAAGCACCTTGTAGCTCGCTTCCGGTCTTCACCCGAGTACCCTGGCCTCCGAAATCTCGGCGTTGCCCGACCACCTCGGTTCCCACCGGGTGTCGCAGACCTTCCGCTTAACTTTAGCATTTCTGCACACTTAATTGAGCTCGTAAGATAACAAATATACTCTTAACTATTGAGCCTTTTGCCATAATCAAAATATCGGTTCGACTTTGGTGCCCACTGCACCAACAATGACTTGACCCTTTTACTCAGTGAGAAATATTTCTGCCATATCAAGGAGTTTAACTAAGGAGAAGAGATTAGTAATTCTGAGTGATTATATAGTTTATTTACGAGAGCATGCCAAAGACTCATCTATGTTATCTTCATTCTTATATAATTAATTTAATGTAATTTGCTTAAAGGTGCAGGCATTACAATATTGCTTATTATTCTTATGCTCATTAATCTCAAGTAGGATTCAAGATAAACCCCTGAACCATTTAATTGCTTCATCATATGACCACCTAATTATAATAGTAACTTACTTATTTACTCTACGCGAATAACTTTAAACTAATTTTATTGATTTAAACTCAGTGCATAAGTATGATATATTTTTAATTAAAAAAAGTTAAGTTTGTGGGAGTCGACACATATAAGGCCTCTCGGCAATATCATATTGCAAATAATTTATCAGCCTGCTTAATTCTTTAATACCAAAACGTACTCAATATCCCTATCAAACTGTAACATCGACTTTTTAAAGGGAATTCAATGTATTGGTCCTCTTTCCGTTTCTTTTCTGAATAAGATATTATCAGTCCAAAAAAAAAAAAACATATTCCAGTTTTCAACTTTGATGGATTTGCTCAATTTGTAAATGGAATGCATGATCTACCTAGTTTTTTTTTTTTCTGCAGAAGACTTCAACTGAAGTTTGGGACTTCTCTTTGCAAACAGATTCCACTTAAACTTCAGAAACAGCATCTCTCTTTCATTTACGGAAACTTGCTGATTGAACATTGATGCTTCATGAACAAGGGCGAATGATCAATTAGCAGCTCAGCGTCTTCTAGTTTCTGTTATTGCAATGGAGCTGAAAAAATATTTTAAATCTGCGTCAATTCAGAAATAAGTTTATTTGAGTAACCCGAGCACCAAATCATTGCTAAAAGAAACATCAACCCTGTCAAATGAATTCAAATTCCCTGTAGCTGTCACTCAAAATTGAAGGGATGGAATGGACTCATCAACATCCTGATCACATCAGTAACTTTCTTGTTCGTGTTAATGCTCCTGAAAGAGGAACATGTGGGCGATCATGGCGGCTCGGAGAGCATGCAGGGAAGAGTTGTCCTCCTGCCACAAGAAGGGGGTTGAAATCGGCACAACGAAAGGTCAACTTTCAAAATAAATTTGGTTGCACTTTGCACCAGCATCACACATGGCTTCGAATCCACTAGGTGCACGAACTGTGCTTACAGTTCGATGAGGTTTTTCTGTCTCTCGAAAGTGATCAAACAACAACCTTCTCTTCGGAGACATGCGATAAAGTTGAAAGGATCGATGCAGAGAAAACGAAAAAGAGAAGATCATAAGACCTGTATGGCCAAGCCACCACCAGATATTTTTTATCTGAACACTTCTAAATGAGAAAAATTAGCAGAAGCTGACAATTAAACAAAAGAACAGGGAGCTGTTCATCTGTCACTGACATTAATTTGTTCTATTATGCAATCCTTCAAAGACATTCTCTTCATAATTAATCTACTGAAGCTAAATGAGTTGTATTAAAAATATTTTTAGGATATTGTTGAGATGCGAGCATGCGTTCATTAATTTTACTGGAATGGTTGTCGAGTGATAACCGATGTCTCTATTTTACAAAATATTCATTAATCCAATGATGACATTAATCTTTATTGATCATTGTTTGGTGATTATCAATGTTTCTCTGAAAGCTAATGGCAACAAGACATGAATTAATTTGACAACGAAGTTGCAAGGGTTATGATTATGATTGGGACACTGTTTGATGCTTAATACTCAGAACGTGGACATCTTTCCCCCTTCCGTTGGTGAATGGCCTCTGAAGTTTCGGCAATCAGTTACCACCTTATGATACATTAGCATAACTGTACAAACTGTCACAAAACTCTTCACTGTGGCCATTAATGGCGGAAGATAAATAATAGAAGAATTGGAGATCAGGATTAGGTTAGGCGCGAGGGTTCAAATATCAAAACATCCCCTTTTTTCTTCTCTTCTTGCACGTCACATTCCCGGCATTAAATTTGTCTGCAAGCTCTCGATTTCAACGACAAGTCTTTCAAACCTCTCTTTACTTTAATTTTCGTCTGATCACCTGCCATTACTCCTTTCCTCTCTCTCTCTCTTTATATATATATAACTTTATCAAGGCCCCTTCCTTGACATGGAGGACTCGAGCCACTCACCCGTTGACGCCTCATCCTCTTCCTACGACGAGGAGAGTGGTTGGACCACCTACTTCGAGGACTTCATGGCATCGGAGGAGAGGAGGAGAGCGGTAGGTGAATCTTCCTCCGGCGTCGCCGTGGGCAATTCGATGATCTCGGATGCGGCCTCCTGCGTTTCGAGGAAGACGGGGCAGCCACCGACGGCGGCGGCGTGCATCGAGGTGTCTGAAAAATACAAGAACCTGAGCCTGAGGAGGAGGAAGGGGAGGAGACTCCTGGAAGACGATGCCTTGGAGGACACAGCAAGCTCGCCCGTCAATAGCCCCAAGGTGAATCATCAGAACACACAATCTCCATTATCGTATCTTATTTTTCAGAGAGAATAAGAAGAAAAAAGAAGAAAGAAAAATCATCGTATTTTGTGTTGCTAAAAAAGGTTACTAATCTGAGTGCAACCTCAAGCAAGAAAGATGACGGCAGGGACACCGATCTGGTAAGCAATCTAATAATTTGTTTCCTTTTAGATTCTCCTCCGTAGATTTCATTTTCGCTCCCTTGCTAGTGTTTGTCGCGGCAGGATGGCGTTGGGCGCGGGAACGATCCAGAGATGAAAGAAATCGTGAATGGGTTCGATTTTGGGGAGAGGACAAGCGAATGCGCAGAGCAGGGGAAGAGAGGGCTCTGTTTGGTTCCTTTGTCCGCGATAGACTTTTTGGTTTGATGAGTTTGTTCAAAGTGATTAAGCCAATCGAAGCAATTTAATGTAGGTTTTGTTCATAATGGAGTTGAGGTTCCATGCGTGGTGGAAGGGAAGATCGCTCCATGTGCAAATGCTTTCTTTGTCAACACGGTAGACTTTTTATTTAGCGAGATTGTAGGAAATCTTCTAATAAATTAAGACACGCAACACTTGAAATTGATGCTGCACTGTTCAATCTACGTCGACAAAGCGTCCAAGAACAAACTTAAAATGTTTTCATTCGCATCGCACCATAATCATCTCGATGAATATTTATGATTCAGAAGTTGAATTCTTCATAATCGCTGTTGCTTATTTAGAAAGAAAGCTTTAAGGAAAAAAAATAAACTTCTTTATTTAGGAAGTTCTTCCAAGTCATTGGATCGAGTATTAATAGGATATACCAATGAGTTCCGTCAAATTGTTACAGCATTGGTGGAATTACGAGCATAATTTTGAACAAATTAATGGCTAGCTGTTTATATCACAATTACTTAAAGGATGGAGTAATTGCACAAGGGGGTTGATGAATCACGGGTAGGTGTTTGGAGTTATCTCTCGTCGCTCAAGGACTCCTGCATGATACAAGAGAACCCACAGATGGGTAATGAACTCTCCTCCGGCACCAAGACTTTCTCGGTGAGCTTCAACGTTGCCCGATGGTGCAAGGTACAGGAGGTATTCTGCCCAGAACTCCGCCAACGCCTTCCATCTCTTGTCCTCATCGCTGATGGATTCCACCAACGTCTTCCCCACCTCTATTCCCATCCCCAGGTCGTGCTCTTTTTTCTCGATTCAAGCTCCATCATCTTTTTCCACATTTCGCTCTCATCTTTGGTCCCCTCCAGAAGGTCGTCGATCTCGCTCGCCACCTTGTCTAAGACTCTTTTTGCTCTGTTGCCCTGATCGGGCAGCAAATCCGGAACAAAGACGACTAGGTACGCGCAGTACTTCGATAGCGCGGTGGCGACTGCCTTTCCCGTCGGCGCAAGAGGCCGCCGCGATGGTCTGATTGTTTCGCAGAAGCAAGTGGCAATGTGCCATAACAGAATCGTCTGCGTGCTGGCCGGAAGCTTGCAGGTCCAGCCCAGTTCTTCGATCCCATTTCGATGCAGTGACGACTCCCCGTTGGAGAGGGGGTCTCGGCTTAACCGACTGAGCTGATCCAAGATCATTCTCTTCGCTTCGTCGGGTAATTTGACGGATGCACGACAGAATTTCATGGCCCCGTTGCCGCAGGTTGCTCTGCTATTGCACAGCTTAGCTCTGATCGAGAACTTGTCGTACCGTTCGAGGCGATTTTGTCACGCCCAGGTTGCAAGATCTTTATATTGCACAAAAGTCGAAGCGCCGTGTTGATAAAAGATGATTTCTGTAGCCACGGAAACTTTACGTAGTCGATCAGTAACATCACTTTGTTCCAGTCGGAAAGCAAGTAAGTGGATGTTTCCGTGATCTCCATGACAATGATCAAGGCTGCGAGAACAAAAGTGATATAAAGATCAATAGAATTGCCTCCCAAGTCGTCGGTGTCGGAATAAGCTGTGTTGACGAGGCAACCAGTGGCTCCCAACAGCAATAGAGACAGAAGATAATTGTAGATCGGAAATCCACAACCGAAAATAATAGGATACTGGGAAAACAAGAGATCTTCTAAGAACCCTAACTCTGTCATGATCACCCGAAAGGCCCTGTTCTTGTCCTCCGACTCGAGGAGCCCCTGTAAGACCAATGCCGTGCTCTTGGATACTTGGTTTGGTTCCTCAGTAGGGTAATCGAGAAACCTACGTGGAAGAGGATGAGTCAACGGCAGACTACAAATTAAATTAGCCTGATATAAACAACTGTATAAATTGTTACAAATTAAGATTTTTGCTTAATCGTAGGTCGACCAATTAATGACAACTAAAACCTTCTTTTCAGCAGCTTCATCAAGGCGAAGGAGAGACATATGTCCTTGAATTTCCCATCTGGGTCCATTTTGAGTCCGAGCAGCTGACCTCGGCAGTCCCACACCCTCTCCGCCGTCACCACTTCATCGCTCAATTCGCCTGCGATGACGATATGCGCCTGGCGGTCATCTGCTATCTCTGTCTCAAATGATACTTTGTCTTCTCCCCTCACGATGTATTTATAACCTCGCATGGAGACGGGATTGGGAGTGTCATTGCTCAGCTTATGCTCGAATCGCATATAATCAGAGATGAAGTTGGTCCTATCTGCTCCGTACGCGCGTTTGGCGGCCCAAAAGCTGAAGAACTTCTCCACTGTCTTCAGAATGATCAAGCCCCAAATCGCCCACAGGTTGATGACGAAGTGGGAAAAGGGATCAGCTTTTCGGATGTGCTGGCAAGGCCCAATCAGATTGTAGCTAAGCAGTCCGATAAAGAAGAGTCTCATGGAGTTGGAGTCGGAAAGGGTGTTGCCATCGGCGATGCAGGTGAGAGTGCCATTGGCGATCATCAAGATCACACCCCAGACGAGGTAGATGTTCTTCGAGGGCTTGGAGAGCAGATAGAAAGTGGCCAAGTTCATCAGCGGCTCCAATATCTGGTTAAGGACGTACTTGTGCAGTTTATCGATTGGCGAATTGGCGTGCCAAAGCCGGTGCTTGGTGGCCGCAATGAGGAAGTTGAGGCAGATGAGCAGCATGGAGGCGCAGGTGATGACCATGCTTATGCCTTCTTGGACACGGATTGTATGCCTTTGCCAGTCTGCAGGCGCCTGCGACGGGGATGAAGATGCTGCGGAGGAGACTCCAGCACTGATCGTACTATTCGCCATGGAATTAAAAACCGAGTATTTTCTAAGAATTGCTCGAACAGGGGAACTAAGAAAGGATCCGTTGGTCCTGGCATAAATTAACAAGCACATGTACATTTATAAAGGTCGATCATTGCAAATGTTATAATACATAGCTAGAAATCAGTTTTCCATATAACATCTAGAATTTTTATTCGGATTCAAAAATTCTTTACTATTTTAGTCAATGAATTAAGAGATATAATTCTCCATCATTTCTCTCTCTTCACTATCATCAAAGAACCGATGATGAAGAACATTAGAGATGAACATAATCACTTTTTACTACTAATAAAAATCATGAGCCCTAAGATATAATCTTTTATTATACATAGCTAGAAATCAATTTTTGATATGACATCTAGAATTTTTATTCTGATTCAAAAATTCTTTACTGTTTTAATCAACGAATTAAGAGATATAATTCTCCATAATTTCTCTCTCTTCATCATCATCGAAGAACCGATGATGAAGAACATTAGAGACGAATATAACCACTTTTTACTACTAATAAAAATCATGAGCCCTAATCCAATAAGATATAATCTTTTATATATTTCGGATTTGATCTTCAATTATAATATATTCATAAAAAAATTTTAATTTTTTTTAAATAAAATGATAAATTTTAAAACGTCGTTCAATTTAATTATTCCACGACGAATGAGAAATTTTTACTTGACAAGATTGATTGCTTCTAATTAAAAACTAATCGGATTAAAAATGATGTCAATTTTTTTTTTTAAAAAAAAAAGTTGGCCTTGAGTGCACTCTGGTTCTGCTGCAGGAAAGTTATTAGAGTGAGCTAGAACCAACAAAAAGACCGGCCCACTCAAATAGCTAGTGGCGACTTTTTTTTTCTCCAAAGACAAACGAAGCCACGTCAATGTGGAATGGGCCGAGTCGAGTGTGGTTGATTATAATATTAGAACGTATCACTTTGCCATTTGGGTGCATTTGTTCTTCGTTGTGATAAATGTATATAATCCAGAGGTTGCTTTTTTGATGTTGCTTTTTTCTTCTTTTATGAAAAATGGATCGTCGCATGCAATTGAATTAGCTCCCGGTGTTGACGAGGTCAATCACTAGAGGTCTTTGTCTGGATAGTTGATACATTGCTAATGTCCTTCGGCCTCACCACTTCACCTATTGCGGATCACTCATTGTGAATCTTTTTATATAATAAATTAATTTTAGAGATGACCTCTCGCTAATTTAATTTATCGGAAACTTTAGTCTGACTTGTTTTATTATTCTTTTGAATATTTTATAGAGGAGATAAATCGCCGAGGAGATTTCGATGCGGTGCGAAGAAGAGCGAGGTGAAATATCTGCGCAGAGGATTTTAGACCCCTCATTCCGAATCGACCCTTATCCATTTTACAAACAACCCCCTATCTTACCATCGCGTCATCCCCGTGGAGACAATATTTTACTATTGTATCACATATATGAAAATAATAATCGAATATTAATCTGCTAATTAATCTAATAAGTGTTTCGTAGGACATTCTCAAGTCGGAACTATTATTCTAAATTCAATTGTCTAAAGATATAAATTCTCTTTTATTTTATTCGTTGGTTTTTAATTAGTATGAGATATTTAAATTTTTTATTCGATTAATACTAAAAGTCATTGATTTAGTTTTAGGAAAAATTTTCATCCATCGACAAAATAAATTAAAAAGTATTTATAATGAAAGATTCAATAATTTAACATTGACATCCTGTAGTCTCAACCGTAGCATATTTCTAAGGACTCCTTTATTTTATTCATTGTTACTACGCTATAATACACTTCGTACAACTTCACTATTAATCACCTTCAAATAAATTTTCTTTTGAATCTTTAAAATTGGATGTTGAAATATTTTACAACTTTTTTATATCATATATTATTTTGCAAGAGTAGAGTTTTATTTTGTTTTATTTTAAAAAGGTCAATTTAATTTGGATAAGCCTACTAATTTTATTAAAAAGAATAAATCTGTCTTTATGTATAAAAGAGGGTAATATCCCATGTATAATTTTTATAAGTTAATATAACTTTAATTTTGCTACGGTATATATCAGAGTCAACCCTAACTATCTCTCTAAATCCTAACTGTTATCTTAAATCCTAAAACTCTATTTTTTTTTTCTTTCTTCTATCTTAGATCGCGATTGCTGTACCGTCTCCATCAAAATCGTTTCTAATATAACTTAGATTTGCTTGTCTATTGTGCAACTAGTATCTCTTGGATTATTCTATCTCCACCTCAAACATGAGCGAATTTTGAATCAAATATTTTTCAACTATTATTCAATCTAAAGGTGTCTTTAATGTAGGTATTTTTCTTACTAAAATAAATTATGATTTGTGGTCTCAATTGATGGAGATGCATATTGTTGAATGAGAAAAACTCTCCTAGATCAAGGACAAGAATGCTCCAACAAAGGATATTGTTGTCTGTTGAGACGGAGACGGAGACGGTGAGGTGTCCCGGTGGTGAGTGCGGCAAGGACTGATAACTCGGATGGAAGGAGATGACGCGGAGGGAGAATGGTGATGACCGAAACGACGTCTCGACCGTGAGCTGAGCCGAATGGAGCGAAACAAGCCGAATGACGGGGTCCTGCAAAACAGAAAGCGGTTAAGGGCGCCGAGATAGATCTCGGCAAGGCTCCTCCGACGCTCAAGGTAGGAAATTAGTGGAAAAGGAGGGAAACAATGGAGAGGTTTAGTTAAGGATGCACGAACCTCTGGCCTCCTTCTCCAGGAGGGATATATATAGGAAAGAATCTTTCTGCCAAGTAGTACGATCGGTATGGGCGGTATGACTTCCTGATCTTATGCTTGCTTTGAGAAGTAATATAGGTCATTACCCTCATAAATGTTGTCGGCGCGTGGATTATCATTAATGCTCATCTTATGGTTGATGAGAGACAACTTCTCATTAATGAAGTAGACATTCCTCTGAAAATCAGTGTGGACATCTGTTCCCTGGTCGAAGAGAAATGCTAGCAAGGACTGCCTTGCGGATCTTATGAATAGGAAATACCCACCACGTCCTCTGACTAAATAAGATCAACCATATGTTGGTAAGTCATACATCCAAGATAATGTGTCTCTACCAAGATATGAGATGATGATCGAGACGCGAGGCGTCTGGAATAAGATGTGGCCGAGTTGAGATGCGGGGCATTTGGAATAAGATGTGGTCGAGCTGAGACGCAGGGCGTCTGGAATAAGATGTGGCCGAGCCGAGACGCGAGGCGTCTGGAATAAGATGTTGTCAAGCCGAGACGCGGAACATCTGGAATAAGATGTGGTGTAGTACTGTCTGTTATATGCCTAGTCATAAATTAGTTTTTTTCAATATCATAGACATCCCTCCTCAAGTCTAATCGAAGGATAGACGCAGCTTGACTGATTGGATTGGTTTTATTAATTTGTGATTTTTCTCTCTCTCAACTTAATGAGGTATGGGAGGTGCGCTTCGGATAGGCTCTTCGGGAAGGGTGGAGATCGTGCTTTAAAGGCGGTCCATTAATGCGAGGATATGACATGATTACCTCACTTCCCTAGGGTTCTCCCAGTTGTGCCACGTGGTTTCATGTTAAATACAGAAAATTAAAATACTAAATTAAATGGCTAAAATTTAGGAAAATAATCCTAGGAATTATTTTCGGGTTTTTTGGAGAATTTTAGAATTTTTTTCATAATTTTTCTGGAATTAAATGGGGTTTGTACGGGATATTTACGGGGATAAGAAAAACATGCTTTTGGAGGGCCTATTTGAAACATCAATTTTTGAGGGGTTAATGTGTTAACTAAAACCTAACTCGTTTTCCTCATTCTTAATGCACGAGATGTTTCTTTTTTTTTCTTTTCTCCTGAGCATTTTCGCAGCCACGCTTCTTTTATTTCCTAGCCGCATCTTCGTTTCATTTTTCCTCCGTCGTTCTACGATCTCATTTCCTCACCGCACACAAACTAGCTCCTGCCGATGTTCGCAGCCGCCTCTCCTTAATGTCAGCCGCTCCTCCCTCTAAACCGTTGCCGAGCAGCCTTTCCTCTCCATCTATTTTTCTTGGGCAGTTCTCCCAGTCGCAGCGACATCTCCTCCTCTCCTCCGCTGCGGCTGACATCCACCCGGTGGGAGGTTTGGTTGGAGGGCAGAACATCGACCGTGCAGTCGTGTGAAGGTCCTTCTTCGGGAACGAGTGAGCTTCCCTGTCCGACGGTCGTCTGAGCAAGAGAAACTAGGCCAGCGACATTGGAGTTGCATTTTCAGGTGTACAGGGCAGCTTTAGGGAAAGGGATGCCGGTGGAGGTTCCTAGGGCTGGTAAGCATGATCCATCTCCTTTTTCCCTTTGTTGTTGTTGAATTTGGTTTGGCTGTGATGTTCTGTGGTGTGGGGTGGATTTTCCCTTTGGTGGAGTGGCTGTGAATTGGAGTTTTTGGTCAGTTGTGGGCTAGTGTTGGTGTTGCTCGGTTGTGGCTGAGTGAGAAGGGATTGTTGTGTGTTGTAATAGTTGTGAATGGATCTGATGCCGACTGTGCGATTGTGAGCGAGAGGAGAAGATGCAAGTGGGCTATTCCGGTGTATAGAACAGATTATGAAGGTTGTTCATGGGCTGTGAGAGTTGTGGGTGTTCTGTGTGTGGGTTGGGAACGAGCTGGGGAAGCTCAGTTCCGGTAAAGAGAGTTATGGATGGTAAGGTAAGCTCAATTGAGGATGAATCGGGTGATTGAGGATTATAATTCGTATTCGATAACGGATATAAATATAAGGATAATGTAGTAGTTAATTCGTATGTAGTTGTATGCTTGCACTTAATCGTAATTGATGATGTTTGTAGGGCGTGGATATGAGACCGATCCACGGGCGTAAAGACAATTGATATTCTTTATAACAAGCGGGTATCTTTGACTTATCTTCTTTTAGATATTGTCATATTGTTGTGCATCGTTTACTATATCTAGTAATAATTTTCTATGCTTTTAACTGCCCTGGTATGTCACTACCTAGTATGTGTTGTAGTCTTTTCATATGCTTATTATATTGGTGCTCTATCATTTTGATACTTGTCATTTGTTTATTTGGCACTAAGAGTAGTGACATACCTTACATACTGGGCATTGAATGAATATTGGATATACCTTGCATGTGTACATAGACTTATATACTTAGGTTATTTGATATGAGCTCTTATTGGTACATACCATAGGTAGTCGTGGATTGACAGGCGTATCGTGCATTGGTGACATGCACCATCTTGCATTATTGTATAATTTGCGATCATCGGCTCCTCGGTAGGAGGTGATACTATTTAGTAGTTGAGTCCATCGTCAGTTATATTATCTACACACACAATCACTCGTGAGTTAGTGGTATTTCAGGAGGGTATGTGTAGTTGCTCTGTCAGGGCTCCACGGTGGTCGTGTTGGTGCAATCGGCCCAGGTCACGATTGACAAGACTCGAGTTTGACTCGAGTGATGTTTTGATGTTTGACAAAGTAGTTTGACATAGGATGTTTGACATTAATATCAGTTAATATGTCGGAGAGATTGTTGGAGCAATCGACCCGGGTCATGATTAACCGGACTCGAGTTTGACTCGAGGGAGACTTTGATGGTTGACTAGGGTTTACCATGTGATTATGGGAAAGTTCAAGTCATGGGTACTTGGCATGGAAAGTCCAAGTGGGACACTTGACATTTGGGAAAGTCCAAGTCTTGAGTACTTGGCATGGGAAGTCCAAGCATGAGTCTTGGCAAATGGAAAGTCCAACATGGGTTGGCAAGGAAAAGTCCAAGCATGGGTTTTGGCAAATGGAAAGTCCAATGTTTGGCGGTGTAAAGTTCAAGCGAAGTCTTGGCGGCGTAAGTCCAATGTGCATTGGCGGTGTAGACACCGTTAGCATGACATGGCCGATGGAAGCACCTGAAGGCTATCGCGATGGATGAACAAGTCATGGATGACTTGGAGGGATCCGAGAGGCGTGAGACTGATGTAGGTGGCTAGAAGGTTTAGGTCTAAGATAAAGATGGTCTAGCAAGTATGGGGGCACCATACTTGGGTTAAAACCTCATGTTTGAGGTTGGCAGTCGACTGACATTATGGGCGGTTCGACTGCCATGAGTCGACTAGAATTCGACTGCCAGTTTAGAGCTGGAATTGCTCTGGAAGTCGACTGCTCATTGGAGCAGTCGACTGATGTCGACTGCTAGTTGAGTTGCGAGCACAGAACGCTCTATAGCCGACTGGGCAATCGAATACGGGCGTTGGCAGTCGACTGCCAAGAGTCCCGTTGAAACTTGTCCAACGTGGATTGAGCCGTTGTCTCACAGCTACAGTGTTGGCAGTCGACTGGGGACTTATGACAGTCGACTGTCAGGCGGAAATCCAGCCCGATGGAGGATAAAAGCAGCTGTTCGTGAAAGGCTCGATTATCAGTTCTTTGGGAGAATTTTGGGGGCGATTTGAAGGCGATTTGCAGGTGCATTTCAGGGCCCTTCAATCTCATCCAAGCAACCAACAAGCAAAGCGCTCAAACTCTTGTTTTGTAAAGTGTTCTTTACATTTCCTTGTATTTTGCTTGTATTTTCGTGTATTACTTTTGTAATCTGTTGTAAGAGGTTTCTCCACCTCCGGATTATTTCGAGAAGGAGTTATTACATAGTGGTGTGCTTGTGGCATCGCTAGGGCTCGTTCGAGCCCGATCCGTGGAGTATGAACCGTGCGGTTCTGAACCACGTTAAATATTTGTGTATTGGTGTGTTTGTGTTTGTCTTACTTCGTTATTGTTTTTATTATTATTATTCCGCTGCGCTAACGAGTTTTTGTAGAGACGATCACGAACGATTTCCATCATCGTACGATCACGCATTATTCACCCCCCTCTAGCAGGCGCACAGGTCCTAACAAGTGGTATCAGAGCGAGACCGCTCTTCTAAGTCTAACAACGAAGGGAGCAAGCTAGAGGGTAAAAGATGGAAGTCCAAGGACAATTGGGATGGGATATCAACACCCCAATTCCCTATTCTTTCTATAGATGAGAAGACTTCAATTCTTGGAAGAGGAGGATTGAAGATTTCTTGATGATGAAGGATTTTGAGGAGTGGTCCATATTGATGGAAGGATTTGATTATCCAAAAGGACCAAAGGGTGGCTTCCTCAAGAAGAAGAGATGGAGTGAGGAGCAACTCCAACAATTCGAGAAAAATAAGAAGGTAATCAAATTTATCTTTGATTTAATTCCTAATGATTTCTTGTGTAGCCTAGGTGATTGTATGGATGCCAAGGAGCTTTGGAGGGAATTGGCCAAGCTCCATGAAGATGCATCACCGGCTCAAGAAGAGGAGTGCTCACCCTCTCAAGCTCAAGCAAGCACATCACCATCTAAAGAGCTTGAGGAGTCGGAAGTTGATAAGGAATCAACCTCCGAAGAGGTGGAAGAAGTGGAAGAAGAATCCACTTCTAAGATTGAGGAGGAGAGATCATCTACACCGGAGCAACCTCAAGAAGAGCCTTCAACATCCGGTCAAGATGAGGAAGCTCAAAACTCCACCTCCGAAAGAGATAAAGAATCCACTCCGGCGCCTACAACCACCCTAGGTAACTCAAACAATTCATTTTTAAACAAAAATCATATAATTTGCTTTGAGTGTAGGGAATCCGGGCACTACAAGAGTAAGTGCCCAAAGAGGGTAAATAAGGCTCAACCGACACCAAAAGTCAAGGACGTTGGTTCCCCAACACCTAAAGGCAAGGAGCACATCATATGCTTCAAGTGCAATTCAAAAGGACATTATAGGAATCAATGTCCTAGGGGGAGCAAAAAGACCCAAGAAGGAGCATCACAAGTAGGGGGAGCTACTAAGGCAAACCCTAAGGTATATCATTTCAATAATGCTCATTCTTCTAGGTTTAATAGACAAAAGCATGCTAGGAATTTTAACTCTCTTGCAATTTATGAAAAGCATGCTAATAGGAACAAGTACTTTTGTTTAAGAGCTAAGAATATCCACTTAGATAATAAGGAGAAATTTGGGACTAATGTCCCTAAAAACAATTTATCTAAGGACAAACCTAGGTCAAACAATACTAGACCAATTTTACCTAGGGAGACAATTAGGAAGGTACAAGATCATCTAGGTCTTAATCCTAAATAGACTAGGCATATGCCTAGAAAGTCCCATGCCCAAGAATTCAATCAAAAATCAATTGGGCAATTAGAGGTTGAAAATCAAGTCTTGAGGTCAAGGCTTGAAAAACTAGAAAAGACCCTTAGGAATATACAAAATCAAGTTCAAGGGTCTAGTGGTCTAAGTCAAGGGTCCAAAAGTCAAAGTCAACACCTAGGACCTAAGAAGCAAAAGTCATCAAAGGGCAAGCAAGGTTTGGGTCACAAATCTAAGCCTAAGGTGGCTTACCATAGTGTTCCATTTGATTATGGAACACAAACTAGGTCTAGGGAGACCAAGATCAATAGGGAAGTCATCCCTAAGGTTGACCAAAGGGTGTGCCTAGTGGCTAGGGTTTCTAGGAAACCTAGGGTGGCCACTAAAAAGGTTGCAAGGGGAGTTACCCCTAGAGTCAACCTAGGTAAGACCCAAATGACCAAGGCTAACAAGCCTAGGAGGGTCATTAGGAAAGTATCTAGGGAGGTTATCCCTAAGGAATACCTAATTAACCCTAGGAGCTCAAATAGGTTTTGGGTTCCTAAGAGCGTGATTGATTCACGCTAAATGAGTTTAGGGTGTGTCAACCTTGATTGGATGGGTAGTTAACCTAACCATGGTAAATGTGGCACTTTAGGTCATTTTCAAGATTTTGGTTACCTTGGGAATGTGGTTTTATTGTTAATCCTAAAAGATTTTAGGATGTGCCAATATTAATTGAGAAGTTTGATAAAATAATCAAATTGGTACAATTTAGGTTTAGAGGTTTTAATGTGTCATTTTGGGTTTTTGGCACATTTGGGAGAATTTAGGCTTATATGGCAAAATATACTTAATTATATCAAATGACAACTAATATTAAAATTTAGGTATCATTATACCTATACTTTTTATTTGCCATGTTTAGATTGTCATATGACATGTCATGATATCATATCTATTTTAAATTACTTAATATGTCATGATCATATTTAGGATTAAGGATTAATGTCATGTGTTTTAGATTCTATCATATGTCATGACATCATGATCATTGGCCATGCTTTAATTTTGCTATCATTATACCATGATCATTTCATGCATTTAATGTATTGAAAATTGAGTTAAGGACTTTGGCATGACTTGGAGTCCCATTTATAAGGGAATCAAGTAGAGTTGTCTTAGAGAATGCATGAAACCCTAGATTAAGGAGAACCAAAACCCACATCTCACATCTAATTGACATGTATGTGTATTTATACACCCTAGATACATGTGAGATTCTAGGATATGAGTTGAGTTCAAGGTGCATAGTTTTTGCATCTAGAAGGACTATAACTCATCTAATTTCATTGGTGGATCATTGGGAGAGCATGTGTACAAGTCATGTACATAGAGCCCAAAGAATATGATCCAAAATAAGGTTTTAAAAATATTTTAAAATCATTTTAGAAAACCTTAGTGAAGCCTATCTTTTGATAGCAATCATCATTGATGAGATTGATACAAAGTGAGCTAAAACATTGAAGTTTTTCTTCACTTTTGGATTTTGTATCAATTTCGATATTTTATAGGTAAAATATTTTTCAAACATTTTTCACCTATTGTATTGGTCATAAGTATTATACGTATGAATTTTCATGATTTTTTGATATACGTATAATTATTTATGAATTTAAATTCCGATAGTTGAAATTGAAATTTAGTATCGATCATGACCGCTCTTGGTGGCAATGATCGATGTGAGTGGAAATCGATCGACATTCTTGTAGGAGTCGATTGCCAGGTCTGATTTCGGGTTAACAAGGTTTGTTTAGCCTAATTTCAGCCATTGTAAAGGTCCCTAACCACTCCTAACCCTAGGATATGCTTTGGGAAGCATTATAAAGGGTGAAAATCCATTGGATATGGATTAGGAGAGGTGTTAGGGTTTGTATCAAATTTAAGGTGTGGAAAGTTCAGGTTTGAACTTAGAACCTTAATTTTGATGGTTTAGAGTTTCTATTGGCTTAGGGACTTTCCAAGGGCATTGTTGGTGCAATGGTCAAGGGGGAGCAAACCTTTAGGGGGAGTTATCCATCTTGAGATGATGGATGTATTTCTTTTCTTGAAAGAGGAGAAGTTATTGGGAGAGTATCATCAATTGGAAAAATTGATGGGATTTTGAAAAACCCAATTTGGAAATTGGGAGAGAGTATATGATTGCCTCTTTTGAGTGATATGAGACTTATCACTAGGAAGAGTAAAGGCATCCTAGGTACTTTTGGATCAAGGAGGAGATTGTAAGATCTCATTGGGACATGAGACATTGACCTCCTTAAAGAGATAACCTTTTTGATGTATGTCAAAAAGGGGGAGAAAGTGAAATTACCAATTTGGGAAATTGGTAAGATAGTTTGAGTTAGGGGCCTAACTCAAGGTTTGTTTTGTCAAACATCAAAAAGGGAGAGATTGTTGGTGCAATCGGCCCAGGTCACGATTGACCAGACTCGAGTTTGACTCGAGTGATATTTTGATGTTTGACAAAGTAGTTTGACATAGGATGTTTGACATTGATGTTTGACATTAATGTCGGTTAATATGTTAGGGAGATTGTTGGAGCAATCGACCCGGGTCATGATTAACCGGACTCGAGTTTGACTCGAGGGAGACTTTGATGGTTGACTAGGGTTGACCATGTGATTATGGGAAAGTCCAAGTCATGGGTACTTGACATGGAAAGTCCAAGTGGGACACTTGACATTTGGGAAAGTCCAAGTCTTGAGTACTTGGCATGGAAAGTCCAAGCATGGGTCTTGGCAAATGGAAAGTCCAACATGGGTTGGCAAGGAAAAGTCCAAGCATGGGTCTTGGCAAATGAAAAGTCCAATATTTGGCGGCGTAAAGTCCAAGCGGAGTCTTGACGGCGTAAGTCCAATGTGCATTGGCGGTGTAGACATCGTTAGCATGACATGGCCGATGGAAGCACCTGAAGGCTATCGCGATGGATGAACAAGTCATGGATGACTTGGAGAGATCTGAGAGGCGTGAGGCTGATGTAGGTGGCTAGAAGGTTTAGGTCTAAGCTAAAGGTGGTCTAGCAAGTATGGGGGCACCATACTTGGGTTAAAACCTCAGAAATTGCTCGCTCATTAGCGATCGGTGATGTCGATCGGCAACGATCATTATGGCCGAAGGCAATGTCGATCGCCCGGTTGAGTTGCGAGCACGTAACGCTCGTAATCGATCGGGGCGATCGACGGCGTTAACGATCGCAAGAGTCCCGTTGGAACTTGTCCAACGTGGATTGAGCCGTTGTCTCACAGCTACAGTGTTGGCAGTCGACTGCCAGGAAAAAATCTAGCCCGATGGAGGATAAAAGCAACTATTCGTGAAAGACTCGATTATCAGTTCTTTGGGAGCTTTTTGGGGGCGATTTGAAGGCAATTTACAGGTGCATTTCAGGGTCCTTCAACCTCATCCAAGCAACCAACAAGCAAAGCGCTCAAACCCTTGTTTTGTAAAGTGTTCTTTACATTTCCTTGTATTTTGCTTGTATTTTCGTGTATTACTTTTGTAATCTGTTGTAAGAGGTTTCTCCACCTCCGGATTATTCTGAGAAGGAGTTATTACATAGTGGTGTGCTTGTGGCATCGCTAAGGCTCGTTCGAGCCCAATCCGTGGAGTAGGAACCGTGCGGTTCCGAACCACGTTAAATATTTGTGTATTGGTGTGTTTGTGTTTGTCTTACTTCGTTATTGTTTTTATTATTATCATTCCGCTGCGCTAACGAGTTTTTGTAGAGACGATCACGAACAATTTCCATCATCGTACGGTCACGCGCTATTCACCCCCCTCTAGCGGGCGCACAAGTCCTAACAGATCACTCAGGATATTGGTATTTCGGCGTGGTAACAGACAGGGATCCCTCCTTTATTGTGAGACGAGGAGATGAGACGAGGTGATGTCCCCCATATACATACATGGGGTATGACGGTGATCCTCCGCCAGCATCCTGTCCACTCGGTCACATAGGTGTAGTGACGATAGAGTGCACAGTTGTCACAGCCCTACCCACTCGGTCGGCACACATGACATGTCGGTGGCTTGACTGGCGTCAGGGGTGACACAGGTCATTGCATCATGTGCATACACTTTTACTATATGCATTGCTTGTTGCACTTTTAGTTGTTGCATATGATTGTCATGCACATACAGGAGGTATTATGTAGTTTGTTTTGGTGATTATACATCTGCTTGTATGGATGTATCTTATGTTAGCTTAGGTGATTCTGGTATGTATAGTTTCAGGTATGTATTTTTGTCGAGAAACTATACCAGCATGATTATTATTGCTACTTATAGTTTACTATGCATGATTATTAGATATCTGATGAGTTTTACTCACTCCGTTGATATCTATTTCATTTCAGGATGAAGTCTTCCGGAGGGTCTAATTGTCAGTCCCCTGATCTGATGACTTCGTTATTTTGATTTTAGTTTTCTATATTTTTATCACTAGTACTCTATGTTTTAAACATGTAGTATGTTATACTTATGGTTGTTTTGGTGATACTTGATTATGTCCTTATGGACTTTTTGTTCTATTTTTTTTGGTTATGTGTGTTGTTGTGTATTCCTATTCAGATGGCAAAAGAGGTAAGTCTAGAGATTTTAGGCTTCTTATTTATTTTGGTTGTTGGCCTGAGGCCCATATATCATATGTATTGTGGTGTTTTATGTTCCGACCATGTTGGCCGATGTATAGTGGGTAGTGTGGGTCTTGTATACATGTTTCAATTGTCCGCAGTACAAGGGAGGTGCTATCCGATTTTCGTCGGACAAGTACCCCTCTCGAGGCATGACAATTTATTTGGTATCAGAGCCTAGGTTCCGAGTTCCTAAGGGGTTTTGGGTTTTCGGAGTTCACCACGTTTGGCAGGTCAACCTGTTCATTTTCGAATTTTTACGGATTTCCGTCAATTTGGCGTTTTGGACATTTTGGAGTCATATTTCAACAAGATCATATTGGGGACTTGGCAGTGACAGGACATCTCTAGATGGCTAACAGGTGAAATTATTGATTTTCTATCTGTAGTAACACTTAGGTAATAATTTAACATATATGAAACGAGGTGGGTGTGCTCTCGCTCCGAGACGTGGTGCAGGGAGGCCACGCAAGAGGACATTGAGATCTACCCAGTTGTTAGTCCCCTGATCTGACGACCCCGTTATTTTGATTTTCAATTTTTCGTATTTTTATCACTAGTACTCTATGTTTTAAACTTGTAGTATTTTATACTCGTGGTTGTGTTGGTGGTACTTGATTATGTCCTTATGGACTTTTTGTTCGATTTGTTATGTGTGTGTGGTTGTGTATTCCTGCTCAAATGGAAGAAGAGGTAAGTCTAGAGGTTTTAGGCTTCTTATTTACTTTGGTTGTTAGCTTGAGGCTCATATTATATGTATTGTGGTGTTTTATGTTCCGACCATGTTGGTCGATGTATAGTGGGTCGTGTGGGCCTTGTATACAGGTTTCAATTGTCCACAGTATAGGTGAGGTGCTATTCGATTTTCGTCGGACAAGTACCCCCTCTCGGGGTGTGATCCCTTCTCACTCAACCATAACCGTGCAACACCAACACTAGCCCACAACCAACCAAAAACTCCAATTCACAGCCACTCCACTGAAGGGAAAATCCACCCCCCCCACCACAGAACATCACAGCCAACCCAAATTCAACAACAATAAAGGAAGAAGGAGATAGATCTAATGTCGACTGTGCAGTCGTGAACGAGAGGAGAAGATGCGAGTGGGTTGTTCCGGTGAATAGAACAGACTGTGAAGGTTGTTCACGAGTTGTGAGAGTTGTGCATGTTCTGTGTGTGGGTTGGGAACGAGCTGGGGAAGCTCAGTTCTGGTAAAGAGAGTTGTGGATCTTAAGGTAAGCTCAATTGAGGATGAATCGGGTGATTGGGGATTATAATTCGTATTCGATAAAGGATAAAAATATAAGGATGGTGTAGTAGTTAATTCGTATGTAGTTGTATGCTTGCACTTAATCGTAATTGATGATGTTTGCATCATGTGGATATGAGACCGGTCCACGAGCGTAAAGACAGTTGGTATTCTTCATAACAGGCGGGTATCTTTAACTTATCTTCTTTTAGATATTATCATATTGTTGTGCATCGTTTACTATAGCTAGTAATAGTTTTCTATGCTTTTAACTGCCCTGGTATGTCACTACCTAGTACATGTTGTAGCCTTTTCATATGCTTATTATATTGGTGCTCTATCATTTTGATACTTGTCATTTGTTTATTCAGTACTAAGAGTAGCGACATACCTTACATACTGGACATTGAATGAATAATGGATATACCTTGCATGTGTACATAGACTTATGTACTTAGGTTATTTGATATGAGCTCCTATTGATACATACCATAGGTAGCCATGGATTGACATGCACCATCTTGCATTATTGCATGAATGGCGATCATCGACTCCTCAGTAGGAGGTGATACTACTTGGTAGTTGAGCCCATCGTCAGTTACATTATCTATACACACAACCACTCGTGAGTTAGTGGTATTTCAGGAGGGTGTGTGTAGTTATTCTGTCAGGGCTCCACGGCGGTCGCTCAGGATATTGGTATTGCGGCGTGGTAGCAGATAGGGATCCCTCCTTTGTTGTGAGACGAGGAGATGAGACGAGGTGATGTCCCCCATATATATACATGGGGTAGGAGGGTGATACTCCGCCAGCATCCTGCCCACTCAATCATATAGGTGTAGTGACGATAGAGTACATAGTTGTCACAACCCTACCCACTCGGCCAACACATATGACATGTCGGTGGCTTGACTGGCATTAGGGGTGACACATGTCATTGCATCATGTGCATACACTTTTACTATATGCATTGCTTGTTGCACTTTTGGTTGTTGCATATAATTGTCATGCACATACAAGAGGTATTATGTAGTTTGTTTTGGTGATTCTACATCTACTTGTATGGATGTATCTTATGTCAACTTAGGTGATTCTGGTATGTACAGTTTTAGGTATGCATTTTTATCGAGAAACTATACCAGTATGATTATTATTATTACTTATAGTTTACTATGCATGACTATTAGATATTCGTTGAGTTTTACTCACTCCGTTGATATCTATTTTATTTCGATCAAAATGAAACTTTCCGGAGGGTCCAATTGTCAGTCCCCTGATCTGACGACTCCGTTATTTTGATTTCAGTTTTTTATATTTTTATCACTAGTACTCTATGTTTTAAACATGTAGTATGTTATACTCGTGGTTGTTTTGGTGGTACTTGATTATGTTCATATGGACTTTTTTGTTCGATTTGTTTTGGTAATATGTATGGTTGTGTATTCCTGCTCAGATGACAGAAGAGGTAAGTCTAGATATTTTAGGCTTTTTATTTACTTTGGTTGTTGTCCTGAGGCTCATATATTATATGAATTGTGGTGTTTAGTGTTCCGGCCATGTTGGCCGATGTATAGTGGGCGGTGTGGGCCTTGTATATAGGTTTCAATTGTCCGCAGTACAAGGGAGGTGTTGTCCAATTTTCATCAGACAAGTACCCCCTCTTGGGGCATGGAAATTTATTTGGTATCAGCAGGACACAGGTCATGCTGATGTGACTGCGGCATGAGCTCAAATCCCAACCTTGGCGGAGTCGGTGAAAGGTCGATTCACACTCTTCCGCGGAGAGACAGATTCGAGGGTGGCTCAGTCCTGGATAGAGACTATGGAGCGGGTCTTTTTCTATATGGCTTGCTCCGAGTGGGAGAAGGCAGAGCTTGTAGCCTAGTATTTATGGGACGAGGCTGAAACTTGGTGGGACACGTAGTGCACGATTATAGGCGAGCAGCACATAACATGGGTGAAATTCAGTGAGGTTTTTGAGAGCCAATATTTTCCACTATCTTATCAGATGATGCGTTGTCAGGATTTTCAGAATCTTCGATAGACAATCCCACGGTGATGGAATATAATGCCGAATTTAATCGATTGGTCAAATTCTATCCGGAGTTAATCACTGAGGTCCGGTTTCACATGCTTCAGTTTGTTCAGGGTCTAGAAGGACATCTTCAGGTGAAGCTAGTAGGTTTTGAAAATTCTTCTTACAGAGAGGCATTGGATCGAGCTCTTCTGATTGAGTCGGCTCAGCAAAGAGCAAATACAGAAAAGAAAAGGAAACAACCAGCTTAGAGTTCAGTTCATGCCCAGCAGTCGCCGCCTACGGGTCAGCAGTGAGGCGATCGCAGTGAGACTGGTCAGAATGCTTCCGAGGCATCAGGCAAACCCCAGAAGATTGGACAATCTTCGTCAGGATGCTCCCAGTTTGACCAGAAGAACCGGAAGCGGTCCTCTGATGACAATCATTGCATTAGATGCGGGTCCAGGGATCATATGATATCGATCATTCGCGACATAGCCGGGTTTGCTATTACTACAAACTTCACGGACACGAGGCGAGATTGTTGTGAAGGCTCGGCATGTAGTGTGGAGTGTACATGCGGGAGGCGATTCAGAAAGAAGGGACCTCAGCAGGCGGCGAAATCCCAATCTTAACGCCCGGAGTCAGGTTCCCGACGATTCTTTGCTTATGTCATGCATGGACAGGAGCACTCTAGTGCCCCTATGGAGTTGCATAGTTTTATTTCAGGACCTCGATCGGTACGTTAGTGCGATGCTCGATCTTAGCCTCAACCATTGGTTCAATATCGCCAGAGTATTTATATCGGACTCGTGCAAGATGACGCCTCGATGCGCCTCGATGGCGATCTCGCACAGCCGTCACAACCTTTGGCAGCGCTACCACCTCCACCCCCACCAAAGACTGGACTTAATCATGCAGTTACCCGAGAGGATGCACAGCGAGTCGACGGATTATTTTCTGAGGTATGATTTTATTTTATGCATTTTTTGTTGATATGTTAGTTGACACCGGTAGTTCACATTCATTTATTTCTCGAGCATTCCTGAGAGAGATTGGTAGACTACCCACCCTTAGGTCACAAAGATTGATGGTATCTTTGCCCTCTGGGGATAAATTAGAAGTCACCCAGGAGGTTAGAGAATGCCCATTAGATTTCGACAGCGTTATAATCTCGGTAGATTTATTGGTTCTCGACATGATCAAATTTGACATTATACTTGGCATGGACTAGCTAACAACATATCATGCCATAGTGGATTGCCAATCGAGGGTGGTTATGTTCCATCCTCCTAACCAACCCTCGTGGGATTTCATGGGCACCATAAATGATGGTATATCAATCATTTCTGTGATTCAGGCTCGGAAGCTTTTATCACATGACTGTCAGGGTTTTCTATTGTCATTGATCAATGCTGAGGACAGTGGTGACTCTCAGATCTCGGACATTCCTATCGTTCGAGAGTATCCGGATGTCTTTCCAAAGAAGTTACCGGGCCTGCCTCCTAGAAGGCAAGTGGAGTTCACAATTGAGTTAATTCCGCCGTAGAGTCGTACCTAAAATTTAAAGGGTCTGAAGCGAATTTTAAAAAATATATTGATGAATTATTTTTGGGCTCTTTATATTTTTTTTGGGGCCCTTTTAAAGAGGCATTTAACCTATTTTAAAAATGGGCCTGAGGCAATCGCCTCTTTGGCCTTACATTAGGTACGACCCGGGGACGATGCCGGCATCGAAAACTTCTTATCGTATGACCCTGAAAGAGTTGGATGAGCTAAAGGTCCAGCTTCAGAAGCTTTTGGTCAGAGGTTTTATCCGCCCTAGCGTATCTCCCTGGGGTTCTCCGGTTCTCTTCGTAAAGAAGAAAGACGATTCAATGAGATTATGCATCAACTACAGGTAGTTGAACATCGTCACCATCAAGAATAAATATCCCCTACCACATATTAAGGACTTGTTTGATCATCTCAAAGGTACATCAGTGTATTCTAAGATTTATCTGTAGTACGGATATCATCAGCTAAGGGCCAGAGATTCAGACGTTCAGAAGACAGCGTTCCGTACCAGATATAGGCACTATGAGTTTTTGGTAATGTCATTTGGGCTTACCAATGCTCCGGCAGTATTCATGGACTTGATGAACCATGAATTTATGGATTTCCTAGATCGGTTAATCATTGTCTTTATTGATGATATTCTGGTCTATTCCCGTTCCGAAGAGGAACACGCGCAGCATCTTCGCATTGTCTTGGATAGACTTCGACAGAAGCAACTATATGTGAAGTTCAGTAAAAGCACGTTCTGGTTACCCTCAATCGGTTTTCTGGGACACGTGGTTGCTAGCAAAGGCATTTCAGTTGACCCCCAGAAGATCGAGGTTGTCACCAGTTGGGAGCAGCCGAAATCGATTCAGGAGGTTTGCAATTTCTTGGGCTTAGCCAAATATTATATACGGTTTGTTGAGGGTTTCTCAAGCATTGCTATGTTGTTGACACGCCTTACCAGGAAGGGCGTGAAGTTCACGTGGTCAGAGCCCTACGAGACCGGCTTTTAGGAGTTGAAAAAGAGGTTGGCATCAGCACCGATTCTGGTATTGCCATCAGGGGATGACAATTTCATCCTTTATACCGATGTGTCGCTCCAGGGTTTAGGCATAATACTAATGCAGCACGGCAGGGTGGTCTCTTATGCTTCTGGCCAGTTGAAGGAGCATGAGAAAAACTACCCAATACATGATCTAGAGTTAGCTGCTATTATCTTTGCCTTGAAGATTTAAAGGCATCATCTATATGGTATTACATTTGAGATTCTCACTGATCATAAGAGTCTCAAATATCTATTTACGCAGAAGGAACTCAATCTCCGACAGAGGAGATGGATAGAGTTTCTGAAGGACTATGACTGTACCATTAGCTACTACCCAGGGAAAGCCAATGTGGTTGCTGATGCACTTAGCCGAAAGTCCCGAGGGACTTTAGCTTGCTACCGAGTTTTAGTCACTGATTTGATTCAAGGTTTCTTCGAGTTGGGCCTTGAGGAGAAGGGATCGACAGAGTAGGGCATTCTTATTACCATGATTGCTCAGTCATTTATCAGGATGAGAGTTCGAGAGGCTCAGGCCGGTAATCAATACTTACAGTTCATTGGCAGCCAAATAACCTCTGGATAATAGACTGAGTTCACCCGAGATGATGAGGGTATTATTTATTTCTCGGGCAGATTATGTGTACCTCAGTCTCACCCGATCATGGAGGAGTTACTTCAGGAGGCTCATCACTCTCAATTTGCGATCCACCCAGGCGGAACCCGCATATATCGAGATTTAAGGCGTTTGTATTGGTGGAACGACATGAAGAAAGACATCACAGATTTTGTAGCTAGATGTCTAGTTTGTCAACAGGTGAAGACTGAGCACCAAAGACCAACTGGACAACTTCAGAGGATTCTTATTCATGAGTGGAAGTGGGATCACATTACCATGGATTTTGTGGTGGGTCTGCCTAAGACACGATGAGACCATGATGTGATTTGCGTAGTCATTGACCGATTAACCAAATCCGTACACTTCTTAGCGATTCGGAAGACCGACTCTCTGGATCATATGGCAGAGTTATATTGTCGGGAGATCATCAGATTACATGGTGTTTCTTTAAGCATTATATCAAATAGAGATCCCCGATTCACTTCCCGATTCTGATAGAGTCTACAGCAGGCCTTGGGCACACAACTCTGTTTTAGTACAACATTCCATCCACAGATAGATGGATAGTCTGAGTGAACCATTCAGACTCTAGAGGACTTGTTGAGGTTCTACGTTATGGATTTCGGGGGCAACTAGGAGGACCACTTGCCATTAGTGGAATTTGTAGGAGATTTGAGGCCGCTAGAGGGGGTGAATAGCGTCGTGTTCGTACGATGATGGAATTCTTTCTCGTTTGATCATCTACAATATTGTTAGCACAGCGGAATAGTAATAACAAATAAATATAACAAGATACACAATCACAACACGGTCATATAACGTGGTTCGGAACCGAATGGTTTATACTCCACGGATCGAGCTCTAAAGAGCTCTAGTGATGCACACACACTCACTAATCACAAATAACTCCTTCTCAACACAAGTCGGAGGTGGAGAAACCTCGTACAAGGATTACACTAAGTAATACAAAAGATACAAGCTAATACAAGTAAGAAATACAATACAAGTAAAGAAAAATACTTTACAAGAGCACTTTGGTTGCTTGATCTTTGGTTGCCTTGGACTAGCCTTGAAGGACTAGAAGAGCACCAACAATTCCCCTTCAAATTGCCCAAGAAAATCGCTGCAAAAACCCTCCATTCGAGCTCCTAAGTCGATCGCGCTGACCATACCTGATACGCCTGAGCATTCAAAACTGCTCGTGCCTGAACCATCGCCGTCAGCCATGCCATCCATGGCGATCGATTGCCGACAACGATGGCTACCAATGAATAAGTCATCACAAGACATTTTCAAATTGGCCCAAGTGATAGAGAACTCAAGTCGACTCACGATGGTCAGACGACCATATTGCGGTCCGAACCTCAAACATGAGGTTTTAACCCAAGTATGGTGCCCCCATACTTGCTAGGCCACCCTTAGCCTAGACCTAAGCCTTCTAGCCACCTCCATCAGCCTCACGCCTCTCGGATCCCTCCAAGTCATCCATGACTTGTTCATCCATCGCGCTAGCCTCCAGGTGCTTCCATCATCTATGTCATGCTAATGGTGTCTACACCGCCAAGGCACATTGGACTTACGCCGCCAAGACTCCGCTTGGACTTTACGCCGTCAACCATTGGACTTATTCTGCCAAGACTCCACCCTTGGACTTTATGCCGCTAATATCAAACCACTTGGACTTCTCAAATGCCAAGACTCAAGCTTGGACTTTCCCTTGCCAACCCATGTTGGACTTTCCATGCCAAGACCCATGCTTGGACTTCCCTTGCCAAGACCCATGCTTGGACTTTCCCATAATCACATGGTCAACCCTAGTCAACCATCAAAGTCTCCCTCGAGTCAAACTCGAGTCTGGTCAATTATAACCTGGATCGATTGTATAAACAATCTCCCCAACACATTAACCGACATCAATGTCAAACCACTTTGTCAAACATCAAAACATCACTCGAGTCAAACTCGAGTCTGGTCAATCGTGACCTGGGCCGATTGCACCAACAATCTCCCCCTTTTTGATGTTTGACAAAACAAACCTTGAGTTAGGCCACTAACTCAAATTTCCTTACCAATTATCCCAAATTGGTAATCCCAAACACTCTCCCAAAACTTCTCCCCCTTTTTGACTAACATCAAAAATGTTATCTCTCCAAGGAGGTCAATGTCTCATTGTCCCAATGAGATCTTACAATCTTCCCCTTGATCCAAAAATACCTAGGATGCCTATCATCTTCCTAGTGATAAGTCACATATCACTCAAGAGAGACAATTCTATACTCTCTCCCAATTTCCAAATTGGGTTTCTCAAAATCCCATCAATTTTCCCAATTGATGATACTCTCCCAATAACTTCTCCCCCTTCAAGAGGAGAAACACATCCATCATCCCAAGATGGATAACTCCCCCTAAAGGCTTGCTCCCCCTTGACTATTGCACCAATAATGTCCTTGGGAGGTCCCTAAGCCAATAGGAACTCTAAACCATCAAAATTAAGGTTCTAAGTTCAAACATGAACTCTTCCACCCTTAAATTTGATACTTTGACCCAACACCTCTCCAAATCCATATCCAATGGATTTTCACACTTTCTAATGCTTCTCAAGGCATATCCTAGGGTTAGGAGTGATTAGGAACCTTTACCATAGCTGAACATGGGCTAAACAACCTCCATCAAGCGAATGATCGATAAATCAAATTCTAATTTTCAATTTAATCGACCGAATTTTGAAAAAGCATAAGTAATTCTATGTATATCGAAAAATCACGAAATTTGATACGTATATTACTTATAGTCAATACAATGGGTGAAAAATATTTGAAAATTATTTTACGCATAAAATATCGATATTGATACAAAATTCAAAAGTGAAGAAAACTTCAATGTTTTAGCTCACTTTGTATCAACTTCATCATTAGTGATTGCTATCAAAAGATAGGCTTCACCAAGGTTTTCTAAATTGATTTCAAAATGTCTTTGAAAACCTATTTTGGATCATATTCCTTGGCTTCGATGTACATGACTTGTACACATGTTTTCCCAATGATCCACTTGTTGGTTAAAGATGAGTTTTAGTTCATCTAGATGCAAAAACTATGCACCTTGAGCTTAACTCATATCCTAGCATCTCACATGTATCTAGGGTGTATAAATACACATACATGTCAATTGGATGTGAGATGTGGGTTTTGGTTCATTTAATCTAGTGTTTCATGCATTTTCTAAGGCAACACTACTTGATTCCCTTATAAATGGGACTCCAAGTCATGCCATTGTCCTTAAATCAATTTTCAATACATTAAATGCATGAAATGATCATGGCATAATGATAACAAAATAAAGCATGACCAATGATCATGATGTCATGGCATATGATATAAAACTAAAGCACATGACATTTAAATCCTTAACCCTAAACATGATCATGACATTTTAAATGATTAAAATAAACATGATGTCATGTCATAGCAGATGGCAAATAAAAGCATGGCAAATGAGATATCAAGGTATATAATACCTAAATTTTAATATTAGTTGTCATTTGATATGATTAAGTATATTTTGTCATATTACTACTAATCTTCCTAGTGTGTCAAAAACCCAAAATGACACACTAACCTCTAAACCTAAATTGTGTCAATTTGATCAATTTATCAAACTTCTCAAATAATATTGGCACATCCTAAAATCTTTTAGGATTAAAGCTCAAATGTATTTCCAAGGTAACCATAACCTTGAAAATGACCTAAAATGCCACCTTTATCATGGTTGAGTTAACTACCCATCCAATCAAGGTTGGCACACCCTAAACCCACCTAGCGTGAATCAATCACGCTCTTAGGAACCCAAAATCTATTTGAGCTCCTAGGGTTAATTAGGTATTCCTTAGGGATAACCTCCCTAGATACCTTCCTAATGACCCTCCTAGGCTTGTTAGCCTTGGTCATTGTGGTCTTACCTAGGTTGACTCTAAAGGTAACTCCCCTAGTAACCTTGGTCTTCCTAGACCTAGTTTGTGTTCCATAATCGAATGGAACACTATGATAAGCCACCTTAGGCTTAGGTTTGTGACTCAAACCTTCCTTGCCCTTGGTTGACTTTTGACTCTTAGGTCCTAGGTGTTGACTTTGAGATTTTAACCCTTGACCTTGACCATTAGACCCTTGAAATTGATTTTGCATTTTTGCAAGGGTCTTCTCCATCTTTTCAAGCCTTGACCTCAAGACTTGATTTTCCTTTTCTAATTGCCCAATTTTTGAATTTTGATTAATCCTTGGGCATGGTTCTTTCTAGGCATATGCCTAGTTCATTTAGGGTTGAGACCTAGATGCTTTTGTACCTTTCTAATGGTCTCCCTAGGTAGGATTTGTCTAGAATTGTTTGACCTAGTGTTGTCCTTAGGTAAAATATTTCTAGGGACATTAGTCTCAAATTTATCCTTCTTCCTAAAGTTGACTTTCTTGGCTCCTAAACAATATTCATTATTTCTAGCATGCTTTTCATGATAGATAGCAAGTGAATTGAAATTCCTAGCATGATTTTTAACATTTAAATTAGAAGAAGCATTATTTAGATATACCTTAGGGTTTGCCTTAGAGGCTCCCCCTACTTGTGATGCTCCCCTTTGCCCCTTCTTTTCCCCCTTTAGACATTGACTCCGGTAATGTCCCGATAGTCGGCACTTGAAGCAAGTGATTTGTTCCTTGCTTTTCTTGGTGGGAACACCGGCTTCATTGACTTTTGGCACCGGTGGACTCTTCTTGATTCTTTTAGGACATTTACTCTTGTAATGTCCTACCTCCCTACACTCAAAACAAATTATGTGATTTTTATTTGAACCTACATTTCTTGAGTTACCTAGGGTATTTGTGGTGGTAGGTGCCAGAGTTGGAGCTTCTTCATCTTGACTGGATGTGGAAGGCTCTTCTTGGGGTTGCTCCGGTATAGATGTTCTAATCCCCTCCCCTTCAATCCTAGAGGTTGAGGTTTCTTCTAATTCTATCTTTTCCACCACTTCTTCCTCCTCAGATGTCGAACACTCCTCGACCTCCGAATCCTCACTTTCTTGTGAGGATGAGCTCTCTTCCTCATCCTCCTCATCTTCTTGGATTGAGTGAGGCTCTTCATGGAATTTTTCCAATTTGTTCCATACCTCCTTGGCGTCTTTACAATCCCCTATCTTGATCAAAATATCATTTGGGATTATATTAAGCAAAATACCCATTACCTTATTGTTGATGTTATAGTATCGGAGTTGTTCTTGACTCCAATTCTTCTTCTTGATTTTTCTTCCTTCTTCATCTTTTGAAGTGTCAAAACCTACTAAGACACTAATCCAATTATCAAAGTCATACATTAAAAAATGCATCATTCTACCTTTCCAATACGTGAAATCTTTGCGGTCGAAGGAAGGCGGAACGTTGATGTCGTCACCCAATCTCTCCTTGAATTCCATCTTGTTCCTCTAGCGTCTTGACTTCGGGTTGTTAATCCGTAGAAGAGCCCCGGACTCTGATACCAATTGTAGGAGATTTGAGGCCACTAGAGGGGTGAATAGCGTCGTGTTCGTACGATGATGGAATTCTTTCTCGTTTGATCGTCTACAATCTTGTTAGCACAATGGAATAGTAATAACAAATAAATATAACAAGATACACAATCACAACACGATCATATAACGTGGTTCGGAACCGAATGGTTCCTACTCCACGGATCGAGCTCTAAAAAGCTCTAGTGATGCACATGCACTCACTAATCACAAATAACTCCTTCTCGACACAAGTCGGAGGTGGAGAAACCTCGTACAAGGATTACACTAAGTAATACAAAAGATACAAGCTAATACAAGTAAGAAATACAATGCAAGTAAAGAAAAACACTTTACAAGAGCACTTTGGCTGCTTGATCTTTGGTTGCCTTGGACTAGCCTTGAAGGACTGGAAGAGCACCAACAATTCCCCTTCAAATCGCCCAAGAAAATCATTGCAAAAACCCTCCATTCGAGCTCCTTTTATATCTTTGGCCGATTACCGATAATGATCGCTATAAGGCCCCAATCACCGCTAACATCAGTGTGAGACAACGGGTCGATTCACGCTGAAAAAACTTCAACGGATCTCTTGGCCCAGTCGGCTACGGAGCATTCTGTGCTCGTGGCCGAACCATCAGTCGACTGCCATCCATGGCAGTCGACTGATCAGCCCAGCAGTCGACTGCTACCAATGAGCAGTCGACTGCCAGCACATTTTCAGCCCCAAGCCGGCAGTCGAACTCAAGTCGACTCACGGCAGTCGAACCGACCATATTGCCAGTCGACTGCCAACCTCAAACATGAGGTTTTAACCCAAGTATGGTGCCTCCATACTTGCTAGACCACCCTTAGCCTAGACCTAAGCCTTCTAGCCACCTCCATCAGCCTCACGCCTCTCGGATCCCTCCAAGTCATCCATGACTTGTTCATCCATCACGCTAGCCTCCAGGTGCTTCCATCGGCTATGTCATGCTAACGGTGTCTACACCGCCAAGACACATTGGACTTACGCCGCCAAGACTCCACTTGGACTTTACGCCGCTAACCATTAGACTTATGCTGCCAAGCCACCCTTGGACTTTACGCCGCCAATATCAAACCCCTTGGACTTCTCAAATACCAAGACTCAAGCTTGGACTTTCCCTTGCCAACTCATGTTGGACTTTCCATGCAAAGACCCATGCTTGGACTTCCCTTGCCAAGATCCATGCTTGGACTTTCCCATAATCACATGGTCAACCCTAGTCAACCATCAAAGTCTCCCTCAAGTCAAACT
The DNA here is from genome assembly GCA_025175895.1 of Wurfbainia villosa. Taxonomy (NCBI): domain Eukaryota; kingdom Viridiplantae; phylum Streptophyta; class Magnoliopsida; order Zingiberales; family Zingiberaceae; genus Wurfbainia; species Wurfbainia villosa. The sequence continues at coordinate 486,312 of CM046005.1, forward strand.
CGAGTCTGGTCAATTATAATCTGGATCGATTGTATAAACAATCTCCCCAACACATTAACCGACATCAATGTCAAACATCAATGTTAAACATACTATGTCAAACCACTTTGTCAAACATCAAAACATCACTCGAGTCAAACTTGAGTCTGGTCAATCGTGACCTGGGCCGATTGCACCAACAAAATTTGCCTACAACAACAGCTATCATTCGGCTATGTAAATGGCACCGTTTGAAGCATTGTATGGTAGATACCGTCGGAGACCCACCCTCTGGGAGGAGGTTGGGGAGACCCAGTTGCTAGGACCCCATAGAGCTCAGCATGAGGCAAAGTTGATCTGTACTATCAGACGAAGGATGGCAGAGGCACAGGATCGTCAGAAGAGTTATGTTGATCGGAGACGGAGACCTCTAGAGTTCTCTATTGGTGACCATGTATTCTTGCGAGTCTCACCCACGAAAGGGGTGAAGAGATTTGGCCTCCGTGGTAAGCTAGCTCCAAGGTACATTGATCCTTTCGAGATTTTGGAGAGGATCAGAGCAGTCGCTTATCGCCTATCGCTACCACCGTCCTTAGCTGGTATTCATGATGTGTTTCATGTGTCCATGCTCAGGAAGTATGTGCCAGATCCTACACATATTTTGTCAGATGTGTTAGGTTTACTTCAACTTGATGCTACTTACGAAGAGGTTCTGGTACGGATTCTGGATCATAAAGAATGACAGTTGCGGAATAGGATTGTGCGACTTGTTAAAGTCTGGTGAAGTCACCACACCGATGAGGAGACTACTTGGGAGCTTGAGGAAAAGATCATAGCTCAATACCCCCACCTATTTACTTAAGATACGTGAAATATACTTTCAGTACTTGTGCTACTTGAGTGTGTTATCTCTTATTCATTATACATTTGAGTGGGAAATTTGGGGATCAAATTTTATTAGTGGGAGAGAATGTTAAATATAAAAATTTAAAATACTAAATTAAATGGCCAAAATTTAGGAAAATAATCCTAGAAATTATTTTCGGGATTTTTGGAGAATTTTAAAAAAATTTCCAAAATTTTTCTGGAATTAAACGGGGCTTGTACAAAATATTTGTAGGGAAAGATTTAATAGGCTTTGGGAAAGCCTGTTTGGGATAAATTAAATTTGATGATAAATGGTTAGGGATTTAGTTAAACCTAACCTAGGCTTAATGGTATGAGTTTAAATCGATCTAGGTTGGTTTTATAGGGTTTCAAACCAACCCGTTAGCACATTCGATCTGCTTCAAAGCCAAGCCCGATCGCGAGTTTCCTCTCTCGCGCGACCTCTTCCTTCTTTTCCTCACTGCACAGCAAGCTCTCTCCCCGTGCATTTTCTCAAGCCGTCTCCCCCTTAAATGCCAAGTCGTTCTCCCTTCCTCACCGTCCAGCTATTAACCTCGCCGAATCTCTTTACTCCAAGCGAACGACTGCGGTTTCCTCCTCCTCCTAATTTCTTCTCACCGCGACCACTTCTCTTCCCCATTCGCGATGTCTCTACCTCCTCATCTTTGCTGCGGTGGCCTTAGCTCGTACGGTGGGAGGTTCGGCCGGAAGCAAGGTCACCGAGCAGCTTCCTTCGTCTCCTCTAGTTGCACCTTTCGACTTCTCCTTGCTCCTCTATTCCCTCCGTGATCCAGTGACTGCTCGCTGCCGACGTTCTCTCAGTGGGAAACCCAGCCATAGGGAAGAGCACCGATTGAAGCTCTACTAGGCGTGATCCGGTCGAGTGCTCATCTGAAGCAGGGGGATCAACAGCGACTTCGTTGCTGCTTGATTGGGAGTCGCCTCTGCCTGATTGTGGGGGAGCTAGGTAAGTCGAATCTCTCCTTGATCTTGGAAGAGAATTATACCTAGCTATGAATTTCTGTGGTTGAGCGTGGGTTCTTGTTGGGCAGAGATCGTGAACACCATTTGCTATGGTGAACAGAGATTTGGAGGAAATTGCCTCCGTTGGAGTTCCTAGGGCTGGTAAGCATGATACATCTCCTTCTTTACTTTGTTGTTGTTGAATTTGGGTTGGTTGTGATGTTTTGTGGTATGGGGTGGATTTTCCCTTCGGTGGAGTGGCTATGAAGTGGAGTTTTTGGACGTTTGTGGGTTGGTGTTGGTGTTGCTCGGCTATGGCTGAGTGAGAAGGTATTGTTGTGTGTTGTAATAGCTGTGAATTCATCTGATGCCGACTGTGCAGTCGTGAGCGAGAGGAGAAGACGCGAGTGGATTGTTCTGGTGAATAGAATAGACTGTGAAGGCTGTTCACGAGCTGTGTGTGCTGTGAGAGCTGTGTGTGTTCTGTGTGTGGGTTGGGAACGAGCTAGGGAAGCTCAGTTCTGGTAAAGAGAGTTATGGATGGTAAGGTAAGCTCAATTGAGGGTGAATCGGGTGATTGGGGATTATAATTCATATTCGATGAAGGATATAAATATAAGGATGATGTAGTTGTTAATTCGCATGTAGTTGTATGCTTGCACTTAATCGTAATTGATGATGTTTGCAGGACGTGGATACGAGACCGGTCCACGGGCGTAAAGACAGTTGGTATTTTTCATAGCAGGCGGGTATCTTTGACTTATCTTCTTTTAGATATTGTCATATTGTTGTGCATCATTTACTATATCTAGTAATAGTTTTCTATGCTTTTAACTTGTAAAATACTGAAATATATATATATATATATATATATATTCCTTATTAATTAATAAATTATCTTGTGGAATTTTTCAGAAATTTTTAGAATTTTTTCTGGATTTAAACGGATGTTTTATAGATATTTCATAGGGATAAAGCAAACAGGCTTTTGTAAAGCCTGTTTAGACTAATTAATCTGAATCCTGTTCGCGACTTTTCATTCCCGTCGGTTATTTAGTCGCGACTTCTTATTTCCCGATCCCGATCTCTCCTTTTCTCCTCCGCTTCATTTCTTCGTCGCCGTCGCCGAGCGAGATTCGCTCCATCGCTTCTCCACCGCCAGGCATTGTCTCCGGCCACCAGGGACAACCTCGACGGTGTCTTGGTGGGAAAATCGATCGGAGGGGAAGGAGGTCGATGCCTTGCTTCTCCGTGATCCCACGACCGCCGATGGTTCCTTCTGGTGAGAGATCCGGCTGGAGGAGACAACGGCGAAAAGTGTCACTGGGCAAGGTTTGGGGGAGCTATCGGGGTGCCAGAGACCGGCAGCAACAACGGTTGGTCTACCCGGCGATCTCTGCGAAGGATGTGTTCGGTGAGTGTTGTGGAGGGGGGCTTGAATCGACGGTGAGCATTGTCGACCTCTTCCTTGCTGTGGATCGCCACTGGAAATTTGTTGGTGTCGGCGAACAGGGGATAGAAGAAGGTCGCTGCCGATTCTGTGGACTTCGTTGTCGATGGTCACCGGAGATAGGTGAGTACTGCTCCTTTCCTGAGCTTGGACGAGATTTAAGGATTTGCTGTGTTTCTCCTTATAGTTGCGTGTAGACCTTGTTTGGACAGTGATCGGGGATTCCGGTGAACAAAGGTTGGCTGCCGGTGGTTGGGGATTTTGCTGCTGACGGGGTTCAACTTCGGGTAAGCAAGATTAATTGCCTTTTTGTCTGTGAATTTCCTGTCGATAAAAACATTGCTCGGTGGAGATGGCTGGAGGTGTGGCCGGTTGGTAAGGGTTGCTGTTAGTGTTAGTTGATTGCCGAAGTGTTGATTTGGAGTGTGGATTCCTCGGTGGAACAAGCTGTCGTGTTTGATTTTGGAGGTTGAACGACTGTAGATGGGTGAAGAACACATGGGTGAGTTGGGTGTAATCGAGCGATTGAAGGGGGTAAGATTTGTATTTGTTGTTCTAGTTGTGGGATGTTGATATTCGGTGGTAGTGTGGATGGGAATGGTGGATCGAGGTTGAGGTGAGGTTTGTGTCGACCCATGATTTTATCATGTTGTATGCTGCAGCATGGTTGTTTATGGTGATTTGGTTGTGTGTCGGCTGTGATTTAGTGAGAAGGGATTGATATGGAGTGGGGTGTTCCAATTAGGGTGTTAGATCCCTAATTGGGTGTAATGGGAGTAGCTGTGAACAAGGTTGTGTCTATGATGCTCTGTTATGCTTTGTGTAGGGGCTGTGAATGAGTCTATAGGGTAAACATGGTTGTTCATAGGTTGTAGTGTAGGTGTAGGTGATTTAGCTGTGAATTGAGTTGTAATTGAATTGGAGATTTGATGAGTTTTGACCTGATCATGCTATAAAGTGTGGTAGTAATATCGTTCTATGATCCTTGTTATAGGGATTAATATGGAGGGTTGATTAGGTTAATTGGATAACTAGATCAATCTAGTTGATCGGGATATAAAGTTGATGTAGGATTATGATTTGATCCTAATATTAGAATTGGTATATGATTGGATCATATATGTTTGTTTGCAGGATTTTGGTTCGAGATATCCGCAGACGTGGAGACGACTGGTGTCTACAAAGCAGGTGGGTAATTTCCTACCTGGTCCGGGTAGATGTATTGCATTCAGATTTAGTCATAGATATAAACATGTTAGGTGTTCATATTACCTTGACCCTGCTCTTATTATCGTATGCTTGAACTTATCGTTGGATTTATTTATGCTCAATTGTTGATATCACATATACCCTATCATGATTTAGGAGTTATAGATGTGATGTAAATTGGCTTAGATGATTAGTAGGGTGTAAATGTCAGTACGGGTGATGACCCAAATTATAAATTGGGAAAAAGGTCATCTATGGGTAGGTAATGTCCTAAATGTAGGATTTATTTCCAATACCCTTATGTTGCATATTGTTACCAACCATGAGTTGTGTAATGGTTAAGTGAAGGGTGATTAGTATGTCGCTGCGGACCGGTGGTCCCAGCTTGATATGATTAGTCGAGTACGACTCTCTATCGGATAGAGAGTGCGTCGATCAGTTGAGTACGACTCTCTCTATTGGTGAGAGAGTCATGATCAGTCGAGTACGACTCTCTACAGGATAGAGAGTCCATCGATCAGTTGAGTACGACTCTCTACAGGATAGAGAGTATATTGATCAGATGGGTACGACTCTTTGTTGAACAGAGAGTCTGTGGTAGATGGTTATACGTGTGACAACATACTCATATCATTTGCATGTATTATGACGACATAGTCTCCCTTGGGGTTGAGAGAGTCGTCAGTCATCTTGCCTCCCAGAGCACTCCCCGAGGAGTAACTGATGTGAGGGCAGAGCATCTATTGTGTCGCACTCTACCACTATAGACGATGGTAGTTGGAGTTACGTGCAGTTGTCCTGGGTGCGTGGTACTTGACCACTCATTGGTAGTGTTAGTCGGAGTGGCCAGCAGCAGGGACCCTCGTTGTGTAGCGAGCTCTTTACGCTCATATGCTACTTGATCATATTGCCCACTAGGCCACTCTATAGCAGTGGTTGGTGTGAGTTGGGAAAGTTGTCATGTCGTGACACCTAGGCCACACTGGGGTCATGGTAGCGAGTAGGGGTGAGCAGGCATGACCATGCATGCTGCATTGCCCTATCTGATGGCGCTTTGCATATTACCATATATATATACATATATGTATGTATATATATATATATATGGATGGTTGTGATTAATATATATATAGATGCGGTCTATATATATATATATATGATTATTGTGATATTGCATTTGATTGTACTATGCTTGCTGCATTTGGGTGTACATCATATTTATGCATATCTCTTGCATTTGTTATACGATTATGTCGGATATTGGTATGTGTTGGACAGACCCTTAGATACCTTGACCTGTAGCTAGAGTATATTTTGAGTTGATCTACTCTTCCTGTTATATATATATATGTTGGATATATGTTCAGGTTGGATCAGAGTAGCGTGGCAGACTTCAGGTATGTCTGTATTTTTATGTTGTTTATTTGGTTAGATGATATATGCTTGTATTTATATACTATGCTGATATACCTGTTGTACTTCTAGAGTATGTTGTTGAAAATACATGTGATATGACATATATACATATTTTTCTATTACCTACTGAGTTTTACTCACCACCCCCACGGACCCTGGGTTTTTCTATCGCCCAAGTAATAGGTAGAAGACTTCATGACAGCTTGGAGCACCGCTGGCGGACATCTCATCTCACCTCCGAGGCTCCCGTATTGGTTTTGGGCTTTGCGTCCGCCATGTATTGTATTTGGAGTTTTCATAGTGTACTGTGTTGTGGACTTGTAGATTCGGATTTTGTCGATGTACTGTATGTGGTTGTGGTGTGTTAGTCATACTGGTATGCATGATGTGGATGTATTGTATATGTGGGGTTATGGGTAAGTCGTTGTATTAGTTTCCGCTGTGTTTCGTTATGTTGTTGTGTTTTTATTTGTTATGTTATTGTTATTGTGGGCCTACGAGCCTTGTATTAACCCGAAATGTTGCCACATACAGGGGAGGTGTCGTCCGCTTGATTTTCGGCTCGGCATGCTCTCGGGGCGTGACAACTATAGTGGTATCAGAGCCCAAGGTTCTGCGATGTCATACAATGTTGTTTTTGTGTCGAGTCTTGGATTCTCAGGAGTCGATTTATTCGGTTTTGGTTTTCTGAGATGAGATGGACAGCGGCCTGAGCTCCAAGCAGCACGAGGTAAGAATTTCTGATAACTTATGGTTTAGTAGATATTTATCTAAACTTGATCAGTAGGTGTATACAATAGAGTTATGACACCTGTGCAGACTTGTAGTAGGGGTCGTCCACCGAGGCGACCAATCGGAGTGACCTTTAGGGTTTATACTCCCGGTTATGTTGGCTATGCATTTAGATGCTTATACCAGGGAATAACCTGTATTGTGTTGGTTATTCTTCATAACCGTGGTATGAGTTGACCACAGGAACGACCTGTTAAGTTTGTGAGTCTTGAACCTGTGTCGAGAAGGTGATTTACCTTTGAGAGCCGACTGATACCGAGTCGGAAAACAGGGGCTAAGTCATCACATTTATTATGGAAATCAGAGACCACAGTCTTAGAGATTTCCACTAACTGTGCTAGTCAGATCATTACCTGTGGGTAATGAACAGATTTGTAGACTATTGTGATGCAGATAGCGGAAGGCTAGGTTACGATGTTTCATAGGGATTTTATCCCTGAGTTGTTCGTACTGAGTTGTATAACTTTGAGAGTACTTTTGAGTACTTAACTCATGTTATACCGATAAAGAAGAGTTGTTTGCATTCCATTATCGGGATTAAGCCGGTATTTGGTGGAAAATGTAGAAAATGACCTTCGGGAAATAAAACATCACTTGATCATGGTTTAGTGATGTTGAAAAGAGAGTATTTCCCCGTGTCACTTTTAGTGACACATTGTAAGAAATTCTTGAGCTTCAAGAAAAAAGGGTGATCGATTAGTAATAGTGTACTGTGCAGAGTCGTGAGACTTGTAGAGGTTACGACCACCTAATAGCTCAAGGAGATGAATGGATGATTTAAGCCGCCTAGAGTTATTGTCTTATAGTTGGATTAGGATGCCGGGATCTTCTATCAGATCCTGCCGGAAGACATTGGATTGAGACAAAAGTTTAGAAATGACTCCGTACAAGGGTTTAAGAGTTGGAGACCGATAAGCAAATATTGCAGGTCAACTTAACAGAGTTAGAAGTCTCCGAATGTTGGATAAAAGGAGCAATATCAGGGTCACAGGCCTTGAGCTACTTTTCGATTATAGAAGACCAATCGCAGATCATCAGAAGGTTCTTGTGGATATCAGCAAAATCAGAACAAAGACTCCAAAGGGATTGTGTGCGTGCAGTGCAGATCACGAAGACACGTGAAGTCAGAATATCCGTTGGAGCAGTTCAGCTGTTGCTATTGTGAGCAACCAGTATAGTGGAGGAGGTGTACTTTAAAGACTCAGTTGAAGACTACCAATGGTGTTCCGGGAGGATGATGCTCCGTCTCGACAGCAGAGATCAGCACAGAAGATTGGATTATCTTATCAGCATCAACCTACTACCTCAGGCGTGGTTGGAGTTCCTTGATACTCCCCTTCAGCAGAGATCAGCACAGGAGCAACATCAACAGAAGACATCTTAGAAGATTCGGTAGTTATCCCCAAATGTGATTTGCTTAGTACAGAGGAGAGAGTATACGACGATGGTCGCATCTATTCGGTATCCTACAATTGCAGCTGTAGGATTTAGTGATGGGATCAGATGATCTAGGAAAATCTCTGGATTATTCGTCGCAGAAATGCGATCGAATTGTCGTGGACTGTTGGATCCGATTGTGTTCTTTTCGGAGAAAGGCCGAGACCTGCGAGAGCCTTTGGATCGGATCGACAGATAATGGATTGTTCAGGGTATTACTCTAGTTTTACCCTCTGGATTAATATATTGGGAGATACTTGTAGTTTACATGTATCTTTGTCTAGAACATTCTTAGTTGGATTAGAAGGGTCCTATACATCGACTTGTAGGTCGGTGGTATCTCTACTGTCAGGTGAGATGTGGACCAACAGTTAAGAAGTTAAGGGATACCCTTAGACTTTGATAGACATACTTTTACTGTAGACATATCCTTACGAATGGTCAAATTGTTGGAAGTATGGTACGATATGCTCTCGGATGTGCATATAATCTAAGAGTATTCGGATGTAGTTTCGGATGAACTCTAAGGTTTGCCGTTGTATAGGCAAGTGGAGTAGGCGATCGAAATGATTGCAGAAATAGTTCTAATATCGAAGATCACATATTGGGTGATAGTTTTGTTGGTATCAGTGTTTCTAAACACTATAGAAATTGGAAGAATTTAAGTTGCGATTATAGGAAAAGTTGGAAGGGATAATTATCTATCCCAGTATTCCTCCTTGAGAAGATCCGGAACTCTTTGTTGAAAGAGAGATGAACTTTTGAGATTATACATTGGTTATCGATGATGGAATACGATAGTTATTGTAAATGAATATCCTTGGTTGTGGATAAATGATCTATTTAGATCAGCTAAGGACACCTGTGTATACTCTAGGGTTGGTTTACGACTGGAGTGTTGATATTGTAGTGACATGGTGTCATACAATTATCATTGTTGTTGTGATGATTGATATATCATCAGCTTAGAGTAAATAGGATGCAGGTATATGAAGGATGACGTTTCATACTTAGTACGAATCTACGAGTTGTTGTTAATGATATTAGACGTATTTAACGATTTAGTCGTCCATGAATTTGAGAATTGTATATCCTGGACACGATTGGATCAGTTTATAGTTATGGGAGTTGCGTAACCTTGCCACTGTTAATTGTGGTAGTTGGAGTTGCGCACTCGACCACTGTAGATGGTGGTTTTCCTTGCATGGTTTGGTTAGTACAGTATATGTGGATAGGATGTTTTAGCATTACTATACCACAGACTTGTTTGACAAAGGTGACGATAGAAATCATTTAGTCGGAAGCTGGTGAAACCAGTTTACAGGACCTTGGTGGCGGTTAACTTTTACGCCAGTATTAGTTAATCCTTCCGAAGTGGATAAAAAGGATGATGTACGCAGATGCGTCATTTCATGGATCAGAACGATTTCGATGCAGTTGAATGAGGCATATCTTATGTCTGCGTCAGTTAAGAAACTACGAGATAGTCTGTCATATACATGACGTGACTTTAGTAGTTATTATCTGGATTTGTAGTTGTATGGAGCAGAAGTGCTCATTGAATTTAACAAGCTACTGGGTAGCTACAATAGAGTTGCTGGAGCGCGAACAGTTGCAACAATTGCAACAAGGGAGATTGATTGCTATAGTCTTCCATGCACTTACAATGTGTGTGGAGTGTATCTTGGAAGGTTGATGGACTTCTCTTTTGAGAAGATAATTCTCCTTCTCTGATAAGGATAGTGTGTTCCGGACACGCGACCAATCATGGAAGAGTCGTTACAGATAGCACGTCATTCGAGATGGGCTATGTACCTTGGTGGTACTTGGAGGTACTGAGAGTTGAAACGTTTATACTGGTGAAATGGTATAAAGAGAGTTATAGCAGATTTTGCTGCTCGATGTTTAGTATGCTAGTAGGTGAAGGCTGAACATAAAAAACTCGATGGATTGCTCTAGAAAATTCCGATTTCGGAATGGAAGTGAGAGCATATCACGATTGATTGCGTTACGGGATTGCCTAGGACTCGTAAAGGACATGATGCGATTTGGGTGAGTGTGGATCGACTGACCAAATCAGCTCATTTCCTTTCTATTCGTGGGTCGTACTTGTTGGATGATTCAATAGAGTTGTATTACCAAAAGATTATCAGATTGCATGGGGTACTCTTAAGTACCATATCGGATAGAGATTCGCGATATACCTCACGATTTTGACAGAGTCTACACTAGACTATGGGCATAGAGCTTCGGCTTAGTGCAACATTTCATCCGCGGACTGATAGACTGTTTGAGCATGACATTCAAACGTTGGAGGATCTATTCAGATCTTGTGTCATGGATTATGGAGGTGTAGCTTATCGGTTGGCTTTACCTCCGACACTTGCGAGTGCTCACAACGTATTTTCCTGTTGTTATATTGAGGAAATACGTGTCACATGTTGACCATGTTCTGAAAGAGGTTCCGATTCTACGTCAGTCTAATGCGACTTACGAGAAGATTCCAGGGTGGATCCTGGGTCGCAAGGAGCGGAATAAGACCATCCGACTCATAAAGGTTGGATGATAGTATCCGACTTATGAGGAGACTATATGGGAGCTGGAAGATACTATCCGAGCTCGATATCCTCATTTGTTCACTTGAGGCATGTAGTAGTTCAAGAAATTTCTTGAGGTGGTTCTTATATTTAAGTACGAAATTTGGGGACCAAATTTTTATTAGTAGGGGAGAATGTAAAATACCGAATATATATATATATATATATATATATATATATATATATATATATATATATATATATATATATATTCCTTATTAATTAATAAATTATCTTGTGGAATTTTTCAAAAAATTTTAGAAATTTTTCTGGATTTAAATGGATGTTTTATAGATATTTCATAGGGATAAAGCAAACAAGCTTTTGTAAAGCCTGTTTAGACTAATTAATCTGAATCCTGTTCGCGACTTTTCATTCCCGTCGGTTATTTAGTCGCGACTTCTTATTTCCCGATCCCAATCTCTCCTTTTTCCCCTCCGCTTCATTTCTTCGTCGCCGTCGCCGAGCGAGATTCGCTCCATCGCTTCTCCACCGCTAGGCGTTGTCTCTGGTCACCAGGGACAGCTTCGACGACGTCTTGGTGGGAAAATCGATCGGAGGGGAAGGAGGTCGACGCCTTGCTTCTCCGTGATCCCACGACCGCCGATGGTTCCTTCCGGTGAGAGATCCTACCGAGGAGACGGCGATGGAAAAGTGTCGCGCAAGGTTTGGGAGCGATCGGGTGCGCCGTGACCGAACAACGGTTGGTCTACCCGGCGATCTCTGCGAAGGATGTGTGCGGTGAGTGTTGTGGAGGGGGACTTGAATCGGCGGTGAGCACTGTCGACCTCTTCCTTGCTGTGGATCGCCACTGGAAATTTGTTGGTGTCGGTGAACAGGGGATAGAAGAAGGTCGCTGCCAATTCTGTGGACTTCGCTGTCGATGGTCACCGGAGATAGGTGAGTACTGCTCCTTTCATGAGCTTGGACGAGATTTAAGCATTTGCTGTGTTTCTCCTTATAGTTGCATGTGGACCTTGTTTGGACATTAATCGGGGATTCTGGTGAACAAAGGTTGGCTGCCGGTGGTTGGGGATTTTGCTGCCGACGGGGTTCAACTTCGGGTAAGCAAGATTAATTGCCTTTTTGTCTGTGAATTTCCTGTCGATAAAAACATTGCTCGGTGGAGATGGCTGGAGGTGTGGCCGGTTGGTAAGGGTTGCTGTTAGTGTTAGTTGATTACCGAAGTGTTGATTTGGAGTGTGGATTCCTCGGTGGAACAAGCTATCGTGTTTGATTTTGGAGGTTGAACGACTGTAGATGGGTGAAGAACACATGGGTGAGTTGGGTGTAATCGAGCGATTGAAGGGGGTAAGATTTGTATTTGTTGTTCTAGTTGTGGGATGTTGATATTCGGTGGTAGTGTGGATGGGAATGGTGGATCGAGGTTGAGGTGAGGTTTGTGTTGACCCATGATTTTATCATGTTGTATGTTGCAGCATGGTTGTTTATGGTGATTTGGTTGTGTGTCGGCTGTGATTTAGTGAGAAGGGATTGATATGGAGTGGGGTGTTCCAATTAGGGTGTTAGATCCCTAATTGGGTGTAACGGGAGTAGCTGTGAACAAGGTTGTGTCTATGATGCTCTATTATGCTTTGTGTAGGGGTTGTGAATGAGTCTATGGGGTCAACATGGCTGTTCATAGGCTGTAGTGTAGGTGTAGGTGATTTAGCTGTGAATTGAGTTGTAATTGAATTGGAGATTTGGTGAGTTTTGACCTGATCATGCTATAAAGTGCGGTAGTAATATCGTTCTATGATCCTTGTTATAGGGATTAGTATGGAGGGTTGATTAGGTTAATTGGATAACTAGATCAATCTAGTTGATCGGGATATAAAGTTGATGTAGGATTATGATTTGATCCTAATATTAGAATTGGTATATGATTGGATCATATATGTTTGTTTGCAGGATTTTGGTTCGAGATATCCACGGACGTGGAGACGACTGGTGTCTACAAAGCAGGTGGGTAATTTCCTACCTGGTCCGGGTAGATGTATTGCATTCAGATTTAGTCATAGATATAAACATGTTAGGTGTTCATATTACCTTGACCCTCTCTTATTATCGTATGCTTGAACTTATCGTTGGATTTATTTATGCTCAATTGTTGATATCACATATACCCTATCATGATTTAGGAGTTATAGATGTGATGTAAATTGGCTTAGATGATTAGTAGGGTGTAAATGTCCGTACGGGTGATGACCCAAATTATAAATTGGGAAAAAGGTCATCTATGGGTAGGTAATGTCCTAAATGTAGGATTTATTTCCAATACCCGTATGTTGCATACTGTTACCAACCATGAGTTGTGTAATGGTTAAGTAAAGGGTGATTAGTATGTCGCTGCGGACTGGTGGTCCCAGCTTGATATGATTAGTCGAGTACGACTCTCTATCGGATAGAGAGTGCATCGATCAGTTGAGTATGACTCTCTCTATTGGTGAGAGAGTCATGATCAGTCGAGTACGACTCTCTACAGGATAGAGAGTCCGTCGATCAGTTGAGTACGACTCTCTACAGGATAGAGAGTGTATTGATCAGATGGGTACGACTCTTTGTTGAACAGAGAGTCTGTGGTAGATGGTTGTACGTGTGACAACATACTCATGTCATTTGCATGCATTATGACGACATAGTCTCCCTTAGGGTTGAGAGAGTCGTCAGTCATCTTGCCTCCCAGAGCACTCCCCGAGGAGTAACTGGTGTGAGGGCAGAGCATCTGTTGTGACGCACTCTACCACTATAGACGGTGGTAGTTGGAGTTTCGTGCAGTTGTCCTGGATGCGTGGTACTCAACCACTCATTGGTAGTGTTAGTCGGAGTGGCCAGCAGCAGGGACCCCCGTTGTGTAGCGAGCTCTTTACGCTCATATGCTACTTGATCATACTGCCCACTCGGCCACTCTATAGCAGTGGTTGGTGTGAGTTAGGACAGTTATCATGTCGTGCCACCTAGGCCACACTGGGGTCGTGGTAGCGAGTAGGGGTGAGCAGGCATGACCATGCATACTGCATTGTCGTATCTGATTGCGCTTTGCATATTACCATATATATATATACATATATGTATGTATATATATATATATATGGATGGTTGTAATTAATATATATATAGATGCGGTCTATATATATATATGATTATTGTGATGTTGCATTTGATTGTACTATGCTTGCTGCATTTGGGTGTACATCATATTCATTCATGTCTCTTGCATTTGTTATACGATTGTGTCGGATATTGGTATGTGTTGGACAGACCCTTAGATACCTTGACCTGTAGCTAGAGTATATTTTGAGTTGATCTACTCTTCCTGTTATATATATATATGTTGGATATATGTTCAGGTTGGATCAGAGTAGCGTGGCAGACTTCAGGTATGTCTGCATTTTTATGTTGTTTATTTGGTTAGACGGTATATGCTTGTATTTATATACTATGCTGATATACCTGTTGTACTTCTATAGTATGTTGTTGAAAATACATGTGATATGACATATATACATGTTTTTCTATTACCTGTTGAGTTTTACTCACCACCCCCACAGACCCTGAGTTTTTCTGTTGCCCAGGTAACAGGAAGAAGACTTCGTGATAGCTTGGAGCACCGCTGGCGGACATCTCATCTCACCTCCGTGACTCCCGTATTGGTTTTGGGCTTTGCATCCGTCGTGTATTGTATTTGGAGTTTTCGTAGTGTACTGTGTTGTGGACTTGAAGATTCGAATTTTGTCGATGTACTGTATGTGGTTGTGGTGTGTTAGTCATATTGGTATGCATGATGTGGATGTATTGTATATGTGGGGTTATGGGTATGTTGTTGTATTAGTTTCCGCTATGTTTCGTTATGTTGTTGTGTTTTTATTTGTTATGTTATTGTTATTGTGGGCCTACGAGCCTTGTATTAACCCAAAATGTTACCACGTACAGGGGAGGTGTCGTCCGTTTGATTTTCGGCTCGGCATGCTCTCGGGGCGTGACATAACTGCCCTGGTATGTCACTACCTAATAAGTGTTGTAGCCTTTTCATATGCTTATTATATTGGTGCTCTATCATTTTGATACTTGTCATTTGTTTATTTGGCACTAAGAGTAGTGACATACCTTACATACTGGGCATTGAATGAATAATGAATATACCTTGCATGTGTACATAGACTTATGTACTTAGGTTATTTGATATGGGCTCCTATTGGTAAATACCATAGGTAGCCATGGATTGACAAGTGTATCATGCATTAGTGACATGCACCATCTTGCATTATTGCATGACTGGCGATCATCGGCTCCTCGGTAGGAGGTGATACTACTTAGTAGTTGATCCCATCGTCAGTTACATTATCTACACACAACCACTCGTGAGTTAGTAGTATTTCAGAAGGGTGTGTGTAGTTGCTCTGTCAGGGCTCCACGGTGGTCGCTCAGGATATTGGTATTGCAGCATGGTAGCAGACAGGGATCCCTCCTTTGTTGTGAGACGAGGAGATGAGACAAGGTGATGTCCCCCATATATATACATGGGGTAGGAGGGTGATACTCCGCCAGCATCCTGTCCACTCTGTCACATAGGTGTAGTGACGACAGAGTGCACAGTTGTCACAGCCCTACCCACTCGACCGGCACACATGATATGTCAGTGGCTTGACTAGTGTCAGGGGTAACATAGGTTATTGCATATAGTAAAAGCATATGCACATGATGCAATCTTGGTTCTAGTGTCCATAAAGTTTGCAGTAATAGCAAACTGACTGTGTTAGTGAACAGGCTGATATTATATGATCCCTGGACCCACATCTAACGCAATGATTGTCATCAGAGGACCACTTTCGGTTCTTCTGGTCAGACTGGGAGCGTCCTGATGAAGATCGTCCGGTCTTCTAGGGTTTTCCTGATGCCCCAGAAGCATTCAGACTCATCTCACTGCGACCGCCTTGCTGTTGACCCGTAGCCGGCGGCTGATGGGCCTGAACTGAACTCTGAGCTGGCTGTTTCCTTTTGTTTTTCGCATTTGCTCTCTAATGAGCCGACTCAATTAGAAGAGCCAATGCCCCTATGTAAGAAGAATTTCCAAAAGATGCTAGCTTCACCTGAAGATGTCCATCTAGACCCTGAACAAACTGAAGCATGCGAGACCGATCCTCAGCAACTAACTCCGAACAGAATTTGCCTAATCGATTAAATTCAATATTATATTCCATCACCGTGCGATTGTTCTGTCGAAGATTTTGAAAATCCTGACAATGCATCATCTGATAAGATAGTGGAAAATATTGGCTCTCAAAAACCTTGCTGAATTTCGCCCATGTTATTTGCTGCTCGCCTGTAATCGCGCGCTGCGTGTCCCACCAGATTTCAGCCTCGTCCCGTAAATGGTAGGCTGCAAGCTCTGCCTTCTCCCACTCGGAGCAAACCATATAGAAAAAGGTCCACTCCATAGTCTCTATCTAGGACTGAGCCACCCTCGGATCTATCTCTCCACGGAAGAGCGTGAATCGGCCTTTCACCGACTCCGCTAAGGCTGGGATTCGAGCTCGTGCCACAGTCACATCAGCAGGATGAGTCGGGATCACCGCGGGAGCTAGCGGAACCACTGGAGTTAGTGCGGCTGCACAAGCAGGGGCAGGTACTGAGAAAGGGGCGATCGGTACTGATAGTGGGGTTATCGGGTATTCAGTAGCAGGCCCCACTGGCGAAGGTGTCGCATATCCCGTAGGCACTACTGTAGGAGGTGCTTGTTATGTAGCAGCAGGGGCTATCGGTGGTACCTACTGGTGTACAGTAGCAGGTGCTGTCGGGGGTACTGCGGGATATGTTGGAGTGGGTACCACTGGTGGTACAGTGAATACCGCAGAAGTGGGTATCTCTGGAGGATGAACCATCGGGGACTGAGAGCCCAATACACCCATGGCACCATGTGAAGTCTGACCCTGATCGATAGGCTCATTCTCCGTAGACCTTTCTGGCAACTCCATCACAAGAGATCTTAATCTTCACAACGCCAGCAGAGGACGGCTCCCCCGGTAGTTGCTGCATATGCCATGCATGGATAGGAGCACTCTAGTTCTCCTATGGAGTTGCAGAGTTTTATTTCAGGACCTCATTATCAGCTGTTAATGCAGTATCAGTCTCAACCTCAGTCATTGGTTTAGTATCAACAACAGTATTTATATCAGCCTCCGGTACAGTACTCGGCACTACCTTTATATCCGCCTTAGTGGCAGTCTCGGGCACAACCACCGCAGCCTCTGGCAGCACTACCACCTCCACCCCCGCCAGAGACTGGACATATTCATGCAGTTACCAGAGAGGATGCGCATCGAGCTGACAGATCTGTTTTCCGTGGTATGGTTTTAGTTTATGCATTTTCTGTTGATATGTTAGTTGACACTGGTAGTTCACATTCATTTATTTCTCAAGCATTCCTGAGAGATATTGGTAGACTACCCACCCTTAGGTCACAAAGATTGAAGGTATCTTTGCCCTCTGGGGATAAATTATAAGTCACCCAGGAGGTTAGAGGATGTCCATTAGATTTTGGCAGCGTTATACTCCCGGTAGATTTGTTAGTTCTCGACATGATCAAATTCGACATCATACTTGGCATGGACTAGCTAACAACATATCATGCCACTATGGATTGCCAGACGAGGGTGGTTATGTTCCATCCTCTTAACCAACCCTTGTGGGATTTCACGAGCACCAGAAATAATGGTATATCGACCGTTTCTGTGATTCAGGCTCGGAAGCTTTTATCACACAGCTGTCAGGGTTTTCTATTGTCATTGATCAATGCCAAGGACAATGGTTGTTGGTGCAATCGGCCCAGGTCATGATTGACCAGAACTCGAGTTTGACTCGAGTGATGTTTTGATGTTTTGATGTTCGACAAAAAGATATGACAATTGTCATGGGAAAGTCCAAGTCATGGGTACTTGGCATGAAAATTCCAAGTGGGACACTTGGCATTTGGGAAAGTCCAAGCATGGTCTTGGCATGGAAAGTCCAAGCATGGGTCTTGGCAAATGGAAAGTCCAAGCATGGGTCTTGGCAAATGAAAAGTCCAAGCATGGGTCTTGGCAATGTAAAAGTCCAACATGGGTTGGCAAGGGAAAGTCCAAGCATGGTCTTGGCATTTGAGAAGTCCAAGGGGTTTGATATTGGCGGCGTAAAGTCCAAGCGGGAGTTTTGGCAGCATAAGTCCAATGGTTGGCGGCGTAAAGTCCAAGCGGAGTCTTGGCGGCGTAAGTCCAATGTGCCTTGGCGGTGTAGACACCGTTAGCATGACATAGCCGATGGAAGCACCTGAAGGCTAGCGCGATGGATGAACAAGTCATGGATGACTTGGAGGGATCCGAGAGGCGTGAGGCTAATGGAGGTGGCTAGAATGCTTAGGTCTAGGCTAAGGGTGGTCTAGCAAGTATGGGGGAACCATACTTGGGCTAAAACCTCATGTTTGAGGTGTGCCAATCGACTGGTGCCATGTGGCAGTCGACTGGACCGAGTCAACTAGGGTTTGACTGCGGGTTGTGGCCTAGCAGTCGACTGCCAGAGGTAGGCAGTCGACTGATGGCTCGAGCAGTCGACTGATCGTGTGATCAGTCGACTGGTGCTCGAGAAATCGGCCACAGAATGGAGTCAAGACTCGACTGGTCGAGTGAGGACTTCATCAGTCGACTGATGGGTATGATCAGTCGACTGATGGTAGATCCGTTGGACTTATCCAACGTGGATCTAGCCGTTGTCTCACGACAACAGTGGCATCAGTCGACTGATGGTCCCTATCAGTCGACTGATCGACTTTTTCTAGCACAGGTTGAAGCTTTATAAGGAGCTCGTGATGGAGGAAAAACCAAGGTTTCTTTGAGGCGATTTGGGGCGATTTGCTGTTGCAAATCAGGGTCTCCAAGTTGATATCAAGCAACCAAGTGATCAAGCATTCAAAGAGCATTTGTAAAGTGTTTTCTTTACTTGTATTGCTATTGTATTTCATTATATTGCTTGTATTCATCTTGTATTACTGTTGTATACATTGTACGAGGTTTCTCCACCTCCGGATTATTCCGAGAAGGAGTTATTTTATAGTGGTGTGTGATTGGCATCGCTAGGGCTCGTTTGAGCCCGATCCATGGAGTAGGAACCGTGCGGTTCCGAACCACGTTACATAATCATGTTCGTGTGTAATTGTCTATTTCGTTATTGTTATCATTATCTATATTCCGCTGCGCTAACGAAATTGTAGACACGAACGAGATCGAATTTCATCTACGCTATTCACCCACCTCTAG
The DNA here is from genome assembly GCA_025175895.1 of Wurfbainia villosa. Taxonomy (NCBI): domain Eukaryota; kingdom Viridiplantae; phylum Streptophyta; class Magnoliopsida; order Zingiberales; family Zingiberaceae; genus Wurfbainia; species Wurfbainia villosa. The sequence continues at coordinate 505,331 of CM046005.1, forward strand.
CCGTTACAAATATTCCTAACAAGTGGTATCAGAGCCCGGAGCTCTTCTACGGACTAACCGCCGGGAGCTAAGACAAAAGGCTAGAGGGTGAAGATGGAATTCCAAGACAAGCTTGGATGGGATATCAACACTCCACCTCCATATGATCCAGAAGATTTTCCGGCATGGAGAGCAAGAATGGAAACATTCTTGATGATGAACATAGAAGATTGGTTCATCCTCGTTGAAGGCCTTGAACCCCCTAGGGATAAGAAGGGGAATGTCCTAAAATTGAAAAAGTGGACCCAAGAGCAACGCCAAAAGCTCAAGACCGAAGTTAAGGTAATGAAACTTTTGGAAGATTTAATCCCTAATGATGTTTTGTGCAAGCTAGGGGATTACATGTATGTCAAGGAGCTATGGAGAAAATTGGCAAGATTTCATTAGGAGAGTTCATCCTCAAGTGAAAGTGAGGAATTGGAAGTTGAGATGGAGTCAACTTCCGGATCGGAGAAAGAAGAAGTAGAAGAGGTGGAAGAAGCATCTACTTCTAGGATTGAGGAGGAGAGACCATCCTCTACACCGGAGCAACCTCAAGAAGAGCCTTTAACATCCGATCAAGATGAGGAAGCTCAAAATTCAACTCCGGCACCTACCACCACCCTAGGTAACTCAAATACTTTATTTTCAAATAAAATTCATATAATGTGCTTTGAGTGTAGGGAGTATGGGCATTACAAGAGCAAATGCCCAAAGAAGGTTAGGAAAGCTTCTCCGGCGCCCAAAAGTCAACAAAAGTCAAAGGATGCCGGTTCCCCAAGTCAAAAGAGCAAGGAACATATTATATGCTTCAAGTGCCATCAAAAGGGGCATTATAGAAGCCAATGCTCTAGGGGGAGGAAAAAGACCCAAGAAGAAGCATCACAAGTAGGGGGAGCTAAGGCTAACCCTAAGGTACATTTTAGTAGTGCATCTTCTAATTTAAATGTTAAAAAGCATGCTAGGAATTTAAATTCTCTTGCAATTTATGAAAAGCATGCTAATAGGAATAAATATTTTTTCCTAGGAGCTAAAAGTGTCCATTTTAGTAATAAGGAGAAATTTGGGACTAATGTCCCTAGAAAAACCATACCTAGGGAATCTATTAAGAAAATACAAGAACATCTAGGTTTTAATCCAAAATGGACTAGGCATATGCCTAGAAAGTCCAATGCCCAAGATTTAAATCAAAATTCTAAAATTGGACAATTAGAATTAGAAAACCAAGCCTTGAGGTCAAGGCTTGAAAAACTTGAAAAGACCCTTAAGGTTATGCAAAATCACATACAAGGGTCAATTGGTCAAACTCCTAGGTCGAAATCTCAAAGTCAACACTTAGGACCTAAGAGTCAAAAGTCAACCAAGGGCAAGCAAGGTTTGGGTCACAAATCTAAGCCTAAGGTGGCTTACAATAGTGTTCCTTTTGATTATGGAACACTAACTAGGTCTAGGAAGACCAAGGTCAATAGGGAAGTCATCCCTAAAGTTTACCAAAGGGTGTGCCTAGTGGCTAGGGTCTCTAGGAAACCTAGGATGGCCACTAAGAAGGTTGCAAGGGGAGTTACCCCTAGAGTCAACCTAGGTAAAACCCAAATGACCAAGGTTAATAAGCCTAGAAGGGTCATTAGGAAGGTATCTAGGGAGGTTATCCCTAAGGAATACCTAATTAACCCTAGGAGCTCAAATAGGCTTTGGATTCCTAAGAGCGTAATTGATTCACGCTAGGTAGGTTTAGGGTGTGCCAACCTTGATTGGATGAGTAGTTAACTCAACCATGGTAAAGGTGGCACTTTAGGATATTTTCAAGGTTATGGTTATCTTGGAAATACATTTGAGCTTTAACCCTAAAAGATTTTGGGAGGTGCCAATATTATTTGAGAAGATTGATAAAATGATCAAATTGGCACAATTTAAGTCTAGAGATTAGTGTGCCATTTTGGGTTTTTGGCACACTAGGGAGATTAGTGAAAATATGGCAAAATGCAATTAATTATATGAAATGACAATTAATATTAAAATTTAGGTATTATTATACCTATATATTTTATATGTCATGCTTTGTTTGCCATATAACATGCCATGACATCATGCTTAGTCTTAATCATTCTATATGTCATGTTTATGTTTTAGGATTAAGGTTTTAAATGTCATGTGTTTTTAGATTTTATCATATGTCATGACATCATGATCATTGGCCAAGTTTTAATAATGCTATTATTTATGCCATGATCATACATTCATGTATTAATTTGATTAAAATTGATTTAAGGACTATGACATGACTTGAAGTCCCATTTATAAGGGAATCAAGTAGAGTTGCTTTAGAAAATGCATGAAACCCTAGTTTAGGGAGAACAAAACCCACATCTCACATCTAATTGACATGTATGTGTATTTATACACCATAGATACATGTGAGATGCTAGGATATGAGTTAAGTTCAAGGTGCATAGTTTTTGCATCTAGATGAACTAAAACTCATCTAATTCTATTTGTGGATCATTGGGAGAGCATGTGTACAAGTCATGTACATAGAGCCCAAGGAATATGATCCAAGATAAGGTTTTGAAAATATTTTAAAATCATTTTATAAAACCTTGGTGAAGCCTATCTTTTGATAGCAATCACCATTGATGAAGTTGATACAAAGTAGGACCAAAACATTGAAAATGTCAATGGTTTTGAACTTTGTGCCAATCTCACTATTTTATGGGTAAAATAATTTTCAAATATTTTTCACCCATTTTATTGGTCATAAGTATTATACGTATCAAATTTCATGATTTTTTGATATACGTATAGTTAGTTATGATTTTTCAAAACTCGTTTCTGATAACTGAAAATCAGGATTTTGATTATCGATCATCGCCTCGGGTGGCGATGATCGATGAGTGTCAGTCGACTAGTAGTTGAACCACTCAACTGATTGTCTGATTTTGGGAAAACTATGGTTGTTTAACCCGATTTCAATTGCAGTTAAGGTCCCTAACCACTCATAACCCTAGGATATGCTTTGGGAAGCATGATGAAGGGTGAAAATCCATTGGATATGGACTAGGAAAGGTGGTTAGGGTTTGTATCAAATTTAGGGTGTTGGAAAGTTCAATGTTGAATTTCTAACCTTAATTTTGATGGTTTTAGAATTCCTATTGGCTTAGGGGCTTCCCAAGGACATTATTGGTGCAATGGTCAAGGGGGAGCAAGCCTTTAGGGGGAGGTATCCATCTTGGGATGATGGATATATTTTTCTCCTTGAAGAGGAGAAGTTATTGGGAGAGTATCATCAATTGAGAAAATTGATGGGATTTTGAGAGACCCAATTTGAAAATTGGGAGAGAGTATAGGATTGCCTCTCTTGAGTGATATGTGACTTATCACTAGGAAGATGGTAGGCATCCTAGGTATTTATTTTTGGATCAAGGGGGAGACTGTAAGATCTCATTGGGACATGAGACATTGACCTCCTTGGAGAGAAAACCTTTTTGATGTTAGTCAAAAAGGGGGAGAATGTTTGGGGGAGAATATTTGGAGAGTGTTTACCAATTTGGGATAATTGGTAAGAGATTTGAGTTAGTGTTCTAACTCAATGGTTTGTTTGGTTTTTGTCAAACATCAAAAAGGGGGAGATTGTTGGTGCAATCGGCCCAGGTCACGATTGACCAGAACTCGAGTTTGACTCGAGTGATGTTTTGATGTTCGACAAAAACATATGACAATTGTCATGGGAAAGTCCAAGTCATGGGTACTTGGCATGAAAAGTCCAAGTGGGACACTTGGCATTTGGGAAAGTCCAAGCATGGTCTTGGCATGAAAAGTCCAAGCATGGGTCTTGGCAAATGAAAAGTCCAAGCATGGGTCTTGGCAATGTAAAAGTCCAACATGGGTTGGCAAGGGAAAGTCCAAGCATGGTCTTGGCATTTGAGAAGTCCAAGGGGTTTGATATTGGCGGCGTAAAGTCCAAGCGGGAGTTTTGGCAGCATAAGTCCAATGGTTGGCGGCGTAAAGTCCAAGCGGAGTCTTGGCGGCGTAAGTCCAATGTGTCTTGGCGGTGTAGACACCGTTAGCATGACATAGCCGATGGAAGCACCTGAAGGCTAGCGCGATGGATTAACAAGTCATGGATGACTTGGAGGGATCCGAGAGGCGTGAGGCTGATGGAGGTGGCTAGAAGGCTTAGGTCTAGGCTAAGGGTGGTCTAGCAAGAATGGGGGAACCATACTTGGGCTAAAACCTCATGTTTGAGGTGTGCCAGTCGACTGGTGCCATGTGGCAGTCGATTGGACCGAGTCAACTAGGGTTTGACTGCGGGTTGTGGCCTAACGATCGCCGAGGTAGGCGGATCGTGATGGCTCAGCGATCGTGATCGTGTGATCGGTCGATCGGTGCTCGAAATCGCCCGCAGAATGGAGTCAAGACTCGGGTCGAGTGAGGACTTCATCACGATCGATGGGTATGATCATCGATCGATGGTAGATCCGTTGGACTTATCCAACGTGGATCTGCGCGTTGTCTCACGACAAGGCATCAATCGGCGATGGTCCCTATCGATTCGATCGATGGTAGATCCGCTGGACTTATCCAACGTGGATCAGCCGCTGTCTGGCATCGATCATGGTCCCTATCGAGCTTTATAAGGAGCTCATGATGGAGGAAAAACCAAGGTTTCTTTGAGGCGATTTGAGGCGATTTGCTGTTGCAAATCAAGGTCTCCAAGTTGATATCAAGCAACCAAGTGATCAAGCATTCAAAGAGCATTTGTAAAATGTTTTCTTTACTTGTATTGCTATTGTATTTCATTATATTGCTTGTATTCATCTTGTATTACTGTTGTATACATTGTACGAGGTTTCTCCACCTCCGGATTGTTCCGAGAATGAGTTATTTTATAGTGGTGTGTGATTGGCATCGCTAGGGCTCATTTGAGCCCGATCCGTGGAGTAGGAACCGTGCGGTTCCGAACCACGTTACATAATCGTGTTCATGTGTAATTGTCTATTTCGTTATTGTTATCATTATCTATATTCCGCTGCGCTAATGAAATTGTAGACACGAACGAGATCGAATTTCATCTACGCTATTCACCCCCCTCTAGCCGTTACAAATATTCCTAACAATGGTGACTCTCAAATCTCGGACATTCCTATCATCTGAGAGTATCCGGATGTCTTTCTAGAGAAGTTACCGAGCCTGCCAACAGTGGCTCGGATAGTCCAACAGTGGTATCAGAGCCACGTGCGAAGCATGTATGCGTTTTAGTTTTGTAGTTTTTGTATTAGATATAAAAATTATAGATCTGTAAATTTCTGTAAATTTTCTATTTTTATAGATTTTTTGGATATTTTTCTCAAAGAGTCGAAGCAACAAGTGTTGGGACACTTGTAAGCTTTAACCACTGAGAAAAACTCTCTGGAACGGCGAATTCTCGCTTTAGGTTTTTGAGATAGTGACTTAAGTCACTATAAGATCAATATGGGACACTCGCAAAGTTCATTTTGTGAGTAGGAGTGCTGTCCCTAACCCCGAAAGGGGCATTGTCCCGCGATCGCGTCCGAAAATCGCTTAGCAGGATCGTTACGGAGATGTGACTCATAAAAATTGAAAAAAAAAGGAAAAATTATAAAAATTTATGTAAAATACATAATTTAGAATTATTTATAATACTGTGATGGTCATATCCCAAGAACCCCAATATGATTGGATAAATATATTGTAATTCATAATACAGCTTGCATGCCGTTTTGTGGTTGTGCATGTTGTATATGGTATGCGACCTGTGCATCGTGTCTCTTCTTTTTATATTTCAGATGTAAATAGTTTTAGACTCGAATGTAACTTGAGTTTCATGATTGTAATGTACAAAAATGGAGCGGTGGAAGGTCCACTAGTAGGCGGAGTTACGAGGAGGGTGTCGATGACACATTGCGGTCAAAGGAGGCGCTTGGAGAAGCCGCTAACCCTAGGTTGACCGTCTGTATATATATATATATATATATATATATATATATTTGTTTTTCTTGTATGTATGTGATGCATGCTAGTAAATTTTGCTTGTTTGTATATAATGCATGCTAGGATTTTTTGCTTGTATGTATATGATGCATGCTAGTATATTTTGCTTGTATGTATGTGATGCATGCTAGTATAGGGTAATAAAGGCCTTAATGCGTATATGATACACATTCACGACTAGATTAAATCTTAATCAAATCAACTCGAAAATGCCTACCAAGTTTTGATACCCATCACTACCTCGATCATTTGTTGTTGTTGAATCTGCCAAAGCAGAGCAACACATATTATCTTGGTAGGGTGCGGAGGGACAATCTTGGTCCCGCCTATCACAGCTTGGGTGAGAATAAGCTCAATTAGATTGAGTAAAACTAGTTAACTCAATTGGATCGAGTAAAACTATAGGCATATTCCAACCGTTGGGAAGATAGGATAAGATCGCATTTACACTAAATCTTGGGCGATTTAGCCAAAGATAACTCAATGTCTTTTGTAAATGTGGATCTTGATCCTATAAACAAGAGTTGCATAGAGATGTAATTGGTAATGTGTTACCTACCGATCATACTAAGTCTTGGGTGATTTAGCCAAAGCTAACTCAAGGCGTAGTATGTGTGGATCTTGTCCCACGAGAATTATAGTTAGTTTGTATGAATCTAGTAATGTGGTTTGACCACATCCATGACTCGATTCTATAAAAGTCTTATAATTTAGTGGGAGCATCATTTGATTAAAGGCCTAATTAAATGATAAATAAAATATGATATTAATTTTCTGCATTGTGTATGTTGTAGATTACCATGTCGACAAACACGAACACTCTCTTCCTATGTTCTGTCCTTGAGAAGGACAAGCTCAATGGAGCAAATTTCCTGGACTAGTACAGGAATCTGAGAATCGTTCTCACCCAAGAAATAAAACTGTACGTCCTCGAGCAACCCATTCCGGAGGCACCTCCTGCCACTAACTCGCAAGCTTACCGAGATGCTTACAAGAAGCATCAAGATGAAGCATTAGATGTGTCATGCCTCATGCTCGTGACCATGAACTCTGAGCTTCAGAAGCAACACGAGTTCATGAATGCTTTTGATATGGTTGAACATCTCCGTCAACTGTATCAAGGACAAGCAAGGCACGAGAGATACGAGATCTCTAAGGCACTATTTCAGTCCAAGATGCAAGATGGGACTCTCGTAGGTCCATATGTACTCAAGATGATTGGGTACATAGAGAACCTACAGAGGTTGGGATTTTCACTTGGCCAAGAGCTGGCCACTGATTTGATCTTGCAATCTTTGCCACAAAACTACAATCAATTTGTCATGAATTACAACATGAATGAAATTGATAAGTCACTGCCTGAGATGCTTAACAAGTTGAGAACTATTGAGCTCAACCTTAAGAAGGAAAAACCTGACTCCATTTTGATGGTGCAAAAGAAGAAAGGAAAGGGCAAGCCTAAAGGTAAGGGAAAGTCTCGAGCCAAGGGCAAAGGCAAGGCACTGAAACCAAAAGGAGGGGTGGCTAAGGAAGGGACTTGCTTCCACTATAAGGAAGCTGGACATTGGAAGCGTAACTGCAAAGCATACCTGGAAGATCTTAAGAAGAAGAGAAGTGAGACTTCTACTTCAGGTATAAATGTTATAGAAGTTAATATATCTATTTCTTCATCATGGGTGTTAGATACCGGATGTGCATCTCACATTTGTACCAATGTGCAGGCGCTGAGAAATAATAGGGCATTGACAAAGGGCGAGGTGGACCTAATGAGTAGGCAATGGAGCAAGGGTTGCTGCTGTTGCTGTAGGAACTTATATTCTATCTCTGCCCTCTGGGCTTGTACTAGAACTAGATGAATGTTGTTATGTGTCTGCTTTGACTAAGAACATAATTTCAGTTTCTTGTTTGGACAAGAAAGACTTTTCATTTATAATAAAGAACAAATGTTGTTCAGTTTATTTAAATGATATGTTCTATTGTAGTGCACCTCTGATGAATGGACTCTAGATTCTAGACTTAGAGAACCCCATCTATAACATAAGTACCAAAAGGTTTAAGTCAAATGAGTTGAACCAAACCTATCTCTGGCATTGTCGCTTAGGTCACATAAATGAGAGTCGCTTATCCCAGCTCCATAAGGATGGGCTGCTGGACTCATTTGATTTTGAATCATATGAGACATGCGAGTCTTGCCTTCTAGGTAAGATGACCAAGACTCCCTTTAGTGGACATAGCGAGAGAGCAACAGACTTGTTAGGACTTATACATAGTGATGTATGTAGCCCTTTCAATGTTGCTGCTAGAGGTGGTTATAGGTATTTCATTACATTTACTAATGACTTCAGTAGATATGGTTATGTGTATTTGATGACACATAAGTCGGAATCTTTTGAAAAGTTCAAATAATTCAAGAATAAAGTACAAAATCAGCTTGGCAAGAGTATTAAGATACTTCAATCAGATCGAGGTAGTGAATAACTTAGCCATGAGTTTCGTGACTATCTAATTGAGTGTGGGATTCTATCCCAACTCACTCCCCCTGGAACACCACAGTGGAATGGTGTATTCGAAAGGAGAAATCGTACCCTATTAGATATGGTACGATCTATAATAAGTCACACAAATCTTCCTATATCCTTTTGGGGATATGCTCTAGACACAACAATCTTCACACTTAACAGGCTATGATAAAGACATCATATACGATATGGATAGGGAGAAATCCCAAGATGTCTTTCATGAGGATTTGGGGTTGTGAGGCTTACGTTCGACGTCAAGTCTCAGACAAACTGGGACCCAAATTTGATTAGTGCTATTTTGTTGGATATCCTAAGGAGACGAAGGGATATTACTTTTACATTCTCAGTCAACACAAAGTGTTTGTGGAAAAGACTGAGGTATTTCTAGAAAGGGACTTTGTTTCTAGAAAAACTAGTGGGAGTACGTTCTATCTTGAAGAAATTCAAGATATGGACCATAGCACTGAGGCCTTGATGGAGGTTGAACTGGAACCACAAAGTGTGTAGGATCGATGAAGTGTGGTGTTGGCCGGCTAGAGGGGGGTGAATAGCCCTCTTTCATTCGATGACGTAATTCTCTTGTCTACAAAACTAATTAGCACAACGGAAACAAACAAGACAAGCAAATAAACAATGCAAAGATAAAAACAATGCTAACAAGATAATATAACGTGGTTCACGGCTACGCCGCTAATCCACGGTCCCCGATTCATCCTCGGTGAATCACTCTGCAACCAATCCACTATTGGTCTCTCCTTTGCACCAAGCTAGGTGGAGGTAACCCTTACAACTCAAGAACACTTCTTCTTTTACAATTGATGTGAAAGAGAACTAGAAGAAGGAGTTTATCACTTGTAGAGCACTTGGATGATGGTTTGGAATATAAGCATTAGTCATTCAAAAGCCCACACCCTCTCTTTTTATAGAGAGGGTTGATTTCTTCCCATTGGCTGCCACCAGTCGATTGCTTCCCTTGGCAGTTGACTGCCGCCACTCCAATGGCCTCCGAACATGTCGGATCTCGATCGTTGTAGTCCAACGGAACCCTTGGCAGTCGACTGATGTATCCATCAGTCGACTGATGACTCATAGTCGACTGCCCAGTTGGCTACGAGAGGTTCTGTGGCCCGAACCCTCTCGACCCCAATCGCCGCCATCATCGATGAGATGGTCTTAATCGGCCAACATATGAACATTGATCGATTCGCCCAAAACCATTCAGTCAGATACCAGTCAAACCGTGTTCGACTCAGAGCAATCGAGTTTCATTTCATGGCAGTCGACTGATGTCAAGAAAACTCATCTGATACTTAGCCAAATGGCCAAGTTTCACCTAAGAGCTACTACCCCTTCCCGGGTTACATTCGCTCACTCTCATCCCTCGTAGTCCCTCGCCTTTGAAGTTATCTTCGTCCGGCCACGTCCCTCAGATGCGTCAAGCGCACGACTCTGCAGTGCCATCCTTCGCATCTCACCTTGAAGTCTACTTCCTCCGGCTTCACTCCAAGCTCCTCGTCCGGTGGTCCCTCGGATGCTCCAAGCGCACGACTTCTGCAAAGTCATCCTTCACCGACTCAAGGACCGAGTCATGAGAAGTGAAACTCGCCAAGGCTCCATGTGCGAATTACTAAGTCATGCAAGACTCCAACGCACATATCAAATCATAATAACAATCTAACTTAAACCCTTTGCCACACACATCAAAACCTTATCATGACAAGAGATTGCCCTAACAAAGTGTTGTGGGTGATGAGATTGTTGCACAAAGAGTTGTGGAACAACCACCTGTTCAGATAGACCTACCTCTTCGCAAGTCTGATAGAGTACATCGTCAGCATGAGAGATACTCATTTCTCTTGTTTGACCATGATGATGTTATGCTCATTGAGAATGAGCCTACCTCCTATCAGGAAGCTGTGATGAGCCCAGATTCTAAGAAATGGCTAGAGGCCATGAGATCCAAGATGAAATCCATATACACCAACCAAGTATGGACTTTGGTTGATCCACCTGAAGGCATCAAACCCATTGGGTGTAAGTGAGTCTTTAAGAGAAAGACTGACATGGATGGGCTTATGCATACCTATAAGGGTCGATTGGTGGCTAAAGGTTTCAAGCAAATTCATGGTATTGACTATGATGAAACCTTTTCTCCAGTGGCGATGTTTAAGTCCACTCGGATCATGCTTGCTATTGCAGCATACCATGATTATGAGATCTGGCAGATGGATGTCAAAACCACATTTCTGAATGGAAACTTGCTCGAGGATGTGTACATGACACAGCCAGAGGGTTTTATAGATCCACAGCATACTGGGAAAGTATGCAAGATGCAAAGGTCCATTTATGGGCCAAAGCAAGCTTCTCGGAGCTGAAATCTTCGATTCGATGATGCTATCAAACAGTTTGGTTTCATCAAGAATGAAGATGAACCCTGTGTCTACAAGAGGGTTAATGGAAACACAGTTGTCTTCCTTGTATTGTATGTGGATGACATGCTACTCATTGGGAATGACATCCCTTTGCTACAGTCTGTGAAGACTTGGCTAGGGATGTGCTTCTCAATGAAGGACTTAGATGAAGCAACCTGTATTCTAGGAATCAAGATCTATAAACATAGATCTAAGATATTGCTTGGCCTAAGTTAGAGTACATATATTCACACGGTATTACTACGGTTTTCCATGCAGAATTCCAAGAAGAGACTTCTGTCGATGTCACATGGTGTGAGTCTTTCGAAGACTCAAAGTCCCTCTTCTAGAGAGGAGAGAGACCGCATGGATAAGATCTCTTATGCATCTATCATAGGATCTATCATGTATGTCATGCTATGTACTCATCCTGATGTCTCGTATGCTTTGAGCATGATGAGTAGATACCAGTCAAATCCAGGTGAGCGTCACTGTATAGCAGTCAAGAATATTCTTAAGTACTTGAGAAGGACTAAAGAATATTTCTTGATATTTGGAGGCGATGAGGAGCTAGCTGTAAAGGGTTACAGCGATGCCAGCTTCCAAACTGACCAGGATGATTATAGATCACAGTTAGAGTTTGTGTTTTGCTTGAATGGTGGTGCTGTGAGCTGGAAGAGTTTGAAACAGGACACAGTTGCTGATTCTACAACAGAGGACGAGTATATTGCTGCATCAGAGGCAGCAAAGGAGGCAGTTTGGATTCGCAAGTTCATTACTGAGCTTGGGGTGGTTCCTAGCATAGCAGATCCTATAGAGCTCTATTGTGACAATAATGGAGCGATTGAGTAGGCTAAGGAACCTCGCTCACACCAACGGACCAAACACATACTACGGCGCTTCCATCACATTCAAGAGATTATCGATAGAGGAGATGTGAAGATTTGCAGAGTACCCATAGAAGCTAACGTCGCAGATCCCTTGACCAAGGCTTTAGCACAGAAAAAGCATGATGGTCACACTTGGTCATTGGGTATTAGATACTACTGTGATTGGCGCTAGTGCTAGTGGGAGATTGTTAGTGAAAGCCCTAGAGTCAATCATGTGATGATTGTTGTATGGACTTTATTGTATCATATTCCTATTTATAAAGGCATGATTATTATATTTACTTGTATTGGTGTCAAATAACTAAGTATAATAACGTCCTTGAGTAGAAGGTTCTTATCTATATCAATCGATTGGTTGAATCGATAATGAGATGATATAGAGAACACTACTCTTAATCATTCTTAGTCAAGTATTAACATTCAGGGACAATGTTAATGCAAAGAGACTAGCATGTAGGTCAACTCAATGACTTGATCTCACAAGTCATGGATATGAGATATCAAGTTGACACATGGGTATGCATTGGAGAATGTATACTGAATGACCCGTCATGAGAAAGTATCATGGATCGTTATATGAGTGTCATATACTTTCTCATGTGACTATTAGTATGACTATTAGTCTTTGGATCTGAAGTCACCATGGTTCCCTACATAAGGAGTTGCATACTTTGACTTCGTCAAACGTCACCCGTAAATGGGTGGACTATAAAGGCGATTACTGGGTATGTAACAATTATACGGAGGGATGTGAGTGATGTAGATGGGATCTATCCCTCCTATATGACGGGAGTGACATCGTTATTCTTGATAGAGTAAGGCCACTAAGTGCATGACCATGCCCAAATGAGTCAATATGAGATATTGAGCTCATTTGATTAGAGTGACTCTACTTGGAGTTCAAGATATAGATTGTACCGAGGATGACACAGTTTATGCCTCAATTGGTCAATCTAGATGTCAAGGATAGAGGGACATTGTCACATATTGTGAGAGTCACAATTAGTAGTCATAAAGGTGATGTTGGATTTCAACATTCTTGTAACTTGGGTAGCAATGATGTGTTGCTAGATACCACTCATTGCTTATGTTCCTAAATCGGTTTAGGAGCATTGCCAATATTACAAGAACCTATAGGGTCACACACAAAGGGCAATTAGATGGAGATCAGGTTCATATGATGAACCATGAGGATTAGGTTCATGGGATGAACCAAATTGGATTAAGGGTAATCCAAATTAGACTAATTGAGTTAGACTCAATTTGATTCAAGTGTTGAATAAGTCTAATTTAGACTTAATTCATTGAGTCAATTAAAAATAATGAATAGAGATTCATTAAATCAAATTGACTTGAATCAAATGGTTGGATTTGATCAGCCATGGGAGATAAGAGGTCAAGTTTGACTTGACTTGAGAGGGAAGATGAATGGTCAATTTTGACTTGACTAATTGTCATGTCATGGTGACTTGGCATGGGGGCCGACCAATGATGATGTTCCACATCATCATGGACTCATCATGGGGTGCCACCTCATAAGGGAGATCAAGAGCCATTGGCTCTTGGAGTTACATGCATGCATGTAATCCCCCAAATAGTGGTCGGCCACTTTGATTACCGAAGTGCGCTAGCTCTTGTGGCTAGTGCATGGAGGTATCCAATTAGAGGTCCCGGGTTCAAACCTCAAGGGCTGCAGGAATTACAATCCCACGAATATGTGGGATTTAACGAGCAGTGTCCGGCGGGTCTTGACCGGGTACGCTCCAATAGGGAAAGTTGAACCGTTTCACCCAAAAATCCTTCGGGGTTTCTGATGAGGGGGCTCCTTCGGGGGCGGTGGCGGCAACTCTAAAAAGTTTACCCATCACAGTTTTTTTTATGTTCCCACGGGGATGGCGCGGTGGTAAGGTAGTGTGGTTGCTTTGGATACAGAGTGGGGTCGATTCCGGAGGGGGTCTAAAATCCCCCCTGGGCTCAGATGGCCCCCCCACTGCCTTGCCACCGTGTCAAGGGACATAGTCCCCCCGCGATTTACCTCCCTCTCACCGCAGCCCTGGGACGGGTGGCAGGGGGCTGCTAGTTGGGCAGATTCCCAACTTTGGAAAGTGTGAAGTTAAGTGTGTAACTTCATCATCTTCTTCCTTGTCTCTTCCTTCAAGCTCTCCCCTTCTTCTTGGGCATGGGTTTCTTAGAGTGCTAGCACACTCTAAGTGATCTTCTCCACCTATTGCTTGTGTGGATACCAATAGAGGAGTGTACACTTGACACTCTCGAGTTTCGACAAACTATTTGGACGAGCGGGATAAGTGAAGGGCGTCGCATCAAGGATAAAACTCTTAACATGTAGATCTAAGGGTAGATCTATGGTTTTTAAACACGTACATGTAGTTTTGATATAACTTCGCACGGATCCATGGCCGGACTTTCGAGGTTTTCGCAATGCAAAAAGCGGTTTTTACGGCTCGGATAGTCCAACAACTAGCTCCTCCCGATGTTCGCAGCCGCCTCTCCTTAATGTCAGCCGCTCCTCCCTCTAAACCGTCACCAAGCAGCCTTCCCTCTCCATCGATTTTTCTTGGCCGATTCTCCCAGTCGCAGCGACATCTCCTCCTCTCCTCCGCTACGACTGACATCCGTCCGATGGGAGGTTCGACTGGAGGGCAGAACACTGACCGTGCAGTCGGGTGAAGGTCCTTCTTCAGGAACGAGTGAGCTGCCCTGTCTGGCGGTCATCGGAGCAAGAGGAACTAGGGCAGCAACATTGAAGTTGTGTTTTCAGGCATACAGGGCAGCTTTTGGGAAAGGGCTACCGGTGGAGGTTCCTAGGGCTGGTAAGCATGATCCATCTCCTTCTTTCCTTTGTTGTTGTTGAATTTGGGTTGGCTGTGATGTTCTGTAGTGTGGGGTGGATTTTCCCTTGGTGGAGTGGCTATGAATTGGAGTTTTTGGTCGGTTGTGGGCTAGTGTTGGTGTTGCTCGAATGTGGCTGAGTGAGAAGGGATTGTTGTGTGTTGTAATAACTGTGAATGGATATGATGCCGACTGTGTGGTTGTGAGTGAGAGGAGAAGATGCGAGTGGGATGTTCCGGTGAATAGAACAGACTGTGAAGGTTGTTCATGGGCTATGGAGATGTGCGTGTTCTATGTGTGGGTTGGGAATGAGCTGGGGAAGCTCAATTCCGGTAAAGAGAGTTGTGGATGGTAAGGTAAGCTCAATTGAGGATGAATCGGGTGATTAGGGATTATAATTCGTATTCGATAAAGGATATAAATATAAGGATGATGTAGTAGTTAATTCGTATATAGTTGTATGCTTGCACTTAATTGTAATTGATGATGTTTGTAGGACGTGAATACGAGACCGGTCCACGGGCATAAAGACAGTTGGTATTCTTCATAGCAAGTAGGTATCTTTGACTTATCTTCTTTTAAATATTGTCATATTGTTGTGCATCATTTACTATAACTAGTAATAGTTTTCTATGTTTTTAATTTCCCTGGTATGTCACTACCTAGTACGTGTTGTAGCCTTTTCATATGCTTATTATATTGGTGCTCTATCATTTTGATACTTGTCATTTGTTTATTTGGCACTAAGAGTAGTGACATACCTTACATACTGAGCATTGAATGAATAATGGATAAACCTTGCATGTGTACATAGACTTATGTACTTAGGTTATTTGATATGGGCTCCTATTAGTACATACCATAGGTAGCCATGAATTTACAGGTGTATCGTGTATTGGTGACATGCACTATCTTACTTTATTGCATGGCTGGTGATCATCGGCTCTTCAATAGGAGGTGATACTACTTAGTAGTTGAGTCCATCGTCAGTTACATTATCTATACACATAACCACTCGTGAGTTAGTAGTATTTCAAGAGGGTGTGTGTAGTTGCTCTGTCAGGGCTCCACGGTGGTCGCTCAGGATATTGGTATTGCGGCATGGTAGCAGACAGGGATCCCTCCTTTGTTGTGAGATGAGGAGATGAGACGAGGTAATGTCCCCCATATATATACATGGGGTAGGAGGGTGATACTCTGCCAACATCTTGTCCACTCGGTCACATAGGTGTAGTGACAGCAGAGTGCATAGTCTTACAACCCTACCACTGACCGGAAGAATACAGAATGTCGTGGGTTTGACTTGTAGCCGTGGAAGATAGGTCATCATGCATCATGTGCATACACTTTTATTATATGCATTGCTTATTGCACTTTTGGTTGTTGCATATGATTGTCATACACATACAGGAGGTATTATGTAGTTTGTTTTGGTGATTATACATCTTCTTGTATGGATGTATCTTATGTCAGCTTAGATGATTTTGGTATGTACAGTTTCTAGTATGTATTTTTGTCGAGAAACTGTACCAACATGATTATTATTGCTACTTATAGTTTACTGTGTATGACTATTAGATATCCGGTGAGTTTTACTCACTCTGTTGATATCTATTTTATTTCAAGATGAAGCCTTCCGGAGGGTCCAGTTGCCAGTACCCTGATCTGACGACTCTGTTATTTTGATTTCAATTTTCTGTATTTTATCACTACTATTCTATATTTTAAACATGTAATATGTTATACTCGTGGTTGTTTTGGTGGTACTTGATTATGTCCTTATGGACTTTTTGTTCGATTTGTTTTGGTTATGTGTGTGGTTGTGTATTCCTGCTCAGATGACAAAAGAGTTAAGTCTAGAGGTTTTAGGCTTCGTATTTACTTTGGTTGCTGGCCTGAGGCTCATATATCATATGTATTGTGGTGTTTTATGTTTTGACCATGTTGACCGATGTATAGTGGGTCGGGTGGGCCTTGTATATAGGTTTCAATTATCCGCAGTACAAGGGAGGTTCTGTTCGATTTTCATCGGACAAGTACCCCTCTCGAGGCGTGACACTACAGGATCCAAGGAAAGGTCCTCAAGAGACGAACCGGTGCAGCTCGCCTATAAGTACCCTTTAAAACCTAGGTTTTGTGACCTTATGCGCTACGTCTCTAGCCTTTTCTTCTCCAGTGGGTCCACTTTCCTCTCCCTTTTTCGGTGAACTTTCTGTTCCTGTAAGTGCTCTTTCCTTGCCTTCTCTCTTTCTTCAGATGGCTGAAACCACCAATTTGTGGTTTCATACGACTCGCAGCGCCATCACTACTAATGTCCTCCGCGAGATTAGGGAAGTCTTTCACATCCCACTTTCTCATTGGCTTAGGGCTCCTCAGTGAGATCAACGCCTTAACGAACCACCTCCCGACTTCTCCGCCTTCTATCACGACCAACTAGCAGTCGGTCTCCGATTCCCCCTCCATCCTTTCTTTACCGAGCTATCGAATTACTTTCTTATCCCCCTACACTAATTATCCCCCAACGCTTTTAGCCTTATTAACAGCTTTATTATAATCTTCCTTTTTTATCACCTTCCCCTCTCGGCCACTGTTTTTCATTCCTGCTTCATTCTGAAAAAGAAAGAAGCAAGCGTCTTCTTCTTCTTAGCTCGGCAAGAAGTAAAATTCTTGTCGAATCTCATCACTTCTCACAAGTACTAGAAAACTCGGTACTTATTTGTGAAACCCGATTCCCCCTTCCTTTGGCCGACAGGGTGGCAGCTCAAGTTGGCCCCTGCTCCTTCTGTCCACAGTTTTAGAAAATCCTCCACTTACCGAGAGATAACCGAAGTCCTTAATGACCTAAGCTTTGACGTTAATGTCTTGCTAGAGGAAGGACTTCTGCACCATTACAATATAAGTCCAATAGAAGTCGAGCTGAGTGGCAGCTTAGGTAAAAGGTCTTACCTTACTTTATTATTTGTTTTATTTCTAATGGATAATTTCTTTTCTCATCTGTGACAGTTGTAGTCATGTTTAGGGCTTCCATCAACAAGAAAATGAAATGGAAAAGGGCACAGATAGTCCCTCCTGCAGACGCTTCGGCCGAATCACTCGAAGAGACTGGCTCAGATGCACCTGCGCCACCTCGACCTTCCCTAGTAGCCAAGGTGATAAGCTCCGAAGCGTCAGGGGAGCAGCAACAAATGCACAAAAGGAGTTGGGCCATGCTGTCCTCTTCAGAAGGGAGTCCTTCCCACTCATTTCCCAGCCAAAGTCTCCACGACTCGACTGGGTCGAGTGGTGAAGGGCCTAGTGGCGCAGGTCCTGATAGCCCCGCGCCCCCCGTGGAAGAGTATCTGAGGGCTCCTACTCCTCCAATCGAGCCGTCATCCTCCCAGCTGCGCAGTTCGATCCCTCTCCCTGAGGTTTCTGGCCATCCCGGGGCGGGACAAAGCAGGTCGCCTCAGGAGTTCCTCCGAGAAATCCGAGATGCCATAGGGGAGTCTGCCAAGGGAAAATCCATCCTGGCGTTGAGTGACGAGATGAACACTCACTTGGCTAAGGTAAGTGCTTTCTTAAGTGTTTTACTAGTGCATTTATTTTGCTAACTTTAGGTTCCCTTACAGTTTTGGGGCTGCTATCTAGAGATGATGTCCCGGCTACCCCCTATGACAGCGACCTTTCACGAGATGCGGGCTCAGGTAGCGGCCCTCACAACCCAACTACGGAATAAGGAAACAGGACTCGGACTAGCCCAGTCCGAGACAACCGTGTTCCGATCTAAAGTCCTCCGCTATAAGGACGACCTTCAGATCCAGGCGTAGGAGCTGGAGCGCCTAAGAGTCCAGGTAGCCGAAGCAGAGGAGTTGCGGGCTAAAGCTGCCGAGGCGGACAAACTTAAAGCCCGCGTCGAAGAAACCAAGGCTCAACTACTACAAGCTAAGCATATTAAAGCTGCTCAAGTAGAGTTCAAGGCCAAGCAGTGAGAGGAACTAGCAGCTTAGGTAGAGGTGACTAAAGCCGAGCTGACTACCTATCGAGATGGTGAGGAGGGTCGCTGGGAGCAGCGTAAGAAAGCCTTCCTCACTTTCAAGGAGTTTTCTGATATCCTAGGAGGTCGTACTGCTGACCTTTTGAAGATAGGATATGAGGGGGTCATCCGACATTTCAAGGAAGTCGGATACCTGTTCGAGGGAGCCTTAACTGAGTTTCTGGATCTGCAACGTCTAATCGACGAGACTCCGGACTCGGCTATTGGTGGGCTCCCTGAATGACTCCGTAGTATTTAGTTTTTCTTCTTGGCAGTAGATTTTTGTAGTTGTGTGCGGCTTTCCTAAACTTGTAATTCCTTTGACATTAATGCAAGTTTTCTTGGAGCTAAGTGTCGTCTCTCAGCCTCTTAGGAATTTAATACTACTGACTATGATAATAATGAATAATAACAGGCGACTCTAAAGTACCTTCACTGAGCTTCGATAATAGGAGACTTGGCCGAGATATGATAAGTGATATACAAAGGAAAGTCGAATAGTGTATACTTGGAACCAGTTGTGATAAGTGGTATCCCAGGGGAGAGACAAATGAGAAATGCTTGGAACCAACCATGATAGGCAATATCCAAGAAAAAACTGAGTCAAAAATACTTGGAACCGACCGTGATAGACGATATCCAAGGAAGAACCAAATGAGAAATACTTAGACCAGCTATGATAAGCGATATCCAAGGAAGGAGGCCAAATAACATATACTTGGAACCAGCTATGATAAGCGATATCCAAGGAAGAGTCGAATAAAAAATACTTGGAACCAACCGTGATAGGCGATATCCAAGGAAAAACCGAATGAGAAATACTTGGAACCAGCTATGATAAGAGATATCCAAGGAAGGAGGTCGAATAGCATATACTTGGAACCAGCTATGATAAGCGATATCTAAGGAAGAAAGCCGAATAGCATATACTTGAAACCAGCTATGATAAGCGATATCCAAAGAAGAGCCGAATCAAAAATACTTGGAACCAGCCGTGATAGGCGATATCCAAGGAAGAACCAAATGAGAAATACTTAGAACCAGCTATAATAAGCGATATCCAAGGAAGGAGGCCGAATATCATATACTTGGAACCAGCTATGATAAGCGATATCCAAGGAAGAAAGCCGAATAGCATATACTTGGAACAAGCTATAATAAGCGATATCCAAGGAAGAGCCAAATCAAAAATACTTGGAACCAGCCGTGATAGGTGATATCCAAGGAAGAACTGAATGAAAAATACTTGGAACCAGCTATGATAGGCGATATCCAAGGAAGGAGGCTGAATAGCATATACTTGGAATCAACTATGATAAGTGATATCCAAGGAAGAAAGTCGAATGAGAAATACTTGTGTAAAAAAGCCTGACTGGGACCGTGAAGAAGAGCTTTCATTATGGAGAAACTTCATTACACACTACTGAGCTCTTTAGGCATGATAAGGTCGTAAATGGAAAGCATTCCAGGGCCGAGTAAGCTCCTTTCCTTCGCTATCTTGAAGGTAGTAAGCGCCAGAATTGAGCTTCTTGACAACTTTGTACGGGCCTTTCCATCGGGGTGCCAACTTGTGAACTTCCCCCCAGGTTGGATTTTCTTCCATACAAAATCACCGGGCTGAAAGGATTGGAGTACCACCTTCTTGTTGTAAGCTTGGGCAATTTTTCTCCGAAAGGCACTCATTCGACTAGCTGCTTGATCTCGGGTCTCCGTTATTAAATCTAGCTCGACCAGCCTTTTTTCCCTGTTGCTATCATCGTCAGGAGTGTAAGTAGAAACTAGGGGTGATCCCATGCCGATCTCAATGGGGATGAGGGCTTCAACACCGTAAATAAGATGAAATGGGGTAAGACCTGTGCTGTCTTTAGGAGCAGTTCTGTATGCTCATAAGATACTGGGTAATTCTTCCACCCAGCTTCCCCCTGAGTGATCTAACTTGATCTTAATTCCCCGAATTAGTTCTCGGTTGGTGACTTCAGCCTGCCCATTGCTTTGAGGGTAAACTACTGAGGTGAAAGCTTGCTGAATTCTCAACTGCTGGCACCATTCCTTTATTTTGTAGCCTTGAAATTGCCTGCTATTATCCGAAATCAACCTTCGTGGGATGCCGAATCGGCAAACTATGTTTTTCCAGAGGAATCTTAATACGACATCTTCAGTTATTTTAGCCAATGGCTCGGCTTCGACCCACTTGGAGAAATAATCCACCGCAACTAGTAGAAATTTCTTCTGATTCGGCCCCATCGATAGTGGTCCCACTATATTCATTCCCCACTGATCAAAAGGGCAAGATATTACCGAAGCTTTCAGCGATTCGGCTGGTTGTTGAGAGAAGTTTTGATGCTTCTGATAGCTAAGGCATACGCGCACACAGCGGGTGGCATCTTGCTGGAGCGTAGGCCAAAAATATCTGACCAATAAGATCTTTCGAGTAAGGGATGCTCCTCCAGAGTGATTTCCGCAGCAACCCTTGTGCACTTCTCGCATGACATAATCTGCTTCTTCCAAACCGAGGCACTTAAGTAGGGGTTGAGCGAAAGCTCGTTTATACAGTGTGTCACCTATTAGGACGAAGCGAGTTCTTCTTTTCTTAACTGTCTGTGCTTCGGCTCGGTCATTCAACAGTATTCCCTTCTTGAGGTAGTCAGTTGGGGGAGTCCTCCAATCCGACGGGCTGTGAGGCGCTATTGGGACTTGATCTATATTAGCGATGAGCTACATCTCAGTTATTGAGTCATCCAGGCTCCAAGTAACGAGTGCACTAGCCATACAAGCCAGCTCGTCAGCTTTCTGATTGTCTGCCCAAGGAATTTTATGAAGAGTAACCTCTTGAAATTTCAAGGATAGCTTGCGATAAGCTTACAAATTGCGCCGCAGCCTTTGGTTGTTGATGTCGAATGACCCCTTGAGTTGTTCCACTGCCAACTGCGAGTCTAAAAGTAAAGAAATTCGAGTGGCTCCAATATGATGGGTTGCTCGCATTCCGGCTAATAAGGCTTCGTACTCCGCTCCATTGTTGGAAGCTCGAAAGTTGAGCCGTATAGCTATCCGGATTGTATCTCTTTGTGGGGATATCAATAGTACTCCTACCCCACTTCCTTGCTTAGTTGTCGAGTCATCCACATATACCTTCCATTCCTCATTTTTCTCGACTCTTGGCATCTCGGCTAGGAAGTCCGCCAATACTTGCTCCTTGAGGGTCGTACGGGGTTGATATTGGATGTCATACTCGGCTAGCTCAGTGATCCACTTGATTAAGCGGGTAGATGCTTCCGGATTGGTTAATATCCTTCCGAGGCCACTATTAGTTAAGATCGTGACCGAATGAGATAAGAAATACGGATGGAGCTTCCGAGCTATTATAAGTAGAGCTAGTGCTAGCTTTTCCAGTGTTGTGTACCTGCTCTCGACAGCTTTTAATAAATGACTGACGAAATAAATAGGTAATTGTTTACCTTCTTCCTGCCGGAGCAGTACTGACGCCATGACCTCTTCAGAGGAGGATAAGTATAACTGCAGACTCTCTCCAGGCACAGGTTTGGCAAGTGTGGGTAGCTCATCTATATACTGCTTTAATCTGGTGAAGGCTTGTTCACACTTTTCATCCCATGAAAACCTAGCCGACTTACGGAGCACCTTGAAGAAAGGGAGACTCCGCTCAGTCGACTTAGGGATGAATCGAGAAAGTGTCGTTGTTTGGCCCAATAACTTTTGTACTTCTCTGATATTTTGGGGAGAAATCATGTTCTGTAAAGCTTGAGCCTTCTCGGGATTAACTTCAATGCCTCGTTCAGTGACAATGTAGTCCAGGAACTTGCCTCCTCGAACCCCGAATATACATTTGCTGGGTTTAAGCCGAATTCCATATTGGCCCAACGTGCTGAAGGTCTTTGACATATCTTTGACTATGTTTTCGGCTTTGGTGGACTTGATGAGGATGTCGTCCACATATACTTCGATGTTTCGACCTATTTATGATCGAAATACTTTGTTCATTAGCCTTTGATAAGTGGCGCCAGTGTTCTTCAACCCGAATGGCATAACTTTGTAGCAAAAAGTGTCATCCACTGTGACAAAGTTGACTTTTTCTTAATCTTATAGGGCTAATGGAATCTGATGATACCCCTGGTGGGCGTCTAGCATATAAATTAGCTCACATCATACAATGGAATCTACTAATTGATCTATCCGAGGCAAAAGATAGCAATCTTTAGGTCATGCTTTATTAAGATCTCTGAAGTCTATACATACCCTTCATTTCCCCCCTGATTTTGGCACTAATACAATATTAGACAACCATTTAGGAAATTGTACCTCTCGGATGCATCCAGCTTGCATAAGTTTCTGCACTTTGACTCAGATAATTTGGTCTTTCTCTGATCCGAAGTGTCTTCTTTTTTGCTTGACAAGGCAAGACCTGAGAAAGATATTTAATCTATGCTCCATTACGGCTCGAGAGATACTCTGATTATGTTCTCCCAGCCAAGTAAAGACATCTCGGTTGTTTATCAAACAGTCCATCACTTCTTGCTTCAGCTTGGTTGGCAAATTTGCAGTGACTCGGATGACTCGCTCAGGCTAGTTCGGCCATACTTGTATGATTTCTTCATCCAGGGCTTCTTCCAGAGGTTCCTCATGCAGGGCATAGACTTCTACCATCTCTATCTTCCGGCTCTTTCTGGGGTCGGTTCGGACTTCTTCCACATAGCACTTTTGGGCTGCCTTTTGATCTCCAGCAACTTCCCTATTTGATTATTCATAGGGAATTTGATCTTCTGGTGATAAGTGGATACCACCACTTCAAAGGAATGCAGTGTTGGCCTTCCCAAGATGATGTTTTAGGCCGAGGTGGCATCTACAACAGTAAAGGTGGCCATCTGAGCTGACGGAGGGGCTCTTCTCCTAGAAATAGGGGTAGATCAATTCGGTCAAGTGGTGCTACCTCGTGGCCCGAGAAGCCAAATAGAGCGGTGTTCATCATCTGGAGTCACACCAGGTCGAGCTTCATACGATTGAAGGCATCTTTAAATAAAATATTGACCAAGCTACCTATGTCCACGAAGATTCTAGCTACATCATAGTTGGCGATGGTGGCTCTGATCACCAAGGCATCATCATGCGAGAAAGAAACTCCTCGCAGGTCCTTAGGGCCGAAATTCATTGATGGTTCGTCCGTAGGCCTTCGACTGGTGTTCACTTCCATGTTCTCCAACCGTCTTCCATGAGCCTTTCGGGCTCAATTTGAATCTCCATCTATGGATCCACCAGTGATCATGTTAATCATTCCGCGGTGTGGAGTATTGAGTTTTTGTGGTGATCCTAGCTAAGAAGTAGGCCTGCTTGGAGAAACTTCTCGGGACCTCCGCAAGATTTGAGCTGGTCTTTGCTGCTCAGGTGAAGGTCGAGGAGCCCTTCTAGCCGGGTTGCACCGAGCATGATTCCGTGGTTCGAACCTTACATCTTAGGGTGGGGCATTGAAGTTTTGTTGATGCTCCCTCAAAACTTGCCTAATTTCATCCGCCAGGGTACGACATTCCCAGGTCGAGTGACCGTATATCTGATGAAAGACACAGAAGGGGTCGCGCTGGCCAGGTAGCATTGGTGATTGGGGGGGGGGCTCCTACACTATATAAATTGCTTTGTCTTTCATCAGCCGAGAAGGGTAGACAGGAGGGACTCTGGGAGGACAGTTATGCACTGGGGGAGGGGCCTTCTGACTCGGCTTTGGGCCAATCAGTCCTTTGTTGTTCATCTGTCGCCTTCTCAGCCTCCTCCAAGTTGATGTATGCTTCAACTCTAACCAGCAGGGCTTCAAAGTGAGGTGGGGGTCTCTTCATTAGTGACTTTGAGAAATCCCCCCTTATTAAGCCCTGAGAGAAGGCATTGACCACCATCTTGGGCGAAGCATCTGAGACATCAACGGCTACTAGGTTAAATCGATGTATATAGTCCCTCAGGGATTCAGTATTCTTCTGCTTCATAGTCATAAGATATTGAGCAGTTTGGCGATATCTTTTGTTGTTGGCAAAGTGCTGGAGAAAAAAAACAGATAACTCCTGGACAGAGTTAATGGATCCATTTGGGAGTCGGTCGAACCACCTTTGGGCGAAGCCTATTAGATTGAGAGAGAAAACCTTGCATTTGGCTCCGTCTGAGTAGTCGTGTATCAAGGCGGCCTTGTTGAATCTCCCCAGGTATTCTTCTGGGTCAGTCGAGCCACTGTATTCCCCTATAGAGATTTGCTTAAAAGACTTGGACATCTTGTCAACTATAATGCTGGGAGCAAGGGGAGACTCTGTGCTGATTAACGGAGCCTTGCCCTTTCTGGGATCTCTTTCTATTAGTGTGTATATCCTTGGAGGATTCTTGCAATGATGCAGTTGATAATGACTCGGCCGATATTGAAGTTATAGGAGATGTTCCTGGGGCAGTCGGAGTGGAGGGGATAGAAGTTAGCGCGGGACCCTGAACTAGACTGGGAGATGCTTGTATGGGGGTAGGTCCTCGGGGAAGAAGGTCGCATAGGACGCCTTCCATGGTGGTCTTGACAAGGGCTATGATACTTTCTCTGGTCATATTCACTTCGGTGGAGTTATGATTGTCGGAATTCGCTCCTTGGTCTCCCATCTTTGTCTTAGGCGTGTTTATTTTGTGAAGTTCTCACAGACATCGCCAATTATGTTGCCTGTCGAGATGGGGATGGTGAGGTGTCCCGGTGGCGAGCGCGGCAAGGGCTGACAACTCGGATGGAAGGAGATGACGTGAAGGGAGAGTGGTGATGACCGAAATGACGTCTCGGCCGTGAGCCGAGCTGAATGGAGCGAAACGGACCGAATGACGGGTCCTATAAGATAGAAAGCGGTTAAGGGCACCGAGATAGATCTCGGCAAGGCCCCTTCGACGCTTAAGGCAGGAAATTAGTGGGAAAAGGAGGAAAGCAATGGAGAGGTTTAGTTAAGGATGCGCGAACCTCTGGCCTCCTTCTCCAGGAGGGATATATATAGGAAAGAATCCTCCCACCAAGCAGTATGGTCGGTATGACTTCCTGATCTTACGCTTGCTTTGAGAAGTAATATAGGTCATTACCCTCATAAATGTTGTCGACGCATGGATTATCATTAATGCTCATCGTGTGGTTGATGAGAGACAACTCATCATTAATGAAGTAGACATTTCTCTTAAAACCAGTATGGGCATCTATTCCCTGGTCAGAGAGAAATGCTGACAAGGACTACCTTGCGGACCTTATGAATAGGAAATACCCGCTACGTCCTCTGGCTAAATAAGATCAACCATATGTTGGGAAGTCATACATCCGAGATAATGTGCCTTTGCTAAGATATGAGATGATGATCGAGACGCGGGGCATATGAAATAAGATGTGGCCGAGCCGAGACGTAGGGCGTCTGGAATAAGATGTGGCCAAGCCAAGACGCGGGATGTCTGGAATAAGATGTGGTGTAGTACTGATTGTTATATGCCTAGTCATAAGTTAGTTTTTCCCAGTATCAGATATGAAAAACGATATGTTTGAAATCAAAAGGTAAAAAACTTGCTTTTGATATCCATGACACTTGACATCATGAAGTGTTATATTCATATAATCACTACCCATGAAATCTAGAGTACCCTTTTTATGTCCTCGGGACTACAGTACAATGACAAAGCATTCAATTTAACTCTCAATTATTCACGGTTCGATCCCTAACTAGGATAAATTTATAAAATTTTCCTCTAAATAGAGTGGTAAATCAGAGAAGCTGAGGTTGTCCATGTAAGCACTCTCCGATTTATCTCTCTTTTTAAGATGTGAGGCAATCGTAGGAGATCATTAATGTGATAGTTCCATATTTTTTTTAGAATATCCTTTTCATAGTAAAAAAGCTTTGGAAAGGACACTCTATTCCAAAGCTTTTTACGATGGTAAGGATGAATTGAATTATATGTTTACTCTTTGTATCAGACAATCTTCTCAACCAAACATGATACTAAATCTCTTTCAATATATTATGGGGAGCTAATACAATTTTTTTATGAATTAGACTATTATGATAAAATAGTGTGAAAGATCCTCATGATGTTATAACATATCAATAATCTATTAAGCAAACTTGAGTACACATATTTCTTACTGATTGAATACAATTTTTTTTACCAACTTTGACAAGAAATTTTATGACATGATCCACTTCTAACTCTAGAAAAGTGTTATTCCTTAGTCCGTCATAAGGCTATACGATCTACTACTTTAAAAGAGGTCATTGAGAAATCTAAAGCTTCCGCTATGATTTTTCATCATTAACCAGCCATACAACACTAAGCCAATTAAAATCCATTAAATTAAAGAATTTTAGAAATCCAGACAAGTCAAAATACAAGTGCACTTGCTGCAACTAAATAGGTCATTCTAAAAGTCATTACTTTGAATTTATTGGATATCCAGATTGGTAGGAGTCAACACAACATCAAAATTCTAAATGATTGTCTCTACTACATCATTTACTCAAATAAACGAAAGTATGTTATTCTTACAACATCAACATTGGTGACAACTACAAACATTAAAGGCAAGGTTTTATATATTTCTACGCTTGTTTTGAATAGTGTATGGATAATTGATTTTGGTGCTACTGATCATATGTCATTTGTTATTGGACAAATCTCAACTTTAATTGGTCCTCCAAAAAAGATATCTTTGCGATCCATGAAAATACTACCTTGATTATTGGAGAAGGTTCTTCACATCTTACTAAAACTTTACATCTTGATTCTATGTTGATTGTTCCCTCAAATTATAACTTTTGTCTATCTCTCAAATTACTACTAATTTATCTTGTGTTATTATTTTTTAGCTTGATCATTGTGAATTTAAGGATATCAAAACTCAACAAAGGATTGATTATGATGTTAAAATAGGGGATCTATACTACTTGGGGTTGGAACAAAAAACTTCCAATTAGATTACAATAAGTTTTAGTAGTAGAGAACACTGGTTCAACAAAAAGGATAATTGAGATCTGATGTAGATGTTGGTGCAATTGGCCCAGGTCACAATTGACCAGGACTCGGGTTTGACTCGAGTGATGTTTTGATGTTCAACAAAAACATATGACAATGTAATTGTCATGGAAAAATCCAAGTCTTGGGTACTTGGCATTGAAAATCCAAGTGGGACACTTGGCATTTGGGAAAGTCCAAGCATAGGTCTTGGCAATGTAAAGTCCAACATGGGTTGACAATGAAAGTCCAAGCATGGGTCTTGGCAATGGAAAAGTCCAAGCATGGTCTTGGCATGGAAAGTCCAACATGGGTTGGCAAGGGAAAGTCCAATCTTGAGTCTTGGCATTTGAGAAGTCCAAGGGTTTGATATTGGCGGCGTAAAGTCCAAGCTGGAGTCTTGGCAGCATAAGACCAATGGTTGGCGGCGTAAAGTCCAAGCGGAGTCTTGGCGGCGTAAGTCCAAAGTGTCTTGGCGGTGTAGACATCATTAGCATGACATAGTCGATGGAAGCACCTGAAGGCTAGCGCGATGGATGACTTGGAGGGATCCGAGGGGCGTGAGGCTGATGGAGGTGGCTAGAAGGCTTAGGTCTAGGCTAAGGGTGGTCTAGCAAGTATGGGGGCACCATACCTGGGCTAAAACCTCATGTTTGAGGTGTGCGGTCGGGATGCCATGTGGCGGTCATTGGACCGAGAATCAACTAGGGTTTTATTTGTGGATTATGGCCTGAAAGTCATTGCTAGAGGTGGGCGGTCGGTGATGGCTCAGCGATCGGTGATCGTGTGATCGATCGTGATGCTCGAAATCGACCCGCGAGAATGGGTCGAGACTCGTGGTCGAGTCGAGGACTCCATCGATCAGCGATGGTCATCATCGGTCGGTGATGGTCATCATCGATCGGTGATGGTAGATCCGTTGGACTTATCCAACGTGGATCTAGCCGTTGTCTCACGACAACAGTGGCATCAGTCGACTGATGGTCCCGATCAGTCGACTGATCGACTTTTTCCAACACAGGTTGAAGCTATAAAAGGAGCTCATGATGGAGGAAACTGGCATCGGTTTCTTGAGGGTTTTGGAGCGATTTGTTGTTGCAAATCAGGGTCTCCAAGGTGATTTCAAGCAACCAAGCAATCAAGCAATCCAAAGGCAATCGTAAAGTAGTTTTCTTTACTTGCATTGTATTTCATTATTGTAATTTCTTGTATTTGTATCTTATTATTGTAAGATTACTTGTAAGGGGTTTCTCCACCCTTGA
Organism: Wurfbainia villosa; assembly: GCA_025175895.1. Taxonomy (NCBI): domain Eukaryota; kingdom Viridiplantae; phylum Streptophyta; class Magnoliopsida; order Zingiberales; family Zingiberaceae; genus Wurfbainia; species Wurfbainia villosa. Next base: position 534,299 of record CM046005.1, read on the forward strand.
CTTGTGTCAAGAAGGAGTTTTTATTGGTTAGTGGTGTTTGTGGCATCGCTAGGGTTCATACGAACCCAATCTGTGGAGTAGGAACCGGTTCGGTTCTGAACCACGTTAAATCTTTGTGTTATTGTGTTTGTGATTGTGTTTCGTTATTGTTATCATATATATATTCCGCTGTGCTAACGAAACTTGTAGACACGAACGCGATTGAATTTCATCTACGCTATTCACCCCCCCCCTCTAGCCTTCCGAACGATCCCTAACAAGTGGTATCAGAGCTCAGGGCTCTTCTACGGATTAACAACCCGGAGTCAAGAAGCTAGAGGGAAGAATATGGATTTCCAAGAAAAATTGGGTGACGACGTCAACATTCCACCTTCCTTCAACCGCGAACATTTTGCGTATTGGAAAGGTAGGATGGAATATTTTCTAATGACAAATATCGAAAATTGGTTTGCCGTGACTATAAGTTTTGATGCTCCGAGAGGAGAAAACGGTGAAATCCTCAAGATGAAGAGATGGACCGAGGAGCAACGGGAAAAATTCAATACAACCGTTAAGGTAACAAAAATGTTGATTGATTTGATACCTAACGATATTTTGTCTAGATTAGGAAGCTATAGGGATGCCAAGGAGTTGTGGAACAAGTTGATCAAGTTCCACGACAACCCCGAATCGGTCCAAGAAGACTTGGAAGAGGAGGAGACCGAAGAAGAATCATCATCATCTTCACAAGAAAGTGAGGAGTCAACTTCCGGGTCGGAAGAGGTGGAGGAAGTGGAAGAAACATCCACCTCAAGGATTGAGGGGGAGGAGAGAACCTTCATACCGGAACATCGAGAAGAAGAAGCTTCGACATCCGGTCAAGATGAAGAAGCCCAAAGTCCAATTCCGGTCTCCACCACCATCGGTAACTTAAACACCTCAATTCAAAATAAAAATAACATTATGTGTTTTGAGTGTAGGAAAATTGGGCATTATAAGAGTAAGTGCCCAAAGAAAGTCAAGAAAGCTCCTCCGGCGCCTAAAAGTCAACAAAAGTCAACGGATGCCGGTTCCCCAAGTATCAAGAGCAAGGAGCATATCATATGCTTCAAGTGCAACTCAAAGGGGCATTACCGGAGTCATTGCCCAAGGGGGAAGAAGAAAAGGCAAGAAGGAGCAACACAAGTAGGGGGAGCCTCCAAGGCAAACCCTAAGGTAAAATTTATTAATGCACCTTCAATTTCTAGGGATAAGAAGCATGCTATGAATAATTTTAATAGTCTTGCTATTGTGCATGAAAAGCATGCTAGAAATAATAGATATATTTGCCTAGGAGCTAAGAGTGTTCACTTAGGAAATAAGAAGAAATTTGAGACTAATGTCCCTAAAAATATATTACCTAAGAAAAGCATTAAGAAAATAGGAGAACATCTAGGCTTTAATGCTAAGAAATCTAGACATATGCCTAGAAATAAAAATATCTCAAGAGAAAATAAAAAATAAAAAATTGAGATATTAGAAAAGGAAAATCAAGCCTTGAGATCAAGGCTTGAAAAACTTGAAAAGACCCTTAAGGTTATGCAAAATCAAATGCAAGGGTCAATTAGTCAAACTTTTAGGTCAAATAATCAAAGTCAACAAGTAGGACCTAAAAGACAAAAGTCAACCAAAGGCAAGAAGGGTTTGGGTCACAAACCTAAGCCTAAGGTGACTTATCATTGTGTTTCATTTGATTATGGAACACTAACTAGGTCTAGGAAGACCAAGGTCAATAGGGAAGTCATCCCTAGAGTTGACCATGGTGTGTGCCTAGTGGCTAGGGTTTCTAGAAAACCTAGGGAAGCCACTAAGAAGGTTACAAGGGGAGTCACCCCTAGAGTTAACCATGGCAAAACCAAAATGACCAAGGCTTCTAAGCCTAGAAGGGTCATTAGAAAGGTATCTAGGGAGGTTATCCCTAAGGAGTACCTAATTAACCCTAGGAGCTCAAATCGGTTTTGGGTTCCTAAGAGCGTGATTGATTCACGCTAGGTGGGTTTAGGGTGTGCCAACCTTGATTGGATGGGTAGATAACTCAACCATGGCAAAGGTGGCACTTTAGGATATTTTCAAGGTTATGGTTACCTTGGAAATAGATTTGAATCATAATCCTAAAAGATTTTAGGATGTGCCAATATTAATTGAGAAGTTTGATAATTTGATCAAATTGGCACAATTTAGGTTTAGAGGTTTTTAATGTGAAAATTTGGGTTTTTGGCACATTTGGGAGAATTTAGGTTAATATGGCAAAATAAACATAATTATATCAAATGACAATTAATATTAAAATGTAGGTATTGCTATACCTATATATTTTATGTGTCATGCCTTGTTTGCCATATAACATGCCATGACATCATACTTAGTTTTAATCTTATAAAATGTCATGTTCATGTTTAGGATTTAAGTTAAATATCATGTGTTTTTAGATTTCATATTATGCCATGACATCATGATTATGAGCATGTGTTTATCTATATCATCTCAAATGTCATAATCATTCATGCATTTAATTAAAATTGAGTTAAGGACTTTGGCATGACTTGAAGTCCCATTTATAAGGGAATCAAGTAGAGTTGCCTTAGGAAAATGCATGAAACCCTAGATTAGGGAGAACAAAACCCACATCTCACATCCAATTGACATGTATGTGTATTTATACACCCTAGATACATGTGAGATGCTAGGATATGAGTTAAGTTCAAGGTGCATAGTTTTTGCATCTAGATGAACTAAAACTCATCTAATTTTATTAGTGGATCATTGGGAGAGCATGTGTACAAGTCATGTACATAGAGCCCAAGGAATATGATCCAAGATAAGGTTTTGAAAACATTTTAAAATCATTTTAGAAAACCTTGGTGAAGCCTATCTTTTGATAGCAATCACCATTGATGAAGTTGATACAAAGTAGGACCAAAACATTAAAAATTTCAATGGTTTTGAACTTTGTGCAAATTTCACTATTTTATGGGTAAAATAATTTTCAAACATTTTTCACCCATTGTATTAGTCATAAGTATTATACGTATCAAATTTCGTGATTTTTCGATATACGTATAATTAGTTATGATTTTCCTAAACTCGATTCTGATAACTGAAATTCGGAAATTTCAGTTATCAGTCGACTGCTCTGAGTGGCAGTCGACTGATGGGTGTGGCAGTCGACTGGTAGCTGACAGAGTCGACTGCCAAGGCTGATTTTGGGTTAACAAGATTTGTTTAACCCGATTTCAGCTACGGTTATGGTCCCTAATCACTCCTAACCCTAGGATATGCTTTGGGAAGCATGATGAAGGGTGAAAATCCATTGGATATGGATTAGGAGAAGTATTTAGGGTTTGTATCAATTTTAAGGTGTTGGAAAGTTCAATGTTGAATTTATAACCTTAATTTTAATGGTTTAGAGTTCCTATTGGCTTAGGGACTTCCTAAGGACATTGTTGGTGCAATGGTCAAGGGGGAGCAAGCCTTTAGGGGGAGGAATTCATCATGGGATGATGAATGGTATTTTTTTTCCTTATGGGAAGGAAAAATGAGTTTTTGAGAAACCCAATTTGGAAATTGGGAGAGATTATAGGATTGTCTCTCTTAAGTGATATGAGACTTATCACTAGGAAGATGATAGGCATCCTAGATATTCTTAGACCAAGGGGGAGATTGTAAGATCTCATTGGGACATGAGATATTGACCTCCTTGGAGAGAAGACCTTTTTGATGTTAGTCAAAAAGGGGGAGAATATTTGGGGGAGAACATTTGGAGAATATTTGGGATTACCAATTTGGGATAATTGGTAAGAGATTTGAGTTAGTGTTCTAACTCAATGGTTTGTTAGGTTTTTGTCAAACATCAAAAAGGGAGAGATTGTTGGTGCAATCGGCCCAGGTCACAATTGACCAGGACTCGGGTTTGACTCGAGTGATGTTTTGATGTTCGACAAAAATATATGACAATGTAATTGTCATGGGAAAGTCCAAGTCTTGGGTACTTGGCATTGAAAGTCCAAGTGGGACACTTGGCATTTGGGAAAGTCCAAGCATGAGTCTTGGCAATGTAAAGTCCAACATGGGTTGGCAAGGAAAGTCCAAGCATGGGTCTTGGCAATGGAAAAGTCCAAGCATGGTCTTGGCATGGAAAGTCCAACATGGGTTGGCAAGGGAAAGTCCAAGCTTGAGTCTTGGCATTTGAGAAGTCCAAGGGTTTGATATTGGCGGCGTAAAGTCCAAGCTGGAGTCTTGGCAGCATAAGACCAATGGTTGGCGGCGTAAAGTCCAAGCGGAGTCTTGGCGGCGTAAGTCCAAAGTGCCTTGGCGGTGTAGACACCGTTAGCATGACATAGCCGATGGAAGCACCTGAAGGCTAGCGCAATGAATGAACAAGTCATGGATGACTTGGAGGGATCCGAGAGGCGTGAGGCTGATGGAGGTGGCTAGAAGGCTTAGGTCTAGGCTAAGGGTGGTCTAGCAAGTATGGGGGCACCATACTTGGGCTAAAACCTCATGTTTGAGGTGTGCCAGTCGACTGGTGTCATGTGGCAGTCGACTGGACCGAGTCAGCTAGGGTTTATTTGCAGTTATGGCCTAGCGATCATTTGCGAGGTGGGCGATCGTGATGGCTCAGCGATCGGCCCGATCATGTGATCAGTCGACTGATGCTCGAGAAATCGGCCACAGAATGGAGTCGAGACTCGACTGGTCGAGTCAGGACTCCATCAGTCGACTGATGGTCATCATCGGTCGACTGATGGTAGATCCGTTGGACTTATCCAACGTGGATCTAGCCGTTGTCTCACGACAACAGTGGCATCAGTCGACTGATGGTCCCGATTAGTCGACTGATCAACTTTTTCCATCACAGGTTGAAGCTATAAAAGGAGCTCGTGATGGAGGAAATTGGCATCGGTTTCTTGAGGGTTTTGGAGTGATTTGTTGTTGCAAATCAGGGTCTCCAAGGTGATTTCAAGCAATCAAGCAATCCAAAGGCAATCGTAAAGTAGTTTTCTTTACTTGCATTGTATTTCATTATTGTAATTGCTTGTATTTGTATCTTATTGTTGTAAGATTACTTGTAAGGGGTTTCTCCACCCTTGACTTGTGTCAAGAAGGAGTTTTTATTGGTTAGTGGTGTTTGTGGCATCGCTAGGGTTCGTACGAACCCAATCCGTGGAGTAGGAACCGGTTCGGTTCCGAACCACGTTAAATCTTTGTGTTATTGTGTTTGTGATTGTGTTTCGTTATTGTTATCATATATATATTCCGCTGTGCTAACGAAACTTGTAGACACGAACGCGATCGAATTTCATCTACGTTATTCACCCCCCCCCTCTAGCCTTCCAAACGATCCCTAATAGTAGACATTTGGAATTTACCTCATTTGGTTATTTAAAATGATTATTTTCCAATTTGTTAAAAAATTTGGATATGTTTATTTTTAAATGTGATGTGTGTGATTTATAAAAAGTCATCGCACTTAATTTCCTTTCAATTCATCAAACTAGTTGTTCAGATAAACTTCAACAAAATGATGTGGTTGAATGCAAGAATAGACATTTATTGGAAGTTGTTCATTCTTCGCTAATAGAAACTCACATGCCTTTTGTTATTGGGGTGAAGCTCTTCTTTCTCCCATATATCTTATCAATCTTATTCCATCTAGTTCTATCAATTTCAAAACTCCCTTCCAAACCCTTACAAAGGCTATTGTTACTCTAGTAGTTCCAAACCTACCCCCTCATGTCTTTGAATGTGCTTTGTAAGATATCAAAAAAATAAAATAATACATGTTAATTAGAAAAAATACCCATTGGAATTTTTCAGGAAATTTTTAGAAATTTATTTGGATTTAAATAGAATTTCTATGAATTTATGGGGAGATTTAATAGGCCTTGATAAAGCCTATTTGGATTAATTATGATTAAGGAGTTAATAAGTGTTATTAACCTAAGGGTGTAATTAGAAAACCTAAGTTATTTTCTATTTCTCCTTATCCCTTTTCACGTCGTAACTCCTCCCGATTCTTCTTCCTCACTGTCGCCCGATTCCCTTTTCTCCTCTTCTGGTTGATTCTCTTCTTCTTCACCTCGTTTCGTCGTCGCAGTCTGATCCCCTTCGTCGACATCTTCAGCCTTCCGATTACTCCAGTGTCACACAGGTAGCACTGCCTCCGACTCGTGTGTCGTCGCAGCTGTGTGCATGATGCGACTGACCTCTTCAATCGTCGCCCTCTTCGCTATTTTCGCCGTGAGCAGATCTTCAACCGACCATCACTACTGTGGGTTTGATTCTGTCGCCTGTTGCTAGCTTCTCCGGTTGCCGCACCGGTGGTGTCCCCTCTAGCTCGTGTGCCGCCGCAGTAGTGCACGCGACGCTACCTCTTCCCTAACTGTCGATCTCTTCCTGATTTGTGCAATTCATTCCCCATCTATGTTGCAACCTCAATTTCTGTCGGCACCACACAAGCTCAGCTGCCTTCGATCGTCGCCTTCCCTTTCTCGTGTCTGGCTTCTCTTTCCTGCATTGCCTAATAGTGAGCAGACCCGTTAGCACCTGCTTTCAACCACCATGGTCGGCCACCATAACTGCTCTGCTCTGTGTCTCATCATCAACAACCTAAGTTGTTGTTGATGGCTGATTTTATTTTGGTTGTTGCGAATTGGGTTTGCCCTGTGGGCAACCACCATTGTCATAACTGGGAAGCACACCACCGATGCAGCTATTGGTGGTTCGAGCATGGTTTTGTGAATTGACCCACAGTTGATTCCTAGTAAGCTTGTTTAGATTTCTGTTCTATGAATTAGGGATATAAATAGTTATTTTAGAGGGGATTGGTGATTGATTTCAGGTGATGAAGTGAGCTGAATGGAGTCCTATTCAGTAGGAGGCTTGATCTAAATTCGTTATGGACTGTGGAAACGACACAAGGTAAGCTTGAATCTAAGTGTTATGGAAACGACATTTGAATTATGACTAGTTGAAATGTGTATGATAAAATCGAAGTAAAGGGTAGTTAACGAATGGTGATATGGCAATATCTTTGTAGGATTGGTAGATCAGAGTTGGAATTGGTTTCCAATCTGATTGTTGGATTCAGATATGATGAGGATCAAGAAGTTGAGCAAATGGAAGCTAGGCTTAGTAAGTGAGATTTGGTTGTTCATAGTTGTGTATCAACTTTGTTAGTAAACTGATATGGATGTGTTATTATTGGATTATATTGGTATTCTATGATTTTAAGACTTTGATATGAGGTAAGTTCGTGGACCCGAATACAATCAGCATGAGCTACATATTAGGTGGGTAATTTTCTACCCTGGTCAGGTAGTAGATAAATCCTGATGCATGTTAATATACATTGGTGTCACTTATACCTTGACTTCACTCTATTTTTTCTAGTGCTTGATGCTTAGTCTTTGGCTTTTAAATACTCTATTAATGTTATCACATTATTCTTCATCATGATTATGAGTTATAGATGTGATGTATGTAAGCCCATAGTTGTTCAGTTATGTGTACATAGTGGGGTACGAATGAAGACTTGATTTGTAAATTGGATAAAAAGGTCATCCGGGGGTGAGTAATGTTCTGAACATAGAATTGATTCTTATGTTAAATCCTTATGTTGCGTACTCATTTCGAATCATGTGTTTATGTATGATCATGTGGATTATGGATAATGCGTCGCTACAGACCGGTGGTCTTACCTTGGTTATGATCAATTGAGTATGACTCTCTATAGGATAGAGAGTGTGTTGATCAATTGAGTATAACTCTCTACAGGATAGAGAGTGTGTTGATCAGTTGAGTATGACTCTTTGTAGGATAGAGTCTGTGGTGGATGTATGTATGTATGATTGTGCATTCATGTCATTTACATACATGTTGATGACTTGGTCTCTTTTGTGATCGAGAGAGTCATCAGTCATCCTGCCTCCATGGTTACTCGTGGTAGTAGCAGTTGGTCTGAGGACAGAGCATTTTTTATGCCACACTCGACCACTATAGACGGTGGTAGTTGGAGTTGCGTGCAGTTATCCTACGTGTGTGACACTCGACTACTCATGGATAGTGTCTATCAGAGTGGCCAACAGCAAGGACCCCCATTGTGCAGCTAGTGTTGGAACGTCAGTGGTCGGCTAGAGGGGGTGAATAGCCCTCTTTCTCGTAGATGATAATTGCTCGCTTAATTGTCTACGAATTACGGTTAGCGCAAGCGGAAATATAAAGCTAAAGTAAAACAATTAAGACAAAGCAAAGAAACAAGAAATGCAAACGCTAACAAGAGTGTGTAACGTGGTTCACGGCCTTGCCGCTAATCCACGGACCGATTCGTTCCAGGTGAATCACGCCTAAAGCTTCACTAGTCTCTCCTTTGCACAAAGCTAGGTGGAGGTAACCTTTCTTTTACAATATATCCCTCTTACAATAAGATTGAAATAAAAGCTAGTAAGAGAAGTAGAATTCGTTTGGGCACTTGTGAGGATGTTTATGGATAAAGCATTAGCCTCCCCAAGTGTCCAAAGGCCTCTTCTTATAGGGAAGAGATCATTCTTCCCATTGAGCACGGCCGATCGTGATGCCCGATCGATCATTGCTGCGTAGTGTCGTTGCCCTATAACGGCTTCTTTCATGTTGGATTTCAACTAATGACTCCCACATCAGTCGACTGATCGTCCCATCAATCGACTGATGGAGCCAACAATCAAGTGCCCAAAGTGAGCAGTCAACTCTCTAACATTCTGTGCCCGAAACCCTCGTGACCAGTCGACTGCTGCCATCAGCAGTCGACTAATGGTTTCGTCAGTCGACTGATGGAACAGAAATCAAACTTGAACACCAGTTGAGTCTCCAGTCGACTTGGAGTAGTCGACTGTCATATCATGGCAATCGACTGATGTCGAAAAAACCCATCTGACACTTAGCCAATTGGCCAAGTTCAACTAAGAGCTACCCATCTCGAGTTACAATCGCTTACTCTCATCTTCCCTTAGAGTCCCTCGCCTTTGAAGTTCTCTTCGTCCGGCCACGTCCCTCGGATGCGCCAAGCGCACGGCTTCGCAGCACCATCCTTCGCGTCTCACCCTGAAGTCTACTTCCTTCGGCTTCACTCCAATGCTACTCGTCTGGCGATCCCTCGGATGCACCAAGCGCGCGGCTTCCGCAATGCATCTTTCACCGACTCAAGGACTGAGTCATGAGATGGTGAATCTTGCCAATGCTACATCCATGTGCGAATTTTTAAGTCCTGCATGACTTCAACGCACATATCAAATCCATAACAACCTAACTTAAACCCTTTGCCACACACATCAAAATCATATCACATGGGTTGATTGCCCTAACAACTAGCTCTTTACGCTTATATGCTACTTGTTCATACTGCTCACTCGGCCACTCGAGAGTAGTGGTTGGTGTTGAGTTGGGACAGTTGTCATGTCAAGCCACCTAGGCTACACTGGGGTCATGGTAGTGGTTGAGGTGAGCAGGCATGACCATGCATTGCATTTTGCATTGTTGTGTGTCATGGTGTTTTACATATTGACACACACACATATACAGTTTATATATATGTTTGTTATGATGTTGCATTTGTTTGTACTATGTTTGCTGCATTTATTTGTACATCATATACATGCTACTTGCATTTGCTATATGGTTGTGTGTGGGATACATATGTACGAGTTGGTCGGACTATTGGACACCTTTGACTAGTATGATGATGGTACAGGATGGACCAGGTACATTGTATTTGTTATAGAATGTCCATATATGAGTTGTTGATTCTGAGTAGTGTTGTTCTTCTGTGCCTGTGGTATGAGTTATAGCGTTGCAGATCTTTAGCTATGTCAGTACCTAACATTGTTCAGTTGATATTTTAGTATACGCATGAGTTATATTATACTGGTGATTATCTATTGTACTTGTAGATTGTATATTTGTTGATCTCCTTACATTTATTTAGTTCATGCACTATCTATTCTTTATCGTTGAGTTTTATACTCATCACCACAGACCCTGGATTTTCCTGTTGCCCAGGTAACATGTAGAAGATTCCTAGGACGCTTGGAGCTCCGCCAGTTGATCCCATCTCACACTGAGCACTTGGAGTTTAATTCATATTTGTTCCGCTGATGTTTTTGTATTATAGTCATGTATGTGAAGTGTTGTATTTGGCTTTTATGATGTTTTTGGTTTGGATGTTGGTTTTGATCATATTTTGTTTAGTGTGTTAGAGTCGCACTGGTGCACAATTTTTTTGTGTCTTTGTGGTTTTATTTGTTGGAAGATCAGTGGTCGGCTAGAGGGGGTGAATAGCCCTTCATGTACGATGATGGCAGTTGCTCGCTTAATCGTCTACAATTAGAGTAGCACAACGGAATATTTGCTAAACAAAAACAATTAAGCTAATGCAAAAGACAAAGAGAAAATAAACGCAAACACGGAAGACGTAACGTGGTTCAAGACCCTTGCCGTTAATCCACGACCCGATTCGTTCCAGGTGAATCACACCTAAACCAATCACTAATCTCTCCTTCTAGGTGGAGGTAAACCTTTCTTTTACAAGAATCACTCCTCTTACAATATGATTGAAATAAACTCAAGGAAGAGGAGTTAAAAATGTGTTAGGCACTTGGGAGAAGTTTAGGAGTTAAGCATTAATCTCCCAAAGTGACCCAAGGCCTCTTCTTATAGGGAAGAGGTCATTCTTCCCGTTGGGCACCTAGTAGTCGACTAATGCAGTCATTAGTCGACTGTTGTTGTAGTCGTTGCCTCGCAACGGCCTTATCCACGTTGGCTTCCAGCCAACAGCTCCCACATCAATCGACTAATCGTCTCCATCAGTTGACTGATGGAGCCAACAATCGAGTGATCAGGCCGATCAGTCGACTCTCAAACCCTCTGTGCCCGCGACCACCTTCATCAGTCGACTGACATCCCTTGGCAGTCGACTGGTGGTGCATCAGTCGACTGTCGTCCCTTGGCAGTCGACTGATAGGCTAGAAACCAGACTCGAACACCAGTCGAGTCTTCAGTCGACTTGGAGCAGTCGACTACCATATCATGGCAGTCGACTGATGTCGAGTAAAACCTCAAACCAACTTTGGTTGAGCATCTGACACTTAGAAATTTGGCCAAGTTCACCTATGAGCTACCCCGTCCCGGGTTACAGTCGCTCACACTCATCTCCCTTGGAGTCCCTCGCCTCGAAGCTCTCTTCGTCCGACCATGTCCCTCGGATGCACCAAGCGTACGACTTCGCAATTCCATCATTCGCATCTCACCCTGAAGTCTATTTCCTTGGCTTTACTCCAATGCTCCTCGTCCGACGGTCCCTCAGATGCACCAAGCGCACAACTTCCGCAATGTCATCCTTCACCGACTCAAGGATCGAGTCATGAGATGGTGAACTCACCAATGCTATCACCATGTGTGAATTACTAAGTCCTGCACGACTTCAACACGCATATCAAATCCATAACAACCTAACTTAAATTATTTGCCACACACATCAAAACCACATCATACATGGGTTGATTGCCCTAACAATCTTCCCCTTTTTGATGTGTGGCAATCCGTTTAAGTTAGGTAAAATAATAATCAAAATACATAAAAAAGATAAGCATGTAAATCAAACATGGAAATCAAACCTCCCCCTTAATACATGCTAATCTCTTTCTAGCATAATTAACTTAAACTTAATCATTTCTCCCTCTTTGACACCATCAAAAACATCTAACATATGTTATATAAGCATGACATCAAGTCTAGAGAACGAAAAATATCAAACTCAAACTCAAAACCTAATAAGATAAGTTACTGTGCTCGTGCACAGTACATCAGTCGACTGAATCAGAGCATCAGTCAACTGACACCTATATTTCAGAATTTCTGATTTTTGAAGTCCAACTTCAGAAATGCATTAAAAATTCTAAAAAATTTGAAAAATCGTGAAATTTGGGGAACATATTTCTTGTAAGTCCTTTTATCAGTGAAAAATAGTTTTTCATAAAAATTCATTCTATTTTCGAAAATTAGGTAAAAACTCAAAAGTTACAAAAAAAAAGTCTCAATCTTGTATCAACTTGAAGGCTAGTTTTGCCTTAGAAACTTTTCAAAACATGAACTCACAGATTATAAAACAAAAAATATTTTTAAAATATTTGAAATATTCAATTATGATCTTTGGGCAATATATCTATGAATTAAACATATGTTTTTCCCATGATTGGTCTATTATTGCTATCATGATACCTATAATGACTCATCAAAACATTATAATCATAAGTGAGTCATTTGTATCATTCTAGCATCTCATTCATGCTATGTTTTCAATCAAGTTAACCTATAGTGAGTGTGAGATGTGCCTAAGGTATTATACTTAACCAAAATTTTATGCAATTCTACCTAAGATCAAGTATCTATCAAAAATATCCAATATGATCATAAAAATATGTATTATCAATCATGATCATATATATTATCAATTATTGTACATCATGATCATGTATCAAAGATTATCCAAAAATCACATATCAAGATCATAAGTTAAATATTTTACATGATTTCATATATTATGATCATACATTATCATCACCCAACACTAAATCAAAAATTATCACTCACATCATCCTAAGTCAATCATTTATCATGATATAAGTAAAGTCCACTATGGTTGACTATCCTAGGATTTTCCTAACCCTTGAGGATGGACTTGGGAACCCAATATAAATTCTTCCCAATAGGGTTCACCAAGTACTCCTTTGGGATCCATTTTCTAGATACCATTATTGTTTTTGTTTGTCCCCTAGCAATCAAACAATGGTAAGCCTTCTCATTGTTGGATCCCTTATATCTTAAGTCTTTCTTGTTAAAGCTAGCCCTTTGGCTCCCAATTATCATGTTCAAAGTATTGGAGCCTATTGTGAATTTCTCTAGAGCCTTAGTTAGGAAATCTATCTTTTCCCTTAAGATCCTATTTTCTTCTACACATGCATCATTAATACTAGAAGAAATACAATCATCATGTGAGCATGCATTTTCAAGTTTGTCTTTTAGGGACTTAATTTCATTTTGCATGCACTTATTTTTCTTCTTAGCCCTAAATAGGCCATTAGTTAAACAGGTAATCATTGAAATGACCTTTTTAGGGGGAAGATTTGTTACCTCATTTATCTAATCCTCTTTTTTCGATTCCGATGAGGTAGACGCTCCCCCTTCACTTGAGCTCTCCTCTTCACTTGTGCTTCTTTCTTCTTGCTCGGAGGAGGTGGAGTCCAAGTCTTCTATTTCCATAAGTGCAAGGCTTGTGAAGGCTTGATCTTCCTCCGATGAGGATGGATTATCCCATGTCTCCTTGTGTGCCTTGGCCTTCCCTTTTTCCTTTGTTTTTCTTTCTTCTTCTTTTTTCTTGCTCCCCTTCTTCTTCTCTTCTTTCTTTCTTCTTTCTTCCTTGCTGTTGTTCAAGAGGGGACAATCATCCCTTATGTGTCCCTCTCCTTGGCAATTGTAGCAAATAATCTTTCTTCTTGGCCTTCTTCTCCTATCATTAGATTTGTTAAACTTAAAATTTTTCAAAACACGTCTTACCTTCCTTACCATGTAGGCTTCTTCATTGCTATCCATGGAGGAGGAGGATGATTATTCATCAGATGAGGAAGGTGGAGTCTCCTTCTTCTTCTTTTCTTTTTCGGCTACAAGTGTTACTCCCCTTGATGGTTTGATTGGATCTTCCACTATGCCTTCAAGCCTAGTCTCATGCAACTCCATGGTAGAGAAAAATTCATCTAGAGTACTTACCTCTGGATTCTTTAAAATATAGAAGGAGTCCACCATAGAGCTCCATTTTGATGACCGGAGGAAAGCATCTATAGCCTTCATTACCATATCTCGGTTCGAAAGTTTTTCTCCTACACTTGTCAAACCGTTAATTATCTCTTTAAAACGAGAGTGAAGAGATGTTACCTTCTCCCCTTTATCGAGTTTGATGTTGTTCAATTGAGAGCGAATAAGGTCTCTTCTTGCTAGCTTGGCCTCGGATTGCCTTCATGAAGCTCAACTAGTTTCTCCCAAATCTCTTTGGCACTAAGGCACTCTCTAATTCTATTGATTTCTTATTGAGAGAGCACATTGTAGAGATGGTGCTTGGCTTTTGAATTTGTAAGGTGCTCCTCTCTTTGTTTCTTGGTCCACCTTGATTTTTCTATTGGCTTCCCCTCTTCATCCCTAGACAAATCAAAACCGGTTTCCATTGTAATCATAATATCAAAATCTGTTTCGAAAAATACCTCCATTCTCTTCTTCCACCAAGAGAAGTCACCCTCGAACTTGGGTGGATGAATGTTGGAGTTGGTCATCTCTTGTCGTGGTTGTGTTGACAATTAGTCTGCGACAAGCTCCTCACTCTGATACCACTTGTTGGAAGATCGGTGACTGGCTAGAGGGGGGTGAATAGCCTTTCATGTACGATGATGGCAGTTGCTCGCTTAATCGTCTACAATTAGAGTTAGCACAATGGAATATTTGCTAAACAAAAACAATTAAGCTAATTCAAAAGACAAAGAAAAAATAAACGCAAACACGAAAGATGTAACGTGGTTCATGGCCCTTGTCGCTAATCCACAACCCGATTCGTTCCAGGTGAATCACGCCTAAACCAATCACTAATCTCTCCTTCTAGGTGGAGGTAAACCTTTCTTTTACAAGAATCACTCCTCTTACAATATTATTGAAACAAACTCAAGGAAGAGGAGTTAAAAATGTGTTGGGCACTTGGGAGAAGTTTAGGAGTTAAGCATTAACGTCCCAAAGTGACCCAAGGCCTCTTCTTATAGGGAAGAGGTCATTCTTCCCATTTGGCACCCATCAGTCGACTGATGCAGTAGTCGTTGTCTCACAACGGTCTTATCCACGTTGGCTTCCAGCCAATGGCTCTCACATCAATCGACTGATCATCCCCATCAATTGACTGATAGAGCCAACAATCGAGTGATCAGGCCGATCAGTCGACTCTCAAACCCTCTGTGCCCACGATCACCTTCATCACCGATCGACATCCCTTGGCGATCAATCGCGGTGGTGCATCGATCGTCGTCCCTTGGCGCTTGATCGATAGGTTAGAAACCGATTCGAACACCGCCGAGTCTTGATCGACTGGAGCGATCATTGTCATATCATGGCAATCAACTGATGTCGAGTAAAACCTCAAACCAACCTTGGTTGAGCATTCGACACTTAGCCATTTAGCCAAGTTCACCTATGAGCTACCCCGTCCCGAGTTACAATCGCTCACACTCATCTCCCTTGAAGTCCCTCGCCTCGAAGCTCTCTTCGTCCGGCCACGTCCCTCGAATGCACCAAGCACACGACTTTGCAATGTCATCCTTCGCGTCTTGCCCTGAAGTTTGCTTCCTTGGCTTCACTCCAATGCTCCTCATCCGACGATCCCTCGGATGCACCAAGCTCACAGCTTCCACAATGTCATCCTTCACCGACTCAAGAACTGAGTCATGAGATGGTAAACTCACCAATGCTATCACCATGTGTGAATTACTAAGTCCTGCATGACTTCAACATACATATCAAATCCATAACAACCTAACTTAAACTCTTTGTCACACACATCAAAATCACATCATACATGGGTTAATTGCCCTAACAGTTTTATTTGGTAGTGTCATTTCATTATGTTGTGTGGTTGTGGCCGAAAGACTTTATATCAACAGAGAATTGTATCACGTACAGGGGAGATGCTATTTGATTTTCAGACTCGGCATACTCGGAGCGTGACATGCTTCCTATGTTCATCTTCACAAACATCAACAAAGTAAGTTAATACCTCAAGCCTTGAGATATGTCTTCATTGGATATACTATTAATTGAAAGGGATACAAATGCTACTGTGCTCCAAAGAAACTTATCTTTGTTACTATGGATGTTGTCTTTCATGTAGATATTATGTATTTATCCAAGTCTAACTTTTAGAGGGAGTACTTTGAAGAAATTTAGAATCTTGTATATAACCATGAGGAAGAAGTGGTAGAAGTATCTAATCAAAATGTTGATGATCTAGATCTTGGTGGGCAAAACATGGATCTAAGTGGTGATATTTTACACAAAGATACTATAAGCATAGAAGAAGAGATGGAATCTAGTGATCAAAACATAGATCTAAGTGGTGATATCCTATACAAAGACACTATAGGCATAGAAGTAGATGAGATGGAATCTATGTTAGGACTGTGGTGCCATTAGAGGGGAGTGAATAATATTCATCATTTGATCATGATTACATGCTCGTCTATAAGATGTTACATGCAACAAAAATAAAATATAAATATAATAATAATAAATCACAAGCATAATACATCAAAATTTTTATATAGTTTGGAACCTTCAATTTCTACTCTACGGTCTAGCTCCTAGAAATAGATTCACAATCCTTTTTCCTTTTCGAAAATCATCTAGAGGTAGAGAAACCTCTTACAACCTATTCTTTTACAACAAATACAATCAAATATGAATATACAATGAAATGAGAAGGACATGAAATAAAAAATAACTTTACACAATGAGATCTTCCTTGCTCTTAGTTTAGTTGTCTTGGAAAGTCTCTTGAAGGTCTGAAATGCAATAACAATTCCCCTTCAAAGTCTCTAAGAACCACATCTTTAAAGCACCATGAAAACCTATTTATCAGTTTGCTATTAGACTAATTTTCATTAATCAATCAACTGACTTTACTTACCAATTGATTGGTTACATATAAATTCAACCGTTTCTCTTAGCTATTAACTCAATGACTTGATCCACATCAAATTCTGAGTGTATTATTGTACATCAGTCAATTATCTTAATCCATCAATTAACCGATAAATATTATGTGCCCAACTACAGTAATATCAATTGATGGGTATATACTAACAGTCGATTGGTTACTATTAGTCGAGTTGACAATTGAGTTTTAAACTCATTGCTTGCTCGAACAATAACATTAGTTGACTGGTAAACCCTAGTAGTCAATCGATCACACTTAAAACTCTACTAATTCTTCTAAATTTTAGACCTTGAAATTTAGAGTTAACTAGTCGACTGATATCTCAGTTTCAGTTTTATCTTGACCTAACTTTTTTGCATCACCTAATATATGATTGATCTCAACCTACCAGGTTTATTCTTGTTTAGCATTCAGCTAACCTTGATTTGTTAGGATCTCTTCTGCCTAGTATCTGGTCACTTTGATCTGTCGGGACTTTGCCTATCATCCTCTAGTCACCTTGACCAAATAGGACTTTTCGACACCAAACATCCGATCCTTTTTAACTTTCTTGGACTTTTTGTTTGGACTTTTCCTCTCATGTTTGACATCCGATCAACTTTGATCTATCAGGACTTTCTATTACATGTCAATTGTCCAGTCAACCATGACCCACTTGATCTTCTCATTGCCAATATATTTTGGATTGTTAAGTATCTAGTCAACTTTGACCTACTTGACATCTCACTTACCAATGTTCTATTGAATTTTTGACCACCAAGTGTCCAATCCTCCATAACCAACATAAATTTTTTAATTTGTCAAGTATCTGATCAACCTTGATCTACTTGACTTCTCACTTACCAATGTCTTCTGTCTAAACTAATAATCTCCTTCATCAATACTCTTTATCACACAACTCTGGATGTCTTATATCATCCTTCATTTATTATTAAACTATTATCATATTGTCAAACATCAAAACTCAACTCGAGCTCAACTCAAGCTTAATCAACCTTGACCTGAGACTAATTGCATGAACAATCTAATAATCAAAATGTGAATCTAAGAGGGAAGGAACTCTAAAAAAGTTTTAAAAAAAATTGAAATCAAGTCCAAGTCTCTTCAAATTAAAATGATACACTAGAGTAATCATTGTCTGAGAATATTCTTTACACACAACTAGAGTCATCTAAGAGACAATTATCACAATATCTCACTAAAGGTTTTCGAAAATTTATATAGGAACTTCAATTGTCTAGTAAAGTAAGATATTCTATTAACTATAATATATCCACACATCACTTGTCAAAAGAAAATCAAACATTTCTTAATTAATTATCTACTGTATATATACCTAATAGTGTGCAGAAAACCTTATTTGGTCCAAGATGAACAACCGCAATGAATAAAGAGATAAAAGCCTTACAAGAATATCAAACTTCAAAGCTCATTAATCATCTTGTAGGGAAAATAATCAATTGAGTGTTGACGGATCTTTTCTATGAAACACAAACCTGATGGTACGATGAAATAATTTAAGGCAAGATTAGTGGCAAAAGGATATACCTAAATTTATGAATTTAATTATACTGGAACATTTGCCCGTGTAGCCAAAATCAACATTGTCTGAGTTTTGTTATCCTTGGCTGCAAATTTTGATTACCCGTTATAATAATTTGATGTGAAGAATGCATTCTCACATGGTGAACTACTTGAAGAAGTTTATATGACTCTCCTACCAGAGTGCATGGTAACAAAACAACAAATATGACTCTCCCACCAGGGTGCATGGTAACAGAACAACATATCAAAAGGTGTGTAAGTTGACTATATGGTTTAAAATAGTCCCCTAGAGCTTGATTAGGGCAATTTATGAAATGCTTGACAACCTTTGGTTACAAACAAAGCAATTCAGATTATAGATTACACATTATTTTTAAAGAAACAACATGAAAAAATTACTATGCTTATTGTATATGTGGATAAAGTGATTGATACTAGCAGTGATTCAAAAGGAATGAAAATGTTAAAGGAATATTTGTTTAAGAAATTTGAAATGAAAGACTATAAACTCTTTAAAATATTTTTTAAGAATTGAAATATCCCGGTCAAATATAGGAATTTTTTTGTCTCAAAGAAAGTAAGTCATTGATCTACTACATGAAACTAGTATGTCAGCTTGCAAACTAGTTAGCACTCCAATGGATCGGATGAGAGTCTAAAATTATATTTTGAGACAAATTAGATACTAGTGGAGTGGATAGGGAGAAATATCAAAGGCTTGTTGGAATATTGATGTACTTATACAAGACTAAATCTCACTTATATTCCGAGTATAGCTAGTTTATTTATGTATAATTCCAATGAGTTAGGAACACATGAATGTAGTTATTCACATTTTGAGATATTGAAAATCAGTTCTACGAAAGGAAATTATGTTTATTAAAAATACAAAAAAAAGATATTGAAGTATTTACAGATGTTAATTAGGCTAGAGCAATTGACGATCGATGATCAATTTCAGGATACCTTACTTTTATAGGTGGAAACTAATTAGTTACACGAAGAAGTAAAAAATAAAATCCTATTGCACGATCTAGTATAGAAGTTGAGTACAGAGAGATGACTTTAGGAATATATGAAGCATTATGATTGAAGTTTATATTACAAGATTTAAACTACTCTTTGGAAAAATCTATTCAATTATACTGAAATAACAAAACAACATATGATATAGCTTATAATCTAATTCAACATGATCATATAAACATGTCGATATAAGTAAGTTCTTTATTAAAGAGAAACTAGATAATTTTGTTTAGAAGAAAAAGAAAGTTATAATAAAACTATTTATATTGCTAAAGGACTTATTTTTGAAGTTTACATTACTTAACTATTTATACTATCCAATACAAACAATTTCATCCCACTTCATTAATTAAATATATAAATGGTGAATGACCAGCACAGTGCAATATATAAAAAATGAACCTGAGTCGATCTTCATCGAAGACGAGGTGTCTACTTTCTATTGTGTCAAGTGTTAATACGATCATCGATCGATCGTGATTTACTTCTCTTTATAAAACCGTGAAATCGATCCAGGTATTTGGAGTGAATGTGGATATCACCTTTTACAAAATATTAATTAAATATATAAATTACAAGATTCATATACCACATGCTTCATATCCTCCATCAATTCAAGTTTAATTCATCAACTTCAAACATTTTTCTTCTGAATTTTAATATATTACTAGCTGTTTATTCTCACAATCACTTGCAGGGTGCAGTAAAGCATAAGCTTATTGATGGATCACGGGTAGGTATTTGGAGCTATCTCTGGCCGCTCAAGAACGCCTGCATGATACAAGAGAGCTCACAGATGGGTAATGAACTCCACTCCGGAACGAAGGCTTTCTTCGTGCGCTTCAACGTTTCCCGATGGTGCAAGGTACACGACGTACTCTGCCCAGAACTCAGCCAACACCTTCCATCTCATGTCCTCATCGCTGATGGATTCTACCAACTTCTTCGCCAACTCTGCACCCATCCCCAGTATCGTGCTATTTTTTCTCGATTCAAGCTCCGTCATCTTCTGCCACATTTCGCTGACATCTTTGGGCACCTCCAGAAAGTCGTCGATCTCACTCACCACCTTGTCTAAGACTCTTGTTGCTCTGTTGCCCTTATCGGGCAGCAAATCCGGAACAAAGACGACTAGGTACGCGCAGTACTTCGATAGAGCGGTGGCGACTTCCTTCCTCGACGACGCAAGAGGCCGTTGCGATGGTGTGATTTTTTCGCAGAAGCAAGTTGCAATGTGCCATAACAGAATCGTCTGCGTGCTGGATGGAAGCTTGCAGGTCCAGCCCAGTGCTTCCATCCCGTTTCGACTCAGTGACGACTCGCCGTTGGAGAGGGGGCCTTGGCTTAACCTGACTGATCTGATCCATGATCATTCTCTTCGCCTCGTCGGGTAATTTGACAGATGCATGACAGAATTTCATGACCCTGTTGCCACAGGTTGCTCTTCCATTGCACAGCTTAGCTCCTATCGAGAACTTGTCGGACTGTTCAAGGAGCGAGTACTGTCCGATTTGGTCACGCACAGGTGGCAAAATCTTTATATTGCACAAGAATCGAAGCGCCGTGTTGATAAAAAATGATTTTTGTAGCCACGGAAACTTTACTTAGTTGATCAGTAACGTCACTTTGTTCCAATCGGAGAGCAAGCAAGTGGCTGTTTCAGTGATCTCCATGACAATGATCATGGCTGCCAGAACAAAAGTGATATAAAGATCAATAGCATCGCCTTCAAAGTCGCCGGTGTCGGAATAAGCTGTTTTGACGAGGCAACCAGTGGCTCCCAACAACAACAGAGACAGAAGATAATTGTAGATCGGAAATCCACAACCGAAAATAATAGGATACTGGGAAACGAAGAGATCTTGTAAGAACCCTAACTCTGTCATGATCACGCGAAAGGCTCTGTTCTTGTCCTCCGACTCGAGGAGCCCCTGTAAGACCAATGCCGTGCTCTTGGATACTTGGTTTAGTTCCTCAGTAGGGTAATCGAGAAACCTACGTGAAAGAGGATGAGTCAACGGCAGACTACAAATTAAATTAGTCTGATATAAACAACTGTATTAATTGTTATAAATTAAGAGTATTGCTAGTAGTAGCTCAACTAATCTAAAACCTTCTTTTCAGCAGCTTCATCAAGGCGAAGGAGAGACATATGTCCTTGAATTTCCCATCTGGGTCCATTTTGAGATCGAGCAGCTGACCTCTGCAGTCCCACACCCTCTCCACGGTTACTACTACATCGCTCAAATTATTTGCGATGACAATATTCGCCTGGCAGTCATCTATTACCTTTGTCTCAAATGATACTTTGTCTTCTCCGATCACGATGTATTTATAACCTCGCATGGAGACGGGATTGGGAGTGTCAGGGCTCAGCTCATGCTCGAATCGCATATAATCAGAGATGAAGTTGGTCCTATCTGCTCCGTACGCGCGTTTGGCGGCCCAAAAGCTGAAGAACTTCTCCACTGTCTTCAGAATGATCAAGCTCCAAATCGCCCACAGGTTGATGACGAAGTGGGAAAAGGGATCAGCTTTGTGTATGTCCTGGCAAAGCCCGATCAGGTGGTAGCTAAGCAGTCCGATGAAAAAGAGATTCATGAAGTTGGACTTGGAGTCGGAAAGGGTGTGGGCACCGGCAGTCCAGGTGAGAGTGCCATTAGCGATCATCAAGTACTACTGCAGCCAGTCCATCAGCTGGTCCAGTATCTGGTTTAGGACGAACTTGTGCAGTTTGCCAATTGGGGAATTGGCGTGCCAAAGCCGGTGCTTGGTGGCCGCAACGAGGAAGCTGAGGCAGATGAGCAGCATGGAGGCGAAGGTTATGACTTCTTCGACATGGATTGTATGCTTTTGCCATTCTGCAGGCGCCTGCGACGGGGCTGGAGATGGTGTGTAGAAGGAGACTACAGCACTGATCGTGCTATTCGCCATGGAATTAAATACTGAGTATTTTCTAAGTATTGCTAGAACAAGGAAACTAAGAAAGGATCCGTTGGTTCTGGCATAAGTACCTACAAATTAACAAGCATATGTACATTTATAGGGGTTGGCCAGCAGACCAGGACTACACTCACTCAGGTACTGCTGCAGCCAGCAGGGAAGTTATTAGAGCTAAGGAGTTAGAGCCTGAACGGCTCCCTCTCAATTTTTTTTTTTTTTATTGATATCAAAATATTTGAATCATCCGATTAATCTTCAAAATGTTCGATCATATTTAACGAACATCTTATTAATAATTGAGTCGGATAAAATTAAAGTTAAAATGATCTCTATCGATCACTAAAGATAAATTAGAGAAACACTTATAATTTTTTCACGATTCAGTCCAGAATTCACAGTCGTATCATTTTTGAACGACAATACAATTTTAAAATCGTACTTCGTCTATCGAATAAATTCCTACATTTCAAAATTGTTCAAATAATTTTTTTAAAAATAATATAACACTAAAAAATCAAATTACATTCTACTTCGTTTTTACGTACCGTGACATCGTACGTCTGCAATGACTAACTTTTTTTTTTTTACTCCGAAGACAAAGGAAGCCGTTCGGTGTTGTAGATTATAACATTATTACTATGCCATCTGGGCGATAAATGTATACCATTTAGAGGTTGCTTTTGTGATGTTTTTTTTTTTGTTCTTTTATGAAAAATGGACCGTCGAATTAAATTGGTTGTCGAGTTTGGCTAGGTATATAAAAAGTACAGAGAACGATTTAAATTTTTATTTTAATAAATTAATCTTCCGGGCGGATGATCTCCCTCTAATTTTTAATTTAAAATATAACAAATAAAATTATTTTTTAAGATATTCATCTCGTTAAAAATTTAAATTTTAAATTTTTATTATTCTTCGGACAAACGTGTGAAAAATAATAACTGTCATTTCAAAAAAGTGCTTCAGCGGGCGGGACGTTCGCTGGTTGGGACTGTCATTGCAATTTGCACACTACAAGAATCGCATGTAATACATTTCAAATTTATTTATCCATGCAACTAGTATCTCCTGAATTATTCTATCTCCATCTCAAATATGAGCAAGCCGATTAATCCTCGCAGACTAAATCTTTTTCAACTACTGTTCTAAAAGTGTGTTTAATGTAGATATTCTACTCGCTCAAATAAATTATATATTGATATCGGAGAAATATACTTCCAACCACGTGGTAAAATCAAATTAATAATGAAGTTGAGATTGAAATTAAATTCGAATCCAATCGGCCTAAACTCCAATTCACTCGTTCAAGGCATGCCCAAACTCACCCATCCAAATCACAACCGAGTTCATTCATCCAAATTACGACTGAACTTATTATGACAGAAGACACAATCTCTATTTTTCTTTTTGAAAAAGAACACAATCTCTACTTTTCTCTCCAAAAACGTCATAATCTTCAATTTTATCTCGATGAAGATATGATATTCGATTTTATCTCCATAATGGCACGCTCTTCTTTCTTTATAAAAAGGATAAAAAAAGAATGATATGAATCAAAGTAATCTCCAAAAAAAAAACTCTACTTTCTTTATTCTTTATTTTCTTTATTTTTTTTATTCTCTACTTTTTTATTTTCTTCCGGATATGAGCGTTGGAGGGATTTTCGCTAAGGTACACCTCAACTCCCTTTTAATTTATTTTCAAGTCCTCCAAACATGAACTAATAGCTAAGAAATTTAACTTTTGGAGAAGCTCAACCTCACTAGATGCGTAAATGACTGATCTTTCAAAGTCACAGTCGATCTCCCGAAGCACAAGCCATGTCCAATCTTCCAAAGTCACTCATACATTTGAACTGCAGAAGCTCTACGAAAGAAAATTGATTACATCATATTAACTCATCGAAGACTAATTGAACTTCTACCAGTACAAAAGAATAGAAATAATTTACATAAAATTATAAAGAATATAGTTTAAAATATAGATTATATAGTAATATATCTAAATTTTAAATTATTAATAGTAGTGTAAATTTAGTAAAAATATAACTTTTATTAATATAACCAACAAAATGTCTACGTAGATTCTCAAGTTACCGATAGAAATTTAAAAATTATTTCATTACTTTTTTATTTTAGTGATACATACATATAGTGAAGCAAAATTTGATATTTTACGATGATGGTCATAGAAGACTTAAGTTTTCTTATCAACTCTATTATTACAAAAGAAATATTAATTTATCCTATGTCAATCGCCGTCGTAGAACAAATATTCAATTCTAGAGGGAACATATTTGATAGATGACATTTTACTTTATTTCCTAATTCTTTGAAAGCACAAACATTATTTAATGATTGGACAAAAGCCAAAAGCTGAAAAAAAATACAAGAAATATAACTTTTTTATGATGAAGTAGAAGAGTTCGATACTGAAGGAACTATCACTATGAGAACAAAAAAATAGAAATGAATAACAACTTCTCTTACTAAGATAATAAAGATAAAAAGATAAAAAAAATTTACATGAACTTTGACTCCTCTATATCTCAAGGGGATATGTATGTAATTTAAAAAAGTGCAATTTTTTTATATAAAATATACTTATTTTTTAATAAATAATAATAATTTTGAATTGTGCCAAATAGTGAATCAACAATTTCGAAATATGAATCGACAGTTTTGAACCATAAACTATAATCAATTTGAATAGTTAAAATTAAGAATCAACCTTTTATGAATCGTCAGTTTCAAATCATCGATTTCGAACTGTGATCATATCTAACCAAAATAGTCAAATATATATACGCTACAAGAATAATATTCTATCATGATATTTTTTTTAAAGACACTTATTTTATAGTGTAGTTATAAATAACTTATGAGGACATTTATTAAAAATGATTATTATTTTTAAAAAAGTATAGATCCCTTATAATGATATATTTAATAAATCTCATTATTGTTAGTACAATCGGTCTCAAATCAAGATTGATCAAGTTCGAGTGAGAATCAAGTTGAATTTTGATGTTTGACAATATGTATAAAAATATAACTATTGGATGATATGAGATATCAAAGATCATATAAGAGAGAGTGTTGGTGCAATCATCATTGGATTAGGATATATAATGTCGAAGTTGTGATGAAAAATCCAAGTGGATTATGATTTAACAGATACTTGATAATCGGAAGTCCAACAAGACAATGATAAAATAAAAATTTAAATGGGTCATAATTGATCGGACATTAGTCAGAAGTTATACGAGAGAGTGTGTTTTTTCCCTTGAAGTTGATATCCTTCGGCCTCTCCATTTCACCTATTCACATCACTCATTGCGGCTTTTTATATAATAAATTAATCTTAGAGATGGCCTCTCGCTAATTTATTTATCATAAATATTAGTCTGTTTTGTTTATTATTCTTTTGAATATTTTACTATTATATCACATATGTGAAAAAATTAACTGAACTAGATATTAATCTGCTAATTAATTTAATAAGTACTTCATAGGGCATTCTCAATCCGAAGCTATCATTCCAAACTCAATTGTCTAAAGATATAAATTTTTTAGTCTGATTAATATTGGAGTGATCGATTCATTCTCACAAAAATTTTCTATTGATCATTAAAATAAATTAAAAATGCTCCCAATGAACGGTCACTATAAGAAAAACCCATATTAGAAACGGAATTAGAGATCAATTTTCGATCTCTAAATTTATTAGAGACCGTTTTAGAGATCGAATATTTTAGTCCCTAATTTTTAGGTCTCTAAATTTAGAGACCGATTTGGAAATCAATCTCTAAATTTAGAAACCTAATTTTTTTTAAAAAAATATGATTATTTTTTAATAATTAATATTAACCTCAATTTTTACCTATAATATCTAAACACATATAATTACAATATAAAAACTAAACAAATTCAATTTTATTAATATTCAAATATACACAATTACAATACAAAGTTTAATTAAATTTAATTTTATTAATATCCAAATATACATAATTAAACAAATATGATTATAAGATGCTTGATAATATTAAAAAACCTTCCATATGCCATCATTAGTAAGGATAAACATAACTAGATTTCCAGAATACATCTAGTGGAGTTCATAGTCACGGTGAGCTCTGCAGTTAGATCGTGGACCCTGTTGCACTCCTATAATATCAAGCGGCACTTGCAAATAAAATTTCATGGTCTAAGTATATGAACAAGGTTAACATGAAAGAAACTTTTCACAAAAACTAAAAAAAATATCTTAAGAATAATCATTAACCATTTATTAACAACTAAAACAAATTGCATCTACAAATTTGTTTATCCAAAACAAGCGTCTACAAATAACAAAACAGTTGATTGCTCAATCTTCATAAACTCTAATGTGTTTCTATCAAAACCTTGCTTTGACAATATCAACACAAAAAATTAAATTTCGTCAAACTTCTGTTAATATTTAGTGTTTGTAACATTTTTAAAATCGAAATAAAAGGTCATTCAAAGAGGGAAAAAATTCTCTAAATCAGAACTAGTATTGCTTCAAATGCTTCAGTGAAAAAACATTTGACAAGCTAGTTAACATAGCTAACGATATTTAAATTATGAAATTTAAATGAGTCATTAATAGCATCGAGACACATAAAATAGTTGATCAGAAGCTAAAATGATGAATCATGGTTGATGATGAAACAAAAAATATCATTATAGATTAATATTAGATTGTAGATGACATAATTATAAACCTTAGCAGCAGCATAAACACCAAAGAGATCAGTATCTTTGTAGTTTGTATTAAAAGCCATCATGCTTTCAGCAATATCATTGATAGCAATCCTCTGAGCCAACTCTGAAGTCTGAACTGCATAAACTTGCAGTAAAGAATTAGCACAGGCTGAAGCATAGAACTCGAATAGAATAGCATTGAATGAAAGATTAGAAACTCACCCTCATGTGCTTTCCACCGTGAGCATTCTTATTAAATGTATGACGACCGTAAGTTGTAAATTGTTCATTGGTTCTATGTTGGTTAGAAATAGTATTCACTTTTGCATGTCGACAAAGCAGCGAATAAAGTGCAAAGGTACCACCTGAATGTGGAAATAAAAATTTTATATTTAATACACGATAGAGCACCAAAATTACTATTGAATTAAAAGATCCCAAGACTACTTCCCCACATTTTTTTATGTGATAAAGCAGCAGTTTTGTACTGGATTATTCTAAATCAGCGATGAACGATAGTAGCAATAATTGAACTTTAAACACGCAAGACAATTTATTTTTTACTTTAACTCAGCATCACTGTTTTGGAGCAACACAATGAAAATCTTAATACAAATATGATACATGGAGTAAATCTCAAGGAACTTCTACATTCTATTTGATTTGATGGACTTATTGTCGGATTTAATCATTTAAATCTCTAGATTAAATCTCTTTTAAGGTGGATTTAATATAATTTGTATAGACGAATATGAACAGAATCCATTTTAGTGATTTAATTTGAGATTATTGAGTTTCAAATTATTGGATGTGGGTTTATTTGTGTAGAACTCTTAAGTCCGATCTATTATCATCTATGGGTTGATAATGGATCAGATTTCTATATAAAGGGGAGGTCTCCGTTAGATTAAGAAGAAATTTCTTGACGTCTCTTCGTTCCCCATTGACGAAGAGTTTTCGACGCCGTCATCCTAATTCTTTCAGAAGATCACATTTACTTTTTCTTCTTCCGCAGGAAATAAGATCAAGAGGACGAATTCAATGACGATGTCTCTTTCGTTGCATTCAGGTGATATTGTTGTTGTTTTATATTTTCCTTGCTATACCATGATAGATGAAACAAAATTCGTTTGTATTTCCTATTGCGAATTTTATTCTGTTTCTAGAATTCATAAGATTAGGAGAATACACATAATTTTAGGTGGCGTTTGGTTTTAGTGTGGAAATAGAAATGAAAATAAGTTTAATAGTAGGATGGAATGGAAATGGAAACCATTCCAATAATGTTGTTTGTGTTGGAAGTTCGTGGCAGTTCCACGAACTGCACAGAGGCAGTTCGTGGAACCGCCTCGAGCACGCACGGCTTGAAGCCGTGCATGCATCTCCTTCCCTTAAAAAGGGAAGGAGTGCGTCCAAGGCTGGCTGCTGAGCGATCGATGCCAGACGAAGAGGCTTGGAAGCAATCAAGGAAACGTCCGGCGAACTTGGTTTGTGGAAACAGAGGAGTCTTCCGAATTTCTGTGATCACTCCTTCGACACGAGTCGAAACTCCAACCGGGTAATCAACAAGAACAGGTATAATCTACTTGATTTGCGAGAGTTCTTTACCTTGGGCGTTCGCCGACATCCCGTCGCTCGGAAGAGCATGCGGTAGGTGGGCGCCGCTGAAAGCGGCGCATCGCCGACGGCCGCACGATCGCCGGAGGCGGCGCGTAAGGTGGACGCCGCCCACCGCCCGACATATTGAAAAGGCAGGCGTATCGCACACGCCCATGCCGCCCATCTTGGCACAAGGCAGAAAGCGCCGACACGCCCATGTCGATTGAAGGCACAGGCGTGTCGCGGCCGACACGCCCATGCCAAATGAAGGCACAGGCGTGTCGAGGCCAACACACCCATGCCAGATGAGGCAGGCGTGTCGCAGAATCAGGCCAACACGCCCCTGCCAAATGAGGGCACAGGCATGTCACGGCCAACACGGGCGTGTCGGTTGCTGAACAGGGCGTGTTGAGCGCTGGAACTCCTGACACGGACGTGTCAATGATAACACGCCTGTGTTATTTTGATACGACGCCCTATTAATACGAAAAACTCATAAATAAATAAATTTTTTCTATTTTGTACAGATTATAAAATTTATTTTTGAATAACTCATAGATAGAACTAGTTTATGACTGTCTATGGGTCAAAATTGATTGATCAATGGGTCAATTAATTATAGCCTAAAATTCAAGAAGTTTAGTTCTTCTTGATAAATGTGTATTTGTTCTGTGCCTTGATTAATTGAAATATACCGGTATTTGTACTGGTTTTGTCGGTTATGTACTGACATGATTTATTTCAATTTTACAAATGACACGGATGTATACCACTATGACCCGGCGCGATGTGTTGCGCAATCAGTATAGGGAGGCTATCGAAGATTTGGATTATGACCCTTACCATGGAGTCCTTGGACACATTGGAAAACTGGACAGACTGTTCTGGAAGCTCGAGTTGCAGGAGTTTCCAGTATTAGATAACTACAGGATATGGGCGTTGATTCGTTCATTGCCCGATAATCTTGCTGACGCGGCACGATAATTTTGGGGGTTACATGAAGGACGTGTTTCATATACCCAGTTGTGCACAGAGCTAATTAACTATGCTGACTGTGAAGAGGATCCTGAAAAAGACCCTGTGGAGGATTTTGGTTCTCGATTAGTGAGATCTTTAAAGGACTCTGTATCAGGGCAGCATGTGTTGTCTGTGAGTGTCCCAGCAGAGAGTACTGTAGTTGAGTCCAGACGAAAGGGACATGTCATGATTACTGCTGCGCTAGGGCTTGTCCTAGTGGGAGCAGTAATTGCTTATCTAGTCTATTAGGAGTTGTTTTAGTTTATGAGTAGGAAGAATGTAATCTGTTACATTCTTAGTAGAGTTTGTTATTTGTTAACACAGTATAACATGTTTATTTTAATGATGTGTTCATTTAAAATGATTAGTTCATTTAATGCTGCTGACTCTACATGATGCATGATTATTGAATATGCCTTTGATTAGTTCAAATGAGTATATAATGATATGTTCATTTAATGTGTAATATCATGTTGTAATAATGATTAATATCATTAAGTGGGATGTATGTAATAAAATATGTCAATATAAGTCTGATTGGCATATACAAATGATGAGTGATAACGCAGTTGTCACTTGATTTTGTAAACCAGATCAGGTTTATCTTGAGTTTATTTTTGAGATTACATACATAAAAGCATACACTGAGTAACTAAATAATGTGTTTATTTATGTTAGGTTATGACAACTAAAAACATCATAGCTGAACTGAACAAAGGTGAAAAACTGAATGAGGATAACTATAAAATATGACACCTCAAGATTCAGTATGTTCTTGAGGAACAGGAAGTCCTAGAGGCTGTTAATCAGGTTATGATGGAACCTGTTGAGAGTAATTGACCTTGATACCTATAAGGTATGGAAAGGAAGATTCCCTTGCTAAGGCGTATTGATAAGTTGATGGTGGATGACATAGTGTTAGAGTATGAGTCATATCCTTGCTCATGCGATGCAGGTAGCCCTTAGAGAGAATCTGATGGAATAAGTCAGTAAGCCGGCGGTGACGATCGGGTTCGAAGCGACTACAAGAAGTGCCCGAATGCAACGATGGTTCAACATCTCAGGGAGATGTCAAATATGATTCGGGAGCTAAAAACTGTCGGTCATGAGTTGACCGATGAACAACAAGTTCAGGCGGTTATTCGTTCTCTTCCCGATTCTTAAGAGACCATGAAGCAGACGTTAAATCACAGTGAGAGTATTAAGACTTTCGCTGATGTCTCACGCCATGTCGAGCTGGAGGCTGAGAGAGTAGAATCCACGAGGATTTCGCCGTTTATTTGGTCGCTACCTGTTGGATCATCTGGATCTAAGAAAAAATGGTACAAGAAGGGAAAGGGAAAGAATAAGAAGGTTGCTACTGTTGCTGAGAAGGATCAAATCAAGAAGAAGAAGACAGGGAAGAAACCTAAAAGCAAGTTATCTTGCTTTAATTGTGGCAAGAAGGGTCACTTTGCTCGGGAGTGTACTGAGCCTAAGAAGGTAACTTCTAGTCTGTCTTCTGAGCATTTTGTTGCTAGTACTGTGTTGATGGCTGATTCTTATCCTCTGTGGATTATAGATTCGGGAGCAACCAACCATGTAGCTCGAGAGCGGGTTACATATGTGGAGTATCGTTGGGTACCTGCAGGCAACAAATGGATCTATGTAGGAAACAATGCAAGAGTTGAAGTCAAGGGAGTCGGCACTTGCAAACTTAACCTTCGTGGTGGAAGTACTTTGTTTCTGCATGATGTTTTGTATGCTCCAGAGATTCGAAGGAATCTTGTATCTGTTACTTGTCTTCTTGATTTGGGGTACTCTGTAAATTTTTTCAGTCGTTGTGTAGAACTTAAGATTGACTCTGTGTCAATCGGATATGGTTATTTATCTAATGGTTTTATGGTACTAGATGTGGTGTCTGATGTGAATTATGCGATTCATAGTTGTTTTTCGAACATTGCTCTTACTAGCAATGAGGATATATCTGATGAGGTTTGACATGCTAGATTGGGACATATAGGACAAGATCGCATGAATCGATTAGCTAGAGAGGGTTTATTGGGCTCTCGTGCTAAGATTAGCTTGTCTATATGTGAGCATTGTCTTACTGAAAAAGCAACTAGGAAACCATTTGGAAAGGCTATAAGAGCAGACTTGCCATTGCAATTGATTCATTCGGATATTTATGGTTCGATGAGTGTGAAGGCTAGGCATGGAGCTTCCTACTTCATTACATTTATTGATGATTTCACTAGGTATGGTCATGTGTATTTGATTTCTCAAAAATCTGAAGCGTTGGATTATTTCATTCGTTATTTGAACAAAGTTGAGAATCAAACGGAATGTAAGGTTAAGGCCTTACGCACTGACCGTGGGGGTGAATATCTGTCTGATTTGTTCAAGACGACATGTAATGATAAGGGGATTATTAGACAACTAACAATCCCAGGAACTCCACAGCAAAATGGGGTTGCTGAAAGAAGAAATAGGACTCTTCTTGAAATGGTTAGGTCTATGATGGCGCAGGCTAATTTGCCGGTCTCCTATTGGGGAGATGCATTACTAGCTGCGTCCTATATACTTAACAAAGTGCCTTCAAAGTCAGTTCCATCGACCCCATATGAACGCCGTTGATGTAAAACTAGATTTGAGCAACGAGACCACGGGTCACCAGATATCGCTCATGATAGTTCTCACAGATATGGAAAACTCGGACCTAGAGGTAAGAAGTATATCTTTATAAGATATTCTGATACCTCAAAAGGTTATGTTTTCATAGGTGAGACGTCAAATGGAACAATCTCTGAGATTGAGTCTAGAGATGCTACTTTTCTAGAAACTGAGTTCCCAACAAAGGGTGAAGTTGATAAGACAGTTCCTATTTTTGAGTAGGATGATTTGTTATCAACAAGACAGGTATCTAGTGAGATACCTGAGCCTAATCAACCGAGTGAGAGTAATGTGCCTGATCACGGGGTGACTTCTCAACAGTCCAACTTACGAAAAAGTGTTCGTAAGATCATACCTAAAAGGAGGTTTGACATTGAGAATGAGGCAATGATGACACTCTTAGCGATTTAAGATGAACCTCAATCAGTTGAGGATGCGTTGGGATGTAGGGTTAAAGATAAGTGGAAAAGTACAATGGAAGAAGAAATGGAGTCAATGATTCGGAATCAAGTTTGAGAGTTAGTCGATCTTCCTCCTGGCTGAAGGGCTATTGGGAATGAGTGGATTCTAAAAATAAAGAGGAAGGCTGATGGATCGATTAACCGATACAAGGCTCGTTTGGTTGCAAAAGGATTTACCCAAAGAGAGGGTATTGACTTTGAAGAGACATTTTCTCCCGTAGTGAAGTTTGTGTCAATCCGAGTTATTTTGGCCTTTGTGCCGCATTATGACTTGGAATTACATCAAATGGATGTCAAAACCGCTTTCCTTAACGGTGAGCTTGACGAGGAAATCTATATGGTTCAGCCAGAAGGTTTCGTTGCTTTAGGCCAAGAGGATAAAGTATGTAGATTGAAGAAATCTATATATGGGTTGAAGTGTGAAACAATGGAACATAAGATTTAACAAAGTGGTTTTATCTTATGGTTTCGAAATGATCAATGAGGATCATTGCGTTTTCCTAAAGAAGGAAAAAGGAAAGTATGTCATTTTATCATTATATGTTGATGATATGCTGATAGCAGGAAATGACATAGGTTTTGTTGTAGAAGTCAAAAAGTGGTTGTCTTCTCAATTTGACACAATAGATATGGGAGAAGCTGAATACATCTTAGGGGTTAAGATCATCCGGGATCGATCAAAGAGACTTTTGGATTTGTCACAAGAGTCTTATATAACTAAGATGTTACAACATTTCAACATGTTCGACTGCAACAGTGAACAGATACCTATTGCGAGAGGTACTGTTTTGAGCAAAAGTATGAGTCCCAAAACTCCAGCTGAAATAGCTGACATGAATAAAAAACCATATGCAAGTGTCATAGGTAGTTTAATGTATACTATGTTGTGTACTCGTCCCGATATCAGCTATGCAGTGGACTTAGTAAGCCGGTTCCAATCAAACCCAGGATCGAGACACTGGAAAGCAGTAAAAAGGATTTTCAGATATCTGAAGGCAACGACAGATTATTGTCTCTGTTATCAAGGATCAGATATGAGCCTAAAGGGCTATTCAGATGCAGATTGGGCTGGGACCTAGATGATAGAAAATCAACATCAGGCTATGCGTTCTTGTTGAATGGTGGCGCCATCTCCTGGAACAGCAAGAAACAGGCCTGTGTGGCCTTATCTACAATGGAAGCTGAATATGTGGCATGTTCAGCAGCTGTGCAAGAAGCAGTCTGGTTGAGGAGGTTCCTAAAGCATTTGAAGATTACTGAGGACAGTGGGAGTCTAGTGACTGTTTATTGTGACAGTCAAGTTGCGATAGCTTTTTTCAAGGATCCCAAATATCACAGCAAGGGCAAGCATATAGCTATAAAGTATAACTTTATAAGAGATATTGTTGCTAAAAAGAAGGTGATTCTTGAGTATATCCCTACACGAGCTATGCTTGCAGATCCTTTTACTAAGACAATGACTAGAGAGTCATTTAATCAGCATGTAAAGTCCATGGGACTCCGTAGAATGTAACAAGTTTTGCAATGACAATTGAATATCATGATTTGATTGTTTGAGATGTCAGCCATAATCTATTCAGTGTATGTTATGTTACGTTCTAGTGATAAGATCTCGATAAGCATGTTGACAGGTAGTGATTGGTCCTCTCACATGGACAATCATCTCTATTTGTTGTGTATGAATAGAGGTAAGACCGATGCTTATAGGTCAGCCTATGTGGTTGTTAGCTTTGGAAGCTGTAAAAATTGTTACATTCCTATAAGTTAGGGTCATCTTGATATTTGTATCAGGATAAGATCATTTTGTGGTAAATGATCGAAGTAAATGAACCCACCATTTACTATACCTGTTTTTGAGCCAGATAAGAATTCATATGTTGAATTCTGGATTTATGTGTTGAATTCTGGATTAGACATTAGGAATGTCTAGATTGCAATCTGTACGATGTTAATTTGAGGAAAACATGCGCTCTTTATTGGTAAAAAGGACGACATCGTAGCATGTGAATCATACCACATGTGCTAAGACGACAATAAGGGTAGTAGCAGAATGGATTCCTATTTCTCTGCTATGTGAGCCCTTTGAGATTATATGTTAATCTCAATTTTTTGCCCTTTGTGACTATTTAGGTGTCTACTTGAAGTTTTGATCAGGGTCTGCTACTTTAACATGAAAACCTATTGACTATGAATGATTCGGTCTATGGAACATGTCTAGGAAAGCGATTGATTAAAATGAATAGATTCACACTAAAAAGGAAGATTAAATAGTTTTACATCTAATGAGTATTATTCACTAGTCGACTCTTTTCTGTTGTATACAGAAATATTTGTGAATATTTGGAATATGAGACATGCTCTTGACATGATGGTCAATTTAAGGGATTAGAGATGTTCATATTGATGTAAATGAGATTATTTAATCTGGGTAAATAGCAAGACATGAATGTTTCAGGTAAACGGTTATGTACCACCAGAAATATGATTTTGTATCATCTGGAAAATGACTATGTGTCACTTGGGGAATGACTGTGTGTCATAAGATAAATGGTTTTGTACCACCTGGAGATGACTCTGTGTCATCGGGAGAATGATTATGTATCATATGTAGAGTGACTAAGTTAGGCGTAACAACTTCTCTTAGCATGCATCACTCTATGAGCAGCTATGTAAGGTGTAACAACTTTCTTAGCATT
This sequence comes from Wurfbainia villosa, assembly GCA_025175895.1. Taxonomy (NCBI): domain Eukaryota; kingdom Viridiplantae; phylum Streptophyta; class Magnoliopsida; order Zingiberales; family Zingiberaceae; genus Wurfbainia; species Wurfbainia villosa. The sequence goes on from CM046005.1 coordinate 569,757, forward strand.
TGAATGCTCAATGTGCTTGCTGTCGCACGAACCATTTTCTAATTTGATGTTTCATTTAGTCTTTGTGACTATTAATCTATGTTCTATTAGTCTTTTGGGACAATAGATGTTGCTTCGATTTAGTCTATGTGACTAAACACCTCTTCTAAAATGGTCTGTATGATCATTTTGTCTATGTGACATACCTTGGACGAGTGGGAGATGTTGGAAGTTCGTGGCAGTTCCACGAACTGCACAAAGGCAGTTCGTGGAACCGCCTCGAGCACGCACGGCTTGAAGCCGTGCGTGCATCTCCTTCCCTTAAAAAGGGAAGGAGTGCGTCCAAGGCTGGCTGTTGGGCGATCGATGCCAGACGAAGAGGCTTGGAAGCAATCAAGGAAACGTCCGGCGAACTTGGTTTGTGGAAACAGAGGAGTCTTCCGGATTTCTGTGATCACTCCTTCGACACGAGTCGAAACTCCAATCGGGTAATCAACAAGAACAGGTATAATCTACAGTTTGGTTTATAAGTTTGTAATGAAGACGAAGACAACATCGATGTCGTCATCGGTCGCCCGCCGACCGTTGCTTGTCTGTTGGCCGTCGCCCGTCGCTTTTCCGTTGGTCATCGCCCGGCGCCCGCTGGACGATGGAAGGTGGATGGTCGACAGTCGACGATCGATGGATGATCGACGGTCAGTTTCTGTGGGCGACATGGGCAGGCGGGCGATGGTGGCGAGCCGTGGTCGTCGGGCGGCGACGACCGATGGCCGACAACCGCTAGCGGCTCGATGGTCGCATGGCCCAATGGTCGACGACCAACAATTGGGGACCGACGGCCCGTGGTCGTCGATCGGTGATCGCCGACGATCGACAACGGTCGACGATTGACGACCGGCAACCGACGATCAGTGATCAACAATCGACAACTGTTGGACGGGCGACGACCAACGAACGACGACAATAAGCGACGAATTGATAGAAATGAAACTCAAACCCACCATTTAAATTGGATTTCGTTAATTTCCAAATAATTAGAAATCATTCTAAAATTTTAATTCTAAATCCATCAACCAAACACTCTCATTCTAAACTCATCCTTATCCTTGAATGGTATCAGAGCCATTAAATTCTGTTTCATCATATTTCTGTTTCATTGATTCATGATAAATCAGGGTTAACAATTTTTTGAGTGCATGCTAAATTATTGAATGCTTTCCTTGATTTCATTGACTGTGTATTCAGAGTTATGGATTTTTTTTATTTTATATCAAATTAATAATGAAGAGACATTCCGTACAATTGTATGCCACATTAATGCAAAATTCATGATGTTGTCATGGGTGGCGTGGATAGTTGCATGTAGGTGAGATGGTGGGAGTGTTTTTTTTTTTTGGCGCATGTGGTGATGTACCTGGGCATGTTTTTTCGCCAATTGATTATGATTGGCGTGCAACATCCACAATCGCTTTTGGGCGTGTTTTTTTTCGCCAATTGATTATGATCGTGCAACACCCACAACTACTTTTAGCCCACTCTTTGCATTAATTCAATAATCAATTGATACAATAAAATTCGAATATGAAATTATTTTTCAATCGATTATATTCACCTATTGCTAATAATTAATTGATATAAGTACTAATCAATTGCTCATTAAAGATCATATACAAAAATGATTGGAAAGTTGATCAAATATTTAATTATTCAGTTCAAGTTTGAGTCTATCTATATACACACATGCTACTAAATTGAATTATTATATCGGCTCAAAGGAAGACATTCTAAGTGAGTTTAATACATTTTATATAGGTAGATATATATCTATGCTAAAAATAATTAGCCCAAAGGAAAATTACTTTTATGTCAGATATATATTTACAGGTAGCTTACAACTAGGGAACAAAATTTATTTAGTTCAGATCATATACCAAAATATATCGACCCAAAAAAAGATATATTGAGGAGTTAATTAAGGTTGTTGTGAGCTATGAATTAAAAAAAACTCATATAAGTGTCATATTATGCGCATAATGGGTCAACTCAAAGAAAGTCACATTATGCGGTCAATTAAAGTTTGAGTTATATCAGAGAGTATCGCTAATAAATTGTAGTTTAATTCCTTGAATAAAATACAATATTATATTTGATATATCTCATGAGGAGTCCATTCATATGCATTTAAAATTAATTATAATTACATTAACTATATCTACTTATTTGTTCTTGGCTTTGACTTCATCACGAGTTTATATTATTATCTCTCTTTGTTTTCAGTGCAATCTGCAACTGTTAATGTTAATAACATCCCCACACTTACTGGTTCTAATTTTGCTGAATGGAAAGAGTACATTATGGTAATTTTAGGATACATGGACTTAGACTATGCATTGAGATACAATTGTCCTGCACCTTTGACTAGTGCCAACACTGTTGAGCAGAGGGTTGAATTTTAAAAATGAGAGCGATCAAATCGTATGAGTCTAAGTATCATGAGACTCTCTATTCCAACACCAATTAAGGGCTCAATAACTGAAGGAGAGAATGCTAGGAGTTCCTTAGTCAATTAGTAGATCGATTCGTTGCAAATAAAAAGGTTGAGACTACCACACTTCTTTCAAAGTAGATAACTATGTGGTATAATGGCAAAAGGAACATCAGGGAGTACATTATGGAGATGTCCAATATCGCCACAAGTCTGAAATCACTTAAACTCGAAATGTCTAAGTCTATGTTAGTGCATTTCGTCTTGATGTCTTTACTTGCACGATTCACTACTTTTAAAATTTCTTATAATACTCAAAAGGAAAAATGGACATTGAATGAGCTTATAGCTCAATGAGTGCAAAAAGAAGAGAGACTAAGGTATGAGACACCTGAAAGTGCTCACCTAGCTTCTGAGTCTCAGGGGTCAAGAAAGAAAAGAAAGAGGATCAATAATAAAGGAAAAGGAAAGAAAACTGCATATTCTGGGGGTGTTGACCATAAGGAGCAAAAGCAACAAGATAAGGATGTCACTTGTTACTTCTTCAAGAAAGGTCATATGAAGAAAGATTGCCCCAAATACGCCAATTGGCGTATAAAGAAAGGTAAAATTTTTAACTTTGTTAGTTCAGAAGTTAATTTGGCTATTATACCCAATGACACTTGGTGGATAGATACTGGTGCTACTACTCATATAAGTGTCACTATGCAGGGTTGTCTCAAAAGTTATCTTCCGCTTGATAGTGAAAGATACATATGTATATACGAGAATAGAAAGAAGGCTAAAGTCGAGTTGATTAGTATTTTTAGGCTTTCTTTAGGAACATACATCTTTCTATATTTAGAAAATACATTCATTGTACCGTCTTTTTGACAGAATTTAATTTCAATTTCTTGTTTGTACAATTCTGGTTACACTTGTTCATTTGGAAATAAAATGTTTAGTATTTTTAGATCTGTCAAACGGGCTAACCTATGGCGGGGCGGGTCAACCCGTCGTAAATTCAACATTTAGCGGGGATGGGCGGGTCGACCCTTCATTCTGGCGGGTTGAGAAATCTCCAACCCAACCCAACCCAAGGTGGGCCAACCCGCGGGCCAGGAAAAAAAATCCAAAATTATTGAGGCGTTGAGAGCTTAAGGCGATAATCGATAAGACAGATAGAATATCATGATAAGAATGTATGCATTTGAAGCAACTAAAATATTATAATTGAGATCTAATTATTGATAGACAATATTAGATACAAATATTTTTTATTTTTTTAATACTTTAAAATATTCAAATCTTGATAATATGCAAATTCAAATTTTGACTCCTCTAAATAGAGATCTAATTGAGATTTTTCAACACTTGTAATTAGTTGATTTTGATATGTCATCATTTCCTATATTAATTGAAATATTAATGATAAAATAATTATAAACTAATTAGAGTATATAAAAAAATTATTAGAGTGCTTAAATCAAATATTCTTTATTATTTTCTCTAATTTCTCTTACATTTTGTACAAAACACAAATTAACTAATGAGAAATCATTCATGTTGTGGCATAGGCGTTTAGAACATATATCGACACAACGTCTAGAAAGGTTAATGTCACATGGAATTCTCAGTACCCTTGACATGTCAGACTTTGATGTTTGCATAGAGTATCTTAAGAGAAAGACGACTAACAAAAGAAATAAGATGGCAAGTCGTTGTAATGATGTTTTGGAGCTAATACATACAAACATTTGTGGCATATTCCCTAAAGCATCTTGGAATGGATACACATATTTTATTAGCTTCATAGACGATTACTCTCAATTCGGCTATCTATACCTTATTCATGAAAAGTCACAATTTTTGGACATGTTTAAAATTTTCAAAGCCGAAGTTGAAAATCAACTAGGGAAGAAAATTAAAGTCGTTCAGTCTGACCGTGGAGGTGAATATTATGGTCGATATTATAGATCAAGTGAACAACGTCTAGGACCATTTACGAATTACCTTGCTGAGTGTGGATTGTGCCTCAATATACCATGCCTGGTACTCCCGGTCTGAATGGTATAGCTGAACGACGCAATCATACCCTAAAGGGCATGGTAAGAAGTATGATGACTTTTACTTCCCTACCAGAGTCTTTGTGTGGTGAAGCGCTTAAGACTGCAGTTTATCTACTTAATCGAGTACCTAGTAAGGCAATAACTAAAACCTCATTCGAGATGTGGACAGGTAGGAAGCCTAGTATCAGGCATTTACACATCTGGGGTTGTCCAGCTGAGGCTAGACCTTATAGACCTAATGAAAAGGAAATGGACACAAGAACTGTTAGCTGTAATTTTGTAAGTTACTCTGAAAAATCTAAGGGGTTTAAATTTTTTGACCCTTCTAATAAATCCTTCTTTGAAACAGGAAATGCCAAATTCATTGAGGACGGTGGGAGTGATAAGGTTAGGGAAATATCTTTTGAGGAAAACATTAGCAATTCTCCTGTGGTCACTACTAGTGCAATGAGTAATGATATGATTTCTATACCTTACATTATGGAAATTACACATCTAGTGAGAGTAGTGAGACAAGATATACCTGTGTCATCTCCAATGCAATCGGAGGGTTCTTCCACTCTGAATGAGATATTGCCTCATATTGATGAGCAAGTATCTCAACCACCTCAAGTACAAGTGCCTTTGAGACTATCCACTAGGGAAAGGAGATCCGCGATATCTCATGATTATGTTTATCTCCAAGAACATGAGTTTGACATTGAGCTGGAAGATAATCTTTTATCTTTCCAAGACGTTAAACATTGTTCTAATCCTGAAAAATGGATTGAAGCCATGAAAGATGAGATGAAATCCATGACAAACAATGTCGTATGAGAACTAGTCGAATTGCCTGAAGGAGTGAAACCTGTTGGTTGTAAATGGATATTTAAAACCAAGCGGGATTCAAAGGGTAATATTGAAAAGTATAAGGCTCACCTTGTTGCCAAGGGATTCACTCAGAAGAAAAACATTGATTATAAGGAGATTTTCTCACTTGTGTCAATGAAAGACTCCCTTAGAGTAATCATGACACTTGTAGCTCATTTTAATTTGGAGTTACACCAGATTGATGTAAAGACTGTATTTCTCAATGGAGACATTGAGACGTCTATATATATGGTGCAACCGGAGAACTTTGAGTCTGAGGATTCAAAGCACCTGATATGTAGATTAAAGAAGTTCATTTATGGTTTAAAATAGGCATCCCGTTAGTGGTATCGAAAATTTAATCAAGTGGTCATCTCATTTGGATTTAGAGAAAATCCTGTTGATTAGTGCATATATATCAAGTTCAGTGAGAGCAAGTGTATTATACTTGTTTTATATGTGGATGACATATTACTTGCAAACAATAATAAGGAACTGCTGCATGAAACCAAGTTATTTCTATCCAGTAATTTTGAAATGAAAGATCTTGGTGAAGCATCATTTATTTTGGGCATACAGATATGTCGCGATCGTTCAAGAAACATTCTTGGACTTTCACAAAAGGCCTATATTGAAAAGATGCTTATAAGGTATAACATGCAAAATTGTGTGCCTAGTGATACTCCTGTATCTAGAGGTAACAAATTCAGTTTGCAGCAGTGCCGACAACTTGAACTTGAAATAAAGGAGATGAACCAATTCCCTTATGCATCAGCTGTGAGAAGTTTAATGTATGCACAAGTTTGTACACGACCATATATAACATTCATAGTGGGAATGTTGGGCAGATATGCAAGTAACTTAAGACTGTCACATTGAAAAGCGGCAAAGAGAGTGATGTAATATTTGCAAAGAACTAAAGGACACATGCTCACGTATCGAAGGTCAAATCACCTGGAGGTGATTGGTTTTTCAGACTCTGATTTTGCTGGATGCTTGGATAACAGGAGGTCTACTTTGGGCTATATTTTCATGCTGGCTGGAGAGGCTATATCTTGGAAAAACATCAAATAGATGTTAGTAGCCACTTCTATTGTGGAGGCAGAGTTGATAGCATGTTATGAAGCATCCAATCATGGAATTTGGCTGCAGAACTTCATCACAACGCTACAGATCGTTGACGATATTGACAAACTATTAAGGATTAACTGTGATAATAAAGCCGTGGAACTTTATGCCAAGAATAATTGTAGTTCATCAAAGTCCAATCACATTGACATTAAGTTTCTTATAGTTAAAGAAAGAGTTCAGAGTCATCAGGTAATAATAGAGCACATCAATACAAATTCCATGTTGGCAAATCCACTCACTAAAGGCTCATTGCCAAAGGTGTTTCGTGCGCATATTGTGGATATGAGAATTCTTCTTATGGATGAAATACTCATTTAGTAGGAATCTGTATTTATTTAATTGCTTTATATTTGTAAAAGACAAACATTTCTTTTCTTTTGTACGTAGATAAATGGGAATTTTACTTGTTTGTTTGACACTCTGAAATAAAGTATCGTGATTTACTGCTGTGGTTAAGCATTTGGTATTTGTAAATATGATATAGATTCCTGATTGAATCATAAGGTTTGGATCATGATTTGTTGTTGCGGTTTAGCATAAAGTATTTACAAATATGATCAGACCCTTTTTGGGTCAATTTTTTGGACCAGTTGGAAATTGACATGTACTGATTATATTTCATGTAATTTTCATGCTACACATCCACATCTTGATCTTTGTCATCAGTGATATTGATATTGTGATTACTGTTGGGGCTTGCTACAATTATATATAGTAGTTATGACCTCTTTAATCCTATACCAATGAAGTTGATGGACCAAATTGTTTACAGGGGATTCTATATCTATAAGTTTGATATCAACTACAGTTATACCCGTATGTCATATACACATCACATATAGTCCAAGTGAGAGAATGTTGGATTTAATCATTTAAATCTCTAGATAAAATCTCCTTTAAGGTGGACTTAATGTAATTTGTATAGACGAATACGAACCAAATCCATTTAAGTGATCTAATTTGAGGTTAATAGGTTTCAGATTATTGGATGTGAGTTTATTTGTGTAGAACCCTTAAGCCCGATCCATTATCATCTATGGGCTGATAATGGATCAGACTTTTATATAAAGGGGAGGTCCCCATTAGATTAGGAAGAAATTTCTTGACGTCTCTTCATTCCCCATTGACGAAGAGTTTTCGGCGCCATCATCCTAATTCTTTCGGAAGATCACCTTTACTTCTTTTTCTCTCGCAGGAAATAAGATTAAGAGGATGGCTTCAACGACAATGTCTGTCACGCCCCGTAGGAGACCCCGTCAGACGAAAATCCGACATTATCTCCCCTGTACGGGTGATAATCCCAATTTACATACAAGGCCTACACGACCACTATACATCGATCAATACGACCGGAATCCAAACTCACACGCAGATAAATAAGATAGGCCTCTGGCCATCAACCAAAATAAATGCATAATATCTATCACAACTATACTTACCCCTTCTATCATCTGGGCAGGAATACTCACCAAAACTAATCCAACAAAACCGAATAAAAGTCCATAAGGACACCAAAAATCCAAATACAAAATCAATCTCCAAACCTAAACATGTCCTCTAACCAAAATACCTAAACCATAAAACAAATATCCAACTAAAACATTTACGACGAGTGGGGTCCGACAGCTGCACTCTCCTGACAGCTTCATCCTGAAATAGATATAAATCAACGGGGTAAGTTCAAAGAACTTAGCGGATATAGTCGATATGCAAGTGAGATATAGCTAACAATAAAAATCATGCCAGTACAGTCTCACATAAAGGGTAAGCAAGAAATAAATGAAAAAAAGACTATACTCACCTGAATCTCCTACCCTGATATAGGAGCAAGTGCCCTACAATAAGAGTCATCACCATATACAAATATGTATCCTGTATGCATGACAATCATATGCAATATCCAAGGCATCAATACAATAATGCAGCAAACACAATACAAATGCAATCCGTGCAAAGTGCATGCCGTGCAAATGACATGGTCACCCCTGACGCTAGTCAGCCGCCTCACACGCGATGGTGAAGCCGAGTGAGTAGGGCTATGACAACTGTGCACTCTGCCATCACTGCTCCTGAGTGACCGAGTGGACAGGATGCTGTCGGAGTACACCTATCCTCCTGCCCCAAACAAAGTGGGGGAGCTAAGCTCTCATCTCCCGGTGTCATAGACCAGAGGAGGGATCCCTGCCCGCTACCACGCTGCCTCATCGCTACCCATGAGCGGACCAGCGGAGCCTGACAGAGCAACTGCACACACCCTCCTGATGTACCACTAACCCATGAGTGGCAGTGTGTGCAGGTCATGTAACTAGCTGCGGGCTCAACAATAATGGAACCCCGTCCAGCCAGCATGCAATCATGCAAAAATGGTGCATGATACTAAAGCATGTAAATCCTACTCAAAATACCTATCCGAATAATATGTACAATCAATATGTACATATCCCTAATCCATATACTATGATCCAAATCAAACAGAAAAATATAATCATATTCTATCACATGCATGTATCTAGTAGGCACCAAAAGCATACTAGGCATATAAACATGAAAAAATTATTGTAAGCTATCCTAACTAGCATATCAACAATGACTATATCTAAAAGATAAGTCAAAATACCCATCTGAATATATATCCGCAAAAATGAAAACGTCACGATCGGGGACCTGCCTCGTGACTGAAACTTGTATATAGCATAACCTTTGTTAAGCACAAAAATGCAATTCACCGATAAATCGAATACTTAATCGATTTCCTTCATAACTCAATTAACCCAAATAAATTTCCAATTGTCACTAAATTTTCCAACCGTCTTATTAATCCTTTTCCTACCATAAATATCCATACAATTAATTTAACCCACTAAATCAATTGATAAAAATTTTGATTAATTAATGAATAAGCTAATTAATCAATTAAACCTGGTTTAACCTGCATTTTAACAACCTAAGCCAAATAAATAAAATTTACTGATTTTTAATTTATCCAACTATTGTTCCAATCAATTTATCCAATTAATTCCTAATCAACTACCTAATTCATCACCTTCAAAAATCCTCAAAACCAAACAATATCACCCAACCATCCCATATCCTCCGAATACCATACCGATCAACCGAATAACACCAAAATCAGCCCAAATCGACCAATCAAGCTCACTCGCCCTAGGAATTCCACCGACAGCCGATACCCCCAACTCAATTTCTTAAATTCACAATCGACACATCCACCCACAGGCCACTAACATCCGACCTTGCACAGCCCGCTCTCAGCCGGCCCAAATTCCTTCCCTACTGCCCTATTCACCAACACCATCCCTACCCACCGATCGACCAAGACAGAAAAGACCCTTACCTACTCTGGCGACCTCCGGCCAGAAATCACAGCGAAGGGGAACAAAAGAGGCGCGGACGGTCCGGTGGCAGAGGAGTTGGCGAGCACGCCTGTGGACGGCGCGAATAGGGCACCCATGGCGGTTGCTGCAAACCCTTGGCAGCCTGAGCACCAGGAAGGCGACGACGTTCGCCGGCGCTTGCGGAGAAGAGGCATCGGGCAGCGGTGCTCGCGGGTGCACAAGTGAGGGCTGCGGTGGGGGAGAGAAGGCTCGGCTGCCGCGGAGGAAGATGTAGAGGACGACGTAGGGAAAGAGGCGACACTCGAGGAAGAAAGGCGTCGCCGACGAAGAAGAGGGCGCCGACGGAAGTGGGCTCGCGAAAGGGAACTGCCGAACGAAGGAAACAGGGGTCGCGACGCGGCAGAGGAAAAATAAAAAGGGAAGAAATTTTTAGGTTTTCTGGTCTAGGTTAATACCCCTTAAATAAACCCCACCTAAAATTGTTTATTTTATCCCCGTAAAAATCTCGTACGGACTCCGTTTAAATCCAGAAAAATTCCGGAAAAATTCTTAAAATTCCCTAAAAATCCCGAAAAATTTCTAGGATTATTTCCTTAATTCTTTGGCCATTAAATTTACATGTTAATTTTTCCAGTATTTAACAATGTCTCTTCCACTGCATTCAGATGATATCGTTGTTGTTTTATGTTTTTCTTGCCATACCATGATAGATAAAATAAAATTCGTTTGTGTATTTTTTATTGTGAATTTTTATTCTGTTTCTAGAATTCATAAGGTAAGGAGAATACACATAATTTTATCCTTCACTTATATGTGTAAAAAAAAACTATAAAAAAAGAAAAGATGGAGAAGGATCCAAACACCACACAAGAAAACATGAAACTTCAGACATGAGCTAAAATAAAGAACATGAAATTTTCAGAACAATATTCAAGGTCAAGACTCATATCCTTAATTATGCTTCTTTGAAAGTTTGCTTATCCTGATGCTTCCTTTTCACGAACATGTGCTTCCTCAAAATTAATTATCTAGAATTTCAAAATCCATTGGGAATCCTGTTACTTTATGTAGAAAATAATCGCTAAAACTTTTCAGTTAGCTTACCTTGACCATTATATATCGTTTGCTCTAAGCACAATGCAAACCTATTTAAGTAGGGGTATTAGTGTGAGAGTAGATGATCAAGGAAAGAGCTCCAATAACATCTTCTGGATCACCAATGCCGCGAGGGAATGTATTATAGAAGACAGAGTGGTGAGGTTCCCAAATCTCCAAACACAATCCCAAGACTCTTGAAATGCAAATCTGGAGACCAATAAGGCTGAAAATTTCTGCAGAAATGAACTATCATCACTTCAAATTGCTTAAATGACAACATTAAAGCAAAGTCTACACAAGTCGAGAAAATAAAGAAAGAAAGAAAGAAAGATGTCTCCCGGGATGACTCGATGATAAGTATAAGATGACGTTTGTGAGCTGAGGAACGAGGGGTCTAAAATTTTTCTGGGATGAAATATCTTTTCTTGTGCTTACCACCGAGTCAAGAGTCAAAGGTCCATTCGTGATTTACCTCTCTCATAATGACCGAGGGGCCGGTCGATGGAGGTCGCTAGTTTGACGGTTCTAAACTTTTGTGAGAAAATAAAGAAAGATGAGACAATTAATTATTGATCGTTCACTCAAATTATTTCTCAAAAGAAAAAAGTAAAAGAAGTAAAAGGGTAGAGTTGAGAAATTTCAATAAAACAAGGATCGAACTTAAACCATAAATTCTCAAAGTTGAAGTCCAAATTTCTAAATTATTGGAAGTGAAAACAGGTTAAAAGAACCCATTTTTTCAGTCTTCTACAATTAATTCGTACATGGTATTTGACTAAAAAAAGATAACGATCAATTATTAATCTTCACATAATAGACTGAAACAAATGTCAAAAGGTAGTGAGACCCCTCAATAGTGGATATTTCAGAAAAGATATATTCAATTAGCGAATGCAGAGAAAAAGTGATGATGCATACGACCGGATCAATTATGTCAGTGTTCAATTATAAGAAAATTTTCAAAATTTTAAAGAAGAAAGAAAGAAAGAAATATTTCTACAACTTATGGCAATATATATTCAGATAAATAAAAGAGCACCTTCTCTCTGTACATGTTTCTAAGTCTGCCAGCTTCTTCGTCCATGGGTTATCAAGATTCCGATCCAATTCCCACATGCTCCCCTTGTTCGTCTCATAATTTCCAGAACTGGACGCCATCACGCACCACTGTTCGCTTAACAATATACAATTTCCTGATATTTACGTGAAGTCCAAACTCTTAGCCAAAAAGCAATATGCTATGCGGCGACATGAAACAAATCAGAAAAAGGAGTTATCTCCCATACTTGAGCTCGAATCTGGAACCCTCAACTTAGAAGCGAAATATGTTGGTGCAATCGATTTAGATCACGATTGATCAGATTCAAGTTGAATTCGAGTAGTATTTTGATATTTGATAATATTTTAGTGAGATTGTTGGTGCAATCGATCCGAATCATGATTGACCGGACTCGAGCTTGACTCGAATGATATTTGACGATAGTTTGACCATTATTTTATTATATGGTCGACATGAGGTTAACCATATGATGGAGAAGTCCATGCAAGTCTTGTGTACTTTGTATGGAAAGTTCAAGTGGGATATTTGACAATTGGAAAGTCCAAGTTAAGAGTACTTGACATGGAAAGTCCAAGCATGGATCTTGGCAAGAAAAAGTCCAAGCTTGAGTCTTGGCAAATGGAAAGTCCAACATAGGTTGGCAAGGGAAGTCCAAGGGATGATATTGATGGTGTAAAGTCCAAGGGTGGAGTCTTGGTAACATAAGTCTAAGGTTGGCGGCGTAAAGTTCAAGCGGAAGTCTTGACAGCGTAAGCCCAATGTGCCTTGACGATATAGACCAACTTAGCGTGACAATAGCCGATGGAAGCATCTAAAGGCTAGCGTATGGATGAACAAGTCATGAATGACTTGGAGGGATCTAATAGGCGTGAGGCTGATAGAGGTGGCTAGAAGGCTTATGTCTAAGTTAAGGGTGGTCTAGCAAATATAAGAGTATCATACTTGGGGTTAAATCTCATGTTTGAGGTTAACAATCGACTAGGGCTTTGGACCAGTCGACTGGTCAAGTGTTTTGATACTTGACAGTCGAGTCGACTTACATCAGTCAATTGAGATTATGGCCAGTCGAACTGCTCGGACTTGACTGATGTTTGATTGCAGAAAATAATATGACAGTCGATTGATGACTTGAGTTGTCGACTGTCATGGATGACAGTTGATTGCTGGTCAAGGTTGCAGGAGCAGAATGCTCAGTAGCCGACTGGTCAGTGTAATCGTTAGCTTGAATGTTGACGTGGATTAAGTCTGTTGTCTCACAATAGCATTGTTGGCAGTCGACTGCTAGGCGAAAATTCAGGCGCAAGGAGGCTTAACAAGAGCTCGACGGGAGGGATTTCCACAGCGATTTCTTGGGCGATTTGCTGGTGCAAATTAGGGTCTTCAATCTCGGTTCAAGCGATCAACAAGCAAACATCTAAAAATGTATTTGTAAAGTTTTCTTTACGTGTTTTTGTGTATTGTATTTATATTTGCTTGTTGTACTTTCGTTTATTGTTGCAAACACTTGTACGAGGTTTCTCCGCCTCCGACTTGTTGTCGAGAAGGAGTGTTTTGATTGTTAGCGGTGTTTGGCATCGCTAGAGCTCATTTGAGCCCAATCTATGGAGTAGAAACCCTAAGGTTTCGATCCACGTTATATCACTTGCATATTTTGTGTGATTGTGTATTCGTCTTCATAATTGTATTGTATTTTATATTTTCACTACGCTAACAAGTTTTGTAGAGACGAACATGGTCGATTTCCATCTTCAACCAACATGCTATTCACCCCCCTCTAGTGACGATCAATTCCCCAACAAGTGGTATAAGAGCAAGTCATTCTTCACCGACTTCACATCTGAGGGAGCAAAGGCGCTAGATATCAAGATGAATTTTCAAGAGAGATTGGGTGACAACATCAACATTCCGCTGTCCTTTGATCGCGAAGATTTCACATATTGGAAAGGTAGAATGATGAATTTTCTTATGTGCAATTTTGATAATTGAATTAGTGTCGTAGTAGGTTTTGACACTTCAAAGGACGAAGAAGGAAGAAAACTCAAGAAGAAGAATTGGAGCAAAGAGCAACTCCGATACTTTAACATTAATAATAAGGTAATGGTATATTACTTAGCGTAATTTCTAATGATATATTGTGTAAGATAGGAGATTGTAAAGATGCCAAGGAGCTTTGGAGCAAGTTGATAAAATATCATGAAAACCCATCACCAACACATGAAATAGAAGAGGAGTCCAAGGAGGAGTGCTCATCCTCTCAAGCTCAAGAAGAAGCAAGCACATCTCCATCTCAAGAGCTTGAGGATTCAGAGGTTGATAGGGAATCAACATCCGGATCGGAAGAGGTGGAAGAAGTGGAAGAAGCCTCCACCTCTAGGATTGAGGGAGAGGAGAGACCATTCACTTCGGAGCATCAAGAAGAAGCTTCTACTTCTGGTTAAAAAGAAGAGGAAGCTCAAAATTCCACCACCATTGACCTAGGTAACTCAAGAAATTTAGTTAAAAATAAAAATCATATAATTTTCTTTGAGTGTAGGGAATATGGACACTACAAGAACAAGTGCCCTAAGAAGGTTAAGAAAGTCAACCGACACCAAAACCTTAAGAAATCTCAAAGGATGTCGGAGCCCCAACTATTAAGAGCAAGGAGCACGTGGTGTACTTCAAGTGCCACCAAAGAGGATATTATAGGAGTCAATGCTCTAGGGGGAAGAAGAAGAGGCAAGAAGACACAAGTAGGGGGAGCTTCCAAAGCAAACCCTAAGGTATATTTTAATGTACCTTCTAGTTTCAGGTTTAAAAAACATATTTTTAGCACTCTTGCTATTACTCATGAAAAACATGCTAGGAATAATAGGTCTTATTGCTTAGGAGCCAAACACGTCAACTTTAGAAATAAGGAGAAATTTGGAACTAATGTCTCTAAAAAAATCCTACATAGGGAGACCATTAAAAACATAGAGGATCACCTAGGCATCAACCCTAAATGGACTCGATATATGCCTAGAAAGAATAACCCTACTCAAAGAAATAATGGGCCCATAAAATTTGAGAAATTAGAGCTAGAAAATCAAGTTTTGACGTCAAAACTTGAGAAATTAGAAAAGACCCTTAGGATTATGCAAAATTAAATGCAAGAGTCAAATGGTCAAAGTCAAGGGCTTAGGAGACAAGAGTCATCCAAAGGCAAGAAAGGTTTGAGTCACAAACCTAAACCTAAGGAGACCTACTATAGTATTCCATTTAATTATGGAACATAACCTAGGTCTAGGAAGGCCATGGTTACTAGGGAGGTCATCCCAAAGATTAACCAAGGTAAGTGCTTAGTGGCTAGGGTTTCGAAAAAATCTAGGGAAGCCACTAAGAAGGTTACAAGGGGAGTCACCCCTAGAGTTAACCTAGGCAAGACTCAAATGACCAAGACTACCAAGCCTAGAAGGGTCATTAATTAAGAGGGTATCTAGAGAGGTCATCCCTAAAGAATACCTAGTAAACCCAAGGAGCTCCAATAGGTTTTGGGTTCCTAGGAGCGTGATCGATTCACTCTAAATGAGTTAGGGTGTGCCAACTTTAAATGGATGAGTAGTTAACCTAACCATGGTAAAAGTGACACTTTAGGTTATTTTCAAGGTTATGAGTACCTTGAAAATAAGTTTGATCTTATATCCTAAAGGATTTTAGGATGTGCCAATATCATTTGAGAATTATGATAAATTAATCAAATTGACACAATTTAGGTCTTAGGTCATAGTATGTCATTTTAGATTTTTGGCACACTTGGGGGATGAGTGAAAATATGGCAAAATGAAATTAATAATAAAAAATGACAACAAATATTAAAATTTAGGTATTATATACCTTTATATTTTATTTGTCATGATTGATTTTCCATATGATATGTCATGACATCATTCTTATTTTTAATCATATAAAATATTATGATCATGCTTAGAATTAGATTTATGCCATGTATGCTTAGATTTGTATTTTATGCCATGACATCATAATCATTGGCCATGTTTATTTATGTTATCATTTATGTCGTGATCATTCATGCATTAATTAAAAATTGATTTAAGGACAATTGACATGATTTGAAGTCCCATGTATAAGAGAATCAAGTAGAGTTGTCTTAGAAAATGTATGAAGCCTTAGATTAAAATAACCAAAACTCACATCTCACATTAAATTGACATGTGTGTGTTTTCAAACACCCTAGACATATGTGAGATGCCAGAAAATGAGTTAAGTTCAAAGTGCATAGTTTTTGCATCTAGATGAACTCAAACTCATCTTATATCATGAGTGGATCATGGAGAAAGCTAATATGCAAGTCATGTGCATTGAGCCCATTGATCATGATCCAATATAAGTTTTCAAAAACATTTACAAATCATTTTAGAAAACCTTGGTGAAGTCTATTTTTTGATAGCAATCACCATTGAGAGAGTTGATACAAAGTAGGGCCAAAACATTGAACTTTTCAATGATTTTGAACTTTGTGTCATTCTCCTATTTTATGGGTATTTTATTTTTCTAATATTTTTCACCCATAATACTTGTTATAAGTAGTATACCTATAAAGTTTTAAGATTTTTCAAAATATGTATATTTACTTATGTATTTTCAAATTTCATTTCTGATTTTTGATTTCTGCATTTTGTAGATATCAGTCGACTGCCGCTTAATGGTAGTTGATTGATGCATAGGACAGTCGACTGGTTACTGTAAGAGTCAATTGCCAGAGTTGATTTCGGATAAACAAAGTTTGTTTAGCCTGATTTCAGCTATGTTAGGTTACCCTAACTGCTCATAACTCTAGGATATACATTGGAAAGCATTGGAAAGGGTAAAAATCCATTGAATATGGATTAAGAGAGTTGTTTAGGGTGTGTATCAATTTTAAGGTGTGTGAGAGTTCATGTTTGAACTTTTGCCCTTAATTTTGATGATTTAGTATTCCTATGAGCTTAGGGACTCTCCAAGGACATTATTAATGCAATGGTCGAGGGGGAGCAAACCTTTAGGAGGAGGTATCCATCATGGAATGATGGATGTGTTCTTTCTCATGAGGGAGAGAAATGAGAATGTGAGATGCACAATTTGAAAATTGGGAGAGTTTATAGAAAGCTTCTCTTAAGTGATATGAGACTTATCACTAGGAAGCGTGAAGACATCCTAGATATTTTTGGTCCAAGAGGGAGATCGTAAAATCTCATTGGGATATGAGACATTGACCTCATTGAGGAGAACCTTTTTAATGTTTGTCAAAAAGAGGGAGAATTTATGGGATTACCAATTTAGGATAATTGGTAAGGAGATTTGAGTTAGGTGACCTAACTCAAAAGTGTTTGTTTTTTTTTTCAAACATCAAAAAGGAGGAGATTGTTAGTGTAATCGGCCCAGGTCACGATTGACCAGACTCGAGTTAGAATCGAGTAGTGTTTTGATGTTTGACAATGTTTTAGAGAGATTGTTGGTACAATCGACCCGGATTATGATTGACTGGACTCGAGCTTGACTCGAATATTATTTTGATATTTGACGATGGTTTGACCATTATTTGACTATATGGTTGACATGAGATTGACCATATGATGGAGAAGTCCAAATCTTGTGTACTTGGCATGGAAAGTTCAAGTGGGACACTTGGCAATGGAAAAGTCCGAGTCATGGGTACTTGACATAGAAAGTCCAAGCATGGGTCTTAGCAAGGGAAAGTCCAAGCTTAAGTCTTGACAAATAGAAAGTCTAACATGGGTTGACAAGGGAAGTCCAAGGGGTGATATTGGTGGCATAAAGTCCAAGGGTAGAGTCTTGGTAGCATAAGTCCAATGGTTGGCGGTGTAAAGTCCAAGCGGGAGTTTTGGCAGTGTAAGCCTAATGTGCCTTGACAGTATAGACCAACTATGACAATATCCGATGGAAGCACCTGAAGGCCAGCGTATAGATGAACAAATCATGGATGTCTTGGAGGGATCTGATAGGCGTAAGGCTGATGAAGGTGGCTAGAAGGCTTAGGTCTAGGCTAAGGGTGGTCTAGCAAGTATGAGAGCATCATACTTAGGGTTAAATCTCATGTTTGAGGTTAGCAGTCAACTGAGGCTTTGGACCAGTCGACTGGTCAAGATTTTTAACACTTGGTAGCCGAGTCGACTTGCAGCAATTGACTAGGATTACGACCAGTTGAACTGCTCGAACTTGATTGGTATTCGACTGTAGGAAATAGTCTGACAGTTGACTGACAACATTGAGCAGTCGACTGTCATGGATGACAATCGATTGCTGGTCAGGGTTGCGGGAGCAGAATGCTCTATAGCTGACTGGTCAGTCGGCTACGACCCTGGTAGTCGATTGCTAGGTTATGGCAATCGACTGCAAGTTTAACCGTTGGCTTGAATGCTGATGTGGATATAGTCCGTTGTCTCACAACAATACTATTGGCAGTCGATTGGGGACTTATGACAGTCAACTACCAAGCGAAAATCCAGATCGCGAGGAGGCTTAAAAGGAGCTTGGCAGGAGGGATTTCCACAACAATTTCTTGGGCGATTTTGAGGCGATTTGCTGGTGCAAATCAGAGTCTTTAAGCTCGATTCAAGCGATCAATAAGCAAGCATCCATAAGCGCATTTGTAAAGTTTTCTTTATGTGTTTTTGTGTATTGTATTTGTATTTACTTGTTGTACTTTCGTTTATTGTTGTAAACACTTGTACGAGGTTTTTCTGTCTCCGACTTGTTGTCGAGAAGAAATGTTTTGATTGTTAATGGTGTTTAGCATCGTTAGGGCTCATTCGAGCCCAATAAGTGGAGTAGAAACCCTAAAGTTCCAAATCACGTTATATCGCTTGCGTATTTTGTGTGATTGTGTATTCGTTTTCATAGTTGTATTGTATTTCATATTTTCGCTGTGCTAACAAGTTTTGTAGAGACGAACACGATCGATTTTCATCTTCAACGAACACGCTATTCACCCCCTCTAGCGACAATCAATTCCCCAACAAAATCCACAGGGCTCCAAGTTCATAAATTCCACGATAGCATGACCACCGGAACCTGATATAGAAAGAAGTCTCCTCGCACAATCCCACGGGCGAAATGAAAATCGAAATTTCAAAGTTTCCTCATCCGAAAGAGAAAAAAATCCAGCCTTTGCGTGGTCGCGACCGCTGTGCCGCTTGACCTAGGTCACGGGGCTTGGCCACAGCCGCTGCGTCGTTCGACCGAGGTCGCGAGTGTGGCCGCAGCCGTTGACTCACGCTGCTGCGGGCTCACGCAATCGCGGTCGCTGCCTCGTGCGACCGCAGTCTCACGCGATGATGGGGATGGGGATGGGAGAGGAAGGGAAGCGAGGAAAAGAATCGAAGACGAGGGCAAAAAAATAAAAAAGTGAAAAAAATAACCTAAATTTAGAGACTGAATGCTCTATTCAGTCTCTAATTTAGAGACCGAACGGGGGATTTGGTCTCTAAAATATTTATTTAAAAAAATGAATTAAAATTAATATAAAATTAATCTTTAATTTAGAGATTGATTTTTAAATCGATCTCTAATTAGGGATCGATTTTAGAATCGATCTCTAATTTAGAGATCGACTTTAGAATCGGTCTCTAATTAGAGACCAATTCTAAAATCGATCTTTAATTTTAAGAATGACTTCAGAATCGATTTTTAATTATAAATTGATTTTAGAATCGATTTCTAATTAAAAATTGATTCTAACCTTCAACTCTTCGACTAAATTTTCTTCTTAATCTTTAATTGGATGTTGAAATATTTGACAACATTTTTTTTATCATATATTGTTTTTTAAGAGTAGAGTTTTATTTTATTTTATTTTAAAAAGGTCAATTTAATTTGGATAAGACTATTTAATTTTATTAAAAAGTCTTGTTAAAAAGAATAAGTCTGTCTTTACGTACAAAAGAGGGTAATATCCCATATATATTTTTTATAAGTTAATATAACTTTAATTTTGCTACGGTATGTATCAGAGTCAAACCTAATTATCTCTCTAAATCCTAAAACTCTATTTTTTTTCTTTCTTCTAAATCTTAGATCGCGGTTGCTACCATCTCCATAAAAATCGTTTATAATATAACTTAGATTTACTTGTCCATTGTGCAACTACTATCTCTTGGATTATTCTATCTCCACCTCAAACATGAGCGAGCAAATTGAATTTTGAATCAAATATTTTCCAACTATTATTCATGAATTTTGAATCAAATATTTTCCAACTATTATTCAATGTAAAGGTGTCTTTAATGTAGGTATTTTCCTTACTAAAATAAATTATGATGTGTGGTCTCAATTGATAGAGATGCATATTGTTGGAGAAAAACTCTTTATTCTTGCGATGAAAATACCGAGGATGAATGTAATTACCTTTGTTACAAATGAGAAAAACTCTCCTAGATCATGGGCAAGAATGCTCCAACAAAGGATATGTAAAACGATATGCTAGAAAATAAAAGGTAAAAAGTTTACTTTTGATATCCATGACACTTGACATCATGAAGTGTTATAATCACTACCCATGAAATCTAGAGTACTCTTTCCATGTACTCGAGGTTACAATACAATGATAAAGTGTCCAATTTGACTCTCAGATATTCATAGTTCGATCCTTAGTTATGATGAATTTATAAAAAAATTTTTTAAATAAAATGATAAATCAGATAAACTGAAATTGCCGCGTGAGCCTTCTTTGATTTCTCTCTTTTCTTCATGTGTGGGACAGAGAAATTACTAATATGATAATTCAACATTTTTTTATTGTACCCTTTTCATCATAAAAAAGCTTTGGATACCCTATTCCAATGCTTTTTATGATGGTCAGGATGAATTACATGTTTACTCTTTGTATCAGACAACTTTCTCAACCAAATATGGTACTAAATCTCTTGCAATATATATTATGGAGAGTTAATAGAAATTTTTAATTAGACTATTATGATAAAATGGTATGAATGATGATGTTATAGCATATCAACAATCTATTGAGCAAACTTAAGTACACATATTTCTTACTGATTGGATATAATTTTTTTTTTATCAATTTTGACAAGAAATTTTATGACATGATCCACTTCTAACTATAGAAAAGTACTGTTATTCCTTAGTCCGTCATAAGACCATACGATATGCTACTTTAAAGGAGGTCATTGAGAAATCTAAAGCTTTCGCTATGATTTTTCATCATTAACCCAGCCAAACAACACTAAGCCAATTAAAATCCATTAAATTGAAGAATTCTAGAAATCCAGACAAGTCAAAATACAAGTGCACTTGCTGCAACTAAATAGGTCATTCTAAAAGTCATTACTTTGAATTTATTGGATATCCAGATTGGTAGGAGCCAACACAAAATCAAAATTCTAAATGATTATCTACTACGTCAGTTACTCAAACAAAGGAAAATATGTCATTCATACAACATCAACATTGGTGACAACTACAAACATTGAAGGTAAGGTTTATATATTTTCACACTTGTTTTGAATAGTGCACGGATAATTGATTTTGGTGCTACTTATCATATGATATTTGTGGTTGGACAAATCTCAACTCTTAATTGGTCCTCCAAAAAATATATCTCTACGATCGATGATAATACTACCTTGGTTATTGGAGAAGGCTATTCACATCTTACTAAAACTTTACATCTTGATTCTATGTTGATTGTTCCCTCCTTAAATTATAACTTTTGTCTCTCTCAAATTACTACTAATTTATCTTGTGTTATTATTTTTTAACTTGATCATTGTGAATTTAAGAATAACAAAACTCAACAAAAGATTGGTTATGATGTTAAAATAGGGAATCTATACTACTTGGACTTGGAACAAAAAACTTCCAACAGATTACAATAAGCTTTAGTAGTAGAGAACACTGATTCAATAAAAAGGATAATTGAGATCTGATTCTACCATAAACATTTGGGATATACCTCATTTGGTTATTTAAAAAGATTATTTTCCAATTTGTTAAAAAATTTGGATATGTCTATTTTTAAATGTGATATGTGTGATTTATAAAAAGTCATCACGCTTAATTTCCTTTCAATTCAGCAAACTAGTTGTTCAGATAAACCTAAAAAAGGCGTGGTTGAATGCAAGAATTGACATTTATTGGAAGTTGTTCATTCTTCGCTAATAGAAACTCACATGCCTTTATGTTATTGGGGAGAAGCTCTTCTTTCTCCCATAAATCTTATCAATCTTATTCCATTTAGTTCTATCAATTTCAAAACTCCCTTCCAAACCCTTACAAAGGCTATTGTTACTCTAGTAGTTCCAAACCTACCGCCTCATGTCTTCGAATGTGTTGCCTATGTTCATCTTCACAAACGTCAACAAAGTAAGTTAATACCTCAAGCCTTGAGATATGTCTTCGTTGGATATACTATTAATTGGAAGGGATACAAATGCTATCATCCTCCTGCGGAATGTATGTTTGTTGCTATGGAAGTTGTCTTTTATGAAGATATTATGTATTTATCCAAGTCTTACTTTTAGAGGGAGTACTTTGAAGAAATTCAGAATCTTGTATATAACCATGAGGAAGAAGTGGTAGAAGTATCTAATCAAAATGTTGATGATCTAGATCTTGGTGGACAAAACATGGATCTAAGTGGCGATATACTACACAAAGATACTATAAGCATAGAAGAAGATGAGATGGAATATAGTGATCGAAACATAGATCTAAGTGGTGATATCCTACACAAAGATGCTATAGGCATAGAAGAATATGAGATGGAATATATGTTAGGACTGTGGTGTCGTTAGAGGGGAGTGAATAACATTCATCATTCGATCACGATTGCATGCTTGTCTACAAGATGTTATATGCAACAGAAATAAAATAATAAAAAATCACAAGCACAGTACATCGGGATTTTTATATGATTCGAAACTCTCGATTTCTACTCTATGATCTAGCTCCTAGTAATAGATTCACAATCCTTTATCCTTTTCGAAAACCTTCAAGAGGTTGAGAAACCTCTTACAACATATTCTTTTATGATAAATACAATAAAAATAAATATACAATGAAATGAGAAGAACATAAAGCAAAAATAACTTTACATAATGAGATATTCCTTGCTCGTAGTTTAGTTGTCTTAGAAAGTTTCTTGAAGGTTTAGAATGCAACAATAACTCCCCTTCATAGTCTCCAAGAATCAACATCTTCAAAAGACCATGAAACCTTCTTTATTAGATTGCTATCAGACTAATTTTCGTCAATCAATCGACTGACTTTTCCCACCAATTGTCACGCCCCGAGAGTATACCGTACCGAAAAGCAAACGGACGACATCTCCTCTGTACGTGACAACATATCGGGTTAATACAAGACCCGTAGGCCCACAACAACAATACAATATGAAGATATCAACATACCAAACACAGCGAAAACATACTACAGATAAAACAAAATACAAAGACCCAACTGTGCACTCCGGAGTGACTTGACACAACAAGAATCATACTAGAAACCACAACCACGGCCAAATACATCCCATACGTCCGTATATCACAAATACGGAAATAATACAGGCTAAAATCCAAAACAACAATACGGAATACATCAATCCACAAGAATACAGCAAATCGTAAATAAACCTCCATCCGTTCGGTGTGAGATGGGATCAGCTGGCGGAGCTCCAAACGTCCAAGGAATCTTCTACTCGCATTCATGGGACAGAAACCTGTGGTCCAATAAACTCAGGGGTAATATGTAGAAAGTGCATGAACAATATACATGGTATAAAGATCTACAAGTATACATGTGAAGATCTACAGGTATACAGCATGAGTCCAACAGACATACAGTCCTATCCAAATCTAATAACATGTAACCACAGTATAGTCATACTCAATGTGTATACTAAACTGATCAACTGAACATGAAGTAATATACCAACATACCTGACGGTCTGTAACACCATAAGCTATATCATCCTGAACAGATATACAATAACATAACCCATATAACGTACAAAGTCAATCCCATACCTGACCAACACTCAGACATATGAACAGTATATAATCACATGTAATAACATCCCGATCCATACCACACTATAACATGATGCTAATCAAATGCATACAACAGTCTGGACCAACACATATATCATGCTCAACACACAGCAGTATATAAAAAATACAAATGACATGTATCATGATGAACAATCATATGCAAGAATCATAGTTCAATCAAATGCAACATCTCACAGGCATATGTAAAACATATATCAAAATACATGCATACATATATATATCAGCAATGCATATGCATAGTCATGCCTGCGCACCCAACTCGCTACCATGACCCCAGTGTGGCCTAGGTGGCACGACATGACAACTATCCCGACTCCAGCCGCCACCACTCTCGAGTGACCGAATTGGGTAGTATGAAACAGTAGCTAGCCCGCCATAGAGCTATATGCTACCCACACGGGGGTCCCTGCTGCTAGCCGCTCCGTCCCTACCCATGAGTAGACGAGCACCGCACCCAGGACAACTGCACATCACACGACCACCGTCTATAGTGGGTGAGTGCGCTAACTACCACTCCGCACAGTGGCCAAGTGCGCATCTCCAGCTACCACCATCCATAGTGGCCGAGAACGGCACGCACAACAATGCTCTGCTCTCAACCCTGCAACCACTACCCCGAGTGGCCGGGGAGGCAGGATGACTGAAGACCCGTTTCAACCACAAGGGAGACTCAGTCTACAGCATGCATGCAATGTAATGATGCATAGCTCCATACATGTATCCTCGCCACACTCCCTATCCCACGGGGAGTCCTGGTCAACCAAAGTCAACTATGCAAGGACTACAATCTACAAGACTCTCTCTATCACACAAAGAGTCATACTCATCTGATAGTCAACCCCGCTAAGACCTCTAGTCAGTAGCGAGATACTATCGACAATCCATATAACCATACACAGATATACGATCCATAATGAATATACTATCACTCTAGGACCTCTAGTCAGTAGCGAGATACTATCGACAATCCATATAACCATACACAGATATACGATCCATAATGGATATACCATCACGCTAGGACCTCTAGTCCAAGGTCACATACTGAAATCCACACACTTATCTATGCACAGAAAACTAGATCCACCATAGATGCACCACTAATACGGATATGATATAACGATCGCCTCCATAATCCAATTCATCACCTAACCCTAGTGATGTAACATAGTAATCCAATCTGAGGTCACAAGGATAACCCTAACCACCGGTACTTACTGAACATCCATTAGCTAATACATAATAGAGTTTATAGTTCCTATCCGTGCTAGATAATCAATGAAGTAACAGAGTATATATCTCAAAGGTCAAGACAGTACAAGCATATGATTAAATAAGAGTGGATCTAAGATCAAAGTAATAGCATAAGTCCAAATTCATGCACTGGAATTTGATCAAAACTACTGGACCAGATAGATATTACCCACCTGATACGAAGCTCGAATAATCCTCACGACCGCGGACCTGCTTCGTATCCCCAAACCTGCACAATAATAACAAATTATGATTAAGTACGAATCTCTCATAATTATATAAACAACATACTAATTCATTCTATATTCGTATTCTTTTCCCGAATACATTTTAACCACCCAATCATATCTAACTGATTCACCAACCAACCCCTAATAAATCACGACATCCTCAAGATTAATTACGGTGAATAAATCTAACCACACCTACTTCACCCATCACATCTCCCTAACAGAATATAACCAATATAATCCAATACATTAAAATCTCCCAAATCCAAACATGTCAGATATCAACTAGTATTAATCAAGCATAATCAATACCCGAACAACAAACACAATCAAATCCTAGTAGCAAAAACTCTAACCATCCGCACGCAAACAATTACATACCCAATTGAAACCTCCTCACAGATGATAAGAATCAGTTAATTTCATCTACAACCAAAATCACCTCGACACACCCACGCATAACAACTACAGATAAAGCAATAGCAATACACACAACTTACCGATCTCAGATCTCCTCCGGCAGTTCACTCCGGCTCAACCTCTGCCCACCGAAAGAACTCCAGACCAAACGCATCGACAACCAATTTCACAATAACAGAACACCCAAATCCACAATACCACAGATGACAATATTAGGTTAGATCCATCTTACTGACGCTAAACTCCACCAGTAGCGAACTCTTCCCGATCCCAGCTGCTCGCCACGCATAGTTGAGCGACCGATGCCAAGCGAGCTCCGATTACTTTCAGGGCAGCTCACCGCCGCGGCGACAACACCGCCCGTCCACCGTAAATACCGTCGAGATCCCCCAGGCGAAACCCAAATCCTCCACCGGAGATCGACCAAGGTAGCGGTGCCGTCGAATGCTCTCACTGGAACGTCGACGAGACCGGCGACGAAAATCGCGCGGAGCGAAGAACCGAGGCGGAGAAGAGAAGGAATGGGGATCGCGATGCTTCGATTCGGTCGGTGGCTTTTAAAAGCCGTTCGACCAAATCTGGCTAACCCAGCCCAACCCAAACCCAATCCGCTTGGATTCAGCTCAGCCGGTTCAGCCACTTAACCCAAGTCAAATCCAATCCGATTTCTGTCCAAACCCAATTCCAATTCAAGCCCAATTACAGCCCAAGCCCAATTTCAAATCAAGCTCAATTTCAAATCAAGCCCAATTTCAGCCCAACTAGCTAATCATCTTAATTAACCCACTAATTAAGCCCAATTAATCTACTCATTAACCCCAATTAATTAAAGGGTTAATTCATAGATTTTTTTTTCGTATACTACACCAATTGATTGGTTCCCTATAAATTCAACTGTTTCTCTTAGCTGCCAACTTAATGACTTTATCCACATCATATTCTGAGTGTGTTATAGTACATCATTTGACTATCTTGATCCATCAATCGACCAATAAATATTCTTTGCTCTGCTCCAGTAATACTAGTCGATGAATATGCACTAACAGTCGACTGGTTACTATTAGTCGAGTTGACAATTGAATTTTAAACTCACTGCTTGCTCGAACAATAACATCCATTGAATGGTATACCCTAACAGTCGATCGTTCATACTTAAAACTCTACTAACTCTTCTAAACTCCAGACCTCGAGATTTAGAGTTAACCAATTGACTGATATCTCAATTTCAGTTTTATCTTGACCTAACTTTTGCTTCACCTAATATTTGATTGATCGCAACCTACCAAGCTTATTCTTGTCCAGTATTCAGCTAACCTTGACCTCTTGGGATCTCTTTTGCATAGTATACGACCACCTTGATGATTTGCTAAGACTTCGCTTGCCTAATATTTGATCACTTTGATTTGTCGAGACTTTGCCTATCAACCTCCAATCACCTTAATCTACTAGGGCTTTTTGACACCAAACATCCGATCCTTCTTAACTTTCTTGGACTTTTTGCTTGGATTTTTCCTCTCGTGTTTGATATCCAATCAACTTTGATCTATTAGGACTTTCCATCTTATGCCAAGTATCTAGTCAACCATGACCCACTTGATCTTCTTATTTGCCAATGTATTTTGGACTGTTAAGTATATTTGGTCAACTTTGACCTACTTGACATCTCACTTACCAATATTCTATTTGATTTTTGACCACCAAGAATTCGATCCTCTTTAAACCTACTTTGATTTTTCAATTTGTCAAATATCTGATCAATCTTGATCTACTTGACTTCTCACTTACCAAGGAGTGATAGAAGTATCTAATCAAAATGTTGATGATCTAGATCTTGGTGGACAAAACATGGATCTAAGTGGGTATATCCTACCCAAAGATACTATAAGCATAGAAGAAGAGATGGAATCTAGTGATCAAAACATAGGTCTAAGTGGTGATATCCTACACAAAGACACTATAGGCATAGAAGAAGATGAGATGGAATCTATGTTAGGACTGTGGTGTCGTAAGAGGTGAGTGAATAACATTCATCATTCGATCATGATTACATGCTCGTCTACAAGATGTTATATACAATAGAAATAAAATAATAGAAAATCACAAGCAAAGTACATCGGGATTTTTATATGGTTCGAAACCCTTGATTTCTACTCTATGATCTAGCTCGCAGTAATAGATTCACAATCCTTTATCCTTTTCAAAAACCTTCTAGAGGTTGAGAAAACTCTTACAACAAATACAATCGAATATGAATATACAATGAAATGAGAAGAACATGAAGCAAAAATAACTTTACACAATGAGATCTTCCTTGCTCATAGTTTAGTTGTCTTAGAAAGTCTCTTGAAGGTTTGAAATGCAATAATAACTTCCCTTCAAAGTCTCCAAGAATCAACATCTTTAAAACACCATGAAACTCAATTTATCAGATTGCTATCAGACTAATTTTTATCAATCAATCGACTGATTTTATCCACCAGTTGATTGACTCTCTATAAATTCAACCTTTTCTCTTAGCTGTCAACTTAATGACTTTATCCACATCATATTATGAGTGTGTTATAGTACATCATTTGACTATCTTGATCCATCAATTGATCGATAAATATTATGTGTCCTGCTACAGTAATATCAATTGATAGGTATGCCCTAACAATCGACTGGTTACTATTAGTCAAGTTGACAATTGAGTTTTAAATTCACTGTTTACTCGAACAATAACATCAGTTGACTGGTACATCCTAATAGTCGATCGGTCACACTTAAAACTCTACTAACTCTTCTAAACTCTAGACCTCAAGATTTAGAGTTAACCAATCAATTTATATCTTAGTTTCAATTCTATCTTGACCTAACTTTTTGCTTCACCTTATATCTGATTGATTTCAACCTATTAGGCTTATTCTTGTCCAGTATTAAGCTAACCTTGACCTGTTGGGATCTCTTATGCCTAGTATCTGACCACCTAGATTTGCTAAGACTTCGCTTGCCTAGCATTTGGTCACTTTGATCTTTCGGGACCTCGCCTATCAACCCCCAGTCACCTTGACCTACTAGGACTTTTTGACACCAAGCATCCGATCAGTCTTAACTTTCTTAGACTTTTTGCTTTGACTTTTGCTCTCATATTTGACATCCGATCAATTTTGATCTATCAAGACTTTCCATCTCATACAAAGTATCCAATCAACTATGACCCACTTAATCTTCTCATTTGCCAACACATTTTGGACTATTAAATATCTAGTTAATTTTGACCTACTTGACATCTCACTTACCAATGTTCTATTGGATTTTTGACCACCAAGTGTTCGATTCTCCTTAACCCACTTAGATTTTTTAATTTGTCAAGTATCCGATCAACCTTGATCTACTTGACTTCTCACTTACGAATATTTTCTATCTAAACTAATAACTCCTCCTTCAATACTCTTCATCACACAACTCTAAATGTCTTATATCATCCTTCATTTATCATTAAACTATTATCATATTGTCGAACGTCAAAACTCAACTCGAGATCAACTCAAACTTAATCAATCTTGAACTAAGGCTAATTGCACGAACAATTTAATAGTCAAAATGTGAATCTAAGAGGGAAGGAACTCTAAATAAGTAAAAAAAATGAAATCAAGTCCAAGTCTCTCTAAAATGATACACCAAAGCAATCATTGACTGAGAATATTCTTTACACACAACTAGAGTCATCCAAGAGACAATTATCACAATATCTCACCAAAGGTTTTTCATGGGGTCGGGGTTTCCAGGGCAGTATGAATAGTTCCAGAGTGGTATATGTATTTATAGAGAAGGATGAACAATTTCAGAGTAGTATGAATATTTTCAGGGTAGTATGTGTATTTCCAGGGCACTGTGATTGATTCCAAAGTAGTATGAGTATTTCCAGGATAGTATGTGTATTTCTAGAACAGTGTGATCGGTTCCAGAGCAATGTGTGTATTTGCAGGGCAGTACGGTTCCAGAGTAGTATGAGTATTTCCAGGATAGTATGTGTATTTCTAAGGTAGTGGAAATAGTTCCAAAGCAGTATGTGTATTTCCAGGGTAGTGCGGTTCCAGAGTAGTATGAGTATATCCAGGGTAGTATATATATTTTCGGGGCAATGTTATTGGTTCCATAGCAGTGTGTGTATTTACAAGACAGTACGACTCTAGAGCAGAGTGTGTATTTCTAGGGCAGTGGAAACAGTTTCAGAGAAGTATGTGTATTTCCAGAATAGTGTGAACAGTTCCAGAGTAGTATGTATATTTCCAAGGCAGTACGGTTCCAGAGTAGTATGAGTATTTCTAGAGTAGTATACGTATTTCCAGGGTAGTATGTGTATTTTTAGGGCAGTGTGATCGATTCTAGAGCAATGTGTGTATTTGTAGGGCAGTACAGTTCCAGAGCAGTATGTGTATTTCTAAGACAGTGATGACGATTCCAGAGCAGTATGTGTATTTCCAAGGTAGTACAGTTCTAGAGTAGTATGAGTATTTCTAGGATAGTATATGTATTTCCAGGGTAGTGTGATTGATTCTAGAGCAGTGTGTGTATTTACAGGGTAGTACGGTTTCAGAGCAGTGTGTATATTTCCAGGGTAGTAGGAACAATTCTAGAGCAGTATGTGTATTTCTAGGGCAGTACGGTTCCAAAGTAGTGTGTGTATTTCCAGGACAGTATGTGTATTCTCCGAGCAGTGTGTTTATTTCCCGAGCCATGTGTAGACATTCAGGATTCTTTCTAATAGGGAGGAGCGGGTGATTGGTGATAATGGGGAGAGTTTGTGGAGGATAAATATAGTTAAATGAGATATTTTATCATTTGTTTATATATTTTTTATGTGTTTAATGTTTGACAAGGAAATACAAGACACATGGAGTGTTTGAAAGGGATATTTTGAATATAGGCGGGAAAAATGATTACGGTGAAGAGATGGACAAGGACATTAGGGTAAATTCACTTTAGAGAGGTGGCGGGGTAAACCATCTATAAAAGAAGCAGAGGAAGATGAGGAGAGGGATGGTTATTTCTTCGTCATTTGATATTCCCTAGATCTTTCTTCTTTTCCGGTTCATTATTTCTCTCATAACTATACTAACTTGAGTGTCGGAGTGGCTACATAGGGAAACCGACCAGCCTTTAACGTCCTTCCTTTACGTGTTAGATCCAACTTAATTCCTAAGACTGAAGGTGATTCTCGCGACTAACCTTTTTTCCTATGAGTCTCTTTTGACGACAAATTCAATGATCTATATGGAGGGAAAGGGAGGTCTTGGCGATCCAAAGAAGCAAGCACCATCAAATTGGTGTCATCTGTGAGAACCTGAACAAAAAGTCATGATGGTGAATACTAGAAGGGTGTTGATGAAGGGTTTTTCTTATCGAGTCCATGAGGGGAAACTTCGCTTCCCACAACACCTTGGTTGTTTGTTCATGGCGATCCCATCGATGTCCCCGGATTAAAAAATTTAATCCTAGACAAAAGGGATTGCTCAAACAACCAAGTCATCGTCGTGCTATTCGTTTGGAGAGGTCACTTGAACAAACTCGTTGTTCAAGCGACCATCCTCTATTCTACGAGTAGCCGCGGAATAGACGATGTACGGATCGCCGACTTTTGTATTTATGATCGAGATCCAAGTATTATTTAGCCACAAAATAGAATATAACATTCATATAATTGAAAAACAAATATAAGCATGTTACACATGAAGATAGATAAGTGATATACCTCTCGATCTTCTATTGTATGACCCTCCTCCTTTCGGACGTCGTGTGGACGACGATCTACCAAAAGTTGAAGCTCCTAGATCACCAATCTTCCTTCCTTGTTCACTCTGAACAAAGGAAGATCATAAAAACTAAACTCTTCTCTTATCTAGGACCAACCATCAAGCTCCAAGCTTGATGCTTGCTGCCGGCCCAAAGAGATGAAGACTAGAAGTGTAGGCGCCGGCCAAAAGCTTCAAGGAAAGAATCCCTAGCTCTTGTTTCTACCGGCCAAGGAGAAGAAGAGGAATAGGTTGAGCTCCGGCCAAGGTGTATAATAAAAGGATGGGCGCCGACCATCAAGGAAGAAGAAGAAAAACCTTTTCCATTGTTGCCGCCCACCCCTTCTCAAACCCTAGCCTCCCAATCCCAATCCTAACCCAACTAGGATTCCTTGCCACCCAAGGGAAGCAAACCCTAATCTCCTAAGCCATAGATGAAGGGGAGAAGGTTGGACGCCGGCCAAAACAAAGAGAGAAGAGGGAAGAAGGGAGTCGGCCACCTCAAGGAAGAAGAAGAAGAAAACATCTTTCCTTAATTGTGGCCACCCAAAACCCTAATCTTCCCTTGCCCTTGCCGCCCAAAACCCTAGCCCCCTTTCCTCTTATTTTTTCTTGCCGCCCACCCTCAAGCCCATATATATAGAGCTAGGCTTAAGGTTTGATTTAATCTCCATCATCGGATCTAGAGATTTAATCTCAACCGTCAGATCTAGAGATTTAATCTCAATCGTCGGATCTAGAGATTTAATCTCTACCTTTGGATCTAGAGTTTTGTTTTCATCCATTGGATCTAAGCTTCATGAGGTGTTAATAGGCTACAATAGGGACCATGAGGAGGAGTTGGATCTTGGCCACCCATAGATCAAACCCACATAAAGTCCGATCCACTAATGATAATCCAATCCACTAAAGAATTATCATTGATCTACCTCACCAACCCCCATAAGTTAATATGGGCCCAATATATTATATGTACATTTTCTCCCTCTGTTTAAGATCTCGAATGCCTGTCGATTAATTAATTTACTGACCATTAATTAATCAACATCTAACTCCATGAGTAGTACCACTCAACCTTTTCATCATGCCGGATCAAGTCCACCTGCAGGGTTTACATGATGAACCTTATGAGCTCCTCAAGGGGACATCATCATCCTAATATATAGGACACGGTTTCCTCCTATAATCAACGACACACCATATAAATAATATCATCTCCTAACTTACCGAGCCTATCGATTTAATCTATAAATCTCGCCCATTGGTAAATCAAAGAGATGAATACTAAGTATATGTGCCCATTATTATATCGGGATTAAGAGCATGTACATAATAATATCTGAGGTCCTATTCGATTATGTAGTCAGCAATAAATCGAATCACCTCTAAGTCGGTCCTGCTCAATACACACAAAGTGCACTAGTGTGATTCTATGGTCAAGACAAACCAATACCAAATCACACTACAACCATTCCGATGGTTTGTCCAAAGCCATCTTGGTTGTGAGCCTTTACTTATACTTTACAAGGAGCCGATAACATGATCTCCCGTGTGACACCACACACCATGTTATCTACAATGTAATGTATTAGACAATATTGCATAACCATAAAAATATGCAAACAATGATCATGTGATTCTTATTTCAAAAATAAAGATGTTCATACAAAAGATAGACTTTTCAGTATACATCCTAATAGTTGAAAGAGCCAATGGAAGGGGAGAAGTCCGTCTCCAGTACCTCCCAGGGGAGTACCAGTAAAAGGCGTATGTCGCAAAGGGCCACTCCGAAGAAGGTTAAAGAAGATGATGTATTTGGTAGTGATTTTGAGGAATAAGGGGGTAAGATTTCTCAGTTGAAGAAGGGTTCTTCTTGTGCTCGCCAAAAAGTGAAGGGGAAAGAAAAATATGTTGCTCATTCAGAGAATGTACCACCTGAGGGGGAAGTTCTTACTGTAGGTACTATTGTACAAGTAAAGGGGGAAACTCCTTTTGTTAAGAATATCTTAAATGATGAGTTACCTCGACATTTTTGACTTCCTCAAATATCTGAATATGTCAGTTCTTTTGATCCTAAAGAACATTTAATAAAATTTGAAAATGCTGCTCTATTATACTATTATACCGATGGGGTTAAATGCTGGGTATTCCTTACTACCTTAGTGGGACCGACAAAACAATGGTTTAGTGATTTGAAAATGAGGAGTATTACATCCTTTAAGGATTTCTCCACGTTATTTTTAATGCATTTCTCTAGTTCTAAGAAATATTTGCCTCAACCCTTGAGTCTTTTTGATCTTAAGCAAAGAGAGACAGAAAGTTTGCGGCAATATGTGCATATATTTATACAATCTGCTTGTGAAATTCCTGCTTTGGAACCATTATGATGGTGGGAACTTTCACTCAGGGGCTTAGAGAGGGGGATTATTTTAAATCGTTGGCTAAGAGGCCTCCTACAAACTTTGAAGATCTATTATCCCGGGCTGAGAAGTTTATTAACTTAGAGGATGCTCAAAAATCTCGGTGAACTTCTCAGGATTTCAGAGTAATGGAGAGACCTGAAAGGAGGATTGAATGGGTGAGACATGTTCACCCTTCAGAAGACATATCTCTATATTCTCCTCCATCCCGATTTTTTAAGGAGAAGACTATGAATATCTGTACAAAACATCGATTATTGCAAAGACCTTTTGGAGTTAACAGAGGGCCTAGGAGATTACCAACCCCTACTTTCTTCACTTTTCATCAGGAATATAGGCATAATACTCAAAATTGTCAACAATTAGATATGGAGTTGCAAAGGATTATGGGAGCTTATCCTCATGATCGAAATTTGGTTATGAATCCGGTTCCTTATCAGCCAGGGTTTGGAGGAAGAAATTATGGTAGAGGAAATGGCGAAAGGCCTCTTATAAATCGTCCTATACATACTACTCATATAAGGGAATTAACTCCTCATCAGGTAGCACCTGCTAATCAACCCCCTGTTAGAGGTGCTATTAATATGATATATGGTGGTTCCACTAATGGAGATTCTAACATAGCACGAAAAAGACATAGTAAAGAAGAATATGCAACTGTTGCTGCTCTGCCCAAAGCTAGGGGACCTGTGATAGGGTTTAATTCTAATGACTTGGAGGGAATAATGCCCCCTTATATAGATGCCTTGGTCATTCAAGCTCTTATTGTCAATTTTGATGCAGGAAGAGTTTTTGTTGACCTGGGCAGTTCAGTGGATATTTTGTATTGGACAGCTTTGGAATAAATGAGAGTTACTGTCACTGATCTACAACTAGTAGGAACTTCTTTATTTGGGTTTTCTGGACATGAGGTGTAACTGATGGGCCAAATCAAGTTACCTTTGTCTTTGGGAGAAGAGCCAAGGAGAAGGACAGTACTTATTAACTTCACCATGGTGGATATGCCTTCTTCCTATAATGTTATTCTAGGTAGACCTATTTTGAGCAGTTTGCAAGTTGTGGCTTCTCCTAACCATCAGAAAATTAAGTTTCATGTAGGGAATGCAGTAGGAGAGGTAAAAGGTGATCAACATCTCTCTCGTAGATGCTATGTAGATGTTATCAAGACAGGACAAAAGGGAAAGTTTGTTAATAAGTCTCTATAGAAATCTAAGTACGGAGATACAATGTGCATCGTGTTGGGGAATTGATCGTCACTAGAGGGGGGTGAATAGCGTTTTGCGTCGGATGATGGAATTCGATCGTGCTTGCTACAAAATGTTAGTACACAGTGGAAATACAAAATATACAATGAAAATAAAACACAAGCACAATCACAATCACACCAAGATATAATGTGGTTCAGAACCTCAAGGTACCTATACCACGGATTGGGCTCGAACGAGCCCTAGCGATGCCAAACACCACTAATGATCACAAATACTCCTTCTCGACAACAAGTCAGAGGCAGAGAAACCTCTTACAACGATTACTAAAATAATACAACACAAATACAAGTAAATACACTAAAATGTAAGTAAAGAAAACTTTACAAAGAGCTTTTGATTGCTTGATCTTTGATTACTTGAGAAGAGTCTTGAAGGTCTGGATTGCAACATCAAATCCCCTCAAAATCACCTCAAGGAACCTT
Organism: Wurfbainia villosa; assembly: GCA_025175895.1. Lineage (NCBI taxonomy): Eukaryota > Viridiplantae > Streptophyta > Magnoliopsida > Zingiberales > Zingiberaceae > Wurfbainia > Wurfbainia villosa. The sequence goes on from CM046005.1 coordinate 605,613, forward strand.
AATCAAATCCTCCTCCACGAGTTCCTTTTAAAGCTTCACCTCTGATTGGATTCTGCCTAGCAGTCGACTGATCGCGATCATCAATCGACTGCTTCTGTAGTCGTTGTGAGACAACGACTTAATCCATATTGGATAAGTTCTAATGGATACATTGGTAGTCGACTGCCATAACCTAGCGATCGTCGGTCGTTAGCCGATCGATCGGTCGGTCGGCTATCGAACATCTTCCCTATAACCCCGACGTGATCATTGCCATCCATAGCGATCGCGCTTGCTCAACCGCTCGATCTGCCCAATCGCGATCGACTATCGGTCATTTCTGTAGTTGAGCGGATGACGATCATTGCTCGAGCCATCGATTTGCCGCAATCTTTGGCGATCGGTGATAGGCTATTTCCTATAGTTGAGCAGTCAGTCCGAGTAGTTTGGTGACCATAATCTCAATCGAAAGTCGACTCCCAAGTGTCAAACACTTAACGAAACATGAGGTTTAACTCCAAGTATGATGCCCTCATACTTGCTAGACCACCCTAAGCCTAGACCTAAGCCTTCTAGCCACCTCCATCAGCCTCACGCCTATCAGATCCCTCCAAGTCATCCATAACTTGTTCATCCATATGCTAGCCTTCAGGTGCTTCCATCGGCTATTGTCATGTTAAGTTGGTCTATACCGTCAAGGCACATTTGGGCTTACGCTGTCAAGACTACCGCTTGGACTTATGCTGCCAGACTTTCGCTTGGAATTTACGCCGCCAATATTAAACCCCTTGGACTTTCCTTACCAACCCATGTTAGATTTTCCAATTGCCATGACTCAAGCTTGGACTTTCCCTTGCCAAGACCCATGCTTGGACTTTCCATGCCAAGTACCCATGACTTGGACTTTCCCATCGCCAAGTGTCTCACTTAGACTTTCCATGACAAGTACATAAGACTTGGACTTCTCCATCATATGGTCAACCTCATGTCAACCATATAGTCAAACAATGGTCAAACCATCGTCAACCATTAAAATATCACTTGAGGCAAACTCAAGTCTAGTAAATCATAACCCGGATCGATTGCACCAACAATCTCCCCAAAACATTATCAAACATCAAAACACTACTCGAGTCCAACTCGAGTCTGGTCAATCATGACCTAGGTCGATTGCACCAATAATCTTCCCCTTTTTGATGTTTGATAAAAACCACAAAACCATTGAATTAGGCTACCTAACTCAAATCTCCTTACCAATTCTCCCAAATTGGTAATTCCCAAATTATCTCATCAATTCTCCCATAAATTCTCTCGCTTTTTGACATACATAAAAAAGGTTCTCCTCAAAGAGGTCAAAGTCTCATATCCCAATGAGATCTTACAATCTCCCCCTTGGTCCAAAAACATCTAGGATGCCTTCACTCTTCCTAATGATAAGTCTCATATCACTTAAGAGAGACTTCCTATAAACTCTTCCAATTTTTAAATTGGGCAACTCACATTTCTATTTCTCCCCCTCATGAGGAAGAACACATCCATCATCCCATGATGAATATCTTCTCCTAAAGGCTTGCTCCCCCTTGACCATTGCACCAACAATGTCCTTGAAGAGTCCCTAAGCCTATAAGAATACTAAACCATCAAAATTAAGGGCAAAAGTTCAAACATGAACTCTCACACACCTTAAAATTCATATACACCCTAAACAACTCTCCTAATCTAGATCCAATGGATTTTTACTCTTTCTAATGCTTTCCAAAGCATATCCTAGAGTTAGGAGTAGTTAGGGTAACCTAACATAGCTGAAACATGGACTAAACAATCTTGTTTACCCGAAATCAACTCTGCGATGACTCTTACATACCACCAATCGATCGTTCTATGATCACCGATCACAAGTGGCATCGATATTCTAAAAAGAAGAAATCAAAAATCAGAATTGATTTTCGAGAAATCATAAGTAATTATACATAATACAAAAAATCACGAAAATTCATATGTACAATACTTATAATAATCATTATGGGTGAAAAATATTTGAAAAATAAATTACCTATTAAATAATGAGATTGACACGAAGTTCAAAATCATTGAAAAATTCAATGTTTTGACCCTACTTTGTATCAACTCTCTCAATGGTGATTGCTCTCAAAAGATAGACTTCACCAAGGTTTTTAAAAATGATTTTAAAATATTTTTGAAAACCCATACTGGATCATGATCAATGGGCTCAATGCACATGACTTGCATATTAGCTTTCCCATGATCCACCACGGTATAAGATGAATTTGAGTTCATCTAGATGCAAAAACTATGCATCTTGAACTTAACTCATTTCCTAGCATCTCACATATGTCTAAGGTGTATGAAAACACATACAAGTAAATTTGATGTGAGATGTGAGTTTTGTTCATCCTAATCTAAGATGTCATGCATTTTCTAAGGCAACACTACTTGATCATAGTCCTTAACTCAATTTTATTAATGCATGAAATATGATCATGGCATAAATGATAGCATAAATAAAACAATGTCAATAATCATGATGTCATGACATATGATTAAATCCTAAGTATACATGATACTAAAACTAAGCATGATCATGACATATAAATGATAAAAATAAATATGATGTCATGACATGGTATATGACAAATAAAAAGTATAGGTATAACAATACCTAAATTTTAATATTAATTGTTATTTGTTATTATTAAGTCCATTTTGCCATATTACTACTAATCCCCCAAGTGTACCAAAAATCCAAAATGACGCACTATGACTTTTAAACCTAGTTTGTACCAATTTGATTGATTTTTCATAATTCTCAAAATATATTGGCACATCCTAAAAACCTTTAGGATATAAATTCAAATCACATTTCCAAGGTACCCATAACCTTGAAAATGATCTAAAACGCCACCTTTACCATGGTTAGGTTAACTACCCATCTATTTAAAGTTGGCACACCCTAACCCATTTAGCGTGAAATGATCACGCTCCTAGGAACCCAAAACCTATTGGAGCTACTTGGGTTTACTAGGTATTCCTTAGGGATGACCTCCTTAGATACCCTCCTAATAACCCTTCTGTTAGGAATGTTGTGCTCGCTAGAGGGGGGATGAATAGCGCATTGGCTTGTCGATGGATTACGATCGCGTTCGTCTCTACAACACTTGTTAATGCAGCGAAATATATAATAGCAAAAGCAAATACAACACAAGCAAAAGAGATAACACAATATAACGTGGTTCAGAACCGTATGGTTCTTACTCCACGGATTAAGCTCTACGAGCTTGAGTGATGACAACACCACTAATAGAACTCCTTCTCGACAACACGTCGAAGGCGGAAAAATCTCGTACAAATGTTTACAATAATAAACGAAAGAAATACAAGCAAATACAAAGGAAATATAAAGAACACTTTACAAATTAGGATTTGAGCACTTTTCTTGTTGGTTGCTTGGATGAGCTTGAAGGACCCTGAAATGCAACTGTAAATCACCTTCAAATCACCTCAAGAATGCTCCCAAAAGACCATTATCGAAATCCTCCTCGAGCTCCTCTTTTTAACCTGCATCGGGCTAGATTTCCGCCTGGCAGTCGACTGCCATAAGGCCCCAGTCGATTGCCAACACTATTGTTGTGAGATAACGGCTCGATCAACGCTGGAAAAACTCCAACGGTACTCTCATCAGTCGACTGCCAACATTGGCAGTCGACTGCCAGCGCCCGTAGGCGACTTCCCAGTCGGTTATGGAGCATTCTGTGCTCACGATCGAACCATCAGTCGATTGGCGTCCACGATAATCGATTGATCAACCCATTAGTCGACTGCTCCAATGAGTAGTCGACTGCCAGAGCCTTTTCAGCCCTTAAACAATAGTCGAACTCTAGTTAATTTACGACAGTCGAACCGACCATAATGCCAGTCGACTGCCAACCTCAAACATGAGGTTTTAACCCAAGTATGGTGCCCCCATACTTGCTATACCACCCTTAGCCTAGACCTAAGCCTTCTAGCCACCTCCGTCAGCCTCGCGCCTATCAGATCCCTCCAAGTCATCCATGACTTGTTCATCCATACGCTAGCCTTCAGGTGCTTCCATCAGCTATTGTCATGCTAACGGTGTCTACACCGCCAAGGCATATTGGACTTATGCTGCCAAGAGTCCCGCTTGAACTTTACGCCGCCAACCATTGGAACTTATGCTGCCAAGACTCCCGCTTGGACTTTACGCTGCCAATATTCCCCTTGAACTTTCCAAATGCAAGACTCAAGCTTGGACTTTCCCTTGCCAACCCATGTTGGACTTTCCATGCCAAGACCCATGCTTGGACTTTTTCTTGCCAAGACACATGCTTGGACTTTACATGCCAAGTACTCAAGACTTGGACTTTCTCAATGCCAAGTGTCCCACTTGGACTTTCCATGCCAAGTACCCATGACTTGGACTTTCCCATGAAAATTACATTGTCATATGTTTTTGTCTAACATCAAAACATCGCTCGAGTCAAACTCGAGTTCGGTCAATCGTGACCTGAGCCGATTGCACTAACAATCTCTCCCTTTTTGATGTTTGACAAAAACACCCTTGAGTTAGGCTCCTAACTCAAATTCCCTTACCAATTATCCCAAATTGGTAATTTTACTTTCTCCCCATTTTGACTAACATAAAAAATGTTCTCTTCAAGGAGGTCAATGTCTCATATCCCAATAAGATCTTACAATCTCTTCCTTAGTCCAAAAATATCTAGGATGCCTATAATCTTCCTAGTGATAAGTCCCATATTACTTAAGAGAGGCAATCCTACAAACTCTCCCAATTTCCAAATTGGGCATCTCAAATTCCCATTTCTCCCTCTCATGAGAAAGAACACATCCATCATTCCATGATGGATGACTCCCCCTAAAGGCTTGCTCCCCCTTGACCATTGCACCAACAATGTCCTTGGGAAGTCCCTAAGCCAATAGAAACTCTAAACCATCAAAAATAAGGTTCAAAGTTCAACATTGAACTTTCTCTCACCTTAAATTTGATACATCACCCTAACAACTCTCCTAATCCATATTCAATGGATTTTCACCCTTTATAATGCTTCCCAAAGTATATCCTAGGGTTAGGAGTAGTTAGGGAACCCTAACATAGCTGAAAATGGGTTAAACATACCTTGTTTTTTCGAAATCAGCCTGACAGTTGACTCTATCAGTCGATCAGTCGACTGCCGTTCACATTAGTCGACTGTTAACAAGGACAGTCGATTGATAACTGAAAAATCTAATTTTTAATTATCAGAATCGAATTTTGAAAATTCATAAATAATTATATGTAATTCGAAAAATCATGAAACTTCATACGTATAATACTTATAACCAATACAAGGGGTGAAAAATGTTAGAAAAATATTTTACCCATAAAATAGCAAAATTGACACAAAATTCAAAAGTGAAGAAAAATTTTAAAGTTTTAGCTCACTTTGTATCAACTTCATCAATGATGATTGCTATCAAAAGATATACTTCGCCAAGGTTTTCTAAAATTATTTTAAAATATTTTTGAAAACCTATATTGGATCATGTTCCTTGGGCTCAATATACATGACTTGTACACTAGCTTTCCCAATGATCCACTAATAACATAAGATGAGTTATAGTTCATCTAGATGCAAAAACTATGCACCTTGAACTCAACTCATATCCTAACATCTCACATATGTCTAAAGTGTATGAAAACACATACAAGTCAATGTGATGTGAGATGTGGGTTTTGTTATCCTAAACTAGGGTTCCATGCATTTTCTAGGACAACCCTACTTGATTCCCTTATATATGGGACTTCAAGTCATGCCATAATCCTTAAATCAATTTTAATCAAATTAAATGCATGAATGATCATGACATAAATGATAACATAAGTAAACATATGCTCATAATCATGATGTCATGACATAAAATGGAATTTAAATATACATGACATTAAAAAAAAGCTAACCCTAAACATACTCATGACATTTTATATGATAAAGATAAATATGATGTCATGACATGTTATATGTCAAACAAAGCATGACAAATAAAATATAAGGTATATAATACTTAAATTTTAGCATTAATTGCAATTTGATATTATTTTGTCCATTTTTCCATATTATTATTTATTTCCCAAAGTATGCCAAAAATCCAAAATGACATACTAAGACCTCTAAACCTAACTTGTATCAATTTGATTGATTTTTCATAATTCCAAAAATATATTGGCACATCCTAAAATCTTTTAGGATATAAGATCAAACTTATTTCCAAGATACCCATAACCTTGGAAATGACCTAAAGTGCCACCTTTACCATGGTTAGGTTAACTACCCATCCATTTAAAGTTGGCACACCTAAACCCATCTAGTGTGAATCGATCACACTCTTAGGAACCCAAAACCTATTTGAGCTCCTTGGGTTAACTAGGTATTCCTTAGGGATGACCTCCCTAGATACCCTCCTAATAACCTTTCTAGGCTTGGTAGCCTTGGTCATTTGTATTTTGCCTAGATCAAATCTAGAGGTAACTCCCCCTTTGACCTTTTTAATGGCTTCCCTAGGTTTCTTCGAAACCCTAGCCACTAGGCACACACATTGGTTACCTTTAGGGATGACTTCCCTAGTAACCTTGGTCTTCCTAGACCTAATTTGAGTTCCATAATCAAATGGAACATTGTAATAGGTCTCCTTGGGCTTAGGCTTGCCCTTGGATGGTTCTTGTTTTCTAGGTCTTTGACTTTGACATCTAGACCCTAGGCTTTGACCATTTGACCCTTTAATTGAATTTTGTATTTTTGCAAGGGTCTTCTCTAATTTCTCAAGTCTTGACCTCAAGACTTGATTTTCCAACTCTAATTGCCCAATTTTTTATTTTTCATTTGGTCTTTGGGCATTGTTTTTCCTAGGCATATGCCTAGTCCATTTAGGGTTAAAACCTAGGTGGTCCTCAATTTTCTTAATGCTTGCCCTAGGTAAGGTTTTTCTAGGGACATTAGTCTCAAATTTTCCTTCGTTTCAAAGTGAACATTCTTAGCTCCTAGGCAAAAATATTTGTTATTCCTAGCATGTTTTTCATGATAAATAGCAAGATTACTTAAATTATTTCTAGCATGCTTTTTGACATTAAAACTAGAAGATGCATACTTAAAGGTTACCTTAGGGTTTGCCTTAGCTCCCCCTACTTGTGATGCCTCTTCTTTTCTCCTAGGGCATTGGCTCCTATAGTGTTCCGATTGTCAGCATTTGAAGCACACCACGTGCTCCTTACTCTTCTTGGTGGTAACTCCGACATCTTTGACTTTTTCATTGACTTTTGGTGCCGGAGGAGCTTTCTATACTCTTTTCGGGCACTTACTCTTGTAGTGTTCGGATTCCCTACACTCAAAGCATATTATATGGATTTTACTTTTAATTGACATTCTTGAGTTACCTAGGTTGGTGGTAGGTGCCGGAGTTTGAGCTTCTTCATATTGACCGAATGTGGATGGCTCTTCTTGATGCTCCGGAGTGGAAGGTCTAATCTCTTCCCCCTCAATCCTAGAGGTGGAGGCTTCTTCCAATTCCACCTCTTCTTCCTCTTCCGATCGGGATCCTGATGTTGATTCCCTATTAACTTCCGAATCCTCACTTGCTTGTGAGGATGAAGGTTCTTCTTCTTCGGGCTCTTGGACCGGTGATGGATTTTCATGAAGCTTGGCCAAATCGCTCCAAAGTTCCTTGGCATCTATGTAATTACCTAACATACACACAATGTCGTTAGGAACTAAATCAACCAAGAATTTTATTGCCTTTGTGTTTTTCTCGAATCTTTAGAGTTGTTCCTCACTCCATCTCTTCCTCTTGAGGAATCCTCCCTTTGGTCCTCTTGGATATTCGAATCCTTCCATCAAACCCTCATCATCAAGAAGTCTTCAATCCTTGCCTTCCATTGGTTGAAGCCTTCTCATCCATAGAAGGCATATGGGATTGGGGTGTTGATGTCCCAACCCAAATTCTCTTGAATTTCCATCTTGTTCCTCTTCACCCTCTAGCATCTTGGCTCCGGGTTGTTAATCCGTAGAAGAGCTCCGGGCTCTAATACCAATTGTTAGGAACGTTGCACCCGTTAGAGGGGGGATGAATAGCGCGTTGGCTTGTCGATGGATTATGATCGCGTTCGTCTCTACAACACTTGTTAACGCAGTGGAATATATAATAACAAAAGTAGATACAACACAAGCAAAAGAGACAACACAATATAACGTGGTTCAGAACCGTATGATTCCTACTCCACAGATTGAGCTCTACGAGCTCGAGTGATGACAACACCACTAATAGAACTCCTTCTCGATAACACGTCGGAGGCAGAGAAACCTTGTACAAATGTTTACAATAATAAACAAATGAAATATAAGCAAATACAAAGGAAATGTAAAGAATACTTTACAAACTAGGGTTTGAGCGCTTTGCTTGTTGGTTGCTTAGATGAGCTTGAAGGACCCTGAAATGCAATTGTAAATCGCCTTCAAATCGCCTCAAGAAAGCTACTAAAAGACCACTATCGAAATCCTCCTTGAGCTCCTCTTTTTAACTTGCATTGAGCTAGATTTCTGCCAGGCAGTCGACTGCCATAAGGCCCCAATCGACTGCCAACACTGTTGTTGTGAGACAACGGCTCGATCCACGCTGGAAAAATTCCAACGGTACTCTCATCAATCGACTTCCAACATTGGCGATCAATCGCCAATACCCGTAGCCGATCGCCTTGGCTACGAGCATTCTCGTGTGGCCGAACCATCGATCGACCGCCATCCATGACAATACCGATTAACCCATCGATCATTGCTCCAATGAGCAATGATCGCTGAGCCTTTTTATCCTTCAACAGAAACTCTAGTCGACTCATGGCGGCAATGAATCGCCATAATGTCGACTGCCAACCTCAAACATGAGATTTTAACCCAAGTATGGTGCCCCCATACTTGCTAGACCACCCTTAGCCTAGACCTAAGCCTTCTAGCCACTTCCGTCAGCCTTGCGCCTATTGGATCCCTCCAAGTCATCCACGACTTGTTCATCCATACGCTAGCCTTCAGGTGCTTCCATCAGCTATTGTCATTCTAACGGTGTCTACACCGCCAAGGCACATTGGACTTATGTTGCCAAGACTCCCGCTTGGACTTTACGCCGTCAACCATTGAACTTATGTTGCCAAGACTCCCGCTTGGACTTTATGCTGCCAATATTTTCCTTGGACTTTCCAAATGCCAAGACTCAAGCTTGGACTTTTCCTTGCCAACTCATGTTGGACTTTCTATGCCAAGACCCATGCTTGGACTGTTCCTTGCCAAGACCCATGCTTGGACTTTACATGCCAAGTACTCAAGACTTGAACTTTCCCAATGCCAAGTGTCCCACTTGGATTTTCCATGTCAAGTACCCATAACTTGGACTTTCCCATGACAATCACATTGTCATATGTTGTCACACCCCGAGAGTATGCCGTGTCGAAAAGTAAACGGACAACATCTCCCCTGTACGTGGCAATATATCGGGTTAATACAAGGCTCGTAGGTCCACAACAACAATATAACATAAAGATATCAACATATCAAACACAGCGGAAACATACTACAGATAAAACAAAATACAAAGACCCAACTGTGCACTCCGGAGTGACTTGACACAATAAGAATCATAATAGAAACCACATCAAAGACCAAATACATACAACACATCCATATATCACAAGTACGGAAACGATATAGGATAAAACCCAAAACAACAATCCACAAGAATACAATAATCCAGATTAAATATCCATCCGTCCGGTGTGAGATGGGATCAGCTGGCGGAGCTCCGATCGTCCAAGGAATCTGCTACCTGTTACCTGGGCGACAGGAAACCCAGGGTTTCGGGGTGGTGAGTATAAACTCAGGGGTAATATGTAGAAAGTGCATGAACAACATATAAGGATATATAGATCTACAAGTATACATGTGAAGATCTACAGGTATATAACATGAGTCCAATAGACATACAGTCCTATCCAAATCTACTAACAAGTAACCACAGTATAGTCATACTCAATGTATATACTAAACTGATCAACTGAACATAAAGTAATGTACCAACGTACCTGATGGTCTGCAACACCATAAGCTATATCATCCTGAACATGTATACAATAACATAACCCATATAATGTACAAAGTCAATCTCATACCTGACCAACACTCAGACATATGATCAGTATATAATCACAGATAATAACAATTCGGTCCATATCACACTATGACATGACGCTAATCAAATGCATACAACAGTCTGGACCAACACATATATCATGCTCAACACACAGCAATATATAAAATGCAAATGGCATGTATCATGATGAACAACCATATGCAGCAATCATAGCTCAAACAAATGCAGCATCTCACAGGCATATGTGAAACATATATCAAATACATGCATACATATATATCAGCAATGCATATGCATGGTCACTGTCTGCGGACCCGTCCAACCACGACCCCAGAGTGGCCAGGGTGGCACGACATGACAACTAGCCCGACTCCAGCTACCACTACTCTCGAGTGGCCGAGTTGGGTAGTATGACTGAGTAGCGTATAAGCGTAAAGAGATAACTACTCCTAGGGGTCCTTGCTGTAAGCCACGCCGTCCCTACCCATGAGTAGACAAGCGCCGCACATAGGACAACTACACGTCACACAACCACCGTCTATAGTGGGCGAGTGCTAACACCACTCTGCATAGTGGCCAGGTGCGCATCTCCAGCTACCACCGTCTATAGTGGCCGAGCGCGGCACATCCAATGCTCTGCCCTCAACCCTGCTACCACTACCTCGAGTGGCCGGGGAGGCAGGATGACTGACGACCCGTCTCAACCACAAGGGAGACCCAGTCAACAGCATGCATGCAATGTAATGATGCATAGCTCCATACATGTATCCTCGCCACACTCCCTATTCCACGGGGAGTCCTGGTCAACCAAAAGTCAACTATACAAGGATTACAATCCACAAGACTCTCTCTATCGCACAAAGAGTCATACACATCTGACAATCAATCACGCTAAGATCTCTAGTCAGTAGCAAGATACTATCGACAATCCATATAACCATACACAAATATACGATCCATAATGGATAAACCATCATGCTAGGACCTCTAGTCCATGGCCACATACTGACAACCACACACTTATCTATGCACAGACAACTAGATCCACCATAGATGCACCACTAACACGGGTATGATATAACAATCGACTCCATAATCCAATCCATCACCTAACCCTAGTGATATAACACAGTAACCCAATCTGAGGTCACAAAGATAACCCTATCCTCATTTACTTACTGAACATCTATCAGCTAACACATAATAGGGTTTGTAGTTCATATCCATGATAGATAATCAATGAAATAACAATAATATATCTCAAAGGTCAAAGGCAGTACAAGCATATGATTAAACATGAGTGGATTTAAGGTAATCAGGTATAAACATGTATCCATATTCATGCACTGGAGTTTGATCAAAACTACCGGACCAGGTAGATATTACCCACCTGCTATGTAGCTCGTATCAACCATCCCTACTACGAGCATCATCACTAATCAAAGTCCTGAAATCAACATCCTGTAATCAACACGCAAACATTGACAAAGTTTATCATAAGTCCAATGATGGTGTCCCATCTCAAATCAACATAAATCCAATCATAAACTATTTTGCTGTCACAATCTAGTTCACTACCAAATCACAGCTTACCTAATTCAGATTCCCTGCTCAACTTCATCAATTGCCAATTCAACAGTGAGCTCTCAAACCCACAGCTCATCTACACAATAGAACACACCTCAGCAACACCATCCAATCCACATCAAAACTGATCACATGCCCAAGTTGATCACAGTTCCATCCACAGCAAAACAAAACACAACCCTCAAATCAGCTTGCTATCAACAATTCCACACAGAAGAACATTTAGATCTACCCTAGCCCTGTCCAACCTGCTGGTCGATCGACATCCTCATCAACAATCCACAAATTCCATAGGCATTGACATACCATGAAAAATACAGCAATTAACATAGAACAGCAAAGGTAAACCAACTTATCGGTCCTAGATCTCCACCGGCAGCCCTCCTCCCCTGTTCACCGGAGCAAACCAAGCTCACACCCTGTCCAAACCACCCATCCAAGCTACTGGCAGTGAAAATCACAAGCAATGATGGATTTTATCCAAATCAAGGGGAAAAATCGACTGCTTACCCAACATCGACAGAAATCGTGAAGCACAGCTCACGATCAGAGACTAGATAGATCCACCACTGACCCCTAGCTCCGGCAACAATCGGCCAAAGGCAATTGACTGCAGAGCTACTCCCGGCGAGGATGCAAAGAGGGCAGCGATGCCCTGTCTCCGATCTAACGTGCCTCAAGGAGATTTGGCAGCCAGGGAAGAGGTCGATCAGCATTCGCGGAGGAAGTAAATAGCTGACAACGATGGGAGCACAAGGAAGAAGAGACGCCGGTGAGCTAAGCTTCGCGATCCAAGGGCGACTGTCGATCGAAGTCGACGTCGAATGAGAAGCTGCGGCGACGGACCAGAGGGAAGAAGGAATCAATCGTGGCTGCCGCAGGCGTTCGACGGAGCTAGCGATCACTCCGGCAATGCTTGAAGGAAGGAGGGGGAGTGACGGAGAGCTCTTGATGAGAAGCCGCAGCTTAGATCGAAAAGATGTGGAAGAAATCGGCGGCGACCGGCTGTAGAAGTCGTGAGAAGAAATCGGGGAAAAACGTAGAAGAAATCGGCTTTAAAGGCCGACCGACTTGGTTGGGCTAGCTCCGATTTGACTCAAGCTAACCTAGTTAACTCCAATCCAATCCAATTTGGTTCAGCCCAACCTGCTCACCTAATTTCAAGCCCGGCAATTTGGCCTAATGGACTCAACCCAACAGTTTTATCCCAAGCCCACTTCTTAACCCATTCCTTGATTAAGCCCAATTAGTTAATCAACCTAACCACTAATTAAACCCAATTAATTAAAGGGTTATTTTTTTTCCCGTATGTTACATATGTTTTTGTCGAACATGAAAACATCGTTCGAGTCAAACTCGAGTCCAGTCAATCGTGACCTGGGCCGATTGCACCAACACCTTCTAGGCTTGGAAGCCTTGGTCATTTGGGTTTTGCCTAGGTTAACTCTAGGGGTAACTCCCCTTGTAACCTTCTTAGTGGCTTCCCTAGGTTTCTTTGAAATCCTAGCCACTCGGCACACACTATGGTTAGCCTTAGGGATGACTCCCTAGTAACTATGACCTTCCTAGACCTAAGTTGTGTTCCATAATTGAATGGAACACTATAGTAGGTCTCCTTAGGCTTAGGTTTGTGACCCAAATCTTTCTTGCCCTTGGATGAGCCTTGCCTCCTAGAACCTAGGTTTTGACTCTTAGACCCTAAATTTTGGCAATTTGACCCTTTAATTTGATTTTGTATCTTTTCAAGTGTCTTTTATAATTTTTCAAGCCTTGACCTCAAGGTTTGGTTCTCTAGTTCTAATCTTCCTAATTTTGATTTTTCATTTATCCTTTGGGAAGGATTCCTCCTAGGCATATGTCTATGGTTCTTGGAGTTAAAACCTTGATGGTTTTCTACCTTCCTAATAAACTCCTTAGGTAGGATTTTCTAGGGACATTAGTCTCAAATTTCTCCTTATTTCTAATGTTGACGTGTTTAGCTCCTAAGCAATAAAGCCTATTTTTACTAGCATCTTTTTCATGAGTAATAGCAAGAGTGCTAAAAATATGCTTTTTAAACCTAGAACTAGAAGGTGCATTAAAATATACCTTAGGATTTGCTTTGGAAGCTCCTCCTACTTGTGTAGCTCCTTCTTGCCCCTTCTTATTCTTCCTAGGGAATTGACTCCTATAATGTCCTCTTTGATGGCACTTGAAACACACCACGTGTTCCTTTCTCTTAATAGTTGGGGCTCCGACATCCTTTGAGATTTCTTGAGATTTTGATATCGGTTGACTTTTCTTGACCTTCTTAGGGCACTTACTCTCGTAGTGCCCATATTCCCTACACTCAACGTAAATTATGTGATTTTTATTTTTAACTAAATTGCTTGAGTTACCTAGGTCAATGGTGGTGGAATTTTGAGCTTCCTCTTCTTCTTGACTCGAAGTAGAAGCTTCTTCTTGATGCTCCGGAGTGGATGGTCTCTCCTCCCGCTCAATCCTAGAGGTGGAGGCCTCTTCTACTTCTTCGACCTCCTTTTTCTCCTCGGATGTCGAACACTCCTCGACCTCTGAATCCTCACTTTCTTGTGAGGATGAACTTTCTTCTTCAGCCTCTTCCTCCTCTTGAGCCGGTGATGGACCTTCATGGAGCTTTGCCAATTTGCTCCAAAGCTTCTTGGCATTTTGATATTCACCTAGTATAGACAAAATATCATTAGGTATTAAACCTTCTAAAAGTTTTGTTACCTTAACTTCGGTCTTGAACTTTAGGCGTTGCTCTTGGGTCCACTTCTTTAATTTGAGGACACTTCCCTTCTTATCCCTAGGGGGTTCAAAGCCTTCTATGTCCATCATAAAAAATGTTTCCATTCTTGCCCTCCATGTCGGAAAGTCTTCTTGATCGTATGGTGGAGGAATGTTGATAGCGTACCCCAATCCATCATTAGGTAGCTCCATTTCCTTCCCTCTAGCATGCTCCCTTAGTTGTTAAACCTTGAAGAGCGGCCTCACTCTGATACCACTTATTGGGGAATTGATCATCGCTAGAGGGGGGGGGGAGGGTTGAATAGAATTTTGCGTCGGATGATGGAATTCGATCGTGCTTGCTACAAAATGTTAGTATGCAGTGGAAATATAAAATATACAATGAAAATAAAACACAAGCACAATCACACCAAGAAATAATGTGGTTTGGAACCTCAAGATTCCTATTCCACGGGTTAGGCTCGAACGAGCCCTAGCGATGCCAAACACCACTAATGATCACAAATACTCCTTTTCGACAATAAGTCGGAGGCAGAGAAACCTCTTACAATGATTACAAAAGTAATACAACACAAATACACTAAAATGCAAGTAAAGAAAACTTTACAAAGAGATTTTGATTGTTTGAGAAGAGTCTTGAAGGTCTAGATTACAGTAGCAAATCCCCTCGAAATCGCCTCAAGGAACCTTAGCCAAATCCTCCTCCACGAGCTCCTTTTAAAGCTTCAACTTGGGCTAGATTCTGCTTAGCAGTCGATTGATCATGACCATCAGTCGATTGCTCTTGTAGCCATTGTGAGACAACGACTTGATTTATGTTTGATAAGTTCTAATGGATACACCGATAGTCGACTGCCATAACCTAGCAGTTGACTATCAGGGTCGTAACCTCTTGACGATTACTCACAATGAGCATTCGCTCGTAACCCACCGTGATAGCTTGATAGCTTACTTTTTATTGCATTATTTTTACTTATGGATTTGACATTTTAGGCCCCTTGATGGAGTAATTATTACTATTTAGTATGTTTTTGCATATTGAGTATATTTGTGATTGATTGCGTTAATTCCTATAATTTCAATATTTTTCATAAATTGCATGTGATTTTTGTAGGAAACATGGAAAGAGGGCCTAATTGAAGCGATCGCAGCCGTCGATCCAGATCAAATCAATTGCAACCATCGGATTTGCTTGATCATCCTACTTAGGGAGAGATTAATTGAACTCATTAAACCCTAGGTCTAAAATGAGTGGCTGGGATTGGATCGGCTTCAATCGGACGGCTAAGGAAAAGAGGGTTAAAAATCAACATTTTCTCCTTCCCAAGGGATCACGCGACAACACAGAGAGCTTGCCCAAATCTCACAGTTGGAGATGTGATGCCTTCTTCTTCCTCGTACATGAAGAACGACGACGGTGGCGCTACTTCCTTGCACATGAGCGGGCGAAGACGACAGATCAATTTCCTTCCATCAATGACACGAGGACGCCATGGGAGGACGTTGTCTTCCTTCTTGCGCGAGTGGAGGAAATGGGAACTGGATTTCAGTTTCTACTCCGCCAGAATTAGGTCATCGGTCATCTCCCCATCAGGAGCCCACTCGCATGCTTCCACATCCATCCGCAACCTTCTTCTTCATCGGATCCGATGAAGAGGCCATTACATCCAAAGTCGCCGACAAGTTTTCCACCCACAGCCGAGCCAATTGTCCTTCCTTCTGTGGATTCACGGAGGAATCCGCCTCGACGTCAGTCTTCTAGCTTCTTTGGATTCACGAGAACAAGGAGACACCATCGATTTCCAGATTTGGGATTCGCGCCATCCGCATCATCATTCCGCTACGGAGATTCAATTGAGCTTCGTCGAGCTCGTTGGCATTTTCTGCTCATAATTTGGGCGTTCATTATTGGGAGATTGTTTATTCATTGTTTCGTACATTAATTGATAGTTGTCAATTTCTCCTACTTGCATTTGATGAATTGTTAGTTGTGTAGTTTTCGGTTAACTTGCATTCATGGAGTTCGATGAAATTGCCGTTTAGAATAGTTTTTTGTTTACTTTGAGCATTTAGTTGTTTAAGTACATAATTTATTTCCATTGTTATACTTTATCCTTTTAATTCATGTTAGTCGCGTAGTTGCATAATTGCCAAACCCAAACCCCCATCTTATTAAATTTTTTTTTTAACTCTAGCATTGACTTACACCGTTACCTTCCTTGGGAGATGATCCGGGCCGTTCCCTGTGTTACTTTGGCATAGAGAAGGGTTTGGTAACTAAATTGTTGGGTTTTGCCTTTCAATTTTTGGCGTTGTTGCCAGGGAGATTGTTAGTGGTGTTAGTTAGTTATTAGAGTTGCAATAATTTCTTTTAGATAATCTTGCTTGTTTGAACCTTCTAATCTTTTACTTGTGTGCATTGCATGACAAGATCATCCAGTGAAGATTTACTTGATCTTGACCTAGAAATTGATCAGACTTTTCACACACTACAGCGAGCACACTGGATTTCAACTATAAGTGAAAGTGCTAGTCTTGTGGGACTTGATTTGGATATGGTAAACAATCGAACATTTAGGGAGCTTACAGCGCCAGATGTTTCTTATCATTCATTATGCATTCAGTATCTAGACCTTGATGTAGATTTCGAGCTGCGGTATGGGATTATTCATCTTCTACCCAAATTCAATGGATCAGCTGGAGAAGACCCTACCCGACATTTACAGGAGTTCCATGCAATTTGTTCCACCATGAAACCGCATGGCATTAGTGAGGAGGATATTAGCTTGAGAGGTTTTCCATTTTCATTAGCGAGAGGTGCAAAGGATTGGCTTTATGATTTACCACCCGGATCTATCACATGTTGGGCTGAGATGAAGAGATCATTCCTAGAGAAATTTTTTCCAGCTTCACCGTCTGTGGCTATCAGAAGAAGTATTTGTGCTATTCAACAATTGATAGGAGAGACATTGCATGAGTATTGGGAGCGTTTTAAAAAGTTATGTACCAGTTGTCCTCATCACCAACTCAATGAGCAGATACTCATCCAGTCATTCTATGAGGGACTACTTCCTATGGATCGATGTATGATTGATGCAACTAGTGGGGGAGCCATGGTAAACAAGACACCTGAAGTAGCAAGGGAGCTCATCTCAATTATGGCAGCCAATGCACATCAGTTTGAGAGCAGACCGTTACTTGCCAAAGGGGTGAATGAGATTCTAGTGCCCATAATAGATAACCAGGAGCTTAAGACTAAATTGCAGGAGCTAACTTCCATGGTTAGATAGATAGCTCTGAAGCAGGCTCAACAACCATTGATGCGGTCTATTCAGCCGGTGAGCACCTGTGGGATTTGTTCTAGTTCTATTCATTTGACTGATGTTTGCCCCATGCTACAATAAGAGGGGAGTTCTAACTTTATGGATCAGGCAGCTACAGCAAATGTTTTTCAACCGAGGTCTCAATTTTATCAGTCGTAACCTGGGTACAGGCAATATGATCCCATGTCTCCCACTTACAACCCAGGATGGAGAGATCACCCAAATTTGAGGAATGGGAATGTGCATCAGCAGCAGCAGCAGTCATATCTGCCACCTCCATCTTTTTAGAGACCGTTGGCTATTCAACAGAATGCGACTCCAATTAAGGCACAATAGCATCGACCTACTAGACCAGAGTCTTCAGTGCAAAAGTTGGAGGAGCATGTGCAGCAGATGCAGCAGTAGATGCAGCAGCAGATGCAGCAACAACAGAAGCTGGAGAGACAGCTTAGTCACATAGCGTCTAACATTACGCAGTCTCAGTCACAGGGGTCTAGTCAGTTACCTTCGCAAACCATTCCGAACCTCAGAGAGAATGTCAGTGCCATCACATTGCGGAGTGGTAAGACTACTTCTGACTCGGTAGCATCTGCACCAGTGCCAACTCTAGATCCGGTATGTGAGGAGCAGAGAGATACTTCATGGACCATATTGGATGTCCCAATACCATTACCCTTTCCTCATAGGCCAGTACCTTCAAGAAGAAACACTGAAGCAGAAAAGGCAGAGGAACTTCAGGAGCTTGTGGTACATTTAGCAAAGTGGAAGTGAACATTTCATTATTGAGAGTCATCAAGTACATTCCAAAATATGCCAAGTTTCTGAAGGATCTGTGCATTCATAAGAGGAAGCTTAAGGGGAATGAGTTGGTCAGCATGGGGAAGAATGTATCAAGTATGATTCAACCGATGCCTCAGAAGTGCAAGGATCCTGGTGTATTTACCGTGCCATGTGTTATTGGAGATAACACTTTTAGGCTACGTTTGGTACGGGGTAATCAGGCTTGTAATGTAATCGGATTACATTACAAGATGATTTACTTTGTTTGTTAACGTTTCAAAGA
Organism: Wurfbainia villosa; assembly: GCA_025175895.1. Taxonomy (NCBI): domain Eukaryota; kingdom Viridiplantae; phylum Streptophyta; class Magnoliopsida; order Zingiberales; family Zingiberaceae; genus Wurfbainia; species Wurfbainia villosa. Next base: position 624,534 of record CM046005.1, read on the forward strand.
TGTAATGTAATGTAATCGCATTACAAAATAAGAGCCAAGATCCGTAATCTCGATTACGAAGGAAAAACTATGTAATCCGATTACATTACGGACTCAATATTTGTCTTTACAAATATGTCATTCTTTTATTTTTTCTAATTGCTTCTCGATCTTGCCGGCCAAACGGCCGCCGTCGGCCATCAAGTCGGCCCGGCCGGCCGGCATCGCCGGGCCGGACGGCAACGGCCGGCCGATGGACCGGCGGCCCGTGGCCGGCGATCGGTGACCGGCGACGAATAAGGCTATTTTTGTTATTTTATAATAATATGAATTACATTCCTTGTAACAAATATGAATACCAAACAAACGAATGTAATCACTTTTGTAATCAAAGATTCACACACCAATCACTAACCAAACACAGTAATGTATACACATTACATTACATTACATTACAAACTTGATTACATTACAAGGTTGATTACATTACCCCGTACCAAACGTAGCCTTAGTGATGCTATGCTAGATCTAGGAGCTTCTATTAATGTTATGCCTAAGTCTATTTTTCAGGCACTCGGTATTGGCCCACTTCATTCCACTGGAGTTGTCATACAGTTGGCTAACCATAGTTTTACACATCCAGTAGGAGCGATAGAAGATGTATTAGTCAGGGTAAAGGAGTTAATTTTTTTAGCGGATTTCTATATTTTGGATATAGAGGGAGATGCAACTTCAGGACAACCTCCACTAATTCTTGGATGACCGTTCCTGAAGACAGTGAGGGAAAAAATTGATGTACACGCAGGAATGCTTACCATGGAGTTTGGCGACATAGTTGTTCAATTCAGTATTCCAGATGTGATGAGATATCCCACTGAGGATCATTCATTTTTTAGCATTGACGTGCTGGATGAGTTAGATTGTGAGGAGGCTGAGCTTTTTGACACAGATTGGGTGAGCAGGTCTGACAGTGTAGATATTTCATTGGGAGACATTGGTTATGATGCAGAGGATGATGTTGGTGGCTTAGATTTACTCTGTGAGGCTATTTTTGCCAAGGAAACAGAGGTATCTACAGAGGAAGCAGATTCTGAAAAATCGCTTCCAAGGACTGTTCAGCCATCGAAAATGGAATTGAAGGCATTGCCTGAGTACCTTAAGTATGCATACTTAGGTGAAGACGAGTAGAGACCGGTAATTATTGCTAGAGATCTTGAGCCAAAATAGGAGCAGTGTCTATTAGATCTTCTCAGGCAACATCAGAAAGCTATTGGGTGGACGATTGATGATATACCTGGCAAAGTTGTCAAACTCGCGATTCCAGTGTCGACTCGGTTAGGGACGCACAAACTCGTATCATAAACTCGTACGAGTTTATAGGTCATCCAAAACAGTGTTATAAAATGTCAAATAATATATATTTATCATAACTTCATAAGAACAATCACTATTTCACATTTCTAATAAAAAAACATAAACATAGTTATCATCGACATTTTTTCACATATAAAAAAAATTAAACATGAAAATTTAACATGAAAAGATATGAAGTTTCAAAATTTATGTTTCAAAATCAAGTTAAAAAATAACAAATATGAAATTTCACACAAAAATAGTCCAATAGTCAATACACCAAATAAACTGCCATTGTCCAAATTTGATAAAAGGAAACAAAGGCTCAAATTTACGACTGATAATCCAAATCCCAACATAATAAAAATTCGATGACTAAAAAGTAAAAACTGAAGAAAAAAATAATACTACTAAGATAAATCATCCAAGGTGATTGGTGACATCCAAAACATCAACTTCATCTTCATCTTCATCCTCAACATCAAAATCATCAGTACCATCAAGCTCATTAGAACATTCTATAGCATCTTTATCACCTATGTTACTCTCGACCCCTACATGAGCACCTGTGATCTCTGTGTCCTCTAAATTATCTACATCATCAACAAGGTTAATTAGCTCTAAAGGATCATTATTTATGTTAGCATCATCATCTTCATCCTCCAAATTCAATCTTACAGAGCTAGGTGCTTCAGTTATCCATTCATCATCAGATGGGAACTCTTTCAAAGTGGTTGGAGTTTGACTATCTTCCTTATACTTCTTCCCTTGCATCTTCAAGTTATAGTAAACAAATACTAAGTCATTCATTTTCTTCTGATGCAAGCGATTCCTCTTTTTTGTATGAACCTAAATAAATTATCAAACAACCAAAAATTATAACTGTATCATTTCATTAGAAATATTGTTTATATTATATACCATATATTAGAGACATGATATACCATAATTGAGTTTTGATGATTTATAATAATTACCATCTCAAAAGCACTCCAATTACATTCACATCCAGATGAGCTGCAAGTCAAACTCAATATACGTATAGCCTATTTTTGCAATTCAAGACAATCATCACCAAAAGAATCCCACCACTCTGTAGGAGATTTTTTACCTAAGGTTAAGTTTGCTGCATCACGACCAAATAGCCCTTTTGCTTTTTTGAAGGATTCTAATTGTGCATGAATCATGCTTCTCACATCTCGATCATCTATCATTCGCTCCATGCAGTCATAAAGTCCATTTTTTACCCTCGAATCCGCTTCAAAATATGGGCTATATTGATACACAGGGTTTAAAAAATAACCTGTAGCATGTAATGGGTGATGAAGTTGATTTTCCCATCTTTCATAAATAATCTTCCATACCTGTTCACAACTGCAAGAAATAGCATATAATATCAAATTAATCAATAAATTTATGTATATGAAATTTAATATCAAAGTAGTAAACAAACACATATGCTTACATTTTTTTCTCACAGCCAAAGTTGACTTTTATTTTCTCCTTTGCAGCTTCCATTGCCTTATAAATAAAACCCATAGCAGGCTCTTCAGAGTCTACCAATCGAAGTGCTTTAATGAGAGGACTTGTTGCCTTCAGACATGTAACTACATTACGCCAAAATCTCCCATCTAAAATGGTCTTTTGAACAAACTTTCCCTCCTGTATCTTTGAAAATCGACTACTCTTCACAAAATCAGATGTGAACAACTATTGCAAACCACTTTTAAGTTCATTAATACAACTCAAAGACAAATATGCAGTTGCAAATCTTGTAACATCAGGCCAGATTATATCTCTTCCCTTTGTACATTTTCTTAATTGAAAAATCAGAAGTGTCCTCGAATATATGAAAGTTGAAATTCTTCTTGCCTTTGAAATTGTGACTTCGTGGATTTTTAATTTTTTCTCAAAGTCTTCAAGCATCAAATCAATGCAATGAGCTGCACATGGTGTCCAAAAAATGCATTTTCTCTTATACATCAACATCTCTCTGGCAGCTTTATAATTTGCTGCATTATCGGTGATTACTTGCACAACATTTTCTTCACCAACTTTATCCACAATTTCATTTAACATTTCAAAAACCTTATCTGTCGTCTTTGAGATATCAGATGTATCAGTGGATTGCAAAAAGATCGTCCCCTTCTCACTATTCACTAAGAAATTACATATAGATCGCCTTTTCTTGTCGCTCCATCCATCAGACATAATAGAACATCCTTTTTTTTCCACACAAATCGATGCTCTTCAAGCAAAGTCATTGTTCTATCTACTTCTTTTTTCAAGAAGTCTCCCTCAACTCATGATAAGATGGAGGTTTAAATCCACAACCATATTTCCCAACTATCTCAAACATCTTTGCAAATTCAGGATTTTTTGCACAATTGAAGGGAATGACAAATATGTAAAAGAACCTGACAATTTGTTGGCAAGCTTCTTCTCTTATGTCCTTCTTCATGAATTGATTAATTGTGGCTTGAGAACTACTTTTTTTAACTAGGAAAAATTCTTCCATTGTTGCATTTCCCTTTCTCTTTTTTACTTGCTTGTAGCTCTTCACCACTATCTGATGAATCCTCATTAGAACAAATAATCCTTTTCTTTGTTTCAGATGCTTGAGCAATTTTGCATACAAGGGACAACATCTTCTTCTTCACATCATCAGGAACACTAATACATGGCTTTGCATCCCTCCAAGTGCAAGCTAAATGATGCTTGAAACGAAAAATGCAACCATTTACAATCTTATCACAATACTTGCATTTCACCTTTCTTGAATTACCAACAACATCATATCCATGTTCCCAACCTGGGTTAGTTCTACTACCCGAAGCATTCTTTCTCGAATTTTCTGACCCTTTAGATGATCCTTTAGTTGACATTTCTAATGCACAACTGATAAAAATAACTACATGAGTAGCACAACTTGTAAGCAAATGAAAATAAATCAGGCAACAACTATAAATCACACTTAACAGGCATATAAATATAGGAAAATCAAAGTAACAGGACACACGGCAGAGCAGAACAAAGAAGCAAGCAAATACAAGAGATTGAATTGCAAACACTTACCTCGTGCAGCTATCATCTATGCTCACGATTTTGACAAGTTTCGAAGGTAGGTGGGGTGCAAAATCAATAAATTTTGGCTGGCTCGAGCAGAAGATCGCTGCTCCTACCTCCTAGTGCAAAATCAATGAAGGAAGTCTTGAAAGATCACTGCTCTCAGTGTAAAATTGATGAAGTCTTGACTCTCGAAGATCGTTGCTCTCACTCTCAGTGCAAAATTGACGAACGAATTTGTGTAATCGAAGATGAAGATCGCTTACTCACTGCTCTCGCTCTCGCTCTCGCTCTGCGTTTGTTTTAGCGTTTAGGGTTGCTTTTTTTGCTTATTTAGGGCCTAAATGATGTAGTTTACATTTTAGCTCAAACTCGAGTTATGGCCAGTTCAAAATGCGATTTTATCGATTTTGACAGTCCGACTCGCGATTCAATCGATTTTATAAGAGGGGTGTGATTTTCGACCAATTCAACACGGGATTGGAATAATAGTTCGTAAACTCGTAAAATCGACGTGTTGACTTGCGATTTTGACAACACTGATACCTGGTATTAGCCCTACTTTTGTGTATGCATCGAATTTTCCTAGAGGACAGAATGAAGCCAGTGAGGCAGCCACAGCGTAGACTGAACCCACTTATATCAGAGTTTTCAAGGCAGAGATAACCAAGCTTCTTCAGGATGGTATCATATACCCCATTTCTGACAGTCAGTGGGTTAGTCTAGTGCATGTTGTGCCAAAGAAGTCTGGTATCACCATGGTAGCAAACCGTCACGATGATATGATCCCCACACGACCACAGAATGCATGGAGAGTCTGCATTGATTATCACAAGTTGAACTAGGCCACCAGGAAAGATCACTATCCCCTACCATTTGTTGATCAGATGTTGGAGAGGTTGGCTGGGAAGTCCTATTATTGTTTCTTGGATGGATACACAGGCTACTTTCAGATTCCCATAGCACCCGAGGATCAAGAAAAGACTACCTTCACGTGCCCATTTGGGACTTTCGCATATCGACGTATGCCATTTGGGCTTTACAACGCTCCAGGTACCTTCCAGCGATGTATGTTAAGCATTTTTTCTGATCTATTAGAGCATTGCATGGAAGTTTTTATGGATGATTTTACTGTATATGACACCTCATTTGATACTTGTTTGGACAGTTTGTCACGAGTCTTGTATATATGTGTAGAGACTGACCTGGTATTGAATTTTGAAAAATGTCATTTCATGGTTACACATGGCAGTCTTAGGTCATATAGTCTCTAGGAAGGGTATTGAAGTAGATCCTGCAAAAATTGATATTATTTCTTTTCTATCTTACCCCACATGCATGTGGGTAGTGCATTCTTTTCTTGGACATGTAGGTTTCTATAGGTGGTTCATCAGAAATTTTAGTAAGATTGCCCTTCCATTGTCCAAATTGCTACAAAAAGATGTGGAATTCCATTTTGATTAGCAATGTAAGGATGCATTTGACCAGTTGAAGAGTGCTCTTACCTCGACTCCGATTATCCAGCCACCGGATTGGACTTTGCCATTCAAGGTGATGTGTGATGCCTCGAATCATGCAGTAGGAGCGGTTCTAACTCAGAGAGTGGGTGGAGCAATGCATGTCATATGCTATGCATCAAAGACTCTGGATTCCACACAAGCCAACTACACGACAATAGAAAAAGAATTTTTGGCTATTTTTTTTGCTTTAGATAAATTTCGATCTTATCTTTTATGTTCTCATGTGATTGTTTTTTTTATCATGTAGCTCTCAAGTACCTACTAAAGAAGCAAGATGCAAAGCCAAGATTGATACAATGAATTCTTCTTCTATAAGAATTAGACGTCGAGATACGCGATAGGAGTGGTAAGGAGAACTTGGTAGCCGATCACTTGAGCAGGATTGAGAGAGAGGCGGACCCTATACCGATCAGAGATTCATTTCCTGAGGAGCATCTCTTACAGTTGCAGGGTAAGATGTCATGGCACGCTAATCTTGTTAACTATTTGGTTGCTCGTGTTTTTCCTACACAGTTCTCTAAGGCCCAATGTGCAAAACTGAAAAGTGATGTAAAATATTATGTGTGGGATGATCCTTATTTGTGGAAATTTTATAGTGACCAAGTAGTTAGGAGATGTATTCCTGATGATGAGTTTCACTCTATACTTTCCTTTTGTCATTCACTTGCATGTGGGGGTCATTTCGGTCCCCAACGTACAACTAGGAAAGTATTAGATGCAGGATTATATTGGCCTACTTTATTTCATGATGCATCGTCATTTTTCAAAACTTGTGACCGTTGTCAACGGGTAGGGACTTTAGGCCAGAGGAATGAAATGCCCCAACAACCAATTTTGTTTTGTGAAATTTTTGATGTGTGGGGTATTGATTTTATGGGTCCTTTTCCTAGTTCATCCAGCTTTATTTACATCCTACTAGCTGTTGATTATGTTTCTAAATGGGTGGAAGCTATCCCCACCAGGACTGATGATGTTGCAGTTGTTGTAGATTTTGTCAGGTCACAGATATTTTGCAGGTTTGGGGTACCCAGGGCGATCATCAATGATCAAGGGTTCCATTTTTGCAACCGACACTTGAAGGCACTCTTGAGTAGCTATGACGTAGTACATAAGGTGTCCACCCCATACCACCCTCAGACAAATGGTCAGGCTGAAATTTCAAATAGGGAGATTAAATTAATTCTGGAGAAGACAGTACACCCGGATAGGAAGGATTGGAGCAAAAGATTGATCGATGCATTATGGGCCTACCGGACTGCTTACAAGACTCCAATTGGAATGTCTCCCTATCAGATTGTATTTGGAAAGGCTTGTCATTTACCAGTGGAGGTGGAACACAAAGCATATTGGGTCGTGAAAGCGTGCAACATGAGTTTGGAAGCAGTTGGTTGCAAAAGAAAACTGCAATTGCAAGAATTGAAGGAATTGAGATTGGAAGCGTACGAGAACCCTCGCATCTACAAGGAAAAGACCAAGGCTTTCCATGACAAACATATTCTACGCAAGAACTTTCATGCTGGAGAAAAGGTGTTATTGTACAATTCCAAATTCAAATGGTCTGTAGGTATGTTGAAGTCTAAATGGAAGGTCCATTCATTATTATTGATGTTTCCCCGTATGGTGTCATTGAGATACAAGATCCTACTTTGGGAAAAATATTCAAAGTCAATGGGCACAGACTCAAACAATTTCATGAAAGCCTGCAAGGAACAATGGAGGAGGCGACGACGTTTATCGACGCCATTTACCCGACTTGAGGGGAATTTGTTCCTTTTCACTTCTTTCTTTTTGTACATACGCACTTTCCTTTCATAGTCTATTCCACAGTTTTGTTTCTTTCGTGAGTTGTGAATAATCGATTCTTGGGTTTTAGCGGATATCGAATTCAATTTCATAAGCATTATTTACCGAGACTTTGATGTCGCAAAAGCTAGTTAAGTTTGGTTGTCAGACTTGGATATCGATTGGACATGATTGATTGTAGTGATTGCATTTGGCTACTTGTGTGGTGTTGAATTTAATTGTGATAGACTAAGCTTGATTATTTCATATACCCAGTGAGGATTTGAGCTTTCATGATTATTATTCTCCTTGTATGTGGGTAGCACTCATGCTTGTTAACACTTTAGAACTTGCTTTGCTCCTTATTGAGATCACATTACCATATGTTGCATGATTATGATGAAGGTCATTTTGTTAGTCCTTATTGATACTCTTGTTGATACATGTGCTCTTAATGAATATACTCTTCCATGTAGATAGACATTGCTTGTCCTTTTTCATTTCTCCTTCTGCTATGACATGTCATGTTATTCTTTTCGTTGTTGAGACATTTGAACTATATCATGTTGTATCTATTGCCTGAGACAGTCAAATTTAAGTGTGGGGGAGGAAATGATTGGGAGGGTCATAGTTGAGGATTTATTGTAGAAAGGCTAGATTTAAATGGTGCATGGGTGAACCATGCTTGATCACCATGGTTGGACCATGTCTTATTTGCCTATGAGTGTGTATTTGCATTGAAAGGCCATTAAGAAAAGAGCACGTCATTGTTAAAAAAAAAGCACCAATAATAATAATAATATAAAAAAAAGATGACTAAAAAAATGGATATTTTTAAATGACGTGCTATTTTCTTAAATGGAGAATACTTCGAGTTGATGAGCTTTATTTAATTCTTTCTTTCTTGCATGAGATGGATAAGTGTGTGTTTCTTATGGACAAACATGGATGTAGGGAACAATAAAGGTTGTTAGTTTTGAGGATGAAAGGAGACGTGCATGGGCATTGTTTCATTGAATACAACATGATAGAATTTCAATTGTCTCTCGTCTTTATTGCTTTCTACTCCTATATTTGGTGCCATTATTATATCCTGTGCTTGTTCTTTATTGTAATTCTTGAAGTCCTTCTGAATCATGTATTCATGTGGTTGAAATGGTGGAGAGTAGGAAATAAGCAAGCATATAGTAGTGTAACATCTTGAGTAACTTTGAGTGAGCTCTACCTTTGCAATGTTTATGAGAATGAGAGCCACCTTTATTGATTCGGTAAGGTTTATCATTCTTGGTCTATTTACGATTTATTGAAGCCACCATACTTGTTAACTAATGCAAGAACTCAGTGCATGAATGTTGTGATTTTTGTGGATTGACAACCCTAAGTAACTACCTTTTTCGATTTTCATGATATCAAGGGGAATTGCCTGGGGAAAATGGATTTGATTATTCGTTGTTTTTGATACTTGCTTGAGACGTGCAAGAATAAGTGTGGGGGAATTTGATAGCTTAATTTTTATTGCACTATTTTTACTTATGGATTAGACATTTTAGGCCCTTTGATGGAGTAATTATTACTATTTAGTGTGTTTTTGCATATTGAGTCTATTTGTGATTGATTGCGTTAATTCCTATAATTTTAATATTTTTCACAAATTTCATGTGATTTTTGTAGGAAACATGGAAAGAGGGCCTAATTGAAGCGATCGCAGTCGTCGATCCGGATCAAATCAATCGCATCCATCGAATTTGCTTGATCAACCTACTTAGTGAGAGATTAATTGGACTCATTAAACCCTAGGTCTAAAATGAGTGGCTGGGATTGGATCGGTTTCAATCGGACGGCTAAGGAAAAGAGGGTTAAAAATCAACATTTTCTCCTTACCAAGGGATTGCACGACAACACAGAGAGCTTGCCCAAATCTCATAGCCAAAGACGTGATGCCTTCTTCTTTCTCGTGCATGAGGAACGACGGCGGTGGCACTACTTCCTTGTGCACGAGCGGGCGAAGACAGCAGATCAATTTCCTTCCATCGGCGACACGAGGGCGCCGCGGGAGGATGTCGTCTTCCTTCTTGTGCGAGTGGAGGAAACGGGAATTGGATTTCAGTTTTTGCTCCGCCAGAATTAGGTCGCCGGTCATCTCCCCATTAGGAGCCCACTCGCACGCTTCCATAGCCATCCGTAACCTTCTTCTTCTTCGGATCCGACGAAGAGGCCATTACATTCGAAGCCGTCGATGAGTTTTCCACCCACAGTTGATTGTCCCTCCTTCTATGGATTCACGGAGGAGCCCGCCTCGACGTCAATCTTCTAGCTTCACCAGATTCGCGAGAACAAGGAGACACCATCGATTTCCAAATTTGGGATTCGCGCCATCCGCATCATCCTTCTGCTCCAGAGATTCGATTGAGCTCCGTCGAACTCGTTGACATTTTCTGCTCATAATTTGGGGGTTCATCGTTAGGAGATTGTTTATTCACTGTTTCGTACATTTAATTGATAGTTGTCAATTTCTCCTACTTGCATTTGATGAATTGTTAGTTGTGTAGTTTCCGGTTAACTTGCATTCATGCAGTTCGATGAATTTGCTGTTTAGAATAGTTTTCTGTTTACTTTGAGCATTTAGTTATTTAAGTACATAATTTATTTCCATTGTTATACTTTATCCTTTTAATTCGTGTTAGTCGTGTAGTTGCATAATTGCCAAACCCAAACCCCCATCTTATTAAAAAAAAAAAATTTAACTCTAGCATTGACTTACACAGTTACCTTTCTTGGGAGATGATCTGGGTCGTTCCCTGTGTTATTTTGGCATAAAGAAGGGTTTGGTAACTAAATTATTGGGTTTTGCCTTTGATCCATCCATGGTAGTTCGCTTCATCAGCGATCACGATTCCTGTGCCATTTCCTAATGTTGAACACCAGTTGAGTCCGAGTAGTTCGACTGGCCATAATTCCAGTTGACTACTGCAAGTCGACTCGGCTGTCATGTGTCAAAACACTTGATCAGTCGATTGATCCAAAGCCCCAATCGACTGTTAACCTCAAACATGAGGTTTAACCCCAAGTATGATGCCCTCATACTTGCTAGACTACCCTTAGCCTAGACCTAAGCCTTCTAGCCACCTCCATCAGCCTCATGCCTATTGGATCCCTCCAAGTCATCCATGATTTATTCATCCATATGCTAGCTTTTAGGTGCTTCCATTGGCCATTGTTATGCTAAGTTGGTCTATACCGCCAAGGCATATTTGGGCTTACGCTGCCAAGACTATTGCTTAGACTTTATGTTGCCAAACCCTTGGACTTATCATATCAAAACTCCTACTTGGATTTTACACCGCCAATATCAAATCCCTTGGACTTTCCTTGCCAATCCATGTTGGACTTTCCAATTGCTAAGACTCAAGCTTGGACTTTCCCTTGCCAAGACCCATGCTTGGTGTTAAATACTGAAAATTTAAAAAAAATATTAAATTAAATGGCCAAAGAAATAAGGAAATAATCCTGGAAATTTTTCGGGATTTTTCTGGATTTAAACGGAGTCCGTACGAGATTATTATGGGGATAAGAAAAACAGGCTTTTAAAGGGGTTTGTTTAGACTAGTTAATGGGGTTAATTAACCTAGGTTATAAATCTAGGTTTTAACTTCCTAATTTCCCCAGTTTTCTTTCCCCTCCGCGCCCGACGCCTCTACCTTGCGGTTTTCCTTCTCTTTGCGACATTTTCTTCCTCGCTGAGTCTTTCCTCACAGCGCCGCAGCGAGCACCGCCGCCCGACGCGACGCGAGCTCGCCGTCACCACCCCGGTGCATGCTCCCCTTCACCGTCCAAACCACCGCAACCATCAGCCGAGCCCACTTCTTCTTCGCGTCGCCACCCACAGTCCCCGGCCACAGGATCCTCGCCACCGACGCTCGCCTTCCCGGTGCTCAGGCCGTCGTAGGTTTGCCTTCCACCACTGTTTCTTCTCCTCGTGCGCTCGCCATCCACAACCAACGCCTCCTCCTTTGCCCTTCTGGCCGGTGGTCACCGGAGTAGGTAAGGGCTTCTTTTCTATCTTGGTCGACCGAGGTTGTGAGGAGAGGAACTGAAGGGAAACGGTGAGTGAGGATGGGGCCGGTTGAGAGGGGATGTGAGGGTTTTATTTGGGGGAGTCGTGCGGTTAGGGTTGGAGGTAGTCGTGCAAGAACGGCTGTGAAAGGGGTTGAGTCGGAGTTGTGGTGGATTTGGGCTGATTTTGGTGTTATTCGGTTGATCGTATTGTATTCGGAGGATATGGGATGGTTGGGTGATATTGTTTGATCTTGAGGATTTTTGTAAGTGATGAATTAGGTTAATTGATTAGGAATTTATTTGGGTAAATTGATTGGTACAATTATTGGATAAATTAAAAGACATTAAATTTTATTTATTTGGCTTAGGTTGTTAAAATGTGGGTTAATCCAGGTTTAATTGATTAATTAGCTTATCATTAATTAATCAAAATTTTTATCAATTGATTTAGTGGGCTAAATTAATTATACATATATTTGTGGTAGGAAAAGATTAATAAGATGATTGGAAAATTTGTGAAAAAATTGGAAGTAGTTTGGGTTAATTGGGTTATGAAAGAAATCGATTAAGTATTCGATTTGTTGGTGAATTACATTTTTGTGCTTAACTATAGTTATGCTATATGTGTTTCTTACATAGGCGTGTCCCCTACGTGACGTTTCATTCTTGCGGATATTTATATTCAGGCGGGTATTTTGACTTATGTTTTAGTTGTAGTCATTGTTGATATGCTAGTTAGGATAGCATGCAATAATTTTCATGTTTATATGCCTAGTATATTGTTGGTGCCTACTTGATACATGCATGTGATAGGTTATGATTATATCTTCCCTGTTTTATTTGAATCATAGTTACTTGGATTATGGATATGTACATATTGATTGTACATATTATTCGGATAGGTATTTTGAGTAGGATTTACATGCTTTAGTATCATGCACCATTTTTGCATGATCAGGAGGTTCCATTATTGTTGAGCCCGGCGCTACATGGCTTGCACATACCGCCACTCGGGTTAGTGGTACATCAGAGGTGTGTTCGATTGCTGTTCGTCAGTTCACTCCGCTCATGGGTAGCGATGAGGCGGTGTGGTAGCGGGCGGATCCCTCTTCCGGTCTATGACAGGAGAGAGCTTAGCTCCCACTGTTTGGGGCGAAGGATAGGTGTACTCGGACAAAGATCCCGTCCCACTTGGCCACCACTCGAGGCGATGATGGCAGAGTGCACAGTTGTCATAGCCCTACCCACTCGGCTTCACCATCGCGTGTGAGGCGGCTGACTGGCGTCAGGGGTGACCATGTCATTTGCACGACATGCACTTTGCATGGATCGCATTTGTATTGTGTTTGCTGCATTATTGTATTGATGCCTTGGATGTTGCATATGATTGCCATGCATACAGGATACATATTTGTATATGGTAATGACTCTTATAGTAGGGCACATGCTCCTATATCAGGGTAGGAGATTCAGGTGAGTACAATTCTTTTGCATTTATTTCTTGCTTACCCTATATGTGAGACTGTACTGGCATGATTTTTATTGTTAGCTATACCTTACTTTGCATATCTACTATACCCGCTGAGTTCTTTGAAATTATCCCGTTGATTTATATCTATTTCAGGATGAAGCTGTCAGGAGAGTGCAGCTGCCAAACCCCACTCGTGAAAGTTTTTATTTGTTATTGGTTTCTATGGTTTGGACATTTTGACTAGAGGATATGTTTAGGTTTGGAGATTGATATTTGTATTCGTGGATTTTTGGTGTCCTTATGGACCTTTATTCGGTTTTGTTTGGATTGGTTTTGATTTAGTATTCCTGCCCATATGGCAGAAGGGGTTAGTCTAGTTGTGATAGATGTTACTCATTTATTTTGGTTGATGGCCAGAGGCCTATTTTATTATCTGCATGTGTGTTTGGATTCCGGTCGTGTTGACCGATGTATAGTGGCCGTGTAGGCCTTGTATGAAAATTGGCATTGTCACCCGTACAGGGGAGATGCTGTCGGATTTTCGTCTGGCAGGGTCTCCATCGGGGCGTGACAATTTATTTGGTATCAGGGCGCCTAGGTTTTCGAGTTCCTAGGGGTTTTTGGATTTTTCGGAGTTCGCCATGTTTTGGCAGGTTTTTGCGAGGCAATCTGGAAATTTTGGATTGGTATGGATTTCCGACGATTTTTATGTTTCGGAGATTCGAGGATTTTTGATGAGATCAATTTGGGGTTTTGGCGGCTACGGGACCTCTCCTGACGGTGAAATAGGTATGATGGTTAAATTTATATGTTTTTACTTCTAGTAATATCTGTATTCATTTAACAGATATGAGACGAGGTGGGCGTGCTCCTGCTCCAAGACGCGGTGCGGGGCGGCCACGTGCTAGGACCCTGAGATCTTTGGCGACAGAGTTGCCAGGAAGATCTACTGAGGACGAGCTTATTGATCAGGGCCAGATTCCACAGGGTGCTACGGGAGTAGTGGATCCTCAGTCCTCGGCGGATCCTTTTCCCGAGATACCCACTGCTGGGGTAGCTGATGTACCAGCGGGAGACCCTGCTGCTACACATCAGACACTCCCGCCAGTAGGACCTGCTACTATAGACCCGACAGGCCCATTAGTGGAGTCGATCGGCCCTCATTCGGTATCTGCCTCTGCTCAGGCAGCGGCACCATCTACGGTAGTTTCACTATCTCCTGCGTCAGCCCCTACTTATCCTACTGATGTAGCTGCGGCACGAGCTCGGATTCCTGGATTATCAAAGTCAATGAAAAGCCGGTTCACTTTATTCAGTGGAGAGACTGATCCGATCGTGGCTCAGTCTTGGATCAAGACGATGGAGTGTACCTTCTACTATATGGTCTGCTCCGAGTGGGAGAAGGCAGAGTTGGCGGCCTTCCATTTACGAGGCGAGGCCGAGATCTGGTGGGATATGCAGCGCTCGATTATCGACGAGCAGCAGGTTACCTGGTCGAGATTTAGAGAGGCTTTTGAGAGTCAGTATTTCCCACGGGCATATCAGATGATGCGACGTCAGGATTTTATGAGTCTACGACAGAATAATCGCTCAGTGATGGAGTATAATACAGAATTTAATCGGTTAGCCAGGTTTTGTCTAGAGTTAGTTGCTGAGGATAGGTTACGGATGATGCAATTTGTTCAGGGACTAGATGGGCATCTCCAGGTCAAGATGGCATGATTTGGCAGTTCTTCCTACCGAGAGGCATTGGATAGAGCTTTGTTGATCGAGTCGGCTCAACAGAGGGTCAATACTGACAGGAAGAGGAAACAGACTGAAAGAACCACATGTCGACTCAAAGAACCACAGACCATCGGACAACAAAGAAAGTGGCCGCAATAGCCTCGGTCGAGTCATTCAGGGCATCTAGCCGACTCGTAAATCGAACGATCTTCACCGGGCCCTCCCGCCTTCTCGAGAGCCGAGGCCGCCACTAGTGACACCCAATCGTACTCGTAGGATCGAGAGCATATCGCCTCACCTTTGGGATACGGTTGCTATTATTGCAACCGCCTTAGACACCTGAGCCGAGATTGTTCGTTGAAGGCTCAGCATGTGGCTTCCGGGGTTTCTATCCAGGGAGGACCGTTGCGTCAATCTGGGACTCAGAGAGGGGGCCAGACAGCCAGACCTTCGCAACGCCCGCAGAGGACAGCTCCCCCTTCAGGAGTCGCCTATGGCATTCATGGACAGGAGTACACCAGTGCCCGTACGGTGTCACAGGGTTCGGTTTCAGGACCGCAGATGCGGATGCATCCCCAGACCATGCAGCATACCATTCGCAGCAGACTCGATACAAGATCACCGCACCCGCCACTAGTTCAGATTAGCCGCCACGGCTGATGCGATCGCAGTATACCAGCCTTCCTATCAGCCTACGTATCCACCTTCATATCAGTCGAAGGTCCAGACACAGCCACCTCTGGCAGTGATACCACCTCCACCTCCACCGGCGACTAGGTGGATTCATGCGATTACCAGAGAGGATGTGCAGCGAGCCAATGAATCCGTATTTCGCAGTATGGTTTCACTTTATGCATTTTCAACTATTATGCTAGTTGATACTGGTAGTTCGTATTTGTTCATTTCTCGTACTTTTATGAGAGAGATTGGTAGATTACCTACTAGTAGATCACAGAGATTAGTCGTCTCCCTACCATATGGCGATACATTGGACGTTACCCAGGAGGTCCGAGGTTGTCCCTTAGATTTTGGTAACATCATTTTTACTGTAGATTTATTGGTATTGGATATGGTCGAGTTCGACATTATCCTTGGCTTGGATTGGCTGTCAGCATATCATGCCACTGTGGATTGCCAGACGAGGGTGGTCACATTCCGACCTCCGAACCAACCCTCATGGTATTTCACTGGCATCCGGGATGACAGTAGAGCGACCATTTCTGCGATTCAGGCTCAGAAGCTTTTATTGCACGGTTGTCAAAGTTTTCTATTATCTATGATCAATGTAGAAGATAGTGGTGACTCTCAGATCGCGGACATTCCTATTGTCCGAGAATATTCAGATGTCTTTCCAGAGGAGTTACCGGGCCTGCCTCCCGGAAGGCAAGTGGAGTTCATGATTGAGTTAATACCTGGGACGGCGCCGGCATCGAAAGCTCCTTATGGTATGGCCCCGAGAGAGTTGGACGAGTTAAAGGTTCAGCTCCAAGAACTTTTGGACAGAGGTTTTATTCGCCCTAGTGTATCACCCTGGGGTTCTCCGGTTCTCTTCGTGAAGAAGAAAGATGGTTCGATGAGACTGTGCATCGACTACAGGCAGTTGAACGCTGTCACTATCAAAAATAAATATCCCCTGCCACGTATTGAGGACTTGTTTGATCAGCTCAGAGGTACATTAGTCTATTCTAAGATTGATCTGCGGTCCGGATATCATCAATTAAGGGTTAGAGATTCTGACATTCAGAAGACAGCGTTCCGTACCAGATATGGACACTATGAGTTTTTGGTAATGCCATTTTCTCTTACCAATGCTCCAGCGGTATTCATGGATTTGATGAACCGTGAATTTATGGATTTCCTAGATCGGTTTGTTATTGTTTTTATCGAAGACATTCTAGTCTATTCTCGTTCCGAGGAGGAACATGCGCAACATCTTCGTCTTGTTCTCGATAGGCTCCGACAGAAGTGACTATATGCGAAGTTCAATAAATACGCGTTCTGGTTACACTTAGTCAGTTTTCTGGGACATGTGGTTTCGAGTAGAGGTATTTCAGTTGACCCCCAGAAGATCGAGGCTGTCACCAGTTGGGAGCAGCCGAAATTAGTTCAGGAGGTTCACAGTTTCCTAGGCTTGGTTTGTTATTATAGACGGTTCGTTGAGGGTTTCGCGAGCATTGCTATGCCATTGACATGCCTTACTAGGAAGGGCGTGAAGTTCACGTGGACAGAGGCGTGTGAGACTAGTTTTCAGGAGTTGAAGAGGAGATTGGTGTCAGCATCGATTCTGGTATTACCATCAGGGGACGATGGTTTCGTTCTTTATACAGATGCATCTCTACAGGGTTTAGGCGTAGTATTGATGCAGCATGGCAGGGTAGTCTCTTATGCTTCTCGCCAGTTGAAGGATCATGAGAAAAACTACCCAGTTCATGATTTAGAGTTAGCCGCTATTATCTTCTCCTTGAAGATTTGGAGGCATCATTTATATGGTATTACGTTTGAGATTCTTACTGATCATAAGAGTCTCAAATATCTGTTTACGCAGAAGAAACTCAATCTCCAACAGAGGAGATGGATGGGGTTCCTGAAGGATTATGATCGTATCCATCGCTACCACCTGTGGAAAGCCAATGTGGTTGCGATGCACTTTAGCCTAAGTCCCGAGGGACTTTAGCTTCCTTCCGAGTTTTGGTCACGGATTTGATTCAGGGTTTCTCTGAGTTGAGTCTTGAGGAGCATGGACCGACAGAGCAGGGCGTTCTGGTTACCATGGTTGCTCAGTCGTCTATCCGGACGAGAGTCCGGGAGGCTCAGGCCAGTGATCAGCATTTACAGTTCATTGGTAGTCAGATAACTTCTGGACAGCAGACTGAGTTCACCCGCGATGATGAAGGTATAATTTATTTTCGAGGCAGATTATGTGTACCTCAGCCTCACTCGGTTATGGAGGAGTTACTACAGGAGGCTCATCGCTCTCGATTTGCGATCCACTCAGGCGGAACCCGCATGTATCGAGATTTAAAGCATTTGTATTGGTGGAATGGTATGAAGAAAGACATCGCAGATTTTGTAGCTAGATGTCTTATTTGTCAGCAGGTAAAGTGAGCACGAGACCAATTTGGATTACTTGGAGGATTCCTATTCCTGAGTGGAAGTGGGATCATATTACTATGGATTTTGTGATGAGTTTGCCTAGGACACGTCAAGGACATGACGCGATTTGGGTAGTCATAGACCGACTAACCAAATCCGCGCATTTCTTATCGATTCGGAAGACCGACTCTCTGGATCAGTTGGCAGAGCTATATTGTCGGGAGATCATCAGATTGCATGATGTACCTTTGAGCATTATATCAGATAGAGATCCCCGTTTCACGTCTGGGATTACAGCGATCTGCGGCTTTAGGCACACATCGGTTTAATCTTGCATTCCATCCATGAGATAGATGGGCGATGGCGGACCATTCGGACACTAGAGGATTTCTTTGAGGTCTGTATTATAGATTTGGAGGCAAGCTGGGAGGATCATTTTGCGTTAGTGGAATTAGCCTACAATACTTGATTATCATTCGGCTATCCAAATGGCCCCGTATGAGGCATTGTATGGTAGACAGTGTCGTACACTCACCCTCTGGGAGGAGGTTGGGGAGGCCCAGTTGCTAGGACCCCAGAGAGCTCAGCATGAGGCAGAGTTGGTCCGTACTATCAGACGTAGGATGGCAGAGGTGCAGGATCGCCAGAAGAGTTATGCATATCATAGACGGAGACCTTTGGAGTTCTCTATTGGTGAACATGTATTCGTGCGAGTTTCACCCATGAAAGGGGTGAAGAGATTTGACCTCCGTGGTAAGCTAGCTCCTAGATATATTGGTCCATTTGAGATTTTGGAGAGGATCGAAGCAGTGACTTATCGTCTAGCGCTACCATCATCTTTGACGAGTATACATGATGTGTTCCATGTGTCTATGCTGAGGAAATATGTGCCAGACTCTACACATATTCTGTCAGATATGTCAGGTTCCATTCAACCTGATGCTACTTACGTAGAGGTTCCGGTACGGATTTTGGATTACAAGGAACGACAGTTGCGGAACAAGGTTGTGCGACTTGTCAAGGTCGGGTGGAGTCACCACACCGACGAGGAGGCTACTTGGGAGCTCGAGGAAAAGATCCGAGCTCAATACCCCCACTTGTTTACTTAAGGTACGTGAGGTATATTTTCAGTACTTGTGGTATTTCTTACTCGTTGTGCATCTGAGTAGGAAATTTGGGGACCAAATTTTTATTAGTGGGGGAGAATGTTAAATACTGATTTTTTTTTAAAAAAAATATTAAATTAAATGGCCAAAGAATTAAGGAAATAATCCTGGAAATTTTTCGGGATTTTTAGGGAATTTTAGGAATTTTTCTGGATTTAAACGGAGTCCGTACGAGATTATTATGGGGATAAGAAAAATAGGCTTTTAAAGGGGTTTGTTTAGACTAGTTAATGGGGTTAATTAACCTAGGTTATAAATCTAAGTTTTAACTTCCTAATTTCCCCGGTTTTCTTTCCCCTTCGCGCCCGACGCCTCTTCCTTGCGGTTTTCCTTACCTTCGCGACATTTTCTTCCTCGCTGAGTCTTTCTTCACGGCGCTGCAGCGAGCACCGCCGCCCGACGCGACGCGAGCTCGCCGTCGTCGCCCCGGCGCGTGCTTTCCTTCGCCGTCCAAACCACCGCAACCATCAGCCGAGCCCTCTTCTTCTTCGCGTCGCCACTCACAGTCCCCGGCCACAGGATCCTCGCTGCCGATGCTCGCCTTCCCGGTGCTCAGGTCGTCGTAGGTTTGCCTTCCGCCACTGTTTCTTCTCCTCGCGCGCTCGCCGTCCACAGCCAACGCCTCCTCCTCTGCCCTTCTGGCCGGTGGTCGCCGGAGTAGGTAAGGGTTTCTTTCTGTCTTGGTCGACCGAGGTTGTGAGGAGAGGAACTGACAGGAATCGGTGAGTGAGGATGAGGCCGGCTGAGAGGGGCTGTGAGGGTTTTATTTGGGGGTGTCGTGCGGTTAGGGTTGGAGGTAGTCGTGCAAGAACGACTGTGAAAGGGGTTGAGTCGGAGTTGTGGTCGATTTGGGCTGATTTTGGTGTTATTTGATTGATCGTAT
The DNA here is from genome assembly GCA_025175895.1 of Wurfbainia villosa. Taxonomy (NCBI): domain Eukaryota; kingdom Viridiplantae; phylum Streptophyta; class Magnoliopsida; order Zingiberales; family Zingiberaceae; genus Wurfbainia; species Wurfbainia villosa. Next base: position 644,628 of record CM046005.1, read on the forward strand.
TGTATTCGGAGGATATGGGATGGTTGGGTGATATTGTTTGATCTTGCGGATTTTTGTAAGTGATGAATTAGGTTAATTGATTAGGAATTTATTTGGGTAAATTGATTGGTACAATTATTGGATAAATTAAAAGCCATTAAATTTTATTTATTTGGCTTAGGTTGTTAAAATATGGGTTAATCCAGGTTTAATTGATTAATTAGCTTATCATTAATTAATCAAAATTTTTATCAATTGATTTAGTGGGCTAAATTAATTGTACGGATATTTGTGGTAGGAAAAGATTAATAAGATGGTTGGAAAATTTGTGAAAAAATTGGAAGTAGTTTGGGTTATGAAGGAAATCGATTAAGTATTCGATTTGTTGGTGAATTGCATTTTTGTGCTTAACTATAGTTATGCTATATGCAGGTTTCGGTCACGAGGCAGGTCCCCGATCGTGACATTTTATTCTTGCGGATATTTATATTCAGGCGGGTATTTTGACTTATCTTTTAGATATAGTCATTGTTGATATGCTAGTTAGGATAGCATGCAATAATTTTCATATTTATATGCCTAGTATATTGTTGGTGCCTACTTGATACAAGCATGTGATAGGTTATGATTATATCTTCCCTGTTTTATTTGGATCATAATTACTTGGATTATGGATATGTACATATTGATTGTACATATTATTCGGATAGGTATTTTGAGTAGGATTTACATGCTTTAGTATCATGCACCATTTTTGCATGATTGCATGCTGGCTGGACGGGGTTCCATTATTGTTGAGCCCGCAGCCAGTTACATGGCCTTCACACACTGCCACTTATGGGTTAGTGATACATCAGGAGGGTGTGTACAGTTGCTCTGTCAGACTCTGCTTTTCCGCTCAAGGGTAGCGATGAGGCAGTGTGGTATCGGGCAGGGATCCCTCCTCTAGTCTATGACACCGAAAGATGAGAGCTTAGCTCCCCCACTCTGTTTGGGGCAGGAGGATAGGTGTACTCCGACAGCATCCTATCCACTCAGTCACTCAGGAGCAGTGATGGCAGAGTGCACAATTGTCATAGCCCTACCCACTCGGCTTCACCATCGCGTGTGAGGCGGTTGACTGGCGTCAGGGGTGACCATGTCATTTGCACGGCATGCACTTTGTATGGATCGTATTTGTATTGTGTTTGCTGCATTATTTTATTGATGCCTTGGATGTTGCATATGATTGCCATGCATACAGAATACATATTTGTATATGATGATGACTCTTATAGTATGACACATGCTCCTATATCAGGGTAGGAGATTCAGGTGAGTACAGTCTTTTTGTATTTATTTCTTGCTTACCCTATATGTGAGACTGTACTGGCATGATTTTTATTATTAGTTATACCTTACTTTGCATATCTACTATACCCGCTGAGTTCTTTGAACTTACCCCGTTGATTTATATCTATTTCAGGATGAAGCTGTCAGGAGAGTGCAGCTACCAAACCCCACTCGTGAAAGTTTTTATTTATTATTGGTTTCTATGGGTTGGACATTTTGATTAGAGGATATGTTTAGGTTTGGAGATTGATATTTGTATTCGTGGATTTTTGGTGTCCTTATGGACCTTTATTCGGTTTTGTTTGGATTGGTTTTGATTTAGTATTCCTGCCCAGATGGCAGAAGGGGTAAGTCTAGTTGGGATAGATGTTACTCATTTATTTTGGTTGATGGCCAGAGGCCTATTTTATTATCTGCATGTGTGTTTGGATTTCGGTCGTGTTGACCGATGTATAGTGGTCGTGTAGGCCTTGTATGAAAATTGGCATTGTCACCCGTACAGGGGAGATGCTGTCGGATTTTCGTCTGGCGGGGTCTCCATCGGGGCATGACAATTTATTTGGTATCAGAGCGCCTAGGTTTTCGAGTTCCTAGGGGTTTTTGGATTTTTCGAAGTTCGCCATGTTTTGGCAGGTTTTTACGAGGCAATCTGGAAATTTTGGATTGGTATGGATTTCAGACGATTTTTATGTTTCGGAGATTCGAGGATTTTTGATGAGATCAATTTGGGGTTTTGGCGGCTACGGGACCTCTCCTGACGGTGAAATAGGTATGATGGTTAAATTTATATGTTTTTACTTCTAGTAATATCTGTATTCATTTAACAGATATGAGACGAGGTGGGCGACTGAGCTTCTACGCCAGACGACGTGGTGTGGACTACCACGCCAGAGGACCCCAGATCTTTTGGCATGAGTTGCCGTGGAAGATCTACCGAGGACGAGCTTATTGATCGGCCGATTCCACAGGTGCTACGGAGTAGTGGATCCTCGCCCCAGATCCTCCTCCCGAGATACCCATCCGGGGTATCCGATGTACGGAGACCCTGGCCACACATCGACACCCGCCAAGAGGGACCTTCTACTGCACTGACAGCCCATTAGTGGAGCTCGGCGCCCTCACTGATCCGCCGCCAGCAAATGCACCATCTACGGTAGTTTCACCATCTCCTGCGTCGGCCCCTACTTATCCTACTGATGTAGCTGCAGCACGAGCTCGGATTCCCGGATTAGCAAAGTCAATGAAAAGCCGGTTCACTTTATTCAGCGGAAAGATTGATCCGATCGTGGCTCAGTCTTGGATCGAGATGATGGACCGTACCTTCTACTATATGGTATGCTCCGAGTGGTAGAAGGCAGAGTTGGCGGCCTTCCATTTACGAGGCGAGGCCGAGATCTGGTGGGATATGCAACGCTCGATTATCGGCGAGCAGCAGGTTACCTGGTCGAGATTTAGAGAGGCTTTTGAGAGTCAGTATTTCCCATGGGCATATCAGATGATGCGACGTTAAGATTTTATGAGTCTACGACAGAATAATCGCTCAGTGATAGAGTATAATACAGAATTTAATCGGTTAGCCAGGTTTTGTCCAGAGTTAGTTGCTAAGGATAGGTCACGGATGATGTAGTTTGTTCAGGGACTAGATGGGCATCTCCAGGTCAAGATGGTAAGATTTGGCAGTTCTTCCTACCGAGAGGCATTGGATAGAGCTTTGTTGATCGAGTCGGCTCAACAGAGGGTCAATAATGACAGGAAGAGGAAACAGACCGAAAGAACCACAGGTCAGACCCAGCAGCCACAAACTACTGGACAACAACAAAGTGGTCGCAGTCAGTCGGGACAGAGTCATTCTGGGGCATCTAGCCGACCTCAGAAATCAGGACGATCTTCAGCTGGGCCCTCCCGGTCTTCTCAGCAGAGCCGGAGGCCGCCCACTAGTGACACCCACTGTACTCGTTGTGGATCGAGAGAGCATATCGTCTCAGCCTGCACCTTGGGACAGTCAGTTTGCTATTATTGCAAACTGCCTGGACACCTGAGCCGAGATTGTTCGTTGAAGGCTCAGCATGTGGCTTCCGGGGTTTCTATCCAGGGAGGACCGTTGCGTCGATGCAGGACTCGAGAGAGGGCGAACGGCGGACCATAGCGCCCGCGTAGAAAGCTCCCACTTTAGGAGTCGCTATGGCATTCGTAGGGGAGTACACGGTCGTGCGGTGTCACGAGGTTGATTCGGGACGCGATGCGATGCGATCCGGCCATCTGGTATAGTACCATTCGCGGCATCGGCCCGCGTCTGATGCTCAGTGCACCTTCGCCACTAGTTCGGGATCACCACCGCTAACGTCTGATACCGGTCGCGGTAATTATACCAACCTTCCTATCAGCCTACGTATTCGCCTTCATATCAGTCGCAGGTCCAGACACAGCCACCTCTGGCAGTGATACCACCTCCACCTCCACCGGAGATTGGGCGGATTCATGCGATTACCAGAGAGGATGAGCAGCGAGCCAACGAATCCATATTTTGCGGTACGGTTTCACTTTATGCATTTTCAGCTATTATGCTAGTTGATACTGGTAGTTCGCATTCGTTCATTTCTTGTACTTTTATGAGAGAGATTGGTAGATTACCTACTAGTAGATCACAGAGATTAGCCATCTCCCTACCATCTGGCGATACATTGGACGTTACCCAGGAGGTCCGAGGTTGTCCCTTAGATTTCGGTAACATCATTCTTACTGTAGATTTATTGGTACTAGATATGGTCGAGTTCGACATTATCCTTGGCATGGATTGGCTGTTAGCATATCATGCCACTGTGGATTGCCAGACGAGGGTGGTCACATTCCGACCTTTGAACCAACCCTCATGGGATTTCACTGGCATCCGGGATGACGGTATAGCGACCATTTCTGCGATTCAGGCTCAGAAGCTTTTATTGCAAGGTTGTCAGGGTTTTCTATTATCTATGATCAATGTAGAAGACAGTGGTGACTCTCAGATCGCGGACATTCCTATTGTCCGAGAATATTCAGATGTCTTTCCAGAGGAGTTACCGGGTCTGCCTCCCAGAAGGCAAGTGGAGTTCATGATTGAGTTAATACCTGGGACGGCGCCGACATCGAAAGCTCCTTATGGTATGGCCCCAAGAAAGTTGGACGAGTTAAAGGTTCAGCTCTAGGAACTTTTGGACAGAGGTTTTATTCGCCCTAGTGTATCACCCTGGGGTTCTCCGATTCTCTTCGTGAAGAAGAAAGATGGTTCGATGAGACTGTGCATCGACTACAGGCAGTTGAACGCTGTCACTATCAAAAATAAATATCCCCTGCCAGGTATTGAGGACTTGTTTGATCAGCTCAGAGGTACATCAGTCTATTCTAAGATTGATCTGCGGTCCGGATATCATCAATTAAGGGTTAGAGATTCTGACATTCAGAAGACAGCGTTCCATACCAGATATGGACACTATGAGTTTTTAGTAATGCCATTTGGGCTTACCAATGCTCTGGCGGTATTCATGGATTTGATGAACCATGAATTTATGGATTTCCTAGATCGGTTCATTATTGTTTTTATCGATGACATTCTGGTCTATTCTCATTCCGAGGAGGAACACGCGCAACATCTTCGTCTTGTTCTCGATAGGCTCTGACAGAAGCGACTATATGCGAAGTTCAATAAATACGCGTTCTGGTTACACTCAGTCGGTTTTCTGGGACATGTGATTTCGAGTAGAGGTATTTCAGTTGACCCCCCGAAGATCGAGGTTGTCACCAGTTGGGAGCAGCCGAAATCAGTTCAGGAGGTTCGCAGTTTCCTAGGCTTGGCCGGTTATTATAGACGGTTCGTTGAAAGTTTCTCGAGCATTGCTATGCCATTGACACGCCTTACTAGGAAGGGCATGAAGTTCACGTGGACAGAGGCGTGCGAGACTAGTTTTCAGGAGTTGAAGAGGAGATTGGTGTCAGCACCAATTCTGGTATTACCATCAGGGGACGATGGTTTCGTTCTTTATACAGATGCATCTCTATAGGGTTTAGGCGCAGTATTGATGTAGCACGGCAGGGTAGTCTCTTATTCTTCTCGCCAGTTGAAGGATCATGAGAAAAACTACCCAGTTCATGATTTAGAGTTAGCCGCTATTATCTTCGCCTTGAAGATTTGGAGGCATCATTTATATGGTATTACGTTTGAGATTCTTACTGATCATAAGAGTCTCAAATATATGTTTACGCAGAAGGAACTCAATGTCCGACAGAGGAGATGGATGGGGTTCCTGAAGGATTATGACTGTACCATCATCTACCACCTAGGGAAAGCCAATGTGGTTGCCGATGCACTTAGCCGGAAGTCTCGAGGGACTTTAGCTTCCTTCCGAGTTTTGGTCACGGATTTGATTCAGGGTTTCTTTTAGTTGAGTCTTGAGGAGCATGGACTGAGGATGGGTTTCTCTGTGTTCCTTTGAGCATTATATCAGATAGAGATCCCCGTTTCACGTCTAGGTTCTGGCAGAGTCTGCAGCAGGCTTTAGGCACACAGCTTCGGTTTAGTACTGTATTCCATCCACAGATAGATGGACAGTTTGAGCGGACCATTCAGACACTAGAGGATTTGCTGAGGTCCTGTATTATAGATTTCGGAGGCAACTGGGAGGATCATTTGCCGTTAGTGGAATTCGACTACAATAACAGTTATCATTCGGCTATCCAAATGGCCCCGTATGAGGCTTTGTATGGTAGACAATGTCGTACACCCACCCTCTGGGAGGAGGTTGGGGAGGCCCAGTTACTAGGACCCCAGAGAGCTCAGCATGAGGCAGAGTTGGTCTGTACTATCAGACGTAGAATGGAAGAGGCACAGGATCGCCAGAAGAGTTATGCAGATCGTAGACGGAGACCTTTGGAGTTCTTTATTGGTGAACACGTATTCCTGCGAGTTTCACCCACGAAAGGGGTGAAGAGATTTGGCCTCCGTGGTAAGCTAGCTCCTAGATATATTGGTCCGTTTGAGATTTTGGAGAGGATCGGAGCTGTGGCTTATCGTCTAGCGCTACCACCATCTTTGACGAGTATACATGATGTGTTCCATGTGTCTATGCTGAGGAAATATGTGCCAGACTCTACACATATTCTGTCAGATGTGTCAGGTTTCATTCAACCTGATGCTACTTACGCAGAGGTTACGGTACGGATTTTGGATTACAAGGAACGACAGTTGCGAAACAAGGTTGTGCGACTTGTCAAGGTCGGGTGGAGTCACCACACCGACGAGGAGGCTACTTGGGAGCTCGAGGAAAAGATCCAAGCTCAATACCCCCACTTGTTTACTTAAGGTACGTAAGGTATATTTTTAGTACTTGTGGTATTTCTTACTCGTTGTGCATCTGAGTAGGAAATTTGGGGACCAAATTTTTATTAGTGGGGGAGAATGTTAAATACTGAATTTTTTTTTAAAAAATATTAAATTAAATGACCAAATAATTAAGGAAATAATCCTGGAAATTTTTCAGGATTTTTAGGGAATTTTAGGAATTTTTCCGGATTTAAACGGAGTCCGTACGAGATTATTATGGGGATAAGAAAAATAGGCTTTTAAAGGGGTTTGTTTGGACTAGTTAATGGGGTTAATTAACCTAGGTTATAAATCTAGGTTTTAACTTCCTAATTTCCCCGGTTTTCTTTCCCCTCCGCGCCCGACGCCTCTTCCTTGCGGGTTTCCTTCTCTTCGCGACATTTTCTTCCTCGCTGAGTCTTTCTTCACGGTGCCGCAGCGAGCACCGCCGCCCGACGCGACGCGAGCTCGCCGTCGCCGCCCCCGCGCGTGCTCCCCTTCACCGTCCGAACCACCGCAACCATCAGCCGAGCCCTCTTCTTCTTCGCGTCGCCACCCACAGTCCCTGGCCACAGGATCCTCGCCACCGACGCTCGCCTTCCCGGTGCTCAGGCCGTCGTAGGTTTGCCTTCCGCCACTGTTTCTTCTCCTCGCGCGCTCGCTGTCCACAGCCAACGCCTCCTCCTCTGCCCTTCTGGCCGGTGGTTGTCGGAGTTGGTAAGGGCTTCTTTTCTGTCTTGGTCGACCGAGGTTGTGAGGAGAGGAACTGAAGGGAATCGGTGAGTGAGGATGGGGCCGGCTGAGAGGGGATGTGAGGGTTTTATTTGGGGGTGTCGTGCGGTTAGTGTTGGAGGTAGTCGTGCAAGAACGGTTATGAAAGGGGTTGAGTCGGAGTTGTGGTCGATTTGGGCTGAGTTTGGTGTTATTCGGTTGATCGTATTGTATTCGGAGGATATGGGATGGTTGGGTGATATTGTTTGATCTTGAGGATTTTTGTAAGTGATGAATTAGGTTAATTGATTAGGAATTTATTTGGGTAAATTGATTGGTACAATTATTGGATAAATTAAAAGCCATTAATCTTTATTTATTTGGCTTAGGTTGTTAAAATGTGGGTTAATCCAGGTTTAATTGATTAATTAGCTTATCATTAATTAATCAAAATTTTTATCAATTGATTTAGTGGGCTAAATTAATTGTACGGATATTTGTGGTAGGAAAAGATTAATAAGATGGTTGGAAAATTTGTGAAAAAATTGGAAGTAGTTTGGGTTAATTGGGTTATGAAGGAAATCGATTAAGTATTCGATTTGTTGGTGAATTGTATTTTTGTGCTTAACTATAGTTATGCTATATGCAGGTTTCGGTCACGAGGCAGGTCCCCGGTCGTGACGTTTCATTCTTGCGGATATTTATATTTAGGCGGGTATTTTGACTTATCTTTTAGATATAGTCATTGTTGATATGCTAGTTAGGATAGCATGCAATAATTTTCATGTTTATATGCCAAGTATATTGTTGGTGCCTACTTGATACATGTATGTGATAGGTTATGATTATATCTTCCCTGTTTTATTTGGATCATAGTTACTTAGATTATGGATATGTACATATTGATTGTACATATTATTCGGATAGATATTTAGAGTAGGATTTACATGCTTTAGTATCATGCACCATTTTTGCATGATTGCATGCTGGCTGGACGGGGTTCCATTATTGTTGAGCCCGCAGCCAGTTACATGGCCTACATACACTGCCACTCATGGGTTAGTGGTACATCAGGAGGGTGTGTGCAGTTGCTCTGTCAGTCTCTGCTGGTCTGCTCATGGGTAGCGATGAGGCAGCATGGTAGCGGGCAGGGATCCCTCCTCTGGTCTATGACACCGGAAGATGAGAGCTTAGCTCCCCCACTCTGTTTAAGGAAGGAGGATAGGTGTACTCCGACAGCATCCTGTCCACTCGGTCACTCAGGAACAGTGATGACAGAGTGCACAGTTGTCATAGCCCTACCCACTCGGCTTCACCATCGCGTGTGAGGCGGCTGACTGGCGTCAGGGGTGACCATGTCATTTGCACGACATGCACTTTGCATGGATCGCATTTGTATTGTGTTTGCTGCATTATTGTATTGATGCCTTGGATATTGCATATGATTGCCATGCATACAGAATACATATTTGTATATGGTGATGACTCTTATAGTAGGGCACATGCTCCTATATCAGGGTAGGAGATTCAGGTGAGTACAATCCTTTTGCATTTATTTCTTGCTTACCCTATATGTGAGACTGTACTGGCATGATTTTTTTTGTTAGTTATACCTTACTTTGCATATCTACTATACCCGCTGAGTTCTTTGAACTTACCCCGTTGATTTATATCTATTTCAGGATGAAGCTGTCAGGAGAGTGCAGCTGCCAAACCCCACTCGTGAAAGTTTTTATTTGTTATTGGTTTCTATGGTTTGGATATTTTGATTAGAGGACATGTTTAGGTTTGGAGATTGATATTTGTATTCGTGGATTTTTGGTGTCCTTATGGACCTTTATTCTGTTTTGTTTGGATTGGTTTTAATTTAGTATTCCTGCCCAGATGGAAGAAGAGGTAAGTCTAGTTGTGATAGATGTTACTCATTTATTTTGGTTGATGGCCAGAGGCCTATTTTATTATCTGCAATGTGTGTTTGGATTCCGATCGTGTTGACCGATGTATAGTGGTCATGTAGGCCTTGTATGAAAATTGGCATTGTCACCCGTACAGGGGAGATGCTGCTAGATTTTCGTCTGGCGGGGTCTCCATCGGGGCGTGACAATTTATTTGGTATCAGAGCGCCTAGGTTTTCGAGTTCCTAGGGGTTTTTGGATTTTTCGGAGTTCGCCATGTTTTGGCAGGTTTTTGCGAGGCAATCTGGAAATTTTGGATTGGTATGGATTTCCGACGATTTTTATGTTTTGGAGATTCGAGGATTTTTGATGAGATCAATTTGGGGTTTTGGCGGCTACGGGACCTCTCCTGATGGTGAAATAGGTATGATGGTTAAATTTATATGTTTTTACTTCAAGTAATATCTGTATTCATTTAACAGATATGAGACGAGGTGGGCGTGCTCCTGCGCCGAGACGCGGTGTGGGGCGGCCACGTCAAAGGATCCTGAGATCTTTGGCGACAGAGTTGCCAGGAAGATCTACTAAGGACGAGCTTATTGATCAGGGCCAGATTCCACAGGGTGCTACGGGAGTAGTGGATCCTCAGTCCTCGGCGGATCCTCCTCCCGAGATACCCACTGCTGGGGTAGCCGATGTACCAGCGGGAGACCCTGCTGCTACACATCAGACACCCCCGCCAGTAGGACCTGCTACTACAGACCCGACAGGCCCATTAGTGGAGTCGGTCGGCCCTCATTCGGTATCTGCCCCTGCTCAGGCAGCGACACCATCTACGGTAGTTTCACCAGCTCCTGCGTCGGCCCCTACTTATCCTACTGATGTAGCTGCGGCACGAGCTCGGATTCCCGGATTAGCAAAGTCAATGAAAAGTCGGTTCACTTTATTCAGTGGAGAGACTGATCCGATCGTGGCTCAGTCTTGGATCGAGACGATGGAGCGTACCTTCTACTATATGGTCTGCTCCGAGTGGGAGAAGGCAGAGTTGGCGGCCTTCCATTTACGAGGCGAGGCCGAGATCTGGTGGGATATGCAGCGCTCGATTATCGGCGAGCAGCAGGTTACCTGGTCGAGATTTAGAGAGGCTTTTGAGAGTCAGTATTTCCCACGGGCATATCAGATGATGCGACGTCAGGATTTTATGAGTCTACGACAGAATAATCGCTCAGTGATGGAGTATAATACAGAATTTAATCGGTTAGCCAGGTTTTGTTCAGAGTTAGTTGCTAAGGATAGGTCACGGATGATGCAGTTTGTTCAGGGACTAGATGGGCATCTCCAAGTCAAGATGGCAGGATTTGGCAGTTCTTCCTACCGAGAGGCATTGGATAGAGCTTTGTTGATCGAGTCGGCTCAACAGAGGGTCAATACTGACAGGAAGAGGAAACAGACCGAAAGAACCAGTCGGACCAGCTGACCCACGGACTCGGACAAGAAAGTGGCCGCGAATCGGTCAGAGTCATTCTGGGGCATCTAGCCGACCTCAGAAATCAGGACGATCTTCAGCTGGGCCCTCCCGGTCTTCTCAGCAGAGCCGGAGGCCGCCCACTAGTGACACCCACTGTACTCGTTGTGGATCGAGAGAGCATATCGTCTCAGCCTGCACCTTGGGACAGTCAGTTTGCTATTATTGCAAACTGCCTGGACACCTGAGCCGAGATTGTTCGTTGAAGGCTCAGCATGTGGCTTCCGGGGTTTCTATCCAGGGAGGACCGTTGCGTCAGTCTGGGACTCAGAGAGGGGGCCAGACAGCCAGACCTTCGCAACGCCCGCAGAGGACAGCTCCCCCTTCAGGAGTCGCCTATGGCATTCATGGACAGGAGTACACCAGTGCCCGTACGGTGTCACAGGGTTCAGTTTCAGGACCGCGATGCGGATGCGGCCCCGGCCAGATGCAGTACCATTCGCAGCGAAGCCTGATCGATGATGCACCGCAGCCTTCGCCACTAGTTCGAGGATCACCCGGTGCAGCGATACGATGCGATCGTTATACGGCCTTTCTATCTATCACCTACGATCCGTCTTCATATCCCGCAGTCGGAACACAACCACCTCTGGCAGTGATAACACCTCCACCTCCACCGGAGACTGGGCGGATTCATGCGATTACCAGAGAGGATGCGCAGCAAGCCAACGAATCCGTATTTCACGGTACGGTTTCACTTTATGCATTTTCAGCTATTATGCTAGTTGATACTGGTAGTTCGTATTCGTTCATTTCTCGTACTTTTATGAGAGAGATTGATAGATTACCTACTAGTAGATCACAGAGATTAGTCGTCTCCCTACCATCTGGGGATACATTGGACGTTACCCAGGAGGTCGGAGGTTGTCCCTTAGATTTTGGTAACATCATTCTTACTGTAGATTTATTGGTACTGGATATGGTCGAGTTCAACATTATCCTTGGCATGGATTGGCTGTCAGCATATCATGCCACTGTGGATTGCCAGACGAGGGATGCAGATCATAGACGGAGACCTTTGGAGTTCTCTATTGGTGAACACGTATTCCTGCGAGTTTCACCCACGAAAGGGGTGAAGAGATTTGGCCTTCGTGGTAAGCTAGCTCCTAGATATATTGGTCCGTTTGAGATTTTGGAGAGGATCGGAGCAGTGGCTTATCGTTTAGCGCTACCACCATCTTTGACGAGTACACATGATGTGTTCCATGTGTCTATGCTGAGGAAATATGTGCCAGACTCTACACATATTCTGTCAGATGTGTCAGGTTCCATTCAACCTGATGCTACTTACACAGAGGTTCCGGTACGGATTTTGGATTACAAGGAACGACAGTTGCGGAACAAGGTTGTGCAACTTGTCAAGGTCGGGTGGAGTCACCACACCGACGAGGAGGCTACTTGGGAGCTCGAGGAAAAGATCCGAGCTCAATACCCCCACTTGTTTACTTAAGGTATGTGAGGTATATTTTCAGTACTTGTGGTATTTCTTACTCGTTGTGCATCTGAGTAGGAAATTTGGGGACCAAATTTTTAAAGGGGTTTGTTTAGACTAGTTAATGGGGTTAATTAACCTAGGTTATAAATCTAGGTTTTAACTTCCTAATTTCCCCGGTTTTCTTTCCCCTCCGCGCCCGACGCCTCTTCCTTGCGATTTTCCTTCTCTTCGCGACATTTTCTTCCTCGCTGAGTCTTTCTTCACGGTGCCGCAGCGAGCACCGCCGCCCGACGCGACGCGAGCTCACCGCCGCCTCCCCGGTGCATGCTCCCCTTCACCGTCCGAACCACCGCAACCATCAGTCGAGCCCTCTTCTTCTTCGCGTCGCCACCCACAGTCCCCGGCCACAGAATCCTCGTCGGTTCCTCACCGTCGACGCTCGCCTTCTCGGTGCTCAGGCCGTCGTAGGTTTGCCTTCCGCCACTGTTTCTTCTCCTCGCGCGCTCGCCGTCCACAGCCAATGCCTCCTCCTCTGCCCTTCTGGCTGGTGGTCGCCGGAGTAGGTAAGGGCTTCTTTTCTGTCTTGGTCGACCGAGGTTGTGAGGAGAGGAACTGAAGGGAATCGGTGAGTGAGGATGGAGCCGACTGAGAGGGGCTGTGAGGGTTTTATTTAGGGGTGTCATGCGGTTAGGGTTGGAGGTAGTCGTGCAAGAACGGCTGTGAAAGGGGTTGAGTCGGAGTTGTGGTCAATTTGGGCTGATTTTGATGTTATTCGGTTGATCGCATTGTATTCGGAGGATATGGGATGGTTGGGTGATATTGTTTGATCTTGAGGATTTTTGTAAGTGATGAATTAGGTTAATTGATTAGGAATTTATTTGGGTAAATTGATTGGTACAATTATTGGATAAATTAAAAGCCATTAAATTTTATTTATTTGGCTTAGGTTGTTAAAATATGGGTTAATCCAGGTTTAATTGATTAATTAACTTATCATTAATTAATCAAAATTTTTATCAATTGATTTAGTGGGCTAAATTAATTGTACGGATATTTGTGGTAAGAAAAGATTAATAAGATGGTTGGAAAAATTGTGAAAAAATTGGAAGTAGTTTGGGTTAATTGGGTTATGAAGGAAATCGATTAAGTATTCGATTTGTTGGTGAATTGCATATTTGTGCTTAACTATAGTTATGCTATATGCAGGTTTCGGTCATGAGGCAGGTCCCCGGTCGTGACGTTTCATTCTTGCGGATATTTATATTCAGGCGGGTATTTTGACTTATCTTTTAGATATAGTCATTGTTGATATGCTAGTTAGGATAGCATGCAATAATTTTCATGTTTATATGCTTAGTATATTGTTGGTGCCTACTTGATACATGCATGTGATAGGTTATGATTATATCTTCCCTGTTTTATTTGGATCATAGTTACTTGGATTATGGATATGTACATATTGATTGTACATATTATTTGGATAGGTATTTTGAGTAGGATTTACATGTTTTAGTATCATGCACCATTTTTGCATGATTGCATGCTGGCTGGACGGGGTTCCATTATTGTTGAGCCCGCAGCTAGTTACATGGCCTGCACACACTGCCACTCATGGGTTAGTGGTACATCAGGAGGGTGTGTGCAGTTGCTCTGTCAGGCTCCGCTGGTCCGCTCATGGGTAGCTATGAGGCAGCGTCGTAGCGGATAGGGATCCCTCCTCTGGTATATGACACTGGGAGATGAGACCTTAGCTCCCCCACTCTGTTTGGGGCAGGAGGATAGGTGTACTCCGACAGCATCCTGTCCACTCGGTCACTCAGGAGCAGTGATGACAGAGTGCACAGTTGTCATAGCCCTACCCACTCGGCTTCACCATCGCGTGTGAGGCGGCTGACTGACGTCAGGGGTGACCATGTCATTTGCACAGCATGCACTTTGCATGGATCGCATTTGTATTGTGTTTGCTACATTATTGTATTGATGCCTTGGATGTTGCATATGATTGTCATGCATACAGGATACATATTTGTATATGGTGATGACTCTTATAGTAGGGCACATGCTCCTATATCAGGGTAGGAGATTCAGGTGAGTACAATCCTTTTGCATTTATTTCTTGCTTACCCTATATGTGAGACTGTACTGGCATGATTTTTATTGTTAGCTATACCTTACTTTGCATATCTACTATACCCGCTGAGTTCTTTGAACTTACCTCGTTGATTTATATCTATTTCAGGATGAAGCTGTCAGGAGAGTGCAGCTGCCAAACCCCACTCGTGAAAGTTTTTATTTGTTATTGGTTTCTATGGTTTGGACATTTTGATTAGAGGACATGTTTAGGTTTGGAGATTGATATTTGTATTCGTGGATTTTTAGTGTCCTTATGGACCTTTATTCGGTTTTGTTTGGATTGGTTTTGATTTAGTATTCCTGCCCAGATGGCAGAAGGGGTAAGTCTAGTTGTGATAGATGTTACTCATTTATTTTGGTTGATGGTCAGAGGCCTATTTTATTATTTGCATGTGTGTTTGGATTCCGGTCGTGTTGATCGATGTATAGTGGTCGTGTAGGCCTTGTATGAAAATTGGCATTGTCACCCGTACAGGGGAGATGCTGCCGGATTTTCGTCTGGCGGGGTCTCCATCGGGGCGTGACACTTGGACTTTCCATGCCAAGTACCCATGACTTGGAATTTCCCATTGCCAAGTGTTCCACTTGTACTTTCCATGTCAAGTACACAAGACTTGGACTTCTCCATCGTATGGTCAATCCCATATCAACCATATAGTCAAACAATGGTCAAATCATAGTCAACCATCAAAATACCACTCAAGTCAAACTCGAGTCTAGTCAATCATGATCCGGATCGATTGCATCAACAATCTCCCCAAAACATTGTCAAACATCAAAACACTACTCGAGTTCAACTCGAGTCTGGTCAATCATGACCTGGGCCGATTGCACCGACACATCATTCAAAAGGGAGCCGCTGAATAAATAGGCAAGTCTGATAAAGAGGTAATTGTGTTAAATGATAAGTGTGCTAAACATGTTACATTTATAGCTCAGGATCTTCCTTTACGACTTAAAGCAGATTTAATACAATGTCTTATCAAAAACATGAACATTTTCGCATGGTCTTCGCAAGATTTATTAGGGATTGATCCTAACGTCATGGAGCACAAATTGTATATCTTACCTACTGTAGTTCATGTAAAACAGAAACACCGACACTTTGGAGCAGGACAAGATGCTATTATTAAAGAAGAAATAGGTAAATTGCTGAAGGCTGGGCATAACGGAGAGATGCAATATCCAACTTGGTTATCTAATGTGGTGCTGGTGCCTAAGCCGTCGAGAAAATAGAGAATGTGTGTGGACTTTAGATATCTTAATAAAGCTTATCCTAAGGATTGTTATCCTTTGCCGCACATTGATCAATCAGTAGATTCTACTGTTGGGCATTAGTTTATTTCAATGATCGACGCTTATCAAGGGTATCATCAAATACCATTAGCTCTGGAAGATTAGAATAAGGTCAATTTTATTATGGTCGGAGGAACTTTCTGTTATGTAGTCATGCCTTTTGGGTTAAAAAATGCTGGGGCTACTTACCAGAGGTTAATGGATAAAATCTTTGAAAAACAGTTGGGAAGAAATGTGGAGGTATATGTGGATGATATTCTGGTTAAAACTCTACATTCTGAGCAGTTAATATCTGATCTGGAGGAGACCTTTGGTACTTTGTGTTAATATAAAATAAAGTTGAATCCAAAGAAGTGTGTATTTGGGGTGACTCAGGGTCATTTCTTGGGATATGTGGTCACTGAATAAGGTATAAAAGCTAATCCTATTAAGATTGAGGTTATTTAGCAAATGCAATTTCTAAAAAATTTGAAGGAAGTACAGAGGTTATTAGGCAGGATTACCACCCTATCAAGATTCATATCCCGATGGGCAGATAGGAGTCTCCCTTTCTTCAAGATATTAAAGAGGACTACACAGTTCCAGTGGGACGAGCATTGTGATAAAGTCTTTCAGTCTCTGAAGGAATACTTGGTGGAGCCACCTTTCTTAGCTAAGCCCCAACCTAGAGAAGTGTTATGGGTGTATCTAGCTCTTTCAGAGGTTGTTGTAAGTTCAGTATTGATTTGAGAAGACAAGGGTCAACAACATCCAATTTATTATATTAGTTATTTGTTGAAGGGGTCTGAAGTTCGTTATACTAATTTGGAGAAATTTACCTGGGGTTTAGTTTTGACTGCTCGAAGGCTACGACCTTATTTTTTATCTCATCCCTCAGTGGTACTCACTGACACTCCCCTGGGGAGAATACTTACTCATCCGGAAGCTACAGGGAAGCTTATCAAATGGGCCACTGAACTTAGTGAGTATGACATTACCTATCAGCCTCGTACCTTTATTAAAGCGCAAGCATTAGCTGACTTTTTAGTGGAAACTGTACATAAAGAGGAATGAGAACCATGAATGATATATGCAGATGGGTCTTCTTAAAAAGAGGGTTGCATGGTAGGAGTAATTCTGTTTTCATCGCAAGGAGAAGAAGTTAAGCTGGCAGTTAGATTGCATTTCAGAGCCTCTAATAATGAATCTGAATATGAGGCTTTGCCGATAGCTTTGCAAGCTGCTAAAAATGTAGGGGTCGAGCGAGTGATTGTGCATATGAATTCTCAATTAATGGTACAACAAATTGTAGGGGAATTTGAAGTTAAGGATGATAAGTGTCGAAATTACTGTGAATTGGTAGAAAAGGCTAAAGGGGATTTTTCGAAGGTGATGATAAAAAAATAACTAGGTTAGAAAATCAGAAAGATGATGAATTGACTCAGTTGGCTAGCTCACTTGGGAATTGGAGCACTCATGACATAATTGCGCATATTGAACTATTGCCACAAAATGAAAGATCGAGAGAGGTGATAGAAGATGACTGGAGGAAAGTATTGGTTTCGTTCTTTATGGATAAGAGGATGCCAGATGATCCTGTAAAGGCTTGACAATTTAAGCATCAAGTAATTCACTTCTGCATGATAAAAGAAATTTTGTATAAAAGGACTTATGTTGGGCCTTTGTTGCGTTGTTTGGGGAAGACAGAAGCAAGTTATGTACTGAAAGAAGTACATGAAGGAGCTTGTGACAATCATATAGGGGGTCGGGCATTAGCTCAAAAAATATTATTAGCTGGATATTTTTGGCCCACTCTGATGAAGGACTCTATACAGTTGGTACGACAATGTGAGAGTTGTCAGAAGCATCACAATTGGCAGCATCAGCCAGATGAATGTATAAAGGCAGTAGTAGCAGCTTGTCCTTTTGATCAATGGGGTATGAATATAGTAGGGCCCTTTTCGGTCGGGACTAGTCAAAATAAATTCTTGTTGGTAGCTATAGATTATTTTTCTAAGTGGGTAGAAGTTGAACCCTTAGCCCGTATCACTGAGTAGATGGTATTAAAGTTCTTATGTAAGAATATTGTATGTTGTTTTGGTATCTTTAAAAGACTGATATCTGATAATGGTCGACAATTTTAGGGTAAAAAGTTAGTGAAATGGTGTCAAGCTTTCAAAATTGAACAGGTATTCACATCTGTGGCATATCCCCAAAGTGACGGGCAAGTTGAGGTGACTAATAAAGAGTTGGTGCATGGATTAAAAACTAAGTTGGAGCATGTAGTAGATAGTTGGGTGGAGGAGTTACCTAACATTTTATGGTCTTTCCGAACCACTTCCAGGAGAGCCACGTGAGCCACTCCCTTTAGTATGGTGTATGGTTCAGAAGTTGTGTTACTTGTAGAAGTTGGAATAGAGTTTGCACGGGTATTGAGTTATTTCTCGAGCGACAATAGTGCGGCTCGAGGTATGTAATTGGACTTGATTCAAGAAAAGAGGCATATGGCGGCATATAATGCTGAAAAATATAGGTCATATGTAATTAAATCTTATAATAAAAAGGTAGTACCTCGTTCTTTTCAAGTGGAAGATTTGGTGCTAAAAAAGGTGCTACCTAAATGATCTAAAGGCAAGCTAGGACCTAAGTGGGAAGGACCTTTTCAAATGGAAAGTCGAGCGAGAGTGGGGGCTTACTATTTGAAGGATGCCCAAGGAAGATTGTTATCAAGGCCTTGGAATGTATATCCTTTACGACCCTATTTTAGTGGATAAGATGTTGTGAAATTTACATTTGTGATCTTTTAGGAAGTTGTGGGTAATAGTTTCTTTTTCAGAAAGGGTGTGTTGTTATCATTTGGTTGTCGTATGAATGTATCGGCAAGTTTTATCAATAACCTTAGGAAAAACATGACTATTCATTTTTAGAAGGATTCTGTATTATAAGGTAATAGCATCACTTGGACTTTTGTAAGGATATTCTTATATTGAACATTTTTTGTCGTTGGGCAATACATAATACTTAGCATGTAAGAAGGAAAATACATGATTCTTTATAAAAAGTTAAATGATTGGAACATCTTTTTATATAAAAAGCTAAGGGGGAGAAGAGCCCACAGAGGAGTTGTTAGTTATAGCCCTAGAACCAATCATGTGATGGTTGAATAGGGAACATGTTGTATCATATTCTATAAAGGCAAAGGATTGGTTATTATATTTACATCTTGCTTGTGCCAGCTAATTTAAATATAATAATGCCCTAGAAAAGTAGGTTCTTATCTACAGCACATCAATTGGCAGAATTGATTATGAGAGGCTGTAGAGAACACTTTCCTAAATGTTCCTAGTCAAGTATTAATATGCAAGGGCAATATTAATACATAAAGACTAGCATGTAGGTCAATTGATGACTTGATCTCACAAGTCATGGATATATGATATCAAGTTGATGTTGGATCGAAAGTGTCGCTAGAGGGGGGGGTGAATAGCGATACGGTGTCGTTAAAAACTTTTGCAATAAGTAAAAAGCAAGTAGAGAATGCACAGCGGAAATATAAAGTAGACAAGATATTTTTACGTGGTTCACAATCTTTCGATTGCTAATCCACGGCCCTAGTGATCCTTGATCACGTACGGAGGGCAATTCACTAAAACCACTCCTCCTCGTTGGAGGTAGGAGCAACGATTACAAAAAGAAATCAAGGCAAAGGGACACTCCCCCTTTCCTTGTTACGATTAAAGCACAAAGACAATTTAAAGAAGTAGAACTTAAATAAATATACCGACAACTCTTATAAGTAGAAGATGTAGCTTTCGTTGTCGGCGGCACTTCGTCGTAGCAAATGTGAGTAGTAGTAGCGGCGTTACGACAGCGTGTTGAGAGCTCTTGAATTCTTGTTATTTGCTTGGCTTGAACATGTCTATTTATGGATATTGATCTATGAATTTAGACATAGGTAGTGTCCAAGGTGAGGTTCTTATCCCAACTCAAGGATGAGGTGTTTCATCCAACCACCTTGTGCCACCTCCAACCTTCTTGTGCGCCAACTCAAGGATGAGGTGTTTCATCCAACCACCTTGTTCCACCTCCAACCTCCTTGGGCGCCAACTTGAGGATGAGGTGTTTCATCCAACCACCTTGTGCCACCTCCAACCTCCTTGGGCGCCAACTTGAGGATGAGGTGTTTCATCCAACCACCTTGTGCCACCTCCAACCTCCTTGGGCGCCAACTTGAGGATGAGGTGTTTCATCCAACCACCTTGTGCCACCTCCAACCTCCTTAGGCGCCAACTTGTTGGAGCCATTCAACTTGTGCCACATCATGGGAGCCAACCATCTTGTGCCAACTCACCTTATTTTGGGCGTCCACCACAAGGAAGCTTGGTGATGGTTTGGATGTCCACCTTGATGCCACATCACCCTTTGTACCAAAACACGAGTCAAGTCCAAATTCACCCCCTTGAAATTCGAGCTCTTCTCGAGGCTGGAACTTGACTAGCAGTTGACTGTAGTCAAAGGGTTTTGGACTGCAGTACAAGTTAGCTTAAAATATAAAGTACGATGGTTCTAACCATCTGATCTCGACCTGGACCTTCCATTGGAGGTATTGGGTCGGATCTACGCTTAACGACCTTGCTTCGCTTTCACACGAGCTTACCTTGTAGCCTCGCTTCCGATCTTCACCCGAGTACCTCGGCTTCCTCCGAAGTCCCTCTGGCGTTGCCCGACCACCTCGGTTCCCACCGGGTGTCGCAGACCTTCCGCTCAACTTTAGCATTTCTGCACACTTAATTGAGCTCGTAAGATAACAAATATACCCTTAACTATTGAGCCTTTTGCCATAATCAAAATACGGTTCGACTTTGGTGCCCATCGCACCAACAATCTCCCCTTTGATTCATGGCAAACCGACACAAAAGTTAAGGAAAAATTAAGCATAACAGTAAGCTAGCATAATGATTAAGCATGAATGAGCTAGCATAAAGATTAAATATGAATGAGCTAGCATAATGATTAAGCATGAATGAGCTAGCATAAAGATTAAATATGAATGAGCTAGCATAAAGATTAAATATGAATGAGCTAGCATAATGATTAAATATGAATGAGCTAGCATAATGATTAAGTATGAATGAGCTAGCATAAAGATTAAGCATGAGTGAGCTAGCATAAAGATTAAGCATGAGTGAGCTAGCATAAAGATTAAGCATGAGTGAGCTAGCATAAAGATTAAGCATGAGTGAGAAATATTATTGTTTCAAGTTCTCCCCTTTGAGGTAACCTCCCCCTTGACCGAAGGTGAGTTCTTGAAAAATAATTTTTACTCCCCCTTAATAGTTGCTTAAGTAAACGGAATTACTTAATATAAAAGGTAATAATTTTGTTTACTTTCTTCCTTACTTTTGTGACTTTCTCCCCCTTTTGCCTTAACTCAAAAAGTTTGTAAATATATTTTAAGGTTTGTAAGTCCAAGCAAGTTCCCAATATAAATATATATATATATTTTTTAAAATAATAATAAGCTTGAAAATATGTTCATCTAAAATGTACAACTCCGGTTGGACTTGATTGATATAGAATGATCAATAAGTCTTGAAGGAGTTGATTAATTTTAAATAATTATACTCCATGGTTCATGTCGATGCACTGAATCTACATCTGGAACCAGGAGTAAGGTCCTAACATCTCACGCCCGTCTCATTGGCTAAGTACACAAACACATTAGTCCTATGTGTTGTGAGATGTGTTGGCTCCTTAAATCTATAGGTATATGATTTCTAAGGTAAGACTTAGGCTAATTTCATAAAAGAAGCAAAAGTAGAGTACATATATAGAAAAATTTAAATCCTACTCTATTACGCACATACCTAACTTTCGTCTTAATAAACTAAATTCGGCTTCGGGTAGTGGTTTGGTGAAGATGTCCGCTAGGTTTGATTTGGACTCAACATACTCTAGTTGTATAGTTCCATTAGTTACATGTTCCCTAATGAAGTGGTGTTTAACTTCTATATGTTTTGTCCTAGAATGACATATTGGATTTTTAGTTAAGTTAATTGAACTAATGTTATCTATGTAGGTTTTAATGTTGTTAAAGATTAAGCTAAAGTCTTGGAGTGTGCTTCATCCATTTGAGAGACACACTCACCCATCGCAACGTATTCGGCTTCGGTGGTAGATAAGGCAACGCAATGCTGCTTCCTACTGCACCAACTTACTAGACTCGAGCCGAGGATTTGACAACAACCACTCGTGCTCTTTCTATCGAGTTTACTACCGGCATAGTCGGAGTCGGAGTAGCCGATTAGATTAAACTCGGTAGAGCTAGGGTACCAAATACCTACGTTTAGCGTGCCCTTTAGATATCTAAGGATACGCTTGACTAGGGTTAGGTGAGACTCCTTGGCACAGGTTTGTAACCTTGCGTACATACTTACCGCGAATAAAATGTCGGGTCGGCTCGCGGTTAAGTATAGGAGACTTCCTATTGCGCTCCTATAGTATTTTAGGTCAACGGGTTTTCCTTCTACATCTTCGTTTATATTAACATTAGTTGCCATAGGTGTATTGATTATTTTAGCATCTTGCATTCCAAATCGATTTATTAAGTCCTTAGTATATTTTTGTTGATGTAAATATATTCCATCTTTAGTTTGTTTAATTTGTAAACCTAAGAAGAAACTTAACTTTCCCACTAAATTCATTTCAAATTCACTTTCCATAAGTGAGATGAATTCGTTTAGCAGGATCGAGTTGGTAGTTCCAAAAATTATATCATCTACATAGATTTGGGCTATAAAGATTTCTTTTCCTACGGTTTTTACGAATAAGGTTGGGTCGACTAAACCTTGGTTGAATCCTTTGGACTTAAGATAGATCGAAAGCCTTTCGTACCAAGCTCTTGGGGCTTGTTTGAGTCCATATAGGGCTTTCTTAAGTCTAAGGACATGGTCAGGTTTATCTAGATTTTCGAATCCGGGAGGTTGACTGACGTAAACTTCTTCCTTAATGTATCCATTCAAAAATGCTGACTTGACATCCATTTGAAACAATTTAAAACCTCGATGTGCAGCATATGCTAACAACATTCGGATGGACTCTAGTCTGGCTACGGGGGCGTAGGTCTCATCGTAATCTAAACCTTCGACTTGACTAAACCCTTTTGCGACTAACCTAGCTTTATTTCTAACTACTTCACCTTTATCATCAAGTTTATTTCGAAATACCCACCTTGTTCCAATAATTGATTTTTCTTTAGGTGGTGGTACTAATTCCCAGACTTCATTTCTAGTGAATTGAGCTAGCTCTTCTTGCATAGCAATAATCCAGTCGGGATCAAGAAGTGCTTGTTCAATAGTTTTGGGTTGAGATTTGACTAAGGTTTCGATATGAAGCTCTAGTTCGAACCCCTAAATTTGGATCACCTATAACTTGATTGATAGGATGATTTGTTTGAGTCTTAGTGTGACTCGGGTTAGGGTGATCTATCACTTGGTCGATAGGATGACTTGGGTGAGTTCTAGTTTGACTTGGGTTAGAGTCATCTATCACTTGGTCGATAGGATGACTTGGGTTAGGACGAGATTCAAGTTCAAGATCAGAGTCGGGTTTGCTATAAGTTGATTTGCTAGTTGGTTTTGTTAAGGATTGAACAGGTTCGTGTCCTTCGTCGAAAACTATATTAATGGTTTCTTCGACTCTTATGTGTAGGATCAATGGAATTACTAAAGGGTTGTTTGTAAGTTTTTAAACCTAAATCATCTCACCAATATCTACATGATCAAAACATGTTATTCCTATGTGTTACTGTGAGATGACTTTCAATTTTACTTGATTAATTTTAACCAACATTAGGTTAGATTCGGATTTAGTCTAAGCTCATCAAGTAATCTTTTCAAGAGATTAGCTTCCAGGTCGTGGCGAGGCACAGAGGCCTTCTTTGATCGGAACAACGACCACTTCCTTAGACAAAGCTAATTTCAAGAAATTGATAACTCGACTTACTTGAGACTACGTCTTGGTCTAACTAGTTATTTTTGAAAAGAGGCTCCCAGAGGCTCAATCTTTTCGTAGGATTTTAGTTGGTTTATGAGTCCTATCTAACCATTCTAAAAATAAAGGAAAAACTAAGCATGCAATTTCTAAGACTTAACAAAAATACATTTTGTATTGGCTCCCCCTGGACCATTGAATCGAGTGGGTCTATTCACATAGTGAATTTGGTCCTTGGGAACCCAATACATGTTAGATCCTAAAGTTGAAATCAAAGTGGTCTTAGGGACTCATGCTTGGACATTTTTCTTATGTTGGTTTACTATAGACATATATGACTTATTGGTTGTATTTGAGTTAAACCCGAGTCCGGCCTTGTTGTACACGGCCCTTTGTGATCCAAGTAAGAGGTCAAGTCCCTTGGATCCCAAAGTGAACCTTTCCAACGTGTTCCTAAGGTCTTCGACTTGTGTTTTCAAAAGCGAGTTCTCAACTTCAAGCTTTTCAACGAGTTGAGTCCTCCTCTTGAATACGAGTAGTCGAAGAGGTTAGGAGACCTCATGTTTGAGAAGGTTAACCTCCTCAATTAGGGTCTCGACCTTGGACTCGGACTTAGCTAGTTTCTTATTTAAAAATTTAATTGCACCATACAAAGTATTAAGTAACGACCGACTTACCCTTAATGATTCTTTTGAACCGGATACGGATCCGTGGCTTGTCTTGAATGGAAGCTCATCATCGGATTCGGACTCGGACTCTTCTTGATTTCGAGTCGTGCTCGGTCGGCTTGGCCATTAGAGCTTGGATATATCGTCTTCTTCCTCCGACAACTCCTCCCAAGTAGCGTTTAGCGCTTTCTTGGTCTTTGATGCGTTATTCTTTAGCTTTGGGCACTTTCGGACTTGATGTGACCGAACACTCTGCACTCATAGCATCTAAAATTAGAAGTATTTGAATTAGGTTTAGGCTTACCTTGAGTTGTTGGTCGTTTTCGTCTCTTGATCATCTTCCGAACTAGATTGACTAGTTCGGATTCTATTCGAGTCTACTTCCGATTCGGACTCGTCTTCTTCCTTGAGGGTGGCTTGCTTGCGGGCTTCTTCTTCTTGGAACTCGCAACTAACGCAATACTCTTCTCGGCACCGACCACGTTAGTTTGCTCATGTAATTCAAGTTCGAAAACAATTTCTAACCTAATTTTAGAAAGGTCCTTGGAGACCTTGTAGGCATCGACCATGGATGCCCACAAGGTGGTCCTAGGAAGCGAGTTAAGAGAATACGATAAGGTCGCGATTCTCGACCTTTTGTCGATGGCATGGAGTTGGTTGGATGTCTTGGATCACGAGCATGTAGTTGAGTTGCGGTCTCGTTTTCCTGCATTTTCAAGTTATACAATTTATTTAAAAGTAAATCTCTTTTACATACCTTCGTGTCGTCGGTGCCTTCGTGTAGTTCCACTAGCTTGGTCCATAAGTCCTTTGCACTAATGAAGGCCGACGCGGTTGAGCTCTTCCTTGGACAACCCATTGCAAGATTTGAGTTGCCTTGGCATCGGCTTCTACTTGTTTTTCATGGAATTTGACCATTGATCGTAACCCAAAGATTCACCATCTTCATTAATAGGAAGTGTGAAACCGGTTTGATTATGATCCACATCTCGATTTGGGTTTTAAGAAAGCATTCCATCCGACCCTTCCAATAACGAAAGTCATTACCGTTGTAAAGCGGGGTCGGGCGGTGCTAAACCCTTCGAGATGGGCCATTTAAAAACAAGAAGAAGAACGGAAAAGAATCTTGCAAACACACACGAAAGAATATTCCAAGACTTTCGTCTTGGATTAGTAGTCTTGAGAAGTAAAAAGATATATAAAATGTAACTTGCAAAAGAAATAAACAATCAAATCACGAATGTCGTTGAAGTTCCGGAGGACAACCTTACTCGGGATCTAACCCAAGGACAACCTTATCCGGATCCTAAAGCCTCTAATGCAATTCTATATGTAGGAGAAGATAAGCAAGTGAAATAATTATCACAGCAGAAATAAATAAATAAAAATCTGTAAAAAAGAAAAACAAAGCTAGATTGGTGGTTTCACGAATCTTAGCGCCCGGCTTTGATACCAATTGTTGGATCGAAAGTGTAAGCTAGAGGGGGTGAATAAGCGTCTGGTGTCGTTAAAAACTTTTGCAATAAGTAAAAGCAAGTAGAGAATGCAGTGGAATATAAAGTAGACAAGATATTTTACGTGGTTCACAATCTTTCGATTGCTAATCCACGGCCCTAGTGATCCTTGATCACGTGCGGAGGCAATTCACTAAAACCACTCCTCCTCGTTGGAGGTAGAACATTACAAAAGAAATCAAGGCAAAGGACACTCCCCTTTCCTTATTACGATTAAAGCACAAAGACAATTTAAAGAAGTAGAACTTAAATAAATATACCGACAACTCTTATAAGTAGAAGATGTAGCTTTGTTGTCTGGCGCACTTCGTCGTAGCAAATGTGAGTAGTAGTAGCGGCGTTCTGACGGGCGTGTTGAGAGCTCTTGAATTCTTGTTATTTGCTTGGCTTGAACATGTCTATTTATGGATATTGATCTATGAATTTAGACATAGGTAGTGTCAAGGTGAGGTTCTTATCCCAACTCAAGGATGAGGTGTTTCATCCAACCACCTTGTGCCACCTCCAACCTTCTTGTGCGCCAACTCAAGGATGAGGTGTTTCATCCAACCACCTTATGCCACCTCCAACCTCCTTGGGCGCCAACTTGAGGATGAGGTGTTTCATCCAACCACCTTGTGCCACCTCCAACCTCCTTGGGCGCCAACTTGAGGATGAGGTGTTTCATCCAACCACCTTGTGCCACCTCCAACCTCCTTGGGCGCCAACTTGAGGATGAGGTGTTTCATCCAACCACCTTGTGCCACCTCCAACCTCCTTGGGCGCCAACTTGTTGGAGCCATTCAACTTGTGCCACATCATGGGAGCCAACCATCTTGTGCCAACTCACCTTATTTTGGGCATCCACCACAAGGAAGCTTGGTGATGGTTTGGATGTCCACCTTGATGCCACATCACCCTTTGTACCAAAACACGAGTCAAGTCCAAATTCACCCCCTTGAAATTCGAGCTCGTCTCGAGGGAACTTGACTAGCGTGTAGTCAAAGGGTTTTGACCGATACAAGTTAGCTTAAAATATAAAGTACGATGGTTCTAACCATCCGATCTCGACCTGGACCTTCCATTGGAGGTATTGGGCCTGGATCTACTAACGACCTTTCTTCGCCACTTTCAGCCACCTTGTAGCCTCGCTTCCGGTCTTCACCCGAGTACCTCGGCTTCCTCCCGTCTTTAGCACGTAAGATAACAAATATACCCTTAACTATTGAGCCTTTTGCCATAATCAAAATACCGGTTCGACTTTGGTGCCCACTGCACCAACAGTTGACACATGGGTATATATTAGAGAATATATACTGAACTGACCCGCCATGAGAAAGTTTCATGGATCGTTATATGAGTGTCATAAACTTTCTCATGTGACTATTGGTATGAATAGTCCTTAGACACAAGTCACTACGGTTCCCTACATAAGGAGTTATGTACTTTGGTATCGTCAAACGTCACCCGTAACAGGGTGGACCATAAAGGCGATTACTGGGTATGTAACAAATTATGCGGAGGGATGTGAGTGATGTAGATGGGATCTATCCCTTCCATATGACGGGAGTGATATCGGTGGGCCCCTTGATTGAGTAGAACTACTAAAACGCATGGCCATGCTCGAATGAGTCAATATGAGATATTGAGCTCATTTGTTTGAGTTAGTTTACTCAGGAATCAAGAAACACATAGATTGATCGAGGATGACACGGTCTATGCCTCATTGATCAATCTGATATCAAGGATAGAAGGACACGGTCATATATTATAGTAGTCACGGAAAGGTTAGTCGGATCTTGACTTATCTCGTAACTTGGGTAGCAATGATGTATTGCTAGATGCCGCTCATTGCTTGTGTATCTAAAAGAGTTTAGGTCCACTGCCAACGTTATGAGAGCCTATAGGGTCACACACAAAGAGCATGATGATTAGAGGAATTAGAGTATTCTAGTTTGACTAGAATAATATGGGAATAAGCTTAAGTACAAAATGGTTTTTGGACTTTAAGCTTAATGAGAATTTTAGCTAATTGATTTAATGAGATTAATTCAATATGTTACCTTATTGATTTAATAAGATTAATTCAATATGATAACATAAGCTTAATTGAATTAATAAGATTAATTCAACATGCATGAAAGCCACATAAGAATGCCACATAAGCATGCCACCTAAGCATCCACCTAAGCATCCACCTAAGCTAGTTAAGGTGGAAGGAAACAAAATGGTTTTGTCTCCTTAAGTGGCCGGCCAAACAAGGATATGTCTCAATGCAATGGATTGCATTGAATGTGTGGAGGTGAAAGGGTTTTTCCAACCCTATAAAAGACACCCTAAGTGGCCGGCCAAAGGTAGTATTGGCTTTTGTTGTTGGTGGAAGCTTTGGTTGTGTTAGTGGTGAGAAAGCTTGGTGGAAGCTTTAGTTGTGTGGGTTTGTGAGTGTAGGCTAGCAAGAAGAGGAGTCTTCTTCTTCCTTTCTCCTTTTCCCTCTCTTCCTCTCCTTTAGGGACTTCTCTAGCAAGAAGTAAAGGAGAGCTCTTCTAGTTTTCCTTTTGTGAGACAAGAGCGTGCTCGTGTGGATACGTATAGAGGCACGGACACTTGAACGTGCTAAAGATCCAACAAACCGACAGGAAAAGCGGGATTAACAAGGGCATGCAACAAAGGTAATCCTCTCCTATAAGATAGGTTTGGTTTAGAGAAATTTATTTTATACGAGTTTGCTTTCGCATGGATCACTTGGAAGGGATCCTATTTTCCGTTGCGCATATGCCATTTGGCATACGAGATTTCCCTACAGTGGTATCAGAGCCACTTGCGAAAGATCGTATAAAAATAGGTTTTCTCTATTTTATATGTGATATAGAAGTAGGATAAATTTTATTATGAGTTGATAATTGCATTAGCAAATTTTCAAACATAATAAAATATCCAATATCTTTTAAAAGTTAAAATGACATGGTGCATGGTTATGGCCTAGTCCCAAAAAGTTTGTGATTGTGTGTTGTAATTCTTAATACGGCCTGCGTGTCGTGCCTTTCTCCTAATATTCTTGTTGTAAAATTAGTTTTAGACTCTAATGTAACTCGAGTATTTCTCCTTTTGTAATGTACAAAACAAGGATGGAGGGTCCATTGGAAGATGAGGTTACAAGGAGGAAGTCAACACACAAGACAACCAAAGGAAGCACTTAGGAGAAGATGCTATCCCTAGGTTGACCAATCAATCTTTTCAT
This sequence comes from Wurfbainia villosa, assembly GCA_025175895.1. Taxonomy (NCBI): domain Eukaryota; kingdom Viridiplantae; phylum Streptophyta; class Magnoliopsida; order Zingiberales; family Zingiberaceae; genus Wurfbainia; species Wurfbainia villosa. The sequence continues at coordinate 673,636 of CM046005.1, forward strand.
TGGCTTGAGAAGATTGTAGAATAAGGGCCATAACCATGACACGTTAGTTTAATATGTATGTGATGCATGATTAGTTTAGCTTATATGTGATGTATGCTAATATGTATATGATACATGTTTATTTCTTAATAAGTCTAAACGATATGCCTACCAAAGTTGGTACTCACTACTTCCTCGATCATTTGTTATTGGGTTTGCCAAAGCAAAGCAATGCAGTTTATCTTGGAGGGGTGCGAGTGGACAATCGTGATGTCCCGCTATCAGTCGGGGTTCAGACTTAATTCAGTGTTTTCTTAAGTGGTTAAGAAAGTAGAGGCATATATTAGCTTTGAACATAAGTGTTAACATTAGTTTTGTGTGATTTCCGAACATCAGCTTTGTCTTAGAAGTGGTCGTTGCTCCGATATCCAAGAAGGCCCCTGTGCCTCGCCACACCGAAGCTGGTTTAGGAATAAACACTAAACTAATCTAAAACTTAAACAAAGCTATTAAAGAGTTACATCAGATGTAATTGGCAAAAGATTGCCTACCTAATTATACTACGTCTTGGGCGATTAGCCAAAGCTAACTCAAGACGAATTATGATGTGGATCTTTATCCCATATAAATTTATAGCTAAGTAGTAGCTATGAGAATTTAGTGGGAGCCTCATTTAATTAAAGGCCTAATTAAATGATTTAGGTATGATACTTAACTTTGCATTTTAATGTTGTAGATCACCATGTCATCTAACACGACACACCCCCTCAACTTGCGATCTGTCCTTGAGAAGGACAAGCTCAATGGAGCAAATTTTCTTGACTGGTATAGGAACTTGAGGATTATCCTCAAGCAAGAATGCAAACTATATGTCCTAGAGCAGTCTACCCCTGAAATACCTGCCCCTGCGGTCACTCGTGCTGAAAAGGATGCTTATAAGAAGCATCAAGATGACGCATTAGATGTGTCATGTCTTATGCTTGCCACCATGAACTCTGAGCTTCAGAAGCAACATGAGAACATGGATGCCTATGATATGGTTGAGCACTTGAAACAACTATATCAAGGACAAGCTAGGCACGAGCGTTTTGAAGTGTCTAAGGCTCTTTTTGCATGCAAGATGCAAGAAGGAACACCTGTAGGAACTCACGTACTCAAAATGATTGGGTACGTTGAGAACCTTGAAAGACTAGGTTTTCCACTGAGCCAAGAATTGGCAACTGATGTTATCCTGCAATCGTTGCCGGAAGCATACAATCAATTCGTCATGAATTATAACATGAATGAAATTGATAAACCTTTGCCTGAGATTCTCAGCATGTTAAGAACTGCTGAACCAAATCTCAAGAAGAAAGTTAGTAATGTACTAATGGTCAAGAAGGACAAAGGTAGCTTGAGGCAAGGGTAAGACCAAGCCAAAAGCAAGGCCAATTCATCCACTTGAACGGGTAAAGGTAAAGTACCTAAGGAAGGGGACTGCTTCCATTGCGGTAAGACTGGACACTGGAAGCGGAACTGCAAAGTCTACCTTGAGGAAGTAAAGAACAAGAGAAGTGGGACTTCTGCCTCAGGTATACATGTTATAGAGGTTAATCTATCTATTTCTTCTACATGGGTATTAGATACCGGATGTGCATCTCACATTTGTACTAATGTGCGAGGTGAGAAATAGTAGAATAATGGCAAAGGCGAAGTGGACCTACGAGTAGGCAATGCGCAAAAGTTCTTTCTTTGTGTTGTAGGAACATATTCTTTGTCTTTGCCCACTGGGCTTATCTTAGAACTAGAGGAGTGCTTCTATGTAACCGCATTAACAAAGAACATAATTTCTGTATCTTGTTTAGACAAGAAAAACTTTTCTTTTATAATAAAGGACAAATGTTGGTCCATTTATTTATATGAAATGTTCTATTATAATGCACCACTTATGAATGGTCTCTATGTTCTAGATTTAGATAACCCAATTTATAACGTAAATACCAAACGGTTCAAATCGAATGATTTGAACTGACATATCTACAGCATCGCCTTAGGTCACATAAATGAAAACGCATATCCCAACTCCATAAAGATGGATTATTGGACTCATTTGATTTTGAATCATATGAGGTATGCGAGTCTTGTCTTTTAGGAAAGATGACTAAAACTCCATTTAGTGGACATGGCGAGAGAGAGCGACGGACTTGTTAGGACTCATACATACTGATGTATGTGGCCCTTTCAATGTCGAAGCCAGAGGAGGCTATAAGTACTTTATTACTTTCACTGATGATATGAGTAGATTTGGCTACTTATATTTGATGAGACATAAGTCAGAGTCCTTTGAAAAGTTCAAAGAATTCAAGAATGAAGTACAAAACCAACTTGGTAAGCGTATTAAGCTACTTGATCGGATCGAGGTGGTGAATACCTTAGTCAAGAGTTTCGTGATCACTGGTGAGTGTGGGATAATATCCCAACTCACTCCACCTGGAACACCACAATGGAATGGTGTATCTGAGAGGAGAAATCATACTCTATTAGATATGGTACGATCAATGATGAGCCAGACTGATCTACCTACTTCCTTTTGGGGTTTAGCTCTAGAGACAGCCGCTTTCACACTTAATCGTGTCCCATCAAAGCGTAGAAAAGACACCATATACGATATGGACCGGAAGAGTCCCAAAATGTCTTTTATAAAGATTTGGGGTTGTGAAGCTTCGTTAGGCGTCAAGTCTCGGATAAACTAGGACCCAAATCGGATAAGTGTTATTTTGTAGGATATCCCAAGGAAACTAAGGGATATTACTTTTACAATCCCACACTTGGCAAGGTGTTTGTTGCGAAATCTTTGTCTTTCTAGAAAGAATTTATTTCTAGAAATACTAGTGGGAGTAAAATTCATCTTGAAGAAGTTCAAGATGATGATAACACTAAGGCTTCGATGGAAAATGAGCAGGCACCACAAAGTGTTGTGGATGAGGAATTTGTTGCCCAAAGAGTTGTGGAGCAAACACATTCAAGTAGACCAACCTCTTCGTAGATCTAATAGGATCCGTCGTCAACCCAGAGATATTCTTTTCTCTTGGTGAAAACGGTGAAGTATTGCTTGTCGATCTTGACGAGCCTACATCCTATCAAGAAGCTATGATGAGCCTAGATTCCGAGAAATGGCTAGAGGCCATGAGATCCGAAATGGAATCCATGTACACTAACCAAGTATGGACTTTGGTTTATCCACGAAGGGTAAAACCCATTGGATGTAAGTGGGTCTTTAAAGTAAAGACTGACATGGATGGTAATAAGCATACCTATAAAGGTAGATTGGTGGCTAAAGGATTCAAACAAATTCATGGTATTGACTATGAAGAAACTTTTTCACCAGTTGCGATGCTTAAATCCATTCGGATCATACTTGCTATTGCAACCTACCATGATTATGAGATCTGGCAGATGGATGTCAAAACCGCTTTTCTGAATGGAAAGCTACTCGAGGATGTGTACATGACACAACACGAGGTTTTGAAGATCCAAAGCATCCTGAAAGGTATGCAACCGCAAGGTCCATTTATGGACTAAAGCAAGCCTCTCGAAGCTGGAATCTTGATTCGATGATGCAATCAAAGAGTTTGGTTTCATCAAGAATGAAGATGAGCCTTGTGTCTACAAGAGAAATAGTGGGAGCACAGTTGTATTTCTTGTCTTGTATGTAGATGACATACTTCTCATCGGAAATGATATTCCCTCACTCCAGTCTGTGAAGATGTGGTTAGGGAATTGTTTCTCGATGAAGGACTTAGGTGAAGCTGCCTATATTCTAGGCATCAAGATCTATAGAGATAGATCTAGAAGATTACTTGGCCTAAGTCAGAGTACATACATTGATAAAGTGCTAGATTGTTTTGCTATGCAAAATTCTAAGAAAGGGTTTCGCCTTTATCACATGGTGTGAGTCTTCAAGACTCAATGTCCCTCTTCTAAGGAGGAGAGAGATCGCATGGATAAGATCCCTTATGCATCGGCTATAGGGTCTATCATATGCGCCATGCTTTGTACTCGTCACGGCGTCTCGTATGCTTTGAGCATGGCAGTAGATACCGGATCGGATCGGTGAAAGTCATCGGATAGCGATCAAAAATATTCTTAAGTACTTACGAAGAGCGAAAGAATATTTCACGATATTGGAGGCAATGAGGAGCTAAGCGAAGGGTTACGTGATGCAAGCTTCCAAAGCAGACAAGGATGACTATAGATCGCAATCGAGTGTCGTGTTTTGCACGAATGGTGGAGCCGTGGTGGAAGAGTTCGAGCGAGGACACGCTTCTTGATTCTACAATGTGAGTATATTGCAAAGATCCGATGCAAGAAGGAGGCCGTTTGGCTCCGCAAATTCATCGATGAACTTGGGGTAGTTCCTAGCATTGCGGATCCAATAGACCTCTATTGTGACAACAATGGGGCTATTGCGACGAGCTAAGGAACCTCGATCACATCGGCGGACCAAACACATGCGGCGCTTCCATCTCATTCGAGAGATCATCGATAGAGGAGATGTGAGGATATGCAGTAGTCGAAGCTAACATCGCAGATCCATTGACCAAGGCTTTGTACGGAGGAAGCATGATGGTCACACTAGGTCACTAGGTATTAGATATCATAGTGATTGGTACTAGTGCTAGTGGGAGATTGTTAGTTATAGCCCTAGAACCAATCATGTGATGGTTGAATAGGGAACATGTTGTATCATATTCTATAAAGGCAAATGATTGGTTATTATATTTACATCTTGCTTGTGCGGCTAATTTAAATATAATAATGCCCTAGAAAAGTAGGTTCTTATCTACAGACATCAATTGGCGTAATTGATTATGAGAGGTCAGAGAACACTTTCCTAAATGTTCCTAGTCAAGTATTAATATGCAAGGGCAATATTAATACATAAAGACTAGCATGTAGGTCAATTGATGACTTGATCTCACAAGTCATGGATATATGATATCAAGTTGACACATGGGTATATATTAGAGAATATATCTTGAACTGACCGCCATGAGAAAGTTTCATGGATCGTTATATGAGTGTCATAAACTTTCTCATGTGACTATTGGTATGAATAGTCCTTAGACACAAGTCACTACGGTTCCCTACATAAGGAGTTATGTACTTTGGTATCGTCAAACGTCACCCGTAGAATTGGACCATAAAGCGATTCTTGGGTATGTAACAAATTATGCGGAGGGATGTGAGTGATGTAGATGGGATCTATCCCTTCCATATGACGGGAGTGATATCGGTGGGCCCCTTGATTGAGTAGAACTCCTAAAACGCATGGCCATGCTCGAATGAGTCAATATGAGATATTGAGCTCATTTGTTTGAGTTAGTTTACTCAGGGATCAAGAAACACATAGATTGATCGAGGATGACACGGTCTATGCCTCATTGATCAATCTGATATCAAGGATAGAAGGACACGGTCATATATTATAGTAGTCACGGAAAGGTTAGTCGGATCTTGACTTATCTCGTAACTTGGGTAGCAATGATGTATTGCTAGATGCCGCTCATTGCTTGTGTATCTAAAAGAGTTTAGGTCCACTGCCAACGTTATGAGAGCCTATAGGGTCACACACAAAGAGCATGATGATTAGAGGAATTAGAGTATTCTAGTTTGACTAGAATAATATGGGAATAAGCTTAAGTACAAAATGGTTTTTGGACTTTAAGCTTAATGTGAATTTTAGCTAATTGATTTAATGAGATTAATTCAATATGTTACCTTATTGATTTAATAAGATTAATTCAATATGATAACATAAGCTTAATTGAATTAATAAGATTAATTCAACATGCATGAAAGCCACATAAGAATGCCACATAAGCATGCCACCTAAGCATCCACCTAAGCATCCACCTAAGCTAGATGAGGTGGAAGAAGACAAATTGGTTGTTGTCTCCTTAAGTGGCCGGCCAAACAAGGATATGTCTCAATGCAATGGATTGCATTGAATGTGTGGAGGTGAAAGGGTTTTTCCAACCCTATAAAAGACACCCTAAGTGGCCGGCCAAAGGTAGTATTGGCTTTTGTTGTTGGTGGAAGCTTTGGTTGTGTTAGTGGTGAGAAAGCTTGGTGGAAGCTTTAGTTGTGTGGGTTTGTGAGTGTAGGCTAGCAAGAAGAGGAGTCTTCTTCTTCCTTTCTCCTTTTCCCTCTCTTCCTCTCCTTTAGGGACTTCTCTAGCAAGAAGTAAAGGAGAGCTCTTCTAGTTTTCCTTTTGTGAGACAAGAGCGTGCTCGTGTGGATACGTATAGAGGCACGGACACTTGAACGTGCTAAAGATCCAACAAACCGAAAGGAAAAGCGGGATTAACAAGGGCACGCAACAAAGGTAATCCTCTCCTATAAGATAGGTTTGGTTTAGAGAAATTTATTTTATACGAGTTTGCTTTCGCATGGATCACTTGGAAGGGATCATATTTTCCGTTGCGCATATGCCATTTGGCATACGAGATTTCCCTACAGGAGTCTCTCCTGATTTCTACGAGATAATATTTTCCTTCAGAAGATGGTATGGGGATTGGTTGAGCTCGCTGTTGCAATATGGGAGGGTGTCATAAGCGGTTGCCAATGGAAGGGAGCGGGGAACGAAAGGGCCTTGCAGAGGGTAGAGGGTGATATGCGGAAGTTGTTGTGGATCGAGTCTGTGATTCAGTGGAGGAGTTTGTGTTAGAACTTATAAGAAAAGGACGGGAAGGAGAAGCCATGGAGGGAGGAAAGGGTGAAGATAAAAAAAGGAGAAGATGAAAGAGGAGGATTGGGGGTTCGGTTTTTATAGGAAAAAGGGGGAAGATGATGGGATAAGTGGGGGTTCCCAAGAGTTATAAATGGTACCGAGGAGGTTGAAAATTTAAGGGGTTATTTCATTAATTTGAATAGTGACATCTTGGAAATATAAATCTTGTGGTTGGCAGGAAGAGAAGGGTTGTTTGCGAAAATATGCGTTTGATCGAGCAATAGCCTATTTCCCGAGCGGTAAGGATGTTTGAAGGGAAGGGTTGTTTTGGTAATAGAAATTTTTTTGAATGGTCATTTATTTCCCGAGCAGTTATGGCATAGGCTAAGTTCTATTTCTGTTAAGATGTTATTTTAATAAAGGAACAAGGCATAAAATGTGATTAGTTAAATTTTGAATGCCTCATGTTTTTGCTTAAAAAGTGATCGAGGAATATTTATTAACAAGGTTATAGGATGTGAATCATTAGTGCCCTTGGTTCAACCATGTAAAACATTGTAAAATATATGATTTGTTTGAGGAGAAAACAAGGTAATAAAGACAAGTTAAACGTTGTTATGATAGGCACAAGTCACATTTTCTCATTAGGAGGAAATGGAAAAGATAGTAGTTAAGGGGGAGTACGGTCAATGGTGCTGCCCATGTCTAAAAAGCTAGTGGAGTGCCCGGGAGGAGGATAACCGATTGTCTTGAATTGTGAGGTGAAGTCCTAGAAGCCCCATTGTAGGAAGGCAAATCCTCTATCTAGGAACAGATCATTAATGACAGATGAAGTCTAGAAGGGTTCTTGAGCAATGTTGTTTCTTTCTGAAAGTGGTCGGGACTTCATAATGTCTAAAGTATTCTGTAAGAAGGTGGTTTGAAATTGGAGAGTTGATATTTTTATTCGGTCGACTTGTGCTTTTATAAGAGAAGCTTGCAATTCTCTTTCTAGTCGTTGATAGGCTTGTTGTAGTGATGATTCTCTGGTTTGATACTCCTGTAGTTTCTTTTTAAGAATGTTAGTATATTGAATTCATTGGTTGTTTAGGTGACTTATGCTACTGATGCCTTGAAAAAGAAGGTATTAGTATTGAGAAAGGAGAATTATAGGAAAATAATATGCTAAGCTCGTTGATACTGGATAGTAAAGAATCTGGTAGATCGGTTATGGAAGAGGAGGAAATGGGTGTCGATGGAATCTGGCAAATGGGAAGGAAGAGGTTAAAGAAGTGTTAATTGGTGAGGAGGGGGTGAACCAAGATTGTTGTGTGATGATGGGGAGTTTTGGTTAGCAGCTTGCAGTAGGAGAGACTCTGGAATAAGAGATGTATGTTAAAATTTGCAAGTTTAAAAACGGTATGCGGGAATATAACTAAGGTTGGGAGACTTACTGAGCATGCCAATCGACTGCAAGGGGTAACTGTTTCTAATTAGTGACATTGTGGATTTGGTTAAAAGATGATTTAAGTCAAATTGTTCCTCTGAGAGTGATAGTGTAATCATCTGGTATTCTTCATTATCTTGATAAGAGTTTAAGGAGGGTCAAGAAGGAAGGGTAGTTAACCATGTTGAGGGAAAAGGAAAAGGAGAAGTAGAGTGCACGAAGAAGTAATGTTTTTTTCCAACTTTTATGGGATGAAGGTATGCTTGTAAGAAATTGAAAATATGATTGGGCTTGGAAGTAAAATATGCCTATTTTTGATGATTTGGAAAAAACAGTGGAAAAGGAAGGTTGAGGAGATAATGGATAGAAAGGAAGTAATAAGGTAAAAGTCAAGCATAAACTGAAATAAGTTGGGGTTTAATTGGTTTAGGGGGACGGAAAAGTATTTTGATATTTTAAAAAGGAAGGGATGGATAGGGAAAAATAAACCAGCTTCTATTTGGTCTAAGAAGAAAGCCTTGGTGCGTCCGAGAGGAAGGTGAGGGCATTCAATGGAGTTTGCTGCAATGATGTGATATCCAGAGGGAAGTTGAATGTGGGAGGAGAGGGATCGACAGTGTTCCCCTATCATTTTAGAGCGTGTGGAAGCAAACCAAGGGCGGGGAATCGAGGTGATGGGTTGCATTTTCTTGAAGATTAAGGTACTATGTTGTGAAGGGTTTATTTTCAGTATAGGAGGAAGGAGTTTCTGTATTTATAGATGAGGAAAAGGTCTAGATGGGAGGGAAGTAACAACTTTTCCCGTTTGATGTAGTAAAGTGGTGGTTCTAGGATTGAGTGACATGAGTTTGTTAGGGTGAAAATGGTGGGTGGGCAAAGAATTCAGTTTTTAATAAGGTGAGATGGGGGTATAGTAGCTTCTGTTATAGGATAATTGGGCGGGGCAATTTTTGAATGATGAATGATGCTTTTTAGTATGGAATTTTTGGAAGGTGTTCTGTTTGGTATATCTATTTAGATAAAGTGAGAATGTAAGGAAAATATTTCTTTTTGTGCAGACTAATAGTATAGTTAGTGTGGGGTATAATTTTTTTACGATGGAGGCTAACGGACCTGTATAGGATAATACAAAGTAATGCATAAATGAGCATAAAATGCGAGGGAATGGACATTCATTGTAAAGGATGTTCAGGTATAGAAAGTTGGTTCATAAATTAAAATGCAATTGTTCAAGATATTACAAGGATAGAAAGTTATTGCTCCGAGTTGGTATCAGAGTCAGTTAGAAAGGCTTTCGGAGGAATACTTCTGTATGTTTCTTCTAGGTCGAGCTCATGGAAAGGTGCACCAAGTATAAAGTACTTCTTCTCATTGGCTTGATATAGGGCACCTTGAATCCTCTTTGGAAGTGTTTGATTATTTGCTTGGAGGATTTTTTTCAGAAGTTTGGTTTGCTCTATTGCCCATCTTTCACCCTCTGTCTCTTTTAATTTGGACATCTCTTGATTCAGTTGGTTGGCTTTGATAGTTTGGTCGTGGGCAGTAGTGGCTAGCATATCGAAATGTTGTTTAAGGATATTGAATTTGAAGTGGAACTAATCTAAGCTAGTGTAGTTGGTCGCTTTCAGATCTAGGTGGGTGTATATAACATCTTCTAAAGGTTGAAACAGTTCGCCAGTATGGAGGTGCCAATATCTTCCCTTTTGTTTCCATTTGAGGAGTTGGGATTGTTGGTGGGCTATGGTTTTCTCGGATGTTGTAATCTATTCTTGTAGTGGCTTTATGTGTGCATCTTTGAGAGAGAGGTCTTTTTTGTGTTCTGATGTTATGTTCTCCTGATAAATGGAGAGGGTCTCAACTTGAAGCTGCACCCAGTTTACTTTTTGTTGAAGTTCTTGTTCTTTTGCTACTCAATCAGGGGAAGGAGGAAGACTAGCCTGTGTGCCCAAGGTGATGGTAGTCGTTTCTTGGGGATCAGTTTGAGTGCCCGTTGATAAGGTTGAGGGGGAATTACGCACGGTAAAGGATGGTGATGGTTCTGTGGAGGAGGAGGACTTGCAGCACTGACTTTGGAAACCAGAGAACCACTGTTCGATGGTGTGAAGCTTAGAAGTACTCTGAAAAGTATAAGGAGTTATTGTAAGATGGGTTGTTTGTGCAGGAAAATAATTAGTAGGTGAAGAAACTTATTGTCCGAAGGCTTTCTTTTAGTTCTTGAATAATAGAAAGAATATCGGAGGAAAGGGAGGGATAAGGGGGTTGCTGTAGAAATGAATCTGATATGTGGGGAATATTATTAGAGGGGGAATCAAATGAAGGAAATGAAGAGGGAGGATTTGAAATAGGCATGACAGGAAGGGTGGAAAGTAGATGGCTAGGGTAGAAGTCTGATACAGTTTGTACTAGTAAGTCTAAGGGGGTGGAGGTTGTAGGTTCTGAAGTAGGGTAGCTATTAGTAGGTGGCAGTTTTTGTCGTTTGGTGGGGAATAAGGAAATTAGAGGGAGGTCATCTACTGAGGAGGAAGGGGATGAGGATAGTTCAATAGACACATGAAAAGTATCAGTAGAAGGATTGGGGATAGGTGTATATGAAGGACTTCAATTGTCTAATAAAGTAAGATATCCTATTAACTATTATATATCAGATATCACTTGCCAAAAGAAAATCAATCATTTCTTAATCAATTATCTACTGTATCTATATCTAATAGTGTGTAGGAAGTCTTATTTGATCCAAGATGAAAAATTGCAATCAATGAAGAGATGAAAGCCTTACAAGGAAATCGAACTTCGGAGCTCATTAATCGTCTTGTAGGAAAAATAATTAATTGGGTGTTGATGGACCTTTTCGACGAAACACAAACTTGATGGTACGATGAAATAATTTAAAGCAAGAATAGTGGAAAAAGGATATACCCAAATTTATGAAATTAATTAAACTGAATCATTTGTCTTTGTAGCCAAAATCAACATGTCTAAGTTTCATTATCCTTAGTTGCAAATTTTGATTGCCCGTTACAATAATTTAATGTGAAGAACTCATTCTCACATGGCGAACCACTTGAAGAAGTTTATATGACTCTCCACCAGGGTGCATGGTAATAGAACAACAAAATCAAAGGGTATGTAAGTTGACTATATGGTTTAAAATAGTTCTCTAAAGCTTGATTAGGGAAATTTATGAAATGTATGACAACCTTTTGATGGAGTATTGAGAATACAATCAAAGTCTCATATTGATAAGACATGAAAAAGATCATGTGCTTATAAGATGAAAAGATATCTCCATTGGTATGAGGCTTTTTGGGTGAAGCCCAAAAATAAAACTATGAGGGCTTAGGCTCAAAGTGGGTAATATCATGTCATTGTGGAGATATATGATTCTTATAGGCACTAACAATTGGTATCAGAGTCATGGTCCATGTCAAGCTATAAACCTCAAACGAAAGAAGTGGAACTCCCATGTCCGGATCAAGAGAACCAGACACCAGACAGGAAGTTCAGTTGGGTCGGGAGGACGAACAATTGATGAGAAATCTAGTTGGGCTAGAAGGGCTGGACAATTGGCAGGAAGTAACTGGCAGGAAGTCTACCTGATCAGGAGGACCAGACAGTTGACAAAAAGTCCTGGTGGATTAAGGATCGGACATCAAGCAGAGAAAGTCCTTCGAGAATGAATATGTTTAAGGGGGAGGGGGTCAATGTGGTCTTTCGTTTGAGGGGAAGATTATTGGAGTATTGAGAATACAATCAAAGTCCCACATTGGTAAGACATGGAAAAGATCATGTGTTTATAAGATACAAAGATATCTCTATTGGTATGAGACCTTTTGGGTGAAGCCAAAAAATAAAACCATGAGGGTTTAGGCCCAAAGTGGACAATATCATATCATTGTGGAGAAATATAATTCTTATAGGCATTAACACCTTTGGTTACAAACAAAGCAATTCAGATTACATATTACACATTATTTTTAAAGAAACAACATGAAAAAATTACTACACTTGCTATGTATGTGGATAAAATGATTGTTACTAGCAAGGATTCAGAAGAAATGAAAACTTTACAGGAATATTTGTCTAAGAAATTTGAATTGAAAGACTTAAACTCTTTAAAATATTTTTTGAGAATTGAAGTATCCCGGTCAAATATAGGATTTTTTTTTTTGTCTCAAAGAAAGTAGATCATTGATCTACTACATGAAACTAGTATGTTAGCTTGCAAACTAGCTAGCACTCCAATGGATGAGGGCCTAAAGTTATGTTTTGAGACAAATCATGTACTAGTGGAGTGGACGGGGAGAAATATCAATGGCTTGTTGGAATATTAATGTACTTACATAAGACTAAATCTCACTTATATTCTGAGTATAACTAGTTTGTTTATATATAATCTCGACGAGCAACACATGAATGCAGTTATTCGTATTTTGAGATATCTAAAATCAATTCTAGGAAAGGAAATTATGTTTACTAAAAAGTCAAACAAAAAAAAGATATTGAAGTATATATAGATGCTATTAGGCCAGAGCAATTGACGATCGACGATCAATTTCATGATGCCTTATTTTTATAGTTGGAAACTTAGTTATACGAAGAAGTAAGAAACAAAATCTTATTGCACGATCTAGTGTAGAAGTTGAGTATAGAGAGAGGACCTTAGGAATATGTGAAGCACTATGGTTGAAGTTTCTATTACAAGATTTAAGCTATTCTTTGGAAAAATCAATTCAATTATATTGTGATAACAAAGCAACATATGATATAACTTATAATCCAATTCAACATGATCGTATAAAACACGTCGATATAAGTAAGTTCTTTATTAAGGAGAAACTAGATGAAAAGATTATAGAACAATCAAAGATTCAGTTAAAGATTAACCAATTGATTTCTTTACTAAAGGAATATCTAATTAAGTGCTCTCAAAGTTTTTAAGCAAATTGGGTATGTTTGATATCTATGCACTAATTTGAAGAGAGAGTGTTAAGATATTCAATAACTTTTGTACCATATTTTTAGGAGTAGAATTCCATTTTATTTTATTTTGAAAAGGTCAATTTAATTTTTAATTTGGATAACACTATTTAATTTTATTAGAAAAGTTATCAATAAATATATAAAAAGGGGTTAGGATTTTAAGTATATTTATGAGATAATATAATTTTAATTTTATCATTGGATATATATTGTCATAAATGAAACTTCTCAATTTTCTTCAATTTTTTAGTTCATTTATAATTTGAGGATACATGCGCATATTTTTAATGGCACCATATCTTTCTCTCTCACTAGTCTTCTTCTATGTTAAAGTAATTTCAAATCAACATTAGCAATCCTTAAATCTTCACCACATTCATTGAGATCATGCTTGAAAGACCAAATTCCTTATCCCTCTTTCCACACTCAATGTCTTGTTGATAGATGAAAAAGAATTGCAAAAGCGAGATCACTGTGTATGAATCAATGTTCTCCTAACTTTTTGGTAGGTGGTAGTCAATATGATTTACAATATGGCTTGTGGCAATGGGTATGCAATCACAAATAATATATTCCAACTCGAAAAGGGATAAACATAATATCATGCCTCACAAGACCTAGCTTACTGTCAAACTAATTATCATGCCTCGTACAAACTACACTTAACATGAATTTAGTTTCATTTACCACATATAAACTATAATAATATTTGAGAGAAATATACATAAAAGATAATTAAATGGACTACATGCATACTTTTAAATAAACTCTACTTGTTATTATGTACATGTTTCAATAATTAATTTAGAGGTCAAAAACTTTAAAAGTGATTACAAAAATACAAACAAAGTATAAAAAAGTGCATAATATAAAATAGCATATTTCATAAGACTTTAAAAGATAATAGATAATCAAGAGCATAATTTTCTACATTTAACATCATTAATCTCTTATTATAATATATGGGGTTGATTTTAGGGAGAGGACAATCGAATAGTGTTTGGTTCCTTTGTATTTGATAGAATTTTAGTTTGATGGGTTTGTTCAAAGTAATTAAGCCAATCAAAGTAATTTAATGTAGGCTTTGTTCATAATGGAGGTTTAGTGCATGGTGGAAGGGGAAGATCGCTCCAAGTTCAAATACTCGATTTGTCAAATAGGTAGATTTTTGATTTATCGAGATTAATTATGGGAAATCTTCTGGATGATAAAAATATTAAAAAGACCTGCAACACTTTAAATTATTTTTAATACAAAAATATTGTCATTTGTCTGTTAGTTTTTCATAAATGATAATTAACTTTTCCAGGAAGACATAATAATGAATAACAAACCTTCTTATAATTGAAAATAAAACCCAATTCACATCATAAAATTCCCTTAGAAGCAAATTTTGTTTGGTTAGAAAATAACCTTGCTCAAATGCACCTTTAAGGTATTTCAAAAGATTATGGACAAAGAAAGTTAATTAGCTAAATAAATTATCTCTGCCCATGTAATTAATAGTAAGATAAATAAGTGTGTTTGCCATTTTTTATAAGTGGATAAATTCTAAAATGTTTGGCTCAAGGCAAATTTGCTTCATCTAAAATATCGCTTTCATTGTGATTTGAAAATGTCAATAGTAGAACAAGCAAATTCAACACCAAGAAAATATCACAACTTGGAGGTTCTCGATGCAAAATTTTACACCGAAAAATTCCTTATAGAGCAACAATTGCATCAGAGTTATGCCATCTACATAGATGGCATTAAAACGGTTTTTTTTTTTTTGTTAAAAAGCAGAGGACTCTCAAATAATTTTTTAAGAGGAAAAAGAGAGTTGTAGTAAAACTAATATTGCAAAATGATTTATTTTTAAATTTTACATTACTGAACTATTTAAATTACTCAATACAAACCATCACACCACACTTCATTAATTAAATATATTAATTGCAAGATTCATATATCACTGAGCTCATATCCTCCATCAATTCAAATTTAATTCATCAACTTCAAACATTTTTCTGAATTCTAACAAATTACTGGCTGTTTATCTCACAATCACTTGCAGGGTGCAGTAACAGCATAAGCTTACTGATGGATCACGGGTAGGTGTTTGGAGCTATCTCTGGCCGCTCAAGAACGCCTGCATGATACAAGAGAGCCCACAGATGGGTAATGAACTCCACTCCGGAACGAAGGCTTTCTTCGTGAGCTTCAACGTTACCCGATGGTGCAAGGTACACGATGTACTCTGCCCAGAACTCCGCTAACACCTTCCATCTCTTGTCCTCATCGCTGATGGATTCCACCAACGTCTTCCCCAACTCTGCACCTATCCCCAGAATCGTGCGTTTTTTTTTCGATTCAAGCTCCGTCATCTTCTTCCACATTTCGCTCACATCTTTGGGCCCCTCCAGAAAGTCGTCGATCTCCCTCGCCAACTTGTCTAAGATTCTTTTTGCTCTGTCGCCCTGATCGGGCAGCAAATTCGGAACAAAGACGACTAGGTACGCGCAGTACTTCGATAGAGCGGTGGCGACTTCCTTCCCCGACGACGCAAGAGGCCGTTGCGATGGTCTGATTGTTTCGCAGAAGCAAGTTGCAATGTGCCATAACAGAATCGTCTGCGTGCTGGAGGGAAGCTTGCAGGTCCAGCCCAGTTCTTCCATCCCATTTCGACTCAGTGACGACTCGCCGTTGGAGAGGGACCCTCGGCTTAAATGACTGATCTGATCCAAGATCATTCTCTTCGCCTCGTCGGGTAATTTGACAGATGCATGACAGAATTTCATGACCCTGTTGCCGCAGGTTGCTCTGCTATTGCACAGCTTAGCCCTGATCGAGAACTTCTCACACTGTTCAAGGAGCGAGTACTGTCCGATTTTGTCACGCACAGGTGGCAAGATCTTTCTCTTGCACAAGAATTGAAGCACCGTGTTGATAAAAAATGATTTTTGTAGCCATGGAAACTTTACGTAGTCGATCAGTAACATCACTTTGTTCCAGTCGGAAAGCAAGTAAGTGGTTGTTTCAGTGATCTCCATGATAATGATCATGGCTGCGAGAACAAAAGTGATATAAAGATCAATAGCATCGCCTCCCAAGGCGGCGGTGTCGGAATAAGCTGTCTTGACGAGGCAACCAGTGGCTCCCAACAACAACAGGGACAGAAGATAATTGTAGATCGGAAATCCACAACCGAAAATAATAGGATACTGGGAAAACAAAAGATCTTCTAAGAACCCTAATTCTGTCATGATCACGCGAAAGGCCCTGTTCTTGTCCTCCGACGCAAGGAGCCCCTGCAAGACCAAAGCCGTGTTCTTGGATACTTGGTGTAGTTCCTCAGTAGGGTAATCGAGAAACCTACGTGGAAGAGGATAAGTCAACAGCAGGCAAAGATATAAACAACTGTATTAATTGTTATAAATTATGATTATTGCTTAATAGTAGCTCAACTAATTGATGACAGCTAAAACCTTCTTCTCAGCAGCTTCATCAAGGCGAAGGAGAGGCATATGTCCTTGAATTTCCCATCTGGGTCCATTTTGAGTCCGAGCAGCTGACCTCTGCAGTCCCACACCCTCTCCACCGTCACCACTTCATCGCTCAACTCATTTGCGATGACGATATGCACCTGGCGGTCATCTAATACCTCTGTCTCAAATGATACTTTGTCCTCTCCTTTCACGATGTATTTATAACCTCGCATGGAGACGGGATTCGGAGTGCCAGCGCTCAGCTTATGCTCGAATCGCATATAATCAGATATGGAGTTGGTCCTATCAGCCCCGTACGCGCGTTTGGCAGCCCAAAAACTGAAGAATTTCTCCACTGTCTTCAGAATGATCAAGCCCCAAATCGCCCACAGGTTGATGACGAAGTGGGAAAAGGGATCAGCTTTTATAATGTCCTGGCAAGGCCCGATCAGATTGTAGCTAAGTAGCCCGATGAAAAAGAGATTCATGAAGTTGGACTTGGAGTCCGAAAGGGTTTGGTCATCGGCAATGCAGGTGAGAGTGCCATCGGCGATCATCAAGATCACACCCCATACTAGATAGATGTTCTTAGGGGGGTAGGAGAGCAGGTAGAGGGTGGCCAAGTCCGTCAGTGGATCCTGTATCTGGCGAAGGACGAACCTGTGCAATTTGCCAATTGGGGAATTGGCGTGCCAAAGCCGGTGCTTGGTGGCCGCAACGAGGAAGTTGAGGCAGATGAGCAGCATGGAGGCGCAGGTTATGCCTTGGTCGACATGGATTGTATGCTTTTGCGAGTCTGCTGGCGCCTGCGACGGGGCTGGAGATGCTGTGGAGAAGGATGCTCCAGCACTGATCGTACTATTGGCCATGGACGACACTGGCTTAGCTAAGTTAGTTGCAAATTAACAAGGATTTGGACATTTATAAAGATTGACAATGAGTGCACTGCCTAAGTTTTTTTGTCACGTTGCTTTTTTGTTTTTGTTTTTTTTTAATGAAAAATGGATCGTCGCAATTAAATTAGCTCACGGTGTTGACGAGGTCAATCACTAGAAGTCAACGTGTCCTTGGACCTCTCCTCTTCGATCCATTCCCATCGCTCCTTCTGGCGTGGTCTTTGTGACTTTCTTTTTCATTTTTTTCTTTTTTGATAAAAGTAATGATAAAGAACTGTATGGTTCTCCCGCACTTGACCTCTTTCCTTCAATTCATTCAAAGAGAACTTTTTTTTTTGCCCACAGGGCAATGGCGTGTCGGTAGTTAACTCGGAGGGCCTCCTGAGCAAGAGCTACTGCTCGATCCGCCGCCATCAGAATATGGAGGAATTCGCTGCTTCCACTCGCCAGGCCATGAGGCGGCTGCACAATGGACGGGCCATGAGTAGACGGACCGATCAAACCTCAAAATATTCAAAGAGAACTTTTGATCTGAAAATTAACCACTCTACATTTTGGATGTCGATGTTGAGTCAATCCGCGACTCAAATGATTAAATGATCTTGCACATTAACATTTGTTAATAGATATTGGCGTGATCACGATCAAATTTGCTTCGAATTAAAAAGATAAGTCTCCTGTCTGCTCGAGCAAAAAAAAAAAAAAACAACAAAAGAAAAGACATGAACATAAAAGAGATGTCATATTTTTAATACCGTCATCTACTCTTATATAAGAAAAGACAATTATAAATTGATTATTGAGCCAGAGACGCCTACGACTTCACTATGCGCCATAAAAATTTAATATGGCAATTGACAATAACATTTTGAGTATACGAACAAATAAATTTTTGGATTATGGTACAGTGGTAATACGTCCATATAAATTTTTATGAACTCCTAAAATGAATTCTACCTATGATATATTTATAATTTTTTTCTCAACTAGAAATCGATTCCTTGAAATATCAGATCTGTTGAAATAGTTTATATTAGTATCCGTTCGATTTATCTTATTCTTTTGAAGAGGTTTTATGTGATGCACTCTCTCACATTAATGTATGGATTCGTTCCGATAGAGACTTTCTAACTTATCCCTCCAAGGCCTGTACTTTAACACACGTTAGCCCACATCGACATTGGTTGGCATGACCTCTCCGATCATCAAATCAGCATAGAGCGGAAAAAAGAGAGAATAGACAAGAACTAGAAATCCTTGCATGTAAGTGAGATTAAGATGCACTTGCTTTTTTCATTGGGCTCACTTATCTTTTTTTTTAGGCAGTTGAAATACTGCACACACACATGATGCAGTGCATGCCCATTATCTTTGGGAGTAAGCATATTGAACGTGTATGTTGACGTCGAAGATTAATTGTCTCATGTATTATGAACATCCAAGTGAGAAAAAGTAGGGTGGAGTAAGATCGTCGTCGGGCTGTTAGAGTGTCATTGTATTGTGTACACAAAGATAGAGAAATTTGAGAATATTCAAATCGTCGGGATTTAGTTTGTGAAAGAGTAAGAATAATTCGAATACATAATCGTTATTTAGACGACAAGCTTAAGATCAAAAAATCTCTTTGAAACTGATCATTTTTTAAAGTACAAAGAATTTGACGAATCACTATAAATGTTGTATTTATAGTATTATATTTACAATATCTAAATTCATGCAAAGGTTTTCTGGGGTCATCATTGGTATCAGAGCACTAGGTTGGCAACCCATGTTGGTGCAACAATGCCTCAATCATTTATGTATTTTGATATTTGGATAATTATTTATAGTTAGATAATATTTATGATCTAATTGTGAATGCGTTAAGTGACATAAAAATCCAAGTGTGAAGACTTGGTAAAGAAAAGTCCAAGTGTGATATTGGCAAGAGAAGTCTAAGGGAAGATCTTGGCAGCATAAGTCCAAGCATATAGTTTTGGTGTGTAAAGTCCAAGCGGACCTTGGCAAAGGAAGTCCAAAGGCAAGGTCTTGACAGCGTAAGTCCAAGAATATAGTCTTGGCGATGTAAAATCCAAGCGGACTTTGACAAAGGAGAAATTCGAGATATGACCAAACCAAAAGAAGCTCTTGAAGGCAAGCGCAAGGATGAAAGAGTCGTGGACTCGGAGGGATCCTGGAGGCGCAAAGCTAAAGAAAGAGCTAGAAGGTTGAGTCTAGGTCTAGGGAGTTGGTTTCAAGTATGAATTGATCATACTTGAAGTGTATCAGTCGACTGAGGTCTTGTCTCATCAGTCAACTGAAGTTGACTGAGTTTTGTGACCCAACAGTCGACTGCTAGGGTTTGATAGTCGACTGTCATACCTTAGCAGTCGACTATTATAAGTGGACACGGGCACAAAAACATTTTGAGTTGACTGATTGCTTGGAGTAATTGACTGATGGATTAATCAGTCGATTGCTAGTATGATTAGTCGACTAATTAAGGTTCTGTCGGATTGTGAAGACTACAGATCAGGCTTCGTCAGAAGTCGTTGGATGAGATCTGTTAGTGTCTATAAGATTCATATATCTCCACAAAAATATGATATTGTCCACTTTGGGCCTAAGCCCTCATGATTTTATTTTTGGCCTTTATCCAAAGGTCTCATGCCAATAGATATATCTTTTTATCTTATAAACACATGATCTTTTCTATGTCTTATCAATGTGAGACTTTGATTGTATTTCTCATACTCCTAATAATCCCTCCCTCAAATGAAGGACCACATTGAGCCCCCCTTCAAGCCTATCCGTCCTCGAAGGACTTCCTTTGCTTGATGTCCGATCCTCAACCCACCAGGACTTCCCGCCAATTGTCTGGTCCTCCTGACCGAGCTAGACTTCCTGCTAGTTGTCCATCTCTTCTGGTCCAACTGGACTTTCTTCCAGTTGTTTAGTCCTCCCGACCCAGCTAGACTTCCGGCTTGGTGTCTGGTTCTCTTGATCCGGACATGGGAGCTCCACTTCCTTTGTTCGAGGTTCGTGACTTGACATAGACCATGGCTATGATACAAATTGTTAGTGCCTATAAGATTCACATATCTCCACAATGATATGATATTGTCCACTTTGGGCCTAAGCCCTTATGATTTTATTTTTAGACTTTATCCAAAAGGTCTCATGCCAATGGAGATATCTTTTTATCTTATAGACACATGATCTTTTCCATATCTTAACAATGTGAGATTTTGATTGTATTCCTCATACTCCCAACAAGGTCAGCTATAGCAGAAGTCGACTGATTGTTCGATCAGTCGACTGCTACAGGCTCAACGGGAAAATCAACCTATTCTCTATAAAAAGAGGCATTAGAGAGCTTGAGAGAGCTAGTGCTCTCATTCCAAACTCTGCTCTCAAGCTCACCAAACTTTCTCTAAGTCTTTTAGTGCTCCAGATCTCTTATTCTCTATTCTTATTTTCCATCATTTGTAAGAAGAAGAGTGCATTGTAAAGAAGACTTCTCCACCTTGGTGTGATCATCAAAAGGAGATCATAGTGAAGAATTGCTAGGATTGATCCACCTTACGGATTGTCGTGGAGTAGGAGCATCATCTCTAAACCACGTTAAAAGGATTGTTAGCATTGTCTCTTAATTTCATTTTAGTTGATATTTTTGCTTCCGCTAATGTGATTGTAGAAATGAAAAGAGGTTATTCACCTCCCTCTAGCCATCCAAGGATTCCCAACAAGTGGTATCAGAGCTCGGATCGCATCGGAGGATCTAACCATCAATCGAAGCAATGACGTTTCAAGAGGGTTATAACATGGCGTGACCACCTTTCTTTGATGGCAACGATTTCGCGTATTAGAAAGATAGGATAGAGTATTACTTAATAAATGATATTGAAAATTGGTTTATCATTATAGATTAGTTCGAGAAGTCGGTCGATGAGTTTGGAGCGCCACTACCAACCAAGGATTGGACTAGAGAAATGGCGAAGAAGGCTCAAGCCAATGTCAAAGCAACAATCACACTCCAATATGATCTATCCAAGGAACAATTGAGCAAGGTCGGCCCCTTCGACTCCGTAAAAGAGCTTTGAGAGAAGCTCATTGAACTTAATGAAGGATCCAAGGAGACAAAGAGAGACAAGAGAGACCTATTGATAGGTCAAATTCAAAGCTTTAGCATGAAGACCAATGAGATCGTGAGTCAAATGCATGGTAGATTCAAGGAGGTGGTCAACGGACTACACGTTATAGGTGAGAAAGTGGAGAATCGAGATCTAGTAAGGTATGTTCTTCAAACTTTTCCTAGGACAACCTTATGGGCATCAATGGTAGATGCTTATAAGATTTCTAGGGACCTTTCTTTGGTTAAATTAGATGAATTATTTTGTGAGTTTGGATTGCATGAACAAGCTAACACTTCATCAAAAGAGAAAGATATAGCTCTTGTTGTAGGTAAGAAGGAGAAGAAGAAGAAGGAGGTCTCTTCATCATCCGAGTCGGAGGATGAGTTTTCTAGTGGTGATGAGGAGTTGTTGGCAAGTGAAGTGGCATACTATGTCAAGAGGTTTGGTGGGAAATCAAGAAGGCTCACCAAGAAGGATGTTAGGAGGATGTTCAAATCCTCAAAAAGTAAGTCAAGTAGTAATTCAATTTCTACCACTAATGTCACGTGTTATGGTTGCAATAAAAAGGGGCACATCAAGCTAAATTGCCCGGAGCTAAAGAAGAAGGAAGAAAAAGAAAAGAAGAAGAAGGAGAAGAAGGAGAAGAAGGAGAAGAAAAAAAAGAAAGTCATGGTAGCACAAACATGGGACACACAAGGCATTGAAGACTTATCCGATGAGGAGCTATGCCACATCACACGCCATGGTCTTGGAAGATGATACTGAAGCATCAAGCTAAGAAGAGTCTTCCTCAAGCGATGAATCATCATCTAGTGACGATGAGGTAAAGGACTCCCCTAGAATAGAATTATTGTATTAAACCATTGCATATCTTAAACATGATTTAGATAAATAAAAAATCTAAGATTAAGGATTTGAAGGTAGAAATTAAGGCAATTAAAAATGTAGAATCTTTATGTAATGATTGTAATGATTTTTACATGTTTAGAAAGGAAAATAAAAAAACTCCAAAATGAAGTTTATGAACTAAGGACATGCTTAGAAAATTTCACTAGTGGGTCTAAATACCTTAACATGATACTTAGGGATCAAAGAGTCATTTATAACAAGCCCAACATAGGATATAGACCTAAGGACAAGGAAGTAGCATATACCTCCCTTATTAGTAGAAAGGCAACAATTAAGGGTAAGATTAAGAAGACATGAGTTCCCAAGAAATTTTTGATTGATACTACCGGTCCAAAAATTTGGGTGCCTAAGGAATTTGTTTTTCATGTTGTATAGGTAGGTGGATCAAGTATGTGGATTGTGGATAGCGATTGCTCAAGACATGACCAGAGATGTGAGCAAATTTTCCACAATCAACTACATTAGCAAGGGAACCGTGTCATTTGGGAATAGTGGTAAACTCAAAATTTTAGGTAAAGACACAATTGAGGTATTCCCAAAACTTATTATTCATAAAGTCTTTCTAGTTAAAAACACAAAATTCAATTTACTTAGTGTTAGCCAACTTTGTAATGTCGACTTTAATGTTGAATTTAATTCCACAAAGTGTTTATTAGACACAAAAAATTGAATCATTGCATGTTAGTTGGATATAGGAAATCCAATATTTACTATGTTGATTTATCCTATGCTTCTAATATTTTCACTAAGTGTCTTATGGCAAAAGAAGAGGAAGGGTGGTTATGGCATAGAAGGTTAGGTCATATCAATATGAAGAACATAGCCAAGATAGCTAAAATCGAGTTAGTGAAGGGGTTACCAAAGATCAAGTACATTAAAGACAAGATGTGTGATGTGTGCCAAGAAGGAAAACAATTGAAATCATCACACAAAGGTAAAACCCTAACTAGTACTTCATTACCTTTAGAGCTTTTACACTTAGATTTATTTGATTGTCATAGTACTTCTTCTTTGAATGATAGTAAATATTATTTAGTCATAGTTGATGATTTTTCTAGATATATATGGGTTTACTTTATGAAACATAAGGATGATACCCTAGGAGTAATCATAGGTTTTAACAAAAGAGTAGAAAATGAAAAATTTCAAAATCAACCGAATTCATAGTGATCATGATGGAGAATTTGAGAATTCTAACTTCTCAAAATTTTTTTTAGAACAAGGGTACACGCATAAGTTCTCTTGTCTTAGAACACCGCAACAAAATAGGGTGGTGGAAAGGAGAAAACATGCCCTACAAGAGGCGGCTAGAACTATGCTTAATGCATATTCTCTACCTAGCTACTTGTGGGCGCAAGCGGTTAATACCACTTGTTATATCCAAAATCGAGTCCTAATCCATTGGTTTTTAGGTAAAATTCCATTTGAATTATGGAATGATACAATTCATTATTTCAAAGTTTTTGGATGCAAAATCTTCATTTTAAACACCAAAGATACCTTAGGAAAATTTAAGTCTAAAGCGGATGAGGGAATCCTAGTTGGATACTCATCTACTAGTAGAGGATATAGAGTTTACAACAAGAGGACCCAAAAGATTGAGGAATCCTTAAATGTTAAATTTGATGAGACCTCTGTTGGTGCAGGGGCACTAGATAATCGAACATATATTTTGATTATGGCAAAGATCCAAAGTTAAGGTCATATTGTTATCTCATGAGTTGAATTAAGTATGTAGAAAATGATTAAGCTAAGCTGAAGGTCAGCGACACTCAGAGAATCCCGAGTCAGAAAATCATGGTGGTCAGGCAACACCGGGAGAACTTCACGGGAGTCAAAAAACCTAGGTGGAAGACCGGAAGCAAAGTGACAGGTCATAAAGGACCAGAGGTAAGCTCGTGTGAGTGAGAGATGGTAAGATCGTGTCCTCTATACAGGGACGACCATAGGCGATGATCCGACTAAGACTTCCTATGGAAGGTCTATGTCGAGATCGGATGGTAAAGAACCGTCATATTTACCATTTTCCGTGCTAACCTCTTATTGCAGGGAAGTGGCCAGGCTGACAGTCGATTGCTGGTCATTGTGTAGTCGACTGATGCACATCAATCGATTGATGGAAGGCATCAGTCGAGTGATGGCGACGAATTAGCCCTTTGCGCTAGGTCAAAATGGATAATGTTTGATGCAGCCACTTTGCGATAAAATATGATGCCACCTCATGATCAGTTCCAAAAGATGAGGAGACTTATTCCAAGGCAAAACTCTATAAAAGGAGGGGAGGATTCCAACCTAAATATCAATCAAGATCATTCTTAAGTGCTCCTACAACGCCAAAGCTCCAACACCGTCATAACGCCGACGCGACGCCAATCTTTCATTTTCTTCGTCGACAGCAGTAGCAAGTATTTTTTATTTACTGTATTCGATCGTGGTTTTAATCATAACGATGTGAGGTAGGCTTGTTGTCTCATCCTCGTACTTTCAGTTTTGTGATCATTGTCTCCTACCTCTAACGAGGAGGAGACTTTATAGTGGATTGTCCCTTCGTACGCAGTCAAGGATCACAGGGCCTTGGATTAGCAGCCGGTGGGCTATGAACCAAGTAAAAATAAACGTCTTATTTATTTTTCCACTGTGCTTACTCGTATATCAAACGAAAGAAAAAAAAAGTTCTACGCTCGCTATTCACCCCCCTCTAGCGACGCTTTCGATCCAATAATCTCTAGTACTTATCCTAGAAAATCCTCCATTGATAAGGATATCAATGACAATAATCAAGACATTATCCAAAAATCTCAAAACTTGACCTTAGGGGGTAATGATCAAGGGGGAGGATTAGATCAAGGGGGAGGAAGAAGAGACTCCGATGATGAGAGGAGGAAGGAAGGCAACCATGATCAAAATCAATTTGAATCACCTCCTAGAACATTAAGGATTCATCAAAATCATCCCTTAGACCAAGTTGTAGGAGAACTATCCCAAGGAGTGAGAACTAAGTCCTTTCATAGAGCTCCTACTAGTCAAGTAGTTCTCATCTCCTAAATTGAGCCTAAATCAATCAATGATGCATTACTTGATCCGGATTGGATTTTAGCAATGCAAGAAGAATTAGTTCAATTTGAGAGAAGTCAAGTATGAGAGCTAGTCCCTAGATCCAATGATAGCACTATTGTTACCACAAGATGGGTCTTTAAGAATAAGCTAGATGGTCAAGGAAACATAACTAGAAACAAAGCTAGGTTAGTTGCAAGGGGTTTCAATCAAGTTAAGGGACTTGACTATGATGAAACTTATGCCTTGGTTGTTAGGTTAGAGTCAATTAGAATCCTATTAGGATATGTCATTTACATGGGGTTTAAACTTTATCAAATGGATGTAAAATTGACATTCTTAAATGAATTTATTAAGGAAGAAGTGTATGTAGAACAACCTCATGGTTTTGAGAGTGTAGACTATCCAAACCACATGTATAAGCTTAGAAAAGCTTTATATGGGTTAAAACAAGTTCCTCGGACTTGGTATGAAAGATTATCATCTTTCCTAATTTCTAAGGACTTTAGAAGGGACCAAGTAGATCAAACTCTTTTCATTAAGTCAAAGTCAAAGGATATCTTTGTGAGCCAAGTGTATGTTGATGACATCATTTTTGGGTCAACAAATAATGAACTCCTTTAAGACTTCATCAAAAATATGGAAAATGAGTTTGAAATGAGTCTAGTCAGAGAATTAAATTTCTTCTTAGGTTTATAAGTTAAACAAACTAATGAGGGAATCTATATATACCAAACCAAATATGCTAGAGTAATTATCAAGAAATTCGGTTTGGAAAATGCTAAGGTAGTATCAACCCCAATGTCAACTAACACTAAAATAGACAATGATCATGAAGGTAAATCAATTGACCTAAAACTTTATAGGAGTATGATTGATAGTCTATTATACCTAACCGCTAGTAGACTCGATATCTTATTTGTGGTAGGTATGTGTGCAAGATACTAATCTTGTGCCAAAGAGTCCCACTTAGTGGTCGTTAAGAGAATATTGAGATATATCAAAGGCACACTAAATGTAGGACTTTGGTACTCTAGGACAAAATCTTTTGATTTAGTTGGGTATACCGATTATGATTATGTGGGTTGCAAGTTGAATCGGAAGAGTACTAGTGGTGGATGTCAATTTCTTGGGTCCTCTCTAGTTAGTTGGAGTAGTAGGAAGCGACCCTGCATTGGTTTATCCACCACCGAGGCTGAGTATGTAGCCATGGGTTATTGTGTAACTTAATTGCTTTGGATAAGACACACTCTAGAGGATTATGAGTTACAATACTCCAACATTAAAATTTATTGTGATCATGTGAGTATCATTAATTTAACCAAAAATCTAGTATATCACTCTAGGACTAAGTACATTGAAGTGAAGTATCACTTCATTAGAGATCATGCGGCAAAGGGGGACATTGAACTCAACTACATAGAATCTAAGTCCAACCTTGCCTACATTTTCACCAAGGCTCTCCCTGAAGCTGATTTTTCATCACTTAAGAGAGAACTTGGAATGTGCTTAGTAGAGTATAGGTTTATATTTGCATGATCCTATAGAAAATCTAAGACTATACCTCTAAGCATCTCACAAAACACCTAAGAAGCCATGATTTTTGTATTGAGCCACTTAGACATCATGTGAGATGTTAGGAAGATGCATTTGGTTCATCATGCTTGTTATGATGCATTACTATGAACCAAAGTGTCATCTAGAGATATTGATCCTTCATTGGACCAATCATTGGGAAGACTTGTGTACACTTGATGTGCATATAGCTCTAAGAACATGATTGAAAATGTCAAATAAAATATATTTTTAAACTATGTTTATCATATTTTGAAAAATAGTTTTCACTTGATAAGCAAAAGTGACACAAAGTTTTAAAAAACCTTAAAGTTTTTGCTAGTTCTCAAATTTGTGTTAATTTCAAAATCTGGAAAAGATATATTTTCAAATTATTTTTCCTTGATAGAGAATGACTTTAGAAATGTGTCCACAAAATTTCGTGATTTTTTGATCTTTCTTGAATTTTTAATGCGTTTCAAGATTGACAGTCGACTACCACACTGATTTTTCTGCAAAATCAGCCTTGACTCTTGTATTGAGTCCAATGTTAGGTGTCCTAACCCTATGGTATGTTAAGCACATCAAATAAGGGGGAGTAGGATTAACTGATGCATGAATTTAGGAGGAGTTTTATTATGCAATTTTTTCATCCCCAAAATCTATATTATGTTTATTGTTGGTGCAAAGTAAGGAAGTAAGGATACATTTCTTATCTATTGTTTCATGTTTTGCTCAACATGTTATTTACACATCATGAATTATGTCTTGGATTAAGGGGGATCCCTATATCTATCTTATACCTTAGTTCAAGACATCATCAATTTTATTGATTCATGAACTTATTTTCTATAAGTTCTTCTCTTTTTTATGTATGTCAAAGGGGGAGAAGGGGACTTTAATTTAGAGTTCAAATTTATTTTGTGCATATTTAAAGACCTAACTTAAATGATTGCCAAACATAAAAAAGGAGAGATTGTTGGTGCAACAATGCCCTAAGCATTTATGAATTTTGATGTTTGGATAATCATTTATAGTTAGGCAATATTTGTAATCTAACCATGAATGTGTTAAGTGACAGGAAAATCCAAGTGTGAAGACTTGGTAAAGAAAAGTCCAAGTGTGATCTTGGCAAGAGAAGTCTAAGGGAAGGTCTTGGCAGCATAAGTCCAAGCTGTAGTCTTGGTGGTGTAAAGTCCAAGCGGACCTTGGCAAAGAAAGTCTAAAGGCAAGGTCTTGACAGCGTAAGTCCAAGAATATAATTTTGGCGACATAAAGTCCAAGCAGACTTTAACAAAAGAGAAACTCGAGACATGACAAAATCGAAGGAAGCTCTTGAAGGCAAGCGCAAGGATGAAGGAGTCACAGACTCAGAGGGATCCTGGAGGCGCAAGACTAAAGGAACAGCTAGAAGGTTGAGTCTAGGTCTAGGAAATTGGTTTCAAGTATGAATTGATCATACTTGAAGTGTACCAGTCGACTGGGGTCTTGTCTCAGTCGACTGGTTAGTCAGTCAACTGAAGTTGGCTGAGTTTTGTGACCCAACAGTCAACTGCTAGGGTTTAGAAGTTGATTGGTCCATCATCAGTCGACTGCTATACCCTGGCAGTCGATTGTTATAAGTGGACACAGGCACAGAAATATTTTGAGTCGACTGATTGCTTGGAGCAGTCGACTAATGGATGGATCAGTCGATTGCTAGTGTGATCAGTCGACTGATCAAGGTTTCATTGGGTTGTGACGATCGCAGATCAGGCTTCGTCAAAAGCTGTTAGATGAGGTCAGCTACAACAACAGACGACTGATGGCTTGATCAGTCGACTACTGCAAACTCAACAGGAAAATCAACCTCTTCTCTATAAAAAGAGGCCTTAGGGAACTTGAGAGGGCTAGTACTCTCATTCTAAACTCTGCTCTCAAGCTCACCAAGCTTTCTCTAAGTCTTTTAGTGCTCCAAATCTTTTCTTCTCTATTCTTATTTTCCATCATTTGTAAGAAGAAGAGTGCATTATAAAGAAGACTTCTTCGCCTTAGTGTGATCATCAAAAGGAGATCATAGTGAAGAATTGCTAGGGTTGATCCACTTTATAGATTGTCGTGGAGTAGGAGCATCATCTTCGAACCATGTTAAAAGGATTGTTAGCATTGTCTCTTAATTTCCTTTTAGTTGATATTTTTGCTTCCGCTAACATGATTGTACAAATGAAAAGAGGCTATTCACCCCCTCTAGCCATCCAAGGATCCCCAACAACCCAATTGTTGAATTTTTCTTTAAAATTTATCGATTTCCATTTTTAGTTACTATTCATCGAAGAAGACGATGAATAGTGTCATTGTCATGATTTCTCCCGAACCCAGCATAAGTTTCTCCTACTATGCTCGGAATTGTCTAATGGTAGTTAGCTAGTACAAGTAGTTCTCGACTAGACCTAATGGTGCTCAGGTGCAGGAGAGAAAAAAATAGTGTGAAGCATTGTTGGTGGTCGACTAGCACAAGTGGTGCTCGGCTAAACCTTGTGGTGCTTAGGAAAAGCATATGGTGCTCGACTAGACCTTATGGTGTCGGCTAGCACATATAGTGCTCGGCTATGCCTAATAGTGGTTGGCTATCACATATGGTGATCGTCTATACCTTATGGTGGTTGACTAGCACATATGGTGCTCGGCTAGACCTAATAGTGATCGGTTAGCACAAGTGGTGCGGCCAGACCTTGTGGTGCTCGAGAAAAGCATATGGTGCTCGGTCAGACCTTATGATGGTCAGCTAGCACATATGGTGCTTGGCTAGATCTTATGGTGGTCAGTTAGTACATATGATGTTTGGCTAGACCTAATGTTGGTCGGCTAGCACAAGTGTGCTCAGCCAGACCTATAAGTTCTCGACATTGACTAAGAGTGCTTAGCCAAAGCACTAGGTGCTGGGCATTGGCTAATGGTGCTCGGCCAGAGTATAGGGTGCTTGGCATTGGCTAAGGGTGCTCGACCAGAGCACTAGGTGCTCGACATTGGCTAATGATGCTTGACCAGAGCACAGGGTGCTAAGCATTGGCTAAGGGTGCTCGACCAGAGCACTAGGTGCTGGACATTGGCTAATGATGCTCGACCAGAGCACAGGGTGCTAAGCATTGGCTAAGGGTGCTCGGCCAGAGAGCACTTGGTGCTCGACATTGGCTAATGGTGCTCGATGAGAGTACAAGTGTCACGCCCCGAGAGTATGCCGTGTCGAAAATCAAACGGACGACATCTCCCCTGTACGTGGCAACATTTCGGGTTAATACAAGACCTGTAGGCCCACAACAACAACATAATATAAAATACTAATAGTAGCGGAAATGAAAAACCACATACCCATAACATAGATAACAAAACATGCAGGTGTACACCTCCTGACAAGTCCACAGTAATAAAATCGTAAATAAAACCACGACATCACGACAAAGTCCATAACAAAACAAGGGTCCATGACATAGGACCAAAATCCATAACACATAAACAAGTCCAAGCCATAAGAGAGAAAAATAAAATGAACTCCTCGGGAGACATCGGAAAAAATGGAGATGGGATGGATCGGTCGGTGCAGCTCCAAGTCGTCACAAAAGCGTCTACCTGTTACCTGGGCGACAGAAAAACTCAGGGTTAGAGGTGGTGAGTAAAACTCAGCAGGTAATCAGAGAAAACATGTGAATATATGTATCAATATTACATGTCATTCAACAGTCTAAATCTACTCGAACAACGGGTATACATCAGCATAAAAGGTATATATGCATGCATACTCTAAATAAACTGAACAACAATGATACTGACATACCTGACCGTCAGCTACTCTATCCTGATCCAACCTGGGCATATAACCACATCATAGGGTATAAAGAATAACACTAACTCACACAATATCCTGAATCTGATCCAAGGGTATCACCATGAATAACCAACAGGTATACAAGTACCAGCCTACTACCATACAGGAAATGCAGTATCATGTATGAATATGTACAAACAAATGCAACAAGCATAGTACATACAAATGCATCATCAAAGTGAGTATACATATAGACTGTATCTGTATGTATACTAATCACCATCATCCACGTATATATATATACAAGTAGGTATGTTGATGTGTGTAAATCATGCTATGTTTTTGATACTCCATATACATGCATTTTATCTCATTTCATGTCTTAGGCATATATTTTATCATGATTTAGTTAAGTTTAGCATATTTTGGACAAAGAGACTGCTTTTGGGTGTTGTTCGTGTTAACAGGGCAAAGAAGCAGGCGTATCAAAACAACATAGCCGTGTCATCAGTGACACGCCCGTGTCAGGAGTTCTAGCCTTCAACATGCCCAGTTCAGCCTCCGACATGCCCCAGTTCAGCCTTTGACACGCCCGTGTCAGGAGTTCTAGCCTTCAACACGCCCAGTTCAGCCTTCGACATGCCCCAGTTCAGCCTTCGACACACCCCAATTCAAGCGCAACACGCTTGGTGGGAAGCCCGCGACACACCTGTGCCCTCATTTGGCACGGGCGTGTTGGCCTGATTCCAGATTTCCTTTTCTGCGAGCAACTCGACGAAGCCGCGATCTTCGTCTCAATTAAAGGAAAATCTTTTACCTTAATTAAAGAGGAGGCCAAGGCTATAAAAGAGGAGATATTCTAACCCTAAGGGGACGGTGGGTGGTCAAAAAGGACGACAGACGAAGGAAGGAGTCGACGACAGAGGAACACAGATGACACTAAGTATCGTAATTTCTTTCTCTAGCAATTCTTGTTCGACTATGGAGTAGTGCCTTGTAATCTTAGGATGGGGGAGTAGCCCTTGACGATTTATGATGGATGATGTAATCTATACTACTTGAATTATTGTTTGTTTTGATCTGTTTTTGGATTCTTATTGATAAACCTAAGGAGCTAAGGGGAAGTACCTAACAGTGAACCCAAGTTCCCGAAACCCAGAACCAATTAGGGATAAACTCCTATCAATTAGCGGTAGTGTATCTATGAGGGCTTGCGGGGGTCTCGTGACAAGTCCCCTTAGCTGATTATGGTCCCGTGTGCAAACCTACCGTGAAAAGGAAATTTAGACTCTAAAGGAACTCTTATGGACTTAATGGATCTATCAAATCCAGTTTTTACCAAGTAACGAAGGTAAGACTAGGGAGGTTTGCGGGGGTCTCGTGACAGGTCCCCTTAGCTGATTATGATCCCCTGCGCTCGAATACCGTGACAGGTAAATTGAGTTTAATAGGTACAATTAGCGTAGACCTCGAAAGGGGCCGTTGATTTACCTTAGGATAGGTTCCATCAAAACAACTCTAATAGGGGTAGGAAAGAATTAAATCACCTTATAAATCGTCGACGCGGTGAAACCCATATCCTGAGATTCTCCTCAACTATTGACTTTTAGCTCATCCTTCTCATTCGTTGTTCTTGACTGCTCAGTGTCTTTGCTCAATCCACAAATTGATTGACTAGATAACTTGGTATCACGATTATTCGGTAATTGTCCCAATCCCTGTGGGATCAATATTTTTATTACTTGACGACAACCGTGCACTTGCGGAAAATAACATATCAAGTTTTTGGCGCCGTTGCCGGGGATTGGCACTCAATATTGAATTGAGCGTGATTTAGTTAATCTAGATTTTTGTTTTTGTTTCTATTCTTTGTGTCTATTCTGAATTATTGTTTTGGGAGCCTCTCTTGTTGTTGCTTGTACAGACTTAATAGGGAAATTCTCGATATTGATCCTGAGGTAGAGAGAACGTTCCTCGCTAGAAGACGATTTCAGCAACGTCAGGAAGACAATCTGACCTCCAACATGGCTGATCAGAACGAGAATAAACCTTTAAGGGATTATGCAGCACCTAGTACAAGGGGATTGAGATCGAGTATTAGAAGACCCCCTATTGAAGCGAACAATTTTGAATTAAAATCGGCTCTACTATCCATGGTCCAACAGCATCAATTTGGAGGAGCACCCACTGAAGATCCAAATCTGCACTTGGAAGTATTTTTGGAATTTTGCGAGACTTTAAAACTGAATGGAGCCTCAGCTGATGCTATTAGATTGCGCTTGTTTCCTTTCTCCTTGCGAGACAAAGCTAGAGCCTGGCTACACTCTCTTCCAGCAGATTGCATAACTACCTGGGATCAGCTGGAGCAAAGATTTTTAGACAAGTATTTTCCACCCAGCAAAACTGCAAGTCTTCGTCATCAAATCACTAATTTTGCGCAAAAGGATGGAGAAACATTATTTGAAGCCTGGAACATATTTAAGGGATTACTACAGCAATGCCCTCATCATGGGCTGGAGAAGTGGCTCATTGTTCATACTTTCTACAATGGAATCTCGTATGCTACTAAAGTTTCTCTTGATTCTGCTGCAGGAGGAGCTCTTATGAACAAAACATTGGATGAAGCTTTTGAGATCATCGAGAATGTGGCAATGAATTCTCACCAATGGGCTACAGAACGAGGATATCAAACTAAAATGCCAGGTAAGTTTGAGGTAAGTACCCTTGATCTACTCAGTGCAAAAGTCGATGCGTTAACTCAAAAGCTCGAACATTTTAATGTATCAGCTGTAAACTCATCTAATGTCACTTGCGAGATCTGTGGTGTAATAGGACATGTAGCGATGAATTGCCAAATCCTACACGCACCATCATCGGGAGCTGGGATTGAGCAAGTAGATGCGCTAAATAATTTTAATCAGAAGCCTAATGGTGGCAACCCTTACTCGAACACGTACAATCCCGGTTGGAGGAATCATCCCAACTTTTCGTATAGAGCCAACCAAAATTCTTCTGGACAGAACAGTTTTGGAGCACCTTCGGGATTTCAGCCAGGACCCAAGTCGAGCTTAGAAAAGATGATGGAAAATTTTATTACGTGTCAGGGGAAGATAAATGATGAATTTCGACAGCATATTGTAGAATCAAATCGGCAACATCAAATTAATACCGAGGCAATCAAGCAATTGGGAGGCAAGGTTGATAATTTGACTAATCACACAAGAATGCTGGAAAATCAAATTTCCCAAATTGCCAGCTCAGCATCAAGGACGCCGGGCAGATTTCCTGGAAATTCAGAAGTAAACCCAGCTGAGCATTGTAATTCCATAAGTTTGAGAAGTGGAAGGATTTTAGAAGGAGACAGAGCTTAACAAGCAGCCCCTATGCTAAAGGACACGAGCGTGTCAGAGTTAGAAGAAGATAGCAGCACGCCTGGGATGAATAGAAAAGGAAGCCGACACACCCTGACCCAGGGCGTGTTGTTCAACACGCCTGAGAGAGAGAATGCCCACGAGCGTGTGTCAGCCGACACTCCCGTGTTGGGTCACTCTCCACCGCCAACACGCCTGTGTCGAATAAGGAACCAAGAACATATAAGCCCCCTATCCCGTTCCCTCAGAGGTTAATTAAGGAAAAATTGGATGAACAATTTGGTAAGTTCCTTGAGGTAATTAGGAAGCTATATATCAATATACCTTTTATAGAAGCTCTTCAACAAATGCCTACATACTCCAAGTTCTTGAAGGATATCTTAACCAATAAAAGAAAAGTCGAGAAACATGTAGCAGTGGCTCTTCTTGAGAGTGCGATTGCTTTAATTAAGAACATGGTACCTCCCAAACTAAATGATCCGTAGCTTTTCTATCCCTTGCATAATTAATGACTCAAATTTTGATAAGGCTTTTTGCGATTTGGGCGCGTGTCAATCGATACCTCTTTCCATATGCAAGAAATTGGATTTGGGAGAAATGAAACTAACTACTATGACCTTGCATTAGAATGATAACTCCATTAGATATCCTTTGGGAATCTTAGAAGATGTATCAGTGGTGGGAAATTTTATTATTCTGCCCGATTTTGTAGTGCTTGACATGGATGAAGACCCATGCATTCCACTCATTTTGGGGAGACCTTTCTTGGCTACTACAGGGGCAATGATAGATGTCAAGAACCACAAACTCTCACTTGCATTTGGAAACGACAAAATTGAATTCGACCTTTCAAAAGCTGTTAAACAACCTTCTTTTGATGTTTGTTGTAGGATTGAGCAGTTTCGATCAATAGCACTAGAAGGAGCACGGAACAAACTCATCTTAATAAGCTCGGAGGGGATTTTGAGGATAAAGAGCTGGAGATTTCCGACCCCAACCTAACACCACAGGGTAGAGCACACTCCTCGAGCCATATCCCCAAAACTAGGGAGTAACTGAGGGGTCAAGCTAACGACCTTAAACAAGCGCTTCTTAGGAGGCAACCCAAGCTATTTTCATTTTTTTAGTCATTTTATTTTTTTTTATTTTTTATTTTATTTTTATTTTCTTTTCAGGTTTACAGGACACGACATGTTAAATGTGCCACTGTGTGCCAAATTGACACGACCCGCCCATGCCGAACGACACAGGCGTGTCGAGGTTACCCGAAGACAACACAGGTCGAGCGTGCTGCTGAGCACACCCATGTCGCACATTTCTCAACTGCGGCATGCTTGGGCCGGACTGCGGCACGCCTGGGGAGGCCCGAGCATGCCTATGTCGCGCTTAAACGGGTCGGGTATTTGAGTAAGAGGATGCTCGACACGCCTATGTAGCGGATAGCCCTCTAAAGCTGGCCCGAGCACGCCCTAATCTTCCACTCACGATACAAGCTCAAGCGGTGCCGTCGGTCTCTCTCGAGCGTAGGAGCTAACTCTTTGTCTCTCCCTCCCCAACGCCATGAGTAAGCGAGTGAAGACTAGAGGAGGAGCTTCTTCCTCTTCGGCAAAGGACAAGGGAAAGAGAAAAGCTCAGGACTTGGGTAACGATCCTCCTCCGACCTCCTACCATCCATATGGAATTGTTTTTAAAGATGAGGTTATGAAGTCTAAATTCAGTAAGCTTGAAAAAAGGAAGTTAGTATCTACAAGAACTATAGACTTCTACACGTTGACCACCCTAGGGTTAAGAGATGACATAACTTGGTTGACCAATAGGATAGGCTGGACCAAATTTATCACGCACCATCATCTTACTTACCCTAGCATCACTCTTGAATTCCTTAGCTCTCTGTCTGCTGAAATACTGCAAGGAAAGGATTGTGAGGAAGGAAAACTAAAATTTAGATTAATGAACCATGAGTTTACCCTTTCTTTAAGTGATTTTAATACGATATTTGATTTTCCTAGCGGAGGGGAGAGGAAAATTCATAGACATTTTATTGATCATCAATTTTGGAGATTAATTTCTGATGACCCTCGCCCTTATAATGCATCTAGGTCTAAATCATTTAACATCCCTAATCCTACTTTTCGTTATCTCCTTAGGTTTATGGCTAATACAATCTCTGGAAGATATGATAGTGTAGGGGTGGCTAGACAGAGTGAGTTACAATTTTTATGGGTCATGCTAAATGAAGTTAATATTGATTCTGGAGCCCATATGGTTAGACATTTAGTTAAGGTTAGTAATAGCCTATCTGGGGTCATAGTCATAGGTGGTATTATCACTAGGATTGCTGTGGCCTTAGGATGTGAATTGGATGACCTTGAATATTGTCTTGGTAGCCCTAGATTGGATTTGGATGCTTGTATAAATATGAAGATGATTGAGGCATGTGACGAGGGGTATCGTTTGGTGTTAAGAAATGGAATTAAAATCCCTCTTCCAAACCCTGAGCGGATGACTGTACGTAATTCATCCAATTGGATTTTTAGAGATGTCCAGGAACCCTTTCCTACCCCCACTGCCCATGCTCCATCACCCTCTCCTAGGGAGCCATCTCACATAGCCCCTGAGCCATCACATTCGACTCCTGAACCCCCACGGTTTCCCTCGACAATGTTTATTGCAGGTACTCTTCTTTGATTTTTCAGATTAGATCATCATTCGAAGCGTTCAGGGTCGAGCATACCTCGCACATAGGTGTGTGGGATCGGTATGCCCAAGCTATAGAGGAGCACCATCGTATGGTGACACAACATTTGGATAGCGGTGATTTTTTACGGGAGAGCGCGATGAGTTTTTCATCTTTGAGTCACGGAGGGAAGATGATGATAGATTTCGATAGGAGTCCCGGGAGTTTTACCAGGAGCAGCGACGTAGGTGGGTAGAGGAGGATGCTAGTAGCGAAGACGATGACCATTGACCACCTTGAACTATTTTGTGAGTTTCGATGCACATCCTTTATTGCTTATGCTGTTTCTACTTAGATTTTTAGTTTGGTTAGTGCTATTTTGTTTGCATCTTTTCATATATCATAACATTGCATTTTAATATCATCTAGCGCAATACAACTGAACATTGGTCGGATCATGATATTCCTTTTTGCCTATTTGATAAGAACCCTATTTCACTTCTAACACGGTCTATAGGTCTGAGGTATAAAAAAAAAAGATTTAAATCCCCCATATCGGACGAGTACTCGATTTTCCATTGGAGACTTGCCTGCGCAAATTGGTTACTGGAGAAACACTTTCACTAGAAGTATGATAAAAAAAACGAAAACTGGAATTGTTTTCAAACACCCCTTTGAGACCAAGTAGTTACTGGGGAAACACCTAAAAGGTGCCCCTTTGAGACTAACTAGTTACTGGGAAAATGCTCTCTATAAATTTCTTTCTTTCTTTCTTCTTAGAAAGTGCTCCTTTAAGACCTTTTGATGACAGGTAAGGATGATCAATGCATTAAGGCAGGTAAGTGCCTCTATGCCAGAAATAAGAATGCTCTACGATAGAAGGGATGTCAAATCCGGATTGGTGTCCAATGACTTTAGTCAACTTTTCACGTGCACTATATAGGGATCTTTCAAACTTGGCAACTAGGAATGATTTGAAAAGATTAAGATCAGATTGTATACCTCTGGATGGTGTCTAGTACTCCCACAAATAAGTTGTCTTTTGAGTTTTCTTTGCTTGAGGACAAGCAAAAGTTTAGAACTAGGGGATTTTGATGTGTGTAAATCATGCTATGTTTTCACTACTCCATATACATGCATTTTATCTCATTTCATGTCTTAGGCATGTATTTTATCATGATTTAGTTAAGTTTAGCATATTTTGGACAAAGAGACTGCTTTTGGGTGTTGTTCGTGTTAACAGGGCAAAGAAGCAGGCGTATCAAAACAACACAGGCGTGTCATCAGTGACATGCCCGTGTCAGGAGTTCCAGCCTTCAACACACCTAGTTCGACCGCCCGACACGCCCGATTCGGCCTTCAACATGCCGTGTCGGGAGTTCCGGCCTTCAACACGCCTAGTTGGCCTTGACATGCCCGATTCGACCGACGACTTGACCGACACGCCCCAATTCAAGCGCAACACGCTCGGTGGGAAGCCCGCGACACGCCTGTGCCCTCATTTGGCATGGGCGTGTTGGCCCGATTCCAGATTTCCTTTTCTGCGAGCAACTCGATGAAGCCGCGATCTTTGTCTCAATTAAAGGAAAATCTTTTACCTTAATTAAAGAGGAGGCCAAGGCTATAAAAGAGGAGATATTCTAACCCTAAGGGGACGGCGGGTGGTCAAAAAGGATGACAGAAGAAGGAAGGAGTCGACGACAGAGGAACACAGATGGCACTAAGTATCGTAATTTCTTTCTCTAGCAATTCTTGTTCGACTATGGAGTAGTGCTTTGTAATCTTAGGATGGGGGAGTAGCCCTTGACGATTTATGATGGATGATGTAATCTATACTACTTGAATTATTGTTTGTTTTGATCTATTTTTGGATTCTTATTGATAAACCTAAGGAGCTAAGGGGAAGTACCTAACAGTGAACCCAAGTTCCCGAAACCCAGAACTAATTAGGGATAAACTCCTGTCAAGTAGCGGTAGTGTATCTATGAGGGCTTGCGGGGGTCTCGTGACAGGTCCCCTTAGCTAATTATGGTCCCGTGTGCAAACCTACCATGAAAAGGAAATTTAGACTCTAAAGGAACTCTTATGGACTTAATGGATCTATCAAATCCAGTTTTTACCAAGTAATGGAGGTAAGACTTAGGGAGGTTTGCAGGGGTCTCGTGACAGGTCCCCTTAGCTGATTATGATCCCCTACGCTCGAATACCATGACAGGTAAATTGAGTTTGATAGGTACAATTAGCGTAGACCTCGAAAGGGGCCGTTGATTTACCTTAGGATAGGTTCCATCAAAACAACTCTAATAGGGGTAGGAAAGAATTAAATCACCTTATAAATCGTCGACGTGGTGAAACCCATATCCTGAGATTCTCCTCAACTATTGACTTTTAGCTTGTCCTTCTCATTCGTTGTTATTAACTGCTCAGTGTCTTTGCTTAATCCATAAATTGATTGACTAGATAACTTGGTATCACGATCATTCGGTAATTGTCCCAATCCATGTGGGATCGATATTTTTATTACTTGACGACAACCGTGCACTTGCGGAAAATAACACATCATATGTATATATATATAATCATATGCAAAGCACCGTATGATACGGCAATGCAGCATGCATGGTCATGCCTGCTCACCCTTACTCGCTACCACGACCCTAGTGTGGCCTAGGTGGCACGACATGACAACTGTCCCAACTCACACCAACCACTACTATAGAGTGGCCGAGTGGGCAGTATGATCAAGTAGCATATGAACGTAAAGAGCTCGCTACGCAACGGGGGTCCCTGCTGCTGGCTACTCCGACGGACACTACCAATGAGCGGTCGAGTGCCACGCACCCAGGACAACTGCACGCAACTCCAACAACCATCGTCAATAATGGTAGAGTGCGGCACAACAAATTCTATGCCCTCACACCAGTTACTCCTCTGGAAGTAACCTGGGAGGCAGGATGACTGACGACTCTCTCTCAACCCCAAGGGGAGACGATGTCGTCAGTATGCATGCAATGACATGAGGGTACTGTCTCACATACATACATCTACCATAGACTCTCTGTTCAACAGAGAGTCACACCCAATTGATCAGTACACTCTCTATCCTTTAGAGAGTCATACTCATCTGATCATGACAAGCTAGGACCATCGGTCCGTAGTGACACACTGTCCACGACTCACCTGACCATTTACACAACCTGTGGTTGGTAAATAAAGGTGCAACATACAGGTATGGAATGAGTCCTACATTTAGGGTCATACTTATCCACAGAGGACCTTTTTGCCAAATTTACAATTTAGGTCATCCTCAGTACTCTAACATCTACATCCTACTAAACAGTTAAACCTACTTACATCACATCTGCAACTCCTAGATCATAATAGGGAATATGTGATTTCAATAATCGAGCACACATATATATCAATGATAAGTTCAAGCATACGATAAATAGAGCATAGTCAAGGTAATATGAACACCTAACATGTTCATATCTATGTCTAAATCTGGAAATCATTACATCTACCCGACCGGTAGGAAATTACCTACCGGCTGTCAATGCTCGTAGTAATAGAGTCCTCAAGTCCGCGGACCTGCTTTGTATCCCATACCTGCACATAATAGCAAACTATGTTTAAGTACAAGCATACAACGAATAATCAAATCGAATCTTACACCGACTTCGTATCCCCATCAACTAGATTGATCTAGTTATCCAATTAACCTAATCAATCTTCCCCATTAATCCACAATTAGTATTCTCGACAAGAACTACATAGTCCTCTAGCTATTAAACATCAATTCAACTCAAACATCCACTATAATTATCATACCATAAATTGTAATTCATAGCATAACATCATCAATCGTCCAGATCAAACTTACCTTTATCGATCCCAGCTACTCAACTTTTAGATTCAATAATTTGAGGTTTCCAAATCTGAGTGATCAACTTGTTAAATCACCACCCTTGATCTGATTGCCCTTCTTACCTACAAAATCAAGAATCCACAGCTAACATATATATAAACTAGCATCATATCTATTGATGTCA
This sequence comes from Wurfbainia villosa, assembly GCA_025175895.1. Classification (NCBI taxonomy): domain Eukaryota; kingdom Viridiplantae; phylum Streptophyta; class Magnoliopsida; order Zingiberales; family Zingiberaceae; genus Wurfbainia; species Wurfbainia villosa. The sequence goes on from CM046005.1 coordinate 714,630, forward strand.
TTCTCAGATCAAGGCTTACCACACATTGCTTATCCCGATTCAATCCCTAGCACAGCTTCATCCACTCATCACAGCCGACACAACTTCATAGCCCCTCCATTCACGCACTACCGACACAGCTTCACAGCCCACCAACAACCCCTAAAAAAACCTTATTCACAACAACAACCCGATCTTCACAGCGATTGCACAGCTCCCCCAAACTCACAGCCGACAAATCCCATAAACTTCACATCCCCTTCATCGAAAGGAACACCACCCAACAACACACTCACAACCCCAAAACCTAGCAATTACCGCTAAAAGAAAGAGGATAGATCAACTTACCAGCCCTAGACTCCATCGACAGCCACCCCTTCCTTCCATCCATAGTTCACCGGCCAAAGATCCTGCCCAATTTCACAGATCGTTCAACCAAAGAAAAACACAGTCGTCCAAGATCGAGGAAGGGCAGCAACAACTTACCTACTCTGGCAGTGAGGAGGACTTGGACGCAATCGAGCTAGCTGCTGTTGATGTTCGACAGCACTGAATTAGAGTGCCGGTGATGGAAAATGACACAGATCGGCTGCAACGTCGTCGTGTGCACAACTACGGAGGTGCACGAGCGGAAGGCAGCGCTGTTGACATGGCAATCAGCGCGATCGGGAAAACTGAAGACGCCGATGAAGAGGGGAAGGCCTCGGTGCGACTGTGGGCGCCGACAACTAGGGCGAAGATCGACTAGCTCAGGCGAAGATAGGGCAGAGATCAGGGAGGGGTCAACAACGGCGGCGCTCATCCATGGCGACAGCATCGCCGATCTGCTCGAACCAAAGTAATCCCGACGAACGCGACGAACACCACGGAATCGACGACGGCAGGCGGTTCAATGGCCGCACAGAGAGCGACTGGTAGAGGCAACCCTAGGATGGCGGCCATGCGGCGTGACATGGCGACAACGCATCGTCACCGGTGCGAGAGGAGAAGCGTGTGCGAGGCTCCGTCTGCGCGGCTGCACTTTGCGGCGCGACGCGGGGTGAAAGCAAATAGCGATGAAACGGCTGTTCGGCGAATAAAAGAAAACGGCAGAGAGAAAATGCTCTTCGGCGGCGTAACGGCTGTTTGGGGAAAAATGACATCGCGGTGGGGAATCGCGATAAGTTTTGCCTGTTCTAGGTGGTTGAGCTATCCAGATTAAATCTAAGCTAACCCAAATTTACCCAACATCAAATTAAACCCCAATCAACTAATTAACTAATTAATCCGATTTTTTTCCGGTATCTTACATTCTCCCCCACTTATAAAAATTTGGTCCCCAAATTTCGTACTAACATGCAAAAATTACTTCAAGCAAGTTTCCGAAATGACCACATACCTTCCTCACGTGAACAGATGAGACTATCGAGCTCGGATAGTATCTTCCATCTCCCACATAGCCTCCTCATCAGTATGATGCTGTCATCCAGCCTTTATGAGTCGGATGATTTTGTTCTGCTACTGACGCTCGTTGTGACTAGGAATACGCACTGAAATCTCCTCGTAAGTTGCATTAGACTGAGGTAGTATCGGAACCTCTTACAGAACATGATCAGATCGCGACACGTATTTCCTCAGCATATAAACATGAAATACGTTATGAACACCCGCAAGTGTCGGAGGTAAAGCCAACCGATAAGCTACACCTCCATAATCCATGACACAAGATCTGAATAGATCCTCCAACATTTGAAGGTCATGCTAAGATATTCCATCAGTCCGCGGATGAAATGTTGCACTAAATCACGAATCTCTATCCGATATAGTACTTAAAAGTACCCCACGCAATCTGATAATCTTTCGGTAATACAACATTGTCGGATGGTCCAACGAGTACGATCCATGAATAGGAAGGAAATGAGTTGATTTGATCAATCGATCCACAATCACCCGAATCGTATCATGTCATTTACGGGTCCTAGGCAATCCAGTAACGCAATCAATAGTGATATGCTCCCACTTCCATTCCGGAATCGGAATTTTCTAGAGCAATCCAGCGAGTTTCTGATGTTCAGCCTTCACCTGCTGGTATACTAAATACCCAGCAACAAAGTCTGTGGTATCTCTCTTCATACCATTCCACCAGTATAAACGTTTCAACTCTCGGTACATCTGAGTACCCCCAAGGTATATAGCCCATCTCGAATAATGTGTTGTCTGTAGCAACTCTTCCTTAAACACTGCAACTCCGGAACCCACTATCCTTATCGGAGATGGGGAATTATTTTCTCAAAAGAGGAGTCCATCAACCATTCCAAATTCGCTCCACCACACACTCTGTAAGTGCATGGGAGACTATAGCGACGAATCTCACTTGTTGCAATTTTTTGCAACTGTTCGCGCTCCAGCAACTCCATTGTAGCTACCCTGTAGCTAAAAATCCCATGAGCATTCCTGCTCCATACAATTACAAATCCAGATAATAACTACTAAAGTCACATCATGTATATGCCAGACTATCTCGTAGTTTCTTAACTGTCGTATGCATAAGATATGCCTCATTCATCTGCATCGAAATTATTCCGATCCCTGAAATGACGCATTTGCGTACATCATCCTTTTATCCACTCCGGAAGGATTAACTAATACTCGTGTAAAAGTTAACCATCATCTAGGTCCTGTAAACTGGTTTCACCAGCTTCCGACTAAATGATTTCCATTATCACCTTTGTCAAACAAGTCCGTGGTATAGTGATGTCAAGCATTCTATCCACATCTACGGTACTAACCAAACCATACAAGGCAAACCGCCATCTACGGTGGTCGAGTGCGCAACTTCAACTACCACAATCAACAGTGGCCAGGTTACGTAACTCCAACAATTACAAACTGATCCAATCATGTCCAAGATACACGATTCTCAAATCCATTTGCGACTAAATCATTAATTAGTCTAATAATTTAATCAAAACTCATACAATTCATACAAAGTATGAAATTGTCGTCTGCACACACCTGCATCCCCTTTACTCTACGCTGATGATATATATTAACCATCACAACGACAAATGATAATTGTATGACACCATGTCACTACAATATCAACGCTCTAGTCGCAAATCAGCCTTAGAGTATACACAGGTGTCCATTGCTGATCTAAACAGGTCATCTATCCCCAACGGAGGATATTCACTTTCAACAACTATCGCATTCCATCATCGATAATCGATGCATATTTTCAAAGGTCCATCTCTCTTTCAATAAAGAGTTTCGGATCTTCTCAGGGAGGAATACTGGGATAGATAAATATCCCTTCCAACTTCTCCTATAATCGCAACACACAATCTTCCAATTTCTATAGTGTTTCGCAACACTGATACCAACAAAACTATCACTCGATATGTGATCTTCGATACCGGACTATTTTCGCAATCATTTCGAATGCCTACTCCACTTGCCTAAGCAACGGCAAGCCTTGGAGTTCATTCGAAATTACATCCGAAGGCTCTCGGATTATACGCACATCCGAGAAACATATCATACCATACTTGCAACAATTTGACCATCCATAAGGATATGTCCACAGAAAAAGTATGTCTATCAGAGTCTAAGGGCATCCCTTGACTTCTTAATCATTGATCCTCATCTCACCTGATGGTAGAGATACCACCGACCCACAAGTCGATGTAAAGGACCCTTCTACTTCAGCTGAGAATGTTCTAGACAAAGATACCTGTAAACTACAAGTATCTCCCAATACATTAACCCAGAGGGTAAAACTAGAGTAGTACCCTGAACAATGAAATATCTGTCGATCCGATCCCAAAGGATCCATGCAAGTCTCGGCCTTTCTCCAAAGAGAATAAGATCAGATCCAACAGTCCGCGACAAAACGGTCGCATTTTTGCGATGAATGATCCAAGGATTTATTTTTTTTACTCTTAGTGCAATCTGTAAATCAACATTACAATTTTACCTCATTAAATACTAATCAAAATCTGCAATCATAGTCACCGAGGATTCTTCCCCCACACCAACCCATTCGGCCAAAACTCCAACACCGGCTGCACAACACGGAACACACATTGATATACAATAGAAGAACCACAACAACTCAATGAATTTAACTGGATTGATAGAACAACAAGGCAACGGCTCATGCTTACCAGCAAATCGGAATCTCACCGGCAGCACTCCCTATTACCGACAACCCTGTTCACCGGTTGCAAATGGGCTCACGCTCCCTGCTCAGAACACCAAAATCTCATTCAACCAAGGAAAATCATAGCAGAGGATTAGACAAGGAGAAGTCGGCCCTTACCTAATTCTGACGATCACCGGCAAAGCAAATCCTCAAAGCCGACAGCCACACCTTTACCTATCCCCTATTTGCCGACACCAACACCTGCCCAACACAGATCGAGCTCAACGCAAGGAAGATGCACCGTAGCCCTAAATCTGGTCCAATGTAAGGAATCGCCCCTTACCTAGCACCCACAGCGATCGCCGACACTGATCGGCAGAGGAGATCAGCAACTCGCGACGGAAAGACCCGAAGGTAGCTTGCTCCGCCAGCGATCGAGAAGCACGACACCTGATCGACTCACCACTGACCCGAATTCCCGGCCATGTGCGTCGATGCCCGTCGGCCTCTTCGCCTACAGCCGGATCTCCCACCGACGGCAACGGCCTTAACGGCCCGAGATGCGGTGGACGGACGATCTGAGATCACGGGAGAGGCGAGGGAGATCGAGAGTCGGGAAGCAAGGGAAATCGTGAGGCATCTGGGTGCCACGAAGTCGGCGACGAATAACTCACTTCGTTCGTTTAACGCTCGGATGAAGAAAATTCGTCGGCGAGAAACGGAAGGGGAGAAGTTTAGCGGGTCGGCGTCTTATTAACGGGTTGGGCTTTAAACAATGCCTATTGGGTTCTTACCCTATAAGACCCAATCTAGATTTGATTAACCCCTTCCAAATTAATACCTAGCTTAGATATTAATTAGAGTCCAATATATATATTTTTTTCTGGTATTTTACATTCTCTCCCACTAATAAAAATTTGGTCCCCAAATTTCATACTTAAATATGAGAACCAACTCAAGAAATTTCTTGAACTACTACATGCCTCAAGTGAAAAAATAAGGATATCGATACCGAACTATTTTCGAGCGACTGTGGGCGGCGACATACTATGGATGATGCTTTCGAGCGGACGATCCACAACCTCGAAAGCTGAGATCATTACAGAAGATTGGGTTATCACATCAGTAGCGATTTACTACCTCAGATATAGTTGGAGCTCTTTGATACTTTCATCCGGAAGAAGTAAGTTACTCGGCCCGATATCAGCAGGAGATATCTCGAAGGCTTCGAGCGTTACAACAATTGTTACCTTCCCGACGACGAATCTTACCTTCCCAGGCGTAGTTGTGATTTGTTCAGAGGAGAGAGAGTATACGACGATGGTCGTATCTATGCCGTATTCTCCGGGTGCAGCTATACCATTTACAGAGTTGGAGCGTGCTATGATGTCGACAGTTCTTCAGTATTTTACAGCCGGATGTGTACCCTTTGCCAGTACAACAGTGTTTACCATCTCCATTGCAGTTGTTGCAGTTTGTACCTCAGTTCAGCAGTTGATTTCAGTTCCTCCATGGCAGATTTTTTTGCAGTTACTTGAGCTCAGCCATCCAGAACAGATGTTGGACAAGTTTACATGATTACTCGAGAAGAAGTATAGAAGACCGAAGGATCGGTCCTTCGGGGTATTACTTTAGGTTATCCTATTTGCGAATATATCGAGAGATACTGGTAGTTTATAGGTATCTTTGTCTAGAACATTCTTAGATAGGATTAGATGGGTTCCTATCGACTTGCGGAGTGGTGGTATCTCTACCGTCAGGTGAGATGTTGACTAACGATCACGAAGTCAAGGGATACCCTTAGCCTTTGCTAGACATACCTCTACTATAGACATATCCTTATGGATAGTTAGATTGTTGGAGCGTTGGTATACTAGGACTCTCGGATGTACGTATAATTCAAGAGTATTCGGATGTAGTTACGGATGAACTCTCGGGTTGGTCACTGCATGGGCAAGTGGAATATGCGATTGAGGTGATTTCGGGAATAGTTCTGATATTGAGACCTCATACCGGGAGATGATTTTATAGGTATTGGTGTTGCTAAACACTATGGTAAATGGAAGAATATAAGTTGCGATTATAGGAGGTGTTGGATGGGATATTTATCCATTTCAGTATTCCTTCTAGAGAAGTTCCGGAACTCTTCGTTAAAAGAGAGATAGACCTTTGAGGTTATGCATCAATTATCGATGATTGGAATGTAATAGTTGAGAATGAGTATCCTTTGTTAGGGATAGATGATTTGTTTAAATCAGCTAAATGACACCTATGTATATCCTAGGGTTGGTCTACGACTGAAGGTTTGATATTATAGTGACTTAGTGTCATACAATTATCATTGTCGGTGTGATGATTGAGCTATCATTAGCGTAGGGTAAAAGGATTCAGGTGTATAGAGATGATTGATAATGTTGTTAGACTTATCGACGATTTAGTCGTTCATGGATTTGAGGAATCAAGTACTCTTGGAGTATTTGAGATCGATTGTCATCATATCTGTGGATGATATATTTTTGAGATACATTCACGATCTTAGGGGAAATTGTGGTGTCCCTAAATTGATTTGGTATTTACCAGAGATAAGGATAGGATGTTTTAGCGATACTATATCGCCGACTTGTTGGACCAAGAAGGTGATGGAAATCACCTGGTCGGAAGTTGTGAAGCTAGGTTTCAGGGCCTAGACGATGACTGACTTTTGCATTAGTTTTAGTTAGTCCTTCCGTTGGGGATGTAAGGGTACTGCACATAGATGCAACATTTCAGGGATTAGGAGCGATCCCGATGCAGTTGAATGGGACGTATATTATGTGTATGCTAGTTGAGAAACTAGCAAGATTGGTCATTATAGTCTTCCAGTTACTTTCAGTTCTGTGTGACAGAGTGAATTTTGGACATTAGATTAATTTCGCTTGCGAGAATAAATCTCTGTCTCTGGGAAGGATAATGGTTCCCAGAGTTGCATTCGCTTTAGGAAGAATTGTTTCAGGAGACTCTTCATTCAAGAGTGATGATTTATTCGGAGTGTATTCGAAAATAGTGAGTATTGAGACGTTCTGGTTGGTGGAACGATATATGGGACACGGTTGATTGCGTAGTTTTGATGTTGGGTATGCCAACAAGCAAAGGTGGAATATTGTGATCGGTAGGGTTACGTACCGTGATGAGGTGGGAGCCTAGTACGTTAGACTGTGTTGGGAGATTATCTAGAATTCGGAAAGGACTTGATAGGATTTGGGTAGTCGATGTTCGATTAGCTAGGTCCGCTCATTTTCTTCCGAGCCGTAAGATGGATTTCGTTGGATCGTTTGATGGAGTTATATCCATAGAGTAACCTTGAGTATCATTTCTGATAGTGATTCATGATTCACTTTACGATTCTGGCAAAGTTTCCCATCGGTTACAAGTCTAGAGTTCCACTCTGGTACAGTTATTGATCTATTGATAGATTGATTGAGAGTGTATATAAGAGCTGGAATGTAATATTCGATCTCAGTACCCACTTAGTCACTTGAGGGGTGACTTTTCTCCGGATACTTAAGATGGTTATTTTGACACACCGTACAAGTATATAAGTCGGAAATTTGGGGGCCAAATTTTTATAAGTGGGGGAGAATGTAAAATACGGTAAAAAATAAAAAATTATGGATTAACTCCTTTAATTAATTAGGATTAAGTAGTGGGCTAATGGGGTTAATTATCTAGTTAGGCTAAGTCCATTAGGCTGACCTAGTTGAGTTGAAATTGGGCTTTGGGCTGAATTGGGCTTGGTGATTGGGTAACCACCGAGTGGTGAACCCAAATCAGTTAGGTTTGGATTCGAACAACTTTTAAAAACTCCGAATGAATCGATCTCTCGTGATTTCACCGTTTCCGCTTCTCCGCCTCGTTTCTTCGCTCCGCGCGATCGCGTCGTCGGGTTCTAGATCGTCAACGACTGGCGAGAGTAGTTCGACGGTGCCACCATTTAGCTGATCTCCGGTCGGAGGTCAGTAGGTGCTTCGCCCTAGGGGGGGTGTCGGCGTTTCCTTCGCTCGATGGGACGACAGTGCTGTCGCCGCGGCAGTGAGCTGCTGAGAGGGAGGTTTCGCCGTCGATCATCGCCTGAACTAGGTAAGGATCGATCTCTTTCCTCCTGTGGAATGTGAGCTGAGATTTTGGCTATGAGATTTTTATTGAGCTTGAATTCATTGTGGGAAGCGATCGGAGCCTAGTGTTCATCTGAAAACAGAGGACGAGGAAGAGGTACTGTCGGGGGAGAGCTAAGCTCGGTAAGCTTCGAGTTCTCTTGGTTTTCCTATGGTAATTGTTGTATTGGTTGTAGGTAATTTCCTACCGGTCGGGTAGATGTAATGATTTCCAGATTTAGACATAGATATGAACATGTTAGGTGGTCATATTACCTTGACCATGCTCTGTTTATCGTATGCTTGAACTTATCATTGATATATATGTGTGCTCGATTATTGAAATCACATATTCCCTATTATGATCTAGGAGTTGCAGATGTGATGTAAGTAGGTTTAACTGTTTAGTAGGATGTAGATGTTAGAGTACTGAGGATGACCTAAATTGTAAATTTGGCAAAAAGGTCCTCTGTGGATAAGTATGGCCCTAAATGTAGGACTCATTCCATACCTGTATGTTGCACCTTTATTTACCAACCACGGGTTGTGTAAATGGTCAGGTGAGTCATGATACAGTCCTAGCTTGTCATGATCAGATGAGTATGACTCTTTATAGGATAGAGAGTGTACTAATCAATTGGGTGTGACTCTCTGTTAAACAGAGAGTCTATGGTAGATGTATGTATGTGAGACAGTACCCTCATGTCATTGCATGCATACTGACAACATCGTCTCCCCTTGGGGTTGAGAGAGAGTCGTCATCCGCCTCCCGAGTTACTTCGGAGGAGTAACTGGTGTGAGGGCATAACATTTGTTGTGCCACACTCTACCATTATTGATGATGGTTGTTGGAGTTGTGTGCAGTTGTCCTGGGTGCGTGACACTCGACCGCTCATTGGTAGTGTCCGTCGGAGTAGCCGATAGGGACCCCGTTGCGTGCGAGCTCTTTCACGCTCATATGCTACTTGATCATCTCGGCCACTCTATAGCAGTGGTTGGTGTGAGTTGGGACAGTTGTCATGTCGTGCCACCTAGGCCACACTGGGGTCGTGGTAGCGAGTAGGGGTGAGCAGACATGACCATGCATGCTGCATTGTCGTATCATACGGTGCTTTGCATATGGTTATATATATATACATACCTGCTTGTATATATATATACGTGGATGATGGTGATTAGTATACATACAGATACAGTCTATATGTATACTCACTTTGATGATGCATTTGTATGTACTATGCTTGTTGCATTTGTTTGTACATATTCATACATGCTACTGCATTTCTTGTATGGTAGTAGGCTGATACTTGTATACCTGTTGGTTATTCACGGTGATACCCTTGGATCATATTCAGAATATTGTGTGAGTTAGTACTATTCTTTTATACCCTATGATGTGGTTATATGCCCAGGTTGGATCAGGATAGAGTAGCTGACGGTCAGGTATGTCAGCATCGTTGTTGTTCAGTTTATTTAGTGTATGCATGCATATATACCTTTTATGCTGATGTATACCTGTTGCTCGAGTAGATTTAGACTGTTGAATGACATGTGATATTGATACATATATTTACATGTTTTCTCTGATTACCTGCTGAGTTTTACTCACCACCTCCGACCCTGGGTTTTTCTGTCGCCCAGGTAACAGGTAGACGCCTTTGTGATGACTTGGAGCTACGCCGACCGATCCATCCCATCTTCGTTTTCCGAGTCTCCCGAGGAGTTCGTTTTTGGTTATGTCTTGGACTTGATATGTATGGACTTGTTGTTATTATGGATTTTGTTGTGATGTCGTGGATTCTATTTGCGCAGTCGTTGTTTTATTTACGATTTTATGATTATGGACTTGTCAGGTGGCGTACACCTGTATGTTTTTGGTATGTATATTGTGGGTATGTGGTTGTTATTTCCGCTGCTGTTATTTATGTTATATTATGTTGTTGTTGTGGGCCTACGGGCCTTGTATTAACCCGAAATGTTGCCACGTACAGGGGAGATGCCGTCCGTTTGATTTTCGGCACGGTATACTCTCGGGGCGTGATAACTTTAGTGGTATCAGAGCTCCACTAATTCGGGCCAGAGATTGGTGGATCAACACCGGCGGCAGCCGCTCCTTCTCTCGCGGCGGCGACGCGTTAGGGCAGCGAGATGGGAGATGCATTGCCTGGGGGTCGCGAGCGGTCGTGGTGGTCAGGGCGACAGCGATGTGAGGAGGTCGACGCTCGATCGGGAGAAAAGGGGTGATTTGGAGAGGATTGCCACCGGTGACACTTCTAGGGTTGATAGATGATCTCACCAGCCTTTCCCCTTCTCTGTTCTTTCGCCTTCAACCACCGCGAGTTGGATTGCAGTGGAGCCCATCTCACGTTTATCGCCGGTAATTGGTCCTACCACTGAGTTTTGGAGCTGTATTTATTTTTGTTTCGTTGAATTGGATCATTGTTTTGGGCAGTGTTTGGTATCGATGAGCAGAGGAGAAGAGGAAGGAGTACCGTTGGTGGAGTTGTTAGGGTTGGTAAGCATGATTCATCTCTTTCATTCCTTTGCAGTTGTGAAGATTTATTGGTAAATGGCTTGGTTGTGGCTGAATGTGAAGGTAAGCTCCATTTACAGCATTGATTTAGGTGTTGCCTAGTTTTCTGCTATTGTTTCAATTGATCTAGAGTGGTTTAAGACCGACTGGGAATGAGAGGAGCAAGAATAGGTAAGCTCAAATTTCAGAAAATTATAGTATATGGTTGTTATGTAGCTAATTTGATATTTGTTCAACGAATGATGGTGAACAGGGAGACATTGATTCGAAGGGAGTTGTGGAAGATGAACGTTTAAGTGAGTTGCAAATTGATCTGGATTGCTTGTTGTAAATGGATAAGCAAGGACGTGGATACAAGACAGGACCGTGACCGTGAAGATATTGTTCACGAGCTTCTTATCAGGTAGGTAATTTCCTACCGGTCGGGTAGATGTAATGATTTCCAGATTTAGACATAGATATGAACATGTTAGGTGTTCATATTACCTTGACCATGCTCTGTTTATCGTATGCTTGAACTTATCATTGATATATATGTGTGCTCGATTATTGAAATCACATATTCCCTATTATGATCTAGGAGTTGCAGATGTGATGTAAGTAGGTTTAACTGTTTAGTAGGGTGTAGATGTTAGATTACGGAGGATGACCTAAATTGTAAATTTGGCAAAAAGGTCCTCTGTGGATAAGTATGACCCTAAATGTAGGACTCATTCCATACCTGTATGTTGCACCTTTATTTACCAACCACGGGTTGTGTAAATGGTCAGGTGAGTCGTGGACAGTGTGTCGCTACGGACCGATGGTCCTAGCTTGTTATGATCAGATGAGTATAACTCTTTACAGGATAGAGAGTATACTGATCAATTGGGTGTGACTCTCTGTTGAACAGAGAGTCTATGGTAGATGTATGTATGTGAGACAGTACCCTCATGTCATTGCATGCATACTGACGACATCGTCTCCCCTTGGGGTTGAGAGAGAGAGTCGTCAGTCATCCTGCCTCCCAGGTTGAGAGAGAGAGTCGTCAGTAACTGGTGTGAGGGCATAGCATTTGCTGTGCCGCACTCTACCATTATTGACGATGGTTGTTGAAGTTGCGTGCAGTTGTCCTGGGTGCATGACACTTAACCGCTCATTGGTAGTGTCAGTCGGAGTAGCCAGCAGCAGGGACCCCCGTTATGTAGCGAGCTCTTTACGCTCATATGCTACTTGATCATACTGCCCACTCGGCCACTCTATAGTAGTGGTTGGTGTGAGTTGGGATAGTTGTCATGTCGTGCCACCTAGGCCACACTGGGGTCGTGGTAGGGAGTAGGGGTGAGCAGGCATGACCATGCATCTTTGCATTCTTGTCGTATCATCTGATTGCTTTGCATATGGTTATATATATATACATACACCTTGTATATATATATATGGATGATAGTGATTAGTATACATACGAATCTGATCAATATGTACACTCACTTTGATGATGCATTTGTATGTACTATGCTTGTTGCATTTGTTTGTACATATTCATACATGCTACTGCATTTCCTGTATGGTAGTAGGCTGGTACTTGTATACTTGTTGGTTATTCACGGTGATACCCTTGGATCATATTCAGGATATTGTGTGATTTAGTACTATTCTTTTATACCCTATGATGTGGTTATATGCCCAGGTTGAATCAGGATAGAGTAGTGTGATTCGGTATATCGACATCGTTGTTGTTATTTGTATGGATGCATATATACCTTTTATGCTGATGTATACCTGTTGTCCGAGTAGATTTAGACTGTTGAATGACATGTAATATTGATACATATATTTACATGTTTTCTCTGATTATTTGCTGAGTTTTACTCACCACCTCCGACCCTGGGTTTTTCTGTCGCCTAGGTAATAGGTAGACGCCTTTGTGACGACTTGGAGCTGCGCCAACCGATCCATCCCATCTCCATTTTTCGAGTCTCCCGAGGAGTTCGTTTTTGGTTATGTCTTGGACTTGATATGTATGGACTTGTTGTTATTATGGATGTAAGATACCGGGAAAAAAATTTAGATTAATTAGTTAATTAGCTGATTGGGGTTTAATTTAATGTTGGGTAAATTTGGGTTAGCTTAGATTTAATCTGGACTAGCTCAGGCGAAGATAGGGCAGAGATCAGGGAGGGGTCAACAACGGCGGCGCTCATCCATGGCGACAGTATCGCCAATCTGCTCGAACCAAAGTAATCCCGACGAACGCGACGAACACCACGGAATCGACGACGACAGCCGGTTCGACGGCCGCCCAGAGAGCGACTGGTAGAGGCAACCCTAGGACGGCGGCCATGGGCGGCAGCATGGTGACAACGACTGTCACCACCGGTGCACGAGGGAGAAGGCGGCGATAGGGCTCCGACGCGGCGGCCTGTGCGCTTTGCGGTGGGTCGGGCGCGCAGCGAACAGCCGGGTCGAGAGATGGGAGAAAGCAAATAGCGGTGAAATGGCTGTTCGACGAATAAAAGAAAACGACAGAGAGAAAATGCTCTTCGACGGTGTAACGACTGTTTGGGGAAAAATGACATCGCGGTGGGGAATCACGATAAGTTTTGCCTGTTCTAGGTGGTTGAGCTAGTCCAGATTAAATCTAAGCTAACCCAAATTTACCCAACATCAAATTAAACCCCAATCAGCTAATTAACTAATTAATCCAATTTTTTTTTCCGGTATCTTACAACAAGATAGTCAACATTGGGTAAGGGTGCTTGGCCATAACACTAGGTACTCTGCCAGAACACTAGGTGCTCTATCAAAAGCTAGGTGCTCAGCTTATAACTCTTGGTACTCGACAATAGGGCTTAGTACTTGGTTGAATGAACACAATGCTTAGTACTCAAAGTATTCGAAAGAAGCATGAGGTGATCGAGATGCCATGTAGAGGTGCTTGGAATATCAGTGTTATTCTCGAGTTTGAGTAACAAAGTCGACATTGGCTAACTTGATAAAATTAACAATGGTCAACTAAACCCATAACTTAATGTTGAGTAGTTGTTTGGAACAACTTGTACTTAGAAAATAACTCAAAATTGGTTTAGTGAGCTAGGGTTGACAGCTAGGGATGTTGAGAAAACAAAACACCACGCATGGTGCTAGGGCACCTGGGGTGCTCAGAGTAAATCGTGTGGTGTTCAGGTTCTTAAAAATCACTGCCAAGTTGAGTCTTCACGGTAGTAGCCGACTGAATTGAGATGACAGTCGATTGGTAAAAGTGTCAATCGACTGGTCAATGGATCAGTTGACTGAAGCTCCTGAAAATCAAGAAGATTAGTTTTTCTTGATTAATTGTGTTGGTTCTATGCCTGTATAAATTGAATTAAAATTAGTTTATGTACTGGTAAGTCAGTTTCATACTGACTTGATTAATTTTAATTTTTTAGATGGAATGGATGATTATCACGATGACTCGTTGTGATGTGTTGCGAAATAAGCTGAGGAAAGCTATCTAAGGGATAGAGTAACTTATGGAGTCGGTGGACACATGGAGAGGCTTGTCGGCTATTCTGGAGACTCAAGATGCAGGAGTTTTCAATTCTAAAAGACTACATGATTTGAGCTTTGGTTTGTTCATTGTCGGAAAACCTGAGTAATGTTGCACATCAGATATAGAGGTGTTACGAGGGGTGCATCACATATACATAGTTGTGCACAGAGTTGCTTTACTACACAGAGTGTGAAGAGGATCCAGAAGAGGAATCTAAAGAGAACTTTTCTGTGGGTTCTTTACATGTGAGTTCTTTACAAGATTCTATAACTTGGCATCATGTACAACCTGAGAGTGTCCTAGTCGAGAGTTGTCCTAGTTGACCCTAAAAAAATAGAGCATGTTTGGATTACTACTGCACTAGTTTTTATCCTAGTGGGAGTAGTAATTGTCTATCTAGTTTATTAGAGTTGTTTTAGTTATGAGTAGTAAAAATGTTATGTGTAACATTCTTAGTAAAGTTTGTTATATGTTAATAATGTACAACATGTTTATGTTAATGACTTGTTCATTTTATATTGTTTACTCTACTTGATGCATATATGATATTTGTTTATTGCAATATACTCTTTGATTAGTTCATTATGACTATAATTATAAATAATCAGTTCATTTAATGCTAAATATCATGATTGTATAATAATTAAGTTTATTAGATGAGATGTATGTAATAGGATAGATCAATGTAAGTCAGATTGACACATACAGATGATGAATGGGAATATAGTTGTCACTTGATTTTGTAAACCAATTCAGATTTATATTGAGTCACTCAAAAATTATATACATAAAATATACATTGAATAACTAAATAATTTTTTCATTTACGGTAGATTATGACAACAAAAAATATTATAGCTAAACTCAACAAGGGTGAAAAACTAAATTGGAAAAACTATAAAATCTGACACCTCAAGACTCAGCATGTTCTTGAGGAACAAAAAATTCTAGAGGTTGTACATCAGGTTATGGTAGAACCTATTGAGGGTCCTACTGCATAGCATAGACGAGACCTTGATGCCTACAAGGCATAGAAAAAGAAGGATTCCATTGCTAATGGTATATCGATAAGTTCAATGGTTGATGACCTAATTTTTTAGTATGAGTCATATTCTTCGGCTAAGGTAGTATGGGTAGCCCTTAGGGATAGATACAGTGGAATGAGTTTGAGCAAGCTTCAACAGCTGACGATCAAATTTGATAGCTATAAGAAGTGCCCGAATGTCACTATGGTTCAACACCTAAGGGAGATGTCAAACGTGATTTGGGAGCTTAAAACTGTTGGTCATGAGTTCATCGATGAACAACATGTTCAGGCATTTATTCATTCCCTTTTAGATTCTTGAGAGATCATGAAGCAGACCCTGATTGATAGTGAGAGTATCAAGACTTTCACTAATGTCTCACATCATGTGGAATTAGAGGCAGAAAGAGTCAAATCCACGAGGATTTCTGGATAAGCCTATGTAGTTGTCAATTTTACTGGATCCAAGAAAAAGAAATGGTTCAAGAAAGGAAAGGGAAAGAAGAAGAAAGCTACTATTGATGCTGGGAAAGACCCAATCAAGAAGAAAGGAAAGAAGATTGGGAAGAAACCTAAAAGCAAGAAGATAGGCTACTTCGCTCGAGAGTGTACTGAGTCGAAAAAGATAACTTCGAGTCTATCTTCTGAGCATTTTGTTACTAGTTTAGTGATGTTGGCTTATTCTTATCCTCTGTGGATTATAGATTCAGAAGCAACCAACCATGTAGCTCGAGAGTGGGTTACATATGTGAATTAATGCAGGGTACCATCTGGCAACAAATAGATCTATGTAGGAAACAATGCAAGAGTTAAAGTCAAAGAAGTCTGCACTTGCAAATTTAACCTTCATGGTGGAAGTCCTTTGTTTCTACATGATATCCCGTATGCTCCTGAGATTCAAGAGAATCTTGTTTTTATAATTTGTCTTCTTGATTTAAGGTACTATATTAATTTTTACAGCCCGTATGTAGAACTTAAGATTGACTTAGTGTCAATTTAACAAATGGTTTTATAGTTCTTGATGTGGAACCAAATGTCAATTGTGTGATTGATAGTTGTTTTTCAAACATTGCCCTTATTAGTGATGCAGATATAATTGATGAGGTTTGGCATGCTAGATTAGGACATATAGGACAAGATCACATGAATCGATTAATTAAAGAGGGCTTATTGGGCTCTCATGCTAACATTAGCTTGTCTATATATGAGCATTGTTTTGCTAAAAAAGCAACTAGAAAACCATTTAATAAGGCTATTAGAGTAGAGTCACCATTGAAATTAATTCATTCGGATATTTATGGTCCAATGAATGTGAAGGCTAGATATGAAGCTTCTTATTTTATTACATTCATTGATGATTGTTGGTGCAATCGGCCTAGGTCACGATTGACCAGTACTCGAGCTTGGCTCGAGAGATGTTTTGATATTCGACAAAAATATATGACAATGTAATTGTCATGGGAAAGTCAAAGTCTTAGGTACTTGGCATGGAAAGTCCAAGTGGGACACTTGGCATTTGGGAAAGTCCAAACATGAGTCTTGGCAATGTAAAGTCCAAGCATGGGTCTTGGCATGGAAAGTCTAACATGGGTTGGCAAGGGAAAGTCCAAGCTTGAGTCTTGGTATTTGAGAAGCCCAAGGGGAATATTGGCGGCGTAAAGTCCAAGGGTGAAGTCTTGGCAGCATAAGTCCAATGGTTGGCGGCGTAAAGTCCAAGCGGAGTCTTGGCGACGTAAGTCCAACGTGCCTTGGCGGTGTATATACCGTTAGCATGACATAGCCGATGGAAGCACCTTAAGGCTAGCGCGATGGATGAACAAGTCATGGATGACTTGGAGGGATCCGAGAGGTGGGAGGCTGATGGAGGTGGCTAGAAGGCTTAGGTCTAGGCTAAGGGTGGTCTAGCAAGTATGGGAGAACCATACTTGGGCTAAAACTCATATTTGAGGTGTATCAGTCGACTGGTGCCATATGACAGTCGACTGGTAAGAGTCAACTAGGGTTTGACTACGGGAAATGCCCTAGCAATCGACTTCCATATGTGGGCAGTCGACTGATTTGCCTAGCAGTCGACTGATCTTGTGATCAGTCGACTGGTGCTTGGGTTTTCGGGCATAGAGTGGAGTCTCACTCGACCGCTGCGGTTAGCAGTCGAGTGATGACTTGATCAGTTGACTGCTGGTCATAATCAGTCGACTGATGATGGATCCGTTGGACTTTTCCAGCGTGGATCTAGCCGTTGCCTCACGATAACAGTGGCAGCAGTCGACTGATGGTCCCGATCAGTCGACTGATCGACTTTTTCTAGTACAGGTTGAAGCTTTATAAGGAACTCATGATGAAAGAAAAAGGCATGATTTCTTGAGGTCTTTTGGGGCGATTTGCTGCTGCAAATCAGGGTCTCCAAGTTGATTTCAAGCAACCAAGTGATCAAGCATTCAAAGAGCAATTGTAAAGTAGTTTTCTTTACTTGCATTGTATTTTATTGTTGTAATTGCTTGTATCTATTTCTTATTGTTGTAAGAATAGTTTGTAAGGGGTTTCTCCACCTCCGACTTGTATCGAGAAGGAGTAGTTGTGATTAGTGATTGCATTGGCATCGCTAGAGTTCTTTAGAGCTCGATCCGTGGAGTAGGAACCGTGCGGTTCCAAATCACATTAAACATCTTGTGTTTATGATTGTGTTTCGTATTATTGCTTTTATTATTATTATTCCACTGGGCTAACACGATTTGTAGATGCGATCACGATCGAATTCCATCATCGGTACTAGCACGCACTATTCACCCCCCTCTAGCTTCCAATCGATCACCTACAAGTGGTATCAGAGCGAGGCCTCTCTTGAAGTTTAACAACTAAGGGAGCACGCTAGAGGGTGAAGATGGAAGTCCAAGAACAATTAGGATGGGACATCAATACATCGGTGCCCTACACCCTATACGGACGAGAAGGCTTCAATTCTTGGAAGAGAAGAATTGAGGATTTTTTTGATGATGAGAGACCTTGAGGAATGGTCCTTATTAATGGAAGGATTTGAGTATCCAAGAGGACCAAAAGGTGGTTTCCTCAAGAAGAAGAAATGGAGTGAAGATCAACTCCAAAGAAGGTAATCAAATTCATTTTCGATTTAATTCCTAATGACTTCTTGTGTAGCCTAGGTGAGTGCATGGATGCTAAAGAGCTTTGGAGCAATTTGGCCAAGCTCCATGAAGGTCCATCACCGATCCAAGAGGAAGGGACCGAAGAGCCAAGCACATCTTCCTCACAAGAAAGTGAGGACCTGAAGGTTGAGAGACCATCAACATCCAAGGAGGAAGAGGAAGTAGAATTGGAGGAAAACTCCATCTCAAGGATTGAGGGGGAGGAGATTAGATCACCGGAGAAACATCTAGAAGAAGCTTCAACATCCGGTCAAGATGAAGAAACTCAAAATCCAATTTCGGCACCTTCCACCACCACCCTAGGTAACTCAAGCAATGTAGGTTCAAATAAAAATCACATAATTTGTTTTGAGTGTAGGGAGGTAGGACATTACAAGAGTAAATGTCCTAAAAGAATCAAGAAGAGTCCACCGGTGCCAAAAGTCAATGAAGTCGGTGTTCCCGTCAAGAAAAGCAAGGAGCAAGTCATTTGCTTCAAATGCCGGCAACCGGGACACTACCGGAATCAATGCCCAAAGGGGGAAAAGAAGGGGCAAAGGGGAGCATCACAAGTAGGGGGAGCCTCTAAGGCAAACCCTAAGGTATATCTAAATAATGCTCTTTCTTTCAATTATAGGCAAAAGCATGCTAGAACTAATTTTAGCAATCTTGCTATTTATTATAAAGAGCATGCTAGGAATAACAAATATATTTGTTTAGGTGCCAAAAATTTTAATATTTCAAAGAAGGAGAAATTTGGACTAATGTCCCTAGAAAAATTTTACCTAGGGAATCTATTAGGAAAATAGGAGAACACCTAGGTCTTAATCCCAAATGGACTAGGCATATGCCTAGAAAGGACAATGCCCAAAGACTTAATCAAAAATCTAAAATTGGGAAATTAGAATTAGAAAACCAAGCCTTGAGGTCAAGGCTTGAAAAACTTGAAAAGACCCTCAATAAGATGCAAAATCAATTTCAAGGGTCAAAATCTCAAAGTCAACACTTAGGACCTAAAAGACAAAAGTCAACCAAGGGCAAGAAGAGTTTGGGTCACAAACCTAAGCCTAAGGTGGCTTATCATAGTGTTCCATTTGATTATGGAACACAAACTAGGTCTAGGAGGACCAAGATTACTAGGGAAGTTATCCCTAAGAGTAACCATGGTAAGTACCTAGTGGCTAGAGTTTCGAAGAAACCTAGGGTGTCCACTAAGAAGGTTACTAGGGAGGCAATCCCTAAGGTTAACCATAGAAAAACCATAATGACCAAGGCTAATAAGTCTAGAAGGGTCATTAGGAAGGTATCTAGGGAGGTCATCCCTAAGGAATACCTAATTAACCCTAGGAGCTCAAATAAGTTTTGGGTTCCTAAGAGCGTGATTGATTCACGCTAGATGGGTTTAGGGTGTGCCAACCTTGATTGGATGGGTAGTTAACTCAACCATGGTAAAGGTGACACTTTAGGTAATTTTCAAGGTTTTGGGTACCTTGGAAATAGGTTTGATATTTAATCCTAAAAGATTTTAGGATGTGCCAATATTATTTGAGAAGTTTGATAAAATGATCAAATTGACACATTTTAGGTTTAGAGGTCATAGTGTGCCATTTTAAATTTTTAGCACACTAGGGAGAAAAGTGAAAATATGGAAAAATATATTTAATTATATCAAATGATAATTAATATTAAATTTTAGGTGTTATTATACCTATACCTTTTGTATACCATGCTTTGTTTGTCATATAATATGCCATGACATCATGTTTATTTTTATCATTTATATGTCATGATCATGTTTAGGATTAAGGATTAAATGTCATGTGTTTTTAGATTTCATATTATATCATGACATCATGATTATGAGCATATGCTTATTTATATCATCATTAATGTCATAATCATTCATGCATTTGATTAAAATTGATTTAAGGACAATGGCATGACTTGGAGTCTCATTTATAAGGGAATCAAATAGAGTTGCCTTAGAAAAATACATGAAACCCTAGATTAGGGAGAACAAAACCCACATCTCACATCACATTGACATGTATGTGTATTTATACACCTTAGATACATGTGAGATGCTAGGATATGAGTTGAGTTCAAGGTGCATAGTTTTTGCATCTAGATGAACTAAAACTCATCTAAAATCATAGGTGGATCATTGGGAAAGCTTGTGTACAAGTCATGTACATTGAGCCCAAGGAATATGATCCAAAATAAGGTTTTGAAAATATTTTAAAATCATTTTGAAAAACCTTGGTGAAGTCTATCTTTTGATAGCAATCACCATTGATGAGGTTGATACAAAGTGAGCTAAAATTTTGAAGTTTTTATTCACTTTTGGATTTTGTATAAATTTTGATATTTTATGTGTAAAATAATTTTTAAATATTTTCACCCATTGTATTGGTCATAAGTATTATACGTATGAATTTTCATGATTTTTCGATATACGTATAATTATTTATGAATTTCTGAAACTCAACTCTGATAATTGAAATTCGGAAATTTCAGTTATCATCGACGCTTTGTGGCATCGATATTGAGTGTCGATCGGTAATCGATGAGTCATCGTCAATGCTAATTTAGGGAAAACAAGACTTGTTTAGCCCGTGTTCAGCTACGATTAAGGTTCCTAACCACTTCTAACCCTAGGATATGCTTTGGGAAGCATTATAAAGGGTGAAAATCCATTGGATATGGATTATGAGAAGTGTTAGGGTAATGTATCAAATTTAAGGTGGGGAGAGTTCATGTTTGAACTTTTAACCTTATTTTTGATGGTTTAGAGTTCCTATTGGCTTAGGGACTTCCCAAGGACATTGTTGGTGCAATGGTCAAGGGGAAGCAAGCCTTTAGGGGGAGGTATCCATCTTGGGATGATGGATGTGTTTTTCTTGAAAGGGAGAAGTTATGGGGAGAATGTCATCAATTGGGAAAATTGATGGGATTTTGAGAGACCCAATTTGGAAATTGGGAGAGTGAATAGGATTGTGCCTCTTGAGTGATATGAGACTTATCATTAGGAAGATGGTAGGCATCCTAGATATCTTTGGACCAAGGGGGAGATTGTAAGATCTCATTGGGACATGAGACATTGACCTCCTTAGAGAGAAAACCTTTTTAATGTATGTCAAAAAGGGGGAGAAGGTAAAATTACCAATTTGGGATAATTTGTAAGGGATTTGAATTAGTGTTCTAACTCAATGGTTTGTTTGGTTTTTGTCAAACATAAAAAAGGGGGAGATTGTTGGTGCAATCGGCCCAGGTCACGATTGACCAGGACTCGAGCTTGGCTCGAGAGATGTTTTGATGTTCGACATAAACATATGACAATGTAATTATCATGGGAAAGTCCAAGTCTTAAGTGCTTGACATGGAAAGTCCAAGTGGGACACTTGGCATTTGGGAAAGTCCAAGCATGGGTCTTGGTAATGTAAAGTCCAAGCATGGGTCTTGGCAAGGTAAAGTCCAAGCATGGGTCTTGGCATGGAAAGTCCAACATGGGTTGGCAAGGGAAAGTCCAAGCTTGAGTCTTGGCATTTGAGAAGTCCAAGGGGAATATTGGAGGCGTAAAGTTCAAGGGTGAAGTCTTGGCAGCATAAGTCCAATGGTTGGCGGCGTAAAGTCCAAGCGGAGTCTTGGCGGCGTAAGTCCAACATGCCTTGGCGGTGTAGACATCATTAGCATGACATAGCCGATGGAAGCACCTGAAGGCTAGCGCGATGGATGAACAAGTCATGGATGACTTGGAGGGATCCGAGAGGCATGAGGCTGATGGAGGTGGCTAGAAGGCTTAGGTCTAGGCTAAGGGTGGTCTAGCAAGTATGGGGGAACCATACTTGGGCTAAAACCTCATGTTTGAGGTGTGTCAATCGATTGGTGCCATATGACAGTCGACTGGTAAGAGTCAACTAGGGTTTGACTGCGGAAAATGCCCTAGCAGTCGACTGCCATATGTGGGCAATCGACTAATTTACTAATGATCGATCACAAGATCACCGATCGTGCTCGGGTTTTCGGCACGAGTGGAGTCTCACTCGACCGCGCGCCGAATGAGTGATGGCTTGATCAGTCGACTAATGGTCATAATCAGTCAACTGATGATGGATCTGTTGGACTTTTCCACCGTGGATCTAGTCGTTGTCTCACGACAACAGTGGCAGCAGTCGACTGATGGTCCTGATCAGTCGACTAATCGACTTTTTCCAGTACAGGTTGAAGCTTTATAAGGAGCTCGTGATAAAGGAAAAAGGCACGGTTTCTTGAGGGCTTTTGGGATGATTTACTGTTGCAAATCAGGGTCTCCAAGTTGATTTCAAGCAACCAAGTGATCAAGCATTCAAAGAGCAATTGTAAAGTAGTTTTCTTTACTTGCATTGTATTTTATTGTTGTAATTGCTTGTATCTATTTCTTATTGTTGTAAGAATAGTTTGTGTTGGTGCAATCGGCCTAGGTCACGATTGACCAGGACTCGAGTTTGGCTCGAGTGATGTTTTGATGTGTTTTGATGTTTCGACAAAAACATATGACATTATAGTTGGCAAGGAAAGTCCAAGCATGGGTCTTGGCGAATGGAAAGTCCAACATGTGTTGGCAAGGAAAGTCCAAGCATGGGTCTTGGCAAATGGAAAGTCCAACATGAGTTGGGAAGGAAAGTCCAAGCATGGTCTTGGCATGGAAAGTCTAACATGGGTTAGCATTTGAAGTCCAAGGGGTTTAATATTGGCGGTGTAAAGTCCAAGCGGTAGTCTTGGTAGCACAAGTCCAATGGTTGGCGGCGTAAAGTCCAAGCGGAGTCTTGGCGGCGTAAGTCCAATGTGCCTTGGCGGTGTAGACACCGTTAGCATGACATAGCCGACGGAAGCACCTGAAGGCTAGCGCGATGGATGAACAAGTCATGGATGACTTGGAGGGATCCGAGAGGCGTGAGGCTGATGGAGGTGGCTAGAAGGCTTAGGTCTAGGCTAAGGGTGGTCTAGCAAGTATGGGGGAACCATACTTGAGTTAAAACCTCATGTTTGAGGTGTGCCAGTCGACTGGTGCCATATGGCAGTCGACTGAACCGAGTCAACTAGGGTTTGACTGCGGGTTATGGCCTAGCAGTCGACTGCCATAGGTTGGAAGTCGACTGATGGCTCGAGCGATCGCCGATCGATCGTGATCGATCGGACCGTGCTCGAGAATTCGCCACGTATCGGAGTCGAGACTCGACTGGTCGAGTGAAGACTCCATCAGTCGACTGATGGTAGTTCCGTTGGACTTATCCAACGTGGAACTAGCCATTGTCTCACGACAACAGTGGCATCAGTCGACTGATGGTCCCGATCAGTCGACTGATAAACTTTTTCCAGCACAGGTTGAAGCTATATATGGAGCTCGTGATGGAGGAAAAAGCAGTCGGTTCTTGAGGGCTATTGGGGCGATTTGTTGGTGCAAATCAGGTCTCCAAGTGCAAGCAAGCAACCAAGCAATCAAAACAAGTGTTGTAAAGTCTTTTCTTTACTTGTATTTCATATTCATTATTGTAATTGCTTGCATTTGTATCTTATTGTTGTAAGATTACTTGTAAGGGGTTTCTCCACTCTTGACTTGTGTCAAGAAGGAGTTTTATTGGTTAGTGGTGTTTGTGGCATCGCTAGGGTTCGCATTTAACCCAACTGGAGTAGGAACCGGTTCGGTTCCGAACCACGTTATATGCTCTTGTTGTGATTTGTGTGGTGTCCCTTTCGTTATTGCTTTTATCATTATTTCTATTTCCGCTGCGCACTAACGAAATTGTAGACACGAACGGGATCGAATTTCATCTACGCTATTCACCCCCCCCCCCCTCTAGCCATTCCAAGGGTCTTAACAAGTGGTATCAGAGCCCAGGGCTCTTCTACGGATTAACAACTGGGAGCTAAGGCAAAAGGCTAGAGGGTGAAGATGGAATTCCAAGACAAGCTTGGTTGGGAAATCAACACTCCACCTCCATATGATCCAAGATTTTCCAAGATGGAGAGCAAGAATGGAAACATTCTTGATGATGAACATAGAGGATTGGTTCATCCTCGTTGAAGGCCTTGAACCCCCTAGGGATAAGAAGGGGAATGTCCTAAAATTGAAAAAGTGGACCCAAGAGCAACACCAAAAGCTCAAGACCGAAGTTAAGGTAACGAAACTTTTGGAAGATTTAATCCCTAATGATGTTTTGTGCAAGCTAGGGGATTACATGTATGCCAAGGAGCTATGGAGAAAATTGGCAAGATACCATGAGGAGAGTTCATCCTCAAGTGAAAGTGAGGAATCGAAAGTTGAGATGGAGTCAACTTCCGAATCGGAGAAAGAAGAAGTAGAAGAGGTGGAAGAAGCATCTACTTCTAGGATTGAGGAGGAGAGACCATCCTCTACACCGGAGCAACCTCAAGAAGAGCTCTCAACATCCGATCAAGATGAGGAAGCTCAAAATTCAACTCCGGCACCTACCACCACCCTAGGTAACTCAAACACTTTATTTTCAAACAAAAATCATATTATGTGCTTTGAGTGTAGGGAGTATGGGCATTACAAGAGCAAATGTCCAAAGAGGATCAAGAAAGCTCCTCCGGTGCCTAAAAGTCAACAAAAGTCAACGGACGCCGGTTCTCCAAGACAAAAGAGCAAGGAGCATGTCATTTGCTTCAAATGTCGACTACCGGGTCATTACCGGAGTCAATGCCCAAAGAAGAAGAAGAAGGGGCAAAGGGGAGCATCACAAGTAGGGGGAGCCACTAAGGCAAACCCTAAGGTATATTTAAATAATGCTCCGTCTAATTTAAAGCATGCTAGAACTAATTTTAGCAATTGTGGTATGTATCATAAAGAGCATGCTAGAAATAACAAACATATGTGTTTAGGAGCTAAGAATGTTCACCTTAAGAATAAGGAGAAATTTGGGACTAATGTCCCTAGAAAAACAATACCTAAGAAATCTATTAAGAAAATCCAAGAACATCTAGGTTTTAATCCAAAATGGACTAGGCATTTGCCAAGAAAGTCCAATGCCCAAGATTTAAATAAAAATTCTAAAATTGGGCAATTAGAATTAGAGAACCAAGCCTTGAGGTCAAGGCTTGAGAAATTGGAAAAGACCCTAAACAAGATACAAAATCAATTTCAAGGGTCAAATTGTCAAACTCTAGGATCTAAGAGTCAAAAGTCAACCAAGGGCAAGAATGGTTTGGGTCACAAACCTAAGTCCAAGGTGACTTACCATAGTGTTCCATTCGACTATGGGACACTAACTAGGTCTAGGAAGACCAAGATCAATGGGGAAGTCATTCCTAGAGTTGACCAAGGTTTGTGCCTATTGTCCATGGTTTCGAAGAAACCTAGGATGGCCACTAAGAAGGTTGTTAGGGAGGCAATCCCTAAGGTTAACCTAGGCAAGACCAAAATGACCAAGGCTAGTAAGCCTAGGAGGGTCATTAGGAAGGTATCTAGGGAGGTTATCCCTAAGGAATACCTAATTAACCCTAGGAGCTCAAATCGGTTTTGGGTTCCTAAGAGCGTGATTGATTCACGCTAAGATGGGTTTAGGGTGTGCCAACCTTGATTGGATGGGTAGTTAACTCAACCATGATAAAGGTGGCACTTTAAGGTTACTTTCAAGGTTATGGTTACCTTGGAAACATCCTTGAGCCTTAATTTTAAAGAATTTTAGGTTGTGTCAATATATATCTTGAAAACATGAAAATCAATAAAATTGACACGATCTAGATTTAGAGGTCATGGTGTGTACCTTTGATTATTGGCACACTTTGGAAGGTCATGTATCAAGAGATGTGTGGTTAAGATGTAAAGGTAACATCTAGAGTGATACTCAAGTACCACACAACTTGATGTCTTGTACTCACCATGCTTCATATGTTTTACCATATGTTTGCATGGATGGAATGTCTAGGATAGATTACATCTCACAAAACAAGTCTTTTACCTTGATTGTGTATTTTAACACTTAGAAAGGGTGAGATGTTAGGTTTTGGAAATCATTGAATGTTAATGTTTGCAAAAATGAAATAAAACATTAAAATACATTAACAAATACATGAATAAAAGTATAACATCAATACATTCGATATACAAGATCTAACGTGATAAAATGGAATAATTAAGATGATGAAATCGAGATCTTCTGATTTTCAGAACTGGAAATCAGATCTCAGTTGACTGATACAGTTATCAGTCGACTGATAACACTGTAGCGCGATACGATACGGCCATCAGTCGAGTCCTAGCTCCATGACTCGACTGATCGAACATCAGTCGACTGATGAGGTCCATCATCGATCGATGGTACTCGTTTCACCGAGGCCGAAGGCCATCACGAGTGCTCGACGAGCGATCGAGTGATGTGCACATCGGCCGATCGATGAGCAACATCATCGATGATGATCTTTAACGCTACGTATGTTCAAGAAGGTTCGTGATCGATTAGAGCCGGTCGGACGATCACGGCTAGAAACCCGGTAATAAACCGCTATCAGTCGACTCATGCTCCACATCAGTCGACTGAATCACGTTTTTAAAACGCGAACCGCTAGGGTTCGACGTCTTCACGCGACGAACCTCTCCTCGCCTTTCCTTCTCCGATCGTCGTCTCTCTCCAAAGTCTTAGGTTTGATAAACAAGCCTCTCCTCTTTCATTTTTCACCTATTTTGGAGCCCTAGTTCGCGCGATTTAGGGTTTATTTCTCCTGTTCCGATTAGGGTTCCGGCGTCTGAAGCTCTCCGACGACTTTTCCGGCGATCCCCAGCAACACTTGAGTCTTCCCTCCGGCACACACATTCAAATGGCGCCTAAGTAACAATTTTTCTTTCCGAGCCCTAATTTTCATTTCCATTACAATTTAGGTTTATCTAATTGTGTATTGTTGCCATTGCATGTCATATCATCACATTGCATTCATAATAGGAGAGCCCGTAGGAATGATCCACCCGAGGGTGAATCTCGATTGTACCAACCTATGTTGGTTAGGTACATCGATAGGAACTTTTTCAATAGGCATTGTAGTGATGTCATGGAATTAATTGCATACTACAATCTGATGAAAATCGTCTTGTGCACGCATCCAATTAATGATGACCTTATTAAGGAATTCTATCAAAACCTTAAAAAGGTGGATGACGGCCCTACTTACACTACTCGCGTTGCAAAACGCGAGTTAGAGTTCACTCCTGCGATACTGCAGGAGTTTCTCGAGTGTAGGCCTTCAGATAACACCTTTATCTTTTACCCTACCATGGACTTTCCTCTACCTGAGCCTTTTGACCATATCTCTATGGAGTCCATGCATGAGCATATCTTTGGTTATCCTCGTCCCACCGCCCGAATCTATTTCCTATCATCGAAGTTATGACTGACAATGTCCTTTACAAGGTCATTGTTGGGTGTTTTCTGCCCATTGTCACTCGGGGTCTGGCCAAGATTCGGCCTCCCCATCTTTTTCTTCTATATGTCATGTGTCATCAGTTAGATATAAAATTTGCATTAAACATTTTCCATCGCAGACAGTATTTGCCTTCACTTCCTCAGCATAAGGGAAAGTGCATATGCCATTTGACATATCATCACAAAGATGGCTCGACTCGCAGGCATCAACATCCATAGGGGCTCTTCATGACATAGACTATCTGAGGTGTACGACCGATATATCGCTTCTAATTTCTCCTGTACTCGGGTTTACGACGGGATGGCGCCGACGATGGGTTACGGCCACGACCACCACCCAGTACTACAGACACCTCCTCCGCCACCCAGAGGCGATACAGAGGACCACGAGGATGCAGAGACCACCGATGAGGATGACTGGGATGCTGCCAGACACATCACAATGGTCCATCAGTTTATTGGCCCATCACTGTCACGGACGGGGCCTATGATCTGGTGGAGTCCAGAATTTCGTGGATTATCTGCTAGCCGGTGGACTCTAGCCAGAGATACTGGTTGGCAGCCGCATCCTTCCGACGCCTCGATAGGATGGAGGAGTCCCGTACGCACAGAGCAAAGATTAGCTCGATATGCTAGAGATGATGCGGCTGGACTCGAAGTCAGCCTCTCCTCACGCCACCTCCGACGATTAGAGGATATTAGTTTTTTTTGGTTGTCAATTTTTGTAGTGAGATTGAGCATAGCCAATCTCCATTTTGAATGTAAAAGACAAATTTTAAGTTAAATGAAATCTTTGTTTCTGAAAAATCTTGTGTGTATGAATGAATATTTGTATAATTGTATTGCTATCATATACCATGTCATGACATTGTTTAGGGTTACTTTAGATGTCATGTGTTCTTAAATTTCATCATATGTCATGACATCATGATCATTGGTCATGTTTTAATAATGCTATTATTTATGCCATGATCATACATTCATGCATTAACTTGATTAAAATTGATTTAAGGACTATGGCATGACTTGGAGTCCCAGTAATAAGGGAATCAAGTAGAGTTGCTTTAGAAAATGCATGAAACCCTAGTTTATGGAGAACAAAACCCACATCTCACATCTAATTGACATGTATGTGTATTTATACACCATAGATACATGTGAGATGCTAGGATATGAGTTAAGTTCAAGGTGCATAATTTTTGCATCTAGATGAACTAAAACTCATCTGGATCATTAGGAAAGCTTGGGTACAAGTCATGTGCATAGAGCCCAAGGAAAATGATCCAAAGTAGGTTATCAAAAACATTTTAAAATCAATTTAGAAAACCTTGGTTAAGTCTATCTTTTGATAGCAATCACCATTGATAAGATTGATACAAAGTGAGCTTCAACTTTAAAGTTTTTAGTCACTTTTGGATTTTGTATCAATCTCCTAATTCAATGGTAAAAATATTTTTCCAAAATTTTTCACTGATTGTATGTGTGTTAAGTAATATACGTATCAAGTTTCGTGATTTTTTTATTTACGTAGAATTACTTATGCATTTCCAGAAGTCGAGTCTGATTTCTGAAAATCAAGTTTTTAGTTATCTCACCGAATGATCGATGGCAGCTTGGACTCGACTACGTCGTCTCACTCGATCGTTGCTCGTGCCGATCGATCGATGGACACATCGGTCGACCGATAACAAGTCGATCGATAGCCGATTTCGGTAACCAAAAGTTGTTTAACCCGATTTCAGCTACGGTTATGGTCCCTAATCACTCCTAACCCTGGGATATGCTTTGGGAAGCATTATAAAGGGTGTAAATCCATTGGATATGGATTAGGGGAAGTATTTGGGGTTTGTATCAATTTTAAGGTGTTGGAAAGTTCAATGTTGAATTTCTAATCTTAATTTTGATGGTTTAGAGTTCCTATTGGCTTAGGGACTTCCCAAGGACATTGTTGGTGCAATGGTCAAGGGGGAGCAAGCCTTTAGGGGGAGGTATCCATCTTGGAATGATGAATGTGTTTTTATCCTTGAAAAGGAGAAGTTATTGGGAGAATATGACATCAATTGGGATATTGATGGGGACTTTTAAGAGACCCAATTTGGAAATTGGGAGAGTAAATAGGATTGTCTCTCTTGAGTGATATTGGACTTATCACTAGGAAGATGGTAGGCATCCTAAGTATTTTTGGACCAAGGGGGAGATTGTAAGATCTCATTAGGACATGAGACATTGACCCTCTTGGGGAGACACCTTTTTGCTGTTAGTCACAAAGGGGGAGAATATTTGGGGGAAAACATTTGTAGAGCATTTACCAATTTGGGATAATTGGTAAAGGATTGGAGTTAGTATTCTAACTCAATTATTTGTTTGGTTTTTGTCAAACATCAAAAAGGGGGAGATTGTTGGTGCAATCGGCCCAGGTCACGATTGACTAGGACTCGAGTTTGGCTCGAGTGATGTTTTGATGTGTTTTGATGTTTCGACAAAAACATATGACAATATAGTTGGCAAGGAAAGTCCAAGCATGGGTCTTGGCGAATGGAAAGTCCAACATGTGTTGGCAAGGAAAGTCCAAGCATGGATCTTGGCAAATGGAAAGTCCAACATGAGTTGGCAAGGAAAGTCCAAGCATGGTCTTGGCATGGAAAGTCTAACATGGGTTAGAATTTGAAGTCCAAGGGGTTTAATATTGGCGGCGTAAAGTCCAAGGGGTAGTCTTGGCAGCACAAGTCCAATGGTTGGCGGCGTAAAGTCCAAGCGGAGTCTTGGCGGCGTAAGTCCAATGTGCCTTGGCGGTGTAGACACCGTTAGCATGACATAGCCGACGGAAGCACCTGAAGGCTAGCGCGATGGATGAACAAGTCATGGATGACTTGGAGGGATCCGAGAGGCGTGAGACTGATGGAGGTGGCTAGAAGGCTTAGGTCTAGGCTAAGGGTGGTCTAGCAAGTATGGGGGAACCATACTTGAGTTAAAACCTCATGTTTGAGGTGTGCCAGTCGACTGGTGCCATATGGCAGTCGACTAGACCGAGTCAACTAGGGTTTGACTGCGGGTTATGGCCTAGCAGTCGACTGCCATAGGTTGGAAGTCGACTGATGGCTCGAGCAGTCGACTGATCGTGTGATCAGTCGACTGGTGCTCGAGAATTCGGCCACAGAATGGAGTCGAGACTCGACTAGTCAAGTTAAGACTCCATCAGTCGACTGATGGTCACAATCAGTCGACTGATGGTAGTTCCGTTGGACTTATCCAACGTGGAACTAGCCGTTGTCTCACGACAACGGGCATCATGACCGATGGTCCCGATCGATCGGATCGATAGACTTTTTCCAAAGACAGTTGAAGCTATATATGGAGCTCGTGATGGAGGAAAAAGCAGTCGGTTCTTGAGGGCTATTGGGGCGATTTGTTGGTGCAAATCAGGTCTCCAAGTGCAAGCAAGCAACCAAGCAATCAAAACAAGTGTTGTAAAGTCTTTTCTTTACTTGTATTTCATATTCATTATTGTAATTGCTTGCATTTGTATCTTATTGTTGTAAGATTACTTGTAAGGGATTTCTCCACCCTTGACTTGTGTCAAGAAGGAGTTTTATTGGTTAGTGGTGTTTGTGGCATCGCTAGGGTTCGTACGAACCCAATCCGTGGAGTAGGAACCGGTTCGGTTCCGAACCACGTTATATGCTCTTGTTGTGATTTGTGTGGTGTCCCTTTCGTTATTGCTTTTATCATTATTTCTATTTCCGCTGCGCACTAACGAAATTGTAGACACGAACGGGATCGAATTTCATCTACGCTATTCACCCCCCCCTCTATCCATTCCAAGGGTCTTAACAGTTTGTAAGGGGTTTCTCCGCCTCCGACTTGTGTCGAGAAAGAGTAGTTGTGATTAGTGATTGCATTGGCATCGCTAGAGTTCTTTAGAGCTCGATCCGTGGAGTAGGAACCGTGTGGTTTCGAGTCACGTTAAACATCTTATGTTTGTGATTGTGTTTCGTGTTATTGCTTTTATTATTATTATTCCGCTGCGCTAACACGATTTGTAGACGCGATCACGATCGAATTCCATCATCGGTACTAGCACGTGCTATTCACCCCCCTCTAGCTTCCAATCGATCATTTACAATGATTTCTCTCATTTCGGTTTTATGTATTTGGTTTCTCATAAATCTGAAGCATTGGATTGCTTCATTTGTTATATGAATGAAGTTGAGAATTAAATGGAACGGTAGGTTAAGACTTTATGCACTGACTGTGGGAGGGAATATTTGTTTGATATGTTCAAGATAATATGTAATGATAAGGGGATTATTAGATTGCTAACACTTCTAGGAACTCTATAGCAAAATGGGGTTGCTAAAAGAAGAAATAAAATTCTTCTTGAAATGGTTAGATCTATGATGACGCAGATTAATTTATCAATCTCCTATTGGGGAGATGCATTATTAGTTGTGGCGCATATACTTAACAAAGTATCTTTAAAGTCAGTTCCATCTACCTCATATGAACGTTGGGCAAGTAGAAAACCAGATTTGAGCAATCTGAGATCCCGGGAGTCAGTTGTCTACGTTCATGATAGTTCTCACAAGTATGAAAAACTATGACCTAGAAGTAATAAATGTATCTTTATAAGATATTCTGAGACCTCCAAAAGCTGTGTTTTCATAAGTGAGCAACTAGATGAAACCATCTCCGAATTGGATTCGAGAGATGCTACTTTTCTCGAAACTGAGTTCTCAATGAGAGGTGATGTTGATAAAACAGTTCCTCTATTTGAGGGAGATGAAACCTTATTGACAAGAGAGGTGTTAAGAGAGGTTTAGTTAACCGAGTGGGAGTAATATGCCTAGTTATAGGATGACTTCTCATCATCCCAACTTACGAAAAAATATTTGTAAGATCAAACCTAAGAAGAGGTTTGATATTGAGAATGAGGCAATGATGACACTCCCAGTTGACGATGATGAACCTCAATCTGTTGAGAAAGCATTGGATGTAGAGTTAGAGAAAAGTGGAAAGCAATAATGGTTGAAGAGATGGAGTCGATGATTCAGAATCAAGTTTAGGATTTAATCGATCTTCCTCTTGGCCAAAGAGCTATTGGGAATAAGTGGGTTCTCAAAATAAAGAGGAAAGTTAATGAATCGATTAACCGATACAAAGCTCATTTAGTTGCAAAATGATTTGCCCAATTGTAGGGTATTGACTATGAAGAGACATTTTCTTCTGTAGTAAAGTTTGTGTCAATTCGAGTTATTTTGGCCTTTGTGGCTCATTATGACTTAGAATTATATTAGATGGATGTAAAAATTGCTTTTCCTTAATGGTGAGCTTGATGAGGAAATCTATATGGTTCGGCCAGAAAGTTTCATTGCTGAAGGCCAAGAGGAGAAAGTATGAAGACTTAAAAAATCTATATATGGGCTAAAGCAAGCGTCGAGACAATGAAATATAAAATTTAACAATATCGTTTTATCTTATGGTTTGAAGATGATTAATGAGGATCATTGCATTTTCATGAAAAATGAAAAAGGAAAATATATCATTTTATCATTATATGTTGATGATATGCTGACACCAAAAAATGACATAGGATTTGTGATAGAAATCAAAGAGTGACTTTCATCACAATTTGACACAATAGATATAGGAGAAGATGAATACATCTTAAGAGAAAAGATCATGAGAGATCAATCTAAAAGACGTTTGTCTCAAGAGTTTTATATAAATAAGATGTTACAATATTTCAGCATGTCCGATTGCAATGGTGAACAGACACCTATTGTGAAAGGTATTATTCTGAGCAAGAGTATGAGTTCCAAGACTCTTGAGGAAATAACTGAAATGAATAAAAAATTATATGTCAGTGCTATTGGTAGTTTGATGTACACTATGTTGTGTACTCATCCCAATATTAGCTATGTTATTAGCTTAGTCAGTTAGTTCCAGTCAAATCTAGACTGAGATACTGGAAGAAAGTCAAAAGGATATTCAGATATCTAAAAGTAATAGCAGATTATTATCTCTATTTTCAAGGATCAGATATAAGCTTGAAGGGTTATTCAAATATAGATTGGGCAAAGAACCTGAATGATAGAAAATCCACATCAGACTATGTGTTCTTATTGAATGGTAGCGTCGTCTCCTGGAACAACAAGAAATAGACCTGTGTGGCCTTATCAACAATGGAAGTTGAATATGTGACATGTTCAGCAGCTGTGGAAGAAACAAACTAGTTAAGGAGATTCTTGAATCATTTGAAGATTGTTGAGGATAGTGGGAGTCCAGTGACTGTCTACTATGACAGTCAAGCTACATAGCTTTTTTCAAGGATCTTAAATATCATAATAAGAGTAAACATATAGTTATAAAGTATAACTTTGTGAGGGATATTATTGCTAAGAAGAAGGTGATTCTTGAGTATATCCTTACACGTGCTATGCTTGTAGATCCTTTTACTAAGTCAATGACTAGAGAGTCATTCAATGAGCATGTAAAATCTATGAGACTTTACAATTTTAACAATGTTGTAATTGATAATCAAATATTATGATTTGATTGTATGAAATGTTATAATCTATTCAGTGTATGTGTAATGTTACATTCTGATGATAAGATTTCGGTGAGCATGTTGATAGGTAGTGATTGGTCGTCTCACATGGACAATCATCTCTATTTGTTATGTATGAATAGAGGTAAGATCGGTGTTTATAGGATAGCTTATGAAGTTATATGTATATATGGACATACCTATAAGCTAGGGTCGCCTTGATATTTATATCAAGATGAGATCATTTGTAGAACAATGATAGAAGTAAATGCTCCCACCATTTATTATACCTGTTTCGAGCCAGATTAGAATTCATATGTAGAATTCTAGATTAGACATTGGAAATATTTAGATCGAAATATGTACGATGTTAATTTGAGAAAAACATGGACTCTTTATTGGTAAAGAGGATAACATTGTAGCATGTGATTCATACCATATGTGTTAAGATGACAATAAGGATAGTTAGAGAATGAATCTCTGCTTTTCTACTATATGAGCCCTTTGAGATTATATGTTGATCTTAGCATTTGTCCTGAGTGACTATTTAGCTGTCTATTTGAAATTTTAATCAGGATCTTCTACTTTAGCATATAAACCTATGACTATGGATGATTCAGTCTATGAAACATGACTAGGAAAGTGACTGATTAAAATGAATGAATTCAAGCTAAAAAGAAAGATTAAATAGATTTACATCTTTTAATTTTATTCACTAGTCGATCCATTTCTATTATGATGATTGTGAATATTGAGAATATAGAACATACTCTTGACATGATGGTTATTATAAGGGATTAGAGATGTTTATATTGATGTAAATAAAGATTATTTAATCTGGATAAATAATAAGACATAGATGTATCCAAGAAAATAGTTATGTACCACCAAGATTTTTTTTGTACCACTTGAAGAATGGATGTGTGCCACCTAGAGAATGACTATGTGTCATTCAGAGAGTGGTTATGTACCACTTATGGAGCGGCTAAGTTAGGTGTAATAACTTTTCTTAGCATTGATCACTTATAAGCAGCTATGTAAGGTGTAACATTTTTTTTAGCAATGAATGCTCGGTGTGCTTGCTATTGCACGAACTATTTTCTCTAAATATGAATTGGATGTTGTTTTGTTAGTCTTTGTGGCTATTTAGTCTTTTTGACTATGGACTTCGGCTCTATTTAGTCTACGTGGCTAAATACCTCTATTAAAATTAGTCTATGTGACCATTTGCTTTTGTTGTTTCACTTGAATGAGTGGGAGATATAGGTAGTTGAGATATTGCACATATGCTACCTATGGTGTAGCGCATGCCCACTATATTTGGGTGTGGGCATGTTGGACATTCATGCCGACGCCGTAGATTAACTACCTCACACATTATAAATGTGTGAGCGTCTAAGCGAGAAAAAGTGGGGTGGAGCAAGATCGTCGTCAAGCTGTCGGATTGGCATTGTGTTGTGTCCACGAAGATAAAGAAATCCGAGAATATCCAACTCATCAGGATTTGGTTCGTAGAAGAGTAAGAACGATTTGAATACGTGATTGTTCTTCAGACGACAAACTTTAGATCAAAAGATCTCTTCCTGGAACTAATCATTTTTGGAAGTGCGAAGAATACGACGAATCACTGTAAGTTTTGTATTTACAGTATTATATTTACAACATCTAAATTCATGCAAAGGTTATCTGGGATCATCATTTTTTATAATAGATAATCACCATCCACATGAACTGCAATGTCAACACAACATCGACTCCACAAATAGAGCAGTGCCAAGTTGTGATAGCGACAACACTAGTATTGTATGCCTGCAACCACCTATTCACCCTCATTATGTCATCTCTAGTGAAAATTGTCTTATCAAAAGTGGTTATTGACAACCTTATGTTAAGGCAACAATTGTCAAAGATTGATTGGAGTCGGAGTCGGAGTTGGAGGAGTATGATTAATAGGGATATTCTCAATCATGAATAGTCCCGTGATGTTAAGTGCCCATTGGTGGGATTGTTTTAAAATATGATCTATTTTAGGATATTCATGGAAATGTTTCAAAAGTGAATATTTTTCTAATGTCTTATATATCATATATCGGAGATATTTCTAGTAAAAAATATTATCAAAGTGAATGTATCTCTAAAGTGTTATATATCACATATTGAGAATATTTCCCAATAAGTGATGCTCTCAAAATGAGTGCATCTTTGAATTCCTATATATTATATATCAGAAATATTTTCGATTGAGGATGTTTCCAAAATGAGTGTATCTTTGAAGTCTTGTGTATCACATATCAAGGATGTTTCCCAAGTAAATATTATTGGTGCAATCGAGCTCAGTTCAAGGTTGATCAAACTCAAGTTGAGTTTTAATGTTTGAAAATATGACAATAGGTTGATGATGAGTGAAGGATGGTATGAGATATCTGAGGTTGTGAAGAATGAGAGTGTTGGTGTAATCATCATTGGGTCAGGTTGATCGATGATATAGTTACAATCAAGGTTGAGTGTGAAGTTAAGAAGATCAAGGTTAACTGGACACTTGACAAGTGGAGAAATCTAAGTGGATCATATAGGACTAAGCATTTGGTGGTTGGAAGCCCAATAGGGAGTTGACAAGTGAGAAATTTAAATGGGTTATGAAGGACTAAATTCTTGGTGATCGAAAGTCCAATAGGATATTGGCAAGCGAGAAGTCAAGTAGGTCAAGGTTGAGCAAACACTTGACAAATGGAGAACTTCAAGTGGGTCATGGAGGAACATACACTTGGTGATTAAAAATCCAACAGGAAGTTGACAAGTAATAAATCCATGTGGGTCATAGAGGACCGAGCACTTAGTAGTTGAAAATCTAACATGATGTTGGCAAGAGAGAAGTCAAGTAAATCAAGATTGGTCACATACATAACAGCTGAAAAAATCCAAGTGGGTAAGGGAGGACCGGACACTTGATGGTTAAAAGTCCAACAGAGAATTGATAAGTGTAAATACTAAGTGGGTCATGATTGACCAAATACTTGACATGAGATGAAAAGTCCAAATAGGTTAAAGAGGATCAAATTCTTGGTGTTAGTGAAGTCAAGGTAGGTCAAGGTAATCGGATGCTAAATAAGTGAAGTCCTGACATATCAAGGTGACTAGATGCTAGGCAAGTAAAGTCCCGATAGGTCAAGGTAACCATATGCTAGGCAAGTGAAGTCCTGAAAAATCAAGGTGACCATATTCTAGGTAGGAGAGGTTTCGATAGGTCAAAGGTGATCGAGTGTTGGACAAAAAGGATCCTGGTAGATTGAGGTCAATTGGATACCGGGCGAATTGAGAGTTGACTTGAAATTATATTGAGATTGAGGCATCATTCGACTGATTAAAGTCTTGATTAGTCGACTGGGTCAACGCTCATGAAGCTGATGCTCAGGAAGCACTATTCGATGCTCGGGAAGTTGAGCACTTGAGACATCGATGCTTGGGAAACATGACTCGAGCACTCGAGATGGTACTGGGGAAGTCGATGCTCGGGAAGCATGACTTGGCACTTGAGAAGTTGGGCACTCAACATTTTGGTCCTTGGGAAGCATGACTCGAGCACTCAAGGTGATAATCTAGAAGTCAATGTTCAGGAAGCTCCGTCAATCGCTCGAGACTTGAGTGCTCAGGAAGAGGCGCTTTGGACTCAGGTGCTCAGGAAGATGCACTCGGGACTCAAGTTTTCGGGAAGAGACTCTTGGGACTCGGGTGCTCAGGAAAAGGTGCTTGGGACTTAGGTGCTCAGGAAGAGGCGCTCAGGACTTGGGTACTCAAGAAGCATTGAAGCACTGAGGAAGTTGGTGCTCAGGAAGCTCCGACATAGTGCTCAGGGTCCAGACAGTTGATTGGTGACACTGTAGTTAGGCACAAAAGGTTGGCAAGTTGATTGATGGGGTTAATCAATGGACTATATTACTATAGCAAGCCACAAAAAGTTGGTCAGTCGACTGGTGCATTGTAGTAGGTGAGAATCCGATGTGCATCATGTTGTTGGAGAGACAGACGAGCAACGATCGAGTGACCAGTTAACTAGGAGTAAGGCCAATCGACTGGTAGGCGGAAATCAATTCGATGGTGGTCCTATAAAAGAGGGTTTCATGATAATTTGAAGAGGTTGATTCTTGATGACTTGAAGGGGAAGTGCTACTACATTCTGACCTTCTAAGGCATTCTAAAGAAACCAAACAACGATCAAGCAAAAGTTCCCTTGTGTAAAGCGTTCTTCATATTGTATTTTGATTTATTTTCTTTACACTTGTATTTGTTTGTATCTCTTGTATAACAACAGGTTATAAGAGGTTTCTCCACCTCCAGAAGGTTTCTGAGAATGAGAAAGGATAGTGGTGATCTATCGCGTAAAATTGAGATTTTGTGCTCATGTTGTTTGCATTCTTTATGCTTTAGTTTTTGTTGTGTATTGATCTCTTGTAGACAAGCATGAATACAAGAATAAAATTGACAATCGAGTCACGATCGCTATGCCCCCCCCCCCTCTCATGATGCCAAAGTCCTAACAAGTGGTATCAGAGCGAGATTTCTCTTGACCAAATTAACTGCTAAGAGGCCACAAGTCTAGAGGATTAGAGGAGTCATCACAACAAATAGAGTTTAGCGATGGATTTGGATACGACACTCAAGTACCACCATCCTACGGACTATGAGGGTTTTTTCAATGGAAGACAAGGATGGAGATATTCTTTCAAATGAATATAGAGGAGTGGTTCACCTTAATGGAGGGGTTCGAAGCTCCAACTGACAAGAAGGAAAAAACTCTCAAAAAGAGCAAGTGGGTCGATGAACAAATCTTGAGAACCAAGACAAATGATGTTGAAGATTCTAGGATATAATAGCAGCGGAAGAGAAAATAAAATGATTTTTATTCTATCCCAAACATCCCCGGGGGCCAAAATTCATGTGTTGACATAGGCAATATGTAAATCTTTTCTTAAAACGATAAGAATTTATACCTTCAAGATTTTTTTTTTCAAATTTGTCGAAACCATGAGCAAGATCAATAGGTCTTGCCTCTACAAATATCCATGCCAAGATATCTAGAGTTAACTCTATAAGCAGCAAGTCTTCGTCTTCGGTTAGTGCTAGCCAACTAGCGGAGACAAGAAATTGAGAGAGGAAGATGTCGACCACCAAAAGAGAATCCTCCTATCACTCTCCTCCAAAGATTATCAAGATATCTATTTATAGTTCTCTTGATTAGAACATCTTAGGAGACTTAAATGGAACCAATCTTACCATAATTATCCCATAATTAAGATAAGGAAACCCAAAAAATTTCCATACATGAATGCACCAAAAATGGCATTCCATGACACGGTCGTGCCTGGACACATGATGGAGTTGTGTGTCCTTTTGGGCATGGTTTCGTGCTTAGCTATTTTGGTCAGGGTTAGGCACGACTGTGTGAGGCTTTGTATTGTCTGTTTCGATTCGTTCAAGTGTGATAGACCATGCTAAGCCTCGGCATGGCCATGGGAGATTCTATAGCCCCCGTTTCACACCCTTATGGCCTAGTCCAACTAGGTATAACCTCTCTCTTTGAGAATCTTATTCTTAGACTTGTTTTACATCTCTAGCTCATCTGCATTGTGTGTGACCCAATAAGTTCCTTGGTATGTTGGTCATTCATAATTAATCCATTAATTGTGAATAGATCATGAGTAACACCTAGTAGCATATCATGACTCCACCAATTGATCGAAAAATCCAATATTGACTTCAAAATATTTCTGAACCCTTCAGTAGCTTCAGTTGTTCATGCCCTTGTTCCTTTCGCTCATCCTATACCTATTTGTTTCAATACATGATCTAAGTCCTCGTCTTCACTAGGTTGACTATGTCGCACCTAGTCCAAATTAGTTTCTTGACCCTATGGATTCAAATTACTCATACATGTTTCTAAGAAGACTGTCTTAATATGCTTGCTCTGGCCAGAGACTTCTAAGTAATAATCCTGACAAGAGGCCTAGGGTATACATCTCCTTTCTAGGAGTGGTGAATTCTCTGTGAGTTATTCAAACATCTTCGATCACTTTAACTTATACTCAATCAATCCGAAGTTACACCTCCTATGGAGATGGTTATGAAAAAGTCAAAGCATAAGTCGATATGATCAAGATGACTCGAACATCTCAAGTCTAAGGAAGCTCACACTCGAGCTTCAATGATACTCCATTGACATAAATAATCATATGAAGTTTCATAATAGGTCACTCCAATGAACTAGTTACCCTAACTAGCATCCACATGTTCACTCTCAGTATCCCTATGCTTCCATTCAGTAGTACCGTATGCTTGGATAAACCAAGGAGCATAACATATGCTAATTGTTGGTGCAATCGGCCCAGGTCACGATTGACCAGGACTCGAGTTTGGCTCGAGTGATGTTTTGATGTGTTTTAATGTTTCGACAAAAACATATGACAATGTAATTGTCAAGGAAAGTCCAAGCATGGTCTTGGCAATGTAAAAGTCCAAGCATGGTCTTGGCATTTGGGAAAGTCCAAGCATGGTCTTGGCATAGAAAGTCCAAGCATGGTCTTGGCATGGAAAGTCCAACATGGGTTGGCATTAGAAGTCCAAGGGGATTGATATTGGCGGCGTAAAGTCCAAGCGGAGTCTTGGCGGCGTAAGTCCAATGTGCCTTGGCGGTGTAGACACCGTTAGCATGATATAGCCGATGGAAGCACCTGAAGGCTAGCGCGATGGATGAACAAGTCATGGATGACTTGGAGGGATCCAAGAGGCGTAAGGCTGATGGAGGTGGTTAGAAGGCTTAGGTCTAGGCTAAGGGTGGTCTAGCAAGTATGGGGGAACCATACTTGGGTCAAAACCTCATAGTTGAGGCATGTCAGTCGACTGATGCCATGTGGCAGTCGACTGGACCAAGTCAACTAGGGTTTGATCATGAAGTGGCCTAGCGATCGACGCCTTGCTGTTGCGATCGTGATTATGTGATCGATCGATTGATGCGATTTTCGGCCACGAATGGAGTCTCACTCGACGAGACGGCGGTTGAGTGATGGCTCATCGATCGATGTTCATGATCGATCGTGATGTCCTAAGCCGTTGGATTTTTCCAAGGTGGATTACACCGCTTGTCTCACACGACAGCAGGTGTGTGATCGATTGTGATTATCGATCGATCGATCGACCTTTTCAAAGAGTTGAAGCTATATAAGGAGCTCGTGATGGAGGAAAAGATAGCGATTTTCTTGAGCGAAATTGAAGGGGGAAGTTGGTGCTTTCCAGTCCTTCAAAGCTAGTTCAAGGCAATCAAAGATCAAGCAATCCAAAGCTCTTGTAAAGTGTTTTTCCTTTACTTGCATTTGTATTTCATATTGTATTTGCTTGTATTTACTTGTTTATTGTTGTAAACATTTGTACGAGGTTTCTCCGCCTCCGACTTGTTGTCGAGAAGGAGTTTATTGATTAGTGGTGTTTGTGGCATCGCTAGGGTTCGTACGAACCCGATCCGTAGAGTAGGAACCGTGTGGTTCCGAACCATGTTATATCATTGTGTTAGCGTGATTGTATATTTCGTTATTGCTTTCATTATCTATATTCCGCTGCACTAACGAAA
The DNA here is from genome assembly GCA_025175895.1 of Wurfbainia villosa. Classification (NCBI taxonomy): domain Eukaryota; kingdom Viridiplantae; phylum Streptophyta; class Magnoliopsida; order Zingiberales; family Zingiberaceae; genus Wurfbainia; species Wurfbainia villosa. The sequence continues at coordinate 756,654 of CM046005.1, forward strand.
TTGTAGAAACAAACGTGAAAGAATTCCATTGACGCTATTCACCCCCTCTAGCCATTCCAATATTTCTAACAAGTGGTATCAGAGCCCGGGGCTCTTCTACGGATTAACAACCCGGAGTCAAGAAGCTAGAGGGAAGAATATGGAATTTGAGGAAAGATTGGGTGACGACGTCAACATCCCACCTTCCTTCAACCGCGAACATTTTGCGTATTGGAAAGGTAGGATGGAATATTTTCTAATGACGAATATAGAAAATTGGTTTGCCGTGACTATAGGTTTTGATGCTCCGAGAGGAGAAAACGGCGAAATCCTCAAGATGAAGAGATGGACCGAGGAGCAACGGGAAAAATTCAAGACAACCGTTAAGGTAACAAAAATGTTGATTGATTTGATACCTAACGATATTTTGTTCAGATTAGGAAGCTATAGGGATGCCAAAGAGTTGTGTAACAAGTTGATCAAGTTCCACGACAATCCCGAATCGGTCCAAGAAGACTTGGAAGAGGAGGAGACCGAAGAAGAATCATCATCATCCTCACAAGAAAGTGAGGAGTCAACTTCTGGGTCGGAAGAGGTGGAGGAAGTGGAAGAAGCATCCACCTCAAGGATTGAGGGGGAGGAGAGAACCTTCATACCGGAACATCGAGAAGAAGAAGCTTCGACATCCGATCAAGATGAAGAAACTCAAAGTCCAATTCCGGCCTCCACCACCATCGGTAACTCAAACACCTCAATTCAAAATAAAAATAACATTATGTGTTTTGAGTGTAGGAAATTTGGGCATTATAAGAGTAAGTGCCCAAAGAAAGTCAAGAAAGCTCCTCCGGCGCCTAAAAGTCAACAAAAGTCAATGGACGCCGGTTCCCCAAGTATCAAGAGCAAGGAGCACATCATATGCTTCAAATGCAATGCAAAAGGACATTATAGGAATCAATGTCCTAGGGGGAAGAAGAAGACCCAAGAGGGAGCTACACATGTAGGGGGAGCTTCCAAAGCTAACCCTAAGGTATATTTTAATAATGCATCATTTTTAGTTAATAGGCAAAAGCATGCTAAGGGTCTCAATTCTCTTGCTATTTATCATAAAGAGCATGCTAGAAATAACAAACATATTTGCCTAGGAGCTAAGAGTGTTCACTTAGGAAATAAGAAGAAATTTGGGACTAATGTCCCTAAAAATATATTACCTAAGGAAAGCATTAAGAAAATAGGAGAACATCTAGGGCTTTAATGCTAAGAAATCTAGACATATGCCTAGAAATAAAAATATCTCAAGAGAAAATGAAAAATTAAAAATTGAGATATTAGGAAAGGAAAATCAAGCCTTGAGATCAAGGCTTGAAAAACTTGAAAAGACCCTTAAGGTTATGCAAAATCAAATGCAAGGGTCAATTAGTCAAACTTCTAGGTCAAGAAGTCAAAGTCAACATCTAGGATCTAAAAGTCAAAAGTCATCCAAGGGCAAGAAGGGTTTGGGTCACAAACCTAAGCCTAAGGTGGCTTATCATTGTGTTCCATTTGACTATGGAACACTAACTAGGTCTAGGAAGACCAAGGTCAATAGGGAAGTCATCCCTAGAGTTGACAATGGTGTGTGCCTAGTGGCTAGGGTTTCTAGGAAACCTAGGGAAGCCACTAAGAAGGTTACAAGGGGAGTCACCCCTAGAGTTAACCATGACAAAACTAAAATGACCAAGGCTTCTAAGCCTAGAAGGGTCATTAGGAAGGTATCTAGGGAGGTTATCCCTAAGGAGTACCTAATTAACCCTAGGAGCTCAAATCAGTTTTGGGTTCCTAAGAGCGTGATTGATGCACGCTAGATGGGTTAGGGTGTGCCAACCTTAAATGGATGGGTAGTTAACTCAACCATGGCAAAGGTGGCATGTTAGGTCATTTTCAAGGTTATGGTTACCTTGGAAATACATTTGAGTCTTAATCCTAAAAGATGTTAGGATGTGCCAATATTATTTGAGAAGTTTGATAAAATGATCAAATTGGCACAATTTAGGTTTAGAGGTTAGTGTGCCATTTTGGGTTTTTGGCACACTTGAGAGAAAAATAGAAATATGGCAAAATATAATTAATTATATGAAATGGCAATTAATATTAAAATTTAGGTATTACTATACCTATATATTCTATATGTCATGCTTTGTTTGCCATATAACATGCCATGACATCATGCTTATTTTTAATCATTCTATATGTCATGTACATGTTTAGGATTAAGGATTAAATGTCATGTGTTTTTAGATTTCATATTATGCCATGACATCATGATTATGAGCATGTGTTTATCTATATCATCTCTAATTCCATAATCACTCATGCATTTAAGATAATTTGATTGAAATTGATTTAAGGACAATGACATGACTTGGAGTCCCATTTATAAGGGAATCAAGTAGGGTTGCCTTAGAAAAATGCATGAAACCCTAGATTAAATGAACCAAAACTCACATCTCACATCCAATTGACATGTATGTGTATTTATACACCATAGATACATGTGAGATGCTAGGATATGAGTTAAGTTCAAGGTGCATAGTTTTTGCATCTAGATGAACTAAAACTCATCTAATTCTATTTGTGGATCATTGGGAAAGCTTGTGTACAGGTCATGTGCATAGAGCCCAAGGAATATGATCCAAAATAAGGTTTTGAAAACATTTTAAAATCATTTTGAAAAATCTTGGTGAAGTCTATCTTTTGATAGCAATCACCATTGATGAAGTTGATACAAAATAGGGCCAAAACATTGAAAATTTCAATGGTTTTGAGTTTTGTATCAAATTCACTATTTTATGGGTAAAATAATTTTATAATATTTTTCACCCATTGTATGTGTTATAAGTATTATACGTATGAACTTTCAGGATTTTTCGATAAACGTATAATTATTTAGGAATTTCCAAAACTCGATTCTGATAACTAAAATTCGGAAATTTCAGTTATCAGTCGACGCCTGAGTGGCGATCGATGAGTGGCAATAATGATGGTAGTGACAGTCGACTGCCAAGGCTGATTTCGGGAAAACTAGGTTTGGTTAGCCCGTGTTCAGCCATGGTAAAGGTCCCTAATCACTCCTAACCCTAGGATATGCTTTGGGAAGCATTATAAAGGGTGAAAATCCATTGGATATGGATTAGGAGAAGTATTTAGGGTTTGTATCAATTTTAAGGTGTTGGAAAGTTCAATGTTGAATTTCTAACCTTAATTTTGATGGTTTAGAGTTGGCTTAGGGACTGCCCAAGGACATTGTTGGTGCAATGGTCAAGGGGGAGCAAGCCTTTAGGGGGAGGTATCCATCTTGGGATGATGGATGTGTTTTTCTCCTTGAAGAGGAGAAGTTATTGGGAGAATATGACATCAATTGGGAAATTGATGGGACTTTTGAGAGACCCAATTTGAAAATTAGGAGAGTAAATGAGATTGTCTCTCTTGAGTGATATTGGATTTATCACTAGGAAGATGGTAGGCATCCTAAGTATTTTTGGATCAAGGGGGAGATTGTAAGATCTCATTGGGACATGAGACATTGACCTCCTTGGAGAGAAAACCTTTTTGATGTTAGTCAAAAAAGGGGAGAATGTTTGGGGGAGAACGTTTGGAGAGTATTTACCAATTTGGGATAATTGGTAAGGGATTTGAGTTAGTGTTCTAACTCAATAATTTGTTTAGTTTTTGTCAAACATAAAAAAGGGGGAGATTGTTGGTGCAATCGGCCCAGGTCACGATTGACCAGGACTCGAGTTTGGCTCGAGTGATGTTTTGATGTGTTTTAATGTTTCGACAAAAACATATGACAATGTAATTGTCAAGGAAAGTCCAAGCATGGTCTTGGCAATGTAAAAGTCCAACATGGGTTGGCAAGAGAAAGTCCAAGCATGGTCTTGGCATTTGGGAAAGTCCAAGCATGGTCTTAGCATAGAAAGTCCAAGCATGGTCTTGGCATGGAAAGTCCAACATGGGTTGGCATTAGAAGTCCAAGGGGATTGATATTGGCGGCGTAAAGTCCAAGCGGAATCTTGGCGGCGTAAGTCCAATGTGCCTTGGCGGTGTAGACACCGTTAGCATGACATAGCCGATGGAAGCACCTGAAGGCTAGCACGATGGATGAACAAGTCATGGATGACTTGGAGGGATCCGAGAGGCGTGAGGCTGATGGAGGTGGTTAGAAGGCTTAGGTCTAGGCTAAGGGTGGTCTAGCAAGTATGGGGTAACCATACTTGGGTCAAAACCTCATGGATGCCATGTGGGACCAAGTCAACTAGGTGGAAGTAGCCTAGCGTTTGTTAGGAGCGGTCGGTGATGGACAATGATCGGTGATTATATGATCGATCGTGATGCTCGGTTTTCGGCGCGAGAATGGAGTCTCACCGATCGGCCGAGACGAGCGGTCGAGTGATGGCTCATCAGTCGACTGATGCTCATGATCAGTCGACTGATGTCCTAGCCGTTGGATTTTTACAGCGTGGATTACACCGCGTTGTCTCACGACAGCGGTGTGATCCGATCGACGGTCCCGATCGGTCGATCGACCTTTTCCAGCACAGGTTGAAGCTATATAAGGAGCTCGTGATGGAGGAAAAGATAGCGATTTTCTTGAGCGAAATTGAAGGGGGAAGTTGGTGCTTTCCAGTCCTTCAAAGCTAGTTCAAGGCAATCAAAGATCAAGCAATCCAAAGCTCTTGTAAAGTGTTTTTCCTTTACTTGCATTTGTATTTCATATTGTATTTGCTTGTATTTACTTGTTTATTGTTGTAAACATTTGTACGAGATTTCTCCGCCTCCGACTTGTTGTCGAGAAGGAGTTTATTGATTAGTGGTGTTTGTGGCATCGCTAGGGTTCGTACGAACCCGATCCATGGAGTAGGAACCGTGTGGTTCCGAACCACGTTATATCATTGTGTTAGCGTGATTGTATATTTCGTTATTGCTTTCATTATCTATATTCCGCTGCGCTAACGAAATTGTAGAAACAAACGTGAAAGAATTCCATTAACGCTATTCACCCCCTCTAGCCATTCCAATATTTCTGACACTAATCTTACAGAATTGATGATGTCAAATTTTAACAATTCATCAACTAGAGATCATTTCAATACTTACATAATTGTACAAGATGAGATACCCACTAATTATGATCCAATCATAATTTCTCTCATATTATGTATCGTATTGTGGACTTCAATAGATGAGTTTAAGATCTAATCACATACATAGAAAATGTACACTCAAATAATGAATTTTATTAATAATATCTAAGGTAATTGTCTTAGGACACCTTTCAATTATATCATACTCCCACTTGGCCTATAGTCAATCGCTTTGGTATCTAATACCATAAGCCTTTATATGCCTCTCGAATTTTTTCTCAAGGAATAGGCTTTGTCAAGGGTCTGTTAGATTCCTATCGGTGGGAACTTTATCTATTTGTACGTCTCTTCTACCTATGATCTCTCTGATCAGATGGTAACGATGAAGTATATACATGGATCGCTAATGATACCATAATTCCTTCGCCTATGCAATGGAGTCATTATTGTCGTAGTAAACTGGTAATGCTTCAACAACACTTGAAATAACTCTAAGTTTAGTGATGAACTTCTTGATCCAAATTGTCTCCTTTGTTGCTTCAAAAGTTGCAATGTATTATGCCTATGTGGTAGAATCAACAATGATGTCTTATTTGGAACTTTTCAACTCACTGCATTGTCATTCAAGATGAATATGTATCCAGATTGGGATTTTTAGTTCCCTTATTTGTCTGGAAGTTGGTATCAGTATACTTGTTTATTACCATATCACCTCCTCCATATACCAAAAATAAGTCCTTAGTTCTTCTCAAATACTTAAGAATTACCTTGACATCTACCCAATAGTTCATACCAGGATCCGAATGGTTTTACTCATAACACTCAAAGGCATGACACATCGGACTTAGTACATAACATAATATACATGATCAACCCTATAGCTAACGCATACGGGATCAGAGTCATGCGAATCCTCTCGTCTTTTGTGCGCGAGCACATAGACTTTGAAAGGTGAATCTTATGCCTCGGGGGAATAAAATATTTCTTGGATTCTCCCACGTTAAACCATTTTAGCACTTTGTCTATGTATGTAGATTATAAAAGACCAAGCAACTGATTTGATCTATCTCTATAGATCTTGATCCCCAAGATATAAGTTGTTTCTACCATTGTCTTTCATGGAGAACATTTTGAACAACCAAACTTTAACTAATTGAAGAATCGAGACATCATTTCCTATGAGTAGTATGTCATCGACATATAATACTAGGAATACAATTGTACTCCCACTAACCTTTTTATACACACAGAGTTCATCAGGATTTCGTGAGAAATCAAACTATTTGATTGTCTCATCAAAATGGGCATTCCAACTTCTGGATGTGTGCTTCAATCCATAAATGGATCTCTGAGGTTTGTCTACCTTTTTCGTATTGATATATGCGAAACCCTCAAGTTGTATCATATATACATCCTCTGATAGGCTCGCATTAAGGGAAACTATTTTCACATCCATCTATCATATCTTATGATCATAATAAGCTACTATGGCTAGGAGTATTCGTGTGGATTTAAGCATAGCTACTGGTGAAAAGTTTGTCATTGCCAACACCTTATCTTTGACGATATCTTTTATCACTAATCTTGTTTTATAGGTAATTACATTACCATCCATGTTAGTCTTCCTTTTGAAAATCCACTTGCACCCTATAGGTGTTATGTATTCGGGTGGGTCCATTAAGTTCCAAATATGGTTTCTGTACATGGAATCCATTTCCGACATCATGGAATTTAGTCGTTTATCCCTTTCTGAACTTTTCATAACTTCTTCATAATTAGTAGGCTCATCACCCTTGATGATCAATACATCATTCGATTCACTTATAAGAAATCTATATCTCTTAGAAACATGTCGTATTCTACTAGATCTACAAAGAGGTTGTGTTTCTAAAGGTTCAACTGTTATCTCATCTCTATGAGCGATAGGTTGTGGTTCTTGACTAGGCATCTCCTTAGTGTCTATTGGAGTCTCTTGAACTACACTTAGTTCAACCTCACTCCCACTATTTTTCTATAAGAGAAACTCCTTTTCTATGCTTACAACATTCCTTGAAATAAATGCCTTTTTTCCAAAGGAAGATAGAATTGATAACCCTCATTTCCTTAGGGTAATCAATGAATAGATACCTGTTAGACTTAGCTTCTAGCTTGTCAGATACTGTTCTCTTCACATAAGAAGGATAACTCCATATCTTTAAATAAGATAAATTGAGTTTCTTACTATTTCATACCTCATATGGAGTAGTAGAGATAATCTTAATCAGGACTCTGTTTAGTAAGTAAATAACAGTCTTGAGTGTGTAATCCCAAAAAGATTTGGGAAGACTTGCATGAAGCATCATCAACTTCACCATGTCCAACAAGGTTCGATTTCGCCTTTCAACAACACCATTATGATGGGGTGTATAAGGCAAAGTCTTTTGGGACAAGATGTCATCGTCTTTGAGATAATACTGAAACTGTTGGCTTAAATATTCTCCACTTCGATCATATCGAAGTACTTTGATACTTTTTAAAAGTTATTTCTCTACTTCATGTCTGAATTCTTTGAACCTTTCAAAGGTCTCAGACTTGTATCTCAATAGATACACATACCCAAATCGTGAACAATCATCGATGAAGGTAATGAAGTAGTTATAACCTCCTTGTACTTGAGTTGACATTGGTTCACATACATCGGTATGTATAAGACTCAAAAAATCAAACTCTAGTTTACCTTTTTCCTTAAAAGTTAACTTTGTCATCTCTGTCTTTTAAGCATGAATCACATATGTCAAATGAATTCAATTCAAAAGACCCCAAAATGCCAAACTTGTGCAATTTGGTCATGTGATCCTTACTAATATGACCAAGATGACAATGTCAGATATAGAAGGTTAATCAATTATCTATTTTAGCACGTTTTCTACTCGATTCGATATTGAATATTTTGTTGGATATATCTAACATGTAGATTCCATTGTTTAACATTCCAGTTCTATAGAGAACACTATTCAACGTAATGTAACAATAATTATTACTAAAAGTCAAATGAAAATCTCTTCTATTCAAACAAGAAATATAAACAATGTTCTTTATTAATGAATGAAGATAAAAATAATTTTTCAACTCTAAAACTAGTTCATTAGGTAATTGTTGAAAATAAGTCTCTATAGCTACATCAACAATCTTTGCTCTATTGTCAAACCTTAGATTTGCTTCTCCCTTGACTAGTCTTCTACTATTCTTTAGCCCCTATATGTCATTACGTATGTGTAATGCACACCCGGTATCCAATACCTATGTATTTTTAAAAATAGTATGACATTCAATAACGAATATAACTGAAGTAGTTTGAGCATAAGATGTCTTTTTCTGCTTCAATGACTCCAGATAATGTTTGCAGTTCTTTTTCCAATGTTCCTCCTTGCCACAATGATGACAAGTGTCTTTTGGAGGAGGTGCTTCCTTCTTAGCCTTTCTCTTTCCCTTGGCTCCTTTATTTGACTTCCTCTTAAAACCTTTCTTTGAGAAGTCAACCGGTATCACAACCTTCTATTCCTTCTTAACAAATGGCTGAATTGTTTTGAGCATGTTGATTAGTTTGGGTATTGTGAACTCAATTCTGTTCATTTGATAGTTCATCACAAACTATGAATAACTATCAATTAAACTATAGAGAATTAAGTTAATACTTAATTCATGGTCCATGACAAATTCTAACGATCCCAACCACTTAATATAGTCATTCATCTTTAGTGCATACTACACTGCAGATAAACCCTTCTATATCTTTGAGCGAAAGAGGAGCTTCGTGATCTTGAACCTTTCGAATCTCGCTTTCTCGTCAAACAACTCACGAAGATAATAGACAATGGTAAAAGCATCCATATGCTCATGTTTCTTTTGCAACTCAAGAGTCATAGAAGCTAGCATAATGCGGCTTGCCATATCTGAGTTAGCAATATGGTTCTGATAAGCCAATTTTTGGTCACCAGAAGTATTGTCCTTAGGAGGTTGGGGAAGACCATCTTCAAGGACATAAGCTATCTTTTCAGCCTTTAGAACAATTCTTAAGTTCTAAAAGTAGTCCAAGAAGTTTGGCACAGTCAATTTGTTTGCATCAAAATCGAATGTAAGTTAATGGAGGTCAACATGTTATTCTATTAATAAAACCTAGACATACAAAAAGAATATATAAGAGAGATGAATTTATAATGTAAATCATTTACATTAAATAGAACTCCCAATATTTTGTTTGAATTCAAGAGCCCTAATTAACTTTAAATTCGAGAGATGATAGATTTTCTCCTAGTGGATTGATATCCATTATAACTAATATTAATCTTGGAGAGAGTCCTACAAGCTAATCTTAGTTCTAATAGTAGGTATCAACAATATCAATTATATAACTATCACTTAATTTATACTATCAACTAATTGAATGTTCACATATAGATTAGGTTATTAACTCATTAACATATATGCATCATATACATATCACCTAATTGCATCTCAATTCACATTGACCTAGGAGAGAGTCCAACAAATCAATACTTTCAGTTAGGTTCAATCCATTAATTATGAGATCGAAAATAAATGGTCCAAACACATCTAATTTTCTAGCTAGGCTTGGAGAGAGTCCAACAACCCAAACTAAAAACTTAGACTCTGATTCTTTCCATTTAATGGAACATCGAATCTCAATGGTCTGAACATATCCAATGTCATGTCAAGCTTAAAGAGAGTCCAATAATCTAAACATGAAATTGAACTCTAGTTCATACTATATCAATGGAAGGTGTAAGCTCCAATATTTGCACTAGGGATTTTTTTTGTTATACTAGGTCTCATCTATGACTTGAAAATTAAATCTATTGGTGCAATAGACCTCAGGTAAAGATTGACCAAGATTGAATGGGACTCGAGTTGAGTTTCAATGTTTGACAATATGAAGGATGGTATGAGGGAGATTGTTGGTGCAAACAACCTCATGATAAGGCTAACCAAGCTTGAGTGAAGCTCAAGTTAAGTTTAGCGTGAAGTCAAGTAGGTCAAGGTTAACCAGATACTTGACGAGTAAAAAATCCAAGTGGGGTAGGGAAGACCGGACACTTAGTGGTCGAAGTCTAACTAGAAGTTGGCAAGTGAGAAATCCAAGTCGGTCAAGAAAGACCGGACATTTGGTAGTTGAAAGTCTAAGTAAGGAGACTTGGCAAGGAAAGTCCAAGTATGGAGATTTGACAAGGAAAGTCCAAGTGTGGAGACTTGTTAATAAAAGTCTCGGAAACACGACCTCATGAAAAAGGAAGACCCGATAGTATGACAAAGTCGAAGGAAGCACTTGAAGAGTAGTGCAAAGGTGAGGAGTCATAGACTCGGATGCATTCTAAAGGGGTGAGGCTGATGAAAGAAGCTTGAAGGCTTAAGTCTAGGCTAAGAGTAAGTGTCAAGTATAAGAGGATCATATTTGATGAGTTAAATCTCAATTATATGGTATACCAGTTGACTAGTGGTTTGACCAGTCACTAGTCAATGCTCGGGTAAGTGAGGAAGTCACGACACTCAAGAGGCTCGAAAAAGTACTCGGGCACTCGACTAGTGGTTTAGACCAGTTGACTAGTCTGGTGCTTGGGCATTGGGAGTTGAGAGGTCGGACAATCATACTCGGGAAATCCCGAGCGGTGCTCGGGAAGTTGAGCGGTGCTCGGAAGCCCGAGTGGTGCTCAACACTCAGACTCAGGAAATCCTGAGCGGTGCTTAGGAAGCCCGAGCGGTGCTTAGGAAGCCCGAGCAGTGCTCGACACTCATACTCGAGAAGTCTCGAGTGGGGCTCAGGACTTGATTGGTCATAGGTAATCGGCTCGAGTCGAACTTGGGTACTTGAGGGACTCAATACTCGAGCAGTTGACTATTGTGGTGAAGCAGTCGACTGACCGCGGATAATCAGGATGAATGAGGTGCTCGGGACAACTGGTGTTATAGAGACTGTGGTGCTCGAAAAATGAGAAACAATGCTTTGACAAAGTAGTCGATTGGTGTGGTAAGATCAATTGACTGACTTAAGGATCAAGCACACATAACGTCTTCGAATTGACTAGCTAGTCGATTGGTGGATCAGCAGTCGATTGATGGTTGTGAGCAGTCGATTGATCAATTGAAATCCGATGTGGATCAAGTCATTGTGAGACAATGGTTGAGTGACCAGTCGATTGGTGGGCGAAAATCAACCGACTTATAAAAGGAGGGTATGGTGAAGTTCTTCGATGGCGATTCTTGAGGATTTTTGAAGGGAAGCATTGTTGCATTCCAAGTCTTCCTAATTTTAATGTCATTTGTCCTTAATTTTAATTTGATAAAATGTATGAATTGTGATCATGGCATATTAGATGTGCATAATTTAAAAGCATCGTCAATGATGCATGATATCATGACATGATAAAACTAACCTGAGCATTAACATAACATTTCTAAGCACTCATGTAATACATGATGTCATAACAAGGTATGACAATCAAATCATGACAAATGTGCAAAAATACAAAGGTATAAAGATACCTAAGTCTTGAACCTAATTGACATTATTTAGTGTTAGGACCTATGCGCCCGTTAGAGGGGGGGTGAATAGCGTTGTCGTCGGTTCAATGGAATTTATTCGCGTTTGATCATCTACAATCTTGTTAACACAATGGAATAATAATAACAAAGACAAATAACAAGATACACAATCACAACGCATAAATACAACGTGGTTCGAAACCTCAAGGTTCCTACTTCACGGATTGAACTCAAAAGATCCCTAGCGATGCAAACACACACCACTAATCAAATACTCCTTCTCGACAACAAGTCAGAGGTGGAGAAACCTCGTACAAGTGATTACACTAAGTAATACAAGGTAAAACAAGCAAATACAAGATGAATATAGAAAATAACGTAAAGAAAACTTTACAACTATTGCTTGGGAATGCTTGCTTGTTGATTGCTTGAACCGTGCTTAACAACCCTAATTTGTACCAGCAAATCGCCTCAAAGATGCTCAAGAAATCACTACCAAATCCCTTGCTTCGTGCTCCTTTTAAACCTGCAACTTGAGCTAGATTTTGCCTAGCAGTCGACTGATCGAGACCATCAGTCAACTGCTCCTGTAGTCGTTGTCTCACAATGGCCCGAGCCACGTTGGATAAGTTCTAACAAATACACCATCAGTCGACTGATCTAGCCATCACTCGACTACCAAACCCTAGCAGTCGACTCGGAAATCTTCTATGCCTGAAAACTCGACTTGCAGTCAACTGATCAATCCATCAATCGACTGCCCATGTCACACCCCGAGGTAGACTCTGTCTGGCCAACGGACGACACCCCCTTATGACAATTCCAATACAAATCCAAATAGACGCAGCCAACATAGCACATGTGAAAAATACATAACCTCGACAGTAGAAGACAAACACAATAAAAGATATAATCTCAACAATAAAGGCATACCGATATATTCGTCCACCAGTAAACAAAATCCAACAATGAAATCGTAGAGGAAATCACAATTATTACAATTAACCCACAATACTATCTCCAATAAAAACAAAGTCCATATCGAGATACATACGATATACGGAAACAAGACCCTTGGAAAAACTGTGGGATGGGATCATGTGGCGATGCTCCAAGACCATGCTGAAATCTTCTATCTGCCACCTAGGCGATAAGAAACCCAGGGTCCGTGGTGGTGAGTATAAACTCAGGGATAATACGTAGAAAGTGCATGAAAAACATATAAGATATAGAGATCTACAAGTATACAGAAGTAGTCCAACAGATATACAGTTATAAATGTAATAACAGATAACCACTAGTATAGACATACTCAATGCGTATACTAACAGATTAACTGAACATGAAGTAATGTAAATACTTGACGGTCTGCAACAACATGAGCTATATCATCCTAAACAGGTATACAATAACATAACCCATATGACATACGATAGTCTGAACCAACACATACTCATGCTCAACACACACACAGCAGTATAAAATATACAAATGACATGTAACATGATGTACAAGCATATGCAACAAACAAATGCAGCATCTCAAAGGCATATGTAAAACATATATCGAATACATGCATACATATATACATATCTCAGCAATGTATATGACATGCCATGTCTGCGGACCCATCCAACCACGACCCCAGTATGGCCTGGGTGGCACAACATGACAACTATCCCGACTCTAGCTACCACTACCCTCGAGTGGCCGAGTTGGTAGTATGAATGAGTAGCATATAAGCATAAAGAGCTAGTAACTCCATGGGGGTCTCTGCTGCTAGCCGCTCCATCACACTACCTATGAGTGGATGAGCACCGTACACAGGACAATTGTACATCACACAACCACCGTCTATAGTAGGCGAATGCGCTAACTACCACTCTGCACAGTGGCCAAGTGTGCATCTCCAGCTACCATAATCTATAGTGGTCGAGCACGGCACATCCAATGCTCTGCACTCAACCCTACTATCACTACCCCGAGTGGCCGGGGAGGCAGGATGACTGACGACCCGTCTCAACCACAAGGGAGACCCAGTCAACAGCATGCATGCAATGTAATGACGCACAACTCCACACATGTATCCCTGCAACACTCCCTATCCCAAGGGAGTCATGGTCAACCAAAAGTTAACTATGCAAGGGCTACTAATCTACAATCACAACCTACTTATCTATGCACAGATAAATAGATCCACCATAAATGCACATCTATTATGTGTACGATACAGAGATTGACTCCATAATCTAATTCATCACCTAACCCTAGTGATGTGACATGATAACCCAAATTGAGTTCACAATGGTAACCCTAACTACATGTACTTAACTGAACATCCATCAGCGAAGACACAATAGGGTTCGTAGTTCATATCCAGGATAAATGAATGATGAATTAACAACAATATATCTCAAAGATCAGGGCTAAGTACAAGCACAAGATTAAATAGGAGTGGATTTAAGATCAAAAGTAATAGCATAAATCTAAATTCATGCACTAGATTCAGATCAAACTACCTGACCAAGGTAGATATTACCCACCTGATACGAAGCTCGAAATAATCCTCACGGTTGTGGACCTGCTTCGTAACCCAAACCTGCACATAATAACAAACTATGATTAAGTACATACCTTCTATAAATATATGAACTAAACACTACTTCATTTCTATGTTAACATCCTTTCCTCGTCTCCGAGTTTGAAACCCCAATTATCCCAATCTGATACACCACAACCAAACTCATAATAGATCACCAACATCCACAAGATCAATTAAAGTAAATAGATATAAACACACTCAAATCAATCTCACCACAACTCCATCATTTATAGCAACACAACCAAAATCATCTACGGATCAACCAATCATCAATTGGACTTCACAGCTCACTTCAAATGCATCACCAACACACTCTACAACCCTGGCAGCTCCACCCCAATAGCCAGATTGATCAACAATCCACACTTCCAATCATCCCCAAAATCAATTAAAGGAAACCGGATTAAACACAATCATCATAAACCACTTACATCTTACACAGGTCAACAACTCCACAACGTTGAAGGAAGAACACAACTTACACCTTGCTGCTTCAACTATATAGCTGGCACCACACAACCTCACCCTTAGCATCCTCGATCACACCAACAATCTGAAATAAAATTGAACATACATCAGGGAAGGGAACAATAAATCATAACTTACCAACTCTTTGGATCCATTGACGTTGCTCCTTCCCTACTCCCTTGCTCACCGAAGCCAATCCAAGCTCATACACTGTCCAAAACCACCGATCCAAGCTACTGGCAGTGAGAATTACAAGCAAAGGTGGAGTTCATCCAAATCAAGGGAAAAGATCGTCTGCTTACCCAAATCTCAGTAGAAACTTGTGAATCCCAGCTCACAGTCGGAGACCCGATCGACTCACTGCAAATCCCTAGCTCCCAGTGAGGACCCTCACCTGACGAAGCTCAACCAAAACCCCTCCCTCTAGCTGGATCTTCTACTAGAAGATCGCCAGCAGCAGCTGAGGCACGGAGGAGATAGGAAGCAGAGGAAATCGCGAGAGAAGAACGAAGAAGAAACCAATCGCGATGGGGAGGAAGAAGAAATGAGGTGGAAGAGATTCGTTTGTCTCTTTTAAAAGTCGTTCCCTTGGTTCAGGCGAACCCGATTCAAGCTCCAACCGGTTCAAGCTCCAACCAATTTAGCCCCTAATTCAATTAAACCCAATCTCAATTAACCCTAATCCTTGATTAAAGCTAATTAACTCGGTTTAATCTATATCCTTATTTTTTACCCGTATCTTACATTCTCCCCCACTTAATAAAATTTAGTCCTCAAATTTTGTACTTAAATGCAGTAATTAACTCAAGAAAATTTCTTGAACTACTACATACCTCAAGTGAACAGATGAGGGTATCGAGCTCGGATAATATCCTCTAGCTCCCATGTAGCCTCCTCATCTGTATGATGCTGCCATCCAATCTTTACAAGTCGGATGATTTTGTTCCGTAGCTGACACTCCTTGCGACCAAGAATCCGCATTGGAATCTCTTCATAAGTCGCATTAGACTGGAGTGGAATCGACACCTCTGTCAGAACATGATCAGGATGTGGCACGTATTTCCTCACATAGAAACATGGAATATGTTATGAACACCCGCAAGCGTTGGAGGTAAAGCCAACTGGTAAGATATACCCCCAATCCGCTCCAATATCTCGAATGGACCAATGTAGTGTGGTGCTAACTTTCCTTTAAGCCCGAATCTCTTGACTCCTTTTGTAGGTGATACACGCAGGAATACATGATCTCCTATGGAAAACTCCAAAGCCTTCGCGACCGATCCATAACTCTCGCTGGGTCGATATCGCGGTAATCGATAATCATCGTCCGATAACCATTACATCAACTTCTCCTGATCGTAAGCCGATACTGCTGAGGCCCGGCCAATAGCTGTCGCTCCCCAATATCCTCCCACAATACCGGAGATCTACAGGGTCTACCGTACAAAGCCTCGAAGGGAGCTATCTGAATAGAGGAGTGATAACTGTTGTTATAAGCAAACTCCACTAAATGGACATGATCCTCTCAACTGCCTCCGAAATCCATAACGCAAGATCTCAATAAGTCCTTCAGAGTCTGAATGGTATGCTCAGACTGTCCATCTGTCTGTGGATGAAATGTTGTACTGAGACGAAGTTCAGTGCCCATAGCCTACTGAAGACTCTGCTAGAATCATGAGGTAAATCATGGATCTCTATCAGATATGATACTTACGGGCATTCTATGCAGCCTGACAATCTCTCTATAATATAACTCTGCCAGTCGATCTAATGGGTGTGTCCCACGAATTGGAAGGAAATAAGCAGATTTGGTTAACCGGTCCACAATCACCCAAATCGCACCATATCCTTTATGGGTTCTGGACAATCCCGTAATGAAATCCATCGTGATATGTTCCCACTTCCCTTCCAGAATCAGGATTTTCTGCAACAATCTAACAGGTTTCTGATGTTCAGCCTTTACCTGCTGGCATACCAAACGTCGAGTGACGAAATCCGCAATATCCCTCTTCATACCGTCCCACCAGTATGAACGCTTTAAATCCTGATACATCCGGATACCACCATGATGTATAGCAAATCTCGAATAATATGCCTCTCGTAATAACTCCTCCTTAATCGGATGCGTGTCCAGAACACATAATCTTCCCCGAAAATGTAGGACTCCAGTCTAGTCACACGAGAAATCTGTCCGTTGTCCCGAGTCCACAGTGCTACATAAAAACTGCGGATGTTGATCACTAGCTTGTACCTCTTTGATCCTCTCGGCAATAGCGGACTGGGCAACCATAGATACTAATATCCCCTGGATGTTTGACCCTATTCAGACAACCCCAACTCTGAGAACTGTCAAACTAGATCAGTAACTGCTATCAATTGACTGGCCAGAATCCCATGGGACTTCTTGCTCAGTGCATCTGCTACTACATTAGCTTTTCCCGGATGATACTGTAGGGTGCAATCGTAATCCTTCAAATATTCCATCTATCGTCTCTGTCTAAGATTCAATTCCTTCTGAGTGAAAAGATATTTCAAGCTCTTATGGTCCATATAGATCTCAAAAGTAATCCCATACAGATAATGTCTCTATATTTTTAGTGCAAAAAGAATGGTTGCTAACTCCAAATCGTGCACCGGATAATTTCTTTGGTGATCCTTTAGCTGACGGGATGCATAAGATACTTGGAAAGAAGCATCAGTATATAGTACTATCCCATCGCAACCAGAAGGAATCACTAATATAGGTGTAGAAATTAGCCGCTACTTAAGCTCCTGAAAGCTAGACTCACAAGCCTCTGACCAGGTAAACTTGATCCCTTTCCGGGTCAAGCGCGTAAGTGGTGTGGCTATCCGAGAAAATCCCTCCACAAATCTACGATATTACCCGGGCAAACCAAGGAAACTACGAACTTCCTGAACTGACTTTGGCTGCTCCCAGCTGGTAATCACCTCGATTTTCTGTGGATCAACGGAAATACCCCTGCTAGATACCACATGTCTAAGGAAACCCACGAAAGATAGCCAGAAAGCGCATTTACTGAACTTGACATATAAATGCTCTCGTCGCAACATCTCTAACACAATCCGAAGATGATGCTCATGCTACTCCACCGATCAAGAATATATCAAAATATCATATATGAATATGATGGCCAACTAATCCAAGTACTTCAAGAATACCCGGTTCATCAAATCCATAAATGCAGCCGGAGCATTAGTAAGACCAAACGACATCACCAGAAACTCATAATGTCTATAACGCGTGCGAAACGCTATCTTCTGAACATCCTCGTCTCTTACTCTCAACTGATGATAACCTGAGCGCAGATCAATCTTGGAATACACACAAGTATCTTTGAGTTGATCAAATAAATCTTCTATCCTCGGTAGTGGATATTTGTTCTTAACGGTCATCGCATTTAGTTGTCGGTAGTCAATACATAACCGCAATGATCCATCTTTCTTTTTAATGAAAAGTATCGAAGCTCCCCATGGTGAAACACTAGGATGAACAAATCCCTTATCCAACAACTCTTGCAGTTGTATTTTAAGCTCGCTCAACTCTTTCGGTGTCATCCGGTAAGGAGTCTTCGATACTGATGCGATTCTTGGGATTATCTCTATCGCGAATTCCACTTGCCTAGGAGGTGGCAAGCCCGGAAGTTCATCTGGAAATACATCCGGATACTCATGAACTACCCGCACACTGGAGAGGGGTGGTATCTCCTCACTCTCCACTTTGACTAAAGACAATAAGTACCCATGACAACCATGAGATAATAATTTTCGAGCCTGAAGTGCAGATATAATGGACACTCCATCCTCTCCGGTACCAACGAATTCCCATGCAGGCTGATGTGGTGGTCGGAACGTCACTACTTTTACTCTACAATCCACTGTAGCACAGTAAGTAGCCAACCAATCCATTCCAAGTATAATGTCAAATTCCACCATCTCTATGTTAGTGAAAGCCCTAGAGTCAATCATGTGATGATTGTTGTATGGACTTTATTGTATCATATTCCTATTTATAAAAGCATGGTTATTATATTTACTTGTATTGGTGCCAAATAACTAAATATAATAATGTCCTTGAGTAGTAGGTTCTTATCTATATCAATCGATTAGTTGAATCGATAATGAGATGATATAGAGAACACTACTCTTAATCATTCCTAGTCAAGTATTAACATTCAGGGACAATGTTAATACGTAGAGACTAGCATGTAGGTCAACACGATGACTTGATCTCACAAGTCATGGATATGAGATATCAAGTTGACACATGGGTATGCATTGGAGAATGTATATTGAATGACCCGCCATGAGAAAGTATCATGGATCGTTATATGAGTGTCATATACTTTCTCATGTGGCTATTAGTATGACTATTAGTCCTTAGACCTGAAGTCACCATGGTTCCCTACATAAGGAGTTGCATACTTTGGCTTCGTCAAACGTCACCCGTAAATGGGTGGACTATAAAGGCGATTACTGGGTATGTAACAAATTATACGAAGGGATGTGAGTGATGTAGATGAGATCTATCCCTCCTATATGATGGGGGTGACATCGATATTCTTGATAGAGTGAGACCACGAAGTGCATGGTCATGCCCAAATGAGTCAATATGAGATATTGAGCTCATTTGATTAGAGTAAGTCTACTTGGAGTTCAAGATATAGATTGTACCGAGGATGACACAGTCTATGCCCCGATTGGTTAATCTAGATGTTAAGGATAGAGAGACATTGTCACATATTGTGAGAGTCACAATTAGTAGTCACAAAGGCGATGTTGGAGCTCAACATTCTTGTAACTTGGGTAGCAATGATGTGTTGCTAGATACCGCTCATTGCTTATGTTTCTAAATCGATTTAGGGACATTGCCAACGTTACAAGAACCTATAGGGTCACACACATAAGGGAAATTAGATGGAGATTAGGTTCATATGATGAACCATGAGGATTAGGTTCATGGGATGAACCAAATTGGATTAAGAGTAATCCTAATTAGACTAATTGAGTTGGACTCGATTTGATTCAAGTGTTGAATGAGTCTAATTTAGATTTGATTCATCAAATCAATTTAAATTAATGAATAGAGATTCATTAAATTAAATTGACTTGAATCAAATGGTTGGATTTGATCAACCATGGGAGATAATAGGTCAAGTTTGACTTGACTTGAGAGGGAAGATGAAAGGTCAAGTTTGACTTGGCTAAATGTCATGTCATGATGATGACTTGGCATGGCCAGCCAATGATGATGCTCCACATCATCATTGAATTAGCATGTGGTGCCACCTCATGAGGAAGACCAAGAGCCATTGGCTCTTGGAGGAGTTACATGCATGCATTTAACCCCCCTAAGAAAAGTGGTCGGCCACTATTCTCATTAGATGAGAATTATTTTTGTGAGTTACAATACAACTTCATCTTCTTCCTTGGATCACCCTCTCAAGCTCTCCCAACCTCCTTGGCCGAAATTCCTAAAGGGTGCTAGCACACTCTAAGGTATTTTTCTCCACCTATTGCTTGTGTGGATACCAATAGAGGAGTGTGCACTTGACACTCTCGAGTTCCGGCGAACCTTTTGGACGAGCGGGATTTGCGAAGGGCGTCGAATCGAGGGTAACTTCTTATCATGTAGATCTAGAGTAGATCTAAAGGTATTAAACACATATATGTTAGATTTATATTTTATACTTTGCACAGATCCGTGGTCGGGGCTTCCGAGGTTTCCGCAATGTAAAAAGTGATTTTTGCAGCTCGGAAAACCCAACAGTGGTATCAGAGCCACGTGCGAAGCATGTATGTGTTTCATTTTTGTGGTTTTTATATTAGATATAAAATTACAGAATTTTATGTTTCTTTAAATTTCCTATTTTTATAGAATTTTTGGGTATTTTTCTCGAAGATTCGAAGCAACGAGTGTTGGGACACTTGTCGGCTTCAACCACCAAGAAAAACTCTCCGAAACGGTGAGTTCTCGCTTTAGGTTTTTGGGACAGCGACTTAAGTCACTGTAAGATCATAGTAGGGATACTCACAAAGTTTATTTTACGAGTAGGGGCGCTGCCCCTATCCCCGAAAGGGGCCTTGTCCTGCGATCGCGCCCGGAAACCGCTTAGCGGGACCGTTACAGAGAGGGGACTCATAAAATTGAAAAAAATAGGAAAAATTATAGAAATTTTTTGTAAAAATATATAATTTAGAATTATGTATAATTCTGTGATTGTCATGGCCGAATGACCCCAATTTGATTGGATTATGATGTGTTGTAATTCATAATACGGCCTGCGTGCCGTTTTTGTGGTTGTGCGTATTGTATAGTGTATGCGATCTGCGCGTCGTACCTCTTCTTTTGAAATTCTAGTTGTAAATAGTTTTAGACTCGAATGTAACTCGAGTTTCATATTTGTAATGTACAAAATGGAGCGGTGGAAAGTCCACTTGTAGACGAAGTTACGAGAAGGGTGCCGACGACATATGGCGGTCAAAGGAAGCGCTTAGAGAAGCCGCTAGCCTTAGGTTGACCGTCCGATCTTCTCATTGGCTTGAGAAGATCGTAGTAGGGCCATGACTACATCACAGTTAATTATATATATATATATATATATATTTGATTTTGCTTGTATGTATATGATGCATGCTAGTAGAATAGTGCTTGTATGTATATGATGCATGCTAGGATAATTTTCTTGTATGTATATGATGCATGCTAGAATAATGTATGTATGTATGTGATGCATGCTAATATAGAATAATAAAGGCCTTAATGCATATATGATACACATTACGATTAGATTATATCTTAATCGAATCAACTCGTAAATGTCTACCAGGTCCTTGATACCCATCACTACCTCGATCATTTGTAGTTGTTGAATCTGCCAAAGCATAGCAACACATATTATCTTGGTAGGGTGCGGAGGGACAATCTTGGTCCCGCCTATCACGGCTTGGGTTAGAGTAAGCTCAATTAGATTGAGTAAAACTAGTTAACTCAATTGGATCGAGTAGAACTATAGGCATATTCCAATCGTTGGAAAGATAGGATAAGATCATATTTACACTAAATCTTGGGCGATTTAGCCAAAGCTAACTCAAGGTCTTTTGTAAATGTGGGTCTTAATCCTATAAACAAGAGTTGCATAGAGATGTAATCGGTAATGTGTTACCCACCGATCGTACTAAGTCTTGGGTGATTTAGCCAAAGCTAACTCAAGGCTTAGTATGATGTGGATCTTGTCCCGCAAGAATTATAGCTAGTTTGTATGAATCTAGTAATGTGGTTTGACCACATCCATAACTCGATTCTACAAAATTCCTATAATTCAGTGGGAGCATCATTTGATTAAAGGCATAATTAAATGATAAAAGGAATATGATATTAATTCTTTGCATTGTATGTTGTAGATTACTATGTCGACAAATACGAACACTCTCTCTCTGCATTCTGTCCTTGAGAAGGACAAGCTCAATGGAGCAAATTTCATGGACTGGTACAGGAATTTGAGAATTGTTCTCACCAAAGAAAGGAAGTTGTACGTCCTAGAGCAGCCCATTCCGGAGGCACCTCCTGCCACTGCCTCGTGAGCTGACAAAGATGCTTACAATAAGCATCAAGATGATGCATTAGATGTGTCATGTCTAATGCTCACGACCAT
Source organism: Wurfbainia villosa (assembly GCA_025175895.1). Taxonomy (NCBI): domain Eukaryota; kingdom Viridiplantae; phylum Streptophyta; class Magnoliopsida; order Zingiberales; family Zingiberaceae; genus Wurfbainia; species Wurfbainia villosa. The sequence goes on from CM046005.1 coordinate 779,033, forward strand.
GAACTCTGAGCTTCAGAAGCAACACGAGTTCATGAATGCTTATGATATGGTTGAACATCTTCATCAACTATATCAAGGACAAGCAAGGCACGAGAGATATGAAGTCTCTATGGCATTGTTTGGGTCCAAAATGCAAGATGGGACTCCCGTAGGTCCATATATACTCAAGATGATTGGGTACGTAGAAAACCTACAAAGGCTGGGATTCCCACTTGGCCAAGAGTTAGCCACTGACCTGATCTTGCAATCTTTGCCACAAGCCTACAATCAATTTTTCATGAATTATAACATGAATGAAATTGATAAGCCACTGCCTGAGATGTTCAACATGTTGAGAACTGCTGAGTTTAACCTTAAGAAGGGAAAATCTGACACCATTTTGATGGTGCAAAAGAAGAAAGGCAAGGGCAAGCCTAAAGGTAAGGGAAAGTCCCAAGCCAAGGGCAAAGGCAAAGAACTTAAACCCAAAGGAGGGGTAGCCAAGGAAGGGGCTTGCTTCCACTGCAAGGAAGCTGGACACTGGAAGCATAACTGCAAGGCATACCTGGAAGATCTTAAGAAGAAGAGAAGTGAGACTTCTACTTCAGGTATAAATGTTATAGAAGTTAATCTATCTATTTCTTCATCATGGGTATTAGATACCGGATGTGCATCTCACATTTGTACCAATGTGCAGGCACTGAGAAATAGCAGGGTATTGACAAAGGGCGAGGTGGACCTACGTAATGGAGCAAGGGTTGTTGTTGTTGCTGTAGGAGCTTATGATCTATCTCTGCCCTCTGGGCTTGTACTAGAATTAGATGAATGTTGTTATGTGCCTGCCTTAACTAAGAACATAATTTCGGTTTCTTGTTTGGACAAGAAAGGATTTACATTTATAATAAAGAACAAATGTTGTTCAGTTTATTTAAATGATATGTTCTATTGTAGTGCACCTCTAATGAACGGACTCTACTTTCTAGACTTAGAGAGCCCTATCTATAACATAAGTACCAAAAGGTTCAAGTCAAATGAGTTGAACCAAACCTATCTCTGGCATTGTCGCTTAGGTCACATAAATGAGAGTCGCTTATCTCAGCTCCATAAGGATGGGCTGCTAGACTCATTTGATTTTGAATCATATGAGACATGTGAGTCTTGCCTTTTAGGCAAGATGACCAAGACTCCCTTTAGTGGACACAGCGAAAGAGCAACAGATTTGTTAGGACTTATACATAGTGATGTATGTGACCCTTTCAATGTTACTGCTAGAGGTGGTTATAGGTACTTCATTACATTTACTGATGACTTCAGTAGATATGGTTATGTGTATCTTATGACACATGAATCAGAATCCTTTGAAAAGTTCAAAGAATTCAAGAATGAAGTACAAAATTAGCTTGACAAGAGTATTAAGATACTTCGATCAGATCGAGGTGGTGAATACCTTAGCCATGAGTTTCGTGACTATCTAGCAGAGTGTGGGATTCTATCCCAACTCACTCCTCCTGGAACACCACAGTGGAATGGTGTATCTGAAAGAAGGAATCGTACCCTATTAGATATGGTACGATTTATGATGAGTCACACAGATCTTCCTATATCCTTTTGGGGATATGCTCTAGACACAACAGCCTTTACCCTTAACCGTGTACCATCCAAGGATGTCATAAAGACACCATATATGATATGGACAAGGAGAAATCCCAAGATGTCTTTCATGAGGATTTGGGGTTGTGAGGCTTACGTTCGACATCAAGTCTCAGACAAACTGGGACCCAAATCCGATAGGTGCTATTTTGTTGGATATCCCAAGGATACAAAGGGATATTACTTCTACATTCCCAGTCAGCACAAAGTGTTTGAGGCAAAGACTGGGGTTTTTCTAGAAAGGGATTTTGTTTCTAGAAAAACTAGTAGGAGTACGTTCGATCTTAAAGAAATTCAAGATAAGGACCATAGCACTAAGGCCTTGATGGAGGTTGAACAAGAACCACAAAGTGTTGTGGGTGATGAGATTGTTGCACAAAGAGTTGTGAAACAACCACCTGTTCGAATGACCTACCTCTTGGCGGTCACGATGAGTGCGTCATTGACTGAGAGATACTCATTTCTTTTGTCTGACCATGATGACGTTATGCTCATTGAGAATGAGCCTACCTCCTATCAGGAAGCTGTGATGAGCCCAGATTCTGAGAAATAGCTAGAGGCCATGAGATCCGAGATGGAATCCATGTACACTAACCAAGTATGGACTTTGGTTGATCCACCTGAAGGGGTCAAACCCATTGGGTGTAAGTGGATCTTTAGGAGAAAGATTGACATGGATGGACTTACGCATACCTATAAGGGTCGATTGGTGGCTAAAGGTTTCAAGCAAATTCATGGTATTGACTATGATGAAACCTTTTCTCCAGTGACGATGTTTAAGTCCATTCGGATCTTGCTTGCTATTGCAGCATACCACGATTATGAGATTTGACAGATGGATGTCAAAACCACGTTTCTGAATGGAAACTTACTCGAGGATGTGTACATGACACAACCTGAGGGTTTTAAAGATCCACAACATACTGGGAAAGTATGCAAGCTGCAAGAGTCCATTTATGGGCTAAAGCAAGCTTCTCGGGCTGGAATCTTGATTCGATGATGCGATCAAGCAGTTTGGTTTCATCGAGAATGAAGATGAACCACAGTGTCTACAAGAGGGTTAATGGGAACACAGTTGTCTTCCTTGTAATGTATATGGATGACATACTACTCATTGGGAATGACATCCCTTTGCTCTGATGCAGCGAAGACTTGCATTTGAGGCGTTCTCAATGAAGGACTTAGGTGAAATAGCCTGTATTCTAGGCATCAAGATCTATAGAGATAGATCTAAGAGATTGCTTGGCCTAAGTCAGAGTACATACATTGACACGGTATTACTACGGTTTGCCATGCAGAATTCCAAGAAGGGACTTCTGCCGATGTCACATGGTGTGAGTCTTTCGAAGACTCAAAGTCCCTCTTCTAGAGAGGAGAGAGACCGTATGGATAAGATCCCTTACGCATCTGCTATAGGATCTATCATGTACGTCATGCTGTGTACTCGTCCTGATGTCTCATATGTTTTGAGCATGACGAGTAGATACCAGTTAGATCCAGGTGAGTGTCACTGGATAGCAGTCAAGAATATTCTTAAGTACTTGAGAAGGACTAAAGAATATTTCTTGATATTTGGAGGCGATGAGGAGCTAGCTGTAAAGGGTTACAGCGATGCCAGCTTCCAAACTGACCAGGATAATTATAGATCGCAGTCAGGGTTCGTGTTTTGCTTGAATGGTGGCGCTGTGAGATGGAAGAGTTCGAAGCAGGACACAGTTGTTGATTCTAAAACAGAAACCGAGTATATTGCTGCATCTGAGGCAGCAAAGGAGGAAGTTTGGATCCGCAAGTTCATTACTGAGCTTGGGGTGGTTCCTAGCATTGCAGATCCTATAGAGCTCTATTATGACAACAATGGAGCGATTGCACAGGCTAAGGAACCTCGCTCACACTAGCGGACCAAACACATACTACGGCACTTCCATCTCATTCGAGAGATTATCAATAGAGGAGATGTGAAGATTTGTAGAGTACCCACAAAGGCTAACATCGCAGATCCCTTGACCAAGGCTTTGGCACAGAAAAAGTATGATGGTCACACTAGGTCATTGGGTATTAGATACTACGGTGATTGACACTAGTGCTAGTGGGAGATTGTTAGTGAAAGCCCTAGAGTCAATCATGTGATGATTGTTGTATGGACTTTATTGTATCATATTCCTATTTATAAAGGCATGGTTATTATATTTACTTGTATTGGTGCCAAATAACTAAATATAATAATGTCCTTGAGTAGTAGGTTCTTATCTATATCAATCAATTGGTTGAATCGATAATGAGATGATATAGAGAACACTACTCTTAATCATTCCTAGTTAAGTATTAACATTCAGGGACAATGTTAATGCGTAGAGACTAGCATGTAGGTCAACATGATAACTTAATCTCACAAGTCATGGATATGAGATATCAAGTTGACACATGGGTATGCATTGGAGAATGTATACTGAATGACCCGCCATGAGAAAGTATCATGGATCATTATATGAGTGTCATATACTTTCTCATGTGGCTATTAGTATGACTATTAGTCCTTAGACCTGAAGTCACCATGGTTCCCTACATAAGGAGTTGCATACTTTGGCTTCGTCAAACGTCACCCGTAAATAGGTGGACTATAAAGGCGATTACTGGGTATGTAACAAATTATGCGGAGGGATGTGAGTGATGTAGATGAGATCTATCCCTCCTATATGACGGGGATGACATCAATATTCTTGATAGAGTGAGACCACGAAGTGCATGGCTATGCCCAAATGAGTCAATATGAGATATTGAGCTCATTTGATTAGAGTGAGTCTACTTGGAGTTCAAGATATAGATTGTACCGAGGATGACACAGTCTATGCCCCGATTGGTCAATCTAGATGTTAAGGATAGAGGGACATTGTCATATATTGTGAGAGTCACAAAGGTGATATTGGAGCTCAACATTCTTGTAACTTGGGTAGCAATGATGTGTTGCTAGATACCGCTCATTGCTTATGTTCCTAAATCGGTTTAGGGACATTGCCAACGTTACAAGAACCTATAGGGTCACACACATAAGGGCAATTAGATGGAGATTAGGTTCATATGATGAACCATGAGGATTAGGTTCATGGGATGAACCAAATTGGATTAAGAGTAATCTTAATTATACTAATTGAGTTGGACTCGATTTGATTCAAGTGTTGAATGAGTCTAATTTAGATTTGATTCATCAAATCAATTTAAATTAATGAATAGAGATTCATTAAATTAAATTGACTTGAATCAAATGGTTGGATTTGATCAACCATGGGAGATAAGAGGTCAAGTTTGACTTGACTTGAGATGGAAGATGAAAGGTCAAGTTTGACTGACCAAATGTCATGTCATGATGATGACTTGGCATGGCCGGCCAATGATGATGCTCCACATCATCATTGAATTAGCATGTGGTGCCACCTCATGAGGGAGACCAAGAGCCATTGGCTCTTAGAGGAGTTACATGCATGCATGTAACCCCCCCTAAGAAAAGTGGCCGGCCACTATTCTCATTAGATGAGAATTATTTTTGTGAGTTACAATACAACTTCATCTTCTTCCTTGGATCACCCTCTCAAGCTCTCCCAACCTCCTTGGCCGAAATTCCTAAAGGGTGCTAGCACACTCTAAGGTATTTTTCTCTACCTATTGCTTGTGTGGATACCAATAGAGGAGTGTGCACTTGACACTCTCGAGTTCCGGCGAACCTTTTGGACGAGCGGGATTTACGAAGGGCGTCGCATCGAGGGTAACTTCTTATCATGTAGATCTAGAGTAGATATAAAGGTATTAAACACATATATGTTATATTTATATTTTATACTTCGCACGGATCCGTGGCCGGGGCTTCTGAGGTTTCCGCAACGCAAAAAGCGGTTTTTGCGGCTCAGAAAACCCAACACTCTAACATTTGAAGGTCCACTGTAAGTATATGCCCATCGAAATCCAACGAACAACCCTTGATTACTTGATGACTAGTCAATACCTCTCCCGATGGTAACGATACTGCTAGCCCACAAGAACGAATCATAGGAATCCTTCCAATTCTACTCAAAAATATTCTAGATATAAAGGAATGCAAGCTACCAGTATCAATCAAAGTATCTGCATATATAGAATAAATCGAAACCATACCCCGAATGACCGATCACTCGGCCCACTGAGCATCCTCTCTGGTAATGACATAAACTCATCTAGTCTCCACATTCGGCGGTTGCGCTCCCGATACAGCAGTAGAATGTCTCCACTCAGGATAGATCTGTCTCTGTGATACTACTGTTGGAGGCTGAATCTGCTGCGTCGGCATAATATATCCTTGCGAGCTGGCCGATAGGTACCGCTAGGTAGGTGCCTCTAAATAATAATTCTCTAGAGCTGGAGTATAGTGAATCCCTGCTGGCATCCCTGAAGAATCACTCCCCTGTATATGATATATCTGTGTCTTGGGAGGTAGTGTCTGCCTCTAACATATGTTTGCGTCCTAGGTGTTGACCTCTGCTGCTGATGCTGGCCTGACCTCTTTCCCTTGCTGGAGTTGTCTAAAAAGTCCAACTGTGCCTTCAAAGTACACTCTAAGCTCGTATGTCCTAGATGCTTGCAGTAATAGTAAACATCCAGATCTAGTGGACACTCAGAAACGTTATGGCTTCCAAACCCACATCTACGACATCTAGTCATGTGCCCGATCTTACGGTTCTTCTAAGAACCTCCAGACTGTCCAGAAGCTGATCGCTTCCCTTTCTGTGCTCTAGATGATCCTTCTGCAGTACCTCGAGAAGCCTCACTCTGATCCTGCTTCTTCTGAGTCTCAGTAGCTGAATCCGGTTTCCGCTGCTTACCCTAGGTCATCTACTTTTCCAACTCCTTCTCCTTTGCAATTTGATGAGAAGTCATCTCAATAGATATTGCCTGATCCAGTGCCTCTCGGTAGGAGCTGATAGAAGATCCCAACAATCTGACCTGAATATACGCAGCTAAGCCCTGTATAAATTGGAATATCCGATCCCCATCCTGCGATACCAAATGAGGGAAAAATTCTGTGAGTCTAGTAAACTTTGCATTATACTCCATAATCGAACGGTCACCCTGCTTAAGACTTAAAAATTCCTGACGGTGAGATGTAGAGAATGCGGTAGAAAAATACTACCTCTAGAAAAGATCTCGAAAGACTATGCAGGTGATCTCACGCTCTCCAATCAAAGTCTTCTACACCTTCCACCAAGTCATCGTCTACTCCCGGAGGTGATATGCCGCTAAACCCACCTTCTCCTCGTCTGTACAACTCATGTACTCGAAGGTGACCTCTAGATTATCTAGCCAGGCCCGAGCAATCCAGGGATCATACTCCCCTCGGAACAGCATGAATCGGTCCTTGGCTGAACGCGCCAATACAGGTATATGAGCCTTATCCCTGACCCAAACAGAATCCATAGGAGTCGGCATAGTGGAGGGTAAATCTAGATTTTGAGGTTCCGAACCTCTAATAGGAGAACGTCGCAACTCTTTCCGATCGACAGGTCCGCCAGTAGTAGGTTGCTTAGGTGGACGACCTCTAGCACAAGTCCGAATAGGTGCCATAATATCATCTATCCACACCTGCTGAACGATTTAAATAAGTATCTAACCAGAAAATATAATCTGTCAAGATTTCTTACTTCGAACAACTAGGAGCTTATGCAGCTGCCAATCCCATCTCACAAAACCAAAACCAAATCAAAATGATTTCCGAGGTCCGAAATTTGACGAAAATCATTATTGCATGGCATTGCAACCTTAGCTCTGATACCAATAAAATTGTCACACCCCAAGGTAGACTCTGTCCGGCCAACAGACGACACCCCCTTATAAAAATTCCAATACAAATCCAAATAGACACAGCCAACATAGCACATGTGAAAAATACATAACATTGACAGCGGAAGACAAACACAATAAAAGATATAATCTCAACAATAAAGGCATATCGATATATTCGTCCACCAGTAAACAAAATCCAACAATGAAACCGTAGAGGAAATCACAATTATTACAATTAACCCACAATACTATCTCCAATAGAAACAAAGTCCATATCGAAATACATACGATATACGAAAACAAGACCCTCGGAAAAACGGTGGGATGGGATCATGTGGCGATGCTCCAAGACCATGCCGAAATCTTCTATCTGCCACCTGGGCGACAAGAAACTCAGGGTCCGTGGTGGTGAGTATAAACTCAGGGGTAATACATAGAAAGTGCATGAACAACATATAAGATATAGAGATCTACAATTATATATGTGGAGATTTACAAGTATACAGAAGTAGTCCAATAGATATACAATTATAAATGCAACAACAGATAACCACTAGTATGGACATACTCAATGTGTATACTAACAGATCAACTGAACATGAAGTAATGTAAATACCTGACGGTCTGCAACAACATGAGTTATATCATCCTGAACAGGTATACAATAACATAACCCATATGACATACGATAGTCTGAACCAACACATACTCATGCTCAACACAAACACAGCAATATAAAATATACAAATGGCATGTAACATGATGTGCAAGCATATGCAGCAAACAAATGCAACATCTTACAAGCATACATAAAACATATATTGAATACATGCATACATATATACATATCTCAAAGAATTTGAGGGCTCTACATCCCTTGTGTGACCCCCAGGGAAGTAATACAGCCTACCGAACGAAGCATGATATGACAACTATCCTGACTCCAGCTACCACTACTCTCGAGTGGCCGAGTTGGGTAGTATGAATGAGTGGTATATAAGGTAAAGAGCTAGCTACTCCATGGGGATCTCTGCTGCTAGCCGCTCCGTCACACTACCCATGAGTGGACGAGCACCGCATACAGGACAATTGCACATCACACAACCATTGTCTATAGTGGGCAAATGCGCTAACTACCGCTCTGCACAGTGGCCAAGTGTTCATCTCCAACTACCATAATCTATAGTGGTCGAGCACGGCACATCCAATGTTGTGCACTCAACCCTGCTACAACTACCCTGAGTGGTCGGGGAGGCAGGATGACTGACGACCCATCTCAACCACAAGGGAGACTCAATCGACAACATACATGCAATGTAATGACGCACAACTCCACACATGTATCCCCGCAACACTCCCTATCCCACAGGGAGTATTGGTCAACCAAAAGTCAACTATGCAAGGACTACTAATCCACAATCACAACCTACTTATCTATGCACAGATAAATAGATCTACCGTAGATGCACAGCTATTATGTGTACGATATGAAGATCGACTCTATAATCTAATCCATCACCTAACCCTAGTGATGTGACACGGTAACCCAAATTGAGTTCACAATGGTAACCCTAACTACATGTACTTAACTGAACACCCATCAGCTAAGATACAATAGGGTTTGTAGTTCACATCCAGGATAAATGAACGATGAATTAACAACAATATATCTCAAAGGTTAGGTCTAAGTACAAGCACAAGATTAAATAGGAGTGGACTTAAGATCAAAAGTAATAGCATAAGTCAAAATTCATGCACTAGATTCATATCAAACTATCTGACCAGGGTAGATATTACTTACCTGATACGAAGCTCGAAATAATCCTCACGGTTGTGGACCTACTTTGTAACCCAAACCTGCACATAATAACAAACTATGATTAAGTACAAGCCTTCGGTAAATATACGAACTAAACACTACTTCGTTTCTATGTTCGCATCCTTTCCTCATCTCCGAGTTTGAAACCCCGATAATCCCAATCTGATACACCACAACCAAACTCATAATAGATCACTAACATCCACAAGATCAATTAAAGTAAATAGATCTAAACACACTCAAATCAACCTCACCACAACTCCATCATTTACAGCAACACAACCAAAATCATCTACAGATCAACCAATCATCAATTGGACTTCACAGCTCACTTCAAATGCATCACCAACACACTCTACAGCCCTGACAGCTCCACCCCAACAGCCAGATCGATCAACAATCCACACTTCCAATCATCCCCAAAATTAATTAAAGAAAACCGGATTAAACACAATCACCATAAACTACTTACATCCTACACAGATCAACAACTCCACAGCGTCGAAGGAAGAACACAACTTACACCTTGTTGCTTCAACTATATAGCCGTCACCACACAACCTCACCCTTACCATCCCCGATCACACCAACAATTCGAAATAAAATTGAACATACATCAGGGAAGGGAACAATCAATCAGAACTTACCAACTTCTGGGATCCACTGACGTTGCTCCTTCCCTACTCCCCTTCTCACCGAAGCCAATCCAAGCTCATACACTGTCCAAAACCACCGATCCAAGCTACTTGCAGTGAGAATCACAAGCAAAGGTGGAGTTCATCCAAATCAAGGGAAAAGATCGTATGCTTACCCAAATCTCGGCAAAAACTTGTGAATCCCAGCTCACAATCGGAGACCCGATCGACTCACCACAAATCCCTAGCTCCCAGCGAGGACCCTCACCCGACAGAGCTCAATCGGAACCCCTCGCTCCAACTGGATCTTCTACCATAAGATCGCCAGCAGCAGCTGAGGCACAAAGGAGATAGGAAGAGAAGGAAATCATGAGAGAAGAATGAAGAAGAAACCAATCGCGATGGGGAGGAAGAAGAAATGAGGTGGAAGAGATTCGTTCGACTCTTTTAAAGGGTGTTCCTTTGGTTCAGGCGAACCCGGTTCAAGCTCCAACCGATTCATTCCCTAATTCAATTAAAACTAATCTCAATTAACCCTAACCCTTGATTAAACCTAATTAACTCAGTTTAATCCATATTCTTAATTTTTTTTTCCGTATCTTACAGCCCAGGCCATCAGTCGACTGCCCAACGCTGGGAGTCAACTGCTAGGTCATTTCCTGTAGTCGAACACTAGTCGACTCACATCAGTCGACTGATAATAATGTCAGTCGACTAATAACCTCATCCATGAGGTTTTAACACCAAGTATGATGCCCTCATACTTGCTAGATCACTCTTAGCCTAGACCTAAGCCTTCTAGCCACCTCCGTCAGCCTCATGTCTATCGGATCCCTCCAAGTCATTCATGACTTGTTCATCCATACGCTAGCCTTCAGGTGCTTCCATCAGATATTGTCATGCTAACGTGGTCTATATCGCCAAGGCACATTGGGCTTACGCTGCCAAGACTCCACTTGGATTTTACGTCGCCAACCATTGGACTTATGCTGCCAAGACTCCACCCTTGGATTTTACACCACCAATATCACCCCTTGGACTTTCCTTGCCAACCCATGTTGGAATTTCTATTTGCCAAGACTCAAGCTTGGACTTTCCCTTACTAAGACCCATGCTTGGACTTTCCATTTGCCAAGACTCAAGCTTGGAATTTCCCTTGCTAAGACCCATGCTTGGACTTTCCATTTACCAAGACTTAAGCTTGGACTTTCCCTTGCCAAGACCCATGCTTGGACTTTCCTCGCCAACCCATGTTGAACTTTCCATGCCAAGTACACAAGACTAGGACTTCTCCCATAACAATGGTCAAACCATCGTCAAACATCAAAATCCCACTCAAGTCAAACTCGAGTACGGTCAATCATGACTTGGGTCGATTGCACCAACAATCTCCCCAAAATATTTGTCAAACATCAATGTCAAATATCAAAACACTACTCGAGTCAAACTCGAGTCTGGTCAATCGTGACTTGGGTCGATTGCACCAATAATCTCCCACTTTTTTATATTTGATAAAAACCAAACACTTTTGAGTTAGGCCTAAACCCTAACTCAAATCTCCTTACCAATTCTTTTAAATTGGTAGTTTCACTTTCTTCCCCTTTTCGACATACATCAAAAAGGTTCTCCCCAAGGTTGTCAATGTCTCATATCCTAATGAGATCTTACAATCTCCTCCTTGGTCCAAAAATACCTAGGATGTCTTCACTCTTCCTAGTGATAAGTCACATATCACTTAAGAGAGACTTCCTATAAACTCTCCCAATTTCCAAATTGGGCATCTCACATTTTCATTTCTCCCCCTCATGAGGAAGAACATATTCATCATTCCATGATGGATACCCCCCTAAAGACTTGATCGCCCTTGATCATTGCACCAACAATGTCCTTGGAGAGTCCCTAAGCCTATAGGAACACTAAATCATCAAAATTAAGGGTAAAAGTTCAATTTTGAACTTTCCCACACCTTAAAATTGATACATCACCCTAACAACTCTCCTAATCCATATCCAATGGATTTTCATTCTTTCCAATACTTTCCAAAGCATATCCTAGGGTTAGGAGCAGTTGGGGAACCCTAACATAGCTGAAATATGGGCTAAACATCCTTGTTTACCTGAAATCAGCTCTGGCAGTCGACTCTGACAGTAATCAGTTGACTGCCATCAAGCGGCAGTCGACTGATATCTGCAAAACGCATATATCATATTTCAAAAATGAAAAATGAAAATACATAAGTAATTATACGTAACTTGAAAATTCATAAAAATTTATACGTATAATACTTATAATTAATATAATGGGTGAAAAATATTTGAAAAATAATTTACCCACAAAATAGTGAAATTGATATAAAGTTCAAAAATGAGAAAAACTTCATTGTTTGAGCTCACTTTGTATCAACATCATCAATGGTGAGTACTATCAAAAGATAGACTACACCAAGATTTTTCAAAAAGATTTTGAAATAGTTTTAAAACTTTATATTGAACTATGGTCTATGGGCTTAATGCACATGACTTGTACACAAACTTTCCTCATGATTCATTCATGGTATAAGTTGAGTTTAAGTTCATCTAGATGCAAAAACTATGCACCTTGAATTTAACTCATTTCCTAGTATCTCACATGTGTCTAGGGTGTATCAATGCACACACATATCAATGTGATGTGAGATGTGAATTTTGTTCATCCTAAACTAGGGTTTCATGCATTTTCTAGGGCAACACTACTTGATTCCCTTATACATGGGACTTCAAGTCATGTCATAGTCCTTAAATCAATTTTAATTACTTTAAATGCATGAATGATCATGGCATAAATGATGACATAAATAAGCATGTCCAACGATCATGATGTCATGACATATGATTAATTCTTAAACATACATGACATAAAAAGTCCTAAGCATAATCATGATATTTTATATGATTAAAAGAAACATGATGTTATGACATGGCAAGACAAACAAAACATGACAATTATAAAATACTAAGGTATTAAATACCTAAGTGTTAAGCTCAAATTGTCATTTCTAGAGTTAAATCCAATTTTGCCTTAATGTCACTTATCCCCTAAGTGTGCCAAAAACCCAAAATGGCACACCATGACTTCTAAAATTAGTTTGTGCCAATTTGATTGATTTTTCATAATCTTCAAAATATATTGGCACATCCTAAAAACCTTTAGGATTATAATCAAACCATATTTCCAAAGTATCACATTACCTTGGAAATGACCTAAAGTATCACTTTTACCATGATTAGGTTAACTACCTATCCATTTAAAGTTGGCACACCCTAACCCATTTAGCGTGAATCGATCATGCTCCTAGGAACCCAAAACCTATTGGAGCTCCTTGGGTTTACTAGGTATTCTTTAGGGATAACTTCCCTAGATACCCTCCTAATGACCCTCCCAGGCTTAGAAGCCTTGGTCATTTGGGTCTTACCTAGGTTAACTCTAGGGGTAACTCCCCTTGTAACCTTCTTAATGGCTTCCCTAGGTTTCCTTGAAACCTTAGCCACTAAGCACCTACCTTGGTCAACCTTAGTGATGACTTCCCTATTGACTTTGGTTTTTCTAGACCTAGATTGAGTTCCATAATCGAATGGAATATTATGATAGGTCTTTTTGGGCTTAAGCTTGCCCTTGGATGATTCTTGTTTCCTAGGCATTTGACTTTGACTCCTAGACTCTAGACTTTAACTATTTGACCCTTGCATTTGATTTTGCATTTTTCTAAGGGTCTTTTCAATTTTCTCAAGCCTTGACCTCAAGACTTGATTTTCCTTTTCTAATATCTCAATTTTTGATTTTTCATTAATTCTTGAGATATTCTCCTTTCTAGACATATGTCTAGTCCATTTAGGATTGGTGCCTAGGTGATCCTCTATTTTTCTAATGGTCTCCCTAGGTAAAATTATTTTAGGAACATTAGTCCTAAATTTCTCCTTATTCCTAATATCGATATGTTTAGCACCTAGACAATAAAATCTATTATTTCTATTAGCATACTTTTCATGATGAATTGCAAGTGAATTAAAAGCATGCTTTTTCCTATAACTTAAAGAAGGTGCATTAATAAATTTTACCTTAGGGTTTGCCTTAGAGGCTCCCCCTACATGTGATGCTCCCTCTTTTCTCCTAGGACATTGGCTTCTATAGTGTCCCTTTTGATGACACTTGAAGCACACTACGTGTGTGCTCCTTTCTCTTGATGGTGAGGCTCCGGTCTCCTTGACCTTTGGCACCGGTGGAGCTTTCTTAACCTTCTTAGGGCACTTGCTCTTATAATGCCCATATTTCCTACACTCAAAACACATAATATAATTTTTTATTTTAAATTTATATTCTTGAGTTACCTAGGTCAATGATGGTGGAAAGGGCCTCTTGAGCTTGTTCATCGCTTCTCTCGGAAGTAGATGACTCTCCTTGCTCTTGCCCTTGCTCCGGAGTAGATGGTCTCTCCTCCCCCTCAAACCTTGAAGTGGAGGCTTCTTCCATCTCTTCTTCCTCTTCCAATCTGGATGTTGATTCCCTATCAACCTCTGAATCCTCAAGCTCTTGGGATGAAGATGTACTTGCTTCTTCTTGAGCTTGAGAGGATGAGCACTCCTCTTCTTCCTCTTCTTCTTAGACCGGTGATGGACTTTCATGATACTTTGTCAATTCACTCCAAATCTCCTTGGCATCCTTGTATTCACCTAAGCTACACAAGATATCGTTAGGAATCAAATCAACCAAGAATTTAATTACCTTATTACTTCTCTCGAATTCTTGGAGTTATTCCTCGGTCCACTTTTTCATTTTGAGGAACTCTCCCTTAGGCCCTCTTGGAAATTTGAATCCTTCCATCAAGGTGGCTCAATTCTCAATATCCATCATCATCACGAAGTATTCAATCATTGTCTTCCATTGGTTGAAGCCTTCTCGTCCATAGAATGCATATGAGACTGGAGTGTTGATGTCTCATCCAACTTTTTCTTCAAATTCCATCTTCTTCCTCTAGCGGTGATCTCTTAGTTGTTAATCCTTGAAGAGCAACCTCGCTCTGATACCACTTGTTAGGACCTATGCGCCCCCTAGAGGGGGGGTGAATAGCGTTGTCGTCAGTTCGATGGAATTTGTTCGTATTTGATCATCTACAATCTTGTTAGCATAGCAGAATAATAATAACAAAGACAAATAACAAGATACACAATCACAATGCACAAATATAAGATGGTTCGAAACCTCAAGGTTTCTACTCTACGGATTGGACTCGAAAAAGTCCTAGCGATGCAAACACATACCACTAATCAAATACCCCTTCTCGACAATAAGTCGGAGGCAGAGAAATCTCGTACAAGTGATTACACTAAGTAATACAAGGTAAAACAAGAAAATACAAGATGAATATATAAAATAACATAAAGAAAACTTTACAACTATTGCTTTGGAATGCTTGTTTGTAGATTGCTTGAACCGTGCTTGAAGACCCTAATTTACATCAGCAAATCACCTCAAAGATGCTCAAGAAATCGCTGTCAAATCCCTTCCTTTGTGCTCCTTTTAAACCTGCAACTCGGGTTGGATTTCACTTAGCATTCAACTAATCGAGACCATCAATCGACTGCTCCTGTAGTCGTTGTCTCACAATGGCCCGAGCTACATTAGATAAGTTCCAACGGATAGACCATCAGTCGACTGATCATACCCATCAGTCAACTGATCTAGCCATCACTCAACTGTCAAACCCTAGCAGTCGACTCAGGAATCTCCTGTGCCCAAAAACTCGACCTACAGTCGACTGATCAGTCCATCAGTCGACTGCCCAAGCCATCAGTCGATTGCTAGACCATTTCCTACAGTCGAACACCAGTCGACTCACATCTGTCGACTGATAATAATGTCAATTGACGGATAACCTCATCCATGAGGTTTTAACACCAAGTATGATGCCCTCATACTTGTTAAACCACTCTTAGCATAGACCTAAGCCTTCTAGCCACCTCCATCAGCCTCATGCCTATCGGATCTCTCCAAGTCATCCATGACTTGTTCATTCATACGATAGCCTTCAAGTGCTTCCATCAGCTATTGTCATGCTAACGTAGTCTATACCACTAAGGCACATTAGGCTTACGCTGCCAAGACTCCGCTTGAACTTTATGCCGCCAACCATTGGACTTATGCTACTAAGACTCCACCCTTGGACTTTACGCCACCAATATCACCCCTTGAACTTTCCATTTACCAAGACTCAAGCTTGGACTTTCCCTTACCAAGACCCATGCTTGGACTTTCCATTTGCCAAGACTCATGTTTGGACTTTCCATTTGCCAAGACTCAAGCTTGGACTTTCCCTTGCCAAGACCCATGCTTGGACTTTCCTTGCCAACTCATGTTGGACTTTCCATGTCAAGTACACAAGACTTGGACTTCTTCCATGACAATGGTCAAACCATTATCAAATATCAAAATCTCACTCGAGTCAAACTCGAGTCTAGTCAATCATGACCTGGGTCGATTGCACCAACAATCTCCTCAAAATATTTGTCAAACATCAATGTCAAACATCAAAATGCTACTTGAGTCTAGTCAATCGTGACCTGAGCTGATTGCACCAACATTTAGGATTATGTCAAATACTAAACTTGATATAATAGCCAACCAACTCCCTCGAGTGTGCCAAAACCCTAACTTGGCACACTACCGAAACTAACCTAACTATGCCAATTATGATCAATTTTTCGACCTTCTATATTTTCATTGGCACATCCTAAAATCTTTTAGGATCATTGTTCTAGGTTTATTTTTAAAATATCACTATACCTTAAAAATGCTCTAAAGTGTCAACTTTACTGTGGTTAGATTAACTACCTTTGTATTTTAGGTTGACACACCCTATACCCATCTAGTGTGAAAGGACCACACTCCTAGGAATTCAATACCTATTGGAGCTCCTTGGATTTTCAAGATATTCACTAGGGATAACATCCCTTGATACCTTTCTAATGACTCCCCTAGGCTTCTTAGAAATTTTAGTCATTTGACTTTCATCAAGGTCAACTATAGGGATGACTTCTCTTGTAATCTTGACTTTTCTAGACCTAGATTTAGTTCCATAGTCATATGGAACACTATGGTAGGATGACATGAATCCTTTGGACTTAGGTTTGTATCACAAACCTTTCTTATTCTTAGAAGATTCTTTCCTACCAACTCCTAGATCATGTCCTTTAGACCTTTTAAATGCATTTTCCATCTTCCTAAAGGTATTTTCTAATTTGCTAAGTCTTGACTTCAAGACTTAATTTTCTACCTCTAATGCCTCATTTTTTTGATTTTCCATTATTTCTTTAGACATTCTTCTTCTTAGGCATGTGTCTAGTTTTTTTAGGGTTATTGTCTAGATTTTTTTCATCCTTTCTATCCTTTTTCGAATGAGGTCTACCTTTAAAAGTTCTAAAATTGCCTTTAGATAGGGTAGTCCTTGAGATAATAGTTCCAGAATAGTCCTTAGGCTCATAATCATGATATTGAACACCTAAATGATAGAATTTATTTCTAGTATGCTTTTTATCATGATGTATTGAAATTGCACTAAATAAAGGTATCTTAGGGCTTGCCTTAGAAGCTCCCCTTACACTTGAGCTCTTTATCTTTTCCTTAGCTAGGTGCCTCCCTTTTAGACATTAGTTCCAGTAGTGTCCATTTTGATTACACCGGAAGCACATTATGTGTTCCTTTCCTTTATAAATTGGAGCTCCATACTTCTTGGACTTTTCTTTTGCCTTTTGCGTCACTTGAGCCTTCTTCTTGATTCTACTTGAACACTTACTCTTGTAGTGTCCTTTCTCCCTACACTCAAAGTAAATTATATGATTTTTATTTTGAATGACTATACTTGAGTTACCTGTAAAGGGATCTTGGACTTGTTTCTCATCATTCCTGGATGTAGAGGGCTTCTCTTGTTCCGATGTTGAAGATCTAATCTTTCCCTCGATCCTAGAAGTGGAGACTTCTTCCCTCAACTTATTTCGCAACAAATCACAATGAGTTATATATAGATTATCCATCCCATTTGAAATTAAAATTAACCAAGTCAGTATAAAATCGACTAACTAGTACAAAACTGGCTTAATTCAATTTACACAAGCATAGAACCACCACAAATAATCAAGAACAAATATTTTTGATTTTAAGAGTTTTTGATTGATTGGTACCTCATATCAGTCAACCTGACAATTGTTGACTACGGAAAGCAAATTTTGAGTCATCTTCTAGGATTTTAACCAGGTGCTAACTTATCTAGTCCCAACTCAACCAATGCTGATTCGACCATAACCAATTCAATCAATTCCAAGCACTCTTAATCGAAGCACTGTGCCCATCCTGAGTACGTTGAGACTGAGCACCACTATGCTCATCTCGAGTACCTCAAGCCCGATTCTGACTAATACCAATTCGATCATTGCCAAATTATCAAGTATGAGTCGCCCAGCGCCGACTCGGTAAGCTCCAATTCGATCAGTGCTGACTCAGACAAATCCCGTTACTGTGGACTCATCGAGTACCGGTTCAGTCAGTGCCAACTTGGTAAGCTCTGGTTCAGCCAATGCCAACAATGTCAGCTTGGCTGTTACCAACTCAACAATTGCCTACTCGATAGTCCCCTGACTAGTCTGTGTGGATTCTTCCACCCATTTGGATGTCAACATCTCCAGAACCACTCGGCAACCCAAGTGGGTCAATTGTTAAGTTTTCTAAGCTATGTATGAGTTGTTTGTGCCGAATTTGAGTTGTTCTTCCTAACAACTACTCAGCGCTACAGTTATGTATTCGACATGCATATTAATTGCTCAACATCATGTGTCCGAGTTTTGCAAGCTGAGTCCGAGTGAAATATAGTGACAGTGGCAAAACACCCTACATGTGTGACTTAGCATCACACATATCAAAACATTCGGCTTAGTATATACAACCCAATTATCTTTTAAAATTGAATCTCACTACAAAAAAATAGTTTTTTTGCGACGAAATTTAGCAACGAATTATTTTCGTTGCAAACCTGCAACAAATATAACAACGAATTTTAGGTTTCGTCGCAAATTTGTAACGAAATAAATTTTTGTCGGCAATTTTGCAACGAAAAAATAAAATTCGTTGCAATTTTGCAACGAATCCAGGATTCGTTGCAAAAATTTTCAACGAATCCGTGGATTCGTTGCAAAAAAAAAAATTAAAATTTTTTAGAACGGTAAGTTTATTTTTTTTTTTAATTTGCAACGAATCCGTGGATTCGTTGCAAAATAAAAAAAAATTAATTACCTGACCTAACTTTCCCCTCCGCGCCGCACTTCCCCTTCTTCTCCTCGCATCGCGCCGTCTTCCCTTCCGCCGCCGCCGTCTTGGTTTTTGTTTTTGGTTGATAGTTTCGACGTGGTGGACAGAGACGACAGAGTACTAGTAGTGGCCAGACTGATCCACCGCCTGCCAGCACTATACCTACTTGCCCTCCTGATCTTCCTGGACCTTCACATGATCAGCCGCCAGTACCATCTCATTCGTCGGCACGGCCTTCCCATTCTGATTCACCTGTACCCACCAGACACTCCTCTACTGAGAACATCGAAAGTCGACCATATATATTTCCGATGGGAGATTCGTAAGTAATATAAGTATTATAATTTTTAAATTATCTTAATTATTTATTCAAATTTTTTTCACTTTATCATAGGTTTGAAAATTCTGTACCTGTTATTCGCGAGATCAATAAAATCGTGAATAACTATTGGAGAGGAGACTCTTTGTCATACTCGAGCACGCCAGGACCTACAAAAGAATTATGGTGGTGCGAGTTTCAGGTATAATTGATTCATTTTTTATATATTACAAAAGTGATTATATAATCAATTGTTTTATTTCCATCTCAACGGAGATTTATTTGGGACCCTACTCAAGACTTGGAAGTTAAAAGAATTTTTAAAAAATGATCATATCCATGTATTGAGTCATGCCAAATCTATCGGAAAAACCGCTGTGTCACGCCAAAATTGAGTAAAATCTCCAATTATTGGCAATCTGATGAGAGCAAAAAGAAGTCAGTAATAAATTAAATCAAGCTTGTAATTCGAGACTTATCCGCAACATATGCGGAGGATCTATAAATATCGAGGAGCATTCACGTAGATTGGTAATTTTTAAATTCTACAATTAGTTTTAAATATATTTCAGATTATTATTTTATTTCTAACATTCTTATATTTAGTCTAAGGAATTGGGAAAGGGAATTTATAGATACTTTCGTTCGCACTTTCCAAAAAAAAGATAAGACTTGGAGTGGAGATAGAGCTCGAGCAATTAAGGTTTGAATTAATCTTTAAACTTACTTTATAACTTTAATTCTGTTAGTTATGTAAATGCTATGATTAAAATTTTAATTTTGTGTAGGAGAGATATGATCAGTTATCCTCATCTCGTAGAATTTCGGAGATAGCGGTGATCGATCTGAGCCATCTGTTAGTAATAATTTAGATTTATGGCTTGAGGCAAGTGGAGGATCAAAAGGGGGAAGGATATTAGGTATGAGTTCTCTGAGCTGAATGCATAATGCTCCTCGTAGATCTATTTCTTCTACTCCACCAGCAGTATCGGCACAGATACATAACTTAACTGAGGAGGTTAGCAATTTGAAGGGCATAATACATGAAAGAGATCAGCAAATTCTAGAAATACAACAACAAAACTCACAAAGGGATCAAGAAATGATAGAAATGCGACGACAACATGCCTTTCTTATGCAGCTTCAAAGAATTTAGTTCGTCCAAGTTATATTCCTCCTAGTCATGATGATGGTGGCGATGATGATGATATTGTATGCATGTTTTTAATTAGTACTTTTAAAATTTTTTAGTTTATTGAGTTTGTTTATTTTGCTTAAAACAGGAATGATCGATGAAGTTAATCCCTATGGCGGTTTTCTACCTGCACATCATTGTAAGTCTTTGCATATTTATTTTCGTGTTAGTATATAGTTTTTTTTTAATGCATGATACTTTTTTTTTTCTAATGCATGTAGAAAATATGTCGGCAGAGCTTACCAGATTCTCTTTGCTTTTTTCTTTCCCATGTGTTTAGATCTTTTGTAGACATTGTTATTTGAATATCAGAACTATGTTGATGTTTGAAATGTTAAAGGATATAACTTTTTATTTGGAATGTTGTATTGTTCTTAACTGATTGTGTTGCTTTGTATTTATTTGGATATGATTGAATATTATTTTGTTGTATTGAATGTGTGTGTGTTTTGTTTGAATTGAATGTATTTATTTGGATATTAGAACTTATTGTGTTTTGTTGTATGTGTGTGAAAATTTGTATATACGATAGAATATCGAAACAGATGAAATCTGTTAAAAAAATTTAATTTAGCGATAAATTTAGCGACAAAAATATAAATTCGTTGCAAAATTCTGAGAAATCTGCGATGACTTTTGCGACGAATTAAATATTCGTCGCAAATTAGCGACGAATTTAGCAACGAATCCAACTTGCAACGAATTTTGCAACGAAAATTAAATTCGTCGCAAATTTTTGCAACGAAAAAAATTCGTCGCAAAATATTGAACTTTGCGACGAATTTAGCGACGAAATTTGCAACGAATTTGTATTAGTCGCAAATTTACCAACGAATTTCTTATTTCGACGCAAAAATTTCCAACGAAAAAATTAATTCGTCGCAAAATTTGGTTTTTTGCGACGAATTTAGCGACGAATTCAGCGACGAAATTTGCGACAATTTTGTATCAGTCGCCAATTTACCAACGAATTTCCTATTTCGTCGCGAAAATTACCAACGAAAAAATTAATTCGTCGCAAATTAGCGACGAATTTTTGAAATCGTGGTAACATCTGCAACAAAATTAGCGACAAAATTTTAAATTCGTCCCTAATTTTCGTCGCTAAAATTCGTCGCAAAAATTCGTCGCTAATTTTGTCGCTATTATTTGCGACGCTTTATTCGCAACAAAAATATTTTTGTCGCTAATTTATTTTGCAACGAATTTAATTTTAAAATTCGTCGCTAAATTCGTCGCTAATGACTGTTTTTTTTGTAGTGTCTGTATCCTAAACCAATTAATTAAACTCAATTAGAGACACTGTTCAAATCCAATTAATTAAGGTCCAATTAATTTAACTCATTATTAAATATAAATTAACAGGCAAAATCAAATTGAAATCATATGTTATCCATATGAATACTCATCATATGGATACAGTGGAACAGAAACCTCGCTTTTGACAGGGATTAACCTTTGCATTATTAGATGTAATTCGTACTGTAATAGTCATAATTTTAGAGACATTTGGAATGAGTTATGATCATTGGAACCCACGCCAGATAAAAGAAGGAAAAAAATGCATCTGTGATCTCCACCATCCTCTTCATTTCTAACATTTTGTTTTGTTTAAAAAAATAGCTAGATCTGCACCTTTATCGATTTCTTTTCTCATCTTCTTCTACATCATCCAAATGTGATTTTCTCAATACTAACTCGTTGTCCAAATCCAAAAGAGATCTCCATGGCAATACATGATGCACGATCAGCAGCAGATCGCAATATATGTTGCACACTCGGCGATGACAGGTCACGGGTGGCGATTTTGCCTAGTGACGCAACAATCGTGATCTCGTCCAACGAAGGCAAATCGTATCGATTCGTGATTTCGCTCGGCGTCACAACGACACAAGTTCCGTTGCGATGTATCTGACATCGACTATTCATTCGATTTAGTCGAATTCCAATGACAGTACAGAAGAGTAGGTAAGCATTTTGTAATGTGTTGGTGGTTTTAACATCTAATTGAGTTATTATAAACAAAATTAAAGGAAGAACAGAAATACAAAATTGAAAAAACTTACAGCGAGTTCTTTTCTTTCGGTACTTTTAGGACGACGAGTCTGCTTGCCGTCTGAGGAATGATCACTTCAGAAAAGTCCTTCTCTTCCACGAGACAAGATCCAATCTGACTTGGTGTTCGCTATTCACTCCGACAACAGTTCGCTCACACTTCCAGTAGCACTTCGGCGTTCTCACCCTTCGACCTCTTTATTCATGCCTCCCTATATAGGGGTTTGGACGCAGCGGCATGGAGAAAATGCACGCACTCCGATCCATCGAGTGCGTGCGCGGTTACTGCGTGATGTGCGCAGTAATTGCTCCACGTCTAACATCTCTCACTCGTCCAAAACATGTCACATAGACAAGATGGTCACAGAGATCAATAAGAGGTATTTAATCATATAGACTAAATAGAGCCGGAGTTATTAGTCTCAAATGACTAATAGAAATATCCAGTCACATAGACTAGAATCGTGTCGGAGACCATAGTACCAAAAGACTAATAGAACAGAGATTAATAGTCACAAAGACAATTAAAACAACTAATTCATACTTAGAAAAATGGCTCGTGCGACAACAAGCACACTGAGCAATTCAATACTATGAAAGTTGTTACACCTTACATAGCTGCTCATAAAGCGATTAATGCTAAGAAAAATTGTTACGCCTAACTTAGCCGCTCTTCAAATGGTATATAACCATTCTTTGAATGACACAGTCATTCATCTGATGACCCATTGTCATCCTCCAGGTGGCTCCTAGCCATTTACCAGGTGGTACTGAACCTTTCTCCTAGTGGTACTTAACCGTTTTCCTGGATATAATGTCTTGCTATTTGCCCAGATTAGATAATCTCCACTTACATCAATATGAACATCTCTAATCCCTCATAATGACCATCAAGTCAAGAGCATATTCCATATTCTCAATATTCACAATCATTTCCATACATAACAGAAATGGGTCGACCAGTGAATAATTCTCAAAAGAAGTAAAAATATTTAATCTTCCTTTTTAGTGTGAATCCATTCATTTTAATCAGTCGTTTTCCTAGTCATGTTCCATAGACCGAATCATCCATAGTCAATAGGTTTACATGCTAAAGTAGCAGACCCTGATTAAAACTTCAAGCAGACACCTAAATAGTCATAAAGGGCAAACGCTGAAATTAACATATAATCTCAAACGACTCACATAGTAGAGAAACAGGAATCCATTCTCATGCTACCTTTATTGTCGCCTTAGCACACATGGTATGAATCACATGCTACGATGTTATTCTCTTCATCAATATGAAGAGCGCATATTATCCTCAACATCGTACAGATTTTGATCCAGACATTCCAAATGTCTAATCCTGAATTCAACATATGAATTCTATTCTGGCTCATAAACAAGTAAAGTAAATGGTGGGAACATTTACTTCGATCACTTTTCTTAAATGATCTTATCTTGATACACATATCAAGACGACCCCAACTTATAGGTATGTATCTCATACATATAGCTTCCAAAGCTATCCTATAAGCAATAGTCTTACCCCTATTCGTACATAACAAACAGAGATGATTGTCCATGTGAGAGGACCAATCATTACATGTCAACATGCTCACCGAGATCTTATTAGAATGTAACATCATATACACTAAATAAATTATGGCTTACATTAAAAATAATCAAATTATAATATCCGATTGTCATTATAAAATTATTACATTCTATGAAGACCCATAGATTTTACATGCTCATTAAATGACTCTCTAGTCATTGGCTTAGTAAAAGGATCTACAAGCATAGCTCGTGTAGGGATATACTCAAGAATCACCTTCTTCTTAGAAACAATATCCCTGATAAAGTTATACTTTATTGTTATATGCTTGCCTTTGCTGTGATATTTGGGATCTTTGGAGAAAGCTATAGCAACTTAACTGTCACAGTAGACAGTCATTGGACTCCCACTGTCTTCAGCAATCTTCAGATGCTTCAGAAACCTCTTTAACTAGACCGCTTCTTGTACAGCTGCCGAACATGCCACATATTCAGTTTTCACAGTTGATAAGGCCACACATGCATGTTTCTTGTTGTTCCAAGAGATAGCGCCACCATTCAACAAGAACGCATAGTCTGATATGGATTTTCTATCATCTAGGTCCCCAGTCCAATCTGCATCTGAATATCCCTTCAGGCTCATATCTGATCCTTGATAATAGAGATTGTAACCTGTCGTTGCTTTCAAATATATGAATATCCTTTTCACTGCCTTCCAGTGTCTCAGTCCTGGGTTTGACTGGAAACGGTTGACTAAGCCAACAACATAGCTGATATCGGGACGAGTACACAACATAGTGTACATTAAACTACCAATAACACTGGCATATGCTTTTTTATTCATCTCAGCTATTTCATTAGGAGTTTTGAGACTCATACTCTTGCTTAGAACAGTACCTTTTACAATAGGTGTCTGTTCACTGTTGCAATTAGACATGCTGAAGTGTTGTAACATCTTATTTATATAAGACTCTTGAGATAAACCCAAAAGTCTCTTAGATCGATCCTTGATGATCTTTACTTCTAAGATGTATTCAGCTTCTTTCATATCTATTATGTCAAATTGTGATGAAAGCTACTTTTTGACTTCTGTCACAAAACCTATGTCATTTCCTGCAATCAGCATATCATCAACATATAATGATAAAATAATATATTTTCCTTTATCCTTCTTTAGGAAAACGCAATGATCCTCATTGATCATTTCGAAACCATAAGATAAAATCACTTCGTTAAATCTTATGTTTCATTGTTTTTGATGCTTGCTTTAGCTTATATATAGATTTCTTCAATCTACATACTTTATCTTCTTGGCTTTCGGCAACGAAACCTTCTGGTTGGACCATATAGATTTCCTCATCAAGCTCATCGTTAATGAAAGCGATTTTTACATCCATCTGATGTAACTCCAAGTCATAATGCGCCACTAAAGTCAAAATAACTTGGATTGACACAAACTTTACTACGGGAGAAAATGTCTCCTCAAAGTCAATACCCTCCAATTGGTAAATCATTTTGCAACTACACGAGCTTTGTATCAGTTAATCGATCCATCATCTTTCCTCTTTATTTTAAGAATCCATTTATTCCCAATAGTCCTTCGGCCAGGAGGATGATCGACTAACTCCCAAACATGATTCTTAATCATTGACTCTATTTCTTCAACCATTGCAACTTTCCACTTTTCTCCAGCTCTAGAGCCCAGAGCTTCCTTTACTGACTGAGGTTCTTCATCGTCAACAGGGAGTGTCATTATTGCCTCATTCTCAATATCAAACTTCTTCTTAGGTTTGATCTTATAAACACTTTTCCATAAGTTAGGCTGATGAGAAGTCACCCCGTGACTAGGCAAAGTACTCCCACTGAGTTGACTTTTTCCAGGTATCCCACTAGACACCTGTCCAGTTGATAATGACTCTTCCTCCTCAAATAGAGGAACTGTCTTATCAACTTCACCTCTAGCTAGGAACAAAGTTTCAAGAAAAGTAGCATCTCTCGAATCCAATTCAGAGATTGTTCCATCTTGTTGCTCACCTATGAAAATATAACCTTTTGAGGTATCAGAATATCTTATAAAGATACACTTCTTACCTCTAGGTCCTAATTTTTCATACTTGTGAGAACTATCGTGAACATATGCAGCCGACCCCCAGGGTCTCAGATTTTCCAAATCTGATTTTCTGCCTATCCAACGTTCATATAGGGTAGATGAAACTGACTTTGAAGGCACTTTGTTAAGTATATAGGCTGCAGCTAGCAATACATCTCCCCAATAGGAGATTGGCAAATTAGCATGCGTCATCATAAACCTAACCATTTCGAGAAGAGTCCTATTTCTTCTCTCAGCAACCCCATTTTGCTGTGGAGTTCCAGGGATCGTCAATTGTCTAATAATCCCTTTATCATTACATACTGTCTTGAACATATCAGACAAATATTTTCTACCACGGTCAGTGCGTAAAGTCTTAACCTTACGTTCCGTTTGATTCTCAACTTCGTTCATATAACGAATGAAGCAATCCAATGCTTCAGATTTGTGAGAAATCAAATACACATGACCGAAACGAGAGAAATCATCAATAAATGTAATGAAATAGAAAGCTCCATGTCTAGCCCTCACATTCATTGGACCACAAATATCCGAATGAATCAATTGCAATGGTGACTCTGCCCTAATAGCCTTACCGAACAGTTTCTTAATTGCTTTTCCAGCAAGACAATGCTCACATACAGACAAACTAATCTTAGCTCGAGAGCCTAATAAGCCCTCTTTAGCTAACCGATTCATGTGATCTTGTCCTATATGTCCTAATCTAGCATGTCAAATATCATCAGTTATTTCTGCATCACTAGTAAGAGCAATATTTGAAAAATAATTATCAATCGCACAATTGACATTTGGTTCCACATCAAGAACCATAAAATTATTCGTTAAAAAATCATAACCGATTGACACTGAGTCAATCTTGAGTTCAACACACCTACTGTAAAAATTTATACAATACCCTAAATCAATAAGACAAGTAACAGAAACAAGATTCCTCCGAATCTCAGGAGCATACAAGACATCATGTAGAAACAATGTTCTTCCACCCCGAAGATTAAGTTTGCAAGTGTCGACTCGTTTGACTTCAACTCTTGCATTGTTTCCTACATATATCCATTTGTTGCCAGCTGGTACCCAGCAGTACTCCACATATGTAACTCGCTCCCGAGCTACATGGTTGGTTGCTCCCGAATCTATAATCCACAAAGGATAAGAATTAGCCAACAACACAGAACTAGCAACAAAATGCTCAGAAGACAGACTAGAAGTTACCTTTCTTGGCTCGGTACACTCCCGAGCGTAGTGACCCTTTTTGTCACAATTAAAGTAAGTCACCTTGCTTTTAGGTTTCTTCCTTGTCTTCTTGTTCTTGTTCTTCTTGATTGGGTCTGTCCCACCTGCAGCAGCAACTTCTTTCTTCTTTGCCTTCCCCTTCTTAAACCATCTCTTTTTCTTAGATCCAGATGATCCAGCAGAACCGGCAGCCAAGTAGGCTTGGCTAGAAATCCTCGCGGATTCTACTCTCTCCGCCTCTAGTTCAACATGGTGCGAAACATCAGCGAAAGTCTTAATACTATCGCTGTGAGTAAGGGTCTACTTCATGGTCTCCCAAGAATCTGGAAAGGATCGAATGACTACCTGAACCTATTGTTCATCTGTCAGCTCGTGACCGGCAGTTTTAAGCTCCCGAATCATATTCGACATCTCCCTGAGATGTTGAACCATAGTAACATTCGAGCGCTTCTTATAGCAATCGAACTTAATCATCGGCTGTCGAAGCTTGCTCAAACTAACTCCACTATACTTATCCTTAAGGGCAATCCAGACAACATGAGCTGAAGGATATGACTCATACTCAAAAACTAGGTCATCAATCATTGGACTAATCAAGATGCCCTTAGCACTAGAGTCTTTCTTCTTCCATGCCTTGTAGGCATCAAGATCTCGCCTGTTTTGTGCAGTGGGACCATCTACAAGTTCTACCATGACCAGATTTACAACCTCTAGAACTTCTTATTCCTCAAGAACATACTGTATCTTAAGGTGTCAGATCTTGTAATTATCCCCATTGAGTTTCTCACCTTTATTGAGTTCAACTATGATGTTTTTAGTTGTCATAATCTAACATAAATAAACACATTATTTAGTTATTCAGTATATGATTTTATGTATGTAATCTATAAATTGACTCAATGTAAATTCGATTTGGTTTACAAAATCAAGTGACAATTCAATTCTCACTCATCATTTGTATGTATCGATCAAATCGACTTTGATCAATTACATTACATACATCTCATCTTAACATGATATTATTAAATGAACATATCATTTAAATTGTACTCAATATGAATAAATCAAAGAGCGAAAATATCATGCATCATATAGAGTTAACAACATAAAATAAACATATCATTAAATTAAACTTGTTGTACATTGTCAACATATAATAAAGATAACTCTAATAAGAATATTACACATAACATTCTTTCTACTCATAACTGAAAAATAAAAAAATAACTAAAAAACTAGATAGATAATCATTACTCCCACTAGGACCAACCCTAGTACAGCAACGATCCAAACATACCCAATCTTCTTGGGCTGAACTAGGACACCCCTCGCTGAGATACTCTCAAGATGATGTCAGGACGTAGAGTCTTCTGAAGGACACTTTTAAAGCAATCCAAAAGGAAAGACTTCATTAGGGTCCTCATCCGAATCTTCCTCTAGATCTTCACGATGCACCTCACAGTCCTCGTAGTGAAGCAGCTCAGCGCAAAACTAGGTATAAGAGACGTGTCCCTCATAGCACCCCCAGATATGATGCACTATGTCACTCAGGTGTTGTGGCAGTGAGCGGACAAGAGCTCATATCCTGTAATTCTCCAGAATCGGAAACTCCTGCATCTCAAGTCTCCAGAATAATCTATCAAGTCTCCCGATGTGCCACCCGACTCCATGAGCTGAGTCATACTTTATCCCCTGGATAGCCTCTCTCAGTCGGTTACGCAACACATCGTGTCTAGTCATAGTGGTAATCATCCGTGTCATCTGAAAATTGATATTAATTAAGTCAATACAAAACCGACAAACCAGTACATATACTGGCTTAATTCAATTTGTATATAGGAATAAAACCATCACAATAAATCAAGAATAAATTCCCTTGATTTTATGGAGAACTGTCGACAGACTTACTTAGACCAGTCAATTGATACTTTTATCAATTAACTATCGTCTAAGTTTAGTCGACTAGTACCATGAAGACTTAAAATTGACCGTGAGAATCCAAACACCATACAATTTGCTCCGAGTACCCCAGGCACCCAAGCAATATGTATAGTATTCTTTTTCTTCTCATCGTCCCTAGGCATCAACTCTAATTTATTTAGTCTATCTCTTAGTTGTTTATGTCAAGTCTCAATTGTTCCAAACAATTACTTAATTATTAAATCATGAGTCAAGTTGACCAAAGTCAACTTAGTCAACTTTGGTTGACCAACAGTTGACTTAGTTATACTGCCTGGGCACTTACTGTTGCTCCCAACCACTTTAAGTGAATTCTCGATCGGTTCAGACCAGTTTTCAAACTGATCTCCTATGCTAATCGGTCTGCTTACGGTGAAACCGCCTTTCCAGTAATAAAATCGCCCTTCCAGCGGTAAAATCGCCCTGGCCAGCAGTAAAAATGCCTTGGCCAGCGGTGTAACCGTCCTGGCCGACAGTGAAACCGCCCTGGCAGCGGTTAAATTGCCCTAGCCGACGATAAAATCGCCCTGGCCGGCGGCAAAATCGCCCTGCAAGCGGTTTAACGGCTCTGGCCGACGGTAAAACTGCCCTACCGACGGTGTAACCGCCCTAGCTAGTGGTAAAACCGCCGATACGTTAAACCACCACGGCAATGAGATAACCGCCGATGATGGTTTAACCGCCGGCCGATTGTAAATCGCTCGGCGGTTTAACCGCCGCCGATAGAAACTACCGCCGACGGGGAAAGCGACCGCTGGTTTAACTCGCCACGTGAAACCGCCTGGCAGTGGAAACCGCCTTGGCCGATGCGAAATCGCTCGCAATCGTGGAAACCGCCCGACCGACGGAGAAATCGCCTAGGCCGCGGCCAACCGCCCGCTAACGATGTAACCGCCGCCGGTGGTAAATCGCTCCCGGGTGAAACCGCCTCGCCGATGGTCAAACCGCTTCGCGCTGGTTTCACCGCTCTGCCCGGTGGTAAAACCGCCCTTCGGGCAGTGAAATCGCCTTGGCCGACGTGAAACCGCCCTGGCCGACGGTTAAACTGCCTTGGCCGATAGTCAAACTGCCCTGCACTCCAGGGTAGTTTTCCAGACCAGTCTAACTGTCAGGCCGATTTGTCCAGAGTGATTTTTCACTCAACAAACCACTCTGGAATGGCCAGGGTAGTTTGTCCAGAGTGATTTTTCACTCGACAGAAACATTGTTCAACATTGTTCATCTTTTTCTTCGCGATTTCTTTTCGTGATTTTGCGATGAACAATAAATTTGCAGGAAAAAAAAACTTTTTAATCTCTTATAGATGCTTACCAACTATAGCTCTGATATCAATATTGGTGGTTTTAGCATCTAATCGAGTTATTATAAACAAAATTAAAGGAAGAACAGAAATGCAAAACTAGAAAAACTTACAGCGAGTTCTTTTCTTAGAGGACTTTTAGGACAATGAGTCTGTTTGTCGCCTGAGGAATGATCACTTCGGAAAAGTCCTTCTCTTCCACGAGATAAGATCCAATCTGACTTGGTGTTCGTTATTCACTCCGACAACAGTTCGCTCACACTTCCAGCAGTACTTCGGCGTTCTCTCCCTTCAACCTTTTATTCATGCCTCCCTATATAGAGATTTGGATGCAGCGGCGTGGAGAAAATGCACACACTCTATCTAGTGCGTGTGCGATTACTATGCGATGTGCGCAGTAACTGCTCCACGTCTAACACAATACATGATTTTTATGATTCATTGGAAATTTTAACATATAAACACGTGATACCATACAATAATCATACTTTCATACCAACATTGAATCATGCATTATGAATTTGAAAATAATTATTTGATCCTGAGAATCTGATCTTTTTGCAGTTTGTTGTCTAAAAGATAATTACGAAATGAACGGTCCTATGTAAATCACAAACCAAATCTCACTCTATCTCCAGCTTGGATGCTATTGATTTAATATTGTTCAAACTTTCGGCAACCTCTGCTCTTGGACGGAGATACGTATTCGTGCAATTTTCTCAACTACATGTGTTGCATCTCTCCACTACAAGCAACGTGTACACGCACGCATGTAACTACACTATTTTCATGCAATGCAGTAACTGTCAACATCCAACGGAGTTGGAGTTGTCCCAGGTGCATGCAGGCGTCGGCGATGCAGACGAGGGTGACGTGGGCGATCATCATGATGGCTCCCCACACCACGTAGATCTTCTCCAAGGGCTTGGAGAGCAGGTAGAAGGTGGCCAACTTCATGAGCGGATCGACCATCTGAGCGAGGATGTACCTGTGCAGTCTGTCGATGCATGGATGGGTCGGATTGCCAAAGCCGGTGCTTAGTGGCGGCGATGAAGAAGGTGAGCGAGATCAGCAGGATCAGATCACCGCAGGTGATTCTCTCCCTCACCAGCTGCTGCACTTTGAACGTTTGTTGTAGTGCTTCGTACGTAAGGTGGTGTTGGTGTCGAAGACGAAGGCGAAGACGCGAGGACACAGGACAAAAATGAAGAAGATGACGATGACAAAGAGGAAGAGGAGGAGGAGGACGACGATGCTGATGATGATGCAGAGGATGAGGACGGAGACGAAGTTGATGCCCCGCAATGACGGAGTCAGCTCCGGATATTAGCTCGGGTTACTAATATCCGTGTAAATTTTTATTCTGAATTAAATCGAAAAAAATTCTTTGTGCTACAGTGAATTTTTTTTTTTATCCGGACTAAAAACCGGATACGCTAGAAGGTGACTCCGCCCTTGATGACCCGAACGGCGGCATGGTTGGGAATGTTATTGCGCCGCTGCTGCGGGATCGTCCAAGACTCGCGTGCCGTGATCGGAGTTCTCCAACCTACAGTTATTTTCGCTCAAATGTAGAAATTATATATAGATAATACAATCAGATGAGATTTAACTTTATCTAATCTCTCGACTAAAAAGAAGTAAAAACGTATGAGCCCTTTTGTAGAATTCATTAGTGTAAAAAGACGATTCTTTTTAATATTTTCGTTGTCAATCAATTTTATAATTAATATAAAAAAAAATAAATCACGAAAAATATATTATTTTTTATAGAATTTATATTCTATGTATTTAGATGATACATTTATCGAGATTGGTTTGGCCGTTATTTTGTCCCGGAGGCACCGCTCTATGGTAACAATGGTAAATCCGAATCCGAATTAAAATAGGTCGTTTGACATTTTAGAATTGTCAATTCAATAATTTCGAAAATCTTGAGTCTTAATCTTAAATAGCTAGGTAAGATGATTAATTTATCGAAATCATCAATTATAATTCGATCTGTGGTTGATGACGGTTCAAAATTATCATTTATATTTTATTTTTTAAAAAAATATTTAAAATTTTTAAATTGAAAAAAAATAAAAATATAAAATTTTAAAAATGTAAACTAATTAAAATTGTTTATCTATTCCATGTATCTAAAGATACAAAGAAATCAAAGTTATATAATTCATTAATTTTTTCGATATCAAAATTTTATATTACTTTAAAAATTGTGTTTTTTTTTTATTTTTATCTAGTAATTTTGGTTCAATTATATATCAAATATTCCTTATAAAATATCGAAAGTCAAAATTAATATTTTATATTAAACAATAAACCATCTTATTTTTTTAATGTTAACATTGTTATATTTTTAATATAATAATATATATATATATATCTCATATAAATTATATTTTTGATTAATTTTATATATTTAATTATAGTTTTTACTATATATATAAAAAATTTATTGTTAAATAAAGTATATCTTTTTTACAATTTTATCATTGGATACTTCACATGAATAAAATAGCCTTTATAAATTTAACATTGAATGGATAAAAAAAAATATATATTAAGATAAAATAGTTGCATTCGAAGTGTATAGGTTTAAATTTTAACTTTAATATAATGATTGAATAATCCCATATTATAAGATGTAAAGTAAAATATATATATATATTGAATAGCATCATTAAAAATATTATAAATTTATTAAATAAAAAATTTCATTTAAAAATTTAAAATAATTTTTTTAAAAATAATTAGTAATCACCGATTTGAATTGGATTGAACCAATGTATCAAACTACTCGTGAATTATCGATGCAGGTATCCATTTAAAACTCAATCCATAATTAATACGTCTAGAAATGGATTGATTATGGATTGAACTTATTGAATTAGATCAACGGATAATCAATCAATTGACCTAATTCAAGTTCCCAATCGACTCCAAGTTAGACTTAGCCCGTAGGCAAATCTATAGGTGAGTCACTAGGCACTTGTAGTATTTGAATTGTTTGTGACACTTGACTGCCCATTTAAATTCATTTATGCTTCTTGGATTTATCCTAATAGTCCGTGAAAAATTGATGTAATGTCATATCAATGACTTTTAAAATGAATAGGATCACAAGCAAAAACTATGAATTGATAGTTGTGAATTGTAAATTGAATCTAACCGCCTTATACGATTACGGTCGAGGATCAATCCTTGACAAACCATCAATTTTGAACCGTTAAACTATCATTGGATCTACTTACATACCTATTTTTGTAGGTAGCAATTGATGAAAAACGATTAATTTCATAATATCAATTTTTCTAGATGAAAACTTAGTTACATGGAGAAGCAAGAAACAAAATTTTATTACGGGATTAAGTGTAAAAGCTGAGTAGGGATAACCTTGGGAATATATGAAGCATTGTGATTAAAATTTCTCTTACAAGATTTAGTCTATTCTTCGAATAAAACAATTCAATTATATTGTTATAACAAAACAACATAACTCATAATTAGTTCAACATGGACGTACAAAGCATATGGTGATAAATAAATACTTTATTAAGATGAAACTAGATAAAAAGATTGTGAACTATCAAAGATTTTGTTAGAGAACTTATTTTCTTACTAAAGAAGTATCAATCTAATGCTCTTACGGTGCATTTAATTCGGGATTATTATTAATAATCTTGATTATCCATCTAAAATTATCGATAAAAATCTAATTTCGTTTAAGATTTGAACGATTACCAAGTTATGATAGATGCTCGACACATTATGTCACGTCAGCAAAAGAGTTATGCATGGAGAATTAGAAAACCTCCAAAAAGCTTAGGGGGCATTTGGTTCGCATTTTCTTCTCCGTTTTCCATTTTCATTTTCTGCGAAAATAAAAAAACGTGTTTGGTTCGCATTTTCCATTTCCATTTTCCAGAAAATAAAGGAGCGTTTTCTGGAAAACTGAAAAATGAGAAATAATTATTTTCTGTTTTCATTTTCATTTTCCAAAAAATAAAAGAGCATTTTCTGAAAAACTGGAAAACAAAAAAAACTCGTTTTCTGTTTTCTGAAAAAAGAGAATAAAAACAGAAAACAAAAAATTCTCTACGAACCAAACGCCCCCTTAGTTTCTGTTGATTTCCTGAGTTATGAATTTTTTTTTTCAAAAATATCCTTCAATTTTTACTATTTAGGAAAAAATATCCTTATCAATTTATCAAATAACAATCCAATTATACATAAATTAATAATATAATTAAAACCCTAATCGATCGGTTGCGACCTTTATCGTCGTCGGTGGCCATTGCACATCCTTTAGCCATTGTGATCATTGAGCGATCGTCGGTGCCAAGCTCATCGATCGCCGATCGACCTTGCCGATCATCGATCGCCGTCGATACATCGTCATCGTCGATCATCGGTGCCGATCGACCACCACCGTAACTCGTCGTCGTCGGTCGTCTGGTCAGCCGTCACCGTCGTCGCCGACCGACCATTGGCCCGATCGTCATAGGAGATTTGAGGCCGCTAGAGGGGGGTGAATAGCGGCGTGACCGTTCGTTGATGGAAATCGTTCGTGATCGTCTCTACAAAACTCGTTATGCGCAGCGGAATAGTAATGATAAAAGCAATAATGAAATGAAACAACCACGAACACAAAGATATAACGTGGTTCGGAACCGAATGGTTCCTACTCCACGGATCGAGCTCTAAAGAGCTCTAGCGACGTCAATGCAATCACTAATCACAAATACTCCTTCTCAACACAAGTCGGAGGCGAAGAAACCTCGTACAAAAGATTACAACAATAATCTAAATGGATACAAGCAAATACAATAGTGAAATACAATGCAAGTAAAGAAAACTACTTTACAAGGGCACTTTGGTTGCTTGATCTTTGGTTGCCTTGGACTAGCCTTGAAGGACTGGAAGAGCACCAACAATTCCCCTTCAAATCGCCCAAGAAAACCGCTATTTGAGTCTTCCACGAACAGCTGCTTTTATCCTCCATCGGGTTGGATTTTCGCCTGGCAGTCGACTGTCATAAGTCACCAGTCGACTGGCAACACTGTAGCTGTGAGACAACGGCTTAATCCACGTTGGACAAATTCCAACAGTACTCTCACCAGTCGACTACCAACATTGGCGATCGCTAACGCTCGTAGTCGATTGCGATCGGCCACGAAGCATTCTGCGGTTCACAACTCAATCGGCGATCATTGCCGTCATATCACGATCATTGCTCAATGAGTGATCGCCAATGAGTACCGATCGTGAGCAATTCCAGCTCTTAAACGGCAGTCGAACTCAAGTTGACTCATGGCAGTCGAACCGGCCATAATGCCAGTCGACTGCCAACCTCAAAGATCAGGTTTTAACCCAAGTATGGTGTCCCCATACTTGCTAGACCACCCATAGCCTAGACCTAAGCCTTCCAGCCACCTCCATCAGCCTTACGCATCTCGGATCCCTCCAAGTCATCCATGACTTGTTCATCCATCGCGCTAGTCTCCAGGTGCTTCCATCGGCTATGTCATGCTAACGATGTCTACACCACCAAGGCACATTGGACTTACGCCGCCAAGACTCCGCTTGGACTTTACGCCGTCAACCATTGGACTTATGCTGCCAAGACTTCACCCTTGGACTTTACGCCGCCAACCACAAACCCCTTGGACTTCTCAAATGCCAAGACTCAAGCTTGGACTTTCCCTTGCCAACCCATGTTGGACTTTCCATGCCAAGACCCATGCTTGGACTTCCCTTGCCAAGACCCATGCTTGGACTTTCCATTGTGCCAAGTACTCAAGACTTGGACTTTCCCAAATGTCAAGTGTCCTACTTGGATTTTCCATGCCAAGTTCCCATGACTTGGACTTTACCTTGCCAAGACCCATGCTTGGACTTTCCCATAATCACATGGTCAACCCTAGTCAACCATTAAATTCTCCCTCGAGTCAAACTCGAGTCTGGTCAATTATAACCTGGGTTGATTGTATAAACAGTCTCCCCAAAAACATTAACCAACATCAATGTCAAACATCAATGTCAAACATTCTATGTCAAACATCAAAACATCACTCGAGTCAAACTCAAGTCTGGTCAATCGTGACCTGGGCCGATTGCACCAACAATCTCTCCCTTTTTGATGTTTGACAAAACAAACCTTGAGTTAGACTACTAAATCAAATTCCCTTACCAATTTTCCAAATTGGTAATTTAATGTTCTCCCCCTTTTTGACATACATCAAAAAGGTTATCTCTCCAAGGAGGTCAATGTCTCATGTCCCAATGAGATCTTACAATCTCCCCCTTGATCCAAAAATACCTAGGATGCCTACCATCTTCCTAGTGATAAGTCTCATATCACTCAAGAGAGGCAATCCTATACTCTCTCCCAATTTCCAAATTGAGTTTCTCAAAATCTCATCAATTTTCCTAATTGATGATACTCTCCCAATAACTTCTCCCCCTTCAACAAGAGAAACACATCTATCGTCCCAAGATGGATAACTCCCCCTAAAGGCTTGCTCCCCCTTGACCATTGCACCAACAATGTCCTTGGGAAGTCCCTAAGCCGATAGAAACTCTAAACCATCAAAATTAAGGTTCTAAGTTCAAACACGAACTCTTCCACCCTTAAATTTGATATTTTGACCCAACACCTCTCCAAATCCATATCCAATGGATTTTCACCCTTTCTAATGCTTCCCAAAGCATATCCTAGGGTTAGGAGTGATTAGGAACCTTTACCATAGTTGAACACGGGCTAAACAAACCTAGTTTTCTTGAAATCAACATCAACGACTCACCTACTACCGATCACATTATACATCACCGATCGCCACCTGTAAGGCCGATCGATAATCAAATTTCAATTTGATTATTAGAATCGAATTTCAGAAAATCATAAGTAATTCTACGTATATCGAAAAATCACGAAATTTGATATGTATATTACTTATAGGCAATACAATGGGTGAAAAATATTTAAAAATTATTTTACCCATAAAATATCGAAATTGATACAAAATCCAAAAGTGAAGAAAACTTCTAAGTTTTGGCTCACTTTGTATCAATCTCAACAATGGTGATTGCTATCAAAAGATAAGCTTCACCAAAGTTTTCTAAAAGAATTTTAAAATATTTTTGAAAACCTATATTGGATCATATCCCTTGGGCTCTATGTACATGACTTGTATACAAGCTTTCCCAAAGATCCACCATTGAAATTAGATGAGTTTTAGTTCATCTAGATACAAAAACTATGCACCTTGAACTCAACTCATATCCTAGCATCTCACATGTATCTAGGGTGTATAAAATACACATACATATCAATGTAATGTGAGATGTGGGTTTTGTTCTCCCTAAACTAGGGTTTCATGCATTTTTCTAAGGCAACTCTACTTGATTCCCTTATAAATGGAACTCCAAGTCATGTCATTGTCCTTAAATCAATTTTAATCAATTAAATGCATGAAATGATCATGGCATAA
The DNA here is from genome assembly GCA_025175895.1 of Wurfbainia villosa. NCBI lineage: Eukaryota > Viridiplantae > Streptophyta > Magnoliopsida > Zingiberales > Zingiberaceae > Wurfbainia > Wurfbainia villosa. The sequence goes on from CM046005.1 coordinate 817,451, forward strand.
TAATAGCAAAAATAAATCATGTCCAATGATCATGATGTCATGACATATGATATAAAAATAAAGCACATGACATTTATCCTAACCCTAAGCATGATCATGACATATAAAAGATTAAAGATAAGTATGATGTCATGACATGACATATGACAAATCAAGACATGACAAATAAAAAGTATAAGTATAATAATACCTAAATTATAATATTAATTGCCTTTTGAGATAATTAAGTATATTTTTGTCATATTCCTATTAATCTCCTAAGTGTGCCAAAAATCCAAAATGACACACTATGACTCTAAACCCTAAGTTGTGCCAATTTGATTGATTTATCAAAACTTCATAATTAATATTGGCACATCCTAAAAACCTTTAGGATTTATAATCAAATCTATTTCCAAGATATCCATAACCTTGGAAATGACCTAAAATGTCAACTTTGCTATGGTTGAGTTAACTACCCAACCAATCAAGGTTGACACGACCTAACCCATCTAGCGTGAGTCAATCACGCCCTTAGGAACCCAAAACCTATTTGAGCTCATTGGGTTAATTAGGTATTCCTTAGGGATGACCTCCCTAGATACCTTCCTAATGACCCTCCTAGGCTTGGTAGCCTTGGTCATTTTGGTCTTACCTAGGTTGACTCTAGGGGTAACTCCCCTTGCAACCTTCTTAGTGGCTTCCCTAGGTTTCCTTGAAACCCTAGCCACTAGGTACACACCTTGGTCAACTCTAGGGATGACTTTCCTATTGACCTTGGTCTTCCTAGACCTAGTTTGTGTTCCATAATCAAATGGAACACTATGATAAACCACCTTAGGCTTAGGTTTGTGACTCAAACCTTGTTTGCCCTTGATTGACTTTTGACTCTTAGGTCCTAGGTGTTGACTTTGACTTTTGGACCCTTGACTTAGACCACTAGACCCTTGAACTTGATTTTGTATATTCCTAAGGGTCTTTTCTAGTTTTTCAAGCCTTGACCTCAAGGCTTGGTTTTCCAACTCTAATTTCCCAATTTTTGATTTCTCATTTGGTCCTTGGGCATTACCATTTCCTCTAGGCATATGCCTAGTCCATTTAGGATTAAGACCTAGGTGTTCTCCTATTTTCTTGATAGATTCCCTAGGTAAAATATTTTTAGGGACATTAGTCCCAAATTTCTCCTTAGTTTCAAAATGGACACTCTTAGCTCCTAAACAATAATATTTATGTAGGAGATTTGAGGCCGCTAGAGGGGGGGTGAATAGCGTCGTGCTTGTTCGTAGATGGAAATCGTTCGCGTTCGTCTCTACAAAACTCGTTATGCGCAGCGGAATAATAATAGTAATAACGAAAAGCAAGACAAACACGCAAACACAATTGTTTAACGTGGTTCGGAACCTCAAGGTTCCTACTCCATGGATCGAGCTCTACGAGCTCTAGTGATGCACATGCAACCACTAATAAACACTCCTTCTCGGAACAATCCGGAGGCGGAGATGTTGGATCGAGTGGATCGCTAGAAGGGGGGATGAATAGCGATAAAAACTTTTTCTTTTAAATCGTTCGGTAGACAATTAAATGCAGCGGAAATGTAAATAAAAACTAAATGAGACAAATAGTTATTTTACTTGGTTCGTAGCCTTCGGCCACTACTCCAAGGCCCTAATGATCCTAGACCGTGTACGGAGGGCAATTCACTAAAACACTCCTCCTCGTTGGAGGTAGGAGTTTTACGATTACAAAAACCTTCGAAGCAAAAGATAGAGAGATAATCCCTCTCTTCTATTAAAATAAAATGCAACGGTCGAAAGCCTCGATTAACAAACGAATTGCAAGATTAAGAGAAATGACAAACTAAGATTATACCAACAACTCGAAGATAGGACTTAAACTAGGGTTGTTGGCAGCACTTCGTTGTTGTAGAGTCGTCAGAGAGTCGCAGCGTTGCGGAGGCTTTTGAACACTTAGAATTGATGAGAAAACCCTAGGTTAGGACCTCCTTTTATAGCCTTTGAGCCCCTTTTCGAGAGGAACCCTAGCCAATCACAATTGAGCACCAATCTCCTTGAAATGGGGTGATAAGCCTTGACTCCTCGAATCTGATCATTGACCATCAGTCGACTGATGGCCATCATCACCGATCGATGGCAAGATCGGTCAGTGTTGACCTCCAATGCCGACCGATCGACGCAATGAGTCCTCCAAGTCGGCAATGATCGATGCTTACTGCAAGTCAAAGTTAGCTCAACAAAAACATAATTTCGACGATCGTCGACCGTCCGATCTCGACCTAGACCATCTATAGGATGTCTTTGGTCAGATCTACGCTTAAGATCATCCCCGTAACGAGGATACGAACTCACTTACGCTCGCACACACGAGCTTACCTCGATACTTACGTGTTGCTTTTGCTTCCGGCCTTCCACTCGATTCCTTCGGCTTCCTCCGAAGTCACTCGAGTGTCGCCCGACCACCGCGGCTTCCTCCGGGTGTCGCTAGCCTTCAGCTCCAGCTATAGCAATCTTCTGCACACTCGATTCAGCTCGTGAGATAATGACATGAGCTTAACTTTGTATCGTTTGCTATAATCAAAACTCAGGTTCGACTTAGGTGCCTACTGCACCAACAGGAGAAACCTCGTACAATATGATTACAACAATAATCAAAATGTTACAAGCAAATACAACATGAATACAACAAAAGAAATGCAAAGGAAACTTTACAATCGATCTTTTGAGAGCTTGCTTGTTTGGTTGGTTGAGTGGCACTTGGAGACCCTGAATTGCAGCAACAATTCGCCCCAAAAACTCCCCAAAGAACCCCCCCCTTTTCCTCCATCACGAGCTCCTTTTATAGCTTCAACCTGTACTGGAAAAAGTCGATCAGTCGACTGATGTCACTGTTGTCGTGAGACAACGGCTAGATCCACGCTGGATAAATCCATCGGATCCACCATCAGTCGACTGATTATACCCATCAGTCGACTGATGGAGCTCCACTCGACTGCAGTCGAGTGAGACTCCATTCTGTGCCCGATTTCACGAGCACCAGTCGACTAATCACAAGATCAGTCGACTGCTGTGCCCATCAGTCGACTGCTAGAGTAATTCCCGCAGTCAAACCCTAGTTGACTACACCAGTCGACTGTCACATGGCACCAGTCGACTAGTACACCTCAAACATGAGGTTTTAGCCTAAGTATTGTGCCCCCATACTTGCTAGACCACCCTTAGCCTAGACCTAAGCCTTCTAGCTATTGGGGATCGATACGACCGACTAGAGGGGGGTGAATAGCCCTCTTCCGATGGATGTCGGAATTCTCTCGTTCGTTTGCTCTTCTACACAATCGTTAGCTCAAGCGGAAGCATAAACAATAAAGACAAAGCAATAAACGAAAATACAAACGCCAACAAAGAAGATGTAACGTGGTTCACGGCTACGCCGCTAATCCACGATCCCGATTCGTCCGAGGTGAATCACTCCTTCAAAGCCAATCACTATTGGTCTCTCCTTTGCACCAAGCTAGGTGGAGGTAACCTTTACAAATCAAGCACACTCCTTCTTTTACAATAGATGTGAAAGAAAGCTAAGAGAAGGAGTTTGAATCTTGTGGAGCACTTGGATGGTCGTTTAAAACTTAAGCATTAACCTCCCAAAGGTCCACACCCTCTCTTTTTATAGAGAGGGTAGATTTCTTCCCGTTGGCCGCCACCAGTCGACTGCTGCCCTTGGCAGTCGACTGCCACCACTCCAACGGGCTCCGAACACGTCGGATTCCGACCGTTGTAGTCCAACGGGACACTTGGCAGTCGACTGATGGACCTCACCCGATCGCGCCTCCGTAGTCGACCGCCCGATCGGCTCAGGCCGGTCGTGCCGCGACATCCTTCGCGGTCATTGCCATTCTATGGCGATCGACTCGGGCATAAACCCATCATCGGATACGGTCCGAACACACACTCGGCTCGGATCAGATCCGCCATTACATGCGATCGGTGTGTGAAACTCAAACTTAACATAAGTTTGAGCTTCCGGCGGTCGGGTAAACCTTAACCCTTGTGGTCAAGTTTCCGACACTCAGCCATCCGGCCAAGTTCACCTAATGAGCTACTTACATTTCACTCATTCTCTCATCTCACTCGAAGTCCCTCGCCGAAGCTCTCTTCGCTCACGCCACGCCTCGGGCAAGATCAGCGCACGACTGCAATGCTCCTTCGCGTCTCTTGCCTCCGAAGTCTGCTTCCTTGGCTTCACTTCAAGTCATCTCGTCCGGCGGTCCCTCGGATGCTCCAAGCGCACGACTTCCGCAAAGTCATCCTTCACCGACTCAAGGACCGAAGTTGTGAGGGTGAACCCGCCAAGGCTCCATGTGCGAATTACTAAGTCCTGCAAGACTCCAACGCACATATCAAATAACAATACCAACCTGACTTAAACCCTTTGCTACACACATCAAAACCTTATCATGGCAAGAGATTGCCCTAACAATCTCCCCCTTTTTGATGTGTGACAATCCGTTTAAGTTAGGTAAAAACATTTGATATAAATTTCTAAGGTAAGAAAGCATGTAAACATAAACATGATATAACAACATGCAACTCCCCCTTAATCCATGAAACTCTCTCTACAAATTCTCCCCCTATCATACACATTCTCCCCCTATCATAATTTACTTAAACACAATTATTTCTCCCCCTTTGACACCATCAAAAAGATTAATACTAAGTTATAAACCCATGACATCAAGTCTAATAGAAGGAAAATACCAAAAACATGTTCAAAATCTGAAATCAGAAAATATTATTTTTTTGTGAGCAATGATCGCTTCTCTCGATGGCAATGACTAGCACAATGGATTCCAAATTCGATTTTAAGTAATTTCAGAAATGCATTAAAAATTTCAAAAAATTCAAAAAATCATGAAATTTGAGGAACATATTTCTTTTAAGTATATCTATTAATGAAAAATAGGTTTTCATGAAAATTCATTAGATTTTCTTGTTTTTGCCAAAAATCCAAAAGCTTTAAAAACCACTAGGTTTTTGATCATTCTAGTATCAAGTTAACTACCTAGTTTTGCATCCAATTGTTTCAAAACATGAATACATAGATTTTAGGGTAAGAAATTGTTTTGAAAACATATGAAATATTCAACCATGATCTTTGGGCAATATGTCTATGAATTAAACATAAGTCTTCCCCATGATTGGTCTATTATTGCTATTTTGATACCTTAAATGACCATCTAAATGCCATAGGCATTAGTGGACATTTGTATCATCCTAACATCTCACCCATGCTAAGTTTTCAATCAAAGTAGTCTATGGTGAGTGTGAGATGCATCCTAGGGGGTATTTGTATATACTTAACTATTATATTCATACAATTCTATCAAAGTTAAGTATCAACCTAACAATCCTCATGATCATAAAGGCATATATCAATTAATTCTACATTATGATCATGAAACACATGTATTCATTTAATTGTTATCATGCATTAGGTATTATGTCATGATAATAAATAAATTATCACCTAAAGCATGATTTAATCTTATTTCTCATGATGACGTGCCAAATTTCAAAATCATTAATCATGATTGCAAACATACATAGCAATTACATTAATTATCATGATTTAAGCATTATTAACTATTTATAGGCACGTTATCATCACCTAACACTATTTAAAAATGTTGTCCCGCCATCCTAAGTCAACCAAAATATGATATAGGTCAATTGCATATGGTTGACTACCCTAGGGTTTTTCTAACCCTTAAGGATGGATTTTGGAATCCAATACAAATTCTTTCCTATGGGGTTCACAAGATACTCCTTGGGGATTCATTTCCTAGCTATTACCTTCTTTTTATCTTGTCCCCTAGAAATTAGGCATTTATAGGCCTTTTCATTTTTCTTTTCTTTATAACCTAGGCCTTTCTTATTAAAACTTGCCCTTTGGCTCCCAATTATCATATTCAATGTGTTGGAGCCAATTGTAAACTTTTCTAGGGCTTTGGTTAAATAATCTACCTTTTTCCTTAAAGCCCTATTTTCATCCATACATGCATCACTAACATTAAATGGCATATATTCATGTGAGCATGCATCATCATGACAAGAAGAAATATTATCATCATTTAAGCATGCTTTTTCTAGTTTATTTTCTAAGTCCTTAATTTGATCTAGCATGCTTTTGTTCTTCCTCTTAGCTCTAAATAAATCCCTAGTTAAGCTAGAAACCATGGAAACTATTTTCTTAGGAGTTAGATTCGTTACCATAGTTTCCATGTCCTCTTCTTCTTCTTCGGATGAGGATGATGTGGAGGCTCCCCCTTCATTTGAGCTCTCTCCACTTGAGCTTAATCCTTCATTTTCGGTGGAGGAGCAATCCAAGTCATCAAAAGCCATTAAGGCCAAATTGGTGACAAAGGCATTCTCCTCTTTCGATGATGATGAGGAGGATGAGGATGGGTCATCCCAAGTCCTTGCCTTTAGAGCTTTGGTCTTCCCCTTTTCTTTTGTCTTCTTCTCCTCTTCCTTCTTTTTCTTGCTCCCCTTTTTCTTCTTCTTTTCTTCTTTCTTTTTCTTTTCTTCTTTTCTCTTGTTTAGGAGGGGACAATTGTCCCTTATGTGTCCCTCTCCTTGGCAATTGTAGCAAATAATTTTCCCCCTTGGTCTTCTATTTCTATCATTTGATTTGTTAAAATGAAAACCTTTTAAAGCACGTCTTACCCTCCTTACCATATATGCTTCTTCCGTACTATCCATGGAAGAGGGGGAAGACGCTTCATCATCGGAGGAGGATGGAATCTCTATCTTCTTCTTCCCCTTGTTTGCCATCAAAGCTACTCCTCTTGAGGGTTGTATTTTTGGCTCTTCTTGTATTCCTTCAAGCCTAGATTCATGTAATTCCATAGTGGAGAAAAATTCATCTAGAGTACTTACCTCTAGATTCTTTGAAATGTAAAATGAGTCCACCATTGAACTCCACTTGGATGATCGGGGGAAAGCATCTATGACCTTCATTATCATATCGCGATTGGAGAGCCTTTCTCCTACACTTGTTAGTCCAATTAAAATTTCTTTGAATCTAGAATGCAAAGAAGTTACCTTTTCTCCCTTTTCTAATTTAATGTTGGATAGTTGGGAGCGGAGGAGATCTCTCCTTGCTAGCTTCGCCTCGGATGTGCCTTCATGAAGCTCAATTAGCTTCTCCCACATCTCCTTGGCACTTAGGCATTCTCCTATTCGGTTAATTTCTTGTTGGGGGAGCACATTGAAAAGATGATGCTTTGCTTTTGAATTTGCAAGGTTCTCTTCCATTTGCTTTTTGGTCCGCCTAGATTTCTCTATTGGCTTCCCCTCTTCATCCCTAGGCAAAACGAAACTGGATTCCATTGTAATCATAATATCAAAATCCGTTTCAAAAAATACCTCCATTCGCTTCTTCCACCAAGCGAATTCTCCTTCAAACTTCGGTGGATGAATGTTGGAGCCGGCCATTTTGAATGTTGATTGTTGTGGCGGTTAGTCCTCGACAAGCTTTCCTTGGCTCTGATACCACTTGTTGGGGATCGATACGGCCGGCTAGAGGGGGGTGAATAGCCCTCTTCCGATGGATGTCGGAATTCTCTTGTTCGTTTGCTCTTCTACACAATCGTTAGCGCAAGAAGAAGCATAAACAATAAAGACAAAGCAATAAACGAAAATACAAACGCTAACAAAGAAGATGTAACGTGGTTCACGGCTACGCCGCTAATCCACGATCCCGATTCGTCCGAGGTGAATCACTCCTTCAAAGCCAATCACTATTGGTCTCTCCTTTGCACCAAGCTAGGTGGAGGTAACCTTTACAAATCAAGCACACTCCTTTTACAATAGATGTGAAAGAAAGCTAAGAGAAGGAGTTTGAATCTTGTGGAGCACTTGGATGGTCATTTAAAACTTAAGCATTAACCTCCCAAAGGTCCACACCCTCTCTTTTTATAGAGAGGGTTGATTTCTTCCTGTTGGCCGCCACCAGTCGACTGCTGCCCTTGGCAGTCGACTGCCGCCACTCCAACGGCCTCCGAACACGTCGGATCCCGACCGTTGTAGTCCAACGGAACACTTGGCAGTCGACTGATGGACCTCACCCGATCGCCCGCCGGCTACGGCGGTTCGCGTTCGCGACATCCTCTCGGCAAGATCATTATTCCGGATCGGCTACGGGCATAAACCCATCGATCGGATACCACCGAACACACTCGGCTCGATCACCGATCGCCATTACATGGCGGTGATCGGTGCCGTGTGAAACTCAAACTTAACATAAGTTTGAGCTTCTGGCGGTCGGGTAAACCTTAACCCTTGCGGTCAAGTTTCCGACACTCATCCATCCGGCCAAGTTCACCTAATGAGCTACTTACATTTCACTCATTCTCTCATCTCACTCGAAGTCCCTCGCCGAAGCTCTCTTTGTTCGCGGCCACGTCCCTCGGCAGCATCAGGCGCACGACTCTGCAATGCTCCTTCGCGTCTCTTGCCTCCGAAGTCTGCTTCCTTGGCTTCACTTCAAGTCATCTCGTCCGGTGGTCCCTCGGATGCTCCAAGCGAACGGCTTCCGCAAAGTCATCCTTCACCGACTCAAGGACCAAGGTTGTGAGGGTGAACCCGCCAAGGCTCCATGTGCGAATTACTAAGTCCTGCAAGACTCCAACGCACATATCAAATAACAATACCAACCTGACTTAAACCCTTTGCCACACACATCAAAACCTTATCATGGCAAGAGATTGCCGTAACACTAGCCACCTCCATCAGCCTTACACCTCTCAGATCCCTCTAAGTCATCCATGACTTGTTCATCCATCGCGCTAGCCTTCAGGTGCTTCCATCGGCTATGTCATGCTAACGGTGTCTACACCGCCAAGGCACATTGGACTTACGCCGCCAAGACTCCGCTTGGACTTTACGCCGCCAACCATTGGACTTATGCTGCCAAGACTCCCGCTTGGACTTTACGCCGCCAATATCAAACCCCTTGGACTTCAAATGCCAAGACTCAAGCTTGGACTTTCCCTTGCCAACCCATGTTGGACTTTCCATGCCAAGACCCATGCTTGGACTTTCCCAAATGCCAAGTGTCCCACTTGGACTTTCCATGCAAAGACTCATGCTTGGACTTTACATGTCAAGATTCATGCTTGGACTTTTCCCAAATGCCAAGTGTCCCACTTGGACTTTCCGTGCCAAGTACCCAAGACTTGGACTTTCCCATGACAATTACATTGTCATATGTTTTTGTTGAAACATCAAAACATTACTCGAGTCAAAATCGAGTCCGGTCAATCATAACCCGGGTCGATTGCTTCAACAATCTCCCCAACATATTAACCGACATTAATGTCAAACATCCTATGTCAAACATCAAAACATCACTCGAGTTAAACTCGAATCTGGTCAATCGTGACCTAGGCTGATTGCACCAACAATCTCCCCCTTTTTGATGTTTGACAAAACAAACCTTGAGTTAGGCCCCTAACTCAAATTCCCTTACCAATTTTCCAAATTGGTAATTTAATGTTCTCCCCCTTTTTGACATACATCAAAAAGGTTATCTCTCCAAGGAGGTCAATGTCTCATGTCCCAATGAGATCTTACAATCTCCCTCTTGGTCCAAAAATACCTAGGATGTCTACCATTTTCCTAGTGATAAGTTCCATATCACTCAAGAGAGGCAATCATATACTCTCTCCCAATTTCCAAATTGGGTTTCTCAAAATCCCATCAATTTTCCCAATTGATGATACTCTCCCAATACCTTCTTCCCCTTCAAGAAGAGAAACACATCCATCATCCCAAGATGGATAACTCTCCCTAAAAGCCTGCTCCCCCTTGACCATTGCACCAACAATGTCCTTGGGAAGTCCCTAAGCCATTAGGAACTCTAAACCATCAAAAATAAGGTTAAAAGTTCAAACATGAACTCTTCCATCCTTAAATTTGATACAAACTCTAAACACCTCTCCTAATCCATATCCAATGGATTTTCACCCTTTATAATGCTTCCCAAAGCATATCCTAGGGTTAGGAGTGATTAGGGACCTTAACCACAGCTGAACACGGGCTAAACAAACCTAGTTTTCCAAAAGATTGGCAATCGACTCTCCACGATGATCGATCACACTCTCGATCGATCGACCGCCACATGATCGATAATAAATTTCTGAATTTCGCTATCGGCGAATTTCAATAATTATACGTATATCGAAAAATCATGAAAATTCATACGTATAATACTTATGACCAATACAATGGGTGAAAAATCTTTGAAAATTATTTTACCCATAAAATACCGAAATTGATACAAAATTCAAAAGTGAAGAAAACTTCTAAGTTTTGGCTCACTTTGTATCAATCTCATCAATGGTGATTGCTATCAAAAGATAGACTTCACCAAGGTTTTTTTTTTCAAAATGATTTTAAAATGTTTTCAAAATCTTATTTTGGATCATTCCTTGGGCTCAATGTACATGACTTGTACACATGCTCTCCCAATGATCCATCAATTGAAATTAGATGAGTTTTAGTTCATCTAGATGCAACAACTATGCACCTTGAACTTAACTCATATCCTAGCATCTCATATGTATCTAGGGTGTATAAATACACATACATGTCAATTTAGTGTGAGATGTGAGTTTTGTTTTCCCTAATCTAGGGTTTCATGCATTTTCTAAGGCAACCCTACTTGATTCCCTTATGAATGAGACTCCAAGTCATGTCAAAGTTCTTAAATCAATTTTTAATACATTAAATGCATGAAATGATCATAGCATAATGATAACAAAATTAAAACATGACCAATGATCATGATGTCATGGCATATGATGAAATCTAAAAACACATGACATTAATCCTTAATCCTAAACATGATCATGACATATTAAATAATTTAAAATAGATATGATGTCATGGCATGTCATATGACAATCATGGCAAATAAAAAGTATAGGTATAATGATACCTAAAATTTAATATTAATTTCCATTTGATATAATTAAGTATATTTTGTCATATAAACCTAAATTCTCCCAAATATGCCAAAAACCCAAAATGGAACATTAAGACCTCTAAATCTAAATTGTGCCAATTTGATCATTTTATCAAACTTCTCAAATAATATTGGCACATCCTAAAATCTTTTAGGATTAAAAACTCAAATGTATTTCCAAGGTAACCATAACCTTGAAAATATCCTAAAGTGTCACCTTTACCATGGTTGAGTTAACTACCCATCCAATCAAGGTTGGCACACCCTAACCCATCTAGCGTGATTCAATCACGCTCTTAGGAACCCAAAACCTATTTGAGCTCCTAGGGTTAATTAGGTATTCCTTAGGGATAACCTCCCTAGATACCTTCCTAATGACCCTCCTAGGCTTGTTAGCCTTGGTCATTGTGGTCTTGCCTAGGTTGACTCTAGGGATAACTCCCCTTGCAACCTTCTTAGTGGCCACCCTAGGTTTCCTAGAAACCCTAGCCACTAGGCACAACCTTTGGTCAACCTTAGGGATGACTTCCCTATTGACCTTGGTCTTCCTAGACCTAGTTTGTGTTCCATAATCAAATGGAACACTATGGTAAGCCACCTTAGGCTTAGGTTTGTGACCCAAAACTTGCTTTCCCTTGGTTGACTTTTGACTCTTAGGTCCTAGGTGTTGACTTTGACTTTTGGACCTAGACTTTTGATCACTTGACCCTTGAACTTTATTTTGTATATTCCTAAGGGTCTTTTCTAGTTTTTCAAGCCTTGACCTCAAGGCTTGGTTCTCTAATTCTAATTGCTCAATTTTAGAAATCTTATTTAAACTTTGAGCATGGTTCTTTCTAGGCATATGCCTAATCCACTTGGGATTAAAACCTAAGTGTTCTTGTACCTTTCTAATTGTTTCCCTAGGTAGAATTGGTCTTGAGTTATTTGACCTAGGTTTGTCCTTAGATAAAATGTTTTTAGGGACATTAGTCCCAAATTTCCCCTTATTCCTAAGGTTAACATTTTTAGCTCCTAAGCAAATATATCTATTATTCCTAGCATGCTTTTCATGAGCGATTGCAAGATTACTTAAGTTATTTCTAGCATGATTTTTGACATTAAATCTAGAAGAATGAGCATTATTGAAATGATATACCTTAGGGTTTGCCTTAGTAGCTCCCCCTACTTGTGATGCTCCTTCTTTGGTCTTTTTGGTCCCCCTAGGACATTTACTCCGGTAATGTCCCGGTTGTCGACATTTGAAGCAAATTACTTGCTCCTTGCTCTTTTGCGTTGAGGCACCAGTCTCCTTGACTTTTGGCACGGGTGGAGTCTTCTTAACCCGTTTAGGACACTTACTCTTGTAGTGTCCTTTCTCCCTACACTCAAAGCATATAATATAAATTTTATTATTATTTGAAATGCTCGAGTTACCTAGGGTGATTGTGGTGGTCGGAGTGGATTCTTGAGCTTGCTCTTCCTCTCTACCGGATGTAGATGATTCTTCTTGTTGCTCCGGTATTGAGGATGCCCTAATCTCTTCCCCCTCAATCCTAGAGGTGGAGGTCTCCTCTTCTTCCACCGATTCGGAGGTTGATTCCCTATCAACTTCCAAATCCTCAAGCTCTTTAGATGACGATATACTTGCTTCCTTTTGATCTTGAGAAGGTGAGCACTCCTCTTCTTCTTCTTCTTCTTGAATTGATGATGAATTTTCATGAAGCTTGGCCAAATCGCTCCAAAGCTCTTTGGCATCCATGCACTCACCTAGACTACACAAGAAGTCATTAGGAATTAAATCAAAAATGAATTTGATTAACTTCTTGTTTTTCTCGAATCTATGGAGTTGATCTTCACTCCATTTCTTCTTCTTGAGGAAACCACCTTTTGGTCCTCTAGGATACTCAAATCCTTCCATTAATAAGGACCATTCCTCAAGGTCTCTCATCATCAAAAAATTTTCAATTCTCGCCTTCCAAGAATTGAAACCTTCTCGTCCATAGAAGGCATACGAAATTGGGGTGTTGATGTCCCATCCCAATTGTCCTTCCATCTTCACCCTCTAGCTTTTTTGTCCTAGCTCCCGGCGGTTAGTCCGTAGAAGAGCCCCGGGCTCTGATACCAATTATAGGAGATTTGAGGCCGCTAGAGGGGGGGGTGAATAGCGTCGTGCTCGTTCGTAGATGGAAATCGTTCGCGTTCGTCTCTACAAAACTCGTTATGTACAGCGGAATAATAATAGTAATAACGAAAAGCAAGACAAACACGCAAATACAATTGTTTAACGTGGTTCGGAACCTCAAGGTTCCTACTCCACGGATTGAGCTCTACGAGCTCTAGTGATGCACACGCAACCACTAATAAACACTCCTTCTCGGAACAATCCGGAGGCGGAGAAACCTCGTACAATATGATTACAATAATAATCAAAATGCTACAAGCAAATACAACATGAATACAACAAAAGAAATGCAAAGGAAACTTTACAATCGATCTTTTGAGAGCTTGCTTGTTTGGTTGGTTGAGTGGCACTTGGAGACCCTGAATTGCAGCAACAATTCGCCCCAAAAACTCCTCAAAGAACCCCCCCTTTTTTCCTCCATCACGAGCTCCTTTTATAGATTCAACATGTGATGGAAAAAGTCAATCAGTCGACTGATCGGGACCATCAGTCGACTGATGCCACTGTTGTCGTGAGACAATGGCTAGATCCACGCTGGATAAATCCAACGGATCCACCATCAGTCGACTGATTATACCCATCAGTCGACTGATGGAGCTCCACTCGACTGCAGTCGAGTGAGACTCCATTCTGTACCCGATTTCACGAGCACCAGTCGACTGATCACAAGATCACCGATCGGTCAGACTCATCACCGATCGCAACCTATGACAATGATCGCTAGAGTAATTCCCACAGTCAAACCCTAGTTGACTATACCAGTCGACTGCCACATGACACCAGTCGACTAGTACACCTCAAACATGAGGTTTTAGCCCAAGTATTGTGCCCCCATACTTGCTAGACCACTCTTAGCCTAGACCTAAGCCTTCTAGCCACCTCCATCAATCTCACACCTCTCAGATCCCTCTAAGTCATCCATGACTTGTTCATCCATCGCGCTAGCCTTCAGGTGCTTCCATCGTCTATGTCATGCTAATGGTGTCTACACCGCTAAGGCACATTGGACTTACGCCGCCAAGACTCTGCTTGGACTTTACGCCGCCAACCATTGGACTTATGCTGCCAAGACTCCGGCTTGGACTTTACGCCGCCAATATCAAACCCCTTGGACTTCAAATGCCAAGACTCAAGCTTGGACTTTCCCTTGCCAACCCATGTTGGACTTTCCATGCCAAGACCCATGCTTGGACTTTTCCAAATGCCAAGTGTCCCACTTGGACTTTCCATGCCAAGACTCATGCTTGGACTTTACATGCCAAGACCCATGCTTGGACTTTTCCCAAATGCCAAGTGTCCCACTTGGACTTTCCGTGCCAAGTACTCAAGACTTGGACTTTCCCATGACAATTACATTGTCATATGTTTTTGTCGAAACATCAAAACATCACTCGAGTCCGGTCAATCATGACCCGGGTCGATTGCTCCAACAATCTCCCCAACATATTAACCGACATTAATGTCAAACATCAATGTCAAACATCCTATGTCAAACATCAAAACATCACTCGAGTCAAACTCTAGTCTGGTCAATCGTGACCTAGGCCGATTGCACCAACAATTTATTGTTCCTAGCATGCTTTTCATGATGAATTGAAAGAGAATTAAAAGCATGCTTTTTAATATTAAACCTAGAAGAATGAGCATTATTGAAATGATATACCTTAGGGTTTGCCTTAGTAGCTCCCCCTACTTGTGATGCTCCTTCTTGGGTCTTTTTGCTCCCCCTAGGGCATTGGCTTCTATAGTGCCCCTTTTGATGACACTTGAAGCATACTACGTGCTCCTTGTTCTTTTGACTTTGGGGACCGGCATCCTTGACTTTTGGTGCCAGAGGAGACTTCTTGATCCTTTTAGGACACTTACTCTTGTAGTGTCCTTGCTCCCTACACTCAAAATATATTATATGCATTTTATTATTAATTGATATGTTTGAGTTACCTAGGGTGGTGGTGGAAGGTGCCGGAATTGGAGCTTCTTCATCTTGACCGGATGTGGAGGGCTCTTCTTTGGTTGCTCCGGTGTAGATGTTCTAATCCCCTCCCCCTCAATCCTAGAGGTTGAGGTTTCTTCTAATTCTACCTCTTCCACCACTTCTTCCTCCTCGGATGTTGAACACTCCTCGACCTCCGAATCCTCACTTTCTTGTGAGGATGAGCTCTCTTCCTCATCCTCCTCATCTTCTTGGATTGAGTGAGGCTCTTCATGGAATTTTTCCAATTTGTTCCATACCTCCTTGGCGTCTTTACAATCCCCTATCTTGATCAAAATATCATTAGCGATTATATTAAGCAAAATACCCATTACCTTATTGTTGATGTTATAGTATCGTAGTCGTTCTTGACTCCAATTCTTCTTCTTGATTTTTCTTCCTTCTTCATCTTTTGGAGTGTCAAAACCTACTAAGACACTAATCCAATTATCAAAATCACACATTAGAAAATGCATCATTCTACCTTTCCAGTACGCGAAATCTTCACGGTCGAAGGAAGGCAGAACGTTGATGTCGTCACCCAATCTCTCCTTGAATTCCATCTTGTTCCTCTAGCGTCTTGACTCCGGGTTGTTAATCCGTAGAAGAGCCCCGGGCTCTGATACCAATTGTAGGAGATTTGAGGCCGCTAGAGGGGGGTGAATAGCGGTGTGACCATTCGTTGATGGAAATCATTCGTGATCGTCTCTAGAAAACTCGTTATGCGCAGCGGAATAGTAATGATAAAAGCAATAACGAAATGAAACAACCACGAACACAAAGATATAACGTGGTTCGGAACCGAATGGTTCCTACTCCACGGATCAAGTGTTGGTGCAATCGGCCCAGGTCACGATTGACTAGACTCGAGTTTGACTCGAGTGATGTTTTGATGTTTGACAAAGGGATTTGACAAAGTGGTTTCGCATTGATATTTGACATTAATGTCGGTTAATATGTTGGGGAGATTGTTGGAGCAATCGACCCGGGTCATGTTTGACCGGACTCGAGTTTGACTCGAGGAAGACCTTAATGGTTGACTAGGGTTGACCATGTGATTTTGGAAAGTCTAAGCATGGGTCTTGGCAAGGTAAAGTCCAAGTCATGGGTACTTGGCATGGAAAGTCCAAGTGGGACACTTGGCATTTGGTAAAGTCCAAGTATTAAGTACTTGGCATGAAATGTCCAAGTGGGACACTTGGCGCATGGAAAGTCCAAGTCATGGGTACTTGGCATTTGGAAAGTCCAAGTCTTGAGTACTTGGCATGAGAAGTCCAAGCATGGGTCTTGGCATGAGAAGTCCAAGCATGGGTCTTGGCAAATGAGAAGTCCAAGCATGGGTCTTGGCAAATGAGAAGTCCAAGCATGGGTCTTGGCATGGAAAGTCCAAGCTTGAGTCTTGGCATTTGGGAAGTCCAAGGGGAATGATATTGGCAGCGTAAAGTCCAAGCGGAGTCTTGGCGGCATAAGTCCAATGTGCCTTGACGGTGTAGACACCATTAGCATGACATAGCCGAGGGAAGCACCTGGAGGCTAGCGCGATGGATGAACAAGTCATGGATGACTTGGAGGGATCCGAGAGGCGTGAGGCTAATGGAGGTGGCTAGAAGGCTTAGGTCTAGGCTAAGGGTGGTCTAGCAAGTATGGGGGCACCATACTTGGGTTAAAACCTCATCTTTGAGGTTGACAGTCGACTGGCATTATGGCCGGTTCGACTGCCGTGAGTCAACTTGAGTTCGACTCGCTTAAGAGCCGAATCGCTCGGCAATGATCGCTCATTGGAGCAAATCGATCGATGTCTACGGGCTGCGATCGTAGTTCACCATCGAGCATCGCTCAGAGAATGCTCGATCGGGTAGGCCGATCGCTACCGGCAATGATCGACAATGTTGGCAATAATCGCCAAGAGTCCCATTGGAACTTGTCCAACGTGGATTGAGCCGTTGTCTCACTCTGATTTGCGGTCGGCAATGACCGGGACTTATGACAATGATCGCTAGGCGGAAATCCAGCGAAGGATAAAAGCAAATTGCTCGTGGAAGGCTCGACAATCAGATTTTTGGGAGCTTACTTGAGGCGATTTGCAGGTGCATTTCAGGGCCCTTCAACCTCATCCAAGCAACCAACAAGCAAAGCGCTCAAACCCTAGTTTGTAAAGTGTTCTTTACATTTCCTTATATTTTGCTTGTATTTTTGTGTATTACTTAGTGTAATCCTTGTACGAGGTTTCTCCGCCTCTGGATTGTTCCGAGAAGGAGTTATTATTGATTAGTGATTGCGTGTGCATCACTAGAGCTATTTAGAGCTCGATCCGTGGAGTAGGAACCGTTCAGTTCCGAACCACGTTATATACTTGTGTTCGTGATTGTTGTATTTCGTTATTGCTTTCATTTCTATATTCCGCTGCGCTAACGAAATTGTAGACACGATCACGATTGAATTCCATCTTCGTACGGTCACAACGCTATTCACCCCCCTCTAGCGACGTCAAATCTCCAACAAGTGATATCAGAGCAAGGTTGCTCTTCAACGGATTAACAACCGGGAGCAAGACGCTAGAGGGTAAAAGATGGAAGTCCAAGATCAATTAGGTTGGGACATCAACACACCGGTGCCCTACACCCTATACGGACGAGAAGGATTCAATTCTTGGAAGGGAAGAATTGAGGATTTTATTATGATGAGAGACTTTGAGGAATGATCCATTTTGATGGATGGATTTGAATATCCAAGAGGACCAAGAGGTGGATTCCTCAAAAAGAAGAGATGGACCGAAGAGCAAGTCTACATTCCGAGAAAAATGATAAGGTGATAAAATTTTTAATTGATTTAATGCCTAACAATATTTTGTGTATTTTAGGTAATTATGTAGATGCTAAAGAGTTATGGAGTCAAGTGACAAAGCTCCATGAAAATTCATCTTCGGTCCAAGAAGAAGAAGAAGAAGAGGAGTGCTCACCCTCTCAAGCTCAAGAAAGTACACCGTCATCCCAAGAGCTTGAGGATTCGGAGGTTGATAGGGAATCAACATCCGGATCGAAAGAAGTGGAAGAAGCATCCACTTCTATGATTGAGGGGGAGAGACTATCTACACCGGAGCCGGAACAAAATAAAGAAGATGCCTCAACCTCCGGTCAAGATGAAGAAGTTTCAATTCCAACACCTATCACCGAACTAGGTAACTCAAGCAATTTAGGTTTAAATAAAAATCATATTATATGCTTTGAGTGTAGGGAGAAAGGACACTACAAGAGTAAGTGTCCTAAACGGGTTAAGAAGACTCCACCCGTGCCAAAAGTCAAGGAGACCGGTGCCTCAATGAAAAAGAGCAAGGAGCAAGTGATTTGCTTCAAATGCCGACTACCGGGTCATTACCGGAGTCAATGCCCGAAGGGGGAGAAGAAGGGGCAAAGGGGAGCATCACAAGTAGGGGGAGCTACTAAGGCTAACCCTAAGGTATATCAAGTTAATAATGCTCTTTCTTTAGTTAATAGACAAAAGCATGCTAGAAATTTCAATTCCCTAGCAATTTGCCATGAAAAGCATGCTAATAGAAATAAATACTTTTGTTTAGGAGCTAAGAATGTCTACTTAGATAATAGGGAGAAATTTGGGACTAATGTCCCTAAAAACAATTTACCTAAGGACAAACCTAGGTCAAATAACTCAAGATCAATTTTACCTAGGGAGACAATTAGAAAGGTGCAAGAGCACCTAGGTCTAAACCCTAAATGGACTAGGCATATGCCTAGAAAGTCTCATGCCCATAGTTTAAATCAAAATTCTAAAATTGGGCAATTAGAATTAGAGAATCAAGTCTTGAGGTCAAGGCTTGAAAAACTTGAGAAGACCCTTAAAATTATACAAAATCAATTTAAAGGGTCAAATAATCAAAAGTCAAGGTCCAAAAGTCAAAGTCAACACCAAGGACCTAAGAGTCAAAAGTCAACCAAAGGCAAGCAAGGTTTGGGTCACAAACCTAAGCCTAAGGTAGCTTACCATAGTGTTCCATTTGATTATGGGACACTAACTAGGTCTAGGAAGACCAAGGTCAATAGGGAGGTTATCCCTAGAGTTGACCAAAGGGTGTGCCTAGTGGCTAGGGTTTCTAGGAAACCTAGGGTGGCCACTAAGAAGGTTGCAAGAGGAGTTACCCCTAGAGTCAACCTAGGTAAGACCCAAATGATCAAGGCTAACAAGCCTAGGAAGGTATCTAGGGAGGTTATCCCTAAGGAATACCTAATTAACCCTAGGAGCTCAAATCGGTTTTGGGTTCCTAAGAGCGTGATTGATTCATGCTAGGTGGGTTTAGATGTGCCAACCTTGAGTGGATGAGTAGTTAACTCAACCATGATAAAGGTGACATTTTAGGTTATTTTCAAGGTTATGGATACCTTGGAAATAGGGTTGAATTATAATCTTAAAAGATTTTAGGATGTGCCAATATTAGTTATGAAGTTTGATAAAATGATCAAATTGACACAATTAGGGTTTAGAGTGTTAGTGTGCCATTTTGGGTTTTTGGCACACTAGGGAGATTAAGGTTAATATGGCAAAATATATCTAATTGTATCAAATGGCAATTAATATTAAAATTTAGGTATTACTATACCTATATATTTTATATGCCATGCCTTGATTGTCATATGCCATGTCATGACATCATGTCTATTTCTATGATTTTATATGTCATGAGTATGCTTAGGTTTTAGGTTAATGTCATGTATGCGTAGATTTCATCTTATGTCATGACATCATGATTATTAGCATATGCTTATTTATATCATTTCTAATGTCATAATCATTCATGCATTTAAGACAATTTGATTGAAATTGATTTAAGGACAATGGCATGACTTGGAGTCTCATTTATAAGGGAATCAAGTAGAGTTGCCTTAGGAAAATGCATGAGACCCTAGATTAGGATGAACAAAACCCATATCTCACATCCAATTGACATGTATGTGTATTTATACACCTTAGATACATGTGAGATGCTAGGATATGAGTTGAGTTCAAGGTGCATAGTTTTTGCATCTAGATGAACTAAAACTCATCTTGTTTCAATTTGTGAATCATTGGGAGAGCATGTGTACAAGTCATGTACATAGAGCCCAAGGAATATGATTCAAAATAAGGTTTTGAAAATATTTTAAAATCATTTTGAAAAACCTTGGTGAAGTCTATCTTTTGATAGAAATCACCATTGATAGAGTTGATACAAAATAGGGCAAAAACATTGAAAATTTCAATGGTTTTGAGTTTTGTATCAAACTCACTATTTTATGGGTAAAATAATTTTCAAATATTTTTCACCCATTGTGTGTGTCATAAGTATTATACGTATGAATTTTCACGATTTTTCGAATTACGTATAATTATTTATGAATTTTCAAAATTCATTTTCGATAAAAATCGAGATTAGCTATCACCGCCTGTGGCCGATCGATGTGAGTGGCAATGAATCGACATCGCCGAGAGTCGATCGCTGTGTCTGATTTTGGGTTAACAAGGTTTGTTTAGCCCATTTTCAGCCATGGTAAAGGTCCCTAACCACTTCTAACCCTAGGATATGCTTTGGGAAGCATTATAAAGGGTGAAAATCCATTGGATATGGATTAGGAGAAGTGTTAGGTCAAAGTATCAAATTTAGGGTATGGAAAGTTCAAGTTTGAACTTAGAACCTTAATTTTGATGGTTTAGAGTTCCTATTGGCTTAGGGGCTTCCCAAGGACATTGTTGGTGCAATGATCAAGGGGGAGCAAGCCTTTAGGGGGAGTTATCCATCTTGGGATGATGGATGTGTTTCTCTCCTTGAAGAGGAGAAGTTATTGGGAGAGTATCATCAATTGGGAAAATTGATGGGTTTTTGATACCCAATTTGGAAATTGGGAGAGAGTATAGGATTGTCTCTCTTGAGTGATATGTGAATTATCACTAGGAAGATGGTAGGCATCCTAGGTATTTATTTTTGGATCAAGGGGGAGATTGTAAGATCTCATTGGGACATGAGACATTGACCTCCTTGGAGAGAAAACCTTTTTGATGTTAGTCAAAAAGGGGGAGAATGTTTGGGGGAGAACATTTGGAGAGTGTTTACCAATTTGGGATAATTGGTAAGGGATTTGAGTTAGTGGTCTAACTCAGATGATTTGTTTGGTTTTTGTCAAACATCAAAAAGGGGGAGATTGTTGGTGCAATCGGCCCAGGTCACGATTGACCAGACTCGAGTTTGACTCGAGTGATGTTTTGATGTTTGACAAAGGGATTTGACAAAGTGGTTTGGCATTGATGTTTGACATTAATGTGCTAATATGTCAGAGATTGTTGGAGCAATCGACCCGGGTCATGTTTGACCGGACTCGAGTTTGACTCGAGGAAGACCTTGATGGTTGACTGGGGTTGACCATGTGATTATGGGAAAGTCCAAGCATGGGTCTTGGCAAGGTAAAGTCCAAGTCATGGGTACTTGGCATGGAAAGTCCAAGTGGGACACTTGGCATTTGGTAAAGTCCAAGTCTTGAGTACTTGGCATGAAAAGTCCAAGTGGGACACTTGGCGCATGGAAAGTCCAAGTCATGGGTACTTGGCATTTGGAAAGTCCAAGTCTTGAGTACTTGGCATGAGAAGTCCAAGCATGGGTCTTGGCAAATGAGAAGTCCAAGCATGAGTCTTGGCAAATGAGAAGTCCAAGCATGGGTCTTGGCAAATGGAAAGTCCAAGCATGGGTCTTGGCATGGAAAGTCCAACATGGGTTGGCAAGGGAAAGTCCAAGCTTGAGTCTTGGCATTTGGGAAGTCCAAGGGGATTGATATTGGCAGCGTAAAGTCCAAGCGGAGTCTTGGCGGCATAAGTCCAATGTGCCTTGGCGGTGTAGACACCGTTAGCATGACATAGCCGAGGGAAGCACCTGGAGGCTAGCGCGATGGATGAACAAGTCATGGATGACTTGGAGGGATCCGAGAGGCGTGAGGCTGATGGAGGTGGCTAGAAGGCTTAGGTCTAGGCTAAGGGTGGTCTAGCAAGTATGGGGGCACCATACCTGGGTTAAAACCTCATCTTTGAGGTTGGAAGTCGACTGGCATTATGGCCGGTTCGTGTAAAATACCGGAAAAAAAAAAAAATAATAATAATAATAATAAAGCATGGTTAGGGATTTAGTTAAATTTAACTTAGGCTTAATGGTAATTATTTAATTGGAATCAAGGTTTAATTCCTATTGGGTTTTAAATCCAACCCTATAATAAAATTAAATCCGATCCGGTATCTTTATTAACGCCGAGCGTTAATATGCGTTGTGGTTTTCTCCTCGTGACCGAATGTGGAGCGCCGATGCGATTTCTTTCCTCTTCGCCTTCGACGCGCGTGCCCTTCTCCTTCTCTTTGTCGTCGCCGCCAAATCATTCGCCTCGCTCTTCGATCGTCGATGCCCCAAGCCAGCCGCGAGCTCTCCCCTGCCCCTCGACACCGGTTGCCGCCGCCACGAGTCCAGCGTTGGCGACACGAGGGAGTCGGCGACGGGCTGGATCTAGGGTTGGATTCATTGCTGCCGGTTTCGTCGGTCTCGACTTCTAGGGCTTTTCCCCAATCGTCGCCAAGAGGCGTGTTGGTCGCCAGAGAGGTGCCCATCGAACGCCGAGTAGTCGTGACCGGCAGCTGCTCCTCACAATCTCACTCGAGCACCGCGGTGTTCCCCTCTCTGCTTTCTTCTTCGACACCGATTGCCACCCGACACAATGGCGACCATCACCCGACTCCTCCGCCACCGACGCCGCGCTTCCTCCTCTCAGTCTGCGTTGTGTCGTCCTCCGTCGATTCAGGCAGCAAGGAGCACTGGCCCCCTTTTTCCTTGCTCGCGTTCTTATCATCGACCAGCGACAGCTTCATTCGCTGCGAGCCTTTCTCCGATCCGAATCGCCACGGCAGTATTATCTTCCTCCCGATCTTGACGACAACGAGTACCTCCGGCCATCATCGGTATCTCACAAGGAGATTTCGAATTCGAGTGGGAGCTACTGCTCCCTTCCTCTGGTGTTTCCCTCTCGACCGTTTGTGGTTGCTGCCCCTCATCGTCGGTCGTCTTCCCTCTTCTCCCTCCCACCGTAGGTGCCCCTTGCACGCGACGGTTGGCACCCACAGCCACATCGGTGCATCCTGCCTTATCCGGATCTCGAGATTTGCCATATTTGTGAGCTGCCTTCGTTTCTGCCATCAACAACTTTGCTACCGTGAGCAACATCAATGGGGGTAAATTGATCATTGAAGTGAGACAGGAGACTATTGGAGTTGGGGGTTGTCTCCAACCTAACGGCATGATTCGTAATAGATCACCCTAAGCAAAGGAAGGAGCTGTGGGCAAGCAAAACAAGATTCACTACGGCTAAATTCATCTGGTTGGTTTATAAGTTGCTATTTCAAACATGGAACAAGAAGCTGTGAAGGAAGTTAGGCTTGGTAAGTCCAAACCTGAATGTTTTGGATGTATACTAATGTTATTTTGTTAACAGATATGGTGGTTGCTTCTAAACTGCCTTTTTGTGCAGGTGATGAAGACAAACGGGGATAAGCTTGTCATTTCCTATTTGGATGTGGAGCTTCACAGAGGAATCTTAGTAGCAGGTGGGTAATTTCCTACCTGGTCCGGGTAGTTATATTTCATTCAGATTTAGGCATTGATATGAGCATGTTAGGTGTTCATATTACCTTGACCCTGTTCTTTTTATCGCATGCTTGATCTTCATCAGTACTATTAACTCCATTGTGATATCATGTTTATTTTATCATGATTAGGAGTTATACATATAGATGATGTAAATAACTTAGAATTTGTTTGCTATGCAAATAGTAAAGTCCGGATGACAACCTGATTGTACTTTGGGTAAAAAGGTCATCCGTAGGTAGATAATGTCTTTAACCTAGGATTAGTTCTAATACCCTTAGGTTGTATGTTACCACGGAACTTGTATTGTGTAAATGGTCAGAGGAATGATACTTAGGGTATCGCTACGGACCGATGGTCCTAGCTTGTTATAATCAGATAAGTACGACTCTGGGATAGAGAGTGTGTCCATTAGTTGAGTACAACTCTCACTGTGATAGAGAGTGTGTCGCTTAGATTGGTACATGACTCTCACAGATGTAGAGTATTATGATCGATTGAGTACGACACTCTCTACAGTGATAGAGTGCGAGATCCGTTAGTATGATTCTCTATAGAATGCAGAGTCTATGGTGGATGCGGTATGTGAGACGTTGCATTCATGCATTTACATGCACATGGGCGACGAGGTCCCTTGTGGTTGAGAGTGTCGCCAATCATCCCGCCTCCACTGTTACTCATGGAGGAGTCACCCGTGCGAGGGCGAGAGCATTGAGGTGCCGCACTCTATCACTATAGACGGTGGTAGTTGGATTTGCGTCGTAGTCCTCGCGTGTGTGGTACTCGACCACTCATGGGTAGTGACCGGAGTGACCACAGAGGACCCCATCGTGTAGCTTGCTCTTTACGCTTATATGCTACTCGATCATACTGCCCACTCGGCCACTCAAGAGTAGTGATTGGTGTTGAGTTGGGACAATCATCATGCTCGAGCCACCGAGGCCACACTGGGGTCGTGGTAGCTTTAGGGTGAGCCGACATGACCATGCATGCTGCATTGACGTAACTGATGGCGTTTTGCATATTACAATATATATATACATATATGCATGTATATATATATATATGGATGGTTGATATTAATATATATATATGGATACGTCTATATATATATATATATCCGATTATTGTGATGTTGCATTTGTTTGTACTATGCTTGTTGCATTTGGGGTGGACATCATATTCATGCATGTTTCTTACATATGTTATACAGTTGTGTCGGATACTGGTATGTGTTGGATAGACCACTAGATAACTTGACCTGTAGCTAGAGTTTTTTTTTGAGTTGATCTACTCTTCCTGTTGTATATATATATATGTTGGATATATGTTCGTTGGATCAGTAGCGTGCAGACTTCGGTATGTCCGCATGTTTTATGTTGTTCATTCGTTAGACAGATAGGCTTGTATTTATATACTATGCCGATATAATGCTGTATTTCTAGATTATGTTGTGAAATACATGTGATATGACATATATACATGTTTTCTATTACCTCACGAGTTTTACTCACCACCCGCTGACCTCGGGTTTTCGTCGCCTGTAATGTAGCCGACTTCGTGATGGACTTGAGCACCGGGCCTGGCATCATCTCATCTCAACTCCGAGAGTCCGAGTTTTTGAGTCTTCCGTATGTTTTGGTTATGTATTCTGAGTTATGTGATGTACGCACATGTTGGTGCGGGTTTTGACGAGGTTTCTTTATGTTCTGGTGTTAGTCATACCGGTATGCACTTTGTGGATTGTATTGTGGTCCCGTTGTTTCCGCTGTGTTTTTCGTTATGTTGTTATGTTCTTATATGTATATGTTGTTATTGTTGTGGCCTACGGGCCTTGTATTAACCCGAAATGTTGCCACGCATAGGAGGTGTCCGTCTGCTTGATTTTCTCTGATGCTCTCGGGGCGTGACAACTTTAGTGGTATCAGAGCCCAAGGTTCTGCGATGCCATACAATATTGTTTTGTGTCGAGTCTTGGATTCTCGGGAGTCGATTTATCCGGTTTTGGTTTTTGAGATGAGATGGACAGCGGCCTGAGCTCCAAGCAGCACGAGGTAAGAATTTATGATAAACTTATGGTTTAGTAAATATTTATCTAAACTTGATCAGTAGGTGTATACCATAGAGTTATGACACCTGTGCAGACTTGTAGTAGGGGTCGTCCACCGAGGCGACCAACCGGAGTGACCTTTAGGGTTTATACTCCCGGTTATGTTGGATATGCATTTAGATGCTTATACCGTGTGGAATAACCCTGTATGTGTGGTTATTATTCAGAAT
This sequence comes from Wurfbainia villosa, assembly GCA_025175895.1. Taxonomy (NCBI): domain Eukaryota; kingdom Viridiplantae; phylum Streptophyta; class Magnoliopsida; order Zingiberales; family Zingiberaceae; genus Wurfbainia; species Wurfbainia villosa. The sequence continues at coordinate 843,545 of CM046005.1, forward strand.
CGTGGTATGAGTTGACCACGGAACGACTGCTGAGTCTGTGAGTCTTGAACCCGCGGTCGAGAAGGTGATTTACCTGAGAGCCGACTGATACCGAAGTCGAAAACAGGCCAAAGTCGTCACATTTATTATGGAAATCAGAGACTACAGTCTTAGAGATTTCCACTAACTGTGCTAGTCGGATCATTACCTGTGGGTAATGAACAGACTAGTAGACTATTGTTGATGCAGATAGCGGAAGGCTAGGTTACGATGTTTTATAGGAATTTTATCCCTGAGTTGTTAGTACTGAGTTGTATAACTTTGAGAGTACTTTTGAGTACTTAACTCATGTTATACCGAGAAAGAAGAGATGTTTGCATACCAGTATCAGGATCAAGCCGATATTTGGTGATAAATGCAGAAAATAGTCTTCGGGAAATAAAACATCACTTGATCATGGTTTAGTGATGTTGAAAGAGTGTATTTCCCCGTGTCACTTTTAGTGACGCATTGTAAGAATTCTTGAGCCTCAAGAAAGGGTGCTCGGTTAGTAACAGTGTACTGTGCAGAGTCGTGAGACTTGCAGAGGTTACGACCACCTAATAGCTCAAGAAGATGAATGGATGATCTAAGCCACCCAGAGTTATTGGCTTATAGTTGGATTAGGATGCCGGGATCTTCTACCAGATCCTGTCGGAAGACGTTGGATTGAGACAGGAGTTTAGAAATGACTCCGTATAAGTGTTTAGGAGATGAAGATCGATAAGCAGATATTGGAGTAAGAAGCCTCCGAATGTTGGACAAAAGGAGAAATATCAGGGTCACAGGCCTTGAGCTATTTTCCAATTATAGAAGACCAATTGCAGATCATCAGAATGTTCTTGTGGATATCAGCAAAATCAGAACAAAGACTCTGAAGGGATTGTGTGTGTGCAGTGCGGATCACGAAGACATGCGAAGTCAGATAATCCATTGGATCAGTTCATCTGTTGCTATTGTGAGCAACCAGTACAGTGGAGGAGGTGTACTTTGAAGACTCAGTTGAAGGCTATCGATGGTGTTCCGGGAGGAAGATGCATCGTCTCGACAGCAGAGATCAGCGCAAAAAATTGGGTTATCTCATCAGCAGCAACCTACTACCTCAGGCGTGGTCGAAGTTCCTTGATACTCCCCTTCAGCAGAGATCAGCACAGAAGCAGCATCAGCAGAAGACATCTTAGAAGATTCAGCAGACAACAACAGTTACCTCCAGATATGATTTGATTAGCACAGAGGAGAGAGTATACGACGGTGGTCGTATCTATTTTGTATTCTACAGTTGCAGCTCGTAGGATTAAGTAATGTGATCAGATGATCTAGCATGATCCTCGGATCATTCATCGCAGAAATGCGACCGCTTTGGATCGCGATCTTTTCTCTTGGAGAAAGGCGAGACTGTGTGGAGCCTTTTGGATCGGATCAATGATATTTGATCGTTTAGGGTATTACTCTAGTTTTACCCTGCAGGTTAATATATTGAGAGATGCTTGTAGTTACGGTATACGTATCTAGAACATTCTCGATTGGATTAGAAGGGTCCTTTACATCGACTTGTGGGTCGGTGGTATCTCTACCATCAGGTGAGATGAGAATCAACAATTAAGAAGTCAAGGGATGCCCTTAGACTCTGATAGTCATACTTTTACTGTGGACATATCCTTACGGATGGTCAAATTGTCGGAAGTATGGTACGATATGCTCGGAGGTGCGTATAATCTGAGAGTATTCGGATGTAATTTCGGATGAAATCCAAGGCTTGTCGTTGCTTAGGCAAGTGGAGTAGGCGTTCGAAATGAGTGCGGAAATAGTCCGGTATCAAAGATCACATAACGAGTGATATTTTTGTTGGTATCAGCGTTGTTAAACACTATAAAAGAATCGGAATAACGTGAGTCGTGATTATAGGAGATGTTGGAAGAGATATTTATGTCATGCGATGTTAAGAAACTACGAGATAGTCTGTCATATATATGACGTGACTTTAGTAGTTATTATCTGGATTTGTAGTTGTATGGAGCAGAAGTGCTCATTGAATTTAACTAGCTACTCGGTTGTTACTATGGAGTTCTTTGGAACGCAGCTTGATTGCAGAGATTGGTCGCTATAGTCTTCCATGCACTTACAGAGTGTGTGGTAGAGTGGATTTTTAATGGTTGATGGTTTTCTCTTTTGAGAAAATAACTCTCCGTCTCTGATAAGGATAGTGTGTTCCGGACACGCGACCAATCATGGAAGAGTTGCTACAAAAAAAAAAAAAAAAAAAAAAAAAAAAACACATCATTCGAGATGGGCTATAAACCGTGGTGGTACTCGGATGTAGAGTTGAAAGCGTTATCTGGTGGAATGGTATAAAGAGTTATAGCGATTTTCTTTGCTCGATGTTTAGTATGCCAGTAGGTGAAGGCTGAATATCAGAAATTCGCTAGATTGCTCTAGAAAATTCCAATTTCTGGAATGGAAGTGGGAGCATATCACGATTGATTTCGTTACGGGATTGCTTAGAACCCGTAAAGGACGTGATGCGATTTGGGTGATTGTGGATCGACTGACCAAATCAGCTCACTTCTTTCTAATTCGTGGGTCGTACCCATTGGATCGTTCAACAGAGTTGTATTGCAGGAAGATTATCAGATTGCGTGGGACACTTTTAAGTACCATATCAGATAGAGATTCGCGGTTCACCTCGCGATTTTGACAGAGTCTGCATCAGACTATGGGCACAGAGCTTCGGCTTAGTGTAACATTTCATCCGCGGACTGATGGACTGTCTGAGCATGGCATTCAAATATTAGAGGATATATTAAGATCTTGTGTCATGGATTATGGAGGTAGTTGGGAGAATTACATTCCTTTAGTGGAATTTGACTATAAGAATAGTTATCACATGACTTCTTATGAGGCCCTATGGTAGACGAGATCTCCGTGTTGTGGGAGGAAGTCGGGGAATAGATATTTCTGCGTGTTTCACCTTCGAAATGGGTGAAACATTTTGGGTCGCAAGGAGCGACAGTAGCAGAACAAGACCTTTCGACTCGTAAAGGTTGGATGACAAGATCTACCGATGAGGATGCTACATAAGAGCCGGAAGATACTATTCGAGCTCGAACCTCAACTAATCATATCAAGCTAGTCACTTGTAGTATGTGGTCCTTTCGAAAACTTGCTTGAAGTGATTTTTGCATGTTAGTATGAAATTTGGGGACCAAATTTTTATAAGCGGGGAAGAATGTAAAATACCGGAAAAAAAAAAAATAATAATAATAATAATAAAGCATGGTTAGGGATTTAGTTAAATTTAACTTAGGCTTAATGGTAATTATTTAATTGGAATCAAGGTTTAATTCCTATTGGGTTTTAAATCCAACCCTATAATAAAATTAAATCCGATCCGGTATCTTTATTAACGCCGAGCGTTAATATGCGTTGTGGTTTTCTCCTCGTGACCGAATGTGGGATGCGATTTCTTTCCTCTTCGCTTCGATGTTCTTCTCCTTCTCTTGTCGCCGCCAAATCATTCGCCTCGCCGATCGCGATGCCCTGCCACCGCGAGCCTCTCGCCGACACGGTTGCCGCCGCCACGAGTCCCGAGGAGTCGGCGACGGTCGGATCTAGGGTTGATTCATCCCGGTTTGGTCTCGACTTCAGGGCTTTTCCAATCGCCAAGAGGCGCGGTTGGTCGCCAGCCTTGCCGGAGGTGCCCATCGAACGCCGACCAGAGTCGATTGGCCGCCGGCAGCTGCTCCCCTCACAATCTCACTGAGCACCGGTGTTCCTCTCTGCTTTCTTCGCTTCGACGACATTGCCACCCCGACACACTGGCAAGACTATCACCCGACTCCTCCGCCACCGACGCGGCCTCTCCTCTAGCAGGCCGTCGTTGTCGTCCTCCGTCGATTCAGGCAGCAAGGAGCACTGGCCCCCTTTTTCCTTGCTCGCGTTCTTATCATCGACCAGCGACAGCTTCATTCGCTGCGAGCCTTTCTCCGATCCGAATCGCCACGGCAGTATTATCTTCCTCCCGATCTTGACGACAACGAGTACCTCCGGCCATCATCGGTATCTCACGAGGAGATTTCGAAGTGGGGAGCCATCGCTCCTTCCTCCGTGTTTCCTCTCGACCGCTTTGTGGTTGCCGCCTCATCGCTTGGCCGCCTTCCCTCTTCTCCTCCCACCGTAGGTGCCCCTTGCACGCGACGGTTGGCACCCACAGCCACATCGGTGCATCCTGCCTTATCCGGATCTCGAGATTTGCCATATTTGTGAGCTGCCTTCGTTTCTGCCATCAACAACTTTGCTACCGTGAGCAACATCAATGGGGGTAAATTGATCATTGAAGTGAGACAGGAGACTATTGGAGTTGGGGGTTGTCTCCAACCTAACGGCATGATTCGTAATAGATCACCCTAAGCAAAGGAAGGAGCTGTGGGCAAGCAAAACAAGATTCACTACGGCTAAATTCATCTGGTTGGTTTATAAGTTGCTATTTCAAACATGGAACAAGAAGCTGTGAAGGAAGTTAGGCTTGGTAAGTCCAAACCTGAATGTTTTGGATGTATACTAATGTTATTTTGTTAACAGATATGGTGGTTGCTTCTAAACGCTTTTTGCGGTGATGAAGACAAACGGGGATAAGCTTGTCATTTCCTATTTGGATGTGGAGCTTCACAGAGGAATCTTAGTAGCAGGTGGGTAATTTCCTACCTGGTCCGGGTAGTTATATTTCATTCAGATTTAGGCATTGATATGAGCATGTTAGGTGTTCATATTACCTTGACTGTTTCTTTTATCGCATGCTTGATCTTCATCAGGCTATTAACTCCATTGCGATATCATGTTTATTTTATCATGATTAGGAGTTATACATATAGATGATGTAAATAACTTAGAATTTGTTTAAGTTAAGTGCAAATAGTAAAGTCCGGATGACAACCTGATTGTACTTTGGGTAAAAAGGTCATCCGTAGGTAGATAATGTCTTTAACCTAGGATTAGTTCTAATACCCTTAGGTTGTATGTTACCACGGAACTTGTATTGTGTAAATGGTCGAGGAATGATATTTAGGGTATCGCTACGGACCGATGGTCCTAGCTTGTTATAATCGATAAGTACGACTCTACGTGATAGAGAGTGTGTCCATTAGTTGAGTACAACTCTCACGAGGATAGAGTGTGTCGCTTAGATTGGTATGACTCTCACTGTGATAGAGAGTATTATGATCGATTGAGTACGACTCTCTACGTGATAGAGAGTGCGAGATCCGTTAGTATGATTCTCTATAGAACAGAGAGTCTATGGTGGATGCTCGGTATGTGAGACGTTGCATTCATGCATTTACATGCACACCGCGACGCAGGTCTCCTCAGGGTCGAGAGTGTCGCCAATATCCCGCCTCCACTGCTACTCATAGGAGGAGTCACCCGTGTGAGGGCAGAGCATTGAGGTGCCGCACTCTATCACTATAGACGGTGGTAGTTGGATTTGCGTCGTAGTCCTCGCGTGTGTGGTACTCGACCACTCATGGGTAGTGACCGCTGAGTGAGTGACCAACAGCAGGACCCCATCGTGTAGCTTGCTCTTTACGCTTATATGCTACTCGATCATACGCCCACCTACCCACTCGAGAGTAGTGGTTGGTGTTGAGTTGGGACAGTTGTCATGCTCGAGCCACCGAGGCCACACTGGGGTCGTGGTAGCTTTAGGGTGAGCCGACATGACCATGCATGCTGCATTGCCGTATCTGATGGCGTTTTGCATATTACCATATATATATACATATATGTATATATATATATATGGATGGTTGAGATTAATATATATATATGGATACAGTCTATATATATATATATATCTGATTATTGTGATGTTGCATTTGTTTGTACTATGCTTGTTGCATTTGGGTGGACATCATATTCATGCATGTTTCTTACATATGTTATACAGTTGTGTCGGATACTGGTATGTGTTGGATAGACCACTAGATACCTTGACCTGTAGCTAGAGTTTATTTTTGAGTTGATCTACTCTTCCTGTTGTATATATATATATGTTGGATATATGTCTGTGTTGGATCAGAGTAGCGCAAGGCACTCGTATGTCCGCATGTTTTATGTTGTTCATTCTAGACTAAGATAGGCTTGTATTTATATACTATGCTGATATACCTGTTGTACATCTAGATTATGTTGTCGAAATACATGTGATATTACATATGTACATGTTTTCTATTACCTGCTGAGTTTTACTCACCACCCTCGCGGACCCTGGGTTTTCTGTCGCCCAGGTAACAGGTAGCCGACTTCGTGATGGACTTGGAGCACCGCTGGCTGGCATCGTCTCATCTCAACTCCGAGAGTCCGAGTTTTTGAGTCTTCGTATGTTTTGGTTATGTATTCTGAGTTATGTGATGTACGCACATGTTGGTGCGGGTTTTGACGAGGTGTCTTTATGTTCTGGTGTTAGTCATACCTTTTTGCACTCTGTGGTATTGTATTGTGGTCCCGCTTGTTTCACCGTGGTTTTCGTTATGTTGTTATGTTCTTATATGTATATGTTGTTATTGTTGTGGCCTACGGGCCTTGTATTAATGTTGCCACGCATGCAGGAGGTCGTCCGCTTGATTTTCGGTTCGGCATGCTCGGGCGATAGATCGCCGTGGAGTCGACTTGAGTTCGACCGCCGCTTAAGAGCCGGAATCGTCATAGCGATCGCTCATCGGAGCAATCAATCGATATCGAGCAGCGTGATCGCCAAGGGCTGCCGATCGCTAGTTCACCGGTAGAATGCTCGCTCAGAGCCGATCGGGCGGGCGATACGCTACGGTGGCGATCGACAATGTTGGCAATGATCGAAGAGTCCCGTTGGAACTTGTCCAACGTGGATTGAGCCGTTGTCTCACAGGCCGGGCAATGATCGGGACTTATGGCCGATCGCTAGGCGGAAATCCAGCCCGATGAAGGATAAAAGCAGCTGTTCGTGGAAGGCTCGACAATCAGATTTTTGGGAGCTTACTTGAGGCAATTTGAAGGCGATTTGCAGGTGCATTTCAGGGCCCTTCAACCTCATCCAAGCAACCAACAAGCAAAGCGCTCAAACCCTAGTTTGTAAAGTGTTCTTTACATTTCCTTGTATTTTGCTTGTATTTTTGTGTATTACTTAGTGTAATCCTTGTACGAGGTTTCTCCGCCTCCGGATTGTTCCGAGAAGGAGTTATTATTGATTAGTGATTGCGTGTGCATCACTAGAGCTCTTTAGAGCTCGATCCGTGGAGTAGGAACTGTTCGGTTCCGAACCACGTTATATACTTGTGTTCGTGATTGTTGTATTTCGTTATTGCTTTCATTTCTATATTCCGCTGCGCTAACGAAATTGTAGACACGATCACGATTGAATTCCATCTTCGTACGGTCACAACGCTATTCACCCCCCTCTAGCGACGTCAAATCTCCAACATCAAGCTCTAAAGAGCTCTAGCAACGCCAATGCAATCACTAATCACAAATACTCATTCTCGACACAAGTCGGAGGCGGAGAAACCTCGTACAAAAGATTACAACAATAATCTAAATGGATACAAGCAAATACAATAGTGAAATACAATGCAAGTAAAGAAAACTACTTTACAAGAGCACTTTGGTTGCTTGATCTTTGGTTGCCTTGGACTAGCCTTGAAGGACTGGAAGAGCACCAACAATTCCCCTTCAAATCGCCCAAGAAAACCGCTGCTTGAGCCTTCCATGAACAGCTGCTTTTATCCTCCATTGGGTTGGATTTTCGCCTGGCAATCGACTGCCATAAGTCACCAGTCGACTACCAACACTGTAGCTGTGAGACAACGGCTCAATCCACATTGGACAAGTTCCAACGGTACTCTCACGATCATCAACATTGGCCGATCGTATCGCCGTGTAGCCGGATGGCTCACGGTGTCATTCGCAACTCAGCTGATCGCACGCCGACGCTGTAATAATTCCAGCTCTTAAACGGGAGTCGAACTCAAGTCGACTCACAGCAGTCGAACCGACCATAATGCCAGTCGACTGCCAACCTCAAAGATGAGGTTTTAACCCAAGTATGGTGTCCCCATACTTGCTAGACCACCCATATCCTAGACCTAAGCCTTCCAGCCACCTCCATCAGCCTTACGCCTCTTGGATCCCTCTAAGTCATCCATGAATTGTTCATCCATCGCGCTAGCCTCCAGGTGCTTCCATCGACTATGTCATGCTAACGGTGTCTACACCGCCAAGGCACATTGGACTTACGCCGCCAAGACTCCGCTTGGACTTTACGCCGCCAACCATTGGACTTATGCTACAAAGACTTCACCCTTGGACTTTATGCCGCCAACCACAAACCCCTTGGACTTCTCAAATGCCAAGACTCAAGCTTGGACTTTCCCTTGCCAACCCATGTTGGACTTTCCATGCCAAGACCCATGCTTGGACTTCCCTTGCCAAGACTCATGCTTGGACTTTCCATTGTGCCAAGTACTCAAGACTTGAACTTTCCCAAATGCCAAGTGTCCCACTTGGACTTTCCATGCCAAGTTCCCATGACTTGGACTTTACCTTGCCAAGACTCATGCTTAGACTTTCCCATAATCACATGGTCAACCCTAGTCAACCATTAAATTCTCCCTCGAGTCAAACTCGAGTCTGGTCAATTATAACCTGGGTTGATTGTATAAACAGTCTCCCCAAAAACATTAACTGACATCAATGTCAAACATTCTATGTCAAACATCACTTGAGTCAAACTCGAGTCTGGTCAATCGTGACCTGGGCCGATTGCACCAACACCATTGTCGCCCCTACCATCAATCGTCGGTTGGTCGCCACCGTTGTCGATCGCCAGTCGACCGCCACTGCTATCGGTCGCCAGCCGTCGATGCCAATGTTGATCGTCGACTGTCGCCGATGTCAACCGTTGTCGTCGTCGTCAAGCACCAATCATCATCATCGATTGTCGATCGCGACCACCACCATCAATTACGGATACAATTGTCATAATTATCGATAGTTGCTCGCTGTCAACTCACTAGACGACAAGGCGATCATCTCGATCGGCACAACCATAATCAAATATGTTTCGGAATAAACGAAATTTTATAATTGAGTGGATAATATAGTAAAATATTAAATTAGGTGATACTTTAAAACCTCAAAACAAATAAGTTTTGATGGTATTATGTCAAATTGAACTAAATAATATTTAGTAATATTTCCTTCCCTGTAACCTTGATTATATAATTATTTAATAATCAGATAATCAAAATTATGTATTATAATTTGAATCAAATGCACTATTTAAATCGGCATGTCTAACAATTATGCACCAATTTCAAAGAGAGTGTTGAAATATTCAATAACTTTTATACCATATTTTTAGCATTTTATTTTATTTTGTAAAGGTCAATTTAATTTTTAATTTGGAAAAGACTATTTAAAAAGAATTGCAAAGTGAGATCACTATATATATGCATAAATCAGCATTTCTCTTAACTCTTTGGCAGGTGGTAATTAATATGATTTACAATATGGCTTGCGACGATGGATATAAAATCACAAATAAGATATTTCAACTTGAAAAAGGAGCAAACATAAAATCATGTCTCACACAAGCTAACTCTCTAAAAATCTAATTGTCGAACTAAGTTTATATACCATTAATTTAGCTTCGTTCATATAAATTGTAATAGGCTTTGAGCAAAATATAAAGAAAAGCTAATTAAATTTAGTATATGTATACTTTTAAATAAACTTCACTAATGTTATGTATATATTTCAATAATTAATCCAGAGATAAAAAAAAACTTCAAAATGATTAAAATATAAAAAAAGAAATGCATGATATAAACTTGTGCGGAGCCACCTTTGGACTAGAGTGGACTTTAGCCCCACCTTTTTTTTTTTAATTAATATTGATTATTTTCGTACAAATTTTAAAATAATTAATTTTAAAATAAAATATCAAATTAAAATGATTTATTTTTTTAAATATCATTATATTTATACGTTAACAAACATATTAATTATAATTTATTTAACTTTTTTTATTCTAAACTAGCTTATAGTATCGTTTCTTTTTCTCCGCAACCTTTCTTATCCGTAACAAGTAAGATATAAAATAGTATATTTCATAAGAGTTTAAAAAATAATAGATAATCAAGGTCATAAATTTCTACATTTAACCTCATTAATGTCTTATTATAATTTATTTTAAACTTCTCTGGTATGATTTTTTTTATTTCTCATACTCTCTCTTTTGTTCTCTTACCGGTATTTTTAATTTAATTTATCAATTAATTAATAATTACAATTTGTCTAGGCACTACAAAAATAATAGTATTTCGTGATAATTTTTTTTATCACTAAGATGCTTTATTCGTCGGTAAATTATACTAGCGACGAGAATATTTCGTTGCTATAAGCTTATCGCTAAAAGACTTTAACGATGACTTTTTATAATTTCGTCGTTAAAATTAAAGACAAAAAAATAACGTTGCTAAACTATCATAAATCGCTACTAAATCGATTTAAGTTAGTGACGAATAAAGTAACTTCATCGTTAAACTTAGCGACAAATAGGATATTTTCGTCATTAATATTAGCGAGGAAATATAATTGCGTCGTCGCTAAAACTGAATTTCCGAGGAGAGATCAAAGAGATCCACGGGTAAGTCATGCAAATCTCACTAGGGTTCTAAATCAAAATCAACCTAGAAATTTTGAAATCGAAAACAAGGACCTTTTAGCAAGGGTAGAAAAATTTCTAAAAACCATAGAGTGTCAGTTTAAAGAACTACAAGAACAAATAGGAGATCTTCTTCTTAAATGAACAGACTGAATTTTGAAAATACCTATTACGAAGAGGCTTTGGAATACACACAAGCCTATACAAAAACCCGTGAGGACGGATATAACAAAGTAGAAGTACCAGGAAAGGCAGATCAAATTCAAATACAACAAAACAATACAATAATAGCACTACTGACCTCACTACATCATAGGATCACAGTACTAGAAACAAAAATCCTTAATATAGAAAGAAACACAGTGGAAGTAGGTAACATAAGAAATTGGAACCAATCTATAGAAACTCTTAGTAAAGACTTGGGAAAGCTCTCTACAGGAGGCATAATCAAAAGAAGACCTTCCACATATTCATTTATAACATACCAAGAAAAAAAATGAATAGGACAACAACCAATATATTCTCTGGAACCTCTAGAACAATAGGAGGATGAAGATCCATGTCAGAACCTCCATCTAGCTTATCATGGCTAGACAACCTACAACACAATACAACAAATCAACACAGAATAGAAGAAGTCATAGACATAGATAGAACAATGGAAATATTTTCTAATGAACAATTAAATATCCTTAACCCCAGAAGATTATACGGACGAAATATACTATCCTTCACCAACTCGGTCTACAGAAACAATAGAGTATAAGATCTACACCTACAACGGGTGAAGAGAGACTTACACTCATGATGAAGAAGCGGAAGACAATTTGCTCCACAATCGACATAATTATATACACTTAGGGCTAATAGTGTTTGGGATTAGAGGACTAACCAGAATGAAAATAGGAACAAAAGTACTATTGGTCCTATATGATTCCAGATTCTCTGATGACAAAGAAAAATCCATCATAGGATTAATAGAAGTAGACATGAATAATAACAGTGAAATCACATATATATGTCCAAATTTCAATATGACAATAAAAGACTTTGTGAAACACATTAAGATAATAGCACAAGGAAAAGGATACGGAAACTTCCAGGGCAAAAATATACAATTAGACATAGTATTTTTAGGAAAAACCATGAACTACATGAATAATCATTTCAAAATCCAAATAAATGGAATGTTGGAAGCCCTTAGTTCTAAGGGAACAAACTTCCGAAACCTAGAGAATATAGTTCTGGAAGAACTAGCTAGTCTAGAATGGAACCTAAAACTAGAAGAAAACCCAATCACCAAACCTACACAGTCTATAATGTATAAAAACAGACGAGGAGAATTAAGTATCAGATTTGCAGGATACTTAGCAAACACAGAAGATGGAGAAGATGAACATGAACTTGAAACAAACATGATGAACAGAGAAGTAAGCTATCCCGAAATGCTTAAAATACTAGGAAAAAAAACACCTAGATAGGGTAAAGAAAAGACAAGAAACTAACTTAATGAATAGAGAAACAAGAGGCATATTTGATGACTTAGGAGGATATGTGTACCAGCCTAGTGACAAGAACAATATGACATTAAGAGAAATAAAACAGTTAAAAATACAAGAAAAAAATAAAGGCATACTAAAAGCAAATGAAATATTGACAATAGATGAAGAAGGAAATATTTTAGTCCTAGAAAAATCGGTACACGAACAAATGAACTTTATGAATACCGAATCAACTACCACGCCTAGAATCCATACATATCCGTAAAGCACAATGGGTACTCTAGATTACTGACAAGGACATCCCCTAGAAGAGCAAATCCTCCATATACCAATAATAACCCACTATTAAGAACATTAGGAAAAGAAGGCCAGAACAAACCTTCTTTGAACAGGATCGATTGCTAAACATAATCAATGTGACCCACAATTATACGACACTTATCTAGAACAATGGATGGTGTCTCAAAGAGACTACTTGGCAAAACATGAAATTGATGTAGAACTGGAGAAGCCATGTTAAGAATAGGAGAAAATTATCTAGAGAGATAGCGATCATCTTGGGAAGCTTATAAAAAGAAATTCTGAGTAGTAAAATTAGCAAGCGAGGAAATAACATAATAAATTTCGCTATGCAATCCATGTAATTTTTACAATGAGAGATGCTAACACAGTGCCTAGATATTCACAAAAAGAAGCAATGAGAGATTTAGAACAAATACAACTTTTCGATTGGTCAATGATAAAAAAATTCTGTAATGACTTCTTACACCTAGCCTCTATATCAGGAAACTATTACAATATAGACGTAGGAGAAAGACTTTTTAGCAAGTTACCAGGAGAACTAGGTAAAGAAATACACAAATCATGGACAGAAATGCAAGTGCCAGAAGAATACAACAACATAGGAGTTAGAATATAACACATAATAAACAAACTCAAGGAAAAATGTACCTACATCCAAATACAAAAACAATTAAAAAATCAACAATATGGGTTCTGTAAACAAATTTATACCCCACAACAATACGGAAATAACCCACAAAGAGAACGAATAAACCCAAAACCAAAGAAGAAACCCAAACAAACTTATTACCTAAGAAGGAGTAAAGTCAGAAAGCCATATCTAAACAAAGAAAACACGCCGTAAAATTTAACCCCAAGAAAACATACTCGAATCTAATAACATGTTATGCCTGCAACCAACAAGGACATCTATCATCAGCATGTCCTAACAGAAAAAAACCTATTTACGAGAGAAGCCACACTAGTAGCCTGCACTAATGAAGATCTAGTAGAGGTACAGACAGATGTATCTGATACATCCTCAATATATTCAGTAGTCACGGTAGCTGACCTAGAAGAAATCCCACAAACAACAGATTATTCGTTGGTAAATTCATTTTTAGAAACAAACCAGAATAGGCACCAAACAAATTTTGAAACAGATGAAATAGAATGGGATCAGTTACAAAAATTTGAGAATAATTACATGTTCAGACAGACCCCAATCCACTCAACGTGCACTCACATTTGGGACTTAAAATCTGGAGCAGATCACATACCATGCTCTGTCTGTGGATATTTTCCCTCTTTAGACAAGAGAGGAACTTGTAGAATCTGTAGACAACAATCAGGTAACTACTGCTTATTTGAACAACACCATATAAGCATACCCGAATCCTCAACTAGAAAGAGTACAATGAAAACTACGTTGTTAGAAACTAGAATATCAGTATTAGAAACCAAGATAAACATCCTAGAAAATGAAATAGAATTACTTAGGATGACTATACAATAGAGAGATTTTGAAGGATTTGAAGACGAACAGACAAACATAGTAGCCCAACCACAACCACCAGAAACAAATATGGTCTTTGTAAAAACACCAAGCATGTGTAACACCGGAAAATCTGTTGATTTAAGAATCCAATGTGTTCTAAACATACAAGGACATGAAATAAAAATTCAAGCCCTATTAGACACCGGAGCTACAAGTTCAACACTAGACCTGAAAGCAATACAAAATATAATCCCTAAGGACGTGATTTAATATACATCAGAACCAATGGTTAGCACCCAATTTGATGGACAACACCTAGCCTGTCACACATTTATAAAAAATGCACATATCAAAGTTTATAACAATTGCGGTCAATATAGCAGTGCTATACCCATACCACATATCTGGGTAAGACCCTTAAATCATCCAGATCTTCAACTTATATTAGGACTCCAGTTCCTCCTAGCAAAAGATAGAGCTCTGTTTCTTTCACCAGATTATGTATTCTTATTATCAAATCCCATAATATCCCCAGTCCTATCCGAATATCCCTCTTCCTATAGAGCTCCAGAAAGAGAGTGCAAATGCTCCGAAAACAGCAAACAAGGATGTAGTTGTAAAACAAAAACCCAAGACACAAGCCTAGAAGAGCGTGACAAATTTGAATCAGATAGTGACTTAGAACTAGAGATGGATTCTGACATAGAGGAACCACAGTTAATCGATACAACATACATACTGAAACAAATCAATACTTCTGATGACCTGGAAGCAATAGTATCCAAATTGGAAAAAATAGAAATAATAGGAGAAAACCCTACAAAATATTGGGAAAAAAACAAAACATTATGTAAGCTAAACATAATTAATCCTGATGTAACAATCAAAGCACAAGAACTCAAGTACACAAATTGGGAAACAGAAGAATGTAAGTTACATATAAAGCAAATGCTTAAAATGAACATCATAAGGAGATCCACATCTAGACATAGAAGCCCCGCTTTCATAGTGAACAAAAGTTCAGAACAGAAAAGAGGACAATCTAGGATGGTTTTTAATTACAAAAGACTAAATGATAATTGCCATGACGATGGATATAAAATACCAGACAAAGAAGTCCTTATAAACAAAATACAAAATTCAGAATGGTACTCGAAATTCGACATGAAATCAGGATTCTGGCAAGTTAAAATGCACCCAGAATCAATAGAGTGGACGACATTCTCTTGCCCAGAAGGGCATTTTGAATGGTTGGTCATGCCATTTGGAATAAAAGTTGCACCCCAAATATTCCAGCGTAAGATGGACGAAATATTTAAGGATACAAAAGACTTTACGTGTGTCTATATAGACGACGTACTAGTTTTCTCAAAGAGCAAACAGGAGCATATGGCTCACCTCCACATGGTATTTACTCTTATAGAAACCAACGGCTTAATCATATCAAAAAAGAAACTACAACTTGCAACTAGACATATAGAATTTCTAGGAGCAGAGATAGGAAAAGGGACGATATCACTCCAACCACACATATCAACAAAGATATTAAACTTCCCAGATAAAATAGAAAATACCAAAGACCTCAGGGCTTTTTTAGGACTATTAAATTATGCAAGGCAATACATCAAAGACATTGAAAAAATCAGCGGGCCACTCTATAACAAAACAAGTCCTAAGGGACAAAGACATTTTAACCAACAAGACGTCGAGTTAATCAGAATCATAAAGAAAAAAGTTAAAAACTTGCCCACACTTTCCTTACCCTTAGCTACAGATTATCTAATCTTAGAAACAGATGGTTGTGAGACCGGATGGGGAGGTGTGTTACTCAGAAAACCAAACAAATATGAACGAGATATGCATCAGAAAATTCCATGAGAAAGGACACCTAACATCATTAGACTATGAAATCTTGGCCATTTATTGTCTCGAAGCCTTTTATCTGTTCATATGTGATAAAAAGGAAATAACTATAAGAACAGATTGTGAAGCTATAGTAAAATATCACGAACAGAGTAAGACAAAAAAGCGAACCCTCTCCGCAAAAAGATGGATAAAATTTGTCGACACAATTATCAACAAAGGCATAAAAATTCAATGGGAACATATTAAGGGAACTAATAACTCGCTTGCAGATACATTATCCAGGTTACTAACATTATGAAATTGTAGATGGAAAGACAAAATCCCAGAACAATGGCCACACCCAAGACATGGGGACAAAACAGGACAACAACAAAAATCGGACCTCAAGAATTAAGAGTATACTCTCGAGTGGAGGAACAATTCAGAACAGAACATAGGTCATACATGGAGCCAATGCAAAAGACAATAATAGACAACATATGGAACATACCCACAGTTCCCGGAATAGCCTCGCACAAAATCGGAGTAATAAATGCACTCATTTATTATTTCCAACATATTAAAGATGAAGAAGGAAATATTTTAGTCCTAGAAAAATCGGTACACGAACAAATGAACTTTATGAATACCGAATCAACGACCACGTCTAGAATCCATACATATCTAGAAAGCACAATGGGTACTCTAGATTACGGACAAGGACATCCCCCTAGAAGAGCAGCTCCTCCATATACCAATAATAACCCACTATTAAGAACATTAGGGAAAAGAAGGCCAACAGAACAAACCTTCTTTGGAACAGGATCAGTATTGCTAAACATAACTGAATGTGACCCACAATTATACGACACTTATCTAGAACAATGGATGGTGTCTGTACAAAGAGACTACTTGGCAAAACATGAAATTGATGTAGAATCTGGAGAAGCCATGTTAAGAATAGGAGAAAATTATCTAGGAGAGATAGCCAGATCATCTTGGGAAGCTTATAAAAAGAAATTCCCAGAAGTAGTAAAATTAGCAAGCAGAGGAAATAACATAATAAATTTCTGCTATGCAATCCACAGAATTCTTACAGCGAGAGATGCTAACACAGGCCTAGATATTCGACAAAAAGAAGCAATGAGAGATTTAGAACAAATACAACTTTTCGATTGGTCAATGATAAAAAAATTCTGTAATGACTTCTTACACCTAGCCTCTATATCAGGAAACTATTACAATATAGACGTAGGAGAAAGACTTTTTAGCAAGTTACCAGGAGAACTAGGTAAAGAAATACACAAATCATGGACAGAAATGCAAGTGCCAGAAGAATACAACAACATAGGAGTTAGAATACAACACATAATAAACAAACTCAAGGAAAAATGTACCTACATCCAAATACAAAAACAATTAAAAAATCAATAATATGGGTTCTGTAAACAAATTTATACCCCACAACAATACGGAAATAACCCACAAAGAGAACGAATAAACCCAAAACCAAAGAAGAAACCCAAACAAACTTATTACCTAAGAAGGAGTAAAGCCAGAAAGCCATACCTAAACAAAGAAAAACACGTCAGAAAATTTAACCCCAAGAAAACATACTCGAATCTAATAACATGCTATGCCTGCAACCAATAAGGACATCTATCATCAGCATGTCCTAACAGAAAAAACCTATTTACGAGAGAAGCCACACTAGTAGCCTGTACTAATGAAGATCTAGTAGAGGTACAGACAGATGTATCTGATACATCCTCAATATATTCAGTAGTCACGGTAGCTGACCTAGAAGAAATCCCACAAACAACAGATTATTCGTTGGTAAATTCATTTTTAGAAACAAACCAGAATAGGCACCAAACAAATTTTGAAACAGATGAAAAAGAATGGGATCAGTTACAAAAATTTGAGAATAATTACATGTTCAGACAGACCCCAATCCACTCAACGTGCACTCACATTTGGGACTTAAAATTTGAAGCAGATCACATACCATGCTCTGTCTGTGGATATTTTCCCTCTTTAGACAAGAGAGGAACTTGTAGAATCTGTAGACAACAACTGTGCAACTACTGCTTATTTGAACAACACCATATAAGCATACCCGAATCCTCAACTAGAAAGAGTACAATGAAAGCTACGTTGTTAGAAACTAGAATATCAGTATTAGAAACCAAGATAAACATCCTAGAAAATGAAATAGAATTACTTAGGATGACTATACAACAGAGAGATTTTGAAGGATTTGAAGACGAACAGACAAACATAGTAGCCCAACCACAACCACCAGAAACAAATATGGTCTTTGTAAAAACACCAAGCATGTGTAACACCGGAAAATCTGTTGATTTAAGAATCCAATGTGTTCTAAACATACAAGGACATGAAATAAAAATTCAAGCCCTATTAGACACCGGAGCTACAAGTTCAACACTAGACCTGAAAGCAATACAAAATATAATCCCTAAGGACGTGATTTAATATACATCAGAACCAATGGTTAGCACCCAATTTGATGGACAACACCTAGCACATTCACATTTATAAAAAATGCACATATCAAAGTTTATAACAATTGCGGTCAATATAGCAGTGTTATACCCATACCACATATCTGGGTAAGACCCTTAAATCATCCAGATCTTCAACTTATATTAGGACTCCAGTTCCTCCTAGCAAAAGATAGAGCTCTGTTTCTTTCACCAGATTATGTATTCTTATTATCAAATCCCATAATATCCCCAGTCCTATCCGAATATCCCTCTTCCTATAGAGCTCCAGAAAGAGAGTGCAAATGCTCCGAAAACAGCAAACAAGGATGTAGTTGTAAAACAAAAACCCAAGACACAAGCCTAGAAGAGCGTGACAAATTTGAATCAGATAGTGACTTAGAACTAGAGATGGATTCTGACATAGAGGAACCACAGTTAATCGATACAACATACATACTGAAACAAATCAATACTTCTGATGACCTGGAAGCAATAGTATCCAAATTGGAAAAAATAGAAATAATAGGAGAAAACCCTACAAAATATTGGGAAAAAAACAAAACATTATGTAAGCTAAACATAATTAATCCTGATGTAACAATCAAAGCACAAGAACTCAAGTACACAAATTGGGAAACAGAAGAATGTAAGTTACATATAAAGCAAATGCTTAAAATGAACATCATAAGGAGATCCACATCTAGACATAGAAGCCCCGCTTTCATAGTGAACAAAAGTTCAGAACAGAAAAGAGGACAATCTAGGATGGTTTTTAATTACAAAAGACTAAACGATAATTGCTATGATGATGGATATAAAATACCGGACAAAGAAGTCCTCATAAATAAAATACAAAATTCAGAATGGTACTCGAAATTCGACATGAAATCAGGATTCTGGCAAGTTAAAATGCACCCAGAATCAATAGAATGGACGACATTCTCTTGCCCAGAAGGGCATTTTGAATGGTTGGTCATGCCATTTGGAATAAAAGTTGCACCCCAAATATTCCAGCGTAAGATGGACGAAATATTTAAGGATACAAAATATTTTACGTGTGTCTATATAGACGACGTACTAGTTTTCTCAAAGAGCAAACAGGAGCATATGGCCCACCTCCACATGGTATTTACCCTCATAGAAACCAACGGTTTAATCATATCAAAAAAGAAACTACAACTTGCAACTAGACATATAGAATTCCTAGGAGCAGAGATAGGAAAAGGGACGATATCACTCCAACCACACATATCAACAAAGATATTAAACTTCCCGGATAAAATAGAAAATACCAAAGACCTCAGGGCTTTTTTAGGACTATTAAATTATGCAAGGCAATACATCAAAGATATTGGGAAAATCAGCGGACCACTCTATAACAAAACAAGTCCCAAGGGACAAAGACATTTTAACCAACAAGACATCGAGTTGGTCAGAATCATAAAAGAAAAAGTTAAAAACTTGCCCACACTTTCCTTACCCTTAGATACAGATTATCTAATCTTAGAAACAGACGGTTGTGAGACCGGATGGGGAGGTGTGTTACTCAGAAAACCAAACAAATATGAAAACAAAACCCAAGAGAGTTTGTGCAGATATGCATCAGGAAAATTCCATGAGAAAGGACACCTAACATCATTAGACTATGAAATACTGGCGGTCATTTATTGTCTCGAAGCCTTTTATCTGTTCATATGTGATAAAAAGGAAATAACTATAAGAACAGATTGTGAAGCTATAGTAAAATATCACGAACAGAGTAAGACAAAAAAGCGAACCCTCTCCGCAAAAAGATGGATAAAATTTGCCGACACAATTATCAACAAAGGCATAAAAATTCAATGGGAACATATTAAGGGAACTAATAACTCGCTTGCAGATACATTATCCAGGTTACTAACATGATGAAATTGTAGATGGAAAGACAAAATCCCAGAACAATGGCCACACCCAAGACATGGGGACAAAACAGGACAACAACAAAAATCGGACCTCAAGAATTAAGAGTATACTCTCGAGTGGAGGAACAATTCAGAACAGAACATAGGCCATACATGGAGCCAATGCAAAAGACAATAATAGACAACATATGGAACATACCCACAGTTCCCGGAATAGCCTCGCACAAAATCGGAGTAATAAATGCACTCATTTATTATTTCCAACATATTAAAGACATGCACAGCACAACAAGACAGACAGGAAAATATGTATATTATGGTATCATGACAGGTCCTCATGCCGGGCTATACACATGGGAAGAAGCTGAAGCACTCTTACTAGGCGACGCTCAGGGTGAAGAACTAGGAGGGTTTGACTCCTTAGAAGTTGCTCTACAAGAAATCAGAAAGGCGATGAGGGCCAACCTATTTCCTGAGCTCCTCAATAAAAAATAAACACCTCATGAAGGCAACTCCCCAACAAACATATGCAGAAACAGTGTCTGACAAAGGCAAATCAATAAAACCAGTCACAAGACCCATTGCTAGTCCCAAGAAGCAGCCCAACCAGATAGACATGTGCAGGTTCAACATTCTTCCCACAGACCTAGCTGCGTACATGAGACAAACGGCTGAAGAAGCAGAGTGGCGAACCTTTGCCCTACTACAAGAAGCACTACAATGGGCACAGGTTGATCCTCAACCAGGCATTACCATCCTTTTCGAAGCAGAATACAATTTTAAAATACGATGCCAAAATAAATTCAAAGACTGCATAACAGAAAAACATGGCTGCCAGTGCCAATTACAATACGCCATTAGGAAAGCCAGCATAGACCTTAGTACCTATCACATTCAAAAATTTAGGGGAATAGAAATAAATCCCTTCATACTGCTAGACCATGGGATCCTCAATGAGCTCTGGGTACAAGCTGACCACATTACAGAAGCCTTTCCTTTCAAATTAGGAAATGCCATTCGAACTCTCATCGAATTAGAAACTTTCGAAAGCTATGTCTCTTGTTCTATTGAAAGTTCTCTACCGGAATGGTTAAACCACAGAATAGAACCTGCCCGACATGTCATAAAACTCCGATCCAGGGAAATCATCTATAAGTCCGATCCTATTGAAACCATCTTCCCAAGTGATCCTGACGAACATTGGGGAGCCTCTGTTCCCCTCCCCGAACAAGCCAAACACTGGAGAGCTTCTCTCCAAGGAACCAACTGGCTCTGGGATGATGCCAGAGATAGTTATGACTTTGTGCTAGTAGCTGAAACTTTCACTGAAAAAATATACTGGCCTTCACAGTTTGGAACTCATTTCCTTCTGTTCAAATACACATCACAACATTCTAAATTGGTTGAACATTACAGACAGAGACAACTCAAATGGATGCTTAAAAAATCCACCCAAATTACAGCCAAACAATATAGAGAACAAATGGCAGAACAACAAATGGCAGAACAACAACGAAGAACCAGAACCCCACCAGCACCAGAGACAACCGGCCCCAGCTCTACCTCCTCACAAGAAAGAAATATCGACAACATGATGGAAAATTGATTCCTTCGTACATCAGGCAGAAACTTTAACGCTCAAAAGAAATCATTCGTACAAAGTCACCTTCCAAAAGAAAACAAACAGTTAACTTTACAGCATTACAAGCACTACAAGAAAACTTAGCCCCGAAGCAACAAGAGCCAGCAGCAAGATCTATAAGAAGAGAAGCCTTCCAACTTCTGAAGGCATCCCTCTTCGAAGACTACCTACTTATCTTAGTTTGTGAGTGTCAGTAGAGATCAAAAGTCCGGTTTCTCTAGCGTTATATTGTAAGTTCTATTGTGTGCTTATTTTAGTGTGTGTTTATTTTTCTTTTCCTGTACGTCAATTTCTAGAGTCTTGTAATGCCTTTTTTCAGAGTCTTGTAATGTTCTTAATGTCCTTGTAATTTCTTTTAAATATATCATGTCTCTTTAAGTTGTTCTTCATAGTCCTTATTCTCTTTTCTAAAGAGATAACTCTCCTAAACTACTTGTAAGACCTGTGCTGGTAAGACCCAGAAGAGTCTAGATACCGGGGCTTGGTAGAAGATTTAGGGAGGTGAGGCTCACGAAGAAAACCTAAAAAAAAAAAAAAGAGTCTAAAATTAGTCTAAAATTAGTCTAAAACTTGGTATAAAATTAATTAGTCTAAAACTTGGTATAAAATTTGGTATCAGAGCCTTCGAACCTAGGGATGAATGAACAACAGGCTAGAATACCTCGATCTAGCTACAACCTCTGGTAGAAAAATACAAACCTTAGATCTAGGATCACACCACTGTTATCATTGATCTAGACAAACATCACATCAAATACATTCAGAACATTTCCATCTAAATACCATAACTGACCTCATCATTGGAGAAAATTTATCCGCAACTACAAATTTTCAAGATCTACACCATATCTCAGAAAAAATAATAATGACTCTCAGCAAACAACAAACCCAGCTCAACGAGATAAGCCAGAACATTGATTACCTCAAAACCTGCCAAGAAAGTATAAACAGAAGAATAAGTCAGGTTAATTTTATAAACTTACCTAAGAGAAGTGATATGTTAAATCTCACTAGGGTTCTAAATCAAAATCAACCTAGAAATTTTGAAATCGAAAACAAGGACCTTTTAGCAAGGGTAGAAAAATTTCTAAAAACCATAGAGTATCAGTTTAAAGAACTACAAGAACAAATAGGAGATCTTCTCCTTAAATGAACAGACTGAATTTTGAAAATACCTATTACGAAGAGGCTTTGGAATACACACAAGCCTATACAAAAACCCGTGAGGACGGATATAACAAAGTAGAAGTACAAGGAAAGGCAGATCAAATTCAAATACAACAAAACAATACAATAATAGCACTACTGACCTCACTACATCATAGGATTACAGTACTAGAAACAAAAATCCTTAATATAGAAAGAAACACAGTGGAAGTAGGTAACATAAGAAATTGGAACCAATCTATAGAAACTCTTAGTAAAGACTTGGGAAAGCTCTCTACAGGAGGCATAATCAAAAGAAGACCTTCCACATATTCATTTATAACATACCAAGAAAAAAAATGAATAGGACAACAACCAATATATTCTCTGGAACCTCTAGAACAATAGGAGGACGAAGATCCATGTCAGAACCTCCATCTAGCTTATCATGGCTAGACAACCTACAACACAATACAACAAATCAACACAGAATAGAAGAAGTCATAGACATAGATAGAACAATGGAAATATTTTCTAATGAACAATTAAATATCCTTAACCCCAGAAGATTATACGGACGAAATATACTATCCTTCACCAACTCGATCTACAGACACCATAGAGTAGAAGCTCTACACCTACCAGACGGGGGTGAAGAGAGACTTACACTCATGACAGAAGAAGCAGGAAGACAGCTGCTCCACAATCGACATAATTATATACACTTAGGGCTAATAGTGTTTGGGATTAGAGGACTAACCAGAATGAAAATAGGAACAAAAGTACTATTGGTCCTATATGATTCCAGATTCTCTGATGACAAAGAAAAATCCATCATAGGATTAATAGAAGTAGACATGAATAATAACAGTGAAATCACATATATATGTCCAAATTTCAATATGACAATAAAAGACTTTGTGAAACACATTAAGATAATAGCACAAGGAAAAGGATACGGAAACTTCCAGGGCAAAAATATACAATTAGACATAGTATTTTTAGGAAAAACCATGAACTACATGAATAATCATTTCAAAATCCAAATAAATGGAATGTTGGAAGCCCTTAGTTCTAAGGGAACAAACTTCCTGAAACCTAGAGAATATAGTTCGGAAGAACTAGCTAGTCTAGAATGGAACCTAAAACTAGAAGAAGAAAACCCAATCACCAAACCTACACAGTCTATAATGTATAAAAACAGACGAGGAGAATTAAGTATCAGATTCGCAGGATACTTAGCAAACACAGAAGATGGAGAAGATGAACATGAACTTGAAACAAACATGATGAACAGAGAAGTAAGCTATCCCGAAATGCTTAAAATACTAGGAAAAAAAACACCTAGATAGGGTAAAGAAAAGACAAGAAACTAACTTAATGAATAGAGAAACAAGAGGCATATTTGATGACTTAGGAGGATATGTGTACCAGCCTAGTGACAAGAACAATATGACATTAAGAGAAATAAAACAGTTAAAAATACAAGAAAAAAATAAAGGCATACTAAAAGCAAATGAAATATTGACAATAGATGAAGAAGGAAATATTTTAGTCCTAGAAAAATCGGTACACGAACAAATGAACTTTATGAATACCGAATCAACGGCCACGTCTAGAATCCATACATATCCAGAAAGCACAATGGGTACTCTAGATTACGGACAAGGACATCCCCCTAGAAGAGCAGCTCCTCCATATACCAATAATAACCCACTATTAAGAACATTAGGGAAAAGAAGGCCAACAGAACAAACCTTCTTTGGAACAGGATCAGTATTGCTAAACATAACTGAATGTGACCCACAATTATACGACACTTATCTAGAACAATGGATGGTGTCTGTACAAAGAGACTACTTGGCAAAACATGAAATTGATGTAGAATCTGGAGAAGCCATGTTAAGAATAGGAGAAAATTATCTAGGAGAAACAGCCAGATCATCTTGGGAAGCTTATAAAAAGAAATTCCCAGAAGAAGTAGTAAAATTAGCAAGCAGAGGAAATAACATAATAAATTTCTGCTATGCAATCCACAGAATTCTTACAGCAAGAGATGCTAACACAGGCCTAGATATTCGACAAAAAGAAGCAATGAGAGATTTAGAACAAATACAACTTTTCGATTGGTCAATGATAAAAAAATTCTGTAATGACTTCTTACACCTAGCCTCTATATCAGGAAACTATTACAATATAGACGTAGGAGAAAGACTTTTTAGCAAGTTACCAGGAGAACTAGGTAAAGAAATACACAAATCATGGACAGAAATGCAAGTGCCAGAAGAATACAACAACATAGGAGTTAGAATACAACACATAATAAACAAACTCAAGGAAAAATGTACCTACATCCAAATACAAAAACAATTAAAAAATCAACAATATGGGTTCTGTAAACAAATTTATACCCCACAACAATACGGAAATAACCCACAAAGAGAACGAATAAACCCAAAACCAAAGAAGAAACCCAAACAAACTTATTACCTAAGAAGGAGTAAAGCCAGAAAGCCATACCTAAACAAAGAAAAACACGTCAGAAAATTTAACCCCAAGAAAACATACTCGAACCTAATAACATGCTATGCCTGCAACCAACAAGGACATCTATCATCAGCATGTCCTAACAGAAAAAACCTATTTACGAGAGAAGCCACACTAGTAGCCTGCACTAATGAAGATCTAGTAAGAGGGCAGGATGTATCCGATACATCCTCAATATATTCGAGTCACAGTTGACCTAGAAGAAATCCCACAAACAACAGATTATTCGTTGGTAAATTCATTTTTAGAAACAAACCAGAATAGGCACCAAACAAATTTTGAAACAGATGAAATAGAATGGGATCAGTTACAAAAATTTGAGAATAATTACATGTTCAGAGACTCAATCCACTCAACGCACTCACATTTGGGACTTAAAATCGAGCAGATCACATACCATGCTCTCTGCAGGATATTTTCCCTCTTTAGACAAGAGAGGAACTTGTAGAATCACAGAGACAACAAGCGTGCAACTCGCTTATTTGAACAACACCATATAAGCATACCCGAATCCTCAACTAGAAAGAGTGCAATGAAAACTGCGTTGTTAGAAACTAGAATATCAGTATTAGAAACCAGGATAAACATCCTAGAAAATGAAATAGAATTACTTAGGCTGACTATACAACAGAGAGATTTTGAAGGATTTGAAGACGAACAGACAAACATAGTAGCCCAACCACAACCACCAGAAACAAATATGGTCTTTGTAAAAACACCAAGCATGTGTAACACCGGAAAAATCTGTTGATTTAAGAATCCAATGTGTTCTAAACATACAAGGACATGAAATAAAAATTCAAGCCCTATTAGACACCGGAGCTACAAGTTCAACACTAGACCTGAAAGCAATACAAAATATAATCCCTAAGGACGTGATTAAATATACATCAGAACCAATGGTTAGCACCCAATTTGATGGACAACACCTAGCCTGTCACACATTTATAAAAAATGCACATATCAAAGTTTATAACAATTGCGGTCAATATAGCAGTGCTATACCCATACCACATATCTGGGTAAGACCCTTAAATCATCTAGATCTTCAACTTATATTAGGACTCCAGTTCCTCCTAGCAAAAGATAGAGCTCTGTTTCTTTCACCAGATTACGTATTCTTATTATCAAATCCCATAATATCCCCAGTCCTATCCGAATATCCCTCTTCCTATAGAGCTCCAGAAAGAGAGTGCAAATGCTCCGAAAACAGCAAACAAGGATGTAGTTGTAAAACAAAAACCCAAGACACAAGCCTAGAAGAGCGTGACAAATTTGAATCAGATAGTGACTTAGAACTAGAGATGGATTCTGACATAGAGGAACAACATACATCAAACAAATCAATACTTCTGATGACCTGGAAGCAATAGTATCCAAATTGGAAAAAATAGAAATAATAGGAGAAAACTCTACAAAATATTGGGAAAAAAACAAAACATTATGTAAGCTAAACATAATTAATCCTGATGTAACAATCAAAGCACAAGAACTCAAGTACACAAATTGGGAAACAGAAGAATGTAAGTTACATATAAAGCAAATGCTTAAAATGAACATCATAAGGAGATCCACATCTAGACATAGAAGCCCCGCTTTCATAGTGAACAAAAGTTCAGAACAGAAAAGAGGACAATCTAGGATGGTTTTTAATTACAAAAGACTAAACGATAATTGCTATGATGATGGATATAAAATACCGGACAAAGAAGTCCTCATAAACAAAATACAAAATTCAAAATGGTACTCGAAATTCGACATAAATCAGGATTCTGGCAAGTTAAAATGCACTCAGAATCAATAGAATGGACGACATTCTCTTGCCCAGAAGGGCATTTTGAATGGTTGGTCATGCCATTTGGAATAAAAGTTGCACCCCAAATATTCCAGCGTAAGATGGACGAAATATTTAAGGATACAAAAGATTTTACGTGTGTCTATATAGATGACTTACTAGTTTTCTCAAAGAGCAAACAGGAGCATATGGCCCACCTCCACATGGTATTTACCCTCATAGAAACCAACGGTTTAATCATATCAAAAAAGAAACTACAACTTGCAACTAGACATATAGAATTCCTAGGAGCAGAGATAGGAAAAGGGACGATATCACTCCAACCACACATATCAACAAAGATATTAAACTTCCCGGATAAAATAGAAAATACCAAAGACCTCAGGGCTTTTTTAGGACTATTAAATTATGCAAGGAAATACATCAAAGATATTGGGAAAATCAGCAGACCACTCTATAACAAAATAAGTCCCAAGGGACAAAGACATTTTAACCAACAAGACATCGAGTTGGTCAGAATCATAAAAGAAAAAGTTAAAAACTTGCCCACACTTTCCTTACCCTTAGATACAGATTTTCTAATCTTAGAAACAGACGGTTGTGAGACCGGATGGGGAGGTGTGTTACTCAGAAAACCAAACAAATATGAAAACAAAACCCAAGAGAGTTTGTGCAGATATGCATCGGGAAAATTCCATGAGAAAGGACACCTAACATCATTAGACTATGAAATACTAGCGGTCATTTATTGTCTCGAAGCCTTTTATCTGTTCATATGTGATAAAAAGGAAATAACTATAAGAACAGATTATGAAGCTATAGTAAAATATCACGAACAGAGTAAGACAAAAAAGTGAACCCTCTCCGCAAAAAGATGGATAAAATTTGCTGACACAATTATCAACAAAGGCATAAAAATTCAATGGGAACATATTAAGGGAACTAATAACTCGCTTGCAGATACATTATCCAGGTTACTAACATGATGAAATTGCAGATGGAAAGACAAAATCCCAGAACAATGGCCACACCCAAGACATGGGGACAAAACAGGACAACAACAAAAATCGGACCTCAAGAATTAAGAGTATACTCTTGAGTGGAGGAACAATTCAGAACAGAACATAGGTCATACATGGAGCCAATGCAAAAGACAATAATAGACAACATATGGAACATACCCACAGTTCCCGGAATAGCCTCGCACAAAATCGGAGTAATAAATGCACTCATTTATTATTTCCAACATATTAAAGACATGCACAACACAACAAGACAGACAGGAAAATATGTCTATTATGGTATCATGACAGGTCCTCATGCCGGGCTATACACATGGGAAGAAGCTGAAGCACTCCTACTAGGCGACGCTCAGGGTGAAGAACTAGGAGGGTTTGACTCCTTAGAAGTTGCTCTACAAGAAATCAGAAAGGCAGTAGGGCCAACCTATTTCCTGAGCTCCTCAATAAAAAATAAACACCTCATGAAGGCAACTCCCCAACAAACATATGCAGAAACAGTGTCTGACAAAGGCAAATCAATAAAACCAGTCACAAGACCCATTGCTAGTCCCAAGAAGCAACCCAACCAAATAGACATGTGCAGGTTCAACAGTCTTCCCACAGACCTAGCTACGTACATGAGACAAACGGCTGAAGAAGCAGAGTGGCGAACCTTTGCCCTACTACAAGAAGCACTACAATGGGCACAGGTTGATCCTCAACCAGGCATTACCATCCTTTTCGAAGCAGAATACAATTTTAAAATACGATGCCAAAATAAATTCAAAGACTGCATAACAGAAAAACACGACTGCCAGTGCCAATTACAATACGCCATTAGGAAAGCCAGCATAGACCTTAGTACCTATCACATTCAAAAATTTAGGGGAATATAAATAAATCCCTTCATACTGCTAGACCATGGGATCCTCAATGAGCTCTGGGTACAAGCTGACCACATTACAGAAGCCTTTCCTTTCAAATTAGGAAATGCCATTCGAACTCTCATCGAATTAGAAACTTTCGAAAGCTATGTCTCTTGTTCTATTGAAAGTTCTCCACTGGAATGGTTAAACCACAGAATAGAACCTGCCCGACATGTCATAAAACTCCGATCCAGGGAAATCATCTATAAGTCCGATCCTATTGAAACCATCTTCCCAAGTGATCCTGACGAACATTGGGGAGCCTCTGTTCCCCTCCCCGAACAAGCCAAACACTGGAGAGCTTCTCTCCAAGGAACCAACTGGCTCTGGGATGATGCCAGAGACAGTTATGACTTTGTGCTAGTAGCTGAAACTTTCACTGAAAAAGTATACTGGCCTTCACAGTTTGGAACTCATTGTTGGTGCAATCGGCCCAGGTCACGATTGACTAGGACTCGAGTTTGGCTCGAGTGATGTTTTGATGTTTCGACAAAAACATATGACAATATAATTGTCAAGGAAAGTCCAAGCATGGGTCTTGGCAAATGGAAAGTCCAACATGAGTTGGCAAGGAAAGTCCAAGCATGGTCTTGGCATGGAAAGTCCAACATGTGTTGGCAAGGAAAGTCCAAGCATGGGTCTTGGCAAATGGAAAGTCCAACATGAGTTGGCAAGGAAAGTCCAAGCAAGGTCTTGGCATGGAAAGTCCAACATGGGTTGGCATTTGAAGTCCAAGGGGATTAATATTGGCGGCGTAAAGTCCAAGCGGAGTCTTGGCGGCGTAAGTCCAATGTGCCTTGGCGGTGTAGACACTGTTAGCATGACATAGCTGACGGAAGCACCTGAAGGCTAGCGCGATGGATGAACAAGTCATGGATGACTTGGAGGGATCCGAGAGGCGTGAGGCTGATGGAGGTGGCTAGAAGGCTTAGGTCTAGGCTAAGGGTGGTCTAGCAAGTATGGGGGAACCATACTTGAGTTAAAACCTCATGTTTGAGGTGTGCCAGTCGACTGGTGTCATGTGGCAGTCGACTGGACCAAGTCAACTAGGGTTTGACTGCGGGTTATGGCCTGCGATCATTCGCCATAGGTTGGCGGATCGATGAGCTCAGCGATCGGCGATCGTGTGATCAGTCGACTGGTGCTCGAGAATTCGGCCACAGAATGGAGTCGAGACTCGACTGGTCGAGTGAGGACTCCATCAGTCGACTGATGGTCACAATCAGTCGACTGATGGTAGTTCCGTTGGACTTATCCAACATGGAACTAGTCGTTGTCTCACGACAACAGTGGCATCAGTCGACTGATGGTCCCGATCAGTCGACTGATCTACTTTTTCCAGCACAGGTTGAAGCTATATATGGAGCTCGTGATGGAGGAAAAAGGAATCGGTTCTTGAGGGCTATTGGGGCGATTTGTTGGTGCAAATCAGGTCTCCAAGTGCAAGCAAGCAACCAAGCATTCAAGCAATCAAAACAAGTGTTGTAAAGTCTTTTCTTTACTTGTATTTCGTATTCATTATTGTAATTGCTTGTATTTGTATCTTATTGTTGTAAGATTACTTGTAAGGGGTTTCTCCACCCTTGACTTGTGTCAAGAAGGAGTTTTATTGGTTAGTGGTGTTTGTAGCATCGCTAGGGTTCATACGAACCCAATCCATGGAGTAGGAACCGGTTCGGTTCCGAACCACGTTATATGCTCTTGTTGTGATTTGTGTTGTGTCCATTTCGTTATTGCTTTTATTATTATATATATTCCGCTGCGCTAACGAAATTGTAGACACGAACGAGATCGAATTCCATCCACGATCGGGTGAAACGCTATTCACCCCCCCTCTAGCCGTTCCAATATTCCTAACAAGTGGTATCAGAGCCCGGGGCTCTTCTACGGATTAACAACCGGGAGCTAAGGCAAAAGGCTAGAGGGTGAAGATGGAATTCCAAGACAAGCTTGGATGGGAAATCAACACTCCACCTCCATATGATCCAGAAGATTTTCTGGCATGGAGAGCAAGAATGGAAACATTCTTGATGATGAACATAGAGGATTGGTTCATCCTCATTGAAGGCCTTGAACCCCCTAGGGATAAGAAGGGGAATGTCCTAAAATTGAAAAAGTGGACCCAAGAGCAACGCCAAAAGCTCAAGACCGAAGTTAAGGTAACGAAACTTTTAGAAGATTTAATCCCTAATGATGTTTTGTGCAAGCTAGGGGATTACATGTATGCCAAGGAGCTATGGAGAAAATTGGCAAGATTCCATGAGGAGAGTTCATCCTCAAGTGAAAGTGAGGAATCGGAAGTTGAGATGGAGTCAACTTCCGAATCGGAGAAAGAAGAAGTAGAAGAGGTGGAAGAAGCATCTACTTCTAGGATTGAGGAGGAGAGACCATCCTCTACACCGGAGCAACCTCAAGAAGAGCTTTCAACATCCGATCAAGATGAGGAAGCTCAAAATTCAACTCCGGCACCTACCACCACCTTAGGTAACTCAAACACTTTACTTTCAAATAAAAATCATATTATGTGCTTTGAGTGTAGGGAGTATGGGCATTACAAGAGCAAATGCCCAAAGAGGGTCAAGAAAGCTCCTCCGGCGCCTAAAAGTCAACAAAAGTCAACGGACGGCGGTTCTCTAAGTCAAAAGAGCAAGGAGCATGTCATTTGCTTCAAATGCCGACTACCGGGTCATTACCGGAGTCAATGCCCAAAGAAGAAGAAGAAGGGGCAAAGGGGAGCATCACAAGTAGGGGGAGCCACTAAGGCAAACCCTAAGGTATATTTAAATAATGCTCCGTCTAATTTAAATATTAAAAAGCATGCTAGAACTAATTTTAGCAATTTTGTTACGTATGATAAAGAGCATGCTAGAAATAACAAACATATGGGTTTAGGAGCTAAGAATGTTCACCTTAAGAATAAGGAGAAATTTGAGACTAATGTCCCTAGAAAAACAATACCTAGGGAATCTATTAAGAAAATCCAAGAACATCTAGGTTTTAATCCAAAATGGACTAGGCATTTGCCAAGAAAGTCCAATGCCCAAGATTTAAATAAAAATTCTAAAATTAGAATTAGAGAACCAAACCTTGAGGTCAAGGCTTGAGAAATTGGAAAAGACCCTAAACAAAATACAAAATCAATTTCAAGGGTCAAATTGTCAAACTCTTAGGTCAAGAAGTCAAAATCAACATCTAGGACCTAAGAGTCAAAAGTCAACCAAGGGCAAGAATGGTTTGGGTCACAAACCTAAGTCCAAGGTGACTTACCATAGTGTTCCGTTTGACTATGGGACACTAACTAGGTCTAGGAAGACCAAGGTCAATGGGGAAGTCATTCCTAGAGTTGACCAAGGTTTGTGCCTATTGGCCAAGGTTTCGAAGAAACCTAGGATGGCCACAAATAAGGTTGTTAGGGAGGCAATCCCTAAGGTTAACCTAGGCAAGACCAAAATGACCAAGGCTAATAAGCCTAGGAGGGTCATTAGGAAGGTATCTAGGGAAGTTATCCCTAAGGAATACCTAATTAACCCTAGGAGCTCAAATCGATTTTGGGTTCCTAAGAGCGTGATTGATTCACGCTAAGATGGGTTTAGGGTGTGCCAACCTTGATTGGATGGGTAGTTAACTCAACCATGATAAAGGTGACACTTTAGGTTACTTTCAAGGTTATGGTTACCTTGGAAATATCTTTGAGCCTTAATTTCAAAGAATTTTAGGTTGTGTCAATATATATCTTGAAAACATGAAAATCAATAAAATTGACACGATCTAGATTTAGAGGTCATAGTGTGTAACTTTGATTATTGGCACACTTTGGAAGGTCATGTATCAAGAGATGTGTGGTTAAGATGTAAAGGTAACATCTAGAGTGATACTCAAGTGCCACACAACTTGATGTCTTGTACTCACCATGCTTCATATGTTTTACCATATGTTTGCATGGAAGGAATGTCTAGGATAGATTACATCTCACAAAACAAGTCTTTTACCTTGATTGTGTATTTTAACACTTAGAAAGGGTGAGATGTTAGGTTTTGGAAATCATTGAATGTTAATGTTTGCAAAAATGAAATAAAACATTAAAATACATTAACAAATACATGAATAAAAGTATAACTTCAATACATTCGATATACAAGACCTAACGTGACAAAATTGAATAATTAAGATGATGAAATCGAGATCCTCTGATTTTCATCGAAATCGATATCACGATCGATACAGCTTATCACCGATCGATAACATCAGAGCGCAATACGATATGCATGGCCATCAGTCGAGTGCTAGCTTCATGACTCGACTGATTGAACATCAGTCGACTGATGAGGTCCATCACCGATCCGATGGTATCGCTCACCGAGGCCGAGGGCCATCCGAGTGCTCGACGGCGCCGAGTGATGTGCCCATCACCGATCGTGATGGGCAACATCACGATCGATGCTCTGTAGCACGCTACGTGAAGGTTCGATCGATTGTCGAGTCGATCAGCCACGGGCTTGGTAAACCCGGTAATAAACCGCTATCAGTCGACTGATGCTCTACATCAGTCGACTGAATCGCATTTTTATAACGCCGAACCACTAGGGTTCGACGTCTTCACGCGACGAGCTTCTTCTTCTCCCTTCCTTCTCCGATCGCCGTCTCCCTCTCCGACCAACTCTTCCGGCCGTGCCAACCTCCCAAGTGTTAGGTTTGATAGACGAGTCTCTCCTCTTCCATTTTCCACCTATTTGGAGCCCTAGTTCACGCGATTTAGGGCTTATTTTTCATGTTCCGATTAGGGTTCCGGCGTCTGAAGCTCTCCGGTGACTTTTCCGGCGATCCCCAGCAACATTTGAGTCTTCCCTCCGGCCACACATTCAAATGGCGCCTAAGTAACGATTTTTTTTTCCGAGCCCTAATTTTCATCTCCATTACAATTTAGGTTTATCTAATCGTGTATTATTGCCATTGCATGCCATATCATTACATTGCATTCATAATAGGAGAGCCCGTAGGAATGATCCACCCGAGGGTGAATCTCGATTGTACCAACCTATGTTGGTTAGGTACATCGATAGAGATTTTTTCAATCGACATTGTAGTGATGTCATGGAATTAATTGCATACTACAATCTAATGAAAATCATCTTATGCACGCATCCAATTAATGATGACCTTGTTAAGGAATTCTATCAAAACCTTAAAAAGGTGGATGACGGCCCTACTTATACTACTCGCATTGCAAAATGCGAGTTAGAGTTCACTCCTGCGATACTGCAGGAGTTTCTCGAGTGTAGGCCTTCAGATGACACCTTTATCTTTTACCCTGCCATGGATTTTCCTTTACCTGAGCCTTTTGACCATATATCTATGGAGTCCATGCATGAGCATATCTTTGGTCATCCTCGTCCACCGGCCCAGAATCTATTTCCTATCACAGAGTTATTCAGACTGATAAATGTCCTTTACAAGGTCATTGTTGGGTGTTTTCTTCCATCGTCCACTGGTCCGCCAAGATTCGGCCTCCCCATCTCTTTCTTCTATATGCCATGCATCATAGGTTAGACATTAACTTTGCACTAAATATGTTTTATTGCATTGTGCATTTCACCTCCCCTGTACAAGGGAAAGTGCATATGTCATTTGGTCATATCATCACAAAGATGCGACTCGACGTGGCGTCCCAACATCCACAGGCTCGCGAGCGCCATTCGGAGGTGTACGATCAGATATCGATTCAGAACTTCTCGTTAGCGAAGCTATGGATGGGCGCTGGACAGATGGAGTTGGCGCCACGACCACCACCCAGGGCACGCAGACAGCATCCTTCGGTACCCAGAGAGGCGACAGAGGACCACGAGGATGCGGATACCACTGATGAGGATGACCAGATGCCGGCAGACACATCAGCGGCGGGTCCATCAGATCGCCGTGGCCGGCTGGAGTCCAAATTTCAGACTATCGACGGTGGACTCTAGGTGTCGAGCTATTATTGGCCAAGCTTCGCCACAAGACGTCTCGATAGGATGGAGGAGACCCAGGGCCGCATAGAGCAGCATCAGCTCGATATGCTAGAGATGATGCGGGCCTGGACCCTGAGTCAGCAGCCTCCTCCACCGCCACCTCCTGCGGACGATTAGAGGATATTAGATTTTTTTGTGGTTGTCAGTTTTTGTAGTGAGATTGAGCATAGCCAATCTCCATTTTGGATGTAAAAGACAAGTTTTAAGTTAAATGAAATCTTTGTTTCTAAAAATCTTGTGTGTATGGATGAATATTTGTAGAATTGTATTGCATCCTATCATATACCATGTCATGACATTGTTTAGGGTTATTTTAGATGTCATGCGTTCTTAAATTTCATCATATGTCATGACATCATGATCATTGGCTATGTTTTAATAATGCTATTATTTATGCCATGATCATACATTCATGCATTAACTTGATTAAAATTGATTTAAGGACTATGGCATGACTTGGAGTCCCAGTTATAAGGGAATCAAGTAGAGTTGCTTTAGAAAATGCATGAAACCCTAGTTTAGGGAGAACAAAACCCACATCTCACATCTAATTGACATGTATGTGTATGTATACACCCTAGATACATGTGAGATGCTAGGATATGAGTTAAGTTCAAGGTGCATAGTTTTTGCATCTAGATGAACTAAAACTCATCTAATTTTAGTTGTGGATCATTGGGAGAGCTTGTGTACAAGTCACGTACATAGAGCCCAAGGAATATGATCCAAGATAAGGTTTTGAAAACATTTTAAAATCATTTTGAAAAACCTTGGTGAAGTCTATCTTTTGATAGCAATCACCATTGATGAAGTTGATACAAAGTAGGGCCAAAACATTAAAAATTTCAATGGTTTTGAACTTTGTACCAATTTCACTATTTAATGGGTCAAATAATTTTCAAACATTTTTCACCCATTGTATTAGTCATAAGTATTATACGTATCAAATTTCATGATTTTTCGATATGCGTATAATTAGTTATGATTTTTCAAAACTCATTTCTGATAACTGAAAATCAGGATTTTGATTATCGATCGCCTCGGTGGCGATCGATGGATGGTTCGATCGTGATTCTGAATCACTCATTGGTAGCTGTTCGGGTAAACAAGGTTGTTTAACCCGATTTCAGCTACGGTTATGGTCCCTAATCACTCCTAACCCTAGGATATGCTTTGGGAAGCATTATAAAGGGTGTAAATCCATTGGATATGGATTAGGAGAAGTATTTGGGGTTTGTATCAATTTTAAGGTGTTGGAAAGTTCAATGTTGAATTTCTAACCTTAATTTTGATGGTTTAGAGTTCCTATTGGCTTAAGGACTTCCCAAGGACATTGTTGGTGCAATGGTCAAGGGGGAGCAAGCCTTTAGGGGGAGGTATCCATCTTGGAATGATGGATGTGTTTTTCTCCTTGAAAAGGAGAAGTTATTGGGAGAATATGACATCAATTGGGAAATTGATGGGGACTTTTGAAAGACCCAATTTGGAAATTGGGAGAGTAAATAGGATTGTCTCTCTTGAGTGATATTGGACTTATCACTAGGAAGATGGTAGGCATCCTAAGTATTTTTGGACCAAGGGGGAGATTGTAAGATCTCATTGGGACATGAGACATTGACCCTCTTGGGGAGACAACTTTTTGCTGTTAGTCAAAAAGGGGGAGAATGTTTGGGGGGAAACATTTGGAGAGTATTTACCAATTTAGGATAATTGGTAAAGGATTGGAGTTAGTATTCTAACTCAATTATTTGTTTGGTTTTTGTCAAACATCAAAAAGGGAGAGATTGTTGGTGCAATCGGCCCAGGTCACGATTGACCAGGACTCGAGTTTGGCTCGAGTGATGTTTTGATGTGTTTTGATGTTTCGACAAAAACATATGACAATATAATTGTCAAGGAAAGTCCAAGCATGGGTCTTGGCAAATGGAAAATCCAACATGAGTTGGCAAGGAAAGTCCAAGCATGGTCTTGGCATGGAAAGTCCAACATGTGTTGGCAAGGAAAGTCCAAGCATGGGTCTTGGCAAATGGAAAGTCCAACATGAGTTGGCAAGGAAAGTCCAAGCATGGTCTTGGCATGGAAAGTCCAACATGGGTTGGAATTTGAAGTCCAAGGGGATTAATATTGGCGGCGTAAAGTCCAAGCTGTAGTCTTGGCAGCATAAGTCCAATGATTGGCAGCGTAAAGTTCAAGCGGAGTCTTGGCGGCGTAAGTCCAATGTGCCTTGGCGGTGTAGACACCGTTAGCATGACATAGCCGACGGAAGCACCTGAAGGCTAGCGCGATGGATGAACAAGTCATGGATGACTTGGAGGGATCCGAGAGGCGTGAGGCTGATGGAGGTGGCTAGAAGGCTTAGGTCTAGGCTAAGGGTGGTCTAGCAAGTATGGGGGAACCATACTTGAGTTAAAACCTCATGTTTGCCGATCGATGAGCCAGCAAATGATCGATCGTGTGATCACCGATCCGGTGCTCGGTGAATCGACCCGTGAGAATGGAGTCGAGACTCGATCCGTCGAGTGAGTGAGGATCGGCCGATCGATGGTCATGTCACGATCGATCGATGGTAGTTCCGTTGGACTTATCCAACGTGGAACTAGCCGTTGTCTCACGACAAAAGTGGCATCAGTCGACTGATGGTCCCGATCAGTCGACTGATCTACTTTTTCCAGCACAGGTTGAAGCTATATATGGAGCTCGTGATGGAGGAAAAAGGAATCGGTTCTTGAGGGCTATTGGGGCGATTTGTTGGTGCAAATCAGGTCTCCAAGTGCAAGCAAGCAACCAAGCATTCAAGCAATCAAAACAAGTGTTGTAAAGTCTTTTCTTTACTTGTATTTCGTATTCATTATTGTAATTGCTTGTATTTGTATCTTATTGTTGTAAGATTACTTGTAAGGGGTTTCTCCACCCTTGACTTGTGTCAAGAAGGAGTTTTATTGGTTAGTGGTGTTTGTGGCATCGCTAGGGTTCGTACGAACCCAATCCGTGGAGTAGGAACCGGTTCGTTTCCGAACCACGTTATATGCTCTTGTTGTGATTTGTGTTGTGTCCATTTCGTTATTGCTTTTATTATTATATATATTCCGCTGCGCTAACGAAATTGTAGACACGAACGAGATCGAATTCAATCCACGATTGGGTGAAACACTATTCACCCCCCCTCTAGTCGTTCCAATATTCCTAACACTCATTTCTTTCCGTTCAAATACACATCACAACATCCTGAATTGGTTGAACATTACAGACAGAGACAACTCAAATATATGCTTAAAAAAATCCACCCAAATTACAGCCAAACAATATAGAGAACAAATGGCAGAACAACAACGAAGAACCAGAACCCCACCAGCACCAGAGACAACCGGCCCCAGCTCTACCTCCTCACAAGAAAGAAATATCGACAACATGATGGAAAATTGATTCCTTCGTACATCAGGCAGAAACTTTACAGCTCAAAAGAAATCATTCGTACAAAGTCACCTGCCAAAAGAAAACAAACAGTTAACTTTACAGCATTACAAGCACTACAAGAAAACTTAGCCCCGAAGCAACAAGAGCCAGCAGCAAGAGCTATAAGAAGAGAAACCTTCCAACTTCTGAAGGCATCCCTCTTCGAAGACTACCTACTTATCTTAGTTTGTGAGTGTCAGCAGAGATCAAAAGTCCGGTTTCTCTAGCATTATATTGTAAGTTCTATTGTGTGCTTATTTTAGTGTGTGTTTATTTTTCTTTTCCTGTACGTCAATTTCCAGAGTCTTGTAATGTCCTTTTTCAGAGTCTTGTAATGTTCTTAATGTCCTTGTAATTTCTTTTAAATATATCATGTCTCTTTAAGTTGTTCTTCATAGTCCTTATTCTCTTTTCTAAAGAGATAACTCTCCTAAACTACTTGTAAGACCTGTGCTGGTAAGACCCAGAAGAGTCTAGATACCGGGGCTTGGTAGAAGATTTAGGGAGGTGAGGCTCACGAAGAAAACCTAAAAAAAAAAAAATAAAAGAGTCTAAAATTAGTCTAAAATTAGTCTAAAACTTGGTATAAAATTTGGTATATTCGTCGCTAAAGTATGTTTTCACGACGAATTTAAATTAATTCGTCGCTAATAATAAGATTTACAAAGAGATCCATGGGCAAGCCGTGGACATTTTTGAAAATCCACGGCCTTGGCATGCTTTTATTTTAGCGGCAAATTTTTTAATTCGTCACTAAAACATCGAAATATGCTTTTGTTCTGTCAAACGATTGAGTATCAGTCGACTGGTGAAAGAGTCCAGTCGACTGGTGATATTGTAGCAGTCCACAGAATATTTTTTAATCGATTGACAGTCTTGATTTAGCGACGAAACTATATGAATTCGTTGCCAATATATTTTTAGCGACGAATATTAGTAATTTCGTCGCAAACCATTTCTTATCCTGAGCCCATGTATCGAATATTAGCGACGAATTTTAGTAATTTCGTCGCTAATAATTGAAATATATTTTTGTAGAACCTCTTTGTTTGTATTCGATATCTTGTAATACAAATTTTATCATCCGACTTAACAACATACATTTCAAACAATTTAACAAAAAGTACATTAAACAACCAGTAATCATATAACATAATCAAAATACATCATAAAAAACATAACTTCATATTCAAAACATCCAAGTTCACAAGTTCAAAACATAGTAGTTCACAAATTCTAAGATGGAGGAGGAGGTGGAGTTGGAGAGGACTCATGTATCAAAAATTATAATGCTCCAGGTGCAAGCCAATTCAAAATTGCTTCAAACATATTTTGTCTTGATCTCATTGATGTTAACTCATCTTGGGTGCTTGCTAATTGAACTCGAGTGTTTGCTAGCTCTTCTGGTGTCCCTTCTAATCGTTGCTCTGTGGACTTAAGCTTTTCACACAATGTTGCGTTAGTAAATCTGGAGGAGGAGGTGACATCCGAAGAATTGGATCTAATTGGTTTTGGCCCACTTTCAAGTCCTCTAATGTTTCTAAAATGAACACCGAGGACCTGATCAAAAACTTGATCTGCAATTTGGACTGCATCGATGTCATCTCCTGTGGTTTCTTATGTTTGAATATACTCACTTCGCATTCTCACCATATCATCCTAAGAATAACAAACATATTGATAATATTTTTAAAAAGAATTATGTAAATTTAAAAATAATTTCCTAAATCATATCGATCATATCATGCATATGCAGCCTCATCCCTCTCCCCAATCCACCCTTTTGATGAGCTACAATGAGTTTTATTAAAGATAGTAATCCGATCTTTTCTCTGTGACTGATCAATCTGAAAAATATTATAATATGTTAATATTATAATCAACAAACAATATACTATAACTATAAAATTTGTACTTATACCATCGTAATTATATTAAATGAATGATTTAGACCCCCCCCCCCCCCCCCGCGATGGTTATATAGGAGTTTCGATCAATTTTCTACATTTGTTGCCAATTGTGTCTACGATACAAAATTTTGTTAAAATAAAAAATAAAAGCATTAGTTATAGAGCAAATAATTAAATTTTTATATAACAAAAATATTTAGTATAGATTGAGTTATCTGAAATTTCTCTGATTCAAACATATCACACATATAATTTCAGTTTTCTTGTGTCTCACAAAAAACAATCAGCATATGTTGTCGCCACTCAGTAGAAGGAAGATGCAGTAGACCTTATAATAAGTATACATTTTATTTCGATTGTCTCTATACCTCGCATTCATTAACCATGTTGGTCTCCTTTCTGACCGACGATGCACCCTCTTCAAAACTGATATCGAAGCATCCTGAAAAAAATACCAATATTGAATTTGCATGCGATTAGTAATAAATGAGTGGTTGTTCATAAAAATATCGAATTACTTATGCTTACTGATAATCGATCGTATATCATCCTTTTATTATCCGTGGAGACATGCTTCTAACTCTTTGCTTATAAGGGAGTGAACTTCTTAATTGACAGATCTTACTCTGTTATAAAAGAAGATGCATTTAGCCCAATTGGATGGTCATCGCTCTTACAAAAAGTAATGGGTAATTTACCCCATTCCTTGAGTTGCCGACGTAGTCAATCCGAGTGTGTGCCATGTGTCTTCCTATATATCAGATGAACTGTAAATGAAAAAGTGTTAACAATAAACAAGTGAAATAAATAGCAAACTAAATAAACATTTTAAATACCAAATAATTAACCAGTATGAGCACTATCATCATCAAGTGTAGGAACAATTGGTGGGCGCTCAATTCTCTTAGGCGGCATAGCTGTGACATAAGCATTATATATAGATCGACAAATAATGAAAGATTATCTCATATACATGAATTATAAATGAAGAATAATATAAATAACATGTAAATAAATCTAATCACTATCATCATCTGAAAGGGATAATTGATCATCTGTCTCATTTCAAATTCAGTATCTTCATCCTCATCATTAAGATTACTTTAAGCACTCCTATTCAGCTCCACTTGTGCATTTGACATATTTATTTATTGATGATAAACATCTAATCTACATAATTAAGTTATCTCTAAGTCTTCACTAACTACTGAAGTTGAATCAATGGATGAAATCTCTTGGTTAGACTCTATATTCAAAATATTAGCAACTTCAAATTCTTCAGATACTTCATCAACTCCAGTTACTTCGTATATTTCTCGGTGGTCGACCTTTTGCACTACCTTCCATTGACCTCCACACTTTATATCATTTAAATAATCCACCTTATTTGCTTGGTTTGCCAAACTGAATGGGGCATCATCGTACCATATTTTAGAAGTGTCAATACACAAGAGATCATATTCTTCGACCAAAGTTTTTTTTATTACATTGGAACCAGTTGTTGGTGCCTATAAGATTCACATATCTCCATAATGACATGATATTGTCCATTTTGGGCCTAAGCCCTCATGGTTTTATTTTTGTGTTTTACCCAAAAAGCTTCATACCAATGGAGATATCTTTTCATCAATGTGGGATTTTGATTGTATTCCCAATACTCCAACAATCTCCCCCTCAAAGGAAGGACCACATTGACCCCCCCCCTCAAGCCTATCCGCCCTCCAAGGGCATCCTCTACTTGATGTCCGATCCTCAACCCACTAGGACTTTCTGCCAACTGTCTGGTCCTCTTGACCTAGTTGGACTTTCTGCCAGTTATCCATCCCTTCTAGCCCAACTGGACTTCCTGCCAGTTGTTCGATCCTTCCGACCCAACTGGACTTCCTGCCTGGTGTCTGGTTCTCTTGATCCGGACATGGGAGCTCAACTTCCTTCGTTCGTGGTTCATGGCTTGACATGGACCATGGCTCTGATACCAATTATTAGTGCCTATAAGATTCACATTTCTCCACAATGACATGATATTGTCCACTTTAGGTCTAAGCCCTCATGGTTTTATTTTTGGGCTTTACCCAAAAGGTCTCATACCAATGGAGATATCTTTTCATCTTATAAGCACATGATCTTTTCTATGTCTTACCAATGTGGGACTTTGATTGTATTCTCAATACTCCAACACTAGTCATACTAGAATAATCGGAATTTATATTTAAAAGAGTAAAATATTTGAACAACAACCTTCAACACTCCAAAAAAATCCAAACTGTCCCCATCGTCAGAAGATGATACGTTGAACTCACTATTCTAAGTAGTTTTGCACGAATCTCGGGACCTCGTATAATATCGAATATCAATTACAATGCATGCATCATACA
Source organism: Wurfbainia villosa (assembly GCA_025175895.1). Lineage (NCBI taxonomy): Eukaryota > Viridiplantae > Streptophyta > Magnoliopsida > Zingiberales > Zingiberaceae > Wurfbainia > Wurfbainia villosa. The sequence continues at coordinate 886,591 of CM046005.1, forward strand.
GTTGAACTTCAATATCAGATCTTATTGCTAAATACTATAACTCATTTGTGATCTCTAACTTTGTTAAATTTTTTAGCGTTATCATTTTATCCCTAAACCACAGTGGAAAATTCCGCTTATGATATTGTATAAGTTGATATGAATGAACTTTTTATGACAGAATTTGAAGATGTTTGCTACATAAAAACTTAATTAATTTATAATTTTATAATGAAATAGAATTAAAATAATCACATAATATAAAAATTTACTCTCGATATTGATTGACTTCTTTACAATTGTTGAGAATCTACCAATGTGTTTTTTATATAAAGTCAATGGCAATTTCAGACTTTGTTGGTCACTAAAGACTCTTATTTACTGCGAAAAAAATACTTAAATTGCATATTGTTGGTTGAACATCTTTATTCCATTATGGCCTATAAAATCTTGTTTCAATTTGACTCATATATAACGAAATGAAAGTCAATGCCTCATCTTTATTTCAATTCTTCAGGTCTTGCTTTATTACGAACATATTTTTTTAGTCTACTCAAATATCGTTCAAAGGGATACATCATGTTGGAGGATCGGTGGCCGACTAGAGGGGGTGAATAGCCTTCTTTATCGTTGATGACGTTCGGTTGCTTAATCGTCTACGAATATGATTAGTGCAGCGGAAAACAAATGCTAAACAAAATGATTAAGACAAATGCAAAGAGAAAGAAGCACAAACGCTAACACGAAGATATAACGTGGTTCACGTCCCTTGCCACTAATCCACGGACAATTTGTTCTAAGTGAATCACTCCTTAACCAACTCCATTAGTCTCTCCTTTAGCCCAAGCAAGGTGGAGATAACCCTTCTTACAACAAACACTCCTTCTTACAATAGGATTGAAATAAAAGCAAGAAGAAGGAGTAGGAATCGTGTGGAGCACTTAGGGAGAACTTAGGAGCATGAACATTAAGCTCCCTAAAGCCCACACCCTCTCTTTTTATAGAGAGAGCTGAAATCTTCCCGTTGGGCATGCAGAATGATCGTCATCACCTTTGCAACGACTTCGACGCGTTGTCACGAATCATGGTGACGGCGGCTTGGTAGCGATCGACGATCTCGACCGATTGATCGCCCCATACAGCCGATCGATCACGGCCAAATGTATTCTGTGCCCGTGCCACTTTCGACAATCGACTGCCACCTTTGGCAGTCAATTGCTGATCGGGTAATTCAGCTGAACACCAGTCGAACTCAATTCGACTTGGACCAGTTCGACTACCAATACTTAGCAATCGAATGATGTTAGATAAACCTCAAACAAATGGCTTGTTTGAGCATCCGACGGTCGGGTAAAATCTCAACCCACTCGGTTGAGCATCCAACACTCCCATTCATCGGGTAAAACCTCAAACTAATGTTTGAGCGTCCGACTTAACCACACGTCGGGTAAAACCTCAAACCCTAGTTTGAGCATCCGACTTGTCGGGTAAAACCTCAGCCCACTCGGTTGAGCATCTGACACTTGACTTAGTCATTCGGCCAAGTTCACCTATGAGCTACCGTTTACAAATCACTCATTCTCTCATCTCCCTTAAAGTCCCTCGCTGAAGCTCTATTTGTCCGGCCACATCCCTCGGATGCACCAAGCGCACGGCTTAACAATGTCATCCTTCGCGTCTCGCCCTGAAGTCTGCTTTCTTGGCTTCACTCCAATGCTCCTCGTTCGACGGTCCCTCGGATTCACAAAGCGCACGGCTTTCGCAATGTCATCCTTCACCGACTCAAAGACCCAAGCCATGAGATGGTGAACCCACCAATGCTTTCGTCAAGCCAACATATGTGTGAATTACTAAATCCTGCACGACTTCAACACACATATCAAATCACATAAATATCCTAACTTAAACTTTTGCCACACACATCAAAACCTTAAACCATACTTGGGTTGATTGTCATAACAATCTCCCCCTTTTGATGTGTGACAACCATGTTTAAGTTAAGTAAACAATTAACAAAATACATAAGGCAATAAAGCATGTAAAATAACATGAGTATCAAACACTCCCCCTAAATACATGCAACTCTCCCTTAACACATGCTAATTCTCTCCCCCTAGCATGATTAACTTAAACGCAACATTTCTCCCCCTTTGACACCATCAAAAACACTAAACATATGTTATATAACATGACATCAAGGTATAAAGGAAGAAAATACCAAAATTAGGCTTAAAATATGATAAAATGGGTTATTGTGCTCGTGCACAGTTCATCAGTCGATTGCAATCAGATGGCAGTCGACTGACACACTGAAAATCCGAATTCTGATTTCTGAACCCAAGTTCAGAAATGCACCAGAAATTATAGAAAATTAAAAAAATCATGAAATTTTGAAAACACATTTCTTGTAAGTCCCTTTATCAATGAAAATGAGTTTTCATAAAAATTCATTTCATTTTTAAACATTTGGCAAAACTCAAAAGTTGTAAAAACACTTAAGTTTTATCAATTTGAGAACCTAGTTTTGCTTTGAAATGTTTTAAAACATGAACACACAGATTGTAAAATAAGAAATGGTTTTAAAAACATTTGAAATATCCAACCATGATCTTTGGGCAATATGTCTATGAATTAAACATATGCTTTCCCCATGATTGGTCTATTATTGCTATGCTATGATACTCATAATGATCCATCTAAATGCCATAGGCATTAGTGGTCCATTTGTATCAACCTAACATCTCACCCATGCTATGTTTTCAAGTAAGTTAGCCTATAATGAGTGTGAGATGTACCTAAGGTATTTCATACTTAACCATCAATTTCATGCAATTCTATCAAGGTCAAGTATTATTCAACAACACTCAACATGATCATAATACTAGTATTATCATGAGTCACACATTATGATCATACATCAAATATTACAATTCAAATCATAAATCATGATGATTTATCAAGTATAAAATTAAGTAGCAAAGATCATGATTCAAGCATTATTACCCAAAACATTCACCATGCTCATAAATCAAATATCATCATACTAACACCCTCATCATCCTAAGTCAACCATTTGGCATGATATAAATTAAGTTCACTTATGGTTGACTAACATAGGATTTTCTAACCCTTAAGGATTGACTTAGGAACCCAATATAGATTCTTTCCAATATGGCTCACCAAGTATTCCTTTGGGATCCATTTCCTAGCTACCATCGTTGTTTTAGCTTGTCCATTTGCAATTAAACAATGGTAACTTTTTCATTCTTGGATCCCTTGTATTCTAAGCCCTTCTTATTAAATCTAGCCCTTTGGCTCCCAATGATCATGTTCAATGTGTTGAAGCCAATTGTAAATTTTTCTAAAGCCTTTGTAAGGAAATCTACTTTTTCCCTTAAAGTCCTATTTTCTTCTACTAAGCATGCATCATTAACCCTAGAAGAAATAGAATTATCATTTGAACATGCATTTTCTAATTTTTCTTCTAGGGCATTAATTTCATCAAGCATGCATTTATTTTTCTTTTTGGCCCTAAACAAGTCCTTAGTCAAGCTAGTAATCATTGAAACTACATCATGGGAGGGTAGTTTAGTTACCTTACTTATCCAATCCCCTTCGGATGATGATGATGAAGACACTCCCCCTCCACTCAAGCTCTCCTCACTTGAGCTTGTTTCTTCTTTTTTAGAGGAGGTGGAGTCCACATCATCAATCCCCATTAGTGTCAAGTGGGTGACAATTTCCTCTTCTTCCGATGATGATGGATCATCCCACGTAGCTTTCAAGTTGTGTGCTTTAGCCTTCCCTTTTTCTTTCGATTTCTTTTCTTCATCCTTCTTCTTGCTCCCTTTCTTCTTATCTTCTTTCTTTCTCCTTTCTTCCTTGCTTTTGTTCAAGAGGGGACAATCATCCCTCATGTGTCCCTCTCCTTGGCAATTATAGCAAATTACCTTCCTTCTTGGCCTTCTCCTATTATGAGACTTGTTAAATTTAAAAATTTTCAATGCACGTCTCACCTTCCTTACCATGTAGGTCTCTTCGTTGCTATTCATTGTTGATGAAGAGGATGAGATGAGGAAGTTGTAATCTCTTTTTTGTTCTTCCCTTTGTCGACTACCAAAGCTAATCCCCTTGATGGCTTGATTGACTCTTCTATTATACCTTCAAGCCTAGTTTCATGTAACTCCATAGTTGAAAAGAATTCTTCTAGAGTGTTTACCTCTAGATTCTTGGAAATGTAAAATGAATCCACCATGGAGCTCCACTTAGATGATCGGGGGAATGCATCTATAGCCTTCATGATCATATCTCTATTGGAGAGCTTCTCCCCTACACTTGTTAAGCCGTTAACGATTTCTTTAAATTGAGAATGTAAAGAGAGTACCTTTTCTTCTTTTTCTAGCTTGATATTGCTTAATTGTGATTGGAGAAGATCCCGTCTTGCAAGCTTTGCCTCAGAAGTGCCTTCATGAAGCTCCACGAGTTTTTCTCACATTTCCTTGGCGCTTGCACACTCTCCAATTCGATTTATCTCTTGTTGAGGGAGCACATTATATAGATGATGCTTGGCCTTTGAGTTTGCAAGGTGCTCCTCTCATTGCTTCTTTGTCTATCTTGACTTTTTGATTGGTTCACCCTCTTAATCCCTAGGTACATCGAAACCGGATTCCATAATAACCATTATATCAAAGTCCGTTTCGAAGAATACCTCCATTCTTTTCTTCCACCATGTGAAGTCACCCTCGAACTTGGGTGGATGAATGTTGGAGCTAGCCATCTTGTCGTGCTTGTGTTGGCGATGAGTCCGCAACAAGCTCCTCGCTCTGATACCACTTGTTAGAGGATCGGTGGTCGACTAGAGGGGAGTGAATAGCCTTCTTTATCGTTGATAACGTTCTGTTGCTTAATCGTCTACGAATATGATTAGCGCGGCGAAAAACAAATGCTAAACAAAATGATTAAGATAAATGCAAAGAGAAAGAAGCACAAACACTAACACCGGAGGTATAACGTGGTTCATGGCTCTTGCCGCTAATCCACGGACGATTCATTCTAGGTGAATCACTCCTTAACCAACTCCACTAGCCTCTCTTTTAGCCCAAGCAAGGTGGAGGTAACCCTTCTTACAACAAACACTCATTCTTACAATAGGACTGAAATAAAAGCAAGAAGAAGGAGTAGGAATCATGTGGAGCACTTAGAAGCATGAACATTAACCTCCCTAAAGTCCACACCTCCTCTTTTTATAGAGAGAGCCGAAATCTTCCCAGACCGACAGTCGAATCGCGGTGGTGACGGCTTGGCAATCGACTGACGATCTCGCTGGTTCAATTGATCGCCCTGTAGTCGACTAATCAGTTGGCTACAAAGCGTTCTGTGCCCATGCCACTTTCGGCAGTCGATTGCCACCTTTGACAGTCGACTGCTGATCAGGCAATTCAGCCGAACAACAGTCGAACTCAATTCAACTTGGACCAGTTCGACTGCCAATACTTGGTAGTCGACTGATGTCGGGTAAACCTCAAACAAATGGCTTGTTTGAGCATCCGACGGTCGGGTAAAACTTCAACCCACTTGGTTGAGCATCCGGCACTCCCATTCGTCGGGTAAAATCTCAAACTAATGTTTGACCGTCCGACTTAACCACATGTCGAGTAAAACCTCAAACCCTAGTTTGAGCATCCAACTTGTAGGGTAAAACCTCAACCCACTCGGTTGAGCATCCGACACTTGACTTAGCCATTCAGCCAAGTTCACCTATGAGCTACCGTTTACAAATCGCTCATTCTCTCATCTCCCTTGAAGTCCTTGGCCGAAGCTCTCTTCATCCAACCACATCCCTTGGATGCACCAAGCGCACGGCTTCACAATGTCATTCTTCACATCTCGCCCTGAAGTCTGCTTCCTTGGCTTCACTCCAATGCTCCTCGTCCGGCGATCCCTCAGATGCACCAAGCGCACGGCTTCCACAATGTCATCCTTCACCGACTCAAAGACCTAAGCCATGAGATGGTGAACCCACCAATGCTTTTGTCAAGCCAACATATGTGTGAATTACTAAGTCATGCACGACTTCAACACACATATCAAATCACATAAACATCCTAACTTAAACCTTTGCCACACACATCAAAACCTTAAACCATACTTGGGTTGATTGCCCTAACACATCCATCATGACGACATAGGTCCATCTAACATAGTTTCAACAGGTAAATGAACTATCAAATGAACCATAATGTTAAAAAATACCGAGAGAAATATTTGTTCTATCTTACACAATATCAAGAATATTTGTTCCTCCATTTTGCATAAGTCCGCTGTGTGTAAAGATCTTGCAATAATATTTTTGAAGAAATTACATAACTCAATTAGTGTGTCACATATGTCTTTTGGAAAAAAAAATTACGTATAATAGCTGGAAGTATTTGTTGCAATAATATGTGACAATCATGTGATTTTAGTTTGTATAACTTTCCTTTATTTTCATTCACATTTCTAGATATATTAGCAGGATATCCATCTAGAAACTTAACAGATTTTAAAAATTGACAAAATTCATGCCTTTCTTCCAATGTCAACGTGTAACTTTCATATGCATGGTTTTCTAAATTTATCTTCTACTATCTGTAAATGTAATTCACTCCTTATTCCGATGTCCTACAAGTCTAATCTTGCTTTAAAAGTATCCTTTAACTTTACATCTATATTTAATAATGTGTTGATCAAAGCATCATAAATGTTTTTTTTCAATATGCATCACATCTAAATTATATCTCAACTTTAAATCTGACCAATATTCTAACTCAAATAATATAGAATTTTTTTGCCTAATTTGTATCATCCAAAGATCATTGTCATTTTTTACTTAATGAAGAATGCTTATTGAATGTCACTTGGGGTAACACATCTAATTGTGTTGAAATCTCATAACCATTAAATCTTCATGGTGGTCCTTCTTTTTTAACCTTTCTATTAAAATCTTTATTTCTACGCCATGAGTGTTGAACGTTCAAGAATCGACGATGACATGTTTAACATATTTTACTCCTTAATCCTCGAGATTTGATTTTGTTGGGATGTATACTGAAAGTCTAGCCTTTGTATGAACATCTTCATTTTGAAATAAGAATCACATGATCATTGTTTGCATTTTATATTTATGCATATTGTCTGATACTTTACATTGTAGATAACATGGTGTGTGGTGTCGCACAGAAGATCATGTTATCAGTTCCTTGTAGAGTATAAGTAGAGGCTCACAACCAAGATGATTTTGGACAAACTATTGGCATGGTTGTAGTGTGATTTGGTATTGGTTTATCTTGACCATAGAATTATACTAGTACACTTTGTGTGTATTGAGTATGACCGATTCAGAGGTTATTCAATTTATACTGACTATATAATTGAATCTGACCTCAGATATTATGGTGTATATGCTCTTAATCCCGATATAATAACGAGCATATGTACTTAATATTTATTTCTTTGATTTACCAATGGGCGAGATTTATGTGTTAAATCGATAGGCCTGGTAAGTTGAGAAATAATATTATTTACATGGTGTGTCATTGATTATAGGAGGAAACTGTGTCCTATATATTAAGATGATAATGCCCCCTTGAGGAGCTCATAAAGATCATCATGTAAATCCTACAAGTGGACTTGGTCCAACATGATGATAAGGAAGAGTGATACTACTCATAGAGTTAGATATTAATTAATTAAATTGTCAGTAATTTAATTAATTAATAGAAATTCGATATCTTAAACATGGGGAGATATTTTGTACAAATAATATGTGGATCCCATATTTATTTATGGGGTTGGTGAGGTAGATCAATGATGATCCTCTAGTGGAATGGATCATCATTAATGGATCGGGCTTTGTGTGGTTCGGATCCATTGGGTGGCCAAGATCCAACTCCTCCTCATGGTCTCTATTGTAGCCTATTATAAATACCTCATGAAGCCTAGATTTATATATAGGGTTGGAAAGGCTTGGGCGGTAAGGAGAACAAGTTGTGCTAGGGTTTGGAGTTGGCATTGGAGAGGCTTGGGCGGCAAGCATTGGTTGCTAGGGTTTGCTTCTCCTAGGGCCAGCGGCAATAAGGTTGGAGGCTAGGGTTTTGTTCTTCTCCTCCCTCACTTGGCCGGCGCCTCCTTCCCTCAAGCTTTGGCCAGTGCTTCTTCATCCTCTTCCAAGTGCCGGCGGCAAAAAAGGTGAGGGTTCCTCCTTCCTTTGTCTTGGCTGACATACCCTCTCCTTCTCCTTAGGGTCGGCGGATACCAAGCTTCGTGGTTGGTGGTCGGCACAAGCAAGGAGAAGAAGGGAGTTTGTTCTTCCCTTGTTCGGAGCGAGCAAGGAAGGGAAGACACACGATCTAGGAGGCTTCGATTCTTGGAAGATCGTCTCCCACACGACGTCCAAGAAGAGGATAGGAATACAATAGAAGATCAAGAGGTAAAACAAGAGGTATAATCTTGTTTAATTTTGATTCTAGTTCTTTTGTATTTTGTATGTTATTGATTAACATGGACCCCGATGATAAACACAAAAACCAGCGATTTGTTCATCATCTATTCCGTGGCTAATCGAGGAAAAGAGTAAGGTTGCTTGAACAACAAGTTTGTTCAAGCGACTACTCAAATCGAATAGCACGATGATGAATCGGTTGCTTGGTTAATCCATCTCCGTCTGGATTAGTTTTGATTGATAAAATTTTAATCCGGGGACGTGTGATAGGATCGCCATGCACAAGCAACCGAAGCGAGGAGAAACAATTCCCTTCAAGTGGTATTAGAGCCATGTTTTCGATTTTGTGTGTTTGTATTCGGTTACTTTCATGCATTTATCATATATTGTATATGTCGGATAATAATAGGATGTGTGTAGCTAACTTTATGATTGCAGGCATAAGATCCAACTATTTTGGCTATGTGGATGTATGTGATTGTGTGTGTGTGATTGTAACAAAATTTTGAATCCTCGGGGTTGACGAGGCTAATTAGTATTTAATTTTTGTAATTAAATACGACATTGTTTAGCTCTCATTTTAATTTACTATTCGATCTATACATGTTGTACACTCCTTCGTAGAGTATAGGATTGATGGATGTAAATTAAAATGGTTTATCTCGGCTCGGATCTCCTTGTGGCTTGTGCATGGTAAAGGGAGGAGCGGACGAGGTGACGACATGACGGGAACATATTGGAAAACAAAAGGCATAATAGTTGGAAAGTTTTTTTTCATGTTTATTGCTTATTGTTTGATATGCATGTTGTGTGAAAATTCCTCAATTTTAAATTACTAAGTGGGAGAGGGATATTTTTAATTCCCGCGGCCTCCATTACAATTTGGCATGTGATGCGAACAAACTTGCGCGTTGGCTCTGAGTGCCTTCCTCCATATCGGATGAGTTTGTTTAGAGGATCACTAGGTCAAATATGGTTATAGAAAATTATTTAGGAGCGTGTGTACTTCCCCATCGGAAGGCACATAATCCGAGATAATTGCCTTAGTATCGGGTAATGGTAAACACTTAGATGCAAATAAAAGTATCCTCCCCATCGAAGTCACTGCTTTTATTTGTAGGGCCAAAGAGGAACCAACTATTAATTTTATTTGTCAAAAAGTAAGGTTGACAGGATAATAAAATTAATGGGTAAAACCTTCTCTTACAAATGTGGAATTCGTATACGTCCACACTATCGTGGCATACGATATTCTCGGTGTTGGTTGATTTTGAAATTTTATTGCTTGAGGAATCAATAAATTTTTGAAATCTAATGTTTTGATCACTGTGATTCTTAGGTTTTTCAAAAATGGTTTTCAACCCACTTGCTGTGATTCTAAAAGAAAACAAACTTACCGACCTAATTATGTTGATTAGAAACGGAATCTGAATATTGTCTTGACTGCTGAGGAGTACAAATATGTACTCTTCGAAGAGTGTCCTCCTAAGCCCGTAATGATTCTGGTGAAAAGGAGAAAGAGAGTTATAGGAAGTGGATCAAGGCTGATGAGATGGCGCGGTGTTACATTTTGACTTCTATGTTAAATGTATTGCAGCATCAACATCAGGCCATGAATACTGCCTATGATATGATGCTCAATCTCAAGGAACTTTTTGGACACCAGAATCGGGCTGCTAGGCAAGAAGCTATGAGAAACTTGATGACAACAACCATGATTGAGGGAACACCCGTGAGGGATCATGTTCTCAAGATGATGGCTCATTTGAATGAGCTGGAAGTCCTTGGAGTGGAGATCAATGAGGAAACCCAGGTCGATATCATTCTCCAATTTCTGCCTAGGAGTTTTGAGCAGTTTCACCTGAACTACAACATGAATAAGAGGTTGTATTCGTTGGTGGAGCTTCTGACAGACCTCTAGGAAACAAAAGGGCTTTTTTGTCAGAGTGCTCAGGCTATGGTTGCTCAAAAGGTTTCTACTTCTAAGACGAAAGGCAAGAAGAAGAAGAAACAAGGTGCAACAAAGATGGGGGCAGGACCTTAGGTAGGAGTGAAGAAGCCGAAAGGCAAGTGCTTCACTTGCAAGCAGACTGGACATTGGAAGGCAGACTGCCCTAACCGCAAACAGAATAAAGGTATATCTTTTAGTCTAGTTGTTGAAACATGTTTAGCGGTATTATCTACTGGTACCTGGTGTGTAGATACGGGAGCCACTGATCATGTCTGTAACTCTTTGTAGGGGTTCCAGGAAACTAGACGATTAGCTGAGGGGGAGATTACTGTTTACATGGGCAATTCTACGAAGGTGGCGGCTATTGCAGTGGGAGATGTTTATTTATCTTTTGATAGGAATAAAACTTTGGTTCTGAGAAATTGCCTTTATGTACCTTCATTTAGAAAGAATTTGATTTCAGTTTTTAAATTATTTTTGGATGGATATTCTATTTCTTTTAATGACAGAGTTGTTATAAAAAGGAATAGGGAGACTATCTATTCTAGTGCGTTAGTAGGAAATTTATACACTCTTGAACCAAAAGCTTCCACGATACAAATAGAAATAAATAACTCATCTTCTAAATCTAATAAGAGAAAAGAACCTTCAGAAATGAACCAAACATATCTTTGGCATATAAGGTTAGGTCATATTAACCTGAGTAGAATTAAAGGTTGATAGCTGATGGACCTTTGGGCTCATTGGTGGTGGAAGATTTCCCAACCTGCGAATCTTGCTTGGAAGGTAAAATGACCAAGAGGCCTTTTAAGGCCAAGGGATATAGAGCCAAAGATGTGTTGGAATTGGTTCATTCTGATTTGTATGGTCCTATGTCTATCCATGCTAGAGGTGGTTTTGAATATTTCGTCTCTTTTATAGACGATTATTCAAGATATGGATACATTTACTTGATGTGTCGCAAGTCTGAATGCTTTGACAGGTTTAAAGAATTCAAGGCTGATGTGGAGAAACGTCAAGGTAAAAGTATCAAGACACTACGATTTGATCGTGGTGGTGAGTACCTCTTGGGAGAGTTTAGGAGTTACTTATCAGAGGCTGGGATTCAATCCCAACTGTCTGCACCTGGTACACCCCAGCAAAATGGTGTGGCGGAACGAAGGAATAAGACTCTTATGAAGATGGTTAGATCGATGATGAGTTATTCTGAGTTACTAGATTCGTTCTAGGGGTATGCTCTGGAAACGACAGTGTATATTCTGAACTTGGTACCATCTAAATCAGTACCTTCTACTCCCACAAAATTGTGGACTGGACGAAAGCCTAGTCAAAGACATATTCGGATTTGGGGTAGTCCAGCACATGTGCTGAAGGGAGATGCTGGTAAGTTGGAACCTCATACAGAAGTGCGCCTGTTTGTAGGCTATCCTTGAGGAACAAAAGGTGGTTTGTTCTATAATCCTAGAGATCAGAGGGTGATCGTTAGCACGAATGCCCAATTTTTAGAGGGAGACTATGTGATGAACCACAAGCCCATGAGCAATATTGTTCTGGAGGAATTAAGTGGGAAAGTCACTACTTCAGTACCAACGGTATAAGAGGACATACCACAAGTCACTGCACCATGTGTCATAGAGGATACACAGGTAATACCTCGTCGTAATGGGAGGGTTGTTAGACAACCTGATAGAATTATGTTCTTGGGAGAATCTTTTGATTTGGTCCCTGATGAACATGAATCTGATCCCTGGACATATGACGAGGCAATCCAAGATAAAGATGTGGTATCTTAGCAAAGGGCAATGAATTCTGAGATAGAATCTATGAATTCAAATCAGATCTAGAAGCTAGTAGAACCACCCAATGGTGTCAAAGCCATCGGATGCAAGTGGATCTACAAAAGAAAGAGAGGATCAGATGGGAAGGTAGAGACCTTCAAAGCAAGGCTTGTTGCAAAAGGGTATACTCAGAAAGAGGGTATCGATTATGAGGAGATCTTTTCGCCGGTAGCCATGCTTAAGTCTATCCGGATTCTATAAGATATCAGAAAATAAAATAAAATAATAATAATTACCATTTTTAATTTAGAAATTATCTTAGGTAATTTTCCAAGAATTTTTTAGGAATTTTTCTGGAATTAAATTGAAGTTTTATGGACATGTTATGGGGATAAAGCGAATAGGCTTTTGGGAAGCATGTTTATACTATCCGCTATTAAAGAATTAATTGGGGTAATTAACCTAGGTTATAAGGTAACTCTATGTTTATTTTTTTCCCCAATCTTCTTCGCGATTTTTCTCCCAGCCGCAGCGCCGACTCCTCGCGATCTTTCTTCTTGCGTTCTTCCTCCCTCGATCGCGAGCACTGTCGTTGCGTGCATGCTCGAAGTTGGCTGCCTCCTTCGTCGCCCGTGCGATCGTCGACCTGCGCATCGCACGCATGCGGCCAACAGTCGCAGCTTCCGTGCGCTCACCGCCCTCAGCCTCCAGTGCCGACTCACTGTAGCCTTCTCCTCGCGGCAAGCGGCGACAAGCGATTTGCCTCGGCGGTGCCCACGACCGAGCCAGAGCAACGGGCTTGGGTCAGCGGCGTCTACAGCGTATGTTGGCTTGGGTCGTCGGCATCTACAGCGCGGGTTGATCAGAGGTTGCAATCTCTGCCAGAGGTGAGGTATGGGTTTTCCCCCTAATCTGGGATGAGAAGCTATCTCTAATCGTATTCCATCTCCTCTTGTAGCACACGAACCTAGGATTTGGGGGCACTGGCAGTTTTCGGCCGGTGAACAGGGCAATTTGGGGGTGCCGCCGGTGAAGTCAAAATTATCAGTATATTTCTCTCGTTTTTCATTGTTTCTCTTCTATTTTGTGTGATTCACGGACTGGTGTTGTTGGGTGGACTGAGGAATTTAGGGATGATTAATCTTTCAGCTAATCTAGATTCAATTGGTTAATTAGCTTAAATTAGATTAAACTGATTAATGGACATATGTGGGTTAGATTTCCAGATTTAGTTGTTATGTGACTGTTTAATGAATCCTGAATAGCTAAGCTGATTGTTTAAGGGTAAATCGCATGATCGATTAATTGGTATTAGTCTAAATGAGTAATTAGTTTTAGAGTAATTAATGGGCTAATTGGATTATTAACTAAATCTGAGTTACGTATGGAATCTGTTTAACTGGTTAACTAGATTAATGCAAGTTAATAGGATTAATCTAATTAAATTGAGGAATTTAATTACTTAGTTAGATTGGTATAAATGATTCACTAAGTTAATGGAATTATGAGTTGACACATTTTAGATTTGGGTGGAGTGTACTTAAGAGGTTTAATGATTTAAACCTAGTTGGATGTTGTAGAAGGGTTACTCTTGATGATTGGGGATTTCTAATTCGTATTCGATAAAAGGGATGCGGATATAGGAACTATATAATAGTTAATTCGTAAGTAGTTGTATGCTTGCACTTAATTGTAATTGATGACATATGCAGGTTCCGGTCACGAGATAGATCCACGAGCTTAAAGACAGTTGATATTTCTTCATAGCAGGCGGGTACTTTGACTTATCTTTTAGATATTGTCAGGTTGATATGCTTAGTTAGCTATAGCTCACAGTAATTTTTATGCTTTATCTGCCCTTGTATGTCCATGTGTCATACTTGATGCATGCATTTCTATCTTAGTCCATATTATCTTGATACTTGCCATGTGTACTTATTTTGGGAGTTATGACATGCTCTTGATTAGGTTTTAGATATACTTTCCCTGTATATCTAGGTCATTGATATGTACCCATTTATTTGTGCATATTATTTGAAGACGTATTTTGGTTGGTGTTACATGCATTAGTGTCATGCACCATCTTGCATAATTGTATGTTGGCTGGTCGGGATTCCTTTGTAGTTGAGCCCGCAGCCAGTTACATGATCTGCACACACTGCCACTCATGGGTTAGTGGTACATTAGGAGGGTGTGTGCAGTAGCTCTGTCAGGCTCCACTGGTTCGCTCATGGATAGCGGTGAGGCAGCGTGGTAGCGAGCAGGGATCCCTCCTCTGGTCTACGACACCGGGAGATGAAAGCTTTGCTCCCCCACTCTGTTGGGGGTAGGAGGATAGGTGTACTCCGATAGCATCCTGTCCACTCGGTCACTCAGGAGAAGTGATGGCAGAGTGCACAGTTGTCATAGCGCTACCCACTTGGCTTCACTATTGCATGTGAGGCGGCTGACTGGCGTCAGGGGTGACCATGCCATTTGCATCGCATGCATATTGCATGGATGACATTTGTATTGTATTTGCTGCATTTTGGTTGCTGTCTTGTTTGTTGCATATGATTGACATGCATACAGGATACATTATGTATTTAGTCTGACGACCTTATTTCTGCTAGTATGACTCATACTCCTATGTCAGGATAGGAGATTCAGGTATGTACAGTCTTTCTGCATCTCTTCCTTGCATTTTTCTATTATTGATCAGGAGACTGTACTGGCATGATTATTATTGTTAGATATATCTTACTATGCATGTCGACTTGATACCCGCTAAGTTCGTTGAACTTACCCCGTTGCTTTACATCTATTTCAGGTTGATACTGTCAGGAGAGTCCAGCTGCCAATCCCCCTCGTCGAAATGGATTTGGTTTTTTTGTTGGTCTTATGGTTTTCGGTTTTTGACTAGAAGAAATGTGTAGGATTTGTGTTTTGGTTATATATTTGTGGATGTTTTGGTGGTATTTGATATGTCCTTATGGACTTTTATTCGATTCATTTTGGTGGTGTATTCCTGCTCAGATGGCAGAAGAGGTAAGTTTAGATATTGTAGACTTTTTATTTACTTTGGTTGTTGGCCTGAGGCCTATATATGATCTGTATGTGTGGTTTTTGTTCTGGTCGTGTTGACCGATGTATAGTGGCCATGTGGGCCTTGTATACAAGATTCGTATTGTCACCCGTACAAGGGAGATGTTGCCGGATTTTCGTCTGGCGGGGACTCCCTCGGGGCGTGACAATTTATTTGGTATCAAAGCGCCTAGGTTTTAGAGTTCCTAAGGGTTTTTGGATTTTCGGAGTTCGCCACGTTTGGCAGGTCAACCTGTGCATTTTTGGATTTTGTATGGATTTTCGACGATTTTTATGTTTCGGTATTTCGAGGTATTATCGACAAGATCGTATTGGGGACTTGGCGGCGACAGAACATCTCCAGACAGCTAACAGGTGAATAAATTCTAGATATAAATTCTCTAGAATTAGTGCATGATGATATGATTACGTTGTTTACGTGGTTTAGGGTATATTTGCACTTGATGCTCTATAGCATATTGCTTTGACTTTGTACTGACATGACCCCCTTTAGTTATACCCTAATTAATTTCATCCATTGATTTCCATTAGTATGACTATGCTATCGTTTATTAGATATCGTTGTTATGTGTTTATTTGGTTATGTGTTATTGCGGTGGATATCATGATTAAGACTAGTAGAGATATAATAACTTAGATGAGGTTATTCCGTAGGAGCCGATCTCAGGAATGAAACATTAGTAAAACCCTAGGTGTTGGAACCCTAGGCGTAATAATCCGGATGTGCTTATTGGTATATATTTATCCATTTACTATTTCAGTTGATATGGGGATCGGACTAGTAGAGGTCGTATGATTAGGATGCGATTAATTCTTAGAGGGTATATAACGTTGTTCATATCTATCGGCTGCCAACTATATCTCCCATTCTTGGTTGAGAGAGAGCCTGCAGTAGAGTCTCCCTATGGTTGCTTTGTATATCTGTGGTCGAATATGTCTCCCATGCGTGGTTGAAATAATCTACCATAAAGTTATACTCTTGCGTTATCCGTTCGGAGTTGGTGATAATCGGATTCGTATGACGACTGTAGCTAGATAGCCACTTTACATCTTAAGTACCCACGAGATCTGTTCGTGGTAGCATGTTGTAGCATGCATGATTAAACTGGTAGAAATGATATAATTTAGGCTTAACCCTCTTGTCGTGCTTGTTAGTAGATGTGTTGTCCTTATTGGCCTTGATAGGTGTTTCCTGTTAGCTGGGACGAAACCCTATGATTAATTCTCTCGACGTGTTTATTAGCAGACTTATGATTTTTATCGACCTTGATAACCATTCATGTTAGAAGAGTTGGAACCCTAGACTTAACCATCTCAATGTATTTATTTATAAGTCGATGATCTTTACCGACTTTGGTAAACATTTCGTATTAGAGGTGTTGAAACCCTCGCTTGACCGCCTCAATGGGCTTAATTGTAGATCGAAGATCTTTATCGACTTTGATAGGCGTTCTATGCTAGATGTATTGGATAACCCTAGGCTTAACAACCTAGGATAATTGACTGCCCCCGCGACCCATTAGTGGTAGCATGTTGTTGCGTGCAGTCAATAATTAGATATCTATATACGTTGTTTGCCCACGAGACTCATTCATGGTAGCATGTCGTTACCGCAGACATTGAGTCTTTTTACTACCTGTTTATCCACGAGTCCCATTCGTGGTAGCATATAGTTGCGCATAGACAGTGCTTAGCGTATTGATCATCGACACACGAGTTCCGTTCGCGGTAGCTCATAGATAGTTCCCTTTGTATTACCTCGAGAGCCACGAGGCTTTGTCGTGGTATCCGGATGTGCATTGCTTGTAGATTGCGGTGGTTGTGTATGTTGCGAGTATATTTGTTATACTGCTGCTCAGGTTAGTTGCAGACTGATATTGACACTCTGAGGGTTGGGTTACTCTAGTTTGTTTCCTTTGACTTCCATTATATGCATTATGATTATGCACTATTGTCTATCCATCCACTGAGTGGTTGTACTCACCCCCTCCTCACTTATCCTCTAGGTTAATTGATGGAGGACGTGTCCTATTGACCTACATTCATGTCGCTCAAAGAGTCCCTTGTCGTGCTTGTCCTACTACATCGTCGAGATGTCGCTTTATTTACTTTATCGGTATTGCATTTTGTTTATGCACTTTGGATTTTGTCACAATTTGATTTGGTGTCATAAAACTATTTTACTTTAATTGATTTATGTTTAGTCGTGCATGCATGCAGTTAATAAAATGCTTGTATTTCTATTATTATTTCGAGGTTTTTACCAGATCTGGTCCATATATTTCTGAATATTGTCACTAAGGGGCTCCTCCTTCATTTGGATGACGGATATGCCCCCGGGACGTGACAATTTATTTGGTATCAGAGCATGAATACTCATAGGATTTTAGCTAGCTACTGGATAGCTACTATGGAGTAGTTGGAACACGAACGGTTGTAACAAGGGAGTTTGGTCGCTATAGCCTCCCATGCACTTACAGAGTGTGTGGTGGAGTGGATTTTGGACGGCAGATGGACTTCTCTTGTGAAAAGATAATTCCCCGTCTCTGACTCCGAGGAGGATAGTGGTTTTCGGAGTTGCATTAGTTTAAGGAAGAGATGCTTCAGGAAATTTCGATTCCGGAATGGAAGTGGAAGCATATCATTATGGATTTCGGGGGCAGCTGGGAGGACCACTTGCCCTTAGTGGAATTCGCCTACAACAACAGCCATCATTCGGCTATCCAAATGGCACCGTTTGAAGCATAGTATGGTAGACAGTGTCGGATACCCACCCTCTGGGAGGAGGTTGGGGAGGCCCAGTGTTAGGACCCCATAGAGCTCAGCATGAGGTAGAGTTAGTCAGTACTATCAGACGAAGGATGGCGGAGGCGTAGGATCGTCAGGAGAGTTATGTCGATCGGAGACGGAGGCCTCAGGATCACTCAACAAGCTATGAGACCTACGAAAGGGGTGAAGAGATTTGACCTCCGTGGTAAGCTAGCTCCAAGGTACATGGATCCTTTCGAGATTTTGGAGATGATCGGAGCAGTCGCTTATCACTTAGCGCTACCATCGTCCTTGGTTGGTATTAATGATGTGTTTCATGTAGCTATGCTGAGGAAGTATGTGCCAGACCCTACACATATTTTGTTAGATGTGTCAGGTTCCATTCAACCTGATGCTACTTACGAAGAGGTTCAGGTACGAATTCTGGAACACAAAAAAAAACAACAGTTGCGGAAGAATATTGTACGACTTGTTAAAGTCGGGTGGAGTCACCATACCGATGAGGAGGCTACTTGGGAGCTTGAGGATAAGATCAGAGCTCAATACCCGCACCTGTTTACTTAAGGTACGTGAAATATACTTTCAGTACTTGTGCTACTGGAGTGTGCTATTTCTTACTCATTATACATTTGAGTGGGAAATTTGGGGACCAAATTTTTATTAGTGAGGGAGAATGTAAGATATCGGAAAATAAAATAAAAAAAATAATTACCATTGTTAATTTAGAAATTATCTTAGGTAATTTTCCAGGAATTTTTTAGGAATTTTTCTGGAATTAAACTGAAGTTTTATGGACATGTTATGGGGATAAAGCGAATAGGCTTTTGGGAAGCCTGTTTAGACTATCCACTATTAAATAATTAATTGGGGTAATTAACCTAGGTTATAAGTTAACCCTATGTTTATTTTTTTCCCCCGATCTTCTTCGCTATTTTTCTCACAGCCGCAGCGCCGACTCCTCGCGATCTTTCTTCTCGCATTCTTCCTCCCTCGCTTTCATCGCTGGCGGTCACGACCACAGATCGCGTGCAAGACACGGCCAGCAGCCGCAGCTTCCGCACACTAGCCGCCCTCAGCCTCCCAGCGACCACTCACTGTCGCCTTCTCCTCGCGGCAAGCGGCGATGAGCGATTCGCCTCGGCGGTGCCCACGACCGAGCCAGAGCAACGGGTTTGGGTCGGTGGCATCTACAACGTATGTTGGCTTGGGTCGGCGACGTCTGCAACGTGGGTTGATCAGAGGTTGCGATCTCTGTCAGAGGTGAGGTATGGGTTTTTCTCCTAATCTGGGATGAGAAGCTATCTCTGATCGTATTCCATCTCCTCTTGTAGCACACGAACCTAGGATTTGGGGGCATCGGCAGTTTTTGACCGGTGAACAGAGCAATTTGGGGGTGTCGCCGGTGAAGTCGAAATTATCAGTATATTTCTCTTGTTTTCCATTGTTTCTCTTCTGTTTTGTGTGATTCACGGACTGGTGTTGTTGGGTGGACTGAGGAATTTAAGGTTGATTAATCTTTCAGCTAATCTAGATTCAGTTGGTTAATTAGCTTAAATTAGATTAAACTGATTAATGGACATATGTGGGTTAGATTTCTAGATTTAGTTGTTATGTGACTGTTTAATGAATCCTGAATATCTAAGCTGATTGTTTAAGGGTAAATCGCATGATCGATTAATTGGTATTAGTCTAAATGAGTAATTAGTTTTAGAGTAATTAAGGGACTAATTGGATTATTAACTAAATCTGAGTTACGTATGGAATATGTTTAACTGGTTAACTAGATTAATGCAAGTTAACAGGATTAATCTAACTAATCTAATTAAATTGAGGAATTTAATTACTTAGTTAGATTGGTATAAATGATTCACTAAGTTAATGGAATTATAAGTTGATACGTTTTAGATTTGGGTGGAGTGTACTTAAGAGGTTTAATGATTTAAACCTAGTTGGATGTTGTAGAAGGATTGCGCTTGATCATTGGGGATTTCTAATTCGTATTCGATAAAAGGGATGCGGATATAGGAACTATATAGTAGTTAATTCGTAAGTAGTTGTATGATTGCACTTAATTGTAATTGATGACATATGCAGGTTTCGGTCACGAGATAGATCCACGAGCTTAAAGACAGTTGGTATTTCTTCATAGCAGGCGGGTACTTTGACTTATCTTTTAGATATTGTCAGGTTGATATGCTTAGTTAGCTATAGCTCGCAGTAATTTTTATGCTTTATCTGCCCTTGTATGTCCATGTGTCATACCTGATGCATGCATTTCTATCTTAGTCCATATTATCTTGATACTTGTCATGTGTACTTATTTTGAGAGTTGTGACATGCACTTGATTAGCTTTTAAATATACTTTCCCTGTATACCTAGGTCATTGATATGTACCTATTTGTTTGTGCATATTATTTGAAGACGTATTTTGGTTGGTGTTACATGCTTTAGTGGCATGCATCATCTTGCATAATTGCATGCTGGCTGGTCGGGATTCCTTTATAGTTGAGCCCGCAGCCAGTTACATGATCTGCACATACTGCCACTCATGGGTTAGTGGTACATCAGGAGAGTGTGTGCAGTAGCTCTATCAGGCTCCGCTGGTCCGCTCATGGGTAGCGGTGAGGCAGCGTGGCAGCGGGCAGGGATCCCTCCTCTGGTCTACGACACCAGGAGATGAGAGCTTTGCTCCCCCACTCTGTTTGGGGTAGGAGGATAGGTGTACTCCGACAGCATCCTGTCCACTCGGTCACTCAGGAGCAATGATGGCAGAGTGCACAGTTGTCATAGCCCTACCCACTCGGCTTCACCATCGCATGTGAGGCGGCTGACTGGCGTTAGGGGTGACCATGTCATTTGTATCGCATGCATATTGCATGGATGGCATTTGTATTGTATTTGTTGCATTTTGGTTGCTACCTTGGTTGTTGCATATGATTGACATGCATACAGGATACATTATGTATTTGGTCTGACGACCTTATTTCTGTTAGTATAACTCATACTCCTATGTCAAGATAGGAGATTCAGGTATGTACAGTCTTTTCGCATCTCTTCCTTGCATTTTTCTATTATTGATCAAGAGACTGTACTGACATGATTATTATTGTTAGATATATCTTACTATGTATGTCGACTTGATACCCGCTGAGTTCGTTGAACTTACCCCGTTTCTTTACATATATTTCAGGTTGACACTGTCAGGAGAGTCCAGCTATTAATCCCCCTCGTCGAAATGGATTTGTTTTTTTTGGTCTTATGGTTTTCGGTTTTTGACTAGAAGAAATGTGTAGGATTTATGTTTTGGTTATATACTTGTGGATGTTTTGGTGGTATTTGATATGTCCTTATGGACTTTTATTCGATTCGTTTTGGTGGTGTATTCCTGCTCAGATGGCAGAAGAGGTAAGTTTAGATATTTTAGACTTTTTATTTACTTTGGTTGTTGGTCTGAGGCCTATATATGATCTGTATGTGTAGTTTTTGTTCCGGTCGTGTTGACCGATGTATAGTGGTCATGTGGCCCTTGTATACAAGATTCATATTGTCACCCGTACAGGAAAGATGCTGCTGGATTTTCGTCTGGCGGGGACTCCCTCGGGGCGTGACAGATTCTCTTATCTATTGTTGCTCATATGGATTATTAGGTTTGGCAGATGGATGTCAAGACAGCTTTTCTTAATGGAAGTCTTGAAGAAAACATCTATATGAAGCAACCAGAGGGATTCATTGCAAAGGGTAAAGGGCATCTTGTGTGCAAGCTTAATTGGTCCATTTATGGATTGAAGCAAGCTTCGAGGTCTTGGAACATCCGCTTTGATGAGGTAATCCAGTCATGTGGATTTATTCAAAGTCCAGATGAGTCTTGTGTATACAAGAGATGTGACAGAAATGTAGTGGTATTTCTTATACTATACGTAGATGACATTTTGCTCATTGACAACAATGTCAAAGTGTTATCATACGTAAGGGTATGGTTGTCCAAACAATTTGATATGAAGGACTTGGGAGAAGTGGGACACATCCTTGGGATCAAAGTTATAAGGGATCGTAAGAAAAGGATGTTGTGCTTATCTCAAGCTTCATACATAGACATTATTTTAGCTCGTTTTAACATGAAGAACTCTAAGAAAGGTTTTCTACCTTTTCGGCATGGAGTATCTTTATCTAAATAGATGTTTCCTAGAACATCAAAAGAGATAGAGGAGATGAAGGTGGTTCCTTATGCTTCGGTGGTAGGAAGCCTCATGTATGTTATGTTATGTACGAGACGGAATATCTGCTTTGCCGTGGGCATGGTTAGCAGATATCAGAGTAATCCAGGACAGGGACATTAGACTGTGGTAAAGCATATATTGAAGTACCTGAGAATGACAAGAGATTATATGCTGGTATACCAAGAAGATCAATTACTCCCTGTGGGTTTCACAGATTCTGACTTCCAATAAGATAGGGATAATAGTAAGTCTACCTCGGGTTTTGTGTTTACTTTGGGAGGTGGAGTCATTGTATGGAGGAGTGTCAAGAAGAAATACGTGGCGGACTCCACCATGGAAGCTGAGTATGTGGCAGTCTCTGAGGCAGTCAAAGAAGTTGTATGGCTCAGGAACTTCTTGATGGACTTGGATGTGATTCTTGGTTTGCCCAGAACTATCACAATTTATTGTGATAACAGTGGTGCAGTTGCAAACTCGAAGAAACCACGAGCCCATAAGGCAAGTAAACACATAGAGCGCAAGTACCACCTGATACGAGAGATCGTAAAGCGAGGAGAAGTTGTTGTCGCCAAGATTGCATCAAAGGATAACCTGGCAGATCCTTTTACTAAGGCCCTTCCAGCGAGAGCTTTTGATAGGCATGTGGAGGGAATGAAAATCAGATGTATGACAGTTTGATGGCAGCATAGTCTTTTAGTATAAGTGAAAGATTGTTGGGATGTATACTGAAAGTCTAGCCTTTGTATGAACATCTTCATTTTGAAATAAGAATCACATGATCATTGTTTGTATTTTATATTTATGCATATTGTCTAATACTTTACATTATAGATAATATGGTGTGTGGTGTCGCACAAAAGATTATGTTATCAGTTCCTTGTAGAGTATAAGTAGAGGCTCCCAACCAAGATGGTTTTGGACAAACCATTGGCATGGTTGTAGTGTGATTTGGTATTGGTTAATCTTGACCATAGAATTATACTAGTACACTTTGTGTGTATTGAGTATAACCGATTCAGAGGTTATTCAATTTATACTGACTATATAATTGAATCAGACCTCAGATATTATGGTGTACATGCTCTTAATCCCGATATAATAACGGGCACATGTACTTAGTATTTATTTCTTTGATTTACCAATGGACGAGATTTATGTGTTAAATCGATAGGCCTAGTAAGTTGGAAAATAATATTATTTACATGGTGTTTCGTTGATTATAGGAGGAAACCGTGTCCTATATATTAGGATGATGATATCCCCTTGAGAAACTCATAAAGTTCATCATGTAAATCCTACAGGTGGACTTGGTCCAACGTAACATGATGATAAGGATGAGAGGTACTACTCATGAAGTTAGATATTAATTAATTAAATTGTCAGTAATTTAATTAATTAATGGAAATTCGATATCTTAAACACGGGGAGATATTTTGTACAAATAATATGTGGAGCCCATATTTATTTATGGGGTTGGTGAGGTAGATCAATGATGATCCTCTAGTGGAATGGATCATCATTAATGGATCGGGTTTTGTGTGGTTCGGATCCATTGGGTGGCCAAGATCCAACTCCTCCTCATGGTCTCTATCGCAGCCTATTATAAATAACTCATGAAGCCTAGATTTATAAATAGGGTTGGAAAGGCTTGGGCGGTAAGGAGAACAAGTTGTGCTTGGGTTTGGAATTGGCATTGGAGAGGCTTGGGCGGCAAGCATTGGTTGCTAGGGTTTGCTTCTCCTAGGGTCGACGGCAATAAGGTTGGAGGCTAGGGTTTTGTTCTTCTCCTCCCTCACTTGGCCGGTGCCTCCTTCCCCCAAGCTTTGGCCGGTGCTTCTTCATCCTCTTCCAAGGGCCGGTGGCAACAAAGGTGAGGGTTCCTCCTTCCTTTGTCTTGGTCGGCACACCCTCTCCCTCTCCTTAGGGTCGGCGGACACCAAGCTTGGTGGTTGGTGGTCGGCACAGGCAAGGAGAAGAAGAGAGCTTGTTCTTTCCTTGTTCGGAGCGAGCAAGGAAGGGAAGACACACGATCTACGAGGCTTCGATTCTTGGAAGATCGTCGCCCACACGATGTCCAAGAAGAGGATAGGAATACAATAGAAGATCAAGAGGTAAAACAAGAGGTATAATCTTGTTTAATTTTAATTCTAGTTCTTTTGTATTTTGTATGTTATTGATTAACATGGACCTCGATGATAAACACAAAAACCGGTGATCCGTTCATCATCTATTCCGCGGCTAATCGAGGAAAAGAGTAAGGTTGCTTGAATAACAAGTTTGTTCAAGTGACTACTCAAATCGAATAGCACGATGATGAATCAGTTGCTTGGGTAATCCATCTCCGTATAGATTAGTTTTGATTGATAAAATTTTAATCCGGGGACATGTGATAGGATCGCCATGCATAAGCGACCGAAGCGAGGAGAAACAATTCCCTTCAAATTTCATGCAGACATACTGGACATGCTTTATAACCCTTTGTGCTCTATCCAGATACTGTCCTATATGTTGGAAAGTCATGAATGGTCCACATCACAACAGTACGTAACTAAAATACTTGTTCAGTCGATGTATCATATGCTTCCACCCTATCATCCCATAGCTCCTTCAGTTCGTTAATCAAAGGTCGTAAGTATATATCTATCTCTTTGCAGGTGATTTAGGCCTAGGAATTAAAAGATACATAATCAAGTATGATGGTTTCATCATTTTCCATGGTGGCAAATTATAATTCACAAATATAACAAGTCACATACTATAAACATTTGACATGTTTCTAAACAGATTAAAACTGTCAGTAGTCAACCCTAAGCGAATATTTCGTGGATCACTTGTAAATATTTCATATGATTTGTCAAATTCATTCTATGATTCACTATCAGCTATGTGTCTTAATACACCCTTTGTTTCAATTCACTTTTCTTTATGTCATCTCATATCTTTTGTTGTATGTTTCGAAATAAACAACCACTTAAGTCTCGGTTTCATAAGAAAATATTGAAGATTTTTCTGAGCATTTTTTTTCTTATTCATCCCGTCATACTTCTATTTAGGCTCCTTGCACGCTGAACATGTATCCTTATTCTCATGCTCTTCCCAAAATAATATACAATCATTCTTAGATACATGTATCTTCTCATATGTCAATAACTCTTTTAATAATTTTTTTTGCTTTATAATAAGAGTTTGGAATCGCATTCGGTTTGAGAAATGACTCTTGCAATAATTGAAGTAACATATCAAAAGATTTATTGCTCCAGTCATTTAACACTTTCACATGCATTAGCTTCACCACAAAATTGAATACAGAAAAATTCAATTGTTATACAACTCTTTTTGTGCTTCTTTAACATTGAAGTATAACTTCGTCTAATATCATTTGCATGCATATTTTCATTGATATCATCTAATTGAAGTTTATTGGTATTGATAATTTTTGCATTTCATAAATCAGTAAATATGTCTTAAAAATCTTCTTCAAAATCATTTTCTTCAACATCATAATCATATTCACCTTCATTGACAATATTTATATTAATGGATGATGTGGCAACTTCTCCATGAAAGTTTCAAACTTTATATAATTTATCAAATCCCCACCTATAAAGATGTTCTCGCACATAATCAAACCATATTTAAACAAATTATCACATCGGAGACATGGATAATGAATTTTGAATAAATTCAGACTGATCATGTAATTTTCCACCACATTTAAAAATTGATTTAACCCATTTATATATTCAAGACTAATCCGATTCTAAATCGTTATCCAACTTTTATCCATATTTTTAAAATCTGATTAAACATATATAAAATGTCAATTTATTTAATAAATAAGTTTGATGGTAATTTTCAATACAATTAATTTAGCAACTTAAATTTATTGATCACATACAAAATAATCAAAAAAATTATGATTTAAACATCAAAATAACCATAAGTTTATCATCTAAGCATCAAAATTTCTCTAGAATTAACATCTAAGCATCAATTTAACCCTAAATTTATCGTCTAAGTATCAAAATCTAACTATCAAATTATCACACAAATTATTATCTAAGGATCAATATAGCTCACAAATTATAATCTAAGAATTAAAAAACTCTAAAAATATCCTATAATCGTCAAAATAATCCTAAAATCATCATATAAATATCAAAATTTATCCAAATTTATCGTCTAAGTAACAAATTAACTATAAATTATCATGAAAATGATTGAGAATTGAAGAATTTATACCATATTTGTGTAGAAATAACCAATGTGTGAAGATCCCTAGGAAGTCTAGAGAAATTGGGTCAGAAGACCAAATGGAGGAGGCGTAGCAGGAGCAGCTGGAGGCGGAGAGATGGTTGGGGTTGGAGCCGAAGCCGAAGGAGGCGTAGCCGGAGAAATTGGAGGTGGATCGAGGAGAAGAGGTTGCAGATTCGTTAGAGGGGAGCCGGAGCCAGAGAGGAGAAGGTGGGCGGAAGCAGTCAAATCGTCAGAGTCGGAGCGGGAACCGAAGCCTGAGAGATGATGGTCGGGAGATGGTTGGAGTCGATGCCGAAGCCGAAGAGGAGAAGAGGAGAAAGGGTGGAAATCGACTCGGGAGGTCGTGGCTCGTCGAGGAATTTTTTACGCATTTTCGTGACGAAACATTTATTTTCATCGTTAATAATTATTATATTAGTGACGAATTGTATATTTTTGTCACTAATGTTATTAATAAATATTTTTTTAAAAAAAAAAGATAACGATGAATATATATAAATGTCGCAAAATATCATACTCTTAGCGACGAATAATTTTAATTTGTCGCTAAAATTTTATTTTTTACAACAATTCTAAAATATTTTGTTGCTAACTTTATATATTTTTAACGATTAATATTTTTAATAATATTATTTACGACGATCTATTATTTTGTCTCCATTTATGTGTTTAGCGACGAATTAATAATTCGTCGCTAATTAATCGTTGCTATTTTACTGATTTCTTACGGTGAGGGAGAGGACAAGTATTTGGTTCCAATGTACATGATAGACTTTTAGTTTGATGATGAGTTTGTTGTTGGTGCAATAATGTCCCAAGAATTTATGTGTTTTGATATTTGGATAATCATTTATAGTTAGACAATATTTGTAATCTAACTATGAATGTGTTAAGTGACAGAAAAATCTAAGTATAAAGACTTGGTAAAGAAAAAGTCTAAGTGTGAATCTTGGCAAGGAAAGGTCTTGTCAATATAAGTCCAAGCATGTAGTCTTAGCGACATAGAGTCCAAGTGGACCTTGGCAAAGGAAGTCCAAAGGCAAGGTATTGACAATATAAGTCCAAGCATGTAGTCTTAGTGATGTAAAGTCCAAGAGGACTTTGGCAAAACCCGAAACATGATGAAACCAAGGGAAGCTTTTAAAGGCAAGCGTAAGGATGAAGGAGTCGTGAACTCTGAGAGATCCTAGAGGCGCAAGGCTGATGGAGAAGCTAGAAGGTTGAATCTAGATTTAGGGTGTTGGTTTCAAGTATGAATTGAGTCAACTGGGGTCTTGTACCAATCAACTAGCCTCGAGTTTTCGACACTCGAAGGTCCAGAAGGCTTGAACAATCGATTGGTCAAGAAGTTAACTGAAGTCAACTGCGGTTGTGTGCCATCGGCAGTCGACTGCCAACTTTGGGCAGTCGACTACCATGAAGGGCAGTTAACTGATTTAGGTGGACACGAGCACAGAAACATTTTGTCGATTGATTGCTTGGAGAAATCGACTGCTGGTTCGATCAATCGACTGCTAATTTAGGCAGTCGACTGGTCAGAGTTTCGTTGAGTTGTGACGATCATAGATCAAGCCTCGTCAGAAGCCATTGGATTCGGTCAACAATGACAACAGTCGACTGTTATCGGGCCCAATGGGAAGAAATAACTTTTCTCTATAAAAAGAGGTCTTGAGGAGCTTGAGAGGGTAGTGCTCTCATTCCAATCTTTACTCTCAAGCTCACCAAGTCTTCTCCAAGCTTGCTAGTGTTTTTAATCTCTTCTTCCTAAATTTAATTCCATCATCTTGTAAGAAGAAGAGAGTGATTGTAAGAAGCCTTCTCCACCTTGGTGTGATCATCAAAAGGAGACTTTAGTGAAAACTTACTAGGGTCGATCTATCTTACGGATTGTCATAGAGTAGGAGTGTCATCTCTGAACCATGTTAAATAACTTTGTTAGTATTGCTCTTATTGTCTTTTGATTTCATTCTTAATTATATTATTATTTTTGCTTCCGCTAACATCTATCTTATAGTGATACTACTGGTACTTTTTCTACCTAATTCCCAATAGAAGAGTTAGCAGGTGACCCGTGACCCGTCCCCAAAACACCTGGTTCAGCCAAAGGGGAAAAGGAGAAACAGTTCGGGCGAGAGTTAGACGAAGCCATTGACACGGGCGAAAGTTATCAGAAGCCATTGACACGGGCGAGAGTTATCGGAAGTAATCGACACGGGCGCAAGTACCAGAGGTCATCGGCACGGGCAAGTAGCGAGAGCTATCGGCACGGGCGAATGCTAGAAACAAGGGACGCAGGTGGAAAAGAGGCGGAAGGCACTTCGCTAACAGAGGACTAGGAACTGGTTCAACTAGGCAAGTCCGGAAGCCAATGGGATGGAGGAAGGGTCAACTCAACCTAATCGACGCGAAAGAAGTTTGGTACGGGAAAAAGGAGAATTGGTTCGGTTTAGGGAGAAACCCTAAGGCTAGGGCACCTATGGTATAGGGGCCTAAGTTAACTTCACCCAAAGCAGAGAGGTGAGGGAAACAGTTTAACCTCGTCGCCTGAAAAAGTAAAGGGAAAGGTGCTATGCAACGGCTTGGGGGGCCCCACTCAATATTCGGGGGAGTCCTCGTTCCTCATATTTGTAACAGAATTATTCTCCAGGAGGAGGGGGTGGCCACGTGTACGATGGAGATAATCCGCGACGTTACGTTGAAGGAGGAGGGAAGATAAAAGAGGGAGAAAGAGGCAAAGGAGGGGATCGATCCGCAATCATTGGCATCCAGCAAGAGAGAAGAGGAGACGAGAGAAAAGGAAGAACGATCTCGCCGGAGAAGGAGGACAGAGATCTGCTGTTTGTTAAGTCTCTTGTATTTTCCTCATCTTGTAACATCATTGTAAGAGGTCCTTTCTCCTCCACCTTCGGAAACTTGCTTTCCGTAAAGGAGGATCTTCATAGTGAAAGTGCTTAGGCACCGCATCTGGTGAGAAATCTCACCCCCGTGGAGTAGGAATCCTTATTTCAAACCACGTTACATCTCGTGTCTGAATCTCGATTCGGTGCCGGGTTTTCGTTTCGCTTCATTTTCTTATTCTTTGCGATTGGCCGGGAGAATATTCCGAGACCTCCTCATCGTCAGCCGCCTTGAGAACGGAGCGAACGGATTTTCCAAAGACCCGCATCGGTTGGCGCCGTCTGTAGGAACATTTGAAAGGGACGTTGAGATGCAACCCAAGAAATGCAACAACCTGATATCTGCGCGGCGGAGCGCCCCATCACCCTTCTACCATCGCAACTAAAGGCCTTAATGGATGATGCTATCACAGAAGCCCTCGCTAGAGAAAGGAGAAGGACCGGATATCTGCATCCGCACTCCGGGGAACCTTCTTCTAGAGATCCCCTCCCAGAAATGCCTCCTCCCTCTCGTACAGCCGCCCATGGTGATGTGTTGCCTGGAGGCGGACTCGGGGGAAGAACACCCCAGAATACTACGCCCTTCACCCAAACGCAGGGAGGAACAGGTGAAAGTCAATCAACCGGACCTCGGAATTCTACGAGCCTAGCCCCTTCACGATGGACATTCTTTGAGCTCCCTCCATCCTACTTCCAAATCCTCAGTGCCTTAAATGCGATGGTTCGACGGATCCGGAAGAGCACATATCACAATTGATGGAGCGGCCTCGCTTCATCTATATCGACGCTCTCAAGTGTCGAGTCTTCCGGACCACCCTGATTGGTTCGGCGCAAAAGTGGTTCACTACTCTGCCCCCGGGATCTATCACCTGTTTCGCTGACTTCCAGAGAATGTTCAGTCGAGAATTTGTCAGCTGTAAGGCGTATAAGCAAGACGCCTCTATGTTAATGCATATCACCCAGGGACCTTGAATCCCTTAGGGGTATATCCATCGATTCACTTGGCGGCTAGGGAATCCCATGACCCGTCTGAATCCTTAAGTGCCATTCGGCCGGGTGAAGGAGGGCCGTTCATAGTTCCTTGCTCGAGGACTCTACGGATAGCTATGAAGAGCTCTTGAGCCGTGCGAGCGATTTATCCGCCAAGAAGAAGGATTAAAGGTGATGAGGCCGAGCGGCTGCGCATGATCCCAAGCGAAGGGCTCGTCCCACTGTTCCTCAAGCTCCTCCTCGGCGGGAGTATACAAGACCTTTTCGACACGAGGCTCCGAGGCCTCGACCAATGCTCCAGGGAGTTCGCCCCGCCCCACCATTGCAAATCATGGCTGCTGAAGTGCTTCCTCCTGTGAGGACTTGGAAAGAACGTGAAATGGAGTTCTCGATCAGCGAGTGCCTCTGGCGACCCTTGGGACATAGAGGAATCCCGCGTAACCCCCCTGCCCCATTCTTTTGCCAATATCATACAGAGTACGATCACAGTAGCAATCGATGTTTCAAGCTACAAGAAGAACTAGATCGCCTCCATGTTGCATATCCGCAATTGAGGTTTCAAGCCGGAGGAACGGCACGGCGAGGCCCCCGAACCAATGTCGCCCGTCCGGGGTCATATAATCAACAACCTCGGGTCACTTTCCCCCAAACGCCGTCCCGAGAGGTGGTCTCCCAAGAAGGCCCATCAGGTGAGGGCCCTTCCTCCGCTTCAGATGACCTTCCCCCTCGGGGAGTTATCCATGTGATAGCCGGAGGACCTCATCGACGGACTCTAACCGGGCACTAAGTCATACGCCGTCTTATGGAGAGTTTGGCCATCGCCATCGACGGGATCGCATGCGGCGCCGTTTCGTTCGTTCGGGCGAAGATCTGCAGGTGTTCTCACGCTCATCTGAGACGCCTTGGTTATCCGTATATCCTGGCTAATTATGAAGTGGCGGGGTGCTAGTTGATTCGGGAGCTCTGTCAACATCCTCTTCCGAGGACCTTCAGCGATGCAACTGAAATGCCTAGAAGATGTGTCCACTCCTTTCGGATTCGCAGGCATATGGTCCACCAGTAGCGATTCATCATTGCCTTTAACTCTGGGTGAAAAGCCCCGCCAAAAAACTAGTATAATCCCTTTCCTTATCGTGGATGCTCCATCCACTGATAACGCTATTCTTGGGTGCCCTTTCCTCACCCTTTGTCAGGCCGTGGCTTCCCGTACCACCGTGTCGAAATTTCGGTGGGACAATTGGTGGGAGAAGTTCGTGGAGAAACGAAGGCTTCCCTACTATGTGCAAATGGTTGGAGACGATCAAAAGAAGGCGGGTGAAGACCTAAAAGGCAAGGTCATCGCCATCGCTCAAGCGTCTGCGTCTAGAGGAATCTCCCCCAAGTGATAAGATAGAGGAGGAGAATCGGTGGAGATCACTCCGAAAGGCCACGGATAGCACAACTGTGATTGGATATCAAAGAAGAGCTGGTGGCCTGCTTAAAGGAGAATGAGGACATCTTTGCAAGAGATGTGCATGATCTCACGGGTATCCATCCTCAAGTAGCGGAACACCACCTCAACATCATTAGAGGAGCCCGACCCGTCCAACAGAAGAGGCGACATTTTGGACCCGAGAAAGACAAGATCATAGCTGAGGAGGTGGATAAGCTACTAAAAGCGGGTCATGTAAAGGAAATCCAGTTTCCCGAATGGGTTTCTAATGTAGTCTTGGTCCCCAAGCCTTCTGGGCAATGGAGGATGTGTATCGATTTCCGTGATTTGAATAAAGCATGCCCTAAAGACTGCTACCCCTTGCCTCGTATTGATCAATTGGTGGATTCTACTGTAGGATATGAAGTGGTTTCCCTGATGGATGCCTATCAGGGATATCATCAAATACCTTTGGCCGAAGAGGATCGAAAGAGGGTTAGCTTTGTGACTGCAGGGGGATTATATGCCTATGTGGTCATGCCGTTCGGATTGAAGAACGCCGGGGCTACATATCAGCGCCTTATGGACAAAATTTTTGCAGAACAGAAAGGGAAGAATGTGGAGGTCTACGTGGATGACATCCTGGTCAAGTCGAAGGTCACTCGGGATCTAGTCAAGGACTTGAATGAAACCTTCGCTACGTTAAGGCGATTTAATATGAAGCTAAACCCTAACAAATGATTGTTCGGGGTAAAAAGTGGCAAGTTCTTGGGGTACATTGTGGTGAGAAGGGTTGCAACCCGAGAAGGTGAAGGCCTTATGCAACATGAAATCACCTACTAATGCAAGAGACCCGAAGTTAGTGGGCGGGATTGTTTCTTTATCGATTCATAGCGGATCGGCGGACAAAGGGCTACCTTTCTTCAAGATCTTGCAAAGCTACTAAATTTCGAGGGACGATCAATGTGAACAAGCTTTCCGTGAGTTGAAGAGATATCTGGCCGACTCAAGCATCGCTAAACCAATACAGGGAGAACCACTATGGATGTATCTGGCCGTCTCAGAAGGAGCCGTTAGTTCGGTATTACTGAAACAAGAAGGTTCTCACCAGCAACCTATTTACTATACCAGCCATATTCTGAAGGGGGCGATTGCTATATAGTTAGAGAAGCTGGCTTATATCTTAGTGCTAACCGCCCGCAAACTGAGGCCATACTTTTTGGCTCATCCTATCACCGTTCTAACACACAGCGAATTGGGCAAGGTTGTCACTAAGCCAAATTTCTCGGGAAGGTTAGCCAAATGGGTGGTAGAGCTAAGCGAGTATGATATACACTACCAACCTCAAGACGGTCATCAAGGCCCAAGCACTCAGCCGATTTCTGGCCGAGGTACCTTGTGGTTCTAAGAAGGTTCAACTACGAAGGAGAGGGAATCAAAGGCATGGAATATATTCGTAGATGGCTCTTCAGATCTACTGAGCAAAGTGGTGTTGGTGTTCTATTAATTACCCCGGAGGGTGAAGAAACTCGATTAGCCGTCCGCCTGGAATATCGGGCATCTAATAATGAAGCGGAATATGAAGCTATCCTAGCAGGATTGCAGGCTGCTAAAGCGGTAGGGGCTTCTTCCGTTGTGATCCACTCGGATTCCCAGTTGGTAATATCCCAACTTCAAGGTTCTTTTGCGGTGCGGGAGGAAAGACTGCACAAGTACTTGAAAGCTTTTGAGAAAGAAAAAGCTCAATTTCATCAGGTCCTCTTGAAGCAAATCCCACGGGAGCACAATGAGAAGGCAGATGAATTGGCTCGGATGGCTAGCGCTGTGGGAGGAATAAAATCATCGGAGACGATCCAGGCGAGAATTCACACTTCCTTAGCAATATGCAACATAGAGGGAAACGCACCCGAGTCAAGCCTAAGTCTTGATTGGAGAACCGATATCATAGCTTATTTACGGCACGGGAAGGTTCCTGAAGGGAAAATTGCAGCATCTACTTTAATACACCGAGCCAAACGGTTCATCCTCTTAAATGAAGACCTATACAAGACTTCTTTCGGGCGACCCTTGTTAAAATGCCTAGGAAACGAGGATGCGGAATGGGTACTCCGGGAGATCCATGAAGGATGCTGCAGCAATCATTTAGGAGGGAGAGCTTTAGCAAGAAAGACCTTGTTGGCCGGATACTTTTGGCCTACTCTTCAACGAGATGCGGCGCATATAGTGCAAAGTTGCATCGCTTGTCAGAAACATAGCAACCGTTCGGAGCGACCAGCGGAGTTAATGAAAGCTGTAGTCTCTTCCTGTCCTTTTGACCAATGGGGAATGGATATAGTGGGTCCGATGCCAACGGCACCTTTCTGAAGAGGTTTTATTGGTCAGTGGATTATTTTTCCAAATGGGTGGAGGCCGAGCCCTTAGCCAAAATTACTGAGAATGTCGTAATACGGTTCTTATGGAAAAATATCATTTGTCGGTATGGTATCCCTTGGAAAATAGTCAGTGATAATGGGCGACAGTTTCAGGGGAAAAAGATTCAAGAATGGTGTCAAAGTCTCAACATTCAGCAAGCTTTC
Organism: Wurfbainia villosa; assembly: GCA_025175895.1. NCBI lineage: Eukaryota > Viridiplantae > Streptophyta > Magnoliopsida > Zingiberales > Zingiberaceae > Wurfbainia > Wurfbainia villosa. The sequence goes on from CM046005.1 coordinate 920,980, forward strand.
ACTTCGGTATCTCACCCTCAAGCGAATGGACAAGTGGAGGTAACTAACAGGATCCTCATTCAAGGATTAAAGACCAAGTTGGGTGCTCAGAGGGGAAACTGGGTGGAAGAGCTACCAGGCGTCCTGTGGGCCTATCGAACCACACCTAAGACAGCGACAGGAGAGACTCCCTTTAGTTTGGTATATGGGGCGGAGGCCGTTATTCCGGTCGAAGTTTTGTTGGATAGCGCTCGAGTAAAAGCATACGAGCCAGATCAGAACCAACTTATCCGAAGCACCGAATTAGATCTGGTGGAGGAAAGGCGGGAGATGGCCCGGAGGCGAGCGGAATTTTACAACAGAGAGTTCAATGAGCCTTTAATAAGAGAGTGGTGCCTCGGAGATTTCAAGAAGGAGATTGGGTTTTTGTAAGGTCAATCCAGGAGATCTGGAAAGTTGGCTCCCCAGCGGGAGGGACCCTCTGAGATAGCGACAAGCGTCCGCAGTCGGTCGATATTATCGAAAGATGACCAAGGCAAAGAGCTTCCACAACCTTGGAATGCCCTTCACTGAAGCTCTTTCACCTTTGTATGAGAAATATGAAATAGAAAAGGAGAAATTATGAAACTCGGAGGGGTGTTTATTGAATTGATTATATCAATTAAATCCCAAGTTCTCTCTAAATTTCATTAAGGGGTTATTTACAAGGGCAATACTAGATACCAATGAGTATTGAAGGAGAAAGAAACGCAGAAAGGAAATCCCGTTTCAAAATGAGATACTATATTACAACTTAAATCGTCGGAGGATAACGCGTTTGAACCCACCTCCCAATTTAAAGAAAATGAAGGATAAGTTGGAGGAGGCAATCCACGGGCGCATATTGTCTAAGCGCATCATTAAATCCATCACGATAAGTGGCGCGCATTAAAATAACGAGTCGCTCTGGCGGTTCGGGGCGTCGGAGCCGTTCTCGTCTTGCCTCTCGCACTTTTCTTGTTGTTCGCGAAGATTTGGCGCACGTCCACATAGCGCCGTGACACCTCCAGAATGGCGTCAGCCAGCGTGGAACCGTCATCGGCTCGAGAACTTTGGTCCTGCTGTACAAGATGCGTCATCTCCACCATATTCCGACGCATAGAGGCCGAAATCCCTTCCACTGCTTCGGAATAAGATCTGGTCCGGACGAGTTCAGAGTTCATCCTCTGAAGGGAAGTCTCTTACTGCGTGAACGGGCATGAGCATGCGCCGAATTTATAAGGGAGGAGTTTTCTTGTACCTCCTTACACAAGCGGTGCGGAGGTCCCCTATCTTATCCCGTGCTCGTTGGTATTGAACTTGAAGGCGGCGATGGTGTCGCGTCTTGTTGCTTCCCTTGAGGAGCTCTGCTACCGCCCTTGAAGACGCAATAGCTCTTGAGAGGATGGTTCCGTGTCAAGAGAACTTGATGGGATTTCTTGCTGAGGGACAAGTAGCCCCGCCCCCGAACATAGTCGTTCCTTTAATACTGCGATAATGTCAGCATCTTTTTGAATTTGCTGGCGAGCTTCAGTTAATTGCTCCTGGCACATGCGCAATTGTTGTGATAGAAGTTATTCTCAGCTCTGAGCATTCGCCAAGTCTTCCCGTTGCTGCCGTTCCCATTCTTGGGCTTGAGCCCGGTATTGGTGAAGGGAACGATCCAACTCTCGGTGGTTGGTCAGGGCCTACATACCGGTTGAGGAGAAAAGAAATGAGTCAATTAAACAAAGATAAGGAAATTGACTAAGAAAACGTACCAGGTCCAAAGCGTGACGCAGGCCTTCCATACGAGGAGTCATCTCCTCTAAGTTCGTGGATCCAAGACTCACAGGAGAAAGGGAAGAAGATGGGACGGATGACGTCGAAGGGTGAATTTCACCCGCAAAGGGGAGAATGGAGGCGGTATTCATTGGTGGAGAACGGAGAGAGGGAGGAGTCTCATTCAAAAGGCCCATGGAAGTGGTGGTCAAGGATGGCATATCCGGAGATGCGGGGAGAACGGGCGTCACATTTGTCTGGGAGGTGAAGTCGGAAGGAAAAATCGAAGGAGGCTGATCGGAGGAGGGTCTTGAAGAAGATGAGATGATGAGCACTGGGTCGGGGAAGCCCTCAATGAGAATTTTAGAAGTAGAAGGCTCCTGATTAGGGTCTACAGGAAGAGGAGGACTCTTCGGGCGATAAGCGAAGGGGGAGGTTGGCAGACAGGGGCGGTATAACCTCTATTATTGGCGGACATGAAAGCACCTCCTTCCCAGATGCCTCCCCAGGTTGCAGGGAAGAAGAGGGCAATAATATCGGATGTAAGGAGGCAAAAGGGAAAGTTAGGGCTTATGCAGGAGGGTGAAGAGGAAGTGAAGAGGGGTAGCGAAAGTCACCGAAGGAGGAGAGGGAGAACGATGAGGTGATTCCTGTATGGTGGTGATCGAAGGAGGTGAAGAAGAAGAAGAAGCTAAGGGTTGACTGATACCCCGTTTGCGATTCGCGTAGCGACCCGCTATTTCCTGGAAGAAAGTGGAATGCATCTCGGATATCTGAAAATAACGAAAGACGAGGAACCGGGAAGAAAAGATCGAAGAAACAAAATTTGGCGGCGGAGGAGCAAGCAGACGAAGAAGAAGGAAACCAAAAGACAAGGGGATGAAGGTAGCAGAAGAAACGAAGGTGAAAGGGTCCCCTATAAAAGGAGGAAGAATGGGCTTGCAGCTGTTAATGGGCTTCGCGTCGGTAGTGAAAGGGAAAGAAGGATTTATTTTTTCCTAAATAGCCCATTATATACAAAAGAACATCCCCGTGTGGTGGTGGAATGGAAGAACCGAGACTCCTCGGTTACTATTTACTCTATATACAAAATGCTATCCCCGCAGAGCGGAAGAACATCCCCGTGTGGTGGTGGAACGGAAGAACCGAGACTCCTCGGTTACTATTTACTCTATATATAAAATGCTATCCCCGCAGAGCGGAAGTTTATCCCCGTGTGGTGGTGGAACGGAAGAACCGAAACTCCTCAGTTACTATTTACTCTATATATGAAATGCTATCCCCGCAGAGCGGAAGAACATCCTCGTGTGGTGGTGGAACGGAAGAACCAAGACTCCTCGGTTACTATCTACTCTATATATGAAATGCTATCCCCGCAGAGCAGAAGTTTATCCCCGTGTGGTGGTGGAACGGAAGAACCGAGACTCCTCGGTTACTATTTACTCTATATACAAAATGCTATCCCCGCAGAGCGGAAGAACATCCCCGTGTGGTGGTGGAACGGAAGAACCGAGACTCCTCGGTTACTATTTACTCTATATATAAAATGCTATCCCCGCAGAGCGGAAGAACATCCCCGTGTGGTGGTGGAACGGAAGAACCGAGACTCCTCGGTTACTATTTACTCTATATATAAAATGCTATCCCCGCAGAGCGGAAGTTTATCCCCGTGTGGTGGTGGAACGGAAGAACCGAAACTCCTCGGTTACTATTTACTCTATATATGAAATGCTATCCCCGCAGAGCGGAAGAACATCCCCGTGTGGTGGTGGAACGGAAGAACCGAGACTCCTCGGTTACTATCTACTCTATATATGAAATGCTATCCCCGCAGAGCGGAAGAACATCCCCGTGTGGTGGTGGAACGGAAGAACCGAGACTCCTCGGTTACTATCTACTCTATATATGAAATGCTATCCCCGCAGAGCGGAAGTTTATCCCCGTGTGGTGGGGGAACGGAAGAACCGAAACCCCTCGGTTACTATTTACTCTATATATAAAATGCTATCCCCGCAGAGCGGAAGTTTATCCCCGTGTGGTGGTGGAACGGAAGAACCGAGACTCCTCGGTTACTATTTACTCTATATACAAAATGCTATCCTCACAGAAAGAACATCCGTGTGGTGGTGGAACGGAAGAACCGAGACTCCTCGGTTACTATTTACTCTATATATAAAATGCTATCCCCGCAGAGCGGAAGTTTATCCCCGTGTGGTGGTGGAACGGAAGAACCGAAACTCCTCGGTTACTATTTACTCTATATATGAAATGCTATCCCCGCAGAGCGGAAGTTTATCCCCGTGTGGTGGTGGAACGGAAGAACCGAGACTCCTCGGTTACTATTTACTCTATATACAAAATGCTATCCCCGCAGAGCGGAAGAACATCCCCGTGTGGTGGTGGAACGGAAGAACCGAGACTCCTCGGTTACTATTTACTCTATATATAAAATGCTATCCCCGCAGAGCGGAAGTTTATCCCCGTGTGGTGGTGGAACGGAAGAACCGAAACTCCTCGGTTACTATTTACTCTATATATGAAATGCTATCCCCGCAGAGCGGAAGAACATCCCCGTGTGGTGGTGGAACGGAAGAACCGAGACTCCTCAGTTACTATCTACTCTATATATGAAATGCTATCCCCGCAGAGCGGAAGTTTATCCCCGTGTGGTGGTGGAACGGAAGAACCGAAACTCCTCGGTTACTATCTACTCTATATATGAAATGCTATCCCCGCAGAGCGGAAGTTTATCCCCGTGTGGTGGTGGAACGGAAGAACCGAAACCCCTCGGTTACTATTTACTCTATATATAAAATGCTATCCCCGCAGAGCAGAAGTTTATCCCCGTGTGGTGGTGGAACGGAAGAACCGAGACTCCCCGGTTATTACTTACTCTATTTATGCAAATTGCTATCCCCGCAAAGCGGAAGATATCCTCGTGTGGTGGTGAAACGGAAGAACCGAAATTCCTCGGTTATTATTTGTTCTATATTAATTAACTTTATATGATTGTATTCTTGTGCAATAACAGAGTCGGCTCGTCTAAGGGGTCTATATACCCCGTAGATTGAAAAGACGGAAGAGCCGAAATATGCCCCAAATTACATGTAAATACAAAAGGAGTAAAGAGTAGTACAACTCAGAAGGTCCTGGAGGAAGGAGATAAACTAGGGAAGTTCGATGATACGGGAGAACTACATACTCCCAGCCATCTACAAGGAGAAATAACAAGAGAAACCCTAATACATCTAGGGTATTACAATTCTTTGTTAGGCGGAACGGATGGAATTTCTTTCTTGTGATCGGGTTGGCGCGATGGTATTGAAGATAAAACTGCTTCAAGAAGATTTGCTTAGACAGTTCTTTTTGGACCCGATCGATTGTTGGCGCAAGGAAGCGATTGTTGGCGGAGGTTTCTCTGCTTTATTCTTTGTAAACACTTCACTTGTTCCTCCAAAATGACTATGTACCTGGTCATTTATCTGTCTTTAGAAGGCGAGGAAGCTACCTTGTTCGATATTCATCCATGACAAGCCAAGGGAAAAGGGGAATGGTGGAAACTATCAGGTAAAGGTCGGTGGATTTTTATAGCAATGAAGGGGAGGAATGCATTTATTGGCAGAAGAGGTAGGGACCATAAATGCCAGAAAATAAAGGGAAATGTGTAGGCGGTAGTGGGAAGGTCGGCGGGAAGACAACCATAATTAAGAGGGTCCAATCCACGAGAACTGACGAGAAAAGTGTGTGTTCGGATCCGTACCATCCTTAAAAGCAGAAACCTTATTTCTCTGAGAAAAAGATGAAAGCGATATCGTTTTCCTTCTTTGTTTCATTAATATACTTGAAATAATTACATTGGCTTGATTTATACGGACTTTCCCCGACATTACTCTTGACGGATGAGATGGAGATGTCTCTTTGGGGGAGAAGGAGCCAATATGACTGAAACGCCGCCTTGAGGTGGAGGAAGAAGCTGGTGGACCTTCATCGAAAGGGAAGGACGAGTCCTCGCCAAGGAACCGCATGAAAGCCAATCTTTGGCGGAAGTGGGGAAGATCAACACCGCATGAGGATCTCCCACCGTATACTCCCACGTGAAGGGAGGATTCCACACCTCGGAAGGAGGAAAGGAGCGCTGAAGGATCTCCCACCGGAGGGGTGGGAGTTGGGACCAAGGCGGAAAAGGTAGGGATGGAAGAGGCGAAGTGGCGGTTGATCGGGTCTCCGAATGCATCATCTTGAGACCTATCTTGTATTTCAAAAGATTCGATTTGAAGAAATTTCAATGGGATGCCTCTGAAGGTAAGATAGCAAGACGAAGACAAGGGGGACGAAGGATTTATAATGGAAGGAGAATGGAGAAAAAGTTCTGGGGAAGGGGGAGAAGACGAAGAGGCTGGCATCTTTTCCGAAGCAGGAGGAAGGATAGGGAAGATCAACAGGCAAAAGGCCATTTAAAGTGACGTCCGAACCAAAATCGGGGCGGATATGGATACTAGTAGGCAAAATCCCGTAAGAGAGCCCCCGAACCAGCCAGGCGATGGCGTTATATGGTACGGGTAAAGAAATGACCAGGGGAAGCTTAAAATTGGTCCAGAAACCCCGACTCGTTAGGGAACCCGCAAGGACCGTGATGGATAGACATATTGATAAAAGTCCGCTCTTAACAGTAAAGAAAAAGTTATTATAGAAAAGACAGTACTGGAGGTTATAGTTCAAATCGTTCGGGGGAACAATTAGCCAACGCCGATACAGGATCTAAGTAGCTAGTGTTCGCGCCAGGAGGCGGATATCCTTGTTCAGCGTTTTGAGCCACAGCCCCCTCGAAACCTAATATGAACAAGTCTACTCCCTTCTTGACATATCTGCTCTTGAGGTCAGCCTCCTGCTCCTTCATTTGATTTTGACACTGGGCTAGGTGGGCTCGACTGTCCGCCAGTTCAGCCGCCAGAGCATCTTTCATGATATTCTTGATGAAGATAGGCTTGCTGCTGAGCCATCGTGGACAAGGTTTGAGGAAGCGCTGCCACCAGGGAAGAGAGCTCGCGCACTTCTCTGTCAAGATTTCCGGTGGCCTCCCAAGCAGCGCTCCAATTGGAGCTTGGGCGCTCGGTAGGATGGTGGTTGAGGATTTTGCAGTCAATCATGGCATCTCCAGTGCCCTTTATACTCCCTCGTTCGCGCCAATTCATCTATCATTGCGACTCACTAGGGGAGGAAAATCCGCTCCAATTCCTCATTCTTCCGCGGCTCTTCTTTCTCACTCTGAAGCAGAGCCACTTGCATCATTGCGTCTTTGCATTGGCCCCTCATATCCTTTTCTTTCGCCTCTTGCTCGCTCAGTTGCTGGACGAGCTTTTTCTGTTGAGACACGGCAGCAAAGTGGCGAGTCTCCAAAGTTGATTGGAACCGGGCTAGATGGATTATCATACTACTATATTGGGTGGCGGCCTGAAGAAGAACAAGCTATTGGTACACGCCAGTATATGAAAATAGGCAAGGTGAAGAAGAAACGAAGAAACAATAGATACCTCCGCCAGTAGTTTGCCTACTTGTTCACAAGGGGCCTGTACGCCCGATTGATTGAAGAACTTCACCTCCGAAGGATGCCGAATTTTCAGTAAGGATCCTAATGTGGCCCTCGAAGGAACGGGAATAGAGGGGTCTTCCTTCACAGAGGCGGAAGGTCCGATCTGACGAAGGGAAGCAGGCCGCCCTCGGGTCAAGGTTTGGGAGCGGGGAAGTTCAGGAGAGGATGGGGCAGTGCAGGCGGATGGGGAAGAATGTAAAAAATGGGAGGGGGAATCCTCTCCAGGGGATGAAGAAGGGGAAGTATTGCCTCCTCTCCTTGGTTCATAAATGGCTAGGAACGAGACTCTAGCGGGTCCAAGATGAGGAGGAAGAGCCGAGGAACTCGAGGCTCCTTTCTTAATAAGCCATAGCTTTTTACGAGGAGATGATGGAGCTGCGGTTGATTTACCTCTTTTGGTCGAGGTTTTCTTCTTCTTCTCGGCCTCAATCGCCTCCCCTTCTACCAAAGCCTTCTGCATCAGGTTATCTGCAAGGTATGTTGTCAGGAAAGATGAATAACGCAGAAATGAAGTCCTATTGCTAGTTAAATAACACCCTACCTACAGCAACCGAAGTCGTCAGAGGTAGAGGAGATAATCCAAAATGACGCAAGAGGGGAGTCTCTAGCGGTGGTTGAGCAGTAGATGCTCTCCTAAAACTTTATACACCTCCGGGAAAGGACATTTGGTCCTCATGTCCCGGAAGGAAGGTAATTCGGGAAGGTCTACCTTCCAAGTATCAGAATAAGGTAAAGACTCAGGAAGTTGTACAAAGAAGTATAGTGCTTCCCAGCCCTTGTGGGAAGTAGGCAGGTTCACCAGAAATTGGCAGTCCGAACGACTAGACAAATAGAAGAGGCCTGCCTTAGAAGACTTTAATTGGAAGAAGCAATGGAATAGTTCTGGGGTCAAAGGGAGGTTCAAATGTTGGAACACTATATGGGCTCCCGATAGAATTCGGAAGGAGTTGGGGGTGAATTGGTCTGGGGTAGTCCATAGAAATCTAGCAGTCCAAATAGGACCAGAGGGTACCGGGAGGATAGGCCGTTAAGAAATTGTTCGGAGAAAAAGCAGGTCAGGCCAGGAGGAGGGTTGTGAGGTCGATGTATTTTAGTTGTGAAGCAGCATTTTATAGAGGGGGCTATGTAGTCGTTCTTAATGTTAAAGAAGTAATGGTTGCAATCTAACTGAGTTATGGTATGTTCGTACCAGGCAGGTGGAAGGGTGGTCCTAGGAGCCATGGGCGTTAAACTAAACAGAGCACTTACTCGGGGGAAAGGGAGAATCGCGTGAGAAGGGGAGGACTGAATCGCCGAAACACCGCCGGTGAAAATCGCGGAAGAAGAAGAACAGACTGGATTGTTAGGCACGCTAAATGATACCTAAGAGGAGAAGGTGGAGGTTTATATAGGGTTTCCCGTGACGGTTCAATTTCACGGAGAGAGAAGGAGAAGCGGAGCCCATGGGCCCATCAGGCCGCCTCGAGGGCACACAAAGGAGTTATAAAGGAAAAGGTGGATTCAAACGGAGGAATGAAGAATAGGGCATAAACTTTACGCACATTTGGAAAGTCAAGCTTATAACTTCGCTTGACTATTTTTCGGGGTTGACTAATGATACTACTGGTACTTTTTCTACCTAATTCCCAATAGAAGAGTTAGCAGTGACCCCGTGACTCCCCAAAAACACCTGGTTCAGCCAAAGGGAAAAAGGAGAAACAGTTCGGGCGAGAGTTAGACGAAGCCATTGACACGGGCGAAAGTTATCAGAAGTCATTGACACGGGCGAGAGTTATCGGAAGTAATCGACACGGGCGCAAGTACCAGAGGTCATCGGCACGGGCAAGTAGCGAGAGCTATCGGCACGGGCGAATGCTAGAAACAAGGGACGCAGGTGGAAAAGAGGCGGAAGGCACTTCGCTAATAGAGGACTAGGAACTGGTTCAACTAGGCAAGTCCGGAAGCCAATGGGATGGAGGAAGGGTCAACTCAACCTAATCGACGCGAAAGAAGTTTGGTACGGGAAAAAGGAGAATTGGTTCGGTTTAGGGAGAAACCCTAAGGCTAGGGCACCTATGGTATAGGGGCCTAAGTTAACTTCACCCAAAGCAGAGAGGTGAGGGAAACAGTTTAACCTCGTCGCCTGAAAAAGTAAAGGGAAAGGTGCTATGCAACGGCTTGGGGGGCCCACTCAATATTCGGGGGAGTCCTCGTTCCTCATATTTGTAACAGAATTATTCTCCAGGAGGAGGGGGTGGCCACGTGTACGATGGAGATAATCCGCGACGTTACGTTGAAGGAGGAGGGAAGATAAAAGAGGGAGAAAGAGGCAAAGGAGGGGATCGATCCGCAATCATTGGCATCCAGCAAGAGAGAAGAGGAGATGAGAGAAAAGGAAGAACGATCTCGCCGGAGAAGGAGGACAGAGATCTACTGTTTGTTAAGTCTCTTGTATTTTCCTCATCTTGTAACATCATTGTAAGAGGTCATTTCTCCTCCACCTTCGGAAACTTGCTTTCCGTAAAGGAGGATCTTCATAGTGAAAGTGCTTAGGCACCGCATCTAGTGAGAAATCTCACCCCCATGGAGTAGGAATCCTTATTCCGAACCACGATACATCTCGTGTCTGAATCTCGATTGCTGGTGTCGGGTTTTTGCGTTTCGTCTGCTTCATTTTCTTATTCTTTACTGATTGCTGCCGGGGGAGAATATTCCGAGACCTCCCTCATCGCTTCGCCGCCTTGAGAACGGAGCGAACGGATTTTTCCCCAGCACCCGCATCATATAGAAATCGAAAGAGACTATTCACCCCCCCCCCCCCCTCTCCCCTCCACCTCTAGCCATCCAAATGATCCTCTACATTTGTTCAAAGTGATTAAGTCAATCAAAGTAATTTAATGTAGGTTTTGTTCACAATGGAGTTGAAGTTTAATGCATGGTGGAAGGGAAGATGGCTCCATGTACAAATACTTGATTTGTCAGCTCTATAGACTTTTGATTTATCGAGATTGTAGGAAATCTTCTTGACGATAAAAATATTAAAAAGACCTGCTACACTTTAAATTAATTATTTTTAATATAAAAATGTCTGTTAGTTTTTCATAACGATAACTTTTCCAAGAAGACATAATAATGAGTAACAAATTAACGAATATATATATATATATATATAACCTAATTCACATCATAAAATTCTCTTAAGGTATTTCATAAGATTATGGACAAAGAAATTTAATTAGCTAAATAAATTATCTCTGCCCATGTATAGTAAGGTAAATAAGTGGGTTTACCAATCTTTTATAAGTGGATGAATTCTAAATTGTTTCTGCCATACTAATCTTAGATTGGATAATATATTCTTCATAATTTATCTCTTTCATATTGGTTGTCGACCGATTGACGAAGAAGGATGAACGAATCATCTTTTGTACCAATAAATTCTAAAATGTTTGGCTCAGGGCAAACTTGTTTCATCTAAAATATCACTTTCATTGTGATATGAAAATGTCATTAGTAGAACAAGCAGCTTCAACAAAAAAAAATAATAAAAATAAAAATAAAAATCACAACTTGCAGTGGCTCTCGATGCAAAATTTGATGTCTAAAAATTCCTTATAGAATGGCAATTGCATCATAGCCATGTCATCTACACAGATGGCTTTAAAACAGTGTTACAGTACTTCCTTTATTGAGGAGGTTCTACTCTCAAATAATTCCTTAGAAAGAAAAAAAATACTTATATTGCAAAATGATTTATTTTTCAATTTCATATTACACTACACACGACCATTACAACACACTTCAGTAACTAAATATATGATTTACAAGATTCATATATCACTTAATTCATATACATCAAGCATTTATTATGATTCATTCACTCATGCAGATTTAATTCATCAACTTCAAACATTTTTCTACTGAATTCGTAACAAAGTACTAGCTGCTTATCTCACAATCACTTACAGGGTGCAGCAAGAGCATCGGTGTACTGATGTATCACGGGCAAGAGTTTGGGGCAGTCTCTGGTCGCTCAAGGACGCCTGCATGATACAATAGAACCCACAGATGGGTAATGAACTCCCCTCCAGAACTAAGACTTTCTTTGTGAGCTTCAACGTTGCCCGATGGTGCAAGGTACAGGAGGTATTCTGCCCAGAACTCCGCCAACGCCTTCCATCTCTTCTCCTCATCGCTGATGGATTCCACCAATGTCTTCCCCACCTTTATTCCCATCCCCAGGATCGTGCTCTTTTTTCTCGATTCATGCTCCTTCATCTTCTCCCACATTTCGCTCTCATCTTTGGCCCCCTCCAGAAGCTCGTCGATCTCGCTCCCCACCTTGTCTAAGACTCTTTTTGCTCTGTTGCCCCGATCGGGCAGCAAGTCCGGAACAAAGACGACTAGGTACGCGCAGTACTTCGATAGCGCAGTGGCGACTTCCTTTCCTGAAGACGCAAGAGGCCGTCGCGATGGTCTGATTGTTTCGCAGAAGCAAGTGGCAATGTGCCATAACAGAATCGTCTGCGTGCTGGCCGGAAGCTTGCAGGTCCAGCCTAGTTCTTCGATCCCATTTCGACGCAGTGACGACTCACCGTTGGAGAGGGGGCCTCGGCTTAACTGACTGAGCTGATCCAAGATCATTCTCTTCGCCTCGTCGGGCAATTTGATAGATGCACGACAGAATTTCATGACCCCGTTGCCGCAGGTTGCTCTGCTATTGCACAGCTTAGCTCTGATCGAGAACTTGTCGTACTGTTCGAGAAATAAGTACTGTCCGATTTTGTCACGACCACGTTGCAAGATATTTATATTGCACAAGAATCGAATCGCCGTGTTGATAAAAGATGATTTCTGTAGCCACGGAAACTCTACGTAGTTGATCAGTAACATCACTTTGTTCCAGTCGGAGAGCAAGTAAGTGGCTGTTTCAGTGATCTCCATGACAATGATCATGGCTGCGAGAACAAAAGTGATATAAAGATCAATATCATCGCCTCCCAAGTCGTCGGTGTCGGAATAAGCTGTGTTGACGAGGCAACCAGTGGCTCCCAACAACAACAGAGACAGAAGATAATTGTAGATCGGAAATCCACAACCGAAAATAATAGGATAGTGGGAAAAGAAGAGATCTTCTAAGAACCCTAACTCTGTCATGATCACCCGAAAGGCCCTGTTCTTGTCCTCCGACTCAACGAGCCCCTGCAAAACCAATGCCGTGCTCTTGGATACTTGGTCTAGTTCCTCAGTAGGGTAATCGAGAAACCTACGTGGAAGAGGATGAATCAACAGCAGAATACAAATTAAATTAGTCCGATATAAACAACTGTATTAATTGTTATAAATTAAGATTATTGCTTAATCGTACGTCGACTAATTAATGACAACTAAAACCTTCTTTCCAGCAGCTTCATCAAGGCGAAGGAGAGACATATGTCCTTGAATTTCCCATTTGGGTCCGTTTTGTGTTCGAGCAGCTGACCTCTGCAGTCCCACACCCTCTCCACCGTCACCACTTCATCGCTCAATTCGCCTGCGATGACGATATGCACCTGGCGGTCATCTGCTATCTCTGTCTCAAATGATACTTTGTCTTCTCCGCTCACGATGTATTTATAACCTCGCATGGAGACGGGATTGGGAGAGTCATTGCTCAGCTTATGCTCGAATCGCATATAATCAGAGATGAAGTTGGTCCTATCAGCTCCGTACGCGCGTCTGGCGGCCCAAAAGCTGAAGAACTGCTCCACTGTCTTCAGAATGATCAAACCCCAAATCGCCCAAAGGTTGATGACGAAGTGGGAAAAGGGATCGGCGTTTTTGATATCCGGACAATGCTCGATCAGTTCGTAGCTAAGCAGCCCGATGAAGATGAGATTCGTGAAGTTGGACTTGGAGTCGGAAAGGGTGCGGCCAGAGGCAATGCAGTTGAGACTGCCATGGCCGATCATCAAGATAACACCCCACACGAGGTAGATGTCTTTCACGGGCTTGGAGAGCAGATAGAAGGCGGCCAAGTCCATCAGTGGCTCCAGTATCTGGTTAAGGACGTACTTGTGCAGTTTGTCGATTGGGGATTTGGCGTGCCAAAGACGGTACTTAGTGGCCGCAATGAGGAAGTCGAGGCAGATGAGCAGCATGGAGGCGCAGGTGATGACCATGCTTATGCCTTCTTGTTCACGGAATGCATGCCCTTGCCCGTCTGCAGGCGCCTGCGACGGGGCTGGAGATGGGGTGGAGGAGGAGACTCCACCACTGATCGTACTATTCGCCATGGAATTAAAAGCTGAGGATTTTCTAATTATTGCTAGAACAGGGAAATTAAGAAAAGATCCGTTGGATCTGGGATAAGTTCCTACAAATTAACAATTTATAGAGGTTGGCCATGATTAGACTCTGGTTCTGCTGCAGCCTACAGCAAAATTATTAGAGTGAGCTAAGCTCCACCGGTAGGGACAGAGAATACTCTAATGTGACAAACAGAACAGCCCATTCCAATAGTGGCAACCCTTTTTTTTTAATCCGAAGACAAACGAAGCCACGTCAACGTTGAAAGGGCAGTTCAGTGCTGTGGATTATTACTATGCCATCTTGGTGATATGTTATTCAGCAATTTATCAAACGTTCGTAGAGTTTTGAATGGTTTAAAAAGAGTTTCTAAATTTAAAAATATTCAAAAAGTATATTTCTTTTTCATTTTACTCCTCTGTCAAAATTAATTTTTTTCTTTTTTTCCTCTGTTATTTGTATATAATAATTATCTTTTCCTTTTTATTTTTTTTTAGCTTCTTAAATCAACATAAAATCGGTGTTGGATTTTTTTTCATGGTTTCGAAAATCAGCACAACCTGAGTGGTGTTAATTTTCGAAAATTAACACTGCAATGGTGTTGAATTTTTTAAATTAGCACCATAATGTATTAAACTTATGTGTTATTTAAAAAAAATAAAGAATGATATATTTAGACTCCGAAACATTATAAAAATCCACGGGAGTTGAAATGGATTCAATTGGAGTTCTCTAGGTATATCAGTGAGTTTTTATCGAAATCCATTAATGGGTCTAAGAGATTTGGATTTTTAAAAAGTTGATATGTAATGAAAGAGGATTATGCAGTGAAGGTATTTATAATGTCAATGTCCAGTTCCGACATCCCTAAAATAAGTTATGCGTATGTACTAATTATTTTAAAGTCAAAAAATTTGAAAACCTTCTGATTACTATTGTTAATGACTTTGAGGAGATTTTTGGACACAAATAAAATCTTAGATACTTGAGAAACTTATAGCATTTGGAATGAATCCAATTGAAGTTTTCTAAGTCCATCAGTAGATTTTGACCGAAGTCCATTATAAGCCTAAGAGATTTGAATTTTTGAAAAGTTGACATAAAATGAAACAGAGTAGTGCGATGAAGGCATTTATGGTGTTCATACCTTATTTTGATATTCTTATGATAAATTATGTGTCTGTTATAAAATAATCCATGTGGTATTGGATTTTGAACACTAGTAATATGGTGGTACTGATTTTCGAAACCACCACCACAAGATGGTGCTGGTTTCGAAAACTAGCACCATTATAGTGCTAGTTTTCGAAACTAGCACCACCAAGGTGGTGTTGATTTTTGAAACCATCACCACATAGATTATTGTATGTATGCAAATAAAAAAATTAATTGACACATAATTTATCATAGAAATGTCAAAATAAGATATGAACATCATACATACTTTCACTATATTATCATCTTCTATTGTATACCAACTTTTCAAAAATCCAAATATCCTAAGTCTAAAAATAGATTTCGACCAAAATCCATTAATGGACTTCGGTCAAAATCCATTAATGGACTTCGGTCAAAATCTATTAATGGACTTAGAAAACTCCAATCAAATTCATTCCAAATGTTATAACTTTCTCAAGTATCTCAGAGTCAATATGTGCTCAAAAATCTATTCAAAGTCATTAACAGTAGTGTCGGTTTCGAATTTCCTTGTTGATGCTGAAATTTTTCCAGCACTACCATGGTGTTGGTGTTCGAAAACCAGCACCATGGTGGTGTTGGTTTTCAAAATCAATATTACATGGATTATTGTATGTATGTAAATAAAAGAGAAATTTAATTGACACATAACTTAGTGTAGGAATGTCAAAATAAAGTATGAACATCATTACCTTCATCACACTACCCTCTTTCATTGCATGCCAACTTTTCAAAAATCCAAATCTCCTAACCCATCAATGGTTTCTGTCAAAATCTATTAACGGTCCTAGAAAACTCCAATCAGATTCATTCTAAATGTTATAAGTTTCTCAATTAAGTATCTCAGGGTCTATATGTGTCTAAAAATCTACTCAAAGTCATTAACAATAAGATGAAATATGTCGACCAAGATTTCACTATTGATTTTGGACTCCATGACAGATGGATTAATAATTCTTGGTCAATGTGAGATTGATTATTATGAACCTAAAGTCAAATAAATACGTGTTAAAGTTAAGAATCAACCAATTGATTATTATAGACTGCTTACATATTTTTTGAACCATAGTGTAAATTCTTCATCGCAGAAACGATTAAATTCATGCCCCAGAAGCTCAGAATATAAGTTTTAGAAAAGTTTACCATGCGCCATAAAAAAATTTGTAACACGAATAATAATTTACGATATAAGAAATACATTATATATATACTAACTCGAAATATGATGCTACTTCTGGACAGTTTAGTAAAATATATGTGTGGATTGCTTGTCATATATTGACCAATTAAGTATTTATGTGTACAAGATTCACTCGATCGACCAAGATGGTTAAAATTTGAGAATGACTTCAAATTTAGATCAACATAACCCTCATTATTTCTTCCCACTCTTCGCCTTTTGCACTGAACATGAGGCTCAAAAAAATATAGTGCAAAAGTTACAACTTCCTCCCCATAATATATACATCAACAATAGAAGTCTTAATATGTGCTTTATTTTTTACTTTTTTTTCTTTAAATGATAGAAAAATCTAATAGAAATAAAACAAAATGTATTAGAAAATAATATATACTAAATTTAGTCAATTTATAATGCACTAACAATAAAATATAGAAAATGAAAAAATTCACCTTTCAAATGGATACATCCATCGAAATTGAACATAACCTCTAACTTTGGTCTTATATGGCAAGTGAATCAAAAGATATTCTATAGAATCATAAAATGACGGTGGAAATATTCTTTCTAAATTATACAAAATAATTGGAATGTCTCTCTTTAATATCTCCATGTGTGAATGACTTAATACTGTCGAGCAAATATCATGAAGGAAAATATTTAACTCCGTAATGGTGCCACATACAAAATTTGATAAGATTTTCTTTAAAACAATAAGAATTAGTCTTTCCATGAATATATGACAGTCATGAATTTTCAATCAAATTAATTTACATTCCTTTAAATCGACGCATCTTCCAAGACTAAAGACATAACCATCAAGAAATCTCAATGATTTCAACCATTCACAAATAATCCGTCTCTAATCCTTATTCGATATATAAACTACTGTTGGCTTTGTCCCCTACTACTTTCATCGACATCAAGAGTGGGTCATTTACTAGTCCTGGGTTGGGCAATATCTTCCCCGTGATTTGCCTCCTTCGTGTTGGTTGTGGGACCGATCGACAGGGGTACTAAGGGCGAGCGAATCGCCTTTTGTACCAAAGAGTGGGTCATTTACAAATGAGTTGCATATCTTTTCTTGCATTCAGATTGTATTTCATTTTTCCATTAATATCCATCACTGTATTTATCAGATTATCAAAAATATTCTTCTCAATATGCATTACGTCAAGATTATGATAAATCAAATGACTCTGTCAATATGATAAATTCCAAAATATACCCTATTTAGTCCATTTATATGTACTTCCATAGTCATATGTTGTAACATTTGGTTCTTCAATAATAGATGGAAAGTTAAGCACTCTATACCATATGCATTCATCGGTTAATCTCAATGGTAGAGGTGTTCTTTCAATTCTGTTCTTAGTGAATTCTTCTTTATTCCTTCTAAATTTATGATTTGGTGGTAAAACTTATCTATGACAATCAAAATAACTCACCTTCTTTTTATGTTTCAATCTAAATGACATTGATTTCTCCATACATATTAGACATCCCAAAATTTCAACGGTACTCCATCACGATAACATATCATAAGCCGAAAAATCATTTACGGTCTAAAGAAGCACAACTTTCAATATAAATATCTGATTAATATGAACATCACATATAGAAACACCTTCATCCTATAGTTGTTTCAACTTCGCAATTATTAATTGCATATAAAAATCTATTAACTTTTCCGAATTTTATGGGCCAGGAACAATCGATGTTAACAATATATACAATATTTTCATGCACATACCAAGTGGAAGATTATACGGAGTTAAGATAACTAGCCAACAAGAATAAGTTCTTTCGTATTTGCCAAATAGAGCAAATCCATCGTCACAGAAACATAACCTAATGTTTCGAATCTCCTTCACAAACTCAGGATATGTTCTATCAAAAAATTTTCACGCTTCTGCATCTAATGGATAACACATTAGTCCTTTCTCTATTTCATGATTTGCATGTCAAGTCATATGTTTAATAGTGACCTTTGATGCATAAAGCCTTTGTAATCTAGGGGTTAAAGGCAAATAAAATATTTATTTATATGATTTACATTGCTTATTACCACTCAACCTCATCTACTCTTGTACCTACATTGATTATAAAATTTATTAATATCTATATTTGTATTATCTTCCCAATATAGCATAGAACCATCTCTATAAAGATCAATTCTTTCCACTGAAAGACCTATTTCTTTTATAATCTTTTTCATACTGTAGAAATCATTGGGCATTATGTGATTATGTGGCAATACTTATCTAATAACCTAAATAAAATCATTAAAATAATCTTCAAATATATTATACTCATCTTTAACATTCAATAATCTTGTAGTTAGAGATAATTTAGTGTGACTGTCTGATGCATGCGAACGCGACCTCAAATCTTGCAACGGAGACTATCGAGGACTCGAAGCACGCGCTCAACGCCCGCAAGTGCACGGATGTCATCAAGTAATAAAAAGATTATCGATCCCACAGAGACTGAGATTCGAGTACCGATTTGTTCAGTGGATGTTATTGTTCGGGACTAGACTCTAAGGGTTGCAATTAGGAGGGATGTCGGCGGTCCTAACTCTAATATGGTGTCACACGGAGGAAAAGAAAGGGCGCTACAAGTCTTTAGATGGATTCTAGGATTTCGATTTCGTTTGTGTGTCGCAGAACACGTTGTCAATTGGGTTTGCTTAGATTTCTAGTTACGGTTTTGTGGAAAGGACATCATACACTCCCCTAATGAGCCTTCACTTCTATCGGGAGCTACCTTTGTCATACTAGGTCAACCCCTAGCTTTAGGACGGGATAGTCAGTACGAGGATGCCGAATCGATCCCTACGACGAGTCAAAAATGAGGTTCGTTTCCTACTCTATCGCAATCCTTCTACCTACAATTACCGGCGATGAGGCTAACCCTTAGGTTCCTCTTTAATTTCCCTAAATTTTTGATACGAGGGTTGTCACCCCTCGTATCAAAATAATAACTATAGATCTAAACCAAAACACCAATTGCAAATATAAATTCGAGAACGAAAAGATATTTGAATCAACATGTTCCAACTCAACACAAACTACTCCCTAATTCTAGAATCAGAAAATCTACTCCATAGATAGGAGAGAAGAAACACAAGGCATGTTCATATCCGTATAAACAATAGATATTATGCAAAGAATAGGATTTACAATGCAATGTGGGTCTTCTTTTCGACGTTGAAGTGCAGAACCTTGATCTCCGACAGCATTCTTCCTCCCCGTTGCGAGTTCCCGAAGCTTTTCAGGGCTTCAGAGTGTCGTCCCAGCCATTGTGCCTCCTTTCTAGGGTTTGGGCGGAGCTTTTCTTATATAGACATCACGCCAGATCGCTGTGAAATCTGAAAAAAAAACCCTAGTCGCGTCAATTTGCTAGGTCGCCACACGGCTGTGTGAAAACACACGGCCTAGCCATGTGTCAGGCTATGGTGGTCATTTTCGCCCTCTGAACACGATCGTGTGTGGGCACACACCCTAGCAGTGTTCCCTTCTGCGTCCAGCTGCCAAATGTCTTCTTTTGCTCCGAAATTGCACCGTTTTCCTATAAAATGCTATCATGCACACAAAAGTAAATAGAGCAGATCTCCGAACCAGAAAATAGGAAATCCATGCAATATAATGTAAAATATGTATGAAACAAACATAAAATGCTATGAGATGTGAGCGAAAACTACTCCTAAAGTTCTATATGTTTTGCTCACATCACTATCGTAACCAGATCAGACGGGTTCATCTGCAACTTTTAATACTTCTTGAAATTGGATATATGATTCATTATCTATATTTTCATCAACATCTGTTACTTATACCCCCTCCAACAGTGATGCACAATTGTTATACATTTGTTCAAGTGTTTGAGGAAAACTAGAACTTGCAACGCTCAATTCAGGAATGGAATTCTAACCTGTTGCACCAACTATATACTCTGATATGAATTTAATTGATCATAACATCTCTGATCCTCACTAACTGGCATTTGTATGTTTCATCCATCCACTTCATCATATATGAATGGTTCGCCATGACATATCTAATTATAATAATTTTGAGAAAAATCAAATCTACAAAGATGTTCTCAAACTTTATCACGCGTAAAAATTTACCATTATGATATTTTTTTACAAGGACACCTTAACTTATTCTCATCCATAAACTCAACATTACTATAAGAAAAATTTAAAAATTATTTCAGGCCAAGAATAAACTCATCTGTTAAACTTCGACATTCAGGTAAGTTTTTTTTATACATCTAACTCCTTTCTTTCTCTATTTTTTTATTTTCAAATTTATATCAAAGATTAATTTTATTCTCATTATTTTGCATCAATAAGTAATTGAACGACTAATTTATATCCAAAATAATTTTTTCTAATACATATTTATTTTTGGTCTGATAATGAGTTATAGATTATAACATGTCATGTAACGACCGGCCCCTATTGGCACCTGGCCCCTATTGGCGGAATTTGGCGACCCCTATTGGTCGACGACCGTCGCCCCTGTTGGCCCGTCGTTACTCACCTGGACTTCCCACCCCTGGAAGTGGGTTTTTGCCTTCCCCAGGATTCGAACTCTAGACCTCCAGGTTAAGTACTAAAGTTTATGAATCCTGGTAACCAAGTGATCAAGGATCACTTGGTTACCAAGATTCATAAACTTTAGTACTTAGCCTGGAGGTCTAGAGTTCGAATCCTAGGGAAGGAAAAAATCCACTTCCGCCGAATTCCGCCAATAGGGGTCAGGTGCCAATAGGGGCCGGTCGTTACAATAAAAAGGCATCTTTTTAATTGTAACGACCGGCCCCTATTGGCGGAATTCGGCGACCCCTATTGGTCGACGACCGTCGCCCCTGTTGGCCCGTCGTTACTCACCTGGACTTTCCACCCCTGGAAGTGGGTTTTTGCCTTCCCCAGGATTCGAACTCTAGACCTCCAGGCTAAGTACTAAAGTTTATGAATCCTGGTAACCAAGTGATCCAAACCAGGAGTCTCCGAGCGAAAATCCGACAAAGACCTCCTGTCAGCGGGTGACAATACCAATTTTTATACAAGGCCTACATGGTCACTATACATCGGTCAACACGACAAGAATCCAAACAACACACGCAGATAATAATAAGGACTCAGGCCAACAAATCTAGGTAAATAAAAGTCTACACTAACTAGACTTACCCCTTCTGCCATCTGGGCAGGAATACCCAACCAAACCAATCAAAATAAGATCCGACCAATGGTCCACAAGAACCCCAAAAATCCACGAGTACATAAATCCATTTCCAAGCCTAAACATATCTTCTATACAAAATTCAAACCATAACTCAAACAACTAATAAACTGTCACTACGAGGGGGGGATATGACAACTGGACTCTCCTGACAGCTTCATCCTGAAATAAAAATAAAACCACGGGGTAAGTTCAAAGAACTTAGCGGATATTAGTCGATATGAATAGCAAGATATAGCTAACAATACTAATCATGCCAGTACAGTCTCATATATATGGTAAGCAAGAAATAAATGCAAAAGGACTGTACTCACCTGAATCTCCTACTCTGATATAGGAGCATGTGCCCTACTATAAGAGATAAAGTCATCACCATAAATGAATATGAATCCTGTATGCATGGCAATCATATGCAACATCCAAGGCATCAATAAAATGCAACAAACACAATACAAATGCGATCCATGCAAAAATGCATGTCGTGCATATGACATGGTCACCCCTGACGCCAGTCAGCCGCCTCACACGCGATGGTGAAGCCGAGTGGGTAGGGCTATGACAACTGTGCACTCTGTCATCACTGCTCCTGAGTGACCGAGTGGACAGGATGCTGTCGGAGTACACCTATCCTCCTGCCCCAAACAGAGTGGGGGAGCTAAGCTCTCATCTCCCGGTGTCATAGACCAGAGGAGGGATCCCTGCCCGCTACCACGCTGCCTCATCGCTACCCATGAGCGGACGGAGCTCGACAGAGCAATCCGCACACACCCTCCTGATGTACCACTAACCCATGAGTGGCAGTGTGTGCAGGCCATGTAACTGGCTGCGGGCTCAACAATAATGGAACCCCGTCCAGCCAGCATGCAATCATGCAAGATGGTGCATGATACTAAAGCATGTCAATCCTACTCAAAATACCTATCCGAATAATATGTACAATCAATATGTACATATCCATAATCCAAGTAACTATGATCCAAATAAACAGGGAAGACAAAAATCATACCCTATCCAATGCATGTATCAATAGGCACAAAAACATACTAGGCATATAAGCATGAAAATTATTGAAAGCTATCCTAACTAGCATATCAACTTGACTATATCTAAAAGATAAGTCAAAATACCCGCCTGAATATATATCCGTAAAAAGAACCAAATCGTCACGACTAGGGACCTGCCTCGTGACCGAAACCTGCATATAGCATAATTATAGTCAAGCACAAAATATACAATTCAACAACAAATCGAATACTTAATCGATTTCCTTTATAACCCAATTGCCCCAAATCAATTTCCAATTCTTCCAAATTTTCCAATCGTCTTAATAATCCTTTTCCTACCACAAATATCCATACAATTAATTTAGCCCGCTAAATCAATTGATAAAACTTTGATTAATTAATGATAAACTAATTAATCAATTAAACCTGGTTTAACCTGCATTTTAACAATCTAAGCCAAATAAAAATAAAATTTACTGGCTTTTAATTTATCCAACTATTGTACCCACAAATTTACCCAATTAATTCCTAATCCTCCAAATATCATACCGATCAACCGAATAACACCGGAATCAACCCAAATCGACCAATCAAACTCACCCGCCCTAGAAATTCCACCAAATAGATACCCCAACTCAATTTCTTAAATTCACAGTCGACACCTCCAAATCAAACCCTCACAGCCTCTCACAGCCGACAACACTAAAATTAGCCCATCCTAAATATATCCCAGCAGCTCTGTCAAGGAACTTAACTATCATTTACAAGACGGTTCGAACAAGCCCCTTACCTAGCTACCGGTAGAACCTCGCCGAGAAGGAGAAGACGGCGAGCCAAGGTGGCGACAAGGCTACTCTGGTCTGGGAAGAAGAAACATGTGGCGTGCGTCGCGTTTGTTGGCGCTTGTAGAGGGCGACCGACCACAGCTCTCGGGCGGCCAGTGCTCATGAGGCGAGTGAGGTCGCGCTGCGAAATCTCTAGGTCGGACGACACGAAACTCCGGCTTAGTCGGACGGCGGAGGGAACGTGCGGCGGCGGCGGTTTGTCACAGATCGTCGGTGGAGAAAAGGGCTCGAGAAAAACTCTTGAGGAGGCGCAAAGGATTAAGTGGCGGGGGAAAAAGAAAAAGGGAAATAGAAATTAGGTTTTCTATTGTGTATTTATCCCCTTTAAATAGACCTCTCTAAAGCCCATTTATTTTATCCCCGTAAAAGTCTCGTACGAAGTCCGTTTAAATCCAGAAAAATTCCTAAAATTCCCTAAAAATCTCGAAAAATTTCTAGGATTATTTTCTTAATTATTTAGCCATTAATTTTACATTTTTTTAAATTTTCCAGTATTTAACATTCTCTCCCACTAATAAAAATTTGGTCCCCAAATTTCCTACTCAGATGCACGAGTAAGAAATACCACAAGTACTGAAAATATACCTCACGTACCTTAAGTAAACAAGTGAGGGTATTGAGCTCGGATCTTTTCCTCGAGCTCCCAAGTAGCCTCCTCGTCGGTGTGGTGACTCCACCCGACCTTGACAAGTCACAAAATCTTATTTCTCAACTGTCGTTCCTTGTGATCCAGAATTCGTACCGGAACCTCTGCATAAGTAACATCAGGTTGAATGTAACCTGACATATCTGATAGAATATGTGTAGAATCTGACACATACTTCCTCAGCATGAACACATGAAACACATCCTGGATACCAGCCAAAAATGGTGGTAGCCCTAGACGGTAAGCGATTGCTCCGATCCTCTCAAAAAATCTCGAAAGGCCCAATGTACCTTGGAGCTAACTTACCACGGAGGTCAAATCTCTTCACCCCTTCCGTGGGTGAGACTCGCAAGAAAACATGATCACCAATAGAGAACTCCCGAGGTCTCCGTCTTCGATTTGCATAACTCTTCTGACGATCCTGCGTCTCTGTCATCCTACGTCTGATAGTACGGACCAACCCTGTCTCATACTGAGCTCTATGGGTCCTAGCAACTGGTCCTCCCAGTTGCCCCCGAAATCCATTACACAGGACCTTAACAAGTCCTCGAGTGTATAAATGGCCCGCTCAGACTGTCCATCTGTCTGCGAATGGAAGGCAGTACTAAACCGAAGTTGTGTGCCTAAAGCCTGCTGCAGACTCTGCCAAAACCTAGACGTGAAACGGGGATCTCTATCTAATATAATGCTCAAAGGAACACCATGCAATCTGATGATCTCCCGACAATATAGCTCTGCCAACCGATCCAGAGAGTCGGTCTTCCGAATCGATAAGAAGTGCGCGGATTTGGTTAGTCGGTCTACGACTACCCAAATCGCGTCATGGCCTTGACGTGTCCTAGGCAATCCCATCACAAAATCCATAGTAATATGATCCCACTTCCACTCAGGAATAGGAATCCTCTGAAGTAATCCAGTTGGTCTCTGGTGCTCAGCCTTGACCTGCTGACAAATCAGACATCTAGCTACAAAATCCGCGATGTCTTTCTTCATACCGTTCCACCAATACAAACGCTTTAAATCTCGATACATGCGGGTTTCGCCTGGGTGGATCGCAAATCGAGAACGATGAGCCTTCTGTAGTAACTCCTCCATGCAGGGTGAAATGAGGTACACATAATCTGCCTCGGAAATATATAATACCCTCATCATCTCGGGTGAACTCAGTCTGCTGTCCAGAAGTTATCTGACTACCAATGAACTGTAAATGTTGATCAGCGGCACTGAGCCTCCGGACTCTTGTCCAGGATAGGCAGTGAGCAACCATGGTGACGAGCATACCTGCTCTGTCGGTCCCTGCTCCTCTAAGCTCAACTCAGAGAAACCCTGAATCAAATACGTGACCAACACTCGGATGGAAGCTAAAGTCCCTTGGGACTTCCGGCTAAGTGCGTCAGCAACCACATTGGCTTTCCCTGGGTGGTAGCTGATGGTACAGTCATAATCCTTCAGGAACTCCATCCATCTCCTCGCCGGAGATTGGGTTCATACGTAATAGATATTTGAGACTCTTATGATCGGTGAGAATCTCGCGTAATACCATATAAATGATGCCTCCAAATCTTGAGGCATAAATAATAGCGGCAAACTCTAAATCGTGGTGGTAGTTTTCTCATGATCCTTCAAGCTGGCGAGAAGCATAAGAGACTACCCTACCATGTTGCATCAATCTGCGCTAAACCACAGCAGAGGCGCATCTATATAGACGAAACCATCGTCCACGATGGTAATACCGAAATCGGTCGACACCAATCTCCTCTTGACTCACGAAAACTAGTCTCGCGCCTCTGTCCACGTGAACTTCATGCCCTTCACAGTAAGGCGTGTCAATGGCATAGCAATGCTCGAGAAACCCTCAGCGAACCGTCTGTAATAGCGGCCAAGCCTAGAAGCTGCGAACCTCCTGAGTGATTTGGTGCTCCCAACTAGTAATGACCTCGATCTTGGGGTCAACTGAAATACCTCTACTCGAAACCACATGTCCCAGAAAACCGACTGAGTGTAACCAAAATGCGCATTTATTGAACTTCGCATATAGCTGCTTCTGTCAGATCCTATCGAGAACAAGACGAAGATGTTGCGCGTGTTCCTCCTCGGAACGAGAATAGACCAGAATGTCATCGATAAAAACAATGACGAACCGATCTAGAAAATCCATAAATTCACGGTTCATCAAATCCATAAATACCGCTGGAGCATTGGTAAGCCCAAATGGCATTACCAAAAACTCATAGTGTCAATTTTAACGCCGCCTTACGAATGTCGTAATCTCTAACCCTTAATTGATGATATCCGGACCGCAAATCAATCTTAGAATAGACTGATGTACCTCTGAGCTGATCAAACAAGTCCTCAATACGTGGCAGAGGATATTTATTCTTGATACTGACGGCGTTCAACTGCCTGTAGTCGATGCACAGTCTCATCAAACTATCTTTCTTCTTCACGAAGAGAACCGGAGAACCCCAGGGTGATGCACTAGGGCGAATAAAACCTCTGTCCAAAAGTTCCTGGAGCTGAACCTTTAACTCATCCAACTCTCTCGGGGCCATACGATAAGGAGCTTTCGATGCCGGCGTCGTCCCAGGTATTAACTCAATCATAAACTCCACTTGCCTTCTGGGAGGCAGACCCGGTAACTCCTCTGGAAAGACATCTAAATACTCTCTAAATCTCTCCTGTAACCTCGCTTCGCTAATAATCGAAGCCAACAAGATATCCCACCAGCATCTCTCTACCGTCAGTAAATGGAAGGCCACTAACTCGCTTTCTCCCACCTCTGAGTGTACTATATACGTATAAGGTACGCCCATCGCTCCTCGATCCAAGACCGAGCCACTATTCTGACTGTGCCTCCACAATAAAGTGAACCAGCTTTTCATCGACTTTATAATCCGAATCCGAGTCAGGCCGCACTACATCGATGGGATAGGTAGGGGCGATCTTGAGTGGTCGGCCGGCTCAGCGATGGGCTGCCGAGTGCGTAGTAGCGAGGACCTCTCGGGGTGTTTGATGTGTAGCAGCAAGGTCTCCTGCTGGTACATCGGATGCCCCAGAAGCGGGTATCTCGGGAGGAGGATCCGCCGAGGACTGAGGATCCACTACTCCCTCAGCACCCTGTGGAATCTGACCCTGATCAATATGCTCACCCTCAGTAGATCTCTCTGGCAAGTCTGTCGCCAAAGATCTCTGGGTCGTCTGGCGTGGTCGTCCCACGCCACGTCTCGGCGCAGAAGCACGCCCACCTTGTCTCATATCTGTTAAATGAATACAGATATTACCACAAATAAAAACATATCAAATTAATCATCATACCTATTTCACCGTCAGGAGAGGTCCAGTAGCCGCCAAAACCCCATATTGACCTCGTCAACAATACCTCGAATTTTCGAAACATAAAAATCGTCGGAAATCCGTACAACTCCGAAAATACCCAGTTAACCTACCAAACTTGGCGAACTCCATAAACCCAAAGACCCTAAGAAACTCGAAAACCTACGCTCTGATACCAAATAAATTGTCACGCCCCGAGGGAGTCTCCGCCAGATGAAAATCCGACAACACCTCCCCTGTACGGGTGACAATACCAATTTTTATACAAGGCCTACATGGCCACTATACATCGGTCAACACGACCGGAATACAAACAACACACGCAGATAATAATAAGGCCTCAGGCCAACAAATCTAGGTAAACAAAAGTCTACACTAACTAGACTTACCCCTTCTGCCATCTGGGCAGGAATACCCAACCAAACCAATCAAAATAAGATTCGACCAATGGTCCACAAGAACCCCAAAAATCCACGAGTACATAAATCCATTTCCAAGACTAAACATATCTTCTATACAAAATTCAAACCATAACTCAAACAACTAATAAATTGTCACTACGAAGGGGGGGGATATGACAACTGGACTCTCCTGACAGCTTCATCCTGAAATAAAAATAAAACCACGGGGTAAGTTCAAAGAACTTAGCAGATATTAGTCGATATGAATAGCAAGATATAGCTAACAATACTAATCATGCCAGTACAGTCTCATATATAAGGTAAGCAAGAAATAAATGCAAAAGGACTGTACTCACCTGAATCTCCTACTCTGATATAGGAGCATGTGCCCTACTATAAGAGATAAAGTCATCACCATAAATGAATATGAATCCTATATGCATGGCAATCATATGCAACATCCAAGGCATCAATAAAATGCAACAAACACAATACAAATGCGATCCATGCAAAAATGCATGTCGTGCATATGACATGGTCACCCCTGACGCCAATCAGCCGCCTCACACGCGATGGTGAAGCCGAGTGGGTAGGGCTATGACAACTGTGCACTCTGTCATCACTGCTCCTGAGTGACCGAGTGGGACGGGATCTTTGTCGAGTACACCTATCCTCCCGCCAAGCAGTGGGAGCTAAGCTCTCATCTCCTGTCATAGCGAGGAGGAGGGATCCTGCCGCCACCACCTCGCCTCATCGCTACCCATGAGCGGACCAGCGGAGCCTGACAGAGCAACTGCACACACCCTCCTGATGTACCACTAACCCATGAGTGGCAGTGTGTGCAGGCCATGTAACTGACTGCGGGCTCAACAATAATGGATCCCCGTCCAGCTAGCATGCAATCATGCAAGATGGTGCATGATACTAAAGCATGTCAATCCTACTCAAAATACCTATCCGAATAATATGTACAATCAATATGTACATATCCATAATCCAAGTAACTATGATCCAAATAAACAGGGAAGACAAAAATCATACCCTATCCAATGCATGTATCAATAGGCACAAAAACATACTAGGCATATAAGCATGAAAATTATTGAAAGCTATCCTAACTAGCATATCAACTTGACTATATCTAAAAGATAAGTCAAAATACCCGCCTGAATATATATCCGTAAAAAGAACCAAATCGTCACGACTGGGGACCTGCCTCGTGACCGAAACCTGCATATAGCATAATTATAGTCAAGCACAAAATATACAATTCAACAACAAATCGAATACTTAATCGATTTCCTTTATAACCCAATTGCCCCAAATCAATTTCCAATTCTCCCAAATTTTCCAACCGTCTTAATAATCCTTTTCCTACCACAAATATCCATACAATTAATTTAGCCCACTAAATCAATTGATAAAACTTTGATTAATTAATGATAAGCTAATTAATCAATTAAACCTGGTTTAACCTGCATTTTAACAATCTAAGCCAAATAAAAATAAAATTTACTGGCTTTTAATTTATCCAACTATTGTACCCACAAATTTACCCAATTAATTCCTAATCCTCCAAATATCATACCGATCAACCGAATAACACCGGAATCAACCCAAATCGACCAATCAAGCTCACCCGCCCTAGAAATTCCACCGACAGCCGATACCCCCAACTCAATTTCTTAAATTCACAGTCGACACCTCCAAATCAAACCCTCACAGCCTCTCATAGCCGACAACACCAAAATCAGCCCATCCTAAATATATCCCAGCGGCTCTGTCAAGGAACTTAACTATCATTTACAAGACGGTTCGAACAAGCCCCTTACCTAGCTACTGGTAGAACCTCGCCGAGAAGGAGAAGACGGCGAGCCAAGGCGGCGACAACTTGCGGCTATAGGTCTTATTTGGGAAGAAGAAGCGGGAAGCGCGTCGCGTTCTTGGCGCTTGTAGAGGGATGGCCGACCACAGGCTCTCGGGCGACGGTGCTCGCGGGAGCACGAGTGAGGGGTGTGGCGCGAAATCTCTAGGTAGGACGACACAGGAAACTCCGGCTTGCGTGGTGTCGGACGGCGGAGGGGGAGCACGCGCCGGGGCGGCGATGGTTGTCGGCGAAGCAGAGATCGTCGGCAAAGAAAAAGGGCTCGGGGAAGAAAAACTCGCGCGAGGAGAAACTGCCGAAGGATTAAGCGGCGGGGGAAAAAGAAAAAGGGAAATAGAAATTAGGTTTTCTATCGTGTATTTATCCCCTTTAAATAGACCCCTCTAAAGCCCATTTATTTTATCCCCGTAAAAGTCTCGTACGGAGTCCGTTTAAATTCAGAAAAATTCCTAAAATTCCCTAAAAATCTCGAAAAATTTCCAGGATTATTTCCTTAATTATTTGGCCATTAATTTTACATTTTTTTAAATTTTCCAGTATTTAACATGTCAAACTAATAATAAATTTTTACAGTAAAAGAAATACATAAAAATAAACATTATATATATTATAGGACGATAAGTGTAAAAATTTTGAATAGAGAGTACTGTCGCTGGTGGAAGCAATGTATGATGAGCTAATCAATAGAATCCTTTGTGTATGTGTCGATCACCTAAATGATGAACAACCATGCAAAAAATCTATAAAAGATAAAACATTAAAAGTGTGTAAACTCTATGCAAATTATTAAAGGGGGAAACACAAGGGCGAAAACCCCCGAGAGGGTGACACCCGTGGGCTGGGGTGACCCCCGCATGGGGTGGGGGGAGGTCATAGGGTGGGGTAATTCCCACGCGAGGAGTGACACCTGGGAAGGCGAGCCACGCCCAACGTCCACGTGGAAGAGGGGCAGAGAGGGGGGATGATGCTTGTGCGAGCCAAGCCGAGGGCGAGTGCGGGCTGGGGTCGAGGGCATCACACCCCCCCCCTCCTCGACTCGAAGGCGCTATCAACCACAGGGGTCCTCGCATAGGGCTTCACCGGACAGGGGCGACAGATATGTAAACTTTTCCATGAGAGCTCTTTTACTCCGTTTGAGCTCAACCTCAATTGATTCATCATCTTCTTTTTGTGTTTCAACTGTTATTTTTTAGGAACTCGCTTCCTCTCAGGTCTTAATGGAAATATATGTTTGAAGAATGAGGTATTTCTCAATTTAATTATCAAGTTCTTATGTATCTTTGGTATTTGAAACTCATATACAAGGTGTTAGGACCGTGGTGAGCTAGATGCGGGTGAATAACTCTGATCGCTTCAATAAAGTTGAGCAACTGAAAAAATTTAAAGCAAACCCAACAAACAATACACACACTAAAATGATTAGTTTTACTTGGTTCATCACCTCCCTAGGTGACTATGTCCAAGGCTATATGTAGCATTCTATCACCTCTATTGCTTTGCTCATTTCTCAAAAAAACTATGAAAGTGGAGAAACCTCTTATAGTACTTTTTACAAAGAACTTATAAATATTAGCAAAAGGAAATTACAAGAGAAAGATGATGAGAAGAATTACAATGTTCTTTTTGCACACACTCTTTTTCTTATTGCTTGAAAATTGCTTAGAGATGATCTTGAGAGTCTTGGGCACAAAACTCATAATGGAATAGTATATTCATTGTGTCACCAAACCCTATGCAAAAGGTCATTATAATAGTTGTGAATCATTTTGTTTCTACACCTTTTAGTTGCCAACAATAGATTGGAATATCAAACAATCAATTACTAATTGTTGATTTATCGTTCAATGGTCACTGACCACGAATCAGTGGCTGAGATCATCCTAGATTTTGAATAACAATCAATTGCCCATTGTAACCAATCGATTGTTTATGAGTAGTCGAACCAGCCAATCAATTTAAGAAACTTCTATTTGCATGACATTTCTACCAATCAATTACCTCATCACAATAATCAATTGGTTGTCAGTAGTTGAACTGCTAAATTGACTCAGAGGTATTTTGTTCACTTGACACCATCTACCAATTGATTACCTAATCACAATAATTGATTGTTGAACCCTGATACAAAGTTTTTCCCTTAACCCCTCGACCACAACCCTCCTTCAAGCCTATAATGTATCAATCGACTGATACACTGATTTTAGCCATCCTAATTACTAAAGTATGCCTACCTAAACTTCTCTACTCTCATTTTCCAAGTACCTCATGTCAGATGAGCCTCTTATTTTCTAGAATTTCATGCCAGGAGCTTCCTCATCTTCGGGTCTTCATATACCCTTGCATCCAATCTCATGATCTGCTTGAGCTTCAGTCTACCTAGCAACCAATCACTCTACCTTGCCAGGACTTCATCTACCCATGTCTGATATCCGATCAACCTTGATCTGCTAGGACTTTCCATCACCAAATATTTAGTCATCCTTGACCTGTTTAAACTTTCTATTTCATGTCAAGTGTCCGATCAACCATAACCCAGTTGGTCCTCTCACTTGTCAACTCTCTGTTGGACTTCCGATCACTAAGTGTCTAGTCCTCCTTTGTCCACTTGAATTTTTTCACTTATCAAGTATTTGATAAACCTTGACCTACTTAACTTCTCAATCAACTACTTTCCAACGAACCCTACATACATCATGGTCAATTTAATCCAATGATGTCAACACTCTCCTTCATTGCACAACTCTGGATGACCTATACCATTCTTTGCCTATCATCAACCTACTATCATATTGTCAAATATCAAAACTCAACTCAAGCTTGGTTAATTTTGACCTGAGATCGATTGCACCAACACAAAGAATCGGTAAATACTACTGTTATGTGCATATTCTATGACTATACAATCCATAGTGTTTGTTACTATCCTAATCTTTTTTGGATTAGAAATCAAAACTTCTGCGAGACACCCGCACACACTCAATAGAAGAGCATTAATTATCTCTTTTAAAGTGTGATTCTTTCTCTTACTGAGAAGCATAGTGAGTTATTGTTTCATATCTAATCTCATGTTTAACACAAAACTCAATGAATAGTGATGATATACACAACCTCAGTCACTTCGCACCACCTTAATGAGAGTCATTATAACTAGTGATATTTAAAATCAGCTCCAAGAAAGTAAATCATGGGCAATCTAATCTAAACAACCATCATTAATCTACTATCATATTATCAAACATCAAAACTCAACTCGAACTTGGTCAATCTTGACCTGAGGTCGATTGCACCAGCACAAGAAATCGATAGACACCTACACACTCATAAATATTTATAAGATGACTCTCTTCCACAACTTATAATAACTTTTCTCTATTTTCTTATAAGTACCTTATTTAAAAAGTAATTAGTTGTTATTATAACCCCCCCCCATCCCACCGCGCATGTTCTCTATCAATCTAGAACTAAATAGAAGAGCATTAATTATCTCTTTTAAAATGTTATTCTTCCTCACACTGAAGAGTATAGTGAGCTATTGTTTCGTATCTAATCTCATGTTTAGTACAAAATTCAACAAATGATGATGATATACACAACCTCAGTCACTTCACACCACCTTAATCTTCTTATTAAGATTATTTTCAACCTCATTTTTATAGAGAATAAATTTCTCTATAACTTTATCCTAACTTTTAATAAGATATGCATAGAAAAATTTTATGTTATCGTCTACAAATGTGATGAAGTATTTATTTCTATTACATATCAATTTTTAGGTCACACACATCTATGTGAATTAGGATGAATGATTCATTACTACTTTCAATTCATTGAAATGATGACCTTGTCATTTTTGCTTCTACACAAATCTTGCACTTGTATTTCAGGTTAATTTAGAATGTGAGTATGTTTTGCATATTAATTAGTCTACGCAATAAATCATAATTAACATGTTCTAGTCTACTCAAGCATATACATAAAAGAACATTCACTTTTATTAATTTTGGTTTTACTGTCATTACACTTAACTTAAAAAGTTCATCAATTATATATCTCTTTCCTATAAACATTCTATTTTTGGACAGAATAACTTTGTCTCACTCAAAAATAATGTAGAAATCATGCTTGCTTAGTAGTGAATTGAAAACCAAATTCTTGTAAATCTCTACAATATATGTCACATTGTTCAGAGTCAGTACTTTTTCTGAGGTCATCTTCAGT
Organism: Wurfbainia villosa; assembly: GCA_025175895.1. NCBI lineage: Eukaryota > Viridiplantae > Streptophyta > Magnoliopsida > Zingiberales > Zingiberaceae > Wurfbainia > Wurfbainia villosa. The sequence goes on from CM046005.1 coordinate 954,559, forward strand.
ATCACTTTTACTTAGCCCTTGATATCCAAGGTTGTTGAATTTCCTATGAATAGATTTTCCCCATCCTTGATTTCCTTAAAGTTATGAAGCCGCTTTTTATTAGTGCACACGTCTAGTGACACCAGTATCGATCCACCATATATATTACAAATTTGAGCCTATTAGGTTCACTTTGGAGATCACAGTACATAGATCCATGTCTAGTCCCTCTTTCAAATTGGACTCCCGCTTCTTTTTTGACTTCTTGCAATCTAAAGATTTATGACCAATTTGATCATAATTGAAGTGTCTCTCAAAGAATTGTTTTTTGCTAATGTCTCCTTCGGTCCCACTTTACAAAACTTGGGATTTTTCTGTTTCAAATTTTCATCGTGCTTCATCACGTTGACTTTAACAATCGCCTAAGTGAATGATCGCTTGTTGGAGCTCTTATTATCTTCCTCAATAAGAAGTCAGACAATGAGTTTCTCGATATTCATCTCTTTCTGCTTGTACTTCAGGTATAGTTCTTGAACTTTTTCTAAGTGGGAGGCAGTTTTTCAATGATAATTGCCACTTAGAAGGTTTTAATCAACATCATGCCTTCTAAGTGAATCTCGTGCAGATCACCTGAAGCTTCTTAACTTAAATGATCACCAACATGAAATTTATCATATTATAGTCTAGGAACAACCAATAATAAATTTTTTTACCCCCACATCCTCTGTGTTGTATTTCTTGTCTAGAAACTCTCAAAGTTCTTTAGTCATTCCCTTCATGCTATACACATTATCAGCAAGTTAGTAAATCATTTGAGGATGTAGTTTTGGCATAGGAACTCTGAATAGTTCAATGCTTCTATTATAGTGATGGTTTGGACATAACTAGTACCCTCAAGTACCTTGGGAGGTTCCTCTATCATAAATTGGGCTAGGTTCAACATGGTCAGATTGAAATATATTTTGTTGTCATCACTTGAAGTTCAACCTAGTAAACTTCTCTAGTTTTTCTCCATGATTGATTGAGACATTCTCGATCAAGGCAAAGGAGATCATCGCTTATTGAGTAGCTTGTTCAGTCTTATTTATCTCAATTATTTTTGTGGTCATCTCATCAGAACAATTTTGTTTTAAGACTGTTAATCGAACTCTTCTTTAGAGGATTATTTGTCAGAGTTTTATAGGAACAGTTTGAATTTAAATTCATAAAATGAATTTAGATTTATCTATTAAGATGACACATCTTTCTTGGTCGAATGATCGAGCTAGTTGTGTACTTGAGCTAGCTTAGTATTGAGTACCCAAACTGGCTAAATACTTGAGTAGCCGAACTAGCTAAGTACTCGAGCTAACTACGTATTGAATTGGTTGAATATTGAGTACTCAAGTTGTCAAGCTACTGTGCTGTCGGAGAGAAGTTTCATTGTGCATGAGTCATCGTTAGGCTGTCGAAGAGAATGGGAAGTTCAAAGAACACCAAGGCATGGCTGGGACTTGGGTCGTGGAAGAGGAGGACCCTTCCGACGTGATAGATCCTCAGACAGCGAGCAGAATTATCATCTCTACAACGCAAGGAAGCTCGAAGATTCTGACGATCACTGTAAGTTTTAATTTACAATATACATTTTATGTTTCAGCATTTAAATTAGATCAAACAGATGCAATAATACAAACAATAGTATCAGAGCCTTGTTGGTTCGCATCTGTTCGAATTTTTACCTGCAAAATCATTGTTCATTGCGAAAGTAAGTCGCGAGAACGAAGAATAGTTATTTTGTCAAGCAGTTTCCGAAAAAAACCCTGGGGAAACTGCTCTGCTTCCCGAGCAGTTTTAGACCGATCTGAGTATTAGACCGGTAGCGATGTAAGAATAGTTCCCTGGTGGGAACAGTTCCCTGGGAAACTGCTCTGCTTCCCGAGCAGTTTTCAGACCAGTCTGGTTATCAAACTGGTTGCGATGGTGGGAATAGTTCCCTGGCAGGAACAGTTCCCTGGGAAAATTGCTCGAGAGAGAAGTCCCCTGATGGGAACAGTTTCCTGGTGGGAACAGCTCCCTGGGGACAACTGCTTCCCGAGCAATTCCATAGTGGGAATTGTTCCCTAGCGAGAACAGTTCCCTGGGAAAACTACCTGGGAGAACAGTCCCTTGATGAGAATAGTTTCCTGGTGGGGACAGTTCTGGAAGCTACTTCCCGAGCAATTTCAGATCGATCTGATTAACAGACCAATTTAGTTTTCCGAATGGTTCCCTAGGGGACAGTTTCGGAAACTATTCTCGAGCAGTTCCTAAAAGTGCTCGGGATTTCAAACCGGTTTGGAGATTAGACCAATCTAGTTTCGAAAAACCAGTCTGAATAATTTGGATTGATCGATTCGGTGATCAATTCATCAAGCGTCGAGAATTTAGAGGATTTTAGACCAATGCGGAGAGTTAGACGATCTGGTTTAAAAACCCCTTGAATAATTGGATCGATCGATTCAAACCGATCGGTATCAAACCGATCGAGAATTTCAGAAAGTAGTCTGAAAATTGGTCAGGTCAGTCTAGATTTCAAAAAACAATTTGGAAATTCGATAGACCGGTCTAGATTTCAAAAATCGGTCTGGATTTCGAAAATCGGTCTGGATTGATGTCAACCCAGTCTGGAATTTCAGAAACCAGTCTGAAATTTTTTCTAACCGGTCTGGATTGACGTCAAACTGGTCTGGAATTTCATAAATCAATTTCAAATTCGTCAAACCAATCTAGTTTTTCTTATATAACCCTAAAAGTGGTCGAGGTTCACAGTAAGAGCTCAGCCAAAATGGCTAGTTCTATTGTTGGTCAACATTCGTTGACAAAGTTGATTTTGGTCAACTTAACTCATAACTTAATCGTCGAGTATTTGTTTGGAATAAATAGAAATCGACTTAAACAACTTATAGATAGGTTGATAAGAACTAGAGTTGATGACTAGAGACGATGTGAAAATAAATTAATATTCATGTTACTCGAGTGCCTGGGGTACTTGGAGAAAATTGGATGGTGTTTAAGTTTTCACATATTAATGGTCATGTCAAGTCAAAAAAATTTAAAATGATTGGACTTAGATGATAGTTGATTGGTAAAAGTATCAGTCAACTGGTCTAAGCGTTTCAGTCTACTATTCTCCAGAGAATCAAGGATATTTATCCTTGATTGATTGTGTTCGTTCTATGCCTATATGTAGGAAATCTCGTGATCGCTAGAGGGGGAGTGAATAGCGCGTCGACATTTATCGATGGATTACGATCACGTACTTGCTACAATTCGATTAGTGCGCAGCAGAAATAGTAGAAATAAAACAATAACAAGATATACAAGCACACAATATAATGTGGTTCGGAACTAAATAGTTTCTACTCCACGGATTGAGCTCTACGAGCTCGAGTGATGACAACACCACTAATAGAACTCCTTCTCGACAACACGTCAGAGGCAGAGAAACCTCGTACAAGGATTACAATAGTAATACAAATAAATACAAGCAAATATAAATATGAAATACACTATAAGTAAAGTAAAAACACTTTACAAATGCTCTTTTGATTGTTTGATCTTTGGTTGCCTTGGACTAGCCTTGAAGGACTGGAAAGCACCAACTATTCCCCTCCAAATCGCCCAAGAGAACCATTGCCAAATCCCTCCTTTCGAGCTGCCTTTATAACCTGCATTCGGGCTGGATTTCACCTAGCAGTCGACTGATCGGGACCATCAATCGATTGCTCCTATACCCGTTGTCTCACAACGGCATGAGCCACGTCGGATAAGTTCCAACGGATAAACCATCAGTCGACTGATCATGCCTCCACTCGACTGTCAAAACCTAACAGTCGACTTGAGAAGCTTCTGTGCCCAAATTCTCGACCAGCAGTCGACTGATCTCTAGATCAGTCCACTGCTCAGGCCATCAATCGACTACCCAATGCTGGAAGTCGACTACTAGGCCAATTCCTGCAGTCAAACTCTAGTCGACTCCTATCAGTCGACTGACCATAGTCCTAGTCGACTGATACACCTCAAACATGAGGTTTTAACCCAAGTATGGTGCCCCCATACTTGCTAGACCACCCTTAGCCTAGACCTAAGCCTTCTAGCCACCTCCATCATCCTCACGCCTATCGGATCCCTCCAAGTCATCCATGACTTATTCATCCATACACTAGCCTTCAGGTGATTCCATCAGCTATTGTCATGCTAATGTGGTCAACACCACCAAGGCACATTGGGCTTACGCTGCCAAGACTCTGCTTGGACTTTACGCCGTCAACCATTGGACTTATACTGCCAAGACTCCACCCTTGGACTTTACACCGCCAATATTCCCCTTGGACTTCTCAATTGCCAAGACTCAAGCTTGGACTTTCCCTTGCCAACCCATGTTGGACTTTCCATGCTAAGACCCATGCTTGGTCTTTCCCTTGCCAAGACCCATGCTTAGACTTTCCTTGCCAACCCATGTTGGACTTTCCATGTCAAGACTCAAGCTTGGACTTTTCATGTCAAGTACACAAGACTTGAACTTCTCCCATGACAATGGTCAAACCATTGTCAAACATCAAATATGACCCAGGTCGATTGCACCAACAATCTCTCCAACACATGTCAGACATCAATGTCAGACATCAATGTCAAACATCAAAATACTACTCGAGTCAAACTCGAGTCTGGTCAATCATGATCGGGGTCGATTGCACCAACAATCTCCCCCTTTTTGATGTTTGACAAAAACTCCCTTAAGTGAGGCCCCTAACTCAAATTCCCTTACCAATTTTTCCAAATTGGTAATTCTAATATTCTCCCATTAATTCTCCCCCTTTTTGACATACATCAAAAAGGTTCTCCCTAAGGAGGTCAATGTCTCATATCCCAATGAGATCTTACAATCTCCCCCTTGGTCCAAAAATATCTAGGATGTCTACAATCTTCCTTGTGATAAGTCTCATATCACTTAAGAGAGGCAATTCTACAAACTCTCCCAATTTCCAAATTGGGCATCTCAAATTCTCATTTCTCCCCCTCATGAGGAAAAATACATCCATCATCCCATGATGGATACCTCCCCATAAAGGCTTGGTCCCCCTTAACCATTGCACCAACAATGTCCTTGGGAAGTCCCTAAGCCTATAGGAACTCTAAACCATAAAAAATAAGGTCCAAAGTTCAACATTGAACTTTCTCACACCTTAAAATTGATAAATCACCCTAACAACTCTCTTAATCCATATCCAATAGATTTTCACCATTTCTAATGCTTCCCAAAGTATATCCTAGGGTTAGGAGCAGTTAGGGAAACCTAACATAGCTGAACATGGGCTAAACATACTTTTTTTACCCGAAATCAGCTCTGGCAGTTGACTCTATCAGTCAATAGTCAGCTTCCATCCTCATCAGTTGACTTCCACCAGGCGGCAGTCGACTAATAACTGAAAATTCTGATTTTCAGTTATCAAAAATAAATTTCAGAAATTAATAAGTAATTCTACGTATTTTAAAAAATCATGAAAATTTATTCGTACATTACTTATAAGAAATACAACAGGCGAAAAATGTTTGAAAACTAATTTACTCATAAAATAGCAAAATTGACACAAAGTTCAAAAATGAAGAAAAACTCCAATATTTGAGCTCACTTTGTATCAACTTCATCAATGGTGATTGCTATCAAAAGATAGACTTCACCAAGGTTTTTCAAAATGATTTTAAAATATTTTTAAAACCTATATTGGATCATGTTCTTTGGGCTCAATGTACATGATTTGAACATAAGCTTTCCCAATGATCCATCCATGATTTTAGATGAGTTTGAGTTCATTTAGATGCAAAAACTATGCACCTTGAACTTAACTCATATCCTAGCATCTCACATGTATCTAAGGTGTATAAAATACACACAAGTCAATGTGATTGTGAGATGTGGGTTTTGTTCTCCTAAGCTAGGGTTTCATGCATTTTTCTAAGACAACCCTACTTGATTCCCTTATACATGGGACTTCAAGTCATGCCAATTGTCCTTGAATCCATTTTATTAATGCATAATGATTATGACATTAATGATGATATAAATAAGCATGTGATCATAATCATGATGCCATGACATATGATTAAATTTAAATATACATGACATTGAAAGACAAAACCTAAGCATAATCATGACATTTATATAATTAAAAATCGATATGATGTCATGACATGTTGTATGACAATCAAAGCATGGCAAATAACATATAAAGGTATATAATACCTAAATTTTAGCATTAATTGTCATTTGTTATTATTAAATCCATTTTTACATATTATCATTTATTCCCAAGTGTGCCAAAAACCCAAAATGACACATCATGACTCTAAGACCTAAATTGTGCCAATTTGATTGCTTTTTCATAATCCCAAAGATATATTGGCACATCCTAAAATATTTTATGATTTAAAATCAAACCTATTTCCAAGATACCCATAACCTTGAAAATGACCTAAAGTGTCAACTTTGCTATGGTTAGATTAACTACCATCCATTTAAGGTTGGCACACCCTAACCCATCTAGCGTGAATCGATCATTGTTAAATATGGAAGATTTAAAATATAAATTTAATGGCCAAAATTTAGGAAAAATAAACCTGGGAATTATTCTGGAAAATTTTTAGGGAATTTTTCCGGAATTTTTCTAGATTTAAACGGGGTATGTACGAGATAATTACGGGGATAAGAAAAATAGGCTTTTAAAGGGGCTTGTTTAGACTAGTTAATGGGGTTAATTAACCTAGGTTATAAATCTAGGTTTTTAACTTCTGAATTTCCCCGATTTTTCTTTCCCCTCCGCGCCCGACGCCCTCTTCCTTGCGGTTTTCTCCTCGCGCGTCGCATTCCCTTTTCCCGAGTCCTTCTTCCTCGCGTCGCCACCCACAGCACCGCCGGCACCTTCGCCCTTTTCGTGAGCTCGAGCCGTAGCCACCCACCATCCCTCTCCTGACCTCTACGACGTGCCCAACCCGACGCCGCAGTCACCGACGCCGCCACCCGCCCTTGCGATCGCCTCCTCCTTTGCCATCGACGATGCTGCTCTGGCTCGAGCTGATGACGAGCGAGTGGTTGGAAGCTTGCGCCGACGACGTCCACGTATGGTTATGCCGAAGCCACGAGTCCTCTGTTGGAGCAGAGGATTCGGTGTTGAGTTGCGCCGGCAAATAGGGGACAAGGGAGGGACTATCGGTGGTCACCAGAGCAAGGTCAGCGACAAATTCTTCCGTCGAACAGAGCTGTTGGGAGGGAAGTTTCGCCGATGAGGTTGAAGTTTCGGTAAATATCTCATTTTTCCCCTTGTTCTTTTCTGTCCAATGTTTCTAGGGATTTTGTGATCAAGGAAGGGGGGGGTGTTGGAGCCAATTGTGAGTTAGGGCAGCGGCTGGTGCGGGTGTTCCGGCGAACCAAGCAGATTGGGGGAAACTCTGGTTGTGATTGGAGTTTACCGTCGTTGGAGTCGACTGTGAGGTTCCGGTTAGGGATGTGAACGGTTGTGCGTGTTTTGTGGAGTGGGATTGTTGGTTATGAGGTTTAGGATGGAAATGGGTAATCTAGAAAGGGTTGTAAACGGTTGTGAAGGCTAAAAGGGGTGTTGATTATGGTATATGAGTTAGGGAGTTGCTAATATGGAAGGTGAGTTAATATGGAAATCCTAATGGGATTTGGTTAGATGTACAAGTGAGAGTTTCTAATTCGTAATCGATTAAAGAATGCGAATATAGAAACTGTATAGTAGTAATTTAGCACGTTGTATGTGTTTGGATTTGATGATAATTATGTTTTATGCAGGTTTCGGTCACGAGACCGGTCTACGGGGGTGAAGAGTTCATGATTTCGATCATTATAGCAGGCGGGTATTTTGACTTATCTCCTAGATATAGTCATGTTGATATGCTAGTTAGGATAGCTTGCAATAATTTTTCATGTTTATATGCCTAGTATGTTATGTGCCTACTTGATACATGCATTTGATCGGTTATGATTATATCTTCCCTGTTTTACTTGGATCATAGTTACTTGGATCATAGATATGTACTTATTGGTTGTGCATATTATTCGGATATGGGTTTTAGTTGGATTTACATGTTTTAGTATCATGCACCTTCTTGCATGATTGCATGCTGACTGGACGGGGTTCCTTTATAGTTGAGCCCGCAGCTAGTTACATGGCCTGCACACACTGCTACTCATGGGTTAGTGGTACATCAGGAGGGTGTGTGCAGTTGCTCTGTCAGGCTCCGCTGGTCCGCTCATGGGTAGCGATGAGGCAGCGTGGTAGCGGGCAGGGATCCCTCCTCTAGTCTATGACACCGGGAGATGAGAGCTTAGCTCCCCCACCCTGTTTGGGGCAAGAGGATAGGTGTACTCCGACAACATCCTGTCCACTCGGTCACTCAGGAGCAGTGATGGCAGAGTGCACAGTTGTCATAGCCCTACCCACTCGGCTTCACCATCGCGTGTGAGGCGGCTGACTGGCGTCAGGGGTGACCATGTCATTTGCACGGCATGCATTTTGCATGGATAACATTTGTATTGTATTTGCTGCATTTTTATTGATGCCTTGGATGTTGCATATGATTGTCATGCATACAGGATACATATTTGTATATGGTGATGACTTTATTTCTTCTAGTAGAGCACATGCTCCTTTATCAGGGTAGGAGATTAGGTAAGTACAGTCCTTTTGTATTTCTTTCTTGCATACCCTATATATACGAGACTGTACTGGCATGATTGTTATTGTTAGATATTTCTTACCTTGCATATCGACTATATCCGCTGAGTTCTTTGAACTTACCTCGTGGTTTTATATTTATTTCAGGATGAAGCTGTCAGGAGAGTCCAGTTGTCATACCCCCCCCCCCTCGTCGTGATAGTTTATTAGTTATTTGAGTTATGGTTTTGGATTTTGTATAGAAGATATGATTAGGTCCTAATATTTTGGTTATATACTTATGGAAGTTTGGAGATAATTGTTGTGTCCTTATGGACTATTTGATTGGTTTGGTTGTGTGTTCCTGATCAGATGGCAGAAGGGGTAAGTCTCGATGTTTTAGATCTTTTATTTATTTTGGTTGATGGCCTGAGGCTACATATTGTGTTGTGGTATGTTCCGATCGTGTTGACCGATGTATAGTGGTCGTGTAGGTCTTGTATGAAAAATTGGTATTGTCACCCGTACAAGGGAGATGCTGCCGGATTTTCGTCTGGCGGGGACTCCCCCGGGGCGTGACAATCACGCTCTTAGGAACCCAAAACTTATTTGAGCTTCTTGGGTTAATTAGGTATTCCTTAGGGATAACTTCCCTAGATACCCTCCTAATGACCCTCCTAGGCTTAGAAGCCTTGGTCATTTGGGTCTTGCCTAGGTTAGCTCTAGGGGTGACTCCCCTTGTAACCTTCTTAGTGGCCTCCCTAGGTTTCCTTGAAACCCTAGCCACTAGGCATCTACCTTAGTCAACCTTAGGGATGACTTTCCTAGTGACCTTAGTTTTCCTAGACCTAGGTTTAGTTCCATAGTCAAATGGAATATTGTGATAAGTATCCTTGGGCTTAGGTTTGCCCTTGGATGGTTCTTGCTTCCTAGGTCTTTGACTTTGACTCCTAGACCCTAGGATTTGACTATTTGACCCTTGCATTTGATTTTGTATCTTTCTAAGGGTCTTTTTCATTTTCTCAAGTCTTGACCTCAAGGCTTGATTTTCTAATTCTAATTGCCCAATTTTTTATTTTTGATTGAGGCTTTGGGCATTATCATTTCTTTTAGGCATATGTCTACCCTTCTTAGGACTAATGCCTAAATTATCTTCTATTTTCCTAATGCTTGTCTTAGGTATGATTTTTCTAGGGACATTAGTGTCAAATTTCTTCTTATGTGTAAAATGATAAGACTTTGCACCTAAGCAACAGTATTTGTTATTCCTAGCATGATTTTTATGAGTAATAGCAAGATTACTAAAATTATTTCTAGCATGCTTTTGCCTATAACTTAAAAAATGAGCATTATTAAATTTTACCTTAAGGTTTGCCTTAGAGGCTCCCCCTACTTGTGATGCTTCTTCTTGGACCTTCTTCTTCCCCTTTGGACATTGACTCCGGTAGTGTCCCGATTGTCGACATTTGAAGCACACCACGTGCTCCTTGCTCTTCCTCATGGGGGCATCGGCATCCTTGACCTTTTCGTTGACTTTTGGTGTCAGAGGACTCTTCTTGACCCTTTTAGGACACTTACTCTTGTAGTGTCCTTGCTCCCTACACTCAAAACATATTATATGATTTTTAATTTTAACTACAATGTTTGAGTTACCTAGGGTGGTGGAAGTTTGGACTTCTTCCTCTTCTTGACCGGAGGTAGATGGTTCATGTTCTTCTTGCTCCGACATTGAGGATGATCTAAAATCCTCCCCCTCAATCCTAGAGGTGGAAACTTCTTCTACTTCTACCTCTTCCATTGATTTCGATCCGGATGTTGATTCTCTATCAACTTCCGAATCCTCACTTGCTTGTGAGGATGATGTGCTTGCTTCTTCGGTCTCCTCCGATTGAGCCGATGAGCATTCCTCTTCTTCTTGGACCGGTGATGGACTTTCATGATACTTTGCCAATTTGCTTCAAAGCTCCTTGGCATCCTTATATTCACCTAAGCTACACAATATATCATTAGGAATCAAATCAACCAAGAATTTTATTACCTTCTTGTTTATCTCGAATTCTTAGATTTGTTCCCCGGTTCACTTCTTCATTTTGAGGAAACCTCCCTTTGGCCCTCTCGGATACTTGAATCCTTCCATCAATGCAGACCATTCTTCGAAGTCCCTCATCATAATAAAGTCTTCAATCTGTGCCCTCCATTGCCTAAACTCTTCTTGTCCATAGAAGGTGTACGGGACTAGCATGTTGATATCCCATCCTAGTTGTTCTTCAAAATCTATCTTCTTCCTCTAGCATGCTCCCTCGGATGTGAAGTCGGTGAAGAGCGACCCGCTCTGATACCAATTGTAGGGGATATCGTGACCACTAGAGGGGGTGAATAGCACGTCGGCATTTGCCGATGGATTACGATCACGCGCTTGCTACAATTCGGTTAGTGCGCAGCGGAAATAGTAGAAATAAAACAATAATAAAATATACAAGCACACAATCACAACACGCAATATAACGTGGTTCGGAACCGAATGGTTCCTACTCCACGGATTGAGCTCTACGAGCTCGAGTGATGACAACACCACTAATAGAACTCCTTCTCGACAACACGTCGGAGGCAAAGAAATCTCATACAAGGATTACAATAGTAATACAAATAGATACAAGCAAATACAAATATAAAATACACTATAAGTAAAGGAAAATACTTTATAAATGCTCTTTTGATTGCTTGATCTTTGGTTGCATTGGACTAGCCTTGAAGGATTGGAAAGCACCAACTATTCCCCTCCAACTCGCCCAAGAGAACCATTGCCAAATCCCTCCTTTCGAGCTGCCTTTATAACCTACATTCAAACTGGATTTTGCCTAGTAGTCGACTGATCAGGACCATCAATCGAATGCTCCTGTAGTCGTTGTCTTACAGCGGCATGAGCCACATCGGATTAGTTCCAATGGATAGACTATCAGTCGACTGATCATGCCCATCAATCGACTAATCATGCCTCCACTCGACTTCCAAAACCTAACAGTCAACTCGGGAAGTTTACGTGAATTTCGACCAACTGATCGATCTCTAGATCACCGATCGCTCGCCTATCGATCCAATCGTCAATATTGGCAAATCATTGCTAGGCCAATTCCTGGAGTTGAACTCTAGTCGACTCCCATCAGTCGACTGACCATAGTCCCAGTCGACTGATACACCTCAAACATGAGGTTTTAACCCAAGTATGGTGCCCCCATACTTGCTAGACCACCCTTAGCCTTGACCTAAGCCTTCTAGCCACCTCCATCAGTCTCACGCCTATCGGATCCCTCCAAGTCATTCATGACTTGTTCATCCATACACTAGCCTTCAGGTGCTTCCATCAGCTATTGTCATGCTAATGTGGTCAATACTGCCAAGGCACATTGGGCTTACTCTGCCAAGACTCCGCTTGGACTTTACGCCGCCAACCATTGAACTTATACTGCCAAGACTCCACCCTTGGACTTTACACCGCCAATATTCCCCTTGGACTTCTCAATTGCTAAGACTCAAGCTTGGACTTTCGCTTGCCAACCCATGTTGGACTTTCCATGCCAAGACCCATGCTTGGACTTTCCCTTACCAAGACTCATGCTTGGACTTTCCTTGTCAACCCATGTTGGACTTTCCATGCCAAGACTCAAGCTTGGACTTTTCATGTCAAATACACAAGGCTTGGACTTATCCCATGACAATGGTCAAACCATTGTTAAACATCAAATATGACCGAGGTCGATTGCACCAACAATCTCCCCAACACATGTCAGACATCAATGTCAAACATCAAAATACTACTCGAGTAAAACTCGAGTCTGGTCAATCGTGACCTGGGTCGATTGCACCAACACTATATATAAATTGAATTAAGCCAGTATATGTATTGGTTTATCAATTTTGTACTGACTTAATTAATTTCAATTTTTTCAGATGGCACGGATGATTACCACGATGACTAGACGCGATGTGTTGCGTAACCAACTTAGGGAGGCTATCCAAGGGATAGAATATGACTCAGCACATGAAGTCGGGTGGCACATAGGGAGACTGAACAGACTGTTTTGGAGACTCGAGATACAAGAGTTTTCAATTCTGGATAACTACAGGATCTGGGCTCTGGTCCATTCGCTGCCTGAGCACCTTAGTGATGTCGCGCATCATATCTGGGGACGCTATGAGGGGTGCATAACCTATACCCAATTGTGCGCTGAATTACTTCACTACGAGGATTGTGAAGTGCATTGTGAAAAGGATCCAGAGGAAGATCTGGAAGAAGACCTTGAAGAGATTTTTCATATAAGATCTCTTCAAAGGTGTCCTTCAAAGGATTTATTATGCTAGTGTTTGTACTAGTGGGAGTAATAATCACCTATCTAGTTTGTTAGGGTTATTTTTTGTTAGTTATGAGTAGGAAGAATGTTATGTGTAACATTCTTAGTAGAGTTTTGTTATATGTTAACAATGGACAACATGTTTAGTTTAATGATATGTTCATTTTATGTTGTTTACTTTACATGATGCATGATATTTATTTACTCTTTGATTTGTTCATAATGAGTATAATTTTAAATGATAAGTTCATTTAATGTGTAATATCATGTTTGGATAATGATTAAGTTCATTAGATGGGATGTATATAATATAATTGATCAAAATTGATTAGATTGGAACATACAAATGATGAGTGGGAATTTGATTGTCACTTGATTTTGTAAACCAAATTGAATTTACATTGAGTCAATTTAGAGTTACATACATAAAGGCATACACTGAATAACTAAATAATGTGTTTATTTATGTTAGGTTATGGCAACCAAAAACATCATAGCTGAACTCAATAAGAGTGAGAAACTGAATGGGGATAACTACAAAATCTGGCACCTCATGATACAGTATGTCCTAGAGGAATAAAAAGTTCTAGAGGTTGTAAATCAGGTCTTGGTGGAATCTATAGATAGTCCCACTGCACAAAACAGGCGAGATCTTGATGCCTATAAGACATGGAAGAAAAAGAACTCCACTGCTAAGGGCATTTTGATTAGTTCAATGGTGGATGACCTAGCATTTGAGTATGAGTCGTATTCTTCGGCTCATGTTGTCTGGGTAGCTCTTAAGAATAAGTACAGTGGAGTTAGTCTGAGCAAGCTTCGGCAGTTGACGATTAAGTTTGACAGCTATAAAAAGCGTCCGAATGTCACGATGGCTCAACATCTCAAGGAGATGTCAAATATGATTCGGGAAAATTGTTGGTCACAAGTTGACAGATGAACAATAGGTTTAGGCAGTCATTCGTTCCCTTACAGATTCTTGGAAGACTATAAAGCAGATCCTAACTCACAGTGAGAGTATTAAGACTTTCACTGACGTCTCATGTTATATTGAACTGGAGGCGGAGAGAGTAGAATCCACAAGGATTTCTGGCCAAGTCTATTTGGCTGTCGGTTCTGCTGGATCATCTGGATACAAGAAAAGGAGATGGTTTAAGAAGGGAAAGGAAAAGAAGAAAGAAGTTGTTGCTGCAGGTGGGGCAGGCCCAATCAAGAACAAGAAGAACAAGAAGACTGGGAAGAAATCTAAAAGCAAGGTGACTTGCTTTAATTGTAACAAAAAGGGTCACTATGCTCGAGAGTGCATTGAGCCAAGAAAGGTAACTTCAAGTCAGTCTTCTGAGCATTTTGTTGCTAGTTTTGTATTGTTGGTTGATTCTTATCCTTTATGGATTATAGATTCGGGAGCAACCAACCATGTAGCTCGAGAGCGGGTTACATATGTAGAGTACCGGAGGGTACCAGCTAGCAACAAATGGATATATGTAGGAAACAATGCAAGAGTTGAAGTCAAAAGAGTCGGCACTTGTAAATTTAACCTTTGGGGTGGAAGTACTTTGTTTCTACATGATGTCTTGTATACTCTTGAGATTCGTAGGAATCTTATTTCTTTAACTTGTCTTCTTGATTTAGGATATTGTATTAATTTTTACAGTCGGTGTGTTAAACTTAAGATTGACTCTGTGTCAATCAGATATGATTTTTTAACAAATTGTTTTATGGTTCTTGATATGGAACCAAATGTCAATTATGCGATTGATAGTTGTTTTCGAACATTGCTCTTACTAGTGATGCAGAAATAACTGATGATGTTTGGCATACTAGATTAGGACATATACGAGAAAATCACATGAATCGGTTAGCTAAAGAGGGTTATTTAGACTCTCGTGCTAAGATTAGCTTATCTGTATGTGAGCATTGTCTTGCTGGAAAAGCAACTAGGAAACCATTTAGTAAGGCTATTAGGGATGAGTCACCATTGCAATTGATTCACTCGGATATTTGTGGTCCAATGAATGTGCAACCTAGACATGGAGCTTCCTATTTTATTACATTTATTGATGATTTCTCTCATTTCGGTCATGTGTATTTGATTTCTCATAAATCTGAAGCATTGAATTGCTTCATTCATTATATGAATGAAGTTGAGAATCAAACGAAACGTAAGGTTAAGACTTTACCCACTGATTGTGGAAGAGAATATTTGTCTGATATGTTCAAGGTAATATGTAATAATAAGGGGATTATTAGATAGCTGATAATCCCTAGAACTCCACAGCAAAATGGGGCTGCTAAGAGAGAGAAATATGACTCTTCTAGAAATGGTTAGGTCTATGATGGCGCAGGCTAATTTGCCGATCTCCTATTGGGGAGATACATTATTAGCTGCAGCCTATATACTTAACAAAGTGTCTTCAAAGTCAGTTACATCTACCCCATATGAACGTTGGACAAGCAGAAAATCAGATTTGAGCAATCTGAGACCCTGGGGGTCAGCTGCCTATGTTCAT
Source organism: Wurfbainia villosa (assembly GCA_025175895.1). Classification (NCBI taxonomy): domain Eukaryota; kingdom Viridiplantae; phylum Streptophyta; class Magnoliopsida; order Zingiberales; family Zingiberaceae; genus Wurfbainia; species Wurfbainia villosa. Next base: position 970,087 of record CM046005.1, read on the forward strand.
GATAGTTCTCACAAGTATAGAAAACTGAGACCTAGAGGTAAGAAATATATATTTATAAGATATTCTAATACCTCCAAAGGTTATGTTTTCAAAGGTGAGCAACAAGATGGAACAATCTCCGAATTGGATTCGAGAGATTCTACTTTTCTTGAAACAGAGTTCCCAGCTAGAGGTGAAGTTGATAAGACAATTCCTCTATTTGAGGAGGATGAGTCGTTGTCAACTAGACAGGTGTCTAGTAGGATACCTGGAACTAGTCAACCCAGTGGGAGTATTTTGCCTAGTCACAGAGTAACTTCTCATGAGCCCAACTTATGAAAAAGTGTTTGTAAGATCAAATCTAAGAAGAGGTTTGATATTAAGAATGAGGCAATGATGACACTCCCTGTTGACAATGAAGAACCTCAATCAGTTAAGGAAGATATGGGCTCTAGAGTTGGAGAAAAATTGAGAGATGCAATGGTTGAAGAAATGGAGTCAATGATTAAGAATCATGTTTGAGAGTTAGTCGATCTTCCTCCTGGCCGAAGGGTTATTGGGAATAAATGGATTCTCAAAATAAAGAGTAAATTAGATGGATCGATTAATCGATACAAAGCTCGTTTGATTGCGAAAGGATTTACCCAATTGGAAGGTATAGACTTTGAAGAGACATTTTCTCCTGTAGTGAAGTTTGTGTCAATCCGAGTTATTTTGGCTTTAGTGGCACATTATGACTTGGAGTTACATCATATGGATGTAAAAACCGCTTTCCTTAACGGTGAGCTTAATGAGGAAATCTATATGGCTCAACCAGAAGGTTTCATTGCTAAAGGCCAAGAAGATAAAGTATGTAGATTGAAGAAATCTATATATGGGCTAAAGCAAGCATCAAGACAGTGGAACATAAGATTTAATGAAGTGGTTTTATCTTATGGTTTCAAAATGATCAATGAGGATCATTGTATTTTCCTGAAGAAGGACAAAGGAAAGTATGTCATTTTATCATTATATGTTGATTACAGGAAATGACATAGGTTTTGTGATAGAAGTCAAAAAGTGACTTTCATCACAATTTGACACAATAGATATGGGAGAAGCTGAATATATCTTAGGAGTAAAGATCATCAGGGATCGATCTAAGAGACTTTTGGGTTTGACTCAAGAGTCTTATATAAATAAGATTTTATAACATTTCAGTATGTCTGATTGCAACAGTGAATAGACACCTATTGTGAAAGGTACTATTCTGAGCAAGAGTATGAGTCCCAAAACTCCTGAAGAAATAGCTGAGATGAATAAAAAATCATATGTCAGTGTTGTTGATAGTTTGATGTACACTATATTGTGTGCTCATCCCGATATCAACTATGATGTTGGCTTAGTCAGTCGGTTCCAGTCAAACCCAGAACTAAGACACTGAAAGGCAGTGAAAAGGATATTCAGATATCTAAAAGCGACGACAGGTTATAGTCTCTGTTATCAAGGATCAGATATGAGCATGAAGGATTATTTAGATGCAGATTGGGCTGGAGATCTGGATGATAGAAAATCCACATCAGGCTATGCGTTCTTGTTAAATGGTGGTGTCATCTCCTGGAATAGCAAGAAACAGGCATGTGTGGCCTTATCAACTATGGAAGCTGAATATGTGGCATGTTCAGCAGTTGTACAAGAAGAAGTCTGGTTAAAGAGGTTCCTAAAGCATCTGAAGATTGCTGAAGATAGTGGGAGTCCAGTGATCGTCTACTGTGACAGTCAAGCTGCTATAGTTTTTTCCAAGGATCCCAAATATTACAGCAAGGGCAAGCATATAGCTATAAAGTATAACTTTATCAGGGATATTGTTGCTAAGAAGAAGGTGATTCTTGAGTATATCCCTATACGAGCTATGCTTGTAGATCCTTTTACTAAGCTGATGACTAGAGAGTCATTTAATGAGCATGTAAAGCTTATGGGACTTCGTAGAATGTAACAATTTTGTAATAACAATCGGATATTGTAATTTGATTGTTTTAAATGTAAGCCATAATTTATTCAGTATATGTGATGTTACATTCTGATAAGATCTCGATGAGCATGTTGACAGGTAGTGATTAGTCCTCTCACATGTACAATCATCTCTGTCTGTTATGTACGAATAGGGATAAACCATTACTTATAGGATAGCTTTGGAAGCTATATGTATAGAGATACATACCTATAAGCTGGGGGGTCGTCTTGATATGTGTATCAAGATAAGATCATTTAAGAAAAGTGATCGAAGTAAATGTTCTCACCATTTACTATACCTGTTTATGAGTTAGATTAGAATTCATATGTTGAATTCAGGATTAGACATTTGGAATATTTGTATCAAAATCTATACGATATTTGTAGGGTCGCAGTTGGCCGGCTAGAGGGGGGTGAATAGCCCTCTTTTGTCGTATGATAGAAGTTATTTTTAATCGTCTACAATAAACGTTAGCGCAAGCGGAAAATATAAAGCAAAGACAATTAAGAACAAACACAAAGATAAACAATGCTAACAAACAATATAACGTGGTTCACGGCCTCGCCGCTAATCCGCAGTCCGATTCATCCCCGGTGAATCACTCCGCATCCAATCCAATATTGGTCTCTCCCTTTAGCCAATGCAAGGTGGAGGTAAACCCTTACAACTCAAGAACACTCCTTCTTTTACAATAGATGTGAAAGAAATTAGAAGAAGGAGTTTAACACTTGTGGAGCACTTGGATGATAGTTTGGAATATAAGCATTAGCCATCCAAAAGCCCACACCCTCTCTTTTTATAGAGAGGGCTGATTTCTTCCCGTTGGCCGCTATCAGTCGACTGCTGCCTTTGGCAGTCGACTGGTGCCGCTACAACGACCTCTGAACACGTCAGATCCCAATCGTTATAGTCCAACGAAACCCTTGGCAGTCGACTGATGCCTCCGTAGTCGACTGGTCAGTCGGCTATGGGAGGTTCTGTGCCCGCAACTACCTTCATCAGTCGACTGCCACCCTTGCGATCGATGGTCCGCAATGATCAGTAATTCCATGGCCGGTCATTCGCTAGGCTAAAAATCCATCAGTCAAATACCAGTCGAATCCCGTTCGACTTAAAGCAGTCGACTGTCATTTCATGGAAGTCGACTGATGTCGAGAAATCTCTTCCGACACTTAGCCATTCGGCCAAGTTCACCTAATGAGCTACTTACATTTCACTCATTCTCTCATCTCACTCGAAGTCCCTCGCCAAAGCTCTCTTCATTCGTGGCCATGTCCTTCAGCAGCATCAAGCGCACGGCTCTGCAATGCTCCTTCGCGTCTCTTGCCTTCGAAGTATGCTTCCTTGGCTTCGCTTTAAGTCACTCGTTCGGCGGTCCCTCGGCAGCATCAAGCGCACGGCTCTGCAATGTCCCTTCTCCGACTCAAGCACGAGGTTGTGAGTGATGAACCCGCCAAAGTTTCATGTGCGAATTACTAAGTCCTGCATGACTCCAATGCACAAATCAAATCTAAAACATCCTAACTTAAACCCTTTGTCATACACATCAAAACCATATCACGGGTCGATTGCACTAACAATCTCCCCCTTTTTAATGTGTGGCAATCTGTTTAAGTTAGGTAAACATTTGATAAAAATATTAAGGTAAGAAAGCATGTAAATAACATGATTAGCAACTCTCCCCCTTAATACATGAAACTCCCCCTAAATATTTCTCCCTTACTTAAACATATATATTTCTCCCCCTTTGACACCATCAAAAATATTAAACAAAGTTTATATAAGCATGACATCAAGTCTAGAGAGAATCAAACCAAAAATCAATCAAAAATCTGATAAAATCAGTTCTTGTGTCTATACGTGCGACATCATATTATCGCATGGCGATCGCACAAGTAAATCGCTTTTTGATTTTCTGGACGAGATTCAGAAATGCACTATAAATTCCAGAAAATTCAAAAAATAGTGAAATTTTGAAAACACATTTCTTTTAAGGTCCTTTATCAGTGAAAAATGAGTTTTCATGAAAATTCATTATATTTTCAAGGATTTGCCAAAAATCCAAAAGCTTCAAAAACAACTAGGTTTTTGATCAAGTTTATATCAATTTTAACACCTAGTTTTGCTTTCAATTGTTTCAAAACATGAACACACGGATTTTAAAATAAGAAATTGTTTTAAAAACATATGAAATATCCAACCATGTTCTTTGGGCAATATGTCTATGAATTAAACATAAGTCTTCCCCATGATTGGTTTATTATTACTCTTTTGATACTTTACATGACCATCTAAATGTCATAGGTATTAGTGGACCATTAGTATCATCCTATCATCTCACTCATGCTAAGTTTTCAATCAAGGTAGCCTATGGTGAGTGTGAGATATATCCTAAAGGTATTTATGTATACTTAACCATTAATTTCATGCAATTCTACCCATGGTTAAGTATCATCCTAACAAACCACATGATCATAAAGACATATACGAATTGATTTTACATTATGATCATGAAACAAATGTATTAATCAAATTGTGATCATGCATTGGTATAAAAACATGATAAAGAATTCAAGTATTACAAACCCTAATGCCCATGATTATATGTCAAATATCAAGATCATAAATCATGATTGCAAGCATATATAACACTTATATTAAACATCATGATTTAAGCATTATTATCAACTTATGGCACATTATCATCACCCAACACTATGCTAAAAACGAGTGTCAAATAACACTAAATGTTGAGCATGATTTAAACTATTTAAGGGTGCATTATCATCACCCAACACTATTTCAAAAATTTTGTTTCGTCATCCTAAGTCAACCAAAACATATAATATAAGTAAATTCCACATGGTTGACTATCCTAGGGTTTTCCTAACCCTTAAGGATGGATTTAGGAACCCAAAACAAATTCTTTCCTATGGGGTTCACTAAAAATTCCTTAGGGATCCATTTTCTAGCTATTATTTTTTTTTTATCTTAACCCCTAGCAATTAAGCATTTATAGGCCTTTTCATTTTTATTTTCCTTATATCCTAGGTCTTTCTTATTGAAGCTTGCCCTTTGGCTCCCTATGATCATGTTGAGGGTGTTGGGGCCTATGGTGAATTTTTCTAGGGCTTTGGTTAAATGATCTACCTTTTCCCTTAAAGCCCTATTTTCATCCATACATGCATCACTAACATTAAAAGGCATATAGTTATCATGTGAGCATGCATCATTGAAACTAGAAGAAATATTATCATTAATATTTAAGCATGTTTTTTCTAGTTTTTCTTCTAAGTCCTTAATTTGATCAAGCATGCATTTATTTTTCTTCTTTACCCTAAATAAGTCCTTAGTAAGGCTAGAAATCATTGAGACTATCTTATTGGGTGAGAGATTCGTTACTATAGTCTTCATGTCTTCTTCTTCGGATGAGGAGGATGATGATGAGCCTCCCCCTTCACTAGAGCTCTCCTCACTTGAGCTTGCTTTTTCATTTTCGGAGGAGGAGTCTAGGTCATCAAATGTCATCAAAGCAAGGTTTGTGACAAATGCATTTTCTTCCTCCAATGATGATGATGAGGAAGAGGAATCATCTCATGTCCTTGCTTTGAGTGCCTTGGCCTTCCCTTTTTCTTTGGCCTTCTTCTCTTCTTCCTTCTTTTTGCTCCCCTTCTTCTTCTTTTCTTCTTTCTGCTCCCCTTCTTCTTCTTTTCTTCTTTCTTCTTCCTCTCTTCTTTACTCTTGTTCAAGAGGGGACAATTATCCCTTATGTGTCTCTCTCCTTGGCAATTATAGCAAATTACCTTCCCCCTTAGTCTTCTCCTCCTATCATTAGATTTATTAAATTTAAAATTTGTCAAAGCACGTCTTACCTTCCTTACCATGTAAGCTTCTTCCGTGCTATCCATGGAGGAGGAGGAGGATGCTTTATCGGAAGAGGAGGGAGTCTCTATCTTCTTTTTCCCTTTGTTGGCTACCAAGGCCACTCCTCTTGAAGGTTGAATTCTTGGCTCTTCTACTATTCCTTCGAGTCTTGTTTCGTGGAGCTCCATGGTTGAGAAAAATTTCTCCAAGGTGTTAACTTCTAAATTCTTGGAGATGTAGAAGGAATCCACCATTGAGCTCCATCTTGAGGACCGGGGAAAGGCATCTATAGCCTTCATTATCATATCCCGGTTGGAGAGCTTTTCCCCTACACTTATCAAACCGGTTAGAATTTCTTTAAACCTAGAGTGTAGAGATTTTACCTTCTCTCCCTTTTCGAGTTTGATGTTGCTTAATTGAGAGCGTAGTACATCTCTCCTTGTTAATTTGGCCTCGGATGTGCCTTCATGAATCTCTATGAGTTTCTCCCACATCTCCTTGGCACTTGCACATTCCCCTATCCGATTTACTTCTTGTTGGGGGAGTACATTGTAGAGGTGGTGCTTGGCCTTTGAGTTTGCCAAGTACTCTTCCCTTTGTCTCTTACTCCACCTTGACTTCTCCAATGGCTCTCCTTCTTCATCCCTAGGCATCTCGAAACTGTTTTCCATAATTAATAAAATTTCGAAGTCGGTTTCGAAAAATATCTCCATTCGCTTCTTCCACTAAACAAATTCCCCCTCGAACTTCGACGAATGAATATTAGAGTCGGCCATCCTTGATTGTTCTTGTAGCGACGGTTAGTCCGTTGACAAGCTTCCTTGGCTCTGATACCACTTGTATGGTCACGGTTGGTCGGTTAGAGGGGGGTGAATAGCCCTCTTTTGTCGTATGATGGAAGTTGTTATTAATCATTTACAATAAATGTTAGCACAAGCGGAAAATACAAAGCAAAGACAATTAAGAACAAACAAAAAGATAAACAATGCTAACAAACAATATAACATGGTTCACAGCCTCGCCGCTAATCCACGGTCCGATTCATCCCCGGTGAATCACTCCACAACCAATCCAATATTGGTCTCTCCCTTTAGCCAATGCAAGGTGGAGGTAAACCCTTACAACTCAAGAACACTCCTTCTTTTACAATAGATGTGAAAGAAACTAGAAGAAGGAGTTTAACACTTGTGGAGCACTTGGATGATAGTTTGGAATATAAGCATTAGCCATCCAAAAGCCCACACCCTCTCTTTTTATAGAGAGGGATGATTTCTTCCCGTTGGCCGCTATCAGTCGACTGCTACCTTTGGTAGTCGACTGGCGCCACTACAACGGGCTCTGAACACGTCAGATCCCAACCGTTGTAGTCCAACGAAAGCTTGGCGATCGGCGATGTAACCATCGATCGGCCGATGCCTCCGTAGTCGGTAGTCGATCGGCTATGGAGGTTCTGTGCCCCGCGCTTTCATCATTGGCGCCACCCTTGGCGATCGATCGATGGTCGGCGATCGCCATTCCATGGCAGTCGATTGCTGGGACAAAAACCCATCAGTCAAACACCAGTCGAACCCCGTTCGACTTAGAGCAGTCGACTAATGTCGGGAAATCTCTTCCGACACTTAGCCATTCGACCAAGTTCACCTAATGAGGTACTTACATTTCACTCATTCTCTCATCTCACTCGAAGTCCCTCGCCAAAGCTCTCTTCGTTCGCGGCCACATCCTTCGGCAGCATCAAGCACACAGCTCTGCAATGCTCCTTCGCGTCTCTTGCCTTCGAAGTCTGCTTCCTTGGCTTCGCTTCAAGTCATCTCGTCCGGCGGTCCCTCGGCAGCATTAAGCGTACGGCTCTGCAATGCCCCTTCTCCGACTCAAGCACGAGGTTGTGAGTGGTGAACCCGCCAAAGCTTCATGTGTGAATTACTAAGTCTTGCATGACTCCAACGCACATATCAAATCCAAAACATCCTAACTTAAACCCTTTGCCACACACATCAAAATCATATCACGGGTCGATTGCACTAACAATGTTGAGAAAAATATACGCTTTTTGTTGGTAAAGAGAATAATATCGTAGCATGTGATTCATACCACATGTGCTAAGGTGACAATAAGGGTAGTAGAAGAATGGATCTCTGCTTCTCTACTATGTGAGCCCCTTGAGATTATATACTAATCTCAGTATTTACCCTTTGTGACTATTTAGGTGTCTGCTTGAAGTTTTAATCAGGGTCTGCTACTTTAGCATGTAAACCTATTGACTATGGATGCTTCGGTCTATGGAATATGACTAGGAAAGCGACTGATTAAAATGAATAGATTCACACTAAAAAGAAAGATTAAATAAATTTATATCTTTTGAGAATTATTCACTGGTCGATCCATTTCTGTTATGTATGTAAATGATTGTGAATATTAAGAATATGGAATATGCTCTTGACTTGATGATCATTATGAGGGATTAGAGATGTTCATATTGATGTAAATGGAGATTATTTAATCTGAGTAAATAGCAAGACATCATATCCCGGAAAATGATTATGTACCACCAGGAGAATGGTTTTGTACCACCTGAAAAATGGCTATGTGCCACCTAGAGGATGACTGTCAGTCATAAGATGAATGACTATGTGTCATTCACAAAATGGTTATGTACCATTTGAAGAGCGGCTAAGTTAGGCGTAACAACTTTTCTTAGTATAGATCGCTCTATGAGCAGCTATGTAAGGTGTAACAACTTTCTTAGCATTAGATTGCTCAGTGTGCTTACTGTCGCACGAACTATTTTTCTATGTATGAATTGGTTGTTCTAATGGTATTAGTGACTATTAATCTCTGTTTTATTAGTCCTTTGGGACTATGATCTCCGACTCTATTCTGGTCTATGTGATTAGATATTTCTATTAGTCATTTGGGACTATTGACTCCGGCTCTATTTAGTTTATGTGACTAAATATCTCTTATTGGTCTATGTGACCATTTGTTTATGCAGCATAACTTGGACGAGTGGGAGATGTAACTGCTGCAGCAGGCAGCGTGCACATGTTGCCTTTTAGCAACGTGAGCACGCGTTGCACGAAATGCAGTTGGTGCACTTCGTGCAGCGCTACAATGTTACACCCCCTTTATAAGGGGTGTGCGTCCAAGACCTAGGCTGCTGTTGAAGAGGAAATACCAGGGTTATGCTACTGTGCTATCGAAGAGAAGTTTCATTGTGCGTGAGTCGCCGTTAGACTGTTGAAGAGAACGAGAAGCTCAAAGAACACCAAGGTGCGCCTGGGACTTGGGTCGTGGAAGAGGAGGACCCTTCTGACATGATAAATCCTCATATGGCGAGCAGAATCATCATCTCTACAACGCAAGGAAGCTCGAAGATTCTAACGATCGCTGTAAGTTTTAATTTACAGTATATATTTTATGTTTCAACATTTAAATTAGATCAAACATATGCAATAATACCAACAAGTCATAATGTTAATCGTCGGTCATCAATCGTTGACTCTTTCTACTCGGACGATTACGAATTCACCGTTAATCATATTAGTAATTAATATATTAATCACGCACTTGAATAGATAATAAAAATAAATTCGGATGGTAAATTATAAATCAATCCTTTGGATAAATTTTATATCGATAAATTTGATATTTGTTTCTATGAGATGATTAAGTAGTTAACACAAATGATAGAATTATCCAAAGGAGTAATAGTTAATATCTGGAGATTGTAAAAATTTTCAAGATACTTATTCTTTTGTTGTGTTAAGTTTTGATCGAATAGAAATATTGTTTATGATTTATTTTATTTTTATTTAATTGTGCAATGGACGATGAAAAAATATTTAACACCAGCATTATTGCATACGAATCATTTAGATTTGAGTATAAACCGGATCCATCGCACTATTCGTCTGACAAATTCTTTCATTCATTCAGTTTTTTTTTTCCATTTAAATTTCTAGCAGGAGGCTGCAGCACTGATGGTACTATTCGTCATGGAATTAAAAGCCGAGTCTTTTTCAAAGTATTGCTCGTCCACCGTTGGTTCTGCCACAAGTTAGCTGCAAATGATCATTAATAGAGGTTGGCCATGAGGCTGTGCACCCTGGTTCACGTGGAGCCTAGAAAAAGGTTTCTTTTTTTCCTCCAAAGACAAACCAAGTCACGTCAATGTCGAAGGGGTACAGTAAGTTCAGTGTTGTTGATTTATAATATTATAACATATCACTTTGTCATTTGAGTGCGTTTGTTCTTCCTTGTGATAAACGTGTACAATTCGGAGGTTGCTTTTTTTGTTCGTTTATGAAAAATGAATGATTGCAATTAAATTAGCTCCTGGTGTTGACGAAGTCAATAACTAAAAGTCTTTATTTGAATAGATGATACAGACATTGCCAATGTCCTTTGCCCTCTCATCTCTTCAATCTTTTCACGTCGCTCGTTCTGGCGCGATCTATATGATTTTCTTTTTTATTTTTCTTCTTATATGTCTCTTGCCCCCTGCTCACTTCTGTCTCTGCTAAATCTCCATCATCATCAATTCTACTGAACGATTTGCTCGCAAGGATACTCCTCTGATTGTTGTGCGTCGCCTGGACACGGGACCCCGCCCTCGGTCTTGAGCTGGTGAGGGCAAAGCATTTTAATTTCCTCCTCTCAATCGTTGGGTGCCCAAGCCTAAAGAGCAAGCCCATGCATGCAAACCGATCAAATTATATCACACTGCATACATTGGTGCAAAAGGTAATTTCACTATGAGAAAAATAAAAAATAGCGACGAAATATTAGCGACAAATAACGAATTAGTTATTCATCACTAACACTAGATATTTACGACGAATTTATCAATTCGTAAATAATTTTATATTTGCGACAAAACAATAAAATTTCGTCGCCAATATAGTATATATTAACGACGATATAAAAATATTCGTCGTAAAATGTTATTAGCGACGAATAAATATATATTCGTCGTAAAGTATTTAGCGATGAAATTTAATATTTCATCGCAAATTATTCAGTCGAGCCGCCAATCGAGTAAACTGAATTCTGTGGCCGACCAAATGTCAGGCAATCGATTCATCAATCCCGCCAGTCAATTGAACATTAGCGACGATATATTTAAATTTCATCGCAAACAATTCAGTCGAGGCGCCAGTCGAGTTAACTCGATTTTGTACTTGCGGTCAAATTACTGTCAGTCGAGTCGTAAATCCCACTAGTCGGCTGATGATCAATATTAGCGACGAATTATTGAATTTTCGTCGCTAATATTTATTATATTAGCGACGAATAAATCATATTTCGTCACTAATATATGCGAAAAAACCCTAGCCCATGTCGATTTTCTCATTTTCTCTGTGCGACTTCTCATCTCTTCCGGCGATTCTGCTCTCCGACGATTCTCCGCGCGACTCTCCGGCAACCAACTCTAATCCCGTCCCCTAGCTTCCTCTCGCGCGCGATCGACTTCTTCTCGACGCTTATCTCCCGTGATCGGCTCCGGCGACAACTCCGCCCTCCAACCTCCACCCTCCGCCCTCCTTCTCCAGCGCCGGCGATAGCTCGGCCCTCCGGCCTCCTTCTCCAACACCGGCGACAACTCGGCACTCCGGCTTGATCGGTAACAACTTTATTTTGATATCTATTTGTCGCACGTGAAATTACATTTGTTAATTCGCTTGATAAATTTAGCATTTAGATGATGAATTTAGAATTTTGTTATAGTATAAGGTTATTGTAGATTAATCATATATCATTAGGATTTTGAATGGGGTTAGATGAAGAATTTAGAGTTTTTTTATCATTTAGATTTGGACTTATTCATGGTAAAATTAATCTCAATTTGTGCAATTGAATGAGAGTCATCTTTCTACACTAGTGCACTACCTTACTTTGCCGATCCGAAACTAGTCAACTTTTAAATTCATGCATCTTGTGCTCAACAATAGTATCTCAAACTTGGTTAAGAGCTCATTGTGTGTTGTTTTTTCGTAAGATTAATTACTCATTGTGTGTTATTTTTTGCAAGATACATAGTCTTAGGTTATAGGATAAGTTTAGGTTATTTTATTCTTAGATTATAATGTTCGATGATAAACAAGAGTTATAATGCAAATTGTAAGTTATGTTGTGTGAGGTTTAAATTATAAGTTGTTTAATTATTTTGTATCTGATAACTACATTTAAGTTGATAAATTATTTTATATATATTTAACCAGGGTTCAAAAATATGGATAAAAGTTGGATAACGAATTAGAATCGGATTAGTCCTGAATATATAAATGGGTTGAATCAATTTATGAGTATGACAGAAAATTACATGATCAGTCTGAATTTATCGAAAATTCATTGTCCATGTCGACGGTGTGGCAATTTGTTTCAGTTTGAATTGATTATGTACGAGGACATCTGTATAGGTGGGGGTTCGATAGATTATATAGTCTGAAACTTTCATGGAGAAGCTTCTACATCATCCGGTAGTATAAATATTATCAATTAAGATTAGAATGATTTTGATGTTGAAGTAGATGATTTCGAAGACGATTTTGAAGACATGTTTACTGATTTACAAAATGCAAAAAATATAACCAACAATGAGCCTCAATCAGATGATATAAATGTAAACATAAATGCAAATGATTGTAGACGAAGTTATATTTCAATGTTGGAAGAAGTACAAAAAGAACTCTATCCCAATTGTACTAGTTTTTCCATTTTCAATTTTGTGGTGAAGCTAATGCATGTGAAGGTGTTAAATGGTTGGAGCAATAAATCTTTTGATATGTTACTTCAGTTATTGCAAGAGGCATTTCCTAAACCGAATGTAATTCCAAACTCTTATTATGAAGCCAAAAAAGTATTGAAAGAGTTAGGATTGATATATGAGAAGATGCATGTACGTAAGAATGATTGTATATTATTTTGGGATGAGCACGCGAATAAGGATGCATGTCCAGTGTGCAAGGAGCCCAGATACAAATACGAAGGGATGAATAAGAAAAAGAATTCTCAAAAAATTGTTCGATATTTTCCTCTGAAACCGAGACTTAAGAGGATGTTTATTTCGAAGCATATGGCTAATGAGATGAGATGGCATAAAGAAAAGTGAGTTGAAACAGATGGTGTATTAAGACACTCAGTTGATAGTGAATCGTGAAAAGAATTTGCCAATGCACATGAAATATTTACAGGTGATCCATGAAATATTCGTTTAGGGTTGGCTACTGATGGGTTTAATCCATTTGGAAACACGTCAAATGCTTATAGTATGTGGGTTGTTATACTTGTGAATTATAATTTGTCACCATGGAAAATGATGAAGCCGCTATATATGATTATGTCTCTGTTAATTCTTGGGCCTAGATCACCTGACAAAGAGATAGATGTATACCTACGACCTCTGATAAATGAACTGAAAGAGCTATGGGATGACGGGGTGGAAGCATATAATGCATCGACTAAACAAGTCTTTCAATTACATGCTGCTGTGATGTGGACCATTCACGACTTTCCAGCATATGGAACAGTTTCTGGATGGAGCACAAAGGGCTATAAGGCATGTCCAGTATGTCTGAATGAAACCAAATCTCAAGGATTAAGGAGTAAAATATGATACACATGTCACCATCAATTCTTGGATGTGCACCACCCATGACGTAGAAATAAAGATTTCAATGGAAAGGTTGAAAAAGAAGGACCACCACGATTAATGAATGGATATGAGATTTTAGCGCAGTTAGACGCCTTGCCCCAATTGACATTCAGTAAGCATCCTTTATTCAGTAAAAAACGGCAGCGATCTTCGAATGATACAAATTGGGTAAAGAAATATATATTTTTTGAGTTACCATATTGGTCAGGTTTAAAGTTGAGACATAATTTAGATGTGATGCATATTGAAAAGAATGTCTGTGATACTTTAATTGGCACATTATTAAATATAGACGGAAAGTCAAAGGACACTCTCAAAGCAAGATTAAACTTGCAAGATATGGTAAGAGACAAATTCAGGAAGTCGTATGCAAGTTACACGTTGACATTGGAAGAAAAACATGAATTTTGTGAATTTTTTAAATCAATTAAGTTTCCAGATGGTTGTGCTACTAATATATCTAGACATGTGAATGCAAATGAAGGAAAGATATATGGACTAAAATCACATGATTGTCATGTATTGTTGCAAAGAATACTTCTAGTTGTTGTACGTAAATTTTTCCCAAAGGACATATGTAGCCCACTGATTGAGCTATGTAATTTCTTCAAAAAGATCACTGCAAGATCTTTACACACAATGGACATATGTAAAATGGAGGAGCAAATAGTCCTAATATTGTATAAGATGGAACGGATATTTTCTTCGATATTTTTTGATATTATGGTCCATTTGACTGTCCATTTACCTCGTGAAGCTATGTTAGCTGGGCTAGTTTCGTCACGATGGATGTATCCCTTTGAGCGATATTTGGGAAGGCTAAAAAAATATGTTCGGAATAAAGCACGACCTAAAGGATCTATTGCAGAAGGGTATATTGTAAACGAGGCCTTGACTTTTAGTTCGTTGTATATGAGTCAGATTAAGACAAGTTTTTCTAGGCCGGAACGGAATAAAGATGTCCAACCATCAAAATGCAAATTAAGTGTTTTGTCACAGGAAATAAGAGTCTTTGGCAACCAACAACGCCGAAAATTGCCATTGTCATTGTTTAAGAAAGCACATTGGTACATTCTAAACAATTGTAAAGAAGTCGACCGATATTGAAAGTAAGTGTTTACATTAAGTTATTACTTTAATTCTTTTTCATTCACAGAGTTTAAATCGATTAAGTTTTATATAATGAGCATCTACAACTTGTGTCCCAAAAGGTTCATGCTGATCAAGTGATACAAAATCACGAGCGAGATTTCCCATTGTGGTTTAGGGATAAAATTGTAGCCTTAAAAAATTTAACAAATTCAGATATCACAGATGAGTTGTATTATTTAGCAATGGGACCTGATGTTGAAGTTCAACTATATGATGCATGCATAGTAAATGGGATTTGATATCATACGACGTCTCGTGATTCACGAAGATCTACTTAGAATAGTGGGGTCAGTGTATCATCCTCTGACGATGGGGACAATTTGGATTTTTTCGGTATGTTGAAGGATGTGGTCCAAATATTTTACTCTTTCCAGTATAAAGTTCAATTATTTTGGTGTGAATGGTTCCAATGTAATCCAAAAAAAAATCGTTGGTGGAAGAGTATGATCTCACGTGTATTGACACTTCTAAAATATAGTATGATGATGACCCATTCATTTTGGCAAACCAAGCAAATCAAGTGTATTATTTGAATGATATCAAACATGGAGGTCATTGGAAGGTCATGCAAAGGGTTCACCACCGCGATATATACAAAGTAACTGAAGTTGATGAAGTATCTGAAGATTTTGAGGGTGGTAATATCTTGATCATGGAGCTAAACCAAGAGATTTCATCCAATGATTCAACTTCAGTAGTCGGTGAAGACTTAAAAATAACTCAACTTTGTCGATTAGATGTTGAACATCACCAAATTGATATGGCAAATGCACAAGTGGATCTAGATATGGGCGCTCAAAGTAATCGTATTGTCGATGGCAAAGATAGTGAAATTGACACTCAGATGATTATTTATCATTTTCAGATGATGATATTGATTAGATGTATTTACATGGTATTTATATTGTTCTTCATTTATATTTCATGTATTTAATATAATCTTTTTTTATATGTCAATCTATATATAATGCTTATGTCACAGCTATGTCGCCTAAGAGAATTGAGCGCCCCCAGTTGTGCCTACGCCTGACGATGACAGTTCTCCTGCTCCTACTGGTTAGTTATATGGTTTTAAATACGTTTATTTTGTTTGCTATTTATTTAACTTGTTAATTGTTAGCATCCTTTGATTTACAGTTCATCCGGCACGTAGAGAGACATGGGACACACACTCCGATCGGCTCCGACGACAAATCGAGGAACGGGGTAGATTATCCATTACATTTTGTAAGAGCGATGGTCACCCTATCGAGACCAATGTAACTGCTTTTATGACAGAGCTAGGTCTGTCAATTAAGAAGTTCGCTCCCCTACAAGCTAAGAGCTAGAAGCATATCCCTGTGGATAATAAACAGATGATATATGACCGATTATCAGTAAGTATGAGTATTTTGCTAATTAAAGAATCAACCATCATTCATTATTAAAATTCAATATTGATATTTTTTTTAGACTGCTTTCGAAATAAGTTTTGCCAAGGAGGCAACGTCGGTAAGGAAGGAGACCGACGGATTAATGAGTGCAAGGTACAGAGATAATCGAAATAAGATGCACACTCATTATAAGAGTCTACTGCATCTTCCCCCCACCGAGCGACGGCTTCATATGCCGAGCGAGTTTTGTGAGATGCACGAAGATTGGAATTACATGTGCGATCTGTTTGAATCAGAGAAATTTCAGGTAACTCAATCTATACCAATTATCTGCGTTATATGTAAATTGAAATATGTGCAACTCATGTTTTAAGTTTTATCTTAACAAATTTTGATATTGTAGACATGATCCGCAATAAATGCCCAAAATCGAGCACAACTACCATTTACCCATCGAGGTGGCTCAAAATCCTTCATTTAGTACAGTTACGACGGTGTAAGTACAAATTTTATAGGTACAGTATATTGGTTGGTATTTTTAATATTAACGTATTATAATATTTTTCAGACCGATCAGTCTCAAAGAAAAGATCAGATTACTGTCTTTAATACAACACACTATACTTCGTCAAAGGGATGGAGTGGGGAGAGAGCCGAAACTGCATACGTAAGATATAATGTTAAATACTGAAATTTAAAACACTAAATTAAATGGCCAAAATTAGGAAAATAATCTTAGAAATTATTTTTGTAATTTTTGGAGAATTTTAGAAATTTTTCCGGAATTTTTCGGGAATTAAACGATGCTTGTATGGGGTATTTTCGGGGATAAGGAAAAATCGATTTTTAAAGGGCCTATTTGAAATATCAAATTTGTTTAGGGGTAAATGTGTTAACTTAAACCTAGGTCATTTCCTTAGCATGAGCCGCCGTCGTTTTTATTCCGGAGCGGTTCACTTTCGCGATAACTTTCTCTCCACCGCGCCCGACTCCACCCCACGATCCTTTTCCTCGCCATTTCTTCTCGCGACTCAAACTCTTCGCAATCCGACGCCTCCGCCTCGGTTTTCCCTCACAGCGCCCTGACGGCAGGTATGCTTGTGACCAGCGGCCCGCGACCCACCGGCCATGCGTCCAGGAGCTCTTGCGGCTTCGGATCTCCGCTTCTTCCACGCGCACACACCGCGTGCCTTTGACACCGCCGCCACCGCGATCGAGCTGTCGCCGTCTTCTCCCCCGTGGGCGCCTGCTGCCAGGCCAGAGGCCGACGGCGCCGCCTTGGTCGTTGTCGTCAAGTGGCCAGCCGCTGCCGCCAGGAGGTTTATCCGAGGCCATCGCTGCCTCCCCGAGCCAGTCGTCGCCATTCATTGCGCCTAGATCGCCGTTGTCGTAGCCCTCTTTGCCACTGACGCCGCCGCTCGACTTGCGGTCACCCCCTCATCTTTGTTGCGGCTGACATCGGTCCGGTGGAAGGTTTGGCTGGAGGGCAAGACGCCAACTGGGCAATCGGGTGAAGGCTCTCCTTCGGGAACGAGTGTGTTGCCCTGTCCGGCGATCATCGGAGCAAAAAGGAATGTCGGCTGCAGATCCACCGGAGATTCGGTCGGGTACTCGGTTGGAGCAGGGGCTTGCCGTGGGAATTAGGTGAGTGAAGCTTATTTCCCTTAATCTCAGAAGGAATCCAACTTTGAATGCATTTCTTTGGTGTTAGCTTAGATCTCTTTGGTGGAAAAAGACAATGCCAGGGTAGGGGTGGCTGTGAAAGGGGGGATTGCTACACATCAACCTTGCCGACGGATTGGTGTTGGGCCGAGCTGGATAAGCTTCGTATATCTCCTCTCTTTTTGGCTGTAAATTGGTAGATTATAGGTTGTTAATTGGTTTAATGGTCTATAGGGATTGATGTGAAGAATTGTTTAGGTTATATGGATAACTAGATCAATCTAGTTGATCGGGCTACGAAGTCGATGTAGGATCCGATTCGATCAGTCGTTGCATGATTGTACTTAATCAAAATGATTGTTATATGCAGGTTTCGGTCACGAGGCAGGTCCACGGGCATGAAGATTTGCATTATTTCGAGCAATTTATATAAGGCGGGTATTTTGACTTATCTTTTTAATATAGTCATGTTGATATGCTAGTTAGGATAGCTTGCAATAATTTTCATGTTTATATGCCTAGTATGTTTTGTGCCTACTTGATACATGCATTTGATCAGTATGATTATATCTTTCCTGTTTTACTCGGATCATAGATATGTACTTATTGGTTGTGCATATTATTAGGTTATGCATTTTAGTTGGATTTACATGCTTTAGTATCATGCACCATCTTGCATGATTGCATGCTGGCTGGACGGGATTCCTTTATAGTTGAGCCCGCAGCCAGTTACATGGCTTGCACACACTGTCACTCATGGGTTAGTGGTACATCAAGAGGGTGTGTGCGCTGTTGCTCGTCGAGTTCTAGTCCGCTCATGGTAGCGATGAGGCGTGTGGTAGCGAGAGGATCCCTCCTTCTCATGAGGACCGGGAGATGAGCTTATCTCCTCCACTCTGTTTGGCGGGAGGATATGTATACTCCGACAAGATCCCGCCTACTCTGGCCACTCGAGGCGATGATGGCAGAGTGCACAGTTGTCATAACCCTACCCACTCGGCTTCACCATCGTGTGTGAGGCGACTGACTGGCGTCAGGGGTGACCATGTCATTTGCACGGCATGCATTTTGCATGGATAGCATTTGTACTGTGTTTGCTGCATTTTTATTGATGCCTTGGATGTTGCATATGATTGTCATGCATACAGGATTCATATTTGTATATGGTGATGACTTTATCTCTTATACTATGGCACATGCTCCTGTATCGAGTAGGAGATTGAGTAAATCTGATCCTTTTGTATTTCTTGCTTGCATGCCCTATTTATATGAGACTGTACTGGCATGATTCTTATTGTTAGCTATATCTTGCTTTGCATATCGACTATTATCCGCTAAGTTTTTTGAACTTACCCCGTTGTTTTACATCTGTTTCAGGTTGAAACTGCCAGGAGAGTCTAGCTGTCAATCCCCCTCGTCGAAATGGATAGGTTTTATTGGTCTTAGGGTTTTGGTTTTTAACTAGATGAAGTGTGTAGGATTTGTGTTTGTTTTGGTTATGTACTTGTGGAGGTTTAGAGATATTTGTTGTGTTCTTATGGACTATTCGATTGGTTTGGTTGTATATTCCTGCTCAGATGGCAGAAGGGGTAAGTCTAGATATAATAGACTGTTGCTTTTTACCTGGATTGATGGCCTGAGGTCAATTTATTATCTGCGTATGTAGTTTTTGTTTCGGTCATGTTGACCGATGTATAGTGGTCGTGTAGGCCTTGTATGCAAGTTCCATATTGTCACCCGTACAGGGGAGATGCTGCCGATTTTCGTCTGGCGGGGACTCCCCCGGGGCGTGACAATTTATTGGTATCAGAGCGTAGGTTCCAAGTTCCTTAGGGTCTTTGGGTTTTCGGAGTTTGCCATGTTTGGCAGGTTAACTGGGGTATTTTCAGAGTTGTACGGATTTTCGACGATTTTTATGTTTCGGAAATTCGAGTTATGATTGATGAGGTCAATATGGGGGATTTGGCGGCAACATGACATCTCCAGACGGCTAACAGGTGAATAAATTCTAGAAAATTTTCTAGATTTAGTGCATATTTGTGTTGGTTATATTGATTATGCGGTTTACTTAGGTAGTATCATGTTTTGTCTAGTATTATTTTAACCTTATATCTGTTAGACTGCATATGGTTATAAATTGCTATTACTGTTATAGGTAGCTAGTTATCATTGTGATATAAATGATTAGATATTATTGGTAGATGTTTACCTATTACTATTTGGACTAGTATTAGGATTGGACTAATTGAATAATATGAATAAGATGGATAAATTCATAGAAGGTATATATAGAGGTTCTTTGACTCTCTAGATCCTAGTGCATGATGACATGATTACATTGCTTACGTAGTTTAGGGTATATATAGGCACCGGATGCTTTATTTAATATTGCCTTGACTTTGTTCTGGCATGACCCTTTAGTTATACCCTAATTAATTTCAGCCATTGATTTCCATTAGTATGACTATGCTGTCATTTATTAGACAACGTGTTATGTGATTATATGGTTATGTGTTTTTGCGGTGGATACCATGATTAAGACTAGTAGAGATAGAATAACTTAGATGAGGTTATTCTGTAGGAGTGGATCGCAGTAATGAAACATTAGTAGAACCCTAGGTGTTGGAATCCTAGGCGTAATAACCCAGATGTGCATATTGGTATATGTTTATCCATTTACTATTTCAGTGATATGGTGATCAGACCAGTAGAGTTCGTATGATTAGGATGCGATTAATCCTTCGAGGGTATATATAACATTGTTCATATCTCGGCTGCCAACTATATGTCCCATTCTTGGTTGAGAGAGAGTCTGCAGTAGAGTCTCTCTATGGTTGCTTTGGATATCTGTGGTTGATCATGTTCCCCATGCATGGTTGAGATAATCTACTGTAAGGTTATACTCTTGCGTATCCATTCGAAGATGATGATAATCGGATTCGTATGACGTCTGTAGCTAGATAGCTACTTTACATCTTAAGTATCCACGAGATCTGTTCGTGGTAGCAAGTTGTGGCATGCATGGTTAAACTGGTAGAAATGATATAATTTAGGTTTAGCCTGCTTTCCGGTCTTGTAAGTAGATGAGTTGTCCTTATTGGCTTTGATAGGTGTTTTCTGTTAGCTAGGACGAAACCTTATGAGCAATCGTATCGACGTGTTTGTTAGTGGACTTGTGATTTTTATCGACTTTGATAACCAATCATGTTAGAAGGGTTGGAACCCTAGACTTCATCTCGAGGTATTTATTTATAAGTCGATGATCTTTACCGACATTGGTAAACATTTAGTATTAGAGGTGTTGAAACCCTCGCTTGACTGTCTCAATGGGTTTAATTGTAGATCGATGATCTTTGTCGACGTTGAAAGTCGATTTATGCTGGATGTATTGGATAACCCTAGGCTTAACAACCTAGGATAATCGACTGCCCACGCGACCTATTAGTGGTAGTATGCTAATGCCTGCAGTCAATAATTAGATATCTATATACTGCCTGTCTATCCATGAGTCTCATTCGTTGTAGCATATAGTTGCGTGTAGACCGTGCTATTGATTGTTGGCCCATGGGTTACATTCGCGGTAGCTCATAGATAGTTCCCTTTTTGTGCGAGAGCCACGAGACTTTGTCGTGGTATCCGGATGTGCACTGCTTGTTGCAGTGGTTGACTATGTTGCGGGTATATTTGTTATACTGCTGATCAGGATAGTTGCATATTGATATTGGTACTCTGAGGGTTGGGTTACTCTAGCTTGTTCCCTGTGACTTCCATTATGTGCATTATGATTATGCACTATTGTCTATCCATCCACTGAGTGGTTGTGCTTACCTCCTCCTCACTTATCCTTTAGGTTAACTGATAGAGGATGTGTCCTGTTGACCTACCTTTGTGTCGCTCAGAGAGTTCCTTGTCGTGCTTATCTCCCTGCATCGTCGGGATGCCGCTTTATTTACTTTATCGGTATTGCATTTTGTTTATGCACTTTGGATTTTGACGCAATTGGATTTGGTGTCAGAAAACTATTTTTACTTTAATTGATATATGTTTAGTCGTGCATGCATGCAGTTAATGAAATATTGGTATTTCTATTATTATTTCGAGGTTTTTACCAGATCTGGTCAATGTATTTCGGAATATTGTCACTAAGGGGCTCCTCTGTCATTTGGATGACGGATATGCCCCCAGGACGTGATAGTTTTATTGGTTTGCGGTTTTGGTTTATGGGTTTTGTGTTTCGAGGATTTTCTTTTCCTTGGATTTTTTGGAGTTCTCGTGTTTTGGGACCAGGCAAGCTGAAGGATATCTCTGAGCTATAGGAAAAGTTACTGTACTTTAGTGGTTAGGAAAAGTATAGACATAGTGAAATTGCCCCTACTCATGGTCGGGGACGAGGTCGATGACGTATTGACCTTGCGGAACCTAACGATGATTTCAGAAGTACGAATTCTTTAGAGGTGCTGACTGATGTCGAATTAGGAAGCTAGGGATTTGGCCTGCTAGCCACCAATTTGAAGGACAAGGAGTAAACCCTCAGAGAATATCAGTCCCTACTATTAGTGATTTGGTTTTGGATAAGGCGTGTATACCTACACTGGTCATTTTACCTTATTATAGGAGGTGTTGGATGGGATATTTATTTGTCCCAGAAATTTTTTTCAGAGAAGATCCGGAACTCTTTGTTAAAAGAGAGATGGACCTTTGAGGTTATGCATCAATTATCGATGATAGAATGCGGTAGTTGTGGAAGGAAATGAATATCCTTCATTGTGGATGAAGGATCTATTTAGATCAGCTATAGGACACCGGTGTATACTCTAGGATTGATCTACGACTGATGGGTTGATATTGTAGTGACATGGTGTCATACAATTTTCATTCTCGTTGTGATGATGGTTATATCATCAGCCTAGAGTAAAGAGAATGCAGGTGTGTAGCGACGACAATCTCATACTTGGTATGAATTGTATGAGTTTACGATTATCTTATTAGACTTATTGACGACTTAGTCGTCCAGGGATTTGGGAAGTCATGTATTTTGACACGATTGGATCAGTTGTGCACTCGGCTGCTGTAGATGGTGGTTTCTTGGTATTGATTTGATTATTACCATAGATATGGATAGGATGCTCTAGCGATACCACATCGCTGACTGGTTGAACCAGGAAGGTGATGGAATTTTACTTGGTCTGCAGCTTGTGAAACTAGTTCCAGGGCTCAGACGATGGTTGATTTTTACGCCAGTGTTGATTAATCATTCTGGTGTGAATGGAAGGGTAGTGTATGTGGATGCATCATTTCGGAGATCGGAGCGATTCCGATGTTATAGAATAAGACGTATCCTAAGCTTACGGCAGTTAAAGAATTGTGAGATAAGCCGTCATATATATGACGTGGATTTAGTAGTTATTAAGTTGTTTTGAAGAGGTGAGGAGCAGAAATGCTCATGGAGTTTTGGCTAGCTACTGGATAGCTACTATAGAGTAGCTGGAACACAAACGGTTGTAACAAGGAAGTTTGGTCGCGATAGCCTCCCATGCACTTACAGGGTGTGTGGTGGAGTGGATTTTGGACGATAGTTGGACTTCTCTTGTGAAAAGATAATTCCCCATCTCTGACTCCGAAGAGGATAATGGTTTCCGGAGTTGCATTAGTTTAAGGAACATATGCTTCAGGAAATTCTGATTCCGGAATGGAAGTGGAAGCATATTATTATAGATGTTGTGGTGGGTTTGCCTAGGACACGTCAAGGCCATGACGTGATTTGGGTAGTTGTTGACCGACTAACCAAATCTGCGCACTTCTTAGCGATTCGAAAGACCGACTCTCTGGATCGTTTGGCAGAGCTATATTGTCGGGAGATCATCAGATTGCATGGTGTTCCTTTGAGCATTATATCAGATAGAGATCCCCGGTTCACGTCCCGGTTCTGACAGAGTCTGCAGCAGGCCTTAGGCATGCAGCTTCGTTTAATCTTGCATTCCATCATCTTGGTGGAGGATACCGGCGGACCATTCAGACTCTAGAGGATTTGCTGAGGTTCTGTGTTACGGTTTTCGGGGGCAATTGGGAGGACCACTTACCAATAGTGGAATTCACCTACAACAACAACTATCGTTCAGCTATCCAAATGGCACCGTTTGGAGCATAGTATGGTAGACAATGTCTGATACCCACCCTCTGGGAGGAGGTTGGGGAGGCCCAGTTGCTAGGACCCCAGAGAGCTCAGCATGAGGCAGAGTTGGTCCGTACTATTAGACGTAGGATTGCAGAGGCGCAAGATCGTCAGAAGAGTTATGCAGATCGGAGATGGAGACCTCTGGAGTTCTCTATTGGTGATCATGTATTCCTGCGAGTCTCACCCACGAAAGGGGTGAAGAGATTTGGCCACCGTGGTAAGTTAGCTCCAAGATACATTGGTCCGTTTGAGATTTTGGAGAGGATCGGAGCAGTCGCTTACCGCCTAGCGCTACCACCGTCCTTGGCTGGTATCCATGATGTGTTTCAGGTGTCCATGCTGAGGAAGTATGTGTCATACCCTACACATATTCGGTCAGGTGTGTCAGGTTCTATTCAACCTGATGCTACTTACGCAGAGGTTCCGGTACGGATTCTGGATCACAAGAAACGACGGTTGTGGAATAAGATTGTTCGACTTGTCAAGGTCGGGTGGAGTCACCTCACAGATGAGGAGGCTACTTGGGAGCTTGAGGAAAAGATCAGAGCTCAATACCCCACTTAGTCACTTGAGGTGTGTGACTTGTCTCCAGATATCTGAGATGGTTGTTGTGAAATCTCATACTCATACATGAGCAGGAAATTTGGGGACCAAATTTTTATTAGTGGGGGAGAATGTTAAATACTGAAATTTAAAACACTAAATTAAATGGCCAAAATTAGGAAAATAATCTTAGAAATTATTTTCGGAATTTTTGGAGAATTTTAGAGAATTTTTCGGGAATTAAACGGTGCTTGTATGGGGTATTTTCGGGGATAAGGAAAAATCGATTTTTAAAGGGCCTATTTGAAATATCAAATTTTTTTGAGGGGTAAATGTGTTAACTTAAACCTAGGTCGTTTCCTTAGCATGAGTCGCCGTCGTTTTTATTCCGGAGCGGTTCACTTTCGCGATAACTTTCTCTCCACCGCGCCCGACTCCACCCCACGATCCTTTTCCTCGCCGTTTCTTCTCGCGACTCAAATTCTTTGCGATCCGACCCCTCGCGCAGTTTCCCTCACCGCGCCGCAGCCAGCGACCACCGCAGCCCGCAGCCACCGACGCCGCCGTCCAAGCTCTTGTGGTCGGCCACTCCTCCGCGTCGGCATCTCCACCGGTCTTCCACGCGCACGCACCACGTGCCTTTGACACCGCCACCACCGCAATCGAGCTGTCGCCGTCTTCTCCCCCGCGGGCGCCTGCTGCCAGGCCGACGGGCGCCTTATCATTGTCGTCAGTGGCGGCCAGCCGCCGCCGAGGTTTATCCGAGGCCGCCATCGGCCTCCTGCTGGGCCGATCGCCTAGATCGTCGTCGTCGTAGCCCTCTTTGCCACTGACGCCGCCGCTCGACTTGCGGTCGCCCCCTCATCTTCGTTGCGGCTGACATTGGTCCGGTGGAAGGTTTGGCTGGAGGGCAGGACGCCGACTGGGCAATCGGGTGAAGGCTCTCCTTCGGGAACGAGTGTGCTGCCCTGTCCGACGGTCATCGGAGCAAAAAGGAACGCCGGCTGCAGATCCACCGGAGATTCGGTCAGGTACTCGGTTGGAGCAGGGGTTTGCCGTGGGAATTAGGTGAGTGAAGCTTATTTCCCTTGATCTCAGAAGGAATCCAACTTTGAATGCATTTCTTTGGTGTTAGCTTAGATCTCTTTGGTGGAAAAAGACAACGCCAGGGTAGGGGTGGCTGTGAAAGGGGGGATTGCTGCACAGCAACCTTGCCGACGGATTGGTGTTGGGCCGAGCTGGGTAAGCTTCGTATATCTCCTCTCTTTTTGGCTGTAAATTGGTAGATTATAGGTTGTTAATTGGTTTAATGGTCTATAGGGATTGATGTGAAGAATTGTTTAGGTTATATGGATAACTAGATCAATCTAGTTGATCGGGCTACGAAGTCGATGTAGGATCCGATTCGATCAATCGTTGCATGATTGTACTTAATCAAAATGTTTGTTATATGCAAGTTTCGGTCACGAGGCAGGTCCACGGGCATGAAGATTTGCATTATTTCGAGCAATTTATATAAGGCGGGTATTTTGACTTATCTTTTTAATATAGTCATGTTGATATGCTAGTTAGGATAGCTTGCAATAATTTTCATGTTTATATGCCTAGTATGTTTTGTGCCTACTTGATACATGCATTTGATCAGTATGATTATATCTTCCCTGTTTTACTCGGATCATGGATATGTACTTATTGGTTGTGTATATTATTAGGTTATGCATTTTAGTTCGATTTACATGCTTTAGTATCATGCACCATCTTGCATGATTGTATGCTGGCTGGACGGGGTTCCTTTATAGTTGAGCCCGCAGCCAGTTACATGGCTTGCACACACTGCCACTCATGGGTTAGTGGTACATCAGGAGTTGTCATAGCCCTACCCACTCGGCTTCGCCATCGCGTGTGAGGTGGCTGACTGGCGTCAGGGGTGACCATGTCATTTGCACGGCATGTATTTTGCATGGATAGCATTTGTATTGTGTTTGTTGCATTTTTATTGATGCCTTGGATGTTGCATATGATTGTTATGCATACAGGATTCATATTTGTATATGGTGATGACTTTATCTCTTATAGTATGGCACATGCTCCTGTATCAGGGCAGGAGATTCAGGTAAGTACAGTCCTTTTATATTTCTTGCTTGCATACCCTATTTATATGAGACTGTACTGGCATGATTCTTATTGTTAGCTATATCTTGCTTTGCATATCGACTATTATCCGCTAAGTTCTTTGAACTTACCCCGTTGCTTTACATCTGTTTCAGGTTGAAACTGCCAGGAGAGTCTAGCTACCAATCCCCCTCGTCGAAATGGATAGGTTTTATTGGTCTTAGGGTTTTGGTTTTTAACTAGATGAAGTGTGTAGGATTTGTGTTTGTTTTGGTTATATACTTGTGGAGGTTTGGAGATATTTGTTGTGTCCTTATGGACTATTCGATTGGTTTGGTTGTATATTCCTGCTCAGATGGCAGAAGGGGTAAGTCTAGATATAGTAGACTGTTGCTATTTACCTAGATTGATGGCCTGAGGCCAATTTATTATCTGCGTGTGTAGTTTTTGTTCCGGTCGTGTTGACCGATGTATAGTGGTCGTGTAGGCCTTGTATGCAAGTTCCATATTGTCACCCGTACAGGGGAGATGCTGTCGGATTTTCATCTGGCGGGGACTCCCCCGGGGCGTGACATATAATCCATAAAATTTGGTAAAATTATTTTTAAATATTAGTAATTCTTTGTAAACATATTGATAATGTGTTTGTTATTCTTAGGGTGAAATGGTGAGACTGCGAGATGAACACATCCAGTCACAAGAAATCGGATATGACATCGATGCAGTTCAGATTGCAGATCAGGTGTGTGGTCAAGTACTCGGTGTTCGCTTTGGATATATCAGAGGACTTGGAAGTGGGTCAAAATCAATTAGATCCACTTCTTCAGATGTCAGCTCCTCCTCCAGAACAACTAACGTCGCACTGTGTGAACAACTTCAGTCCACCCAGCAAGAATTGGTGGAGGCGAAAGAGGAGCTAGCAAACACTCAAGTTCGATTAGCTAGCACCGAAGATGAGTTGACATCAATGAGATCAAGACAAGATATGTTCGAAGAAATTCTGAATCGACTTGCACCTGGAGCATTACAATTATTGATGCATGAGTCCTCTTCAGCTCCACCTCCTCCTCCTCCTTAGAGTTTGTGACCATTTAAATTTTGAGCTAGTGAAATTGTGCTTGATTTGAATGTGTTTGCATTTTAATACTATGAATTTGTGGAAATGGATGTTTTGGATACTTAAATTTGATGTTATGTTAGTTGTTTTTAATTGTATATATTGGTTTTATTGTGTGAGTGGTATGTTGTTAATTTAAATTGCGTGGTTGATATTATATTACAGGATTTTGAATACAAATAAAATGGATTCTGGAAATCTGTATTTTCATAGTTAGCGACGATTTTTTGAAATTTCGTCGCTAATTGTCGATATACGGCTTCAAGATTTTGCGGGTTAGTGACGAAAATATAGATTTCGTCGCTAGAGTTGGAGTATCAGTCGAGTCACCAGTCGACGCGTTCAACTGTTGTAGGACTTTGGCGATGAAGTTTATAACTTTCGTCAAAAAAATAATCTCCAATCGAGGCGGCAGTCGAGGGTCTTCCGCTTCTGTGGCTGGCCAAAAAATAAATATTAGCGACGAAATCAGATATTTCATCGTTAAAGTTTCTGAATATTAGCGACAATTTGTGTATATTTCGTCGCTAATATTGGTGAATTTCATAGTTTCCGGTGTCGAGATTTTGCAACGAAAGATTTATTTTTTACGATGTTTTAAGTTCCGTCGGTAATATTAACGACGAAAGTATTTTAATTCGTCGCTAATGTGTCTTAGCGACAAGCTTATTACGACGAATCTAGCGACGAATTACTTTCGTCGCAAAATATATTTAGCGGCGAATTAGTTTATTAGCGACGACAATAATTCGTCGTTATTTTTTATTTTTCTTGTAGTGTTCGTTCATTCTCAATGCCCCCGTCAATCAATCCCACAATCAATACGAATGAAGTAAATTACGAGGAGCATATTACCCAATTCAAGACTAACGTGTCAGGAGGATAGACCCCCGAAAGACATGCAGCCCTCGAAAATTGATCCTTGCATATTGGCGCAACTCTATTGTCGCGCTAGCCACAAAGTCCTCCCGTGGGGACAACTATATCACACTACATGAAATGAAGGAATTAGTAACCGAATTTGTTACATCGAATATTTAATTGATCATTAATTAGTGACGGAATATTAAATTCATCGCTAATTAGTAATGGAATATTAAATTGGTCACTGATTAACGATAAATTTAACATTACTCTCGCTAAAATAGTGACAGAAATAATTTTCCGTCACTAAATTAGTGACCGAAATAATTTTCAGTTACTGCATTAGTAATCGAAAATTATTTCAGTCATTAACTACGATTAATTTATTTTTTCCATCAAAAATAAATTAATGATAATTAATGACTGGAATAAATTTCAGTCACTAACTACCATAATTAATGATCGAAATAAATTTCAATAACTAAATTGTGACCGAAATTAATGATGATTAGTGAGTCTTAATTAGTGGATTAATTAATGACACAGAATTTTTTTTTATTTAATTAAATAAGAAATAGGAATTAGTAATAGAATATTAATTCAGTCAAAAAATATGCTAATGGAAAATAATTGATCGCTAAAATAACGATGAATTATTATTTTTGTCACTAAAATAGAAACTAAAAAATTTATTGTCGCTTAAAAAAAATTCATCTTTAAATTGTAATAATTTTTCATACAATATTTAAATTGATATTTAAATTGTTAAAAACAATAAATTATTATTAATTGAAAAAACAATTATTTATTTATAAGCTTAATTAGTTGATTAATTAATGAGATAGAAAATTTAATTATTTAATTAAATAAGAAATAGGGATTAATGATAAATATTAATTTGATTAAAAATTATGGTGAATGAATATTAATTTCATCACAATATATAGTGACTGATTGTTAATTCAGTTATTATCTTAGTGACGGATAATTAATTCTATAATAAATAGAGTGATTAAATATTAATTTGATCGCTAAATTAGTAATCGAAAAATATTTCGTCAGAATATTTTATCCGTCACTAAATTAGTGATAAAGGAATATTTTATTCAATGCTAATTTACGATCAAAA
Organism: Wurfbainia villosa; assembly: GCA_025175895.1. Taxonomy (NCBI): domain Eukaryota; kingdom Viridiplantae; phylum Streptophyta; class Magnoliopsida; order Zingiberales; family Zingiberaceae; genus Wurfbainia; species Wurfbainia villosa. The sequence continues at coordinate 999,704 of CM046005.1, forward strand.
AAATATTTTATCGGTAATTTAATAATAAAATATTTATTCGATCATTAATTAACGATAAAAAATTAGTCATCAACTGAAAAATTTCCATCGTTAATTTTTTTTGGCATCCCACTATCTCTTCTTCTCCTCTCTCCTCTTCTCTTCTCATGTCCCATCCAATTACTTCATTCCTTTACTCCTTCCCCAACACCAATTCTCTTGGATTTCTATAGATTCTCTCGGATTTCTCCTCGTTCTTAGCTACAACACTTCGTATTTCTCCTCCCTTTGTCCTCGTTGATCTCCTCCGTTCGTCATGACAATCTCCCCCCTCTCCCATCAATATGCTGCCACGCTCTTGGTGTCGGTAGCAGCCGAGCACGACCGAGCATGACCTCTGGTGCGATCGCGATCGCAATTGAGCGTGGCTTCTATCGTGGACGAGCACCACCTGGGTCTCCGTCGTAGTCGAGCATCGCCTAGGCCTTCGCCGCGGTCATGACCTCGGTCGCGGTCGCGGGTGAGCACAACCTCAGTTGTGGTCGTGGCCGAGTGTGACATCGATCGCAATTGCAGGTGAGCATGACCTCGGTTGTGGTCATGGTCGAGTGCCACCCAGGGCTCTGATATGGTCGAGTCGAGTGCCACCCAGGGCTCTGCTATGGTCGAGTGCCACTTGCGCCTCCACTGTGGTCGAGCACCACCTCGACCTCTACCGTGGTGAGTGCCACCTCGGGCTCAATCGCGGGCGACTACCACCTTGGCCTTGGCCTCGGCCACAGGCAAGCGCCACCGCAGCCTCGCCCACAACTGAACGCAACCTCGATCTGGCAACAGCAAGCAGGTTTCCATCGGACCTCGGGTGTGGCCCAGCAACGCCTGACTAGGCATATGCCTAGTGCGACCTCGTCCATGGCAAAACATCTTAGTTGCCATCAGAACAAGTTCATGACCAAGTTGTAAATTATGGTTGCGGCCAGAAATTGCATCCTATTGGAATTTTTTCTACTTTTCATGTAAAACGAATAATTTAATAATATGCATGTTAAAATTTACAAGTTTAATGATGATATAAATTTATTTCTCTTAAGTTACAATGTATAAGAATAAAATTTAGATGTATAATAGGTTAGTAAATGGATTTATCACTGATGAATATTTTGATGGAGTAAAAAAGTCTGTGAACTTCGCTAAGCAACATCCAATCTATATGGATGGTGACAAGTTATGTTGTCCGTGTAATCATTCCAAATGTGGAAATATAATTTTTCGTGATAAAGATATTGTGAAAGTACATCTAAGTAAAAATGATTTTGTTACAAATTATTACAATTAGTATTGTCATGACGAGTCTTATGTGTTTGAGTTAATTTGACCTTCTGGTGTTTCCTCATCCAACTCTATTGTTACAGAGGAATCATCATCTAATGATAATGTAATGCAATCGATGGTTTACGACGCAATGAATGCTCTTAATCATTAAAATATAGAACAAAGAGATACCAACACTTGAAATACAAAAATTGTATGACATATTAAAGGCTAGTAAAAGAAAATTTTCGAGAGGTATTCCCTCAAATCATTTCCAACTATCAGCTATTGCAAGACCATCGAACATCAAGGTAGAGTATTATTTTTTAGAACGATGTTATGATGACATTTGTCAATTGATATCAGAATTGCTTCTTACTGATAACATAATACTGGTAGTTTCTACAACACAAAGAAACTTGTCATGGATTTAGGTTTGTCTATAAAAAAAGATTGATTGTCATGATGGAGCACAGTTTGTAAGTTAGCATATTCACATTGTATGATAAAGTCTGATGTATTTTCATTATCTTATAGTGGAAAAATATTTTGATTCGATAATTATCGTAAATTTTTACTTTTAAAATATCCTTTTAAATGAAATAAAAAAAATCATAAAGAATATCACTTAAAAAATTTTACCTTTAAAGCACTCTTACAATCACTCGAGGAGCCACTCAAAAATACCATTCTTCCCTGTTCATTTCATATATATATATTTCTCCATTGCTTACCAGAATCTTCCGCAGATTTCAAGAGGATCATGATCTATACGCCACCAGCCACAGCGAAGTGTTCCAATTAGAGCAACAGATTCTCAAGTTAAACGATCAACTTGCTGTGGACCCGACTCATGCGGAAGAACTTCAAATGCGCAGATTGAGCTCCTACAAATCAAAAAAGAGTCGTACAGGAGTTGAAAGTCAGTCGCTCCCGAGGAAAGGGGCTCCGCCGTCAAAATTTAAAATCTCTTTTTAATTTTTTTTTTCCCCCCTTTTTTTTTAGTCCAACAACGTAGACACAATATTTTTCATATTGCATAAAACGGAGAATGAAGAATTCCCATCGAACAACAACAAGAAAACACATACACGGATAATTTCCATCAAAGAAAAGACATGCACGAATGCACCCATACATACCGGTGCACTGACTTTTACAGCAGTGACTTATACTAATTGTAAAAAACAGTTTAAACTGTTAATCTACCGGCACTTTGTCCCAGTTCTATAAATTTTAAAGAGAGTAAATTATAAAAGGACAACGGCGTGGACACCGTTAACAAGACATAGAGTGACCATCTAAATTCACAACAAGATTTTAATTCGATTCTAAACTCGATCCTTATTTATTGTTACTAAACTTAAGATAAGACCAGCAGTCGGGTAGTGGAGGATCAACTAACACAAGTCTGATGCATTACGGCTGGGTATTTGGATCATTCTCTGGTCTCTCGAGAATGCCTGCATGGTACAAGAGAACCCACAGATGGGTAATAAACTCCCCGCCGGAAGCAAGGTGCTTCTTGTGCGCCTGAACATTGTCGGAAGGAGCGAGGTGCAAGATGTATTCTGCCCAAAACTCAGCCAACACCTGCCATCTCCTCCCCTCGTCGTCGATCGCCACCAACTTCTTCCCCAGTTTTGCCCCCAGTCTTGCCACTGTGCTCTTATCCGATTCTGCATCATCCCCCATCGTCATGATCTTCTCCCACATCTCACTCTCGTTTCTGGCGCCCTTCAAAAGCCTGTCAGTTTCGCTCATCACCCCGTCAATAATTATCTTCGCTGCGTTGCCGTGATCCGGCAGGAGGTCCGGCGCGAACACCGCCAGGTATGCGCAATACTTCGACAGCGCGGTGGCGACTTTCTTAGTCGATAGAGTGCAGTTTTGCGATGATTTTGTTTCACAGTAGCAAGTGGCGATGTGCCACACCAGAATAGTCTGAGTGCTGGTGGGAAGCTCGCAAGCCCAGTATAGGTTGCTCTTTCCATTTCGCTGCAGGGATGATTTGCCATTAGGGAGATGGCCTTGGCCAAATCTAAGAGAATCCACGATCGTTTCCTTCACTTCTTCGGGCAATTTGATGGGTGCGTGGGGTGCTCTGCATGGTTTAGCTCTGATCGGGAACTTCTGCTCGTAATGTCTGAGGAGCGAGAATTGCCCAATTTTTCCACGCAAAGGGTGCAAGGTCTTTCTCTTGAGGAAGAAACGGAGCGCCATGTTCACAAAGGACGAATTCCGTAGCCATGGAAAACGCACGTAGATGATCAGCAAAGCTACCTTGGCCCAATCGGAGAGGACGTAAGTGGTTATTTCAGTGATCTCCATGATGAGGATCATGGCTACGAGAACATAGGTGATGTAGAAGTCTCTGTTTCCTTGGCAGTGGGAATAAGTGGTGACGACGAGCCAACCTGTGGCCGCCATTAGCAAGAGAGACAAGAGAAAATTGTAGATGGGAAGTCCATAACCAAAGACAATCGGGTACTTGGAAAAGAAGAAGTCTTCTAAGAACCCTAACTCTGTCTTGATCACCCGAAACACCCTGTTCTTATCCTCGGAATTGAGGAGGTCTTGTAAGATCGATCCTCTGGATTCTTGGAGTAATTCTTCATCAGAATTATTCAGAAACCTACATGTATATGCAAAGGAAAAGGATTGATAAGGAAGTGGTACAGTTTTGTAGGAAAGTGAGAAACAATTCGAGTTGCGTCATGCGTACCTTCTTCTCAGCAGCTTCATCAAGGCGAAAGAGAGGCATGTGTCCTTGAATTGGTAGTCTGGGTCCATTTGGCGTCTTAGCAGCTGACCATCACAGCCCCACACCTTCTGCACTGTGATCGCTTCATTCGCATAAGGGACGATCTTCATCTTGTTCCCATCCGTCCTCTCCATCCGCAACATTATCTTTTCTTCTCCGGCGACGATGTATTTGTGTCCTCGCTTGTAAACAGGATCGCTGTCGACCTTATAATTGTCGTCGCCGTCGACTTTGCCAGGGGGATCTGAAGCATTGCTCATCAGCTCGTCCTGGTGTCGCATATAGTTGGTCACGGAATAGATGGAATCCGCGCCGTAGGTGCGCTTGGCGGCCTCAAAGCTCAAGAACCTCTCCGCCGTCTTCAGTATGATCAACCCCCAGATCACCCACAGGTTGACCACGAAGCCCAAAAACGTGTGACCGTGGTCGTCTTGGGGGATGTGCTGGGTAACGTCCACCAAATTGTAGGTGAGCATGCCGATGAAAAGAAGCTTGACGGAGTTGGAGTCGTCCAAGGTGCAGGCGTCGGAGATGCAGAAGAGGGTGCCTTGGGCGATCATCAAGATGGCTCCCCACACCACGTAGATCTTCTCCAAGGGCTTGGAGAGCAGGTAGAAGGTGGCCAACTTCATGAGCGGTTCGACCATCTGGGTGAGGATGTACCTGTGCAGTCTGTCGATGGCTGGGTTGGAGTGCCAAAGCCGGTGCTTAGTGGCGGCGATGAAGAAGGTGAGCGAGATCAGCAGCATCAGGCCGCAGGTGATGCTCTCGCTCACCAGCTGCTGCACTCTGAACGTTTGTTGCAGTGCTTCGTAAGGTGGTGTTGGTGACGACGACCACGAAGTCGAGCTTGACGACGACGAGGACGATGAGGACGATGACGAAGATGAAGATGATGACGACGACGAAGACGAGGAGGAGGAGGAGGACGACGACGACGATGCTGCTGCTGCTGATGATGCAGAGGATGAGGACGAGGACGAAGATGATGACCCGAACGGTGGCATGGTTGGGAATGTTATTCCGCCGCCGTTGGGGAATCGTCCAGGAGTCGCCATGATTGTAGTTCGGAGTTCCCTAACCTGCAGCTAATGTCACTCAATTGTAGAAACAATATATAGAATCGGATGAGATTTAACTTTACGATCTATAAGCTGAAAAGAATTAAAAACCCATCAGCCCTTTCATAGAATTCATATTCTATGTATCATCGATCCGTAAAAGATTAAAATCTATTAATCTATCATTATGAAAAAGATAAATCATGGAGGATCTTATAACCTTGACGTGGTGGTCAAGATACGCGGAAGTAATCTGAATCTAGAAAAGAGTTTTAAACCTCTTCTGGAATCAACTCTTATCTTATCCGTAAGCTCTATCGTATCTTAATCACCATGTCATCCCTATAGAGACAATATATCAACATCAATAGGCACACTTATCGAGGTTGGATTGGCCTTGTATACATTCATCACTTTTGATTTTCTCATTTTCATACTTATAGAATCACCATATTTATAGAATCGGAGTGAGAGAGCTACTAAGTTAGCGATTCTAATCTTTTATATAAAATAATCTTCTATTGAGATATAATTTCTCATGATTTATCTTCCTTCGTATATTAATTGTGAGATCGATTGATGAAGATGTTACTATATGTACAAGAAAGAAAATTTTATTTTATTCTTAACGAGTACTCCGTGATAGGGTAACAAGTGACTAAATCAAATACGAATCGAAAGAGATAATTCAACTACTTAAAATAATCAGTTCGATGTGTCTAAAAAGATTCACTTTTAATTTTAATCTTATAGGGTGATTATAATTTACCATTGACGATGATTTAAAATTATTATTTATATTTTATTTTTTAAAAAATTTTAAATTGGAAAAAAATAAAATTTAAAAAATGTTAACTAATTAAAGTTGTTATTAACTAAAATATAAAGAAATTAAAGTCATGTATTTTATTAATTCTTTCACTATTAAAATTTCATATTATAAAAGTTAAGTTTTTTTATAATATTAAAATAAATGTTATATTAAATTATAAATCACCTTAGTTTTTTTTATATCAATATTTTTTTTCTAATATTAATATTGCTATATATTCTAATGTGATGAAATATAATAATAATATATCTCACGTGAATTATACTTTTGATTAATTTTATGTGTTTAATAATAATAATTATTATTATTGTTATATATAATTTTATATGTTTAATGATAGTTTTTATTACTAAGATATATTGCACACATCAAATAGTATTTACAAATTCAGGATAAAAAAAAAAGATGAAATAGTATAGTCTGCATCCGAAAATTCAAAATGAGTGTATTAAAATTTTAACTTTAATATAATGGTTGAATAGTCTCATCTTACAAAATTTAAAGTATATAAATTAATATATATTGGAAATATTAAAATGTTATTATTTTTCATTTAGAAAATTAAAATAAATTTAAAAATAATTTTTTTTGGAAAAAAATCAGTGATCATCTATTCGATTGAATCCGCGATTTAAATTGCCAATGAATCATGATTTCGTAGTCCATTTAAAGTTTAATCTGTAGTTAATCCATTTGAAGATGCACTGATTATGTATTGGATCAGTTGAATCGAGTCAATGGATGACTGATCCACTGACTTGCTTCGGATTCTAAGTTGAATTCGAATTGAACTCTACTTGTAAACAAGTCAATTTTCACTTTAAATAATTGGATTTAAAAAAATTTGAAAGAGTCTGACCCTAATCTGTTGTTGTAAAAGATTAGAATCATCAATTTAATAATTTTTATTGATGTGTTTCAAAATTATTGTGAAGGAGATAAATCATGAAGAATCTTATGGACTTTGACATGGTGGTCAAGATACGTGGAGGTTATCTTAATCTAGAAAAAAAATTTAAACTTCTTCCGAAATCGATCTATATCATTTCTGTAAGCACCGTTGTATCTTAGCCATCACGTCATCCTTGTAGGGACAAGTCTTGTCCTACGCACATGATATGTGGATTTGAAGCCCATTGGAATAATTGTCTATTACCTTGGTAGAAATTAGGCATGCTTAATGGACCAATTCGATTCAGAACTGAGTCGGAACTAATATGTTAAATTCGAAATCAAAACTGGTTCAAATGAACCAGTTCTGGAACTGAATCGGAACTGGTTCAATTCGATTCCAATCGATTTCGGAATCGACTCAGAACCGGTTCTGATTCCTATTTGAATCTGGTTCCAATTGTTAATTTAAAGATAGAAACTCTTAATATGCTAACATATATACAAGATTATTTTACGATAGAAGAAAAAAAAAGAATAAGATCACTGCTGTGATAGATGAATTTGAAAGCTCAAGTTTGAGAAAGATTATCTGGAACCGTTTCGAAATTGATCCGAAACAATTTCAAAATCGGTTCGGAATCGATTCGGAATCAGTCCAGATTGAATTAGTTTTAAAATTAAAATTTTGGAATCAAAATTGGTTTGAAATCGGTTTTGAATCGATTCCAATATTGATGGATCCGGAATCAATTAGAATCAAATCGGAATCGGAATCGGAATCTAAGAACCGATAAACATGTCTAAGTAGAAATTAAGTGATTTTACTGGTGCATTTTTTACAGGTAATTTTTAATAAAACGATCAAAATTTGAATTCCAAATCGGACTAATATGATAAAGGTTATTTTTTAAATATGCATAAGTTATATTTTGAATTTAATCTAACAAAAGAATCGAGAAAATAACATTTATCTTCGTGATCAATCGAACGAAATTCAGACATATGCATCATTAAAAATAAAATAAAAGCTATTTAATTACTTGCGCTGCAATTTTAAAAGGAAACTTATATACATTTTGGTGAAAGAGTGCCTACTGATATATAAAAATACTAAGCTCATGCTTCACATGGAAACTATGATATGTTTCATTTAAGATAACTTAATATATATATATTTAATAATTCGGTTTTTAGATATTCAAGATTTAATTTTCAACCATGACATATTTGCATAATTTTTCTATAAATTGAATGACAAATCAAAGACGTTATAACTATTGAAATTATTCATGTGAATACTTCTTGATTTATTCTGATGATCGATAGAATATTTCTTATCTAGAAATTACTTAATATCCCGTTAATAATTTGTGAGACATAATCAATCATCTCCGAAATTAATCAAAAATCTAATCTAAATACTTGATATTGCTAAAAAAAAATAATATTAATCCGACCTAACTTATTTGCATTTGAATGACATCAAACGTAACCTAAATCTTGTCGGGATAGACCAAATTTGACATTTAATCTGTAGACCTAATCGATCCATTATGCGACTTGACTCCGTCAATTGCACTAGCTAGTAGTCATTGCGATATTTATTTCATGAGATATTTCTGAAGTTCTTTTTGGCATTTCTTTAACACTATTACGAGCGTAGTGTATGTTTTTTTCTTTCTTTCTTTATTTCAGAAAGTTTAAAAAAAAAATAGCGAACTTAATTTATTTGACTCGGTCGAGTTAGACCCGTGAGTGCTTGACTGGGTCGAGTGAGGGGCATTATTTTAGAAGGAACAGAGATATTTCTAAAAGTAGTTTGGTATTTTCTTGACACCTTTACTTCTTTTGCTTATTTTCATTTCCAAAAGTGTAGACAAAGTAGTGAACTTTTATGGAATGAAATTGTTTGATGAGTCCATAAATGGCTATCTAGTTAAAAGTTGATCCATGGATATTGCATAATTAAGCTGCTGTTGTTTCTTTATTCTCAAGGTAACCAAGCAATTAAAGTTCTTTTGCATAGTATATCATAGATAAACTGATATCGTATTAATTACCTTAAATATATATTTACATTTACTTTTAAATTCGGCAAAAAATTAGAATCGTCAACCTAATAACTCTCTCACTTCGATCCCATAAGTATAAAAGTAAATTAATCATGAATAATTACTGACCTTGATACGATGATAAATACAGTGAAAGATCCAACACCAATATTGAACAATCCATTAACACATGAAAATGAACCTTGCTCTACTGTTTTTATCATGACATCGTCCCCTTGGAAACTAATTTATTGTTCCTTATTTCGGATCCACCATTGACTTTCAATACTTATTGGCTAACCAAATAATCTATTTTCTATTTTTTTAGTCATTAATAAACAACTTATTACAAAACAACATTTATTCTCTAACGAGACAAGTTATTTTCTAGTTTTTTTTATAGTTATTAACCAAATAATTTATTACAAAACAACACTTGTTCTCTAACCAAATAACTTATTTTCTAGTTTTTTTCAGTTATTAACAAAATAAGTTATTACAAAACAATGTTTCTTCTTTTGCAATGCTTTTACTATCATGTTAAAATTAAGAACAAAAATAGTTGCATACAATGTCAACGCAGAATTAATAGAACACCAGTCGAATAACAGTGAGTGATAAGAGGGCATTAATAGTCATCCATAATCCGAGACCTGGATCAGCATACTACCATCATTTGAAAGAATACAAATTTCAGACCCTCAACATTCATTTCTTGAGGATTTATACAAATTGTATGAAGAAACTTGATCATTATACACCCAAGAATATCAAGTGAACTCTCATTCTGCAAAGGTTAAATGAGATATACCTTCAGAAGGAAGCCCATGGCCAGAGTGGACGTCTTTAATCGAGAAACATACATTGGTCCAACCAAGAAGATTGGATGGATAACATGATAATAAACCGAAATGCCCCCCAAACAAGCTGTTTCAGAAGCTGGGTTTGTCAATGCAATGCTACTTGGGTGACAAGATCTGCATACTCTTCCGAGACAAATGACTTGACCTTGAGGGCATCATTCCCCGGTGATGCATATTTCACTCCGATAACCGTTGCCAGACCTAGGAAATGTTAATTTGTTCAATATTGCCGGATACAGTTTCAAAAAGTAAAAGAAATTTCATATACATAAAAAATGAGTATCGTAGGATGCATTGGGTCAATGATCTGAACTATAGCGCTTGCAAATACATAAATATGCTAGGAGTCCAAACTGATCTTTTAAGCGCCTAAACTTTCTATAACCTCCTAGCCCTCGAAGGTTTAAAATACATGAAACCATAAGAACCAAACTAGAAGTTGAGCCTTCGAAAAGCATTTCAAGAACAATCAGTTTCATCATTTAAAAAAAAACAATATCTCAAGTGGCTCGAACTTTTTATTAGCTGCTTACTGCAAGAACTGTGGATTGGTTGCATGGGCTGGATAAATGGTTTGGATCAGATCTCAAAACTATTATAAGATATCATTAAGTTCTACAAATAGCCCCTTAAATAAAAAATATAGGTTATGTAAGAGATGAAAAGGTAAACATTTAGGGTGTGTTTACTAGGATGGAATGAAAATGATTCAAACATTCCTTCCATTCCAACTGGAAATCTCCATTCCCAAGCTAATAAGCTATCATTTCAAAACAAAATTGAACATACATAAATATATGTACCAAAAAGGGAGGCAAGCAAGTCATTTTAGATGGACAGAGCAAACCAGTCAGGTCAAACCAGTCACACTAAGACTGATGAGTCAAAGATAAGAAAACAGTCAAATCGGGCCAACAAAAATGGTCAAACTAATCAAGACAATAAAACTAAATTTGGCAAAGCTAGACGGAATAACAAAATTGAGCATGTTGGGTAAACTGACCAAGTCAATTTTGCCTAACAAGCAAGTTGGATTGGGCACATTGAACAAACTAGACAAATCTATTAACTAAGTATAGCACTGCATTATCACAAGAAAACAAAAGAAAGGAATGGATCATTCAACTAGTTATAGCACTGCATTATTACAAGCAAACAAACGAAAGGAATGGATCATTCCACTAGTTATCACATTCCATTATTACGACCAAAAAAAAAGAAATGTACCATTCCTTTTTCATTTCATTAAAGTCCATTTCTAATTTCATTCCATTCTATCCCACCATGCCAAACACACCCTAATATCTTTGGTAGCTTAACAGGAACAGTAATATATTGCAAAAAAAAAACAAGACATTTTGGCAAAAAGAAGGGAGATGAAAGCACATCACGCTCTCATACTAGCTCGAATCTAAAGGACAGCAAGATCCAGAAAAATATACTCTTATGGAAAGTGAGATCTTCACCAAGACAGCAACATAGATTATTTAAGGTGCTCAAATCAACCCAATACATTTAAGAAGGGCCTAAAATTCCTTAAATGGTGTGGATTGGATTCATTAATTGTAACAACCTTTAGTAATAAAAAAAAAGGCATGCCAATTGTTACATAAACATTACCGAATGAGTTAAAATAGATGTTAACTGATACTTACTATCATGAATTCGTCCATATAAGAATCTCTCTCCACGCCAATACTCCAAAGGCCTATACTTAATTCTTGTGCTTCGTCTTACACCGGATTCCCATTTCATGCCAGCATCTAAAGTTGTAAAACAGTAAGTTTCAAAAGCTACTTAATTTACAAAATGATATTAACAAACAGAGAGAGATTACTTGCGAGACTCTTTCTTCTTGAAGACATTTTTTTTTCTAGCTTGTTTTTGTTTCTTCCTGAAGCTATTTCTTTCTTTCCTCCATGAAGCTAAAAAAATAAAATATATATATGAGGATCATCACAGTAAAGCAATATTCAGTAGTAAATAAGCAGAATTAGATATTCAAAAGATGGATAACTAATATCATCCTTGAACAAGTATATACCCAACGACATTGAAACATAACAGAAGATAAAAATGGAATTAAACTTAAGAAATTATCTAGATGTCAACATTAGATGAAGATTAACGCTAAACAAGCTTCCTAAGACAATACATATGTGTGTAATTCTTTACAAATTTATGCAGCCTAAATCCTAAATCTTTAAACACCATCATAACTCCATGCATCTAAAAACACTTGCCTGAATTTGGATATTTTTATCGTGACCACATCTATTAGCATCAACACTGCTCTCAGATGGCACATGTTCCTCAGCAGAAATTTCAAATGTGCAAGCCAACCTGCTTTTATTCATTCCAACAGATGTTGGATCCGTAACTCCAGAATCAAGATGGTCATGCGGTGGATCAAGTTGCATATCTTCACCCTAAAACATACCTGAGAATATTAGAATATGATATTAGCAATATGGATTATTCCAGTGTCAGAATAGCTTACTTTATCATCCTTTTGCTTATAAAACCCTTCCAAATGATTATCTCCTATGGTACTCTCAGATGGGAGGCATGCTGATTCTGCTCCCTCTGCCACTGCTGAAATATTATCAGTGGTTTTACTTGCATTGCTATTTGGAGTCTGCAATTTATGGCTAAAGCTTAATCTTTCACCATCTGAAATTGGTGTAATGGAAGCATCTCTAGCAAGGAAATCATTCTTATTAAGAGAACTGATATCAACAGGAGGTGAAAGATGAATTTTCTGCTTGCAGCTAACTAGACAAGAATCTCCATTTGGTGAATCATCATTCTGAGGAGACATGTAAGCATTCTCTGACAAATTATTGACTGACACAGGCCACTGCAAAACTGAAATAGCTGGAGGTGGAATTTTTTGTTTGGTTGGTGAAGATTGAGGAATTTGATGGTCTCCAGATGTCTTTTGCATCATTGTATCTATGGATGTTTCAAAATCATTTCTTTCAATTATACGCCATTCAGGTAGCCGTAACTTCCCAACTTCAATTGTCTTAATCTGCAATATCTCATTCACCAGAGGTGTCCCATCAGCACTATTCAAATCTTTGTAAGCAGCCATCAACTCATTAAGAAGATCACTGGTATTTATCTCCTTATCATCTGTAGCATCTGTAGTTTACAAACAAATAAATAGCAATTCCTCCAATGCAGGGTTCTTGAACAAGCTTTTGCAACAAGTATATTAGAAGTAAAGATGGAATCTAGACTACCAGCTTGATCCCATGAACTAGGTTTATGGTTTTCATTCGTGGTGATTTTATTTGAAATATTTGATGACGAAGCAATCCTCCCATCAATATGTTGTGATGCACCGCAGCCTTTGATGGGACTCCTGATACGGGAAAAAAATGAATATTTTAAAAATAAAATTGTAATGCTCCAAGATAGATAATATCTAGTGTAAGAGTACAAGCGCCCATCACAAATACCTATCTAAAGAAAATTACATATCTCCAAGATTTTGCAGATATTGTTCCTTAGTTGTTAGCGAATCTAAAAACATGCCACTCGTTTATAATGATAGTAAAAATCACACATTTCACTAAAATATTTGGGACTACGATTAAGTAGTTTGAAGAAACAAGTTGAAGTCAAACAATTCTCGAACAAGACAAGGTTGTATTTGAGCTCGATAAACTACTATCCAATCATTCTATGTAAGCAACTTCACTACTGTAAACTAATAGTATGCAATTTTGCATTCGAGAAAAATCAGTAATATGAATGCCATACTCATGCATAAATCTCTGTCCTGATCATACAATGTCGTTTATCATTTTTAAGGCTTTTTTTTTCCATCATAGAACAAATAAATGATGCAAAATAATGAAATCAAGCAGACAATGTGAAGTATAAAATTGATTGCATAAATATGGACGAAGTTTTAAAATGTAGTTGGTTTATCACTGTGCATTTTATTTAATTGTCTCTAAGATGTCATTTAAAAATAAGGAATCATATAAACCAGCTAAATTAGACGTACTCTGGACAGTGTTTGTGACAAGTAGTCAGCTGATGCTTTGCAGATTCAACAGGAACCTCACCCTTCAGTTTTTTTAGCACTTTATCAGCATCTGATGTCAACAAAACAAGAGGGAAGAAACAGAGTGATTAAAAATTAAATGGCAGAATAATATTTTAAGCTGGAAAGGATTACTCTCTAGCCGCTCAAAGGTCCTGAAGAACTCCACTGGATCATTTATATCGTCCAGTTCAGAAAAATCAACATCTTTAACACAATCACTGTAGTAGAACGAGTTGATAGCTTGCTTTAGTATTTCATTCAAACAAAAAACATAGATGAAAATACCCATACTGGTCATCAATAATACAAAGTACTGGAAAAGACAATGTGCATTTTGAGATGTTTATGATTGGGACAAACAGAAAGGAAACAAGAATCAAGGTGAGAAAAATCAAACAAAGATGTGGTACCTATGGATAAATTTCAATGATGATTCAGCTAATCTTTTATCAAAATCATCAGATGCATTATACCCTCTCATCGAATATGTTCTCCTGACAAAGAAAGGAAGCAGAAATCATAATATAGAATATATCAGGGAATTTTTACCTCAAAGTAGCATGGTTGACAAGCATACAACAACAACAACAACAACAACAAAGTCTTATCCCACTAGGTGAGGTCTGCTAGACAAGCATAATAGATAAATTTTTTTTTTAAGAGAGACATAATAGTAATATTATCTATTGACTCCAAACCACTTCAACTCTTTAAGCATCAAAGTGGTTTCAGCTTGTCCATCAGATCAAGTCATCAAATAAGCCACTATATTAAAGGAAATCTAAAGGGTAGCCCGGTGTACAAATCTCCCGCCAATATGGGGTCCCAAAGAAGAGTCTATTATACGCAGTTTTACCCCTATTTTACAAGAGGCTATTTCCATGACTCAAATATGTGACTTCTAGATCCTACGACAATAATTTTACCATTGTGTCAAGGCTCCCTTATTGAAGGAAACTTAACTAATAAATTACTAGAAATGATCTCTTAAATTTTTCATAACACCACATAGTTATTTCAAGAGCGCAGACATCCATTACTGGTAATTACCTCAACAACACTCCATAAAAATTTTAACACTTCATGATTTTACAAATAATCTTAGAGATTAATGCATATAATGTTAGATAATATGAATGGAAAATTGCATAGTGGATAAAATTAATTCCACATTTAAACGACATAATAGTGGTAAATAGTGTAAAAGAGGGTGCTAATCCAGGGCCCGGATTACACGACCTCAAAATGGTTCTTATGAGAACACTATTATACGTATTAGACCAATCAAAAGGTGATATGGTCATAAAGACAAGTTAGAATTTACCACAATATGTCTTGCTTGCTCACTCCTCATATATGTGCAAAATTAGATTACTTACATAATGTGATTAAGGCTTAAGCCTTGATTAAGCACATATTTAAGACCTAAGCCTTGATTAAAGCTAAATGGGCTTTAAATATCATTAAGGCTTAATGGGCCAAAGTCTAATTAAGAAGGCTAAGCCCATTATTAGAAAGCTCTTCATGGTTAAAATGTCATCTCATGCTTCACATGTTCTTCATGGTTGAAACATGTGGCATGGTTAAAGCCACATTGGCTTCCATGTGGCTTACATGCTTAAAGAAGGTGCCACATGAAGCCACCTAGAGATGGAGGTGGCATGATCATGTGAAGGGAATGCCACATGAAGCCACCTAGAGGAGGAGGTGGCATGAGCATAGAAGAGCACTCCTTCTTTAAAAGGAGAGGAGAAAGCAAAGAGAGGGCAGATCAAATTTTCTTGCTCGTGGAGAGAAAGAAAGAGAGAGGAGAAGAAATAAAGAGAAAAGAGAGAAAGAAAGGGAAAAGAAAATAAGAAAGGTTCTTTCTTTTCCAACTTTCTTCGGAAAGAGAGTTAATCTCCACCTTCCTTCCTTCATTCTGCCGAGTTATCCTTCGCTCGGCAGACCCTGCGATAGTGTTCAGATACACTGATCAAGTTGTCACTACAACCTGTGCTAGGTTGTGCTAGTGGTTTCGCCGTTTTATCCTGGGAGACAGATGTCCTACGTCACCTCGTAGCACCGTTGGAGGGGACGAATCTGTCTTAAGGAGACTGCGTCTTGGCAGGACTCGGCGTCTTCATTCCTACACGGGTGACGAAAATCATCTCAACAGATAAGTCCGAGTTGTGTTTTTGTAATTTTCAATTCGGATTATTCCCTATAATTCCAGCTTGATTGTGGAATAAAATTTCCAACAATCTTAAGAAGGCGGTCGTTACATTGAGATGGCTCTGAATGATGTTGAGATCACAGACTCGACACATACTGATCACTACCCCGATTGGAAATATACCAATCAATCATGGGAAAAAGTCGACAAGTTCAGGGTGAACTTGAAAGATGGCGAGAAGATGTTCTTCTGCGACCACCGAATCGACTCGTGTCTTGTGCGGAGGAACCTCCCAAATATTACGAGGGTATAAGTGATGCTCGAGCCATCATCAACTTTGTAGACACATGGAATCATTCGATTTTATGTGTCGTAACTATATCCTCTCAGTCTTGCGATTCATTTATACATTGTATATGCTCTGAAGGACACGCGAAAAGACTTATGGGAATCTCTGGACAAGAAATATAAGTCGAGGAGGATCTTTGGAGCCGAAAAATCTATTGTTGGCGATTCTGGATTATAAAATGGTTGATTCAAGCGGTGATCGGCCCAAGTTCGGAACTTGGTAATTACGCACGAGATACACTCGAAGGCATGATTACGGTGAAATCTTTAATGCGACAATTATTGAAAAAGCGCCTCTGGTGGAAGGACTTCAAGAATTATAAAAAAGCGAAAGGAAATAAGCGTGGAGGAACTAGTTGTTCGTCTTGAATTGAAGAAGGCAACAAAAGTTCAAAAGAAAGTTATTCCCTCGAGCTCTTTGTAAAAGCCGCGTGGTCGAGCGCGGTCAAAGCTCGAAGCGGAAGAATTCCAAAGCTTCAAGATCTGACCCAAAGGAGGTGACTTCAAGAAAAAGTTCTCTGGGAAATGTTACAAGCATAGAAAGTCGGTCATAAATCTTGGATTCGAAAGCGAAGAAGAAGCGAAACCAATTTGAGCGAGATCGGATATGGATCTCTGCGCATGTAATCTCGAGGTGAACTGATGGGTTCCGATCGCGACAATGGTGGATTGATCGCTCCACCGGACATGTATGTTGTAATTAGGGCTCCACAACTTTGAAGAAATAAAAAATGGAGACAAGTTGTTTATAGAATTCAAGAATCTGCGGAGATTAAGGGCAGGGCGAGTGGTGCTAAAGATGACCTCGTGAAGAGCTCACCTTGACAAAGTGTTATATGTTCGAAATTGAAAGAATTTAGTATCTGGATCATTTGCTCTGTAAGCATAGTTTTAGCTTGTTTTGAAGCGATGGAATGTTTGTAGGAAAGGGCTATGTAAATAATGGGTTGTTTAAACTCGATGTAATGGTCGTTCGGCACTAAAATAAATAAGAATGAAAGTTCTTCCTGTATATGCTTGAGTCTTCCACTTTATGGCGTAGTAGACTAGGACATGTTAATTACGATATCTGCGTAGATTAATTAACATGCAAAGTATACCTACATTCCAACTTAATCTAAAACATAAATCACGAGACATGTGTTGAAGCAAAATTAAAGGTCATCCTTTGACACATTGAAAGAAACAGCGAAACACTTGGCACTAATCCACGGCGTGTGTGACTGAAAAGCACTCCGACATGGTGGGAACAAATACTTCATCACCTTTGTTGATGATCGCACAAGTATTATTATGTGTATCTTCTTCAAAGTAAAGATGAAGCATATAGAAATTTATTCTCTATAAAAATGAGGTAGAAAACCGACTTAATAAGAAAATTAAGGTGGTTGGGTGTGAAGGTGGTGAATATGTATCACCGTTCTTTGAGTTATGTGTTGATCGTAGGATCGGACATGAAACAAGCTCCTTATTCTCCTCGGCAAAATGGTGTTCTTTGGCGGAAGAATCGCACTCTAAAGGAGATGACAAATGCTCTTCTATTAAGCTCTGGACTACGGAGTTCATGTGGAAGGCTGTATTAGCAATGAATTACCTTTTAAATAAGGTGCCCAAGAAAATAGAGAAGAGTCCTTATGAGTTATGGGTGGAAGACAACCTTCCTCTGAATACTTGCGAGTGTGGGAGTGTCTTGCGAAATATTAGTACTAATCGAAAAGGATTAAAATAGGACGAATTGTTGATTGCGTATTTATTGGATATCTGAACAGCAATGATCATCTCGGTTTCTTGTGTATCAATCGCGTATATCGAGAGATACACAATAATTCGATTCTTGAATCGAAATGCGCCTCGTTCTTTGAGCATGTGTTTCCATATAAGACCCAAAATGAAACGAAGTTCTTAAGCGGGCATTAGAACCACGAAGTAGAAGTAGTAAACGGTTGAGGTAAAGCTCGAGGCGAAGTAAAGAGGCTCGGGTGCCAAAATCCTTGGAAAAGATTTTATCACTTTCGTATTGGAAAGTGAGCCCAAAAATTACTCGAGAGCGATGGTGCTCACGAGGACCTCGTGGAAAAGAAGCGATTGCATACGAAATTGATTGATCTTGCGAAAATCACACTTGGGAACTTGTGAATCTTCCTCGGGAAGTCGACCACTAGGTTGCAGTGGATTTTTAAGAAAAAGATGAAAGCGGATATGTACGATCGATAAATACAAGTACGATTGGTAATTAAAGGTTCTGAAAGCGTGAAGGCCTTGATTACTTTGATACATATTCTCGATGTCGAGAATAACTTCCATCGAATATTGTTGGCTATTGCTCGCTATGGAATTTGGAAGTACATCGAATGGATGTAAAGCGCGACTTTTCTAAATGGAGATTTAGAAGAAGAAATCTACGTGGAAGCGACACGAGGATTTTACGCACGAGCGAAAAATAAAGTTTGTAGATTGGTAAAGTCTTTATATGGCTTGAAGCAAGCCCCAAAGCAGTGGCATAAAAAATTCGATATGCCATGAAGGAAAGTGGATTTACAATTAATGCATGTGATAAATGTGTCTATGTAAAAGACACAGAAAATGCTTATGTTATTTTATGTCTCTACATAGATGACATACTTATCATTGGGAGTAATGATAAGATAATTAAATCCACTAAAAATATGTTAAACTCAAGATTTGACATGAAATACATGGGACTCGCTGATGTAATTCTAGGAATTAAATTGCTTAGAACAGCGGAAGGACTTGTTCTTAGTCAATCCCATTATGTGGATAAAATTCTTGAGAAATTTAACAAATACGATACTGCAGTGGCATGGACTCCATTAGATACGAGTCTACACCTATCGAAAAATCAAGGAGAGAGTATCTCTCAAATAGAGTACTCTAGGGTGATAGAAAGTCTGATGTACTTGATGACAGCATACGACTGCACTTAGCCTATCAGAGCGTTAAGTCGATACACGAGTAATCCGGTGTTGAACACCTGGAAAGCAATAACAAGAATATGAGGTATTTAAGATATACTCGTGATTATGGATCGCTGACTATACAAGATATCCAATTTGTGATCGAAGGATACAACGATCACTTGGATATCTCGATATAAAGATTCAAAATCTACGAGTGGATATTTATTCACTTTAGAGGTGCCCGTTTCATGGAAATCTTAATGACGGTAATCACAAGATCCACAATGGAATCAGAGTTTGTAGCCCTGAAAGTGGCGAAGAAGTTGAATAGCTACGACAATTCTTAGAAGATGTTCTAGATGGTCGAAACCAAGGTCACGAAGATTTGCATACATTGCGATAGTCAATCGGATTGGCGGACCGAAAGCCATCTTTATAATGGTAAATCTGACATATCGTCGTGACATAATACCGTTCTCAGAACTACTCTCAACAGGAGTTATCACTATTGACTATGTGAAGTCAAAGGATAATTTAGCGGATCCATTAACCAAAGGGTTAAATAGAGAGTTAATTGCTAGCTCATCACGAAAAATAGGTTTGATAAGAATGTCGAGGAACAAAATAGATGCAAAGGAAACCCAACCTATGCTAATTGGAGATCCCATGAACTAGGTTCAAAGGGACAACCTAATTGCACCAATTTACAAAATCACTGTGGGCACGATCCCGATGAAACAGTGAATAAATGAAGGATAAGCTATGACTTTTAATGATCCCAGTAAAGTAATTCTTACTTTTGAGAGATCACCTATGTGAGAAAGAAGTGGGGCCGCTTCGAAGAGAATTGAAGGCACAATTCTTAGACCTTCTCATAACCAGCGTATTCACGCCAAGAACGAATACACTCATGAGACTTGAACTGTATCAAGAAAAGTCTTAGGTGAAGAGATGTCAATGCTTACGCAAACGGCAGAACAGTTCAAAGACATCTCGTCTACTAATCAGCCAGTAAGTAAACAGAACTTCACAAGGGAAGGTTCAAAGGGTAACACCTACCTATCCTATACATGACTCAACTGCTGAAGGCTATCACATACCTTATTTCCATTCATGTGGGGGATTGTTAGATAATATGAATGGAAAATTGCATAGTGGATAAAATTAGTTCCACATTTAAACGACATAATAGTGGTAAATAGTGCAAAAGAGGGTGCTAATCCAGGGCCCGGATTACACAACCTCAAAATGGTTCTTATGAGAACACTATTACATGTATTAGACCAATTAAAAGGTGATATGGTCATAAAGACAAGTTAGAATTTACCACAATATGTCTTGCTTGTTCACTCCTCATATATGTGCAAAATTAGATTACTTACATAATGTGATTAAGGCTTAAGCCTTGATTAAGCACATATTTAAGACCTAAGCCTTGATTAAAGCTAAATGGGCTTTATATATCATTAAGGCTTAATGGGCCAAAGCTTAATTAAGAAGGCTAAGCCCATTATTAGAAAGCTCTTCATGGTTAAAATGCCATCTCATGCTTCACATGTTCTTCATGGTTGAAACATGTGGCATGGTTAAAGCCACATTGGCTTCCATGTGGCTTACATGCTTAAAGAAGGTGCCACATGAAGCCACCTAGAGATGGAGGTGGCATGATCATGTGAAGGGAATGCCACATGAAGCCACCTAGAGGAGGAGGTGGCATGAGCATAGAAGAGCACTCCTTCTTTAAAAGGAGAGGAGAAAGCAAGGAGAGGGCAGATCAAATTTTCTTGCTCGTGGAGAGAAAGAAAGAGAGAGGAGAAGAAATAAAGAGAAAAGAGAGAAAGAAAGGGAAAAGAAAAGAAGAAAGGTTCTTTCTTTTCCAACTTTCTTCGGAAAGAGAGTTAATCTCCACCTTCCTTCCTTCATTCTGCCGAGTTATCCTTCGCTCGGCAGACCCTGTGATAGTGTTCAGATATACTGATCAAGTCGCCACTACAACCTGTGCTAGGTTGTGCTAGTGGTTTCGCCGTTTTATCCTGGGAGACAGACGTCCTACGTCACCTCATAGCACCGCTGGAGGGGACGAATCTGTCTTAAGGAGACTGCGTCTTGGCAGGACTCGGCGTCTTCATTCTTACATGGGTGACGAAAACCATCTCAACAGATAAGTCCGAGTTGTGTTCTTGTAATTTTCAATTCGGATTATTCCCTGTAATTCCGGCTTTATTGTGGAATAAAATTTCCAACATATAAAAATGATAAAACAACTTTGGCATCTCTTGCTATCTTGATAGGAAGGATTGCATATATGACATGTTATAATTTCAAAATTACATTCAACCTAAACCAAGTAGTTTTGCAAACATCTTGAAGGTCATGAAATGGTACAAGAAGACAAGAGGCAATATTGAAGCTCAAAAACCTATTACCTAATTGTTGTAAAAAGCAACTTCGTTATGTAAACTTATATTGTGTAATGATGCAATGAAGATTAATCATCCATATGAATAACACACTCATTTATCATACAAGTCATTGCCATTCACTTTTGTTTATGTAACTCTCATTGAAGAACAAGTAATCCAAAATAATGAAATCAAGCTTCTTAAACAAGTTTAAAATGACCCCACACCTGAAAAGGTTAAAAAGCATAGCTCATCCATGCACAACATATCTTCCCTCTTTTTCCAACAAACTTAGACAATAAAAAGGTAATGGACCAGCTAAATTTACATACTCAGGAAAAATTCCAGAGCGATGTTTGCGACAACTGATATGTTTATCCTTTGCCAATTTAGTGAGATCCATGCCCTTCAGTTTTTCATGCACTTGATCTGCTTCTAATTTCATCAAAACAAAAGGGAATGAGAAGAATAACTAAAATGTTAAATGGAAGTATCATGTGAGAATAGGGAAGGATTACTCTCAAGCAGCTCAGATGTCCTGAAGAACTCCTCTGGATCATGTATTGTATTCAAATTGGCGTCCATACCAGAATTACTGTTCAAAACACTTTTTAGCATTTGTCTAACAAAAATTCGACCAGAATTCACAAAAATTCTTATCGTAACCCTTATAATTTTATGCAAAACAATCCTTTTCAGACCTTTATGGCTAGACAATGGTACAGGCAGCATGTTCAAGTGTTTGTTTTAACAGTTAGAGATAGTAGTCAAAAGTTGTTTTACCTGTGGCCCAGCACTGGCCTCCTTCCAACTGGTTGACCCATACCGCCTGCAGGAATAATATTGTCCCCATCTAGAGAAGAGTGTACCATGTTTTGGCAGCTCTTGGTGATAGTTTGTACCTGCTCTGTGACGTCCCCAGAACCGTCGTGAACCTGGTGACACACAGAAAACACATCCTGATTAGAACGTGGGTATCATGATCTAAGCTGAAGCAAGCAGAAATTTCCTAAAGCTGACCCTTCGTCATGAAAATAAAACAAACATTTGAAACTAAGAGTGGAGAACAAGATGGAGGTATTACTATCGACTGGAGAACAGCTTTGATCGTGTCCATCTCATGCTTCTCCGAATAAGGGGAATCAGCATGGATCTCAATCCCTAGCGTTCGAGGGAGAAGGGAAATGAGAGAGTAGCAAGCAAAAGGGTCATCCATTTTTGGGTGCACAGTGCATTTATCACCATGAATCATGGTGATTTCAGCAATTTGAGAAGCTCAACTTCGACCGACGAAGCCGGACAAAAATAACAGGCAGGAGAGGAGGGGAAGACAGCAACGGGCGTTCCAAATTCAAATTTGGGAATTCAGCAAGATGGAAGTGGATAGGAGACAGATGAAGCTCTGATACACCTGTCCCAAGTTATAGGACTGGCATCTCTGTCATCAAAATCATGTTGAACCATGTCAGCAACATCATTACAGTACCAGAAACATCAGCTATATCTACCAGTATACCGGTCTTTTGGATAGCAAGTACTACTGGCATGAAAGAGAAGGAACCTGAGGGTCTTCCTTCTAGAGTTTGATAGAGTGCTTCTTGAACTAGATAACACATTCATTTTTTCCTTTCTCTTGACCTTTATGATTACTATGCTGCTGCTTAGCCTGGAAGAAAAAGTAAAATAACACAAGCAACAATACAAAATCATCTACTATAATCCTTGAAATGCCAAACTACGAATTTAGCATTAAAGGTCAAAAAGAAAGCAAAGGGAACGAGCATGAGTATAGTGCACAACTGATATAATGAAATTAACAACATATATATATATATATATATATACACATGAGTTTGTTAAGAAACAATTATGATGCAAAGACGAAACCTTATGAAGCTTCTCAAAAAGTTAGAATGGAGTTGGAAAATTTCCCCCTTAATGCATAAGATTTCTCCATCAATGTTATAAAATAAGAATGAATCTTCATTTCTCTTTGGTGCAAATGCCTTTTATATCTATGTACCAATGTAATGTCTGGATCTAGATACTAAACAACTTAAGCAGTACCAAAACCAACCTTCTTTAACAATCTTGGCCCAAAAGTTTCTTAGAAACCTACTAATTCACTACTAATTCAGAAATGCGATTCCCAAGGCATACGCTAAAATGAAGCACTGCAGATTTATATCCAATATTATCCCACCCAAACCTAATATACCTTAATCTTATCTGGCCCTTTTCTTATATTTAACTCAAGAAATCTTCGACAACAACTTCACAGGAGCAAGACAACAAAGGAACTTCACAAGAGCAAGAAAACAAAGGAGGAAATGCATAAACTTAGAAGTGTTTAAGAGTTCACAACCAATCCAAACAGTGTCAAGATTCAAATGTTAAATATAATATCATCATCATAAACAAATGAAATGTTTCAATTAACATCTAATGAGGACCTGCCTTTCCTTTGCACGCTTTGCCTTCTCAGCGGCACCTCATTTTGACTTAAATTTGTTTTCAGCCAATCATGGTGTAAGATGCACAGCAAAATTCAATTTCCCAAGAGTCTAGGTTGTAGTAAACAAAGAATAACTAACAAAGAACATAAAACATAAATCATATTTATTGCTGATATAATGGTATCTTACTTCTATATAATCAACCAAAATATTGACTTTGCTAGCAGTATTCTAACTACATCCACAATGGAATATTTCTGTCTTCTGTTTTGTCAAGGTATTGAAAAAGTTATCTTAATATTTTAGTTTCTAATATTTTAGCCTTTATATATTCCTAATACATATTTTCAGACATGAAAAAAAAACTTGGAATGCCTGGGATGAGTAACTATTTAGCTCAACTATGATCAATGAGTAAGTTTTTCAATTCCAATGTCATCAGTCACAAAAAGTTCACACATAATTTTAATGAAACACCAATGAGGTGGCACAAATCTAGGCCTCCAACCAAAGATAATAATTCACTCCATAAGCATTTCTAACATGGTAACTTTTTGAGAAGAAGAGATTGGTCTTTATCCACATACATCGAATTTAGGCATGTCAACTTCATCTAGTTTAGGCATGACAACATATAACAATTTTCCTTATTTTTGTTAAGATACTTCAAAAACTACAACCCAATACACGAAGCTCTCGCCACGCGGAGTACCAGAGAAGGAATCCATTGTACGCAGTCTTACCTTGCTGCTTTGTAAGAGATTGTTTCCGGGATTTGAACCCGTGACCTCTTGATCACAAGACAACAACTTTACCGTTGTGCCAAGACTCCCTTCTACCCAACCGTATTCAACTTCACCATTTTTAGACCCATCTCTTGCCAATAAATTTATCATAGTACAACAAGAGCAAATATAAGTAAACAAGTATAATATAAAGTGAATTAATGATGCCAAAGTAACTTACCCAGTGAGTAAGAAAAATGTAAAGTAACAAATATGGCAAGTTTCAGTCTAGAACCCTAATCACTACGGAAAGGATAGGGATCTTCCAATGGAACCGGATATTCAAATGGAAACAGCTGCGACACTATCTGAACGGAGACAAAACTTCGACGAACGAACCTAGGGTTTCAAGTTGAACAAGGCGTGAAGCAAAGGGGTAAGGTCTTCTCGAGAACCGGAGAAGACGTGAACAAGTTGTAAAACAATGAAGGAGAGGAGGAGCAACTCGAGAAAGGAACAGAGTACTAACTCACCCTTGCTGATCTCCTCGGATCCGAATAGATGGAAGCCGGACAAGGCAGCGAATGACGGCTGCAAGCGATCTCTCCAGCCCCGAGCGGCAGGAAGAGTAAGGGAAGGGAGCAAGAGGATCCTCAGAACTGTAGCGAGTCAATCGCCAGCGAACGACGGCGAGTCTGCGGGAGGAAAATGAACGGGCAGTGGATAGGGCAACGGTATAGCTGTTAAATTCAAAATTAGGATGCCAAGCTTCTAGAAACATTTCGAATGCTACTTGTGTGTATGGTAGTGCTGTTCACCCAGAATAATTTAGCTAATTAATGGTCCGCCTAAATCAGCCCGCTCTTTTTTTTTTTTAAACTAGTATTGAATATTCAGATTTTCAATCTAATCATAAAAATAATTTCTAATAGATATTATATAATTTTTAAATGAAATATATTTTATTGACTATTAAAATAAATCAATTACAACAGTTGCAAATAAATGAAATATTAAATAATTTTTAAATAAAATATATTTTATTGATTATCAAAATAAATTAAAAATATTTATATGGATTTCTTTACGACCCATCGCGTTTGCCTTTTCGCCCGTCTCGATCGCCCGTCCGTCGGCGCAAGCTTCTGCCTCTTTACTCTGTTTTCTCGCGATGGCTGGTGGCATCCGCTTCCCTTTACCTCGTTTCTTTCTCTTGTCCGTTGTGATTCCTTGGTGTTGCCTTTGATGAGATCGCTTTTGTGTTCGTCGTCATCCCCTGCCGGCCTCCGAGAAGAAGCTTTCGAACCCGATGAGGGAGATTAAAGTCCAGAAGCTCGTGCTCAACATTTCCGTTGGCGGGAGTGGCGATCGTATTACCAGGGCAGCTAAGGGTTTTCTCTGGCTCTGGCTTCTCTTTGTGTGAGTTGATTTGCAGTTCCCAAATCATCAAGATGCTATCTTGACTGCTGCTACCTGGTTATAATTTTATGTCCTCGTTCCGGAAACTTTTTTTTCTTGTCCAAGCCTTTTTAACTTGATTGTCAATGATTTTTTTTTTTATTCGGGCAAGGTTAAAGCCAATCATGTTGTAAACTAAAATTGTGAAGTTTCCATCTTTTTTTACTTGCAGACTAAGCTTGTTTGGATCTGTTAATCTACGTGGTGCTTCTGTACAATGCAACATGGTTGGATAATGTAGGCAGATAAGTGGGCAGTTCTTTTGTAACTGCACACACGTTGCAACAACGTAAGCACGAACTGCTCGTGGAGGAGCGTTCGTGCGCATTGGAGCAGTGTTCTGCCTTCCACTCTATATATGAGTGTGCGTCTTAATGAGAGATAAAGAACAGGATGAAAGATTGTTGCCGTCAGGCTGCTGGAGAACAGAGAGATTGAGAGACTGCCATTTTGCAGAGTCACTGCAGAACAATATCCAAGGCGTCGGATTTGATTCGTGGAATAGCAGAGACTTTTTATTTGTAATTGTCTTCCAGACGGTAAGCAAACGATCGAAAAATCGTCTTCCCTACAAATCCGGAAAGTTCGGGGAACACCGACAATCTCGTTGTAAGTTTTGTAGTTAGAGTATTTTGTTTACCGTTCAATTAAATTCATGTAAAGTGCTCTAATAGATGCAAATAATTCCTACATTGTTATCAGAGTGAACATAGGTTTGCGTCTGTTTGTATGAATTAGACAATAAATTTCACAGTTCGTCAAAGAAGATGAACAGTGATTTCGTCGGTCTATTCCCGAGTGAGAAAGAGCTTTCCTACTCACGATAGGTACACGGGATAGAAAAGTGTGAAGCGCTTGGCTTTTCTCGAACAGTGTCGAGTAGAACTTGGCAAAGGAATTGCTGAATTTTCCTTTAAAATGGTCAATTTCCAATTTTGGTTACCGTTCATCGAAGAAGACGATGAACAGTGTCATTGTTACAATTTCTCCCGAATACAGTTTCTCTTACTATGCTTGGGATTGCTTAATGGTGCTTGGTTTTACCATATGGTACTCGGCCAAAGCACAAGGTGCTCGATTTTGCCATATGGTGGTCGGAAAACACATATGGTGCTTGGGCAGAGCACTAGGTGCTCAAAAAACACATGGTGTTCGGCCAGAGCACTAGGTGCTCAAAAAATACATATGGTGGTCGAGTAGAACATATGGTGCTTGGCTATACCTAATGGTGGTTGGCTAGCACATATGGTGCTCGGCCAGACCTTATGGTGGTCGGCTAGCACATATGGTGTTGGGTCAAACCTTATGGTGGTCGGCTATCACATATGGTGCTTGGCAGCTTGGTGCTCGGCAAGGGCACTAGGTGCTCGGAATTTCCTAAGGGTGTTCGGATTTTCCTAATAGTGCTCGGAATTTCCTAAGGGTGTTCGGTATTGACTAATAGTGCTCGGCCAACACACTTATGTGTTATATCACATAAGTGTTCATATAGAGCACGTAGGTGTTCATACAGAACACTAGGTGTTTGTACGGAGTGCATGACGCTCAGACTATGTGCTTGGTGCTTGTGTTATGTGCTATGTACTCGGGATAAGTGAGCACAATGCTTAGAAGTCGATATTGGCTGACTTGTTAAAGTTGACAATGGTCAACTAATCTCATAACTAGACATTGTCGAGTAGTTGTTTGGAACAACTTGTACTCAGAAAATAACTCGAAATAGGTTTAGTGAACTAGGATTGGCGGCTAGGGATGTTGAGAAGACAGAACACCACGTATGGTGCTAGGGTACCTGGGGTGCTCGGAGCAAATCATGTGGTGTTCGGATTCTTCCAAATCACTGCCAAGTTGAATCTTCATGATACTAGTCGATTGGACTGAGATGACAGTCGACTGGTAAAAATGCCAATCGCCTGGTAAATGGATTAGTCGACTGAAGCTCCTGAAAATCAAGAAGATTAGTTTTTCTTGATTAATTGTATTGGTTCTATGGCTGTATAAATTGAATTAAATTGGTTTTTGTATTAGTAAGTCAGTTTCGTACTGACTTAATTAATTTCAATTTTTCAGTAACACAGATGATTATCATGATGACTCGTCGCGATATGTTGTGAAATAAGTTGAGGGAAGCTATCCAAGGGATAGAGTACAACCCTGCTTACGGAGTCGGTGGACACATGGGAAAGCTTGATCAACTAATTTGAAGACTCGAGATGCAGGAGTTTTCGATTCTGGAAAACTACAGGATTTGGGCTTTGGTTCGTTCATTGTCGGAAAATCTGAGTGTTGTTGCACATCATATATGGAGGCACTGCGATGCACGCGTCACATATACACTGTTGTGCACAGAGTTGTTTCACTACGCAGAGTATGAAGAGAATCCAGAAGAAGAACCTGAAGAGAACTTTTTTTGGGTCCTTTACATGTGGATTCTTTACAGGAATCTATGACTTAGTATCATCTACAGCCTGAGAGTGTCCTAGCCGAGAATGCCCTAGTTGTGCCTAAAAAGATAGGACATGTTTGAATTATTACTACACTAGTGTTTGTCCTAGTGGGAATAATAATTGTCTATCTAGTTTATTAGAATGAACATTCTTAGTAGAGTTTGTTATGTATTAACAATGTACAACATGTTTATGTTAATGATATATTCATTCAAAATGATTTGTTCATTTTATATTGTTACTCCATATGATGCATGATATTTGTTTATTGTAATATACTCTATGATAAGTCCATTATGAGTATAATTATAAATGATCAATTCATTTAATGTTAAATATCATGATTATATAATGATTAAGTTCATTAGATAAGATGTATGTAATAGAATAGATCAATGTAAATCAGATTGACACATACAAATGATGAGTGAAACGTAGTTGTCATTTGATTTTATAAACCAATTCATATTTACATTGAGTCAATCAGAGATTACATACATAGAACATACACTGAATACCGAATAATTTGTTTATTTATGGTAGGTTATGGCAACAAAGAGCATTATAGCTGAATTGAATAAGGGTGAGAACCTTAATGGGGATAACTACAAGATCTGACACCTCAAGACATAGTATGTACTTGAGGAACAAGAAGTTCTAGTAGTTGTACATCAGATTTTGGAAGAACCTATTGAAGGTCTCACTGCACAGCACAGATGAGACTCTGATGACTATAAGGTATGGAAAAAAAGGATTCCACTGCTAAGGACATATTGATAAGTTTAATGGTAGATGATATAGTTTTTGAGTATAAGTCATATCCTTCTACTCTGCATCGAGTAGCCCCTTAGGGATAAGATGATGGAGTTAGTGCAGCAAGCCGACGGACGATCAAGTTTAATAGTTATAAAAAGCATCCGAATGTGACTATGATTCAACACCTTAGGGAGATGTCGAACATGATTCGGGAGATTAAAACTGTTGGTCATGAATTGACCGATGAACAATAGGTTCAGGCAGTTAATCGTTTTCTTTCAGATTCTTGGGAGACCATGAAGCAAACTTTAACTCACAATGAGAGTATTAAGACTTTCATTGATGTCTCACGTCATATTGAATTGGAGGCGGAGAGAGTGGAATCCGCAAGGGTTTCTAGACTAGTCTATGTGGCTGTCGGTTCTGCTAGATCATCTAAATCTAAAAAAAAAGGAAATGGTTCAAGAAGGAAAAGGGAAAGAAGAAGGAAGTTGTTGCTGCAGGAGTGGGACAAGGCTCAATCAAGAAGAAGGGAAAGAAGACTGAAAAAAAATCTAAAAGCAAGATGACTTGCTTTAACAGTGGCAAGATGGGTCACTTCGCTTAAGTGTACTGAGCTAAAAAAGATAATTCTAAGTTTGTCTTCTTTTCCTGAGCATTTTGTTGCTAGTTCAGTGTTGTTAGTTGATTCTTATCCTTTATGGATTATAGATTTGGGAATAACCAACTATGTAGCTCAATAGCGGGTTACGTTCATGGAGTACCGTCAGGTATCAGCGGGCAATAAGTGAATATATGTAGAAAATAATGCAAGAGTTAAAGTCAAAGGAGTTGTCACTTGCAAACTCAATCTTCGTGGTGGTTAGTACTTTGTTTCTACATGATGTCCTGTATGCTCCTGAGATTCGAAGGAATCTTGTTTCTATAAGTTGTCTTCTTGATTTAGGGTATTGTATTAATTTTTATAGTCGGTATGTAGAACTTAAGATTGACTCAGTGTCAATCGGATATGATTTTTTAATGAATTGTTTTATGGTTCTTGATGTGGAACTAGATGTCAATTGTGCAATTGATAGTTATTTTTCAAACATTGCTCTTACTAGTGATGCAGATATAACTGATGAGATTTGACATGCTAGATTATGACATATAGGACAAGATCGCATGGATCGGTTGGCTAGAGAGGGATTGTTGGGCTCGCAGGCTAAGATTAACTTGACTATATGTGAGCATTGTCTTATTGGAAAAGCAACTAGGAAATCATTTAGTAAGGTTATTAGGGTTAATTCTTCATTGCAATTAATTCATTCAAATATTTGTGTCCAATGGATGTGAAGGCTAGACATAGAGCGTCATATTTCATTATATTTATTGATGATTTCTCTCGTTTTTGTCATGTATATTTGATTTCTCATAAATCTAAAGCATTGGATTGTTTTATTCGTTATATGAACGGAGTTGAGAATCAAAAGAACGTAAGGTTAAGACTTTACGCACTGATCGTGGGAGTTTGTCTGATCTGTTTAAGACAATATGTAATGATAAGGGAATTATTAGACAGCTAATAATCTCAAGAATTCCACAGCAAAATGAGATTGTTGAAAGAGAAAATAAGACTCTTCTTGAAATGGTTAGATCTATAATGGTTCAGGCTAATTTGTTGGTCTCATATTAGGGAGATGCATTATTAGTTGCAGCCTATATACTTAACATAATGTCTTCTAAATCAGTTCTATCTACCTCATATGAACGCTAGATAGGTAGAAAACCAAATTTAGGAAATATGAGATTATGGGGTTAGCTGTCTATGTTCATGATAGTTCTCGCAAGTATGGAAAATTGAGGCATAGAGGTAAGAAATGTATGTTTATAAGATATTCTGAGACCTCCAAATATTATGTTTTTATAGGTGAGCAACAAGATTGAACCATCTCCGAATTGGATTCGAGAGATGTTACTTTTCTCGAAACTGAGTTTCCAACTAAAGATAAGGTTGATAAAACAGTTCTTCTATTTGAGGAGAATAAGTTATTATCAACAAGGTAGGTGTCAAGTGGGATACCTAGACCTAGTCAACCGAGTATGAGCAATTTGTCTGGTCACGGGGTAACTTCTCAAGAGTCCAATTTACGAAGAAGTATTCGTAAGATCAAACCTAAAAAGAGGTTTGATATTGAGAATAAGGCAATAATGACACTCCCAGTTGACGATGATGATCCTCAATCAATTGAGGAAGCTTTAGGATGTAGAGTTAGAGAAAAGTGGAAAGTTGCAATGGAAGAAGAGATGGAGTCGATGATTCAGAATCAAGTTTAGGATTTAGTCGATCTTCCTCCTGGTCAAAGGGTTATTGGGAATAAATAGATTCTCAAAATAAAGAGGAAAACAGATGGATCAATTAATAGATACAAGGCTCATTTGATTGCAAAAGGATTTACCCAACTGGAGGGTATTGACTATGAAGAGACATTTTCTCTTATAGTAAAGTTTATGTCAATCCGAGTTATTTTGGCTTTTGTGGCACATTATAACTTGGAATTACATCAAATGGATATAAAAACCACTTTCCTTAATGGTGAGCTTGACGAGGAAATATATATAGTTCAGCCATAAGAATTCATTATTGAAGGCCAAGAGGAAAAAGTATATAAACTTAAAAAATATATATATAGGTTAAATAAAGCGTCAAGACAATGGAACATAAGATTTAACTAAGTCGTTTTATCTTATGGTTTCGAGATGATCAATGAGGATTATTGTATTTTCCTGAAAAGGGAAAAAGAAAAGTATGTCATTTTATCATTATATGTTGATGATATGCTGATAGCCGGAAATGACATAGGATTTGTGATAGAAGTCAAAGAGTAACTTTCATCACGGTTTGACATAATAGATATGTGAGAAGCTGAATACATCTTAGAAGTAAAGATCGTAAGAGATCGATCTAAAAGACTTTTGGGTCTATCTCAAGAGTCTTATATACATAAGATGTTAAAACATTTCAGCATGTCTGATTGTAACAGTGAACAAACACCTATTATGAAGGGTACTATTCTAAGCAAGAGTATGTGTCCCAAGACTCTAGAAGAAATAGTTGAGATGAATAAAAAATCATATGTCAGTGTTATTGGTAGTTTAATGTGCATTATATTGTGTACTCGTCCCGATATCAGCTATATTATTGGCTTAGTCAGTCGATTCCAGTCAAATCTAGGATGAGACAACTTGAATGGCGATAAAGGGGTATTGGATATCTAAAAGCAACAGATTATTGTCTCTATTTCGGATCGGATATGAGCACGAAGAGTTGATTAAATATCTGATTGGGTTGGGGACCTTCGCGATAAGCAAATTCGTGGACTATCGTTCTTGTTTAATGGTGATGTAAATCGTCTTGGAATAGCGAAAAATAAGTACATGTGTAGCCTTGTCAATGATAGGCCCGAATATGTGGCATGTTCGATTGGTTGTAAACACTTTGGTTAAGGAGGTTTCTAAAGCATCTGAAGATTGCTAAGGGCGATAGAGTCGATTCTGCATCTCTTTGTAATAGTCAGTGCGATAACTTTTGAGGATCTCGAATATCGCGTGAGTAGTATATAACTATAAAGTATAACTTTGTGAGGGATATTATTGCTAAAGAGAAGGTGATTTTTGAGTATATCCCTACACGTGTTATGCCTGCAGATCTTTTTACTAAGTCAATGACCAGAGAGTCATTCAATGAGCATGTAAAGTTTATGGGACTTTACAAAATATAACAATGTTGTAATTGACAATCAAATATTGTGATTTGATTATATGAAATGTCGTAATTTATTTAGTGTATGTGAAATGTTACATTTCGGTGATAAGATCTCAGTGAGTATATTGGCAGGTAGTGATTGGTCCTCTCACATGGACAATCATCTCTATTTGTTAAGTATGGATAGAGGTAAGAACATTGCTTATAGGATAGCTTGTAAAACTATATGTATATATGGACATACCTATAAGTTGGGATCACCTTGATATTTGGATCGAGATGAAATCATTTGAAAATTGATGATCGAAGTAAATGCACCCACCATTTACTATACCAGTTTAAAGTCAGATTAGAATTCATATGTTAAATTCTGGATTTGAGCTAAAAAGGAAGATTAAAATGACTAGAAAAGTGACTAATTAAAATGAATGGATACGAGCTAAAAAGGAATATTTAATAGATTTATATCTTTTAATTTTATTCACTGGTCGATCCATTTCTATTATGTATAAAAATGATTATGAATATTGAGAATATGGAACATGCTCTTGACATGATGGTCATTATAAGAGATTAGAGATATTCATATTTATGTAAATGAAGATTATTTAATCTGAGTAAATAGCAAGACATGAATATATCCAAGAAAACGGTTATGAACCACCAGGAGAATGGTTATGTACCACCTAGAGAACAGTTGTGTATCACCTGGAGAATGGAGAATGGTTATGCGTCATTTAGAGAATGGTTACGTATCATTTGGTGAGCGACTAAGTAAGGTGCAACAACTTTTTTGGCATTGATCACTCTATTAGCAATTATACAAGGTGTAACAACTTTCTTAGCATTGATTGCTTAGTGTGCTTGCTGTCGCACGAACTATTTTCCTAAATATTAATTGGATGTACTATTGATCTATGTGGTCATTGATCTCTGTTCTGTTAGTTTATATGACTATGGACTCCGGCTCTATTTAGTCTACATGGTTAAATATCTCTTATTAATCTAGGTGATCATTTTGCCTATGTGGCATAACTTGAGCGAGTGAGAGATGTAGACAGATAAGTGAGCAGTTCTTTTGTAACTGCACACATGTTGCAACAACGTGAGCACGAATTGCTCGTGGAGGAGCGTTCATGTGCACACACTGCTCTTGAAGCAGTGTTCTGCCTTCCACCCTATATATGGGTGTGCGTTCAAATGAGAGATAGAGAAGAGGTTGTGAGATTGTTGTCGTCAGACTACTGGAGAACAGAAATACTGAGAGATTGCCATTTCGCGGAGTAACTTCAGAACAACATCCAAGGCGTCGGATTTGATTTGTGGAATAGCGGAGACTTTTTGTTTGTAATTGTCTTCTAGACGGTGAGAAAATGATCGAAGGATCGTCTTCCCTACAGATTCGGAAAGCTCGGGGAACACCAACAAACTCATTGTAAGTTTTGGAGTTTTGCTTGATTGATGATAATTCTGAAATTGACGTTGAGATGCTAGATTCATCTTTAAAAATTTCAATTAGGAATCTATCTCAACTATTGTTGGACCCAAATGTGGTACCTGAATGCAGTATTTCATAAGTTTTGGTTAGTATATCCGTACCTGGAACGCTACGGTCAACGATTGATCTTGTGAAAAATTACTCTGGAACTTTATTATAGGAGTCTGTTTTGCAACATCGCATGAAGAGTATTACTTATGTTGAAATATACTAGATTAGTCTCTGTATGTATCTTTAAAAATTTTAGTTATTCTTCAAGCGTTGGACTACTGTTATTTCTTATGATTTGATTTTCTTTTCGCTGACTTTATAGGTATGATCCTTCAGCCGGTATCTATGGCATGGATTTCTCTGTCATCTTAGAACGTCCTGGTTATCATGCAAGTCGTTGCCGCAAATGCAGATCGAATGTTGGTATTCATCATCGAGTCACAAAGGAGGATGCAATGAAATGGTTCCAGGTGAAATATGAGGGTGTCATCCTCAACAAAGCTCAGGCAACCACTTCATAGGGTTTGAGTTTGATATGCTTGAACCATGAAATTTCTTTTTAAGAGATGACCCCATTTTCTTCTTAATCAGTTCTTTAGGAGACAAAAACTTTGGCATGTTTCAATTTTGTATCAGAGAATTTTGAGCTGTAGCAGTAAAAATTTTGTTCTTTGGAGATATTTGGCTTTCAATTCTATGTTACCATTATTATTAAATTGATAGATAGATCAAGATATTTAGTTGTTTGTATCATTCAAAATTTTATAACGTTGTCCCAAATATCGGACAACGTTAATGAGTTGGTTCCACTAGAGATAATTAGGCCTCTTGCGTAGATCACGGCCCGCTCGGGTTGGTCGGTCGGATCAAAGCCGTCGAGTTCAAGTTAAACACACCCTTAATCGGCCCTCGTGGCGGTTCTGATCGGTCCGGTCGTGGAACCGCCGGTTCGGTCCGTCGGGTTGTCGGTCAGTCGGGTCGAGTCCGGGTTAGTTAAATAAATAAAAAAATAAAAAATGATGTAAATAATTAAAATAAAAAAAAATTGCACAATTAAACTTATAAAAACTCTATCAAATATTTCATTATCTCAATAGAAAATATATTACATCTTGGACTTAAATAAAAAAATCTATTACAATAAAAAAATCAAATACATTTCAGTCGTATTCGGTATTTCCTCTCCCGTGTAGTTTTGGATGTTCCTTACATTTTCGTCTTGGTCTTCTTAAATCACTTTTAATATGTTGTGTTCGACTTGCAGCTTTTGACCAATCATTGAGTAAACATTGCGCTTCCAAATTTTCCGGCCTTAAGCTAGAACGTCTCTCGTCCAATGTATTTCCTCCGATACTAAAAGTTTGTTCCACTGCAACCGTTGAAACTGGACAAGCTAGAATTTCTTTTGCCATTATAGATAAGATTGGAAATAATTGAGTTCTTTGCGACCACCATTTTAGAATGTCAAAACTTTCTTCATCCGTGATCACTAAAATCAAAAGAAGTGGTGAATAATTCTCAGTTCCCGATTTGGAACTTGAGGATCCTCTGGACGTTTAGTCAGTTGCCTTAATAACAATGCTTTAGTGAGTTTAGAAGTAATAATACTAGTTGTAGTGGATTGATGTATTTCATGTCCAATAATTTGTTCACCATATTTAATGTTATATTCATTATAAATATCATGTAAATGTGTTTTAATATTAAATAAAATCAAAGGAATATTAGAGCAGCTTTAAAGATTCATAATATAATGCTAACATATTTTGCAAACCATCTAATTTAAGTCTGGGATCTAAAACAAAAGCACATAAAAATATTTCAAGAATGTTTAAGAAATATTTCCATTTTTCTTTCATTACATAAATACATTGAGATAAATAAGTATCATTTGATTGAATATGTTCATTAAAAATACATGCAATATTACAACAATGTGTTAAAACTAAATGTGAAGTTGGATAATAAACACCTGATAATTGGTCACTAGCATCACTAAAAACTTTTAAAATTTCACAAATACTAGTGCATATATTCCATTGATTTGAAAACAAATAAATATCACGTGATTGAACATGTTGATGAAAAAATATACATAATAAATCTTTGTATTCAAAAGTAGATAACAACAATTTATAAGTAGAATTCCAACGAGTTGGAACGTCACGTGCAAACCGTTTAGGCTTCATGCCATTTATTTTACAAAATTTTCTCCATTCTTTCATAACTTGAGGATGTGTCCATAAATAATGAATTGCACTCCTAATTGGTTGAATATGTGATCCTAAATTTTTAAGTCCATCTTGAACACACAAATTTAAAATGTGACATGTACACCTAATATGAAAAAATCTTCCACCTATTGATGGTTTACATATATCAATAAGTTCACTAATACTAGAGGTATTTGCACTAGCATTATCAAAATAAATTGAAAAAACTTTAGAAGTTAGACCATATTCTTCTAAAATAATAAAAATAAGTTGTAAAATATTTTGTGCCGTGTGTGTTTCGTTAAAACATCTATATGCTAGCAATCTTTTTTGAATGTCCCAATTATTATCAATTCAATGACAAGTAATACCCATATATGAACAATTTTGCCAATGATCACTCTAAATATCAGAACACAAAGAAACTTTATTGTTTAAATTAGAAAATTCTTTAATCAATTCTTGTTTTTGTTCTAAGATTAATTTTAAAAGTGTACGTTTTAGAGTATTTCTTGGGATACGTTTAATAGAAGGATTTGCACTTGTAGAAAGCCAATTTTCAAAAGATAATTTATCACTAAAACTAAAAGAAAGTTGTTCAATTGCACAAAATTTAGCAGTTTCTTCTCTAAATCTAGTTTAGTCAAATTTAAAGAGTTTAGATTCGTTACCCCAACCCGATTGAGAAGAGAATGTCGGAATTTGAGTTTGAGAACGATCAATATAAATTTCCACCGGATGATTTCTCTCCACATGTCGAGTAAGGGTTCCGTAACCTCCTCCTTGTTGAAATTTGTAACATTTCAAACAATATTTGTATTTTGCTTGCATATCACCGGAAGGGAGCGTTACTTTTTCGAAATGTTTGGTGAAGATATCGAATCTTGCGAGACACTCGAGTTGGTCTTATGGCCGTAGAACCCGCCATCGTCTTGGATGTATTGCTCTATTTTCTTGACTTTGATGATAATGACGTATTTGAAATTCATCACTTTGAAATATCAAGATCATAGTCGCCGATGCTCGAATGGAGGTGAATCGCCCTTGCTCGAACTCGAACTCGGCGGTGGTGGCATTATGCTCTTTCCTTTACAGGCACCTGCGCACCTTACGACTTGATCCGGCTCAGGACATTTGTAAAAATATGACTTGAGAGTTGAGACTTGAAAGCAAATGAGGAATGAGAATTAGAAGAGAAGTTGTGATTTGTGAAAAAATGAAAAGGAATGGAGGTGTATTTATAGGAAAAACATATAAAAATTCAGCAGGCCGGTCGGACGCTGGGTCATGTTACAACGACCACGAAATCGTGGTCGTTGATGATCAACGACCACGAAATCGTGGCCGTAGATTTTTTTTAAAAAACTCGACCACGGGTTCGGTGGCCCGACCCGTAGTCGCCGATCACCCACCGGCCACGAAATCGTGGTCGTTGATCATCAACGGCCACGAAATCATGACCGTTAATTTTTTTTTTTTAACTGCTGGTTTTTTTTCCGGTTCGGTTTTTTAAAAAATCGGGATCGGACCGCCTAATAGGCGGTCCGGTCACGGGTCCGGGTCCGGGTCAAACCCGTTGACCCAGTTAACCGGACCGTTGACCACGGTCCGGTTCCGGGTCGGATCCGGATTTGACCCGGACCTTGGCCAGGTCTACTCTTGCCTCTAATTTCTCTTTTTTATAATTGAAAGCCTATTTTTTCTTCAAACTAAAATATTTTTTAAATACCAATACTAACAGTAATTGATTTGTTAGCAATACAACTCCATAAATTTATTATAATCTTTGCATGAAATTTATTTACACTCGAGTGCTTAATGTTCTTAGACCGTCAAAATTATACACTGAGTTTTACATGCACGCCGTCAAGACTATATACTTAAATTTACATAACTAAGATTACATTTTTGGTCTTTTCCTTTATCAAATATTCATATTTGGATTTTCACCGCTAAGACTATATCCTTGGACTTATCTTATATGATTAAAACTACACCTTTGGATTTTTTCTTTGTCAAATATTCATATTTAAATTTTTGTCTTGTCAAGACTCTACCCTTGGACTTTTGCTTGTCAAGTATACATACTTCGACTTTTCCTTGTCAACAATCCAATCTTGAACTTTCCTTATCAAGTCTTCAAATTTGGATTTCCACTCGAGTCTTACTCGAGCTAGGTCACCTTTGACCTAAGGTTGATTACTCCAACAATTGTCTCCTGACAATCTCTCTGATATGACCTTAAATATCTCAAATATTCACTTGTCATATGGTCAACATATGATCGAATTATATTGTCAAATAATGATCAAATTCATTATCAATCCATTGTCAAATATGAAAAATCCTACTTAAGTCTCACTCGAGTCTGATCAATCATAATTCGATCCGATTGCACTAACAAAAATGATAATAAAAGCTCTATGATAGTAGAAGATAAGATATTTTGATAATTTTTTTATGGTTAATCATAGTTATTTAAACTTCAAATCAATATATAATGTATGGAATAATTAATTTAGTGTTCCACCTCGTAAACCTGAATTAAAAATAGAAGAATGATATATTTACTATTAAAATGTAAACACTGTAGTAATTTGTTAAAAAAAATTACATCCTAATAATTATGATAATTTATATAAAAAAATTTGGTCGATCCTTCTTAATTGCACTAATAATATTATTAGTGAAATTGAATTTTAAAATTTTGACATTTGAGAAAATTGAAAAGTTCTATAATTTGAAAGATTAGCTAAATAATCATATTGCATAATATTATAGAAAACAAATATATGATTAAAATCTTTGTTCTTTACCAATCAAACAGAAATGTGAAATTTTTATTAACTTCTCTTAAAATTTCTGGTCTTCAAGTCTTGGAATAACAATTATTCTTCTACTAAATAATTGAAGAATTTAACATATCGCTACTGAAGCGCTATAG
This sequence comes from Wurfbainia villosa, assembly GCA_025175895.1. Classification (NCBI taxonomy): domain Eukaryota; kingdom Viridiplantae; phylum Streptophyta; class Magnoliopsida; order Zingiberales; family Zingiberaceae; genus Wurfbainia; species Wurfbainia villosa. The sequence goes on from CM046005.1 coordinate 1,039,578, forward strand.
AATAATTCAAAATTCAGAAAACCTACATATTAATTTGTAGCTCGCACTGCACACGTGGGCAAACGTTGTGAAATGTAATTCCCCACGGGGACGGTGTGATAGTAAGGCAGGAGATGCTTGTAGAATGGACAAAGTTCGATTACGGATGAGGGGTCTAAAATTCCCCTTGGTTTCAGATGGATCTCTCCCTGTCTTGCCACCGTGTCAAGGGATTTTCTCTCCCCGTGATTTACCTCCCTCTCGCCAGTGTTTGGGACGGGTGACAGGGGGCTGCTAGTTGGACAGATTCTCAACTTTTACAGTTGTGAAATGTAGATACACAAAGCAATTCACTAATTTACCTTTGTCTAACTTTGTTTCTTGGGACAATAAAGATGATACGTTTATTCCAGACAGTGTCGTTTTTGGGAGAAGGTTATTGGAGCCCTCGTTTAAAGTCTAAAATTTACTATTTCATAAAAAGAACTCAAATTTTATAAAAGTATAAATTTTCACCATTAAAAGGATCTCTTATTTCGCTCGGGATCCATTAAAAATTTTATCATTTCAAAACCGACTCTGATTCTAGATATTTATCATCGTCGATTTCGTAGTTAGATGAAGAAAGATAAATCATGAGAGATATTTTTACTCAATCAAAAATTAACTTGACAGGAAGATAAATATTTCAAAAAATTTTACAATTCTCAAAAATTGATCGTTATTTTTTGGGACAATTTTATCGGTCCATGCTAACTACTTAGTCCTTTGCATCGCGATAAAATCGTAGGGAGAGTGTTCATAATTTATTTTCCCTCGCAATGCTAGAAGGAGATGACTTTGGCCCATCGATAAGTACTACAAATTGGCGGCGAAGAAGGATCCAAAAGGGACAGTAGCATACGGTTCTATCGAATGGCTCTCTATACTATTAACTCTCTTGTTCGATTGCATAAATATCATTTCTAAAGTATTTTCACAGCGTCTTATAACTGAAATAAAAGGTGAAAAGTGTCTTTTAAGAATTTCATGAATTCTATATATAAAGTGAAATTATATCCTTTCTATATAATTTCGATTCCGAGTGAGGTTTCATGAGTTTTATCATGTAAACTTGAAAGCTCTGATCCGATCAAGAGTATTGAAGAAATATGATAAACTTAAAAAAAATATGATTTCCTTTTATAAAATGCCTAAAATATCGAATAGACTCACGAAAGAAGAAGATAAATTGAGAAGTTTTCACACGGACAATTCTAACTTTTTATTTGTCATTCAATTTGAAAGAAAATCTTATATGTTTATTATTGTAGATATCCTACCGTTGCATTGTAACCCGAGGACTGCACTCTCATTCTTAAAACCCATGTAATCTAGGTCTAATGCATCTGGGTCTAAGTTCCAATTGAATCAAAATAAATTTGTTCAAAATCAAAATTTCAATAAATTAATATCATTTTTTATATAAATTATTTTGAAGCATAAGTGATAGATTCCAAAGGGAGAATCACAAGAATCCTAAATCATTTAGGCAAAATGAGATTCTGACCAAAAATCATATAATTGCTTGAGACAAAAATAACACAAAAGAGTGCCACATTTTCAAAAGCTAAAAAAAGTGTACAACCATCCATTGTTGCAGAGTCCTTAAAAGAGAGAAAGAATACTTCCTACAGCAAAATATAAATGATAAAAGGTTTCAACACTCAATTTTACTGAGCAAAAATGAACAAGGGGAAATTTAATAGTGAGCAAAAAATCTATGCCATCACCAAAAATTCAAAAGGGATAATACTACTACTACTACCCATAGAGATTCAGGTTTGGCATGAATTTTCTACCCAGAAATATATCCATTTTATCATCAATAATACATCAACACTCAAACCACTGTACAAATTTATTTTCTAGGAAATTAGAATAAAATAAATTGCTATCCTCAAGTAGACACCAAAGATGGTAATAGATGAAAGTCAATGTAACATGTTCCAACATATCGTCAATAATTCGAAGGGTTAACTAGATCAATTAGAGGCACTGACTAGATATATATATATATATATATATGTTTGGCTACGAAACTGATGCCTACTAAATTTCTTTGGCTCTTACAGCCAAAAGGAACAAACCAAAGGGAGAAGAAGCCAGCAGTAAACAGTCTTTGTTCAAGTTAAGCAGGAAACATGATTCAACTTGAGAATGCAATTAAACTCAATTTGAAGTAGATCGTGGAGTCCGTGGCCTCACAGGTGTCTTTGAAGGACTAACCCTGAAATGCAGGAAATTAATCCATGAATTCAGATTTTTATGTAAGATGTTTCAAGGTACTTCTTTTGGCGGCAAGTTTTAGGATAGGTAAAAAAAGATTAGTAGATATACCTGATAGGCAAAGTTCCTAGAACAATGCCACTACGGTTCAAGGCTATAATTGCACTTTCTGCCTGCGATAGCCATTAGAGAGAACATGAACATTCTTGGCACAAAGAGTGCAAAATTACAAAAAGAAATAGCCATAGTTCCATGAACAAGAGTGATATTGATAACTTGGATAATGCAACATGTAGCTTCCAGTTTAGTAACACTATTAGATGAATGCAGTATGGAAAATGCCAAGACATCGTTGGATGTATTGGGTATCAAAATTAGAATCATCCCCTTTGAAAAATCACAGATCTTCTAAGATGAGGGCTTATCAATTCAAAATTTTGGATGTTAACAGAAGGATTTACCATGCTTTTGACATTTATCATTCTTACATTTAAGCATGATTTCAGAACAAGCTTTCTTCATCTTACCTTTTAGAGCTACATGAAATTTCCCTTTTTATTCTTTCTAGCAATCCACGATGTATCTTAAAATTCCTAACTTAGCAATACTGTTAGCTCAGCGTTCAGGAATTTTCCAGCATCTTTTGCTGCATTTTTTATTCGAAGAGGCGAATGGAATAAGCTTATGATGCCATCTGTTCGCCATTCCACCTCACTTGAGAACTATGGTATTTCCTGTTTGCTAATAATAAATTAGTAATAGCAAAATGTGTAACATTTATAGGAATTTCATCTCTTCTATTCTATTTCTGCTACCCATAACCTATTCATTCCTTCATAATACTTTGCATCGTTTTATATATGACCATTCTGGTATTTTTTTTTTAGCAGTAAACTTTCAGTAGTTAATACTAAAACAAAAATCCCTGCAAAGAATTTTCTCAATATTTTTTGTTGAATATATCAAAGGAAACACATTTACAATGATGCGCTCACATCATCCAATATATTTTGCTTGAGAAAGACTGGTAAATTGTTACAAATCCTTAAGATCCTTAAATTAACATGGATTAAAAGAATTATATTCGTTTCACCTATATCCATTCATCATTGCTATCACTTATTTCCCTAGATTAGCTAAAACCTAACAAATCTATCCTTCCATTTGAATGTTTTTTTCCCGAATAGCCAGTTTTAGTCATATGATCCTAGACTAATTTCTTAATATAATTTCCAAACATAGTCTGGTAATGCCTTCATTTTGTACCGGATATATAAAAGACCTCCAAGCCAAACCTTCACTTTGTTAGGGTCTAGTCAGTGGAAATGACATGAAATGCTTTATGCTTGTTCTTGAATCATGAAGTTGGTCTTAGAATAGCAATTCCAATATGTTTGCAGACTGCTATTAATGGAGAGTATAAGAGGTGGAAATTCCATGGAACAGACTTAAATAACCGGGATTCATGACTTACTGTTATTGCAAAAGAGGTGGAATTAGAATTCCATCAACCCACAAATTTGGGAATGAACATGTGTTCAAAAAAGGAGATCCGTGCTGCTAAGTCTCAAGAAAATAAGACTAAAGATTCAACATAATACCAAATACACGTAATCAATTTGATCTGAGTTCTTCATCACATTAGCATGAGATATAAACACAGACCATGACATTTTTTTTCTTGATCTATTTGTGCATGACTGTATATGTTGAACTTTATAGAGCGGGACCATAAAAAATTTCCTTAACTATGAGAAATGCTGTCCCGAGTACAACTAACAGTATGCTATTGTGTAGAGATAAACGGAGAGAGAAGATTTGTGAAGCTTGTCCAAGAATAGTAAGGCATATGATCTGTTAGAAAACTTCCTACTTATTAGAAATTTACTAAAGATATCCAGCTAAGAAATTTTCTAATTGTGCTAACAATACTAGTAACGATAATGTTTGTCGAACCACCAAAATCTTGCAATGACTTGCAAGACCATAGTAGAATTTTCTTGATGTTGTTCTGGCACAACCAAAAGATGATCAGGAAAGTAGATATGCATAAAAGTGATATCAGTGATGCCTTGCTCTTCTGTTAAATATCCTTTACAAGTAATTCAATGCCAGTGTCAGTGACCTATGATATAACCATGACACTAGATTGCAAGCAGTCTGATCTATACTGTAATCTGTGATCCATTCAAGAAATTAAGCAAGTAAATAAACTTTCATATAGAATGCCAGCATTGGAAAATCTCTATTTAGTAAACCCAACATAATATTTGTAAAATGTTTTTGTCTCACCAATATTCTGAATCATGGAAGAACTACATAAGGTGTTTGCAATAACCCAACAGAAACTATCGTGAGAAAATTAGGAAAATGTTATGTCCAATGCTGAAAGTTGTGCCACCCATATGACAAAGAGATATCTGATCATTAAAAAACAATTATCCCTAATTTTCAATGCAGAGAATTCTACTAGCAGAGAGAATGTGGTTAAATAAAACAATTCTGCTAGCTTCTGGGAACAGTGTCTTTCCAAGTGGCGAGATGGTAAATGGTGACTTTGACTGTCTGAGTTGGTCCCTCTAGGCTGATTTTGCTTCTTTTTTTTTTAATTGATTTGCAGGTCAATGGCTGTTTGAATAGCCTGAGCGCCTGTTTTAAGTTTATTTCCTCTGAAGGAATTGTCATGACAGAATAGCAAGATATCATTGGTTGAAAGAGAAAGCCGCCAAGAATTTTGTGTTCTTCAAATTCATAAATCATGTTCCCTTTACTGTATTAAATATGAACCTGAAGGCCCATTTTTCTTAAGTATCAAATACTAGTATAACAAGAACCACAATAATCTAACCAGAAGAATAGTATGGGATAGTAAAAGGATGCTGATGAAAAGATTAATTCCAAATTTAGATCATCTGGTATTGGTTAAGGTCTTTTGCTGATTAAGTTAGCTTAAGTTTGTTAATACAACCTAAATGGTCTATTATTGGTTTGTGTAACCTGCTACAAGCATATTATCACAATGTGGATACAATTTTCATAAAATGCCATTACCTCTACCATTATACTCTATTATGTCACTGACTTCCACAACCCACCATATAGGATGCCATCATTGCCTTTTCTGTGTTGAACATTTGATATGTACCACACCAGAGCAAAAAAGAGATATTTAACACAAGCAAAATCTTTAGATAGAAATGGAAGGGGGAATTTTGTTATTAAAGCAGTTGAAAAGACTACAAAAACACACAGAATATCAATAGCCACTTAACAGTGATAGAACAAAAAACATTACAGAATGGAATGAACATTGAAATTATTCTTCAATTTCTAGATAAATCAGTATATACCTGAGCAAATTCAACAAATGCAATACGAGTTGAGTGTACATTATCGCCAAGGAGTCTCAGACGAGAAACCTGAACAAAAACAGATTAACTTACTGTCACGACAGCCTTCATCACAATTATCCAAAATGCCAGTTTAATGGAAGTAGACTGACCTCACCACAGTGCTGTTCAAAGAAAGCTTTCACATCCATTTGAGTTACCTGCAACAAAAGATGAAGTTATAATCATGGAAAGATTATTCTAGTGAAACATAGTGCTGAAGTTTAAAGTCTGTTTGTGTTAAGCCATTATTGCCCTAAAACTGTAATAGAACAAGAAGATTTGACAACAAAATAAAGGGAGCAGATCCAATATACCTTTTTGTCAATGTTTGTACAGTAAACTGTCCTGATGACCATATCCTTTTCATCCTCAGACTGCTTGATATCACAACAGTTGGTAAAATTTCAAGAAAATTAATAATGCATACATTGTTATTTTTGTGCAACTTAGAAAATATGGACGGAAACATTCAAGCGAGAAAGAATGAAAACCAACTTACCCTAGGAAGAAACTTTGGATTGACAGGTACTATTGCAGTCTTTGAAGGTAAAACTTTCACTGGGTAGTAACCAAGCACAGTACCGCCAAGGCTCAAAGCTGCCCTTGCACCATCTAATAGCAAATATCCATTGTTTTAGCATCTTTGCAACATGTATTTCCATGAAAAGAAATAGAATTTATGAACTCACACTCATCTGAAAACTCTATAAAGGCAAAGCGAAGAATAGAATGGGGATCACCACATATACGACAATCAACTACCTGAAAAGCACATAAATGTTAAAATAGTCAAAGAAAGGTGCGGTAGAACCACTTGTTTTGCTTTGCATGTCTACAATGATAGGCAATAAAGAAACATGAATAACAAACTTTTTAAAAAATGATAATTTAAATAGAAACTACATTTGAGCAGGACACTGCTTTCTTTTTCATATGCCAATCTCTCTTAGCACATTGATTAGTGGAACATATGTTTACTATGGTTTTGCACTAAAATGGCATCAAAAGTATTCAAACTTTCTAAATCTGCAGCAAAGGAGAAACAAATTGCCAATGGAGCGCATTCCTTGAGTGCACATTTTTCAAGCTGAAACTGTTTTTAAAAGATCACTACTCTGAAATATTGAGGATATCATAAGGAGAATAAAGTTGATGGGTAAGGAAAATCAGAAGAGTGACTTAACAAAAGAGAGAAAGTTCATCAGTAATCAACCATTTGAAGGCAAAACAAACAAGCAACTGATGTAATACAAAATAATATATTATGTTATTTCATTAAAAAAATCTCAGTGACTCAACTCCTGCTCTAATTTGTGGACAGAGAGACTGTTACTGTGCTTAACATATTTATGAACAACTACAGACTAATGTACGTCCCAACTATTTTGGACTTTGCTACAATGCTACGTGAATCATATCCCATCATTGAACTTTTATGAGGCTATATTATTACTTATGCCAATATTCTGAATCATTTTTCATTGTATTAAGTAGGATTTTTTTTTAAAAAAAAAATCTAACTTTTCACATCTTAGATTCTAATTAACTCAACTTGTCTAATTATAAAATAATAATTGTTTCTAAATACGTTTCTACCATGTTAATATGTTTCCACTACTTGCATCACCAATTGGTCCTTCCTGAAATAGTAGTATTTTTTAATTTTTGCATTCTCATCTTTCCTAACTGTCAATATTCTCACGCATAAAGTTATAGTTGTACCAGAATCTAGCTAAAGTTATCTTTTAGCCTAAGAGGCATATGGCACTTGCACAAGACTCCAGAATGAAAATATTACCTACATTAATTAGAAATTTCTACAGCTTATTTTATTTGTCAATTCAGAGTTGCCAAATAGGAAAAAAGACACTTTTTTAGACTGAATAATCTATTGGGAGTTTTTCCACATAAAGGAAAATTAGCAGGATGAATGCCTAATTACTTATTTGAGGATGATACGAAATAAAACGGAAATATTAGATTAGCTTGCACCCACTACTGCGGGCGATAAGTGACTTCCTAGATAACTTACATCTACTCATGCAATGAGACTGGGGGAGGTGCTTAAAATACTACATTTTCCCCCTATAATTAAGTTTGTACTGAATCTATTAACTATGTTGTTCTATTAATAGGCAGTTGCATAACACAAACTAATTCAAGTTTCCTACATACTTCAATTTATTCAACAACATGGTAAATTCATTACAAGTGCAAACCATATTAAGCTAAACAAAAGTGACAATAAATCACTTTCAGAGACAATGTACTTTTCAAAATAGAAGAACAAGGTATATGTCACAGCTATTTAGTATAGGCTACATGGACCTTATCTTGTCATTGAGCTCTATGTAACTCTATCTTGCGATTATTACACAGGCCATTTAAGTTTTAAATTTTTTTCTTTAGTCTTTCTTTATCGACCTTCAGCTTTATTAGATTTAGCTTATGTAAATACAGAATGAGAATATTATTGGTCGAAAAATGTCTTAGATATCACAAGTTAGTTGCTTATTCATGTCAATAGATTTTGATTTTTCATACTAATTTCAGATGAGATCATTTATCTAGAATTGGCTAGTTAGCATTTTGCATCACTGTGTAACTCTTAACAAAATAACATTGTTGTTATCAATATAAAGGGAGACAGTCATGGTAAAAAATTGTTTTGAGATTCCTAAATAGGAAAATAAATAAAGAAATAGCTTACTATATTGCATCAACATTTAGATGTAAGTCACATTGGAGAAATGTTTCATGTAGTGGTAATATCAAAAACTTTGATCAGAGTTGGCAACATTAGAAAATGTGTTTTACACTAATTTCAGAGATCATTTATCTAAAAGTGTTTAGTCAACAATTTGCATCACTGTGTGGCTCTAAGAGACTAACATTGTTGTTAGCAAATAGAGAGATGTACATGTAAATAAAAATTGGGTTGTTGAGATTCCAACATAAGCAGATATTTAAAGAAATAATTTACTACATCGCATCAACATACACTCAGAAATGTTTCAGATAGCTGTAATATGAGAAACATACCTGGCCGTAGTTAGAAAATATTTCAGCAAGCTTCTCCTCAGTCACCTGATATATGTTTGCCAACATCCCCATTAGATTATTAGAATAGTTAACATGACAACATGCAACAACCAATTATAGAAAGAAATTATCCTTCAAGAAATGATAATAACGGGATAACTAGAAGAATGTGACGTTAATCAGTGACAAAATCAACAGCAAATTTTTTGTGAAAACTGACTCACTTGATGATCAATGTCTGATACATAAACAGTTCGCCTAATGCTATCTTCCCTCTCAGCTCTTCTAGATCTATCATTCATCCTCCACCGCCCCTGATCATAACCATTCCTCCTCTGGCAAGATTGAAAAAGGTAGGGCATTTCCATCAAAAGAAGGTTTAAAAACTCTGTTGTTCTATATAAAAGCAACTAAGAAAACATGATAGTGCAATGAATTTATAAATTGGAGAGGAAGAAATACCCTTCCAAAATTCTACCTCATCTACCTTCTTTTACTTCTTTAAAGCGAAGAGCAATTTCCGATACAGAGTTTAAAAAAAAAAGAGAGGGTATTTTGTAACAGAACAAACAAAATATCGCTTCGATCGTAGACATTCGAAATAAAGGATACGAAATAAAACATGAATTCAATCCAAAAAGGTAAGAAAATGGAAAAGGAGAAGAAATTACTCGGCGATTAGGCTGATTATTCGCCGAACCATCACTACTGGAATCCCTACTACTGCCGCCATTGCTAGCTGGTCCATATCCATAAAAAGCACTCGCCGCCACAAAAACAGGCGCAACGGGGGAAAGCCGATCGTCGGGTTTCTGACCACCGTCGGAAGCATAATTCGAAGGGAAAAATTCCTTAGCAGCCGGGTTCAATTTGGAAAGCAAGTGGGAGAGCTTCGCCCCCACCTCGCCCTGGCATTCGGCCGGCGCCGCCGTCTCGCAGCGGCCGAACTGATCCTCGGCCGCGATCGCTTGCTCCGCCACCGCCGCCATCCAAAAATACCAAAAAAGGCGAACAATAAATCGATCGACTATCGCCGGAATAATTCGATCGAAAACGAACAGGAAACCGAAGTGATCGAGTCAAAAATATCATCAACAAACGACTTCAATCGCCATTGTTGGGCTACACTCGAGTTTTCTCTTGGAAATCTAAAGAAAGAAAGAAAAAAAAAAAAACTGGGGCCGAGCGAAATGCAACAGAAGAGAGAGACGATGAGAACGAGACCCTGCGACTGCGAGCATAAACTTGTTATAAATAGTAGGTTTCTTTTCCAAAATTATTCATTAATTTTTTTGGATTAAAACGCTTTTTTTTCTAGGGAAAAAAATAATTTTATTAGAGAAGAAAAATTGCAACAAAATGAATTTACAAAAAAAAACAATTTTATAATTTTTATACCAGAAAAGGAAGACAAAAAAAAGGGAAGTCATGGACACAAATGATGGGCCACCGTGGATTTGTCATAAAAGAAGGGATGTTGTTGGAATTGAGCAGTATAAGTTTTTCCACCTTTTCATGGACTTTTCTGGAAGTTTGTTAGGCACATTTGCGGCAATACGTCAATCCAAAAGCCATTTTTTATTTTGCCTTAATTCTTACACAATTTAGAATTTTACCCTTCAAAGTTTAAGAAAGTAATAATTTTTAAAAATATCTTCAAGTTTTAATATATATATATATATATTCTTGTGACTTTATTAACTGCCCTAATATGTTCACTTTACTATTTAAATATCTCTCTCCGTTAATAAGTTGATATTTTGAGTATAATTTAAAAGCTTAAATAAAAATAATTAACTTTCAAAAGTGTTTTAATAAATTTCTAAAATTGTATCATTGAATTTGTATATTTTGCAAACCTTGATCGACAAAGTTTATGGTTAATTTGACACAAATTTTTATAAATTAAATTTTATATAATTAAGGTTAGTATTAACATGCATAATGTATCGATTACAATTTACCTACAAATTTACATCCTGTATGAATAATAGACAATCAATTGTCGAGAAAAAAATAATTAAAAAGAGTTTATAAGGCTTAAATATACTATGAAAAATATATATAAGTTAGTATTAAAATGCATTTAGCCACTGTGAGAATTTTAAAATTTATAACTTATCGAATATTAATTAGGGGTGAATTTATTTTTTTTAAGGAAATTAATGTTGATTTTTTTTAATCGAAGGGAAGGTGGAACGGTGGACCATTAGGTAGGTGACAAATGAGAAAATGGTTTGGTAGTGGGTCCCATTCAGATTTTCTAAGAGAATGGAGTGATCCTTCAATCATGATGCTTTGCAGAGATCATGCTTATAAGATTACGATACAATAAGTAGAAAATGTGTATAATTTATTAAAAATTTATGATTTAAATCTCTTTAAATAGAGTGTTGGGTTCTAAAAAGTTAGACTATTGGATTATTCGTTATAAATATTCTTCATTTATTTTGACGGGCGATAAAAAAATTATCATATAATTAAATCGATCATCTCTGTAATTAATTAAATATATATATATATATATATATATATATATATATATATATATATATATATATATATATATATCTTTGACATGATTATTCTGAATTAATTCCATAAATAATTTTTTGGTCATTCAAAAAAATTTAAAAATGCAACATGATATCATGATGAATGACTTCACAGGGCCAATGGTTCGAAGTTTGAATTCGAAAATTTTAAAGAGCAACCTTGGAGAAAATCGCTCTCACCGTGAAAATTCACCTCATCTTTTACTCGGGGCATACAAAAAAGAATTTTAGAGTGACATCGAATTTGCATTACTTCTATAGAACAATCAAGTACATCAACTTCATTGATATAAGATTAAATTGATCATAGTTATACTATATATAATTAGTAACAAAATCCATCGACAATTATAATACCAATATCATCAATTACATAGATCTAATATTGATGTGTAGTATAAAAAATACATAAAATATGATATGTACATATTTATTCTGAACTGATCCTCTTCATGACCTAAAGTTAGATCTCAATCATGTTTTGCAAACATCATTGGCTAAATCACATCAATAAATCATGATCACATTATCACTCAAAACTGAGTATTACATCACATCTACAAGCATCATATACAAATCGTATTAGTAAATCATGATATCTTTATTCAGAGTGTCAAAAAATATACATATAAAAGAAAATTTTATTTCGTATAATAATCAAAATTTACATGTGTTCATTATATATAATGAGCATCCAAAATAACAAATAAATACATACTCTCACTAAATAGATACTTCATCTATATGAAGACCCCCTATACATAGCACATACTGATGAAATATCATGGGCAACAGTCCCTTGGTGAACAGATCCACCAGTATAGAGTATGTCTAAATATGCTTAGTACTCTAGACTCTTTCTTTACCTATCAAGTACTTGATGTTGATGTGTTTTGACTTCGATGAGCTGCGATTATTTTTGAAATAGAGTTTTACAGTTTTATTATCACAGAAAATTTTTAATGGCGTGTCAATGTCATCAATGATCTATAATGCTATGATAAAATTTTACAATCATATTCCATAATTTGATATTTCATAGCAAACTATAAATTATGCCTCCATCATTTGATATTTTTCTATGATATAACTCCTCCAGTAAACATGAATACCTAACTTGAGGTGGAACTCCTACTATCCAAGCATCTAGCAAAGTCGGAGTCTCAATTTCTAATCACCTCCAGCCGACTAGATCTTTGATATAAGACCATATGTTATTTTGTTCTTTGAAGATACTACATAACACTCTTTACGACTTTCCAATGCACTGATCCATGATTACTTAAATATCTGCCTAACATTCCAATTATATACGTATTATCCAAGCGCATACACACTTGAGCATATATAAGACTCCCTACTGCTGATGCATAAGGGAGTTTCTCTATCTCCTTGATTTCAAGTTCATACTGTGGACATTGTTACAAGTTAAATTTATAACCTCTAAACACTAATGTGTTACTAGGTGCACAATTTTACATGTCATACCGTATGACTACCTTTTCAATACGTGCCTTTTGTGATAATCTAAGTATATTTTTAGAATGATCACGACATATCTCTATGTCTAATACAAAAAATGCTTCACAAAGATCTTTCATTTTAAAATTTTCTGATAGAAATGACCAAGTTTCATGTAGCAGTTGTTTATAATTGCATGCCAATAAAGTGTCATCCAGGTATAGGATAAGTATTATAAATTTACTCCCACTGAACTTAACATATATGTATTGATCAACTGGGTTCTCCTTAAAACTAAATGAGTAAACCACTTGATCAAATTTCTTATACTATTGAGGGGATGCTTGCTTTAAATTAATAAATGAACTACATTAACTTATATACTAGCTGCTTTGGTTGCAGTATGTATATAGTATCCTCAATGTCTCCATTAAGAAAAGCAATTTTAATGTTCATCTAATGTAACTCCAAATCATAATGATTACAAGTATCATGATTATCCTTAGGGAGTCTTTCATGGATACAAGTGAGAAAATCTCTATGTAATCAATATTCTCTTTTTAAGTGAATTTTTTACTACAAAATGTGTTTTTATACTTTTTATTCTCTAGGTTGTTTTATTTTAAATATTAATTTACAACCAACAAGTTTCACTTATTCAGACTGTTAGAATATTGTAGATATGATTAGGGATAATTGTTATCCCTAAATATCATTAGGAATAATTATTACTTAGGATAGAATTTTGATTTATTCCTAGGATAGGGTTTGATTTGTTCTTTTGAATAAGCTCTAATCTTGTCTATAAATAGGGCTTCTTTTCATGTAAGTTATGTATCCTGAATTACAAAATTAACATGGTAGCAAAGCCCTAATTTTTAAATCTGCCGCCGCGTTCTTCTCCTGAGCGTGCGTCTCTACAGTCTTCCGCCGCGTTCTTCTCCCGAGCGCGCGTCTTTCGCCGCGTTCTTCTTCCTCACGCGGGCAGCTTCCTCATGCGCGACGATCGGCGTTCGTTCGGCGGCATGAGCGGGCGCGGCGAAACGCCAAGACGGCGGCTTCTTTCTCCGCTTCTCGCCGGCAGCAGAACGAAAGCGGCGCGAAAAACCGACGCTCAGCTTCTTCACCGCCACCGCCGCCGGTATCAACAGCCTCTCCTCCCCTGCCACGGATCATGATTCGCCTCCTTCCGTCGCCACCTCAACTATCATTTCGGCCCCCGATTTGCCCGCCGATCATGAGATCGTTGTCGAAGCCGCTCCTCCGGGATCATCGTCCAGTGCGTCGCGCCCCCACCCCCAGCTCCTCCTTTCCACTTTCCTTAGCTACTCGAGCGTTACCCTCGCTCTGCGGGGCGACTGCAGCAAGGGACCAAAGTCGATACGACGGTCGAGGGGAACCAGATCTGTGAAGAACGACCTCTCGTTGAGGAACTGCTCCGCGAAGAGCGGCCTCCAGCACCAGCTCCCTCTCCCTCGCCTCCGTCCTCCTCTCCGCGACCCCACACCGCTTTCACGGCTTCACCGCGTCTTTCAGCCTTCGATCGCTCCGTCACACCAAGAGCAATGCTTCCATCTCGGCTCGTGTCAGCGCGCAGTTGCACAGAGAACCTGATCGAGTAGCCAATACCTGTGTCATTCGTCATGACTACCTCCAATACTTCGAAGCCATAGTTTTCGATTTTTACCAACCATGTGACGACACCGCTCTCGTCTGAGTTCTTGGATGGTAAGAACTACTCCTCTTGGGCTTCTTATATTGAGCTTTGGCTTGTTGGACAGGGATATGAAAAGCATCTCATACAAACTGAAGAGGATATTCAAGTGGCCGATCGTCCTTTATGGAGAAAAGTTGATGCTCAGTTGTGTTGCATTATCCGAGCCACGATCCATCCATCTCTTCGGGATGTCTTCCGAACTCATAAGACCTGCAAGGATGTTTGGATACAAGCTCAACAACTTTTTACAAACACTTCTCGGCGACTCTATCAAGTTTGTGATGACCTCATGACCATTCTTAATGCCCGTCAGATCAAGGAGTCTATGTCAACTTATTTGGGATTAGTCTCCAGCCTTCTGTGTGAGTTCAATGACCTGCTCCCACCTGCGGCCACTCCTATTGCAGAGCTTGAAAATCGGAAGAAATTTTTTATGTCTCTGGCGTTATATGGTCTGCCCACAGATTACTCTCATGTTCGTGATCAGATCCTGGGCAGCCCCATAGAAGCAACCATGGACTCTACCTGGGCGACTCTCCTTCGTGTCCCTACCAAAGTCTTGACATTACCATCCTCCGTTCCAGTTGACTCTTCAGCATTGGTCTCTGGAAATAACAACAAACCTCCACCGCGTAAGAATGGCAAAGGACGTCCTTGGTGTAATCATTGTCACCGACCAGGACACACGATTGATAAATGTTGGAGTCTCCATGGTCGACCTCCTCAGATCGCTCGGATCGCTCGAGTTCACACGCCTTCTCCAGCCATAGCACACCACTTCAACTCCACCACCTCAATCAACACCAGCTCCAACTCCACCACCTTCCTATGATGACTTTCTGAAGTGGTATGAGGGTCGACAGGAGTCTAATTCCCTTGCTGTCATTACACAAGCTGGTAATTCCTTTGCTGGCATATCTCGCTCTTTGGGTCCTTGGGTACTTGACTCTGGGGCCACCGATCATATCACTGGTAATAGATCTCTTTTTTCCTCACTATCTACTTCTGGTCATTTACCCTTTGTCACTATGACAAATGGTTCTTAGACTCAGTCCCAAGGTGTTGGTATTGTTCATTCTTCTCCATCTCTTCCCATTCAGAATGTTCTTTATGTTCCCGGAGCCCCCTTTAATTTATTATCAATAAGTCAGCTCACTCGATCTCTTGATTGTGTCATCTCATTCACTAAATCTTCTGTTTCATTGCAGGACCGGAGTATGGGGAGGATGATTGGCTCCGGATGTGAGTCTCATGGTCTATATCAACTTCACCAAAACTCTCTTGTTGGTACGACGACAGCATCTCCACTTGTTATCCATGCTCAATTGGGACATCCTGGTCTTGATAAGTTAAAACAATTACATCCTAGTCTGTCTCACTTAAAGTCTTTGTCTTGTGAGTCATGTCAGTTAGGCAAGCATGTACGTAGTTCATTTTCTCCTCGCATTATAAGTCGGGCTACGTCTCCCTTTGCTTTGGTTCATTCTGATATTTGGGGTCCGAGTCGTGTTACCTCTACATTGGGGTCACGATATTTTGTTACTTTTGTAGACGATTTTTCCCGTTGTACTTGGTTATATCTGATGAAAGATCGCTCTGAATTGTTTTCTATTTTTCAATCTTTTTTTAATGAAGTCAAAACACAATTTGGTATCCCTCTTCGATCCTTGCAGAGTGATAATGCACGTGAATATCTATCTACTCCGTTTCAAACCTTTTTGGCATCTCACGGCATATTACATCGGAAGTCTTGTCCTCATACCCCCCAACAGAATGGAGTCGCAGAACGCAAGAATCGCCATCTTCTCGAGACCACCCGGACTCTTCTCCTCCACTCTCACGTTCCTCTTCGTTTTTGGGGTGATGTCGTACTTACTGCATGTTATCTCATCAATCGCATGCCTTCCTCTACTTTACAGGGTCAAATACCTCATCATGTACTTTATCCGAAGCAGTCCCTTCATCCTTTACCACCTAGGGTCTTTGGTTCTACATGTTTTGCTCATGCTCTTGATCCTGACATTGATAAACTCTCTCCTCGGTCGCATAAATGTGTTTTCCTTGGGTATCCAAGGTCTCAGAAAGGGTATAAGTGTTATTCCCCTACTCTCCGTCGGTATTTCATCTCTGTCGATGTCACGTTCTTTGATTCAGTTCCTTTCTTTGGGTCTTTAGAGTCATCGTCTGAGTTTCATCCTTCTATGCCTGTATCAGTCTTTGATCCTCCGGAAGTTTCTCTATCACCCCCAGCCCCAATTCCTCCTCCGTTGCAGGTTTATCAGCGTCGTCCTCGTTCTGCTTTGCTGCCGGCCAACACTGACTCTGCCATGGAATCATCTCTGGAGCCAGGTCCTCCGCTCCCTCCTCCGGTCCAGTATTCTGAATCTGATATTCCCATTGCCCTTCGAAAAGGTATACGTTCCACTCGTAATCCTTCTCCACATTATGTTTCTTTGAGTTACCATCGTCTTTCTCCTTCCTATTATTCTTGTCTTTCCTCTTTGTCGTCTGTTTCTCTTCCAAAGACTGCAGGAGATGCATTTGCCCATCCAGGATGGAAACAGGCTATGTTAGACGAAATGAGTGCTTTACAGAGTTGTGGGACTTGGGATCTCGTTCCTCTACCACCAGGAAAGTCAGTTGTTGGTTGTCGATGGGTATATACAGTGAAGGTTGGTCCAGACGGAACGGTTGATCGGCTTAAGGCTCGTCTCGTTGCTAAAGGTTATACTCAGATCTTCGGATTGGATTATGGGGACACGTTTTCTCCTGTTGCCAAGATGTCCTCTATACGCTTACTCATGTTCATTGCTGCGATTCAACACTGGTCTCTTTATCAGTTGGATATCAAGAATGCGTTCTTACATGGTGACCTGCTCGAAGAAGTCTACATGGAGCAACCTCCGTGTTTTGTTGCTCGTGAAGTCTTACGTCTTGTGTGTCGCTTGAAAAAATCTTTATATGGTCTCAAGCAGTCACCCAGAGCATGGTTCGGTAGATTTAGTATTGTAATTCAACAGTTCGGCATGACTCGGAGCGAGGCTGACCATTCTGTCTTTTATCGCCACTCATCGGCTGGGTGCATCTACCTAGTGGTTTATGTTGATGATATTGTCATCACAGGTAGTGATCATCTCGGGATCTCACAAGTGAAACAACATCTTTTCAAACATTTCCAGACAAAGGATCTCGGCAAACTTAAATACTTCTTGGGAATAGAAGTAGCACAGTCCAGAAATGGGATCATTATATCTCAAAGGAAGTATGCAATAGATATTCTAGAAGAAACAGGAATGTTAAACTCAAAGACAGTTGACAACCCTATGGATCCTAATGTCAAGCTCCTACCAAATCAGGGGGAGCCTCTACTAGATCCTGAACGATACAGACGATTAGTTGGAAGACTAAATTACCTTACTGTTACTCATCCAGATATCTCATTTGAAGTTAGTGTAGTAAGTCAGTTTCTCAACTCTCCGTGTAAAGAACATTGGGATGCTGTGATTCGCATTATTCGATATATCAGAGGCGCTCCAGGAAAAGGTCTTTTGTATGAAGACAAAGGACATACTTGAGTTATAGGATATTCTAATGCAGACTGGGCAGGATCTCCCATTGATAGGAGATCTACTTCTGGTTTTTGTATATTTGTCGGAGATAACCTTGTTTCTTGGAAAAGCAAAAAGCAGAATGTTGTGGCAAGATCCAGTGCAGAGGCAGAATATCGAGCTATGGCCATAGCCAGTCAAGAACTTATATGGCTCAAACAGTTGCTTCAGGAGCTAAAATTTGGAGACGTTACACAAATGTCACTTATATGTGATAACCAAGCCGCCATGCATATCGCCTCAAATCCAGTTTTTCATGAGAGGACAAAGCATATAGAAGTTGACTGTCACTTTGTCAGAGAGAAAGTCATATCTGGAGAAATATCTACTAGTTTTGTTAACTCACATGATCAGCTAGCAGATATATTTACTAAGTCACTGAGAGGTCCCCGAATTGACTACATATGTAACAAGCTGGGTGCATATAATTTATATTCTTCAGCTTGAGGGGGAGTGTTAGAATATTGTAGATATGATTAGGGATAATTGTTATCCCTAAATATCATTAGGAATAATTATTACTTAGGATAGAATTTTGATTTATTCCTAGGATAGGGTTTGATTTATTCTTTTGAATAAGCCCTAATCTTGTCTATAAATAGGGCTTCTTTTCATGTAAGTTATGTATCATGAATTACAAAATTAACAGACAATTCAACTAGCTCTCATACGTCATTATCTGCTATGGATTTCATCACATCCTTCATCATGGCTCCAATCCACTTTTCAAGGTTAGAATACTGTTTGACTTCGTAGAAAGAGATAGAATCACTTTTCAACCCTATGTTAAATTCATGCTCTTGGAGATAAACATAATCATGTAAAATTGTGAATCTCCTTTCCCTAGTGGATCGTTTTAGCGACACTTGTGCTTGAGGTACTTGGGGAACCTGCTTAACCATAGGAGAGAGTGTCTCAACCTAAGGTACTTTGGGAACTTGCTTCTTATCCATCTATAACTCATATAAAGTTTTATTCACTGTCTTGCTAGTTACTCTATTAAGTAAGTAAACTGGAGTCTTGAGTGTTTCATCCCACAATACGTCCAGTAAAAAAGTAAAAGACATCATACTTCTTATCATATCCTTTAGGGTCTAGTTTTTTTTTGTTCAATTATACTATTCTGATGAGGAGTACCAAGTATGGTGTATTGAGATACAATCTCACGCTTAAAAAGGTAATTGACAAAAGCTTCTAAATGTTGTTCATCAGATTCATTATAACGACCGTAATATTCACTTCCAGTCAGATCTAATAACTTTGATCTTCTTACTTAATTGATTTTCAACTTCGGTTTCATAGATTTTGAACACATCCAAGGACTTTGGCTTCTCATACAAAAGGTACAAGTATATCGAGAGTATTCATCAGTGAAACTGCTAAAATATATTTGTCCATTCAAAAATGTCTTAGAAAACAACTCACATATACCTATATTTATCAATTCTAAAGCGCTACTATATCAACTTGTAGCTTTATTTCTTTTATTAATTATTTTCCCTTTGATACAATTTATGCAGACATCAAAAGGTAACATATTAAGGGAATGAAAAATTTATTGTAACATTAACCTTTCTAGATATTATTTGGATATATATCCTAACGTCTATGTCATAACATGAATGAATTCTCGTCTCGCACCTATACTGTATATTATTTCATTACTTGTGAGAGCTATGACGTTTAACTTATATAGCTTATCAACTAGGAAACTTGTACAAATAAGTATTAAATTTTAAAAATATATTGAATGTTTCATTTAAAAAAAAAGAGTATTCTGATTTTTCCAAACATGAAATGGAAATTAAATTCCACCTAAACGATAAAACAACAAATATATTTTTCAAATTTAAACATAAATTGATCCCTAGACAAAGTGGAAATATATATATAACAGTCACTTTGGCCTTCTTGTCATTACGAGTATAGATATATTTTCACCGTCAATAGATAATCTACCACTTATACAACCATGCTCAATGACACTTATATGAGCAATAGTCCTTTTATTTATCCACCAAGTATCTATAGATACAATGATAAAAATTGACTTCTAAACTAATAAAGTGGAGAAATTCAACATTAGACACTACAGTTTTATCAATCTTACTCTTATCAATGGTCATTTTATATTCAGTGATTTTCAAATCTAAAGTCATTAAAATATTATTGTTATAAGCAAATACCTTGTGAACTATAAGATAGAAAAGGAACAAAATAAATGCTCACATTAATAATCATATAAACACACACATATATAAACAATGATATAAAGTAAATACTAAAATATATGCATTTACAATGGGTCCCTTTATGAGATATCAAATTCAATATTATAATTAATTTTTGGATTAAATTGTAACTTGTTAGTGATACTCTTTAATCTCGACTCAAAATACTGTAATCAGTCACACAATGTATCTTCTTTTGGACTGATACAATATGCACATGATTTATAACCAAGTATGAGTCAAATTTGATTATATCAATTATAATCACAGTTCACTATTTTTTTAATCAGCCACGTAAATATCTTCCTTTAGATCGACATATTATGTGCATGATTAACACCAATGTGTTTATAGAAAACCACTTTAAACATATATCTACTCTAATAATGATTTTTCTTTAGATCAATCATCCTTAGTATAGATATACATTCATTCACATAATGATGCATTAAGTTTAGTTAATAGTTTTTATTCAGTATTAGTTCAACTTAACAATACATGTGCTAATAGATACAGATGAAATCCTAAGAAACTCAATTATATTATTATTGTTTAATGATGCAAAGGATGAAAAACAGTCTTAACATACAACTAAAAAACTTTGAAGCCCTCGAAAAAGCCCTAAATGATAATTTTTAGGCTTGAAACTAGGTTGTTACAAGATATACAGATAACAAACATAGTCCTCTGAACGAGATTTGAAACACATCCTAGCATGCCTCAAAACTCATTCTAAGCGAAAAGTTATAACCTCTAGAAGTTCCATACATCAATTGTGCTCGATTTCATCTACATAAGTGTCGGTCAGCTGACACTAATGGTAGTCAATTGATGTATATCAATTGAATATCATAGTTGACTTGAAAATCTTCTATGGATGATTTTATGAGCATCAGTCGATTGGTGTCTAATAACAATCGAGTGTTTCATTCAACTTGCAACTCTTTTGTGCTCAACCTTGGGCTCATCAATTGACTAATTATTGATGGCAGTCGACTGCTACCATCAATCGACTCAAAAATATTTTATGCTCAGATTTAAGCACATTAGTCAACTGATGTATCTAATCGAGTCTCATAATTGAATTGCAAACATTATATTTACAATTTCACACACATCAGTTGATTGGTCTTTATGACAGTCAACTAATGGTGATCAATAATTAAGTGCCCCAATTGACTCATAAATATTTTATGTGCTACTTTTCAACTAGCAATTAATTGATGGTTTATATTAATCGACTAATGTTCATGCAATTCGATTTCTACAGACCAAACGTGACAGTTTCGATGAAAAACGAAGATGATTACATTGTTGTTCTTCATGTTCTTCATAGAAAAATATAAAAAACATTGATCTGACTCAAAACCTCGGATTCTTAACTCTTAAATTCAACGATTATGCATGTTTAATACACATTAGATCAAGATCTAATGCAAAAACAAGTGTATTCGGATCAAATCGTAAAAAAAAATATATCCTAATGCAATGGATACCAATTGATGAATTTTACTCTGTCAATAAATTGTGTATTCACACATGTATTCACAAAAGAAAAACAAACGATCCAACACAGAATCTTGTTGACAAATCTACAGTGATCATGTGAGACGAAACAAAGTGGAAGCATAAGAAAATAATAAATATGCACCTAAATCTAGAGGCTTCATTGTCGCTGAAAATTTTTGAAAATCGAGAGTGAAACAGTCGTTAGGTTGTTATCTTCAAGTGCGAGGGAGAGATGACTTCGAAGACTTTGTCCGATGGAAAAAAATAGTTAATCGTATATCACTTCTCATATGGGGATCACACCCTAAACCCTAAATATATATATATAGAGAGAGAGTCTAAACTCATTAATATTCCATCAATACTAACGACGATAACATATTAAAAAGTTCTACTTATATATATCCATATTCAATAATACAAATTTACGATTTAAATCAAATAAAAATCATCGACAATTTACCCAAGGGCGCACCTCAAGTTTGAAATTGCCCAAACACAGTTCCATAGTTTCATATTTACCAAAGAGCACACACCATTCCCTTTTTACCCCTCCCGTCAAATGTGAATTTAATGCTCAGATATTGCATGCATCCGAGCCACAATTGGAAATCCTGAACCATCTAAACGTGGTGCTAGGAATTCAAATCTCAGGACAATTATGTTCTTGGGAATATAATTTTCAGCACCACTTTTTTCGGCTTGATTTTTGATTTATATCAGTTTGATTTCTGAAATATGGTTGTGGATATAATAAAACCTTGAATATTAGAAATTTTAGGCACGGATACACAGAGGAGAACTTCCCAAACCCAATGGACTTGGATTGGATCGAAGAAGAGGTGAATAGGGTCATCAATGGATTTTGACTGAAACCCATAAATGAACCTAGAGGAGTCCAAATTCCGAAATCTTGACATGGACTGAAAGATCTTACAACATGTATTGTTAATGTGTCGAGAAAACTTGATTTTGATCCTCCTACCTCCCAATTTTGGCGGTGTGTCGAAAAAAAATAATGTTGGGAATTATATTACTAGCTTGATATTATAGGTGGTGCTGAGAATTTAAATCCCAACACCACTATGTTCCTGGTAATATAATTTCTAGCATCATCTTTTTTTTTCAGACAGCTTGATATTATATGTGGTACTGGGAATTTAAATCCCAACACCACTATGTTCCTGGTAATATAATTTTCAGTATTACCTTTTGTCTCGGTAAGTTTAAATTGTACGTGGTGCTGAGAATTTAAATCCCATGACCACTGTATTTCTGAAAATATAATTTTCACCACCACCTTTTATCTCGGTCGGCTTGAAATTGTACGTAATGCTAGGAATTTAAATCCTAGAACCACTGTGTTATTGGGAATATAATTTCCAGAACTACCTTTTGTCTCGATCAGTTTGAAATTGTACGTGGTGCTGGAATTTAAATTTCCAGCACCACGTACAATATCAAACTGCCCGGAAAAAAAGGTGATGCTGGAAATTATATTACCAGGAACATAGTGATGCTGAGATTTAAATTCTCATCACCACGTACAATATCAAGCTTGACGAGAAAAAAAATGGTGTTGGGAATTATATTTTCCAGAACACAGTGGTTCTGAGATTTAAATTTCCAGTACCACATACAATTTTAAACTGGCCGAGACAAAAGACGATATTGAAATTATATTATCAGAAACATAGTGGTGATGAGATTTAAATTCTCAACACCACTATGGTCTTGCAAATCCAACACTACGTGGTGCTGGTTTTGCAAATCCAACATCATTGTGGTGCTGGATTTGCAATTCCAGCACATCTAGCACCATAGTCATGCTGAAATTGCAATTCCATCACCACACTATGGTGATGGAATTACAATTTCAGCACCATAGTGTGCAATTCCAACACCACTATGATGCTGAATTTGCAATTCTAGTATCACGGTAGTGTTGGTTTTGCAAGATCAGGATCACTGTGGCGTTGATCTTGCAAGATCAGCATCACGTGTTGATTTTAATACAGTATTAATTTTAAATCGGAATTGAAATTCAGAATTCTTGATATGATGGTGTTGATGCTAGTCTTGTAAGAAAATTCAAAAAATATTTATATATACACGATTGAGAGAGTTCGAGGAACTCATTAGTGTGCATTAATCTATATATTTTTTAGCACCGTTGGCGATGATGCTCACAATGGAGGGACAATGACGCTCGACCGGGAAGGTCGCCAGTAGCATGCTGCAAAAAGTGGTGTCAGCATTGCGTGAGGAGATCCGGTGTCGAGAAGAGGGGTAAATGGGTGAGAAGAAGAAAGGTAAAGCGATGGTGAGAAGAAAAGGTATCAAGAGGATTTTTACACTAAAAAAACGAGAGAGACGAAGAAGAGGGAGGGAGAGAAAGTTAAGATCAGCTCCTTCAATTGTGACTCGGATACATATAGTATCTGAATATTAAATTTATATTTAACGAAAATGATAAAAAGGAAATAAAATACATTCTTTGTGATACAATCGTGCACAATACGCGCACTGTCAAGACGCACAGAATATCAATACCAAATCAAATTAAATTATTTTAATAAATTTATTCACATTCGTCGCGATAAAATCCGCATGTGAATTGGTTAAACAGATAAAATAATGGGTAATATGTAAATAAATGAAAAAGGTCATAGAAATATTAATAAAATACAACAGAAGTTATAATTTAACATAAAATATAAGAACATGGCTTGGAGCTCACAATCACGGCCTCTATTTTGCAGCCGCAGCCATGCCATGACATTGTGACCGCATTTTGATGCCTGGCTGGCTGGCTGCGACTCGTGGCTGTGATGACTTGTCTACGAGCTTGCGCCACTTGTAACTCGCGGCTAGATTTTACCTCCTGAAGATCTCAGCCGCAAGCTCACAGCTGCAATGGTAAGCGGAGTTAAAACATTTAATTAAAAATTAAACCGGTCGAATCAAAGTAATCAAAAATTAATCAATTATTTTTTTTAAATAAATAAAATCGATTAAATTTTATCATTAAAATCGAATAAATCGATTGCTAAATTATTTATATATAATTGATCCTTCTGTGCTATGGATAGTTAGTCAAAAGCATTAATTGACTAATAAATTTATTATCCGATTTATTTGTTTAACAATTAATTGTACAATTCGATTAATAAATTTACTATTCACTTCGAAATCACTCCCGAAGATTTTTAGGAATTTTAAGACAAAAATCAGTTTAATTTAATCAATTTAACTAAAATTTATTTTTTAGAACTTAAATGAATAAATTAAAATAATTGAGATTTAAAAAAAATCTAAATTAATCTAATCAAACTTTTAAATTGAATCAAATCGATTTAATCGATTATTTCTATTTAATTTAGATTTTACTTACTCCTATTAGTACGAGTTTACGATCATCTTTTTCGAGAGCACTCACGTTATTATGATTCACCAACAATTGGTGTAAGAGATGGAAACGAAGAATGGATTTTTTTTTATTACCAATTTCTAATAGGGCAGGATGTTGAAAATGGAAATGAAAATAAATAAAAATGAAATTTGAATTGAATGATTTCATATCTAAAATTTTAAAATAAATAGGTTGATTTACGTTGATTTAAAATATACGAGGTTTTCTCAAATTTGTGGTCACCGAGGTGCATTAAAACTAGTTAACTTATGTAAACATAAATATTAAATCTGCTGTGTAACCTTATAGATCATATTTTGTTGAGCACGCGGATCCATCGTCGTATTAAAATTTAATGATGTTAATTTAAAAAATAAATAAATAAATAAAATTTTGATAATAACCGTTTAAAATTTAAGAGAAGTCATGACTCCTAAAACCCTCTAAATCCGCCATTGATTGGGTAAAATTTATATGGTTCTTTTTATTTTTTTTTAAATTTTTATAAAGGATTAAATGATTAGTACCGATTGTAAAATTATTTTAAAAAATAAAATTGCATCTTCGCAGATTATAAAGTTTTTCATATGTCTATCCTCTAGTTATTGATCAGATAAAATGCTCGAATTTCACTTTTTACCTCATGAGTACCGTGATTTTACTTTTTAAAGATTTCACCCTCCTAATATTAAATCAGTCGAACAAAAATGCTTAAGTATTAATGGGGTTTGGTCACTAATTATAGTTACATGCCATTAATTGTAGTTACATCGTTGGTAGTAGGCATTAAATGCGGTTACATGCATGGACTAATGGCGTATAAATCTAAATGTCCTTATTTCTTCTTCCTTCAGTATTTTCTTATCGTAATGTTCGATTATTAAATTTAATTCAAACATTTAAGTACCATCGTATTGATTCATCAGTGCCCACAGGGGACGCGATGGTAAAATAAAGTGTTATTTTTAGAATGAACAGAGTTCGATGTCAGATGAGAGATCTAAAATTCTCTCTGATTTCAGATGAACTCCTCTTTATCTTGTCATCGTCACTACAAAAAATATAGCCATTAGCGACAAATTTTAAAATAAAATTCGTCGCAAAATAAATTAGCGACGAATTTAGCGACAAAAATATTTTCGTTGCGGATAAAGCGTCGCAAATTAAATATTAGCGACGAATTCTTGCGACGAATTTAAATTTTCGTCGCTAATTTCGTTGCAGACGTTACGACAAATTCAAAATTTCGTCGCAACTTTCGTCGCAAAAATTTGCGACGAATTAAGTGTTTTCGTTGCTAATTTGCGACTGATACGAATTCGTCGCAAAAATCGTCGCTGAATTCGTCGCAAAAAACCAAATTTTACGACGAAAAATGAATTCGTCGTAAAATTTTGCGACGAATTTATTTTTTGTCGCAAAATTCGTTGCAGAATTTGTCGCAGGTTAGTTTCGTTGCTAAATTAAATTGTTGCTAATTTATGATTTAAAAAGAATTCGTCAGCACTTCAGAATTTAGCAACGAATTTATATTTTTGTCGCTAAATTTGTCGCTAAATAAAAATTTTTTTAGCAGGTTCCATCCGTTTCGATATTTTATCGTATATACAAATTTCACACAACCTGTTTAATGCAAACAAAACACACACACATTCAATACAACAAAATAACATTCAATAATATCCAAAAATATTCCATATCCAAATAAATACAAACTAACACAATAAGTTAAGAACAATACAACATTCCAAACAACAAAGTTATATCTGACATTCCGAAACATCTCATGGATTACGATGTCATCAAAATATCTCAACACATGCGAAAGAAAAATAAAAGATCATCTGCTAAGCAACGGTCGTCATTCTTCTACCTGCATTAGAAAAGAAACAAACAAAAAGTATCATACATTAAAAAAAAACTATCTACTAACACGAAAATAAATATGCAAAGACTTACTCAGATGTGCATTTTCAACCGGCATAAGGATTGACTTCATCATTCCTGTTTAAAGCAAAATAAAAAGTATTAATAAAAAATTAAAAAAATGAAGGATTAACAAACTCAATAAACTAAAAAAATTTTAAAAGTACTAATTACAAACATGCATACAATATCATCATCGTCGCCACCATCATCCTCATTACTAGGAGGAATATGACTTGGACCGGAACTAAATGAAAATCGCCGATAAGAAAAGCTTGTTGTCGTCGCATTTCTATCATTTCTTGATCCCTTTGTGAGTTTTGTTGTTGTATTTCTAGAATGTGCTGATCTCTTTCAAATATTATGCCCTTCAAATTGCTAACCTCCTCAATTAAGTTATGTATCTGTGCCGCTACTGCTGGTGGAGTAGAAGAAATAGATCTACGAGGAACATTATGAATTCTGCTCAGAGAACCCATACCTAATATCCTTCCCCCTTTTGCTCCTCCACTCGCCTCAAGCCATAAATCCAAATTATTACTAACAGATGACTCAGATCCCTCATTATCATCGTCATCTCCTAAAATTCTCTATGATGAGGATAACTGATCATATATCTCCTATACAAAATTTAAATTTTAATCAGAGCATATACATAACTAACAGAATTAAAGTTATAAAGTAAGTTTAAAGATTAATTCAAACCTTAATTGCTCTAGCTCTATCTCCACTCCAAGTCTTATCTTTTTTTTGGAAAGTGCGAACGAAAGTATCTATAAATTCTGGCTCCTTTCCCAATTCCTTAGATTAAAAATAAGAATGTTAGAAATAAAATAATAATCTGAAATAAATTAAAAAACTAATTGTAGAATTAAAAAATTATCAATCTACGTGAATGTTCCTCGATATTTATAGATTCTCCCGCATATGTTGCAGATAAATCTTCAGAATTATATGCTTGATTTATTTTATTCTGTTGACTCCTTTTTTTGCTCTCATCAGTTTGCCAATAATTGGAGATTTTACTCCAATTTTCCGACGTGACACAGGCTGGTTTTTTTCCAAGATTTGGCATGACTCAATACATGTCGAATATGATCGCCACATTTTTTTTAAAAATTCTTTTAACTTCCAAGTCTTGAGAAGGGTCCCAAATAAATGTCCGCTGAGATGAAAAAAAAACAATCGATTATATAATCACTTATTTAATATATAAAATGAATCAATTATACCTTAAACTCGCACCACCATAGTTCTTTTATAGGTCCTGACGTATTTGAGTATGACAATGAGTCTCCTCTCCAATAGTTATTCACGATTTTATTGATCTCGCGAATAACAGTTACAGAATTTTCAAATCTATGATAAAATGAAAAAAAATTGGATAAATAATTAAGATAGTTGAAAAATTATAATATTTATATTACTTACGAATCTCCCATCGGAAATATATACGGTCGATTTTCGATATTCTCAGTAGATGAGTGTCTGGCAGGTACAGGTGAATTTGAATGGGAAGGCCCTGCTGGTGAATGAGATGGTACTGGCAACTGGTCATGTGAAGGCCCAGCCTGATCAGGGGGGCATGTAGGTATAGTGCTGACAGGCGGTGAATCGATCGCCAAGATTAGTATCGTGGTCGTCCATGGCCACCACGTCGAAACTATCAACCAAAATCAAAATTAGAATAAAGCAAATAAAACTTTGATGCTTAATGAAGAACATGAAAAACTTACAATATTCATAATGAAGATCTGAGAGAGTGCGAGAATCTACGATGATGTCACCTCTGATAACCTATAAGAACAAAATATACACAATATACACAGACAAAAGATATAAATTTAACAATGAGACAGTATATAAACAAATAATTGAGCTAAGAAATTTGGTAATTTTATAGTTTAAAACTAAAATTATATATAAAAAAACTTACCCTAGACGTCAAAATTCAAAGTCCTCATTATCATCATCCTCATCCTCATCGGTCTCCCCCTCCTCGTCCTCGTCCTCCTCGTCCTCCTCCCCCTCCTCGTCCTCATCATCATCAATTTCAGTTGCATCCACGTTTATCACTACTCCGCTGGGATCTCGTAACGTTGGAATAATATATTCCTCGGTATGAAACATATTTGTAACTTTGTCTTGTTGATATGCAATGTCTTGCCAGCGCTCTTCAATTTTTTTCCATGCTTTTGTTTTACAAACAGCCCACCAATCATTTTTATCACGTTTTAAACTAGGATATAGAGCATAGAAAACTTGAATCGCTTGTTGTGCCAAAATAAATGGTTCATATCTCTTATACAATCTTTTATGATTTATTTCAACCAAATTATACTGTGGATGCACCTTCATCCCTCTGACGGGGTCAAACCAAAAACACATAAATAAGATAACTCGCATTTCTGGACCAGGATATTCAATCTCTATAATTTCATCCAGCAAACCATAAAATTCATTGCTTGCACCTCCATCATTGGAAGACTGAACACATACTCCACTATTCATTGTACTCTTTCCATTTCCATATTCTTGAGTATGAAAATTATATCCGTTTATGAAATTTGCTGGCCAAGTGTGTACCATTGCTTTTGGACCCTATGACAGATGGATTAGCAATTCTTGCTGAACGTGAGTTTGATTAGCATAAACCTATACTCAAATAAAAATGATATTTATTTAAAAGCTAAGATATGTGTAAACAAAAATGAGGTAATTAAAACTGCTTACATATGATTTGAACCATGGTGCAAATTCTTGATCGCATGATCAAACTCACGTGGATTTGAATATAAGTTTTGGAAAATCCTATAATAAAAAATTGAATTATAACATAAAAAAAATAACACTTAACGAAGAAATAGAAAATATATACTAACTCGAAATATGGTGATACTTCTGGACAATTAAGTAAAACATATGTCTGGGCTGCCTGCCATTCTTGTTCAGTTAAGTATCGTTGCTTACACGGTCCACTTGGTCGACCAAGATAATTAAAAATTGAGAATGAATTCAAATTGGGATCGACAGGACCTTCATTATTCCTTTCGGATTTCCGTCTTTTGGTCTGAACGTGAGGCTCAAAATAATATGATGCAAAAGTTGTTACTTCCTCCACAATATATGCATTCACAATAGAAGCTTCAACACGTGCCTTATTTTTCACTTTTTTCTTCAAATGATATAAGAATCTGATTGTAATATAACAAATTGTATTAGAAATGAATATATAAAAAAGTTATAAATTTTTATGCAATAATAACGAAGTATAGAATATGCAAATTATACCTTTCAAAAGGATACATCCATCGATAATGAACTGGTCCTCCAACTTTGGCCTCATATGGCAAGTGAACCAAAAGATATTCCATTGAATCAAAAAATACTGGCGGAAAAATCCTTTCTAAATTACACAAAATGATTGGAATGTCTCTCTCTAACTTCTCCATGTGTGAATATCCCAAAACTGTTGAGCAAATATCATGAAGAAAAATACTTAACTCTGTAATGACACCCCATATAAAATTTGGTAAGAGTTCTTTAAAAGCAATAAGAATTAGTCTTTCCATGAATATATGACAATCATGACTTTTCAAACCCATCAATTTGCATTCCTTCATATCGACATATCTCCCAAGATTAGATACATACCCATCAGGAAATCTCAATGATTTCAACCATTCACAAACAACATGTCTCTGTTCCTTATTCAATGTATAAACTGCCTTTGGTTTTGGTCCCCTACTATTTTCATCAACATCAAGGGTGGATCATTTACAAATGAGTCACATATCTTTTCTTGCATTCAGATTATCTTTTATTTTTTCGGTGATATCCATCACTGTATTTATCAGATTATCAAAAATATTCTTCTCAATATGCATAACATCGAGATTATGATGAATCAAATTACTAAACCAATACGGTAACTCCCAAAATATACTTCGTTTAGTCCATTTATGTTTGCTTCCATATTCATAAGTTGTACCATGTGGCTCTTCAATAACAGATGGAAAGTGAAGCACTTTGTACCAAATATCTTAACCTATCAATCTCAATGGCGGAGGTGTTCTTTCAATTTGATTCCTAGTGAATTCATCTTTATTCCTTCTGAAATTATGATTTAGTGGTAAAAATTGTCTATGACAATCAAAATAACTCGACTTCTTACCATGTTTCAATCTAATCGACTTTGATCTCTCCATACATATTGGGCATCCTAAGATCCCTGCAGTACTCCAACCTGATAGCATACCATAAGCCGGAAAGTCATTTATGGTCCAAAGAAGAGCAACCTTCATTACAAACATCTGATTAGTATGAACGTCGTATGTAAGAAAACCTTTATCCCATAGTTGTTTTAGCTCTGCATTCAATGGTTGCATATAAACATCTATTAACTTCTTCGGATTTTTTGGGCCAGGCACAACCAATGTTGTAAAAATACGGGAAAAAAAATAGAAAATAACCTTGTTAATTAAGAAATTATCTTATAGAATTATCAGAAATTTTTAGAATTTTTTTTTTGGATTTAAATGGAGGTTCTATAGATATTTTATAGGGATAAAGTAAACAGGCTTTTGTAAAGCCTGTTTAGACTATAATGAGGTGTTAAGCTGATTTCCTTCCGCGACTTCTCATTCCCGACAGTTTCTTCTTCTCACCGTCGCGCTCCCTCTTCTCGCCGAACGCCACTGCGCTGTAGCCCTAACGCTCGCGACCTCTCCTCTTCGTCTCCAAGGCGATCAGAGCCTCACCGTCGCCGCACCACCCGCCGCTGATGGTCGCCTCTTCACTGTCACCGGTGTCGATCCAGCCCTATCTTCGCCTGAGTCATCCGATCTCTGCCGAGCCGTTGCCACCGCTGATGGCCGCCGTTTCAAGCCGCTCGTCGCACACGCCACTGCCGCAGTCTCCCCTTGTTCTCCCGACGCGACCTCGACTGTTGATTTCTTCCTCGGTCGATCGCGTTGCCCTTTGTCGCCGAGCACGAGCTCACCTCCGCCGCCTATGTTGTTTGTGCGTCGCCTCCTCTTCCGATCTTCGCTCGGCCACGAGGAAGGGCTCGACGCCAGTCTTGTTATCGCGAATCGTAGCGCGAACAACATCACCAACTAGTGGTCGGAAATCACCCGAGCGGAGCCACCGGTGAAGTAGCAATTATCGGTATATTTCTTCTGTTTACTCCTTTTTCACGTCTGTCCGGTGTTTGATGGATGGGGAGCAAGGATGCTCCGGTGAACAGGAGAGAAGGGAAGGTTGTTGTTGCCTTCTCTGTAGTTCCGTCGCCGGAGATCACCAGCTGAACAATCGCATGGTCATCGCTTGTTTCATCGCCAGCAGCCTATGTGGGGGTTAATGGTTGATTTTTCCTTTTGGTTGATGCGAATTGGGTTGGTTCCACGAGCAACCCCATTGCGATAACCAGGAAGCACATCGTCGTGCAACTACTAGCGGTTCGAGCATGGTACTGTGAATCAGCCATAGTTGATTCTTGGTGAGCTTGTTCAAATTTCTATTCTATAATTGAGGATATAAATAGATATTTTAGACGGGATTGATGATTGATTTCAGGTGATGAAGTGAGCTGAATGGAGTCTTATTCGACAAGAGACTTGATCTAAATCCATTGTGGATCATGGAAACGAGACAAGGTAAGTTTGAATCTACGTGTTATGGAAACAACATTTAAATTACAGTTGGTTAAAAATGTGTAGGATGAAATCGAAGCCATCGGTAATAACTGATGGTGTTATGACGGTATCTTTGTAGATTTGGTAGACCAGTCTGCTAGATAAGATACGGATTAGAGAATGTTGAATTAGTTAGATATAAAGTTGATTTAGGATTAGGATTTGATCCTAATATTAGAATTGGTAATATAATTGCATCGTATATGTTGTGTGCAGGATGTTGAATTGGGAGAAATTCTTGGACGTGAAGGCAAATGATATTTCCAGATACTCTACATCATCAGGTGGGTAATTTCCTACCTAGTTCGGGTAGATGTATTGCATTTCAGATTTAGTTATTGATATGAGCATGTTAGGTGTTCATATTACCTTGACCCTGCTCTTATTATCGTATGCTTGAACTTATCGTTTGATGTATTTATGCTCAATTGTTGATATCACACATATACTCTATCATGATTTAGGAGTTATAGATGTGATGTAAATTGACCTAGTTGTTTAGCAGGGTGTAAATGTTAGTACGAAGGATGATCCAATTTATAAATTGGCAAGAAGGTCATCCATGGGTAGGTAATGCCCTAAATGTAGGATTTACTTCCAATATCTGTATGTTGCATACTGTTACCAACCATGAGTTGTGTAATGGTTAAGTGAAGGGTGATTAGTGTGTCGCTGCGGACCGGTGGTCCCAGCTTGGTATGATTAGTCGAGTATGACTCTCTATCGGATAGAGAGTGCGTCGATCAGTTGAGTACGACTCTCTATTGGAGAGAGAGTTATGATCAGTCGAGTACGACTCTCTATTGGAGAGAGAGTTATAATCAGTTGAGTACGACTCTCTACAGGATAGAGAGCCCGTCGATCTGTTGAGTACAACTCTCTACAGGACAGAGAGTATTGATTAGATGGGTATGACTCTTTGCTGAACAGAGAGTCTGTGGTAGATGGTTGTACGTGTGACAGCATACACATGTCATTTGCATGCATTCTGACGACATAGTCTCCCTTGGGGATTGAGAGAGTCGCCATCTTGCCTCCCGAGCACTCCCGAGGAGTAACTAGTGTGAGGGCAACATATCTGCCGCACTCTACCACTATAGGCGGTGGTAGTTGGAGTTGCATGCGGTTGTCTGGTGCGTGGTACTCGACCACTCATTGGTAGTGTTAGTGAGTGGCGGGGAACCCCATTGCGTATCGAGCTCTTTACGCTCATATGCTAATTTATCATACTACCCAAATCGGTCACTAGAGAGTGGTGGAGGCTGGAGTCGTGATAGTTGTCATGTCTTGCAACCTAGGCCACACGGGGGTCGTGGTAGCGAGGAGGGGTGAGCAGGCATGACCATGCATGTTGCATTGCCGTATCTTATGGCACTTTGCATATTACCATATATAGATACATATATGTATGTATATATATATATACGGATGGTTGAGATCAATATATATATAGATGCGGTCTATATATATATATATGATTATTGTGATGTTGCATTTGTTTGTACTATGCTTGCTGCATTTGGGTGGACATCATATTCATGCATGTCTCTTGCATTTGTTATACGATTGTGTCAGATATTGGTATGTGTTGGACAGATCACTAGATACCTTGACCTGTAGCTAGAGTATATTTTGAGTTGATCTACTCTTCCTATTATATATATATATATATTGGATATATGTTCAGGTTGGATCAGAGTAGCGTGACAGACTTCTGGTATGTCTGCATTTTTATGTTGATCATTCAGTTAGATGGTATATGCTTGTATTTATATACTATGCTGATATACCTGTTGTACTTCTAGAGTATGTCATTGAAATACATGTGATATTACATATATATACATGTTTTCTATTACCTGCTGAGTTTTACTCACCACCCCCCGCGGACCCTGGGTTTTCTGTCGCCCAGGTAACAGGTAGAAGACTTCGGGACATCTTGGAGCACCGCCGGCTGACATCGTCTCATCTCACCTCCCGTGTGTATTTGGGCTTTCCGTCCGTTGTGTATTGTGTTTTGGAGTTTTCGTGATGTACATGTTGTATATTCGGATTTTTGTCGAAGTTTTGTATCGTTGTAATGTGTTAGTCATACCGGTATGCATGTATGGGATTGTTGTATTGTTGTGGTATGTTTCCGCTGTGTTTTTGTGTAGTTGTTGTTTGTTTATATATATTGTTGTTATTGTGGGCCTACGGGTCTTGTATTAACCCGAAATGTTGCCACGTACAGGGGAGGTGCCGTCCGTTTGATTTTCGACTCGGTATGCTCTCGGGGCGTGACAACTTTAGTGGTATCAGAGCCCAAGGTTCTGCGATGCCATACAATATTGTTTTGTGTCGAGTCTTGGATTCTCGGGAGTCGATTTATTCGGTTTTGGTTTTCTGAGATGAGATGGACAGCGGCCCGAGCTCCAAGTAGCACGAGGTAAGAATTCCTGATAAGTTATGGTTTAGTAGATATTTATCTAAACTTGATCAGTAGGTGTATACGGTATAGTTATGACACTTGTGTAGACTTGTAGTAGGGGTCGTCCACCGAGGCGACCAACCGGAGTGACCTTTAGGGTTTATACTCCCGGTTTTGTTGGCTATGCTTTTAGTGTATATACCAGGGAATAACCTGTAGTGTGTTGGTTATTATTTGTAACCGTGGTATGAGTTGACCATGGGAACGACCTGTTGAGTTTGTGAGTCTTGAACCTGTGTCGAGGAGGTGATTTACCTCAGAGCCATAATGAAGTCGGAAAACAGGGGCCAAGTCGTCACATTTATTATGGAAATCAGAGACTACAGTCTTAGAGATTTCCACTAACTGTGCTAGTCGGATCATTACCTGTGGGTAATGAACAGACTTGTAGACTATTGTTGATGCAGATAGCGGAAGGCTAGTTTATGGAGTTCATATGGATTTTGTCCCTGAGTTGTTCATACTAAGTTGTATAACTTTGAGAGTACTTTTAAGTACTTAACTCATGTTATACCGAGAAAGTAGAGTTATTTGCATACCATTATCGGGGTCAAGCCGGTATTTGGTGATAAATGCAGAAAATAATCTTCGGGAAATAATATATCACTTGATCATAGATTAGTGATGTTGAAAGAGTGTATTTCCCCATGTCACTTTTAGTGACACATTGTAAGGAATTCTTGATCTTTGAGAAAGGGTGATCGGTCAGTAATAGTGTACTGTGCAGAGTCGAGAGACTTGCAGAGGTTACGACCACCTAATAGCTCAAGGAGATGAATGGATGATTTAAGCCGCCCAGAGTTATTGGCTTATAGTTGGGTTAGGATGCCGGGATCTTCTACCAGATCCTGTTGAAAGACGTTGGATTGAGACAGGAGTTTAAAAAAAAAATGACTCCGTGCAAGGGTTTAAGAGTCGGAGACCGATAAGCAAATATTGCAGGTCAACTTAACGGAGTTAGAAGTCTCCGAATGTTGGATAAAAGGCGCAATATCAGGGTCACAGGCCTTGAGCTATTTTCTGATTATAGAAGACCAACCGCAGATCATCAGGATATTCTCGTGGATATCAGCACAATCAGAACAAAGACTTCGAAGGGATTATGTGCGTGTAGTGCATATCACGAAGACACGCGAAGCCAGATTATCCGTTAGATCGCTCAAATTGCGCTATTGCTGGAGCAACCAGTACCGTGAAGGAGGTGTACTTTGAAGATTCAGTTGAAGACTATCGATGGTGTTCCGGGAGGAAGATGTATCGTCTCGACAGCAGAGATCAGCACAGAAGATGTGGGTTACCTTATCAGCATCAACCTACTACCTCAAGCGTGGTTGAAGTTCCGTGATACTCCCCTTCAGCAGAGATCAACACAGAAGCAGCATCATCAGAAAACATCTTAGAAGATTCAGCAGACAACAACAGTTGCCTCCAGATGTGGATTGACTTTGTACAGAGGATAGAGTATACGAAGATGGTCGTATCTACTCAGTAATCTTCAGTTGCAACTCGTAGGATTAAAGGATGGATCAGATGATCTAGGAAAAAATCCCCGAGGCATTCATCGCAGAAATGCGACCGCTTTGTCGCGGACTATTGAATCTGATCTTTTCTCTTCGGAGAAAGGCCGAGACCTGTGTGGAGCCTTTTGGATCGGATCAACAGATATTTGATCGTTCAGGGTATTACTCTAGTTTTTTTCCTCTGGGTTAATATATTGGGAGATACTTGTAGTTTACAGGTATCTTTGTCTAGAACATTCTTAGTTGTATTAGAAGGGTCCTATACATCGACTTGTAGGTTGGTGGTATCTCTACTGTCAGGTGAGATGTGAACCAACAGTTAAGAAGTTAAGGGATACTCTTAGACTTTGATAGACATACTTTTACTGTAGACATATCCTTACGGATGGTCAAATTGTTGAAACTATGGTATGATATGCTTTCGGATGTGCGTATAATCTGAGAGTATTCGGATGTAGTTTCGGATAAACTCCAAGGCTTGCT
Source organism: Wurfbainia villosa (assembly GCA_025175895.1). Taxonomy (NCBI): domain Eukaryota; kingdom Viridiplantae; phylum Streptophyta; class Magnoliopsida; order Zingiberales; family Zingiberaceae; genus Wurfbainia; species Wurfbainia villosa. The sequence goes on from CM046005.1 coordinate 1,076,847, forward strand.
GTTGTATAGGCAAGTGGAGTAGGCGATCGAAATGATTGCGGAAATAGTTCCGATATCAAAGATCCTATATCGGGTGATAATTCGACTGGTATAAGTGTTACTAAACACTATGGAAATTGGAGCAACGTAAGTTGCGATTATAGGAGATGTTGGAGGGGATATTTATCTATCCCAGTATTTCTCCTTGAAAAGATCCGGAACTCTTTGTTGAAAGAGAGATGGACCTTTGAAAGTATGCATCGATTATCGATGATGAAATACAGTAGTTGTAGTGAAGAATATCCTTCGTTGTGGATAGATAATCTATTTAGATCGGGCAAAGACACTTGTGTATACTCTAAGGTTGGTTTACAACTGAAGTACTGATATTGTAGTGACATGATGTCATATGATTATCATTGTCGTTGTGATGCTTAATATATATATCATCAGCGTAGAGTAAAGGGGGTGCAGATGTGTAGAGATGACAATTTCATACTTGGTATGAATTGTATGAGTTTTGATTAAGTTGTTAGACTAATTAACGATTTAGTCGCCACTGGATTTGAGAATCGTGTATCCTGAACATGATTGGATCCTTTTATAGTTGTTGGAGTTGCGTAACTTGGCCACTGTTGATGGTGGTAGTTGAAGTTGCACACTCAGCCACTGTATATGGTGGTTTCCTTGTATGATTGGTTATTACTGTAGATGTGGATAGAATGTGTTAGCATTACTATACCACGAACTTGTTTGACGAAGGTGATAATGGAATTAATTTAGTCGGAAGCTGGTGAAACCAGTTTATAGGACCTAGACGGCGGTTAACTTTTACACGAGTACTAGTTAATCCTTCTGGAGTGGATAAAAGGATGTTGTACTCAAATGTATCGTTTCAGGGATCGGAACGATTCCGATGCAGTTGAATGAGGCATATCTTATGCCTATGTTGGTTAAGAAACTACGAGATAGTCTGTCATATACATGACGTGACTTTAGTAATTATTATCTGGATTTGTAGTTGTATGGAGCAGAAATGCTCATTGAATTTAACTAGCTACTGGGTAGCTACTATAGAGTTGCTGAAACGCGAACAGTGCAACTTGAGAGATTGATCGCTATAGTCTTCCATACATTTACAGAGTGAGTGGTAGAGTGGATTTTGAATGGTTGATGGACTCCTCTTTTAAGAAAATAATCCCCCATCTCTGATAAGGATAGTGGGTTCCAGAGTTGCAATGTTTAAGGAAGAGTTGCTACAGAAAGCACATCATTTGAGATGGGCTATATACCTTGGTGGTACTAGGAGGTACTGAGATTGGAAACGTTTATACTGGTGGAACGGTATAAAGAGAGTTATAGCAGATTTTGCTGCTCGATGTTTAGTATGCCAGTAGGTGAAGGCGGAACATCATAAACTCGCTGGATTGCTCTAGGAAATTCTAATTTCGGAATGGAAGTGGGAGCATATCACTATTGATTGCGTTACCGGATTGCCTAGGACCCGTAAAAGACATGATGCGATTTGTGTGATCATGGATCGACTAACCGAATCAGTTAATTTTCTGCCTATTCGTGGGTCGTACTTGTTGGATCATTTGGTAGCGTTGTATTACCGAAAGATTATCAGATTGTGGGAGGGGGGGTACTTTTAAGTATCATGTCTAATAGAGACGCGTGATTTACCTCGCGATTTTTGACAGAGTCTGCACCAGACTATGGGCACAGAGCTTCGGCTTAGTACAACATTTCATCCGTAGACAGATGAGCAGTCTGAGTGTATCATTTAGACGTTGGAGGATCTATTCAGATCTTGTGTCGTGGATTATGAGGTGGCTTCGGTCGCTGGTTTTACTCCGACAATCGTGGGTATTCACAATGTATTTCTTGTTCTATGCCGATGGAAATACGGTTGTCGATGGCCGGATCATGTTCTCAAGAAGAGGTTCCTAATCTACCTTAGTGGAGTAAATGCGATTTACAGAAGATGTCGAATTCTTAGTCGCTAGGGGGGGGTGTCCGCTGTGAAACAAGACCATCTGACTCTTAAAGGTTGGATGACAATATCATATTGATGAGGAGACTACTTGGGAGCTAGAAGATACTATTCACGCTCGATAGCCTCATCTGTTCACTTGAGGAATATATGTGGCCCTTTCGGAAAACTTGCGTGAAGTAATTTTTGCATGTTAGTACGAAATTTGGGGACCAAATTTTTATAAGTGGGGAGAATGTAAAAATACGGGAAAAAAAAAATAAAAAATAACCTTGTTAATTAAGAAATTATCTTATAGAATTATCAGAAATTTTTAGAAATTTTTTTTTTGGATTTAAATGGAGGTTCTATAGATATTTTATAGGGATAAAGTAAACATGCTTTTATAAAGCCTGTTTAGACTATAATGAGGTGTTAAGCTGATTTCCTTCCGCGACTTCTCATTCCCGACGGTTTCTTCTTCTCACTGTCGCGCTCCCTCTTCTCGCCGAACGCCATTGCGCTGTAGCCCTAACGCTCGCGACCTCTCCTCTTCGTCTCCAAGGCGATCAGAGCCTCGCGTCTCCTTCCCTCCTGCCGGTGCTCGCCGTCGCCGCACCACCCGCCGCTGATGGTCGCCTTTTCACTGTCGCCGGTGTCGATCCAGCCCTATCTTCGCCTGAGCCAGCCGATCTCCGCTGAGCCGTTGCCGCCGCTGATGGCCGCCGTTTCAAGCCGCTCATTGCACACGCCACTGTCGCAGTCTCCCCTCGTTCTCCCGACGCGACCTCGACTGTTGATTTCTTCCTCCAGCCGATGCGCAGCCGCCCTTTGGTCGCCGCCGGAGCACGAGCTCAGCTTGCCGCCCTGCCCTATGTTGCTGTGCGTTGCCCCCTCTTTCCGATCTTCGTTCGTCGGCACGAGGGGAAGGGCTCAGACCGGTGCTGTTGTCGCCGCAACTGGCAGCGAACAACGTCACCAACTAGTGGTCGGAAATCACCCGAGCGGAGCCACCGGTGAAGTAGCAATTATCGGTATATTTCTTCTGTTTACTCCTTTTTCACGTCTGTCCGGTGTTTGATGGATGGGGAGCAAGGATGCTCCGGTGAACAGGAGAGAAGGGAAGGTTGTTGTTGCCTTCTCTGTAGTTCCGTCGCCGGAGATCACCAGCTGAACAATCGCATGGTCATCGCCTGTTTCATCGCCAGCAGCCTATGTGGGGGTTAATGGTTGATTTTTCCTTTTGGTTGATGCGAATTGGGTTGGTTCCACGAGCAACCCCATTGCGATAACCAGGAAGCACATCGTCGTGCAACTACTAGCGGTTCGAGCATGGTACTGTGAATCAGCCATAGTTGATTCTTGGTGAGCTTGTTCAAATTTCTATTCTATAATTGAGGATATAAATAGATATTTTAGACGGGATTGATGATTGATTTCAGGTGATGAAGTGAGCTGAATGGAGTCCTATTCGACAAGAGACTTGATCTAAATCCATTGTGGATCATGGGAACGAGACAAGGTAAGTTTGAATCTACATGTTATGGAAACAACATTTAAATTACAGTTGGTTAAAAATGTGTAGGATGAAATCGAAGCCATCGGTAATAACTGATGGTGTTATGACGGTATCTTTGTAGATTTGGTAGACCAGTCTGCTAGATAAGATACGGATTAGAGAATGTTGAATTAGTTAGATATAAAGTTGATGTAGGATTAGGATTTGATCATAATATTAGAATTGGTAATATAATTGCATCGTATATGTTGTGTGCAGGATGTTGAATTGGGAGAAATTCTTGGACGTGAAGGCAAATGATATTTCCAGATACTCTACATCATCAGGTGGGTAATTTCCTACCTGGTCCGAGTAGATGTATTGCATTTCAGATTTAGTTATTGATATGAGCATGTTAGGTGTTCATATTACCTTGACCTTGCTCTTATTATCGTATGCTTGAACTTATCGTTTGATGTATTTATGCTCAATTGTTGATATCACACATATACCCTATCATGATTTAGGAGTTATAGATGTGATGTAAATTGACTCAGTTGTTTAGCAGGGTGTAAATGTTAGTACGGAGGATGATCCAATTTATAAATTGGCAAGAAGGTCATCCATGGGTAGGTAATGCCCTAAATGTAGGATTTACTTCCAATATCTGTATGTTGCATACTGTTACCAACCATGAGTTGTGTAATGGTTAAGTGAAGGGTGATTAGTATGTCGCTGCGGACCGGTGGTCCCAGCTTGGTATGATTAGTCGAGTATGACTCTCTATCGGATAGAGAGTGCGTCGATCAGTTGAGTACGACTCTCTATTGGAGAGAGAATTATGATCAGTCGAGTACGACTCTCTATTGGAGAGAGAGTTATGATCAGTCGAGTATGACTCTCTATTGGAGAGAGAGTTATAATCAGTTGAGTACGACTCTCTACAGGATAGAGAGCTCGTCGATCTGTTGAGTACAACTCTCTACAGGGCAGAGAGTATTGATTAGATGAGTATGACTCTTTGCTGAACAGAGAGTCTGTGGTAGATGGTTGTACGTGTGACTGCATACACATGTCATTTGCATGCATTCTGACGACATAGTCTCCCTTGGGGATTGAGAGAGTCGTCAGTTATCTTGCCTCCCAGAGCACTCCCCGAGGAGTAACTGGTGTGAGGGCAGAGCATCTGTTGTGCCGCACTCTACCACTATAGACGGTGGTAGTTGGAGTTGCGTGCAGTTGTCCTGGGTGCGTGGTACTCGACCACTCATTGGTAGTGTTAGTCGGAGTGGCCAGCAGCAGGGACCCCCGTTGCGTAGCGAGCTCTTTACGCTCATATGCTACTTGATCATACTACCTAACTCGGTCACTCGAGAGTGGTGGCGGCTGGAGTCGGGATAGTTGTCATGTCGTGCCACCTAGGCCACACTGGGGTCGTGGTAGCGAGTAGGGGTGAGCAGGCATAACCATGCATGTTGCATTGCCGTATCTTATGACACTTTGCATATTACCATATATAGATACATATATGTATGTATATATATATATATACGGATGGTTGAGATCAATATATATATAGATGCGGTCTATATATATATATGATTATTGTGATGTTGCATTTGTTTGTATTATGCTTGCTGCATTTGGGTGGACATCATATTCATGCATGTCTCTTGCATTTGTTATACGATTGTGTCGGATATTGGTATGTGTTGGACATATCACTAGATACCTTGACCTGTAGCTAGAGTATATTTTGAGTTGATCTACTCTTCCTGTTATATATATATATGTTGGATATATGTTCAGGTTGGATCAGAGTAGCGTGGCAGACTTCAGGTATGTCTGTATTTTTATGTTGATCATTCAGTTAGACGGTATATGCTTGTATTTATATACTATGCTGATATACCTGTTGTAATTCTAGAGTATGTCATTGAAATACATGTGATATTACATATATATACATGTTTTCTATTACCTGCTGAGTTTTACTCACCACCGCAGACCACAGGTTTTCTCACCCGTAATGTGTAAGACTTCGGGACATCTTGGAGCACCGCCGACTGACATCGTCTCATCTCACCTCCGAGGCTCCCGTGTGTATTTGGGCTTTCCGTCCGTTGTGTATTGTGTTTTGGAGTTTTCATGATGTACATGTTGTATATTCAGATTTTTGTCGAAGTTTTGTATCGTTGTAATGTGTTAGTCATACCGGTATGCATGTATGGGATTGTTGTATTGTTGTGGTATGTTTCCGCTGTGTTTTTGTGTAGTTGTTATTTTATTATATATATTGTTATTATTGTGGGCCTACGGGCCTTGTATTAACCCGAAATGTTGCCACATACAGGGGAGGTCTCGTCCGTTTGATTTTCGGCTCGGTATGCTCTCGGGGCGTGACAAATGTTAAAAACATATACGGTGTTTTCATTCACATCCCAGGTGGAAGATTATACGGAGTTAATATAACTGGCCAACAAGAATAGTGTCTTCCTGATTTACCAAATGGAGCAAATCCGTCAGCACAGAGACCTAACCTAATATTTCGAGTCTCCTTCGCAAAATCAGGATATGTTCTATCAAAATTTTTCTACACCTCTGCATCTGATGGATGACACATTAGTCCCTCTTCTGTTCGATGATTTGCATGCCAAGTCATGTGTTCAGAAGTTGTCTTTGATGCATAAAGTCTTTGTAACCTAGGAGTTAAAGGCAAATAAAACAACTGACTATATGATTTACGTCGTTGTTGGCTCCTACTAGTGCTCTTGTACCTATCTTGATTACAGAATTTACAAACATCTACATCTACATCATCTCCCTAATATAACATACAACCATCTCTGCACACATCAATTCTTTCCACTGGAAGACCTAATTCTTTCATCAGTTTTTTCATATTGTACAAATCATTGGGCAGTATATGATCATGCGGCAATGCCTCTTCAAAAGCTTGAACAAAATTAGTAAAACAATCTTCAGACACATTATGCTCTGCCTTGACATTCAACAATCTTGCGGTGAACGATAGTTTAGTGTGAGTCTCACAACCAGCCCATAATGGTTCATCTGCAGCACTCAACACCTCCTAAAATTTGAGATATGCTTCATTATTCATATTTTCACCGATATCTGTTACTTGTAACTCTTCCAAGGGTGATGCATTAATAAACATTTGCTCAACTGTTGGAGGACAACTTGAAGCTGCACCTTGTGATTGGGGAATCAAATTCGGACCCGCTACATCATATATCATCCTCTGATATGAATTTAATTGATTATAATAACTTTGATCCCTAGAGACTTGTGTGTTGTGTCTATGATAATCCTCATCAGATATAAATGGTTCACCATGACATGTCCAGTTATAGTAATTTACAGTAAAACAAATCTACAAAGATACTCTGAAACTTTGCTAGACGGTAAAAATCTACCATTGTGACACTTTCTGCACGGACACCTTATCTGATTACCATCCATAAACTCAACATTACTAGATGTAAATTTAAAAACTCTTTCAACCCACTCATAAATTCATCAGTTAAACTCCGACGTTCAGGTAAATTCCTATTATACATCCAACTCCTTTCACGCTGCATTATGTCTGTTTTCAATAAATTATATTAATAAAAATTCCTAGAAAATACAATAATACGAATATACAGTTAGTTCACATATGAATGAAATTAAAATATAACAGAAATAATAACATGAGATAGTATAATAAACAAATTGAGATCATTATTAAAATAAGGGTTGACGATATTACCTAACAAAATTAAGCAAGGGCAGTGGCTGCCGGGGTAGAGATTGATGAAACTTGGTTTAACTATATTTAAACAGAGACGAAGAAAGACTAGCATAGAGAAAAAGAATTCACTATAAAAAACAGAGGACTTTTATTACTTTAAGATAAACATTGAAGAATTACTCCATGTTATAGACCTCAATCTAAACAAACTACAAAAATAATAAATTCTTAATAAATCAATATAAACTCGTACCATAAGTATTCTCTTTTTTAGATTAAAACATACAAAATCTACTTAACACCCTAAATTAAAATAATTATCATCTTAAAATACTGCATTGGGAAGTCAGCTTCCCAAATTATGATATGCATTCAGCTGGAAATGAAAACATTGATTTTCTTTCCAATTACAAGTAAATACATATAATAATTTACGGAAGCAAAGATGCCTTGATGAATATAAGTCTCAATCTTGGTGTTTAAAAGAATACTAATGACATTTGTACGGGTCTCAACATAAGCTTAGGCAGATGCATTTGCGAAACTTAACATTAATTTAATCCTAACAAACATAATTTCAATTGAAACTATTATCCATAAAGTATCATTTCAATGGCAATGCAAATAGGTTTTAACACTTTCCAATAGACAAAACATATAACCTAAAAGAACGAATTTAAAATTAGTGAAATTTTTTATAAATGGTCGCGGCACACGGCGAGGGCAAAGGGTCGGTATCGCGGCATACGCCGAACTCGATGGTCGCGCGGAACTCGCGGACGGGCAGCCTCGTGGCCGCTGGTGGCGTGGTCGCGGCACCGGGCGCGAGGGTAGTGGTTTGGTCGCCGGCCGTACCAAACTCCTGACAAATTGCCTATCGCGGGCGATCGGGCGGCGTCGTGGCGGCCGCAAACTCTTGACAGCGGGCGGGTGGATCGCGGCGGACGGCTCACCGCCTCGAGGCCTCGCGGCGACCCCATGGACTGCGATCACCGGGGCATGCGGGCGGACGAGGGGTCGGCGGCGGCCTCGCGTGTCACGACCCAGAAACATCCATCCCTATATGAGGGATAGCTTCTCTGCTTGGACAATATTCATCTCTGCACCAAAAACCACAAAGAATACCCAAGAAGGGTACACAAGGTTGTACGAACATAAATATGCAACACTTTATTAAATGATGTGGAATAATGTAACTACATGTTGGTCCCAAAATACTAACTTGACTACATCATGACATGACTAACACACAGACTCATGCAAAATAAAAAAAATATTAAAATCTCAAAATGCATAATAATAGATAATACTAAAAATAAAATAAACTGAATGGACTCTGTAGAAGATGTCTCCAAGCAATCTCTGAGCTACTCATTATAACACTGATCGAACCTTAACAATTGCCTCAAATCTATGAATCTGAAGGTTAAAGGAATGGAGAGTGAGCACAATGTGCACAGTGGAGGAAAGACGTGCATGAATATATATAATTCAAGAAGGCAACAACAAAAGAAAGCATTTATATTTTTAGATTTTATACACCATTGATTATTATTTCGTCATCGTTAATTTAACTCTTATTCACTCTGTAATGAATTTCACCGATTTTCTCAATTTCTCATTTCAACATTAAACACATATTGCTCTTACATAAATATATGACTCAAACATAAATATTTAATAGGTGAATGACCTGCAATCCACCCTTCTAGAATATATATACATGTCGCTTAACGACCTGCAAGCCGCTTGATATAAAACATATCCTATATAAATAAAAAATAAGAGTGAGCGACCCGCAACCCACCCTGTAAAGATGCATCGTATATGCATAGGATGAACAACCTGCAATCCATCCAATACGAAGTACATCTTATGTATTTATATATACATATATAGATATGAGGTGAACGACCTGCAATCCACCCGAAATGTCTCACATAAAAATAGGATGAACGACCTGCAATCCATCCCGTGAGGTGCCTCACACAAAAAAATAGGATGAATGACCCGCAATCCATCTAGTGAGGTAAGTTATTTATTTATTTTTTTATGCACGAAGCAAAATCTCTATATTTATAGAGCATTACTTAGTTATCTAATTTTAATAATCTCATCTTTACAAAATCATTTTCGCTATGGATTTCTTTCAAATTTCTCATAAAGTTTTGAGTTTTTCTTAAAAGAATTATTCTAAGTTTCTATACTTCACTTTTAAATTTCAAAATTTGACCACTGTATCATGTATAATTTTTGTTTTATAATGTACAACAATAACCAAGAATATACAAGGTCAAGCCAATATAAAAGAACTTGATCAAACCACATAGATATAAAAAAGTATATAAATAAATCTTCATTTAAAGAACAATATAAACCGTAAACAATTTATTCCTAATATTATTCTATTTAAAATCTAATTGTATATATTCAATGTACCCGATAATTATTTTTTTATATCATATACTCAAGTAATTTATAAACATATTTATACAATTAAACGAAATTCTTAATCTACTTCTATCTCAAGATTGAAAAATCATAAATTATTTTTATTTTTATCATGGTAAAATTAATCATGCACAAGGTCGTTAAAAAGAAACCAAGCAAGAAGAACTCCACCTTAATTAGATTTTTTTTTTCCAAGGAGTAACAACGGTGCGCCGATGACAACGTTAGCAGCCGACGGTGGACGGCAAGGATGATGGTGTTGGCAACGGCGGCGATAGAGATGAGGCTAGCAATGACCACAGTGATGAGGTTTATATAGAGGTTGATTAGAGATATTTTAGGGGTAAACCGAATCGGAAAAATCGGAAAAGAAAAAAAAATAAAAAAAAACAAAACAAAGAAGAGTTATGCGGTGAAAGAGGCAACAAAAAAAAGGAATTTGTACATGGTTTTTTTTATTTTTTTATTTTTTTTACACTTTTGCAAAAAGGTCCAACAAGTTTTGAAATTTACAAATAGACCCTTTGAGTTTTTTTTTCAATGATATAACATCCTATCCTTCTAAAAAGAAATTTGGTCCTCCAAATTTAAGTAGTTACTGAAGAAAAGAGATGAGAAAATCGTTCTCTCATATCTTCTTCACGCTCCCAAGTGGCCTCTTGATCAGTGTGATGTTGTCACGTCACTTTTACTAAACGTATCTTCTTTTTGTGAAGTTGGTATTCTTTGTATTCTAGTATACGAATTGGATATTCCTCGTAAGTAGCATCGGGATACCAAAGTGTTGTCACACTTTCAAGCACATGAGATGGATCTGAATTATATTTCCGCGACATCAATACATGAAACATATTATGTACTCCGGCTAGTGAAAGTGGCAGAGCAAGCCCGTAAGCCATTGGGCCCACTCATTCTAGAATCTAAAAGATCCCAACCAATCTAGGTGCTACCTTTCCTTTAACTCTAAATCTCTTTATGCCCTTGATAGGAGATACCAGAAGGAATACATGATCTCCTCTGAGAACTCTAATTATCTCTGTCTCCTATCTGCATAGTTTTTTTTATCTACTCTATGCTATCAATAGTCTTTGTCTAATAATCTTCACCATTTTTGCATCTCTCTAAATACATTGTGGACCAAGTATTTGACGCTCGCCCACTTCATTCCACAACACAGGTGATCTACATGCTTTTTCATATAACGCTTCAAAAGGAATGATCTGAATAGTTGAATGGAAACTATTATTATACATAAATTCTACCAAATACAGATGGTCCTCCCAACTGCCTCTAAAATCTAATATGTAAGCTTGCAAAAGATCCTCTAGGATCTAAATAGTGCATTCTAACTGACCATCTGTCTGAGGGTGGAAAGCAGAACTAAAATACAACTCAGTACTCAAGGCCTTCTATAAACCTTGTCAAAATTTTGATGTGGAACGAGGGTCCCGATTGGATAAAATGCTTAATGGAATTCCATGAAATCTCACAATCTCTTGGCAATAAAGCTCAGCTAAGTGACTCAATGCATCAGTCTGACGTATGAGTAAGAAATGTGTTGATTTAGTCAATCTGTCTATAATCACCCAAATTGCATCATGCCCCTTTCTGGATCTCGGTAGTCCAACCACAAAGTCCATGGTAATATGTTCCCATTTCCATTCAGGAATACGAATCTTTTGCAGAAGTCCTACAGGTCTCTGATGTTCCGCTTTAACTTGTTGGCAAACTAAGCAACGCACCACGAACTCGGCTACATCTCTTTTCATATTCCTCCATCGGTAATTTTTCTTAAGGTCTCTATACATCCTAGTCATACCTGGCTGTATAGCAAATCGAGAGCGATGAGCTTCCTGCAAGAGCTCTTCCACATGTTATTTTGGAACACATAATCTATTACGAAATCGGAGAACCCCATAATCATCGATGGAAAAGTCTGGTTTTGAACCATTGCTCAATTCTGCAATAATTGATTGTAAATATGTATCGTGTAGTTGACTCTTCTTTATTTGCTCAATGAGCGGGGATTGCGCCACCAGAGTTACTAAGATACCCTTTTCTGTATGACCTACTTCAGTCAAGTCTAACTGCGAAAACTGGTGGATCAAGTCTGTAACTGATACTCTATAATGAGCTAATACACTTCTAGATTTTCGACTCAATGCATCTGCTACAACATTTGTCTTGCCCGGATGATAATTTATTTTGCAGTCATAGTCCTTCAAAAATTCCATCCATCTTCTCTAACGTAGATTTAATTTTTCCTGTGTGAATAGGTATTTTAGACTCTTATGATCTGTGTAAATCTCAAATGTGACATCATACAAGTAATGTCTCCACATTTTGAGAGCAAATATAATAGTTGCTAGCTCTAAGTTATGTACTAGATAATTTCGCTCATGGTCCTTCAATTGTCTATAGGCATAAGCCACCACTCGACCGTGTTGCATTAAAACTGCTCCTAATCCTTGGTTCGACGCATCTGTGTGAGAATAAATTCGTCTTTTTCGACAGGAATGATGAGGATAGGAACATTAACTAGTTTTTGCTTAGGTTCTTGAAAGCTAGTTTCACAAGCTCCATTCCATGAGAATCTAATCTTTTTTTTTTTTTAGTTAAAGGTCTTGCAATCTTGGGGAAACCTTCTACAAAATAGCAATAGTAGCCTACAAGCCCAAAAAGCTACGAACTTCGAATACCATCTTGGGTGTTTCCCACTTGGTTATTGTTTCAATCTTATGTGGATCCATTGAGATACCTTCTTTAGAGACTATATGTCCAAGAATACTCACAGAAGGTAACTGAAATATACACTTACTAAGTTTTGCATAGAGATGTTCTCTACATAGTCTCCAATACTATACGCAAATGCTCTTCATGTTCGTCTTCCGATCTTGAATAGACTAAAATGTCATCAATAAAAATGATCACAAACCAATCTAAGTAATCGAGATATACTCTATTAATTAAGTCCATAAAAGTTGCGGGGGCATTTGTAAGTCCAAAAGACATCACTAAAAATTCATAGTGACCATAACGAGTTCTGAAAGTTGTCTTTTGAATATTTGATTCCCTGACTCTAAATTAGTGGTAATCTGATCTCAAATCAATCTTAGAGTAAATGCAAATACCCTTCAATTGATCAAAGAGGTCATCAATATGTGGAATCGAGTATTTATTCTTCACGGTTACTACATTTAATTGTCGATAGTCAATATACAGTCTTATCGTACTATCCTTATTCTTAACAAAGAGAACTGGGACACCCCAAGGGAACACACTTGGTCGTATAAAGCCCTTGTCAAGTAGCTCTTGCAAGTGAACTTTCAGTTCTTTTAACTCCTTTGTTGTCATGTGATATGGTGCCTTAGATAATTGACCCATCATCTCATCGTGCATCCTCATTGGTCATCGCATAAACTCATTCGGTAGTAAGCTCCTAAGATGGGGCTCCTTGAAACTTATGAGAGTCAAACCAAACATCCGAATCTGGATATAAGGTGTAAGCCATTGGATAAAATATTTGTGATAGTTTGCATCAATTGCTATTAATGGCGTACAAAATTCTACTAACTTGTCAAACTCAGCACAATAATCCAACATGTTGCGATTTGCTTGGTGGATACTTAAGAATTCATGATGTCTTCAATCTCTAAGGACTTCTGAATAATATTTACTTTTAAAGACTTCTTTTAATTTCCTCCATAAGATAGACCTAGTTTAAAAGTTTGTTGCCAAACACGCTACCAAAATATTGCTTGTCCCCGGAAGAAGTAGGTGGCCAATCTCCGTGTCACTGTAGGCTATGTACTCAAAGGTGTTCTCTAAATCTTTTATTCGGTTATGAGCTTCCCATGGACCAGTGATACCATGGAAAGAAACATATCGCTCCTTCACTGACTTTGCAAGATATAGTATTCTAGTCTTGTCCATTGGAATATTTTCTGTGGATGAGCTAGATTCATCTCTAGAGTCTTTTGTTGAATTAGTCCTTAACTCGTTTTATTATCTGATTAGTTTTTTTTTATTCTTGAGCTACTGGTTGATTAGAAATGTCCTCTGGTATGGGAGGACGTGATGAACCTCACTTAAGCTCTTCAATAGAATACACGTATTTAGGATTGTGACCATGACTTGTAGCAATTCGCCCTTGCACCATGGTCTACAATGAACCCAAAGGGTGAGACAAAGTTATACGTAATCTTATAACGAGATAAACTTATAACTTCTATTTTACTCAGAGACACTTGATTACATTTGGAGACAACTCTATAGTCCATTCATAACATCAAAACACCCAAATCATGAATTCCCAGACACAAATCGTCAACCTAGGCTCTGATACCAATAAATATTGTCACGACCCAGAAACATCCATCCCTATATGAGGGATAGCTTCTCTGCTCGGACAATATTCATCTCTGCACCAAAAACCACAAAGAATACCCAAGAAGGGTACACAAGGTTGTACGAACATAAATATGCAACACTTTATTAAATGATGTAGAATAATGTAACTACATGTTGGTCCCAAAATACTAACTTGACTACATCATGACATGACTAACACACAGACTCATGCAAAATAAAAAAAAATATTAAAATCTCAAAATGCATAATAATAGATAATACTAAAAATAAAATAAACTGAATGGACTCTGTAGAAGATGTCTCCAAGCTATCTCCAAGCAATCTCTGAGCTACTCATCATAACACTGATCGAACCTTAACAATTGCCTCAAATCTATGAATCTGAAGGTTAAAGGAATGGAGAGTGAGCACAATGTGCACAGTGGAGGAAAGACGTGCATGAATATATATAATTCAAGAGGGCAACAACAAAAGAAAGCATTTATATTTTTAGATTTTATACACCATTGATTATTATTCCGTCATCGTTAATTTAACTCTTATTCACTCTGTAATGAATTTCACCGATTTTCTCAATTTCTCATTTCAACATTAAACACATATTGCTCTTACATAAATATATGACTCAAACATAAATATTTAATAGGTGAATGACCTGCAATCCACCCTTCTAGAATATGTCATACATGTCAAGCGAACGACCTGCAAGCCGCTTGATATAAAACATATCCTATATAAATAAAAAATAAGAGTGAGCGACCCGCAACTCACCCTGTAAAGATGCATCGTATATGCATAGGATGAACAACCTGCAATCCATCCAATACGAAGTACATCTTATGTATTTACATATACATATATAGATATGAGGTGAACGACCTGCAATCCACCCGAAATGCCTCACATAAAAATAGGATGAACGACCTGCAATCCATCCCATGAAGTGCCTCACACAAAAAAATAGGGTGAATGACCCGCAATCCATCTAGTGAGGTAAGTTATTTATTTATTTTTTTATGCACGAAGCAAAATCTCTATATTTATAGAGCATTACTTAGTTATCTAATTTTAATAATCTCATCTTTACAAAATCATTTTCGCTATGGATTTCCTTCAAATTTCTCATAAAGTTTTGAGTTTTTCTTAAAAGAATTATTCTAAGTTTCTATACTTCACTTTTAAATTTCAAAATTTGACCACTGTATCATGTATAATTTTTGTTTTCCAATGTACAACAATAACCAAGAATATACAAGGTCAAGCCAATATAAAAGAACTTGATCAAACCACATAGATATAAAAAAGTATATAAATAAATCTTCATTTAAAGAACAATATAAACCGTAAACAATTTATTCCTAATATTATTCTATTTAAAATCTAATTGTATATATTCAATGTACCCGATAATTATTTTTTTATATCATATACTCAAGTAATTTATAAACATATTTATACAATTAAACGAAATTCTTAATCTACTTCTATCTCAAGATTGAAAAATCATAAATTATTTTTATTTTTATCATGGTAAAATTAATCATGCACAAGGTCGTTAAAAAGAAACCAAGCAGAAAGAACTCCACCTTAATTAGATTTTTTTTTTCCAAGGAGTAACAACGGTGCGCCGATGACAACGTTAGCAGCCGACGGTGGACGGCAAGGATGATGGTGTTGGCAACGGCGGCGATAGAGATGAGGCTAGCAATGACCACAGTGATGAGGTTTATATAGAGGTTGATTAGAGATATTTTAGGGGTAAACCGAATCGGAAAAATCGGAAAAGAAAAAAAAATAAAAAAAAAACAAAACAAAGAAGAGTTCTGCGGTGAAAGAGGCAACAAAAAAAGGAATTTGTACGTGGTTTTTTTTTTATTTTTTATATTTTTTTTACACTTTTGCAAAAAGGTCCAACAAGTTTTGAAATTTACAAATAGACCCTTTGAGTTTTTTTTCAATGATATAACATCGCGGGTGCTAGGCGGGTGTCATGGGCTCGGCGGCGCCATAGGGACGGACGGCTGTGGCTCGCGGCAATCCCTGACGGGGCGCGACTGGGCTGGCTGCGCGTCGGGCTAAAAGCGAGGAGATGGAATTAGGGCATCGGGCTGGCAAAAAAAAGGGTAAAGTTTGCAACGAATCTTTGGATTCGTTGTAAATATTTTTTAAAAAAAAATTAAAAAAATTTGAAAATCGTTAACTGATTTTTTTAATAATTTTTTTTATAAATTTAAAAGTTTACAACGGATCATAAATTCGTTGCAAATTTTTGCAACGAATTCACAGATTTTAAAGTTTTTTAATTTTATTTTAAAAAAATATTTGCAACGAATCCAAATATTCATTGCAAATATTTAAAAAAAAAAATAAAAAACTTTAAAATCGTTAATTGAATTTTTTATTTTATAAAATTAAGAGTTTGCAACGAATCTATTGATTCATTGCAAAATTAGCAACGAATCTACATATTCGTTGCAAATAATTTTTTATTTTAAAATAAATAAAATACTTTAAACTCGTAAACTAACTTAGAGATCTCCGAATGAGATAAAATCAATGTCAATATGTTCGTTTAGTTCTCCTCATTATATAAACATCGTCAAAAAAATTTTAATCCAGGCATTTTTGAATATCGGTGTGTCTGAGAAATCTAATTCACGTTAAAAAAATCACGTATCGCAATATTTTTGGTAAAATTGATTTTTAAAAATATATATATAATCAGGGGAACTAGACGAACACATAGGAACTTGTTTCATCTCATTCCGAACTATCTAAATTACTTAACCGGTTTCGAAGAATTTTTAATATTTTTTTTTTCTAAAAATCAGAGTTTGGAACGAATCCGTGGATTCGTTGCAAAATATTTAAAAAGAAACTCGTTAACGAACTTGTTTTTTTTTATAATAAAATAAAAATCTGCGACGAATTATGTATTCATCGCTAAATTAGCGACGAATACATAATTCGTCGTAGATTTTTGTAACGAATTTTTTTTTTCGTCGCTAATTGACGACGGAAAAAAAATTTCGTCCCCAATTTGCGACGAATTTTACAACGAAATTTAAATGTTGGAAATTTTATAATTTTTGCAACAAATTTTTTTTCGTCGAAAATTTCGTTACAAATCTGCGACGAAATATTAAAGTCGTCGCAAAATTTGTTAAAGATTTGCAACGAATTATTTTCGTTGCCAAAATTCCTCATCAAAAAGCAATTTTTTTATAGTGCGTGTCAAAAGATTTTGTCCCCGTGATTTACTTTCTCTCTCATTAGTGCTTTGAGACGGATGATAGAGATGACTAGTTAAACAGATTTACAACTTTACAGTATTGATTCATCATTTATTTAAATATTTTTTTATAATTCAGGTAATCAAATTTTGATGCTCTGAACTGTGATATAGAAGCTTTACCGAGGAATATAATTTTTGTATTTTATTATATTTTTAATACTGTATTTATTTATTTCTATGTTTTATATCTAATTTTTAAAAAAATGGGAAAACTTTGTTCCCTAATCATTTTAATTAAACAAGGGTCCGTCTTTTTCCTTGTTCGTCTTTGAGGATTAATACAATTTCCCATTAATCTGACCATTTAAATATTTTGTTCACTTTATTAAAAATTTAGACGGAAATTAGTAAGTGCTGTTCCTTTATTTTCGTAGGAGTAAATAAATATAAAGGGAATCAATCGTGTGCATGATCTAAACATGACGTCATAAAAAAATAATAGGACAATTATATCAGTCTATGGCTTTAGAAAATATTTTATCTAAAATATATTTTATTTTTTTATTTAGTAAAATGTAAAATTATAATCAATAATTTAGTTTTTATTGATTAAAAATATAATATTTTCCGAAAAAAACATCAGCTAGAAGACATTAAATAGTTCACGTGAAGAATAAGAACAAGAAGAAAAAAAAAATCTAAAGCAGAAAAGGAAAATAAATTATAATTCCAAATCATTTCCTCGATTTTAAGAACATGAATATTTTTTAATTTGAAAAACTTATTTTAATGAAATCTACATGAATCCTGTTGAACTATGAGGTATTTTGATAATTACTTTAAAATTTGAAATCCTTCACAGAACAACATCATCATTTTAAATTTTATAATAATGCTATTTAAAAATATAAATATTAACAAGATATACTTTATTTTCATTATCATAGAAGGATATTTCTTTTTTTTAAAATATATATTAAAAAGATATTCATTCTATTTTTATTATAAAAGTGCATTTCTAAGCAGCTGCTGTAACAGCCACGTCTTTTATAACTGTTATAATAGTATTAAATCGAGTGTAATCGAAATGATTTAAAATAATTTTTTAAAATAAAGTTGAAATAAATGCATTATATATAATAATTTAATTGATGACATTCCTGAATAAAAGTTTTTTTGAAATTAAAAAAAAAATTAGAGCCCTTAAAAAACAGTTGAAGAAAAAAACAATTAAGCGGCTAAAAATTACATAATGCAATCGTGCCATTAATGCTGCGCCGGCGCCGGCAATTTGGGTTTCCCGACGCAGAAAACGTCAGCGGACTCCGGCGAGTTGTTCTGGCACCAGGAAGAGTCGGACGGCGGCACGAATCCCCTGGGTAGCATCGCCGACAAAGCCCCACTCCTCATCCGGCCGGTGCTGCCACCGTTCCTCACCCAGTTCAGGCGCCGTCCGTCTTGTACGGCGTAAGGCCACGGCCACCGCCGAGGCTTCAGGAAGTGGGCGCGACCTTGGTGGTCTCTGACGTCTCCTCCACGGTCGTCGGAGCTGGAAGAGCAGATCATCGGAGGGAGAGACGAGAGGAGGAGAAGGAAGAAGAGGAGGGAGGACGAGAAATTCATCGGAGCCGGGAGATTGGCTGCCGCCGGAGAAAAGGCATTAACAGCGCCGGAAGACTGAAGCGTGCTGATTCTCTTTTCGATTGAATCGAATCGAATTCCTTACGCTTTCGATTATATCGACCAGTTCGATTTTCTGCTCCCCTCCATTAATTCCTTATCATTTAATATACATTGCGATTGAAGCCATGAGAAGCGTGACTTCGCCGGCGCTTTCAATTCTGCTCGGTTAACTTCTCATTCAATATTCTGCCTCGACAGTCGTTTAAGTTTGTACTTTTATTTTCTTAAAAAAAGAAAACTAAAGACACTTCTTTAATGTTATTTAATTCTTTGTATGGGCCAAAATCATAACAGGCATTACTAGAAATTTTTCGCATTATTGAAATTATCACTGCAATTATTATTGGACAGTTAAAAAAATTAGGAACAAATTAAAAAAAGTGCTTCTAATTATTAAAATTGAATACATTTTTTTAAAGAAACAAAAAAAGTCTAAAGTATTTGTTGTGTCAAAATACCTTTATTCTAATGCTGCTTGTAGCACAATTATATGCAGTGTTTGAAATGTCTGATAGTTATAATGTTGTTATCTAAAATCTCTTTGGATATGTTGTAAAATGATGAATCATTCATATTAATTTATTAACATATATAATAAGACTTGAGTATCTTGATTAGTTTTTTTTTTTTGCGAGATAATATTAATATAATTCTTGAATTGATTTCGCAATGAAATCTATTTAGATTATAGTCATATGGACAATTTCTCCCTTTCTGGAGTCGTTGAACTTTTAAATCGACTTGTGCTTTATGTTAGTCTCACTATTTGGATGAACAAATGAACAAGAACATGAACACTGAACACTGAACAAGTTCAATGGCATACACTTAATTCTCTCAAATAGTAACATTGTGCTACCTGTGGATTAATACAAGAGTCAATCTAGTGCGTGATAAGTAACGATGTCGATAATTGTCGAAGACGATATCATATTAGTCGCTGATTAGATTTGCCCCGCCGACGGCAAGGTGTGGCTTAATGTTTCAATTTCTAGCTCTATTTTGAAATCTCCCTGTGCAAAACAAGTATATGAACTTACTAGTGAATGCGTTTAAAACCCTCATTTAACACAAATAATGGAGATTAGATGCTGATGCCTTCGCCTTAATCTCCTACAGATCGAGCTTCCAGATAGTTTCAGAAAGTGAAACACTCTAGAACAAATTTTTCTAAATCGAAAATTCTGTTTCTATACAATCTCTAACAATTTGTTTTCTTTCTTCACATGAAGAACAGACATGGTAAATCATAGACTCTGGAAAAGGAAGAACAAAAATAAGTAGATGCTATTGCTATGCAGTCCATTTTTCTGAAGATCGAAATACAAGAATCAAGTTGTGATTTTCTCATGCTTTTGCATTCAGATATTTAGAAGTGAGGTACAATATCTAACTGATGTAGTAGCTTTGCTCCAACAAGACTAATGGAATAGTAGAAGGAAATATGAAATGAACAGCAATAGAAGGTCAAAGACAAGCACATATTCATTACCTATATGAAGTAACCAACAATCAGTGGAGCCAAAGTCTGAAGGTCTCCTAAAGTCTCAAGTTGAGATCGATATCGCCAGTAGGTGATTCCCTAATCTCAAGCATTGTTGTTTTCTCATTTCTGATTGGAGCAGTAAGCAAGAAATCATAGAATGGCAACTCATTAGAGGAAGAGACGTTGACTGTGTTTTTCTGCAGCAAATGAACAGGTTGGTTTACTGTAACTCCAGATGAACTGAACAAAAAGACAAAGATAACATGACTTGCTCGTCTTGCCTGAGCATTCTTCAGACTGAAATCAGAATGATCATAGTGAAAATATTGGAGCATGTCGAAAGGTGTCAAACTTGGTGCTGAAACTGAAGCCAGGCTAAGGAAATTGCCATCGTGAACACCACAATTTTCCTTGACCCTTTTCTCAACGTAGAGATCTGAACTCGTCCAGTCCACAAATGGAGTCGATGTGTTTCCTCTGAGATTAACCTCATTATTTGAGCAAGCATGCTAAACTTTGAACTGAACATTGAGAAATCATCGAGTAAATGAGTACCTAGAAGCTTGGTATTCGAGTCTGAGCAAGTTACTTCCGGATGCATTAGAGCATTCATTGGAGAGGAAAGGGTGTTTACGAGGGCAATGAGCTTCGTGATTCCCGCCGATGACGACCTCATCGAGATGAAAAGCCGGCGGCGGCGCCGGCCGCTTGTTGCAGACCATCATCTCTACTGAATTCTAATCGTAGCTAAGAGTGAGTCGTTATTATGCCACAAACACATTACGCACAGTTCTTCTCCTCACCTTGTTTTGTTCTGATCTCCAGCGAGAGAGCAAGTCGTAGTTGTTTTGGTTTGAAGGGGGCTCCATCCGGTGACGTGTCGGAGAATTCGCCTGCAAAGATGCGATCGGTGGCGGCGGTTGCTTCATATGATGAAGAGGGACTCCGATCTTCCTCATCAGTGAGGCATCTTCTTTTGCATCGACGGCGGCGTTCCAGATCATCGGAAAAAACCCCGGCGGCGGCAGTGTTTGTTGCCGTTGCTGCTGCTGCTGCTTCTGGTGGTGGTCCGTGAAAAAGGTGGAGGCGACTCGGGGTTTCATGACGGCGGCGGTGGCCGGAGGCGGTGGCGCGAATGCCAACCCTTGCGCGGGGAAGTCGGAGGAGGAGGCTACGCCGGCGATCCTCTGCTGCTCCTCCATGCACCGGAGCTTCTCCAACTGCGCGACGCCCAGGCCGCGCTGCGGGATCTTCTTCAGCTTGTTCTTCTTCGACGACTTGTGAGGCTGCTCCTCGAGCACCATGGCAGCAAAATCAGAGGAAAAGGAAGAGAATGACGGAGGCTGGCCTATTGATTATTGCAGGAGGAGGCGCGAGAGAAGGAACGGGCGATCTAAATCGAGAGGAAAAAGGAAGCAGATTTTGTCGGATTCAAAGAGGTGTTGATTGAATCTTTGTCTCATTATCGCCCAAATTCTCGCTCCGCTCTCGAGCGCAGACTTCGCCAGGTAACTCTCTGCCACTGCTCTGTTTCTTTCTCTCTAATTTCTTGCTCCCTTTTATGCTGAATCTCTCGCCTCCCATCTCCCGGCGTTGGATCTCATCGATCCAGGGAATTAAACCCACCGAAATCTATAGATTTCCAGAGAATCTAATTTGCTAATTTAGGCAGATCACCGCCCATTACTTTGATTTATGATCCATCAATCCACGATCATGCACTGAGGAAACTAAAGCATTAAATCCCTTTTTGGATTTCAGAATCAATTATTGCGTTTAATATCCCCCTTTTTACATACGAAAAAACAAGGGAGAAATAAATTTTTATTCAAAAAAAAAAGGAAAATTAAGTCACGGAGGCATTTATTCATTGAGGCATGACAACAAAACAGAGGAAGAAAGCCTGTAAGATACTTGCATGGCATGCAACGTAGATTCACACAAGAATATTTCAATTTACCCCCTCTCGTATATTGTATTGTGTTTCTTTCCTTTTCCATGCAAATCCCGAGGGTATATTCGATTTATTCGCTTCCAAACGACTTCATATGCAACCCGTTATAAAAAATATAGCCTAGAAAAATATGAAAATACGAGGTGTAAGTTGAAAACTTCCTCAATGCATGCGATCTCACTGGCATAGCATCATGGGGATGCGCCTTTTGAGGTGGTCCAATGGCACTCGGCCCCTCCTGACGCCATCGCCATGCATGCCATCATCATCGAGCATGAAGATTTTGTCGTTGGATTTTTTTTTTTTTTGGCCAAGAAATATAGCTGTTGTATCATGTTTGCATCCATCATCATGATGATGCCGACCTGATCTCCATGTGCATGCATGAATGCATGCATGCATGCATACATACATATATATGCATACATCGAATATAAAAAAGGACACTGCTAATTTTGTTTAAATTGGCAACTTATGTATTTTTAGTTAATTAGCAAAGTTTCTTTCCTTTAAAGAGAAAAAAAAAATTATAGTTTTGCTTGCTTACTAAAAGAAAAATCTATGGCCAATTAGGAAACCTAGCTAGCGCTAGGCTTAGGTGGATGTGGGGAATAATTTATTTATACCTATTCGCCTTGTCTTTTTGTAAATAAATCTTGAGTTGTATGACGAGGAAATTGATATTTCATGGGGAATTATAGAAGGAATATTTCTTTGTTCGAGTCATGAGAGTTTGATGTTTAACCTAATTTCGACAAAAAAAAAAAGAACATAAGATTTGAACACAAGCAATTAAGTGGAGAGTTTTGCATGCATATTCATGAAAGTGAAGTTCTAAACTCTAATTAAACAGGTTCTTATGAGATGACACACTTAATTATAGTGAGGGTGCAAAGATAAATGCCGTTGATTAGGTTTGGCTTATAATCTTTGGGCACAATTAGATAAATTTCAAACTTCTTTTTTCTTCTCATTTTGTGTGTTATGATTCACATTTCTTAATGAGAACAAAATGACTTAACTACATAAAATCACACAAATAATTATTGCGAGTTTCTAAAGTTTATAAATTATCACACATTCCATTCCTTTAACCTAATCTTACACTGTTTTTTTTTTCAAAAAAATATAATTAGTAGTTCATGCGAATAATCTCATTAACAATAATAGAAACCATAGTCTCTTTCCCAAAAAATAGGGAAGCCTATTTTCTCTTTATGTTTACATTCATAACCATCTTTCCTTCGAGTTCTTGGTCCCCTCCGAATCATTTCTCTTATCGGACTTTCTCGAGTGGCCCTAACTCAAAAGTAATCTCCGATGAATTTCTTTAGCGATTTAAAATGGAATTTGGTGGTAGGTTATACTCCCTTGGATCACATTTAATTGTGAATAGTGGATCCGTTCAACCACTTAAACCAAAATTCATAAATATCTTTTGACACATAATTATATCCTAAATAACTAGATGGCTATTTGGAGTTAAATATGTAATTGAGTTTGAAATTGTATCTAATATTAGATGTTACTTCAAAATTGAACATATAAAAGAAGTGTGTATCGGAGTCAACTAAGCTTGGTAACCTTGGATGTTTCATCGACTTTGGCCATATAAAAAAGGGTATGCCGATGTTAACTTGTTTTAGTAGCCTTAGGTCACGGTTCATTATCCATTAATTGTATAAGGAAGAATCTATTTTCCTTTTTTTTTTCTTTCAATTTTATTTGCTTGAATCGTTTATCTCTACCTCCTTCCATTTATTGGGCCAAAAAAGAATCATCTTCTAGACGTTATTGGGCCTGTGTCAAATGCCCGACCCAATTGATCATGAACATGGACATTTAATTATTTTAATTTTTAAAATCTATTATTTTAATTTAATAAACATAAATTATGATTTGCAACTCATTAGTTTGTCTTGTTTTGATCAACTATTATCCGAGATATTCTTACGGCTAGTGCAGTAATAGATTTGTATCAATAAACAAAGATTAATCTTCAAATGTTATAAATTTTTCGGGATGTCTGTCCTTCTGTCACGTTAGTCTTAGATTGGACAATATACTATCCGTGATTTATTTTCTTCGTATTGACTGTGAACCCGATATATTGACAAGGACACTAAAACCAACCGAACTAATCATCTTTTTGCATCAATTGTTTTGCTCAACTATTAAGATAAACTAAAGAAGTTAGTTGTATCTTTCTCTGCCAGCTAAATTACAATTTTTAATTCGCGAAATAATTTTATTTTAAAAATTCCAAACTAAAAAAGAGTTGACCTTTGTAAATGGAGAAGGTCAAACCTTGTTGCAAGTCTTTGTTGCTTATATTCATCGATGATTTTTATTTGAAATATACAAGACATGAAATACCCGGACGAGAAGAAATTAAAATCGCATATTAATAAATTAATTTGTCAGAAATCCAATTATTCTCTCAAATCGTTAATTTAAGTAAGAAAAATTGGATATCAAAGACGAAGAAATTAAAAGGAAAATGGTGAGCTTTTTGGGAAAAAAAAACATGTCAATTGGACTAATGGGATTCGGATTCTCTGTTCCCTTCTTCCGCGCCACGCGCTGCTGGCGGCGGTGGCGGCGTTGACTCAATGGCTTCCTTACTGCCCGGGTTAGCATTGCGCCGGCAGAGGGGGCACGTAGAGTGGACCCTCAGCCACGTGTCGATGCAGCCCACGTGGAACACGTGGTCGCAGTTGGGCAGCGTCCTCGCCCGCTCCCCCTCCTCCATCGCGCCGAGGCAGACCGTGCACTCCGCCGCCACGCCGCCGTGGTAGACGAAGGCCGGAATCCCGGCGATGGTGGCGGCGTCGAGGCCCGGCGAGCCCGCGAGGACCCTGTCTCTCTCTTCCGCCGCGGTCGTATCAGCCCCGGCGGCTGCGGCGGCGGCGGCAACGCCCAACAGGGCGGCGACGCGCTCTCGGCCGCCGGGGTCCTCGCGGGAAGCGAGGTAGCGGGCGTAGACGTGAAGGAGGACGACGAGGAAAACGATGAAGAAGAAGGAGATGATGGTGGCGCCCATGATATGGCGGTCGATGCCGTTGCCCGCCGGCGTCGGCGCCGGTCCGTTGCCGCCGGGGATGAAGTCCGACCCGTTGGTGGTCATGCGATGCTCCGTTACGTTCTTCGATCATCGCGCATCGAAGATTTATAAACGTTTAATTAATTTATAGATTACTTCTTCGCGTCGCCATTTCAATTCGAAGAATTTGTATATAATTCTTCTGCGATGCTAACTCTTTAATAATTAATTGCACCAGTGCCAAACAAAATGTCAACGCTTTGACCATTAAATTCGTTTTTTTTCCTTCAAAAAAACATGAATATTTCCAAGTGATAATTGAAAAAAAAAAGTTGATCCATCCACATCCAAAACATTTCAATTGAGAATGAAATTAAAACTCAAATCGTATAAATATTAATCACCAGCTGTATGATCAGCTCCAGCCCAATCTGCATTCATTACAAAAAAATAAATAAATAAAAATAAAAAAATAAAAATTCTATTAATAAAAAATCTAATCATATTATATAAACTTTTGGTTGTTTTTAGTTGCATTATTTCAAATTATTTTCTATTATTCAATTAGCTATCGGAGCTATATTCTAATTATTTTGAAGAATAATATATTTTAATATGATTTTTCCCTTGAGTACTTCTAGAAAAAAGAAATTTGGATCATTTTTACCTAATGAAATTTATGTTTTTACTGTCATAGTAAACAAAACATTGGGATTATAAATATATTCGATTACAAATTTTCTTATTAAACCACATTTAATCAAAATATTTTTTTTTACTATTTGAGTTAACTCTATCGTGGTCAGTCCTAACATAGATAAAAAAGGAAGATTGCGTTAAATTGTCAGCCAACGTTAAATTAAAATAAATGTCCAATGAATTGATTTATTTAACTATTGTATTAATATTAGGTTGTTCCCCGGAAAGAATGTAATGGAGGGTTCGACTATAACATCTTGACAAGGACCACTACATCTCCAAAACTCGGATGTAGTGATCAATATGTAAGGGTTCGTATTACAGGATCCGACTGTAATGTATCAGCAATGATCACTATATCTCCATGAGAATTTAGGTGCAATGTTAAATAAGCTAGCAAGAGTTCTCATACTATAAATTGGATAAGAACAAATAGTATATAAAAATAAATAGTTTAAGATTTAGAACATAGAATATAGAAACTCTCATTGGTAAAATAATGAAAATAGTAGGTACGATATTAGAAGAAAAATTAATTAATAGGAATGTACACGATGTAAGGCCAAAGAGGTAGTCCCCTCGGGTCCAATTTTTAAAATGGTTTAAATCACCTTTAAAAAAGCTCGAAAATTTATATAAGGGGTCTAAAAATTAATTCATTAGTATATTTTGTAAAGCTCGATTTAAGCCATCAAAATTTAGGTACGACTATTTAGTGTGTACAAGAGATAAAGGTACCAAATCAAGATTTTGAGATGACCTAATCTAGGTCATCCCAAAATCTTGATTAGATGAAGGTACCAAATCGAGATTTTGGGATGACCTAGATGAAGTATTATAAAATATTTTGTCAAATAAAATGATTTTAATAGGAGGCGATCTGAATGAACATGTTGGAGTGAAAAATGAGGAATATGAGAGGATGTATGGAGATTATGGATTTGTAACAAGAAATAAATAAGGTAAAAATATATTGGATTGTACGATAGCATATGACCTTATATTAGCTAAAATATTTTTTAAGGAAAAATAAGAACACTTGGTCACGTTCAAAAGTGGGAATAATAAATCACAAATTGACTTTCTTATGACTAGGAAGAAAGATAGAAAGATTTGTAAAAAGTGTAAGGTGATATCTGAAAAAAACTTAACTACTTAACATAAGTTAGTAGTGTTAGATATACATCTAAGCATAGTATTAATAGGAGAAAAATATATACGACTCCTAGAATTAAGTGGTGGAAGTTAAAAGATGGGAAACAAAATATGTTTAAGGAGAAGGTAAGAGTACAAGTATTCGATGAAATATACGGTGACCCTAAAACGACATAAGATAAGATAGTATCGAAATTGAAAATAGTAGCAAGAGTGTACTCAATGAGTCAAAGTTGCATACACCACAAAGCTAAGGAATTTTAGTGGTGGAATGAGAAAGTACAAAAGAGAGTGAAGGAAAAAATGAATAGCATATAAGGAATTATATATTTGTAAGAACTAGAAAAATTTGAAAAAAAAATATACAATAGCCAAGAAAGAGGCTAAGAAAGCAGTGAATGAAGCTAAGAATGAAATTTTTGAACAATTATATCAAAAATTAGATACAAAAGAAGGTAAAAGAGACATTTATAGAATAGCTAAAATGAGATAGAATAAGTCAAAAAATCTTAATCAAATAAGATGAATTAAAGATGAATGCAATAGGATACTAGTAAACGACGAAAAAATAAAAGAGCAGTGGAAGAGATATTGTCAACAACTTTTTAATGAAAGTTTAGATGACCAACTTAATTTAGACAATTTAAATAGGTCAAATGAGTATAAAAATTTAAATTTCAGAAGCAGAACAAGCTTTAAATGGAATGTAAAATGAAAAAAAGTTGTTGGACCAGATGATATTCTTATAGAGGTATGAAAGTGCCTAGGGAAATAAAATATTGAATGACTTACAAAATTATTTAACATGATATTGAAAATAAAAAAAATACTTGATCAATGGAGGGTAAGTACTCTAATTCCCTAATATAAGAATAAGGGGCATATAAACTTGTGCAAATTATAAGAGTATTAAACTAATAAGTCATATAATGAAACTTTGGGAAAGAGTAATAGGAAAAAAGATTAAAGGAGACCACGGTTTTCGATAATTAATTTGGGTTCATGTTTGAAAGGTCGATAATAAAAGTTATACATCTTCTCAGACACCTAATTGAAAAGTATCGGGAGCAAAAATAATATATACATATGTTATTTATTGACTTAGAAAAACCTTACGATAAAATCCCAAAAAAATTTATATGATGAATTTTAGAAAAGAGAGTGTTGGAACGTCGATGGCCGGCTAGAGGGGGGGTGAATAGCCCTTTATCGTCATAGAATGGAATTCAATCATTCGTTCGTCTACACGTTAGGGTTAACACAACGAAAAATAAAACTAAACAACAATAAAGATAAACAAGATAAAAACAATGCTAACAAAGAGATATAACGTGGTTCACGACCCTATGTCGCTAATCCACGGTCCGATTCGTCTACGGTGAATCACTTCGAAACCAATCCAATATGGTCTCTCCCTTTAGCCAAAGCAAGGTAGAGGTAAACCTTCTTACAACACAAAAACACTCTTTCTTACAATGGATTTGAAATAAGAACAAGAGAAAGAGTTTAAAGCTTGTGGGGCACTTAGGGAATAGTTTGGAGCATAAGCATTAGCCATCCCAAAGCCCACACCCTCTCTTTTTATAGAGAGGGCTGATTTCTTTCCATTGGTCGCCATCAGTCGACTGCTGCCTTTGGCAGTCGACTGCCGCCGTTACAACGACTTCTGAACACGTCAGATCCCGACCGTTGTAGTCCAACGGGAGACTTGGCAGTCGACTGATGTATCCATCAGTCGACTGATGCCTCCGTAGCCGACTGATCAGTCGGCTATGGGAGGTTCTGTGCCCGTGACTGCCTTCATCAGTCGACTGTCATCCTTGGCAGTCGACTGATGGTCTAGTAGTCGACTATTGGGCCAGAAACCCACCAGTCGAACACCAATCGAACCCATTCGACTTAGAGCAGTCGACTTCCCATTCACAACAGTCGACTGATACCGGGTAAACCTTAAACTTCACATCCATTTGAGTGTCCGGCGGTCGGGTAAAACCTCAACCCTTACGGTTGAGCATCCGACACTCCACTTCGTCGGATAAAACCTCAAACCTTTGGTTGAGCATTCGACTTGTCGGATAAAACCCCAACCAAGTTGGTTGAGCATCCGACTTAACTAAACATGTCGGGTATAACCTCAACCAACTCGGTCGAGCCTCCGACACTTAGTCATTTCGGCCAAGTTCACATAATGAGCTACTTACATTTCATTCATCCTCTCATCTCACTTGAAGTCCCTCACCGAAGCTCTCTTTGTTCGTGGCCACGTCCCTCGGCAACACCAAGCGTATGACTTCGCAATGCTCCTTCACGTCTCTTGTCCTCGAAGTCTGCTTCCTTAGCTTCGCTTCAAGTCAACTCGTTCGACGGTCCCTCAGATGCATCAAGCGCATGGCTTCGCAATGCTCCTTCGCCGACTCAAGCACGAGGTTGTGAGTTGGTGATCTTGCCAATGCTATTCATCATATGTGCGAATTACTAAGTTCTGCATGACTTCAACACACATATTAAATCAACAATAATATCCTAACTTAAACCTTTGCCACACACATCAAAACCATAATCCAAACCATAACTTGGGTCGATTGCCCTAACAATCTCCCACTTTTTGATGTGTGGCAACTACGTTTAAGTTAGGTAAATTATAAACAAACTAACATAAGCAAGGAAAGCATGTAAACAATTCATGAGCATCAAACTCCCCCTAAATACATGCAACTCCCCCTTAAGACATGCTAACTTTTTCCCCTTAGCATGATTAACTTAAACCATTAACATTCTCCCACTTTAACACCATCAAAAACATTATTCAAATGTTATAAACGCATGACATCAAGTCAAATGGAAAAAATACCAAAATCAGACTTAAAACCTATCAAAACAGGTTATTGTGCCACGAGTCCGTGATCATTGCTATCGGCCATAGCGGTCGTGCCACAAGTAATAAAATCAGTTTTTCTAATTTTCTGGATGAAATTCAGAAATGCACTAGAAATTCCATAAAATTCGAAAAATTATGAAATTTTGAAAACACATTTCTTTTAAAGTCCTTTATTAGTGAAAAATGAGTTTTCATGAAAATTACTTATATTTTCAATGATTTTCCAAAAATCCAAAAGTTTCAAAAATAACTAGTATTTGATCAAGTTTGTAATAATTTTAATACCTAGTTTTGCTTTAGATTGTTTCAAAACATGAAAACACATATTTTAAAGTAAGGAATGGATTTGAAAACATATGAAATATTCAACCATGATCTTTGGACAATATGTCTATGAATTAAACATAATCCTTTCCCATGATTGGTCTATTATTACTATTTTGATATTTTAAATGACCATCTAAATGTCATAGGCATTAGTGGACCATTAGTATCATCCTAACATCTCACTCATGCTAAGTTTTCAATCAAGGTTATCCTTATGGTGAGTGTGAGATGTTCCTAAAGGTATTTATATACTTAACCTTCAAATTCATACAATTCTACACAAGGTTAAGTATCACTCTAACGTACCACATGATCATAAAGACATATATGCATTGATTTCACATTATGATCATGAAACAAGTGTATCAATCAATTTGTAACCATGCATTAGGTATAAAATTATGATAATAAGTCAAGTATCACCCAAAGCATGATTTAAGTTATTTATGGGTGCATTATCATCACCCAATACTATTTCAAAAATTAAGTCCCGATCATTCTAAGTCATAAGCATGTATCATTATTCAAATCAAGTATATGATTCTAACATTATAATCACTTCATCCATCATGCTTATAAATTAAATTTCACTACCCACATCATCCTAAGTCAACCATATAATACGATATAAGTGAAGTCCACTTATGGTTGACTATCCTAGGATTTTCCTAACTCTTAAGAATAGATTTAGGAACCCAATACAAATTCTTTCCTATAGGGTTCACTAAATATTCCTTAGAGATCCATTTTCTAGCAATTTTTTTGTTTTTGGCTTGACCCCTAGCAATTAGGCAATTATAAGTCTTTTCATTTTTATTCCCCTTGTAACCTAGGCTTTTCTTATTAAAGCCTGCCTTTTGGCTCCCAATTATCATGTTCAAGGTATTGGAGCCTATTGTGAATTTTTCTAAAGTTTTAGTTAGGTGATCTACCTTTTCCCTTAAAGTCTTATTCTCATCCATACATGCATCACTAATATTTAGAGGCATATAATCATTATGTGAGCATGTATTATCATTAACATTTAAGTATGTTTTTTCTAATTTTTCTTCCAGGGCCTTAATTTGATCAAGCATACTCTTATTTTTCTTTTTAACCCTAAACAAATCCCTTGTTAAGCTAGAAATCATGACAACTACTTCTTGAGTGGGAAGATGTTTTACCATAGATACCATGTATTCTTCCTCCGATTCCGATGAGGATAAGGATAAAACTCCCCCTTCACTTGAGCTCTCCTCACTTGTTCTTCTTTCTTCTTGCTCGGAGGAGTCCACATCTTCTATTGCCATTAGAGCTAGATTTGTGACAAGGCATTTTCTTCCTCCGATGATGATGATGAATGATCATCCCATGTCCTTGCTTTGAGTGCTTTAGCCTTTCCCTTTTCCTTGACCTTCTTCTCTTCTTCATTTTTTCTTGCTCCCTTTCTTCTTTTCTTCTCTTTTCTTCTTTGCTCTTGTTCAAGAGGGGACAATCATCCCTCATGTGTCCCTCTTGTTGGCAATTATAGCAAATGAACTTCCTCTTGTGCTTTCTCCTATCATAAGATTTGTTAAATTTTAAATTTCTTAAAGCACGCCTTACCTTCCTTACCATATAAGCATCTTTATTGCTATTCATGGAGGATGAGGAGGATGCTTCATTGGAGGAAGGTGGTGTCTCCTTCTTCTTCTTCTTCCCCTTTTCGGCTATCAAGGCTACTCCTCTTGATGGTTGAATTCTTAGCTCTTCTACTACTCCTTCAAGCCTTGTTTCATGGAGCTCCATGGTTGAGAAGAACTCCTCTAAGGTGCTAACTTCTAGGTTATTTGAGATGTAGAAGGAGTCTACCATTGAGCTCCATTTAGATGACCGGGGAAAGGCGTCGATTGCTTTCATAATCATATCCCGGTTCGAAAGTTTTTCTCCTACACTCGTTAGTCGATTTAAAATTTCTTTAAAACGAGAGTGTAATGAGGTTACCTTTTCTCCCTTTTCAAGTTTGATATTAATTAGTTGGGAGCGGAGGAGGTCTCTTCTTGCAAGCTTGGCCTCCAAGGTGCCTTCATGAAACTCTACTAGCTTCTCCCACATCTCTTTAGCACTTGAGCACTCCCCAATCCGGTTGATCTCTTGTTAGGGGAGTACGTTGTATAAGTGATGCTTGACCTTTGAATTCGCCAAGTACTCCTTTCTTTGTCTCTTTGTCCATCTTGTCTTCTCTATTTGCTCCTCATCTTCATCCCTAGGTATCTCGAAACCATTTTCCATTATCAATAAAATTTTGAAGTCAGTTTCGAAAAATACCTCCATTCGCTTTTTCCACCAAGCGAATTCCCCCTCGAACTTTGGCGGATGAATATTTTAGCCGACCATCCTTGATGTAGTACTTGTTGTGGCGGTGAGTCTGTTGACAAGCGACCTTGCTCTGATACCACTTGTTGGAACGTCGATGGCCAACTAGAGGGGGGTGAATATCCCTTTATCGTCGTAGAATGGAATTCGATTGTTCGTTCATCTACATGTTAGGGTTAGCATAGCGGAAAATAAAACTAAATAACAATAAAGATAAACAAGATAAAAACAATGCTAACAAAGAGATATTGTCACGCCCCCGGGAGCATGCCGAGTCGAAAATCAAACGGACGGCATCTCCCCTGTACGTGGCAACATTTCGGGTTAATACAAGGCCCGTAGGCCCACAACAAAAACATAATAAACAGATATAAGTATATCAAACACACAGCGGAAACATAAACACATACCCACAACACAATATACCAAAACATACGGGTGTACACCCCCCTGACAAGACCACAGTACTAAAACGTACATAAAACATCGACACCAAATAAAGTCCATACATAGAACAAAATCCATAACACGGACACAAATCATAAATCCTCGGGAGACTCAAAATGTGGAGATGGGATGGATCGCCGGCGCAGCTCCAAGTCGTCACGAAGACTTCTACCTGTTACCTGGGCGACAGAAAAACCCAGGGTCGGAGGTGGTGAGAAAAACTCAACAGGTAATCAGAGATAACATGTAAATACATATATACATCAATATTACATGTCATTCAACAGTCTAAATCTACTCGAACAACGGGTATACATCAGCATAAAAGGTATATATGCATGCATACACTAAATAAACTGAACAACCAACGATGCTGACATACCTGACAGTCAGCTACCCTATCCTGATGGCACCTGGACATATCATCACATCATAGGGTATAAACGTATAGTACTAACACAATATCCTAACCTGAGTCAAGGGTATCACTGTAAATATCCGATAGGTATACCAATATCAACCTACTATCATACAGGAATATGTAATAGCATGTATGAATATGTACAAACAAATGCAATGTATATAGTACATACAAATGCATCATCAAAGTGAGTATACATATAGATCAGATCCGTATGTATACTAATCACTATCATCCATGTATATATGTATATACGAGGTATATATATATATAATCATATGATACTAAATGCAACATGCATGGTCATGCTCACCCCTACTCGCTACCACGACCCGGTGCAGCCTAGGTGGCACGACATGACAACTATCCCGACTCACCACCACTCTCGAGTGACCGAGTAGTATGATCAAGTAGCCTATGGCGTAAGTAGCTCATTCCGGGGTCCTCGCTGGCCACTCCGACTAACACTACCAATCAGTGGTCGAGTACCACGCACCCAGGACAACTGCACGCAACTCCAACAACCATCGTCAATAATGGTAGAGTGCGGCACAACATATGCTCGCCACACCATTCCCTCCGAAGTAACACGGGAGGCAGGATGACTGACGACTCTCTCTCAACCCCAAGGGGAGACGATGTCGGCAGTATGCATGCAATGACATGAGGGTACTGTCTCATATATAGAACATCTACCCTAGACTCTCTGTTCAACAGAGAGTCACACCCAATTGATCAGTACACTCTACCCCAGTAGAAAGTCACCATCCGTCATGACAAGCTAGGACCATCACCAGAGCGACACACTGTCCACGACTCACATGACCATTCACACAACCCGTGGTTGGTGAATAAATGTGCAACATAAAGGTATGGAATAAATCCTACATCTGGGGCCATACTATTCCACAGAGGACCTTTTTGCCAAATTTGCAATATAGGTCATCCTCCGTACTCTAACATCTACACCCTACTAAACAGTTAGACCTACTTACATCACATCTGAAACTCTTAGATCATGCTAGGGAATATGTGTTATCAATAATCGAGCACACATATATATATCAATGAAAAGTTCAAGCATGCGATAAACAGAGCATGATCAAGGTAATATGAACACCTAACATGTTCATATCTATGTCTAAATATGGAAATCATTTCATCTACCCGACCAGTAGGAAATTACCTACCTGATAAGAAGCTCGTGTAATCCTCACGGTCGCGGACCCACCTCGTATCCACGTCCTGCAAATAACATCAATTATCATTCAGTGAGAGCATACAACAACCATAATATGCATTAAGTTCAAGCACATGACAATAGATATACAAATCCACTACTATATCGTTCTTATATTCGTATCCCTTTATCGAATACAAATTAGAAACCCGAATTAGCCAGACTTGACCGTTTATTTTACATCCATCGGTTTTAATTAGCAAAAGTGCTAACTTCCTCATACAATTTTATATTCGACGTAACAAAGTTAATCTCATAAAGATTTAACCTTTTTATACTTAATTTGATGTAATAGGATCACTAACAAATTAAGTATTAATCTAACCTATATTCACACCGATACACATCTCTATTTGTAGCCCAAACACAGCTACTACTTCACAACCGGTCAAACACCCAACAGAACCTCACCATCGACCAACCCTTATTATTAATTCAAACCCAGTTCCACCAATTAGATACCCAACTATTTAACCCTTGTTAACTAGCTAAATCAAGGCAACCAATGAATTGATATACACTAACAGAACCCATTCACGACATAGACAACCACATTTCCAACGCCCGCCCCCTGCTCACATCCACACAGCCACACTCCGGCAAGCACCATCGGCAACCAAACAACACACTGGACAGTAGGGAAAAAGGAAGAGATAGATTGTGCTTACCAGCGAATTGAAGCAACGCCGGCAGTACTTCCCCCAAATCCGATGGTCCTGTTCACCGGACAACTGACTGCCCAACACAACCAAATTCGATTTTTAGCCACAGTAAATCCAGAGGACTCCGAAATCCCTCCTACTGTAAGAAAGTTCACGCCTTACCTTGTTCCAACGTTGATCGACGATGAGAAACCCTAACCGACGACTCTGCTCACCGGCAAAATCAATGCCCTGTTCACCGATGCACTACTCAACTCTCGCCGGAAACCCCCTGTTCAATTGACTCCAAATCAACTACCCATCGTATAAGAATTCCTTCTGGCGTCAAAAGAGGACACTGCCTTACCTGACTTCGGCAGCAAGTCGCCGCTTCCGATCAGAACACTGCGTCGTCGCCACTGATCCCGCCTCACGACCTCGCGCCTGCTTGCCGTTCCGACTCGTCGCGGGTTGCAGTGACGCCGCCGCCTTATCATGTCAAGGGCGCCGCCGTCGCCGCAGGTCGACAAGCTAGGTTGGGGAGATCGGAGAGATCGCGGCGGGGAAGGGAATCGGTGCTGTGATCACGAAGCATCCAAAAGGAGATAAAGATTTGGGAAGGGCGTGCCGTGTGGAGTCGTAGCGATTCACTCTTGGCGCTAAACGCTCAGTGGAAGTCGCGTCGGCGAGAAACGGAAAGGGGTGAAGCGGCGGTCCTTAAATGGTTTAATGGGTCGGTTTTTTTGAGAACGGGTAGGGTTTAAATCCAATACCAATAACCAAATTCAATTAACCTAATTTTAATAATTGAACAATTAAAATTACCTAAGCTAGGTTAGGTGTAATTAACTCCTAGCCATACGATTTTTTTTTTTCAGGTATTTTACATTCTCCCCCACTTATTAAAATTTGGTCCTCAAATTTCGTACTTAAATGCTAAAAATTAATTCAAGCATATTCTGAAACAACTACATACCTCAGGTAAATAGATGAGGGTATCGAGCTCGGATAGTATCCTCCAGCTCTGTAGCCTCCTCATCCGTAGATGTCCGCCATCCCACTTTTACGAGTCGATGGTTTTGTTCAATCGCCGCTCCTTGCGATCAAGAATCCGCACCGAGTCTCCTCATAAGTCGATTCACCGAGGGGTATCGGAACCTCTTTCAGAACATGATCAGATCGCGGCACGTATTTCCTCAACATGGAAACATGGAATACGTTGTGAACACCCGCAAGTGTCGGAGGTAAAGCCAACCGATAGGCTACACCTCCAATCCGCTCTAATATCTCAAATGGACCAATATAGCGTGGAGCTAATTTTCCTTTTAGCCCAAATCTCTTGACTCCTTTGGTGGGTGACACTCGTAGGAATACATGGTCTCCGACTGAAAATTCCAAAGGCCTTCGCCTCCGGTCCGCATAACTTTTCTGTCTATCCTGTGCCTCAGATAATCGTCGTCTGATCACTCGCACCAACTCTGCATCCCGCTGGATACTCTGGGGCCCCAATATCTGTCGTTCCCCAACTTCTTCCCATAACACAGGAGATCTGCAGGGTCTGCCGTATAATGCCTCGAATGGAGCCATCTGGATAGAAGAGTGGTAGCTGTTGTTGTAGGCAAACTCCACTAAAGGAATGTGATCCTCCCAACTGCCACCGAAATCCATGATGCAAGATCTCAATAGATCCTCCAAAGTCTGAATGGTACGTTCGGACTGTCCGTCTGTCTGCGGATGAAAGGTCAGATCGAGTCGAAGCTCGTGCCCATGGCTCGCCGCAGACCGCCAATCGGGAAGTAAAGCGCGGATCTCTATCAGATATGATACTCAATGGTACACCATGCAATCTGATGATCTCTCGGCAGTACAATTCCGCTAGACGATCCAATGAATCCGTCTCACGCATCGGAAGGAAGTGAGCTGATTTGGTTAATCGATCCACGATCACCCAAATCGCAGTATGTCCTTTACGGGTTCTGGGTAATCCCGTAACGAAGTCCATCGTGATATGCTCCCACTTCCATTCCGGGATCGGGATTTCCTGAAGTAACCCCGCAGGTTTCTGATGTTCGGCCTTCACTTGTTGGCATACTAGGCATCGTGCGACGAAGTCCGCAATATCTCGTTTCATACCGTTCCACCAGTATAAGCGCTTCAAATCTCGGTACATCCGAGTACCACCAGGATGTATAGCAAATCTCGACTGATGTGCTTCCTGTAGCAGTTCTTCCTTAATCGGGTGTGTGTCCGAACACAGTCGCCCCTCGGAAACGAAGCACACCACTCTCATCACTCGAGAAATCCGTCTGACGTTCTGAGTCTATCGTGCTGCTCAAGAACTGCAGATGCTGATCACTGACTTGTGCTTCCTTGATCCTCTCGACAATGGCGGACTGGGCAACCATAGATACTAATATCCCCCGGGATGTTTGACCGTGTTCCGACAATCCCAACTCGGAGAACTGGCCGAACTGTGATCAAGAATCGCCGCCGATGATCGCCGTAACTCCACGAGACTTCCTGCTCAGCGCATCCGCTACCACATTAGCTTTTCCCGGATGATACTGGATGGTGCAGTCGTAATCCTTCAGATACTCCATCCATCGCCTCGCCTCGTATTCATTTCTTCGGTGAATGATATACTTTGACTTTTTACGGTGCATGTAGATCTCAAAGGTAATCCCATACAAGTAGTGCCTCCATATCTTCAATGCGAAAATAATGGCGGCTAACTCCAGATCGTAATCGGGTAATTTCGCCGTGATCTTTTAGTCGACGGAGGCATAAGATACCACGGCGGTTGGGATCGTAATCGCCTCCCAACCCTTGGATAAGCATCCGTATAGAGAACCATCCCATCAACGCTAGAAGGAATCACCAAGCTTAAGCTCCCGGAAGCTAGTCTCGCAGCCTCGACAGTGAACTTGACCCCTTTGAGTCGCGAGTGAGTGGCATGACGATACTCGAGAATCCTCCACGAATCTCCGATAATACCGCCGAAAGGAAACTACGGACCTCTGACGATTTTGGCTCTCTCAACCGTAATCGCCTCAATCTTCGGGATCTACGAATACCTCTTGGACACCACATGTCCAAGAAAACCCACTGAAGATAACCAGAACGCACATTTGCTAAACTTGGCATACAACGCTCGCCGCAAAATTTCCAATACTATCCGCAGATGTTGTTCGTATGCTCTTCCTGGATCGAGAATAAATCAATATATCGTCGATGAACACTATTACGAACTGATCTATATACCTCAGGAATACCCGGTTCATTTAGTCCAGAAATGCAGCTGGGCATTCGTGAGACCAAACGGCATCACTAGAAACTCGTAATGTCCATAACGGGTGCGGAACGCTGTTTTCTGAACATCCTCATCTCTTATCCGAAGCTGATGATATCCTGAGCGCAGATCAATTTTAGAATACACACATGTATCCTTAAGCTGATCAAACAAATCTTCTATCCTCGGCAGTGGATATTTGTTCTTAATCAGAATCGCATTCGATTCTGAGATAGTCAATACATAACCGCAACGATCCATCCTTCTTCTTGACAAAAAGTACCGGTGCTCCCCATGGTGAAACACTAGGTCGGATGAATCCATTATCCAGCAACTCCTGCAGTTGAACTTTAAGTTCATTCAGCTCCTTTGGCGCCATCCGATAAGGAGGTTTCGATATAGGCGCGGTTCCTGGAATCACCTCTATCGCAAATTCGACTTGCCTAGGAGGTGGCAAGCCTGGAAGTTCATCAGGAAATACATCTGGATACTCTCGGACTACTCGCACATCAGAGAGAGGTGGTAGTCCTTCGTTCTCAACCTTGACCAGAGATAGCAAATAACCTTGACAACCCTGGGCCAATAACTTCTGAGCCTGTAAAGCTGATATAATGGATAATCCATCATCTCTAGTACCAACAAATTCCCAAGCTGGTTGATCTGGTGGTCGGAATGTCACCACTCGTGCTCTACAATCCACTGTAGCGTGATAAGCGGCCAACCAGTCCATACCGAGAATAATATCGAACTCTATCATTTCCAACACCTGAAGATCCACTGTAAGGATATGCCCGTCAAAGTCTAATGGGCAACCCTTGATTTCTTGGTGGCTAGTTAGCACCTCTCCAGATGGCAAGGATACTGCTAACCCACAAGAACGAACCCTGGGGATTCTTCCAACTCTACTCAGAAATACTCTAGATACAAATGAATGGGAACTACGGTATCTATCAACGTATCAAGATATATAGAATAAATCAAACCATATAGATGATCGATCCATCACCTACTGTGGCCTCCTCTCTAGTGATCTCGCTCGTGGGAGGCCGAGTATCGTGTGCATCGTATCCCCGAGGGCCGTAAGAACCGCGGGTGCGGATACTCGATAGTAAATCACCGAGAGATGTAGGATATCGGATCGCCGGGCATCACCGTATGGGCGCCTCCTCGCATCCGATACAAGTGTGCCGGTGGAGGCATCGGCCGCCTCGCCCATAAGTCCGATCCGCGGCCGTCCTCACGCCGCTGGTAGACTTCTTCCCTTTGTTGGAGCTATCAGGAAACTCCAACTGTGCCTTCAGCGTACAATCACGGCTAGTATGACCCGGTCATTTACAATAATAGCAAACCTGATCCAAGGACACTGACTCTGGTGGCTTTCGGATCCACATTTATAGCATCCATTCATGCCTCGCCACGGCTACTCCGAGATCCTCCATAAAACTCGACCGGACGCTTCCCTTCGTGATCTAGCGATTTTCCGCAGAAGCTTCGCGTAGTTCCTTTCTTCTGAGTCCCCTGAGCTGAACCCTGGTTCTGCTGCTTGCCCTTGGTCATCTGCTTCTCGATATCCTTCTCCTTGGAAATTTGCTGGGAAGTCATCTCGATGAAGAGGGCGCGTCCAATGCCTCCTCAGATAAGGTAATGGTAGATCCCGACATCCGGCTCATATAGATAGCAAGACCGGGTGAACTGTACATACGACCGATCTGAGCTACTAGGTGCGAGCAGAACTCTGATAGTCTAGTAAACTCTGCATTGTACTCCATGACAGACCGATCACCTTGCTTCAGACTTAGAAATTCGACGACGGTCAGAGAGAAAACGCCAAGGAAAGTATCGCCCGTAAAGCGCCTCGAGCCGGCCCAAGTAATCACGCTCCGGATAGAGTCTTCGCAATTTCCACCAAGTGACGGCTGATCTACGAGATGATATGCAAGAAGGCCCACCTTCTCCACATCCGCAGCCTATATACTCAAGGTGTCTTCCATATTTTCCACCAAGATCGGGCAATCCATGGGTCGGACTCTGGAACAAGGTGAACTTCTCCTTGGCTGATCGTGCTAACACAAGTATCCGTGACTTATCATTGAGCCTACTGGACTCTGTGGGCTCTGGCATAGTCAGTGGTGTATCCGGATTCTGAGGCTCCGGATCACCAATAGGGTTTTGCTGAGGTGGTGCTTGAGTAGCAGGCTCAGTCTCAACAGTATCTCGTCCCCTCCCTCTGGCTGCTCGCCTGGATGGACGGCCTCGACCACGAGTCTGAAGCAGTGGCATGACTGGCTAAAGATTCACCTGTTGAACAAGTCTAGGTAAGACTCTGACTAAAGTATAAATTATCAGGAATACTTACTTCGTGTTGCTCGGAGCTTATGCCGCTGTCAATCCCATCTCACAAAAACCAAAACCGAAAAATATACCGACTCCCGAGAATCCAAGACTCAAAAACAAAATCACAATATGGCATCGCAGAACCTTCGGCTCTGATACCAATAAAGTTGTCACGCCCTCGGGAGCATGCCGAGCCGAAAATCAAACGGACGACATCTCCCCTGTACGTGGCAACATTTCGGGTTAATACAAGGCCCGTAGGCCCACAACAAAAACATAATAAACAGATATAAGTATATCAAACACACAGCGGAAACATAAACACATACCCACAACACAATATACCAAAACATACGGGTGTACACCCCCCTGACAAGACCACAGTACTAAAATGTACATAAAACATCGACACCAAATAAAGTCCATACATAGAACAAAATCCATAACACGGACACAAATCATAAATCCTCGGGAGACTCAAAATGTGGAGATGGGATGGATCGCCGGCGCAGCTCCAAGTCGTCACGAAGACTTCTACCTGTTACCTGGGCGACAGAAAAACCCAGGGTCGGAGGTGGTGAGAAAAACTCAGCAGGTAATCAGAGATAACATGTAAATACATATATACATCAATATTACATGTCATTCAACAGTCTAAATCTACTCGAACAACGAGTATACATCAGCATAAAAGGTATATATGCATGCATACACTAAATAAACTGAACAACCAACGATGCTGACATACCTGGCAGTCAGCTACCCTATCCTGATGGCACCTGGACATATCATCACATCATAGGGTATAAACGTATAGTACTAACACAATATCCTAACCTGAGTCAAGGGTATCACTGTAAATATCCGATAGGTATACCAATATCAACCTACTATCATACAGGAATATGTAATAGCATGTATGAATATGTACAAACAAATGCAACAGACATAGTACATACAAATGCATCATCAAAGTGAGTATACATATAGACTGTATCCGTATGTATACTAATCACTATCATCCATGTATATATGTATATACCAGTAGGTATATATATATATAATCATATGCAAAACACCGTATGATACGACAGTGCAACATGCATGGTCATGCCTGCTCACCCCTACTCGCTACCACGACCCCAGTGTGGCCTAGGTGGCACGACATGACAACTATCCCGACTCCAGCCGCCACCACTCTCGAGTGACCGAGTTGGGTAGTATGATCAAGTAGCCTATGAGCGTAAGTAGCTCGCTACGCAACGGGGGTCCCTGCTGCTGGCCACTCCGACTAACACTACCAATGAGTGGTCGAGTACCACGCACCCAGGACAACTGCACGCAACTCCAACAACCATCGTCAATAATGGTAGAGTGCGGCACAACAGATGCTCTGCCCTCACACCAGTTACTCCTCTGGAAGTAACCTGGGAGGCAGGATGACTGACGACTCTCTCTCAACCCCAAGGGGAGACGATGTCGTCAGTATGCATGCAATGACATGAGGGTACTGTCTCATATATAGAACATCTACCCTAGACTCTCTGTTCAACAGAGAGTCACACCCAATTGATCAGTACACTCTCTACCCTGTAGAGAGTCACTCATCTGGTCATGACAAGCTAGGACCATCGGTCTGTAGCGACACACTGTCCACGACTCACATGACCATTCACACAACCCGTGGTTGGTGAATAAATGTGCAACATAAAGGTATGGAATAAATCCTACATCTGGGGCCATACTATTCCACAGAGGACCTTTTTGCCAAATTTGCAATATAGGTCATCCTCCGTACTCTAACATCTACACCCTACTAAACAGTTAGACCTACTTACA
This sequence comes from Wurfbainia villosa, assembly GCA_025175895.1. Classification (NCBI taxonomy): domain Eukaryota; kingdom Viridiplantae; phylum Streptophyta; class Magnoliopsida; order Zingiberales; family Zingiberaceae; genus Wurfbainia; species Wurfbainia villosa. Next base: position 1,119,880 of record CM046005.1, read on the forward strand.
TCACATCTGAAACTCTTAGATCATGCTAGGGAATATGTGTTATCAATAATCGAGCACACATATATATATCAATGAAAAGTTCAAGCATGCGATAAACAGAGCATGATCAAGGTAATATGAACACCTAACATGTTCATATCTATGTCTAAATCTGGAAATCATTTCATCTACCCGACCAGTAGGAAATTACCTACCTGATAAGAATCTCGTGTAATCCTCACGGTCGCGGACCCGCCTCGTATCCACGTCCTGTAAATAGCATCAATTATCATTCAGTGAGAGCATACAACAACCATAATATGCATTAAGTTTAAGCACATGACAATAGATATACAAATCCACTACTATATCGTTCTTATATTCGTATCCCTTTATCGAATACAAATTAGAAACCCGAATTAGCCAGACTTGATCGTTTATTTTACATCCATCGGTTTTAATTAGCAAAAGTGCTAACTTCCTCATACAATTTTATATTCGACGTAACAAAGTTAATCTCATAAAGATTTAACCTTTTTATACTTAATTTGATGTAATAGGATCACTAACAAATTAAGTATTAATCTAACCTATATTCACACCGATACACATCTCTATTTGTAGCCCAAACACAGCTACTACTTCACAACCGGTCAAACACCCAACAGAACCTCACCATCGACCAACCCTTATTATTAATTCAAACCCAGTTCCACCAATTAGATACCCAACTATTTAACCCTTGTTAACTAGCTAAATCAAGGCAACCAATGAATTGATATACACTAACAGAACCCATTCACGACATAGACAACCATATTTCCAACGCCCGCCCCCTGCTCACATCCACACAGCCACACTCCGGCAAGCACCATCGGCAACCAAACAACACACTGGACAGTAGGGAAAAAGGAAGAGATAGATTGTGCTTACTAAATAATCAAGCAACGCGACAAGATTTCCCCAAATCCGATGGTCCTGTTTCACGGACAAGCCAACACAACCAAATTCGATTTTTAGCCACAAGAAATCCAGGAGGACTCAAATCCTTCCTATCAGAAGAAAGTTCACGCCTTACCTTGTTCCAACGCGTTGATCGACGATGAGAAACCCAAGCGACTCTGCTCACCGGCAAAATCAATGCCCTGTTCACCGATGCACTACTCAACTCTCGCCGGAAACCCCCTGTTCAATTGACTCCAAATCAACTACCCATCGTATAAGAATTCCTTCTGGCGTCAAAAGAGGACACTGCCTTACCTGACTTTGGCAGCAAGTCGCCGCTTCCGATCAGAACACTGCGTCATCGCCACTGATCCCGCCTCACGACCTCGCGCCTGCTTGCCGTTCCGACTCGTCTGTGGGGTTGCCGTGGACGCCGGCCGCCGCTATGGGGCTGTCAAGGGCGCTGGCCGTCGCTCGCAGCGAAGTCGACAAGCTAGGTTGGGGAGATCGGAGAGATCGCGGCGGGGAAGGGAATCGGTGCTGTGATCACGAAGCATCCAAAAAGGAGATAAAGATTTGTGGAAGGCGGCCGGTATGAGTGTGCGATTCACTCTCTTGTAAACGCCATGGAAGTCGCGTTGGCGAGAAACGGAAAGGGGTGAAGCGGCGGTCCTTAAATGGTTTAATGGGTCGGTTTTTTTGAGAACGGGTAGGGTTTAAATCCAATACCAATAACCAAATTCAATTAACCTAATTTTAATAATTGAACAATTAAAATTACCTAAGCTAGGTTAGGTGTAATTAACTCCTAGCCATACGATTTTTTTTTTCAGGTATTTTACAGATATAATGTGGTTCACGGTCCTATGCCGCTAATCCACGGTCCGATTTGTCTCTGGTGAATCACTCCGAAACCAATCCAATATGGTCTCTCCCTTTAGCCAAAGAAAGGTGAAGGTAAACCTTCTTACAACACAAAAATACTCTTTCTTACAATGAATTTGAAATAAGAACAAGAGAAAAAGTTTAAAGCTTGTGGGACACTTAGGGAATAGTTTGGAGCATAAGCATTAGCCATCCCAAAGCCCACACCCTCTCTTTTTATAGAGAGGGCAGATTTCTTCCCATTGGTCGCCATTAGTCGATCGATCGCTGTCGCTATAAACGGAACACGTCAGATCCCGACCGTTGTAGTCTAACGGGAGACTTGGCAATCAATCGATGCCTCAGCCGAGATCACCACGCACTACGGAGGTTTTGTGCTGGATCGCCTTCACGGGCCATCGCCGTCCTGCCGATCGATGGTCCGGCAATGATCGCGATCATTCCTTAGTAGTCGATCATCGGGCCGTAAACCTACCTCGAACACCGATTGAACCTATTCGACTGAGCAATGACGCTCATTCACGAGCCGATCGATGTCGGGTAAACCTCAAACTTCACATTCGTTTGAGCGTCCGGTGGTCGGGTAAAACCTCAACCCTCACGGTTGAGCATCCGACACTCCACTTCGTCGGGTAAAACCTCAACCCTTCGGTTGAGCATCCGATTTGTCGGGTAAAACCCCAACCAACATGTCGGGTATAACCTCAACCAACTCGGTCGAGCCTCCGACACAGCCATTTCGACCAAGTTCACCTAATGAGCTACTTACATTTCACTCATTCTCTCATCTCACTTGAAGTCCCTCACCGAAGCTCTCTTCGTTCGTGGCAACGTCCCTCGGTAATACCAAGTGCACAGCTTCGCAATGCTCCTTCACGTCTCTTGCCCTCGAAGTATGCTTCCTTGGCTTCGCTTCAAGTCATCTCGTCTGGCGGTCCCTCGGATGCATCAAGCGCATGACTTCGCAATACTCTTTCGCCGACTCAAGCACGAGGTTGTGATCTTGCCAATGCTATTCATCATATGTGCGAATTACTAAGCCCTGCATGACTTCAACACACATATTAAATCCACAATAATATCCTAACTTAAGCCTTTGCCACACACATCAAAACCATAATCCAAACTATAACTTGGGTCGATTGTCCTAACAAAGAGGTATTAGCGTAATATATATTGAACTAATTAAGAATATGTATGAGGAAGTAACGACCAAATTGAAGACTTCAGATGGGTTAATTGAAGTGTTTTCAATAAATATAGGGTTGCATCAAGGATCGACTCTAAGTCTCTATCTCTTTACATTAATCATGGATGAACTCACTAGACATATTCAAGATACAATACTGGGGTGAATATTGTTTGCAAATGATATTATTTTGGTAGATGAGACACGCGAATGAGTAAATGCTAAACTAGAATCTTGGCCGGAAAAACTAAAAATGAAAGGTTTTAGAGTAGAGTAAACATAGAATATATAGAATTTAAGTTTAACAATATTAGACGTAATAAGACAAATGTTAAAATAAAAAATGATGAGTTGTCTGAAACTAAAAGTTTTGAGTATTTAGAATCATTTTTGTAAGATGATGAAAAGATTTAGAAGATGTCTTACATAGAATACAAATATGATGGTTGAAATAGAGAAAAATATCGAGTGTTTATATGATCGTAAAGTACATTTAAAATTTAAAGGGAAGTTCTACAAAACGATGATTAGACTTGCTATGTTATATGACGCTTAATGTTGGGCTACAACTTGGACACATGAGTAGAATATGTGAATTGCAGAGATGATGATGTTATGATATATGTGTGAACATATAAAGATGGATAAAATAAGAAATGAGAGCATTGGAGAGAAAGTCGGAATTGCAACTATTGAGAAAAAAACTCTGAGAGACACGTTTAAGATGATACAGATATGTACTTAGACGACTAATAAATATTCTAGTCAGGTGATGTGAAACTGTGACAAATATGCACTTCAAGTGAAGAAGAGGAAGACAAAAAAAAACTTGGCTAATAAATATAAAACAAGATAAAATTTATTTAGGTATAGATGATGATATAGCAAAGGATAGAATTTAATGACATACAATGATCCATATAACTGACCATACTTAGTGGATATAAGGTTTCATGTTATTGTTATTGTGTAAGCATAAAAAATAACCTATCAATTTATTCAATAAATTAAACAATTTTCATTTCTATTTGACCCTCTATTTTTTTTAAATTTACAGTAACAATAATATTTTATTTCAGATTAATTTAATGTAGCATCAATAATGGAGATTTGTTACGTTGACATCTGCAACTCTGTAACAGATTAGAATCGTCAATTTAACAGCCCCCATCGGTATGTCTCACGACCATTGTGAGAAAAGTAAATCACGAAGGACCCTATGAATCTTAATGTGGTAACTAAAACACTTGAAAGTCATCTGAATCCAAAAAAAAAGACTTTAAATCTTCTCCGAAATCGATCCATATCATTTCTATAAGCACCGTCGTATTTTAGCCACCATGTCATCTCCGAATAAAATTGCATGCGAAAGAAGATGTGCAATAAGCCAATTTTTGTTTAAATTTAATTAACTCAAATTAAACAGCTAAGTCATTAGTTTATTTCTTCTCTCTGTTTGTATTTTTTACGAGTTAATCGTTTTGGTAATTTTCGTTTTCTAATAACGAATAAATAAAAGTAAATTGATTTTTTACCCTTATAATTATCTTTTTGGATTTGAATTTTAAGTTTATTTATTAAAATGTGAAAAAAAGTATTAATTACTTTTTAAAGTTAACTATGGTGGATGCTATAAGAATAATAATTTATTATGATATTTTTTAAACGATATTTATTTTGTAGTAGAGTTACAGACACCTTACAAATGATTATTACTTTTAAAAAATATCACCCTTATACTGATATATTTAATAAATGGCATTATATACACTGATATATTAATAAATATTCAGTACCATGCGTCGAAGTTGAGCGATCGTCGACCTCCTTTTTCTTTTTATATGATATTTAGCTTCTCTTTGATTTGTGTTCCGCAGCAAATTTGATTTTTTACAGTAAATTTTGATTTTCTACGGTACATAATTAACGATACACAATTATAGTACATCCTTAATAATAAATTTTAAGTGTGCCCAATTAAATATGTTACAGATATTATTATATTTGTATAAATAACGTAAAAAAATAATACATTTTAAAATATAATTAATTTTAACCGTTTGCATTGTGCACTATTAATATTAAATAATTTTAAAATGTATTTTTTAATCGGACCGAGTTCGAATTTATCTGCTCCACCAGAATTTTAAAAAATTATTTTATTTATTATTAATAATAATTCTTTTAAAATTATTGAAAATGACTGATTTGAAATTATAAATATACAAAATTAAAAAATAAAATAAAATTATTTAATTAACAAAATATTATTGGAATAAATTTTGATGCATTAAATAATTTTAAATTAATAATAATAGAAGGATGATATTTAAAAATAATAAAGATAATATTAATTAATGAATTTTATATATTTATAAGTTTTATAGATTAAATGATTCAGAGCGACTATCCACACCTTAATTTTTATAAAAAAATCCTAAAATACCCTTCTCATTTTCGCTTTCTCCACGCGTGAGCACCGCGATCCTGAGCACCCACGGCCGACAACCCGCTGTCGCTTGGTCGGACTCCAAGCACAGTCCTATCGACGTTGGAGTTCAACCTGATCACGGTCGGAGTCCGACCGGATCGCAGTTGGAATCTGATTGGATCGCGATCGAATTCCAATCAGAATCGGTCACAATTGTGGCCGCCAGCTGCCGCAACACTAGCGACCGCAATTCGGGCAGATTTCGAGAGCAATCTGATCAGAATTCGACCACGGTCCGATCAGACTCCAACTTCGATCGGACCGCTGTTGAATTCCGACTGAATTATGGTCGGAATCGACCGCGATTGTGACCACCAGTGGTTGTGTAGGAACGCTCGGTGACTGCTAGAGGGGGGGGTGAATAGTGATTCGTCGTAGATGGAAATCGTTTCGTGCTTGCTACAAATTGATTAGTGCGTAGCGGAAATAAAGAAATAACAAATACACACAAGCACAATACAACACGATATAACGTGGTTCGAAACCGAATGGTTCATACTCCACGGATTGAGCTCTACAAGCTCGAGTGATAACAACACAACTAATAGAACTCCTTCTCGACAATACGTCGGAGGCGGAGAAACCTCGTACAAGTGTTTACAACAATAAACGAATAGATACAAGCAAATACAAATATGAAATACACTACAAGTAAAGAAAAAAATAATTTACAAATGCTCTTTTGATTGCTTGATTTTTGGTTGCTTGAATTGCACTTGGAGACCATGATTTCTAGCAACAAATCACCCCAAACACGTCCAAGAACCGGTGCCAAATCCTTCCTCCACGAGCTTCCTTTAAAGTTGCTCCTTAGGCTGGATTTCGCTTAACAGTCGACTGATCGGGATCATCAGTCGACTATCCCTGTAGTCGTTGTCTCACAACGGCATGACCCACGTTGGATAAGTTCCAACGAATAGACCATCACTCGACTGATGTCTCAATCAATCGAGTGCTCGGGCTAATCACTCGACTGAAAATCTTTCTATGCCCGAAAGCTTGACCAACAATGACCGATCTCCGTGATCCCGATCGCTATATCACCGACCGCCTAATTCCGCAAATGACCGCTAGGCCATCTTTCCGCAGTCAAACCTTAGTTGACTCCCATCAATCGACTGACCATAGTCCTAGTCGACTGATACACCTCAAACATGAGGTTTTAACCCAAGTATGGTGCCCCCATACTTGCTAGACCACCCTTAGTTTAGACCTAAGTCTTCTAGTCACCTCCATCAGCCTCACGCCTATCGGATTCCTCCAAGTCATCCATACGCTAGTCTTCAGGTGCTTCCATCGACTATTGTCATGCTAACGGTGTCTACACCGCCAAGACATATTGGACTTACGCTGCCAAGACTCTGCTTGGACTTTACGCCGCCAACCATTGGACTACTTATGCTGTCAAGACTCCACTCTTGGACTTTACGTCGCCAATATTCCCCTTGGACTTCTCAATTGCCAAGACTCAAGCTTGGACTTTCCCTTGCCAAGACTTAAGCTTGAACTTTCCCTTGCCAAGACTCAAGCTTGGACTTTCCCTTGCTAATCCATGTTGGACTTTCCATGTCAAGACCTATGCTTGGACTTTTCCTTGCCAAGACCCATACTTGGACTTTCCTTTGCCAACCCATGTTGGACTTTCCATGTCAAGACTCAAGCTTGGACTTTCCATGTCAAGTACACAAGACTTGGACTTTTCCCATGACAATGGTCAAACTATCATCAAACATCAAGTATGACCTGGGTCGATTGCATCAGCAATCTCCCCGACACATGTCAGACATCAATGTCATACATCCATGTCAAACATCAAAATACTACTCGAGTCAAACTCGAGTCTAGTCAATCGTGACCTGGGCCGATTGCACCAACAATCTCCTCCTTTTTGATGTTTGACAAAAACACCCTTGAGTTATGCCCCAAACTTAAATTCCCTTACCAATCATCCCAAATTGGTAATTCCATACATTCTCTCCCTTTTTGACATACATCAAAAAGGTTCACCTAAGGAGGTCAATGTCTCATATCCAATGAGATCTTACAATCTCCCCCTTGATCTAAAAATACCTAGGATGCCTACAATCTTCCTAGTGATAAGTCTTATATCACTTAAGAGAGGCAATCCTACAAACTCTCTCAATTTTCAAATTGGGCATCTCAAATTCCTATTTCTCCCTCTCATAAGGAAAAAATGACATCCATCATCCCATGATGGATACCTTCTCCTAAAGGCTTGCTCCCCCTTGACCATTGCACCAGCAATGTCCTTGGGAAGTCCCTAAGCCAATAGGAACACTAAATCATAAAAAATAAGGTTAAAAGTTCAACATTGAACTTTCCCACACCTTAAAATTGATAAATTATCCTAACAACTCTCTTAATTTTTATCCAATGGATTTTCACCATTTCTAATGCTTTCCAAAGCATATCCTAGGGTTAGGAGCAGTTAGGGAACCCTAACCTAGTTGAAATTGGTCTAAACAATCTTATTTACCCGAAATCAGCCTGGTAGTCGACTTTATCAAGCAATGATCATTTATTGCATCATCATCGATCATTGCCATCCATAGCGATCGATAATCTAAAATTCCAATTTTCAGTTATCAGAATCGAATTTCAAAAATTCATAAGTAAATATACATAATTTGAAAAATCGTGAAACTTCATACGTATAATACTTATAATCAATACAATGGGTGAAAAATGTTTGAAAAATATTTTACCCATAAAATAGTGAAATTGACACAAAGTTCAAAAGTGAAGAAAAACTTCAATGTTTTAGCTCACTTTGTATCAACTTCATCAATGGTGACTTCTATCAAAAGATAGACTACACCAAGGTTTTTCAAAGTAATTTTAAAATAGTTTTAAAACCTTATATTGGATCATATTCTTTGGGCTTAATGTACATGACTTGAACATAAGCTTTCCCAATGATCCATCAACAAATATAAGATGAGTTTGAGTTCTAGATGCAAAAACTATGCACCTTGAACTTAACTTATTTCCTAACATCTCACATGTATCTAGGGTGTATAGAACACACGCGTCAATGTGATTGTGAGATGTGGATTTTGTTCTCCTAATCTAGGGTTTCATGCATTTTCTAAGACAACACTTCTTGATTCCCTTATCCATGGGACTTTAAGTCATGTTATATGTCCTTAACTCAATTTTTATAAATGCATGAATGATTATGACATTAATGATGATATAAATAAGCATGTGCTCATAATCATAATGTCATGACATAAAATGAAGTCTAAGCATACATGACATAAAACCCTAAACCTAAGCATGATCATGACATATTATATAATTAAAAGTAGATATGATGTCATGACATGTTATATGACAAATCAAGCATGACAAATAAAATATAAAGGTATATAATACCTAAATTTTGATATTAGTTGTCATTTGTCATTATTAAATCCCTTTTGCCATATTATTAGTTTATCTCCCAAGTGTGCCAAAAACTCAAAATGACACACTTTAACCTCTAAACCTAAATTGTGACAATTTAATTGATTTTTCATAATTCCAAAAATATATTGGCACATCCTAAAATCTTTTAGGATTATAATTAAAACACATTTCCAAGGTACCTATGACCTTGAAAATGACCTAAGGTGCCACTTTACCATGGTTAGGTTAACTACCTATCCATTCAAAGTTGGCACACCTAAACTCATTTAGCGTGAATTGATCACGCTCCTAGGAACCCAATACCTATTGGAGCTCCTTGAGTTTGCTAGATATTCACTAGGGATAACTTATCTAGATACCCTCCTAATGACCCTTCTAGGCTTAGAAATCTTGGTCATTTTTGTCTTGCCTAGGTCAACCCTAGAGGTAACTCCCCCTTTGACCTTCTTAATGGCTTTCCTAGGTTTCTTTGAAACCCTAGCCACTAGGCACACACCTTGGTTACCCTTAGAGATGACTTCCCTAGTAACCTTGGTTTTCCTAGACCTAACTTGAGTTCCATCATCGAATGGAATACTATGATAGGTCTCCTTGGGCTTAGGTTTGTGATCCTAACCTTTCTTGCCCTTGGTTGACCCTTGTCTCCTATGCCCTTGACTTTGACCATTTGACCCCTTAAATTGATTTTGTATATTCCTAAGGGTCTTTTTCATTTTCTCAAGCCTTGACCTCAAGACTTGATTTTTTTTTCTAATTTTCTAATTTTTGATTTTTTATCTATTCTTTGGACACGAGACTTCCTAGGCATATGCCTAGTCTATTTAGGGTTAAAACCTAGATGATCCTCAATTTTTCTAATACTTGCCTTAGGTAAAATATTTTTAGGGACATTAGTCTCAAATTTTTCCTTAATTCTAATGTTGACATTCTTAGCTCCTAGACAATAAAATCTATTATTTCTACTAGCATGCTTTTCATGATGAATTGCAAGTGAATTAAAAGCATGCTTTTTCCTATAAATTAAAGAAGGTGCATTAATAAATTTTACCTTAGGGTTAGCTTTCAAGGCTCCCCCTACTTGTGATGCACCCTTTTGAGTCTTCTTCTCCCCCTTTGGACATTGACTTCGGTAGTGTCCCGGTTGTCAGCATTTGAAGCAAATGACATGCTCCTTGCTTTTAGTTGTTGGGGGACCGACATGTTGGGTTTTCGGCACCGCGGTGAGTGTGTGTTCGAATATATTTCGTAAACATGTGCACAACGAAAGAATTAAAAAGCAATACATCTAATTTATTACAACACACACATCACACGTATGCATAGTATAACATGTGTAGACATAATCGCAATTTCAAATTTTACAATAAAAGGAAATTACTCTAGTTATACCTGACGTATCACATGCAGCTGGAATGATATCAACCGGAGCGACTCTTGTTATAATCGCCTCTATCCGTATTCACGTCGAGTATCGTCGAGATGACTTCACAAAATCATGAGCCTCGTCTTCGTAGGAGTCACTAGTCTCGTGTCGAAGACGATGTGATCGAGAGAAGATCACAATCCGAATCAAAATTCGGATTCGAAAATGAGTCCCCAAAACTCGCTTCTCCGGAGAGGTATTCATCAACCGATTGACGAATCCTTGGTCCTCCACCTATGAGGATTACTGGAGATCGAATCCCTCACAAGGTAGCCGCTGTCAGAGCTCCAAACGTCATCCAAACGACGCTCCGACACGCAAAAAAACAAGCTGTCCAAAAAACTGGACAGCTTGGTGGAGGAGTTGCGCCGACCAAAGAGGATGGTCGGCCAACCCTTGGTCACCGGAACCAAGGTGAGTCGTCGGACGATCGCGGGAGGATGGTCGACAGCAGCTTGGACGCTAGCAGCAGGGTGGACGGCGGCACAAGGGGCTGGCGGCATGGACTGCTTGGCCGGCGACAAGGAGAAGAGAGGGAGAGGAGAGGAGAAGTTTATTTTCCAAAATAAAATTTAGGGCTCTCCAAAAACATAACCGCGTTTTTTTAGAGCCCGTGTTTCTTAACCATTAAGAAAACTTCTCCTTAGAGTTATTGGTTCATAACCAAAACCCGTTAACCCGCTCCAATAACTTAAGTTAAAATAAACCGAACCGAGTTGGTCTATTTTAAGTTAAAATGAATCAAACCAACTTTGGTTCATTCATTTAAAACAAACCAAATCCCTTTGGTTTATTATTCACCATTGGATTAGAACCAAACAAATTTGGTTCATCCATCATGTCTTCATAAGACACGTCTCATCCATTCTTCCATTGCAACTGAAATAATTTCATGCTTGCTCCTTGTTTGGTCCAACCAAACCTAGTTTCTCTCGATCTGAGAATCTCATTCTCAAGCTCGTTTTAAATCCTTCGGATTACTCTCATTGTGCGTGTGACCAAATAGGTTCCCGATTTATGTTGGTTGTCTATAATTAACCATTAATTATAGAATGATCATGAATGGCTCCTAGTAGTACATCATGATCCCAATTAATCGAAAAATCAACGGTTGATCCAGAACCATTTCTGAAACCCTTCAGCAGCTACAATGAATCGTGTCTCGTTCCCTTCACTCATCTTATACCCACTTGGTTCAGGACATGATCTATAGTGTCAGTCCTCACTAGGCTGACTACGTCACACCTAGCCTAAGTATCATTTCCTCATCCTACGGATTCTAGTTACTGCACATGTATCCAAGAGTACCTTACTCTAAACATGTAATGCTTTGGCCAAAGACTTTAGTAACAATCCGACGAGAGGCCATGGGTATACATCTCCTCGCAAGGAGTGGTGAATCCTTTATAGGCTATTCAAACACCTTCAGCCACTTCGACTTATACTCAATCATCCCGGGTCCACATCTCCTCAGAGATGCTTGCTTAAGTTGTCAAAACATAAGTCTTCATGACCAAGATGACTTGAATATCGTAAGTCAAAGGAACATCGCACTTAAGCTGCAGTAAGAACTTCATTGACATATCCATATATGCAGAGAATCATATGAAGTCTTACAGCTGGTCACTCCAATGAACTAGTTACCATAACTAGCATCCACGATTAACTCCGGACATCACAATGTCTCCAGCCAGTGAGAATCAGCTGCTTGGATATACCAAGGAGTATACCTCGTGCTAGTCTCGACAGAATTGATGGTGTCCAAATCCATCAATTCATCGACTAGGGATAATTCTAATACATCACAATTACACATGTAGAGATGCTCACTAGTTGTGAAACAATCACAAATTCTCTCATGTTGTGAATCATATTGCGGACATTCAGTAAATGAGTTTAAGATCAAATCAAATACATGAAAATATGTATACTCAAATAGTGAATCTTCATTTATCAAATAAATAGTACAACCATAAGGCGATTGCCTTAGGACACCTCTCATATATTACTAACACGACATCCTTGACCTTTGACACTGGTTGAGACTTCTTGACTCGTTTAGGACACTTACTCTTGCAGTGTCCTTGCTCCCTACACTCAAAGCATATAATATGAATTTTATTATTTATTGACATGCTTGAGTTACCTTCCATGGTAGGGGAGTCCCGAGCTTCCTCTTCCTCTCCCTCTCGACCGGAGGTAGGTGGTTCTTCTTGTTGCTCTGGTATTGAGGATGCCCTAATCTCCTCCCCCTTAATCCTAGAGGTGGAGGCTTCTCCTACTTCTTCCTCTTCTTCCATCGATCCCGATCCGTATGTTGATTCTCTATCAACTTCTGAATCCTCACTTGCTTGTGAGGATGATGTGCTTGCTTCCTCGGTCTCCTCCGATTGAGCCGATGAGCACTCTTCGGCTTCTTGTGATTGTTCTTCACTTGAAGCCGATGATGATCCTTCTTCTTGGACCGGTGTTGAACCTTCATGGAGCTTTCACAATTTGCTCCAAAGCTCCTTGGCATCTTGATATTCACTTATCATAGACAAAATATCATTAGGTATCAAATCTTCTAGAAGTTTTGTTACCTTGACTTCGGTCTTGAACTTAAGACGTTGCTCTTGAGTCCACTTCTTCAACTTAAAGACCTCTCCCTTCTTATTCTTAGGTGGTTCAAAACCTTCCATGATGATGAATCAATCTTCTATGTCCATCATCAAGAATGTCTCCATTCTAGCCCTCCATGCCGGAAAATCTTCTTGGTCGTATGGTGGCGGTGTGTTGATGTCCCATCCTAATTTACTTTCAAATTCCATCTTGTTCCCTCTAGCGTCTTTGCTCTCGGTTGTTAATCCGTAGAAGAGCCCCGGGCTCTGATACCAATTGTAGGAACATTCGGTGACCACTAGAGGGTGTGTTAATAGCGATTCATTGTAGATGGAAGTCATTTCGTGCTTACTACAAATTGATTAGTGCGCAGAGGAAATAAAGCAATAACAAATACACACAAGCACAATACAACACGATATAATGTGGTTCGGAACCGAATGGTTCATACTCCACGGATTGAGCTCTACAAGCTCGAGTGATGACGACACCACTAATAGAACTCCTTCTCGACAATACGTCGAAGGCGAAGAAACCTCGTATAAGTATTTACAACAATAAACGAATAGATACAAGCAAATACAAATATAAAATACACTACAAGTAAAGGAAAAACACTTTACAAATGCTCTTTTGATTGCCTGATCTTTGATTGCTTGAATTGCACTTAGAGACCTTGATTTGCAGCAACAAATTGCCCCAAACACGACCAAGAACCGGTGCCAAATCCTTCCTCCACGAGCTCCCTTTAAAGCTACTCCCGGATTTATGATGATCGACCATCACGAGCCCTGTATTATCTCAACATGAGCCATGTTGGATAAGTTCCAATGGATAGACCATCAGTCGACTGATCATACTCATCAGTCGACCGATGTCTCAATCTAGTCGTACTCGGGCCGATACCTCAAGCTTTTGCCCAATTCCCCACCATCGATGATCTCCATATCATGATCGCTTATCACCATCATCGCCTAATGCGTGATCGATTTCAGGCATATCTTCCCACCAAACCTGGTTGACTCACATCACCATCGACCATCAATTATAGTCCCAATGATCGATACACCTCAAACATGAGATTTTAACCCAAGTATGGTGCCCCCATACTTGCTAGACCACCCTTAGCCTAGACCTAAGCCTTCTAGCCACCTCCATCAGCCTCATGACTATCGGATCCCTCCAAGTCATCCATGACTTGTTCATCCATATGCTAGCCTTCAGGTGCTTCCATCGGCTATTGTCATGCTAACGGTGTCTACACCGCCAAGGCATATTGGGCTTATGCTGCCAGGACTCCGCTTGGACTTTACGCCGCCAACCATTGGACTTATGCTGCCAGGACTCCACCCTTGGACTTTACACCGCCAATATTCCCCTTGGATTTCTCAATTGCCAAGACTCAAGCTTGGACTTTCCCTTACTAAGACTCAAGCTTGGACTTTCCCTTGTCAACCCATGTTGGACTTTCCATGCCAAGACCCATGCTTGGACTTTTCCTTGCCAAAACCCATGCTTGGACTTTCCTTTACCAACCCATGTTGGAGTTTCCATGCCAAGACTCAAGCTTGGACTTTTCATGCCAAGTACACAAGACTTGGACTTCTCCCATGACAATGGTCAAACTATCATCATACATCAAGTATGACCTGGGTCGATTGCATCAGCAATCTCCCCAACACATGTCAGACATCAATGTCAGACATCCATGTCAAACATCAAAACACTACTCGAGTCTGATCAATCGTGACCTGGGCCGATTGCACCAACAGGTTGCAGTGCTTATGGCCTCAATTCGGTCAGATTTCGATCAGAATCTGACTGTGGTTCGATGAGGGTCTGAGTTCAACCGAACCGCGGTCGAATTCCAACTGGATTGCGACCGAAATCGACTGCAACACTGGCGGCCTCAATCCGATCGTGATCCGATCGGACTACGATCAGATTTTAACCGAATTGCGATCAAAATCAACCACGATTGCGACCGCATCGCTGGAAACCGTAATTCAACATTGATTGGACCACGGTCGGACTCCGACCACAGACCAACCACAGTCCGATCGAAATTCGATGCTGGTCAAACTGTTGTTGGAATCCGACGATGATGTTGTGCCGCAGTGGGTTATCAGGTGCAGGTGCTCGGGATCACAGTGCTCACACACAAGAAAGTGAAAAGACATTTTAGAGCTTTTATATAAATTGGAGTATATATAGTATTTAATGGGGCATAGATAGCTGCTCCCTAAATGATTTTATCATAAACCTCCACCTATGTTCCCTAATTTCATAAACCTACATCGATCCCTAATTTTCCTTTCGCTGCATCCCCTTTTCCTTCTACATTGCCTTCTCGTATTCCATTCGTTCTCTTCCCCTTCCGTCGGTCATTGCTTGTCCTCGTCCTCGGTCAGCCATCGTCCGCCATCCAGATTCCATCTCAACAGGTTCTTAAATAAATAAATAAATAAATAAATAAATAAATAAATATATATATATATATATATATATATATATATATATATATATATATATATATATATAAGTTGGGCGCTCAAAATGAGCGCCCAACGTGAGCGCTCCTCACGTGAACAGTGATTTCAAACTTTGGCCTAGTCGACTGTCGAACCTTCTAGATGACTGCTATACTTGAGGTTCCAACTTGACACCTACAACACAAGATCAATGCAATGTATACAAATATATTAATAGTGACAGTTCTTTGACCGTCTGATCTTGACTTCGATCTTTCTCGAGAAGCCTTAGTCGGATCGACATCTACGACTGTCCCTGTACTAAGGACGTGACCTTTCCTCTCCACACAAGGTTCTTATCTTGCTTACCTTTGGCCCTTCTGACCTATCGCTTAGCTTCCGGTCACTCGACCATTGAGGTTTCTAGACCCGAGATTCTCTTGACATCTTTGACCTTAGCAAAGTCTAACACATTACACTACAAAAAAACTATTTTTTGGCGACGAACTTTGGCAACGAAAATTATTCGATGCAAATCTGCAACAGATTTTGCGACGACTTTAATATTTCGTCGCAGATTTGTAACGAAATTTCCGATGAAAAATAATTTGTTGTAAAAATTATAAAATTTTCAACATTTAAATTTCGTTGCAAACTTCGTCGCAAATTGAGGATGAAAATTTTTTTTCGTCGCCAATTAGCGACGAAAAAAAAATTCGTCGCAGATTTCTGCAAAGAATTAAAAATTCGTTGCAAAATTTGCGACAAATTTTTTTTCGTGGCAAATTCTGCGACGAAAAAATAAATTCGTTGCAAACAACTGCGACGAAATTTTTTTTTCGTCGCTAATTTAGGGACGAATACATAATTCGTCGCAGATTTTTATTTTATTATAAAAAAAAATATCAAAAATTCTTCGAAGCCGGTTAAATGACTTAGAGAGTTCGGAATGAGATGAAACAAGTTTCTATATGTTCGTCTAGTTCCCCTGATTATATATATATTTTTAAAAATCAATTTTACCGAAAAATATTGTGATACGTGATTTTTTGAACGTGAATTAAATTTCTCAGACAGACCGATATTCAAAAATGCCCGGATTAAACAAATTTTGACGATGTTTATATAATGAGGAGAACTAGACAAACATATTGGCATTTATTTTATCTCATTCGGAGATCTGTAAGTTAGTTTACGAGTTTAAAGTATTTTATTTATTTTAAAATAAAAATTTATTTGCAACGAATATGTAGATTTGTTGCAAATTTGCAACTAATCCACATATTCGTTGCAAAAAGTTTGCAACGAATATTGGATTCGTTGCAAAATAGCAACGAATCTATGGATTCGTTGCAAATTTGCAACGAATCTTGGATTCGTTGCAAACTCTTAATTTTATAAAAAAAAATATTAAAGAAATCAGTTAACGTTTTCAAATTTTTTAATTTTTTTAAAAAATTTTTTTGCAACGAATATGTGGATTCGTTGCAAATTTGCAACGAATCCTTGGATTAGTTGGAAAGTTGCAACGAATCAATGATTCGTTGCAAATAATTTAAAAATAAAAAATAAAAAACTTTAAAATCTGTGGATTTGTTGCAACGAATATGTGGATTAGTTGCAAATTTGCAACGAATCCACAGATTCGTTGCAAAAATTTTGCAATGAATCCACAGATTCGTTGCAAACTTTTAAATTTATAAATAAAAAATATTAAAAAATCAGTTAACGTTTTCAAATTTTTTAATTTTGTTTTATAAAATATTTGCAACGAATCACAGATTCGTTGCAAACTTTTAAATTTATAAATAAAAAATATTAAAAAAATCAGTTAACGTTTTCAAATTTTTTAAATTTTTTTTAAAAAAATATTTGCAACGAATCCAAAGTTTTCCCTTTTTTTTTTGCGCTCGATGCCCTAATTCCAACTCCTCGCGCACGATAGCCTCCGCCGCCACCCGACAGCGTCCGCGCCCGACATCATCGGCGAACCCGGTGTCCGCGGCGGCCGTCCGCCACGAACCGCCCGTCGTAGTGAGCCGCCGGCCCGTGCCCGTCGTGCGATCCTCGTCCGCCCGCGTGCCCCCGGCCGTGAGCGGCGTCGTCAGACCTCAAGGTCGCCGCGCCCTCGAACCAGCCGCCGCCCGCGAGCCGTGCGCGCCGTGGAGGCCGTCGCCAGGCCCTCGTCGCCCGCGTGCCCCCCGGTGCGCCGAGCCAGCCGTGCCACGCGAGGCCGCCCGGTAGCCGCCCGAGCGCCGCGCCTGCGAGCCGTCGGGCGATCCACCCGCTGTCAGGAGTTTTTGAGATACCTAGTGCATTTATACCTGCTTGCACTGTTTGAGATCGATCCAAGCTGGGAAAGATTTTCACGACTTGCAGGTGATTTTCCTGTTTCATTTATTAACATTTAGGCTGCGTTTGGTAGAGTGTAATGTAATCCAAGTTATAATGTAATCTAAGTTGTAATGGAATGCAATGTAATATTGATTACATTACTATGTTTGGATACAAATTGTATGTAATCTTGGATTACAAAGGTCATTACATTCTTTTGTTTGGTGTCCATTACAAAGACGATAGGAATAGATCGACAACGATGACGGCGGCCAACTAGCGATCGACTGGTCGGCCGACGACCGACCGACGACTGGCTGTCGGTCACCATCGATCGTCGACGATCGGCCGCATCGATCACGTCGACGGCCGTCGCCGTGATCGGCCGCCGCTGCATCGCCGCTCGATCCGCCGGAAATCGATCGTCATCGTGCCGATCGTCGGCCGATCGCTGCGGTCGTCGACGGCTGATCACGTTCGCATCATCGCCGGCTGCCGATCGTCGATCGGCCGATCGTCGATCGATCACGGCCGGCTCGCCGCCGATGCCGCTGATCGTTGCATGCAATAAATCACATTTGCATGCATGCAATAAATCACATTTGCATGCATGCAAATGTAATTTATTGCATGCAAATTGGAAACTTGTAATGTAATCTGGATTACATAGGTTTTGGTTTGTAATCCAGATTACAAAACTTTAGTGCCTTTTGTAATCCAGATTACATTACATTACAGCTCTAAGACAATAACAAACAAAGGAATCTGCCTTGTAATGTAATCTGGATTACATTACAAGACAGATTACGACATACCAAACGTAGCCTTAGTTGTTTAGAAAGCTGCATACTTAACAATCTCTTCCGTTACCAAATATGTATGGACCAATTGATACTGCATTTTATTAAATCACCGTCTATTTCTGCATTATCAATTTCTGAAACATGACAGAATATGTTCTCTAAGTTTTCTAGGATGGCAATATCACTCTTAACGACCTACATAAAGTAAATAACCGCCAATATCTGATCCTTGTAACATAATTTGTTTCTTTCTTTTGACTGAGACTTTTGTTCACTATAAGGCCATTGATCTTCACAAGTGAAGGAGCAAGTGATTGAATTAAAGCATATTTGAGAAAATAGTTGCCGAGATTCTGGAGAGTGTCCATAGTGAGTGCTTTTTCAGCTACTTGTGTCTATGGGTCCTGCTGCAATAATTTGGTCTGTATATTTGATTTCACTTATCTGACAAATATGGGTTTTTTGGGAACAGATTTCTCTGCTACATTCTTAGTTTTCCATCTCATGGTTGACCAACTAGATTCATAATGGCATTCACTATTCAGTTCTTTCTACCTGTATCTGCATGTTGAGCCCTTCCTTTTGATGTCTTTCCATGGAAGACCTGGACAAGACGGTCAATAAAATTTTCACTTATAAAATTTAAGAAGTCTATAACTAGTGCTATGCATCATCATTATCAAGCCATGTTTACCCCAACTGTTTGGATTTGGGTTCCATAAATCTTAATCCTTTTATTGAGCACTATGCTAGGTTATATCATCATTGCTTTATAAAAAATTGGGTTTAACATTTGTGCCAATAGGTTTAGACAATTTTCACAATGACTATCTCGACCTAACACAATCCTTTCCGATGCAATGGGGAGTCCCACTCCATTATTACCTTTTTTTAATCCTCAGAACAACATTGGCTGTTTTTGGGTTTTGCTCTTCCCTTGTGAAAAATCAGTTGTATTCTGACTTGAATTTTATCTTCTAACAGCATGTGGAATACTATCTTATCACTAGAACTTGATGTGGTAGCTAGTATGCCAAGCTGTGTCGAACTCAACTCAATTAGAGACACTGACAAGCAACTTGGCTTGAAAGGAAGAAAATGAAAATCATTTTTCCATACTATAAATCTATGACGGACGCAACTTGGTTTGAGATGGATTGATTAAACCAGATCTAGGCATTTCTACTAGAATAATGAGTGAAAACCAATTCATAATTGGTTCATATGTATTATAATCTTCTATTGGATACTAGTTTGGTCTCAAATGGGGTTCAAGTCTCTATGACTGTAGTGTACTAAAAGGCATGCTTTTTTTTGGATCAACGGTAAATTTATATAATCAAAAGGAATGTACAAGCACTAGATGTCTACAAAATGATAGACATGTATTTGAATTTTGAGGAACACCCTCTCAACACAAAGGATCTGTATAAATGCACATCTGAGTAAGTCAATCCTTATGATTAGTATAAAGGATCCGTATTTGATTTTTTTTAATTTTTGATTAGTACTTTTTATTTTGCTTTAAACAGGAATGATGAAGTCAATCCTTATGCCGGTTGAAAATGCACATATGAGTAAGTCTATGCATATTTATTTTCGTGTTAGTAGATAGTTTTTTTTTAATGTATGATACTTTTTGTTTGTTTCTTTTCTAATGCAGGTAGAAGAATGACGGTCGTTTCTTAGCAGATGATCTTTTCTTTTTTCTTTCGCATGTGTTGAGATATTTTGAGTGGACATTGTTATTTGGATATCAGAACTATGTTGATGTTTGGAATGTTGTAGGATATAACTTTGTTGTTTGGAATGTTGTATTGTTCTAAACTTATTGTGTTAGTTTGTATTTATTTGGATATGAAATATTTTTGGATATTATTGAATGTTATTTTGTTGTATTGAATGTGTGTTTGTTTTGTTTGTATTGAATGTATTTATTTGGATATGAAATATTTTTGGATATTAGAACTTATTGTGTTTTGTTTTGTGTGTGTGAAATTTGTATATATGATAAAATATCGAAACGGATGGAACCTGCTGAAATTTTTTTATTTAGCGACAAATTTAGCGACAAAAATACAAATTCGTTGCTAAATTCTGGGAATTCTGTGATGAATTCTGCGACGAATTTTATTTTCGTCGCAAATTAGCGACGAATTTAGCAACGAAAATAACCTGCGACAAATTCTGCAACGAATTTTGCGACGAAAAATTAATTCGTCGCAAAATTTTGCGACGAAAAATGAATTCGTCGCAAAATATAGTTTTTTGCGACGAATTGTGTGACAATTTTTGTGACGAATTTGTATCATTCGCAAACTTAGCAACGAAATCGTAATTTAAATGTAAATTTTCTTATTTTTAAGTCGTAAAGTTTTGCGGCAATTTTTTTTGTCGCGAAAATTAGCGAAAACACTTAATTAAATCGCAAAAAATGTCGATGAATTTTTAATTAAATCGGCGATTTGCGTGAAATAAAAAATCGTCGCAAATATTTGCGACGAAATTTTGAATTCGTCGTAACGTCTGCAATGAAATTAGCGACGAAATTTTGAATTCGTCGCTAATTTTCGTCGCTAAAATTCGTCGCAAGAATTCGTCGCTATTTTTTTCGCTAATATTTGCGACGTTTTATCCGCAACGAAAATATTTTTATCGCTAAATTCGTCGCTAATGACTATATTTTTTGTAGTGTTATCTGCACACTCAACATAGCACATGAGATAATAAGATAATTTAACTTTGAATCTTTGTCATTATCAAAACCTATGTTCAATTATCTGGTGATCATGCACCAACAATCTCTCCTTTTTTGATTTATGGCAACATAATTCAAAGTTAAGGGAAAAAAGTGCATAACATAACCACATCTCCCCTTTAATTTGCTATGACAGAGTAATAGTATTTTTGAATTGACTTTAAATTATCGCTTTTACCTCTCCCCCTTTCACATATATCAAAAAGCAATATAATTTTTTTGAAAACTTATATTGAATGTTTAACTTGGAAATTTAGAGTTGTAAGAGCATTTTCAAGCTGTACAAATTGAATATCGAGACATATTTAAATTTTTTGAAATGACTTTGATAAGTTCATTTTCAAATGTCCAAATGATAAAATATGAAGTAGTAAACACTTTTATGAATCTAAGCATGTGTCCCTTTACTTTAGAAAAAAAAATCTATACTTTGAAGTTAATTTCGATTTATCAATTTAAGTTCTAAGGATTGTATATCAACCTAGAGATAACTAGAGGTGTAAGTTCAATTTAAGTCTTTCTTTTCCCTCTGCACCAATAATGATTTTGAAAATATTATATACTAATATCTAGTAAGTTTTTTTTTGTTTTTTGTTTTTTTAGATTATCAAAAATTAAGCATACTAACACAACAATCACAAATATTAATAACTAGTTTTAAGATAATATTTATTTGTTGATTTTGAAGGCACTTAAAAATTACATTATTTTTATTTTAATTGTTTTTAATATCTCGCCCATTTTACATGATCAATCATGTTAATCTTATATGTATTGTGAGATGAGGGGTTTATTTTTTACTTAATTAAATTTTAATGACTTGAAAATTAATTAACCTTAGGTTAGATTCGGATTTAACCTTTAGTTAGTTAAGTGAACATTTCGAAAGAGGCCTTCGTCGTGGCGAGGCATATAAGCATTCTTTAATCGGAACAACGATCAATTCCTTAGACAAAGCCAATTTAAGAAATTATATACTTAATTTACTTCAAGGTTATATCCTGGTCTAACTAGTTTAAGATGTTATGAGGTAGCTTCAGTTAGTTCCACTTAGCCAAATGCATCAAGCTAGATACTCCTTATCTAACTCGGATATACGTGACTTCGTTTCTCTAATATACTATCATATCACTGCATCCTAATACTATATTGTCAAGATTAATTAACCTTTGGTCCTATCTAACCGTTCTAAATTAAACAAGTAAATTAATCTAAACATGCAAGCAAAGATTATCTAATTACATAAACTGACTTAATATTGACTCCCCCTGGATTATAACTTCCGTAGGGACGATCCACATAGTGGATTTGATCTCGGAGAACCCAATACTTAGTTAAGTATACATTCGGGTTTATACTAGATTTCGGGACCCATGTTTGAATTCTTGTTTGATCACGATTTACTAGTGAAATAAAGGAATTATTTATTTATCTAAATTCGAGTCCAGTATTATTGTATACAACACGTTAAGACCCAAGTATTAGGTTGAGACCTTTTGTTAGTACCTATAAGATCTAGATATCTCCACAATGGTATGATATTGTCCACTTTGGGCCTAAGCCCTCATGGTTTTGTTTTTGGGCTTTAGAGACTTTGATTGTATTCCTCGTACTCCCAACAATCCCTCTCCCCCCCTCAAATGAAGGACCACAATGAGACCCCTCAAACCTATCCGTCCGCGAAGGACTTCCTTTTCTTGATGTCCGATCCTCAACCCACCAGGACTTCCTGCCAACTGTCTGGTCCTCCTGACCCAGTTGGAATTCCTACCAGTTGTCCAACCCTTCTGGCCTAACTGGACTTCCTGCCAATTGTTCAGTCCTCCCGACTCAATTGGACTTTCTGCCTGGTGTCTGCTTCTCTTGATCCGGACATGGGACCCAAAGTGGATAATATCATATTATTGTGGAGATATGTGAATCTTCTAGGCACTAACACCTTTAAACCCCAATGTGAACTTTTCCAAAGTTTTCTTAAGATCTTGAACTTGTCCATTCAAGGAGGAATTCTCTTCCTCAAGTGTCTTGACTCGAGTTGAGGTTCCTTCTTGAATGTGGCTAGTTGAAGAATTTAAGTTGGTCTTCTTAAGGGTTTCAACTTCCTTAAAAAGAGACTTGGCTTTAGACTCGGACTTAATTAGTTTTTTATTTAAATACTTAATTACAGTATATAAGTTCCTAATTGTAAAACGACGTACCTTTACCAAACCTTCAGAAAAGGATACGAATCCGTGGCTTGTCTCAGACTCGGAATCGGACTTGGACTCGCACTCGGACTCTGACTCAAACTCGAACTCGAACTCAAAGGGTCTTGCCATGAGGAGGAGGTTGTTGATTTGATCTCGTTCTTCTTCATTTGAAGATTCTTCCCATGTTGGTTTAAGCGCCTTCTTGGTAGATTTGGACTTTAGCTTGGGGCAGTCAACTACGAAATGACCCTTCTTATTGCATTCGTAGCACTTGAAGTCTTGCTTGACCTTTAGATTTATTTCGGGCTTTTTCTCTTTAGTTAACTTGTTTGTACATCTTCTTTTATTGATTAATCTTCGAACAAGGTTGACGATCTTCGTTTCCAATTCGTCGTCTATATCCGAATCGAACTCATCGTCTTTGGGAGTTGGTTTATTTTTTGTTTTCTTTTGCCCTACAAACAAAGCTATACTTTTCTTGATCGGGACCGAATTAGTTTGTTCATGCAATTCAAATTCAGAGAAAAGCTCATGTAATATATTCTTAGAAAGATCCCGGGACACTTTGTAAGCATCAACCATTGATGCTCACAATGAAGTCCTAGGAAAAGCCTTAAGTGTGTACATTATAATATCGCGGTTCTCCACCTTCTGTCCGATGGAATGGAGGTCATTTCGGATGTCTTGGATCCGAGCATGAAGTTGAATCGCAGTCTCATTATCCTGTATTTTTAAATTAAATAACTTATTTAAAAATAAATCCCTTTTGCATACCTTTGTATCATCCTTTATTCCTTCGTGGAGCTTAGTGAGCTTATCTCATAGATCTTTAGCATTGATGAAGGGACCGACGCAGTTGAGCTCCTCTTTGAATAGACCACATTGCAATATTTGGGTTGCTTTGGCATCTGCTTCGATTAGTTTCTTCATTGCATTGGTCCACAAGTTACATTCCAAGAGCTCACCCTTTTCATCGATAGGTAGATCGAACCCTTTCTGGATGACGATCCATATGTCGACTTGAGTCTTGAGGAAACACTCCATCCGACCCTTCCAGTAATGAAAGTCATCTCCATAAAAATACGGAGGTCGGACGGTGCTAAATCCCTCTTGACTAGCCATGTAAATCTTGCACGAAACAAAAACAACAAAAAATATTCCAAGACTTGGTCTTGAATTAGTATTGCAGGATAAAACTTAAGAAAAGAATAATCCAATAATAAAAAGTAAAAAAAATTGCTCGACCGATAGTTGCACCGAATCTGAGCGCCCATGCTCTAATATCAATTAAAGGATCGAGAAACACGCTAGAGGGGGGTGAATAGCATATTTAAAATTTTTCTTTCTTTCATAAAAAACGTAAAAACACAAACTATATTGCAACGGAAAAGCAAAAGACAAAACCAAAGGCATAAGTATTTTTTACTTGGTTCATACCTAAACGGCTGCTAGTCTAAGCTAAGGCCTTGCGGTCCTTGATCGCCTTCGAAGGGCAATTCACTAAAACTCTCTTCCTCATTGGAGGTAAGAGATACGAAGCAATACAAAAATGTAGAGAAGGAGGTAACAATCCTACCTCTCCTCTTAGCAAGTAATAAATAAATAAATAAAAGTACCGACTTAAGAAGTGAAAGATGAGAGCTTTGTCGGTGTTACGTCGTTGTTGCGTTGAGACGAGAGCTTTGAATTGATGGAGCACTTTGGGAGCTTTTTAATTGATTAATGGGGGGTGCGGGGTGCCTCACCCCTTCTTTTATAGCCTTTTCAAACCCTAGCACATTAAGATCTAGATCTGGATCAAGATCTAGATAGAAGTTTATCTACAAATCTTATCCTTGAGGTGACACTTGGCTCCTCACACGCACACCAGTCGACTGCTCCTATTGACAGTCGACTGGCCCTAGTCGACTGCTATACTTGAGGTTCCAACTTGACACTTGCAAAACAAGATTAATGCAATGTATACAAATATATTAATAGTGACAGTCCTTTGATCGTCTGATCTTGACTTCGATTTTCCTTCGAAAGTCTTTGTCGGATTGATACCTACGGTTGTCCCCGTACTGAGAACGTGACCTATCCTCTCCACACAAGGTTCTTACCTTGCTTACCTTTGGCCCTTCTGACCTATCGCTTAGCTTCCGGTCATTCGACCACCGAGATTTCTCGACCCAAGATTCTCCTGGCGTCTTTGACCTTGCAAAGTCTAACACATTACCTACACGCTCAACTTAGCACATGGGATAACAAAATAACCTAACTTTGAATCTTTGCCATTATCAAAATTTAAGTTCGATTATCTGGTGCCCCTGTACCAACAGACATGTATAATGTGTTTAATTTAAATAGTTGTGTTATTGTGTAATATTGAATATTTTAATTTTTAACGGTGAAATTTAAGAATGTACAGAAAAATAAATTCTATAAATATAGGGGAGACATTTTTATTTTTATTTTAAATTCTAATAAACCTTGTAAATTTAAAGTTACACACAATAGGTATAACATCTAATCGTATATATTCATTAAATGCATGAAATGATATTAAATTAGAGTTTAATAATAGAATTTTACAATAGACAATTGATTGTTTATCTTAAAATTTATTTGGACAATGCACAGATAGATTAACAGTCGACTGACACTATGTTCAGTCGACTGATCGGAACATCAGTCAATTGATTTGAGTCATTAGTCGACATAGAAATAATCTGTGCTCTTGTCCACTAGATCCAATCGACTGCTTTATAACAGCAGTCGACTGATCAGAACCATCAATCAACTGATTTGAGCCATCAGTCAACTCAGAAACAATCTGTGCTCTTGTCCACTGGATCCAGTCGATTGCTCTATAACAACAGTCGACTGATTCGTCGAAGCACTGTTTCTACTTTTTATTGACTTCCCATCAGTCGACTGAAGTGTTCACCAGTCGATTGATAGGATCATCAGTCGATTGATTATAAAAAAAATTGATTTTTAACCCAAAAAAACTAATTTTTTTTGGCCTAATCAGTTTGATTTTGTGAAAAATTTCGACCGATTCGGTTAAGCTAATTTTTTTTTTATTTAATCTGTTTTGATTTTAATCGATTCAGTCGGTTCGATTTTAACTGATTGCACAACCCTAGTCATTATAGATTGGTTAAGGTGATATTTTAAAATTATCTTATAAATTATCTTTACTGATAATTTTTATTGTTCTTATAAGAAAAAGAAATAAGACATTTATAAATGTCAAAATAAATAAGTTTAGATGATAGTTAATTTTATCTTTATTATTATGATAACAAGACATACATAAATATCTTTAAAATATGACTTTTTTTTTTATATTTTAGATGGTTGTTTATCTATAAATTTAAGACACTTTTGACATTAATATTAATATTGTATTATAACAATAATAACAAATTCTTATCCCACTAGGTGGGGTCGGCTATATGGATTCTTCTACGTCATTGGACTCTATCCCCTATTATATCATCATCTATATTTAAATAAATTTTATTTTATTTTATTTTATTTTATTGTTACTAACCAAGTCTTTTTTGATCTTCCTCTTCCTCGTTTGATGTGTATATTTGTTATCGTTGCATATCGCCTAACTGGAGCATTTATTGATCGTCTAAGTATATGTTCGTATCACCTTAAACGTGTCTCTCGGAGCTTTCCTTCAATAGATGCAACATCGACTTTTTCACTAATGCTCTCATTTCTTATTTTGTCCATCCTCGTATGTCCGCACATCCACCTTAACATCCTCTTTTCTGTAACTCTCATCTTTTGCTTAACATTAATATTGTATTACAACATTATAAAATGTCAAGAATGTAAGGGTCTAAGACGATCACTTTATGAGATATTTTTCAATGATGTCACTAAAATATTAGTGTCATCAAAAATATATTATAAGAGTATTTATAAGTATCAACAATTGTACATCGCATTGTTAATAGGTCATATAATTAATATAAAATTAATAAATTATTGAGAGCTTCGAAGTTTAATTAATTATATACCTTATAAAAAATAATTTTTTAAAATACGATTATTTTTTAATAATATTTCAAGTAGTTTTTATTGTTTTAATGATATAATTGAAGGAAAACAAATTATCACTTTTAATTGACGTTGATCTTTCCATTTCATTATTTTTTTATCAATAAATATAAATTCATTTATTAAATTGACATATGCATCCATCCTACTAAGTTTAGTATTAATCAACATCCCTAAAACAACCCTTATCTCATTATTATCCGTATATAGTTTTCTTAATCATAGCTTAGTGAGGAAAAAAACAAAATTATGTTTCCACTATAGCTAGATTAGAATATAATGAAATGGATAATAAACTATCCTTTTATGATAATGATTTGGAGAATATTAACTCCCCATGATGAGAAATATATTTATAGAATATTCATATATACTCCACATTGTTTCAAAGTTAATTTGTAATATAGTCCAAAATGTTGGTACGATCTCGTTAACTTATAATGAGTATGATTAGGATTGATTAAACTTCAAGGAGTGCTAAACATTAGGTTGATTTAAATTGGGCTCATTTTCCAAATTTTAATTTACGAATAAAAATTCTATTAATTGTCATAGTTTATAAAATTTATTCCTCAATAGTATTCATAAATAATTTATAACTTTTACTTACCAACATTATTAACAAGTAAAATATATATAAATATTTTCAAATGTATTTATTTAGTTTAATTTATTTTTTAAAGTATTCAAGTTAATAGTAAGCTTAACCCTGTATGGTTCAGAATGATCACACTACAAGAAAAATAATATTTAGTGATGATTTTTTTCGTTGCTAATATACAATATTTGTCGCTATTTGATTTTCACGACAAATAAATATCTTCGCTAATAACATCGCTATAAGATTGTCGCAAAAAAAATTTTACGAAAAATTAACATAGTTTCGTTGCTAATCTTAAAGAAAAAAAAGACTTCACTAAATTAACAACAATCGCGGCTAAATTGATGTAAGTTTGTGACGATTAAAGTATATTCGTCGGTAATATTAGCGATCCTTTATAAACATTCGTCACAACTATTAACGACGATATAATATATTTCGTCATTATATTTTATGGACGAATATATGTTTTCGTCGCTAAATAATATTTTCGTGACAATTTTTATTTCGCTAAAAATTGGATTTCCCGAAAGGCTTTCCAAAGAGATTCACGGGCAAGCCGTGGAAATTCTTGAAATTCCCTGACCTGCCAATCCTTTCTATTATCGACGATTAAATATATTCGTCGCTAAAGTATAATTTAGTGATGAAATTCTTAAATTTTGTTGTAAAAATTGGATTACATAGAGAGACCCACGGGCAAGGCAAAGAAATTCCACGATCGTGCTATTGAAACTTAACAACGAATTTAAATAATTTCGTTGCTAATCATGAGTATCTACTTTCACATAATTTCATTTATTTATATTAATATATTCTGTCACAAAATTTTTTATCAATTAACTTAACAACATAAATTTCAAACATTTAATAACGACATAAGAGATCATACTCTTCAAGAATTTTTTTTAGGATTATATTGGAATCAGTCACATCAAAATAATTATACTTTATATATAAAAGAATAAAATAATTGAATAATGTCCTTCCACACTCCAAAAACATTCAAATTGTTACCATCGTTAGATGATGGTACGCTAACCCACGATTCTAAGTAGTTCTGTGGGAATCACGATATCTCATATGATATCAAATACTATTTACAATCCAAGCATCATACATTTGAACTTCAGCATCATGTCTCATTACTAAATAGTATAATTCATTTGTGATCTCTGAATTTGTTAAATTCTTTAACGTTATCATTCTATCCTTAAATCACAGTGAAAAATCTCGCTCATGGTATTGCATAAGTTGATTTGAATGATTTTTTTTTGTGACGGAAGTTGAAGATGTTCGGTGCATAAAAACTTAATTAATTTGTAATTTTATAATAAAATATAAATAAAATAATAATATAATATAAAAAATTACTTTCGATATCGATCGACTTATTTATAATTGTTGATAATATACTAATGTGCTTTCTTATACAAAGTCAATGACAATTTTAGACTTTGTTAGTTGCCAAATACTTATTTACTATGAGAAAACACTTAAATTACATATTACTAGTTGAACATCTTAATTTTGTTCTGACCTACAAAATATTATCTTAATTTGACTCGTATACAATGAACTGAAAGTCAATGCCTCATTTATAATATACTCCTTTGCAATAAATCCTTCAGGTCTTACTTTATTAAAACATATTTTTCAGTCTACTGAAATATCATTCAAAGGATACATCCATCGTGACGACACAGGTCCAGCTAACATGGCTTCACGAGATAAATGAATTATCAAATGAACCATAATGTCAAAAAATATCGGGGTAAATATTCGTTCCTCCATTTTATATAAGCCCGCTATGTTTAAAGATCTTATAGTTATCTTTTTTAAAAAATTACATAACTCAATTAGTGTGTTATATATGTCTTTTGAGAAAAATTTACATACAACCATTGGAAGTATTTTTTGCAACAATATATGACAATTATGTGATTTTAGTTCATATAACTTTTCTTTAATTGCATTGATATTTCTGTATATATTAGCAGCATATCCATATGGAAACTTCACAGATTTTAAAAATTGATAAAATTCACGTATTTCTTTCAATGTCAACATATAACTTGTATATGGTTTCCTGAATTTGCCTCATACTTTCTGTAAATGCAATTCACTCATAATCTCCACGTGTGCAAGTCTAATCTTGATTTAAAAGTATCTTTTGACTTTCCATCTATATTTAATAATGTGTCAACCAAATCATTACAGATGTCTTTTCAATATTCATCACATCTAAATTGTCTCTTAACTTTAAATCTGACCAATACTCTAACTCTAAAATTATAAACTTCTTTACCCAATTCATATCATCCAAAGATCGTTGTTATTTTTTACTTAATGAAGGATGTTTATTGAATGTCACTTGGGGTAACACATCTAATTGTGCTAAAATCTCATAACCATTAAATCTTCGTGATGATCCTTTTTTCAACCTTTCCATTCAAATCTTTATTTATATGTCATGAGTGTTGAACATTCAAGAATCGACGGTGACATGTGTAGTATATTTTACTCCATAATCCTTGAGATTTATTTTCATGCAGATATACTGGACATGTTTTATAACCCTTTGTGTTCAATCTAGATATTGTTTCATATACTGAAAAGTCATGAATGGTCCACATCATAATAACATGTAATTAAAATACTTATTCAGTCGATGCATCATATACTTTCATCCCGTCATAACGTCATTCCATATCTCCTTCTATTCGTCGATCAAAATCGTAAGTATATATCTATCTCTTTGCCAGGTGATTTGGGCCAAGGAATTAAAAGTGACATAATCAAGTATGATGGCTTTATCATTTTTCATGGTGACAAATTATAATTCACAAGTATAACAAGTCACATACTATAAGCATTTGATATGTTTTCAAACGGATTAAAATCATCAATAGCCAACTCTAAGTGAATATTTCATGGATCACTTGTAAATATTTCATGTAAAATATCAAATTCTTTCCATGATTCACTATCTGTTGGGTGCCTTAATAAACCATATGTTTCAATGTAAAATACCACAAGAAAAAAAAATTTATTGGATAAATTAAATTAGTGATGCATGGTTAGGTTGGTTTAAACCTATTGATGTTAATTATTTGAATCTAGGTTTAAATTAAACCAAGGGTTATTGGGTTAATTGGTTATAGGATTAAGCCCAACCCGTTAAATTCGTCGACCTGCTAAACCATTTACTCTTCCGTTCTTCGCCGACTTCTCCCCGAGCGTTCCCATCCGTTTCTTTTCTTCCACCGCCGCTCCTCCTTTCTCCACCGCAGCGATTTCTCTCCCAAAGCCTACGAATCCCTCTTTTGGCGACGTTGTTCTTGCCTTCGATCGCCGCAACCATCTCCCTCGCGTTTCTTCTCCCTCGCCATCGCTTCATCGAAGATCTCCACCCAAGTGGCTGCCGGATTACGCGAGCACAGCGACGCCACCATCGTCGACCCTTCTTGGCCGCGGGATCTCCTCACGCGATCTCACCGCGATGGTAGTATCACCGCGCTCAAAGAGGAGCCGCTGGATCGACCGCTGACTCTTTCCTCCTCCGATTAGCAGTTTTCCCTCTTCCTTCACCGTGAGCCACCTTGAGTCGCTGCCGTGGCTGATCTCCTCTGGATGCAGGTAAGTTGGATTTCTTTCCCTTTGATTCAGAGCTTGCCTTCACCAGAACAAAATCTTGAGGCTATCCTTGTTCCGACCCGATTTACAGTTTTCCCTCTTCTCCTCTGCCTTCAGCCACCGTGAGTTGGATCACCGCCGGAGTTAGGGTCTTAGACCAATGAACTGAGGATGGGGAGGAAGGGGTGATTCTTGAGGATTTGGGCCGAGACTTCTTTGCAACAGATGATCTTGTGTTTGCGGCATAATTCCCGATGAAACAGAGCAATTAGGGAGTACCGACGATGAAGTTTCAATTGCAGGTATATCACTCGATTTTCTTTTCTGTCCATTTTATTTCTGGTGATTGTAGGTGCCGGATCTTAGGTTGAATGGGTCGGTGGCAGTGTGTAATAGAGGGGCTGATCGAATTTGAGGTAAGGCGGTATTGATCGATAATTTTTATCATGGGGTTTATGCTGCGGCAGGGGTTGCTCATGGTGATGTTGGTTGTGGGATATGGTATGCTATTTTGTTTGGGATGGTTGTAATTGTTATGCTATATGAATGGACCGTGAGTTAAGGAGTAGGTGGTATGTGATTAGTTTTCATGTTAAGCTGATATGGATTGGTCTATTTTTGTTGATGGTGGATTTGTGTGTTGAACCGACTGTGGAATCATTGAAATTCAGCTATGGATCAAAGTGTTGATTGATCTTGGGGTGAGATGTGTATAGAACTATGTTTATTTGTGTTGTAAAAATTTGGAGTTGTGTTGTAAATGGGCTGTTGTGTCATTGTAATGACTATGAAGTAGTAGTTTTGTTTGGGCTACGAATCGAGATATAAAGTTGATGTAGGATTATGATTTGATCTTAATATTAGAATTGGTATATGATTGGATCATATATGTTTGTTTGCAGGATTTGGTTCGAGATATCTGCAGACGTGGAAACGACTGGTGTCTACAAAGCAGGTGGGTAATTTCCTACCTGGTCCGGGTAGATGTATTACATTTTGATTTAGTCATAGATATGAGCATGTTAGGTGTTCATATTACCTTGACCCTGCTCTTATTATCGTGTGCTTGATCCTTTACCGTTGGCTATTAACTCCATTGCTGATATCATGTTTATTTTATCATGATTAGGAGTTATATATATAGATGATGTAATTAACTTAGAATTTGTTTAAGTTAAATGCAAGTAGTAAAGTCCGGATGACAACCTGATTGTAAATTGGGCAAAAAGGTCATCAGTGGGTAGCTAAGGTCTTGAACCTACGGTTAATTCTAGTACCCCTAGGTTGCATGTTTACCACTGACTATGTATTGGATAAATGGTCAAGTGAAATGGTATTTAATGTGTCGCTACGGACCTGTGGTCCTAGCTTGATAATCGGTTTGAGTACGACTCACTTCAGGATGGAGAGTGCGTCTATCGGTTTAGTGCGACTCTCTGAGGATAGAGAGTCGTCGATCGATTAGTCGACTCTCTACAAGATAGAGAGTGCGTAGATCTGGTTAGTATGATTCTCTATAGAATAGAGAGTCTATGGTAGATGTCTGTATGTGAGACATTGCATTCATGCATTTGCATGCACGCTGGCGACGAGGTCTCCCTTGTGGTTGAGAGTGTCGCCAGTCATCCTGCCTCCACGGTTACTCATAAGAGGAGTAACCGGTGTGAGGGCAGAGCATTGTGGTGACGCACTCTACCACTATAGACGGTGGTAGTTGGATTTGCGTGCCGTAGTCATGCGTGTGTGGCACTCGACCACTTATGGGTAATGACTGTCGGAGTGGCCAACAGCAGGGACCCCCATCGTGTAGCTTGCTCTTTACGCTTATATGTTACTCGATCATACTGCCCACTCGGCCACTCGAGAGTAGTGGTTGGTGTTGAGTTGGGACAGTTGTCATGCTCGAGCCACCGAGGCCACACTGGGGTCGTGGTAGCTTTAGGGTGGCCAAACATGACCATGCATCTTTGCATTCTTCATTTTGCATATTGCCATATATATACATATATGCATGTATATATATATATATATATGGATGATTGTGATTAGTATACATATATAGATGCAGTCTATATATATATGCTTATTGTGATGTTGCATTTGATTGTATTATGTTTGCTGCATTTGGGTGTACATCATATTCATGCATGTTTCTTGCATTGGTTATACGATTGTGTCGAATACTGGTATGGGTTGGACAGACCATTAGATACCTTGACCTGTAGCTAGAGTATATTGTGAGTTGATCTACTCTTCCTGTTATATATATATATGTTTGATATATGTTCAGGTTGGATTAGAGTAGCGTAGCAGACTTCAGGTATGTCTGCATTTTTATGTTGTTTATTTGGTTAGACGGTATATGCTTGTATTTATATACTATGCTGATATACCTATTGTACCTCTAGAGTATGTTGTTGAAAATACATGTGATATGACATATATACATGTTTTTTTCTATTACCTGCTGAGTTTTACTCACCACCCCCCACGGACCCTGGGTTTTACATGGCCAGTGCTTGGTGAAGACTTCGTGACAGCTTGGAGCACCATAGGCTGACATCGTCTCATCTCACCTCCGAGGCTCCCGTGTGTATTTGGGCTTTCCGTCCGTTGTGTATTGTATTTTGGAGTTTTCGTGATGTACATATTGTATATTCGGATTTTTGTCGAAGTTTTGTATTGTTGTGATGTGTTAGTCATATCGGTATGCATGTGTTGGATGTGTATTATTGTGGTATCATTTCTGCTGTGCGTAGTTGTTTTGATATATATATACTGTTGTGGTTTGGTATATTTGTATATATTGTTATCATTGTGGGCCTACGAGCCTTGTATTAACCCGAAATGTTGCCACGTACAAGGGAGGTGCTGTCCATTTGATTTTTAGCTCGGCATGCTCTCGGGGCGTGACAACTTTAGTGGTATCAGAGCCCAAGGTTCTGCGATGCCATACAATGTTGTTTTTGTGTCGAGTCTTGGATTCTCGGAAGTCGATTTATTCGGTTTTGGTTTTCTGAGATGAGGTAAGAATTCCTGATAACTTATGGTTTAGTAGATATTTATCTAAACTTGATTAGTAGGTGTATACAGTATAGTTATGACACCTGTGTAGACTTGTAGTAGGGGTCGTCCATCGAGGCGACCAACCGGAGTGATCTTTAGGGTTTATACTCCCGGTTATGTTGGTTATGCATTTAGATGCTTATACCAGGGAATAACCTATAGTGTGTTGGTTATTATTCGTAACCGTGGTATGAGTTAACCACAGAAACGATCTGTTGAGTCTGTGAGTCTTGAACCTGTGTCGAGAAGGTGATTTACCTTTGAGAGCCGACTGATACCGAGTCAGAAAAATAGGGGCCAAGTCATCATATTTATTATGGAAATCAGAGACTACAGTCTTAGAGATCTCCATTAACTGTGCTAGTTAAGTCATTACATGTGGGTAATGAACAAACTTGTAGACTATTTGTGATGCAGATAGCAGAAGGCTAGGTTATGGTGTTTCATAGGGATTTTATCCCTGAGTTGTTCATACTGAGTTGTATAACTTTGAGAGTACTTTTAAGTACTTAACTCATGTTATACCGAGAAAGGAGAGTTATTTGCATACCATTATCGGGGTCAAGCCGGTATTTGGTGATAAATGCAGAAAATAATCTTCGGGAAATAATATATCACTTGATTATGGTTTAGTGATGTTGAAAGAGAGTATTTCCCCGTGTCACTTTTAGTGACACATTGTAAGGAATTCTTGAGCTTCAAGAAAAAGGGTGATCAATTAGTAATAGTATACTGTGCAGAGTCGTGAGACTTGCAGAGGTTACGACCATCTAATAGCTAAAGAAGATGAATGAATATTTTAAGCCACCTACGATTGTTGGCTTACTGTTAGATTAAGATGACGGGATCTTCTACCAGATCTATCGAAAGACATTGGATTGAGACAGGAGTTTAGAAATGACTCCGTACAAGGGTTTAAGAGTTGGAGACCGGTAAGCAAATATTGCAGGTCAACTTAATAGAGTCAGAAGTCTCCGACTGTTGGGTAAAGGAGCAAGATCGGAGTCATAGACTTTGAGCTATTTTTCGATTATAGAAGACCAATCACAGATCATCAGAATGTTCTTGTGGATATCAGCAAAAATCAGAACAAAGACTCCGAAGGGATTGTGTGTGTGCAGTGCGGATCACGAAGACACGCGAAGTCAAATTATCCGTTGGATCAGTTCAGTTGTTGCTATTGTGAGCAACCAGTACAGTGGAGGAGGTGTACCTTGAAGATTCAGTTGAAGACTATCGATGGTGTTCCGGTAGGAAGATGCATCGTCTCGACAGCAGAAATCAGCACAGAGGAATGGGTTATCTCATCAGCAGCAACCTACTACCTCAGGCGTGGTTGAAGTTCCGTGATACTACCCTTCAGTAGAGATCGACAGAGCAAGATCGAGAAGACATTATAGAAGACTCAGCAGACAACAACAGTTACCTCCAGATGTGATTTGCTTTGTACAAAGGAGAGAGTATACGACGAGGGTTGTATCTATTTGGTATTCTACAGTTGCAGCTCGTAGGATTAAGGGATGTGATTAGATGATCTAGCAAGATCCTCGGATCATTCATTGCAGAAATGTGACCGCTTTATCACGAACTGTTGGATCTGATCTGGTTCTCTTTGGAGAAAGGCTGAGACCTGCGGGGAGCCTTTGGATCGGATCGACAGATAATGGATTTTTCAGGGTATGACTTTAGCTTACCCTCAAGGTTAATCTATTGAGAGATGCTTGTAGTTACAGGTATCTTTGTCTAGAACATTCTTAGTTGGATTAGAAGGGTCCTTTACATCGACTTGTCGGTCGATGGTATCTCTACCGTCAGGTGAGATGTGGATCAATAATTAAGAAGTCAAGGGATACCCTTAGACTCTGATAGACATACTTTTACTGTGGACATATCCTTACGGATGGTCAAATTGTTGCAAGTATGGTACGATATGTCTCTCGGATGTGCGTATAATCTGAGAGCCTTCGGATGTAATTTCGGATGAACTCCAAGGCTTGCCGTTGCTTAGGCAAGTGGAGTAGGTGTTCGAAATGATTGCGAAAATAGTCTGGTAACGAAGATCACGTACCGAGTGATAGTTTTGTTGGTATCAGTGTTGTTAAACACTATAAGAATTGGAAGAATGTAAGTTGTGATTATAGGAGATGTTGGAGGGGATATTTATCTATCCCAGTATTCCTTCTTGAGAAGATCCGGAACTCTTTGTTGAAAGAGAGATGGACCTATGAGAGTATGCATCGATTAACGATGATGGAATACAATAGTTATTGTAAAGAATATCCTTCGTTGTGGATAGATGATATATTGAGAATAGCCAAAGACACCTGTGTATATTCTAGGGTTGGTATACGACTGGAGTATTGATATTGTATTGACATGGCGTCATACGATTATTATTGTCGTTGTGATGATTGATATATCATCAGCCTAGAGAAAAGGGGATGCAGGTGTGTGGAGACGACAATTTCATACTTGGTATGAATTGTATGAATTTTTATTAAGTTGCTAGACTAATTAACGATTTAGTCGTCATTGGATTTGAGAACCGTGTATCCTTAACACGATTGGATCCTTTTGTAGTTGTTGGAGTTGCGTAACTTGGCCACTGTTGGTTGTGGTAGTTGGAGTTGCGCACTCGACCACCGTAGATGGTGGTTTGCCTTGTATGATTTGGTCAGTACTGTAGATGTGGATAGAATGTCTTAGCATTACTATATCACAGACTTGTATAACAAAGGTGATGTTGGAAATCATTTAGTCGGAAGCTGGTGAAACCAGTTTGCAGGACCTAGATGACGATTAACTTTTACACGAGTATTAGTTAATCCTTCCGGAGTGGACAAAAAGGATGATGTACGCGGATGCATCGTTTCAGGGATCGAAACTATTCCGATGCAGTTGAATGATGCATATCGTATGCTCATGTCAGTTAAGGAACTACGAGATAGTCTGTCGTATACATGACGTGACTTTAGTAGTTATTATCTGGATTTGTAGTTGTATGGAGCAGAAGTGCTCATTGAATTTAACAAGCTACTGGGTAGCTACAATGAAGTTGCTGTAGCGCGAACAGTTGCACAAATTGCAACAAGGGAGATTGATCGCTATAGTTTTCCATGCACTTACAGCGTATGTGGTGTATCTTGGATGGTTGATGGATTTCTCTTTTGAGAAAATATTTCCCCATTTCTGATAAGGATAGTGGGTTCCGGAGTTGCAGTATTTAAGAAAGAGCTGCTACAGAAAGCACATCATTCGAGATGAGCTATATACCTTGGTGGTACTCAGATGTACCGAGAGTTGAAACGTTTATACGGGTGGAATGGTATAGAGTTATAGCAGATTTTGCTGCTCGATGTTTAGTATGCCAGTAGGTGAAGGCTGAACATCAGAAACTCGCTAGATTGCTCTAGAAAATTCCAATTTCCGGAATGAAAGTGGGAGCATATCACGATCGATTTCGTTACGGGATTGCTTAGAACCCGTAAAGGACGTGATGGAATTTAGGTGATTGTGGATCGACTGACCAAATCAGCTCACTTCCTTCCTATTCGTGGGTCGTACTCGTTGGACCATTTGGTAGCGTTGTATTACCGGAAGATTATCAGATTACGTTGGGTACTTTTAAGTACCATATCAGATAGAGATTCACGATTTACCTCGCGATTTTGACAGAGTCTGCACCAGACTATGGGCACAGAGCTTCGGCTTAGTGCAACATTTCATCCGCGGACTGATGGACTGTTTGAGCATGACATTCAAACGTTGGAGGATCTATTCAGATCTTGTGTCGTGGATTATGGAGGTGTAGCTTGTCGGTTGGCTTTACCTCCGACACTTGCGGGTGCTCACAACATATTTCCTGTTGTTATACAGAGGAAATATGTGTCGCATGTTGATTATGTTCTGAAAGAGGTTCCTAATTCTACCTCAGTCTAATGCGACTTACGAGAAGATTCCAGAGTGGAGCCCGGGTCGCAAGGAGCGACAGTAGTGGGACGAAAACCATCTGATTTATAAAGGTTGGATGACAGCCTCATACCGATGAGGAGGCTACGTGGGAGCTGGAAGATACTATCCAAGCTCGATAGTCTCATCTGTTCACTTGAGGAAGGTATGTGGTCCTTTCGGAAACTTACTTAAAGTAATTTTTGCATGTTAGTACGAAATTTGGGGACCAAATTTTTATTAAGTGGGGGAGAATGTAAAATACCACAAGAAAAAAAAAATTATTGGATAAATTAAATTAGTGATGCATGGTTAGGTTGGTTTAAACCTATTGATGTTAATTATTTGAATCTAGGTTTAAATTAAACCAAGGGTTATTGGGTTAATTGGTTATAGGATTAAGCCCAACCCGTTAAATTCGCCGACCCGCTAAACCATTTACTCTTCCGTTCTTCGTCGACTTCTCCCCGAGCGTTCCCATCCGTTTCTTTTCTTCCACCGCCGCTCCTCCTTTCTCCACCGCAGCGATTTCTCTCCCAAAGCCTACGAATCCCTCTTTTGGCGACGTTGTTCTTGCCTTCGATCGCCGCAACCATCTCCCTCACGTTTCTTCTCCCTCGCCATCGCTTCATCGAAGATCTCCAAGCACAGCGACGCCACCATCGCCGACCCTTCTTGGCCGCGGGAACTCCTCACGCGATCTCACCGTGATGGCAGCATCACCGCGCTCAAAGAGGAGCCGCTGGATCGACCGTTGACTCTTTCCTCCTCCGATTGACAGTTTTCCCTCTTCCTTCACCGTGAGCCACCTTGAGTCGCTGTCGTGGCTAATCCCCTCCGGATGCATGTCAGTTGGATTTCTTTCCCTTTGATTCAGAGCTTGCCTTCACCAGATCAAAATCTCGAGGCTATCCTTGTTCTGACCCGATTTACAGTTTTCCCTCTTCTCCTCCGCCTTCAGCCACCGCGAGTTGGATCGCCGCCGGAGTTAGGGTCTTAGACCGATGTGTTGGGTTTCTGGCACCGCGGCGTGTGTGTGTTCGATCATGTTTCGTAAACATGAACACAACGGAAGCAATAAAAATAATAAATACTCCTATTTATTACAACACACACAACACACGCATGCATATTACAACAAGTGTAGACATAACCGTAAATTTAAATTTGCAATAAAAGGAAATTTATCTACGTTATACCTTTCGTATGACGTGTAGCGAACGAAGATCAACCGTAACGATCCTCGCTAGAATCGTCTCTATCCGTATCCACGCCGAGTTCCTCGGGATGACTTCGCTAAGCCACGAGCTTCGTCTTCGTACGGGTTACTAGCCTCGTGTTGAAGACGACGTGATCGAGAGATGATCACGATCCGAATCCAAATTCGGATCTAAAACGAGTCCTCAAAACTCGCTTCTCCGGAGAGGTATTCGTCAACTGATTGACGAATCCTTCGTCCTCCACCTCAGAGGATTACCGGAGATCGAATCCCCGGTAAGTTATCCGCTGTCGGAGCTCTAACCGTCGTCCAAACGATGCTCCGACGAGAGGAGAAGAAGCTGTCCAGAAAACTGGACAGCTTGGTGGAGGAGTAGGTGCCGGCCAAAACAAGGAAGCCAAGTGCTCACCTTTTCACCGAGGCCTAGGAAGATCACCGGAGGGTCGCCGGAGGGTTCACCGGCTGAAGCTTGGACGCCGACAAGGAGATGACGGCGGCACAACAAGCTGGGTGGCAGCCTAGGGTTGGCACCGAGCAACTCCAAGGGTGGGCGGCAACTCAAAGGCTAGGGTTTTTGGATTAGGGCT
Source organism: Wurfbainia villosa (assembly GCA_025175895.1). Classification (NCBI taxonomy): domain Eukaryota; kingdom Viridiplantae; phylum Streptophyta; class Magnoliopsida; order Zingiberales; family Zingiberaceae; genus Wurfbainia; species Wurfbainia villosa. The sequence continues at coordinate 1,160,499 of CM046005.1, forward strand.
TAATTATCCATTAAGCCCTCTTTTATAGAGAACTAATTCTCTTAATGGTTATTGGATCATAACCATTAGGCCCGTTAACCCGCTCCATTAAGATAAGTTAAAATAAATCAAACCATGATGGTTTATTTTAAGTTAAAATGAACCGAACCAACTTTTGGTTCATTCGTTTAAAATAAACCAAACCCTTTGGTTTATTCTCCTCCATTGGATTAGAACCAAACTATTTTGGTTTATCCATTACGTCTTCATAAGACTCGGCCCATCCACGCTTCCATTGCGACTGAAACGATTTCATGCTCGCTTTATGTTTGGTCCAACCAAACCTAGTTTCTCTCGGTCTGAGAATCTCATTCTCAAGCTCGTTTTAAATCCTTTGGATTACGCTCGTTGTGCGTGTGACCAAATAGGTTCTCGGTTTATGTTGGCCGTCTATAATTAACCATTAATTATAGAACGATCATGAGTGGCACCTAGTAGTACATCATGATCCCCAATTAACCGAAAAGATCAACGGTTGATCCAGAACTATTTCTGAAACCCTTCAGCAGCTCGAATGAATCGTGCCCCATTCCCTTCACTCATCTTATACCCACTAGGCTGACTACGTCACACCTAGCCCAAGTATCATTTCCTCGTCCTACGGATTCTAGTTACTCCACATGTATCGAAGAGTACCTTACTCTAAACATGTAATGCTTTGGCCAAAGACTTTAGTAACAATCCGACGAGAGACCATGGGTATACATCTCCTCGCAAGGAGTGGTGAATCCTTTATAGGCTATTCAAACACCTTCGATCACTTCGACTTATACCCAATCATCCCGGGTCCACATCTCTTTAGAGATGTTTGCTTAAGATGTCAAAGCATAAGTCTCCATGATCAAGATGACTTGAATACCGCAAGTCAAAGGAACATCGCACTTAAGCCACAGTAAGAACTTCATTGACATATCTATATATGCAGAGAACCATATGAAGTCTTACGGCTGGTCACTCCAATGAACTAGTTACCATATCTAGCATCCACGATTAACTCCGGACATCACAATGTCTCCAGCCAGTGAGAATCAGCTGCTTGGATACACCAAGGAGTATACCTCGTGCTAGTCTCGATGTAATCGATGGTGTCCAAATCCATCAATTCATCGACTAGGATAATTCCGATACATCACAATTACACATGTAGAGATACTCACTAGTTGTGATCCAATCACAAATTCTCTCATGCCGTGAATCGCATCGTGACATTCAAGAAATGAGTTTAAGATCCAATCAAATACATGAAACATGTATACTCAAATAGTGAATCTTCATTTATCATATAAATGGTTCATACATAAGGCATTGCCTTAGGACATCTCTCATATATTACTAACAGACTCACTGGCCTAATGCCAATCGCTACAGGTATCCAATACCATAAGCTCTAACATGACCCTCAAACTTATTTTGAGGTAATGCCTTAGTCAAAGGATCCGCTAAGTTCCTTTCAAAGGAATTTTCTCGATTTGTATTTCGTTCCTACTGATGATCTCTCTGATAAGATGATAGCGGCGAAGCACATGTTTGGATCATCGATGAGACCACATCAAGTTCATAGATGAACTACTTGATCCAAACCGCCTCTTTGTCGCCTAAAGCGCAATGTATTCTCGCCTTAGCAGCGTAATCCGCTTATAGTGTCAAGCTTGGAACCTTTCCAACTTATCGCGCCCATTCCAGTGAATACATACCTGCATCGAGACATGGAATCATCCTTGTCTGCTCTAGATCCGCATCCGTGATACCCACGTATCACCATGTACCCTTCTCCATATATTAGGAACACATCCTTAGTTCTTCTCAAGTACTTAAGGATCGCCTTAACATACCAATGATCCATTCCGGATCGGATCGGTATCTGCGCGTGACACTCGTGAGCGCATTTATACGTCAGGCCTTGTACATAACATAGCATACATGATAGATCCTATTGCGGATGCATAGGGAATCTTACTCATGCAAATCCTTTCGTCTTCTGTGTGTGGACACATAGACTTCGAAAGGTGTACCCCATGCATGATGGGTAAGAAATCTTTCTTGGATTCCGACATGCTAAACCTCTTTAGCACTCAGTCTATATATGTAGACTGCGAAAGACCAAGCAACCGTTTCGATCTATCTCTATAGATCTTAATCCCGAGGATGTAGGTTGCTTCTCCTAGGTCTTTCATGGAGAATGTCTTGGATAACCAAACCTTCACTGACTGTAAGATTGAAACATCGTTTCCTATAAGTAGTATGTCATCGACATACAATACTAGGAACACGACTGCACTCCCACTAACCTTCTTGTACACACAAGGTTCGTCTGGATTTTGTGAGAAATCAAACTTTTTGATTGTCTCATCAAAACGGATATTTCAGCTCCTGGATGCTTGCTTCAATCCATAAATGGACCGTCGCAATTTGCATACCTTGGTTTTATCAACCGATGTGAAACCCTCAGGCTGTATCATATACACGTCCTCGAGCAGGTTTCCATTAAGGAAAGCTATTTTCACATCCATCTGCCATATCTCATAATCATAATGAGCCGCTATGGCCAGGAGCATCCGAATGGATTTAAGCATAGCTACAAAGTAATAGGTTTCGCCATAATCAACACCTTGTTTTGACGTATATCCTTTCGCCACCAATCTAGCCTTATAGGTAATCACATTACCATCCATGTCGGTTTTCTTCTTGAAAACCCACTTGCACCCTATAGGCTTTATCCTTCAGGTGGGTCAACCAAGTTCCAAACTTGGTTTTCATACATGGAATCCATTTCCGACTTCATGGCACCAAGCCACTTATCCCTTTCTCAACTTGTCAAGACTTCTTCATAACTCGTAGGCTCTCATCATCAATGAGTAACACGCCGCTCGATTCGCTACGAAATCCATATCTCTCGTGAATATCATGTGTTCTACCAGATCTACGAAGATGTGGTGTTACAATAGGTCCAGCCGATTGCTCATCACTATGAGTTGTTGGCTGTTGTGCTTCACCAGGTATCTCATCAATTTCTATTTGAGTCTCTCGAGCCTCCTCAAGCTCGACGACACTCCCACTATTTTCTTGCAAGAGAAACTCTTTCTCTAGAAACACAGCATGCCTTGAAACAAACACCTTTTGTTCCACAGGATGATAGAATTGGTAACCCCTTATTTCCTTAGGGTATCCAATAAATAGATATTTATCAGACTTAGCATCCAATTTGTCTGATACAGTCCGCTTCACATAAGCAGGACAACCCTATATCTTCAAGTAAGATACATGAGGTTTCTTACTATTCCATATCTCATGTGGAGTAGTTGAGACTACCTTGGTAGGCATTCTGTTTAACAAGTAAACAGCTGTCTGAAGTGCATAGCCCCAAAAGGACTTGGGAAGAGTTGCATGACTCATCATTGACATGACCATGTCCAACAAGGTCCGGTTACGCCTCTCAGATACACCATTATACTGTGGTGTATAGGGCGGAGTCCATTGAGACAATATGCCATTGTCTCTTAGATAATCAAGAAACTCTTGACTTAAGTATTCACCACCTCGATCCGATCGAAGTATTTTAATACTCTTGTCATGTTGTTTCTCTACTTCATTTCTGAATTCTTTGAACCTTTCAAAGGCTTCAGACTTGTGTTTCATCAAGAACACATACCCAAATCGTGAGTGATCATCGGTGAAGGTAATGAAGTAGCTATAGCCTCCTAATGCTTGAGTTGACATAGGTCCACATACATCAGTATGTATTAGACCTAGTACCTCTCCCACTCGTTCACCTTTTCCAGTAAAAGGTAACTTAGTCATCTTGCCTTTTAAGCATGATTCGCATGTAACGTATGAATCCAATTCAAACGATTCCAGAATTCCACATCGGTGTAATTCGGACATGCGTTTCTTGCTTATATGGCCAAGACGACAATGCCACATATAGGAGTCTATTTGATTATCCTTTCGAGCACGCGTGTTGCTCGCTTCGATATTGAAAACGTCACTGGATACGTCCAACGTATAAACACCATTGCTTAAAGTTCCAGTCTCATAAAGAACTCTATTCAAAGTTATGTAACAACAATTGTTACTAAAAGTCAAATGGAACCCATTTCTATTTAGACAAGAAATAGAAATGATGTTCTATATCAACGAAGGAACATAAAAGCAATTGTCCAGTTCTAAGACAAGTCCTGTAGGGAGTCTCAACAAATACGTTCTGATGGCAAGTGCAGCAACCTTTGCTCCATTCCCATCACGTAAATTTGACTCTCCCTTGACGAGTCTTCTTCTATTCCTTAGCACATGTATGTCATTACATATATGTGAGCCACACCCAGTATCCAATACACAAGTGTCTAAGAAAATAGAATGACAATCAATAACGAAGATACCTGAAGAAGATGGGGCATCCGATGCCTTATCCTTCTTCACGGACTCAAGATAAATCTTGCAATTTCTTCAATGGCCTCCTTGCCATGATGATGGCAAGTGCCCTTTGAAATGGGTTCTCGCTTTTTAGCCCTTTTCTTCTTCCTTCTCTGTTCCTTTGACTCTCTTAGAACCTTTCTTCGAGGAATCAACTAACAACACCGCCCCCTCGCTTCATGCTTCTCGTAAGGCTCCACAGCTTTCAAAGATGTTGAGCAAAGACTACGATGAACCTTCTTACATCTCGAGGTGAAGAGGAGTCAAGACTTCAACCTTTTGAATCTCACTTGCTCATCAACCAACTCATAAAGATGAAGGACACGATATGAGCATCCGTATGCTCATGTCGCTGTAGCTTGGGTTCCATCATGGCTAGCATGATGCAACTCATTTGTTCAGAATCACTCACATGTTTCTGATAGGCCAACAATTGGTCCAGAGTTGCATTGTCACTAGGATGGGCGGGAAGAGGCGCTTCGAGGACATACGCAAGCTTTTCCACCTTGAGAACAATTCTCAAGTTTCTAAGCTAGTCCAAGAAGTTCGGCCCAGTCAATTTATTTGAATCCAAAATGAAACACAAATTCAAACACATCATGATCAATATATTAACTTAGAAATACAAAACGAGCATATATGAGAAAGATGATTTTTTTTAAAAAATGCATCAATATACATTTATAAATCCCATTCATTTTTCAAATTTCAAAAACCCCAAAATCACTTCGGGAGATCGTAGGTCCATCTCCGAATGGGCTGATATCCATCATAGTTATGAACAACCTTGGAGAGAGTCCAACAAGCCATTCATAACTACGACGGTAGCTATCATCTATACCGATTGCATATCACGTATATGCAACTATCACAATGTGCTATCAACTAATTGAATGTTCACACATACATCGGGTTGTTAACACATTAACAAGTATGCATCATATGCATGGCACCCAACTTCACCTCCCTTTACATCGACCTTGGAGAGAGTCCAACAAGCCGATGCTCCAGGTTAAAGCCAACCCATTAATCGGGAAATAGTTTTAATATGGTTAGAGCGCATTCAACCAATTAGCCCAGCTTGGAGAGAGTCCAACAACCAAAGCTAACGATTGACCTCTGACTCTTACCATATTAGTATTAAACTATTCCATGGTTTGAACATATTCGGGTTCGAGCCGGGCTTGGAGAGAGTCCAACAACCCAAACAAGAAACGGAACTCTGGTTCTAACCATATTAATGGAAGGTGTAGGCTTTAATATTGTTTAAGGGTTTTTATGTCTCATCCTCTTTGCATGCAAATAACTATTATCTACATGGAATGGCATACATGGCATACATCTACATGTCACGACACGCATGGCATAATGTTATGCATCTAATGCAATTACATGACATACAATTATGTCATGTATATATTTCCTTATATGTCATAACTATTTATGGAAATAAAATATGTTTAAGATTTGATTCTCCAAATCAAATCATAATTAAATTAGGAAACAAATTTCCAAATCTAATCACATATTTTATTCATGGAATTATTTGATTAAGGAAAATCTATTTAGGAAACCAATTTCCTAAATCATTAAAACTACTTATGGAAATAAAATATTTTAAGATTTGATTTCAAATCAAATCATGATTAAATTAGGAAACAAATTTCCAGAATCTAATCAAATATTTTATTTATGGAAAATATCAATTTCCATAAATACTTCCAACTTTCCAAAAGTGGAAGATTTCCATAAATACTTCTAGACTTTCCAAAATTGAAAAATTACCATAAATACTTCTAAATTTCCAAAATTAGAAAATTTCCAGAAATACATTATGACTATCGCAAAACCATTTTTACGATTATGTCGAAACACAACCTGGGCTCTGATACCACTGTTGAGTTTCCGGCACCGCGGCGTGTGTGTGTTCGATCATGTTTCGTAAACATGAGCACAGCGGAAGCAATAAAAATAATAAATACTCCTATTTATTACAACACACACAACACACACATGCATATTACAACAAGTGTAGACATAACCGTAAATTTAAATTTGCAATAAAAGGAAATTTATCTACGTTATACCTTTCGTATGACGTGTAGCGGGAACGGCATCAACCGGAACGATCCTCGTAAGAATCGTCTCTATCCGTATCCACGCCGAGCTCCTCGGGATGACTTCGCCAAGCCACGAGCTTCGTCTTCGTACGGGTTACTAGCCTCGTGTTGAAGACGACGTGATCGAGAGATGATCACGATCCGAATCCAAATTCGGATCTAAAACGAGTCCTCAAAACTCGCTTCTCCGGAGAGGTATTCGTCAACCGATTGACGAATTCTTCGTCCTCCACCTCAGAGGATTACCGGAGATCGAATCCCCGGTAAGTTATCCGCTGTCGGAGCTCTAACCGTCGTCCAAACGACGCTCCGACGAGAGGAGAAGAAGCTGTCTAGAAAACTGGACAGCTTGGTGGAGGAGTAGGCGCCGGCCAAAACAAGGAAGCCAAGTGCTCACCTTTTCACCGAGGCCTAGGAAGATCACCGGAGGGTCGCCGGAGGGTTCACCGGCTGAAGCTTGACGCCGACAAGGAGATGACGGCGCACAACAAGCTGGGCGGCGACCTAGGGTTGGCGCCAGAGCAACTCCAAGGGTGGCGGCAACTCAAAGGCTAGGGTTTTGGATTAGGGCTTAATTATCCATTAAGCCCTCTTATAGAGAACTACTTCTCTTAATGGTTATTGGATCATAACCATTAGGCCCGCTAACCCGCTCCATTAAGATAAGTTAAAATAAACCAAACCATGATGGTTTATTTTAAGTTAAAATGAACCGAACCAACTTTTGGTTCATTCGTTTAAAATAAACCAAACCCTTTGGTTTATTCTCCTCCATTGGATTAGAACCAAACCATTTTGGTTTATCCATTACGTCTTCATAAGACTCGGCCCATCCACGCCCATCAAGGCATCATCAAACGATTTCATGCTCGCTTATGTTTGGTCCAACCAAACCTAGTTTCTCTCCCGAGAATCCCATTCTCAAGCTCGCTTTAAATCCTTTGGATTACGCCATCAGGCGTGTGACCAAATATGTTCTCGGTTTATGTTGGCCGTCTATAATTAACCATTAATTATAGAACGATCATGAGTGGCACCTAGTAGTACATCATGATCCCCAATTAACCAAAAAGATCAACGGTTGATCCAGAACTATTTCTGAAACCCTTCAGTAGCTCGAATGATTCGTGCCCCATTCCCTTCACTCATCTTATACCCACTTGGTTCAGGACATGGTCTATTGTGTCAGTCCCCACTAGGCTGACTACGTCACACCTAGCCCAAGTATTATTTCCTCGTCCTACGGATTCTAGTTACTCCACATGTATCGAAGAGTACCTTACTCTAAACATGTAATGCTTTGGCCAAAGACTTTAGTAACAATCCGACGAGAGGCCATGGGTATACATCTCCTCGCAAGGAGTGGTGAATCCTTTATAGGCTATTCAAACACCTTCGATCACTTTATTTTATCATGTTTACCGTTGGCTATTAACTCCATTGCTGATATCATGTTTATTTTATCATGATTAGGAGTTATATATATAGATGATGTAACTAACTTAGAATTTGTTTAAGTTAAGTGCAAGTAGTAAAGTCCAGATGACAACCTGATTGTAAATTGGGTAAAAAGGTCATCCGTGGGTAGCTAAGGTCTTGAACCTACGGTTAATTCTAGTACCCCTAGGTTGCATGTTTACCACTGACTATGTATTGGATAAATGGTCAAGTGAAATGGTATTTAATGTGTCGCTACGGACCTGTGGTCCTAGCTTGATAATCGGTTTGAGTACAACTCTCTTCAGGATGGAGAGTGCGTCTATCAGTTTGTGTACGACTCTCTACAGGATAGAGAGTGCGTCGATCAGTTGAGTACGACTCTCTACAAGATAGAGAGTGCGTAGATCTAGTTAGTATGATTCTCTATAGAATAGTGAGTCTATGGTGGATGTCTGTATGTGAGACATTGCATTCATGCATTTGCATGCATGCTGGCGACGAGGTCTCCCTTGTGGTTGAGAGTGTCGTCAGTTATCTTGCCTCCACGGTTACTCATAGGAGGAGTCACCCGTGTGAGGGCAGAGCATTGTGGTGCCGCACTCTACCACTATAGACGGTGGTAGTTGGATTTGCGTGTCGTAGTCCTGCGTGTGTGGCACTCGACCACTCATGGGTAGTGACTATCGAAGTGGCCAACAGCAGGGACCCCCATCGTGTAGCTTGCCCTTTACGCTTATATGCTACTCGATCATACTGCCCACTCGGCCACTTGAGAGTAGTGGTTGGTGTTGAGTTGGGACAGTTGTCATGCTCGAGCCACCGAGGCCACACTGGGGTCGTGGTAGCTTTAGGGTGAGCCGACATGACCATGCACGCATGACGACTTATGACATTTTTGCATATTGCCATATATATACATATATGCATGTATATATATATATATGGATGATTGTGATTAGTATACATATATAGATGCAGTCTATATATATATGCTTATTGTGATGTTGCATTTGATTGTATTATGTTTGCTGCATTTGGGTGTACATCATATTCATGCATGTTTCTTGCATTGGTTATACGATTGTGTCGAATACTGGTATGGGTTGAACAGACCATTAGATACCTTGACCTGTAGCTAGAGTATATTGTGAGTTTATCTACTCTTCCTGTTATATATATATATATATATATATATATATATATATATATATGTTTGATATATGTTCAGGTTGGATCAGAGTAGCGTAGCAGACTTCAGGTATGTCTGTATTTTTATGTTGTTTATTTGGTTAGACGGTATATGCTTGTATTTATATACTATGCTGATATATCTGTTTTACCTCTAGAGTATGTTGTTGAAAATAGATGTGATATGACATATATACATGTTTTTTTCTATTACCTGCTGAGTTTTACTCACCACCCCCCACGGACCCTGGGTTTTCTGTCGCCCAGGTAACAGGTAGAAGACTTCGTGATAGCTTGGAGCACCGCCGGCTGACATCGTCTCATCTCACCTCCGAGGCTCCCGTGTGTATTTGGGCTTTCCGTCTGTTGTGTATTGTATTTTGGAGTTTTTGTGATGTACATGTTGTATATTCAGATTTTTGTCGAAGTTTTGTATTGTTGTGATGTGTTAGTCATACCGGTATGCATGTGTAGGATGTGTATTATTGTGGTATCGTTTTCGCTGTGTGTAGTTGTTTTGATATATATATATTGTTGTGGTTTGGTATATTTGTATATATTGTTGTCATTGTGGGCCTATGGGCCTTGTATTAACTCGAAATGTTGCCACGTAAAGGGGAGGTGCTGTCCGTTTGATTTTCGACTCGGCATGCTCTCGGGGTGTGACATTCAATCTGCTGTTTTAATATCATCTAATATCTTTTGTTGTATGTTTCGAAATAAACAACCGTTTAAGTCTGGGCTTCAAAGGAAAATATCGAAGAATTTTCTGAGCATTCTTATTCATCCCATCATACTTGTATTTGGGCTCTTTACACATTGGGCATGTATCTTTATTATGATGCTCTCTTCAAAATAATATACAATTATTCTTACATACATGTATCTTCTCATATGTTAATTCTAAATCTTTTATCATTTTTTTGCTTCATAATGAGAGGTTGGAATCACATTCGATTTAGGAAATATGTCTTACAATAACTGAAATACATATCAAAAGATTTATTGCTAAAACCATTTAACATCATCACATGTATTAGCTTGATTAAAAAACTAAATACAGAAAAATTCGTACAATTGTGATACAACTTTTTTGTGTTTCTTAAAGAATTAAGGTATAACTTCCTCTAATATCATTTGCATTCGTATTTTAATTGGTATCATCTAATTGAGGCACATTGGTATTGATATTTTCTACATTTCTTAAATCAGTAAATATATCTTGAAAATCATCTTCTTCAACATCATAATCAAGTCCATCTTCATTGACAATAGTTATATTAATAGATGATGTAGCAACTTCTTTATGAAAGTTTCACACTTTATATAATTTATCAAATCCCCACCTATAAAAAGATTCACGAATATAATCCAATTTATATTTAAATAAATTGTCACACTATCGACATAGACAACGAATTTTGTATAAATTCAAGCATATCATATAATTCTTGTCACCTTTAAAAATTGATTTAACTCATTTATATATTCAGGGCTAATTCAATTTTGAATTATTATTCAACTTTTATCCATATTTATAAAACCTAATTAAACATATATAAAATGTAAAATTATTTAATAAATAAGTCTTATAAATATGTTTGACGATAACTTTCAATAAAATTAATTTAACAACTTAAATTAATTAATCACATAAAAAATAATCAAAAAATTATGATTTAAACATCAAAATAACTATAAATTTATCATCTAAGTTTCAAAATATCCCTAAAATTACCATCTAAGCATCAATTTAGCCCTAAATTTATCATCTAAGCATCAACATCTAACCATCAAATTATCATCTAAATATTTATATAACTCTCAAATTATAATGTAAAAATAAAAAAAATCCTAAATTTATCCTATAACCGTCAAAATAATCCTAAATTATCATGCAAATATCAAAATAACTCTAAATTTATCATCTAAGCAACAAAATAACTTTAAATTATCATGAAAAAAATAAAAATTGAAGAATTTATACCATATTTGTGTAGAAAATATTCAAAAGAATAAGAAGAGCCCTCAGACGGAATTAGAATCGAGTGGTGGAGCGTCGAAGGCAGCGGTGGAGCATCGGAGCCTTAGAGGTGATGGAGAATGTGTCGGCAGCAGAGTAGCGAAGGCTACAGCGGAGTGTCAGAGCTTCGGAGGTGGCAGAGAACAGGTTTAGGAGGCTTCAGAGGCAGCAGAGCACAACTTTAGGAGGCTTTGGAGGTGGCAGTGACGGCAGAACGTCGGAGCTTCGAAAGCATCGTCGGAGCTTCGGAGGCGATGGAGCATCGGTCGGAGGCTTCAGAGGCGAGAAGGGGTTGGCGGCAACGAGAGGTAAAATAATCTGATTGGGTCGAGTGGGGAAGGGTTTTAGGTGGACTTTAGCGATGAGTTAATTAATTACAATCGTCGCTAAAATAATTATTATTTAGTGACGAGGTTTAAACATTTTGTCTGTAATATTGATGTTGGCGATGAAGTTTGATATTTCGCCTCTAATAAATAAATATTTTAGCAACGGATGTAATTAGACTTGCCGCTAAATTATATTTTTTTAAAAACAATTATTTTTTGCGATGATATATTAATTATTTTGTCGCGAATAATTTATGTTTTTATGAAAAATATTTATCTATATTCTGAGTTCCGATGATATATTTTTTTTTGGCGCTATTAATACAATTTAACTATGAAATCTTGAATTATCGTTAATAAATCGTTGCTATTTTAATGATTTCTTGTAGTGTCATGGTTAAAAGTTGTCATGACTAGCATGCTTAGTAATGTGGCAACACCACCAATGTCTAATTTGTAGAGCATATATTTTGCTATTTTAAAAATCATTTCATTTTTTATCATGTAGCAAAATGTGATAATGTTCATACTAAGCGTCCCAAACTTAATGAAGAGTGATAAATCACAAGGGTTTTGCGCTGGCACAAGGGTTCCTTGCATGAGAAAGATCAGGAACCTAGCGAGGTATTTCGCACCCATTGGAAATTAATCCCAAGACCTCATGTGACAAACATCTATGTAGTTACCAACTGCGCCAACTGATGGATAGAGTTGTAAATGAACTAAGTATTCATGAACAAGTTTGGTGTTTAACTTTATAAGAGTTTGATTATGTTTATTCAATATGCATCAAAGTTAATTAAATGAATAAACTTGAACAGTTTGATAGATTAAATGAAAAAATTTGAACACATATATTTGCCTTGTTAATATTCATGAACAGTATTCGCGAATAATCATGACAATATTCGTGAACAGTATTTATAAATAGTATTCGTGAACAAAACTCATGAATCATGTTCATGATTATATTCGTTTATAAATTTATTTATAAGCTCGTTTATACTCATTTGAATTATCTATACTAACCAATCAAACAAAACATAAAATTTTAAAATTTTAAACAAACAAATAAGCTTAACCTAAGAATTTGATAATGTTTAAACAAACCAAATTTAAATAAGTTTGATTCAAATTTGATTAAAACTTGAACCGAGCTTGATTAGAAGCTCAATACCAATTAAACAAGTTAAGTTCAATTCAAGCTCAAACTCAAAAAAAAAAAAAAAAATCAAGTCAATCTTGAACGGTTGTTTCATTAACTTAGTTAATTTTAAGCTTGACTTTAGTCGGCTTGGTTGTTTTATCAAATAATCATGAACCCTATATAAAACAGGGCTTGTAATTATTGGGAGTATTGGAAATACAATTAAAGTCTCACATTGGTCAGATATGGAAAAGATCATGTATTTATAAGATGAAAAGATATCTCTATTGGTACGAGACCTTTTGGATAAAAATCAAAAATTAAATTATGAGGGCACATACCCAAAGTGAATAATATCATACCATTATAGAGATATATGAATATGTTAGACACTAACAATTGATATCAGACTCATGGTTCATTTCAAGTCATATACCTCGAATGAAGGAAATGAGGCTTCCATATCTAGATCAAGAGAACTAAATATCAGACAGAAAGTTCAGTTGGGTGAAGAAGATCGGACAACTGATAGGAAGTCCAGTTGGGTCAGAGAGACCGGACAATTGGCTGGAAGTCCAACTGGGTCAGGAGGACGAAATAGTTGACAAGAAGATTTGGTTTAGACATTAAACAGAGGAAATCCTTTGAGAACAAATAGTGTAAAATACCGAAAAAAAAAATTATTCCTCATTAATTGATAAACTATCTTGTGGAATTTTTCAGAAATTTTTAGAAATTTTTCTGGAATTAAACGGAGGTCTTATGGATATTTTATGGGGATAAAGCAGATAGACTTTTATAAATCCTGTTTAGACTGTATTAATGGGTTTAATAAAAACCGTTTAATTTTCCCCGATCCTTTTCGTTTTCCCCGATCGATCAATCCTCTCCTTTTCCCGATCGCGCCGCACTACGGTTTCTACCGACGCAACCTTCTCTTCTCCCCGTGCCCCTTTTTCTTGCCAATCGGCGCGATTCTTCTTCTTCCCGACTTCTCACGCGCAGCCGCAGATCTCGCCGGGTGATCTCCGCCTCTACGCCGCGTTGCCCGCCGTCGTCGCCAGGTGGGGAGTTGACCCTATCGTTGTCGCCGTGGGCGACAGTGGCTCCCCCTGCTCTCGACGATGCCTCCCCACCGTCGCTGTCGAGCCCAAGCTCGATCTGCCACCGGAGTTGCAACCTTGCCGATGCCTCCTCGTCTTCTCTGCAGGAGGTTCGGCCGGAAGCGAAGTCACCGAGCATTTGCAGCAGCCAGCCGCCCAACACCGCTTGCCTCGTCGGTAAGACGATTCACCGTCTTCTTCTTCTCCAGCCGATGCGATCGTCGTCGCACGGGTCGTCGCCGCCTTCATTCAGCGGGGATTTGCACCGCGAGAGATCGACTGTCGCCGCCCTAGGGCCTCCCCTTTGCCGCCGCAGTTCGAACGCTCTTCTTCCTTGTTCCGGTGCGCGATCTTCATCCCTCCATCGACGGTTTGCGAGCTCCAACCGGTGACTTTCCTTCTCTACAGCGTTGTTCCGATCAACAATCTTCCGACGCGAACGATCCTTCGTGATCCTAGCACGGTGGTGATGTTTCCTACCTTCGTGTTGTTTCCCACAGCACACACCCTCTCGATTTTATCCTATTTTCTCTATTGCTCTCCATTGTTCCTATACATGGATGTCGATCCATAGTGAGTTTTTGCAGTGATCTCTAGGTTTGCTGTTACGAGTTGGGGGTTGACAAATTTGATCTTCTCGGTGGAGTTACTGATCAAGAGTGTGGTCATCTTCCAAGATTATCAGGAGTTTAGGGGCTGCGTTTGGGTGAATCTATGATTTATTGAGTAAGGAGGACAGTGATAGATGGGGCAAATTATGCATCGAAGAAAAACAAGGGGAGCTTGACCTTATGGTGGTTAACAACTTTGCCGTCATTTGCTGTGATAATCACCTACACAGAATGCTTCAAGGCTTGATGCTAGCCACTCAGTTTCTGCTTACCCTTCAATCTTCAGGTAATCGATGTGCCTTATCTTTGTTACTTGGATTTTAATTTCAAAAGGTTGTAGATCAGGTAATGACCTTGTGATAGTTGTGGTACCTTGTGATGGTCAGGGTTGGAATTGATCTTGTCTTAATTTGGTTGTTTGATACAGAGTAGATATGGATTGGGGAGCAAGATGTTGAACGATGACATCTAAGTGAATGATTAGGGAAGATCAGATTCCATTGAGCGAATTAAGAGGATGGTTGTGATTGAAGCAAGAATGGGTAAGTCTGGATCTAAATGTTATAAATTTGGTATTTGACTTACAGTTGGTTGAATTTTAGTTATTTGCCTATGTGATGAGTAGAGTTGTTCTATTGGTGAGATTTGGGATTAGGATTGAGTTAGATTCCTTTTCCTACCGATCATTTATGTTAGTGCTTGAATTTAATTGTGAACGATGATATTTGCAGGACATGGATACGAGGAAGATCCACGGACGTGAAGATATTATTTCACGGAGCTATTTAGCAGGTGGGTAATTTCCTACCTGGTCCGGGTAGTTGTATTTCATTCAGATTTAGTCATTGATATGAGCATGTTAGGTGTTCATATTACCTTGACCATGTTCTTTTTATCGTATGCTTGATCCTTTGCCGTTGGCTATTAACTCTGTTGCTGATATCATGTTTATTTTACCATGATTAGGAGTTATACATATAGGTGATGCAAGTAACTTAGAATTTGTTTAAGTTAAGTGCAAATGGTAAAGTCCGGATGACAACCTGATTGTACATTGGGCAAAAAGGTCATCCGTAGGTAGATAATGACTTTAACCTAGGGTTAGTTCTAGTACCCTTAGGTTGTATGTTACCACCGAACATGTGTTGTGTAAATGGTCGCTTAGGTATCGCTAGGTGGTTCTAGCTTGTTATAATCGGATGAGCAATGACTCTCAAGGTGATAGAGAGTGCGAGTAGATTGGTATGACTCTCTACAGGATAGAGAGTCTATGGTGGATGTCTGTATGTGAGACATTGAATTCATGCATTTACATGCACGCTGGCGATGAGGTCTCCCTTGTGGTTGAGAGGGTTGCCAGTCATCCTGCCTCCACAGTTACTCATAGGAGGAGTAACCGGTGTGAGGACAGAGCATCGAGTGCCGACTCTACCACCATAGACTGTAGTAGCTGGATTTGCATGTCGTAGTCCTGCGTGTGGTACTACCACTCATGGGTAGTGATCTGAGTGACCAACAATGAGGGACCCCCATCGTGTAGCTTCTTTACGCTTATATCGCTACTCGATCATACGCCCACTCGGCCACCGAGAGTAGTGGTTGGTGTTGAAGTTGGGACAGCTTGTCATGCTCGAGCCACCGAGGCCACACTGGGTCGTGGTAGCTTTAGGGTGAGCCGACACGACCATGCCGATCTTTGCCGATGGCATTTTGATATTGCCATATATATACATATACGCATGTATATATATATATGGATGATTGTGATTAGTATACATATATGATCTACCATATATATACGCTTATTGTGATGTTGCATTTGATTGTATTATGTTTCGTGCATTTGATCAGACATCATATTCATGCATGTTTCTTGCATATGTTATACTACTGATTGATATCGTATGGGTCGATAGGTATGATACCGGCTCGTAGCTTGAGTAGATTATGTGTTGGTATTACTCTTTCTGTTATATATATGTTGGATATATGTTCAGGTTGGATCAGAGTAGCGTAGCAGACTTCAGGTATGTTTGCATTTTATGTTATTCATTTCAGTTAGATGGTATATGTTTGTATTTATATACTATGCTGATATACTTGTTGTATATCTAGATTATGTTGTCGAAATACATGTGATATTACATATATATACATGTTTTCTATTACCTGCTGAGTTTTACTCACCACCCCACGGACCTCGGTTTTCGTCGCCTGTAAGACTTCGTGATGACATCGAGCACCGCCTGACATCGCCTCATCTCACCTCCGAGGCTCCTGTGTATTTGGGCCATGTCCACGTGTATTGTATTTGGAGTTTTCTTGATGTACATATTGTATATTCGAATTTTGTCGAGATTCTGTGTTGTTGTGTGTGTTAGTCATACCGGTATGCATGTGTGGGATTGTTGTAGTATGTTTCCGCTGTGTCTTGTGTAGTTTTTATTTTCATACATATATATTGTTGTTATTGTGGGCCTACGGGCCTTGTATTAACCCGAAATATTGCCACGTACAGGGGAGGTGTCGTCCGTTTGATTTTCGGCTCGATATGCTCTCGGGGTGTGACAAATAGGCTTGGGGGAAGCTAAATGTGGTCCTTTGTTTGAGGGGAGATTGTTTGGAGTATTTGAAATACAATCAAAGTCTCACATTGGTAAGATATGAAAAATATAATATGTTTATAAACTGAAAATATATCTCCACTGGTATGAGATATTTTGGGTAAAACTCAAAAATAAAACCATGATAACTTTAAGTTCAAAGTGGATAATATCATATTAGTATGGAGATATATGAATTATATAGACACTAACAGTAATGATTCATTTACTATTGTGCAAGAGTTGGACTCCGTCAATATAGCGACTCCTATCAGTCCGCCCCTAGACTATCATAAGAGAGGTAAATGACGGTGAACCTTTGATCTTGAGACTAGTAACCAGCACATGGGGGAACATCACCCTCATATTTACGGAGTTGTAATGATTCATTTACTTTAGGCAAAAGGTTAGAATCTGCTAACCTAGCGACCCCTACTAGTCCGCCCTCGGGCAATTGTAAGGGAGGTAAATCACGGAGAGCCTTTGGCTCAAAGTCCGTTGGTAAATCGCATAGAGAGCGACATATCCACAAAAACAGAGGATTGACTCTTACTTCCTTAGATAAATTTTATATGCATTTACCATCTGAACTAGCCTCTGCATGGGCTAATGATTCATTTATTTGTACTAAAAGATGATAACACTCGCCACCTCACTGCTGGTCTCTCGATGATGATGAAAAGAGATAAATCACGGACAGACATATTGGCTCTTGACCTAGTGGCTAAAAACAATGAAAGTTTTAGTTTTTTATCTCTTCCGAAATTGAACCCTTTATACTTATAACAATATCTATATTCTACACTGCTCTATCTATCAGATCGTCTCGAGAGGATCAAATGATTCATTTACTTTCCTATCAATGGAGATTTCATTGGATTTTTTTTTTTATCATCGTACTCTGTCCCAAAGGGCATTGATCACAATTTATCGCAGTCAGCATACATAACTTTATATAGACTTGACATTAAAACTAGCAATTCGGATGCAAATTTATATTTGCGGTCTTGCGAACATTTTTCTCGCATCCCCTATTAATATAGAAAAAGTGATAAATAAACGATACTAATTTATTCATAATTGATATCTCATCACTGACTTATTCGGCAATAATTGTCTCACGTCGAAACTGATCTACAAAAGTATCGGACCAAATCTAACAAAACCCTAGCTAGGGGCTAGGGGCTAGGGCTACAAAGGAAAGGTACAATGATGCACATGGAGTGACGCCATGCTTGCGTGTGCGAAGATATGTGATCGACAAGGGTTTAGATCCGACGGACCCAAATGAACCAAGATCGATGTAACACCAATTAAATAAAGAGACACTTGGATCGGATCTAAGCGTGCAAGGACACAAATCATGTGATCTGATTAAATGAAAGGACTGTACTGCGCACTAAAACTCGGGGTCCATTGACTTCATTCCATTTTTTTTAATTGGCAGCATCTACTAATTGGAAGATTTTAGACTCGACTTATTCGAAAATAACTGATCCAATCTCATTAAAATAAAATTTTTTCATCAGTTAAAATTAATTAATAAAAAACACAAATATCAAATAATCTATCAGTCTAATATCCTTTAACGGATATCCCATTTAAAAAATAAATTTTATAAATTAACTAAAACTCAAATAGCAGATATTTAATTTTACTAATAGTATCATGCCAATTACTCTGAATGCAACGTTATTTTTTTTGTTGACATTGAAGTATTAAATATTTGATCCAATTAATTCTTTAGAATAATCGATTCTGTCCCACGAATCTTTAAAATGTTTCATCAACAACTGAATTAGATATGATCGGAGTCTAAATAGTCTCCACAAACCATCAAAGATAAATCAGAAAAACGCTCACAATTTTTTCACGATTCAATTCGAACTCTATAATCGCATCATTTCTAAACGACGATCTAATATTGAAATCGTCCTTTGTCCACCAAGCAAACTCTTGGACTTCAAGACTGTCCGAATAAAATTTTTTTAAATTCATTATTAAACGATGTCACAACAGAAGATCGAACTATATTCTCCTATGGAATGTCTCTTCATTTCTGCCGTTATACCGTGCCCCTGGAACAAGACTTCATTCCATTTTTTTTATTGACACAAGATATCCGAACTTACGATCCAATTAATCCATGAAAGTGATCAACAATACCCCACAAATCTTCAGAATACCTCACTAATAATTAAATCGAATAAGATCGAAATTCAAATGACATTCACAATCACATCTGAACGACGATTCAATATCAAAATCATACTTTTTATTACAAACTCCTAGACTTTGAAATCGTCCGAATAAATTTTTCATCAATTTATCATTAATCGATATTACAATAAAAAATCAAACTATATTCTTTTATAAAATATCTTGGCGTCGTCGGGCAAGACAACTTCATTGCATTCATGCATGTGTAGTAGTCCAAATTATCAATCAAAGCAATTAAATCAAAGACCAACAATAAAGCCAAAAAATAAAAATATATATATATAAATATCGAAAAATAATAATAAAAGAAATTATCCATTAATTTAAAAACAACAATTGTCACATCCAAAAATGAACTCCAATTCAACGTGCGACCATCCATTTTATCCTCCTCTTTCGTCACCGTCCGCATAAAATCTGCAGAATCAAAAATACAGTTTTGTAGAATAAAACATTATTATCAACTTTCACTTTCCCTCGACCAATTTTATGCGGGCACCAGCACTCCACTATTAATTAACCTCTGACGCAAGAGGAATCGTCGTTTCCCTGCATCCGCATCAATGGACCCCGCACCGATCTCAACGGTTTATTAGACCGTGCGGAGACATCGCAAACATTATCTTATATTACAGTAATTAGATTGAAGGCATACAATTCCATATAAAATCGAAAGATATTTTAATAATTAACCAAAAATAAAAATTAAAACATGACACTTTCAATTCAAATCAGAAATTTCCACAAGATAAAGCTGATCGGCTGATCCTTCTCGCCAGTGTAACCCTTCCTGGAGTTTTCCTGCGCAGAATCACAAGACCAGATCCCCACCGTCCGTTCGCTATGTACAGTTGTACTTTACATCCTTATCGGGCTTCTAAAGTTCACTATTTACAAACCAACAGCATTTCATCCGTCCGATTTTTTTTTAATATGTTTTTTTTTTGAATTTATTTAAAATCATTTACTTCACCAGGTCCGATACCCAACCGACGTCCGGCGACGCGGCGTCCGGAGATCCGTCTGTTTTCTCCATCACGCACTCCTTGCTCAGCTTCTCGAAGGTCTTGGCCCTCAAGGCTCTCCCGGACTCGACCCTCTCCGCCGGCTCCTCCTCGCACGGAACGAAGCCACCGACATCGATGGCGTCGAACCAGCCTACGCCGCCGGCGACCGCTGTGGGGGTCGCCGGCAGACTGCAGAAACCTGGCCTGCCCCTCGGCGACGAGAAGGGGCCATTGGTTGCTTGTAATCCCCATGAGCAGGGGAACGTGTTGGCCTTCTTTAGCTGCAAGTGGCGCATAGAGGCGACGATCTCGTTGATCGATGTTCCGACGGGCCAGGAGGCGCTCCTGAGGGTGGCCGTGTTTGGCGACGTCGGGGGTGAATCCGACGTCGGGGAGAGCGGCAGTGTCGTGGTTGGAGACGTGGAGATCAGGTGCTTCGAGATGTACGACTCCAGCGCTTGCTGTCGCAGTGGCGATCCATCGTACGACTCGACTGCCGCTACCGCCGACTTGCCCGGCGTCGGATGCTGCTGCTGGTGTTGCTGTGGAAGGATGCGAAGCTGATCCGGCGTATGGGCGAAGAAGCAAACACGGCGGCGGCAAGCGGTGCCGTCCTTGCAGGGCTGCGTCCGATAGCGGGCAGGGTGAAGCCAGCACTCGAACACCCCGTGCGCGTACTCGCACGCGTCGCCGCGCTTGCAACCACCCTTGCGGAAGTCAGGGCAGGCGGTGCCGGAGTAGTGATACTTATGCGGATCGCGACGCCGCGCCTTCTCCCCCGGATGGGCGAAGGGACACTCGGTCCAGTCGTGGGAGCGGCCGCGCGCACAACGCCGCACCTTAAACTCGTACATCCTGAACTCATCGGAGGAGTACACGTCCAAGGCAATATCCGACTCGTCCGCCTCCTCCGCCGCGAACTCGTCGCAAGGCAAGTATTTCTGCAGCGCCGCATCAAGGACCGACGAGCCGCCGTAATCTCCGCTGCCACGAGCGGAGGCGAGCCCGTAACCCAGACCGGCCGACGGATCTTCGAAGTGGGAAGACCACGGCGGAATGCGAGCCGTCAACAGACCACTAGTTTCCCCGCCAACCATCATCATCTTCTTCCTCGCTCAATTAACTATTTTTGTCGATCTATTGGAGGGCATGGCGTGGAGACAGGGAGAGGGAGGGGTTGATTATAAACAAGCCGCCTAACCCCGATCGAGTCAAGAACCAACCAGCGTTAGTTAAACGGAGCTCCACGGCGACAAACCTAACGGCGTCACGAGGTCACAGTGGACCGAGGAGGCGGTGGGGGCAGGTAGCGGCAGTCGGACGACGACGGTAACGGCGTGAAGAGTCGGTTTTAAGGATGTAGTGGGACACGTGGAGGAAGGGGCGAGGTGGTGTTGATAGGCCGCCAGGGCACGTTCTCTCGTTTGGCGGAAAATCGCAATTTTGCCAATGCGGTCGCTCCATAATAAACCGGCTCACGGTTCATGGTCCCGTTCCGGTCCGACCTCGCGAGATGGGGACGGTCAACCTGCACATGGAGGTAGTAGCCCACTGATGCAGCGCAATTATGAAAACTGATTAAGGCGAATCAAATGGCAACACCGACTCGGATTAATTTCGGATCCAGTACTGAACATAATTAGTGCGATGCCAGAAGGTTCAGCTACTTATCTCCCGAAATATATATAAATTAAAATAAATTTTTGTTACGGAATTATTGCGAGGAAAAGAAAGCGGGGCGTGACCGTGATGGGCACGCAAGGACGCACGTGACGGGGGAGCACGGTCGCTCCCCCGGCCCACGTGGGTCGCCATGCCGCATTAGCCGACGCCGGCGTCCGACGCAGGAAAATGAAAAACGAAAATAACAACAACAGAAGAGGAAAAAAAAAAAAACAGGAGAAAACGTTTTTTTAATTTTTTGTTGGCTTTTGCTTTGCGTCAAAATAAAGGAAGCGGGAGAGATGGAGGCGAGGACGAAGGGGAGTGATGGGGAATCAATGCGAGCGTACGGCGAGACTCCACGCGGCGGGGTCGTCACGAGATCCGGGCCCAGGAGTGGGCTTGCGTCGTACACGTGGCGGCTTGCCCCTGTCGACGTCCTAACCGACAGGCGCGGCAGCCTTAAGCGACGCGCAGGAGTGGGATACGCCGCCGCGTGTTCTTTGCGATTCTCGTACCGTTCGTCGGTTCGGTCAAGCCGGACCGAACTGCCCGTTTCCATTCGCGGACCCGTGGAAACGAGTCGAACTCATCCCCATTTTATCCGTCGCCACCGAGTCGGTCCTCGCCCGTGTTTCTTACCGAGAATGCAAAGGTTATGGGCAAACAAGTAAATTACCAAAAACAAAATTGTAAAACAAAAACAATTTTTTTTAAAAAAAATTTTGAAGAATTAAAAACTCATCCTCACTGTTGGTCCTTTACTTCAGCTTTCCTTCCAACTTTCCCCCCTTCCAATAAAGCACTCCGTTTTACCATCATGCCTTGCACCACAAGAGCACGAGAATCTGAGACCAGGTCAAGTAACATATCGAGGAAGATTGCTTATGAAAATTAATCGTTCATCAAGCTGTTAATTAAATTATTCACGTAATTGTGAGGGTGCACGAGATGTCTCTGCTACTGAACCCCATGAGACCCTAAAGCAATAATGAAAAGAGCCATCTGGATAAGAACTCCAAGACTTCCCATCACCAAACCAAGAAAAGCACGTCCCAATAGTCTGTGGGTTTGTTATCTACGATATTTGGTTTGCATGGCAATTAAAGATGCTAAGAATGCTGAGGAAGGAACCGAAAGGGAGGGCTAGTGGTTGTTGAACAGTGCGGATGAGCTCGAAGAGGTGTAAATCTTATCCTCTTTGGGATGGGGTCTTCGAATTATAGTCATGTTACCTCCTCTATGTGTGTGTATGTGTTTTTTTTTTAAAATATGGAAAGAAAGAAAAATGGGAGGTTTGGAGGGAGGACAAAAGGGATTTGTTGATAAATTAGCGACTCTAATGAAGAAAATAACAATTAATATACATTGAGCCTGTACATTATTTAAAAAATATATACACGATGAGAAGTATTTATAGGTTTTAAATTCATTTGATAGATATAAAGTTGTCGCTGTATTTTTAAAAATAAAATAAAACAAAATAAAAATAAAAATATCTGTTTTCCCCCTTGAAATTGTAATAATGTGGCACTTGAATTCTACCTTTTGAAGTACTAAGATTGTCTCTGATAGCTTTAGTGGCAAAAGGTAAAGAGGAGTTCATTGTGCCTGCTTTTGTGCAACTGTCGCTCAAACCTCAAAAAGTTTGTTTATAGAGCTCAA
Source organism: Wurfbainia villosa (assembly GCA_025175895.1). Lineage (NCBI taxonomy): Eukaryota > Viridiplantae > Streptophyta > Magnoliopsida > Zingiberales > Zingiberaceae > Wurfbainia > Wurfbainia villosa. The sequence goes on from CM046005.1 coordinate 1,184,066, forward strand.
ATAATTCAAGGTAAAAAAGAATAAAACTAAAAGAAAATAATGATTTATGAAAAAAAAAAAAAAGACAAAAAAAGCTATGAGTAACTTTTGGCCCGGTCCGTTTATAGTCCTTCAAAGGTACGTTGTGGGCTAGCCCACTGTGTCGCGTTAGCTGACAATTTGGCTATTTATATTTTGCAATAAGATTTTTATGATATATTTAAATTATCAAAATATTCTTCATTTTTAATCCAAAATATCTCACGTTTTGATGATAAGATGTATTTAATTGTTAAGATGCCCTTTATCTTAGCGTTAAATATATTTTATTTTATTTTATGAAATTCAATAATATATTTAAATTATTAAAATATGATTCACTTTAGTATAAAATACCTTTTATAATATTAATGATGCGGTCGACTTTTAACGTTTTATTATCGAGTCCTCTTGAGAGAGCATATTCACTTAGTCGCAGCAAGTTCCTGTCCAAGATAATATGGGTTAAGGGTGTCGATGTTTTGGCAACACCAATCTAATATTTAAGTCAGACAAGAGAAAAAATGAAGTGAAAATAATACTGGACTTGTAAAAAGTACATAATCAAATATCTTATTTCTATCTATCCAACTCTTTATTTATAAATGTTTTCGTCGAAGCATCTCTTCCGTGTGAATCGATCTGTCAATCTGTCACCTCAATTTCTAACTCCTCGTGGCCCTACCTCCTTTACGATCTCGACTCCTCAAGCTCCTAACTCCCTGAGCTCCTGATCTCTTAGGCTCTTGACCTCGCGACCTCCTGGGCCCCCAACATTTTGAGCTCCCAACTTCCTAGGCTCTTGACCTCTCGAACCCCCAAGTTTCTGGGCTCTAGACCTCCCGAGGGCCCAACTTCTCGAGTTCTCAAAGCTCCCAACTTCCCTACGACCTAATTCCTTAACCTGATCATCGGGTGATGACCCAAGATCTTATCGGTATCACTACTCACCCCCAAACAAGTAAGACAATCAAATATATTTGACATCAGTGGATTCGTTGCCATTAATACTAGCCTAATAGCCCACACCAGTATCATCTTAGGGTTTCATGCCAATATATCCTCATCTCCCTTTGTCGATGCCTGTGTCTCCACGACCATTATTACTGCCCACCGCCTAAAATCTCTTTAAAACAGCTCCGCTTTTGCTCCCTCGCCCATTTCACATTTTATCTCCTTCTCCAATTATTTATTCTTCTTCCACACCAAGTAAGTAACACATCCTCTTTTCTTCTCTATGGCCTTTTTCTATAAGACATCCTCTGTGCCCATTGATCTCTCATGGTTTGAGACCCTTTCTCCCCAGCTAATCTCTTCTCATCCCTTTGTAAAACATAACAAAAAATATGTCGTAGAGGCCATCCCCCTCTTGTTCTCGAGGGTGCCTTCGTTTGCCCGTCCCCTCCTTGTATCTCCACATTCTATCATTCTACCAGATACCTATAGGCTAACTTGACTCCGAATGCCTTCCGCATCTTGGCCGAGATGATTATAGTTTTCTTATACTTACAACTTCCCCTTTTCGCCCGCTATATTTCATGGTTTCTTTCAACTAAAAATGATGGAGACAGAAGTTTTTTACTTCAAAGAGCATCCTGAATGCCAATTCTTAAAGGGCATGGCCTTCTCTCACAGAAGCTAGAAAAGTCTTTGCTTTTACACTCGAATACCCACCCCTCTTTTCTATTTTAAGGAGTAGCATACTGATCTCCCCAACTTAAAAGATTGTCGCTCAAGTTGTTCCTTCATCTCTATTTTACATACTCTCTGGGACCATCACTACAATATTCGTGACCTCTTGGACAATTGTCTCCTCGCTCACTTCAAGCTATCATTCTTACCCTCGACGATCCAACTCCACTAGGTAGTTCCTTCATTGTCTACTCTGTGTCCTAGTTTATTGAAACATCTACTAACTTATATGAACGTTTTATTGCATATGAAATCATATAGATGGCCATGACGAACACCCCCCAAAAATCAAAGAAAAGCAAGTCGGGCGAGGCAGAACCCTCTGCTCCTTCCCTTCACCTAGTTACTCTGTCCTCGCCTTTGTAGTAATCGACTAAGGCAGAACCTTAGGTTGCTGCCCCTCTCGAGCATCCGTCCCAGTTCAACTCACCCATAGAGTCCTCTTCAAGCAACAAAGACGAATCCCATGGACATCCGCTTGCACCTTCACTCTCACTCCTATCCCTCTCCCCTTATCATCACCAGAAAGCTCCCCCCAACCCTGACATCAGCTTTGTCTCCTTAGCCCCTTCCCTTCACCCCTGAACCCTCTGGACATGTCTGTTGGTGCAGGAGCACTAGACAATCGAATCTGAGTTTTGATAATGACAAAGTTTCAAAGTTAAGTCATATTATGGTCCTATATTATGTGTCAAGCTTGCAGGACTTAGTAAGTTGGCAGGATCAGAAGCTAAGCAGAGAAGTCCAACAGGTAAGAGGATCAGAGGTTTGACAAAGGTAAGCTCCATGAGAGGAGCGGTGGTAAGGTCGCACCCTCAGTATAGGGACAACCTTATGTTGGTGCAATCGGCCCAGGTCACGATTGACCAGACTCGAGTTTGACTCGAGTGATGTTTTGATGTTTGACGTTGATGTGTGACATTGATGGCGGTTAATGTTTTTGGCGAGACTGTTTATACAATCAACCCAGGTTATAATTAACCAGACTCGAGTTTGACTCGAGGGAGACTTTGATGGTTGACTAGGGTTGACCATGTGATTATGGGAAAGTCCAAGCATGAGTCTTGGCAAGGTAAAGTCCAAGTCATAGGTACTTGGCATGGAAAGTCCAAGTGGGACACTTGACATTTGGGAAAGTCCAAGTCTTGAGTACTTGGCACAAGGAAAGTCCAAGCATGGGGCTTGGCATAGAAAGTCCAACATGGGTTGGCAAGGGAAAGTCCAAGCATAGGTCTTGGCATGGAAAGTCCAACATGAGTTGACAAGGGAAAGTCCAAGCATGAGTCTTGGCATGGAAAGTCCAACATGGGTTGGCAAGGGAAAGTCCAAGCATAGGTCTTGGCATGGAAAGTCCAACATGAGTTGACAAGGGAAAGTCCAAGCATGAGTCTTGGCATGGAAAGTCCAACATGGGTTGGCAAGGGAAAGTCCAAGCATGAGTCTTGGCATGGAAAGTCCAACATGGGTTGGTAAGAGAAAGTCCAAGCTTGAGTCTTGACATTTGAGAAGTCCAAGGGGTTTGATATTGGCGGCGTAAAGTTCAAGCGGAGTCTTGGCGGCGTAAGCCCAATGTGCCTTGGTGGTGCAGACACCGTTAGCATGACATAGCCGATGGAAGCACTTGAAGGCTAGCGCGATGGATGAACAAGTCATGGATGACTTGGAGGGATCCGAGAGACGTAAGGCTGATGGAGGTGGCTAGAAGGCTTAGGTCTAGGCTAAGGGTGATCTAGCAAGTATGGGGACACCATATTTCGGTTAAAACCTCATCTTTGAGGTTGGCAGTCGACTGACATTATGGCCGGTTCGACTGCCGTGAATCGACTTGAGTTTGACTGCCGTTTAAGAGTCGAAATTGCTCTGACAGTCTATTGCTCATTGGAGCGCCGATCGCTAAGGGATGGCTGATCGTGCCGCCGGTTGAGTCGAGCCTGAGAATGCTCCGTAGCCATTGATCGGGCGGCTACTGAGCGTGTGATCGCCAATGTTGCTGATCGTGGTGAGAGTACCATTAGAACTTGTCCAACGTGGATTGAGCCGTTGTCTCACACCACTGATGTTGGCGATCATTGTCGGAAATCCAGATGGAGGATAAAAGCTTTGTCGTGGAAGGCTCAAGCAGCGGTTTTCTTGGGCGATTTGAAGGGGAATTGTTGGTGCTCTTCCAGTCCTTCAAGGCTAGTCCAAGGCAACCAAAGATCAAGCAACCAAAGTGCTCTTGTAAAGTGTTTTTCTTTACTTGCATTGTATTTTTTACTTGTATTAGCTTGTATCTTTTGTATTACTTAGTGTAATCCTTGTACGAGGTTTCTTCACCTCCGACTTGTGTCGAGAAGGAGTTATTTGTGATTAGTGAGTGTGTGTGCATCACTAGAGCTCTTTAGAGCTCGATCCGTGGAGTAGAAACCATTCGGTTTCGAACCACGTTATATGACCGTATTGTGATTGTGTATCTTGTTATATTTATTTGTTATTACTATTCCGCTGTGCTAACAAGATTGTAGACGATCAAATGCGAAAGAATTCCATCATCGTACCATCACGCAACGCTATTCACCCACCTCTAGCGGCCTCAAATCTCCTACAATTGGTATCAGAGCCCGGGGCTCTTCTACGGATTAACAACCCGGAGTCAAGACGCTAGAGGAACAAGATGGAATTCAAGGAGAGATTGGGTGACGACATCAACATTTCGCCTTCCTTCGACCGTGAAGATTTCACGTATTGGAAAGGTAGAATGATGCATTTTCTAATGTGTGACTTTGATAATTGGATTAGTGTCTTAGTAGGTTTTGACACTCCAAAAGATGAAGAAGGAAGAAAAATCAAGAAGAAGAATTGGAGTCAAGAACAACTCCGATACTATAACATCAACAATAAGGTAATGGGTATTTTGCTTAATATAATCCCTAATGATATTTTGATTAAGATAGGGGATTGTAAAGACGTCAAGGAGGTATGGAACAAATTGGAAAAATTCCATGAAGAGCCTCACTCAATCCAAGAAGATGAGGAAGAGAGTTCATCCTCACAAGAAAGTGAGGATTCGGAGGTCGAGGAGTGTTCGACATCCGAGGAGGAAGAAGTGGTGGAAGAGGTACAATTAGAAGAAACCTCAACCTCTAGGATTGAGGGGGAGGAGATTAGAACATCTACACTAGAGCAGCCCCAAGAAGAGCCTTCCACATCCAGTCAAGATGAAGAAGCTCCAACTCCGGCACCTATCACCACAAATACCCTATGTTAAATACTGGAAAATGTAAAATAGTAAATTAAATGGCCAAATAATTAAGGAAATAATCCTGGAAATTTTTCGGGATTTTTAGGAATATTTCCGGAATTTTTCTAGATTTAAACGAAGCTTGTACGAGATAATTACGGGGATAAGAAAAATGGGTTTATAAAGGGCCTATTTAGATGATGTTTAGGGATTAATTGAACTAAATCAAGGTTTTCTATTTTTCTCCTTTTCTTATTCCCCGTTGCGCCCCGACACCTCTATCGCGATTTTGTTCGGTTTCTTCTCACGCGTGACCCCCCTCTCCTCCGATAGTTTCTCTCTCGCGCTTCCCTCTCCTTCGCCGACGACCAGGCTGCTGCCACCCATAGCGCCGTCCGATGCCGAGGGCGCGTCGTCGTCGTCGCTGCTCACAGGCAGCGCTCGCGTTCGTTTCTCCTCGCTCCCGCAGCCAACGGACCCCAAGCCCCTTCTCCTTTGGCGCGATCGCCGGTCGTTCCTTTGCCACGGCGAGTCGCTCTTTCCTTTTCTGTCCGACCTCGAGGTTGCGCGCCGGCCGCGCAGATGGCGACGGCGAGCCTTGCGGTCGCCTCGCCGCTCTGCCGCCGCCCTTCCCGGTGCCTAGGTCGCCGACTTCTCTTCCTTGCCTCGACCGTCGTGACGAGCCGCTCTCTACTTGCCGATGAGAGCCTCGCATGGCCGCCATCTCTCAAGGCGTTGTGGTCGCGAGCAAGAGAATTAGGGCAATGACAGATCTTTTTCTCCGGTGAATCGAGCGGCTGGGAGGTTCCAATCACAGGTATATCTTGAGTTATTTACTGTTGGTAAGTTGTTTGATTTTTGTTTCGATTGATGGTGGCTGTGGGTGGATGTGGTCGGCTATGAAGGCTGCGAACAGTTGGGGGTAGACAGTGCACGGCTGTGGGCCGGAGTTGTGGTCGATTTGGGTTGATTTTGGTGTTTGAGGCGGCTGTGATTTGGAGTTTTGACAGGTTGAGAGGGCTGTGAGGTTTTATTGGGGGTTGATGTGGCTGTAAATACAGTTAGTGCGACTGTGAAATTGAAGGTTGAGGATTTGGGATATGTTGTATAGGATTTTTGGGCAACGATAGGTTGTAAAGGCAGTTGGGCTTAAGGTGAGTCCTAAATTAACCCATAGTTGTTGGCTGTGAGATTTAAGATGGAAAAATTGGTAAGTTCAGATATGGGTGTTAATAAATGCATAATATGTTGTTAATTTGCTTAATGGTCGATAGGGATTGATGCGGAGGATTGATTAGGTTAAATGGGATAACTAGATCAATCTGGTTGACCGGGATTTTATTAAGCATTTGGGTTAATTGGTATAAGTCCGAAATCGGCTTAGGATTTGATTTGACAGTGGATCGTATTTTGTGCGTAACTATAGTTATGTTGTATGCAGGTTTCGGTCACGAGGCAGGTTCACGGTCGTGACGATCTGGTTCTTTTTGCAGATATTTTATCAGGCGGGTATTTTGACTTATCTTTTAGATATAGTCAAGTTGATATGTTAGTTAGGATAACTTTCAATAATTTTCATGCTTATATGCCTAGTATGTTTTTGTGCCTATTGATACATGCATTGGATAGGATATGATTTCTATCTTCCCTGATTTATTTGGATCATTGTTCCTTGGATCATAGATACACACTTATTGACTGTGCGTATTATTCGGATAGGTATTTTTGGTAGGATTTACATGCTTTAGTATCATGCACCATTTTTGCATGATTGCATGCTGGCTGGACGGGGTTCCATTATTGTTGAGCCCGCAGCCTGCCATATACTCGCACACACACCGCCACTCATGGGTTAGTAGTACATCGAGGGTGTGTGCAGCTGTTCTCACAGTTCGCCGGGTCCGCCATGGGTAGCGATGAGGCAACAGAAGTGGCGGTGATCCCTCCTCTAGTCTATGACACCGGGAGATGAGAGCTTAGCTCCCCCACTATGTTTGGGGCAGGAGGATAGGTGTACTCCGACAGCATCCTGTCCACTCGGTAACTCAGGAGCAATGATGGCAGAGTGCACAGTTGTCATAGCCCTACCCACTCGGCTTCACCATCGCTAGGAGGCGGCCGATCAAGGCCGTGGGTGACCATGTCATTTGCACGACATGCACTTTGCAGACGGATTGCATTTGTATTGTGTTTGCCGTGATTATTGTATTGATGCCTTGGATGTTGCATATGATCGCCATGCATACAGGATTCATATTCATATATGATGATGACTTTATCTCTTATAGTAGGGCACATGCTCCTATATCGTAGGAGATTCAAAGTGAGTACACCCTTTTGCATTTATTTCGCTTACCATATATATGAGATCAGATCGCATGATTAGTATTGTTAGCTATATCTTGCTATTCATATCGATTAATATCCGCTAAGTTCTTTGAACTTCCGCCGCTAGGCTTGATCGACTAAAGTGGCCATGTAGGCCTTGTATAAAGTCTAGTTGTTGTATTGTCCCCTCGCATAAGTGGAGGTGTCATTGATTGTGTGTTGTTCGATGTCTACGGCTGACTGATGCATAAAGGGCTATGTAGGCTAAAATCGGGTATCGGCCTCCGCATATGGAGGCCGCTTGATTGGTGATTCATAAACTTTAAAGTACTAGCCTCGAGGTCTAGAGTTCAACTCGGGAAGGCAAATAACCCACTCAGGGCAGAAGACAGTGAGTAACGATCGGAATCAACAGATGGACGGCTTACGTCACCAATAGCGTCACGAATTTCACTAATAGGCCGTCACTACACCCTAGGTAACTCAAGCAATGTAGATTCAAATAAAAATCACATAATTTGTTTTGAGTGTAGGGAGGTAGGACATTACAAAAGTAAATGTCCTAAAAGAATCAAGAAGAGTCCACCGGTGCCAAAAGTCAATGAAGCCGGTGTTCCCACCAAGAAAAGCAAGGAACAAATCACTTGCTTCAAGTGTCGACTACCGGGACATTACCGGAGTTAATGTCCAAAGGGGGAAAAGAAGGGGCAAAGGGGAGCATCACAAGTAGGGGGAGCCTCTAAGGCAAACCCTAAGGTATATCTAAATAATATTTTTTTCAATTTAAATGTTAAAAAGCATGCTAGGAATTTCAATTCATTTGTTATCTATCATGAAAAGCATGCTAGAAACAATGAATATTGTTTATGAGCCAAGAAAGTCAACTTTAGGAAGAAGGAGAAATTTGGGACTAATGTCCCTAGAAATATTTTACCTAAGGACAACCCTAGGTCAAGCAATCCTAGAAAAGTCCTTCCTAGGGAATCCATTAGGAAAATAGAAGAACACTTGGACCTTAATCCTAAATGGACTAGACACATGCCTAGAAAGTCTCATGCCCAAAGACCAAATCAAAATTCTAAAATTGGGCAATTAGAATTAGAGAACCAAGCCTTGAGATCAATGCTTGAAAAATTAGAAAAGACGCTCAAAATTATGCAAAATCAAATGCAAGGGTCTAATGGTCAAAGTCAAGGATTCAAAAGTCAAAGTCAACACCTAGGACCTAAGAAACAAAAGTCAACCAAGGGCAAGCAAGGTTTGGGTCACAAACCTAAGCCTAAGGTGGCTTATCATAGTGTTCCTTTTGATTATGAAACACAAACTAGGTCTAGGAAGACCAAGGTCAATAGGGAAGTCATCCCTAAGGTTGACCAAAGGTTGTGCCTAGTGGCTAGGGTTTCTAGAAAACCTAGGATGACCACTAAGAAGGTTGCAAGGGGAGTTACCCCTAGAGTCAACCTAGGTAAGACCCAAATGATCAAGGCTAACAAGCCTAGGAGGGTCATTATGAAGGTATCTAGGGAGGTTATCCCTAAGGAATACCTAATTAACCCTAGGAGCTCAAATAGGTTTTGGATTCATAAGAGTGTGATTGATTCACGCTAGATGGGTTTAGGGTGTGCCAACATTGATTGGATGGGTAGTTAACTCAATCATGGTAAAGGTGATACTTTAGGCAATTTTCAAGGTTATGGGTACCTTGGAAATAGGTTTGATCTTTTAATCCTAAAAGATTTTAGGATGTGTCAATGTATTTTTGGAGTTATGAAAAATCAATTAAATTGACATGATTTAGGTTTAGAGGTTAATGTGTCAATTTGGGTTTTTGGCATACTAGGGAGAAAAGTAGAAATATGGCAAAATATAATTAATTCTATGAAATGACAACTAATATTAAATTTTAGGTATTATTATACCTATATATTTTATATGTCATGCTTTGTTTGTCATATGTCATGTCATGACATCATGCCTATTTTTATCATTTATATGTTATGATTATGTTTAGGAATTAGGATTGAATGTCATGAGTTTAAGTTTTATATCATATGTCATGACATCATGATCATTGACCATGTTTTATTTTGCTATCATTATGCCATGAGCATTTCATGCATTAATTTGATTGAAAATTGATTTAAGGACTTTGGCATGACTTGGAGTCCCATTTATAAGGGAATCAAGTAGAGTTGCCTTAGAAAAATACATGAAACCGTAGATTAGGGAGAACAAAACCCACATCTCACATCCAGCTGACATGTATGTGTATTTATACACCCTAGATACATGTGAGATGCTAGGATATGGTTTAAGTTCAAGGTGCATAGTTTTTGCATCTAGATGAACTAAAACTCATCTTTAACCAACAAGTGGATCATTGGGAAAGCATGTGTACAAGTCATGTACATAGAGCCCAAGGAATATGATCTAAAATAGGTTTTCAAAAATATTTTGAAATCAATTTAGAAAACCTTGGTGAAGCCTATCTTTTGATAGCAATCACTAATGATGAAGTTGATACAAAGTAAGCTAAAACATTGAAGTTTTTCTTCACTTTTGGATTTTGTATCAATATCGATATTTTATGGGTAAAATAATTTTCAAATATTTTTCACCCATTGTATTGACTATAAGTAATATACGTATCAAATTTTGTTGTTTTTCGATATACGTAGAATTACTTATGCTTTTTCAAAATTCGATTCTGATAGCTGAAATTCGAGAATTTCAGTTATCAGTCGACTGTCGCCTGATGGCAGTCGACTAATGTGAGTGGCAGTCGACTGATTACTGTAAGTAGTCGACTGCCAAGCTGATTTCAGAAAAAATAAGGTTGTTTAGCCCGTGTTCGGCTATAGTAAAGGTTCCTAATCACTCCTAACCCTAGGATATGCTTTGGGAAGCATTAGAAAGGGTAAAAATCCATTGGATATGGATTTGGAGAGGTGTTTAGGGTTTGTATCAAATTTAAAGTGTTGGAAAGTTCAATGTTGAATTTCTAACCTTATCTTTGATGGTTTAGAGTTCCTATTGGCTTAGGGACTTCCCGAGGACATTGTTGGTGCAATGGTCTAGGGGGAGCAAGCCTTTAGGGGGAGGAATTCATCATGTGATGATGAATGATATTTTTCCTCAGGAGGAGGAAAATGAGATTTTGAGAGACCCAATTTGGAAATTGGGAGAGCATATAGGATTGCCTCTCTTGAGTGATATGAAACTTATCACTAGGAAGATGGTAGACATCCTAGGTATTTTTGGACCAAGGGGGAGATTGTAAGATCTCATTGGGACATGAGACATTGACCTCCTTTGAGAGATAACCTTTTTGATGTATGTCAAAAAGGGGGAGAACATTAAACTACTAATTTGGAAAATTGGTAAGGGAATTTAAGTTAGGGGCCTAACTCAAGGTTTGTTTTGTCAAACATCAAAAAGGGAGAGATTGTTGGTGCAATCGGCCCAGGTCACGATTGACCAGACTCGAGTTTGACTCGAGTGATGTTTTGATGTTTGACATAGAATGTTTGACGTTGATGTGTGACATTGATGGCGGTTAATGTTTTTGGGGAGACTATTAATACAATCAACCTAGGTTATAATTAACCAGACTCGAGTTTGACTCGAGGGAGACTTTAATGGTTGACTAGGGTTGACCATGTGATTATGGGAAAGTCCAAGCATGAGTCTTGGCAAGGTAAACTCCAAGTTATGGGTACTTGGCATAGAAAGTCCAAGTGGGACACTTGGCATTTGGGAAAGTCCAAGTCTTGAGTACTTGGCACAAGGAAAGTCCAAGCATGGGGCTTGGCATGGAAAGTCCAACATGGGTTGGCAAGGGAAAGTCCAAGCATGGGTCTTAGCATGGAAAGTCCAACATGGGTTGGAAAGGGAAAGTTCAAGCTTGGGTCTTGGCATTTGAGAAGTCCAAGGGGTTTGATATTGGCGGCGTAAAGTTCAAGCAGAGTCTTGGCGGCGTAAGTCCAATGTGCCTTGGCGGTGTAGACACCGTTAGCATGACATAGCCGATGGAAGCACCTGAAGGCTAGCGCGATGGATGAACAAGTCATGGATGACTTGGAGGGATCCGAGAGGCATAAGGCTGATGGAGGTGGCTAGAAGGCTTAGGTCTAGGCTAAGGGTGGTCTAGCAAGTATGGGGACACCGTGAGTCGACTGTCGTGAGTCGACTTGAGTTCGACTGTCGTTTAAGAGCTGAAATTGCTCTGCGATCCGCTCATTGAGCAAGCGATCATTGCCGATTGAGTTGCGAAAGAATGCTCGTTCGAGTCGGTAGCACCGACTACGGCGTTAACGATCGCCAATGTTGACCGATCGGTGAGTGAGAGTACCGTTGGAACTTATCCAACGTGGATTGAGTCGTCGTCTCACAACTACAGTATTGGCAGTCGACTGGTGACTTATGACAATCGACTGTCAGGCGAAAATCCAGCCCGATGGAGGATAAAAGCAGCTGTTCGTAGAAGGCTCAAGCAGCGATTTTCTTGGGCGATTTGAAGGGGAATTGTTGGTGCTCTTCTAGTCCTTCAAGGCTAGTCCAAGGCAACCAAAGATCAAGCAACCAAAGTGCTCTTGTAAAGTGTTTTTCTTTACTTGCATTGCATTTCTTACTTGTATTAGCTTGTATCTTTTATATTACTTAGTGTAATCCTTGTACGAGGTTTCTCCACCTCCAACTTATGTCGAGAAGGAGTTATTTGTGATTAGTGAGTGCGTGTGCATCACTAGAGCTCTTTAGAGCTCGATCCGTGGAGTAGGAACAATTCGGTTCCAAACCACGTTATATGACCGTGTTGTGATTGTGTATCTTGTTATATTTATTTGTTATTATTATTCCGCTGTGCTAACAAGATTGTAGACGATCAAACGCGAAAGAATTCCATCATCGTACCATCACGCGACGCTATTCACCCCCCTATAGCGGCCTTAAATCTCCTACACCTTAGACGCCGATCCGACTAAGGGTTTCGGAGGAATGCCAAAATCAAGATCGGACAGTTAAAGGCTGTCACAATCACTATTATTATATATCTTGTGCTAATCTTATGATGCAGATGTATCTTGTGCTAACCTTGTGATGTAGGTGATTGAATTGAAACTCAAGTATAACAGTCAACTGGGATTGATCAGCAGTCCACTGGTCCAATCGTTGATGCATGTGGATCAACTAAAACACCAAGTTTCTTTGGATTGGTCAACAAAGAAAGTGTCACCTCAAGATAATATCCAAGTAAATAGGATCTAGATCTAGACTATGTCAAGCCAAAGGTCTATAAAAGAACGGTTCACAAACCCTACGACATAGAATTTGCTTGAAGTGCTATTGCTCTCTAAATCTTGTGGATAACAACTCTTCATACTACAATGCCACAACTCCGACCAAGCTTCTTCACTTAAATCTATTTTTGTCGGTATATCTTATTGTTGTTCTTTGTCTTGCTATAAGTAGCGGTAAGATTTTTACCGCTTCCTTTATCTTTTGTAAGTTCGTGTCTCTTACCTCTAACGAGGAGGAGATCAATTAGTTGATTACCCACCAAAAGGGATCAAGGATCATGGGCCTTGGACTAGCAACCATTTTGTTGCGAACCAAGTAAAATAAAGTGTGTCCTTGTGTTATTTGTTTTGTTTTCATTTTCCGCTGCGAAGATTTTTAAAAGAAAAGAAGTTTTTTTAAAAAATATGTTATTCACCTCCCCCCCTCCCCCGCTCTAGCGTCTTTATGATCCTACAATTGGTATCAGAGCGGAGACACTCAATTTCGATGCAACTACCGCCTTGAGCAATTTTCTCTCTCTTCTTTTCCTTCATTTCATTTTTTTGTATTTTATTTTTTTTACTCCCACACTACTAATCTTTGTTGTGCTTCCGCTAACCATTCTTGTAGAAACAAAAACGAGCTATTCACCCCCCCCCCTCTAGCTTCCAACGATCACTAACATAAATCAAGTCTAATATTTAATTTCTTGATCAACTTTGTCTAAGGATGTGGTCCACCTGATATCCAAGAAGATCATATGTCTCGTCACTGCCTAGAAGTTGATTTTGAAAAATTTACTCGACTAGCCCAAGTTAAACTTGAATCTAACACAAATTTAAATACTTTTAATTTTTATTATAATTAAAAAGAAATAATGAACCCTCATCTCACTAAACTCATAAGGTTAATATGTATTATTTGTATTGAGACATATAAAATGGGTGAGATATTAAGGACAATCAAATTGATTTTTTTTTAATGATTTCGAAATTTATAAATATATATTTTCTTAAAATTATTATTTTTTATTGTCATGTTTGTTGTAGTTATACTTAATTTTTTAAAACCTATATTTTCTTAAAAGGTTGATTGATTGACTAGATCTTTAGGTCAATTTCAGATACCGAGACCCTCTAGACATTTAGGAAAGTCTTCCTTATAGTTAACAAGGATGTCCTAATAATATGTTAGGTTAAGGGGAGGTTTTGATTGACTGAGACCCTCTAGACATTTAGGTAAGTCTTCCTTGTGATTAACAAGGATATTCTAAAGGTATATCAGATTAAGGAAAAGGTTTAAATTGAAAATTCGGTACTTATAAGGTTTTAAAAAAATATATTATAAAAAAGCACGATTTGAAAAATGTTATATGATTTTTAAAAAATATCTTTTCCTTTAACTATTCGTTGAAAATATTCTTGTTAAATTATTCATTCATATTATAACTATTAAAAGTATTTTGAAAACTTTACCATATGTTAAGTATATAATCTTTTTAAAAGATAAAATCATTGTCGGTACAAGACCCAAAAAATCTAAAATCACACTCTTTTTAATGTATGCCAAAGGGGGAGAGAAGACTTAAATTAGACAAACTTAATATCTCTAGTTATCTCTAGTTAGGCATATTAGACCTATTAGACTTGAGTTTTTTAAATTTTAAACATGCCTTTATTTTCTTAAAAAAATGTTTTAAAAATTTGATAGATCTAAATGAACCTTAACTGTTGATTTTTTATACCAATGTTAAAGGTTGGAGAGTAAAATCCTAACCTAGGTTAAACATTGTTGGTGCAAAATTTAAGAAAACTTTAAATTTCATTCTTTTTTATATATGTCAAAGGGGGAGAAGGTAAAAGTAAGAAAAATATTAAAGGGGAGTTTTAAAAAACAATCTATTGATGCTTTTATGCATTTATTTTTTATGCTTTTATTTTCTTAATTTTGAACGATATTGTCATAAATCAAAAAGGGAGAGATTGTTAGTACAGGGGTACTAGACAATCGAACCTGAGTTTTGATAGTGACAAAGGTTCAAAGTTAAGTCATATTATTGTCTTATATTCTGTGTCAAACTTGCAAGACTAGGGGTTTAGCAAAGGTAAGCTTTGTGCACATCTTCGGTATGGGGACAACCTTAGGCGTCGATCCGACTAAGGATTTTGGAGGAATGCCAAAGTTGAGATTGGACGGTCAAAGACTTTCACAATCACTATTATTATATATCTTGTGCTAACCATGTGATGTAGGTGTATCTTGTGCTAACCTTGTGATGTAGGTGATTGAATTGAAACTCAAGTATAGCAGTCGACTAGTGGATAAGTCAAAATGCCAAGTTTCTTTGGATTGGTCAAGAAGAAAGTGTCACCTCAAGATAAGATCAAAGTAAATAGGATCTAGATTTGGATCTAGATCTAGACTATGTCAAGCCAAAGGTTTATAAAAGGAGGGTTCACAAACCCTACGACATGGAATTTGCTTGAAGTGCTTTTGCTCTCTAAATCTTGTGGATGACAACTCTTCATACTACAACGCTGTAACTCCGACCAAGCTTCTTCATTTAAATCAATTTTTATCAGTATATCTTATTGTTGTTCTTTTTCTAATTGCTATAAGGTGCGGTAAGGCTTTTATCGATCGCTTCCTTTATCTTTTGTAAGTTCGTATCTCTTGCCTCCAACGAGGAAGAGATCAATTAGTTGATTGCCCACCGAAAGCGATCAATGATTGCAGGCCTTAGACAAGCAACCATTTGGTTGTGAACCAAGTAAAATAAAGTGTGTCATTGTGTTCTTTGTTTTGTTTTCGTTTTCCGTTGCAAAGATTTTTTAAAAGAAAATAAGTTTTTTTAAAATACGCTATTCAACCCCCCCCCTCTAACGTCTTTACGATCCTACAATGTCTTCCTCCGATGTCCAAAACCCATCTTTACCCCACTTCCAACTTCCCCCCTCACCTCCAATTCAGCTCCCCCTTCCCCCTCCATAACCCGAACACTACCCAACCTCCCCTGATACTTTACCACAATCTTCTCCTATCGAGTCAATCATTGCCATAATTCCGTACATTTCCCCCATTCCCATAGCCACCAAGATAGAGGACTCAGAAGTCCTCACCCTTACCCTTGAAGGACACCAAGCCTCTACCTCTCAAGCCTCTGACCTTCCTCCCGCGGCACCCATCCTCCTTGAGCCGACACCCGAGTCCTTTTTTCCTTCCTCACCATTTTCCCTTGCCCCCCATCTCTCACTATGCCAACTTCTACCTCTCAAGCTTCACCTACCAGTCCTTCTCGACACCCAGAATCCGAGGAGATCCCCGACCCTTCCCTTTTACGACCCCACTGAGCACATCCTTTCACTCCCTTCTTCAAGTCCATTCACCTGAGAAACTACAAATCCTAAATTAGGTTGAGCTCTAGTCTACCATGGAGCATATGTGTCATGGCCTAAATATGATAAACACTCAAATTGGTCCTTCCCTCCTCCCTCCTTCCCTTCCCCACTTACTCAGTCTGATACTATTTGTGTAGGCCGATGCTAATTACGACAACATGATCCGTAGCCTAACAAATTATCAAAGTCAGATGACAACCCACAATGCTTCCTTACAGGCCCAGTTAAGTCAAGTGACCCAACACCAACAATTATCTCAACATTTAGAACGTGAGATTGAACTAGTTATTGTCAAGAAAACCTTAACAAATAACTGCCATACTCTAGAGTTGAAAGTGTCAACCCTATCGGAGAGCCAAGATTAAGCCCATCAATAGACTAACTCCTTAATAGTGGAGCCAACCAACTGTTAGACCCAACTCTATGATGCGCTAGCCGACCAAAAACAAACATAGTTGGAGGTATCCTGACTACATAATAAGCTGGTGGTGGAGACCGAGTGGTGTCTCCATGTGATAGAGGAGAGGGACTGAACTGTAGGTTCGTTGGCATCGCTAGAAGGAGGGATGAATAGCAAATGATCGTCTCTTCAATTCATCGTGCTTGTATTCAATTGTTAGTATGCAACGGAAACACAAACATAAGTACAAATATGAATATCAATCACACAACAAACACAACACGAGGATTTTACGTGGTTCGGAATCCTAGTTCCTACTCCACGATCGAGCCCTAGTCGGCTCTAGTGATGCACACCACTACTATAATACTTCTCCTTCTCGGTGACACACCAGAGGTGGAGAACCCTCTTATCACATGTTTACAATGATTACACAAGAACTTACAACTGGAAGAGATTGAGAAGAGAATGATTACAGCGTATGCAGTGTAAGAATAGAACTTTTTCTCTTCAAAACCTTTGATTGCCTTTAAGGATGATTAGAACTTGGAGGATGAAGGAACCCTCACTAGAGAATTGGCTTCAAAGGTTGTCGTGAGCAGTAGTAATTAATTATTCTGAAAAACAGCCATATAAACCTTTTAAATCGAGTCTGATTAGGGCTTTTTTGGTCCGCATAGTCGAGTTGCCTCGACTGGCACTTTAACTCGCATTTAATGAAGGTTCCAATGGTAAGTTTTCCACCATAATTTGAATTATTCGTCCGTTGTAACATAGGTCCAGTCGAGGCGATGGTTCATCGCCTCGATTGTTAGGCTTTAGTCGAGCCTTCAGTCGAGCCTCCCTCGCTTCTGTTTCAACCAAACAGAGCACCAGTCAAGGCAGCGCCTCGACTGCTTATGAATTTCAACTTAAGTAAAGCTACTCCAGTCGAGCTTGCAGTCGACAGTGCCTTGCCTCTGTTCGATTGAACCAAGCATCAGTCGAGGTGCCACCTCGACTGATATGAGTCTGCTCAGAACATGCAACTCGTCCAGGGTAGCTGTTTTTAGTCGAGGTGCCGCCTTGACTAGTGCCTTAAGCCTTGATCATTTCAACTCGTCTAGAGTTGAAACCATGCCTAAGAAGGGGTCTACCCTGTACCTTTACTTGATGCTTGTGACCCACTGTTCATAGGTCTTCCGTGCCAAGAATCGCTTTCAGGACTTCATGCCAAGACTCCTCGTCTGGGTCTTCATGCCAGGACTCCTCGTCCGAGTCTTCATGCCAGGACTCCTCGTCCGGATCTTCACTTGCTAGGACTCCTCGTCCGGATCTTTACTTGCCAGGACTCCTCATCCGGGTCTTCACTACCTTGCATCCAGTCCTCGGCCTACAAGGAATTTTTTGAAAATACATCTCAAACAACCGCATGAGATAACACATAATTATTACATAGACTTAAACCCTTGTCAAACACCAAAACATCATTTGGGCCTGATTGCACCAACATGAACTCTCTCCTAATTTATGGAACAAGGGAGACCACTAGCTCAGTTGCACAAGGAGACCCTCTACACCACAACCCAACTAGCCAGGTTCAATGTTATATCTTCCTCAATGTCCCAGGACACTATCGAGTTAAGTGTCTGACTTCGAGCCCACCATACCTCTTACTCGAAAAACATAAAGACTTGGCCTAGGGACTAATTGAAGCATCTTAGAGGCACACTACTATTGTGCCTGATTTAGCTATCATGCCTCAGAGGAAAATCCATGGAAGACTCGAAAGCAACATATCATGGAACGGTTGCCCCCAAAGGCAGCCTACCTCTTTCAATTGGGTTTCAAGGGAGTTGTTAAATAATTCATTGCTCATGGCTATCCTCCCCCCAAAGTGGATGCTTACTTCCTCGACTGCCAAGCGGTCTTGCTCGAGTACCCCTAAATGTTTTTTTATAACTTATGTATCTTTTAGTTACACACTCTTTGTAAGGTTCTCCTTTAATGAAAGAACATCTTTTATTATTTGTGTGTCAATCATTTGTACTCTAACCCAAATACTAACACATACTCTAACCAAAATACTAACATTCCTTGCCACCTTCTCAACTTAATGCCTTCTTCCCATACACCGACGTTGGCACTAACTCATGGTGAAAGCACTCAGGTCATACCAAAGAGTTAAAGATGTCTTTGCTAGACAAAGTGAAGGCACTCATGTCAGAAAAAGGACTTATAGGGTGTCTTGGTTGAGTGAAGTGAAAGCACTCAGATTGAACCAAGAGCTTATAGGGTGCCTTGGTTGGGTAGAGTGAAGGCACTCGGGTTGGACCAACAACTTATGAGTGTCTTAGCAGGGTAGAGTGAAAGCACTTGGGTCATACTAAGAGCTTACAGGATGCCTTAGTTATGTGGAGTGAAAGACTCAGACTAAACAAAGGGCTTATAGGGTTCTTTGGCTGAGCGGAGTGAAAGAACTCAAGCTAAACCAAGGACTTATTGGGTGTCTTTGGCTGGACGAAGTGAAAACACTCGGGCTAGACCAAGGGCTTATGAGTGCTTTGGCTGGGTTGAGACAAAGCACTCAGAATAAACCGAAGGCTTACGAGGTGCCTTGGTTGGGAAGAGAGAAGACACTTGAGTCGGACTAAAGGCTTATGGGGTGCCTTGATTGAGTGGAGTGAAAACAATCAAACTGGACCAAGGGCTTATGGGGTGTGTTGGCTGGGTAGAATGAAAGTACTCAGAATTGACCAAGGACTTATGGGTGCCTTGGCAAGGGAAAGTGTCTTTTCACGACACCTCAGGGACATACTCACCCATGATAGAATATAAGAATACAATTATCAAAACACTCCCCTACATTAATTCCCCCTTTTCCCTCAACTAAAGAAACATCGTAGGTACACCATATTCCATGGCCTCAGTAATGGCTTGACCTCAGCATCCTGTAGGTAATACACTACTTCGGCTACCCGTCGAGTGACTTTATATGGTCCTTTCCATTTGAGGGATAACTTCATGATTTCGCTCACTGGATTAACTTTGTACGCCACCAAATCCTCGACTTGGAAAGATTGGGATATTACTCTCTTATTGAAGGCTTGTTGAATTCTCTATTGATATACCTCCATTTAGACTTGAGCACGTTCCCATCTCTCTTCTATCATGTCTAACTTCATCTTCCTCTGTATTTCATTATTGACTGGGTCATAGACTTGAACTCAAGCACTCTTAATTAACACCTCTGCTGGGATGACTACCTTCGTTTCATAAACCATACTAAATGGGATTTCCCCCGTAGGAACCCTTACGGTAGCTCAGTAAGCTCACTGGACTCTCACTACACCAAAAAATCGAATAGACAACGGTGAAAAACCGTTGTCTATTAGCCAAAAAATCTATTGTTAATCGACCCGTTGTGAAAAGGGGGTCGGTCAAAGACAACGGTGAAAAACCGTTGTAGATTTAAGGAAAGACAACGGTGAAAAACCGTTGTCTATTAGAAAAAAACCGTGGTAAATCGACCCGTTGTGAAAAGTGGTTTGGTCAAAGACAACGGTGAAAAACCGTTGTCTTTTCAAAGATAAGACAACGGTTTTTAACCGTTGTCTTTGACCAAACCACTATTTACAACGGGTCGATTTACCACGGTTTTTTTTCTAATAGACAACGGTTTTTCACCGTTGTCTTTCCTTAAATCTACAAACGTTTTTCACCGTTGTCTACCACGGTAACTTTTGCTCATAGACAACGGTTTTTTCAGCGTTGTCATTTCTCAACACATATATACACATAATAAAGCGTTGTAGATGTTGCATTTTTAATATAAATCATACAACATCAATAAGAATTATAGAAAACACATATATACACTCCACTTGTAGCAATGTAAAATACAAGGTCACATTACATTTTAAACGATCACTTTTACCGATATATATGAAAAAGTACTGTGGCAAAACAACTACACATCATATGCACCAAAAGTATTTGCATAGCAAAACACTTATAGAATGTAACCAAAAGATGTATGTACACTGAAATCTCTCCTAATCATCAGATATGTAATCTTGTATGCAATCAGCCCACTCCGAACGTACTTCATCAATTTCCTTTGCACCTATCACAGAATTTGCGAACTGCATGTGAAAAAATGAAAATGTAATTAAACGCTATGGTATCAATAAGAAAATTTGAAAAAATATCTAATATTACTATTGATCGTAGGGAAGACTTGTCAAAGGATGCGCGCTTCAATTATCTCTCTCATATATCGTAAAACAAAATACCCACATTGAGCTCCATCCGGTTGAAGGGAACTCGTGATGGAAAAAAAACATCATCTAGCAATGCGAAGAAACACACGAAAGATCAAAATGAGATACGTTCATTGCCAATTTGATTAGTACAAATGTTTAACATGAAACGCTATGTTTAACAGAAGAAGAAGCTAAAGTTGCATTACGGGAAGAAATGCAGAAGCATGGGCTTCTAAATTGGTTCAAATCACGGGTATAGATCAATCAGATATGCGTCTTGCTAGTATTTTTTTGCTTGTCAAGAAGGTTGTTTTTTACTAGTGACTTTTGCAACTTTCTAGTATTGTTGTAACATTTAGAATGAAAGAAGATTTTGGGTCCGACTTTTGATTCTTTTACTCTGTCAATAAGAAATAGGAATATTGTTCTTAGAAAAAAAGGGAAAACACTCAATATGCAAGATTGAAAAAAAAGTTCAGTAGAATGCCATAAATCATACTAATGGAAGATGAATTTCATATCATGATAGTACATGCATTGCCTTATCAGTTATGCATGCTTTAAGATACGAATAAATATTTGACTTTAAATTGCTAACTTTATATCCATAGGATGATAGGAGCAAAAATCCTTTTGAGACATTCCTCACAACTATCTGTGCAATCTACTTCATCATCATTGGAAAATTTATGCCCTGTTGGATTGCATTTTTCAGTGATGTGGTTACATTTGTTTGACACATGTTATGCTGAGCTCCAACAATTAAGAGCGATAGTGAGAAAATTGCAAATTAGAAGGGTAATACCAGTATCGCAGGCAATTCAGAGCACACTGTCATTTTGCTCCAGGAATCAGCATCGCAGCCAATTCAGAGCACAATGTCAATTTGCTCGCACACAATGTCGATTGGCAAAACACTCCGAATAGATTGGAGTAAGTAGCCCGATCGAGCACAATGTCAATTTAGCCACACCAAGAAGCAGATCAAAGGCAAAACAAAATGTCGGGGAGGAGGTCAGATTAGGTTATGCTTAACAAAAAATAAGGAATTTGTAGATCTAACTCAAACTAATTTGATACCCACCTCAGCCAATTCCAGAATAGATCTGAGTTATCTGAATATTATCAAAATGTCACTAAATAATTCACAAATAACTTGATTATATAAATGTCACTAAATAATTATTCAAATTATATAAGCTTCCCACGATGTAAAACATACCTTGATTATTGCCCACAAAGGGTGTTTCTTCCCGTGCTTGCCAATGTCTGTGTTGAACAATTTCAAGGCCCTTCATAAAATCAAAAAAAATTATAGACTTTTAGTGCATATAGTATATATAAAAAAATTATAATAAATGTTGACAATATTTTGCTACTAAAACTTACATCTTCACAACATTCTTCCAAGTCTCATCACGATTACGCTGACTGAGAGGATCCAATAACGAAACAACCTCTTTGTGAGGATCGATGACAGTCAAAATCCAATGGAAACTACATATATACACAATAGTAATGCATGTAATTAAGCAAGTGTTTATCAAAGTAAAAAATTAGCATTCCACCTCTATTTTACACACCCTATGTTAATCGGAACCAAAACTAATTTGGTTTGGTGGTGTGCCATTCAACCTAGCCGCCAAAACCAAGGGCCCTCTTATCAACTGATGTGAAATGACACCCAACAACATATGGATCCACAAATCTAAACCTCTCCAGCTTATCTTCCTCCTTCATCTTTTTATATAAATGCCTACCATTTAAACATACAACAAAATGCATAAGACCAAGATAAATAAAACTCATAAATCAATAGTCAAAGTGTTAGTACATGAAAACAATATACGTACCATATGTACACAACTATGCAATTGTATGAAATTGGTGCCAAGTTGCAGAAAGGAATGATGTCTTGAAGGCAAACACTGGCTTCGAACTTACCACCAAATACATCATACTCCAACATAAATTTCATAGACTGGTGATCATGAAGAGCACGCTTGCAATAACAATACAACAGCCATAGTGATCTAGGCATATCTGATGATCGCACTGTTAATGATTGCACATTTGGTGATTGCAATCGATGCTTCCTTTTGCCACAGTCAGGTTTTTTCCCCTTGACCTTCTAGTTTATGAAAACATATACTTGTTAGGCACTTGTATAGCTAAATTTAAATAGATTGTAGCATTTACCGAAGACTCTTGTGTTTGCATCAAGTGTCTGGGCCAAGCTACATGTGATCCGATAGCATCACCAATGCTTTGACACACAGGTGTTGGAATTGGCAAAGGGGCGGTTTCATCCAATGCTTCATCAACCATTATGAAACAATGGTTTGTATGCTTACTTGGATCACCATTAAGATGCTCATCATCTCCCCCAATATTAACAATTGTACCAAAAGCTACATGGATGCCGATTCCACACTCAATGCAACTAATTGACCCTTGTAAGACAAAACATAATGCTTGTATAAAAATAAATGTATTTAAATTGACAATTTCAATGATATCATTAAAGATTAAAGATACTGTAAAGGCTCACCGTTAATAAACTCCACATCGGCATCACTGCTCGCTTTCATCTCATTTGATAGACCATGATCATAGTTAAACTCATTTTCCGCAAGGTTTGAGGAAACTTCACACTACAACTTCCCTTCTCATCATTCTCAATCTCGATTTGCCATTTTTGAAAACCATTGCTTCTAACTTGTTTATCCGATCCTCCTGCTCTAAAATTTTTTATGTTGCTCCAACAACATATTTTGTTGATCATTAAATCTGACTTCTGAACGTGAGACCCCATTTTGACAAGCCAAAGTATGTACTTGGAGGACGTAAGCTCCAATGCCCTTATAAGCCCACAATGTTCATTAGATTAAAGTGCAACAATTAGAATGTCTTGTGTCGGTACACCAATCAATAAAATTACATCACACTTTTGTAATATACCATCATCATGCAATGCACAAAAACATATATTAACTAATAACTGGATGGGAACCATTAACATAACAAGCCAAAATCTAAAACATTTACTTACAATTTTGAGGTTGTTGCCTTGATGATCACCAACAAACTCCCCTTCTTTATTGAGCCTTTCTTCCAAAGGATAGCTCGGTTGATTTCATTATCGAGATAATTCATCCTTCTAATAACAATAACAAATGAATCAATATTATTTAAATACCTGTTAAGGTATAAAATTTATTGTAAGTGATAATTAAACATTACTTACTATCTCTTCACTAGGCGGCATATCCTTTCAGAAAGTCGATGGGGGTATTTGTTTTGGGCTCTCCTTTCCTGTTGTTTCTCACTTAGTTCCTTAAAAAATAAACAAGACAACAATGCATTACCAATAACAATATTCTATTAAGAGTTAATTATTTGAGACATGAGATTTAAAAATCTTACTTTAAATTCATTAGACAAACGACTTATCACGAACTTGCTCCATATCTCTGGAATATTTGATCCTCGGAGGTGGCATATGCAACTTCTCCGGATTTTTGCAATTGGGATAAATATAGTTTTGCGTGAGATCGCTTTTCCATTGCCGCCACTTATCATTTGCCGAGGTCAAACATCCCTTTTCCAAGCAACATCAACCTTGTACGCCAACTACAAATCCATAAAAAATTTAATAAACATCAAATGTTAATAAACACAAACAAAAGTATTAGTTTATATTTGAAGAATAAAAGTATGGTCATTTATATTTACATTCACGGCTTCCCACACACGCTCCTTGATGTCAATAGGAACATGCTTCCAAGTATTGTAAGTTATTGGTACTTTCTCTCGAACAATCTGGCCAAGTGAACTTTGCATTTTAACTGCATTTTCCCCAATAGGTCATCCCGATTATTGAATTCAACTTTCAAGATAATGCCCTTATTCCTTAGCCTTGAAATCATCCCATATGTGTAGGACCTCTACTCATTTTGTTTGATTGGGTGGCAGTGGAATCCTGTGTGCAGCCAACATTTTCCTCGTATAATAAATCAGCGCCAATTTTTTCCTTACCCTTGTCAAGGTTTCTACCTCCTCGTTTGCTTTGATTTTTTGTCATAGAGTTGACAACCTATTAATCACAAAATCTGCACTTTGCAAATATAAGGTAAATATCATAAATTACCGATGGAGATAACAATAAATATTAAACTTGCAACTTCGCTTGTGTGAGTTGACAACAAAAATTCAAACTTTAGATTAATATAATCTACAATAAGCAAGTTTTTTCCAACAGAATATAATCATGTTGCATCCACACGAAATTGAGATTGCTAAAATATGTGCAACTATTAAGAAAAACAAATAACAAGTAAGCAACATAAAGTTGAAATTCTTACAATCTCCTGTAAGGGTTGATAAATTTGGAGGTGCAGCGACTATCACAAAGAATAAACTGCATTTCATTATTGTGTTGCAAAATTATCGACATATAAAGCGATTATTTACTAAACCAGATTTAATGGTGGTAAACCATCATCAAAATTATGGGATAAAGAGTATCATTTACAGATAATGTATAATAGATAAAGCAAGATCATCTACCAAAATGAAATAATCGAGTGACAAATAAAATAAAGCAATCCCATAAGATATAGCAAATTTATGGGAAAAAATATAATTCCAAAGTGACACAAAGACAAACCAAAACATTAACGAGGATTTAAATTTAAATATAATTTCCACACTAAGGTAAAACATCATCAACCCAAGTTCCACACAATCTTCACGCATTTACGGTGGTTCATTGTCATCTAATTCACAACATCCATTATTGGGAGCCCTCGAAAAACATTGATAGTTTGTTGCATTTCTTCCAAATTATCACCAATAATATTTTCAAAGTAGTCTCTACTAGGAGTTGCAAGTGCAAGACCATGTGGGATCTTGTGGTCTTCAAGGTAAAAAACTTGTTTCGCTTGACTACCTAAGATGAATGAATCAGATTTAAACCCTATCCTTTGAGGTTTACTAATGTGAAACCATGTTCATCTACTTTAATACCACCATTGTTATCAACCCAACTACATTTAAACACTGAATTGATAGAGATGGTAATCGAGCTCCCATATTTCATCAATAACGCCATAGAATACCATGTCCGACACAATTGGATTCCTATCCTTTGCTAGAAAGTTGCATAGTCTTTGCAACTAATTTTGCACTACCCGCACGTCATCATCACGCTCTTTTGTGTGATAAGAATTAAATATCAGAATACTTGAATACTGTGTGCTTGGTCCATGCACCAACCACTTTAATTGTTCGAGATTTGATGTGTCGAATGGTTAATTGCATTTGCAACCTATAAATTGCACAAAAGTTGAATTATATATTAATCTTCATAAATTATAAATACCCCATTAATTTGCATGTAACTTACGATTATCACGCAACCACGGAATAAAAGTCCGATTGTGCTCATCTTGTAACCACTTTTTGACTTTGCTTTACGATGAAATGTTGCCTTCAAATGAGCCATGTGTTTGTCATGTTGAAGAAACGATTAGATACTATAATTTAATGTCGCATTTGAAAGTACCAATGAGTTGGAGAAATTACTCGATATATGGCTCTATCTCATCATTATTTTCTAATACATGACCATGTGCTTGCTCCCACTCCTCATGATTGGTGGAGTCGATCTCGTGATAAAGGTATGGTAAAATCCAATTGACGATTCCTTGTTGGGATGCCAACAAGCAGTACATTAAATGTAGTCCGAGCAAAATTCTAGAGTCTCCTCAGCAATATAACATTTGGCTATACAACCTTCGGGTCGATTGCGGTTTCGCACATAACCTTTCAATGTTTTCATGAATCTTTCAAATGGGTACATCCATCTATACCAAATTGGTCCACACAATTTAACCTCACGTCGAGGTGAATAAATAAATGGAGCATGACATCAAAAAATGAAGGAGGAAAATATTTTTCAAGTAAGCACAATGTTGTCACAATATCTCTTTGCATATCATCTAACTTCGAGACATCTATCACTTTGCTACACAACCTGTTGAAGAAAAAGCACAATCGAGTGATAGTATATCTAACATGTTTGGGTAAGACACCACGAATGGCAACTGGAAGTAACTGTTGCATCAAAGTGTGACAATCGTGTGATTTCATACCAAAAAGTTGCAATTCCTTCATTGATACAAGGCTTCTAATATTGGATGAATAACCTGTAGGAACCTTCATTCCCAACAAGGAGCTACAAAATTTCCTTTTCTCATCTTTACTTAATGTATAACATGCCGCTGGCAAAAAAGTTTTCTTTTTCCCCTCCTTTGGTGCCAATTCCAACCTGACATTCATATCCACAAGGTCTAGGCGTGCTGCTAATCCATCTTTTGTTTTCCTTGGAATGCCAAGTAATGTGCCGACCAAAGCTTTCACATATATTTTCTCGATGTGCATCACATCAAGAACATACATGTAGATGCTCCCAATACGCAAGTTCGAAGAATATTGATTTCTTCTTCCAATATGGATGACTACCATCCTCTGATGCTTGAAGTTTTCTGTTCATTTTTCCCCAACGACAATTAATTTTATTAACTGTTTTGGAAATATCACGACCACTCAATGGTCTCGGTGCAATGTTAAAGTCTTGCTTTCCATCAAATGCTTTCTTTTGCCTTCGATAAGGATGGTTCTCAGGAAGAAACCTTCTATGGCCTATGAATGACATTTTTCTACTATGTTTCAATCTTTTTGCACATGTGTTTTCACCACAGATAGGACATGCATTATATCCTTTCACGCGACATCCAGAAAGGTTTCCATATGCCGGAAAGTCATTAATTGTCCATAATAAGACCGCCTTTAAGGGTGAAT
This sequence comes from Wurfbainia villosa, assembly GCA_025175895.1. NCBI lineage: Eukaryota > Viridiplantae > Streptophyta > Magnoliopsida > Zingiberales > Zingiberaceae > Wurfbainia > Wurfbainia villosa. Next base: position 1,211,507 of record CM046005.1, read on the forward strand.
CTTTCTTGGCGATATGCATCATATGCTTCAATACCTTCTTCCCATAAATGCTTTAAGTCATCAATCAAAGGTGATAGGTAAACATCAATATCATTCCCTGGTTGTTTAGGACCCGATATTAATAAAGTAAGCATCATAAATTTTCTCGTCCTACACAAAAATGGAGGAAGATTGTAAGTGATCAGAATCGGCCAACAACTATACGAGAACTCATCAATCTATGTGGATTTATTCCATCGCCGATATGGCCAATCTCAAATTTCTTGGCTCATAAGAAAAATCGGCCACTTATGGTCGACTACCTTCCAATTGGGTGAATCTGGATGACGCAAATAACCATCACAAGTTCTACTATCAAGATGCCAGTTAACACCTTAGAGGTTTCTTGGTTTCTAAACAATTTTCGAAATCTTGGAATAGGTGGAAAGTACCATAGGACCTTTGCAGGAACTCCTTCATTTACTTTTGAATTCTTGCATATCTTCCATCTTGAAAACCCACAAGTAGGACAATTGATACAATCTGCGTATTCCTTCCGATATAAGATACAATCATTAGGACATGCATGGATTTTTTCATATTCCATACCCAATACAGCCAAGGATTTCTTGGCAGCATACACTGATAAAGGCAAGTCATTACCAGCTGGAAGCATTTCTCCCAACAAAGAAAGAATGTCTGTGAATCCTTTATCGCTCCAACTATATTTGGCTTTCAAGTTGTACAATTTAACAATGGCAGATAACTTTGTAAATTTTGTACATCCAGGATATAAAGGTTTCTCAACATCATGGAGTAGGTTATTGAATGTAGTTGGATTCTCATCATATTCATATGTCGCATTTACCATATCTACAAGCTTCTCATCAAAGAAATTCTGTTCACCTTGTTGGCCTTGTTCACTATCATTCATTAAGTTGGTAAATGAGGGTTTTTCTCCATGCCATATCCACACTCATTATGTTAAATCAATACCATTACTTCTTAAATGAGCCCTTGTGACATCAATATCGCTCCTTCTTAGGTTACCACACATGGCACATGGACAAGATATTGCATTAGAATCGACGCAAATTGCAAGGATGACTGTACTCCATACGCATACCCAAGTGATAATCTATCCTTGAACATCCATTCTTTGTCCATTCTAGTGCATAAAAACATCAATTGACAATTAAATAAACCTTCATAATACTTAACACCACTAGATCATTAATAAAGCATAGAGATGCTTCAATGTATCAAACTTATATTTCCGGGATAAGAAGGTAATATGAAGTAACTTAAATTTGTATATGATCTAGTCACACCTAAGCTAAAGTTAGAAAGTACAAACAAAGCAATTGCTCGTTGAATAAAATATAAATGACATTTTATATTATAGAAAATAGAGAATGGCTTCTAGAATAGATAAATATGTACAAACGATGATATAAGGTGAATAATCTTCATGAAGAATAAGGTTGGAACGTAACTGGATTTTTTGTATGCGCAGATACCGGATTATCTGTGGTTCAATGGATATAAACAATCCAACTCAAACCTTCTTAACCAATAAAGGTTTGAAGGCACAACATGATAACCCTAAAACAAGAGTTTATGACGCTAAACCTGTTGGGACGGAATCAGGATGCTGAACGATGGACGAAGACGACGGAGGTCGAGCAATGGCCGACGGAAAAGGAAGAGAACGAGCAGAGGGCGACCAACCGTGAGAATGCAGCGGAAGAAGATGGGATGGACGAAATCGGAGAACGGGGGAGGTTTTTTGGGAAGTAGGAACCGCGAAGATTTTCGGAAAGTAAGAACGACGGAGAAGTTTAGGGAAGATTTATTTAACCTAAATATATATAACAACTTTTAAAAATAAAATTTGTTGTAATATATTGTTTAAAAAATATATATATACTTTTAAATATATTGTTGTAAACGTATATATTTATAATTTTTTTAAAAAAAACTTATTTCCAATAATTAAAAAAAAATAGTATTAATAATTAAAAAAAGAATTTCACCGTTGTTTTATAATAATAAAATAGTATTAATAGTATTATAAACTTTTAAAATTTTATTAACAACGGTTTAAAACCGTTGTAATATTATCACAACGACAACAAAAAAACCCTCATTCACAACGGTTGATTGCACCGTTGTCCCAACTGTTGTTAATATAAAAAAAAAATCTTAAAGACAACAGTTTTGGAAAACCGTTGTAAAATGTGTTGTTGATTTAAAAAAAAATATGCTCAACGACAACGGATACTGTAAAACCGTTGTCGTTTGTGTTATGTGGCCGCTCAAAGACAACGGTTTTGTCAAAAATCGTTGTCTTTTAACAAAAAGACAACGGTTTCTCCTAAAACCGTTGTCTTTGTGGTGTTGTCTTATGTCATTTTTGTTGTAGTGTCTCGGGAGCTCCTCCACCCAATATCCTGGGACAACCTCTAGCTTTGTCTTCAACTCTTGTATAATAATTTAGTCAGTCACCTCTATTTGCTCATTACTTTGAGGGTGCGCCACAGAGATAAAAACTTATCCGATCATGAGATTCTTGCACAACTCTCAGTCTCAGACTTCTAGAGTGGTGGTCATGGTCGAGACTTCTAGAGTGGCCCGTGTTAACTACTGTATATACCCTCTAAAGGGCTCAGTCTGCTCCTGCTTTAGGTTAAACAAACTAAAAGTCATCTGTTTGTACTTCTTGTAGCTAATAAAGTGTAGTAGGAATGCCTCCATAGATCTTCAAGAGGCTAGAGATCTATGTTGGAGAATCATATTCAAAGATCCAATTATGATTCAAATATTATGGTGTAATTATAAAGATCATATAAATCTTATAATTATGATCATTTTATATTATTCTATAATTTGGTTGTATATTTTCTAGAATAATTTTATTTCCTAGAATAATTTAGTTTCTAGATTTAACATTATACTCTTTATATACAATTTTCTAATTCAATAAAGTGTGGAATTCTTTCATCCATTTGCCTAGTCTTCATAGTATCAAAGCAATCATTCTCCCTCTTTCCCATGACCACTGGCCAAAATCTAGGTGGTTGTCTCCAATCCTACCAACCCGACCTCCCCTCTCATTCTCATCAATTTTTCTCATCAAAATATTGTTAAACTTATCTCCTAGAAACTACAAATTGAAGCTATTCTAATTGGATACAATAACTTCAAATTTCTTGATGGCTCTCACCTATGTTCATTGCCCACAGTTCTTGTAAACAATGGTGACACGCTAAATCTAGATCACCTTACTTGGATTCAACAAGACAAACTCCTTTTTAGTGCTCTCGTTGGCTCCCCCTCTTCTCCTCTAATTCCTCTTTTTCAACAAGCGACTACCACTTGTGATGCTTGGACTATTCCTTTTTTTTTTGGAAATGGTAAATATGTATATATGAGAAAGATGGATGCGTACAAAATCTACATGTTTACAAAATGATAGACATGTGTTTGGATCTTGAGGAATAACTTCTCGACTCGTGGCTCGGCACCCTCAAGCTTGGTCGTGGGTTTACCATAACGAAAATCATACAGTAATAGCCAAAAGGTGTGCTTTGCCCAAGAGCCCACTACCTCGAAGCTCCTGTCAAAATGCTCAGAACAATCTTGGCACCATGTAGTCTGTAGGTCGTATGCCAAACCACTCGCGGACCTTGTCCCATAATTGTCGCGTAACTTCGTAGCGAAAGAAGATGTGTTAATTTGATTCCTCCATTTTCCAACATAGTGCGCAGATTTTCTACAACTCATATGAATGTTATCCGCAGTCCACAGCCTCTCGTGTGCAAGTAGTCAGTAGGTGAAGTGGTGCTTCGACATGATGGCAGACCACCATAGTGTCACTGCCCAACGCACCACAGTCCCCCATGGCTCGAAAAATTGTATGGCGTAGCTGTTGCCGCTCTGTGTCTGCCTACCGCATAACAATCATGGAGCTCTGCTCGCTGCATCCGCCTCCCCAGCCCACCCAGACAGTTGGTCTCTAAGCTGGGCCAGTTTCTTCATCAACGGTGAGTCCTTAGTTGTTGTCGTCCAATGTCATATGTTCGACTGCCTGAGGTAAAAATGGTGAACCCACTTCATCCCAAAGGCAGTCCTCCTTGGCATGTATGCTCCAGAGTGTCCTACACAAGAGGGCAGCATTTCGAGCTTGAAGATGGCATAGTTCGTATCCGCTTTCCTCCTTAGGAAGGCATAGCTTGGCCCATGAGATCGGAGGGTGTTTGGTGGACCAAACGAAGAACGACAAATGTCTTAGAGCTTGTCCACAACTCTGCAAGGCACCAGTAGGATGGAAAGCCAATATCACTCAACTCCTTATAGCACCGAGCGGACAATCTCCAGCCGACCCACAAAGGAGAGTGTGTGCTTCAACCACGATGAGACCTTCCAGGTAACCGTATCAAGAAGAGGGCCATAATTGGAGATTCGGAGCTTCTCCACGGCTAACGGAATACTTAGCTACCGAAAAGGGAAGGCACCTTCTTGAAAACCCATGATTCAGAGGATCTCTATCTTCGTTCGTATGTCGACGCCCACCATGCAAAGGTTAGACTTGAGAAGATTGGCCCGCAACCCCCATGTCTCCAAAATCCACCAAGCACCGTGAGACCTCTAAGAGGGTTGAAGTGTCTACCCAAGCAAACACCAAGAGGTCATCAACATAAGCAAGATGTGTGATACGGGTCACCTAATACATTGGATGGAAATGAAAGCCTGATCGATGCGATGACGCCACCAAGTGCCTCCAGAAGACCTCCAAGCACAAACCAAAAATCAAGGGGGAAAGAGGGTCCCCTTGCCAAAGGTCACGTTGTCCATAGAAAAAGTCATGCATGCCACCGTTGAGGCTAACTGAGTAGGTAATGATGGAGACACATTCGTGAATCCAATCGCAGATTTATTGGGAAAAGCCAAAACCAACAAGAGTCGCCGATAGAAATCCCGAGTCCACCGTATTAAATGCCTTCCGAAGGTCCACATTAAGCATGCATCTCTAGAGAAACCCATTTACAAGCATATTTCCAAAGGAACTCCTCACTGATAGATCGACCTAGGATAGACGCTACCTGCACCAAATCCATAAAGACTCCAATGATCGCTGCTAATCGCCTGACAAGTATCTTCGCAAACAACTTGTAAAAAACTGTGCAACATGAAATAGGTCGATAGTCGCTCACTGTAGGTGCATGGTCTGACTTCAGGACTAAGGCGATCAAAGTATGGTTCCACTACTTGAGCAGCCTCCCAGTTTGGAAGAATTCTTGCATCATATCAATGAAATCCGCACCAATTGTGTCCTAGGCGGAGGTGTAGAACTTAGAGTTGTACACATCTAGTCCTAGTGCCTTGTCATCGTCAATGTCAAACAGTGCTATCCAGACCTCATATGCACTCACTGGACTACACAGATCAGTTGGCTAGTGACTGTGAGTTGTTTCCCAAGCAACACACCACTGTCTAGTGGTTTGTAGTTCTCTGTCGTGCCTAACAGTTCATAGAAATGCCCCACAAATTGCACTGCAACCTCATCCAAACTATCTGTCTGCTCCCCACATGCTTTCATGTTGGACACAATGGCATTTCGCTTGTTGTTCCGCTTGACGACGTCGTGGAAAAATCTAGTGCATTGGTCGTTGCCCTTGAGGTATGCGACCTTCGCTCGCTGTTGATAGAACAATCGCTCCGTATCCGCAGGTAAGGTGGCCTTTTGCTTCAACTCTGCATATGTTGATTGCATGGCACTGTCTGCCCACCCCCACCCCCCTCGCAAGGTGCGTCTGCCCCTGTGGGGCATTGTCCAGTCCACCTAGCATGTGAGCTGCCTACTGTTGTATAGTGCTTGTCGCTAGCCTCCACACCGCACAGTCTGCCTAGTCCGCCTGGCCTGCCTACCCAGCTTGCACACCATTTGTCTACTCCCGAGCTGCATTCTGTGTGGTGCCAAGGTCACTGCCTAGTCCCATACCACCCCCCAAGAAGAGTGCACTACTCCTCCTCTAGCTCTTCTTTAGCCCTCTTCGCCCTCTCTGAGATACGACTAAAATGCGGTCGATCAAGCTCTCTCAACCACCCTTAAGCCTAGTAAGCTTGGCTTTGAGGGTGAATTGAGCATAGCCTAGCATTGGCTCTCCCCAAGAGGACTCCACCAAGTTGTGGAAGTTTCCATACAACACCCATATATTATAGAACTTGAATGGTCGCTTGACGGCATGCTCCTGTGTTATGGTGGACACTATGCAACATGAATGGCCTGAGAGGCATCCCGACGGCGTGAACTCTGCAATGCTTTCATAGTCCACTGTCAACCAATGAACATTAACCAAGGCACGATCTAGTTTGGAAGAGGTCGTACCATTAGTCCACATTAGGCAGCACCCGATGAAATTAAGATTCGCCAACCCACAAGTTTGCGCAAGATGACCAAAATCTCATATATCGTAATTCGAACCCAATTGGCCTCCCTCTTTGTTGTCAATGTTCAATAATGAATTGAAGTCCCTCATAAGAGTCCAAGGCTCCAATATGGTCTCACTAAGGTGTATAAGAGCTCTCCAAAGCGGTCGTTGAGCAACGATCAAATGAAGGTCATATATGAAGGTAGCCAAGAAGGTCCACTTGTTAATAAGACAATGGAGGTGACAATGTATGAATCGATCCGTCATCTCAAAAACATCCATAGATACTTGATGCAAATCCCAAAGTAGCACAATGCGTCCATGGTTAGAATATGCAAAATTGTGAACCAAATGTATACTCGAAAAGCAAGACCGAACAATTGATTTGAGTCAGTCTTCGTTAAGCTTAGTTTCAAGTAAGTCTAACACCTGAATGTTCTTGCTTTTGAGGAGGTGTTGTTTAAGGGGCTTGTGGAAGCCCCTCATGTTCCATGTTGGTATCTTTATAAGCGACGGGTGTGGGTTGCTTGAGCCTGTCGCTGGTCACCTCGCGACAAGGTGGCCATCTGGCAAATTGCCTCCTCAACATTAGCGGAGATCTGGGAGTCAGTTTGGCCATTGCTCACTCCGTCCACGAGTGCATTGGTGTTCGATGAACCTGGTGTCACACTCATGGTCGTGTTGTCCATCGCCTCACTGCCCTCCATAGAGGAGGACGTAGTTGTCATACTGCGTGTCTGCACTTGATGTTGCATGTATGCGCGGGGCGCGTCATCCCCTCATCGGGCGCATGCGCCACTCATATGGCATTGTTATCCCCCTGTAGGGCAGTGCCATCTTTACATTTCAAGTGTCTGTCTCATCAGAGGTGCTCTGACTCTGCCCACTAGCTCATTGCCCCTGTCGCATGTGAGGTCGTCGTCGAACACGAGAGCGACCAGTCCACTCCCCAGGCTATGCCGAGCCATGCACAACCCCCTCTGTGCTCTGCCTTGCTAAGTGTTGTTCATGCATCACATCCCCTATAATTTCCCTACCCTTTGACATTTGCTACAAAAGTCTGACACAATCTCATAGACGATGCAAAGTTCAATACTCGCCCCCATCGGTAGATCAACCGACACATTGGTCACCCTTGATCCCATCACATCCACCTCAACAAAGAAGCTTTGCATAGGTGAGTCTCTCCCCTGTGTGTGTCAACTTATTTGTATAGAGCGGTCGCCCAATCTCCGAGCTAATAAGGTTGCGCACCTGGTGTGTCTAACAATCCGATGAGAGGCCATGTACCTGTATCCAAGCCGACACATGTCGTCCATCCTGTACAAATAAGAAGCACCACGACATGTGTTTCAAAAACAAGGGAATTCTAAATACAAAATAGGGACCCCCTGATAAGATCCGATCTATGTCCTCTGTCTTATCAAACTGAAGACAACCTAGCCACTTTTATGCAAATGATAGCTGTTGGGCACCCCCCATCGAAACAATATCAGCTCCACCCCTTGCCTTCCCAAGTGTCATCCCATGAAGCATCCCACCAAGCAATGCCCCATCACACCTTCCACCGTATTGATGTCCTCATATTCTATATGTATTGGCCTACCCGTGCATCCAAGCTGAGCAAGCGGAGTTGCAACCGCCACACTTCGATTGTCCTTGAAGAAGTTCGCCCATTGCTTGCCGCTATTTGATGCTTGTGGGGCTCCGTCTGCCCCCCATTGGCCACTGTCCGGTCCTCGTGGGCCACCATCTAGCCTCGCAAGGCTCCGTCTACCTCCAGTAGAGCTCTGCCTGCCCCCAGCAGCCTGTTGCCAGTCCCCTTTGGGGCACTACCTACCCCCGTGGGGCACTGCTCGCCCTCCTCACAACATCTACTGCCACCTCATCCCACACTGCCACGGTTAGTGCAATCGACACAGGTCATGATTGACCAGACTCGAGTGGGACTCGAGTAGAATTTTGATATTTGATAATGTGATTGTCATGGGAAAGTCTAAGTCATGGGTACTTGGCAATGAAAGTCCAAGCATGGATCTTGGCAATTAGAAAGCCCAAGTCATGGGTACTTGGCATGGAAAATCCAAGAATGGCCTTGACATGGAAAGTCCAAGCATGAGTCTTGGCATGAAAGTCTAACATGGAGTTGACAAGGAAAGTCCAAAAGTTAAGTCTTTGCAGCGTAAGTCCAAGTGTATAGTCTTGGCGGCGTAAAGACCAAGTGAACTTTGGCAAAGGTAGACTCGGTTAGCATGACTAGGCTGACAGAAGCACTTGAAGGCTAGCACGATGGGTGAACGAGTTGTGGAAAACTTGAGGGATCTGAGAGGCGTGAGGCTAATGGAGGTGGCTAGAAGGCTTAGGTCTAGGTGGATGAGTATCAAGTATGAGGGGATCATACTTAGATTAAATCTCATAATTGAGGTATGTCAGTCGACTGGTCGAGTATTGGACACTCGGGAGGCATAGTTGACTTAGGCAGTTGACTAGGGTTATGACCTAGTCGACTGGCCAAGTGGGTCAGCCAAGTTGCACTGTGTGACTTGAGAAATCGAGTTTTGTGCTCGGGCAGTCGACTGGTCAAAGTGGACATGAGTACAATGTTGGGGATCTTTGGAAGGCTAGAGGGGGGTGAATAACCTCTCTTGAATTCTACACTTGCGATTAGCGGAAGCAAATACAAATACTAGAGAAAATAAGAGTTTAAAGAACAATAGCTAACAATAAGAATTTTACGTGGTTCGGAGATTAAGCTCCTACTCCACAGCGATCCTTAAGGTGGATCGATCTAAGCAAATCTCCACTAAGAAAGCTTTCTCTTACAAGACATTCCTCTTCTTACAAATGATGAAGATGAAGATTAGAGAAGAGGAGGATTAAAAACACTTAGAAAGCTTAAGAAAAATGTGGGAGCTTGAGAGTATGTTAGCAGTAAGAGCACTAGCCTTCTCAAGCACCTCATGCCCTCTTTTTATAGAGAGAGGGCTAATTTTCCTGTTGGGGTTGGAGCAGTCGACTGATGGTCTTCATCAGTCGACTGTTGCTGTAGCCGATGCAATCCAATGGCTTCTGACAAGCCTGATCCGCGATCGTCACTATCCAACGAAAAGCTGATCAATCGACTAGTCATACTATCAGTCGACTGATTGAGCTATCAGTCGAGTGTTCCGAATGATCACTCGACTGAAAAATATTCTGTGTCGATGTCTACTATTAACAGTCGACTGCTAGGGTATAGAAGTCGACTGATGGTGGACCAGTCGACTGCCAAACCCTAGTAGTCGATTGATGGTCACAGAACTCAGCCATCTTCAGTCGAGTGACTGATCAATCGACTGAGACAATGCTCTAATCGACTGATACTTCAAGTATAATTAAATCATACTTGAAATCAACTCACTGGGCCTAGACTCAACCTTCTAGCTCTTCCTTCAGCCTTGGCCTCCAGGATCCCTCCGAGTCCATGACTCCTTCATCCTTGCACTTGCTTCTAAGAGTTCCCCTCGGTTTCGTCATGTCTTGGGTTTCTCTTTTGCCAAAGGACCGCTTGGACTTTACGCTGCCAAGACTACATGCTCGGACTTACACTGCCAAAACCTTACCTTTAGTCTTCCTTTGCCAAGGTCCGCTTGGACTTTACGCTGCCAAGACCTTCCCTTGGACTTCCCTTGCCAAGTTCATACTTGGACTTTCTTTTATCAAGTCTTCACACTTGGATTTTTCTGTCACTTGACATATTCATAGTTAGATCACAAAATATTGTCATATAAATGATTATCCAAATATCAAAAGATATAAATGCCTGGGGCATTGTTGCACCAACAATCTCCCCCTTTTTAATGTTTGACAATCATTTAAGTTAGGTTTTAAAATATGCACACAATGAAAACATCATATTCCCAATATGAATTCTAACTTAAAGTTCCCTTCTCCCCCTTTGACATACATCAAAAAGAGAAGGAATCATACAAAATAGTTTCATGAAAGAATTAAATTGGTTATGTCTTGAACTAAGGTATAAGATAGATATAAGGCTCCCCCTTAATCCAAGACATGGTTCATGATGTGTAAAGAACATGTTGAGCAAAGCATGAAATAATAGATAAGAAATATAGCCTAACTTTGCACCAACAATAAACATGATATAGACTTAGGGAATGAAAAGTTTGCACAATGAAACTCCCCCTAAAACAATGCATCAATCAGTTCTAAACCCTCTTAATTACTTGAATTACCATACCATAGGGCTAGGACACTTAAGATTATACTCAAGACAAAGAAATAGGGATGATCTATAGAAAAATCAGAGTGGCAGTCGACTGAAATCTGAATCAGTCGACTGTCAAGTCTGAAATGCCAATTTCAGCCTAACTTTAGAAATGCACGAAAAATTCCAGAACCATTGAAAAATCACAAAATTTTGTATACACATTTCTGAAATCATTATTTATCAAGGAAAAATAATTTGAAAATATATATGTTTTCCAGATTTTGAAAATGATACAAGTTTAAAAACTAGCAAAAGCTTTAAGGATTTTACAAACTTTGTATCACTTTTGCTTAGCAATTGAAATCTGTTTTTCAAAGTATGATAAACATAGTTTAAATTATGTATCGTTTGACATTTTCAATCATGTTCTTAGAGCTATATGCACATCAATTGTACATAAGCCTTCCCAATGATTAGTCAAATTAAGAATCAATGTCTCTAGATGACACCTTGGTTCATAGTAATGCATCATAACAAGCATGATGAACCAAGTGCATCTTCCTAACATCTCACATGATGTCTAAGTGGCTCAATACAAAAATCATGATTTCTTAGGTATTTTGTGAGATGCTATAGAGGTATAATCCTAGGGTTTCTATAGGATTATGCAAGACTAAGCCTCTACTCTACCAAGTACATTTCAAGTTCTCTCCTAAATGATGAATAATCTGCTTCGGGGAGAGCTTTGGAGAAAATGTAGACTAAGTTGGACTTGAATTCTATGTAATTGAGTTCAATATCCCCCTTGGTCATATGATCTCTAATGAAGTGATGTTTCACTTCAATGTGCTTTGTCCTAGAGTGATGTATCAGATTTTTGATCAAATTTATAGTACTCACATTATCACAATAAACTTTGACATTGGAGTATTGTAGCTCATAGTCCTCTAGAGTGTGTTTCATCCAAAGTAATTGAGCCACACAATCACCCATAGCCACATATTCGGCTTCGGTGGTGGACAAAGCAACACAAGGTTGCTTTCTACTACTCCAACTAACTAGGGAGGATCCAAGAAATTGACATCCATCACTAGTACTCTTTCGATCCAACTTGCAACCCGTATAGTCAGAATCGATGTACCCAATCAAATCAAAAGATTTTGTCCTAGGGTACCAAAGTCCTACATTTAGTGTGCCTTGGATATATCTTAAAATTCTCTTAACGACCACTAAATGAGATTCTTTGGCACATGATTGGTATCTAGCACACATACCTACCACAAATAAAATGTCGGGTCTGCTAGCAGTTAAGTATAAAAGGCTACCGATCATGCTTCTATAAAGCTTTAGGTTAATTGATTTACCTTCTTGATCATTATCTATCTTTGTGTTGGTTGCCATAGGAGTTGATACTACCTTAGCATTTTCCAAACCAAATTTCTTAATCATTTCTTTAGCATATTTGGTTTGGTATACATAACTTCCTTCATTTGTTTGTTTGACTTGTAAACCTAGGAAGAAATTTAATTCTCCAATTAAACTCATTTCAAACTCATTCTCTATATTTTTGATGAAGTCTTGAAGGAGCTCATCATTTGTTGACCTAAAAATAATGTCATCAACATATATTTGGGCTACAAAGATATCCTTTGATTTTGACTTTATGAAGAGAGTTTGATCTACTTAACCTCTCCTAAAATCCTTAGAGACTAAGAAAGATGATAATCTTTTATACCAAGCCCAGGGAGCTTGTTTTAACCCTTATAACGCTTTTCTAAACTTGTATACATGGTTTGGATAGTCTATATTCTCAAACCCGGGAGGTTGTTCTACATATACCTCTTCCTTAATGAACCCATTTAGGAATGCCGATTTTACATCCATTTGATGGAGTTTAAAACTCATGTAAGAGGCATATCCTAATAGGATTCTAATCGATTCTAACCTTGCAACTGGGGCATAAGTTTCATTATAATCAAGTCCTTCAACTTGATTAAAGCCTCTTGCAACTAACCTAGCCTTATTTCTTGTTATATTTTCTTGATCATCTAATTTGTTTCTAAAGACCCATCTTGTAGTAATAATGGTGCTATCATTGGGTCTAGGGACTAGCTCCCAAACTTGACTCCTCTCAAATTGAGTCAATTAATCTTGCATTGCTAAAATCCAATCCGGATCAAGTAATGCATCATTGATTGATTTGGGCTTAATTTGTGAGATAAGAGCTATTTGACTAGAGGGATTGGATGCGTCAAGGTTTGAAGCTTATAGGTAATGTCTTTATTTTTGTCATTGATATCATTATCAATGGGGGATTTCCTAGGGTAAGTAGTAGAGTTTTCATCAAATTGAACATTTGAAGATTCCTCAACTATTTATGTTCTCTTGTTGTAAACTCTATAGCCTCTACTAGTGGATGAGTATTCAATTAGGATTTTCTCATCCGTTTTAGACTCAAATTTTTCTAAATTGTCCTTGGTGTTTAAGATGTAAGTTTTGCATCCAAAGACTTTAAAGTAATGAATTGTTGGAATTGTGTCATTCCATAATTCAAATAGAGTTTTACCTAGAAACCTATGAATTTGGACTCTATTTTGGATATAATAAACGGTATTAATCGCTTTCGCTCACAAGTAGCTAGGTAATGAGTATGCATTAAACATAGTTCTAGCCGCCTCTTGTAGGACATCATTTCTCCTTTCCACCACTCCATTTTGTTAGGGTGTTCTAGGACAAGAGAATTCATGCTTGTACCCTTGTTCTAAACAAAATTTTGAGAAATTAGAATTCTCAAATTCTCCACTATGATCACTACGGATCCAGTTGATTTTGAGATTTCTTTCATTCTCTACTCTTTTGCTAAAACCTATGATTACTTCTAGAGTGTTGTCCTTATGTTTCATAAAATACACCCAAGTATATCTAGAAAAATCATCAACTATAACTAAGCAATATTTACTACCATTCAAGGAAGGAGTACTATGACAATTAAATAAATCTAAATGAATAAGCTCTAATGGTAAGGAAGTGCTAGTTAAAGTTCTACCCTTGTGTGATGACTTTGATTGTTTTCTTTCTTGGCATGCATCACACATCTTATCTTTGATGTACTTCACTTTAGGCAATCCCTTTACTAGCTCCAAATTAGCTACCTTGGCTATGTTTTTCATGTTGGTATGCTCTAATCTCCTATGTCATAGCCAACTTTCTTCTTCTTTTGTCATAAGACACTTAGGAGAAATATTAGAAGCATAGGATAAATCAACATAATAAATATTTGATTTTCTATATCCTACTAACATGCAATAATTTAATTCCTTGTGTCTTATAAGGCATTTAGTAGAAGTAAATTCAACATTAAAGTTGACATCACATAATTGGCTAACACAAGTTGAATTTTATATTTTTGACTAAAAATACTTTATGAATAGCAAGCTTTGGGGATACCTCAATTGTGTCTTTTCCTAGAATTTTGACTTGCCCACTATTACCAAATGACACGATTCCCTTGTTAAGATGGTTGATTGTGAAAAATTTGCTCACATCTCCGGTCATATGTCTTGAGCATCCACTGTCAACAATCCACATGCTTGGTCCGTCTACCTAACAACATGAAAAACACAAGCCTTATGCACCCAAATTTTTGGACCGATAGCATTAACTACATAACTCTTGGGAACCCAAGTCTTTCTAACCTTGCTCATAAGTGTTGCTTTTCTACTAATTAGGGAGGCAAAGACTACTTCCTTTTCCTTAGGTCTATATCCTATTCCGGCCTTGTTATAAATAGCCCTTTGGTCCCTAAATATCATGTCTAGGTATTTTGAGTCATTTGTAAATTTCTCTAAACATGCTCTTAATTCACCTATTTCCTTTTTAAGTTCATCATTTTCATCCTTAAATGAACATGCATCATTACAAGAAAGTTCTACATTCCTAATTTCCTAAATTTTGATTTATTTAAAGTATTTTGAAGACATGCAATGGTTTTATAAAGTAATTCTACCCTAGGGGAGTCTTTTACCTCATCGTCACTAGAGGACGATTCGTCGCTTGAGGATGATGATGACTCCTCACTTGAGCTTCTGACTTCATCCTCCATGACCATGAGTGCAAAGTTGCGTGTGACGTGGCAAAGCTCCTCCTCATCCGATGAATCTTCCAAGCTTTGTGTATCCCATGTTTGTGCTACCATTGCTTCTTTCTTTTTCTTCTCCTTCTTGTCCTTCTTCTTCTTTTCCTTTTCTTCCTTTTTCTTTAGCCCCAGACAATTTGGCTTGATGTGCCTCTTTTTATTGTAACCATAACAAGTAACATTAGGAGTATAAATTGAACTACTAGAGGATTTACCTTTTTGAGGATTAGAACATTCTCCTCACATCCTTCTTGGTGAGATTCCTTAATCTCCCACCAAATCTCTTCACATAGTGAGCCACCTCACTAGCCGATAGCTCCTCATCACTACTTGAAGACTCTTCCTCCGACTCGGATGATGAAGAGACTTCCTTCTTCTCTTTCTTCTTCTTCTCCTTCTTACCTACAACAAGAGCTATACTTTTTTTTCAAAGAAGTGTTAGCTTGCTCATGTAACTCAAATTCACAAAAAAGTTCATCTAACTTAAATAAAAAAAGGTCCCTAGAAACCTTATAGGCATCTACCATTGATACCCATAGAGTTGTTCTAGGGAAAGCTTGAAGCACATATCTTATAAGGTCTCAGTTTTTGACCTTTTCACCTATTACATGTAGTCCGTTGACTACCTCCTTGAATCGACCATGCATTTGGCTCACGGTCTCGTTGGTCTTCATGGTGAAGCTTTGGAGTTGACCTATCAATAGGTCTCTTTTGGCTCTTTTTGTCTCCTTTGACCCTTTGTTGAGTTCGATGAGTTTCTTCCAAAGCTCTTTTGTAGATTTGAAGAGTCCAATCTTGGATAGTTGCTCCGTGGATAGACCACATTGAAGTGTGGTCATTGTTTTTGCGTTGGCTTGCACTTTCTTTGCCATCTCCCTAGTCCAATCCTTTGTTGGTATTAGCGCTCCATATTCGTCGACTAGTTTCTCGAATCCATCTACAATGCTAAACTAATTTTCAATATCATTCATAAGTTAGTATTTCATCTTACCTTTCCAATAACCGAAGTCGTTGCCGTCGAAGAATAGAGACCTCGCCGTGCTATATCCCTCTTGAAATGTCATCGTGCTCCGGTTGATTGTTAGATCTTCCGACGTGACCTGGGCTCTAATACCACTTGTTAGATATCTTTGGAAGGCTAGAGGGTGTGAATAACCTCTCTTGAATTATGCACTTGCGATTAGTGGAAGCAAATACAAATACTAGAGAAAACAAGAGTTTAAGAAACAATCGCTAACAAGAATAATTTTACGTGGTTCGGAAATTAAGCTCCTCCACGACTATCCTTAAGGTGGATCAATCCAAGCAAATCTCCACTAAGAAAGCTCTCTTATAAGACACTCCTCTTCTTACAAATGATGAAGATGAAGATTAGAGAAGAGGAGGATTAAAAACACTTATAAAGCTTAAGAAAAATGTGGGAGCTTGAGAGTATGTTAGCAGTAAGAGCACTAGCCTCCTCAAGCACCCCATGCCCTCTTTTATAGAGAGAGGGTTGATTTTCCCGTTGGGGCTGGAGCAATCAACTGATGGTCTCTATCAGTCGATTGTTGTTGTAGCCGACGCAATCCAACGGCTTCTGACAAGCTTGATCCACGATCATCACTATCTAACGAGAAGCTGATCGGTCGACTGATCATACCATCAGTCGATTGATTGAGCTATCAGTCGAGTGTTCCAAACGATCACTCGACTGGAAAATATTCTGTACCAATGTCCATTATTAACAGTCGACTACTACGGTATAACAGTCGATTGATGATGGACTAATCGACTGTCAAACCCTAACAGTCGACTGATAGTCATAGAACTCAGTCATCTTCAGTCGAGTGACTGATCAGTCAACTGAGACAATGCTCCAGTCGACTGATACTTCAAGTATGATTAAATCATTCTTGAAATCAACTCTCAAGACCTAGACTCAACCTTCTAGCTCTTCCTTCAGTCTTGCGCCTCCAGGATCCCTTCGAATCCGTGACTCCTTCATCCTTGCGCTTGCTTCCAAGAGCTTCCATCGGTTTCGTCATGTCTTGGGTTTCTCTTTTGCCAAAGGACCGCTTAGACTTTATGCCGCTAAGACTACATGCTTGGACTTACGCTACCAAGATCTTGCCTTTGGTCTTCCTTTGCCAAGGTTCGCTTGGACTTTACACCGCCAAGACCTTCCCTTAGACATCCCTTGCCAAGTTCATACTTGGACTTTCTTTTACCAAGTCCTCACATTTGGATTTTCCTGTCACTTGACATATTCATAGTTAGATCACAAAACATTTCCTAACTATAAATGATTGTCTAAACATCAAAAGACATAAATGTTTGGGGCATTGTTGCACCAACACACAAAAGATTCGATAGTCGACTAGGTAGTCGACTACTGCTTGATAGTTGATTGGGGGTTGATGATAGTCGACTGGTCAAGTGTCCGTTGAGTCGAATCCCACGTGGATTAGTCCATTATGAGACAATGGATGTGTGGGCAGTCAACCGATGGGTATGGTTAGTCGACTGTCAGGCAGAAATCAGCCCGACACATGATTTAAAATGAGCTCGACGTGGACATTTGAAGAAGCTGATTCTTAGAGTTCTTAAAGGGGAAAAGTTGCTACTTTCCAAACCTTCAAAGCACCTCAAATCAAACCAAATCATCAAGCAATCAAAAGCGCTCTTGTAAAGTGGTTTTTGTTTTGTATTTCATTCTTACATTGCATTTGGTTGTTTATCCTTGTAAACTTCTTTTTGTAAAGAGTTTATCCACCTCCGGATTGTTTCCGAGAAGGAGAAGGTTTAGTGGTGGTGTGCATCACTAGAACTCACTAGAGCTCGACTGTGGAGTAGGAATTAGGGTTCCGAACTACGTAAAATCTGTGTGTCGTGTTTATGCTGCTCTTTGTATTTTTATTTGTATTAGTATTTATATTTCCATTGCGTACTAATGATTGTAGACAAGCATGATGAATTCAAGCGAAGAAATCGACGAATCACTATTCACCCTCCTCTAGCGCGGACAAATCGATCCCTACAACCACCTCCTTTGCACTGTCTGCCATTTCAATGTGCCTTGCCACATTAGTAACGAATGCCACATCAATAGGTTTTGCCATATCAACAACCACATGCCCCACACCTGCCATCTTAGCTTGTCCAGTAGGTAGGTCAGTAGCCTCTGCACCTTCTTGCACATACACATCTTCTAGAGGTTGATTGACACCTAGTTATTGGCTCTGCACCCTGCCTGTTGCATGCCCCTACCATTTCTTTGTCATATTGATGCAAGAGGACAGGAGCAACAACCAACGAACAACCTATAACCCTCCAAACCAACAAAAGTCAAAGCACAAGTACCTTGCAACCCCTGTCCACGCTTGCAACCTGCACCAACCCCTCTTGTCTTTTGTGCTCCCCTTTCTTCTTCCCCAAACCACCGGGAAAAGCTCAGACAATGATTAAAATCCTCCACCACAATGCCCCTAGCTGACCACAACACCAACCCAACATGCAGGGCTCGCAACCTTCTGCAGTTAGCACCCTGCTACAGTCGCCGCCCGCTACAGCCTGCTGGGTCATCGGAGAGCAACCCACACACCTGAAAAGCACTAACCGCACGTTGCCAAGCCCCACACACAACCACCACACTCTGTCCTTACCTTTGTGAGGTATACTCGCCCCGCAACACCCTTCTTGCTCACCAGAGTGCAATCCATAACCCAGAACCAATCAAAAACTGCATTGTCGACACTGAGGAAGATTGTCATGGACGTCAAGAGCCTATTGCACCCTCTTAACCAACTTCAAACTGCCTAAACTCTAGATAGTTCTAGAGATAAGGGAGAGCTTCTCTCTCTAAGTTGGAAGGGAGAGGGATGACTGATGCTTGGACTATTTTTGCTAATACTTATGCTCGTCCATCTCGTGGCCACATTAAGCAAATCAAAGATCAACTCAAATGGATTGTTAAAGGTTCTCAATCGATTTTAGAATATATGCAATTTATTTAATGTCATTTTGATGAATTTGTTGTGCTTGGAAAGCCAGTGGATTATGAGGACCTCATTGAAATAATTCTTGCAAGCTTGGATGATGATTACAAAACTATTGTTGACATTATCGAAGGTCAGGACATGTTTATTTCCTTTGATGAATTTCATGAAAAGTTGATTAATCAGGAACTATCCTTGTGTCATTCTCAGTCCTTAATCTCTCCTCTTCCTACCACGACCAATGTTGAGACTGGCTGACTTCGATCAAGTGTCCGAAAATTTTCTCCTCAACAAAACTAACAGTCATCACCCCAACATTTTACCTTGTCCAAATTAGTCTTTTCTGACAACTCTCAACAACGACCGTTGTGTCCGTTTCTTGGAAAGTGTCAAGGGTGTCATCCTCAGGGACACACAGTTTCTCAATGTTCACTTTTTAAAATTATACTCATTCTCTCTGCATTACAGACTGCTACTCACCATTAGCCTTGGTCGCCACAATGGCAGTGACTAAAGGTCATCGTGGCCATTGCTTCAGCCTCCACCACTCCTAGCTGGCTTATTGACAGTGGTGCATCTCATCATGTTCTGACCTCAATAACCTGTCGCTACATTCTCCACATGATGGTCCTGATGACATGATGATTGGTGACGATATTGGATTACATATCACTCACATTAGTTCTACTACCCTATAAATTGTCCTTTATAATTTTAATTTACAGAATATTTTATATGTTCCCACTATGAAGAGAAATATTATCACTATTTCTAAATTTTGTACATCCAATAAAACTTCTATTAAATTTTTCCCACTTCTTTTTATGTGAAGGATCTGTAGACGGGGGCACCACTATTGCACGGGGGATCAAGGGATGATGTTTATGAGTGGTCGACCTCACCAACTTCATCCTCTTCCCTCATTGCTTTTTCCAGTGTTAAAGCTTCTCCTTCTGAGTGGCATCATTGTTTAGGACATCCATCTGAGCATTTTTTTGACACTTAGCTTCTAACTTCAACTTAGATTTATCGTCCAACTTATCACATTCATTTCATTGTGAGGATTGTCTTTGCAATAAAAGTCACAAATTTTTATTTTCTCAATCTTTTATTGTCTCAACTGCTCCTCTGAAAAAAAATTTCTGATGTCTAGATCTCCCCTATCTATTCAGTTGACAAATACAAATATTACATTATTTTTATCTATCACTTCACCCATTACATCTGGCTCTATCCCCTTCAATGCAAATCTGATGTCTCTTTTATTTTTCCGCACTTCAAAGCTCTTGTTGAAAATTATTTTAAACGAAAAATTATCACATTTTAATCTGATGATTTGGGGGGAATACATAACCTTATCATCATTCTTGAGTCATCACGACATTTCACATCTCACAGCACCACCTCATACTTTGAAACACAATGGTTTCTCTAAGCATCGTCATCGTCATATCGTAGAAACTGAGCTTACTCTTATGTCTTGTTCCTCTTACCTTCTAGTCATATGCCTTCTCCATAGCAACATATCTCATCAATTGAATGTCTACTGCAACTCTTCACATGGTGTCGCCTTACCATAAATTATTTGGCTCTCCTCCCAATTACTCTAAACTTCATGCCTTTGGGTGTCTCTGCTACCCTTGGCTTCATCCATACTCTTCACACAAACTTAACTCTCGCTCTTCATCTTGTGTCTTTCTTGGTTATTCTCTCACTTAAAGTGCCTATCTGCGTTATGATCTCATCACTTTGAAATTTTATATCTCTCATTATGTTCGCTTTGTTGAGTCTATGTTTCCAATGTCTGGTCTGCAAACTACCCTTCCTCATCCTGATGAGTCTACTAATTCCACTTGAATTTTAGTTGTCATTCTACTTCCATCCTCATCAACACCATTTGTGGATCACTCAAGCACAACAACCTTAGCTGCCTCCTCTAGTAATACAAGACCTATTCAGAAGCCTCAATCAACCTCACTCTCGGTCCCACCCCAATCATTTACTGATCCCTCTCCTTCCCCATGAGTGCCTTCAACACGACCATCACACATCATCACCTGCTCTCTTAACAACATCCACAAGCCCATCAATAAGCTTAACATGTCTACTCAACTAGCCCACGAGATTGAACCAAACTCTGTGACCAAGGCTCTCAAGGATTACAAATGGCATCAGGCCATGTCTGTTGAGTTTGATGCTCTTGTTAGCAATGACACATGGGTACTGGTCCCTAAGTCATCAACTAAAAATATAGTTGACTGTAAATGGATTTTTCGCATTAAACGCTTAGCCTATGGCTCTATTGACAAGCATAAAAGCTTGGTTGGTTGCCAAGGGTTTTTAATCAACAACCTGATATTGATATCATGATATGTTCAATCATGTGGTCAAACCCACTACAAGTTGTCTTGTTCTCTCACTTGTTGTCAACTATGGTTGGTCCATTTGCCAACTTAAGTTAATAATGTCTTCCTTCGAGGCACCCTGACAGAGGATGTTTATATGGTGCAACCACCGGATTTTATTGATCTAGATCATCTTCAATATGTTTACAAATTGAGCAAGACTATCTATGATCTCAAACAAGCTCCTCGTGCTTGGTATAATGAATTGCACCAGGGCCTCATCGCTTATGGCTTTTACATTTCCATTGGAGATACCTCTCTCTTTATCCTCAACTGTACATGTTTCACATTATATCTTCTTGTATATGTTGACGATATTGTCATCACTGGAAATGATACAACAACTATTCGACATTTTATTGATATGCTTGTTAAGTGATTCTCTCTTAAGGATCTTGGCCTCTTGACTTATTTTCTTAGCATCGAAGTACTCTCTAATTCCTTGGGTTTGTTACTTTCTCAACATCGTTACATTGCTGACCTTCTTGCTCGGACCAAGATGACATATGCTCATTTGGTTTCCATGCCTACCCTTACACTGCAATGGCACAATCCTTTCTGATCCTCTGCGCACTGTACTTTAGTAGGTCGTCTTCAGTACTTATCTCTCACTCGTCCTGACATTGCTTATGTGATTAACAAGTTATCTCAATTTATGCAGCATCCTATTAATGAACATTGGAAGGCTGCCAAACACATTTTAAGATATTTGTGTGGCACCATTAATCATGACATTCTATTTCATCGTCAATCGTCTCTTGCTTTACATTCATTCTCTGAAGTGGACTCGGCTGGAAACAAAGATGACTTTACTTCTACTAGTGCTTATATTGTTTATCTTGGATGAAATCCTATTTCCTGGAGATTGAAGAAACAACGCATTGTTGCTTAATCCTCTATTAAAGCATAATATCCCTCTGTTGCAACCACAGTTGCGAGCTTGGCTTTTCTTCATTCCAAAAACCAGTCATCTACTGTGACAATGTGGGTGCCACCAATCTCCGCTCTAATCCAGTGTTTCACTCTTGTATGAAGCATATGACTCTTGACTATCACTTCATTCGTGAACAATTTCAAAACGGTAATCTCCAAGTTACACATGTATCTTTTGTATATCAACTAGCAGATGCTCTTACTAAACCATTACCCCGCCTACGCTTCCAACAATTAATGACCAAGATTGACCTTCGGTCATGAGATCTAATTATGATTCAAATATTTTGGTGCAATTACAAAGGTCATATAAATCTTGTAATTGTGATCATTTTATATTCTGGTGTAATTTGGTTGTATATTTCCTAGAATAATTTAGTTTCTAGATTTAACATTGTACTCTTTATATATAATTTTCTAATTCAATAAAGTAAGAACCATTTCTATGTCGATCTCACTAGGGTGGTGATAAATACTCGATACTTGATGGCATCGAAGTATTGGTGCAAAAGAGCCACATTCTTCAATTTACACAAATGTTCTTAGGGTCCATTGAGTCATCATATTGTTCTAGGTGGAGATAGTGAATTTTAAAGAGGAGCTCCTATGATACAATCTTTTTTGTAAATGGGAGTAGGTCTCCTCTGTACTTTATGTGACACTGGTTGACTCTCCTCTTGTTCATCCCCAAAGACGAGCGAAACAATCCCAGCTTGCGCCTTGCCCCTTGTGAACCTCTCATCCTCCTGACCGACCTTCCCCTCTTTGTAGTTAGGAAGTGGGAGACCCTGCTCCTCCATGCCTAGATGCACCTCCCTTTGCTCCTCATGATTGGGTGAGGGATGATCAGCCTTCCCAACTCCCCGATACAGTGCATCCTCTATTCCTTTTTGACTTATCACAACCATTTGGTTGCAAGTTAAGGTGATGTGGGTATTGATCATTAATGACTTACGAATCATGCTCCGTGATTCATTGCGAAGATTAAACAACAAAAGAAACTTACTTTGGTGTTGTTTTGATATGGATCCTTATTCTGGATTGTCGTCCAAAGAACAATCACGAAACAAACTGTTCTTTATCGCTCCACAAACCAAATCCAACACTTTTGGATGCTCCCCTGTCGTTCTTCTCCGGCAGTCAGAACACCCTTTTTTTCTTATCCCATCCCCTAGTATAGGGTCTTGGACGCTCATTGAGGAATGGAGGCATGCACGCACTCCTTCGAGTGTGTTCGCAGTTACTGCACAATGTGCGCAGTAACTGCCCATATCTTACATCCCCTACTCGTCCAAGATATGCCACATAGGCAAACGATCATATAGACCAATAAGAGGTATTTAGCCACATAGACTAAATAGAGTCGGAGTCAATAATCCAAAAAGACTAATAGAACAGAGATCAATGGTCACAAAAACCAATAGAATAACCAATTCATACTTAGGAAAATGGTTCATGCGACAACAAGCACATTGAGCATTCATTGCTACGAAAGTTGTTACACCTTACATAGCTGCTCATAGAGTGATCAATGTTAAGAAAAGTTATTACGCCTAACATAGTTGCTCTTCAAATAGTACATAATCATTCTCTGAATGACATATAGTTATTCACCTGATGGCACACAACCATCCTCCAGGTGGTATACAATCGTTCTCCAGGTGGTACAAAACCATACTCCTAGTGGTACACAATCATTTTCCTGGATATGATATTTTGCTATTTACCCAGATTAAATAATCTCCATTTACATCAATATGGACATCTCTAATCCCTCATAATGACCATCATGTCAAGAGCATGTTTCATATTCTCAATATTCACAATCATTTCTATACACAACATAAATGGATTGACCAATGAATATTTCTCAAAGATGTAAATCTATTTAATCTTCTTTTTTAGCGTGAATCTATTCATTTTAATCAGTCACTTTCTTAGCCATGTTCCATAGACCAAATCATTCATAGTCAATAGGTTTATATGCTAAAGTAGTAGACCATGATTAAAACTTCAAGTAGACAGTTAAATAGTCATAAAGGGCAAATCCTGAGATTAACATATAATCTCAAAGGGCTCACATAATAGAGAAGCAGGGATCTATTCTCCTACTACCCTTATTGTCGCCTTAGCACATATGGTATGAATCACATGCTATAATGTTATTCGTTTTACCAATAAAGAGCGCATGTTTTCCTCAAATCAACATCGTACAAATTTCGATCTAGACATTCCCAATGCCTAACCCTGAATTCAAGACGACCCCAGCTTATATGTTTATAAACATATAACTTCCAAGGTTATCCTATAAGTAATGGTCTTACCCTTATTTATACTTAATAAACAGAGATGATTGTCCATGTGAGAGGACTAATCACTACCTTGTTAGTAATATATGAGAGGTGTCCTAAGACAATCGCCTTATGGTTGTACCATTTATTTGATAAATGAAGATTCACTATTTGAGTATATATGTTTTTATGTATTTGATTAGATCTCAAACTTATTTACTGAATATTCGTAATACGATTCACAGTATGAGAGAATTTGTGATTGGATCACAACTAGTGAGTATCTCTATATGTGTAATTGTGATGTATTGGAATTGTCCCTAGTTGATGAATTGATGCATTCAGACGCCATCGATTTTGTTGAGACCAGAACGAGGTGTACTCTTTGGTTTATCCAAGCAATTATTTTTTACTGGCTGGAGACATTAGGATGTCCAGAGTTGATCGTGGATGTTAGTTATGGTAACTAGTTCATTGGAGTGATCAGCTGTAAGACTTCATATAGTTCTCTACATATATAGACATGTTAATGAAGTCCTTACTACAGCTTAAGTGTGATATTCTTTTGACTTGAGGTGTTCAAGTCATCTTAGTCACGGAGACTTATGCTTTGACATCTTAAGTAAGCATCTTCGAGGAGATGTGGACCCGGAATGATTGGGTATAAGTTGAAGTGCCCGAAGGTGTTTAAATAGCTAACAGAGGATTCACCACTCCTTGCAAGGAGATATATACCCTATGGCCTATCGTCGGATTGTTACTAAAGTCTTTGGCCAAAGCATTACATGTTTAGAGTATTATACTCTTGGATACATGTGCAGTAACTAGAATCCACAGAATGAGGAAGTAAATACTTGGGCTAGGTGTGACGTAGTCAGCCTAGTGAGGATTAACACAATAGACTATGTCCTGAACCAAGTAGGTATAAGATAAGTGAAGGGAATGGGGCATGATTCATTGTAGCTACTGAAGGGTTTCAAAAAAAGGTTTTGGGAGCAACCATTGATTTTCTGGTTAATTGGGGATCATGATTGTTATTGAAAGCCCTAGAGACGATCATGTGATGATTGTTGTATGGACTTGTTGTATCATATTCCTATATATATTTATAAAGACATTTCTTTATGGTTATTGTACTTACTTGTATTTGTACCAAATAACTAAGTATAATAGTGTCCTTGAGTAGAAGGTTCTTATCTATATCAATCGATTTGTTGAATCGATAATGAGATGATATAGAGAATACTACTCTTAATCATTCCTAATCAAGTATTAATATTCAGGGATAATGTTAATACGAAGAGACTAGCATGTAGGTCAACTCGATGACTTGATCTCACAAGTCATGGATATGAGATATCAAGTTGACACATGGGTATGCATTGGAGAATGTATACTGAATGACCCGCCATGAGAAAGTATCATGGATCGTTATATGAGTGTCATATACTTTCTCATGTGACTATTAGTATGACTATTAGTCCTTGGACCTGAAGTCACCATAGTTCCCTACATAAGGAGTTGCATACTTTGGCTTCGTCAAACGTCACCCGTAAATGGGTGGACTATAAAGGCGATTACTGGGTATGTAATAAATTATGCAGAGGAATGTGAGTGATGTAGATGGGATCTATCCCTCCTATATGATGGGAGTGATATCATGATTCTTGATAGAGTGAGACCACTAAGTGCATGACCATGCTCAAATGAGTCAATATGAGATATTGAGCTCATTTGATTAGAGTGAGTCTACTTGGAGTTCAAGATATCGATTGTTCAGAGTATGACACGGTCTATACCTCAATTGATCAATCTAGATGTCAAGGATAGAGGGACATTGTCACATATTGTGAGAGTCACAATTAGTAGTCACAAAAGTGATGTTGGATCTCAACATTCTTGTAACTTGGATAGCAATGATGTGTTGCTAGATACCGCTCATTGCTTATGTTTCTAAATCGGTTTAGGAGCATTGTCAACATTACAATAACCTATAGGGTCACACACAAAGGGCAATTAGATGGAGATTAGGTTCATATGATGGACCAAGAGGATTAGGTTCATGTGATGAACCAAATTGGATTAAGAGTAATCCAAATTAGACTAATTGAGTTGGACTCAATTTGATTCAAGTGTTGAATGAGTCTAATTTAGATTTGATTCATTGAGTCAATTTAAACTAATGAATAGAGATTCATTAAATTAAATTGACTTGAATCAAAGGTTGGATTTGATCAACCATGAGAGATAAGAGGTCAAGTTTGACTTGACTTGAGAGGGAAGATGAAGGGTCAAGTTTGACTTGACCAAATGCCACTTCATGGTGACTTGACATAGGGTGGGCCACTGATGATGTTCCACATCATCATGGACACATCATGGTGTGCCACCTCATGAGGAAGACCAAGAGCCATGGCTCTTGGTATTACATGGATGTTTATAATCCTCATCAAAGTGGCCGGCCAAATTGAATGAATGAATTAGTGTGGAATTCAATTCATCT
The DNA here is from genome assembly GCA_025175895.1 of Wurfbainia villosa. Taxonomy (NCBI): domain Eukaryota; kingdom Viridiplantae; phylum Streptophyta; class Magnoliopsida; order Zingiberales; family Zingiberaceae; genus Wurfbainia; species Wurfbainia villosa. Next base: position 1,238,374 of record CM046005.1, read on the forward strand.
TCTTCCTTCTCCTGGATTCTTCTCTCCCTCTCTTCCATTGTTGTGACCTCCAAGAGTGCTAGCACACTCTAAGTGGTTTTTCCATCTTTTGTCCATGTGGATACGTGTAGAGGAGTGTACACTTGACACTCTATAAGATCCGACAATCGTTTGGGCGAGCGGGATAAGCGAAGGGCATCGCTACAAGGGTAACACTCTTTTCATGTAGATCTAGTGTAGATAAACATTTACATGAATTTTTATTTATCTTCGCACGGATCTATGGCCGGCTTCCGAGGTTTCCGCAATGCAAAAAGTGATTTTTACGGCTCGAAGAGTCTAACAGTGGTATCAGAGCCACGTGCGAAGCATGTACATGTTTGTTTTGTAATTTTTATATTAGATACGAAAAATTACAGATCTATAAGTTTCTGTAATTTTCCTAATTTTATAGATTTTTGTGAGTATTTTTCTCGTAGAGTCGAAGCAACAAGTGTTTGGACACTTGTAGGCTTCAACCACCGAGAAAAACTCTCCGAAACGGCAAAGTCTCACTTTAGTCTTTTGGGATAGCGACTTAAGACACTGTGAGATCAAGATGGGACACTCACGAGATTCATTTTGCGAGAAGGGGTGCTGCCCCTAACCCTGCAAGGGGCATTGTCCCGCGATCATGCCCGAAAATTGCTAAGCGGAACCCTTGCGGAGATGTGACTCATAAAATTGAAAAAAATAGAAAAATTATAGAAATTTATGTAAAATACATAATTTAGAATTATGTATGATATTGTGATGGTCATGGCCCAAAAACCCCAATGTGATTGGATAAAAATTGTATTGTAATTCATAATACGGCTTGCACGTTGTTTTTTGGTATTGTGCATGTTGTATATGAAATGCGACCTGCGCGTTGTGCCTCCCTTATTATATTCCTATTGTAAATAGATTTTGGACTCGAATGTAACTCGAGTTTCATGTTTGTAATGTACAAAATGAAGTGGTGGAAGGTCCACTCGTAAACGGAGTTACGAGGAGGGTGCCGACGACACATGACGGTCAAAGGAGGCGCTTGGAGAAGTCGCTAACGCTAGGTTGACTGTCCGATCTTCTCATTGGCTTGAGAAGATCGTAGTAGGGTCATGACCTCATCACAAATTAATTAATTAGTATATATATATATATATTTGCTTGTATGTATGTGATGCATGCTAGTATAGGGTAATTAATGTCTTAATGCGTATATGATACACATTCACGATTAGATTAGATCTTAATCAAGTCAATTTGAAATGCCTACCAAGTTTTGATACTCATCACTACCTCGATCATTTGTTGTTGTTGAATCTGTCAAAGCAGAGCAACGCATATTATCTTGGTAGGGTGCGGAGGGACAATCTTGGTCCCGCCTATCAAAACTTAGGTGAGAATAAGCTCAGTTAGATTGAGTGAAACTAGTTAACTCAATTGGATCGGGTAAAACTATAGGCATATTCCAATGGTTAGAAAGATAGGATAAGATCACATTTACACTAAATCTTGGGCGATTTAGCTAAAGCTAACTCAAGTTCTTTTGTAAATGTGGATCTTGATCCTATAAACTAGAGTTGCATAGAGATGTAATTGGTATTTTGTTACCTACCGATTATACTAAGTCTTGGGCTACTTAGCCAAAGCTAACTCAAGGCGTAGTATGATATGGATCTTATCCCACGAGAATTATAGCTAGTTTGTATGAATCTAGTAGTGTGGTTTGACCACATCCATGACTCGATTCTACAAAAGTTCTATAATTCAGTGGGAGCATCATTTAATTAAAGGCCTAATTAAATGATAAATGGAATATGATATTTACTTTCTGTATTATTTATGTTGTAGATTGTCATGTCATCAAATACGAACACTCTCTCCCTGTGTTCTGTCCTTGAGAGGGACAAGCTCAATGGAGCTAATTTCCTAGACTGGTACATGAATCTGAGAATCACTCTCAAACAAGAAAGAAAACTGTACGTCCTGGAGCATCCCATTCCGGAAGCACCTCCTGCCACTGCCACGCGAGCTGACCGAGATGCTTATAAGAAGCATCAAGATGATGCATTAGATGTGTCATGCCTCATGCTCGCGACCATGAACTTTGAGCTTCAGAAGCAACATGAGTTGATGAATGCTTTTGATATGGTTGAACATCTTCGTCAACTGTATCAAGGACAAGCAAGGCACGAGAGATTCGAGATCTCTAAGGCACTGTTTTAGTGCAAGATGCAAGATGGAACTCCCGTAGGTCCATATGTACTCAAGATGATTGGATACATAGAAAACCTATAGAGGTTGGGATTCCCACTTGGCCAAGAATTGGCCACTGACTTGATCTTGCAATCCTTGCCATAAAGTTATAATCAATTTGTCATGAATTACAATATAAATGAAATTGATAAGCCACTGCCTGAGATGCTTAGCATGTTGAGAACTGCTGAGCTTAACCTTAAAAAGGCAAAGCCCGACTCCATTTTAATGGTGCAAAAGAAGAAAGGCAAGGGCAAGCCTAAAGGTAAGGGAAAGTCTCAAGGCAAAGGCAAAGGCAAGGCACTGAAACCTAAAGGAGGGGTTGCCAAGGAAGGTGAATGCTACCACTGCGATCAGACCGATCACTGGAAGCAGAACTGCAAAGGATACCTAGAAGATCTTAAGAAGAAAAGAAGTGAGACTTCTACTTCAGGTATATATGTTATAGAAGTCAATCTATCTATTTGTTCATCGTGGGTATTTGATACCAGATGTGTATCTCACATTTGTACTAATGTGCATGCGCTGAGAAATAGCAGGGCATTGACGAAGGGTGAGGTAGACCTATGAGTAGACAATGGAGCAAGGGTTGCTATTGTTGCTGTAGAAACTTATTTTCTATCTCTGCCCTCTGGGCTTGTACTAGAATTAGATGAATGTTGTTATGTGCCTGCTCTCACAAAGAACATCATTTCAGCTTCTTGTTTAGATAAGAAAGGTTTTTCATTTATAATAAAAAACAAATGTTGTTCTATTTATTTAAATGATATGTTCTATTGTAGTGCACCTCTGATGAACGAACTCTACATTCTAGACTTAGAGAACCCCATCTATAACATAAGTACCAAAAGGTTCAAGTCAAATGAGTTGAACCAAACCTATCTCTGTCATTGTCGCTTAGGTCACATAAATGAGAGTCGTTTATCCCAACTCCATAAGAATGAGTTGCTGGACTCATTTGATTTTGAATCATATGAGACATGTGAGTCTTGCCTTCGAGGCAAGATGACCAAGACTCCCTTTAGTGGACACAGTGAAAGAGCAACAGACTTGTTAGGACTTATACATAGTGATGTGTGTGGCCATTTTCAATGTCACTGCTAGAGGTGGTTATAGCTACTTCATTACATTTACTGATGACTTCAGTAGATATGGTTATGTGTATCTGATGACACATAAGTCAGAATCCTTTGAAAAGTTCAAAGAATTCAAGATTGAAGTACAAAACCAGCTTAGCAAGAGTATTAAGATACTTTAATCAGATCAAGGTGGTGAATACCTTAGCCATGAGTTTTATGACTATCTAGCTGAGTGTGGGATTCTGTCCCAACTCACTCCTCCTAGAACACCACAGTGGAATGATGTATCTGAAAGAAGGAATCGTACCCTATTAGATATGGTACGATCTATGATGAGTCACACAGATCTTCCTATATCCTTTTGGGGATATGCTCTAGACACAGCAGCCTTCACACTTAACTGTATTTCATCCAAAGTTGTGATAAAGACACCATATACGATATGGACAGGGAAAAATCCTAAGATGTCTTTCATGAGGATTTGGGGTTGTGAGGTTTACGTTCGACGTCAAGTCTCAGACAAACTGGGACCCAAATTCGATAAGTGTTATTTTGTTGGATATCCCAAGGAAACGAAGAGATATTACTTCTACATTCCCAGTCAGCACAAAGTGTTTGTGGCAAAGACTGAGATATTTCTAGAAAGAGACTTTGTTTCTAGAAAAACTAGTAGGAGTACGTTCGATTTTGAAGAAATTCAAGATATGGATCATAGCACTGAGGCCGAGATGGAGGTTGAACAGGAACCACAAAGTGTTGTGGATGATGAGATTATTGCACAAAGAGTTGTGGAACAACAACATGTTCAGGTAGACCTACCTCTTCGCGGGTCTGATAGGGTACGTCATCAGCCTGAGAGATACTCATTTCTCTTGTCTGATCATGATGACGTTATGCTCGTTGAGAATGAGCTTACCTCCTATCAGGAAGCTGTGATGAGCTCAGATTCTGAGAAATGGCTAGAGGCCATGAGATCCGAGATGGAATCCATGTACACCAACCAAGTATGGACTTTGGTTGATTCACCTGAAGGCATCAAACCCATTGAGTGTAAGTGGGTCTTTAAGAGAAAGACTGACATGGATGGACTTACGCATACCTATAAGGGCCGATTGGTGGCTAAAGGTTTCAAGAAAATGTATGGTATTGACTATGATGAAACCTTTTCTCCAGTGGCGATGTTTAAGTCCATTCAGATCATGCTTGCTATTGCAACATACCACGATTATGAGATCTAGCAAATGGATGTCAAAACCATATTTCTGAATGGAAACTTACTTGAGGATATGTACATGACACAACCTGAGGGTTTTGTAGATCCACAGCATACTGGCAAAGTATGCAAGCTACAAAGGTTCATTTATGGGCTAAAGCAAACTTCTCGGAGCTGGAATCTTCGATTCGATGATGCGATCAAATAGTTTGGTTTCATCAAGAATGAAGATGAACCCTGTGTCTACAAGAGGGTTAATGGGAACATAGTTATCTTCCTTGTATTGTATATGGATGACATACTACTCATTGGGAATGACATCCCTTCGCTACAGTCTGTGAAGACTTGGCTGGGAAAGTGTTTCTCAATGAAGGACTTAGGTAAAGCAGCCTGTATTCTAGGCATCAAGATCTATAGAGATAGATCTAAGAGATTGCTTGGCCTAAGTCAGAGTACATATATTGACACCGTATTACTACGATTTTCCATGCAGAATTCCAAGAAGGGATTTCTGCCGATGTCACATGGTGTGAGTCTTTCGAAGACTCAAAGTCCCTCTTCTAGAGAGGAGAGAGACCGCATGGATAAGATCCCTTATGCATCTGTCATAGGATCTATCATGTACGTCATGCTATGTACTCGTCTTGATATCTCGTATGCTTTGAGCATGATGAGAAGATACCAATCAGATCCAGGTGAGCGTCACTGGATAGCGATCAAGAATATTCTTAAGTACTTAAGAAGGACTAAAGAATATTTCTTGATATTTGGAGGCGATGGGAAACTAGATGTAAAGGGTTACAGTGATGTCAACTTCCAAACTAACAAGAATGATTATAGATCGCAGTCAGGGTTTGTGTTTTGCTTGAATGGTGGCATTATGAGCTGGAAGAGTTCGAAGTAGGACACAATTGCTAATTCTACAACAGAGGCAGCAAAGGAGACAGTTTGGATCTGCAAGTTCATTACTGAGCTTGGGGTGGTTCCTAGCATAGCAGATCCCATAGAGCTCTATTGTGACAACAATGGAGCGATTGCGCAGGCTAAGGAACCTCGCTCACACCAGCAGACCAAACACATACTACGGCGCTTCCATCTCATTCGAGAGATTATGATAGAGGAGATGTGAAGATTTGCAGAGTACCCACAGAGGCTAACGTCGCAGATCCCTTGACCAAGGCTTTGGTACAGAAAAAGCATGATGGTCACACTAGGTCATTGGGTAGATACTACAGTGATTGGCACTAGTGCTAGTGGGAGATTGTTAGTGAAAGCCCTATAGTCGATCATGTGATGATTGTTGTATGGACTTGTTGTATCATATTTCTATATATATTTATAAAGACATTTCTTTATGGTTATTATACTTACTTGTATTGGTGTCAAATAACTAAGTATAATAGCGTCCTTGAGTAGAAGGTTCTTATCTATATCAATTGATTAATTGAATCGATAATGAGATGATATAGAGAATACTACTCATAATCATTCCTAGTTAAGTATTAATATTCAGGGACAATGTTAATGTGAAGAGACTAGCATGTAGGTCAACTCGATGACTTGATCTCACAAGTCATGGATATGAGATATCAAGTTGACACATGGGTATGCATTGGAGAATGTATACTGAATGATCCGCTATGAGAAAGTATCATGGATCGTTATATGAGTGTCATATACTTTCTCATGTGACTATTAGTATGACTATTAGTCCTTGGACCTGAAGTCACCATGGTTCCCTACATAAGGAGTTGCATACTTTGGCTTCGTCAAACGTCACCCGTAAATGGGTGGACTATAAAGGCGATTACTGGGTATGTAACAAATTATGCGGAAGGATGTGAGTGATGTAGATGGGATCTATCCCTCCTATATGATGGGAGTGATATCATGATTCTTGATAGAGTGAGAACACTAAGTGCATGGTCATGCCTAAATGAGTCAATATGAGATATTGAGCTCATTTGATTATAATGAGTCTACTTTGAGTTCAAGATATAGATTGTTCAGAGGATGACATGGTCTATGCCTCAATTGATCAATCTAGATGTCAAGGATAGAGGGACATTGTCACATATTGTGAGAGTCATAATTAGTAGTCACAAAGGTGATGTTGGATCTCAACATTCTTGTAACTTGGATAGCAATGATGTGTTGCTAGATACCGCTCATTGCTTATGTTTCTAAATAAGTTTAGGAGCATTGCCAACGTTACAAGAACCTATAGGGTCACACACAAAGGGTAATTAGATGGATATTAGGTTCATGTGATGGACCAAGAGGATTAGGTTCATGTAATGAACCAAATTGGATTAAGAGTAATCCAAATTAGACTAATTGAGTTGGACTCAATTTGATTCAAGTGTTGAATGAGTCTAATTTAGATTTGATTCATTGAGTCAATTTAAACTAATGAATAGAGATTCATTAAATTAAATTGACTTGAATCAAAAGTTGGATTTGATCAACCATTGGAGATAAGAGGTCAAGTTTGACTTGACTTGAGAGGGAAGATGAAGGGTCAAGTTTGACTTGACCAAATGCCACTTTATGGTGACTTGGCATAGGGTCAGCCAATGATGATGTTCCACATCATCATGGACACATCATGGTGTGCCACCTGTAGAAGAAATGTTGACCGCTAGAGGGGGTGAATAACATCGTAGAATGCATTGATGGAATTCATTTCGTGTTCGTCTACAATTCTCGTTAGTACAGCGGAAATAAAACAAATAGCAATAACGAAATACGACAAATACAATTCACAACACAAGTATTTAACATGGTTCGGAACCGAATGGTTCATACTCCACGAATCGAGCTCTAAAGAGCTCTAGTGATGCACACGCAACCACTAATAACAAATAACTCCTTCTCGACACAAGTCGGAGGTGGAGAAACCTCGTACAAGTGATCTTACAACAGTAAGAAACAAATACAAGCAATATACAAATGAAATACACAACTAGTAAAGAAAATAACATTTTATAATTGCCTTTGGATTGCTTGCTTTTGGTTGCTTGAAGAATAGCCTTGGAGATCCTGATTTGCAGCAACAAATCGCCCCAAAGTAGCTCAAGAACCGGATGTGATTTCCTCCTCCACGAGCTCCATTTAAAGCCGCCACTGGCCGAATCGCCGATCAATCACCGATCGCCGGGACCATCAATGATCGATGACATGCTGGTCTGTGAGACAACTAATCCATGCCGAAAATCCAACTGATAGACATCACGACCGATCATGACCATCACGATCGATCGAGCCTCCACTCAATCGCTAACCCTGCAGCCGAAGTCGACTCCATTCTGCGCTCTTAATGAGCACCGCCGACTAATCATATCGACAGTCGATCGGGAATGAACGCCACCTCCGGCAATGAGCCAGATATTTTACTAACTCCTAGTTGATCATACCAGCCATCGACACAATTTCGGATATGAGGTTTTAACTCAAGTATGGTTCTATGCATGCTGTAATACCTTAGCCTGTGTATCTAACGCCTCACGCCTCTCGGATCCCTCTAAGTCATCCATGACTTGTTCATCCATGCGTTAGCCTTCAGGTGCTTCCATCGGCTATGTCATACTAACGATGTCTACACTGTCAAGGCACATTGGACTTACGCTGCCAAGACTCCGCTTGGACTTTACGCCGCCAACCATTGGACTTATGCTGCCAAGACTCCCGCTTGGACTTTACGCCGCCAATATCAAACCCCTTGGACTTCTCAAATGCCAAGACTCAAGCTTGGACTTTCCCTTTTCAACTCATGTTGAACTTTCCGTGCCAAGTATTCAAGACTTGGACTTTCCCAATGCCAAGTGTCCCACTTGGACTTTCCATACCAAGTACTCATGACTTGGACTTTATCTTGTCAAAACTCATGGTTGGATTTTCCAATAATCACATGGTCAACCCTAGTCAACCATCAAAGTCTCCCTCGAGTCAAACTTGAGTCCGGTCAATCATGATCCGGGTTGATTGTTCCAATAATCTCCCCAAAACATTATTAGACATCAATGTCAAACATCAATGTTACTCTCTATGTCAAACATCAAAACATCACTCGAGTCCGATCAATCGTGACCTGGGTCGATTGCACCAACACCACCTCATGAGGAAGACCAAGAGTCATGCCTCTTGGTATTACATGGATGTTTATAACCCTCATCAAAGTGGCCGGCCAAATTGAATGAATGAATTAGTGTGGAATTCAATTCATCTTCTTCCTTCTCCTTGCTTCTTCTCTCCCTCTCTTCCATTATCGTGACCTCCAAGAGTGCTAGCACTCTCTAAGTGGTTTTCTCCATCTTTTGTCCATGTGGATACATGTAGAGGAGTGTACACTTGACACTCTACGAGATCCGATAACCGTTTGGGCGAGCGGGATAAGCACACTCTTTTCATGTAGATCTAGAGTAGATCTAGTGTAGATAAACATGTACATGAATTTTTATTTACCTTCGCACGGATCCGTGGCCGGCTTCTGAGGTTTCCGCAATGCAAAAGGCAATTTTTGCGGCTCGGAGAGTCTAACAATGATATACTACTAGGTGACATTCATGATCACTCTATAATTAATGATTAATTATAGACGACCAACATAAAGCGGGAACCTATTTGGTCACACACACACAACGAGCGTAATCCGAAGAATTTAAAATGAGCTTGAGAATAGGATTCTCAGATCGAGAGAGACTTCGTTTGGTTGGACCAAACAAAGAGCGAGTATGAAATTGTTTCAGTCACATCGGAAGCATGGATGGGCCAAGTCTTATAAAGACGTGATGGATGAACCAAATCGATTTGGTTCTAATCCAATGGTGGAAAAATAAACCCAAGTGGTTCGGTTTGTTTTAAACGAATGAACCAAAGTTGGTTCGGTTCATTTTAACTTAAAATAGACCAACGCGGTTTGGTTTATTTTAACTTAAGTTATTGAAGTGGGTTAACGGGTTTTGGTTATGAACCAATAATCGTTAGGAGAATATGCTCTCTGTAAAAACACAGCTTAAGGGTTTTGTGAAACCCTAGAGAAAGAGAGTTATTTTTGGAGTTGTCACCCACCTCTTCTCCTTCTCCTTGCTTCTTGCCGCCTAACACAATGAAGGAGTCCTTGCCTCCCAGCCCTTGTGTAGCTGCCCAAGTTGTTGCCACCACTTCCTCCTTGCCACCGGCCATTCACCAGCCTCCGGCGACTCCTCTGGCAATCCTCCTTTGGCCGCCGGTGACCAAGGAGCAACCGTCCAAGCTTTGGCCGACCATCTCCTCCACCTAAACAAGTTGTCCAGTTTTGGACAGCTTGTTCTCCTCGTTGTGGAGAGGTCGTTTGGTCAACATTTTGCGCTCCGACAATGACCTACTTGTCGGAGATTGGATCTCCGACAATCCTCATAGGTGGAGGGTTAAGTTTTCGTCAATTGGTCGACGAAAACTGCTTCCAAGAAGCGAGTTCGTCGAACTCGTTTTTAGATCCGAATTTGATTCGAATTGTGATCGTCTCTCGGATCACAAAAACTTCAACATGAGGCTAGTACCTTTCATGAAGTCGAGGCTCGTGGCTTTGTGAAGTTATCCCGACAATACTCAGTGTGCATACAAATAGAGGCGGTTCTAGCGAGGGTCGCTACGGTTGATATCTTTCCCGCTACACGTGATTCGTCATGTATAACTATAATTAATGGTTAATTATAGATTGTCAACATAAACCGGGAACCTATTTGGTCACACGCACAATGAGCGTAATCTGAAGGATTTAAAACGAGCTTGAGAATAGGATTCTTGGATCGAGAGAGACTTGGTTTGGTTGGACCAAACAAAGAGCGAGTATGAAATTGTTTCAGTCGCATCGAAAGCATGGATGGGCTAAGGCTTATGAAGACATGATGGATGAACCAAATCGATTTGGTTCTAATCCAATGGTGGAAAAATAAACCAAAGTGGTTTGGTTTGTTTTAAACGAATGAACCAAAGTCAGTTCGGTTCATTTTAACTTAAAATAGATCAACGCGGTTTGGTTTATTTTAACTTAAGTTATTGGAGCGGGTTAAAGGGTTTTAGTTATGAACCAATAACCATTAGGAGAATATGCTCTCTATAAAAATACGACTTAAGGGTTTTGTGAAACCCTAGAGAAAGAGAGTTATTTTTGGAGTTGTCGCCCACCTCTTCTCCTTCTCTTTGCTTCTTGCCTCCTAACACAAGGAGGGAGTCATTGCCGCCCAGCCCTTGTGCTGCTGCCCAAGTTGCTTCCGCCACTTCCACCTTACCATCGGCTATCCACCAACCGTCGGAGACTCCTCCAACGATCCTCCTTTGGCCGCCGGTGACCAAGTAGCAACCATCCAAGCTTTGGCCGGCCATCTCTTCCACCTAAACAAGTTGACCAGTTTTGGACAGCTTGTTCTCCTCTTTGTGGAGAGGTCATTTGGTCGACATTTTGCATTCTGACAGCGACCTACTTGCCGGGGATTTGATCTCCGGCAATCCTCATAGGTGGAGGGTTAAATTTTCATCAATTGGTTGATGAAAATCGCTTCCAAGAAGCGAGTTCGTCGAACTCGTTTTTAAATCCGAATTTGATTTGGATTGTGATCGTCTCTTGGATCACAACGACTTCAACATGAGGCTAGTACCTTTCATGAAGTCGGGGATCATGGCTTTGTGAAGCTATCCCGACAATACTCGGCGTGGATACGAATAGAGGCGGTTCTAGCGAGGGTCGCTACGGCTGATGTCTTTCCTGCTACACGTGATTTGTCAGGTATAACTAGAATAAATTTTCTTTTATTGCAAAATTTGAAATGTCGATTATGTCTACACATGTTGTATCCTTGCATGCGTGTGGTGTTGTGTTGTAATAAATAGTTTATTACTTGTTTTTGCTTCCGCTGTGTGCATATTTACGAAACATGTTCGAACATAACACCCACGTCGGTGCTATGGGAACCCAACATACCTACTAACATGCTCACCGAGATCTTATCAAAATGTAACATCACATACACTGAATAAATTATGGCTAGCATTTCAAATAATAAAATTACAATATCTGATTATCATTATAAAATTGTTACATTCTACGAAGTCTCATAGACTTTACATGCTCATAAAATGACTCTCTAGTTATCGACTTAGTAAAAGGATCTGCAAACATAGCTCGTGTAGGGATATACTCAAGAATCACTTTCTTATTAACAATAATATCCCTTATAAAGTTATACTTTATTGCTATATGCTTGCCCTTGTTGTGATATTTGGGATCCTTGGAAAAAGATATAGCAGCTTGACTATCACAGTAGACGGTCATTGGGCTCCCACTATTTCCAATAATTTTCATATGCTTCAGGAACCTCCTTAACCAGACTGCTTCTTGCACAACTGCTGAACATGCCACATATTCAGCTTCCATAGTTGGCAAGGGCACATAGGTCTGTTTCTTGCTGTTCCAAGAGATGGTGCCACCATTCAATAAGAACGCATAGCCTGATGTGGATTTTCTATCATCCAGGACCCCAACCCAATCTGCATCTGAATAGCCCTTCAGATTCATATTTGATCCTTGATAATAGAGACTATAACCTGTTATTGCTTTCAGATATCTGAATATCCTTTTCATTGCCTTCCAATGTCTCGGTCCTGGGTTTGACTGGAACCGACTGACTAAGCCAACAACATAGTTAATATCTGGACGAGTACACAACGTAGTGTACATTAAGCTACCAACAACACTGACATATGATTTTTTTTTCATCTCGACTATTTCTTCAGGAGTCTTGGGACTCGTACTCTTGTTCAGAATAATACCTTTCACAATGGGTGTATGTTCACATTTGCAATTAGACATGCTGAAATGTTGTAACATCTTATTTATATAAGACTCTTGAGACAAACCCAAAAGTCTCTTAGATTGATTTCTGATGATCTTTACTCCTAAGATGAATTTAGATTATCTCATATTTGTTGTGTTAAACTATGATGAAAGTCACTTTTTAATTTTTATTACAAAATCTATGTCATTTTCTGCTATCAACATATCATCAATATATAATGATAAAATGACATACTTTCCTTTTTCCTTTTTCAGGAAAGCATAATGATCCTCATCGATCATTTCGAAACCATAAGATAAAAATATTTCATTAAATCTTATGTTCCACTGTTTTGATGCTTGTTTTAGCCCATATATAGATTTCTTCAATCTACATACTTTTTCTTCTTGGCCTTCAGCAATGAAACCTTCTAGCTGAACCATATAGATTTCCTCATCAAACTCATCGTTAAGGAAAGCAGTTTTTACATCCATTTGATGTAACTCCAAGTCATAATGTACCACAAAAAGCCAAAATAACTCAGATTGACATAAACTTAACTACAGAAGAAAATGTGTCTTCAAAGTTATACCCTCCATTTTGATAAATCCTTTTGCAACCAAACGAGCTTTGTATTGGTTAATCAATCCATCTGATTTTCTTTTTATTTTGAGAATTTATTTATTCCCAATAGCCCTTCGACCAAAAGGAAGATCGACTAACTCCCAAACATGATTCTTAATCATTGACTCCATCTCTTCGACGATTGCATTTTCCAATTATCTCTAACTCTAGATCCCAGAGCTTCCTCAACTGATTGAGGTTCATCATCGTCAATTGGGAGTGTCATCATTGCCTTATTCTCAATATCAAATCTCTTCTTAGGTTTGATCTTACGAACACTTCTTCGTAAGTTGGCCACTAGAGAAGTCACCCTGTGACTATGCAAATTACTCTCACTGGGTTAACTAGGTTCAGGTATCCCACTTGACACCTATCTTGTTGATAATGACTCATCCTCCTCAAATAGAGGAACTATCTTATCAACCTCACCTCTAATTGGGAACTCAATTTCGAGAAAAGTAGCATATCTCGAATCCAATTCAGAGATAGTTCTATCTTGTTGCTCACTTATGAAAACATAACCTTTGGATGTCTTATAATATCTTATAAAGATACATTTTTTACCTCTAGGTCATAGTTTTTTATATTTATGAGAACTATCATGGATATATGCAACTGCCCACAGGGTCTCAAATTACTCAAATCTGGTTTTCTGCCTGTCCAATGTTGTCGCAGCTAGTAATGTATCTCCCCAATAGGAGATCGACAAATTAGTTTGTGTCATCATAGACCTAATCATTTCAAGAATAATCCTATTTCTTCTCTCAATAATCCCATTTTGCTGTAGAGTTCCAGGGATTGTCAGTTGTCTAATAATCCTCTTATCATTACATATTGTCTTGAATATATCAGACAAATATTCTCCTTCATAGTCAGTGTGTAAAGTCTTAATCTTACGTTCCGTTTGATTCTCAACTTCGTTCATATAACGAATAAAGTAATCCAATGCTTCAGATTTATGAGAAATTAAATACATATGACCGAAACGAGAGAATCATCAATAAATGTAATGAAATAGAAAGCTCTATGTCTAACCTTCACATTCATTGGATCACATATATCCGAATGAATTAGCTGCAATGGTGACTCAACCTTATAGTCTTATCAAATGGTTTCCTAGTTGCTTTTCCAGTCAGAACCAATATATATACCGGCTTAATTCAATTTTATAGGCATAGAACCAATATAATAAATCAAAAATAAATTTCTTTGATTCTCTGGAGAATAGTCGACTGAACCGCTTAGACCAGTCGACTGGTATTTTTACCAATCAACCATCATCTAAGTCCAATCGACTCGAACTATTATGACTTAACATGGTCGTGAATTCATGAGAATGCAGACATCATTCAATTTGCTCTGAGTACCCAGGCACCCAAGCAATATGTATGATATTCTGCCTTCTCAACGTCTCTAGCCACCTGACTCCAGTTCACTTAGTCTATCTCTAAGTTATTTATGTCGAGTCTCAATTGTTCCAAAACAACTACTCAACAATCAAATTATGAGCATATTATAAAAACTTTGGCTCAGCATGCAACCCGATTAAATTTCCAAAATTGCTTTTATATCCTAAACCAATTAAGTTAACTTAATACAACTTGAGCCCAATTAACTGAAATTCAATTAATTCACATTGCTCAAGCCCAATAAATTAGTGCCAACCTAATTCATCCCATTAAAAAGCTAAATTATATATATATATATAATCACATGCACAACCTCCAATTTTGAGCCCACGTTGAAAAGAAAAAAAAAACTTTTACCTTTTTTTTCGGTTGTCTCCTCTTTTTTTTTCTCATTTTGTTTTATTCTTTTTTTTTCATCCCAGACTTCGGATCCTTTTTTCTCAAATTTTTTTTAAACTTTTTCTTATCGCGAACCTTTCCCCTTTCTCATCGCAACTTTCCTCCGCCGCCTCCTCATCATTCTCATCGCGACTTTCTGATGTCACCACCTCATCACTGCCGACGAGGGTTGCAACGAGGGTGAGGTAGAGGAAGGTATACCGAGTGGATAGGAAGCGGGCATGGTCAAGGATAGGGTTTACATGGTTGAGCGCCATGAACGGAAACAATGCCTCGACACCACCACCATCCCATCGTCTCCGACCTTATTCGAGAGCCATGAGATCCAATTCGACTAGCTCTCCATAGTAAAATCATGAATCGGGGCAATCACAGTATCCAAAGGTAAGCAATTTTGCAATTCATGTGATTCATAGAAGAAAAAAAAAACAATACTATAAATGTCAACTTATCTGACTCTATACTATTATTGATCATTAATGACTTATGAATCATGCTCCGTGATTCATTGCGAAGATTAAACAACAAAAGAAACTTACTTTGATGTTGTTTTGATCTGGATCCTTATTTTGGATTGTCGTCCAAAGAACAATCACGAAACGAACTGTTCTTTATCGCTCCACAAATCAAATCCAACACTTTTGGATGCTCCTCTATTGTTCTTCTCTCGCAGTCAAACCACCCTTTTTTTTTTCTTATCCCATCCCCTTATATAGGGTCTTGGATGCTCATTGAGGAATGGAGGCATGTACGCACTCCTTCGAGTGCATGCGAAGTTACTGCACAATGTGCACAGTAACTACCCACGTCTTACAGTGGGCTTCCTCTGAAGCGAAGGTTGCAAAAAGAACTTGTTGTTGCATCATCTATGTCTCACTCAAAGTTTCTATAGATGACACCAATAATGCGATCATTTAAGCCCCTTTTGTTCAGTCCTCTCGAGATAGCTTATTCGACTAGTCGCAATAAGTTTTTGTCCAAGATAACACAATTCAAAGGGTGTCAGTGCTCCGACAATGTCCCTCCGATACTTAAGTTAGATAGGAGAAGAAATAGAGTGGAAATAATATTGGACTTGTGAAAAAACACAAAATCATATATCTTACCTCTATCTACATGACTCCCTATTTATAGATTCCCCAACCTTCACTGCGCCCCTCTTGGGGTAACAAATGCCTCCAACTAATGCGTTTTTTCAGTTCATGACCATTTCTGTCGACAAATCTCTTTCGTATGTAACCACTTAGTTGACCTGTTGCCTCAACTGTTAACTCTCTCATGGGCCCACCTCCTTTATGATCTCGACTCCTCGAGCTCTTGATTCCTAGGCTCCCAACCTCCCAATCCTTTAACTTTTCGAGCTCTCAACTTTCAAGGCTCTCAACCTCTGAGCTCCCGACTCTCCTACGATCTGACTCCTTAACTTGATTTTCTAGGTACCTTATCGGTATCAATTAAAATTATTGTCTATACGTGACATTCAACATCTAAATCTAAATGCTTCGATCAAATTCAATTGGAAATTGAAAATTTTCTTTCAAAGAATACTATTAGAAACTCGTTATTTTTTTCATTTTACAAAGTGTGTGTGATGTTTGAACAATGTAATAAAGGTCGGAGAAGCAAGATGTAAAACATGAAAGACAACTTTAAGCAGTTCAGTGAGTGGTATAATGAGCCAATACTATGGTGAGACAAGGGGTCGAATGAGATGAGTGACTCGATGATAATGCATAGCAAGGCGTCGATTAGTGTGGTAAAGAATTGTGTAATTTATTAACGAATGAATTTGGATTTAGTTATTATCTTGTGACTTATTAAACATATCATCCGTAAAAAATTGAAATCATCAATCTAGCGGTCTTCACCGATCTATCCCACGATCATTATGAGGGAGGTAAATCACGAAGAGTCCTATGAACCTTTACATGATGACCAAAATATATAGGGGTCATATGAATCTAGAAAAGGACTTTAGATCTCCTCCGAAATCGATCCATGCCACTTTTATAATTACCGTTATATCTTAGTCACCATGCCATCTCCCATGGAGATAACATATCATCAATTACATGCTCGGTGAATACTCAATTCGATAATAAGAAAATCAAGGATAAACAAAAGACAAAGGGCTTGCGATTTTTTTTTGCATGGAGGGAACAAGTAAATTTTTGAATAAATAATGGCATATTATTTGAGCAAAATATAAATAAATAAAACATATTACGTATTTATTTATTTTGATTAGAGACGTTAATCGTTTCATTGTTTTTCCTTTTTTTTTTCGCTAATTATTGGAGTATAACATACAATAACAGTACTATCGGCCGATATTTTCACAAACTTTGAAACGCCGAAAGGTAGTTTTTAATAGAAAAAACATGGGGCGTGAAATTGAAAATTTTTCCATTTCTTTAACGCTGAGAAATAGAAAGCGGCAGAGGCAGAGGCAGAATCCATCTCTTATCTTCTCATTGCCATGGAACCGCCGCCTCCGCCTCATCACCACCACCACGAGCCGCCACCGGCCCTGCAGGGCCTCAGCGCGGCGGAGCGGGCGGCGCTGGAGCCTCTTATCCGGGCGCACCATACGTTCCCGAGCGCGCCGGGCACCTGCACGTCCCTGATCACGCAGCGTATCGAGGCTCCGCTGCGCGCGGTGTGGCCGGTGGTCCGCTGCTTCGCCAGCCCGCAGCGTTACAAGCACTTCGTAAAGAGCTGCCGCCTCGTCGCCGGCGACGGCGCCTCCGTCGGGAGCGTCCGCGAGGTCACCGTCGTCTCCGGACTCCCCGCCTCCACCAGCGTCGAGCGCCTCGAGATCCTCGACGACGACCGCCACATCCTCAGCTTCCGCGTCACTGGCGGCGAGCACCGACTCCAGAACTACCGCTCCGTCACCTCCGTCACCGAGTTCTTCGCCGATGCCAGCGACACCAAGCCCTACTCCGTCGTCCTCGAGTCCTACGTCGTCGACATCCCCGACGGCAACACCGAGGAGGACACCAAGATGTTCACCGACATCGTCGTCAAGCTCAACCTCCAAAAGCTCGCCGCCGTCGTCACGACGGCGAACCCTTAACTTCAATCAAAATTCTATTTGCCCCCCTACTATAACTGATTTTCCAAATACCCTTGTAGTTTCAGTCTTCCCGTTTTATCCACCACACCCTTGTATTTGCAACATATATCCTATTGTTCACCGTTCTTATTTTTCCTTCACATTGTTTTGTTTACAAGCATTGCCGATTCACTTTTTATACGTATAAAAAAAACACTAGAAAAATATAATTGACATTGGAAAATGCAGGAAATAAAAACCACTATGTGTTTTGTTGAAATGTCAAAGTAGAAAGGTGGAAAGGGAAACAGAGGAATCATGTGAAGGGACCCTGGGAGACATGTGAAACAGAGTCTATCTTTGTCAGTGTTCCTCTAATCAAACGACGGGTTGATCTTTCTAAAGGTTGGCTTCGTATGCTGCATATAGAAAAGCCAATAAATTGGGAATTAAGGGAACAGTGGAACAGGGGAAGTGCTGCGGCCTCGGCAAATTTCTGTTTTGTTTTTTGTTTGTGGGGGCAGTGGCCATTGATGGAGATGCCATTGGCAGGGAGCTGGTGAGCGAGTGGAAACAGAGGACTCGCTCAAATTTCAAGAAGCATGGAAAGTGCCACAAAAAAAAAATAAATAAATAAAGGAGAAGAAATATTTTTGTTCGATTTTTTTTTCCCTTCTTCTTAATTTTGTATTATTTTTGGTTGTATTTTCTTAAATCGGTTAACCCAATAGAAATGGGGAACGGCCGGTTCGGTCGTGGGTCCCGCCACGGAGTTAGCCTCGAACTGCCTCGCTCGGTCGCTCGTCGCGGCTCTATAAATACACCCGTCGCAGCGCAGCGATTAGGGTTTCCTAGGTGCGGCCCCAAGTCGCCTCTTGTTTGTTCTCGTTGCCTGCCGCTGTTGCGTCCGCCGACATCTGTTGTTGTCATGGCGGATGAGCTCCACTACTCTTCGCGACCCGATAACAAGAGAAAGTTCGAGGAGCCGGGAGATGGCGGCGCACCTTCGCCGCCCGCGAGGAGACTGTCAGGCTTCTCGGCGCCGATCGCCTCGTCGTCTCCTGACGGCAGTTCCGGAGGTGCTGCGCCCTCCCAACAAACTTACAACAGCGTCCCTCCGCCCCTTGATGGGATCCAGCTCGCCAAGCAGCGTGCCCAGGAGATCGCTGCGAGGTTATTCAGTGATGCTGAGGCCAAGCGGCCTAGGGTTGAGAATGGAGGAGGAACGGGCGATTCGAAGGATACCGGTTTCGGATCTGCTACCGGTGGTAAGTCCTGCGACTGTTCTTGTTTTGGAGGCGTTTCTTGTTTCCTATCTTTTAAACGCTGCAGCTGCGTTTTTGATCCGTTGTCTGTATCTTTAGTCTGATTAAAGTTTTTTTGGGTATGCATATGCTTGTGGTCATAGTTATAAATTTTTGCATTGTTTAGATGATTAATCTGCAAACTTTTTGATCGGCAACTATCTTGGTGCTTTTGGAATCCTAGTACGGCAGTTAACTGGACATCAATTAGTTTTGTTGTTGTGATGAACCGTTCGGGGATGACGAGGCTAAATGCGAGCATAAGTTGTAAGGAGCATTATTGTGTGATGGGTTCCACAATCAATTCCGTTTCACAACTGAATGCTGCTCGCCCAAGAACTCAATCCTTCGCATGCCCTTGTGACAATTAATTGATTATCTGGAAACTCAGTATAGATAAAGTTCACTTCTTTTCAGTGATGTTTTTTTTTTGTCTATTGGCTTTTTTTCCATTTTCAATGACTGTTGGAAATGCCAATTGGAATAAATCTTGAAAATATTACCTGAATGTCATCATTAGCTACCAGAAATTGGAAGGAGAGATTTAAATATCAGCAAATTCTCCATAATTACTCAGCTAGACTTTCTTAAGCTCACCAAAATGAATAGTTTCTTTTGTGCTCAAAATGATGTCTCATAATGCCTGTTTACTGTCTTGTTAGGTTCTAGCACATAAAACTATATATTATAAGTAATACTTTTGATTGTGTTTGTTTATCTAGATAATCAGATCTAAATTGTTCGTGGTGTCGTGCTCCAGCGTATGATTTGACCCACGAGTCACTAAATTGATTTTTTATTCCAAGAATAGTTATTCCATTCGTTATGAATTATGATGGAATAACTATTCATGTGTTCGGGTTACAAAATGAACTTGGAATACTTATTTGTCAGAATTGTTATTCCCTCCAATCTTTCTTAGCTATTCCTTGTATTAAACCCTTTAATACTTATTCTGATATTCATTGTTCTATTCTTTACTATATTATATTTCCCAAGAATAACTATTCTGTTTCCAACCAATTTATTTTTTGGATCAAATTTATGGAAAAGAAATGGATCTGTGCTACAATCGTTTGAACTGCCTTATAAGTAATAGTCATTCTCATGTGTTTTTATTCTATCAACCAAACAGGCAAATGCACATGGCTATTCTATTCCTTCGCTGTTTTATTTCCTAATACTCTTTGTTCTATTGCTTACTATTTCGTTTTGTGAACCAAGCGTCACATAAAATAAATAGATCTTTGTTGCCATTCTTTGAAATGTCTTATAACTTTAGATAAATGTATTCTAACTGTAATCATTTAATAATTTCTTCAGTGGTTATTTTGTCATGCTAGTTTTCCTGTAACTTTCACCGTTTGTTGGTACTGTATCTATTTAAGCTTCTTTGATAAATAAATATCTTCTATTATTTGGTTAATGATCATCTTGATAAATTGGTTTTTGCATTTCTGAAATTGGCAGACAATATACTGAAGCCTATTAGCCAACAACTACCTTCTCAAACCAGCCTCACTTCCCACCCATTACCCTCTTATGGCTATCAGGGTTCAAGTAAAAAGATTGAGATTCCTAATGGAAGGGTATGATCTCCTTTACTCGTTTATTCAAATTGTCTGGCTGTGCAATATTTTTGTTTAACCAATGGAGCATGTTATTGATATAAGTCATTTATTATCATGCGATGTCACAGGTTGGTGTAATCATTGGGAAAAGTGGAGAGACTATAAAATACCTTCAGCTTCAATCAGGGGCAAAAATTCAAGTAACGAGAGATATGGATGCTGATCCCAATTCACTGACCAGGTCAGTAGAAATTGTGGGTACATCTGAACAGATTAGCAGGGCTGAGCAGTTAATTAATGATGTTCTTGCTGAGGTAATATTTTATATTCTATATGGGTAAAAGGATTCATAGTGTCATCACCCACCAAATGATACATTTTCCATTTTTATGTTATCCATTATTTTGTGTAAAATTACTTCTCTAGGCTGATGCTGGGGCTTCAGCTACGATTGCGTCTAGGAAATTTGGTAGTGTTCAGACTGGTGCGGACCAATTTCAAATGAAGGTTCCAAATAACAAGGTGTTTGTCATTTAATATATTGTGATAGTAAATTATGCTGTATCCCGCACAGGATTCTATAAATTGAATTCTTATTTCAGGTTGGTATGGTGATTGGTAAAGGTGGTGAGACAATTAAGAGCATGCAAGCAAGATCTGGTGCACGTATACAGGTTTGCTGTTCCACTAATTAATATTTTTTTCAGCATTTACATGTTAGGGAGTTTGATGACACTTAATTGATTTCTAGCTAATTAAAGAGTTTGATTTTCTTCTTGTGTCTAGGATCCATCAACAAAGCTTAATTCTTTTTTAACCATTAGTCTGTAATTTTTATGTAATTCTGTCAGGTTAAATCAGCACTTTTCTAAAATGCTTGCTTTATATTGTTGTTTTTAGAATCTTGTTCTCATGTTTGCTTTACTTATTATTCTGGGCTGTGATTAGAAAGAGAGAGGCTTGAGTGGGCTTTGGGAGGCCCCTTGATCCTGGGGTGTCAGTTGGAGGAAAGAAGGTGCTAGTTTCTTAGCTGGTATCTTCTTTTTCTCCTGAGGATTTATGCCTCTATACTTCAGGAGATTGTTGGGTTTCCCTCACGATGACGGATTTATAACCTAAATACACTTGATATGAGCCCTGTTGATAAATGTTTTTGTTTTACCTCTATTTTCTTGGTGTGGGCTTCATTTTTTGTTTCTTCGAGCTCTCTTGTTTTCCTAGGGCCTTATCTTCTTGTATTATTTTCTTTGCCCATTGTTCTTTGCCTTTTTGAAGGGGAGCCTTGGCAGCAACGGTAAAATTGCTGCCATATGATCTAGAGGTCATGGGTTTGAGTCATGAAAATATTCTCTTGCAAAGCTTTGTAAGGCTGCATACAATAAATCCTTCTTTGGGACTCCGTATTGACGGGAGTTTCATAAACCAGGCTGCCCTTTATTATTTTCTGCCTTTTTCTATTTTGCTTTGTTTTGTTTTTGGCTTTGTTACTTGTCTCTAATTGACCTAATTTTTGCATCAACAATTTTGATGCCATGATGAAAGTTCAAGTCAATTTGCAGGAAGATAATTTAAGGAAAGGCATTGGTTGTTAAAAAGTAGTGTAAGCAGAAGTATGTGGAATTCTAATTATTAACATTGATGAAGTCTATTGACTTGAAATTATTAAACATGTTTACACAAATGAACTTTTGTTCATCTAAATCACTTATATTTGCCCACTCAAACTCGCAGAACTGTGTAATGAGTGAGTTTTCCAAATATGAATATGATAAAAAATGTTGCCTTTTCAACTTTACTGCTAGTGACATTAACCAACAGTTGATTGTCTTGTATTTGGACCAAATAAACTGAATGTTTGGCTTCTCCTACTGCTATGGCACCTGATTTTTTATAGGCTTTCAACGCTTGACGCCAATTGTCCAATATTTTTCTAATTTTTTAAATGAATCCTGTTAGATAATAGGATATGACAGAAGGCATATGATAAATTGGTTAAGTGGGTATTTTCATCTTATAATCCCATCACGTTTTGGCTGACCAGTTTGATATTTTCTATTTATTGGTTTGTGTTTGGCCAAGCTATAAGGATTATAGGCACCATGTGTCTTTTATTTATAATCCCATCATGTTAATTGGGTTGTATGCATAATAGCCTTTGTTCTGAACATTTTATGATGGCCAGCAGGCATCTTCTGAAGGTTTGTTTAGGTTTTGCTGCAGTCTTTTGAGTGATGATCTGTAATAGCCTCACAAATGTTTTTCTCTGTTCAAAATGACTTGTACTGTTTTCCTGGTATAGAAGCCTGAACTTGATCTAGTATCTGTTTGTTGATTGGTACACATTATAAATTTAATCGAGTTACAGTGTTTTTGCGTCTTTGATATAAAATATGCTAACATTAGAGTATTTGTTTATAGGTGATACCTCTTCACTTGCCTCCTGGTGATACATCCGCTGAAAGAACAGTGTATATTGATGGCACACAGGAGCAGATTGAAATAGCAAAACAGTTGGTCAATGAGGTTATTAGTGAGGTATTGATTATCCTCCTTAAGTTTTTGTTTTAGAAAACAACTAATAGATGGATAGAATTTTTTAGCTGGATAAATTATTGTAAGCTTTTATCTAAATGCCTTTTTGCTTTATCATATATTCTGGGTTTATCTGTTTAAATATATTTAGTAAGAGCTAACACCAAATTTTGAGCTCTATATAACCTTTAGGCTTAAGGTTAACTTTTGAATCCTTAAATTAACCAAGTCATTCTGAAGGTATCTATTCCATTCATCTTTTGAAATTCTGATTATTTGTGCTGTTGCTTTTGTTTCAACTTTTATTCATGATGGAATTTCATTATTAATTTGCAAAATATCCGGCATGGGAGTATGTGTTCATCATTTGTTGCTTGCTACAACATATATCTTACAGCTTTGATTGGACCTTTTTTGTTAGTTTCTGCTGCTGGTTTTTTTCTGGTCTAAAACTGCTGCTGATTTCTGTTTCTTGTGAACCATTTTTGTGGGATTTTCTGTATTTCTAATATGATGCATGGCATTGGTGTATTCTTCAAACAATGTTATCTGGTGTGTCCATTCTAAGATTACTAGGCTGTATTCCAGTGGGATTTAATTAGCATATGCTCCTCCCATTTGAATTCCTAAGTATGTTGTGTTTTCCACGATTTGAGTGTTCCCTTTACTCTTTCAAGACCTTTCCCCTGTTTTAGTAACTGCTAACACAGTAGTACATCATGCTTTTGAGTAGTTGACCTTAGAAGATCATTCTCAGTTGCTGTAGTTGCATTATGGAAATTGCAAAGAAACTATGAAGCAATTTGTTATCCAACATTCTTGTGTTTTTTTTCCATTATCTTTTATGCCTACTTTGAAGACAGAAGATAATATGGTCTTTTTCTGTAAAATGCTGATGTCTCTTGTGATTCTCCTACATTCAGTCTATTATATATCTGCATTGAGGGAAGAGTAGTGATTCAGTTCTAGTGCCCATTGTTAAAAAAAATCTATACATGAAATTCATCATTTGTCCGTTCCTTGTCGACCACATGATGTGTTCAAGGCTCTTGAACCATATCTTGGTTGAACTTAGATGTTTCCCGTATGTTCATTGTATCTTGTTTGTTATCCTCTTATATGATTATAAAATCTTACTAGGTTGTTTCTCGATGTTGATGCTTTAGTATTCTTACAATTTCTTTTCGTCAAACTAATTAAGGCAAGAAAATTCTCATTAAATTTAAAGATTCCTTATTTATATTTACACTTTTTTTTGCCTCATTTTCCATGTAGGAAGTGTCCAGTATTTTTAGCTTATTTCATTTATTTATATACACTTATTTCAAGCTTGAAATTTATTTAGATTCTCTAGTCTAGCAGTTTTCCCGATTTATTTATATCAGAGTGCACATATTTCTGAGGTTGTGATTCTGCAGGAGTACTGAAGGGCAGACTTTATCCCTTTTTTTATGTGTTAACAGCTGAATCTCTATAGTCATTTGAGTTATATTGCTGTTGGATTTACCCCTCTTTTCTAATATGGTTCCAAGATATACATATATGATGATTAGTTTGATCAATTCAGCTTAAATATCCTAGATCTTCTTAGCTGGAGATTGAATAAATCATCGGGCAAAAGAATGAGCTCTCACATGTCTTGAATTGAGCTTTTGCTTTCTTGAGAACTATTTTAATTGTAGGATTAACTTGCGTTGGTGCTCCAATGTTTGGCGAGGGTGTAGGTTGGCTTGAAACTGGTATGGAATTGGCCTTATTCCTTATGATTAATTGAATATTAGGTCAATCCTGCACCTAAATTGTTACTAGACATATTAAACTGATGTATACTTGTTTTGCTGTTGTGTATCATCGTGTAAAGTTTATATTAAATATTAATTGGTCCTTCTCAAGAGCGGCAGTGCATTTTTTTTTTCCTTTTATAGGTGATGGTGCTTATTGGAGTAAATTGAGATATCTTTCCCTTACATTGATGAAGTTGCAATAATTTTGGACACCTTTTTTTTTCATCTTTATAGGTTTTACTGAGTTGACTTCTCACCATCAATGACCTTTGCTTATCCTTCATATTTTCCTGGACTCTTTCAATTTCAGGTCACTTCCCTTGGAATGAGTTATTAGAGACCCTTGGTTATCATACTTGTTTTTTTTTCTATTATCATACTCTAAATACTAACATCTGTTGTTGCGTTTCTCATTAGTTATGATACACAGTAACTAAAACAGTGGTGAATGCATCCAAAATTTTATTACAACACCTTTTTAATTGGCTTTGAGAAAAATGAGATTACTAGGATATTATCTGTTATCACTTAGAACCTTTGTTACATGTGGCCTTTTAAATTGCTTTGTTTGGACTACTTGTCTGGATTTCTGGACTTTTTTGCTAGTCCATTAGGGTCTCATGAGGAGAGCATAGGTGGACATTCAATCAGACTGTCTCTTCTCTTGGTAAGTTGGCGGTGTTCTTCCTTATCAAATGAATGTTTCTGTTGGCTTATTATCCTGATCTTTGTTTTATTTGCTTTAACTATTCTTTGGTAAATTTTGCTACAACCAACTGCTTTTTCTTCACTATATGCTTGCAAAAAAAAAAAAAAAGACAAAAACAAAACGCACACAAGTTCACATTAAATAAATATACATGCAGAATCGTGCCAGAAATCCAGCTATGGCTGGAGGGTATCCTCAGCAGGGTTACCATG
The DNA here is from genome assembly GCA_025175895.1 of Wurfbainia villosa. NCBI lineage: Eukaryota > Viridiplantae > Streptophyta > Magnoliopsida > Zingiberales > Zingiberaceae > Wurfbainia > Wurfbainia villosa. The sequence goes on from CM046005.1 coordinate 1,264,341, forward strand.
CACCTCGTCCTCCAACAAGTTGGGTTCCACCTGGTGCACCACCTGTGCAGCAACCTGGTTATGGTTACATGCCATCTGGAGCTTATCCTGGGCCACCACCTCCGTATAATATGCCCCACCCATCTTATGGAGGTTATCCTCCTGGATGGGATCAAACATCTAATCAAACTTCTCAGCAAACTGCACCAGGTACTGGATACGATTACTACAATCCACAATCTCAACAGCAGCAACCGTCTCTTGGGGGACCCACTACTGGCAGTTCGGGCTACAACTATGGACAGACACTTCCTAATTACAGCAATCAGGCATCCTATGGTGATGCTCCTTACCCTCAGACATCTGCTGGGCAACAAAGTTATGTTCAAGATGGATATTCTAGTGGGTATAATGCCCCTGCACTGCAACCTGGTTATTCTCAGACAACACCCAACCCTCAAGGTGGTTATGATCAACAGGGCTATAGCTCTACTCTTAGCTATGGCACAGTTGCTGCTCCTTCCCAAGATGGGTCTGCTAATGCTTATAGTGCTCCAAGTGGATCTACTCAAGCACCTCCTGCTCAACAACCTCCATTGAGTCAACCACAAAATAACACTACTGCTGGCTATCCTTCACAAGCAACAGCTCCATCAGGATATGGCATTTCACCCACATCACAGCAGGGATATGGGAGCCAACCCACTGCCCCTGCTGGATATGGTCAAGCAGCACCCCCTAGTTATGGACAGCCTCTTCAGACCCAGACACCACCGTCTCAGTCGTTTTATGGACAAGGTCCACCTACATCCGCTCCAGCTGGCTATATGCAATCCACTCCTGTGCAACCAGGTTATGGTCAATCTCCAGTCTCTCAATCTGCTTATAGTCAACAGCAATCTTATAATGCAGCGCCACATAGCCAATCAGGTTATGGCAATCAACAGCAGCCACCGTACAGTAATTCTTATGCTAGTGGTGGAAACTCACAGCCTCCTGCTCAAGGGACCTATGATTCTTCTGCTTCTGCCCCTTCTGCTCCTGGTGGTGCGCCTGCAACCAATTCACATGCAACTTGATGCTGTTTAGTAAGTCACATATGACTGTAGTTTGTGAACCCTTTAATCATTTCTGACTCTGTTTATGAATTGCAAATTCTGTCACTTTTAATGTGGTGAGTTTGATGCTTGTGTGCTCTCGGTTATTGAACTGCCAGTATTTTTTATTTTGTTTGCAATACTCTTAAGCGTTATAAAAAATATGAGTTCTTTAGTCGCATTTTACCGTGCCATTTTTTCCATATTAGTTTTTTTTTTAATACTTACAAATCGGGGTCTCAGTCTGATACAAGAAATTGTATTAGCAACATTTTTTTTTCCCACGGTGCTCTGAGTTTTATGGGGCTGAGGACAAACTTCATCTCGTTCCCAATACCTTATGTAGCTTTCTGTGACTTAGACATAAAGTTTCTCGCAATAATGATATGGTTGATTGAGGTGTTCAAATGGAATATAGCTATCATATATACAAGTGCTGCTGGTCTGATCAGGAAAATCGGGAGCTGGATGCGTAACCAGTCATGTTCCAAAATTTACTGGGACTAACCTCCCGACAAAGTAATTGGCAGGACTAGATTTCAAGCCAACTGACATCACCTACCGATGCCGAGTGGTAATTAAACTGTTTTTGAAAAATCTCATTGTTTTGGTCCTTGTTTCAGTTTACTTGTTGGCAACTCGTGACTCCAATCTTTGACATGTATCTACATTTTCTTTGTACTTATCTCAGTGGCTGATATTAACATTATTTGCTAGGAGTTGGCTGCATGAGAGTTTGGTTAGGAATAAGCTCGAGTTGGTTGGTTTGGTTTTGAGGGCTGAGTTTGATGGAGTGGGTTCATTCAAAGTTGGATCTTGTTTTGTCTTGTTTCGTTTAGCTAGGGTAATCAACTGGGCGAGTTTAGCAAGGTCGGTTGGCTTTTAAGTGCTTTGTTTGTTCGTCAACATTTGAAATTTGAGTACTGGGCTTGTTGTCGTGCAATGCTTGCTCGGGCAAAGCTAACCCGATGTGGAATGTTTACAAGCGGCGTTGGACCTGGACGCACATGGACAGGCGTAATTTGAATTGTCGAAGGGCCATAAGCCAAGTGGCAGGAAACTACGGACGTGATTTTTGATTCTCTATTAGCATTAATTTGAAAACTCCATGCAAAAATTGCAGTGTTCTAAAAACAAGCGGCAAACCTCTCAACGCCGGCGGCTGTGGCTTGGCATATATTCCACTTGAATTCTCCAACGGGTTGTTGCGTATTCGTCGACAGTTCTCTTCAGACAGTAAGCCTGTGACCCACAGGACTTACACTTACTGCTCCATAGATTCATATTTGACATTTATTCATCTGTTCGTAACATTATATTACTAATACAAATTATACAATAATATTTTATTATCATTTAGTTCATTACAATGCTGGTGGTTAGATAAGCGGATATAGTGCTGCGGCAACTGCTTTTTTTGTTCAAACAAAAATATATATATATATTTTTAGACTCCGTTTGCTCCTGAAGATAGATTATGGACGGAAAAGTATTCTCTAGTAAAGAAAAGAAAAGAAAAAAATTCGATAAGGAAAGAAAAAGTATGCTTGAGAAAATAAGGAAACAAAAGGAAAGAGAATAAGCGGAAGGAAAAAATTTTATTCACATGTGACCATATTAATTAGGATGGTTATCACCGTCACATTGAGTCGGAGACCGTGGTGACCAGCGGTTGGTGGCGATCGACAATGACTTATTGTCAGCAATCGATGGTGACAGGCGATCGTTGTTGATCAACAGCGGCCATTGATGATTAAGCGCAGCAGCGACGAGCGGGCAACTACTACGATCGATAATTGACGGCGACGATGACGGTGACCGACAATCGGTGACGATGGCAATGGCAAGGGCGGAGCTAGGTAATGGGCTACCCGGGCTGTAGCCCAAGGGCTTTTTTCCAAATCCATTTTTTTTTTTTTGCATCTGTGAGTTGCCAATGTCATAAACAACCACTATCCATAACCAAATTCGTTTGCATAGTAAAGAACTACAAGTCACAACCTCTGAGAACCCAGCTCTCTTCACCAATGTCGGATTCATTCTATAGAAGGAAAAAAAAAATCCATATCCTCCACTTGCAACCAAACATGGGAATGAGAAGCCTATCATGTTCTCAATCTTCTATCTTCATTGCTATTCAAATTTTCTTTATTCTTTGTTCTTGTAATGTGTATATTTATCATAATCTCGTATCAACAAACTTTGACATCTATTGAACACGCCTCTTGGACTTTTTCCTTCTTTGTCTTCTATTTTTCCTATCTTCAATCTCTCTCTTTCCGGTGCTCACAAGTGAACAAGGATCAAGTCACAAATGCAATAAGAGTAGCCGAAGCTTCTGTCAAGAAAGCCAACAAGTAAACATTATGACAAGAAAACACACAGAATAGTTTTTTTTAAAAAAAAAAAGAAAAGATTTTGATTGCAAAAGTACCCGTGATTTGACATATTCTCAGAACAAGAAATAAAAAAATGATTGCAAAGGTAGATGATGCCTACGGAAACAAGAACAGAACAATAATTGTTAAAACTATCAGATCGAATTTAAACAGTCCGCAATTTCGCATAGTCTCAGAACCAGAAATGCTAGAGACTCCAACAGCAGAAAGAGATTGATAAAAAAAGCGATTTTGACACAATCGATAACCGATTTACTAATAGAAGCGATAACTGAGCTCATTCGAGCGGTACCTCGACATCTCCATCGCTGATCTCCTGCTGAAGATCCTTGGGGTCCTTCCCATCGACCGTGCAGCCGACGGAGACACAGGTGCCCAGGATCTCCTTCACGGTGCCGGAGAGATCTTTGGCCATGGACCTGGGCCGCATCGCCCCGGCAATCTTGACAATGTCATCGAGGGAGATGTTGCCATTGTGCTTGATGTTTTTGGTCTTTTTACGATCGCGCTCGGGCTCCTTGAGTGCCTTGATGACGAGGGCGGCGGCGGAGGGTACCACGGTGACCTTGGCCTGCCAGTTCTGCACGGTGAGCTTCACCGTCACGCGGAGGCCCTTCCAGTCCTTGGCCGTCTCCTTGGCGATGTCTTCTCCTACCTTCTTCGGGGAGAGACCCAGCGGGCCAATCTTTGGAGCCAGCGAACTGGCGGCACCAACTTCTCCGCCGGTGACTCGGACGTAGACGTCCACTATCTGCGTGGGATCGAACTTGGGCGGCATCGCGGCGCCGTCGTCAGCGGAGGCGGCGACGATCCCGAAGAGTCGATTAGGGTTTCGCCTGAGGCGGGAGAGTCTACGTATAAACGTGAGGGAATTTCCATTTTGTCCACTGTAGTTTTCTTACGTTTTGACTTTACACTGAGACTGCGTTGGTAATATATCTTATAATATAATTCAGATTATATTGATTATTTTATTCATTATCATTTTAAATGTGTAATACGTTGGATCGAGCGGATCGTTAGAGGGGGATGAATAGCAATAAAAATTTGTCTTCGAATTCATTCGATAGACAATTAAACGCAGCGGAAAGATAAATGAATAAATAAACAAAACAAATGGATTTTTTACTTGGTTTATAGCCTTTGGCTACTACTCCAATGCCCTAACGGTCCTAGACCGTGTACGGAGGGCAATTCACTAAAACACTCCTCCTCGTTGGAGGTAGGAGTTAGACGATTACAAAAACCTTCGAAAGAAAAAGATAAAGAAACAAACCCTCTCTTCTATTAATGTAAAATGCAACGATATAAAACCTCGATTAACAAAAAGAATTGCAATATTAATGAAACGACAAAATAAGATTATACCAACAACTAGGAAATATAAATTAAGCTAGGGTTGTTGGCAGCACTTCGTCGTTGTAGAGTCGTCGGAGAGTCGTAGCGTTGCGGAGGCTTTTGAGCACTTAGAGATTGATTAAAAACCTTAGGAGAGACCCTCCTTTTATAGCCCTTGAGCCCCTTTTCGAGAGGATCTTCAACCAATAGGAATTGGACACAAGACTCCTTGAAAAATGGTGATAAAGCTTGACTCCTCGAGGTTGATTATTGACCATCGGTTGAACTGATTTCTTGGCTGGTTGAACTGATGGCTCAGCAGTTGAACTGATTCTTGGTCGGCTGAACTGATGGCTCAGCAGTTGAACTGATCCTTGGCCGGTTGAACTGATTTCTAGACTTTTCGACTGTAATAAAGAGTTAACTCGAAATATAAGTGAATTCGACGGACACTTGCCGTCCGATCTCAACATAGACCTTCCATGGGAAGTCTTGGTCGGATCGTCGCCTAAGGATATCCTTGTATGGAGGACTCGACCTTACTTACGCTCACTCACACGAGCTTACCTCAACATTTACCTTTGAAGTCTTACTTTCGGTCTCCACTTGATTCCTTCGACTCCCTCCGAAGTCCTCTCGGTGTCGCCCGACCACTACGGTTCTCTCCGAGTGTCGCTGACCTTCGGCTTAGCTTAGCATTTCTGCATACTTGATTCAGCTCATAAGATAATGAAATATCCTTGACTTTGCGTCTTTTGTCATAATCAAAATACAGGTTCGACTTAGGTGCCCCTGCACCAACAATCTCTCCCTTTTTGATCCTATGACAAATTTATGCAAAGTTAAGGGAAATTATAAAGCAGAAAATGAGTAAAATAAACGTTATGCTTATTTGTAGTGAACTCCCTCTTAACCTTCGGTGAGTTTTAAAACAAAAGTTTAATCTTCAAAATTTTAAATTTTGTTTTCCCCCTTAACTTATGCTCTTCTCCCCCTTTTGCCATGAATCAAAAAAGCTATGGGGTTTTATATAAAAAGTAGGGGTTTTTTAATAGAAAAAGTAGCATGCATAAAGATTATCTAACATGAGTCCAAGCATGTGTTTTGATTTAATTTGGTTCGATGTATAGCCCTCTGCACCAACAATGTAAGTTTTTTTGGAAACTAAGTTTGATTTTCAAAATACTTATAAAATTAGCTTTGAGTTCCACAATACTTATACGCTAATAATATTGACCTAGAAGGTTGTATATTTAGATTTTTGTCCGAGTATAAATAAACGTTTAAGCTCAGTAATTTGAAAATTAGATAACATTTTTAAAAAGATTATGTAAATTGAAATTGTTCCTTATTCATCTCACTCATTCTAAGTGTCTTAGAATTGGTTCACCTTATATGTTGTGTTAGATGATTCCAATTTTATCTTGATTAAGTTTTAATGATTTGAAACTGGTCAACCTTGCGTTAGATTCGGATTTGATCTCAAGCTCATCAAGTCACCTTTTTAAGATCTTGGCTTCCAAGTCGTGGCGAGGCACAGGGGCTTTTTTTGATCGGAAAAATGACCACTTCCTTAGACAAAGTAAATTTCGAGAAAATAGTAACTTGACTCACCTAAGACCACTTATTGGTCTAACTAGTCTAGGATACGGCGAGGTAGATTTAGCTAATTCCACTCGGTCAAGTGAACCGAACTAGATACACCTTATCTAGCTCGAATACACGAGACTCCATTTTCCTAGCATACTATCATCTCGCCGCGTCCTGGTACTATGTTATAAGCATTGACGAGTTATAGTCCTATCTAACCATTCTAAAGAAAATAAGAGGTTTAGGTTACCGGATATACTATTTTGGTATTAGCTCCCCCTGGATCATTGAACCAGTATGGTCTGGTCAAGTAATAAACTTGATCCTGGGGAATCCAAAACCTATTGGTCCTTATATGTGAGTTTAATAAGGTTTTCGGGACCCACACTTGGACTCGATGATGACTACGGTTTACGATAGACATGTAAGATCTATTCGTAGTCTTTGAGCTATATCCGAGTTCGGCTCTGTTGTACACGGCTCTCTGAGTTTCAAGAAGTCGGTTAAGATTCTTGGACCCTGTCGAGAACTTGTTCAACTGAGCTTCGAGCTCTTGGACTCGTCCTTTCAAGAGAGAGTTCTCTTCTTCGAGTTTTTCAACTCAAGTTGAGTCCTCCTCTTGAACTCGACTAGTCGAAGAGTTTAGGGGTGTCTCTTGTTTGAGGGTTTCAACCTCCTCAACCAAGGACTCGACCCTAGACTCGGATTTAGCTAATTTCCTAGTTAGCAATTTAATTGTATTGTAAAGTGTATAAATTAGTGACCGGCTAACCTTAATTTTCTCTTTTGGTCCGACTTTGAGTTGCTTCTCGAAATAGTCCTCGAGTTTGGAGTCGGTGTTGCAATTGGATTCGGATTCAGACTCTGACTCGGACTCTTCGGGTCTTGCCATGCATGCTATGCCGACGCCTTCTTCGTTGTCCCATGTTTCATGAAAAGCCTTCTTTTGATTTGATTTGAATTGTGCCCTCTTTTGGTTCTTTAGTAGTCTCCTTTCCCTCCGAATGATCTTCCGTACTACGTTTACTATTACTTCCACCTCTTCGGATTCAGACTCTGATTCATCTTCGGGTTCGAGTCCATCTTCTTGCATGGTAGGTGGCTTGCTTCTGTCCTGCAATTAGAGCAATACCTCTCTCGGCCCGGACCACATTAGTCTGCTCGTGAAGTTCAAACTTGGAAAATAACTCGTCTAACCTAAGCTTCGAAAGGTCCTTAGAGACCATGGATGCCCACAAAGTAGTCCTAGGAAATAAATTAAGAACGTACCTTAGGAGGTCGCGGTTTTCGACCTTGTGTCCGATAGTGTGCTGGCCGTTGACAATGTCCTGGATGCGGGCGTGTAGTTGCGTCGCCGTCTCGTGTTTCTGCATCTTAAGGTTATACAACTTATTAAAAAGAAGGTCACGTTTACATACCTTAGCATCAGACGTTCCTTCGTGTAGCTCGATTAATTTGTTCCACAGGTCCTTTGCGCTGATGAAGGGTCCGATGCGGTTGAGCTCCTCTTTGGACAGACCACACTGCAACATTTGGGTCGCCTTTGCATCGACTTCGATTTGCCTCTTGGTTGCATTGGTCCACTTGTTGAAATCCAAGGGCTCGCCTTGATCATTGGTGGGTAGAGCAAAGTCGGTTTGGATGATTATCCAAGTCTCGACTTGTGTTTTTAGAAAACACTCCATCCGACCTTTCCAATAATGGAAATCATCTCCGTTAAAGAACGGAGGTCGGATGGTGTTGTACCCCTCAATGTGGGCCATTTGGAAGGAAAACCTTGCACACAAAAAAAAACACGAAAGAGGTTCCAAGACTTTGCCTTGGATTAACAATGTAGGAAATGAAAAGAAACAAAAGGAATATACGAGAAATAACCAACTAAAATCAAAGATGAGCACTTACAACCTTCGATGTCCCCGAAAGGGTACTAAACGTCGATTTTTGAGGATGAAGGCAGCTTGTTTCGAGAGTAAACCCCTTGTAAGAATGTAGATCTCTCAGAGAGCTTCGTTTTGGTAGGTAGCCCGTTTCGTGGGTCAACTTGTATGAAAAGTTATGCCAATTTTACCGTCAGCTACTCCAAAAACGAATACTTGCAAAACAAAACAAAAAAAAAAGTACCAAGACTTCGTCTTGGATTAGTAGTGCGGGAGAAAATTTAAACGAATGAAAAAAGATCTATAAAATTCAAAAACAAATCTGCTAGATTGGTGGTTTCACCAAATCTTAACGCCCCCGGCTCTGATACTAATTGTTGGATCGAGCGAATCGCTAGAGGGGGGTGAATAGCGATAAAACTTTTTCTTCGAATTCGTTCGATAGACAATTAAATGCAACGGAAAGATAAATGAATAAATAAACAAGACAAATGGATTTTTTACTTGGTTCGTAGCCTTCGGCTACTACTCCAAGGCCCTAACGGTCCTAGACCGTGTACGGAGGACAATTTACTAAAACACTCCTCCTCGTTGGAGGTAGGAGTTAGACGATTACAAAAACCTTCGAAAGAAAAAGATAAAGAGACAAACCCTCTCTTCTATTAATGTAAAATGCAACGATAGAAAACCTCGATTAACAAAAAGAATTGCAATATTAATAAAACGACAAAATAAGATTATACCAACAACTAGGAAATATAAATTAAGCTAGGGTCGTTGGCAGTACTTCGTCGTTGTAGAGTCGTCGGAGAGTCGTAGCGTTGCGGAGGCTTTTGAGCACTTAGAGATTGATTAAAAACCCTAAGAGAGACCCTCCTTTTATAGCCCTTGAGCCCATTTTCGAGAGGATCTTCAACCAATAGGAATTGGGCACAAGACTCCTTGAAAAATGGTGATAAAGCTTGACTCCTCGAGGCTGATTATTGACCATCGGTTGAACTGATTTCTTAGCCGGTTGAAATGATGGCTCAGCAGTTGAACTGATCCTTGGCCGGTTGAACTGATGGCTCAGCAGTTGAACTGATCCTTGGCCGGTTGAACTGATTTCTAGACTTTTCGACTGTAATAAAGAGTTAGCTCGAAATATAAGTGAATTCGACGGCCACTTGCCGTCCGATCTCAACATAGACCTTCCATGGGAAGTCTTGGTCGGATCGTCGCCTAAGGATGTCCTCGTATGGAGGATTCGACCTTACTTATGCTCACTCACACGAGCTTACCTCAATATTTACCTTTAAAGCCTTACTTTCGGTCTCCACTTGATTCCTTCGACTCCCTCCGAAGTCCTCCCGGTGTCGCTCGACCACTACGGTTCTCTCCGAGTGTCGCTGACCTTCGGCTTAGCTTAACATTTCTGCATACTTGATTCAGCTCATAAGATAATGAAATATCCTTGACTTTGCGTCTTTTGTCATAATCAAAATACAGGTTCGACTTAGGTGCCCCTGCACCAACATAATATAATCTAGATTATAAAATTTTAATATATTTTATAATCTAGATTACGAAGTAAAATCTATATAATCCGATTACATTTCAAACCGTAATAAAAAAAGTATCGGATGCTTCATCACCGTCGATTACGATCGGTTCGCGGATGTCGATCGATCGTCGTCGGTCGATCGCTTGTCGCTCGTCACCTGTCGTCTATCGCCCGTTGTCGTCGGCAAACCCGATCCTTAACCACCATCGGCCAAGCCGTTGTGCCCGCGCCATCGGCCGCCGATCAAGCTGGCCCGATCGATCGCGTCGTTGGCCAGACCACCGTCGTAAATCATCCGCCGATTGACCGTCGTCATCGACCGATCGACCACCGTCGTTGACCGACCGACCGACGTCGTCGGTCGATCGTTGTTGTTGGTTGACCAACCACCGCCGTCAATCGATCGATCGACCGACCAATCGACCGACCGATCGACCGACGATCGATCGCCCGTCGCCACCGATCCCTATTGTCTTTATAATGCATATCAAACAAAAGAATGTAATTATCTTTGTAATCCAAGATTACATATAATTTTTATTTAAATATAATAATGTAATCAAGATTATATTATTTTTCATTACGAATTTGATTACATTACATCCTATAACCCAAGGTATCAAAAACTAACCTTCCCTTTGAAGAATAAGATAAGTTGTAGGGGTTAATTGTAATTTAGTGTATTTTTTTTTATTGGCACTCAGTGTTCGAACCTTTAGTTCGATTAAATCCTACGAGTGATCGATCATGTCCTAGAGACTTTTGGAACGTCTCACCAACAGTTGACTCGAATAAAATCGATGCCCAAATGGTCTCTATCAGCCACCAAAGATAAATCAAAAAAATGCTCGTAACTTTTTCACAGTTTAATTCGGACTCCGCAATTGCATCATTTCTAAACGACGATCCAATATCGAAATCGTACTCCGTCCATCAAATAAATTCTTGAATTTCAGAACCGTCCAAATAAATTTTTTCTAAATTTATTACCGAATAATATCACAATACAAAATCAAACTATATTTTTATACGAAATGTCTCTCTCTCTTTTACAGTTGCACTGTATCCTTAAGAGCTAATTTAGTGCATTTATCATTGTGCTGCGCAGCTCATCCATAATTTATAATTCATTAAATTAAATCAACAAGTATCGCATATGTGACGTTTATTAATCTCCTTGGAAAATATTTAATAATTATTTTAAATTCCACTTGACCGATTAAGTACTAATGACTTCAGCAAAGCGACGAGAGGGGAAACACTAGTAGCACATTGTTAAAATGGTAAATTACACGACGTAAATTGGAAAAATCCCTACACAACTAACAATATATCGATTCAGATCAAACTGGAATACTTTTCATAGAGAATGAAATAAAATGTAACTTCTTCCAATTCGAATTGGAATAGGGTGGACTTCTGCTATAGTTGAAGTATTAATTCCATGCAAACACAAGATATATCTTATGAAAGTTCTTTGGTGAATGTAAATCCAGTCACCAAAAGATACATTTTTAAACTAAAGCTTTCCATAAGCCGGACGAACTTCATGCCGTATAAACCGACACGAATTCAAGGATGCAATGGGTCGAATCGTTCGCGTGCTAGATCAAGTGCTCATCGGCTCGGGGCTACTGGATGAGAGGATGTCAAGAAGGGAGTTCTGTGGCTCCAGCTCTTCATGCCACAGAGGCAGTGAGTCATCAGAGTAGAAATTCTTTGTGATACCATCGGCATTTATCTGTGAAGGCATCAGAAAAACAACTGAGGAGCATAATCTAGACAAAGCTCCAATGCAATTAGTCTGCCAATTCTTTTATATTGACAAAGGAAAAAGAAATTAATTGAAAGGCCATTCATCAAATCTGTTTTACCGAAATCAAATTCTACCATCCAACGATGCTTATGTAAGTATTTAGAGTTGGCTACATGAATGTTCTCCCTCGAGGCAGGGAGATTTGGACAACAGGACCGGTTTTCATAATTTTATAAAATTAGTATAACAGTATGCATCTACTATATGCATATTTGTAGTTGTGCAGCATAAGGATATGATTGCCTTTGACAAAACACATAATGTTCATTTCCTTTTTCTTTTTTTTTTTGAAAATAGATATTTGCTGCAAAAATGTGAAATCTTTCACTAGTGATTGTGCTTTTTGCAGTATATACACAGTTAAGAAACTCACTACGACGGTCCGAACAACGCCTCCACTTGCTCCATCCCGTGCAATGGCAAGAGAGACAGCCTTCACAACTAATTTCTGCATTTTGGATGAACAAAAAAGGGTCATAATCTGTCTGATAATTTCTTCCTAATAACCGGTGCCCGCATATAATGTTGCAATTGACAGAAAGGAGATTAAAATCGAAGAATAAGCAAATAAAACCATTTGAACTCTCTCAGCATTGAGATGAAAGTAACAGAACAACATTGAAGCGAATAGAATCCTTCAGTCTGCATTCATAGCACTAAAAAATTAACTCAATTCTTGAGAATCTCAGGTCTAATCAGAATATAGAAATCCTTTTAGTGCATAAACTTATTATTCTTTAGAAAGTGAGAAGAGTAATGTGCCAGACTACCTTTAATGAAAAATGGAATATTTATTTACGATAAGCTTCGCGGAGAAATAGAGCACCATTCTAAGTTAAAACAATGAAATTATATATCAAAAATACTTGATGGAATGGTGGTCAATAGGTATACTAGTTGAAAATATGTGGTTGAAACTTAAAGCAAATGTCATGGACTGAATATTTGGCACAAATAGCCTTATTTAATAGTTGCATTACCAAAAATTCAGAATATCACATATAGAATTCTGTTCAATAAAATCATTGCAGAGAAACCAGATCTTTTGTCAAAATATCTCCACTCTACAGTAAAAAACAAACAACAACAACTTCACATTTCATACCTCAGCTTCATCTTTGCTCATCCCCTCTTTCCATGCTTGGTCAAAAAAACCATAAAGGTAGCTTGACCCAGATCCTGTGACAAAAGACAAAATTACATGTGATCATGCACAAGACAATGAAAACAAAAGTTTTATTTTGATCCTCATGATCCAGTTTGGCATACCCACCTCCAATTGCAAAAGGCTGCTTCAAAATAGTCCCTCCAAGGGGAACTGAAAATATTTGGCCGCCTTCATACTTATCCCATCCACCAATAATGACACCCATTTGCAACATATTCTATAAAAATTGAGAAGACAAGTGAGATAATAAAAGTATGTTATATTGCAGAAGCATATTCACTAGGGAACAGTATGTTTGGTACCTTGTTTTGATAAGACAATAATCTAACTAAATTAGCTGCCACCTTGACAGTTGCAGGTTGCCCAAGTTGAATTCTGCAGAAAAAACACAAGTCCAGTTAAACTACATAAGCTATACTCCACTAAGGCAATCAGATAATTCGTGGTAACTGGTCAGATCGTAGAACTATGGCAAGCTAAAGTTTAGTATTGTTATGCAAACTATCAAGTTCTGTGTTCCTATAAAAAAAGCAAGAGTTCTATGTTCATATAAAAAAACAACATAATAGTTTAACTCACGTGTGTTGATGAAGGAAGTATCTGACATAATCAGAGATAACCTGGGAATCAGCAGCCTGTAAGGAAGAACAAATTTGTTGAAGACTTCTTTTGTCCATAAAAAATTGGAAAAAGAAATAGAGTTGTAAAAATAATAATTCAACAGAAACTAATTGCTCCACGGCTGATGATGTTTATAAAGGCAGGAGATAAGTTAGCAAGTAAAGAAGGCACTTTCTGAAATATAGACCAAATTAAAACCCTGAAGCAGATACAATGACATAAATATCTGAAGCAGCAAAGTTTTAGATTGACAGGGTAATTTGCTACACATATGTTCAGTTTGACTGGTGACTATGCCATCATCAAATTTGTTAAATGTTAGGACTTCACACATAACATTTAATTTACCAAGTGGCTTGCTACACATATGTTCAGTTTGACTGGTGACTATGCCATCATCAAATTTGTTAAATGTTAGGACTTCACACATAACATTTAATTTACTAAGTGGCTTACCGCCTTCTATAACAATGCAAAAATGTGAAATGTCTAGGATACAAGAAAGTTAATTCCATAAGACACATAACAGATCTCCTTTCTATGCAATATGTCTTCAACATTTTGCATACAAAAGAAGCAGAAAGAAACTTTGATAATCTAAGTGGCATAGCATCCAATAAGCATTTTAGGTGTGAAGGAAAAGGTCATTGACAGTGGTAGCACAATTTCCATCTGGTTGAATCTATGTCTACTGGTTGGTTGTCCTCTCCATCACTCTTATGAGCCAAGAAGATGAGAGACATCTTTCAATCTGGAAAAAAATAGTGCATTAAGAACAAAATACCATTCAGAAAAGGGAGGTTATTGTAAGGGCAGAGTTCATTTGAGAAAAATATCAACTATCCGGAATATGAATGGAATAGACATAGTGCAAGGAAGGAAAACATTTAGAAGAAAATTCACAAGTTTTAACTAAAAAAAACAATGGTAGTTTATAATAGAAATAAACTTAAACTGAAAATTTATAATAATTAATATGGGTGTTTCATAGTTTATAATAGGAAATAGTTTAGTCCAAGTAATCCTTAAAGAATCCACAATTTAGAAATACGATTCAATGTCAGAATGATAACCCAAGCAACATAAGGTATCACATTGAGCAATGAAGTTATATTAATTGCAAGCAAAATAATATCTCAAAGCAAGTAATTCACAAGCAAGCATCAAAAGGCCGTTACCGATCCAGAACGGCAAATGTAGACGTTGTCCGTCAGCTGGGTGATCTTGTCCGACGCTCGATTTGCGACATACATTCCTTAATACAAAAATAAAATAAAATAAAAATCCAAACTTGTCAAGGAAGATGAAGAGAATCATTCCCAAAAGAACTCCAACTAAGATTTCAACTGAGTTTTTCTCCCTTCTCCCTTCTCCCTTCTTTAATTTTTATCGTATCCACCTGTGCTCGTCCTGGAATCAGCGCCGAGGACGACGCCCCCGTCGTAGGTTACACCGATGATCGTGGTTCCCATGGAGTGGGGAGCATTGAGGTCGAGATCCATTGCGACTTCGAATTGGAGAGGAAACGAGAAGATGCAAACTCAAACCCTAGAAAGAAGCGCTTCGGATCGAGTCGGGGGCCGTAAGTACCCAACGCTGCCCCCTCTGCAAGAAAAGCGAGAGACGAACTCACGTGCGTACCACGTGAAAAAAAAAAGGAACAGAACCAGGTAGACCCACTAACCGGGCTGGGCCGAAATCAGATGTTGAGTGGATTTGAACCCATAACCATCTTAAATTAAATTTCTCAAAGGAATAAAAAAAATTAATGTTTAAAGACGACGACGCAAATGCATAAAATAAAATAAAATACATAAACAAATAAGACAAAAATAATACTAATAAAGATATTTAATGCGATTGGAATTATGTTTTATAATACTTATTGGCTAATCACTTATTAAGGCAACTTCCATAGTGGAATTCATTAGAGAGTTCTTTTTATGGTCTCTATGATATAATATAACGTTAAAAATAAAAAATTTCATTCATCTCTTTGCTATAAAAAAAATTATTTTACTCTTTCTTATAAAATATTCATTTAATATAGCATAAGATAATTAAATATATCATAATTAATAAATTATTTTTTCACTGATTTCAATCATAACATGTCCATATATGCTCAACTAAATTGACTCGAAGTTAATAATACAATTGACTATCACATATCTCGTAATTTCTCCGAATGTATTTTTGAAATTCTTGAGTGGAGTCTTGAAATATTTTGTATGAAGAGTCTCCTTCGTCATTCCACCAATTTATTACTACATTCTCTCATTCTCAATAATCATGTTGTGTACAATAATGTATATATACGTAATGCCCTTTAAGTTATCCTTGTACCAAAATTATTATGGACCTTTGATCATTGTCCATCGAGATTGAAGCACCTCACATGTCTGTTCGACATTCTTTCTCATAGCCTCTTGTAGTTCCTTAAATATTTTTTTCTTGGAATTCTAGGGACATGTAAAGTTTTTGATGAAAATAGCCCATTATGGATAGATCATATCAGTTAGATAGTATCATTTTTGTATATTGTTTATTGTTGACTATAAAATTAACCTTTGGTGCATATTTTTATTAGACATCGTTGAATAAAAGTGATTCATTAAGTACATTGATATCATTATGTGACCCTATAAATCCCAAAAAAGACCTATATTGGATCCACAAGTATACAGATATGACTACTTCAAGAATAATTATCAGGATCCCATGATCTCCCTGAGTAAACTGATCTTTCTAAGCAACAAGACAAATTTTTTATTACTAACGTATACAATCAAGACGCCCAATGAACTAGTAAAGTCATGTTTCTATTCATATATTGATAACAAGCGTTGGATGTCAGCAACATTAGGTATTCTTAAGTATTGAACCCCAAACACTTGAATCACACATTGACAGAAGTTGACCCAGCATTCAATGATAGTTGTTTTAGCAATCAGTAGATATTCATCGTAATGGTCGACATTGACTCAATACGCTAATTGACGGATAGCAACCGTGCATTTCTGAAGTGGTGATTTATCCCTTTTTGCATCCGGAATCGATGTCGAAATACGTCATCGGGATATATCAGCTCATCATAGAAGTAATTATTGAAAAGACGAGTATGTCCGACTTCTCGATCCCAATTCAAATATCTCGTCCTTTGTGTTCTACTAGAAGAATTTTGAACTCTTTAATATATCATTTGTCATTGTTCATATAATTGGAGCATTATTTGATCATCTTCCATCAATTCATTTCTCCAGAATTTTGATTTTGATTTTGATTTTCAGACATTTGAATAAATGAAGATATCTATGCGATTGAGAATATAATATTTATATAATAGATTTTGTAGAGTGAGGAGACAATATCTATATAGTTTTCTTACTTGTATATACGTATAGATAATATTTTAAAATAAAAAATTAGTTATTGTTCAACAACTAATTTTTGACCGTTGAACAACAACTCTACTCGATTTTAATTAATTTTATTTTATTTACAAATAAATAAAATTTAAATTAATAAACTTATTTTATTTTTTTAAAAAAAAAGAAAGGAGCAACTCTCCAACTGATTAATTATAAAGCTCCCATGATATATATGTCATCCACAATGGGAGCTCAAGGCTCATAATTAACTTCCTTTAAGGGGTAAAGAAAGCCTTTATAAGAATCTTCACTTGCAAAAGAGTATAAGATTGATATATAATAAGAGAAGTTAACAAAGAGCCTTATAGGACATGACCCTTCCTTTTCCACTACAATTAACACATAACCTTTATGCTTACGAGCAATATATTGATAATCGACTATCTTATTAACTCAATAGCTAAGCTAACTAAAATATATTATTTAATTGATTAAATCTTTAAATTCATTTATCACTTTGATACAAAAACACATGTTCCTCTACCCAATTGAAACCCGAGATTATATTCTCTAGCCTTCTTTCAAAATCACATGCCTAAAGGCTTTGAAGTCTCCGAGCATTCATCTACTTGCCTAATTAAGGGGCATTCAAATAGCCTAATATCCCACCTCAAAGTCTTCTTTCACTTGCCTAATCTCAAAGTCTTTAAATGCCATTCATGCTTTTTGTCCAACAAGTCCATATTGTTTCTCGTCTCTAAGCCATCAAACAACACCATTCCATGCAAGTCATCTATCGACCAAACTCAACCCGTTTAGTCATGGATCTTCTAACTCTATCTCTATGGATCGAACCTACTAAAACCCTTTGGATTTCTCCGACACTCACCGATGTATTGATCATCCTCAAAGAAGCGAACATGAGCTAGAATACGTATGGATGCAATACAGTGACGGAACATTCAAAATAAATAAATAAGAGAGTTGGAATCTCAATATTTTAGAGGTCAATCTCTAAATGTACATAAATTGTACTTTGAATTTACATATTAAATATTAAAATATACCAAGAGAGAATGTGAAGACCTAAAATTATTTTAAAAAAAAAAACACTTGACTTAGCCTCTAACCATATTGCATAACTAATGCTTTTCATTGAACCTATTTAATTTGCTTATAGTTTAGATTAAAATTAATTACTAATTATTAATTGACATTAATCCATAATTTTTTTTTTTGTAAAGTTAAACACTCTCATGGTATCCTAACTACTCGATGGGTTGAATTAATATGATTTCAAGCGGGTGAATTATTAACCTCATGGGCCCCAATGGGCAACAACTGCATGGGCCATGCCATATTTAATAGCAAACACGTGGCTTCTAAGTTTATGGATGTCATGTCATGCCACAAAACATTTTTTTTTTCAATAAAAATTGTGTTCATTTTATTTATTACTATTCTTTAAAAAAAAATTGAATATTTTCAGCACGTTCTAATCACAAATCCACCTTGTTGGTTATATTTTAACGGGAATTTCAAGTCCAATACAAATATTTAAATAAAAACAAGGAAGTGATTATATTATTAGAAACTAAATAATAACATGGGAAATACCTTGCATTAGTAGACAAGAAGCACATTTAAAAAAAAAAGAAATTTAATTTTTCCACTCTTTATGAAAATCAAGTTAATCGGAGAGGAAAATAATATGCATTTTTTTTTAAAAAAATAATGCTTTTCAAAAGACAACCTAAATATGACAAATTGGAAACTTCTTAATATATAAATAAAATTATATGCACCGCATAGCAAATTAAGCTTCTTTTACACATAAAAATATATATTTGACAAATAAAATACTATTTTTTTAGAAAATAAAACTATGAAAGTTGTTTGATGAAATTATTTCCTTGACAAGGCTAAGTTAATTATAGATTTAATGTTGAGCAAACTTTTCAAACATTAAACTAATTGATGATTTTAATTATTTCGGGAAGAAAAAAAAGAGATAAAGTTCATGCCAAAATTTGACAAAGGGGACAGCCATCATTGCAATCAAATAAATGCTTGTCAATTGTTTTTTTTTAAATCAAATACTTGTCATTAAATGGAGCCACCAACAAATGAAAACGCAATATTAATCTCCCTTTTTCACAATAATTAAATAACCCAAATGAATACTTTATAAAATTTCATTAAACACCTTATTTTTATTTCCATAAAAATATTCGATCTTAAAAAAATATTAAAAGAAAGCCTTATATCTTAAAAATATATTTGTTGATGCATTATTGTAATAGCTTTAGCTAGAGTTAGTTTAATAGATTCAAAATTATTAAGTAATTATAGTTAAAACAATTCAATATTAGTTAAATTTATCCTATTAAATTGAAATTGATTGAACTCGATCAAAATTGACAAAATATTATTGAAACAACTTTGATTAAAATAATAGACATTGCAATTAGTTAAAATTGATTAGAGTAATTTTGATTAAAATTATTTTATGTTATCCAATTTTAATCAAAGCTACTATAACAATGCTGAATGTTGGACAAATATTTTAAAAATATGGAAGACCCTTTGAAATTTTTTTGTAAATGGTTCCCGGTAGTAAATATGTAAACTCTAGAAGGCAATTTGAAAAAGTAAAATTGTAGGGGAAAAATTTATGAATACTTTAAACACGTAAGGTGCTAAATGAAACTTTCCTTTTATAGTTGAACCCGAGTAACCCCTCGGATGCTGGGCTTGTCTTTCATTGGTTAGAGATAATGGGCTCCATTTAATAATCCAATAAAAATCCAGGTAAACATTAAGATTTGTAGCGTTCTTACCAACCTGTACGGATCTGTTTGCGATCATTTCCGCGCCGGCGCAGGCGAACGCCTGCAGGAGTGCGTCCCGGCTAGATACGGTGCAAGGCCGGCCGAATCGTCACGCGTGGCACTTAGTGAAACCCGCCGCGCGGGTCCCGTTTTGGCTTAGTCAAACTAGGCCTTTTGCTCAACCGACTCGTAATTTGCAGTTCGTTCATTGGGTGCGAGTAGTGGCCCGGATTAATTTACCCAGTAAAAATGCGGGGTACAATTTAGCTGTTCAAAAGGGGTATGCGCCGCAGCTAAGTTTTTGTTAAACTCCTTCTAATTCGGGCCGTTTAAAATTTACATTACATACGAGCATGTTGATGGCCGAAGACGAAGACTTACTCGGTTGACGTGAGTTCCCTCGAAGAAAGACGAGAGAGAGAGAGAGAGATCAAAATCCCGTCTGTTTGTTGCTTCGATCTCCGTCCCTCTTCAATCCAACTCAATTGGTAGATCGGCACCGCGGTCGACCTCCGAGAGCAATTGAGCAGTCACTCAATGTTGTGTTTGAAGAACCTTGATTACGATTCTGGGTAATGTTTATTTATGTGCTGAATCTTCGATCTGTTTTTCTACTATCTTTGATTGCTTACTATCTCGTAGACTTCATTCAGTTCGAAATTCTGGATTCTTTTTATTTTTCTTTCTTTCTTCGTGTTGTTTTGGATTTAATCGTGGAGTTTTGGGATGAAGTATACCTGATTCGGGTTGTTTGTATAACTTCGAGATCCAGTATCTGTGTTTTTTTTTTTTTAGTTTTTCGGTTCGAACTGCAAAAGAAATTATTTTGTTCGAGTCTAGCAAACCTGGAGGCTGAGCTAGCATTAAATGCTACTGGCTGCAATGCCCAAACCTAATCTTTTTCAATTGTTTATAATCTGTAACAGAGCGTTGAGTTGCTTTTAATTCGCTTGTTTTTGATAAAAAATTTCAGATAGTTGCAGGAATTTTGTCCACCCAAAGTGAACTTCTTTGATCGATGTGTCGGCCGTATTGTTATTTGGGATTAGAGAGAGAGATCTCCCTAATTTGGCGAGGAAAGGTGTTTTTTTTTTAGTCTGAGCTGAAACAAACCCACTAGCAATGGCGAGGCAAGGGAGGAGAAGGAACCAGCTCCGATGGAGCAAGCTCTATACCTTTGCCTGCGTCCGGCCCACCGTCTTAGATGATGAGCAACCTTCCTCCTTCGTTGGACCCGGTTACTCGCGCATTGTCCACTGCAACCAGCCGCAGCTCCACCGTAAGAAGCCCCTCAACTACTCCAGCAATTATATCACCACCACGAAATACAATATCATCACTTTTCTTCCAAAAGCGCTCTTTGAGCAATTCCGCCGCGTAGCCAATCTCTATTTTCTCCTGGCTGCAGTCCTGTCCCTTACCCCTGTTTCCCCTTTCACTCCTGTGAGCATGATCGCGCCTCTGGCGTTTGTTGTCGGGTTGAGTATGGCAAAAGAGGCGCTGGAAGATTGGCGGAGGTTTATGCAAGATATGAAAGTAAATAGCCGAAAGGTAAGCGTCCACAAGGCAGAGGGGCAGTTCAGTTATAAACAATGGCAGAACATTCGTGTTGGGGATGTCGTGAAGGTTGAGAAGGACCAATTTTTTCCAGCTGACTTGCTTCTACTATCCTCAAGCTACGAAGACGGGATTTGTTATGTTGAGACAATGAATTTGGACGGCGAGACAAATTTGAAGGTCAAAAGGTCTTTGGAAGCAACTTTGGCTTTGGATGATGATGAGACTTTCAAACATTTTACAGCTATCATAAGGTGTGAAGACCCAAATCCTAGTCTATATACTTTCATAGGTAATATTGAGTTTGAACAACAGCTCCATTCACTTGAGCCAAATCAGATTCTGCTCAGAGATTCCAAGCTTAGGAACACTACTTATGTCTATGGGGTGGCTATCTTTACTGGTCATGATAGTAAAGTTATGCAGAATGCAACTAAATCACCTTCTAAGAGGAGCAGAATCGAGAAGAAAATGGATCAAATCATATACGTTCTCTTTACTGTTCTTGTACTTATTTCAGTGATTAGTTCAATAGGGTTCGCTGTGATCACCAAATATAAGATGCCAGATTGGTGGTACTTGCGGCCGGATAAGGGAACAAGCTTGTATGATCCGAAAAGGGCTGCATTATCTGGTTTATTCCATCTGATCACTGCTCTTATTCTCTATGGATATCTGATACCTATTTCTCTGTATGTTTCTATAGAAGTTGTCAAGGTCTTACAAGCTACATTCATTAATGGAGATGTTCTCATGTATGACGAGGACACAGGAAATCATGCACTAGCACGAACTTCAAACTTAAATGAGGAGCTTGGGCAAGTCAGTACAGTTCTATCTGATAAAACGGGTACTTTAACATGCAACCAGATGAATTTTTTAAAATGTTCCATTGCTGGAGTTTCATATGGTGTAGGTTCTAGTGAAGTGGAAATTGCTGCTGCCAAGCAGATGGAATCAGAAGCTACTGGTACACCTCGGCAGCAAAGTGGCACTCATGATATTTGGAGAGATGATGCATGTGTTCATGGGTCACCAACAACTGATTTGAGACATGGGAAAAAGTTCACTATTGATAATCCAAGAAAGCCTCCCATTAAAGGTTTCAATTTTGAAGATGAGAGGCTAATGCATGGAAATTGGGCAAAGGAACCCACAGCTGACACCATTCTTCTGTTCTTCAGGATCCTTGCTTTGTGTCACACTGCAATTCCTGAACCAAATGAGGAAACTGGTGGCCTCACTTATGAAGCTGAATCACCAGATGAAGCAGCATTTCTTGTTGCAGCTAGGGAATTTGGCTTTGAATTTTGTAAGAGAACACAATCTAGTGTGTTCATTAGGGAGAAATATTTTCCTACTGAGGACTCTGTGGAGAGGTAACAACTTGTTTTGCATGTTATAATCACTAGGTCACCATTTTGATTTGAAATTCTTACCAACTTGATGGTTTGTTCTACCATAGGGAGTTCAAGATTCTCAATCTGTTGGAATTCAACAGCAAAAGGAAGAGAATGTCCGTAATTGTGCGTGATAAGATTGGGAAAATTTTCCTTTTCTGCAAAGGTGCTGATAGGTATGTCTTGACTTTCATTTTGTCGATTCTACATTTTTGTAAGCAGATATATCTGTTTGTGCCGATTAAGTGTTTAGTCAGATCAGAAATCACTGATGTATGGGTGAATGTAAATTAAACTGAAACTCATATTTGATTTATGAGATTATTTCGCTTGCACAGCATCATTTTTGATAGACTGGCTAAAAATGGAAGATTGTACGAGAGTGAAACAAGCAAACATTTAACTGAATATGGAGAAGCAGGGCTGCGAACGTTAGCACTAGCATATAGAGTTCTAGATCAATATGAATATTCTGCTTGGAATGCGGAATTCCTAAAAGCGAAAACCACTATTGGATCTGATAGAGAAGCTCTAGTTGAGCAAATCTCTGATTTAATGGAAAGGGACTTGATTCTTGTTGGTGCAACTGCTGTGGAAGATAAATTACAGAAAGGGGTAAGCTATAACTAGTAGTTCTTTCTTCTATACTTCATCTAACAATGCCCCTGCTTCCTGTACAGGTTCCTCAATGTATAGACAAATTAGCCCAGGCTGGTCTCAAGATCTGGGTGCTTACGGGCGACAAGATTGAAACCGCAATTAACATAGGGTATGAATTTGTGGTCTTTCTAGTCATTCACAGTTTATTGAGGAAAGGGAAAGGCAAATGGCCTGCCCATCTCTCTCTCTCTCTGAGAGCAATCATTCATTTTGTGAAGCCAAATTTAGAACTCAAGGCCTTGGCAACCAATGCCAAGGTCTTTAGCAACTTGGTAACATGCACCTTCTAGTTGTTCACATAGCCATCTTCTAAGTCTTCTATGTTAACAATTTCAGATAGCTGACCACAAGTCATAATTGATGGAATAAAGTATTTTGTATTGCTAAGGAAATTCTTTTTTTTTACCATTTGTTTGTTTTCAGATTTGCTTGCAGTTTGCTTAGGCAAGGCATGAAACAAATTTGCCTATCTACTGTAAACAATGACATGCTGGTACAGGATGCTAACAAGGTAAATAGTTGTCATTTTCATTCCATTTTTTATCCACTTGTATTCAATTGCCACCAGGGATCAAACTCTAAGTGCTAGAGGCCTAATCATAAATACCATGTAACAGAAGGTTTATAGTGTAATTTTACATTAATGAAAAATAAACATAGGGTTAGAGTCCTGCTATGGACAACAAATCGTAATAATTTCCCTATTAATTGTGACATGGTGTTAGAATTCCCTCCATGACATTACCACCTCCAATGTTGATCTTCTATGAGTCAGTAGAATTTTATTTTTGCAATAAATCAGCTTAGGAAAATCGAAATTTGATTCTGATTCAATTTCCTTATTCCTTAGGCATGATATTATATTTTCTCTTAATTATGTACTTTTCATTTTGGGAATATTTTTTTCAATTAGACTATTGTAGCTCGTTCTATATGTATGGGTATAGTTTTTGGTTAGGAATAATTTTTAGAGATTAATAAACTTATTTTGAATGTTTATTCTAAATTTTCCTAGCTATTATGTGTGAATCAATGGGTCAATCCTATTTTTTCTGTCGTTCTCAAGATTTTCTTGACTATTCTATGTGAATCAATGGGATAATCTTCATTTCTATATGCTTCCACTACATCAGTTAGTATCAGAGCAAAAAGCTTGCTTTCCCTTGGAGGCTACGGCTAAATCATTGATTCTCCTCTGCTTAGCTAAAGTATTATTTTGTTTTACCTTTTTTTTTATATTTTTATCTTCTTTCTTTTGATTAGTGTATTTGATGGGGACAAAAATCAGTGAGAAAAAAGAGAGAGAAAAAAATTAAAAAACAGAGAGAGAAAAAGAAAGTCGATTGTGCTCCTGTAATATGCCACTTAGAAAAGATCGACGAGTGGCACCATTGGAGGAAGTTTAGGATCGTGATTGAATTGTGGTACTTGAGGAACAACTCTAACAAGTGCAACAACAAATGTAAGAATAATTTGTCATGCTCATGATGGAAATTGGAAATCTAAATCTGAATCAGGATTTGAACCCATAGCATGTGGGGGAGGGCCTTGAGATAGAGGACCTTTGGGCAGGGCGACTTCGATGGCCTAGACAAAGACCAACATTACCAATTGACTATAGGCATGATGGCAATCGACGATGGGAGGTTGGGATTCATATCTATATCTTTAAATTCCACATCAGCTTACAACCTGAGAAACTTCTAGATTGGGTCACTTAAGTAGACCCGACTACGATTTGGAATTGACGGTTCATAAAAGATTTAACCTTAGCCTTAACCTTCCAAGATGTTTATGGTTCACGGTTAGGAATCACCGGTTCATAGTTCGGCACGGTTCAAGATTATTATTTTTTATTTTAAAAAATTAAATATATTAAAAAAAACTTGGACTTATTTAAGTTGTCTACGTATTCTCATAGGGTATAGAGGAATCAAAGCCTATGTAATTCACTTACCTTTTTACCCTTATTACCTTAGGAAGCGATGCTATTCACTTCCATTTTTCGTTCCCATAGTGGTAGTTCTTTCGGTATCTAACTCTTTTGCTTCGTTCTTAGAAAATTGCACTCCTTGTATTCTTTTTTCGGCTCTTATTCAATCATCGAATAATACTTGTACTTCCAAAGAATCAGGGGATAAAGTAGATTGTCGTTCGTCTAATATGTTGCCTCCATAACTGATTGTCTATTCTACAACAATGGTTGATACCAAACAAGCTAGGATTTCTTTTGCAATGATGGAGAGAATAAGAAAACTTTGAGTCTTCTGCGACCACCATCATAAAATATCGAAATTTACTTCGCCATCTGTATCACTAAAACTAAAAGAAGTCGTCAAATAATTCTCAAGTTTCTGTCTGGAACTTAAGGATCCTCGTGGACGTTTTGTCCATTCTTTTAATAAAAATTATACTTTTGTAAGTTTTACACTGCTACTAATATTTTGAAGTTCAGATATATTACTTTCTAATCTATATTTTAAACTATATTCTTTATAAATTTTATATAAATTAATTTTAGTATTTTTTACCATAGTAGCCGGATCAAGAGAAGACTAATCTTTTATTAGAATTAAAACATCATAATACATAATTAATATTTTGTATGAAACATCTAATTTTAGTCTAGGGTCTAAAGAAAATGCAACTAAATAAATATTAGGAATATAATAAAAATATTTTTCATATTTTGTTTTTGTTGTTAATACGCAAGGAGATAAAAATTCATTATTAATATATTCATTTAAAATTAAAGTTATATTACAAAAATTCATCACAATTAAATGAGAAGTAGAATAATAAACATCGAAAAGTTGTTCAGTTGTATCATTAAATACTTTTAAAATTTCATAAATGCTACTACATATATTCCATTGATGTGAAAATAAATATATATTTAGATTTTTGATAATTTGAGCAAAAAATGAACATAATTCTCTATATTGAAATAAATCTTGGAATAAATGATATGTTGAATTCCAATATGTTGGTATATCATGTGAAATTTTTTTAGATCTCATTCTATTAATTTTATAAAATTTATCCCATTGTATTAGGATGTAACCATAAATAAGAAATATCAATTTTAATCGATTTTCTAAAAATTTTAATTCATTTTGAACACATAAATTTAAAACATAGCATACACATCAAATATGAAAAAAATACACCACTAATAACAGTTGACAAATTAATTTAAATTCTTCTATACTTACAATATTAGAACTAGCATTAACAAATGAAATTGAAATATTTTATTAGTTAATTCATATTATTCTAAAATTAAATATAATAATTGAGAAATATTGCGAGCAGTGTATAGTTCGTCAAAAACTCGATTCCAACAGTCATTTTCAAAAATAAATAAATAACTAAAAGCGTCGAATATTTCACTGGTTATGGGTTGGCTGAATAATAACCGACCTATTAACCTGGGTCAATGGGTATTCGGCCCATTGACCCGATTACGGGCCTGGGGCGGGTCTAGCCCATACCCGACCCGACCCATGGTATGGTCTACACTCAAGTGGATGATATTTTATATTTCAAGGACGTTCTAGAAGATCATAAGGTAAAGACATAAAGTTAGTGACTACTCGATTCAGGAGGTGTGCCAGTGCATGGTTGCAATAGAAAAATTTTCAGCAATCAAGGATGGGCAAAGCTAAAATTACTTCTTAGGCTAAGCTACAAAAACATATGAGAACAACATTCCATTCCTTCCTCATAATTATGTCCATCTTATGTATCAGAAATTACACGACCCATATTAAGGCTCAAGGACTGTGGATGAATATACTTTTGAGTTATAACACTTACTAGAAATGATATGTTAGACTCCGAAGATCAGTTGGTTATCTGATACATCAGGGGTTTGCGACAAAATATCTAAGACTCTTGACCTATTCAACCCTATCTCTGTTTTTGAAGCCTACCATAAAGCATTGCAAATAGAGAGGAGATCGATCCGACATATAAATTTTGGAGTATCTCGGGTAGGAGGGGGTAGTGGATTGACTAATAATAATCACAGTGGCACAGGAAACAATTCAACTCCAATTACCCCATTGGTTACCAACCAACAAGCCAAAACCAATTTGTAATGTATGGTTTTGGTGAATTAGGGCACCGAATACAAGATTGCAAGAAGGCTTGCAAGAGGCCTTTGTTAATGATGGGCATGCATGAAGAAACCATGGGCACGAATAATGATGCTCAAGATGAGAATGAAAGAGATGATGTTAACATAGGAGAAGAGGAGTATGTGAGTGGGTGGTGATATAGGTCTATTATTGGTGGTGCGACAATCTTAGCTTGCACCAAAGAGGATAGATGATGAATGACTCCGAACCTAGGACTGTAAATGAATCAAACGTTCGTGAACAAGCTTGGTGTTCGACTTGGTGCGAGCTCGTTTATGTTCATTCAATATACATCAAAGTCAATTAAATGAACAAGCTTGAACATCTCGATAAATTAAATAAATAATCTTGAACATATATGTATTTGGTTTGTTAATGTTCATGAACAATATTACTGAACAATGTTCATGAATATTGTTCGTGAACACAGCTTGTAAACTATGTTCATGAACAAAACTCGTGAATCATGTTCATGATTAAACTCATTTATAAACTTCTTTATGAGATTGTCATACTTGCTTGAATTGTTTATAGTAACCAATCAAATAAAAATTAAAATATTAAAACTTCAAACAAACAAATAAGCTTGACTCAAGGGCTTGACAACGTTTTAACAAGCCAAGCTTAAACAAGCTTGAATCAAGTTTGATTCGAGCTTAAACTGAGCTTGATTAGAAGCTCGATATCAATTAAACAAGCCAAGCTCAATTCAAATTCAAACCAAGCTCAAGCTAAAAAAAAAAACAAACCAAGCTTGAATAGTTGTTTCAATGGCTTGGTTAATTTTATACTTGACTTGGCTTGGTTTGGTTATCTTATCAAACAATCTTGAACACTATAAAGTTTGGCTTGGATCCGTTCATTTACAACCCTACGGACCAACATCTTTCAGTCAGATTCAAAAAGTTGTGAAAATGTAGTGTCTATAGAATTAATAAAAAATTAGGCGTGAAAACTGAAAAACACTCTAAGCCTTATAAACTCGCTTGGTTACAAAAGGGAAGTGAGATAGCAGTCTCTAACGACCATTGATTTCATTTTCTATTGGCCACAATTACAAAGATCAGATTTGGTGTGACGTGGTATCCATTGATGCATGTCACCTATTATTTGGGAGACCATGGCACTATGAAAGATTGGTTCATTATGATGGCTGATACAATGCTTACAAGTTCATATTCTCATAAAAAAAATTGTGTTGTTACCCACAAAAGAACCTACTGGTTGTAAACCATGAGTCAATCTATTATCTATGTTGAAATTCAAAGATGAGACGGAATAATCTGGCTTGATGTTCATTTTGTTTGGCAAAGAAGTGAGTCCCAAAATAACTATTCCAAATGTTGTTGAGACGTTGGTAGAAGAATTTTATGATGTATTCCCTATCGAGTTGCCAAAGGAGTTACCATAATTGCGTGCTATTCAACATTAAATTAATTTGATCTTGGGAGCAAATCTACCAAATAGACCTCATTACATGACGAGTCTAGGAGAGCATGAGGAACTGTGTCGTCAAATAGAGGGTTTGATCGCAAAAGAGCATATTCACAAAAGTCTAAGTCCTTGTGTTGTTTTTGCTTTGTCGATATCCAAAATAGTTGGTTTTTGGCAGACGTGTGTCGATAGTCGAGTCATAAACAAAATTACCATACCATATTGATTTCCTATTCCATGATTGGATGACTTGCTAGATCAACTTAGCGGTGCAACAATGTTTAGCAAATTTGATTTAAAGAGTGGATACCACCATATCCGGATCTAATCGGGTGGCGAATAGAAGGCCACATCTAAGACATGAGAAGGTCTATACAAGTTGTTGGTTATGCCCTTCGATCTATCAAATGTCCCTAGCACATCTATGAGGGTGATGAACCAAGCATTGCGACCATTTATAGGTAAATTTGTTGTCGTATATTTTGATCTTTAGTGCTAACCCTGAATTGCACCTTCAACATCTTTGGGAAGTTTTACTTGTGCTACAAAAGGAGAAATTTTATGCGACTTTAGCCAAGTGTATCTTTCAGTCAAATTCTGTACTATTTTTAGGTTATGTTATGTCCAAGGATGGCCTATCAGCGAATGATTCTAAGGTTGAAGCAGTGTGGAATTGGTCGCAACCTCGAACCATTACTGAGGTACGGGGATTTCATGGGTTGACATCATTTTACAAGCATTTTAAGACCCTTTAATGAGCTTTTGTATGAGGAATCTACGATCTAAATTAATTCAATGACCCTTTAATGAGCTTCTATCATATTATCTTTAAGGTTGTGAAAGTTTGAAAGACCTCAAAACTCTCAATCTAGTATGAGGAATCCATGTTCGAGGGCATGATTACACTTAGGAGACTCCCAAGTATGCAATAGTCTTGGTTTGAAGTGATTATGAGGTTCCTAAGGCCATTATCGAATTTTAGCCAAAACTTGCTAATGACCCTATAACATTCAAAATTTTAAAATGTTGACATGGTCTAAACCAAGAGAGTCCTAGGAGCCCTTTGGTAGTGTTGGTAAGTATAACAGGCCTAGGCCTTTTAATGACCTTATGTCAAATTGTTTTAAGATTGCGGAAATTTCAAAAATTACACCTCTCAACCTAGATTATGGAATCCTTGTCTGAGGGCATGAATACAATCAGGAGGCTCCCAAAAGTGTAATGGTCTTAGTTTAAAGGAATTATGAGGTTCTTAAGGTCATTTGCAAGTTTAGGAATTGACTGATGAACTCGATTGTTACATATTAGTCGATTGATAGTGCATTATTAGTCGACTCTTGATCACAAATCGAACACGGTAAGTTTAGGAATCGACCAATGAACTCAACTATTACATATCAGTCGACCAATGAACTCAACTATTACATATCAGTCGACTATGATAAAGCGGGGGCATAATTGAAAACACTACTTGTTTTGGTAAATATGAAAGTTGAGTATGCAAAATGGTAAATCCTAAAACGCATCTCGGTAATTTGTTGTTTAATAAACTCAAATAAAGTGAGTACAAACAACCTATTAATTGTTTTTTATTATACAAAAACATATATATATATATATAATGATCCCTTACAAAACTCATCCGTGAGCACTTTCATTATCCACCGTACAATCGGGTAAGCACTATAGTCAATCCTTGAACCCTAGGGGATCAGACGGTGGATAATGGAGGTGTTCACGGATGAGTTGTGTATGTATGTATATATATATATATATCCACCGTCCGATCCCCTGTAGTTCAAGGATTTCGCTATAGTGCGCAAGCGATCGGACGATAGATAATGGAGGTGCTCACGGATGAGTTGTGTAGGATAACACTTCTCTCTCTATATATATACTAAATAACTAATTAGATATATATGTTCCACGAGAGGATAATCCAATGGAATCATTATATTAGATTTGCTTATAAAATGGGTCCTAGATTAGTTATATATGCAAGCTGAGCTTTCATAATATTTTTTTTAGTGAGTTCGAGGCAGAGTGTTAGAATCAACTTGCAAATACTAGGCCTAATTAATACAAGGTTTAAAGTATAATTTTAATAAACATAGATGAAGGGGAGCCTTGACGCAATGTAAAGTTGTTATCTTGTGACGAGGTCATGAGTTCGAGTCCTGAAAATAATC
Organism: Wurfbainia villosa; assembly: GCA_025175895.1. Taxonomy (NCBI): domain Eukaryota; kingdom Viridiplantae; phylum Streptophyta; class Magnoliopsida; order Zingiberales; family Zingiberaceae; genus Wurfbainia; species Wurfbainia villosa. The sequence continues at coordinate 1,295,353 of CM046005.1, forward strand.
TCTTGTAAAGCAGGGTAAGATTGCGTACAATAGACCCTTCTTCAGGACTCCGTATGGCGGAAGATTTGTGCACCGAACTATCCTTAAATAATAAACATAGATAGAGATCATGGGCATCTAACCCTACTAGTTTTCCTGATAATCTTAACTGTTGCATCTATTTTGGTTCCTGCAAAAAAAGTTTATTTATCTCTGGTGATTGATCAGGCAGCCAAAGACAACCTTTTGATGCAAATAACTAATGCCTCCCAAATGATCATGCTGGAGAAGGATCCATATGAAGCATTCGCTTTGATAATTGATGGGAAAACACTGACATATGCACTAGAGGATGATATGAAGGACCATTTCCTGAACCTAGCTGTCAATTGTGCATCTGTCATCTGCTGCCGTGTCTCACCTAGGCAGAAAGCACTGGTATCTTATGCCATCTATATAACTCATTTGGTGACTTTCATCTGCAAAATTTGCAATGCAAGTTTTATATTAAGGGACAGACTGTTTTTCTCTTGCTTTAGGTAACAAGGTTAGTAAAACAAGGTACAGGAAAAGTTACTTTAGCCATAGGTGATGGTGCAAATGACGTGGGCATGATTCAAGAGGCTGATATTGGTGTCGGTATCAGTGGTGTGGAAGGGATGCAGGTTGGTTATTATTACATGATACACATTTTTAAAGTTCAGTAGCTATGAACTAGCTAGCTTTCTTACATGATTGGTTTGACTTTTTGCAGGCAGTCATGGCTAGCGACTTCTCCATTTCTCAGTTTAGATTCCTAGAAAGACTTCTTGTTGTGCATGGCCATTGGTGCTACAAGAGGATAGCACTTATGGTGAGAGCAAATGACAACGACTAATTTTGCAGTACTTTTGCACTCAAGACTTGCTGATTCAGAATTTCCTTTTTTTTTGTTTCAGATTTGTTATTTCTTCTATAAAAACATAGCGTTTGGACTCACAATATTCTACTTTGAGGCATACACTGGCTTTTCTGGGCAGTCAGTATATGATAACTGGTATATGCTCTTGTTCAATGTCGTTCTAACATCATTGCCAGTCATAACATTAGGCGCCTTCGAGCAAGATGTTTCTTCTGATGTATGTTTACAGGTATGAATCCAGTAACCTTGTTTTCTCCAACTACAATTATATTCCCAATATTTTTCACTAACTACACCACTGAACTTGTTTTGTAGTTCCCAGCATTGTACCAACAAGGCCCAAAGAACCTATTTTTTGATTGGTATAGGATTATCGGCTGGATGTTCAACGGCCTCTACACATCCATTGCCATATACTTCCTCAACATCGGGATGCTATACCGTCAAGCATTTCGTGCCGGAGGGCAGACGGCGGATATGGCTGTCATCGGAACCACAATGTTCACCTGCATCATTTGGGTAGTCAATGTGCAAATTGCCCTTATTATGAGCCACTTCACATGGATCCAGCATCTCTTTGTTTGGGGCAGTGTTGCCACATGGTACCTGTTCTTGGTTGCGTACGGAGCCTCGTCGTCGACAATCTCTGGGAACTCCTACCAGATACTCTTGGAAGCTATCGGACCGGCACCCATGTTTTGGATTGCAACTGTTATAGTCACTTCTGCATGCAACATTCCCTATTTGGTACACATCTCCTTCCAGAGGATGTTCAATCCATTGGATCACCATGTGATTCAGGAGATCAAATATTACAAAAAAGATGTGGAGGACCAACACATGTGGAAAAGAGAGAAGAAGAAGGCTCGTCAGAAGACTAAGATTGGCTTCACAGCTAGGGTAGATGCCAAGATCAGGCAACTCAGAGGGAGATTAAACAAGAGAGTCCTATCGACGACGCCGACGACGCCGACGACGCCGACGACGCCTAAAACTGTACAAGACCAAATCATCTGAGATCGTATATACATACATACATACGTACGTACATTTTTGTGTTCCTTTCTTACCATAGTTGAGGTTTCCAAATTCCAATTATTCAATTTTGATCACTAATCTGTTTATCACATAGAATTCTTCTTCTAGGGTTTGCTAAGTGCTTCACCTGAGTGTATAAATTGTGGAATGTGGATAGTTTTCTGTACCAAGCTTCATGGAAATAGTTGTTTTATACATAAAGCAAATTCATTATCATTGTCGTTGCTACTTTTTACAGGAACAGTCTCTACTTTATTGTCTTGTTCAATCATTCAATGCGAGTAGTGGATAGGCTCGAAGAAGTTTCATGCGTCATTATTGATTTCGAACTATATTTTGAGCTTGTTGTCTTAATTGTATATTCCATAACTATAAACCTCTTTTGGCTGTAAAATATTTTAAATAAACTTTTTATTATTATTATTGAGAAGTAATTAATAATATTTCAGGAGATGATCTATAAACTTCTTTACGACTTTATAAAAGAGATGGAGCTTTTGGTCCCATGCAATGCAAGGAGAGAAAAAAAAAACATCTATTTTATAATTTTGGTTAAGAAGTGGTGAAGATTTAAAGGAGACAACTGTTTTGGAATATTAAAAGTGATAATGAATACTAATCTAATAATAACACTATTAGTTCCGATGTTTGTAAATAACTTGAAAGTCATCTATATCAGTTACTCGCTGTCTCGATTGTCATTGTCGTCCGATTCCTTCGTTAGCTATTCACACTATAGTCGATGCATAAATTCAGTCGGATGCCTATGACATTCAATCGTAGTCGGATTCCGATTGAATCACGATCACAATGTATTTCGGCGTTGTGGTTGCAATAGGACTGGATTTTGATTGTTATCCGATTGAATTCTAACAATATTGAGCACCTATTTTGTGCGAGACGGAGCATTGTGTAATCTCAATTACTATGCATACATGACATTCGCACACAACGTAGCTACAATAAGGTCGAATTTCGATCGTGATCCGGTCAAATTTCGATGATGTTGAATGTTGGAGGATCGGTAGCCGGCTAGAGGGGGTGAATAACTTTCGTCGTATACGGTGGACTTTGATCGCTTCTTAATCGTCTACACTTAAGGTTAGCGCAACGAAAATACTAATAATAAAGACAATTAAAAAATAAACGCTAACAAACCAATGTAACGTGGTTCACGACTCTTGCCGCTAGTCCACGACCCGATTCGTTTCAAGGTGAATCACGCCTTAACCAATTCACTAATCTCTCCTTTGCACAAAGCTAGGTGGAGGTAACCTTTCTTACACAAGAGTCACTCCTCTTACAATATAATTGAAATAAGCTCAAGGAAGATAATTGAAAACGTGTTGGGCACTTGAGAGATGTTTAGAAGTTAAACATTAACCATCCCAAGTCACCCAAGGCTCCTTCTTATAGGGAAGAAATCATTTTTCCCGTTGGACCTCGATCAGTCGACTAATGTTGTAGCCGTTGTCTCGCAACGGCTTCATCCACGTTGGATTCCAACCAACGGCTCCCACATCAGTCGACTGATGGAGCCAGACGTGTCGCGAGCAATGACTTTCAATCTTTTCAGCGAACCTCGCCATCACCGACCGGGCAACCCTTGGCAGTCGACTAGTGGCGTGATCAGTTGAGTATCATTCCTTGACAGTCGATTGTTCATCCAGAAACCAAACTCGAACACCAGTCGAGTCTTCAGTCGACTTGGAGCAGTCGACTGTCATATCATGGAAGTTGACTGATGTCGGGAAAACCTCAAGCCAACTTTGGTTTGAACATTCGACGGGCGGATAAACCTCAACCCTCTTGGTTGAGCATCCGACACTTAGCCATTTGGCTAAGTTTACCTATGAGCTATCTCGTCCCGGGTTACAATCGCTCATTCTCATCTTCCCTTGGAGTCCCTCGCCTTGAAGTTCTCTTCGTCCAGCCACGTCCCTCGGATGCACCAAGCGCACGGCTTCGCAATGACATCCTTCATATCTTGCCCTGAAGTCTACTTCCTTTGGCTTCACTCCAATGCTCCTCGTCCGGCGGTCCCTCGGATGCACCAAACGCACGACTTCCGCAATGCTATCTTTCACCTGTTCAAAGACCGAGTCATGAGATGGTGACTTGTCAATGCTTTCGCCATGTGTGAATTACTAAGTCCTGCACGACTTCAACACATATATCAAATACATAACAACCTAACTCAAACCTTTGCCACACACATCAAAACACATCATTCATGGGTTGATTGCCCTAACAGTTGAACACCTTTCTCGTGCGAGACGAAACATTGTACATTTCTAATTACTATGCATATCCAACATTCGTGTACAAATGCACAAGAAGTCATCGTCTAGGATAGAAAATTCGTAAATTTTAATAACAAAAATTATATAATCAAATTATTTATTAATTATATAAAATTTAATTATAATTTAGTTTTTAATTTTTATTCAAGCATATAAAAATATGATAATTTATAAAATGTTACCGTCTTAAATTATTTATAATATATTAAAAAGAATAAAATAATCTAAATTTTATGTACGATGTAAATGTTTTATTTAAAATATAAAAACGTAACATTTGAAGAAGCTCAATAACAAAAATATATAAGTTTTACACCTTCGAAGGATTAAGAAAATTATGTGAAATGTTACTAACTCTAGTTAGATCTTTTAAAAAGTGAATTATAAAACTCTAAATTCCTAAACTAACTTATAAACATTTTTTTTTAAATTATAATTATTTAAATAATAATAACATGTATATTTGAAAATGGCTCAAAAAAGTTATGAAAAAATATTTTAAAAAATAAATCCTTATATGTATTATCATTAATTATTTGATGGTTATATTGGTGCAATCAACCTAGGTTACGATTGATCAGACTCGAGAATGACTCGAGTAGGATTTTGATGTTTGACAATAAAATTTGACAATATGATTTGATTATATATTGACCATATGACTAGTAGATGATTGAGATATCCAAGGTCATATGGAGGAGATTATTGGAGCAATTGATCTCAGGTCAAAGGTTGACCAAGCTCGAGTGAGACTCGAGTGGAAGTCCAAGATTAGATTCTTGGCAATGGAGAAGTCCAAGTATATATGGATACTTGACAAGGGAAGTCCAAGATTGGATTCTTAGCAAGGGAAAGTTCAAATATGAATACTTAACAAAGGAAGAGTTCAAGAGTATAGTCTTGATCGTGTAAATTCAAATGTATAGCCTTGGCGGTGAAAGTTCAAATATGGACATTTGAGAAAGGAAAAATATATGAGTGTAGATCTTAACCGTGTAAGTCCAAGTGTATAATGACGAAAGTCTAAGCATTGATGCTTGACAATGCAGAAGTCTCGGAGGCGCGACCTCTTGACAAAGGTAGACTCGTTAGCATGACAAGGGCAATGGAAGCACTTGAAGGCTAGGGCCAAGGTTGAAGAGTCGTAGACTCGAACCAAGGGTTTGAGGTTGATTGAAGTATCTTGAAAGCTAAGGTCTAGGCTAAGGGTACCTGATGACATGATGAAGCCGATAGAAGCATATGAAGGTCAGTGCGAATAATGAAGGAGTTGTGGAGGACTCGGATGAACCATGAGCGCATGAGGTTGATGAAGTTGGCTAGAAGACTTAAGTTTAGGCCTAGGGTGAGTATTAAGTATGAGGGGATCATACTTGAGTTAAACCTCACTTTTGAGGTTTACTAGTTGACTGATCGAGTATTCGACACTCAGGAGGCCTAATTTTCTCAAGCAGTCAATTTGAATTATGACCCAATCGACTGGTGAGTAGTCGACTACAGCTCGATTGTTGAATGTGGCTCGATACGATCGTGACTTGCATCGGATCGACCATCGATGACTTGCACGGTCGTGACCAGCGATAGTCGATCACATATATGGCGATTGACTAGCGTTAGTGGACACAAGTACAGAAGGTATCATAGTCGACTGAAGGCTTGGCAGTCAACTGTAATGACAGTTGTCAGTCAACTGCTCAAGTATCCATTAGGCAGACTCATAAGTGTATTAGTCTGTTGTGAGACAATTGATAGGCAAGTAGTCGGTTGGGCCTTTTGACAGTCGATTGTCAAAGTGAAAATCTAACCCGATGTAGGTTATAAAAGGAGGAACTCATGGAGGATTTTGACTGATGGTTCTTGAGGTATTTGAAGGGGAATAGTCGCTGTTTTTTAGACATTCAAAGTTATTCAAAGCAACCAAAAGATCAAGAAAACAAAACTCACTTCTTGTAAAGTGTTTAGTTCTTTGTTCTTGTATTTCATTTGTATTTTATATTTAGTTATATTCTTATTGTTGTAAGCTCATTGTAAAAGTTTATCCACCTCCGGAGTGTTTCCGAGAAGAAAAAGAGTTATTAGTAGTGTGGACACTAGAACTCAACCGTGAAGTAGAAATCGTAGGTTCTGAACCATGTAAAATACTTATGTTGTGATTCTTATTTTTGTATTTGTTTCTATTAATATTTTGTATTCCGTTGTGCACTAATTGTTTGTAGACAAGCAATCACGAACGCAATCAAAGAATCAATGAAACACTATTCACCCCCTCTAGTGCACCAAATGATCCCCAACAAGTCATAGGCAGTTAACTGATGGATCAGATTTTGCGATGAAAACAAGATTCGTTGCAGATTTGACGACGGAAAAATTTTTTATGCAAAATCCTATTTTTCTGAATTGGCGATGAAATTATTTTTCGTCGCGGATTTGATGATGAAACATATTTTCCGTTGAAAATTTAGCAACAAAACTATTTTTCATTGCAGATTTGGCGACGAAAAATATTTTCGTCGCAAAATTCGATAAAATAGACACCATGCGTATTTATCGAATTTTAGGATGAAAATATTTTTTGTCACCAAATTCACGACAAAACATATTTTTCATGGCAAATATTTACGACGAAAATTGATTTTCGTCGCAAATATCTGCCACAAAAATTTGTTTCATCACTACGACGAATATATATATTCGTTGCAAAGTTAGGCACTAATTAATTTACAATAAATTTTGCGACGAAATATTTATTCGTCCTTAAAATTACGATGAATTTCTATTTTCGTCGTAAAATTTTACAACGAATTATTTGCAACGAAAAATTTTCCGTTGCAAAATATTTTTGGAACGAATTTATATTCAAATTTCGTTGTAAAATTAATTTTTTTTTACCGTACCAAAGATTTTGATTAGAAGGAAGTTTTGACACAACGATAAGATTGTTGCCTTGTGACCAATAGGTCACGGGTTCAAATCTTGGAAACAACCTCTTACAAAAAAACAAGGTAAGATCGCTGCATATGAATTTCTTCTGCATTCTAAGAGAGCTTCTTTTTTTAGATTTTGATTGCTTGAGTCAAACTTTAAAAAATATTATTAAAAGATTAATTTTTAAATCCTTAGATTAATTTTAAAACCCTTCTATAAAATGATTTAGATCTTTTTTAAAAAAAAATCAAGATCCTGATCTAGGATTTCAAAAAAGAGAATCCACTCTTATGCTGTCGCAGTCGCTTAGGATTTGATCTAGCTACAGCCTTGTGTAAATGTGCTATAACTTTTGTAAAGATCATTTTGGAGGTCGACCTTAAAAATATTCGTCTTTAATATAAGATTCCAACTTTGATTCTTTTTTGTTTGAATATTTTAATTCATCATTATATAGATTATATATAAAAAGAACTAATTGAGTATTCTTTTCTTTTTTTATCAATTGCAAAAATAATAAATAATGGACGGATCAAAAAATTTATTAGTGAATTTGTTTTTCGATTTATGATTATTATTATTATTATTTTTTAATCTAGAACCCTCTGCCGTTTTTTTTCTTTTAAACAAAGCATAAAAATTATCCAGTCTCCCATCCATCATCTTCCCATTAAAAAGGAAAAAGTCTTAACAATTAATGGTGATCAGTTCCTAAAAACATGGATAAATATTCTCAGATTAAAGACACCTCTGAAACATATTATTCTCAGATTGAAGAAGCATTTCATCCCAAAATATATATATATATATATATATATATATATATATATATATATATATATATATATATATAAATTAAAACATGAATGATCGATCCATCCATGCATTATATCTTCTTGGACCATACCAAGCAATTAGCTTTGGACCACCACAGATGACAGATCCCTCCTCCAAATTTCATCCACACCGTCGTCGCATCTCTCTCCATTCTCCACCCCTTTAATTAATTTGCATTGCTTTCTTATCTCCTTTTGCATTACTTTCTATTCTCCAAATTTCACCCACACCATCTCATCTGATCTCCATTCTCCATCCCTTTAATTTGCATTACTTTCTCTTCTTTTCTTTCTCCCCACTGCTTTCCGTTATCTTTCTTTTAATTTGCCTCTTCCTTTCAGCATTTTTGGATACGTTCTACCTTCGTCCTGTAGCGGTCCTGTAATAATTATTGTGCATGGAGAAGATCTTTAGATATGTATATAAATAGAGAGAAAAAGGGAAGGTGGCTAGCCAAAAGGGCTTGTGCAATTGTTCCCACTGCCACATGGAGGGAGAGAGACACGCGCCGGAGATCGCCGCCGCGGCGGCCGAGGAACTGGTGCGCAACAAGGTGGAGGCGCCGCCCCCCCAGACCTCGCTGGAGAAGATGAAGAGCAGGGCAAAGGAGACCTTCTTCCCCGACGACCCGTTTCGCCACTTCAAGGGGCAGCCGTCGAGGAGGAAGTGCGTGCTGGCGGCGCAGTACCTTTTCCCGGTCCTCGAGTGGCTCCCCTACTACAGCCTCTCCTTCTTCAAGTCCGACCTCGTCGCCGGCCTCACCATTGCCAGCCTCGCCATCCCTCAGGCACGCACGTATACGAAAAATGCACCGCAATAAAATAACGACAATGACAATAATGAAAGATCGCCGTTCTCCTCGATCTATCTATGCAGGGAATCAGCTACGCGAAGCTTGCTAGTTTGCCTCCCATCATCGGCCTGTGTAAGTTTCAGCAGTCAAAAGGTGCGACCTTTCTCCCTGCATATGCATGTTTACAGCGCGTATACTTTTTTACGTAGACACGAGCTTCGTGCCGCCTCTGGTGTACTCGGTGCTGGGGAGCTCGAGGGATCTGGCCGTGGGCCCAGTCTCGATCGCGTCTCTGATAATGGGGTCCATGCTGAGGCAGGCAGTGAACCCTAGCACGGACCCTTTTCTCTTCCTGCAGCTCGCCTTCACCGCCACCTTGTTCGCCGGCGTCTTCCAGGCCTCTCTTGGCGTTCTAAGGTACGTACGTACCCGTCTCCGTCTCGTATACAAGAAACTGAAAAGCTATGAGCTAGTCTAAAAAAATCACAACGAATTAAACATGTATTATTATTAATTGCTGCTGCTGCAGGTTAGGGTTCATCATCGACTTTCTGTCGAAGGCGACGCTGGTAGGGTTCATGGCCGGAGCAGCCATAATAGTGTCTCTGCAGCAGCTGAAGAACCTTTTGGGCATCGTCCACTTCACCAAGGAGATGTCGGTTCTTCCGGTCATGACATCAGTCTTCCACAACGTAAATGAGGTTGGCAATCGATTCGATTTCTTCTCGATCGTCTTCTGTTTTAATGACTGTAATTTAGTAAAAATACTGAATTAAAATGGATAGTTAGATCTTTGTTGGTGGTGTGCATGCAGTGGTCATGGCAAACGGTAGCAATGGGGATCACTTTCTTGGGGTTTCTGCTGGTGGCCAGATATGTTGTATGTTTTCATTTTCCTGAAACTCTAATTAATTCCACTAGTGTTTAAAAAACAAAACAAAAAGAAACATTAAGATTCATGTATAAAAATACATATATGTACATAGAATATATGAGCTCCTTCAGACTATTCCTCTTCTGCAAAAGGTTGGAACTCCCAACCTAGGAGCCTCCGGCCCCAGGGGAATATACGAAGGGGTTAATTACGAGGCGGCTCAACCGGGAACGTTACCTCGCATGGGCTAAGCCTATAGCCTTTGACGGGCTGATACCAGCAGAGGAGGGGGCTCTGCTACGACTGAGAGGAGGATTTTTAATCCTGCCACACCCAGGGATTGAATCCTGCCCTCATATGCAAGCGTCCTCTATCTTAACCAATCCGTCATCCCCGTGGAGACTCCTTCATACTATTCCTGCACAGTGGCTGTGTGTCCCTGTTCTTTCTTTATTCGACAAATTAAACATGCATGCTTCTCTTGAATTGTCTGCATCTCAATAAATTTCCATCGGAGCATAATTTGTGTAATTAAAGACAATTCGAGAATCAAGTTTATCCAAAGTAAAAAAGAAAAAAAATCATGTTTATTCATAATCTGAAAATTTTACTTAAGTGTTGTTCAGATTATTTAACAGTAAAAAGATTAAACTTGATTATTTAAAAATATTAATTGAAGTATTTTCAGATGCTAATTTTGCCTAATTTTTAAGTTTTTACTTTTTTAAAACAATAATTGTAAGATTAAAGAATAAAGTTCAATGATTTATCCTCCTCTCCTATCATATATAACCTTCTATTTGTTTCAACAATTAATTACAGCACAAATCATGTCGAGTGGTTCTTTCTTCTTAACAATTGCATGCCCAAATAATTTGGTGCAGGGAACGAGAAAACCAAAGCTATTCTGGTTGTCAGTGGGATCACCATTGGCGTCTGTCATCATCTCTACCCTTATTGTTTTTCTGATCAAAGCTCAAAATCATGGAATCAGCATTGTCAGTGCAGTTGTTCTTAATTTTGTTTGTTTCTTAATTTTTCAACCATGTTAATTTCCACAGATTCTCACTTTGCAGATTGGAAATTTGAAATGTGGATTGAACAGTCCATCATGGAACAAATTAGTCTTTGACAAAACCTACTTGAGCATCGTGATCAAAACAGGGCTTACTACTGGGATCATCTCCCTCACTGTAAGATACTAATGAAAAGATGTGCGAGCGTTTAAATATATATACTAATCTACTAATCTTGTTGTTGTTGTTGTTGTTGTTTAGGAAGGAATTGCTAGTGGAAGAACTTTTGCTTCGCTCCGGGGCTACCAAGTGGATGGAAACAAGGAGATGATGGCCATAGGACTGATGAACATTGTGGGATCTTGCACTTCATGCTATGTATCTACTGGTAAATCTTGGAACCCAAGCCATCAACTCCTCAATTTTCGACTCGAAGCTTAAGCAATCTAGTGGACCTTCGACTCATCAGGGGCCTTCTCGCGGTCGGCAGTGAACCACAATGCCGGTTGCAAGACCGCAATGTCGAACATAGTGATGGCACTGACAGTGATGATCACACTCCTCTTCCTTATGCCCTTGTTTGCTTACACCCCCAATGTTGTGCTTGCTGCCATCATAATTGCAGCAGTGATTGGCCTAATTGATGTTCCCACTGCCTTTCAAATATGGAAGCTGGACAAGGTGGACTTTGTCGTTTGCCTATCCTCATTTCTGGGAGTGATCTTCATCTCAGTCCAACAGGGGCTTGCCATTGCTGTAACATTAATCAAAACTCTGAGCCTCTTCAATTCCCGGCTGCATCGATGTTTAACTTGTAGTTACAAACCCAATTTTTCCTGATTGCTAATGTAGGTTGGCTTATCGATCTTTCGAATCCTTCTCCAGACGACAAGGCCTAAAATTGTTGAGCTCGGGAACATCTTAGGAACCAACATCTACAGAGACATACATCAATACAGGGATGGCAAGGGAGTTCCTGGCTTCCTAATCCTTGCTATTGAAGCTCCCATTAATTTCTCAAACACCACATATCTCAAGGAAAGGTATCTTCTGTATGTATACTTAATCCAAAGGGAACAAAACTTTTTTCTCTTTATGCTTTTTGTTTGTAGGATCACAAGATGGATAGAAAAAGAGAAGAGCATGGAAGACAAAGAAATAGGTCTTCAGTATCTAATTCTCGATTTGTCAGGTTTGTCTATTTATGCATAAATTTCTAATTTGATAGCATTTGAAATACTTAGTGTAATAATATAAGAGGTTATATATATGTATGCTGACTTTAGAGTCAACTTCAGGTGTGCCCACAATAGATACAAGTGGAATCTCCTTTCTCGTTGACCTGAAGAAGTCTGCATCTAAATCTAATCTGGAGGTATTACATAAATTATACCTTTTGAATGTAAAATATTCTAAGTGATTTCTCTTAATTCCTAAGTTTGCATTTGGCACTGACAGATCGTCTTCATAAATCCTTTGGGAGAAGTGATGGAGAAACTACAGAGGGCGAATAAAATGCAAGCGTTCCTTGGAGTGAATTCCCTTTACTTGACGATTCCCGAGGCTGTGTTTTCACTCGCACCATTCCTCGCGGAAAGAAAACTGTGATTCCACGTTTCATCTTCGTTAGCCTGATGCCTGAACTTGAAGTGGCACACTTTTAGTTACTGAAGAAACGCTTGTAATATTTTGATAGTTCATGAAGGATTTAAGAAATAGTATAGATGTGGAGGTACATATCCTTAGCTGTCTAAGCATAGATCTGACCATCCTTCCGTGATTTATTCTTTCTCGAATTTGGAAGGATCGAGACGAGAGGGCCGCTATATTGACGGTTTCAATCTTTTGTACAATGCATAATAAATCTGACCACAAGCCGAATACGAATCAACGGATCAATTACCCATCAAACTGATTACATATGTTGGAACTGAATCAGTCCGTCTAGGGACGAACCGATTACGATCACTACAAAAATACATGAATTTAGCAACGAAATTTAGCGATGAAAATAATTTGTTGCAAATTTCTAACAAATTTTGTGATAAATTCCAAAATTCGTCGCAAATTTGTAACGAAATTTGCAACAAAAATTTTTTTATTGCAAACTTATTTACATTTCCAACAAATTTAATATCGTCGCAAATTTGCGACGAAAAAGTTTGCAACGAATCCTGGATTCGTTGCAAATTTTGCGATAAATTTAGGAACGAAAGATTTTCATCGGACAATTTCAATTATTTGGAAAAAATAACGGCGGGATAACTTTGCGACGAATTTTATATTCATCGCTAATTTGACAACGATTTTTATTTTCGTCGCTAATTTTGCGACGAAAAATAAAAATCGTTGTAAAATATTGCGACGAAATATGAATTCGTCGCTGAATCTACAACGATTTAATAATTCGTTGCAAATTTTTGCAACGAATATTAAATTAGTCGCAAAATTAGCGACGAATATTTGATTCATCGCCAAATTCCTAATTATCAATATCTCCTCACTTTCCCTTTCTCATTTTCACCGATTCGATCCCTCCGAAATCCCTTTCGGTACGCATCTCTTCCCTTTCCCCGCTCTTCCGACCGGAGAAGATCCGGCGTCTGCGCTCCAGCAAGCCTCTCTCGCTCGCTCTTGCCTGCCGCTGCGAGCTCGTGGTGCCCTGCTGCGAGCTCGCGGCGTCCTGCCGCGCGAGGAGGCGGTCGCGAGCACGGATGGCACCACGCGATGGGTGGTCGCGAGCACGCGTCCTGCTCGCGGCGAGCGGCGCGAGCTCGCGATCGGCCGCGCGTGCGGCGATCACGCAGGGCGTCGCAGATTTGGCGCGTCGGTGCCACGATAGTCACGCGTGCGGTGGCACGACGTCGGTGGTACGACCCGGTGGCACGGCGGCGGTGACACGGTGCAGTGGCACGGCGGTGGTGGCACGACGCGGTGCATGGCACGACGGCTATGGCACGACGCGGCGATAGCGCGGCGATGGCACGACGCAGCGGTACCGCGGCGGTGGCACGACGGCGGTGGCACTGCCACGGTGCGGTGGCACGGCGTCGATGACACGGCGCGATGGCACGACGTCGATGGCGCAGCAGTCACGCGCGGCAGGGGCGACCATGCGGCAGGGACGCCGCCCCTGGCTCGTCCTTTGTGCGTCAGGGGTGATGCTCCTACCACGCCGGTGCCCTCTACCACGTCATTCGCGTGACTCTGTCACGTCGATCCTTCTGCATCATTCGCGCAGTTAGGATCGACAGTTTTATCGTACTGATGGCCTGGCTAGGTCGTTCACCCAGCTAGGACGTTGTTCTAGGCGCGTGGGTAGTTCATCGTCGTCCCTGGATCGGCACAACTACTGTGTTGACTTTAGATCATGCATAAAATATCAACATGTTATTTCAATTAAATTATGTAATATAAATAAAAAATTAATATTTTATTTTCCATCGGTTTATCGTATTTCCATTTTTCAGGTGATCCGCGAGTTTGTAAAGTCTTCTACTGGGAGCTCATCCGTTCCTTTTATAGAGCAGGTATATTATATATTCTAAAATTTATAACATTATTATTTTATACTACATATAATTAATGTTTAATTTTTTGTATTTCTTCTTCGAAGATTTTATTTTTATTTTTTTCTTTTACGTTACTTTTTATAGGTTTCAAATTTTATGATAAGTACCTATGTTGATCCATATATTTACAGGATATCATCAGTCTTTGAGAAGATGACCAGCAGTTTCTTATAACTTACAATTTTTTTCTTCGTTTGATTTGTATCGCTATCTATATGTGGTATCTTAATTTCTCCCGTCGAATGCTCGGCTTTAACTTTCCTCTGACTTAGGCTTGGAATCATATCTAGTAACATGACATAAAGAGGATCTGTCAAAATTATTCTAACTTCTTATGTCGTCCAAGACATAAGAGTCACTTTAGGACTACACAAGAAGTTAGAACAATTTTGGTAGATTCTTTTCGTGTCATGTTACTAGATATGATTCCGAGTCTAAGCCAGAGGAAAGTTAGTGAACTTCAATCAAGAAGATAAGATACCACGTATAAATAGTAGGATGCAAATCGAGCGAAGAAAACAATTGTAAATTATAAGATGTCAGAGATTTTTTTTGATATATTGGTAGATTATTTTGGCGTCTAGTATTGCAGATAAAATATGGTAAGTTTTTTCATATTATTCATTATACATTCGATGAATATGTGAATCTTTTTTACTTTATTATTCTAATAATTATGATTGATAGTTTTGGCGTGGCAGTTATAGATGGAATAGTGATTGAAGAATACTTTCTTCCTTTGCTTCAACCCTTGTATCGGCAAGACATGTGTCTTCGGGCTCTTCCCCAGCTGTAGGATCTCTCCAATTGTAGAATTTTCTGGTTCTCCAACTACAAGATTTCCTTCTCCAGTTACAGCAGGATCTTCGGTTCTCTAGCTGCAGAATCTCTTTCTCCAGTAAAAATCAATTGTTGAGAGGAAATATACGCGAGAGTTGAGCGTAGTTATGTTTCAATTTTATACCTAAATGTTTCTTGACTAGTACGGTTACATTCGATATTTTTGTATTATAAATTTCATACGATTAATAGTTTATTATTTGCATTGATGAATTATTTTGAATGATTAGATGTGTTTATCAAATTTGATATGTGAATTTTTATATATTGTTATATGTGTTTGGAATACAAATTGTAAAAACAGGTAAAAATAATAAATTATATAATAATATTTTTTTTCATATTTTTTAAATTAATTTGACGACGAAAATATAATTTTGTTGCAAAATCTACAACGCCAATCGACTGGAAAATCCACCAGTCGACTGATGGAACATTATCGATCGGTGATCTTGTAGCACCTTACGAATCTTGGTAGCCGAATCATGGTCATACGTCGACCGATGGTATTTTTCAGTCGACTGGGAATGAATATTTTGCAACGATTTTTTTATTTTCGTCGCAGATTTGGCGGCGAAAAAAATTTCGTCGCCAAATTTATTTTTATTCATGAAAATCTGTTTATTAGACTTTTACGACGAACTGTATTTTCATCGCAGATTTGGCGATGAATATAAATAATTGTCGCTAAATTTGACGACGAATAGTTATTTTCGTCGCCAAATATTTGCGACGACCTTTTTTTTCGTCGCAGATTTGGCAACGAACTATGTTTCGTCACCAAAATTGGCGACGAATAGTTATTTTCGTCGCCAAATTTTTGCGACCAATTACTTTTTCGTCGCAGATTTGGCGACGAATTATTTTTTCGTCGCAAATTGGCGACGAACTATTTTTTTGATGCAGATTTGGTAATGAACTTTGTTTCGTCGTCAAATTTGGCGACGAATAATTATTTTCGTCGCCAATTTTGGCGACAAATTTTGCAACGAAAATTTTATTCGTTGCAATTTTTGCGATGAATTTTTTGTTTTCGTTGCCAAATTTAGCGGCGAATTATTTCCAACAAAAAAAAATCGTTGCAAATTTCGTTGTAAACAATTTTTGCAACGAATTTTTATTGAAAATTCGTTGCAAAATTTATCGCCAAATATTGAAATTTTTGTAGTGTATTTCAACTGCAAAAAATTGTGAATCGAATTGTCAATTTAACAGATTTTTTTTCTTTATTGATCCGTTGAAACCGATTCTGATTGGCACCGACGAGGTTTTTATTTATTTATTTTTAATAATTAAGAATGTTTGATTTTTTTATCAATAACTACAATTTAGTGATTTTTAGTATTCAAATTATATAGAGGGAGAATGCTTATTTCATAATTTTTATATTATCTTTTTTATTTTTTCTTTAAATTTCAAAAATTCGACACCAATTTTTTCAATTTTAATGAAAGAAAATTCATCTCAGTTTCAAACTGATTAGAAAATTTCAATTTCGAAAGTGAATCTCGGCGACGTTCAATTTATCGACAATAAATCAGAGAAACTTCTAACATTCAAGACATAAGAAAATATTGAAACTTCTAAGATTTGAGATATTGTATTTTTAAAATTGTCTATTTTTACTAAATACTTTGAGAAAATCTCTCTTCCACTCGAAGAAATGCGTATAAAATATAAATTTCATAAAGTATCCAATAAAATTTAGAGTCGAATATTTTCAAATAAACTCTCTAGAATTTATCATCCATGAGATATACCAATTTCAAGTTTATTTAAATGCTCTAATATTAAATTAAAAGAATAATTAGCTAGTTTTATTTTTTTTTTTTGTAAAACATCATTTTTTTAGTTTTGCCTCTAAATACATTTTTAAAAAAGAATCATTAACTTATCTGTTAAATATATTTATGGAATTACACTTATTCACACAGTTAAAAAATTAACAAGGAAAAAATTAATTAAATTTTTTAATAAATTAAATGTTAAAGTATATTTATGTTTTAATATTTTGAATAATCATTAGGAAACTCATTCATAATTTATCATAAATTAGATTGATAATATTCAGATAATTTAAAAATATTTATTAATATATCAAATTTTTGATGAATCATATATTATTTATAATATTTCTCAATTACTATTTTAAATTTTAGAAGTATATCAATTAACTTTAAAAATATGTTTAATATCGTTTGATAATGTTAATTTAATTTTAATATTATAAGTATTGATAAATTTAAATTTATACGTCAACAATTTATTTTTTCATATTTATTATAAATGTTGTGTTTTAAATTTATGTATTTAATATGAATTAAAAAATTTAAAAAAAATCAAACAACTTAATTTCAAATTAGTTGAGCATTTTCTATATTAGGGTTAATTAAGTTGAGCGACTGCGCACTTACTTTAGTTTCGAGTAACTCGATTCAATTCGTGGGTTAATTAAGTTGAGACATGATGAAGACATCCAATTTCTTGCAGTTAATGTGGAGCGAAATCGCGTTCGCGGTCCATGCTCCTTGGTCCTCTGCGTGTGGAGGAGGTTCGGATGTCGGATGGTTGCTGCAATCTGAGTAAATCGATCGATAGTCAGTGCGTCGCTCTAGAAATTGACCTCTTACCCTTTCAAATTTTAACACGGATGTATTAATCATCTCGACTTTGAGATCACTTATGTCTTCTGTTCATGAAGAAACTATGGTAATTTACCAAAAGACACCTCCAAAATTTGGAATTGCTCAAAAGACGTGCCAAAATTTAAAAATATCTAAAAGGTAAATCTCTTTTCTATTTTATCCTCGGACAAAATTATTTTTTTTTTCTTTCTTCCATGCAATCATTTTTTCTCTTCTCTTTTATCATTCTTTTGACATACAATAATTTTTTCCTCTTCTCTATCCTCTTAAATTAAACTAAAATTTTCTCTCTCCTTTTACATGTGAATGCTAATTTTTAAAAATCAATATCACGATGGTATTAATTTCTAAAAATTAACACCATTATAGTGTTAATTTCTAAAGTCAACACCACTGTAGTACTGGTGTACGTATTAAGCTGTGGTGTTGATTTTTAGAAACAGTAAAGAATGACATATTTGGACTTCGGAGCATTGTAAAGTTCTATAAGAGTTAAAATGAATCTAATTGAAGTTTTTTATATTTATCAATGAGTTTTGACTAAAACACATTGATGATTAATCTAGGGGATTTGGATTTTTATAAAACTGACATTTAATGTGGAAGATGATAGTGCAATGAAGATATTTATAATGTTCATGCTTAATTTTGACATACCTATAATAAGTTATGTGCATGTGTCAATTATTTTAAAGCTATAAACTTTGAAAATTTACTGATCACTATTATTTAATAATGACTTTGAGTTAATATTTTTTGGATACATAAACTCTTAGTGCATTGTAGAAATTTATAGCACTTGAAATGAGTCGCTCAGAGTTCTCTAAGATCATTAATGAATTTTGATCAAAATCATTAATGAGTATAGGAGATTTGAATTTTTAAAAATTTGACATGTAATGGAAGAGAGTAATGCAGTGACATTATTTATAGGCTACGTTTGGTACGAGGTAATCAGGATTGTAATGTAATCAGGATTACATTACAAGATGATTTACTTTGTTTGGTAACATTTCGAAGATATAATGTAATGTAATTGCATTACAAAATAAGAGTCAAGATCCGTAATCTCGATTACGAAGGAAAAGCTATGTAATCCGATTAAATTACCGACCATCGATGATGGTTATCGGCCGCCGACGATCGGGCGACGATCGATCGGTGACCAGCCGATGATCGATCGGTGACCGGCCGACGACCGACGATCGACCGGCGATCGATTGACGATCGATCGGCAACCGATCGGCGACCGATTGGCGATCGATTGGCGATCGGCGACCGATCAGCGATCGACCGACGACCGATCGACGACCGACCGGTGACCGCCCCGCGGTCGGCGATCGTCGACCGACCGGCGATCGCCCGTGATCCGGCGACCATCGACCGGCCGACGACCGGCGACCTCTCGGCGATCGGTGGACCAGTGACGACCCGACGATCGCGATTGTCGACCGACCGGGCACGATCGACCGGCCGACCGATCGACCGCGGCCGACGACCGACGATTGTCGGCCGGCCGAGTGATGCACAGCCGGCCGACCAACCGACAACCGTCCAACGATCGGCAAGCGGCCGACGACCGGTGACCGACTGACCGGCGACCGACCGAGGACGACGATCGGACAACGACCGGCGACCGATCGACGGCCGACGACTAAGAATTATATTACTTTAAGAAGAAATTATAAGGGTATTTTTGTCATTTTATAATAATATGAATTACATTCCTTATAACAAATATGAATACCAAATAAACGAATGTAATCACTTTTGTAATAAAAAATTACACATCAATCGCTAACCAAACACAGTAATGTAATACACATTACATTACAAACTTGATTACACTACAAGATTGATTACATTACCTCGTACCAAATATAGTCATAGTGTTCATGGGTAGTTTTGACATTCTTATGATAATTGTTATGTATATGTACCAATTGTCTTAAACTCATAAACTTTGAAAATCTTCAAATCACTGATGTTAATAATTTTGAATTGATATTTTTTAACACCTATAAACTCTGGGGCACTTCAGAAACTTATAGCATTTAAAATGGGCCGATTGGAGTTCTCTAGATCCATTAATAAATTTTGATCGAAACTCATTGATGAACTTAAGGAATTTGAATTTTTGAAAAGGTGACATGTAATGGAAGAGATTAGTACAATAAAAAAATTTATTGTGTTCATGCTTAGTTTTGATATCCTTATGATAAATTATGAGTATATATCAATTATCTTAAAGTCATACACTTTGAAAACCTTCTAATTACTGCTATTAATGACTTCAAGCAAATATTTTTGGACATAGAGATTCTAGGATACTTCAATAATCTATAGCACTTGGAATGAGTCCAATCAAAACTCTCTAAGTCCATCAACGGATTTTGATCGAAATCTCTTAATAGATTCGAAGAGACTTTAAATGCTAATTTTCAGTTTAAAATTTGGTTGTTATCAGTTTCAATTGTTAACAAATATAGATATCTAAATGAACTAATCAACACCACCATGGTATTGGTTTTTAAAAATCAACATCACAATAGTGTTGGTGTGTGTCATTTATTTGCTTCCGGAGGTCATAACTTTTGACTCGAATATCAGAACGAAGAGTAAATTTTTAAAAAATAAATTAAAGCTCATTCAGAGACCTACCTTTATTACAGGTGAAATGCATAACAACTCAATTTCAAACCTAAAAAATAAAATTTAAAGTTTTTTCAGATTCATCAAGGGGTTTTAATTAAAATTCATTAATGAACCTAAAGAACTCTAATCAAATCCATTCTAAGTGTTATAAGTTTCTAAAGTGCCCTAGAATCTATATGTGTCCAAAAATATTAACTCAAAGTCATTAATAGTAGTGATCAGAAGGTTTTTAAATTTTATGACTTTAAGATAATTGACACATACATATAACTTATCGTAGGGATGTGAAAACTAGACATAATTGACACCATAAATACTTTCATTGTACTACCCTCTTTCATTACATACCAACTTTTTGAAAATCTAAATTCTCTAGGCCATCAATGGGTTTCGGTCAAAATCTATTGATGGATCTAGAGAACTTCGATTGGACTCATTCCAAGTGTTATAATTTTCTGAAATGCTTTAGTGTTTATATGTGCTCAAAAATATCAACTCAAAGACATTAATAACAGTAAGTTTCTGAAATTCTTTAGAGTTTATATGTGCCCAAAAAATCAGCTCAAAGTTATTAACAATAGTAATTATAAGGGTTTCAAAATGTATGATTTTAAAGCAATTAATACATATGCATAACTTATCGTAGAGATGTCCGAACTAGATATAAATACCATAAATATCTTCACTGCACTATGCTTTTTCATTACATGTCAACTTTTTAAAAATCTAAATATCTTAGATCTATTAATGAGTTTTAGTCAAAACCTATTGATGGTTCTAGAGAACTCCGATCAAATCCATTATAAGTGCTACAAGTTTCTGAGGTATCCCAGAGTTTGTATGTGCCTAAAAAATATCAACTTAAAGTTATTAATAGTACTTATCAGAAAGTTTTCAAAGTTTATGACTTTACGATAATTAACACATACACATAACTTATTTGTAGGGTTGTCAAAATTAAGTATGAACATCATAAATATCTTCACCGCACTATCTTCTTCCATTACATGTCAACTTTTTAATAATCCAAATCCCTTAGGTTCATCAATGGATGTTCGTCAAAATCTATTAATGGACTTAGAAAACTCTGATTGAATCCATTTTAACTATTATGAATTTCTGCAATACTCCAGAGTTCAAATATATCATTTTTTATTATTGAAAAAAAAATCAACACAACAACTTAACACACCGTCTTGATTTTAATTTTTAAAAATCAATATATACCACTGTGGGATTGATTTTTAAAAATTAAAATCACTATGGTACGTACTAGTGTAATTAAACAGCGATATTGGTTCTTAAAAATCAAATTATAATAGTTATTACATACACAGAGCTGGCCCTGAGGGAGGGCTGCTGGAGCTCTCGCCCAAGGCCCAAAAAATTTTTTTGATAGAAAAGGCTCAATTTTCAAATTTTTTAATAGAAAATGGGGCCCAATTTCTATATTTCGCCCATGGCTCAGAGTTAAAATTTTAAAATCCGGACCGACTCTAAACATACATATGAAAGAGAGAGAAAATTTTAATTTAATTTAAGAGAAATAAGAGAATATAAGAAAAATTATTGCAAGTAAAAGAGAGAGGAAATAAAAAAAAAAAAGTCAATTTTGACATACCGAAAAAGATGAGCCTATTGAACATTTTCAAACCTCGAGACTCTTTTTGGATAATACCAAAATTTGAGTGCACTTTAGTAAATTGCTAATAGGGTTCATTCCCAACCTTCTATTTGTCTTTGGTTGGCCAGGATCGCATTCCTCCAATTACTACTTAGGCTCTTGACCCCTGTCCTCGTCGGCATGGAATTGCAGTAGCTCAATCACTTTAGCTCGACCAATCTACAACGATACAGGAAAGGCTCCCTTTGCCGTCGCCTTTCCCTTCCCTAAACTTAACCTCCTTCTCTTTGTTCTCTAAAAAATTTAAATTGTCAGCTTAATATTTCTTATCGATTTGTTCCACGGTCATTATGAAAGAGATAAATTACGAAGAATCTTATAAACCTTAACGTGATGATCAAGACATATGAGAGTCATTTAAAGTTAGAAAAAAAATTTAGATCTTCTCCAAACCTTCTCTTTGTTTTGATCTTGTCCACGCAGACAAAATCTAAAATAAACTTAATTAAAATTATTTTTTTATAGTTATATCTTAGTATAATAAAATAATGAAATAAAATTTTATAAAATTAATGAACTGAGGTTTAATTTTTTTTATGATATATTAATATGCTGAAAATCAACATATCAATTATTACAAAATTTATTTTAATTTAGAAAATTATTATGTTTATTTTTTCATAAAAATACTAATAATATTAATATATATTTATTTTTATACCAATGAAATATACATAGTATTTATGAAAATAAATATATTTATTTAATGATGATATTGAACAACTCTTACTCCTCATTTAATTATAATAAATTTGTATAATGTAATTTTAATTTTAAATGAATATATTATGGATTAATTTTTATCTATGTGCATTAATAATGAAAAAATAAGAAATTTTTTTATTAATTTTTTATATTTATTTATTTACATTTACATCTTATATTAAAATTAGATATTTTATATGAAATATTA
Source organism: Wurfbainia villosa (assembly GCA_025175895.1). NCBI lineage: Eukaryota > Viridiplantae > Streptophyta > Magnoliopsida > Zingiberales > Zingiberaceae > Wurfbainia > Wurfbainia villosa. The sequence goes on from CM046005.1 coordinate 1,318,328, forward strand.
GCGTGTATTATAACATTTTAATTCCATTAAAAAGTTATTCTTCTCTTGATCCCTCTAATATTATACAAAATATTAAAAAAGATTTATATGATATTTATAAATATTATAATTTAAAATATGAATAAAAAATTAATGAATTTGAAAATCAAAATATTAGGAGTAATAGTAGTTGAAAACTTATAATCAAACAAAACATCTCTCAAGATTTTCAAATTCTAAATAGGAATTTGAAAATTATTTGGATTTCAATGAGATAAATTGTGAATCATATTTTGATATTTTACTGTAGTGGTTATAGAAGACTCAAAGTTTTATCATATTCTCCATCATAGTAAAAAAAATTTTAACTTATTAGATGTTAACTGTTATCTAGAACAGAAGTTTAATTTCGGAGATAATATATTAGATGAACGACGATTTAATTTATTTCTTGATTCTTTGACAGTACAAGCATTGTTTGATGATTAAACTAGAGTTGTAAACAAATATAAGAATATAACTTTTAGAAGATAAGGTAGAAAAATTTGAAATCGAAAAAATTAAGATTACGAGAACGAAAAATAGAAGTGAATAATAATGTTATTTACTAAGATAATAAAGATAAAAAATAAGTGAACTACGTGAATTTTGATTATTTTATATTTTAAAGAGTACGTAGACAATTTAAATAAGAGCAAACTTTTTAAAATAAAAAATAATAATTTGGAACTATGATAAATCATGAAATGAATTGTAATTGACGATTTTAAATCATGAATCATAATCGCATTATAAAATTAAGATTAAGAATCAATATTTTAAAATGGTCAAATTGGACATTCCAAATCGGAGTAGTAGGCTTTGACACCTTGTTCTCTTCACAAAAAATATTGACAATAGATTACCAAAGAAAACTTTAAACATAAGTATCTATGAAATTTGAAAAACACTTATTCGTTCTGCTTCGAGATTTTGAAAGAAAATCTTGTTTCTGCTCACCGTCTGAAAAAGCAATCACAGTGGAAACTGGAAAACCTTTTTCTTTTTTTCACAAACCAAATCCCAATTGAGTTTCCGATTATATCATTTTCTGATTGACCTCTCTTTCTTCTTATAGCTTGGACGAACAAGTTTTTCATCTTCTCCTATTAAGACCCTGGTTGCGCAACGTATGTGCAACCACCACTGATGTGGAGTCGGCTAGCTGTGCAATGTATGTGTAACCACGTTTTAATGTGGAGGCTACGATAGTTTCTCCATCCATTACTTGCAGAAAGACCAACATCTCCCACTCGTCCAAGTTATACCACAAAGATAAACAACCACAAAGACCATATAGTCACCAAGACTAATGGAGAAGGGATCCTTAGTCACAAAGACCAGATAAAAATAGAGATATTTTAATCACAAAGACTAAGTAGTCATATAGACTAAATAAACAGAGATCAACCATCACAAAGACGAGATAGTTACAGAGATTAAATCAGAACATGCATCCACTTCATACTTAGGGAAAATTGTTCGTGCTACAACAAGCATCCTAAGCATTCATTGCTAAGAAAGTTGTTACACCTTACATAGTTGCTCATTGAGCGATCAATGATAAGAAAGTTGTTACACTTTACTTACCCACTTATTAAATGATACATAACCATTCTCTGAATGATGCATAGTCATTCTCCAGGCGTGGTACACAACTATTCTCCAAGTGGTACATAATCTTTCTCCTAAATATATCAATGCTTTGCTATTTACCCAGATTAAATTATTTATATTAATATGAACATCTCTAATCTTTCATTATGACCATTATGTCAAGAGCATGTTCTATATCTCTTATTCATATACATTTCCATATAAATTAGAAATGGGTTGACCAGTGAATAAACTTCAAAGGATGTAAATATATTTAATCTTCCTTTTTAGCTCGATTAATCCATTCATTTTAGTTAGCCACTTTCCCAATCATGTTTCATAAACCGAATCATCCATAGTCAATAGATTTACATGCTAAAGTAGTAGACCCTGATTAAAACTTCAAGTAGACAGCTAAATAGTCACTTACGGTAAATACTGAGATTAACATATAATCTCAATGGCTCACATAGTAGAGAAGCAGGGATCCATTATCTTACTACCTTTATTGTCGTCAAAGTACATGTGGTATGAATCACATGCTATGATGTTATTCTCTTTACTAAAAGGAGTGCATGTTTTTCATTAAATCAACATCGTACAGATTTCAATCTAGACATTCCAATGTCTAATCCTGAATCTAACTCATGAATTCTAATCTGGCTTTTAAATAAGTTTAGTAAATGGTGGAAATATTTACTTCGATCATTGCTCTATAAATGATCTCATCTTGATACAAATATCAAGGTGACCCCAGTTTATAGGAATGTAACAGTTTTACAACCACACAAGCTAACATCTACATAAGCTGACCTATAAGCACTAGTCTTACCTATATTTATACATAACAAATATAGATGATTATCCATGTGAGAGGACCAATCTTAACTTGCTAACATGCTTCACGAGATCTTATCAAAACGTAACATAACACATACACTAAATATTGAATAGATTATGACATGTCACATAATCAAATTACAATATCTGATTGTCATTACTATATTGCTACATTCTTCGAAGTAACATATACTTTACATGTTCATAAAATGCTTTTCTAGTCATTGGCTTAGTAAAAAGATCTCCAAGCATAGCATGAGTAGGGATATGCTCAAGAATAATCTTTTTCTTAGTAACAATATCTCTTATAAAGTTATACTTTATAGCTATATACTTGCCCTTGCTGTGATATTTGGGATCTTTCGAAAAAGCTATAGCAGCTTGACTGTTACAGTAGACAGTAACTGGACTCCTACTGTCCTCAGTAATCTTTAGATGTTTCAGGAACCTCCGTAACCAGACCACTTCTTGTACAACTACTGAACATGCCACATATTCAGCTTCCATTATTGACAAGGCTACACAAGCCTATTTCTTGATGGTCCAAGAGATGACACCACAAATTACTAAGAACGCATAGTCTGATGTGAATTTTCTATCATCCAAGTCCCCAGCCCAATCTGCATCTAAATAGTCCTTCAAGCTCATATCTGATTCTTGAAAATATAGACAGTAATTTATTGTTGCTTTCAGATATCTAAATATCGTTTTCACCGTCTTCTAGTGTCTCGTTCCTGGGTTTGATTGAAATCGACTGACTAAGCCAACAACATAGCTGATATCGGGATGTGTATACAACATAGTGTATCTCAAACTACCAACAACATTGGCATATATTTTTTTTTCATTTCAGCTATTTCTTCACAAGTCTTGGGATACATATTCTTGCTTAGAATAGTACCTTTCGCTATAGGTGTTTGTCCTATGTTGCATTCATACATGCTGAAATGTTATAACATCTTATTTATGTAAATCTCTTGGGACAAATCCAAAAGTCTTTTCGATTGATCTCTCATGATCTTTACACCTAAGATGTATTCAGTTTCTCCCATATTTATTATGTTAAATTGTGATGAAAGTACTATTTGACTTCTATTACAAATCCTATATCATTTTCTGCTATCAGCAAATCATCAACATATAATAATAAAATGATATACTTTCCTTTTTCCTTTCTCAGGAAAACACAATGATTCTCATTGATCATTTCAAAATCATAAGACAAAACGACTTTATTAAATCTTATGTTCTATTGTCTTGATGTTTGCTTTAGCCCATATATAAACTTTTTAAGTCTACATACTTTATTCACTCGACCTTCAGTAACGAAACCTTCTGGTTGTACCATATATATTTCCTTGCCAAGCTCACCATTAAGAAAAATAATTTTTACATCCATTTAATGTAACTTCAAGTCATAATGTGCTACTAAAGCCAAAATGACTCGGATTAATACAAATTTTACTACGGGAAAAATGTCTCTTCATAGTCAATACCCTCCAATTAGGTATATCCTTTTGCAACTAACCGAGCTTTTTATCGATTAATCAATCCATCAACTTTCCTCTTAATTTTGAGAATCTACTTATTCCCAATATCGCTTCGACCAGGAGGAAGATCTACTAAATCCCAAACATGATTCTTCATCATCGATTTCATCTCTTCTTCTATTGTTGCTTTCCATTTTTCTCTAACATTACATCCCAATGCTTCCTTAACGGATTAAGGTTCATCATCGTTAACTGAGAGTGTCATCATTGTCTTATTCTCAATATTAAACTTTTTTTTATGTTTGATCTTACGAACACTTCTTGGTAAGTTGGATTGTTGAGAAGTCAACTCATGACTTGGCAAATTACTCCCACTCAGTTGACTAGACTGGGACATCCCTTGTGACACCTCTTTTGATAATATATCATCCTCCTCATACAGAGAAATTATTTTATCAACATCACCTCTAGCAGGGAACTCTGTTTCAAGAAAAGTTGCTTCTCACTAATGAAAAAATAACCTTTGGAGGTCTCAAAATATCTTATACAGATACATTTCTTACATCTAGGTCATAGTTTTCCATATCTGTGAGAACTATCATGAATGTAGGCAGCTGATCTCCAGGGTCTCATATTACTCAAATATGGTTTTCTGCTTGTCCAACGTTCATATGGGGTGGATGAAACTAACTTCAAAGATACTCTGTTAAGTATATAGGTAGCTGTTAATAATGCATCTCCCCAATAGGAGATTGACAAATTAGCTTGAGCTATCATAGACCTAACTATTTCAAGAAGAGTCGTATTTCTTCTTTCAGAAACTCCATTTTGCTGTGGAGTTTCTGGGATTATTAGCTGTTTAATAATCCCTTTATCATTACATATTGTCTTGAATAAATCAGATAAATATTCACCTCCATGGTCAGTGCGTAAGGTCTTAACCTTACGATCCAATTGATTCTCAATTTCATTCATATAATGAATGAAGCAATTCAATGCTTCAGATTTATGAGAGATCAAATATACATAACTAAAATGAGTGAAATCATCAATGAATGTAATGAAATAGGAAGCTCCATGTCTAACCTTCATATTTATCGGACCATAAATATCCGAATGAACCAATTGCAATGGAGAATCATCCCTAATAGCCTTACTAAATGATTTTCTAGTTGTCTTTCCTGCAAGACAATGCTCACATATGGACAAGTTAATCTTAACACGAGTGCCCAGCATGCCCTCTCTAGCTAGCCGATTCATTCGTTCTTATCCTATATGTCCTAACATAGCATGTCAAACCTCATTAGATATATCTGCATCACTAGTGAGAGAAATGTTTGAAAAACAATTATCATTTCTATTGATATCTGGTTCTACATCAAGAACCATGAAACCATTAGTCAAAAAATCATATCCAATTAACACAGAGTCAATCTTAAGTTTTACACAGCGACTGTAAAAATTCATGCAATAACCCAAATCAAGAAGACAAGTTACGAAAATCAAATTCCGTCAAATCTCAGGAGCATACAAGACACATGAAGAAACAAGGTTCGTCCACCACGAAGGTTGAGTTTGCATGTGCCAACTCCTTTAACTTCAACCCTTGCATTATTTTCTACATATATCCATTTATTGTCAGCTAGTACCCGATGATACTCCACGAATGTAATTCACTCCCGAGCTACATGGTTGGTTTCTCCTGAATTTATAATCCACAAAGGATAAGAATTAGCTAACAACACAGAACTAAACATAATACTCATGCAAAGAATTTAGACTTGGATTTACCTTTTTCGGCTCGGTACATTCCCGAGTGATCTGACCCTTCTTGCCACAGTTATAGCAAGGCAACTTGCTTTTCGATTTATTTCCAATATTCTTTCCTTCCTTCTTGTTTGGGCCTTGCCCAGCAACAATAACTTTCTTTCCCTTTCCCTTTCCTTTCTTGTACCATTTTTTTTCTTGGATCCAGATGATCCAGTGGAACCGTCAGCTACATAAGCTTGTCCGAAAATCCTTGCAGATTCGACTCTCTCTGCCTCTAATTCCACATGGCGTGAGTCATCAATGAAAGTCTCGATACTCTCACTGTGAGTCAGGTTTTGATTTATGGGTTCCCAAGAATCAGGAAGAGAATGTATAACTGCTTGAATCTATTGTTCGTCGGTCAACTCATGACCAGCAGTTTTAAGCTCTCGAATCATATTCGATATCTCCCTGGGATGTTAAACCATAGTAACATTCAGGCACTTTTTACAGCTATCAAATTTAATTGTCAACTGTCAAAGCTTGCTCAGACTAACTCCACTGTATCTCTCTCTAAGGACTACCCAGACTGCATGAGCCATTGGATACGACTCGTACTCAAAAATCATGTCATCTACCATTGAACTAATCAATATGCTCTTAGCAGTGGAGTCCTTTTCTTCCATATCTTATAAGTATCAAGATCTAATCTGTGTTGCATGGTTGTACCATCAATAGGTTCAACCATTACCTGATGAACAACCTCAAAAACCTCTTGTTCCTCTAGAATATATTGTATCTTGAGGTGCCAGATTTTATAATTTTCCCGTTCAATTTCTCACCCTTGTTGAGTTCTGTTATGATGTTTTTAGTTGTCATAATCTATATAAATAAACATATTATTTAGTTATTCAGTATAAATTCAATGTATGTAATTTTTGATTGACTCAATGTAAGTTTGAATTGATTTACAAAATCAAGTGACAACTTTGTTTCCATACATCATTCGTATATTCCAATCTAACCAACATTGATCAACTATATTACATACATCTCATGCAATGAACCAATCATTAATTTATCATATGAACTAATCATGATTCAAAAGAAAATGAACTTATCATTTCTTATTCATACTTTCAGAAAAAAAACTGTTAACATATAACGTTCCTTATTTCTGACCTAAACAAATTTAGTGGATAAGATAGTTTATTATGACTCTCACTAGAATAAATCCTAGTGCAGTTGTAATTATTTCAAGTCCTATCTTTCATGGCTCTACTAGGGTAGACTCAGGCTGACCAAGAAGTTGAGCATTTACAAAATTCTTTTCAATCTTTTTGGGATCAGCTTCCACAGGATTCTCCTGAACCTTGTGCTCTAGTGTTCCCAGCACAACTCAGCATTTGTTATCCACCCTTCATAGAGGCCCCATACATGATGTGCAACTACCATGAAATTATTTGGCAGAGAACATACCAAGGCTCATATTCGATAGTTGTCCAGTATTGGAAACTCCTACTACTCGAGTCTCCTGAAAAGACCATCGAGCCTTCTTATGTGTCCGATGACCCCGCCATCAGGATTATAAATTTTCTCTTCGATAGCTTTCCTCAGTTGGTTTCGTAACACATCACGACGGGTCATTGTAGTGATCGTCCATGTCATCTAAAATTGAAATAAGTCAAGTCAGTACAAAACCGACTAACTAGTACGAAATTGGCTTAATTCAATTTATAGAGGCATACACCTTACACAAATAATTACGAAAATCAATCTTCTTGATTTTAAGAGTTTTTTGGTTGATAGGTCTAACTGACCATTTGACTTTGCTGATAACTTTAAACTTCAAAAGTCAAATTCCAAGTTCCATTGGGCATCCTTAGTTAATCTTGAATCAGCCTAAGCCAAAATCAATTTGGTAAACACTTTCGGTGCCTTGAGCCTTTCCCTAATATGACTTATTTATACTGAGTTTTTATTTTTCTAATAATTTTTTGACACTTAAGATATGATTTAAATTGATCATCGTCAATTTTTCTGATCAACCATTATCTAGCTTTTCTATCTTTGGCTAAATCACCCATGTTTTTTTTAAGTGCCAAATTAAAAAAAAAAACTAGGAACTATGCAAATCAATTTGGTGGACTACAATTTTCACATCACATTCCCAAGCCTTTCTTTGACTTCATATAAACCAAAAAAAAAAAAAAACTTTTCTTCACTGCACATCGCACTGTGCTTCTTCAACCATTGTACGGAAGAAAAACAATTTCGCATTCACTCAAAAAAACACCGAAGACTCCACATCCGAGCATATCGAATGCGTGTCAAGCATAGCGTGCAGTGTCCCAACCCCATGGCCAAGTTATTTCTCTACTCTGAGCATCTAAAATGTTTGACCGAGATTTTTTTTTTTGTTTTTACTGTTAATCTTCTTTGATTACGAAGAAACCGTGAATAACAATTAAGATTTAAGATTGCGTTTGGTAGGATGTAATATAATCCAAATTGTAATGGAATACAATGTAATCTTGATTATATTTCTATTTTTGGATACAAATTGTATATAATCTTGGATTACAAAAGTCATTACATTCTTTTGTTTGGTGTCAATTACAAAGACGATAGGAATGAATCGACGACGATGACATAGACAACGATGACGATGACGGTTCGATGATCGATCGCCAACGATCGATCGATTAAGTTGTCGATCGTCGACATCACATCGCCGATCACCGCTGATCGCGAGCCGATCACGCCGGCCGTTTACGGCCGACACCGCCGATCACGGGCTTCGCCACCGGCCGTCGGTATTATCGTCGTTTGGCACGGCCGCTAGTCATCGATCGACCGCCGCCGATCGTCGGTTGCTACGGCCGGCTAGTCATCGATCGACCGTCACGATCGTCGGCCCACCGGCCACCCGCCGCCGATCGTCGGTTGTCACGGCCGCGCTTAGTCATCGATCGATCCGCCGATCGTCCACGGCCGCACATGATCGCCGGCGGCCTTCGGCAGCCGATCGGCCGCGCTGACACGCCGATCGCCGACCGCCGATCGCCGACCGGCCGCCGGGCCGATCGGCCGATCGTCGATCGATCGACCGATCGATCGCCGATCGCCAAACGCACCATTTGCATGCAATAAATCGCATTTGCATGCATGCAATAAATCACATTTGCATGCATACAAATGTAATTTATTGCATGCAAATGGGAAACTTGTAGGCTACGTTTGGTACGGGGTAATGTAATCAACCTTGTAATGTAATCAAGTTTGTAATGTAATGTAATGTAATGTGTATACATTACTGTGTTTGGTTAGTGATTGGTGTGGGAATCTTTGATTACAAAAGTGATTACATTCGTTTGTTTGGTATCCATATTTGTTATAAGGAATGTAATTCATATTATTATAAAATGACAAAAATAGCCTTATAAGGTTGTCGCCGATCGCCTAAGGGCACCGGTGGGCGGCGGCGTTTGGCCGTCCGGTTGTCCGGCTGCCGGCCGGCCACCGATTGTCGGTCCGGCCGGACTAATCGCCGGCCAGCATCGCTGCGACCGCTGATCGCCGGCGGGCCGGCTGGCCGTTGATTGACGCGCTGATACCGGTGCCGATCGGCCGCCGGCCAACGCAGTCGCCGGCCGCCGGCCGGTGCAGGTCGCAATGTCGCAGTCGGCCGCAGGTCGCTTGGTCGCCGATCGGCACCGGTGTGGTCGGCAGCCGGTGTTCTGGCCGGCCGTCGGCCGTCGGCCGGCCGTCGGCCGTCGGCCGGTCGCCGGTCGGTCGTCGGCCGCCGATCGGCCACGGCCCGACCGGTCATGGTCGCCGGCCGGCCGCCGCCGAAGGGCACCGGTAAGCGTGGTCGGTGTCTATCGTCGGCCGGTCGCCGTCACGGCCGATCGCTGGCGGCACCGGTGCGGTGGCGGTGTTCGATTATCGGCCGACGGTTTGCCGCCGAGCGCTCACGGCCGCCGACCGATCGCCGATCACGGCCGATCCGGTCGGATCGGCCATCGTGAAGGGCACCGGTGGCGGCGGTTCGGTGCTGGCTCCGGCCAATCACGGCCACGGCGCGTCGCAAGATCGAAGCAATTAGAAAAAATAAAAGAATGACATATTTGTAAAGACAAATATTGAGTCCGTAATGTAATCGGATTACATCGCTTTTCCTTCGTAATCGAGATTACGGATCTTGGCTCTTGTTTTGTAATGCGATTACATTACATTACATCTTTGAAATGTTAACAAACAAAGTAAATTATCTTGTAATGTAATCCGATTACATTACAAGCCTGATTACCCCGTACCAAACGTAGCCGTAATGTAATCTGGATTACATAGGTTTTGCTTTGTAATTCAAATTACAAAATTTTAGTGCCTTTTGTAATCCAGATTAAATTACATTACAATTCTAAGACAGTAACAAACAAAGGAATCTGACTTGTAATGTAATCTGAATTACATTACAAGGTAGATTACGACATACCAAATGCAGTCTAAAGGTAATCATTTCTAACACGCTCTGATACCATTATTGATAATAGATTACCAAAGAAAATTTTAAATATAAGTATCTATGAAAATTGAAAAACACTACTTCGAGATTTTGGAAGAAAATCTTATTTCTTTTTGCCGTCTGAAAAAGCAATTGCAGTGGAAAGTGGAAAATCTTTTTCTTTTTTTCACAGATCAAATTCCAATTGAGCTTCCGATTATATCATTTTCAGATCGACCTCTCCTTCTTCTTAATTATAGATTGGATGAACAATCTTTTCATCTTCTCCTATTAAGACCCTGGCTGCGCAACCTATGTGTAGTCACCACTTATATGGAGTCGATTGGCTGCGCAATGTATGCACAATCACTTTTTAATGTGGAAACTACGACAATTTCTCCATCCATTACTTGCAAAAAGTCCAATAAAAAAATATGAAACTGTCACATTAACGATCTCCTCCAACTGTCCCTATCAGTGGAGGAGGTAAATCAGAATCCCAGATGACAAGTGCAAAGGAGGATGTCAGTCGATAGCCTATGACGATAAAACTCTCGAGAATTGATCCTTGCTCATTTAATAATTATTCCTTTATATTTATCAACTAGAATAATCCTGGAGATTACTTTGTTCTCTTCACAAAAAAATATGAAATCGCTACATTAGCAGTCCCCTTTGGTTGTCCTTATCGATGAAGGAGGTAAATCAGGAGTGTAGTTGACAAGTGCACAGGTAGGGGCTACTAAGAGCCTAGGTGATGAAATTCTAGGATTGACCTCTGCCTATTACAAGTATGTCTCTGTGAATTTACCAATCGCACCCGCCATGGGGCTACCTTGTTTTCTTCCCAAGATTTGATTTAGGTGGTGTTTGATTGAGTTTGGAATGAGGGAATGAAATGAGAATCATATAGAGTGTTTGGTTAATGAGTTTGCAAATGAGGTTTGAGAGTTATTTCTAATTAGTTGGGAATCGTTTTGGTTTCATTCCCATCGATCTGTTGTTGTCCGTCTTCTTCGCCGCGTTGGCCGTTGGTTGCCGGCCGCCCATCGCTTGTCGCCGCCGCTGTTGTCACCCGCTTATCGCAGCGCCGAGTCGACGGCGCTCTGATCGTCGCTCGCCGACGACACGCTGATTGTCGGTCGACCAATGCCATATCGGCCGTGGCCGACCGACGACACACATCGATCGGCCGCGACAATGCCCGATGCCGCCGTCGTCAACGCTTATCCGCCGACGGTCACTGATCATCGATCGTTGACCACCGACCATCGACGCCCGACGGTCGATGACAATCGCCGACAGTGCCGTCCACGGTCGACCGTCACTGATAGTCGCCCGTCAATGGGTGGTGATTGCCAGCGGCGGACATGGTCGTCGGTGATCGACGACGGTCGTCGATAATCTACGATGTCGGCGCTCGTCGATGATGACATTCACATCACTTATGTCTCTGTTCTCAACTTATAAATTGAACAATATTATTAAAATAATTAAATTCATTTCGATTTCCAAAGTTGGGAATCTGCCCAACCAGCAGCTCCTTGCTACCCATCTGAGGGCTGCGGCGAGAGGGAGGTAAATCGTGGGGGGGACTATGTCCCTGGACACGGTGGCACAGACAGAAAGGGCCATCTGATATTAAAGGAGGTTTTAAACCCCTCATCCGAAATTGACTCTTTATTTCTAAAACGACCAAATTTATTTTCATTTTTATTTTCACACTCAATTAAACGCCACCTTAGAGTGGTCCATTAAAAGTTCGAACAGAACGAGGGATGCAAAGAATGCGATCCAAACGCTCCTGTTGAGGGCTCGAGGATGCCTTTCGTGGCAGTGGCACAGCGCAGATTGTTGCCACGTAATCGATCCCAACAGCTCGTCTCACCCTTTTCCTCAGTGCGAAGACGTCGTCCGAACCGTCCGATCGGTAAGCGAGTGGGCATGCGGATTCCCGCCACGGCGGCGACCACGGTAATTAAAAGAAGTTCTGTTATATCGATTCAATTTAGTCGGCATTCATTAACGGGTTTGATCCTTTCGCAGCTGGCGGGCCCCGCCCTGGTCCTTCGGCGTGAGTGGGGCGACCGTGGGGGAGGCGAAATGGTGGCGAGGGGGCGGAGGAAGAAGGCGGTGGTGCGGCCGCGGGCGGAGGAAGACGCCGACTACCTGCAGTGGAAGTCTCGTATCCCTCTTATCTACGACTGGTTCACCAATCACAACCTGGCCTGGCCCTCGCTCTCCTGCCGGTTCGCACTCCCCCCCACCCCCCCATTCTTTCCTCGTATCTGATTCATGTAGGGTTCCGATCGCTAAAGCTGTTCGCGATTCTTGGGGGGAACTTGCCGCGTGCTTCCTGTCTATGCTTCGTTTTGAGGTTTTGTCGCTAGCTTTTGGTTGATTAAACTGGGCGGTTTTTATAAAAATTTCTACTTGCTGTAGACAAATTCAGATCTGGGATGTCATGAGGGTTACTGGAGATTCTCCTAGTAATGTAATCACAGCCTCACAGGGCGTTGGTTAGCATATAAATAATTGAATACTCCTATGATGGGGACAAAAAAAAAAGGGGGCTAAGGAACGCGTTTAAAGGCAAGAGCATCATAGCTAATCTAACATATGGAGCACATCATCTTAGGGAGGTGGTGGAGGAAAATAACTAAAAATATTTCCGACAATTGTGCTTCAATTGGCGTCATCATCATCATCGACATCATCAATGCATGTTAGTCTCAAGTCTCAACTATGCTGACAGACTGAATGTATCCTATTCTGTTATTGAACACTATATCACTAGTGAATTTAGATCAATTAGATCACTTGCTTATATTAACTGGAGTTTTCTTTGTTTTCTTGCTATCCCTTATACCTTTAACTCTTATAGAATCTATTGATCACCTTTGATAAGGCCTCTTCCATTTCAATATAATTTTCCTCATTTTATCATTTGTCAGTGTTATACCTAATTCCTTTTGTATAATAGTATTTCCTATTTTATCTTTTCTATTATTTACACATATTCCCTTCTATATTTGCTTCCTTGAAAATTATTGCGTACATTTGCCTTCATTAAAAAAAAGAGGGAGGGTTTGAGGGCTATGATTGAACATCATTTAGATTAGCCTGTAAGGATTGATCGGGAATCTAGATAAATACACGATGGAAGAATGTGGCGATCAAATGACCTAAAATTTGAGTTTCCTAAGTTTCAGGACAGGACAGTGAGATTGATTCTTGGCAAATTTGCAATGCTCTCCAGAGGGCTTGATACGGGAACCACCTCTTCCCTAATAACAAGTAATTAAAATATTGATCTTAATGCAACACTCAGTCAATCCATTTTTCCTTTTTCAAAGATGAGAAGAACTTTTTAGAGACTAGTACCTTTGGTAGTGGTGGGATGGAAAAATGAACTGGGGGAGGCATAGTAGATGTGGTTCAACTGTCCATAACTGAGGAGAAGATCACCTTCATCCATTCCATCAAAGAGATCACCTAATGCAAGCCATGCAATACTGAGTGATAAGCTTGCAGTCAAGTATTGAGGAGGAGGTTAGTACTTTGATTAACTAGACCATTAGAAAGGCCAATCTTTGTCTTTGCACTAGAGAAGCCAGGAATATCAAGGTCTCCAACTTTCCTGATTCACACTGTGGTAATGTAGGGACTTTATTTCCCGAAGCAAGAGAAGCATGGGGGAAGGGAGAGAGAATGAGTCTAATATGAAAGTTCTTATAGAAAGACAAATAGCAGGCATATCTCTTTGTTCCCAATGACACATATTCTTTTCTGCTAGTTCTTTCATTCCTCAAATCTTGAGGAGACTAGGAATCTTTGAAATTCTTTTCTTTATTATATATAGAATATCCAATAGTCAATAGCAAATGAAAAGGGATGATAACTGCCTTTAATCACCTGTGAACTGTGCAAAGACTAGTTGGATGTCTGATGAATTATGCAGTTGCATCTATCTGATGGGTTGGAGACAGAAAAAACAAAATAATTTTTGCTTATTTATTAAATGCTATAATAAAATAGCATACATGATGAAAATGAATGCACTATCAGTATGTTGTTATCTAGATATATTATCGATGAATGATTTACATGAACATATCATATATAAGTGCTTTTTTCATGGACAAGCCACTGGTTTTTCAGTACATCCCCTTCAATAATTATGTCAGCACGCCTTTACTTTTAGAAATTTAGTTGTTTGGTTATCTAAATTACAATATCCTTATAGTTTATTGTGTTCAGTTGTTTTACTTATTCTCGTCTTATACTTGCATTTTGTTATCATCTGCTTATCATCTTTTTATTTGTATTTTTGGATTGACTTAGTTAATCACCAGTATGTAGTTTGATTGAATGATCACTTATCTGAAAAAGATTAAGTTGTTAAAAACTACCAGTCTGTTCTTCTATATTCTAGCCAACATTAATACTTGGAGAGTTTTCCTAATTTGAAGTCCAAAATCTTTCTTTATATATATATATAATTTTTGCTGTAAGGTGGGGTCAGCAATTGGAGCAAAAGACATACAAGAACAATCAACGTCTCTTCTTCTCTGAGCGGGCAAGTCTAATTTATGCTAGTTTATCTTGATATATATATTTTGCTGCTTTTTTAAAAAAAATTAAAATTGTCATCAGACATGGTATTTGCACAATAAATTTTTGAAGAGAGTCACAGACCTTAATTTATGGCAGTAACTGTCTGCCTCTACTACCAAACTTGTAGCAGGCTTTTGATTTTTTTTGTTCAAGTGTTTGTGCATGTTGTTCAAAAGTTTTAGAAATTCACTTAGCTGTTGGCAAGTAGTTTAAACAAATGGCTATCTATAGATACTTAACTCTTTCTTCACTGATTCATTACATCTTATTCACATTATTTGAGTTCTACCTCAAGGTTGTAATAAGTTATTATCCAGTAGTTAATCATGGGAACCTTTGTACTAAAGGTAGTCAAATTCTTCTCTTAAGATGGACAGTCATTTTGGATAGTCAGTAAAAATAAGTAGACAGTTATTTTCTCAGTAAAATAATTCTGGACAGTGCTTGGACTTGGAAGTAAAATTTTGCTGTTTCAACTCAACAAACATTCTATCATACCCTAGACAAGTTTGTCATATTGTGATGCCAAGTTCCAAGTTCTTTCATGCTTGTAGAATTAGTGACTGTGTATCTGTAGCAATTTATCTTTGTGTGAATAGAAATGCATTATAGAATAAAACATCCTCTATATTATCCAAGAAAATTCTTTCAAATTTACTTTCTATCATTCAGACGGATGGGACTTATCCAAACACTCTTGTCGTTGCAAATTGTGAAGTTGTGAAACCACGGGTTGCAACTGCAGAACATATATCTATGGTACTCTCTTTTGTTTGTTGGTTCTGTTCTTTTACATTTCTTTATAACACGTGGTAGCTTCTTTGCAAAGAGCCTATATTGTGCTTTATTTACAAGTGTTTCTGTTAGTAATATATGAGAGATGTCCTAAGGCAATCGCCTTATGTATGAACCATTTATATGATAAATGAAGATTCACTATTTGAGTATACATGTTTTATGTATTTGATTGGATCTTAAACTCATTTACTGAATGTCCACGATACGATTCACAGCATGAGAGAATTTGTGATTGGATCACAACTAGTGAGTATCTCTACATGTGTAATTGTGATGTATCGGAATTATCCCTAGTCGATGAATTGATGGATCTGGACACCATCAATTCTGTTGAGACTAGCATGAGGTATACTCCTTGGTGTATCCAAGCAGCTGATTCTCACTGGCTGGAGACATAGTGATGTCCGGAGTTAATCGTGGATGCTAGTTATGGTAACTAGTTCATTGGAGTGACCAGTCGTAAGACTTCATATGGTTCTCTGCGTATATAGATATGTCAATGAAGTTCTTACTGTGGCTTAAGTGCGATGTTCCTTTGACTTGCGGTATTCAAGTCATCTTGATCATGGAGACTTATGCTTTGACATCTTAAGCAAACATCTCTAAGGAGATGTGGACCCGGATGATTGGGTATAAGTCAGTGATCGAAGGTGTTTGAATAGCCTATAAAGGATTCACCACTCCTTGCGAGGAGATGTATACCCATGGCCTCTCGTCGGATTGTTACTAAAGTCTTTGGCCAAAGCATTACATGTTTAGAGTAAGGTACTCTTCGATACATGTGAAGTAACTAGAATTCGTGGGACGAGGAAATGATACGGCTAGGTGACGTGATAGTCACCTAGTGGGGATCCACTACAATAGACCATGTCCTGAACCAAGTGGGTATAAGATGAGTGAAGGAATGGGGCACGATTCATTCATCATCAAGGGTTTCGTAAATAGTTCGATCAACCGCTGATCTTTTCTGCTAATCGGGGATCATGATGTACTACTAGGTGCCACTTCATGATCGCTCTATAATTAATGGTTAATTATAGACGCCAACATAAACCGAGAACCTATTTGGTCACACGACAACGAGTGTAATCCAAAGGATTTAAAACGAGCTTGAGAATGGGATTCTCGCATCGAGAGAAACTAGGTTTGGTTGGACAAACATAAAGCGAGCATGAAATTGTTTCAGTCGCAATGGAAGCGTGGATGGGCCGTGTCTTATGAAGACATAATGGATGGACCAAAATGGTTTGGTTCTAATCCAATGGATGAGAATAAACCAAAGGGTTTGGTTTAAATTAAACGAATGAACCAAAGGTTGGTTCGGTTCGTTTTAACTTAAAATAAACCATCATGGTTTGGTTTATTTTAACTTATCTTAATGGAGCGGGTTAACGGGCTTTATGGATATGATCCATTAACCATTAAGAGAATTAGTTCTCTATAAAAGTGGGCTTAAGGGATTGTTAAACCCTAGCCCACCTCCTTGGTGATTTGCCCTAACTACTAGGCCGCCAGCTTTGTGCAGCCCAAGACCCTGCGGCGTCCAAGCTCGGCCGGTGAACCTCGGCGACCCTCCGGTGATCTCCTATAGGTTGGCATCAAGGTGAGCTTTTTCTCTCCTTGTTTTGGCCGGGCGCTTTCCTCCACCAAGCTGTCCAGTTTTCTGGACAGCTTCTCCTCGCCGGAGCGTCGTTTGGACGACGGTTAGTGCTCCGACACGGCTAACTACCGGGATTTGATCTCCGGTAATCCTCTGAGTGGAGGACGGCGATTCGCCAAACGGTTGACGAACACCTCTCCGGAGAAGCGAGTTTTGAGAACTCGTTTTGGATCCGAATTTGGATTCGGATCGTGATCATCTTCGATCACGCCGTCCTTCAACACGAGGCTAGTAACCCGCACGAAGACGGCTCGTGACTTAGCGAAGTCATCCCGAGGAGCTCGGCGTGGATACACGGATAGAGACGATTCTACGAGAATCGCTCCTCTGATGCCGTTTCCGCTACACGCCATACGGAAGGTATAACGAGTAGTTTAATTTTCTTTTATTGCAAATTTTAATTTATGGTTATGTCTACACTTGTTGTAATAGCATGCGTGTGTTGTGTGTGTTGTAATAAATATAGATTTATTATTTAAACATGATCGAACACACACACGCCATTGTGTGATCTAAACCCAACAGATGTATCGAGCCGGGTTGTGTTTGACATAATCGTAAAATGGTTTCGAGCAATATAATGTATTTCTGGAAGTTTTCTAAATTTTGGAAATTTAGAAGTATTTATGGAAATTTTTCAATTTTGGAAAGTCTAGAAGTATTTATGGAAATCTTCCATTTTTGGAAAGTTGGAAGTATTTATGGAAATTGATATTTTCCATAAATAAAATATTTGATTAGATTCTGGAAATTTGTTTCCTAATTTAATCATGATTTGATTTGGGAAATCAAATCTTAAAATATTTTATTTCCATAAGTAGTTTTAAAGATTTAGGAAATTGGTTTCCTAAATAGATTTTCCTTAATCAAATAATTCCATGAATAAAATATGTGATTAGATTTGGAAATTTGTTTCCTAATTTAATTATGATTTGATTTGGAGAATCAAATCTTAAACATATTTTATTTCCATAAATAGTTATGACATATAAGGAAATATAAACATGACATAATTGTATGCCATGTAATTGCATTAGATGCATAACATTATGCCATGCGTGTCGTGACATGTAGATGTATGCCATGTATGTCATGCCATGTAGATAATAGTTATTTGCATGCAAAGAGGATGAGACATAAAAACCCTTAATCAATATTAAAGCCTACACCTTCCATAGTTCTGCTTTCTTTGGGTTGTTGGACTCTCTCAAGCCCGACTCGAACTCGAATATGTTCAAACCATGGAATAGTTTAATACTAATATGGTAAGAGTCAGAGGTCAATCGTTAGCTTTGGTTGTTGGACTCTCTCCAAGCTGGGCTAATTGGTTGAATGCGCTCTAACCATATTAAAACTATGTCCCGATTAATGGGTTGGCTTTAACCTGGAGCATCGGCTTGTTGGACTCTCTCCAAGGTCGATGTAAAGGGAGGTGAAGTTGGGTGCTATGCATATGATGCATACTTGTTAATGTGTTAACAACCCGATGTATGTGTGAACATTCAATTAGTTGATAGCACATTGTGATAGTTGCATATACGTGATATGCAATCAGTATAGATGATACCTACCGTCGTAGTTATGAATGGCTTTTTGGACTCTCTCCAAGGTTGTTTATAACTATGATAGATATCCGCCCATTCGGAGATGGACCTACGATCTCCCGAAGTGATTTTGGGGTTTTTGAAATTCGAAAAATGAATGGGATTTATAAATGTATATTGATGCATTTTAAAAATCATCTTTCTCATATATGCTCGTTTGTATTTCTAAGTTAATATATTGATCATGATGTGTTTGAATTTGCGTTCCATTTTGGATTCAAATAAATTGACTGGGCCGAACTTCTTGGACTGGCTTAGAAACTTGAGAATTGTTCTCAAGGTGAAAAGCTTGTAAATGTCCTCGAAGCGCCTCTTCCCGCCCGTCCTAGTGACGATGCAACTCTGGACCAATTGTTGGCCTATCAGAAACATGTGAGTGATTCTGAACAAATGAGTCAGATCATGCTAGCCACGATGGAACCCAGCTACGAAGCGCATGAGCATATGGATGCTCATATCGTAGTCCTTCATCTTTGTGAGTTGGTTGATGAGCAAGTGAGATTCGAAAGGATCGAAGTCTCAAAGCTCCACTTCACCTAAGAGATGATAGAAGGTTCATCTGGGGTACTGCTCAATATGCTGAATACTGTGGAGTCTTCTGAGAAGCATGAGCAGGGGACGGTGTTGTTAGTTGATTCCTCGAAGAAAGGTTCTAAGAGGAAGTCAAAAGGAACAGCAGAAGGGAAAGAAGAGACGGGCTAAGAAGGTAGAACTAGCACAAAAGGAAACTTGCCATCATTATGGCAAGTAGGCTACTCATTGAAGAAAGTGCAAGATTTATCTTGAGTCCAAGAAGGATAAGGCATCGGATGCCCCATCTTCTTCGTAAATCTTCGTTATTGATTATCGTCATTTTATTTCCTCAACACACTGGGTATTGGATCTGGTGTGACTCATATATGTAATGACATACATGGGCTAAGGAATAGAAGAAGTTTCGTCAAGGGAGAGTCAAATTTACGTGTTGGAATGAGCAACGGCCGCGACTCGCCATCTGAACGTATTTGTTGGAACTCCTGTAGGACTTGTCTTAGAATGACAATTGCTTATGTTCCTTCGTTGATAAAGAACATCATTTCTATTTCGTGTTTAAATAGAAATGGTTTCATTTGACTTTTTAGTAACAATTGTTGTTACATAACTTTGAATGGAGTTCTTTATGGGAATTGGAACTTTAAGCAATGGTGTTTATATGTTGGGACGATTCGGTGACATCTTCAATATCGAAGCGAGCAACAAGCGTGCTCGAAAGGATAATCAAATATACTACTATATGTGGCATTGTCGTCTTGGCCATATAAGCAAGAAACGCATGTCCGAATTACACCTAAGTGGAATTCTGGAATCGTTTGAATTGGATTCATACGATACATGCGAATCATGCTTAAAAGGCAAGATGACTAAGTTACCTTTTACTGGAAAAGGTGAACGAGTGGGAGAGTTACTAGGTTTAGTACATACTGATGTATGTGAACCTATGTCAACTCAAGCATTAGGAGGCTATAGCTACTTCATTACCTTCACCGATGATCACTACGCGGTTTGGGTATGTGTTCTTGATGAAACACAAGTCCAAGCCTTTGAAAGGTTCAAAGAATTGAAATGAAGTAGAGAAACAACATGACAAGAGTATTAAAATACTTGATCGGATCGAGGTGGTGAATACTTAAGTCAAGAGTTTCGATTATCTAAATGGCATATTGTCTCAATGGACTCGCCTATACAACACAAAGATAATGGTGTATCCGAGAGGCGAATCGACCTTGTTGGACGGTCGTCGATGATGAATCATCACGACTCTTCCCAAGTCCTTTGGGCTATGACTGCATACCTTGTTACTTGTTAAATGTAATGCCTACCAAGGTAGTCTCAACTACTCCATATGAGATATGGAATGGTAAGAAACCTCATGTATCTTACTTGAAGATATGGGGTTGTCCTCGCTTATGGATGATCGAATAAATGGATGCTAAGTCGATAAATGTCTATTTATTGGATACCCTAAGGAAACAAGGGGTTACCAATTCTATCATCCTGTGGAACAAAAGGTGTTTGTTTGAGGCACGCGTGTTTCTAGAGAAAGAGTTTCTCTTGAAGAAAATGGGAGTGTCGTCGAGCTTGAGGAGGCTCGAGAGACTCAAATAGACATTGATGAGATACGGTGAAGCACAACAAATGACAACTCATAGTGATCAAGAATCTACCGGATTATTGTAACACCACATCTTCGTAGATCCGGTAGAACACGCAATATTCCCGAGAGATATGGATTTCTCGTAGCGAATCGAACGACGTGTTACTCATCGTGACGATGAGGAGCCTACCGTTATGAAGAAGTCCGACAAGTTCGAAAGGGATAAGTGGCATGGTGCCGTGAAGTCGAAATGGATTCCATGTATGAAAAACCAAGTTTGGAACTTGGTTGACCCACTGAAGGATAAAGCCTATAGGGTGCAAGTGAGTTTTCAAGAAGAAAACCGGCATGGATGGTAATGTGATTACCTATAAGGCTAGATTGGGCGAAAAGGATATCGCCAAAAACAAGGTGTTGATTATGACGAAACCTATTACGTAGCTATGCTTAAATCCATTCGGATGCTCCCGCCATAGCGCTCATTATGATTATGAGATATGATGAGATGGATGAAAACAGCTTTTCCTTAATGGAAACTCGCCGAGGACGTGTATATGATATACCGAGGGTTTCAGCATCGGTTGATAAAACCAAGGTATGCAAATCGCGACGGTCCATTTATGGATCAAGCATCCAGAGTTTGGAATATCCGTTTTGATGAGACAATCAAAAAGTTTGATTTCTCACAAAATCCAGACGAACCTTGTGTGTACAAGAAGGTTAGTGGGAGTGCAGTCGTGTTCCTAGTATTGTATGTCGATGACATACTACTTATAGGAAACGATGTTTCAATCTTACAGTCAGTGAAGGTTTGGTTATCCAAGACATTCTCCATGAAAGACCTGGGAGAAGCAACCTACATCCTCGGGATTAAAATCTATAGAGATAGATCGAAACGGTTGCTTGGTCTTTCGCAGTCTACATATATAGACCGAGTGCTAAAGAGGTTTAGCATGTCGGAATCCAAGAAAGGTTTCTTACCCATCAGGCATGGGGTACACCTTTCGAAGTCTATGTGTCCGCGCACAGAAGACAAGAGGATTTGCATGAGTAAGATTCCCTATGCATCCGCAATAGGATCGATCATGTATGCTATGTTATGTACAAGGCCCGATGTATCGTACGCTCTGAGTGTCACGAGCAGATACCAGTCCGATCCAGGAATGGATCATTGGGCGGCTGTTAAGACGATCCTTAAGTACTTGAAAAGAACTAAGGATGTGTTCCTAATATATGGAGAAGGGTACATGGTGATACGTGGATATACGGATGCCAGCTCCAGACAGACATGGATGATTCCATGTCTCAGTCTGAGTATGTATTCACCGGGAATGGAGGCGCAATAAGTTGGAAAGGTTCCAAGCTTGACACTATAGCGGATTCTGCCACTAAGGCAGAATACATTGCAGCTTTGGAAGCAGCAAAGGAAGCGGTTTGGATCAAGAAGTTCATCTTTGAACTTGATGTGGTCTCATCAATGATCCAAACACGTGCTTCGCCGCTATCATCTTATCAGAGAGATCATCAGTAGGAACGAAATACAAATCGAGAAAATTCCCACTGAAAGGAACTTAGCGGATCCTTTGACTAAAGCATTACCTCAAAGTAAGTTTGAGGGTCATGTTGGTGCTTATGGTATTGGATACCGTAGCGATTGGCATTAGGCCAAGTGGGAGTCTGTTAGTAATATATGAGAGAGATGTCCTAAGGCAATCGCCTTATGTATGAACCATTTATATGATAAATGAAGATTCACTATTTGAGTATACATGTTTTATGTATTTGATTGGATCTTAAACTCATTTACTGAATGCCCACGATACGATTCACAGCATGAGAGAATTTGTGATTGGATCACAACTAGTGAGTATCTCTACATGTGTAATTGTGATGTATCGGAATTATCCTAGTCGATGAATTGATGGATCTGACACCATCAATTCTGTTTGAGACTAGCACGAGGTATACTCCTTGGTGTATCCAAGCGGTGATTCTCACCGGCCGGAGACATAGTGATGTCCGGAGTTAATCGTGGATGCTAGTTATGGTAACTAGTTCATTAGTGACCAGTAAGACTTCATATGGTTCTCTGCGTATATAGATATGTCGATGAAGTTCTTACTGCGTGGCTTAAGTGCGATGTTCCTTTGACTTGCAGATTCAAGTCATCTTGATCATGGAGACTTATGCTTTGACATCTTAAGCAAACATCTCTAAGGAGATGTGGACCCGGATGATTGGGTATAAGTCGAAGTGATCGAAGGTGTTTGAATAGCCTATAAAGGATTCACCACTCCTTGCGAGGAGATGTATACCCATGGCCTCTCGTCGGATTGTTACTAAAGTCTTTGGCCAAAGCATTACATGTTTAGAGTAAGGTACTCTTCTATACATGTGGAGTAACTAGAATCCGTAGGACGAGGAAATGATACTTAGGTGCGACATGAGTCACTTAGTGAGATCGGATACAATAGACCATGTCCCAACCAAGTGGGTATAAGATGAGTGAAGGGAATGGGGCACGATTCATTCGAAGCATCAAGGGTTTCGTAAATAGTTCCGGATCAACCGCTGATCTTTTCGGTTAATTGGGGATCATGCGATGTACTACTAGGTGCCACTCATGATCGTTCTATAATTAATGGTTAATTATAGACGGCCAACATAAACCGAGAACCTATTTGGTCACACGCACAACGAGTGTAATCCAAAGGATTTAAAACGAGCTTGAGAATTGGATTCTCAGACCGAGAGAAACTAGGTTTGGTTGGACCAAACATAAAGCGAGCATGAAATCGTTTCAGTCGCAATGGAAGCGTGGATGGGCTGTGTCTTATGAAGACATAATGGATGGACCAAAATAGTTTAGTTCTAATCCAATGGATGAGAATAAACCAAAGGGTTTGGTTTAAATTAAACGAATGAACCAAAGGTTGGTTCGGTTCGTTTTAACTTAAAATAAACCATCATGGTTTGGTTTATTTTAACTTATCTTAATGGAGCGGGTTAACGGGCTTTATGGATATGATCCATTAACCATTAAGAGAATTAGTTCTCTATAAAAGTGGGCTTAAGGGATTGTTAAACCCTAATCATCCAAAACCCTAAACCTTGGCCGCCCAACATAGTTGCCGCCCACCTCCTTGGTGATTTCGGCGCCCAACTACTAGTCGCGCCCACTTTGTGCCGCCGTCCAAGACCCTTGCGGCCCAAGCTCAATGTGAACCTCCGGCGACCCTCCGGTGATCTCCTATAGGTTCGCATCAAGGTGAGCTTTTTCTCTCCTTGTTTTGGCGCGCTACTCCTCCACCAAGCTGTCCAGTTTTCTGGACAGCTTCTCCTCTCGTCGAGCGTCGTTTGGGACGACGGTTAGTGCTCGGCACGGCTAACTCAGGGATTTGATCTCCGGTAATCCTCTGAGGTGGAGGACGAAGGATTAAATCAAGCGGTTGACGAACACCTCTCCGGAGAAGCGAGTTTTGAGAACTCGTTTTGGATCCGAATTTGGATTCGGATCGTGATCATCTCTCGATCACGTCGTCTTCAACACGAGGCTAGTAACCCGTACGAAGACGAAGCTCGTGACTTAGCGAAGTCATCCCGAGGAGCTCGGCGTGGATATGGATAGAGACGATTCTTACGAGGATCGTTCCGGTTGATGCCGTTCCCGCTACACGTCATACGGAAGGTATAACGTAGTTTAATTTCCTTTTATTGCAAATTTTAATTTACGGTTATGTCTACACTTGTTGTAATAGCATGCGTGTGTTGTGTGTGTTGTAATAAATATAGATTTATTATTTTTAATTGCTTCCGCTGTGCTCATGTTTACGAAACATGATCGAACACACACACGCCGCGGTGCCGGAAACCCAACAGTTTCAAGTATGATAGATTTCTATGATGATGTTTGAGTTGGTTTAACTTTATAATCCTCAATACATGCTGTTGGGTTGAGTATGGTCAAACAGTTTGAGATGCCTCAAAGGTCTCAAGTATACCACCTGATCCATGTTGCGGAAAAGAAAATTATGGAATTGTTCCATCTAAGTAAATATATTTCAAAAGTGATTGATATTGGGAATGATTGCTGCATAAGTTGAAGGGAATTGACTAATGGGTGGTACAGGAATGGGTATCAAGTGTGTATTTGTGCGTCTTTATAATGCCATGCTAATATCATATTCATTGTAGTCCTGGTCCAAACATACTGAAAGATCTTATCCAGTGCTTATGTGAAATAACTAAAGGCTGCCTCTCATCTTTTGTCCACCATTGCAAATAGGGCTGAGCAAAATATCAGTTAAACTGAATTAACCTACTGAACCGACCGAAACTGGAAGTTCGGTTCGGTTAATTCGGAAATTTATTTTAAAAAAATCCATTAATTAGGTTAGTTCAGTTCGGTTTCGGATTTAAGAATTTGATTTAACCATGTTTTAGCAGTTGACTAATGATTTTCAGTCGATTGTTATATTTTAGCAGTCGAATGATGATCCTGAACTGCGATTTCAAAATCGCAATACTATTCAACCGACTCCCCATCATCAGTCGAAGGATGATGAAAAGATTGGTTATTTTGGTTTTCAATTGAACTAATTGTTTTTTTATCGGTTCAATTTGTTCGATTTTCGTTGGAAAGTTTTGTTGGTTTGCTTAGTTCAAAAAAAGTTCAGTTTGTTTGGTTTCAATTTAATCGGTTTGGTCGGTTTGTTTATTAACCGATTGCTTACCCCTAATTGCAAAGCGAGCAACATTATTAATTAATTACATTGTGACCACAACCTCCTAGTTTTGAAGCAACCAGTAGTTATTTTTATATTCCTCCTGAAATATCAACACATTCTAGATGTTGAAGATCATATAGTAGGAATTTGTTTCTTTCTTTATCCCTTTTCCACTCCTGTGCTAAGTTGGTTTGGCTAGTTGATCTGTGTCTGGTTGTCAAATTATGTTTGATGTGATGAATGTCTAACGTTGGGCTTTGGAGTTGGATGAAGAATTATATCCCTTTGTCCTTTCTTTATTAAAAAAAATGGGTTTTTATCATGCAGTTCGATGAAGAGTCACAATCTCCCTATGTGAAAAGGATAAAAACAATTGTACACCCTGGTGAGGTAAAACACTTATTTCACAATTACAATTTTCAATAACCTCTTATTATACCTTTATATTATTCAAAATTGATCTTTGGGTTTTTCTACCTACTTGCTATGATGGGCAGTCCACTCAGGCATTGTGTAGGGTGATGTCCATAAAACGTACAGCCAAGTTATATTACAAAGTAACAATTAGCTAAACAGGCATTTTGATTTTTTAATTCACGGTATGATTTATAGCTGAATTCATAACACATGCATTAAACAATCTTACTTGTTCTCATTGTAAATCTTTTTATTTAGCTTCCGCGTCTAATGATTACTGGTCCAGCCATTTACTGAGCCAAATGACCTGTTCTCAAATAGACTGCGAAGCATCCTTCAGTTTCACACTCCATTTATAAGTGGACTGCTAGGTGTATAACACTGGACTGTATGCCTCCTGTTATTAGTGGCGGTGAACCCATTTCCTGAGCTGACTAACCTGTTCTAAAAGGACTGCTTATCATTCTTTCAGGGACACTTTATATTGAAGTGGACTACTTATCTGTATTCACCTCATTGTAAATTTGTCACGATCTGCTTAGATGATAAAACTGACTTATTAACTTGTTAGGCCTAACAACCGGTTTAAAATTCTCGAGTCTAAGTGATTTACTTATGTGAGAGCTTACAGTTCTCTATGTGGAACTGAATT
Organism: Wurfbainia villosa; assembly: GCA_025175895.1. Classification (NCBI taxonomy): domain Eukaryota; kingdom Viridiplantae; phylum Streptophyta; class Magnoliopsida; order Zingiberales; family Zingiberaceae; genus Wurfbainia; species Wurfbainia villosa. The sequence goes on from CM046005.1 coordinate 1,345,137, forward strand.
AGGGGTTACAATCTTCCCACCTTGACATCCACATCAAGGTAATGCCCAAATCGTAATCTTGAACCATTCCTGATTGGGCACGTGAAGCTTAATGGTGGGTCCATGGTCACATAAGCAGGTCTTTTATGAAAATACCTCACTATGCTTAGGATTAGATTCGCTATGATACCTGTTATCATGATCTGCTTGGATGAGAGAACTAACCCATTAACTTGCCTGGCCCAACGACTGCCTAAAATGTTTCAGTCCAAGTTCATAACTCATCTAAGCTTATAAACCCTTAATTTCTTTCATACTGCTCCATATTTGATTAAACTCACTGTATTGGAGCTGTTAATTGATGAGGCTAGTTTCTGAATCTATGAATTGAACTGCTAATGCCATTTATGATGCACATGTGGGACATAGTAGTAGGTTTGATCTCTGCTAACTTGCAGGTTAATAGAATCAGAGAATTTCCTCAGAATAGTAAAATTGTTGCAACACACACAGACAGTCCTGAGGTAGGTTCTTTGGACTTTAACCTTGGATTATTTTCATTAATTTGAATATTGAAAGTTACGGTTGCTTATCTTGATTTTACTGCAGGTATTTATTTGGGATGTTGATGCACAGCCTGATTGTGGTGATAGACTTGGGGATGCAGAATGCCATCCAGATTTGGTTTATTTTTTCTTTCTATTGCATTTTTTTTTTCAAGTACTTCAATTTCTTATTTAATAACATGCTCATCCAAAGAGCGATATACACACAAGCACTCTGTTACATACTTAAACTAACGTCTCACATGATTTTACATTATTTGCCATTTTGCTACAAGCAGATACTTGTGACTCATTCTCTGGTTCTTGCAGATATTGAAAGGGCATCAAAGTAATGCAGAATATGCTCTTGCTATGTGCAATTCTGAACCCCTTGTACTTTCCGGAGGTCAAAACTATTCTTCTAGAAGTTTGATTCTTCAATATGTTGCAAGCTCGATCACTCTTCTATTATCATTAGTTATGTTTATATTTTAGTTGTGTTTGTATTTTATTTGGCAATTTAACAATTTAACCTTTTCCTTTAATAATTAAATGATACTTCTAGTAGGCACACATTGTTTGGAAAGGTCAATTTTTGATTCAATTTCAATTTAGAACTCTAATGAACCAATAAGACGGAACTAAATTGTAAGGTCTTGTATATGGATGGATAAAGGGGTGACCATGGTTCGGTTCGAACCGTGAATCGAACCTGAATCGATGGCTCAAAAATCAAATCAAAACCGCTTTTTTGATTTCAGTTCCGAAACCGGAACCGGAGACATATGGTTTGGTTCCGGTTCTTAATTTTTTCGAATCGGAACCGAGCCCGGAATCGAACCAGAACCGGAAGTAAGTATTTTTTTTTGTTAAAATCGGAATTAAATTTTTAAAAATAATTTGATATTTACTTTTGAACAAAAACTAAACTCATTCAAAATTCAAATTTTTATTAGTGTGTCACAATTATAATAATAAATATACATAAAAATCAAAATTAAAATCATTTAAAATTTATATTTGGTATCATAGCATCATAACAATCAACCTGCACAAAAATTAAAAGATTCAAAATTTAAAATTTTCATTGTTGCATCACAATTATAATAAAAAATATTCATAAAAATCAAAGTCATTTAAATGATATGTGAACTACGAGGGCTTTGATTCCTTAAATTCAAACTCTTTACTTTTTTTTAAAGTGTTAAATCAAAGAATGAGAGATGTAACATATTATAATATATATATTCTTTCTTTTTAATTTATTGATGTGAATTTATTAATTAAATATGTTTCGATTATAATTTTTTATGATAAATATTTGATTTAAAGAGTTATATCAAATAAATAAATCGGCATAAGTCAAATCTCCACATATAAAATTTGAATTTAAATATAATTTAAATTAAAATAAATTGACCGAATTAATGAATTGAAAAATAATATACTTAAATCGCCTATTAAAGAAATGAGAGATTTAAAATTAAATAATTTTAATTTTGGGTATAAACGGTTCGAACTAAAATCAAATCGTAAGGAACCGAAATCGTCGCTTAACGGTTCGGTTCCGATTCCGGTGGATGATGAATTGGAACCGACAATTCCGAAATCAAAACCGAACTGTAAGGAACTGGCGGTACCGAAACCGTTGATGAGCGATTCGGTTCCGGTTCCATTGGATAATAAACCAGAATCGACGGTTCCAAAACTGAAACCGGCGGTTTTGGAACTGTGGTCACCCCTAGATGGATTACAGCGAAGTTAGTAAATTTGAATGTACTATTTGATGTATTTTTGGCACGGTTTTAGGTTTTGAAATATTCAAATTAATAATTTTGATTTAGTTGAAATTGAACCTTGGCAGTCATTATTTGTTTGCTCCAAAACTTCTCTAGGCAGTAAGTTATCTCGCTTACTCTGTATATATTTTAATACATAGATAATATTTTTGCAGGGAAGGACAAATTAGTTGTTTTGTGGTCTATAAATGATCATGTGTCTGCTTTATTAAATTCTGCATCCACTGCTTACCTTGGATTGTTGAATGGAAGCCTTAGCTACAGTCACTCTAAGGAGGCTACACATTTGAAGGTATCTTGCACTCCTACAGTTGCACCCAGAGCCATGTTCCATGGCCATGAGGATACTGTTGAAGATGTTCAGTTCTGCCCTTTTAGGTGATTGAATAATTTCTGAGTTGCTTAGGTACGTGGTTTTAATGCACAGCCCCAGTGATTCTTTTTTCATTTTTTAAGTCCACAGGAATTTTGTAGCGTTGGTGATGATTCTTGCCTGATTCTGTGGGATGCTCGTGTTGGGACCACTCCTACTCTTAAGGTTCTTGTGTTAATTTCCTTTTTTCATATCTTTGTTGTTATGTGGTTCAGTGTATAGATTCCTCTTTTATTCTTATGCATGGTGTTATGTTTCTTACATTTATTTACAAATGTTGTATCTTGACACTTGATTCAGCTATAGTTGTTAATTGTTACCTGGATAATTGGAATTTAATTAGGAATCTGATATCGTATGCTGGTGGTTCTCTACTGTTCCTTTCTGTGGTATCATGAGTATTTAATGCTAAATTCTTTTCCATTTAACAGGTTGAAAGGGCTCATGATGGTGATATTAACTGTGTCGATTGGAACCCTTTGGATGTAAATCTTCTCTTAACTGGGTATATCAGACCAAACTGTTAATGTCAAATCTTCTCTTATGTTTTCACCTTCTCAAAGATGTTCTACCGTGCTCAATTTCCCATGAGTGCTCATCATGTTTCACTGTTAAAAGATGTCAGTTTTGTTGTGTAATACTTTTTCATTGTAGGTCTGCAGACTCCTCTGTTAAACTGTATGATCGGCGATATATGACTACTGGAGGTATTGGGTCACCTGTGCACACATTTCAACATCATAGAGCTGCTGTTCTTTGTGTGCAGGCATAAGTTTTTTCCTTATTTTGTCTTTGATCTGAAAACTTTTGGTCATTAAAATGAAATAGCCATCCTATTTCTATTTGATTTCCTCAGTGGTGTCCAGATAAATCATCAGTTTTTGGAAGTGCTGGAGAGGATAATTTCCTAAACATATGGGACCATGCAAAGGTATTTAACTGCTCAATATTTGAGGATTAACACTCAATATCATTTCCTTTTTAACCATTATTTGATAGTATTCTGTAAACAGTGAATGAACATTGCAACATTGAGGCTATTTTGCATGGGAAAATATAATATGCTTATAAATGAATTCATATTAGTTTTTTTATACATTTCCTATTAGATAGATGTTTAGATCTAGCCTGTTATTTGCTTTTTTCATATGCTTAAATGTACAGTCTTGATATTGTCGTACATTATAAAAATGCAGTAATTGTGTCTAGCTAGTCTATACCTTGTAGTGGGTTTCATGGGAAGCTAATTAGAACTTTACATTTTGTTTGACAACTAATCCTGTCACGTCTACCTAGAGAGCTGGCAAGTTAGTTTTCGTCATTATTTCCTTTGAATTTCTGGAGCCCCTTGATTGAATCTAACACGTGATAGCATGGTCTTTGAATCATAATGATGGAAATTGGTTAAATGTCACCATTTACTGCAATTGCTCTTAAAAATTGTTTTCGGTCATCTTAGATGTGATCTACATTAGCACTGGATTCTACAATCATGATTGAACTAGAAGAGTTGATTCCGATACTATCATGTTTTCATGTTTGGCCTTCTACTGGTGCTCAGATTTTTTCTCTTTATTCGTCAGGGTTGATTTGGTTCTACTAGTCATGATTTTTGAATGATACAATATTTGTTTTCAAGAAAGAAGGCAGGGTATACTTACAGATAATAGTTATTTTCAATAACTTTGGAAGGCTATTAGCTCATTCCATGCAATTCTGGAGAAATTTCTTACCTTTGTCATCTGTCTGTTTAAAGTTTTGCATTTCTTTAAGTATATTCACTTTTTTTTTTAGGTTGGTGCTAGTGATGAATATTCTAGACCTCCAGGTTTATTCTTTCAACATGCTGGGCACAGGTACAAATTATTTTGTTCATCTCCTTTTTAGCTAGGTCAGAAAATTTGAATTGTTTATGGCTGTCATCTCTGTTTCTTCTACTGTTATTTTATGTGTGTTCAGCAATAGTATTCATATAAGACATTGTATGTTCTGTTTTGGTTTTTTGATTAACTTAGTTTTTTGGTATAATTCTAACCTATTGGTGTTTTTCTACTCTTGGCATCAAAATCTAGCCAACACATGGTTTAGATAATCCCCTTTAGTCCCCAAAAGCCTGTTGTTTGTGGTTAGACAGAAACATTTGATATTGTCCGGGTTAAACATGGCTTTTAGTAAGGTTTTAAATAAAGTATGTGTCTGGTGTGCGAATTATCAACCCACTAAATAGGAACATATGCAGTATGTGTGCATATATGCAGGGGCATTTGCAATACTATCATATTTTTTTTATATTGATAAAAATACATAAGGTCTGGATAACAATATATATTGATCAAACTATCTAATGCATGCTGATATCCAGCGAAGGTGCATTTGGAACAAATTATGGCGTGTATAAGCTGTGTATTCAACTTTACAATGGGCACTATGTTAAAAACACCAACACGCCCATGACCATGGATGACTGTAATACCATTATTGATTTTTGCAAAGAGAAAGCCTAGAGTCAGGCTTTATAGAAGAAGGAAGTTATATGGTTCAGTTCACTGTTCTCGATGAAAATCCCGAATCACACTTGGTGAAGAGATTTTATGTGCTTGATTTATTTATCAACGTAGGTCTTCTTCACAAGAGCTCATGAACTGACCAACTCATACTTGGGAAGTGGTACAGTCATGTGGAGAAGGCTAGGAATCTACTGGTGAGTTAGACAGGAAATATTATTGTGGGAGTCAAGTCATCAAGAGGATTTTTTTTTCTCTTTTGGAGTAGCAATGATAGTGGTATGGGGCAGCGCGGTGCATGAAATTTTCACCAATATGGGGTCCTAAAAAAGGATCTATTACGTAGTCTTACCTTACTTTGCAAAAGACTATTTCTATAACTCGAACCTTTGGCCTTTAGGTCACATGACAATAATTTTACCATTGCGTCAAGGCTCCTCTTTAATGATAGTGATATAATGAGATTGATTATAGCCTCACATGCTGCTATGTTCTTTAGTGCTTTACCACTAGACAACATTCCTTCCTAAGATTAGGCTAATCACTCATGTTGCTCAATTTTCACTTTAGTGCACATCAGTTCTAAGCTGGAGTAAAAGCACATCAGTTCTAAGCTGGAGTAAAAGTAATTCATTCAATCCCGAAAGAATGACAACCATCGTTTACTTCAATTGCATTGTATATATCTTATCATTTTGTTAAAAAAAAATAATAAAAAATCTAGGCTAAGGTTAGGAATTGTTTTGGTGAATTATCGAATTGTGAATTGTAAAATTCAGATAAAGAATTATTAGAGATCTTAAGAATAATTCTTCTTCACTCGGAATAGTTTTGTATACCATAGTATAATCGTTTATTTGATAGCATGATAGAACAGATATGTTAAAAAAACGTAGGATGTGAATACCAAAATTGAACCCTCAAATTATATAAAAATTTGGGATAAAATTGATGAAGCAAATATTAACTATCGCACATATGGGATACAAATTGAAAATTAACAACAACAACTAAGTCTTTATCCCACTAAGTTGGGTAGAGATTGAAAAAGTATAATATTTTATTATTTGAAAGCTAAGTAATACAAAGAGACTATATTTTTATAGACCCAATATCAACTGAACTAGGAAAGGAATAATTCTGATTGGAAAACACTACTAAAGCACAAGAACCTTTACCATGCTAAAAGATACTAATTAATTTTAACCAAATTAAAAGATATAAACACTCAAATAACAATTAGTGAAAGGAATTACAAATTTAAATTTTAACCAATGCTTATTTTTTTCATTTCCATCACGTAATTTTACATCTCCAATTGAGCTCATAAAAAACACATAAGTATAATTTGTTGGTATTTCATCCCATTAAGAAATGAAGTACATTGAGCAATATAAAACTTCCTCGTTAAATGCATTTGATATAGAGAAATTATTGTTGTCAAATGGACAACTTAGACATGACATCACTTCCAAGGCATTAATGATGCTGATCCTATTGTCATTCAATGTGATAAAATCTATTCTCCTAAATCATTATATATTAGGTGTAGACTTCCATTGACTATTGTTTGACCCTGTCTTCTACTCTCATACACTTTACATGAATGTGCTCTTTTAATATAAAATGCATCATTTATTTCTTTCTTTATAACAGATTTAGTTTAATTTATTGTAAATTGGGTTTAATTTAAGTTCTCCATGAGTTATATTTTCTTTTAGTTGGTTCTTATTTTTAAAATCTATAGAATAAGATTTGTAATAAGTTTCACAATGAAACATATCGAATCGAACCAAATTGTACGATACAAATGATGATTCTGATAACCATTAGCATGCAATGGTGTTCAAGCTTGATGGCCCCAAAAGGGGAAAAATCAATATCTTCTTGTCCTGAGGTCCAAAGTGAGGATGTTACGTTTTAACAGGGATAAAGTTGTGGACTTCCATTGGTGTGAAACTGAACCATGGACCATAGCCAGCGTTTCTGATGACTGTGCGAGAGTCAATGGTGGTGGGACTCTACAGGTAAATTGTTTCTGTCGCATAAACCAAAATGGCACATACAAAGATGCTAATCGATCAAATATCTGACATCGAAACAGCTGTATGATTGTTTAATTTTGAAATTTTGATTTTGCAGTTGTGGCGCATGAGTGATTTTATCTACAGGCCCATGGAAGAAGTTTTGGCAGAGTTAGAGACGATCAAGGAACAAATCTATTGCTATTCAACCGAGACATGAATGTATGGTTATGTTCTTTTCATTCCTTTTTTTATTTTTTATTTTTCATTTTTCTCTGAGAACACGAGGTAAAACAATTTAGATTTTATTTTCTTAGGAAATGAACTCTAACTTGGCTTAGTTGAGGTAGTTTGAATCAGATCCACTCTAATCAAGTGTCATGCTAATCACCATTTGGCTGGCATTTATGATAAAAACTGTGGTTCCACAGTTATACCGCGTTTGGTAAAACTATAGCGAAGAACAATTTTTCTATTTGAAATTTATGATAAATATGCGATAGATATATGTCAGACTGAAATTGAGCAAAAGAATCTGATTTATAAAAAGGTACTGATGCATTTACAATTCACTAAAGTAATTATTTACTTTCAATGTTAGTTTCTTTACCATTCATGTGTGCAAGACAATTATATGCACCATTTTTTGTTAAATAATTCTCCAGTTCTGTATGATTCTTGCTAGAGCTTAAATGAAATAAAAACATAGTTTTTCTTGTTTACTCGGAAGCAAGGAGAAAGGAATTTATTTTTTTCTAAACAATTACACGTCTTTTTTTTTTTACATAATTTATTTCATTCATCTTCCGTTTTCTACAAGGAAACACTAATACATTCGATATTAAAGGTGGGAGAGTAGGAAAAGATAGCTGGATAGAACATTGAGGAATTTTTCGTTCCCTCTTTTTCGTCAAATTAGGCTAATTAGAAGTTCAGAGACGAAGGATGAGAAAAAGGGTGAAAGCTGCCGTTTCTTTTATTTCTTCACTGTTATCAATCAACCACAGTAGACGGTCGACTGTCGGCCACCAACAAACTATCAGTCCCATCAATTTTCAAGTTCAAAGTGATTCTCTTTTAGTTAACTTTTTGGTCTACCATTTATTTTTTGTTTTTTAAAAATGTTTTTAGCATGCATTTTAGAAAATTTGATTATGAAAATGTTTAGGTATAAGAGTTTTTAAATATATAATGTACATTGTGGGATCGAATTGATCCCAGTCAGTCTTTGGCGAGGAAGAAGGATATCTATATCATCTTTTAGAAAAAATATATGTTTTGGTGTGAGGTTTAGATTTACTAAATAGTTAAGGTGTGACATGGGTTAGTAATATTAAAAATAAGTGATGGCATAGTGTCTATGTTTGGGTTGCCAACAGATATTGATCATTATCTGTCCGGCTTTTTTAAACTCGACTATTAGTAATTACACTACATCATTTATGGTCGAAATTAAATCCATATCAAATATTCTCCTTCTCGCTCTCCCTCTTTTTCCTTGCCTTTCCTCTCCGTTCAATCTACCTTTTACAAGCCAACAAAATAAAGCCTCTTCTCTAGCTGCCACTGTGTCATTTCCTCCTCTATTATCTCGCACTATTCACTTTCCCTACCTTCTATCATTCCGAAGATTCAATAATTTGAAGAGGCCAATTTCATTCTGGCATTGTGATTCAATGATTTCACGTGGCCAATTTCATTCTGGCATTGTGATTCAATGATTTGAAGTGGCCAATTTCATTCTGGCATTGTGATTCAATGATTTGAAGTGGCCAATTTTATTCTGACATTGCAATGTCGGTATTGCTGCCATTTTAATCTTATCTAAAATCATTGCTTCTAGTTGTCTCAATGTCATTTGTTGTCTATTGGAATGTCTCCAAGTGATCTCAAAATATATAAGGATGTATTTGGTTCAAAGTTATCAGGAATAACTTTGATGATCCATCTAAGATTATTCATAATGATCTTGTTTGATTTCAGGGATAAGTGATTTCCAAGTAACGAAGTATATCCGTTACATCAGCAAATAAGATATGTAATCCGGAATCATATTATCTAGGGGAGAGTAAGATTTTTTTTTAATTTCGAAGTTAACAAATATTTTTTTTTAAATTATCTTTTAAATTTTATCAAATTTTAATTTTATCATAATATAATTAAAATCTTAATTGATCGCTCATCGTCGTTGACAGTCGATCGTCGATCGTCTTCGTCGATTGTTGACTGTTGGTCGTCGATTGTCACCGACAATTGTCGTCGGTCGTCGGCCGTCGATTGCCCGTCACCCGTCATTGGTTGTTGATCGTCACCCATCGATTGTCGATCGTTGTCATTGCCCATCATCGCCTTCGTTGTTGTCCAATGTCATTAACAGTTGTCAGTTGTCGTCGTTGATATTGATACCAATACTATTATCTTTCAAAGTAAACGGAATTTTAGAATTGAACCGAGGATAATATAATAAAATATTAAATTAGATTATACACTAAAATCTCTAAACAAATAAGTTTTTATTGTATTATTTAGGATTGAACTAATTAACATAAGTTATGTTTCATTTTCTATAATCTTGATTATGTAATTATTTGGTAATTATATAATTAAGATTATGTATGATAATTTAAATCAAACGCACCTAAAGAGTTAAAATGATCAATGCTTTGAAAGTCCATTTTGTAGCATACATAAATTATGCCTAGTAGACAAATACTTCTAAATTATTATAAATAAATAAATGAATTTGAAATTCTTAAATGACAAAAACAAAATTAAATAATAAATGTTTATATATATATATATATATATATAAAAGAATGTCATGCTATACAATTTATCCGTGAACATCTTTTATTATCTGATTCTCTACGATTCAAAAATTAGATTATAATATTCATCCGATTAGATAGTAAATGAGTATTTCAGATGAATATATATATATATATACACATACATTGTCTAAGAAATTTCAATAAATGGTATTACTACAATATCCACAATCAATCAAACGGAAAAGCAAACCAGATAAATTAAAACAACAACTGCTTAATTTTATAAATAATATATTTCTTCCAATCTTGTCTTTGTTTTGGTAGGGTTTTGATCTTCTCTGTTTCTTGCACTAGCTTGTTGCCAATGTCATGGCGGCGGTAGTAATAGTACGCTTCAAGGGAAGGGATTAGGGTTTAGGAGATGGTCCACTTCCAGATCTTGACACGGGGCTTGACCTTGCAGGCAGCATTCGAAGTGGGCGCTGTCGCCGCTGCCTTCCCCGTCGGCACCGCCACCTCGATGCCGGAGCACTGCACCTTGACCCGGATCCTCTTCGTCTTCAGACTCCCGATCTTAACCCCCACTTTCGTGTCCACATCGATTTCCAGCGACAGCCTCGTCCTCCCCCTCAGATCCCGCGTCGCCGCCGAGTCCAGCGTCCGGCCGCCGCCGCCAGCGGCCAGCGTGGCGGAGAGCAGAGTCGTGTTCTTCGCCCCCTGGCGGAAGGCGGGGAAGGACCCGTCGCCGACGTCCACCCCGCCGGAGAAGACGGAGACGGAGGCGGGGTCGTAGAGGAAGACGAGCTTGCGATTAGGGTTTCTGGCAGTGACGTTGAGGTCGAGGCGGGAGGTGAGGCTGCCTCCGGCGGAGACGTTGAAGGCGGCGAGGCGGAGGGCGGAGACGGCGAAGGCGGGGCGTTGGGGGCGGTAGATGAAGTAGAAGACTCCGAAGGCAGCGGCGCTGAGGAGGATGAGGAGGAAGAGAATGAGGGCGAACCAGAGGAAGCAGGAGCAGCAGCAGCTCCGGCGCCGCCGCCGGGGCGGAGGAGGTTTGCGGGGTTGGGGGCGATAGACCGGGAGCGGGCCGCCCTTAGACGGCGGAGCGCCGGAGACTGCCGCCTGGGGAGGCTGCGCGGCGGGCTTGACGGAAGGGTAGACTCGCTCCGCCATTGATGCCCTCCCTCCTCGATCTGCCGCCATTGATCACCTTTCGAGCCCGATCTATAGAGAGAAGGGATGCGGCCCAGCTCGTTGGGCATCATCCTTTACCGCCGTCAGATTGTCATCCAACGGGTTAGACTCCTGCTTCGTGATTCGTGAACTGACAAAATCCGTTGAGACGTCCCACGTCGTGGAAATGAAAAAAACTGTCAAATCTAACGGTAGTTTGCTCCACGTCCATCGCGCATGGTTCACGCTTATCAAAATAAAATTATTTTTGATAATTATTACGATCGTTCCAAATATATTCGCTTAGAAAATAAAACTAAAAAAATGGGAAGATTTTTTTCCACGATGTTTGATTTCTTGTAAATTAATATTTTTAAAAATTGATATGGAATATCATTTTTTTTCGATTGAGCTCAACTTGATAACCTATTATTCTTCCAAAATTAAATATTTTTATTCTTAAAATAAGACTTCAATTTTTTATTTGTTAATTTCGAATGCACAAAATAATAATAATAATAATAATAATAATAATAATACGACTACATGCAGTTAATTATCCTTCAACAATCTTTCTTCCTTATAATGACAAAATTAACACGTCAATTTGTCACTGTTATCTCTTTGATTGTTCATCAATTAAACTATTAGAATTTGTAAACGTGACGTTAATAGTTCTCCTACCGAGAAATGTAATTTATTCTTTGGATGTTAATTAATTATTGTGCCAAAAAGTCATGAATCTTAAAAAAAAAAAAGCATTTCTGTTCATTCATCTCGATCTTCTCCTTCTCCCTGACAGTCTTGCTAATTTTCAAGTAAAATTCTGATTAAATGTCATGTTTTTAGATATACTAAATTAGTTTCCCCCCCCTCATTTTAGTTAATGAGAATTAAGGATCTTTAAACAGCATAATTTGGAGGATGAAAGCCCAGACGTTAGTGAGCATTCAATATTATATTGTTAGTAAATTTAAGATTACCAGAAAAAGAATTAGTAAATTTCTTTCAATTTAATATTGCTAGTTGACGGGGAAAATAAGATAACATTTTAGTTCAATTGAAAACAAAATTCAAACTAAATATATTTCTTGTGCATCATAAATCTTAATGTTTTTTTGGTAATTCAGTTTTACGATTTGATTAATCATGGAGGTGATTGATTAAGTCTAATAAAAATTTGTCTTCAGTATCATCAGAAATAGGCATGTTTATCAGTTCTTCGGTTCCGATTCCAATTCAATTCTGGTTGATTCCGAATCTGTCAATGTTGGAACCAATCTGAACCGATTCAAAATTGATTCTCGAACGCTCGGTTTTGAACCTGCTCAACTGCTCAACCGGGCCAAATGGTTCTGCATCGTTCCGAAATGGTTCCGGATTACCTTCCTCGAATTTGAGTTTCCAAATTCATCTAACGTGTTGGTGATCATATTCTTTTTTTCTATCACAAAATAATCTTGTAGAGATGTTAGCATGCTAAGAATTTTCACCTTTAAATTAACAATCGAAATCAGATCCAAATCAAAACCAGAATCGGTTCCAAATCGGTTCCGAAAAGGTTCCGAATCGGTTCTGAACCGGTACCGAAATCGATTGGAACCGAATCGGAATCGGAATGGTTCTGGTTCAATTCCAGAACCACTTCATCTGAATCGATTCCGGTTCCGAATTTAACGGATTGATTCCGACTCGATTCCGAATCGAACCAATCCGTTAAACATGCCTAATAAGAAATTCAAACATCGTTGACAAATATATATACGGTGTGGGAAATCGAACCCTTGTTGCATAGATGTCTCCGTCTCACCGTTTCTAACACACCATGTCTCGAGGGAGCGGCTGCTATCATAAATCTTAATTTTTTTATAACCCAAGTTCATCTAAGACTTGCAACTAACTAGTCTTGAAGATGACCAGTCTGATCCCAAGGAGCGACCAACAAATAAATCTAGGAAGCACACATAATTTCAATGGACGATCCAGTATCATGAGTGGTTCGTGCTGGACAAGTGGGTCCATCAGGCTCTATTCGACAACGCTCAGATACCATTTGTTGGAGTCTGAGGTATCTACGAGCACTATCACAAAGCACATCGTCACCACGGATCTGTTGGATAGTAAAGCATCGCTAGAGGGGGAGAGCGAGGGGGGGGGGTGAATAGCGAGCGTGAAATTTTTTCATCTTTTCATTCGTTCGATTAAAACACAGAGATGCATAGTGGAAAGTAAAGAACACAAGTTTATTTTTACTTGGTTCACAACTCAATGGTTGTTAATCCAAGGCCCCGCGATCCTTAACCGCATGCGAAGAGGGGCAATCCATTATAGAGTCTCCTTCTCGTTGGAGGTAGGAGACAACGATCACAAAAATGAAAGCTCGAGGATGAGACAACAAACCTACCTCACATCATTACGATTAAAACCACGAATATAATAAATAAATAAATAATAAATTTGCTACTGCCGACAAAGAGATTGTAAATTTGGCATTGCGTCGGCGTTATGGCGTGAGAGCTTTAGCATTGTGAGAGCATGTTGAGAGCAAGATTGATGATCTTGAGGTTCGAATCCTCCCCTCCTTTTATAGACTTGTGTCTTGGAATAAGTCTAGATTCAGATACCAATTTGTGGTTCTTATCACGAGGTGACACCTTATCTTATCACGAAGTGGCAGCATCAAACTTTATCTTTTTTGACCTTGCGTATTTGGCTGATTCGTCGCCATCAGTCGACTGCTGGTAGCATCAGTTGACTGTCAACAGCCAACAGTCGACTGCCAACTTGGTCACTCCCTGCAATAAGAGGTTAGCATGGAATATGATAAATATGACGGTTCTTTACCGTCCAATCTCGATCTGGATCTTCCACTGGAAGTCTTAGTCAGATCGCCCCCTACGGTCGTCCCCGTATAAAGGACACGACTTTACCATCTCTCTTCGCACTTGTGCTTACCTTTGGTCCTTTATGACCTGTCGCTTTGCTTTCGGTCTTCACCTGGGTTCTTCGACTCCATCCAAAGTTCTCCCGATGTCGCCCGACCATCACAGTTTCTCGACTCGAGATTCTCCGGGTGTCGTTGACCTTCAGCTCAGCTTAAACATTTTTGCACACTTAACAGAGCATGTGAGATAACGATATGACCTTAACTTTGAGTCTTTGTCATAATCAAAACCTATGTTCGATTATCTAGTACTAGAGCTGTCAAGTTGGGTTAGGCCCGCCGGGTTGGCCCGCCCCACCAAACAATTTAAGCGGGTTGGGTTGAACTTTTATCAACCCGTCATTTTAGTTTAAACGAGCGACCCGCTGGGTTCTGGGTCTAGGCGGGTTGACCAGTGGGAGGGTTCTGGGGTTGAGAAATGTCAAAAGACAAATTTTTCACCATTACAATCGTCTTCTATCACACATACACCTCAACAAAGTATAAAAGAAGTTAAGAGTAAAGAACAAAAGAATATTTTTTATACTCTAATTGCTTTTTATTATCTTGTCACTACTATTCTAATCGATATAGGAAATAATAACATATCAAAATTAAATAATTACCCAAGTTAAAAAATCTCAATTGAATCTCTATTTGAAAGAGTAAAAATTTACATTTACATATTATCAAGATTTAAATATTTTAGAACATTGGAAAGGAATTAAAAATATCGGTACTTAATTTTGTAAGTCGATAATTGAATCACAATTATAAGATTTTAATTACTTCAAATATTTATTTTTTTAATCATGGTACTCTATCTGTCTTACAAATCATTATCTCAAGCCCTCAACACCTTAGTAATTTTAAATATATTTTTAAAATTTGTGTGGCCCGCGGGTTGGCCCGCCTAACCCGCAACCCGCCTTGGGTTGGGTTGAGTTGGAAATTTCTCAACCCGTTGAGATGGCGGGTCGGCCCACCCCTCTCCGCTAAATATTGAGTTTACGACGGGTTGGCCCGCCCCTCCATGGGTCGACCCGTTTGACAGCTCTATCTAGTACCCCTGCACCAACAATCTCTCCCTTTTTGATCTATGACAAACTGACACAAAGTTAAGGGAAATTTAAAGCATAAAACAAGTAGAGTAAATGATAAATGTCATTTCAAAAACTCCCCCTTAACCCTAGGCGAGTTTTGAAAGAGATACTTTAATTTTTAAAATTAAATTTTGTGTTACTCCCCCTTAACTTTCTCTCTTCTCCCCCTTTTACCATAAATAAAAAAAGTGTGGTTTATATAAAATAGGGGTTTAAAAACAACATGCTATAAGCATGCGTCTAGAATTATTAAGGAGAAATCAACTGAGTCTAAACATGCGTCAAATATAACCTTTAGAGATAGTTTGCTCTTCCCCTTAGTCAAATATATAAAGTATAAAAGATTTAGGGGGAGCTAAACTTTGACCTAGAGAGTTGTATACTTAGTATTGGCCAATCAAAGTTATAATTATTCGTTAAGTGCAATAGTTGAGAAAATAGGTAGCATTTTGAAAAAGTTATGTTTTGTGTATATTATAATTATTCCTTAACATCTCACCCATTCTATGTGTCTCAAAAATGCGTTCGTCTTATATGTTTTGTGAGATGATTTTAACTTAATTAAAGTTAGTCAACCTTGAGTTAGATTCAGATTTAACCCTTAGTTCATCAAGTAAATTTTTCAAGAGATTAGCTTCTAGGTCATGATGAGGCACAGAGGCCTTCTTTGATCGGAACAACGACCACTTCCTTATACAATTCCAAATTCAATAAATTGATTACTTGAGTCACTTAAGATTACTTCCTGGTCTAACTCGTTTAGGATACGACGAGGTAGCTTCAGCTAGTTCAACTCAGCCAAGTGCACCAAGCTAGATACGCCTTATTTAACTTGAATATACGAGACATTGTTTCCCTGACGTACTATCATCTCGCTCCGTCCTGATACTATGTTATCAAAGTTGACTAACTATTTGTCCTATCTAGCCGTTCTAAAAAGTAAAACAAAATAACTAATCAAGCAATGATTTTGCTAAAGAAGTGGGTATACTATTTTAGTGTTAGCTCCCCCTGGACCATTGAACCAATATGGTCTAACCATAAAGTGGACTTGATCCTGGGGAATCTAATACTTATTGGTCCTTATATGTGAGTTTAACAAAACCTTTGGGATCCATGCTTGGACTCGTTGATGACTACGATTTACGATGGATATATAAGATCTATTCATAGTTCTTGAACTAAACTCGAGTCCAACTTTGTTGTACACGACTCTTTGGGTTCCAAGAAGTCGGTTAAGATTTTTAGATCCCAATATGAACCTTTCCAACTTAACCTCGAGCTCTTGAACTCGTCCTTTCAAGAGAGAATTCTCCTCCTCAAGTTTTTCAACTTGAGTTGAGTTTTCCTCTTGAATTTGACTAGTCGAAGAGGTTAGATTAGCCTGTTGCTTGAGGATTTCAACCTCCTCGAACAATGACTTGACTCTAGACTCGGACTTAGTTAATTTTCTACTTAACATTTTAATTGCATGGTAAACATTGTCAATTAACGAACGACTTACCTTAATTTTTTCTTTTGACCCGGCTTTGAGTTTCTTCTCGAAATCGTCCTCGGAGTTGTCCTCGGAGTCGGAGTCGGAGTTGGATTCGTATTCGATTTCGGACTCGAACTCAAACTCTACCGGTTTCGCCATGAATGCCAAGTCATTATTTTGATCTTCTTCCTCCTCCCACGTTTCTTGAAAAGCTTGCTTGGGTTGCTTGTGTTTTGGTTTCATTTTTGGGCAATATGACTTGTAATGACTCTTCTTGTTGCACCTGTAGCATGTGTAGATTTGTGGGGGTTTCTTGTTCTTCAACTGCTCCCTTTCTTTTCGGATTATCTTCCACACCATGTTTACTATCTTGACCTCTTCTTTCTATTCGGACTCAGATTCACCCTCGGGTTTGGATCCTTCTTCTTGCTCGGGAGGTGACTTGCTCTTCTCCTTTCTTCTCTGATTTGCAAGCAAAGCAAACCTCTCTCGGCCCGGACCGCATTAGTTTGTTCGTGAAGTTCAAATTCAGAGAAAAACTCATCTAATCTAATTTTTGATAGATCCTTAGAGACCCTGTAGACATCGACCATGAATGCCTACAAGGTGGTCCTAGGGAACACGTTTAGTGCATACCTCATTATGTCTCAGTTTTCGACCTTTTGTCCGATCGAATGTATCTCATTCACGATGTCTTGTATACGAGCGTGGAGTTGGTGGCCGATTCATGTTCTTGCATTTTTAAGTTAAACAATTTATTTAAAAGTAGATCCCTCTTACATACCTTGGTGTCGGCGCTTTCTTCGTGAAGCTCGATGAGCTTGTTCCACAAGTCCTTTGCACTTATGAATGGGCCGACGCGGTTGAGCTCCTCTTTAGATAGCATGCATTGTAGGATTTGTGTGACTTTTGCATCGGCTTTGATTTGTCTTTTAGTTGCATTGGTCCACTTATCGAAGTCCAGGGGTTTGCCTCGATCATTGGTGGGTAGAGCAAAGCCGGTTTGGATGATTATCCAAGTTTCGACTTGTGTTTTTAGAAAACACTCCATCTGACCTTTCCAGTAACCAAAATCATTTCCGTTAAAGAACGGAGGTCAGGTGGTGCTATACCTCTCAATGTGGGCCATTTAAGAAGAGAAATCCTTGTACAAAAAGACGACAAGCAAAAAAGTTGCCAAGACTTTCGTCTTAGATTAGTAGTGCGGGAGAAAAGAGAACTTAGCGAAAAGCTTAAAACTTACGAATTGAAAAACCCAAAATGAAAAGAAACTTAAAACAAAATGTTAGATTAGTTGTTTCACCAAATCGTAGCGCCCCTGCTCTGATACCAATTGTTAGATCGTAAAGTGTCGCTAGAGGGGTGAATAGCGAGCGTGAAATATTTTCATTTTTTCGTTCGTTCGATTAAAATACAAAGATGCACAGCGGAAAGTAAAGAACACAAGTTTATTTTTACTTGGTTCACAACCCAACGGTTGCTAATCCAAAGCCCCACGATCCTTGACTGCGTATGAAGAGGCAATCCACTATAGAGTCTCATTCTCGTTGGAGGTAAGAGACAACGATCACAAAAACGAAAGTTCGAGGATGAGGCAACAAACCTACCTCATCTCGTTACGATTAAAATCACGAATATAATAAATAAATAAATAACAAACTTGCTACTGCCGACAAAGAGGTTGTAAGCTTGGCGTTGTGTCGGCGTTATGGCGGCGTTACGGCGTGAGAGCTTTAGCGTTGTGGGAGCACGTTGAGAGCAAGATTGATGATCTTGGGGTTCGAATTCTCCTCTCATTTTATAGACTTGTGCCTTGAAATAAGTCTAGATCCAGATCCTCAACTTATGGTTCTTATCACGAGGTGGCATCTTATCTTATCACAAAGTGGCGACATTAAACTTTATCTTTTTTGACCTTGCGTATTTGGCTGATTCGTCGCCATCAATCGACTGATGCCCTTCATCAATCGACTGCTGGTAGCATCAGTCGACTGCCAATAGCCAACAGTCGACTGCCAACTTGGTCACTTTCTGCAATAAGAGGTTAGCATGGAATATGGTAAATATGACGGTTCTTTACCGTCCAATTTCGACCTAGACCTTCCACTAGAAGTCTTAGTCGGATCGCCGCCTACGTTCATCCCTGTACAGAGGACACAACCTTACCATCTCTCTTCGCACTCGTGCTTACCTCTGGTCCTTTATGACCTGTCATTTTGCTTCCGGTCTCCACTTGGGTTCTTTGACTCCATCCGAAGTTCTCTCGGTGTCGCTCGACCACCATGGTTTCTCGACTCGAGATTCTCCGAGTGTCGCTGACCTTCAGCTTAGCTTAAACATTTTTGCATACTTAACAGAGCATGTAAGATAACGATATGACCTTAACTTTGGGTCTTTGCCATAATCAAAACCTAGGTTCGATTATCTAGTGCCCCTGCACCAATAGGATCAAAATCCTACGAGACGCACACACAGTGAAAAACAAAAATGTATTTGCTTCCCATAGATCTCTTGCCAAGATTGTTGATGCAATCGGTCTAGATCACGATTGATCACACTACAAGAAAACATAATTTCAAAGACGAAAAAATTTATCTCTGAAAATCATTTTTCTATTTTTAAAAATAGTTTAAGACGGGATATTCCGTCTTAAAAATCCATTAATGAAAGCCCCATAGCTAATTTTAAGATAAAAATATTCTATCTCTAATTTGAGAAACATATTAAAATATTATTTATAAATCTATTTTTAAGTTGACTAAATAAAATTAATTTTAAATACAAATTTTATCTCTAATTTTATTTAAATCCGTTAATAATATATTTTAATTAATAGTAAAATATAATATTAATCAGTTTATAAATTTGTTTATATTTTTATTTATTAATTTATATATAATTTTGTTTAAAATTATATTACTAAATGTTTATTATATTCCTTTTTTTATATTTCTCATCTACGTAATAATTTACAAGAAACAATCTGACATTTAAAATAAATTAAAATTTTTTAAACAACTAATTTCTAAATAAAAAACAACTTACAAATACAAATTGAGATAAATAAATATTCACTTCTTCTAAATAAATTTAACCATTAATCAAATTATAAATAACTGATAAATTTTTACATCTCATCACAAGTAATTTAATTTTATTTCGTCTATCATATCACTCATGAAAATTAAATTCTCTTAAGTATAAATGATTTGTCCCACCTCTTGAATCATTTTATGAACCATCTTTTTGAAATTTTCTTCTCTTTGCCTACTTCTCCATAGCCTTTTCATATGATAAAATCCTTCTGTATATATCTCAATTGAATCAAATCCTATAAATAATAAATGGTTATAAATAGTATCAAAGATGAATTAATTGGTATAAAATATTTAATAAATGAGAACTAAAAAGTAAATAGAAGGAGAAAATGCATAAGCAAGTAGTATATAAGAAATTATATATTAATTATAATTAACAATTAACATAGGTAAATCAACAATATCATGACAAACTGATCATTTAAAATAACAATCAAATCTTGCATGCACATTTTGTACATAGAGTTCAAGCAACCCAAAAAAAAAATGAGCATACTAAATTATACTTAACTTAAGACTTGGAAAGAAAAACTAATAGTTGGTTTGCAATTTATTCATCACAGTGAACTTCAGTAAAATAAAATCAAATATAGAAAGTATTTTAATAAAGAATTTACTATTTCTCCAAATTAAAGTACATTTGCTATTCTCCTTTCTATTTTTCCTCCTTGTACTTTTGGCCTAAACTTTCTTGCCAACTTGGTATCAACTACAACACTATCTAGCCATGCATCCTAAATCAATAACAAACAAATAACAAATTGACATCTCAAACAACCGATATATCGATATTTCAGATAAAAGGAGTCAAAGCATTAGAGAGAAGATAAAAATAGGAAAAAGAAAGGAAGGGAGCAGTGATGGTATCACCTTTATTTTATTTGTTTAGCATACTCAATAAAATTTCTATATTCATCAAAATAACCCTTTGTTCTTATCTTGCTTCAAATTGAATGGTTCTATTTGAATACCATCATCCTCGAAGTTAGTATTATCTTGCATAAATAATCATATTTATAAAGTATGAAATTAATTGATAGTGTTGAATAATATAAGGGAGTCATTGTGAGAAAAGATCAAAGAACAAAATTTTAAATAGATAATATACATGTATAAAAAATGATGAAATTGATAATAAAATAAAAGGAATATTATATTCTCACTCAGACCACAGGAGGTAAGAGAAAGAAGTCCATCATAGATTATAGAGATGGATGACACAGAGCCCTGTACATTACCTCCACCACTGTGGATGAGCTCCAAAAGCGGCTCGAGACAAGGAAGAACAATGTGAAGCAAGTGGAGACGTGGGAGCAACAAGCTTGGGCAATCCATGAATGATGTGTTTTGATGTGTGTGACAAAAGTTTAAGTTAGATTGTTTGTGGATTTGATATGTGTGTTGAAGTCGTACAGGACTTAGTAATTCACACATGGTTAGCTTGACAAAGCATTGGCAAGATCACCATCTCATGACTCAGTCCTTGAATCGGTGAAGGATGACAATGCGAAGTCATACGCTTGGTGCATCCGAGGGACCGCCGGACGAGGATAATTGGAGTGAAGCCAAGGAAATAGACTTCAGTGCGAGACGCGAAGGATGACATTGCGAAGCCGTGCGCTTGGTGCATTCGAGGGACGTGGCCGAACGAAGAGAGCTTCAAGGAGAAGGACTCCAAGGGAGATGAGAGTGAGCGATTGTAACCCGGGATGGGGTAGCTCATAGGTGAACTTGGCCGAATGACCAGGTCAAGTGTCGGATGCTCAACCAAAGGTTGGTTTGAGATTTTACCCGACATCAGTCGACTGCTATAGGTAGCAATCGACTGCTCTGGGTCGAAGGAACTCGACCAGTGTTCAACTGAACCATTTCTGGCCCAACAGTCGACTGCCAAGGGATGACAGTCGACTAATCGAGGCAAGTTCGGGCACAAAAGATTGTTCAGTTGAGTGGTCGCTTCGGTCACTCGACTGAAGGCTCCATCAATCGACTGATGGATCCATCAGTCGACTGATGGAGATGATCAGTCAACTGATATGAGAGTCGTTGGCTAGAAGCCAACATGGATAAGGCCGTTGTGAGACAACGGCTACAGTAGCAGTCAACTGATGACTTCATCAATCGACTGCTCAGTGCCCAATGGGAAGAATGACCTCTTCCCTATAAGAAGAGGCCTTGGGTCACTTGGGAAGGTTAATGCTTGAACTTCAATCATACTCCCAAGTGCCCTAAACGTTTTCTTCTCTCTTTCTTGCTATTATTTCAATCATATTGTAAAGAGGGAGATTGTGTAAGAAAGGTTTACCTCCACCTAGCTTAGTGCAAAGGAGAGACTAGTGGATTTGGTTAGACGTGATTCACCTGAAACGAATCGGGTCGTGGACTAGCAGCAAGGGTCGTGAACCACGTTACACACTTGTGTTCGCGTTTGCCTTCTCTCTACTTTATGTTTTGCTTTTAATTGTCTTTAGCTTTATTATTCCATTGCGCTACTCTAATTGTAGACGATTAAGCGAGCAATCGACATCATCGTACACGAAGTGCTATTCACCCCCCTCTAGCCGGCCACTGATCCTCCAACAAGTGGTATCAGAGCGAGGAGCTTGTCGCAGACTAATCACCAACACAAGCACGACAAGAGATGGTCGGCTCCAACATTCATTCGCCTAAATTTGAATGAAAATTCGCTTGGTGGAAAAAGCGAATGGAGATATTTTTCGAAACCGACTTTGAAATCATGTTAATAATGGAAAACGGTTTCGAAGTACCCAGGGATGAAGAAGGGAGGCTAATAGAAAAATCAAGATTGACCAAGAAGCAAAGGGAGGAGCACCTTGCAAACTCAAAAGCAAAACACCACCTCTTCAATGTTCTCCCCCAACAAGAGATCAACCGAATAAGAGAATGTGCAAGCGCCAAGGAGATGTGGGAAAAGCTTGTAGAGCTTCATGAAGGCACCTCCGAGGCAAAGCTTGCAAGAAGGGACCTCCTCCGATCACAATTAAGCAGCATCAAATTAGAAAAAAGAGAAAAGGAAATTTCTTTACATTTTTGATTCAAGGAAATAATAATCGGTTTAACAAGTGTAGGAGAAAAACTTTCAAACCGGTACATAATCATGAAAGCCATAGACGCCTTCCCCTGATCTTCAAGATGGAGTTCCATGGTAGATTCATTCTACATCTCCAAGAATCTAGAGGTG
This sequence comes from Wurfbainia villosa, assembly GCA_025175895.1. Taxonomy (NCBI): domain Eukaryota; kingdom Viridiplantae; phylum Streptophyta; class Magnoliopsida; order Zingiberales; family Zingiberaceae; genus Wurfbainia; species Wurfbainia villosa. Next base: position 1,368,105 of record CM046005.1, read on the forward strand.
AGTACTCTAGAAGAATTCTTTTCAACTATGGAACTCCATGAAACTAGGCTTGAAGGCATAGTAGAAGAATCAAGCACAAAGCAAAGAGGAGTAGCATTAGTGGCGGAAAAAGGAAAGAAGAAGAAGAAGAAGACTCCACCCTCTTCCTCTGATGAAGAATTCTCTTCCTCATCAATGGCTAGCAATGAGGAAGTCTATATGGTAAGGAAGGTGAGACATGCATTAAAAAGATTTAAATTTAATAAATCTCATGATAGGGGAAGAAGGTCAAGGAGAAAGATCATTTGCTATAATTGTCAAGGAGAGGGACACATAAGGGATGATTGTCCCCTCTTGAACAAAAGCAAGAAAAAGAGAAGAAAGAAAGAAGACAAGAAGAAAGGGAGCAAGAAGAAGGATGAGGAGAAGAAATCAAAAGAAAAAGGGAAGGCCAAGGCACACAAAGCCACGTGGGATGATTCATCATCCTCATCGGAAGGAGAACAAGCCTTGCATTAATGGCAATAAATGACTTGGACTCCATCTCCTCCGAAAAAAAGAAGCAAGCTCAAGTGAGAAGAGCTTAAGTGAAGGGGGAGCATCATCTTCATCCTCATCACAAGGAGATTGGGTAAGTGAGATAACAAATCTCCCTCCCAAAAAGATTATGTCTATGATTTCTAGTTTAACTAAGAAACTATTTAGGAGTAAGAAGAAGAACAAAAGAATGCAAAATGAAATTAAGGAACTAGAAGAAAAATTGTAAATTGCATGTTCCCATGATAATGATAATTCTTCCATTGTAAATGATGCATGCTTAGTTGAGGAAAATAAGAATCTAAGGGAAAAGGTAGAATTCCTCATAAAGGCCCTAGAAAAATTCACCATTGGCTCCAACACCCTAAATATGATCATTGGGAGCCAAAAGGCTAGTTTTAACAAGAAGGATCTAGGCTACAAGGGATCCAAAAATGAAAAGGCTTACTATTGTTTGATTGCTAGGGGTTAAGCTAAAACAACAATGGTAGCTAGGAAATGAATCCCAAAGGAGTACTTGGTGAATCCTATTGGAAAGAACTTATATTGGGTTCCCAAGTCAATCCTTAAGGGTTAGAGAGACCTAGGATAGTCAACCATAATTGAACTTTATTTATATCATATTATATGGTTGACTTAGGATGATGCGGGTGATAATTTTTAATTTAGTGTTGGGTGATGATAATGTGTAACCCATGAATTAAATGCTTAAATCATGATTTATGCTTGATTTTACACTTAATAAATAATCATGATTTATGATTTGGGTAATAATATTTGATTCATGATCATAATATGCAAATTAAATGATAATTTTGTGTTATGATCATAATGGGGGTTGTATATATGATACTTAACCTTGGGTAGAATTGCATGAAATTTTGGTTAAGTATAAATACTTTTAGGTACATCTCACACTCACTATAGGCTAACTTGATTGAAAACATAGCATGAGTGAGATGTTAGAATGATACAAATGACTCACTTATGATTATAACATTTTGATGAGTCATTATAGGTATCATGATAGCAATAATAGACCAATCATGAGGAAAACATATGTTTAATTCATAGACATATTGCCCAAAGATCATGGTTGGATATTTCAAATATTTTGAAAACATTTCTTGTTTCATAATCTGTGAGTTCATGTTTTGAAAAGTTTCTAAGGCAAAACTAGCTTTTAAGTTGATACAAAATTGAGACTTTTTGTAACTTTTAGATTTTTGCCTAATTTTCGAAAATAGAATGAATTTTCATGAAAAAATATTTTTCACTGATAAAAGGACTTACAAGAAATATGTTCCCCAAATTTCACGATTTTTCAAATTTTTTGAAATTTTTAATGCATTTCTGAAGTTGGACTTCGGAAATCAAAAATTCTGAAATATAGGTGTTAGTCGACTGATGCTCTAATTCAGACGACTGATGTACTGTGCACGAGCACAATAACCTATTTTATCAGATTTTGAGTTAGTTTTTGATGATTTTCACTCCCTAGACTTGATGCTATGCTTATATAACTTATGTTAGATGTTTTTGACGGTATAAAAGGGGGAGAAATGATTAAGTTTAAGTTAATCATGTTAAAGGGGATTATCATATGTTAAGGGGAAGTTGCATGTATTAAGGGGGAGTTGATATTCATGTTTGATATCCATGTTTTACATGCTTTCCTTCCTTATGTATTTTGATTAATGTTTCACTTAACTTAAACATGGTTGCCACACATAAAAAAGGGGGAGATTGTTAAGGCAATCAACCCATGAATGATGTGTTTTGATGTGTATGAAAAAAGTTTAAGTTAGGTTGTTTGTGGATTTGATATGTGTGTTGAAGTCGTGCAGGATTTAGTAATTCACACATGGTTAGCTTGACAAAGCATTGGCAAGATCACCATCTCATGACTCGGTCCTTGAGTCGGTGAAGGACGACATTGCGAAGCCGTGCGCTTGGTGCATCCGAGGGACCGTCAGATGAGGAGAATTGGAGTGAAGTCAAGGAAGCAGACTTCAGGGCGAGATGCGAAGGATGACATTGCGAAGCCGTGCGCTTGGTGCATCCGAGGGACGTGGTCGGACGAAGAGAGCTTCAAGGCGAAGGACTCCAAGGGAGATGAGAGTGAGTGATTGTAACCCGGGACGGGGTAGCTCATAGGTGAACTTGGCCGAATGGCTAAGTCAAGTGTCGAATGCTCAACCAAAGGTTGGTTTGAGGTTTTTCTCTGGGTCGATGGAACTCGATCGGTGTTCGACTGAACCATTTCTGGCTCAACAGTCGACTGCTAGGGTTTGACAGTCAACTGCTCGACCATCAGTTGACTGCCAAGGGACGTCAGTCGACTGATCGAGGCAAGTTCGGGCACAGAAGGTTGTTCAGTCGAGTGATCGCTTTGGTCACTCGACTAATGCCTCCATCACCGATCGATGATGGGAGTCGTTGAAGCCAACGTGATAAGGCCGCAGGCAACGCCCTCTTCCCTATAAGAAGAGGCCTTGGGTCACTTGGGGAGGTTAGTGCTTGAACTTCAATCATACTCCCAAGTGCCCTAAACGTTTTCTTCCCTCTTTCTTGCTATTATTTCAATCATATTGTAAAGAGGGAGATTGTGTAAGAAAGATTTACCTCCACCTAGCTTAGTGCAAAGGAGAGACTAGTGGATTTGGTCAGGCGTGATTCACCTAAAATGAATCGGGTCGTGGACTAGCAGCAAGAGCCGTGAACCACGTTACACACTTGTGTTCGCGTTTGCCTTCTCTCTACTTTGTGTTTTGCTTTTAATTGTCTTTAGCTTTATTATTCCGTTGCGCTAACTCTAATTTTAGATGATTAAGCGAGCAATCGACATCATCGTACACGAAATGCTATTCACCTCTCTCTAGCCGGCCACCGATCTTCCAACAGGTCCAACAAGCTATTCTTAGTTCTAGCGGTAGGTATCAACAATACCAATTGTATAACAACTATACAACTATCACTTGATGCTATCAACTAATTGAATGCTTACATCTACATTATGTTGTTAACTCATTAATAAGTACGCATCATATGCATAACACCTAATTGCACCTCTGTTCACAATGACTTTGACGATGGCATAATAAATCAATGCTTGCAGTTAGGGTTGATCGATTAATCCTGAGATCGAAATTAAATGGTCAAACACATCCAATTTTCAAGCAAGGTTGGGAGAGAGTCCAACAACCCAAACATGAACTTTGTCCTCTGGTCCTTACCATTTAATGGATCATCGATTCTCAATGGCTTGAACATGTTCAATGTCATTCCCAGGCTTGGCGATGGTCCAACAACCCAAAATACGAAAAAGAACTCTGGTTCAACCATATTAACGAAAAGTGTTAGTCCTAATATTTACACTAGGGATTTTCTGTGTATCATAGGTCTCATCATTTTTCAAAATAGTATATGTGAAAACAATATATGATTATTCTACATGTACAATCTATGTATCTCATACATAATCTAACATGCACTCTAATAATCATAAACCTAGATCCGATCTAGGTATTCACATGATTTTCTATATGTACAATCTATGTATCTCATATATAATTATACATGCACTCTAATAATCATGAACCTTGATCCAATCTAGGTATACAAATGCATATCACAATATATATGTTATCTAACCCTAAACTAAATGATCTATGTCAATAAACAAGCGTGACTCTGATGCCACTTGTTGGATAAGTGGGTCCATCAGGCTCTGTCTGACAGCACTTTGATACCACTTGTTGGACAAGTGGGTCCATCATGCTTTGTCCGACAACGCTCTGATACCACATGTTGGAATCCAAGGCATCTACGAACACTGTCACATAATGCATCATCACCACGGATCGAAATCCTATGAGACACATGCATAATGGAAAATAAAAATTTGCTTGCGTCCCATAGATCTCTTGCCAAGATCACTTGTCTTGACCATAGATCATCACATAAGCATAATAGAGTTAGAGTGTAAAATAAGAAGAAGAGATCGTATCTCATACCTTCGTGATCCTTTTGGATCTGTAGAAACCACAAGCTTGATTCAGAAATATTGTCTCTATCGGTATCCACGCTGGATCTTCGCAAGATAACCTTTCTCAAATGTCAACAAGCTATCTTCTCCGAAAGGTGCTAACCTTGCTTGGAGAAGAAGGTGACACAAGAACTAAAGGGGAAAGGATGAATAGCTTAGTGTTTTCCACAAAACAAGAGGCTTGAAGCTTAAATCTTAGAAAGCTTAGAGCTTGCTTGGATGCTTGGATCCCTTGGATCTTTGGATGCAAAACCCCTTTCTTCTCTTGCTTATATTGAAACCCACTAAAGTAATTCTCTCCCTACTAAAGTAATTTCCTTCCTACCAAAGTAACTCCCTCTTAATGTGGAGAAGGAGAAGAGGTGGCTAAATGGGGGGTTACATGAATCTCTTCATGCACATTTATTTGGCCGCTCATCCATTATGAAGAGTTCTTTTCCTACAATCTCTCTTGTCCATTGATTCACAATCATGAACTTGATAATGGACTTATGGATAATGGGCCAACACCTCTTTTCTATCTTGGGCTATTGGGTTTTAGAATATTTCTAGAACCCAATAGGGAAGTCCATTCATAAACCCTTTTATGAATATCCAAAACTTTTGTCTTACTAGTCTAGTTCAACTAGACATAACCTCTATTTCTTCAAGAATCATATTCTCTTACTTGTTTTACATCTTTTGAGGAAACCATTGTCCTTGTGACCCAATAGGTTTCTGGTTATATTGACAATTCATAATTAACCATTAGTTATGAATATATCATAAGTAACACTTAGTAGTACATCATGATCCTCAATTGATCGGAAAGTCAAAATAGACTTTAGGACAATTTTAAACTCTTCAACAGCTATAGTAGTTCGTGTCATGTTCCTTTCACTCATCTTATACTCACTTGATTCAGCATATGGTCTATAGTGTTCGTCCCCATTAGGTTGACTATGTCACACCTAGTCCAATTAAATTCCTTATCATGTGGGTTCAAGTTACTCCTTACATGTGTCCAAGAAGACTATCTTCTTTACATGCTTGCTCTAGCCAGAGACTTATATATGAATAACAATCCTGACAAGAGGCCTAGGGTATACATCTCTTGATAATAAGAGTGGTTAATCCTCTGTGAGCTATTCAAACATCTTCGATCAATTTGACTTATACCCAATCAACCCGGAATGACATCTCCTATGAAGATGACTATGAAGAAGTCAAAGCATAAGTCACCATGATCAAGATAACTTGAATACCTCAAGTCTCAGGAAACTTATGTTAGGGCAATCAACCTATGTGATATGGTTTTGATGTGTGTGGCAAAGGATTTAAGTTAGATTGATTAGATTTGATATGTGCATTGGAGTCTTACAGAACTTAGTAATTCGCACATGGAGCTTTGACAAGTTTCACAAACTCACAACCTCATGCTTGAGTCGGCGAAGGAGCATTGCGAAGCCGTGCGCTTGATGCTTCTGAGGGACCGTCGGACGAGATGACTTGAAGCGAAGCCAAGGAAGTAGACTTCGAGGGCAAGAGACGCGAAGGAGAATTGCAAAATCATGCGCTTGGTGCTGCCGAGAGACGTGGTCGCGAACGAAGAGAGCTTCGGCGAGGGACTTCAAGTGAGATGAGAGAATGAGTGAAATGTAAGTAGCTCATTAGGTGAATTTGGCCGAATGACTAAGTGTCGAAGGCTCGACCGAAAGGGTTGAGGTTTTACCCGACCGCCGGACGCTCAAACGAATGTTAAGTTTGAGGTTTACCCGACATCAGTCGACAGCCATGATATGACAGTCGACTGCTCCAAGTCGACTGTGACTCAACTGGTGTTCGAGTCTGGTGTATGTGCCATCAGTCGACTACCACGGGTTGGCAGTCGACTGTCGAGACCATCAGTCGACTACTGATGGCAGCAGTCGATTGGTCGCGAGGGTTTCGGGCACAGAATGATGATCAGTCGAGTGCTCGCTTCCGGCACTCGATTGTTAGCTCCATCAGTCGACTGATGGCATGATCAGTCGACTGATGTGGGAGCCATTGGATGAAATCCAACGTGGAAGAAGTCGTTATTGGGCAACGACTACCGGAGCAGTCGACTGATCGTGACATCAGTCGACTGCCAGTGTCCAAGGGGAAGAAAACATCCTTCTCTATTTATAGAGAAGGTGTGGGCTTTTGGATGGCTAATGTTTATGCTCCAATTGATCATCCAAGTGCTCTACAAGTTTTAAACTCCTTTTTCTTGTTCTTACTTCAATCTTATTGTAAGAAGGAGTGTTGTGTTGTAAGAAGGTTTACCTCCACCTTGCTTTGGCTAAAGGGAGAGACCATATTGGATTGATTTCGGAGTGATTCACCGGAGACGAATCAGACCGTGTATTAGCGGCGAGGTCGTGAACCACGTTATATCTCTTGTTAGCGTTGTTCTTTATTTTGTGTTGTTCTTAATTGTCTTAGCTTTATATTTCTGCTTGCGCTAACGATAATTGTAGACGATTAATCGAACGTCTTCCACCGTACGCGATTGAGAGCTATTCACCCCCCTCTAGCCGGCCACCTACGTTCCAACAAGTGGTATCAGAGCTAAGGCACTTGTCATGGACTAACCGCCGCAACAAGCACAACAAATACAATGGTCGACTCAAACATTCACCCACCGAAGTTTGAAGAAGAATTTGCTTGGTGGAAAAAGTGAATGGAGGTATTCTTCAAAACCGACTTAGAAATTTTATTGATAATGGAAAATGGTTTCGAGATACCTAAGGATGAAGATGGGGAGCAAATAGAAAAGACAAGATGGACCAAAAAGCAACGGGAGGAGTATTTGGCAAACTCAAAAGCCAAACATCACTTGTACAACGTACTCCCCCAACAAGAGACCAACCGGATTGGAGAGTGTGCAAGTGCTAAAGAAATGTGGGAGAAGCTAGTAGAGCTTCATGAAGGTACCTCGGAGGCCAAGCTTGCAAGAAGAGACCTCCTCCGCTCCCAACTAACTAATATCAAACTTGAAAAGGGAGAAAAGGTAACTTCATTACATTCTCGTTTTAAAGAAATTTTAAATGGACTAACGAGTGTAGGAGAAAAACTTTCAAACCGGGATATGATTATGAAAGCAATCAACGCTTTTCCCCGGTCATCGAAATGGAGCTCAATGGTAGACTCCTTCTACATCTCAAAGAACCTAGAAGTTAGCGCCTTAGAGGAGTTCTTCTCAACCATGGAGCTCCACGAAACAAGGCTTGAGGGAGTAATTGAAGAATCAAGTATCAAGCCATCAAGGGGAGTGACACTAGTAGCCAACAAGGGAAAGAAGAAGATGGAGACTCCCTCCTCCTCCGATGAAACATCCTCCTTATCCTCCATGAATAGCAGTGAAGATGCTTATATGGTAAGGAAGGTAAGGTATACTTTAAGAAATTTAAAATTTAACAAATCTTATGATAGGAGAAGGCACAAGAGGAAGATAATTTGGTATAATTGTCAATAAGAGGGACATATAAGAGATGAGTGTCCCCTCTTGAACAAGAGCAAAGAAGAGAGAAGGAAGAAAGAAGAAAAGAAGAAGGGGAGTAAGAGAAAGGAAGAAGAGAAGAAGGTCAAAGAAAAGGGGAAGGTCAAAGCACTCAAAGCAAGAGCATAGGATGATCCTTCATCATCATTATCGGAGGAAGAAAATGTGTTTGTCACAAACCTTGCCTTGATGGCATTTGATGATCTAGACTCCACCTCCTCCGAAGGTGAAAAATCAAGCACAAGTGAAGAGAGTGTTGGGTTTCCGGCACCGCGGCGTGTGTGTGTTCGATCATGTTTCGTAAACATGAGCACAGCGGAAGCAATTAAAAATAATAAATACTCCTATTTATTACAACACACACAACACACGCATGCTATTACAACAAGTGTAGACATAACCGTAAATTAAAATTGCAATAAAAGAAATTAAACTACGTTATACCTTCCGTATGACGTGTAGCGGGAACGGCATCAACCGGAACGATCCTCGTAAGAATCGTCTCTATCCGTATCCACGCCGAGCTCCTCGGGATGACTTCGCCAAGCCACGAGCTTCGTCTTCGTACGGGTTACTAGCCTCGTGTTGAAGACGACGTGATCGAGAGATGATCACGGTCCGAATCCAAATTCGGACCTAAAAACAAGTCCTCAAGACTTGCTTCTCCGGAGAGGTATTCGTCAACCGATTGACGAATCCTTCGTCCTCCACCTCATAGAATTACCGGAGATCAAATCCCCGGTATGTTAGCCGCTGTCGGAGCAACAACCGTCGTCCAAACGACGCTCCGACGAGAGGAGAAGAAGCTGTCCAGAAAACTGGACAGCTTGGTGGAGGAGATAGGCGCCGGCCAAAACAAGGAGACAAAAGCTCACCTTGATGCCGAACCTTTTAGGGGATCACCGGAGGGTCGCCGGAGGTTCACCGGCTGGAGCTTGGGCGCAAGGGTCTTGGCGGCAGCACAAACAACAAGCTGGTTGGGCAAGGAGCTTAGGCGGCACAACCAACTCCTTGGAGGCTAGGGTTTTGATTTTGGATTAGGGTTTAACAATCCCTTAAGCCCACTTTTATAGAGAACTAATTCTCTTAATGGTTAATGGATCATATCCATAAAGCCCGTTAACCCGCTCCATTAAGATAAGTTAAAATAAACCAAACCATAATGGTTTATTTTAAGTTAAAACGAACCGAACCAACTTTTGGTTCATTCGTTTAAAATAAACCAAACCCTTTGGTTCATTCTTATCCATTGGATTAGAACCAAACCATTTTGGTCCATCCATTACGTCTTCATAAGACGCAGCCCATCCACGCTTCCATTGCGACTGAAACAATTTCATGCTCGCTTTATGTTTGGTCCAACCAAACATAGTTTCTCTCGGTCTGAGAATCTCATTCTCAAGCTCGTTTTAAATCCTTTGGATTACACTCGTTGTGCGTGTGACCAAATAGGTTCTCGGTTTATATTGGCCGTCTATAATTAACCATTAATTATAGAACGATCATGAGTGGCACCTAGTAGTACATCATGATCCCCAATTAACCGAAAAGATCAACGGTTGATCCAGAACTATTTCTGAAACCCTTCAGTAGCTTGAATGAATCGTGCCCCATTCCCTTCACTCATCTTATACCCACTTGGTTCAGGACATGGTCTATTGTGTCAGTCCCCACTAGGCTGACTACGTCACACCTAGCCCAAGTATCATTTCCTCGTCCTACAGATTCTAGTTACTCCACATGTATCGAAGAGTACCTTACTCTAAACATGTAATGCTTTGGCCAAAGACTTTAGTAACAATCCGACGAGAGGCCATGGGTATACATCTCCTCGCAAGGAGTGGTGAATCCTTTATAGGCTATTCAAACACCTTCGATCACTTCGACTTATACCCAATCATCCGGGTCCACATCTCCTTAGAGATGTTTGCTTAAGATGTCAAAGCATAAGTCTCCATGATCAAGATGACTTGAATAGCAAGTCAAAGGAACATCGCACTTAAGCCACAGTAAGAACTTCATTGACATATCTATATATGCAGAGAACCATATGAAGTCTTACGGCTGGTCACTCCAATGAACTAGTTACCATAACTAGCATCCACGATCAACTCCGGACATCACTATGTCTCCAGCCAGTGAGAATCAGCTGCTTGGATACACCAAGGAGTATACCTCGTGCTAGTCTCGACAGAATTGATGGTGTCCAAATCCATCAATTCATCGACTAGGGATAATTCCGATACATCACAATTACACATGTAGAGATACTCACTAGTTGTGATCCAATCACAAATTCTCTCATGCTGTGAATCGTATCGTGGTCATTCAGTAAATGAGTTTAAGATCCAATCAAATACATTAAACATGTATACTCAAATAGTGAATCTTCATTTATCGTATAAATGGTTCATACATAAGGCGATTGCCTTAGGACATCTCTCATATATTACTAACAGACTCCCACTTGGCCTAATGCCAATCGCTACGGTATCCAATACCATAAGCACCAACATGACCCTCAAACTTACTTTGAGGTAATGCTTTAGTCAAAGGATCCGCTAAGTTCCTTTCAGTGGGAATTTTCTCGATTTGTATTTCGTTCCTACTGATGATCTCTCTGATAAGATGATAGCGGCGAAGCACATGTTTGGATCATTGATGAGACCACATCAAGTTCATAGATGAACTACTTGATCCAAACCGCTTCCTTCTCGCTTCTAAAGTCGCAACGTAATTGCCTTACCTTAGTGGCAGAATCCGCTATAGTGTCAAGCTTGGAACCTTTCCAACTTATTGCGCCTCCATTCCAGGTGAATACATACCCAGACTAAGACATGGAATCATCCTTGTCTGTCTGGATCTGGCATCCGTATACCCACGTATCACCATGTACCCTTCTCCATATATTAGGAACACATCCTTAGTTCTTCTCAAGTACTTAAGGATCGTCTTAACAGTCGCCCAATGATCCATTCCTGGATCGGATTGGTATCTGCTCGTGACACTCAGAGCGTACGATACATCGGGCCTCGTACATAACATAGCATACATGATAGATCCTATTGCGGATGCATAGGGAATCTTACTCATGCAAATCCTCTCGTACATGCGCGGACACATAGACTTGAAAGGTGTACCCCATGCTTGATGGGCAGATAACCTTTCTTGGATTCCGACATGCTAAACCTCTTTAGCACTCGGTCTATATATGTAGACTGCGAAAGGCCAAGCAACCGTTTCGATCTATCTCTATAGATCTTAATCCCAAGGATGTAGGTTGCTTCTCCCAGGTCTTTCATGGAGAATGTCTTGGATAACCAAACCTTCACTGACTGTAAGATTGACACATCGTTTCCTATAAGTAATATGTCATCGACATACAATACTAGGAACACGATTGCACTCCCACTAACCTTCTTGTACACACAAGGTTAAATGCGGATTTTGTGAGAAATCAAACTTTTTGATTGTCTCATCAAAACAGATATTCCAGCTCCTGGATGCTTGCTTCAATCCATAAATGGACCGTCGCAATTTGCATACCTTGGTTTTATCAACCGATGTGAAACCCTCAGGCTGTATCATATACACGTCCTCGAGCAAGTTTCCATTAAGGAAAATTGTTTTCACATCCATCTCGCCATATCTCATAATCATAATGAGCTATGGCGGGAGCATCCGAATGGATTTAAGCATAGCTACAGCGAATAGGTTTCGTCATAATCAACACCTTGCTTTTGGCGATATCCTTCGCCACCAATCTAGCCTTATAGGTAATCACATTACCATCCATGTCGGTTTTCTTCTTGAAAACCCACTTGCACCCTATAGGCTTTATGCCTTTAGGTGGTCGACAAGTTCGAACTTGGTTTCGTACATGGAATCCATTTAGACTTCATGGCACCAAGCCACTTATCCATTCTGAACTTGTCGGACTTCTTCATAAGCGGTAGGCTCCTCATCATCAATGAGTAACACGTCGTTCGATTCACTTACGAGAAATCCATATCTCTCAGGAATATTGCGTGTTCTACCAGATCTACGAAGATGTGGTGTTACAATAGGTCCAGCCGATTGCTCATCACTATGAGTTGTCGGCTGTTGTGCTTCACCAGGTATCTCACTAATGTCTATTTGAGTCTCTCGAGCCTCCTCAAGCTCGACGACACTCCCACTGTTTTCTTGCAAGAGAAACTCTTTCTCTAGAAACACAGCATGCCTTGAAACAAACACCTTTTGTTCCACAGGATGATAGAATTGGTAACCCCTTGTTTCCTTAGGGTATCCAATAAATAGACATTTATCAGACTTAGCATCCAGTTTGTCTGATACAGTCCGCTTCACATAAGCAGGACAACCCCATATCTTCAAGTAAGATACATGAGGTTTCTTACCATTCCATATCTCATATGGAGTAGTTGAGACTACCTTGGTAGGCATTCTGTTTAACAAGTAAACAGCTGTCTGAAGTGCATAGCCCCAAAAGGACTTGGGAAGAGTTGCATGATTCATCATTGACCTGACCATGTCCAACAAGGTCCGGTTACGCCTCTCAGATACACCATTATTCTGTGGTGTATATGGCGGAGTCCATTGAGACAATATACCATTGTCTCTTAGATAATCAAGAAACTCTTGACTTAAGTATTCACCTCGATCCGATCGAAGTATTTTAATACTCTTGTCATGTTGTTTCTCTACTTCATTTCTGAATTCTTTGAACCTTTCAAAGGCTTCAGACTTGTGTTTCATCAGGAACACATACCCAAACCGTGAGTGATCATCGGTGAAGGTAATGAAGTAGCTATAGCCTCCTAAAGCTTGAGTTGACATAGGTCCACATACATCAGTATGTACTAGACCTAGTAACTCTCCCACTCGTTCACCTTTTCCCATAAAAGGTAACTTAGTCATCTTGCCTTTTAGGCATGATTCGCATGTATCGCATGAATCCAATTCAAACGATTCCAGAATTCCACATCGGTGTAATTCGGACATGCGTTTCTTGCTTACATGGCCAAGATGACAATGTCACATGTAGGAGTCTATTTGATTATCCTTTCGAGCACTCTTGTTGCTCGCTTCGATATTGCAAATGTCACTGGATACGTCCAACGTATAAACACCATTGCTTAAAGTTCCAGTCCCATAAAGAACCCCATTCAAAGTTATGTAACAACAATTGTTACTAAACGTCAAATGGAAACCATTTCTATTTAATCAAGAAATAGAAATGATGTTCTTTATCAACGAAGGAACATACAAGCAATTGTCCAGTTCTAAGACAAGTCCTACAGGGAGTTCCAACAAATATGTTCCGATGGCGAGTGCAGCAACCGTTGCTCCATTCCCAACACATAAATTTGACTCTCCCCCTTGACGAGTCTTCTTCTATTCCTTAGCCCATGTATGTCATTACATATATGTGAGCCACACCCAGTATCAAATACCCAAGTGTCTGAGGAAATAGAATGACAATCAATAAAGAAGATTTCTGAAGAAGATGGGGCATCCGATGCCTTATCCTTCTTCACGAACTCAAGATAAATCTTGCACTTTCTTCACAAATGGCTCTCCTTGCCATAATGATGGCAAGTTTCCTTTTGTGCTAGTTCTACCTTCTTAGCCTTTCTCTTCTTTCCCTTCTGCTGTTCCTTTGACTTCCTCTTAGAACCTTTCTTCGAGGAATCAACTAACGACCGTCCCTGCTCATGCTTCTCGGAAGACTCCACGTCTTGACATATTGGCGACACGATGAACCTCCTAGCATCTCGAGGTGAAGAGGAGCTTTGAGACTTGAACCTTTCGAATCTCACTTGCTCATCAACCAACTCACAAAGATGAAGGACTACGATATGAGCATCCATATGCTCATGCTGCTTTCGTAGCTTGGGTTCCATCGTGGCTGGCTAAGCAATGACTCATTTGTTCGTAATCACTCACATGTTTCTGATAGGCCAACAATTGGTCCAGAGTTGCATCGTCATTAGGACGGGGGGGAAGAGGCGCTTCGAGGACATACACAAGCTTTTCCACCTTGAGAACAATTCTCAAGTTTCTAAGCTAGTCCAAGAAGTTTGGCCCAGTCAATTTATTTGAATCCAAAATGGAATGCAAATTCAAACACATCATGATCAATATATTAACTTAGAAATACAAAACGAGCATATATGAGAAAATGATTTTAAAATGCATCAATATACATTTATAAATCCCATTCATTTTTTGAATTTCAAAAACCCCAAAATCACTTCGGGAGATCGTAGGTCCATCTCCGAATGGGCTGATATCCATCATAGATATGAACAACCTTGGAGAGAGTCCAACAAGCCATTCATAACTATGACGGTAGGTATCTTCTATACCGATTGCATATCACGTATATGCAACTATCACAATGTGCTATCAACTATTTGAATGTTCACACATACATCGGGTTGTTAACACATTAACAAGTATGCATCATATGCATAGCACCCAACTTCACCTCCCTTTACATCGACCTTGGAGAGAGTCCAACAAGCCGATGCTCCAGGTTAAAGCCAACCCATTAATCGGGACATAGTTTTAATATGGTTAGGCGCATTCAACCAATTAGCCCGCTTGGAGAGAGTCCAACAACCAAAGCTAACGATTGACCTCGACTCTTACCATATTAGTATTAAACTATTCCATGGTTTGAACATATTCAGTTGAGAGGGCTTGGAGAGTCCAACAACCCAAACAAGCAGAACTGCAGTTCTAACCATATTAATGGAAGGTGTAGGCTTTAATATTGATTAAAGGTTTTATGTCTCATCCTCTTTGCATGCAAATAACTATTATCTACATGGCATGGCATACATGGCATACATCTACATGTCACGACACGCATGGCATAATGTTATGCATCTAATGCAATTACATGGCATACACTTATGTCATGTTTATAATTTCCTTATATGTCATAACTATTTATGGAAATAAAATATGTTTAAGATTTGATTCTCCAAATCAAATCATAATTAAATTAGGAAACAAATTTCCAAATCTAATCACATATTTTATTCATGGAATTATTTGATTAAGGAAAATCTATTTAGGAAACCAATTTCCTAAATCATTAAAACTACTTATGGAAATAAAATATTTTAAGATTTGATTTCCCAAATCAAATCATGATTAAATTAGGAAACAAATTTCCAGAATCTAATCAAATATTTTATTTATGGAAAATATAAATTTCCATAAATACTTCCAACTTTCCAAAAGTGGAAGATTTCCATAAATACTTCTAGACTTTCCAAAATTGAAAAATTTCCATAAATACTTCTAAATTTCCAAAATTTAGAAAACTTCCAGAAATACATTATGACTATCGCAAAACCATTTTTACGATTATGTCGAAACACAACACAGGCTCACGATACCCTGTTGGGTTTAGGCATGGCGTGTGTGTGTTCGATCATGTTTCGTAAACATGAGCACAGCGGAAGCAATTAAAAATAATAAATACTCCTATTTATTACAACACACACAACACACGCATGCTATTACAACAAGTGTAGACATAACCGTAAATTAAAATTGCAATAAAAGAAATTAAACTACGTTATACCTTCCGTATGACGTGTAGCGGGAACGACATCAACCGGAACGATCCTCGTAAGAATCGTCTCTATCCGTATCCACGCCGAGCTCCTCGGGATGACTTCGCCAAGCCACGAGCCGTCTTCGTCGTGCGGGTTACTAGCCTCGTGTTGAAGACGACGTGATCGAGAGATGATCACGGTCCGAATCCAAATTCGGACCTAAAAACAAGTCCTCAAGACTTGCTTCTCCGGAGAGGTATTCGTCAACCGATTGACGAATCCTTCGTCCTCCACCTTAGAGAATTACCGGAGATCAAATCCCCGGTATGTTAGCCGCTGTCGGAGCACTAACCGTCGTCCAAACGACGCTCCGACGAGAGGAGAAGAAGCTGTCCAGAAAACTGGACAGCTTGGTGGAGGAGATAGGCGCCGGCCAAAACAAGGAGACAAAAGCTCACCTTGATGCCGAACCTTTTAGGGGATCACCGGAGGGTCGCCGGAGGTTCACCGGCTGGAGCTTGGACGCCGGCAAGGGTCTTGACGGCAGCACAAACAAGCTGGGCGGCAAGGAGCTTGGGCGGCACAACCTGGTTGGGCGGCTCCTCGAGGCTAGGGTTTTGATTTTGGATTAGGGTTTAACAATCCCTTAAGCCCACTTTTATAGAGAACTAATTCTCTTAATGGTTAATGGATCATATCCATAAAGCCCGTTAACCCGCTCCATTAAGATAAGTTAAAATAAACCAAACCATAATGGTTTATTTTAAGTTAAAACGAACCGAACCAACTTTTGGTTCATTCGTTTAAAATAAACCAAACCCTTTGGTTCATTCTTATCCATTGGATTAGAACCAAACCATTTTGGTCCATCCATTACGTCTTCATAAGACGCAGCACATCCACGCTTCCATTGCGACTGAAACAATTTCATGCTCGCTTTATGTTTGGTCCAACCAAACATAGTTTCTCTCGGTCTGAGAATCTCATTCTCAAGCTCGTTTTAAATCCTTTGGATTACACTCGTTGTGCGTGTGACCAAATAGGTTCTCGGTTTATGTTGGCCGTCTATAATTAACCATTAATTATAGAACGATCATGAGTGGCACCTAGTAGTACATCATGATCCCCAATTAACCGAAAAGATCAACGGTTGATCCAGAACTATTTCTGAAACCCTTCAGTAGCTTGAATGAATCGTGCCCCATTCCCTTCACTCATCTTATACCCACTTGGTTCAGGACATGGTCTATTGTGTCAGTCCCCACTAGGCTGACTACGTCACACCTAGCCCAAGTATCATTTCCTCGTCCTACGGATTCTAGTTACTCCACATGTATCGAAGAGTACCTTACTCTAAACATGTAATGCTTTGGCAGACTTTAGTAACAATCCGGCGAGAGGCCATGGGTATACATCTCCTCGCAAGGAGTGGTGAATCCTTTATAGGCTATTCAAACACCTTCGATCACCCGACTTATACCCAATCATCCGGGTCCACATCTCCTTAGAGATGTTTGCTTAAGATGTCAAAGCATAAGTCTCCATGATCAAGATGACTTGAATACGCAAGTCAAAGGAACATCGCACTTAAGCCACGATAGAACTTCATTGACATATCTATATATGCAGAGAACCATATGAAGTCTTACTGGTCACTCCGATGAACTAGTTACCATAACTAGCATCCACGATCAACTCGGACATCACTATGTCTCCGGCCCGGTGAGAATCCTTGGATACACCAAGGAGTATACCTCGTGCTAGTCTCGGCAAATTGATGGTGTCCAAATCCATCAATTCATCGACTAGGGATAATTCCGATACATCACAATTACACATGTAGAGATACTCACTAGTTGTGATCCAATCACAAATTCTCTCATGCTGTGAATCGTATCGTGGTCATTCAGTAAATGAGTTTAAGATCCAATCAAATACATTAAACATGTATACTCAAATAGTGAATCTTCATTTATCGTATAAATGGTTCATACATAAGGCGATTGCCTTAGGACATCTCTCATATATTACTAACAGAGAGCTCGAGTGAAGGGGGAGCTTCTTCTTCATCCTCATCATCAGAAGAGGATTTGGTAAGTGAGGTAACGAATCTACCTCCTAAGAAAATTATGTCAATAATTTCTAGCCTTACTAAGGAATTGTTTAGCTAAAAAGAAAAATAAATGCATGACTAATGAAATTAAAGCCTTAGAAAAAACATGCTCAAATGTTAATGATAATGTTTCTAGTATTGATAATGCATGCTCACATGATTATATTCCTCTCAATGTTAATGATGCATGTATTGAGGAAAATATGATATTAAGGGAAAAGGTAGATTTCCTAACTAAGGCCTTAGAAAAATTCACTATAGGCTCTAACACATTGAACATGATCATGGAGAGTCAAAGGACAAGCTTCAATAGGAAAGACCTAGGATATAAGGGGAAGAAAAATAAAAAGGCCTATCAATGCCTAATTGCTATGGGTCAAGCCAAGAACAAAACAATAGCTAGAAAATGGATCCCTAAAGAATATTTAGTGAACACTATAGGAAAGAACTTATATTGGATTCCTAAATACATCCTTAAGGGTTAGAAAAACCCTATGATAGTCAACCATAGTGGACTTAACTTATATCATATTACTTGGTTGACTTAGGACGATCGAAACTTAATTTTTGAAATAGTGTTGGGTGATGATAATGCACCCATAAATAGTTTAAATCATGCTTTGAGTGATACTTGACTTATTATCATGATTTTATACCTAATGCATGATTACAAATTGATTGGTACATTTGTTTCATGATCATAATTAGAAATCAATGCATATATGTTTTTATGATCATGAGGTATGTTAGAGTGATACTTAACTTTGTGTAGAATTGCATGAATTTGAAGGTTAAGTATATAAATACCTTTAGGAACATCTCACACTCACCATAAGGAAAACCTTGATTGAAAACATAGCATGGGTGAGATGATAGGATGATACAAATGGTCCACTAATGCTTATGACATTTAGATAGGTCATTAAGTGTATTAATAGAGCAATAATAGACCAATCATGGGGAAAGCATATGTTTAATTCATAGACATATTGTTCAAAGATTATGGTTGGATATTTCATATGTTTTCAAAACCATTCCTTACTTTAAAATCTGTGTTTTCATGTTTTGAAACAATCTAAAGCAAAACTAAGTATTAAAATTGATATAAACTTGATCAAATACTAATTATTTTTGAAACTTTTGGATTTTTTAGCAAATCATTGAAAATATAAGCAATTTTCATGAAAACTCATTTTTCACTGATAAAGAACTTTAAAAGAAATGTATTTTCAAAATTTCATAATTTTTCGAATTTTCTGGTGCATTTTTGAATTTCGTCCAAAATCGAAATGGTATCGAGTGTCGATCATTCGTAGTCCTGAACCGCCGATCGTGATGTAATGCATGAGCACATGGAGTGTTTTAACTGATTTTTTTCAGTTTTTGGTGATTTTTGTTCCCTAGAGTTGATGTCATGCGTGTATAACATTTGAAAAATATTTTTGATGGTGTCAAAGGGGGAGAATTGATAGGTTTAAGTTAATCGTGCTAAAAGGAAAAATTTAGCATGTCTTAAGGGGAAGTTGCATGTTTAAGGGGGAGTTTTGATGCTCATATTATTTACATGCTTTCCTTGCTTATGTTTATTGTTATTTGTTTTACCTAACTTAAACGGATTGTCACACATCAAAAAGGGAGGGATTGTTAGGGCAATCAACCCATGTGATATGGTTTTAATGTGTGTGGCAAAGGGTTTAAGTTAGGTTGATTGGATTTGATATGTGCGTTGGAGTCTTGCAGGACTTAGTAATTCGTACATGGAGCTTTGGTAAGTTTCACCAACTCACAATCTCGTGCTTGAGTCAGCGAAGGAGCATTGCGAAGCCGTGCGTTTGGTGCTGCCGAGGGACGTGGCCGCGAACGAAGAGAGCTTCGGCGAGGGACTTCAAGTGAGATGAGAGAATGAGTGAAATGTAAGTAGCTCATTAGGTGAACTTGGTCGAATGGCTAAGCGTTGGAGGCTCGACCGAAAGGGTTGAGGTTTTACCCGACCGTCGGACGCTCAAACGGATGTTAAGTTTGAGGTTTACTCGGCATTAGTTGACTGCCATGATATACGAATGATCCGTTGCTCAATCATTGTGACTCGGCGGTGTTCGAGTCTAGTTTATGTCATCGATCATCGCCCGCGGGTTAGAAGTCATTCGATGGCGGTGATCTCCGATGGTTTCGGGCATAGAATGATGATCAGTCGAGTGCTCGCTTCTGGCACTCGACTGTTAGCTCCATCAGTCGACTGATGTGGGAGTCGTTGGATGAAATCCAACATGGAAGAAGTCGTTATTGGGCAACGGCTACCGGAGCAGTCGACTGATCGTGACATCAGTCGACTGCCAGTGGCCAACGGGAAAAAAACAACCTTTTCTATTTATAGAGAAGGTGTGGACTTTTGGATGGCTAATGCTTATGCTCCAATTGATCATCCAAGTGCTCCACAAGTTTTAAACTCCTTCTTCTTGTTCTTACTTCAATCTTATTGTAAGAAGGAGTGTTGTGTTGTAAGAAGGTTTACCTCCACCTTGCTTTGGCTAAAGGGAGAGATCATATTGGATTGGTTTTGGAGTGATTCACCAGAGACGAATCTGACCGTGGATTAGCGGCGAGGCCGTGAACCACGTTATATCTCTTGTTAGCATTGTTTTTTATTTTGTGTTGTTCTTAATTGTCTTAGCTTTATATTTTCGCTTGCGCTAATAATAATTGTAGACGATTAACCGAACGACTTCCACCATACGCGATTGAGGGCTATTCACCCCCTCTAGTCGACCACCTACGTTCCAACAACTTACACTCGAGATGCAATGAATCTTCATCGACATTAAAATCATATGAAGTTCATAACAAGTTACTCTAATGAACTAGTTACCCTTAACTAGCATCTACATGTTCACTCTCAGCATCCCTATACTTCCATTCGGTGAGTACGGAATGCTTGGATAACCCAAGGAGCATAACATGTGCTAGTCTCACGGAATTGATGATGTTCAATCTTATCAATTCATCGACTAGAGATTGTTTCGATACTTACATAATTATACATGATGAAATACTCACTAATTATGATCCAATCATAATTTCTCTCATGTTATTTATCGTATTATGGACTTCAGTAAATGAGTTTAAGATTCCATCAAATACATATAAAATGTACACTCAAATAGTGAATTTTATTAATCATCTAAGTTGATTTCCTTAGAACATCTCTCTATTACAACAGTTAGAGCGTTGCTAATATATAAGTTCAGCGTGAGAATTGAACCTTCATTATAAGAGGTTCACCATTCCACTATTACCAATGCACTATGCCCTTGGGACAACTATCATAAAGCTTAAAAAAAATTTAGTTGGCACCATCTATCTAGACTTTCGGCCCAACTAATCTTGGGAGCGATCGGTCTAGTCCTACATAAATTTTTCATCGACCGACAAGGTATATTAGGAAGCTCTCACATTGGGTGTCCCAGCAATCCAGCATTCTAAGGTTTGTCATTCCACTAGAGAGAAAATCTCTACAATGCACTGCAGTTAGAGATTGAATCATAGATGCCTGAGAGATTGAATGGACACCCTGTCACTTCACTATAGCCTCGGGGGCACTATCATAAACCTTAAATCATGCATAAGGTAATTTGTTCATCACAAGTGCCCCTACCAGCCGACTTCACGGCCATCGTAAGAGAGATAAATCACTGTAATCGAGCGAGCTCCTAGGCAGGTAGGTCATACTTCCAGGCGAGACCTCCAGGGATCGACTCCTAATTCAATCCTGCAACCATCCGCCTGAATATCAATTCAACTATACCCATGGGAGCCACTATCATAAATTTTAAATGTGACAATCATTGGTCTGAGCACCAGCTCAGCTATGTCCATGGAGGCAAATGGGACAACTTGAATTGTAGCAAAAGCAAATTCGTCATCTTGACAACCCCTATCAGGTCACCCCACAAACATCATAAGGAAGATAAATCACGGGGAGGGGGGGGGGGGGGGGTATTTTTGTGCCAATCGTGTAACGCCCGCCCTTCCCGTACCTCAGAGGGGAGCGAAGGGCGGCGCTACGCGATCATACATACATGCATATACATACAGCGGAAGCATTTAAAACAATAAAATCCCTTATTAAGCTAACTATATTAACCTAATCCACCTAAAAGATTAATTATGATGTAACGGTTTTAGCAATTTTCTTAACTAAACATGTACTAAAGAAATTCAAGATTTATATAATAAACGGGAGTGACAACCAAAACAAAAACATCATTTAAGTCTTAACACTGAACGGTAAAACATGCATAATCTCCCCGAACCATAAACTAAATTTTATCCACCATGCCACTGCCACACACATCTTTGCCTTCTGCTGCTCCCTTCAATTAGTCCATTCCTTGCCTTGCTCTGCAGTACGAGGGAAAAATGACACTATCAGCACATATGCTGAGTAAGATCCTTTCCTACTCACAAAAGTTATACGACATAAATTACACATAAGATAGTGACATGTTCATCTAACTAACATATAGTCATAGCATGGATGTAACTATTAACATGATCATCAAGAGGCATATAGACTTAGCATTCAAAATTCATGAGTAAAGCAATCCGTGACATGATCATCTAGGACATGTATCCCCATGGCATTTTTATCACAATGACATAACATCTCGTAATAACATAGACATGGAATAGTTATATGCAGAATACTCTTTGAAAACATATACTTTCATAAGTACTTAAACATAATCTCAACATTAGGGCCCGACATTGTATCCATGACTCAGCCCAGCCCATTTGGCGGTCCATTCGGAGGCCCATTTGGCGACCCCTTGTGGTCGTCGACCGTCGACCGTCGGCATGTCGACCGTGTCATTACCACTAGGCCTGTACTTCGACCTAGGGGCAACTTTGGATACAAGTCATGCGTAAAGTAAAATAACATACATGTTCTTTGACATAACATAAAGAGTGTTCTTGTCCCCACTCTTCGGGAAACATTTCTTAACCAATTCATATTCATAAGCCTTACGTAACCATAGCATAGGGGTGCCTATCGTTCATGAACATAAACAGGTACATCATGATAAAATGAGCAAAACTTAACATATACATTATGATACAATGGTCCTACATCAGCCGTTAACATGGACATAAGGTATGAAATCATGCAAATATATCGTCTAACTAGCATCATATCAATGCCATATATATACCTAGCATAACATGGAAAATCATTCGGAATCATGTTCGGAATTTTTTTTTCTTTATTTTCTTGTCCTTTTTAATCTTCCCGAGCAACCGATCCTGATAGCCTGCGTTGGGCGACTTTTACGTGTCGTGGCCAGTGTAGCGCTGCTAAGCCGAGAGGTAGCACGCTAGCCGAAAGCGACCTCTAGCGGATCGGCGACACGCTAGCGCCCGAAAGCGACATGCTTTGTGCCGGCGACGCTGCACACCAAAGTCGTTTGGCCCCGACACGCTGTCTTGCGGGCGGCATAAACATGTCCATGTTGCTCACCCGACCGCGCTGTCGGGGTGAAAGAGCGGCGTGTTGGCCTCTGTACGTGTTCTGCTTAACAAAATTTATACGAACCTCGTCCTAGGGTCTTAAGCAATATCAAACATGGAACCTCGACTAAGGTTAATCATATGCAATACATGGAAAAGAAGAACTTGAAAAACTCTTTATTGCATAGCACAACATTGGAAACATGAAAGCCATTCGGGAGAAACCCATGTACTGCAGGTGAGGGAATTCTTACCTTCGATTGCTTTAACTTATATTTGTAAAACCTAATGAGATGCAACCTTCTATCCCGCCCTAGCAGCTGCCCTCCAAGGTCTCTTGAATCCCACCTTTCTTTGGATTCGGCGGAGAAGATAACCCTAGGAGAGAATTCTCCTTGATGTATGGTTCGGCGGTGGAGGGATCAAGAGAGAGTAGAGAGGTGTCCTCTAGGGTATTAGGGAGGTTAAATTTATAACCATCAAGGCTTAACCTATTCCCTTATAAATTTCCTTAAATTTCTCTCTTTAACAGAATTAATTTCTTCTTCAATTAAATTCGTAACTTCTCCCTAATCATATAAAATTTTTATTGGATTTTTTTTTTTGGTGACTCACCCCTTTTTGTTCGGTTTTCTTTTCTTTTATCTTTTCTTTTATTTCCTTTAAATCCCACGTAAGCCTATTATCATCATGCATAATTATTTTTATTTTCTTTAACCCACATAAGGGCCCCTTTATTATCATGCCTCATTATCTATAACCCTCCTAAGATTTTTCGGGCGTTACAATCAAGTCACCCCACAAACATCATATAAGGAAGATAAATCACGGGGAGGGGGGGATATTTTTGTGCCCAATCGAGCATTTATAGGGCGGGAAGGCAAGCACCCCCTAAATGTGACACTTAAAAAAAAATATAATCACCACGTTAGCGGTCCCCTATAATTTCCCCTAGTACATCAAAATCTCAATTGGTAAGCACAAAGATAGGAGGCACTTGAGAGTCCAGAGCGGTGAACTCCTCGAAAATCGACCCTCACCTACTATAGACAATTGCTTTTGCACTTACCAACTGGATTAATCCTATAGGCTAACTTAAAAAAAAAAAAAGTGGTTAAATACAATAACATCAAGTTGACAATACAAAAAGATATACTTCAACTTTTTGTGTGAGTGTTGTGTAAAAATACTATGATTTAAAAAAAAACATGAAGCACGTTATTGATTACTTCCATCTATGTATTTATTAACTTGATTCCTTTAGATTGAGTTTAAAGATTCAAACACTTATCCCTTTTAGTTGTTTGTTTAAATGCATAATAGTATTTCCTATGGTTGTGATGTAATGATAAAACACTTTAAGAAATAATAAAGAAGACTAGGATTTGGATCACAAATAAGAAGAATATCTTAGAAGTTAACTGTATAAATTGTATTCTAAATTTATTTAGTAAGTGAATCAAGAGAAAAGTTATTTGTCTACTTTTAAAATTAATTGAGTAAAGTTCGAACATCTGAATTATAAAAAAAAATATAATAGTCTAAAAATTTTCATCTTGATATTTTACCCCTCCATAAATTTAAAAGAATAAAAATACTTTGAGCCCTGTGCTTCACTTGGTATTCCTTAGTGTTAGTATAAAATTAAGCAGGGGAGAAAAGGGAAAATGTCATGTGTTTAGTCTAAATATATTCTCTATTGTTTTCTAAAGAGATAAGAAAGAAAAAATAATGTGAAATGAAAAACAATTTATAAATTAATTAAAAATTCATTAACAATGTGTCGAAGTTTTCTTGTGAGTGCAATTAATTAATAAATAACGAAGTGAGAAAACTATGATGTCCCATCATTCTAACTTTTGCTTTCTTCCAAATTAGATCAAACATATAAGGATGGATTTGATAGGGAGTTGGAAAAGGAATGGGATACAAATAGTTTATCATATATAATCTTTCAAAAATAATTTTAATAGTGCATATATTGGTAAATGACATTTTTAACCAGGGCCGACTTAACCAAATATGAATATTCAAACATCATGACATGGTTAACAAAGTTGTGTTAGTGCAATCGATCTCTAGCTGAGGCTAATCAAGTTTAAGTCAAATTCGAGTTTTGATGTTTAAAGAATATATGATCAAGTTTGAAAGATATGTAGCTGAATGATACTTCTCAAGAGGGAGATTATTGGTCAAAGATGATTAAGCTCAGATTGTTTGTAATGGAGAGTGTTGAATAGGAAATTTATTGGGTCAATCGATTAAGTCAAGTTATGTTGATTGTGAAGGATATAGTATTTGAAGAAAGTTAGTTGAATGAAAAGTTAAGTGGGTCAAGGTTGACCAATACTTGACAGGTAGAAAAGTTCAAGTGGATCATAAAGGACTAGATATTTGATGATCGAAAATTTAATAGAGAGTTGATAAGAGATGAAGTCTAAATGGGTCATGGATGATCAGACATTTGGTATGAGATGAATGCATGAGATAAATTAAGTCTAAGTGGATTATGGAGGATCGAACACTTGGCATGAAATGAATACGAGATATGGATGAAATTCAAATAAATCATGGAGGATCAGACACTTTACATATGGATGAAAGCCCTAACAGATTGTGGAAGATCAAATGTTAGGTACGTGAGTGTGGAAGTTTAAACAAGTCAAGGAAAATAAGACATTTGACAATGGAAAATTTAAATAGGTCAGGGAGGACTGGTGTTTGGTGTTGATGAAGTAATGATAGGTCAAGAATGATCAAATGCTAGACAAATAAAATCCTAACATATCAAGGGTAATCAGGTACTAGGCAAGTGAAACATACAAGTCAAAAGTGACTGAATACTAGACAAAAGAAGTTATGATATGTTGAAGTCAATTAAATACCATAGCCTCAGTTAAAATTGAAACTAAAGTATTAATCAATTGATATAATACAAAAGTTGAATGATAAATCTTAAACCTTGAGTTGAGGGAGTTTACGAGAGATCAGTCGATTGATATCACTGTTCTAGTGAATAAAAAGTTTAAAATTCAATTGTTCTATTCAACTCAATTGATGACACTACAGCAACGAATAGAAAACTTAAAATTCGATTGCAAGACTCGATTGGATAGACATTAGTTGATTGATGTTGAGGTGAATGGAGCTATTAAGTTGATAGGTTAGACCAACATTAAAATCTACAATAAATCAATCGACTAATAGGAGAAGATAGTTGACAAATTGATGAAAATCAATATGGTAACGACCTTATAAAAAAAGGTTTCAAGAAGATTTAAAAGTTTTAGAAGATAGTGCTACAATTCTAGACTTTAGCAGACATTCTAAAGTCATCACAAAAGCCTAAATTTGTGTAAATTTATATCTTTTCATTTCTATATTAATATTATTATATATTTGTGTGTGACTTGCATTGGTGTGTATGAATAGGATAATAAGAGATTTTTTCATCTCCAAAAAATGTCCGAAAAGAAGAAAATGTAGTAGTGCTCATGTTAGGACTCTAAGCATGAATTTCTCCATCTTCAAACTACATAAAATCGAGGTATCTCTGTAATTGTTATATTTTTCATATTTATTTATTTTGTTTATGTTGTATGTAATTTTTTTTATAGATAAGCACGATAATCAAAATCGAACATATTCACTCTCCTCTAAGGATGTCAATAATCCCAACATATTGATTGTCTAACAGAGGATGGTAAATACATCCCCCTTAAAGTCCATGAAAAGCTAAGTTGATCTTCCATGCCACGAGTGTTCCTCTCCAAAAATCACTCTTTGAAAAATTTCAAATTTCAACCCTAAGAGGATCCAAACTATTTGTACCACTGGATCATCCGTCAAAATCCGTCTGTGCTTTCCGAATTTACTCTAATGATCGGTGAAAAACTTCCGTAAGATTAGACTGTCTACCTAGAATCAATTAGGTCAAAGATTTGAACACCTAGATTATAAAAAAAAAAGTTAAACCTTTTTGACTCAAAGCTCAACTGATCAGTCCATAGAAAGACGATACTCTAACATTTATAAGGATTGATCCTTTGTCCATTGAATGGTACCAGATAGAAGTGCTTTGATGGTAATTTTGACGCTTTCAATGTTTTTTGAGGAAGTTGAGAAGGCTTAATTAATTTCAAGCAGTGACTTAGGCCATTTGATCTTTTTTTTTTTAATGTCGAATCCAACTCGAACCAAATAAAATTTCCTCTAAAGATAGAGCTAAGATTACGATCGATATTTTAAATTTCATCGGGTGGTGGCCGCTAGTTTTACAACAAAAAAAAATATATAAAAAAATGTGAAAATTATGGACCTTAAAGACATATTCCACAACATTTTATTGCACGTTCTAAAGAACGATACACAATGATGTGCCCATCCTTTTCTTTCTTGACAAGGAAAATATTTTCTCCATGTTTTTCATTTTTTGAAATCAAACAATTGGACAAAAAAGCATAAGAATATTCCTTTTCCGACAATAATTAATTCCGACAAATTGTGAGAATATAATGACAAATTAATCTTTCAATTCTATCAACTTCAATTCTCTAGAACTGATTTTTTTTTTTACTTGATTCTATGTGGATACATAAGGCATAGTAATTATATTTTTAAACAATAAATATGAGCATAGTACTTATAAATAAAATTTGAACATTAATAACTACTCTAAAGTAATTTATAAGAATAAAATAAAATAAAATAAAATAAAAATGTAAAAGTTAGTATAAATTTCTCAATTAAAGAAAAATTTCCTTTTTAAGAATGAATTCCTTATTTCTTCTTTCAATGCGACACACTGCAGAAGCTATGGTCCAGCGATAAAAAGACTTAGGACATTGAATTGCTAGGCTTTCTATCACGTGTATTTTTTAATTTTTCTTAGTGGCTGATGGGAGCTTTTATAGAATCGAGCCGTCCACCTTCAAAAATTAATCGGATCAAAGATCTAAATATCTGAATTATAAAAAAAAAATATCAAACTCTATCAAGATTTGGTATGAGAAGGGGGCAAAGAGAGGGGGCACTTGTGGTTCTCACTCCGTGTAAGAAAATGCTAAAGGCTTTGAGAGATTGTCTCTTAGCCAACGAGCATAACACGAGAAGTTGAATAACTTTGTCCTAATTCAACGAATCATTGTCCTACAATTTTTTTTATTCGTAGCAAAAGATCAATTCCACGTCAAAAATATTTATTTATTTGCATGGACAGAAAATTTTATGGAGCAACGACATGAAACATGTGTGCAATCGCAGTGACTTTGTCGAGAGATATGATCGTTGTTTTCAAAGTGAATTTTTAATATTATCTTTCCTTTTATTATTTTTTTTATATTTATTTTTTATTAGGAAAAAACGAGCAAAGAAGAAGATCTAATGTGATTTAAATAAGTTTATGATTTAAAAGAAGTTATTTATCTAGTCCATGTCTTAAATGTGGGATTTAATGTATTTATTTTTAAATTTATTATTATTATTATTATTATTATTATTATGCATCGAAATATATTGATTTTGGCTCTTTGCTCCGTGAAGACGCCGCGCGTGAACATTCACGTCTTTTTAGACAACAATTTTCGAAATCTTGTCGTCTTCTTGGACAATAATTTCGTAAGTCATTGTCTACGTCTTATTCCTTGAGTAAATTTTTTAAAAATAATTTTTCTAAAATACCATTTAAGGTAAAAGCACAGTCAAAATTCAAAATTATTTGAAATTGACCGCGAATAGAATTGAAAAAAAAAAAATAATTATTAATTTTGTTTATAAACAAAATATGTGAGGCTAGAATCCACCCTACCTAGAGCCATCAATTTAGATTGGATTCATCGGATTGGTCCACCCCGTCAACTAATTTAAGGAGATTGAGTTAACATTTTATCAATCCAAGTCCACCGTGAGCCTAAATGAATTAATCTGCACGGATTGTGGATCAAGATTGACTTGCCCGGGATGAACTTAGATTGACTCGTGGGTTGAAAAAATTGAAAGTCTTATTAATCAAGTGAGATACAATGATGCAGTGTGTCAAATCCAAAACAAAATTAATTTGTGCTCGAGAAAGGACACGCAATCCTAGACTACGAGGGTCAACAAAGATGGATGGTTAAGAGAAGGAAATTGTTAAATGCTTCTCATACCTCTCGAATCCAATTGCAAAAAGTGAGCCAATGTCCCTGAAGTCATTCATCGAGAATACCATTGAGATTGATAAAGAAGAGAGAGATTTTGTTATTAGAAAGCTGCTAGCGAGAGATTGGAAGGAAGAAAGAAAAATAAAATACTAAATAAGCAACACGTCCTATGCTATTGGAAGATCCGAGTGAATACCATGATGACTTCCTCTCGCACTGCAAAGGATCAAATGGTCATAAATCAAATTTGATGAGAACAAAAAAAAATTGATATATAATAAAGTTGTGGCATGCGAATTGACTAGTCTAATTTGTAATCCGTCTTAGATTGAATTAAATTGAATTGACGCTTTTTCAACCCGTTAGAATGGCAAGTCAACCCACTCCTCACTAAATGTTGAATTTATGATGGAGATCCATTCTATCATGGATCGATCCATTTGACAGCTCTAACCCTACTTTGCCCCCATCTAAGGGTTTATTTGATATTAGTATTTTTAGTTTATTGTCAAAATATAATTTCTCTATTTTTGATAACCGAATAAAAAAATATTTAAAACATTGACGCATTTTTTGAAGAAAAAAAACCCTTAAATTTACTCTCTCTATCTCTCTCTTTTCCCCGACATGATTACTTTGTTGCTTTACACAACAATTAAATAAATTGATATTGTTAATCATAAAGAGGTACAGTAAAAAAAATAAAAATAAAACCTTTAAAGGTATCTTGCTAAATTCAAAACTTAAAATTGGCATTTTAATAAACAGAGTTAAACTTTGAGAGGCAAATCTTTATTTTCCTAAACCATCTTTAGTATATTAATCACTTGCTGCTTTATGTTCATTAATGATTGGCCATAGAGATTAAGATTTGGATGCCCAAAGCATAACACTACTTCATCTTTTACACAAAAAGAATATATCAGATTTTAGTTTTTCAATGAGTATCCACATTTTATTTTATTGTTAATCATGCATCACATTTTAATTTTTTTTTACCGATGAATATTTTTTTTTTCCAAAATACCCTTCTAATCTATTTTAACCACAAATTAAAATAATAATAATAGCTAATTTTTTATTTAAATTGAACCTATACAAAATAAAAATTTAATTATTTCTAACACTTTCATAAAAAATAATTATCAACAACCTTAAAAAAATTTATATTTATGTCAAATTATTATTGTCCACTCTGCCTCCTTAATTTATTTATATATATATTTTTAAAAATTTTGAACTTTTTAAGTCCACGGATGAGTTTTGATTAAAAGTCTTAAAGAGCTTAGATTTGTCCTAAATTTACATCGTTGTATTCCAACGATTTCTGAATTTATCAATGTTTTTATTTTCAATTTTAGAACCCTAATAAAAATAGAAAAATAAAAATTATAAACGAGCATCAATAAAAATATAAAAATACTTTAAGATTATTTTTATTTTATTTTTCCTAATAGCTAATTACAAAAGAAAGGAAATAAAAAAGAAAAAAAACAAAATTATTAATTTTTTGAATTTTCAATTTTAACCAAAAGTCATGAGATTTGTTCTAAATTTACATTGTTATATTACTCATGATCCTTTAAATTTATCAATATTTTTATTTTCAATTTTGGAACCTTAATAATAAATAAATAAATTATAAATTATAAAAGAACATTAACAAAAAGTAAAAAAAAATAAAAAATAATTTGTTTATTTTTCCATTTTTTTTAATAGTCAATTAGAAAGTGGACAAAACTAATAAGGGAAAAAGAAAATAGAAAAACATAAAATAAAAAAATTACCCTGAGTTATTTTTGATCAAAATAGCTCAAGTTAATCAAAATAGCTCTAAGCTGCTCCGCAAGTAGAAGACAAAGGGGCGTTTGGTTCAATTCCTTTTTCATTTTCATTTTCTCATTTTTCATTTTTTTTTATTTTCCGAAAAACAATTTCTCTATATTTTTTTAATTTTTTAAAAAATATTCTCTCATTTTTTTTTAAAACGAAGATGAAAAATATGAACCAAATATATTTTTTCATTTTCCCAAAATATAAAAATAAAAAATATTTATTTTCTACGTATCCAAGAATTTTGGTCCAATAGATTTTCTCTATTTCTATGAGTTTTATTATGTCAAAAAAAACCACTTGACTCTTTTTTTTTTTATTTTTAAAGAAACTGTTAAAAAAATTATTATTATTTATTTATGAAACAATATCATATTTAAAGCTAGATATTTTTGATTCATTTTAGGACAACACAAATAGACTCCTTATACTCTCTTGCTTTTATCCATGTTAAAGTCGGATTTAGTCCAAATTAAATATATAAATTTCTTTCACTTTTTTTATTATTATCATGCTAAAAACTTTTTAACTCATAATCCTTATCGGTCTAGAGAAACTATTTAAAAATTTCAATCTAATGTCATATCTAAATATCTCTAATTCACTCTAAAACATTGTCAATAATTTATTTACACTCTTATAATCTTGTCCAAGTTAAAATTTCAAGATTTCAAAAGTATTTAAATTATCAATAAATTTTAATTAAAATTCAATAAATCTTGACTCGACAAGTAAAATTCAATCTAAATTTAATCAGATATTTTCACTCTTTTCAATCTCACTATACTAAGAAGCTTTTAACTCATGATTTCTATTCATTTAGAAAAATTATTTAAAAATTTTATTTTATTTTATTTTATTTACTTTTGGCATGTGATTTGAGAATTTTCAAAATCTACATGCGCCTTTTGATAAAATGACATTTTTTTTTTTCTAAAACACATTTCACCCTGAATTTCAACTCCAAATATGCTCGCTCAAATTTCAATTTCATCCTCATCGATAATATTTGTTCTCAAAGGCACTTATACTTCACTCATTGTCTTTTGTTTTACCCTCGCTCATTTCTTAAGTGTCAAACAATGAGATTCCATGTAGCAACAAAAGATAATTACGTTCGCCCCCAACGTCTCTCACTGTCAGTTTCTCAGTGATGATAAAGAGAGATAAATTACAAGGGAGACTAGAAACAATGAAGAATTTTTGAGTCCGAGTGAGAGTTTTAGATCTTATATCGAAATTCGCCCCCTGTCTATCTATAACAATATCTATACCGCTCTAACTAACGGATCATTCCGAGAGGACAACAATGAGATTCTCTCAAACTTACTACAAGGAGTTTAGCCTACATAATAGGCAAGAAAAATTAGTATTTTGAAATTTTAATTTGTCAATAACAAAAAAAAAATCAATTATTCATCGTCTGATTTTTTAGGGTTCAAGATTGAATTATAATACTCACTCAATCAGATGATGAATAATGAAGATATTCATATTTACTTATGAATGAATTATATATGAATCATTCCCCTCTCTATATATGCTCTTGTTGTTAAAGCCCTATAAAGTTGCATTGTTCAAAAAAATTATTAAATAAATTTAAATATATAGAAATGTCACAATAATAATAATTTTAGATCCTCTTAAAATTCACTGTATTTTATTATTTTTATTTAAGTTCTTTAAGATTATCTAACAATTTTGATTATAAACTTATAAATTGAAACTTCTCGAGTCATTCAACCTTAGATATATAATAGTTGAGAATTGATCCTCAACATAATTCATCCATAAACATCCGTAAATATCTTTGTTATTCACCATCCGATCATGTGAGCACTATAATTTAATCCTTAAATCATAAAAAATCGAATGATGAATAATAGAAATGTTCATGGATGTTCACGAATGAACTGTGTATGATAACATTCTTATATAACAGTTTATATTAAAACTATGATATACCTCTAAATTACTAATCAAATTTCAAAAATGATCCTTCTATTATATTCTTAAAAATTTTTAAAGTAATTCTAAAATTGTTATATAAGTAATAATCTCTGTGGTATTCTTTTAAACCATGTTGTTTTAAAACTATTATATAAACCTAAATTCATGATTTTTTTTTTTAAATCTCCATTGTATTCCATGAAATCTCTATAATCATTTTATACTTTTATTTCCCATGATTTTTATCGAGATTTCTACGTGAACTTTGTTGACTAAATTTCATAAATGACCCTATAATATGTTAACTTTTCTATAGTGTTAGTTTTTTTTAAGTGTTAAAAAATCATATAATAATTTTAACAACAATTGTTATAGAGATATAAACCTATCAAATTTTAAAAATGAACATTTTGCTATGTTTCCTAGAATTTTCTAGTCATTTTATGTTCTCACATTCATGTTTAAAATAAAAAAAGGCTATTTAGCAATTTTAGCCAAAAGTAATGTTTACACCTAAACTAGTTCAAAAAATTAAAAGAAGCAATCCTATATTGTTTTCCTTTAACTTTTAAATTCAGTATATGTTCAAAAAGGATATGTGCTCATTTTTTTTAGTTGATATCAAATATACAAGTTTTTGGAGTTCAATTTGATTACTTTTGAAGGTGATCGATTCGACTTTGTATTCGCTTTTAATGCAAAAGACGATTCGCTCGTCTTCAACATCTCCGCCAATTAGTCTTATAATCAATACGAAAGAGATAAATCACAGAGAATATATTTTCAATCTAAGACTAGCATAATAGAAGGACATACATCCCGAAAGACTTGCATCCCTCAAAAATGGACTCTTGCTCATTGGTACAATTTTATTGTCGTACTACCCATAAGTCTCTCCAACGAGAATGACTTCGTGCTCACCTTTGGTGTAAAAGATTGGAATCCATCAATCTAGCGGTCCCTATCAGTCCGTCTTTGGACTATCGTAAGGGAGGTAAATCACGGTAGACTTTGACCCTTGAGACTAATAACTAGTACATGGAGGGACAACACCCTCGTATTTGCGAAGGATTGATCCGCTGTCCTATGGTGCAACGTTTGTATGCGCTAGCCATTAGAACCTTTCCACGGGAACAACTTTGTGCTCACCTTATATATTATATATGTACGTAGTAATTTTGATTAAAATTGTTACAATGTATTCATAATCCTAAATTCTAAATTTTGAATGTTAAAATATTCTAGAATTTGTCAAAATTATTTCAATATTAATTAAAACAATACTAAATTGGTAAAAAAAAATGTTCCAATTTTATCAAAATTGCCAATTTTAATTAACATTATTATAACCAAACTATTACAATAATATTGAAATAATTTTTACCAAGCCGAAATAATTTTTACCAACTCGAACAATCTCGACTGACATAAAATAATTTTAATTAATATTGAAATAATTTTAACTAAATAGTTGGATTTAGGGTCGCAACAATTTTGATAAAAGTTGTTGCCCGCGTAACAATTTGTAATATGCTCGCCTAAAAATGCTAAAGTAAGTTTGGCAAAATTAAAATAATTTTAAATAATAAAAGGACAATCCAATATATGAAATTCTCACTATGTAAAATTTCAGAGAATAAAGAATGATCTTTTATAAATTATTTTATTTTATTTTATAAAAAATTAGTTTTAAGACTCGAATTCATGATAAATTATAAGACAATAATTTTATTGTTACAATAAAACTCCCCTGCGATTTAAATAAAAATAAAATTGAATTACTTTTAACAATCCTAACCTTAGGATTTAGGATGCATTTGGTTGGAAATTTTTATTGATAATCTTATTAGTCAATAAAAATTTTATTTGATTTAGGTTATGAACAATTATTTGATAATTATTTATTATCTGGTTATGGACAAAAACCTTTTTAGGGGGAATAGAAAAACTTTGGAGAACCAAGATTTTTATTGATTCCCAAGATTAAAGAAATTTTTTTTCAATATTACCCCTGACAATATATTAAATATTAATTTGTCAAAACTCAATCGATTTGTCGCCCATTGTCGGTCGATGCCCGTCGTCAACCATCGTTGTCGCCGATCGTCGGCCGCCACTATCGCCGCCCATGCCGCCGTGATCGCCGCCGTCTTAATCTTCGCCGTGCGCCGCCGCGCCGCCACCGCCGTCGTTGCCGTCGTCGGCCACCATGCCGCTTGCCGTCGCCACCATGCTTATCCTGCCGCCTCGCCACCTGCCGTCGCCGCCGTCGATCGCCACCGCTTGCCATCGACGCCGTAAAGCTCGATCTTCGGCCATCCACCGCTGCCGCCGATCGATCGCTTCATCGTTATCGCCACGGCCGATCGATCGATTATCGTTGTTGTCGCCGATCGATCGGCCACCGTAGAATAATTAAATATTAAACTAAGTTATATATTAAAATCTCCAATTAAAAATTTTTTTTATCAAAGATTATACTTTATTCCAAGGTTATATTTTATTCCTTAATAATCATATAATCAAGATTATATTTAATTACTTGAACCAAATGCACGCGTTGTATTGCTTTTAACCAACAAAAACCACGACAAGAACAAGGTAGTTTTGAATTAAAAAATAAAATAAAATGAGATGCCCTTTTAGTGTTTTTTTTCCAACATGAAACCTCCTTCGACAATAATAAAAATAAAAACCATCCTTCTGATTTTAAATTTGCACGGACAAAGATGGATTTCGAAGACGATCAATTATCATTGTCTTATTGACAGTCCTAATTTTTTACAAAATAAATAAATAAATAAAATAAAAGCTATCCTTTTGATCTTACCCCCAGAAATTTAACCATAACTAAATCTCACAATAATGCATATTGGTAGTGCTGTCCATCTCCTCTATTTTTTTTGCCCCTTGTTCCAAAAAAAAATCTATATAATCCACACTACTAAGTGATTCCTCCACTATAAAAAAAAAGGCTCACTGCTCACTTCCAGCACAACCAGATTTCTCAGCCATCCCTGCAATGCCATTTGCGTTTCCTCCTCACATTTTTGTTTGATTTCCCTACCCCCCTCAACCTTCCTGCTCCCAACTAGAGATACAAATGGCCAAGATCTCCCTCTTGTTCATCGCTTGCATCGCTTCACTTCTCTACGCCGCCTGTGAAGCCACGGTCAAGAATTACACATGGGAGGTGGGTTATGTATTCGCTTCGCCGGACTGCGAAGAGAAACTCGTGATGGCAATCAACGGCCAGTTCCCTGGCCCGACCATCGTCGCCAAGGCCGGCGACACAATCAATCTCGAGCTGAAGAATACTCTTCCCACCGAAGGAGTTGTCATCCACTGGCACGGTATCAGACAGGTACATATTCCATGCTTAATTAGTCACAACTTGACCGCAGAGCCGTCCCTGGAGAGGACAGAGGACAGTTGGGCCAAATCTTAAAAAAATACACATAAAAGGATTGCGACCTATTAAAATTTTCATCGATCGACTCTGCTTGACCGGCATCCACAACCCGAACTCACCATTAAACGACTGGTTTTTTGAACCTAAAGCTAGATAACATGCTTACATTAGAAGGTCCACGAGGGAGTTGTTACACTGAAAGAAGAAACCACTTCGACGACAAGGACAAGGCAGTCAAAGGCTACAAGTTAATTTTTTTGCACCACCTCAAGAAAGTTCATACCTTGTGTCTTTGTGTTCATGACAGCAAGGAACGCCTTGGGCGGATGGCACTGCCTCCATCTCACAATGCGCAATCAATCCTGAGGAGACATTTGTCTACAAATTTGAAGTCGACAAGGTTAGACTTTTTTTATTCGAGAAAGTGGACGTCGCGTTACGTTGACTACAAATGCAGCTATTGATTCACCCAGGGCTGTTTGGCAGCCTTCTTATTTTTTATTTTTTAAAAAATAGAAAACAGTTTTTTCGTGTTTTTCAATTTTTTTAAAAATTCTCTTTCATAAAACGAAAATGGAAAACACCAACTAAACACATTTTCTCAAAAAATAAAAATAAAAAATAAAAAATTTTCTCTCTGTTAAACACCCCCTTATTATTTTTTATTTTCCT
The DNA here is from genome assembly GCA_025175895.1 of Wurfbainia villosa. Lineage (NCBI taxonomy): Eukaryota > Viridiplantae > Streptophyta > Magnoliopsida > Zingiberales > Zingiberaceae > Wurfbainia > Wurfbainia villosa. Next base: position 1,405,373 of record CM046005.1, read on the forward strand.
TTTCTCTTGGATTTGGAGGCAGGCTGGTACATATTTCTACCATGGACATTATGGGATGCAGAGAGCTGCAGGGCTGTATGGGTCTCTCATAGTGGATGTGGCTGATGGAGAAAAGGAGCCATTCCATTATAATGGAGAGTTGAATCTACTTCTCAGTGATTGGTATCATGAGAGCATTTATGATCAGATGGTTGGACTCTCTTCCGTACCCATGAGATGGATCGGAGAACCCCAAGTAAGTGACGATCGAGCTCAAGTTTCTTTTGCTTTGGCAGGTTTCTAAGGGCAAGGAGGGAAAAGAAATGTGGGCTTTAGCTAAATCTAAACGTCGTGATAGAATTTAAATAAATAAATATATATATATATATATATATATAATATAGCATAGCACGTGAAAAACAACTAATGCTTTCTAATTTTCTTTAATTGTAAGAATTTAAAAATCGCATAAAACGAACAGCACTGTGACCTTCCTTTCATTTAAAAAACCCCCTTCCAACTAAAGAGTTAGCACCCCTTCCTGCCTACTCTAACATTAAGTCTCAAGGTAGGGAGGAAATGACTTTGGTCGAGAACCTCCATTTTGATAAATTCATATATCAACTGTACCAATGTGGACGTTAATATCAATTACAGAGAGAGAGAGAGAAAAAAAAAGAAAGAAGGTAAGGTTACTGGTCCACCATGGTACCTAGTGAATCGGGACATCTTCACGCTCCCTAACTAAGGTTATAATAACGTGTTTCAATGACTGACACCTTGTCTGTCATTTTGTAGCCTCGTTAACAGTGCTCAGAAAAGAAGACAACAAAAGGGAAAAAAGTAATTTACAGTACTATTCTGACTTGTTTTTTTTTTTATCCATGTGTTTAATTTTCTTAAAGCAAAAAACACTCGCCGAGATGCTTCTGTAAACGGACAGGTTGCATCTGTTTAAAATATAAAAATAGGCCAAACAAAGACAGCCCAGCTATGCGCTTTATCTGTTTAAAAGTTAGCCTCTCGATTATAGCAGGATGTGAAAGTATTAGAGATGGAGAGTAACGATAGATATATATATATGCATATATTAAGAAAGCATACGGCAGAGGGGCTTTTGCCACATGCTTCGTGCTTTGCCATCCCATCAAATATAATAAAAAAGTGAAGTGTCACCAGCTTTATTTGGGCATGGGGCAAAAAATAAAAGAGCTTCAGTTTATGCTGCGCGCGCAGTGCGCGCCCAATCTAGCGACTGATATGAACAGTATTTTTACTATTTACATAAACAGTAAATGTACTATTTATTTTTCTCCGTCATTGCATGTTCAACGTAAAATATATATATATATATATTCTGCCATGCGACTGACCGTCCACGACGCGTCGAGCGATCGTCATTGTCGCCGTCGCCGCCGCACCGTCCGACCACCGTCGGACCGGGCGCGATCGACGCCCGACTCGCGGGCGGTCCAGCGGTGATCGATTTCCGACCGGTTAGCACCCGGAATCCGGCGCAAACCGCCGCGAAGCACCGGCCGGTTCAGCGGCCGGTGTGATGGCGCGACGCATCGCCGGCCGCGATCGGGCGATCGATTCGATCAGTGCGATCGGGATCCGGCGTCGACGCCGATCCGTCCGGTATAATCGGGCGGCCGCCATTCGACCATCGGCGGGCCGAATCGCGGCCGCCAGAATCGGGCGACCGATTTCGGCCGCGTGCGGGCCGGATTCCGGCCGAATTGCGACCGGAATCCGGCGGACGGCCGGGCGTCCGGCCGCCGGTCCGTTCGGCAGCCGGAATCCGGCCGACGCCGCGGCCGAATCGCGCCCGAATCGGCGGGCGCGGCAGTAGGCCGATTGACCGGCGGCCGAATCCGACGCCAGACGGATCGGCGCTTTCGGCCCGTCGTCGCCGGATTCGGCCGATCCGATTCGATGCGGCCGACAGCGATTCCGGACCGTGATGAACGGCCGCTTCGGCCTATATATATAGATATATATATATATATATATATATATATATATCAGAATTCAAAATTGCTTCAATAAAATTTGATCAATTTTGACTAAGTTGAATTATTTTTGACCAGATTGAAATAATTTTAACCAATGTTAAAATAGTTTTAATCAAAATTACTTAATTTTGAGATGTTGTATGACTTTAAACCTAGGATGGAAAAATAAATGGGTGTTCTTTTGATTGAAATGAAAATAAGGGACCTCCTTTTAATTTTTTAAAAATATTTTTAGTTTTTTCTATCATATAAGAGAATATTGATAGAGAATACTAGAAATGAAATATTTTAGATTTAGTAGAGTAAAGATAGAATATATAAATATTAATTTAATAATATTAGACGTAATGAGACAAATATTAAAATAGGAGATAACAAGTTGTCTTTAAGTATTTAGGATCATTTTTATAAGACGATGGAGAGATTGAGAAAGATGTCTTATATAGAATATACATGAGTAGAATTATTAGAATGGAGGACAACATTGGGTGTTTTATGTGATCGTAAAATATCTCTAAAACTTAAAAAGAAATTTTACAAAACGATTGTTAGACCTATTATATTATATAACATTAAACAGACGATAAGTTGCAAGGATAAAGATGTTAAGATGGATGTGTGGGCACACGATGATGAACAGAATAAGAAATAAGAGTATTAGAGAGAAAGTTAGAGTTCTATCTATTAAAGAAAAACTCAAGGAGGCAAATCTAAGGTGATACAAATGTGTACTTAGACGACTAATAAATATTTCAGTTAGACGATGTAAAACTATGACAAATACATACATCAAATGAGGAAGAGGAAGATAAAAAGCCTTGATTAGCAATAATAAAATAAGATAAAATATATTTAAGTATACATGATGATATAATAGGTAATAGAATCCAATAGTATAAAATGATCTATATAGTCGACCCCACTTAATGGAATAAGATTGGGTGATTGTTGTTGTTATTGTAATAGTAATAGTATAAGGGAATATTCACACATGTAAAATTCTAAAAAACCTCCATTGTAGTTGTTCATTAACGTGAGGTAAACCCACTTCTAACGCATACAATTTTATTAAAATTATAATAAAAATTATCCATGAGGTAACGGGACACCTAAATAATAATCAAACTAGGAATTTACGTTTTTGATGATTTCAAAGGAGCATACCTGGAGGTGGAAAAGCTTGCTGCTTTCAAGGAGCTGATAGAGCTTTTCCAGCTACAGACCAATAGTTGAATGAACAAATGCAAGTGTTCAATTAAATATATTCTTAAGCGTACGCAGCTGGAATAATTGCTCCGGCAATCTGAAGTGAGGTAGCACAAGATATCAAAGACATCTACGACCCAGCTGCAGCCAAGAAATAGGCATCAAGAAAAGGTCACATGTGATGAATAATTTGGAAGAAAGAGAATGAACTGTCATGCAATGCAATGGCATAGGAATTATTAAAGGCGATTGGCATATGTCGCTTGTTGATGACAAAAAATAAATAATAAATCAGAGTCCTTCCTGTTTGTTTTTTTTTATAGCCTAATACAAGAAAAAACAAGTTTTAGAGTAAATTATATATAAAAGTTTCCAGCACAAAAGTCATGGCAATTTTGTCTATCCCTAATTTTGGCTTCTTGTTTGGATGCAGAGTCTATTGATCAATGGCAGAGGGCAGTACAACTGTTCCCTGGCCGCATCTCTTATCCAAGGATCCAGCCCATGCAAGCTAGCAAGCAATGTCTGCGAACCTGTTGTGCTCCCAGTTCATCCAAACAAAACATACAGACTGCGAATTGCAAGCACTACTTCACTGGCTTCGCTAAACCTGGCCATTGGGGTAAGTAACTATCTAAAACTATCAATATTATTAATTTGCATCTGTTTGTTCATTTGAAATTTCATGGTGAAGCCACCGATTAACAAGAAAAAGTAACTGATCATTAGAAACACCAGTCATAAAGAACGTAGTTGGGAATAGTAATGAAAAATATATAGAAAATTATCATAAGAGAGAGAGAAAAAAAGATCATACACCCTTATTGCGATTAAAAAATCATCATATTCCAAGTCACAGTTTACATTTTTCTTGTTTTCAGAATCACAAGATGACAGTGGTGGAAGCAGATGGCAACTATGTGGAACCATTTAGCGTGGATGATATGGACATATATTCGGGTGAAAGCTACTCAGTACTCATAACTACAGACCAGAACCCATCATCAAATTACTGGCTTTCTGTCGGAGTTAGGGGAAGAAAACCCAATACACAACCTGCTTTAGCTATCATAAACTACCTCCCTAATTCCCAGTCAAAATTACCAGAATCTAGTCCCCCAGTCACACCAGTATGGAATGACTATGCCCATAGCAAATCATTCACGTATAAGATTCTTGCCAAGAACGGCACACCAAGGCCCCCTCTAAAGGTTAATAAGACAATTGCCTTGCTCAACACACAAAACAAATTGGATAATTCCACTAAGTGGGCTATCAACAACGTCTCTTTAGCACTGCCTACTACCCCTTATTTAGGAGCCATGAAATATCATATAAAGAATGCATATGATCCTCGACCACCACCAGAGAACTTCCCCTCAGATTATGATGTGATGAAACCACCTAAGAATCCAAATACAAGGCAGAGTACCAATGCATATGTCTTCCAATTTAACAGCACAGTTGACGTGATCCTTCAAAATGCAAATGCCTTAGCTGAGAACGTCAGCGAAATACATCCATGGCATTTGCACGGGCATGATTTCTGGGTGCTAGGGTATGGGGATGGAAGATTCCAAGAGAAGGATGTTTCCACGTTGAACCTGAAGAATCCTCCGCTCAGAAACACAGTAGTGATTTTCCCTTATGGTTGGACAGCATTAAGGTTCGTGGCAAGCAACCCTGGAGTTTGGGCATTTCACTGCCATATAGAACCACATCTGCATATGGGCATGGGTGTGATATTTGCTGAAGGTATTGAACATGTCGGAAATATCCCAAGAGAAGCTATAAATTGTGGGCTGACTGGAAAGATGTTAGCCAACAATCCTCTCCCTTAATTGATGCACCCTGACCCAGTCATTTGGTATGAGGCTGATCAATCAAGTTGTTTCTTATCAGTATGTCACTTTTTTAATAAGAGCAACTAGGAAATGTTTGGGACCAAAGCTCTCGAGATTATTAACTTGTATGGAATATGGTTTTAATATCTCACTAACCTTGAATTAATAATCAGTCACTCAAGGAATGTAATCAGATGATGAGTCAAGGTTTAAGTTTTAAGAGAATCCAATAAACTGATTACATCAATCAGGTAGGTTTCCTTCAATTAGATATTTATTCCTATAGGTAATGATTGCTTTATATATGAATCCATTTTGCAGTATAAGTACCTCTCATATTGGTTTAATTAGCCTACCAACATAGGGAGGTAACTTTCCAATAAAACTAATTGTTTGATTGAATCAACAGAAATGGATTGAAAATGGTCAGAAGATCGTAAGACTAACGAACATGAAATATACGAATGTAATCCAAAAGGTTCTATTTCTTGTTGCAGACCAAATACCTTTAGTTCCGAAGGTACCGACTGGGTGATGTTATAACACTAACAAACATAGCTTCCATTCAATCTATCTGGATTTGATCCACACAAAAACAAAGAAAGAGCTACTTTTTCTTAAGTTGATCAATCATACTGATGAGTAAGAAGGCTAATAAGGAACAATATGGAAAGAATATAATTTCTTGCACTAGTGAATTCATTGTAATGAAAGGGAAAAGAGGGCACAAGTACAGAACAATGTCAAGAAAGTCAAATTTTTGTTTGGTTGATTGATTTGTTTTTAATTCTTGACAAACTTCATGTAAACTCGAGGAATCTATTTGATCATCCTATGTGAAGCAGCGAAAGTTGTTAGAGAAGCATAAAGTTGTCACCTACAAGGAAATGTGTCCTCAGAGAAGGTCATGAATGGCATCTATGATCTACCACCCAGTATTCCTGTTTCATCTACAGTCACTAAAGAAATTTGTCAACTCTTGGAAACCCCATTCAACTTATTTGATTTTGTCCTACTAAACTCGAGCTAATAATTCTTTGGATAAGCAAGATTCAAAGGCACCGAATTTCACTTCATCTAATATACTGAATCGACCTATCTTCATTATGAACATGGTCAGCATATCCCTATTCTTAAAAGATATAAGAAGAAAAACAAAAAACTCCACTCATTGCAAAATTTGCTTTTATCATACAATATAGGTATTTCAGACACATTATCTTCAATTTTCTTCAGCCAACATCATTTTACTAGCAGCAGTATTTTATATACGCCACCTCATCTTTATAATTTAGACAAAATAGGAATTATCAACAAATTCTCAACATCGGTAGTCTAAAGAAATCTAAATTTAAAAAATATATATATTTAAAGTTGTATGTTGGATTTGATATGAACAATGGAGAAATAAGAATTCTTTGGTTTGCGACCCATAATAGTGATTGGGTATTTCATAATACTAATTGAACTTCAAGAATATTCTAGAATACTCCTAATGAAAAACAACATACAAGAAACATCTTATACGAAGCTTTCAGAAATAAGAATAGATTCACGCTATGGCCATTTTAAGACGGTATTGCAGCTAGTTGTGTTGTTTCTGTATTGTAAAATCATCTAGTCATGCTTCAATGCATCTTCACATTTGTAAGGCCGATGAGAGTCGCTAGGTTGACAATTCCAATTTTTTTTACAGAAGATATCGAAGAAAGATAAGAACTTTCGTACACTTGTTACTTAGACAAAAATAGGAGAGGAAAATGAGATGAAATAAAATGATTGATTTTTCTGTTTACTTCAAAAGCAATAGAGAAGAGGAAGGAATTTAATTTCCTCCATTCCCTCTAATTACGCATGCCCAATTTAGGCTGAAAAGAACTAAAATGAAATTATCACATCTCCTAAACACAAACAAACAAGTAAGTGAGAATATATCTCTTCATTTTCCATTAAAGTAAAAAAAAGGAATAAATGAAATGGAATGGGAAAAAAAACTAATTTCACTTAATCTATTTCATCTCTCTTGCATTTCCCTTCTTTTTCGAGGAAGATGTTGCAAGTGTATTTAATCTTAAATCGCAGCCAAATCAAGTGAACAAAGAAACGCAAAAGCTGTGGGCAAAGGAATAAAGCCAGTCTCTCCAACTTAATACAATTAAAACGGAAAAAACATACAAATATCCAACAAGACTTTCGAACTAAAACACCAAATGGATATAAGATGGTCAGCGGCAAGCAACAACCTGTTAATTAGCAATTCTTCAAAATAACAAGAAAAGAAAGAAGATGCATACCTCAAAAATTCTCCGTTCCGTCCGAATGGAGGATCGAGAAGACACGGCTTAGCCCTAGTTCTTCGACCCATACCCGAAAGTGTAGAGAAACTTCACCTAACATCTACGGATCGAACGAAAACAAAATCCAAAAGTAAGGCTACTAGGGACATCGTGAGAAAGATAAATCAGGATGGTCTATGATTTCAACGTGGATGACAGACACAGTTAAAGATATAGTTCGAGATAGATATTTCCATCTCATTGGCCGTAGAATTCGGCTCATACTCGTTATACAAATATCGCACTGTACTTATCCTCACGTCATCCCCGTGGAGATTCCATTAGTATAGTCTCCACGGAGGAGTGAGAGGGCGGAGAAGAGGGGGATCGGTGTGGGATGAGGTGCCGCAGCAGCTTCCAGCATTTTGTCGGGGTGGTCGAATTTCCCGGCTATCTGGCAGTCGGACAGATGGCGGAGAGCGTCAGAAGGAGCGGAATTTGATAACAAAGCGATGCTTCGGAGGCTCAGCGGACAGAGTACTACGACTTGAATGCAGTACGCGTAGTACAGGTTGGTTTATCACTTATCAGAAAATTTATCTCCGAAACTCTTTTTTTTTTTTTTTAGCGCATGTAAATTTCAGGGGGTTTAGTAGGTATTTTCTTTTCCATTTTTTATTTTTATTTTTTACGAAAACAAAAAAATACATTTGATTCGTATTTTTTATCTCTATTTTTCAGAAAATAAAAGAGCATTTTTTGAAAAACTAAAAAACGAAAAATAATCGTTTTCTGTTTTCATTTTTGTTTTTCAAAAAATAAAAAAGCGTTTTCTGAAACTAGAAAATAAAAAAAACTCATTTTTTATTTTTTTTAAAAAAAAATGAAAACAGAAAATAAAAAATTCTCTAAACACCCTCTTAATATCTTAATATTCTTAACATAGAATTTTATTGTATCTTCGATATTTTCATCTGAAAATTTCTCTCTTTCTTTTAGAATAAAGCGTTTTTTTATAAGCGTTATTAAAATGTTTCTACGATTTTTTTTTACGGTTTTATTTTTTTTCCGTTTTATTATTAATATAAATGTTGATATTAATAAATCAACAAAACTTGCAAAAATATATAAATAAAATAACAATAGTGAACTAACCGCATGGGTGCATTTCAAACGCTTAGAAAAGTGAAGGTTAAATGTGAAATTGAAATCAAAATAAAATTCTCTCTTTCACATTATTCATATTTTTAATCATTTGGACGAAATAATTTGTAATGTCTCCATGGTATCATCTTGCTAAGTTGATCGATTTAAGCTAAAACACGAATAGAGGTTAGGCCTGAACTACTTACTGGTAATCACTAATTCAAAACTTTGGCATGACGTCTGACCAGTCAATCTCCTTGGTAATGTTTCATCCCATTGAACCAGTAAAAAAATTTATAATTCAACTGAAAACACTTATTTCAATCGTATTAGATGACTCCTAAAACAATTCACAACGAAACGTTGTGACGAGAATAATCAACGCGCATTCTTCAAAAGTGTTTAATTCATTTAATATAGATGCATTCTGAGTGAACAAAGATACAAAGAACACGTCCAAAAATAATAAAAGTGGAATACAATAAGCAACGAGTCCTACACCACGCTATATTTGCCTTAAACACTACCGGTAGTCTGATTCTGTTGTGACGATCTTTTACCACAACTAAATCTGATAACTTCCCAAATACTGACAAGACTGCTTCAAACTCCTGTTTTCCAACACGCTGATCAGTCAATTTTCACAGATGAGTATATCTTGCGGACAAACCAGAAGCAGGCATAGAAACCCATTGTGCCAGTCAATACGAAAAATGAGTAAGACGCAATCAGCATGTAGCCAAAGTAGAGAACTCCGGAAACGAATTTGGTTATCTCCAACTTTGTGAAGAAATAGAATGCTGAATATGCAAAGAGGTAGAGAGCAGAAGATCCTGCAGTCAAATAGGCTCTCCACCACCAGTAATAGTCCTCGCTGCAGAGCTGGAAGTAGCAAAGAACAATTGTAATTTCAGCGCAGGTTATGATGAGAATGAGGAAGACCAAGAAGAGGAAGCCAAAGATATAGTAGAACTGGTTCAGCCATATTGAGGTCAGGATGAAGAAGAGCTCAATGAAAACAGCACCAAATGGAAGAATCCCACCGATTAGTATAGAGAATACTGGCTGCATGTACCAAGCTTGCTCAGGTATCTGCCGAGGGATCTTGTTTGTCTTAACGGGATCCTCGACAGCTGGCCTCTTGTAGCCAATGTAGCTACCAACAAAAACCAGAGGAACAGATATGCCAAACCATAAAAACACCAAAGCGAACATGGTTCCGAAGGGAACGGCACCCGATGACTTCTCACCCCATATCAGAGCATTCAGCACAAAAAAAAGGGCAAATACAATACCAGGAAACATGAAAGCAGTTTTCAAGGTGATCCTCTTCCATTCTGAACCTTTGAACATTTTATAGAGACGGGCAGAAGAATAACCAGCAAATAGCCCCATGAAAACCCAGAGTAGAACCAAAGCAGTCATCAGGCCCCCACGGTTGGAGGGAGAAAGGAAACCCAACAATGCAAAAATCATAGTAACCAAGGTCATTCCAAAGAATTGAACTCCAGTTCCTACATACACACAAAGAAGCCCAGAGTTAAGTGGCGGTCTGAAGACGTCCCCATGAACTAATTTCCATCCTGTTTCTTCCTGGGCCTCATCCTGCGACTCTAGCTGGTTGTAGTTGGCTATATCTCTGTAAAGAGTCCTCAACATAATCATGGCCACCATGCCCGATAAAAAGAGAACAATCATTAAAGAGTTAATGATAGAAAACCAGTGGATTTGATCATCATTCATGAGAAGGTAAGTGTCCCAACGAGATGCCCATTTGATCTCACTGGGCTGCAATAAACATATATACGGATGTATGAGAAATACTTGAGAAATATACATGGCATATCAAGGAAGAAAAGTATATTACAACATGAGCTCCAGAAAGGCGCTATACACCTGGAAGGTAACATCATATGAAAAAACCACATATGTGTCAGCAGTTACTTCTTGAGGTGCATGGCTACCAGGGGATATTTTAGTCTCTGAGGTGCATGTGGAAACTTTAGGGTTCTTGTCATCCCATTCAGTGTATTGATGCTTCACACTATTGGTAAAAGAAAGAGGTAAGCAAGCAAATTATAATTTATTTATCATGATACAAAATAAAACATGAGATAAAACATGTAACCAAAAACTTCAAATAAATTGGACCGGGAAACTTCAATTGGATAAACCCAAACACTTTGAATGAATAATGTAAATTTTAAATAGTCAATAGATATTTAAGTCATCGTTATCAAGCCAAATTTGTCACAACTATTTGGTGTTAGCTACATAAAACTTATCCCTTCATTAAATTTTATGCAAAGCTACATTAGTAGTAATATTCAAAATTGACAAAATCATTTTTATTCTTATATTTGACTAATATTTGTTTTAGGGCATGTTTCCTTATATCTTTCAATCCGATAACAGATTCAAATCTACTAGCTATAGGATTTATAGGCAGTGCTAAATCATATTTATATCATCTCAACCTAGTTTCTTCAATTGTATTATTAATTAGAGCCATGGCTTTAAATATGGTTCAGTGCTAGAATTTTGATCACCCGGTATTGTGTTGACACTTGACATGCTTCAAAGCTTGCTAAGACACACTTAAATGAGTGTCAATTAATAAAATGGTTCGACTTTGAGTACCATACTGTGTCCATATTGTGCCCACTTGCTTGTTTACCTCAAAATATATATCTATAACAATTAAAAAAATTAAAATAAATTTTTGGAGTAACAAATGACAAAAATACAAGTGTTTCAACTAATACTAAGTGTGATGCATAAGATGGACATAGGTTATTGCACCATCTTAATGCACATTTTCCAAAACCTAAATAAAATATTACTCCTAGGATTTTTGGTATTTGAACTAATTTTTAAACATGCCCCTAAATATATCTCGATTAATTACTTGAAGTTGGACTCAGATTGGGGCATTAGAATTGGCTAGGCACAAGTACAAGATCTAGATACTAGTAGCATCAAAATGGATTCAAAAAAAGACGGTCTGATGCAACAAAACTCCTACCATACATGGTCTCGGAGAAAAGTCTATTGTACACAGTCTTATCCTATTTTACAAGGGACTGTTTCCAAGACTCGAACCCATGATCTTTAGGTCACAAGGCAACAACTTTACCATTACACTAAGGCTCCCCTTCTAGCATCAAAATAGATAAGTGTGAAAAATGAATTACTCTTTCAATAATAGTTAATATAGGCAGGCATCAAAATCATTGATAAGAGGGTGAGAAATATTAAGGTAAATATAAGAATTGAACAGGATATTGATACAGGCATCTAGAGTAAAGCAACCTACTAAAAGGTGCAATTTACAATTCCAAATAAATTTCTCTCTTTAATAGAGATAGCATAGCTATTACTAATTGCCATCAAAATATCCTCCTTTATCCTGACATTCCATAAGGAGCTTAAGTTTCAAATATTTGGGGTTGCCCATATGAATCTTATCATTTTATCATGATCCACGCTCATTGTTAAGAAATTTTTTATGTTGATCATCAAGGCAATACAACAATCAATTAACAACAAGAATGTCAAAGAACTTAATAAAGGAATGCCAAGTGCAAAAATTAATGATAATATTTTTGTTTTGTAGTTACTAAGTTCTTACTGATGCTAGTACAGACTCCATGGTCGTAGAGTAACTTTGAAGTAAGTTTCTGGTAAATTTGACTTGCTAATGTATGTCTTTTTTTTAATCAAACTTTCTGATTTTATATTGCAAGTCTATTCCACTATGCTTTATAACAATCTCTGTACAAAAACATAGAAATACCTCCACCCATATATTGAACTCCATCATTTTTGTTTAATGTCTAGCTTAAACACAGAGAGGAAATGAACAAGAAGAGAAAAACCAACTTGATGGATTGTTCACCAAAGAATCTCCATAAGAAAAAAGTTCAGAAATGCAGACTTGCCCATTGTTTCTTTATACAGTGGCTAAACAGTCATAGTAAGCTTTGAAGCAAAGATTATTGCCGCAAGAAGATGGCAAATCACAGTTACTAGACATTACTGAATAACAAATGATCTGATGATCAATAAACAATAGTTGGATCCTAGACTAGCAAACTTTCCAAAGTGTGTCATAATAAACTACGGAAAAAGATTGCACCGAAGCTAAAGATGAGGATTAGATTAACAACACTTTTCCTCTTACATAAAATACCAAAAACTTGAACCTTTCTTCTTTACTATCTTGATATAGTCACAGAACAGGCATTGATAACAGAAGAAAAGACAAAGTCATGACCATTCCAAACTACTCTGTAGCACAGACAAATTATACAATAATCACATGCTGCATTATCAGCAACTCAGATGCCAACACAAATATAGGTATTTGCTAACAATAAGATCTGGATCAAATAGACGCTTATTAAACAACAGTACCTGCTTGGAATAACTTCAAAACCAACAATCCTAGCATCATTAGACTCCACATCTTTATGGTACATGACTTTGAAACTAAGATGGTTACTGAGGTAATATTTATTGTCCTTCACCTGATAACAGAAATTGCATATTACTATATAATAAACAAGTTCCAGAGTTTACATGATGTAGTAAATAACTTACCTTATATCCAACACGGAAACCATTTTCATAGCTAGGAGCTTGACTTCCATCTCTCTGCCGCCTGGCAACTGCAAGGGGTAGATTGTCTAGAATCCTAGAGTGTAACACATTGCGCAAGATAATTATAAATATTGTTGTTATAAGATGTGAAGAAAAAAATCGATGTTTACAAGAAAACTATAGATTGTCAATAATTCTATAGTGTACAACTTTGACCAAGATTATTAAAAATATAAATTTATAAGATGTGAGGAAAAAACTTGATGCCTGCAACAAGAAAACTAGTGTACAATTGCTATAAATAATAAGAGGCTATACAATATAATAAGAGGCTGAGTGGAATAAATTGAAAAGAGGTTATCCTTGCCACATAAACATATTAATAGCTTACATGTTTACACGGTACTCATCATCAATCTTCTCCTTGAAGTTCTTAGCAGTTTCTGGATTGAGTTTTACTCGACAAGATACCTTGCAACTCTCATCAACTCCCATTTTAAACTGATTAAAAGCCAAAAGAGAAAGAGAGGTTGAGCAGGTTTTAATTGGTCCACAAGTCCAAATGTCAAGTAACAAAACCTTATTGAGGTAGACAGGTAAGAAATCAATACTCACAGTGTAAACAGAATTTTCTATGCGATCACCGCGAAGGACCTCCCCCAAATTTTCAGCACTGTTCATTATTTTGGAAGGTTTGCAGTAATCCAAGAAATAGTAATCATATGGAAGCTGTGTCTTAGTGGAGGAAAGTTTGTTCACTTTGACTGGTAGTTCATCACCCTGGGAAAAAAATAGCCAATGTCAATAACTGGATCAGGTGATAATTAAACAAAAGATTAGATCAGAAAAATATGAGATTATTCTGGAAATTACTAAGGTCAGAAGCAAAAATAAATAGCAAAAGAAAACATACATAAGAAACAAAGTAGATAAATGTTGAACTCCTACATCCAGGAACACAAATAGCATCATGGTCTGATCAGAAACTGACATGTTAACAATAGCAGTCGAGCATCAACTATTTAAGATCAACAGTTACAGGACATCTGGATTAATAAGCATCCAAGATCCCACCCACTGAGAAGGTTTGTCCTCTCAATAAGATATAACTCCACAAACACAAAGGTTATATTTGGTTTGCAAAATGTTTTCCTCTCCTTTTCCAATGAAATTAAAATTTTGAAAAATGAAAAGAAAAGGTAAAAGAACAAGTGGTATCACCTTTTTAAATAGAAAATCAAGTTTAGCACAGAGGAAAATTGACCATTCCGACCAATGAGGAAAAAAATAATGTTTTGATCGAGCCTATTTTCTTGAAAATTTCTGTTTGCACATTTTTCACAACAATTCTCCTTTTGCTTTGAGATTTTTTATTTAAAAAAAAAGAGACAGAAAGAACTCTTTCTAATTTTTTCACATAGCTTTTAGAATGGCAATAAGATCTTTAGCTTTTGACAATAAGTCAGTCGTTGAGCACCTCACTAAATTAATAGATGCATACTAGAATCCAAAAGCAAGCCAAATACAGAAGTTTAAAATAAAATATAGACTTTGACTACGTGCATGCTTCTTCTAAATGTGAGTCACCAAGCCCCTATTTCAGAAAATATCCTATAAATATTCTACCAAAAGAAAATTTCATTTTTCCCTTATCCTCCATAGTTTACCTACTTTTCATTTTGCACTTCAAAGTTTAGAATATTACATTTTAACCCCTCATAGTTTGCAAAAAACAGACAAAATGCTTAAGTTTTAGCTACTTTTCAAAATGCCTCAAGTTTTCAATATTATCAAATGCCCCCCTATGTTTTAGCTAATTATCAATAAGCATGTAATATTGCCAAAATAGCCCAGACTTTGCAATCGTATTTCAAAATTTCCCTCTACGTTATCATTTAATAGAGAAGTAAAGAATTGAGGTTATGTGCCACATGTGAACATTAGAGTAGATTTTATAGGGGTGAAAAATTGGAGCCACAAGTTTAGTTTTTAACTAGGAGCACATTTGTAAATTTCTAGTTCCATCATTAGAGGTTGCTCACTCATCTTCTTCCTTATGAAACGGTTTGCTCTTTCACCAATAGATGGTTGCTCATCATCTTTCTCATGAAACTGTCCACTCTTTTTTTTCACCAATGACTACTCACTCATCTTCCTCCACATAAAAAGGTTTGCTCCTTCACCAATAGCTACTCAATCATCTCCCTCCTCATAATGTTGCTCAATCTTTCACAATCTCTTACAAACTCCACCATTGCATCTTCTCACTCCCATCACTCACTCCTCGTCATCTTCGTCGTTGCGAAATTGTTCACTCCTCTATGCAAGATTTAAGGGGTTTGGCATTGTAATGGGAAGGAGATGTGGTAATGAGGCCTTATGATAGATCATGGAGCAGCCGATTTCATGAGGAAGAATATGAGTCAGTTTTGGTGAAAGAGTAAGCAACTATTGGTGAGTGTGGAAATCATGATTTTGTAATCATGTATAGGCTGAAAATATTCCATAAATTATGGGATATGGTTGCATAGGGAGTTTCTATAAATGTTTATTTAGTTTTCTAGATAAGTATTTAGAAAAGTATGTCAGAGTTTTCAGGTTTATTATTAGAACAGTCCCTTATAAATAATAAGTCATTGTTATTTCTATAAAAAGGGGTTAGGATCTTATGTATTTGACAAATTTGAGTTAATACAATTTTCAACAATAAATAAACAACTATAGGTGAAAGAGTGGCGAGGAAGAAGATGACCTAGCAGTTGTTGCTGAAGTGGATAATTTCACAAGAAAGAAGATGAGTGAGCAACCTCTAAAGGATGAAATTAGAAACTTGCAAATGCCCCCAGTTAAAATTCAACCCACAATTCCAATTTTTTCACCCTCATGAAATTCCACCAAAATGATCGCGTGTGGTAAATGACCCCAATTCTTTAACTCTTCAGTGAGAGATAACAAAAGGGGAATTTGAAATAACATTATAAAACTTGAGGTATTTTGAAAAATATCAAAATATTAAAGAGCATTTCAAGAAGAAACCAAAATTTGGGGATATTTTGACAATATTAAAAGCTTAAAGCATTTTGAAAAGTAACAACAACTTAAGGGCATCTTGTTACTATCTTGCAAACCATAGGGATTGACAAAAAAACTTTTGAGTGACATGAAAAAGTAAACTAGGGGTAAAATAAAATATCATCTTCTACTAAGAAGAAACAGCGATATGTTCACATTAATCATATTCTTCCAACTTATCAGGGATAATAAATCAACGCCGTCTAATTCTAAGAAAGAAGATAATCAACTACTAACCATCACCTAAATCCATGACTACTTAGCCTGACATTTTAATTTCAATGTAATTTAATTCTTATACATATAGAGGGGAAAAATAAACGAGCAATGAATATAAAGTTAAGTCTATGAACATGTATGAATCAATTAGAGCCTCCGTTGAAAAGCAGGAAAAAAAACATCGTGTAAATCTTTGTTTTAACATCTCACCATGAAACTAATACCAGTCATCTCTGTGGGAAATGCAACAATAATACAGAATGCAAGTCAGTTCAAAGACAAATCCCGTGCACTCGAGTAATAAAGAATAAATCGAACCAATAGCAGCTTGCGATTTGACGAACAAGAAAAATTTAACATCTCAAGGCTGAACTGGCTTCTAGGTTTAAATTTAATCGAAATAGCGCTCAGTTAGATGGCAGCTCGGGATTAGGGGACTATAGATCAGATCCTACATGAAGATTCATCAACACTGACATCGAGCGAAAATTTTTCTACCAGCAGAAGCAAGAAGATCAAAAGATTGTAAGCACAGATCTAGCGAAATATAAGATGCGCAAACACAAAACAAACCCGGATCTCGTGAAATCGGAGAAAAATTCAGATCCCTACCCAGATCGACAAAGGGATCAAAGCCCAAAACGGATCACCTGATGGAAATCTTGGGGAGCGACGCCGGGGAGGTAGAAGGCGCGGGCGGGGGGCAACAAGACGAGCAGAAGTGCTAGGAGTAGGCATGCGGCGACCTCGCCGCTCGCCTTGGCCATTGCGCGAGGCGAGAAGGAAGGAGATAAGAGAGAGAGAGAGGTCGCGTGGTGCTCCCGGAGAAGAAAGCTTTATCGAAGGGAAGCGACCGACTCGATGGGGAAGCAGAAGGAGAACGAAGTAAAACCCGAGTGGTGAAGGACGAAACTGGAATTGTCATTTTATCTCGCTGGAACAGTCGACCCGATGAATTTGACTTCAAACGAACCGGACGCCGATATCGACTCACATGCATACCTTCGGTGAGGGGTTGGAATTTTTTACGTAGGAACCAATCGGATAGCGGCAAGGGTTTTTTTGGGGCAGGTGTCACGTGGGTGAGATTTTCGGTATTTTGGTTCGGATGATGCGGGTGGAGAAGGATCTGGTAGGCTGGAACGCCGTGGGCCCGGGCCGAGAGCTTAGTTCCCAAGCAAAAGCTGTGGGAGAGCGTACCCGATCGACCGGGCCATCTGATTTTACGGCTTTGATTTAAATATTAAAATTCATAATACGAAAATCGAAGCGGACCGACTTGAAAATTAACCTAAGGACATATTTAATTTTTATATTATCCAAAAAGTTGAGAATTTGTCCATTAGCAATTTCATATCCCGTAAAGAGTGCGGCGAGAGGAGGTAAATCGCGAATATATCGCGAAGGCGATTGAAGTCGGGGATAATTTTATATTATCCCTCCATTTGAAATCTAAAATATTATAGTACTAATTTTCTAAAATTTTATAAGTTCATATCAAAATTTATTGATAATCTTAATAGTTTTGATCGAACTCAATTAAAGTATGATAGATTTATATAATGACATTGAATTTAATCGTATCCAAAAGTCTTGACTTCTAAGTCTTCATAATTATGCACGATATATTTTTTTAAAATTTAGTCTATATAATAATTGATATATATCTATAATTTTATATAAGAAGTTCAGAATTAAGATTGCATATCATATCTATCTTTTATATATTTTTTTTCCACTCTATATTTAGGTTTCATAATTTCATATTTTCGACATTCATTAATGAGTTTTGATCAAAATTTATTGATGATCCTTACTCAATTTTGATCGGACATAATCCAAATCAGATATGTTTTTATGGTACTCAGTTTCATTGTGTCCAAAAGTTTAGTTTTAAAAATTTCTTAACCTTGTACAACCGTGAGAGTATTCAAAGGCATAAATATATCATATTTGGATTGGGTTCAATCGAAGTTAACTAAAACCATCAATAGGTTATGTCAAAATTCATTGGTAGATTTAGAGGATTTTAAATTATGAAACATATATATATAGTGGAAAAATAAAATATGCAGAAGATATATATGGTATGTAATCTTGATTATGAACCTATGAGTCTTTTACATAAAGTTATAGATATGTGACAATTGTCACAGAGGATGAAGTTAAAAAAAATATATATTGTATATGACTAAGAAGACTTTGAAACTAAATCTTTAGTATTATTTAATTTAGGGGTTACTGTAAAAATCAATCGGACTTGAATTGAGTTCAATTCGAGTCTAATAGGTTTTGGTCGAAACTTATTGTTGGACATAGAGAATTTAAAATTCTAAAACTAGGACATGAACATGAAATGGAAGAGAGGAGTCTTAAGAATATAAAGAAAGTGTGCAATCATATTTCTGAGTCTTCTATGATATTCAAAAGTTTAGAACCATAGTAGTGTTGATTGTGGTACTAATTTTTGAAAATTAGTACTTATACCACTGGAAAAATTTAATGGGTCGGATCTTGAAACAAGAAGTCCACTAGGAGCGGGCCTGATAGAAGGAAGATGGAAGGCGGACGAGGGGAACACAGAGATTCTCGAGGGGCCATTTAGAGATTATCTAATCAGTAAGATACGAAATAGGTGCGTAGGACTCGGGGAGTCAGACGCTCTGGTGTGCAAGCACTCGGGCACACGAAAATTCTCAGGGCATCCATTCGGGAATTGGTCGCTCGGGGCATTGTCGAAGTTGGGTGTCTGGGGTCACGATGTAGATCCCTCCCTTAATGGTCATTCCATCCAGTCCTCTAACATGTCTCAATGATACTTATGGTATACATGGCATACTACGTGAAGACTCTTTATAGAGGTTGTCTCCTAACGGGTTACCAAAAGGAATCTCGGGGGTGATCGTGGAAGGAGAAAAGGTATCTCAAAATAGCTACATAAAGGCAAGGTCGAGATAAAAAGGGACTCTTGGAAAAAGAGAGAACACACACACTTGCTACTTCGCTACTGCTACCTTTTGTACTTTCATCTTTTCTCATCTCCACTTATTTGACTTAAGCATCGGAGGACTGTCACTGAGAGTGTCAATGGCCATCTGACGAGTGTTCATCTTGACAGGAGGGAATCTACTATTGTAATCGTGAGAACTCACCCTTCTTCGATGTTTCGGTGGAAGGGACATAAAAAGTGACTGTATCAGTTGGCATCATCTATGAGAACTCTTAGCGAGACATCGAGATGCAACAACAAGGAGCTCCCTCCAGGACCTCTACTTCTGAGGAGGCTCCCATCACTTTGACTTAGTGGTGGTGAATTTATATGTGATTATCGTAACACATTCAATTGTATCGTATTAGTTCGAACCCAATTAAAGTGATATAACTATTGTGATATTGGTCATCGGATTTGTATTATTGGATGTGGTTATTGGATTATGGATTCATATGTGTAGAACCTATTAACTCGTACCGTTAGCATTAATGAGTTGTTAACGGGTTAGGGTTAGCTCTATATATAGGGTGTGATCCCCGTAGGAGAGTGGATTGATTGACCATCTCTTTTTTCCCCCATCGGATAGAGCATATGGGGTCGTCACTTTTGACCTGTGGAGAGTGGATTGATTGACCATCTCTTTTTTTCCCCATCGGACAGAGCATATGGGGTCGTCACTTTCGACCTGTGGAAGATCAAGCCCCACGACTCTCTCTGCATCAGATCTTTAGACTCTTATGACAACGATGTCTCCGGATTCAAGTGCATGTTTATACTTACATTATGTTTCCATTGTGTTTATTTTTTGCATGCTTATTGTAGATCAATTGACAAGATCCTGTGTTTCGATCATTTTATTTTCATTTTTCTGAATACATATGCGGATGCACGATCTATTAACGGATTCAAAAGATTCATCAATTGGTATTAGAGCACAAGGTTAGGTGTCACTGATCGTATAGCATTAGAATGTGATTTTTCGATGATTTTGATCCGAATGGGTGTGTTTTGTGTTAGATCTTGATTTAACGCATTTATGTTGGGTTACAGTCGATGCATAGATGAGCTTTTGTCGTTTCACAAATGAACACAGCGGAAGAAAAACGTAATAATTTTCTAAATTATTACGACACTCGCACCCACGCATGCAGGATTATAACACGTGCAGACATATCCGTCAAATAAAATTTTACATACAACAAGAATAAAATAAATTTTACTCTAGGTATATCTTTCAGATGATGGTGAGCCAGAAGGACATCAACCATACAACGCTCGCAGAGCTTTGTCTCTACTCGTATCTACGTCGAATCTTCGGAGGGACGACTTCTCAAAGCCACGAATTTGACCTTCTCTTCGCTACTAGACGAAGTAAGAAGGTCAGGTGATCAGAGAGCAATCACCGACTCGTTTTGCGACACAAAAGAGTCCTCAAACAACCTTCGTAAGGTTGTCAATTCGTGTCGGAATTAGCCGCTCTTTTTAAAGCTTCAATAAGCGACAATAACATTCCTAAAACCTAGAGTGGTCGACCTCTAAAGAGGTGGAAACAACTCTTATTTCCTTGATGGTCGGTGGAACATCAAACCCTAATTCTTCTAGATTCGGCCAAGGGCACAAAGGAAGGAACTTTTGTTCCAAGCCTTGGTTGAATAATCGATCCACCTTGAGGAAGACTTGGCCGGAGTTCACTACTTCCTTGGGTTGGCCGTACCTAAACAAGAGGGAGCCTTGTTAGGGCCGATGACAAAGAAGAAGGAAGAGGGTAGAGAGTTCGGTTAGGTTGAGGAAGAGAGCCTTAAGGACTTCTATTCATTAGGTTTAGCCTTTATAACCCTTTATGCATGCACTAATCCTAATAGGTTATAGGTTAGTTGATCAAATCCCTAAGTCCATAACCATTAAGGCTTAATCTCATCCATTAAACCTTAATTGGGCCCTTAACCAAAAGAGAGTCCTTTTAATTAAAACCAAATGGGGCTCGTTTATAATTAAACATTTTAAGGCCCAACCCGTCTTCTTAAGACGTGCTCCTTTCGCGTTTCCGACTTGACAAATATTTCCATATTTGTCATATATTTGGTTCAACCAAACTTGATTTCTCTCGATCTTGAGAATCCAATTCTCGAACTCATTTTAAGTCTATTCGAAGGATTCGTAGTGCATGTGACCTAATAGGTTCTCGGTTTATGTTGGTCATCCATAATTAACCATTAATTATGGAACAATCATGAGTGACACTTAGTAGTATATCATGATCCCCAATTAATCGAAAAATCAATAATTGATCTCGAAATAATTTCCAAACCCTTCAGCAGCTACAGTGAATCGTGTCTCGTTCCTTTCACTAATCTTATACCGACTTGGTTCAGGACATGGTCTATGTGTCAGTTCCCACTAGGTTGACTACATCACACCTAGACCAAGTCTTACTTCCTCGTCCAGTGGATTCTAATTACTTCGACATGTATCCAAGAGTGTCATACTCTTGACATGCAATGCTTTGGCCAAAGACTTTAAGTAACAATCCTGACGAGTGGCCATAAGTTATATATCTCCTCGCAAGGAGTGGTGAATTCTTTATTGGCTATTCAATCACCTTCGGATACTTCGACTTATACCTAATCATCCCTTACCCACACCTCCGTAGAGATGTATTGACTAAGGTGTCAAAGTATAAGTCTCTATGACTAAGATAACTTGAATACCTCAAGTCGAAGGAAACTCACACTCGAGCCGCAGTAAGAGTTTCACTGACATATCTTATATGCAGAGAACCATGTGAAGTCTTACATCATGTCACTCCAATGAACTAGTTACCATAACTAGCATCCACATTTAACTCTCGATATCTCAATGTCTCTGGCGGTGAGAGTAGACTGGCGAGTCGGTCAAACCGGACGACCGGCCGGACCGTGGTCAGCGGTCCGGTGCCGAATCAGCAGGTTTAACCGGACGTGACCGGACCGCCTATTAGGCGGTCCGGTCCCGGTTTTTAAAAAAACCAAACCGGAAAACAGCGACACGGGCGTGTCGCCGCAGCTTCTGGGCGTGTCGCCGCAGCGTACCTGGCGTGTCGCGCAGCGTCAGCGTGTCGCTGTTTTCCGTTACACGACACGCCGTAGCTGCTGGCGTGTTGCTCTGTCGGCCTAGCGGGCATGTTGCTCTCTGTCCATCCGCGACCGCAGGCGTGTCGCGCACGGTCGTGCGTGTTGAGCCTGAGCGTGTCGACCCGTGGTCGCTTTTTTTTTTAAGAAAAGAAGCGCGGCCCGATTTACGTGGCCGTCGGGTTTTTTTCCTATAAATACACCTCCATTCCCTTTCATTTTTTCACAAATCACAACTTCTCTTCTCTAATTCTCATTCCGCTTTCAAGTCTCAACTCTCAAGTCATATTTTTACAAATGTGCGGGCGGATCAAGTCGTAAGTGCGTAGGTGCGAGAAAGGAAAGAGCATAATGCTACCACCGCCCGAGTTCGAGTTCGAGCAAGCGGCAATTCACCTCCATTCGATATCGGGCCGACTCGATCTTGATATTTTCGATGATGAATTTCAAATACGTCATCATCATCAAAGTCAAGAAAGTAGGAGCAATACATCGATGCGATGGTGGGTTCTACTCTGAAGACCAACTCGAGTGCCTGCCCCGCATCGATATCTTCACCAAACATTTGAAAAAGTAACGCTCCTTCCGGTGATATGCAAGCAAAATGCAAATATTGTTCGAAATGTTACAAATTTCAACAAGGAGGAGGTTACGGAACCCTTACTCGAAATCGTGAGAGAAATCATCCGGTGGAAATTGGTATTGATCGTTCTCAAACTCAAATTCACATTCTCTTCTCAATCGGGTTGTACGAATCTAAACTCTTTAAATTTGTGAAACTAAATTTAGAGAAGAAAGCGCTAAATTTTTGTGCAATTGAACAACTTTCTTTTAGTTTTAGTGATAAATTATCTTTTGAAAATTGGCTTTCTACAAGTGCAAATCCTTCTATTAAACGTATCCCAAGAAATACTCTAAAACGTACACTTTTAAAATTAGTCCTAGAACAAAAACAAGAATTGATTAAAGAATTTTCTAGTTTAAACAGTAAAGTTTCTTTGTGTTTCGATATTTGGAGTGATCATTGGCAAAGTTGTTCATATATGGGTATTACTTGTCATTGGATTGATAATAATTGGGACATTCAAAAAAGATCGCTAGCATATAGATGTTTTAACGAAACACACACGGCCTGAAAATATTTCACAACTTATTTTTATTATTTTAGAAGAATATGGTCTAACTTCTAAAGTTTTTTCAATTTCTTTTGATAATGCTAGTGCAAATACCTCTAGTATTAGTGAACTTATTAATATATGTAAACCATCAATAGGTGGAAGATTTTTTCATATTAGGTGTACATGTCACATTTTAAATTTGTGTGTTCAAGATGGACTTAAAAATTTAGGATCACATATTCAACCAATTAGGAGTGCAATTCATTATTTATGGACACATCCTCAAGTAATGAAAGAATGGAGAAAATTTTGTAAAATAAATGGCATGAAGCCTAAGCGGTTTGCGTGGCGTTCGACTCGTTGGAATTCTACTTATAAATTGTTGTTATCTACTTTTGAATATAAAGATTTATTATGTATGTTTTTTCATCAACATGTTCAATCACGTGATATTTATTTGTTTTCAAATCAATGAAATATATGCACTAGTATTTGTGAAATTCTAAAAGTTTTTAGTGATGCTAGTGACCAATTATCAGGTGTTTATTATCCAACTTCACATTTAGTTTTAACACATTGTTGTAATATTGCATGTATTTTTAATGAACATATTCAATCAAATGATACTTATTTATCTCAATGTATTTATGTAATGAAAGAAAAATGGGAAAAATATTTCTTAAACATTTTTATGTGCTTTTGTTTTAGATCCTAGACTTAAATTAGATGGTTTGCAAGATATGTTAGCATTATATTATGAATCTTTAAGTCCTATTACAAAGCTCCTAATATTCCTTTGATTTTGTTTAATATTAAAACACATTTACATGATATTTATAATGAATATAACATTAAATATGGTAAACAAATTATTGGACATGAAACACATCAATCCACTACAACTAGTATTATTACTTCTAAACTCACTAAAGCATAATTGTTATTAAGACAACGGACTAAACGTCCACGAGGATCCTCAAGTTCGTCGGGAACTTGAGAATTATTCACCACTTCTTTTGATTTTAGTGATGCAGATGAAGAAAGCTTCGACATTCTAAAATGGTGGTATGAAGAACTCAATTATTTCCAATCTTATCTATAATGGCAAAAGAAATTATAGCTTGTCCAGTTTCAACGATTGCAGTGGAACAAGCTTTTAGTATCGGAGGAAATACATTGGACGAGAGACGTTCTAGTTTAAGGCTGGAAAATTTGGAAGCGCAATGTTTACTCAATGATTGGTCAAAAGCTGCAAGTCGAACCCAACATATTAAAAGTGACGAAGAAGACCAAGACGAAACAGAAGGAACATCCGGAACTACGACGACGGGAGGAAATACCGAATACGACTGAAATGTATTTGATTTTTTTATTGTAATAGATTTTTTTATTTAAGTCTAAGATGTAATATATTTTGTATTGAGATAATGAAATATTTGATAGAATTTTTATAAGTTTAATTGTGATTTTTTTTTTATTTTAATTATTTACATCATTTTTTATTTTTTTATTTATTTAACTAAGACGACGATTAACCGGATCGGACCCGGACCCGGACCCGACCCGGACTTGACCCGAACCCGGACCCGGACCGGAACCGGCGGTTCCACGACCCGGACCGTAACCCTGGCGGCGGGCGATTAAGTCATATTTTATCAACCCGGACCGGCGGTTTCGACCGAACGGGCCGGCGGCCGTGGCAGTCTAGTGAGTAGCTGCTTGGATAAACCAAGAAGTATAACCCATGCTAGTTTCCCAGAATCGATGATGTTTGAACTCATCAATTCATCGACTAGGGATTATTTCAATACATTCATAATTACACATGTAGAGATACTCACTAATTGTAATCCAATCACAAGTTCTCTCATGCTATGAATCGTATCGCAGACATTCAGTAAATGAGTTTAAGATTCAATCGAACACATATGATATGTGCACTCAAATAGTGAATCTTTATTTATCAAATAAATAGTACAATCATAAGGTGATTATCTTAGGACACCTCTCAAACATAACAATTTAAACATACATATTTGTTGAATCTAAGGGTTAGGAATCCTAGATTTAGCATCAAATCGAAGTTCTTCGCATTTTTCCACAAAGAACATGAAGAACAACAGCATAACTGTCGTCGTTTTCATTGAAATCGTCGCTTTAATCCGTATAAGTAAGGTCAGCAGTCGACCGATGTAGACATCAATCGACTAGCACAGACATTAGTCGACTGATTTGGATCATCAGTTGATTGCTAGTCGAAATTCGACACACAAAAGCTTTCTGAGTCGATTGATCTTTCATCAGTCGACTGCCATGAATATCAGTTAACTGGTGTGCGAAAATTTTTGAACAGGATATTTGTGAATCGACTGTGGAACTCGATTGAGGTATGCTAGTCGACTGACATTTTCGTTAGTCGGCTAGTAG
The DNA here is from genome assembly GCA_025175895.1 of Wurfbainia villosa. Classification (NCBI taxonomy): domain Eukaryota; kingdom Viridiplantae; phylum Streptophyta; class Magnoliopsida; order Zingiberales; family Zingiberaceae; genus Wurfbainia; species Wurfbainia villosa. The sequence continues at coordinate 1,431,379 of CM046005.1, forward strand.
ACTTAAATTTGGGCACAAAATGGTTTCGAATCAACTAAAGCAATTAGCTAATGACATCAGTCGACTGCCATCAAATACCAATTAACTGATGAGTCCTAATTCGAGCCTAGAAGTGTTATTAGTCAACTGGAGCAATTGACTGATCATATTAGTTGAATGGTGACGTAGGGAACTTCTGAATGCCATAAATTTTCACTCAGGATGAGTTTTGAGCCATTTTCGATTGTGCTTCGAAGCTCATTCAGAGCTCTACGTTTGTTATGATGGAGTAAACCCCCTATAACACCCTGTTTTGTGCCTTACAACCATCATTTAGGACCTTTTTGAAGGCTTTAAAGTTTTTTAGTCCCAAGTTAAGGCCAGTATTGGTCCCCTACATCATATTAGAGCAACAAAATATTCAAGTTACCTAAGATTTCATTTGTATTCATTAGCACATGTGTTATTAAGTTAAGCCAATACTATCGCCAAAATGAGAACTATTAACTAAACTTAGTGCATCATTATGTGAGTGGATGCATATTTATGCTAAGGATGATTGGCCCGAAGAAAAATCATCTTTATGTCAGATATATGTTTAAGGTGGTTTGCTATAAATATCTTACACATAATATGTCAGCCTAAAGAAAGACATGTTATGTGACTGATTAAAGAAATAGTGAACTATGATTATAATTGATATAATGAAACCTAGTTTATATTGGATTATCAATCATGTACATAGTGTGTCAGCCCAAAGGAAGGCATATTGTGTGGTTGATTACAGTGTTTTGAGTTAGGATTAGAGAGTACCGCTAATAAGGTACAATTTAATCTAAAAATTAATTATAATATTGTATTTGATATCTCATAAAGGGATCCATTGTATGTGCATATATTTTTAGTATTTGTTTTATGTCACTGTTTCTATATATGCATGCTTATGATTATTAATGTGAGCATTTATTATGTTATTTCTTTTGTATTATAGCACAAATGATATATGTCAATAAAAATAACATTCCAACAACTTTAGTTTTAGAATTCACTGAACACAAAAGGACAATTAGGAATAAGGTTACTAAAATTGCAATGTCTGGTAATAAACTTCTTGACTTAGTTAGTTTAGAAGTCAATTTTGTCATTATACCTACTGACACTTGGTGGATAGATATTGGAGTAACCACTCATATTAGTGTCACTGAGCATGATTGTCTTACTAACCGATTGTCTATTGATGGTGAAAGATATATTTATACTAGTAATGACAAGAAGACTAGAGTGACTGCTATAGGTATTTTTAGACTTTGTCTAGGGACCAATATATTTTTGGATACATTTGTAGTTTCATCGTTTAGGAGAACTTAATTTCCATTTATTCTTTGGACAAATCAGGATATACTTGTTCATTTGGAAATGAATATTTTGTATTTTTCAATATTCAAAACTCATTGGTATTGATTCCCTAGTTGATAAGTTATATAGGTTAAACATTATAACTCTCACAGACAACATAATAATGCATAGTATAGGTATGATGCACAATTTGACTGATGAGAATTCATCTATATTGTGACATAGACATTTAGGATATATATCCAAACAATACCTAGAAAGGTTAATGTCCCAAGGAATTCTCCATTTTATTGACATGTCAGACTTTAATGTCCGCATACAGTGTATCAAAGGAAAAATAACTAAAAAAATAAATGTGCAAGTTGGTGTAATAACACTTTAGAACTAATATATACATATATACATGGATCATTCCCCAAGGCATCTTAAAATGAACAAATATATTTTATCAGTTTTTTTTTATGATTACTCCAGATATGCTTACTTGTACTTTTTGCATGAGAAGTCATAGTCCTTGGACATGTTCAAGATTTTCAAAGTTGAAGTTGAAAATCAACTAGGTAAGAAGATTAAAGTTGTCAGATCTGACCGTGGAGATGAATATTATGGTCGTTATGATGGATCAGGTGAACAACGTCCAAGATCTTTTGCTAACTACTTATCTAAGTGTGGTATTGTGGCTCAATATACCATATCTGGTACTACTAATCATAATGGTGTAGCTGAGCGAAGGAACCAAACCCTAAAGGATATGGTGAGAAGCATAATGTCTTTCACTTTTTTATCGGAGTTTTTGTGGGGTGATACACTCAATATTACAGTTTACTTACTCAATAGAGTACCCAATAAGGCAGTGAATAAAATCACATATGAGTTATTGACAGGTAAGCAGTATAGCATTAGACATCTACATGTTTAGGGTTGTCCAACTGAGGCTAAACCTTATAGGCTCAAAGAAAGGAAACTGGACTTAAGGACGATAAGCTGTCATTTTGTTAGGTATTCTGAAAGGTCAAAGGGCTTTAAGTTTTATGACCTCTCAAATAGATCTTTTTTTGAAATGGAAAATGATAAGTTCATTGAGGATAGTGGGAGAACTGACCTAAGGGACATACCTTTTGAGGAGGATAGCACTCGTCATCCTACCTCAGTTACTATAGGTGTAACTAGTAGCGGTACGGTTATCATACCTTATGTTATTAATGTTGCACATTCGGTGGGAGTAGTACTTCATAATGTTCTTATGTCCTCCCCTATGCAAGTAGAGGAACCATCTTCTCAGGTTGAGGTACACCCTCCTATGATTGAGCAGGTTCCTCAAACACCTCAAATGCTTCAAGTACAAGTGCCTTTAAGGTGATCCACTAGGGAAAGGAGATCCACGGTTTCACATAATTATGCTTATCTCCAAGAGCATGAGTTTGACAATGGACTGGAAAATGATCCTTCATCTTTCAGGAAGTCAAACATTGTTCTAATCCTGAAAAGTGGGTTAAACCCATGGAAGATGAGATGAAGTCTATGATAGACAATGGCGTATGCGAACTAGTCGAATTGCATGAAGGGGTGAAACTTGTTAGTTGTAAATGGATATTTAAAATCAAATGGGATTCATTAGGCAATATCGAAAAGTATAAGACATGCCTTATGTTGGTGCAATCGGCCCAGGTCACGATTGACCAGGACTCGAGTTTGACTCGAGTGATGTTTTGATGTGTTTTGATGTTTCGACAAAAACATATGACAATATAATTGTCATGGAAAGTCCAAGTCGGACACTTGGCAGTTGGGAAAGTCCAAGCATGGGTCTTGGCAATGTAAAGTCCAACATGGGTTGGCAAGGAAAGTCCAAGCTTGGGTCTTGGCATGAAAAGTCCAACATGGGTTGGCAAGGAAAGTCCAAGCATGGTCTTGGCATGGAAAGTCCAACATGGGTTGGCAAGGGAAAGTCCAAGCTTGAGTCTTGGCATTTGAGAAGTCCAAGGGTTTGATATTGGCGGCGTAAAGTCAAGCGAGTCTTGGCAGCATAAGTCCAATGGTTGGCGGCGTAAAGTCCAAGCGGAGTCTTGGCGGCATAAGTCCAATGTGTCTTGGCGGTGTAGACACCGTTAGCATGACATAGCCGATGGAAGCACCTGAAGGCTAGCGTGATGGATGAACAAGTCATGGATGACTTGGAGGAATCCGAGAGGCGTGAGGCTGATGGAGGTGGCTAGAAGGCTTAGGTCTAGGCTAAGGGTGGTCTAGCAAGTATGGGGGAACCATACTTGAGTTAAAACCTCATGTTTGAGGTGTGCCAGTCGACTGGTGTCATGTGGCGATCGGTGGACCGAGTCAACTAGGGTTTATTTGTGGGTTATAGCCTAGCGATCATTGCCATAGGTTAGCCGGATCGTGATGCTCAGCGATCGGCCCGATTGTCGATCGGTCGGTGCTCGGAATTCGACCAGCAGAATGGAGTCGAGACTCGGCGGGTCGAGTGAGGGCTCCATCGGTCGTGATGGTCACTGTCGATCGGTGATGTGGTAGTTCCGCTGAACTTATCCAACGTGGAACTAGCCGTTGTCTCACGACAAGATGGCATCGATCGTGATTGTCCCGTCGGTCGGTGATAGACTTTCGGCCTGAGTTGAAGCTATATATGGAGCTCGTGATGGAGGAAAAAGCAACCGATTCTTGAGGGATATTGGGGCGATTTGTTGGTGCAAATCAGGTCTCTAAGTGCAAGCAAGCAACCAAGCATTCAAGCAATCAAAACAAGTGTTGTAAAGTCTTTTCTTTACTTGTATTTCATATTTACATTGTATATTGCTTATATTTCATTCTTCTTGTTGTAAGATTTATTGTAAGGGGTTTCTCGCCTCCGACTTATGTCGAGAAGGAGTGTTTATCATTAGTGAGTGCGTGTGCATCACTAGGGCTCTTTAGAGCTCGATCCGTGGAGTAGGAACCGTGCGGTTCCGAACCACGTTATATCATTGTGTTAGCTTGTTGTCTATTTCGTTATAATCGCTTTTATTATTTCTATTTCACTGCACTACGAAATTGTAGACATAAAGCGGGGCGAATTTCATCTCGCTATTCACCCCCTTCTAGCCATTCCAACAATTTCTAACAAGTGGTATCGAGCAGGGCTCTTCTGCGGATTAACAACCGGAGCTAAGGTGAAAGGCTAGAGGGTGAAGATGGAATTCAAGACAAGCTTGGATGGAAATCAACACTCCACCTCCATATGATCCAGAAGATTTTTCGGCATGGAGAGCAAGAATGGAAACATTCTTGATGATGAACATAGAGGATTGGTTTATCCTCATTGAAGGTCTTGAACCCCCTAGGGATAAGAAGGGGAATGTCCTAAAATTGAAAAAGTGGACCCAAGAGCAACGCCAAAAGCTCAAGACCGAAGTTAAGGTAGAAACTTTTGGAAGATTTAATCCTAATGATATTTTGTGCAAGTTAAGGGATTACATGTATGCGAGCTATGGAGAAAATTGGCAAGATACCATGAGGAGAGTTCATCCTCAAGTGAAAGTGAGGAATCGGAAGTTGAGATGGAGTCAACTTCCGAATCGGAGAAAGAAGAAGTAGAAGAGGTGGAAGAAGCATCTACTTATAGGAGTGAGGAGGATAGACCATCCTCTGCGGGCAACCTCAGAAGAGCTCTCAACATCCGATCGAGATGAGGAAGCTCAAAATTCAACTCCGGCACCTACCACCACCTAGGTAACTCAAACACTTTATTTTCAAACAAAAATCATATTATGTGCTTTGAGTGTAGGGAGTATGGGCATTACAAGAGCAAATGTCCAAAGAGAATCAAGAAAACTCCTCCGTGCCTAAAAGTCAACAAAAGTCAAGCGGACGCGATTCTCCAAGACAAAGAGCAAGGAGCATGTCATTTGCTTCAAATGTCGACTAGGGTCATTACCGGAGTCAATGCCCAAAGAAGAAGAAGAAGGGGCAAAGGGGAGCATCACAAGTAGGGGGAGCCACTAAGGCAAACCCTAAGGTATATTTAAATAATGCTCCGTCTAATTTAAAGCATGATAGAACTAAGTTTAGCAATTGTGGTATGTATCATAAAGAGCATGCTAAAAATAACAAGCATATGTGTTTAGGAGTTAAGAATGTTCATCTTAAGAATAAGGAGAAATTTGGGACTAATGTCCTTAGAAAAACAATACCTAAGAAATCTATTAAGAAAATCCAAGAACATCTAGGTTTTAATCCAAAATGGACTAGGTATTCGCCAAGAAAGTCCAATGCCCAAGAGTTAAATAAAAATTCTAAAATTGGGCAATTAGAATTAGAAAACCAAGCCTTGAGGTCAAGGCTTGAGAAATTGGAAAAGACCCTAAACAAAATACAAACTCAATCTCAAGGGTCAAATTGTCAAACTCGTAGGTCAAGAAGTCAAAATCAACTTCTAAGACCTAAGAGTCAAAAGTCAACCAAGGACAAGAATGGTTTGGGTCACAAACCTAAGTCCAAGGTGACTTACCATAGTGTTCCGTTTGACTATGGGACACTAACTAGGTCTAGGAAGACCAAGGTCAATGGGGAAGTCATTCCTAGAGTTGACCAAAGTTTGTGTCTATTGGCCATGGTTTCGAAGAAACCTAGGATGGCCACTGAGAAGGTTGTTAGGGAGGCAATCCCTAAGGTTAACCTAGGCAAGACCAAAATGACCAAGGCTAATAAGCCTAGGAGGGTCATGAGGAAGGTATCTAGGGAGGTTATCCCTAAGGAATATCTAATTAACCCTAGGAGCTCAAATCGATTTTGGGTTCCTAAGAGCGTGATTGATTCACGCTAAGATGGGTTTAGGGTGTGCCAACCTTGATTGGATGGGTAGTTAACTCAACCATAATAAAGGTGGCACCTTAAGGTTACTCTCAAGGTTATGGTTACTTTGAAAATATCCTTGAGTCTTAATCTCAAAATTTTAGGTTGTGTCAATATATATATCTTGAAAACATGAAAATCAATAAAATTGACACGATCTAGATTTAGAGGTCATAGTGTGTACCTTTGATTATTGGCACACTTGGGAAGGTCATGTATCAAGAAATGTGTGGTTAAGATGTAAAGGTAATATCTAGAGTGATACTCAAGTGCCACATAACTTGGTGTCTTGTATTCACCATGCTTCATATGTTTTACCATATGTTTGCATGGAATGAATGTCTAGGATAAATTACATCTCATAAAACAAGTCTTTTACCTTGATTGTGTATTTCAACACTTAGAAAGGGTGAGATGTTAGGTTTTGGAAATCATTGAATGTTAATGTTTGCAAAAATGAAATAAAACATTAAAATACATTAACAAATACATAAATAAAAGAATAACATCAATACATTCAAAATACAAGATCTAACGTGATAAAATGGAACAATTAAGATGATAAAATCGAGATTTTACGATTTTGAGGGAAATCGGACATCGATCGGCCCGTCTGATTATCGATCGGATAACATATACGATACGATCGGCCATCGATCAGTGCTAGCTCCATGACTCGGTGATCGAACATCATCGCGCATCGATCGTGATATGCTTGTTCACCGTAGAAGGCCATCGTTGAGTGCTCGACGAGCGATCAGTGATATGCACATCGATCGTGATGAGCAACATCGATCGGCCCGATGCTCGTACGCGTCACGAGAGTTCGTGATCGATTGTTGAGCGGGCGATCGGCTGCGGTTCGAAAAACTCGATAACGACCGCGATCGATCGTGATGCTCACATCGATCACCGCATATGTTTTATAACGAACGCTAGGGTTGGCGTCTTCTGTCGACAGTTCTCCTTCTTCTTTCCCTCTCCGATCGTCGTCTTCCTCTCCGATCGACTCTCCGTAGTCCCAATCGTCCAAGATATTAGGTTTGACAGATAAGCCCTTCCTCTTCCATTTTTCACTTGTTTCGAGCCTAGTTCACGCGGTTTAGGTTTTTGTTCCCTTGCTCCAGTTAGGGTTCTGGCGGCTGACGTTCTTCGGCGACTTTTCCGGCGATCCTCAGCAACTTTTGAGTCTTCCCTCCGGCACACATGGCGCCTAAATGCGACTTTTCTTTCCAGAGCCCTAATTTTCATTTCCATTACAATGGAAGTTTATCTAATCGCGTATTGTTGCCATTGCATTGCATATCATCACATTACATTCATAATAGGAGAGCAGTAGGAATGATCCTCAGGGTGAGTCGAGATTATACCAACCTATGTTGGTTAGGTACATAGATAGAGATTTCTTCAATAGGCATTGTAGTGGCGTCATGGAACTAATTGCATACTACAATTTAATGAAGATTGTCTTGTGCGCATCCAATCAATGATGACCTTATTAAGGAATTTATCAAAACCTTAAAAGGTAGATGGCGACCCTACATACACTACTCGCGTTGCAAAGCGCGAGTTAGAGTTCACTCTGCGATCTTTGCGGGAGTTTCTCAGTGTAGGCCTTGGATGACACCTTTATCTTTTACCCTACCATGGACTTTCCTCTACACGAGCCTTTTACCCATATCTCTATGGAGTCCATGCATGAGCATATTTTGGTTATCCTCGTCCACGGCCCGAGAATTTATTTCCTATCAGAGTTATACACTTTTTGACAATGTCGCTTTATAAGGTCATTGTTGGGTGTTCTACCGATTGTCACTCGAGTGCAGCCGTTCGGCCTCCCCATCTCTTTCTTCTATATGCCATCGTCATCGTTAGACATAAACTTTGCATTGAACATCTTCCATTGCATTGTGCACTTCACTTCCCACCCTGTACAAGGAAAGTGCATATGCCATTTGGACATATCATCACAGCATGGCTCGACTCCGTAAAGCGTCATTAACATCCATAGAGGCTCTCTGCGGCGCTATCGGAGTGTCACTGTATATCGATTCGTAACTTCTCCTTAGCAAGCTACGGATGCGGCCAGACGAGATGGAGTTAGCGCCTCGACCACCGAAGCGCCTGAGCGGCCTCCTCCACCGCGAGGCGGCGAGAGGACCGAGGATCACGGACACCTCGATGAGATGACGGATCTTGCGTGAACCATCTAGTCCATCGATTCGTCGTGGCGGTGAGTCGGATTTGAGATTATCGGCTGATCGGTTGACTAGTCGAGTTATTGGCGAGCGAGGCGGCTTTGGCTGCGTCTCGATAGGATGGAGAGACCCGAGGCCGCGTAAAGCGACATCGGCTCGATATACTAGAATGATGCGAGCACAGACTCGAAGTCGGCGACCACCTCCACCGCCACCTCCTGCGGACGATTAGAGGATATTATTTTTTTTGGTTGTCATTTTTGTAGTGAGATTGAGCATAGCCAATCTCCATTTTGAATGTAAAAGACAAATTTTAAGTTAAATGAAATCTTTGTTTCTGGAAAATTTTGTGTGTATGAATGAATATTTATATAATTGTATTGCTATCACATACCATGTCATGACATTGTTTAGGGTTATTATAGATGTCATGTGTTCTTAGATTCCATATTATGCCATGACATCATGATTATGAGCATATGCTTATTTATATCATCTCAAATGTCATAATCATTCATGCACTTAATTAAAATTGATTTAAGGACTGTGACATGACTTGGAGTCTCATTTATAAGGGAATCAAGTAGAGTTGCTTTAGAAAATGCATGAAACCCTAGTTTAGGGAGAATAAAACCCACATCTCACATCTAATTGACATGTATGTGTATTTATACATCATAGATACATGTGAGATGCTAGGATATGAGCTAAGTTCAAGGTGCATAGTTTTTGCATCTAGATGAACTAAAACTCATCTAATTTTAGTTGTGGATCATTAGAGAGGCGTGTACAAGTCACACACATAGAGCCCAAGGAATATGATCCAAGATAAGGTCTTGAAAACATTTTAAAATCATTTTAGAAAACCTTGGTGAAGTTTATCTTTTGATAGCAATCACCATTGATGAAGTTGATACAAAATAGGGCCAAAACATTGAAAATTTTAATGGTTTTGAGTTTTATATCAAATTCACTATTTTATGGGTAAAATAATTTTCAAACATTTTTCACCCATTGTATTGGTCATAGGTATTATACGTATCAAATTTCGTGATTTTTCGATATACGTGTAATTATTTATGATTTTCTGAAACTCGATTCTGATAACTGAAATTCGAAAATTTCAGTTATCGATCGCCTTCTACAGTGGCGATCGGTGATGAATGATGTGGCAATCGATTGGTAGCTGACAGAGTCGACTGCCAAGGCTGATTTCGAAAAACTAAGTTTGGTTAGTCCGTGTTTAGCCATGGCAAAGGTCCCTAACCACTCCTAACCCTAGGATATGCTTTGGGAAGCATTATAAAGGGTGAAAAGCTATTGGATATGGATTAGAAGAGTTGTTTAGGGTTTGTATCAATTTTAAGGTGTGGAAAGTTCAATGTTGAATTTCTAACCTTAATTTTGATGGTTTAGAGTTTCTATTGGCTTAGGGACTTCCCAAGGACATTGTTGGTGCAATGGTCAAGGGGGAGCAAGCCTTTAGGGGGAGATATCCATCTTGGGATGATGGATGTGTTTTTCTCCTTGAAAGGGAGAATGTTATCAATTTGGGAAATTTATGGATTTTTAGAAACCCAATTTGGAAATTGGGAGAGTGAATAGGATTGCCTCTCTTGAGTGATATGGGACTTATTACTAGGAAGATGGTAGGCATCCTAGGTATTTTTGGATTAAGGGGGAGATTGTAAGATCTCATTGGGACATGAGACATTGACCTCCTTGGAGAGAAAACCTTTTTGATGTTAGTCAAAAAGGGGGAGAATGTTTGGGGGAGAACATTTGGGATAATTGGTAAAGGATTTGAGTTAGTATTCTAACTCAATTATTTGTTTGGTTTTTGTCAAACATCAAAAAGGGGGAGATTGTTGGTGCAATCGGCCCAGGTCACGATTGACCAGGACTCGAGTTTGGCTCGAGTGATGTTTTGATGTGTTTTGATGTTTCGACAAAAACATATGACAATATAATTGTCATGGAAAGTCCAAGTCGAACACTTGGCAGTTGGGAAAGTCCAAGCATGGGTCTTGGCAATGTAAAGTCCAACATGGGTTGGCAAGGAAAGTCCAAGCTTGGGTCTTGGCATGAAAAGTCCAACATGGGTTGGCAAGGAAAGTCCAAGCATGGTCTTGACATGGAAAGTCCAACATGGGTTGGCAAGGGAAAGTCCAAGCTTGAGTCTTGGCATTTGAGAAGTCCAAGGGTTTGATATTGGCGACGTAAAGTCCAAGCGGGAGTCTTGGCAGCATAAGTCCAATGGTTGGCGGCGTAAAGTCCAAGCGGAGTCTTGGCGGCATAAGTCCAATGTGTCTTGGCGGTGTAGACACCGTTAGCATGACATAGCCGATGGAAGCACCTGAAGGCTAGCGCGATGGATGAACAAGTCATGGATGACTTGGAGGAATCCGAGAGGCGTGAGGCTGATGGAGGTGGCTAGAAGGCTTAGGTCTAGGCTAAGGGTGGTCTAGCAAGTATGGGGGAACCATACTTGAGTTAAAACCTCATGTTTGAGGTGTGCGGTCGGCCCAGTGTCATGTGGCGGTCATTGGACCGAGTCAACTAGGGTTTATTGCGGGTTATGACCTGTGCGATCGCCGTAGGTTAGCGGATCGGCCCGATGCTCAGCGATCGTGATTCGATCGATCGGCGGTGCTCGAAATCGCCCGAGAATGGAGTCGAGACTCGGATCGGTCGAGTGAGGACTCCATCAGTCGACTGATGGTCACAATCAGTCGACTAATGAAGGTTCCGTTGGACTTATCCAGCGTGGATTTAGCCGTTGTCTCACGACAATGATGGCATCGATCGGTGATTGTCCCGATCGGTCGTGATAGACAGTTGAAGCTATATATGGAGCTCGTGATGGAGGAAAAAGCAATCGGTTCTTGAGGGCTATTGGGGCGATTTGTTGGTGCAAATCAGGTCTCCAAGTGCAAGCAAGCAACCAAGCATTCAAGCAATCAAAACAAGTGTTGTAAAGTCTTTTCTTTACTTGTATTTCATATTTACATTGTATATTACTTGTATTTCATTCTTACTGTTGTAAGATTTATTGTAAGGGGTTTCTCCGCCTCCGACTTGTGTCGAGAAGGAGTGTTTATCATTAGTGAGTGCGTGTGCATCACTAGGGCTCTTTAGAGCTCGATCCGTGGAGTAGGTATCATGCGGTTCCGAACCACGTTATATCATTGTGTTAGCTTGTTGTCTATTTCGTTATCGCTTTTATTATTTCTATTTCCGCTGCGCACTAACGAAATTGTAGACATAAACGGGAGCAAATTTCATCTACGCTATTCACCCCCCTTCTAGCCATTCCAACAATTTCTAACACCTTATAGCCAAGGGATTCACTCAGAAGATGTAAAATATGGTAAAAAAAAATAAAAAATAAATAAAAATAAAATATATATATATATATATTATAGGGATTAACCCTTTAATTAATTGGATTAATTTAGTTATTGGGCTGAATTTGTTGGGCTGAGCCCATTGGGTTGAAGTCATTAGGTATTGGCTTGGGTTAAGGGTTGAATCAGTTGTGCTGAATCAAATTGAAGTGGCTTGGACCAGGTCACTTGAACCAACACGGCCGGCTTTTAAAAGCCTCTCGAACTCGATCCCGATTTCTCAACCCGATTTCCTTCTCCGGTTCCTCCGATCGCGCAATTTCTTCTCTTTCTCGTTTCGTCGCTGCAGCCTTCCCGATCGCGTGCGACACCGTCGACTTCTTCTGTCATCTCCGCCGTCGCGAGCTCAGACGCGTCACTCGCGCGAAGGCGATTCACTTCGCCGTTGCCACCGTGAGCTAGCGCTGCCGGTGGGTGATATGGCTGAGGGAAAGAGATCAACCAGGCTTCGCCAGGCTTGAATCGGGTGAGGGATTGCGTTGGGAGCTAGGGATCGGCAACAGGTTTTCGTTGTTGGATTTGGGAGTCGGAGGCGATGCAATCGGGGCGCCGCCTGTGAGTTGGGGATTTACGAGTTTCTGCCGAGATTTAGGTAAGTAATTGATCCATTCCCCTTGATTTGGATGAAATTCATGCTTGCTCATTGATAGTGGCTCGGATCGGTTTTAGGCGAGTTGTGAAGTCGGGATGGTCGCCATGAGCAAGGGATAGGAGGAGCAACAACGAAGGATCTCTGAGGTTGGTGAGTTCAATTCTTCCTCCTTCGTTTTCTTTGTGGGAAATTTCTATGTGCTTATGGTGTTGTCGATTGATGCAGTGAATTGGGAATTCAATTGGTTGTGTGTTGATGGTTAGGAATCGTAGCTGTGATTTGGAAGTTAACCTGTGAGTTGAGTTATATTGTTTCTACTGATTTGGTGTAGATTGATATCACTGGTTTCGGGTAATGATGTATGTTTGGGTTGTTACTAGTTAATGCTTGATATGTCCTGAGTTGGAGATGATTTGATCAGTGAATGTTGATATCCAAATTGTTCTGCTATAGTATGGTGTTTGATTCAAAGTTAGGTTGTTGCTAGGGGTTGTATTGATGTGGCAGCTTTCCTGTTTTTCTGGATCGGTTATGAACACGATTTTCTCGGACTTGTTATTTTGTGAATGGCATAGGTGGTGGAGTAATGGATGCTGTAGATGAGGGAGCTACCATGGCAGTGAACGAGCATGTGTGTGTGAATTGATTTGATGCGGAGATTTGGAGATTGAGGTTAGCTTGGATTTGTTGTGAGTATTGTTGGGATTTATTTATCTTAAATTGATCTAGGGATAGTTGGAGTTGTTAACACATATTCGGGGAAAAGAATGTGAATATAGGAACGACGTAGTGTTTAGTTCCTACGTTTGTTGGATACTTGTATTTAATCATTGTTGCTATTATATGTAGGTTTGGGATACAAAGCAGGTCCGCGGCCGTGAGGATTATTCGAGCTTCGTATCAGGTGGGTAATATCTACCTGGTCTGGTAGTTTTGATCAAATTCTAGTGCATGATCTTGGATTTATATTTATACATGTTTACCTTAAATCCACTCTTATTTAATCATATGCTTGTACTGCCTTGACCTTTGAGATATAAACTCTGGTACTTCATTGATTATCTAGCTCGGATAGGAACTATAAACCCTATTATGTATTAGCTGATGGATGTTCAATAAGTACAGGTGGTTAGGGTTATCTTTGTGACCTCAGATTGGGTTACTGTGTTACATCACTAGGGTTAGGTGATGAATTGGATTATGGAGTCGATTGTTATATCATACTCATATTAGTGGTGCATCTATGGTGGATCTAGTTGTCTGTGCATAGATAAGTGTGTGGTTGTCAGTATGTGACCATGGACTAGAAGTCCTAGCGTGATGGTATATCCATTATGGATTATGTTCCTGTGTATGGTTATATGGACGGTTGATAGTGTATCGCTATGGACTAGAGGTCTTAGCGTGATTGACTGTCAGATGAGTATGACTCTTTGTGCGATAGAGAGAGTCTTGTGATTGTAGTCTTTGCATAGTTGACTTTTGGTTGACCAGGACTCCCCATGGGATAGGGAGTGAGGCGAGGATACATGTATGGAGCTATGCATCATTACATTGCATGCATGCTGTTGACTGGGTCTCCCTTGTGGTTGAGACGGATCGTCAGTCATCCTGCCTCCCCGGCCACTCGGGGTAGTGGTAGCAGGGTTGAAGGCAGAGCATTGGATGTGCCGCGCTCGGCCACTATAGATGGTGGTAGCCGAGATCGCACCGCCACCGATCGAGTGGTGTTGCTTTTCGCCCACTATAGACGGTGGTTGTTGTGACGTGCAGTTGTCCTGTGTGCGGAGCTCGTCTACTCATGGATAGTGACGGAGCGACCAACAACAGGGACCCTCGGGGAGTAGTTAGCTTTTTACGCTTATATACTACTCATTCATACTACCCAACTCGGTCACTCGAGAGTAGTGGCGGCTGGAGTCGGGCTAGTCGTCATCTTAGTGCCACCCGGCCATCTTGGGGGTCGTGGTTGGGCCACTGGTCTGATGACATGGCCATGCATATGATGTATGCATGTATTTGATATATGTTTTACATATGCACGTGAGATCTTTGCATTTGATTCTTTGCGTATGTTTATTCATCATGTTACATGTCATTTGCATATTATATCTTCTTGTGTGTTGAGCATGATACATATGTTAGTTGATTATTATATGCATTTGATTAGCATCATGTCATTGTGTGGTATGGGCCGGGTTATTACATGATCAATTGATAAATATCTGTTCGTATATTGGAGTATTAGTGGTATGGGATTGACTTAGTACATTATATGAGTTATGTTATTGTATATACATCGGATGATATAGCTTATGGTGTTGCGTCAGTGCGTTGGTACATTACTTTATGTTCATTTGATCAGTTTAGTATATACATTGAGTATGACTTTACTGTAGTTACTTGTTATTACAGTCGGATAGGACTGTATGTCTATTGGACTCATGTTGTATACCTGTAGATCTTCACATGTATACTTGTAGATCTATCCTTATATGTTGTTCATGCACTTTCTTTATATTACCCTTGAGTTTATACTCACCACCCTGGGACCCTGGGCTTCATGTCTCCCAGATAACAGGTAGAAGATTCCTTGGACGTTCAGAGCTCCGCCAGCTGATCCCATCTCACACCGGACGGATGGATATTTAATCCGCATTGTGGTATTTGTGTGGATTATCGTTTCGTGGTTTTAGCCGTATTGTTTCCGTATCTGTGATATACAGACGTGTTGTATATATTTGGCTTTCGATGTGGCTTCTATTATGTTTCTTGTTGTGTCAAGTCACTCCGGAGTGCACAGTTGGGTCATTGTATATTGTTTTATCTGTTGTATATTTCCGCTGCGTTTGATATGTTGATATCTGTGTATATCATATTGTTGTTGTGGGCCTACGGGCCTTGTATTAACCCGATATGTTGCCACGTACAGGGGAGATGCCGTCCGTTTGCTTTTCGGCACGGCATACTCTCGGGGCGTGACAGAAGAAGGATATTGATTACAAGGAGACTTTCTCACCTGTATCAATGAAAGACTTCCTAAGGGTAATCATGACACTTGTAGTTCATTATAATTTGGAGCTACATCAAATGTACATCAAGACTATATTCCTTAATGGAGATATTGAGGAATCGATATATATGGTGCAACTAGAGAACTTTGAATTTGATGATTCAAAGTACCTAGTATATAAATTAAAAAAGTTCATTTATGGCTTAAAGCAGACATCCCATTAGTAGTACAAGAAATTTGATCAAGTGGTTACTTTATTTAGTTTTAAGGAGAATTTAGTTGGTCAATGTATATATGTCAAGTTCAGTAGAAAATAAGTTTGTAATACTTGTACTATATGTGGATGACATATTATTGGAAAGCAATTGTAAATAATTGTTGCATGAGACCAAGTCATTTTTATCAGGTAAATTTGAAATGAAAGACCTTGGTGAAACATCTTTTGTATTAGGCAGACAAATATATCATGATAGATCCAAAGTTATACTTGGATTATCACAAAATACCTATATTGAAAAAGTGCTCATACGATATGGCATGCAGAATTGTACATCTGGAGACACACCTGTATCTAGAAATGATAAGTTTAGCTTACAACAATGTCCACAACGTGAACTTGAAATAAATGAGATGAAGAAACTTCCTTACGCATTGACAGTAGGAAGCCTCATATATGCTCAGGTTTGTGCGAGTCCGAATATTGCATGCATTGTTAGAATGTTAGGTAAGTATCTAACTCTAGACTAGAGCATTGAAAAGTTGTAAAAAGGGTAATGTTATATCTATAAAGAACGAAAGAACTCATGCTCACATATCGGAGATCTAGTCAGTTGGAGGTGATTGAATATTCAGATTTCGATTTTGCTGGATGCTTGGATAGCATGAGGTCCACCTCAGGTTTTATATATATGATTGCTGGAGAAGTTATATCATGGAGAAGGGTCAACACAAACGCTCATAGTGACTTCAACAATGGAGGCAGAAGTAATAACCTGTTATGAAGCATCAAATCACGGGATATGATTGCGAAATTTTATTACAACATTACAGATCATCGATGGTGTCGACAGACCATTAAAAATTTTCTGTGATAATAAAGCTATAGAACTCTATTCCAAGAACAATCGTAGCTTATCGAAATCAAAGCACATTGACATCAAGTACCTGGTGGTTAAGGAAAGAGTCCAGAGTGATCAAATAATGATAGAGCATATTCAGACAAACTCAATGCTAATGGATCTGCTCACTAAGGGACTGCTAGCCAAGATGTTTCATCAACATGTGATGTATATGGGGGTCCTTCATATGGATGAAGTACCCGTTTAGTGAGAGTCTATATTTATTTATTATTTTGGATGCTCTATGTATATAATGGACACATGTAAATTTTAATTATCGTACGAATAAAATTTTTCTTTTACATGTATATTTATTGATACTATGAATAAAGAAATATCATGATTTATTAATACAATTTACATATGGTTATTGTAAATGTGATATAAGACTCATTATTGAGTCATAAGGTGATCATGGTTTGCTAATGCAGTTTAGCATATGGTACTTGCAAACATGATCAAGATATGATATTGGATCATAAGAAGGATCAGTTGAGAAAAAGGCACGTGGAGTTCACATTTCATGTATTTCTCATGTTATACATCCACATCAGATTTTTATCATCGATGACATTGGTATTGTGATTACTAATGGATTTTGCTATCGATTACATATATAGAGTAACAATGATCACTTTAGTTATATACCAATGAAGTCGATGGACCAGATTGTTTCAGTTCAATACGACATGATAAGTGCAACTAAAGAATTTTGGTTATGTGTTACATTCAAAATCACATATAGCTCGAGTGGAAGATTATTGGTGGTGGGCTTACATGTGATTATCGTAACGCATTCGATTGTGTCGTATTGGTTTAACCCCTATTAAAGTGATCTAACTATTGTGATTTTGATTATCAGATTTGTATTATTGGATGTGGATTATTGGATTTATGGTTCATATGTGTAGAACTTATTAACCCGTACTGTTAGTATTGATGGATTGTTAACGATTAGAGTTAGCTCTATATATAGGGTGTGATCCCCATAGAAGAGTGGATCGATCGGTCGTCTCTTTTTCTCCCATTGGGCAGAGCATACGCTATCACTCTCAACCTATGGAAGATCAAATCCTATGGCTCTATCGGCGTCATATCTTCATACTCTTCCGACGATGATGTATCCGGATTCAGGTGCATGTTTATGCTTACATTACATTTCCATTGTGTTTATTTTTCACGTGCTTGTTGCAAATCAATTGACAAGATCCTGTGTTCGGATTACTTTATTTTCATTTTTCTAAATATATATGTGGATGTGTGATCCATTGATGAATTCAAAAGAACTATCATGACTCGCACCCAACTAATTGCGATAGTGGAGAAGACGGTGGAGGAGGCACTAGTGCAGGAAGGTCGAAGGGTTGAATATCTCTAGCCTCACTCCACCGAATAACCTCGAGGAATACCTCCAAGTGTCGAAGAACCACCCATTCTCTCTTCAGACCACAACGAGCAGAAAGTTGTACCCAAGGAGGGATAGGCTACACAGGTTGAGAGACCCACTCATTGCATCCCGCCAAGTGGAAGGGAGGAATAAGAGGAAAGTCGTTCAATAACCCCCCCCCCCCCCCCCAAGCACGCATGCAAGTCCTTCCCCTTTACAAGGGAAATACTACCTAGAAGAACTTCCCCCCAACTTCCACGCTCCTCATCTTGGGGAGTACGATGATATCGCAGACCCGGAGGAGCATATGTGCAAGTTCGAGAATAAAACCCTCCTTCACCAATATATAGACATCATTTGTTGCATCCAGATTATGTAACCTACTTCAACGATCTGAGCGATGCATTTTTGTATCATTTTGCTAGTTGTAAAAAGTATCAACAAACCACTTTTAACTTGTTCAATCTAAAGCAGGAGCCTATGGAGCCACTGCGGAGTTACATCAAGCGGTTTACTAGGGCCACCTTGGAAGTCCCTGTCGCCCCTCGGATGTCTTGCTGGCAACCGGAAGGAGGATGATAGGACTGATCGACAGTCTAGAAAAGAACAAAGGGATGATTTTATGAACATATTGAGATATTTGGGGATAAAAGGAATGGGAGCAAGTAAACTGAGAGGTTGTTGTTTCAAACTAGGAAATAGTTGTTGATCCCACAGTTTTCTTAAAAGAAGATGTCATAACCGAAAATAAGAAGAGGAAAAGGGTGTGTTACTTACTCGAGTTGAGAGGAGGAGAGCGCTAAGAGAAGGAGAATACAAAAGACGAGTGAAAGAAGCAAATAACTAGCAAGCCCTTTTAGCAAGGAGTCCAATTGACGCAAAGATTGACTCGTGTAATGATGATTGCACACTATGAAGAGGCAATATACTAATATCAAGGTCGAAAAAACAAGCATAGTTAAAGAGAGGCAAGGATGAAGGGCCTGTAGCCCTAGGAAGATAATGGCTCAAGACCACATGGGTAGCCATGACTCGCCAACGTCGGACCTCATTAATGGTATGACTATTTTTGAAAGGGGTGACTAATGATACTATTGGAAAAGTCTAATTAGCTAGGTCTTTAAACAAAAAGCCCACCAGGAGCGGACCTAACAAAAGGAAGATGGAAGGCAGACGAGGGGAATGCGGAGATTTTTTGAGGGGCTATTAAGAGATTATCACAAAGTAGGTGCACAAGACTCGAGGAGTCGGGCACTCGGGTGCGCAAGCACTTGGGCACACAGAAATTCTGAGGGCATCCACTCGAGAATTGGTCCCTCAGGACATTGCCGAAGTTGGGTGCTTGGGGGCCACGGTGGAGATCCCTCCCTTAATGGTCGTTCCATTTGGTCCCCCTAACAATTTGTCTCAATGATACTTATGGTATACGTGTCATACCACATGGAGATTCTTTACAGAGATTATCCCCTAACTACTTACCAAAAGGCATCTCGGGAGTGATCATAGAAGGAGAAAAGATATCTCAGAGTAGTTATATAAAGACAAGGTCGAGGTAAAAAGGGACTCCTGGAAAAAGAGAGAATACACACTTGCTACTTCACTATTATTACCTTTTATATTTTCATCTTTTCTCATATTCCACCTATCTAACTTAAGTATCAAAGGGTCATCACGCAAGAGTGTCGATGCCCATCTGACATGTGTTCACCTTGATAGGAGGGAATCTACTGCTGCAACTATGAGAACTTGCCCTTCTCTGATGTCTCAATGGAAGGGATATAAAAAGCAACCACATCAAGCACCATTTTAGTGCTAATTTTTAAAAATCATTATTGGTATGGTACTGATTTCAAAAATCAACATCACTGAATTTTAGACTTTAGCGAAGGAGTAATGCAAAAAATAAATACATTCTTTGGTAATTCTTAAACTGTAATGCACCTTTTACAAAATATCAATCTTTGGGTGCACCTTTTAGTAAATTATGTAAGATTTAAAAAAGAAAAATAACTCTATCCGTAATACATCCATTGGGCGTAGTTATGAAACTTGAACTTTAATATTTGGTCAAATAGAAAAAAAAGGTTTCAGCTTGATAAAAATCAACAATCAAGTCTTATTTCACTAAGTGAGGTCGACTATATGAATTCTCTTATATCATTGGATTCTATCCATTACTATATTATTATCTAGATTTAAATAAATTTTATTTTATTTTATTATTGCTAATCAAATCTTATTTAGTCTTCTTCTTTCACATTTTATTTATATATTTATAATAATTTCACATCTTCTAACTAGAGCATCTATCAATCGTCTAAGTACTATCCATACCATCTCTCGAAATTTTTCCTTGATAGGCACAATTCCAACTTTAGTTCTATTGTTATTATTTTTTATTTTATCTATTCTCGTATGTCCACATATTCATCTTAATATCTTCATCTTTATAACTCTCATATTCTACTCGAGTCATAGTTCAATATTTAATTTCATATAATATAACAGGTTTAATTATTATTTTGTAAAGTTTTTCTTTAAGTTTTAAAATATACTTTCAGATCACAAAGAATACTCGATATTTTCCTCCATTTTCAACTATCATGTTTGTATTCTATATAAGACATCTCTCTCAACCTCTCTTTCAACCCAATTCGATGATCCATAGAAATAAAAAAAATGCAATTGAAGTAGTAAAATCTAACTTATTTTTATCAAATTGATTAAAGATTGATTAAAATGGTAAATTTTAAAGTAATGATAAAAATTGCTTTTAATTGTCATTTTATCAAAAATGTTTTTTTTAAATAAAATAATATCTCTTCCATACAATCAAAGATGGATACCTAAGAGTCCCCGCCGTGAGCTATCCAAGTTGATACTCATGCAACATATTTGCAACAGTGAGCACAAGTTGATTATTTTGGAGTTCATTTATTTAGAGTGTTCAATTCTTTTGTACAGAAGTCCATTGTATCGTAATTTATCTTCCTCTACAATATAGAGTCGGCATAGATGATAGAAAACATTCGGAATAAACATTATGATCTTTTATAACTAATATGAGAGGTCTTAATTCTACAAGAAGACATTTGAATTGGAGCAAAGTTAACCGTTGAAGGATAAGATAGAATGCACAACAATAGCATAATCTACGAACATGAAAATATGATAGATCAGATAAACATAAAAATTAATTTAATGACTTTTCTTATGTTAGTAGTTTGGTAGATTACTCATGGAACTTGAGCCTGCTCCCATGATAAAAAAGTTGGAATTCGTCGATCTAGTAGCTTCTACTTAGTCCGTCTTTTGATCATCGTAAGGGAGATAAATCATGATAGACCTTTGATTATTGAAATTAATAATCAATGTATGGAGGGATAATACTCTCACATTTGCGAAGAATTGATCTTATGGTACAATGTCTACATGTACTAGCCATTAGTCCTTCTCACAAGAGTAGCATACTCTCACTCAATGGTAAAATGGTGTGAATTTTTGAATGTTTCTTAGTGTTTCATTCACCTTGATTGTTCACTGGAAATGATTTTCTAGTGTTTTATGTAAAACAATTAACTATTATTTATTTATTTACGTTGATGGTTGATGGTATGTTTTTGAATTTTGATGATATACATATAATTATTATTTTCATGAAAAATAAAATGAATTATTAATTAGTAAATCTAATAATTATAAATTTATTTATCAATAAACTAGTATTAATATTGTGTATAGGATAAAAATGGGCTGGACATGAGGTGAGGTCTAGGAGGTATCCGAGACTCATTTTTTAAAAAAGTTTAAATTACATTTTAGAATGGCTTAAAAATTACTAATTTTTTAAAAATTTGATTCAGATCATCAAATTTTGTATGATAAAATAATATTAAAGTTTTGAAAAAAAAAAATAACTAAAATATATTTGACAGCTGTTTCTAAATTTATTGATTTTTTTTTCAATAAATGGTCAATAAATTGAAAGAAATATATATTTTTTAAAATCAGTTAAACTGAGAAGCTCTTGAAATGATTGACGATGCTTTTCTCCTCTATAAGATTCATATATGTTAAGAGGGTTGATCGGAAGTTTTCTTAGAACACTTTTCTTTTTGGATAAGATCTTAAGTCAAACATCTTTCATAAAATAAAAAAAAAATAATGGAGGAGAAAAGTTCGACTTTGATATCATTTTAAACATATGTATAAAGACATATTTTAGTGGGCCTAGAATCTATAAATTATTAGTAGTAAATAGATACTGTTCCAATTAGACGGAACTCGTGTCATATAAACCAAATACGTTGAATTAGAAAGAGAATCTACTATATCAATGCATTTTGTTATCCGGTTGGATACCTACAGAATGCTAAAGTGTGATTTTTTTTTTAAAATGTGAAATTATCAATCTTTTTTTTTTTTTAAGTAATCCGGTGGCCTGTAGTTACGCTATTGTCTCCTCTTGCCTGGTACGTAATTCCCAAGTATTATATATAAAGTATGGATCATCTTATTTTTATATCGATCTCAATTTTGTCTGGTCGTCGTTTAAACAGAGAAAGCGGAAGAGTAAAATAATAATAATAATAATAATAATAATAAACTGAGGAAGTAATTGATCCCACTCGATCCATCCTGTCAACTCTTATCACAACGGTCAGGATCGAACCACCCAAATTCATCCACACGCTTCCTCTGTGGATCCAGATCCGCGCGTTCGCCGACCCGTTTAACCACTCCACGACCGATCGACGGCCGTCATCGGCCCATCAACCCGCCGAGTTTTAATAAACGAATTCAGATGGGAGATAAATCAACGAGATTTTATTTACCTATCCTCTCTCCTCCCTTCGCCGTGGATCTTTTCTCGCCCCTCGCTTCGTCGAAGGCGAGGAGAGAAGCGGCGGAGGTGGTCGCTTTTCCTTCTCCGGATCCCTCTCGATCTCTTCTCCTCTCCTTTCGCCGGCTTCCACACGCTGTTCGTTGATGGAGCCTTCAGCGACCGGTGAGCCGACGACCGACAGTCAGCGGCTCCGGGACAAGGTGGATTCCTTCCTAGTCGAAGCCCTAGAGAATCCTCGCCATCGTCTCACTGGTACTGGATATTTTCTTGTATTCTGAACTCAGCCTATGGATTCGGTGCCTAGGGTTTGTAGTATTGTCAATTGTGGACCTGGTGCTGCCGTCGGTAGGGCGTTAACATATCTGGTTACTTATGTTCTAGATGACTGTAGATGTGGTCCCTTGGTTATTAGTTTTAGGTTTCTATGTGAGATTGCTGTGGTTTTGGGCTCCGTGGCGACCAAGATCTATCTCAGGAGAATGTTCTTTTTAAACCTTGTCATGCTGAACTATGTCACGGTGAGAGTCTCACAGTGTTTTAGTTTCTGTCACATCGCCCACTTAAGGTGGTTGCCTTTATCTGTAGTACATGGAGCACATGAACTGCACGTCTAAAATAATACTAGGTTGAATCTACCAAGCTATGAGTCTGAAGTCGAGAATCTCCAAGAGCTCATGCTTTAGACCATTATGTTTATCAATTGATTATTGTAATAATAATAAATATTATTTTTTGCTTTTGCACTATGAATATTTAACCTTTATTTAAACTTTTACCTTCATAACTATAGCATTTAGTTTATTATTTATCTCTAGGTTTACTTGTTCTATAGTTGGAACTATTGTAGTCAAGATTGTGATCCATACTTTAGGATCCTAACCTAAACTAGCATCTAAATCTGGTTAAGATCTTATGAACCTATTATCTGATCTTATACTTGCTAAGCATTTTTGCATAGGATCTTGATCGCAAGAGTCTTAACCATATATTCCTTTTAACTCCTTTTTGGAAGAAGCCTTTTTAATTGTTATGATTATCGTTTACTTATCATTCATTCATCTTATAGAAGTTATTATTTTCTTTGTGAAGATGGAACATATATTTGTTTATGCTTCATTGTGTTGGAAAGATATTGTTTAAAATGTAATACCGTAATATCCACAGTAAATATATATGATAAATTATAAATCCAAGTATAGCTCTAAAATACTTTAACTAAATACTGGGATCTTACAATACTATGCTTCAATCCTACCATCCAAACGTATATAGCTGTTTATGTTCCTAAATAGGACCTCAATCCTCACTATCTTTGTTGAAAATTGTATAGTTGAGAATTTATGTTTCTTTATTATAGTTACTACATATCTGATTTGATATACAAGCTTACTTCTATTGTTGGCTGCAATTTCAGGAATTCGAATACATAATGAGTTCATTTTATGTGATTGTATTAAGTTTTTGTATATTTTAATAATTTTCTATCACCTTTGCTTTGGCTAGCATCTAATGCATTAGTCGGGATCAATCTTCATTGTTATTGCGCACTGTGGACTAGGTCCATGTCCAATTTGCTTGAGAGAGTCATTGATCTGTTTGATATAATTTGGAGCCCCATGTCATAGTGTGTCAGAAAGTGCACATCACAGGATCATTTTGTGCTATTAGATATCTATGTGCTTGGTTTAGCATTTTTTTTAGAATCAGTTTTCACAATTAGTGGTCTATAGCCTAATAATTGTTTTCTTCATTTGAATTGATGAATTTCATACATGAAAACTGAACTCGGAGGCAGATTGAATTGCCTTACAATTTCTTTATATATGTGGGCATGGTCTCTGAACAAATCTTGATCTGAATGGTTTTTCATTTCACTAAATCTTATGACGGCAACCTCCATGTTCAACTATATTTTCACACTACACTTCCTTTCTTATTTGGGTGGGCACATGAATGGAATTAATCCAGTTCCCACTTGTGAACTAACTTCCACTTCTTTTGGTTTATCCTTTTAATTGGGGATATAACCAGATTTCAAATGAATTTTGATTGCATTACTTCTTATTTTAATAGCTTAAGCTGTTATTTGAAAATAATTCTACGCTGCATATCTTCACCATAGTTCAATCACCTAGATCTGTTCAATTACTAAGATCTGTTTACATGGTTCCAGCTTCTCTATGAGCATGCCTAGGAGCCTTCTTCTTTGTGTGTCTCTTCTAGCATCCCCCACATTGTGTCCTGTAAGCAAAATTGTTGCCTCCAGAGCTACTTTGCCTATCTCTCTGCAAGGCAGCCTTCCTCTGTAAACGTTGAGAAGCCACTCCAAGTATTGATTGAGTTCTTCCTTCTTTCCCTACAACCTAGATAGTGATTGTGCTCTGGGCAGCAAACAGCATCCAAGGCAGTGTCTCCTTCCTATTTCCATTGCAAGCAACACTCTCTTCACATGGCTTTCTCCTTTTCAAGTTGTGAATGTTTCTCATGGGATCCTTGTTTTCTCTGCCTCCATCTGCAATCTGTTACTCTTTGCAGCTCCTGATCCACACACTCTCCTCGACTCTAATTTAGCAGGGTTTAATCTCTTCAGATATTCTATGGAGAGGAGTGATTTCTTCTATTCCTGCAGAAGTCTACAGCAACCCTTAAGCTCTAATTTTCCTAAACTATTTTCATCCTCCTTTCTTGGATATGTATTTTTTCCAATCTGTTCTAGTGAGCAACCTTTTTTGCTGCTGCTTCTCCAAACTTAGCAAACGGTAGTCTTAAACTCTTCTCTTTGCTTAGATTTAAACCTCTATTCTCCATGATTCACAGATCTCTTTTCCTGCTTTTTTTTCTTTCTTCCGTCTCTAGTGAACAGCAAAAACATCCTATTTTAATTTTGCTACGTCCAACAAAAGGTTGAACATGCTATCCATCTCCATTGATGAATTGGATAGACAAAATATCTTGTTCTTATTTTGCTATGTCCAAAGGGTGAGTTGTGCTATCCATCTCTCCTCCAGGGGCTTTCTTTTCCTTCAGTCTATTGCTTATTGGTGCATGCCTGTTTCAGGGAGAAAACCATTGAGAGGTTATCTCTTGATATATTGCTTCATTTTCACTTCATCCTTTCTTTATCCACCTTTTTTGTGCTGTCTATATTTGCTGAGTTGAGGTTAAAGGAAGCATCCACTGCGTACTTCATCACCAATTTCTTGAGCTATTGTTGCCTAACATGTTGAACCTTAGAAATTGTATGCATTCTCCATCTTGAAGGGTGGGGTGTTAAGAATGTTAAGGTTATTAGGTGTGAATTTAGTTCCATATTGGTACATCTATGATAGGGTTTTATTATGTGTCCTATAAACATTATGTAAGTGTTTCAATATAATGCAATTAAATATTTCCTCTTCCCAAACTAAACAAATACTATTGTTTTATGTTACTCTTTAGTCATGTTTTGAAATCAACAAGTATTTACTATTGATCCTATCTCTACTTGGCATATTGGTTCAGCTGTTTTATTGGAATCAACATGGATTGGAGATGTCAGTGCAAAGCTAAACTTCAAGTCTACATAATGCTATCTCACCTATTTTTGGCATTTCATGTTTTTGGTTTTTATGTTTTTTTAATGTGGAAAAAGTATTAGTAGATGCACTTAAATTAACACAACTTTCCTAAATTTCTCACACCGACCAGAGAGATAATTGAAATATTAATTAATTGCTCTATGGTTAAAAGTTCCTAGAAATGATATTATGAACTTTGTACTAAGGAATGCTTGTTCATTTTCCTTTTCTAATAAGAAAATTATATTTAGTGTGTATTTGATGTCCTCTTTTCTGTTTTCTTCTGCAGTTCTGCGTATGGAGTTTGACATCCAGAGGTTTATGCAGAATTCTGATCAACATCAATTTGAATTCCAGCATTTACCGACTTCCTATCTGAGATGTGCTGCTCATCGTGTTGCTCAACATTATGGACTGCTTACCACGGCCACAGACAACCCTGCAGGTGGCCTAGGTAGCAGAGTTATTGCCAGGAAGACAACTGATAGTAAATTTCCAAATGTTTGTTTATCTGAAATACCTGTCAAACAAACTGAAAAGGAGACATCTGGACAGTTTAAGATTGTCCGGCGTCCAAGGCCAGCACGCGCTTCCTCGAGTGATACTGTTTGGCTTGGACATAAAAAAAGTACAGTAAAGTCTGTGGAGGAGCGCAAAGAGGAATATGATAGAGCACGAGCTCGCATCTTTAGCAGCTCTAGCAGTTTGGAAATGGATGCGTCATCTGCTGCTTCAACAAATGGTGACGAGCAGGAATTATTGATGGAGGAGATTGAAAGGATTCACAACAAAGATGGTTCTTCTAGAGTCGCCATTTTTCGAGATAGGGAGAAGGACCGCTCTGATCCAGACTATGACCGGAGTTATGAAAGGTACTGTTCCTTGATATTTAGGCTATCAATATCTTTGTGCAAGTTGTAACGTAATTGCAACTTACGCAGGTATGCTAGAGGACTCCCTCCAGGCCAGAGTTTTGGCTTGCAAGCAAGCAATACTATTCAGCCAGCTTTCCTACAATACGATGCAAACATTTCTTCTTTTAATCACTTGCCAAGCAACCAAAGTTGCTTTTCCCTTGATCCGTCTAACCCGTCCATGAACCCGTTTTGTACCTCTGGATACAACCAGAATATCAAGGATGTGTTCTGCATGCAGTGGCCCAGCCCTGCTATGATGTATGCTTATTCCTACGAACCTTTTAGGCAGGCTAATTTTCAGGTACGTTGAATAGGGATTATTCTTTATATTAAGTTTTAATTGACTTAATATTCTAAGCTGACTTGTGCAGGCACCGCCATGTCAGCAACCTTTGAGCTTCGATCATCCAAGGAATTGATACATCTTGTTAAGCTGTGTAACATGTTATCATTAGATTTAGAATAAACTTCTGGAATGCTTTGTACTATCTACTGCTACTGTTAATTTAGAGCTTTGCTCCTGATTTGTAGCGTCGGAGGTTAATATTATTTTTATCAGTGTTTTGTTCGAATGTGGTACCCGTGTGTTTTTTATTCATGCGATTCCATTACAATGTTTTTCTCCGTTCTATATATTTGTTTGTTTGGTTCCCTATCAAGCGATGGTACTCTTACTTTAAAAAATAAATAAATAAAAATAATATTTTTAACGTTGTCAGCTTGATTAGATGGTCTGCCAGATTTGAAAGTTCCCTTGGTTTAGAGAAGCCTATTGCCTCTCAATCAGCTCCATTGGTTATGAGATTCAATTTGCCCCAATCAGTTTGTGCTTGTTTGTTTACGCAACTTTGCTAACAAGACCAATTCATTTGATTTGGTCAATCCAATTAATTTATTTTATCAACTTGGGTATTTTGAGGAACCCTCTTGTTTCTTTCCACTTAATTAATTTAGGGAATTTGATTAGTCTAGTTGACTTACTTAGCCTTGTTGGCCCTTTAATTCATTTGATTTATTAGACTCAAGCAATTAGATGAACACGGTAATTATTTAAGACGTGAGGTGCTCAAGAGCGTATAGGTGCCGTGGGATGTGAGGGACTAGGTGCAAGGTAAGGAGTACGCTTTATTGAAATAAAATATTTTGGATATACAATTTTTATAATTCACATGTATATAGAGAATTTTTGTCAAAATATTTCACTAATAAAATTATAGTTCATACACTATTAAACAACAATGTAAATATAATAAAATTATAGTACATAAACCATTAAACAATACTGTAAATATAAAATTCAATAACTTTCAAATATTGACATAGTTTATCTTAATAATCAAAATCAAATTTTAAATATCTAAATTATCAAAATCTTATCATCTTTCTCAATCATATCATTATCATCATCGTCAAATGTTTCAAATTTGTATTCAACTAAATCTTCATCAGTTTCCTCAAAACTAATTTCTTTCTTTTTATCAACAAGTTAACTTGTAAAAGATTGTCTCTTAGTTATTTTTGATGTAGTTACTCGTACTTCTTTTGAAGAAGATGAAACTCTAGATTTAAAAGT
Organism: Wurfbainia villosa; assembly: GCA_025175895.1. Classification (NCBI taxonomy): domain Eukaryota; kingdom Viridiplantae; phylum Streptophyta; class Magnoliopsida; order Zingiberales; family Zingiberaceae; genus Wurfbainia; species Wurfbainia villosa. The sequence continues at coordinate 1,460,167 of CM046005.1, forward strand.
GTAGACATCTTCACCAAGTCCAAAAGCTCATGCAACTTCACTCCAATTCAAATTATCATCATTAAATACTAAATCATTTTCTTCATCAGTGTTATCATTTAAATCCCCATTAGTCATTCGTTGCTATCATCTATCTCATCCAAAACAATAAAATCGATAATATCACTCATATCATATCAATGCTTAGCCCTATTTTATTTAATAAAAACTAAATCATTTAGCATTTTTTGCTTCAACTTATTTTTCCTTTTGGAATGAAGTTTCACACAGAACAAAAATTTATGTTAATTTTATTTTTTTAATAATAATTTATTTAATATTTCTTAAATATTTATACTTACAAGTTCAAAACCACTCTTGTTTAGTTCATAAGCACATGAACTACATTTTAGACTTAGAATTTTAATGACAAATGCTCGTAATTTCTGTGTGAAACATCCATAAGTTGACTACCATTTAGCTGTCAAATATTGAAATTTGAAATTAAATAAGAGCCACTAATTTTAAATAATATTACTTATGATATGTTCTTGTAGTTCATCACTTTTACACAATTTGAATATACGCTTATACAAATCCATCACAATTTTTGTGTCATTTTTGTATTTTAGGATCCGAATAGAAGAACTCTAGATTTTAAAAATGTTAAACTGCATGCAAAGGTCAATGGAGTTGTATCTACCACCTTTTGTCAATTATATCAAAAATATCTATGTACTTATCTTCATTGCTATTGAATGCAATAGCTTCCTTAGCCTTATCCTTTGCCTCATAAATGTATCTCATTGCAAGCTTTTTTCCCTTCAACTAATCAAAGAACTTTTACTAATGGATCACCTATTTTCACAGCATAAACAATAATATTTCAAAATGAAGACATTAATATAACTTCTGTTGCTCATTTACTTGACATCTTTTTTTGCAAATTTACTAATGGTCCACTTTTAGATGTAAACATTTTTCTCAAACTAACCTTATGCTTTGGAAACCATTTTAGTGTAAAAAATGCGATTGCAAAACGAGTTTTTCCTGCTCTAATAATATACCTTTGTCTTGTAAATTCCCTCATCATACTTAAACCATGTGGCCTATTATATACGTATCCACTAACCATCATGGCCCTATCATATACCTTCTTTAGGGGAGGAATTTTGAACAAATCTTCAAACATCAAATCTAAGGAGTGAGCATCACATGGAGACCAGTATAAGTGGGAATACTATCATACCCCGGGAGTATGCCGAGCCGAAAAGTAAACGAACGATATCTCCCTTATACGTGACAACATATCCTGTTAATACAAGGCCTTCTGACCACATCCACACAAACATAAATGAATATATCCATATGACCATAAATAAATACATAATTAGAAATGGATATGCAACATAAGGATTTATCATCAGATTCAATTCTATGTTCAAGACATTATCCACTCCCCAAGATGATCTTTTTATCCCATTTACAATTCAAGTCTTCATCTGTACTCTATTAAATACACCTAACTGAACAACTACAAACTTACATGCATCACATCTATAACCCATAATCATGATGAAGGAAAAATATGATAACAACAATAGAGTATTTAAAAGGTCAAAGATTAAGTATCAAGCATTAGAAAAATTAGAGTGGAGTCCAGATCAAAGTGACAATAATATGAAGTTATATACTTCAGGGTTTAGCTACTACTTGACCAGGGTAGAAAATTACCCACCTGCTATAACGCTAGTAATAATGAAATCCTCATGGCCGCGAATCTATCTCGTATCCATGTCCTGCAATATTACAAATATATATAATCAGATTATATTGCCAACTCTAGTATTAAGATCAAAACCTAATGGATTAAGCTATCCACTTAACCTATTTATCCCTTTCTTTAATCCCATATATACTATAATAAAGATCAATCCATATCCAACTTAACTAAGCTAATCTTATGAAGATTTAACCTTTTACACATAATCTGATGTAATAGTATCACCAATAAAATTAGTTATAAATCTAATCCATAATCACAACACTTAAATTCTATATCGACCCCGTGTTCACTTAATCTACCGAATACGAGTACCACCTCTCGATACACCCTCCAAACCCATCCAATTCGAAGACCTTACCATTCTATATCAACTCCAACTCCTACTAACCCCTTTACAGCCTTAAAACGGCGCATCACAACCGAGATCGAGCTGCTCCAGCCCGTTCCCAACCCCTGTACAGAACACATACAACCCTGGACAGCCTTCATAGCCCCTGCTTACACCTATTTAGGGCTCTAACCAACCTCAAAATCAGATCCCCAACTCAAATCCCCCAACACAGTTGGCAAATCCCCAAATTCACAACCGTACAATCGGCAATTCCTTGCTCACAGTCGCACAATCGCCCATCAGACCTATTCATAGCCGATCTACAGCTCACACAACTCACCTTCACAGCCACCACCACAACCTTCATAGTCGGCCAACTAACAACCACCTTCACCCAAAAAGGAATTCCACCCCACAGATTGACACATAACCAAACTCTAGCAATTATAGACAAAGAGGAAAGGTAAATCAAACTTACCAATCCTAGAAAACTCCACCGGCAACCAATCCTTCCTAATTCCTCAGTCCGTCGAAAAATGTCGCTGCCCTAACCCACAGATCGACAACTTTTTTACATCATCAATCCAAAGAAATGACACTGGACAGAAGAGAAAAGGGAAAGGAAAACGAGAGGTTTACCAGAGTTTGCAGCTTCACCGGCGACACTTCCCCCCAAATACTATATTCGTCGAAAAACCCAACGCCGACAACGCTGCCCATCACAACAGATCACACTCAATGAAGGAACACAACTACAAATTCGATCTTCGTGCAAGGTAAGAAGATGATCAGCTCTTACCTAGCACGACGACAATCGACAAAAACCCCAAATCGACAGCTCACCATCAGAACATCGCGGATTCAAGCTCCCCCACCACTCGTTCGCCCTCTGCTCCCGCTCGCTCTCTGCTCTTGCTCGTCCGCAGAGACTATCGAGGATGGTCCAGCCGTCGCCGCTCACCGCGAGGAAGGGGAAGAGCGCTCGACAGTCGTACGTTTCGGAGAAGAAGAGAAGGAGAGTATCACGAATGGGAATGCTCGAGGCAGTTCGACGCAAAAATAAAAGACGATGATGAAATGGGACGAAATGTCTCGGGTATTAAGTAAGAAATCGGTTTGTAACGGGTTGGGTTTAAAACCCTATAAGACTAAGCCTACACTCATTTAACCCAAGCTCCCTTCAATTAAACTCATAAGATTTAAATCTAGGTCAGATTTAAGTTAATTCCTAATCATACATCACTAATTTAATTTATCCAATAATAATTAATTTTTTCCCGTGGTATTTTATATTCTCCCCTACTTAATAAAATTTGGTCCTCAAATTTCGTACTTAAATGAAAAAATTAATTCAAGCAAATTTTTGAAATGACCACATACCTCAAGTAAATAGATGAGGGTATCGAGCTCGGATAGTATCTTCTAGCTCCCACATAGCCTCCTCATCCGTATGATGTTGCCATCCAACTTTTATGAGTCGGATGGTTTTGTTCCGCAACTGTCTCTCCTTGCGACTAAGAATCCACACTAGAATCTCCTCATAAGTCGCATTCGCCTGGAGTGAAATCAGAACCTCTTTTAGAACATGATCAGAACGTGGCACGTATTTCCTCAGCATAAAAATATGAAATACATTGTGAACACCCGCAAGTGTCAGGGGTAAAGCCAACCGGTAAGCTACACCCCAAATCCGCTCCAATATCTCAAATGGACCAATGTAACGTGCATCTAATTTTCCCTTTAGTCTGAATCTTTTGACTCCCTTTGTAGGTGAAACACGCAGGAATACATGATCCTCTATTGAGAATTCCAAAGGCCTTTGCCTTCGGTCTACGTAACTCTTCTGTCGATCATGTGCCTCGGATAATCGTCGTCTGATGACGCGCACCAACTTTGCATCATGCTGAATGCCCTGTGGCCCTAACAACTGTCACTCCCCAACCTCCTCCTATAACACGGGAGATCTACAAGGTCTACCGTATAAGGCCTCGAAAAGAGTCATCTGAATAGAGGAGTGGTAGCTATTGTTATAGGCAAATTCTACTAAATGAATGTGATCCTCCCAGCTGCCTCTGAAATCCATAACACAAGATCTCAGCAAATCCTCCAATGTCTGAATGGTACGTTTAGACTGTTCATCTGTTTGCGGATGAAATGTTGTACTGAGTCGAAGTTCTGTGCCCATGGCTTGCTGCAAACTCTGTCAGAATCGCGAGGTAAATTGCGGATCTCTATCGGATATAATGTTCAAAGGTACGCCATGCAATCTGATAATCTCTCGGCAGTACAACTCCACCAGACGATCCAATGAGTTCGTCCCACGAATAGGAAGGAAGTGAGCTGATTTGGTTAACCAATCCACAATCACCCAAATCGCATCATGTCTTTTACAGGTTCTTGGCAATTCCGTAATGAAATCCATAGTGATATACTCCCACTTCCATTCCGGAATCGAAATTTCCTGAAGCAATCCAGCGGGTTTCTAATGTTTAGCCTTCACCTGCTGGCATACTAAACATCGTGCAACAAAGTCCGCAATATCTCTTTTCATATTGTTCCACCAATATAAGCATTTCAAATCTCGGTACATCCGAGTACCACTATGATGTATAAAAAATCTCGAATGATGTACTTCCTGTAGTAACTCTTCCTTAACTGGATGCTTGTCCGGAACACATAATTGTCCACGGAAATGAAGTACTCCATTCTCGTCAATCGAGAAATCTGTCTGTCGTTCTAAGTCTATTGTGCTGCATAAGAATTGCAGATGTTGATCACTAACTTGTGCTTCCTTGATCTTCTCAGAATAGTGGACTGGGCAACCATAAAAACTAATATCCCCCGATATGTTTGACCTTGTTTAACAATCCTAACTCCAAGAACTGTTGGATAAGACAAGTAACTGCTGTCAGATGACTGACCAAAACCCCACGAGACTTCCTGCTCAGTGCATCTGCTATCATATTAGCTTTTCTCGGATGATAATGGATTGTGCAATTGTAATCCTTCAGATATTTCATCCACCGTCTCTGTCTCAGATTCAGTTCCTTCTGTGTGAACAAATATTTCAGACTTTTATGGTCTGTGTAGATCTCAAAGGTAATTCCATATAAATAGTGCCTCCATATCTTCAATGCGAAAATTATGGCTACTAACTCTAGATCATGCACTGGATAATTCCTTTTGTGATCCTTTAGTTGACGGTGTTGGAGGATCGGTGGTCGGCTAGAGGGGGGTGAATAGTCCTATCGATGTGCTTGATGGATTTCGATCATTCGTCTCTATAATTCGTTAGTATGCGCAGTGAAAATGAAAATAACAAATATGAATACGAATACAAGCACAAAAGACAACCGATATACGTGATTCGGAACCTTAGGGTTCCTACTCCACGGGGCGAGCTCAACGAGCTCTAGTGATGCACACGACACTACTAAATCTCCTTCTCGACAACACGTCGTGTTAGGGCAATCTCTTGCCGTAATATGGTTTTGATGGTGTGGCAAAGGGTTTAAGTTAGTTTGATATGTTGATTTGATATGTGCGTTGAAGTCGTGCAGGACTTAGTAATTCGCACATGGAGCCATGGCGAGTTTCACATCTCATGACTCGTGCCTTGAGTCGGTGAAGGATAGCTTTGCGGAAGCCGTGCGCTTGGAGCATCCGAGGGACCGTCGGACGAGAAGCTTGGAGTGAAGCCGGAGGAAGTAGACTTCGAGGCAAGAGACGCGAAGGAGCATTGCAGAGCCGTGCGCCTGATGCTGCCGAGGGACGTGGCCGCGAACGAAGAGAACTTCGAAGGCGAGGACTCAGGGATGAGTGGCGATTGTAACCCGAAGGGTAGCTCTTAGGTGAAACTTGGCCATTTGGCCAAGTGTCGATTGGTTTTTCGACACCACCGACCGCCATGTCATGGTAGTCGATCGCTCGAGTCGATGTTTCGATCGATCGTCTAATGTGGTCGAATCAAGTTGATCACCGATCGGCGATGGGCGATCGATGGCTTGATCATTGATCGCCAAGGGACGGCGATCGATGTCACCGTGCACGGGCACGAATGGAGTCGACTCGCTGAGAACTCGACCGTGACATCACGATCGATGGGTGCCATCGATCGATCGATGCATCGCTGGATAGTATCCAACGTGGAAAGCGGCCGTTATTATGGGTGCCAGTCAACGGAAAGAAACCCTCTTCCTCTATAAAAGGAAATGGTTCAGGGGCTTTGGGGGTTAATGCTTGAACGCCAACTACTCCCAAAGTGCCCTAAACGATTTCCCACTCTTCTACTTGCTCTAATCTTCATTCCATTGTAGAAGAGTGATCTTTGTTGTAAAGAGGTTACCTCCACCTAGCTTTGTGCAAAGGAGAGATCTAGTGGATAGATTGCGGAGTGATTCACCGTGGACGAATCGGACCGTGGATTAGCGGCGTAGCCGTGAACCACGTTATATCTCCGTGTTTGTATTGTCTTTGTTTTATTTCTATTTGCTTGTCTTAGTTTATTGCTTGCGCTAACATTTTAAATGAGCGAGCAAAATACGACATCCAACGAACGAGGGCTATTCACCCCCCTCTAGCCGGCCATTCGATCCCCAACAAGTGGTATCAGAGCCAGGTTGTTTGTCGAGGACTAACCGCCGCAACAAACACTTCATCTAAAGATGGCCGGCTCAAACATCCACCCACCGGTTCGACCGAATTCTCTTGGTGGAAAAGAGAATGGAGGTATTCTTGAAACCGACTTTGAAATATTGTTAATTATGGAAAGCGGTTTGAGTTGCCTAACGAAAATGGGAGCCATTGGAGAAATCAAGGTGGAGCAAGAGACAAAGAGAAGAATACTTGGCGAATTCAAAGGCCAAGCACCACCTATACAATGTCCTCCCCCAACAAGAAGTAAATAGAATAGGGGAGTGCTCAAGTGCCAAAGAGATGTGGGAGAGATTGGTTGAACTTCATGAAGGCACTTCGAAAGCCAAGCTAGCGAGAAGAGATCTCCTCCGCTCCCAACTATCAAATATTAAGCTTGAAAAGGGAGAAAAGGTAACTTCCCTACATTCTAGAATTAAAGAAATATTAATTGGGCTAACAAGTGTAGGTGAGAAGCTATCAAACCGGGATATGGTAATGAAGGTCATAGATGCCTTTTCCCGGTCCTCAAAATGGAGCTCCATGGTGGACTCATTTTATATCTCCAAGAACTTAGAAGTAAGCACCTTGGAGGAATTCTTCTCAACAATGGAGCTTCATGAAACTAGGCTAGAAGGAATACAAGAAGAGCCTAGAGTCCAAAATTCAAGGGGAGTAGCCTTGTTGGCAAACAAGGGGAAGAAGAAGATGGAAGTCCCCTCCTCCTCATCCGATGAAGCCTCTACCTCCTCCATGGATAGCACGGAAGAAGCCTACATGGTAAGGAAGGTAAGGCGTGCATTTAAGAATCTTAGATTTGATAAATCTCATGATAAGAATATAAGACCAAGGGGGAAGGTCATATGCTATAATTGCCAAGGAGAAGGACATATAAGGGATAATTATCCCCTCCTAAACAAGAGCAAGAAAGAAGAAAAGAGGAAGAAGAAGGGGAGCAAGAAAAAGGAAGAAGAAAAGAAGGCAAAAGGAAAAGGGAAGGTCATGGCACTCAAAGCCAAGACATGGGATGATATGCTTCCGCCTCCTCATCCGAAGAAGAAGAGCATGTCTACTCCAACCTAGCACTAATGGCTCTTCATGACTCGGATTGCTCCTCCTCCTCAAATGAAGAATCAAGCTCAAGTGGGGAGAGCTCAAATGAAGGGGGAGCTTCTACATCCTCATCATCCGAAGAAGAAGAAGAAGACATGGAAACTATGGTAACGAATGCTTCTCCTAAGAAAATAGTTTCCATAATCTCTAGTTTAACTAAAGACTTATTTGGCATGAAAAAGAAAAATAAGAGCATGCTAGATAAAATTAAGGATTTGGAAAATAAGCTAGAAAATGCATGCTTAAATGATAATGTTTCTTCTTGCCATGATGATGCATGCTCACATGAATATATGCCTTTGGATGTTAATGATGCATGCATAGAGGAAAATAGGGCATTAAGGGAAAAGGTAGATTATTTAACCAAAGCCCTAGGAAAATTCACAATTGGCTCCAACACATTAAATATGATCATAGGGAGCCAAAGGGCAAGTTTTAACAAAAAAGGCCTAGGATACAAAGAGAAGAAAAATGAAAAGACCTACAAATGCTTAATAGCTAGGGGACAAGATAAGAAGAAAGTAATAGCTAGGAAATGGATCCCCAAGGAGTACTTAGTGAACCCAATAGGAAAGAACTTATTTTGGGTTCTAAAATCCATTCTTAAGGGTTAGAAAACCCCTAGGGTAGTCAACCACATGGACCTAACCTATATCATATTTTGGTTGACTTAGGATGACGGGACAACATTTTTTAGATAGTGTTGGGTGATGATAACGTACCCATAAATAGATAATAATGCTTAAATCATGATGATTGATGTAATTCCTATGTATATTTACAATCATGATTTATGATTTTAATATTTGGCAACGTTATCATAAGAAATAGGTTTGAATCATGCTTTAGGTAATACCTTGTTTAGTATCACCATATAATACCTAATGCATGACTATTATTTGATGAATACATGAGTTTAATGATCATAATGTGAAATTAATTCATATATGTCATTATGATCATGCAAGATGTTAGGTTGATACTTAACCATGATAGAATTGCATGAATATATTGGTTAAGTATGCACAAATATCCCCTAGGATGCATCTCACACTCACTATAGGCTAACTTGATTGCAAACTTAGCATGGGTGAGATGTTAGGATGATACAAATGTCCACTAATGCCTATGGCATTTAGATGGTCATTTAAAGTATCAAAATAGCAATAATAGATCAATCATGGGGAAGGCTTATGTTTAATTCATAGACATATTGCCCAAAGATCATGGTTGGATATTTCATATGTTTTCAAAACAATTTCTTACTTTAAAATATATGTATTCATGTTTTGAAACAATTCAAAGCAAGACTAGGTGTTAAAATGGATACTCTTATGATCAAAAACCTAGTAGTTTTTAAAGTTTTTGGATTTTTGGCAAATACTTGAAAATATAATGGTTTTTCATGAAAACATATCTTTCACTGATAGATATACTTAAAAGAAATGTGTTCCCCAAGTTTCATGATTTTTTGAATTTTCTAGAATTTTTACTGCATTTCTGAAATTCGGTCTGAAAATCAGAAAATCCCGAAATTCACGTGCTGCCGATCGGTATCCGAACCGATCGATGGCCTAAATATCGGACCAGTAATGGCTGAATTCCGAATTTTAAATCAACTTGTGGTATTTTCTTTTAGACTTGATGTCATGTGTTTTTAACTTAGTAATAATCTTTTTGATGGTGTCAAAGGGGGAGAAAATATTATGTTTAAGTTAATTATTTTAGGGGGAGAAATTATTTTAGGGGGAGAAATTTAGAGAGTTTCATGGATTAAGGGGGAGTTGCATGTTGCAATATCATGATTATGTTTACATGCTTTCTTTCCTTAAAATTTATATCAAATATTTTTACCTAACTTAAACGGATTGTCACACATCAAAAAGGGGGAGATTGTTAGGGCAATCTCTTGCCGTAATATGGTTTTGATGGTGTGACAAAGGGTTTAAGTTAGTTTGATATGTTGATTTGATATGTGCGTTGAAGTCGTGCAGGACTTAGTAATTCGCACATGGAGCCATGGCGAGTTTCACATCTCATGACTCGTGCCTTGAGTCGGTGAAGGATAGCTTTGCGGAAGCCGTGCGCTTGGAGCATCCGAGGGACCGCCGGACGAGAAGCTTGGAGTGAAGCCGGAGGAAGTAGACTTCGAGGCAAGAGACGCGAAGGAGCATTGCAGTCGTCTTTGATCTTCGGGGCGTGGCGCATGACGAAGAGAACCGAGGCGAGGACTCAGGGATGAGTGGCGATTGTAACCGGGAAGGTAGCTCTTAGGTGAAACTTGGCTGTTGGCCAAGTGTCGGATTGGTTTCCGACACACCGATCGCCATGTCATGGCGATCATTGCCCGAATCGATGTTTGATCGATCGGTCTAATGTGGTTTGAATCAAGTTGATCGATCACCGATCGCATATGCGGCAATGTAATCGATCGTATCGGGCCGATCGGTCGTGATTCTTGCCGATCGACGACGCACGGAGAATGAAGTCGACCTCATTGAGGACTCGGTTGGACATCGATCGATGGGTGCCATCACGGTCGATGATGCATCTGGGATAGTATCCAACGTGGAAAGCGGCAGATTATTGGGCAGCGGCTACGGCCTGATCGATGGGTGCCATGAGTCAGCTCTGTCAGCGGAAGAAACCCTCTTCCTCTATAAAAAGGAAAGGGTTGGGGCTTTGGGGGGTTAATGCTTGAACGCCCAACTACTCCCAAAGTGCCCTAAACGATTTCCCACTCTTCTACTTGCTCTAATCTTCATTCCATTGTAGAAGAGTGATCTTTGTTGTAAAGAGGTTACCTCCACCTAGCTTTGTGCAAAGGAGAGATCTAGTGGATAGATTGCGGAGTGATTCACCGTGGACGAATCGGACTGTGGATTAGCGGCGTAGCCGTGAACCACGTTATATCTCCGTGTTTGTATTGTCTTTGTTTTATTTCTATTTGCTTGTCTTAGTTTATTGCTTCCGCTTGCGCTAACGTTTTCGTAGACGAGCAAAATACGACATCCAACGAACGAGGGCTATTCACCCCCCTCTAGCCGGCCATTCGATCCCCAACACGTCGGAGGTGGAGAAACCTCGTACAAGCAATTACAATAGTAATACACAAAGGTACAAGTAAATACAAATACAATAATGAAATACGTAAAGAAAAACTTTACAATAATGGATTTGAACTCTTACTTATTGCTTGCTTTGGTTTGCTCTTGAAGGACTGGAATGCAACAACAATTCCCCTTCAAAAATCTCCCTAAAATCCTTAGCAAAATCCTCCATCTCAAGCTCCATTTATAACCTACATCGAGATGATTTCGCACCTAACAGTCGACTGCCAAAAGCCCCAGTCAACTGCCAATAGTGTCGTTGTGAGATAACGGCCTAATCCACATCGGCATCAAGCAGCGATACACCGGCGATCGCCAATACCATCGATCGGCTGACTCGTAATCGTATCCGATCAACTACGGGCGCGCGCCTGCCATGACCACCTTCATTATTCGATTGTCGTCCCTTGGCAGTCGACTGTCATCCATTAGCAGTCGACTACTGGGACAGAATCCACCAGTCGCACACCAGTTGATTGTCATCGACTTGGATCAGTCGAACTGACACCCGAATAAATACTTATTTGAGCATCTGACCGTTGGGTAAAATCTCAAACACTATGTTTGAGCATCCGACACTCAGTCTTGGCCACTTGGCCAAGTCCATCTCATCCTCTCATGGAGTTCCTCACCGAAGCTCTCTTCCCTTGGCTTATGTCCCTTGGATGCACCAAGCGCACGTCTTCGCAATGTCATCCTTCGCGTCTCTTGCCCTCGAAGTTTGCTTCCCTTGGGCCTCACTCCATTCGGTCCCCGTATGCCGGTCCCTCTGATGCACCAAGCGCACGACTTCGCAATGTCATCCTTCACCGACTCAAGGACCCCGAGCCTACGAGATTAGTGACCTTGCCAAGTCCTCAAGACTTCCTATTGCCAAGGCTACACACTTGGACTTACCAACACTAAGCCCCATGCTTGGACTTTTTTCAACACCAAGTTCTATGCTTGGATTTTACCAACACCAAGCCCTGTGCTTGGATTTTCCATGTCAAGGCTACACACTTAGACTTACATGTCAACTCACCGTCAAACATCAAAACATCGCTCGTGTCAAACTCGAATTCGGTCAATCGTGACCTGGGCTGATTGCACCAATAATCTCCTCTTTTTTTATGTTTGATAAAAATCACATTGAGTTAGGTCACCTAACTCAAATCTCCTGACCAACTAACCTAAATTGGTACCGCGTACCAACTAACCCCAATTGGTCTCAATTCTCACAATTCTCTCCCTTTTTAACATACATCAAAAAGGGTCTCTCCAAGGGTCACAATATCTCATATCTAATGAGAACTCACAATCTCCCCCTTGGTCCAAAAATACCTCCATCAATCTATGGTGGGTAACCTCCCCCTAAAGGTTTGCTCCCCCTTGATCATTGCACCAACAATGTCCTTAGAGAGTCCCTAAGTCAATAGGAACACTAAACCATCAAAATTAAGGTTAAAAGTGCAAACATGAACTTTCACACATCTTAAAATTGCTACACATCCTAAATACTTCTCCTAATCCATATTCAATGGATTTTCACTCTTTCTAATGCTTTCCAAAGCATGTCCTAGGGTTAGGAGTGGTTAGGAAATCAAAACATAATTGAACATGGCCCTAACAAACCTTGTTTACCCTAAATCAGCGAGCAGTTGATTCTTGACAATTATCAGTCGACTGCCAACAATGGCAGTCGACTGATAACTGCAAATGCAGAAATTAAGTTTTAAGAAATGAATTTTCAAAAATCATAAGTAATTATACATAAGGTGAAAAATCATGAAAATTCATATCCATAATACTTATAACAATCAATATGGGTGAAAAATATTTGAAAAATATTTTACCCATAAAATAGTGAGATTGATACAAAGTTCAAAAGATGAGAAAAACTTCAATATTTGAGTCATCTTTGTATCAACATCATCAATAATGACTTCTATCAAAAGATAGATTGCACCAAGATTTTTCAAAATGATTTTGAAATAGTTTTAAAACCGTATATTGGATCATGTTCTTTGGGCTCAATGTACATGACTTGAACATAAGCTTTCCCAAAGATTCATCACTAGAATCTAATGAGTTCTAAGTTCATTATGATGTACTAGGTAAGCACATGAACTTAACTCATTTCCTAGTATCTCACATATCTAAAGTGTATGAAAAATACATACAAGTCAATTTGATGTGAGATGTGAGTTTTTGTTTTTCCTAATCTATGGTCACATGCATTTATCTAAGCAACACTATTTGATTCCCTTATACATGAGACTTCAAATCATGTCATGGTTCTTAACTCAATTTTAATTAATGCATGATTGATGATTATGACATAAATAGCATGTATCAATAATCATGATGTCATGACATGTGATATAAACTTAAGCATACATGACATTTAAAAAATAAACCCTAAGCATGACATTTTCAATGATAAAATGTAAATATGATGTCATAGCAAGTTAAATGACAATCAAAGCATGACAAATAAAAGGTAAAGGTAGAGGAATACCTAGATTTTAACATTAGTTGTCATTTGATAGAATTAAGTTTATTTTGTCATATTAACCAACTCTACCAAGTGTGCCAAAATCCAAAATGACACACCAAGATCTCTAACCCTAATTGTGTCAATTTGATTAATTTTCAACTTCCCAAAACACTTTGACACATTCTAAAGTGTCAACTCTACTATGGTTAGGTTAACTACCCATCCACTTAGGGTTGACACACCCTAACCCATCTAACGTGAATCGATCACGCTCCTAGGAACTCAATACCTATTGAAGCTCCTTGGGTTAACAAGGTATTCGCTAGGAATAACTTCCCTAGATACCTTCCTAATGATCCTTTTTGGCTATGAAGCCTTAGTCAAATGGGTCTTTCCTAGGTCAACTCTAGAGGTAACTCCCCCTTTGACCTTCTTAGTGACTACCTTAGGTTTTCTTGAATTCTTAGCCACTAGACACTTACCATGGTTAGTCTTAGGGATGACTTCCCTATTAACCTTGGTTTTGCTAGACCTAGATTTAGTTCCATAATCAAATGGAATATTGTGGTAGGACTTAGATTTGTGACTCAAACATTTCCTGTCATTAACTGGTTCTTGTCTCCTAGGTCCTTAATTTTGACCAATATACCCCTTAATTGAGTTTGTAATAATTGCTAGGGTCTTCTCAAGTTTCTCAAGGCTTGACCTCAAGGCTTGGTTTTCTAATTCTAATTTTCTCAATTTTGATTTTTCATTTATCTTTTGGGAATGACTCTTCCTAGGCATATGTCTATGATTTTTGGGATTAATACCTAGGTGGTTTTATACCTTCCTAATGGACTCTCTAGGTAACATAGGTTTAGTGTTATTAGTCCTAGGTTGTCCTTAGGTAAATTTACATGCTTGACACCTAAACAATAAACTTTATTATTTCTACTAGCATGCTTTTCATTAACAATAGCAAGAGTACTAAAATAATTCCTAGCATGCTTCTTAATCCCAGAACTAGAAGGTGCATTAAAATATACCTTAGGATTTACTTTGGAAGCTCTCCCTACTTGTGTAGCTTATTCTTGCCCCTTCTTCCTCCCCCTAGGGTATTGACTTCTATAGTATCCCATTTGGTTGCATTTGAAGCACATAATGTGCTCTTTGCTTTTCCTAGCAGGGACTCCGATATTTTTTTATTTTTCTTGAACTTTTGGTGCCGGTGGAGCCTTCTTAATCTTTTTCGGACAATTGCTCTTATAGTGTCCATATTCCCTACACTCAAAGTACATTATATGATTTTTATTTATAATTGAAGTGCTTGAGTTACCTAGGTCGGTTGTGGGTGCCGGAGTTGATTCTTCACTTCTTTCAGATGTGGATGCTTCCTCCAATTTTTCTACCGATCTGGATGTGGATTCTCTTTCAATCTCCGAATCCTTGAGCTCTTGGGATGATGATGTGCTTTCCTTGTCTTGAGTTTGGGAGGATGAACACTCTTCCTCGACATCCTTCTCTACTTGTGTCGGTTCGAGAATTTCATGGAATTTCACCAATTTACTCCACAACTCCCTCGATCCATATATTCACCTAATCTAGACAAAATAACGTTAAGTATCAATTTTACTATCATGATTGTTACCTTAATGTTTGTCTTGAATTGTTGTCGTTGCTCTTCGGTCCATCTTAACTTTCCTAACGGCTTGTTGTCTTCACCCCTAGGCTTCAAAATCGTTTTCAATTGTTAGCATCACATCGAAATCGGTTTCGAAATATACCTCCATCATTTTCTTCCACCATGAGAATTCTCCTTCGAATTTTGGTGGACAGATGTTGGAGTCGACCATATTGTCGTGCTTGTGTTGGCGATAAGTCTGCGACAAGCTCCTCGCTCTGATACCACTTGTTGGAGGATCGGTGGCCGGCTAGAGGAGGGTGAATAGTCCTATCGACGTGCTTGATGGATTTCGATCGTTCGTCTCTACAATTCGTTAGCATGCGCAGCGAAAATGCAAATAACAAATATGAATATGAATACAAGAACAAAAGACAACTGATATACGTGGTTCGGAACCTTAGGGTTCCTACTCCATGGGGCAAACTCAACGAGCTCTAGTGATGCACACGACACTACTAAATCTCCTTCTCGACAACACGTCGGAGGTAGAGAAATCTCGTACAAGCAATTACAACAGTAATACATAAAGGTACAAGCAAATACAAATACAACAATGAAATACGTAAAGAAAAACTTTACAACAATTGATTTGAACTCTTGCTTGTTGCTTGCTTTGATTTGCTCTTGAAGTACTGGAATGCAGCAGCAATTCCCCTCCAAAATCTCCCCAAAATCCTTGGTGAAATCCTCCATCTCGAGCTCCATTTATAACCTACATCGAGCTGATTTTGCGCTTAGTAATCGACTGCCAAAAGCCCCAGTCGATTGCCAACAGTGCCGTTGTGAGACAACGATATAATCCACATTAGCATCTAAGCCAATGGATACACTGACAGTCAACTGCCCAATACCATGTCGACTACTGACCTCGTAGTCGACTGCCCAGTCGGCTATGGAGTGTTCTGTGCCCGTGACCACCTTCATTAGTCTCATTAGTCGACGAATCACGATCGACACGTCGACACCGGCCGCCGACTTGGATCGATCGATCAAGCACCTATGCGGTCATTGCTGTTGGGTAAAACCTCAAACAAACACTTGTTTGAGCATCCGACCGTCAGGTAAAACCTTAAACACCATGTTTGAACATCTGACACTCAGTCTTACCCACTTGGCCAAGTCCACCTCATCCTCTCATGGAGCTCCCCATCGAAGCTCTCTTCCCTCGGCCTACGTCCCTCGAATGCACCAAGCGCACGACTTCACAATGTCATCCTTCGCGTCTCTTTCCCTCAAGGTCTGCTTCCCTTAAGCTTCACTCCATTTGCTCCCCATCCGGCTGTCCCTCGGATGCACCAAGCGCAAGACTTCACAATGTCATCCTTCACCGACTCAAGGACCCTGAGCCTACAAGACTAGTGACCTTGGCAAGTCCTCAAGACTTCCCATTGCCAAGGCTACACACTTGGACTTACCAACACCAAGCCCCATGCTTAGACTTTTCCCAACACCAAGCTCTATGCTTAGATTTTACCAACACCAAGTCTTATGCTTGGATTTTCTATGCCAAGGCTACACACTTGAACTTACATGCCAACTCACCATCAAACATCAATACATCGCTCGAGTCAAACTCGAGTCCGGTCAATCGTGACCTGGGTCGATTACACTAACAGACGAGAGGCATAAGATACCACATGGTTGGACTGTATCAGAACTGCACCCAACCCTTGGATAGAAGCGTCAGTATATAGGACCATCCCATCAACACCAGAAGGAATCACTAAGACTGGTACAGAAATTAGCCGCTGTTTCAGATCTTGAAAGCTAGTTTCACAAGCCTCTGATCAGGTGAACTTGATCCCTTTCCGAGTCAGGCGAGTGAGTGGCATGGCAATACTTGAGAATCCTTCCACGAATCTCCGATAATACCCGGCCATACCAAGGAAACTACGGACATCCTGAATTGATTTTGGCTGCTCCCAACTGATAATCGCCTCGATCTTCTACAGATCTACTGAAATACCTCTGCTAGACACCACTTGTCCGATCAAAACCTAATAGATTAAGTTATCCACTTAACCGATCTATCCCTTTCTTTAATCTCATATACACTATAATAAAGATCAATCCATATCCAACTTAACTAAGCTAATCTTATGAAGATTTAACCTTTTACGCCTAATCTGATGTAATAGTATCACCAACAAAATTAGTTATAAATCTAATCCATAATCACAACACTTAAATTCTACATCGACCCCGTGTTCACTTAGTCTACCGAATACGAGTACCACCTCTCGATACACCCTCCAAACCCATCCAATTCGAAGACCTTACCATTCCATATCAACTCCAACTCCTACTAACCCCTTTACAACCTTAAAACAGTGCATCACAACCGAGATTGAGCTGCTCCAGCCCATTCCTAGCCCCCGTACAGAACACATACAACCCTGGACAACCTTCATAGCCCCTACTTACACCTATTTAGGGCTCTAACCAACCTCAAAATCAGATCCCCAACTCAAATCCCCCAACACAGTTGGCAAATCCCCAAATCCACAGTCGAACAACCGACAATTCCAACTTGCTCACAGTCGCACAACCGCCCATTATACCCATTTACAGCCGATCTATGGCTCACACAACTCACCTTCATAGCCACCACAGCCGCCCATCATACTCATTTACAGTCGATCTACAGCTCACACAACTCACCTTCACAGCCACCACAGTCTTCACAACCGGCCAACTAACAACCACCTTCACCCAAAAAGAAATTCCACCCCACAGATTGACAAATAACTAAACTCTAGCAATTAAGACAAAGATGAAAGGTAAATCAAAATTACCAATCCTAGAAAACTCCACCGGCAGCCAATCCTTCCCAATTCCTCAGTTCGTCAAAAAATGTCGCTGCCCTAACCCACAGATCGACAACCTTTTAACATCATCGATCCAAAGAAACGACACTAGACAGAAGAGAAAAGGGAAAGGAAAATGAGAGGTTTACTAGAGTTTGCAACTTCACCGGCGGCACTTCCCCCCAAATGCTATATTTGTCGGAAAACCCAACACCAACAATGCTGCCCATCACAACAGATCACACTCAATGAAGGAACACAGCTATAAATTCGATCTTCGTGCAAGGTAAGAAGATGATCAGCTCTTACCTAGCATGACGACGATCGACAGAAACCCCAAATCGACAGCTCACCATCGGAACGTCGCCGATTCAAGCTCCCCCCCCCCACTCACTCGCCCTCTGCTCCCGCTCGCTCTCTGCTCTTGCTCGTCTGCAGAGACCATCGAGGATGGTCCAACCACCGTCGCTCGCCGTGAGGAAGGGGAAGAGCGCTCAACAGTCGTGCATTTCAGAGAAGAAGAGAAGGAGAGTATCGCGAATGGGAATGCTCGAGGCAGTTCGGCGTAGCAATAAAAGACAGCGATGAAACGGGAAGAAACGGCTCGGGTATTAAGTAAGAAAATGTGTCGGCTTGTAACGGGTTGGGTTTAAAACCCTATAAGACTAAGCCTACATTCATTTAACCCAAGCTCCCTTCAATTAAACCCATAAGATTTAAATCTAGGTCAGGTTTAAGTTAATTCCTAATCATACGTCACTAATTTAATTTATCCAATAATAATTATTATTTTTCTGTGGTATTTTACAGATACTTTGCTTCCAAAAGTTGACATGTTCATTTAAAGTGGAAATAATATTGTAAGTTAAACTTAAAAGTAAAAAAAAACATGTATAATAATTTTATATAATGATATTAAAATTATATATACCAACTAAAACATTTGCACTTGTGCTATATGTGACAATTTGAACAACATTCTTTTTCCCAATATGTTGTACATATCTATCAAGTAGCTCAAACATCTTCTCTCCTATATGATAGTAGCTTGATCCATCAACTAATCCTATAAATATACTCCCTCTTGGACCAATCACCAATTTTTTTTTATCAAATTCCTATTTTTTCTATCCATCCATCCATGAGCCATTAAAGTGCAATCAAACTTAACACGGTCAATCTCATGGTCTTTCCAGATTGATTTGGTACACTCCAACTCCTTTTTTAAATAAGTAACCCTAACTTCATGGTAAGTAGGGGACTTCATTCTATAACCAAATTGTCCAATATCCTCAATTAATGGTCCAAAGCTATCATAATTTACAGTATTAAATGGAATGTCTGCATCATACATGCATCTAGCAAATCTTTGTACAACGATTTCTTCTAATTTTTATCATATAACTTTGTTTCTTTTTTGCTTTCCTTGCTTAACAATTTCATCAATATCTTGCTTAAAGTATAAATCAATTGGGTCTACTTGCTTTGGTTTCTTGCCTTGAGAATTAGTTGGAAACTAGAACACTGACTCGATGATTCTAATGAGTCTTTTTCCTTTCTTTGTTGATTTTATAATTCTCTTGCTAATGAGAAACATCATCAAAATGAGGTTTGACATCCATTTGATTTTTCACATTTTTTTCTTTTTCATATAAGAACTCGATTCTTCTTTTACATGCTCTAGGTATTTCGAGCAAACTTTGACATTTCTATTGCCACCTACGAGATGTTGTTTGTGTCTATAAATCCCTCCATTTGTTACTTTAATGCAAAAATTGCATCTCACTTTATTTGTATTTATTTTTGAATCAATTAATGTTGGTTTTTTTTTCTAAGGCCTAATGACTCATACACAATTGATTGAAATTTATAAAGAAAAAACAAATCAGTGGAATGAAAATTCTAAACTAATTTACAATTTGAATTTGTGAGAAATGAGACAGAATTATCAGAAATAGTGAGAGAACAAAAAAGAATAAAATTGATAAGAAAACTTATGAACATACATCTATGAAGAAAAAAAATACTGTTACGATGAAACAAAAGGAGAAAAATAAGAAAGTGTAGTCAAATCTAGAAGACCAATGTTGGTGTTGATGTTGTTGGCAAGAAAATAGTTCACATTTGAGAAGGGAGGGGAGATTATTGCTAAATTTTTAGAAGAGAAGAAGAGTCACATAAAGAAAAATAATTGAAATAGGTTTGCAAGGGAGGTTGATGTTTATTGTTTAGGAGAGAAAAGATTCATGCAAGAAAACTATGTTCATGCACGCAACCTAATTAATTTAAAGGATAATAAAAGTATGAGTTAAACTTTAAATTTTTTGTCACTTTAATAAAAAGAGGAAAACTACGTCTTATGTGTTATATACAAAAAAATATTAAAGATAGGGATGTAGTTGTAAGTTTTGAAACTTACTGGGCTTTTCTATAAAAGTGCAATTAAAAAGTCGCTGCCACATTTTTCTCTCCTGTGACTTCGTCTTCTTCCCCAAATTAACGCTCTCTTTAAATTAAATATATCTCAAACCCTAACCTAAAAAGAAAAAAGAAAATCCCTAGCCCTCCTCTTCTTGCGAGCAACCTCTTTATCACTATCTTTCTTCTTCTTGTAAGCAGTTGTTGACCCTTCTTTTGTTGTGATCCTTTCTTCCTATGAGTTGTCGAGAGCTGTCGCAACCCTTTTCCCATCGTCGGTCCTCTTCTTTCCTCACTACAGTTGCCGACTGTTTGTGCAATCGGCCTAGATCACGATTGATCAGACTCGAATTTGACTCGAGTAGTATTTTGTAATTCGACAAAACGTATGACAATGTGATTGTTATGTATTTAACATGGAAAGTTCAAGTCTGGTGTACTTGGCATGGAAAGTTCAACTTTTGTGTACTTGGCAATTGAAAAGTCCAAGCAAGGGTCTTGACATTTGGAAAGTCCAACATGGAGTTGGCAAGGGAAGTCCAAGAGTATAATATTGGCAGCGTAAAGTCCAAATATAAGTTTTGGCAGTATAAGTTCAATGTTTGGCAGGATAAAGTTCAAGCATAGAGTCTTGGCAGCATAAGTCCAAATAGATCTTGGCATTTGGGAAGTCCAAGAGTGTGATACTGGCAGCGTAAAGTCCAAGCTATAGTCTTGGCGGCATAAGTCCAATGTTTGACAGCGTAAAGTTCAAGCGTGTGTCTTGGCAGCATAAGTCCAAATGTATCTTGGCAAAGTAGACCCGGTTAGCATGACAATAGTCGATAGAAGCACTTGAAGGATAGCGTATAGATGAACAAGTCATGGATGACTTGGAGGGATTCGATAGATATGAGGCTGGTGAAAGTGGCTAGAAGACTTAGGTCTATCAAGTATGAGGGGATCATAGTTGAGTTAAATCTCATGTTTGAAGTTTATCAGTCAATTGGAGTTATGGACCAGTCGACTGGTCAAGTGTTTTGACATTTGACAGCCTAGTCGACTCTGAGCAGTCGATTGAGATTATGACTAGTCGACTGGTCAGTAGTCAACTAGAGCTCGACTATAGTTGTGCCACTGGCAGTCGACTGTCAGCTTTGGGCAGTCGATCATGGAGGGTAGTTGACTGTTGTAAGTAGACACGAGTATAGAAGCTTCGATAGTCGACTGTTAGGGTATCTGTTAGAGTTTTTCAGCGTGGATTAAGCCGTTGTGAGACAACAACTATGGGAGAAGTCGACTAGGGTCTTATGGCAGTTGATTGCTAGGCGAAAATTAGTCCGAGTTGCAACTTTATAAGGAGCACAAGGAGGAGGATTTTAGTCAGCGTTTCTTGAGGAATTTGAAGGGGAATTGTTGCTGCATTCTAGACCTTCAAGGCATTCCAAAAGTAACCAAAGATCAAGTATTTAAAAGCTCACATTTGTAAAGTATTTTCTTTACTTGTATTCATTTGCTTAGTGTAATTACTTGTATCTCTTTCTTATTGTTGTAAGAATTATTGTAAAAGGTTTCTCCACTTTCAGTGTGTCACTGAGAAGGAGATATTTGATAGTGGTAGTGTGCATCACTAGAGCTCACCTCGTGGAGTAGGAACCTTAGGTTCCGAACTATGTATATCTTGTGTTGTGCTTGAGTTTGTTGTATATTTTATTTCTATTATTTTCTACTGCGCATACTAACAAACTTGTAGACAAGCAATCGAATACGATCGAACGAATGCATTAAGTGATGAAGCGAAATTATGAAAATGCTATTCACCCCCCCCCTAGCACGTCATCAACGTTCCTACAATTGATATCAGAGCCCGAGACTCTTCTACAGACTAATCGCCAAGAGAGAACAAGTGCTAGAGGATGGAGTTGTCCAACGATGGATTTGGATGGGACATCAACACTCCAATTCCATATACATTCTATGGACGAGAAGGTTTTAATTAATGGAACGCATGGATAGAGAATTTTTTCATGATGAACTTCGAAGATTGAGTCATCCTAATGAAGGGATTCGAATTTTCAAGGGGTCCAAAAGGTGGATACCTCAAGAAGAAGAGATGGACCGAAGAGCAAACTCAAGCCTTAGAAATAAATGAAAGGGTAACAAAAGTTTTAGTTAATGTAATCTCTGATGATATTTTGTGTAGATTAGAAGATTATAGGGATGCCAAGGAGCATTAGAGCAAAGTGGGTGTGACACTGACGACGTAAAGTCCAAGCTATACTCTTGGCGGCATAAGCTCAATATTTGACAGCGTAAAGTCCAAGCGTGTATCTTGGTAGCATAAGTCCAAATGTACCTTAGCAAAGTAGACCCTGTTAGCATGACAATAGTCGATGGAAGCACCTAAAGACTAACATATAGATGAACAATTCATGGATGACTTAGAGGGATCCGATAGGCGTGAGGCTAATGGAGGTGGCTATAAGGCTTAGGTCTAGGCTAAGGGTGGTTTATCAAGTATGAGGGGATCATACTTGGGTTAAACATCATGTTTAAGGTTTATCAGTCAACTGGAGTTACGAATCAGTCGACTGGTCAAGTGTTTTGACACTTGGCAGCCTAGTCGACTCTGAGCAGTTGACTGGGGTTATACCAGTCGACTTGTCAGTAGTCGACTAGAGCTCGACTGCGGTTGTGTGCCACTGGCAATCGACTATCAGCTTTGGACAGTCAACTGGCCTTGATTAATCGACTGTCATGGAGGGAAATCGACTGTTGTAAGTGGACACGAGCACAGAAGCTTCGGTAGTCAACTGATGGTAATGACAGTCGACTGCTAGGGTACCCGTTGGAGTTTTTTCAACGTGGATTAAGTCGTTATAAGACAACGGCTATAGGAGCAATCGACTGGAGTCTTATGACAGTCGACTGGGGTCTTATGATAGTCGACTGCTAGGTGAAAATCAATCCGAGGTGCAACTTTATAAGGAGCATGAGGAGTTTGGCCAACATTTCTTGAGGAATTTAAAGGGGAATTGCTGCTACATTCTATACCTTCAAGACATTTCAAAAGCAACCAAAGATCAAGCATTCAAAAGCTCACATTTGGAAAGTATTTTATTTACTTGTATTCATTTGCTTAGTGTAATTGCTTGTATCTCTTTCTTATTATTGTAAGAATCATCGTAAGAGGTTTCTCCACCTCTGGTGTGTCATTGAGAAGGAAAGATTTGATAATGATGGTATGCATCACTAGAGCTCACCCCGTGGAGTAGGAACCCTAGGTTACGAACTGCGTATATCTTGTGTTATGCTTGAGTTTGTTATGTATTTTATTTTTATTATTTTCTGCTACGCATACTAACAAACTTGTAGACAAGCAATTGAACACGATCGAACGAATACATCAAACGACGAAGCAAAGTCACAAAAACGTTATTCACCCCCCTCTAGCGCGTCATCAACATTCCTACAACGACTTGTTTCCTACACGTACCAACCTAATTGTTCCTAGTCGTTGTTATCGTCGTCGTCCATTAATGTCGCAACAGCTGTCACAAGCCATTGCAGACACCATTGTTTTTACTATTCATTTCCGCTACCGCTCATCGTTGCCACCAACTTGTTGTCATCGTGCCGAATCGACGCTCTATAATAAAGCTATTTCATTGAGGCGGAATTTTTCTACTTGTTTCTTTTTTAATGACCTTGTACATGATTAAGTATTATCGACATGAAAATAAAATCAAGTAATTCATGATGATTTAGTTATGAGATAAAAAATAAATTAAGATTTTCTCTCTATGATTTAAATATTTCTAGTGATTGACTGGATGCATGATGATAGAAAAAGTAATTTATGATCTCCTTGCTCTTGAAAATTTTAGATTATGCCTTAATGAGAAAAATATTAATGATGTGTTACTTAAAATTTGTACTTTTATCCCGTAGATGAAAATTAACTACGCACTCTTTTATATCTCTATTGTTTGATCTTATTCTTTTATATTTGCTTGACCCTTTTATATTCGTTGTTGTTTTTGTATCTTATAAAAATTTATACATGATATTTACAATAATAAAATTTTGAAGTTTTAAAGTAAAATAGAAAAATAGAATAATTTTTCACAAGGATAACTTAAGACTTTATGAGAATTCGAGATAAATCGATGTTGAAAATAATTTTATATTGTGATAACTAAG
Organism: Wurfbainia villosa; assembly: GCA_025175895.1. Taxonomy (NCBI): domain Eukaryota; kingdom Viridiplantae; phylum Streptophyta; class Magnoliopsida; order Zingiberales; family Zingiberaceae; genus Wurfbainia; species Wurfbainia villosa. Next base: position 1,484,670 of record CM046005.1, read on the forward strand.
TTCTACAATAGAACTTTGGCTTAATGATTGTAAGAAGTTATATTAATTTTTCAATTGAATTAATAACGAAATGAATATAATCTTTGTGCTATAGAATTTCGATTAATTAAACAATCAAAGTTATTAGAGTGTCCCTATTGAATAATTAATGCTCTAAAATATAGAGCTCTTACAATTTATGCTTTAGAAAAATAATTAACTTATCTCACAGGGGAGATTATGGGTCGTTCATCTTATTTTCATATGAGACATCTCATGGGACGAATTGCAGGTCATTCATCCTACTTTTATACGAAACATTTCAAGTGGATTGTAGGTCGTTCACTTCATAATCATGTATAGAGCTGTCAAACGAACCGACCCGTGGTGGAACAGATCAATCCGTTATAAATTCAATATTTAACGAAGATTAGTGAGCTGACCCACCTTTTTGACGGGTTAAAAAATTCTCAATCCAACCCAATTCAAGATGGACTATGGGTTAGACGGGCCAACCCATGGGCCACAAACAAATAAAAAAAATTGAGCTCATAGGAAGGAAAGTAAAGGGGAACAAAAAATATCAATCGGCGATGAGCGCAAATCTCATTGATAGGTCAAAAACATCAAATATTTCTAGAGTTATTGTCAAAATAGAACTTAGCCATACCAATTACTAAAATTATCATCTTTTATTCATATGAAAATTACAGTGGCACACTTAAATTCAACTAACTAGAACTAATTAAGTACAATAAGTGATAATACCTTCACTGTAGATTTTCTTAAAGCACTGTAGGCAACTGATCTAAAGTTGATATTATATGAAGATAGTTCTCCATCTATGGCAGCTTGAAAGTTACTATCAAATTTCTCTATGGAAGGCTCTCTAAAGCCAACTGATGGCTGGTGAGATGACATTTGAAGTGTTGTTGCATGTTGCAGAACTTCATTCAATGAGGCTAGATCAAACTGTGTTTTGGACCCAATAAAAGCATACTAACAACCTGTTCCATCCAAGTCTTTGATTACATTTCCTTGTGTAGACAAATAAAGCTCTGATTTTGATTCTATGTGTACTATCCTTGCAAATCACCTAGAAGGTTTTTAACAACATTACTACCAGTTAGGCTTCCATTGACAAATTTAACTGAAAAGAATTAACAAAAAGATATGCACTCACCTTGACCATATATGGAAGGATCAAAACCAAAAGGGTCCAAAAATTGAACACCCTTCATTTGTCCACTATCATACTGCCGCATCATAGTGAAAGTGTGGTATCTGAAACTTGTTGGATTATATGCTGCATTGAATTTCACTTTAGAATTTAGAGACACTGAAAGGAAAAAAAATGTATGATTAGAATATGAATCAGTGGATCTATATTGTGTAAGATGATGCATAACAGCTTATGCTGATGTTGTTGATACCTAATTCAGCATCTCCATAATCTAAATTGTGCACACTGTTGGGGCTTTCAACATCAGCTACTTGTGAAGGTAATTGGCTGTGGTTACTAAAGGAATTAGAAGAAGATGCAGGACTCTCAATAGGGTTGACTTGTAGAACTTCGACATCTCTAGTGCGACTGGAACTTAGTTTGTGACCCTGGATATGAAACAAACATATAAGAGGACAAATTCATCATATCTGCAGTTATAAGGGTCAGTAATCTCCGCACATGTGCTCATCCCAAGTGTACTGGCTAATCAATGACTACTAGTCTAAGCTTAAATATAAAAAGTAACTGCTACATCATTCTCATTGTAAATGTCTTTTTTGTGTCGTAGGTCAATCCTTTTGACAGCTCTATTTTCAACATACATTTGAGAACAATTGAAGAGACCTATGCAATTAAAATAATTCCTTCAAATTTTAGCACGTTTTATAAGTGTTTGATGATAACAGACATCTAATGAGTAAACCAACTTTTTCCTACATCAATCGATCAACATTTAATAACTTTGCATTCAATTTGTAGAAAAGCATTATGAAAAACATCCAAAGACACTATGTTGTCTCTCATCGTCAAGAAACCAAAGCTTCCTTGGCCTAGAAAAACATTAATAACTTATGAGCAAGGTGAATTAGAAGTTACCTTAATTGTGTAGTGCTATGCCCTTCAACTTGGGAAGTTTTTTTAAATGGACAACCCTTATAGACAAATCTAACAAAAAAAAAAAGACAAAAGCCAAAATTAAAGATTTGGAGTGCACATCTGAGACAAACAAAAAATGGACACAAGAAAAGTGTGCCCTGCATACTTGTTCTGCTTGTTCTCAAAGCATTGATCGTGAAACGAATAAAACTCTTTCTTTCCCCGGTAAAAGTAGTTATGGAAAAAGTAGTTAAGTTGAGCATTACAATCAAATGGGCAAATTAATCAATGTGCAAAGCCATGAAAAAGAAGCTTAAGAAGAAATGTTACGTAGATGAAGCATTCTGCTCTATGATTAGAACCTGAGAGTAACAACAATTAAAAAAGGAAACTAAATCTTTTATTTGGCAAAAATACAAACATTAGCACCAAGCAGAAATTGATTTTCATCAGAAAACTATGTTGTTTGTCTTCATACTCACCAAAGTCATACTTTTGCTTCTCGGATAAACGGGAAATCCTTGATTGTAACTTGGATAGTTTTGAGTTGACATCATCCTACTCCTTATTCACTTGAAAAGACTCTACAAATGTGAAAATAAATAAATAAGAAACTCTATTCTCATGCTTCATGGACCAATGACAATAGGAGGAAAGAGAAACATGGTTATAACTCATACAATATTGTCCTTGTCAGTGTATCTCTCATACTTAAGTCTCTAGTTTTGGATTAACCAAGAAAATAATAACTAGCATCTTTGATGGTTATAACTATTAACCAAATAGTTCAACAAAATAACTAAAAACATAAAAGAGTTCATACAATATTAGAAAGTTCAATATGTTAGGACCTTTGTCATTGCGTTGGAGAAGGGGAGGGGTGAATAGTGATTTATGATTTCTCCAATTCGATTCGCGTCGTGTTTGTCTATAATCATTATTAGTAATGGAATATATAGTACACAATAGAAAATAACACAAAAATCAGCACAAGCAATACACACGATTTTATATCGTTCAGAACCCTAATTTCTACTTCACGATCGAGCTCTAGAGTGAGCTTTAGTGATAAACATCACCACTAAACCTTTCCCTTCTCGGAAGCAATCCAAAGGTGGAGAAACCTCTTACAATGAGTTTTATAAGAGTACAACCAAATACAAAAAACAAAAGAAATAAAGAAGTGAAAACACTTGACAAATGAAAGCTTTTGATTGTTTGATGATTTTGTTGCTTTGAGATGTCTTGAAGAATTGAAAAACACCAACTATTCCCCTTCAAGAGCTCCAAAAAACGACAGTGGAAGAACTCCTTCCGTCCTCCTTTTAAAGCTCCAGTTTGAGTTGATTTCCGCCAAGCAGTCGACTGCTCTTATCCACTAGTCGACTGTTCACTTGACTGTTGTCTCACAATAGATTAATCCACGTCAGAAATGCTCAATCAGTCGGGTACCCTAACTCAGCAGCCGACTGTCATAGGCATCAATCGACTGTCATAAGTAGTAGTCGACTTCGAAACTTTCTGTGCCATGTTCACTTAAGAGCAGTCGACTGCTTAACCTTAGCAGTCGACTACAGTTAACTGTCATAGCCATAGTCAACAGTCGAACCTCAGTCGACTACTCTACTAGTCGACTAGGTCATAATCCCAGTTGACTCTCTGAGTTAAACTGAGCTCCCGAGTGCCAAGCACTAGGCCAGTCGACTGGTCTATAATCTCAATCAATTGTCAAATAATCTGCTCGATTGTTTTAACCCACCAGTTAACTTAACCAAGCTTCAGTTAACTGGTAAACTTCAAAACTGAGATTTAACTCAAGTATGATCCCCTTATACTTGATAATCACCCTTGACCTAAGCCTTCAAGCCACTTCATCAGCCTCACACTCTCAGTGTCCATCCAAGTTCTCCACGACTCCTTCAACCTTCGCACTAGTCTTCAAGTGCTTCTATTGGCTTCGTCATACCATCAGTTACCCTTAGCCTATACCTAAGTTTTAAAGTCATTTCCATCAATCTCACGTCCTTGATTCGAGTCCATGACTCTTCTCCCTTGACGCTAGCCTTCAAATGCTTCCGTTGGCTTTGTCATGCTAACGGATTTACCTTTGTCAAGTCATATTTGGACTTACGTCGCCAAGATTACACACTTGGACTTACACGACCAAGACTACACACTTGAACTTTTCCTTTGCCAAATATCTATATTTGGACTTTCCATTGTCAAGACTTCATTCTTAGACTTCTCTATTGCCAAACATCCATACTTGAACTTTTTCTTGCCAAGACTATCCACTTGGACTTTCCTTTTGTCAAGTATCCATACTTGGACTTTCACCTGAGTCTCACTCAAGCTTGGTTAACCTTGATCTGAGGTTGATTGCTCCAACAATCTCCTTCATATGACATTGAATGTCTCAAACCATTCATTAGTCATATGTCAAGGATATTGTCAAACACATGACAAATCGATTGTCAAAAATCACAATCCTACTTGAGTCTGGTCAATCTTGATTCGAGGTCGATTGCACCAACATAATAAAGTCTATAAAACTAAACAAATAAAACAATATTTTTTAAATTTTATCGATCATGACATCATTCATATCAAATTCTTTTGATTCTTCTCCATCTTCTTCTTTCTCTTTATCAATATCCTCTAGAGCATTTGATCCTTGTTGGGACAATGCTTATTGATACTTGCATTGTCTTCGTTATTTTTATTTGCATATAAAATATACAAAGAAGATAGTTAAAAATCAAATCATAATAAACTAATATATCAATTAAGTCAATAATATAATTAAAAATTTATAAATAAAATTACTAATAGCATAATCATGTATCCAATTACAAGTGCAAATAAAAGTTGCACTTTTTCATGAAGGATGAACTTCTATGCTTGGTAAGAACATGAGCGCCGATGGAAAAAGTTGATTCTGATGCAATAGTAGTTATAAGAATAGCCAAAACAATACATGTCATTAATGCAAGAGTTGGGTACCGATGCTTTTGATTCTTTCAATGTTCTAAAACATCCAAATCTTGATAATATACAAATTCAAGTTTTGACTCCTTTAAATAGAGATCCAATTGAGAGTTTCCATCACTTGTAATTGTTTGACTCTCATATGCCATCATTTTCTACATTAATTGAAATAGTAGTGAGTAGTGACAAGAAAATATAAACTAATTAGAGTATACAAGAAAAAAAGTATTAGAGTGTTTACATCAAAGATTCTTTTGTTCTTTCCTTTAACTCCTTTTATATTTTATGGAGATGTATGTGCGGTAGAAGAAGGTTGTGGTTGTAAAGAACTTGCCTTACTAGTATTAGAATATTGGTAAAAAACTTTTACAATTTTGTCTTCATAAGTTTTATCTTCTTTTGACATTTAACATAATCACTCTCAACCTTTGAATTAAAAAACTTCAACATCAAAGACTTTATTCGTAGGTCAAGAATAACCCCAAATGCAAGCACCATGCTATATTGAGCCCAATACTTGCCAAACTTCTCCATCATTCTTTTACACATATAACTTATCACCTCATCTTCATTCGATAAGTTTTCCTTTAACAAAACTTCAATCTTCCAGACTTGCATAAAATACAAATTTGACATAGGATAAGAAGAACTAGAGATCAAATTGGTAGTCTCATAAAATGGTTAAAGAAACTCAAATATTTTCTCTCATATTTTCCACTCTTCGCTTGAAAGATAATATTTATAATTTTTGTCATTGAATTAAAGAGAAGCAAAATTTTTTTATATATATTTGATGGCACTATTCAACATTAAATATGTTGAGTTACAACGAGTAAACACATCCACTCACAAACCAATGCTAGTATCAATGTTACTAACTGCTTGTATATATTCTCCAAACTTCTTCATCCTAGTCTATGAACCTTTAATATACTTGACCGATCTATGATTTTATTCAAAACTATACTAGCAACTTTTAAACCTTTTCGGATAATTATATTCAATATATGAGTAGAACAATATAATGAATGTGAAAAAACTCACCGTCACACGATAAGCTATCATGCAAAGAGAGTTGCTCTTTCAAATGAACTTCGTACAACTTTATGTACCATTCTTTGATACTCTTTATGATTTTTAATATAGTGATGAATATTATCCGATTAAAGAATCTATCCCTTATATAGAAATGGAAGCCTCTGAATCATAATATTAAGTGTGCATCAACTCGATTCCAGAAAAGGTCTAAAGTTTTTTCTTAGATTCAAATGATCCTCATATGCATGTCTTGGCCACCACATCAAGGCTCTTAGGATCCTCTATGATTTACCTCCCTCACAATAGCTATGGGATAGATCGATGGGAGCTACTAAATTGACGATTCCAATCTTTTGCACAGAAATATGCATTTACTTCTCAAAAGGCATACACTTCTTTAAAGTATCACGCTTGAGTCATTATCCATGCGCAAATGGTGCCCCTAGCTATGCCTTGCATCTTTGCACAATCAGGCATAAATTTTTCACAACTACGATAGACACAACTAACAATTTTACTCGAGTCATTTACCAATGGCAAATTGATTAACGAATGCCCCTCTAAATTGTCTGATTCAATAAATTCATTTAATTTTTCGAACTCACTTGACACAGTAAGCTTTTCTAATCTTTTTAACTTATTCGACTTAATCAGTTGTTCAACCCCACTTAAGTTGATCTCGTGTAATTAATTCATTGGGGTATGTTCAACGTAATCAAGTCTTTAGTTTGATTACCAATCAATCTTTCTAGCTAGCTTAATTGACACGATTGGCTGACTTGAGCCAGAGCCAGCCTTGGGCCAGGCATTTTGTTGTGATCGTCCAGGCTCAATATTTTTTAACACGGTAAAAAAATTTTTTTAAGGCTAAAATAAAAATTTATGTCAAATTTTATCATGGATCAGGACTCAACTAAATAGGTTTTGCCTAAAACCTCAAAATAAGATGGTCGACTCTGCCTGAGATGACCAATTTGAATGCTTTTGACCGGTTTGTTTAATGCATTCAACTTGATCCACTTGATTGTCATGATTTGTCTGCTAGACCACTATTTTTGCCATTACATTTGATTAGTAAATCAATTCGATCGACTTACTAGACATATTCCCTTACTTGCTCAACTTAATTATTCTTTCTTAACCTACATCGATCTAGCTTTAGATGCATCTCACAAAAAGATAAGCATGAAGCAAGTATATTCTTCTATCAATTTACCGCATTCATCCATATTTTTCTATCGACTTATTGAAATTTTTTTTTGTTTGCCCTCCGGAACACGATGCCATAGTAAAATTGAGATGGACTTTCCTAAAGAACTACTATTCAAATTTCGATTGCAGTTTATTTGAACAGTGAAAGAAGATTTTGAATGTCGAGAAATTGAAATAGAGTCATAAGTATTTTCTGAATTTATCCGGTGAACATCCTAGAATCGAATATTCACCTCTAGAATATTAAAAAAAAAACCAATGTTTTTATTTCAGAACGCCGCCGAGGCAAAGTATACCTGTTGCTCGATTTGACAATTGCGAGGTCATTGAACGGGTACTCTCATTCACGTTCTCTAGCTAGAGCCAGTTAGGAAGATATCGCGTTTGCCAACAAACTCAACCAATAGACGTTCGCCACGTACACTGTTCAGTCGGGTCCAAGATCCCTTCGACGTTAACCTGGGAAACATACAAATACACAGATAAATAAATGGAGATGCTCGGGTCCTCCACGAAAGCCCATAGAAACCTTACACGTCGGATGCCCCAAACCCAGAGAGACCGGGAAGTCTTCGTCGTTATCTTATTCATCTATTTATTTATTTTCCTTCGCCTACAAGTTAATTACCCGAAGAGGGCGAACGAGGATTGGCTAACAAGCTGGGACTCCAGCGAATCCTCAGTCATACCCAGCAATTTACCATCCACTTCGGTAGGAAACTTTGTAGGGCCCATGTTCTAAAGACACGTGGTGTTACGAGAGCAATCAAAATAAGGGTGGTTGCGTTTGGTAGTTTTGTTTGATAGTGGCTAATGTATTTTGCCTAAAAAATTTGTGCGGGTGAAGTTATATTTCTGGATAGGATCCACAGTAGTCCGTCAGGCTGACGAATAAGAAGGCTGGTAGTTAGTGGGTGGCGATGAGAGCCGGGCCAACCCCAATGCGCAGGTCGAATCGAGATAAGAAATCGGGATTAATCGAGGAATTATTGATTTTAAGTAGTACGAAATAATTGAAATTACGAAGGGAGAGATCGAGAGGAAGGAGGAGAAGAGATGAGAGGGCTTCGGATCTGATCGTCAATGTCGAGGATGAAGCATCTCCTAAGGAAGCTCCACATCGGCGGTGGCGGTGGCGGAGGCAGCACTAGCGGAGGAGTTGACCATCAAACCCACCACCATCCGCATCCCCATCACCACCAGCGGCTTGGAGGTGACGCCAGGAGGAATCCCTCCCCCGCGTCGGCGTCCAGTTCGAGAGCAACGGCACAGGATGCGGCGCCTGCGGAGGCGGTGGAAGTCAGGGACGGATCGCGGTCCGATGGGGCGGCGGTGATCGCGGGGTCGGACTTCAGCTTGTTTGAGGAGGAATACCAGGTGCAGCTTGCGATGGCGATCAGTGCCTCCGATCCCGATGGGCTGGAGGACGCGGATTCCGTGCAGATTAAGGCGGCCAAGCGGATGAGCTTGGGATGCCCGCCGGGGGTTGGGGCTGCTTCCGGAACTTTTGTTGGTGTTGGTGCTGACGATGACAGCTCGATGGAGTTCCTCTCGCTCCGTTATTGGGTGAACCTTCATTGGATTTTCGTAGTTAGAGTTTGCTTGATTTGATTTTCGTCCCCTGTTTAGGGTTCGAGTTGCCCTTTCCTAATTAGCTTTTCATTGAAGCGAACTTCGAATTGGTTAACGAATCTTTACGAGGCATAAATAAATTCTCCACCGCACTACGTAAGAAGTAATTTAGGTATATTATTAACAGGATAATAAAAAAAAATTAAAGAATGGGGATCCTTGCATTATGAAGGTGATAGCTATATAGGTCTAACCTTTAAGTCATGCGCTATGCTTCTAACGCTCTTTCCTATAGTAAAGTGATTATGAAAGTTTCTTATAGGATTTTAATTATGATCCTAAAAATCTAGATAATTTATGCACCCTTTCCAAGTGTGATTTCGATGCCATGTATGGCTATGCTTAATGGCATAGCGGTCAAAGAGGATTATTCTTTTTTATCAATAAAAAAAAATCCTTCCTCAACTATAACTGGTATTGGTTCCTTTGACATAACATAGATTTGCTCATGAATTTTTGAATATTATGAATTAGGTAACGGGTAAGACCTAAGACATACTATGAAAGGCAATACTTGTATTATGAAGAAGATATCTATATAGGTCTAACCTTTAAGTCATTAGCATGATTCTAAAACTCTTTCTTATAGTATAGTGATTATGATACTTTCTTATAATATAGCGATTATGATCCTAAAACTCTATCTAATTGTTCATGCTTTCCAAATGTGATTTCAATACTATGTATGGCTGTGCCTAAGGGCATATTGGTTGAAGTGGATTCTTCTTTCAAATAATAAAACCCCCATCCTGAACTATAAATGCATCAATTGCTTTTGACATCACATGGGTTTGTCTGTGAATTTTTTTTTCAACATTATTAATTTTGTAGACCATATCTTCTTGAGCATCAAACTGGTGTATAATTTGTGGTTTTTCCGGAAACTGGACACAACATTGCCCTTTACCTTACTGTCTTTCATGTTTATATTCGTTGATAACTTTCTCAGCAGATATCAGTATATGTTGAAGAATTATCAACTATGTTTATTGAACATTTAGTTCACAAGTCTCGGTTTAATCATTCCTTTCATGTTATGGTATATATAATTTGGTTGATTGTCATTCTTGATTGTTCGTGTACAGAGTTATAATGTTGTGAACTATGACGAAAAGCTGTTGGATGGTTTCTATGATGTATATGGTGTCATCTCAAATCCCAACATTGTTGAAAAGATGCCGTCTCTGGTGGATCTCCAAGCAATATCTGTTTCAGATAATATTGATTATGAAGTAATTCTAGTGAATCGTACATTGGACCATACACTTCACCAACTTGAGAAGCAAGCAGTCTCTATTCTTCTGGAAAGCAAAACAGAAGAACACGGTCTACTGGCTAGTGGGTTGGTCCAAAAGATTGCAGATCTTGTTGTTCGTACTATGGGCGGTCCAGTTGACGATGCTAATGATATGCAAAGAAGGTGGACACTCAAGAGCTGTGAATTGCGGAATTCTTTGAACACTATCGTTCTTCCTCTTGGGTCACTTGAGATTGGATTATCACGTCACAGGGCCTTGCTCTTTAAGGTTATTCATATAAGGCTTTGGGTTCTGCTGTACAAATTAAATTGATTAAAATCCAATACTAGCAAAATAATGATGTGGTTCATGCATTCATCACATAAATTGAGGCAACATCATACAATATTTAATTGTATCTCCCATATTAAATCTACATATCTCGTATATACTAAAATCCGTATATGTTTGACTAGTTCCTTTATTATACTAGTTCTTTTTGTTGTGCATAAGAAGTTAACAAGTAGTTCCTTGTCATTTCATCTCCATATTGCTGTGTCAATAGTTTTAATCAGTCTGGACTAAAGAGTCAACCACTCGTACATAATTTTTATAGATGTAGAATTAGTTTCTTTTGCTGTAGCCCTCTCTATGGTACATAAGCAGCTAGTCACATAGATCATTGTCATTAAAATTTACAGTAGTCTACCATTATATCAAATTATTGGTGGTTCTATCGCCATTTACCTTGGCATGCCATGTCTTGGAAGGCAACAAGCTATCATCTTCGTTAAATTTGATAGGGTGATTACTTATTGCAAAAGCTTACAATTCTATTGAAGAAATAGAGTTTATCTGATCTAGAGTGTTGAATGAATTATTTTCCACCTTTATGGCGTAGAAGAAAAAAGAAACTATGATGTTTCTGTTGCTTTTATAGATTTATTTTGGGTAGTTCCTACAAGGGATCAGAAAAGAGTCCATAACTTATATGTGAGCTGTTAGAATATTGTAGATATGACAGGGATAAAATATTATCCCTAAATATCATTAGGAATAATTATTTCGTAGGATAGAATTTGATTTATTCCTAGGATAGAGTTTGATTTATTCTTTTGACTAAGCCCTAATCTTGTATATAAATAGGGCTTCTTTCATGTAATAGAGGTATCCTTTGTTACAAAAATAACATGGTATCAGAGCTTTAGGTTTTTCACCTTTCGCGATCTTCCGTTGCTCGCGTTCCTTATCCCGAGCGTGCTTCTTCTTCTTCCACATCGCGATCTCTTTCCCCGCAATGCTGCTCACGCTCACGATCTTCTCACGCTCGCGATCTTCTCAAGCAGCCCCCTTTGCAAGCGGCGGTCCGCCCTTCCGTTGCCGTCTTCGACCTTCTCTCGCGTCGACATCCACCGCCGTCGTTGCCTCTTCTCCGCGGCCCTTCTCCGCCACTGCTCGCCCGAGCCGTTGCTCCAGCTTCGCCGCCGTCACACAACCTCCTTCCGGTCAGTCGAACAGCCGACGCCGCCAGAAGCCAGGACCCTCTGCTCTCGCGCTTCTCCACAACCTCCTTCCGACCAGTCAAGCAGCAAGGTCGCGCGGGAGGAGGTTTGCGCCACAAGCCCAACCTCTCCGGCGAGTCGTCGTGCTCGCGCCTGTCGCTGCCCGCACCTTCTTCCTCGTTCTTCAACTCTCCCATCGCTTACGCTTTCGCCTTTTTTTTCTTCCTCTGCCGCCGGCAATGCGTGAGCGAGCACGCGAATCGCGGCTCGAGCACGATCGCTACAAATCCTAGCGAACCATCCAACCATCCGATCAATACTTGCATCATTCGTCATGACTACCTCCAACACTTCGAAGCCGGAGTTCCCAAATTTTACCAACCATGTGACGGCACCGCTCTCGTCTGAGCTCTTGGATGGTAAAAACTACTTCTCTTGGGCCTCTTACATTGAGCTTGGGCTTGTTGGACAGGGTTATGAAACACATCTCACACAACTGAAGAGCATATTCAAGTGGTCGATCGTCCTTTATGGAGAAAGGTTGATGCTCAATTGTGTTGCATTATCCGAGCCACTATCCATCCATCTCTCCGGGATGTCTTCCGGACTCATAAGACCTGCAAGGATGTTTGGATACAAGCTCAACAACTTTTTACGAATACTTCTCGGCGACTCTATCAAGTTTGTGACGACCTCATGACCATCCTGAATGCCCATCGAATCAAGGAGTCTATGTTAACTTATTTGGGATCAGCCTCTAGTCTTCTGTGTGAGTTCAATGACCTGCTCCCACTCGCGGCCACTCCTGCTGCAGAGCTTGAAAATCGGAAGAAATTTTTTATGTCTTTGGCGTTATATGGTCTGCCCACAGATTATTCTCATATTCGTGATCAGATCCTGGCAATGAGGCCACTGGACTACTGCGACTCTCCTCCGTGTCCCTACCAAAGTCTTGACATTACCATCTTCTGTTCCGGTTGACTCTTTAGCATTGGTCTCTGGAAACAACAACAAACCTCCACCGCGTAAGAATGACAAAGGACGTCCTTGGTGTGATCATTGTCACCGACTAGGACACACGATTGACAAATGTTAGAGTCTCCATGGTCGACCTCCTCGTTCTGCTCAGATCGCCCAGAGTTCTGTCACGTCTTTAGCTTCCAATTCACAGTTGACACCAGCTCCAACTCCATCGCCTCAGTTGACACTGGCTCCAACTCCACCGCCTTCCTATGATGACTTTCTGAAGTGGTATGAGGATCGACGAGAGTCTAATTCCCTTGCTGCCATTACACAAGTTGGTAATTCCTTTGTTGGTATATCTCGCTCTTCGGGTCCTTGGGTACTTGACTCTGGGGCCACCGATCATATCACTGGTAATAGATCTATTTTTTCCTCACTATTTACTTCCGGTTATTTACCCTTTGTTACCATGACAAATGGTTCTCAAACTTAGTCCCAAGGTGTTGGTATTGTTCATTCTTCTCCATCTCTTCCCATTCAGAATGTTCTTTATGTTCCCGGAGCTCCCTTTAATTTATTATCAATAAGCCAGCTTATTCGGTCTCTTGATTGTATCATCTCATTTATTAAATCTTCTGTTTCATTGCAGGATCGGAGTACGGAGAGGATGATTGACTCCGGATGTGAGTCTCATGGTCTATATCAATTTCACCAAAACTCTCTTGTTGGTGCGGTAACAACATTTCCACTTGTTATCCATGCTCAGTTGGGACATCCTGGTCTTGATAAGTTAAAACAATTACATCATAGTCTGTCTCACTTAGAGTCTTTGTCTTGTGAGTCGTATCGATTAAGCGGCGTATACGTAGTTCGTTTTCTCCTCGCATTATAAGTCGGGCTATGTCTCCCCTTGCTTTGGTTCATTCCGATATTTGGGGTCCGAGTCGTGTTGCTTCTACATTGGGGTCACGATATTTTGTTACTTTTGTAGACGATTTTTCCCGTTGTACTTGGTTATATCTGATGAAGGATCGTTCGGAATTGTTTTCTATTTTCCAATCTTTTTTTAATGAAGTCAAAACACAATTTGGTATCCCTCTTCGATCCTTGCAGAGTGATAATGCACGTGAATATCTATCTACTCCGTTTTAAATTTTCTTGACATCTCACGGCATATTACATCGAAAGTCTTGTCCTCATACCCCACAACAGAATGGAGTTGCAGAACGCAAGAATCACCCTCTTCTCGTGACCACTCGGACTCTTCTCCTCCACTCTCACGTTCCTCTAAGTTTTTTGGGTGACGCCGTACTTACTGCATGTTATCTCATCAATCGCATGCCTTCCTCTACTTTACAGGGTCAAATACCTCATTATGTACTTTATCCGAAGCAGTCCCTTCATCCTTTACCACCTAGGGTCTTTGGTTCTACATGTTTTGCTCATGCTCTTGATCATGACATTGATAAACTCTCTCCTCGGTCACATAAATGTGTTTTCCTTGGGTACCCACGGTCTCAGAAAGGGTATAAGTGTCATTCCCCTACTCTTCGTCGGTATTTCATCTTTGCTGATATCACGTTCTTTGATTCAGTTCCTTTCTTTGGGTCTTCAGAGTCATCATCTGAATTTCATCCTTCTATGCCTGTATCAGTCTTTGATCCTCCGGAGGATTCTCTATCACCCCCAACCCCAATTCCTCCTCCGTTGCAGGTTTATCAACGTCGTCCTCGTCCTGCTTGCTGTCGGCCAACACTGACTCTGCCATGGAATCATCTTTGGAGCCAGGTCCTCCGCTCCTTAGGTCGATCTTCAATCGATATTCCCATCGCTCTTCGGAAGGTATCGTTCTCCACTCGTAATCCTTCTCATTATGTTTCTTTGAGTTACCATCGTCTTTCTCCTTTCTATTATTCTTGTCTTTCCTCCTTGTAAATGCTTTTCTTCCAAAGGCTGCAGGAGATCGTTGCCATCCAGGATGGAAACAGGCTATCTAAACGAAATGAGTGCCTTCTGAGTTGTAGGACTTGGGAGCTCGTTCCTCTACCATCGAAAGTCGATTGTTGGTTGTCGATGGGTATACTGATGAAGGTCAGGTCCGGAACAGTTGATCGGCTTAAGGCTCGTCTCGTTGCTAAAAGTTATACTCAGATCTTCGGATTGGATTATGGGGACACATTTTCTCCTGTTGCCAAGATATCCTCTATACGCTTATTCATGTCCATTGCTGCGATTCGACACTGGCCTCTTTATCAGTTGGACATCAAGAATGCATTCTTACATGGTGACCAGCTCGAAGAAGTCTACATGGAGCAACCTCCGTGTTTTGTTGCTCAGGGGGAGTCTTCTGGTCTTGTATGCCGCTTGCGAAAATCTTTATATGGTCTCAAGCAGTCACCCAGAGCATGGTTCGGTAGATTCAGTATTGTAATTCAACAATTCGGCATGACTTGGAGCGAGGCTGACTATTCTGTCTTTTATTGCCACTCATCTACTGGTTGCATCTACCTAGTGGTTTATGTTGATGATATTGTCATCACAGGTAGTGATCATCTCGGGATCTCACAGGTGAAACAACATCTTTTCAAACATTTCCAGACGAAGGATCTCGGCAGACTTAAATACTTCTTGGGGATAGAAGTAGCACAGTCCAGAAATGATATCATTATATCTCAAAGGAAGTATGCAATGAATATTCTAGAAGAAACATGAATGTTAAACTCAAAGACAGTTGACAACTCTATGGATCCTAATGTCAAGCTTACCAAATCAGGGGGAGCCTCTACTAGATCCTGAACGATACAAGCGATTAGTAGGAAGACTAAGTTACTTTACTGTTACTCGTCCAGATATCTCATTTGCAGTAAGTGTAGTAAGTTAGTTTCTCAACTCTCCGTGTAAAGAACATTGAGATGCTGTGATTCACATTATTCAACATATCAGAAGCGCTCCAGGAAAGAGTCTTTTTGTATGAAGACAAAGGACATACTCGAGTCATAGGATATTCTGATGCAGATTGGGCAGGATCTCCCATTGATAGGAGATCTACTTCTGATTTTTGTATATTTGTCGGAGATAACCTTATTTCTTGGAAAAGCAAAAAATAGAATATTGTGGCAAGATCCAGTGCAGAAGCCGAGTATCGAGCTATGACCATAGCCAGTCAAGAACTTATATGACTCAAACAGTTGCTTCAGGAGCTAAAGTTTGGAGACGTTACACAAATGTCACTTATATGTGATAATCAAACCGCCATGCATATCGTCTCAAATCCAGTTTTTCATGAGAGGACAAAGCATATTGAAGTCGACTGTCACTTTGTCAGAGAGAAAGTCATATCTGAAGAAATATATACTAGTTTTGTTAACTCACATGATCAACTAACAGATATGTTTACTAAGTCTCTGAGAGGTCTCCGAATTGACTATTAACAAGCTAGGTGTATATAATTTATATTCTTCAGTTTGAGGGGGAGTGTTAGAATATTGTAGATATGATTAGTGATAAAATATTATCCCTAAATATTATTAGGAATAATTATTTCTTAGGATAGAATTTAATTTAGTACTAGGATAGAGTTTGATTTATTCTTTTGACTAAGCCCTAATCTTGTATATAAATAGGGTTTCTTTCATGTAATAGAGATATTCTTTGTTACAAAAATAACACAAATTGAGTAAAGTTGTCTATCCCTAGGGATTGACTATAGGTATATATATTTGTCCACTGATAATAGCAATTAGCAGGATTTAAACATAGGATTTTCTGCTCTGATGCCATGTTAATTTTAGTATGGTGATTACTTATCCCTAACATTTAGCTGTTAAAGTCTATAATTTTATAATTCTTCTAGCATTGTTGCTTCACATTTTGTAGTACTCTACAGAGTGAACTTGGAATCGTGATTCTAAAATATGTCCATGAATCATTGTTTGCTTTACATTGACTCTTCTGATAAAAGGGAAGCCTGGTGCATGAAACTTTCGTCATGCGAGGTCTCGAGGAATGGTCTATTGTACACAATCTTACTTTGCTTTGCAAGAGACTGTTTTCAGGATTCGAATCCGTGACCTCTAGATTATAAGACAACAACTTTACCATTGTACTAAAGCTCCCCTTCATATTGCCTCTTCAGATGCTATGAAAAATGTAGAATACTACAGAATGTGAGAGGAAATGTAGAGAAAAAGATGTGGGTTTTTAAAATCTGCAAACAGCACAGTATATTTGCAAGAACAATCAAATCTTCCCATTAATCTATGCAACATACTTTATACAATGAATTAGAGAAACCCTATTTTATTTGGAAAAAGCAAAAACAGATTATAAACCCTATGTGAGTATTGGTGCACACCCGTTTATGCTCTACTGAGTTTGGAGTAGGCTTCTCTTTAGTGTTTATTAAGTTAACATTTTCTAGGCTTTGGCCTGAGGAGTCTATATTACTGTCCTGGAACTGTCAAAAGTGGAGCGACATTTACATTCCATACATATATTAGATTGATTAGATACTAGCATAAAACTGTCAAATGTTTCTAAAAAACATTGCTACATATAAGTCCCATCAGTCATTTCATTCTCCAATTGGTGGGTTTATTTAAATAGTTTGTTGTATGAGATACATCACTTGCATTTTACTTTATAAGATCATACAATATAATACTTACTAATTGACTTTTTTTGGCAGATTATTTCATTGTCTCCCTCTGATATTTCACTGAAACAACGAGTGTTAAAATATACTTTTTTCCCCACTTTTCAGGTTCTAGCTGATCGGATAAACCTTCCATGTAAACTTGTAAAAGGTAGTTACTATACTGGTACAGATGAAGGAGCTGTGAACTTCATTAAAGTTGATTATGAAAGGTGAATTTTTGTATTTTATTTCACCTCCTTGTCATTTCATCCTATCTAATATATAATCTGGTCTCAGCTGGCCTGTTTGCTTGTTTTACTGGCTTGTTATTCAATTTGCCATCATGAAATAAATTTTGTAGTTTGTATGAATGAAATTATACATGGCACTTGAGAGTTTCATTGTTTTTCATCTTCTATAGTATTAATAGAAGGAAAATATACACGATCCCTAGAATTAAGTGGTGGAAGTTAAATGATGAGAAACTAAATATATTCAAAGAGAAGGTAGGAGTACAAGTATTAGATGACATATACAGTGATCCTAATACGATGTGGGATAAAATGGTATCAAAATTGAAAATAGTAGCTAAGAGTGTACTCGGTGAGTCAAAGGGACATGCACCACCAAGTAAAGAATCTTGGTGGTGGAATGAAAAAGTGCAAGAGAAAGTCAAGGAAAAACGAATAGCATATAAGAAATTAAATATTTGTAAAAAGAGGAAAATTTGAAAAAAAGCTAAGAAAGAGAAAGAATGAACGGTTAAGATGAAACTTTTGAACGGTTATATCGAAAATTAGATACAAAAGAAGGAAAGAGACATTTATAGAATAGCTAAAGGAGAGAGGAAGACAAAAGATCTTAATCAAATAAGATGTATTAAAGATGAATCTGATAGTACTAGTAAATGATGAAGAAATAAAAGAGCTGGAAGAGATATTTTTATCAACTTTTTAATGAAGGTTTAGGAGACCAACTTAATTTAGGTAATTTAAGTAGGTCGAATGAGTATAGAAATTTAAATTTTTATCGTAGAATTCAAATTTGAGTAGAACAAGCTTTAAATGGAATCTGAAAATGGAAAAGCCGTTGGACCAGATGATTTTCCGATAGAGTTATGGAAGTGTCTAGGGAAACAAGGTATTGAATGGCTTACAAAATTATTTAACATGATATTGAAAACAAAAAGGATTCCTGATCAATGGAGGGTAAGTATCCTAATTCTCTTATATAAGAATAAGGAGACATACAAACTTAAAAACTATAGGGTTATTAAACTAATGAGTCATACCATGAAACTTTGGGAAAAAATAATAGAAAAAGATTAAGGAAGGAGACCATGGTTCTCAAAATCAATTTGGATTCATGCGGGAAGGTCGATAGAAGCTATACATCTTCTCGCATAACTAATTGAAAAGTAGAGAGAGCGGGATCTACACATGATATTCATTGATTTGAAAAAAACATGATAGAGTTCCAAGAGAAATAATATGGAGAATTTTAGAAAAAGAGGTGTTAGTGTAATATATATCAACTAATTAAGGATATGTATAAGGAAATGCGACCAGAGTGAAGACTTGGTGGATTAATCAAGCATTTCCAATAAAGATAGGGTTACATCAAGGATCACTTTAAGTCCCTATCTTTTTACACTAATCATGACGAACTCAACTTTGGACACACATTCAAGACACATTACTGGTGCATGTTGTTCTGCAGATGATATTGTTTTAGTAGATGAGACACGTGAAGGAGTAAATGTTAAACTAGAATTCGGGAAACACTAGAAGTGAAAGGTTTTTAAGCATAGTA
This sequence comes from Wurfbainia villosa, assembly GCA_025175895.1. Lineage (NCBI taxonomy): Eukaryota > Viridiplantae > Streptophyta > Magnoliopsida > Zingiberales > Zingiberaceae > Wurfbainia > Wurfbainia villosa. The sequence goes on from CM046005.1 coordinate 1,503,771, forward strand.
GAGGAAAGGCGAGAATATATGGAATTTAAATTTAGCAGTATTAGGCGTAATGAGACAAGTGTTAAGATAAGAGATGATGAGTTATGCGGAATTGAGAGCTTTAAATATTTAGGATCATTTTTGCAAGATGATGGAGGGATTGAGAGAGATGTCTTAACAAGGGATGGTTGAAATGGAGGAAAGCATCGAGTATTTTATGTGATCGTAAAGTGCCTTTAAAACTTAAAGGGAAGTTCTACAAAACGCGATTAGACTGCTATGTTATAATGGAGTGAATGTTAGCTCGACTGAGCATACGAGCAAAAGATGAGAGTGAGATTGCGAGATGAGGATGTTAAGGTGGATGTGCGGACATACGAGGATGGACAGAATAAGAAATGAGAGCATTAGAGAAAAAGTTGGTGTTGCATCTATTGAAGGAAAGCTCCGAGAGACACGTTTAAGGTGGTATGGACATGTACTTAGACGGCCAATAAATGCTCCAGTTAGGCGATGTGAAACGATACCAAATATACACATCAAACGAGGAAGAGGAAGACCAAAAAAGACTTGATTAGCAACAATAAAACAAGATAAAATTTATTTAAATATAGATGATGATATAGTAGGGGATAGAGTCCAATGGCGTAGAAGGATCCATATAGCCGACCCCACCTAGTGGGATAAGGCTTTGTTGTTGTTGTTGTAATGTACTACTATTGTAGATGGCCTACATATTTCTTTCATGCTCATGAAGTTTATTTATTATTACTGGAAATGTTAGACTTTTCTCTATTCTTGGCCTTTACTAATTATTACTACCAAACTTAGAAAAAAAGTTGCTGGATATCAGCATCCCTCTTTCCAAACAAGAGAATTGTAGCTAATTGCTTTACTAATAATTACTAAAAAGCATAGAGAAAAATAGCTGGATGTTGGTATCCCTCTGTTCAAACAAAAGAATTGTAGCTAATTATACTAACAATCTTACAAATTGTAGGTTCTTCAGAATTGTTGTATTCTGTATGTTATGTCACTTCTGGTTAGTACCAGCAACGACACCAGCATATCAGGTCCCATCTTGACGGAAAAGTTCTGGATGTAATTTTTTTATTTAAACCTTCAACTGTTATATTGTAAATTTTATTTTATGATGAACCATAAGATACTTGGAAATTCATTGCATCTTGTCTGACAAAATGCCCGTTGACACCTGATCTCATCTGGTTGCTATACCTTTGTACTTTGTGTAGTAATGGAGATTTAGTTGAACATAATTCAGAAAGGAAATTGATATGCCATTTCTTCAACTGTAACAGTGAATATATTGTGGATCTTATGGGAGCTCCAGGCACATTGATTCCTACTGAGAATCCCAACACTCATATGGAAAATTCTAGAAACTTTCTACTAGACCCAGAGACCATCGAACAGACTGTCAAGGATTTATGCTTGGCCATCAATAAAGTGAATTCTGAATTTGAGAGAAACAGTGATACATTTGATGGAGATCTAGATAACAGCTTGCCATCTGGATATTCTGGATTACAGCTGGAAGACAGTTCAAGCTTAATCAATAGATATGAAGATGTTGATGGTTTGGTTGTGAACAGCTACATTGCAGGGTGTGATAATGAACCTGGGAATTTCCGTTCCTTGCTGAGTAAACCTCCATCGGACTCATCTAAACCTACTGAAGTTATTTCCCCTTCTCAACAGATGAAAGTTAATGATGTTTCCAAGTATGTTGTCACTGCAGCAAAGAACCCAGAATTTGCTCAGAAGTTACATGCTGTTTTACTGGAAAGTGGAGCATCACCTCCTCCGGATCTGTTTTCTGATTGGAGTTCTTCAGTAAATTTGGTTGGACAGGATCATAACATAGGTTTTGAGGCGGTAGATGGAAGAATTAGGCTAGAGTTAGCTGAGATGAATACAAGTACAGATATCCCGTCTTCCATTTCACCTGTATTAACAGCAGAATCTTCAATTAATTCTGACAATGCGAAGAGAAATGAAAATGTTGCTGAGAAATTAGTACATAATATGGGGCAAGAGATATCCAGTACAAGCATGTCTTTGTCTTCAGCTACAACAAATGATTGGCTTGTCATACCTAATTCTCTGGTGAATGTGAGTTCGCTTGATGGCTCATGGGCTAAATACAATGCTTCAATTCTGGATTATCCGGTGGCATCAGGAGCTTCCTTCTTGAAAGAGGTGGATATATGTCCTGTTCTTGATGTGGCTGAATCAATTCAAAAAGGAGGTGCAAATATTCTTGGACCATCTGCTGTACATTACTATCAGGGAAATATAGGAAGAGATTCTGTTTCTGATGGGCATCAAGTTGGTTCTGAAGATAGTCAAGAGGGTGCAAAGGATTCCATGTTTAAACTAAAAGGTAATCTCCATGGACTAGATGCATCTGACAATGAAAAATCAAGCAAAATATTAGATGCAGTTTCTGAATGGGAGATTCCTTGGGAAGATCTTCAGATTGGAGAGCGAATTGGTCTAGGTTCGTTTAATAAATTAATCTACTTGTTCAAGTTTGCTATCTAATTCATATTTCTAATCTGTTTCGAAATTCATTCTGAAAATGAATATAACAGACATATAAATGTCCTGTTTGTACTTGTTTTAAAATGTATACCATATAGATCGTCAATGCTGTTCAGGTTCATCGATTAATTGTTAGTTCTAGATCACATTTTCATTTATACTTCATTGCAAATAGCACTTTAGAATTTGCTTACAACTTTTACAAACTGTGATCAGCACGCATAAGGAACTCATTGCACATATCTGACAATGCATCAAATTATTTCTAATATAATTCACCACAACACTGTCTTGAAGGGTTAAGTTACCTGTGTTTCAGACTTTTGCTATTTCCAGTATTTCTTTTCACCTTTTTTGTTTGATAGATATCAAAAGAAAAAAAACAAATAAGGACATTTGATTACAGCTTACCTTACATTTATTTTCTTCCCTTGTTTCTCTTGCGCATGTTATCCTTGTTTCTACATATTAGTTTGGTGTCGAAGCTTTTCCAATATGAAAGCCATCATTTCAATTTGTCCTTGACAGAGTATTTTTTGGGAAGGCTAATCTAGAAACTATATTGAAGTTCAGTTTCATAGTGCATTCTCCTATCATACAACATCTGTTGGAACGTTGGTGGCCGGCTAGAGGGGGGTGAATAACCCTCAATTGTCGTACGGTGGAATTGCTTGTCTACAAACAATATTAGCGCAACAGAAACAAAGACTAAACAAGCAATTAAGACAAAGTAAAGAAAGAATAGATGCAAACGCTAACACCGCGATGTAACGTGGTTCACGGCTTCGCCGCTAATCTACAACCCGATTCTTCCAAGGTGAATCACGCCTTAAACCTTCCACTAATCTCTCCTTTGCACAAAGCTAACTGGAGGTAACCTTTTCTTACAAAATCACTCCTCTTGCAATAAGATGAATATAAGCACAAGGAAGAGGAGGAAATTCGTTTGGGCACTTTGGGAGATATTTAGAATAGAAGCATTTGGCTCCCCAAGTGTCCAAAGGCCCCATTTTATAGAGAAGACCTCATTCTTCCCGTTGGGCACCTGACAGTCGACTGATGCCCCGATCAGTCGATTGCTCTTGTAGTCGTTGCCCAATAACGGCTTCTTCCACGTTGGATTTCATCCAACGGCTCCCACATCAGTCGACCGATCGTCCCATCGACCGATCGATGGAGCTATCGATCAGTGTCGGCGAGCACTACTTCAATATTCTCGTGCCCGAACCCTTGCGACGGTCGGTGATGCCATCATCATCGATCAGGTGGTTTCATCGATCGATGCGATCCTTGGCGGTCGGTGATGTGACACGAGACCGGACTTCGAACACCGGCCGAGTCACGCGATCGACTGGAAGCGATCATGCCGCACGTAACGATCGTGATCAGAGTAAACCTCAAACTTCACATCCATTTGAGCGTCCGGCGGTCGGGTAAAACCTCAACCCTTTCGGTCGAGCCTTCGACACTTAGCCATTTCGGCCAAGTTCACCTAATGAGCTACTTAGGCTGCGTTTGGTTAAGGCATTTTCCATTTCCATTTTTCGTGGAAAATGAAAAAAACGCGGAAAACGTGTTTGGTTAGCCATTTTCTGGAAAATGGAGTTGTATTTGGTAAAAATCATTTTCCATTTTCCTGGAAAACGGAAAAGGCAGTGTTTACCAAACACCGCCTTACATTTCACTCATTCTCTCATCTCACTTGAAGTCCCTCGCCGAAGCTCTCTTCGTTCGCGGCCACGTCCCTCGGCAGCACTAAGCGCACGGCTTCGCAATGCTCCTTCGCGTCTCTTGCCCTCAAAGTCTGCTTCCTTAGCTTCGCTTCAAGTCATCTCGTCCGACGGTCCCTCGGATGCATCAAGCGCATGGCTTCGCAATGCTCCTTCGCCGACTCAAGCACGAGGTTGTGAGTTGGTGAAACTTGCCAATGCTCCATGTGCGAATTACTAAGTCCTGCAAGACTCCAATGCACATATCAAATCCATAACAACCTAACTTAAACCCTTTGCCACACACATCAAAACCACATCACATGGGTTGATTGCCCTAACAATCTTTTCCTTTTTGATGTGTGACAATCCGTTTAAGTTAGGTAAAACAAATAACAATAACAACATAAGACAAGAAAGCATGTAAATAATATGAGTATGAAAACTCCCCCTTAAACATGCAACTCCCCCTTAAGACATGCTAAATTTTCCTTTTTAGCATGATTGACTTAAACCTATCAATTCTCCCCCTTTGACACCATCAAAAACATTATCCAAATGTTATAATCCAAGACATCAAAGTCTAAGGGTCGAAACACCATCAAAACATCCCAAAATATCAAATCAAGTCGATCAATCGATATCGACGATCGGCATAATATCACAATTTCGATTTCGATCGAAATTCAGAAATATACCAGAAATTCCAGAAAATTTGAAAAATTGTGGAATTTTGAAAACGCATTTCTTTTAAAGTCCTTTATTAATGAAAAATGAGTTTTCATGAAAATTACTTATATTTTCAATGATTTTCCAAAAATCCAAAAGTTTCAAAAACAACTAGTATTTGATCAAGTTTGTATAAATTTTAACATCTAGTTTTGCTTTAGATTGTTTCAAAACATGAAAACACAGATTTTAAAGTAAGAAATGATCTTGAAACCATATGAAATATTCAACCATGATCTTTGGGCAATATGTCTATGAATTAAATATATGCTTTCCCCATTATTGGTCTATTATTGCTCTATTGATGCACAATGATCCATCTAAATGCCATAATTAGTAAACCATTTGTATCATCCTATCATCTCATCCATGCTATGTTTTCAATCAAGGTTAGCCTTATAGTGGGTTGTGAGATGTTTCTAATGGTATTTACACTTAACCAAAATTTTATGTATTTCTACCTATGGTTAAGTATCATCCTAAAAACCCAGTCATGAACATGCATCAAGAATTATCAATCATGATCATAAATCATCAATCATTGCATACCATGATTATAAATTATAAAATTAAGCATGAAACATGATTCAACCATTCAATTTATGGGTTATGCATTATCATCACCCAACACTATGTTAAAAATTCATAATCCACACCATCCTAAGTCAACCAAATAATATGATATAGATAAAGTCCACTATGGTTTACTAACCTAGGGTTTTCCTAACCCTTAAGGATGAATTTAGGAACCCAATATAAGTTTTTTCCTATGGGGTTCACTAAATATTCTTTAGGGATCCATTTTTTAGCTATTATTTTATTTTTGGCTTGACCCCTAGCAATTAAACAATTATAGGCCTTTTCATTTTTGTTTCTCTTATATCCTAGGTCTTTCCTATTAAAACTTGCCCTTTGGCTCCCTATTATCATGTTCAAAGTATTGGAGTCAATAGTGAATTTCTCTAGGGCTTTAGTTAAATGATTTACCTTTTCTCTTAAAATCCTATTTTCCTCCATACATGCATCACTAACATTAAAAGACATGTAATTATCATGTGAGCATGCATCATTGAAACTAAAAGAAACATTATCATTAATATTTAAACATGATTTTTCTAGCTTTTCTTCTAGGGCCTTAATTTCATTTTTCATGCTTTTGTTTTCCTTTTTAGCCCTAAATAACTCCTTAGTCAAGCTAGATATCATGGACATAATTTTCTTGGGAGGAAGATTTGTTACCTCACTTACCAAATCCCCTTTCGATGATGAGGATGAAGATGAGGACACTCCCCCTTCACTCGAGCTCTCCTCCTCGCTATTGCTTCTTCCTTCTTCCTCGGAGGAGGTGAAGTCCAAGTCATCTATCCCTATCAAGGCAAGATTTGTGAAAGCCTCTTCTTCTTCGGATGATGAGGATGAAGGATCATCCCATGTGACCTTGTGTGCCTTAGCCTTTCCCTTTTCCTTGGCCTTCTTCTCTTCCTTTTTCTTGCTCACTTGCTCCCTTTCTTCTTCTTTCTTCTTTGCTCTTGTTCAAGAGGGGACAATCATCCCTTATGTGTCCCTCTCTTTGACAATTGTAGCAAATTATCTTCCTCCTTGGCCTTCTCCTCCTATCATTTGATTTGTTAAATTTAAAATTTTTCAAAGCACGTCTTATCTTCCTTACCATGTATGCTTCTTCCGTGCTATCCATGAAGGAGGAGAAGTCTTCATCGGATGAGGAGGGAGTCTCCTTCTTCTTCCCCTTATTGGCCATTAGTGCCACTCCCCTTGATGGCTTGATGCTTGGTTCTTCACTTATGCCTTCAAGCCTAGATTCATGCAATTCCATAGTGGAGAAAAATTCATCTAGAGTACTTACCTCTAGATTCTTTGAGATATAGAATGAGTCCACCATTGAACTCCACTTGGATGATCGGGGAAAGACATCAATTGCCTTCATAATCATGTCCCTATTGGAGAACTTCTCTCCTACACTAGATAAACTGTTAAGAATTTCTTTAAATCTAGAATGTAGAGATGTTACCTTCTCCCCTTTATCGAGTTTAATATTGTTGAGTTGGGAGCGAAGGACATCTCTCCTTGCTAGCTTGGCCTCGGATGTGTCTTCATGAAGCTCCACTAGCTTCTCCCACATCTCTTTGGCGCTAACACATTCTCCTATTCGGTTGACTTCTTGTTGGGGGAGTACGTTGAATAGATGATGCTTGGCCTTTGAATTCGCCAAGTACTCCTCTCTTTGCCTCTTTGTTCATTTCGATTTTTCCAATGGCTCCCCTTCCTCATCCTTTGGTACCTCAAAATCATTCTCCATTATTAGCATAATTTCAAAATCGGTTTCAAAGAATACCTCCATATGCTTCTTCCACCATGCAAATTCTCCTTCAAACTTTGGTGGGGTTGGCGAGTCCGTGAATGTGACTCTGATACCACTTGTTGGAACGTTGGTGGCCGACTATATGGGGGTGAATAATCCTCAATTGTCGTACGGTGGAATTGCTTGTCTACAAACAATATTAGCGCAACGGAAACAAAGACTAAACAAGTAATTAAGACAAAGTAAAGAAAGAATAGATGCAAACGCTAACACCGCGATGTAACGTGGTTCACGACCTCGCCGCTAATCCACGACCCGATTCGTCCAAGGTGAATCACGCCTTAAACCTTCCACTAATCTCTCCTTTGCACAAAGCTAGGTGAAGGTAACCTTTTCTTACAAAATCACTCCTCTTACAATAAGATGAATATAAACACAAGGAAGAGGAGGAAATTCGTTTGGGCACTTTGGGAGATGTTTAGAATAGAAGCATTTGACTCCCCAAGTGTCCAAAGGCCCCATTTTATAGAGAAGACCTCGCTTCTTGTTGCGGCCCAATAACGGCTTCTTCCACGTTGGATTTCATCCAATGGCTCCCACATCAGTCGACTGATCGTCCCATCAGTCGACTGATGGAGCTATCAGTCGAGTGCCGGAAGTGAGCACTCGACTGCTCAACATTCTGTGCCCGAAACCCTGTGACCGATCCGACCGATGCCATCATCGATCGATCGGTGATTCGTCGATCGACCGATCGCCAATCCGGTCGGTGATCGATGAACGCATCAGATTCGAACACTAGTCGAGTCACAGTCGACTTGGAGTAGTCAACTGCCATGACATGGCAGTCGACTGATGCCGGGTAAACCTCAAACTTCACATCCGTTTGAGCGTCCGGCGATCGGGTAAAACCTCAACCCTCTCGGTCGAGCCTCCGACACTTAGCTATTTCGGCCAAGTTCACCTAATGAGCTACTTACATTTCACTCATTCTCTCATCTCACTTGAAGTCCCTCGTCGAAACTCTCTTCGTTCGCGGCTACGCCCCTCGGCAGCACCAAACGCACGGCTTCGCAATGCTCCTTCGCGTCTCTTGCCCTCGAAGTATGCTTTCTTAGCTTCGCTTCAAGTCATCTCGTCCGACGGTCCCTCGGATGCATCAAGCACACGGCTTCGCAATGCTCCTTCGCCGACTCAAGCACGAGGTTGTGAGTTGGTGAAACTTGTCAATGCTCCATGTGCGAATTACTAATTCCTGTAAGACTCCAACACACATATCAAATTCATAACAACCTAACTTAAACCCTTTGCCACACACATCAAAACCACATCACATGGGTTGATTTCCCTAACAACATCTACTTGACTGATCCAACTTCAGTCATACATCTACTACTCATCTGATTCAATTTGAAAGTCATGATTCCATTTTTCTTTGAGTACCTTTTAGGAAGGCTAATTAATAAATTTTATGGAAATTCTGTTTCATATTGCATACTCCTGTCATACATGATCTACTTGACTGATTCGAACTCCTGTTCCAGGTTCGTATGGCGAGGTTTATCGTGCAGATTGGAATGGCACTGTAAGTTGCAGTCTAGGATACTTGTCTTTTTGTTGTTTAATCATCTGATTATGTTCTTCTTGAAGAAGAGGTTTTGTTTGTTTTATTGGGAATGTTGAAAACATTTATCAGAGAGTTTTTATGTGTACCACCTGAGCATGTATAGTTGTCCAATATTTCAATCCAAGTACTTTTAAATTTATATGTAATGTTTTAGTGTTCCAAGGACAGTAAATGGTAATGCTTTGTTCAGTTGTGCTAGAATAGGAAGTTTGAGATTGTTTGGAAACTTTTTCCATTTTCCCTTTTCCTTATGAAGAAGAATTTAAATATTTTTCTCTTACTAGATTAACCATCCGTTACATATAAAATAGAGAAGTTAAAATAGCAGTGTCAGATATCTTTTTCATTTTCCAAATTCTCTCTATCTTATTCTTTTCATGGAAAAGGAAATTTGAAATGTTATAAAAAAGTAACACACCTTGAGTTGAACAGGTTGTACTTGCAATTCTTCTTCTTCTTCTCTTTTTTTTTTTACCCGTTGCATTTTGAAGTCAAGGTTTTTTTATGTCAAAGGTTTGTTTGTTCAAATATGAAGGAAATTGATTAAATATTCAAAAGAACTTTTGTTAGATTTTGTTAGGGATTTGACATATTTCTTGCACTTGTCCTATTAGTAAACTGTTTCACTTTTAGTAAATCCCATTGGATAATCATTTATATTCAGTCTTTATCATATTGTTATGTTCTTGCAGTATTTATGAACCTTTTGAGCTTTTAGATTCCTGTAGAAGCAAAATCATTCTTATATGTGTAAATAGATAATTGTTTGAGAATTGCTTCTCTCTCTCTCTCTCTCTCTTTTAGTTCTTACTCACTGTGCTATCTGCTCATCTTCCAGGAGGTTGCAGTGAAGAAGTTTTTGAATCAGGATCTTTATGGGGATGCATTAGAGCAATTCAGATATGAAGTAAATTCTATATGAATATTGCACATTCATTTGGAATATCCCTTGACATTGAAAATTTATTGTCATAGGTTAAAATCATGTCAAGGTTACGACATCCAAATGTTGTTCTTTTCATGGGAGCAGTGACTCGTCCCCCCAATTTGTCAATATTAACTGAATTTCTTCCAAGGTTTGCCTTTTATATTTTGACCTGTTCATTTAATGATTACCACTGTTGCCTTTTATGTTTTGACCTGTTCATTTAATGATTACACCTGTTGATCCTGGATACACTAGCTCAAAATTCACATACTTTTCTATTCTTCTAATTATTTCTGGCACTTTGGTTAGGACTGGGAATATTCAGTGATGATTAATATCTCTGTGTGGTGTTTTTCATCTGCTTTCTCTTGATTTGGCTTGCCAGTTTTCTTGAATTTTTAAGAAATGAATTGTAGAAGTTGCAATGCCATGTATTCATAGGAAGTTCGATTGGAGTACCATGCTCAACTATGTATTGCAGCTTTATTAATGCAACCTCGGTCTGTGAGAATCTAACAACACAAACTTGGTTTCATGCTACCCTAGCCATTCAACCTAACCTTGTTTTAAGTATCTCCTACCAAGGATTGAAATCTCAAATGGAGCCTGGGTTTCATTCCTTGGTCAATTCGAGACAATATTGTCAATGTCATCATCAGTGTCGATGGCGTGTCGAAGGAGGATGGGAGGAGCTAGGGTTTTGGCACGACTTTACGGAGGGAGAAGGAGCCAATTTAGATGCTTGTGAGATGAAGGTTTTGCGATATCACGACGCCATGCCAAAGGTGTTCTTTTAGAAGTAGGAATGAGAGGAACTGATACCGGTGTTTGAAGGAGGAGAAAGGAGAGGAGTGGAGCCACATGTTGTGCACACGAAGATGCTTGAGAGTGTCGACTAATTTGTGTGTCGGCCAATGAGTGGAATGAAATATATCACCTTTATGGATCACACATAATGAGGCTTTAAATTGTGGATCCTATTTTTACCAAACTCTTGACAAATCCATTTATTGAGTTCCAATACCCAAACCTATTAAATGGATTGGGTAATCATGAGCAAAGTGTAAAATGTCATCCTATTATGGAACTGGAGAGTCAGTCTTCTACCGTAATGGCATGGTTTCATTAAGATATCGTGTTGAGTACCTAGAAGTTTTAAGGAACAAAGTTGTAAAAATATAACAAGTATTTGTTAGGCAAATGACCATACCTTTCTAATGCTTATTTGAATGAGCGTTTTTTTATTGAATGTGCTATTTACTCTACCATTCAAATGACAAATTTTCAAAGTTCAATGCGTGTTCCACAAGACAAAAATAAAGCAACAAAATGATTTTCCCAATGATGATTTCCCTTCATTTCCTTTGGCTGAAAAAGAGGGAGCAAAAAGCAATAAAATCTTTCTACAAATTTCTTATATATTATCTTTTGTGTCAAAAAACACATTTTCGCTTGTAATAAAGCTCAAATTTAACCTTAAAAATTTAAAATATAATTTTCTTTTCATTTATATATATATATATATATATATATATATATATAGAGAGAGAGAGAGAGAGAGAGAGAAATGATACGCTACATTCCTTATGTTGTGCGCCCGTGTGCACAGTTGTCCAATCATGCGCACAACCGTTCGATCTCCATTTGATTCACGGGATTGCACAGTAAATGGAAAATGTACAGTCTCCGATGCGCGACGTTCTTCTTCGATGAGCACTATAGCCCAACCCCTGAACCCGTCGAGGTCGCCGTCGTCGTCGTTGTCCGACCGATCGAACTACAGTCGGAATTTAGCCGAATTGTGGCCGCGGCTGCTGGCGGTCGTATCATGCTCGGCCAGATCACAATTGAATTCTAGCCAAATTATGGTCGGAATCTGGCCGATTTGTGGCCGCCAATGCCGCATCCGCTGGCGGCCACAATTCGATCGGATTCTGGTTGTAATCCGGTCGGACTTCGGTGCCGGCCTAACCACGATCGGATTCCGATTGGATCACGGTCGGAATCCCGCCGAGGGGCGGCGGTGCCGAGCTCAATTCTTCTCTAATGGGAAACACTATGCATTTTCCATTTACTGTGTTTGCTCGGGTGACAACGGAAGTTACTGTGCATCTTTGTTTTCATGCATGAGTCGGCGGCATAAGTCGCGCATATATATATATATATATATATATAGAGAGAGAGAGAGAGAGAGAGAGAGAGAGAGAGATGCTCACACTGGGCACTCATTTTGAGCGCCCAGCGTAGCAATTGGTTATATATATATATATATATAACTTTTTTTAACAATTTGAAATTAAGTTTCCCTCCCTCTTTTACTTTTCAATGACAGGCAAACATAATATATTTCACAAACCTCTTGCAATAAGTTAGTTCACCTACCCTTTTTTTTTTCTATTGTAAGAAATGTAACCTCATATTCCTAGAATATCTAGTATTAAAATTGGTTTCTCTACATGCTTATAAATACCTTGGTTAATCACTGAGAGTTGGACTTATAGTTACAAAATTGGAAATTGAACAAAACACTGGTACAAGATGCGGATGCCTGTAGATTTCTTCAACTTAAGTGTCACCGCTCTTTGTCGCAGCTAGTGATTTAGTTAGCGCTGTCCCTCCCATTTCTTGGTTGAAGAAAATCTTCGTATCTTGGTTGGAAGCACTGAAAATGTGTTGGCCTAGATGGCATGTTGACATTTTCTTGAGTTGACATAGTATCTAGATCAATTGGCAACCAGAAATACGTTTCTGCTATGTCAACTTATATTGATTGACACTTGAAATCTTGTAACGAATATTCAAAAATACTCATTCTATTGCCATGATTAGTTCAATCTTCAAACAAATAATCTGACATCACATGCTAAGCACATCAGTGACATTATGGTCCAAATGATAGTTTGTAAATGTGTTGTGGATCTATGGTCTAAAATCTCAATTAGTATCAGCTGAAACAAAGTCTGCACAGACAATGCTATTTTCTTTGCATTAATTGTTGGCGCCGTATATCGCCTGCATCAATCAATACACACATTGATGATGATGATCTATAATGAGCATAAAAGTAATGTAGAGCAAAGGCAGAGGCAGGTGATTAAGCCCGAGTTGTAAGTTCATGATAATGTTAGATGGAGATTCTGTATGAGGACTAAGAGTGGCAATGTGTAGGGTACCGCCAACTGTTTGAGTACCTACATCAAAACCCATCTCATACCTGTCACAAGCACTTGGTATTCTGCCCATACATGATGTTGAGATGATAAAGAATCTAGGGTAATATCAAAGTTGATTCCAAATCAAAGTATGAATACCATATTGCGAACATAGCATGTGGCATATCAACCACCCTTTTGGTAATTTTATTTTGCTTTAAAAGCATAGAGGATGACTCGCATTGCAGGATTGATCTCAACATAATCTCATGTTATCAAGATCTCATTGCTCTAGTTTCCTAAAGCCCAAGGTCTCAACTAGACACTGCCATTGTTGTGTTTATTAAACTGATAATTTAGGTGCACATGAAATATTCTATTCTGGTAGATACAAGCAGCATGAAATAGATGGTGTTTGCTTGTTACTTGCTCAAGTAAAAACAGTTTTGCTTAAACAGAGAGGCCTTGGATCTTGTCTCCATTTTTTTTTTATCACCCATTCTATATCGATTAATAACATCTACATCATAGTTATTTAGGGGGCGTTTGGTTCGTATAGAATTTTCTGTTTTTTGTTTTCATTCTCTCGTTTTCCAGAAAACAGAAAACGAGTTTTTTTGTTTTCCAGTTTTTCAGAAAACACTCTTTTATTTTTTGGAAAACGAAAATGAAAACAAAAAACGATTATTTCTCATTTTTCAGTTTTCCAGAAAACGTTCCTTTATTTTCTAAAAAATGGAGATGAAAAACGTGAACCAAACGCGTTTTCTCATTTTCCCAGAAAATGAAAATGAAAAACGGAGAAGAAAACAGATACCAAACGCCCCCTTAGTTTCCTTAATTTTTCCTCTTATTACGAATTGTTTAGAAGTTGATATTCCATCAGATTTCTGAAACAGGGAAAAACTTTGTTTGCCTGTGATTTGCATTCATAGGCCATACAAAGATTCTGATGTGATGTTTTTTGTTTTTAGGGGAAGTTTATATAGGCTGCTGCATCGTCCTAATACTCAACTCGATGAAAAACGACGACTAAAGATGGCTCTGGATGTGGTATTAGTTTATTTGTTCGTTATCTAAATTTGGTTATGATGTTGATATCCAACTTTACTTTAATCTGCATCTTTTAACAGGCCAAAGGGATGAACTATTTGCATACTAGCCATCCTACTATTGTGCACAGAGATCTCAAGTCTCCTAATCTTCTGGTTGATAAGAACTGGGTCGTCAAGGTATCCATTTAGATAAAACCTTCAGAAGGAAAAACTCCTAATAGATGAACTTCTGATGTTTTCTTATTGAATAGTGCTGGCTGGATTTATAATGTCTCCAAATGCCAGTTCATCAGTTGCTACAAGTAGTGTTTATTAACACTTAAAAAGATGATATACTGAGATATTTGTTTTTTCTTTTATTTGTGTGTGATTCACATATTTTGGTTTTAGTTCACTATGTGGCAGTTCATGATACATATCTTATCAAAGCTAAGCACGTCTCGAATATTATGATCTATTTGGTTTAAGTATAGTTTTATAGATTTCTCTTTGGGGTTTTGGTGTCTTTCAGTGGATAATCATGTGGGAAGTGTGTAATCATGTGTGTTCGTTTCATTTTCAATGCACATGTCATTTCAGCAAAGTTGCTCTTGACTAACCTTGTGGACTTTAATTTTAGTGTTAGACTATCCCTATGATCCATTCATTGAATATTTGTTTTGGTTTAACGTTGGCTGACGACTTAACGCAACCCTCCTTCTTTAGCTGGATTTGAGATCGACCATGACAAAGTTAATTCATCATGAGCAGAGTCCGACTATCCCTATGATCTGTTTTAAAAATGCTAAATTTCAATAGGTTTGATCTTGTTCTAGTGTAGTTGTTGTTGATCCTGCATACTACTCCATTACCCTTCTATTTTTCAGATTTTAGTCATGGATTTATTATGAATAATTATGATGCTGTCATGCTAAGGAAGACAGAAACCATCATTTTTTTTAAATGATATTTATTTTACTCCAATCAGTTAACTTTAAGTTTTGTAGTGGTTCAGCTTGCTAGTGTTTGCATCTGGTATAGCTCCAACCATCAAGTAAACTATGCAAAAAGTTTTTTGAAGTGTCGTGGGGATCTTAGGATCAGTGGATTTTTTTAGTTTTACCAGTGATTGTAAAAGCACTATAGCACCTCAGTATATAATATGGCTTGTATTAATGAATGACTACATAAACCTACATAGATGCTGTGACTCTTGTACTTAAGCGGAAGGGAAAACACATTCTTGTATTTTAAATGATTCAGTTAATACTTGTCTTTTTTCAGCAGGGTAGTTCACAGTAAATTGACATGCATGCTTGTTTTTCTTCACCATTATTACTTTTGATATGCACATTACCTTTAACACTTACTTGAATTTGTTGGAATTATATATGATAATTAGTCCCAACAATGTTGGTCGACAGTGTTGTCTCCTGTATTATGTAGACCTTCAAAGTGCATATGCCTACCTTATTTTCTTTTGTGTTACTTCAGTAGAATAAATTATTTTTTTTTCTCAGGTTTGTGATTTTGGTTTGTCAAGGTTGAAGCATCATACCTTCTTGTCATCAAAGTCAACATCTGGAACGGTGCATTTCTTACCCAGCTTTTAATAAGAATCTTGTATTGCTTTGTGTACTCATTTTTCTCTTTACAGAACAATAAATAATTTTATTCTACAGTATACTGCATGTGAAATTTCAAGTAAACATGTTACTTGTACTAGAAGCCAGTATACCTATCCTAATCCCGCCATCTGATCTTATTCTCAGCTCCGTTGGATCAGTAGTGAATTGTGGATCTCTGTTAAAGTTTAACATTTACTTGGGCCTATTGGATTTGGACATGATGCAAATCTGACATAATAAGATCTCTAGTTCAAGAAGTCTTCAAGGCATTCTTGAAGTACAGTTAAACCAGGAAAAAATAATCTTTTGTTGGATCGAAAGCGTCGCTAGAGGGGGGGATGAATAGCAAGCGTGAAATTTTCTTTTCGACGTTAAAATAAGAGCAAACACAGTGGAAATAAAGACAATAAAATAAGTAGACAATTTGTTTTTACTTGGTTCACAACCCAATGTTTGCTACTCTAAGGCCCCGCGATCCTTGACCGCGTATGAAGGGGCAATCCATTATAGAGTCTCCTCATTGAAGGTAGGAGATAACGATCACAAAAATTGAAAGCTCGAGGATGAGGCAACAAACCTATCTCACCTCGTTACGATTAAAACCACGAATACAATAAATAAAAACAATACTTGCTGCTGACGAAGAGATTCTGAACTTGGCGTTGCGTCAGCGTTATGACAACGTTACGACGTTAGAGCTTTGGCGTTGTGGGAGCACTTTGAGAGCAAGACGGATGATCTTTGGGTTGGAGTCCTCTCCTCCTTTTATAAACTTGTGCATTGGAATAAGTCTAGATGTTGATCCTCAACTTTTGGAACTTATCACGAGGTGCCATCTTATCTTATCGCGAAGTGACCGCGTCAAACATTATCCGGTTTGACCTAGCGCAAAAGGCTGATTCGTCGTCATTAGTCGACTGATGTCTTCTATCAGTCGACTGATGTGCATCAGTCGACTGCCCATTGACTAGCAGTCGACTGTCAGCCTGGCCACTTCCCTGCAGTAAGAGGTTAGCACGGAAAATGGTAAATATGATGGTTCCTTACCGTTCGATCTCGACCTAGACCTTCCACTGAAAGTTTTAGTCGGATCGCCACCTACGGTCGCCCCCGTACAGAGGACACGACCTTACCATCTCTCTTCGCACTCGTGCTTACCTCTGATCTTTTATGATCTGTCGCTTTGCTTCCGGTCTTCATCTGGGTTCTTCGACTCCCACAAAGTTCTCTCGGTGTCGCCCGACCACCACGGCTTCCCGACTTGGGATTTTCCGGGTGTCGCTGACCTTCGGCTTAGCTTGATCATTTTCTGCACACTTAATTCAGCTCATGAGATAACAATATGACCTTAACTTTGGATCTTTGCTATAATCAAAACCTAGGTTCGATTATCTGGTGCCCCTACACTAACAATCTCTCCCTTTTTAATCTATGGCAAACCGACACAAAGTTAAGGGAAAAATTAAAGCATAAAACAAATAGAGTAAATGATAAACATCCTTTTAAAAACTTCCCCTTAACCCTAGGTTAGTTTTGAAATTAAATTTTTATTACTCCCCCTTAACTTTCGCTCTTCTCCCCCTTTTATCATAAATCAAAAAAGGTGTCGGGGTTTTTATATAAAATAGGGGTTTAAAAACAACATGTGTCTAGAATTATTAAAGATTAATCAACTATGAGCCTAAGCATGCGTCTAGCAGTAGTTAGATAGATTGGATCGAGGTGTGTCTCTCTGCACTAATAATCTAAAAGTTTGTAATATAACTCTTGGATTAGTTTGCTCTCCCCCTTAGTCAAATATATGAAGTATAAGAGATGTAGGAGGCACTAAACTTTGATCTAGAGAATTATAAATATTCGTTAAGTACAATAGTTGAGAAAATATGTAGCATTTTGAAAAGGTTATGTTAAGTGTATTTCAATTATCCTTAACATCTCACCCATTCTATGTGCCTTAGAATGTATTCACTTTATATGTTTTGTGAGATAATTTGAACTTGATTAAAGATAGTCAACCTTATGTTAGATTCGGATTTAACCTTTAGATCGTTAAGTAACTTTTCGAGAAACTGGCTTCTAGGTCGTGGCGAGGCACAGGGGTCTTCTTTGATCGGAACAACGACCACTTTCTTAGACAAAGCCAAATTCAAGAAAATATCACTAAAGTCACTTAGGGTTACTTCCTAGTCTAACTAGTTTAGGATACGACGAGGTAACTTCAGCTAGTTCAACTCAACCAAGTGCACCAAGCTAGATACGGCTTATCTAGCTCGAATACACGAGACGTTTCCTTAACGTACTATCATCTCGCCGTGTCCTGATACTATATTGTCAAAGTTGACTAACTATTTATCCTATCTAGTCATTCTAATAACTAATCATGCAATGATTTTGCTAAGAAAGTGGGTATACTATTTTAGTGTTAGCTCCCTCTGGACCATTGAACCAATATGGTCTATCCACAAAGTGGACTTAATCCTGAGGAATCCAAAATTTATTGGTCCTTATATGTGAGTTCAATAAAACTTTTGAGACTCATGCTTAAACTCGTTGATGACTACGATTTACGATAGACATATAAGATCTATTCGTAGTCCTTGACCTAAATCTGAGTTCGACTTTATTGTACACAACTCTTTGAGTTCCAAGTAGTCGGTTAAAATTCTTGGATCCCAACGTGAACCTTTCCAACCTAGCCTCGACCTCTTGAACTCGTCCTTTCAAGAGAGAATTCTCCTTTTCAAGTTTTTCAACTTGAGTTGAGTTTCTCTCTTGAACTTGACTAGTTAAAGAGGTTAGAGTAGTCTCTTGCTTGAGGGTTTCAATCTCCTCAAGTAACGGCTCAATCCTAGACTCGGACTTAGTCAATTTCCTATTTAGTAACTTAATTGAACGATATAAGTTTGCAATTAATGAACGACTTACCTTAATCTTTTCTTTTGATTCGGTTTTGAGTCTTGATTCGAATTCATCCTTGGAGTCGGAGTCGGAGTTGGATTCATATTCGTCTTCGGACTTAGACTCTACCGGCTTTGCCATGAATGAATGCTAAGTCATCGTCTTGATCTTTATTGTTCCAAGTTGCATAAAGAATCTTCTTTGCTCCCTTTTGCTTTGGTTTGAATTGCCCCTTCTTTTTGTTCTTCGATTGTCCCCTTTCTTTTCGAATTATTTTCCGCACCATGTTCACTATCGCGGCCTCCTCTTCGGATTCATACTCGGGTTCGGATCCTTCTTCTTGCTCGGGAGGTGGCTTGCTCTTCTCCTTTCTTCTTTGACCTATAAGTAATGCAATACCTCTCTCGGCCTGGATCACGTTAGTTTGTTCGTGAAGTTCGAATTCGGAAAAGAGCTCATCTAATCTAATCTTAGAAAGGTCCTTAGAAACCTTGTAGGTGTCAACCATGGATGCCCACAAGGTGGTCATAGGAAAAGCTTTAAGAGCGTACCTTATTATATCTCGATTGTCTACCTTTTGTCCGATGACATGTAGATCGTTCAAGATGTCTTGGATCTGCGCATGGAGTTGCGAAGCGGTCTTATGATCTTGCATCTTTAGATTATACAATTTATTGAATAGTAAATCTCTTTTGTATACCTTAGCATCGGATGCCCCTTTGTGTAGCTCGATTAACTTGGTCCAAAGGTCTTTAGCGCTAATGAACAGTCCAATTCGGTTGAGCTCCTCTTTGGACAAGCCTCATTGCAACATTTGGGTTGCTTTTGCATCGGCTTCGATTTGCCTCTTGGTTGAGTTGGTCCATTTGTCGAAATCTAAAGGCTCCCCTTGATTATTGGTGGGTAGAGCAAAGCCGGTTTGGATTATTATCCAAGTCTCGACTTGTTTTCAAGAAACACTCCATCCAATCTTTCCAATAACGGAAATCATTTCCGTTAAAAAACGGAGGTCGGGTGGTGCTATACTCCTCAATGTGAGCCATTAATTATCTTGCAAAACATGAATAAAAATCAAAAGGAATTCCAAGACTTAGTCTTGGATTAATAATGCAGGAAATAATAAGAAATAAACAGAAATAATCGAAAAAATAAAAAACTAAACAAAAACTAGAAACTTACGACCTTCGATGTCTCTGAAAGGGTACTAAACGTTGATTTTTGGGGACGAAGACAGCTTGTTACGAGGGTAAACCCTATAAGAAGTGTAGATCTCTCAGAGAGCTTCGATTCGGTGGGTAGCACATTTTGTGGATCCACTTGTATGAAAAGTTATGTCCGTTTTACCGTCGGCTATTCCAAAAGTGAATAGTTTGATCGATACTTGCAAATACACAACCAAAAAAGGGTACCAAGGCTTCGTCTTGGATTAGTAGTGCGGGAGAAATAATAGGAGTAATTCACGAATTGAAAAATACGAAAAGAAAGTCATAAAAAGTGCTAGATTGGTGGTTTCACCGAATTTTAGCGCTCCCGTTCTGATACCAATTGTTGGATCGAAAGCGTCGTTAGAGGGGGGGGGGTGAATAGCAAACGTGAAACTTTCTTCTCGACGTTAAAATAAGAGCAAACACAGCGGAAATAAAAACAATAAAATAAATAGACAATTTGTTTTTACTTGGTTCACAACCCAATAGTTGCTACTCCAAGGCCTCACAATCCTTGACCGCGTACGAAGGGGCAATCTACTATAGAGTCTCCTCCTCGTTGGAGGAAGGAGACAACGTTCACAAAAATTGAAAGCTCGAGGATGAGACAACAAACCTACCTCACCTTGTTATGATTAAAATCACGAATACAATAAATAAAAACAATACTTGCTGCCGACGAAGAGATTCTGAACTTGGCGTTGCGTCGGCGTTATGACGGCGTTACGGCGTTAGAGCTTTGGCATTGTGGGAGCACTTTGAGAGCAAGACGGATGATTTTTGGGTTGGAGTCCTCCCCTCTTTTTATAGACTTATGCCTTGGAATAAGTCTAGATGTTGATCCTTAACTTTTGGAATTTATCACGAGGTGACACCTTATCTTATCGCGAAGTGACCGCGTCAAACATTATCCGGTTTGACCTAGCGCAAAAGGCTGATTCGTCGTCATTAATCGACTGATGTCTTCTATCAGTCGACTGCCCAATGACTAGCAGTCGACTGTCAGCCTGGCCACTTCCCTGCAGTAAGAGGTTAGCATGGAAAATGGTAAATATGATGGTTCCTTACCGTCCGATCTCGACCTAGACCTTCCATTGGAAGTCTTAGTCGGATCGCTACCTACGGTCCTCTCTGTACAGAGGACACGACCTTACTATCTCTCTTCGCACTCGTATTTACCTCTAGTCCTTTATGACCTGTCGCTTTGCTTCCGGTCTTCACTTGGGTTCTTTGACTCCCACGAAGTTCTCTCGGTGTCGCCCGATCACCACGGTTTTCCGACTCGGGATTCTCCGGGTGTCGTTGACCTTCAGCTTAGCTTAATCATTTCCTGTACACTTAATTCAGCTCACGAGATAATAATATGACTTTAACTTTGGATCTTTGACATAATTAAAACCTAGGTTCGATTCTCTGGTGCCCCTTACCAATATCTTTTGCATTGGAAAAACTATATATGCCCCATTTCATCATATATTTGAAAAATGCAAATTTTTCTAGCTCTTTCTTATGCCATGCAGTGCGTGATTTTAGTGGGTGAAGTAGCCAAGTATCTGGTCTGTGCTTTTTCATCATTTTTACGCTGTCCAATTTGCTCTCTATATTTCACAAAATTTATTGATCAAGTCTTCTTCTATTACCGAGTACATTGTGTTCTGGTATTTCAGGAATTTCATTCTATATAATAAAAAAATGATTTGCTAAGATATTATAGATCTCATAAGTCTTAGATTTAGGTAGCAATTTTTGCTGTTGTTTGTTTGGATCATTGTATTGTGAAGCTATATGGCTTATAATTGTCTTTTGTTTGCACAAATGTCAGTTTTTTTTTAACGTAACTCCTCCACCAGAAAGAACAGTATCATTCTTGCATTAATTTGATACATAATTTTAGTCAACAACATTATAGTAGTTTCTAACTGTTTGCTGTTTCAGCCGGAATGGATGGCACCAGAGGTCTTACGGAATGAACCATCAAATGAGAAGTGAGTTGTACATTCTGATCGATATGTATGCTTTGGAGAAATTTTGGTACTATTTGTAAACCTGTTGGTAACAAGAAGCATCTGTGTCTCAGGTGTGATGTTTACAGCTTTGGTGTCATCTTATGGGAATTAGCAACCCTACATAAGCCATGGAGTGGAATGAATTCGATGCAAGTTGTTGGCGCTGTGGGATTCCAAAATAGACGGCTTGAAATACCCAACAATATTGACCCAGTGGTTGCACAGATAATTACTGATTGTTGGGAAAGGTATGCTCGTCTTCCTATACTGTAGCACTATAAAAGTTCACCTTTTCAACCGAGTTTGGTTGTATCCCAGTTGTTTGCATTTCAAACGCGGTGAATCTGATCATTATCAAGCTGTGTTTGTCTTAACTATTTGGCATGGACTGCATGAGCCGTTTTCCTACCAACTCTATGCAAAATCTAGTAAATCTGTATTTCCATATATTAAGTTAGTTGAAACAGAACAAGCTTGATGGGTGACACATTACTCTGGAGAGTTGGTTTGGTTGTGCCTTAGTTGAGTTTGATAGATTTGGGTTCAAAATCAATCCTCGGCATTAGACATCAAATTGCAAGTCCATTTTGACCACGAAATCAGTTTAGGTCAGTTTAGACATTGGTTTTGGTCGACTTACTTTCTGCAGTTGGGTTATGTGGCATTATAGTAGGCTTGTGCTAGGATGTAGACTACCCTACCAGACCTAATGATCGGTTGTGTAGAGGTTGGTGCCTTGAGCTCAAGTCAATTCAGTTTGCCTATCCATTTTAACAGTAACTTCTCATCTCCGAAACTTCTGCATGTATATTTCAACTTGGTTTTTAACGAGAACTACAATTTAACCATTAAGATGCAAGGACAGTCAGAAGTCCAACCTGTTTACATTGTCGACCTACATATAAATGCTGATTTTTAATGTGTCATTGCTGGAGTTAACAAATATTTCTCTGGAACCTGTTCCTCTTGCAGTGAGCCAAATAAACGCCCTTCTTTTGCACAACTTTTGACACCCCTTAAGCAGTTGCAGAAGTTGGTTGGTGCAGACTGAGGTTTTAAATGTGTGAAAAAAGATGTTTTGAACATTGTCTTCGCACTGGAGCAGCAAGGGTACTACTGGCTGCGAAGTGTACTTGTTCGTGGCCAGTTCCTGTAGGCTCAAGTCTGTTCAAATTTAGAGATTTCTCGAACGGTTTGGCAACCAAAAGGTTTTGTCGAGGCACGCTTTGTCATCCTGAAGCTGTGCGAAGTGCAGCTGAAGAGTTAAAGATTGCTTTCATTTTTAAAACTCAATACTTTACAAGAGTGCTAAAAGTATAGCACTATATAGTACATAATTCTGTCATTTTGTTTTGGATTCACAAGCCGAATCTGAAACCGAATCAAAGTTGTACACACCTGCTCAAGTTGTAACTATTTCTGCTCTTGATAACAAACAAGGTACAGGAAAGAAAATCTAAAGGGATCTGCGAAGGCGCATCCCGATTTCACATCCCCAATAAAGTGTGTTTCTCACGACATCACTTTCGTAGTTCTTTCGTGAGCCAAACTTCTTTTCTGTATGCATGCATATCTATAAGAACAAACTAGTTGAATGCTTCTCACTCGTACTTTTAGCGAAGATCAGTGAACCTTACATTGCGAACCACTCTCTGCAGACTGAATGACTTACGGATGCCAAACAGTAAAGAAGCCTATTGACTACACAGTTTTCATCTATTTCCATAGAACTAAAGTGTGGGGATCGATGTCATGCTCATCGTATGAATCCCCTTCTATTTCTGTTTTATCCTTTTTAGCTTTTTCAGTATGGGACACACCAAATTGCGATGGACGTGTGCTCTACACCTCCAAATATTTTATGTAGGTCTATTAATACTAAACCTGAATAATCACCCTTAATCTTACTAGAATCACAAACAATTAGATGTGAAACGATACACAAAAATCGATTAATTATAAATAAATTGGTTTCGACTAAAGAACTTTTAATGTATGTTACAATCTGTACTGAACATCAGATAAGAAGATAAAGAGGCAAAGATATATAGATCAGGTAAGGCTCAAGCCTTCAGTTGTTTGAACAGTGTCCTAAAATTACAAAACTAAAGTGAATCCTTTGTCATTATCTGTGTTTTAAAGTGAATACTTTGTTATTTCTCTCTCTCTGACACAGAAGTGAGATACGTATCTAGATTTTCTGTCATACATGGTATCCAATGAAAGAAAATAGTTTTAGGATAATGAACTTGATGCCTAGGATTGCTCACCAATCCATTTCACTACGTTTGTGTCCCTGATAAGCTTATTCCGATTCCCTTTCTCAATTTGAACACAAGAGACTTGAGTTTATTCATTCAATATTATAGGAATTACGAAAACCTATCGAAAGCGACTAAATCGATCGATGTGTATCACCGTTATACAAGTCGATCGAACCAACTTATCGGTCAATCCTGAAAAATTAAAGGAATCCAAGTTAATTAGTAATCAAGAATGGAATAAGAAACTGGTCCAACTGCAATTTTGTTCGCCTTTTAATAATTTTAATTTATTATTTTTAATGGAATTAATCCGTCAACTCGTATCGTTTGATGTTATTGCCCTTTGTAACTTAACCTTAATATTATTTTATCATCTACATTTTAGAATATTATGTTTTGTACTAGCTAGTTTAAAGCAAAAATATATATACTCTTTTATATATCGTTTCTCATGGCATGTGTTATATATATAATTCAACAAAGAAATTAATTGAAAGTATTATTTAATTTCTCCTTCTCCTTCTAAACTCTCACTCATCTCCATTATATATTAATGAGCTATATTTTTACTAGTATTTTTTAATTATAAAGGATAAAACGTAAAAAAAAAGAAATCTACACGAGCAAAATAAGATTTTTTTTTCTCTCTCTATTTTTCATTTGGCAAAGTATAGATAATGTCGATATATAACACTCTCTCCATCATCCTTTAATTTTTTTTAAATTTTTTTTCCAAGTTTCTCTACGATGTTCCATATTAAGATTTTATGAATTCCAATCCTCAGTTCCTCTGATCATTATATATAGCCCGCCCCTCCAAGAACTTCCAAACCCTACACCACACTCTCTCTCTCTCAGTCTCTCTCTTTTTCTCCATGTCTTCATTTGATCTGAACCAGGCCCCTTCTCTCCCTGCATCAGATGGAGAAGGCCACGGCCATCGCCCTTTCTTGATCACGGCACCATCCAAAAGGAACCAGCATGATCACGCAGTAGATGATTGCCTCGCAGATCACTTTCTGCAACAACAAGAGGTAATTAACACTTTTAGCTCATCACCATCATCATTCACCATTGCAACTCCAGTAAATTAATTAAACTCGTGTAGAGTCGAACATGGCAGCTCAAGGATCGCCCCATTTTGTTCGCCGCTGGTGTCTGCCACAAAGCCATCAGCCACAAGGTGAAGCTGCAGCCTCAGTGCAGACCGAGAGGCAGCATGAAACTGTCAGCTCGAGATAAAATCAAAACCAATTGCAGCTTCAAGTCTACTGGCGATTCTATCAGTATCAGAGCCTGCTCCAATTGCAGCACCACGAAGACTCCTCTGTGGAGGAGTGGCCCTCATGGCCCCAAGGCAAGAAATACATAAATCCTTTTTTTTTTCTTTTGAAAATAAAACTTGTATCGAAGTGTTTCCCCCCCCTTTCTCTGCAGAGTCTCTGTAATGCTTGTGGAATAAGACAGAGGAAGGTGAGGAGAGCCATGGAAGCTGCTGCAGCAGCAGCAGCAGCGTGTAGGGTGACAAAAGAGGAGAAGCCATGCAACAGTACTGTTGTGGATCACAGCGCTGTGCCATTCAAGAAAAGGTGCAAGTTTACCAGCTCGAGTAAACAGAAGAAGCTCTTTGTGGATGAAGCAGCGATGCCATTGAAGGATGAGAGAGATGCTGCCATCTTGCTGATGGGGCTTTCCTGTGGCCTAATTAGGGGCTGAGCCTAAAGAATTGATTTTATTTTATTTTTTATTTTTATTTTTGCTGATTGTGGGAGGAAAGAAGAGATAAGGCCGGGGCTAAGTGACAAACTTGGAGTAGATATGAACATTTCTCCACTTTGTTTGAACTCGAATAGTGGATATCAATTGGTTTGCCATTCAATTCTTCATTCTCCATTTGAGTTTGTTTAATTTATAATTAATGGTGTTTATTCTTTATAATTAACCATAGAAATCTTATTCGTACGAATGGCTAAAAATAAAGAGATTAATGTCGAAGTTATATAAGAGGCTTCGTATCCATACGTCAAGTGTGGTGGATAAATAAGGTAGTTCATTATATCTATCTATCTATCTATCTATCTATCTATTAGAAAAATTAAGAGTGCCCTTAATTCTTAATTTAATTAAAAAAAATTGTGTAAATATTTGTCGTTGAGGATGATGCGATATGAAAAGAGGAAGACTTAGATAACTAGGATCGATCTTCAAATTTTGTCGAAAGCTTGAAGGTATATATGATCACAATTGGTCAATTTTAATGGCTTCGTGAACATGGATTAAGTAGGGATCACAATGGAACATGATGAGCGACAAATACTTAACTAGCAATTAGGTGGATATATGAAAATAAAAAAATTAAAAAAAAAGAGAGAAAAACTTATCCTTTGATGTTCTTGAAGATGCAAAAGAGAAAATTTGTGAAGTGTAGCAATATATACACAAGTCACAAAGTGCATAATAACTCAAAAATTAACCATTTTCGCGACGACTATCTAACTATGTAGATCATAAAAG
Organism: Wurfbainia villosa; assembly: GCA_025175895.1. Classification (NCBI taxonomy): domain Eukaryota; kingdom Viridiplantae; phylum Streptophyta; class Magnoliopsida; order Zingiberales; family Zingiberaceae; genus Wurfbainia; species Wurfbainia villosa. The sequence goes on from CM046005.1 coordinate 1,530,329, forward strand.
TCATATCGCGCTCCCTAAAAAAATTTAATTTGCGTACTGACAAGTTTTTAGATAGAAGAGTAAACTCGCTTGGAAAAACAAATTAAATTAGCATGAAAAATAATGCCATGGAAATTCAACTTAATTTAATTCTTTAATTTAGTTTATATGCTATATATATTAATGCTGCTCAATACGTTTATGAGATTCTATATAGAAAAGGGGTCGACTTAATATTTGCTTCATGGGCACGAAGTTAATTAATTAACTATCCTCAAAATTATATAATCGTCGCCAGAAAGTATGGGAAATAAATTAAATTAACAGTAATGTGGCAAATATTCAATTGCAAATTACAAGTAAACTCCAAGGAGACAACCTAGTTTGTGAATACCAACTTACTGTCCGTACACACACTTGGTTCACGCCTTGTACTTTAATTTGTTGTAAAAGGTTTGTTGCATTGAAGAATAAAAGTATTGGGTGCATTGCATTAGTGAGTGAGTGAGTGGTTTTTAATGGTGAGCATGTGCAATACTATGAACATACCAAGAGATTTGGCCTTTAAGATTGATTCCTAATTGAACTTTTAGGATGCGTTTGGGTTGACTAGGGGCAATCAATTTTGTAATATAATTTTGATTATATTATAAGATGGATTAATTTGTTTGACACAATTTTAAAAATGTAATATAATATAATCGAATTACAAACGAGGAGAAAAGATTCGCAATCTGGATTACAAAAGAAATACTATGTAATCCGATTACATTACGGACTCAATATTTGTCGTGACAAATATATCCTTTTATTTTTCGTATTGCTTCCTGACGACCGTCGACGACGACCACCGGTGACGATCGCCAACGGCCACTGTCGACGGTCGACGATCGACGACAGACGATCGACAACTTGCGATCAGCGACCGACGACCAACCGACGATTGACCGGTCGGTTGGGGATTAGTCGGCAACAAATGACCGTCCGACGGCCGACGACTAGTGCTCGGGGATCGTCGAGCATCGATCGATCGGTCGCCGGTCGACGACCGATAACCATTGGTAGGCGACCGTCGACCGTCGCCCATGGCCATCGGAGGCCGCGACGAGCAACTGAGTATCGACGATGGCGATGACGGTTACAAAGAATCAACTAAGATTTTCATTCATTACATTCGAACAAAATTTTAAGAGTATTTTTATCATTTTATAATAATATAAATTGCATTCATTATGATAAATAATGGAGATCAAATAAAAGAATATAATAATTTTTGTAACAAAAAATTACATATCGATCACTAATCAAATACAGTAATATAATATATATTACATTACAAACTTAATTACATTGCAAGCTTGATTATATTATCCCATATTGAGAAATGTTTTTTTGATCCGATTAATTTTAAGAATGTATGGATTCTATCTTATGAACATTATCCATCGGAATAAATCAGATGAGCACGATGTAGTGATCCAACATGGTTGACAGCTCAAATCTCACTCCGAAAGATTCACATTTGAAATTTTGAAAAATAATACTCATGAAAAGGATCAAACCGTGATTGCATAATTTTCATCCTTGCGTCTTCACGTCAAATCTCTGGGAACAATTTGAGATTCATTGAAATTATAGTAAGTTGATACATGTTCAGCCAAACTAAAAAAATAGGTGAAAAATATTATAAGAAAGCTCTTCGGTTTTCGGTTTTGATTAACATTTTTTTTTTTAGAAAAGGACGGAGGGCTACCGTTGAGGACGGAATGCTACAGTAAAGTGTTACCGGACCAGAGCTATAGTTTTTTTTTTTTACACAAAAATTAAGGAAAGACAAATAGCATAAGTAAGAAAACTAAATAACAGGGATCTGAAAAAACAATTTGAATAAAGGTTCCTGAAGAGTTCGAAAAATACATTCTAGGTTCTTGATATGATCTCTTCCTCCCGATGAGCCTCACTTGTTACCAATCCATACTAAGCCCCGACATTAGAGGTTTTATTCGTTGTCTCTGTTGGCACAAGTCTTACTAATTTATTGGTAACAGTTACCTTCACAAGAGAAGGAAAAGGACTGAGAGATTATGAGATTAGAAAAAGATGTTTTAAAGTATATTTTTCGTTCCTCAAAAATCAAGATGTTTAGAGAGCGTTTGGTTAAGGCATTTTCGTTTTCATTTTCTGCGGAAAATGAGAAAATGCGGAAAACATGTTTGGTTACCGTGTTTTCTATTTCTGTTTTCTAAAAAATCTGGAAAACGAAGCTTGAATGTGATTAGAAAACGGAAAACGATTTAAAATCGTTTTTCGTTTTCCGGAAAAGAGAAAACGCGGGGAGAAAACGAGAGAAGAAAAGGAAAAATGACATTACCAAACAACCCCTTAGCCTTGCATTGTAGAAAAAGATAGCTTTACTAGAAACACAATATATTTTACAAGTGAAATTGAAAAGGAAATACTTACAAAACTACTCTCAGGCTAAGAACTTGATCACACTTACACACTCAAACACTTAGACACACAAACACACTAGGAGAAGGATGCATTTCAGGGAATGACAATGACCTCTATTTATAGAAGGAGAAAAGGCTGGTGTCTTGTGGGTGTTGGAACACATTAGTAGTAGTGGAAAGATCACGGGTGAAAAGCGCTTCTGAGTGGTCATGGGTTGTTACTGTAACTGTCATTGGTGCTATAGATGTCATTTCTTAGTACTATACCTGTCTTTTCTACATCACGAGTGTTGTCCTTGTTCTTATCCTTCCATCATATTTTCTAAATTTCTTTTTGCCACCGAATCCAATGAATTTGTGTCATTTGGGCCAGGCCGGGGTGGGATGATCTATTGTAAGTTCACCCGATATTGATGGGTTGTTAGCCTGGTTTTCTTTAGCATCCATTCAACATTTCTTTTCTGGTAATGTTGCAATAATTCCTGGTGTTGAGTAATTATTTTGAAGGGAAAGAACTTCTTTGCATAACTTTTATCCCAATAAATTTTTTCAGTGTATATTTCTGCAGCAAGTGTATGCTGATGTTGGAAAAGATGTGACTTTATTATAAGTCCAAAGTCATTATGATCCTTGTATTGATGCTCTCCAATGCTTTAATTGTTCTGCCGAGGCTGGGAGTGCTTCCCAATTTAGATCCTCATCAGAGGGATAGAATTCTGATATAATCTCATTTTTAGAAAAGCCACTCCAGACGTCGAGTTTGATGACATGTCGAGCAGGTTCTATGTGAAGGTTTATCCATTCAGGAGGAGAACTGTCAAATGTGCATTATATGCTGTTTTGAAAGACTTCTTCTTCTATAAGATGTCTAACACATTCTCCGAGTTTGGAGGGAAAGTGTTCTGTTGATTCTATGTCAAATACCCATAATTTATGGAGTAAACCATAATCCATGAGTGTAAAATGTGTAATTGTTTTCCCCTTGTATCTTAAGTCTTTAAAATGTCTTAGGTCAATGTTTGCTCGTCTGAAACTATAAAGAAGTTGACAATTGCATCTCCATTTGTATGCTTCTTGTGAACATGTACTGAATTTCTTTTGACATTTAAGTTTGGAGTTAAATTCTTCTTCGTAGCTGATAGTAATGTCATCTTGTGGATGTTTATGTACCCATTTAAGGGTTTCTTGTATCTGGCAAAAATCAAGCCATGTTGATTTTCCCCCAAGGGATCTAATGTAAGAACTTAAGTATGCTGGAAGGTTGTTTAAGGAAATGTCTGTATGTTGTTGTTTTTCCTCTTTTTTTGTAACCACTTTTGAATATGGAATTTCAGAAATTGCTTTTTGTCAATGTAGGAGATGTAGAAGATAGAGGACATGTTGCTACTTGTTTTCCTTTTAATAAGGTACTGATAAAGAAGTGTGGTCCCACACTTTGTCTTATTGCAGTGAATGCTTCTTCTAGGGACTAAAAACCCTTATAAGAAGATTGTTTATCACTTCCTAAAATTATCGTTTTCACTTCATCCCATGTAGCATAGACTCATGCATGTGATCCGGTTAATATGCCATAACAGAAAAACTTTTTCCCTAGTGTTTTTTCTACTATTGTTTGGAAGTAATTTACTAGAGCATGTATGACTGCAATCTTTTGTTTTGTTGATCCTTGTATTGTAGGCAGGTGTCAAATATTGTTGATTAAGCAGTTTTGTATTTGGTCCAAAGTTTGTCTCTCTTCAAATATGAATTGTTCTGTATCTGAATATTGAGGTAGTTCTTGTTGTCCAAATGTCATGACTCTTCGTGGTGTATTTCTATAGCAATAGTTAAAACTGTTGTTTTTGTTGAACATAAATGGTCTTTTCTGTCTATCCATGGAACTTGAAAAGTGCAATCATGTAAGTAGTCTTGAAAGTGTATCTGCTAGGGAATTATTAATTTCTTTTATATGTTCCCATTGTATTTTTAAATCTTTGTTGATTATTGTATCGGCAAACTTTAACCACCTTTTGCTACTTAGAGTTTTTATTGTTTCTTTTATTTGTTGATTGTATTTTATGATTGCCTCATAGTCTGTCCTTATAGTGATTTCTTTCTTATCACATATGAATAAAAAGAAAGATTATAGATAGTAAATTACTGCTACGATTTCATAGTTTAGAGAGGTTAAATGTCATTTTTCTTTAAATTTGCCAGAAGCATATCTACAAAGGGCTTCTGTGGATTTTGGGTTGTATTTAGATTTTTTCTTTAAAAGTGCTCCTCCCCACGTTGTTTCGCATCCATCTGTTTCTATTATTAAATAGTCATTATCAAGGGGGAGAGACAAAGTAGGTAGTATTTTAACCATTTGTTTAATTTTTATAATAAGATATATATCTTGTTGACTGAAGTATCTTTGTCCTTTTGCAGATGTTTTGTTATATAATGTACCACTTATTTTTCCTATATCCTTAAGATAGAGTCTGACATAGTTAAGGAGCCCTAGAAAAACTCTTAGTTGTTTAGTTTCTTCTATTTTTTGTTTGGAAAATTTAATATTTTGTTGGCAATATAAGGTTGTAGTTTTATTTTCCCTTGTCCTATTTCTGCTCCCAAGAAATCTATATGTTTGGTAACTAGTTTCATTTTCTTTCTTGAGATGATAAGACCATGTTTCTCGAAAATATTAAAGACCATATGTAAATGTAAGAAATGTTCTGTTTTAGTTTTAGGGTTTAGGGTTTAGGGTTTAGAATACTAATATGTCATCAATGTAGACACAAGTAAAATTAGATACTTCTTGAAAGATGTTATCCATCTTTCGCTGAAAGACTTAGGGTGCAATTTTTAACCTGAAGGGCATTACTAGCCACTCAAAATGGCCTTCTGGACAAGAAAAGGTTGTCTAGCTTACTGAGTTCGGATGCATCTTTATTTGTCAGAATCCTGATTTTAAATCAAACTTTGAGTACCATTGAGAGTGTTGTATTTTATTGATAAGTTGTTCTTTGTCTTGTTAAGACCTCGGTGGCCGCTAGAGAGGGGGTGAATAGCGCGTACGTCGTAGATGGAGGAATTCTTTCGTGATCGCGTGCTTGCTACAATTCGATTAGTGTACAGCGGAAATAGTAGAAATAAAACAATAATAAAATATACAAGCACACAATCACAACACGCAATATAACATGGTTCGGAACCGAATAGTTCATACTCCACGGATTGGGCTCATAAGAGCCCTAGCGATGTCAATCACACACCACTACTAAATAACTCATTCTCGGAACAATCAGGAGGTGGAGAAACCTTGTACAAGTGATTACTCTAAGTAATACAATGAACAACAAGCAAATATGAATGAAATACAATAAAAGAAGTAAAGAACACTTTACAAAAACTCTTTTGGAAGCTTACTTGTTGATTGTCTTGGACTAGTCTTGAAGACCCTGGTTTTGCACCAGCAAATCGCTCCGAATTGTCCAAGAAAACCGATGCCAAATCCCTCCTTCCGAGCTGCTTTTATAATCTGCATTCGGGCTGAATTTTACCTAGCAGTCGACTGATCGGAACCATCAGTCGACTATTCCTGTAGCCGTTGTGAGACGACATGAGCCACATTGGATAAGTTCCAATGGATAGACTATCAGTCGACTGATCATCCTCATCAATCGACTGATCGGATCATCACTTGACTGTCAAACCCTAACAATCGACTCGGGAACCTTCTATCCCCAAATTCCTGACCAGCAGTGGACTGATCTCCAGATCAGTCGACTGCCCAATACTGGCAGTCGATTGCTAGGCCAATTCCTACAGTCGAACTCTAGTCGACTCACATCAGTCGACTGATCATAATTCCAGTCGACTGATACACCTCAAACATAAGGTTTTAACCTAAGTATGGTGCCCCCATACTTGCTAGACCACCCTTAGCCTGGACCTAAGCCTTCTAGCCACCTCCATCATCCTCACACTTATCGGATATGTAAAATACTGCAAATATATGGCTAAAGGAGTAATATTATTTTGGGAATTAAATTAAAAAGGGTTAGGGATTTAATTTAAACCTAACCTAGCTTAAGTTTCTGGTTTAATTGAATGTAGGTTTAAATGAATTTGGGTTTAATGCTTATAGGTTAAACTCGATCCGCTTTCTTTAAACCCAACCCGTTAGTGGATCGGACCCGTTTGCTAAACCCAAACCCTGTTAGTGCAATCAACCCGTGATATGGTTTTGATGTGTGTGACAAAGGGTTTAAGTTAGGTTGTTATTGTGATTTGATATGTGCGTTGGAGTCTTGCAGGACTTAGTAATTCGCACATGGAGCCTTGGCGAGTTTTACCTCTTATGACTCGGTCCTTGAGTCGGTGAAGGATAGCTTTGCGGAAGCCGTACGCTTGGAGCATCCGAGGGACCGCCGGACGAGGAGCTTGGAGTGAAGCCGGAGGAAGTAGACTTCAGGGCGAGATGCGAAGGATGACGCTGCAGAGCCGTGCGCTTGGCGCATCCAAGGGACGTGGCCGGACGAAGATAACTTCAAAGGAGAGGGACTCCGAGGGATGAGAGTGAGCGAATGTAACCCGGGAAGGGGTAGTGCTCTTAGGTGAAACTTAGTCATTTGGCTAAGTGTCGGATGAGGTTTCCCGACACTGATCATCGCATGAAATGATCCAATCGCTCGAGTAGAACGAGTTCGATCGTATCCGATGATGGGTTTATGCCGGCCGATCGCCATGGAATGACAATGATCGCCAGAGGAAGTCGCGGCACATAACCTCTCGTAGCTCGATGGGCGTTGACTACGGAGGCGAGAGTCGTCGATGGTTACATTAGTCGATTGCGGGATCCGTTGGACTAAAGCCGATCCGACGTGTTCGAGGTCAGTAGGTGACAATGACGATCGCTAAGGGTGAGCATGATCGGTGGCGGCCAACGGGAAGAAATAAGCCCTCTCTATAAAAAGAGAGGGTGTTGGGCTTTGGGAGGCTAATGCTTGAACTCCTAACAGCTCCCAAAGTGCCCTAAATGTTTTCCACTCTTCTACTTGTGCTAATCTTCATTCTATTGTAGAAGAGTGATCCTTGTGTAAAAGAGGTTACCTCCACCTAGCTTTGTGCAAAAGAGAGATCTAGTGGATTTGACAAAGGAGTGATTCACCTTGGATGAATCGGGGACCATGGATTAGCGGCGTAGCCGTGAACCACGTTATATTCCTTTTGTTAGCATTGGTTTTTATTCTTGTTGTTTTGATTTGCTTGTTTAGTTTTGTTTTTGTTGCGCTAATATTATTTGTAGACAAGCGAATTTCACCGTCGAACGAAAGAGGGCTATTCACCCCCCTCTAGCCGGCCACATCTACACTTCATCGATCCTACAAGTGGTATTAGAGTCAAGTCATTTGTTGAGGACTAACTGCCGCAACAAACACCTCATCAAGAGATGGTCGGCTCCAATATTCATCCACCAAAGTTCGAGGGGGAATTCTCTTGGTGGAAAAAGAGAATGGAGGTATTCTTCGAAACCGATTTTGAAATTTTATTAATTATGGAAAACGGTTTCGAGATGCCTAGGAATGAAGAAGGGGAGCTATTGAAGAAATCAAGATGGAATAAAAGACAAAGAGAGGAGTACTTGGCGAATTCAAAGGCCAAGCACCACCTCTACAATGTACTCTCCCAACAAGAAGTTAATAGGATAGGGGAGTGTGCTAGCACCAAGGAGATGTGGGAGAAGCTTGTAGAGCTTCATGAAGGTACCTCGGAGGCCAAGCTTGCAAGAAGAGACCTCCTCCGATCCCAACTAGCAAATATCAAGCTTGAAAAGGGAGAAAAGGTAACCTCCTTACATTCTAGATTCAAAGAAATTTTAATTGTTCTAATGAGTGTAGGAGAAAGACTTTCGAACCGGGACATGCTCATGAAAGCAATTGATGCCTTTCCCCGGTCATCAAAATCGAGCTCAATGGTGGACTCCTACTACATGTCCAAAAATTTAGAAGTGAGCACCTTGGAGGAGTTCTTCTCAACTATGGAGCTCCATGAAACAAGGCTTGAAGGAATAAATGAAGAATCAAGTATCAAGCCTTCAAGAGGAGTAGCCTTGGTAGCCAACAAAGGGAAGAAGAAGAAGATAGAGACTTCCTCCTCCTCCGATGAAGCATCCTCATCCTCCTCCATGGATAGCATGGAAGAAGCTTATATGGTAAGGAGGGTAAGACGTGCATTAAAAGGTTTTAAATTCAATAACTCTAATGATAGGAGAAGAAGACCAAGGGGAAAGGTGATTTGTTATAATTGCCAAGGAGAGGGATATATAAGGGATAATTGTCCCCTCTTGAACAAGAGCAAAGAAGAGAAGAGAAAGAAGGAAGAAAAGAAGAAGGAAAAGGGGAGCAAGAAGAAGGAAGAAGAGAAGAAAGCCAAAGAAAAGGGAAAGGCAAGGGCACTAAAAGCAAGGACTTGGGATGACCCTTCTTCCTCATCATCATCATCATCCGAGGAAGAAAATGTCTTTGTCACAAATTTGGCATTGATGGCCTTTGACGACTTAGACTCATCCTCCTCTGAAAATGAAGAATCAAGCACAAGTGAGGAGAGCTCTAGTGAAGGGGGAGCTTCTTCACCATCATCGGTATCTGAGGAAGAGGACATGGAGACTATGGTAACGAACCTCTCACCATGTAAAATAGTTTTCATGATTTCTAGTCTTACTAAGGATCTATTTAGGGCCAAAAAGAAAAATAAGAGCATGCTAGAGAAGAAGAAGTGGAAGCCATGGAAACCTCCACTTCAAGGATTGAGAGGGAGATTAGGTCTTCAACCTCGGAGCTAAAGCAAGATGAACCATCTACCTTCGGACGAGAAGAAGAGAAAACTCTTTAAACCCAACCCGTTAGTGGATCGGACCCGTTTTCTAAACCCAAACCCGACCCGTCCCATTCCATAACGCCCAGTCGTTTATGCATTTTCCTCACCGCACGCACGTGAGATCTTCAGTTTCTCTTCTTCCTCGACGCGCGTTTTCCCTTCTCTTCCGAAACCGACGATTGTCGATCCCTCTTCTTCTTCCATTCTTCTCTTCTTCTCCGAGACCCACGGCTGCCAAGCACCTCTTCCCCCTTCCTCTTGTTCTTCTTCCTCGCGGCAACCCTTCTTCTTCTTCATCTGCTCTGTGGTTGGCCGCCCTTCTTCTTCTTCATCTGCTCCGTGGTTGGCCGACGGTGGACCGGTGGGTGTGCTGGCTAGAAGGAAGGAGGTCGACGCTTCTCTTCTCGATTTCTCCATGATTTAGCTGTTGTCGACTCCTCTCTAGGGGAGGATCCAGCGAAAGGGAAGGAGTTGACTGCGGTTCCGGGGGGGGGGGTTATGGACGGTGCTCGTCGGAAACTAGGTAAGGCCGGCTGTTCTTACCTTAGACGGGATTTTGGGTGCTGTAGGGGTTGTCTTTCGCTGAGATTTCCTTTGTGATTTGGGCAGCGACACTTTTCCGGCGAACAGGGCAGCTTTAGGGAAAGGGCTGCCGGTGGAGGTTCCTAGGGCTGGTAAGCTTGATCGATCCTCTGTCTTTTAGCTAAAAGTGAGTTGAGCGTTTGGTCGGTTGTGATGTTCGTGTGGGATTTTGCCATGGCCGAGTGAGAGAAGGGGCCTGTGAGCGATACATCGTGAATAGCTGTGAGTGAGAGGAGAGGACTCGGTTAGGCTGTTCTGGTGAGGAGATGCTCTGTTTATGCCTTGCATTGGAGCTGAGGGTGATTTTGAGATTGGTTAGAGCCCTAAATGGGTGTATCGAGGTGTTGTACTCGTATTCGGTAGATTAAGTGAATACAAGAGAGATGTAGGATCTGATTTAATCGTTGTCGTGTGCTTGAACTTAATGGTAATGTGTTATATGCAGGTTTCGATCACGAGACAGGTCCACGGACGTAAAGACAGTTAGATTTTCTTCATAGCAGGCGAGTATCTTTGACTTATCTTCTTTTAGATATTGTCATCTTGTGGTGCATTGTTTACTATAGCTAATAATAATTTTCTATACTTGTTAACTGCCCTGGTATGTCACTACCTAGTACGTGTTGTAGTCGTTTCATATGCTTATTATATTATGCTCTATCACTTTGATACTTGTTATTTGTTTATTTAGCACTAGAGTAGTGGCATACCTTACATACTAGGCATTGAATGAATAATAAATATAACTTGCATGTGTACATAGACTTATGTACTTAGGTTATTTGATATGGGATCCTATTGGTACATACCATAGGTAGCCATGGATTGATAGATGTTAGTAATATATGAGAGATGTCCTAAGGCAATCGCCTTATGTTTGAACCATTTATATGATAAATGAAGATTCACTATTTGAGTATACATGTTTCCATGTATTTGATTAGATCTTAAACTCATTTCCTGAATGTCCACGATACGATTCACAGCATGAGAGAATTTGTGATTGGATCACAACTAGTGAGTATCTCTACATATGTAATTGTGATGTAACGGAATTATCCCTAGTCGATGAATTGATGGATTTGGACACCATTGATTCTGTCGAGACTAGCACGAGGTATACTCCTTGGCGTAACCAAGCAGCTGATTCTCACTAGCTGGTGACATTGTGATGTCCAGAGTTAATCGTGGATGCTAGTTATGGTAACTAGTTTATTGGAGTGACCAGCCGTAAGACTTCATATGGTTCTTTGCATATATAGATATGTCAATGAAGTTCTTACTGCAGCTTAAGTGCGATGTTCCTTTGACTTGCGGTATTCAAGTCATCTTGATCATAAAGACTTATGCTTTGACATCTTAAGCAAACATCTCTAAGGAGATGTGGACCCGGGATGATTGGGTATAAGTCGAAGTGATCGAAGGTGTTTGAATAGCCTATAAATGATTCACCACTCCTTGCGAGGAGATGTATACCCATGGTCTCTCGTCGGATTGTTACTAAAGTCTTTGACCAAAGCATTACATGTTTAGAGTAAGGTACTCTTCGATACATGTGCAATAACTAGAATCCGTAGGACGAGGAAATGATACTTGGGCTAGGTGTGACGTAGTCAGCCTAGTGGGGACTGACACTATAGACCATGTCCTGAACCAAGTGGGTATAAGATGAGTGAAGGGAATGTGACACGATTCATTCGAGCTGTTGAAGGGTTTCAGAAGTAGTTCTGGATCAACTGTTGATCTTTTCGGTTAATTGGGGATCATGATGTACTACTAGGTGCCACTCATGATCGTTCTATAATTAATGGTTAATTATAGACAACCAACATAAACCGAGAACCTATTTGGTCATACGCACAACGAGCATAATCCGAAGGATTTAAAACGAGCTTGAGAATGAGATTCTCAGACTGAGAGAAACTAGGTTTGGTTGGACCAAACATGGAGCGAGCATGAAATCGTTTCAGTCGCAATGGAAGCGTGGATGGGCTGTGTCTTATGAAGACATGATGGATGAACCAAATTGGTTTGGTTCTAATCCAATGGAGAAGAATAAACCAAAGGGTTTGGTTTGTTTTAAACGAATGAACCAAAGTTGGTTCGGTTCGTTTTAACTTAAAATAAACCATCATGGTTTGGTTTATTTTAACTTAAATTAATGGAGCGGGTTAACGGACTTTTGGTTATGATCCGATAACCATTAAGAGAATTTGTTCTCTATAAAATAGGGCTTAAGGGTTTTTGTTAAACCCTAATCCAAGTCCTTGCAACCCTAAGTTGCCGCTCCCTCCTTCTCCTTGGTGTAGTCGGCGCCAACCCCACCTTGCCGCTGCCCACCACCACCCAATCTCCTTGTCGACGTCCAGCAGCTGCCGTCCTCTCCCCTTGCCGGCGTCGAGCTACTGCCGGAGGAGCTCCGGTGATCTCCTTTGGGTTCGGCAACAAGGTGAGCTTCAACCTTCCCTTTTGGCCGACCCCTATTCCTCCACCAAAGCTGTCCAATTTTCTGGACAGCTTGTTTCCTTCTTGTCGGAGCATCGTTTGGACGACGTTTGGAGCTCCGACAACGGTAGCATTGTCGGGGATTTGATCTCCGGTAATCCTCATAGGTGGAGGACGAAGGATTCGTCAAACGGTTGACGAATATCTCTCCGGAGAAGCGAGTTTTTGAGAACTCGTTTTGGATCCGAATTTTGATTCGGATCGTGATCTTCTCTCGATCACATCGTCTTCAACACGAGGCTAGTAACCCGTACGAAGACGAGGCTCGTGAATTTGTGAAGTCATCCCGAAGATACTCGGCGTGGATACGGATAGAGACGATTCTAGCGAGAATCGTTCCGGTTGATGCCTTTCCCGCTACACGTGATACGTCAGGTATACGTAGTATAAATTTCCTTTTATTGCAAAAATTTGAATTTACGGTTATGTCTACACATGTTGTACTATGCATGTGTGTGATATGTGTGTTGTAATAAATTAGTTTTATTCTTTTATTCCTTCCGCTGTGCACATGTTTACGAAACATGTTCGAATACATACTCGCCGCGGTGTCGGAAACCCAACAGTGGTATCAGAGCCCAGGTTGTGTTTCGACATAATTATAAAATTATTTTGCGATAGTCATAATGATATTTCTGAAAATTTTATACTTTTGGAAAGTTAGAAGTATTTATGGAAATTTTTCAATTTTGGAAAGTCTAAAAGTATTTATGAAAATCTTCTACTTTTGGAAAGTTGGAAGTATTTATGGAAATTGATATTTTCCATAAATAAAATATTTGATTATATTTTGAAAATTTGTTTCCTAATTTAATCATGATTTGATTTGGGAAATCAAATCTTTAAATATTTTATTTCCATAAGTAGTTTTGATGATTTAGGAAATTGGTTTCCTAAATTGACTTTCCTTAATCAACTATTTCCACAAATAAAATATGTGATTAGATTTGGAAATTTATTTCCTAATTTAATCATGATTTAATTTGGAGAATCAAATCTTAAACATATTTTATTTCCATAAATAGTTATGACATATAAGGAAATTTTGTACATGACATAATTGTATGCCATGTAATTGCATTAGATGCATATCATTATGTCATGCGTGTCGTGACATGTAGATGTATGTCATGTATGCCATGTCATATAGATAATAGTTATTTGCATGCAAAGAGGATGAGACATAAAAACCCTAACTCAATATTAAAGCCTACACCTTCCATTAATATGGTTAGAACCAGAGTTCCGTTTCTTGTTCGGATTGTTGGACTCTCTCCAAGCCCGGCTCGAACCCGAACATGTTCAAACCATGGAATAGTTTAATATTAATATGGTAAGAGTCAGAGGTCAATCGTTAGCTTTGGTTGTTGGACTCTCTCCAAGCCGGGCTAATTGGTTGAATGCACTCTAATCATATTAAAACTATTTCTCGATTAATGGGTTGGCTTTAACCTAGAGCATCGGCTTGTTGGACTCTCTCCAAGGTCGATGTAAAGGGAGGTGAAGTTGGGTGCTATGCATATGATGCATACTTGTTAATGTGTTAACAACCCGATGTATGTGTGAACATTCAATTAGTTGATAGCACATTGTGATAGTTGCATATACGTGATATACAATCGGTATATTTGATACCTACTATCATAGTTATGAATGACTTATTAGACTCTCTCCAAGGTTGTTCATATCTATGATGGATATCAACCCATTCGGAGATGGACCTACGATCTCCCGAAGTGATTTTGGGGTTTTTTGAAATTTGCAAAATGAATGGGATTTATGAATGTATATTGATGCATTTTAAAATCATTTTTTCATATATGCTCATTTTGTATTTCTAGGTTAATCGATTGATCATGACGTCTTTGAATTTGCGCACTATTTTGGATTCAAACAAATTGACTGGGCCTAACTTCCTGGACTGGCTTAGAAACCTGAGAATTGTTCTCAAGGCGGAAAAGCTAGCATATGTCCTTGAAGATCCTCTTCCCAACCGTCCTAGGGACGATGCAACTCCAGACCAAATGTTGGTCTATCAGAAGCATGTGGCAGATTCTGAACTGGCGAGTTGCATCATGCTAGCTGCGATGGTACCTGAGCTGCAAAAGCAGCATGAGCATATGAATGCTAATACCATGGTCTTCCATCTTCATGAGTTGTTTGATAAGCAAGCGATATCCAAAAGATTCGAAGTCTCCAGGCTCCTCTTCACCACGAAGATGCAAGAAGGTTCGTCTGTAGTACAGTTTGTGCTAAAGATGAATGGGTACATCGAGCGACTAACCACCCTCGGGTTTGTGATGGATCATGAATTAAGTATTGACTTAATTCTGCATTATTTTCCCAAGAATTTCTCACAATTTGTGATGAACTATCGGATGAACAAATTAGAATCCACTATTCCTGAGCTCCTCAATATGCTGAAGACTGTGGAGCCTTCTGTGAAGCATGAGGAGAAGGCGGTTCTGTTAGTTGATTCATCAAAGAAAGGTTCTAAGAGGAAGGTAAAGGAGCAGAAGAAAGGGAAGAACAAGAAGGCTAAGAAGGCAGAACCAGCACAAAAGGGCACTTGCCATCATTATGGCAAGGAAGGCCACTGGCGAAGAAACTACAAGATTTATCTTGAGTCCATGAGGAAGAAGAAGGCATCCGATGTCCCATCCTCTTCAGGTATCTTCGTTATTGATTGTCATTCTATTTCCTTAGACACCTGGGTATTGGATACTGAGTGTGGCTCACATATATGTAATGACATACATGGGCTAAGGAATAGAAGAAGACTCGTCAGAGGGGAGTCAAATTTGCGAGTTGGCAATGGAGTAAAGGTTGTTGCGGTCGCCATCGGAACTTATTTGCTGAAGCTCCATAGTGGACTAGTCTTAGAACTGGACAATTGCTATTGTGTTCCTTCTCTAATAAAGAACATTGTTTCTATTTCCTGCTTAAATAGAAATGGTTATCATTTGACGTTTAGTAACAATTATTGTTATATAACTTTGAATGACGTACTTTATGGAACTGAAACTTTGAGCAATGACATTTATACATTGGACGTATCCAATGACATTTTCAATATCGAAGCGAGCAACAAGCGTGCTCGAAAGGATAATCAATTAGACTCCTACATGTGGCATTGTCGTCTTGGCCATGTAAGCAAGAAACGCATGTCCGAATTACACCGATGTGAAATTCTGGAATCGTTTGAATTGGATTCATACGATACATGCGAATCATGCTTAAAAGGCAAGATGACTAAGTTACCTTTTACAGGAAAAGGTGAACGAGTGGGAGAGTTGCTAAGTCTAATACATACTGATGTATGTGGACCTATGTCAACTCAAGCTTTAGGAGGCTATAGCTACTTCATTACTTTCACCGATGATCACTCACGGTTTGGGTATGTGTTCTTGATGAAACACAAGTCTGAAGCCTTTGAAAGGTTCAAAAAATTCAGAATTGAAGTAGAGAAACAACATGACAAGAGTATTAAAATACTTCGATCGGATAAAGGTGGTGAATACTTAAGTCAAGAGTTTCTTGATTATCTAAGAGACAATGGTATATTGTCTCAATGGACTCCGTCATATACACCACAGCATAATGGTGTATCTGAGAGGCGTAACCGGACCTTGTTGGACATGGTCAGGTCAATGATGAATCATGCGAATCTTTCCAAGTCCTTTTGGGGCTATGCACTTCAGACAGTTGTTTACTTGTTAAACAGAATGCCAACCAAGGTAGTCTCTACTACTCCATATGAGATATGGAATAGTAAGAAACCTCATGTATCTTACTTGAAGATATGGGATTGTCCTGCTTATGTGAAGCGGACTGTATCAGATAAATTGGATGCTAAGTCTGATAAATGTCTATTTATTGGATACCCTAAGGAAACAAGGGGTTACCAATTCTATAATCCTGTGGAACAAAAGGTGTTTGTTTCAAGGCATGCTGTATTTCTAGAGAAAGAATTTCTCTTGCAAGAAAACAATGGGAGTGTCGTCGAGCTTGAGGAGGCTCGAGAGACTCAAATAGACATTGATGAGATACCTGGTGAAGCACAACAGTCGATAACTCATAGTGATGAGCAATCGGCTGGACCTATTGAAACACCACATCTTCGTAGATCTGGTAGAACACGCAACATTCCTGAGAGATATGGATTTCTCGTAAGTGAATCGAACGACGTGTTACTCATTGATGATGAGGAGCCTACCAGTTATGAAGAAGTGCTGACAAGTTCAAAAAGGGATAAGTGACTAGATGTCATGAAGTCGGAAATGGATTCCATGTATGAAAACCAAGTTTGAGACTTGGTTGACTCACCTGAAGGCATCAAGCCTATAGGGTGCAAGTGGGTTTTCAAGAAGAAAATCGACATGGATGGTAATGTGATTTTACCTATAAGGCTAGATTAGCGGCGAAAGGATATCGTCAAAAATAAGATGTTGATTATGACGAAACCTATTCGCCTGTAGCTATGCTTAAATCCATTCAGATGCTCCTGGCCATAGCGGCTCATTATGATTATGAGATATGACAGATGAATGTGAAAACAACTTTCCTTAATGGAAACCTGCTCGAGGACGTATATATGATACAACCTGAGGGTTTCACATCAGTTGATAAAACCAAAGTGTGCAAATTGCGACGGTCCATATATGGATTGAAGCAAGCATCCAGGAGATGGAATGTTAAATATTGAAAATTTAAAATATTAAATTAAATGGACAAAGAATTAAGAAAATAATCCTAGAAATTTTTCGGGATTTTTAGGGAATTTTAGGATTTTTTTCGAATTTTTTCTGGATTTAAACGGAGTCCGTACGAGATTTTTATAGGGATAAAATAAATAGGCTTTTGTGGAGTCTATTTAAGGGGTTAATAGAGGGTAACCTAAACCTAGGTTTGTTTTTCACCATCGCGATAATTTTTTCTTTTTCCCCGCCACGACTCTTATTCCCCTTCGGCAGTTTCCTTTCGCGAGACCACCTCCGTCGGCACCTCTTCTCCGCGACGGTTTCATCTTCGCCGGCGAGCCCTTCCTCCGCGGCCGTGCAACGCCCCTCTTCTCCTCCGTAAGCACCGCCTTCTCTTCGCGTCTGCCGCCAGCAGCTCTGACCGCCGCCCTTCCCGGTGCCCTGGCCGTCGATTTCCCCTTCCTCGCGTTGTAGCCATCGCAAGCAGAAGCAGCGATTTGCGGTCGCCGCAGTTCGCCGTCCGACGCCGAGGTCGCCGCTGCTTGCCGTCCGACACCGAGGTCGCGCCGCCATCGCTGCTCACGCGAATGACCCTCTGTGCGCTCGTCGCCCACGAGCATAACCGTTGCGACGCATCCACAGCCACAGGACAGTCGTCGCGGGTTCCCTCTTCCCCGCTGTTCACCGCAGCCGCCGACCTCCTCGGCCACAGACGACGCGTGCCCTCCTCTGCCAGCGTCGGCCGTTCTCCAGCCAGTCTCCGCCGCCGTGATCGGCCCGCACCGAGGAGATACCGCCGAGGGGAGCTTCCAAATTTCCGGTATATATCTTGTTTTTTCTTTTCTTTAGTCTGTTCAGGGGGATTTTTGCCGGTGGAATTCCTAGGGCGGGTGAGCGTGATTGGTTGATTTAGGGCAGTTGGGATTTTTGCTTCGGTGAACAGGGTTGGGGAATTTCTTTCGGTGTAAGCGGGCTGTGAGGGTCGATTAGGGGGCTGTAAATTGGGGGTTTGGGTGTTAAAGTTGATTCGATATTCCGATAGGGAGTTATTGGGCCGTTGTGAAGGAGGGGGGGGTGGTTATAGAAGGTGTTTTGGGTTGTTCATAGGTTGTAAAAGGCTGTGGACCGGATTTATGGTCGATTTGGGCTGATTTTGGTGTTTGAGGCGGCTGTGATTGGATTTTTGTTGTGGGTTGAGAGGGCTATACGAGTCCATTTGGGTGATGTCGGTTGTGCATGGTTAGGTGTAGGAGTTTGTGCAAGATTTAGGCTCGATTTGGGAATGGATATACTTTGGGTGTCGTACAAGTGTGATTGGACGAAAAGACCGACTGTGAAAGGGTTAGATAAATTAGTGGAATTGGAAATTGATTTGGGTTAGTTGGTTTATGTAAGAAATTGATTAAGTATTCGATTTGTCGGTGAATTACATTTTTGTGTTTAACAATAGTTATGCTATATGCAGGTTTTGGTCACGAGGCAGGTCCCCGATCGTAACGATCTGGTTCTTTTTGCGGATATTTTATCAGGCGAGTATTTTGACTTATCTTTTAGATATAGTCAAGTTGATATGCTAGTTAGGATAGCGTGTAATAATTTTCATGTTTATATGCCTAGTATGATATGTGCCTACTTGATACATGCATGTGATAGGATATGATTATATCTTTCCTGTTTTATTTGGATCATAGTTACTTGGTTTATGGATATGTACATATTGATTGTGCATATTATTCGGATAGATATTTTTAGTTGGATTTACATGCTTTAGTATCATGCACCATCTTGCATGATTGCATGTTGGCCGGACGGGGTTCCTTTATAGTTGAGCCCACAACCAGTTATATGACCTGCACACACTACCACTCATGGGTTAGTGGTACATCAAGAGGGTGTGTGCAGTTGCTCTGTCAGGCTCCGCTGGTCCGCTCATGGGTAGCGATGAGGCAGCGTGGTAGCGGGCAGGGATCCCTCCTCTGGTCTATAACACCGGGAGATGAGAGCTTAGCTCCCCCACTCTGTTTGGGACAGGAGCATAGGTGTACTCCGACAGCATCCTGTCCACTCAGTTACTCAAGAGCAGTGATGGCAGAGTGCACAGTTGTCATAGCCCTACCCACTCGGCTTCACCATCGCGTGTGAGGCGGCTGACTGGCGTCTGGGGTGACCATGTCATTTGCACGGATCGCATTTGTATTGTGTTTGCTGCATTATTGTATTGATGCCTTGGATATTGCATATGATTGCCATGCATACAAGATTCATATTCGTATATGGTGATGACTTTATCTCTTATAGTAGGGCACATGCTCCTATATCAGGGTAGGAGATTCAGGTGAGTACAGTTCTTTTGCATTTATTTCTTGCTTACCCTTTATGTGAGACTGTACTGACATGATTTTTATTGTTAGCTATATCTTACTTTGCATATCGACTATACCCGCTGAGTTCTTTGAACTTACCCCGTTGATCTATATCTATTTCAGGATGAAGCTGTCAGGAGAGTCCAGCTACCAAATCCCACCCGTCGTGAAAGTTTTTATTTGTTATTTGTTTCTATGGTTTGGATATTTTGATTAGAAGACATGTTTAGGATTGGTGTTGGATATTTGTATTCGTGGATTTTGTTGTTATTGTCCTTATGGACCTTTATTCGGTTTTGTTTCGATTGGATTTGGTTCGGTATTCCTGCCCAGATGGCAGAAGGAGTAAGTCTAGTTTTTGTGGATCGGTTACCATTTACTGTGATAGTTGGCCAGAGGCCTATTTTATTACCTGCGTGTGTGTTTGGATTTCGGTCGTGTTGACCGATGTATAGTGGCCGTGTAGGCCTTGTATGAAAATTAGTATTGTCACCCGTACAGGGGAGATGTTGCCGGATTTTTTTCTGGCGGGGACTCCCTCGGGGCGTGACAATTTATTTGGTATCAGAGCGCCTAGGTTTTCGAGTTCCTAGGGGTTTTTGGATTTTTCGGAGTTCGCCATGTTTTGGCAGGTTTTTGCGAGGCAATCTGGAAAATTTTGGATTGGTATGGATTTCCGACGATTTTTATGTTTCGGAAATTCGAGGTATTATAGACGAGGTCAATTTGGGGTTTTGGCGGCGACGGGACTTTTCTTGACGGTGAAATAGGTATGATGATTAAATTTTATATGTTTTTACTTCTGGTAACATCTGTATTACTTTAACAGATATGAGACGAGGTGGGCGTGCTCCTGCACCAAGACGTGGTGCGGGGCGGCCACGACAGAGGACATTGAGATCTTTAGCGACTGAGTTGCCAGAGAGATCTATTGAGGGTGAGCATGTTGATCAGGGTCAGGTTCCACATGGTGCTGCGGGAGTCGTGGATCCTCAGTCCTTGACGGTTCCTCCTCCAGAGATACCCGCTTCTGGAGTATCCGATGTACTAGCGGGAGACCCTGCTGCTACACACCAGACACCCACTGATGGGACTTGCTATTACAGACCAGCAGACCCATCGGTGGAGCCGATCGACCACTCGAGATTCGCCGCTCGAGCGGCGGCACCATCTGATTGTTTCGCAGCGATTCTGCGACGACCCTTACTCATTCTATTGATGTGGTTGCGGCACGAGCTCGGATTCTCGGATTAGCAAAGTCAATGAAAAGCCGGTTCACTTTATTCAGCGGAGAGACTAATTCGGTCGTGGCTCAGTCTTGGATCGAGACGATGGAGCGTACCTTCTACTATATGGTCTGCTCCGAGTGGGAGAAGGCAGAGTTGGCGGCCTTCCATTTACGAGGCGAGCAGGCTGATATGGTGGGATGCTCGATTATCGGCGGCTGATTACAGGCGAGATTTAGAGAGGCTTTTGAGAGTCAGTACTTCCCACGGGCATATCAGATGATGCAACGTCAGGATTTTATGAGTCTACGACAGAATAATCGCTCAGTGATGAAGTATAATACAGAATTTAATCGGTTAGTCAGGTTTTGTCCAGAGTTAGTTACGGAGGACAGGTCACGCATGATGCAGTTTGTTCAGGGACTAGATGGGCATCTCCAGGTCAAGATGGCAGGATTTGGTAGTTCTTCCTACCGAGAGGCATTGGATAGAGCTTTGTTGATCGAGTCGGCTCAACAGAGGGTCAATACTGATAGGAAGAAGAAATAGACCGAACGAACCACAAGTCGGACCAGTGACCATAGACTCTGGACAACGATAAAGTGGCCGCGATCGGGTCAGAGTCATTCTGGGGCATCAAGCCGGCCTCAGAAATCAGGACGATCTTCAGTTGGGCCCTCCCGGTCTTCTCAGCAGAGCCGGAGGCCGCCCACTAGTGACACCCACTGTACTCGTTGTGGATCGAGAGAGCATATCGTCTCAGCCTGCACCTTGGGACAGTCAGTTTGCTATTATTGCAAACTGCCTGGACACCTGAGCCGAGATTGTTTGTTGAAGGCTCAGCATGTGGCTTCCGGGGTTTCTATTCAGGGAGGACCGTTGCGTCGATGCAGGACACAGAGGCGAGGCGAGATACGGACCTTGCGCCGCGCAGAGGGCAGCTTCCCGCCGGGAGTTGCTTATGGCATTCATGGACAGGAGTACACGATTACCGTCACGATGTCACAGGTGGTTGGTTTCAAGACCGCGATGATGCATGATCGGCCAGCAGTACAATACCATTCGCAGCGCGATAGCGTCTGATGCAGTGCGGCCCGCCACCGTTCAGACGATCGCGGCCTTCATACCAGCCTACGTATCAGCCTTCCTATCAGCCTACGTATCCGCCTTCATATCAGTCGCAGGTCTAGACACAGCCACCTCTGGCAGTGATACCACCTCCACCTCCACCGGATACTGGGCGGATTCATGCGATTACCAGAGAGGATGCGCAGCGAGCCAATGAATCCGTATTTCGCGGAACGGTTTCAATTTATGCATTTTCAGCTATTATGCTAGTTGATACTGGTAGTTCGCATTCGTTCAGTTCTTGTACTTTTTTGAGAGAGATTGGTAGATTACCCACTATTAGAGCACAGCGGTTAATCATCTCCCTACCATCTGGTGATACGTTGGACGTTACCCAGGAGGTCCGAGGTTGTCCCTTAGATTTCGGTAACATCATTCTTACTGTAGATTTATTGGTATTGGACATAGTCGAGTTCGACATTATCCTTGGCATGGATTGACTGTCAGCATATCATGCCACAGTTGATTGCCAGACGAGGGTGGTCACATTCCGACCTTCGAACCAACCCTCGTGGGATTTCACTGGCATCCGGGATGACGGTATAGCGACCATTTCTGCGATTCAAGCTCAGAAGCTTTTATTGCACGGTTGCCAGGGTTTTCTATTATCTATGATCAATGTAGAAGACAATGGTGACTCTTAGATCGCGGACATCCCTATTGTCCGAGAGTATTCAGATGTCTTTCCAGAGGAGTTACCGGGTCTGCCTCCCAGAAGGCAAGTGGAGTTCATGATTGAGTTAATACCTAGGACATCGCCGGCATCGAAAGCTCCTTATCGTATGACCCCGAGAGAGTTGGACGAGTTAAAGGTTCAGCTCCAGGAACTTTTGGACAGAGGTTTTATTCGCCCTAGTGTATCACCCTGGGGTTCTCCGATTCTCTTCGTGAAGAAGAAAGATGGTTTGATGAGACTGTGCATCGACTATAGGCAGTTGAACGCTGTCACTATTAAGAATAAATATCCCCTGCCGTGTATTGAGGACTTGTTTGATCAACTCAAAGGTACATCAGTCTATTCTAAGATTGATCTGCGGTCCGGATATCATTAATTAAGGGTTAGAGATTCTGACATTCAGAAGACAGCGTTCCGTACCAGATATGGACACTATGAGTTTTTGGTAATGTCATTAGGGCTTACCAATGCTCCAACAGTATTCATGGGTTTGATGAACCATGAATTTATGGATTTCCTAGATCGGTTCGTCATTGTTTTTATCGATGACATTCTGGTCTATTCTCGTTCCGAGGAGGAACACGCGCAACATCTTCGTCTTGTTCTAGATAGGCTCCGACAGAAGTGACTATATGCGAAGTTCAATAAATGCACGTTTTGGTTACACTCAGTCGGTTTTCTGGGACATGTGGTTTCGAGTAGAGGTATTTCAGTTGACCCCCAGAAGATCGAGGCTGTCACCAGTTGGGAGCATCCAAAATCAGTCCAGGAGGTTCGCAGTTTCCTAGGCTTGGCCGGTTATTACAGACGGTTCGTTGAGGGTTTCTCGAGCATTGCTATGCCATTGACACGCCTTACCAGGAAGGGCGTGAAGTTCACGTGGACGGAGGCGTGCGAGACTAGTTTTCAGGAGTTGAAGAGGAGATTGGTGTTAGCACCGATTCTGGTATTGCCATCAGGGGATGACAGTTTCGTTCTTTATACCGATGTGTCTCTACAGGGTTTAGGCGCAGTATTGATGCAGCAAGGCAGGATAGTCTCTTATGCTTCTCGCCAGTTGAAGGATCATGAGAAAAACTACCCAGTTCATGATTTAGAGTTAGCCGCTATTATCTTCGCCTTGAAGATTTGGAGGCATCATTTATATGGTATTACGTTTGAGATTCTTACTGATCATAAGAGTCTCAAATATTTGTTTACGCAGAAGGAACTCAATCTCCGACAGAGGAGATGGATGGAGTTCCTGAAGGATTATGATTGTACCATTAGCTACCACCCAGGTAAAGCCAATGTGGTTGCCGATGCACTTAGCCGGAAGTCCCGAGGGACTTTAGCTTCCTTCCGAGTTTTGGTCACGTATTTGATTCAGGGTTTTTCTGAGTTGAGCCTTGAGGAGCAGGGACCGACAAAGTAGAGCATTCTGATTACCATGGTTGCTCAGTCGTCTATCCGGACGAGAGTCCGGGAGGCTCGAGCGCTGATCAGATTTACGATTCATTGGCGCTAGATAACTTCCGGATGATGCGAGTTCACCCGAGATGATGAGGGTAATATATATTTCCGAGGCAGATTATGTGTACCTCAGTTTCACCAGGTTATGGAGGAGTTACTTCAGGAGGCTCATCGCTCTCGATTTGCGATCCACCCAGGCGGAGCTCGCATGTATCGAGATTTAAAGCGTTTGTATTGGTGGAACGGCATGAAGAAAGACATCGTAGATTTTATAGCTAGATGTCTGATTTGTCAGCAGGTGAAGGCTGAGCACCAGAGACCAGCCAGATTACTTCAGAGGATCCCTATTCCTGAGTGGAAGTGGGATCACATTACTATGGATTTTGTGATGGGTTTGCCTAGGACACGTCAAGGTCATGATGCGATTTGGGTAGTCGTTGACCGACTAACCAAATCCGTGCACTTCTTAGTGATTCGGAAGACCGACTCTCTGGATCGTTTGGCAGAGTTTTATTGTCTGGAGATCATCAGATTGCATGGTGTTCCTTTGAGCATTATATCAGATAGAGATCCCCGGTTCACGTCTCGGTTCTGGCAGAGTTTGCAGCAGGCCTTAGGCACGCAGCTTCATTTTGGTACTGCTTTCCATCCGCAGACAGATGGACAGTCTGAGCAGACCATTCAGACACTAGAGGATTTGCTGAGGTCCTGTGTGATAGATTTTGGGGGCAACTGGGAGGATCACTTGCCATTAGTGGAATTCGCCTACAATAACAGCTATCATTCGGCTATTCAAATAGCCCCGTATGAGGCGTTGTAAGGTAGACAGTGTCGTACACCCACCCTCTGGGAGGAGGTTGGGGAGGCCCAGTTGCTAGGACCGTAGAGAGCTCAACATGAGGCAGAGTTAGTCCGTACTATCAGACGTAGGATGACAGAGGCGCAGGATCGCCAGAAGAGTTATGCAGATCGTAGACGGAGACCTTTGGAGTTCTCTGTTGGTGATCATGTATTCCTGTGAGTTTCACCCACGAAAGGGGTGAAGAGATTTGACCTCCGTGGTAAGCTAGCTCCTAGATACGTTGGTCCGTTTGAGATTTTGGAGAGGATCGGAGCAGTTGCTTATCGTCTAGCGCTACCACCATCTTTGACGAGTATACATGATGTGTTCCATATGTCCATGCTGAGGAAGTATGTGCCAGACTCTACACATATTCTGTCAGATGTGTCAGGTTCCATTCAACCTGATGCTACTTACGCAGAGGTTCCGGTACGGATTTTGAATTTCAAGGAACGACAGTTGCGAAATAAGGTTGTGCGACTTGTCAAGGTCGGGTGGAGTCACCACACGGATGAGGAGGCTACTTGGGAGCTTGAAGAAAAGATCTGAGCTCAATACCCCCACTTGTTTACTTAAGGTACGTGAAGTATATTTTTCAGTACTTGTGGTATTTCTTACTCGTTATGCATCTGAGTAGAAAATTTAGGGACCAAATTTTTATTAGTGGAGGAGAATGTTAAATACTGAAAATTTAAAATATTAAATTAAATGGCCAAAGAATTAAGAAAATAATCTTGGAAAATTTTCGGGATTTTTAGGGAATTTTAGGAATTTTTTTGGATTTAAACGGAGTCCGTACGAGATTTTTACGGGGATAAAATAAATAGGCTTTTGTGGAGTCTATTTAAGGGGTTAATAGAGGGTAACCTAAACCTAGGTTTGTTTTTCACCATCGCGATAATTTTTTCTTTTTCCCCGTCGCGACTCTTATTCCCCTTCGGTAGTTTCCTTTCACGAGCCCACCTCCGTCGATGCCTCTTCTCCGCGACAGTTTCATCTTCGCCGACGAGCCCTTCCTCCGCGGCTGCGCAACGCCCCTCTTCTCCTCTGCAAGCGCCGCCTTCTCTTTGAGTATGCCGCCAGCAGCTCTGACCGTCGCCCTTCCCGGTGCCCAAGCCGTCGGTTTCCCCTTCCTCGCACCGTAGCCACCGCAAGCAGCAGTAGCGATTTGCAGTCTCCGCAGTTCATCGTTCGACGCCGAGGTCGCCGCTGCTTGTCGTCCGACACCGAGGTCACACCGCCATCGCTGCTCACGCGAACGACCCTCTGTGCGCTCGTCGCCCACGAGCACAACCGTTGTGACGCATCCACAGCCACAGGACAGTCGCCGCGAGTTCCCTCTTCCCCGCTGTTCACCGCAGCCGCCGACCTCCTCGGCCACAGACGACGCGTGCCCTCCTCTGCCAGCGTCGGCCATTCTCCAGCCGATCTCACGCAGTGATCGGCCGAGAGATACCGCGAGAGCTTCCAAATTTCCGGTATATATCTTGTTTTTCTTTTCTTTAGTCTGTTCAGGGGGATTTTTGCCGGTGGAATTCCTAGGGCGGGTGAGCGTGATTGGTTGATTTAGGGCAGTCGGGATTTTTGCTTCGGTGAACAGGGTTGGGGAATTTCTTTCGGTGTGAGCGGGCTGTGAGGGTCGATTAGGGGGCTGTAAATTGGGGGTTTGGGTGTTAAAGTTAATTCGATATTCCGATAGGGAGTTATTGGCCGATTGTGAAGGAGGGGGGGGGTTATAGAAGGTGTTTTAGGTTGTTCATAGGTTGTAAAAGGCTGTGGACCAGATTTATGGTCGATTTGGGATGATTTTGGTGTTTGAGGCAGTTGTGATTGGATTTTTGTTGTGGGTTGAGAGGGCTATACGAGTCCATTTGGGTGATGTCGGTTGTGCATGGTTAGGTGTAGGAGTTTGTGCAAGATTTAGGCTCGATTTGGGAATGGATATACTTTGGGTGTCGTACAAGTGTGATTGGACGAAAAGACCGACTGTGAAAGGGTTAGATAAATTAGTGGAATTGGAAATTGATTTGGGTTAGTTGGTTTATGTAAGAAATTGATTAAGTATTCGATTTGTCGGTGAATTGCATTTTTGTGTTTAACAATAGTTATGCTATATGCAGGTTTTGGTCACGATGCAGGTCCCCGGTCGTGACGATCTGGTTCTTTTTGCGGATATTCTATCAGGCGGATATTTTGACTTATCTTTTAGATATAGTCAAGTTGATATGCTAGTTAGGATAGCGTGTAATAATTTTCATATTTATATGCCTAGTATGATATGTGTCTACTTGATACATGCATGTGATAGGATATGATTATATCTTCCCTGTTTTATTTGGATCATAGTTACTTGGTTTATGGATATGTACATATTGATTGTGCATATTATTCGGATAGGTATTTTTAGTTGGATTTACATGCTTTAGTATCATGCACCATCTTGCATGATTGCTTACTGGTTGGACGAGATTCCTTTATAGTTGAGCCCGCAGCCAATTACATGGCCTGCACACATTGCCACTCATGGGTTAGTGGTACATCAGGAGAGTGTGTGCAGTTGCTCTGTCAGGCTCCGCTGGTCCGCTCATGGGTAGCGATGAGGCAGCGTGGTAGCGGGCAGGGATCCCTCCTCTGGTCTATGACACCGGGAGATGAGAGCTTAGCTCCCCCACTCTGTTTGGGGCAGGAGCATAGGTGTACTCCGACAGCATCCTGTCCACTCGGTTACTCAAGAGCAGTGATGGTAGAGTGCACAGTTGTCATATCCCTACCCACTCGACTTCACCATTGCGTGTGAGGCGACTGACTGGCGTCAGGAGTGACCATGTCATTTGCACGGCATGCACTTTGCACGAATCGCATTTGTATTGTGTTTGCTGTATTATTGTATTGATGTCTTGGATATTGCATATGATTGTCATGCATACAGGATTCATATTCGTATATGGTGATGACTTTATCTCTTATAGTAGGGCACATGCTCCTATATCAGGGTAGGAGATTCAGGTGAGTACAGTTCTTTTGCATTTATTTCTTGCTTACCCTTTATGTGAGACTGTACTGGCATGATTTTTATTGTTAGCTATATCTTACTTTGCATATCGACTATACCCGCTGAGTTCTTTGAACTTACCCCGTTGATCTATATCTATTTCAGGATGAAGCTGTCAGGAGAGTCCAGCTGCCAAACCCCACCCATCGTGAAAGTTTTTATTTGTTATTTGTTTCTATGGTTTGGATATTTTGATTAGAAGACATGTTTAGGATTGGTGTTGGATATTTGTATTCGTGATTTTTTTTTTGTTTTCCTTATGGACCTTTATTCGGTTTTGTTTCGATTGGATTTGGTTCAGTATTCCTGCCCAGATGGCAGAAGGAGTAAGTCTAGTTTTTGTGGATTGGTTACCATTTACTGTGATAGTTGGCCAGAGGCCTATTTTATTACCTGCGTGTGTGTTTGGATTCCGGTCGTGTTGACCGATGTATAGTGGTCGTGTAGGCCTTGTATGAAAATTAGTGTTGTCACCTGTACAAGGGAGATGCTGCCGGATTTTTGTCTGGCGGGGACTCCCTTGGGGCGTGACATGGAATATCCGTTTTGATGAGACAATCAAAAAGTTTGATTTCTCACAAAATCCAGACGAACCTTATGTGTACAAGAAGGTTAGTGGGAGTGCAGTCGTGTTCCTAGTATTGTATGTCGATGACATATTACTTATAGGAGACGATGTTTCAGTCTTACAGTCAGTTAAGATTTGGTTATCCAAGACATTCTCCATGAAAGACCTGGGAGAAGCAACCTACATCCTCGGGATTAAGATCTATAGTTATAGATCAAAATTGTTGCTTGGTCTTTCGCAGTCTACATATATAGACCGAGTGCTAAAGAGGTTTAGCATGCCGGAATCCAAGAAAGGTTTTCTACCATCAGGCATGGGGTACACCTTTCGAAGTCTATGTGTCCGCGCACAGAAGACGAGAGGATTTACATGAGTAAGATTCCCTATGCATCCGCAATAGGATCTATCATGTATGCTATGTTATGTACGAGGCCCGATGTATCATATGCTCTGAGTGTCACGAGTAGATACCAGTATGATCCAGGAATGGATCATTGGGTGGCTGTTAAGACAATCCTTAAGTACTTAAGAAGAACTAAGGATGTGTTCCTAATATATGGAGAAAGGGACATGGTGATACGCGGGTATACGGATGCCAGCTTCCAGACAGACAAGGATGATTCTAGGTCTCAGTCTGGATACATGTTCACCTTGAATGGGGCGCAGTGAGTTGGAAAAGTTCTAAACAAGACACTGTAATGGATTCTACCACTGAGGCAGAATACATTGCAGTTTCGGAAGCAGCAAAGGAAGCGGTTTGAATCAAGAAGCTCATTTACGAACTTGGTGTGATTCCAGCCATTGTTGAAGTAATACCAGTCTACTGCGACAACAATGGAGCAATTGCACAAGAGAAAGAGCCAAGGTCTCATCAACGATCCAAACATGTGCTTCGCCGCTATCATCTTATCAGAGAGATCATCAGTAGGAAGGAAATACAAATCGAGAAAATCCCCACTGAAAGGAACTTAGCGGATCCTTTAACTAAGGCATTACCTCAAAGTAAGTTTGAGGGTTATGTTAGAGCTTATGATATTGGATACCGTAGTGATTGACATTAGGTCAAGTGAGAGTTTGCTAGTAATATATGAGAGATGTCCTAAGGCAATCGCCTTATGTTTGAACCATTTTTATGATAAATGAAGATTCACTATTTGAGTATATATATTTTCATGTATTTGATTAGATCTTAAACTCATTTACTGAATGTCCACGATACGATTCACAGCATGAGAGAATTTGTGATTGGATCACAACTAGTGAGTATCTCTACATGTGTAATTGTGATGTATCAGAATTATCCCTAGTCGATGAATTGATGGATTTGGACACCATTGATTCTGTCGAGACTAGCACGAGGTATACTCCTTGGTGTAACCAAGCAGCTGATTCTCACTAGCTGGTGACATTGTGATGTCCGGAGTTAATCGTGGATGCTAGTTATGGTAACTAGTTCATTGGAGTGACCAGCCGTAAGACTTCATATGATTCTCTGCATATATAGATATGTCAATGAAGTTCTTACTGCATCTTAAGTGCGATGTTCCTTTGACTTGCGGTATTCAAGTCATCTTGATCATAAAGACTTATGCTTTGACATCTTAAGCAAACATCTCTAAGGAGATGTGGACCCGGGATGATTGGGTATAAGTCAAAGTGATCGAAGGTGTTTGAATAGTCTAGAAAGGATTCACCACTCCTTGCGAGGAAATGTATACCCATGGCCTCTCGTCGGATTGTTACTAAAGTCTTTGGCCAAAGCATTACATGTTTAGAGTATGGTACTCTTCGATACATGTGCAGTAACTAGAATTCGTAGGACGAGGAAATGATACTTGGGCTAGGTGTGACGTAGTCAACCTAGTGGGGACTGACACTATAGACCATGTCCTGAACCAAGTGGGTATAAGATGAGTGAAG
This sequence comes from Wurfbainia villosa, assembly GCA_025175895.1. Lineage (NCBI taxonomy): Eukaryota > Viridiplantae > Streptophyta > Magnoliopsida > Zingiberales > Zingiberaceae > Wurfbainia > Wurfbainia villosa. The sequence continues at coordinate 1,560,620 of CM046005.1, forward strand.
GGAATGAGGCATGATTCATTCGAGCTGCTGAAGGGTTTCAGAAGTAGTTCTGGATCAACCGTTGATCTTTTCGGTTAATTGGGGATCATGATGTACTACTAGGTGTCACTCATGATCGTTCTATAATTAATGGTTAATTATAGACGACCAACATAAACCGAGAACCTATTTGGTCACACGCACAACGAGCGTAATCCGAAGGATTTAAAACGAGCTTGAGAATGAGATTCTCAGACCGAGAGAAACTAGGTTTGGTTGGACCAAACATGGAGCGAGCATGAAATCGTTTCAGTCACAATGGAAGTGTGGATGGGCCGTGCTTTATGAAGACATGATGGATGAACCAAATTGGTTTGGTTCTAATCCAATGGAGAAGAATAAACCAAAGGATTTGGTTTGTTTTAAACGAATGAACCAAAGTTGGTTCGGTTCGTTTTAACTTAAAATAAATCATCATGGTTTGGTTTATTTTAACTTAAATTAATGGAGCGGGTTAACGGACTTTTGGTTATAATCCGATAACCATTAAGAGAATTTGTTCTCTATAAAATAGGGCTTAAGGGTTTTTGTTAAACCCTAATCCAAGTCCTTGCAACCCTAAGTTGCCGCCCCCTCCTTCTCCTTGGTGTAGTCGGCGCCAACCCCACCTTGCCGCCGCCCACCACCACCCAATCTCCTTGCCGGCGTCCAGCAACTGCCGTCCTCTCCCCTTGCCGACGTCAAGCTGCTGCCGGAGGAGCTCCGGTGATCTCCTTTGGGTTCGACAACAAGGTGAGCTTCAACCTTCCCTTTTGGCCGACCCCTATTCTTCCACCAAAGCTGTCCAGTTTTCTGGACAACTTGTTTCCTTCTTGTCGGAGCGTCGTTTGGATGACGTTTGGAGCTTCGACAGCGGTAGCCTTGCCAAGAATTCGATCTCCGGTAATCCTCATAGGTGGACGAAGGATTCGTCAAACGGTTGACGAATACCTCTCCGGAGAAACGAGTTTTTGAGGACTCGTTTTGGATCCGAATTTTGATTCGGATCATGATCTTCTCTCGATCACATCGTCTTCAACACGAGGCTAGTAACCCGTACGAAGACGAGGCTCGTGACTTTGTGAAGTCATCCCGAAGATACTCGACGTGGATATGGATAGAGACGATTCTAGCGAGAATCGTTCCGGTTGATGCCTTTCCCGCTACACGTGATACGTCAGGTATACGTAGTATAAATTTCTTTTTATTGCAAAAATTTGAATTTACGGTTATGTCTACACATGTTGTACTATGCATGCGTGTGATGTGTGTGTTGTAATAAATTAGTTTTATTATTTTATTCCTTCCGCTGTGCACATGTTTACGAAACATGTTCGAACACACACTCGTCGCGGTGCCGGAAACCCAACAATAGGTGTATCATGCATTAGTGATATGCACCATCTTGCATTATTGCATGACTGACGATCATCGGCTCCTCGGTAGGAGGTGATGATACTTAGTAGTTGAGCCCATCGTCAGTCACATTATCTGTTGGTGCAATCGGCCCAGGTCACGATTGACCATGGACTCGAGTTTGACTCGAGTGATGTTTTGATGTTTGACAAAGTATATTTGAACAAAGTGTTTTGGCATTGATGTTTGACATTAATGTCGGTTAATATGTTGGGGAGATTGTTTACACAATCGACCCAGGTTATAATTGACTTGATGGTTGACCAGGGTGGACCATGAGTTTATGGGAAAGTCCAAGCATGGGTCTTGGCAAGGTAAAGTCCAAGTCATAGGTACTTGGCATGGAAAGTCCAAGTGGGACACTTGGCATTTGGGAAAGTCCAAGTCTTGAGTACTTGGCACAAGAAAAGTCCAAGCATGGTCTTGGCAAATGGAAAGTCCAACATGGGTTGGCAAGGGAAAGTCCAAGCTTGAGTCTTGGCATTTGGGAAGTCCAAGGGGATTGATATTGGCGGCGTAAAGTCCAAGCGGAGTCTTGGCGGCGTAAGTCCAATGTGCCTTGGCGGTGTAGACACCGTTAGCATGACATAGCCGATGGAAGCACCTGGAAGCTAAGCGCGATGGATGAACAAGTCATGGATGACTTGGAGGATCCGAGGCGTGAGGTGATGGAGGTGGCTAGAAGGCTTAGGTCTAGGCTAAGGGTGGTCTAGCAAGTATGGGGCACCATATTTGGGTTAAAACCTCATTCTTGAGGTTGGCGATCGGCCCAGCATTATGGCGGTTGACCGTGTGAGTCGACTTGAGTTCTGCCCGGCTGAAAATGCCACAGCGATCGCTCATTGCTCATTGATCGTAGCTCTGTGGCTCGCGATCGCTAAGGATGGCGATCCCGATCGAGTGTCGAGCAGGCGCTCGTAGCCGATGGGCGATCGACTTACGGGCGGCGGCCGATCGCAATGTTGGCAGTCGATTGCCAAGAGATCCGTTAGAGTTTTTCCAGCGTGGATCGAGCCGTTGTCTCACGACACAGGGCATCGATCGATCGTGACTTATGGCGGTCGGTGATAAGCGAAATCAGTCGCGCGCAAGGATAAAAGGAGCTCGGCGGGAAGGATTTTGGCATCGGTTTCTTGAGGCTTTTAGGCGATTTGCTGCCGCAAATCGGGGTCTCAAGTTGACATCAAGCAACCAAGCGATCAAGCATCCAAGAGCATTTGTAAAGTGTTTTCTTTACTTGTATTGCTTTGTATTTCATTGTCTTAGCTTGTAGCTTTTGATTATTGTTGTAATCACTATTATGCGAGGTTTCTCAACCTCCGGTTTTTTCCGAGAAGGAGTTAATTGATAGTGGTGTGTGATTGCCATAGCTAGGGCTCATTTGAGCACGATCCGTGGTGTAGTAACCGGTTCGGTTCGAACCACGTTATATCCTTAACGTTTGTGTGTTTGTATTTTTCGTTATTGCTTTATTATCTTTGTTTCATGCTAGCTTAAAATTGTAGACAAGCACTGACGATTTCCATCGACGAGTATCGCGCTATTCACCCCCTCTAGCGGGCATTCAATTCCCAACAAGTGGTATCGAGCCCGGGCTCTTCTACGGACTAACCACTTCGGAGCTAAAAGGCTAGAGGAAGATGGAACTCCAAGACAAGCTTGGATGGGATATCAACACACCTATCCCTATACCTTCTATGGACAAGAAGGGTTTAAACAATGGAAGTCAAGAATTGAAGACTTCTAATGATGAGGACATTGAGGAATGGGCTATCTTAATGGAAGGCTTTGAATTGCCAAGAGGACCAAAAGGTGGTTTCCTCAAAAGAAGAGATGGACAAGAGCAAGTCCAAGCCTTGAGAAAAACACCAAGGTAATAAAGTTTTTGGTTGAGTTAATACCTAACAATATCTTGTGTATGTTAGGTAATGATATAGATGCCAAGGAGCTATGGAGCCAAGTGGCAAAGCTCCATGAAAACTCATCATCAATCCAACAAGAAGAAGAAGAAGAAGAGGAGTGCACACCCTCTCAAGCTCAAGCAAGCACATCTCCATCTAAAGAGCTTGAGGAGTCCGAAGTTGATAGGGAATCAACTTCGGATTGGTGGAGGAAGTGGAAGAAGCATCCACTTCTATAATCGAGGAGGAAGAAGTGGTGGAAGAGGTAGAGTTAAGACAAACCTCAACCTCTAGGATAGAGGGAGGAAGTTAGACCATCCACAGGGCGGAACAAAATAAGGATGAAGCTTCAACATCCGGTCAAGATGAAGAAGCCCAAAATTCAACTCCGGCACCTATCACGGATCTAGGTAACTCGAGCATTTCAAATAATGATAAAATTCATATTATCTGTTTTGAGTGTAGGGAAGGACATTATAGAGTAAGTGTCCTAAGCGGGTTAAGAAGACTCCACCGTGCCAAAAATCAAGGAAGTCGGTGCCCGAAGTCAAAGAAGCAAAGAGCACATCATTTGCTTCAAGTGCCATCAAAAGGGGCACTATAGGAGTCAATGCCCAAAGGGGGAGAAGAAGGGGCAAAATGGAGCTTCACATGTAGGGGGAGCTAAGGCTAACCCTAAGGTATATTTTAATAATGCTCTTTCTACTTCTTATATTCAAAAGCATGCTAGAAATAATTTTAGCAATCTTGCTATTTATCAAAAAGAGCATGCTAGAAATAGAGAATATTGCCTAGGAGCTAAAAGTATTCACTTAGATAATAGGAAGAAATTTGGGACTAATGTCCCTAAAAACAATTTATCTAAGGACAAACCTAGGTCAAATGTCCCTAGAAAAACCATACCTAGGGAATCAATTAGGAAAATACAAGATCATCTAGGTTTTAACCCTAAATGGACTAGGCATATGCCTAGGAAGTCCAATGCCCATAATCTAAATCAAAACTCTAAAATTGGGCAATTAGAAAAGGAAAATCAAGTCTTGAGGTCAAGGCTTGAAAAATTAGAAAAGACCCTCAACATTATGCAAAATCAATTTAAAGGGTCTAATGATCAAAGTCAAAGGTCCAAGAGTCAAAGTCAACACCAAGGACCTAAGAGTCAAAAGTCAACCAAGGGCAAACAAGGTTTGGGTCACAAACCTAAGCCTAAGGTGGCTTACCATAGTGTTCCATTAGATTATGGAACACTAACTAGGTCTAGAAAGACCAAGGTCAATAGGGAAGTCATCCCTAGAGTTGACCAAAGGGTGTGCCTAGTGGCTAGGGTTTCTAGGAAACCTAGGGTGGCAACTAAGAAGGTTGGAAGGGGAGTCACTCCTAGAGTCAACCTAGGTAAGACCAAAATGACCAAGGCTAACAAGCCTAGGAGGGTCATTAGGAAGGTATCTAGGGAGGTTATCCCTAAGGAATACCTAATTAACCCTAGGAGCTCAAATCGGTTTTGGGTTCCTAAGAGCGTGATTGATTCACGCTAGATGGGTTTAGGGTGTGCCAACCTTGATTGGATGGGTAGTTAACTCAACCATGGCAAAGGTGGCATTTTGGGTCATTTTCAAGGTTATAGTTACCTTGGGAATGTGGTTTGATTTTAATCCTAAAAGATTTTAGGATGTGCCAATATTAGTTATGAAGTTTGATAAAATGATCATTTTGGCACAATTTAGGTTTAGAGGTTGGTGTGCCATTTTGGGTTTTTGGCACACTAGGAAGATTAGGTTAATATGACAAAATATGTTTAATCCCAACAAATGGCAATTAATATTAAAATTTAGGTATTATTATACCTATACATTTTATATGTCATGCTTTGTTTGCCATATGCCATGACATGACATCATGTTTACTTTTATCATCTAAATGTCATGATCATGCTTAGGATTAAGTTTTAAAATGTCATGTGTTTTTAAATTTTATCATATGCCATGACATCATGATTATGAGCATATACTTATTTATATCTTCATTAATGCCATAATCATTCATGCATTTAAGAAAATTTTGATTAAAATTGATTTAAGGACTATGGCATGACTTGGAGTCCCATTTATAAGGGAATCAAGTAGAGTTGCCTTAGAAAAATGCATGAAACCCTAGCTTAGGGAGAATAAAACCCACATCTCACATCCAATTGACATGTATGTGTATTTATATACCCTAGATACATGTGAGATGCTAGGATATGAGTTGAGTTCAAGGTGCATAGTTTTTGCATCTAGATGAACTAAAACTCATCTAATTTTATTGGTGGATCATTGGGAAAGCTTGTGTACAAGTCATGTACTTAGAGCCCAAGGAATATGGTCCAAAATAAGGTTTTGAAATCATTTTAAAATCAATTTAGAAAACCTTGGTGAAGTCTATCTTTTGATAGCAATCACCATTGATGAAGTTGATACAAAATAGGGCCAAAACATTGAAAATTTCAATGGTTTTGAGTTTTGTATCAAACTCACTATTTTATGGGTAAATTATTTTTCAAACATTTTTCACCCATTGTTTTGGTCATAAGTATTGTACGTATCAAATTGCATGATTTTTCGATATACGTATAATTAGTTATGATTTTAAGTGGATTACGATAGGTGAATTTGAAAAATTATTACGATCGCTACCATTAATTGGCGGTCGTGATAAATGTGATCGGTGATAAGCTGTCGATCATTGCCAGGTCTGATTTCGGGTTAACAAGGTTTGTTTAGCCCGTGTTCAGCCATGGTAAAGGTCCCTAACCACTCCTAACCCTAGGATATGCTTTGGGAAGCATTATGAAGGGTGAAAATCCATTGGATATGGTTTAGGAGTTATGTTAGGTCAAAGTATCAAATTTAGGGTGAGTAAAAGTTCTATGTTGAACTTAGAACCTTAATTTTGATGGTTTAGAGTTCCTATTGGCTTAGGGACTTCCCAAGGACATTGTTGGTGCAATGGTCAAGGGGGAGCAAGCCTTTAGGGGGAGGTATCCATCTTGGGATGATGGATGTTTTTTTTTTTGGAGAATGTTATCAATTGAAAATTGATGGGTGTTTGATACCCAATTTGGAAATTGGGAGAGTGAGATAGGATTGCCTCTCTTGAGTGATATAGGACTTATCACTAGGAAGATGGTAGGCATCCTAGGTATTTTTGATCAAGGGGGAGATTGTAAGATCTCATTGGGACATGAGACATTGACCTCCTTGGAGAGAAAACCTTTTTGATGTTAGTCAAGGGAGAATGTTGGGAGAATGTTTTGGAAATGTTTGGGAGAGAACATTTGGTGAGTGTTTACCGATTTGGGATAATTGGTAAGGGATTTGAGTTAGTGGTCTAACTCAAATGATTTGTTTAGTTTTGTCAAACATCAAAGGGGAGATTGTTGGTGCATCGGCCCAGTCACGATTGACCATGGACTCGAGTTTGACTCGGTGATGTTTTGATGTTTGACAAAGTATATTTGAACAAAGTGTTTTGGCATTGATGTTTGACATTAATGTCGGTTAATATGTTGGGAGATTGTTTACACAATCGACCCGAGTTATAATTGACTTGATGGTTGACGGGGTTGACCATGAGTTTATGGGAAAGTCCAAGCATGAGTCTTGGCAAGGTAAAGTCCAAGTCATAGGTACTTGGCATGGAAAGTCCAAGTGAGACACTTGGTATTTGGGAAAGTCCAAGTCTTGAGTACTTGGCACAAGAAAAGTCCAACATGGGTTGGCAAGGGAAAGTCCAAGCATGGGTTGGCAAGGGAAAGTCCAAGCTTGAGTCTTGGCATTTGGGAAGTCCAAGGGGATTGATATTGGCGGCGTAAAGTCCAAGCGGAGTCTTGGCGGCGTAAGTCCAATGTGCCTTGGCGGTGTAAACACCGTTAGCATGACATAGCCGATGGAAGCACCTGGAAGCTATGAACAAGTCATGGATGACTTGGAGGGATCCGAGAGGCGTGAGGCTGATGGAGGTGGCTAGAAGGCTTAGGTCTAGGCTAAGGGTGGTCTAGCAAGTATGGGGGCACCATACTTGGGTTAAAACCTCATTCTTGAGGTTGGCAGTCGACTGGCATTATGGCGATTCGAGTCGTGAGTCGACGAGTTATTGCCCGACAGAGTGAAAATGCACTGCGATCATTGCTCATTCGTGATGATCGGAGTAGCTCTGCGATCGCTAAGGATGGCGATCGTACCGGTCGAGTGTCGAGCACAGAGCGCTCCGTGGCCGTAGGCGATCGACTCTACAGGCGTTAGCGATCGGCCGCCAATGTTAGCGATCGGCCAGAGATCCGTTGGAGTTTTTCAGCGTGGATCGAGCCGTTGTCTCACGACAACGATGGCATCGATCGTGACTTATGGCGATCGGTGATGGCGGAAATCAGTCGTCGCAAGGATAAAAGGAGCTCGGCGGGAAGGATTTTGGCATCGGTTTCTTGAGGCTTTTAGAGGCGATTCTGCGCAAATCGGGGTCTCAAGTTGACATCAAGCAACCAAGCGATCAAGCATCCAAGAGCATTTGTAAAGTGTTTTCTTTACTTGTATTGCTTTGTATTTCATTGTCTTAGCTTGTAGCTTTTGATTATTGTTGTAATCACTATTGTACGAGGTTTCTCCACCTCCGGATTGTTCCGAGAAGGAGTTAATTGATAGTGGTGTGTGATTGGCATCGCTAGGGCTCATTTGAGCCCGATCCGTGGAGTAGGAACCGGTTCGGTTCCGAACCACGTTATATCCTTGCGTTTGTGTGTTTGTATTTTCGTTATTGCTTTATTATCTTTGTTTCCGCTGCGCTAACGAAAATTGTAGACAAGCACGCGAACGATTTCCATCGACGTACGGTATCGCGCTATTCACCCCCCCTCTAGCGGGCATTCAATTCCCAACATTATCTACACACACAATCACTCGTGGATTAGTGGTATTTCAGGTGTGTGTAGTTGCTCTGTTAGGGCTACACGGTGGTCGCTCAGGTGATTTGTATTGCAACGTGGTAGCAGACAGGGATCCCTCCTTTGTCTTGAGACGAGGAGATGAAACGAGGTGATGTCCCCCATATACATACATGGGGTAGGAGGGTGATAGTCTGCCAGCATCCTGTCCACTCGGTCACATAGGTGTGATGACGACAGAGTGTACAGTTGTCACAACCCTACCCACTCGGCCGACACACATGACATGTTGGTGGCTTGACTGGCATCAGGGGTGACACAGGTGATTGCATCATGTGCATACGTTTTTACTATATGCATTGATTGTTACACTTTTGGTTGTTGCATATGATTGTCATGCACATACAGAAGGTATTATGTTGTTTGTTTTGGTGATTCTACATATACTTGTGTGGATATATTTTATGTCAGCTTAGGTGATTCTGATATGTACAGTTTCAGGTATGTATTTCTGTTGAGAAATTGTATCGACATGATTATCACTACAAGAAAATAGAGTTTCAAAGACGAAAAAAATCTGTTTCTTAAAGTCATTTTTCCGTCTCAAATTATTTTTTTAGATGGAATATTTCGTCTCAAAATTCCATTAGTTAAAGCCCCGTAGCTAAATTTAAGACAGAAATATTCAGTCTCTAATTTTAAGAACAAATTAAAATATTATTTATAAATCTGTTTTTAAGTTCACGTTTCAAATAATATATCAAATATAATTTTAATTTGTTTATAAATCCGTCTATATTTCTGTTTATTAATTCGTATACGATTTCGTTTTTAAATATATCACTGAATTTTTATTATATTTTATTTTTAAATTTCTCATTTACAAAATAATTTACAAGAAACAATCACACATTTCAAATAAATTAAAAATATTTCCAACAATTAATTTCTAATGCAACTATACAATTTAAAATTGAGATAAATAAATATTGACATCATTCAAATACATTTAAGCATTAATGAAACTATAAGTAATTCACAAATTTTTATATCCCAACACAAATAATTTAATCTTCATTTTATCTATCACGCTGGGGACCAATCCTTCTGGATATAAATGATTTGTATATCCCAGCTCTTGAATTATTCTATGAACTATTTTCTTAAAAATTTCTTCTCTTTGCTTATCTTCCTCGATAAGCTTTTGCCATCTTCGCTGCTCTCTCTCCCTTGATCTTCTTTGTTAGAACCAATATCTTTTCTCTCTATATGACATCCTGCATCAATATTGAAACAACCAGATTGAAATGGTTTGGAGATTAGACATTTTATTACATAGTTAATAAGTATTTTCCCAAAAGATATTCATATGAAGCACTTTCTGTTGATAGTAGAACAGATTTGTTGCCTAGTAGGACTCCTTTTGATTGCACAGAGACCTAATACAACAATTTGTGAGCCCAGGTGATATTGAAAAAGATCCAGAGGTAGCTCAGTTTTACTAGTAAGAAGGAACATATCCTTCTATTCTACATAAATGAAACTGCTGTAAACACTTTCAAAGCACAAGGAACTAGAACTCACCTTGCGAGCGAATCCACATTTGAATGTGAGCAGCATTTACCAACTGTTGATACTTACTTAATGCATACTGATACAAACATTTCAATAATTCAAAAGTTGTTCCCAACAATATAATGAGTTTTAATTTATTTAAAAAATAAAATAAAATGCAACCAATGCCCACCTATTAAGATTCTTGCTATTCTGGAGGGCATCATGCAAAATTTCCTATAAAACTATATTGTTGCAAAATATCTTTAAATGCATAAGCAGAATAAGCCATAATATGTCCATGTGAGGTTAGATTCTAAGACACTAAGATAGACATCAAATGAGGCACGTTATTCTCACCTTCAGTGTATCATCATGAGTGTTGAAAGAATTCGTCAGAAGCAGAGGAACATTGCATCCATACTTTTTGTTGAGAGACTACAAAAGGTTTTCCATGATTAAATGCCTCTCATAACAAGAAAAGAAACTAAGTTGTCCATACCTCGATTTGAATAACAATCAAGTCGAGGAAGATAAACCCATTGCGCAGTTCAATTACTGATCTGTAGTTCATGCAAACAAAGCTCAATTCTCATTCCTGATAGTTTTGACCTATTAAGTAGGGTGTAAAAACATATATTTATGCTGTAATATCTGATCTTTGCAACTTTGTAAATAAACATTGCAAAGTGGTTAAGAAGGCAATATTTGAAATAGAAGTTTATGCAAAAGCAGACTTTTGATGATTGACCGTGACAACTTGTCTTACTAATAAAGTGGTTTGGATTAACTGATTGATTCTCTGAAAAATAGTTGGGACTGTAATAATGATCTTTGGACTGGACTAATTAAAATATTTGATAGCCAAAAATTACTGTGTTTAACTAGCAAAAAGGCACAAGATTTATATTTTAAAACTATCGTCCATAGTGTCGATAGAATTCTAGCAGTCACTAGATTTTATTGATCAGTTAGTGCACAGGGTACAAATCAGTGAATCACAATAATAAGAAGCCATATTATAAGTTGACTTGTACACACAATTGTCTTCTTTTCAATTGACCTACAATAAACAAGAATCAAAATACTAAATACTAATTCATTTTGAAGTTGAAGTATATATGCATATATGATTGGACTAAAGGGGTTGGTGCCAGATGATGGAAGGACAAACAAGTCGCCAGATGATTACCTGCAGGGCAAGCGATGGCGTGAGAAGCCGCTGGAAGAGAATGGACGAAGCTTGCTTCGGCGGTAAAAGAAGACGGAACGAGGGAGAATGCGGCGGAAGGGAAAAAACGTACCGAGGTTTATGAAATTAACCTAGATATTATTATTTTATATATATATATAATTTTTTTTTTTAATACGTTAAAATTTCTTTAAATTATTATTGGTTAAGTTATTTTATTTTATTTTTTAAACTTATATATTTATAAATTTAAAAAACTTTTTATCAATAATTTTAAAAGAATTAATATTAATAATAAATAAAATAATATTTATTTATATTATTTTTTTTAAATTAATAATTTGTATTAATGAAATATATTACACTTCTAATTCGAGTCAAAAGTCACTTCATAATATTAAAATTAGATATAATTGGTATAATATAGTCACAAGAAAATGCGATCAGAAGATAAGAGAAGATTAATTGGCACATTAATTATTATCTATCAAATCTTTAAAAAAAATATGAAAAAGAGAAAATAATTAGAGAATATAATTTAGTCTATTAAAAATAATTAAACTTATTACTATTTAATAAAAATTTTAAATTTATAAACAAAATATTTTTCTATTTAAAATTATTTTAAACAGATTTTATGACAAATATAATTTCGTATCAAATTTCGTTTCTAATTCGTATTTACTTTTGTTTATAAAAATTTATTTTATAAATTTGTTTCTAATTCATTTTAAATTCCGTTTTAAATATATTTATATAGGTTATATATTATTTAAGTAAAACGGATTAGTAATTCTGTTGTAAATCCGTTTCTAATTTATAACTTTTTAAAACGGATTATAATTTTGTTTAAAAAATCTGTTTCTGAAACTCTATTTTCTTGTAGTGTATTATTGCTATTTATAGTTTACTATGCATGACTATTAGATATCCACTGAGTTTTACTCACTCCGTTGATATCTCTTTTATTTCAGGATGAAGCCTTCCGGAGGGTCCAGTTGCTAGTCCCCTGATCTGATGACTCCGTCATTTGGTTTTCAAGCTTCCGTATGTTTTTTGTTGTCTCTAGTACTCTATGTTTCAAACTTGTAGTATTTTATACTCGTGGTTGTTTGGTGGTACTTGTTTAAGTCTTTGTGGACTTTTTGTTTCGATTTGTTTTGGTTATATATGTGATTGTGTATTCCTGCTCAGATGCCAGAAGGGATAAGTCTAGAGGTTTTAGACCTTTTATTTACTTTGGTTGTTGGCCTGATGCCCATATTCTATTTGCATTGTGTTTTTATGTTCCGGCCATGTTGGCCGATGTATAGTGGGTCGTGTGGGTCGGACAGCACAATTCGTCGGACAAGTACCCCTCTCGGGGCGTGACAATTTATTTGGTATCAGAGCCTAGGTTCTGAGTTCCTAAGAGTTTTTGGGTTTTCGGAGTTCATTACGTTTGGCAGGTCAACTTGTGCATTTTCAGATTTTACGGATTCCCGTCGATTTGGCATTTCGGACATTTTGGAGTCATATTTCGACAAGATCGTATTGGGACTTGGTGACGACAGGACATCTCCAGAGGGCTAACATGTGAAATTATTTATTTTTATAATTTTCTACCCGTAGTAATACTTGGGTAATAATATAGCAGATATGAAATGAGGTGGGCGTGCTCTCGCGCCGAGATGTGGTGTAGGGCAACCATGCAAGAGGACACTGAGATCTCTGGCGATGGAGTCGCCAGAAAGGTCTACGGAGAGCCTGTCGATCAGGGTCAGACTTCACATGGTGTCGTGGGGTAGTTGGTTATCACATTCATTTAATTCTCGGGCATTCTTGAGAGAGATTGGTAGACTACCCACCCTTAGGTCACAAAGATTGATGGTATCTCTGCCCTCTGGGTATAAATTAGAAGTCACCCAGGAGGTTAGAGGATGTCCATTAGATTTTGGCAGCGTTATACACCTGGTGGATTTGTTGGTTCCCGACATGATCGAATTCGACATCATACTTGGCATGGACCGGCTAACAATGTATCATGCCATTGTGGATTGCCAAACGATGGTGGTTATGTTCCATCCTCCTAACCAACCCTCGTGGGATTTCACGGCACCAGAAACGATGGTATATCGATCGTTTTTACGATTCAGTCTCGGAAGGTTTTATCACACGGCTGTCAGAGTTTTCTGATATCATTGATCAATGCCAAGGACAGTGGTGACTGTCAGATCTCGGACATTCCTATCGTCCAGGAGTATCCGGATGTCTTTCCAGAGGAGTTACCGAGCTGCCTCCCAGAAGGCAAGTAGAGTTCACAATTGAGTTAATTTCAGGGACAGCGCCGACATCGAAAGCTCCTTATCGTATGACCCCGAAAGAGTTGGACGAGCTAAAGGTCCAGCTTCAGGAGCTTTTGGGACAGAGGTTTTATTCGCCCTAGCATATCTCCCTGGGGTTCTCTGGTTCTCTTCATAAAGAAGAAAGAGAGTTCGACGAGATTATGCCTCGACTACAGACAGTTGAACATCGTCACCATCAAGAATAAATATCCCCTGCCCCGTATTGAGAACTTGTTTGATCAGCTCAGAGGTACGTTGGTGTATTCTAAGATTGATCTGCATCCGGATATCATCAGTTAAGGGTCAGAGATTCGGACGTTCAGAAGACAGCGTTCCGTACCAGATATGGGTACTATGAATTTTTGGTAATGTCATTTGGGCTTACCAATGCTCCGGCAGTATTCATGGACTGGATAAACCGTGAATTTATGGATTTCCTAGATCGGTTTGTCATTATCTTTATTGATAACATTCTGGTCTATTCCCGTTCCAAAGAGGAACACACGCAACATCTTCGCATTGTCCTGAATAGGCTTCGACAGAAGCAACTATATGCGAAGTTTAGTAAATGCATGTTCTGGTTACCCTCAGTCGGTTTTCTAGGACACGTGGTTACTAGCAAAGACATTTCAGTTGACCCTCAGAAGATCGAGGTTGTCACCAGTTGGGAGCAGTCGAAATCAGTTTAGGAGGTTTACAATTTATTAGGCTTAGTCAGTTATTACAGACAATTCGTTGAGGGTTTCTTGAGCATTGCCATGTCGTTGACATGCCTTACCAAGAAGAGCATGAAGTTCACGTGGTCAGAGGTCTGCGAGACCAGCTTTCAGGAGTTGAAGAAGAGACTGGTGTCAGCACCGATTCTGGTATTGCCATCAGGGGACGACAGTTTCGTCATTTATACCGATGCATCACTCCAAGGTTTAGGCGCAGTACTGATGCAGCACGGCAAGGTGGTCTCTTATGCTTTTCGCCAGTTGAAGGAGCATGAGAAAAATTACCCAGTACATGATCTAGAGTTAGCAGCTATTATCTTTACCTTAAAGATTTGGTGGCATCATCTGTATGGTATTACATTTGAGATTCTCACTGATCATAAAAGTCTCAAATATCTATTTACGCAGAAGAAACTCAATCTCCGACAAGGGAGATGGATGGAGTTCCTGAAGGATTATGATTGTACAATTAGATACCACCCAGGGAAAGCCAATGTGGTTGCCGATGCACTTAGCCGGAAGTCCCGAGTGACTTTAGCTTGCTACCAAGTTTTAGTCACAGATTTGATTCAGGGTTTCTCCGAGTTGGGCCTTGAGGAGCAGGGACCGACAGAGTAGGGCATTCTTGTTACCATGGTTGCCCAGTCATCTATCAGGACGAGAGTCCGAGAGGCTCAGGCCGGTGATCAGCACTTGCAGTTCATTGGCAGCCAGATAACCTCGGGACAGCAGACTGAGTTCACCCAAGACAACAAGGGTATTATTTATCTCTGGGGCAGATTATGCGTACCTCAGTCTCACCCGGTCATGGAGGAGTTACTTCAGGAGGCTCATCGCTCTCGATTTGCGATCCACCCAGGCGGAACCCCTATGTATCAAGATTTAAGGCGTTTGTATTGGTGAAACGACATGAGGAAAGACATCGCAGATTTTGTAGCTAGATGTCTAGTTTGTCAACAGGTGAAGGCTGAGCACTAGAGAATAGCCGGACTACTTCAGAAGATTCCTATTCCCGAGTGGAAGTGGGATCACATTACCATGGATTTTGTAGTGGGTCTGCCTAGGACACGACGAGGCTATGACGCGATTTGGGTAGTCGTTGACCGATTAACTAAATTCGCACACTTCTTAGCGATTTGGAAGACCGACTCTCTGAATCATATAATAGAGTTATATTGTCAGGAGATCATCAGATTGCATGGTGTTCCTTTGAGCATTATATCAGATGAAGATCCCCGATTCACATCCTGATTCTGGCAGAGTCTACAGCAGGCCTTGGGCACACAACTCCGTTTTAGTACAACATTCCATCCGCAGATAGATGGACAGTCTGAGCAGACCATTCAGACTCTAGAGGACTTGTTGAGATCCTGCGTTATGGATTTCGGGGGCAGCTAGGAGGACCACTTGCCATTAGTGGAATTCGCCTACAATAACAGTTATCATTCAACTATCCGAATGGCATAGTTTGAAGCATTGTATGGTAGACAGTGTCAGACACCCACCCTCTGGGAGGAGGTTGGGGAGGCCCAGTTGCTAGGACCCCATAGAGCTCAGCATGAGGCAGAGTCGGTTCGTACTATCAGACAAAGGATGGCAGAGGCGCAGGATCGTCAGAAGAGTTATGTCGATCGGAGACGGAGACCTTTGGAGTTCTCTATTGGTGACCATGTATTCTTGCAAGTCTCACCCATGAAGGGGTGAAGAGATTTGACCTTCGTGGTAAGCTAGCTCTAAGGTACATTGGTCCTTTCAAGATTTTGGAGAGGATCAGAGTAGTCGCTTACCACCTAGCACTACCACCGTCCTTGGCTGGTATTCATGATATGTTTCATGTGTCCATGCTGAGGAAGTATGTGCAGACCCTACACATATTCTGTCAGATGTGTCAGGTTCCATTCAACCTTATGCTACTTACGAAGATGTTCCGGTACGGATTCTGGATCACAAAGAACGGCAATTGCGGAACAAGATTGTGTGACTTGTTAAAGTTGGGTGGAGTCACCACACGGATGAGGAGGCTACTTGGGAGCTTGAGGAAAAGATCAGAGCTCAATACCCCCACCTGTTTACTTAAGGTACGTGAAATATACTTTCAATACTTGTGCTATCTCTTACTCATTATACATTTGAGTGGGAAATTTGGGGACCAAATTTTATTAAGTGGGGGAGAATGTAAAATACCGCAAATAGATGGCCAAAGGAGTAATATTATTTTGGGAATTAAATTAAAAAGGGTTAGGGATTTAATTTAAACCTAACCTAGCTTAAGTTTCTGGTTTAATTGAATATAGGTTTAAATGAATCTGGGTTTAATGCTTATAGGTTAAACTCGATCCGCTTTCTTTAAACCCAACCCGTTAGTGGATCGGACCCGTTTGCTATACCCAAACCCGACCCATCCCATTCCATAACGCCCAGCCGTTTATGCATTTTCCTCACCGCACGCACGCGAGATCTTTAGTTTCTCTTCTTCCTCGCCGCGCGTTTTCCCTTCTCTTCCGAAACTGACGATTGTCGATCCCTCTTCTTCTTCCATTTTTCTCTTCTTCTTCGAGACCCATTGCTGTTAGCACCTCTTCCCCCTTCCTCTCATTCTTCTTCCTTGCGGCAACCCTTCTTCTTCTTCATCTGCTCCGTGGTTGGCCGACGGTGGACCGACGGGTGTGCTGGCTAGAAGGAAGGAGGTCAACGCTTCTCTGCTCGATTTCTCCGTGATTCAGCCGCTGCCGACACCTCTCCAGGGGAGGATCCAACGAAAGGGAAGGAAGCCGACTACGGTTCCGGGGGGGTTTATGGACGGTGCTCGTCGGAAACTAGGTAAGGCCAGCTGTTCTTACTTTGGACGAGATTTTGGGTGTTGTAGGGGTTGTCTTTCACTGAGATTTCCTTTGTGATTTGAGCAGCGACACTTTTTCGATGAACATGGCAGCTTTAGGGAAAGGGCTGCCAGTGGAGGTTCCTCGGGCTGGTAAGCTTGATCGATCCTCTGTCTTTTAGCTAAAATTGCTAGATTCTGTGGTTCCTATTGTAGAATTGTGATTTGGTGAGTTGAGATTAGCCGGTTAGGCGACTGTGATCAAGGAGTGTCGGCTGTGGGGGCTGTGAGTTGAAAGTTTGGTTGGCTGTGATGTTCTGTGTGGAGTTTGCTCGTCTATGGATGAGTGAGAAGGGGCCTGTGAATGACTGCAAACGGCTGTGAATAGATGTGAGTGAGAGGAGAGGACTCGGTTGGGTTGTTCTAGTGAGGAGATGCTCTGTTTATGCCTTGCATTGGAGCTGAGGGTGATTTTGAGATTGGTTAGAGCCCTAAATGGGTGTATCGAGGTGTTGTACTCGTATTCGGTAGATTAAGTGAATACAAGAGCGATCTAGGATCTGATTTAATCGTTGTCGTGTGCTTGAACTTAATGGTAATTATGTTATATGCAGGTTTCGATCATGAGACAGGTCCACGGGCATAAAAACAATTGGATTTTCTTTATAGCAGGCGGGTATCTTTGACTTGTCTTCTTTTAGATATTGTCATCTTGTGGTGCATTGTTTACTATAGCTAGTAATAGTTTTCTATGCTTGTTAACTGTCCTGGTATGTCACTACCTAGTACGTGTTGTAGTCATTTTATATGCTTATTATATTATGCTCTATCACTTTGATACTTGTTATTTGTTTATTTAGCACTAGAGTAGTGACATACCTTACATATTGGGCATTGAATGAATAATGGATATAACTTGCATGTGTACATAGACTTATATACTTAGGTTATTTGATATGGGCTCCTATTGGTACATACCATAGGTAGCTATGGATTGATAGGTGTATCGTGCATTAGTGACATGCACCATCTTGTATTATTGCATGACTGATGATCATCGACTCCTCGGTAGGAGGTGATGCTACTTAGTAGTTGAGCCTATCGTTAGTCACATTATCTACACACACAACCACTCGTGGGTTAGTGGTATTTCAAGTGTGTGTGTAGTTGCTCTGTCAGGGCTCCACGGTGGTCGCTCAGGTGATTTGTATTGCGACATGGTAGCAGACAGGGATCCCTCATTTGTCGTGAGATGAGGAGATGAGACGAGGTGATGTCCCCCATATACATACATGGGGTAGGAGGGTGATACTCCGCCAGCATCATGTCTACTCGGTCACATAGGTGTGGTGACGACAGAGTGTACAGTTGTCACAATCCTACCCACTCGGCCGACACACATGACATGTCGGTGGCTTGACTGGCATCAGGGGTGACACAGGTGATTGCACCATGTGCATACGTTTTTACTATATGCATTGATTGTTGCACTTTTGGTTGTTGCATATGATTGTCATGCACATACAGGAGGTATTATGTTGTTTGTTTTGGTGATTCTACATATGCTTGTGTGGATATATTTTATGTCAGCTTAGGTGATTCTAGTATGTACAGTTTCAGGTATGTATTTCTGTTGAGAAATTGTATCGGCATGATTATTATTGTTATTTATAGTTTACTATGCATGACTAGTAGATATCCGCTGAGTTTTACTCACTCCGTTAATATCTCTTTTATTTCAGGATGAAGCCTTCTGGAGGGTCCAGTTACCAATCCCCTGATCTGACGACTCCGTCATTTGGTTTTCAGGCTTCCGCATGTTTTTTGTTGTCTCTAGTACGTACTCTATGTTTCAAACTTGTAGTATTTTATACTCGTGGTTGTTTGGTGGTACTTGTTTAAGTCTTTGTGGACTTTTTGTTTTGATTTGTTTTGGTTATATGTGTGGTTGCGTATTCCTACTCAGATGACAGAAGGGGTAAGTCTAGAGGTTTTAGACCTTTTATTTACTTTGGTTGTTGGCCTGAGGCCCATATTCTATTTGCATTGTGTTTTTATGTTCCGGCCATGTTGGCCGATGTATAGTGGGTAGTGTGGGCCTTGTATACAGGTTTCAATTGTTCGTAGTACAGGGGAGGTGATGTCCTATTTTCATCGGACAAGTACCCCTCTCGGGGCATGACAGGATCCCTCCAAGTCATCCATGACTTGTTCATCCGTACGCTAGCCTTCAGGTGCTTCCATCAGCTATTGTCATGCTAATGTGGTACACCGTCAAGGCACATTGGGCTTACGCTACCAAGACTCCGTTTGAACTTTACGCCGCCAACCATTGGACTTATGCTACAAAGACTCCACTCTTGGACTTTACGCCGCCAATATTACCCTTGGACTTTTCAATTATCAAGACCCATGCTTGGACTTTCCTTGCCAAGACCCACGCTTGTACTTTCTTTGCCAACCCATGTTGTACTTTCCATGCCAAGACTCATGCTTGGACTTTTCCTTGTCATGACCCATGCTTGGACTTTCCTTTGCCAAGACCCATGCTTGGACTTTCCATGTCAAGTACACAAGACTTGGACTTCTCCCATGACAATGGTCAAACCATCGTCAAACATCAAGATTATAACCTGGATCGATTGTACCAACAATCTCACCAATACATTATCAGACATCAATGTCAAACATCAAAACACTACTCGAGTCCAACTCGAGTTTGGTCAATCGTGACCGGGGCCGATTGCACCAACAATCTCCTCCTTTTTGATGTTTGACAAAAACACCATTGAGTTAGACTCTTAACTAAAATTCCCTTACCAATTTTCCCAAATTGGTAACTCTAGCTAGCATTCTCTCATTAATTCTCCCCCTTTTTGACATACATCAAAAAGGTTCTCTCCAAGGAGGTCAATGTCTCATATCCCAATGAGATCTTACAATCTCCCCCTTGGTCCAAAAACATCTAGGATGCCTACAATCTTCCTAGTGATAAATCACATATCACTTAAGAGAGACACTCCTATGAACTCTCCCAATTTCCAAATTGGGCATCTCAAAATCTCATTTCTCCCCCTCATGAGGAAAAATAACAACCATCATCCCATGATGGATATACACCCTAACAATTCTCCTAATCCATATCCAATGGATTTTCACCTTTTCTAATGCTTCTCAAAGCATATCTTAGGATTAGGAGCAGTTAGGGAACCCTAATCTAGCTGAAATATGGGCTAAACATCTTTATTTATCCGAAATCAGCTCTAGCAGTCGACTTTATCAGTCAACAGTCGGCTGCCCTATACATCAGTCGACTGCCATCAAGCGACAGTCGGCTGATAATTGAAAATTCCGATTTTCAGTTATCAGAATCGAATTTCAGAAATTCATAAGTAAATATATGTAATTTGAAAAATCGTGAAAATTCATACGTATAATACTTATAACAAATACAATGGATGAAACGTATTTGAAATAATAATTTATCAATAAAATAGTGAAATTGACACAAAGTTCAAAAATAAAGAAAACCTTTAATGTTTTAGCTCACTTTGTATCAACATCATCAATGGTGACTTCTATCAAAAGATATATTGCACCAAAATTTTTTAAAATGATTTTAAAATATTTTTAAAACCTTATATTGAATCATGTTCTTTGGGCTTAATGTACATAGCTTGAACATAAGCTTTCCCAATGATCCATCACATGATTTTAGATGAGTTTGAGTTCATCTAGATGCAAAAACTATGCACCTTGAACTTAACTCACTTCCTAACATCTCACATGTCTAAAGTGTATCAATACACATACATGTCAATGTAATGTGAGATGTGAGTTTTGTTCATCCTAATCTAGGGTTTCATATATTTTTCTAAGGCAACACTACTTGATTCCCTTATACATGTGACTTTAAGTCATGTCAATTGTCCTTAACTCAATTTTCATAAATGTATGAATGATCATGACATAAAAGATAGCATAAATAAACATGGTCAATGATCATGATGTCATGATATATGATTAAATCTAAGTACACATGACATAAACCTAAGCATGATCATGACATATAAAATGATTAAAAGTAGATATGATGTCATGACATGTTATATGACAAATCAAGCATGACAAATAAAATGTAAAAGTATAATAATACCTAAGTTTTAATATTAATTGTCATTTATTATTATTAAATCCATTTTTCCATATTACTAGCTTATTCCAAGTGCACCAAAAACCCAAAATGGCACATCTCAACCTCTAAACCTAAATTGTGTCAATTTGATTGATTTATCGAACTTCTTAAATAATATTGACACATCCTAAAATCTTTTAGGATTATGATTCAAACTTATCTTTAAGGTATTCATAACCTTGAAAGTGACCTAAAGTGTCACCTTTACCATGGTTAGGTTAACTACCCATCCATTCAAGGTTGACACACCTAAACCCATCTAGCGTGAATCGATCATGCTCCTAGGAACTCAATATCTATTAGAGCTCTTTGGGTTTACTAGGTATTCGCTAGGAATAACTTCCCTAGATACCCTCCTAATGACCCTTCTATACTTGGTAGCCTTGGTCATTTGGGTCTTACCTAGGTTAACTCTAGAGGTAACTCCCCTTGTAACCCTCTTAATGGCTTCCCCAGGTTTCCTTAAACCCTAGTCACTAAACACCTACCTTGGTCAACCTTAGGGATGACTTCCCTATTGACCTTGGTTTTCTTAGACCTAAGTTGTGTTCCATAATCGAATGGAACACTATGGTAGGTCTCCTTGGGGTTAAGTTTGTGACCCAAACCTTTCTTGCCCTTAGGTGGACCTTGCTTCATAAAACTTAGGTTTTGACTCTTAGACCTAGATTTTTGATCCTTTAACCCTTGTATTTGATTTTGCATTTTTGCAAGGGTCTTTTCTAGTTTCTCAAGCCTTAACGATTTTTCAACTCTAATTTTTTAATTTTGGTGGGCCCATTATTTCTTTGACTTGATTTGTTCATTCTAGGCATATGTTTAGATTTCTTTGGAGTAAAACCTAGATGATCTTCAATTTTTCTAATACTTGCCTTAGGTAGAATATTTTTAGGGACATTAGTCCCAAATTTCTCCTTATTTCTAAGGTTGACACTCTTAGCATATAGACAATAGTATTTGTTATTCCTAACATGCTTTTCATGAGTAATAGCAAGGTTACTAAAATTATTTCTAGCATGCTTTTGCCTATAACTTAAAGAATGAGCATTATTAAATTTTACCTTAGGGTTTGCCTTAGAGGCTCCCCCTACATGTAATGTTCCCTCTTGAATCTTCTTCCTCCCCCTAGGGCATTGACTTCTATAATGCCCCTTTTGGTTCCATTTGAAGAAAATAATGTGCTCCTTACTTTTATGTGTTGGGGGACCGACATCCTTGGTCTTTTTTTTAGGTTTTAGTGTCGGTTGACTTTTTTTGACCTTCTTTGGGCACTTACTCTTATATTGTACTTGTTCTCTACACTCAAAGCAAATTATGTGATTTTTAATTTTACCAAAATTGCTTGAGTTACTTAGGTCAATGGCGGCCGGATTTTGAGCTTCTTCATCTTGACCGGATGTTGAAGGCTCTTCTTCTTGCTCCGACATGGAAGGTGATCTCTCCTTCTCCTCGATCCTAGAGGTGGAGGGTTCCTCTACTTCTTCTACCTTCTCTTCCTCCTCGGATGTCGAACATTCCTCGACCTCCGAATCCTCACTTTCTTGTGAGAATGAGCTCTCTTCCTCCTCTTTCTTATCTTCTTGGATTGAGTGAGGCTCTTCATGAAATTTTGTCAATTTGTTAAATATCTCCTTGGCATCTTTGCAATCTCCTATATTGATCAAAATATCATTAGAAATTACATTAAGCAATATACCTATTACCTTATTATTGATGTTGTAATATCGGAGTTGGTCTTGGCTCCAATTCTTCTTCTTGATTTTTCTTCCTTCTTTGTCTTTTGGAGTGTCGAAACCTACTAAGACACTAATCCAATTGTCAAAGTCACACATTAGAAAATGTATCATTCTACCTTTCCAATATGCAAAATCTTCGCGGTCGAAAGCAGGTGAAATGTTGATGTCATCACCCAATCTCTCATTGAGCTCCATTTTGCCCTCTAGCGTGCTCTCTCGGATGTGAAGCCGGTGAAGAGCGACCTGCTCTGATACTAATTGTTAGGACCTCGGTGGCCGCTAGAGGGGGGGGTGAATAGCGCATACGTCGTAGATGGAGGAATTCTTTCGCGATCACGTGCTTGCTACAATTTGGTTACTGTGCAGCGGAAATAGTAGAAATAAAACAATAACAAAATATATAAGCACACAATCACAACACGCAATATAACATGGTTCAGAACCGAATGGTTCCTACTCCACAGATTGGGCTCGTAAGAGCCCTAGCAATGTCAATCACATGCCACTACTAAATAACTCCTTCTTGGAATAATCTAGAGGTGGAGAAACCTCGTACAAGTGATTACTCTAAGTAATACAATGAACAACATGAAGGTCGAAGCTTCGCTTCCCTCTTCAACTTGGTCGCTTGTGCATGGCGATCCCATCTACGTCCCCGGATTAAAAAATAATAATCCAAGACGATGACGGATTACCCAAGCAACCGATCCATCATCGTGCTATTCGATTAGAGTGGTCTCTTGAACAAACTAGTTGTTCAAGCAACCTAACTCTTTTCCTCGACTAACCGCGGAATAGATGATGTGCGGATCACCGATTTTTGTGTTTATCTTCGGGGTCCAAGTAAATTAGTCGCATGCAATTACATACATAATACAAAGAAACAAAAGGAAACCAAAACAAGAATTATACCTCTTGTTTACCTCTTGGTCTTCTATCGTATGTCCTATCCTCCTCTTGGACGTTGTGTAGGCAACGATCCTCCAAGAGATGAAGCCTCCTAGATCACGTATCTTCCTTTCCTTGTTCACCCTGAACAAAGGAAGATAATAAGCTCCCTTCTTCTCCTATCTAGTTCCGGACACAATCCCTTTGGAGAAAGATTAAACCTCCTTCTCCTCTTTGTTGTTGCCGCCAGCCACCAAGGAGAGGGAGATGGAATATGAATGTCGGCCAAGAGTTGAGCTCCAAAGATTAAAGATGAAGAACCGCCGACCAAGCTACAAGGAAGGAACGCCGACCCTTAGGGAAGGAGAATAGATGTCGGCTCAACCTTAGGAAGAGAGGAAAGAAAACCCTAAACCTCTCCTCCAGTTCTTGCCGTCGACCAAGCTAACTCCAAACCCTAAACCTCTTCTAATCTTGCCGCCCAAAAATTTGGAAGCAAACCCTAGAATCCTTGATTCATTGTTGTCGCCCAAGCCCTATCCCTCCTTTTATAGAGTTAGGCTTAAGCCTCCTTTCAATCTCTACCGTCGGATCTAGGGTTTCATTTTCCACCATCGGATCTAGGCTTCATGAGGGTTTTAATAGGCTATAATAGGGACCATGAGAAGGAGTTGGATCTTGGCCACCCAATGGATCCGACCCACATAAAATCCGATCAATTAATGATAATCCATTCCACTAGAGGATTATCATTGATCTACCTCACCAACCCCCATAAATAAATATGGGCTCCATATATTAATTGTACAAATATCTCTCCGTGTTTAAGATATCGAATGTCCGTCAATTAATTAATTTGCTGATAATTAATTAATCAATATCTAACTTCATGAGTAGTACCACTCAACCTCATCATCATGTCGGACCAAGTCCACCTGCAAGGTTTACATGATGATCCTTATGAGCTCTTCAAGGGGACATCATCATCCTAATATATAGGACACAGTTTCCTCCTATAATCAACGACACACCATGTAAATAATATCATTTATCCAACTTATCGAGCCTATCGATTTAATCTATAAATCTCGCTCATTGGTAAATTAAAGAAATAAATATTAAGTACATGTGCCCGTTATTATATCGGGATTAAGAGCATGTACACCATAATATCCGAGGTTCAATTCAATTATGTAGTCAGCAATAAATTGAATCACCTCTAAGTCGGTCCTGCTCAATACACACAAAGTGTACTAGTGTAATTCTATGGTCAAGACAAATCAATACCAAATCACACTACAACCATACTAATGGTTTGTCTAAAACCATCTCGGTTGTGAGCCTCTACTTATACTCTACAAGGAACTGATAACATGATCTCCCGTGTGACACTACACGTCATGTTATCTACAATATAATGTATCAAACAATATGCATAACCATAAATATGCAAACAATGATCATGTGATTCTTATTTCAAAAATAAAGATGTTTATACAAAAGATAGACTTTTCAGTATACATCCCAACACAACAAGCAAATATGAATGAAATACAACAAAAGAAGTAAGAACACTTTAAAAAAACTCTTTTGGAAGCTTGCTTGTTGATTGCCTTGGACTAGCCTTGAAGACCCTGATTTGCACTAGCAAATCACTCCAAATCGTCTAAAAAAATCGGTGTCAAATCCCTCCTTCCGAGCTACTTTTATAACCTGCATTCGGGATGGATTTCGCCTAGCAGTCGACTGATCGGGACCATCAGTCGACTGCTCCTATAGCCATTATGAGACAACGGCATGAGCCACGTTAGATAAGTTCCAACGGATAGACTATCAGTCGACTGATCATCCTCATCAATCGACTGATCGGGTCATCACTTGACTTTCAAACCCTAACAGTTGACTCGGAAACCTTCTGTCCTCGAATTCCCGAGTCGGTGATCTCATATCGATCGGCATTCGCTGGACGCATCGGTCGGCCCCGATCTTGCGTGATCGACTACTAGGCCAATTCCTGCAGTCGAACTCTAGTCGACTCACATCAGTCGACTGACCATAGTCCCAATCAATTAATATACCTCAAACATAAGGTTTTAACCCAAGTATGGTGCCCCCATACTTGCTAGACCATCCTTAGCCTAGACCTAAGCCTTCTAGCCACCTCCATCAACCTCACGCCTATTGGATCCTTCCAAGTCATCCATGATTTGTTTATCCATACGCTAGCCTTCAGGTGCTTCCATCAACTATTATCATGCTAATGTGGTCTACACCGCCAAGGCACATTGGGCTTACGCTGTCAAGACTCCGCTTGGATTTTACGCCGCCAACTATTGGAATTATACTGCCAAGACTCCACCCTTGGACTTTACGCCGCCAATATTCCCCTTGAACTTTTCAATTGCCAAGACCCATGCTTGGACTTTCCTTGCCAAGACCCACACTTGGACTTTTCTTGCCAACCCATGTTGGAATTTCTATGCCAAGACCCATGCTTAGACTTTTCCTTGCCAAGACCCATGCTTGGACTTTCCTTTGCCAAGACTCATGCTTGGACTTTTCATGTCAAGACAAATGCTTGGACTTTCCATGTCAAGTACACAAGACTTGGACTTCTCCCATGACAATGGTCAAACCATCGTCAAACATCAAGATTATAACCTGGGTCGATTGTACCAACAATCTTCCCAATACATTGTCAAACATCAAAACACTACTCGAGTCCAACTCGAGTATGATCAATCGTGACCTCGGTCGATTGCACCAACATGTCTGATATTTTATACCTATCTTCATGCCAATTGTCATTAAGTTTTTTATAATTGAAAATCATTCTAGATTGTCCTCTCTTTTGTTTTGATCCTTTGTTGACTATAAAAGCAGGGCTTCTATGTCTAGAGGTGGATCTCTGTATTAGTTTTAAATCTAATAATTGTTTAATATGTACTTTACATTCTTCTATTTCCTAATTAGTATACTTAAAGTCTTGTGCTTTTATTGTAATGTCTGAGTTTATAATATCTAATTTATAATATGTTTTGTCTATATTCCAGTATTTTGTGGGATTTTCTCCTATTATTTCTAATTTTTCCATTATGGAAACTAACATGTCTAAATCGTCTTGTGATTTTAGGAGATTTAGAAAGTGTGTTGTTTGTATTAAATCATTAGGTATGTCTACTCCTATTGTTTCTATGTCATCATAAATTTCTAGGAAATCTTGGTTATGATTAACTTGATTGTAACAATTTTTCTTTTTGTATTCTCCTAGTATTGCACATTGGCAGTCTTGTTGTTGTTCTATTTCCTCTTGTATTCGTTCACGTACCAATTGACCTAGGAATTCTAATTCTGTTCTTGGGTTTTCCACACTTTCTTCTAAGTTTTGAAGATTAGGATTGGAGCCTTCTAGTTGTTTGGGATCGGGGTCTTCTGGTTGCTCTAGCCCACCATGCTCCGAGGCGCGAAATGTGGAGGGGTATTCAAAAAGAAGGGGAGAAATAATAGGTGTAGACATAAAAACTGCATAGTCCTTAGTAGGAAGAAGAGCCCGTTGTGAATATAGAAGGAAAGAGAGACCCAGAATTAAATGTAAATTTGTTTGCTTAAGAGAGGAAACCCAAAAGTCAGAGATTGGGAGAGAGGGGTTGTAGTTACCACAACTAGTAAAATATTTTAAATGTGTATTAGGGACATATTTATGAATCGTATGTTTGGATCCATCAAATAGAGTACTAACCTGGGGTTGGTTTGTATACTTGATTAAATGTTGTGGTAAAAAAGTGCTAAGGATATCTTCGTCAGTCGTAGAACTTGCGACGCCTGTATCAATGAGGGCATGAAGGTTTAATTTATGGCCTTGAATTACAAGGGTACATTGAACTCTAAGTTCAGCCATAATACCAAAGTTGCACATACTAGGAGTTTTTATAAAAACTCTATTACTGGTAGAGGGAAGAAATTGAGGAGTGGAAAGATGAGGGTCAAGAAGAGTAGTAGTATCTTCGCATTCATCGTATGCTTGATTTTGTTGTTATTGTTGTAAAGACCTAAGTTCTGTTTCTAGTAAATTGAGTCGAGTTTCGAGGACAGAGATTCTGGCCTCCATTAATTGGTTGCGGTTAGTACCTGTGGTTGGTTGAGGTTTTATAGTAATGTTATAGTCGTTTTTAAGATAATAATTACATATTTGATTGTTGCATTTTTTACATGTTCCTCTTTTGTTAACCGCCATATAAAAGCCGCAAAGGAAACAGGGTGTCCAATAATTCCCTTCTCATAAGTTCCAGTCATGTTGGCAGTTGTCTTCTTTAAGGGGTGGATAAGGAGTTCTTTCGGTTCTGTACATATAGTTAGTGTGTAATAATAGTTGTTCCTCCTCCTCCAGAGAATCCAATAAATCATCCCAAGAATTATTTATAGTTTCTGGGATAGAAATACCATATTTGGATGCATAATCGTATTCTGGTGGTGGGTAAGTATTCATAGGTGAATATTCAGGTGTTACTTCCTTAGAGTCATTAGCTGATAGGATTGAGTATACAGAAGATGTATCTGAAATATCTGATTGTATTTTAATCAGATCTTCATTTGTGTTAGCCATAAGACTAGATGCTTTGGTATATAAATTTCTCCTATTATGACAAGTTGAAGATAAATGTCCTAATTGGTTATAAGCATAATAGGTAAGTGTATATGCATATGTCTTTTTAGGTTTAAATTTTTTTATATGTTTTTCTTTATTTAAGTAGGGTTTGCTGGCTGTACTTTTTTTTAAGGTAATAAATCTTTTTATATTGTCTTTTAGGTTGAGGGGGTGATTTTCTTCTAAAAGTTTCTTTTCTGGATGTAATTCCATATAGTTGTGGGGGTATAAATCTATTTACAAAACCCGTATTATTGTGTTTTTAGTGTTCTTTGTATTTGAATGAATGTACATTTTTCTTTTAGTTTTGTAATTATATATTGGATTCGTACACCTATATTGTTATGTATATCGGTTACATTCATATCTGTTTATGATTTATGTATTTCTTTTTCCAGCTCTCCAGATAATTTACTGAATAGTCGTTCTCCTAGATCAGGATTATAATAATTACCTGAAACTGCAGTTAGTGCAAAGAAATCATTACAAAAATGTTTTATGTATGACCAGTTTGTAATATGTAGTTGTTCCAAATCTCTCATGGCTTCTCTTTGCCTTAAGTCTAAACCAGTATTAGTATCTCTAACAGTAAGTATCCTATGCATAACATAACAAAAATTTAGTGTGTTATTTCCTTGATTAGCTATTTTTGTTATTTCTTCAGGAAATTTTGACTTGAAGGCTTCCCATGCTACCCTGGCTACATCGCCTAAATAATTTTCAGCTATCCTTAGCATAACGTCTCTTGTTTCAATGTTTAATTCATGTTTCGCCATATAATCTCTTTTTCCCGAGACTATCCATTGTTCCAAATAATTATCATATAGTTGGAGGTCACATTATGTAATATTTAAGAGAACTAATTCCTTTCCAATGAAAGTAATTTCTGGAGGTTTTCTTTTCCCCATTGTTTTTAATAAATGATTGTTATTTGTATAAGGATCTATTTGTGTTCTAGAGAAATGTCCTTAACTATTGTGTTTTAGGTCATATTTAGAATTTTTCTCAAAATCCACAGAAGTCCTTTGTAGATATGTTTCTGGCAAATTTAAAGAAAAAAGACATTTAACCTCTCTAGATTATGAAATCTTAGCAGTAATTTACTGTCTAGAATCTTTCTTTTTATTCATATGTGATAAAAAAGAAATCACCATAAGGATAGATTGTGAGGCAATCATAAAATACAATCAACAAACAAAAGAAACAAGAAAAACTCTAAGTAGCAAAAGGTGGTTAAAGTTTGTCGATACAATAATCAACAAAGGTTTAAAAATACAATGGGAACATATAAAAGGAATTAACAATTCCCTAGCAGAAATACTTTCAAGACTACTTACATGATTGCATTTTTCAGGTTTCATGGACAGATAGAAAAGGCCCTTTATGTTCAACAAAAACAACAGTTTTAACTATGACTATACAAATACACCACGAAGAGTCATGACATTTAGACAACAAGAACTACCTTAATATTCAGATACGGAACAATTCCTCTTTGAAGAGAGACAAACTTTGGGCCAGATACAAAACTGCATAATCGACAATATCTGGCACCTGCCTACAATACAAGGAGCAACAAAATAAAAGATTACAGTCATACATGCTCTAGTAAATTACTTCCAAACAATAGTAGAAAAACCACTGGGAAAAAGTACTTCTATTATGACATGTTAACCGGATCACATGTAGGAGTCTATGCTACATGGGATGAAGTGAAAATAGTAATTTTGGGAAGTGATAAACAATCTTCTTACAGGGGTTTTTAGTCCCTAGAAGAAGCATTCACTGCAGTAAGACAAAGTGTGGGACAACACTTCTTTATCAGTACCTTATTAAAAGGAAAACAAGTAGCAACATGTCCTCTATCTTCTACTTCTCCTATATTGACAAGAGCAATTTCTGAAATTACATATTCGGAAGTGGTTACAAAAAAAAGAGGAAAAACAACTACAGATAGACATTTCCTTAAACAACCTTCCAACAGATTTAAGTTCTTACATTAGGTCCCTTGGGGAAAAATCAACATGGCTTGATTTTTGCCAGATACAAGAAGCCCTTAAATGGATACATGAACATCCACAAGATGATATTACTATTAGCTACGAAGGAGAATTTAACTCCAAACTTAAATGTCAAAAGAAATTCAGTACATGTTCACAAGAAGCATATAAATGGGGATGCAATTGTCAACTTCTTTACAGTTGCAGACGAGCAAACATTAACCTAAGATATTTTAAAGACTTAAGATACAAGGGGAAAACAATTGCACATTTTACACTCATGGATTATGGTTTACTCTATAAATTGTGAGTATTCGACATAGAATCAACAGAACACTTTCCCTCCAAACTCGGAGAATATGTTAGACATCTTATAGAAGAAATCTTTCAAAATAGCATACAATATACATTTGGCAGTTCTCCTCCTGAATGGATAAACCTTCACATAGAACTTGGTCGACATGTCATTAAACTCGACGTCCGGAGTGGCTTTTCTAAAAATGAGATTATATCAGAATTCTATCTCTCTGATGAGGATCTAAATTGGGAAGCACTCCCAGCCTCGACAGAACAATTAAAGCATTGGAGAGCATCAATACAAGGATCACAATGACTTTGGACTTATAATGAAGCCACATCTTTTCCAAAATTAGCATACACTCTTGCTGTAGAAATATATACTGAAAAAATTTATTTGAATAAAAGTTATGCCAAGAAGTTCTTTCCCTTCAAAATAATTACTCAACACCAGGTATTATTGCAACATTACCAGAAAAGAAATGTTGAATGGATTCTAAAGAAAATCAGGCTAACAACCCATCAATATCGGGAGAACTTACAGCAAATTAGCCCACCCCGGCCTAGCCCAGATGACACAGATTCATTGGATTCGGTGGCAGAAAGAAATTTAGAAAATATGATGGAAGGATAAGAACAAGGACAACACCCGTGACGTAGAAAGGATAACTACAGTACTAAGAAATGACATCTACAGTACCAATGACAGTTACAGTAACAACCCATGACACCACTCAGAAGCATTTTCCACCCATGATCTTTCCACTACTACTAATGTGTTCCAGCACCCACAAGACCAACCTTTTCTCCTTCTATAAATAGAGGTCATTGTTATTCCCTGAAATGCATCCTTCTCTCAACAGTTTCCTCTTCGAGTGTGTTTGTGTGTCTGAGTGTTTGAGTGTGTAAGTGTGATCAAGTCCTTAGTTTGAGAGTCTAGTTTTGTAAGTATTTCCTTTTCAATTTCACTTGTAAAATATATTGTGTTTCTAGTAAAGCTACCTTTTTCTACAATACAAGGCTAAACGTCTTGGTTTCTGAGGAATAAAAAATATACTTTAGAACATCTTTTTCTAATCTCATAATCCCGCAATCCTTTTTCGTCCCTTGTGAAGGTAACTGTTACCAATAAACTAGTATGACTTGTGCTAACAGAGGCAATGGATAAGACCTCTAATGTCGGGACTCAGTATGAATTGGTAAAAAGTGAGGCTCATTGAGAGGAAGAGATTAGGTCAAGAACCTAGAATATATCTTTCGAACTCCTCAGGAACCTTCATTCAAATTGTTTTTTCATATCTCTGTTATTTAATTTTCTTACTTATGCTATTTGTCTTTCCCTAATTTTTGTGTAAAAAAAAATTGTAGCACCGGTCATGCAGCAATTTACTGTAGCACTCCGTCCTCAACTGTAGCACTCTGTCCTTTTCTAAAAAATAAAAAAAGTTAATCAAAATCAAAAAATCGAAAATCTAGTAAAAGGGTATTAAGACTGTATGGAAAAAGATTCATAGTGAAACTTTTCAAAAAATATGAAACCGTCACATTAACGATCCCTACAACTGTTCCACGCTTGAGGAAAAAAGATAAATTAAAAAATACTTGCACAGACAATCTTGATTTGTCACTCCATTTTGAAAAAAAAAAATCCTTCAAATTCATTGTAATAAAAAAACCGAATTATGGATATCTAAAAATCGAATTGGACATTTTGTCACTGTACCATAATCCCAAAAGCCATAGTGAAAATCCCCAAAGTGATTCTTAGGATGGTAAATTATCAGCATGTCCACCTATTCATAGTAAAAATCCACAAGGGATTAAAACTTTTTATAATTATTCGTTATTATCATTTTTTTTATTATTTTTTTAAATAATAAAATTTTCATTTCCCTAAAAATACAAATAAAATGAATTGATTTGGCCCATGGACATATGTCACTTCACTAACAAAAAGTATTTTTCTAGTTATACTTCTATCGACGCTGTAAATTGCAAAGTTAAACATTTTTAACATTATCACACACTAAATTGCTTAGATAAAATGCACATTAGCGCAAACAGTTTTATTCTAATGCAAATAATTTCTAAAACTATCAGATACTAAATCGCTTTCATAAAATACATATAAGCGCAAACGGCGTATTCTAATGCACTTTCTGAAATGCAAATGCAATCAACTCACCTTAAATTCATGAACCGCAAAACGGAACTGAATTGGAAATGAAGACAGTTGATTATTTTGTAAGTAGACTTGCAATTTTATAAAACATAGGTTCTTGTCGATTCAACAGAAATGTTACCAATTCTTTGAAAAAAAAAAGTGAACGTCCATCAGACTGACCAAGTTTTCACTGCGGCCTCTTTCTCCGTTTTGTAATCCACCTCGTATGCAGTTTCTGTCAACTCGAGGCAAAACTTGCCAGTTTGGAACACAAAATAGAATTAAGTTATAGATATTGATTCTTTTGCTCCATCTGCTCCTCCAACTGTAAGATACCAAGAACTGTGAGGATAGCAAAATAAAGAAACAATGATTCTCGTGTCAAAATTTTTACAATGTAGTCCCATAATAAAATCGTGAGATATATTGGTTTGGTTAACATTAGTTCCTCTTCGCTTGCTCAGACTTTGATAGGTGTATTTAACCTAAAACTAATATCTGTAATAGCAAAAAACGATTATGCTCCCTCACCGTCGGTCCCTTAGTGACGGTGAAAGAAGATAAATCACAGAAGATTATGCCTCTTGATCCGTTGGTCAAAACATCGGAGAAATTTTGAGTCCGGATCAGAATTTTAAATCGTACACCAAGAATCATCTGTAATAATATCTGAACTGCTCTAGCCAACAAGCCGTCCCGAGAGGACAACCTAAAACCAGTATGATCTTAGATATCAAGTGCTTGTAGTAGTGAAATAACATTCTTTATCAGTACGAGAATGAATATACATCAAACACATTATTATCTCCTAAATAAAATAACACCATCAGGGCTATTCCTTCCAGAAGGATGGAGAAGAGACAGCTTTCAGAGCCTATTAGATTGTGCTTCTTTTGGTGAGAATTTGAAGGGTGATAAAAAGTAAAGAAAGATTAAAAAAAAAACATACAAGAAAGAAAGAATGAAACAACCTTGATTTAAAAAGTTAGCATTGGAAACGACAAAAAAAAAAAGTGACTTCAACGCATTGAATATAGGAGGATCGAATGATAATATGTTCTTAACTACGAAACCCAACTAGATGCAGTAGCATTTCTTCCAATATGTTATTGCTCCTTCACACGGATGGAAACTGGTAAATGTTGAATCTGGTTGTGCAAGGCTCCAGGGAGGATTGGGATAACATGTATGCATCACAAGTTCATATGAAGTAGATATGATGAGATACAAGAAAGAGAAAAAGAAGAGAATCATCTTCGTTTCACTTAGAATGCTCCACTCAAATTCTAAGAGAACATAACAACATTCTTTTACAACTCCAAATTCGATGCAGCTTATCCAAAGAGAATAAATGGAAAGTACCAGAAGACCTATCCTACATAAAGAGAAGCTGTCAATTTCCAGGAAGAAAGCATATAGTATAAAAATTAATCATTGTAAGCAACAATCAGAATAATGGGAGCCTGAGAAGCTGTCAATCTCTAGGAAGAAAGCAAATTTGTATAAAATCAATCATTGTAAGCCACAATCAGAATAATAGAAGCCTCACAAGAAGGAAGAACGAACCAAAACATATCTACGATCAACTTGGTTTAGATCCTAATAGTAGTGTATTTCTAATTGAAAACACTTGTATTTGGTACAGTTGTAAAAGTTACTGCCCTGAAGGTAAATTCTGGCATGAAGACTTTTCCATTTCAAAAATATGCTGATCCATCTTGAAAAGTTATTATTTAGGTTTTCAATCATATACTCCAACATTCTTCGGGAAAATTGCCAAACACATCAAGACAATTTTCCCATTCTTGGAAAACTCCATTCTTCTTTCTTGGGCAATCGAGGGAAGCAACGTACAAATGAAAGAAATGTTGCAATGTGGTAACTTACTATTACCCTTTACCAAAATGATGCATCTCAAGTTGATCTACAAAACTCCATTCCAACATGATGATTTGCTGGATTAATACAAACCCGTTATTAATACTTGCATTCTCTGTTATATCTATAAAATAATAATAAAATTTATTAATTAGAGAAAGGTAGTTGTAAATTAAATATTTATTGGACTTGGCCTCTTCTCTTCACAATGAACCTATTTATATCGTAAAACCCTAAACCCCTTGTGAAAAATCTAAATCCCTCGAGCCGCCATTACTGCCGTCATTTCTAAACTGTAAACCTCTCATGAAAACCACAAATTTCCTCAAGTCATCATCGCTACCGCCGCCATCAATGTCATCAACACTCTAGAGTAGCTAGCCAGAGTCGACCCTTTGATCGATTTAGTTGGAGTTTCTTCCTGCTTGTTTTCCTATAACGACCTTGTATATGATTAAATATACAATCACAAAAACAAAAACAAAATGATTTACAATTGCTTAATTATAAAATAAGAAATAGATTAAATTATATTCTATGTGGTCGATTGTTTCTATAAATTAATTTAGTACATGATGAGAGAAAATAGAGGAATATTAAGGATAAATTATTTAAGGCTTATATTATGTCATGTAAAAGAAAAATTAATTTCATATCCATGTTTGATCATGTCTTTATGTTTGTTTGTCCTTTTCATATTCTAATTGTTGTTGCTCAATTAAAATTTATTAATAAGACTTACAATAAATATCTTGAGCTTCAGAAATAACATGGGAAAACTTAGGAGAATCACTTTAAATAGATTTGAACCATCATGAGAAATAATAATAATAATAATAAAAAAGAACAAATAACATAAATAATTATGTCGAGATAATCCCCTATAACCAAATAATACGAGAGAAAACTTTGGCTCAACGATCATAAGAAAGTATCTAACTTCTCAATTAAATTAAAAGGGAAATGGATGTAACCCTTGTGCCATAAAATTTCGGATCCATAATTTACAAAAGTTGTGAGATTCAATGACAACACCAACCAAAAGTTGTGAGGCCGGGCAGGCGAGGCCGGTCTCCGCAGGGGCGCGAGGCTGTCGCATGACCTCCAGGAGGAGCGAGGCCATCATGCAGCCTCCGCGGAGGCACGAGGCCATCGCGCGATGTCATGCGGGCTGGACGACCGACAGTGATTCTATCAACTTAGGGTTTAATAATCAACTTCTCAAACTATAGTTCGAATAAAATTAATTAAAATTTAATAAAATTATCTTATTAATTTAAAAATATTTCATAAATTAATTTAAAATTTATTTTATTAATATATAAATTTCAACTGACAATTTTATTATTATTAAAAAAATAATTTTTTTAATTATATTTAATCAAAATTAATTAAATTAATTTTTTATCATTTAGTATTTTCTTACTGTTTATTTTCTTTTTTTACTGTTTAGTATTTTTTTTATTGATTCATTATTATTGATTTCAGTTATCTTAACCATGTCAAATACAACAATTCCATCAACTCGAAAGGATATTGCTTGGAATTATGCAACATGTTCGGATCCTAAAAATCCAAATATTGTCAGTTGTATTTTTTTGATAAAATAACAAATGGGGGGATTTATCGACACAAGTTACATTTAATTGGAGACAATAGAAATGTGAAAGCTTGTTCGAAATATCTCGAGTATGTTAAAGAAGAAATTAGAGAGTTCATGCAAAAAAAGAGTAATTTGAAAAATCAAATGGATAATATTCCTCATTCTAATGATATTGTTGATTTGGAAGAATGTGAAGATGATATTCAAACTAAAGTGAATGGAAAATGACCAATATCCGGCCCAAACATCCATCCTACGGTCCAAGGTAAAAAGTGGAAACAAACTGGACCTATTAATCTTTATTTTGTAAAAGATGTTGATGAAATTGTCAAACAAAAACATGCAAAAAAAAAAAGGACAATACGGTGAAAATAAAAAAAAATTAAGAGATATTGCGGTTGAGAAATTTGCGACATGGATATATGATGTCGGAATTCCTTTCAATGTTGTTAAATATGATTCTTTTGAGCCTTGTATTAAAGCTATTGGGCAATTTGGATCGGAGATGAAACCTCCATCATATCATGAAGTGAGGGTTAAGTATTTGAAGAAGTAGTTTGCAAATACAAACTTGCTTCTCAAATCTCATGAAGAAGATCATGCTAAATTTGGGTGCACAATCAGGACAGATGGGTGGACAAATAAAAAGGGTAGGACACTTATAAATTTTTTTATAAATGGTCCTAAAGGAAGCGCATTTGTTGAATCAGTTGATGCTTCAGGCTATTCTCACACATCTGACAAGATGTTTGAGTTACTTTCTAAATTTATATATGACATTGGAGAAAAGAATGTGGTTCAAGTTGTAACAGATAATGCAAGCTGCAATGTCAGTGCAGGTGATATTTTAAATTTATGTTACTTTCAATTAAGAATGGAATCAGATTTCCAATTTTTTGACTAAAATTTCTTTATTTTTTTAGGCCGTCTTTTGGAAAACCGATTTCCGTACTTGTACTGGACTCCCTGTGCAGCTCATTGTTTAGATTTATTGCTCGAGGATATATTCAAAATTCCTCATCTCAAAAAATTACATCAACGAGTATTGATGGTGAATGGATATATTTACAATAGACCACAAGTATTGAGCATGATGAGGGAGTTTACTGGACAGAGAGGCATAGTAACAATAGCAAAAATACGTTTCGCAACTGCTTTTTTTTACTTTAAAGCGGTTTCACGTACAACAAGTAAATCTGAGAAAGATGTTTACATCTGAAAAGTGGGCAAATAGTCGATTTTCTAAAGAGACGGCTGAAAAATGTGTAGTAGAAGTGATATTTATGCCTTCTTTTTGGAAAAATATAGTTTTTGCATTAAAAGGTAGCGGCCCATTGGTGAAAGTATTGTGGTTGGTTGACGGTGAAAAAAGGTCTTCTATGGGTTATATTTTAGTCAATGGACACTCAAAGAAGTTATCGCTGCGTCATTTAACAATAATGAAGAGAAATATCATAGTGTTTTTGAATTCATTGACAAAAGATGGAACATTCAACTCTATCGACCTTTACACGCAACCGGATATTTCTTGAATCCAGAGTTTTTTTACTCAAACTCTAACATAGAAAATGATGTAGAAGTGATAGAGGGTTTGTACAAGTCCATATCTAGATTGGTGAGAGGTGAGGATTTACAAGATAAGATCACGAATCAATTGGAAAAATACAAAAAAGCAGGACTTTTTGGTTTTCCAATGGCTATCAGACAAAGAACTTTAAAATCACCAGGTAAATCCATAAAACATATATTGTGCAATGTCAATATTGAATGATAATAAAGTTAATCTTATATGTTTTTGTATTTCAAGCTAATTGGTGGTCTTCTTATGGTGCATTAACACCTGAATTAAAAACATTAGCAATGAAGATTTTGAACCTCACATGCTCTTCTTCCGACTGTGAACGTAATTGGAGTATTTTTGAATATGTAAGTTGGAGTTTTTTCATACATATTAAAATTTATATTATGGATTTTGGGTCATATTTAGGGTTTAGGGTTTAAGATTTTTTCCAAAATTCATAGAAGTCCTTTGTAGATATGTTTCTGGCAAATTTAAAGAAAAAAGACATTTAACCTTTCTAGACTATAAAATCTCATCAGTAATTTACTGTCTAGAATCTTTCTTTTTATTCACATGTGATAAGAAAGAAATCACCATAAGGACAGACTGTGAGATAATCATAAAATACAATCAACAAACAAAAGGAACAAGAAAAACTCTAAGTAACAAAAAGTGGTTAAAATTTGTCGATATAATAATCAATAAAGGTTTAAAAATACAATGGGAACATATAAAAGGAATTAACAATTCCCTAGCAGATACACTTTTCAAGTTCCATGGACAGACAAAAAATACCCTTTATGTTCAACAAAAACAACAGTTTTAACTATGACTATACAAATAGCCCACGAAGAGTCATAACATTTGGACAACAAAAACTACCTCAAATATTCAAATACGGAACAATTCCTATTTGAAGAGAGACAAACTTTGGACCAGATACAAAACTGCTTAATCGACAATATCTGGCACCTGCCTACAATACAAGGAGCAACAAAACAAAAGATTGCAGTCATACATGTTCTAGTAAATTACTTCAAAACAATAGTAGAAAAACCACTGGGGAAAAAGT
The DNA here is from genome assembly GCA_025175895.1 of Wurfbainia villosa. Classification (NCBI taxonomy): domain Eukaryota; kingdom Viridiplantae; phylum Streptophyta; class Magnoliopsida; order Zingiberales; family Zingiberaceae; genus Wurfbainia; species Wurfbainia villosa. The sequence goes on from CM046005.1 coordinate 1,599,513, forward strand.
TCTATTATGGCATATTAACCGGATCACATGCAGGAGTCTATGCTACATGGGATGAAGTGAAAACAATAATTTTAGGAAGTAATAAACAATCTTCTTACAAGGGTTTTTAGTCCCTAGAAGAAGCATTCACTGTAGTAAGACAAAGTGCGGGACCACACTTCTTTATCGGTACCTTATTAAAAGGAAAACAAGTAGCAACATGTCCCCTATCTTCTACATCTCCTACATTGATAAGAGCAATATCTGAAATTACATATTCAGAAGTGGTTACAAAAAAAGAGGAAAAACAACAATAGACAGACATTTCCTTAAACAACCTTCCAGCAGATTTAAGTTCTTACACTATGTCCCTTGGAGAAAAATCAGCATGACTTGATTTTTGCCAGATACAAAAAGCCCTTAAATGAGTACATGAACATCCACAAGATGACATTACTATCCACTACGAAGGAGAATTTAACTCCAAACTTAAATGTCAAAAGAAATTTAGTACATGTTCACAAGAAGCATACAAATGGGGATGCAATTGTCAACTTCTTTACAGTTTCAGACGAGCAAATATTGACCTAAGACATTTTAAAGACTTAAGATACAAGGAAAAAATAATTATATATTTTACACTCATGGATTATGGTTTACTCCATAAATTGTGGGTATTTGACATAGAATCAACAGAGCACTTTCCTTCCAAACTCGGAAAATGTGTTAGATATCTTATAGAAGAAGTCTTTCAAAATAACATACAGTGCACACTTGACAGTTCTCCTCCTGAATAGATAAACCTTCGCATAGAACTTGCCCGACATGTCATCAAACTCGATGTCTAGAGTGGCTTTTCTAAAAATGAGATTATATCATAATTCTATCTCTCTGATGAGGATCTAAATTGGGAAGCACTCCCAGTCTCAACAGAACAATTAAAGTATTAGAGAGCATCAATACAAGGATCACAATGGCTTTGGACTTATAATGAAGCCACATCTTTTCCAACATCAGCATATACTCTTGCTACAGAAACATACACTGAAAAAATTTATTGGGATAAAAGCTATGCAAAAAAGTTCTTTCCCTTCAAAATAACTACTCAACACCAGACATTATTGCAACATTATCAGAAAAGAAATGTTGAATGGATGCTAAAGAAAATCAGGCTAACAACCCATCAATATCGGGAGAACTTACAACAGATCAACCCACCCTGGCCTCGCCCAGATGACACAGATTCATTGGATTCGGTGGCAGAAAGAAATTTAGAAAATATGATGGAAGGATAAGAACAAGGACAACACTCGTGACGCAGAAAGGACAGCTACAGTACTAAGAAATGACATCTACAATACCAAGGATAGTTACAGTAACAACCCATGACACCACTCAGAAGCGTTTTCCACCCGTGATCTTTCCACTACTACTAATGTGTTCCAACACCCGCAAGACACCAACCTTTTCTCCTTCTATAAATAAAGGTCATTGTCATTCCTTGAAATGCATCCTTCTCCCAACAATTTCCTCTTCTAGTGTGTTTGTATGTCTGAGTGTAGTGTGTAAGTGTGATCAAGTTCTTAATCTGAGAGTCTAGTTTTGTAAGTATTTCCTTTTCAATTTACTTGTAAAATATATTGTGTTTCTAGTAAAGCTATCTTTTTCTACAATACAAGGCTAAACGTCTTGGTTTCTGAGGAACGAAAAATACACTTTAAAACATCTTTTTCTAATCTCATAATCCCCAATCCTTTTCCTTCTCCTGTGAAGACAACTGTTACCAATAAACTGATAAAATCTATGCTGACAGAGGCAATGGATAAGACTTCTAATGTCGGAGCTCAGTATGGATTGGTAATAAATGAGACTCATCGGGAGGAAGAGATCAGGTTAAGAACCTAGAATGTATCTTTCGAACTCCTCAAGAACCTTTATTCAAATTGTTTTTTCAGATCTCTGTTATTTAGTTTTCTTACTTATGCTATTTGTCTTTTCTTAATTTTTGTGTAAAAAAAACTATAGCACTCCGTCCTTAACTGTAGCACTCCATCCTTTTCTAAAAAAAAAAAAAGTTAATCAAAACTGAAAATCTAGTAAAAGGGTATTAAGACCGTATGGAAAAAAATTCATAGTGAAATTTTTCAAAAAAATATGAAATCGTCACATTAACGATCCCTACAATTGTTCCATGTATGAAAAAAAAAGATAAATTAAAAAGTATTCGCACAAACAATCTTGATTTGTCACTCCATTTTGAAAAAAAAAATCCTACAAATTCATCATAATTAAAAATCAAATTGAATATCTGAAAATTAAATTGGATATTTCACCATAACCCCAAAAAGCACAGTGAAAATCCTCAAAGTGATTCTTAGGGTGGCATGTCCACCTATTCATAGTAAAAATCCTCAAGGGATTAAAACTTTTTATAATTATTCGTTATTATCATTTTTAAAAAAAATTAATAATAAAATTTTCATTTTCCTAAAAATACAAAGAAAATGAATTGATTTGGCCCATGGACATATGTCACTTCAATAACACAAAGTATTTTTCTAGTTATACTTCTATCGACGCTGTAACTTGCAAAGTTAAACATTTTTAACATTATCACACACTAATGCACATTAGCGCAAAAAGTTTTATTCTAATGCAAATAATTGCAAATTTATTCTAAAACTATCAGATACTAAATCGCTTTCATAAAATACATATAAGCGCAAACGGCGTATTCTAATGCACTTTCTGAAATGCAAATGCAATGAACTCACCTTAAATTCATGAACCGCAAAACGGAACTGAATTGGAAATGAAGACAGTTGATTATTTTGTAAGTAGACTTACAAATTTATAAAACATAGGTTCTTGTCGATTCAACAGAAATGTTACCAAATCTTAAAAAAACAAAAAAAAAAAAAAAAGTGAACGTCTATCAGACTGACCAAGTTTTCACTGCGGCCTCTTTCTCCGTTTTGTAAATCCACCTAGTATGCAGTTTCTGTCAACTCGAGGCAAAACTTGCCAGTTTGGAACACAAAATAGAATTAAGATATAGATATTGATTCTTTTGCTCCATCTGCTCCTCCAACTGTAAGATACCAAGAACTGTGAGGATAGCAAAATAAAGAAAGAAACAATGATTCTCGTGTCAAAATTTTTACAATGTAGTCCCATAATAAAATCGTGAGATATATTGGTTTGGTTAACACTAGTTCCTCTTCGCTTGCTCAGACTTTGATAGGTGTATTTAACCTAAAACTAATATCTGTAATAGCAAAAAACGATTATGCTCCCTCACCGTCGGTCCCTTAGTGATGGTGAAAGAAGATAAATCACAGAAGATTATGCCTCTTGATCCGTTGGTCAAAACAACGGAGAAATTCTGAGTCCAGATCAGAATTTTAAATCGTACACCAAGAATCATCTGTAACAATATCTGAACTGCTCTAGCCAACAAGCCGTCCCGAGAGGACGACCTAAAACCAGTATGATCTTAGATATCAAGTGTTTGTAGTAGTGAAATAACATTCTTTATCAGTACGAGAATGAATATACATCAAACACATTATTATCTCCTAAATAAAATAACACCATCAGGGCTATTCCTTCCAGAAGGATGGAGAAGAGACAGCTTTCAGAGCCTATTAGATTGTGCTTCGTGAGAATTTGAGAGTGATAAAAAGTAAAGAAAGATTAAAAAAAAAACATACAAGGAAGAAAGAATGAAACAACCTTGATTTAAAAAGTTAGCATTGGAAACGACAAAAAAAAAAAAGTGACTTCAACGCATTGAATATAGGAGGATCGAATGATAATATGTTCTTAACTACGAAACCCAACTAGATGCAGTAGCATTTCTTCCAATATGTTATTGCTCCTTCACACGGATGGAAACTGGTAAATGTTGAATCTGGTTGTGCAAGGCTCCAGGGAGGATTGGGATAACATGTATGCATCACAAGTTCATATGAAGTAGATATGATGAGATGCAAGAAAGAGAAAAAGAAGAGAATCATCTTCGTTTCACTTAGAATGCTCCACTCAAATTCTAAGAGAACATAACAACATTCTTTTATAACTCCAAATTCGATGCAAAGCCCTAAGCCCTATATAAGCTTATCCAAAGAGAATAAATGGAAAGTACCAGAAGACCTATCCTACATAAAGAGAAGCTGTCAATTTCCAGGAAGAAAGCATATAGTATAAAAATTAATCATTGTAAGCAACAATCAGAATAATGGGAGCCTGAGAAGCTGTCAATCTCTAGGAAGAAAGCAAATTTGTATAAAATCAATCATTGTAAGCCACAATCAGAATAATAGAAGCCTCACAAGAAGGAAGAACGAACCAAAACATATCTTCGATCAACTTGGTTTAGATCCTAATAGTAGTGTATTTCTAATTGAAAACACTTGTATTTGGTACAGTTGTAAAAGTTACTGCCCTGAAGGTAAATTCTGGCATGAAGACTTTTCCATTTCAAAAATATGCTGATCCATCTTGAAAAGTTATTATTTAGGTTTTCAATCATATACTCCAACATTCTTCGGGAAAATTGCCAAACACATCAAGACAATTTTCCCATTCTTGGAAAACTCCATTCTTCTTTCTTGGGCAATCGAGGGAAGCAACGTACAAATGAAAGAAATGTTGCAATGTGGTAACTTACTATTACCCTTCACCAACATGATGCATCTCAAGTTGATCTACAAAACTCCATTCCAACATGATGATTTAACGGATTAATACAAACCCGTTATTAACACTTGCATTCTCTGTTATATCTATAAAATAATAATAAAATTTATTAATTAGAGAAAGGTAGTTGTAAATTAAATATTCATTGGACTTGGCCTCTTCTCTCCACAATGAACCTATTTATATCGTAAAACCCTAAACCCCTTGTGAAAAACCTAAATCCCTCGAGCCGTTGCCGCCATCATCTCTAAACTGTAAACCTCTCATGAAAACCACAAATTTCCTCAAGTCATCATTGTCATCATCGCTGTCGCTGCCATCATCGTCATCAACACTATAGAGTAGCTAGCATGAGTCGACCCTTTGATCGATTTAGTTGGTGTTTCTTCCTGTTTGTTTTCCTATAACTACCTTGAATATGATTAAATATACAACCACAAAAACAAAAAGAAAATGATTTACAATTGCTTAATTATCAAATAAGAAATAGATTAAATTATACTCTATGTGGTCGATTGTTTCTATAAATTAATTTAGTGCATGATGATAGAAAATAGGGGATATTGAGGATAAATTATTTAAGGCTTATATTATGTCATGTAAAAGAAAAATTAATTTCATATCCATATTTACCTCTATTGTTTGATCATGTCTTTATGTTTGTTTGTCCTTTTCATGTTCTAATTGTTGTTGCTCAATTAAAATTTATTAATAAGACTTACAATAAATATCTTGAACTTTAGAAATAACATGGGGAAACTTAGGAGAATCACTTTAAAGAAACTTGAACCATCATGAGAAATAAAAAAAAAACAAATAACATAAATAATTCTGTCGCGATAATCCCCTATAACCAAATAATACGGGAGAAAGCTTTGGCTCAATGCTGATAAGAAAGTATATAACTTCTCAATTAAATTAAAAGGGAAACCGATGTAACCCTTGTGTCATAAAATTTCGATTCCATAATTTACAAAAGTTGTGAGATTCAACAATAACAATAACCAAGCCTTCTCCTACTAGATGAGATTGGCTATATGGAACATTCTACGCCATTAAACTCTATCCCCTACTATATCATCATATATACCTAAATAAATTTTATCTTATTTTATTGTTGCTAACCAAGTTTTTTTTTATCTATCTCCACAGACATTAGATTGCCAACTAGAGTTAAACTAAGACAAATGTTTAACAAAAGTTGTGAGATTATTTGTGCAAAATTAATATAAAAAAAGGACAATATGAGATCTACGCCAAATTAATAACAAAATGATTCTCTATAAACATAGAGCAGTTGCTCTGCACTATAAAAGCCTTGTTGTGCATTTATAAGCTTCGACCAAATTGAGATGATTTTTCCTCACTAGGTGGATTGTGAATCATTCACCCTATTCTTACATAAGGCACTTCACTAGGTGAATTGTGGGTCATTCATCCTATTTTTATATGGACATTTCAAGTGAATTGTAAATCGTTCATCCTATATATGTATGTATATGTGCATGCACATAATGTATTTCATATTGAATGAATTGTCGATCGTTCATCCTACATACAATACATTTTTACTAGGTGAGTTGTAAATCACTTACTCTTATCTTACAATGATATATAATGTGTTTCGTATCAAGTGAATTATAGGTTGTTCACCTTTATGTATATGACACATCGACAATAACAACAAAGTCTTATCCCACTAGGTGGGGTCGACTATATAGATCTTTCTACGCCATTGGACTCTATCATCATCTATATTTAAATAAATTTTATCTTGTTTTATTGTTGTTAAACAAGTCTTTTTTGGTCTTCCTCTTCTTCGTTTGATGTGTATATTTGTTATCGTTTCACATCGTCTAACTGGAGCATTTATTGGCCGTCTAAGTACATGTCCGTACCACCTTAAATGTGTCTCTCGAAGCTTTCCTTTAATAGATGCAACACCGATTTTTTCTCTAATGCTCTCATTTCTTATTCTGTCAATCCTCGGATGTCCGCACATCCACCTTAACATTCTCATCTCTACAACTCTCATCTTTTGCTCATGTGCTCAAGTCCTAGCCAAACATTCAGCGTCATATAACATAGCAGGTTTAATTGTCGTTTTGTAGAACTTCCCTTTAAGTTTTAGAGGCACTTTACGATCACATAAAGCACCCGATGCTTTCCTCCATTTCAACCATTCTTCTTGTATTCTATGTAAGACATCTCTCTCAATCCCTCCATCATCTTGAAAAAATGATCCTAAATATTTAAAGCTCTCAGTTCCAGACAACTCGTCATCTCCTATCTTAACACTTATCTCATTACGTCTAATATTGCTAAACTTAAATTCCATATATTATATCTTTACTCAACTAAACCTAAAACCTTTCACTTCTAGTGTTTCCCACCAAGATTCTTATTTAGCATTTACTCCTTTACGTGTCTCATCTACCAAAACAATATCATCTGCAAACAACATGCACCACGGTACTATATCTTAAATGTGTCCAATGAGTTCGTCCATAATTAGTGTAAAAAGATGAGGATTTAAAACTGATCCTTGATGTAACCCTATTTTTATTGGAAATGTTTTAGTTAATCCGGTTGAAATCTTCACTCTGGTCGTTACTTCCTCATATATATCCTTAATTAGTTCAATATATGTTACACTAACACCTCTTTTTCTAAAATTCTCCATATAATTTCTCTTGGAACTCTATTATAAGCTTTTTCTAAGTTAATGAATACCAGGTGTAGATCCTGCTTTTGCTCTCGATACTTTTCAATTAGTTGTCTAAGTAGATATATAACTTCTATTGTCGACCTTCTTGGTATTAATCCAAATTTATGTATATGACACATCTTTGATATATATATATATATATATATATATATATATATATATATATATATATATATATAAGCAGTAGGTATCTAGACCTTCGACTCGACTAATCCTCGAGCGACCGATCCGACTCTGCGGAAGTTTCCCATCGACCGCTATGGTAAATCGGGAAGCACTTGCAATGGCAACCTAGCAGTCCAACGTTCTAGGGTTTGTCATTCCACTTAGAGAAAAATCCCTACAAGTGTGCCGCAGTTGAGGATCAAACCAAAGATGCATGGGAGACTGCATAGGTGCCCTGCCGCTGCACTATAGCCCCGAGGGCACGACACATTTTTGATGATTGGATTATAGGTCATTCACCCACTTAATAAATTATGTAGAGTTTCATATGAAGATTATAATTGTGTAATGTTGAAAACAAGAAATTAAGAACAACCGATGAGATTTATTTACAAAGAAAATAAAAGGTGAATAACGATGGAGTAATAACCAAATGGTGGTTAAGAACATGAAAATATAAATTATCAATTATGTTGTTGACCTCTTTGATTATACTTTAATGCCCATCTCTCCTTTCTCCACTTTGTATTATGTGCTCAAATTTTCTTTTCTTTTGACCTCCAGATTCGCAAACTTGAGGAGATCATTTAGTCAATATTACAAGCAACTACATAGAGATGCTCAATAATAATTTTGGAGACAGTTTCTGTAGAGTTCATTCAATTTATTCTTCTTTATTACATAGATTATTACTTTATGCATTTTGGTACTTTGGTGTCTTTTTCATTTCATTATCAGCACAAGGCTAGTTTATCAGCTATGTCATGGGTATAGCAAAGTTATCATTTTTGGAACAAACATCTTGTTAATATTTCTATATCATTTAATAAATTATTACATATTCATGTTGGTACAACCTATTCTCCCACCGTATTAGTTCTTGATTGAACAAAAATGCCCCTCGTGATTTACCTCCCTTCATATAGCTGTGGGACCGACAATGAGGGGCGCCTGAGATGAGCGCATCACCTTTTGCCTCAAGGATATTACTTTTTGATGCAATGATGAATATTGTCCGAATAGGAAAGCTATTCCTTATATAGGAATGGAAGCCTCCGGGTCGTCACACTACATCTATCCTCCTCTATAGAAGTGTGACTCTTATGTGAACAGTCAATTTCACTATCAATGGCATAAAATTTTTTTAGAAACAACAGTGTTGACATGTGAATCCACAACTATGACAGAACAGTGATGTTAGACGAGTTGATCCACACCTATGTCAGATACTTCTATCTGAATCTGAGTACCATAGAAATCCAAAATGACACAAATTGGTTCCTTCTTCATAGGCCCAGTGTAGATTTAGCATCTGTATTTCCATCAAGGATATACTACATGCTTGCTTCAGCAAAATCAATTAGATAGTAAACTTCCAACAAAAATTCTTCTTTGACTAATGTCTTAGATTAAGAATTCAGTTACATCTTGATCAAAAAGTTGCCTAAAGTACACTTATTAACTTCCATGATCAAAAGGATTCTGCCCGTAGTGCTTATACCAATGGCTTTAGTGCCCACCTTGTTAGTATTATTAATATGAACGACAACCTCTCTTCAATGATGCTAAGGTCATTCAAAGTGTATCGGCTGGGTGATTTTATAGCAAACAATACAGAGTTAAGCATACATCATAAGAACTTTGTCGAATCCAATGCTAGAGCATTAACATGTCACATGTTGCCATGATTATAGATCCTCTTGAACATTAAAGCTGAAAGAATTGTCATTCACCAGAATCTCAATATAGCTCTGTACAAAATCAACCTTGAAGATATACATGAAACTATCTTCTATGTGGGACTAGAGCATGTCGTGCATGGTCCACAACTCACCACATGATGAGCTGCATTAGCAGACCTAGAATAAATCAATAAGCAATACGTGGGAATTGAAGTTTATCCTCGGTGATCCACAGTAATGCAAGAAATAATTTACCAAAAATATAGATTATTGTGATTTGCAGACATATTTTACCAGAACAATGATTTCTAGTACAGACAAATGAAACTTGCAGTTAATTCCGTATAATCTTGGTTTCCTGGTGATCAATAATATTTCAACCACAAATAGGTGTAAATTGTAACGGACAAAAGGCATACTTGGTGAAGAGGGCAGAGACGCGGGGGCTGCTGGCTCGGGTTCGCCGTAGATGGCGCGGAGGCGGGAGAGAGGGATGAAGGGTCGGCCTGCAGAGGATGAGGAGGGATCTTGGGCGGAGAAAGCGAGGTCGAAGAGGTCTTGGCGGCGGGACCACATGGCTAACGACGAGGCGGCGACGGCGTCGCGGAGGGAGGACTTCTCGGCCAAGAGAGCGTCGAGCTCCTGCTGCTGCTGGTGCGATCTATAGCTGAGGGTCACGAAGCTGCACATCAGCAGCACGCCCACCGCGCTCTCCCTCGACGCCGCCGAAATCAGCCGCCGCAGAGCTTCCATTTCTGCAGCGCCGACCCAAATCTCTCTCTCTCTCTCTCTCTCTCACCCAGCCCTCAAGAAACCGCACTACACGAATCTCAAAGCAAAGAGATCGGAATCCCTTTCCCTCGATCTGAGAAATCTCGCTACACGAATCCAAAAGCAAAAAAAAGTAGCCATATTCTGCACGAATCTTAAAGCACATGATGTCGTTATCTCCCCCGCCGTCCGAGAGATCTGGACAGCACGAAGTCGCGATTTCCTTCCTTCCCTCCCTCCCTCCGTCTTTAAGAATTATCTCGATGCGCGAATCTTAAAGCGCGAAAATCGACGAGAGTTCTGCCACTGGCCCCACAAATAAATCAAACGGTCATTATCAAATTTGATATTTCAATAACAAATTATTTATATTCGTTCACCGAATCCATTAAATAAATAAACTCGAATAATTTATTAAACTAAATAAAAAAGATTAAATGCATATAAATTTATAAATAAAAATTGTGACTGCTGGCAAATATGTATATTCATTAGTAAAATTCTTACTTAATATAGTAAATAAATAAACAATCTCTTAAAAACAAGTTTATTGGCCGACTAAATAAATTTAGAGATATAAACATTTTAAATAATCAAATAAATTAAAATTTAATGTTCAGTTACATTTAAAGACCTCAAGTCAAATTTGAACCAAATTAAAACTAATAAAAAAATCAAATTGATTTTGAACAACTATTCCAATAACTCAATTGGATTATCTTACTAAATAAATTTAACTACTCGTTTATCATCGTCTTTATTGCTACTATCACGACTAATAATAATAGTAGAATTATATCTCTTCGGAACAATCCGTTAATTAGAACAACACAAATACTATTAGAATGAGTAAGAATCGATTCTCGATGTAAAATTTAAAATCTTCATCTGAATTCAGAAGCTCTCCATTATTTTTAATTAACAGGTTAAGGGATATAGTTCTTTATGATTTATCTCTCTGATCACTATCTGTGAGGGGATCGATGATGAAAATGATGAGCATAATCATCTTTACTACTATAATAATAAAATTATAAATGAATGGACATAAATCCGAAGAAAACTATAATATATTTTTATTTCATCTTTTCATTAATAAAAATTTACAATCGAATTATTGTTCGAATCTTGGACAGATTCGTCTCTTCGGGACAATCCGTTAACTAGAGCGGCACAGATGCTGTTAAAACAATGTAAACTTTAAAATCTTCATTCAAATTCAGAAATCCTCCATCATTTTTTATCAACGGGTCAAGAGACATAACTCCTGTATAATTTATCTTTTTTTATTATCATCAAAAGACCGACAATGAAAAATATTGAGATGAACATAATCACCTTTAGTTATAATCTTGGACGGATTCGAATCCAGTGAGCCTCCACTTAGATCCGATCGATCACAAAACAAATAAAGATACACAAATATCTCGATGAGAAGACTAATTGGACCAATAGACGCCCTTCTAATAGCTGGACCAAGACACCATCACATGCTGCATGCTCGCCCTAATAATTACATGCCATCCCTTCTACAATAATGAACCTTCAATTTTCTTCAACTCTGTGTCATCGCTGATGCAAAAGGTAGGAATATACAACAGTTGACGTCCCGACCTTCTTGCATATCTATGGCACCTGCATATCCAAATGTAATATAAACATAATCTTCCTACAGATTCTTGCACCCAAATCACCAGATATCATGAATTCTTTTTCTTCGTCCAATTTCAAGCTAGTTTCCCATAGCGATGCATTTGTGTGTGCGTACACATCAACTTTTTAAAAGATCGCATCAGTTTCATTTCAAATTAATACGTGCAGGATCTCCTTGAGATTTTATGTTTGATCAAATATGGAGAATCTCGATCACACCGCATCTATAAAACTATTGGAGTGTCTTCTTTTACGTCACAGCATGAATATATACGCATCGACAGATCATGTGACAAGATCCTCCTCGTAAGAGAATCCATGCATGGTATGCATGCATGCCGTGAGATCTACTTGGAAAATGAAAGCGAATCTGAATTATTTCGATGATAAATTAAATGTGATCATACGACGTATTTTGAATGGCCATTTTGTTGACAATCGGGGTCGCATAATTGTCCGAGATGCCTGTCCAAAGCTTTTGCAATAAGTCATGAGATATTGTTAGGTCGATTCGATCGATTAAAGGTCATATATAATTGGCTGACCAAATCTTGGATGAGTTGCCTTGCTTATTAGCTAGACTTAATTTGTTTGCTTTCATGTCAAATTAAAGAGCAATCTATTTGGACCATTTATGTTTAATTATTGAGGTAGATGTGATTTTGATAGATCATTGATATATGAAAGAAAAAGGTAGCAATAGATTAACCTTTTCGTATGTGGTCAATAATTAATTGGTTTCAGTGATACAAAATTTAGTTTAGAAAGAGAAATATGAGGTGTGTTTTGATGCCCGATAGCGATAAGCACGTGTGTTTCTTTATAAATTAAACGAGTTTTTTGACTTGTAATTAACTTTGGTTTGACTAGCCTAATGAAAGTGTGAAGAAAAACACGATGAGTTGACCAAAGTTCACTCGTCAGAGGGCATAATGGTCATTCCGTTCGTTAGTCAACGAAGACCATTTTGGCATGACACGGACAAAACACATTACATGGAATCTATGAGAAAAAGAAGTAAACCATTTAGTTATATATAATCTACTGCAAATAAATTAAATTGATCTTAATCACTAGCTAATAACTAACATAATCAAACACTTAAGTTCATATGACAAAGAATAATTATTTTTTTTTATCTCATTGTTTACAATTTAGCTTCATCAAGAATAACTGCAGTTAGCTAGCTAGCGTATATATTTAATTTTGTCTATACACATTTTTTTTTTCTTTCATAAATAAAATTTGATGTTTTAATTTTAAGGAAAACCGTGAATCCATATATGTCCACACCCTGTAGAAAATACGTTCTGCGGGAATAGCTCTCAGTACAGCATGCATATAGCCACCAACAGCTGTTCGAAAGCAACTTTTTCACTTTAATAATATAATAAAATAAAAATAAAATCTAATATCCCCTAAAAAAAACAGGTAAACGGAAGATTCTGAGAAAATAAACTGAGATTTTGACGTATGACCAGTTCAATAGAAACTCATTCACAAATCTTTGGTCTTTTCTGTCATCGCTCGTGATCTTCTTGGATCCTCGACTCAATCTACGTGATGCCAACAGTACCGCTGTACTGTGGTCCAACACCCACACCATTACCACATCAGATCCACAGTCCATTCTCCAAATAGATAACACTGCAGCTACCTCATTGCCATATGCACACATGATGGTCCATATATATATATATATGACCTAATTAATTATTAATTTACACTGAGATTAGCTAGTCGAGTGGTGACGACCATCTGGTGTAAAGATCTGTTGGCCAGGTGATAAGATAGCTTTGGGATCATATCTCCTCTTCAGCTCGACAAACTTGTCCCACTTGTGGCCGAAGTGCCTCGCCCAGTCACTCTGGGAAGTGTAATGCGGCAAGTATTGCTTGAGCTCGATCCCTCGTTCATGGCAGAATCTCAAGATCTCCTCGTTTTGCCTCTCCAGCTCCTGCCACTCGCCCGACGTGGCAGACCTCAGGAGCCCTATCGAGTAGAAGATTTCTTCGTTTGGGATCGCAGCCGACATCCTTTCGTCCCACCTGAGACATGCCAACGTGCATGCATGCAATTTACGTCGATGCATGCACGTTATTTAGTACTGGGGTACGGTGCCAATCGATATAAATTAAATCTCTTTCGGATGAAATTAACTGCTGTGGTTAATGGTTTGGAGGTATAGGGATTTACTTGTTCTTGTTCATGGGGTAGATCAGGACTGGTCCCGGCGAATTATTGGCCTTCAGGATCCCTTTAAATACTCCGGATTCGAAGATTTGCATCGAGGATTTGGGCACGAAGAGGTTGAGCCAGGGGTGGGGCACGTCCCACAGCCCCACCGCGCGCAGCCGGAGCTCGCCTTCGCGGACCCGGTCGAGGAACGCCAGGTAGGTGGCGTCGACGGCGAAGGCGAAGCCGGGGACGAAGCGCAGCTTGCTCAGCAACGAAGCGAGTTTCTGCACATGTACAGTACGTCTGACAAATTTAGTTCCAAGCCTTGGAAAAGAAACATGTTTTGTACGCGTGCGTCAAATCCCTTTCAGCTTTGTTTTCTCAGTCGTGCACCGTTGAGCTAACAGTACTGTGCTTAGGTCAAACTCCAGTGTGACAGTCGTGGAAATTGGAGTGATAGTTTAGTTTGCTACCACATTAATGGTCGTTGAATTTAATGCGAATCTTGGACAAGAGTTTGATTTGAAGTGAATTACTGTACCTCGTCTACCGCGTCCGTCGCTGGTTCGTCGTAGTAAACAGCTGCTTCCAGACAGTACATGGCTCCGCCGAACTGGGAGGCGAGTTTCTTTATCTTCTCCGAGTCGTCGCCGGAGAAGAAGGAAGACCGCCAGTTGCTGATCAGGGTCTGGTCCATCAGAAGAGATCCCTCGACGTAGTCGAACCCCGTCCCGTCGGTGATCGAGATGAGGCGTTCCTGGTCGTCGGTGAATGCCGTGAAATCGGTGTAGATGAGGCGCACCCACCGGACCCGAGTCGGAGCCGGCTCGACCGCGATCCGAGCACGAGTTATGATCCCGAGTTGGCCGAGTCCGCCGAGAACGCCGTAGAAGAGGTCCGAGTTCACATCGGGTGAGCACGTTACCATCTCGCCTTTTCCTGTGTTTTATCTCACCAAATATTTAGATTTTAATCGAGTGGATATTCTTGATGTTTAGGGAACGATTTTGCTCGATGTTTACCGGTGATGACATCTACTTCGTAGACGTTGGAAATTTGGGGGCCATGGCGGAAGGCCTGGCCGCTGACGCCGGCGTTAGACAGCGTGCCGCCGACGGTGAGGTGGAGGTAGTCAGTCCACGAGCGCGGCGCGAGGCCACGCTCGAGCGTCGCGCGCAGGACGTCGATCCACAGCTGCTCTCCGCCGGCGTCGACGTACGCCGGGGAGGCGGACACGTTGATCCGACCGTGGAGGCCGTGGCCGAGGGCGGCCATGTCGACGACCACGCCGCCGTGGGCGAGGGCCTGGCCGTTGATGGAGTGCCCGTGGCCGCGCGCGGCCACCGGGAAAGGGTGCGGGGAAGAGGAGGCGAGGCGGAGCAGGTCCGCGATGTCATCGGGGGAGGCGGGGCGGAGGACCCCGGCGGGAGGGGCGGGGGGCGCAAGGCGGCCGAAGTCAGAGGAGAACTGAAGAGCTGTCTCGGCGTCCACGGCAAGAAGGGCCGAAACGAGGGTCGCCGCCGGCCATGGCCGGACACCGGCAGCTAAGGAAATAGCGAGTAGGAAAGGTGGCAACATGAGGCCCAATCTCGGTCCTATCGTAGCACACAACGATTAATTAATTTGAACTGATAAGAGCTGAAGAAGTGGAGGGGGTATTTATAATTACAGTAAAATGGTAGAAAACTAATATAAAAAAAGGAAAATATAATTGAATTAAATTGAAATCTATAGGTTGCAAGAAGATCTTGTCAAAGATACGGAGGACGAAGGGCAGACATCCGATAAATCTACGTGACCACAACTCCAGGAACTGACCTGTAAATTAAAAGATTTTGAAATAAGAAGAAGAAGGAAAAAAAAGAATTAATTAATTAAGAAAGGGAAGAAACACATGTTTTTTCTTCCGTGACTTGGCGTTACTTGTGTGGTTGGGGAATCGATTGGTCTTACTTTTGATTGAGGAAGTAGGATTCGGTGGCAGTCAAGTCGTGAATGCTAATTTCCACGAAGCAACCAGTTAGGAAAGACAACATCAGAACATGGACATTTAAAGGTATGCTTTTTGCGCAACAGGAGAAGAGAAAAAAAAGTAGATTATTTAAAAAAAAAAAAATTCTTGAGCATGGAAATTCTTACACCATAATTATGTATATAAGTTAATTAGATTTTTAACCGCGTACAATGTTACGTGTTGAGAAATTAGACTTTTAATAGCGACCAATATTAATTGCACATTGCGAATATTAAACTTTTAACAAAGTACAGTATATGCATTGCAAATATTAGACTTTTAGCGACGTACAATATTATTTAATATTATCAACATATTATTCTTGTATATATGTTACGAAAAATAATATTTGACAACGTGCACTTGATTAATCGTGTGTAGTTGACGACGCATTATATATGGAAAACCAAATATGTTGTAGTGATTGCAACAAGTGTACCACCAAATACCGTATGACGAGCTACCAACAAATTAAGCATTGAGGCGAAAGTGTAGTATGACAAAACCTTGAAAGTGAGATTTATTAACAACGAAATGGAATGAGTATCTGAGTATTTAGAGACTAAGTAAGAGATACTTATAGAGATTGTGCTTGTGATCTACAGAGAATTTAGAAGTTATTTAGTCGTTTCAATCAGTAATTCTAACTTAACTATGTTAACTATAACGACCTCCATTAATTTCAACTGTCCAATCATTACTTGTTAAAAATAATGATCAAGAAAAGACTATTACAAGAATCGTAGGTCATGTCTCTTTGTGACCAAGAATAATAGGACGATAGTACGTAGTTGTCTTGATAAGACCTATAACCTATTGAACTTAGAAGGGAGAGTTTAGAGAACTAAGAGGGGAGAGTTTAAAGTTTAGAGAACAACTATTTTCATGATGAATGCTCCTTAAATGTTGTAGAATATTTTGCTCCAAGGAAGTGATATGAAATTCATAAATCTTAAATGGTAAACTTGGCTTCAATACATCTTTTAATGTTCATAAGATTTTATTGAACTACAAAACTAGTGGTAGTATTGTATTTGACAAAGACTTAATGATCGACTTACACAAGCATACATGCTAGTTGGTTGCTCCAATTTGTATGACAAAATCTACAATTGAGGAACTTCGTTGGAACTTTAATATATGGTAAAAACTTTCATGTCAAATCACTAAGAATCAATTAATAAATTAAAGTAGTAACATATTTGAATTAATCAGTAATGTTTAGATTACCCAGAATATACGGATGATCTTTTAGATTTCATATTTTTTTTTTCTTCTTAGAATTCTATGATTTCTCCTTGGATCTAGGAACCTTGAATCTAGAGGATGCTTATATTAATTACGAGACAGAGAACTTAGTGTTGAATTAAGTCTCACGGGTTTATATGTAATTAATAATACACATAATTATCATTAAATGTTAAACCCTCTGCAAACTAAACAATGACAATGACTTTAAATTCAGGTCACATTTCAATTTACCATTATTTCGATATTGACATGCATACTGTCATGATTTCGATGATATCTAGATCCTATAGATGCATCATTTGGTTCTGATTTGATGCATCTTGCTTCTTTCAATTGGTATCAGAATGTAAGTCTAGTTTATCATCATCTTTAAGGCATAGGGATTGGATTTCAATGATTTGAAATATATGCATCGATTCTGCATACGATTCCACTTTAGAATAATGAATTGATGCATAGTTATTGAGTTCAGAATTCGAAAACTAAGGATTTAACATAGGTTTTGAGTTTTTTGCATTATCTCAAGAAGAACAATGACGAATTTAGATCTATCACTACCATTCTTGTTCAAAATTATTGTGCATGAGAAGTATAACCAATATAAATAGTGTGAGCATCAAACAACTAGTAAGGAACATCAGTTTACTGATGGACTCAAAATTGAGCACAAAAGGTTTACTAATCGAATGGAATACTTATCTGATTAAACATCAATCGACTATTATGCTCAAAGTCGCATAGAGAAAATTTTCTAGTCAATTAGATTATTTGACCAATGTACATAAGATCATCCATAGAAGATTTACAACTCGACTAAGCTAGACATTCGACTAATGAAAATTAGATGACTACTATTAGAAATCACTCAACTAATATGGATGAAAATTGGTATAAATTTTTTTTTGATGCGATTGATGGACTCGACTATTGTCGGTTAGTCAACTATTGATGTAGACTAATTGACTGATAGAATTAGATTCGAGCACAGAAAGAATAGTAGTTGATTGTCGCAATCGACTATTGTGTTCGAAAATTGACATATAAGCGTATTAGTTGACTGACGATTATGACAGTTAACTGATTTATGAAACAATTGATTACTATCTAGCTCAATTTTTCTAAGATTTTTATATCTATTTTCATTCTTACTACTTAGTCGAGATGACACTATCATCAAAGTAAGGAATATTGGATATGCATGACCACATTTGTGTAAATAGATGTATATCTATACTAAAGGTAATTGGCCAAAAGAAAAATCATTCTTTATGTCATATATATGGTTAAGAAAGCTTGCAAATCAAGTTTAACTCCGCGTTAATCATGAGCATGTAGTGTTAGCCTAGAGGAAGGTACACTGTGTGATCGATTAGAAGTGTTATGAGTAATGCTTGAAAACACGAGCAAATTAAAGAGGCATATATATGAAGTTAATCATGTGCATAATGTGTTAGCTCAAAGAAAGATATGTTGTGTGACAAATGAAAGTAATTATAAGCTATTTAAAGAGTACCACTAATAAATTCCATTTTAGTCCAAAAATATAATATAATATTATACTTACTATTTCAATAAAGGTTAATTCAGTTGCATATTTTGATTTTTTTTATATTTATTTCATTGGTGCAATCGGCCCAAGTCACGATTGACCAAGACTCGAGCTTGACTCGAGAGATGTTTTGATGTTCGACAAAAACATATGACAATGTGATTGTCATGGGAAAGTCCAAGTCTTGAGTACTTGACATGGAAAGTCCAAGTGGGACACTTGGCATTTGGAAAGTTCAAGTCTTGAGTACTTGGCATGTAAAGTCCAAGCACTGGTCTTGGCATGGAAAAGTCCAAGCATGAGTCTTGGCATGGAAAGCCCAACATGGGTTGACAAGGGAAAGTCCAAGCTTGAGTCTTGACATTTGAGAAGTCCAAGGGGTTTGATATTGACGGCGTAAAGTCCAAGCGGGAGTCTTGGCAGCATAAGTCCAATGGTTGGCGGTGTAAAGTCCAAGCGGAGTCTTGGCGGCGTAAGTCCAATGTGCCTTGGCGGTGTAGATACTGTTAGCATGACATAGCCGATGGAAGCACCTGAAAGCTAGTGCGATGGATGAACAAGTCATGGATGACTTGGAGGGATCTGAGAGGCGTGAGGCTGATGGAGGTAGTTAGAAGGCTTAGGTCTAAGCTAAGGGTGGTCTAGCAAGTATGGAGGAACCATACTTGGGCTAAAACCTCATGTTTGAGGTGTGCCAGTCGACTGGTACCATATGACAGTCGACTGGTAAGAGTCAACTAGGGTTTGACTGTGGGAATTTGCCTAGCAGTCAATTACTAGAGGAAGGCAGTCGACTGATCGACCAAGCAGTCGACTGATTGTGTGATCAATCGATTGGTGCTCATGTTTTGGAGTACAGAATGGAGTCTCACTTGATCGTTGCGGTCAGCAGTCGAGTGATGGCTTGATCAGTCGACTGATGGTCATAATCAGTCGACTAATGATGGATCCGTTGGATCTTTCCAGCGTGGATTTAGCTGTTGTCTCACGACAACAGTGGCATCAGTCGACTGATGGTCCCGAGTAGTCGACTGATCGGCGTTTTCCAGTACAGGTTGAAGTTTTAAATGGAGCTCGTAAAGGGAGAAAAAGTAAGGTTCTTTGAGGTGTTTTGGGGCGAGTTGCTGCTGCAATTCAGGGTCTCCAAGTGTTACTCGATCAACCTAGCAAGCAAGCATTTAAAAGCTCAGTATAAAGTTTTCTTTACTTGTATTTTAGTGTAGTTGCTTGTATTCTTATTGTATTATTATTGTAATCAATTGTAAGGGGTTTCTCCACCTCCGACTTGTGTCGAGAAGGAGTTATTGCATAGTGATGTGTGATTGACATCACTAGAGCTCTTTAGAACTCGATCCGTGGAGTAGGAACCGTTCGATTCCGAATCACGTTAAATACTTGTGTGTTTGTATATTCGTTATTGCTTTATCATTATTATTCCGCTGCGCGCAAACGAAAATTATAGATCACCATGCGAACGTTATTGCTTTATCATTATTATTCCCCTATATATATATATATATCAATGAAATAAATATAAATATATTTGCATGTTGTGTTTGTAATTTGAGGTGTCTTCTTTGCCTTATTCATGTAGTGCTCTCAATATCTGTGAATTTGAATAGCATCCTAGTAGCTATGAGCATGAACTTTGGTCATTAGAAAGATCATATTATGGTACTCTTATGCTGCATGGATATGAGACATGCTCATCTTACATCTTTAACCAATAATAACACCACAAATCAAAAGATGATATCTAAAAAGTGGGAATAATTGAATCACATCAGTCTCATGATCATGAAGATGTCAATTTCAGAATCCATTAGAATGAGGATGCTAAGACTTTCCTAAAAGAATTAACGGATAGATTTGTTGGGTTTCCGGCACCGCGGCGTGTGTGTGTTCGATCATATTTCGTAAACATGAGCACAGCGGAAGCAATTAAAATTAATAAATCTATATTTATTACAACACACACAACACACGCATGCTATTACAACAAGTGTAGACATAACCGTAAATTATAATTTGCAATAAAAGGAAATTAAACTACGTTATACCTTCCGTATGACGTGTAGCGGGAACGACATCAACCGGAACGATCCTCGTAAGAATCGTCTCTATCCGTATCCACGTCGAGCTCCTCGGGATGACTTCGCTAAGTCACGAGCTTCGTCTTCGTACGGGTTACTAGCCTCGTGTTGAAGACGACGTGATCGAGAGATGATCACGATCCGAATCCAAATTCGGATCCAAAACGAGTTCTCAAAACTCGCTTCTCCGGAGAGGTGTTCGTCAACCATTTGACGAATCCTTCGTCCTCCACCTCAGAGGATTACCGGAGATCAAATCCCCGGTAAGTTAGCCGCTGTCGGAGCACTAACCGTCGTCCAAACGACGCTCCGACGAGAGGAGGAGAAGCTGTCCAGAAAACTGGACAGCTTGGTGGAGGAGTAGGCGCCAGCCAAAACAAGGAGAGAAAAGGCTCACCTTGATGCCGAACCTATAGGAGATCACCGGAGGGTCGCCGGAGGTTCACCGGCTGGAGCTTGGACGCCGGCAAAGAGCTGGACGGCGCCACCATAAGCTGGGCGGCAACAATGTGTTGGGCGGCAACAACATGTTGGGCGGCTAGGGTTTGGATGATTAGTTAGTTAGGGTTTAACAATCCCTTAAGCCCACTTTTATAGAGAACTAATTCTCTTAATGGTTAATGGATCATATCCATAAAGCCTGTTAACCCGCTCCATTAAGATAAGTTAAAATAAACCAAACCATGATGGTTTATTTTAAGTTAAAACGAACCGAACCAACCTTTGGTTCATTCGTTTAATATAAACCAAACCCTTTGGTTTATTCTCATCCATTGGATTAGAACCAAACCATTTTGGTCCATCCATTATGTCTTCATAAGACACCGCCATCCACGCTTCCATTGCGATGAAACAATTTCATGCTCGCTTTATGTTTGGTCCAACCAAACATAGTTTCTCTCGGTCTGAGAATCCCATTCTCAAGCTCGTTTTAAATCCTTTGGATTACACTCGTTGTGCGTGTGACCAAATAGGTTCTCGGTTTATGTTGGTCGTCTATAATTAACCATTAATTATAGAACGATCATGAGTGGCACCTAGTAGTACATCATGATCCCCAATTAACCAAAAAGATCAACGGTTGATCCAGAACTATTTCTGAAACCCTTCAGTAGCTCGAATGAATCGTACCCCATTCCCTTCACTCATCTTATACCCACTTGGTTCAGGACATGGTCTATTGTGTCAGTCCCCACTAGGCTGACTACGTCACACCTAGCCCAAGTATCATTTCCTCATCCTACGGATTCTAGTTACTCCACATGTATCGAAGAGTACTTTACTCTAAACATGTAATGCTTTGGCCAAAGACTTTAGTAACAATCCGACGAGAGGCCATGGGTATACATCTTCTCGCAAGGAGTGATGAATCCTTTATAGGCTATTCAAACACCTTCGATCACTTCGACTTATACCCAATCATCCCGGGTCCACATCTCCTCGGAGATGTTTGCTTAAGATGTCAAAGCATGAGTCTCCATGATCAAGATGACTTGAATACCGCAAGTCAAAGGAACATCGCACTTAAGCCACAGTAAGAACTTCATTGACATATCTATATATGCAGAGAACCATATGAAGTCTTACGGCTGGTCACTCCAATGAACTAGTTACCATAACTAGCATCCACGATTAACTCCGGACAGATCTATGTCTCCAGCCAGTGAGAATCAGCTGCTTGGATACACCAAGGAGTATACCTCGTGCTAGTCTCGACAGAATTGATGGTGTCCAAATCCATCAATTCATCGACTAGGGATAATTCCGATACATCACAATTACACATGTAGAGATACTCACTAGTTGTGATCCAATCACAAATTCTCTCATGCCGTGAATCGATCGTGACATTCAAATGAGATCCAATCAAATACATTAAACATGTATACTCAAATAGTGAATCTTCATTTATCATATAAATGGTTCATACATAAGGCGATTGCCTTAGGACATCTCTCATATATTACTAACAAGATTTGCCTCAAACTAGATGCTTGAGACTACTACACTTCTCACAAAGCTCGATGCGGTATAGCGAGAAGAGTAGCATTAAAGAGAATATAATGGAGATGTCAAATTTGATTATAAGACTAAGATCATTAAAATTAGAAATGTCAAAAAGTGTTCTTATAAATCTAGTTTTGATTTCTCTGTTTACACAATTCACTTCCTTATAATTGTTGGTGCAATAGACCCCGGGTTAATGTTGACCAAACTCGAGTGAGACTCAAGTAGAATTTTAATGTTTGACAATATGTTAACAATGGATTTGACCACTGTTTGATAATATGGTTTGACCATATGACTAGTGGATGATTGTGATATCCAAAGTCAAATGGAGGAGATTATTTGGGGGAGATTATTTGAGCAATCAATCTTGAAAGTCCAAGTTTGGATACTTGATAAGGAAAGTCCAAATATGGATATTTGGCAAGGGAAGTTCAAAGGTAAAGTCTTTGCAGCATAAGTCCAAATGTGTAGTCTTGGTGGCGTAAAGTCCAAGTGAACTTTGGCAATTGAAAAGTCCAACATGGAGTTAACAAGGGAAGTCCAAGAATGGTCTTGGCAAGGGGAAGTCCAAGCATGGTCTTGGCATGAAAAGTCCAAGCATGGTCTTGGCAATAGGAAAGTACAAGGATGTAGTTTTGGCAGTGTAAAATCCAAACATATAGTCTTGGCGGCGTAAGTCCAAATTGATCGTGGCAAGAAAGTCCAAGCATTTAGGCTTGGCAATGGGAAGTCCAAGAGAGAGATTTTTGAATCGTAAAGTCTAAGCATATGGTCTTGGCATCATAAGTCCAAATAAACCTTAGCAAAGGACCCGATTAGCATGACATAGTCGATGGAAGCACCTGAAGACTAACGCGGAAGATGAAAAGTCGCAACCTTGAGGGATTCGAGAGGCGTGAGGCTGATGGATGTGGCTAAAAGGCTTATATCTAAGCTATGGGTGAGTATCAAGTATGAGGAGATTATACTTGGATTAAATCTCATGTTTGAGGTTTACCAATCAAATGGGATTATGTGTTAGGATCTTTGTAATGGCTAGAGGGGGGGTGATTAGCCTTTCTTTGTTTCTACAAGAATGTTAGCGGAAGAAATACAAATAAGAAAACAATGAAAGCAATGCTAACACCCGATGTACGTGGTTCGGAGATGACGCTCCTACTCCACGGCAATCCATAAGGTGGATTAGCCCTAGACAAGCTTCACTAAATCTCCTTTGGATGAACCAAGGTGGAGAAACCTTGTTTTACAATGCACTCCTCTTCTTTACAATGATGGAAGATTAAGACTCTAGAAGAGGAGGTTTAGAATCACACAAATACTTGGAGAAAGCTTGGTGAGCACAAGAGTATAGTTAGGAATGAGAGCACTAGCTTTACCAAGCTCTCCAAGGCCCCTTCTTATAGAAGAAGGGCTGTTTTTCTCGTTAGGCTTCGATCAGTCGACTGATGCTCAACATCAGTCGACTGCCGCCGAAGCCAACGACTTCTGAACAAGCAGATCCGCGGAGATACGTAGCCGCAATTTCCAACGGCCAAGTGATCGATCGGTGATCCTCCATCACGATCGGATGGAGTGATCGATCAGTGATCGTAAGTCGATCGAGTGCGACTACACTGCGCTCGTATTTGCGTTGATCAATCGACCGCCATCAAGCATCGGGATCGATGGTTAGGGTTTCACCGACTCGGTCGAGATCGACCACGATCGATACATCGTATCAATCGACTGATACTCATCAAGTATGAGTAATCCACACTTGATTTTACACCCTAAACCTAGACTCAACCTTCTAGCTCCTCATTAAGCCTTGCGCCTCCAGGATCCCTTCGAGCGCGCAACTTGTTCAACCTTTACGCTTTGCTTCCAACAGCTTCCTTCGGTTTTGTCATATCTTGGGTTGCCAAATGCTTGAACTTTACGCTGCCAAGACTACAAGCTTGGACTTATGCTGCCAAGACCTTACTTTGGACTTCCTTTGCCAAGGTTTACTTGGACTTTACGCTGCCAAGACTACAAGCTTGGTCTTACACTGCCAAGTCCATCCCTTGGACTTCCTTTGCCAAGATCATACTTGGTCTTCTTTTGCCAAGATCATACTTGGTCTTCCTTTGCCAAGGTTCACTTGGACTTTACGCTGCCAAGACTACAAGCTTGGTCTTATGCTGCCAAGTTCGTCCCTTGGACTTTCCTTGCTAAGATCATACTTGGACTTCTCTTTTATCAAGTCTTCATCCTTGGATTTTCCTGTCACTTAAACATGTTTGTAATTAGATCACAAAGCATTGCCTAACTTAGATGATTATCCAAACATCAAAACATATAAATGCTTGGGGCATTGTTGCACCAACAATCTCTCCCTTTTTTATGTTTGGCAATCACTTAAGTTAGGTCTTTACATAATCATAATATGAAATCTAACTTAAACATCCCTTCTCCCCCTTTGACACGCATCAAAAAGAGAAGGATTTATAAATTTCAAGAAAGAATTAAAGTTGTTGTATCTTGGACTAAGGTATAAAAATTGATATTAAACTCCCCCTCAATTCAAGATATGCTTCATGATGTGTGAATAACATTGGAAGCAAAGCATACAAAAGTTAAGAAAGTTAAGTCCTAACTTTACACCAACAATGTAAGTTTGGGGATGAAAAAGATATATTTTATGACACTCCCCCTAAACCACTGCATTAAACAGTCCTAAAAATTTATTTATACTTAATATTATCATGCTATAGTTTTAGAACATCAAAGATACACTAAATATTAGAGAATGGAGCTATTTATCAAAAAATACAGCGTATCAGTTGACTGGTTTACGAACGATCGATAAACTGAAAATCAATTTCAAATTTTTTAGCCCAACTTCAGAAATGCGGTAGAAATTCTAAAAATCTCGAAAAATTACGAAATTTTGTGTACACATTTCTGGAATCATACTTTATTAAGGAAAAATAATTTGAAAAATATATGTTTTCAAGATTTCAAGATTGATACAAACTTGGAACCTAACAAAAGTTCTAAAGATTTTGCAAACTTTGTATCACTTTTGTGTTCCACTTGAAAACTGTTTTTCAAAATATGATGAATATAGTTTAAAATATATATGATTTGAAATTTCCAACCATGTTCTTAGAGCTATGTATTCATTACTTGAATACAAGCTTTCCCAATGATTGGTCCATAAGGTATTCATGTCTCTAGGTGTGTTATTGGCTCATAGTAATGCATCATAACAAGCATGATGAGCCAAGTACACCTTCCCTATCATCTCACATATTTCTAAGTATCTCAATACAAAAATCAAGGTTTCTTAAGGCTTTTGTGAGATGCATCAAGGTATAAGGCTAACATATGAATTTGGGATCATGCAAACCTAGACTTTTACTCTACAAAGCACCTACCAAGCTCTCTCTTTAATGATGAAAATTTAGTTTCAGGAAGAGCTTTGGTGAAGATATCGGCAAGGTTAGACTTAGATTCTACATAATTAAGTTCAATGTCCCCTCTTGCCACATGATCTCTTATGAAGTGATGTTTCACTTCAATGTGCTTGGTCCTAGAGTGATGTACCGGATTTTTGGTCAAGTTGATGGTACTCACATTGTCACAATAAACTTTAATGTTAGAGTAGTGTAGCTCATAGTCCACAAGAGTATGTCTCATCCAAAGTAATTGAGCTACACAACCACCCATAGCCACATATTCGGCTTCGGTGGTTGATAAAGCAACACAATGTTGCTTCCTACTACTCCAACTAACTAGGGAGGACCCAAGAAATTGACATCCACCACTAGTACTCTTCCTATCTAATTTGCAATCGGCATAATCGGAATCGGTATAACCAAGCAACTCAAAGGACCTAGTCCTAGGATACCAAAGTCCTACATTTAGGGTGCATTTAATATATCTTAAAATTCTCTTAACGGCTACTAAATGTGATTCTTTGGCACAAGATTGGTATCTTGCACACATACCTACCGCAAATAAGATATCGGGTCTACTAGCGGTTAGATATAGTAGGCTACCAATCATACTCCTATAAAGTTTAAGATCAATTGATTTACCATCATGATCACTATCTATTCTAGTGCTAGTGGCCATAGGAGTGGTTACAATTTTGACATTTTCCAAACCAAATTTATTGATCATTTCATTTGCATATTTGTTTTGATAAATATGAATACCTTCATTGGTTTGTTTGACTTGTAACCCTAGGAAAAAATTGAGCTCTCCAACTAAACTCATTTCAAATTAATTTTCCATGTTTTTTTATAAAGTCTTGAAGAAGATCATCATTTGTTGACCCAAAAATAATGTCATCCACATATATTTGGGCTATAAAGATATCCTTTAATGTTGACTTTATAAACAAGGTTTGATCTACTTGGCCTCTCCTAAAATCCTTAGAAATTAGGAAAGATGACAATCTTTCATACCATGCCCGGGGAGCTTGTTTTAACCCATATAATGCTTTCCTAAGCTTATATACGTGGTTTGGATAATCTATGTTCTCAAACCCGGGTGGTTGCTCTACATATACTTCCTCCTTAATATAACCATTTAAGAATGTCGATTTAACATCCATTTGATAAAGTTTAAATCCCATATAGGAAGCATACCCTAAGAGAATTCTAATAGATTCTAATCTAGCAACCGGGGCATAAGTCTCATCATAGTCAAGCCCCTCAACTTGATTGAATCCCCTAGCAACCAACCTAGCCTTATTTCTAGTGATATTTCCTTGGTCATCTAGCTTATTCCTAAAGACCCATCTTGTAATAATTATGGTGCAATCATTGGGTCTAGGTACTAACTCTCATACTTGACTCCTTTCAAATTGAGTCAATTCATCTTGCATTGCCAAGATCCAATCCGGATCATGTAATGCATCATTGATCGATTTGGGCTCAATTTGTGAAATAAGAGCAACTTGACTAGTAGGAGGTCTATGAAATGACCTAGTTCTTACTCCTTGAGATATATCTCCTACTACTTGGTCAAGTGGATGATCTTGATGAATTCTTAGGGTTCTAGAAGGGGTTTCAAATTGATCATTGTTATCTTCCACCCTTCTTTCATCATCGGAATCTCCTCTTCCTCCCCCTTGATCATTACCCCTTATGGTCAAATTTTGAAGTTTTTGGGTAATGTCTTGATTATTGTCATTAATATCCTTATCAATGGAGGACTTTCTAGGGTAGGTACTAGTGGTTTCATCAAATTGAACATTGGAGGACTCCTCAATCCCTTGGGTTCTCTTATTGTAGACTCTATATCCTCTACTTGTGGATGAGTATCCAACTAGGATTCCCTCATCTGCTTTGGATTCAAATTTTCCTAAGTTATCTTTGGTGTTTAAAATATAAACTTTACATCCAAAGACTTTGAAATAATGAATTGTGGGAATAGTCTTATTCCATAATTCAAATGGTGTCTTTCCTAAAAACCTATGGATTTGAACCCTATTTTGGATATAGCAAGCGGTATTAACCGCTTCCGCCCACAAGTAGCTAGGTAGAGAATATGCATTAAGCATAATCCTAGCCGCCTCTTGTAGGACACGATTTCTCCTTTCCACCACCCCATTTTGTTGGGGTGTTCTAGGACAAGAGAACTCATGCTTGTACCCTTGCTCTAAATAAAATTGTGAAAATTTAGAATTCTCAAATTCACCACCATGATCATTATGGATCTGGTTGATTTTGAGATTCTTTTCATTTTCAACCCTTTTACTAAATCCTATGATTATTTCTAAGGTATCATCCTTATGTTTCATAAAGTAGACCCAAGTATACCTAGAAAAATTATCTACTATAACTAAATAATATTTGCTACCATTTAAAGAAGGAGTACTATGGCAATCAAATAAGTCAAGATGCAATAGTTCTAATGGTAAGGAAGTATTAGTTAAGGTTTTACCTTTGTGTGATGCTTTTGTTTGTTTTCCTTCTTGGCATGCATCACACATTTTGTTCTTGACATACTTGATCTTTGGTAGCCCTTTGACCAACTCCATCTTGGCTACCTTGGCTATGTTTTTCATGTTGATGTGCCCCAATCTCCTATGCCATAGCCAACTTTCTTCTTCTTTTGCAACAAGACACTTAGTAGAAATGTTAAAAGCATATGAAAGATCAACATAATAGATATTTGACTTCCTATATCCAACTAACATACAATCATTTAATTCCTTGTGTCTAATCATGCATTTAGAGGATTCAAAAGAAACATGATAGTTTGCATCACAAAGTTGACTAACACTTAATAAATTAAATTTCATATTTTCAACTAGTAAAACTTTGTGAATGATAATTTTGGGGGATACCTCAATTGTACCTCTACCTAATATCTTGAGTTTTCCACTATTTCCAAAAGACACCGCTCCCTTCTTCACATACTTAATTGTGGAGAACTTGCTCACATCCCCGGTCATGTGTGTTGAGCAACCGCTATCCACAATCCACAAACATTGCTCACCTACCTAAATCACATGAAAAACACAAGCTTTTGGTACCCAAACATTTGGACCGGTAGCATTAAGTAAAAACTTCTTAGGTACCCATGCTTTCTTGACCTTACCCTTAATGGTTGTTTTCCTATTAATCAATGAAATATAGGCAACTTCTTTTTCTTTTGGCTTATATCCTATACCGGCCTTATTGTAAATGACTCTTTGTTGGCTAAGGATTATGTCAAGATATTTTGAGTCATTTGTAAATTTCTCTAGACATGCCTTCAACTCACTAACCTCATCCTTAAGTTTGTCATTCTCTTTCTTAAGTATGCAAGAGTCAACATGTGAAGGTTTTTCATTCCTAATGACCTTTAGTTCTACCTTCATGCTTTTAACCTTAGATTTAGACTTATCTAGAGCCTCTTTAAGATAAGCAATTGATTTATAAAGAAGCTTAACTTTGGGAGAGTTTATTACCTCATCGTCACTAGATGACGATTCATCACTTGAAGAGTCTTCTTCTTGGCTTGATGTACCGGAGTCATCTCCTAGGGCCATGAGTGTCACATGACGTGTGATGTGGCAAAGCTCATCATCGGAGGAAGAATCTTCAACACTTGGTGTGTCCCATGTGGTTTGAGCCACCATGGCCTCCTTCTTCTTCTTCTCCTTCTTGTCCTTCTTTTTCTTTTCTTTTTCCTCCTTCTTCTTTAGCTCCGGGCAATTTGACTTTATGTGCCCCTTCTTATTGCAAGTATGTCAAATCACATTATTATTAAAATTTGAATTACCACTAATTTTACCTCTTGAAGAATGAGACCCCTTCCTTGCTTCTCTATTCTTGAACTCCTTTGATTTTCTAAGGAACTTCTTGACAAAATGGGCCATCTCACTAGACGAGTCTCCATCACTACTTGAATCATGCTCCGACTCGGATGATGATGACACCTCTTTCCTTTCTTTCTTCTTCTTTTCCTTCTTTTCAACAAATAGAGCTAAACCCTTTTCCTTAGAAGACATGTTAGTTTGCTCATGCAATTCAAACTCACAAAATAATTCATCAATTTTAATTTGAGAGAGATCCCTAGTTACTTTAATAGCATCAACTATAGAAGTCCATAAAGAATTTCTAGGAAATGCTTGAAGTATGTATCTTACCAAATCTCGGTTGTCAACTCGCTCACTTATGATATGGATTCCATTCACAATCTCCTTGAACCTTCCATGCATTTGGCTTACGGTTTCATGCATCTTCATTGGGAAGGCTTGAAGTTGTCCAATTAGCAAGTCCTTCTTGACCCTCTTTGACTCCTTGGATCCTTCATTTAGCTCAATGAGCTTTTCCCATAACTCCTTGGCGGATTCGAAAGGCCCCACCTTGTTGAGTTGCTCCATTGTAATGCCGCATTGGATGGTGAGTACCGCCTTTGCATTTGATTCGAACCGCCTATTCATTTCCCTTGTCCAATCCTTGCTTGGAATAGGGTCTCCATGTTCATCCACCGGTTCTTCAAAGCCATCTACAATGCTATGCCAAATTTCAATATTACTCATTAGATAATATTTCATCCTACCTTTCCAATACGCAAAATGACTCCCATCGAAGAGCGGTGGCTTGGCGGTGCTATATCCCTCTTGAAGAGCCATTGATGCCTTGGTTGATGGTGAAATCTTCCAAGCTATCCGGGCTCTGATACCACTTGTTAGGATCTTTGTAATGGCTAGAGGGGGGGTGATTAGCCTTTCTTTGTTTCTACAAGAATGTTAGCGGAAGCAATACAAATACAAATAAGAATACAAATAAGAAAACAATGAAAGCAATGCTAACACCCGATGTACGTGGTTCGGAGATGACGCTCCTACTCCATGGAAATCCGTAAGGTGGATTAGCCCTAGCCAAGCTTCACTAAATCTCCTTTGGATGAATCAAGGTGGAGAAACCTTATTTTACAATGCACTCCTATTCTTTACAATGATGGAAGATTAAAACTCTAGAAAAGGAGGTTTAGAATCACACAAATACTTGGAGAAAGCTTGGTGAGCACAAGAGTATAGTTAGGAATGAGAGCACTATCTTCACCAAGCTCTCCAAGGCCCCTTCTTATAGAAGAAGGGTTGTTTTTCCCGTTGGGCTTCGATCGATCGATCGTGATGCTCATCGATCATTGCCGCCGAAGCCAATGACTTCTGAACAAGCAGATTCGCGGAGATACGTAGCCACAATTTCCAACGGCCAAGTGATCGATCGGTGATCCCTCCATCGATCGTGATGGAGTGATCGATCAGTGATCGCGAGTCATGTGCTACGTATACATTGATTTTCATTGATCGCTCATTCTTGCGATTGATCGGTCGTGATTTGCAACATCGATCCCCCTAGACCTAGACTCAACCTTCTAGCTCCTCATTAAGCCTTGCGCCTCCGGGATCCTCTCCGAGTCCGCTGACTTGTTCATCCTTTGCGCTTTGCTTCCAAGAGCTTCCTTCGGTTTCGTCATATCTTGGGTTGCCAAATGCTTGGACTTTATGCCGCCAAGACTACAAGCTTGGACTTATGCTGCCAAGACCTTACTTTGGACTTCCTTTGCCAAGGTTCACTTGGACTTTACGCTGCCAAGACTACAAGCTTGGTTTTACGCTGCCAAGTCCATCCCTTGGACTTCCTTTGCCAAGATCATACTTGGTCTTCCTTTGCCAAGGTTCACTTGGACTTTCTGTTGCGAGACTACAAGCTTGACTTCTCTTTTACCAAGTCTTCATCCTTGGATTTTCCTGTCACTTAAACATGTTCATAATTAGATCACAAAATATTGCCTAACTTAGAAGATTATCCAAACATCAAAACATATAAATGCTTGGGGCATTGTTGCACCAACATTATGGACCAGTCGACTGGTCGAGTGTTTAACACTCAGAAGGCCTAGTTAACTTGGGTAATTTGACCCAGTCGACTGTTCATGTAGTCGATTTAGGCTTGACTGTTGTTTGTGCTTTGGCAATCGACTGATGGCACTGCTGCGATCCACGATTATTATGCGCAATGATCGACCCGATTGACTCGGTCGAGTATTGCAGGTAAGGGCAGTCGATTATTAAGGTATCTATTGGAGTAATCTAATGTGGATTAAGTCCATTGTGAGACAACGACACTGTGGACAGTCAATTGGTATCTTTTAACAGTCGACTATTAGGCGCAAAATCAACCCGATATAAGTTATACAAGGAGAAGCTTGGGGAGGGTTTTGCAAACGATTTTTTAGGCGATTTTGAAAGAAAAGCATTGTTGCATTCCAGACCTTCAATAACAATCCAAAACAATCAACAAGTAAGCAATCTAAACTTATTCTTGTAAGGTTTTCTTTACTTATTATTGTATTTGCTTCTTGTATTTGATTGTAGTTTGTTGTTGTAAAAACTTTGTAAGAGGTTTCTCCACCTCCGGTGTCATACTGAGAAAAAGAAGTTTGATAGTGGTGGTGTGCATCACTAGAACTCGCCTCATGGAGTAGAAACCCTAGTTCCGAATCACGTTAAATCCATTGTATTTGTGTGCTTGTGTGTGTTTATTCTTGTTGTGTATTTTATTTATATATTCCGTTGCACACTAACTTATTGTAGACTTGCACGCGATCCATCAAAATCGAAAAATGTTATTCACCCTCCTCTAGCATGATGTTCAATCCTCTACAAGTGGTATCAGAGCGAGTCTCTCTTCATAGGATTAACAACCAAGAGAGCATGCGTTAGAAGAAATGGAGTTTCAAGATAGATTGGGGGATGACATCACAGTTCCGTCTTCCTTCGACCACGAAAATTTTGCATATTGGAAAGGTAGAATGATGTATTTTCTTATGTGTGATTTTGATAATTAGATTAGCGTTGTAGTAGGGTTCGAAGTATTGGTGCAATCGGCCCAAGTCACGATTGACCAAACTCGAGTTTGACTCGAGTAGTATTTTGATATTTGACATTGATATTTGACAATATTTTGGGGAGATTATTGATGCAATCGACCCGGGTCTTGATTGACCGGACTCGAGTTTGACTCGAGGGGTATTTTGATGGTCGACTAGGGTTGACTATGTGATGAAGAAAGTCAAAGTCATGGGTAGTTGGCATGGAAAGTGCAAGTGGGACATTTGGCATTTAGGAAAGTTCAAGTCTTATGTATTTGGCATGAAAAGTCCAAGCATGGGTCTTGGCAAGGGAAAGTCCAAGCTTGAGTCTTGGTTATTCGAAAGTCCAACATGAAGTTGGCATGGAAAGTCCAAGGATGTAGTCTTGGCCACGTAAGTCTAAGGTGTAGTCTTGGCCACATAAGTTCAAGGGTGTAGTTTTGGCGGTGAAAGTCCAAGTCATAGGTACTTGGCAATTGAGAAGTCCAAGGGTGGAGTCTTGGCAGCATAAGTCCAATGGTTGGTTACGTAAAGTTTAAGCGTGGTCTTGGCAGCGTAAGTCCAATGTGCCTTAGCGGTGAATACACCGTTAGCATAACAATAGCCGATGGAAGCACCTGAAGACTAGTGTATGCATGAATAAGTCGTAGATGACTTGGAGGGATCCGATAGACGCGAGGCTAATGGAGGTGGCTAGAAGGCTTAGGTCTAGACTAAGGGTGGTCTAGCAAGTATGAGGGCACCATACTTGGGGTTAACCTCATGGTTGAGGATATCAGTCGACTGACATTATGACCGATTCGACTGATGAAAGTTGACTACGACTAATGCGATAAAATAGCCTGGTAATCGACTGCTATATGTAGAAATTGACTAATGACAGTCGATTGCCATGGATGACAGTCGACTGACGGTTCGATCGCGAGCACAGAATGCTCCATAACCGACTGGGCAGTCGACTACGGGCACTGGCAGTCGACTGCCAATGTTGGTAGTCGACTGATGAGAGTCTCATTGTACTTTTTTCAGCGTGAATTTAACCGTTGTCTCACAACAGTGTCATCAGTCGAACTGATATTTTTGGCAGTCGACTGGTAGACAGAATCCAACCCGAGTTTCAAGTTTAAAATGAGCACGAAGGGAGGATTTTTGGCAAGGTTCTCTTGGGTGATTTGAAGGAGAATAGTTGGTGCTTTCTAGTCCTTCAAGGCTAATCCATGGCAATCAAAGATCAAACATTCAAGTTCACATTTGTAAAGGTTTTCCTTACTTGCATTTGTGTAGTTTACCTGTATTTGCTTGTATTTTATTCTTATTGTTGTAAGAACCATTGTAAGAGATTTTCTCTACCTCCAGATTGTTCCGAGAAAGAGTTATTGATTAGTGGTTGCATGTGCATCACTAGAGCTCGTTGAGCTCACCCATGGAGTAGGAACCTTGAGATTCCGAACTACGTTATATCTCGTGTATTGCTTGTGTTGTTTATTTATTTTATCATTATTGTTTCCGCTGCGTACACTAAACTTTATAGCAAGCACACGAACGAATTTCATCAAGAACGTTGAATCGCTATTCACCCTCCTCTAGCGAGCGCACAGGTCCTAACAAGTTGTATCAGAGCGAGGTTGTTTTTCAAGGATTAACAACCAAGAGAGCACCGCTAGAAGAAGAAGATGGAGTTCGAAGATAAATTGGGATGAGACATCAATACCCCAATTCCGTACACCTTCTACGGACGAGAAGGCTTCAATCAATGGAAGGCATGGATTGAAGACTTCATGATGATGATGGACTTAAATGATTGGGCCACTTTGATGAAAGAGTTCAAATTTCCAAGAGGGCCTAAGGGAGGGTTCCTCAAATGAAGAAGTGGACCGAAGAACAACTCCGAGAATTCGAGAGGAGTAATAAGATAATCAAATTTTTGAGTAATTTAATTCCTAACGATGTTGTGTCCAAATTAGGAGAATATAAGGACGCAAAGGAATTTTGGAGCGAATTCGCCAAGCTCCATGAAGAACCATCATCGACTCAAATTGAGGAAGAGGTCGAAGAATCAAGTTCATCCTCACAAGAAAGTGAGGATTCGGAGGTCGAGGAATGTTCGACATCCAAGGAGAAAGAGAAGGTAGAAGAAGTAGGAGAAGTCTCCACCTCTAGGATTGAGGGGGAGGAGAGACCATCTACATCGGAGCTGGAACAAAATCAAGAAGTCTCTTCAACCTTCGAAAGAAGTGAAAAATCAACTCTAGCACCGACCACCACCCTAGGTAACTCAAGAATTTCAATTAATATTAAAAATCATATCATATGCTTTGAGTGTAGGGAAGTAGGACATTACAAGAGTAAATATTCTAAAAGAGTCAAGAAAAGTCAACTGACGCCAAGAGTTCAAGAAAAGACCAATGAAGCCGGAGTCCCCACTAAGAAAAGCAAGGAGCACATGGTGTGCTTCAAATGCAACCAATAGGAGTCAATGCCCTAGGGAGAGAAAGAAGGGCCAAGAAGGAGCTACACATGTAGGGAGAGCCTCTAAGGCAAATCCTAAGGTAACTTCTAATTTTTCTCTTTCCTTAATTAATAGACAAAAACATGCTAGGAATAATGATAGTAATCTTGCAATTATTCATGAAAGGCATGCTAGAAATAATAGGTTTTATTGTTTAGGAGCAAACATATCAACCTTAGAAATAAGGAAAAATTTGAGACTAATAATCCTAGAAAAATCCTACCTAGGGAGACAATTAGAAAGGTAGAAGAGTACCTAGGTTTTAACCCTAAATGGACTAGGCATATGTCTAAGAAAAATAATTCCCAATAGACATATGAAAATTCAAAATTGGGAAAATTAGAATTAGAAAATCAAGCCTTGAAGTCAAGGCTTGAGAAACTGGAAAAGACCCTTGCAAAAATGCAAAATCAAATACAAGGGTCAAAGGATCAAAAATCTAGGTTTAAGAGTCAAAACTTAGGTTTTAGAAAGCAAGGTCCAACCAAGGGCAAGAAAGGTTTGAGTTACAAACCTAAGCCCAAGGAGACCTACCATAGTGTTTCATTCGATTATGGAACACAACTTAGGTCTAGGAAAATCAAGGTCAATAGGGAAGTCATCCCTAAGATTGACCAAGGTAGATGCCTAGTGGCTAGGGTTTCAAGGAAACCTAGGGAAGCCACTAATAAGGTCAAAGGAGGAGTTACTTCTAGAGTTGACCTAGGCAAGACCCAAATGACCAAGACTTTAAAGCCTAGGAGGGTCATTAGGAGGGTATCTAAGAAAGTTATCCCTAAGGAATATCTAGTAAACCCAAGGAGCTCCAATAGGTATTGGGTTCCTAAGAGCGTGATCGATTTACGCTAAATGAGTTTAGGTGTGCCAACCTTAAATGAATAGGTAGTTAACCTAACCATGGTAAAGGTGACATTTTAGGACATTTCCAAGGTAATTAGGTACTTTGGAAATAAGGATGATTTTTATATCCTAAAGGTTATTAGGATGTGCCAATATAATTTATGGAAGTTGAAAAATCAATCAAATTGGTACAATTTGGGTTAGAGGTCATAGTGTGACATTTTGGGTTTTTGACACACTTGGGAGATAAGCTAATAATATGGAAAAATAAATTTAATTCTAACAAATGGCAACAAATATTAAAATTTAGGTATTATATACCTTTACATTTTATTTGTCATTCTTGATTTGTCATATAACATGTCATAACATCATATCTACTTTTAATTATATAATATGTCATGATCATACTTAAGATTAAGGTTAAATGTCATGTATGTTTAGATTTATATCATATATCATGACATCATGATCATTGGTCATGCTTATTTATGTCATCATTTATGCCATGATCATTCATGCATTTAAAGTAATTAAAATTTATTTAAGGACTATGACATGACTTGAAGTCTCATCTATAAGGGAATTAAGTAATGTTGCCTTAGAAAATGGATGTGACCTTAGTTTAAGATGAACCAAAACTCACATCTCATATTACATTGACATGTATGTGTATTGATACACCTTAGATACATGTGAGATGCTAGAAAATGAGTTAAGTTCAAGGTGCATAGTTCTTGCATCTACATGAACTCAAACTCACTTTTATACCACGGAGGGATCATTGGGAAAGCTAATGTACAAGTCATGTGCATTGAGCCCAAAGAACATGATCCAATATAAGGTTTTAAAACAATTTGAAAATCTTGGTGCAATCTATCTTTTGGTAGAAGTCACCATTGATGATGTTGATACAAAGAGGGCTCAAAACATTGAAGTTTTTCTTCATTTTTGAACTTTGTATCAATTTTACTATTTTATGAGTAAATTATTTTTTACATATTTTTCACCCATTGTATTTGGTATAAGTATGATACGTATGAAGTTTCACTATTTTTCAAATTACGTATATTTACTTATGTATTTCTGAAATTCAGATTTTGAATCTGAAAACTGCATCTTGCAGTTATCAGTCGACTGTCATTGTTGGCAGTCAACTGGCATCAATGATAGTCGACTGGTAACTATCAAGAGTCGACTGTCAGGTCTGATTTCGAATAAATAAGATTTGTTTAGCCCAATTTCAACTATGGTAAAGTTCCCTAATCAGTACTCCTAACCTTAGGATATGCTTTGGAAAACATTATAAAGGGTGAAAATTCATTGGATATGGATTAAGAGAGTTGTTTAGGGTGTGTATCAATTTAAGGTGAGTGAAAGTTCAAGTTTGAACTTTTAACCTTAATTTTGATGGTTTAGAGTGCCTATAGGCTTAGAGACTTCCCAAGGATATTATTGGTGTAATGGTCAAGGGAAAGCAAACCTTTAGGGGGAGGTATCCATCATGGGATGATGGATGTATTCTTCCTCATGAGGGGGAGAAATGGGAATGTGAGATGCCCAATTTGAAAATTAGGAGAGTTTAGAGGAGTGTCTCTCTTGAGTGATATGAGACTTATCACTACGAAGAGTGAAAGCATCCTAGGTGTTTTTGGACCACGGGGGAGATTGTAAGATCTCATTAGGATATGAGGCATTGACCTCTTTGAGGAGAACCTTTTTGATGTATGTCAGAAAAAGGGAGAATTGACACGGGAAAATTATGGGATTACTAATTTGGGACAATTGATAAGGAGATTTGAGTTAGGGTTTAGGTCTAACTCAAAGGTGTTTGGTTTTTGTCAAACATAAAAAGGAGAAGATTATTAGTGCAATCGGCCCAGATCACAATTGACCAGACTCGAGTTTGACTCAAGTAGTGGTTTGATATTTGACATTGATGTTTGATAATATTTTGGGAAGATTATTGGTGCAATCGACCCAAGTCATGATTGACCAGATTCGAGTTTGACTCGAAGAGTATTTTGATGGTTGACTAGGGTTGACAATGTGATGAAGAAAGTCCAAGTCATGGGTACTTGGCATGGAAGGTTCAAATTGTACACTTGGCATTTGGGAAAGTCCAAGTCTTGTGTACTTGGCATGAAAAGTTCAAACATGAGTCTTGGCAAGGGAAAGTCCAGCTCGAGTCTTGGCAATTGGAGAGTCCAACATGGAGTTGGCATGGAAAGTCCAAGGGTATAGTCTTAGCCACGGAAGTCCAAGGATATAGTCTTGGTGGTGAAAATACAAGTCATGGGTACTTGGCAATTGAGAAGTCGAAGGAGAATATTGGCGACGTAAAGTTCAAGGGTGGAGTCTTGGCAGCATAAGTCCAATAGTTGGCGACGTAAAGTCTAAGCGTGGTCTTAGTAGCGTAAGTCCAATGTGCCTTTGCTGTGTAGACACCGTTAGCATGACAATAGCCAATGGAAGCACCTGAAGGCTTGCGTATGGATGAACAAATCATGGATGACTTGGAGGGATATGATAGGCACGAGACTGATGGAGGTGGTTAGAAGACTTAGGTCTAGGTTAAGGGTGGTCTAACAAGTATGGGGGCACCATACTTGGGGATAAACCTTATGGTTGAGGTTATCAGTCGACTGACATTATGACCGGTTCGATTGATGGAAATCGACTGCGGTTCGACTGCGGCTAATGAGGTAAAATAGTCTGGCAGTCGACTGATGGTTCGGTCGCAAGCACAAAATGCTTCGTAGTCGATTGGGCAGTCGACTACGAGCACTGACAGTTGATTGCCAATGTTGACAGTCGACTGATGAGAGTCCCGTTGGATTTTTTCCAGCGTGGATCTAACCGTTGTCTCACAACAACAGTGTCTTTAGTCGAATTGATATTTTTGGCTGTTGACTGCTAGGCAGAATCTAGCCCGAGTTGCAGATTTAAAATGAGCATGAAGGGAGGATTTTTGGCAAGGTTCTCTTGGGCGATTTGAAGGGGAATAATTGGTGCTTTCTAGTCCTTCAAGGCTAGTCCAAGGCAATCAAAGATCACACATTCAAGTTCACTTTTGTAAAGGTTTTCCTTACTTGTATTTGTGTAGTTTACTTGTATTTGCTTGTATTTCATTCATATTATTGTAAGAACCATTGTAAGAGGTTTTCTCCACCTCCGGATTATTTCGAGAAGGAGTTATTGATTAGTGGTTGCGTGTGCATCACTAGGGCTCGTTGAGCTCACCCGTGGAGTAGGAACCTTGAGGTTACGAATCATGTTATATCTTGTGTATTGCTTGTGTTGTGTATTTATTTTATCATTAGTGTTTCTGCTGCGTACACTAACCTTTATAGCAAGCACACGAATGAATTTCATCAAGAATGTCGAATCGCTATTCACCCCCCCTCTAGCGGCCACATAGGTCCTAACACGAAGCTCCTAAGGATAAGAAGGGGTGAATACTCAAGAAGAAGAAATAGACCAAGGAGCAAATTCGATATTTTGAAATAAATAATAAGGTAATGAAAATGTTAGTTAATTTGTTACCTAAAGATATTTTGGGAAAGTTAGGTGAGTTTAGGGATGCTAACGAATTATGGAGTAAGCTAACCAAGCTCCATGAAGAATCCTCACCGGCTTAAGTAGAGGAGAAATTCAAAGAATTAAGCTCATCATCTCAAGAGCTTGAGGAATCGAAAGTTGAAAGATGCTCAACATTCGAGGAAGAAGAGGTTGAAAAAGTTTTCATTTCTAGGATTGAGAGAGAGGAGAAACCATCCTCGATATCGGAGCTAGAGCAAGAAGAGGAACCCTCTACCTCCGAAAGAAATAAAGAAGAAATCTACCATTCTCCTACCATTCAAGAAGGTAACTCAAGTGCATTGGTTAAAAATAAAAATTATATAATATGCTTTGAGTGTAGGGAACATGTGCATTACAAGAGTAAATGTTCAACATTGGCTAAGAAGAAGGTTCTCATGACACCTAAAGTCAAGGACAAGTCTAAGGAAATCGGAGCCCCAACACGCAAAGGCAAATAACACAATGTGTGCTTCAAATGCCAACAACGGGGTCACTATAAAAGTCAAAGTCCGAAGGAGAGTCACCGTAGGAAGGATATGAGAGGAGCATCACATGTAGGGGGAGCTAAGGTAAACCCTAAGGTATATTTTAATAATGCTCTTAATTCACGTAATGATAGAAAGCATGCTAGGAATGATTTTAATTTACTTGCAATTGTTCATGATCATAAGAAGCATGCTAACAATAAATATTTTTGTTTAGGTGCTAAACATGTTAATTTTTCTAAGGCGATTCTAGAACCATTCCACCTAAGAATGATAAGAAACTAGGCATTAATTCGAAAAAGACTAGACATATGCATAGGAAGAAGAATTCCCAAAAATATAATGAAAATTCAAAAATTGGAGAATTGAAATGGGAAAATCATACCTTGAGGTCAGGACTTGAAAAATTAAAAAAGACTCTCCAAATTATGGCAAATTCAATTAAAGGTCTAGGAATCAAAAATTAGGGTCTAATAGGCAAAGTGTATCCAAGGACAAGAAAGGTTTGAGTCACAAGCCTATGTCCAAGAAGGTAATGACAATCTACCATAGTATTTCATTCAACTATGGAACAAGTCATAAGTCTAGTTAGGTCAAGGTCACAAGAAAGACAATCCCTAGAGTTGACCTCGGGAAGATCGAAGTGATTAAGGTCTCTAAAAGGCCTAAGAAAGTCACTAGCAAGGTTACAAGGGGAGTTACCCCTAAGGTTTGTTGGAGATTTCGGGATCATGCATAGCGGAATAAAGCGAATAAAATATTTTTTATTACATCTCAAACATCCGCTGGGGGCTAGGAATACTTGTTTTGGCATAATCACATGAAAACACACAAAAGAAGAATGAGAAGTTATACCTTCAAGATTCTTTCGAATCCGTCGAAACCACAAGCAAGACCAACGAGCCTTTCGAATCGCTGATGAGATCATGGTTCCTTAACCTATGCAATGACACTATTGTTGTCACAGTAAACTGGTAATGTTTCAACAATGCTTAGAACTACTCTAAGTTCAGTAATGAACTTCTTGATCCAGATCGCCTCCTTTGCTGCTTCAGAAGCTGCAATGTACTCTGCCTCTATAGTAGAATCAGTAACGATGTCTTTCTTGAAACTTTTCCAACTCACCACACCTCCATTCAAGATGAATATGTATCTAGACTAGGATTTGGGATCATCCCTATCTGTCTGGAAGTTGACATCAGTATACCCACTTACTACATATCACCTCTTCCATATACCAAGAACAAATCCTTAGTCATTCTCAAGTACTTAAGGACTGTCTTGACAACCACCCAATGGTTCATACCAGGATCCAACTAGTATCTAATCGTAACGCTCAATGCATATGATACATCGAACCTCGTACATAACATAGCATACATGATCGATCCTAAGCTGACGTATATGGGATCTGACTCATGTGAATCCTCTCATCTTCAGTGCACGGGCACATAGATTTTGAAAGGTGAATCTCATGCCTCATGGGAATGAAATCTTTCTTGGATTCTTCCATACTAAATCATTTTAGCACTTTGTCAATGTATGTATACTACGAAAGACCAAGAAATCGATTCGATCTATCTCTATAGATTTTAATCCCCAAAATATAGGTTGCTTCTCTCATGTCTTTCATGGAGGACATTTTGGACAACCAGACATTGACTATTTACAAAATAGGAATATCATTTTCTATAATTAATATATCATCAACATAGAATACTAGGAAAACGACCGCACTCTCACTTACCTTATACACACAGGGCTCCTCAGGATTTTGTAAGAAATCAAACTGTTTAATTGCCTCATCAAAACGGATATTCCAACTCCTAGGTGCTTACTTCAATCCATAAATTGATCATTGAAGCTTTTATACTTTGTTCTTGTAAATGGATGTGAAACCCTTAGGTTGTATCATATATATATATCCTCAGATAGGTTTCCATTAAGAAAAGTTGTTTTCACATTCATCTGTCATATCTCATAATCAAAATGAGCCGCTATGACTAGGAGTATCCGAATGGATTTAAGCATAAATACTGATGAAAAAGTTTCGTCATAGTCAACACCTTGTCTTTGACGATAATTTTATAGGTAATAACATTACCATTCATGTAAGTTTTCTTTTAGAAAATCCACTTGCACCATATAGGCGTTATGCCTTCGGGTGGATCTACCAAGTTCCAAACTTAGTTTTCATACATGGAATCCATTTTTGATTTCATGGCTATTAGCCACCTATCCATGTCTGAACTATTCAACGCCTCTTTGTAACTAGTGGGTTCCTCATCCTCTATGAGCAACATGTCATTAGATTCACTTATGAGAAATTCATATCTCTCAAGAATTCTACGTGGCCAACTAGATCTATGAGGAA
Organism: Wurfbainia villosa; assembly: GCA_025175895.1. Lineage (NCBI taxonomy): Eukaryota > Viridiplantae > Streptophyta > Magnoliopsida > Zingiberales > Zingiberaceae > Wurfbainia > Wurfbainia villosa. Next base: position 1,642,427 of record CM046005.1, read on the forward strand.
GTGGTGTATCATCAGGTTCAACTATTATCTCATTCGAATGAGTAATCAGCTATAGTTCTTGACTAGGCAGGCATCTCCCACTGTTTTTCGAGAAACTCATTCTCTAGGAATACAACATGCCTGAAAACAAACAACTTTTGTTCCAAGGGATGATAGAATTGGTAACCCCTTGTTTCCTTACGGTAACCAATAAATAGACACTTATCAAACTTAACCTCCAGCTTGTATGATACTTTCCTCTTCACATAAGCAGTACAATCCCATATCTTCAAATAAGATAAATGAGATTTTCTACTATTCCACATCTCATATGGAGTAGTAGAGATTGCTTTAGTCGGGACTCTATTTAACAAGTAAACAATGGTCTCAAGTTCATAACTCTAAAAGGTTTTTGGAAGATTTGCATGTTGCATCAATGACCTAACCATGTCCAACAAGGTTCGATTTCACCTTTCAGCCACACCATTATGTTGTGGTGTGTAAGGTGGAGTCCTTTGGGACAAGATGTCATTGTCACTTAGATAATCTTAAAACTCTTGGTATAAGTATTCACTGTTGGAGATTTGAGACCGCTAGAGGGGGAGTGAATAGCGTTGAATTCGTACGTAGATGGAAATCGTTCGCGATCGTCTCTACAAAGCTCGTTATGTGCAGCGGAATAGAAATAATAAAAGCAATAACGACAAGATACAATCACGAACACAAGGATATAACGTGGTTCGGAATCGAAACGGTTCCTACTCCACGGATTGGGTTCGTACGAACCCTAGCGATGCAAATCACACACCACTATGATAAATACTCCTTCTCGACACAAGTCGGAGGTGGAGAAACCTCTTACAATAAGATTACAACAATAATCTAAATACAACAAGCAAATATAAGAAGAAATACAACAAGAGAAGTAAAGAACACTTTACAAAAACTCTTTAGAAGCTTGCTTGTTGATTGCCTTGGACTAGCACTTGAAAGCCCTGATTTGCGGCGAAATCGCCTAAAACGTCCAAGAAAATCGGTTGTAAAAACCCTCCCGTCGAGCTCCTTTTATCCTTGCGCGCGACCTGGATTTCCGCCCATCAGTCGACTGCCATAAGTCACCAGTCGACTGATGCCACTGTTGTCGTGAGACAACGGCTCGATCCACGCTGGAAAAACTCCAACGGATCTCTTGGCAGTCGACTGCCAACATTGGCAGTCGACTGCCAACGCCCGTAGTCGACTGGCCAGTCGGCTACGAAGCGTTCTGTGCTCGACACAGAACTTAGCAGTCGATCGGCTAGGCCGTCGGCCGTCAGAGACATCGATCGGCTTGCTCAATGAGCGATCGCCGAGAGCGATTCGGCTCTTAAACGATAACTAAAGTCGACTCACGGCAGTCGAACCGGTCATAATGTCAGTCGACTGTCAACCTCAAAGATGAGGTTTTAACCCAAATATGGTGCCCCCATACTTGCTAGACCACCCTTAGCCTAGACCTAAGCCTTCTAGCCACCTCCATCAGCCTCACGCCTCTCGGATCCCTCCAAGTCATCCATGACTTGTTCATCCATCGCGCTAGCCTCCAGGTGCTTCCCTCGGCTATGTCATGCTAACGGTGTCTACACCGCCAAGGCACATTGGACTTACGCCGCCAAGACTCCGCTTGGACTTTACGCTGCCAATATCAATCCCCTTGGACTTCCCAAATGCCAAGACTCAAGCTTGGACTTTCCCTTGCCAACCCATGTTGGACTTTCCATGCCAAGACCCATGCTTGGACTTTCCATTTGCCAAGACCCATGCTTGGACTTCTCATTTGCCAAGACCCATGCTTGGACTTCTCATGCCAAGTACTCAAGACTTGGACTTTCCCAAAAGCCAAGTACCCATGACTTGGACTTTCCATGCGCCAAGTGTCCCACTTGGACTTTTCATGCCAAGTACCCATGACTTGGACTTTACCAAATGCCAAGTGTCCCACTTGGACTTTCCATGCCAAGTACCCATGACTTGGACTTTACCTTGCCAAGACCCATGCTTGGACTTTCCCATAATCACATGGTCAACCCCAGTCAACCATCAAGGTCTTCCTCGAGTCAAACTCGAGTCCGGTCAAACATGACCCGGGTCGATTGCTCCAACAATCTCCCCAACATATTAACCGACATTAATGTCAAACATCAATGCCAAACCACTTTGTCAAATCCCTTTGTCAAACATCAAAACATCACTCGAGTCAAACTCGAGTCTGGTCAATCGTGACCTGGGCCGATTGCACCAACAATCTCCCCCTTTTTGATGTTTGACAAAAACCAAACAAATCATCTAAGTTAGACCGTTAACTCAAATCCCTTACCAATTATCCCAAATTGGTAAACACTCTCCAAATGTTCTCCCCCAAACATTCTCCCCCTTTTTGACTAACATCAAAAAGGTTTTCTCTCCAAGGAGGTCAATGTCTCATATCCCAATGAGATCTTACAATCTCCCCCTTGAACCAAAAATAAATACCTAGGATGCCTACCATCTTCCTAGTGATAATTCACATATCACTCAAGAGAGACAATCCTATACTCTCTCCCAATTTCCAAATTGGGTATCAAAAACCCATCAATTTTCCCAATTGATGATACTCTCCCAATAACTTCTCCCCCTTCAAGAAGAGAAACACATCCATCATCCCAAGATGGATAACTCCCCCTAAAGGCTTGCTCCCCCTTGACCATTGCACCAACAATGTCCTTGGGAAGCCCCTAAGCCAATAGGAACTCTAAACCATCAAAATTAAGGTTCTAAGTTCAACATAGAACTTTCACTCACCCTAAATTTGATACTTTGACCTAACACAGCTCCTAATCCATATCCAATGGATTTTCACCCTTTATAATGCTTCCTAAAGCATATCCTAGGGTTAGGAGTGATTAGGAACCTTTTCCATAGCTGAACACGGGCTAAACAAACCTTGTTAACCCAAAATCAGACCTGGCAGTCGACTCCTGACAGTAATCAGTCGACTGCCACTCACATCAGTCGACTGCCACACAGGGCAGTCGACTGATAACTGAAAATCTCGATTTTCAACTATCAGAAATGAATTTTGAAAATTCATAAATAATTATACGTAATTCGAAAAATCGTGAAAATTCATACGTATAATACTTATGACACATACAATGGGTGAAAAATATTTGAAAATTATTTTACCCATAAAATAGTGAGTTTGATACAAAACTCAAAACCATTGAAATTTTCAATGTTTTGGCCCTATTTTGTATCAACTCTATCAATGGTGATTGCTATCAAAAGATAGACTTCACCAAGGTTTTTCAAAATGATTTTAAAATGTTTTCAAAACCTTATTTTGGATCATATTCCTTGGGCTCTATGTACATGACTTGTACACATGCTCTCCCAATGATCCACAAATGAAACAAGATGAGTTTTAGTTCATCTAGATGCAAAAACTATGCACCTTGAACTCAACTCATATCCTAGCATCTCACATGTATCTAAGGTGTATAAATACACATACATGTCAATTGGATGTGAGATGTGGATTTTGGTTCATTTAAAACTAGGGTTTCATGCATTCTCTAAGGCAACCCTACTTGATTCCCTTATAAATGAGACTTCAAGTCATGTCATAGTCCTTAATTCAATTTCAACCAAATTGTCTTAAATGCATGAATGATTATGGCATTAGAAATGTTATAAATAAGCATATGCTCATAATCATGATGTCATGACATAAGATGAAATCTAAAAACACATGACATTTGAAACCTTAATCCTAAACATGAACATGACATATAAAATCATAGAACTAGGCATGATGTCATGACATGACATATGACAATCAAAGCATGACATATAAAATATATAGGTATAGTAATACCTAAATTTTAATATTAATTGCCATATTATCATTAATCTCCCTAGTGTGTCAAAAATCCAAAATGACACACTAACACGCTAAACCTAAATTGTGCCAATTTAATTGATTTTTCTTAAATTCAAAAGTGCATTGGCACATCCTAAAATCTTTTAGGATATTGATTCAAATCTATTTCCAAGGTAACCATAACCTTGAAAACATCCTAAAGTCCCACCTTTACCATGATTGAGTTAACTACCCATCCAATTAAGGTTGGCACACCCTAAACTCATCTAGCGTGAATCAATCACGCTCTTAGGAACCCAAAACCGATTTGAGCTCCTAGGGTTAATTAGGTATTCCTTAGGGATAACCTCCCTAGATACCTTCCTAATGACCCTCCTAGGCTTGTTAGCCTTGGTCATTTGGGTCTTACCTAGGTTGACTCTAGGGGTAACTCCCCTTGCAACCTTCTTAGTGGCCACCCTAGGTTTCCTTGAAACCCTAGCCACTAGGCACACCCTTTGGTCAATTCTAGGGATGACTTCCCTATTGACCTTGGTCTTCCTAGACCTAGTTTGTGTTCCATAGTCAAATGGAACACTATGATAAGCCACTTTAGGCTTAGGTTTGTGACCCAAACCTTGCTTGCCCTTGGTTGACTTTTGACTCTTAGGTCCTAGGTGTTGACTTTGACTTTTGGACCCTTGATTTTGACCACTAGACCCTTTAAATTGATTTTGTATCTTATTTAGGGTCTTTTCAAGTTTTTCAAGCCTTGACCTCAAGACTTGATTTTCCTTTTCTAATTGCCCAATTTTAGAATTTTGATTTAAATCTTGGGCATTGGACTTCCTAGGCATATGCCTAGTCCATTTAGGGTTTAGACCTAGGTGCTCTTGCACCTTTCTAATTGTCTCCCTAGGTAAAAATTTTCTAGAGTTATTTGACCTAGGTTTGTCCTTAGATAAGTTGTTTTTAGGGACATTAGTCCCAAATTTCTCCCTATTATCTAAGTGAATATTTTTAGCTCCTAAACAAAAGTATTTATTTCTATTAGCATGCTTTTCATGGCAAATTGCTAGGAATTGAAATTTCTAGCATGCTTTGTCTATTAACTAAAGAAAGAGCATTATTAACTTGATATACCTTAGGTTAGCCTTAGTAGCTCCCCTACTTGTGATGCTCCCTTTGCCCCTTCTTCTCCCCCTTCGGGCATTGACTCATAATGACCCTGTAGTAACATTTGAAGCAAATCACTTGCTCCTTGCTCTTTTTCATTGAGGCACCGATCTCCTTGACTTTTGGCACGGGTGGAGTCTTCTTAACCCGTTTAGGACACTTACTCTTGTAGTGTCCTTTCTCCCTACACTCAAAGCATATAATATTCATTTTATTATTAATTGACATGCTTGAGTTACCTAGGGTGGTTGTGGTGGTCGGAGTGGATTCTTGAGCTTGCTCTTCCTCTCTACCGGATGTAGATGGTTCTTCTTGTTGCTCCGGTGTTGAGGTTCTCTCCTCCCCCACAATCCTTGAGGTGGATGCTTCTTCCACTTCCTCCACCAACCCGGAAATTGACTCCCTATCAACTTCCGATTCTACTTCCTCTTCCTCTTTGGATGTTGATGAGGGTGATGCATTAGCCTCTTCGGTCTCTTCCTCTTGGACCATTGATGGGCTTTCATGGAGCTTGGCCACTTGGCTCCATAGCTCGTTTGCATCTACATAATTACCTAACATACACAAGATATTGTTAGGTATTAAATCAATTAACAACTTCATTACCTTCTCATTCTTTTCGAAGGCTTGGACTTTCTCTTCGGTCCATCTCTTTTTCTTGAGGAATCCACCTTTTGGTCCACTTGGATAGCTATATCCTTCCATTAAGATAGACCATTTTTCGAAGTCCCTCATCATTAGGAAGTCTTCAATTCTTGACTTCCATTGCTTAAACCCTTCTTGTCCATAGGAGTAAGGGATCGGTGTGTTAATGTTCCATCCCAATTGTTCTTCCATCTTCACCCTCTAGCTTCTTTATCCTAGCTCCCGGCGGTTAGTCCGTAGAAGAGCCCCGGGCTCTGATACCACTTGTTGGAGATTTGAGGTCGCTAGAGGGGGGGTGAATAGCGTTGAATTCGTACGTAGATGGAAATCGTTCGCGATCGTCTCTACAAAGCTCGTTATGCGCAGTGAAATAGAAATAATAAAAGCAATAACGACAAGATACAATCACGAACACAAGGATATAACGTGGTTCGGAACCGAAACGGTTCCTACTCCACGGATTGGGTTCGTACGAACCCTAGCGATGCAAATCACACACCACTATGATAAATACTCCTTCTCGACACAAGTCGGAGGTGGAGAAACCTCTTACAATAAGATTACAACAATAATCTAAATACAACAAGCAAATATAAGAAGAAATACAACAAGAGAAGTAAAGAACACTTTACAAAAACTCTTTAGAAGCTTGCTTGTTGATTGCCTTGGACTAGCACTTGAAAGCCCTGATTTGCAGCAGCAAATCGCTTCAAAACGTCCAAGAAAATCGGTTGTAAAAACCCTCCCGTCGAGCTCCTTTTATCCTTACGCGTGACCTAGATTTTCGCCCATCAGTTGACTGCCATAAGTCACCAGTCGACTGATGCCACTGTTGTCGTGAGACAACGGCTCGATCCACACTGAAAAAACTCCAACGGATCTCTTGCGATCGGCCAACATTGGCCGATCGGCCACACGTCGAATCGCTGGCCGGCTGGCGTTATATGCTCGACAGAACTTAGCGATGTGGCGTAGACATCGATCGTGCTCAATGAGCGATGACCGCCAGCAATTCCAGCTCTTAAACGGTAGTCGAACTCAAGTCGACTCACGGCAGTCGAACCGGCCATAATGTCAGTCGACTGCCAACCTTAAAGATGAGGATGGTGCCCCCATACTTGCTAGACCACTCTTAGCCTAGACCTAAGCCTTCTAACCACCTCCATCAGCCTCACGCCTCTCGGATCCCTCCAAGTCATCCATGACTTGTTCATCCATCGCGCTAGCCTCCAGGTGCTTCCCTCGGCTATGTCATGCTAACGGTGTCTACACCGCCAAGGCACATTGGACTTACGCCGCCAAGACTCCGCTTGGACTTTACGCTGCCAATATCAATCCCCTTGGACTTCCCAAATGTCAAGACTCAAGCTTGGACTTTCCCTTGCCAACCCATGTTGGACTTTCCATGCCAAGACCCATGCTTGGACTTTCCATTTGCCAAGACCCATGCTTGGACTTCTCATTTGCCAAGACCCATGCTTGGACTTCTCATGCCAAGTACTCAAGACTTGGACTTTCCCAAAAGCCAAGTACCCATGACTTGGACTTTTCATGCCAAGTACCCATGACTTGGACTTTACCAAATGTCAAGTGTCCCACTTGGACTTTCCATGCCAAGTACCCATGACTTGGACTTTACCTTGCCAAGACCCATGCTTGGACTTTCCCATAATCACATGGTCAACCTCAGTCAACCATCAAGGTCTTCCTCGAGTCAAACTCGAGTCCGGTCAAACATGACCCGGGTCGATTGCTCCAACAATCTCCCCAAAATATTAACCGACATTAATGTCAAACATCAATGCCAAACCACTTTGTCAAATCCCTTTGTCAAACATCAAAACATCACTCGATTCAAACTCGAGTCTGGTCAATCGTGACCTGGGCCGATTGCACCAACATTCACCATTTTGATCAGATCGAAGTACTTTAATACTTTTCCCAAGTTGTTTCTCTACTTCTTTTCTGAAATCTTTAGACCTTTCAAAGACTTCAGATTTGTATCTTAATATATACAAATACTCATATCGTAAATAATAATCAATAAAAAAGTGACCAAGTAGCTATAACCTTCTATGAAATTAGTTGACATTGGTCCACATACATCAGTATGTATAAAGTCCAATACCTCAACTGCTCATTCACCTTTTCCACTAAAATTAACATAGTCATCTTTCCTTTTAAGCATGAAACACATGTGTCTAATGAATTTGATTCATAAGACTCCAAAATGTCAAGCTTATATAGTTTGGACATGCGTTCATTGCTTATATGGCCAAGACGACAATGTCATAATTGCGAGGTTAACTGATTATCTAACTTAGAGCATTTGCTATTTGATTCAATATTGAATATCTTATTGGATGTATCTAACGTGTAGATTCTATTATTTAACATTCCAGTAGCATAAAGAACATCATTTAACGTAATGTAACAACAATTATTACTAAACATCAAATGATAACCTTTCTTATTCAAACATGAAATGAAACAATGCTCTTTATTAATGCAGAAATATAAAAATAATCATCCAACACTAAAATTAGTCCCGTAGGAAGTCGCACCATATAAGTACTCTTGGATATAGTAGCAACTTTTGCTCCATTGCCAAGCCTTTGATCTGCTTCTCCCTTAATTAGTCTTCTTCTTTTCCTAAGCTTATGTATGTCATTATATATATGTGAGTCATACCCAATATTCAATACCTAAGTGTTAGAAGAAATAGTATGACATTCAATAACAAATATACCTGAAGTGGGTTAGGCATCAGATGTCTTTTTTTGCTTCAGTGACTCCAGATACTGCTTGCAATTTCTCTTCTAATGCCCATCTTTGCTACAATGATGGCAGGTGCCCTTGGGAGTTAATTCTTTCTTCTTTGCTTTTTTCTTCCCTTTTGCTTTGGTTTTTGACTTCCTCTTAGAACCTTTCTTTAAGGAGTCAACCAACATCATCGCCTTCTATTATTTAGCAACAATAGCTCCACTATTTTGAGCATATTGATCAATTCAGGAATAGTGGACTCAATCTTATCCATTCATTAGTTCATCACAAATTAAGAATAGCTACTGATGGCACAAACGCGACCTCAAATCTTGCGATGAAGACCGTCGTGGACTCAAAGCGCACGCTCGTGCTCAACGCCCGCAAGTGCACGGATGTCGTCAAGTAATAAAGATTATCGATCTCACAGAGACTGAGATTCGAATACCAATATACTCAGTGGTTGTAATTGTTCGGACGTAACTCTAAGAGGTTTTGATTGGTGAGGACTGTCGGTGGACTTTACTCTGTACAGTGTCACACAGAGGAGGAAAAGAGTGTGCCGAGGTCTTCAAAGGAGATTCTAGGACTTCGGTTTGGCTTGTGCATCACAAAACAATGTTGTCAATTGGCATTGTCTAGACGTTTAGCTATTGTTTTGTGGAAGGGATATCATACACTCTCCTGCAGAGCCGCCGCATCTACCGGGAGCTACCTCCGCCTAAAAGGATGGGATAGACGGTACGAGGATGCCAAATCAATCCCTATGATGAGCCGTTTCCGATTTCATCGCACCCTTCTACCCACAGTTACAGGAGATCAGGTTTACCCTTAGGTTCCTTATATAAAATCACCTAAATCTTAGATACGAGGGTTGTCACCCCTCGTATCGCCTAAGCACAACAGATAGAAAACCAAACACGCATAGATTATAATAAAAAAAACTACCAATTGTCAAATCAAATTCAAAGGCAGAATTTAACATAAACCAACATTGTAATGTGTACACAAGCTACTCCATAATCCTAAATTCGAAAGTACTACTCCATGTATATGAAGGAAGAATCACAAAGCATGTCTATGTTTGAATACATAAGGAATAAAACGCAGAAACAAAGATTTACAATGCTTTCATGGTCTTCTCTCTGGCGTTGAAGTGCAAGGCGTGGACCTTCGGTGGCGTTCCTCCTCCTCGTTGCGAGTTACTAAAACTTTTTAGGGCTTCGGCGTGCCGTCCTAGCCATCGTACATCCCCCCTAGGGTTTGGGTGGAGCCATCCTTATATAGACTATGCCTCAGACTGTTGCAAAATCTGGAAAAAGCCCTAGTCGCGCAAATCTGGCGGGCCACCACACGGCTGTGTGTTTCCACATAGCCAGGTCGTGTGTGATCCTGGAGTGCTGATCTCGTCCATTGGGCACGACCGTGTAAATCCACATGCCCTGGCTGTATCCCACTCTGCGTCTAGCTGTGAAATGCCCTTCTTTTGCTCCGAAAGCGCATCTTTTTAACTCGAAATTCTAACCTGCACACAAAAGTCCAACGAGTAGACCTCCGAACCAGAAAATAGAAAATGTGCACAAAATAGAGTAACATATGCATAAAACTAACATGAAATGTAACAACATGTAAGCAAAAACTACTCCTAAAACTCTATATGTTTTGCTCACATCACTTTCCCCAGATTTAAATCTTTGCTTGTCCTCAAGCAAACCTCAGTGCCATGAAATTTTAAGAAGATATTGTTCCATAATTAGCATGTTAACTAAATTTATCAAGTGATATTTGTAATCAAAGAAAAATAAATATATTCTAGAAATTCACTAAGTTAGCTCCTCGTGCTCATGCTAGGTGAATCATTCTTAGGAGCTACCCTTTCCATGGTGAGTTAAGTCGTCATCCCATAGCTTTCCTAAGATTTTCGGCTCTTAGGCACTTACCTTCCCAAAGCGAGGGTCATTCCCTAGATCTAACATAAAGTCTCAAAGGTGTGCTCGGTATTGAGAGAAATTAGTAGGTATTTTCCCAAAGAACCTAACTTTCGGTCTCAAAGGGGCACCTAGACACTTCCACCCACGACAACTATTTTTTTATCCCTCATAATCTTCTCTTTTTTTTCTTTTCTTTGTTTTCTTTTTCATCTTTTTTTTTCTCTCTCTCTCTCTTTTATTTCTCTTTTCTTTTATTTTTCGGCTCACTAGGATTTTGATTTTTTCGAATGGGCTTACACAATCCGAGCATCTCTAGTAACTAAAATGCTAAACCTAGAGTTACCTATTGATTCCAAAGTACTAGACTACTGAGATGAATCATAACTCGTTATGTACTAGATTCTCCCTTTCAGAACGTTCGACATGTGTAAGTGTAAAAATAAAGCTAACCAGTGTAAGTCTAGAACATTCAATAGAGCGAATAAAATAAAATACCATGAGATAAATGAAGTTAAGCTACCTATGAGAACAACTCATGCAAGCAACTTTCAAAAATACTACTGAGGTAGCTCTATAGATAACAAAAATTAAGTACTGAAAGAAACTCAACAATCCATACATGAATAAATGAATGAAAATACCATAAAAGGAACTACTGCTAGGAAACAAAATAATATAAACTTTGGGGTCTCCCCCCAGACTTAAATGAAAGTATACCTCTAATATGGTGGACGAGGTGGAAAGTCTGGGAGCCTCGACATCTCTGGATCCTGGGAGAACCTGCCGCTGAGCCGCTGATGCCACATGTACATGTGGTCAATCTGGGAGTTGGTGGATGCAGCGGCTACTCGGTGCTCCTCCTCCCTAGATCACTGTGCTTGCTGGGCGTGCATGTGCTGCCGCATCTACCTGCGGTAGGCGGCTTCATCTTGGCGACGAACAACCTCCTCCTGGAAGTATATGTGGGTCATGTCGTAGAACTCCTCAGCCCACTGGAAATGCTCCCGGAATCCCTGGAACTCCGCTTGCTGGTAGGCGCTCTGCTCCTCCCATCGCTGCCTCTGCGTCTGCTGCTCAGTGTAAATATCGTCGAGGCGCGATCGGAACTCTGAAAAATCATAGGACGACGTACCTGTATCCTGCCCAAAAGTAAAAAAAGATGGTGGTGCAGGTGTAGACTCATGTTGGTGTGGACTAGGTGGGCTCCTATGCACATGTGGACTAGAGGGAGAGTTATATAAAGGTGGAGAGATGGGTACTGATGTGGATGGTCCCTCATGTGAAGGGGACTCTACTATCAGGTCTAAGCACTAGTTGGCGCGTATAGCGATGGTGGTACGATCTGGGTCAGAGAGCCTAAGGGCTGTCAGATTTTTCCTTACAAAGCATAAGGAGTCTCCTTCTCTCACAATCATTTTCATGGCCATGCACACTCCTAGGTTGATCCTAGGGCTCCCCTCTATACTCTCTAATGTTGTGTAATCGTACCCCATCCTATGACAAATGTGGGTAAGTAGGCCTCCCACATTAATCTCTCATTATGCTGCTTTGCCCATCTTCACTAAGTGTCTGATGAAGTGGGACCCTACATCGATGCTACTCCTTTCTTGTAGCATATCCCATAGGCAAAGTAGCTCGCTAGCTCTAACTACACCGTCACTCTCCCCACGACCAAATATAGTATTGGCCATGATGCGGTGGAGGTATCGAAAGATGGAGTTTTGGAGGCGCGACGCTTTGGCCCTAGATGGGTCATAAGCGTGCTCCCCCGTCAACTTGGTCCAACATTCCCGAGAGTTGAACCCAATATGGGTTCTTCTCTCTCCCCCACTCGGCAAGCCAAAGCATGAGTTCCATTGGTGAAGGGTCCACTCATGCTCAAAATTAAAAAGCCTAAAAGTTATCCTACCCTCCTCGCTCTCTCTACCCGTTAAAATTTCCGCCTCTAAGGAACTTAAAAATTCTAGTACTATCCTAGGGTAGGTTGGGTGTCTTATTCCCATCATCTCTTCCCACCCCATTTTTGCAAATAGAGCTTGAATATTACCCAACAACCCTAAAGACTCTAGCAAATCTTCATCTAAGTACCTAGTAGTAGTGAGTTTATGAGTAGAGAGCATATTATATCTATCTCTATGTTCATTATTGTGAAAAAGAAGAGTGGGTAGGGCGTTACCCTCCTCCGGAGCTTGAGGGGCATCGGCTCTCCTTGTTCGTCGCTCCGAGGCACCGGATCGAGGTGCTACATGCTTGGTCCTCCTCATCCTTGCTTCTTTTGGCTTCCTTAGAGGTTCAAAGTGCTTCTAGATGGTGGGGAAGATGAAATCACACGGCTAGGGCAAGAGCTTTCGAAGCACACGGCACAAATAGGGTGAAAACACACGGCTCACCTCTTTTAACCTCACGTGCCATGACCGTGTGAAAACACACGGCCAGGCCGCAGCGCCTGAGTCGATTGGGCACAGTATCAGGAAAACACACGGCCAAGCTATTTGTCCTCATTTTTCTCCCATTTATGCACCACGGTCCGAATTTTCTCATACACTTCGCCGTGTAGGCTAATATGGATCTCATTTTTGCCTAGCAAAGTTATTTTCTAGTCCTAACTCTAAATGAGATGGAAATCAAAACTAAAATCAACCAAATGCATGCAATGCAATCAAAAAGGGAAATCTAAAACTAAACTTGGGTTGCCTCCCAAGAAGCGCTTTGTTTAAGGTCGTTTAGCTCGGCCACACTCCACTATCAACTTCGCTATGGAGGTTCAGTGAACCTCCATTCATTAAATCTCGGGATCCGGGACTCCCTAGATACTTTTCAATCATTGTCCATTTACCTTGATCTCCTCGATTCTCTACTCCATATGTCCACTGCCCATATGGGTATACCCTTTTACACAAAGCAGTCCACGACCACCTTGATTTTAGTTTTCTTGGAAAAAGTTTCAACCTGGAATTATACAGGAGAACTAAGTCTCCTTCCTCAAACTTCCTTCTCAAGATGTGTTGGTCATGCCATTTCTTGGTTCTTTCCTTATATGCCTTAGCATGCTCGTATGCATCTCTTCGAATTTCGTCCAACTCGCTTAACTGCAGTTTCCTTTTCTCTCCAACCGCGCAGTAGTCCAAGTTGAGCTTCTTGATGGCCCAAAAAGCCTTGTGTTCTAATTCAACGGGGAGATGGCAAGGCTTCCCGTAGACTAAGCGGAATGGGGTCATGCCTATCAGGGTCTTATAAGCTGTGCGGTAAGCCCAAAGAGCATCGTCAGATTTGATTGCCTAATCTTTCCGTGATGCCACTACAATTTTCTCTAGGATACTTTTGATTTCCTGATTCAAAATTTCCACCTGTCCGCTAGTTTGCGGGTGGTACACTATTGAGACTCTGTGGATCACCCCATACTTATGTAGCAATTTTTCGAATTGTTTTTCAATGAAGTGGGATCCTCCATCACTGATTACTACTCGAGGAACTTCGAATCTAGGGAATATGTTTCTTTTGAACATTTTTATTACGGTCCTAGCATCGCAATGGGGTGATGCCACGACCTTCACCTATTTGGAGACGTAGTCTATAGCGACCAAGATGTATCTGTTTCTGTTGGAAACGGGAAAGGGCCCCTTGAAATCCACTCCCCATACGTCGAAGAGCTCTACCTCTAATATGGTGCTTGCCGGCATCTCATGTCTCCTTCCTATATTTCCTGTTCTCTGACACCGATCGTAGGAAACTACATAGTTGCGTGTGTCCCTAAACAGACTAGGCCAGTAGAATCCTGACTGAATCACTTTCGCGACCATTTTTGCAATCCCGGCATGACCCCCATATGCGGAAGAATGATAGTGAAAGAGGATGCTCTCCACTTCCTCTTCTGGCACGTACCTTCGATATACGCTGTCTGTACACTTCCTGAATAGGAAGGGGTCATCCCATACGTATTGTCGAACCTCTGAAAAGAATCTTTTCCTTTGTTGAGTCGTGAATTCTGGTGGTATCACTCTTCCCGCAAGAAAATTCACTAAATCTGCATATTAGGGGGTGGTGACCTTAATAGCCATGAGGGTATCATCCCGCAGAGCATCGTCTATTTGGGCACTGTCTCCTTCCTCTATCCTACGATCTATGGGCATGCACGATAAGTGGTATGCGACGACATTGTCCATCCCCTTTTTATCCCTGATTTCTATATCAAATCCTTGAAGTAATAAAATCCAACGAATAAGGCGGGGTTTTGCATCCTTCTTGCTTAGTAAGTAACGAACTGCAGTATGGTCGGTGTATACCACTACCTTCGAACCTACCAAGTATTGTTTGAACTTGTCGAATGCGAACACAACTGCTAGTAATTCCTTCTCAGTCGTGGCATAATTAATTTGTGCCCTGTTCAGTGTCTTACTGGCGTAGTGAATGGCATGTAATTTTTTCTCCTTTCGTTGCCCTAAGACTGCCCCCACTGCATAATCACTAGCATCACACATGACCTCAAATGGTAGACTCCAGTCAGGCGGCTGAATTATCGGGGATGTCACTAAGGCTCTCTTTATTTTCTCAAATGCCACTAAACATTTCTGATAAAAAATTAAGTCCGTGTCTTTAGCTAGTAGATTTGTCAATGGTCTAGTTATCTGGGAAAAATTCTTTATAAACCTTCGATAGAAACCCGCATGCCCAAGGAAACTCCGAACCCCCTTTACATCCCTGGGTGGCGACAATTTCTCTATTACTTCGACCTTCGCCTTGTCTACTTCGATACCATTCCCTGATATCTTATGCCCTAGAACTATCCCTTCAGTCACCATGAAGTGACATTTTTCCCAATTCAGAATCAAGCTATTCTCCTCACACCTTTGCAAAACCCTTTCTAAATTCTTTAGACATGCATCGAAACTTTTTCCATAGACTGAAAAATCATCCATGAATACCTCCATAATTTGTTCGATCATATCTGAAAAGATAGCTGTCATACAACGTTGGAAGGTGGCTGGGGCATTACATAGGCCAAAGGGCATTCTGCTCAGTCTCGAATGTTCCAGTCGGTGAAGGTGGTATTCTCTTGGTCTTTAGGGTGGATTGGGATTTGGAAAAATCCTGAGTACCCATCAAGGTAGCAAAATAGGAATGTTTAGCCAGGCGTTCCAGCATTTGGTCGATAAATGGAAGTGGAAAATGATCCTTTTTTATTGCTTTATTTAATTTACGGTAATCTATGCACATTCTCCACCCCGTTACCGTTCGAATAGGGATCAACTCATTCTCCTCGTTTTTGACTACCGTAGTGCCGCCTTTCTTTGGGACTACGTGTACTGGAATCACCCACTCACTATCTGAAATTGGGTATATTATTCCAGCATCCAAGAGTTTAAGCACTTCCTTTTTCACTACCTCCTGCAAATGAGGATTAAGTCGCCTTTGGCGCTCCACGATTGACTTACACCCGTCCTCAAGTATTATTCTATGCATGCACAGAGACGGGCTTACCCCTTTTATGTCATCGATGGTATAACCCAGCACTTTTTTATATGTCTTGAGCACCTCCGGCAATTTCCTTGTCTCTTCCTTACTCATATTGGTGTTTATAATTACCGAATGGGTTGCAAGTGGGCCTAAAAATTCGTACTTTAGACTGGGGGGAAGTGGCTTCATCTCAAGCCCTGTGTGTTTTTCTTCTACCACCTGCCCCGATTCTTCCTCTTCTTCTGATCCGAAGGATAAGGAGTCTTCTTCCGTCAAGTACTCTTTCTCCTTATCCTCTCCCTATACCTGGTAGACTACTTTCGTGCTATCTATCCCCTTGATCAAAAAAGTCTCCTGAAAGTGTTGTTCGCTGTTAGCCCATATTTCGAGAGTCACCACCACTGTCTCTATGATGCTATATGCGTTGTCTGTGCTCTTTTTCATCAACACGCCCCCCCGCGGCTGTGTCCAAGAGTTCTTTCGACGTGTTAGTTATCCCGGAATAAAAAACATGGAGGAGTAACCAATCTTGTAATCCATGTGCGGTAGCGAATCACTAGCCCTGTAGCCTCTTCCATGCATCGACGAGTCTCTTCTCTCCCTTGCTCAAATGAAAGGATTTTATCCTAAGGTAGGTTGTTTTGTGTGTGGGGGAGAATTTACTTAGGAAAGTGTCTTCCATTTGTTCTCATGTCGTTACACTTCCTTCGGGTAGCACACATATCCATTACTTAGCCCCTCCTTTCAGTGAAAATGGGAATATAATGAGCTTAATGACATCTACTAGGACTCCTTCATATTGCACTGTGCCGCAGTATGCAAGGAATTCTTCAAGGTGTAGATAGGGTTCCTTAATCTGAGTCCCTCCAAACTGCTTTCCTTGAATGAGAGCAATTAATGCAGGGTTTATTTCCCAGCTTGCTGCCTGAATTCGGGGAACAACAATGCAGGAGTTCCAGGCTTTTCGTTTAGGGGTGACAACCCTTGTATCTAATAAAATACAAATAACAGAAAATTAAAAACTAAAGCTAAATATGAAAGATATAAGACTAAAGAAAATAAAGTAGACTAGAAAGAAAATAAAGCAAGTAAATAAATCTAATCCTAAGTCCGATCCAATTTACCACCATTCGATTTGATATCGAATCGATCAGTCTCCAGTAACGGCGCCAAAAACTTGATGCACACGAACGCGACCTCAAATCTCACGACGGAGACCATTGAGGATTCAAAGCGTGCGCTCGCGCTCAACGCCCGCAAGTGCACGGATGTCGTCAAGTAATAAAGATTATCGATCTCATAGGGACTGAGATTCAAATACCAATATACTCAGTGGTTGTAATTGTTCGGACGTAACTCTAAGAGGTTTCGATTGGTGAGGCCTGTCGGTGGACTTTACTCTGTACGGTGTCACACGAAGGAGGAAAAGAGTGTGCCGAGGTCTTCAAAGGAGATTCTAGGACTTCGGTTTCGCTTGTGCATCACAAAATAATGTTGTCAATTGGCGTTGTCTAGACGTTTAGCTATGGTTTTGTGGAAGAGACATCATACACTCTCCCGCAGAGCCACCGCATCTACCGGGAGCTACCTCTGCCTAAACAGACGGGATAGACAGTACGAGGATGCCAAATCAATCCCTACTATGAATCGTTTCCGATTTCACCACACCCTTCTACCCATAGTTATAGGAGATCAAGTTTACCCCTAGGTTCCTTATATAAAATCCCCTAAATCTTAGATACGAGGGTTGTCACCCCTCGTATCGCCTAAGCACAACAGATACAAAACCAAACACGCATAGATTATAGTAAAAACAACTACCAATTGTCAAATCAAATTCAAAGGCAGAATTTAACATGAACCAATATTGTAATGTGTACACAAGCTACTCCCTAATCCTAGAATCGAAAGTACTACTCCATGTATATGAAGGAAGAATCACAAAGCATGTCTATGTTCAAATACATAAGGAATAAAACGCAGGAACAAAGATTTACAATGCTTTTGTGGTCTTCTCTCCGACGTTAAAGTTCAAGGCGTGGACCTCCGGCAGTGTTCCTCCTTCCCGTTGCGAGTTACCGAAGCTTTTTAGGGCTTCGACGTGTCGTCCTAGCCATCGTGCCTCCCCCCTAGGGTTTGGGCGGAGCCATCCTTATATAGACTTTGCTTTGGACAGCTGCAAAATTCAGAAAAAGTCCTAGTCGTGCAAATCTGGTGGGTTGCCACACAGCCAGGCCGTGTGCGGCCCTAGGGTGCTGATATCGTCCATTGGGCACGACCGTGTGAATCCACATGCCCTGGCCGTGTCCCACTCTGCGTCTAGCTGCGAAATATCCTTCTTTTGCTCCGAAAGCGCGTCTTTTTAACCCGAAATGCTAACCTGCACACAAAAGTCCAACGAGCAGACTTCCGAACCAGAAAATAGGAAATGCGCGCAAAATAGAGTAACATATGCATGAAACTAACATGAAATGTAACAAGATGTGAGCAAAAACTACTCCTAAAACCCTATATATTTTGCTCACATCAGCTACCATCCAGATTATGAAGAATTAAGTCAATACTTAATTCATGGTCCATGAAAAATTTTAATGATCCCAATCGCTCAATATAGCTATTCATTTTTAGTGCAAACTGCACTATAGATGAACCCTCCTGCATCTTAGATCGAAAGAGAAGCTGGGTAACCTCGAACCTTTCAGATCGCGCCTGCTCATCGAACAACTCTCGAACATCAAAGATAATTGTATTAGTATTCATATGCTCATGTTGCTTCTGCAACTCAAGAGACATCGACGCTAGCATAATGCAACTCGCCATCTCAGCATTACCAATCTGGTAAGCCAACTTTTAGTCACCAAATGCATTGTCTGCAGGAGGTTGGGGAAGAATATCTTCAAGGATAGAAGCTGGCTTTTTAGC
This sequence comes from Wurfbainia villosa, assembly GCA_025175895.1. Classification (NCBI taxonomy): domain Eukaryota; kingdom Viridiplantae; phylum Streptophyta; class Magnoliopsida; order Zingiberales; family Zingiberaceae; genus Wurfbainia; species Wurfbainia villosa. The sequence continues at coordinate 1,661,177 of CM046005.1, forward strand.
CTTGAGAATAATTCTCAAGTTGCGAAGCTAGTCCAAGAATTTGGGCCAAGTTAATTTATTATTGTCCAAAATAGAACGTAAGTTAATGGAGGTCGATATGTTGTTCTAATTAGTACTTAGACATACAAAAAGAGGTATATAAGAGATATGAATTTATAGTAGTGCAAACGATTTACATTAACAAGAAACTCCCACTATTTTTTATCAAATTCAATAACCCTCACTTTAAATTCGAGAGATGATAGGTTATCTCTTAGTGGGTTGATATCCATTATGATTAAGAACAACCTTGGAGAGAGTTCAACAAGTCATTCATAGTTAAAATGTTAGGTGTCAATAGTACCTATTATATATCAAATATATAACTATCACTTTATGTTGGAGTATTGGGAATACAATCGAAGTCCCACATTGGTAAGACATGGAAAAGATCGTGTGCTTATAAGATGAAAAGATATCTCCATTGGTACGAGACCTTTTGGATAAAGCCCAAAATGAAACCATGAGAGCTTAAGACCAAAGTGGACAATATCATACAATTGTGGAGATATGTGGATCTTATATGCTCTAACAATTGATATCAGAGTCATGGTCCATGTCAAGCCGTGAACCTCGAACGAAGGAAGTGGGGCTCCCATATTCGGATCAAGAGAATCAGACACCAGGTAGAAAGTCTAGTTGGGTCGGGAGAAGCGAACAACTGACAGGAAGTGCAGTTGGGTCAGAAGGGCTGGACAACTGGTAGGAAGTCCAGCTAGGTCAGGAGGACCAGATAGTTGGCAAGAAGTTCTGATGGGTTGCGGATCGGATATCAAACAGAGAAAGTCATTCGAGGACGGATAGACTTAAGGGGGAGGGGGGGTCAATGTGGTCATTTATTTAAGAGGGAGATTGTTGAAGTATTGGGAATACAATCGAAGTTCCACATTGGTAAGACATGGAAAATATCATGTGCTTATAAGATGAAAAGATATCTCCATTGGTATGAGGCCTTTTGGGTAAAGTCCAAAAATAAAATCATGAGGGCTTAGGCCCAAAGTGGACAATATCATACCATTGTGGAAATATATGGATCTTATATGCACTAACACTTTATGCTATCAACTAATTGAATGTTCACATATACATTAGGTTGTTAACTCATTAACATATATACATCCAATGCATATCACCTAATTGCACCTCTGTCCACATTGACCTTGGAGAGAGTCCAACAAATCAATGTTTTCAATTAGGGTCGACCCATTAATAGTGAGATAGAATTTAAATGGTTTGAACACATTCAATTTACAAGCCAAGCTTGGAGAGAGTCCAACAACCCAAACTTGAAATTGACCTCTAATCCTTACCATTTAAAATAAACATCAAATCTCATATGAATTGAACATGCTCGATGTCATGTCAGGCTTGGAGAGAACCCAACAATCCAAACACGAAAAAGAACTTTGGTTCAACCATATTAATGGAAAGTGTTAGCCCTAATATTTGCACGAGGGATTTCAGATTATACTTGGTCTCATCTATAACAGGAAATAAACCTAAATATGAAAAAACCAAGGTCACATTAGGAAATAAATTTCCCAATGTGAACATGAGTCGAACAATTTATGCACATGCCGTTTTAAGAATTGGATACGCCCATCGCATAACCTATACCCAATGTGTGGCTAGTCTATGCTTAGGCTCTAACGACGCGGCCAACACCTTCTATGTTTTTAGGCGCATCTTCGGTATTTCCTTTTTCAGTTACAACCATATCCTATATGTAAAATCATGCATACTTTAATCTTTCATATAGAAAAACATCGCACAGGTATATTGAAACATCAAACATGCTTTAAATATTCTCCTACAACATGCGATCTATGCCAAACAAACAAGATGACTCTGATACCACTTGTTGGAGATTCTGGGATCATGCACAACGAAATAAAGTGAATAAAATAATTTTTATTACATCCCAGACATCCTCTGGGGGTCATGAATACTTGCTTTGGAATAATCACATAAAAACACACAAAAGGAGAAGGAAAAGTTATACCTTCGAGATTCTTTCGAATCCGTCAAAACCACAAGCAAGACCAACGGGCCTTGCCTCTATCAGTATACACACTGGGATCACCTGAGACAACTCCTAGAGCAGCAAGACTTTGTCTCCGATTGGTGCTAGCCAATCAGCGAAGACGAGAGAAGAAGAGAGAGGAAGACGACTACTAAGGAAAAAAACTCCCTCTCCAAAGATTATCAAGGGATCTATTTATATATTTTTTGATTAGGTCATCTTAGGAGGCTTAAACGAAACTCATCTTACCATAATTATCCCATAATTATGGTAAGAACAACCTAGGAAATTCCCATAAGAGAAATCTCTAAAAACTACAGAACTGCGACACGACCATGTGTCTTACACACGACCGACCATGCTAGAAGGCACGACCATGCCAAGACACACGGCCAGTCGCCCGTGCCTAGTTAGGCATGACCGTGTGAAGCTCTGTATGGTCCGTTTGAGTTCGTTTAGGTGTGATATGGTTGTGTTAAGTCCGACAAGGCTATAAGAGGTTCCATAGCCTCCGTTTCGCACCCCCTTGGCCTGGTCCAACCAAATATATCCTCTATCATCGAGAATCTCATTCTTAGACTTATTTTACTAAATTATGAATAGATCATGACTGGTACCTAACAGTGTATCATGACCCTCAATTGACCAGAAAGTCTAGATTGACTCTAGAACGTTTCTGAATCCTTTAGCAGCTTCAGTTTTTCATGTCTTGTTCCTTTCACTCATCCTATACCCACTTGGTTCAGAACATGATATATGTGTTCATCCCCACTAGGCTGACTACATTACACCTAGTCCAAGTTAATTTTCTTGTCCTGTAGATTTAAGTTACTCCTACATGTTCCCAAGAAGACCATCTTCTTAAAATGTTTGCTCTGGCAAGAGACTTCTAAGTATCAAACCTGACAAGATGCCTAGGGTACATATCTCCTTTATCAGGAGTGGTGAATTCTCTATGAGCTATTCAAATACCTACGATCACTTTGGCTTATACCCAATCATCTCGGAGTTACACCTCCCATGGAGATGGCTGCGAAGAAGTCAAAGTATAAGACACTATGACCAAGATGACTTGAATACCTCAAGTCTAAGGAAGCTCGCACTCGAGCTGCAATGAGATCTTCAACGACATATAAAACCATATGAAGTCTCATAGAAGATCACTCCAATGAACTAGTTACCATAACTAGCATCCACATGTTCACTCTTAACATCACTATGCTTCCATTTAGTGAGTATCAAATGCTTGGATAAATCGAGAAGCATAACATGCGCTAGTCTCATAGAATTGATGATGTCTAATCTCATTAATTCATCAACTAGGGATAGTTTCAATACATGCATATTTACACATGATGAGATATCCACTAATTGTGATTCAATCACAATTTCTCTTATGTATGCATCATATTGTGGACTTCATTACATGAGTTTAAAATCTAATCAAATACATAGATAATGTATAATTAAATAGTGAATTTTATTAATAACTTCTAAGGTGATTGCCTTAGGACATGCCTCAATTACATCAAGGTTAACCTAGATAAGACTCAAATGACTAAGGTTTCAAAGCCTAGAAGGGTCATTAGAAGGGTACCTAGGGAAGTTGTTCTTAGTAAGTACTTACAAAATCCAAGGAGCTCCAATAGGTATTGGATTCATAGGAGTGTGATTTCATCATGCTAAATGAGTTTTGGGTGTATCAACCCTAAATGGATGGGTAGTTAACCTAACTATAGTGAAGTTGACACTTTAGAACATTTTCAAAAAGATGTGAAACCTTGAAAATGAAATTAGAAATTTATTCTAAAAGATTTTAGGATGTGCCAATAGAATTAAAGAAGTTTGAAAAGTCAATTAAAATTGACACAATATATGTTAGAGTCATTGATGTGTCATTTTGGATTTTTGGCACATTTGAGAGAAAATTGGTATTAAGGAAAAATTCATATAACTTTAGAAAATGAAAATTTAATTTAAAACTTAAATATTTCTATACCTTGATATTATAAAATTATCATGCTTTGTTTGCCATATGTCATGTCTTGACTTCATGCTTCATATTAATCATTTATAATGTCATAATAATTTTTAGGTTAATTATATCATGCTTGTGTTTAAGTATATTTTTATACTATGATATCATGATTATAGAAAAATATTTTTAAATTATGCACATCTATTATGCCATGATGATATTCATGCATGGGCACGACCGTGTAAATCCACATGCCCTGGCTGTATCCCACTCTGCGTCTAGTTGTGAAATGCCCTTCTTTTGCTCCGAAAGCACATCTTTTTAACTCGAAATTCTAACCTGCACATAAAAGTCCAACGAGTAGACCTCCGAACCAGAAAATAGAAAATGCGCACAAAATAGAGTAACATATGCATAAAACTAACATGAAATGTAACAACATGTAAGCAAAAACTACTCCTAAAACTCTATATGTTTTGCTCACATCACTTTCCCCAGATTTAAATCTTTGCTTGTCCTCAAGCAAACCTCAGTGCCATGAAATTTTAAGAAGATATTGTTCCATAATTAGCATGTTAACTAAATTTATCAAGTGATATTTGTAATCAAAGAAAAATAAATATATTCTAGAAATTCACTAAGTTAGCTCCTCGTGCTCATGCTAGGTGAATCATTCTTAGGAGCTACCCTTTCCATGGTGAGTTAAGTCGTCATCCCATAGCTTTCCTAAGATTTTCGGCTCTTAGGCACTTACCTTCCCAAAGCGAGGGTCGTTCCCTAGATCTAACATAAAGTCTCAAAGGTGTGCTCGGTATTGAGAGAAATTAGTAGGTATTTTCCCAGTAACCTAACTCGGTCTCAAAGGGGCACCTAGCCACTTCCACCCACGACAACTATTTTTTTATCCCTCATAATCTTCTCTTTTTTTTCTTTTCTTTGTTTTCTTTTTCATCTTTTTTTTTCTCTCTCTCTCTCTCTCTTTTATTTCTCTTTTCTTTTATTTTTCGGCTCACTAGGATTTTGATTTTTTCGAATGGGCTTACACAATCCGAGCATCTCTAGTAACTAAAATGCTAAACCTAGAGTTACCTATTGATTCCAAAGTACTAGACTACTGAGATGAATCATAACTCGTTATGTACTAGATTCTCCCTTTCAGAACGTTCGACATGTGTAAGTGTAAAAATAAAGCTAACCAGTGTAAGTCTAGAACATTCAATAGAGCGAATAAAATAAAATACCATGAGATAAATGAAGTTAAGCTACCTATGAGAACAACTCATGCAAGCAACTTTCAAAAATACTACTGAGGTAGCTCTATAGATAACAAAAATTAAGTACTGAAAGAAACTCAACAATCCATACATGAATAAATGAATGAAAATACCATAAAAGGAACTACTGCTAGGAAACAAAATAATATAAACTTTGGGGTCTCCCCCCAGACTTAAATGAAAGTATACCTCTAATATGGTGGACGAGGTGGAAAGTCTGGGAGCCTCGACATCTCTGGATCCTGGGAGAACCTGCCGCTGAGCCGCTGATGCCACATGTACATGTGGTCAATCTGGGAGTTGGTGGATGCAACGGCTACTCGGTGCTCCTCCTCCCTAGATCACTGTGCTTGCTGGGCGTGCATGTGCTGCCGCATCTACCTGCGGTAGGCGGCTTCATCTTGGCGACGAACAACCTCCTCCTGGAAGTATATGTGGGTCATGTCGTAGAACTCCTCAGCCCACTGGAAATGCTCCCGGAATCCCTGGAACTCCGCTTGCTGGTAGGCGCTCTGCTCCTCCCATCGCTGCCTCTGCGTCTGCTGCTCAGTGTAAATATCGTCGAGGCGCGATCGGAACTCTGAAAAATCATAGGACGACGTACCTGTATCCTGCCCAAAAGTAAAAAAAGATGGTGGTGCAGGTGTAGACTCATGTTGGTGTGGACTAGGTGGGCTCCTATGCACATGTGGACTAGAGGGAGAGTTATATAAAGGTGGAGAGATGGGTACTGATGTGGATGGTCCCTCATGTGAAGGGGACTCTACTATCAGGTCTAAGCACCAGTTGGCGCGTATAGCGATGGTGGTACGATCCGGGTTAGAGAGCCTAAGGGCTGTCAGATTTTTCCTTACAAAGCATAAGGAGTCTCCTTCTCTCACAATCATTTTCATGACCATGCACACTCCTAGGTTGATCCTAGGGCTCCCCTCTATACTCTCTAATGTTGTGTAATCGTACCCCATCCTATGGCAAATGTGGGTAAGTAGGCCTCCCACATTAATCTCTCATTATGCTGCTTTGCCCATCTTCACTAAGTGTCTGATGAAGTGGGACCCTACATCGATGCTACTCCTTTCTTGTAGCATATCCCATAGGCAAAGTAGCTCGCTAGCTCTAACTACACCGTCACTCTCCCCACGACCAAATATAGTATTGGCCATGATGCGGTGGAGGTATCGAAAGATGGAGTTTTGGAGGCGTGACGCTTTGGCCCTAGATGGGTCATAAGCGTGCTCCCCCGTCAACTTGGTCCAACATTCCCGAGAGTTGAACCCAATATGGGTTCTTCTCTCTCCCCCACTCGGCAAGCCAAAGCATGAGTTCCATTGGTGAAGGGTCCACTCATGCTCAAAATTAAAAAGCCTAAAAGTTATCCTACCCTCCTCGCTCTCTCTACCCGTTAAAATTTCCGCCTCTAAGGAACTTAAAAATTCTAGTACTATCCTAGGGTAGGTTGGGTGTCTTATTCCCATCATCTCTTCCCACCCCATTTTTGCAAATAGAGCTTGAATATTACCCAACAACCCTAAAGACTCTAGCAAATCTTCATCTAAGTACCTAGTAGCAGTGAGTTTATGAGTAGAGAGCATATTATATCTATCTCTTTGTTCATTATTGTGAAAAAGAAGAGTGGGTAGGGCGTTACCCTCCTCCGGAGCTTGAGGGGCATCGGCTCTCCTTGTTCGTCGCTCCGAGGCACCGGATCGAGGTGCTACATGCTTGGTCCTCCTCATCCTTGCTTCTTTTGGCTTCCTTAGAGGTTCAAAGTGCTTCTAGATGGTGGGGAAGATGAAATCACACGGCTAGGGCAAGAGCTTTCGAAGCACACGGCACAAATAGGGTGAAAACACACGGCTCACCTCTTTTAACCTCACGTGCCATGACCGTGTGAAAACACACGGCCAGGCCGTGTGCGCCTCTGGTCGATTGGGCACGACTGTGGGAAAACACACGGCCAAGCTATTTGTCCTCATTTTTCTCCCATTTATGCACCACGGTCCGAATTTTCTCATACACTTCGCCGTGTAGGCTAATATGGATCTCATTTTTGCCTAGCAAAGTTATTTTCCAGTCCTAACTCTAAATGAGATGGAAATCAAAACTAAAATCAACCAAATGCATGCAATGCAATCAAAAAGGGAAATCTAAAACTAAACTTGGGTTGCCTCCCAAGAAGCGCTTTGTTTAAGGTCGTTTAGCTCGACCACACTCCACTATCAACTTGGCTATGGAGGTTCAGTGAACCTCCATTCATTCGTCTCGGGATCTGGGGACTCCCCTAGATACTTTTTCAATCATTGTCCATTTACCTTGATCTCCCTCGATTCTCTACTCCATATGTCCACTGCCCCATATGGGTATACCCTTTTTACCCGAAACGGTCCTGACCACCTTGATTTTAGTTTTCTTGGAAAAAGTTTCAACCTGGAATTATACAGGAGAACTAAGTCTCCTTCCTCAAACTTCCTTCTCAAGATGTGTTGGTCATGCCATTTCTTGGTTCTTTCCTTATATGCCTTAGCATGCTCGTATGCATCTCTTCGAATTTCGTCCAACTCGCTTAATTGCAGTTTCCTTTTCTCTCCAACCGCACAGTAGTCCAAGTTGAGCTTCTTGATGGCCCAAAAAGCCTTGTGTTCTAATTCAACGGGGAGATGGCAAGGCTTCCCGTAGACTAAGCGGAATGGGGTCATGCCTATCAGGGTCTTATAAGCTGTGCGGTAAGCCCAAAGAGCATCGTCCAGTTTCGGTGCCTAATCTTTCCGTGATGCCACTACAGTTTTCTCTAGGATACTTTTGATTTCCTGATTCAAAATTTCCACCTGTCCGCTAGTTTGCGGGTGGTACACTATTGAGACTCTGTGGATCACCCCATACTTATGTAGCAATTTTTCGAATTGTTTTTCAATGAAGTGGGATCCTCCATCACTGATTACTACTCGAGGAACTTCGAATCTAGGGAATATGTTTCTTTTGAACATTTTTATTACGGTCCTAGCATCGCAATGGGGTGATGCCACGACCTTCACCTATTTGGAGACGTAGTCTATAGCGACCAAGATGTATCTGTTTCCGTTGGAAACGGGAAAGGGCCCCATGAAATCCACTCCCCATACGTCGAAGAGCTCTACCTCTAATATGGTGCTTGCCGGCATCTCATGTCTCCTTCCTATATTTCCTGTTCTCTGACACCGATCGTAGGAAACTACATAGTTGCGTGTGTCCCTAAACAGACTAGGCCAGTAGAATCCTGACTGAATCACTTTCGTGACCATTTTTGCAATCCCGGCATGACCCCCATATGCGGAAGAATGACAGTGAAAGAGGATGCTCTCCACTTCCTCTTCTGGCACGTACCTTCGATATACGCTGTCTGTACACTTCATGAATAGGAAGGGGTCATCCCATACGTATTGTCGAACCTCTGAAAAGAATCTTTTCCTTTGTTGAGTCGTGAATTCTGGTGGTATCACTCTACCCGCAAGAAAATTCACTAAATCTGCATATTAGGGGGTGGTGACCTTAATAGCCATGAGGGTATCATCCCGCAGAGCATCGTCTATTTGGGCACTGTCTCCTTCCTCTATCCTACGATCTATGGGCATGCGCGATAAGTGGTATGCGACGACATTGTCCGTCCCCTTTTTATCCCTGATTTCTATATCAAATCCTTGAAGTAATAAAATCCAACGAATAAGGCGGGGTTTTGCATCCTTCTTGCTTAGTAAGTAACGAACTGCAGTATGGTCGGTGTATACCACTACCTTCGAACCTACCAAGTATTGTTTGAACTTGTCGAATGCGAACACAACTGCTAGTAATTCCTTCTCAGTCGTGGCATAATTAATTTGTGCCCCGTTCAGTGTCTTATTGGCGTAGTGAATGACATGTAATTTTTTCTCCTTCCGTTGCCCTAAGACTGCCCCCACTGCATAATCACTAGCATCACACATGACCTCGAATGGTAGGCTCCAGTCAGGCTGCTGAATTATCGGGGATGTCACCATGGCTCTCTTTATTTCCTCAAATGCCACTAAACATTTCTGATAAAAAATTAAGTCCGTGTCTTTAGCTAGTAGATTTGTCAACGGTCTAGTTATCTGGGAAAAATTCTTTATAAACCTTCGATAGAAACCCGCATGCCCAAGGAAACTCCGAACCCCCTTTACATCCCTGGGTGGCGACAATTTCTCTATTACTTCGACCTTCGCCTTGTCTACTTCGATACCATTCCCTGATATCTTATGCCCTAGAACTATCCCTTCAGTCACCATGAAGTGACATTTTTCCCAATTCAGAATCAAGCTATTCTCCTCACACCTTTGCAAAACCCTTTCTAAATTCTTTAGACATGCATCGAAACTTTTTCCATAGACTGAAAAATCATCCATGAATACCTCCATAATTTGTTCGATCATATCTGAAAAGATAGCTGTCATACAACGTTGGAAGGTGGCTGGGGCATTACATAGGCCAAAGGGCATTCGTCTGTATGCGAATGTTCCGTACTGGGAGGTGAAGGTGGTATTCTCTTGGTCTTTAGGGTGGATTGGGATTTGGAAAAATCCTGAGTACCCATCAAGGTAGCAAAATAGGAATGTTTAGCCAGGCGTTCCAGCATTTGGTCGATAAATGGAAGTGGAAAATGATCCTTTTTTATTGCTTTATTTAATTTACGGTAATCTATGCACATTCTCCACCTTCGTTATCCATTCTCCTCGTTTTTGACTACCGTAGTGCCGCCTTTCTTTGGGACTACGTGTACTGGAATCACCCACTCACTATCTGAAATTGGGTATATTATTCCAGCATCCAAGAGTTTAAGCACTTCCTTTTTCACTACCTCCTGCAAATGAGGATTAAGTCGCCTTTGGCGCTCCACGATTGACTTACACCCGTCCTCAAGTATTATTCTATGCATGCACAGAGACGGGCTTACCCCTTTTATGTCATCGATGGTATAACCCAGCACTTTTTTATATGTCTTGAGCACCTCCGGCAATTTCCTTGTCTCTTCCTTACTCATATTGGTGTTTATAATTACCGAATGGGTTGCAAGTGGGCCTAAAAATTCGTACTTTAGACTGGGGGGAAGTGGCTTCATCTCAAGCCCTGTGTGTTTTTCTTCTACCACCTGCCCCGATTCTTCCTCTTCTTCTGATCCGAAGGATAAGGAGTCTTCTTCCGTCAAGTACTCTTTCTCCTTATCCTCTCCCTATACCTGGTAGACTACTTTCGTGCTATCTATCCCCTTGATCAAAAAAGTCTCCTGAAAGTGTTGTTCGCTGTTAGCCCATATTTCGAGAGTCACCACCACTGTCTCTATGATGCTATATGCGTTGTCTGTGCTCTTTTTCATCAACACGCCCCCCGCGGCTGTGTCCAAGAGTTCTTTCGACGTGTTAGTTATCCCGGAATAAAAAACATGGAGGAGTAACCAATCTTGTAATCCATGGCGCGGGTAGCGAATCACTAGCCCCTGTAGCCTCTTCCATGCATCGACCAGAGTCTCTTCTGGCCCTTGCTCAAATGAAAGGATTTTATCCCTAAGGTAGGTTGTTTTGTGTGTGTGCGGGGGGGGGGGGGGGGGGAGAATTTACTTAGGAAAGTGTCTTCCATTTGTTCTCATGTCGTTACACTTCCTTCGGGTAGCACACATATCCATTACTTAGCCCCTCCTTTCAGTGAAAATGGGAACATAATGAGCTTAATGACATCTACTGGGACTCCTTCATAATGCACTGTGCCGCAGTATGCAAGAAATTCTTCAAGGTGTAGATAGGGTTCCTTAATCCGAGTCCCTCCAAACTGCTTTCCTTGAATGAGAGCAATTAATGCAGGGTTTATTTCCCAGCTTGCTGCCTGAATTCGGGGAACAACAATGCAGGAGTTCCAGGCTTTTCGTTTAGGGGTGACAACCCTCGTATCTAATAAAATACAAATAACAGAAAATTAAAAACTAAAGCTAAATATGAAAGATATAAGACTAAAGAAAATAAAGTAGACTAGAAAGAAAATAAAGCAAGTAAATAAATCTAATCCTAAGTCCGATCCAATTTACCACCATTCGATTTGATATCGAATCGATCAGTCTCCAGTAACGGCGCCAAAAACTTGATGCACACGAACGCGACCTCAAATCTCACGACGGAGACCATTGAGGATTCAAAGCGTGCGCTCGCGCTCAACGCCCGCAAGTGCACGGATGTCGTCAAGTAATAAAGATTATCGATCTCATAGGGACTGAGATTCAAATACCAATATACTCAGTGGTTGTAATTGTTCGGACGTAACTCTAAGAGGTTTCGATTGGTGAGGCCTGTCGGTGGACTTTACTCTGTACGGTGTCACACGGAGGAGGAAAGAGTGTCGAGGTCTTGAAAGGAGATTCTAGGACTTCGGTTTCGCTTGTGCATCACAAAATAATGTTGTCAATTGGCGTTGTCTAGACGTTTAGCTATGGTTTTGTGGAAGAGACATCATACACTCTCCCGCAGAGCCACCGCATCTACCGGGAGCTACCTCTGCCTAAACAGACGGGATAGACAGTACGAGGATGCCAAATCAATCCCTACTATGAATCGTTTCCGATTTCACCACACCCTTCTACCCATAGTTATAGGAGATCAAGTTTACCCCTAGGTTCCTTATATAAAATCCCCTAAATCTTAGATACGAGGGTTGTCACCCCTCGTATCGCCTAAGCACAACAGATACAAAACCAAACACGCATAGATTATAGTAAAAACAACTACCAATTGTCAAATCAAATTCAAAGGCAGAATTTAACATGAACCAATATTGTAATGTGTACACAAGCTACTCCATAATCCTAGAATCGAAAGTACTACTCCATGTATATGAAGGAAGAATCACAAAGCATGTCTATGTTCAAATACATAAGGAATAAAACGCAGGAACAAAGATTTACAATGCTTTTGTGGTCTTCTCTCCGACGTTAAAGTTCAAGGCGTGGACCTCCGGCAGTGTTCCTCCTTCCCGTTGCGAGTTACCGAAGCTTTTTAGGGCTTCGACGTGTCGTCCTAGCCATCGTGCCTCCCCCCTAGGGTTTGGGCGGAGCCATCCTTATATAGACTTTGCTTTGGACAGTTGCAAAATTCAGAAAAAGTCCTAGTCGTGCAAATCTGGTGGGGTTGCCACCACGCCGTGCGTGTGCGGCCTAAGTCTTGATATCGTCCATTGGGCACGGCCATGTGAATCCACATGTCCTGGTCGTGTACCACTCTGCGTCTAGCTGCGAAATATCCTTCTTTTGCTCCGAAAGCGCGTCTTTTTAACCCGAAATGCTAACCTGCACACAAAAGTCCAACGAGCAGACTTCCGAACCAGAAAATAGGAAATGCGCGCAAAATAGAGTAACATATGCATGAAACTAACATGAAATGTAACAAGATGTGAGCAAAAACTACTCCTAAAACCCTATATATTTTGCTCACATCAGCTACCATCCAGATTATGAAGAATTAAGTCAATACTTAATTCATGGTCCATGAAAAATTTTAATGATCCCAATCGCTCAATATAGCTATTCATTTTTAGTGCAAACTGCACTATAGATGAACCCTCCTGCATCTTAGATCGAAAGAGAAGCTGGGTAACCTCGAACCTTTCAGATCGCGCCTGCTCATCGAACAAATCTCGAACATCAAAGATAATTGTATTAATATTCATATGCTCATGTTGCTTCTGCAACTCAAGAGACATCGACGCTAGCATAATGCAACTCGCCATCTCAGCATTACCAATCTGGTAAGCCAACTTTTAGTCACCAAATGCATTGTCTGCAGGAGGTTGGGGAAGAATATCTTCAAGGATAGAAGCTGGCTTTTTAGCCTTGAGAATAATTCTCAAGTTGCGAAGCTAGTCCAAGAATTTGGGCCAAGTTAATTTATTATTGTCCAAAATAGAACGTAAGTTAATGGAGGTCGATATGTTGTTCTAATTAGTACTTAGACATACAAAAAGAGGTATATAAGAGATATGAATTTATAGTAGTGCAAACGATTTACATTAACAAGAAACTCCCACTATTTTTTATCAAATTCAATAACCCTCACTTTAAATTCGAGAGATGATAGGTTATCTCTTAGTGGGTTGATATCCATTATGATTAAGAACAACCTTGGAGAGAGTTCAACAAGTCATTCATAGTTAAAATGTTAGGTGTCAATAGTACCTATTATATATCAAATATATAACTATCACTTTATGTTGGAGTATTGGGAATACAATCGAAGTCCCACATTGGTAAGACATGGAAAAGATCGTGTGCTTATAAGATGAAAAGATATCTCCATTGGTACGAGACCTTTTGGATAAAGCCCAAAATGAAACCATGAGAGCTTAAGACCAAAGTGGACAATATCATACAATTGTGGAGATATGTGGATCTTATATGCTCTAACAATTGATATCAGAGTCATGGTCCATGTCAAGCCGTGAACCTCGAACGAAGGAAGTGGGGCTCCCATATTCGGATCAAGAGAATCAGACACCAGGTAGAAAGTCTAGTTGGGTCGGGAGAAGCGAACAAGCCCGGCGAAGTGCGGTTGGGTGAAGAAGGGACAACCTGGTAGGAAGTCCAGCTAGGGCAGGAGGACCAGATCGCTGGCAAGAAGTTCGGATGGGTTGCGGAGCGGATATCAAACAGAGAAAGTCATTCGAGGATGGATAGACTTAAGGGGGAGGGGGGGGGTCAATGTGGTCATTTATTTAAGAGGGAGATTGTTGAAGTATTGGGAATACAATCGAAGTTCCACATTGGTAAGACATGGGAAATATCATGTGCTTATAAGATGAAAAGATATCTCCATTGGTATGAGACCTTTTGGGTAAAGTCCAAAAATAAAATCATGAGGGCTTAGGCCCAAAGTGGACAATATCATACCATTGTGGAAATATATGGATCTTATATGCACTAACACTTTATGCTATCAACTAATTGAATGTTCACATATACATTAGGTTGTTAACTCATTAACATATATACATCCAATGCATATCACCTAATTGCACCTCTGTCCACATTGACCTTGGAGAGAGTCCAACAAATCAATGTTTTCAATTAGGGTTGACCCATTAATAGTGAGATAGAATTTAAATGGTTTGAACACATTCAATTTACAAGCCAAGCTTGGAGAGAGTCCAACAACCCAAACTTGAAATTGACCTCTAATCCTTACCATTTAAAATAAACATCAAATCTCATATGAATTGAACATGCTCGATGTCATGTCAGGCTTGGAGAGAACCCAACAATCCAAACACGAAAAAGAACTTTGGTTCAACCATATTAATGGAAAGTGTTAGCCCTAATATTTGTACGAGGGATTTCAGATTATACTTGGTCTCATCTATAACAGGAAATAAACCTAAATATGAAAAAACCAAGGTCACATTAGGAAATAAATTTCCCAATGTGAACATGAGTCGAACAATTTATGCACATGCCGTTTTAAGAATTGGATACGCCCATCGCATAACCTATACCCAATGTGTGGCTAGTCTATGCTTAGGCTCTAACGACGCGGCCAACACCTTCTATGTTTTTAGGCGCATCTTCGGTATTTCCTTTTTCAGTTACAACCATATCCTATATGTAAAATCATGCATACTTTAATCTTTCATATAGAAAAACATCGCACAGGTATATTGAAACATCAAACATGCTTTAAATATTCTCCTACAACATGCGATCTATGCCAAACAAACAAGATGACTCTGATACCACTTGTTGGAGATTCTGGGATCATGCACAACGAAATAAAGTGAATAAAATAATTTTTATTACATCCCAGACATCCTCTGGGGGTCATGAATACTTGCTTTGGAATAATCACATAAAAACACACAAAAGGAGAAGGAAAAGTTATACCTTCGAGATTCTTTCGAATCCGTCAAAACCACAAGCAAGACCAACGGGCCTTGCCTCTATCAGTATACACACTGGGATCACCTGAGACAACTCCTAGAGCAGCAAGACTTTGTCTCCGATTGGTGCTAGCCAATCAGCGAAGACGAGAGAAGAAGAGAGAGGAAGACGACTACTAAGGAAAAAAACTCCCTCTCCAAAGATTATCAAGGGATCTATTTATATATTTTTTGATTAGGTCATCTTAGGAGGCTTAAACGAAACTCATCTTACCATAATTATCCCATAATTATGGTAAGAACAACCTAGGAAATTCCCATAAGAGAAATCTTTAAAAACTACATAACTGCGACACGACCATGTGTCTTACACACGACCGGCCATGCTAGAAGGCACGACCATGCCAAGACACACGGCCAGTCGCCCGTGCCTAGTTAGGCATGACCGTGTGAAGCTCTGTATGGTCCGTTTGAGTTCGTTTAGGTGTGATATGGTTGTGTTAAGTCCGACAAGGCTATAAGAGGTTCCATAGCCTCCGTTTCGTACCCCCTTGGCCTGGTCCAACCAAATATATCCTCTATCATCGAGAATCTCATTCTTAGACTTATTTTACTTAATTATGAATAGATCATGACTGGCACCTAACAGTGTATCATGACCCTCAATTGACCAGAAAGTCTAGATTGACTCTAGAATGTTTCTGAACCCTTTAGCAGCTTCAGTTTTTCATGTCTTGTTCCTTTCACTCATCCTATACCCACTTGGTTCAGAACATGATATATGTGTTCATCCCCACTAGGCTGACTACATTACACCTAGTCCAAGTTAATTTTCTTGTCCTGTAGATTTAAGTTACTCCTACATGTTCCCAAGAAGACCATCTTCTTAAAATGTTTGCTCTGGCAAGAGACTTCTAAGTATCAAACCTGACAAGATGCCTAGGGTACATATCTCCTTTATCATGAGTGGTGAATTCTCTATGAGCTATTCAAATACCTATGATCACTTTGGCTTATACCCAATCATCTCGGAGTTACACCTCCCATGGAGATGGCTGCGAAGAAGTCAAAGTATAAGACACTATGACCAAGATGACTTGAATACCTCAAGTCTAAGGAAGCTCGCACTCGAGCTGCAATGAGATCTTCAACGACATATAAAACCATATGAAGTCTTATAGAAGATCACTCCAATGAACTAGTTACCATAACTAGCATCCACATGTTCACTCTCAACATCACTATGCTTCCATTTAGTGAGTATCAAATGCTTGGATAAATCGAGAAGCATAACATGTGCTAGTCTCATAGAATTGATGATGTCTAATCTCATTAATTCATCAACTAGGGATAGTTTCAATACATGCATATTTACACATGATGAGATATCCACTAATTGTGATTCAATCACAATTTCTCTTATGTATACATCATATTGTGGACTTCATTACATGCGTTTAAAATCTAATCAAATACATAGATAATGTATAATTAAATAGTGAATTTTATTAATAACTTCTAAGGTGATTGCCTTAGGACACGCCTCAATTACATCAAGGTTAACCTAGATAAGACTCAAATGACTAAGGTTTTCAAAGCCTAGAAGGGTCATTAGAAGGGTACCTAGGGAAGTTGTTCTTAGTAAGTACTTACAAAATCCAAGGAGCTCCAATAGGTATTGGATTCATAGGAGTGTGATTTCATCATGCTAAATGAGTTTTGGGTGTATCAACCCTAAATGGATGGGTAGTTAACCTAACTATAGTGAAGTTGACACTTTAGAACATTTTCAAAAAGATGTGAAACCTTGAAAATGAAATTAGAAATTTATTCTAAAAGATTTTAGGATGTGCCAATAGAATTAAAGAAGTTTGAAAAGTCAATTAAAATTGACACAATATATGTTAGAGTCATTGATGTGTCATTTTGGATTTTTGGCACATTTGAGAGAAAATTGGTATTAAGGCAAAATTCATATAACTTTAGAAAATGAAAATTTAATTTAAAACTTAAATATTTCTATACCTTGATATTATAAAATTATCATGCTTTGTTTGCCATATGTCATGTCTTGACTTCATGCTTCATATTAATCATTTATAATGTCATAATAATTTTTAGGTTAATTATATCATGCTTGTGTTTAAGTATATTTTTATACTATGATATCATGATTATAGAAAAATATTTTTAAATTATGCACATCTATTATGCCATGATGATATTCATGCATTTAAGATAATTAAAATGAAATTAAGGACAATGACATGATTTGAAGTCTCATGAAAAGAGAATCAAATAAGGTTGCCTAGATAAAATGCATGAACACTTAGATAAGGAAAAATAAAATCCACATCTCACAAAAACCATAAGGAAGACATGTTTATGTATTCACACACCTTATACACATGTGAGATGTTAGGAAAATAAATTAAGTTCAAGGTGCATAGATGTTGCATCTAGATGAACTCAAACTCATAATATGACATTGAAGAATTATGAGTAGAGCTAATGTACAAGTCATGTGCATTTAGCTCATAGACACTACAAGAAAGCGAGAAAATAGCGACGAATTATTAGTGATGAAATCATAATTTGTAGCTAAATAATAATATTAGTGGCGAAATTATAGATCATCGCTAATATTTGACACAACCATGAATTATCATTTTTTTGTCGCTAAGATCTTAATAACTGGACGAAGCATGAAAATATTTTTAATAGGTATGTAATTATTAGTAACAAACTATAATATTTTTATCGCTAACGATTTAGTCAACTGATTAGTGGACTGAAATCATTCAGTAGCGGACCAAATTACGGGCAGTCAACTAGTGTATTCCACTAGTCGACTGATTAGTTGCGACAATATTTTCGTCGCTAACACTTCAATTGATTGACCAGTCGACCAAAAACCATTCTGTGGCATGCCAAAGAATGGGCAATCGGCTGGTATAGAACACTAGTCTACTAATGGTTTGCGATGAAATATATGTTTTTGTCGCTAAGTGAAAAACTTAGCGACGAAATAAACTAAATTCGTCACTAATGTCTAACTAAAAATCCTTATTACTGCCCGATCACCCTAACTTTTCTCTTTCTCCTCTTCCTCAGCTCGACGAATCACAGTCTCCTCTTCGCTGCCGGTGCCAACTCTAACTCGGTCAGCTCCCCTTCTTCTCTTTGCCTCCGCCTCTGCCTCCGTCTCCAGCTCTGATTGTTGCCTCCGTCTCAGATTTTCTCCCAACTCTGGCTCCTCAACGTAGCCCCCTTCTCCGTTCGTCGCCTCTAGCTTAGCCCCAACCATCTCTCCTGCGCCGCCTCCTCCGACTCCAGATCCGCATCGATTTAGGTAAGAATTTTTCATAGATTAAGGTTAAGTATGAATTGAAAATTTTAGAATGATAATTTTAGTTTTATTTGCATGCTTATGATAAAAGGGTTACTTAGAGTTAATTTGTTGTATAATTGATAAATTTTTATGATAATTTTGAGTTAATTTGGTGCTTAGATGAAAACTTTATATATTTTTTGATATTTAGATGATCATTTTAGTATTATTTTTTGATATAAAGTTTGGAACCTTCATAGAGAAGCTTTTACATCATCCGTTAATATAAATATTGTTAATGAAGATAGAAATGATTTTGATGTTGAAGTAGATGATTTCGAAGACGATTTTGAGGACATGTTTATTGATTTATGAAATGCAAAAAATATTAACAGCAATGAGCCTCAATCAGATGATTTTCCATATCTAGATCAGATTTAGGACTTTTTAGTTTGCTTTATTCACTTTAGTTCTAGATTTTCCATATCTAGATTTAGATTTTAATTTATTTTAGCAGTAGTTTTCTATTTCCTTATTGACTCTTTGATTTTGTTAGCTAGATTTGTTTATTTCCTATTTCTTAGTATTAGGTAGTACTCCTAATTTTTGTGGCTTGGTTCTTCGTATGCTTAGACGCTTAGGATCGGAAGGCCTGATTCCGATCGATTTAGAAATCGAACGAACCTATCATCGCTGGAGAGCCGAACAGAAGAGGATGGAGGACCAAACTGCATCCGAAGTAAATATAGGTAGCTGACCTCTGTGGGATTATGCAGCTCCTAGCGCTAGAGGATTTAGGCCGAGTATAGCTGGACCATCCATTTCAGTAAACAACTTTGAACTTAAACCAGCACTCATACATATGGTCTAGCAGAGTCAATTCGTGGGAGCCACGACTGAAGACCCGAACCGACACCTAGAGATATTTTTGGAAATCTGCTCAACGATGAAGATAAATGGAGTCCCTACAGACGCGATCCGCCTGAGCCTATTCCCGTTCTCATTGCGGGATAAGGCTAAGGCATGGCTTCACTCCTTGCCTTCGGAAAGCATTACTACATGGGAGCAATGTGAGCAACAGTTCCTGAATAAATACTTCCCACCAAGCAAGACTGCTCACATGCACCATCTTATCACAAGTTTCCGTCAGAAGGAGGGGGATTCCTTATTCGAAGCTTGGGATCACTACAAGGGGCTACTCTACCATTACCCTCACCACGGATTGGAAAGGTGGATAGTGATCTACATCTTCTATAATGGGATCATGTACGCCACAATGATGTCCCTTGATTCTGCTGCAGGAGGAGCACTTATGAACAAGACTATCGAGGAAGCAGAGGAGCTGATAGAAGAGGTGGCCCAGAACCACGATCAATGGACTTCCGAACGTAGTCACCCAGCTCCTACAGCAGGACGATATGCTGTCAACTCCATGGACCACCTAGTAGCAAGAATAGATGCACTTAGCAGACGATTCGACTCTTTAAATGCTTCATCTACATGTGCGGCCATTGACTTTGGAGAAGGAGCAGTAGCGTATCGAGAGGACTACTGTGGAGGGCAAGGTAGCTTAGAAGAGCAGATTGAGCACTGCGATGCGGTTGGGGACTACAATCAAAGGCCCAACAACCCGTACTCTAATACTTACAACCCCGGATGAAAGAACCACCCGAATTTTTTCTATTGGAATAACTCGGGAAACTTCCAACCATGAGGAGAGTATGGCCAACAATAGAGCAATGGGAAACAACAACAGAAGTCTAGGTTAGAATTGATGATGGAAGACTTCATTGCTACCCAAACAAAGGCCAATGAAGAGTTTCATCGCTAATATCAGAAAACAGAGGAGTCACTCAGAGACTTGAAGGTCACTGTTGACGGTCTTACATGTCACACAAGGATGTTGAAGACACAAGTGGCCCAGATAGCCCAAACCGTGTCGAAATCTATGGATAGTTCTCCATCAGTACCCGAGCCAAGTCAGGCTAAAGAAGAAGGAGTGTGCAGCGAGAGAGAAGCACCGAGAAATAGATTCGCCAAGGGGTGTGCTGCCATGATTTCCACTCTACCAGACCAAGCTAAAATCAAAGATAAAATTCCACTCTAGCTTGAGGACCCTGGTGAATTTGTTATCCCCTGCTCAATTTATGGGGAAAGCTTTGATGAAGCGTTGTGCGACTTGGGGTCATCGGTTAGTGTGATGTCTTATGCATTTTACCTGGAGATGAGACTGGGTAATATACAACCAACGGGCATAGGGATTCAAATGGAGGATGACACAATCAAGCAACCCGTTGGCATGCTAGCACAGGTGCCTATGGTGATTGAAAATTTCATTATACCCACGGATTTCATCATACTCGACACAGGACCAGATCCCCAGAATCCCATCATCTTGGGAAGGCCCTTTCTGGCAACTGCGGGGGCGTGCATAGATGTTAAGGCACACCAGATCTCCTTAGAGGTAGATGGGGAGATCATCCTCCTCAGCCTATCAGAGTGTAGAGCTCCGTACCGAGATGACTTCACTTTCAGTAGAATAAAGCCGAGGCCACCAGATGTCGATTCCGAGACGGATGAATGGAGGTTAAGTAGGGCACGCCGTGTGTTTTCTCCCCATGTGCACGGTGTGTTTTGATTTTCTTTCCCTAGCCATGTGGATCCTTATTCCCCACTACCTAGAAGCCTTTCCAACCCTCAAGGAAGCCTAAAAGAAGACAGAATGAGGAAGACCAAGCAAGTGGCATCTCGATCCGGTGCTTCGGGATGACGAGCAAGGAGAACTGACACCCCTCAAGCTCCGGAGGAGGGAAACGCTCTTCCAACCCTTATTTTTCGCAACAATGAGCATAGGGATAGATATAATATGCTTTCTACTCACAAAATCACTGCAACTAGGTATCTTGATGAAGATTTACTAGAATCGCTAGGTTTGTTGGGTGATATTCAAGCCCTATTTGCAAAAATAGGATGAGGAGAGATAATGGGGATAAGACACCCAACTTATCCTAGGATAGTTCTAGAGTTTTTAAGTTCTTTAGAAGCCAAAGTTTTAACGGGTAGAGAGAGCGAAGAGGGTAGGATTACTATTAGGATATTCAACATTGAGCATGAATGGTTACTACACCAATGGAATTCATGTTTTGGCTTGCCGAGTGGGGGGGGGGGAGAGAAGAACCCCTATTGGTTTAACTCTTGGATCTTTTGGACTGAATTGATAGGGGAGCATGCTTACGACCCTTCTATGGATAAAGCATCGCGCCTCCAAAACCCCATTTTCCAATACCTCCATCGAATCATGGCAAGTACTATATTTGGTCGTGGGAAGAGTGATGGTGTAGTGAGAGCTAGCGAGCTACTTTGCCTCTGAGATATGCTACAAGAAAGGAGTATCATCGATGTAGGGTCCCATTTCATCAGACACTTAGTGAAGATGGGCAAAGCGGCGAGAGGAGAGATTAATGTGGAAGGCCTACTTATCCACATTTGCCATAAGATGGGATACAATTACACCACGTTAGAGAGTATAGAGTGGAGCCCTAGGATCAACCTAGGAGTGTGTATGGTGATGAAGATGATTGTAAGAGAGGAACACTCCTTATAGTTTATAAGGAAAAACCTGATGACCCTCAGGCTCCCTGATCCTGATCGTACCACCATCACCATGTGCGCCAACTGGCGCTTAGACCTGATAGTGGAGTCCCCGCCATATGAGAGATCATCCATAGCGGCACCTGTCTCTCCCCCTTCACATCACTCTCCCTCTAGTCCATGCATGTATAGGAGCCCACCTAGTTCATGTCGACATGAGCCTGCACCTGCACCACCATCTTTTTCTACTTTTGAGCAGAATGCAGGTATATCGGCCTATAATTTTTTGGAGTTCCGATCATGCCTCGACGATATATGTTGATAGCGGACATGAAGGCGATGGGAGGAAGAGTGCCTACAGGCGGAGTTTAGGGCTTCGAGAGCACTTTTGAGTTGAGAGTTCTCTGACAGGCCGCATCTACTTCTAGGAGGAGGTTACCCGTCGCCAGGCAGAGGCCGCCTACCGCTAGGAGATGCGACAACATATGCTAGCCCAGCAGACACAGTGGGCTAGGGAGGAGGAGCACCGAGCAACCGCTGCATCCACCAGCTCTCAAATCGACCACATGTACATGTGGCATTAGCGGCTCAGCAGCAGGTTCTCCCAGGATCCCGAGATGCCGAGACTTCCAGACTTTCCACCTCGTCCATCATACTATAGGTATACTTTCAATTAAGTCTGGGGGGGACCCCAAGTTTGATTTTATTTTGTTTCTAGCAGTAGTTTCTTTCCTGATGTTTGTATTTTAGTTAGCATTCATTTGTTCATGCATATGTTGTTCAATTTCTTTCAGCACTTAGTTTTTTTCTATCTATAAGCTTCCTCAGTAGTATTTTTTAAAGTTTTCTTCATGAGTTGTTTCCATGGGAAGCTTAACTTCATTAACCTCGTGGTATTTTATTCTATTTGCTCTGAATGAATGTTCTAGACTTACACTAGTTAGCTTTTATTTTACACATACACATGACGAACTTTCTGAAAGGGAGAGTCTAGTACATACCTAGTTATAATTCATTTCAGTAGTCTAGTACTTTAAAATCCACATGTGATCCTAAGTTTAGCATTTCAGTTACTGGAGATGCTCGGATCGTGTAAGCCCATTCGAAAAAATCAAAATCCCAGTGAGCCAAAAAAAAATAAAAGAGAGAAAAGAAAAAGAAAAGAAATAAAGAAAAAAAATTATGAGGGAAAAAAAAAATAGTTGTCGTGGGTGGAAATGGTTAGGTGCCCCTTTTGAGACCGAGTTAGGTTACTGGGGAAACACCTATCAATTTCTCTCAATACCGAGCTCGTCTTTGAGACTTTGTGCTAAATCTAGGGAATGACCCTCGCTTTGGGCAGGTAAGTGCCTAAGAGCCGGAGACCTTAGGAAAGCTATAGGATGACAACTTAACTTACCACAGAACGAGTATCCCCTAAGAAGATTCGCTTAGCACATGCACGAGAAGCTAACTTAGTGAATTTTTAGAACATATCTATTTTGCTTTGATTGAAAATATCACTTGATAAATCTAGTTAACATGCTAAGTATGGAACAATGATTTTTTAAAATTTCATGGCACTAAGGTTTGCTTGAGGACAAGCAAAGATTTAAGTCCGGGGGAATTGATGTGAGCAAAACATATAGGATTTTAGGAGTAGTTTTCTCTCACATCTCATTACATTTTATATTAGTTTCATGCATATGTCACTTTGTTTTGCATGCATTTCCTATTTTCTGGTTCGGAGATCTGCCCTTTGTACTTTTATGTGCAGGATAGCATTTGATGAGGAAAAAGGTGCACTTTCGGAGCAAAAGAAGGATATTTTGCAGCTAGATGCAAAAGGGGACACGGTCAGAGCATGTGGCTACACACGGCCGTGTCCAAGGGGTGAAATCGGCCACCCCAACGCCACACACAACCTGGCTGTGTGGAAACACACAACCGTGTGGTGCTGCGCGATTCCGACACGAGTTGGTTATTTTTTAGGTTTCAGAGAGATCAAGGATGATGTCTATATAAAGGAGGCTATGCCCAAACCCTAGGAGGGAGGCAAGATGGTTGGGACGGCACACCGAAGCCCTAAAAAGTTTAGGGAACTCGCAACGGGGAGGAAATACACCGCCGGAGATCCGAGTTCTGCACTTCAACGCCAGAGAGAAGGCCACACTGGCATTGTAAAATTCTATTCTTGCACTTTATCTATTATTTATTCGAACATGAACATGCCTTGTGTTTTTCCTCTCTTATCTATGGAGTAGTTTCTTCGATTCTAAGATTAGGGAGTAGTTTGTGTGCGTAGGATATATTGCTTCAAATTGAATTCTGGTATTGAGTTAGAATTTGCAATTGAAATTAGTTTAGACCGATATCTATGTGTATTTGGTTTTCTATTTACTGTGCTTAGCCGATATGAGGGGTGACAACCCTCGTATCTAAGATTTAGGAGATTTATACGAGGAACATAGGGGCTGGCCTCATCTCCTGTAATCGTGGGTAGAAGAATGCGATAGAACTGGAAATGGTTCGTCGCAGGGATTGATTCGACATCCTCGTACCACCTATCCAGTCCTTGTAAGACAGAGATAGCTCCCGATAGATGTGGTGGCTTGTCGGAAGAGTGAATGATGTCCCTTCCACAAGACCATAGTTAGACGTTTAGACAACGCCCAGTTGACAACATGTTTTGCGACACACAAGCGAAATCGAAATCCTAGAATCCCTTTAAAAGATCTCGTTGCATACTCCTTTCTTCCTCCGTGTGACACCGTATTGAGTAGGACCACCGATAACCCTTACATTCACAACCCTTAGAGTCTAGTCCCGAACAATTACATCCACCGAACAAATCGGTACTCGAATCTCAATCCCTGTGGGATCGATAATCTTTTTATTACTTAACGACATCCATGCACTTGCGGGCAATGAGCGCGAGTGCACGCTTCGAGTCCTCGACGGTCTCCGTCGTGAGATTTGAGGTCGCGTTCGCGCGCATTATTAGATTATATAAAGTATGGAACTTTCATGGAAAAACTTCTACATCATCCGATAATATAAATATTGTCAATGAAGATGGAAATGATTTTGATGTTGAAGTAGATGATTTCAAAAATGATTTTGAAGACATATTTACTGATTTATGAAATGCAAAGAATATAAACAACAATGAGCCTCAATCAGATGATTTCAATGAAAACACAAATGCAAATGATTGTAGACGAATTTATACTTCAATGTTGATAGAAGGACAAAAAGAACTGTATCACAATTGTACTAATTTTTTAATTTTCAATTTTATGGTGTGAAGGTGTTAAATGGCTGGAGCAATAAATCTTTTGATATGTTACTTCAGTTATTGCAAGAAGCATTTCCTAAACCGAATGTGATACCAAACTCTTATTATGAAGCAAAAAAATTATTAAAAGAGTTAAGATTGACATATGAGAAGACATGTCCAGTGTGCAAGGAGCCCAGATACAAGTACGAAGGAATGAATAAGAAAAAGAATCCTCAAAAAATTCTTCGATATTTTTCTCTGAAATCGAGACTTCAGCGGTTGTTTATTTCGAAGAATACGACCAAAGAGATGAGATGACATAAAGAAAAAACGAGTTGAAACAGATGGTGTATTAAGACACCCATCCGATAGTGAATCATGAAAAGAATTTGACAATGCACATGAAATATTTGTAGGTGATCTATGAAATATTCACTTAGAGTTGGCTACTGACGGGTTTAATCTATTTGAAAATATGTCAAATGCTTATAGTATGTAATCTGTTATACTTGTGAATTATAATTTGCCACCATGGAAAATGATGAAGCCACCATATATGAATATTTATCTTTTAATTCATGGGCCTAAATCACCTAGCAAAGAGATAGATGTATACCTATGACCTCTGATAAATGAATTGAACGAGCTATGAGATGACGGGTGGAAGCATATGATGCATCGACTGAACAAGTATTTCAATTACATGCTGCTGTGATGTGGACTATTCATGACTTTCCAGCATATGGAACAGTTTCTGGATAGAGCACAAAGAGCTATAACTTATGTCCAGTATGTCTAAATGAAACCATATCTCAAGGATTAATGAGTAAAATATGCTACACATGTCATCGTCGATTCTTGAATGTGCAAAACCCATGGTGTATAAATAAAGATTTTAATGGAAAGGTTTAAAAAGAAGGATCACCACGAATAATGAATGGATATGAGATTTTATCGCATTTACACGTATTACTCCAAGTGACATTCAGTAAGCATCCTTCATTCAATAAAAAATGGCAGCGATCTTTGGATGATACAAATTGGGTAAAGACGTCTATATTTTTGAGTTACCATATTGGTCAAACTTAAAGTTGAGACACAATTTAGATGTGATGCATATTGAAAAGAATATCTGTGATGCTTTAATTGACACATTATTAAATATAGATGGAAAGTCAAAGGGCACTCTCAAAGCAAGATTAGACTTGCAAGATATGGGATGAGGAGTGAATTGCATTTACAGCCAGTAGGAGAAAAATTCAAGAAACTGTATGCAAATTACACATTGACATTGGAAGAAAGACGTGAATTTTATCAATTTTTTAAATATGTGAAGTTTCCAGGTGGTTATACTGCTAATATATCTAGAAATGTGAATGCAAATGAAGGAAAGATATATGAACTAAAATCACATGATTGTCATGTATTGTTGCAAAGAATATTTCCAGTTGTTATACGTAAATTTTTTTCAACAGACATAGGTAGCACACTAATCAGTTATGTAATTTCTTCAAAAAGATTCCTATAAGATCTTTACACATAGTGGACATATGTAAATGGAGGAGCAAATAGTCTTGATATTGTGTAAGATAGAACGTATATTCCTTTGACATTTTTTGATATTATGATTCATTTGATAGTTCATTTACCTCGTGGAGCCATGTTAGTTGGGTCAGTTTTTTCACGATGGATGTATCCCTTTGAGCAATATGTGGGAAGACAAAAAAAATATGTTCGTAATAAAACATGACCTGAAGGATCTATTGCAGAGGGGTATATTGTAAATGAGGCATTGACTTTCAGTTCGTTATATATGAGTCAGATTGGGACAAGCTTTTCTAGACCAAAACGGAATAAAGATGTTCAACCATCAATATGCAAATTAAGTATTTTCTCACAAAAAATAAGAGTCTTTGGCAACCAACACAGTCTAAAATTGTCATTGTCTTTGTTTAAGAAAACATATTGGTACATTCTGAACAATTGTAAAAAAGTCTATTGATATCAAAAGTAAGTTTTAACATTAAGTTATTACTTTAATTCTATTTCATTCACATATTTTAATTTAATTAAATTTTTATACAGTGAGCATCTGCAACTTATACCCCAAAAGGTTCATATTGTTCAAGTTATGCAATATTATGAGCGAAATTTTCCATTGTGGTTTAGAGATAAAATTATAGCGCTAAATTTTTTTATAAATTCAGAGATCACAGATGAGTTGTACTATTTAGCAATGAGACATGATGTCGAAGTTCAAATGTTTGATTCATGCATTGTAAATATGATTCGATATCATATGAGGTCTCGTGATTCACGCATAACTACTCAAAATAGCGGGGTCAGCGTACCATCCTCTGACGATGGGGACAATTTGGATTTTTTTGGTGTGTTGAAGGATGTGGTTCAAATATTTTACTCTTTTAGGTATAATGTCCAATTATTTTGGTGGGAATGGTTCCAATGTAATCCCAAAAAAAATTGTTGGTGGAAGAGTATGATCTCTTATGTTTTAACACTTTTAAAATATGGTACGATGATGACCCATTCGTTTTGGCAAACCAAGCAAATCAAGTGTATTATTTGAATGATATCAAACGTGGATGTCATTGGAAGGTAGTGCAAAGGGTTCACCACCGAGAAATATACGAAGTAACTGAAGTTGATAAAGTATCTGAAGATTTTGAGATTTGTAATATCTTGAAGATAGAGTCAAACCAAGAGATTTCATCCAATGATTCAACTTCAGTAGTCGGTGAAGACTTGGAGATAACTTAACTATGTCGATTAGATGTTGAACATCAACAAATAAATATGATAAATACACAAGTGGATCTAGATATGAGCACTCAAAGTAATCGTAATGATGAGGTGAAGATAGTCAAATTGACATTGAGGTGGATGATTTTTTGTCCTTTTCAAATGATGATAGCAATTAGACATATTTACATGGTATTTATATTGTTCTTCATTTATAATTCATTTATTTAATATAATCTTTCATTATATGTCGATCTGTATATAATGCTTATGTTACAGCTGTTGGTACAATCGGCCCAGATCACAATTGATCAGACTCGAGTTTGACTCGAGTTTGACTCGAGTAGTATTTTGATGTTTGACAATGTTTTGGGGAGATTATTGGTGCAATCGACCTGGGTCATGATTGATCGGACTCGAGTTTGATTCGAGGGATATTTTTGATGGTTGATTAGGGTTGACCATGTGATGAAGATAGTCCAAGTCATGGGTACTTGGCATGGAAAGTCCAAGTGGTACACTTGGCATTTGGGAAAGTCCAAGTCTTATATACTTGGCATGAAAAGTCCAAGCATGGGTCTTGGCAAGGGAAAGTCCAAGCTTGAGTCTTGGCAATTGGAAAGTCCAATATGGAGTTGGTATGGAAAGTCCAAATGTGTAGTCTTAGCCATGTAAGTCCAAGGATGTAGTCTTGGAGAGGAAAGTCCAAGTCATAAGTACTTGGCATTTGGGAAGTCCAAGGGTTGATATTGACGGCGTAAAGTCTAAGGGTGGAGTCTTAGCAGCATAAGTCTAATGGTTGGTGGCATAAAGTCCAAGCGTAGTCTTGGCATCCTAAGTCCACTGTGCCTTGGCGGTGTAGACACTGTTAGCATGACAATAGCCGATGGAAGCACCTGAAGGCTACCGTATGGATGAACATGTCATGGATGACTTGGAGGGATCCGATAAGCGCGAGGCTGACGAAGGTGGCTAGAAGACTTAGGTCTAAGCTAAGGGTGGTCTAGCAAGTATGGAGGCACCATACTTCGGGTTAAACCTCATGTTTGAGGTTATCGATTGATCGGGGTTTTATACCGGTCGGATGGTCAAGTGTTTGACACTTGGCAACCAAGTCGACCCTCAGTAGTCGACTGGGATTATGACTAGTTCGACTGCTGTGAGTCGACTAATGCTCGACTGCAGCTCAAGGCCGAAAAAGCCTTGGCAGTCGATTGCTCATTGGAGCAATCGCGATCGATCGGCTGCCATATATGTGATCGTGATGGAGCCTGAAATGCTCCGTAGCGAGCGATCAGACCACGAGCAGCGCAAACAAGCGCCATCGTTGGCGATCAATCGCCTAGTCATCCGTTGGGTTTTTTCCAGCGTGGATCAAGTCGTTGTCTCACAACAACAATATTGGCAGTCGACTGCTAAGCGAAAATTCAGCTCGAGTGAAGCTTTAAAAGGAGCTCGTGGAGAAGATTTTTGGGAAGGTTTCTTGAGGCGATTTGGAGGGGATTTGCTGCTGCAATCCAGACCTTCAAGGCTATTCTTCAAGCAACCAAAAGTAAGCAACCAAAGTTCTCTTGTAAAGTGTTTTTCTTTACTTATATTGTATTTCATGCTTGTATTTGCTTGCATTTGTTGTATTACTTTGTGTAATCCATTGTACGAGGTTTCTCCACCTCTGACTTGTTGTTGAGAAGGAGTATTTGAGTAGTGGTGTGTGTTTGGATTGCTAGGGTTCGTTCGAGCCCAATCCGTGGAGTATGAACCGTACAATTCCGAACTATGTTATATTATTGTGTTGTACTTGTGCTCTTGTTGTATTTATTTTATTATTGTATATTTCGTTGCGTATAACAAGTGTGGTAGATAAGCACGCGATCAAATTCCGACCACCGACGATGAATCGCTATTCACCCCCCCCCCCTCTAGCAGGTGCACAGGTCCTAACAAGTAGTATCAGAGCTTGGATCTCTTCTACAGACTAACACCTAGGAGCAAAAGAGCTAGAGGACAAGATGGAATTTGAAGAAAAATTGGGATGGGACGTCATCACCCCAATTCCATACAATTTCTATGGACGAGAAGGCTTCAACCAATGGAAGATAAGAATTGAAAACTTCTTGATGATG
Source organism: Wurfbainia villosa (assembly GCA_025175895.1). NCBI lineage: Eukaryota > Viridiplantae > Streptophyta > Magnoliopsida > Zingiberales > Zingiberaceae > Wurfbainia > Wurfbainia villosa. Next base: position 1,691,449 of record CM046005.1, read on the forward strand.
AGGGACCTTGAGGAATGGGCCGTATTGATGGAAGGATTCCAATATCCAAGAAGGCCAAAGGGAGGATTCCTCAAGATGAAGAAGTGGACCGGGGAACAAATCCAAGAGTTTGAGAAAAATACAAAGGTAATTAAATTCTTGATCGATTTGATTCCTAACGATATCTTGTTTAGCTTAGGTGAATACAAGGATGCCAAAGAGTTTTGGTGTGAATTGACAAAATATCATGAAAGTCCATCACCGGTCCAAGAAGAAGAAGAAGAGGAGGAAGAAACAAACACATCTTCATCCCAAGAGCTTGAGGATTCGAAGGTTGATAAGGAATCAACATCTGTATCAGAAGAGGAAGAAGAGATGGAAGAAGCCTTCACTTCAAGGTTTGAGGGGGAGGAGAGACCATCTACTCCGGAACAAGGGCAAGAGCAAGGAGAGCCATCTACTTCCGGGAGAAGTGATGAACAAGCTCAAGAGGTCCTTTCCACCACCATTGACCCAGATAACTCAAGCACATTAATTCAAAATAAAAATCATATTATGTGTTTTGAGTGTAGGAAATTTGGGCACTTAGGGCACTACAAGAGTAAGTGCCCTAAGAAGGTCAAGAAAAGTCAATCGATGCCTAAAAGTTAAGAGAAGTCAAAGGAAGCCGGTGTCCCCACCAAGAAGAGTAAGGAGCATACGGTGTGCTTTAAATGTCGACAACCGAGACACTACCGGAGTCAATGCCCAAAGGGGGAGAAGAAGACTCATGAAGGAAGAGCTACACATGTAGGGGGAGCTAACGCAAACCCTAAGGTAACTTTTAAGTATGCTTCTTCTTCAATTAATTATCAAAAGTAAGCTAGAAGTAATCTTGCAATTATTCATGAAAGACATGCTAAAAATAATAGGTTTTATTGTTTAGGAGCGAAACATGTCAACTTTAGAAATAAGGAGAAATTTGAGACTAATAATCCTAGAAAAATCCTACCTAGGGAGACAATTAGAAAGGTAGAAGAACACCTAGGTTGTAACCCTAAATGGACTAGGCATATGCCTAGGAAAAATAATTCTCAAAGGGCATATGAAAATTAAAAATTGAGAAGATTAGAATTATAAAATCAAGCTTTGAGGTCAAGGCTTGAGAAACTAGAAAAGACCCTTACAAAAATGCAAAATCAAATACAAGTGTCAAAGGATCAAAAATCTAGGTCTAAGAGTCAAAACTTAGGTTGTAGGAAGCAAGGTCAAACCAAGGGCAAGAAAGGTTTGGGTCACAAACCTAAGCATAATGAGACTTACCATAGTGTTCCATTTGATTATAGAACACAACCTAGGTCTAGAAAAACTAAGGTCAATAGGGAAGTCATCCCTAAGGTTGACCAAGGTAGATGCCTAGTGGCTAGGGTTTCAAGGAAACCTAGGGAAGCCACTAAGAAGGTCAAAGGGGGAGTTACCTCTAGAGTTGACCTAGGCAAGACCCAAATGACCAAGGCTTCAAAGCCTAGGAGGGTCATTAAAAGAGTATCTAGGGAAGTTATCCCTAAGAAATACCTAGTAAACCCAAGGAGCTCCAATAGGTATTGGGTTTCTAAGAGCGTGATCGATTCACACTAAATGGGTTTAGTTGTGTCAACTTTAAATGGACGGGTAGTTAACCTAACCATGGTAAAGGTGACACTCTAGGTTATTTTCAAGGTTATGGATATCTTGGAAATAGGTTTGAGTGTTAAATCCTAAAAGAGTTTAGGATGTGCCAATATTATTTAAGAATTATGAAAAATCAATCAAATTGGCACATACTAGATTTAGAAGTCATAGTGTGCCATTTTAGATTTTTGGCACACTTGGGGGGATAAGTGACATTAAGGCAAAAATGGATTTAATTCTAGAAATGACAATTTGAGCTTAACACTTAGGTATTTAATACCTTAGTATTTTACACTTGTCATGCCTTGTTTGCCTTGTCATGTCATGACATCATGTTTATTTTAATCATTTAATATGTCATGATATTACTTAGGTTTAAGGTTAAATGTCATGTATACTTAGATTCCATTTTATGCCATGACATCATGATTATGAGCACATATTTATTTACATCATCATTCATGTCATAATCATTCATGCATTAATAAAAATTAAGTTAAGGACAATGGCATGATTTGAAGTCCCATGTATAAGGGAATCAAATAGTGTTGCCTTAGAAAAATGCATGAAACCCTAATTTAAGATGAACAAAACTCACATCTCACATTACATTGACAGGTATGTGTATTGATACACCCTAGATACATGTGAGATGATAGGAAATGAGTTAAGTTCAAGGTACATAGTTTTTGCATCGAGATGAACTCAAACTCATCTTATATTGTTTATGGATCATTGAGAAAGCTTATGTTCAAGCCATGTACATTGAGCCCAAATAACATGATCCAATATAAGGTTTTAAAACAATTTGAAAATCATTTTGAAAAACCTTGGTGCAACCTATCTTTTGATAGAAGTCACAATTGATAGAGTTGATACAAAGTGAGCCCAAAACAATGAAGTTTTTCTCAATTTTGAACTTTGTATCAAACTCAATATTTTATGAATAAATTATTTTTCACCCATTGTATTTGGTATAAGTATTATACATATGAAGTTTCACTATTTTTTAAATTACGTATATTTACTTATGTATTTTTGAAATTCGGATTACGAATCAAACATCTTGCGATTATCGATCATTATTGTGTTGTGATCAAGCTGGCATCAAGCGATCATTGTTGAAAGGAGTCGATTGTCAGGTCTGATTTCGGGTAAACAAGGTTTGTTTAGTCCAATTTCAGCTATGGTAAGGTTCCCAAACCACTCCTAACCCTAGGATATGCTTTGGAATGCATTATAAAAGGTGAAAATCTATTGGATATGGATTATGAGAGTTGTTTAGGGTGTGTATCAATTTAAGATGAGTGAAAGTTCAAGTTTGAACTTTTAACCTTAATTTTGATGGTTTAGTGTTCTTATTAGCTTAGGGACTCTCCAAGGACATTGTTGGTGCAATAGTTAAGGGGGAGCAAGTCTTTAAGGGGAGGTATCCATCATGGGATGAGGGATGTATTCTTCCTCATGATGGGGAGAAATGGGAATATGAGATACTCAATTTGGAAATTATGAGAGTTTATAGGAAACCTCTCTTAAGTGATATGGAACTTATCACTAGGAAGAGTGAAGGCTTTGTAGGTGTTTTTGGATCGATGGAGAGATTGTAAGATCTCATTGGGATATGAGACATTGACCTCCTTGGGGAGAACCTTTTTGATGTATATCAAAAAGAGGGAGAAAGTGAAACTATCAATTTGAAAGAATTGGTAAGGAGATTTGAGTTAGGGTTTAGGCTTAACTCAAAGGTGTTTGATTTTTTTCAAACATCAAAAAGGAGGAGATTGTTGGTGCAATCAGCCCAAATCACGATTGACCAGACTCGAGTAGTGTTTTGATGTTTGACATTGATATCTGGTAATATTTTGGAGAGATTGTTGGTGCAATCGACCCGGGTCATGATTGACCGGACTCGAGTTTGACTCGAGGGGTATTTTGGTGGTTGACTAGGGTTGACTATGTGATGAAGAAAGTTCAAGTCATGGATACTTGGCATTGAAAGTCCAAGTGGGATACTTGACATTTGGGAAAGTCCAAGTCTTGTATACTTGGCATGAAAAGTCCAAGCATGGGTCTTGGCAAGTAAAAGTCCAAGCTTGAGTCTTGGCAATTGGAAAGTTCAACATGGAGTTAGCATGGAAAGTCCAAGCGTGTAGTCTTGGCGGTGAAAGTCCAAGTCATGTGTACTTCGCATTTGGGGAGTCCAAGGGTTGATATTAGCGGCGTAAAGTCCAAGAGTGGAGTCTTGGCAACATAAGTCCAATGGTTGGCGACGTAAAGTCCAAGCGTAGTCTTGGTAATGTAAGTCCAATATGTCTTGGTGGTGTAAACACCGTTAGCATGACAATAGACGGTGGAAGCACCTGAAGACTAGCGTATGGATGAACAAGTCATGGATGACTTGGAGGGATCCGATAGGCTTGAGGCTGACGGAGGTGGCTAAAAGGCTTAGGTTTAGGCTAAGGGTGGTCTAGCAAGTATGGGGGCACCATACTTGGGGTTAAACCTCATGTTTGAGGTTATCGATTGACCGAGGCTTTATACCGGTCGGAAGGTCAAGTGTTTGACACTTGGCAACCATGGGATGATGACGATTAAACCACGTGAGTCGACTAGTGCTCGATGCTCGAGGGCAAAAAGCCTTGGCGATCATTGCTCATTAAACGATCGACTCATGGTTATCGTACCGCCATATTTATAGTCGGTGATGGAGCAAAACACTCCGTGGCCGTAAGGCGTCGACTCTATTGCTGATCAGCGCCGCTGTTGTGATCGATTGCCTAGTGATCCGTTAGGGTTTTTCAGCGTGAATCAAGTCGTTGTCTTACAACAATAGTATTGGCAATTGACTGAGGCCTTATGATAGTCGACTGTCAGGCGGAAATCCAACCTGAATGAAGCTTTAAAAGGAGCTCGTGGAGAAGATTTTTGGCAAGGTTTCTTAAGGCGATTTGGAGGGGATTTGCTGCTGCAATCCAGACCTTCAAGGCTATTCTTCAAGCAACCAAAAGCAAGCAATAAAAGTTCTCTTGTAAAGTGTTTTCTTTACTTGTATTGTATTTCATATTTGTATTTGCTTGTATTTGTTGTATTACTTTGTATAATCCATTATACGAGATTTCTCCACCTCCGACTTGTTGTCGAGAAGGAGTAAGGTTTCTCCACCGTACGATTCCGAACCACGTTATATTATCGTGTTGTGCTTGTGCTCTTATTGTATTTATTTTATTACATTATATTCCACTGCGTATAACAAGTGTTGTAGACAAGCTCGCGATCAAATTCTGACAACCGACGATGAATCACTAATCACCCCCCTCTAGCAGGCGCACAGAGCCTAAAAGAATTGAGCGCCCCCCCAGTTGTGCCTACACTTGACAATGACAGTGCTCCTGCTTCTACTGGTTAGTTATGTGGTCTTAAATATGTTTATTTAGTTTGCTATTTATTTGGCATGTTAATTGTTAACACTTTTTGATTTATAGTTCGTTCGACACATAAAGAGACACGAGGCACACACTCCGTTTGACTCCGACGACAAATCGAGGTGTTAAATATTGAAATTTAAAATACTAAATTAAATGGCCAAAATTTAGGAAAATAAACCTAGGAATTATTTTTGGGATTTTTTTGGAGAATTTTAGAAATTTTTCCAGAATTTTTCTAGAATTAAACGAGGCTTGTACGGGATATTTACGGGGATAAGAAAAAAAGGCTTTTAAAGGGCATGTTTAGATTATTTAATAGGGTTAATTAACCTAAGTTATAAACCTAGGTTTATTATTTCTATTTCCCCGACCCCTCTTTCTCTGCCACGCCAACTTCTCTTCCTCACGACAAATTTCCCGTCACCGAGCCTTTCTCTTCCTCGTTTCCCCTCTCTCGTGTTCGCAGTCGTTTCTCCACTGCTCAGCAGTGCACGACTCCTCTACCATTGACGCCACCGCATGAGCTTGCAGTCGCCTCCTCCTCTACCACCGTCGTCGCCACCCGAACTCGAGCCGACGGTGAGCGAGTAGCTAGAAGCTGGATTCGGCAGTTTTCGGTTGCAATCGTCCTTATGGGTTTCTACCAGAGAAAGAGATCATGAGCGTCGTTTGCGTCGGTGAACAGAGGATTAGGGGAGGAACTGCTGCCGGCGGAATTCCTAGTGCAGGTATATCTCGGTTGCTGACTTTTGTTCAATTTCTGTTGTTTGATCTTGAGAACTGCCGATGGATTTTGATCTGGGGGTGGGTTTTCTTTCGGTGGAGCAAGTTGGACAGTGTTCTATGTGGAGTTTTAGGCTGTGAGCGTGATGTAGCGGCTGTGGTGAGTAAAGAAGACCTGGGTGAGTTGTGTGAGGGTTGTTGGATGTGAATTAGAGGGGTTGTAAATGGAGCGGTGAATTAGGTTCGAGGAAAATGAAGGATTGATCTAGGATGCTGTTAAATTTCCTTGCTGCAATGGGGATGGCTGTGATTGGGTTTGATGTTGGTTGTACGACCGTAATTGGTATGTTGCTCGGCTGTGAGTGGGTGAGGATGGATGGATAGAGTTGTGGTTCACTTGGGGTTGGTCAGATCTCCAAATTGTTGTGAACATGGTTGTAAATGGCTAGGGGTTAAGCTAGGTTCCAATTAGGGTTGGTTAGATCCCTAATTTGGTACAACGGTGGACTGTGAAGGGATGTCGTGTTATTGTGGGTGTTGTGCGGCTACGAATTGGAGTTTTGGCCGGTTGTTAACGGTTGTGAATGGCTATGAACGACTGTGATGGCTGTGAATGGCTGTGGATGAGTGTGTTCATGTAGGATCTGATTTAATCGTTGTCGTGTGCTTGGATTTTGATGGTAATTTGTGTTATATGCAGGTTTCGGTTACGAGACAAGTCTACGGGCATAAAGACAGTTGGTATTCTTCATAGAAGGCGGGTATCTTTGACTTATCTTCTTTTAGATATTGTCATATTGCTATGCATCGTTTACTATAGGTAGTAATAGTTTTCTATGCTTTTAACTGCCCTGGTATGTCACTACCTAGTACGTGTTGTAGCCCTTTTATATGCTTATTATATTGATGCTCTAACACTTTAATACTTGTCATTTGTTTATTTGGCACTAGAGTAGTGACATACCTTACATACTGGGCATTGAATGAATAATGGATATATCTTGCATGTGTACCTAGACTTATGTACTTAGGTTATTTGATATGAGCTCCTATTGGTACATACCATAGGTAGCCATGGATTGACAAGTGTATTGTGCATTAGTGACATGCACCATCTTGCATTATTGCATGACTGGCGATCATCGACTTCTCGATAGGAGGTGATACTACTTGGTAGTTGAGCCCATCGTCAGTTACATTATCTACACACACAATCACTCGTGAGTTAGTGGTATTTCCGAAGGGTGTGTGTAGTTGCTCTGTCAGGGCTCCACGGTGGTCGCTCAGGATATTGGTATTGCAACATGGTAGCAGACAGGGATCTCTCCTTTGTCGTGAGACGAGGAGATGAGACGAGGTGATATCCCCCATATATATACATGGGATAGGAGGGTGATACTCCGCCAGCATCCTGTCCACTCGGTCACATAGGTGTAGTGACGGCAGAGTGCACAGTTGTCACATCCCTATCCACTCGGTCGACACACATGACATGTCGATGGCTTGACTCGCGTTAGGGGTGATACAGGTCATTACATCATGTGCATATGCTTTTACTATATGCATTGCTTGTTGTACTTTTGATTATTGCATATGATTGTCGTGTACATACAGGAGGTATTATGTAGTTTGTTTTAGCGATTCGACATTTGCTTGTATGGATGTATTTTATGTCAGCTTAGGTGATTCTGGTATGTACAATTTCACGTATGTATTTTTGTTGAGAAACTGTACCATCATGATTATTATTGCTACTTATAGTTTACTATGCATGACTATTAGATATCCATTGAGTTTTACTCACTCTGTTGATATATTTTTTATTTCAGGATGAAGCCTTCCGGAGGGTCTAGTTGACAGTCTCCTGATCTGACGACTTCATGATTGTGATTTTCAATTTTACACATTTTTATCATTAGTACTCTATATTTTAAACTTGTAGTATTTCATACTCGTGGTTGTTTTAGTGGTACTTGATTATGTCCTTATGGACTTTTTGTTCGATTTGGTTTTGGTTATGTGTGTGGTCGTGTATTTCTGCTCAGATGGCAGAAGAGGTAAGTCTAGAGGTTTTTATGTTTCGTATTTACTTTGATTGTTGGCCTGAGGCCCTTATGTTATATGTATTGTGGTGTTTTATGTTCCGTTCATGTTGGCCCATGTATGGTGGGCCTTGTATACAAGTTTCAATTGTCTGCAGTACAGGGGAGGTGTTGTCCGATTTTTGTCGGACAAGTACCCCTCTCGAGGCGTGACAATTTATTTTGTATCAGAGCCTAGGTTCCGAGTTCCTAAGGGTTTTTGAGTTTTTGGAGTTTGCCACGTTTGGCAGGTCAACCTGTGCAATTTCGAATTTTTTTTACGAATTTCCATCGATTTGGCGTTTCGATCATTTTGGAGTCATATTTCGACAAGATCGTATTGGGGACTTGGCAGCGACATGACATCTCCAGATGGCTAACAGGTGGAATTATTGATTTTCTATCTGTAGTAATACTTGGGTAATAATTTAGAAAATATGAAACGATGTGAGCGTGTTGTTGCACCGAGACGTGGTGCAGGGCGGCCACGCAAGAGGACATTGAGATCTACTCAGTTGCCAGAAAGGTCTACGGAGAATGAGCCTACCAATCAGGGTCAGACTTCCCATTGTGTCGTGGGTGTATTGGACCCTCAGTCCCCGACGATTCCTCCTCCAGAGATACCCACTTCTGCGGTATTCACGGTACCCACTCCAACAAATCTTGTAGTACCCTCGGCAGCACCTGCTACTGTACCCCCAGAGGTACCACCGGTAGCCCCTGCTGCTACATACCAGACACCTCCTCCAGCAGTGCCTACGGGATATGCGGCACCTCCGCCAGCGGTGCCTACTACTGCACACTCGATAGCCCCACCAGCAGTACCAGTCGCCCCTTTCTTAGTACCTTCCCCTGCTTGTGCGGCAGTGCCAACTCCAGTGGTTCCGCCAACTCCCGCGGCGATCCATACTCATCGTGCTGATGTTACTATGGAACGAGCTTGGATCCCAGCCTTGGCGGAGTCGGTGAAAGGTCAATTCACGCTCTTCTGCGGAGAAGCATATACGAGGGCGGCTCAGTCCTGGATAGAGACTATGGAGCTGACCTTTTTCTATATGACTTGCTCCGAGTGGGAGAAGACATAACTTGCAGCCTACCATTTACGAGGCGAAATTTGAAACACGGTGGGACACACGCCAGCGTGTTTATAGAGAGCCACCAGGCTCTGATACCACTTGTTGGGGATTTGACACACGCTAGAGGGGGGGTGAATAACGTGATACCGTACGATGATGGAATTCTTTTTCGTTCGATCGTCTACAATCTTGTTAGCACAGCGGAATAGTAATAACAAATAAATATAACAAGACACACAATCACAACACGATCACAACACAAGCATATAACGTGGTTCGGAACCGTAACGGTTCCTACTCCACGGATCGAGCTCTAATGAGCTCTAGCGACGCCAATGCAATCACTAATCAATAAACTCCTTCTCGACAACAAGTCGGAGGCGGAGAAACCTCGTACACAAGATTACAACAATAATCTAAGGAAATACAAGCAAATACAAAGGAAATGTAAAGAACACTTTACAAAACTAGGGTTTGAGCGCTTTGCTTGTTGGTTGCTTGGATGAGGTTGAAGGGCCCTGAAATGCACCTGCAAATCGCCTTCAAATCGCCTCAAGAAAGCTCCCCAAGAACTGATGCCGCAATCTCCATGAACAGCTTCCTTTTATCTCGCGTCGGGCTGGATTTTGCCGCGCGATCGCCATAAATCACCGATCGATCGCCAACATTAGATGTGAGACAACGGCTCAATCCACGTTGGACAAATTCCAACGGGACTCTCACCAGTCGACTGCCAACATTGGCAGTCGACTGCCAACGCCCGTAGTCGACTGCCCAGTCGGCTACGGAGCGTTCTGTGCTCGCCACTCGACCGTGATCGTGATCGTCATCCCTTAGCGATCGCCGCCGACACCCGATCCGCCAAAGCCCTTAAAGTTTCTCAGCCGACTCGAACTCGACTCGGCGGTGAACCGCCATAATGCCCGATCGACAACCTCAAGAATGAGGTTTTAACCCAAGTATGGTGCCCCCATACTTGCTAGACCACCCTTAGCCTAGACCTAAACCTTCTAGCCACCTCCATCAGCCTCACGCCTCTCAGATCCCTCCAAGTCATCCATGACTTGTTCATCCATCGCGCTAGCTTCTAGGTGCTTCCATCGGCTATGTCATGCTAACGGTGTCTACACCGCCAAGGCACATTGGACTTACGCCGCCAAGACTCCGCTTGGACTTTACGCCGCCAATATCAATCCCCTTGGACTTCTCAAATGCCAAGACTCAAGCTTGGACTTTCCCTTGCCAACCCATGTTGGACTTTCCATGCCAAGACCCATGCTTGGACTTTCCATTTGCCAAGACCCATGCTTGGACTTCTCATTTGCCAAGACCCATGCTTGGACTTCTCATGCCAAGTGCTCAAGACTTGGACTTTCCCAATTGCCAAGTGTCCCACTTGGACTTTCCATGCCAAGTACCCATGACTTGGACTTTCCCTTGCCAAGACCCATGCTTGGACTTTCCCATAATCACACGGTCAACCCTAGTCAACCACCAAAGTCTCCCTCGAGTCAAACTCGAGTCTGGTCAATTATAACCTGGGTCGATTGTATAAACAATCTCCCCAACATATTAACCGACATTAATGTCAAACATCAATGTCAATCCTATGTCTAATATACTTTGTCAAACATACTTTGTCAAACATCAAAACATCACTCGAGTCAAACTCGAGTCCTGGTCAATCGTGACCTGGGCCGATTGCACCAACAGAAAGTGGAGTTCACAATTGAGTTAATTTCGAGGACGACACTGACATCAAAAGCTCCTTATCATATGGCCCCGAAAGAGTTGGACGAGCTGAAGGTCCAGCTTCAAGAGCTTTTGGACAGAGGTTTTATCCGCCTTAGCGTATCTCTCTAGGTGTTTTCAGTTCTCTTCGTAAAGAAGAAACACGGTTCGATGAGATTATGCATCGACTACAGGCAGTTGAACACGGTCACCATCAAAAATAAATATCCCCTACCACGTATTGAGGACTTGTTTGATCAGCTCAGAGGTACATCAGTGTATTCTAAGATTGATCTACGGTCCGAATATCATTAGTTAAGGGTCAGAGATTCGAACGTTCAGAAGACAGCGTTCCATACCAGATATGGACACTATGAGTTTTTGGTAATGTCATTTGGGCTTACTAATGCTTCGACAGTTTTCATGGACTTGATGAACCATGAATTTATGGATTTTCTAGATCGGTTCATCATGTCTTTATTGATAACATTCTGGTCTATTCCCATTCCGAAGAGGAACACGTGTAGCATCTTCGCATTGTCCTGGATAGGCTTCGACAGAAGAAATTATATGCGAAGTTTAGTAAATGCGTGTTCTGGTTACCCTCAATCGGTTTTCTTAGACACGTGGTTTCTATCAAAGGCATTTTAGTTGACCCCCAGAAGATCGAGGATGTTACTAGTTGGGAGCAGTCGAAATCGATTCAAGAGGTTCACAATTTCTTGGGCTTAGCCGGATACAGACGATTCGTTGAGGGTTCCTCAAGCATTGCTATATCGTTGACACGCCTTATCAGGAAGGGCGTGAAGTTCACGTGGTCAGAGGCCTGCGAGGCCAGCTTTCAGAAGTTGAAGAAGAAACTGGTGTCAGCACCGATTCTGGTATTGCCATCAGGGGACAACGGTTTCATCTTTTATACCGATGCATCTCTCTAAGGTTTAGGTACAGTACTGATGTAGCACGGTAGGGTGGTCTCTTATGCTTCTTGCCAGTTGAAGGAGCATGAGAAAAACTACCCAATACATGATCTAGAGTTAGGCGCTACTATCTTTGCCTTGAAGATTTATAGGCATCATCTGTATGATATTACATTTGAAATTCTCACTGATCATAAGAATCTCAAATATCTATTTACGCAGAAGGAACTATGATGTGAGCAAAACATATAAGGTTTTAGGAGTAGTTTTTGCTCACATCTTGTTACATTTCATGTTAGTTTCATGCATATGTTACTCTATTTTGCATGCATTTCCTATTTTTTGGTTCGGAGGTCTGCTCAATGTACTTTTGTGTGCAGGTTAGCATTTTGGGTTAAAAAGATGCACTTTCGGAGCAAAAGAAGGATATTTTGTAGCTAGACGCAGAGTAGGACACGACCAGGGCGTGTGGATTCACACGGTCGTGCCCGATGGACGAGATCAGCACCCCAAGGCCGCACATGGCCTGACCATGTGGAAACACACGGTCGTGTAGCGGCCCGCCAGATTTGCGCAACTAGGGCTTTTTCTAGATTTTGCAGCGGTCCGAGGTGATGTCTATATAAGGATGGCTCTGCCCAAACCCTAGGGGAGAGGCACGACGGCTAGGACGGCACACCAAAGCCCTAAAAAGCTTCGGTAACTCGCAACGAGGAGGAGGAACGCCGCCGGAGGTCCATGCCTTGCACTTCAATGCCGGAGAGAAGACCACGAAAGCATTGTAATTCTTTGTTCCTACGTTTTATTCCTTATGTATTCGAACATAGACGGTTTTGTGATTCTTCCTTCATATACATGGAGTAGTACTTTCGATTCTAGGATTAAGGAGTAGCTTGTGTACACATACAATGTTGGTTTATGTTAAATTCTGCCTATGAGTTTGATTTGACAATTGGTAGTTATTTTTACTATATCTATGCGTGTTTGGTTTTCTATCTGCTGTGCTTAGGCGATACGAGGGGTGACAACCCTCGTATCTAAGATTTAGGGGATTTTATATAAGGAACCTAGAGGTAAACCTGATCTCCTATAACTGTGGGTAGAAGGGTGCAGTGGTATCGGAAACGGTTCACCGTAGGGATTGATTTGGCATCCTCGTACCGTCTATCCCATCCTTTTAGGTTGAGATAGCTCCCGATAGATGCAACGGCTCTGTGGGAGAGTGTATGATGTCCCTTCCACAAAACGATAGCTAAACGTCTAGATAACGCCAATTGACAACATTGTTTTATGATGCACAAGCGAAACCGAAGTCCTAGAATCACCTTTGAAGACCTCGGCACACTCCTTTCCTCCTCCGTGTGACACCGTATAGAGTTAAGTCCACCTACATCCCTCACCAATCGAAACCTCTTAGAGTTACGTCCGAACAATTACAACCATTGAATATATTGATATTCGAATCTCAGTCCCTGTGGGATCGATAATCTTTATTACTTGACGACATCCGTGTACTTGCGGGCATTGAGCGCGAGCGCGCACTTTGAGTCCTCGACGGTCTCCGTCGCGAGATTTGAGGTCGCGTTCATACGCATCAAGTTTTTGGCGCCATTATCGGGGACTGAGCGATTCGATATCGAATCGAACGATGGTAAATTGGATCAGACTTAGGATTAGATTTATTTTCTTGCTTTATTTTCTTTCTAGTTTACTTTATTTTCTTTAGTCTTATATCTTTCATATTTAGCTTTAGTTTTTAATTTTCTGTTATTTTTATTTTAGCAATAGTTTCCTATTTACTTATTGCATCTTAGATTTTGATTTGCTAGATTGTTTTATTTTCTGCTCTTAGAATTAGATTAGCACTCCTAACTTTGTGGCTTGGTTCATCGTATGCTTAGACGTTTAGGATCGAAAGGTCTAATTCCGATCGACTTAGAAATTGAGCAAACCTTTCATCGTCGGAGAGCGGAGCAGCGAAGGATGGAGGATCAAGCTGCATCCGAGGTGAACGTAGGTAGCCAACCTCTGCGGGACTACGCAGCTCCTAGCGCTAGAGGATTCATGTTGAGTATAGCTGGACCATCTATTTTGGCAAATAACTTTGAGCTAAAGCCGACACTTATACATATGGTATAGCAGAGCCAATTCGGGGAAGCTGCGACTGAAGACACGAACCGGCACCTTGACGCATTTCTCGAAATCTGCTCGACGATGTAAATGAACAGAGTCCCTACTGATGCGATCCGCCTGAGCTTGTTCCCATTTTCACTGCAGGATAAGGCCAAGACATGGCTTCACTCCCTACCTTCTGATAGCATCACTACATGGGAGCAATGTGAGCAGTAGTTTCTGAATAAATACTTCCCACCAAGTAAGACTGCTCACATGCGTCATCTCATCATGAGCTTTCACCAGAAGGAGGGGGAGTCCTTATTCGAGGCTTGGGATCGCTACAAGGGGCTACTCTACCAATGCCCCCACCACGGACTGAAGAGGTGGCTAGTTATCCACATCTTTTACAATGGGATCATGTACACCACGAAGATGATCCTAGATTCTGCTGCCGGAGGAGCACTGATGAACAAGACCATAGAGGAGGTAGAGGAGCTTATTGAAGAGGTGGCCCAGAACCACCATCAATGGGCTTCTGAACGTGGTCAACCCACGCCTACAGTAGGACAATACACTGTCAACTCCATGGACCACCTTGCAGCAAGGATGGACGCGCTCAGCAGACGGTTTGAATCTTTGAATCCTTCATTTGCCTGTGCGGCCATTGATTTTGGAGAGGGAGCGGCAACGTATCAAGAGGACCACTATGGAGGGCAGGGAACCTCAGATGAGCAGATTGAGCACTGTGACGCGGTTGGGGACTATGACCAAAGGCCCCACAACCTATACTCCAATACCTACAATCTCGGATGGAGGAATCACTCGAATTTCTCCTATAAGAATAACTCGGAAAACTCCCAACCATCAGGGGGTATGGGCAGCAGCAGAACAATGGGCAACAACCACAAAAGTCCAGACTGGAACTGATGATGGAGGACTTCATCGCTACCCAAACTAAGGCCAATGAGGAATTTCGTCGCCAATATTAGAAGTCTGAAGAATCACTCAGAGACTTGAAGGCCACCGTTGACTGCCTTGCAAGTCATACCAGGATGTTGGAGATGCAAGTAGCCCAGATAGCTCAATCCGTGTCACAACCTGTGAAGAGCTCTCCGGTGAGTCAAGGAAAAGAGGAAGGAGTGAGGCAGAGTAGCCAATTCGCCAAGGGGTGTGCAGCCATGATTACCACGCTACCTGACCAAGCTGAGTTTGAAGAGAAGATTCCATTACAGCTTGAGGACCTTGGTGAATTTGTTATCCCCTGCTCAATTTATGGGGAGAGCTTCGACGAAGCACTATGCGACTTGGGGTCATCAGTCAGTGTGATGCCCTACGCATACTATCTGGAGATGGGACTGAGCGGGCTCCAACCATCGAATCTTGGTATTCGTATGAGGGATGATTTAGTCAAGGAGCCCGTTGGTTTACTACCACACGTGCCTGTGATGATTGAGGATTTTGTGATACCCACGGACTTTATCATACTGGACACAGGACCAAATCCCCAGAATCCCATCATTCTGGGAAGGTCTTTTCTAGCGACTGTAGGGGCATGCATAGATGTGAAGGCACACCAGATCTCCCTGGAGGTAGATGGGGAGATCATCCTTTTCAGTCTTTCGGAGCACAGAGCCCCCTACCTTGATGGCTTCACATTTAGCAGAATGATGCCAGAACCTCCAGATGAAGCTCCCGAGATGGATGAATGGAGGTTCACTGAACCTCCAGAGCCAAGTTGATAGTGGAGTGTGGTCGAGCTAAACGACCTTAAGCAAAGCGCTTCTTGGGAGGCAACCCAAGTTTAGTTTTAGATTTCCCTTTTTGATTGCATTGCATGCATTTGTTTGATTTTAGTTTTGATTTCCATCTCATTTAGTGTTAGGATTAGAAAAGAACTTTGCTAGGTAAAAATAATATTCATATTAGCCTACACGGCGAAGTGTATGAGAAAATTCGGACTGTGGTGCATAAATGGGCAAAAAATAGAGACACTACCTGATCGTATTTTCCCAATGGCCGTGCCCGATTAACCCGTGCGACACGACCGTGTGTTTTCACATGCCGTGGCGCCACGAGGTTAAAAGGGGCCTTCCCCACTATCTAGAATCACTTTGAACCTCTTAGGAAGCCAAAAGGAGCAAGGATGAGGAGGACCAAGCGACGAACAAGGAGAGTCGATGCCCCTCAAGCTTCGGAGGAAGGTAACGTCCTACCCACTCTTCTTTTTCGCAATAATGAACATAGAGATAGATATAATATGCTCTCTACTCGTAAACTCACTGCTACTAGGTACTTAGATGAAGATTTGCTAGAGTATTTAGGGTTGTTGGGTGATATTCAAGCCCTATTTGCAAAAATGGGGTGGGAAGAGATAATGGGAATAAGGCACCTAACCTACCCTAGGATAGTTCTAGAATTTTTGAGTTCTTTAGAGGCGGAAATTTTAACGGGTAGAGAGAGCGAGGGGGGTAGGGTAACTTTTAGGTTGTTTAACATTGAACATGAGTGGATCCTTCACCAATGGAACTCATGCTTTGGCTTGCCAAGTGGGGGAGAGAGAAGAACCCCTATTGGGTTCAACTCTCGGGAATGTTGGACCGAGTTGACGGGGGAGCACACTTATGACTCATCTAGGGCCAAAGCATCGCGCCTCCAAAACCCCGTCTTCGATACCTCCACCGTATCATGGCCAGTACTATATTTGGTCGTGGGGAGAGTGACGGTGTAGTTAGAGCTAGCGAGCTGCTTTGCCTATGAGACATGCTACAAGAAAGGAGTAGCATCGATATAGGGTCTCACTTCATCAGACATTTAGTGAAGATGGGCAAAGCAGTACGAGGAGAGATTAATGTGGGAGGCCTACTTACCCATATTTTCCATAGGATGGAGTACGATTATACAACATTAGAGAGTATAGAGGGGAGCCCTAGGATCGACCTAGGAGTGTCAATGGCCATGAAAATGATTGTGAGAGAAGGAGACTCCTTATGCTTTGTAAGGAAAAATCTGACGGCCCTTAGGTTTCCCGACCCGGATCGTACTACCATCGCTATACGCGCCAACTGGCGCTTAGACCTGATAGTGGAGTCCCCTCCACATGAGGGACCATCCACATCGGTGCCGATCTCTCCGCCTTTATATCACTCTCCCTCCGGTCCACATGTGCATAGGAGCCCACCTAGTCCACGCCAACATGAGCCAGCACCTACACCACCACCTTTTTTGACTTTTAAGCAGGATACAAGTACGTCGGCCTATGATTTCTCAGAGTTCCGATCACGCCTCAACGATATTTACACTGAGCAGCAGATGCAAAGGTAGTGATGGGAGGAGCAGAGTGCCTACCAGCAGGCGCAGTGGGCAAGGGAGGAGGAGCACCGAGCAGCCACTGCATCCGCCAGCTCCCAGATCGACCACATGTATATGTGGCATCAGTGGCTCAGCAGTAGGTTCTCCCAAGATCCAGAGATGCCGAGGCTCCCAGACTTTCCACCTCGTCCACCATATTAGATGTATATTTTCATTTAAGTCTGGGGGGAGACCCCAAAGTTTATTCTGTTTTGTTTCCTAGTAGTAGTTTCTTTTCTGATATTTTCATTCATTTATTCATGCATAGGTTGTTGAGTTTCTTTCAGTACTTAATTTTTGTTATCTGTAAAGCTACCCCAATAGTATTTTTGAAAGTTGCTTGCATGAGTTGTTCCCATAGGTAGCTTAACTTCATTTATCTCGTGATATTTTATTTTATTCGCTCTATTGAATGTTTTAGACTTACACTGGTTAGCTTTATTTTTACACTTACACATGTCGAACGTTCTGAAAGGGAGAATCTAGTATATAACGAGTTATGATTCATCTCAGTAGTCTAGTACTTTGGAATCCATAGGTGACTCTAGGTTTAGCATTTTAGTTACTGGAGATGCTCAGATTGTGTAAGTCCATTCGGAAAAATCAAAATCCCAGTGAGTCGAAAAATAAAAGAAAAGAGAAATAAAAGAGAGAGAGAGAGGAAAAAAGAGAGAGGAAAAAAAAGAAAAGAAAAAAAAGAAAAAAAAAGAGAGAAGATTATGAGGGATAAAAAAATAGTTGTTATGGGTGGAAATGGCTAGCTGCCCCTTTGAGACCGAGTTAGAATGCTGGGGAAACACCTATCAATTTCTCTCAATACTGAGCACGCCTTTGAGACTTTATGCTAGATCTAGGGAACGACTCTCGCTTTGGGCAGGTAAGTGCCTAAGAGCCGGAAACCTTAGGAAAGCTATGGGATGACGATTTAACTCACCATGGAACGGGTAGCCCCTAAGAGTGATTCGTTTAGCACGAGCACGAGGAGCTAACTTAGTGAATTTTTAGAATATATTTATTTTTCTTTGATTGAAAATACCACTTGATAAATTTAGTTAACATGCTAATTATGGAACAATATCTTTTTAAAATTTCATGGCACTGAGGTTTGCTTGAGGACAAGCAAAGATTTAAGTCTGGGGAAGTGATGTGAGCAAAACATATAAAGTTTTAGGAGTAATTTTTGCTCACATCTTGTTACATTTCATGTTAGTTTCATGCATATGTTACTCTATTTTGCACACATTTCCTATTTTCTAGTTCGGAGGTCTGCTCGTTGTACTTTTGTGAATAGGTTAGCATTTCGGGTTAAAAAGACGCGCTTTTGGAGCAAAAGAAGGACATTTCGCAACTAGACACAGAATGGGACATGGCCAAGGCGTGTGGATTCACACGGTTGTGCTCGATGGACGAGATCAGCACCCCAGGGCCGCACACAGCCTGGTAGTATGGAAACACATGGCTGTGTGCTGGCCCGCCAGATTTGCACGACTAGGGCTTTTTTCGAATTTTGCAGCGGTCCGAGGCGATGTCTATATAAGGATGGCTCCACCCAAACCCTAGGGGAGAGGCACGACGACTAGGACGGCACGCCGAAGCCCTAAAAAGCTTTAGTAACTTGCAACGGGGAGGAGGAACGCCGCCAGAGGTCCACGCCTTGCACTTCAACGTCGGAGAGAAGACCACGAAAGCATTGTAATTCTTTGTCCTGCGTTTTATTCCTTATGTATTCGAACATAGACATGTTTTGTGATTCTTCGTTCATATACATGGAGTAGTACTTTCGATTCTAGGATTAGAGAGTAGCTTGTATACACATACAATGTTGGTACCCGCATGTATCGAGATTTAAGGCATTTGTATTGGTGGAACGACATGAAGAAAGACATCGCAGATTTTGTAGCTAGATGTCTAGTTTGTCAACAGATGAAGGCTGAGCACCAGAGACCAGCCGGACTACTTCAGAGGATTCCTATTCCCGAGTGGAAGTGGGATCACATTACCATGGATTTTGTGGTGGGTCTGCCTAGGACATGACGAGGCCATGACGCGATTTGGGTAGTCGTTGATTGATTAACCAAATCAGTACACTTCTTAGCGATTCGGAAGACGGACTCTCTAGATCGTATGACAGAGTTATATTGTCGGGAGATCATCAGATTGCATGGTGTTCCTTTGAGCATTATATCAGATAGAGATCATCGGTTCACGTCCCAATTCTGGCAGAGTCTACAGCAGGCCTTGGGCACACAACTCCATTTTAGTACAGCATTCCATCCGTAGACAGATGGATAGTCTGAGTGGACCATTCATACTCTAGAGGACTTACTAAGGTTCTGCATTATGGATTTCGAGGGCAACTGGGAGGACCACTTGCCATTAGTGGAATTCGCCTACAACAACAGCTATCATTTGTCTATCCAAATGGCATCGTTTGAAGCATTATATGGTAGACAGTGTCGGACACCCACCCTCTGGGAGGAGGTTGGGGAGGCCCAGTTGCTAGGACCCCAGAGAGCTCAGCATGAGGCAGAGTTGGTCCGTACTATCAGACGAATGATGGCAGAGGCACAGGATCGTCAGAAGAGTTTTACAGATATGAGACGGAGACCTCTGGAGTTCTCTATTGGTAACTATGTATTCTTGCGAGTTTCACCCACGAAAGGGGTGAAGAGATTTGACCTCTGTGGTAAGCTAGCTCCAAAGTACATTGATCCTTTTGAGATTTTGGAGAGGATCAGAGTAGTCGCTTATCGCCTACCGCTACCACCATCCTTGGCTGGTATTCATGATGTGTTTTATGTGTCCATGCTGAGGAAGTATGTGTCAGACCCTACACATATTCTGTCAGATGTGTCAGGTTCCATTCAACCTGATGCTACTTACGAAGAGTTTTCGGTACGGATTCTGGATCACAAAGAACGACAGTTACGGAACAAGATTATGCGACTTGTTAAAGTCAGGTGGAGGCACCATACCGATGAGGAGGCTATTTGGGAACTTGAGGAAAAGATCAGAGCTCAATACCCCCACCTGTTTACTTAAGGTACATGAAATATACTTTCAGTACTTGTGCTACTTGAGTATGCTATCTCTTACTCGTTATACATTTGTGTGAGAAATTTGGGGACCAAATTTTATTAAGTGGGGGAGAATGTTAAATACTAAAATTTAAAATACTAAATTAAATGGCCAAAATTTAGGAAAATAATCCAAGGAATTATTTTCAGGATTTTTGGAGAATTTTAGAAATTTTTCCAGAATTAAATGGGGCTTGTACAAGATATTTACGAGGATAAGAAAAAAAGGCTTTTAAAGGGCATGTTTAGATTATTTAATAGGGTTAATTACCTAAGTTATAAACCTAGGTTTACTATTTCTATTTCCCTGACCCCTCTTTCTCCGCCGCGCCGACTTCTCTTCCTCGCGACAGATTTCCCATCGCTAAGCCTTACTCTTCCTCATTTTCCCTCTCTCACATTCGCAGTCGTTTCTCCACTACTCCGCAGCGCACGACTCCTCTACCACTGACGTTGCCGCTCGAGCTTGCAGCCGCCTCCTCCTCTGCCACCGTCGTTGCCACCCGAACTCGAGTCGACGGTGAGCGAGTGGCTAGAAGCTGGATTCGGCAGTTTCCAATTGCAATCGACCTTATGGGTTTCTACTAGAGAAAGAGATCATGAGCGTCATTTGCATCGGTGAACAGAGGATTAGGGGAGGAACTGCTATCGGCGGAATTCCTAGCGCAGGTATATCTCGGTTGCTGACTTTTATTCAATTTCTGTTGTTTGATCTTGAGGACTACCGATGGGTATTGATCTAGGGGTGGGTTTTCCTTCGGTGGAGCATGTTGGACAGTGTTCTGTGTGGAGTTTTAGGCTGTGAGCGTGATGTGGCAGCTGTGGTGAGTAAAGAAGACCTGGGTGAGTTGTGTGCGGGTTGTTGGATGTGAATTAGAGGGGTTGTAAATGGAGCGGTGAATTAGATTTGAGGAAAATGAAGGATTGATCTAGGATGCTATTAAATTTCCTTGCTGCAATGGGGATGGTTGTGATTGGGTTTGATGTCGGTTGTACAACCGTAATTGGTATGTTGCTCGGCTGTGAGTGGGTGAGGATGGACGGATAGAGCTGTGTGGTTCACTTGGGGTTGGTTAAATCTACAAATTTTTGTGAACATGGTTGTAAATGGCTGGGGGTTAAGCTGGGTTCCAATTAGGGTTGGTTAGATCCTCAATTTGGTACAACGGTGGACTGTGAAGGGTTGTCATGTTTGTGGGTTTTGTGCGGCTACGAATTGGAGTTTTGGCCGGTTGTGAACGACTGTGATGGTTGTGAATGAGTGTGTTCATGTAGGATCTGATTTAATCATTGTCATGTGCTTGAATTTTGATGGTAATTATGTTATATGCAGGTTTCGGTCACGAGATAGGTCTACAGGCATAAAGACAGTTGGTATTCTTCGTAGCATGAAGGTATCTTTGACTTATCTTCTTTTAGATATTGTTGTGCATCATTTACTATAGGTAGTAATAGTTTTCTATGCTTTTAACTGCCCTGGTATGTCACTACCTAGTACGTGTTGTAGCCCTTTCATATGCTTATTATATTGATGCTCTAACACTTTGATACTTGTCATTTATTTATTTGGCACTAGAGTAGTGACATACCTTACATACTGAGCATTGAATGAATAATGGATATATACCTTGTATGTGTACCTAGACTTATGTACTTAGGTTATTTGATATGAGCTCCTATTGGTACATACCATAGGTAGCCATGGATTGACAGGTGTATCGTGCATTAGTGACATGCACCATCTTGCATTATTGCATGACTGGCGATCATCGACTCATTGGTAGGAGGTGAAACTACTTGGTAGTTGAGCCCATCGTCAGTTACATTACTTACACACACAATCACTCGTGAGTTAGTGGTATTTCCGGAGAGTGTATGTAGTTGCTCTATCAGGGCTCCACGGTGGTCGCTTAGGATATTGGTATTGCGACGTGTTAGAAGACAGAGATCCCTCCTTTGTCGTGAGACGAGGAGATGAGACGAGGTGATATCCCCCATATATATACATGGGATAGGAGGGTGATACTCCGCCAGCATTTTGTCCACTCGGTCACATAGGTGTAGTGACGGCAGAGTGCACAGTTGTCACAGCCCTATCCACTCGGCCGACACACATGACATGTCGGTGGCTTGACTCGCGTCAGGGGTGATACTGTTAGTAATATATGAGAGATATCCTAAGACAATCGCCTTATGTATGAACCATTTATATGATAAATGAAGATTCACTATTTGAGTATACATATTTTATGTATTTGATTGGATCTTAAACTCATTTACTGAATGTCCACGATACGATTCACAGCATGAGAGAATTTGTGATAGGATCACGACTAGTGAGTATCTCTACATGTGTAATTGTGATGTATCGAAATTATCCCTTGTCGATGAATTGATGGATTTGGACACCATCAATTCTGTCGAGACTAGCACGAGGTATACTCCTTGGTGTATCCAAGCAGCTGATTCTCACTGGCTGGAGACATAGTGATGTCCGGAGTTAATCGTGGATGCTAGTTATGGTAACTAGTTCATTGGAGTGACCAGCGGTAAGACTTCATATGGTTCTCTGCATATATAGATATGTCAATGAAGTTCTTACTGCAGCTTAAGTGCGATGTTCCTTTGACTTGCGGTATTCAAGTCATCTTGATCATGGAGACTTATGCTTTGACATCTTAAGCAAGCATCTCCGAGGAGATGTGGACCCGGGATGATTGGGTATAAGTCGAAGTGATCAAAGGTGTTTGAATAGTCTATAAAGGATTCACTACTCCTTGCGAGGAGATGTATACCCATGGCCTCTCGTCGGATTGTTACTAAAGTCTTTGGCCAAAGAATTACATGTTTAGAGTAAGGTACTCTTCGATACATGTGCAGTAACTAGAATCCGTAGGACGAGGACTTGATACTTGGGCTAGGTGTGACGTAGTCAGCCTAGTGGGGACTGACACTATAGACCATGTCCTGAACCAAGTGGGTATAAGATGAGTGAAGGGAATGGGGCACGATTCATTCGAGCTGCTGAAGGGTTTCATAAATAGTTCTGGATCAACCGTTGATTTTTTTGGTTAATTGAGGATCATGATGTACTACTATGTGCCACTCATGATCGTTCTATAATTAATGGTTAATTATAGATGGCCAACATAAACCGAGAACCTATTTGGTCACACGCACAACGAGCGTAATCCAAAGGATTTAAAACGAGCTTGAGAATAGGATTCTCAGACCGAGAGAAACAAGATTTGGTTGGACCAAACATGAAGCGAGCATGAAATCGTTTCAGTCGCAATGGAAGCGTGGATGGGCCGTGTCTTATGAAGACATAATGGATGAACCAAAATGGTTTGGTTCTAATCCAATGGAGGAGAATAAACCAAAGGGTTTGGTTTATTTTAAACGAATGAACCAAAAGTTGGTTCGGTTCGTTTTAACTTAAAATAAACCATCATGGTTTGGTTTATTTTAACTTATCTTAATGGAGCGGGTTAACGGGACTAATGGTTATGATCCAATAACCATTAAGAGAATTAGTTCTCTATAAAAGAGGGCTTAAGGGATAATTAAGCCCTAATCCAAAAACCCTAGCAAGGAGTTGCCGCCCACCCCATTGAGGAGTTGCGCCAACCTCCTTTGCCGCTTGACTTTGTGCCACGTCCAAGTCCTTGCCGGCGTCCAAGCTTCAGCCGGTGATCCTCCGGCGACCCTCCGGTGATCTTCCTAGGCTTCAGTGAAAAGGTGAGCACTTGGCTTCCTCTTTTTGGCCGGCGCCTACTCCTCCACCAAAGCTGTCCAGTTTTCTGAACAGCTTGTTCTCCTCTCGTCGGAGCGTCGTTTGGACGACGGTTTGAGCTCCGACAGCGGCTAAACTACCGGGGATTCGATCTCCGGTAATCCTCTGAGGTGGAGGACGAAGGATTCGTCAATTGGTTGATGAATACCTCTCCGGAGAAACGAGTTTTGAGAACTTGTATTAGGATCCGAATTTGGATTCGGATCGTGATCATCTCTCGATCACGTCGTCTTCAACACGAGGCTAGTAACCCGTACGAAGACGAAGCTCGTGGCTTAGCGAAGTCATCCCGAGGAACTCAGCGTGGATATGGATAGAGACGATTCTAGCGAGGACCATTCCGGTTGATGTCGTTCCCGCTACACGTCATACGAAAGGTATAACGTAGATAAATTTCCTTTTATTGCAAATCTAAATTTACGGTTATGTCTACACTTGTTGTAATATGCATGCGTGTGTTGTGTGTGTTGTAATAAATGTAGATTTATTATTTTTATTGCTTCCGCTGTGCTCATGTTTGCGAAACGTGATCGAACACACACACGCCGCGGAGCCCGGAACCCAACAGATACAGGTCATTGCATCATGTGCATACACTTTTACTATATGCATTGCTCGTTGTACTTTTGGTTATTGCATATGATTGTCATGCACATACAAAAGGTATTATGTAGTTTGTTTTAGTGATTCTACATTTGCTTGTATGAATGTATTTTATGTCAGTTTAGGTGATTCTGGTATGTATAGTTTCAGGTATGTATTTTTGTTGAGAAACTGTACCAGCATGATTATTATTGCTACTTATAGTTTACTATACATGACTATTAGATATCCATTGAGTTTTACTCACTCCGTTGATATATTTTTTATTTCAGGATGAAGCCTTCCGGAGGGTCTAGTTGATAGTCCCCTGATCTGACGACTCCATGATTGTGATTTTCAATTTTCCACATTTTTATCATTAGTATTCTATGTTTTAAACTTGTAGTATTTCATACTCGTGGTTATTTTGGTGGTACTCGATTATGTCCTTATGGACTTTTTGCTCAATTTGGTTTTGGTTATGTGTGTGATCGTGTATTCCTGCTCAGATGGCAGAAGAGGTAAGTCTAGAGGTTTTTATGTTTCGTATTTACTTTGATTGTTGGCCTGAGGCCCTTATGTTATATGTATTGTAGTGTTTTATGTTCCGGCCATGTTGGCCGATGTATGGTGGGCCTTGTATACATGTTTCAATTGTCCGCAGTACAGAGGAGGTGCTGTCCGATTTTCGTCGGACATGTACCCCTCTCGAGGCATGACAATTTATTTGGTATCAGAGCCTAGGTTCCGAGTTCGTAAGGGTTTTTGAGTTTTTGGAGTTTGCCACATTTGGCAGGTCAACCTGTGTTATTTCAATTTTTTTTTACAAATTTTCATTGATTTGGCATTTCGGACATTTTGGAGTCCTATTTCGACAATATCGTATTGGGGACTTGGCGGCGACAGGACATCTCCAGATGGCTGAGGATAGCCAAATTCTGTCCGGAGTTAGTCGTTGAGGATCGGTCGCACATGCTTCAATTTGTTCAGGGTCTAGACAGACATCTTCAGATTAAGCTAGCAAGTTTTGGGAATTCTTCGTACAGAGAGGCATTGGATCGAGCTCTTTTGATTGAGTCGACTCAGCAGAGAGCAAATGCGGAAAGGAAAAGAAAACAGCCATCTCAGAGTTAAGTTCAGGCCCAGCAGCCGCCGGTTATGGGTCAGCAGCGAGGCGGTCGCAGTGAGACGGGTCAGAATGCTTCTGGGGCATCAGGCAAATCCCAGAAGACCAGACGATCTTCCTTAGGACGCTCCCAGTTTGACCAGCAAAATCAAAAGCGGTCCTCTAATGACAATCACTGTGTTAGGTGCGGGTCCTGGGGTCATATGATATCACCGGCTTGTTCATTCGACACTTGAGATTGTTCGCAAAGGCTCAACATGTATTTCGTGGAGTGCCGGCAGGAGGAGGGCGATTCGGACAAAAGGGACCTCAAATGAGGCGGCGAATCCCAATCTTCGCAACGCCAGCAGAGGACGACTCCCCCGACAGTTGCTTCTTATGCCATGCATGGACAGGAGTACTTTAGTGCCCCTGTGGAGTTATGGAGTTTTATTTCAAGATTCTCGATGTGGTTAGTGCGATGTCGATTCTCACCTCGGTAGTTGGTTGATGCTCGTATTTATATCAGCCAAGAGATTTCATCCAATGATTCAACTTCAGTAGTCGGTGAAGACTTGGAGATAACTCAACTATGTCGATTAGATGTTGAGCATCAACAAATAAATATGACAAATACACAAGTGGATATGGATATGAGCACTCAAAGTAATCGTAATGATGAGGGTGAAGATAATGAAATTGACATTGAAGCAGATGATTTTTCGTCCTTTTCAGATGATGATAGCGATTAGACGTATTTACATGGTATTTATATTGTTCTTCATTTATAATTCATATATTTGATATAATCTTTCACTATATGTCAATCTGTATATAATGCTTATGTCGCAGCTATGCCGCTTAAGAGAATTTAGCACCCCCCAGTTGTGCATACACCTGACGATGATATTGCTCCTGCTCCTACTGGTTAGTTATGTGGTCTTAAATATATTTATTTAGTTTGCTATTTATTTGGCTTGTTAATTGTTAACACTTTTTTATTTATAGTTCGTCTGACACGTAGAGAGACACGAGGCATACACTCCATTCGACTCCGACGATAAATTGAGGAACGGGGTAAATTACCCATTGTCTTTCGTAAAAGCGATGGTCATCCTATCGGGCAAAATGCAGCTCCTTTTATGATAGAGTTAGGTCTATCAATTAAGAAGTCCGCTCCCCTACAAGCTAAGAGTTAGAAGCATATCCCCACGGACAATAAACAGATGGTATATGATCAATTATCAGTAAGTACGAGTAATTTGATATTTATATAATCTGTCATCCTTCGTTAATAAATTTCAATATTGGTATTTTTTTCAGGTTGCTTTCAATATCAGTTTTGTCAAAGAGGCAACGTTGGTAAGAAAGGAGACCGACAGATTAATGAGTGTAAGGTATAGAGACAATCGAAATAAGATGCACACTCATTATAAGAGCCTACTACATCTTCCCCCTATTAAGCGCCGATATCATATACTGATCGAGTTTTACGAGACACAGGAAAATTGAAACTATTTGTGCGATCTGTTTGAATCAGAGAAATTTCAAGTAACTCAATCTATACAAATTATCTGAGTTATATATAAATTAAAATATTTGTTCTATAACTCATGTTTTACATTTTATCTTAACAAATTTTTATATTGTAGACACGATTGGAAACAAATACCCAAAATCGATCACAGCTACCATTTACCCATCGAGTTGGCTCAAAATCATTTATTCAATACAGTTGTGACAGTGTAAGTACAAACTTTATGGTTATAGTATATTATTTATTATTTTTAATATTAACACAATATAATATTTTTCATATCGATTAGTCTTAGAGAAAAGATCGAATTATTGTCTTTAATACAACCCATTGTAGCTCGTCAAAAGGGTGGAGTGGGGAGAGAGTCGAAGCTACATACGAAAGATATAATCGATATAATTTAGTAAAGTTATTTTTAATTTTGTATAATTCTTTGTAAACATATTAATAACAAGTTTGTTATTCTTAAGGTGTTATGGTGAGACTGCGAGATGAGCACATTCAATCACAAGAAATCGAAGATGACATCGATGCAGTCCAGATTGTATATCAGGTTTGTGATCAAGTCCACAGTGTTCGTTCTGAATATATTAGAGGACTTGGAAGTGGGTTAAAACTAGTTAGATCCACTTCTTCGGATATCTGCTCCTCCTCCAGATTAACTAACACAGCACTGCATGGAAAACTTGAGTCCACTGAGCAACGATTAGAAGGGACACAAGAGGAGCTAGCAAACACTCGAACTTAATTAGCTAGCATCCAAGATGAGTTGACATTAATGAGATCAAGACAAGATATGTTTGAAGCAATTCTGAATCGGCTTGCACCTGGAGCTTTACAATCTTTAATACATGAGTCATCTTTAGCTCCACCTCCTCATCAATCTTAGAGTTTTTGAACACTTCTATTTTGAGTTAGTGAAATTGTAAACTTGAATATTTTTGAATTTGAAGACTATGAATTTGTGAAATTGGATGTTTTGGACTTAAAATTTGGTTTCTACTTATATAATATTTCGACTATGTTATGTTAGTTGTGGTTAAATGTAATTGTTGTTAAAATCTTTGAGTTTTATATTGTTAAGTTAGTTGTTAAAATAAATTGTGTGATTGATATTGTATTATAGGATATCGACGATTTTGTTTCATTTCGTCACTAACCATTGATATACAGCATCAGGATTTTAGGGTTAGCGATGAAATATTTAATTTCGTCGCTAACGTTTTGCGTATCAGTCAATTGACCAGTCGAGGCTCTCTCGATTCTATGGCTGATCAAATAATAGACAGTCGCCTATTTCTTGCTTCAGTCGACTGATTGTTAGTGACGAAGTTTGGCCTATTTTGTCGCTAATATTAGTGATTTTCTTCTTTTCGATATTCTAGATTTAGCGATGAAATTTTTATTTTTCGTGACATTTTTCCTATCGTCGTTAATATTAACGATGAAAGATTAATATTTCATTGCTAAAATCTCTTAACGACAAGCTTATTACAACGATACTAGCGACGAAATATTATGGTCATTAATATTATTTAGCAGCGAATATTTGATATTAGTGACGAAAATAATTCGTCGCTATTTACCATTTTCCTTGTAGTGTATTATCGTCATGAATAGGATTTAGCGACCAATATTGTGTATTAACGATGAAAAAAAGTCATCGTTAAATATCATTTTTCTTGTAGTGCTCAATCATTTATGCCTGCCGCATTAAAGGGGTCATATCTCCTGTCATTCCCTTCGGATAGTCACATCACCATCGCAGTAAGGCCAGATCACCCGGTCTTCCTCATGGCAATTTGCACTCGCTTCGTGCTCTTTATAAAGGTAACAAGAGGAAGGGGGTGGCTCTCCAAAAAAAATGGCTTGCACCTCCTCTGCTCCTTGTCCTTGCTCTCTTGCGTTTCTCTCTCATTTTCCTTTGACTCTGACTTGAACGTCGAAGGGTGTTGGCTTAGTATCTGTTGATAGACCACCCAAAAACACGCACACACACTAATATGCAAAAGGAATTAGAGCGAGAAGGAAATAACTTCTTGAACACTTTATTACAACAATTGATACTCAAATACACACCTCTAGGGCTCTTTAAATAAACCATAAAGTAGGACTAATTCCACTAGTTAATCCCACGGAAAATGGAAAACTTATCCTAATTAATCCAATGAAAAAGGAAAAACTTATCCCAATTAATCCTACGGAAAAGGAAAAACTTATCCCAATTAATCCTACGAAAAAGAAAAAACTTATCCCAATTAATGCAGGAAAAAAATGTGACAAAAAATGTGACCTGTCTGGATTATTTGCTCACACTCTTTATCATGTCTGGATTATTTGCTCACACTACCCCTCCAAATCCTAACATGGTTCTAAATCATAGACGTCGAGTAGTTGTCGCATGGCAGCTTTGTTGTCAACAAACAAAATTATCGGCTTTGGCTTTACACCGGTTAATTCGCTAGCAAGGCTCCTTAACCACAAAGCATGACAGGCTGCAGTTGTGGCTGCCATGAATTCTGCCTCACAAGATGAAAGCGCCACTGTCTTCTGCTTCTGTGAATTCCAAGACATCAAACTTTCATTAAAATAGAAAGTCATTCCACTTGTGCTTTTCCTTCCATTGAGATCGTCGGCTAAATCACTATCCGAGTAGCCGAATACACCAACTTCCTAGGGTCCTTTTATGTAAACAAGGACAAAGTGGATTGCACCTTTCAAATACTTGAAAATCTATTTGACCACCCACTTTAGGCTGATAGGTTTGTGACCTAATGGGAGCTCAGTTAGGGTCCGGGTCTTGCTCATCTCAATAGATCTCAGCTCTTCCTCCATTGCTTTGTACTAGCAAGCCTCAGTTGCAGCCTCTTGGTAACATGTCGGCTCTTCAGACATCATCATCATCACCACATTCTCTTCTTCGTCAATACCAACCACTTCCTCAATGTTGGCATAGATATTGACAATGGATCTAAAACGGATTGACCCTTCATGAGACTCGAGTGTGCTTGTTATCGAAAATGAGGTAGCTGCATGGGCATTCGATGGTGGTATAGATGGACTTGACGCTCTTGGCATGGGTACTACGGCTGTTGTCGGTGGTGTGATATCTTCCGTCCCTGCCTCAACGTCTGCTGCAACAGTCACCTCGTCGGTGTCGAATGCATCCACCACCATAAACTCCGATAAATTTTCTTCATTGTTAGCACGTGCACTCCATGCCCATTCACAATTTTCTTGAAACATTACATCTCTATTTACTTGTAGCTTGTCATGCCTTGGATCAAAGAGACGATGAGCTTTGCAACCTTCCTCGACACCTAAGTATACCATAGGTGAGCTTCTGTTGTCAAGTCTCTTAAGGTGAGGGGCTATATTTTTCACATATGCAACACAGCCGAACACTCTCAAGTGGGCGAGATGTGGTTTTCTCCCCATCCAAGCTTCAAATGGGGTACGGTCTCCTAGCGCCTTAGTTGGGAGACAGTTTAGCAGATAGACAACATGCCTAACGGCCTCTCCCCAGAACCTTGCCGGCATATGTGTACCCTTGAGGAGAGATCTTGCCATGGCCATCATAGTGCGATTACGACGCTCCACTACACCATTCTATTAGGGTGTGTAGGGAGCCATGAGGTGCTACTCGATTTCTTCATTTTCACAAAACCGAGTGAACTCCGTGGATAGAAACTTGCCGCCCCGGTCTATCCGAAGTGTTTTGATCTTGTATCCAGTCTTGTTCTTCGTCAAGGATTTGAACTTCTTGAATGCTTGGAATGCATCATTCTTTGTTGCCAATATAAAAAACCACATCCACCTTGTGAAATCATCAACAATCAAAAGAAAATACTTGTTACCAGCGAGTATACATGGTGAGATTGGACCGCAAATATCAACTTGAAGAAGTTCCAACGACTTTTCCGCTCTAAAGTTTGCTTGGCACAGGAATGGTGACCTTGCATGCTTAGCGATCACACACACCTCGCAAAGCTTGTTCGGCTAGGGCAATAGTGGCACACTAACCGCCAATTTCTTCTCACCCAACAGCTTCAAGTCATGGAAATTGACATGTCCGAGCCTTGCATGCCATAACCAAGTTGGGTCTTCTAGGCTTGCTAGGAGACAAGCTTGCTTGAATGTCTTCAAGGTTTTCTTGTACAAGCAATTTTGTGTTCGCTTTACTAGCATCAAGAGCTTCCCGCTCCTATCAATCACTTTCATGGTATCTCCTTCCATGTGCACGTCATTCCCAGCTTCTATCAATTGACCAAGACTTATGATATTACTATAAAGTTTCGGAATGTAGTATACCTCGTGGAGAGTCTTCTGATCGCCGTTCTTGCATTCGAACACAACCGTCCCCTTGCCCATGATCTTAATGGTTGATCCATCGCCAAACCTCACCCTCCCGGTGATGGTTTCATCTAGTTCTTGAAACTTCTAGTGATGGCCAGTCATGTGGTTGCTAGCACCGTTGTCAAGGTACCGGACGTCTTTATCTTCTCCTTTTTTAACGCCGCGGTACATCTCCAGTAGCAACCTTTCTTCACTGAGCAGAATGGTGTCCTGCCGCTCACGGCTAGTGTGAGACTCCTCGTGGGACACGGTCATCATCGGTGTTGGCTCTTCATCAATGGCGCACTCTTCATCGGCGGCGCAAGTGAGGTAAGCCTCATCATCACGATGCTTGTTGTAGCACTCGGACGCATAATGCCCATTTTCTCACAATTGAAACACTTTATATGTCTCTTGTCACGAGTGTCTCTGTCGTTGTCGCTAGTGCCTCTTGAATTATCTTGGCGCGGCGTACCACGGCCACGACTGTGCCCTTGCCCACACCCATGCCATTTGCCACGACCAGGGCTCATGGACCCACACCCCTTGCTTCCTGACGAAATGTCCTCATTGCTCTCCTTTTGTCGCATTTGCCATTCGACATGAGTAAGTAGGAGCTCACCTTCAGTGTCGTTGGCGTTGGCGCGTAATCGTAGTGTTCGTTCCTCGTACGCCTTCAGTTGTCCTATAGTCTCTTCAAATGATATTGTCTCAAGGTCATGGAACTGCTCAATATCGACAACAATAGGAAAGAATCTATCAGGGATAGAGTCGAGCAACTTCTTTACCAAAGAGGAATCTTCAAACGTGACACCAAGAGTGGAGAACTTGATACTCATGGCGCTGAGTTTGCCAGCAAACTCGTCAATCGTCTCGGCCTCCTTCATCCGGAGGGCGTCGAACTCACTCTTCAACGTCTGTACACATGCTTTCTTGACTCGGTCACTACCAAGGTACCTCATCTTGAGGTTGTCCCAGACTTCCTTCGCCGTCTTCTTTTTGCGATCTGAAGAAGGATGTCTTCAGGGACACTGCAAGATGTATGCTCGTACCTTTTTGTCCTTCTTTGCATCTACCTGGGCCCCTTCCGTTGGCTCCACCATCTCCCAGACTCCCTGAGCATCAAGAATCGCTTGTCTTTATTGCCCACACAGTATAATTGTGAGGGCTTAACATCGGATAGGGAAATGACACTCCGTCGTTCTCCTTCGTAGCATCTTGTGGGAAACCCGACATTTTATGGAATTCTGAATTCTTGGGTGTTCTATACTATCAAGGCTCTGATACCAAATGTTGGCTTAGGATCTGTTGATAGTACACCCAAAAATACGCACACGCACTAATATGCAAAAGGAATTAGAGCGAGAAGGAAATAACTTCTTAAACACTTTATTACAACGATTGATACTCAAATACACACCTCTAGGGCTCTTTAAATAAACCATAAAGTAGGACTAATTCCACTAGTTAATCCCACAGAAAAAGGAAAACTTATCCTAATTAATCCTACGAAAAAGGAAAAATTTATCCCAATTAATCATATGGAAAAGGAAAAACTTATCCCAATTAATCCTACGGAAAAGGAAAAACTTATCCCAATTAATGAAGGAAAAAAAACATGATAAAAAATGTGACCTGTCCGGATTATTTTCTCACACTTTTTATCATGTCGGGATTATTTGCTCACAAAGGGGCGTTAGCGAGATACCTCTCGGCGTCCTCCATCACTCTTCTATGAGTCTTTCTCAGGTTTGCATCCACACAGCTCCAGTAACCACCGCTCAACCTCTTACCCCTAGAAGGTTCACCTGCTTGAGCATCAGACGAAACTTGGAAGGAAATTGATTAAACCACTTCAGCCCGTGGAAGCTGCCTTGATTTGTGTTCAGTCAACTCCTGACATCTCGATTGTGAATATTTTACCGAGTCATCCCACCTCTCGACCTTAGATAAGAACAGGGCACAAAATGAAATCGAGATGTTTTATAAATAATTTTCACGTAAGATTTCTTAGCAATAATTCATTTCTCTCATATTTCAATCCTTGTCTTCCCATTGAAGCACTCAATTCAATGCACGCTTGAGAAATTGACACCAAATAGATGCATGTTTAGTAATTTTGACAACCTCAAATTTTACGTTGCGTTGATCGAATGGATACTTTTCTTTCTAATCGAAGACTCACAATATATGTTAAGCTAGTCTACAGAATACTTAAGATATGGAATTCAGGCAAAAGGATATATATATATATACCTTCTTTGAGGCAAATATTATATTGGAATTTGGAAATGATTACTCAACCTGCACGAATATCCTACTGTATATAAATACACGCACGTACACCACCATTAACTAACGTACGTACGTACCTGCGCGCATGCATTGCATGCACGCCGCCACGCAATAGAAGACAATACAAAACAAATCGGCGCTTAATTAATTAATTAATTATATAAACGCCAGCTACAGCTAGCTGGTACACGGATGGATCGGGTAGAGGGATGGCGCCAAAAGCCAACGCGAGAGAGATCCGACCGCGATGTCGGACGGAGATCTCGGGAGTAGATTCTG
The DNA here is from genome assembly GCA_025175895.1 of Wurfbainia villosa. Lineage (NCBI taxonomy): Eukaryota > Viridiplantae > Streptophyta > Magnoliopsida > Zingiberales > Zingiberaceae > Wurfbainia > Wurfbainia villosa. The sequence goes on from CM046005.1 coordinate 1,725,500, forward strand.
CGGCGTGGGCCCGGGCGGAGAGTAGATGGAGATATGGGGCGCAAGCTCGATCGATCGGGGTCGCGAAATCTTTGCCTGTTTTCCGCGACCATGGTCACGTGTCGGGGCGGAAGTACAGCGTCCGCGTCATCCTTTTTTGCCAGATTCGAGGCAAGCAGATCCTGCGGCCAGCAGGCACCAGATCCGGCGATGAGACTAGTGAGTACGCTGCTGCTAGATGCATGAGAAATATGTATCATCATCACATTCCATCTCACGATCTCATATCTCAGCTACACGAATATTCCCTGCCAGAAACCTATTCAGGTAAAAACTTTGTAGGTGATGTCATTGTGCGCGACTTTGCCGTGCAGGCGTGCACGCACATGGAAGCGATAATGCACAGTGATCTCCTTTCCAGTCGCGCATGGTGTCGTGCACATACGTAGAATATATATATATATATATGACTGAAAAGAAATACACAGTGAGAATCATTGTACATTTTTATTTCATTGTACACTTCAACACAATCGCACATAGTGTTGTATTATGCGGCACACAAGATATATATATCCCATCTGCACACAGTGTGTGATTGTGGAGGGCACTCGGACGGTACCATTAATGTTGATCATGTCATCTAATTAAACATCTTTTACACATGTACGGGAGGCATCCAGGATAACACTCCTTTATATACAACATTTTCATATGTTGGACATCTCTCTTTGCACATCGGCATGTGTGACTGAGGAGGCTAGGGCGTCCACATGTTAGTCAACATTGACTGTGCCACATGGGTGCCCCTCCCTTCGTTGGGCACGTCGACACATATGGAGAGGTGTCCAACGTATCATTCCCATATAGCAGACAAAAAGAACTAAAAAAAGTTTAGTACAAAGAGATAGATAAAATTCACAAATACAATATTGAACAAAGGGTTACGAATTCAATGGGAACATATCAAAGGCATAAATAATTCTTTAGCACACACATTATCGAATGATCAATATTACAAACTCCAATCGATCAGTTGAAGCATTGAAGAGCATCCACTCAAGAAAGTCAATGGTCATGGAACATATGACACTATCCAAATGAATATATGTTAGTCGTTGAGATCTATATCGAAAAAATCACCAACATTGAGATAATTTTCTTCCTGTTTAAAATCTCAATACAACACTAAGCCCTTCTATCCTGCTATGGAAAGAAACATATAGAATGGAAAACTAAGCAAACAAATAAGATAGCAAAAGTATATAGAGTTAGTTTGCCCAGAGCAAAGCCAAATAATATGGCCAGGACAAGCCCATCCGATTCAAGAGCAGGCTCATATGAAGATGTTTCTATAGGCTCAATTGAAGAACATAAGCTAGCTAGACAACCTGATGGACATCTAGAGTAAAACGTAAGCAATGGTGATACAATTCATTGCAAGAGAATCTTATCAGACTCAACTTCACTTTACAGTTAGCAAAAATCAAAAAGACAATAGACATGTCATACTTTAATCAGACTTAACTTCACTTTACAGTTAGTAAGAATCAAAAGGACAACAAACATACCATATTTACTAATTTTATGACACAAATCAAGCTCAAGAGGATTTGTGCTAATAGTCTTGGAGTGCTATAAATATTTGTCTGTAAGTAGGTGTGTGCAAGTTAGAAGAAAAAAAAGAATTGTTTCAATCTCAATTACCTTCGAAAGATCAAAGGATAAGGATTGAGATTTTATAAAAGAGATGTTATACGTAGAGAAGAGAAAACAAACTTAGTCTTCTCAACTCAAGAAAGTTCCTAAGCTATCATGATATCAACATACTCAAATATCATTATAATTGAAATTGAAAGGAAATTACATAAAAGAAGCTAAGATACTTATAGACTACTGGGAAAGAAAAACTTATAGCACATTGAGCATACACGAGCACTTCAATTCTCTCACAAATGAACGATTTCCTAATAAGGCATATGCTAATGGATAAGGTGATTTGAAGACCATAAAACCTCTAACTCATATCGAGGCACACAAGTCGTTTATTAAATTTAATCTCAAGTGATGTTAACTGGTTGAAAAGAGTTGCTAGAAAAAAAAGGGAAACTAAGGACTAATTTTTCCGAGGACTATTCATCAGCAAAGTTACTCGTCCAAATTTTTCTACAAGTCAAAAAAAAATTCAATGTAGCATAACTAGTATAACATTACTGTAGTTAAAAAAAAATATTACTATGACACAAATGTGTAAAATTTTCTTACAAATCATCAATTCTATAATTACGAAGAAGATCTTGAATATTGTGATCTTTACATCCATATCAAAATCTAAAATCTATAATGTGAGATAAATAAAACATACCTGGATTCATAATGCAGCGAAGTATGTATATAAGAATTCTCTCCTCTCTAACTTTTTCTTTAATTGTATCCTTTGATGATTAAGGATAATACTAATCTTTCTTCCACCTTTCTTTCACCTTCACAATTCTCTTCTCACGCACCTTTTCATGATCACTATAATGTATATATAAAGAAGTTTTAGTAACCTCTTCTAGCAACCACCCACTTAGCCATCATGTTTAACGTTTGATTTATCTTTTATAAAAGAGAGAGGAGAGAGATTTATTTAATTAATAAATAAAACTCTTGACATTAATTTCCATTAAGTCAAACAACCATCACATTAGGTTCTATTATATTAAAGTCAATCCTATAAGTTACATGGGTCACACTAGATTATTATTAAATAATCTAACAATCTCCCACTTGACCCATGTGATGACTTGAAGATTCAATAATAACTATAATTACACACTATACATTGAAATTATCAAGTCATCATCTCTAATTGAATTGACATGATTAGATCATAGCGGTCATAAGTCTTTTAACAACATGATACCTTCTATGTATCATAAAATCATCTCAACTCAACAACTTTAATTAGCACTATAATTTGTCTTTAGTATATTTTCAAAGACATATTTTGTTATCGCATCAAAACAATCCATGTATATCTTATAATGTGGATAATAAGATAACAAGCTGAAACATACCTTTAATTGAATTCGTAAATGTCATCCAATATGAGCAGTACAACGATACATGTATTCATGCATATCACATTGTAATGTTAACAAGGACTTATCCATAATACTCATCCTTTCAACATGACCAATAAATATTTTGGGTGACAATCCTTTAGTTAACGGATCTGCTATCATCAATTTTGTTCCTATATGCTTAATAGACACCTTATGTTTCTTCACTTCTTCTTTGACAAACAAATATTTCAGATCCATGTGTTTTGTACCTTTTGAGTACTTGTCATTTTTAGAGAAGAATACAGCTGCGGTATTATCACAATAAATCCTTAGTGGCCTAGCTACACTGTTGTCAATGCCAAACCCTAAGGTAAAGTTCCGCAACCACAATGCGTGAATTGTAGCCTCAAAGCATGCCACGAATTCAGCCTCCATGGTGGAAGTAGCAATTACAGATTGTTTTCCACTTTTCCATGACATTTCTCCTCCAGCTAGAAGGAAAATATATCCAAATGTGGATTTCCTTGAGTCCATACATCCGACATAGTCTGAATTCGAGTAGCCAACCACTTCAAGGTGATCTGGCATTCTATACGTGAACATGTAATCTTTGGTGCCTTGTAAGTACCTAAGAACCTTCTTTGCAACTTTCCAATGGCTTATCCCAGGATTGCTTTGATATTGGCTTAACATTCCAACAGCAAAACTAATATCTAGCCGAGTACATGTCTGGGCATACACTAAACTTTCAACCACTGATACATAGGGAATAAACTCCATTTCCTTTCGTTCCAAATCATTTTTAGGACATTGCATTTAACTAAATTTATCTCTTTTTTGAATTGAAACTGTACATGCGGAGCATTTTTCCATTCTAAATCTCTCTAATATTTTATTGATATAGTTTTTCTGAGACAATTTCAATAATCTTTGTGATCTGTTACGGAATATTTCTATTCCTATCACATAGGATGCCTCACCCATATCCTTCATTTCAAAGTTCTTAGAGAGAGATTTTGTTTACATCATGTAACATAGCAATATCATTAGCAGCAAGTAGAATGTCATCAATATACAGAACTAAAATAATGAACTTGCTCCCACTGACCTTCATATAGATACACCGATCAACAGTGTTTTCTACAAAACCATACGACGTAATGATATCATTGAATTTAAGATACCACTGCCTGGAAGTCTGTTTTAGTCCATATATTGACTTCTTTAATTTACACACTAAATTTTCTTTTCCTGTGGTTAGAAATCCTTCAGGTTGGTCCATATAAACTTCTTCTAAATCACCATTTAGAAAGGCGATCTTTACGTCCATTTGGTGAAGCTCTAAGTCATAATGAGCCACCAAAGCCAAAATAATTCTCAAGGAGTCCTTAGAAACTGGAGAGAAGGTCTCTGTGTAATCAATGCCTTCTTTTTGAGTATATCCTTTGGCGATAAGTCTAGCTTTATACCTTTCAATGTTGCCTTTCGAGTCACGTTTAGTCTTAAAAACCCATTTACAACCAACTCGTTTTGAACCTTCAGGCAACTCTACTAGATCCCATACTTTATTGTCATCCATGGAATTTAACTCTTCTTTCATAGCATTGAGCCAATTTTCGGAATTGTCACTTTTCATGGCTTGTATGAATGAGACTGGATCTTTATCAATGCTTAAGTTACATTCATGTTCAAGTGAATAAATGATATAATCACTTGAAATAGTTGGTCTTCTTTGCCTTTCAGACCTCCTTAATGCTAGTTCTTGCATCTCTTCTATCATTTGTTCATTTGTGACTTGTACATTGTCAATTGGTTCATCATTTATATGTTCATTTTGTGGGTTTTGAATATTATTATTTTATTGTCTTGAGGTGTTGTTTAACTGTGATACAATAAATGGTACAACAACTTGAGGAGAATCATTAAGTGAAGAAGATTCATCACAAGTCTCTCTAATATCCACCTTTCGTGAGTTCTCACTCCCACTAAACTGATCATTCTCAATGAACCGAGCATTACCAGACTCTATTATTCTCGTACTATAGTTAGAACAGTAAAATCTATACCCTTTTGACTTTTCAGAATAACTGATGAAATAACCACTAATGGTTCTTGCATCAAGCTTTCTTTCATGTGGATTATATACTTTTATTTCTGCTGGACATCCCCATATATGAATGTGCCTTAAACTAGGTTTCCTTCCCATCCACAGTTCATAAGGAGTCTTAGGAACTGCCTTACTAGGAACTCTATTAAGCAGATATTCAGCAGTCTTTAATGCATGCATCCACAATGATAAAGGTACAGTACTATAACTTAATATACTTCTAACTATGTTCATAAGAGTACGATTTCTCCATTCAACTACACCATTCTATTGCGGTGTACTGGACATAGTATACTGTACACATATGTCTTGACTTTGAAGAAATTTTGCAAATGGACTTGGACATTGTCCACTCTCATTAAATTTTCCATAATATTCACCACCTCTATCAGACCTTACAACTTTCACTTTTCTATCCAACTGTCTTTCAACCTCATTAACAAACACCTCAAGGATATTCACTGCTTGAGATTTTTCATGCAATAAGTATAAATAGCAATAACGTGAAAAGTCATCAATAAAGGAGATAAAATACTTTTCACCATTCCAAGATGAAACATCAAAAGGACCACATATATCAGTGTGTATCAATTCAAGTAGTTGACTGCTTCTTGTGGCTGACTTTCTTGATATATGTTTAGTTTACTTTCCTTTAATGCAACTCAAACATGTATCTCAGTCATCAAAATTCAATTGAGGTAATATTTCACTTTTCATTAATCTCATTATCTTTTCTTTGAATATGTGACCTAATCTTTGATGCCACAAATAAACAGAACTCTCATTATGTTCACTACGTTTATTACCAAGAACATGTTCGACATGAAACAGAGATTTAGAAAAATTAACATCAAGATTTAAACGGTATAAACCATCTATTAAAGTACCAGAACCATAATAGTACTTATGTTCATACAAAGAAATTACACCGTCTCCAATCTTAAAGTTAAATCCTATAGCGTCCAACTTTCCAACAGAAATTAAATTTCTAACACATATAGGAACATATAGGCAATTTTCTAGATCTAAAGAACAACCAATGTCCAAGATCAATCTATACGTCTCAATTCCTTCTATTTGTGCCTTCATTCTGTTCCCCATATACAGAAAATTTTCAGTTCCATTTATAGTTAGGATTGAAAGGGATCCCTGCATAATATGTGACACATGAGTAGTTGCATCAGAATCCAACCACCAAGTATTATTAGACACTTCAATAAGATTTGATTCGAAATTTATTGAAACATAATATTTACCTTTCTTTTCGAACCAACTCTTTCTTTTCAGACAATCCTTCTTGAAGTGACCACTTTTATTACAAAAATAGCACTTCTTCTCTTTATGGACTCCACCACCCTCTTTAACTTTTAAGAGAGCTTTACCTTTATTTTTACCTTTATTACCTGGTTTAGACTTACTGCCACTGGCTCTGTCATGAGTCGATAAATGGATGGAATGATCCTTCATTTTCTTTAACCTCCCTTCCTCCTGAACTAACATAGCCTTAATTTTTTGAAAGTTCCATTTCTCTTTAATAGTGTTATAATTCACCTGGAACTATCCGAACTCAGAAGGAAGTGAGTTAATAATGAATTGTACTGGAAATGACTCATTCACATTCATTCCCATCAATTTCAACTTTGCTGCTAGATTTGCCATACTTGTCACATGATCATGAATGGGCTGAGACCAATCAAATTTTTTAGTCGTCAACTCACTCATTAAAGTTCCAACAATGGATTTATCAGCAATCTCTGATTGTGAGTATTCCTTAATCATTTTCATAAATTCCCTTGCACAGCCAATTTTGGACATAGATGGTTTAACATTTTCAGTCATCGTCATCTTCTTTAAGTTCAAACTTAGCCTATTAGATCGCTCCCAAGCCTCGTAAAGAGTCTTGTCAGCTTCTGTACTAATTTCAGTAATGACTGTAGGTTTTTGTTCCATTACCAATGTCATATCAAGATTCATGACACCCAGTTGAAACTAAATTTGTTTAGACCAATTAACATAATTTAGTCCATTTAACTTAATCATTCCATTGCCCAAAGTAAACACATTATTGGAAGCTGCAAACATTTATACAAACTCATATATTAATGCTTTGAGTAAATTTAATATATTCAAACTATAATTAACTTTAATAATGTACCTAAGTTCACCTTTGGGTGATACTTAATTGTGTAATGATAATGATGCTAAATCAATATTACTTTAATGAGTAACCAACTATACATAAGATAACATGCATGATATCTTTGGATATTCAAGCATTTATCAAGTATGTTAATAAATCTTTAATATCATTAATTATAAGTCATGATCCACCTTTGGGTGATACTTATATATCTTATAACAATGAATTTCAAACAACCCAAAATATATCATTCATATAACATCATGATCAATATTTGGAATTATAAATTTTATTGATTTGATCACTTTGGTGACTAACAAATTATTTAATAATATATAATTCCAAATTAAAATTATATGTATCAATAGAATTTTTCATTTGTTGTTCATATTCATATACAATTCTTTTTTTTATTTGGAATCATAAATTTCTTAGAGTTGATCACTTTGATGATTCACAAAGTCCAAATCTATAATATAAAATTCCAAATAAAAATAAATAACTGTATATTAATTGTTATAATTTATCACATAAATAACAATTAACATCAATCAATAACAAATAATTATCAATTATCATAAACAATCATAATTGAATAATTTTCATGCAGTTTAATATTTCCAATTTCATATGAATTAATTGAATCTAATTAAATTAGATTAAATTAAAAAAACTGCATGCACGTAGAGTCAATTTTTTTTAAAATAATTATATATAAAATCCAAATTTAATTGGATTCAACGCCTTCTAATCCCGTGAATGAAAAACGATCAGATTTAATAAATTTGGAATTATAATTATTCCTTACAATAATTAATTTGGCCCTCCAATTGGACAAGTTTTACATTCACGTGGGCTATTAAATTTTAGTCATATTAGAACTTGATTCAAAATAATATAATCAATGGAAAATCATAATATCTATAATCGGGCTCAGATACCATATGTAAAATTTTTTTTACGATTCATCAATTCTATAATTACGAAGAAGATCTTGAATATTATGATCTTTACATCCATATCAAAATTTAAAATCTATAATGTGAGATAAATAAAGTATACTTGGATCCATAATACAATGAAGTATGTATATAAGAATTCTCTCCTCTCTAATTTTTTCTTTAATTGTATCCTTTGATGATTAAGGATTCTAATCTTTCTTCCACCTTTTTTTCACCTTTATAACTCTCTTCTAATACACCTTTTCATGATCACTATAATATATAAATAGAGAAGTTTTAGTAACCTCTTCTAGCAACCACCCACTTAGCCTATCATATTTAACCTTTGATTTATCTTTTATAAAAGAGAGAGGAGAGATATTTATTTAATTAATAAATAAAACCTTTGACATTAATTTTCATTAAGCCAAACAGCCATCACATTATACTCTATTATATTAAAGTCAATCCTATAAGTTACATGGATCACACTAAATTATTATTAAATAATCTAACAAAATGTAGCTAAAAAAACATTGTTATTAGATATATACACACGACACTGTGAGCTAGCAACACAATAACCCCTTAATTAATCAATATTTAGTGATTAATTTTAGCAATATTGTGTTGCACGCTCATAGTGGTATGCACCGTCACTACAAAAAAAAATAGTCATTAGCGACGAATTTAGCGACGAATTTTAAAAAAAAAAATCGTTGCAAAATAAATTAGCGACGAATTTAGCGACAAAAATAATTTTGTTGCGAATAAAGCGTCGCAAATAATAGCGACGAATTTTTGCGACGAAAATTAGGGACGAATTTAAAATTTCGTCGCTAATTTTGTTGCAGAAGTTACCAAGATTTCAAAAATTCGTCGCAAAAATTTGCGACGAATTAATTTTTTCGTTGGTAATTTTCGCGACGAAATAAGAAATTCATTGGTAAATTGGCGACTGATACAAATTCGTTACAAATTTCATCACTGAATTCGTCGCAAAAAACCATATGTTGCGATGAATTAATTTTTTCGTTGGTAATTTTCGCGACGAAATAAGAAATTCGTTGGTAAATTTGCGACTGATACAAATTCGTCGCAAAATTCGTCGCAAAGTTCAATATTTTGCGATGAATTCTTTTTTCGTTGCAAAAATTTGCGACGAATTTAATTTTCGTCGCAAATTTCGTCGCAAAATTCGTTGCAAAATTTGTCGCAGGTTGGATTCGTTGCTAAATTCGTCGCTAATTTGCGACGAAAATTTAATTCATCGCAAAAGTCGTCGCAGATTTCTCAGAATTTAGCAACGAATTTGTATTTTTGTCGCTAAATAAAATTTTTTTTAACAGATTTCATCCGTTTCGATATTCTATCGTATATACAAATTTTCACACACACACAACAAAACACAATAAGTTCTAATATCCAAATAAATACATTCAATACAAACAAAACACACACACATTCAATACAACAAAATAATATTCAATCATATCCAAATAAATACAAAGCAACACAATCAGTTAAGAACAATACAACATTCCAAATAAAAAGTTATATCCTACAACATTTCAAACATCAACATAGTTCTGATATCAAAATAACAATGTCTACAAAAGATCTCAAAGACATGGGAAAGAAAAAGAAAAGAGAATCAGTAAGCAATCGCGGCATTCTTCTACCTGCATTAGAAAAGAAACAAACAAAAAGTATCATACATTAAAAAAAAACTATATACTAACACGAAAATAAATATGCAAAGACTTACAATGATGTGCAATTTCAACCGCCATAAGGATTAACTTCATCGATCATTCCTGTTTTAAAGCAAAATAAACAAACTCAATAAACTAAAAAATTTTAAAAGTACTAATTAAAAACATGCATACAATATCATCATCGTCGCCACCATCATCGTCATGACTAGGAGGAATATGACTTGGACCAGAACTAAATTGCTGAAACTGTCGCATAAGAAAGGTTTGTTGTCGTCGCATTTTTATCATTTCTTGATCCCTTTGTGAGTTTTGTTGTTGTATTTCTATAATTTTCTGATCTCTTTCATGTATTATGCCCTTCAAATTGCTAACCTCCTCAGTTAAGTTATGTATCTGTGCCGCTACTGCTGGTGGAGTAGAAGAAATAGATCTACGAGGAGCATTATGCATTCTGCTCAGAGAACCCATACCTAATATCCTTCCCCCTTTTGATCCTCCACTCGCCTCAAGCCATAAATCCAAATTATTACTAACAGATGAAGATCCTCAAGATCACCTCATCTCCTTAAAGTCTCTGAGCTGAGGATAACTGATCATATCTCTCCTACACAAAATTAAAATTTTAATCAGAGCATTTACATAACTCACAGAATTAAAGTTATAAAGTAAGTTTAAAGATTAATTCAAACCTTAATTGCTCGAGCTCTATCTCCACTCCAAGTCTTATCTTTTTTTTGGAAAGTGCGAACGAAAGTATCTATAAATTCTAGCTCTTTTCCCAATTCCTTAGACTAAATATAAGAATGTTAGAAATAAAATAATAATCTGAAATATATTTAAAAACTAATTGTAGAATTTAAAAATTACCAATCTACGTGAATGCTCCTCGATATTTATAGATCCTCTCGCATATGTTGCAGATAAGTCTCCAGAATTACATGCTTGATTTAATTTATTCTGTTGACTTCTTTTTTTGCTCTCATCAGATTGCCAATAATTGGAGATTTTACTCCAATTTTCTGACGTGACACAGGCGGATTTTTTTCCAGTACATTTGGCATGACTCAATACATGTCGGATATGATCGCCATATTTTTTTTAAAATTCTTTTAACTTCCAAGTCTTGAGTAGGGTCCCAAATAAATCTCCGCTGAGATGGAAAAAAAACAATTGATTATATAATCACATATTTAATATATAAAATGAATCAATTATACCTGAAACTCGCACCACCATAGTTCTTTTGTAGGTCCTGGCGTGCTTGAGTATGACAAAGAGTCTCCTCTCCAATAGTTATTCACAATTTTATTGATCTCGCGAATAATATGTAATTTTCAAACCTACGATAAAGTGAAAAAATTGAATAAATAATTAAGATAGTTTAAAAATTATAATATTTATATTACTTACGAATCTCCAATCGGAAATATATACGGTCTACTGATGTTCTCGGAGAGGAGTGTCACAGTGCAGGTGAATCGAATGGGAAGGTCGTCGTGAATGAGATAATGCGGCGATCATGTGAAGGTCCAGGCAGATCAGGAGGGCAAGTAGGTATAGTGCTGGCAGGCGGTGGATCAGTCTGACCACTACTAGTACTCTGTCGTCTCTGTCCACCACGTCGAAACTATCAACCAAAAATAAAATTAGAATAAAGAAAATAAAACTTTTATGCTTAATGAAGAACATGAAAAACTTACAATATGCATAATGAAGATATGAGAGATATCATGCGATAAGCTACGATGATTTCACCACGATAACCTATAAGAACAAAATATACACAACATAGAGACAAAAGATATAAATTTAACAATGAGACATTATATAAACAAATAATCGAGCTAAGAAAATTTGTAAAATTATAGTTTAAAACTAAAATTATATATAAAAACTTACCCTAGGCGTCAAATTTCAAAGTCCTCATTATCATCTTCCTCATCCTCATCAAGATCCTCACCCTTGGTCTCCTCCTCCTCTTCCTCGCCCCTCCTCCTCCCCCTCCTCCTCCTCCTCATCATTATCATCAATTTGATTGCATCCACATTTATCACTACACCACTGGGATCTCGTGAACGCGTTGAATTATATATTCTTCGGTATGAAACATATTTTTAACTTTGTCTTGTTGATATGATGTCTTGCCAGTAGCTCTTCAATTTTTCCGTGCTTTTGTTTCTGAATAGCCCACCATTCATTTTTGTCACGCCTCAAACTAGGATATGGAGCATAGAAAACTTGATAAACATTTGTTGTGCCAAAATAAATGGTTCATATCTCTTATAAAATCTTTTATGATTTATTTCAACCAAATTATACTGTGGATGCACCTTCATCCCTCTGACGGGGTCAAACCAGCGACACATAAATAAGATAACTCGCATTTCTGGACCAGGATAATCAATCTCTATAATTTCATCCAGCAAACCATAAAATTCATTGCTTGCACCTCCATCATTGGAAGACTGAACACATACTCCACTATTCATTGTACTCTTTCCATTTCCATATTCTTGAGTGTGGAAATTATATCCGTTTATGAAATATGCTGGCCAAGTGCGTACCATTGCTTTTGGACCCCATGATAGATGGATTAGCAATTCTTGCTGAACGTGAGTTTGATTAGCATAAACCTATACTCAAATGAAAATGATATTTATTTAAAAGTTAAGATATGTGTAAACAAAAATGAGGTAATTAAAACTGCTTACATATGATTTGAACCATGGTGCAAATTCCTGATCGCAGAAGTGATCAAAGTCACGTGTCTGGATTTCAGAATATAAGTTTTGGAAAATCCTATAATAAAAAATTGTATTATAACATAAACAAATTAACTCTTGATGAAGAAATAGGAAATATATACTAACTCGAAATATGACGATACTTCTGGACAATTAAGTAAAATATATGTCTGGGCTGCCCGCTATTCTTGATCAGTTAAGTATCGTTGTTTACACGGTCCACTTGGTCGACCAAGATAATTAAAAATTGAGAATGAATTCAAATTGGGATCGACAGAGCCTTCATCATTCCTTCCGAATTTCCGTCTTTTGGTCTGAACGTGAGGCTCAAAATAATATGATGCAAAAGTTGTTACTTCCTCCACAATATATGCATTCACAATAGAGGCTTCAACATGTGCCTTATTTTTCACTTTTTTCTTCAAATGATATAAGAATCTGATTGTAATATAACAAATTGTATTAGAAATGAATATATAAAAAAATTAAACATTTTTATGCAATATTAACGAAGTATAGAATATGCGAATTATACCTTTCAAAAGGATACATCCATCGATAATGAACTGGTCCTCCAACTTTGGCCTCATATGACAAGTGAACCAAAAGATGTTCCATTGAATCAAAAAATGCAAGCAGAAAAATCCTTTCTAAATTGCACAAAATGATTGGAATGTCTCTCTCTAACTTCTCCATGTGTGAATATCCCAAAATGAGCATATATCATGAAGAAAATACTTAACTCAGTAATGACACCCTGCATAAAATTCAGAAGAGTTCTTTATGTGCAATAGGAATTAGTCTTTCTATGAATATATGACAATCATGGCTTTTCAAACCCATCAATTTGCATTCCTTCATATCGACACATCTCCCAAGATTAGAAACATACCCATTAGGAAATCTCAATGACTTCAACCATTCACAAACAACACGTCTCTGTTCCTTATTCAATGTATAAACTGCCTTTGGTTTTGGTCCTCTACTATTTTCATCAACATCAAGGGTGGATCGTTTACAAATGAGTCGCATATCTTTTCTTGCATTCAAATTATCTTTTGTTTTTCCGGTGATATCCATCACTGTATTTATCAGATTATCAAAAATATTCTTCTCAATATGCATAACATCGAGATTATGATGAATCAAATTACTAAACCAATACGGTAACTCCCAAAATATACTTCGTTTGGTCCATTTATGGTTGCTTCTATATTCATAAGTTGTACCATGTGGCTCTTCAATAACAGATGGAAAGTGAAGAACTCAGACATCAAATATCTTGACTGTCAATCTCAATGGCGGAGGTGTTCTTTCAATTCGATTCCTAGTGAATTCATCTTTATTCCTTCAAATTATGATTTAGTAGTAAAAATTATGCGTGAAAATCAAAATAACGCTTCTTACCATGTTTCAATCTAATCGACTTTGATCTCTCCATACATATTGGGCATCCTAAGATCCTGCGACTCCAACCCGATGATAGCATACCATAAGGAAAGTCATTTATGGTCCAAAGAAGAGCACCTTCATTACAAACATCCGATTAGTATGAACGTCGTATGTAGGAAAACCTTCATCCCATAGTTGTTTTAGCTCGCAATCAATGGTTGCATATAAACATCTATTAACTTCTTGGATTTTTTGGGCGGACACAACCAATTGTTAAAAACATATCACGGTGTTTTCATGCACATCCTGTGGAAGATTATACGGAGTTAATATAATCGACCAACAAGAATAGTGTCTTCCTCGATTTACAAATGGAGCAAATCCACAAAGACAGAGACCTAACCTAATATTTCGAGTCTCCTTCGCAAAAATCGATATGTTCTATCAAAATTTTCCACGCCTGCATCGATGGATGACACATTAGTCCCTCTTACGTTCGATGATTTGCATGCCAAGTCATGTGTTCGTGATTGTCTTTGATGCATAAAGCCTTTGTAACCTAGGAGTTAAAGGCAAATAAAACAATGACTATATGATTTACGTCGTTCTTTGCCTCCTACTAGTGCTCTTGTACCTATCTTGATTAGAATTTACAAACATCCACATCTACATCATCTCCCCAATATAACATACAACCATCTCTCGCACACATCAATTCTTTCCACCGGGAGACCTAATTCTTTCATCGCTTTTTCATACTGCATAAATCATGGGCAAGATATGATCACGCGACAATGCCTCTTCAAAAGCTTGAACAAAATTATTAAAACACTCTTGGACACATTATGCTCGCCTTGACATTCAACATTCTTGCGGTGAACGATAGTTTAGTGTGAGTCTCACAACCACCCGTAAAGGTGCATCTGCGACTTAACACCTCCTGAAATTTGAGATATGCTTCATTATTCATATTCGACCGATATCTCATTACTTGCACCTCTTCCAAGGGTGATGCATTAGTAAACATTTGCTCATTGTTGGAGGACAACTTGAAGTTGCACCTTGTGATTGGGGAATCAAATCCCGCTACATCATATATCATCCTCACGATATGGATTTAATTGATTATAATCACTTTGATCCTAGAGACTTGTGTGTTGTGTCTATCATAAAACTTCATCGAGATATAAATGGTTCACCATGACATGTCGATTATAGTAATTTGCAACGATTCCAAATCTACAAAGATGCTCAAACTTTGCTAGACTAAAAATCTACCATTGTGACACTTTTTGCACGGACACCTTATCGATTACCATCCATAAACTCAACATTACTAGTCTGCGAAATTTAAAAACTCTTGCAACCCACTCATAAATTCATCGCTTAAACCCGACGCTCGTAAATTCCTATTATACATCCAACTCCTTTCACGCAGACATGTCTGCTTTCAATCAATTATATTAATATAAACTCCTAGAAATTACAATAATACGAATATACTGATTAGTTCACATATGAATTCACTATGTTTAACAATCTTTAAACATAACCAAAAAGACACAAGATTGTAATGGGTCATAGATTCGATGGTGTATGTGAATGTTTATGAAATGGTAATGTGTCATATCCTTGAATTTTATCATACTTGAAAACTTATATTATATATGTTACATGAGTTGAATGTTTGCAAAATCAGATATAATAACATATAATATGTTTCCATGTATTCTGCATTTAGTATACATTATCCTTTGTTATAAAAGACATCTCACTATCTTATGCTAACCACCATGGCATTAAGGTGTCAATGAATTGGGCCTGGGCATAAAAATCGCAAGATTATGGTAATATCATGGAGTCGATGATTTTGAATGGAAATGCATCAGCGCAATTAACCTATACCATACCACTCTAATACCACTCTAGATCAACAGAAAATTAACAATAATATAAATTTCAATATAAAAATAACAATGATTTAAAAGATCTTGGCGGAAAAGCAGCGTCGGATTTGAAGGCCGGCCCGTGGTGGCGAGGCGGCCGGCAGGCAGGGCTGGCGAGAAAAGCGGGCTCATGGCCGCATTGACACGCGATGCACCGGCGTGTGGCAAGCTAGGCGGACCGCCGAAGGCCTGGCAATGAAGGCGAAGCCTGGCCGGTCGCTCCGGCCATTGGAGAACCTGGCACGAGACGGGCGGCCTAGCCGACCTCGCCGTGGCCGGACTCGAGTCTGGGGCGTCGGTCGACCCTAAGCGGCGTGCCGACCGGGTGGGAAGCGGCCACGGGCTCGGGTCGGTGGCGGGCTCGGGTGCCGCGTGGTCGACGGCGGCGTGGTCGTGCGTCGTGCGCGCAGAAAGGAAAGACCGGCGGCGGCGGAGGGGAAAGAAAAGATTTTAGGGCTCGGGCGCGACGCGAGGGGAAGGGAAAAAATTAGGGCATTAGGGTAAAGTTAAATAATTTTTGCAACGAATCTTTGGATTCGTTGCAAATTTGCAACGAATCCAAAGATTCGTTGTAAATTTTTTATAAAAAAAAAATTAAACTTTTTAAAACGTTAAATTTATTTTGTAATTTTAATTTAGCAACGAATCTAGGATTCGTTGCAAATTTACAACGAATCGTGGATTCGTTGCAAAAAATTGCAACGAATCCTGGATTCGTTGCAAATTAAAAAAAAAAAAAATTTAAACTTTTTAAAACGTTAATTTATTTTTTAATATTAATATTAATTTTGCAACGAATCCACGAATTCGTTGCAATTTTGCAACGAATCCAGGATTCGTTGCAATTTTAAAAAAAAAAAATTTTAAACTTTTAAAAACGTTAATTTATTTTTTAATATTAATTTTGCAACGAATCCACGAATTCGTTGTAAAATATTTAAAAATAAACTCGTTCAGCAGAACTTGTTTTCTATTTTTTTTTAATAAATTAAATATCTGCGACGAATTCTGAATTCGTCGCTAAATTATGCGACAAATTTATTTTTCGTCGCAAATTGCCGACGAAAATTTATTTCGTTACAAATTTGCGACGAAACCTAAAATTCGTCGCTATATTTGTTGCAGATTTATAACGAAAATAATTCGTTGCTAAATTTCGTCGTCAAAAAACAATTTTTTTGTAGTGCGTGGACACACATCATAGTGAATCCAATTGTTTTACCATGCGCTCTTACACTAATAGCATGTACTCGCAGTAGTGATCGATGATCATATTGATCGAATAAATTATAATCCTCTATCTCAACCAAAAGCACTGCAAATGTATATTCATTTAGAATGATCTTCCAATAAGAATAGATCATACACATGGGGGACTAATTGTCCCATTGTCTCAAAATAGCCCCTACAACCTCCATCTGTTATATTCCGTGGGACCTTCCCCTCAAGCACAGGAAGATTTGGTCAAGATTTGCTCCATCCTTTGAAAGTTAGGGCATTAAGTCATGTGAATGTTCTTTCTTTTGTTCAAAAAGCTTCATGCACAAGGCCAGCAAATATTTAAAAATGTCGAGATGTGTACTATATTAGCCAACCTTTGGAACTGCAGTTTGGCTTCCTTTTTTGAGGCATGGACAAACACTAGCAAACAAAAAGCTAGCTATAAAACCCTTTTTTTTTTTTTTCAGACAAAGAAAACTATGGAGCACTCTTTCTACAGAATCTATAGAAGTCAGATATGTTCTCTAGCTAGTTACTGATGCCACTTCTTCGACATCTGAATTATTGAGTTTTAAATTAAAGAAACTAATTATTCTTCTAATATAAATTGACTATTTAGTATATATATATATGCATCAAAGAGAGACAGTAGTGATTACTCAATGGTAGAGAAAATATTAATTTGGACTCGATCAATTAGGGCAAGAAATTACTCGGTAGCAATTTTAGTCCTTGAGACATGCCGAACTCAATTATTAGTCTAGTTTGGCTCATCCATCTATAAAGTTTGCTATATGCGAGTTAAAATACCACTCCTAGCTCCACAGTACTCCATCTCACATGGATCTTTTGGCTTGATTTATCGTGGCAACCTCGTTCTAGACAGGAAAATATGTGCTTTTTTACATGGAGTTGATAATTGAATGCATAGATGTAAACTTTTTGCAACGTTTTCAAAAGTTGTAGATTAATCCATGTCATATCTAGATGCAATAAGAGTACCATTGTAGACTTTTAAAATTTTTTATCTTAAGAACATATATAAATACATATATAATCATTTTAACTTTAAGTTAACGTATATGATCACCTCTTACGTACTCACTTCTCATGTGAATATATGAACATGCATGGTGTCTTAATACCAAATATAAAGAACACCGAGTTAGAAGAACAAAAAAAAATAAAATCCATGAATGCTGAATCAAAACAAACAAACAAAAAAAAAGAGTTCTCTTATCCCTTGCAACAGTATATTCAGGGAAAAAAAATCTGTGTGGCTTCTTTCTTCCACACCCACTTGCAAAGCTGCACAAAACACGAGGTGATCTATCCGTCTCCTTTGCAGGTTTACGTCTAATCTATTGCTCTCATGATGTGACTTGTGTTTTCCTATTCTGTAACCTCTTTGTCTAACTTGTTAGGACCAAATCTCCACGAGATATGATCATGTACCCTTAGGCCTTGTTTACCTGCCGTTGGTAGAAAGGAGGACAGAAAAAAAAATAGAAGGTGGACAGGAATTAAACGATTCCTAAAGTGGCTCTCTCCTACGGTTCCACCCCTCAGTAATTAAACGATTCGCATCGCATGCATAGGTACAGTAAACTTACAACCCATCTTTTATCTTTTTATTATAATATAACTAATGGCTCTATGTCATATTCAATACCTTTTGCTAAGAAGCAAGCCACAGTAAACACATGCAAAGCTCGTCATCAAAAGTTCAAAGCCTAAAAAGTCGCCTAAAGCTCGATACTGCTTCGTTACAGTTTAGGATATAAAATGTGTTTTATATAATTAATATTTATTAGGTTAAACTTTTGCATGGTTGCTAGAAGGATTAAACAAACTTAAATCTCAGTAGATACTAAGTAATCAATTCTTTAAGTCGGTGTACTTAAATCTCAGTTAGATTCTCTAAGATTTTGATGGATTTGTTTTTCGTACTATAGATATGTATGCTCCAGTATCAATCATTGATGTTAGATTTGGCTGTTCATATAGATTTTGCTCACTGGTCAGGAAAGTTTGATGGATATTGTATGAAGATAAACATGCTAAAAGATTTATTAATTATAGGTTGCCCATGTTTTTTTTTTTTTTTTGTTTGACTGATAGCTCAAGGTGTTTGTCTTGTGTCATTCACATGGATCCTACTGGATTTTGTTTGGCTATCCGCAACCATATTTCCAGGGATACGGCGCGTTCTTCAGGTTGTGTAATAATTTATGGACGAGACATGAATCGAATTTCGAAAGAAAATTTAAAATTTAATAATTTTTCATAATTTTATCAATCGCATTAAGAATGAAAAAATCTTCCGATTTATCTTTCTTCTTAAGACGAATCGATGGAGCTTTTAAAATGTCAATTCCAACTTCGAGGATTTTGTTTGACTGTAAAGTTAGATTTGGTAGTCAATAAATTGGATTCATCATTTATCACATTAGCAAATATTGGCTATGAAGAAAGAAATGTGAAAAAATAATAATAGAAGAATATATTGGATCGAAAAGTCAAAAAGATTAATGTGGAAAATAACCAAGAGATTATCTAGAAGGTCAATTATAATTACCATTAATTTTAAAATTCAGGATTTCAAGCTCTTTAAATGTTTGTTAATAAGTGAAATGGAATTAGTCCAACGATTTTCATGGTATATATTTTTCAGTAGTTTCTCAATTGAAAACATGTAACATAATTAAATAATTATATTGATAATTAAGAATTACAATGTAATGTTTAAGTTTACTAATTAAATTTTTGTCGATTTTTAATTAGTTCATATCAAACAAAATGGCACGTTCGTTAGTTTCAAACATTTTAACAACACACGTAGTTCGTGCAGTTAAAGAGGAAAATCAATAATTTGATGTGGATATATTACTGAAGGCCCAATAAATTCGTCCCGATTGTGAGATTTCACTTCCAGCCCAATTACAAGAAAGGGCATTGGGCCGGCTACAAATTGTACCATGTACGAGCACATAATTGCAAAGTAAACCATTAATAAAACCGATTTCATTTTTTTGTGTATAATAATAATCCTTTAAGTCAAAAACCATTGCAAGCAAAACTTTGTATGATAAATGAAAATATTATAAAAAAATGCAAAGTAAGACGAACTAAGACAACTTTTATAATATTTAATTGAGAAAACTTAGTTTGTTTAATTCACTTAGCAAATACTATGATCAAATTATATATATATATATATATATATATATATATATATATAGATTTGTGATGTGAATAAGTGTTTTCACCGCTCACATATGATGAATAGAAAACACTGCTCATGAATGTAATTACAAGCGTGCACGTAGATTTCGGCCACCGATCGAATTCGTGTGTATATATATATATATATATATTAGAATTTAAGGATTAAACTATAATGTATATTTAATCGGACGATAAATAATAAAAATACTTAGTTATTATATAAAGATTGGAATCATCAACTTAGCGACTCTCTTGCTCTCGTCCTCAGAATTCGAGAGGAAATAAATCATAGAAGGATTATATTCGCGGATGTGATTGATAAGATAATGGATGATTATCTAAATTTGAGATAGAGGACAGAGTTTTAGACAATGCTCAGCTATTATAGTTAGAGGAAGTCATCTGGTTTGTTTATTTTGGAGGGAAAAAAATAACGTCTTCAGTTCAATTCATACGTCTTTTATTATCGATGTGATGAAGAAAAATAAATAATAATGAATGCATTTTTATTCGTTTTGATAAAATTAGTGGTAGGTGTGTAATAACCATTTGAATTTTATTTTAATATTTTTTTTCTTTTCCTACACTGAGCATAAATGAGCTAGATTCGGTTCTCTTTTTAGCATCAAGTCAACCACACTAGTGAGTAGTGAAGAACCAGACGAGCTTCTGCAAGGCAATCATTCTTTTTGGCCGGCAGCGGCCATTTCCTTGATCTCCACCAAACCAATGGCCTCAAACATGCAAGCTTTGACTTCTTCGAACCTTGCTTCGGAAAGGGAGACCTCCGACAATAGTCTCCAAGCGTAGTCCTCCGAATCCGATGCCGCCTCAAAATCTTTCTTCCGCTTTAACACCACGTGTCCACTTATCTCCC
Organism: Wurfbainia villosa; assembly: GCA_025175895.1. Lineage (NCBI taxonomy): Eukaryota > Viridiplantae > Streptophyta > Magnoliopsida > Zingiberales > Zingiberaceae > Wurfbainia > Wurfbainia villosa. The sequence goes on from CM046005.1 coordinate 1,746,843, forward strand.
ACGCAGCAGGATTTACTTGAGTATCTAGTAGTTCCTGGCCGACTTCTCCCCGGGCCTGTTTCTCGGCATAGCACTGGGGGAAGAGGAAGACCCTCCGGCCAGAGTCAGAGATGAGAACATTGAATGGAACGTCGTTCTCTTGAAGCCAGATGCAAGAGCGGGCGACTGTATCAGATAGTTCCTTCAAGGTGCTTCTTCCTCCGTCGTCGTAAACGAGGCCCCTCACGGGATAGTCGAGCAGTTTCGAGAACTTGACTCTGCTCTGGAGCAAGCCATTCTCGATTGGGATCTTTTGGGCAGGCGCTTTCTCGACTGGAAATGGAGTGGATAGGAAGTAAGCCTGGAAGTGCAGATGGTTAATGGTGGCAAAGGCACCCAGACTATTGTAGCCCAGCCTGAAGTAGGGACTTCCTGCTTCGGCGGCCATATGAAGAGCGAGCAAGAGGCTTTCGGAATCGATCCTCTGAGGCAAGCAGTCGAGCACATGGGGAACCAGCAAAACGTGGCCGTATTCTATCGGGCTCACATTGATCGCCACGACGCTGGGGCTCTCTGTTTCGTCTGCAACGGCACGCTCCAGGAGCTGCGATTTGTGAGCCTCCCCGGCCTCGAAGCGGAACAGCACCTCCTCCTGGCCGATCTTGGTGAAGTTGAATTTCGCAGGGTCGAAGGGCTGGAGGACACGGTCGGCCTGGAACTCGGTCGGCCTTTTCTTCAGGTGACGGCCCTCGTTTAGCAACGCCACGAAGCCGTGCTTTCCCGGAATCACCTTAGTCTCGCAGGAGGCAACGTCGTAGCGGAACAACCCGCGCCTCATCCGATCTTCCCACTGTCCCAGCAAAAGGGTGTTCAGAAAGAAATCGGACGGTAATTCATCCGAGCCAGGAGAAACTTCCGGACTCGCGTCGTTTTTGAAGGCGTACAGAGGGAGCTTGCACCCGGGCAAGCAGCACTTGCCGAGGCAATTCCGGCCGCATCCGCGGCGACCGCTGGAATCGTTCTGGTCGTCGGAGAGCACGGCGGGGACTCTCTTGATCGTGAGCATTGTTATTATTTTTTTCTCTCTCGATGTTTTCCAATCAGAGATGTGACGCAAGGAAGAAAACGGGAGTGGAAGGAAGCAACAGAGAAGCGAGCTGCGGCCTCCGGCGAGGAAGAGGAGATCGGAATATCGGATGGACTGCTGCCGGCGGATGGGAGCGCCCTGCGACCACCGTGCGAACGCAAGTCTCAAACGTATTCAAATGCATGAGATTTTTACCCTTTTAAATGACAACTTATTCTTTTAAACAGATTTTACTAATAAAACTAAACTAAATTTCCCAAAAAATAGTAGAAATTAAAATAACTCTTTCAAATAACAAACAAATTTTTATTATTATATATATATATTTTAAAATATAATAAAAATAAAATTGTCAACGTATCAATGAATGTGGCCAATGAAGATTTTTTTTTAACGGCCACGTCACCTCCTATCATTCATTAATCTTTCATAATTAAGGAAAAACATACTATAAAATGTCTTAAAAAGAAAAAATGATAGTGGCAAATAATGGAATAATTCCATAATGAAACAAAGCCCTAACAATTATTAAATGGCGTACCCGAAATAAAATAGAAAAAAAAAAAGATGTATAACCAGACTGTACGCTCGTCCGCACCTTCGTTAAAGTGCATGGAATTGTATTGGTCGTCGGATAGAGGAGCTGCGGCTCATAATTGCTTTAAGATTGTGAAATTTATAATCCGACGGTCAAGTGGTCCTCGTTGTACTACGGAAGCATTATGTTATTTTCTAGAAGTTCATAATTTATTTGTAAGCACGGAGGAAGGGCGAGATCAGGAGAGAGAGATAGAGAGAGAGAGAGAGCTCGAAGAGGGGGGAGAAAGATGGAGACGGAGGGAGAAGGGAGAGAGATGGGGCGGGAGTCGGCGGCGGGGGAGCTTTCGGCGGTGGCGGAGGAAGGGGAGGAGGAGATGGAGGAGACGGTGGGGTCGAGCTTGACGATGGAGCGGGTGGCCGCCGCAAAGCAGTTCATTGAGAATCACTACAAGAATCAGATGAAGAACATTCAGGAGAGGAAACAAAGGTGACCCCGGGCACTCCATTTGCTCGATTGATCCCTTGGATTTTCTTTTTCTCCTTGATCTCAGCTTGCTTGGCCATCTTAGTCGCTATAGATTTGGTCCTACTTTGTCTGCTCTTATTTTTCTTATATCACTAATTGCTGTCGCTCTATTTCGCTTTTCTCAGTTTTGATTCGGTGAAAAAAATACACAAATCCTCAGGTCCTGAACCGTGTTTTCTAACACGGGTTTAGTTCTCTGTTCAGATCACGAGAATAATAACTTAATATGTTGGTTGCGGATTGAAAACCTCGTAGCTTGTCCATCCCCATTTAGAATTCTGAATGCCATAATCGGAGTTGGTTTATATTTCAACGTGGAGAGCTTGTATTTTCCAAAATTGTTTTTTTAGATTTCTAATTCGTGGATTGGCTGGATTTTAGTACGATATGGTTGTTAGTCGAGCTGCATTGAAAAATAATGTGTACGTAATATGAAAGAGTGTGCAACGTCATGCATGATTGTTCTGTGCTGCTGATACAATTTAGTGATATAAATTGTTCCTTTCACGAATGCTTCGGCATTGAAATTGATGGCGTAATTTGGAAGTTAAACTCATCAGCTCCTGATGATACTTTGTAATCCCAATTTTTATTGCTCTTAGTGTGCAAATCCCCTTGATTTGTCTTCATTTATCCTTATGGAAAATGCCATTTTTAAAGTAAAATTGCTTTGAATGACCTCTCAGAATGATAAATTCACAGGTTACCTTGTGATTCTTTTTAAGAAAGCCACTTCTACACAGATGCATATGCTTGCTTCTGTACTTAAATTTGTAACAAAGAAGGATTCAATTGAAGAGTTTATTGTTGTAAGGATGGTATATGATACGTTCTAAATTGTTTTATCTCTAAAAGGAGAATTATGAATTAATTGACTCATGCAAAGACTGCATAATCTACAAAAATATGAAAATGACGATCATAGCTTTTGCTATGCTGCTAACATGATTCTGAGTTATTAAATTTTTAATCATGTTTCTTGCTCAATAGCTGAAGTCAATATTGCTATCTGAACATCCTCATTTGATTTTTTTTAAAATTTATTTATGGCTGAATTTATTTCTTTTATTTACTTAGGGAATTGAAACTTGTTAAAATTCTACTACACTTCATGGTCTAAGATTGAGTGTAGGATGTATTTGGGATGGGTGGTTCTTGAAGTGAAGCAAGGAATGACCAAGATGAAACTAGTGATTTATTAATGACTAAACAAGTTATGAATCACCAAGGATGTATTTTCCCTATATTTTTGTAATCTTCCATGACTATACAACCTTTTGTGAATCATATGAAAAATATACTTGCCACCTTGCTCACATTCTGGTTGCCTCAACTCCCAAGGAAAATCCTCAAATGAAAGCTTTTTCCATTTGCTTATTGATTTTGTGGAATTAAAGTTTCAATGACATAACATTAGGAATTTAACTAAACATTGGAAACTTTGTTTTCTTGACCGGGAGCTTTGGTGCAATGGTAAAATTATTGCCTTGTGACCTAGAGGTCACGGGTTCGAATCTTGAAAACAGTCTCTTGCAAAGCAAGGTAAGACTGCATACATTGGATTCTTCCCCGGGACCCCGCATGGTGGGAGCTTCGTGCACTGGGCTATCTTTTTTTTTATTGGAAACTTTGTTTTGTTTTGCTTGGAAAATGTTTTATCTAGAGATGTACATGATAGCCAACATATAAATTTCTTTTTTCATATCAACTTTTGAAATTGTGGTGAATCTCATAAGTTGGTGCTTGTGATAATGTTCTAATGCAGGCGTTGGTTCTTGGAGAGAAAATTGGCTTCTTCACAAGCTTCCAAGGAGGAACAACACAATTTATTGAAGGAGCTCGAGAGAAAGGAGACAGAATATATGAGACTTAAAAGGCACAAGATCTGTGTCGATGATTTTGAGCTGTTGACGATAATTGGAAGAGGTGCTTTTGGGGAGGTCTGAAATTGAATATCTTTGTCGTAGAAGGAATAATAATTCTAAAATATGCAAATTTACAGCCTTAGGTCTGCAATTAGGATAATGTTTTAGCTCTTCCCATTATGTTAGTTAATATGATTATAGATGCAAAGAATAACTGATATTCTTGGGTTTCTCTTCCTTCTGTAGATTTATGATACTGATAATATACTTGTTGGCTGAAAATTCAATGAAAGGTTCTGCATCTGTCCATATATTAGTACAAATTACAAAAAGACTTTTCAAATGCTTTAGATTTATATTCTGGCTTCATGAACATACCTTTTCAGATTACTCAATTAGATTTGCCTAAAACAACAAGTGACTTTCATTTTCTGAAATTCTCTGATGTCTGAACACAATATTCAATAGCTATCACATCATTTATTAGTTGGTCAGATAAGTATGATTCTATCATATTGTTAATTTAGCGGGAGAGTATCGTTTAAATTCAATATTGTTCACATTTTTTTTATTCTCTGAATTTTGTTTTTTTCTACCATCTAAGACCCTGAATTCCTGTGATCTAGAGATCTATAAGATGTGTATACAAATTGGATTGAAGTCCTTTACTCATTCAAATATCATAATGGCAAAAACCCATTAGCATGTAATATATACCGCAACACTTGGGTGATGATGGATTATACAGGTCAGGCTTTGCCGGGAAAAGTCATCTGGCAATATTTATGCCATGAAGAAGTTGAAGAAATCGGAAATGGTTAGCAGGGGCCAGGTAAGACATGCAAGTATCTGTACATGCCTAACTTAACAAATATATCCTGTATTTCATTTTTGAAGGCATGAGGTATTTGTCCCTGATTCTGTGGAATTTTAATAAATTTTTTGAAACATCTACAGAGTGTATGCAATTAATAAGTCATCAACTGTATATGCATGGTATGCAGATAAAAAGATGTAGAATATTATATACAAGAATGATATCTAAGATGACAACCATAATATACCAAATTAATAGAACATACTGCAACTACAATAAGCATAATGACACAGATATTGCAACAAACAGTGAATCAACAATAAACTATCTACTTGAAATGCGATGGGGGCAAATTGATACAAGAAAAAAAAAGGAAAATAAATTGCTTATATGTCTGCTAACTATTGTTACTATGAGGGAGGTGGAGACAGGTGCATGGGAATTAGAGAGAGGTCGAAGATTCTTTTTGTTTGCTAACAAAGCTCAATAGCCACTGTTGCTGCCTGAGATCTGTTGTAAGTGGAGGTGTCATGAGGTTTCAGATTGAGGGAGCATTGCAGGCTTGACTACTGCTTGATCCCATTAAATTTCCACCAGCTGTAAGGGTAATTTGGCATCACCTTAGAAAGTTTCCTTCCGTGGTCAATTTTGAAAATCAGATTAACCTTTGTCGATGTCAATTCAATTCGATTTGGATTTGAATTGGTTAATTTTGGAAAACACGATCCAATCTGTGTAGCTAGTTAAGAACACTTAAATCATGTTTCAGGAGTTCACTTCAGATCGTATCATAAATTGTCTTTTGCTATAAACTTTAATCTCCCTCTCAGCAACCTTCGCTGAAGGTGCTCCATATATACCTCGTTCCGTCTACATTTTCAATATTCATTTGAAGCATTTTCCCTCTGATTAAAAACAAGAGAAAAAGGTGCACATGCCAATTAATTGAGTCATCCACACCAAATGTCTAGGTAAATATTTTGCTTCATGTCGTGCTTTGTATTGCTAAGCTATAACCATCTAGCAGATATTTAGCATTATAAAATTTGCCACCAACAATAATATATTTTCCTTCAGATTGTGCTTTGTAAGCTAGAACTATCTAGCAGATATTTAGGCTTTATCAATTTGCAACTTACAGGCCTATCACCACTTGATTTTGCTTTCTTTACAGGCCTATCACCACTTGATCGTGCTTTCTACCACAAATCTAGAACCATCTAGCAGATAGGCAATACCATCTGCGACCAGGCCCCTCACCACCGAATGGTGAACTATCTCAACCAGCTCTTATGTTCCATGATAAATAAGGGCATCCATTTCTCATCCATTGATCCTTTCCACTAAGCATCAAATATAATTTCTTGCTATGACTTGGGTATGAAAAAATTGGCAAAGATAAGGATAGCTAGTGAAAAATAGATGATGAATGATCATAAAAGAATAACTTGAGTATGAGGGTTGTGAAGAGGAAATCTTTAACTTCTGCGAGGACCAATAGATAACTCTAGGTCAAACTATAGCGGAGGAAATGATCTATTAAAGGTCTTTGCCAGAACATAAAGCAACCCTAACCCTTTTCATTGGAGTTGGTAACCATGGTTTCAAATTTTATATGGATGCCATGTTGGTACAAGTAGACTTCACTCTGTCACTCTACACAGTTTTAGTGGTATTGATCAATACAAGGCTTGTCTTGGTTGTATCTTCTAGAATTAATAAAGATAGGAACAATCGCTTCCCATGGCTCATTCAGATTGCTGAAAAGAGGGAGAGGAAAGCCCTAACCAAAACATCAATCGAAACACCAACACCAACAACAAAGTGGAGTGACATTGGAGTCTAAGAAACTGAGATATATCATTTCTTTATGTCAGTACCATTTCAACTCTAAATATATTTATGAACACACTGAGAAATTAGTTCTAATGCATAAATGTTCCGGAATAATTATTTAATATAAGCCTTAAAAATATATGGTCGATCTCATTAGAGTCGACTGAGTTGATATTATCTGTCAATTGTTATGCTTATCATCATCATCTAGTATTGTTTGTCCAAACTATTTGGAGTTGACTACCTAGATCCCATCTCCCCATTGAGCTCTATGCTTATCATCTAATTTTGTTTGCCCCAACTATTTGGTGAGGATCATGAGTCTATTGTCGTAAAAAATCTTGTGAATCGATGGTTATCTTCTTATATATCAAATCCTTTGGACATAAAATGAGCAGGAAAGAAGATTTGTTAAGTTCACTAAAGGGAAGTACAGTACCAGAAATTGGTAGGAAATTGCAGAATAGAAAACATGATGAGAATAATTAAAAATGTATGAGTAGAAATTGTATCACAAATAAGGATATGAGAATCATTGTTTGTAAAGTCAATAATATAGAAAATAGGTCAACATTACCTACATATGTGAAGAAGCTCCTGAATCAAGAAGGCAAGGAGATCAGGAAAATAACAAAGATGCTTCATTTAATTTTGACGAGGAAGCAGTGAGGCAGGAAGAATTGGAAGCATTGATTGACATTAAATACCATTAATTTAACTTTTATATGTTTACAGGTGACTGGATCATGCAACAGGTAGCAATATATGTCGGGATGCATAGATTATGCACTGTTACTATATATATCTTTAAATACCTCCTATTTCATATTTAATAAAACATAAGTAAACAGTTGATGGTAATCTAAATTTTGCTTATTATATCCTATCATTTTTATCTACCCATGTTCTATTTAGTTAACCTTTGTTCTTTTGTGATTCTTTATGTTTTGCTCCACCATTGGTGTGAGATCAATTTTTCTGCTATGCAGCTCTTGCCTTATATCTCAATAATAATTGAAGTTGTATGTAATGGTTACCGACAATTTATTTATTTTTATACTTGACATTTTCCATCCTTTTTGATAGTTTTTCTATGTTTGTTGCACTTATAGTTTTCCATACGCTCTTTTAGGTGGAACATGTAAGAGCTGAAAGAAACTTGCTTGCTGAAGTTGCTAGCCATTACATTGTAAAACTATACTATTCATTTCAAGATGACGAAGACCTTTACCTAATAATGGAATATCTTCCTGGAGGGGACATGATGAACCTACTTATTAGAGAAGATACCCTAACTGAAACTGTTGCTAGGTTTTATATTGCTCAGAGTGTGTTGGCAATTGAATCCATTCATAAACACAATTATATACACAGGTTTGTACATTACATATTAGAAGTAAAATTCGTGTTGCATTGAATTACATTCTTAAATACCAATTCAAGATCTACATATTTGTGTTTAGGGACATAAAGCCTGACAACCTTCTGTTGGACAAAAATGGTCACATGAAGCTGTCAGACTTCGGCTTGTGTAAGCCAATTGATTATTCAAAGCTTTCAACATTGAAGGAAGACGAACCCATGCCTGATGAAAATATTCGGGAATCAATGGATATAGATGGGTTTTTGGATAAAAATAATGATAATATATGGAAAAGTCCTCAAGAACAGCTACAACATTGGCAAATGAACAGAAGGAAGCTGGTATATTTACTAAAATATCTTACCCGTAACTAATCTGTGGAATAGTTGTTTTTTTTTCATAATAAAATTTACTGCCCTTAATATTGCTTGTCATAGCTCAAGTCTATGATATAGCTTATGTCTGTTTTTAGGCATTTTCTACTGTCGGAACACCAGACTATATTGCTCCTGAAGTATTATTGAAAAAAGGATATGGCATGGAGTGTGATTGGTAAGTAATTGCTGAAGTCTGAGCCATCCTATACACCTGCTTTCTAGTTCTTGTTGTAATCATGTATCTAGCATTCAGTACAAAAGCATCTTGATGCAGTGCTAGACTGCTACTGAATATTGTTATTTTTTATGATTATCAAAATGAGATTAGTGTTGATTCTTTATCAAATTAAATGAAAGCCCAATCTCATCTCTCCCTCTTCCTCTTTTTCTTTTTTCCTCTAGGTTCCTCTTCTTGTTCCCCTCCTCCTAACTCACATTATCCTCTCTTCTTCACTACCTCTCTCTTCTTCACAGTCCTCCCCGTTCTTCCTGGCATTATCCTTCATATTTTTCTATTTTTCTCACATAGTTGGCCCTTTGGCTTCACGCCACTGTCCGAATCCATCTGCAGCTGCTTACATGTATGACATTGGCTCAAAGCAGCAACGCAAGAAATAATCAACACAGTGATCAATCTCTGTTAACTAATACTAATGCATTGTTCTATAGATCTCATTATACTATGATCTTGTTCCCAGTTTTCAATCCTATACGAGACATATCTGAATGTGAGAACTGGCAATTGGGATTGCAAAGGGAAGTTTGTCAATCAGATGCCTTTGCATATCTGATTCAGTTAGCTGGAGTTGAGCTTATCTAGCGAGGGTGATTGATGCAAGAGTTTAATTAATATTCAGTCTTTTTTATGTATTTTATGTATTAAGTGTAGTGTATTTGGTGGGTAGTTTTTTTAGTTCCACTAGTGCTATATAAGGGCTCTGGTCTGATAAACTGTTCATGTTATGATGATTTGAATCAATGTATCTATTTTTCTCCTTATGCTTCCCTCTCCTTTTCCCCTTTTAATGTTATCAGAACTAGATAGGAGATCAAATTGACAAAGTTATTGCTTTGAGTCGAATTGAGAAATGATTATATAAATATAATTTATACTTTTATGAGTATCAGATATTTTATATAAGTTAATAAAAATATTGAAATTAAAATAAATCACTTTAAAATATAAGAACTTAAATCCAATAAAGCATATTCAAATGTATATTTAAATTTATATACAAAAATGAAAAATCTTATATATACAATTGTATATTAACCTAGCTGTGGCCGGTCCTAAGTCCGGATGAGAAAGAGGGAGGGTTGTTGATGCAGGTGGGATAGTGGGATGGTGAATCTTTCCACGTGCGGAGTTAGAAGAGAGAGGGGTAGAGAGAATTGAAGGAGGAGGGACTTCACGAACAAAGAGGATTTGCCTCTAGATTTAAACAAAAAAAAGTATTATTAACCAAATAATCAATCAATGAATTACAGGAGCCTTAGCCCATGTTTAAATAGGCTAAGAAAGGAGAAAACTTCAAACGAACAAAAGAAACAGTAAATATTTTTAAACTGAATAGAAAATTTTTAAAACTAAGCAGAAAATTTTAAAACAAATAAAAATAATGAAATCCTAATTTGCGGCGGCAGTGCGTCACGACCATGGAGGTGTCCATGGTTCGGCTGTGGTATGGACCACGACCGTGGATGTGGCCATGACCTGGCCGTGGTGGAGACCATAAGCAGGTCGTGGTCCTTGTTGGATGCCCCCTTTAAGCTGTAAAATAGTCCATGCCCATGGAGATGGCCACGGGTGGGCTGTGGTAACTTCTGGGAGCTCTAAGTTGCCTCGTTTCGATTTAGAATGAAGCATATGTGTGTCAGGAGGCCATGGAGATGTTAAAATTCTTATTTGAGGCTTTAATTGCTCTTCGGCATAGCTTGAAAGAAGGTAGGGTCACATCATAAGAAGAGAATCGATTAAGCAATTGGATGCGCCTGCATCAGACGCCCAAGGTTGAAAAGAACTCACCTCGAGTTCGAACCAGTGTCATCACCTTCTTTGGCATGAAGCATATCTGTGTCAGGAGGCTATGAAGGTGTTGAAATTTTTATTTTAGGCCTTAATTACCCTTCATTATGGCTTAGAAGAAGGCATAGTTGCGTCATAAGAAGAGAGTCGATTGAGTTGCTGCATGCGTCTGCATCAGACGCTCGGGGTTGAAAAGAACTCAACCTCGAGTTCGGATTAGTGTCTTTAACTGTGTACGGACTCATGCTCACTCGTTGCTTTGCCGGTAAATCTAGACTTGAGTCTAAAATACTGCTCGGGCAGAGTTGTAAGACATAAATAACTTTCTTTTGTGCGTCCACCTTTAAATACCTGGACATAGAAAGAAGATGTGAGATAGAAGATACCAAAAATGGAGTGAACTCCTTTCATCGGGGTGCTAGTACAATCTTCTGGCCTTCGACATAGGTGCTTTTCCATCCATCGTGGATAGCTTGGCGATCGTGTTGCCAAGGTGGTTCTAACAATACTAGCATGCATCTATCACTTCATCCTTGTGAGTGAGAAAATTCTTACAAACAATTATCACCTCGCCAATGTCATCCTCATCATCGACAGGGTTTTTCAAGTTTTCTTCAATTACCTCATCAACATCATCATTGTTGTAGATGGGGTCTTCTATGCCTTCTTCAATTGCCTCATCAATGTCATCATTGTCGTAGATGGGTTCTTATCTTCTTTGAACTCAGTGCTCTTAAGTTCGTCCTCGTTGTAGACAAGATCTTTCATGTTTTCTTTGAACTCGATGCTCTCAAGGCCTTCCTTGTCATAGACAGAATCTTTCACGTCTTCTTCAATTACCTCATCAACATCATCATCGTCGTAGATGGATTCTTCTGTCTTTTTTGAACTCGGTGCTCTTAAGGTCATCCTCATCATAGATGGGATCTTCTACACCTTGAATTACCTTGTCAACGTTATCTTTGTCATAAACGGGGTTTTCCATTACCTTGTCAATGTCACCTTCATCGTAGACGAGGTCTTCCATGTTTTCTTTAACCAAGACTGCTCCTCCGTCTTCTCATGCTCATCTTCATATGGTACTTCATCAATGTCGTCTTCGTCGTAGATGGAGTCGTCCATTTCTTCTCCAACCGATAGAGATTGCTCTTCGATTGATTGGGTGGCTTTTCGCATAGTATGAAAATGTTGAGCATAACCAAAAGGGAGGAAACAACCTTTCATATTCTTCATCTTTTCCTAATCGGTAATCTTGGTCTTGCCCTGTCACTTGCGTGAGCGCTACAATTGTTTCCACCAAGGTGAAACTCGACCCTTAAGTATCATGGCTAGCAATTTTACTTTGACATGATCTGGAACTTTGTTGAAATAAAAAATCTATTCAAATTCATCAATCCAATCCATAAAATTTTTTACGTGTATTATGCTGAAAAACTCGGGAAGCTCGATGCAAAAACTAAGGTCTCCAAGCTGTTCTTCGCTGCCATGGTGTTCGCGATGATACGGGTTTTCAAAACTAGAAGTAGACCGTCAATTAAATACCTCATTGTCTTCAAGATCTCGCATTGATAGCTGCCGAGATAACTTCGCAATTTGTCTTTATAGATCCTTGATGTGCTCGTAGAGTCTTTGATCTTGGTGTGAGGCTTTCTCGGTCGGAATTGGTTTGTCACGACCATGGCCATGACCTTGACCATGACGACCATCCATGGATCGCCGAGATTACTCTGTATTTGTCTTTGTAGTTCCTTGAAGAGCTCGTAGTTTCTTCGATCTTGGTGCGAGGCTTCTTTAGTCGGAACCTACCTATCACAACCATGACGATCCTCCATAGATCTAGGGCTCTGACATCAACTGACGCAGGCGAGGTAGCGGGATGGTGAATCTTTCCATGTGCAGAGTTAGAAGAGAGAGAAGTAGAGAATTGAAGGAGGAGAGATTTTGCAAACAAAGAGGATTCACCTCTAAGTTTAAATGAAAAGAAGTATTATTGACCAAACAATCAATCAATGAATTACAAGAGCCTTAGTCCATGTTTAAATAGGCTAGGAAACGAGAAAATTTTGAATAAACAAAAGAAATAGTAAAAATTTGAAAACTAAAAATATTTTAAAATTAAATAGAAAAATTTCAAAACTAAATAGAAATTTTTTAAAACTAAACAGAAAAATTCAAAACAAATAAAAATAACAAAATTCTAATTTGTGGCGGCGGCATGCCACGTCCGTGGAGGTGTCCACGGTCCGACTGTGGAAGTGGCCACGGTTCGATCGTGGAAGTCGTCATAGCCTGGCCGTGGTAGAGACCACGATTATGGTGGGGACCACGAGCAGGCCGTGGTCTTTACTGGATTCTCCTTCAAGCTGTAGAATAGTCCACGCCTGTAGAGATGGTTATGGGTAGGCCGTGGTAGCTTATGAGAGCTCCAAGTTGTCTCGTTCCGATCCAGAATGAAGCATAACTGTGTCAAGAGACCATGGAGGTATTGAAATCCTTATTTAAGGCCTTAATTGTTCTTTGGCATGACTTAGAAGAAGGTAGAGTCGGGTTATAAGAAGAGAGTCGATTGAGCAACTGGATGTGCCTGCATCAGTTGCATTAGGTTGTCAGTCAGCATTGAACTTCGATAAATTTCAATGAATTGATCCATTAAGATATTGTACTAATGCATGTTGTTCTCCGGAAGAAAAATGTTACAGGGTCCGATTGTAACATCTCAGCAAGGACCGTTACATTTTCTTGAGAACTTGGGTGTAGTGTTAAATATACAAGACTTCTCATACCATAAGTTGGTTAAAAATAAATAAAAATGTAGTCCGATATACGAAGTTCTCGTTATGTGAGGTCCCGAGGAAGGATCTTTGGTACACAGCTTTACTCTGTTTTGTAATAGGCTATTTTCAAAACTTTAATTTATAATCTCTAGGTCACAAAACAATAACTTAACCATTGTGCCAAGGGTTCGCTTTGTTAGTTAAAAATAAATACAAAAACAACAACTAAGTCTTTTTCCCACTAGGTGGGGTCGGCTATATGGATCCTTTTACGCCATTGGGCTTTATCCACTACTATATCATCATCTATACTTAAATAAATTTTATCTTATTTTATTATGGTAACCAAGTCTTTTTTGCTCTTCCTCTTACTCGTTTGATGTGTATATTTGTTATCGTTTTATATCGCCTAATTGGAGCATTTATTGGTCGTCTAAGTACATGGTCATACCACCTTAAACGTGTCTCTCAGAGTTTTCCTTCAATAGATGTAACTCTGATTTTCTCTCTAATGCTCTTATTTCTTATTTTGTCCATCATTGTATGTCCGCACATCCACTTTAACATCCTCATCTTTGCAACTCTTATCTTTTATTATATGCTCGAGTTGTAATCCAACATTCAACGTCATATAACATAGCAGGTCTAACTGTTGTTTTGTAGAACTTTCCTTTAAGTTTTAAAGGTACTTTACGATCATATAAAACACTCGACGTTTTTTTCCATTTCAATCATCCTGCTTGTATTCTATGTAAGACATCTCTCTCAATCCCTTCATCACTTTGCAAAAATGATCCTAAATATTAAGCTCTCAGTTTTAGACAACTCGTCATCTCTTATCTTAACACTTGTCTTATTACGTCTAATATTGCTAAACTTAAATTCTATATATTCTATCTTTACTCTACTAAGTCTAAAACCTTTCACTTCTAGTGTTTTTCGTCAAGATTCTAGTTTAGCATTTACTCTTTCACGTGTCTTATCTACCAAAATAATATTATCTGCAAATAACATACACCACGATATTATGTCTTGCATGTGTCCAGTGAATTCGTCCATAATTAGTGTAAAAAGAAAGGAACTTAGAGCTGATTCTTGATGTAATTCTATCTTTATTGGAAATACTTCAATTAATGTGCTTGAAGCCTTCACTCTGATCGTTACTTCCTCATACATATCCTTAATTAGTTCAATATAAATTACACTAACACCTCTCTTTTCTAGAATTCTTTATAAAAATTTTATACATCTTATGCAATAAAAATTTAAATTTTTATACTCGTTTGACCTACTTAAATTACCTAAATTAAGTTAGTCATCTAAACCTTCATTAAAAAGTTGATGAAAATACCTCTTCCACCGCTTTTTTATTTCTTCATTATTTACTAGTATTTTATTGCATTCATCTTTAATACATCTTATTTGAATAAAATCTTTTGTCTTTCTCTCTCACTTTAGCTATTCTATAAATATCTCTTTCTCCTTCTTTTGTATCTAATTTTCGATATAACCGTTCAAAAATTTCATTCTTAGCTTCATTCATTGCTTTTTTAGCCTTTTTCTTGGATGTTGTATATTTTTTCAAGTTTTCCTCGTTCTTAAAAATATATAATTTCTTATAGGTGATTCGTTTTTTCTTCATTTTTTCTTGTACTTTCTCATTCCACCATCAAGATTCTTTACTTGGTGGTGCATGCCCCTTTGACTCATCGAGTACACTCTTGACTACTATTTTCAATTTTGATACTATCTTATCCCATGTTGTATTAGGGCCACTGTATATTTCATCTAATACTTGCACTCCTACTTCTCCTTAAATATATTCTGTTTCTCATCCTTTAACTTCCACCCCTTAAGTCTTAGAGTCGTGTATATTTTCTTTCTATTAATACTATGTTTGAGGTGTATATCCAATACTACTAATCTATATTAGGTAGTTAAGCTTTCTCTAAGGATGATCTTACAATCTTTACAAATCTTTCTATCTCTCTTCCTAACCATAAGAAAGTAAATTTGTGATTTATTATTTTCACTTTTGAACGTACCGAAGTGTTTTTCTCTTTTTTTTTTAAAAAAATATATTAGCTAGTATAAGATCATACGCTATCGCAAAATCCAATATAATTTTACCTTCATTTTTTTTTAAATCCATAACTCCTATACACCCTTTCATATTCCTTATTTTTTACCCCGACATGCTTATTTAAATCGCCTCCTTTTAACATCATTTCAATTGACGGAATATTTTGTAATACTTCATCTAGATCGTCTCAAAACTTTAATTTGGTATCTTTATCTAATCCTGTTTGAGATACATATATACTAATTACGTTCATAGTTGCTTCTTGCCTACTCATTTTGTTTCTTGTATACACAAAATATTAATTCTTCTCTTAATCATCGTATCTACTACCTACATTGCTTTACTTGTGAGGGTTCTTATATTCTATGTATCAAATCTTAGACTATTTGTTTTTCTATAATATTTATTCTTATCCAACCTATGGTGTGAGAATTCTTGTTTATTTAACATTACACCCAAGTTCTCATGGAGATGTAGCGGTCCTTGCCGATATGTTACAGTCAGATCTTGCAACGCGAACTCTTGTATATTTATCACTATAATTGAGTTCTGGAGATGTAGTGGTCCCTGCCGAAACGTTATAGTTGGACCCTGTAACGCATTCCTTCCGGAGAACAACCTAACATTGACACAATAGTTTGATGGATCCCTTCATTGAACATTGCCTTAGTTTAATATTGGCTAGCAACCTACGCAACTCTCTTCCTTTATCTGGGCTTGAAACTGACCACGACAAGGTTAACTCATCATGGGTGGAGTTAACGACTTGGAACATAGAATATAGGAACGCTCACTCACTGGTAAAGCAATGGAAGTAGTAGATACTATGATTAGAAGAAAAATTAATATTTTGTGTTAACAAGAGACAAAATTGATAGGAGAGAAGACAAAGATTATAGAGAACATAGATTTTAAGTTATGATGCATAGAAAAGAGTAGAACGCGAAATTGAGTAGCTATTGTTATAGATAATTCATTAAATGATGAAGTAGTAGGAGTAATTAGAAAAAGAGATAAAATTATAGCTCTCAAGATAGTGATAGTGAAAGAAACTGTTAATATAATTAACATATATACACTTCAAGTAGGATTAAATGAAGGTACTAAAATTAGGTTTTTGGAAGATTTAGATAAGGTAGTACAAAGAATTTTGCTAAACGAAATGATTTTAATAAGAGGAGATCTAAATGGACATGTATGAGTAAAAAATGTGGAATATAATAGAGTATATGAGGGTTATAGATTTGGAACAAGCAATGAAGAAAGAAAAATTATATTGGATTTTATAATAATATATGAACTTATACTAGTTAATATATTTTTTAATAAAAGAGAATATTTGATCACATTTAAAAGTGAAAATAATAAGTCGCAAATTGATTTTCTTTTGGTGAGAAAGAAAGACAAAAAGATATGGAAAGATTGTAAAGTTATTATAGGAGAAAACTTAACTACCTAACATAAGTTGGTAGTATTGGATATGCGACTTAAGCATGTATTAATAGGAGAAAAACATGTAGGACTCCTAGGATTAAATAATGGAAGTTAAAAGATGAAAAAAAATATATATATAAAGAGAGGATAGGAGTACAAGTATTAGAAGAGATTCATGATGACTCGAATACGACATGAGATAAGATGATATTAAAGTTAAAAATGGTAGCCAAAGGTTTATTAGGTGAGTCAAAGAGATGTGCACCACAAAATAAAGAATCTTGGTGGTGGAATGAAAAAGTACAGGAGAAAGTAAAGGAAAAACAAAAAGCCTATAAAGTATTATACATTTGTAAGAATGAGAAAAACTTAAAAAATACGTATAATAGCCAAGAAAGAGACCGGGAAAGTAGTAAGTGAAGCTAAAAATAAAACTTTTAAACACTTATATCGACAACTAGATACAAAAGAAGGGAAAAAATATATTTATAGAATAGCTAAAGCTAGAAAGAGAAAGACTAGATATCTTACTCAAATAAAGATGCATTAAAGATGAATGCAATAGGGTACGATTGGATAATGAGAAAATAAAAGAGCAACGGAAGAGGTATTTTCATCATCTTTTAAATAAATGTTTAGGATATCAATTTAATTTAGATAATTTAAGTAGGTCAAAGGAATATAAAAATTTAAATTTTTATCGTAAAATTCAACTTTCAGAAGTAGAACAGATTTTAAATGGGATGCAAAAATGAAAAAGTAGTTAGACCAGATGATATTCCGATAAAGGTATGGAAGTGTTTAGGCAAGCAAGGTATTAAATAACTTATAAAGTTATTTGAAAAAAAAATTTATCTGTGGAGAATAAGTTTTCTAGTTTCTTTATATACAAATAAAGGAGACATAAAATTATACAAATTATAAGAGTATTAAATTAATGAGTCGTACTATGAAATAATGAGAAAAAGTAATAAAAAAAAGACTAAGGAAAGTGATCACGACGATTAAAAATCAACTTAGATTTATGCTAAGAAGGTCGACAATAAAAGCTATACATCTTCTTAGATAACTAATTTAAAAGTATCAGGAACGAAAGCAAGACTTTCACATAGTATTTATTGACTTTGAAAAAACTTATAATAGAGTCCAAGGGTAATTATGTGGAGAATTCTAGAAAAGAAATGTGTTAGTGTAATATATATAGAAATAATTAAGGATATATATGAGAATGCACTGACAAGAGTGAAAACGTTAAGAGGATTAACCCAAGCATTTCTCATAAAGATAGTGTTACATCAAAGATCAATTTTAAGTTTCTATTTTTTTATATTAATTTTGCATGAACTCATTAGACACATTCAAGATATGGTATCATGGTGCCTATTTTCTGCAGATGTTATTGTTTTGGTAGATGTGACATGTGAAGAAGTAAATGTTAAATTTAAATCTTGGAGAAAAATGCTAGAAGGGAAAGGTTTTATACTTAATAGAGTAAAGATAGAATATATGAAACTTAAATTTAGCAATATTAGATACAATGCGACAATTGTTAAATTAGGAGATAATAAATTATCATTGAAAGTTTTAAATATTTAGGATCAATTTTATAAAAGGATAGAGGAGTTGAGAGAGATGTCTTACATAAAATACAAGTAGGATAATTGAAATGGATGAGAGCATCGAATATTCTTTGTGATTGTAAAGTACCATTAAAATTTAAAGGGAAGTTTTACAAAACGACGGTTAGATTTATTATGTTATATGAAACTGAATATTAGGCTATAACTCGAGCACATGAGCAGAAAATGAGAGTTATAGAGATGGGGATGTTAAGATGGATGTGTGAACATGTGAAGATGAATAAAATAAAAAATGAGAACATTCGAGCGAAAGTTAGGGTTGCACCTATTGAGAGAAAATTGTGGGAGACACATTTAAGATGGTTTAAACATATATTTAGACGACTGGTAGATGTTTTAGTTAGGTGATGTAAAGTATTATAAATATGCAAATCAAATGAGAAAGAGGAATACTAAAAAATACTTGGTTAGCAATGATAAAATAATATAAAATTTATTTAAATATAGATGATGATATAGTAGAAAATATAGTCCAATGACATAGGAGGATTCATATAGCATACCCCACTTAGTAAGATAAGACTTGATTGTTGTTATACAATATATCTGCTGCTATATAAAATTCAATTAGATTTTGCATATGTTTGTTTGAGACAAATCTATTTGGAATACCTGGTTCTACCAATTCCAGGTTTTAAAGCTGATTTTCCCCATTTTTAACCAACTGAAGCCCTGGTTTATATATCGAACAGGACTACGATGGGCTTTAGTTCACTGTTTTTGAAGATATTGCTCTCACCTCTCTTTCTTTTCCTCTCCTCGTTAGTGACTCTGCAGCACACCTTTATATCATTACTTGAAACTTCTAAATTATGGAAACCAAAATATCTCTATATTACTTGAAAACTTTTATTTGCAGAACCATTTAGTTCTACCTACTTGTTCTCTCAGATTTCCTTGTATAATATAATTGATTTTACTTTATGCTTGCAATATTTACCTCTTGAATATTTGCATCACACAAAATTGACTTAGGTTTGATGGTCTGACTAAGTAGGCACATTTTCTCTCATTAAAGATAAACTATTGTATCCAATTTAGCACTCTACCTATTCAGCATATTAATAATCATTCTTAACACTAATTCTAACGGATGCATGCATTCTCTTGCTTATTTGCAATAAAACATTACATGGATGTGTACTATTTTTCATGGCAACAAGTATATTCAGTTGTATTTACTTGTTGGAGAAATATGCAGGTGGTCATTGGGTGCAATAATGTATGAAATGCTTGTCGGTTATCCACCATTCTATTCTGATGATCCAATAACTACTTGTCGAAAGGTTGAACCTTCTAAACTCATGACTCCCCACAGTTATTTTTCTCCAAAAAAATATCTCAGTATGATGATAAGCTGCTAGAATGACTGAAACATGACTAAAATTGGTTTGTTAACATGAAGCTATGTTCCTGAATTGCCATATAATTTGCTCATGGCCCAGCCTGCGTTAAGGCCTTACAGGTTGTCTGTAGCTACAATATGGTTATAATTTCCATCTCGTTCCTGTAGTTGCCATTTGGTAATCAAAAATAAAAATCTGATAACTTAGCACTTAATCTTTGATTGAAGTTAGACTCCAGTGAAAGCTAGTTAATCAAAAATAAAATGGCACAAACATTGTGCTTATGTAATAGGGAGCGTTCCAATTTTGGTTATACAATACTTGGGTTTGCTTCTCAAGATAGAGGTGCATGTAAAAAAATTGGCGGTAGATTACATAGGTACCTTAGGAATAAGCAATTCTAAATCTGGGCAACTAAACTAGCACTGGTCGATTGCAAGAATATTTTCCTGCATTGTATCTCTATGCTGCAACTTATTCTAGACTGAACTGGTGCTATCTTGTGAATTTTTTCTGATGTTATATTCTGCTTTCACATTGGCACAAGATCTCCTGTGTTGTCTTCTAGATTGGAACTTCAAGATAGTGTCTTCTAGATTAAAACTTTTAGATATTGGCTTCTAGATTGGCGCTTTTAGATGTTTAATGATCTTGGTTGTTTTAATCATCTCCCACTGTCCAAATTCTGATCTTTTTTTAAATGTACTATTAGATTGTTCATTGGCGAAATCAACTCAAATTTCCTGAAGATTCAAGGTTGTCTCCGGAGGCAAAAGATCTCATTTGTAGATTGTTATGTGATGTTGAGCACAGACTTGGCAGTGGAGGGGCAGATCCAATAAAGGTTAAATTCAGATGATAAAATTTAGGAAAAGTTATCTTCCTTTTTTTTTTTTTGAGTTTTGTTGTAACTGCTTTCCAGGCTCATCCTTGGTTCAAAGATGTTGTTTGGGATAAACTTTATGAAATGGATGCGGCATTTAAGCCTGAAGTTAATGGCGAATTAGATACTCAGAACTTCTTGAAGTTTGATGAAGTAGGTCTTCCTTTATGTCCTTTATTATTTTGTTTTGCTGGTGAAAAATGGTTGTGTTCTCTCCCATATCTTTGGTAATACAATCGTGCAAAACATCAACCTAATTTTTCTTTATGTATTTAGATACTGCAATTTGCTCTCTGTGAGTTTTTTTTTTATATATACTCTAATCCACATTTGACTGCATCAGTTGGCTTCCGTGCTCACAACTATTGGTTCATACTAACTGGTTTTCTATTGAATCCTAAATAAATATGATTTTACTGCTTTCAGATGGGCTATGTATTACATCACCATATATATTTTTTACTTCTTTTATACTAACTTTTCTTTAATTTTGCCTGTGACCCAGTCGGAGCCCCCTCCATCAAGGACAGGATCTGGGCCTTTAAGAAAGGTAGGCAACATGCTGGTATTCTTTATTCAACAGTTGTTAAGATGACACATTTGCTGATACACGCTGTTTTTGTTAAAAGGTCTATTCTATAGTCAGGAATTTCCATAATAAAGATTAAGAAGTTGAGTGGAAAAAGGTAGTTGATTTGTCACTAGCAGTCAACTTTTTGTCCTCCAACAATATTTTCCTACGCTATGTGAACTCTACATAAAGTTTTATGGCTAGTAATACTAGGTCCAGAATTAAGTTATCCTTTGCACATTTAACTCTAATTTAATACTAGGTCCAAAATTAAGTTTATCCTTTGCACATTTAACTCTAATTAGTGCTACTTGTCTAACTTTCAAGTATGTTGGTTGTCTTTATACATGCATATACCATCTTGACTTAATTACTTCCATTTTATCATCTATGGAAGGTAAGTTT
Organism: Wurfbainia villosa; assembly: GCA_025175895.1. NCBI lineage: Eukaryota > Viridiplantae > Streptophyta > Magnoliopsida > Zingiberales > Zingiberaceae > Wurfbainia > Wurfbainia villosa. Next base: position 1,768,395 of record CM046005.1, read on the forward strand.
ACTTTCATTGCTAGTTGATAATATTTATTTTAAATATTTTATCTCCTAACCTATACATGCTCTTAATGTCATCGTTGATGATACATTAACTTTTTGTGTTATCTCTTTATTGCTTAATACTCTTAACTCAAAGCATGGTTGATTTCCGTTATCCTATATTTTCTCTTCTAGCAAGGGGAGCACTACAAGTTGTAACACAGTTTTGCCCATTTGAGATAATTTCTTAATAGGTGAATGGACCTGAGTAGGCATATCTATGTCAATATTTCAACTTAAAAACTCAATAATGATCTATATTTAACAGCCTACTTCATCCATTTTGTTTCCTACATGACCACAGAAAATTCATGATTTGTCATAAATCCATGTGAGTCTGAACAACTGCAGATTTTTTGAAACTTAGAGCAACCACAACAAAAATAGTAAAAATCAGAAACACTTCTACACCAAAAGTTACCAAGGATAACCAAAAAAAGAAAAAAAAAACCCTAAACCAAGAATAACTAAAGCTTGGTACATTATTGACTATTCTATTTCTAGATCGCATTTGGGTTCTTCACACTAGACTAGTTTTGAAGCATGCTATTGGAGGTTCCTTTTGAATACTAGCCATGGATTTAAATTCCCACCCGTGCCGAGCGATACGGGCAGAATTTACCATTCCGCTCGACACCGGAATAAGGAAGGTATCGAAGGCGTGACCGCGACGACCTCCGTGGGGGCAGCACGGCTTTGCCCGGGGCCGCGGCGATCACGGGCGACCTCTTGTGCGGCCACGAGTTGCCTCACGCAGGGCCGCAACGGTTGTCGGAAGCTTCGCGCGGTGTCGCCGGTGGCCTTGCGCGGGCCCACAACAGTCGTTGACGCCCTCGCATGAGGCCCTGGCAGCCTCGTGCGGCCTATGCGAGGTCGCAGCGGTCGCAGGTTGCTTGCTCGGGGCCGCGGTGACTGCCAACGGCCTCGTGCTCGACCTCTGTGGCGGTTGTCAGCGGCCTTGCGCACGGTCTCCGCTGCGGCTGTCTGCGGTCTCGTGCACGATCTCCGCAAGGCCACAAGCTTGCGGCAAAGGCGAGTGGAAAAAAAATCAACTCCCAAAACTGTGTTAATAAAATCAATTAAAATTTAATAAAATTCTTTTAAAATTTATTTTATTAATTTATATATTATAAATAATAATTTATTATTATTAAAATTTATTTATTTTTAAATCCTATTTAACCAAAATTAATTAAATTAATTTTATTATTATAATTAATTTTTTGGTAATTTTTTCTTCTTGTAATCATTTTTTTATTTTTAATATTTAAGTTAGAAATTTCATTTTTAATTTATGTATTTTATATTTAAAAATTATCAAAATTTATCGATACAACACGATACGATATCGACATCATTTCGTTTTGATCGTGAATTGAAATCTCAATACGGGTCGAAATTTTAAACCTTGATACTAGCTAACTAAGATGTTTATGCTTCAGTTGCTAAATCCTCCAAGAATATTGGGATAAAAAAATTGACCATGTCAAAAATTTAGACTGACATTGTTTTTGTTTTGAACGTACCAACTTATTGTGTGAACATAATTTGGTGCAGAAATTGTTAAATCCTCAAGATTTGAGTTTTGTCGGATATACATACAAGAACTTTGATGCTGTCAAAGGGTTGCACCAATCTCATGGTACAGAATTGCATTTTCTTGAGTAAATTATGTTCTCAATATCCTATTCCTTGACTTTGTTAAGAGCAAATACTTGGTCATTTTTTTCTTATTTTATTCTATGAATTTGCACCTTTTCTAGAGTTTTCAACTGATAAATATCATTTCGAAAAGGAAATGTAAGGATGCATATGTGTGCTGCAAGTGCATAAAATTAAAAAAAAAACTCAGAGAGGAAAATTGAAATTGATCTAATTAATTATGTACAATAGTATAAACATTATTTTTAGATGGCTTCTTTCTTTTTTGAAGAGTGGTCAACTAGTTGGATGGTCAGTAGAATAAGCTACTGGAGAATAGAGTTAACCTTTCATCCCTTGTAAAACTGTTTTTCTTTAAATTTGGTTCTTTGTCAATTTCTTTTGTCTTTATGCTTTGATTTGCATACAGAAATGGTTATTTTTATTCCACAGATTCTTGATCAAAACGGCATGATCTTTTAGGATGTTCAAATCAATAAACATTCATGTGTTGTGTGCTTACTGAATTGGTGTTTACTGATATACCTTTTTCCCATGTGGTTTTGGTGCTTGCATGAAAGATCACCCGCACAATCAAGTCATTTGGATAAAAATGGATTTAGATAACTTCAGTTAATGTAATAAGAATTGATTTAGTGGATTTGAATGTTTCTAGTGAGACATTGAGCTTATTGGAGGGGTAACATCCATGTAACAGATACAAATAGTTGTGGCAAACATGATTCAATGTTGCGGATGATTTAAATAAATTTATCTCGTGAAAGATTGTAACTGGATTACTATTTCTGCATTGTTGCTCCACAGAATTTGTTTATTCCTTATGCATGCTAAACTTTTGTAGTTAGCTTGTGTACTTGTGGTGGTGCAAAGATTATTTTGAAAGACATTAGAAAGATGCCCTAGTTAATGTTGTTCAACTCTGTTTTGATAAAATTTATTCTAATGTTAACTGTTAACATTTTACTAGTATGCAAAATCAACTATTTACCAACTTTGTCTTTTTGGCTGGGGATTCATGCAAGTTCCAATAGCTTCTGACACGAAAAAATAATAATAAAAAAAACAAAATCTAAAGCAGCCATTCTATAAATGACTCAAAAACTAGATTTTTAAACATGCACTGCCCCAAGTGCAGCATTCACTATCTCGTATTCTAGGGGCATTGAGATGTGTACCATCCTATATGAACAATATATACAGGCATTATATATGCAAACCATTCGGAGTTGAATGTTCCTTATTGTGCCCATGTCACTTGGTTGACGATATGAGATCTCAAACAATCCTGAAGCTGTACATGACATTCATTGTGTTAACTTTTTTTTTTCCCATTTTGTTCTACATTGCATCAATCATTTGCTGCTGACCATCAATTATCACATGCTTTCCAATATGTGAAGGATACTAAAGTTTGTTTAATTTAGTAAATTTACAATCTTTTATACATAATTGAATATTTTGCTTCTGTTTTCTCATTAGAGACACTTAACCGGTTGCAGTTCATGGTCAAAACCGTTCATCAATTGATTCTGATATAGTTACTTATGAAGGCTCTAAGTCCGTAATGGCTTAATTGTTTTCCCCACTTCATTTACGATTCTAATGCGGTGTTCCTCGTATCAATTCTTGTGTTTCTTTGCACAGGTGACGGTGGAAGGAAATCGACCGGAGGAAGTGGTGATGTGGACATGGTTTGTTCAGGTAACGCAATGTCCCCATGAGTGTGGCCAACTCACCAGTGAATTCATCTAAGACTAGTGCCCTACCAATGTGGATGTTGGACTTGCCTGCTCATTTTTAGTCAGGTTCGTCCAAATCCCATGGTCCTGATGAGCTACGGACTTCACATTTTATAGAACTAAACCATATTTAAGTTGTATAGTAGTGTGTTAACGATGTCAATTAAAGGCGTATGAGCTGTGGTTATTATGGTTTGGGACCAGAGTCATTTATGTGGGCGTGGTCATCCTCGATGCCCAGGTTAGCAGAACAAACTATGTCTACCCTTGTGGCAGTTTCTAATTATGATGCAAATTCAATCTTTTTGTGGACACTTCGGATTTAGCAATGTTTGATGTCTGAGGAACTGTCTAAATTGTGTTTCCTTGAGCCAAATATTGATCACATCAATTTTGTCTAGCACAAGCTATTTGTTTACAGTAACTGGGATCTCTGCAGCAAGTTGTATGTTCACTCTGAAATTGTTGGCATTTTGCGACATGCACGTTCTTGCATTGAAGGTATGTTTTGTGCAAGAATATTAAAAAGAAAGTTGATGTCCATTCATCCATTTCCAGTCGAACTACCATATTCAATCTACAGCGATTCTTATGGAGAATTCCATCTGAATCTGTATCAATTCTAGGAGCCTTGCTCATCAGTCATATCTTGCCGACTCTCTATTGCAAACCAACCGAAGGCAGGAATAAGCAAGAGGATTAAAATTTCAATCCCATTTATGATATTTTGAAGGTTTACCTTTAAATGTGTATAAATTATGTTCTGGATTTATTCTATCTCCGGACATCTGCAATCTGAGAAGAAAAAAAATGATATTTGCTCTATGAAAATCTGAACCCAAAGATGGGTTCATCTTCCATAATAGATCAACACAGCTTATCCTAAAGATGCATTATTTAGTTTTGTTAGTCTTTGGGCTCCCAAACCACCCGCCCTTCGGCCAGGTGACTAATTAGCATTTTGTCTCATGAATCGAAATCTCATTCTAAAATGAGAGTAACAATGAAGTGTCTTGTTTTATACCAAGAAAACTTCTGAAAAAACTTTGTTGCTTCTCCATTCTGCAATACTTGAAATGAGTAGTAATGATATAATCCATGATGAGCACAACTAATGAAACAGGTAGATGAGCCACCAGCAGTGCTTCATTGATGAATCCAGAGGGTGAAGTCTCCGCAAGAAGGGTTTAGTGACTAGCATATGTTAGATTAATTTAGATTAATTTTTATTGCTTTATATTAATTTTTATTATTTTAAATTAATTTTTATTGCCTTAGATTAATTTATATTAATTTTTTATTGCTTTAAATTAATTTTTATTGTTTTAAATTAATTTTTATTGTTTTAGATTAATTTTCTGCATTTAAAAATAATTTTTTACATTTAAAAATAATTTTCTGTATTTAAAAACATATTCTGCATTAAAAAAAATATTTTTTGCATTAAAAATCATTTTTGCATTTAAAAAAATATTTTCTGCATTAAAAATAATTTTCTATATTAAAAATAGTTTTCTTCATTTAAAAATAATTTTCTGGATTAAAAATAATTTTCTGTATTTAAAAAAAATTCTATATTAAATATAATTTTCTGGATTTAAAAATTATTTTCTGCATTAAAACTAATTTTATGTATTTAAAAAATATTTTCTGTATTAAAAATAATTTTTTATATTTAAAAATTATTTTCTCCATTAAAAATAATTTTTTGCATTTAAAAATTATTTTCTGTATTAAAAATAATTTTCTATAATTTAAAAATCATTTTCTGCACATTAGATTTATTTTTTGCATATTAGATTTATTTAATTTATTTTTCTGCACTTAGAAATTATTTAATTTATTTTTCTGCACTTATAAATCATTTAATTTTTTGTACTAAGAGAATATTTCATTAATAATGTCACACTTAGAGGGTATGAGCATCGTTCGCCCTCCTCTCTTCAATGGAGAGGATTTTCCTTCTTCGAAAAGACGAATGAAGTGTTTTATGAAAACCGACCTAGAGGTTTGGTTTTCAATTGGGAAAGAGTTCGTAGCTTCGGTGGATGACTCGGGTGAATTGTTAGATCCGGAGAAATGGATCGCAAATTTTAGGAAAAAGACTCAAGTCGATTACAAGGCTTTAAACATCTTGCAATACGGACTTACGAATGAGGAGCTAAGTCGAGTTGGGTTAGTCAAAAACGCTAAAGAATTATGAGATAAATTAATTTTATTACATGAACAGGCTAACTTGAGTCAACTCGAGGATGGTTTAGTTTTGATGGCAGAAATAAACACAAAAGGAAAGAAATCCAAATTAAGAAAGAGGAAAAGGAAGAAAGCATCTAAAGCTAAATTGGACAAGTCATCGTCGGAAGAGTCGGACGCAGAAATATCAACGAATTGCTTCGTAGCACTTGTGGTAGCCGACAAGTTCGAAGACGAGACAAACTCCGAGTTCGAGAGAAGCCACAGATCCTCATCCGTTTCCGAATGTTCTGACGAGGTAACTTCTCCCCTAGAAGATAAATTGTACAACATAATTGCATGCTTAGGTAGGAAATTAGCCAAGTCCGAGAATCGAGTCGATTCACTTCTTGAGGAAGTCCAAGTACTTAAGGAGCAAGTCAACTCGAAGACTTCGACTTGCAAAATTAAGGATAGAGACTCAACTCGAGTTGCAAAGCTTGAGAAAGAGAACTCGGTCCTAAAAAGGCAAGTAGAAGATCTGACCGGATCATTGAAAATGTTCACTTCGGGCTCCAAGTTTCTCAACATGATACTTGGATCTCAACGAGCCGTGTATAACAAATCTGGACTCAGATACAAGGCTAAGAACATAAATTGATTATACATATCCTTGTTTAATAGAAATGCTAAAGGTTGAGTCCAAGCTTGGGTTCCTAAGACTAACTTAGTCAATCAAATTGGACCGAACCAATTTTGGATTCCTAAAGAACAAGTTTACTTAGTGAATAAGACCCAACAAAGCTACTATGCAGGGGGAGCTAACTCGTTGATTGTTTCCTTAATTAGATAAAAAAACTTGCATGCTTTAGTTTACTTCATTTGCTTAATTTAGAATAAATTAAATAGGAAACAAAGTAGTTTAAACTTAAACAACCTAATACTAAGATAAGTGAACTGATAGTAAGTTAAGGAAGCTCTTCGAAGTGCATGTCTAGAAAGTGGTCATTGCTCCGATATCCAAGAAGGTCATGTGCTTCGCCACGACCTGGTGCACTAAGTCGAATGGAACTGACCGAAGCTAACTCACTAAGTCTTTAACTAGTTAGACCAAGATTTAGTCTAAAGTGAATCAAGTACTTAATTCCTTTATTGACTTTGTCTAGGAAGTGGTCGTTGCTCTGATAACCAAGAAGGTCATGTGTCTCGCCACGATCTGAAAGTCAATACTGGAAAAACCTACTTAACTAGCTCAAACCAAACTTGAATTTAACACAAATTTAAAACACTTTGAAATTGCTCATTAAATTTAATTAAAATAAAAAGAAATCTTCATATCACAAAATCCATAGGAATAAGTGTATTGAAAACCTAATTTGGGTGAGATGAGTTAGAATTTAATCAAGATTAATTAATTTAACTAACTAAATAATAAACTTAACAACAACTTAATTAATCTTAACAATAAACTTAAAAACAACTTAATTAAACTTAACAATAACTTAATTAAACTCAATCACAACTCAATTAAAGTTAACAACAACTTAATTAAACTCAACCACACCTTAATTAATCTTAACAATAAACTTAATACAATTTAACAACAACTTAATTAATCTTAACAATAAACTTAAAAACAACTTAATTAAACTTAACAATAATCTAATTAAACTTAACAATAAACTTAAAAACAACTTAATACAACTTAATTAAACTTAACAATAAACTTAAAAATAACTTAATACAACTTAACAATAAACTCAATAACAACTTAATTAATCTTAACAATAAACTTAAAAACAACTTAATTAATCTTAACAATAAACTTAACAACAATTTAATTTAATTTAATTAAACAATTAAACATAATCAATTCAATTTAATCAACTAAACTTAATCAATTTAATTTAACCAACTTAATTAACTCAATTCTAATCAACTTAATCGACCTAGTGTACTTAATCGATTCAACTCAGCTAATCAACTCAAATACAATCAAATCAACACAATTAGTCCCAAATCAATTTAAAATAACTCGCTTTATTTAAAATTTAAATTAAGGGGGAGAAAATAGTTTCAAGTTTATTAAACTTTGAAAAAGGGGAGTCTTAAATGTATTTCAAATACTCTAGCTTTAAGGGGAGTTAAGATACTTTCAAATATCTTATTTAAAAAAAACATAATTCTACGGGGAGTATTGAAAATTTAAAACTTAAATCAAGGGAGAGAAAAACTTACTTTGAAAAGATGAAGTCTTAAAAAGCTTAAAGATTTTTAAAATTACTACTTAGGTTTTGATATATGGGAAGAAAAAAATTAAATATTATAAAGCTTTATTCAGGGGGAGTTTGAAATTTTATGAAAAGTTTGAACAATTTTAAAAATTTAAAAATTTTGAAAACAAGTTTTTATTCGAGGAGAGTTTTGAAAATTTTGATAAGTTTGAAAATTCTTTAAAATTTTTGAAAATAAAGTTTTTATTTAGGGGGAGCTTTGGAAAATTTGAAATTTTTTAAAAATAAGTTATTATTCAGGGGAGCTTTGAAAAATTTGAAAATTTTGAAAAAACTTTAAAAATAAGTTTTTATTCAGGAGGAGCTTTGAAAATTTTTGAGAATTCCTTAAAAATTTTGAAAATGAGTTTTTATTTAAGGGAGTGTTAAAAAGTTTGAAAATTTTTATAGTTTGAAATTTTTTAAAAAGTTTGAAATATTGTAAAGCTTAAATTAAGTTGTTGAAAATTTTTTAAAACTTAATTTTTAAGCTTAAAAATTTCTTATTTCAACTCTTTACTATATTTTATTGGCATTTTAAATTTAATCCTTATTTTGATGTATGCCAAAGGGGGAGAAAGAGATATAAAGTTAGAGTTTTAAAGAAATATTTAATTATTGAAAGAAAGATGAAAAAATTTGATAAGGACTTATGCATCTCATACATGGTTTAATTTATACATTTATTGTACGTGTCAATATTTGGATATTGGTATTTGATTCTCCTAACTTTAACTGATGTATTGTCATACATCAAAAAAGGGGAGATTGTTGATGCAGTGAGCATCACTCCTTAGTTTTGATGTATGAACCACAGTTAAATATTAAGATTCACTTGTGTTCTAATATCAGTGTTAAGTGTACAGTCTTAACAGGAAGTCCAAGTAGGTTGTGTTGATCGAATACTAGGCACGTATCTTGATAGATTAGGAGGACCGGACACCAAACATGAAGTCCAGATGGGTCGCGTGGATCGGACATTTGGCATGAAGACCGGTTGGGTCTGGAGATCGGACAATCGATAAAAAGTCCAGTTGGGTCAGACAGACTGGACAGCTGGTGGAAGCCCTGGTGGGTCAGATCGGATGTCAAGAATGATAAGTCCGACAGGTAACCGGCAGGTAAGCCTCGAGTGAAGAGGTGAGGCCGAGTCCTCTGTAGGGGGACAAAGCTAGGCGTCTATTCGACGAAAAATCCGCATGGGACTTAGTAGTCGAGATCGGGCATTATTATTACTGCTGTCACATTTCATATTATCTATCTGTGCTAATCCTATTTTGCAGGGATCAGTCGAATGGATGGATTCAAGTCGACTGGAGATGTATCAGTCGACTGGATACCTATTTGGCAGGATCAGTTGGTGATCGATCAGAGATCGTGCGACGCAGATGGAAAGGGTCTCAATCGATTGAAGGGTTTAAGTCGATTGAAGAGGCAAATTTTTCGATGCGGAGCCGAGTGACGTGGAGTCGACTGAGGAGATTTCAGTCGACTGGAAGACCACGAATTCCATATCGACGGGCTAATGTGGAGTCGACTGGAAGACATTCCAATCGACTGAAAAAGGTTTATAAAATATGAGTTCGACCAAATCCAAGAAAAATGTCTAATCTACGTCGAAGTGCTATCAAAATCAACTCTCATCCACTAAAAGCTAAGGCGATCTTCCGACACTCAGAGCAAACTTCAACCATCTACTTAGTGTCGGTATAAGCTATTGTTTATTCTCTTTTTCGCTTCTGTATTTAATTTCATAGAGTGGGTAGTGTGTTACTCATCTCTAACTTTTGTAAAAAGCGAAACCCTCTGAAGTCGAGAGTTCTTGAGTCGGAGGACATTTTGTGAATTGCCTAACGAGGTAGCTCTCGGAAGAGCTGCGGGCCTTGGACTAGCAACCCGGTTAGGGTTGTGAACCAAATAAAACAAAGAGTGTCATTACTTTCATTTCCGCTGCATACTCGTATAGTTTAATTATTCTAAATAATTTTAAAATTAAAATAAATTTTTAAAACCTTCGAAATTCATCCCTCTCTCTCTGAAAAACACGATCCTACGTATTGGAATCGCCTTACCGATCAAGCATATTTGACATCCATACTCCTCATAAAGTTGTTAGGGGACAACTGTTATAGGGAATTTTCACTTGTCATACTCCATTCCTCATTTGTCATACGTCAAGGAAATCAAAATATAACACGTGGACTGCTACGTGAGACGTATATGGTAAGTGCTCGGGAAAATCATTAGTACTTGAAAAAGATCATGATGCTCAAGAAAGTCAATAATGATCGAAAGACCATAGTGCTAGGAAAAGTCAATAATGCTCGAGAAGACCATAGTGCTTGGAAAGATTTTGGTACTTAAGAAAGTCAGTAATATTTGAAAAAGTCATAATGTTTGAGAAAATTAATAATACTCGAAAAAACCATTGATATTTGGGAGATTGGATGGTGTTCCAAAAAAATCAATGGTATTTAGGCAAACTATCGAACGACCATACACCCTTTCTTAAGGATCCCAACTACCATCAAAGAGAATTCACGTCGTGCATGCTTTAGACAAGTAATTTGGCTAAACCTTTGGAGAAGTTCTACGATTGCTACTAATAATACCACTTTTATGTTTGTGTTTTGATTTAAAAAACGAAAAGGATCTCCTTCACCATGTTAGTTGTAGGCAGTTGCAACTACAATGCACGTCTTGCACATGTTGACAAGTACTACACCTAAAGCAGCGCTAAGGTGCTACTGAATATCTATAAATAAGTGTGTGTCCAAATTGAAAAGGAGGGTGTGAGGATTGCTGTCAGGTTGTCAGAATTTATGTGATCTGAGAATCACTGCGGAAGCTTTGTCGGAGAGAATGGAGAGATCTTGAAAATACCAAGGCACGGTCGGATCTTAGTTCGTGGATCAGAGGAGATTTTTCATTCGTAATTATCTTTTAGAGGGTGAGCAAACAATCGAAAGATCATCATCCCTATAGATTCGAAAAATCTTGAGAAATTATGAAGAAAGCACTGTAAGCCTATTTTTTATAAACTTTTTTATCATTTACAATAATAATCAAATTCATGCAATAGATGCAATAATTCTAACATTGGTATCAAAGCAAATGTTGATTTGCATCTGTTCGTGTTAATTTAGATGGTAAATTTCACAGTTCATCGCGAAAATGATGAGCGGTGAAAATTATCGAGTTGAACCCGATTGGGAAATACGGTTACACGAGTATTTTCTATGCTTAAGACAAGGAGCAGGAAACATTCGGCGATTTCCCAATGGTCGAGCGACAATTTGCCAAATGGGAAACAACCACCGCTTGGGTCACTCGATGAGTATAAATTGGGCGCACGGTGCATGAGCACTGGGTGTTCGGCATTGCGTCAAGCGTACAACGCCTGAGCATGTGGTGCTCGAGCGCGCGGTGGTTAAACATTGGCTTCATGACACCATGATAAAGTGCAATGCCCTAGTGCGTGGTGCTTAGGCATGCGGTGTTAGAGCACTGTGTGCTTGCCATTGTGGCAGACACAAAGTGCCCAAGCAAGCGGTGCTTGACACCGTAAGTCAAGCGATAAATCTCACGGATTGTGTGCTCGGGAGTACTTAACCACTGGGAAAAAGTGCTCGACACTTGGCTCGATAGTGAAATGCACAGTGTTCGGCCGGACCTAACGGTGGTCAACTTGCACACTTGGTGCTCGACCGAACCTAATAGTGGTTGATCGGCTTGCACACTTGGTGCTCGACCATACCTAACAATGGTAGGCTTGCACACTTGGTGCTCGTTCGGACCTAATGGTGGCCAGCTAGCACATAAGATGTTCTGCCACACCATATGGTGGTCAACATTGGTTGACCTACCATAGTTGATTATGATCAACTTAACTCATAACTTGATTGTTGAGTAGTTGCTTGGAACAACTATGACTCGATATAAACAACTTAATAATAGCCTTAGTCAACTAGGGTTGATGGTTAGGGACGATGAGAAAATATAATACCATACATAGGTGCTCGGGTGCCTGGGGTGCTCGGGGAAATTGAATGATGTTCGGGTTCTCATGAATTAACAATCAAGTTGAGTTTTTATAGTTTTAGTTGAATGGACTCAGATGACAATTGACTGGTAAAAGTGACAGTTGATTGGTCTAAGTGGATCAATAGGACCAATCGATTGTTCTCCAGCAAATCAAGAATTTTTTTTCTTGATTTATAGTGTTGGTTCTATGCCTGTATAAATTGAATTAAGTCGGTATATGTGCTGGTTTGTCGGTTTTGTACTGACTTAATTAATTTCAATTTTTTAGATGACACGGATGATTACTACCATGACTCGTCGTGATGTAATGCGAAATCAGCTGAGGGAAGCTATCTAGGGGATAGAGTACGACCCGACTTACGGAGTCGGTGGACACATGGGGAGATTGGAAAGATTATTTTGGTGCCTAGAGATGTAGGATTTTTTGATTCTGAACAACTATAGGATTTGGGCTTTAGTTCATTTATTGCCTGAAAACCTGAGTGATGTAGCGGATCAGATATGGGAGCGCTATGAGGGGCGCATTTCCTATACCCAATTGTGCACAAAGTTGTTTCACTATGCAGATTGTGAAGAGGATCCAAAAGAAGACCCTGAAGAGGTTTTTTTGCAGGATCTCTTCATCTAGGTTTCTTACAGGATTCTGTGTCCTGACATCATCTTGAGAATATCCCATTTGAAGATGTTCTAATTCAACCTAGAAAGATAGGACATGTTTGGATTACTACTGCGTTAGGGTTTGTCCTAGTGAGAATAGTAATTACTTATCTAGCTCATTAGAGTTGTTATTCAGGTTATGAGAAGGAAGAATATTATGTGTAACATTCTTAGTAAAATTTTGTTATCTATTAACAATGTACAACATATTTATGTTAATAATTTGTTCATTTTATATTGTTTACTCTACATAATGCATGATATTTGTTTATTGCAATATACTCTTTGATTAGTTCATTATGAGTATAATTTTAAATGATATGTTCATTTAATGCTAGGTATCATGATTGTATAATGATTAAGTTCATTAGATGGGATGTATGTGATAGAATAGGTCAATGTAAGTTAGATTGACATATACAAATGATGAGTGGGAACGTAGTTATCACTTGATTTTGTAAACCAAATCAAATTTACATTGAGTCAATTTAGAGATTACATACACTGAATATCTAAATAATCTATTTATTTATAGTAGATTATGACAATGAAAAATATTATAGCTGAACTCAACAAGGATGAAAAACTTAATGAGGAAAACTACAAGATCTGACACCTCAAGATACAATATGTACTTGAGGAATAAGAAGTTCTTGAGGATGTATATTAGGTTATTATAGAACCTGTTGAGGGTCCTAATGCACAACACAAACGAGACATTGATGTCTATAAGGCATGGAAAAAGAAGGATTCCATTGCTAAGGATATATTGATAAGTTCAATGGTTGATGACCTAACTTTTGAATATGAGTCATATCCTTCGGCTCATGCAATATGGGTAGCCCTTAGGGATAGATACAGTGGAATGAGTCTGAGCAAGCTTCGACAACTCACGATTAGGTTCGACAGCTACAATAAGCGCCCGAATATTTCGATGGTTCAACATCTCAGGGAGATGTCGAATATGATTCGGGAGTTTAAAACTACTGGTCATGAGTCGACCGATGAATAATAGGTTTAGATAGTTATTCGTTTTATTCCAGATTCTTGGGAAACCATGAAGCAAACCTTAAGTCACAGTGAGAGTATTAAGACTTTCACTGACGTCTCACACCATATTGAACTGGAGGCGGAGAGAGAAGAATCTGCAAGGATTTCTGGCCAAGCCTATTTGGATGTCGATTCTGCTGGATCATCTGGATCTAAGAAAAAGAAATGGTTCAAGAAAGGAAAGGAAAAGATGAAGGAAGCTGCTACTACTACTGGGGAAGGCCCAATCAAGAAGAAGGGCAAGAAGATAGGGAATAAACCTAAAAGCAAGGTATCTTGCTTTAGCTATGACAAAAAGGACCACTATGCTCGGGAATGTACTGAGTCGAAAAAGGTAACTTCAAGTCCATCTTCTGAGCATTTTGTTACTAGTTCCGTATTGTTGGCTGATTCTTATCCTTTGTAGATTATAAATTTGAGAGCAACCAACCATGTAGCTCGGGAACGGGTTACATATGTGGAGTACCGCAGGGTACCAGCTAGCAAAAAATGGATATATGTAGGAAATAATGCAAGAGTTGAAGTCAAAGGAGTCGACACTTATAAACTTAATCTTCGTGATGGAAGTACTTTGTTTCTACATGATGTCCTGTATGCTCCTAGGATTCGAAGGAATCTTATTTTTGTTACTTGTCTTCTTGATTTAGGATACTGTATTAATTTTTACAACCGGTGTATATAACTTAAGATTGACTCCATGTCAATCGGATATGATTTTTTAACGAATGGTTTTATGGTTCTTAATCTAGAACCAAATGTCAATTATGCGATTGATAGTTGTTTTTCAAACATTGCTCTTACTAGTGATGTAGATATAACTGATGATGTTTGACATATTAGATTAGGACATATATGATAAGATCGCATGAATCGGTTAGCTAAAGAGGGCTTCTTGGGCTCTCGTGATAAGATTAGCTTGTCTATATGTGAGCATTGTCTTGCTGGAAAAGCGATTAGAAAACCATTCAGTAAGACTATTAGAGCTGAGTCACCATTACAATTAATTCATTTGGATATTTGTGGTCTAATGAATATGAAGGCTAGACATGGAGTTTCCTATTTCATTATATTTATTGATGATTTCTCTTATTGCAATCATGTGTATTTGATTTCTCATAAATATGAAGCATTGGATTGCTTCATTCATTATATGAATGAAGTTGAGAATCAAATGGAACATAAGGTTAAGACTTTATGCACTGACCGTGGAGAGGAATATTTGTCTGATTTGTTTAAGATAATATTATTGGGAGTATGGAGAATACAATCAAAGTTCCACATTGGTAAGACATGAAAAAATCATGTGCTTATAAGATAAAAAGTTATCTCTATTGGTATGAGGCCTTTTGGGTAAAGCCCAAAAATAAAACTATGAGGACTTAGACCTGTAGGGGATCGATTGGACGCTAGAGGGGGGGGGGGTGAATAGCGCGTGCTAGTACCGATGATGGAAATCGTTCGCGTGCTTGTCTACAATTTTCGTTAGCGCAGCGGAAACAAAGATAATAAAGCAATAACGAAAATACAAACACACAAACGCAAGGATATAACGTGGTTCGGAACCGAATGGTTCCTACTCCACGGATCGAGCTCTAAAGAGCTCTAGCGATGCCACAAACACCACTAAGCAATAAACTCCTTCTCGACAACAAGTCGGAGGTGGAGAAACCTCGTACAATGAATTACAACAAGTAATACAAAGTAAACAAGCAAATACAAGTGAAAATGTAAAGAACACTTTACAAATTAGGGTTTTGAGCGCTTGCTTGTCGGTTGCTTGGATGAGCTTGAAGGACCCTGAAATGCACCTGCAAATCGCCTCACCAAAGCTCCCAAAGAACCAATGCCGAAATCCTCCACGAGCTCCTCTTTTTAACCTGCATCGAGCTGGATTTCCGCCGATCAGTCGACTGTCATAAGTCACTAGTCGACTGATGTCACTGTTGCTGTAATACAACGACTCAATCCACACTGGAAAAGTTTCAAGATTTCAGACTCTCACCGGTCGCCAACTTGGCGGTCGATTGCCGGCCCATATCGACTTGAGTCTCTCGCATCTTTCGCGACTCAATTGGCGATCATTGCCATCCATAGCGATCGCGCACTCGCTGATCGCCGATTAGCGATTGTGCCAATTTTAGTCCTAAATGTCAGTCGAGCTCTAGTCAATTCACGGTAGTCGGACCGACCATAATGTCAGTCGACTGCCAACCTCAAAGATGAGGTTTTAACCCAAGTATGGTGTCCCCATACTTGCTAGACCATCCTTAGCCTAAACCTAAGCCTTGTAGCCACCTCCATCAGCCTCACGCCTCTCGGATCCCTCCAAGTCATCCATGACTTGTTCATCCATCGCGCTAGCCTTCATGTGCTTCCATCGGCTATGTCATGCTAATGGTGTCTACACCATCAAGGTACATTGGACTTACACTGCCAAGACTCCGCTTGGACTTTACGCCACCAACCATTACTTATGTTGCCAAGACTCCCACTTAGACTTTATGCCGCCAACCATTGGACTTATGCTGCCAAGACTCCCACTTGGACTTTACGCCACCAATATCAAACCTCTTGGACTTCTCAAATGTCAAGACTCAAGCTTGGACTTTCCCTTGCCAACCCATGTTGGACTTTCCATGCCAAGACCCATGCTTGGACTTTTTCTTGCCAAGACCCATGCGTGGACTTTTCCTTGTCAAGACCCATGCTTGGACTTTACATGCCAAGTACTCAAGACTTGGACTTTCCATGACATGGTCAACTCCAGTCAACCATCAAAATCCCCCTACCCGGGTCGATTATGCCAACAATCTCTCCAAAATATTATCAGACATCAATGTCAAACATTGATATCAAACTTCCATGTCAAACATCAAAACATCGCTCGAGTCAAACTAGAGTCTGATCAATCGTGACATGGGTCGATTGCACCAACACTATCATTTCACCGTGTCCTGATACTATCTTATGAAGATTAATTAACCTTTGGTCCTATCTAACTATTCTAATTTAAGCAAGTAATAACTAACTAGGCATGCAAAACTAAATTAATCATGTAATCGAGCACACAAATTTAGTATTGGTTCCCCCTAGACCATTGAATCGATACGGTGTATTCACATAGTGGATTTAGTGTTAAATACGGAAAATTTAAAATACTAAAATAAAATGGCCAAAGAATTAAGAAATTTATCCTGGAAATTTTTCGGGAATTTTAGGAATTTTTTCAGAATTTTTCTGGATTTAAACGGAACCTGTACGAGATAATTATGGGGATAAGAAAAATAGACTTTTAAAAGGGTCTGTTTAGATGCGTAAATAGGATAAATTAACCTAAGTTATAATTATTTAACCTAGGTTTATATTTTCTCTCGATTTTCTTCGGTGCCGCTTCACACGACACGATCGTTCCTCTTTTGTTTTTTCCACTCGCGATTTCCCCGATTCTTCTTCTTCCCAAATCTCGCCGAACCCTTCTGTTCCTCGTTCTCTCTCGCGATCTTCTCTGCTGCGACGTGGCTCGCCGACTCCATCCACCTTTGTTCCGCTTCTCACGGCAGCGGCGATGGTCGACGGTCTCTCGCAGCTGCTTAGGGCGGCGGTGAGCTACCGAAGTGGCATCGCGGCGCGCGTGTCGCGGCAGTTTCTATCATCGGCGAGATCATCGGCGATTCGTCTAGCTCGCCGGCAACCTTGAGCGGGTGGAATCGACGACCATCGTTGCCACAGGAGGGTGTGGCGCTATCCATTCATTGCCGGATCAAGGTGAGGTGGTATTCTTCTTCCCCTATTTCGGAATGAGCCCTCTCTAACCGCAACCCTTGTCTTTCGAATTGCTCATCAACCGGTGGTTTAGGGCAGCAGGGGTGTTCCGCCAGCGAATAGGGCATCTTGGAGGGGAGCTACTGGTGTAGCCTTAAGAGCTGGTAAATCTCGACCCATTCCCTTCTTTTTATCTGTTGATTGTTCGATGCAATTGATTGTTGAGGGTGTTCTGATCTGGATGGGGGGAGTTCCTCAGGTGGAGAAGGCTGGTTGGAGTTTGGACGACCGTGAGTGGGTTTGAGGGGCTGTGAGGGATTAGAAGGCTATGTACGGCTGTGGGTGACCCGATCAGTGGGTGACCAAGCTACCGAGTAAGATTCTTCATCTATTGGACTAATTGTTAAATGATTGATACTGTGTAAATGAGGTAATTAGGGAGGGTGTTGTGATTGCTCTGGTTGTGATTTGTGATGGAACTGGGAAGGTGGTTTAAAAAGTTAGAGAGCTGTGTTGGTTTGTGAACCATTCTATCAATATAGGAATTGGTGTATGGAGTTAAGGTTGTAGGTTAGCATATTTGCTAGTTGGAAAATGGTGGGTTTTATTATGGTGTTAAATGTATAATTTGGGGGTTTAAATTCGTATTCAATATAAGGATGCGAATATAGAAACTATATAGTAGTGAGTTAGCACGTTGTGTGCTAGAACTTAATCATAATGGTTGTTATATGTGTTTCGTCACAGCGTGTCCACTCGTGATTTGCGGTTTCATTTCATATTTTATGGCATTTTTTCAAAGTGTACTTTGACTTATCTTTTAGATATAGTCAAGTTGATATGTTAGTTAGGATAGCATGCAATAATATTCATGTTTATATGCCTAGTATGTTTTTGTGCCTATTGATACATGCATTGGATAGAATATGATAATATCTCCCTGTTTTATTTGGATCATAGTACTTGGATTAGGGATATGTACATACTGATTGTACATATTATTCGGATATATATTTTGAGTAGGATTTACATGCTTTAGTATCATGCACCATCTTGCATGATTGCATGCTGGCTGGACGGGGTTCCATTATTGTTGAGCCCGCAGCCAGTTACATGGCCTGCACACACTGCCACTCATGGGTTAGTGGTACATCAGGAGGGTGTGTGCAGTTGCTCTGTCAGGCTCCGCTGGTCCGCTCATGGGTAGCGACGAGACAGCGTGGTAGCGGGCAGGGATCCCTCCTCTGGTCTATGACACCGGGAGATGAGAGCTTAGCTCCCCCACTATGTTTGGGGCAGGAGGATAGGTGTACTCCGACAAAGATCCCGCCCACTCTGGCCACTCAGAGCGATGATGGCAGAGTGCACGATTGTCATAGCCCTACCCACTCGGCTTCACCATCGCAGGAGGCGGTGATCAAGGCGTGGGTGACCATGTCATTTGCACGACATGCATTTTGCACGGATTGCATTTGGTGTTTGTCGTGCATTATTGTATTGATGCCTTGGATGTTGCATATGATTGACATGCATATGTGATTCATATTCTTATATGGTGATGACTTTATCTCTTATAGTAGGCACATGCGTAGGAGACGAGTGATCTGATCCTTTGCATTTATTTCTTGCTTACCATATATATGAGATATCGCATGATTAGTATTGTTAGCTATTTCTTACTATTCATATCGACTAGTATCCGCTAAGTTCTTTGAACTTACCCGTGGTTTTATTTTTATTTCGTGGATGAAGGTCGTCAGAGAGTCCAAATTGCCATATCCCCTCGTAGTGACAGTTTATTAGTTGTATGAGTTATGATTTGGATTTTTGTATAGAAGATATGTTTAGGCTTGGAATTGGATTTATATATACTCGTGGATTTTTTTGGAGTCCTTGTGGACCATTGGTCGGATCTTATTTTGATTGGTTTGGTTGGGTATTCCTGCCCAGATGGCAGAAGGGGTAAGTCTAGTTAGTGTAGACTTTTGTTTACCTAGATTTGTTGGCCTGAGGCCTTATTATTATCTGCGCGGTGTTGTTTGGATTCCTGGCCGTGTTGATCGATGTATAGTGGCCATGTAGGCCTTGTATAAAAATTGGTATTGTCACCCGTCAGGAGAGTGCCGGATTTTCGCTCATGAGACTCCTGGGCGTGACAATTTATTCGCATCGAGCGTAGGTTTCCGAGTTCCTTAGGGTATTTGGGTTTATGGAGTTCACCAAGTTTGGCAGGTTAACTGGGTATTTTCGGAGTTGTACGGATTTCCGACGATTTTTATGTTTCGGAAATTCGAGGTATTATTGACGAGGTCAATATGGGGATTTAAGCGAACAGACATCTCCGCATACCTAACAGGTAAATACATTCTAGAAAATTTTCTAGATTTAGTACATATTTGTATTGGTTATATTTGGTTATACGGTGATATCATGTTTTATCTAGTATTGTTTTAACATGATATCTGTTGGACTGTTAGATTTTTGGTTGCTGGTTTATAGATAGCATTTGGTTATTAATTGCTATTACTGCTATACGTAGCTAGTTATCATTGTGATATAAATGATAAGATATTTACCTCTTAGGATTTGACTAGTATTAGGATTATTAGACTAGTTGAATAATATGACTAAGATGGATAAATTCGTAGAAGACAGGAGGACATGATTACATTGCTTACATAGTTTAGGGTATATATAGGCATCTGATGTTTTATTTAGTATTGCCTTGACTTTGTCTGGCATGACCCTTTAGCTATACCTAAATTAATTTCGGCTATTGATTGCCATTGGTAGGACTATGCTGTCGTTTATTAGACAGCGTGTTACATGTTTATATGGTTATGTGTTTTGTGGTGGATACCATAATTAAGACTGGTAGAGGTAGAATAACTTAGATGAGGTTATTCTGTAGGAGCGGATCTCAGGAATGAAACAACATTAGTGGAACCCTAGGTGTTGGAACCCTAGGCGTAATAACCGGATGTGCATATTGGTATGTGATTACCCATTTACTGTTTCAGTGATATGGTGATCGGAGGTCGAATGATTAGGATTCGATTAATCCTTACTATATCTCCCATTCTTGGTTGAGAGAGAGAGTCTGCAGTAGAGTCTCTCTATATGTAGGTGCTTTGTATACATGTGGTCTCTCATGCATGGTTGAGATGACCTACTGCAAGATATATTCTTGCGTTATTCGTTCGGAGTTGGTGATAATCGGATTTGTATGACATCTGTAGCTAGATAGCTACTTTACAGGTTAAGTAACCACGAGATCTGTTCGTGGTAGCATGTTGTAGCATGCATGATTGAGCTGGTAGGACGATATAATTTGGGATTAACCCTCTTGAAGGGCTTGATAGTAGACTTGTGGTCCTTATTGGCCTTGATAGACATTTCCTGTTAATTGGGATGAAACCCTATGATTACTCGTCTCAACGAGTTTATTAGTGGACATATGACTTTTATCGACCTTGATAACCATTTATATTAGAAGGGTTAGAACCTTAGACTAACCATCTGGAGGAATTTATTTATTAGTCGATGATCTTTACCGACTTTGGTAAACATTTCGTTTTAGAGGTGTTGAAACCCTCGCTTAACCGCCTTAAGGGGTTTAATGGTAGATCGATGATCTTGGTCGACATTGATGGTCGTTTTATGCTAGATGTTTTGGATAACTCTAGGCTTAACAACCTAGGATAATCGACTGCTCATGCGACCTATTAGTGGTAGTACGCTAGTGCATGCAGTCAATAATTAGATATCTATATACTGTCTGTCTATCCACGAGTCTCATTCGTGGTAGCATATAGTTGCGCGTAGACGTGCTATTGATTGTCGGCTCATGGGTTACGTTCGCGGTAGCTCATAGATAGTTTCCTTTTTGTGTGAGAGCCACGAGACTTTATCGTGGTATCTGGATGTGCACTGTTTGTTGCAGTGGTTGTGTATGTTGCAGGTATATTTATTATACTGCTGATTAGATTAGTTGCAGACTGATATTGGTACTCTAAGGGTTGAGTTACTCTAGCTTGTTCTCTGTGACTTCCATTATGTGCATTATGATTATGCACTATTGTCTATACATCCACAGAGTGGTTGTACTTATCCCCTCCTCATTTATCCTCTAGGTTAACTGATGGAGGACGTGTCATGTTGACCTACCTTGAGTCGCCGAGAGTTCATTGCCGTGCTTGTCCCACTGCATCGTCGAGATGCCGCTTTGTTTACTTTATTGGTATTGCATTTTATTTATGCACTTTGGATTTTTGGTCGCAATTGGATTTGGGGTCATAAAACTATTTTACTTTGATTGATATATGTTTAGTCGTGCATGCATGCAGTTATTGAAATACTTATATTTCTATAATTATTTCGAGGTTTTTACCAGATTTGGTCCATGGATTCTGGATATTGTCACTAAGGGGCTCCCTTGTCATTTGGATGACGGATATGCCCCCAGGACGTGACCATTTTATTGGTTTGCGGTTTTGGTTTGATTTTGGTGTATCGAGGATTTTCTTTTCCTTGGATTTTTGGAAGTTCTCAGGTGTTGGGACCAGGCGAGCTGAAGGATATCTCTGAGCTATAGGAAAAATATTGTCTTTAGTGGTTACTGTACTTTAATGGTTAGGAAAAGTATTGACTTAGTGAAATTGCCCCTACTCATGGTCGTGGACGAGTTCGACGACGTATTGATCTTGAGAAATCTAATGATGATTTCAGAGGTACGGATTCTTTAGAGGTGTCGACTGATATCGAATTAGGAAGCTAGAAATATGACCTGCTAGTCATTCATTTGAAGGTCAAGGAGTAAACCCTCAGAAAATATCAGTCCCTACTATTAGTGATTTGGTTATGGATAAGGCGTGTATGCGTACACTGGTAAAGACGATGAAAGATCGTTTTACCTTATTATAGGAGGTATTGGAGCGGACATTTATCTGTCCCAGAATTTCTTCCAGAAAAGATCCGGAACTCTTTGTTAAAAGAGAGATGGACCTTTGAGGTTATGCATCGATTAACGATGATAGAATGCGGTAGTTGTGGAAGGAAATGAATATCCTGCATTGTGGATATATAATCTATTTAGATCAGCTATAGGATACCTATATATACTCTAGGATTGATTGGGACTGGTGTGATGATATTGTAGTGACATGGTGTCCTACAATTATCACTGTCGTTGTGATGATTTTTATATCATCAGCTTAGAGTAAAGAGAATACATGTGTGTAGCGATGACAATTTCATACTTGATATGAATTGTTTGAGCTTTTGATTATCTTATTAGACTTATTGACGACTTAGTCGTCCAGGAATTTGGGAAGTCAGGTATTCTGGACACGATAGGATCATTTGTGGTCATTGGAGTTGCGTAACTTGGCCACTGTTGAGGGTGGTAGTTGGAGTTGCGCACTCGGCCACCGTAGATGGTGGTTTTCTGGTATTACATAGGTATGTATAGGATGCTCTAGCGGTACTACATCGCTGACTGGTTGGATCAGGAAGGTGATGGAATTTATTTGGTCTGAAGCTTGTGAAACTAGTTTCAGGGCTCAGACGATGATTGACTTTTACACCCGTGTGGTTTGATCATTCTCGGGTGGAAGGAAGGGTATTGTATGCGGATGCAATGTTTCAGAGAATGGAGCGTTTCTTATTTAGTTGATCGAGACGTATCCCGTGTTTACGTCAAATGAGGAACTACGAGATGGATTGTCATATATTTATGACGTGGACTTCGCAGTTATTATATGGTTTAGAAGAGGTGAGGAGCAGAAATGCTCATGGAGTTTTGGCTAGCTACTGGATAGCTACTATAGAGTAGCTGGAACACGAACGGTTGTAACAAGGAAGTTTGGTCGCGATAGCCTACCATGCACTTACAGAGTGTGTGGTGGAGTGGATTTTGGACGGTAGATGGACTACCATCTCTGACTTCGAGGAGGATAATGGTTTCCGGAGTTGCATTAGTTTAAGGAACAGATGCTTCAGGAAATTCCGATTCCGGAATGGAAGTGGAAGCATATTATTATAGATGTTGTGGTGGGTTTGCCTAGGACGCATCAAGGCCATGACGCGATTTGGGTAGTTGACCCGACTAACCAAATCCACTTCTTAGCGATTCGGAAGACCGACTTTGGATCGTTTGAGAGTTATATTGTCGGGATATCATCAAATTTCATGGTGCTCCTTTGAGCATTATATCAGATAGAGATCCCCGATTCATGTCTCGGTTCTGGCAGAGTTTGCAGCAGGCCTTAGGCACACAGGTTCTCGTTTTAGTACTGCATTCCATCCACAGATAGATGGACAGTCTGATCGGACCATTTAGATACTAGAGGATTTGCTGGTCTGGTTATGGATTTCGGGGCAATCGGGAGGACCATTGCTAGGACCCATAGAGCTCAAGTATGAGAGGTTCAGTCGTCCGCATTATCAGACGTAGGATGGCAGAGGCGCATGATCGTCAGAAGAGTTATGCAGATCGGAGACGGAGACCTCGGGAGTTCTCTATTGGTAATCAGGTATTCTTGCGAGTCTCACCCATGAAAGGGGTGAAGAGATTTGACCTCCGTGGTAAGTTAGCTCCAAGGTACATTGGACCTTTCGAGATTTTTGAGAGGATCGGAGCAGTCGCTTACCGTCTAGGGCTACCACCGTTTTTGGCTGGTATCCAGGATGTGTTTCATGTGTTCATGATGAGGAAGTATGTGTCAGATTCTACACATTCTATCAGATGTGTCAGGTTCCATTCAACCTGATGCTACTTACGCAGAGGTTCCGGTACGAATTTTGGATCACAAGGAACGACAGTTGCGAAACAAGGTTGTGCGACTTGTCAAGGTCGGGTGGAGTCACCTCACAGATGAGGAGGCTACTTGGGAGCTTGAGGAAAAGATCAGAGTTCAATACCCCACTTAGTCACTTGAGGTGTGTGACTTGTCTCCAGATATCTGAGATGGTTGTTGTGACATCTCATACTCGTACATGAGCAGGAAATTTGGGGACCAAATTTTAATTAGTGGGGGAGAATGTTAAATACGGAAAATTTAAAATACTAAAATAAAATGGCCAAAGAATTAAGAAATTTATCCTGGAAATTTTTCGGGAATTTTAGGAATTTTTTCAGAATTTTTCTGGATTTAAACGGAACCTGTACGAGATAATTATGGGGATAAGAAAAATAGACTTTTAAAAGGGTCTGTTTAGATGCGTAAATAGGATAAATTAACCTAAGTTATAATTATTTAACCTAGGTTTATATTTTCTCTCGATTTTCTTCGGTGCCGCTTCACACCTACACGATCGCTCCTCTTTGTTTTTCCACTCGCATTTCCTCGATTCTTCTTCTTCCCAAATCTCAACCCTTTCTCGCTCTCGCTCTCTCGCGATCTTCTGCCGCGACGGGCTCACGACTCCATCCACCTTGCATCTTGGAGGGAGCTCGTGTAGCCTTAAGAGCCGTAAATCTCGACCCATTCCTTCTTTTATCTCTGATTGTTGATGATTGATTGTTGAGGGTGTCTACGATCGATGGGGAGTTCTCGGGTGGAGAAGGCTGGTTGGAGTTTGGACGACCGTGAGTGGGTTTGAGGGGCTGTGAGGGATTAGAAGGCTATATGGCACAGGTGACCCGATCGTGGGTGACCAAGCTACGTAAGATTCTTCATCTATTGGACTAATTGTTAAATGATTGATACTTGTAAATGAGGTAATTAGGGAGGGTGTTGTGATTGCTCGTTGTGATTTGTGATGGAACCGGGAAGGTGGTTTAAAAAGTTAGAGTCATGTTGGTTTGTGAACCATTCTATCAATATAGAATTGGTGTATGGAGTTAAGGTTGTAGGTTAGCATATTTGCTAGTTGGAAAATGGTGGGTTTTATTATGGTGTTAAATGTATAATTTGGGGGTTTAAAATTTATTCAATATAAGGATGCGAATATAGAAACTATATAGTAGTGAGTTAGCACGTTGTGTGCTAGAACTTAATCATAATGGTTGTTATGTGTTTTTGGTCACGGCGGGTCTTTCATTTCATATTTTGGCATTTTTCACTTTGACTTATCTTTTAGATATAGTCAAGTTGATATATTAGTTAGGATAGCTTGCAATAATATTCATGTTTATATGCCTAGTATGTTTTGTGCCTATTGATACATGCATTGGATAGAATATGATAATATCTCCCTGTTTTATTTGGATCATAGTACTTGGATTAGGGATATGTACACACTGATTGTACATATTATTCGGATATATATTTTGAGTAGGATTTACATGCTTTAGTATCATGCACCATCTTGCATGATTGCATCTTTGGTAGACGAGGTTCCATTATTGTTGAGCATGACGGTTACATACTTTATGGGTTAGTGGTACATCGAGGAGGTGTGTCATTGCTCTGTCGAGCTCATTGAGTCCGCTCATGGGTAGCGATTAGGCAGCGTGGTAGCGGGCAGGGATCCCTCCTCTGGTCTATGACACCGGGAGATGAGAGCTTAGCTCCCCCACTATGTTTGGGGCAGGAGGATAGGTGTACTCCGACAGCATCCTGTCCACTCGGTCACTCAGGAGCAGTGATGGCAGAGTGCACAGTTGTCATAGCCCTACCCACTCGGCTTCACCATCGCGTGTGAAGCGGTGGCCCAGCGTCGAGGTGACCATATGCACGACATGCATTTTGCACGGATTGCATTTGTATTGTGTTTGCTGCATTATTGTATTGATGCCTTGGATGTTGCATATGATTGACATGCATACAGGATTCATATTCTTATATGGTGATGACTTTATCTCTTATAGTAGGGCACATGCTCCTATATCAGGGTAGGAGACTCAGGTGAGTACAGTCCTTTTGCATTTATTTCTTGCTTACCATATATATGAGACTGTACTGGCATGATTAGTATTGTTAGCTATTTCTTACTATTCATATCGACTAGTATCCGCTAAGTTCTTTGAACTTACCCCGTGGTTTTATTTTTATTTCAGGATGAAGCTGTCAGGAGAGTCCAGTTGCCATATCCCCCCCTCGTAGTGACAGTTTATTAGTTGTATGAGTTATGATTTGGATTTTTGTATAGAAGATATGTTTAGGCTTGGAATTGGATTTATATATACTCGTGGATTTTTTTGGAGTCCTTGTGGACCATTGGTCGGATCTTATTTTGATTGGTTTGGTTGGGTATTCCTGCCCAGATGGCAGAAGGGGTAAGTCTAGTTAGTGTAGACTTTTGTTTACCTAGATTTGTTGGCCTGAGGCCTTATTATTATCTGCGTGTGTTGTTTGGATTCCGGTCGTGTTGACCGATGTATAGTGGCCATGTAGGCCTTGTATAAAAATTGGTATTGTCACCCGTACAGGGGAGGTGCTGCCGGATTTTCGTCTGGCGGAGACTCCCTCGGGGCGTGACATTTAGTCCTTGGGAACCCAATACTAGTTCGAATCATTTTATTGTTTAATACTAGTTTTAGGGACCCATGCTTGGACTAGTTTTCGGTTTCGATTGACTAATGAAACAAATGATTTGTTTAAAGGTTTATATCCGAGTTTGGTCTTGTTGTATATGTCTCTTTAAGATTTAAGGATTAGATCAAGACCCTTAGAACCCAATGTGGACTTTTCCAACGTAACCTTAAGATCTTTAATTTGCCCTTTCAAAAGAGAATTCTCTTCCTCGAGTTTTTCAACTTGAGTTGAGTTTGTCTTTTGATCTTGACTAGTTAAAGTTATTAGGCTAGCCTTTTTCTTAAGGACTTTGACCTCCTTAAGCAAAGACTCAACCTTGGACTCAAACTTAGCCAATTTTTTATCTAACACTTTCATTGCATGATATAAATTGTCAATTAATGAACAACTTACCTTGATCTTCTCCTTTGATCCACCTTTGAGTCTTGACTCGAACTCATCATCGGAGTCGGGTTCGGATTCGGACTCGGAATTTGTATCAAGCTCAGATTCAGACTCGGATTCGGATTGATTTGCCATAAACCCATAGTTGTCAACTTGAACATCTTCTTCCTCATCCAATGATTCTTCCCACATTGCTTTGAACTCCTTCTTGGATTGTTTTTGTTTTGGCTTCAGATTCGGGCAGTCTGACTTGAAGTGCCCCTTCTTGTTGTATTCATAACACTTGTAGATTTGTGGAGGTCTTGTGTTTTTCTCAGTTTTCTTGTCATTTGATTGCTTCGTAGACTTTCTTCATTTTTTGATCATTTTTTGAACTAGGTTGACTAGTTTGGTCTCCATTTATCCCTCCAATTTCGACTCGGATTCGGACTCCTCGGGTGGGGGTTTGCTCTTTCCTTTCTTTCGTCCTACAATCAAAGTTATACTTTTCTCGACCAGGGCGAGTTAGATTGTTCATGCAATTCAAATTCAGAAAAGAATTCATCTAACCTAATTTTTGATAAATCTAGAGACTTTGTAAGCATCAACGATGGATGCCCACAAAGTCATCCTAGGAAAAGCTTTTAATGCGTATCTGATTATGTCATGATTCTCCACCTTCTGTCCGATGGAGTGGAGTCCATTCAAAATATCTTGAATGCGAGCATGAAGTTGGCTCGCATTTTTGTTGTCCTCATTTTTAGATTAAACAATTTATTCATAAGTAAATCACACTTATATATTTTTGTGTCCAACATTCCTTCGTGCAATTTTGTGAGCTTGTCCCAGAGATATTTTACGCTGATGAAAGGACTGATGTGGTTGAGTTCTTCTTTAGATAGCCCACACTGCATAATTTGGGTAGTCTTTGTGTCAGCCTCAATCTGACGCTTCATAGTATTGGTCCACCATTCACACCCAAGAGCTTCTCCTTGGTCATTTGTGGGTAGATCGAAACCAGTTTTGAGGAAACACTCCATCCTCCTCTTCCAATAATGGAAGTCATCTCCGTTAAAAAATAGACGGTGGGTTGTGCTAAACCCCTCTTGGTGTGCCATTAAAAAAACCTTGCAATTAATATAGCAACAAAAGAAACGCTTTTCAAGATTTTGTCTTGGATTAGTTATGCAGGAAATAAAGATAAACCACAATAAAAAAATCGAAAAATAAAAAAACTAAGCAAAAACTAAAAACTTACAACCTTCGATGTCCCAAAAAAGATATTAAATAATGTTTTTTGGGGGTCAAGAGCAGCTTGTTATGAAGTATAACTCAGTAAGACACGTAGATCCTCGAGAGAGCTTCAATTCGGTGGGTTGCACATTTTATGGGTCCACTTGTATCAAATATTACACTCGTTTTACCATCAACTACTCTAGAAGCTGTTGGTTCGGTTGTAGAACTTTAAATACTAGTAAAAATGTGAACAAAAATAATGTACCAAGACTTGGTCTTGAATTAGCAGTGCGAGAAGTAAAAAGAAACGAAAAGAAAAATGCTCAATTGGTAGTTGCATCGAACCTGAGTGCCCCTCGCTCTTATACTAATTGTAGGATCGAGACGACACTAGAGGGGGGTGAATAGCGTATTAAAAATTTTCTTTTAATTCTTTTGGAAACCAAAGTAATTCGCAAAGGAAAACACACACAAAAAAAAAAACAAAGTGCACAGTGAGTTTTACTTGGTTCATAGCCCATCAACTGCTAGTCCAAGGCCCTGCAATTCTTAATCACCTTCGAAGAGCAATTCACTAAGACTTTCTTCCTCGTTGGAGGTATGAGATACGAAGCAATACACGAAATGTAGAGGAGGAGGTAACAAGCCTACCTCTCCTCTTAGCAATTAGTAAATAAGGGATAATAACAAGTACCGACTAGCAAATGAACACAAGTAGCTTGGTCGGTGTTACGACATCGTTGCACGGAGAAGAAAGCCTTAGATCGATGGAGCACTTTGGAAGCCTTTTCATTGATCAATTGGGGGGGGGGGGGTGCCTCACCCCTTCTTTTATAGCCTTCCAAACCCTAAAACGATGAGATCCAGGTATGGATCAAACCTTATCTTTATCTCTAACATTGTGGCTCTTATCTTGACTTTGCTTGAATGTGTCCAGCTACGCCCATCACCGATCGATGTCTCTCCAATGATCGATGCCTTGAGTAGTTACTTGCTGATGTCTCCTCCAGTCGACTGATGACTTGAGTAGTTACCTGCATCGCATAGTTAGCACAAGAAATATATGATAATATGCAGTGTGACAATCCTGGACCGTTCTATCTCGACTTCGGCCTTCCTTCGAAAGCCTTAGTCGAATCATCGCCTACGGTTGTCTACGTACTGAGGACACGACCTGTCCTCTCCACACAAGGTTCTTACCTTTCTTACCTTTGATCCTTCTAACCTGTCGCTTAGCTTCTGGTCACTCAACCACCGAGGTTTCTCGACTTCCCGAGATTCTCCTAATGCCTTTTGACCTGGTCAACGGACTACCGAGGTTTCTCATCCCATAGAGATTCTCCTGGCGTCTTTGACCTGGTCAACCGATTACTGAGGTTTCTCGCCTCGAGATTCTCCTGGCATCTTTGACCATAGCAAAGTCTAATACATTACCTGTACAGTCAACATAGCATATGAGATAACAAAATAACTTAACTTTGAATCTTTACCATTATCAAAAATCTAGGTTCGATTATCTGATGGCCCTGCACCAACAGCAACTGCCTACATCTCTCACTCGTCCAAGATATGTCACATAGACAAATGGTTACGTAGACCATTAAGAGGTATTTAGTCACGTAGACTAAATCGAGTCGGAGTCTATAGTCCCAAAAGACTAATAGAATAGAGATTAGTAGTCACAAAGACTAAGAGATTAATGGTCATATAGACCAATAAGAAGTATTTAGCTACATAGACTAAATAGAGTCGGAGTCCATAGTCCCAAAAGACTAATAGAATAGAGATTAGCAGTCACACAGACCAATAAACAACCAATTCATACTTAGGAAAATGGTTCGTGCGACATCAAGCACACTAAGCAATCCAATGCTAAAAAAGTTTTTATACCTTACATAGCTACTCATAGAGCGATCAATGCTAAAAAAAGTTATTACACATATCTTAGCCGCTCCATAAATGGTACATAACCATTCTCTGAATGACATATAGTCATTCTTCCAGGTGGCACATAGTCATTCTCCAGATGGTACAAAACCATTCTCCTAGTGATTCACAATCATTTTTCTAGATATATCCATGTCTTACTATTTAGTTAGATTAAATAATCTTTATTTACATCAATATGAACTTATCTAATCCCTCATAATGACCATCATGTCAAAATCATGTTTCATATTCTCAATATTTACAATCATTTTTACACAAAAGAAATGGGTCAATCAGTGAATAATTATTAAAAAATGTAAATCTATTTAATCTTCTTTTTTATCTTGAATCCTTTCGTTTTAATCAGTCGCTTTCCTAATCATGTTCTATAGACTGAATCATCCATAGTTAATAGGTTTACATGCTAAAGTAGCAAACTCTGATTAAAACTTCAAGTAGACAGTTAAATAGTCACTCAAGGTAAATACTGAGATCAATATATAATCTCAAATGGCTCACATAGTAGAGAAGCAGAGATCCATTTTCCTACTACCCTTATTGTCATCTCAGCACATGTGGTACGAATCACATGTTACGATGTTATTCTCTTTACTAATAAAGATCGCAAGTTTTAATCAAACTAGCATTGTATAGATTTCGATCTAGACATTCCAAATGTCTAATCCTAAATTCAACACATGAATTCAAATCTGGCTCCAAACGAGTATAGTAAATGGTGAGAGCATTTACTTTGATCACTTTTCTCAAATGATCTTATCTTGATATAAATATCAAGACGATCCCAGCTTATAGGTATGTATCTCTATACATATAACTTCCAAAGCTATACTATAAGCAATGGTCTTACCCCTATTCGTACTTAACAAATAGAGATGATTGTTTATGTGATAGGACCAATCACTATCTGCCAACATGCTCACCGAGATTTTATCAAAATGTAACATTACATACACTGAATAAATTATGACTAGCATTTCAAACAATCAAATTATAATATCCGATTGTCATTACAAAATTATTACATTCTACGAAGTCTCATATACTTTACATGCTCATTAAATGACTCTCTAGTTATCGACTTAGTAAAAGAATCTGCAAGCATAGCACGTGTATACTCAAGAATCATTTTCTTCTTAGCAACAATATCCCTTACAAAGTTATACTTTATAGCTATATGCTTACCCTTGCTATGATATTTAGGATCCTTGAAAAATACTATAGCAATTTGATTGTCACAGTAGACAGTCACTGGACTCCCACTGTCCTCAACAATCTTCAGATGTTTCAGAAACATCCTTAACCAGAATTCTTCTTGCACAGCTGTTGAACATGCCACATATTCAACTTTCATAGTTGATAAGGCCACACAAGCCTATTTCTTGCTGTTCCAGGAGATGGCGCCACGATTTAATAAGAACGCATAATCTGATGTGAATTTTCTATCATCCAGGTCCCCAACTTAATCTACATCTGAATAGCTATTCAGGCTCATATATGATCCTTGACAACAAAGACTATAACCTATTATCACTTTCAGATATCTGAATATCTTTTTCACTACCTTCCAGTGTCTCGGTCCTGGGTTTGACTGGAATTGACTAAGCCAACAACATAGTTGATATCGAGATAAATACACAACATAGTGTACATCAAACTACCTATAGCAATGACATATGATTTTTTATTCATCTCGGCTATTTCTTCAGGAGTCTTGGGATTCATACTCTTGCTCAGAATAGTATCTTTCACAATGGATGTCTGTTCACTGTTGCAATTAGACATGCTGAAATATTGTAACATCTTATTTATATAAGTCTCTTAGATCGATCCATGATGATTTTAACTCCTAAGATGTATTCAACTTCTCCCATATCTATTGTGTCAAACTGTGATGAAAATCACTTTTTGACTTCCATCACAAAATCCATGTCATTTCTTGCTATCAGCATATCATCAACATATAATGATAAAATGACATACTTTTCTTTTTTTTCTTTTTCAAGAAAACGCAATGATCCTCATTGATCATTTCAAAACCATAAAAATAAAACAACTTCGTTAAATCTTATGTTTCATTGTCTTGACACTTGTTTTAACCCATATACAGATTTCCTCAATCTACATACTTTTTCTTCTTAGCCTTCAACAATGAAACCTTCTAGCTAAACCATATAGATTTCCTCATCAAGCTCACCATTAAGGAAAGTGATTTTTACATCCATCTGATGTAACTCTAAGTCATAATGCACCACAAAAGTCAAAATGACTCGGATTGACACAAACTTAACTACACGAGAAAATGTCTCTTCAAAATCTATACCCTCCAATTGGGTAAATCTTTTTGCAATTAAACGAGCTTTATATCAGTTAATTGTTCCATCTAATTTCCTCTTTATTTTGAAAATCCATTTATTTTTAATAGCCCTTCGGCTAGGAGAAAGATCGACTAACTCCCAAACATGATTCTAAATCATTGACTCCATCTCTTCAACCATTGCATTTTTTCACTTTTCTCTAACTCTACATCCCAAAGCTTCCTCAACTAATTAAGGTTCTTTATCGTCAACTGGGAGTGCCATCATTGCCTCATTCTCAATATCAAATCTCTTCTTACGTTTAATCTTACAAACACTTCTTCGTAAGTTGGACTCCTGAAAAGTCACCCCATGACCAAGCAAATTACTTCCATTGAGTTGACTAGGTCCAAGTATCCCACTTTACACCTGTCTTGTAGATAATGACTCATCCTCCTCGAATAGAGGAACTATCTTATTAACCTCACCTCTAGCTAGGAACTCAGTTTCAAGAAAAGTAGCATCTCTCGGATCAAATTCAGAGATGATTCTATCTTGTTGCTCACCTGAAAACATAACCTTTGGAGGTTTCAGAATATCTTATAAACATACATTTCTTATCTCTAGGTCTTAGTTTTCTATACTTGTGAGAACTATCATGAACATAGACAGTTGACCCCCAGGGTCTTAGATTGCTTAAATTTGTTTTTTTTTCCTATCCAACATTCATATGGGGTAGATGGAACTGACTTTGAAGGCACTTTGTTAAGTATATAGGTCACAACTAATAATGCATCTCTCCAATAGGAGATCGATAAATTAGTCTGCTCCTTCATAGACCTAACTATTTTTAGAAAAGTCCTATTTCTTCTTTCAACAACCCCATTTTGCTGTGGAGTTCCAGGGATTGTCAATTGTCTAATAATCCCCCTTACCATTATATTTTTGTTAGTGTCTATAAGATCCACACATCTCCACAATGATATGATATTGTCCACTTTGGGCTTAAGCCCTCATGGTTTTATTTTTGGGCTTTACCCAAAATGTCTCATACCAATGGAGATATCTTTTTATCATATA
Organism: Wurfbainia villosa; assembly: GCA_025175895.1. Taxonomy (NCBI): domain Eukaryota; kingdom Viridiplantae; phylum Streptophyta; class Magnoliopsida; order Zingiberales; family Zingiberaceae; genus Wurfbainia; species Wurfbainia villosa. The sequence goes on from CM046005.1 coordinate 1,802,192, forward strand.
AGCACATGATCTTTTCCATGTCTTACCAATGTGGGACTTTGATTGTATTCCCCATACTTCCAACAACCCCCCCCCCCCAAAAACGAAGGACCACATTGAGCCCCCTCAAGCCTATGCGTCCTCGAAAGACTTCCTCTGCTTGATGTCCGATCTTCAATCCACCAGGACTTTCTGTCAACTGTCTGGTCCTCCTGACCCAGCTGGACTTCTTGCCAGTTCTCCATCCCTTCTGACCTAACTGGACTTTCTGCCAGTTGTTCGATCCTCCTGACCCAACTGGACTTCCTACCTGGTGTTTGGTTCTCTTAATCCGGACATGAGAGCTCCACTTCCTTCGTTCAAGGTTCATGGCTTGACATGGACCATGACTCTGATACCAATTGTTAGTGCTTATAAGATCCACACATCTCCACAATGATATGATATTGTCCACTTTGGGTCTTGTTGGTGCAATCGGCCCAGGTCACGATTGACCAGACTTGAGTTTGACTCGAGTGATGTTTTGATGTTTGACATAGTATGTTTGACATTGATGTTTGACATTAATATCGGTTAATATTTTGAGGAGATTGTTTATACAATCGACCCAGGTTATAATTGACCAGACTCGAGTTTGACTCGAGGGAAACTTTGATGGTTGACTAGGGTTGACCATGTGATTATGGCAAAGTCCAAGCATGGGTCTTGGCAAGGTAAAGTCCAAGTCATGGGTACTTGGCATGGAAAGTCCAAGTGGGACACTTGACATTTGGGAAAGTCCAAGTCTTGAGTACTTGACACAAGGGAATTCCAAGCATGGGTCTTGGCATGAAAAGTCCAACATGGGTTGGCAAGGGAAAGTCCAAGCTTAAGTTAACAAGCTTTCAGATGAGTAACTTCTTGAAGGGGAGAAGTTATGGGAAGAATGTTATCAATTGGAAAATTGATGGGCAGTCGACTAAACAAACCTTGTTAACCCGAAATCGAGACAATGACTCGTGATAAAGAATTAGTCGACCGCTTTTCATCGCCGCCATCGAAGAATGATCGATAAATGAAATTCTCAAATTTCAGCTATCAGAATCGAATTTTGAAAAGTCATAAGTAATTCTACGTATTTTGAAAAAAATGTGAAAATTCATACGTACATTACTTATAAGCAATACAATGGGTGAAAAATATTTAAAAATTATTTTACCCATAAAAGAGTGAGTTTGATACAAAACTCAAAACCATTGAAATTTTCAATGTTTTTGCCCTATTTTGTATCAACTCTATCTATGGTGATTGTTATCAAAAGATAGACTTCACTAAGGTTTTTTAAAATGATTTTGAAATATTTTTAAAACTTTATTTTTGGATCATATTCCTCGGGCTCAATGTACATGACTTGTACACAAGCTTTTCCAATGATCCACCAATGAAATTAGATGAGTTATAGTCCATCTAGATGCAAAAACTATGCATCTTGAACTCAACTCATATCCTAGCATCTCACATGTATCTAGGGTGTATAAATACACATACATGTCAATGTAATGTGAGATGTGGGTTTTGTTCTCCCTAATCTAGGGTTTCATGCATTTTTCTAAGACAACTCTACTTGATTCCCTTATAAATGAGACTCCAAGCCATGCCAAAGTCCTTAACTCAATTTTAATCAAATGCATGAATGATTATGTCATTAATGATGATATAAATAAGCATATGCTCATAATCATAATGTCATGACATAAAATGAAATCTAAAAACACATGACATTTAAAAACTTTAATCCTAAACATGAACATGACATATTAAAATGATTAAAAATAAGCATGATGTCATGACATGTTATATGGCAAACAAAACATGACAAATAAAATATATAGGTATAATAAAACCTAAATTTTAATATTAATTGCCATTTGATATAATTAAATATATTTTTTCATATTATCACTAATCTCTCAAGTGTGTCAAAAACACAAAATGACACACTATAATCTCTAAACCTAAATTGTGTCAATTTGATCAATTTATCAAACTTCTCAAATAATATTGGCACATTCTAAAATCCTTTAGGATTTAAAATCAACCTTATTTCCAAGGTATCCATAACCTTGAAAATAACCTAAAATGTCAACTTTGCTATGGTTTAGTTAACTACCCATCCAATCAAAGTTGGCACATCCTAAACCCATCTAGCGTGAATCAATCACACTCTTAGGAACCCAAAACCTATTTGAGCTCCTAGGGTTAATTAGGTATTCCTTAGGGATGACCTCCCTAGATACCTTTCTAATGACCCTTCTAGGCTTGTTAGCCTTAGTCATTGTGATCTTGCCATGGTTAACCTTAGGGATTGCCTCCCTAGTAACCTTCTTAGTGGCCACCCTAGGTTTCCTTGAAACCCTAGCCACTAGGCACAAACCTTGGTCAACTCTAGGGATGACTTCCCTATTGACCTTGGTCTTCCTAGACCTAGTTTGTGTTCCATAGTTAAATGAAACACTATGATAAGCCACCTTAGGCTTAGGTTTGTGACCCAAACCTTGCTTATCATTGGTTGACTTTTGACTCTTATGTCCTAGGTGTTGACTTTGACTTTTGGACCTAGACTTTTGATCACTTGACCCTTTAAATTGATTTTGCATATTTTTAAGGGTCTTCTCAAGTTTTTCAAGCTTTGATCTCAAGGCTTGGTTCTCTAATTTTAATTATTCAATTTTAGAATTTTGATTTAATCCTTAGACATGGTTCTTCCTAGGCATATACCTAGTCCATTTGGAGTTAAAACTTAGGTGTTCTTGTATTTTCCTAATAGATTCCCTAGGTATGATATTTTTAGGGACATTAGTCCCAAATTTTTCCTTCTTTGAAAGGTAGACATTCTTAGCTCCTAGACACAATTCCTTATTTATAGCATGCTCTTTATGATAGATAGCAAAATTGCTAAAATTATTTCTAGCATGCTTTTTGAAATTATTTGAATGAGGAGCTTTATTTAAAAATACCTTAGGGTTAGATTTTGAAGCTCCCCCTACTTGTGTAGCTCCTTCTTGCCCCTTCTTCTTCCCTCTTGGGCATTGACTCCGGTAATGTCCTGGTAGCCGACATTTGAAGCAAATGACTTGCTCCTTGCTTTTGATAGTTGGGGGACCGGTCTCCTTGACTTTTGGCATGGGTGGACTCTTCTTGACTCTTTTAGGATATTTACTCTTGTAATGTCGTACTTCCCTACACTCAAAGCAAACTATGTGATTTTTTATTTAAAACTACATTTCTTGAGTTACCTAGGTCCGTGGTGGAAGGTGCCGGAGTTGGAGCTTCTTCATCTTGACCGGATGTGGAAGCTTCTTCTTGTTGCTCCGGAGTGGAAATTATTTCCTCCTCTTCCACTGATCCGGAAGTTGATTCCCTATCAACCTCCGAATCCTCACTTTCTTGTGAGGATGAGCTTTCTCCTTCTTGGGCCATGGATGGTTCTTCATGGAGCTTGGCTAATTTTTCCCATAGCTCCTTGGCATCTAGAACTTCACCTATCTTGGACAATAACTCGTTAGGAATTAAATTAACTATCATATCGATTACCTTGTCATTGATTTTGGATTTTTGAAGTTGGTCTTGAGTCCATCTTTTCTTCTTGAGATATCCTCCTTTCGGCCCTCTTGGCAATTCAAAGCCTTCCATTAAAATGGCTCATTCCTCAAGGTCCCTCATCATAAAAAAATCTTCAATTCTTTTCTTCCAAGAATCGAAGCCTTCTTGTCCATATAATGAGTACGGGACCGGTGTGTTGATGTCCCAACCTAGTCGTTCTTCCAACTCCATCTTCACCCTCTAGCGTGCTCCCTTAATTGTTAAACATTGAAGAGCGGCCTCGCTCTGATACCACTTGTAGGGGATCGATTGGATGCTAGAGGGGGTGAATAGCGCGTGCTAGTACCGATGATGGAAATCGTTCGCGTGCTTGCCTACAATTTTCATTAGCGCAGCGGAAACAAAGATAATAAAGAAATAACGAAAATACAAACACACAAACGCAAGGATATAACGTGGTTCAGAACCGAACGGTTCCTACTCCACGGATCGAGCTCTAAAGAGCTCTAACGATGCCACAAACACCACTAAGCAATAAACTCCTTCTCGACAACAAGTCGGAGGTGGAGAAACCTCCTACAATAAATTACAACAAGTAATACAAAGTAAACAAGCAAATACAAGTGAAAATGTAAAGAATACTTTACAAATTAGGGTTTTGAGCGCTTGCTTGTCGGTTGCTTGGATGAGCTTGAAGGACCCTGAAATTCACCTGCAAATCGCCTTCAAATTGCCTCACCAAAGCTCCCAAAGAACCAATGCTAAAATCCTCCACGAGCTCCTCTTTTTAACCTTCATCGGGCTGGATTTTCGCCGATCAGTGGACTGCCATAAGTCACCAGTCGATTGATGTCACTGTTGCTGTGAGACAACGGCTAAATCCACGCTAGAAAAGTTCCAACGGGACTCTCACCAGTCGACTGCCAACATTGGCAATCGACTGCCAGCCCCGTAGTCGACTGCCCAGTCGGCTACGGAGCATTCTGTGCTCGCGACTCAATTGGCGATCATCGCCATCCATGTCGATCGCGATCAATCGCTTCCAATTAGCGGATCGTATCAGCGATCAATCGCTTCCAATGGCGATTGATCACAAGACAATTTCAGCCCTAAATGGCAGTCGAGCTCTAGTCAACTCATGGCAGTCGAACCGGCCATAATATCAGTCGACTGCCAACCTCAAAGATGAGGTTTTAACCCAAGTATGGTGTCCCTATACTTGCTAGACCACCCTTAGCCTAGACCTAAGCCTTTACCTTTATCAGCCTCACGCCTCTCGGATCCCTCTAAGTCATCCATGACTTGTTCATCCATCGCGCTAGCCTTCAGGTGCTTCCATCGGCTATGTCATGCTAACGGTGTCTACACCGCCAAGGCACATTGGACTTATGCCGCCAAGACTCCGCTTGGACTTTACGCCGTCAACCATTGGACTTATGCTGCCAAGACTCCACCCTTGGACTTTACACCGCCAATATCAAACCCCTTGGACTTCTCAAATGCCAAGACTCAAGCTTGGACTTTCCCTTGCTAACCCATGTTGGACTTTTCATGCCAAGACCCATGCTTGGAATTCCCTTGTGCCAAGTACTCAAGACTTGGACTTTCCCAAATGCCAAGTGTCCCACTTAGACTTTCCATGCCAAGTACCAATGACTTGGACTTTACCTTGCCAAGACCCATGCTTGGACTTTGCCATAATCACATGGTCAACCCTAGTCAACCATCAAAGTTTCCCTCGAGTCAAACTCGAGTCTGGTCAATTATAACCTGGGTCGATTGTATAAACAATCTCCTTAAAATATTAACCGATATTAATGTCAAACATCAATGTCAAACATACTATGTCAAACATCAAAACATCACTTGAGTCAAACTCAAGTCTGGTCAGTCGTGACCTGGACCGATTGCACCAACAAGACCCAAAGTGGACAATATCATATCATTGTGGAGATGTGTGGATCTTATAAGCACTAACAATTGGTATCAGAGTCATGGTCCATGTCAAGCCATGAACCTTGAACGAAGGAAGTGGAGCTCTCATGTCCGGATTAAGAGAACCAAACACCAGGTAGGAAGTCCAGTTGGGTCAGGAGGATCGAACAACTGGTAGAAAGTCCAGTTAGGTCAGAAGGGCTGGAGAACTGGCAAGAAGTCCAGCTGGGTCAGGAGGACCAGACAGTTGACAGAAAGTCCTGGTGGATTGAAGATCGGACATCAAGCAGAGGAAGCCTTTCGAGGACGCATAGGCTTGAGGGGGCTCAATGTGGTCCTTCATTTTGGGGGGGGGGGGTTGTTGGAAGTATGGGGAATACAATCAAAGTCCCACATTGGTAAGACATGGAAAAGATCATGTGCTTATATGATAAAAAGATATCTCCATTGGTATGAGACATTTTGGGTAAAGCCCAAAAATAAAACCATGAGGGCTTAAGCCCAAAGTGGACAATATCATACCATTGTGGAGATGTGTGGATCTTATAGACACTAACAAAAATATAATGGTAAGGGGGATTATTAGACAATTGACAATCCCTGGAACTCCACAGCAAAATGGGGTTGTTGAAAGAAGAAATAGGACTCTTCTAAAAATGGTTAGGTCTATGAAGGAGCAGACTAATTTATCGATCTCCTATTGGAGAGATGCATTATTAGTTGTGACCTATATACTTAACAAAGTGCCTTCAAAGTCAGTTCCATCTACCCCATATGAATGTTGGACAGGAAAAAAACCAAATTTAAGCAATCTAAGACCTTGGGGGTCAACTGTCTATGTTCATGAAAGTTCTCACAAGTATAGAAAACTAAGACCTAGAGATAAGAAATGTATGTTTATAAGATATTCTGAAACCTCCAAAGGTTATGTTTTCAGGTGAGCAACAAGATAGAATCATCTCTGAATTTGATCCGAGAGATGCTACTTTTCTTGAAACTGAGTTTGTAAAATATGAAAAAAAAAATTTATATATTGATTAAATCCTTTAATTAATTGGGTTTAATTAGTAGGTTAATTGAGTCTAATTAGTGACTGGGTTTGAGGAATGAAGCTATTTGGGCTGAAATTGGGCTTGATTTGGATTTGGGCTTGGGCTGGAAACGGGCTAAATCTATTTGGATTAGACTTAGGTTTGGTTTGGGTTGAGCTAACCAAATCAGTTCGAACGGCTGTTATAAGCTGCCGAACGAACTGATTTCTCCAAATCGCGATTCCACCATTCCCTGTTTCCTTCTTCGCCGCCCGTTCATCGCGCTCCGCATACGATCGCTCGGCGGGTTCGGATCCTCGGCGTCGGTGCAAGCCGGACGGTGCCACCATTGCGAGATCTCCCGAGGATCCAAGAGTTCTCGACTGGGGAAAGATCTCGGTGACATCCCCAACGGACCGACGGCGGCGTTGTCAGCGGCGACAAGCTGCCAATTGAGGTAATCACCTTATCTAGGGTTCAATTTCCACCGTGGATTCTTAGATCTTGCTGTGGTTGATCAGATTCTGGTATTGTCGCAATAGGTTGGATTTGTTTCCGGCGATCTGTGTTTTGCCGAGGGTGCCTTCAACCGGCTGTTTCGGGAGCGCTGAGCTGAGATCGGGAAAGGTTGTTTGCCGGTGGAGATTAGAGCTGGTAAGAATCAATCTAACCTACTCTCTACGTCTGTGATGGATTTTTTTTTTCAATTGGAAGTTGTGGTATCAGTTGATACGGGTGTTGGTGTTCTGATATTGCTAGTTGTTTGTCGATTTGGTTGATTTGGAGTTCTGTCGGTACGCAGAAGGTGAGCCGGAGTGAACTGCCGGAGGAGATCTAAGATCGGTAAGTTTGGTTTATGTTCCTATATTGGTTGTAGATTGCTGTGAATTTTGTAGTGTGTCTATGTGATTGAGATCCGGCGGGTCCGTGAATGGAGCATCGTGTGGGGCGGTTTGGAGTGGGATCCAATTGAGGTAGGTGTTATTCAGTGGTTCAGTTGTTGTTCAGTAATCTTGGAGTTGTTGTTGCATTGCAGTTGGTGATTGGCTCAGATCAGTGAAGTTGTTTGTGCAGATTGAGTTGAAAATTGTTTAATTCGATTTTCCTTTAATTGATGGTGTGGATGATCTGGTTATGCTCATGGTTGGGTGTTACTGTAAATGATGGAGTTGCCATGGCTGTGAGCAATGGTGTGTGTGAATTGAGTGGCTATGGTGATGTTAGAGTTGTGGATCGAGTGTGAAGTGATCTGTTCCTGGTTATTGAAGGAGTTGTGATGTGTATTAAACGATTGTGAGCTTCTATTACAACCCTGTTTAGAGTGTTGTTTAGATCTATATAGTGATCTTCTTGATTTGGGAGCGAGTTTGGTTTTGGTGTATCAAATTGGGTTAATTGGAGTTTCTACCTCGTAGACGAGGAAAGGATGTGAGTATAGGAACGATGTAGTGTTAGTTCCTATGTTTGTTGGATACTTGTACTTAATCATTGTTGCTATTATTGTACAGGTTTGGGATAAGCGGTCATGGTAGTGAGGATTATTCGAGCTTCGTATCAAGTGGGTAATATCTACCTGGTCCGGTAGTTTGATCAATTCCAGTGCATGATCTTGGATATGTATGTTTATACCTGTTTACCTTAAATCCACTCATGTTTAATCATATGCTTGTACTGCCTTGACCTTTGAGATATAAACTCTGGTACTTCATTGATTATCTAGCTCGGATAGGAACTATAAACTCTATTATGTATTAGCTGATGGATGTTCAGTAAGTACAGGTGGTTAGGGTTATCTTTGTGACTTCAGATTGGGTTACTGTATTACATCACTAGGGTTAGGTGATGGATTGGATTATGGAATCGATCGTTATATCATAACCGTATTAGTGGTGCATTTATGGTGGATCTAGTTGTCTGTGCATAGATAAGTGTATGGTTATCAGTATGTGACCATGGACTAGAGGTCCTAGCGCGATGGTATATCCATTATGGATTGTGTGCCTGTGTATGGTTATATGGACGGTCAATTGTATATCGCTACTGACTAGAGGTCTTAGCGTGGTTGACTGTCCGATGAGTATGACTCTTTATGCGATAGAGAGAGTCTTATGGATTGTAGTCCTTGCATGGTTGACTTTTGGTTGACTAAGTCTCCCCGTGGGTTAGGGAGTGTTGCGAGGAATTGTGTGTGAGCTATGCATCATTACATTTCATGCATCTTGGTTGGTATGCCTTGTGGTTGAGGCGAGTCGTCGGTCATCCTGCCTCCTGGCCACTCGGGGTAGTGGTTGCGAGGTTGAGGCATTATTGTGCGTGTCGTTCTCCCACTATTGATGGTGGTAGGCTGGAGATCGCACCGCCAGCCGCTGGCGAGTGGTAGTTAAGCGCACTCACCCACTATAGACGTGGTCGTGTGATGTGCGATTGTCTGTGGTCTCTACTCATGGGTAGGACGGAGCAACTAGCGTGAGGACCCCATGTGGTGTAGCATATAGCTCTATGGCGGGCTAGCTCGTTTCATACTACCCAACTCGGTCCACCGAGAGGTGGTGGCGGTGGAGTTGGGATAGTTGTCATGTCACGCCACCTAGGCCACTGTCGGGTCGTGGTAGCGAGTGTCTTGTGAGCATGACCATGCATACATTCTTGATATATATGTATGCATGTATTTGATATATGTTTTACATATGCGTGAGATCGCATTTGATTGAGCTATGATTGTTGCACATGCTTGTTCATCATGATACATGTCATTTGCATTTTATTTCTTGCTATGTGTTGAGCATGATACATGCGTTGATTGATATTATATGCATTTGATTAGCATCATGTCATTGTGTGTACGGAGAGTTGTTATTACAAGTGATCATATATTGTTCATATATGTTGGAGTATTAGTCGTATGGGATTGACTTGATACATTATATGAGTTATGTTTTGTATATCCATCGGGATGATATAGCTTATGGTGTTGCGCATCACGTCAGATGCGTTGGTACATTATTTCTTGTTCAGTTGATCAGTTTAGTATATACATTGAGTATGACTTTACTGTAGTTACTTGTTATTAGATATGGATATGACTGTATGTCTATTGGACTCATGCTGTATACCTGTAGATCTTCACATGTATACTTGTAGATCTATCCTTATATGTTGTTCATGCACTTTCTATATATTACCCCTGAGTTTATACTCACCAACCCTGGATCCTGGGCTTCCTGTCGCCCAGATAACAGGTAGAAGATTCCTTGGACGTTCGGAGCTCTGCTAGCTGATCCCATCTCACACCGGACGAACGGATGAAGGTGTATTTACGCTTTGTTGTATTCTTGTGGATTGATGTATTCCATATTGTTGTTTTGGGTTTTAGTTTGTATTGTTTCCGTATTTGCGACATACGGTTGTTGACCCATCGGATGGACATCAAGTAGTTGATATTGTACCTCCAGGACCAGAACTTCTTGTTTCAGAGGGTGAATCCATCAAGCTTGATCAACCATTAACAAGCAATCCCAATGTGGGAGGCTTTGGTCAGGGAGATGCAGAAGTAGTGCTTCAAGACCCATTACGGGTCCAAGGTCTTTTATTCTTCTTTGCATTTGTTATTTTGGCACAAGTTTTTTTGGTTCTTAAAAAGAAACAGTTTGAAAAGGTTCAATTGTACGAAATGAATTTCTAGGTGTCGGATGTGTTGTATATATTTGGTCTTTGATTCGATTTCTGTTATGATTCTTGTCATGTCAAGTCACTCCGGAGTGCACAGTTGGTCTTTGTATATTGTTGATCTGTTTGTATTGTTTCCGCTGTGTTTAGTATGTTTGATATATTGATATCTGTGTATATCATATTGTTATTGTGGGCCTACGGGCCTTGTATTAACCCGATATGTTGCCACGTACAGGGGAGATGCCGTCCGTTTGCTTTTCGGCATGGCATACTCCCGGGGCGTGACAATTTTATTGGTATCAGAGCCCTAGGTTGCGAAGTCCATTTTCGGATTTTATTTCGTTCGGGCATCGAGTTTTGCTTTACTCGGTTTTGGTTTTGTGAGATCTGGGATCTGGCTGTTGCGGGACATCTCCGAGCTACAAGGGTTAAGGTATGTTAATTGTTATTACATATCCTTCTATTGTTATGCATTTAGTTGCTTATAACATGGATGACTTGTAGGATATTGATTAGTATTCGTAACCGTGGTTTGAGTTTGACCACGGGAACGATATGTTGAGGTTATTAGACATGTACCTGCTATCGAAAAAGGTAATTACCTTTGAGAGCCGACTGATACCGAGTCGGAAAGCAGGGGTTAGTAGTCACATCCCTTGTGAAGATCAAGGATTATAGTCCTAAGATTTTCACTAATTATGTTAGTCAGATGATTACCCATGGGGTAATGGACAAGCGAGTATACTATTGCTGATGCAGATAGTAGAAAATTAGTGGAAAATATTCATAGGGATTTTGATTCCCGGACTGGTCGTTCTAGGTTGTATAACATTGGGAGTACTTTTAGAGTACTTGACTCGGGTTATACGAAGATAGTAGTGTTTGTTGAATACCATTATCCGGATTTAGCCGGTAATTGGTGGAAGATATAGGAAATAACCTACGGGAAATCACACATCACTTGGTCACAGTTCAGTGATGTTGTGAGATAGTATTTCCCCACGTCATTTTCTTTGACTCATCGTCAGGGAATTCTTGAGCTTCAGGTTGGGTGATCGTCTGGTGACGAAAGTACCATACAGAGTCGCTAGACTTGCGAGGGTTACGACTATTTAATAGCCCAAGAATGTGATTGGGTTGGTTTTGGCCACCCACGGGTTTATCGGTTGACATCTTGATCAGGATGTTTGGATCTTCTACCAGATCCTACCGGAAGTCCTTGGACTGAGTCATGTATATAGAAATGACTCCGTAGCAAGTGTTTTAAGAGTTGGAGATTTGATAAGCAGATATTGCAAGTCAAATTATTGGAATTGGAAGTCTCCGAATGTTTGACAAAAGGAGCAAGATTAAAGTCATGAGTCACGAGCGACTATTGGAGAGTTTTCCGATCATAGAAGACCGATTGCAGATTGTCAGCAGCTTCTCATGTTTATCAGTGAACTCAGAGGAAAGACTCCGAAGGGAGATTATGTGTGTGCAGTGCGGGTTACGACGAGACGCAGAGTTAGATTATCCGATGGACCATTGTATCTGTTTCTACTATAAGCAGCCGGTATCTACGAGGAGAGTACGTATTTTGAAGACTCAGTTGAAGACTATGGATGATGCTTTCGAGCGGACGATCCACAACCTCGAAAGTCGAGATTATTACAGAAGATTAGGTTATCACATCAGCAGCGATCTACTACCCCAGATATAGTTGGAGTTCTTTGATACTTTCATCCGGAAGAAGTAAGTTACTCAGCAGTATCAGCCGAAGACATCTCAGAAGATTCATACAACAACTGTTACCTTCCCAGACGACAACAACTGTTACTTTTCCAGACATAGTTATGCTTTATACAGAGGAGAGATTTTACGACGATAGTCGTATCTATGCGGTATTCTCCAGTGGCAGCTATACCTTTCACAGAGATGGAGCGTGCTTTGATGTTGACAGTTCTTCAGTATTTTTCAGCCGGATGTGTACCCTTTGCTAGTACAACAGTGTTTACCATCTCCATTGCGGTTGTTTCAGTTTGTATCTCAGTTCAGCAGTTGACTTCAGTTCTCCATAATAGTCTTTGCATCTACATGAGCTCAGCCGTCCAGAACAGATGTCGGACAAGTTTACATGATTACTCGAGAAGAAGTATAGAAGACCGAAGGATCGGTCCTTAGGGGTATTACTTTAGGTTATCCTATTTGCGGATATATCGAGAGATAGTGGGAGTTTACAGGTATCTTTATCTAGAACCTACTTAGATAGGATTATAAGGGTTCCTATCGACTTGGGGGGTTGGTGATTTTTCTCTACCGTCAGGTGAGATGTTGATCGACAACCAAGAAATCAAGGGATACCCTTAGTCGTTGCTAGACATACCTCCACTATAGACATATCCTTACGGATAGTTGGATTGTTGGAGCGTTGGTATACTAGGACTCTCGGATGTACGTATAATCTGAGAGTATTCGGATATAGTTTCGGATGAACTCCCGGGCTTGCCACTGCATGGGCAAGTAGGAATATGCGATTGGAGGGTGATTTCGGAAATAGTTCCGATATTGAGACCTCATACCGGGAGATGATTTTATAGGTATAAGTGTTGCTAAACACTATTGGAGATTTATCTGCTAAGTGTTTCTTCTTGAAAAGACCTGTAACTCTTTGTTAGAAGAGAGTCAGATCTTGAGTTATGCATCGATTATCGATGATGGAATGCAGTAGTTGTTGTGAATGAATATCCTTCGTTGTGGATAGATGATCTGTTTAGATCAGCTAAATGACACCTGTGTATATCCTAGGGTTGGTCTACGACTGGAGGTTTGATATTGTAGTGACTTAGTGTCATACAATTATCATTGTCGGTGTGATGATTGAGCTATCATTAGCGTAGAGTAAAAGGATTCAGGTGTATAGAGCTGATTGATAATGTTGTTAGACTTATCGACGATTTAGTCATTCATGGATCTGAGGAATCAAGTACTCATGGAGTATTTGAGATCGATTGTCGTCATATCTGTAGAGGATATATGATTGGGGATATATTCACAATCTTAAGGAAGTTGTGGTCCTTAGATTGTTTTGGTATTTACCATAGATGAGAATAGAATGTTCTAGCGATACTATATCGCCGACTTGTTGGACTATGAAGGTGATGGAAATCACCTGGTTGGAAGTTTGGGAAGCTAGGTTTCAAGGCCTAGAAGGTGGCTGACTTTTGTGTCAGTGTTAGTTAATCCGTCCGATATGGATGGAAGGGTATTGTACACAAATGCATCATTTCAGGGATTAGGAGCGATCCCAATGCAGTTAAATGAGACGTATATTATGTGTACAGGTACTTTCAGTCCTGTGCGACAGAGTGAATTTTGGACAATAGATTAATTTCTCTCGTGAGAATAAATCTTCGTCTCTGGGAATGATAGTGGTTCCCAGAGTTGCTTTCGATTTAGGAAGAGTTGTGTTAGGAGACTCTTCATTTGAGAGTGATGATTTATTCGGAGTGTATCCGAAAATAGTAAGTATTGAGACGTTCATGTTGATGGAACGATATGTGGAACATGGTTGATTTCGTAGTTTGATGTTGGGTATGCCAATAAGCAAAAGTGGAATATTAGTGATCGATAGGGTTACGTACTGTGATGAAGTGGAGCTTAGTACGTTAGACTGTGTTGGGAGATTATCTAGAATTCGGAAAGGACTTGATAGGATTTGGGTAGTCGATGATCGATTAGTTAGGTCCGCTCATCTTCTTCCGAGGCATAAGATGAATTTCGTTGGATCGCTTGATGGAATTATATCCATGGAGTATCCTTGAATATCATTTCTGATAGTGATTCATGATTCACCTTACGATTCTGGCAAAGTTTCCTATCGGTTACTGGTATAGAGCTCCACTCTGGTACAGTTATTTACCTTTTAATAGGTCGATTGAGAGTGTATATATCAGCTGAAATATAATATTCGAGCTCAGTACCCCACTTAGTCACTGGAGGTGTGTGATTTTCCCAGATACTTGAGTAGTTGTTGGTACATCTCGTACTCGTACGTGAGTCGAAAATTTGGGGACCAAATTTTTATAAGTGGGGGAGAATGTAAAATATGAAAAAAAAAAATTATATATTGATTAAATCCTTTAATTAATTGGGTTTAATTAGTAGGTTAATTGAGTCTAATTAGTGACTGGGTTTGAGGAATGAAGCTATTTGAAAATTGGGCTTGATTTGGGCTTGGGCTGGAAACGGGCTAAATCTATTTGGATTAGACTTAGGTTTGGTTTGGGTTGAGCTAACCAAATCAGTTCGAACGGCTGTTATAAGCTGCCGAACGAACTGATTTCTCCAAATCGCGATTCCACCATTCTCGCTTCTTCTTCGCGCCCCGTTCATTCGCTCCACACGATCGCTCGGCGATTCGGATCCTCGGCGTCGGTGCAAATTTGCTCGGCAGCGCCACCATTGGGCAGATCTCGGCCGAGGATCCAGAGTTCTCGGCTGGGAAAGATCTCGGTGACATCCCCAGCGGATGACGGCATGGCGTTATCGTGCGGCAAGCCGATTGAGGTAATCACCTTATCTAGGGTTCGATTTCCACCGTGGATTCTTATATCTTGCTGTGGTTGATCGGATTCTGGTATTGTTGCAATAGGTTGGATTTGTTTGATCTGTGTTTTTGAGGGTGCCTTCAGCCATTTTGTTTAGAATTGGTGAGATCGGGAAAGGTTGTTTCTTGCGGTGGAGATTAGAGTGGTAAGAATCAATCTAACCTACTCTCGTCTGTGATGGATTTTTTTTTCGATTGGAAGTTGTGGTATCAGTTGATACGGGTGTTGGTGTTCTGATATTGCTAGTTGTTTGTCGATTTGGTTGATTTGGAGTTACGAGCTTAGAAGGTGGCCGGAGTGAATGGAGGAGATCTAAGATCGGTAAGTTTGGTTTATGTTCCTATATTGGTTGTAGATTGCTGTGAATTTTGTAGTGTGTCTATGTGATTGAGATCCGATGGGTCTTTGTGAATGGAGCATCGTGTGGGGCGGTTTGGAGTGGGATCCAATTGAGGTAGGTGTTATTCAGTGGTTCAGTTGTTGTTCAGTAATCTTGGAGTTGTTGTTGCATTGCAGTTGGTGATTGGCTCAGATCAGTGAAGTTGTTTGTGCAGATTGAGTTGAAAATTGTTTAATTCGATTTTCCTTTAATTGATGGTGTGGATGATCTGGTTACGCTCATGGTTGGGTATTCTTGTAAATGATGGAGTTGCCATGGTGTGAGCAATGGTGTGTGAATTAGTGGCTATGGTGATGTTAGAGTTGTGGATCGAGTGTGAAGTGATCATTCTCACAGTTATTGAAGGAGTTGTGATGTGTATTAGGCACAGTTGTGAGCTTCTATTACAACCCTGTTTAGAGTGTTGTTTAGATCTATATAGTGATCTTGTTGATTTGGGAGCGAGTTTGGTTTTGGTGTATCAAATTGGGTTAATTGGAGTTTCTACCTCGTAGACGAGGAAAGGATGTGAGTATAGGAACGATGTAGTGTTAGTTCCTATGTTTGTTGGATACTTGTACTTAATCATTGTTGCTATTATTGTGCGAGGTTTGGGATCTGAGCGGGTCATGCGTGAGGATTATTCGAGCTTCGTATCAAGTGGGTAATATCTACCTGGTCCGGTAGTTTGATCAATTCCAGTGCATGATCTTGGATATGTATGTTTATACCTGTTTACCTTAAATCCACTCATGTTTAATCATATGCTTGTACTGCCTTGACCTTTGAGATATAAACTGCGGTACTTCGTTGATTATCTATTTCGGATAGGAACTATAAACCCTATTATGTATTAGGTGATGGATGTTGATGAAGTACAGTGGTTAGGGTTATCTTTGTGACTTGATTAGTTCTTGTATTACATCACTAGGGTTAGGTGATGGATTGGATTATGGAATCGATTGTTATATCATATCCGTATATTAGTGGTGCATTTATGGTGGATCTAGTTATGCATGCATAGATAAGTGTATGGTTGTCGTATGTGACCATGGACTAGAGTCCTAAGCGATGGTATATCCATTATGGATTGTGTGCTGTGTATGGTTATATGGATGGTCGATTGTATATCGCTCTTGACTAGAGGTCTTAGCGTGGTTGTTGTCAGATGAGTATGACTCTTTATCGATAGAGAGTCTTATGGATTGTAGTCCTTGCATGGTTGACTTTTGGTTGACTAAGTCTCCCAGTGGGTTAGGGAGTGTTGCGAGATTGTGTGTGAGCTATGCATCATTACATTTCATGCATCTTGTGCATCTTGTATGGAGTCTCCCTTGTGGTTGAGGCAGTAAATCGTCAGTCATCCTGCCTCCCCGGCCACTCGGGGTAGTGGTTGCAGGGTTGAGGGCAGAGCATTGTTGTGCGTTCCGTTCTCGGCCACTATGGATGGTGGTAGGCTGGAGATCGCACAGCCCTTTGTGCGGAGTGGTAGTTAAGCGCACTCACCCACTATAGGCGGTGGTTGTGTGATGTCGATTGTCTGTGTGCGGTGCTCGTCTACTCATGGGTAGGGACGGGCGTGGCTTGGCGTGAGGACCCGTGTGGGTAGCATATAGCTCTATGGCGGGCTAGCTCTTTGTTTCATACTACCTTTCGGTCACTTTCGAGAGTGGTGGCGGTGAGTTGGGATAGTTGTCATGTCCTGCCACCTAGGCCACCTGGGTCGTGGTAGTGAGTCATGAGCATGACCATGCATATACATTCTTGATATGTATGCATGTATTTGATATATGTTTTACATATGCCTGTGAGATGCTGCATTTGATTGAGCTATGATTGTTGCACATGCTTGTTCATCATGATACATGTCATTTGCATTTTATTTACTGCTATGTGTTGAGCATGATACATGCGTTGATTCAGACTGTTATATGCATTTGATTAGCATCATGTCATTGTGTGTAAGGGTTGTTATTACAGGTGATCATATATTGTTCATATGTTGGAGTATTAGTCAGGTATGGGATTGACTTGATACATTATATGGGTTATGTTATTGTATATCTGTCAGGATGATATAGCTTATGGTGTTGCAGACCGTCGGGTACGTTGGTACATTATTTCCTGTTCAGTTGATCAGTTTAGTATATACATTGAGTATGACTTTACTGTAGTTACTTGTTATTAGATATGGATATGACTGTATGTCTATTGGACTCATGCTGTATACCTGTAGATCTTCACATGTATACTTGTAGATCTATCCTTATATGTTGTTCATGCACTTTCTATATATTACCCCTGAGTTTATACTCACCACCCCTGGACCCTGGGCTTCCTGTCGCCCAGATAACAGGTAGAAGATTCCTTGGACGTTCGGAGCTCTGCTAGCTGATCCCATCTCACACCGGACGAACGGATGAAGGTGTATTTACGCTTTGTTGTATTCTTGTGGATTGATGTATTCCATATTGTTGTTTTGGGTTTTAGTTTGTATTGTTTCCGTATTTGCGACATACGGATGTGTTGTATATATTTGGTCTTTGATTCGATTTCTGTTATGATTCTTGTCATGTCAAGTCACTCCGGAGTGCACAGTTGGTCTTTGTATATTGTTGATCTGTTTGTATTGTTTCCGCTGTGTTTAGTATGTTTGATATGTTGATATCTGTGTATATCATATTGTTATTGTGGGCCTACGGGCCTTGTATTAACCCGATATGTTGCCACGTACAGGGGAGATGCCGTCCGTTTGCTTTTCGGCACGGCATACTCCCGGGGCATGAATGAGTTCCTAGCTAGAGGTGAGGTTGATAAGATAGTTCCTCTATTCGAGGAGGATGAGTCATTATCAACAAGACAGGTGTAAAGTGGAATACTTGGACCTAGTCAACTCAATGGAAGTAATTTGCTTGGTCACGGGGTGACTTTTCAGGAGTCTAACTTACGAAGAAGTGTTTGTAAGATTAAACGTAAGAAGAGATTTGATATTGAGAATGAAGCAATGATGACACTCCCAGTTGACGATAAAGAACCTTAATTAGTTGAGGAAGCTTTGGGATGTAGAGTTAGAGAAAAGTGAAAAAATGCAATGGTTGAAGAGATGGAGTCAATGATTTAGAATCATTTTTGGGAGTTAGTCGATCTTCCTCCTAGCCGAAGGGCTATTGGAAATAAATGGATTTTCAAAATAAAGAGGAAATTAGATGGAACAATTAACTGATATAAAGCTCATTTAGTTGCAAAAGGATTTACCCAATTGGAGGGTATAGATTTTGAAGAGACATTTTCTCATGTAGTTAAGTTTGTGTCAATCCGAGTCATTTTGACTTTTGTGGTGCATTATGACTTAGAGTTACATCAGATGGATATAAAAATCACTTTCCTTAATGGTGAGCTTGATGAGGAAATCTATATGGTTTAGCTATAAGGTTTCATTGTTGAAGGCTAAGAAGAAAAAGTATGTAGATTGAGGAAATCTGTATATGGGTTAAAACAAGTGTCAAGACAATGAAACATAAGATTTAACGAAGTTGTTTTATTTTTATGGTTTTGAAATGATCAATGAGGATCATTGCGTTTTCCTGAAAAAGAAAAAAAAAGAAAAGTATGTCATTTTATCATTATATGTTGATGATATGTTGATAGCAAGAAATGACATGGATTTTGTGATGGAAGTCAAAAAGTGACTTTCATCACAGTTTGACACAATAGATATGGGAGAAGTTGAATACATCTTAGGAGTTAAAATCATCATGGATCGATCTAAGAGACTTATATAAATAAGATGTTACAACATTTCAGCATGTCTAATTGCAACAGTGAACAGACATCCATTATGAAAGATACTATTCTGAGCAAGAGTATGAATCCCAAGACTCCTGAAGAAATAGCCGAGATGAATAAAAAATCATATGTCATTGCTATAGGTAGTTTGATGTACACTATGTTGTGTATTTATCTCGATATCAACTATGTTGTTGGCTTAGTCGATTCCAGTCAAACCCAGGACCGAGACACTGGAAGGTAGTGAAAAAGATATTCAGATATCTGAAAGTGATAATAGGTTATAGTCTTTGTTGTCAAGGATCAGATATGAGCCTGAATAGCTATTCAGATGTAGATTAAGTTGGGGACCTGGATGATAGAAAATTCACATCAGATTATGCGTTCTTATTAAATCGTGGCGCCATCTCCTGGAACAGCAAGAAATAGGCTTGTGTGGCCTTGTCAACTATGAAAGTTGAATATGTGGCATGTTCAACAGCTGTGCAAGATGAAGTCTGGTTAAGGATGTTTCTGAAACATCTGAAGATTGTTGAGGACAGTGGGAGTCCAGTGACTGTCTACTGTGACAATCAAATTGCTATAACATTTTTCAAGGATCCTAAATATCATAGCAAGGGTAAGCATATAGCTATAAAGTATAACTTTGTAAGGGATATTGTTGCTAAGAAGAAAATGATTCTTGAGTATACACGTGCTATGCTTGCAGATTCTTTTACTAAGTCGATAACTAGAGAGTCATTTAATGAGCATGTAAAGTATATGAGACTTCGTAGAATGTAATAATTTTGTAATGACAATCAGATATTATAATTTGATTGTTTGAAATGCTAGTCATAATTTATTCAGTGTATGTAATGTTACATTTTGATAAAATCTCAGTGAGCATGTTGGCAGATAGTGATTGGTCCTATCACATAAATAATCATCTCTATTTGTTAAGTACGAATAGGGGTAAGACCATTGCTTATAGTATAGCTTTGGAAGTTATATGTATAGAGATACATACCTATAAGCTGGGATCGTCTTGATATTTATATCAAGATAAGATCATTTGAGAAAAGTGATCAAAGTAAATGCTCTCACCATTTACTATACTCGTTTGGAACCAGATTTGAATTCATGTGTTGAATTTAGGATTAGACATTTGGAATGTCTAGATCGAAATCTATACAATGCTAGTTTGATTAAAACATACGATCTTTATTAGTAAAGAGAATAACATCGTAATATGTGATTCATACCACATGTGCTGAGATGACAATAAGGGTAGTAGGAAAATGGATCCCTGCTTCTCTACTATGTGAGCCATTTGAGATTATATATTGATCTCAGTATTTACCTTGAGTGACTATTTAACTGTCTACTTGAAGTTTTAATCAGAGTTTGCTACTTTAGCACGTAAACCTATTAACTATGGATGATTCAGTCCATGGAACATGATTAGGAAAGCGACTGATTAAAACGAAAGGATTCAAGATAAAAAAGAAGATTAAATAGATTTACATTTTTTAATAATTATTCACTGATTGACCCATTTCTTTTGTGTAAAAATGATTGTAACTATTGAGAATATGAAACATGCTTTTGGCATGATGGTCATTACGAGGGATTAGATAAGTTCATATTGATGTAAATAAAGATTATTTAATCTGACTAAATAGTAAGACATGGATATATCTAGAAAAATGATTGTGAATCACTAGGAGAATGATTTTGTACCATCTGGAGAATGACTATGTGCCACCTGGAAGAATGACTATATGTCATTCAGAGAATGGTTATGTACCATTTATGGAGCGGCTAAGATATGTGTAATAACTTTTTTTAGCATTGATCGCTCTATGAGTAGTTATGTAAGGTATAAAAACTTTTTTAGCATTGGATTGCTGAACCATTTTCCTAAGTATGAATTGGTTGTTTATTGGTCTGTGTGACTGCTAATCTCTATTTTATTAGTCTTTTGGGACTATGGACTCCGACTCTATTTAGTCTATGTAGCTAAATACTTCGTATTGGTCTATATGACCATTAATCTCTTAGTCTTTGTGACTACTAATCTCTATTCTATTAGTCTTTTGGGACTATAGACTCTGACTCGATTTAGTCTACGTGACTAAATACCTCTTAATAGTCTACGTAACCATTTGTCTATGTGACATATCTTGGACGAGTGAGAGATGTAGGTAGTTGCTGTTGGTGCAGGTCCATCAGATAATCGAACCTAGATTTTTGATAATGGTAAAGATTCAAAGTTAAGTTATTTTGTTATCTCATATGCTATGTTGACTATACAGGTAATGTATTAGATTTTGCTATGGTCAAAGATGCCATGAGAATCTCGAGGCGAGAAACCTCAGTAATCGGTTGACCAAATCAAAGACGCCAGGAGAATCTTTATGGGATGAGAAACCTCGGTAGTCCGTTGACCAGGTCAAAAGACATTAGGAGAATCTCGGGAAGTCGAGAAACCTCGGTGGTTGAGTGACCAGAAGCTAAGCGACAGGTCAGAAGGACCAAAGGTAAGAAAGGTAAGAACCTTGTGTGGAGAGGACAGGTCGTGTCCTCAGTATGGAGACAACCGTAGGCGATGATTCGACTAAGGCTTTCGGAGGAAGGCCGAAGTCGAGATCGAACGGTCCAGGATTGTCACACTGCATATTATCATATATTTCTTGTGCTAACTATGCAATGCAGGTAACTACTCAAGGCATCAGTCGACTGGAGGAGACATTAGTCGATTGGATTTCCATCAGTCGACTGATGGACGTAGCAGTGAACTAGTAATGAACATGGACACATTCAAGCAAAGTCAAGATAAGAGCCACAATGTTAGAGATAAAGATAAGGTTTGATCCATACCTGGATCTCATCGTGTTAGGGTTTGGAAGGCTATAAAAGAAGGGGTGAGGCACCCCCCCCCCCAATTGATCAATGAAAAGGCTTCCAAAGTGCTCCATCGATCTAAGGCTTTCTTCTCCGCGCAACGATGTCGTAACACCGACCAAGCTACTTGTGTTCATTTGCTAGTCGGTACTTGTTATTATCCCTTATTTACTAATTGCTAAGAGGAGAGGTAGGCTTGTTACCTCCTCCTCTACATTTCGTATATTGCTTCGTATCTCATACTTTCAACGAGGAAGAAAGTCTTAGTGAATTGCTCTTCGAAGGCGATCAAGAATTGCAGGGCCTTGGACTAGCAGTTGATGGGCTATGAACCAAGTAAAACTCATTGTGCACTTTGTTTTTTTTTGTGTGTGTTTTCCTTTGCGAATTACTTTAGTTTCCAAAAGAATTAAAAGAAAAATTTTAATATGCTATTCACCCCCCTCTAGTGTTGTCTCGATCCTACAATTAGTATAAGAGCGGGGGCACTCAGGTTCGATGCAACCACCAATTGAGCATTTTTCTTTTCGTTTATTTTTACTTCTCGCACTGCTAATTCAAGACCAAGTCTTGGTACATTATTTTTGTTCACATTTTTACTAGTATTTAAAGTTCTACAACCGAACCAACAGCTTCTGGAGTAGTTGATGGTAAAACGGGTGTAATATTTGATACAAGTGGACCCATAAAATGTGCAACCCACCGAATTGAAGCTCTCTCGAGGATCTACGTGTCTTACTGGGTTATACTTTGTAACAAGCTGCTCTTGACCCCCAAAAACATCATTTAATATCTTTTTTGGGACATCGAAGGTTGTAAGTTTTTAGTTTTTGCTTAGTTTTTTTATTTTTTGATTTTTTTTATTGTGGTTTATCTTTATTTCCTGCATAACTAATCCAAGACCAAATCTTGAAAAGTGTTTCTTTTGTTGCTATATTACTTGCAAGGTTTTTTGAATGGCACACCAAGAGGGGTTTAGCACAACCCACCGTCTATTTTTTAACGGAGATGACTTCCATTATTGGAAGAGGCGGATGGAGTGTTTCCTCAAAACTGGTTTCGATCTACCTACAAATGACCAAGGAGAAGCTCTTGGGTGTGAATGGTGGACCAATACTATGAAGCGTCAGATTGAGGCTGACACAAAGACTACCCAAATTATGCAGTGTGGGCTATCTAAAGAAGAACTCAACCACATCAGTCCTTTCATCAGCGTAAAATATCTCTGGGACAAGCTCACAAAATTGCACGAAGGAATGTTGGACACAAAAATATATAAGTGTGATTTACTTATGAATAAATTGTTTAATCTAAAAATGAGGACAACAAAAATGCGAGCCAACTTCATGCTCGCATTCAAGATATTTTGAATGGACTCCACTCCATCGGACAGAAGGTGGAGAATCATGACATAATCAGATACACATTAAAAGCTTTTCCTAGGACGGCTTTGTGGGCATCCATCGTTGATTCTTACAAATTCTCTAGATTTATCAAAAATTAGGTCAGATGAATTCTTTTCTGAATTTGAATTGCATGAACAATCTAACTCACCCTGGTCGAGAAAAGTATAACTTTGATTGTAGGACGAAAGAAAGGAAAGAGCAAACCCCCGCCCGAGGAGTCCGAATCCGAGTCGAAATTGGAGGGATAAATGGAGACCAAACTAGTCAATCTAGTTCGGAAAATGATCAAAAAATGAAGAAAGTCTACGAAGCAATCAAATGACAAGAAAACTGAGAAAAACACAAGACCTCAACAAATCTACAAGTGTTATGAATACAACAAGAATGGGCACTTCAAGTCAGACTGCCCGAATCTGAAGCCAAAACAAAAACAATCCAAGAAGGAGTTCAAAGCAATGTGGGAAGAATCATTGGATGAGGAAGAAGATGTTCAAGTTGACAACTATGGGTTTATGGCAAATCAATCGAATCAAGTCTGAGCTTGATACAAATTCCGAGTCCGAATCTGAACCCGACTCCGATGATGAGTTCGAGTCAAGACTCAAAGGTGGATCAAAGGAGAAGATCAAGGTAAGTTGTTCATTAATTGACAATTTATATCATGCAATGAAAGTGTTAGATAAAAAATTGGCTAAGTTTGAGTCCAAGGTTGAGTCTTTGCTAAAGGAGGTCAAAGTCCTTAAGAAAAAGGCTAGCCTAATAACTTTAACTAGTCAAGATCAAAAGACAAACTCAACTCAAGTTGAAAAACTCGATGAAGTGAATTCTCTTTTGAAAGGGCAAATTAAAGATCTTAAGGTTACGTTGGAAAAGTCCACATTGGGTTCTAAGGGTCTTGATCTAATCCTTAAATCTTAAAGAGGCATATACAACAAGACCAAACTCGGATATAAACCTTTAAACAAATCGTTTGTTTCATTAGTCAATCGAAACCGAAAACTAGTCCAAGCATGGGTCCCTAAAACTAGTATTAAACAATAAAATGATTCGAACTAGTATTGGGTTCCCAAGGACTAAATCCACTATGTGAATACACCGTATCGATTCAATGGTCTAGGGGGAACCAATACTAAATTTGTGTGCTCAATTACATGATTAATTTAGTTTTGCATGCCTAGTTAGTTATTACTTGCTTAAATTAGAATAGTTAGATAGGACCAAAGGTTAATTAATCTTCATAAGATAGTATCAGGACGCAGTGAAATGATAGTGTTGGTGCAATCAGCCCAGGTCACGATTGACCAGACTCGAGTTTGACTCGAGCGATGTTTTGATATTTGACATGGAAGTTTGACATCGATGTTTGACATTGATGTCTGATAATATTTTGGAGAGATTGTTGGCATAATCGACCCGGGTAGGGGGATTTTGATGGTTGACTGGAGTTGACCATGTCATGGAAAGTCCAAGTCTTGAGTACTTGGCATGTAAAGTCCAAGCATGGATCTTGACAAGGAAAAGTCCATGCATGGGTCTTAGCAAGAAAAAGTCCAAGCATGGGTCTTGGCATGGAAAGTCCAACATGGGTTGGCAAGGGAAAGTCCAAGCTTGAGTCTTGGCATTTGAGAAGTCCAAGAGGTTTGATATTTATGGCGTAAAGTCCAAGTGGGAGTCTTGGCAGCATAAGTCCAATGGTTGGTGGCGTAAAGTCCAAGTGGGAGTCTTGGCAACATAAGTAATGGTTGGCGGCGTAAAGTCCAAGCGGAGTCTTGGCAGTGTAAGTCCAATGTGCCTTGGCGGTGTAGACACCGTTAACATGACATAGCCGATGGAAGCACCTGAAGGCTAGTGTATGGATGAACAAGTTATGGATGACTTGGAGGGATCCGATAGATGCGAGGCTGACAGAGATGGCTAGAAGGCTTAGGTCTAGGCTATGGGTGATCTAGCAAGTATGGGGGCACCATACTTGGGTTAAACCTCATGTTTGAGGTGTATCAGTCGACTGGGACCTATGGGCAGTCGACTGGAGTGAGTCAACTAGGGTTTGATTGCGGGAAGTATCGATCGATCAGGTAGGTGATGACGATCGGTGATCGATCGATTAGTGCTCGAGAATTTGGGCATAGAATGAATGGACTCATTCAGCTTTGGATGGGAGGTCAGTGATGATAGATCGATGATGGTGATGATCCGATGTCCTATCTGTTGGATTTTTCCAGCGTGGATCACACCGTTGTCTCACAGCAATAGTGTCATCAGTCGAATGATGGTCCCGACCAGTCGATTGATAGGCGATATCCAGCCCAGGCAGCAGCTTTAAATGGAGTTTGTGGAGGAGGAAATCACAACCAATTCTTGAGCTACTTTGGGGCGATTTGTTGCTGCAAATCAGGGTCTCCAAGGCTATTCTTCAAGCAACCAAGATCAAGCAATCCAAAGCTCTTGTAAAGTATTTTTCCTTTGCTTGTAGTGCATTTCCTTATTTAATTGCTTGTATTTGTTTCTTACTGTTGTAAGATCATTTGTACGAGGTTTTTCCACCTCCGAATTGTTCCGAGGAGTTATTTGTGATTAGTGGTTGCGTGTGCATCACTAGAGCTCTTTAGAGCTCGATCTGTGGAGTAGGAACCATTCGGTTCCGAACCACATTAAATACTTATGTATTTGTGTATGTCTATTTCGTTATTGCTTTATTATTATTCCGTTGTGCGCTAATGAAAATTGTAGGGACAAGCACGAACGAATTTCATCAACATACAAAATGAGTTATTCACTCCCCCTCTTACGGTCACCGTTTCCTCTATAATTGGTATCAGAACTAGGGACTCTTCTACGGACTAACCGTCAGGTGCAAAAGACGCTAGAGGAAAAGATGGAGAGATTGGGTGATGACATCAACGTTTCGCCTTCCTTCGACCGCGAAGATTTCGCGTATTGGAATGGTAGAATGATGTATTTTCTAATGTGTGACTTTGACAATTGGATTAGTGTCTTATTAGGTTTTGACACTCCAAAAGACGAAGAAGAAAGAAAAATCAAGAAGAATAATTGGAGCCAAGAACAACTCCGATATTATAACATCAACAATAAGGTAATTGGTATTTTGCTCAATGTAATCTCTAATGATATTTTGATCAAGATAGGGGATTGTAAAGACGCCAAGGAGGTATGGAACAAATTGGCAAAATTCCATGAAGAGCCTCACTCAATCCAAGAAGATAAGGAAGATGAGGAAGAGAGATCATCCTCACAAGAAAGTGAGGATTCGGAGGTCGAGGAGTGTTCGACATCCGAGGAGGAAGAAGTGGTGGAAGATGTAGAATTGGAAGAAACCTCAACCTCTAGGATTGAGGGGGAGGAGATTAGAGCATCTACACCGGAGCAACCTCAAGAAGAGCCTTCAACATCCGGTCAAGATGGGGAAGCTCAAAACTCCACCACCACCTTAGGTAACTCAAGCAATTTAGTTTTGAATAAAAAACATATAATATGCTTTGAGTGTAGGGAATCCGGACACTACAAGAGTAAGTGCCCTAAGAAAGTCAAGAAGACTCCTCTGGCACCAAAAGTCAAGGATGCCGATTCCCCGATAATTAAAAGTAAGGAGCAAGTGATTTTCTTCAAATGCCGACAACCGGGACACTACCGGAATCAATGCCCAAAGGGAGCTACACATGTAGGGGGAGCTAAGGCAAACCCTAAGGTAATTTCTAATGTTGCTCCTTCCTTAATTAATAGGCAAAAGCATGCTAGAAATAATTTTAACAATCTTGTTATTACTCATGAAAAGTATGCTAGGAATAACAAATATTTTTGCCTAGGAGCTAAGAATGTCCACATTTCAAATAAGGAGAAATTTGAGACTAATGTCCCTAAAAATAACTTATCTAAAGACAAATCTAGGTCAAATAATTCTAGACCAATTCTACCTAGGGAGACAATTAGAAAGGTACAAGAGCACCTAGGTTTTAACTCCAAATGGACTAGGCATATGCCTAGGAAAAACATGTCCCAAAGACCAAATGAAAAATCGAAAATTGGGCAATTAGAATTGGAAAACCAAGCCTTGAGGTCAAGGCTTGAGAAACTTGAAAAGACCCTTGCAAAAATGACAAATCAAATGCAAAGGTTAAATGGTTAAACCATAGGATCTAGAAGTCAAAGTCAACACCTAGGGCCTAAGAGACAAAAGTCAATCAAGGACAAGAAATGTTTGGGTCACAAACCTAAGCCTAAGGTGGCTTATCATAGTGTTCCATTTGATTATGGAACACAAATTAGGTCTAGGAAGACTAAGGTTACTAGGGAAGTCATCCCTAAGGGTAAGCAAGGTGTGTGCCTAGTGGCTAGGGTTTCTAAGAAACATAGGGTGGCCACTAAGAAGGTTGCAAGGGGAGTTACCCCTAGAGTGAACCTAGGCAAGGTCCAAATGACCAAGGCTAATAATCCTAGAAAGGTCATTAGGAAGGTATCTAGGGAGGTTATCCCTAAGGAATACCTAGTAAACCCTAGGAGCTCAAATAGGTTTTGGGTTCCTAAGAGAGTGATCGATTCACGCTAGATGGGTTTGGGTGTGTCAACTTTAAATGGATGGGTAGTTAACCTAACCATGGTAAAGGTGACACTTTAGGTTATTTTCAAGGTTATGGATACCTTGGAAATAGATTTGATCTTTGATCCTAAAAGATTTTAGGATGTGCCAATACATTATTGGGATTATGAAAAATCAATTAAATTGGCACAATTTAGGTCTAGAGGTCATTGTGTGTCATTTTGGGTTTGTGGCACACATGGGGGTTTAGTAGCAATATGACAAAATATAATTAATTATATCAAATGACAATTAATACTAAAATTTAGGTATTGTTATACCTATACATTTTATATGTCATGCTTTGTTTGTCATATAACATGTCATGACATCATATTTATTTTTATCATTTAATATGTCATGATCATGTTTAGGATTAAGGTTTAATGTCATGTGTTTTTAGATTATGTCATATGTCATGACATCATGATCATTGGTCATGCTTAATTATTGCTATCATTTATGTCATGATCATTCATGCATTTAAGTTAATGAAAATTGATTTAAGGACAATGACATGACTTGAAGTCTCATTTATAAGGGAATCAAGTAGTGTTGCCTTAGAAAATGCATGAGGCTTTAGTTTAAGATGAACCAAAACTCACATTTCACATTAAATTGACATGTATGTGTATTTATACACCCTAGATACATGTGAGATGCTAGGATATGAGTTAAGTTCAAGGTGCATAGTTTTTGCATCTAGATGAACTAAAACTCATCTTTAACTAAAGATGGATCATTAGGAAAGCTAGTATACAAGTCATGCACATTAAGCCCAAGGAATATGATCCAATATAGGTTTTCAAAATTATTTCAAAATCTTTTTAGAAAATCTTGGTGAAGTGTATCTTTTGATAGCAATCACAATTGATGAAGTTGATACAAAGTGAGCTAAAACATTGAAGTTTTTCTTCACTTTTGAATTTTGTATCAATTTCGATATTTTATGGGTAAAATATTTTTCTATCATTTTTTACCCATTTTAATGGTCATAAGTATTATACATATGAATTTTCATGATTTTTC
Organism: Wurfbainia villosa; assembly: GCA_025175895.1. Lineage (NCBI taxonomy): Eukaryota > Viridiplantae > Streptophyta > Magnoliopsida > Zingiberales > Zingiberaceae > Wurfbainia > Wurfbainia villosa. The sequence goes on from CM046005.1 coordinate 1,831,057, forward strand.
GATATACGTATAATTATTTATGAATTTTCAAAATCCATTTCTGATAACTGAAATTCGAAAATTTGATTATCGATCGGTCGCCTATGGTGGCGATCGGTGATGAATACGATCGTGATCTTTGATAGAGTCGACTGCCAGGCTGATTTCGGGAAAAACAAGGTTGTTTAGCCCATTTTCAGCCATGGTAAAGTTCCTTAACCACTTTTAACCCTAGGATATGTTTTGGGAAGTATTATAAAGGGTGAAAATCCATTGGATATGGATTAGGAGAGGTGTTAGGATGATGTATCAAATTTAAAGTGTGGAGAGTTCATGTTTGAACTTTGAACCTTATTTTTGATGGTTTAGAGTTCCTATTGGCTTAGGGACTTCCCAAGGACATTGTTGGTGCAATGGTCAAGGGGGAGCAAGCCTTTAGGGGGAGGTATCCATCATGGGATGATGGATGGTATTTTTCCTCATAAGGAGGAAAATGAAATTAGGAGATACCCAATTTGGAAATTGGGAGAGTATGTAGGATTGCCTCTCTTAAGTGATATGAGACTTATCACTAGGAAGATTGTAGGCATCCTAGGTATTTTTGGACCAACGGGGAGATTATAAGATCTCATTGGGATATGAGACATTGTCCTCCTTGGAGAGAACCTTTTTGATGTATGTCAAAAAGGGGGAGAAAGTGAAATTACTAGTTTGGGATAATTGGTAAGGGAATTTGAGTTAGTGTTCTAACTCAAAGGTATGTGTTTTTGTCAAACATCAAAAAGGGAGAGATTGTTGGTGCAATCGGCCCAGGTCACGATTGACCAGACTCAAGTTTGACTCGAGCGATGTTTTGATGTTTGACATGGAAGTTTGACATCGATGTTTGACATTGATGTCTGATAATATTTTGGGGAGATTGTTGGCACAATCGACCCGAGTAGGGAGATTTTGATGGTTGACTGGAGTTGACCATGTCATAGAAAGTCCAAGTCTTGAGTACTTAGCATGTAAAGTCCAAGCATGGGTCTTGGCAAGGAAAAGTCCAAGCATGTGTCTTGGCAAGGAAAGTCCAGCATGGGTTGGCAAGGGAAAGTCTAAGCTTGAGTCTTGGCATTTGAGAAGTCCAAGGGGTTTGATATTGGCGGCGTAAAGTCCAAGTGGGAGTCTTAGCAGCATAAGTCCAATGATTGACGGTGTAAAGTCCAAGCGAGAGTCTTGGCAGCATAAGTCTAATGGTTGGCGGCGTAAAGTCCAAGTGGAGTCTTGGCAGCTTAAGTCCAATGTGCCTTGGCGGTGTAGGCACCGTTAGCATGACATAGCCGATGGAAGCACCTGAAGGCTAGTGTATGGATGAATAAGTCATGGATGACTTAGAGGGATCCGATAGGCGCGAGGCTGATAGAGGTGGCTAGAAGGCTTAGGTCTAGGCTACGGGTGGTCTAGCAAGTATAGGGACATCATACTTGGGTTAAACCTCATGTTTGAGGTGTATCATGGACCTTAAGCGGTCATTTGGGTCATGTGGCGATCGGGTGAGTCAACTAGGGTTTAACTGCGGGAAGTGTCGATGGTCGTACGAGGTGGGCGGTCGGTGATTCTCGATCGTGATCGTGTGATCGATCGGCGGTCTCGATTTGGACCGCAGAATGGAGTCGGACTTCGTGGGGTTAGCGATCAGTGAAGGCTCGATCGGTCGGTGATGGACATGATCAATCGATTGATGTCCTATCCGTTGGATTTTTCCAGTGTGGATCACACCGTTGTCTCACAGCAACAGTGTCATCAGTCGACTGATGGTCCCGATCAGTTGACTGATAGGCGATATCCAGCCCAGGCAGCATCTTTAAATGGAGCTCGTGGAGGAGGAAATCACAACCGGTTCTTGAGCTACTTTGGGGCGATTTGTTGCTGCAAATCAGGGTCTCCAAGGCTATTCTTCAAGCAACCAAGATTAAGCAATCCAAAGCTCTTTGTAAAGTGTTTTTCCTTTACTTGTAGTGCATTTCCTTATTGTAATTTCTTGTATTTACTTCTTACTGTTGTAAGATTATTTGTACGAGGTTTCTCCACCTCTGGATTGTTTCGAGAAGGAGTTATTTGTGATTAGTGGTTGCGTGTACATCACTAGAGCTCTTTAGAGCTCAATCCGTGGAGTAGGAACCATTCGATTCCGAACCACGTTAAATACTTGTGTATTGGTGTATTTGTGTTTGTCTATTTCGTTATTGCTTTATTATTATTCCGTTGTGCGCTAACGAAAATTATAGAGACAAGCACGAACGAATTCCATCAATATACGAAACGAGCTATTCACCCCCGTTCTAGCGGTCACCGTTTCCTCTACAGATAGTACTTTAGGGAAGTGAAGTTAAGTGTATTAAGGTTAGATAAATAGTATCTAGCTTGGTGCACTTAGCTAAGTGAAACTGACTAAAGCTACCTCGCCACATCCTAAACTAGTTAGACCATAATTTGACTCAAAGTGAATTAAATGTCTAATTTTTTAAGTCAGATTTATCTAAGGAAGTGATCGTTGTGATCAAAGAAGGCATCTGTATCTTTCCACGACCTGGAAGCCCTCTTTCAAAATGTTCACTTAACTAACTAAAGGTCAAATCCGAATCTAATCTAAGGTTAACTAATTTTCAAGTCATTAAAATTAACTAAGTAAAATTGAAAGCCAACTCACAAAACGCATAAGGTTAACATTCTTTGAGACACGTAAAATGGGTGAGATGTTAAGGACAATTAAAATAAAAATAATATAATTTTTTTAAGTGCCTTCAAAATCAATAAATAAATAATTTCTTAAAACTAGTTATTAATATTCGTGTTTGTTGTGTAGCTATGCTTAATTTTTGATAATCTATAAAAAAAACACCTTACTACATATTAAATATATAATTTTTTTCAAAATCATTGTTGGTGTACAGGGAAAAGAAAGACTTAAATTGATCTTACACCTCTAGTTACCTTTAGATTGGTATACGATCCTTAGGACTTAAATTGATAAGTCAAAATTAACTTCAATGTATAGATTTTTTTTAAAGTAATGGACACATGCTTGGATTCATTTGAAAATGAACTTATCAAAGTTATTTCAAAAAATTTAAAGATGTCTCGATATTTTACATCTTGAAAATGCTCTTACAACTCTTAATTTTCATCCAAGTTAAACATTTGATATAAGTTTTTTTTAAATTATATTGTTTTTTGATATATGTAAAAGGGGGAGAGGAAAAAGTGATAATTCAAAGTCAATTCAAAAATACTATTACTCTGCCACCACGAATTAAGGGAAAGGTACCCTTAAGGGGGAGTTCAGTTAAGGGGGAGTTGTGTTTGAGTTATGCACTTATTTTCCTTAACTTTGAATTGTGTTGTCATAGATCAAAAAGGGAGAGATTGTTAGTACAGGGGCACCAGATAATCGAACCTAGATTTTTGATAATGGCAAAGATTCAAAGTTAAATTATTTTGTTATCTCATATGCTATGTTGAGTGTGCAGGTAATGTATTAGACTTTGCTAAGATTAAAGACGTCAGAAGAATCTTGAAACGAGAAATCTCCGTGGTTGATTGACCAAATCAAAGACACCAGGAGAATCTCAATGGGATGAGAAACCTCGATGGTTGGTTGACCATGTCAAAAGATGCCAGGAGAATCTCAGAAAGTCGAGAAACCTCGGTGGTCGAGTGACCGGAAGCTAAGCGACATGTCGGAAGGACCAAAGGTAAGCAGGGTAAGAACCTTGTGTAGAGAGGATAGGTCGCATCCTCAGTATGAGGATAACTGTAGGCGACGATCCAACTAAGGCTTTGGGAGAAAGGCCGAAGTGGAGATTGGACGATCAAGAATTATCACATTGCATATCATCATACATTTCTTGTGCTAACTATGTAATGTAGATAACTACTAAAGGCATCAGTGGACTAGAGGAAACATCAGTCAACTGAATCACCATCAGTCGACTGATGGACGTAGCAATCGACTGGTAATGAACGTGGACACATTCAAGCAAAGTCAAGATAAGAGCCACAATGTTAGGGATAAAGATAAGGTTTGATCCAGATCTAAATCTCAATGTGTTAAGGTTTGAAAGGCTATAAAAGAAGGGGTGAGACACCGCCCATTGATCAATGAAAAGGCTTTCAAAGTGCTCCATCGATCTAAGGTTTTCTTCTCCACGCAACAATGTCGCAACGCCAACCAAGCTACTTGTGTTCATTTGTTAGTTGGTACTTGTTATTATCTCTTGTTTATTAATTGCTAAGAGGAGAGGTAGGCTTATTACCTCCTCCTCTACATTTCGTGTATTGCTTCATATCTCTTACCTCCAACGAGGAAGAAAGTCTTAGTGAATTGCTCTTCAAAGGCGATCAAGGATTGCAGGGTCTTAGACTAACAGTCGGTGAGCTATGAACCAAGTAAAACTCATTGTGCACTTTGGTTTGTATTTTTGTATTTTCCGTTGTGAATTACTTTGGTTTCCAAACAAATTAAAAGAAAAGTTTTAATATGCTATTCACTCCCCCCCCCCTCTAGCATCATCTCGATCCTACAGTTGCAACTGCACAACGTGATGCACGTCTTGCACACGTTGCCAAGTGTGCCAACATGTGCAAGTGCTGCACCTAAGGCAACACTAAGGTGCTACCAAACACCTATAAATAAGTGTACGTCCAAGTTGAGAAGGAGGGTGCGAGGATCACTATTAGGTTGCCAGAATCTGTGTAATCTGGGGATTACTGTAGATGCTTTGTCAGAGAGAACAGAGAGATCTTGAGAACACTAAGGTGCCACCTAATCTTTGTTGGATCGATATGAGCGCTAGAGGGGGGGGTGAATAGCGCAAAATAATTTTTCTTAACAATTCGTTTAAATTACGAGTGCACAGCGAAAACTAAGCAAGACAAATGTAATTTTACTTGGTTCACAACCTTCCGGCTACTAATCCAAGGTCCTAACATCCCTAGACCGTGTACGAAGGGCAAATCACTAAAATACTCCTCTTCGTTGGAGGTAGGAGTAAGCGAGTACAAGAAATAGCAAAGACTTGAAGTAGAGGGACACTCTCCCTCTCCTCGTTGAGATTAAAGCTCCGATAAAAGTAAAATTTACAAGATTTGAAATGAACTTAAAGTAAAGCTTTTACCGACGACCTAAGAGATGGAATTTGAGCCCGAATTATCGTCGTTTCGGCAGCGCTTCATCGTCTAGGATCGTCGTAGAGTAGCGGCGTTGCAGGAGCAATTGAGAGCACTTAGGATTGATGAAATGGTGAAGAATGACCCTTCTTTTATAGCCTTTGAGAACCCTAAACGTTGAGCTCAATCTTTATCATCAAAGGCCACCTCACCCTAAGATAAGGGGGTGAAGTTTTGACTCTCCTCAAGGATGAAATTTGAACAGCAGTCGACTGCCACCCCTATCAGTCGAACTGATGACCAACAGTCGACTACCAATAGCCAATAGTCGATTGCTGGCTAGGGTTTTCAACTGCATTGGAAAGTTAGCTCGAAAATGAAACATATACAAGTGAGTTTGATGACCACTTATCATCTGATCTCAACATAGACCTTCCATGGGATGTCTTAGTTGGATTGTCGCCTAAGAATGTCCCCGTACGGAGGACATGACCTTACTTACACTCACTCACACGAGCTTACCTCAACCTTTACCTTTGAAGCTTTGCTTCCGGTCTCCACCTGATTTCTTCGGCTCTCTCCGAAGTCCTCCCGGTGTCGCTCGACTACTACGGTTCTCTTCGGGAGTCGCTGACCTTTAGCTTAGCATTCCTGCACACTTGATTCAGCTCATGAGATAACAATATGAGCTTAACTTTGTGTCTTTTGCTATAATCAAAACTTAGATTCGACTTAGGTACCTGCTGCACTAACATTCTCCCTCTTTTTGATCTATGACAAACCAACACAAAGTTAAGGGAAATTTGAAGCATAAGACAAAGTAAAGTAAATGATAAACTCACTTTAGAGAACTCCCCCTTAACCCTAGGTGAGTTTTGAAAGAGATAATTGTTTAAATTTAATTTTTATGATACTCTCCCTTAACTTACGCTCTTCTCCCCCTTTTGCCATGAATCAAAAACAAGGTTGGGGATGTTTTATATAAAATAGGGGTTTTAAATGCAACGTTATAAATATAGCATGCGATAAGTGTTAGGGCAATCTCTTGCCATGATAAGGTTTTGATGTGTGTGGCAAAGGGTTTAAGTTGGGATGTTAGTGTGATTTGATATGTGCGTTGGAGTCTTGCAGGGCTTAGTAATTCGCACATGGAGTCGTGGAGAGTTTCACAACTCATGACTCGGTCCTTGAGTCGGTGAAGGATGGCTTTGCGGAAGCCGTGCGCTTGGAGCATCCAAGGGACCGCCGGACGAGGAGCTTAGAGTGAAGCCGGAGGAAGTAGACTTCGAGGCAAGAGACACGAAGGAGCATTGCAGAGCCGTGCGCCTGATCGCGAGGACATGGCAGGGCGAAGATAACTTCAAGGCGAGGACTCAGAGAGATGAGTGGCGAATATAACCCGGGAAGGGTAGTAGCTCTAAGGTGAAATCGCCATTTAGCTAAATGTCGGATGGATTTCGACACGATCAGCCATGGAATGGCAATGATCGCTCTGAGTCGAACGTGGTTCGACTAGTATTTGACTGGTTATTTTGAGGCCAGGTGATCGCCATATGTGGGCGATCGATTGCCAGATCATCGATCATCACCGATGCAAGAACGATCGGTCGAAAGGGTTTAGCCACAGAACCACTCGTAGTCGTGGCGATCGACTGAGGGCGTGATCGTGATGAGGTCCATCAGTTCCGTTGGACTGACGTGTTCGGAGGTCTTCCTCTCTATAAAAAGAGAGGGTGTGGGCTTTTGGATGGCTAATGCTCATATTCCAAATCATCATCCAAGTGCTCCACGAGTGATAAACTCCTTCTAGATCTCTTTCACATCTATTGTAAAAGGAGTGTTCTTGAGTTGTAAGGGTTACCTCCACCTAGCTTAGTGCAAAGGAGAGACCGATAGTGAATTGGTTGGAGGAGTGATTCACCGAGGATGAATCGGGGACCGTGGATTAGCGGTGTAGCCGTGAACCACGTTATACTATCGTGTTAGTGTTTATTTTATTATTTCTATTTGCTTGTCTTTATTGTTTCCGTTGCGCTAATTAGTTTTGTAGACGAGCAAATACCGGCATCCAACGACAAAGGGCTATTCACCCCCCTCTAGTCGGCCGTTTCGATCCCCAACAAGTGGTATCAAAGCCAAGGAAAGCTTGTCGAGGACTAACCGCCACAACAAGCAACATTCAAAATGGCCGGCTCCAACATTCACCCACCGAAGTTCGAAGGTGAATTTTCTTGGTGGAAAAAGAGAATGGAGGTATTCTTCGAAACGGATTTTGATATTATGATTACAATGGAATCCGGTTTCGTTTTGCCTTGGGATGAAGAGGGGAAGCCAATAGAGAAGTCAAGGTGGACCAAGAGGCAAAAAGAAGAGCACCTTGCAAACTCAAAAGCCAAGCACCATCTCTACAATGTGCTTCCTCAACAAGAAATAAATAGAATTGGAGAATGCCTAAGTGCCAAGGAGATATGGGAGAAGCTAATAGAGCTTCATGAAGGTACCTCGGAGGCTAAACTTGCAAGAAGAGACCTCCTCTGCTCCCAACTATCCAACATTAAATTAGAAAAGGGAGAAAAGGTAACTTCATTGCATTCTAGGTTTAAAGAGATTTTAATTGGGCTAACAAGTGTAGGTGAAAAGCTCTCCAACCGAGACATGGTAATGAAGGTCATAGAGGCTTTTCCCCGATCATCCAAGTGGAGTTCAATGGTGGGCTCATTCTATATTTCAAAGAATCTAGAGGTAAGTACTCTAGATGAATTTTTCTCCACTATGGAATTGTATGAGTCTAGGCTTGAAGGAATACAAGAAGAGCCAAGAATTCAACCTTCAAGAGGAGTAGCATTTTTGACAAACAAGGGGAAGAAGAAGATAGAGATCCCCTCCTCCTCCGATGATGAAGCATCCTCCTCCTCCTCCATGGATAGCACGGAAGAAGCTTATATAGTAAGGAGGGTAAGGCGTGCATTAAAAGGTTTTAGATTTAACAAATCAAATGATATGAATAGAAGACCAAGGGGGAAGATCATTTGTTACAATTGCCAAGGAGAGAGACACATAAGGGACAATTGTCCCCTCTTGAACAAAAGCAAGGAGGAGAAGAGAAAAAAAGAAGAAAAGAAGAAGAAAAAGGGGAGCAAGAAGAAAAAGGAAGAGGAGAAGAAGGCAAAGGAAAAGGGGAAGGCCAAGGCATTCAAAGCAAAGACATGAGATGACCCTTCTTCCTCATCCTCATCCGAAGAAGAAGAGCATGTCTACTCAAATCTTGCTCTAATGGCCTTCGATGACTTGGATTGATCCTCCACCGAAAATGAAGAATCAAGCTCAAGTGAAGGGGGAGCCTCTACATCCTCCTCATCCGAAGAAGAAGAAGACATGGAAGCTATGGTAACGAATCTAACTCCCAAGAAAATAGTTTCCATGGTTTCTAGCTTAACTAAGGACTTATTTAGAGCTAAAAAGAAAAATAAGAGCATGCTTGAGCAAATTAAGGACTTAGAAAATAAACTAGAAAAAGTATGCTTAAATGATGATAATATTTCTTCTAGCTTAAATAATGCATGCTCACATGATAACTATATGCCTTTGGATGTTAGTGATGCATGTATAGAAGAAAATAGGGCTTTAAGAGAGAAAGTAGATTATTTAACCAAAGCCCTAGAAAAGTTTACAATTGGCTCAAATACATTGAATATGATTATAGGGAGCCAAAGAGCTAGTTTTAATAAGAAAGGCCTAGGTTATAAAGAAAAGAAAAATGAAAAGACCTACAAATGTCTAATTGCTAGGGGACAAGATAAGAAGAAAGTAATTGCTAGGAAATGGATTCCTAAGGAATTTCTAGTGAACCCCATAGGCAAGAATCTATTTTGGGTTCCAAAATCCATCCTTAAGGGTTAGGAAAACCCTAGGGTAGTCAACCATATGGACTTGACCTATATCATATCTTTGGTTGACTTAGGATGTCGGGACACATTTTTGAAATAGTGTTAGGTGATGATAATGCACCTATAAATAGATAATAATGCTTAAATCATGATAATCAATGTAATTGCTATATATATGTGCAATCATGATTTATGATTTTGAAATTTGGCACATCATCATGAGAAATAGGGTTAAATCATGTTTGAGGTGATACTTTGTTTATTATCATGATATAATACCTAATGCATGATAACAATTCAATGAATACATGTGTTTCATGATCATAATGTGAAATTAGTTCATACATGCCTTTATGATCATGAGGATTGTGAGGATGATACTTAACCTTGATAGAATTGCATGAATATAATGGTTAAGTATATATAAATACCCTTTAGGATGCATCTCACACTCACTATAGGCTACTTTGATTGAAAACTTAGCATGAGTGAGATGTTAGGATGATATAAATGTCCACTAATACCTATGATATTTAGATGGTCATTTAAAGTATCAAAATAGCAATAATAGACCAATCATGGGGAAGGCTTATGTTTAATTCATAGACATATTGCCCAAAGATCATGGTTGGATATTTCATATGTTTTCAAAACAATTTCTTACTTTAAAATCCATGTATTCATGTTTTGAAACAATCCAAAGCAAGACTAGGTGTTAAAATGGATACTAACATGTTCAAAAACTAGTGGTTTTTAAAGCTTTTAGAATTTTGGCAAATCTCAGAAAATATAATGACTTTTCATGAAAATCTATTTTTCATTGATAGATATACTTAAAAGAAATGTGTTCCCCAAATCTCATGATTTTTTGGATTTTTTGGAATTTTTAATGCATTTTTGAATTTCGCCCAGAAAATCAGAATTTCGGAATTCATTGTGCCCGGTCATTGTGCCATCTTGATACCGATGAGTGGTGGCCTAGTTAAGGCCGAATTCAGGTTTTAGACCAATTTTTGGTATTTTACTTCTATGAGACTTGATGCCATGAGTTTATAACTTAGTGTTAATCTTTTTGATGGTGTCAAAGGGGGAGAAATGATTATGTTTAAGTAAATTATGATAGGGGGAGAAATATGTATGAGGAGTTTCATGGATTAAGGGGGAGTTGCATGTTGCTATATCATATTTATGTTTACATGCTTTCTTACCTTAGAATTTCTATCAAATGTTTTTACCTAACTTAAACGGATTGTCACACATCAAAAAGGGGGAGATTGTTAGGGCAATCTCTTGCCATGATAAGGTTTTGATGTGTGTGACAAAGGGTTTAAGTTAGGATGTTAGTGTGATTTGATATGTGCGTTGGAGTCTTGCAGGGCTTAGTAATTCGCACATGAAGTCATGGCGAGTTTCACAACTCATGACTCGGTCCTTGAGTCGGTGAAGGATGGCTTTGCGGAAGCCGTGCGCTTGGAGCATCCGAGGGACCGCCGGACGAGGAGCTTGGAGTGAAGCCGGAGGAAGTAGACTTCGAGGCAAAAGACGCGAAGGAGCATTGCAGACGCGCTCGATGCGCCGAGACGTGACCGAGGGGCGAAGATAACCGCGAGGACTCAGGAGATGAGAGTGAGCGAATGTAACCCGGGAAGGGGTAGTAGCTCTAAGGTGAAACTTGGCCATTTGGCTAAGTGTCGAATGGGATTTCCCGACACCAGTCGACTGCCATGGAATGGTAGTCGACTGCTCTGAGTCGAACGTGGTTCAACTGGTATTCGACTGGTTGTTTTGAGGCCGATCGAGGCGATCAGCCGGTATCGTATATGGGCGTCATTGCCAGATTATCGTCATCGAAGGCGCTAGATCGGGTCGAAGGGTTTGACCAGAACCACTCGTAGCCGATCGGGCAATGTCGACTACGCAGCGTGATCGTGATAAGGTCCATCAATCGACTGCCAAGTGTTCCGTTGGACTACAACGGTCGAGATCCGACGTGTTCAGAGGCCGTTGGAGTGGCGGCAGTCGACTGCCAAAGGTAGCAATCGACTGGTGGCGGCCAACGGGAAGAAAAGCTTCCTCTCTATAAAAAGAGAGGGTGTGGGATTTTGAATGGCTAATGCTCATATTCCAAATCATCATCCAAGTGCAAGTGCTCCACAAGTGATAAACTCCTTCTTCTAGATCTCTTTCACATCTATTGTAAAAGAAGGAGTGTTCTTGAGTTGTAAGGGTTACCTCCACCTAGCTTAGTGCAAAGGAGAGACCGATAGTGAATTGGTTGGCGGAGTGATTCACCGAGGATGAATCGGGGACCGTGGATTAGCGGCGTAGCCGTGAACCACATTATACTATCATGTTAGCATTTGTTTTATTATTTCTATTTGCTTGTCTTTATTGTTTCCGTTGCGCTAATTAGTTTTGTAGACGAGCAAATACCGGCATCCAACGACAAAGGGCTATTCACCCCCTCTAGCCGGCTGTTTCGATCCCCAACAATAAGGAATGAAAACGAATATGAGTCCAAGCATGCATCTCTAATTGGTTAAGTAAATTGGTTCGAGATATATCCCTCTGCACCAACAATTTAACAAGTTTTTGAAAACATAGTTTAGATTTTCAAAATACTTATAAGTTAAAAAAAACAAACTTTAAAAGGTTGTGATATAACCCTTAGGGTTAGTTTGCTCTCCCCCTTAGTCAAATATATAAGGTATAAGAGAGTTAGGGGGTGCTAAACTTTGGCCTAGAGAGGTGTATACTTAGTATTGGCCAATTAAGGTTATAATTATTCGTTAAATGCAATAGTTGAAAATTAGGTAGCATTTTGAAAAAAAAAAGTTATGTTAAGTGTATTTAAATTATCCTTAACATCTCACCATTCTACGTGTCTCAAGATGTGCTCACCTTGTATGTTTTGCGAGATGATTTTAACTTGATTAAAGTTAGTCAACCTTGGTTTAAATTTGAATTTAACCTTTAGATTGTTAAGTAACTTTTTGAGAAAATGACTTCCAGGTCGTGGTGAGGCATATGAGCCTTCTTTGATCAGAACAACGAACACTTCCTTAGACAATGCCAAATGCAAGAAAATATCACTTAAGTCACTTAGGGTTACTCCCTGGTCTAACTAGTTTATGATACGGTGAGGTAGCTTCAGCTAGTTTCACTCGGTTAAGTGTACCAAGCTAGATATGTCTTATCTAGTTCGAATACACGAGACTTTTTTTCCTAACGTACTATCATCTCGCCGTGTCCTGATACTATGTTGTCAAGAGTTGACTAACTATTTGCCCTATCTAAACGTTCTAAAAAGTAAAACAAAAGTTTGATCATGATAAGGTAGGGGGTATACTATTTTGGTATTAGCTCCTCTTGGACCATTGAACCAATATGGTCTATCCAAAAAATGGACTTGATCCTGGGGAATCCAATACCTATTGATCCTTATATGTGAGTTTAAGAGAGTTTTAGGGACCCAAGTTTGGACTCGTTGATGACTATGATTTACGATAGACATATTAGATCTATTCGTAGTCTTTGGATTAAACTCGTGTCCGGCTCTGTTGTACACAACTCTCTGAGTTCCAAGAAGTCGGTTAAGATTCTTGGATCCCATCGAGAACTTGTCCAATCGAGCCTCGAGCTTTGGACTTGTTCTTTCAAGAGTGAGTTCTCACCTTCGAGTTTTTCAACTCGAGTTGAGTCCTCCTCTTGAACTTGACTAGTCGAAGAGGTTAGGGTGACCTCTTGCTTGAGGGTTTCAACCTCCTCAAGCAAGGATTCGACCCTAGACTCGGACTTAGTTAGTTGCCTACTTAGTATTTTAATTGTATGATAAAGCGTACTAATTAAAGAACGACTTTTTTTAACTTTCTCTTTCGGCCTGACTTTGAGTCTCTTCTCGAAGTAGTCATCGGGGTCGGAGTTGGAGTTGGAGTTGGAGTTGGATTTGTATTCGGATTCGGACTCTGACTCGGACTCTTCCGGTCTTGCCATGTACACTATGTTGACGCCTTCTTCTTCGTTGTCCCAAGTTGCATGAAAAGCTTTCTTTGCTTCTTTTTGCTTTGGTTTGAATTGCGCCCTCTTTTTGTTCTTTAACAGCTCTCTTTCTTTTCGAATAATCCTTCGCACCATGTTCACTATCGCAGCCTCCTCTTCGGATTCACCTTCGGGTTCGGATCCATCTTCTTGCTTGGGAGATGGCTTGTTCTTTCCTTTTCTTCTTTGACCTGCAAGCAAGGCAACTCCTTTCTCGGCCCGGACCATGTTAATTTATTCATGAAGTTCAAATTCTGAAAATATTTCGTCTAATCTAAGTTTAGAAAGGTCCTTAGAAACCTTGTAGGCATCGACCATAGATGCCCACAAGGTAGTCCTGGGAAAAGCATTAAGTGCATACCTTATAAGGTCTTGGTTTTCGACCTTTTGTCCGATGGAATACATGTTGTTGACAATGTCTTGTATACGAGCGTGTAGTTGTGTTGCCGTCTCGTATTCTTGCATCTGAAGGTTATACAACTTATTGAAAAGTAAGTCGCATTTACACACCTTCGCGTCGTCGATTCCTTCGTGTAGCTCTACGAGTTTGTTCCATAGATCTTTCGCACTGATGAAGGGGCCGACGCAGTTTAGCTCCTCTTTGGACAGGCCATATTGAAGGATTTGGGTCACCTTGGCGTCGACTTCCACTTGTCTTTTCATGGTGTTCGTCCATTGATCATAATCCAACGATTCACCCACTTCATTAGTAGAAAGCGTGAGTCTAGTCTGGATTACGATTCACATCTCGATTTGGGTCTTTAGGAAGCACTCCATTTGACCCTTCCAATAACGGAAGTTATCTCCATTGTAAAATGGAGGTCGGACGGTGCTAAACGCTTCGAGATGGGTCATTTAGACAAAAAAACAATACCTCGCAAAAACAAAAACAATCAAATGTACCAAGACTTTTTGTCTTGGATTAGTAGTGCGGGAGAACGAAATCAAATGAAACGAAAAGTCAAAAAATCAAAAATAAACAAGAAAAATTTGTAAAGAGTTGCTAGATTGGTGGTTTCACCAAATCGTAGTGCCCCCGGCTCTGATACCACTTATTTGATCGATATGAGCGTTAGAGGAGGGGTGAATAGCACAAAATAATTTTTCTTAACAATTCGTTTAAATTACGAGTGTACATCGGAAAGTAAGACAAATGCAATTTTACTTGGTTCACAGCCTTCTGGCTACTAATCCAAGGTCCTAACGGTCCTAGACTATGTACGGAGGGCAAATCACTAAAATATTTCTCCTCGTTGGAGGTAGGAGTAAGCGAGTACAAGAAATAGCAAAGACTCGAGGTAGAGGGACACTCCCCCTCTCCTCGTTGCTATTAAAGCTCCGATAAAAATAAAACTTATAAGATTTGAAATAAACTTAAAGTAAATCTTTTACCGACGACCTAAGAGATGGAATTTGATCCCGGATTATCGTCGTTTCGATAGCGCTTCATCGTCGTAGGATCATCGTAGAGTAGCGGCGTTGCGGGAGCAATTGAGAGCACTTGGGATTGATGAAATGGTGAAGAATGCCCCTCCTTTTATAGCTTTTAAGAACCCTAAACGTTGAGCGCAATCCTTATCATCAAAGGTCACCTCACCCTAAGATAAGGGGGTGAAGTTTTGACTCTCCTCGAGGCTAGAATTTGAACAGCAGTCGACTGCCACCTTTATCAGTCGAACTGATGACCAGCAGTCGACTTCCAATAGCTAGCAATCGACTGCTGGCTAGGGTTTTCAACTACATTGGAAAGTTAGCTTGAAAGTGAAACATATATAAGTGAGTTCGACGACCACTTATCATCCGATCTCGACATAGACCTTCCATGGGATGTCTTAGTCGGATCGTCGCCTAAGGACGTCCCTGTACGAAGGACACGACCTTACTTACACTCACTCATACGAGCTTACCTCAACCTTTACCTTTGAAGCTTTGCTTCTGGTCTCCACCTGATTTCTTTGGCTCCCTTCGAAGTCCTCCCGGTGTCGCCCAACCACCACGGTTCCCTCTGGGTGTCGCTGACCTTTAGCTTAGCATTCTTGCACACTTGATTTAGCTCGTGAGATAACAATATGAGCTTAACTTTGTGTCTTTTTCTATAATCAAAACTTATGTTCGACTTAGGTGCATGCTGCACCAACAATCTTAGTTTGTGGATCAGAGGAGACTTTTCATTCGTAATTGTCTTCTAGACGGTAGGCAAATGATCGAGAGATCGTCATCCCTACATATATGAAAATCTTGAGCAATTCTGAAGAAAGCACTGTAAGTCTATTTTTTATGATTTTTTTATCATTTACATTAATGATCAAATTCATGCAATAGATGCAGTAATTTCGATATTAGTTTAAGGCACTAGCGAAACCGAGAAGGAAGCAAGCAGATGAAGGATCAACAAATGTAGATCGAGTCAAGTTAATTTGAGTTGGAGGGTTCAAATCATTAAAACTAAAAAAAATGATATAATTTTGTTGTACTCAATTCTTATTGTGGCTAGAAGTGGAGCTGGCTAAGATGCCGCGAGATCTATTTTCTGGAGTCCGGAGCTAAGAATCAGTGACTCTTCGAGGAACAAGGGACTAGAATTGAGAGAAACTCCTTGAAGAGAAGGATCTGCGAAGGAAACACTCAAGAGAACGTGAAGGGGATGTCAAGGGAGGCCTCGTCGTTGCCGCTCCGATGCCCAAGTCAGGGTCTCATGAAGAAGATGAAGAAAATTCAATAGCAAAAGAGAAGAATCACCCCCTTGCCAACTTACCTCCTTTAGTTCATATAAAGTATCTCCTAGATCCTATGCACTCTCCTATATATGATGGTGAGGAAACTATAATGGCAGTTGATATTGTTGCAATAATGATACTATTGTGATAAGAATAAATATAAAGCAAGGTAAGTAAAATCAAGGAGGTAATGACTCGGAAAGATGGACCGAGTTACGGGGGATAGCAACTCGGGAAGGTAAGCCGAGTCAAGGAGGTAATGACTTGGAAAGATGGGCCGAGTTAAGGGAATAACAACTCGGGAAAGTAAGCCGAGTCAGAGAGATAGCCACTCGGAAAGATAAGTCGAATAGAGAAAACAACAACTCGAGAAGATAAGCCTAGTTGAGAGGATGACAGCTTGGGTAAAAGTAGCTAAGCTGAGGCGGAAGGGTAGTAGCTCGAGAAATTAAAAAGAAGTTGGGAAGAATATTAATTCTGTTAAAGGGATCCCATAAAATATGTAGAAAACATTCGTTATAGCCTTGATATACACGTCGTCATTCCTTATAACAAATTGAAGACGTCTCATAGGTCACACAAAAGATTCCCGATAACAAACAGTCTCTAATGGAATAGTAGCATGATCACCTTCGCTTGCGTAGCCTTCCATGTGGAGGGGGGGGGAGTTTATTACAAGACGACTTGCCCTAATGGGGAGAGGGGGGATAAAAAGGAAGAAAGAACGGGGAAGAGGAGGGATCGGATCTCATTTTTTCCATTCTGCTTACATTCACTATTTTCTTACTGCAACTCATGTTGGCTTCTTTTCTTCAGATAGACTCTAACTTAAGCATCGAAGGATCCCCGTCGAATAGGCCAGCGGTGATTTAACGTATGTTAACTTTTAAAGGAAGGAAGCCAAGGAGATTCTCATTGTTGCGGTCGGAGAGAATCTCAGTCATCCTCGACATTTCCATTTAGAAGAGGCAGAAAATCCGTGTCATATCTATTGGTACAATCGGCCCAGGCCACGATTGACCAGACTCAAGTAGTGTTTTGATGTTTGACATTGATGTCTGACAAGTGTTGGGGAGATTATTGGTGCAATCGACCCAGATCATATTTGATATTTGACGATGGTTTGACCATTATCATGGGAGAAGTTCAAGTCTTGTATACTTGGCATGAAAAGTCCAAGCTTGAGTCTTGGCATGGAAAATCCAACATAGGTTGACAAGAAAAGTCCAAGCATGGGTCTTGGCAAGGGAAAGTCCAAGCTTGAGTCTTAACATGGAAAGTCCAACATGAGTTGGCAAAGAAAGTCCAAGCATGAGTCTTGACAATTGGAAAGACCAAGGGGAATATTGGCGGTGTAAAGTCCAAGAGTGAAGTCTTAGTAGCATAAGTCCAATGGTTGGCGGCATAAAGTCCAAGCGGAGTCTTGACAGCGTAAACCCAATGTGCTTTGGCGGTGTAGACCACATTAGCATGACAATAACTGATGGAAGCACCTGAAGGCTAGCGTATGGATGAACAAGTCATGGGTGACTTGGAGGGATCCGATAGGCGTGAGGCTGATGGAGGTGGCTAGAAGGCTTAGGTCTAAGTCAAGCGTGGTTTAGCAAGTATGGGGGCACCATACTTGGGTTAAAACCTCATGTTTGAGGTGTATCAGTCGACTGAGACTATGGTCAGTCGACTGATAGGAGTCAACTAGAGTTCGACTATCGGAATTGGCCTAGCAATCGACTGCCAGCATTGGGCAGTCGATTGATGGTTTGATCGGCCCGATCGACGGAGATCACGATCGCTGGTCGATTGATGGTCTATCCGTTGGACTTATCCAACATGGTTCATGCCATTGTGAGACAATGACTACAGGGGCAGTTGACTGATGGTCCCGATTGTTAGGGCAATCTCTTGCCGTAATATGGTTTTGATGGTATGGCAAAGGGTTTAAGTTAGTTTGATATGTTGATTTGATATGTGCGTTGAAGTCGTGCAGGACTTAGTAATTCGCACATGGAGCCATGGCGAGTTTCACATCTCATGACTCGTGCCTTGAGTCGGTGAAGGATAGCTTTGCGGAAGCCGTGCGCTTGGAGCATCCGAGGGACCGCCGGACGAGGAGCTTGGAGTGAAGCTGGAGGAAGTAGACTTCGAGGCAAGAGACGCGAAGGAGCATTGCAGAGCCGTGCGCCTGATGCTGCCGAGGGACGTGGCCGCGAACGAAGAAAACTTCGAAGGCGAGGGACTCCGAGGGATGAGAGTGAGCGATTGTAACCCGGGAAGGGTAGCTCTTAGGTGAAACTTGGCCATTTGGCCAAGTGTCGGATGACTTTTTCCGACACCAGTCGACTGCCATGTCATGGAAGTCGACTGCTCTAAGTCGATGGTTCGATCGACTGGTATAAGACCGGTCAAGTGCTTGGTCATCGGCGCCATGGAGCGAGTGATCGGCCCGATGATCGGCGGCCGATCGGCCCGATGAATGGCGGTCGGTGATAGCTGTGCGCAGCACGAGAATGGAGTCGACTCGGTGGGCACTCGATTGATCGAGCGCGGTCGGTGATGGTGCCATCGGTCGGTGATGCGATCTTGGATTGGATGGTATCCAACGTGGAAAGCGGCCGTTATTGGGCAACGGCTCTGACGCGATCGGTGATGGGTGCCATCGGTCACTGTCAGCGGGAAGAAACCCTCTTCTTATAAAAGGAAGGGATGAGGCTTTGGGGGGCTAATGCTTATGCTCCTAATTGCTCCAAAAGTGCTCCAAGTGTTCTTCCACTCTTCTTACTAGTTTTATCTCCATTCTATTGTAAGAAGAGAGATTGTAAAGAGGTTACCTCCACCTAGCTTTGTGCAAAGGAGAGATCTAGTGGATAGATTGCGGAGTGATTCACCGTGGATGAATCGGACCGTGGATTAGCAGCGCAGCCGTGAACCACGTTACATCTTGGTGTTTGTATTGCTTGCTTATTATTTTGTTCATCTTTGTTTGTATTTGTATATTCCTCTTGCGCTAACGTTTTGTAGACGAACAAAATACGACGATCATTGAACGAGGGCTATTCACCCCCCCTCTAGCCGGCCAATCGATCCCCAACAAGTGGTATCAGAGCCAAGGAAAGCTTGTCGAGGACTAACCGCCACAACAAGCAACATTCAAAATGGCCGGCTTAAACATCCACCCACCGAAGTTCGACGGCGAATTCTCTTGGTGGAAAAAGAGAATGGAGGTATTCTTCGAGACCGATTTTGATATTATGCTAATAATGGAAAATGGGTTCGAGTTGCCTAGGGATGAAAAGGGTGAACAAATCGAAAAATCACGATGGACTAAGAAGCAAAGAGAGGAGCACCTTGCGAACTCAAAGGCAAAACATCATCTTTTCAATGTGCTCCCCCAATAAGAGATCAACCGGATCGGAGAATGTGCTAGCGCCAAAGAGATGTGGGAGAAGCTTATAGAACTCCATGAAGGCACATCCGAGGCCAAGCTAGCAAGGAGAGACCTCCTCCGCTCCCAACTATCCAATATAAAACTAGAAAAGGGAGAAAAGGTAACCTCACTACACTCTAGGTTTAAAGAAATTTTAATTGGGCTAACAAGTGTAGGTGAGAAGCTATCAAATCGGGACATGCTCATGAAGGCTATAGATGCCTTTTCCCGGTCCTCAAAGTGGAGCTCCATGGTGGATTCGTTCTACATCTCCAAGAACTTGGAAGTAAGTACCTTGGAGGAATTTTTCTCAACAATGGAGCTTCACGAAACTAGGCTTGAAGGAATACAAGAGGAGCCTAGAATTCAACCCTCAAGAGGAGTAGCCTTGATGGCAAACAAAGGAAAGAAGAAGATCGAAGTCCCCTCCTCCTCCGATGATGAAGCCTCTACCTCCTCCATGGATAGCACGGAAGAAGCCTACATGGTAAGGAAGGTAAGGCGTGCATTTAAGAATTTTAGATTTGATAAATCTCATGATAGGAATAGAAGACCAAGGGGGAAGGTCATATGCTACAATTGCCAAGGAGAGGGACATATAAGGGATAATTGTCCCCTCCTAAACAAGAGCAAGGAAGAGAAGAAAAAGAAAGAAGAAAAGAGGAAGAAGAAGGGGAGCAAGAAAAAGGAAGAAGAAAAGAAGGCAAAAGGAAAAGGGAAGGCCATGACACTCAAAGCCAAGACATGGGATGATGTTGCTTCATCCTCCTCATCCGAAGAAGAAGAGCATGTCTACTCCAACCTAGCACTAATGGCTCTTCATGACTCGGATTGCTCCTCCTCCTCAAATGAAGAATCAAGCTTAAGTGGGGAGAGCTCAAATGAAGGGGGAGCTTCTACATCCTCCTCATCCGAAGAAGAAGAAGAGGACATGGAAACTATGGTAACGAAAGCCTCTCCTAAGAAAATAGTTTCCATAATTTCTAGTTTAACTAAGGACTTATTTGGAATGAAAAAGAAAAATAAAAGCATGCTTAATCAAATTAAGGACTTAGAAAATAAACTAGAAAATGCATGCTTAAATGATAATATTTCTTCTAGCTTAAATGATGCATGCTCACATGACTATATGCTTTTGGATGTTAATGATGCATGCATAGAGGAAAATAGGGCATTAAGGGAAAAGGTAGATTATTTAACCAAAGCCGTAGAGAAATTCACAATTGGCTCTAACACATTAAATATGATCATAGGGAGCCAAAGAGCAAGTTTTAACAAAAAAGGCCTAGGATATAAGGAAAAGAAAAATGAAAAGGCTTACAAATGCCTAATAGCTAGGGGACAAGATAAAAAGAAAGTAATTGCTAGAAAATGGATCCCCAAGGAATATCTAGTGAACCCAATAGGAAAGAACTTATTTTGGGTTCCAAAATCCATCCTTAAGGGTTAGAATAACCCTAGGGTAGTCAACCACATGGACCTAACCTATATCATATTTTGGTTGACTTAGGATGACGGGACAATATTTTTTAGATAGTGTTGGGTGATGATAACGTACCCATAAATAGATAATAATGCTTAAATCATGATGATTGATGTAATTCCTATGTATATTTGCAATCATGATTTATGTTTTTGAAATTTGGCATGTTATCATGAGAAATAGTTTTGAATCATGCCTTAGGTAATACTTTGTTTATTATCATCATATAATACCTAATGCATGACTATTATTTGATGAATACATGAGTTTCATGATAATAATGTAGAATTCATTCATATATGTCTTTATGATCATGTAGGATGTGAGGTTGATACTTAACCATGATAGAATTGCATGAATATATTGGTTAAGTATATACAAATACCCCCTAGGATGCATCTCACACTCACCATAGGCTACCTTGATTGAAAACTTAGCATGAGTGAGATGTTAGGATGATACAAATGTTCACTAATGCCTATGGCATTTAGATGGTCATTTAAAGTATCAACATAGCAATAATAGACCAATCATGGGGAAGGCTTATGTTTAATTCATAGACATATTGCCCAAAGATCATGGTTGGATATTTCATATGTTTTCAAAACAATTTCTTACTTTAAAATACATGTATTTATGTTTTGAAACAATTGGATGCAAGACTAGGTGTTAAAATGGATACTCTTATGATCAAAAACCTAGTAGTTTTTAAAGCTTTTGAAGTTTTGGCAAACACGCGGAAATATAATAATTTTTCATGAAAACATATTTTTCACTGATAGATATACTTAAAAGAAATGTGCTCCCCAAATTTCATGATTTTTTGAATTTTCTGGAATTTTTAATGCATTTCTGAAATTCGATCTGAAAATCAGAAAATCCCGAAATTCACGCGTGCACGATCGATATCAACCGATTGGTGATCGATGACCTGAATATCAGACCAGTAAAGGCTGAATTCCGATTTTAAATCAACTTGTGGTATTTTCTTTCTATTAGACTTGATGTCATGTGTTTTTTAACTTAGTGATAATCTTTTTAATGGTGTCAAAGGGGGAGAAAATATTATGTTTAAGTTAATTATAAAAGGGGGAGAAATTTATGATAGGGAGAAATTTACATAGAGAGTTTCATGGATTAAGGGGGAGTTGCATGTTGCTATATCATGATTATGTTTACATGCTTTCTTTCCTTTAAAATTTATATCAAATGTTTTTACCTAACTTAAACGGATTGCCACACATCAAAAAGGGGGAGATTGTTAGGGCAATCTCTTGCCGTAATATGGTTTTGATGGTATGGCAAAGGGTTTAAGTTAGTTTGATATGTTGATTTGATATGTGCGTTGAAGTCGTGCAGGACTTAGTAATTCGCACATGGAGCCATGGCGAGTTTCACATCTCATGACTCGTGCCTTGAGTCGGTGAAGGATAGCTTTGCGGAAGCCGTGCGCTTGGAGCATCCGAGGGACCGCCGGACGAGGAGCTTGGAGTGAAGCTGGAGGAAGTAGACTTCGAGGCAAGAGACGCGAAGGAGCATTGCAGAGCCGTGCGCCTGATGCTGCCGAGGGACGTGGCCGCGAACGAAGAAAACTTCGAAGGCGAGGGACTCCGAGGGATGAGAGTGAGCGATTGTAACCCGGGAAGGGTAGCTCTTAGGTGAAACTTGGCCATTTGGCCAAGTGTCGGATGACTTTTCCCGACACCAGTCGACTGCTCTAAGTCGATGGTTCGATCGACTGGTATAAGACCGGTCAAGTGCTTGCGATCGGCCCCGCCATGGACAGCGATCGGCCCGATGTCGGCAGCAATGATCGCTGCCGAATGAATAATGATCGATATAGCGCTGCGCGGCACGAGAATGGAGTCGACTTCGGGGCACTCGACCGATCGAGCACCGCCGATCGATGGTGCCATCGATCGAGATGCGATCTGCCGTTGGATGGTATCCAACGTGGAAAGCGGCCGTTATTGGGCAACGGCTACAGCACCAGTCGACTGATGGGTGCCATCAGTCGACTGCTCCTGTGTCAACGGGAAGAAACCCTCTTCCTCTATAAAAAGGAAGGGGATGAGGCTTTGGGGGGCTAATGCTTATGCTCCTAATTGCTCCAAAAGTGCTCCAAGTGTTCTTCCACTCTTCTTACTAGTTTTATCTCCATTCTATTGTAAGAAGAGAGATTGTAAAGAGGTTACCTCCACCTAGCTTTGTGCAAAGGAGAGATCTAGTGGATAGATTGCGGAGTGATTCACCGTGGACGAATCGGACCGTGGATTAGCAGCGCAGCCGTGAACCACGTTACATCTCGGTGTTTGTATTGCTTGCTTATTATTTTGTTCATCTTTGTTTGTATTTGTATATTCCTCTTGCGCTAACGTTTTGTAGACGAATAAAATACGACGATCATTGAACGAGGGCTATTCACCCCCCTCTAGCCAGCCAATCGATCCCCAACACCGATCAGTCGACTGCTAAGCGAAATCTAGCCCGAATACAGGTTATAAAAGCAACTTGGAATTGGAGGGATTTGGCATCGGTTTTTGAGGAGTTTTAGGGTGATTTGTTGCTGCAAATCGGGGTCTCCAAGTGCAACTCAAGCAACTAAACAAGCAAGCATCCAAAAGAGTTTTTGTAAAGTGTTCTTTACTTCTTTTGTTGTATTTCATTTGTAATTGCTTGTATTTCATTCTTATTGTTGTAAGAATACTTGTACGAGGTTTCTCCGCCTTCGATTTGTTATCGAGAAGGAGTATTTGAGCAGTGGTGTGTGATTGACATCGCTAGGGCTCTTACGAGTCCAATCTATGGAGTATGAACCATTCAGTTCCGAACCACGTTATATCGCTTGCGTATTTGTCTTGTGATTGTAATTGTCGTGTTTATTCTTATTATTATTATTTCCACTGTGCTAACGACGATTGTAGTGACGCAAGCACGGACGATCAAATTTCGTCAATGTCGAAGCGCTATTCACCCCCACATCCCTAGCGGCCATCGAAGTCCTAACAATATCAGTAGTCATGTCCTCATTAATGCTATCAAATCATTTAACAAGGGCCATAATTCCAAAAATGCACAATAGAAATTGAGAAAAGGTATACTTCATAGCAGACCTCGCCTCGTTGTTAGGATCGTACGAAGACATGATGTCAAAAGAAAACCCTTCTTTTTACACTTGAATTGGCATAGCAAAGCGGACTACTACGAGGCCAAAATATCTGACTGGGGCGCCTGAAGATAATTGCCGAGACAAGCCATTGAGCTGAGGCATTCGAAGATAACTTTCGAGATAAGACACTGAGGCAAGGCATTTGAATAGGAGTTTGCCAACATTTCTTGCCTTCCATGGTTCTGGGTGGACTCGGCTTGTCCCTAACCTAGGTTCAATAGGAAGCTCTATCTCAATGGATTGTTGATTTGATCCTATTACTAGGACATTACTTGACGGTTTTCTGCCATATCAATTCTATATAATTGGATATGCATCTTCAACCATTAATTATTTCTAAAAGAGTTGTTTTGGATTGTATCCACTTTGTGTGCATTTGAATTAGCTTGCAGTGTTCCCACATGGATGTCGTGGTAGCTAAGATGCGACGGTGCTTACAAAAATGGTGTGAATTGATTCCGGAGAAGGTCTAAAGCATTTTCTTGGATTCAGATGACCCCACGTATCTTGACCACCACGTCAAGACTCATAGGGCCCTTCGTGATTTACCTCCCTCACAATGATCGTGGGACAGACCGATGGAGATCACTAGGTTGGCGATAAAGGAATTGCAGAATTAGCTTACAAATATCTTAATTATTATGATTTTTTAAATATTATATTAATATTTTTATGTTTAAATAAATTTGTTTTGATAAAAATTTGAGGGAAATTATAGTAAATTAGTTTACATTTTGTAAATAAGGAAATCTGGAGAGAAAAAATATTATAAAAACTAATTATTAGTGTGTCTATTAGCCGTTTTTAATTACAAAGGGAATATCTTGATAAATTACTCCTTCTAATTTTTTTATATTCTATTTTAAAATAATTTTTTCTATTTCATATTTTTAAAAATACCTCTCTAATTTTAGTACTATTATTTTATCCCTATTGATTTATTATTAGTAGCAAAAGAAAATTTTGAAATAATTTGGTTAAAATGATAACAAAATTAATGTATTTTGATAATATTTATAAAAGTTTGACAGGTAATAAAAAATAAAAATATATAAAGGTTATTTAAATAAAAAATAAAAATAGGTTGGGTTAAAATGATTTTATTTATTGTTTTCTGAAAAGAAATTTACTTGGATGACAAAACCCTGCTCGCTTCGTCGTCTCCTGAGTGTCTCAAATCTTCTCGTCAGGGTTCGGCCTTCTCCGATTTACTCTTCCGGCGATGGCTGATTCCTACCGGAAATACTTATCCACTGAAAGAGATGAGCTCTCTGATCCTTACCGGAGATACTCTTCCTCTGAAAGAGCCGATCCCTCTGATCCTTACCGTAAATACTCTTCCTCTGAAAGAGCCGATCCCTCTGATCCTTACCGGAGATACCCTTCCACTGAAAGAGGTGCTTTCTCTCTCTCTCTCTCTCTCTCTCTCTCTCTCTCTCTCTTTCTCGGACGGTTTTTTTTTTAGGGAATTGATGAATTTTTTTCGTACTGTTTTTTCTTTGGGAATAAATTTGTAAGGTGGGGTTTGGCGTGCTAAGGGCTTGACTTCTTGGAGTTTTTTTTTTTTTTGTATGATTTTCCAACCTAGTGATCGTTTGTGAGCGATTATTATCAAGGGTAGAAAAAAAAAAAGCAATTTGCTTTGGGAATATCTCGAAATTATAAGAATACATAGGTTAGAGGATTAACAATAAAGAGTTCACAGGGTTCGAGATGTTTAGATCAGTTGAATATTGGTTTGGAGAGGCTTAAATATCAGTCAATGACCTTTTTTGTGGGTTTAGTCATACATATATTAGACGAGATTTCATATCTATCTGTCTATCTGGATAGATATTAGCGCCAACTAGTTGGGGGTGTGCTTATCCATCTCATACCTCCATTAAACTCTATTATATCACAAATGATATTTATATCTCTTAAATACTTTTTGTCACAATTGAAGTTTTCTTTGGTCTTCCTATATCCCTCACCTTCAACTTTAATTAATTCTTACTTGTCTAACTATATATACCTCACACTTATTTTCTCTAGTTTTAGAGCTACAATTAATTGCTTTTGGATAGAAGCATTTTTGGTCTTATTTCATTATGATTGTCAACCTCAAACTGAGTTTGTCTCAACTATTTGGGGTCAATTTTGAATCTTATATTTCTATTATGCATTGTGCAAGGCTATTCCCTTGTATTAATTAATTAATTAATTAATATATTTTTTATAACATGGTTTTTGGTCTTCCTTGTCCCTTACTGCTATAATAGATTCAGTAATTGTTGCTTTCCAATAGCCCAACACTTTCATCTATAAAGTGTAGTTTATTGTACAACAATCTTATAAAATTTTCCTTTTACTTTAAGGTGATAGGATGGTCACACAAGGCTCCAGATAGTTCTCTTCATTTTTACCATTTGTTTTTCTATTAATGATATTTTCATCAATATCTCTTTCTTATCTAATAATTATTCCAATATATTTAGAATTCCTTATAGGATTTATATCCATCAATCTTAATGATTCAAAATTTGATATTAATCTAATTACACTTTCATCAACACAATATCGTCTACTAATAATATACATCAAGGAGATTTATTTGAGTGTGATTGGTTAGTCCATGATTTGAAATCTTGTACCATGTCAAGCGGCACGGTCAAAACGTGTTTCCCGATAAATTATTGAAACTCAACACTGATTAGCACAACTAACCTCTCCTACATAGCATATGTTGATTAGTATCGTGTCATGCCGAAATTTGACACTCCTTGGTATGTTATGATAATAAACTATTAAACTCCCATGCGAGTTAATTTTTATTTGTTGGTTGAACATTGAGCTTTCCATGAATATGAGCCCAGATTGTGCAAGAGCTCAACCTCAGCACTTGAGCTTGACTAGGTTTTCGGTGAACAAAACCTAAATTGAATTTTCAGCATAGTTTGTGATTGAGAAGGGCTCAATATGAAGAAATTTTTGTATACACAAAATTAAACTTTAGGAGCATGCAACCTATTGTTGACTGCTAAGTCGCTTTTAGTCGTACTTAAAGTACTTGCAAATTGTGTACAATGCGTTGACACATGTACACCAATGTTAGTGATAATGTTTGTAGTTTCTAGCTTCTATAAACTGATTTCCTGCTCTTATTATGATAGATGCACGAGCTGCTGTTCCATCTTATATGCAATTCAATGCACCTTCTACAACTTCTCATCCAACTTGGAGCTTAAGTAACTCTCAGAAAACACCAGATTTACTACCCAGTGATGTAGGAACTCACCTAGTATTGACTTGATACTTTTTTAGTAGATCTTTTTCTAATGCTACATGTTTGGATTTCATTCAGATGTTACCAGCACGATCCACAAATCATGGTTCCGATGATCATGCTGGAATGGGGGCTCATGCTTCGAACAAGTTCAGTAGATTGTCAGCAGGAGATGGTGATAGAACATTTAGTCCTTTGGCAGATCCAGCTTTAGCACGAGATGTTCCAGGAGACATCAATCATGAGACTGTGACTAATGGTCAACTGCCGGAAGAATCTAACATTCTTTTTGTTGATTGTCTCCCTACTGATTGCACAAGAAGAGAGGTGTCCCGTATCCTTACGGCTGCTAGTTGTTTTTATTGACTTATTATATTATCATGGTTCTTTTTTCTTTTGTTTTTTTTTTTGAAGAATTCTTAAATTTATGCACAAAGATCTATTTCGCCCATTTATTGGGTTCAAGGAAATTCGAGTTCTACACAAGGAAGCTCGCAGGGTATGTGTTTTTTTACTTGAGTCTTACTTTATTAAAACTTCCAAGGCTGTTAGATAAAACATTACTCTGAGCATAATGGTGGGCATGTTTGACTAATCCTAGAGAAGAACATACTTTGTTCTCAATTAACTTTCAACAGGTCATTGAACATCCATTCACAATTTCCATTGGTGTTGCTATTGTTTACCAATAATGTTACAAAGAAATACGATGTTATTGCGTTCTCTCTGTATATGGATTTTGGAAACTAAGTGTTTCGTGGTTCTTCATGTAGGCCCATACGAGATTGCATTGCCTGTGTAATGTGTACCTTACACAGTGCACGTTATATAAATTTTACTGTTTCATATTTACCAAACAATATAACCAGTTGCTTCAGAGGTTAGATGTGTGCATAGTTTGACGTATAACATTTTCTACATAAATTTTAGTTGGGATAATTGCTACTAGTTGTTCTTTTAATATACGCGCCTCTGACTCTTATTTTAGCCCAGATTATCTTGTAAAATTTAATAACTTAGAAATGTGTCATTTTGATTAATATGGAGTAACTGAACTTTTAGACTTTGGGGACAATTTAAAAGGTGCTAAATTTTAGGGGGCGGGGTGGGGGGACGAAAACATCTAATTTATAGTGACAAGCAAGTAAAATCTTTTACATTCATTACTAGTAGAGATTCACATTTATTTGATATTTAATTTATTTTTATTGTGTTATAAATTTATTGGACAGACTATTATTTAGATTATGATTGTTGAAAATAATAGAATGTTCTAACTTCATGAAAGCTAAGTCTATGCTGAGTATTTTATAAGTTACTATATATTTAAAATTATTCTTAAATGTTAATCTTTAACAATAATGTTTAAATTTGATTTTATTCCAAGCATTCAAAGATCTGGAGTATTTATAATAATTAATAATATAGATTTGATAGCTATTTGATACTTATATTTATTTTATTTATATATATGTTGTAGTTTTTCAATTAGATTATGCTTGTTGAAAATAATCGAAATTTCAACTTCATGCAAATTAAGTATATATCGAGTGGTTTAGAATTTATTATACATGTAAAGTTATGTTTAATCATTATCATTAATCTTTGAATTTATTTTATTCAAAGCATTCAATTATATAATCCTGTGAAGAATCCATATGTGTCTAGTGTTTATCCCAACTCTTTGGGTCAGCCAAATGAGTCTTATTCCTCCATTAAGCTATATGGAAATATATATTCCTAGTGATATTCAAATATCTTAAATAGCTTTGTCTTGTTCATAGAGTTTTCTTTGATATCCTTTTACCCTTTACATCTCTATCTTTTTGGAGGATCTATTAATTCTCATTCCAATTCTAAATCTGCTATGGTGAAATTGAAGGCACAGAATTCCAAACAGCTTTACCTTGGTAATGGTAAATAGGAATAGGATTGTTGAATAATTGAAAATTTATATTATTTAGGACTACATATTTAAATTATGAGATTATTCAAGCACTATATAATTTAGTGAGAGGAGCAAAAACAACATACTAGAATTGTACTCAATTAATTTGTTTGACTCAAGAATTTGTCATCTTTGAGTGTATTGTATCATCTAATCTATTGTAACTACTAGCTGAAAATGCCCAAGTTAGTAGTACTTCATTCATCTTAAGCTATAAATCTCTTTCAAAAGACCATAACTCCCAATGTGGATCTAATTAGAGTGTCATAACTTTCCCAACTTGAGACTTAACATCCTTGTAAGAGATACTATTCAATTCATGGCCTGGAATCATCCCTAATAGATGACACGTGAGGTTCATTTGTGGTTCCACCATCAAACAAGCATCCCTTTTTGAGCATCTTATTATGGCTAAGATTAAGGCTGCTGGACAGTAAGTATCACAACCTGCCTAGATTGTATATCTAGCCTATTAAACTTTGCCAAATTCAATCATTGACCAAAATGCTTAAGCTAAGTGAATGTAAGTTCACTCATCTAAGCTTGTAGATTTCTTTCGTCAGCCCACAACTTCATGTATGGTGTCACAACTTTTCCTCTCTCTTTTTCTTCTACTCCTTTCTAGTTATCTTCTCTCTCTTACTGTACATGCTTATTCGCATCACCAACTTTTCCTTTGTTTCCATCTCTTGAACTTCATTTTCTCTATTGCCACCATGGATCCTCTTGTGCTCCTGTAAAAGCCCCTTGCTTCATCTTCTTGAGTACCCTTGGCTCCCTGTCCTGTAGCACTGGCACCAAAGTGTAGCAGTTCATTGTTGAGGCTTCCAATCATTTCCTTGTGGAAGCGCATGTGTCCATTCAATACACAGAAATGTGTGCTAATTTTCAATAGGCTTGAGTAGTTATATATGTGGGTAAGAGGACATATATCCATTCAAATTCTAATGTTCATTGTTTGCTACACGTGCAGACATAGACCATATTTAATTTTGTTTTCATTTTAACATTGATCAAGTTCATCTCTTCTTCTATCTTTTAGTTTTGAAATTATTGAAGGTGTTACTAGTATTGTCAAATTTCCTTTAACATTTTGTAGACTTCATCCTATCATAGTGACAATGTGGTTGGGATTCCAGATGCTATATATACCAGATTAGTTTGTCTACATTTATTTTGGTATGAATATCCTTTGCACAGTGGGTAAGAATCTGATCGATGCAGGTGGCATTCTCAAGGTGGTGATTACTATCCTTTTTCATGCATGGTCATGGTGCTGGTTATTGGATCGGTCTTGATTAGTTATCATTCTACTCCTTTCAAACACAGACAAAAATATTATAGATGTCTACTTTAGTTATTCAACTGCTTCTTGATGCCTTTTGCCCTACCCAACTGGTGGGCAGAGAAGAGACAACTATCGTCTTTCTCTCCAGAATTATTTGAATTTTCTTTCATAACCATATTTGAAATGCTCATCTGAATTGTTACCTCTATCTTCATTATAATATATATATATATAAAAAAACTTGAAACGCTCTTTCATAATTATTTGCTTTTATTACTTATTTAATCATTATGCAGAAACGTAATAGTTCATTTATATTCAATGAATATTCATTTGTCCCCACGGCAATGGCGCGATGGTAAGGCAGGGGGTTGCTTGCAGAATGGGCAGGGGTCGATTTCGGAGAGAGGTCTAAAATCTCCCCTGACTTTAGATGGCCCCCCTCTGCTTTGCCACCGTGTCAAGGGACCCTCCCCCCTCCCTCCCCCCCCGTGATTTACCCACCCTCTTGCCGCAACCACAGGAAGGTGGAGAGGGCTAGTTAGGATTCTTTAAGGCGTAATTAGTGTTTATAGTGGAGAATAAACTTTTTTATTTTAATTTTTCCATTTTGTAAAGGATGAGTATTGTTCTAAGATTACATTGTATTTTTTTTTTTAGCTCTGATGGAGATTTCATAGGTTCCATCAATTTCGCATGAGTACTTTATGGCAGATGATAAGCTCCTTTGATCCAGAATGTATTGTTACCCTTTTTTTTGTGTGCGCGCGCAAATTTTGAAAAAATTGTTTTCTGTGGTTTGATGTCTGTCGAGAACTTTAACATGGTTTATGGAAACCCTGCATACAGACTGGGGAGAAGGCTAAAGTGCTATGTTTTGTGGAGTTTGATGATGCCAAGTGTGCTTCGACTGCATTAAATGCCCTTCAAGGTAACTTCTCATGGTGCTCGCAATGCATTCTATTTACTTTTTGCATTTAGAAATTTCTGAAAACATTTTTGCATGGTCCATTCATTTTATTGGGCACAATCAATCTTTATAGTCCGTATTGATAAGCTGCTAGTCTGTTGAATGTAATTTTAAATCATGAATTTCTACATGCCTTGCTAGTGAGAGCTTGATTTGTCATCAAACAAACTAGAATTCTCTCGTTAAAAATGAATCATTCTTTCGTCTGCTATCTGAAACTCCTTAAATCTTGTTCTTGTCATGTGCAATAGAGAAACACCAATCAGACATTTATTAACTTATCATGCAGGCTACAAGTTCGATGACAAGAAACCCAATTCACCAGCCTTGCAGATTCAGTTTGTGAAATTTCCCTTCCGTCCAGCTTCTCTTCCTAGTAGCCAGACCTAACGAAAGCCACACTGGATTCCTCTAACGCAATCTTAGGTTGCTACCTGGTTGGAATCAAATCTTTCTTACAGTCTTCGACTCAAAGCGATGCTCAAGCTATCACGCAACCGAATGGTCTTATGGAACTTATATATTAACTAGTGGGGGCTCCCAAAATTACCTACCTCTATTTAAAAGTTCAAAGATGAGTTGGGATTTGGAAACACTTCCATGGAGGAGCTACCTTGTGTCGTGGGGCAGTAGATTTACTCATTTGGTTTCCTCTTGTTGCTTTGTTGCAGTTGTTTGGGGGCTATCTCATACATAACATAAACCATGAGCATTTGAACACTTAATTTATATTTGAAACGTAGATACTTTGTATGTGATTAGCCTTTGTCAGCTTCAGTCTCATGTATTGAAAGAAAAATCTATTTCACTCTTTCTTCTTCAACTTCCTTCTTTTTTTTTGTTTTTGTTTTCTTTCTACTCTAAATTTAAGAGTTGGTCACACTCTAGCTTGCATTAGGGTCTCAATTTGAACTATGCATTTCATTTTCCTCCTTGTCTTAATCTGATGCAGTTATTCTAGGAAGCATATAAAATGGAGAAGAAAGAAATAGGGAAAGCAGGCGAATAGAGAAAATGATAGAAGTGATTTGCTTTTTCCCTCCTCTTTTAGCTCGTAGAGGCACGATACAGTGTAATTTGATCTTTTGCTAAGACAAATTCTTGAATTTAAAAAAAAAAATTAGACAAACGATCCCGAATTGAATACGGATTGAGAGGTTATTTTTTAGGACGGAGTACATTTTCAACATCGGATCTGTTTTATAAGGGCGGTGTGATTACATCGTCAAATTTAATTATCAAACTGTGAATATTTTTTTGATATATTTTAATGGTTGATGGAACATATTTCATTTTATTTAGTGTTTCGTTAGAGATCAGTAGGATTGGAATGATAATCTCTGGATGGTACGGTGCTAGTTAAAAAACATATGTATTAAATAAAAATACAAAATACATATTAATTTCTTTTAAAAAAACAGATAAGTGATTTATTGTCTGATTTAGGTGAAAACTAAAAAAAAGGAAAAAAAAAAAAAAGTAATGGGAATCTCTTTAATGTTCTGATTTTGATCAGAAATTAACAATTATAGACTTGTAGGATTTTTCTCTTTTTTAGTCAAGATATTTTTACTTAGAAATTTATACACATTCTACAAGAAAGATTGGAATCGTCAATTTAATAGTTTCTATCGGTCCATTTTATGACCATCATAAGGGAGATAAATCGCGAAGGGTCTATGACCTCAATGTGATTAGCCAATGCAGTGGAGGATCATTTGATTTCAGAGAGAGATTTCAGATCCATCTTCGAAAATCGATTTGTATTCATTCGGTAACTACTGTACTATCCCAATCAATATGTCATCCCTATGAGAATTAAAAATTGATACGCTTATGGAAAGGCTCATAAATGTTATGAATGACCATCATTTTTGCTCATTTAGTTGGACATTAGTATAGATGTACTCATGTTAAGGTACCATTTTTTTTCAATTAAGATAGCTATTTTTTTTTATAAAAAATCACTAATATCTATTTACAATTCCTTTTGAATTTAAGTATATCAAAAAGGATTTTAAGTTGTCAAGTAAGAATAAATAATACGAAGACTTTTGTTCAAAAATATTTTAGAAAAATTTCATTGATGAACATTTACTAGTAAAATCCACCACAATGCTACTCTATTAGCTCCCCAAAAGACTCTTACCTTACTTGGTTGCTTCAATCTAGATCCTCCCTGTTTGAACACTAAAAGTATGAAAAATACAATCAAAATCCCATATTGATAAGGAATGAAAAAGATCATATACTTATAAGATAAAAAGATATCTCCATTAGTATGAGGTCTTTTGGGTAAAATCTAAAAAAATAAAACCATGAGGGTTTAGATCTAAAATGGGCAATATCATGTCAGTATGGAGACATGATTTTTATAGGCACTAATACTTAGTATCAGAGGCATGATCCATGTCAAGCCATGAACCTCGAACGAAAGAAGTGGAGTTTTCATATCCGAATTAAAAGAACCAGACATCAGACAGGAAGTCCAGTTGGGTCGGAAGGACCGAACAAACAATTGATAGGAAATCCAGTTGGACCAGAAGGGTCGGACATCGACAGGAGGTCCAACTGGGTAAGAAGAACCAGACAATTGACAAGATATCCTGATGGGTTGAGGATCGGATATCAAGCAGATGAAGTTTTTCGAGAACGAATAGGTTTGAAGGGGGTTCAATGTGGTTCTTCATTTGAGAGGGGATTATTGGGAATATGAAAAATACAATCAAAGTCTCACATTGGTAAGACATGAAAAAGATTATATACTTATAAGATAAAAAGATATCTCCATTGGTACGAGACCTTTTGGATAAAACCCAAAAATAAAATCATGAAGATTTAGATCCAAAGTGAATAATATCATATTATTGTAGAGATATATGAATCTTAATGGCATTACACACCATAACTTTGTTTTTAATTATTTTCACTTAATATGGATTAATGCAAAGATTAGGATGGTAAACGAGTGGGGTGAAGGTAAACTTTGCAGTGTTCAATTTTTTTTCCTGATAAAGCAATTAAATTGAATTACACTTAGTCGAGCAAGATACTTCATAAAAAGTTGAAACCGTCAACCTAGTGACTCCCATAGATTTGTCTCATAATTATGAGGGAGGTAAATCAGAGGAGACTTTTGGACCTTGACGCATGGGCCAAAAGACAGTGGAGAGTCATTTGAATCTAGAGAGAGATTTTAAATCTTTCTTTGAAATTTATCCGTGTCCATTCTGTAACTGGCACACTGTCTTAGTCAATGCGCCATCTCCATGAGGACAATCCAGTATGATACTCGATAGTGAACTAAAGAATTAAAATGGATGTTCAATCTTAAGTTATTTCTTTTTTACAAGTTTAAATGTGGTTCAAACTTAGCATAAATTTGGTTCTTAATTCAAGATTGTTTAATTATTTAAGTTTTATATTCTTTATATATTTTTAATTAGTTAGTTTGATATTACAAACTTATTTATTCTTTTTATTCTTTTATTTATTTATAAGTTTAATAAGAATTTGATTGACGAACATAATTCATAAATTTTATTTTATTTTTACATTTCAAGTGTCTAAATTTCACCTAATTATAAATGATCATTTGTTTTACTTTATCAATTGAATAAATTTGAAACATGACTTTCAAAATATTCTGTCCTAATGAAATTTAAACTCTTTATGACTACATAAAAGATATTATTTAAAATTATTTATTTAATCAATCTTATATACAATATAAATAAACCCTTCCGCATATCGATCAATAGCTTTTCCATTTGGATGGAATCTCTTCTATATAGGCTTTAATTTTTTTTTGACTTTGACTTTCGAGTAATTAGTCAATATATAAGTTGACATTGGAAGCCAAGATCCATGCACACTGCTACTGTTTGTGACCGGATCGGTAACGATACCGCCTCGCCCAGAAGACGAAGTTGGCCAAGTTCAGCGCGCTCAGCCCGAACATCAGCCAGTAGAAGCGTTCGAGGTGGTATCGGTTCAGGCTTCCCCCCGACAGCCAACCCTTCCGTCCTCCGCCGCCTGACGACGTCGCCCGGTTTACCGCCGACACCAGCGCTGAGTTCAGGTAGTATCCCATGGCCAGCGACGCCCACGATAGCGACGTTGCCAGCGACCGCATCCTCGCCGGCGCCTCGCTGAAGAAGAACTCCAGCAACCCCGCCAGCGTAAACAAGTCGGCCGACCCCAAGAGCAGGTACTGGAACGCCACCCAGAAGAAGGTGATAGGCAACGGCCCCTTGAACCCTTCCCCCACCCGCCGCGCCACCCGCTTCCGCTTCATCTCCACCGCCGCGGCCACCGCCATCGCCACCACTGACAGCACCAGACCCATCCCGATGCGCTGCAGGTGCGTGATCCCCGTGTCGCTCCCAGTCGCGCGCCGCGCCAAGGGCACGATCGCGTGGTCGTACAGCGGCACGAGGGCCATGATGAAGATGACCGGGAAGACCGGCAGCGACGCCGGCGGCACCGTCAGCCCGCCCACACGCGTGTCCATCGTCGCCGCCTGCTGTACCGAGAACGTGGAAAGCTGCGCGAGGCAG
Organism: Wurfbainia villosa; assembly: GCA_025175895.1. NCBI lineage: Eukaryota > Viridiplantae > Streptophyta > Magnoliopsida > Zingiberales > Zingiberaceae > Wurfbainia > Wurfbainia villosa. The sequence continues at coordinate 1,866,935 of CM046005.1, forward strand.
CAGCTGAGCATGATGGTCGAGAGAAAGATCGGAAGGAGCTTCACCACGACCTTGACGTCCTCGACCTCATGCGCGGTGCACAAGAGGCCGCGGTGGAGCGGCCTGCCCTCCGCCGCGCGGTTTAGCCACCTCAGCTCCTCCCCCGGCCTCACCTCGCTTTCTTTAATCTCCTTCGCGGGAGAACTCTGTTCCAAGTCGACCACGGCGTTTCTCGCACTCTGGAAGTTACTTCTCCTATTCGAGATGGCAGCGAGCAACACCTTGGCGATGGTGGTGATGGGACTTCCGGTGGGGACCTTGTTCCTGTAAAGAGGCGAGCCGGCGAGGAAAACGGGGATGGAGAGGAGGATGGTGATGGTGGAGATTCCAAAGCCCCATTGCCAGCCCTTGTTGTCCTCCACCCACACCACGAAGGTGACGGCGAGGAGCCCGCCTGAGGCGAGGCAGAAGATGAAGTAGTTGAAGAAGGTGGACCGAGCCTTTTGACCGCGGGGGGTGCTCTCGTCGAACTGCTCGCCGCCGTGGGGCGCGAGGGAGCCCTTGATGCCGCCTACGCCCAGCGCGGTGAGGTAGAGCCCAGCGAAGAGAATGACGACCTTCTCGCCGGCAGCTTCCTCGCCGGGAAGCGGCTTGAGCGAGTCAGTCTTGGCTTGCACTGTGAGGATGACCAGCCCCTGTTTCGCAACAGAACAGAAGAACACAATACTTCAATTCCCTATTGAAGTATTTGCAGCCAAAGATGATTATCTTCGTCCCTTATGAAAAAAAGATTAATTATATGGAGCTATATCTTTTTGATTCGAATAAAAATTTCAAATTTTATATCGAAATTCGATCTTTCGACCAAAAATTTAGATTTGATGGTGTGATTTAATGTTTTTAAGGTTAAAAAAACCCTTTGTTCCTAACAATCTTTGTCAGGGGATAAGGTACGCGAAACAAGCTGTTCTTGGGAACCGAACTCTTGTTTTACTGCCCTTTTTAAGCTCTCCCTTTGGTAAAAAGTCCACCACTCTGTTTCCTATGTATCTTTCACACTGATCAATGACATCTCACTCGCCACCTTTTCCTGCAGTTCTTTTCACTCTCTTCTTCCTCATACTCCGTTTCCTCCCTCAAATTCATTCTTTTAAACAGAAAATTAAACGCAAGGTTCCACTCTGCAAGTGCCTCTGTGTCACTCTGCTTTTTCATTTTTTGTTTGTTGTCATATTTAATGATAGCGTGTACCTGAGGGTTCTGCCTCCTCCATTTTCAGGTGGTTGAGAAGCAAAAGAAAAGGAAAGGGAAAATGATAGATGAGATCACTGATGAGCTACTCAATCTCCAAGAGGGAAAGATCGCTCTCAGCGAACCCTGAATTGGTCGGCCAGGTGCCGTTCCAGAAACAGATATATCCATGCAAGGATGTATCGCTCGGTTTTATGGCACACTGTTCCGTAGCTTGCACACGAGGGAATTGATTAAAAGGAACATGGTCATGAAAAGGGCAGAGGAGCAGAGCATTCACTTGCAGCCTCAGGAGGACGCAATCTGATCCATGCAAGGAATTAGATCAGGAGTGAACTCACCAGGAACTCGAGGAGAGCACTTATCAAGTAGATATGATAGGCGGTGAAGAAGGCGTCAGATAAGAAGCCGCCGAGAAGGGCGAGGAGGAAGGCCGTGCCCATGAAGTTGGTCACTGTGGTGGCCGAGCGAGAGAGCGAAAAGTGCATGAACCCTGCCAAGTAGGTCACCAAGTTGCTGGCGTTGGCTAGATATGCCATGTTCTCCATTATCTCCACCGCTGCACCAAGCCAAGTTGCACTTTTTTCACTCATTTTCACCATCAAGTTGTGTCAAAAGAAAACAAGCACAAAAGAGTCAACTCCTCCTGTTCTTCCGAAGGGCTTAATTTTCTTTCTTGCTAGCTCTCGATTGCAAGAAACATGCTCTCCGAAAACGAAGAGAGAAAAAAAAAACAGAGTAGCTCTTGGCTTGCATGCATGCAAGAACAATACAGTTCAGCAGGATCGAAATTAAATATAACTTTTACCAAGAACAAAGGAGGCTGCGATCATGCCTCCATGTTTGTTTCCAAGGGCAGGTTTGCCCCTCCAGTTCACGTAGCCAACGCATGCTTCAGCTTCAGTTCCCTCTTCCTGCATGGAATTAAAGTGAAAGAATTGATTGATGATCTTGAGAGGGAACCTGAAATAAAACAGAGAGAGAGAGAGAGAGAGGCAACTCACCATATTTCTCCTTCTTCTTCTTCTTCTTCTTCTTCTTCTTCTTCTCCTCCCTCTTCTTGTCTTTTGTAGTTTAGTTGGAGGTCTGACTTGGAGATGAAGAAGAAAAAGAAGTCTAGTGAGTGAGGAGAGTTAAGGTTGGAGGGGTTATTTAAAGAGCTGGAAAACCTGAAGAAGAGGAGAGATGTGCAGCCTCTAAATCCTACCATTGAAAGTGATGGACCATCAGAGGATAGATAAGTCTGTGTCAACGAGTGCATGCATCTCATTGATTTCAGTATAACTTTTTCCCTTTTTTTTACAACCATACAGTAGTTATAAATTTTCTAGTGTTTTGGTCATTCTTTTTTGATGTTGTATTTGTTGGAGATGCATGTTAAAACTATCAATGCTATATTAATTTAGTATCGAGAGATAAAATAAATCAATTTGTTCATAAATACAATGCATACAGCCAAGAATATGGATTTCAATCTAATCTTTCATATCGTTACAGTTAATGCTTTGGTTAATTATCGTTGGCAACATGCATGAATCTATAGATTTCTAGCTAAGATGTTGAAGAAAAAGAAGAGAGGAAGAAGGAAATTAGATAAGGGGTCTATGCTCTACTAACCTACATAGATTCATTAGATTATGATCTAAATAATATGAGATCAGTAGCGAATTAGTTGTAAGCATGTATACACTTTAGTTGGCATATCCTAGAGGATTGAGAAGATCAAAAATCTACTTGGTGAAGAGGAAATATGGAAAAGAAACAATAATTTAAAGTGTTGAACTTTCACTTTCTCCTATCAGTTTTGTTTTTACTCTCCCTTTTTTTTTTCTTACAAGTTGTGCAAACGGACACAATTTAAGTCAGAAAATAAGTTAAAATAGATGACACAGAAAGGCAGTTCATCTTCTGTTGCTCGGCATTAAAGTTGCATAGTACAAAATGATCGGAATAAGACCTCTTTCACTTGTATTTTTACGCACATTTATGGCCCGATCTCGCCGCATTAATGGCAGGATGAAAAGCAGCACTAGTATTCTCTCTATCTCTCTCTCTGTTTTTTTTTTTAATTTTTTAACACGCCTGGAATAAAAAATTTGTGAGAATTTTTTCATCACCACGCTGTTCTTTAAAATCCTAAACTTTTGTTTTTTTTATATAGATATCTAAATCTTCCATCCGATTAATCTATAAAAATAATTAATTTTATTTTATAGACTTTCAAAATACTTCATCAATAATTAAGTCGGATAAAATCGAAGTCTAAGTGATCTCTATGGTCATCAAAAATAAATCAGAAAATCGTTCGTAGTTTTTTCACGGTTCAATATGGATTTCATGATCGTATTATTCCTGAACGATAATTCAACGTCGAAATTGTACTCCGTTCACCGAGTAAATTCTTAGGTCTCAAAATCGTCCGAATAAATTTTTTCTAAATTCACGATCGAATAATATCGTAGTAAAAAATTAAATTATATTTTTCTATGGAATATTTTTTCATTTTTATCACTAAGCAATTTTGGTTGTATCATGGAAAGGAAGACTCATCGCTCAGCTCAATTTTGTCCGACTTCTATGCATTTCTTTCAATTTTAATTTGCTGCAAATATGATAACGAGAGAGAGATCCACTGATCCCAAATTTCTATGAATTTGGAATATTAATTGATAGCTAGGGTTTCTTTTTATTTTCCCATAATAAATGGTTTGCAAATTGATGAGCCCTATAGATATTTTGGATTGAGCGTATATAGGAATTGACTTGGGTTGAGCCCTGATGTCTCATCTCCTCCCGTGTGATCTCGGTGGAGAGGACTACACTTTTAGATGGTGATATCTACCTTTCTTCTTTTCAGAGTGACACGATACTTGATGTATATGAGCCACCTTCTAGGTACCTGGGCATTAGCTCTGGTAAAAAAAAAAAAAAATTTACTATAAAACAGAGTTTTTTTGTTTTTTTAACCATTTGGTCTAAAGTAAAAATTTATCTAGCCGGGATGATTAACCCGAGCTAATGCCCGAAGCTTAATTCGAGCAACAAAGACAACCACCAATGAGATTCAGTTATACAACGAGAAGGTGATGTCGCTTTACGTTTAGTGTAACCCATTGTGTTGCATTTAATGCCTTGATCGAAGAAGGGCGTGAAGGCATAGTTAGCTCATACGCCACGACACAGCTAATGTCATATGTCTTTGTTGGCCATGCTATTGAATATTGATGAACTCACTTTCGACATAACTAATGTCATATGACCTAACATGCTATAGAGGTTGATGGATCGAGTTCGTTTTTACCATTCCTATGATGGCATTATCAACTATGATGGATCTAATAGGGTATTACAAATATGCTATTAGCTTCTCCAGAAGTCGATCAAGTGTGTGACATCAAGAGGGTCTCTCTCGAGCTGCTCGAACCCTTCCATGCTAGCTATCATAGCTGGCCCTAGGGGAGGGTTATCGGAGCCCTCGTTCAAGGTCCAAAAATTTTAAAGTCTATTATAACTTTTCATCAGAGCTCAAAAATTTTTAAAGTCCTATATGTTTCTGTTCAAAGGCTCAAAATTTTTAATTTTTAGAGTTGTACGTCCAGACTTTTAAATAACCCGGATTGGCTCTGTCAACTACCACAACTTTTTTCGAATTTTATTATGTTGCATTTTTCTCAATAACTATGGGAGGAACTAAACGAGGATGATATATAGAACTATCAATATAATTCTATTGGTAAAAAATAAATTCAAAAGGTAGTATGAGTTACACTTCAAGTGAAAGGTAAATTGTGAGACTTTGCAAATACTAATTAAAATATGATCTTTACAATCAAGTTCATCGACTAAACTTTTAGAATAAAACAATAAATGGGAATTTGAAGCATTTAGACATCATAAGTAACACTGTCAAATCTTCCATAATTTAATGAGGAATTAATTTTAGAAGATAATGGAGCAAGAAAATAAGATGGAAATATATATCTTATATTTCTAAATTAAAGTTCGTAGCAAAAGGTTTTCCTTTTCTATAATCTCACCCAAGTACCTTTCTAGTCAGCATGTGCTATATATACAAGACGTCAAGAGGGAAAAAAAAAAGATAACATAAATTTTTTTTTTTCAAAAAATGGCAATTAAATTAAATTAATAGAAAGCTTGGCAAGATAGAAAACCTTATCATGAAACAATGATGGAGGTTTTTGAGGTGTAATAGTCAATGAATCAATTTTTTCCAAAGGGAAGAGTTTGTCCATTAGCAGCACAAACTTTGTTACATTGATTACAAGATTTGATTGATTCTCAAATTTTTAAGTTATCCGTCATGTGATCATGCATGATGAGTAGCTCTTAGAATAAAACAACTGATAACTTTAGAATTAAAAAATAAAATAAATCCAGAGGTGTTTAGGGCTTGAAGAACTTGTAGGATTAGATTTAATGAGATGAAAAAAGGTTGCTCCCTAGAGGTTAGACCCGGTAAATTTGGATACGACATGAAAATGTGATACGAACACGATCCACTTTTTTTTGTATTTGGATCGTGTATTTTCGAATTCGTGTCTATTCGTTATACACGTACAAATTTTATATCAGATTAGTATTTTATCTTCTGAATATGTTAGACTCATTTATTTTTTTTATACTTAAAAAATCTAGGCATGAAAAAGAAAAGAGATGGATGACATTTACGTAATCTCTATAAGTTTGAATGATGATGACAATCTTTAAAATTTATTTTGTATTTTTATGATAATTCTAGAGTGTATATTTTATGGTTATGCACTTGTAATCCTAATTAGATAGTGTAGATTGTTAATTTTTTATAAGTTCATTTGTTTAAGTTATTATATTATCGATCTTTTCGCATCAATTGATTTGGATCATGTCTAGTAATATATTTTATACTTTATTTAAGTTATTGTATTTTCATGTAATTATGGACTGTTTCATGTCTATTGGTTTGTCTTGCAATCCATTTTTTATGTATTTTTTCGCATTTAACGGATTGTATTGTATTTATCCCAAATTAAGTGGTCTGTATTCAAATTGAACCCATTGACACGAAAAATTAAACGGATTATATTGAATATGCATTAACATTTTCAGATCGTGTCAAGATACGAATTTGATCTATTATTCGATTTGTCGAGTCTACTAGAGGTTGAAGTAGTTTATTCGTACTAAAGGGCTAGGAGGAAAGCTTATGATATAACCATAGTTTGAACTTCTTATTTAGGGGGGTCGCATTTTAAGATATTTAATTAGATGTCTTTTTATCTTATAATTTCATAGCATATAAAATATAATAATGTGTTGATCACATCCGAAACTCTTATAAATCCCTTCAAACTCAAGGTTTATGATCGACTATTATATTTTATTAGTCGATTAATACTTTAATTTCAATTTTAATCGAGAGATTAAATTAAACTATCGCTTCACCTATATCCGATTAATCTCAATTTATCAGAAGTTTTATCGCTTAACATATAGTCACTCTTAATTTGTCAAGACTTCACTTGTCAAACATTCGATTACTTTTGATCTGTTAAAACTTCAGCTGTTTAATATTTGATTACTCTTGACTTGTCAAAACTTTATCAATATCAAACATTTAATTCTCCTTAATTTGTTTGGAATTTTCTTCTCGTGTCTAGCATCCAATTAATTTTGACTTGTCGAGACTTCTCCAATGCTAAATATTCGATTTTTCTTGATCTATTTGGACTTTTATACTTGTTTAACATTCGATCTTTCATGACATATTAAGATTTTTCATACTTGCTTAATATCTGATTCTCTTCGACCTATTAGGACTTCCATCCAACGTGTCTAGCATTCAATCTTCCACGATCTATTAGGGCTTTCATCCACAAGTTATGTGTATAATCCTCCTTGATCCAATTGAATTTCATCCATCTTATGCCAAGTGTTCGATCTTCTATAATTCACTTAGACTTCACATTTTGCCAACTTTGATCTATTAGACTTTTGATCGTTAAGTGTCCGATCTTCCGTGATTCATTTGAACTTTTTTACTTTGGACTTGTTTACTCGTAAAATATTTGATCAATCTTAATTTACTTGACTTCTCGCTCAATTAACTTTCGTTGAAACTTATATCCACTATGGTCAACCTGACCAAGGAAAGATTATACCGACAAACTTCCTTTTTAATATTCTCCACTTATAATCAATCCGAATTTAATCATCTTTAACTAACAATTTTCTTTTTGAGATGTATCGTTCAATCATATATTATTCAAATATCAAAATTAAATTCGAATTCAACTCAAATTTGATTGGAACACGATTGAACTAACATGTGCAAAAACTGACAAAATCTCTAAATTAGGTCCTTGCATAACACTTTTGAGGACAAAAAATTACATTTCTAAACAAGAAAAAGAAATTGAAAATTTGGGAGCATTTATTAATCTATGTCAATTCTACCAACATCATACTAAGAAAATTTTTTAGATTTTCTTTCAAAATTAGTCTATATCAATTCTATAAATATCATACTGTCTCAGCCAATACGTCATCTCAATAATGACAAACCCTTGCATTTGTACCATGCTATATTAGCTCTCAGAGTAAATATTAATTAATCAAGAAAACCATTCATTTCATAATCATCACATGTTTCTCAACCTTACCGAGAAATCTTGTCACTGTCTAGCTAACTGAGATTTTGTTCTCGTATAGATTATTGTTTCCCCCAATATTCTCATGCATGCACTCTAGAGATTATCGTTTCATTGGGACCAAGTCTGCTAATTATAAACAAAAAAAAAATGAAATGAAATATTGCACTCGTTGTTTTCTCATTTAATTGTTTGAGCAAGCATCGAAACCTAATCGAAATTTTCTTTTGCATATTTGTTTCCTAATAGACAGGTTTAATTAATTAATTAATTTATTATTCTTACCTTGTGCACACAGACACAGGCGAAGGCAACGCTTAATTAATGTTGCAGTATCTTGAGATTGAAGAAATTAAAAGACTGCTGGCATGTTTCTGAATTGATAGGTCAGTGGCGATGCCTGTCCTACAAACTGCAGGGACGTGAGCGAGGAAGGCCTGTGAATTGTGATGTGACACAGACCTGCTACTGCATTTCTGAATCGACTGTAAGCATAGAACAAAGCAAAACTGATAAGGCAACAACAGTGGCTACCTCGACATGATTAAGATTTAAGACGCATCCTTGGCCTAATTCTAAGTATTTAAATGAAAACAATTAAATAATAGGTCTTTTTATATTAGAAAAATATATATTAAAAGATAGGTCTTTTTATATTTTTTTTGTTTGGGAGTCTTCTCTTTGGTATCACCTTCTGTGAAACAGTAAAGTATTATCATCTTTCTATGGGAACGACGTGATGATAAGAGCAGAGTATTATTTATAGAATGGGTTGAGTTCGATGTCGAATGAGAGATCTAAAATCCTCTTTGATTTCGGATGGACTCCTCCCTGTCTTCGCTCTACGAGAACGACGCAATGATAAGAGCAGAGTATTGTTTGTAGAATGGACTGAGTTCGATGTCGGATGAGAGATCTAAAATCTTCCTTGATTTCAGATAGATCCCTCCCTATCTTCGTCACCATGTCAAGGGATTTTGTCCCCTCGCGATTTATCTCTCTCTCAAATATCTTGAGACGGATGACAAAGAACTACTAATTGGACAGATTCCCAATTTTACAGTAAAGTATTATCGTTCATTCTTTTTATTTTATAATAATTTATATATTTAAATTTTCTATCCAATTAATTTTGAGAATGAACAATTTCTCAGATATCCTCCATTGAATAAATCAAGATATCAATATAGTAAAATAAATGATCCCTATAGTTCAGTCCAATTTTACCCAAATATCCTCCATTGAATAAGAGATTCATACTTGATTCTCTTATGGAGTGATCTCATACGTAAATTTTTAAAAAAATAATGCCTACGGAAGGGATTGAATCGTGTCAACATGAGAGCATCCTTTCGTCCTTAACCACTATATCGCACCACGAGGGATTGTTCCATTTCATAATAGAGTTAGGAATAACGAGTTATCCTTTTGTTTATAATTTAGTTAGTTAAGTATTTTTTTTATACCTTAAAATCCAAATTATTATTTTTAAATCAAAACAACATCATGATATATTTTTTAATAAAAATTATCATTATTTTAACATTGTTATACTAATTACTACTAGACCTAATTATAATATATAGAGAATAATTATATTGTAGCTACTATAATATATTAAAATAAATTAATTTTTTATTCAGCTTGATAAAAATATATAAAACATTTTTGAATTAAAAAATTCTTTGTCAAATTGGTCTTTTTAAAAACAAATTAATCAAAATCATGTTACACTAATCAATTAGTAATTTATTGCAGCAACTATTTATTATTGTGCTATCTATTAATTGGTTGCTATTATAATAGTTATTTAAAATAATTGTATGGTATTTTTATTTTTTTTAAGCGATTATAATTACATTTAAATAATTTTAATTAAATTCATAAAATGGTTTTTTTATATTTTGATTAAATTATATAGTATTTTTAGTTAAATTGAATCCGTTTTAAAAAAAACATAAACGATTTTTTTTATAATTTAATTAATTTGAAATATTATCTTAATTAAAGAGGAAGAAAGAAGAAAAGGAAAAATTTTGAAAGAAGAAGAACAACAACAATCAAATTTTATACTACTAGGTAAAGTTGACTATATAGATCCTTCTATGTCACTCTATCTCCTACTATATCATAATTTATACTTAAATAAATTTTATCTTATTTTATTATTGTTAATCAAATCTTTTTTGATCTTCCTCATCCTCATTTGATGTGTATGCATATTGTGACATATGATGTTGTTATTGCATATTTAAAGACCTAACTTACATGATTGTGAAACATCAAAACGGGAGAGATTGTTGGTGCAAGTATGCTTCAAGTATTAATCTTTTGATGTTTGGATAATCATTTATAGTTGGACAATATTTGTGATCTAACATGGATATTGAGTATCAGGTACAAAGAAAGTCCAAGTGTGAAGACTTGACAAATGATGCCCAATGGTGAAGTCTTGGCAAGAAAAATCCAAGAATGAAGACTTGACGACATCAGTCCAAGTGTGTAGTCTTGGCGGCGTAAGTCCAAGTGAATCTTGATAAGGAAGTCCAAAGATGAATTTTTAGCAGCATAAGGTCCAAGTGTATAGTCTCGATGACACAAGTCTAAATGAACCTTGGCAAAAGAAGACCCTAAAGCATGACGAAACTGAAAGAAGCTTTTGAAGGCAAGCACAAGAATGAATGAGTCGCAGATTCGGAGGGATCCTGAAGGCGTAAGGCTGATGGAGAAGCTTGAAGGTGTTAGTCTAGGCTTAGGGTTAGGGTTCAAGTATGTGAGACTCATACTTGAAGTGTACCAGTCGATTAACTCTTGGACCAATCGATTGGTCTCGAATGTTCGACACTCGAGGGTTCAGAAGGATTGAGTAGTCGATTGAGGATATGTCTTAATCGACTGGCAAGTAGTCGACTGATGGTCGACTGCTAAACTGTGCTCTGACAGTCGACTGGTAGTTTGCACGAATTGACTGCCCACTATCAGCTGATTGCTAGAATTGAGCAGTCGACTGGTTTAAGTGGACAAGATCACAAAAGTTTTCTGAGTCGACTATTGTTATGAGTAGTCGATTGATTAGGTGGTCATTGAGTTGTAACTATCATGATTAGACTTAGTCAGAAGCTGTTGGATGCGATCAACAGTGGCACCAACCGACTACTAGTATGCAACAGTCGACTAACAAAACCCTCAATTAACAAAAACGGGCAAATGCTCGATTCTTTATAAATGGGGAAGCTTGGAAACTTGAGGAGGTTAATGTTCTTACACAAAATTCTTGCTCCTTAAGTTCCCAAGCCTTCTCCTTAATCTCTAAGCTCCAAATCTCTTCTTCTTAGGCTCATCTTAATCATCTTGTAAGAAGAAGAATGTTCATTGTAAAAAAAGTTTCTCCACCTTGGTGTGCTCATCAAAAGGAGTTTCTAGTGAAGGCTTGCAAGGGGTGATCTACCTTAAGGATTATCGTGGAGTAGGAGTGTTATTTCCAAACCACGTTAAATAATTTGTGTTAGCGATTGTTTTCTTTGTTTTTCATTAGTAAGCTTTTGATTTGTATTTACTTCCGCTAATCATTTGTGTAGAAATTGAAAGAGGCTATTCACCCCCTCTAGCCATACAACGATTCCCAACAAGTGGTATCATAGTCCGCATCGCTCGGAAGAACTAATCATCAACCGGAGCATCGAGTTCAAGAGGGGCATAGTACTGTACGACCATCACTCTTCGACGGAAACTACTTCATCTACTGGAAGAGCTATATGGAATATTACTTGATGACCGACATCGACATGTGGTTCGCAATGACGGAGGGATTCACACCGTCGAGTGATGGGAAGGGAAAAGTTTTGGAGTCTAGACGTTGGATAGTTGAACAAAGAAAGAAGATGCAGTCCAATGCAAAGGTAATCATAACACTTAAATGTGGACTTGCTAGGGGCAACATAACAAGGTTGACCCCTTTCGAAGTGCCAAGAAGCTGTGGGACAAGCTTATTGAACTAAACGAAGGCACAAAAGACTCCAGAATTGGCAAGAGAGATTTGCTCATCAATCAACTGTAGAACTTTGCCATGAAGGGAGGAGAAACAGTAAGTCAACTGCATGGGAAGTTCAAGGAACTCCTAAATGGTCTCCACTCAATTGGAGAAAATATGGAGAACCGAGACCTTATCAGGTATATTCTTCAAGCATTCTCTAGAACCATCTTATGGGCATCAATGGTTGATGCTTATAAGGTCTTTAGAGACCATTCATCAGTTAAAGTAGATGAATTGTTTTGCTATTTCGAATTACATGAGAAAGCTATCATGTTTTCGAAAGAAAAATGTCTATCTCTTTTTGTAGAGAAGAAGGAAAAAAAGAAAAAAGAGAAGAAGGGAATTTCCTCATCATTCGAGTCAGAGCATGAGTCAAGTAGTGACGAAGAATTATTGTCGGCTAATGAAATTGCTCATTATGTCAAGAAGTTTGGGGGGTGGGGGAGGGGGGGGGGGGGTGGGGAATCAAGAAGATTTACAAAGAAGGATGTAAAGAAGATGTTCAAATCTTCAAGATGTAAATCTAGTAGTAATTCAAATCTTAATACTAATGTTACTTGCTATGGATGCACCAAAAGGGGGCATATCAAACCAAATTGTCCGGAGTTGAAGAAGAAGGAAGAAAAGGAAAATAAGAGAAAAGAAAAGAAGGGAAAGAAGAAGAAGGAGACCATGATGGCACAAGCCACATGGGATACTTAAAGCATTGAGGACTCATCTGATGATGACGAGCTTTGCCACATCACCCGACATATTGCATTCATGGCCTTGGATAATGACATAGACAAATCAAGCTCAAGTTAAGGAGAATCCTCATCTAGCGACGAATCGTTATCTAGTGACAATGAGGTAAAAGAGTCTCCTCATGCCTTTATAAAACTATTGTTTGTCTTAAAAATGTTTTAGTTAGGTCAAAAACTAAGGTTAAGGATTTGAAGGTAGAAATTAAGGCAATTAAGAATGAAGAATCTTTATGTGGTACGTGATTTATGCATGCTTAGGGAGGAGAATGAAAATCTTAAGAATGAATTTTGTGAATTAAGAACATGCTTAGAAAAATTTACTAGTGGCTCAAAATTCCTTGACATGATCCTTAGAGAACAAAGAGTCGTATACAATAGGGTTAGTATAGGATACAAGCCTAAGGATAAGGAAGTTCCTTACATCTCTCTAATAAATAGAAAGACAACCATTAAGGGCAAAGTAAAGAAGACATGAGTTTCAAAGAAATTTTTAAATGATGTTTCCGATTCAAACATTTGGGTACCAAAGAAATTTATTTTTCGTGTTGTTTAGGTAGGTGAACAAAGTATGTGGATTGTGGATAACAATTGCTCAAAACACATGATCGGAGATGTGAGCAAGCTCTTCACAATTGAGTACAATAAGGAGTTGGGTTTCCCCGGCACCGACGTGGGTGTGTGTTAGAACATATTTCGTAAACATGCACACAGCGGAAGCAAAAATAAGTAATAAGCTAATTTTATTACAACACACATCACATGCATGCAAGGATACATCAAGTGTAGACATAATCGCTATTTTAAATTTTACAATAAAAGGAAATTTATTCTAGTTATACCTGACGTATCACGTGTAGCGAGAATGACATCAACCGTAGCGATTCTCGCTAGAATCGCCTCTATCCGTATCCACGTTGAGTATCTTTGGGATAGCTTCACAAAGCCAAGAGCCCCATCTTCGCAAGAGTTACCAGCCTCGTGTTGAAGACATTGTGATCCAAGAGACGATCACAATCCGAATCAAAATTCGGATCAATAAACGAGCTCCATGAACTCGCTTCTCGGAAGCGGTTTTCGTCAACCAATTGACGAAACCTTGGTCCTCCACCTATGAGGATTGCCAGAGATCCAATCCCCGGCAAGTAGATTGTTGTCAGAGTGCAAAATGTCGACCAAACGACCTCTCTACGAAGAGAGAAACAAGCTGTCCAAAATTGGACAACTTGTGTTGGTAGAGAAGATGGCCAACCAATCAATGGCCGGTTGCTCCTTAGTCACCGGCGACAAAGGGAGGATGGCTGGAGGAGTCGCCGACGACTGGTGGGTGGCCGACGGTGAGGAGGAGGAGCTGAAACAAGCTTGGGCGGTGGCACAAGAGATGGGCGGCAAGAGCAAAGGCTCCTCTCCTAGGGTTGGACGACAACTCTTGATTGATGATTAGGGTTTCACAAAACCCTTAGGCTGTGTTTTTATAGAGAATAAATTCTCCTAATGGTTATTGGTTCATAACCAAAATTCATTAACCCACTCCAATAACTTAAGTTAAAATAAACCAAACCGCGTTGGTCTATTTTAAGTTAAAATGAACCGAACTAACTTTGGTTCATTCGTTTAAAATAAACCAAACCACTTTGGTTTATTTTCCACCATTGGATTAGAATCAAATAAATTTGGTTCATCCATCATGTCTTCATAGGACTCGGCCCATCCATGCTTCCGATGCGACTGAAACCATTTCATACTTGCTCTTTGTTTGGTCTAACCAAACTTAGTCTCTCTCAATCTGAGAATCCTATTCTCAAACCAGTTTTAAATTATTCGGATTACGCTCATTGTGGGTGTGACCAAATAGGTTCCCGGTTTAAATTGGTCATCTATAATTAACCATTAATTATAGAACGATCATGAGTGATACCTAGTAGTACATCATGATCCCCAATTAATCAGAAAATCAACGATTGATCCCAGAACCTTTTCTGAAACCCTTCAGTAGCTATAATGAATCGTGCCTCATTCCCTTCATCTTATACCCACTTAATTCATGACATGGTCTATTGTGTTAGTCCCCACTAGGCTGACTACGTCACACCTAGCCCAAATATTACTTTCTCGTCCTCCGTATTTTAGTTACTGCACATGCATCCAAGAGTACCATACTCTAAACATGTAATGCTTTGACCAAAAATTTTAGTAACAATCCGACGAGAGACCATAGGGTATACATCTCCTTGCAAGGAGCGGTGAATCCTCTGTAGGTTATTCAAATACCTTTGGCCACTTCGACTTATACCCAATCATTCCGGGTCCACATCTCCTCGGAGATGCTTGCTTAAGATGTCAAAGTATAAGTCTTCATGACCAAGATGACTTGAATACCGCAAGTCGAAGGAACATTGCACTTAAGCTGCTATAAGAACTTCATTGACATATCCATATATGCAGAGAACCATATGAAGTCTTACAGTTGGTCACTCCAATGAACTAGTTACCATAACTAGCATCCACGATTAACTCCGGACATCCCAATGTCTCCAGTCAGTGAGGAACAACTGCTTGGATAAACCAAAGAGTATACCTCGTGCTAGTCTCAACAGAATCGATGGCGTTCGAATTCATCAATTCATCATCTAGGGATAATTCCAATATATCACAATTACACATGTAGAGATACTCACTAGTTGTGATCCAATCATAAATTCTCTCATGCTGTGAATCGTATTACGGACATTCAGTAAATGAGTTTAAGATCCAATCAAATACATGATTAAAACATGTATATTCAAATAGTGAATCTTCATTTATCAAATAAATGGTACAACCATAAGGTGATTGCCTTAGGACACCTCTCATATATTACTAACAAACTCCCACTTGGCCTAATGCCAATCGCCACAGTATCCAATGTTGAGATCGAGGCTCGCTAGAGGGGGGGGGGGTGAATAGCGAGTTAAAAATTCTAACTCACTTTTGACTACAAAACAGAGGATTACGCAGCGGAAATAAAAAAATAAGAACACAAAGCACAACACAACCAAACGCAGGTATTTACGTGGTTCGAAACTCAGCAGTTCCTACTCCACGGGAAGCTTAAAAGGAAAGTCTACTATGTATGATCGGAATGGTTCCGGAGGTGAAAACTTCACCTCTTACAAGTTTACAATACAATGAATATACTTTAAGAACAGTAAGCTAAGTATTAAAAACCAGTTATAGATTACTGTTCACCTTCTTGCTTCGAAGATGAAGTTGAAGCACTTGCAAGAAAATGATCGATAGCTCACTTGTTGGAGAGAAGGCCAGATGAGAGCATGGTTTCTTCTTCTTCTCCTTCAGTATGAATCACAGAGAGCTTGTTTTTCTCTAGATGAAAACTGGAGTTTTTACGTTTTGTTTTGAACAACTACTTAACCTTTGTTTTTTCTTCTTCTTTATATAACTGTTTCTTCCAGCAAGCTTTCTATCTTCCACTGTTGGAGCCCTAGAGACCACGCCCGACCAAACTCTGGTCACCTGAGCTTGTCCCCGTAACTGCCTCCAACTTCTGGTGGTTTGCCAAGAAGGGAGCCTACTCCTCCAACCGAAAGCTGGTGCATTTGAATCTTTACTCGAAACGGAAGCATCCCGTTGCCGCCTCCATCAGTCGAGCCCGCAGTCGAGTCTGACTCGCGTCTGTGCTCGAAAAACACCTGTCAGTCGAGCCCGCAACCAAGCCGGGCTCGGTTCTGTGACTGAATCCATAGCTACCAGTCGAGCCGCTACCAAATCGACTCGACTGAAAACTGCTCTGGTGGAAGTGCCCTGGCGACAATCTGCCCTGGCGACAAAGTGCCCTGGAGCAGTCGAGCCCGCAGTTGAGCTGGGCTCGGTTCTGTGCTGTTCCACGTAGTGAGCAGTCGAGCTGGTAGTCGAGCCAGCTCGATTCTGTGCCTTTGTGCAAGAGTGCCAGTCGAGCTGACCCCATGGTGGCTCGACTGACACTGGAAATATTTGAAGCACATGAGTATCTTTCCTAGTAAGCTGCCATTTCAAGCACCCTAGTAAGAGACCAAGCACGTTACGGTGCCTTCTCCAACTAACGAATGCTCTAAGTACCCTAGGCAAAGAACGAGCGCGTTACTACGCCCTCCTTGCCTAACGAGTACTCCATGTACCCTAGACAAAGAACGAGCACGTTACTACGCCCTCCTTGCCTAACGAGTACTCCCAGTACCCTAGACAAAGAATAAGCACGTTACTACGCCCTCCTTGCCTAACGAGTATTGGGCCCATGTACCCTAGTAAGAGACCAAGCACGTTACTGTGCCCTCTCTTACTAACGAGTATACTAACTAGAGACCAAGCACTCCCTTGTGCCCTCTCTAACTCCAATGGAGAACGAACACGTTACTATGCCCTCTCCATCACTAAGCTTCTGGGCCTCCGACCAGCTTGTACTCTTCCTTTACCAAGGTTCTCCCTTGGATTTCTCAATTGCCAAGACTCAAGCTTGGACTTTCCCTTGCCAACCCATGGACTTCTCATGCCAAGACCCATACTTGGACTTCCCATGCCAAGACCTAAGCTTGGACTTCCCATGCCAACTCCAGGTTGGACTTCCCATGCCAAGACCTACCCTTGGATTTCTCATCCATGGGTCTAATGTCACTCTAAATATCTAACTTAGTGACCTTAGATTTGAATCAGTTGAGGTAATGTCTTGACTACACTCTAGCTCAACCTAGATTTCAATTTCCTCGACTTAAACCTTGTTGTTAAACATTGAAACATTCGATGGGCTTGACTGCACTAACAATCTCTCCCTTTTTGATGTTTGATAACATGATTTAAGTTTAGGTGATATAAATTCAGTTCGTCTTAAATTCTGAAATATAGCATGAAGTGCAGAAATAGTTCATATCAGTAATTTAGCATGAGGTACAGAAATATTTCATATCAGTAATTTTTCATGAGGTGCAGAAATATTTCATATCAATAATTTAGCATGAGGTACAGAAATATTTCATATAAGAAATTTATCATTCATGTAATAGGGATGATATAACTTGGAGTGCAGAAATTTTACATGTAATGGGCAGAAATTTTCCCCTTTGTTACACATAAAAAAACAAAGGCAACGTCTATTTGAATAATATCACAAATATCACTAATAACTTTAAACCCACACTCTAAGGAGGTAAACGTCTCATATCCAAATTGGGTATTCCAAGTTTTTCAATTTCTCCCCCTTATGAGGAAGAAACACTTCCATCATCCCATGATGGATACTTCCTCCTAAAGACTTGCTCCCACTGGACCATTGCATCAACAATGTCCGTGGGAAGTCCCTAAGCCTATAGGAGCTTTAAACCATCAAGGTTAAGGTTAAAGGTTCAACATTGAATTTTCCCTCACCTTGAGTTTGATACATCATTCTGACAACCCTCCTAATCTATAACCAATGAATTTTCACCATTTCTAATGCTTCCCAAAGCATATCTTAGGGTTAGGAGTGGTTAGGGAACTCAAACATAGGCAGTTGATTCTGACAGTAATCATTCGACTGCCACACACACATCAGTCGACTGAAACTCCGAGTTTCAGGGCAGTTTTCTGCCAGGGTAGTTCTTCGTCAGGGTAGTTCTCCAGTGCGGTTTGCCAGGGCAGTTTTGTGCTAGGCGGCTTGCGCGGTGGTTTTTTGCGCGCTAGGCAATTTACTGCCGCTATCTGCCCGAGCGATCGCCGCCAGCGATCTATCGTCGAGCGATTTGTTGCCCGAGCGATCTGCCGCCAGGGCAGTTTGCCGCCCATCAGTCGAGTGCCATGGATGACACTCGACTGATAACTGAAATTTCTGAATTTCAATTTTCAGAAACCGAACTTCGAAAAAGCATAAGTAAATGTACGTAAGTTGAAAAATCACGAAATTTTATACGTACATTACTTATCACAAATAAAATAGGAGAAAAATAATTGAAAATTAATTCACCCATAAAATAGTGAGTTTAATACAAAACTCAAAACTATTGAAAATTTTGATGTTTTGGTCTTGTTTTGTATCAACTCTCTCAATGGCGATTGCTATCAAAAGATAGACTTCACCAAGGTTTTCTAAAATGGTTTTGAAATGTTATTCTAACATGGTGACACTCAGATCTTAGGGTATCTTAGGGTATTGTTAGGCTTGGGGTATAAAATATATGGAAAGCTCCCACTAATACTGTGGATTTCCCAAACTGTAGCTCCCCCTCAATCAAACATTCTTTTAGGGTTGATTAGGTGCACACATAACGATTGCACTAACAATGGTGGGATGGAGTCAAGGTTTGAGTTGGGTAGCGCCAGCTTGTAACCCAAGCGGGGGGTGATGAATGGTTTGGATGGTGTCGTTGGGTTTGAGTTGTTCGGGTGGCGCTAACAAGAATTGCACATACAACAAGAAGTTTGATAGACACTGACCGACTCAACCACACATAATCAATAATAGATCACACAACAAAAAACAGAATGAATAAAAAGTTGACGTTCCAAAAAAAACTGTTTCACAAACACTGTTTCACAAGAACAATCATAGTTAGAAGTTTGAACACACAATCAAATATCCATAGTACAACCATCCTAGGTGAATTGACACAATTTGAGATCATTAACGTGATTCTATTTGTTGGGGGCTGATGTAGAAGGTTCCTCTGAGCTACTTCCCCAACTGATCATGATCTCTTTGATTTTCTTATGCTCTTGAAGGATTTTATCTTGGGCGTCTTGGATTTGAGTCAATCGTAGGTTAGTTTGTAAATGGAAATCTGATATCGTCATTGTGATTGTGTTCACAAACATCTCATGTGCTTCATGGAGTTGTGATAACTGCTCCGTGATAGTAGTCAATTGTTCAGCTTGGTTAGGAGCCGGATAGTGTTGTTCTTCAACAGGAAGAGCAGGTTCTTCCTCAAGATCCCTATGCTCCTCACCTTGATGACCATCCTTCCATTGAATTTCTCCTGTATGCGTGTGAATCATGCCAGCTAAAGATAAATTCCTCCAATGGATATAGTCCAACCTTTTCACCTGCCTTACTTTTCCCTTGGATGTGTTTATGCCTAGGGACTTTAACCAGAATGTGAGGATGTGACCAAAAAGCATATAAACCTTTTTCTTGACTGGAATGGAGAAATGGATAATACACAAAAACATGTTCAAAGCTATGTTAAAATCAAGGTGGTTTTTGAGAAGATGGAGAGTCAATAAATGATGTGGCCTAACTTTGGCTTGCCCTTTGGTGACTATGGGTAAAATGCATCCGACAATGACTTTGTATAAGATGTTGTCAGGAGCCGTTAGTGCCAAGGTTGACACCAAATTTACTGCTTTATCTCTAGGATGTCTAAATAAGGATTCGTGGATGGAATTGAGGTCAAAGCCTTCCAAATTTTTAGGAAGAGTTGGATAGCATTCTAGGTTAGAGGAGGACTCTCTACATCCTAGAAATGATCTCCAGATGTCTGGAGTAAGAGTGACATCAGTTTTGGCTACCCTAGACTTATAGATAAGCCTATCTTCAATGGGTTGTAGGTTGTTATAGAATTTGATAAGTAAGTCTTCATTGATATCGTGATCGTAGTAGACTAACTTACTGAGTCTATAGTGCTCAACCATCTCGCTAACATATGGTGCATTATTGGAGAAGAAATGACCATCTATGGACCGGATGCTTAGGAGTTCAAACTCGTGGGTCCTAAAGGTGTGCAAATGATATTCCGAGGGGAAACGATGGTCCGAGCAAGGCCTCTCTCATGAGGGCCTAGAGGTGGAGGACTCAGGTTCCTTTCTTTTTAATCTAGAATGACATGTGTCAAATATGTCATGCGCACAAGATTGACCCATGAATGAATGCAACGAATGAAATGATGCATGTCAAGTGGGGAAAGTGATTATTGCTTAGAAATCCTCTAAAATCATAAGGAGAGTAAGGAAGAAGTCTTACTTGGGTGCCATAGAACCAAGAACAAGTGCTTGCTGCAGCAGATGATTTTTTTGTTGCTAGAACCCTAGTTGTGGTCGAGTGGTCAGAGATTAGGGTTAGGATTAAGAGAAAATGGCAAGGAGAAGGAAGAAGATCCTTACCCTAGTCTAGAGAAGGCTTGTCTTGAGGTTGTAAGGCTTGGATGGAGATGAAGAGCTCAACTGGCGTTTGTCGCAGTCGGGAGAGCACGATTGTTAGGAAGAAAAAATCACGGAATGAAAGGGTTTAGGGTTTAAATCCGTGAGACACCAGTCGAGGCGATGAGTGGGTCGGCTCGACTGGTAACACCAGTCGAGGCGACAGTCGAAGTGCACTTGGTTCTGAGCGTGATCGAAATTGGCCAATCGAGGCGCCAGTCGAAGCGCACTCGATTCTGAGTGTGATCGAATTTGGCCAATCGAGATGCCAGTCGAAGCGCACTCGATTTTGAGCGTTAAAAACTCATGCCAATCGGGGCGTTGGTTGAGTCTGTCTCGGTTGATAGGCTTAAATAACTAGGTTTCAATATCTGAATATTCCAACTGAGTTTTGTGTAATTTCTAAGACTTAGGTAAGTGTTAAATACACTTGATATGATAACCTAAACACCCTTTTGATTGTTTTAAATAGTTGGTATCTATGTTCTTGGTCTCAAAGAGGATCCAACCAATTTTACTTGGTTGGAATGTCTAGTTATGATCTTGGAACCACAAACACAAGAATGTGTAATGGTCTTCCCCATAACTAGTCACATTAGTGATTTTTGTCTCGTCAACCTCTCTATCTCAGGGATGCAATGAGCATTTGAAATAGAGTGGTTGATTCTATCATCTCACCCCATTTCTAGCAATACAAAAATAATTTTGTGATCCTTATTGTTTTTGTGAGATGATCCCAGGTCTTCCCATTTTAAATTCCCATTTCTCTCGTTAAATGAATTTTTTTTAAACCTAAGATCATGGAGGGATCCTCCTTCATTTAGCAGCACACATGCCCAATTCTCTTCTCAAATGGATAAACTCATTTTCAGGGAGAGGTTTTGTGAATATGTCGGCTAGGTTAGACTTGGACTCAACATGACTGAGTTCAATGTCTCCCTAGCTACATGATCTCTAATGAAGTGATGCCTCACTTCAATGTGCTTGGTCCTTGAGTGATGAACCGGATTTTTGGTGAGATGTATAGTGCTAATGTTATCACATAGCACTTGTACATTCCTATAGATCAGTCCATAATCTTCTAAGGTGTGTGTTAGCCATAGCAATTGTGATACACATTCTCCCATAGCTACATATTCAGCTTCGGTTGTGGAAAGTGCTACACAATGCTGTTTACGGCTTGACCAACTAACCAAGGCCAAATCTAAGAAATGACAACCCCCACTAGTGCTTTTCCTATCCAACTTGCATCCGACATAGTCGGAATCGGTATAGCTAACTAAATCAAAAGATTCAGTCCGGGGATACCACAATCCTACATTGATAGTGCCTTTTAAGTATCTCATGATTCTTTTTATAGCAATCATGTGAGACTCCTTAGCACAAACTTGAAACCTAGCACACATACCAACAGCGAATAAAATATCAGGTCGACTCACTGTTAAGTACAATAAACTACCTATTATACTCTTATAATTTTTCAAATCCACTGCATTCCCTTTCTCATCACTATCTAGACAAGTATTGACAGTAATAGGTGTGTTTACTTCCTTAGCTTCCTCCATATGAAACCTTTTCAATAACTCCAATGCGTACTTAGATTGATGTATAAAAATTCCTTCCTTGGTTTGCTTTATCTCGAGTCCTAGAAAGAAGGTCAATTCTTCTACTAGACTCATCTCAAATTCACTTTCCATGTGACCAATAAACTCATTGAGATAATCCCTATTGTTTGAGCCACAGATAATGTCATCAACATAAACCTGGGCTACAAATATGTATTCACCATCCCTTTTCAAGAATAGTGTGGGATCTATCTGTCCTCTCCTAAAACCTTTCTCAATTAGGAAAGTTGACAACCTCTCATACCAAGCACGAGGTGCTTGTTTAAGCTCATAAATAGCCTTTTTTAGTTTGTACATGTGGTATGGGAATTGTGCATTCTCAAACCCCGGGGGTTGTTCAACATAGACTTCCTCCTTGATGACTCCATTCAAGAAGGCTGACTTCACATCCATTTGATATAGTTTGAAGCCTTTGTATGCTGCATAAGCAAGCATTAGTCTTATGGATTCTAACCTTGCTACAGGGGAATAAGTCTCATCATAGTCTAACCCCTCAATTTGGTTGTAGCCTTTGGCTACTAACCTTGCCTTATTTCTAACTATTTCTCCTCTATGATTTCTCTTATTCTTAAACACCCATTTAGTCCCAATAATGGAGGTTTGACCAGGTCTAGGGATTAAATCCCAAACTTAATTTCTCTCAAACTGGCCTAACTCATCTTGCATTTCAATGAGCCATTCTGGATCAAGCAGAGCTTCATCCACTAACTTGGGCTCAATCTTAGAAATCAAGGCAACTTCATTTTCTTCATTTATGAAAAATGATCTAGTCCTAACCCCATGTTGGATGCCTCCAATAATCTGGTTTTGGGGATGGCTAGAATCATTCCTAGTGGATCTTGTTACTTGAGATGGTTCGGGTACTACTAAAATTTGTTCAGGTTCTACCACCTCAAGTGATGACCCTTGAGCTCTCACTCTTTCTTCATCTGAATCCACTCTTGCTTCCCTTATAGGGTTGCTATCTCCCAATTCCAGCTCAAACTCAACCGATTTTCTATCTGAATCAATATTCATTCCTTTTTCTTCAAACACAACATTAGTTGACTCTTCTATGAGCTTAGTCCTATGGTTGTAGACTCTATAAGCTTTGCTAGTGAGGGAATAACCAACAAGGATACCCTCATCAGCTTTTACAGAAAATTTTCCTAAATGATCCTTGGTATTTAGGATATACACCGTACAACCAAATACCCTAAGGTGCTTGATTGTTGGTGGCTTTCTAAACCAAAGTTCATGTGGTGTTTTTCTTAAGATCTATGTATCAAAACTCGGTTTTGAACATAGCACGCAGTGCTAACTGCTTCAGCCCATAGGTAGTTTGGTAATTGGTATTCGTTTAGCATACTCCTAGCTGTCTCTTGCAAGGCTCTACTTCTCCTTTCTACAACACCATTTTGCTATGGTGTTCTAGGTGTGTAGAATTCATGTTTGTATCCTTTCTCTAAACAAAAGTCCTTAAGTTTAGCATTTTCAAACTCTCCTCCATGATCACTTCTAATGATTTTAATTGTTGAGTTTTTCTCATTCTCAACTCTTCTACAAAAGAAAATGAAGGTTTCTACTATTTGGTCCTTATGTTTAAGAAAATAAGTCCAAGTATATCTAGTGTAATCATCCACAATAACCAAGCAATATCTACTACCATTGATAGATCTAATAGTGCTAGTATCAAACAAATCCATGTGTAGTAAATCTAATGCTTGTAAAGAACTTACAGAATTCTTCCCTTTGTGGGAAGATCTTACTTGCTTTCCTTTTTGGCATGCCCCACAAACCCTATCCTTCTCGTAGGTGATTGAGGGCAGTCCTCTTACAAGTTCCTTCTTGGCCAAATTCTTGATGTTCTTCATGTTGACATGGGCCAATCTCCTGTGCCATAACCAAGACTCTTCTTCCTTGGATATGAAACATTTAAAAGACATGTTAGTAGCACTACTAAATCTAACTTGATAAATGTTTTCCTTCCTAGATCCTATTAGCATGGTTTCATTGGTGTCACTGTGGATCACAAGGCATTGAGTTGAGTGAAACTCAACCCTATACCCTGCATCACACAATTGACTTACACTTAACAAGTTAAATGCCATTCCTTTAACTAACAATATATTTCTAATTACAATTTTTTTAGAAATGCTAATGTTACCTACTTTTACAACCTTCAATTTACCAATATTACCGAAGGAAACTGTACCTCGGTCTTTGACATGAATTGAGGAAAACAAAGAGGAGTTTCCTGCATATGTTTGGAGCATCCACTGTCCACAAACCATGTAGTTGGATGCTCCCCCTTGACGGGTCCCTACTAAACAAGAAAATTTTGGTCTTTTGGAACCCACAAGTTGGGTCCCTCAGCATCTACTACAAATTTCCTAGGAATCCAAGCCTTAGAAGTTCTAATAAAAGGTGATCTAGTAGAAACAAAACTAGCAGTGATAGTTCTACCATTATCAAATTTAGACCTAGTAGTTCTTGCATTAATAGATTTTCCTTTAGCAGTTTTAGATCCATTAATTCCACCAAAAGAAACTTTGGATTTAGATGCAGGTTTTCTAAACACTAAGGACATATAACTAAGTTCCTTTTGTTGTGTATTGAACCCTAGTCCAGCCTTGTTATAGACTGCACGTTGGGCTCCTAGAATCATGATTAATGTCTTTGATCCATTGGTGAATTTCTCAAGTGTGCACTTGAGATCTTCCACCTGAACCTTCAAGGGTGTATTCTCATCCTTGATCTCTTCCAAATGAGAATTTCCTGCACCACTATCATCAGACAATGTATTAGAATTCTTAACTAATTCTAATTCAGTTTTCAGTAACTTAACCTTAGTTTTGGATTTTTTTAGAGCATTTGTCAAACAAGCAATAGTTTCATATAATTTATCTAGATGGGGAGAGTTTACCTGATCATCATCAGAAGATGATGATGAAGAGTCCGAATTTGGTTGATCCCCATCAGAATGCTTCAGTTCTCCATCCAATTCAGAATTTTCAGAATTCTCCAATGCCATGAGAGCCTTTTGCTTTGCTCCCTTCTCCTCACTTTCTTCTTCCGATGAGGAGGATGAGGATGAGGTATCATCCCAAGTAGCCTTCAATTATTTCTTCCTCTTGGCCTTTTCTTCCTTCTTTTTGTACTTAGGGCATTCACGTTTAAAGTGACCTTTCCTATGACAATGAAAGCACTCTACATTAGATTTATCCTGATTAATTTCTGAACTTTTACCTTTCTTGGTGAAGTATTTCTTCACATCCTTCTTGTTATATTTTTGGTTGCTTCTCATCAATCTCCTCCCAAAGTTAGTCATCTTGCTAGAGGATGACTCATCATCTCCATCCGAATCTGATGATGAAGAGGAGGAAGAAGCTTCCTTCTTCTCCTTCTTCTTCTTGCTCTCCTTGCTGCGATCTCCTGCAATAAAAGCTAGACCCTTCTCCTTTGGGCTTCGATTAGCTTGTTCATGCAATTCCAATTCACAAAACAATTCATCAATCTTAATTGTTGAAAGATCCCTTGATACTTTGTAGGCATCCACCATAGATGACCACAAAGTATTCCTAGGGAAAGATTTGAGTACATACTTGGCTAAATCCCTATTTTCAACAGCCTCTCCAACAGAATGGAGGCCATTGAGTATTTCTTTAAACCTACCATGTAGTTCACTTACAGTTTCAGTCTCCTTGATGCTGAAATTCTAAAGTTGGTTCAAGTAGAGATCCCTCTTCGCTGTCCTTGAATCTCTGGTTCCTTCATATAGCTCCATCAACTTCCTCCAAAGTTCCTGAGCACTACTGAAGGGGCCAACTTTGTTGAGTTGGTCCTTGGCTATACTGCACTGCAGAGTTACAGTTGCTTTGGCATTGGCCTGGGCTCTTCTCCTTTGTTCTGGCGACCACAAAGAAGACACCAAAACCCTTCCTTAGTTGTCAGTTGGTGGTGTGAATCCTTTTGAGACTGAGAACCACATATCCATGTCCATCATCAAGTAGTATTCCATCCGACTCTTCCAATACTGGAAGTTTTAGCCGTCGAAATACGGGGGTCGAGATGTGTTGAATCCCTCTTGCGCTGCCATTCCTTGATGCTCTAGTGGAGGTGAATCCGGTGCAGAGCCCTTGCTCTGATACCACTTGTTGAGATTGAGGCTCGCTAGAGGGGGGGGGGTGAATAGCGAGTTAAAAGTTCTAACTCACTTTTGACTACAAAACAGAGAATTATGCAGCGAAAATAGAAAAACAAGAATACAAAGTACAACACAACCAAACGCAGATATTTATGTGGTTCGAAACTCAGCAGTTCCTACTCCACGGGCAGCTCAAAAGGAAAGTCTACTATGTATGATCGGAATGGTTCCGGAGGTGAAAACTTCACCTCTTACAAGCTTACAATACAATGAATATACTTTAAGAACAGTAAGCTAAGTATTAAAAACCAGTTACAGATTGCTGTTCAGCTTCTTGCTTTGAAGATGAAGTTGTAGCACTTGCAAGAAGATGATTGACAACTCACTTGTTGGAGAGAAGGCTAGATGAGAGCATGGTTTCTTCTTCTTCTCCTTTAGTATGAATCACAGAGAGCTTGTTTTTCTCTAGATGAAAACTGGAGCTTTTCTGTTTTTTTTGAACAACTACTTAACCTCTGTTTTTTCTTCTTCTTTATATAGCTATTTCTTCCAGCAAGCTTTCTATCTTCCACCGTTGGAGCCCTAGAGACCATGCCCAATCAAACTCTGGTCACCTAAGCTTGTCCCCGTAACTGCCTCCAACTTCTGGTGGTTTGCCAAGAACGGAGCCTGCTCCTCCAATCGGAAGCCGACACATTTGAATCTTTACTCGAAACGGAAGCATCCCATTGCCACCTCCATCAGTCGAGCCTGCAGTCGAGTCTGACTCGCATCTGCGCTCGAAAAACACCTTTCAGTCGAGCCCGCAACCAAGCCAGCTCGTCGCGATCAATCCATAGCTACCGATTAAGCCGCTACCAAATCGGCTCGATCAAACCGCTCGTGGAAGTTCCTTGGCGATAATCCGCCGGCAACAAAGTGCCACTGGAGCGCGAGTCGAGCTGCGATGGGTGGGCTCGGTTACATCGTTCCACGTAGTGAGCGGTCGGTAGTAGTCGAGCCACCGATTCTGTGCCTTTGTGCAAGAGTGCCAGTCGAGCTGACCCCATGGTGGCTCAATTGATACTGGAAATATTTGAAGCACATGAGTATCTTTCCTAGTAAGCTACCATTTCAAGCACCCTAGTAAGAGACCAAGCACGTTACGGTGCCTTCTCCAACTAACGAATGCTCTAAGTACCCTAGGCAAAGAACGAGTGCGTTACTACACCCTTCTTGCCTAACGAGTACTCCATGTACCCTAGACAAAGAACGAGCGTGTTACTACGCCCTCCTTGCCTAATGAGTACTCCCAGTACCCTAGACAAAGAACGAGCGCGTTACTACGCCCTCCTTGCCTAACGAGTATTGAGCCCATGTACCCTAGTAAGAGACCGAGCACGTCATCAGGCTCTCTTACTAATGAGTACACTAGCTAGAGACCGAGCACTCCCTTGTGCCCTCTCTAACTCCAATGGAGAACGAACACGTTACTATATATATGCCCTCTCCATCACCAAGCTTCCGGGCCTCCGGCCAGCTTGTACTCTTCCTTTACCAAGGTTCCCCCTTGGATTTCTCAATTTCCAAGACTCAAGCTTGGACTTTCCTTTGCCAACCCATGTTGGACTTCTCATGCCAAGACCCATGCTTGGACTTCCCATGCCAAGACCTAAGCTTGGACTTCCCATGCCAACTCCAGGTTGGACTTCCCGTGCCAAGACCTACCCTTGGATTTCTCATCCATGGGTCTAATGTCACTCTAAACATCTAACTTAGTGACCTTAGGTTTGAATCAGTTGAGGTAATGTCTTGACTACACTCTAGCTCAACCTAGATTTTAATTTCTTCGACTTAAACCTTGTTGTTAAATATTGAAACATTCGATGGGCTTGATTGCACTAACATCCAATACCATAAGCTCTAACATGACCCTCAAACTTACTTTGAGGTAAGACCTTAGTAAAAAAGTCCGCTAAGTTCCTTTTAGTGAGAATCTTCTCGATTTATATTTTCTTCCTACTTATGATCTCTCTGATCAAATGATAGCGGTGAAGCACATGTTTGGATCGTTGATGAGACTATATCAAGTTCAAAGATGAACTTCTTGATCTAAACTGTTTCCTTTGCTGCTTCCAAAGCTGCAATGTATTCTGCCTCAGTGGCAGAATCCACTATGGTGTTTTTCTTGGAACTTTTCCAACTTGTTCCGCCTCCATTTAAGGTGAATATGTACACAGACTAAGACCTGAAATCATCCCTATCTGTCTGGAAGCTAACATTCGTATACCCGCGTATTACCATATCACCCTCTCCATATATTAAGAATACATTCTTAGTTCTTCTTAAGTACTTAAGGATTATCTTAATAATTGTCCAATGATCTATTCCTAGATCAAGCTGGTATATGCTCATGACACTCAGAGCATATGATACATTGAGCCTCGTACATAACATAACATACATGATCGATCCTATTGCAGATGCAAAGGGGATCTTACTCATGCAAATCCTCTCATCTTCTATGCACGGATACATAGATTTTGAA
Organism: Wurfbainia villosa; assembly: GCA_025175895.1. Lineage (NCBI taxonomy): Eukaryota > Viridiplantae > Streptophyta > Magnoliopsida > Zingiberales > Zingiberaceae > Wurfbainia > Wurfbainia villosa. Next base: position 1,895,999 of record CM046005.1, read on the forward strand.
AGGTGTATCCCATGTCTGATGGGAAGGAAACTTATCTTGGATTTTGATACGCTAAACCTCTTTAGCACTCAGTCTATATATGTAGACTGTGAAAGACCAAGCAACCATTTTGATCTATCTTTATAAATCTTAATCTCGATGATATAGGTCGCTTCTCCGAGGTCTTTCATGGAGAATATTTCGGAACACTAGGAACATGACTGTACTCCCACTAACCTTCTTGTACACACAAGGTTCGCCCGGATTTTGTGAGAAATCAAGCATTTTGATTGTCTCATCAAAACGGATATTCCAGCTCCTGGATACTTACTTTAGTCCATCAATGGACCGTCGAAGTTTGCATACCTTGGTTTTATCAACCGATGTGAAACCCTCAGGCTGTATCATATACACATCCTCAAGGAGGTTTCCATTAAGGAAATCCATTTTCACATCCATCTGTCATATCTCATAATCATAATGAGCCACTATGACCAGGAGCATCCAAATGGATTTAAGAATAGCTACTGCTGAATAGGTCTCATCATAATCAACACCTTCCTTTTGACGATATCCTTTCGCCACTAATCTAGCCTTATAGGTAATCATATTACCATCCATGTTGATTTTCTTCTTGAAAACCCACTTGCACCCTATAGGCTTTATGCCTTCAGGTGGGTCCACCAAGTTTCAAACTTGATTTTCATACATGGAATCCATTTCCGACTTCATGGCATCAAGCCATTTGTCTCTTTCTGAACTTTTCAGAACCTCTTCATAAATGATAGGCTCCTTATCATCAATGAGTAATATGTCATTCGATTCACTTAAGAGAAATCTATATCTCTCAGGAATGTTGTGTGTGCTACTAGATCTACGAAGATTTGATGTCACAATAGGTTCAGTCGATGTCTCATGACTATGAGTTATCGGTTAAGGTGCTTGACCAGGTATCTCCTCAATATCTACTGGAGTCTCTTGAACCTCCTCAAGTTCAATGATACTCCAACTGTTTTCTTGCAAGAGAAACTCTTTCTCTAGAAACACAGCATTTCTTGAAACAAACACCTTTTGTTCCACAGGATGATAGAATTGGTAACCCCTTGTTTCCTTAGGGTATCTAATAAATAAATATTTATCAGACTTAGCATCCAGTTTGTCTGATACAGTCCGCTTCACATAAGCAGGACAATCCCATATCTTTAAGTAAGATAAATGAGGTTTCTTACTATTCCATATCTCATATGGAGTAGTAGAGACTACCTTGGTCGGAACTCTATTTAGTAAATAAATAATAGTCTGAAGTGCATAGCCTCAAAGGGACTTGGAAAGATTCGCATGATTCATCATCGACCTAACCATATCCAACAAGGTTCAATTTTCCCTCTCAGATACACCATTCAGCTGCGGTGTATACGACGGAGTCCATTGAGACAATATACCATTGTTCTTCAGATAATCTAGAAACTCTTGACTCAAGTATTCATCACCTCGATCCGATCGAAGTATTTTAATACTCTTGCTAAGTTATTTCTCTACTTCATTTCTGAATTCTTTGAACCTTTCAAAGGCTTCAGACTTGTGTTTCATTAAGAACACATACCCAAACCGTGAGTGATCATCAATGAAGGTAATGAAGAAGCTATAGCCTCCTAGAGCTTGAGTTGACATAGGTCTGCATACATCAGCATGTATTAGACCAAGCAACTCTCCCACCGGTTCACCTTTTTCAATTAAAGGTAACTTGGTCATCTTACCCTTTAAGCATGATTTGCATATATCGTATGAATCTAATTCAAACGATTCCAAAATTCCACATCAGTGTAATTTGGACATGCATTTCTTGCTCACATGGCCAAGACGACAATGCCATATATAGGAGTCTAATTGATTATCTTTTCGAGCACACTTGTTGCTTGCTTCGATATTGAAAATGTCACTGGATACGTCCAACATATAAATATCATTGCTTAAAGTTCCAGTCCCATAAAGAACTCCATTCAAAGTTATGTAACAACAATTGTTACTAAAAGTCAAATGGTACTCATTTCTATTTAAACAAGAAATAGAAATGATGTTCTTTATCAACGAAGGAACATAAAAACAATTGTCTAGTTTTAAGACATGTCCTGTAGGGAGTTTCAACAAATACATTCCGATGGCGAGTGCAGCAACCTTTGCTCCATTCCCAACACGTAAATTTGACTCTACCTTGACGAGTCTTCTTCTATTCTTTAGCCCATATATGTTATTACATATATGTGAACCACAACCGGTATCCAATACCCAAGTGTCTAAGGAAATAAAATGACAATCAATAACGAAGATATCTGTAAAAGATGAGGCATCAGATTCCTTATTCATCTTCACGGACTCAAGATAAATCTTGTAGTTTTTTCGCCAATGACCCTCCTTGCCGCAATGATGGCACGTGCCCTTTTGAGATGGTTCTGTCTTCCTTGCCTTCTTCTTCCCCTTGTGCTGTTCCTTTGATTTCCTCTTAGAACCTTTCTTTGAGGAATCAACTAACAACACCATCCCCTACTCATGATTCACAGAAGGCTCCATAGTCTTCATCATGTTGAGCAGCACCATAGATGAACCTTCTTGCATCTCAGAGGTGAAGAGGAGCTTGGAGACTTCGAACCTTTCGGATCTCACTTGCTCATCAAACAACTCATAAAGATGAAAGACTATGGTATGAGCATCCATATGCTCATGCTGCTTCCGCAGCTCGGGTACCATCACGACTAGCATGATGCAACTCACTAGTTTAGAATCACTTACATATTTTTGATGGGCCAACAATTGGTCCGGAGTTGTGTCATCACTAGGATGGGCGGGAAGAGACGCTTCGAGGACATATGCAAGCTTTTTATCCTTGAGAACAATTCTCAAGTTTCTAAGCTAGTCCAAGAAGTTCGACCCAGTCAATTTATTCGAATCCAAAATAGATCGTAAATTCAAAGACATCATGATCAAGCGATTAACCTAGAAATACAAATCGATCATATGTGAGAAAGATGATTTTTTAAAATGCATCAACATACATTTACAAATCCCATTCTTTTTTCGAAATCAAAACCCTCAAAATCAATTCGGGAGATCATAGGTCCATCTGCGAATAGGTTGATATCCAACATAGATAAGAACAACCTTGGAGTGAGTCCAACAAGCCATTCTTAGCTATGATGGTAGGTATCAAGTATACCGATTACATATCATGTATATGTAACTATCACAATGTGCTATCAACTAATTGAATGTTCACACATACATTGGGTTGTTAACACATTAACAAGTATGCATCATATGCATAGCACCCAACTTCACCTCTTTTCACATCGACCTTGGAGTGAGTCCAACAAATCAATGCTCCAAGTTAGAGCCGACTCATTAATCATGAAATAATTTTAATATGGTTAGAGCACATTTAACCAATTAGCCAGGCTTTGAGTGAGTCCAATAACCCAAACTAACGATTGACCTCTGACTATTATCATATTAGTGTTAAACTATTCCAATGATTTGAACATGTTCAGGTTCAAGCCGGGCTTGGAGTGAGTCCAACAACCCAAACAAGAAACAAAACTTTAGTTCAAACCATATTAATGGAAGGTGTAGGCTTTAATATTGTGTAAGAGTTTTAAAGTCTCATCCCCTTTTTCATGCAAATAACTATTATCTACATGATATGACACACATGACATACATCTACATGACATGACACACATGACATAATCATATGCATCTAATGCAATTACATGACATACAATTATGACATGTACAAATAGTTTCCTTATTTGTCATAACTATTTTTGAAAATAAAATATGTTTGAGATTTGATTTTTCAAATCAAATCTCGATTAAATTAGGAAATAAATTTCTAAATCTAATCACATATTTTCTTTATGGAAAATATTAATTAAGGAAATTCAAATTTAATTTAGGAAACAAATTCCCTAATCACATTAGAAAATTTCTAATTTGAATTTCTTTACTAATCAAAATTTCCATAATTACTTCTAAACTTTTCAAAAGTAGAAAATTTCCAAAAATACAATTATGACTATCGCAAAACAATTTTATGATTATGTCGGAACACAGTGGGGCTCTGATACCACTGTTGGGTTTCCCCGGCACCGACGTGGGTGTGTGTTCGAACATGTTTCGTAAACATGCACACAGCGGAAGCAAAAACAAGTAATAAACTAATTTTATTATAACACACACATCATACGCATGCAAAGATACATCAAGTGTAGGCATAATAACTATTTTAAATTTTATAATAAAAGGAAATTTATTCTAGTTATACCTGACATATCACGTGTAGCGAGAATGACATCAACCGTAGCGACCCTCGCTAAAATCATCTCTATCTGTATCCACATCGAGTATCTTTGGGATTGATTCACAAAGCCACGAGCCCCGTCTTCGCTGTTAGTGCAATCAAGCCCATCTAATGTTTCAATGTTTAACAATAAGGTTTAATTCAAGGAAATAGAAATCTAGTTTGAGCTAGAGTGTAGTCAAGACATTACCTCGACTGATACAAACCTAAGGTCACTAAGTTAGATGTTTAGAGTGACATTAGACCTTGGGAGGAATCCAAGGGTAAGCCTTGGTATGGATGGAAATCCAAAGGAGAACCTTGGTAGAGGAAGAATACAAGCTGGCCGGAGGTCCGGAAGCTTGGTGATGGAGAGGGCATAGTAACGTGCTCGTTCTCCATTGGGAAGAATACAAGCTGGCTAGAGGTCCGGAAGCTTGGTGATGGAGAGGGCATAGTAACGTGCTCGTTCTCCATTGGGAAGAGTATAAGCTGGCCGGAGGTCCGGAAGCTTGGTGATGGAGAGGGCAGAGTAACGTGCTCGTTCTCCATTGGAGTTAGAGAGGGCACAAGGGAGTGCTCGGTCTCTAGCTAGTGTACTCGTTAGTATGAGAGGGCACAGTAACGTGATCGTTCTCTTACTAGGGTACATGGGCCCAATACTCATTAGACAAAGAGGGCACCGTAACGTGCTCTTTCTTTGGCTAGGGTACTGGGAGTACTCGTTAGACAAAGAGGGCACCGTAACGTGCTCGTTCTTTGGCTAGGGTATGTGGGCCCAATACTCGTTAGACAAAGAGGGCACCGTAATGTGCTCGTTCTTTGGCTAGGGTAGTGGGAGTACTTATTAGACAAAGAGGACACCGTAACGTGCTCGTTCTTTGGCTAGGGTACATGGAGTACTCTTTAGGCAAGGAGGGCGTCGTAGTGCACTCGGTCTTTGTCTAAGGTACTTAGAGCATTCGTTAGTTGGAGAAGGCACCATAATGTGCTTGGTCTCTTACTAGGGGGTTTGAAACTCTAGGAGTGGCGGCTTACTAGGGAAGATACTCATGTGCCTCAAATATTTACCGCATCAGTCGAGCCACCATGGGGGTCAGCTCGACTGGCACACTTGCACAAAGGCACAGAATCGAGCTGGCTCGACTACTTATCATTTGGTATAGCACAAAATCAAGCTGCCTCGACTGCCAGCTTGACTACTTATCATTTGGTATAGCACAGAATCAAGATGGCTAGACTACCAGCTCGACTGCTCACTACGTGGAACAGCATAGAACCAAGCCCAGCTCAACTGTGGGCTTGACTGTATACTCTGATCAACAAACTCATGCCAAACTCTAAACCCTATACCAGTCGAGTCGATTTGGTAAGTGGCTCGACTAGTAGCTATAGATTTGGTCACATAACTGAGCCCGACTTGGTTGCGGGCTCGACTGATAGGTGTTTTTCGAGCACAGACGTGAGTCAGACTCAACTGCGGAGGCAGCAACGGGATGCTTTCGTTTCGAGTAAAGATTCAAACGGGATGATTTCCAGTTGGAGGAGCAGGTTTCTTTGCTGGTAAACCACCAGAGGTTGGAGGTGGTTACGGGGACAAGATCAGGTGGTCAGGTTTTGGTCGGGTGTGACTTCTAGGGTTCCAATGGAGGAAGATAAAAGGCTTGCTGAAGAACAAGAGAAGCAGTTCTTGAGCTTCAGTTTTCGATTTGAGTTAGACAAGCTTCCTGTGATTCATTCTGAAGGAGAAGAAGTGTAAAAACCTTGCTCTCATCTCGCCTCCTCTCCAACAAGTGCTCACAACTGCTGTCGATCACCTTCTTGCAAGCGCTACATCTTCAACGCAAGAAGCCGAACAACAAATCTGTAACGTGTTATAACTTCTTAGCTTACTGTTCTTGATTATCTTCATTGTATTGTAAGCTTGTAAGAGGTGAAGTTTTTCACCTCCGGAAACATTCTGATCCATTCATAGTAGACTTTCCTTTTGAGCTTCCCGTGGAGTAGGAACTACTGAGTTTCGAACCACGTAAATACGTGCATATTGGTTGTGGTTGTGCGTTGTGCTTTGTTTTCTATTTCCGCTGCATAATCCACTATTTTGTAGTGAAATTTGAGTTAGATTTTTTAACTCGCTATTCACCCCTCCTCTAGCGAGCCTCGATCCCAACAAGTGGTATCAGAGCAAGGGCTCTGCACCGGATTTACCTCCACCAGAGTATCAAAGAATGGCAGCGCAAGAGGGATTCAGCACAACTCGACCCCCGTATTTCGATGACCAAAACTTCCAGTATTGGAAGAGTCGGATGGAATACTACTTGATGATGGACATGAATATGTGGTTCTCTGTCTTAGAGGGATTCACAACACCAACCGACGACGAAGGAAGGGTTTTGGTGTCTTCTCTGTGGTCGACAGAACAGAGGAGAAGAGCCCAGGCCAATGCCAAAGCAACCGTAACTCTACAGTGCGGTGTAGCCAAGGACCAACTCAACAAAGTTGGCCCCTTCAGTAGTGCTCAAGAACTTTAGAGGAAGTTGATGGAGCTACATGAAGGAACCAGAGATTCAAGGACAGCGAAGAGGGATCTCTACTTGAACCAACTTCAGAATTTCAGCATCAAGGAGACTGAAACTGTAAGTGAACTGCATGGTAGGTTTAAAGAAATACTCAATGACCTCCATTCGGTTGGAGAGGCTGTTGAGAATAGGGATTTAGCCAGGTATGTACTCAAATCTTTCCCTAGGAATACTTTGTGATCATCTATGGTGAATGCCTACAAAGTATCAAGGGATCTTTCAACAATTAAGATTGATGAATTGTTTTGTGAATTGGAATTGCATGAACAAGCTAATCGAAGCCCAAAGGAGAAGGCTCTAGCTTTTATTGCAGGAGATCACAGCAAGGAGAGCAAGAAGAAGAAGGAAGTTTCTTCCTCCTCTTCATCATCAGATTTAGATGGAGATGATGAGTCATCCTCTAGCGAGATGGCTAACTTTGTGAGGAGATTGATGAGAAGAAGCCAAAAATAGAACAAGATGGATGTGAAGAAATACTTTACCAACAAAAAGAAAGGTAAAAGTTCTGAAATTAATCAGGATAAAGCTGATGTAGAGTGCTTTCATTGTCATAGGAAAGGTCACTTCAAAAGTGAATGCCCTAAGTACAAAAAGAAGGAAGAGAAGGCCAAGAGGAAGAAAGCATTGAAGGCTTCTTGGGATGATACTTCATCCTCATCCTCCTCATCGGAAGAAGAAAGTGAGGAGAAGGGAGCAAAGCAAAAGGCTCTCATGGCATTGAGAATTCTGAGAATTCAGATTGGGATGGAGAGTTGAAGCATTCTGATGGGGAGCAATCAAATTCAGACTCATCATCATCATCTTCGGATGATGATAAGGTAAACTCTCCCCATCTAGATAAATTGTATGAAACTATTGCTTGCTTGACAAATGCTCTGAAAAAAATCCAAAACTAAGGTTAAATTACTGAAAACTGAATTAGAACTAGTTAAGAATACTAATACACTGTCTGATGACAGTGGTGCTGGAAATCCTCATTTGGAGGAGATCAAAGATGAGAATACATCCTTGAAGGCACATGTGGAAGATCTCAAGTGCACACTTGAGAAATTTACCAATGGATCAAAGACATTAAACATGATCTTAGGAGCCCAACGTGCAGTCTATAACAAGGCTGGACTAGGGTTCAATTCACAACAAAAGGAATTTAGTTATATGTCCTTAGTGTCTAGGAAACCTGCATCTAGATCTAAAGTTTCTTTTGGTGGAATTGATGGACCTAAAACTACTAAAGGAAAATCTGTTAATGCAAGAACTGCTAGGTCTAAATTTGATTATGGTAGAACTATCACTACTGGTTTTATTTCTACTAGATCACCTTTTATTAGAACTTCTAAGGCTTGGATTCCTAGGAAGTTTGTAGTAGTTGCAGAGGGACCCAACTTGTGGGTTCCAAAAGACCAAAATTTTCGTGTTTAGCAGGGACCCGTCAAGGGGGAGCATCCAACTACATGATTTGTGGATAGCGGGTGCTCCAAACATATGACAGGGAACTCCTCTTTGTTTTCCTCAATTCATGCCAAAGACCGAGGTACAGTTTCATTTCGTAATAATGATAAATTGAAGGTTGTAGGAGTAGGTAACATTAACATTTCTGAAAAATTTATAATTAGAAATGTATTGTTAGTTAAAGGGATGACATTTAACTTGTTGAGTGTAAGTCAATTGTGTGATGCAGGGTATAGGGTTGAGTTTCACTCAACTCAATGCCTTGTGATCCACAGTGACACCAATGAAACCATGCTAATAGAATCTAGGAAGGAAAATATTATCAAGTTAGATTTAGTAGTGCTACTAACATGTCTTCTAAGTGTTACATATCCAAGGAATAAGAATCTTGGTTATGACACAGGAGATTGTCCCATGTCAACATGAAGAACATCAAGAATTTGGCAAAGAAAGAACTTGTAAGAGGACTGCCCTCAATTACCTACGAGAAGGATAGGGTTTGTGGGGAATGCCAAAAAGGAAAGCCAGTGAGATCTTCCCACAAAGGAAAGAATTCTGTAAGTTCTTTACAAGCATTAGATTTACTACACATGGATTTGTTTGATACTAGCACTATTAGATCTATCAATGGTAGTAGATATTGCTTGGTTATTGTGGATGATTACACTAGATATACTTGGACTTATTTTCTTAAACATAAGGACCAAACAGTAGAAACATTCATTTTCTTTTGTAGAAGAGTTGAGAATGAGAAAAACTCAACAATTAAAATCATTAGAAGTGATCATGGAGGAGAGTTTGAAAATGCTAAACTTAATTACTTTTGTTTAGTGAAAGGATACAAACATGAATTCTACACACCTAGAACACCACAGTAACATGGTGTTGTAGAAAGGAGAAATAGAGCCTTGCAAGAGGCAGTAGGAGTATGCTAAATGAATACCAATTACCAAACTTCCTATGGGATGAAGCAGTTAGCACTGTGTGCTATGTTCAAAACTGGGTTTTGATACATAGATTCTTAAGAAAAACACCACATGAATTTTGGTTTGGAAATCCACCAACAATCAAGCACTTTAGGGTATTTGGTTGTACGATGTATATCCTAAATATCAAGGATCATTTAGGAAAATTTTCTGTAAAAGCTGATGAGGGTATCCTTGTTGGATATTCCCTCACTAGCAAAGCTTATAGAGTCTACAACCATAGGACTAAGCTAGTAGAAGAGTCAACTAATGTTGTGTTTGAAGAAAAAGTAATGAATACTGATTCAGACAGAAAATCGGTGAACTTTGAGCTGGAATTGAGGAAGCTTGAATTAGAAGATAGCAACCCTATAGGGGAAGCAAGAGTGGATTCTAATGAAGAGAGAGTGAGAGCTCAAGGGTCATCACTTGAGGTTAGAGAATTTGAATAGATTTCAGTAGTAACCGAACCACCTCAAGTAACAAGATTCACTAGGAATGCTACTAGTCATCTCCAAAACCAAATTATTGGAGGCATCCAACATGGGGTGAAGACTAGATCATTTATCAGAAATGAAGGAAATGAAGTTGCCTTGATTTCTGAGATTGAGCCCAAATTAGTGGATGAAGCTTTGCTTGATCCAGAATGGATCATTGTAATGCAAGATGAGTTAGGCCAATTTGAGAGAAATCAAGTTTGGGATTTAATCCCTAGACCTGGTCAAACCTCTATTATTGGGACTAAATGGGTGTTTAAGAATAAGAGAAATCATAGAGGAGAAATAGTTAGAAATAAGGCAAGGTTAGTAGCCAAAGGCTACAACCAAATTGAGGGGTTAGACTATGATGAGACTTATGCCCCTGTAGTAAGGTTAGAATCCATAAGACTAATGCTTGCTTATGTAGCATACAAAGGCTTCAAACTGTATCAAATGGATGTGAAGTCAGCCTTCTTGAATGGAGTCATCAAGGAGGAAGTCTATGTTGAACAACCCCCGGGGTTTGAGAATTCACAATTCCCAGACCACGTGTACAAACTAAAAAAGACTCTTTATGGGCTTAAACAAGCACCTCGTGCTTGGTATGAGCGGTTGTCAACCTTCCTAATTGAGAAAGGTTTTAGGAGAGGACAGATAGATCCCACACTATTCTTGAAAAGGGATGGTGAATACATATTTGTAGCCCAGGTTTATGTTGATGACATAATCTGTGGCTCAAACAATAGGGATTATCTCAATGAGTTTATTGGTCACATGGAAAGTGAATTTGAGATGAGTCTAGTAGGAGAATTGACCTTCTTTCTAGGACTTGAGATAAAGCAAACCAAGGAAGGGATTTTTATACATCAATCTAAGTACGCAATGGAGTTACTGAAAAAGTTTCATATGGTGGAAGCTAAGGAAGTAGGCACACCTATAGCTGTCAATACTCGTTTAGATAGTGATGAGAAAGGGAAGGCAGTGGATTTGAAAAATTATATGAGTATCATAAGGAGTTTATTGTACTTAACAGCGAGTCGACTAGATATTTTATTCACTGTTGGTATGTGTGCTAGATTTCAAGCTTGTGCTAAGAAGTCTCACATGCTTGCTATAAAAAGAATTATGAGATACTTAAAAGGCACTATCAATGTAGGATTGTGGTACCCCCGGACTGAATTTTTGATTTAGTTGGCTATACCGACTCCGACTATGCTAGATGCAAGTTGGATACGAAAAGCACTAGTCGGGGTTGTCATTTCTTAGGATCAGCCTTGGTTAGTTGGTCAAGTCATAAACAACACTGTGTAGCACTTTCCACAACCGAAGCTGAATATGTAGCTATGGGAGAATGTGTATCACAATTTCTATGGTTAACACACACCTTAGAAGATTATGGACTGACCTATAGGAATGTACAAGTGCTATGTGATAACATTAGCACTATACATCTCACCAAAAATCCGGCTCATCACTCAAGGACCAAGCACATTAAAGTGAGACATCACTTCATTAGAGATCATGTAGCTAGGGGAGACATTGAACTCAGCCATGTTGAGTCCAAGGCTAACCTAGCCGACAAATTCACAAAACCTCTTCCCGAAAATGAGTTTAGCCATTTGAGAAGAGAGTTGGGCATGTGTGCTGCCCAATGAAGGAGGATCCCTCCATGATCTTAGGTTAATAAAATAAAAAATTTAACAAGAGAAATGAGAATTTAAATTGGGAAGACCTGGGATCATCTCACAAAAACGATAAGGATCACAAAACTATTTTTATATTGCTAGAAATGGGGTGAGATGATAGGATCAACCACTCTATTTCACATGCTCATTGCATCCCTGAGATAGAGAGGTTGACGAGACAAAAATCACTAATGTGACTAGTTATGGGGAAGACCATTACACATTCTTGTGTTTGTGGTTCCAAGATCATAACTAGACATTCCAACCAAGTAAAATTGGTTGGATCCTCTTTGAGACCAAGAACATAGATACCAACTGTTTAAAACAATCAAAAAGGATGTTTGGTTATCATATCAAGTGTTTTTAACACTTACCTAAGCCTTAGGAATTACACAAAACTCAGTTGGAATGTTCAGATATTGAAACCCAGTTGTTAAGTCTATAAACCGAGACATACTCGATCGGCGCCCCGACTGGTACGAGTTTTCAGCACTAAGAATCGAGTGTGCTTCGACTGGAGCCTCGACTGGCCAATTCCGATCACACTCAGAACCGATTGTGCCTCGATCATCGCCTCGACTGATGTTACCAGTCGAGCCAACCCACTCATCGCCTCGACTGATGTCTCACAGATTTAAATGGGAACCCCTTCATTCCGCGATTATTCTTCCCCACAATCGTGCCCTCCCGACTGCGACGAGCACCAGTTGAGCTCTTCATCTCCGTCCAAGCCTTACAACCTCAAGACAAGCCTTCTCTAGTCTAGGGTAAGGATCTTCTTCCTTCTCCTTGCCATTTTCTCTTAACCCTAACCCTAATCTCTGACCACTCGACCACAACTAGGGTTTCAGCAAGAAAAACTCCTCTTATGCAGCAAGCTCGTGTTCTTGGTTCTATGGCACCCAAGTAAGACTTTTTCCTTACTCTCCTTATGATTTTAGAGGATTTCTAAGTAGCTAATGACTTTCCCCACTTGACATGCATCATTTCATTCCTTGTATTCATTCATGGGTCAATCTTGTGTGCATGACATATTTGACACATGACATTTTAGACTAAAAAGAAAGGAGCCTGAGTCCTCCACCTCTAGGCCCTCACGAGAGAGGCCTTGCTCAAACCATCGTTTCCCCTCGGAATATCATTTGCACACCTTTAGGACCCACGAGTTTGAACTCTTAAGCATCCGGTCCATAGATGGTCATTTCTTCTCCAATAATGCACCATATGTTAGAGAGATGGTTGAGCACTATAGACTCGATAAGTTAGTCTACTGCGATCATGATATCAATGAAGACCTACTTGTCGAATTCTATAACAACCTACAACCCATTGAAAATAGGCTTATCTATAAGTCGAGGGTAGCCAAAACTGATATCACTCTTACTCCAGCCATATGGAGATCATTTCTAGGATGTAGAGAGTCCTTCTCTAACCTAGAATGCTATCCAACTCTTCCTGAAAATTTAGTAGACTTTGACCTCAATTCCATCCACGAATCCTTATTTAGACGTCCTAGATATGAAGGAGTTAATTTGGTGTCAGCCATGACACTAACGGCTCCTGACAACATCTTATACAAAGTCATTATCAGATGCATTTTACCCATAGTCACCAAAGGGCAAGCCAAAGTTAGGCCACATCATTTATTGGCTCTCCACCTTCTCAAAAATCACCTTGATTTTAACATAGCTTTGAACATGTTTCTATGCATTGTCCATTTCTCCATTCCAGTCAAGAAAAAGGTTTATATGCCTTTTGGTCACATCCTCACTTTCTGGTTAGAGTCCCTAGGCATAAACACATCCAGGGGAAAAGTGAGGGAGGTGAAAAGGATGGACTATATCCATTGGAGAAATTTATCTCTAGCCGGCATGATTCGCACCCCTACAGGAGAGATTCAGTGGAAGGATGACCATCAAGTTGAGGAGCATATGGATCTTGAGGAAGAACCTGCTCTTCCTGCTGAAGAACTACACCACCCAACTCCTAATCAAGTTGAACACTTGACCACTATCACGGAGCAGCTATCTCAACTTCGTGAAGTCCATGAGACTTTTGTGAACATAATCACCACGACAATATCAGATTTTCATCTATAAACCAACCAGCGATTGACTCAAATCCAAGACACTCAAGATCAAATCCTTCGAGAGCAGATGGAAATAAAAAATATCTTGATCAATTGGACAAGTAGCTTGGAGGAACCTTCTACACCAGCCCCTGACAAATAGGATCACATTAAGATCTCCAATTGTGTCAATCCAACTAGGATGGTTGCACTATGGATATTTGTCTTTGTGTTTAGACTTCAAACTATGGTTGTTCTTGTGAAACAGTTTTTTGAAATGTCAACTTTTTGTTCATTCTGTTTTTGTTGTGTGATCTGTTATTGGTTGTGTATGGTTGAGTCGGTTAGTGTCTATCAAACTTCTTGTTGTGTGTGTGCAATCCTTGTCAGCGCCACCCAAACAACCCAAGCCTTGACTCCATCCCACCATTGTTAGTGCAATCATTAAGTGTGCACCTAAACAAACCCTAAAAGAATGTTTGATTGAGGGGGAGCTACGGTTTGGGAAGTCCACAATATTAGTGGGAGCTTTCCCTATATTTTATACCCCCAAGCCTAGCAAATATCTAAGTGTGTTTAAAGATTACTGGGTGTTCTCATTTGTGTTAAGAAAGTGTGCGAGGATTTTTTTTCCGATTCATATACCCTAATGTGAAGTGAAGTATCAACCTAATGTCATAAGGATATTTTTATTTGAAGATTCCTCAATCTTTCCCTTCACTAACCCTTTTGATATCTTAATGGGTAAAATATTTTTCTAACATTTTTCACCAATTGTATATGTCATAAGTTTTATACGTATGAAATTTCACGATTTTTAAAGTTACATATAATTACTTATCAATTTTCAAAGTTAATATCAAACGATTATCAATCGACCACCATGATGGCAATGACTAATGGGCGGCATTGCCTGGCGTAAATCGCTCGCAAAAATTGACGAAGCGGAATCGCCTGCATGCTCGCGAATTGCTCGCGTAATCGCCATTGAGATTATTCCCCGAGCAGTTAGACAAGATTTGTAGTAGTTTCACAAACAACCCAGGAAAAGCACTGACAGCCTGGGATTTGAATACACAGGTCGGGATTACTATAGGTGGCCCGGGAATTGTATATACAGCCCGGGAAAGTGAGTTTTAGGGGGAGGAACTTATTCCCTATGATCTTTTGTTGTTTGCCAAAGGGGGAGAGTATGAGTTCAAGTTATTGTGATATTAAGTATGGGTTCAAATTATTGTGATATTTGTGATATTATTCAAATGGAATGGAGTTATATTGAAATTTCTGCCCATCTCTATTACATGTGATATTTCTGCACTTCAAGTTATATCATCCCTATTACATGAATGATAAATTTCTGATATAAAATATTTCTGCACCTCATGCTATATTTCAGAAATTGAGATGAACTGTATCTATTACATGTGAAATTTCTGCACTTCAAGTTATATCATCCCTATTACATGAATGATAAATTTCTGATACGAAATATTTCTGCACTTCATGCTATATTTCAGAAATTGAGATGAATTGTATTTATATCACCTAAACTTAAGCCATGTTGTCAAACATCAAAAAGGGAGAGATTTTTAGTGCAATCAAGCCCATCTAATGTTTCAATGTTTAACAACAAGGTTTAAGTCAAGGAAATAGAAATCTAGTTTGAGCTAGAGTGTAGTCAAGACATTACCTCGACTGATACAAACTTAAGGTCACTAAGTTAGATGTTTAGAGTGACAATAGACCTTGGGAGGAATCCAAGGGTAAGCCTTGGTATGGATGGAAATCCAAAGGGGAACCTTGGTAGAGGAAGAATACAAGCTAGCCGGAGGTCTGGAAGCTTGGTGATGGAGAGGGCATAGTAACGTGCTCGTTCTCCATTGGGAAGAATACAAGCTGGCAGGAGGTCCGGAAGCTTGGTGATGGAGAGGGCATAGTAACGTACTCATTCTCCATTGGGAAGAGTATAAGCTGGCATAAGGTCCGGAAGCTTGGTGATGGAGAGGGCAGAGTAACGTGCTCGTTCTCCATTGGAGTTAGAGAGGGCACAAGGGAGTACTCGGTCTCTAGCTAGTGTACTCGTTAGTACGAGAGGGCACAATAACGTGCTCGTTCTCTTACTAGGGTACATGGGCCCAATACTCGTTAGATAAAGAGGGCACCGTAACGTGCTCGTTCTTTGACTAGGGTACATGAGCCCAATACTCGTTAGACAAAGAGGGAACCATAACCTGCTCATTCTTTGGCTAGGGTATTGGGAGTACTCGTTAGACAAAGAGGGCACCGTAACGTGCTCGTTCTTTGACTAGGGTACATGGAGTACTCGTTAGGCAAGGAGGGCATCGTAGCATGCTCGGTCTTTGTCTAAGGTACTTAGAGCATTCGTTAGTTGGAGAAGGCACCGTAACGTGCTTGGTCTCTTACTAGGGTGCTTGAAACTCTAGGAGTGGCAGCTTACTAGGGAAGATACTCATGTGCCTCAAATATTTACCGCATCAGTCGAGCCACCATGAGGGTCAGCTCGACTTGTACACTTGCACAAAGGCACAGAATCGAGCTGGCTCGACAGCCAGCTCAACTACTTATCATTTGGTATAGCACATAATCAAGTTGGCTCGACTGTCAGCTCGACTATTTATTGTTTGGTATAGCACAAAATCAAGCTGGCTCGACTACCAGCTCGACTGCTCACTACGTGGAACAACACAGAACCAAGCCCAGCTCAACTGCGGGCTCGACTATATACTCTTATCGCCAAACTCATGCCAAACTCTAAACCCTATACCAGTCGAGTCGATTTGGTAAGCGACTCAATTGGTAGCTATAGATTTGGTCACAGAATCATGCCCGACTTGGTTGCGGGCTCGACTGATAGGTGTTTTTCGAGCACAAATGTGAGTCAGACTCAACTGCGGGATCGACTGCGGAGGCGGCAATGGGATGCTTCCGTTTCGAGTAAAGATTCAAACGGGATGATTTTCGGTTGGAGGAGCAGGTTCCTTTGCTGGTAAACCACCAGAGGTTGGAGGTGGTTACGGGGACAAGATCATGTGGTCAGGTTTTGGTCGGGCGTGACTTCTAGGGTTCCAATGGAGGAAGATAAAAGGCTTGCTGAAGAACAAGAGAAGCAATTCTTGAGCTTCAATTTTCGATTTGAGTTAGACAAGCTTCCTGTGATTCATTCTGAAGGAGAAGAAGTGTAAAAGCCTTGCTCTCATCTCGCCTCCTCTCCAACAAGTGCTCACAACTACTGTCGATCACCTTCTTGCAAGCGCTACAACTCCATCTTCAACGCAAGAAGCTGAACAACAAATCTATAACGTTTTATAACTTCTTAGCTTACTGTTCTTGATTATCTTCATTGCATTGTAAGCTTGTAAGAGGTGAAGTTTTTCACCTCTGGAAACATTCCGATCCATTCATAGTAGACTTTCCTTTTGAGCTACCCGTGGAGTAGGAACTACTGAGTTCCGAACCATGTAAATACCTGCGTATTAGTTGTGGTTGTGCTTTGTTTTCTATTTCTGCTGTGTAATCCACTGTTTTGTAGTGAAATTTGAGTTAGATTTTTCAACTTGCTATTCACCCGCCCTCTAGCGAGCCTCGATCCCAACATTCGCAAGAGTTACTAGCCTCGTATCGAAGACGTTGTGATCCAAGAGACGATCACAATCCAAATCAAAATTCGGATCTATAAACGAGCTCCACGAACTCACTTCTCGAAAGCAATTTTCGTCAACCAATTGACGAAACCTTGGTCCTCCACCATGAGGATTGTCGGAGATCCAATCCCCGGCAAGTAGGTCACTGTCGGAGTGCAAAACGCCGACCAAATGACCTCTCTACGAAGAGAGAAACAAGCTATCCAAAACTGGACAACTTGTGTTGGTGGAGAAGATGGCCAGCCAATCAGACCGGTTGCTCCTTGGTCGTTGGCGACCAAGGGAGGATGGCCGGAGGAGTCACCGACGGCTGGTGGGTGGCCGACAGCAAGGAGGAGGAGCTGCAACAAGGTTGGGCGGCAGCACAAGAGATGGGCGGCAACACCTTGGGCGGCAAGAGCAAGGGCTCCTCTCCTAGGGTTAGGCGACAACTCTTGATTGATGATTAGGGTTTCACAAAACCCTTAAGCCATGTTTTTATAGAGAACAAATTCTCCTAATGGTTATTGGTTCATAACCAAAACCCGTTAACCCGCTCCAATAATTTAAGTTAAAATGAACCGAACCAACTTTAGTACATTCGTTTAAAATAAACCAAACCACTTTGATTTATTTTCCACCATTGGATTAGAACCAAATCATTTTGGTTCATCCATCATATCTTCATAAGACTTGGCCCATCCATGCTTCTGATGCGACTGAAACCATTTCATACTCGCTCTTTGTTTGGTCCAACCAAACCTAGTCTCTCTCGATCTGAGAATCCTATTCTCAAACTCATTTTAAATCCTTCGGATTATGCTCGTTTTGCGTGTGACCAAATAGGTTTCTCGTTTATATTGACCATCTATAATTAGCCATTAATTATAGAACGATCATGAGTGACACCTAGTAGTACATCATGATCCCCAATTAACCAAAAAATCAACAGTTGATCCCAGAACCTTTTATGAAACCCTTCAGCAACTATAATGTATCGTGCCTCATTCCCTTCATCTTATACCCACTTGGTTCAGGATATGGTCTACTGTGTTAGTCCCCACTAGGCTGACTACGTCACACCTAGCCCAAGTATTACTTCCTCATCCTCTAGATTCTAGTTACTGCACATGTATCCAAGAGTACCATACTCTAAACATGTAATACTTTGGCCAAAGACTTTAGTAACAATCCTACGAGAGGCCATAGGGTATACGTCTCCTTGCAAGGAGCGGTGAATCCTCTGTAAGCTATTCAAACACTTCGGCCACTTCGACTTATACCCAATCATTCTGGGTCCACATCTCCTCAGAGATGCTTGCTTAAGATGTCAAAGAATAAGTCTTCACGACCAAGATGACTTGAATACCGCAAGTCGAAGGAACATCGCACTTAAGCTACTGTAAGAACTTCATTGACATATCCATATATGTAGAGAACCATATGAAGTCTTACAGCTGGTTACTCCAATGAACTAGTTACCATAACTAGCATCCACGATTAACTCTGGACATCCCAATGTCTCCAGTTTGTGAGTAACAACTATTTGGATAAACCAAAGAGTATATCTCATGCTAGTCTCAACAGAATCGATGGTGTTCGAATCCGTCAATTCATCGGCTAGGGATAATTCTAATACATCACAATTACACATGTAGAGATACTCACTAGTTGTGATCCAATCATAAATTCTCTCATGCTGTGAATCGTATTGTGGACATTCAGTAAATGAGTTTAAGATCCAATAAAATACATGAAAATATGTATACTCAAATAGTGAATCTTCATTTATCAAATAAATGGTACAACCATAAGGCGATTGGCTTAGAACACCTCTCATATATTACTAACAGAAGGGAACCGTGTCATTTGACAATAGTAGGAAGGTCTAGATTTTTAAGTAGAGGTATAATTGAGGTATCACCTAAAATCATCATTAACAAAGTTTTATTAGTCAAGAGCATGAAATTTAACTTGCTTAGTGTGAGTCAACTTTGTGATGTCGGGTATAATATAGAGTTTAAATTCACTAAGTGTTTAATTAAACATAAGAGCTTAGACGATTGCATGTTAGTTGTATATAAGAAAACGAATATGTATTATGTTAATCTTTCATATGTTGCTGACATTTCTACTAAGTGTCTTATATCAAAAGAAGAGGAAAGTTGACCATGCCATAAGCGACTTGGGCACACCAATATAAAGAACATTGCCAAGATAGCCAAATTAGAGCTAGTGAAAAGACTACCAAAAGTGAAGTACATCAAGGATAAATTGTGTGATGTATGCCAAGAAGGAAAACAATCAAAGTCATCACACAAATGTAAAATCCTAACTATCACTTCATTACCATTAGAATTGTTACATTTAGATCTTTTTTATTATCATAGTACTCCCTTATTAGATGGTAATAAATATTGCTTAGTTATAGTTGATGATTTTTCTAGATATACTTGTGTTTATTTTATGAAACATAAGGATAATACCCTAGAAATAATCATAGTCTTTACCAAAAGGTAGAAAATGAAAAGAATCTCAAAATCAATCGGATCCATAGTGATCATGATGGAGAATTTGAGTATTCTAACTTTTTAAAAATTTAATTAGAACAAGAGTATAAGCATGAGTTCTCTTGTCCTAGAACACCCTAACAAAATAGGGTAGTGGAAAGGAGAAATCGTGTCCTACAAGAGATGACTATGATTATTCTTAATGCATATTCTTTACCTAGCTACTTGTGGGCGGAAAAGATTAACACCGCTTGTTATATCCAAAATTGTGTCTTAGTCCATAGGTTTTTAGACAAAATACCTTTTGAATTATGGAATGACACAATTCCAACAATTCACTATTTTAAGGTCTTTGGTTGCAAAGTCTATATTTTTAAATACCAAAAACAATTTAGGAAAATTTGAGTCCAAGGCGGATGAGGGATTTCTAATTGGATATTCATCTATTAGTTGAGGTTATAGGGTATATAATAAAAGGACTCAAAAGGTTGAGGAATCCACTAATGTTGAATTTGATGAGCCCGCTAGTATCTACTCTTGGAAATCCTCCATTGACAAAGATATCAATGACAACAAATAAGATATTACCCAAAAACTTCAAAATTGAGCCTTAGGGGGTAATAATTAAGAGGGAGGAAGAGGACATTCCAATGATGAAAGGAGGAAGAATGATAATAATCAAAATCAATATGATTCACCTCCTAGGACCCTAAGAATTCATCAAAACCATGGCCTCTAGACCAAGTAGTAGGAGAACTTTTCGAAGGAGTAAGGACTAGGTTCTTCTATAGAGATCCTACTAGCCATGTTTCTCTAATCTCACAAATTGAGCCAAAATCAGTTAATGATGCTTTGCTTGATCCGGATTGAATATTAGTAATGTGAGAAGAATTAGCTCAATTTGAGAGAAGTCAAGTTTGAAAACTAGTTCCTAGGCCCAATAATAGTACAATTATTACCACAAGATGGATCTTTAAGAACAAGTTATATGATCAAGGAAAAATCACTAGGAACAAGGCTTGGTTAGTAGCCCGAGGGTTTAATCAAGTTGAAGGACTTGATTATGATGAGACCTATACTCCAATAGCTAGATTAGAGTCTATCTGAATCCTATTATGGTATGTCGCTCACATGGATTTCAAACTCTATCAAATAGATGTGAAATCAATATTTCTAAATGGGTTCATTAAAGAAGAGGTCTATGTGGAGCAACCACCCAGATTTGAGAATGTAGATTATCCATACCATATTTATAGGCTTAAGAAAGCCTTATATGTGTTAAAACAAGCTCTCCGGGCTTGATATAAAAGACTCTCATCTTTCTTAATCTCTAAGGACTTTAGAAGAGGCCAAGTTGACCAAACATTATTCCTAAAGTCAAAAGAAAAAAACATCTTTATTGCTCAAGTGTATGTTGATGACATCATATTTGGGTTAACAAATGATGAACTTCTCCAAGACTTCATCAAAAATATAAAAAAATGAATTTGAAATGAGTTTAATAGGAGAATTGAATTTTTTCTTACGCTTACAAGTCAAATAAACTAGTGACGGAATCCATGTTTATCAAACCAAATATGCTAAAGAAATCATTAAGAAATTTGGTTTAGAAAATGCTAAGGTAGTGTCTACTCCTATGGGAACTAACACTATAATAGACAATGATCTAGATGGAAAATTAATAGACTCAAAACTTTATAGGAGTATGATTGGTAGCTTACTATACCTAACCACTAGTAGACCTGATATTTTATTTATGGTAGATATGTGTGCAAGATGTTAATCTTGTGCCAAAGAGTCTCATCTAGTAGCGATCAAAAGAATTTTAAGATATATCAAGGGCACTCTTAATGTAGGGCTATGATACCCTAGGACTCAAACTTTTGATTTGATTGGGTATGTATTCCGATTATGAGGGTTACAAATTGGATCAGAAAAGCACTAGTAGTGGATGTCAATTCCTTGGATCCTCTCTAGTAAATTGGAGTAGTAGAAAGCAACCTTGTGTTGCTTTGTCAACAACCGAGTCCGAGTATGTGGTTATCGGTGGTTGTGTGACTCAATTGCTTTGGATGAGACACAATCTAAAGGATTATGAGCTACACTACTTCAACATCAAGGTTTATTTTGATAATGTGAGTACCATCAATTTGACCAAAAATTCGGTACATCACTCTAGGACAAAGCACATTGAAGTGAAGCATCACTTCATTAGAGATCATGTGGAAAGTGGGGATATTGAACTTAATTACATTAAATCTAAGTCCAACCTTATCGACATTTTCACCAAGGCTCTCTCCAAAGCGGAATTTACACTACTAAGGAGAGAACTTGGAATGTGCTTTGTAGAGTAGTTGGTATAGGTTTGCATGATCCCATAGCTAAAATCTAGGATTATACCTTGATACATCTCACAAAATACCTAAGAATCCATGATTTTTGTATTGAACGACTTAGACATCATGTGTAAAATACCACGAAAATAAAATAAAATAAATGTTGGGTAATTAAGAGTATATCCTATGAAATTTTTCCAGAAATTTTTAGGAATTTTTCTGGACTTGAATGGAGATTTCTAAGACCCTCTTTGCTTAGGAGGAGTTAAAGGACTTAACGGGTCTGAAATTCGACCCGTTTATCTGCCAAACCTGACTCGCTAACCATTAAACGCCGCTGACTTTAATTTCTCACCGAGCATTTCCCGATCGCGACCTTACTCCCTTATCTTCTCCACGACCACAACACCGGTCGATGTCTCCCATTCTCACGAACTGATCTCTCTCGCTTTCTCTCCTTCTCCTCCGCGTAACCTCTCCGACTCCTACCGCTTGGACTTCATCGGCTCCTCTGCGGGAGTGGATAGCAACAAGAAATGTCCCCTCGACGGTGCTCGTGGACAGATCAGAGCGTCAAAAGGGGGCTCGCGATTTGGGGGCTTAGGTCGGTGGCGACAGCACTGTGCTCAGATAGGGAAAACGACGACTTGCTGTCAGAGCCAGGGTTTCCAGCGGGAGCTAGGGCTGTGCTTCGGGGGCGTTGACTTCGCCGGTGAACAGAGGATCACCGCTGGAAATTTGTGGTAGGTTTTCGGTGGACGGTGGAATTTGGAAAAGGTGTGGCTGCCGGTTGTTGGGGATTTTTACTGTCGATGGGGTTTCAATTTCTGGTAAGCAAGCTTAATTTCCCTTTTTGTTTTGTGAATTCCTTCCGGTAGAGATTGCTTGTGGTGTTGCCTGTTGGACAGTGTTGCTGTTAGGGTTAGTTGAGTGCCGATGTGTTGATTTGTTCTGTGAATTCCTTTCGGTGGAGATGGCTATGGGATTGGTTGTGAAGTGTTGACTGGGAATTATCAGCCTTACGGTCATGAACAGGGTGATGTGTAGTTTGTTATGATGATTGTGGTTAGTTTCTGCTGTGGTTTGTTTACATATATATGTGATGTTGTTTGTTGTGGCCTACGGGCCTTGTATTAACACGAGATGTTACCACATACAGGGGAGATGTTGTCTGTTTGCTTTTCAGCATGACATACTCTCGGGGTGTAACAACTTTAGTGGTATCAGAGCCCTAGGTTCTACAATGCCATACAATATTGTTTTTGTGTCGAGTCTTGGATTCTCGGGAGTCAATTTATTCGGTTTTGGTTTTCTAAGATGAGATTGACAGCGGCATGAGCTCCAAGCAGCACGAGGTAAGAATTCCTGATAACTTATAATTTAGTAGATATTTATCTAAATTTGCTCAACAGGTGTATACAGTTAGAGTTAAGACACCTGTGCAGACTTGTAGTAGAAGTCGTCCACTGTGGCGACTAACCGGAGTTGCCGTTAGGGTTTATACTCTCGATTTTGTTGGCTATGCATTTAGATGCTTATAACAGGGATGACTTGTAGTGTGTTAGTTGCTATTCGTAACCGTGATTTGAGTTGACCACGGGAACAACATGTAGAGTCTGTGAGTCTTGAACCTGTGTCGAAAAGGTGATTTACCTTTGAGAGCCGACTGATATCAAGTCGGAAAACAGGGGTCAAGTCGTCACATTTCTTGTTGAAATCAGAGACTACAGTCTTAAAGATTTTCACTAACGGTGCTAGTCAGATCATTACCTGTTGGGTAATGGACAAGACAAGTAGGCTATTGTTGATGCAGATAGCAGAAGGCTAGTTTACAGTGTTTCATAGGGATTTTGACCCCTGAGTTGTTCGTATTGGGTTATATAACTTTGAGGGTACTTTTGAGTACTTAACTCGTGTTATACAGAGAAGGTAGAGTTATTTGCATACCATTATCGAGATCAAACTGGTATTTGGTGATAAATGTAGAAAATAATGTTCGGGGAATAATATATCACTTGATCATGGTTTAGTGATGTTGAAAGAGAGTATTTCCCCACATCACTTTCAGTGACACATTATAGGGAATTCTTGAGCTTTGAGTAGGGTGATCGTCGATAATGAGAATACCATGCAGAGTTATTAGACTTGCAGAGTTTATGCTCATCTAATAGCTCAAGAATGTGAAGGGATGTTTTAAGCCACCCATGGTTGTTGGCTTACTGTTGGATTAAGATGACTGGATCTTCTATCAGATCCTATCGGAAGATGTTGGATTGAGTCAGGAGTTTAGAAATGACTTCGTACAAGGGTTTAAGAGTTGGAGACCGATAAGTAAATATTGCAGGTCAACTTATTAGAGTCAGAAGTCTCTGACTGTTGGATAAAAAGGAGCAAGATCGAAGTCATATGCCTTGAGCTACTTTTCGATTATAGAAGACCAACCGTGGATCATCAGGATGTTCTCGTGTACATCTGCGAAATCAGAAGAAAGACTCCGGATTATGTGCGTGCAATGCGGATCACGAAGACACACGAAGTCAGATTATCCGTTGGATCAGTTCATCTATTGCTATTGTAAGCAACCAGTACAGATTAAGGAGGTGTATTTTAAAGACTCAGTTGAAGACTATCAATGGTGTTCCGGGGAGATGATGCACCATCTCGACAGCAGAGATCAACATAGAAGATTGGGTTATCTCATCAGCAACGACCTACTACCTTAGGCATGGTTGGAGTTCTGTGATACTTCCCTTCAAGGGAAGTGATTTACTCAGCAGTATCAACAGAAGACATCATAGAAGACTCATGCAGACAACAACAACATTTACCCCCAGATGTGGATTGGCTTAGTACAGAGGAGAGAGTATACGACGATGGTCGTATCTATTCGGTATCCTATAATTACAGCTCATAGGATTAGGTGATGGGATCAGACGATCCGGGAAATTCCTCGGGTCATTTGTCACAGAAATGCGACCGTTTGTCACGGACTGTTGGATCTGATCTTGTTCTCTTCAGAGAAAGGCCGAGACTTGCGAGGAGCCTTTGGATCGAATCGACAGATAATTGATTATTCAGGGTATTACTTTAGTTTACCCTCAAGGTTAATATATTGGGAGATACTTGTAGGTTACAGGTATCCTTGTCTAGAACATTTTTAGTTCTGATTAGAAGGGTTCCTTTACATCGACTTGTGGGTCGGTGGTATCTCTACCTTCAGGTGAGGTGGGGATCAACAAGTAAGAAGTCAAGGGATGTCCTTAGATTCTGATAGACATACCTTTACTGTAGACATATCCTTACGGATGGTCAAATTGTTGAGACTATGACATGATTATGTCTCTCAGATGTGTGTATAATCCGAGAGCATTCGGATGTAATTTCGGATGAACTCCTAGGCTTGCCGTTGCATAGGCAAGTGGAGTAGGCGATCGAAATGATTGCAGAAATAGTTCTGGTATCGAAGATCACATACCGGGTGATAGTTTTGTTGGTATCAGTGTTGTTAAACACTATAGAAATGGGAAGAACGTGAGTTGCGATTATAGGAGATGTTGGAAGGGATATTTATCTATCCCAATATTCCTCCTTGAGAAGATCCGGAACTCTTTGTTGAACGAGAGATGGACCTTTGAGACTATGCATCGATTATCGATGATGGAATGCAATAGTTGTTGAAAGTGAATATCCTTCGTTGTGGATAGATGATCTGTTTATATCAGCAAAGGACACCTGTGTATACTCTAGGGTTGATTTACAACTGGAGCGTTGATATTGTAGTGACATGGTGTCATACAATTATCATTGTCATTGTGATGATTAATATATCATTAGCTTAGAGTAAAGGGGATGCAGGTGTAGAGACGACAATTTTATACTTGGTATGAATTTTATGAGTTGTGATTAAGTTGTTAGACTAATTAATGATTTAGTCGCCACTGGATTTGAGAATCGTGTATCCTGAACATGATTGGATCAGTTCGTGATTGTTGGAGTTGCGTAATCTGGCCACTGTTGATTGTGGTAGTTGGAGTTGTGCACTCGACCACTGTAGATGGTGGTTTGCCTTGTATGGTTTAATTAGTACTGTAGATGTGGATAGAATGTTTTAGCATTACTATACCACAGACTTGTTTGACAAAGGTGATGATGAAAATCATTTAGTCGAAAGCTGGTGAGACCAGTTTATAAAACCTAGATAGCGGTTAACTTTTACACTAGTATTAGTTAATCCTTCCAATGAGGATGGAAGGAGCTTGTACGCGGATGCATCGTTCCAAGGAACGGAGCGATCCCGATGCAGTTGAATGAGGCATATCTCGAACTTACGACAGTTGTGAAACTGCGAGACAAGTTGTCATATACATGACATGACTTTAGTGGTCATTGTTGGATCGATCGGATCGCTAGAGGGGGGGGGTGAATAGCGATAGAAACTTTTTAGTACGAATTCGTTTTTAAAAAAAACTTATATGCAACGGAAAGATAAACAAAACAAAAAGTAAAGGAGACAATAGACACAAGAGATTTACTTGGTTCGTAGCCGAAGGCTACTACTCCAAGGCCCTAGTGGTCCTTGACCATGTACGGAGGGCAAACTACTAAAGAACTCCTCCTCGTTGGAGGTAGGAGTTAGACGGATACAAAAAGCCCGAGGTAGAAGGACACTCCCCCTCTCCTCGTTATAATGAAAGCTTTACTAAAAGGAATAAACTGAAATACAATTTAGAACTTTCGTTACCGACGACTTTAAAGGTTGAAGGTTGAAGCTCTAGTCGTCGTCTCGGCAGTGCTTCGTCGTAGGGATGTTGGAGAGTCGGAGCGTATCGGAAGCACTTGGAAGCTTTTGAATTAATTAAAAATCCTAGGTTTAGTCCTCCTTTTATAGCCTTTGAGCCCCTCATCGAATGGGTCTTTAGCCAATCACAAATGGGCACAAAACCCCTTGAAAAATGGTGATAACTCTTGACTACTCGAGGCTGATCCTTTGACCATCAGTCGACTGACGACCATCATCACGATCGATGGCGATCGGTCGATTGTCGACCTTCGATCGCTTGACGACGAGTCCTTCAAGCCGGCAATGATCGATGCTAGCTGCAAGGCAAGGTTAGCTCAACAAAAACATAATTTCGATGGTCGTCGACCATCCGATCTTGACCTAGACCATCTATAAGAAGTCTTTGGTCGGATCTACGCTTAAGATCATCCCCGTAAAGAGGATACGACCTTACTTACGCTCGCACACACGAGCTTACCTCAGTACTTACGTGTTGCTTTTGCTTCCGGCCTTCCACTCAATTCCTTCGGCTCCTCAAGTCTCTTGAGTGTCGCCCGACCACCGCGGCTTCCTCCGGGTGTCGCTAGCCTTCAGCTCCAGCGTTGAGACTTTTCTGCACACTTGATTTAGCTCATGAGATAACAATATATGCTTAACTTTGTATCATTTGCTATAATCAAAACTTAGGTTAGACTTAGGTGCCTACTGCACCAACAATCTCCCCCTTTTTGATTTATGGCAAACCCACATACAAAGTTAAGTAAACAGCAAGCATGAAGAGTAATAATGTGCATGAGAAACAAAAAATATGAAGATTAAGTTGGAGTAGTAAGGATTTTCTTCAAGTACTCCCCCTTGAGGAAACCTCCCCCTTGACCGAGGGTGAGTCTTGAAGAAAGACCTTAATCCTCCCCCTTGAGGGTTGCTTTAAGTAATTAACATTACTTAAAGTTGGCCTTAGTAAAACGTTTTAGTTAAGCCCTTTCTCCCCCTTAAGTAAAACATTAACGACATAAAGTTTAAAAAATAAGTTTAAAAAAGCGTAAATGACAAATAAGTTTAAGTTAAGAATTCTTTGGCCTTTTGGTAAAAGTTAACTAAGTTTTAACTTTTGCTTTAAATATGAAGTAAGAGTTAAGTTAAAAAATTTTGACCCCTTAACTTTGGCCTTTTTCTCCCCCTTTTTCCGTATATCGAAAAGAGTAAGGGGTGTGTGGAAAATAAAATAAGTGTTAAATTTAAAGTCCAAGCATGTTCCCCATTTTTTATAAAAAAAATAATATACTGAAAATAAGCTCATCTATAAAATGTTCGACTCATATTTGGCTTGATTGATATGTAATATCAACCAGTCCTGGTCAGAGTCGGTTAGTATGTATGATTATACTCTGTGGTTCATAGCGATGCACTAGCTCTACATTTGGAACCAGGAGTAAGATCCTAACTGTTAGGGCAATCTCTTGCCGTAATATGGTTTTGATGGTGTAGCAATCCGTTTAAGTTAGTTTGATATATTGATTTGATATGTGCGTTGAAGTCGTGCAGGACTTAGTAATTCGCACATGGAGCCATGGCGAGTTTCACATCTCATGACTCGTGCCTTGAGTCGGTTAAGGATAGCTTTGCGGAAGCCGTGCGCTTGGAGCATCCAAGGGACCGCCGGACGAGGAGCTTGGAGTGAAGCCGGAGAAAGTAGACTTCGAGGCAAGAGACGCGAAGGAGCATTGCAGAGCCGTGCGCCTGATGCTGCCGAGGGACGTGGCCGCGAACGAAGAGAACTTCGAAGGCGAGGGACTCCGAGGGATGAGAGTGAGCGATTGTAACCCGGGAAGGGGTAGCTCTTAGGTGAAACTTGGCCATTTGGCCAAGTGTTGGATGGTTTTTTCCGACACGATCGCCATGTCATGGCGATCATCCAATCGATGGGTCGATCGATTGGTCTAATGTGTGAATCAAGTTGATCACCAATCGCATGGGTAGTTGGATCGATGGCGATCGATCGACTAAGGGGCGCGCGATCGGTGATGTCACCGCGGCACGGGCACAGAATGGAGTCGACCTCGTGGAGGACTCGACTGATCAACATCAGTCGACTGATGGGTGCCATCAGTCGATTGATGCCAGTACCGTTGGATGGTATCCAACGTGGAAAGCGGCCGTTATTGGGCAACGGCTACGGGACCAGTCGACTGATGGGTGCCATCAGTCGACTGCTCCTGTGTCAACGGGAAGAAACCCTCTTCCTCTATAAAAAGGAAGGGGGTAAGGCTTTGGGAGGCTAATGCTTATACTCTAATACTCTCCCAAAGTTCCCTAAAGCTTTCCATCCTCTTACCCAAGCTTATTTTCATTATATTTGTAAGAGGAGTGTTGTTGTAAAGAGGTTACCTCCACCTAGCTTTGTTCAAAGGAGAGATCTAGTGGATATATTGCGGAGTGATTCACCATGGACGAATCGGACCGTGGATTAGCGGCGTAGCCGTGAACCACGTTACATCTCCGTGTTTGTATTGTCTTTGTTTTATTTCTATTTGTTTGTCTTAGTTTATTGCTTCCGCTTGCGCTAACATTTTCGTAGACGAGCAAAATACGACATCCAACGAACGAGGGCTATTCACCCCCCCTCTAGCCAGCCAATCGATCCCCAACAAGTGGTATCAGAGCAAGGTTGCTTGTCACCGGGCTAACCACCGCAACAAGCTCTACATCAAAAATGGCCGGCTCAAACATCCACCCACCGAAGTTCGACGGCGAATTCTCTTGGTGGAAAAAGAGAATGGAGGTATTCTTCGAAACCGACTTTGAAATCCTTTTAATAATGGAAAACGGTTTCGAGTTGCCCAGGAACGAAAATGGGGAGCCATTGGAGAAATCTAGGTGGAGCAAGAGGCAAAGAGAAGAATACTTGGCAAATTCAAAGGCCAAGCACCACCTATACAATGTCCTCCCTCAACAAGAAGTCAATAGGATAGGAGAGTGTGCTAGCACCAAGGAAATGTGGGAGAAACTAATAGAAATCCATGAAGGCACATCCGAGGCAAAGCTAGCAAGGAGAGACGTTCTTCGCTCCCAATTGTCCAATATCAAACTTGAAAAGGGAGAGAAGGTAAAATCCCTACACTCTAGATTTAAGGAAATTCTAACCGGTTTAACAAGTGTAGGTGAAAAGCTTTCCAACCGGGATATGGTAATGAAGGCCATAAATGCCTTTCCCCGGTCCTCAAGATGGAGTTCCATGGTGGACTCATTTTACATCTCCAAGAACCTAGAAGTGAGCACCTTGGAGGAATTCTTCTCAACAATGGAGCTCCACGAAACTAGGCTTGAAGGAATACAAGATGAGCCTAGAATTCAACCCTCAAGAGGAGTAGCCTTGATGGCAAACAAGGGGAAGAAGAAGATGGAAGTCCCCTCCTCCTCATCCGATGAAGCCTCTACCTCCTCCATGGATAGCACGGAAGAAGCCTACATGGTAAGGAAGGTAAGGCGTGCATTTAAGAATCTTAGATTTGATAAATCTCATGATAGGAATAGAAGACCAAGGGGGAAGGTCATATGCTATAATTGCCAAGGAGATGGACATATAAGGGATAATTGTCCCCTCCTAAACAAGAGCAAGGAAGAAAGGAAGAAGAAAGAAGAAAAGAAGAAGAAGAAGGGAAGTAAAAAGAAGGAAGAGGAGAAGGCAAAAGGAAAAGGGAAGGCCATGACACTCAAAGCCAAGACATGGGATGACCTTGCCTCTTCATCCTCATCCGAAGAAGAAGAGCACGTCTACTCCAACCTAGCACTAATGGCTCTTCATGACTCGGATTGCTCCTCCTCCTCCTCAAATGAAGAATCAAGCTCAAGTGGGGAGAGCTCAAATGAAGGGGTAGCTTCTACATCCTGCTCATCCGAAGAAGAAGAAGAGGATATGGAAACTATGGTAACGAATGCCTCTCCTAAGAAAATAGTTTCCATAATTTCTAGTTTAACTAAGGAGTTATTTGGCATGAAAAATAAAAATAAAAGCATGCTTAATCAAATTAAGGATTTAGAACAAAAACTAGAAAAAGCATGCTTAAATGATAATGTTTCTTCTTGCCATGATGATGCATGCTCACATGACTATATGCCTTTGGATGTTAATGATGCATGCATAGAGGAAAATAGGGCATTAAGGGAAAAGGTAGATTATTTAACCAAAGGCCTAGAGAAATTCACAATTGGCTCCAACACATTAAATATGATCATTGGGAGCCAAAGAGCTAGCTTCAATAAGAAGGGCCTAGGATACAAAGAGAAGAAAAATGAAAAGGCCTACAAATGCCTAATAGCTAGGGGACAAGATAAAAAGAAAGTAATTGCTAGAAAATGGATCCCCAAGGAATATCTAGTGAACCCAATAGGAAAGAACTTATTTTGGGTTCCAAAATCCATCCTTAAGGGTTAGAATAACCCTAGGGTAGTCAACCACATGGACCTAGCCTATATCATATTTTGGTTGACTTAGGATGACGGGACAACATTTTTTAGATAGTGTTGGGTGATGATAACGTGCCCATAAATAGATAATAATGCTTATATCATGATGATCAATGTAATTCCTATGTATATTTGCAATCATGATTTATGTTTTTGAAATTTGGCACGTTATCATGAGAAATAGGTTTAAATCATGCTTTAGGTGATACTTTGTTTATTATCATCATATAATACCTAATGCATGATTATTGAGTGATGAATACATGTGTTTCATGATCATAATGTAGAATTCATTCATATATGCCTTTATGATCATGAGGATTATTAGGGTGATACTTAACCAGGATAGAATTGCATGAATACAAGGGTTAAGTATATACAAATACCCCCTAGGATGCATCTCACACTCACCATAGGCTACCTTGATTGAAAACTTAGCATGAGTGAGATGTTAGGATGATACAAATGTCCACTAATGCCTATGGCATTTAGATGGTCATTTAAAGTATCAAAATAGCAATAATAGACCAATCATGGGGAAGACTTATGTTTAATTCATAGACATATTGCCCAAAGATCATGGTTGGATATTTCATATGTTTTCAAAACAATTTCTTACTTTAAAATACATGTATTTATGTTTTGAAACAATTGGATGCAAGACTAGGTGTTAAAATGGATACTCTTATGATCAAAAACCTAGTAGTTTTTAAAGCTTTTGGATTTTTGGCAAATACGTGGAAATATAATGATTTTTCATGAAAACATAATTTTCACTAATAGATATACTTAAAAGAAATGTGTTCCCCAAATTTCATGATTTTTTTGAATTTTCTGTAATTTTTAATGCATTTCTGAAATTCGGTCTGAAAATCAGAAAATCCCAAAATTCACGTGCGGTCAGTATCCGAACCGATCTGATCGCTTTGAATATCGCATCATAAAGGCTGAATTCCGATTTTAAATCAACTTGTGGTATTTTCTTTCTATTAGACTTGATGACATGTGTTTTTAACTTAGTGATAATCTTTTTGATGGTGTCAAAGGGGGAGAAAATATTATGTTTAAGTTAATTATAAAAGGGGGAGAAATTTACATAGAGAGTTTCATGGATAAAGGGGGAGTTGCATGTTGCTATATCATGTTTATGTTTACATGCTTTCTTTACTTTAAAATTTATATCAAATGTTTTTACCTAACTTAAACGGATTGCCACACATCAAAAAGGGGGAGATTGTTAGGGCAATCTCTTGTCATAATATGGTTTTGATGGTGTAGCAATCCGTTTAAGTTAGTTTGATATGTTGATTTGATATGTGCATTGAAGTCGTGCAGGACTTAGTAATTCGCACATGGAGCCATGGCGAGTTTCACATCTCATGACTCGTGCCTTGAGTCGGTGAAGGATAGCTTTGCAGAAGCCGTGCGCTTGGAGCATCCGAGGGACCGCCGGACGAGGAGCTTGGAGTGAAGCCGGAGGAAGTAGACTTCGAGGCAAGAGACGCGAAGGAGCATTGCAGAGCCGTGCGCTGATCTTTGCTTGAGGGATGTGGCCGCGAACGAAGAGAACTTCGAAGGCGAGGGACTCCGAGGGATGAGAGTGAGCGATTGTAACCCGGGAAGGGGTAGCTCTTAGGGGAAACTTGGCCATTTGGCTAAGTGTCGGATGGTTTTTTCCGACACCAGTCGACTGCCATGTCATGACAGTCGACTGCTCTGAGTCGATGGGTCGATCGATTGGTCTAATGTGGCTGAATCAAGTTGATCGATCACGCGTAGGCATGGGTCGATTGATGGCTTGATCGATCGGCCGCTGGGGCGACGATCGATCGATGTCATGTGCATGGGCCGCGAGAATGGAGTCGACCTTGTGGAGGACTCGACTGATCGACATCAGTCGACTGATGGGTGCCATCAGTCGACTGATGCCAGTACCGTTGGATGGTATCCAACGTGGAAAGCGGCCGTTATTGGGCAACGGCTATGGGACCAGTCGACTGATGGGTGTGTTAGTGCATATAAGATCCACATATCTCCACAATGGTATGATATTGTCCACTTTGGGCCCAAGCCCTCATGGTTTTGTTTTTGGGCTTTACCCAAAAGGCCTCATGCCAATGGAGATATCTTTTTTCTTATAAGCACATGATCTTTTCCATGTCTTACCAATGTGGGACTTTGATTGTATTCCCCATACTCCCAACAATCCCCCCCTCAAACGAAGGACCACATTGGGCCCCCCCTCAAGCCTATCCCTCCTCGAAGGATTTTCTCTGATTGATGTCCGATCTTCAACCCACCAGACTTCACTGCCGGTTGTTCCTCCCCGACCCAACTAGACTTCCTTCCTGATGTCTGGTTCTCTTGATCCGGACGTGGGAGCTCAACTTCCTTCGTTCGAGGTTCATGGCTTGACATGGACCATGGCTCTGATACCAATTGTTAGTGCATATAAGATCCACATATCTCCACAATGGTATGATATTGTCCACTTTGGGCCCAAGCCCTCATGGTTTTGTTTTTGGGCTTTACCCAAAAGGCCTCATGCCAATGGAGATATCTTTTTTCTTATAAGCACATGATCTTTTCCATGTCTTACCAATGTGGGACTTTGATTGTATTCCCCATACTCCCAACAGGGTGCCATCAGTCGACTGCTCCTGTGTCAACGGGAAGAAACCCTCTTCCTCTATAAAAAGGAAGGGGGTAAGGCTTTGGGAGGCTAATGCTTATACTCTAATACTCTCCCAAAGTTCCCTAAAGCTTTCCATCCTCTTACCCAAGCTTATTTTCATTATATTTGTAAGAGGAGTGTTGTTGTAAAGAGGTTACCTCCACCTAGCTTTGTGCAAAGGAGAGATCTAGTGGATAGATTGCGGAGTGATTCACCGTGGACGAATCGGACCGTGGATTAGCGGCGTAGCCGTGAACCACGTTACATCTCCGTGTTTGTATTGTCTTTGTTTTATTTCTATTTGCTTGTCTTAGTTTATTGCTTCCGCTTGCGCTAACGTTTTCGTAGACGAGCAAAATACGACATCCAACGAACGAGGGCTATTCACCCCCCCTCTAGCCGGCCAATCGATCCCCAACACTAACATCTCACGCCCATCTACGTGGCTAAGTACACAAACACATTAGTCCTATGTGTTGTGAGATGTACTGGCTCCTTAAATCTATAGGTGCATGATATCTAAGGTATGTCCTATGCTAGTTCCATAAAAATGAAATTAAAGAAATAGTAGTAAGAACATATAATTTGCATGTACTTATTCTATTACA
Organism: Wurfbainia villosa; assembly: GCA_025175895.1. Classification (NCBI taxonomy): domain Eukaryota; kingdom Viridiplantae; phylum Streptophyta; class Magnoliopsida; order Zingiberales; family Zingiberaceae; genus Wurfbainia; species Wurfbainia villosa. Next base: position 1,930,552 of record CM046005.1, read on the forward strand.
CACATGCCCAATTTTCGTCTTAATAGACTAAATTCAGCTTCGGGTAGGGGTTTAGTAAATAGGTCTGCTAAGTTAGACTTCGATTCGACATATTCGAGTTGTATTGCTCCGTTGGCCACATGTTCTTGAATGAAATGGTGTTTGACCTCTATATGTTTGGTCCTAGAGTGACATATCAGATTCTTTGTAAGATTAATTGAACTAATGTTATCTACATGAAGTTTAGTATTCGTAAAGTCTAACTTAAAGTCGCGGAGGGTGTGCTTCATCCAAAGAAGCTGCGTGACACACTCACCCATCGCGATGTATTGGCGGTGGTAGATAAAGCAACATGATGTTGCTTCCTACCGCACCAACTCACTAGACTCGAGTAGAAGTTGACAACAACCACTTGTACTTTTTCTATCGAGCTTACTGGCATAATCCGAATCGGAGTAGCCGATTAGTTCGAACTCCGTAGATCTAGGGTACCAAATACCAGCGTTAAGTGTACCTTAAGATATCTAAGGATACGCTTAACTAGGGTTAGGTGAGACTCCTTAGCACAGGTTTGAAACTCGCGCACATACTTCTACTATGAATAGGATGTCGGGTCGACTACTTGATTAAGTATAGGAGACTTCCTATCTCTATAGTACTTTAAGTCAATGGACTTACTTTTAGGGTCTTCTCCTATGTTAACATTAATCGCCATTGGGGTGTTTATTATCTTAGCGTCTTGCATTCCAAATCTTTTAATTAACTCCTTAGTGTATTTCTGTTGATATAGGTATATACCATCCTTAGTTTGTTTAATTTGTAGACCTAAAAAGAAACTTAACTCGCCTACCAAGTTCATTTCGAACTCACTTTCCATGAGTGAAACGAACTCGTTTAGTAAGGCTGAGTTAGAGGTTCCAAAAATTATATTGTCTACGTAAATTTGAACTATGAATATTTCTTTACCTAAGGTTTTTACGAAGAGAGTTGGGTCAACTAAGCCTTGGTTAAACCCTTTTGACTTAAGATGGATTGAAAGTCTCTCGTACCAAGCTCGAGGAGCTTGTTTAAGTCCATAGAGAGCTTTCTTAAGTTTTAGAACATGGTCGGGTTTATCTAGATTTTCGAATCCGGGGGGTTGGCTAACATAAACTTCTTCTTTAATGTATCCATTTAGGAATGCCGACTTAACATCCATTTGAAACAGCTTAAATCCTCAATGTGCGGCATAAGCTAGAAACATTCGAATGGATTCGAGTCTAGCTACTGGGGCATAGGTTTCGTCGTAATCTAAGCCTTCGACTTGGCCAAACCCTTTGGCGACTAACCTAGCCTTGTTTCTAACTACTTCACCTTTATCATCAAGCTTATTTCGAAACACCCACCTTGTTCCAATTATCGTTTTGTCTTTAGGTGGTGGTACTAATTCCCACACTTCATTCCTAGTAAATTGAGCTAGCTCTTCTTGCATTGCAATAATCCAATCGGGATCAAGAAGAGCTTGTTCAATTGATTTGGGTTCTATCTTTGAAATTAAGGAAATTTGACTAAGGTTCCTATAGGATGCTCTAGTTCGAACTCCTAGATTAGGATCTCCTATCACTTGATCGATAGGGTGGTTAGTCTGAATCCTAGATTGGGTTGGGTTTGTATCACCTAATGCTTGATCAATGGGGTGACTTGGTTGAACACTAGTTTGACTCGGATCACTTGTCACTTGGTCGACAAGAGAAGTTGGTTGATGTGGATTAGACTCGATCTCGAGTGGAGGCGAGTTTGGTATCGATGGGCTCAACACTTGGGTCAATAAGGGTTTTGTAGGTTCGGTACTTCATCAACACTACATTGATAGTCTCCTCGACTCTAAGGGTGTCGTGGTTATATACTCTATAAGCTCGACTTGTGGTTGAGTATCCTAGAAAGATTCGGTGGTTTTGGATGTAAATTTCCTAGGTAATCCTTAGTGTTTAGGATATGTACCTTACACCCAAATACCTAAAGTACTTGATGTTAGGTATTTTATCGTGATAAATCTCGTACGAGGTCTTAAGGTGCCTTTTTACCATAAGGATCCTATTTTGGACATAGCATGCCGTACTCACGGCTTCTGCCCAAAACCTATCAGGTAGGTCGTATTCGTTCAACATGGTCCTAGCGGCTTCTTGTAGAGTTCGGTTTTTCCGCTCCACTAGGCCATTTTGTTGAGGGGTCCTAGGGCAAGAGAATTCATGGTGGTATCCGTTTAGGTTACAGAAGTCGGTGAACCTTTGATTTTCGAATTCACCACCATGATCGCTTAAGTCTTTTAACCTTAAGGTCTTTTTGATTCTCGATTAATTTGAATAGATTGATTAATTGATCTAGGGTATCATTTTTATGTTTGATGAACCTAACCCAGGTAAACCTGGAGTAGTCGTCAATTATGACTAAGCAATATTGACTTCTATTGAGTGACTTGGCTCCATGTGAATCGAATAGATCCATATGCAGGAGCTCAAGTACACTTGAGGTTCGTTCTTGGTTAGTTAACTTGTGTTGTGTCCTAGGTTGTTTTCCTTGTTGACAAGCATTACAGATTTTATTAACCAAGTTGTTAAGGTTGGGTAAGCCTCGACTAAGCCACTCGACTCATCTTGTGGGCCGAGTCTTGGGTGCAGTGGAGTCGTCGGTGCCACAACCATGATTCCTCTTCTGTGTCATAAGACATTTGGTGAGGATTTGATTAAGTTAATTGTGTAAATGTTATTTGTCCTAGTTCCTTTGAGTATTGTTTTTATTTGTTTTATTTGTTTTAATTACACATTCATTTTCTAAAAATACGACCTTATAGTTATTGTCACATAATTGGCTTACGCTAAGCAGTTATATTCAAAATTCTCTACAAGTAATACATTTTTAATAACAAAATTGAGTTAAGCTCGATATCACGATCCGATGATTTTGAGCTTGCCGTTATTCCCAAAGGCTACCGATCCTTGTCGTTTGAATCGAAGCTTTGTGAATTTGAGTTGATCCCCGGTCATGTGTCGGGAGCAACCGCTGTCCAACATCCATTGATCCTACACACAAGGTGGTTGGAGTGGATGTTAGATTTTTATAATTTTTTTTTAAAAAAAAGGTTGTAAGTTTTAAACCTAGGTCATCACACAGTGTCTATATGATCAAGCATGTTATACTTATGTGATTTTGTGAGATGACTTCCAATTAAGTTGATTAAGTGGATTTAGGTTCAAGTAATTTTATGTTAGATTTGGATTTAACCCTAGGCTTGTCAAGTTTACCTTTTCAAGATCATGGCTTCAGTGTCGTGGCGAGGCAGGGCCTTCTTTTATCGGATCATCGACCACTTCCTTAGACAAAGCCATTTTCAAGAAAATGATGACTTGACTCACCTAAGACTATTCCTAGTCTAACTGGTTATTTTTGAAAAGAGGCTCCCCGAGGCTCAATCTTTTCGAAGTTGGTTATGTTTTTGAAAAGAGGCTCCCCGAGGCTCAATCTTTTCGAAGAATTTTAGTTGGTTATGTTTTTGAAAAGAGGCTCCCTGAGGCTCAATCTTTTCGAAGAATTTTAGTTGGTTATGTTTTTGAAAAGAGGCTCCCCGAGGCTCAATCTTTTCGAAGAATTTTAGTTGGTTATGTTTTTGTTCTAAGTGAGTTCACAAGTTTTAAAGCACAAACTTTCTAAGTTAAAGCATGCAATTTCTAAGTTAAAGCACAAACTTTCTAAGTTAAAACATGCAATTTCTAATTTAAAGCACAAACTTTCTAAGTTAAAACATGCAATTTCTAAGTTAAAGCACAAACATGTTTTGTACTGGCTCCCCCTAGACCGTTGAATCGGTTCGGTCTATCCACATAGTGGATTTGGTCCTTGGGAATCTAGTACAGGTTGGATCCTAGAGTTGAAATCAAAAGGTTCTTAGGGACCTATGCTTGGACATGTTTCCTATGTCGACTTACAATCGACATATCGACCTATTAGTCGTGTTTGAGTTAAACCCTAGTCGACCTTGTTGTACCGGCCCTTTGAGATCCAAGTAGGAGGTCAAGTCCTTTGGATCCCAGTGAACCTTTCCAACGTGTTCCTAAGATCTTCGACTTGACTTTTCAAGAGTGAGTTCTCAACCGAGTTTTCAACCCGAGTTGAGTTCTTCTCTTGAACTCGACTAGTCGAAGAGGTTAGGAGACCTTGTGTTTGAGAGTTTGACCTCCTCAACCGAGTCTCGACCTTGGACTCGGACTTAGCTAACTTCCTAGACAAAAACCTAACCGTATTATGTAAAGTATTAAATAAAGTTCGACTTACTTTAAGGGTATCTTTTGAACCGGATGCGTGTCCGTGGCTTGACTTGAAGGTAGCCGTGGTCAGAGTCATCCTCGAGTTCCGACTCAAGTTGAGTTCGGTCTCGTAGATTTCTCCATGAAGACGTGGTCTTCGTCTTCTTCGGATGACGCTTCTTCCCATGTCGCGTTGAGGGCCTTCTTGTGCTTAGGTGCTCGGTGGTTGAGCTTGGGGCACTCGGACTTGATATGTCCAAACCTGTTACACTCATAACACCTAATATTAGAACTTTTAGGCTTACCTTGGTTGGGTCGAGTTGTGGTTCGCTTTCGTCCCTTGGCTATCCTTCGAGCTAGGTTCATTAGTTCGACAGTCAACTCCGGGTCAACTTCTTCTTCGGACTCGTCTTCCTCCTCGGTTGGTGGTGGCTTGCTTGCGATTTTCTTCTTCTTTGATCCTGCAAACAAGGCTATACCCCTCTCGGGTTCCGAGTTGGACTTCTCATGTAATTCGAAATCGGAAAAGAGTTCATCTAACCTAATTTTAGAAAGATCCTTGGAGACCTTGTAGGCATCGACCATGGATGCCCACAAGGTAGTCCTCGAAAACGAGTTTAGAACATACCTTATAAGGTCGCGGTTTTTGACCTTTTGCCCGATTGCGTGTAGGTTGTTGACTATGTCCTGGACTCGGGCGTGAAGTTGGGTCGCGGACTCGTGTTCCTGCATTTTTAGGTTATATAGTTTATTGAAAAGAAGATCACGCTTACATACCTTGGCTTCATCGGTCCCTTCGTGTAGCTCCACTAGTTTGTCAAAGATCTTTTTTGCGCTTATGAAGGGCGGCGCGATTTAGCTCCTCCTTGGATAGGCGCATTGGAGGATTTGTGTTTGCCTTGGCGTGCCGACTTGTCGCTTTGTCGCAATGGTCCATTGATCATAATCCAAGGAGTCACCCACTTTATTAGTGAAGTGTGAAACCTGCTTTGGATTATGATCCACATATCGATTTGGGTTTTGAGAGCATTCCATCCGACCCTTCCAATAATGGAAGTCATCTCCATTGTAAAGCGGAGGTCGACGGTGCTAAAACCCTCGAGATGGGCCATTAGAACAAAAGACACAAATAGACGGGACGAAGAAACTAACAAGCGACAAAAACACGAAAACAAGTACCAAGACTCGCGTCTTGGATTAGTAGAAAAGGGAGAAAAACTTAACAAAGTGAAATAAATAAAAACAGAATTAAAAGAAAGATAAATCTGTAAAAAGGCTAGATTGGTGGTTTCACTAAATCTTAGCAACCCGACTCGATACCAATTGTTGGATCGATCGGATCGCTAGAGGGGGTGAATAGCGATAGAAACTTTTAGTAATTCGCTTTTAAAAAAACTTATATGCAGCGGAAAGATAAATAAAACAAAAGTAAAGGAGACAATAGACACAAGAGATTTATTTCAGAGGCTACTACTCCAAGGCCCTAGTGGTCCTTGACCACGTACGGAGGGCAAACTACTAAAGAACTCCTCCTCGTTGGAGGTAGGAGTTAGACGGATACAAAAAGCCCGAGGTAGAAGGACACTCCCCCTCTCCTCGATATAATGAAAGCTTTACTAAAAGGAATAAACTAAAATACAATTTAGAACTTTCGTTACCGACGACTTTAAAGGTTGAAGGTTGAAGCTCTAGTCGTCGTCTCGGCAGCGCTTCGTCGTAGGGATGTCGGAGAGTTGGAGCGTATCGGAAGCACTTGGAAGCTTTTGAATTAATTAAAAACCCTAGGTTTGGCCCTCCTTTTATAGCCTTTGAGCCCCTCATCGAATGGGTCTTTAGCCAATCACAAATGGGCACAAAACCCCTTGAAAAATGGTGATAACTCTTGACTACTCGAGTCGATGATCCACCATCACGATGACGGCCATCATCATCGATCGATCGATGGCAAGATCGATCGATCACGACCTTCGAGATCGCTTTGACAATGAGTCCTCCAAGCCGGCAAATGACCGATGCTACAAGGCAAGGTTAGCTCAACAAAAACATAATTTCGATGGTCGTCGACCATCCGATCTCGACCTAGACCATCTATAAGAAGTCTTTGGTCGGATCTACGCTTAAGATCATCCCCGTAAAGAGGATACGACCTTACTTACGCTCGCACACACGAGCTTACCTTAGTACTTACGTGTTGCTTTTGCTTCCGGCCTTCCACTCAATTCCTTCGGCTCCCTCCGAAGTCTCTTGAGTGTCGCCCGACCACCGCGGCTTCCTCCGGGTGTCGCTAGCCTTCAGCTCCAGCGTTGAGACTTTTCTGCACACTTGATTTAGCTCATGAGATAACAATATATGCTTAACTTTGTATCTTTTGCTATAATCAAAACTTAGGTTCGACTTAGGTGCCTACTGCACCAACAGTCATTATCTTGATTTGTGGATGTATGGAGCAGGAATGCTCATGGGATTTTGACTAGCTACCGGGTAGCTACTATAGAGTTGCTGGAACGCGAATGGTTGCAACAAGTGAGATTGGTCGCTATAGTCTTCCATGCACTTACAGAGTGTGTGGTGGAGTGGATTTTGGACGGTAGATGGACTTCTCTTGTGAGAAGATAATTTTCTATCTCTAATATGGACATGTGTTTTGGACACACATCCACTTAAGAAAGAGTTGCTATAGGAGGCACATCATTCGAGATTAGCTATGCATCCTGGTAGTACTCGGATGTACCGAGATTTAAAACATTTATACTGGTGGAACAATATGAAGAGGGTTATAGCAGATTTTGTTGCTCGATGTTTAGTATGCCAGTAGGTGAAGGCTGAACATCAAAAACTCACTAGATTGCTCTAGAAAATTCCAATTCCGATTTCGGAATGGAAGTGGGAGCGTATCACTATGGATTTCGTTATGGGATTGCCTAGAACCCATAAAGGACATGATGCGAATTGGGTGATCATGGATCGACTGGCCAAATGAACTAACTTTCTGCCTATTCGTAGGCCAAATCTGTTGGATCGTCTGGTAGTGTTGTACTATCGAGGGATTATCAGATTGCATGACGTGTGTGATAGAGACCCACGATTTACCTCGCGATGTTGGTAGAGTCAGCAGCAAGCTATGGGCACAAAGCTTCGACTCAGTATAACATTTCATCTGCAGACAGACAGATAGTCTGAGCGTACCATTTAGACTTTGGAGGATCTATTAAGATCTTGTGTCATGGATTATGGAGGTAGTTGGGAGAATTACATTCCTTTAGTGGAATTTGACTACAAGAACAGTTATCACTCATCCATTCAAATGACTTCTTCTGAGGCCCTATACGGTAGACCCTGTAGATCTCCCGTGTTGTAGGAGGAAGTCGAGGAGCAGGTATTTCTGCGTGTTTCACCTACGAGAGGGGTGAAATGAAATGGGCTAAAAGGAAAGTTATCTCCACACTACCTTGGTCCAGTTGAGATATTGGATCGGATTGGAGGTGTAGCTTACCAGTTGGCTTTACCTCCGACACTTGTGGGGTGTTCATGACGTATTCCATGTTATATGCTGAGGAAATACGTACTGTGATCTGACCATGTTCTGAAAGAGGTTCCGATTCTACCTCAGTCTAATGCGACTTACGAGAAGATTCCAGGGTGGATCCTGGGTCGCAAGGAGCGATAGTAGTGGGACAAAACCATCCGACTCGTAAAGGTTGGATGACAACATCATACCGATGAGGAGGCTATGTGGGAGCTGGAATATACTGTCCAAGCTCAATATCCTCATCTGTTCACTTGAGGAATGTATGGGGTCCTTTCGGAAACTTGCTTGAAGTAATTTTGCATGTTAGTACGAAATTTAGGGGCCAAATTTTTATAAGTGGGGGAGAATATAAAATACCACAATAAAATAAAATAAAATAATTGTTGGGTAATTAGGAGAATACCCTATGATTTTTTTTCAGAAATTTTTAGGAATTTTTCTGGACTCGAATGGAGATTTCTAAGACCCTCTTTGCTTATGAGGAGTTAAAGGACTTAACGGGTCTGAAATTCGACCCGTTTATCTGTCAAACACGACCCTCTAACCATTAAACACCGCTGACTTTAATTTCTCGTCGAGCGTTTCCTGATCGCGACCTTACTCCCTTATCTTCTCCGCGACCACAGCACCGGTCGACGTCTCCTATTCTCTCGAACCGATCTCTCTCGCTTTCTCTCCTCCTCCGTGCAACCTCTTCGACTCCTACCGCCTGGACCTCGTTGGCTCCTCTGCGCGAGTGGATAGTAGCAAGAAACTGTTGGAATGTATACTGAAAGCCTAGCTCTTTTTGTATGAACATTTTATTTTTAAATAAGAATCACATGATCATTATTTGCATTTTATATATTCATTATATATGTGTGCATATTGTCTAATATTTTACATTGTAGATAACATAGTGCTTGGTGTGGCACAGAAGATCATGTTATCAGTACCTTGTAAAATATAAGTAGAGGCTCACAACCAAGATGGTTTTGGACAAACCATTGGCATGGTTGTAGTGTAGCTTGGTATTGTTTTGTCTTGAACATAGAGTTACACTGGTACACTTAGGTGTATTGAGCAGGACCGACATAGAGGTGATTCAATTTAGTACTGACTACATGATTGAATCGGACCTCGGATATTATGTTGTACATGCTCTTAATCCCGATATAATAACGGGCACATGTACTTAGTGTTTATTTCTTTGATTTACCAGTGGGTGAGATTTAGATGGATTAAATCAATATGCCCGGTAAGTTGGAAAATAATATTATTTACATGGTGTGTCGTTGATTATAGGAGGAAACCGTGTCCTATATATTAGATTGATGATGTCCCCTTGAGGAGCTCATAAAGTTCATCATGTAAACCCAGCTGGTTAACTTAGTCAACATGATGATAAGGTTGAGTGGTACTACTCGAGGAATTAGATGTTAATTAATTGATGGTCAGTAAATCAATTAATTGACGGACATTCGATATCTTAAACACGGGGAGATTAATGTACAAATAATATATGGAGCCCATATTGATTTATGGGGGTTGGTGAGGTAGTTCAATGTGTAGGGAGGCCGCATCAGAGGCTCATTGGCTCCCATGTCCCCGGATTAAAATTTTCACTAATGAAAGAATTAATCCGGATGGGATGAGCTTCCTTAGCACAACCTATTCGTCGTCGTGCTAACAACTTGAGTGGTCGCTTGAACAAACTAGTTGTTCAAGCAACACAACTCTTGTAGTTGGTTAGCCGCGGAAGAGACGACGGATGGATCGCCGGTTTTTGTGTTTGTCTTCGGGGTCCATGATTATACAATATATATTCATACACACACATGCATAATCAAAACTAATAAGAACATGCTCAGATCTGTACATAAAGTTAAAATAACTTTATACCTCACGATCTTCTACCGTATGTCCTATCCTTCTCGTGGACGACGTGTGGACGAAGTTCCTCCACGAGTAGAAGCCTTCTAGATCGCTTTCTTCTCTACCTTGTCCGCTGCGAACAAAGAGAAGAACTCACAAATACCTTTCCTATCTAGAACCGGCCACCAAATTAGGGAATTTGGTGCAACCGCCGGCCAAGGAGCAATGGATGATGCGCCGGCCAACTTCAAGAAGTGTTGCCGCCGACCACTTTTGAGAATAGGGAGGAGGAAGAGAACCGGCCACCAATGGGAGGAGAACCGCCGGCCAAGGAAGAAGGGGGAAGCCTCTAGGATGGGCGCCGGCCAAGGAATTATCAATGGAAGTGGGCGCCGACAATCAACAAGATGGAAGAGGTTGCCGCCCACTTTGCTCCAAACCCTAGCCGCCCAAAACCCTAACTCCAATTCTTTGATTAATCTTGCCGCCCAACCCTAGCCATCTATTTATAGAATAGGGCTTAAGCCTCCTTTAATCTCCACCGTCGGATCTAGGGATTTAATCTCCACCGTCGGATCTAGGGTTTTATCCCAACCGTCGGATCTAGGGTTTAATCCCAACCGTCGGATCTAGGATTTCATCCCAACCGTCGGATCTAAGGTTTCATCCCAACCGTCGGATCTAGGGTTTTATCCCAACCGTCGGATCTAGGGATTTAATCCCAACCGTCGATTCTAGGGTTTCATCCTAACCATCTGGATCTAGGATTTAATCCCAACCGTTGGATGTAGGGTTTCATCCAACCATCGGATCTAGGGATTTAATCCCAACCGTTGGTTCTAGGTTTTGTTTTACATTCTTGGATCTAGACTTCACAAGGATTATATTAGGCTATGATAGGGACCATAAGGAGGAGTTGGGTCTTGGCCACCCGATGGATCGGAACCACACAAACTTGATCCATCAATGATGTTCCATTCCACTAGAGGATCATCATTGAACTACCTCACCAACCCCCATAAATCAATATGGGCTCCATATATTATTTGTACATTAATCTCCCCGTGTTTAAGATATCGAATGTCCGTCAATTAATTGATTTACTGACCATCAATTAATTAACATTTAATTCCTCGAGTAGTACCACTCAACCTTATCATCATGTTGACTAAGTCAACCAGCTGGGTTTACATGATGAACCTTATGAGCTCCTCAAGGGGACATCATCAACCTAATATATAGGACACGGTTTCCTCCTATAATCAACGACACACCATGTAAATAATATTATCTCCCAACTTACCGTGCATATTGATTTAATCCATCTAAATCTCACCCACTGGTAAATCAAAGAAATAAATACTAAGTACATGTGCCCGTTATTATATCGGGATTAAGAGCATGTACAACATAATATCCGAGGTCCGATTCAATCATGTAGTCAGTACTAAATCGAATCACCTCTATGTCGGTCATGCTCAATACACCTAAGTGTACCAGTGTAACTCTATGTTCAAGACAAAACAATACCAAGCTATACTACAACTATGCCAATGGTTTGTCCAAAACCATCTTGGTTGTGAGCCTCTACTTATATTTTACAAGGAACTGATAACATGATCTTCTGTGCCACACCAAGAACCATGTTATCTACAATGTAAAATATTTAGACAATATGCACACATATATAATGAATATATAAAATGCAAACAATGATCATGTGATTCTTATTTCAAAATAAAATGTTCATACAAAAAGAGCTAGGCTTTCAGTATACATTCCAACAATCTCCCACTTATACTAAAAGACTACGCCACATCACTCGCCATACATCCGATCCTCATGTCCTCCACATGCCTATCAAACGCCGAAGGGCCTTAGTGAATGGATCCGCCAGTTATCCTGATGCAATCTTGGCGACAACAACTTCTCCTCGCTACGATCTCTCGTATGAGGTGGTACTTGCGCTCTATGTGTTTACTCGCCTTATGGGCTCATGGTTCCTTCCGAGTTTGCAATCGCTTGTTATCACAATAAATTGTGATAGTTCTGGGCAAACCAGGAATCACATCCAAGTCCATCAAGAAGTTCCTGAGCCATACAGCTTCCTTGGATGCCTCAGAGGCTGCCACATACTCAGCTTCCATGGTAGAGTCCGCCACGCATTTCTGCTTGACACTCCTCCATACTATGGCTCCACCTCCAAAAGTAAACACAAACCCCGAGGTAGACTTAATCTTGTCCCTATCTGATTGGAAATCCAACTGTAACCCATGTGGACTAATTGATCCGCCTAGAAACCAACATATAATCCCTAGTCCTTCTCGGTACTTCAATATATGCTTTACCACCCAATGTCTCTATCCAGATTACTCTGATATCTGCTAACCATGCCCACGGCAAAGCAGATATCCGGTCTCGTACATAGCATAGTATACATAAGGCTTCCTACTGCCGAAGCATAAGGAACCGCCTTCATATCCTCTATCTCCTTTGATGTTTTGGGACACATCTCTTTAGATAAAGGAACTCCATGCCTAAAAGGTAGAAAACCTTTCTTGGAGTTCTACATGCTAAAACGAGCAAGGATAGTGTCAATGTATGAAGCTTGAGATAAGCACAACATCCTTTTCTTGCGATCCCTTATAACTTTGATCCCAAGGATGTGTCCCACTTCTCCCAAGTCCTTCATATCAAACTGTTTGGACAACCATACTTTACGCTCGATAACACTTTGATATTGTTGCCAACTAACAAAATGTCATCTACGATAGTACAAGAAACACCACTACGTTTCATCACATCTCTTGTATACACAAGGCTCATCCGACTTGAATAAATCCATATGATTGGATTACCTCATCAAAGCGGATGTTCCAAGATCTAGAAGCTTGCTTCAATCCATAAATGGACCGATTGCTTACATACAAGATGCTCTTTGCCTTTAGCAATGAATCCTCCGTTGCCGATATAGATGTTCTCCTCAAGACTTCAAGGAAAGTCAGATTGACATCCATCCGCCATATCTCATAATCCATATGAGCCGCTATAGATAAGAGAATTCGGATAGACTTAAGATATATATCGCTAAAAAGGTCTCTCATAATCGATACCCTCTTTCCGAGTATACCCTTTCGCAATAAGCCTAGCTTTGAAGGTCTCAACCTTCCCGCCTACTACTCTCTTCTCTTGTAGATCCACTTGCATCCAATGGTTTTACACCATCGGGTGGCTCTACTAGCTCGGACTGATTAGAATCCATAGATTCTATCTCCAATTCATCGCCTTGCCAAGATACTGCATTCTATCTTGGATTGCCTCGCCATATGTCCAGGATCAGTTCATGTTCACTGTGACTAAGTCCAAGACTCTCCCAAAACATGAATCTATCGGGTTGTCTAACAACCCTCCCACTACGACGAGGTGCCTCTTGTGTATGCTCGTGACACGCTGCAGCTGACTTGTGGTGTCTCCTCTTGTAATGGTACCAAGTCGGACTTCGCCAACTCCTCAAGAACAATCCTACTCGTGGGCTTGTGGTTCATCACATAGTCTTCCTCTAGAAATCTAGCATTCGCACTCACGATCACCTTCTGATCTCTAGGACTATAGAATAAACCACCCTTCGTTCCCTTAGGGTAGCCAACAAACAAGCGCACTGCATTTAGAGATTCCAACTTACCAAAGATCTCCTTCAAAGACATGTGTCGACTACCCCAAACCGAATATGTCTTAGACTAGGCTCGCCACCCACAACTCAGGGAGTAGAGGGCATCGACTTAGATGGAACCAAGTTCGTAATGTTGCTGTTTCCAGAGCAAACCCCGTAACGAATCAGTAACTCGTAATAACTCATCATAGATCCGACCATCTCCATAAGAGTCATTCCTTCGCCTCCGCCACACCATTCTCGCGGGTGTGCCAAAGTGCATAATTGGGATTGAATCCCACCTCGATAAGTAACTCCTAAACTCTCCCAAGAGGTACTCGCCACCACGATCGATCAGAATGTCTTGATACTTTTACCTCGACGGTTCTCCACATCACCTTGAATTCTTTGAACTTGTCAAAGCATTCAGACTTGGCGCAAGATCAAGTAAATGTATCCATACCTTGAATAATCGTCTATAAAAGAGACGAAGTATTCAAAGCCACCTCTTGCCTGGATAGACATAGGACCACACAAATCAGAATGAACCAATTCTAACACATCTTTGGCTCTATACCCTTGGCCTTAAAAGGCCTCTTGGTCATTTTACCTTCCAAGCAAGATTCGCAGGTTGGGAGATCCTCCACCACTAATGAACCCAAAGGTCCATCACCTATCAACCTTGAATTCTACTTAGGTTAATATGACCAAGCCTTAGATGCCAAAGATATGTTTGGTTCATTCATGAAGGTTCTTTTCTCTTATTAGATTTAGAAGATGAGTTATTTACTTCTATATGCATCGTGGGAGTTTTGGTTCAATAGTATATAAATTGCCAACCAATGTACTGTAACAGTATAATCTCCTATTCCTTTATAACCAATTGTCATTAAAAGAAATGTAATATCCATCCAAAAACAATTTAGAAACTGAAATTAAATTCTTTCTAAAAGTAGGTACATAAAGACAATTTCTCAAAACCAAAATTTATTCCTATCAAAAGATAAATAAATGTCTCCCACGCAATAGCCGCCACCTTTGAAGCATTGCCCATGAAGACGGTAATCTCTCCTCACTAGTCGTCGGGTTTCGAACCCTCGCAAAGTATTGCAGACATGATCATGGCTCTCAGATCTACACACCGTGCAATCGTAGATAACACCGCTAAACATGTTTCAACAACTAAACAAGAAGATATACCTTTGTTCTTACACCTTCCTTCCAATGTCGCTTGCAGTAAGTGAAGCACTTGCCTTCGGCTTCTTCACTCCCGCCGAGGTCCCATCGCCACCTTCTTCGCTCCACCTTGCTTCTTCTTCTTCTTACCTTTCTTTGAGGAAGAAACCTTCCGAGCGACCATGGCTTGAGAACTCGACGAAAAAAGCCCTCGCCGCCTCGAGTTCTCACAAGCCCGCCAACGAATACAACCTCTTGTTCATGTTATAGTTGAGGCGGAACTGCCAAAACTCCTAGGCAGAGATCGAGAATGATATCGACTGGGTTTCATCGATCTCAGCCCGAGGACTTCCATCTCATTAAGATGAGCCATCATCTTGAGAACATGATCCCTAACGGTGTTCCTCGACCATGGTGGTCGCCATCAAGTTTCATTGCCTCGCTTAGCCGCCTACTCGATGTCCAAAAGTTCCTTGAGATTGAACATCATGTCATAAGTGTGGCTATGGCTCCGATGTCGATGTTGCAAAGACATTTGACATAGATGCCAAAATGTAACACCGCGCCATCTCATCCGCCTTTAACCCATTTCTTATAATGTTCTTTCTCCTTTTCATCGAGTCATCGGAGGGCTTAGGAGGACAGACTTCAAGAGTACAAATTTGTACTCTCCGCAGCTTAAGACAATATCCGTGTTTCTTTTCCAATCAATGTAGTTTGGACCAAGAAGTTTGTTTTCTTTTAAAATCACAACAAGTGGGTTGAAAGCCATTTGAAAATCCTAAAAATCACAATGATCAAAATATTAGATTTCAAATATTATTGATTCCTCAAAACAATAAAATCCTGAAATCAACCAACACCTCAAAACACCGAGAATATCGCATGCCACGATAGTGTGGACGTATACGAATTCTACATTTGTAAGAGGAGGTTTTACCCATTAATTTTATTATCTTGTCAACCTTACTTTTTGACAAATAAAATTAATAGTTGGTTCCTCTTTAGACCTACAAATAAAAGCAGTGACTCCGATGGGGAGGATACTTTTATTTGCATCTAAGTGTGCACCATTACACGATACTAAGGGAATTATTTCGGATTATGTGCCTTACCGATGGGGAAGTACACACGCTCCTAAATAATTTCCTATAACCATTATTTGACCTAGTGATCCGCAAACAAACCCATCCGATGGGGAGGAAGGCACTCAGCCAACACGCAAGTTTGTTGCATCACACGCCAAATTGTAATGGAGGCGCGGAATTAATTAAAATATCCTCTCCCACTTAGTAAATTGAGATCGAGGAATTTTAAAC
Source organism: Wurfbainia villosa (assembly GCA_025175895.1). NCBI lineage: Eukaryota > Viridiplantae > Streptophyta > Magnoliopsida > Zingiberales > Zingiberaceae > Wurfbainia > Wurfbainia villosa. Next base: position 1,946,338 of record CM046005.1, read on the forward strand.
ATACACAACATGCATATAAAACAAATAAGCAATAAATATGGAAAAAACAGAATTTTTCCAACTATTATGGCATTGTCCTCCAATATGCATCCCGTCGTGTCGCCACCTCGTCCGCTCCACCTTTTCCCGCAGAAGTCACCAAAGATATCCGAGAGATAAGTCATTTTATTTACATCCATCGATCCTATACTCCACGAAGGAGTGTACAAATAATCTAGATCGAAAGTAAACTAAAATGATCTAAACAATGCCGTATTTAATTACAAAAATTAAATACTAATCTAGCCTCACAACCCCGAGGATTCAAATAATAAATTTTACACACATCCATTCACATACACACATGGCCATAATACTGATCTTATGCCTCGCAACCAAAGAGTTAAACTACGATATCCTACTATTATCCTAAGCATATAATATATGAAAATGCATAAAAATTAACGAATCCTAAACACACAAAACCGAAACCGATGGCTCGATACTAATTGTAGGGAGGCCGTGAGGCTCAGGCTCATTGCTCCCATGTCCCCGGATTAAAATTTTCACTAATGAAAGAATTAATCCGGATGGGATGAGCTTCCTTAGCACAACCTATTTCGCCGTCGTGCTAACAACTTGAGTGGTCGCTGAACAAACTAGTTGTTCAAGCAACACAACTCTTGTAGTTGGTTAGCCGCGGAAGAGACGACGGATGGATCGCCGGTTTTTGTGTTTGTCTTCGGGGTCCATGATTATACAATATATATTCATACACACACATGCATAATCAAAACTAATAAGAACATGCTCAGATCTGTACATAAAGTTAAAATAACTTTATACCTCACGATCTTCTATATGTCCTATCCTTCTCGTGGATTTACGGTGGACGAAGTTCCTCCACGAGTAGAAGCCTTCTAGATCGCTTTCTTCTCTACCTTGTCCGCAAGTAACAAAGAGAAGAACTCACAAATACCTTTCCTATCTAGAACCGCCACCAAATTAGGGAATTTGGTGCAACCACGCCAAGGAGCAATGGATGATGCGCCGCCAACTTCAAGAGCTGTCACGCCACTTTTGAGAATAGGGAGGAGGAAGAGAACCGGCCACCAATGGGAGGAGAACCGCCGGCCAAGGAAGAAGGGGGAAGCCTCTAGGATGGGCGCCGGCCAAGGAATTATCAATGGAAGTGGGCGCCGACAATCAACAAGATGGAAGAGGTTGCCGCCCACTTTGCTCCAAACCCTAGCCGCCCAAAACCCTAACTCCAATTCTTTGATTAATCTTGCCTCCCAACCCTAGCCATCTATTTATAGAATAGGTCTTAAGCCTCCTTTAATCTCCACCGGATCTAGGATTTAATCTCCACCGCCGGATCTAGGGTTTTATCCCAACCGTCGGATCTAGGGTTTAATCCCAACCGTCGGATCTAGGATTTCATCCCAACCGTCGGATCTAAGGTTTCATCCCAACCGTCGGATCTAGGGTTTTATCCCAACCGTCGGATCTAGGGATTTAATTCCAACCGTCGATTCTAGGATTTCATCCTAACCATCGGATCTAGGGATTTAATCCCAACCGTTGGTTATAGGGTTTCATCCAACCATCGGATCTAGGGATTTAATCCCAACCGTTGGTTCTAGGTTTTGTTTTACATTCTTGGATCTAGACTTCACAAGGATTATATTAGGCTACAATAGGGACCATAAGGAGGAGTTGGGTCTTGGCCACCCGATGGATCGGAACCACACAAACTTGATCCATCAATGATGTTCCATTCCACTAGAGGATCATCATTGAACTACCTCACCAACCCCCATAAATCAATATGGGCTCCATATATTATTTGTACATTAATCTCCCCGTGTTTAAGATATCGAATGTCCGTCAATTAATTGATTTACTGACCATCAATTAATTAACATTTAATTCCTCGAGTAGTACCACTCAACCTTATCATCATGTTGACTAAGTCAACCAGCTGGGTTTACATGATGAACCTTATGAGCTCCTCAAGGGGACATCATCAACCTAATATATAGGACACGGTTTCCTCCTATAATCAACGACACACTATGTAAATATTATTATCTCCCAACTTACCGGGCATATTGATTTAATCCATCTAAATCTCACCCACTGGTAAATCAAAGAAATAAATACTAAGTACATGTGCCCGTTATTATATCGGGATTAAGAGCATGTACAACATAATATCCGAGGTCCGATTCAATTATGTAGTCAGTACTAAATTGAATCACCTCTATGTCGGTCCTGCTCAATACACCTAAGTGTACCAGTGTAACTCTATGTTCAAGACAAAACAATACCAAGCTACACTACAACCATGCCAATGGTTTGTCCAAAACCATCTTGGTTGTGAGCCTCTACTTATATTTTACAAGGAACTGATAACATGATCTTCTGTGCCACACCAAGCACCATGTTATCTACAATGTAAAATATTTAGACAATATGCACACATATATAATGAATATATAAAATGCAAACAATGATCATGTGATTCTTATTTCAAAATAAAATGTTCATACAAAAAGAGCTAGGCTTTCAGTATACATTCCAACACAATGATGATCCTCTAGTGGAATGGAACATCATTGATGGATCAAGTTTGTGTGGTTCCGATCCATCGGGTGGCCAAGACCCAACTCCTCCTTATGGTCCGTATCGTATCCTAATATAATCCTTGTGAAGTCTAGATCCAAGAATGTAAAACAAAACCTAGAACCAACGGTTGGGATTAAATCCCTAGATCCGATGGTTGGATGAAACCCTAGAACCAACGGTTGGGATTAAATCCTGAGATCCGATGGTTAGGATGAAATCCTAGAATCGACGGTTGGGATTAAATCCTTAGATCTGACGGTTGGGATAAAACCCTATATCCGACGGTTGGGATGAAACCTTAGATCCGACGGTTGGGATGAAATCCTAGATCCGATGGTTGGGATTAAACCCTAGATCCGACGGTTGGGATAAAACCCTAGATCCGACGGTGGAGATTAAATCCCTAGATCCGACGGTGGAGATTAAAGGAGGCTTAAGCCCTATTCTATAAATAGATGCTTAGGGTTGGGTGGCAAGTTTGATCAAGAATTGGTTTTGGAATTAGGGTTTGGCTCTTGGAGAGGTGGGCGGCTAGGGTTTGGAGCAAAAGTGGGCGGCAACTATCTTCTTCCTTCTAGTTGTTGCCGGCGCCCAACTTGCACCATCAATACTTGGCCTGCGCCCAACCTTAAGGCTTTTCTCTTCTTCCGGCGGTTCTCTCCTCCCATTGGTGGCCGGTTCTCTTCCTCCTCCCTATTCTCCAAAGTGGCGTGCAACACTTCTGAAGTTGGCCGCATCATCCATTGCTCCTTGGCGAGTTGCACCAAATTCCCTAATTTGGTGGCCGGTTCTAGATAGGAAAGGTATTTGTGAGTTCTTCTCTTTGTTCGCAGCGGACAAGGTAGAGAAGAAAGCGATCTAGAAGGCTTCTACTCGTGGAGGAACTTCGTCCACACGTCGTCCACGAGAAGGATAGGACATACGGTAGAAGATCGTGAGGTATAAAGTTATTTTAACTTTATGTACATATCTGAGCATGTTCTTATTAGTTTTGATTATGCATGTGTGTGTATGAATATATATTGTATAATCATGGACCCCGAAGACAAACACAAAAACCGGCGATCCATCCGTCGTCTCTTCCGCGGCTAACCAACTAGAAGAGTTGTGTTGCTTGAACAACTAGTTTGTTCAAGCGACCACTCAAGTTGTTAGCACGACGACGAATAGGTTGTGCTAAGGAAGCTCATCCCATCCGGATTAATTCTTTCATTAGTAAAAATTTTAATCCGGGGACATGGGAGCCAATGAGCCTCCGATGCGGCCACCTAACAGAAACGTCCCCTCGACGGTGCTCGCGGACAGACCAGAGCGTCAAAAGGGGGCTCACAATTTGGGGGCTTGGGTCGACGACGACGACACTGTGCTCAGATAGGGAAAATGACGACTTACTGCCAGAGCTAGGGTTTCCAGTGAGAGCTAGGGTTGTGCTTCGGGGGCGTTGACTTCGCCGGTGAACAGAGGATCACCGCTGGAAATTAGTGGTAGGTTTCTGGCGGACGGTGGAATTTGGGAAAGGTGTGGCTACCGGTTGTTGGGGATTTTTGCTGCCGATGGGGTTTCAATTTCTGGTAAGCAAGCTTAATTTCCCTTTTTGTTTTGTGAATTCCTTCCGGTAGAGATTGCTTGTGGTGTTGGCAGTTTGACGGTGTTGGTGTTAGGGTTAGTTGAGTGCCGATGTGTTGATTTGTTCTGTGAATTCCTTTCGATGGAGATGGCTATGGGATTGGTTGTGAAGTGTTGACTGGGAATTATCAGCCTTACGGTCGTGAACAGGGTGATGTGTAGTTTGTTATGATGATTGTGTTGACTGGGAATTATCAGCCTTATGTTGTTGTTTGTTATAGCCTACGAGCCTTGTATTAACACGAGATATTGCCACGTACAAGGGAGATACCGTCCGTTTGCTTTTCGGCACGACACACTTGCTTGAAGTAATTTTTGCATGTTAGTACGAAATTTAGGGACCAAATTTTTATTAGTGTGGGAGAATATAAAATACCCAAAAAAAAATAAATAATGCTTATTAATTAGGAAAATACCCTATGAAATTTTTCAGGAATTTTTTGAAATTTTTCTAGATTTAAACGGAAGTTTTATGGACATTTCATGGGGATAAAGCGGATAGGCTTTTGTAAAATCTGTTTAGACTATCTGCTATTAAGAAATTAATAGGTTTAAATGCTAAACGCTATTTTTTTTCTTTTCTCGCCGATTTCCCTTTTCACCGGGCGACCCTTCCCCTTTTCTCCCGAGCATTAATCAGTCGCCCGCTCCTCCTCTTCTCATTCTCGATCGACTTCTCTTCCCCTCCCGATCTCGATTCGTCGTCTCTCTTGCGATTCCTCACCACGACGGCATCCCCGCCGCCGCCTTCTCCCTCATGCGCCGACCACACCCAGCCGCCGATTGCCTCTGCTTTGCACTCCACCAGCCAGCCTTCGCCGTGAGCAGTAGCGCCGCTAGGAGCGACAGTTTCATCCTAATCCTTCTTCTCCACACGATCTTCGTCGCCTCCCCACCTCCATCGGCGGTTTGCGAGCCCTTCTACCAGAGTGATTTGTCGTCGCCTCCTTTATTCTTCGGATCCGTAGGGCAGCAAAGCTTCGTCGCCACCTGAGCTCGAGCTCATCTGGTCATTGCCCCTCCTGCAGCTTCGTCCCTAGAAATCTCCACTCTCATGGTCGGGCCGTCTCAGATATGTCGTGAGGATGGTGTCATTTCTCATTGTCGGGTACTGTCGATTTTCTCCATCGAGGGATCTATGGGTGCTCCGACGGGTGTGGACAGCCATAGACATCCAGATCATTTTCAAGTTTCACCCGAGTGATGGATATCCATCCATAAACAATTTAGAAATCAAAATTAACCATATCATTATGGCTAAGGAAGTAGGTACATTTTGCAAGAAAGTGTGCATTAGCACATGCAACTGACTGACCCTTCTTGTTTATGATAGCCATATGACTTCTGGTAACCTCAATTACCCCATTGTTGCTTTGAATTATTGATGTGAAAAATTCTATATCTAAGGGAGAGTTGAATATCATGTGATTACAGGTAATTCGGGATTGATATACCCTTAAGTCTGGAGATTGATAGTGGGTGTATGTTTTGGATAAACTGAAGCATTGAAAGTGGATGGAAAACCGGTATACCATATGTTATAGTTGCTAGGATATAGAGTTCATCTTCGATTCGTCTGGATTGAGCAAATCGGACTTATCGAAGGGAATGGAGAAGCTATGCAAGAGTGGATAAGCTTGGAAGTTGATTCGAGATAAAGTCTTGGACGGGGAGATTTATTTGGATATTCAACATATCAGGTGGGTAATTTCCTACCCTGGTCAGGTAGTTTTAATGCATATAGATTTAGATATATGATCATCTTATATGATCATGTTACCTTGACTCCGCTCTTATTTACTCTTGCGCTTGATACTTTATCATTGGCCGTTAAACTCCTTTGCTGTTATCATGTTTCACATCATCATTATTAGGAGTTATATATATATGTGATGTAAGTAACCTAGAATTTGTTTAGTTAAGTGCAAATAGTAAAGTCCGGATGATGACCTGATTATAAATTTGGCAAAAAGGTCATCCGTATGTAGATAATGTATTGAACCTAGGGTTATTCTAGTACCCTTAGGTTGCATGTTTACCACCGACTATGTATTGTGTAAATGATCAGGTGAATGATACTTAGTGTGTCGCTACGGACCGATGGTCCTAGCTTGTTATAATCAGTTGAGTATGACTCTCTACAGGATAGAGAGTGCATCAATGAGTAAGTATGACTCTCTACAGGATAGAGAGTGCATCGATCAGATGAGTATGACTCTCTACAGGATAGAGAGTGCATCCATCAGTTGAGTACGACTCTCTGCAGGATAAAGAGTGCGTCGATTAGATTGGTATGACTCTCTACAGAATAGAGAGTGTTATGATCAGTTGAGTACGACTCTCTACAGGATAGAGAGTGCATTGATCTGATTAGTATGACTCTCTGTAGAATAGAGAGTATGTGGTGGATGTCTATTTGTGACAGAGCATTCATGTCATTTGCATGCATGCTGGCGACGTGGTCTCCCTTATGGTTGAGAGGGTCATCAGTCATCTGATGTGTTGTTTTCCGCAAGTGCACGGTTGTCGTCAAGTAATAAAAATATCGATCCCACAGGGATTGGGTCAATTACCGAGTGGTCGTGATACCAAGTTATCTAGTAAATCAATTTATGGTTAAAGCAAAGACACTGAGTAGTCAATAACAACGAATGAGAAGAACGAGCTAAAAGTCAAGAGTTTAGGAGAATCTAAGGATATGGGTTTCACCACGTCGATGATTTATAAGGTGATTTAATTCTTTCCTAACCTTATTAGAGTTGTTTTGATGGAACCTATCCTAAGGTAAATCAACGGCCCCTTTTGAGGTCTACGTTAACTGTACCTATCAAACTCAATTTACCTGTCACGGTGTTCGAGCATAGGGGATCATAATCAGCTAAGAGGACCTGTCACGAGACCCCCGCAAACCTCCCTATGTCTTACCTCCTCACATTTGGTAAAAACTGGATTTGATAGATCCATTAAGTTCATGAGAGTTCCTCTAAAGTCAAATTTCCTCTTCACGGTAGGTTTGCACACGGGACCATAATCAGCTAAGGGGACCTGTCACGAGACCCCCGCAAGCCCTAATAGATACACTACCGCTACTAGTAGGAGTTATTCCCTAGTTGGTTTTGGCTTTCGGGAACTCGGGTTCACTGATAAGTACTTCCCCTTTGCTCCTTAGGTTTATCAATAAGAATCCAAAAGAACCAGATCAAAATAAACAATAATTCAGGTAGTATAGATTATATCATCCGTCATAAATCGTCAAGGGCTACTCCCCCATCCTAAGATTACAGGATACTACTCCATAGTCTGACGAGAATTACTAGAGAAAGAAATTACGATACTGGGTGCCATCTCCTTCTTCTGCCGACTCCTTCTCTTTGTCTTCTTTTCGTCGATCTCTGACCACCCGCCGTCCTCTCTTAGGTTTAGAATATCTTCTCTTTTATAGCTTTGGCCTCCTCTTCAATTAAGGCAATAGATTTCCTACAGATTTCCGACGAAGATCCTGATTGCTCACAGAAAAGGAATCCTGGAATCAGGCCAACACGCCCGTGCCACATGAGGGCACTGGCGTGTTGCGCTTGAACCGGGGCGTGTCGAAGCTAAACTGGGGCATGTCGGCTGCTGGAACCCTGACACAGGCGTGTCGATCTTTGAACTAGGGCGTGTCCGAGCTGAACTGGGGCGTGTCGGCTGCTGGCTCTCATGACACGGGCATGTCAATCGGTGAGCCAGGGCGTGTTGGCTGCTGGCTCTCATGACACGGGCATGTTGATTTCTAACACGCCTGTGTTGTTTTGATACGCCTGTTTCTTCGCCCTGTTAACACAAAAACACCCAAAAGCAGTCTCTTCGTCCAAAATATGCTAAACTTTAACTGAATCATGATAAAATACATGCTTAGGATATGAAATGTGATAGAATGCATGTAATTGGAGTAGTGAAAACATAGCATGATTTACACACATCAAAATCCCCTAGTCCTAAACTTTTGCTTGTCCTCAAGCAAAGAAAACCCAAAAGACAACTTAATTATGGAAATGCTAGACACCATCCAGAGGTATACAATCTGGTCTTAATCTTTTCAAATCATTCCTAGTTGCCAAGTTTGAAAGATCCCTATATAGTGCACGTGAAAAGGTGGACTAAAGTCATTGGACACCAATCTGGACTTGACATCCCTTCTATCGTAGAACATTCTTATTTCCGGCATAGAGGCACTTACCTGCCTTAATGCATGGATCATTCTTACCTATCATCAAAAGGTCTCAAAGGAGCACTTTCTAAGAAGAGAGAAGGAAAGGAATTATAGAGAGCATTTCCTCAAGAACTAGTTAGTCTCAAAGGGGCACCTTTTAGGTGTTTCAAGAACTACTTGGTCTCAACGGGGTGGTTTAAAACATTTCCAGTAACCTTTTTTTTTACATACTTCTAGTGAAAGTGTTTCTCCAAGAACTGGGTACAGTAAGTCTCCAATGGAAAATTGAGTACTGTCCGATATGGGGATTTAAATCTTTTCATTGGATACCTGCACCTATATAGACCGTGTTAGAAGTGAAATAGGGTTCTTATCAACAGGCAAAAAGGAGTATCATGATCCACCAATGTTCAATTGTATTACGCTAGATGATATAAAAAAATGCAATCATATGATATATGAAAAGATGCAAACAAAATGGCAAGATCAAACTAAAAATCTAAGTAGAGATAGAACAAACAATAAAGGATGTGCATCGAAACTCACAAAATAGTTCAAGGTGGTCAATGGTCATCGTCTTCACTACTAGCATCCTCCTCCGCCACCTTCGCGCCGCTCCCGTAAAATTCCCGGGACTCTGTCAAATCTATCATCATCTCTCCTCAGGCGGACTTAGCAAAGAAAAACTCATCGCCTCTCAAAAATCAGCTACACCCAAATGTTGTGTCACTATATGATGGTGCTCCTCCGTAGCTTGGGCATACCGATCCACCTACCTATGCGAGCGAGGTATGTTCGACCCTGAAAGCTTCAAATGATGATCGTAATCCTGAAAAATCAAAAGAAGAGTACGCTGCAGAAACATTGTCAGTAGGAAACCGTGGGGGGTCAGGAGTCGAATGTGATGGCTCAGTGGTTATGTTAGATGGCTCCCTAGGAGGGGTGATGGAGCATGGGCGGGGGTAGGGAAAGGGTTCTGGACATCTCTAAAAAGCCAATTGGATGAATTACGCATGCTGATCCGCTCAGTGGTTCGGAAGATGGATTTTAATTCCATTTCTTAACACCAAACGATATCCCTAGTCACATGCCTCAATCATCTTCATATTTATACAAGCATCCAAATCCAATCTAGGGCTAGCAGGACAATATTCAAGGTCATCTAAATCACATCCTAAGGCTACAAAGAATCCTAGTGATAATACCACCTATGACTATGACTCGGATGGGCTATTACTAACCTTAACTAGATGTCTAACCATATGGGCTCTAATCAATATTAACTTCATTTAGCGTGGCCCATAAAATTGTAGCCACCCTCGCACTATCATATCTTCCCGAGATTGTATTAGCCATGAATCTAAGGAGATAACGAAAAGTAGGATTAGGGATGTTAAATGATTTGGACCTAGATGCATCATAGGGGCGAGGGTCATCAGAAATTAATCTCCAAAATTGATGATCAATAAAATGTCTATGAATGTGCCTCTCCCCTCCGCTAGGAAAATCAAATATGTATTAAAATCGCTTAAAGAAAGGGTAAACTCATGGTTCATTAATCTAAATTTTATTTTTCCTTCCTCACAATCCTTTCCTTGCAGATTTCGAGACAGGGAGCTAAGGAATTCAAGAGTGATGCTCGGGTAAGTAAGATGATGGTGCGTGATAAACTCGGTCCATCCTATCCTATTGGTTAACCAAGTTATGTCATCTCTTAACCCTAGGGTGGTCAACGTGTAGAAGTCTATAGTTCTTGTAGATACTAACTTCCTTTTTTCAAGCTTATCAATTTAGTCTTCATAACATCATCTAAAAAACAATTCCATATGGATGGCTAGAGGTCGAGGAGGTTCGTACCCAAATCCTGAGCTTTTCTTTTCCCTTGTCCCTTGTCCAAGAGGAAGAAGCTCCTCCTCTAGTCTTCACCTTGCTCATGGCGTTGGTGATGGAGAGACAAAGAGTTAGCTCCTTGGTCTGAGAGAGACCGACGGTACCGCTTCAACCTTGGATCGCGAGTGGAAAGTTAGGCGTGCTCGGTTCGGCTTTAGAAGGCTATCCGCAGCATAGGCGTGTCGGAGCTCCTCATACGCAAATACCCGACCCGTTTAAGCGCTACATAGGCGTGCTCCGTTGCTCCCCAGGCGTGCCGCAGTCTGGCCCAGGCGTGCTGAGGTTGAGAAGTGTGCGACACGGGCGTGCTAGTCAGCACGCTCTGCCTGTGTTGTCTTCGGGTACCAACAACACGCTCGTGGTCGTTCTAAGACAGTGTCGTGTCAACTTGGCACACAGTGGCACGTATCCTGAAAACCTGAAAAAATAAAAAATAGAATAAAGAATAAAATAAAATAAAATAAAGTGACTAAAAAAAATGAAAATAGCATGGGTTGCCTCCCAAGAAGCGCTTGTTTAAGGTCGTTAGCTTGACCCCTCGGTTACTCCCTAGTTTTGGGGATATGGCTTGAGGAGTGTGCTCGCCTCCTCATCTCTAATTAGCTCAATGTAATTGTTTGCGAAGTATCTCTTAAGTCTTTGACCATTTACTTTGAAAATTCCGTAGACTCACTAGATATATCAATAGCTCCATGAGGATAAACCTTTCACTCGATGGCCCCGACCATCTGGATTTCACTTCCCAGAAAGAGTTTCAACTGGAGTTGAATAGTAATACTAAGTCTCCTTGATGGAATTCTCTGCATGATGTTCTTGTCATGCCACCTCTTCGCTTTCTCCTTGTAAGACCTTGCATGTTCATAAGCATCAAGGCGTAGTTCTTCAAGTTCATTTAGTCGCAGCTTTTCTTTCTCTCTCCTCTTCAGTCAAAATTAAGCCATTTAATTGCCCAATATGCCCTATGCTCTATTTCAACCGGAAGATGACATGGTTTTCCATAAACTAATCAAACGAGTCATTCCAATGGGTGTCTTGTAGGCGCTGATAGGCCCATAAAGCATCATCAAGTCTTAAAGACCAATCCTTCCTTGATCTTGATATCGCTTTTCCAAGATAGTCTTGATTTCTATTCAAACTTCTACTTGCCCGCTGCTTGTGGATGATATGGTGAGGCTAGTTTATGGGTTACTCCATACTTCTTGAGAAGACTTTCAAATTGTCTTTTCGATAAAGTGTGAGCCTCCATCACTTATTATCGCTCTCGTATTCCAAATCTTGGAAATATTATACTCTTAAAGAGCTTAATGACTGCTTTTGCATCACAAGAGGGGGATGGTAGAGCCTCAACCCATTTAGACACATAGTCCATCGCTACCAAAGATATAGGTATTTTTATAGGAAGTAGGAAGGGTCCCATATAGTCAATTCCCTGACGCGTCAACAATTCGACTTCCAATATCGAATTTTGAGGCATCTCATGTCTCCTTGATATGTTCCCTGGCCCTTGACAATGTCACAAGTCGTCACATAATTCTGAGAGTCTCTAAAAATATGAGGCCAATAAAATCCTGCTTGCAGAACCTTTGCCGCAGTCTTGTCTGTGCTCGCGTGACCTCCATATGCAGAAGAATGACAGTGATACAATATATCCTCAATCTCTTCTTCGGATACGCATCTTCGATATATAGCATCTGCCCCTTGCTTGAACAAGAATGGTTCGTCCCACACATAATGCTTCACATCCGAAAGGAACTTCTTCCTCTGATGATAACTCATGTGAGAAGGTATTATCCCGCAAGCTAGGTAGTTGGCAAAATCGCATACCACGAGCTTTGATTGTTCTAATCGCTAGTAGCCGCCATCCGAAAGAAGTCATTTATAGCAAGATCGGCTCTTCCCGCATTTGGTTCTAGATGAAGCCTCGATAGATGGTCGCAACTACGCTTCTCCGTTCCTCGCTTGTCTCGAATTTCTAAGTCAAACTCTTGTAGGAGAAGTATCCACGGATAAGTCTTGGCTTAGATTCCTTTTACTCAAAGAATATCTTATGCCGCATGATCTCGTGTAAACTATCACCTTGGTCCCTATGATATAAGATCCGAACTTGTCAAAGCAAATACTATAGCCAAGAGTTCCTTCTCCGTGGTAGCATAATTCATTTGTGCTTCATCCAATGTTTTATCGGCGTAGTAGATTGCATACACCTTGCGATCCTTCCTTTGTCCTAACATCGCCTCCCACAAAGAAAAATCACGCATCACACATAATTTCAAAAGGGAGACTCTAATCTGGAGGTTGCATTATTGGGGCGGTTGTTAATGCTTCCTTTAACCTGGAAAATGCATCAAGACAAGTATTATCAAAGTGAAACACAGCATCTTTAGCAAGCAAATTAGTTAATGGTTTTGAAATTTTTGAGAAGTCTTTGATGAACCGTCAGAGAACCCTCGCATGTCCTAGGAAACTACGACTCCTGACATCACAGTTGGAGGAGGCAACTTCTTGATCACTTCGCTTTAGCAATGTCCACCTCGATACCACTGGTGAGACTAGGTGCCCAAGTACTATGCCTTCTCGCACCATGAAGTGGCACTTCTCCCAATTAAGCATTAAATTCATTTCTCGCATCTCGCAAGACCTTTACCAAATTAGATAAACACATATCAAAATCTGCACTCCATATACGTAAAAAATCATCCATGAACACTTCCATTATATTCTCGATCATGTCAGAAAAAATTGAAGTCATACACCTCTGAAATGTGGCCGGTGCATTGCATAGTCCAAAAGGCATTCTTCTGAAAGCAAAAGTACCATATGGGCAGGTGAAAGTTGTTTTCTCTTGGTCATTAGGATAAATAGGGATTTGATAGAAACCAGAGTATCCATCTAAGTAACAGAAATGCGAGTGTTTTGCCAATCGGTCTAGCATTTGGTCAATAAATGGGATGGGGAAGTGGTCCTTTCTAGTTTCCTTATTCAATTTCCTATAATCAATACACATTCTCCATCCCGTAATGCTTCTAGTGGGGATTAACTCATTCGTAGCATTCCTTATCACCGTTACCCCCCTTTTCTTTGGCACGACATGGACTGGACTTACCCATTCGCTATTGGATATTGGATAGATAATTCCTGCATCTAGCAATTTCATGACCTCTTTCTTGACTATCTCTTTCATAGCTGGGTTCAGCCTTCTTTGATGCTCTATAGAGGTTTTAAAATTGTCTTCTAGTAGAATTCTGTGCATGCAAACCGATGGACTAATTCCCCTAATATCATCAATCTTGTATCCAATGACATTCTTATGTGTTTTCAATACCTCAATCAGCTTTTTCGGATCGCATTGCTCAGATTAGCATTAATGATCACAGGATAAGTAGAGTTTTCGCCAAGGAATTCATACAGAAGTGTGGATGGAAGAGGCTTAAGTTCTACCTGTGGTGTGAGGTTGGGAGTCGAAATCTCCAGACTCTTTATCCTCAAAATCCCTCCGAGCTTATTAAGATGAGTTTGTTCCGTGCTCCTTCTAGTGCTATTGACTGAGATCACAATCCTACAACAAACATCAAAAATAGAAGGTTGTTTAAGCTTTGAAAGGTCAAATTCAATTTTGTCGCTTCCAAATGCAAGTGAGAGTTTGTGGTTCTTGACATCTATCATTGCTCCCGCAGAGCCAAGAAAGGTCTCCCCAAAATGAGTGGAATACATGGGTCTTCATCCATGTCTAGTACTACAAAATCTAGAATAATAAAATTTCCCACCACCGGTACATCTTCTAAGATTCCCAAAGGATATCTAATGGAGCGATCACTAACCGCAAGGCCATAGTAGTTAGTTTCATTTCTCCCAAATCCAATTTCTTGCATATGGAAAGAGGTATCGATTTACACGGCGCCCAAATCGCAAAAAGCCTTATCAAAATTTGAGTCATTAATTATGCAAGGTATAGAAAAGCTACCCGGATCATTTAGTTTGGGAGGTACCATGTTCTTAATTAACGCGCTGCACTCCTCAGTAAGAGCCACTGTTACATGCTCCTCGACTTTTCTTTTATTTGTTAAGATGTCCTTCAAGAACTTGGAGTATGTGGGCATTTGTCAAGAGCTTGTAAAAGGTATATTGATATATAGCTTCCTAATTACCTCAAGGAACTTACCAAATTGTTTCATCCAATTTTTCCTTAATCACCTTTGAGGAACGGACAGGGGCTTATATGTTCTTGGTTCCTATTCGACACGCCGTCGCTCGTAAGACCGGGCGTGTTTGGCGCCGGAGTTACCGACACGGGTGTGTTACCGACACGCCAGGTTCCGCTTTCCCTCAGCGTGTTGAGCAACAACACGCCTCGGTCAGTGTGTTTGCTTTGCTATTCCCCAGCGTCTTGTCTTCTTCCAACTCGACACGCTCGTGTCGGTCGCTTGTTTAGCTCTATCTCCTTCTAAAATCCTTCCACTTCTCAAACTTATGGAATTACAATGCTCACTGGGTTTATTCAATTTCGAAATCGCCGGCGTCCTTGATGCCGAAATGGCAATTTGGGAAATTTGATTTTCCAAAGATTCTTGTGTGATTAGTCAAATTATCAACCTTGCTTCCCAATTGCTTGATATTTTTTGATGTTGCCGATTTGATTCTACAATATGTCGCCTAAATTCATCATTTATCTTCCTCGACACGTAATAAAATTTTCCATCATCTTTCTAAGCTCGACTTGGGTCCCGTCAAATCCCAAGGTGCTCCAAAATTGTTTAGTCGTAAGAATTTTGATTTGCTCTATACGAAAGTTGGGATGATTCCTCCAACCGGATTGTACGTGTTTGAGTAAGGGTTGCCACCATTAGGCTTCGATTAAAATTATTTAGCGATCCACTTGCTCAATCCCACCTCCTTCAGATGGTGCGTAGGATTTGGCAATTCATCGCGCATGTCCTATTACACCACATATCTCGCAAGTGACATTAGATGAGTTTACATAATACATTAAAATGTTCGAGCTTTTGAGTTAACGATCGACTTTGCACCGAGTAGATCAATGGTACTTACCTCAAACTTACTGCATTTTAGTTTGATATCCTCGCTCAGAGCCCATTGGTGAGAATTCATTGCCACATTCTCGATGATCTCAAAAGCTTCATCCAATGTTTTGTTCATAAGAGCTCCTCCTGCATCAGAATCAAGAGAAACTTTAGTAGCATACGAGATTCCATTGTAGAAAGTATGAACAATGAGCCACTTCTCCAGCCCATGATGAGGGCATTGTCAGAGTAATCCCTTAAACTGGCCCTGCTTCAAATAATGTTTCTCCATCCTTCTGCGCAAAATTCGTGATTTGATGACGAAGACTTGCAGTTTTGCTGGGTGGAAAATACTTGTCTAAGAATCTTTGCTCCAGCTGATCCCAGGTAGTTATACAATCTTCTGGAAGAGAGTGTAGCCAAGCTCTAGCTTTGTCCCGCAATGAGAAAGGAAACAAGCGCAATCTAATAGCATCACCGAGGCTCCATTCAGCTTTTAAAGTTTCGCAAAATTCCAAAAATACTTCCAAGTGTAGATTTGGATCTTCGGAGTGCTCCTCCGAATTGATGCTGGGACCATGGATAGTAGAGCCGGTTTTAATTCAAAATTGTTCGCTAATAGGGTCTTCTAATACTGATCTCAATCCCTTGTACTAGGTGCGCATAATCCCTTAAAGGTTTATTCTCATTCGATCACCATGTTGGAGGTCGATTGTTTTCCGAGAGTTAAATCGCTTCTAGCAAGGAAAGTTCTCTATCTCAGATCAATATCGAGAATTTCCTATTAAGTCTGGCATGCAACGACAAGAGAGGCTCCCAAAACAAGAATTCGTAATAGACAAAAGAAAGAAAAAACAAAAAGAAATCTAGATTAACTAAATCACGCCAATTCAATATTGAGTGCCAATCACGCAAACGGCGCCAAAAACTTGATGTGTTATTTTCCGCAAGTGCACGGTTGTCGCCAAGTAATAAAAATATCGATCCCACAGGATTGGGTCAATTACCGAATGATCGTGATACCAAGTTATCTAGTCAAATCAATTTGTGGTTAAGCAAAGACACTGAGTAGTCAATAACAACGAATGAGAAGAACGAGCTAAAAGTCAAGAGTTTAGGAGAATCTAAGGATATGGGTTTCACCACGTCGATGATTTATAAGGTGATTTAATTCTTTCCTAACCTTATTAGAGTTGTTTTGATGGAACCTATCCTAAGGTAAATCAACGGCCCCTTTTGAGGTCTACGTTAATCGACCTATCAAACTCAATTTACTCGCCACTGTTCGAGCATAGGGGATCATAATCGCCTAAGAGGACTCACGAGACCCCGCAAACCTCCCTATGTCTTACCTCCGCTACTTTGGTAAAAACCGGATTTGATAGATCCATTAAGTCTATGAGAGTTCCTCTAGAGTCAAATTTCCTCTTCACGGTAGGTTTGCACACGGGACCATAATCAGCTAAGGGGACCTGTCACGAGACCCCCGCAAGCCCTCATAGATACACTACCGCTACTAGTAGGAGTTATTCCCTAGTTGGTTCTGGCTTTCGGGAACTCGGGTTCACTGTTAAGTACTTCCCCTTTGCTCCTTAGGTTTATCAATAAGATTCCAAAAGAACGGATCAAAATAAACAATAATTCATGTAGTATAGATTATATCATCATTAATAAATCGTCAAGTGCTACTCCCCCATCCTAAGATTACAAGATACTACTCCATAGTCTGACGAGAATTACTAGAGAAAGAAATTACGATACTGGGTGCCATCTCCTTCTTCTGCCGACTCCTTCTCTTTGTCTTCTTTTCGTCGATCTCTGACCACCCGCCGTCCTCTCTTAGGTTTAGAATATCTTCTCTTTTATAGCTTTGGCCTCCTCTTCAATTAAGGCAACGAAGATCACGATTGCTCGGAATCCAACACGCCGCGTGTCGGCTAAAGGGCGTGTCATTCTGGAACCTCGACACGGCATGTCGATCTTTGAACTAGGGCGGTGAGCCGAATAGGCGCGTGTTTCCGGGCTCTCGACACGCGGGCATGTTAATCGGGTGAGCCGTGGGTTGCCGTTTCTCATGACACGGGCATGTTGATTTCTAACACGCCTGTGTTGTTTTGATACGCCTGTTTCTTCGCCCTGTTAACACAAAAACACCCAAAAGCAGTCTCTTCGTCCAAAATATGCTAAACTTTAACTGAATCATGATAAAATACATGCTTAGGATATGAAATGTGATAGAATGCATGTAATTGGAGTAGTGAAAACATAGCATGATTTACACACATCATCATCCTGCCTCCATGGTTACTCATAGGAGGAGTAACCGGTGTGAGGGCAGAGCATTGTGGTGCCGCACTCTACCACTATAGACGGTCGTAGTGGGATTTTCATGCCATAGTCTAGCGTGTGTGGCACTCGACCACTGATGAGTAGTGACTGTCGGAGTGACCAACAATAGGGACCCCCATCGTGTAGCTTGCTCTTCACGCTTATATGCTACTCGATCATACTGCCCACTTGGCACTCGAGAATAGTGGTTGGTGTTGAGTTGGGACAGTTGTCATGCTCGAGCCACCGAGGCCACATTGGGGTTGTGGTAGCTTTAGGGTGAGCCGACATGACCATGCATGCTGCATTGTTGTGACTTATATCATTTTTGCATATTGCCGTATATATACATATATGCATGTGTATATATATATGGTTATGATTAATATATATATAGATGCAGTCTATATATATATATATGCTTATTGTGATGTTGTATTTGATTGTACTATGCTTGCTGCATTTGGTTGTATATCATATTCATGCATGTTTCTTGCATTTGTTATACAGTTGTGTCGGATATTTGTATATTTGTTGGACAGACCATTAGATACCTTGACCTGTATCATGAGTATATTATGAGTTAGTATTACTCTTCCTATTATATATGTTGGATATATGCTCTGGTTGGATCAGAGTAGCGTAGCAGACTTTCAGGTATGTCTGCATTATATGTTGTTTATTTGGTTAGACGGTTTATGCATGTATATGTTTATCATGCTAGTGTTTACCTCATGTACTTGTAGATTTTTCTGTTGAATTACATGTGATATTTGATATATACATGTTTTTCCTATTACCTACTGAGTTTTACTCACCACCACGGACCCTGAGTTTTTCTGCCGCCCAGGTAACTAATAGCCGACTTCGTGATGGACTTGGAGCACCGCTGGCTGGCATCGTCTCATCTCAACTCTGAGAGTCCGGGTTTTGGGTTTTCATTGGTGTTCCGATATGGATTTGGTTTATGTGATGTTTTGTAGTGATTGAACGATGTAAATGTTGTACCTTTCTTTTTCTGGTTTTGTTATGGTGTTCTGAGTCGGTGTTAGTCATACCGGTATGCATGTGTGTAGTTTGTGATGTTGTTGTATTATGTTTCCGATGTATTTTGTGTATTTGTTGTATTTACCTTTATGTGTTATGTTTATTGTGGGCCCAAGGGCCGGATCTGACGAAAATCATAGAGATGTATGGCCCGAGATCAATCAGATTTCATCTAACTGGTCATCTAAGGATTTTAATTCACATTCTACAAAACAAATTTGCCAGTCCCCATTATGTGCAAATCTGCATCTCTTTATAATCCATGTGAGCAATACGTAACTGGAACGAAGCATATTATTAGACCAATCATTGGAAAAGTTTGTGTATAATCAATGTACACATAACTCTAAGAATATGGTTAGAAATGTCAAATATATTATCTTTTAAATTGTGTTTATCATGTTTTAAAAAACAATTTTTATAAGTCATGAAAGATTGATACAAAGTTTGGAAAAACATTAAAAGTTTTATTTATTTCCAAGTTTATGTCAATCTCAAAATCTAAAAAAGATATATATTTTTAAGATTATTTTTCCTTGATAGAAAATGAATTGAAAAATGTGTCTGCAAAATTTTGTGAATTTTTGACACCCTTAGATTTAGTTATGAATTTCTGATTTTCGATCGAAAAATCAAAATGCACGTTTTAGGCAGTTACAGTCAACTGCTGCAGAAACTAGTCGACTGGTCTGTTAGTGAAAGCCCTAGAGCCAATCATGTGATGATTGTTGTATGGACTTTATTGTATCATATTCCTATTTATTAAGGCATGGTTATTATATTTACTTGTATTGGTGCCAAATAACTAAATATAATAATGTCCTTGAGTAGTAGGTTCTTATCTATATCAATCGATTGGTTGAATCGATAATGAGATGATATAGAGAACACTACTCTTAATCATTCCTAGTATTAACATTCAGGGACAATGTTAATGCGTAGAGACTAGCATGTAGGTCAACAAGATGACTTGATCTCACAAGTCATGGATATGAGCTATCAAGTGGACACAGGGGTAGGCCTTGGAGACTGTATACGGACTGACCCGCCATGAGAAAGTATCATGGATCGCTATATGAGTGTCATATACTTTCTCATGTGGCTATTAGTATGACTATTAGTCCTTAGACCAAGTCACCATGGTTCCCTACATAATGGAGTTGCATACTTTGGCTTCACAAACGTCACCCGTAAATGGGTGGACTATAAAGGCGACATCGGGTATGTAACTAATTATGCGGAGGGATGTGAGTGATGTAGATGAGATCTATCCCTCCTATATGACGGGGTGACATCGATATTCTTGATAGAGTGAGACCACGGCGCATGGTTATGCCCAAATGAGTCAATATGAGATATTGAGCTCATTTGATTAGAGTGAGTCTACTGAGTTCAAGATTTAGATTGTACCGAGGATGACACGGTCTATGCCTCGATTGGTCAATCTAGATGTCAAGGATAGAGGGACATTGTCACATATTGTGAGAGTCACAATTAGTAGTCACAAAGGTGATGTTGAGCTCAACATTCTTGTAACTTGGGTAGCAATGATGTGTTGCTAGATACCGCTCATTGCTTATGTTCCTAAATCGGTTTAGGACATTGCCAACGCTTACAAGAACCTATAGGGTCACACACATAAGAGCAATTAGATGGAGATTAGGTTCATATGATGAACCATGAGGATTAGGTTCATGGATGAACCAAATTGGATTAAGAGTAATCCAAATTAGACTAATTGAGTTAGACTCCGATTCAAGTGTTGAATGAGTCTAATTGAGATTTGATTCATCAAATCAATTTAAATTAATGAATAGAGATTCATTAAATTAAATTGACTTGAATCAAATGGTTGGATTTGATCAACCATGGGAGATTAGAGGTCAAGTTTGACTTGACTTGAGAGCGAAGATGAAAGGTCAAGTTTGAATTGACCAAAGGCTAGGTCATTTTGATGACTTGGCATGGCAGACCAATGTTGATGCTCCACTTCATCATTGACTTTGTCAATTGATGCCACATCATGAGTTAGACCAAGGATCATTGGAGTTACATGCATGCATGTAACCCCTCTCCATGAAGTGGCAGCCACTCCATTAGATGGGATGATTGATTTTGGTGGCTAATTGACTTCATCTTCAACCTTGGAACTTTTCCTCTCAAGCTCTCTCCCTCTCCTTCCTCATCTTGCCGAGACACCCTAGGAGTGCTAGCACACTCAAGTGTGTTTTTCCACCTATTGCTTGTGTGGATACCAGAGAGTGTGCACTGACACTCTCGAGTTCCGGCGGACTTTTGGACGAGCGGGATTTGCGAAGGGCATCGCATCGAGGGTAACGCTCTTATCTCTTAGATCTAAGGTAGATCTAGGGTTTTTATACAAGCACATACATGTTTTGTTTTAATACTTCTTCGCACGGATCCGTGGCCGGGGGCTTCCGAGGTTTCCGCAACGCAAAAAAGCGGTTTTTTGGCTCGGAAAAACCTTGATGGTATCGAGCCACGTCTGAAGCATGTATGTGTTTCGTTTTGTTGTTTTTATATTAGATATAAAAATTACAGATTTATATGTTTCTGTAAATTTTCTTATTTTATAGAATTTTTGGGTATTTTCTCGTAGAGTCAAGCGAGTGTTGGGACACTCGTGAAACTTCAACCGTCGAGAAAAACTCTCCGAATCGGCGAGTTCTCGCTTTAGGTTTTTGGGACAGCGACTTAAGTCGCTGTAAGATCATTGTAGGGACACTCGCGAAGTTTATTTTGCGAGTAGGGGCGCTGCCCCTATCCCCGAAAGGGGCCATGTCCCGCGATCGCGCCCGGAAACCGCTTAGCGGGACCGTTACGGAGAGTTGACTCATAAATTCGAAATAAATTAAGAAAAATTATAGAAATTTCTGTAAAAATACATAATTTAGAATTATGTATAATTCTGTGATTGTCATGGCCCAATAACCCAATTGGATTGGATTAAGTGTGTTGTAATTCATAATACGGCCTGCGTGCCGTTTTGTGGTTGTGCGTGTTGTAAAGTGTTTGCGACCTGCGCGTCGCACCTATTCTTTTAATATTCTAGTTATAAATAGTTTTAGACTCGAATGTAACTCGAGTTTCGCATTTGTAATGTACAAAAATGGAGCGGTGGAAAGTCCACTTGAAGACGAGCTTACGAGAAGGGTGACGACGACACATGGCGGTCAAAGGAAGCGCTTGGAGAAGCCGCTAGCCTTAGGTTGACCGTCCGATCTTCTCATTGGCTTGAGAAGATCGTAGTAGGGCCATGACTATATCACATTTAATGATATATATATATGTATATTTAATTGATTTTGCTTGTATGTATGTGATGCATGCTAGTAGAAACATGTTTGTATGTATATGATGCATGCTAGGTTAATTTTCTTGTATGTATATGATGCATGCTAGAATAATTAATGTATGTATATGATGCATGCTAATATAGGATAATAAAGGCCTAAATGCGTATAAGATACACATTACGATTAGATTAGATCATAATCGAATCAACTCGAAAATGCCTACAGCCTTGATACCCATCACTACCTCGATCATTTGTTGTTGTTGAATCGCCAAAGCGAGCAACGCATATTATCTTGGTAGGGTGCGGAGGGACAATCTTGGTCCCGCCTATCACGACTCGGGTTAG
This sequence comes from Wurfbainia villosa, assembly GCA_025175895.1. Taxonomy (NCBI): domain Eukaryota; kingdom Viridiplantae; phylum Streptophyta; class Magnoliopsida; order Zingiberales; family Zingiberaceae; genus Wurfbainia; species Wurfbainia villosa. The sequence continues at coordinate 1,968,713 of CM046005.1, forward strand.
AGTAAGCTCAATTAGATTGAGCAAAACTAGTTAACTCAATTGGATCGAGTAGAACTATAGGCATATTCCAATCGTTGGAAAGATAGGTTAAGATCGCATTTACACTAAATCTTGGGCGATTTAGCCAAAGCTAACTCAAGGTCTTTTGTAAATGTGGGTCTTAATCCTATAAACAAGAGTTGCATAGAGATGTAATCGGTAATGTGTTACCCACCGATCATACTAAGTCTTGGGCGATTTAGCCAAAGCTAACTCAAGGCTTAGTATGATGTGGATCTTGTCCCCAAGAATTATAGCTAGTTTGTATGAATCTAGTAAAAGTGGTTTGACCACATCCATAACTCGATTCTACAAAATTCCTATAATTTAGTGGGAGCATCATTTGATTAAAGGCCTAATTAAATGATAAAAGGAATATGATATTAATCCTCTGCATTGTATGTTGTAGATTACTATGTCAACAAACACGAACACTCTCTCTCTGCGATCTGTCCTTGAGAAGGACAAGCTCAATGGAGCAAATGTCCTGGACTGGTACAGGAACCTGAGAATTGTTCTCACCCAAGAAAGGAAGCTGTACGTCCTGGAGCAGCCCATTCCGGAGGCACCTCCTGCCAATGCCTCACGAGCTGACAAAGATGCTTACAAGAAGCATCAAGATGATGCATTAGATGTGTCATGTCTAATGCTCGCGACCATGAACTCTGAGCTTGGAAAACACGAGTTCATGAATGCTTATGATATGGTTGGACATCTTCGTCAACTATATCAAGGACAAGCTAGGCATGAGAGATATGAAGTCTCTAAGGCATTATTTGGGTCCAAAATGCAAGGCGGGACTCACGTGAGTACATATGTACTCAAAATGATTGAGTGCGTAGAAAACCTACAAAGGCTGGGATTCCCACTTGGCCAAGAGTTGGCCACTGACCTAATCTTGCAATCTTTGCCAAGAGCCTTCGATCAATTTGTCATGAATTATAACATGAATGAAATTGATAAGCCATTGCCTGAAATGCTCAGCATGTTGAGAATCGCTATGAGCTTAACCTTAAGAAGGGTAAATCGACACCATTTTGATGGTGCGAGAAAAAAGAAAGGCAAGGGCAAGCCTAAAGGTAAGGGAAAGTCCCAAGCCAAGGGCAAAGGCAAAGAACTTAAACCCAAAGGAGGGGTAGCCAAGGAAGGGGCTTGCTTCTTCAGGAAGCGAGACAACTGGGCGTAATCGCAAGGCATACGGAAGATCTTAAGAAGAAGAGAAGTGAGACTTCTACTTCAGGTATAAATGTTATAGAAGTCAATCTATCTATTTCTTCATCATGGGTATTAGATACCGGATGTGCATCTCACATTTGTACCAATGTGCGGGCGAGAAATAGCAAGGCATTGACAAAGGCGAGGTGGACCTACGAGTAGGCAATGGAGCAAGGGTTCTTTATTCTTTGTAGGAACTTATGATCTATCTCTGCCCTCTGGGCTTGTACTAGAATTAGAAGAATGTTGTTATGTGCCTGCTTTAACTAAGAACATCATTTCAGTTTCTTGTTTGGACAAGAAAGAGTTTTCATTTATAATAAAGAACAAATGTTGTTCAGTTTATTTAAATGATATGTTCTATTGTAGTGCACCTCTAATGAACGGACTCTACTTTCTAGACTTAGAGAGCCCTATCTATAACATAAGTACAAAGAGGTTCAAATCAAATGAGTTCAACCAAACCTATCTCTGGCATTGTCGCTTAGGTCACATAAATGAGAGTCGCTTATCTCAGCTCCATAAGGATGGGCTGCTAGACTCATTTGATTTTTAATCATATGAGACATGCGAGTCTTGCCTTTTAGGCAAGATGACCAAGACTCCCTTTAGTGGACATAGCGAAAGAGCAACAGATTTGTTAGGACTTATACATAGTGATGTATGTGGTCCTTTCAATGTTGCTGCTAGAGGTGGTTACAGGTACTTCATTACATTTACTGATGACTTCAGTAGATATGGTTATGTGTATCTTATGACACATAAATCTGAATCCTTTGAAAAGTTCAAAGAATTCAAGAATGAAGTACAAAACCAGCTTGGCAAGAGTATTAAGATACTTCGATCAGATCGAGGTGGTGAATACCTTAGCCATGAGTTTCGTGACTATCTAGCTGAGTGTGGGATTCTATCCCAACTCACTCCTCCTGGAACACTACAGTGGAATGGTGTATCCGAAAGGAGGAATCGTACCCTATTGGATATGGTACGATCTATGATGAGTCACACAGATCTTCCTATATCCTTTTGGGGATATGCTCTTGACACAGCAGCCTTTACCCTTATCCGTGTACCATCCCAGGCTATGGTAAAGACACCATATACGATATGGACAGGGAAAAATCCCAAGATGTCTTTTATGAGGATTTGGGGTTGTGAGGCTTACGTTCGACGTCAAGTCTCAGACAAACTGGGACCCAAATCCGATAGGTGCTATTTTGTTGGATATCCCAAGGATACAAAGGGATATTACTTCTACATTCCCAGTCAGCACAAAGTGTTTGTGGCGAAGCTGGGTTTTTCTAGAAAGGATTTTGTTTCTAGAAAAACTAGTGGGAGTACCTTCGATCTTGAAGAAATTCAAGATAAGGACCATAGAGGCCTTGATGGAGGTTGAGCAGAACCACAAAGTGTTGTGGGTGATGAGGTTGTTGCACAAAGAGTTGTGGAACAACCACTGCTCAAGTAGACCTACCTCTTCGCAGTGTCCGATAGGGATGCGTCGTCGACTGAGAGATACTCATTTCTCTTGTCTGACCATGATGACGTTATGCTCATTGAGAATGAGCCTACCTCCTATCAGGAAGCTGTGATGAGCCCAGATTCTGAGAAATGGCTAGACGCCATGAGATCCGAAATGGAATCCATGTACACTAACCAAGTATGGACTTTGGTTGATCCACCTGAAGGGGTCAAACCCATTGGGTGTAAGTGGGTCTTTAGGAGAAAGACTGACATGGATGGACTTACGCATACCTATAAGGGCCGATTGGTGGCTAAAGGTTTCAAGCAAATTCATGGTATTGACTATGATGAAACCTTTTCTCCAGTGGCGATGTTTAAGTCCATTCGGATCTTGCTTGCTATTGCAGCATACCACGATTATGAGATCTGGCAGATGGATGTCAAAACCGCGTTTCTGAATGGAAACTTACTCGAGGATGTGTACATGACACAACCTGAGGGTTTTGTAGATCCACAGCATACTGGGAAGGTATGCAAGCTGCAAAGGTCCATTTATGGGCTAAAGCAAGCTTCTCGGAGCTGGAGTCTTCGATTCAATGATGCGATCAAACAGTTTGGTTTCATCAAGAATGAAGATGAACCCTGTGTCTACAAGAGGATTAATGGGAACACATTTGTGTTCCTTGTACTGTATGTGGATGACATACTACTCATTGGGAATGACATCCCTTCGCTACAGTCTGTGAAGACTTAGCTGGGGACGTGCTTCTCAATAAAAGACTTAGGTGAAGCAGCCTGTATTCTAGGCATCAAGATCTATAGAGATAGATCTAAGAGATTGCTTGGCCTAAGTCAGAGTACATACATTGACACGGTATTACTTCGGTTTGCCATGCAGAATTCCAAGAAAGGACTTTCACCGATGTCACATGGTGTGAGTCTTTCGAAGACTCAAAGTCCCTCTTCTAGAGAGGAGAGAGACCGCATGGATAAGATCCCTTATGCATCTGCTATAGGATCTATCATGTACGCCATGCTATGTACTCGTCCTGATGTCTCGTATGCTTTGAGCATGACGAGTAGATACCAGTCAGATCCAGGTGAGCATCACTGGATAGCAGTCAAGAATATTCTTAAGTACTTGAGAAGGACTAAAGAATATTTCTTGATATTTGGAGGCGATAAGGAGCTAGCTGTAAAGGGTTACAGCAATGCCAGCTTCTAAACTGACCAGGATGATTATAGATCGCAGTCAGGGTTCGTGTTTTGCTTGAATGGTGGCGCTGTGAGCTGGAATAGTTCCAAGCAGAACACAGTTGCTGATTCTACAACAGAGGCCGAATATATCGGTGCTTCCATCTTATTCGAGAGATTATCGATAGAGGAGATGTGAAGATTTGCAGAGTACCCACAGAGGCTAACATCGCAGATCCCTTGACCAAGGCTTTGGCACAGAAAAAGCATGATGGTCACACTAGGTCATTGGGTATTAGATACTACGGTGATTGGCACTAGTGCTAGTGGGAGATTGTTAGTGAAAGCCCTAGAGCCAATCATATGATGATTGTTGTATGGACTTTATTGTATCATATTCCTATTTATTAAGGCATGGTTATTATATTTACTTGTATTGGTGCCAAATAACTAAATATAATAATGTCCTTGAGTAGTAGGTTCTTATCTATATCAATCGATTGGTTGAATCGATAATGAGATGATATAGAGAACACTACTCTTAATCATTCCTAGTCGAGTATTAACATTCAGGGACAATGTTAATGCGTATAGACTAGCATGTAGGTCAACAAGATGACTTGATCTCACAAGTCATGGATATGAGATATCAAGTTGACACATGGGTATGCATTGGAGAATGTATACTGAATGACCCGCCATGAGAAAGTATCATGGATCGTTATATGAGTGTCATATACTTTCTCATGTGGCTATTAGTATGACTATTAGTCCTTAGACCTGAAGTCACCATGGTTCCCTACATAATGAATTGCATACTTTGGCTTCGTCAAACGTCACCCGTAAATGGGTGGACTATAAAGGCGATTACTGGGTATGTAACGAATTATGCGGAGGGATGTGAGTGATGTAGATGGGATCTATCCCTCCTATATGACGGGGGTGGCATCGATATTCTTGATAGAGTGAGACCACGAAGTGCATGGTCATGCCCAAATGAGTCAATATGAGATATTGAGCTCATTTGATTAGAGTGAGTCTACTTGGAGTTCAAGATTTAGATTGTCAGGATGACCACGGTCTATGCCTCGATTGGTCAATCTAGATGTCAAGGATAGAGGGACATTGTCACATATTGTGAGAGTCACAATTAGTAGTCACAAAGGTGATGTTGGAGCTCAACATTCTTGTAACTTGGGTAGCAATGATGTGTTGCTAGATACCGCTCATTGCTTATGTTCCTAAATCGGTTTAGGGACATTGCCAACGTTACAAGAACCTATAGGGTCACACACATAAGAGCAATTAGATGGAGATTAGGTTCATATGATGAACCATGAGGATTAGGTTCATGGGATGAACCAAATTGGATTAAGAGTAATCCAAATTAGACTAATTGAGTTAGACTCAAGTTGATTCAAGTGTTGAATGAGTCTAATTGAGATTTGATTCATCAAATCAATTTAAATTAATGAATAAAGATTCATTAAATTAAATTGACTTGAGTCAAGTGGTTAGATTTGATCAACCATGGGAGATTAGAGGTCAAGTTTGACTTGACTTGAGAGGGAAGATGAAGGTCAAGTTTGACTTGACCAAATGCCATGTCATGGTGATGACTTGGCATGGGCCAATGATGATGCTCCACATCATCATTGATTTTGTCAATTGATGCCACATCTTGAGGTAGATCAAGGGTCATGGGAGTTACATGCATGCATGTAACCCCCCTCCATGAAGTGGCCGGCCACTCCATTAGATGGGGTATTGATTTTTGGTGGCTAATTGACTTCATCTTCAACCTTGGAACTTTTCCTCTCAAGCTCTCTCCCTCTCCTTCCTCATCTTGCCGAGACACCCTAGGAGTGCTAGCACACTCAAGTGTGTTTTTCTTCCACCTATTGCTTGTGTGGATACCATAGAGGAGTGTGCACTTGACACTCTCGAGTTCCGGCGGACTTTTGGACGAGCGGGATTTGCGAAGGGCATCGCATCGAGGGTAACGCTCTTATCTCTTAGATCTAAGGTAGATCCAGGGTTTTTATACAAGCACATACATGTTTTGTTTTAATACTTCTTCGCACGGATCCGTGGCCGGGGGCTTCCGAGGTTTCCGCAACGCAAAAAGCGGTTTTTGCGGCTCGGAAAAACCCAACATGGTCTTATACCAGTCAACTGCTGGCACTGATTTTTGGCAGATTGCTTGATTCCCTCATCTGAAGCCAAACCTAAGTTATCTTAACCCTATGATATGACTAGCACAATATTTAAATGATAATTGTCTAAGGATTAAGGGGGAGTAGGACTAATTGGTGCAATAGTTAAGGGGGAGGTTTACTATATCAATCTTTAAACCCAAACCTATGTGCACATGCTTTATTGTTGGTGTAAAGTTAGGCAATACTCTTACTCCTGTTTTCATAATTTTCTCAACATGTTAAAGTTTGAATGTGTCTTGGATTAAGGGGGAGATTTAAGTATATTTTATTCTTTATTTCAAAGCATAAAAACGTTACTCACACATGATTTTCTTGAAAAATGACCTATTTATTTTTGATGTGTGTCAAAGGGGGAGAGAGGGAAGATTTAAGTTAGAATTCATATTGTGACATATGATGTTGTTATTGCATATTTAAAGACTTAACTTAAATGATTGTCAAACATAAAAAAGGGAGAGATTGTTGGTCCAAGTATGCTCCAAGTATTAATATTTTGATATTTGGATAATCATTTATAGTTAGGCAATATTTGTGATTTAACATGGATATTGAGTATCAAGTACAAAGAAAGTCTAAGTGTGAAGACTTGGCAAGTAAAGTCCAAGGATATACTCTTGACGAGAAAAATCCAAGAATGAGGACTTGACGACATAAGTTCAAGTGTGTAGTCTTTGGTGGCGTAAGTCCAAGTGGATCATGGCAAGGAAGTCCAAGGATGGATTTTTGGCAGCATAAAGTCCAAGTGTGTAATCTTGGTGGCATAAGCGGCAGTCGATTGAGGATATGCCCTAGTCGACTGATGGCAGACTGCTAAATTGTGCTATGGTAGTCGATTTGTGGTTTACACCAGTCGACTTCCCACTATCAATCGACTGCTAGAATTGAGCAATCGACTGGTTTAAGTGGACAAGAGCATAGAAGCTTTCTGAGTCGACTGTTCGCTTGAAGCAGTCGACTGTTGACTTCGGTAGTTGAATTTTGTTATGAGCAGTCGACTGATCAGGTGGTTATTGAGTGGTGACGATCGCGATCAGGCTTCGTCAGAAGCTGTTGGATGCAACCAATAGTGGCACTAGTCTCGAGTGGGACTTGAGCAGGATTTTGATGTTTGATAATGGGCTGACATATGTTTGACAATATGGTTTGACCATATATTGATCATATGACTAGTGGATGATTGGGATATCCAAGGTCATATGAAGGAGATTATCACGGAGGAGATTATTGGAGCAATCGGCCTCAGGTCAAGGTTGACCAAGCTCGAGTGAGACTCGAGTGGAAGTCCAAGTAAGGCAAGGGAAAGTCCAAGTATGAATACTTGGCAATGGAAAAATCCAAGAATGGATTCTTAGAAAGGAAAAAGTCCAAGTGGATAGTCTTAGCAATGGGAAGTTCGAGTATGGATACTTGACAAAAGAAAAATCTAAGGGTGCAGTCTTGGTCGTGTAAGTCCAAGTGTGTAGTCTTGGCGGTGAAAGTTCAAATATGGATATTTGGCAAAGGAAAAGTCTAAGGGTGTAGTCTTGGTCATGTAAGTCCAAGGGTGTAGTCTTAGTGACGAAAGTCTAAGTTTGAAGACTTGGCAAAGGAGACCCGTTAGCATGACAAAGCTGATGGAAGCACTTGAAAGCTAGGGCTAAGGGTGAGGAGTCGTGGACTCGAACCAAGGACTTGAGGCTGATAGAAGTGGCTTGAAGGCTTAGGTCTAGGCTAAGGGTACCCGATGGTATGACAAAGCTAATGGAAGCACTTGAAAACTAACGCGAAAGGTGAAGGAGTCATGGAGGACTCGAATGGACCTTGAGGGCGTGAGGCTAATGGAGGTGGCTTGAAGGCTTAGGTCTAGGCTTACAAGTATGAGGGGATCTACTTAGATTAAACCTCAGTTTTGAAGTTCACCAGTTGATTGGCCGAGTGCTCGACACTTGGGAGCTCAATTTGGCTCAGACAGTCAACTTGGGTTATGACCTAGTTGATTGGTCAAGTAGTCGACTGAGGCTCGACTGCTTACCTGTGGCTCACTCCGACAATCAATTGGTGGCTTGCACCAGTCGATTGGCCATTGGTAGTTGACTGCTAGAGTTGAGTAGTTGATTAACCTTAAGTGGACAAGGCATAAAAGGTTTTGTAGTCGACTGTTGCCTTATAGTAGTCGACTGATGGTTATGATAGTCGATTGTTGGGTCAGAGCAGTCGACTGACCAATCAAAATATGACGTGGATTAGTCTGTTGTGAGGCAACGGTACTATGAGCAGTCGACTCCTGGGTAAGGACAATTGAATGCTAGGCAGAAACCAGTTAGAGTTGCAACTTTATAAGGAGATTCCGATGGAGGATGAAGAAGTCGGTTCTTGGTGATTTGGGAGGGGATTTGCTGTTGTATTCTAGACCTTCCAAGGCATTCAAAGAAACAACATCAACAAGCAATCAAAAGTTCAATCTTGTAAAGTATTTTCACTTGTTTCTTTCATTTGCTATTGTATTTGCTTGCATTTGATGTTTCCTTGTTGTAAGCTTCATATTATACGAGGTTTCTCTACCTCCGGTGTCATATCAAGAAGGAGAGGTTTTAGTGAGTATAGATCACTAGAGCCTGGTCATAGAGTAGGAACTAGGATTTCGAATCATGTAAAATCTCTATGTTGTGAGTATGTTTTGTTTTTGTATTGTTTGTTTTGTATTTCTGCTGCATACTAGCCTTTGTAGATGAACACGAACGAAAGAAATCGACGAACACTATTCACCCCTCCCCCCCCCCTCCAGCGCATCCAAACAATCCTAACACTTAAGACTTAACATTGAATTTATGACAATTATAAGAGATTTGTAGCCTGGCTGTCAATGGTGTAGTCAAGATTTTCAAACAAAGGGGGCGATTCAATAAACTAAAAAAATAATACAACATAAAATATATAATAAAAATTATATATTAACTTCATATGTTTTTACAATAATATTTGTTGAGATTTCATACTTTGAAAATGCTGAATAATAGTTCTATTATCAATTGTATCAAGCACATCTCACTCAATATATGATACTAAACAATCATTTACTATCATCTCCCAATCGATTACGAAGTAAGATTTATTTTCATTGCTAAAAACATTCTCTCTATAATTGTATTTGCAATGCGAAATAATAATATAACATTAAAAGTAAATATATTAAAGGATACAATCGATGTTTCTTCAATTGAACCATCCTTTTAACAAACTCTCTAATTCCTACAATCTTAGAGAATTGATTGCTACTTCATATGTCAAAAATAAAGTTATCAAGTTGGTGCTCAAGATGCATTAACTCTATCGGAGAGAAATCGAATAGATAAAACTGAGCAAACCGAAGTAATTTTCTTTTATTATAAGCAAAGAATGAATTTGATGGATCAAGATAAGTCATACATAACAACTCTATGTTCACCTCGTCAAAGCGACTATTCAAATCTTAAACTTGTAAATCTATCACTTCATAAAAAATTTCAATGCGATAATAGTGAAGATTTATCTTTCCTTCAATATTTCATTATGATATCTCATGAAAGATGAATAAGTCTTCCATGTGTGGGATGACTATCTCATATTTAACATAAAATAAAGAAATTTCATTTCATAATAAATCACAACAATCATCTCTTATGATTTGCAATTGATGTTTATTTGATCTTACAAAAATTATGACATTTACGATGTCTTGACCTTTTCTTTGCAAAGCTTGCGACAATTCATTCATGACCTCTAAAATATTCTTCAGTAAGTGCATCTAAAATACAAATTCATATTTTACCATCGATTTCAGTAGATTTTTGTTTGCACTATTTGCTTATATATGATCTTTTTTTCCATCTTCAATAATTAAAATGGCATCAATAATTGAAGGACACAAGCATGTCAAACTCAATATTGTATTATAATGTGAATCCCAATGTATACTCTCATCTCTTTTTAATTTCTTCTCTTAATCCATACCTCATTCGGTGAAGATATCATCATTGTCAATTCTTTCAATAATTTTTTCAAATTGTTTCTCACTAAATATGTCTCTTTGTTTATATAATGTTTCAAAAACATTGTTCAACTATACAACCACATAAAATAAAAATAAAAATTCTCATATGATTTTTATCAACAGCTATAAATGAAAGTTACAGTTGATGAACAAAATAATAAATATAATAAATGGCCTTCTTCTATGTGATTTCCAAGTGAAGTTCAAGTTTAATTTAAAAATTTTATGGCAAGTGAAGAAGTTTTCTTGCGTTCGATTTTAGATGAATAAAAAATAGAGCGTACATAAATTTAAAATTTATTTATGGATTATTTTTATGATAAGTAAAATAAAAAAAATCATGACAATTTATCAAAAGGCATACTCGATGTTTTAAAATTCTTTAGAGGTGTGACATACTTTATTTTTTTTTATCAAAGATACACTTAATTTTAAAATAATTTTTCTCGATTATTAGAATATATTGTTTTAAAATTAATTATCCATTGCTATGTAATTTTAGATTTTGAAAAGAGAAATAAGTTAATAGTGTGATTTTTATCATATTGGCATTTAAAGTACCATATAATTCTGATATCTTAAATCTAACAATATAATGGTGTTGAACTTTAAAAATCAACACCATGTTAGCATTACACCTCCAAAATCAGTGTCACATATCTAATTTATCGAACCAAACAAACAGTGGCGTTAGACTTTAAAAAAGAATATCAAAATAATATTGAATTATCAAAACCAAGCAATACAATGTTTAAAAAAAAATCTAATTTCTTAAACCAAGTAATACAGTAGTACTAAATTTTGAAAATTGTGGTTCTAAAATTTCAAAACCAACGTCATAAAATTTTGATTAATTAAACCAATAACATAGTGGTGTTGAACTTTGTGTTAAGATCATCGTCGCACTAGAGGGGAGGAGGTGTGAATAGCGATTCGATTCAATCTTCGATTACGTGCTCACATCCATGCTTGTCTACAAAAGGTTATACACAGCGAAAATAAAGTATAAATAAATACAAACACATAAGCACTACACTTAGATTTTTACGTCGTTTGGAATTCCCGATTCATACTCCACGACTTATCTCTATGATAGTTCCACTATCTCTTTCTCCTTTTCGGAAACCTTCCGGAGGTAAAGAAACCTCTTACACCTATTCTTTACAACAAAAGCAACCAAATATAAAGATGAAGAATCTAAAGCGAAATACAACATAAATACACTTCACATAAGAAAGCTTTTGATCGTTATTTAATTTGATTGCTTTGGAAAGCTTTTTGAAATTCTGGAATACAACAACTCCTCTTTAAACTCTTCAAAAATTGACACTTGAAAAGTTCATGAAGCCCCCTTTTTATAGGCTATCTTCGGGCTGATCTTCGCTTATTAGTCGATTGGTCTTATCTCTAGTCGATTGGTCTCTCGATTGTTTACTTTCAATGACATGATCCACGTCGAATTTCAATCCAATAGTCGATTGTGTTAGGACCTTGATATCGTAGAGGGGGGGGGTGAATATCATTCTTCGATTCTTACGATGATCATTTTGGTCGTGCTCCTCAACAATAATGTTAGCACAGCAAAAACACAAATATAAATGAAAACAAAATACAAGACAAGCAACCACAAATACTACACACGGTTTTACGTGATTCAAAATCCTCGTTCTTACTCCACGGTCGAGCTCTAAAGTAAGCTGTAGTGATGCACACCACCACTAAGCCTTCTTCTTCTTGGAATGACACCGGAGGTGAAGAAACCTCTTACAATGGAGCTTACAATAGAAGCAATAACAACCAAACACAAACAAATGAAATAAATGAAATTACAATACTTTACAAGTGAGCTTTTAATTGCTTGTTGATCTGGTTGCTTTGAAAGGCTTTGAAGGTCTAGAAAGCAATAACGATTCCTCTTCAAAAGTTCCAAGAATAAGCTTCTTCTTTCCTTCATCGCAACCTCCTTTTAAAGTACCGCTCGGGTTGATTTTGTCGTCCAGTCGACTAATCTTACCCACCAGTCGATTGTTCGCTTGAATATTGTCTCATAATGGACTAATCCACATCGGAAATATTTGATCAATTGACTGCTTATATTCATCAGTCGATTGCTATGAGCTAGCATTTTACTCAAAAATATTTTGTGCTCTGTTTACTTAAGGTCAATCGTGTCACGCCCCGATGGAGTCCCCGCCAGACGAAAATCCGGCAGCATCTCCCCTATACGGGTGACAATGCCAATTTACATACAAGGCCTACATGACCACTATACATCGGTCAACACGACCGAAATCCAAACAACCCACGCAGATAATAAATTAGGCCTCTGACCAACTATCAAAGAAAAAGGTAAACAGTCTACATAACTAGACTTACCCCTTCTGCCATCTGGGCAGGAATACCCAACCCAAACCAATCGAAATAAATCCGATCAAAGGTCCCTAAGGACATACCAAAATATCCACAGGTACAAATATCCAACTCCAGTCCTAAACATATATTCTAATCAGAATATCCAAAACCGTAAACACAAATAACAAATAGAACTTTCACGACGAGTGGGGTTTGGCAGCTGGACTCTCCTGACAGCTTCATCCTGAAATAGATATAAATCAACGGGGTAAGTTCAAAGAACTCAGCGGGTATAGTCGATATGCAAAGTAAGATATAGCTAACAATAAAAATCATGCTAGTACAGTCTCACATATAGGGTAAGTAAGAAATAAATGCAAAAGGACTGTACTCACCTGAATCTCCTACCCTGATATAGGAGCATGTGCCTGACTAGAAGTAACAAAGTCATCACCATATATATAAATATGAATCCTGTATGCATGACAATCATATGCAACATCCAAGGCATCAATAAAAATGCAACAAACACAATACAAATGCGATCCGTGCAAAATGCATGTCGTGCAAATGACATGGTCACCCCTGACGCTAGTCAACCGCCTCACACGCAATGGTGAACCCGAGTGGGTAGGGCTATGATAACTGTGCACTCTGCCATCACTACTCCTAAGTGACCGAGTAGACAGGATGCTATCGAAGTACACCTATCCTCCTGTCCCAAACAGAGTGGGGGAGCTAAGCTCTAATCTCCCGGTGTCATAGACCAGAGGAGGGATCCCTGCCCGCTACCACGCTGCCTCATCGCTACCCATGAGCGGACCAGGGGAGCCTGACAGAGCAACTGCACACACCCTCCTGATGTACCACTAACCCATGAGTGGCAGTGTGTACAGGCCATGTAACTGGCTGCGGGCTCAATAATAAAGGAACCTCGTCCAGCCAGCATGCAATCATGCAAGATGGTGCATGATACTAAAACATGTAAATCCAACTAAATACACCTATCCGAATAATATGCACAATCAATATATACATATCCATAATCCAAGTAACTATGATCCAAATAAAACAGGGAAGATATAATCATAACCTCTCACATGCATGTATCAAGTAGACACCAAAAACATACTAGGCATATAAACATGAAAATTATTGCAAACTATCCTAACTAGCATATCAACTTGACTATATCTAAAAGATAAGTCAAAATACCCGCCTGATAAAATGTCCGCAAAAAGAATCAGATCGTCACGACCGTGAACCTGCCTCGTGACCGAAACCTGCAAAATGCATAACTATTGTTAAACACAAAATACCATTCACCGACAAATCGAATACTTAATCGATTCCTTCCATAACCAATTAATCCAAAGTAAATCCATCAAATCCAAGCACACGACAACGTGCTAAATTACTACTATGTATCCCCAAGTAGACCCTCAACCCCTAGGTCACAAATTGTGATTAACTCTTCAATCCAAGAACATATCCTTGCAATTAATCTCACCATGATCAATACTCATCATATAAAAATATTATCGATAATGGCAACAATCATCATAGTATTACAATGATATAATCTTTGATTGCACCTAAAAAAAAATCAATCAATCAATCTCAAACCAAAATAGATCTATCCCACAGATCAAAATTTATCCGAAATCAACCAACAATCTAATCTCCACTGAACAACTACAATTAACCGAATAACACAATCAAATCATGTTTATTGGCCCTAGAATCTCACCGACAACCAATCCTTTCCCCAAATCAGATCCCAACTCAATTAATTATCATCACTTAATGTTGTTCCACAACAAACACAGTCTGAGCACATCCCCCAACACCCACCATCCAGCATAATCTCCAAACATAAACATCACAGCCAACTCCCCAGATCAAACATACATCCACATATACAAAAATTAATTACAACATGGAAAAAAAAAGTAAATCGAGCTTACCAGTGGGTGGAACCTAACCAGCAGCAATCCCCTAAAACCGACAGCCCTGTTCACTGGCTACAATTGGTGGTCACAATCCCTCTTCACCAGGAAAAAAAATCCAACGCCTATGCCCCTGCCCTTGCTCCAACAGAAATCGCACGGCTAGGTTTAACACTCATCCAAAAATCAAGAAGAGAGAGTCGGCCCCTTACCTTGCTACCGGTAGAAACTCGCCGGCGATACTCGGCCAGAAGGGCAGAGGAGGCCGGCGGCTGCGGCGAACAACGGGGAAGAGGGCACCCGCGGCGACTGTCCTGTGGCTGTGGACGCATCGCGACGGCTGTGCTCGTGGGCGATGAGTGTGCAGAGACAGCGGCGGAAGCAACGACCGAAGACGTCCATCGGCACTGGCGGAGGGACGACCGACCGCAAGACCCGGGCGGCTGCGGACGAAAGGGTTGCTTCAAGGAGGCCGACGCGTGTCGCCTGTGGAAGAGGAGGCCAACGCGCGCAACTGTGGACGGCGAGGAAGAGAAGTCGGTGGAGATGCGGGTGCGGAGGGAGGAAGAAACAGTGGCTTCGGGTGCGAGGAAGAGAAATCGAGAAGAAGGGCGTCGGCTGCTGGTTGCGAAGGGAAGAAGGTGTTCGCGAGAGAGAAACAGGGGTCGCGAGGAAGAAAGGGGAAACCGCCGTAGAGAGGAACGACTAGAGAAATAAGAACCGGTGATTAATTGATTAGGTTTAAGGAAATTAAACTGGTCCAATTAATTAACCCTAACCCTAGATTAGGTTTTTATTAATCCCCAGAAATTTAATTATCCCCGTAATTATCTCGTTCGGACTCCGCTTAAACCCAGAAAAATTCCTAAAATTTCCTAAAAATCCCGAAAAATTTCCAGGATTATTTCTCTAAATTCTTTGGTCATTTAATTAAATATTTAAATTTTTTCGTGTTTAATATTCTCCCCCACTTATAAAAATTTGGTCCCCAAATTTCCTACTCGTGTATGAGTACGAGATGTCACAACAACCTTCTCAGAAATCTGGAGACAAATCACACCTCAAGTGACCAAGTGGGGTTACTGATATCCCCTAAAATTTATCACACCTGCTTCCCGCAGCCCTTCCAAAGTATGAATAGTATCTTCATATCGACCACCTATCAAAAAGTACCTAACTGTACCAGAGTGGAGCACGATATCCGTGACCTGTTAAAGACTTTACCATAATCCTAAGGTAAATCCTGAATCGCTATCACATACGATACTCAAAGATACTCCATGAACTGAAAATCTCCACAGTATAACCTATCCAGCGATCCAACAAACTCATCGTATGGATTGGAAGAAAATGAGTGGACTTAGCTAATCATACTAAGTCCTTTCCGAATTCTAAATAATCTCCCAACATTGTCCCTCATACTAGGCTTTCACGTCCATCTTGGTACAGAACCTTGCTGATTATTTATATACCACCTTTACTAGTTGACACACTAAACACCAGACTTCCAAATCAACTATGTTCCGCATGTTGTTCCACCACGGAGAACGTTTCAATGCTTACTATTTTTCGGATACAATCCGAATACATCTGCAACATATAGAACCTATTGCAATCTACCAACAATACTTATCAATATATCGTGACTAGGCCTCGTAGCTCTCGAGGTAATGAAAAAGGCACTATCTGCAGGCAACGACATGCTACCACGACCGGGACTCGTAGCCAGTCAAGATGTCAGGTAGCTATCTAGCCACAGACGACATACGAATTCAACTATCACTTACTCCGAACCGGTAGAGCAAGAGTACAACTCTATTGTAGATGCTCTCTATCATCCCAATAGGAATCTATCTGTTGTTCCTGAATCAATAGTAACTCTTCCTAAATTCGAATGCAACTATATAACCCACCATTCTTCTCGGAGACGGAGAAATATTTCCTCACAAGAGAAACCTACTATCAAAAATCCAT
Organism: Wurfbainia villosa; assembly: GCA_025175895.1. Classification (NCBI taxonomy): domain Eukaryota; kingdom Viridiplantae; phylum Streptophyta; class Magnoliopsida; order Zingiberales; family Zingiberaceae; genus Wurfbainia; species Wurfbainia villosa. The sequence goes on from CM046005.1 coordinate 1,985,128, forward strand.
TCTATCGCACAAAAATGGGAGATGACTGGGAGACTATTATGACCGATCTCCCTAGTTGCAACTTTCCTTGTTCTAACAACTCCATGCAACTACACAGTAGCTAGCTAAAACCTCATAAGCATTCCTGCTCCTCACCTCTACAAAACAACATAACATCTGCTAAGTCCACGTCATATATATGACAACCCATCTCGTAGTTCCTCATTTGATGTAAACATGGGATACGTCTTGATTAACTACATCAGAAACGCTCCATTCTGTGAAACATTGCATCCGCATACAATACCCTTCCTTCCACCCGAGAATGATCAAACAACTCTGGTGTAAAAGTCAACCATCGTCTGAGCCCTGAAACTAGTTTCACAAGCTTCAGACCAAGTAAATTCCATCACCAATCAGCGGTGTAGACCCACTAGAGCATCCTATCCATATCTATGGTAATAATCAAATCAATACCAGAAAAATCACCATCTACGGTGGCCGAGTGCTCAACTCCAACTACCACCATCACAAATGATCCAATCATGTCCAGAATACACGATTTCCCAAATCCCTGGACGACTAAGTCGTCATAAGTCTAACAAGATAATCAAACCTCATGCAATTCATACCAAGTATGAGATTGTCATCACTACACACCTGCATCCTCTTTACTCTAAGCTGATGATATATCAATCATCCCTACGACTTTGATAATTGTATGACACCCTGTCACTACAATATCAACACCAATCATAAATCAATCCTAGAGTATACACAGGTGTCCTATAGCTGATCTAGATAGATCCTCAATCCACCTTGAAGGATAATCATTTCCTTCTACCACTACTGCATTCCATCATCAATAATCGATGTATAACCTCAAAGATTCATCTCTCTTTGAACAACGAGTTCCAGAGCTTCTCTAGAAATAAAATACTGGGACAAATAAATATCCCATCCAACACCTCCTAGAATTGGAACTTAGATTCTTCCAATTCCCATAATGTTAAGCAACACTGATACCAACAAAATTATCCCCTAGAACAATCGTCATTCTAACAAATACCTCTAGGCATCATCAACCTTGCCAACTTTGAAAGACCGATCGATGACAGTATCTAAGCAACTCCATTTGGCGCTCAGCCAATTGGATGACATTGCTTGGAGTATATCACGAGCTTTAACAACCTTGTGCGCTTTACTCTAGCCCTCTGCCAAAGCACCATAAGTACAAACATTTGGCTCGTAAAATATCATTACCTCTGTATCGATTAAATTATCACTCAGTAGGGGATCTTCGATATCGAAACTATTTCCGAAATCACTCCGATCGCCTACTCTACTTGCTTATACAGCGGCAAGCCTAGAAGTTCCTCTAACACTTCATCTGATTACTCTCGAATTATACAGGCATCTGAGAGACATTCTTATACCATCATGTCATAATCATAACCTCCAAGTTAATATCCATATATCCACATCATATCAACCAAGTTAACTATAACTCAACTAAGCCAACTCTCTCACCATACTATAACATTTCCATCAATCAACCTCTAAACATCCAAAATCAATATCATACCCCTCTGATAATCATCACAGTAATCATCTCAACATCTCACCTGTCGGTGGAAACACTATTAATCCACATGATCCAAATATAGAAATCCTTTTAATCCTATCTGTACATGTTTTAACCACAGATATCTGTAAACACCTATATCTCTCAATATATCATCAAGTAAGATAAACTATAGTAATACCTTAATGATCAATCCTTCAACCATCTACAATTCCTTTCGAGTAAAGATGCAAACTCATCCAAGTTCTGCTCTTAACGGATTCCCTATTTCACAGTGACCTAGAATAAGAATTCTAATCAGATGAATCTAGGTGTATACACCTCTTCCTATCATTTTCTTCAAGAACCATACAACCAGCCTCATATCTCCACAAGTGCACAAACCACTTCTGATAGCCACATAAATCTGAGGAGAAAAATTTAATCCATATTCCTGCTTTCCGCTGGGAAATGAAGTGTTTCATCAATCTTTCATTCCCGGGACAGAGCCTTGATCACGACCAAAATAAACTAAAATTCCAACTAAACCCTCAATCACTCAAGAGGTTGTAAACCTCCATCATCAACATCAAGTTACCATCTCTAGAAACTGACATAATCAATATCGAACATCAACATGGGAGTGAAATAATGCCACGTGAATTTAGCTAGAAGAGCACGTTCACGACTTCTACGATTGTCTTATCAAAAGTGTAGGTTATTATCACTAGGTTGACTACACTATTATCTGGAGACACTTGCTGCAGTGTTATTTTCATAAATATAACTCACCCTAATGCCTCCCGATAGGAACTGATGGAAGATCCAACTATCCTAATCCAAATGTAAGCCAATAAATCGTGGGTGATCGACAACAACTCAAACACTATCTTGAGCCCTTAAATGGGGGTCAACTCTGCAAGTCTAACAAACTCTATAGTGAAACTCCATTAACTATTGATCACTCAACTTAAGGCTCAAGAATTCTCCAACAATGAGTCATATAAAATAACATAGGAAAATACTGTCTCTCGAAAACATCATGAACCCGTGATCCCGTAATGGGTTATTTCCCCAAAATTTCTTATACATATTCCACCAAGTAATAACTTGATCAAAGCAATAGTAAGAAACTAACTCCACTCCCCCTATATAAATACCAATTAGGTACTTAACAGTACCTTCAACGTTATCGATCTAAGCTCAAGCAACTCAAGGATCAAAATCCCTATTGAACTCTGTAACTTAAACCTCCATTGTCTGCATCAACAATAGTATACATTCCTTGTCCCTTACCCACCAGGGTAATAATCTGACTAGCATAATTAGTGAAAATCCCTAACACTGTAGTCCTTGATTTCCACAACAAATGTGACGACTTGACCCCTGCTTTCTGACTCGATATCAGTCAGCTCTCAAAGGAAATTCACCTTTTCGACTCAGGTTCAAGACTCACAGACTGAACAAGTTGTTCACGTGGTCAACTCCATCTACGATTACGAATAGTGACCAACACTCTAAATGTTATTTCCTATTATCCACTAAACACATAGCCAATCTAACCAGGAGTATAAACACTACGACAACTCCGGCTGGTCACCTTGGTGGGCGACCCCTACTACGAGTCTGCACATGAGTCAAAACTCTATAGACCCTTCTGGCAACTCCTTAGTCAGAGATCTCACTGTCCTCTTGCGTGGTTACCCTGCACCACGTCTCGAAGCAAGAGCACGCTCACATTGTCTCATATCTGTTAAATTATTACAGATGTTACTAGAATAGATGTTACTAGAAGTAAAAATATATAAAAATTTTCAGCATACCTATTTCGCCGCAGGAGAGGTCCCATCGCCGCCAAATCCCCATATTGTCCTCATCATAAATCCTCGAATTTCCGAAACATAAAAATCATCGGAAATCCATACCAATTCAAAATTTTCCAAATTGCCTCGTAAAACCTGCCAAACGTGGCGAACTCCGAAAAAACCAAAAACCCCTAGGAACTCGAAAACCTAGGGCTCTGATACAAAATAAATTGTCACGCCCCGATGGAGTCCCCGCCAGACGAAAATCCGGCAGCATCTCCCCTGTACGGGTAACAATGCCAATTTACATACAAAGCCTACACAACCACTATACATCGGTCAACACGACCGAAATCCAAACAACCCATGCAGATAATAAATTAGGCCTCTGGCCAACTATCAAAGAAAAAGGTAAACAATCTACATAACTAGACTTACCCCTTCTGCCATCTAGGCAGGAATACCCAACCAAAACTAATCGAAATAAATCCGATCAAAGGTCCCTAAGGACATACCAAAACATCCATAGGTACAAATATCCAACTCTAGTCCTAAACATATATTCTAATCAGAATATCCAAAACCGTAAACACAAATAACAAATAGAACTTTCACGACGAGTGGGGTTTGGCGGTGGACTCTCTGGCAGCCTTCATCCCAAATAGATATAAATCAACGGGGTAAGTTCAAAGAACTCAGCGGGTATAGTCGATATGCAAAGTAAGATATAGCTAACAATAAAAATCATGCTAGTACAGTCTCACATATAGGGTAAGCAAGAAATAAATGCAAAAGGACTGTACTCACCTGAATCTCCTACCCTGATATAGGAGTATGTGCCTGACTAGAAGTAACAAAGTCATCACCATATATATAAATATGAATCCTGTATGCATGACAATCATATGCAACATCCAAGGCATCAATAAAAATGCAACAAACACAATACAAATGCGATCGTGCAAAGTGCATATCGTGCAAATGACATGGTCACCCCTGACGTCAGTTAACCGCCTCACACGCGATGGTGAAGCCGAGTGGGTAGGGCTATGACAACTGTGCACTCTGTCATCACGCTCTAGTGGCCGAGTGTGGACAGGATCTGAGTACACCTATCCTCCTGCCCCAAACAGAGTGGGGGAGCTAAGCTCTCATCTCTCAGTGTCATAGACTAGAGGAGGGATCCCTGCCCGCTACCACGCTGCCTCATCGCTACCCATGAGCGGACCAGCGAAGCCTGACAAAGCAACTGCACACACCCTCCTGATGTACCACTAACCCATGAGTGACAGTGTGTGCAGGCCATGTAACTGGCTGCGGGCTCAACAATAAAGGAATCCCGTCCAGCCAGCATGTAATCATGCAAGATGGTGCATGATACTAAAACATGTAAATCCAACTAAATACACCTCTCCGAATAATATGCACAATCAATATGTACATATCCATAATCCAAGTAACTATGATCCAAATAAAACAGGGAAGGTATAATCATAACCTATCACATGCATGTATCAAGTAGGCACCAAAAACATACTAGGCATATAAACATGAAAATTATTGCAAGCTATCCTAACTAGCATATCAACTTGACTATATCTAAAAGATAAGTCAAAATACCCGCCTGATAAAATGTCCGCAAAAAGAACCAGATCGTCACGACCGTGAACCTGCCTCGTGACCGAAACCTGCATAATGCATAACTATTGTTAAGCACAAAATATCATTCACCGACAAATCGAATACTTAATCGATTCCTTCCATAACCAATTAATCCAAAGTAAATCCATCAAATCCAAGCACACGACAACGTGCTAAATTACTACTATGTATCCCCAAGTAGACCCTCAACCCCTAGGTCACAAATTGTGATTAACTCTTCAATCCAAGAACATATCCTTGCAATTAATCTCACCATGATCAATACTCATCATATAAAAATATTATCGATAATGGCAACAATCATCATAGTATTACAATGATATAATCTTTGGTTGCACCTAAAAAAAAATCAATCAATCAATCTCAACCCAAAATAGATCCATCCCACAGATCAAAATTTATCCGAAATCAACCAACAATCTAATCTCCACTAAACAACTACAATTAATCGAATAACACAATCAAATCATGTTTATCGGTCTAGAATCCCACCGACAACCAATCATCACTTAACGCTGTTCCACCACAAACACAGCCTGAACACATCCCCCAACACCCACCATCTAGCATAATCTCCAAACATAAACATCACAACCAACTCCCCAGATCAAACATACAACCACAGATACAAAAATTAATTACAACATTGAAAAAAAAAGTAAATCGAGCTTACCAGTGGGTGGAACCTCACCGGCAGCAATCCCCTAAAACCGACAGCCCTGTTCACCGGCTGCAATTGGTGGTCACAATCCCTCTTCACCGGAAAAAAAATCCAACGCCTATGCCCCTGCCCTTGCTCCGGCAGAAATCGCACAGATAGGTTTAGCACTCATCCAAAAATCAAGAAGAGAGAGTCGGCCCCTTACCTTGCTACCAGTAGAAACTCGCCAACGATACTCGGCCAGAAGGGCAGAGGAGGCCGGTGGCTACGACGAACAACGGGGAAGAGGGCACCCGCGGCGACTGTCCTGTGGCTGTGGACGCGTTGCGACAGCTATGCTCGTGGGCGACGAGCGTGCAGAGATGATGGCGGAAGCAACGGCCGAAGACATCCACCAGCACTGGCGGAGGGACGGCCGACCGCAAGACCCGGCCGACTACGGACGAAAGGGTTGCTTCGAGGAGGCCAGCGGCGATCCTGTGGCCGTGGAGGCGGACACGTGTCGCCTATGGCAGAGGAGGCCGATGCGTGCGGCTGTGGACGGCGAGGAAGAGAAGCCGGCGGAGATGCGGGCGCGGAGGGAGGAAGAAACAGTGGCTTCGGGTGCGAGGAAGAGAAATCGAGAAGAAGGGCATCGGCTGCTGGTTGCGAAGGGAAGAAGGTGTTCGCGAGAGAGAAACAGGGGTCACGAGGAAGAAAGGGGAAACCGCCGAAGAGAGGAACGTCTAGAGAAATAAGAACCGGTGATTAATTGATTAGGTTTAAGGAAATTAAACTAGTCCAATTAATTAACCCTAACCCTAGATTAGGTTTTTATTAATCCCCAGAAATTTAATTATCCCCGTAATTATCTCGTACGGACTCCGCTTAAACCCAGAAAAATTCTTAAATTTTCCTAAAAATCCCAAAAAATTTCCAGGATTATTTCTCTAAATTATTTGGTCATTTAATTAAATATTTAAAATTTTCCATGTTTAACAAATCGATTGCTCAATCTCAACAGTCGATTGGTGCAAACCACCAGTCGACTGCCAAAGCACAAGTCAGCAGTTGAGCTATAGTCGACTACTCGACCAGTTGACTGAGTCATAACCCTAGTTGATTGCTCGAGTCTTCTGAACCCTTCAAGTGTCGAGCACTCAACTAGTCGACTGGACAATACCACCAGCCGATTAGTAAATCTCAAAACTAAGATTTAACCCTAAGTATGATCCTCTCATACTTGATACTTACCCTTAGCCTAGACCTAAGACTTCAAGGCACTTCCATCAGCCTTGCGCCTTTGGTTCGAGTCCACGACTCCTCACCCTTGTGCTAGCCTTCAAGTGCCTCCATGGCTTCGTCATGCCATTGGATACCCTTAGCCTAGACCTAAGCTTTCAAGCTACTTCCATCAGTCTCACGCCTTTGGTTTGAGTCTATGACTCCTCACCCTTGTGCTAGCCTTAAGTTCTTCCATCAACTTTGTCATGCTACCGGGTCTACCTTTGCTAAGAGGTCACGCCTCCGGAACTTACGTTGCCAAGACTACACACTTAGACTTACACGATCAAGACCTCTTGGACTTTTCTTTGCTAAGTATTCATACTTGGACTTTGGCCGCTAAGACTATACACTTGGGCTTACATTGCCAAGACTACACCCTTAGACTTTTCCATTGCCAAGCATCCATACTTGGACTTTCCCTTGCCAAGAATCCATTCTTGGACTTCTCCATTGCCAAGTATCCATACTTGGACTTTTCCTTGCCAAGGATCCATTCTTGGACTTCTCCCTTGTCAACTCTCCAAACTTGGGCTTCCACTCAAATCTTACTCGAGCTTGGTTAACTTTGACCTGAGATTGATTGCTCTAATAATCTCCTCCTAATAATCTCCCTCATATGACCTTAGATCTCTCAAACCATCCATTAGTCATACGATCATACATATTGTCAAGCGTATTGTCAAATGTCAAAATACTACTTGAGTCTCACTCAAGCTTGGTCAATATTGATCTGAGACCGATTGCACCAACAGATTGTTCTAGTCCATCAGTTGACTACCTAGCCTCTAGTCAAACTGGCTAGTCGATTCAGTGCATTTTCATTCACCTAATCGCTACAACCAGTCGATTGCTTCACTACAATGGTCAACTGCTCGATCGTGAGCCTCTTAAGCACTTGATTTCTCATCCCAAACTCTGCTACTACTTGAGCACTCAAGTCCTCGACATGAGTGCCCAACACCAATCGCTTCAGTTCGCCTGACATTGCAACCAATTGGCTGCTTCACCATAGCAGTTGACTGCTCGATCGCAACCTTCCCGAGCACCTAGTTTCTCATTTTCTCGAGCACCCGAGTTCTCGAGTCGCAACTGCGAATGCCTTCCAAGTGCCCTCTTTCTCAAGCACCAGTCAATTGCCTCACTATGACAGTCGACTGGTCTCCTGAACTCTGACATTTCTCGAGCACTTTCAAATGCTTCTCAAACTTCCTTGCCCGAGCACTTGCCTCTTCCTAGTTGCCTGTGCACCTTCCTGAGTGCCAAGTTCCTCATTCCTGAGTACTGACTTCCCGTCGCTCGACCTCCCAACCGTCAATTTGCCGAGCACCCGAGTTTCAAGCTCCACTTCCTCAGAACCTCGAGCACTCATGGCTAGTTAACTACCCGAGCACCCATTGTGAGCTTCTCAAGTGCCTTGATAAAGCTTCCCGAGCTCCCATGACCAGTCGACTATTGAATCCCATCAGTTGACTGATCCTTCAGTCATAATATGTTTTAGGTTCTCTCACTCCACATGGTTTCTGGTCAATCCTCAACCTATCAGGAATTTTCTCGTCCAACGTCCGATCACTCTTGATTTGCCAGAACCTCCCTTACCTAGCATCCAATCAATCATGACCTACCAGGACTTCTCTTTCTAAGCATGGTTGCCTTGATCGGTCGAGTCTTCATTTTCCAAGCGTGGTTGCCTTGACTTGTCAGGACTTCACTTGCCAAGCATGATCACCCTGACCTATCGAGACTTCACTTTTCGTAGTCATCCAATCATCTTGACGTGCCAGGACTTTCCTTACCAAGCACGACCACCCTGATCTACCGGGACTTCACTTTGGCAAGTCATCTGGTTGCCTTGACCTTCCAAAACTTTCCTTACCTAGTCATCCGATTACCTTGACTTACAAGTGCTTTTTTGACACCATCCGGTCCTGCTTGACCTACTTGGACTTTCCTCTTTGTGTTAAGTGTCCGATCCTCCATGACCCACTTGGATTTCTACCTTGCCAACTCTCTATTGGACTTTCGATCACTAAGTGTCCGACCAATCATGACCCACTTGGATTTCTCATTTGTCAACTCTCAGTTGAACTTCCAACCGCCAAGTGTACGGTCTTCTTTGACCGACTTAGATTTTTTACTCGCCAACTATCAGTTGGACTTCTAACCACCAAGTGTCTGATTTTCCTTGACTGACTTGGATTTCTCACTCGCTAACTCCCAATTGGACTTCTAACCACCAAGTGTCCGGTCCTTCTTGGCTGACTTGGATTTCTACTTGCCAACATCCGGTTGTGCTTCACTCGTCAAGTGCCTGGTCAACCTTGACCTACTTGACTTCTCATCACACCTTATCCATATGATCATAGATGTCTCATACCATCTTATAATCATATTCTCCACTCATCATATTGTCAACCATATTATCAAACATTGAAACTCAATTCGAGCCTCACTTGAGTTTGGTCAACCTTGACCTGAGCTTGATTGCACTAACACTTTGAAAATTAGCATCAAAGTGATGCTAAAATTTTAAAATTAGCACTACATAGTTCTGACTCTCGAACTCAACAAAAAAGTGGAGTCAAACTTTAAGAATCAATACCAAAGTGGGATTGAACCTTTAAAATTAGTACCACAAAATTTTAAAAAAATTCAACCTATGTGCCAATTGACATAGAGCCATAACTTCGTATAGAAGACTCAGAAGTAGAGTTGCAAGCCATCTCTAATCCTTAATTTCTATCAATCAGTTTTGATCAAAATTCATTGATGACCTTAACTAGCTCTGATTGAACCTAATCTAAGTCTAATAAGTTTTTGCATTGCCCTTGAGTCCCACCATGTTTTAAAGCTTCAACTGCATGGCCTTTTTAGCTATGCAAAATGAGTTTATAAAATTCAATCTTTGTACAAATTGACACAGAAATAATTTTAAGCAAGAGACCTAGAATTAAAGTTGTATATAATCTCTATCTTCTCTACACTCCTCTCTTTTACTTTATGACCAAGTTTTGGCATTCCAAATCTTCTAAGTCTATAAATTAGTTTAAACTAAAATCCATTGATGGTTTTAACCAATTCTAATTGGACTTAATTAAAATCTAATAGGTCTCTATATTAATTTTGAGCCCCACCAAGCCCTAATGTCTCAACTTCATGACCTTCTTAATTGTGCATAATGTGTTTACAAAAATTCAATTTGTGTCAAATGACAGAGCCAATTGGCAAAAAATCAATAGCTTTAGGATTTACTATCAATCATTATGTAGTTTAGGATTTTGAGAAGACAAGTTGATGCTGTGATTCTTACTAGATTGGAATGTAAAGCATCACATAGTTTTGATTTCTCGAACTTAGCAATATAGTAGTGCTAAACTTTAAAAATCAACACCACATTAGTGTTGCATCTTCAAAATTAGCACCATATAATTTTGCTTTCTCGAACTCAATACACAGGAAAACTTTGCAAACTAGCATCAAAATTTGAAAACTAGAACCATAAAATGGTTCTAAAATTTCAAAACCACACCATAAAACTTTGAAAACTAGCACCACGTTGATACTACTCATTCAAAATCAACATCACATTGTTCTGATTTTTTGAACCTAACAAATAGTGATGTTGAATTTTGAAAACTAGCATCAAAGTGGTGCTAAACCTTCAAAATTAGTACCATAGTTGTAATTTCTCAAACCCAGATTACAATGATGTTGAACTTTGAAAATCAACATCATAATAATACTAAACCTTCAAAACCAATACTAAAGTGGTGATGATCCTTCAAAACTAGTATCACAAAGTTTTGATTTCTCGAACTCAGCAACCCAATGCTGCTAAACTTAGAAAATCAATATCAAAGTGGTGCTAAAATTTTAAAACCAACACCACATCATTCTGATTTCTCAAATCTAACAATAAAGAAGTGTTGAATTTTGAGAATCAACACCAAAGTGGCGTTGAACCTTTAAAATCAATATTCTAATATTTTAAAAAAATTGACTTGTGTGTTAGTTGGCATTGATTTCATATAAGAGATACAAAAGTAGGGTTGCACATTATTTATAAATTCTCCTCTTCCACTCTATGTCAAAATTTTAGTTTTTCAAATTTTCTAAGTTTATTAATGAATTTTAGCCAAAATCCATTGATGATCTTAGCCAACTCTGATTGGACTCTATTCAAGTCTAGTAAATTTTTGCATTGCCCTTGAATCCAACTATGCCCTAAAATCTCTACTTTATGGCCTTTTAAATTGCACACTATCTCTATTGGTGCAAATAAGATTCACATATCTCCATAATAGTATGATATAGCCCACTTTGGACTTAAGCTCTCATGATTTTATTTTTGAATTATACCCAAAAGATCTCATATCAATGGAGATATCCTGTCAATTGTCCGATCCTCCTGATCTAGCTAGACTTCTTGCTGGTTATCCGATCCTCCTGACTCAGTTGAACTTCTTGCCAACTGTCTGGTCCTCCTAACCCAGCTAGACTTCTTGCTAGTTGTCTGATCCTCTTGATCCAACCGAATTTCCTGTCAACTGTCCGATCCTCTTGACTAAACTGGACTTCTTGTCTGGTGTCTGGTTCTCTTGATCTGTACATGGGAGCCCCCACTTCTTTTGTTCGAGGCTCATGGATCGACATGAACCATTGACTCTTATACCAATTGTTGGTGCAAATAAGATTCACATATTTCTACAATTGTATGATATTATCTACTTTGGGCCTAAACTCTTATGGTTTTATTTTTGGATTATACCCGAAAGGTCTCATACCAATAGAGATATCTTTTCATCTTATAAGTCTATGATCGTTTTTTATTTCTTTTCAATGTGGGACTTTGATTGTTCTCCCAACAATCTCTATCTCTTCTATATTCTCTTATTACACTCTATTGTTGGGACATATACTGAAAAGCCTAGCCTTTGTATGAACATCTTCATTTTGAAATAAGAATCACATGATCATTGTTTGCATTTTTTCATATTGTCTGATACTTTACATTGTAGATAACATGGTGTGTGGTGTCGCACAGAAGATCATATTATCAGTTCCTTATAGAGTATAAGTAGAGGCTCACAACCAAGATGATTTTGGACAAACCATTGGCATGATTGTAGTGTGATTTGATATTGATTTATCTTGACCATAGAATTACACTAGTACACTTTGTGTGTATTGAGCATGACTGATTTAGAGGTGATTCAATTTATACTGACTATATAATTGAATCGGACCTCAGATATTATGATATACATGCTCTTAATCCCGATATAATAATGGGCACATGTACTTAGTATTTATTTCTTTGATTTACCAATGGGCGAGATTTATGGTTTAAATCGATAGGCCTGGTAAGTTGGGAAATAATATTATTTATATGGTGTGTCATTGATTATAGGAGGAAACCATGTCCTATATACTAGGATGATTATGTCCTCTTGAGAAGCTCATAAGATTCATCATGTAAATCTTGCAGGTGGACTTGGTCCAACATGATGATAAGGATGAGTGGTACTACTCATGGAGTTAGATATTAATTAATTAAATTGTCAGTAATTTAATTAATTAATGGACATTCGATATCTTAAATACGGAGAGATATTTTGTACAAATAATATGTGAAGCTCATATTTAATTATGGGGGTTGGTGAGGTAGATCAATGATTATCCTCTAGTGGAATGGATCATCACTAATGGATCAGGTTTTATGTGGTTCGGATCCATTGGGTGGCCAAGATCCAACTCCTCCTCATGGTCCCTATTGTAGCCTAATATAAATACCTCATGAAGCCTAGATCTATAAAAAAAAAGGGATGAGATTGGACGCTAGGGTTTTGCGTCCAAGGCTTAGGTGGCAAAGAATAGAAGTGGTGCTAGGGTTTTGTCTCTTTGGCCAGCAACACAAGAGATTCTAGGGTTTCCTTTTCCTTCTTTCTCTCTTGGCCGGTGCACCCTCTTCTTTGTTAGGGCAATCTCTTGCCGTGATATGGTTTTGATGGTGTGGCAAAGGGTTTAAGTTAGGTTGGTATTGTTGATTTGATATGTGCGTTGAAGTCGTGCAGGACTTAGTAATTCGCACATGGAGCCATGGCGAGTTTCACATCTCATGACTCGTGCCTTGAGTCGGTGAAGGATAGCTTTGCGGAAGCCGTGCGCTTGGAGCATCCGAGGGACCGCCGGATGAGGAGCTTGGAGTGAAGCCGGAGGAAGTAGACTTCGAGGCAAGAGACGCGAAGGAGCATTGCAGAGCCGTGCGCCTGATGCTGCCGAGGGACGTGGCCACGAATGAAGAGAACTTCGAAGGCGAGGGACTCCGAGGGATGAGAGTGAGCGATTGTAACCCGGGAAGGGTAGCTCTTAGGTGAAACTTGGACATTTGGCCAAGTGTCGGATGGGTTTTCCCGACACCAGTCGACTGCCATGTCATGGCAGTCGACTGCTCTAAGGTGATGGTTCGATCGACTGGTATAAGACCGGTTTAGGGCTTCGGTCATTGCCATGGAACTGCGATCGTGATGTGATCATTGCCGGGAAGCGATCGGTGATGGAACTGCACGGCACGAGAATGGAGTCGACTCGGTGAGCACTCGATCGATGGTCCCATCGATCGATGCCATACTGGTTGGATGGAATCCAACGTGGAAAGCGGCCGTTATTGAGCAACGGCTACGGGATCAGTCGACTGATCGAGGGCATCAGTCGACTGATCCTGTGTCAACGGGAAGAAACCCTCTTCCTCTATAAAAAGGAAGGGGGTAAGGGTTTGGGAGCCTAATGCTTATGCTCTAATACTCTCCCAAAGTTCCCTAAAGCTTTCCATCCTCTTACTCAAGCTTATTTCCATTCTATTTGTAAGAGGAGTGTTTGTAAAGGTTACCTCCACCTAGCTTGGTGCAAAGGAGAGACCAATAGTGATTGGGTTTCGGAGTGATTCACCGTGGACGAATCGGACCGTGGATTAGCGGCGTAGCCGTGAACCACGTTACATCTCGGTGTTTGTATTGCTTGCTTATATTTTGCTTGTCTTTATTTACATTTGTATATTCCGCTTGCGCTAACGCTTTGTAGACGAGCAAAATACGACATCCAACGAACGAGGGCTATTCACCCCCCTCTAGCCGGCCAATAGATCAACCATTCGATCCCCAACAAGTGGTATCAGAGCCGAGGAAAGCTTGTCGAGGACTAACCGCCGCAATAAGCAACTTTCAAAATGGCCGGCTCCAACATCCATCCTCCGAAGTTTGAAGGAGAATTCGCTTGGTGGAAGAAGCGAATGGAGGTATTTTTCGAAACGGATTTTGACATTATGATTACAATGGAATCCGGTTTCGTTTTGCCTAGGGATGAAGAGGGGAAGCAAATCGAAAAATCACGATGGACTAAGAAGCAAAGAGAGGAGCACCTTGCGAACTCAAAGGCAAAACATCATCTTTTCAATGTGCTCCCCCAACAAGAGATCAATAGGATAGGGGAATGTTCTAGTGCTAAGGAGATGTGGGAGAAGCTAGTGGAGCTTCATGAAGGTACCTCGGAGGCTAAGCTAGCAAGAAGAGACCTCCTCCGCTCCCAACTCTCGAACATCAAATTAGAAAAGGGAGAAAAGGTAACCTCACTACACTCTAGGTTTAAAGAAATTTTAATTGGACTAACAAGTGTAGGTGAGAAGCTTTCCAACCGGGACATGCTCATGAAGGCTATAGATGCCTTTCCCCGATCCTTAAGATGGAGCTCCATGGTGGACTCATTTTACATCTCCAAGAACCTAGAAGTGAGCACCTTGGAGGAATTCTTTTCAACCATGGAGCTTCATGAGACAAGGCTTGAAGGCATACAAGAAGAGCCTAGAGTCCAAAATTCAAGGGGAGTAGCCTTGTTGGCAAATAAGGGGAAGAAGAAGATGGAAGTCCCCTCCTCATCCGATGAAGCCTCTACCTCCTCCATGGATAGCACGGAAGAAGCCTACATGGTAAGGAAGGTAAGGCATGCATTTAAGAATTTTAGATTTGATAAATCTCATGATAAGAATAGAAGACCGAGGGGGAAGGTCATATGTTATAATTGCCAAGGAGAGGGACATATAAGGGATAATTGTCCCCTCCTAAACAAGAGCAAGGAAGAAAGGAAGAAGAAAGAAGAAAAGAAGAAGAAGAAGGGAAGTAAGAAAAAGGAAGAAGAAAAGAAGGCAAAAGGAAAAGGGAAGGCCATGACGCTCAAAGCCAAGACATGGGATGACCTTGCCTCTTCATCCTCATCCGAAGAAGAAGAGCATGTCTACTCCAACCTAGCACTTATGGCTCTTCATGACTCGGATTGCTCCTCCTCCACCGAAAATGAAGGATCAAGCTCAAGTGGGGAGAGCTCAAATGAAGGGGGAGCTTCTACATCCTCCTCATCCGAAGAAGAAGAAGAAGATATGGAAACTATGGTAACGAAAGCCTCTCCTAAGAAAATAGTTTCCATAATTTCTAGTTTAACTAAGGACTTATTTGGAATGAAAAAGAAAAATAAAAGCATGCTTAATCAAATTAAGGCTTTGGAATATAAGCTAGAAAATGCATGTTTAAATAATAATGATACTGTTGGTGCAATCGGCCCAGGTCACGATTGACCAGGACTCGAGTTTGACTCGAGTGATGTTTTGATGTTTGACAAAGTATGTTAGACATAGGATTGACATTGATGTTTGACATTAATGTCGGTTAATATGTTGGGGAGATTGTTTATACAATCGACCCAGGTTATAATTGACCAGACTCGAGTTTGACTCGAGGGAGACTTTGGTGGTTGACTAGGGTTGACCATGTGTTTATGGGAAAGTCCAAGTCATGGGTACTTGGCATGGAAAGTCCAAGTCATGGGTACTTGGCATGGAAAGTCCAAGTGGGACACTTAGCAATTGAGAAAGTCCAAGTCTTGAGCACTTGGCATGAGAAGTCCAAGCATGGGTCTTGGCAAATGGAAAGTCCAAGCATGGGTCTTGGCATGGAAAGTCCAACATCTGTTGGCAAGGAAAAGTCCAAGCTTGAGTCTTGGCATTTGGGAAGTCCAAGGGGATTGATATTGGCGGCGTAAAGTCCAAGCGGAGTCTTGGCGGCGTAAGTCCAATGTGCCTTGGCGGTGAACACACGTTAGCATGACATAGCCGATGGAAGCACCGGAAGCTAGCGCGATGGATGAACAAGTCATGGATGACTTGGAGGATCCGAGGCGTGAGGTGATGGAGGTGGCTAGAAGGCTTAGGTCTAGGCTAAGGGTGGTCTAGCAAGTATGGGGCACCATACTTGGGTTAAAACCTCATTCTTGAGGTTGGCGATCGGCCCAGCATTATGGCGGTTCATTGCCGGAGTCGACTCGAGTTATTGCGTTGAGAAACTTTAAGGGCTCTGGCGATCATTGCTCATGGGAAGCGATCGGTGTCGGCAGCGATCGGCGCGAGATGGATGATTGCCGTCAGCCGTGGCGAGCGAAGCGCTCCGTAGCCGAGCCGGGCGATCGACTACGGCGTTAGCGATCGGCGCCAATGTTGGCCGATCGTGGTGAGAGTCCCATTGGAATTTGTCCAACGTGGATTGAGCCGTTGTCTCACGGCCTGATGTTAGCGATCATTGGTGATTTATGGCGTCATCGGTAAATCGCCGACGCGAGATAAAAGGAAGTTCGTGGAGATTGCGGCATCAGTTCTTGGGGAGCTTTCTTGAGGCGATTTGAAGGCGATTTGCAGGTGCATTTCAGGGCCTTTCAACCTCATCCAAGCAACCAACAAGCAAAGCGCTCAAACCCTAGTTTTGTAAAGTGTTCTTTACATTTCCTTTGTATTTGCTTGTATTTCTTTAGATTATTGTTGTAATCTTGTGTACGAGGTTTCTCCACCTCCGACTTGTTGTCGAGAAGGAGTTTATTGATTAGTGATTGCATTGGCATCGCTAGAGCTCGTTAGAGCTCAATCCGTGGAGTAGGAACCGCAGTGGTTCAACCACGTTATATGATCGTGTTGTGATTGTGTGTCTTGTTATATTTATTTGTTATTACTATTCCGCTGTGCTAACAAGATTGTAGACGATCGAACGCGAAAGAAATTCCATCTACGTACGGTATCACGCTATTCACCCCCCCTCTAGCGGCGTCAAATCTCTAACAAGTGGTATCAGAGCCTAGTGGCTCTTCAACGGATTAACAACCGGGAGCAATACGCTAGAGGGTAAAGATGGAATTCCAAGACAAGCTTGGATGGGACATCAACACACCGGTCCCGTACTCATTATATGGACAAGAAGGCGATTCTTGAGAAGAATTGAAGATTTTTTGATGATGAAGGACTTCGAGGAATGGTCTCTATTAATGGAAGGATTTGAGTATCCTAGAGGACCAAAAGGTGGCTTCCTCAAGAAGAAGAGATGGAGTGAAGATCAACTCCAAAGATTCGAGAAAAACAAGAAGGTAATCAAATTCATTTTTGATTTAATTCCAAATGAATTCTTGTGTAGCCTAGGTGAATGCATGGATGCTAAGGAGCTATGGAGCGATTTGGCAAAGCTCCATGAAAGCCCATCAATGGTCCAAGAAGAAGAAGAAGAGGAGTGCTCACCCTCTCAAGCTCAAGAAAGTTCACCATCAATTCAAAAAGATAAGGAGGGTGAAGAAGAGATCATCCTCACAAGGAAGTGAGGATTGGAGGTTGATAGGGAATCAACATCCGGATCGGAAGATGTGAAGGAAGTGGAAGAAGCATCCACTTCAAGGATTGAGGGGGAGGAGAGAACTTCCATACCGGAACATCAAGAAGAAGCTTCGACATCCGGTCAAGATGAAGAAGCCCAAAGTCCAATTCCGGTCTCCATTAACCTAGGTAACTCAAACATATGTGTTAAAAATAAAATGCATATAATATGTTTTGAGTGTAGGGAAATCGGGCACTATAAGAGCAAGTTCCCAAAGAAGATTATGAAAGCTCCACCGGTCAAGGATGCTTGTTCCCCAAATATCAAGAGCAAGGAGCATATCATATGCTTCAAGTAGTGCAACTCGACATTATAGGAATCAATGTCCTAGGGGAAGCAAAAAGACCAAAGAGGAGCTACACATGTAGGGTGAGCCTCTAGGGCAAACCCTAAGGTATATTTCAATAATGCACCTTCTTTAGTTAATAGGCAAAGGCATGCTAGGAATTTAAATTCTCTTGCAATTTATGAAAAGCATGCTAATAGAAATAAATATTTTTGCTTAGGAGCTAAAAGTGTCCATTTTAGTAATAAGGAGAAATTTGGGACTAATGTCCCTAGAAAAACCATACCTAGTGAATCTATTAAGAAAATACAAGAACATCTAGGTTTCAATCCCAAGTGGACTAGGCATATGCCTAGAAAGTCTCATGCCCATGATTTAAATCAAAATTCAAAAATTGGGCAATTAGAGTTAGAGAATCAAGTCTTGAGGTCAAGGCTTGAAAAACTTGAGAAGACCCTTAAAATTATACAAAATCAATTTAAAGGGTCAAAAGATCAAAAGTCAAGGTCCAAAAGTCAAAGTCAACACCAAGGACCTAAGAGTCAAAAGTCAACCAAGGGCAAACAAGGTTTGGGTCACAAACCTAAGCCTAAGGTGGCTTACCATAGTGTTCCATTAGATTATGGAACACTAACTAGGTCTAGAAAGACCAAGGTCAATAGGGAAGTCATCCCTAGAGTTGACCAAAGGGTGTGTCTAGTGGCTAGGGTCTCTAGGAAACCTAGGGTGGCCACTAAGAAGGTTGCCAGGGGAGTTACCCATAGAGTCAACCTAGGTGAGACCCAATTGACCAAGGCTAATAAGCCTAGGAGGGTCATTAGGAAGGTATCTAGGGAGGTTATCCCTAGGTAATACCTAATTAACCCTAGGAGCTCAAATAGGTTTTGGGTTCCTAAGAGCGTGATTGATTCACGCTAGATGGGTTTAGAGTGTGCCAACCTTGATTGGATGGGTAGTTAACTCAACCATGATAAAGGTGGCACTTTAGGATATTTTCAAGGTTATGGTCACCTTGGAAATACATTTGAGCTATAATCCTAAAATTTTTAGGATGTGCCAATATTACTTGAGAAGTTTGATAAAATGATCAAAATTGGCACAATTTAGGTTTAGAGGTTAGTGTGTCATTTTGGGTTTTTGGCACACTTGGGAGAAAACTAGAAATATGGCAAAATATAATTAATTATATGAAATGGCAATTAATATTAAAATTTAGGTATTACTATACCTATATATTTTATATGTCATGCTTTGTTTGCCATATAACATGCCATGACATCATGCTTATTTTTTAATCATTCTATATGTCATGTTCATGTTTAGGATTGAGGTAAATGTCATGTGGTTTTAGATCTTATTATATGCCATGACATCATGATTATGAGCATATGCTTATTTATATCATCGTTAATGCCATAATCATTCATGCATTTAAGAAAATTTGATTAAAATTGATTTAAGGACTATGGCATGACTTGGAGTCCCATTTATAAGGGAATCAAGTAGAGTTGCCTTAGAAAAATGCATGAAACCCTAGTTTAGGGAGAACAAAACCCACATCTCACATCCAATTGACATGTATGTGTATTTATACACCCTAGATACATATGAGATGCTAGGATATGAGTTGAGTTCAAGGTGCATAGTTTTTGCATCTAGTTGAACCAAAACTTATCTAATTTTATTGGTGGATCATTGGGAAAGCTTGTGTACAAGTCATGTACTTAGAGCCCAAGGAATATGATCTAAAATAAGGTTTTGAAATCATTTTAAAATCAATTTAGAAAACCTTGGTGAAGTCTATCTTTTGATAGAAATCACCATTGATGAAGTTGATACAAAATAGGGCCAAAACATTGAAAATTTCAATGGTTTTGTGTTTTGTATCAAACTCACTATTTTATGGGTAAAATATTTTTCAAACATTTTTCACCCATTATTTTAGTCATAAGTATTATACGTATCAAATTTAGTGATTTTTCGATATACGTATAATTAGTTATGAATTTCTGAATTGATCGATAAAATTTGAATTTGAATTTATACCGATCATTGCCACTTGGTGGCGGTCGATGTATGTGATTCTGATTTACGTCAAGTCATTGCCAGGTCTGATTTCGGGTTAACAAGGTTTGTTTAGCCCATTTTCAGCTATGGTAAAGGTTCCTAACCACTCCTAACCCTAGGATATGCTTTGGGAAGCATTATGAAGAGTGAAAATTCATTGGATGTGGATTTGGAGAAGTGTTAGGTCAAAGTATCAAATTTGAGGTGGTGGAAAGTTCAATGTTGAATTTCCAACCTTAATTTTGATGGTTTAGAGTTCCTATTGGCTTAGGGGCTTTCCAAGGACATTGTTGGTGCAATGGTCGAGGAGCAAGCCTTTAGGGAGGTATCCATCTTGGGATGATGGATGTTTTTTGGGAGAATGTTATCAATTGAAAATTGATAGGTGTTTGATACCCAATTTGGAAATTGGGAGAGTGAGATAGGAGTGCCTCTCTTGAGTGATATGGGACTTATCACTAGGAAGATGGTAGGCATCCTAAGTATTTTTGATCAAGGGGGAGATTGTAAGATCTCATTGGGACATGAGACATTGACCTTCTTGGAGAGAAAACCTTTTTGATGTTAGTCAAAGGGGAGAATGTTTGAGGGGAGAACATTTGATTTACATTTTTCACTTGAATGTTTGGGGAGAACATTTGGTGAGTGTTTACCAATTTGGGATAATTGGTAAGGGATTTGAGTTAGTGTTCTAACTCATGGTTTTATTGGTTTTTTGTCAAACATCAAAAGGGGAGATTGTTGGTGCAATCGGCCCAGTCACGATTGACGGGACTCGAGTTTGACTCAGTGATGTTTTGATGTTTGACAAAGTATGTTTGACAAAGTATGTTAGACAAAGGCTTGACATTTATGTTTGACATTAATGTCTGTTAATATGTTGGGGAGATTGTTTATACAATCGACCCAGCTAATAATTGACCAGACTCGCGTTTGACTCGAGGGAGACTGTGGTGGTTGACTAGGGTTGACCAGGGGGTTCTGGGACAGTCCAAGTCATGGGTACTTGGCAGGGAAAGTCCAAGTCATGGATACTTGGTATGGAAAGTCAAGTGGGACACTTGGCATGAGAAGTCAAGTCTTGAGCACTTGGCATGAGAAGTCAAGCATGGGTCTTGGCAAATGGAAAGTCAAGCATGGGTCTTGGCATGGAAAGTCAACATGGGTTGGCAAGGAAAAGTCAAGCTTGAGTCTTGGCATTTGGGAAGTCGAGGATTGATATTGGCGGCGTAAAGTCAAGCGGAGTCTTGGCGGCGTAAGTCCAATGTGCCTTGGCGGTGAAAACACCGTTAGCATGACATAGCCGATGGAAGCACCGTGAAGCTAGCGCGATGGATGAACAAGTCATGGATGACTTGGAGGGATCCGAGAGGCGTGAGGCTGATGGAGG
The DNA here is from genome assembly GCA_025175895.1 of Wurfbainia villosa. Lineage (NCBI taxonomy): Eukaryota > Viridiplantae > Streptophyta > Magnoliopsida > Zingiberales > Zingiberaceae > Wurfbainia > Wurfbainia villosa. Next base: position 2,006,538 of record CM046005.1, read on the forward strand.
TGGCTAGAAGGCTTAGGTCTAGGCTAAGGGTGGTCTAGCAAGTATGGGGGCACCATACTTGGGTTAAAACCTCATTCTTGAGGTTGGCAGTCGACTGGCATTATGGCGGTTCATTGCCGAAGTCGACTCGAGTTATTGCCGGTTTGAGAAACTTTAAGCTCTGGCGGTCGGCACTCATCATGGGAAGCGATCGGTAGTGTGTCGGCAGATCAGGCCGGATGGCGATCATTGCGCCGGTCGAGTTGCGAACCTGAAGCGCTCCGTGGCCGTAGGCGATCGACTACGGCGTTAGCGATCGGCCAATGTTAGTTGGCGATCGGTGGTAAATCCGTTGGAACTTGTCAGCGTGGATTGGCCGTTGTCTCACATCTGATGTTAGCGATCGGGTGATTTATGGCGATCATTGCGGCGGAAATCGGCCGGCGAGATAAAAGGAAGTGTTCGTAGGTGCGGCATCGAGTTCTTGGGAGCTTTGTTGAGGCGATTTGAAGGCGATTTGCAGGTGCATTTCAGGGCCTTTCAACCTCATCCAAGCAACCAACAAGCAAAGCGCTCAAACCCTAGTTTTGTAAAGTGTTCTTTACATTTCCTTTGTATTTGCTTGTATTTCTTTAGATTATTGTTGTAATCTTGTGTACGAGGTTTCTCCACCTCCGACTTGTTGTCGAGAAGGAGTTTATTGATTAGTGATTGCATTGGCATCGCTAGAGCTCGTTAGAGCTCAATCCGTGGAGTAGGAACCGTGTGGTTCCGAACCACGTTATATGATCGTGTTGTGATTGTGTGTCTTGTTATATTTATTTGTTATTACTATTCCGCTGTGCTAACAAGATTGTAGACGATCAAACGCGAAAGAAATTCCATCTACGTACGGTATCACGCTATTCACCCCCCCTCTAGCGGCGTCAAATCTCTAACAGATACCTCTTCTTGCCATGATGATGCATGCTCACATGACCTTTATATGCCATTGGATGTTAATGATGCATGCATAGAGGAAAATAGGGCATTAAGGGAAAAGGTAGATTATTTAACCAAAGCCCTAGAAAAATTCACAATAGGCTCCAACACATTAAATATGATCATAGGGAGCCAAAGGGAAAGCTTTAACAAAAAGGGCCTAGGATATAAGGAAAAGAAAAATGAAAAGGCCTACAAATGCCTAATAGCTAGGGGACAAGATAAAAAGAAAGTAATAGCTAGGAAATGGATCCCCAAGGAATATCTAGTGAACCCAATAGGAAAGAACTTATTTTGGGTTCCAAAATCCATCCTTAAGGGTTAGAATAACCCTAGGGTAGTCAACCACATGGACCTAGCCTATATCATATTTTGGTTGACTTAGGATGACGGGACAACATTTTTTTGATAGTGTTGGGTGATGATAACGTACCCATAAATAGATAATAATGCTTAAATCATGATGATTGATGTAATTCCTATGTATATTTGCAATCATGATTTATGTTTTTGAAATTTGACACGTTATCATGAGAAATAGGTTTGAATCATGCTTTAGGTAATACTTTGTCTATTATCATCATATAATATCTAATGCATGATTATAATTTGATGAAAACATGTATTTCATGATCATAGTGTGAAATTAATTCATATATGTCATTATGATCATGCAGGATGTTAGGTTGATACTTAACCATGATAAAATTGCATGAATATGTTGGTTAAGTATATACAAATACCCCCTAGGATGCATCTCACACTCACTATAGGCTAACTTGATTGCAAACTTAGCATGGGTGAGATGTTAGGATGATACAAATGTTCACTAGTGCCTATGGCATTTAGATGGTCATTTAAAGTATCAAAATAGCAATAATAGACCAATCATGGGGAAGGCTTATGTTTAATTCATAGACATATTGCCCAAAGATCATGGTTGGATATTTCATAAGTTTTCAAAACAATTTCTTACTTTAAAATCCATGTATTCATGTTTTGAAACAATTGGAACCAAAACTAGGTGTTAAACTTGATACTATCATGATCAAAAACCTAGTAGTTTTTAAAGCTTTTGGATTTTTGGCAAAAACGTGGAAATATAATGATTTTTCATGAAAAACTATTTTTCCTTGATAGATACACTTAAATGAAATGTGTTCCCCAAATTTCATGATTTTTCAAATTTTCTGGAATTTTTTTATGCATTTCTAAAATTCGGCAAGAAAAATCAGAAATTCCGAAAATCACGTGATTAGTGATATGAACCGATCATTGATGGCCTACATTTCGGACCGATGTGGCTGAATTCCAATTTTTTAAATCAACTTGTGGTATTTTCTGTCTATTAGACTTGATGCCATGTGTTTTTAACTTAGTGATAATCTTTTTGATGGTGTTAAAGGGGGAGAAAATATTATGTTTAAGTTAATTATAAAATGGGGAGAAATTTACATAGAGAGTTTCATGGATTAAGGGGGAGTTGCATGTTGCTATCAAATGTTTATGTTTACATGCTTTCTTTCCTTAAAAATTTATATCAAATGTTTTTACCTAACTTAAACGGATTGCCACACATCAAAAAGGGGGAGATTGTTAGGGCAATCTCTTGCCGTGATATGGTTTTGATGGTGTGGCAAAGGGTTTAAGTTAGGTTGGTATTGTTGATTTGATATGTGCGTTGAAGTCGTGCAGGACTTAGTAATTCGCACATGGAGCCATGGCGAGTTTCACATCTCATGACTCGTGCCTTGAGTCGGTGAAGGATAGCTTTGCGGAAGCCGTACGCTTGGAGCATCCGAGGGACCGCCGGACGATGAGCTTGGAGTGAAGCCGGAGGAAGTAGACTTCGAGGCAAGAGACGCGAAGGAGCATTGCGAGCCGTCTCGCTGATCTTTGTAGGGGCGTGGCGTGAGCGAAGAGAACGGCGAGGACTCAGGGATGAGTGGCGATTGTAACCCGGGAAGGGTAGCTCTTAGGTGAAACTTGGCCATTTGTCCAAGTGTAGGATGGGTTTTCAGGCACGATCCATTGCCATGTCATAGCGGTCGGCCTCTAATCGATGGATAGTTGATCGGCGGTATAAGACGGTTTAGGGCTTGGCGGATCATTGCCGATGGGCTGCGTGATGGTGATGTCGGACATCATTGCGGGAAGCGATCGGTGATGGAGCTGTGCGAACGCGAGAATGGAGTCGACTCGTGAGCACTCGTGATCGAGCAATCGGTCGGTGATGGTCCCATCGGTCGTGATGCCAATCTGGTTGGATGGAATCCAGCGTGGAAAGCGGCAGATTATTGGGCAGCGGCTCACGGGATCAGTCGGTGATCGAGGGCATCGATCGGTGATCTGTGTCAACGGAAAGAAACCCTCTTCCTCTATAAAAAGGAAGGGGGTAAGGGTTTGGGAGCCTAATGCTTATGCTCTAATACTCTCCCAAAGTTCCCTAAAGCTTTCCATCCTCTTACTCAAGCTTATTTCCATTCTATTTGTAAGAGGAGTGTTTGTAAAGGTTACCTCCACCTAGCTTGGTGCAAAGGAGAGACCAATAGTGATTGGGTTTCGGAGTGATTCACCGTGGACGAATCGGACCGTGGATTAGCGGCGTAGTCGTGAACCACGTTACATCTCGGTGTTTGTATTGCTTGCTTATATTTTGCTTGTCTTTATTTACATTTGTATATTCCGCTTGCGCTAACGCTTTATAGACGAGCAAAATACGACGTCCAACGAACGAGGGCTATTCACCCCCCTCTAGCCGGCCAATAGATCAACCATTCGATCCCCAACATTCTTCTCCTAGGGCCAGCGGCGCCACCTTCTTCCTCTCCTTTGGCCAGTGGCAACAAGAGAGCTCTTTTGGCTGGCACACCCTCTCCCTCTCCTTAGGGCCGGCGGACACCAAGCTTGGTGGTTGGTGGTCGGCACAAGCAAGGAGAACAAGGGAGTTTGTTTTTCCCTTGTTCGGAGCGAACAAGGAAGGGAAGACACGCAATCTACGAGGCTTTGACTCTTGGAAGATCGTCGCCCACACGACGTCCAAGAGGAGGATAGGAATACAATAGAATATCAAGAGGTATAATCTTGTTTAACTTTGATTAGTGTTCTTTTGTATTTTTGTATGTTATTGATTGACATGGACTATGATGATAAACACAAAAATCAGCGATCCGTTCATCATCTATTCTGCGGCTAATCGAGGAAAATAGTTAGGTTGCTTGAACAACAAGTTTGTTCAAGCGACTACTCAAATCGAATAGTACGATGATGGATTGGTTGCTTGGGTAATCCATCTCCTTCCGGATTAGTTTTAGTTGATAAAATTTTAATCCAGGGATGTGTGATAGGATTGTCATGCACAAACGATCGAAACGAGAAGCAATTCCCTTCATTTATGTCTATATTTTAATTTTCTAAATCATCTAGGTTCATCAATAAGCTTTGCTTAGCCAACTTTAATTGGACCCAATCCAAATCCAGTAGGTTGTTGCCTTTGAATTTCACCATGATCTATCTTAGTTTTATAGTCTTCTTAGTTATGTAGAGTTGTTTATAAAAATTTAGCCCGTGTATCAATTGTCATAGACCCATAACTTTATATAGGATCTTAAAACTAGGGTTATATACCATTGCTTCCTTCTTTACACTTCCCTCTTCTGCTCCATGCTAGCTAAATTTTTAGTTTTTTAAATCTCCTAGGTCCATTAATAAGTTTAGTCAAAGCTCATTAATGACCTTAGCTAGCATTAATTGGATCCTATTGAAATTGTAAAATACCGGAAAAAAAATATATTCCTTGTTAATTGATAAATTATCATATGGAAATTTACAGGATTTTAGAATTTTTTTTTGAAATTAATTAGAGTTCATATGATCGATTAGGGGGAAGATTAAGGCTTAAATTGGGGATTGGGTTAGACTTGAGCTAGCTCAATCATTTGACCGGTTTTTAACGCTCGAACCCAAATGCTATCCCTTCCGTTTTCCCCGATCGACCGTTTCTTCCTCTCCGCGGGCGTTCTGCGCCGATTCTTTTCTTCGCCCGATTCCTCTTTTATTCTCCCCAAATTCTCGCGATCTCTTCTCCTCCTCTTCCCAAACGTCTTCGCCTCCATGCTGCTCGCCGATCCATCTCCGCCGCCATGATTTCCTGTCGCCGTCGCCTCTTCTCTTCTCCTCACCTCACCAATGCGCCACAACCATCCACGGTCGCTCGCGACCCCGAGCAGAGCACCTTGCGTCCTGCCAGCCCTATGCGCGAGCACAGCGACGACACCTTCACCGCCACCTTCGTTTTCCCCCTTGCCCAGCCGTCGGTTGCCGTCGCACCTTCGCCGGAGGTCACCTTGAGGGGAGGACCATCGATGGTTGACCATCGGGAGCTCTATCAGCCACCGCCGTATCTGGCCTTTCCCACTCGCCGGCCGACCTCCAGACGACGCAAGCCCCAGCCATTGCAACACTCACTTCCCCATGTGTAACTCTCCTTTGCCCTCTTTCATGGTGGTTTTCGGCCAAGACCGTCGCCGCCCTATAGGCCGGCGATCTTCCCACTGGAGGCGCTGATCGAAACACTGACTATGATCTTCACCGCAAGGATTCCAGAGTTGATCGTCACTATAGTTGTCTCTCCTCCGTGCGACATTGCCTTGTCTTTGGCCTTTGTCATTGGTTTTCTTCGATGGTTTTCTCGGATGTGATCGCCGGTCTCCATCGCGATCGCCGACCGCGATCAGCTGTGACCACCCTAGGCAGTCTGTTGCCTCTCATCTTTTAATCAAGCATCGTCGGCGTAGCTTGCAGATCACTGCTCCTCCGCATGAATCGTGCTGCCCTTGGTTATTGCGAGCTTGCCAAGGTGTGAACTCAACCCCGATGCTGCCATAGCTAATGTCGTCGTCTCTTGTGCTCAGATCTTTGGATCAGTTGTGTTTTCGATTTTGGCATGGCGATTGGGTTGTAATGTTTCTGATTTGCGGGGAAGGCATTTCTTCCGCTTGACCAAGCTGAGGGAAACATGAATAGGATTTGTTTTGGATTAGCTGTGAATGGGGGAGGCAAGGTCAGGTAAGTTGATGTTTTGGACATTTTGGTATATGATTGTTGTGCAGCTAATTTGATAGTGGTTTCATGGATGATGGTGAACAGGGGAAGAGTGTTCGGATGGGTTGTGGAAGGTGAGCGGTTGAGGTAAGGTTTAAATTGGATTGATGATTTGTGATACATTTTGCAATTACAAGTGGAGATAGGTTGTTGTCTTTAGTTGATCCGAATTGTTCATATCATATTTTCAAATGTAGATCAAGAAAGCTATGCAAAGAAAGTTAAACTTGGGCTTTGATTAGTTGGGCTGAGCTATGTAACAGGTGGGTAATTTCCTACCTGGTCTGGGTAGATGTATTCCATTCAGATTTAGTCATAGATATGAGCATGTTAGACGTTCATATTATCTTGACCCCGCTCTTTTTATCGTATGCTTGATACTTTACTGTTGGCTATTAACTCCATTGCTGCTATCATGTTTATTTTACCATGATTAGGAGTTATATATATAGGTGATGTAAATAACTTAGAATTTGTTTAAGTTAAGTGCAAGTAGTAAAGTCCGGATGACAACCTGATTGTAAATTGGGCAAAAAGGTCATCCGTGGGTAGATAAGGTCTTGAACCTACGGTTAATTCTAGTACCCCTAGGTTGCATGTTTACCACTGACTATGTATTGTATAAATGGTTAAGTGAATGGTATTTAATGTGTCGCTACGGACCTGTGGTCCTAGCTTGATAATCGGTTTGAATACGACTCTCTACAGGATAGAGAGTGCGTCGATCAGTTAGGTACGACTCTCTACAGAATAGAGAGTTCGTCTATCAGTTGAGTACGACTCTCTATAGGATAGAGAGTGCGTCGATTTAGATTGGTATGACTCTCTACAGGATAGAGAGTATTATGATCAGTTGAGTACGACTCTCTGCAGGATAGAGAGTGCGTAGATCTGGTTAGTATGATTCTCTATAGAATAGAGAGTCTATGGTGGATGTCTGTATGTGAGACATTGCATTCATGCATTTGCATGCACGCTGGCGACGAGGTCTCCCTTGTGGTTGAGAGTATCGCCAGTCATCCTGCCTCCACGGTTACTCATAGGAGGACTCACCCGTGTGAGGGCAGAGCATTGTGGTGCCGCACTCTACCACTATAGACGGTGGTAGTTGGATTTGTGTGTCGTAGTCCTACGTGTGTGGCACTCGACCACTCATGGGTAGTGATTGTCGGAGTGGCCAACAGCAGGGACCCCCCATCGTGTAGCTTGCTCTTTACGCTTATATGCTACTCGATCATACTGCCCACTCGGCCACTCGAGAGTAGTGGTTGGTGTTGAGTTGGGACAGTTGTCATGCTCGAGCCACCGAGGCCGCACTGGGGTCGTGGTAGCTTTAGGGTGAGCCGACATGACCATGCATGCTGCATTGTCGACTTATGACATTTTTGCATATTGCTATATATATACATATATGTATGTATATATATATGGATGATTGAGATTAATATATATATATATATATATATATACATTCTATATATATGTGATTATTGTGATGTTGTATTTGATTGTACTATGCTTGCTACATTTGGGTGTACATCATATTCATGCATGTCTCTTGCATTTGTTATACAATTGTGTCGAATATTGGTATGTGTTGGACAGACCATTAGATACCTTGACCTGTAGCTAGAGTATATTTTGAGTTGATCTATATATATATATATATATATATATATATATATATATATATATATATATATATATATATATATATATATATATATATATATATATATGTTGATATATATTCAGTTGGATCGAGTAGCGAGCGTACTTGTATGTCCGCATTTTTATGTTGTTCATTCGATTAGACAGATATATGCTTGTATTTATATACTATGCTGATATACCTGTTGTACTTCAAGAGTATGTCGTTGAAATACATGTGATATTACATATATATACATGTTTTCTATTACCTGCTGAGTTTTACTCACCACCCCCCACGGACCACAGGTTTTTCCGCCTGTAGGGTAGAAGACTTCGTGATCTTGGAGCAGTGACATCATCTCATCTCACCTTCGAGGCTCCCGTGTTTTGTTTTGGGCCTTCCGTCCATTGTACATTGTATTTTGGAGTTTCGTGATGTATATGTTGTATATTCATATTTTGTCGAGATTTCATGTTGTTGTGGTGTGTTAGTCATACCGGTATGCATGTGTGGGATTGTTGTATTGTTGTGGTATGTTTCCACTGCGTTTTTGTGTAGTTGTTGTTTTGATATATATATATATATATATTGTTGTTATTGTGGGCCTACGGGCCTTGTATTAACCCGAAATATTGCCACGTACAGGGGAGGTGCCGTCCATTTGATTTTCGGCTCGGTATGCTCTCGGGGCATGACAACTTTAGTGGTATCAGAGCCCAAGGTTCTGTGATGCCATACAATGTTGTTTTATGTCGAGTCTTGGATTCTCGGGAGTCGATTTATTCGGTTTTGGTTTTTTGAGATGAGATGGACAGCGACCTGAGCTTCAAGCAGCACGAGGTAAGAATTCCTGATAACTTATGGTTTAGTAGGTATTTATCTAAACTTGATCAGTAGGTGTATACAATATAGTTATGACACCTGTGCAGACTTGTAGTAGGGGTCGTCCACTGAGGCGACCAACCGGAGTGACCTTTAGGGTTTATACTTCTGGTTATGTTGGCTATGCATTTAGATGCTTATACCAGGGAATAACCTGTAGTGTGTTGGTTATTATTCGTAACCGTGGTATGAGTTGACCACGGGAACGACCTATTAAGTTTGTGAGTCTTGAACCTATGTCGAGAAGGTGATTTACCTTTGAGAGCCGACTGATACTGAGTCGGAAAATAGGGGTCAAGTCGTTACATTTATTATGGAAATCAGAGACTATAGTCTTAGAGATTTCCACTAACTGTGCTAGTCAGATCATTACCTGTGGGTAATGAACAGACTTGTAGACTATTGTGATGCAGATAGCGGAAGGCTAGGTTACGGTGTTTCATAGGGATTTTATCCTTGGGATGGTCGTACTGAGATGTATAACTTGGAGAGTACTTTTGAGTACTTAACTCATGTTATACGAGAAAGAAGAGTTATTTGCATACCATTATCGGGATCAAGCCGGTATTTGGTGATAAATACAGAAAATAATCTTCGGGAAAATAATATATCACTTGATCATTGTTTAGTGATGTTGAAAGAGAGTATTTTCCCGTGTCACTTTTAGTGACACATTGTAAGGAATTCTTGAGCTTCAAGAAAGGGTGATCGGTTAGTAATAGTGTACTGTGCAGAGTCGTGAGACTTGCAGAGGTTACGACCACTTAATAGCTCAAGAAGATGAATGGATGATTTAAGCCACCCAGAGTTATTGGCTTATAGTTGGATAAGGATGCCGGGATCTTCTACCAGATCCTGCCGGAAGACGTTTGATTGAGACAGGAGTTTAGAAATGACTCCGTACAAGGGTTTAAGAGTTGGAGACCGATAAACAAATAATGCAGGTCAACTTAATAGAGTCAAAAGTCTCCGACTGTTGGATAAAGGAGTAAGATCGGAGTCATAGGCATCGAGCTATTTTTCGATTATAGAAGACCATCCACAGATCATCAGGATGTTCTCGTGGATATCAGTAAAATCAGAACAAAGACTCCGAAGGGATTGTGGGCGTGCAGTGTAGATCACGAAGATACGAGAAGTCAGATATCCGTTGGATCAGTTCATCTGATGCTATTGTGAGCAACCAGTACAGAGGAGGTGGTGTATTTTGAAGACTCAATTGAAGACTACAAATGGTGTTCCTGGAGGATGATGTATCGTCATGACAGCAGAGATCAACACTGAAGATTGGGTTATCTCAACAACAACAACCTACTATCTCAGGCGTGGTTGGAGTTCCTTGACACTCCCCTTCAGCAGAGATCACGACGTAGAAGACATCTTAGAAGATTCAGACAACAACAATTACCTCGGATGTGAGTTGATTTGATGCGAGAGAGAGTATACGGCGATGGTCGATCTATTCTCGGTATCCTACGATTTGCGGCTGTAGGATTTAGTGATGGGATCAGATGATCTAGGAAAAAATCCTTGGATCATTCATCGCAGAAATGTGACCGTTTTGTCGTGGACTGTTGGATCTGATCTTATTCTCTTCGGAGAAAGGCCGAGACCTACGTGGAGCCTTTGGGATCAGATCGATGGATATTTCATCGTTCAGGGTATTACTCTAGTTTTACCCTCTGGGTTAATATGTTGAGAGATGCTTGTAGTTACAGGTATCTGTATCTAGAACATTCTTAGTTGGATTAGAAGGGTCCTTTACATTGACTTGTGGGTCGATGGTATCTCTACCGTCAGGTGAGATGAGGATCAACAATTAAGAAGTTAAGGGATACCCTTAGACTTTGATAGACATACTTTTACTGTAGACATATCCTTACGGATGGTCAAATTGTTGAAAGTATGGTACGATATGCTTTCGGATGAACTCCAAGGCTTGTCGTTGTATAGGAAAGTGGAGTAGGCGATCGAAATGATTGCGAAAATAGTTCCGATATCGAAGATCCTATACCGAGTGATAATTCAACTGGTATAAGTGTTACTAAACACTATGGAAATTAGAAGAACGTAAGTTGCGATTATAGGAGAGGTTGGAGGGGATATTTATCTATCCCAGTATTCCTCCTTGAGAAGATCCGGAACTCTTTGTTGAAAGAGAGATGAACCTTCAAAATTATGCATCGATTATCGAAGATGGAATGCGATAATTGTTGAAAGTAAATATCCTACGTTGAGGATAAATGATCTGTTTAGATCAGCTAAAGACACCTGTGTATACTCTAGGGTTGGTTTACGACTGGAGAGTTGATATGATAGTGACATAGTGTCATATAAGTATCATTATCATTGTGATGATTGATATATCATCAGCCTAGAGAAAAGGGGATGCAAGTGTGTGGAGACGACAATTTCATACTTGGTATGAATTGTATGAATTTTGATTAAGTTGCTAGACTAATTAACGATTTAGTCGTCATTGGATTTGAGAATCATGTATCCTAGACACGATTGGATTAGTTTGTAGTTGTTGGAGTTGCACACTCGACCACCGTAGATGGTGGTTTGCCTTGTATGGTTTGATTAGTATTGTAGATGTGGATAGAATGTCTTAGCATTACTATACCACAGATTTGTTTGACAAAGGTGATGTTGGAAATCATTTAGTGGAAGCTGGTGAAACCAGTTTACAGGATCTAGATGGCGGTTAACTTTTACACGAGTATTAGTTAATCCTTCTGGAGTGGATAAAAGGATGATGTGCGCAAATGCGTCGTTTCAGGGATTGGAACGATTCCGATGCAGATGAAAGAGGCATATCTTACGCCTACGACAGTTAAGAAACTACGAGATAGTCTGTCATATACATGACATGACTTTAGTAGTTATTATCTGGATTTGTAATTGTATGGAGCAGGAATGCTCATGAGATTTTAACTAGCTACTGGGTAGCTACTATAGAGTTGCTGGAACGCGAACAGTTGCAACTTGAGAAATTGGTCGCTATAGTCTCCCATGCACTTACAAAGTGTGTGGTGAAGTGTATCTTGGATGGTTGATGGATTCTCTTTTGAGAAGATAATTCTCCTTCTCTGATAAGGATAGTGTGTTCCAGACACGCGACCAATCATGGAAGAGTCGTTACAGATAGCACATCATTCGAGATGGGCTATGTACCTTAGTGGTACTTGGAGGTACTGAGAGTTGAAACGTTTATACTGGTGAAATGGTATAAAGAGAGTTATAGCAGATTTTGCTGCTCGATGTTTAGTATGCCAGTAGGTGAAGGCTGAACATCAGAAACTCGCTGGATTGCTCTAGAAAATTTTGATTCTGGAATGGAAGTGGGAGCATATCACGATTGATTGCGTTACGGGATTGCCAGAACCCGTAAAGGATGTGATGCGATTTGGGCGATCATGGATCGACTAACCAAGTCAGCTCACCTTTTGCCTATGCGTAGAACGTACTTGTTGGATCATTCGGTAGAGTTGTATTGCGGAAAGATCATTAGACTACATGGGGTACTTTTAAGTACCATATCGGATAGAGATTCGTGATTTACCTCGTGATTTTTGGCAGAGTCTGCACCAGACTATGGGCACAGAGCTTCGGCTTAGTGCAACGTTTCATCCGCAGACAGATGAACAGTCTGAGTGTATCATTTAGACGTTGGAGGATCTATTCAGATCTTGTGTCGTGGATTATGGAGGTGTAGCTTATCGGTTGGCTTTACCTCCGACACTTGCGGGTGTTCACAACATATTTCATGTTTCTATGCTGGGGAAATACGCGCCGCGATCTGACCATGTTCTGAAAGAGGTTTCGATTCTACCTCAGTCTAATGCGACTTACGAGGAGATTTCAGTGCGTATTCTTGGTCGCAATGAGCGTCAGTTGCTGAACAAAACCATCCGACTCATAAAGATAGGATGACAATATCATATTGATGGGGAGGCTACTTGAGAGCCGGAAGACACTATCCGAGCTCGATAGTCTCATCTGTTCACTTGAGGAAGGTATGTGGTCTTTTCGGAAACTTGTTTGAAGTAATTTTGCATGTTAGTATGAAATTTGGGGACCAAATTTTTATTAGTGGAGAAGAATGTAAAATACTGGAAAAAAAATATATTCCTTGTTAATTGATAAATTATCATATGGAATTTTACATGATTTTTAGAATTTTTTTTTGAAATTAATTAGAGTTCATATGATCGATTAGGGGGAAGATTAAGGTTTAAATTGGGGATTGGGTTAGACTTGAGCTAGCTCAATCATTTGACCGGTTTTTAACGCTCAAACCCAAATGCTATCCCTTCCGTTTTCCCCGATCGACCGTTTCTTCCTCTCCACGGGCGTTTTGCGCCGATTCTTTTCTTCGCCTGATTCCTCTTTTATTCTCCCCAAATTCTCGCGATCGCTTTTCCTCCTCTTCCCAAACGTCTCCGCCTCCATGCTGCTCGCCGATCCATCTCCGCCGCCACAATTTTCTGTCGTCGTCGCCTCTTCTCTTCTCCTCACCTCACCAATGTGCCACGACCATCCACGGTCGCTCGCAACCCCGAGCAGAGCACCTCGTGTCCTGCCAGCCCTACGTGCGAGCACAGCGATGACACCTTCACCACCGCTTTTCCCCTTACCCCGGTAGTCGGGCCGCCTTCACGGAGGTCACCTTGAGGAGGACCATCGATGGTTGACCATCGGCTCTATCACCACGGATCTGGCCTTTCCCACTCGCCGGCCGGCCTCTAGACGACGCAAGCCCCAGCCATTGCAACACTCACTTCCCCATGTGTCACTCTCCTCTTCCCTCTTTCATGGTGGTTTCTGGCCAAGACCGCCGCCGCCCTGTAGGCCGGTGATCTTCCAACTGGAGCCGCTGATCGAAACACCTACTATGATCTTCACCACGAGGATTCCAGAGTTGATCGTCACTATAGTTGTCTCTCCTCCATGCGACATTGCCTTGTGCTGGCCCCTTTGTCGTTGTTGGTTTTCTTCGATGGTTTTCTCGGATGTGATCTGCCGGTCTCCATCGCGGACAGTCGCACCCGCCACCGCGATCAGCTGTGACCACCCTAGGCAGTTTGTTGCCTCTCGTCTCTTCATCAAGCATCGTCGGCGTAGCTTGCAGATCACTGCTCCTCCGCATGAATCGTGCTGCCCTTGGTTATTGCAAGCTTGCCAAGGTGTGAACTCAACCCCGATGCTGCCATAGCTAATGTCGTCGTCTCTTGTGCTCAGATCTTTGGATCAGTTGTGTTTTCGATTTTGGCATGGCGATTGGGTTGTAATGTTTCTGATTTGCGGGGAAGGCATTTCTTTTTTCGAGCTGAGAAACATGAATAGGATTTGTTTTGGATTAGCTGTGAATGGGGGAGGCAAGGTCAGGTAAGTTGATGTTTTGGACATTTTGGTATATGATTGTTGTGCAGCTAATTTGATAGTGGTTTCATGGATGATGGTGAACAGGGGAAGAGTGTTCCAGATGGGTTGTGGAAGCTGAACGGTTGAGGTAAGGTTTAAATTGGATTGATGATACCTGTGATACATTTTGCAATTACAAGTGGAGATAGGTTGTTGTCTTTAGTTGATCTGAATTGTTCATATCATATTTTCAAATGTAGATCAAGAAAGCTATGCAAAGAAAGTTAAACTTGGGCTTTGATTAGTGACAGATGCTTGTACGCGTGGACAGCTAGCGGAGCTATGTAACAGGTGGGTAATTTCCTACCTGGTCCGGGTAGATGTATTGCATTCAGATTTAGTCATAGATATGAGCATGTTAGACGTTCATATTATCTTGACCCCGCTCTTTTTATCGTATGCTTGATACTTTACCGTTGGCTATTAACTCCATTGCTGCTATCATGTTTATTTTACCATGATTAGGAGTTATATATATAGGTGATGTAAATAACTTAGAATTTGTTTAAGTTAAGTGCAAGTAGTAAAGTCCGGATGACAACCTGATTGTAAATTGGGCAAAAAGGTCATCCGTGGGTAGATAAGGTCTTGAACCTACGGTTAATTCTAGTACCCCTAGGTTGCATGTTTACCACTGACTATGTATTGTATAAATGGTTAAGTGAATGGTATTTAATGTGTCGCTACGGACCTGTGGTCCTAGCTTGATAATCGGTTTGAATACGACTCTCTACAGGATAGAGAGTGCGTCGATCAGTTAGGTACGACTCTCTACAGAATAGAGAGTTCGTCTATCAGTTGAGTACGACTCTCTATAGGATAGAGAGTGCGTCGATTAGATTGGTATGACTCTCTACAGGATAGAGAGTATTATGATCAGTTGAGTACGACTCTCTGCAGGATAGAGAGTGCGTAGATCTGATTAGTATGATTCTCTATAGAATAGAGAGTCTATGGTGGATGTCTGTATGTGAGACATTGCATTCATGCATTTGCATGCACGCTGGCGATGAGGTCTCCCTTGTGGTTGAGAGTGTCGCCAGTCATCCTGCCTTCACGGTTACTCATAGGAGGACTCACCCGTGTGAGGGCAGAGCATTGTAGTGTCGCACTCTACCACTATAGACGGTGGTAGTTGGATTTACGTGTCGTAGTCCTGCATGTGTGGCACTCGACCACTCATGGGTAGTGACTGTCGGAGTGGCCAACAGCAGGGACCCCCCATCGTGTAGCTTGCTCTTTACGCTTATATGTTATTCGATCATACTGCCCACTCGGCCACTCGAGAGTAGTGGTTGGTGTTGAGTTGGGACAGTTGTCATGCTCGAGCCATCGAGGCCACACTGGGGTCGTGGTAGCTTTAGGGTGAGCCGACATGACCATGCATGCTGCATTGCCGACTTATGGCATTTTTGCATATTGCCATATATATACATATATGCATGTATATATATATGGATGATTGAGATTAATATATATATAGATACATTCTATATATATGTGATTATTGTGATGTTGCATTTGATTGTACTATGCTTGCTGCATTTGGGTGTACATCATATTCATGCATGTCTCTTGCATTTGTTATACGATTGTGTCGGATATTGGTATGTGTTGGACAGACCATTAGATACCTTGACCTGTAGCTAGAGTATATTTTGAGTTGATCTACTCTTCCTGTTATATATATATATATATATATATATATATATATATATATATATATATATATATATATATATATATATATATATATATATATATATATATATATATATATATGTTGATATATGTTGAGTTGGATCAGAGTAGCGTACTTGAACTTGAGTATATGCATTTTTATGTTGTTCATTCAGTTAGACGGTATATGCTTGTATTTATATACTATGCTGATATACCTGTTGTACTTCTAGAGTATGTCGTTGAAATACATGTGATATTACATATATATACATGTTTTCTATTACCTGCTGAGTTTTACTCACCACCCCCCACGGACCCTGGGTTTTTCTGTCGCCCAGGTAACAGGTAGAAGACTTCGTGACAGCTTGGAGCACTGCCGGCTGACATCATCTCATCTCACCTCCGAGGCTCCCGTGTTTTGTTTTGGGCCTTCCGTCCGTTGTGCGTTGTATTTTGGAGTTTCGTGATGTATATGTTGTATATTCAGATTTTGTCGAGATTTCGTGTCATGCCCCCGAGAGTATGTCGTGCCGAAAATCAAACGGACGGCATCTCCCCTGTACGTGGCAACATTTCAGGTTAATACAAGGCCCGTATGCCCACAACAACAACATAATAAACAGATATAGGTATATCAAACACACACAGCGGAAACATAAACACATACCACAACAAGAATACCAAAAACATAGAAGAGGTGTACACCACCTGACAAGACTACAATACTAAAATAGTACATAAAGCAACGACACAAAACAAGGTCCACAACATAACGACGAAGTCCATACATAAACTCGAGTCAATGACATAAAATCAAAAATCCATAAGACAAACACAAATCCTCGGGAGACTCAAAATGTGGAGATGGGATGGATCGCCGGCGCAGCTCCAAGTCCTCACTAAGATCTCTACCTGTTACCTGGGCGACAGAAAAACCCAGGGTTCGTGGGAGTGAGTAAAACTCAGCAGGTAATAGATAAACATGTATATTAATATCACATGTATTTCGACAGTAAAATCTACAGGTATCACTAGCATGATAATATATATATCCATGTATATACCATCTAACCAAAAGTCAATATGAAGCAGATATACAACGCGTGCGCTACGCTACACCTATCCAACCGAGCACATATACACAACATATGGTATAAAGAATAAAACTAACTCATACTACATCCTATGGGTCAAGGTAACACGTGAATAACTAACTAAGATACAAGTGATGGCCTCGCCATACAGAAGAATGTAATAACATGTATGAATATGTGCAAACAAATGCAACAAACATAGTACATACAAATGCAGCATCACAATAAGCATATCTATATATAGACTGCATCTATATACGCATGCTAATCACAATCATCCATATATATATATATACATGCATATATGTATATATATGGTAATATGCAAAAATGTCATAAGTCGGCAATGCAGTATGCATGGTCATGTCGGCTCACCCTAAAGCTACCACGACCCCAGTGTGGCCTCGGTGGCTCGAGCATGACAACTGTCCCAACTCAACACCAACCACTACTCTCGAGTGGCCGAGTGGGCAGTATGATCGAGTAGCATATAAGCGTAAAGAGCAAGCTACACGATGGGGGTCCCTGCTGTTGGCCACTCCGACAGTCACTACCCATGAGTGGTCGAGTGCCACACACGCAGGACTACGACACGCAAATCCAACTATCACCGTCTGTAGTGATAGAGTGCGGCACTACAATGCTCTGCCCTCACACCGGTTACTCCTCCTATGAGTAACCGTGGAGGCAGGATGACTGGCGACACTCTCAACCACAAGGGAGACATCGTCGCCAGCGTGCATGCAAATGACATGAATGTAAGGTCTCACAAACAGACATCCAACATAGACTCTCTATTCTACAGAGGGTCGTGCTAACCAGATCAACGCACTCTCTATCCTGTAGAGAGACGTACTCAACTGATCGTATCAGACTAGGACCACCGGTCCGTAGCGACACCCTAAATACCATTCACCCGACCATTTACATAATGCATGGTCGGTAGAAACATGCAATCTAAGGGGTACTAGAATTAACTCTAGGTTCAAGACATCATCTACCTACGGATGACCTTTTTGCCCAATTTACAATCAGGTTGTCATCCGGACTTTACTACTTGTATTTAACTTAATCAAATTCTAAGTTATTTACATCATCTATATGTATAACTCCTAATCATGGTAACATAAACATGATAGCAGCAAGGAGTTAATAGCCAACGGATAAAGTATCAAGCATAAGATAAATAGAACAGGATCAAGGTAACATGATCATTTAAGATGATCATGCATCTAAATCAGATGCATTAACTACGACGGTAGGAATCACCCACCGATAAGAAGCTTGTGACAATAAAATCCTCACCTGGCGTCCCGCCTCGTATCCACGTCCTGCACAAATCATAATATGCATTAAGTTCAAGCACATGCCAACATATTATTTACTACTATCTTGCTCCTACAGTCGCATCCTTTTTATCGAATACGGATTAGGAAAATCCCTCAAATTATCCAAGGTCGATTCACTGTAACCAACCTTCCAAATCCCTTTAGCTTTTATCCACTCAGATCACTCTCAACCGCACAAGCTCACACTCAAGCTGTCCACCGCTCCATAACAGAGCACAACCCGAATGTATCCCCGATCAACTCGCTACCAACCGTAAACAATCACACAACAGTAACTCAGTATTAAGAACAGTAATCCCACACATTGGACTAAATTTACCGCATAAAAATAAGGAAGGGGATCGTGCTTACCAACAATTGAAGTGTCACCGGCAATACAAATCCCCAACCGACAGCCCTTCCCCGTCCTATCTCCTTGTTCACCGACTCGCCAACACTAGGTCACGTAGGACATCACAAATTGGAGTTGTATCCTTGTCCCAAAAATGATACGATCACTCTTACCTAGTTCCAGCACTGATCGGCAACGGAGATCAGAAATCGCGAGGGAAAATAACTCGAAGTGGGCTGCCCTATTCGTCGGGCAAGATCTCTGGTGCCCCTGATTCGAAGAAAAACCTCCCCAATTGCTTGGTCTGTCGGACAAAACAATGCCAACGCCAACCCTAGTTTATGCAGAATCTATGTTTGAACGCACAAAATGCGTCAACAGTTGGATTCCTTCCAAAATCAAGGGAAGCAGGGGACAGACAACCCTTACCTCGCTCCGGCGACGAACGGACAACAACGATTTGAACTCGCTCGGTCGCCTATCGTCGGGAAGTAGCCAACACGGAGCTTCCAACCCGTTCCTGTCCTCCCGGTTCCAGCCCGTCCGGGGGTCGTCCCGACCAACAATCGCTGCCTGCCGCGAGGAAGAAAACCGGCGCTCGCAGAGAGGGAACGGCCCGGCGTCGGAGAGGTCACAAGCGGAGAAAGGCTCGCAGGGAGAACAGAGAGGAGGAGAGGGAGAGACCAGTCGTGGTCGCTTCGAAGGAGTAGGGCGTGCTCCGACCGATCGAAGGAAATCGCCGAAAACAGGGAAGGGATGAAGTCAGGCGATCTGCGGGGAAGGAAAGGAAGTGGCACAATCGGGGAAACGCTCGCCGAACACTTAAAGTTAGCGGCGTAGAAACGGAAAGAAACCGAGCGTTAATGCTTTAACGGGTTGGGTCGGGTTTGATTAACGGATTGAATTCCCGACCCGTTAAGCCCACTAACACTTACACCAAAAGAGCTTAGAAATTTCCGTTCGAGCCCAGAAAAATTCCTAAAAATTCTTGAAAAATTTCCATAGGGTATTCTCCTAATTACCCAACATTTTATTTATTTATTTATTTATTTATTTATTATTTTTTTTCCGGTATTTTATATTCTCCTCCACTTATTAAAATTTGGTCCCCAAATTTCGTACTTTAATGTAAAAATTAATTCAAGCATTTTCCGAAATAACAACATACCTCAGATAAATAGATGAGGGTATCGAGCTCGGATAGTATCTTCCAGCTCCCATGTAGCCTCCTCATCTGTATGATGCTGCCATCCCACCTTTACAAGTCGGATGGTTTTGTTCCGCAACTGTCGCTCCTTGCGACCAAGAATCTGCACCGGAGTCTCCTCATAAGTCGCATTCACCTGGAGGGGTATCGGAACCTCTTTCAGAACATGGTCAGATCACGGCACGTATTTCCTCAACATGGAAACATGGAATACGTTGTGAACACCCGCAAGAGTCGGAGGTAAAGCTAACCGATAAGCTACACCTCCAATCCGCTCTAATATCTCGAATGGACCAATATAGCGTGGAGCTAATTTTCCTTTTATCCCAAATCTCTTAACTCCTTTGGTGGGTGACACTCGTAGGAATACATGGTCCCCGACTGAGAATTCCAAAGGCCTTCTCCTCCGGTCTGCATAACTTTTCTGTCGATCCTGTGCCTCAGATAACCTTCGTCTGATCACTCGTACAAACTCTGCATCCTGCTGGATACTCTGAGGCCCCAATATCTGTTGTTCCCCAACTTCCTCCCATAACACAGGAGATCTGCAGGGTCTGTCGTATAATGCCTCGAATGGAGCCATCTGGATAGAAGAGTGGTAGCTGTTGTTGTAGGCAAACTCCACTAAAAAAAGGTGATCCTCCCAACTGCCACCGAAATCCATGACGCAAGATCTCAATAGATCCTCCAGAGTCTGAATGGTACGTTCGGACTGTCCGTCTGTCTGTGGATGAAAGGTTGTACTGAGTCGAAGCTCTGTGCCCATGGCCTGCTGCAGACTCTGCCAGAATCAGGAAGTAAAGCGCAGATCTCTATCAGATATGATACTCAATGGTACACCATGCAATCTGATGATCTCTCGGCAGTACAATTCCGCTAGACGATCCAATGAATCCGTCTCACGCATCGGAAGGAAGTGAGCTGATTTGGTTAATCGATCCACGATCACCCAAATCGCAGTATGTCCTTTACGGGTTCTGGGTAATCACGTAACGAAGTCCATCGTGATATGCTCCCACTTCCATTCCGGGATCGGGATTTCCTGAAGTAACCCGACAGGTTTCTGATGTTCGGCCTTCACTTGCTGGCATACTAGACATCGTGCGACAAAGTCCGCAATATCTCATTTCATACCGTTCCACCAGTATAAGCACTTCAGATCTCGGTACATCCGAGTACCACCAGGATGTATAGCAAATCTCGACTGATGTGCTTCCTGTAGCGATTCTTAATCGGGTGTGTGTCCGAACACATAGTCGTCTCGGAAGCGAAGTACACCCTTCTCGCCGCCGAGAAATCCGTCGGCGTTACGAGTCTATCGTCGCTCAAGCTGCGAGATCTGCGATCAGCGACTTGTGCTTCCTTGATCCTCTCAGCAATAGCGGACTGGGCAACCATAGAAACTAATATCCCCCGAGGTGTTTGACCGTGTTCCGACAATCCCAACTCGGAGAACTGTCGAACCAGATCAGTAATTGCTGTCAGATGACTGGCCAGAACTCCACGAGACTTCCTGCTCAGAGCATCTGCTACCACATTAGCCTTCCCCGGATGATATTGGATGGTGTAGTCGTAATCTTTCAGATATTCCATCCACCGTCTCTCGGATTCAGCTCTTTACGTGAGCAGTGCTTGACTTTTATGGTCTGTGTAGATCTCAAAGGTAATCCCATACAAGTAGTGCCTCCATATATTCAATGCGAAAATAATGGCGACTAACTCTAGATCGTGCACTGGGTAATTTCTCTCATGATCTTTTAGTTGATGGGAGGCATAAGATATCACACGGTTGGACTGCATCAGGACTGCACCCAACCCTTGGATAGAAGCATCCGTATAGAGAACCATCCCATCAACACCAGAAGGAATCACTAAGATTGGTGCAGAAACTAGCCGTCGCTTAAGCTCCTGAAAGCTAGTTTCACAGGCCTCTGACCAGGCGAATTTGACCCCTTTCCGAGTCAGACGAGTGAGTGGCATGGCGATACTCGAGAATCCCTCCACGAATCTCCGATAATACCCGGCCAGACCAAGGAAACTACGGACCTCCTGAACTGATTTTGGCTGCTCCCAACTGGTAATCGCCTCAATCTTCTGGGGATCTACAGAAATACCTCTGTTGGACACCACATGTCCAAGAAAACCCACTGAGGATAACCAGAACGCACATTTGCTAAACTTGGCATACAACTCCAAAATTTCCAATACTATCCGATGTTGTTCATGCTCTTCCTCGGATCGAGAATAAATCAATATATCGTCGATGAACACTATTACAAACTGATCTATATACCTCAGGAATACCCGGTTCATTAAGTCCATAAATGCAGCTGGGGCATTCGTGAGACCAAACGGCATCACTAGAAACTCGTAATGTCCATAACGGGTGCGGAAAGCTGTTTTCTTAACATCCTCATCTCTTATCCGAAGCTGATGATATTTTGAGCGCAGATCAATTTTAGAATACACACATGTATCCTTAAGCTGATCGAACAAATCTTCTATCCTCG
Source organism: Wurfbainia villosa (assembly GCA_025175895.1). Taxonomy (NCBI): domain Eukaryota; kingdom Viridiplantae; phylum Streptophyta; class Magnoliopsida; order Zingiberales; family Zingiberaceae; genus Wurfbainia; species Wurfbainia villosa. Next base: position 2,028,738 of record CM046005.1, read on the forward strand.
GCAGTGGATATTTGTTCTTAACTGTGACTGCATTCAGTTGTCGATAGTCAATACATAACCGCAACGATCCATCCTTCTTCTTGACAAAGAGTACTGGTGCTCCCCATGGTGAAACACTAGGTCGGATGAATCCATTATCCAGCAACTCCTGCAGTTGAACTTTAAGTTCATTCAGCTCCTTTGGCGCCATCCGATAAGGAGGTTTCGATATAGGCGCGGTTCCTGGAATCACCTCTATCGCAAATTCAACTTGCCTAGGAGGTGGCAAGCCTAGAAGTTCATCAGGAAATACATCTGGATACTCTCGGACTACTCGCACATCAGAGAGGGGTGGTAGTCCTTCGTTCTCAACTTTGACCAGAGATAGCAAATAACCTTGACAACCACGGGCGAATAACCGAGCCTGTAAGCGATATAATGGATAATCCATCGTCTCTAGTACCAACAAAATGTCACCACTCTTGCTCTACAATCCACTGTAGCGTGATAAGCGGCCAACCAGTCCATACCGAGAATAATATCAAACTCTACCATTTCCAACACCTGAAGGTCCACTGTAAGGATATGCCCGTCAAAGTCTAATGGGCAACCCTTGATTTCTTGGTGGCTAGTCAGCACCTCTCCTGATGGCAAGGATACTGCTAACCCACAAGAACGAACCCTTGGGATTCTTCCAACTCTACTCAGAAATACTCTAGATACGAATGAATGAGAACTACCGGTATCAATCAAAGTATCAGCATATATAGAATAAACTGAAACCATACCGTGAATGACTGATCCCTCAGCCCGCTGTGCCTCATCTCTGGTGATGGCAAAAACTCGTCCAGTCTCGGTATTTGTCGGCTGCATCCCCGACAAGGAAGTAGTGTGCCTCCACTCGGGCTGAGTCTGACTCTGAGGTGCTGAAGACTGAGTCACCGGTGCAGGCATAAGGTAACCATGAGAGCTGGCTGGTAACGACGGCGGTGCAGATACCCCTGGGTAGTAGATCACCGGAGATGCAGGATACTGGATCGCTGTCGGCATCACTGTAGGAGCGCCTCCCTGCATCTGATACAAGTGTCTTTGGTGGGTAGTCTTGCTACCTCTCATCCATAAGATCGCATACGCGGTCTTTCCTCTGCCGCCTGGTTGGATCATCTTCCCTGTTAGAGTTATCAAAACTCAATGCGTTCTCAACGCATACTCGGCTAGTATGTCTGGGTTGCTTGCAATAGTAGCAAACCGGCTGCTCCAAAGGACACTCTGGAGCTCTATGACTTCCGGATCCGCATTTATAACATCCACTTCTGCTCTGACTCTTACGGTTCTTCTGAGACCCTCCAGAGAACTCTGATGCTGGACGCTTCCCTTTCTGCGATCTAGCTGTCCCTTCTGTCGCACCTCGCGTAGTTCCTTTTTGCTCCCCTTTCTTCTGAGTCCCCTGAGCTGAACCCTGGTTCTGCTGCTTGCCCTTAGTCATCTGTTTCTCGATATCCTTCTCCTTGGAGATTTGCTGGGAAGTCATCTCGATAAAGAGGGCACGGTCCAATGCCTCCCTGTAGGAGGTAATGCTAGATCCTGACATCCTCACTCTGATATAAGCTGCTAGGCCCTGGGTGAACTGGTACATCCGGTCTGAATCCTGTGCTACTGCGGATGAGAGCGAACTCGATAGTCTCGTAAACTCGCGTTGTACTCCATAACAGCGGTCACCTGCTTGAGCTTAGAAACTCTTGATGACGGTCGAGAAAACGCGCGAAGGAAAATCGCCTCGAGCGTCTCGAAAACTGGACCAAGTAATCCCACGCTCCCCAAACAGAGTCTTCTGTAATTTCCACCAAGTGACCGATCTCTGCGAGATGATATACAAAGAAGGCCCACCTTCTCCACATCTGCATGCGTTCGTATACTCGAAGGTGTCTTCTATATTTTCCACCAAGATCGGGCAATCCATGGGTCAGACTCCCCTCGGAACAAGGTGAACTTCTCCTTGGCTGATCGTGCTAACACGAGTATCCGTAACTTATCATTGAGCCTATTTGACTCTGTGGGCTCTGGCGTGGTCAGTGGTACATCCGGATTCTGAGGCTCCGAATCACCAATAGGGGTTTGCTGAGGTAGTACTTGAGTAGTAGGCTCAGTCGCAACGGTATCTCGTCCCCTCCCTCTCGGCTCGCGATGGACCGCCTCAACCACGAGTGCGACAGTGGCATGACTGAAGATTCACCGTTGAACAAGTCTAAATAAGCATCTAACTAAAGTATAAATTATCGGGAATACTTACTTCGTGTTGCTCAGGCTTATGTCATTTATCAATCCTATCTCACAAAAACCAAAACCGAAAAATATACCGACTCCCGAGAATCCAAGACTCAAAAACAAAATCACAATATGGCATCGCAGAACCTTCGGCTCTGATACCAATAAAGTTGTCACACCCCCGAGAGTATGCCGTGCCGAAAATCAAACGGACGACATCTCCTCATGCGTGGCAACATTTGAGTTAATACAAGGCTTGTAGGCCCACAACAACAACATAATAAGCAGAATATATATAGGTATATCAAACACACACAGTGGAAACATAAACACATACCACAACAAGAATACCAAAAACATAGAGGTGTACACCACCTGACAAGACTACAGTACTAAAATAGTACATAAAGCAACGATACAAAACAAGGTCCACAACATAACGACGAAGTCCATACATAAACTCGAGTCAATGACATAAAATCAAAAATCCATAAGACAAACACAAATCCTTGGGAGACTCAAAATGTGGAGATGGGATGGATCGCGGCAGCTCAAGTAAATCACGAAGATCTCTACTGTTACAGGCGGCGAGAAAAACCCGAGTCAGTGGGAGTGAGTAAAACTCGAGTAATAGATAAACATGTATATTAATATCACATGTATTTCGACAAGAAATCTACAGTATCACTAGCATGATAATATATATATCCATGTATATACCATCTAACCAAAAGTCAATATGAGCTAGACATACAGGCGTCGCTCGCTACACCTATCCAACTTTGAGCACATATACACATATGGTATAAAGAATAAAACTAACTCATACTACATCCTGCTATGGGTCAAGGTAACATAGTGAATAACTAACCAGTATACAAGTGATGGCCTACTGCCATACAGAAGAATGTAATAACATGTATGAATATGGGCAAACAAATGCAACAAACATAGTACATACAAATGCAGCATCACAATAAGCATATCTATATATAGACTACATCTATATACGCATGCTAATCACAATCATCCATATATATATATATATATATATATATATATATATATATATATATATACATGCATATATGTATATATATGGTAATATGCAAAAATGTCATAAGTCGGCAATGCAGTATGCATGGTCATGTCGGCTCACCCTAAAGCTACCACGACCCCAGTGTGGCCTCGGTGGCTCGAGCATGACAACTGTCCCAACTCAACACCAACCACTACTCTCGAGCGGCCGAGTGGGCAGTATGATCGAGTAGCATATAAGCGTAAAGAACAAGCTACACGATGGGGGTCCCTGCTGTTGGCCACTCCGACAGTCACTACCCATGAGTGGTCGAGTGCCACACACGACACCGACGCAAATCCAACTATCACCGTCAGAGTGATAGAGTGCGGCACTACAATGCTCGCCCTGCACGGTTACTCCTCCTATGAGTAAACCAGTGGAGGCGAGATATTGGCGACACTCTCAACCACAAAGGAGACATCGTCGCCAGCGTGCATGCAAATGACATGAATGTAAGGTCTCACAAACAGACATCCAACATAGACTCTCTATTCTACAGAGGGTTGTGCTAACCAGATCAACACACTCTCTATCCTGTAGAGAGACGACTAATCGATCAGACGTACTAGGACCATCGGTAAATACCATTCACCCGACCATTTACATAATGCATGGTCGGTAGAAACATGCAATCTAAGGGGTACTAGAATTAACTCTAGGTTCAAGACATCATCTACCTACGGATGACCTTTTTGCCCAATTTACAATCAGGTTGTCATCCGGACTTTACTACTTGTATTTAACTTAATCAAATTCTAAGTTATTTACATCATCTATATGTATAACTCCTAATCATGGTAACATAAACATGATAGCAGCAAGGAGTTAATAGCCAACGGATAAAGTATCAAGCATAAGATAAATAGAACAGGATCAAGGTAACATGATCATTTAAGATGATCATGCATCTAAATCTGTATGCATTAACTACCTGACCAGGGTAGGAATCACCCACCTGATAAGAAGCTTGTGACAATAAAATCCTCACGGCCGCGGTCCTGCCTCGTATCCACGTCCTGCACAAATCATAATATGCATTAAGTTCAAGCACATGCCAACATATTATTTACTACTATCTTGCTCCTACAGTCGCATCCTTTTTATCGAATACGGATTAGGAAAATCCCTCAAATTATCCAAGGTCGATTCACTGTAACCAACCTTCCAAATCCCTTTAGCTTTTATCCACTCAGATCACTCTCAACCTGCTCGCACAAGCTCACACTCAAGCTGTCCACCGCTCCATAACAGAGCACAACCCGAATGTATCCCCGATCAACTCGCTACCAACAACCGTGAATACACAACAAGAATCAAGTATTAAGAACAGTAATCCCACACATTGCACTAAATTTACCGCATAAAAATAAGGAAGGGGATCGTGCTTACCAACAATTGAAGTGTCACCGGCAATACAAATCCCCAACCGGCAGCCCTTCCCCGTCCTATCTCCTTGTTCACCGACTCTGCCCAAACACAGCTTAGGTCACGCGCAGGACATCACAAATTGGAGTTGTATCCTTGTCCCAAAAATGATACGATCACTCTTACCTAGTTCCAGCACTGATCGGCAACGGAGATCAGAAATCGCGAGGGAAAATAACTCGAAGTGGGCTGCCCTATTCGTCGGGCAAGATCTCTGGTGCCCCTGATTCGAAGAAAAACCTCCCCAATTGCTTGGTCTGCCGGACAAAACAACGCCAACGCCAACCCTAGTTTCTGCAGAATCTATGTTTAAACGCACAAAATGCGTCAACAGTTGGATTCCTTCCAAAATCAAGGGAAGCAGGGGACAGACAGCCCTTACCTCGCTCCGGCGACGAACGGACAACAGCGATTTGAACTCGCTCGGTCGCCTATCGTCGGGAAGTAGCCAACACGGAGCTTCCAACCCGTTCCTGTCCTCCTTTCCGGCCGTCGTCGGTCGCCCCAACAACCGCACCCGCGAGGAAGAAAACCGGCGCTCGTAGAGAGGGAACGACCCGGCGTCGAAGAGGTCGCAAGCGGAGAAAGGATCGCGGGGAGAACAGCGAGGAGGAGAGGGAGAAACCGGTCGCGGTCGCTTCGAAGGAGTAGGGCGTGCTCCGACCGATCGAAGGAAATCGCCGAAAACAGGGAAGGGATGAAGTCAGGCGATCTGCGGGTAAGGAAAGGAAGTGGCGCAATCGGGGAAACGCTCGCCGAACACTTAAAGTTAGCGGCATAGAAACGGAAAGAAACCGAGCATTAATGGTTTAACGGGTTGCGTCGGGTTTGATTAACGGATTGAATTCCCGACCCGTTAAGCCCACTAACACTTACACCAAAAGAGCTTAGAAATTTCCGTTCGAGCCCAGAAAAATTCCTAAAAATTCCTGAAAAATTTCCATAGGGTATTCTCCTAATTACCCAACATTTTATTTATTTATCTATTTATTTATTTATTTATTTTTTTCTGGTATTTTACATTTCGTGTTGTTGTGGTGTGTTAGTCATACCGGTATGCATGTGTGGGATTGTTGTATTGTTGTGGTATGTTTCCGTTGTGTTTTTGTGTAGTTGTTTTGATATATATATATATATATATATATATATATATATATATATATATATATATATATATATATATATATATATATATATATATATATATATATATATATATATATATATATATATATATATATATATATTATTGTTATTGTGGGCCTACGGGCATTGTATTAACCCGAAATGTTGCCACGTATAGGGGAGGTGCCGTCCGTTTGATTTTCGGCTCGGTATGCTCTCGAGGCGTGACAGAAATAGGGTAGATTTCCATATTGCTCTTGAGTCTCACCATTTCCTAAAGCCTCTAATTCATGGCCTTCTAAACTATGTAGAACTTGTTTACAAAAATTTAACCTGTGTGATAATTGACACAATGTCATAATTTCATATAGGAGGCTAAAAATTAAGGTTGCATGCTATCTCTACATTCTCATCTTCTAATTCATGTCTATATTTTAATTTTCTAAATCTACCAAGTCCATCAATAAATTTTTGGCAAAATCTATTTATTACCTTAATCATCACTAATTGAACCAAATCCAAATTCAATATATTTCTTCTCTTTCGTATCATCTTCCCTATGAAAAAGTAAAGGATTGTCATTTCTAATTTACCAAAGGGCGCACCTCAAGTTTGGAATTGTCCAAACACAGTCCCATGATTTCATATTTATCAAAACACAACTTCATTCCCTTTTTATCCCTTCCGCCAAACAAACATGTAATTAATATTGAGATTTTGCATGCATCTGAGCCACAATCGAAAATCCTGAGCCATCCAAATGTCACTTGATATTATATGTGGTACTGAAAATTTAAATCTCAACACCACTATGTTCCTGGTAATATAATTTCCAGCACCACTTTTTTTTTGCCAGTTTGATATTGTACGTGATGCTGGGAATTTAAATCTCAGTACCACTATGTTCCTGGTAATATAATTCTCAGCACCACCTTTTGTCTCCGCCAACTTGAAACTGTACGTGATGCTGGGAATTTAAATCTCAGCATCACGTACAATATCAAGTGACGTGGATAATGGTACGTAGAAGGATCAAAACTAAGTTTCCTCGACACATCAATAATTCATGCTGTAAGATCTTTCAGTCTATGTCAAGATTTCAGAATTTGGAATCCTCTAGGTCCATCAGTAGGTTTCGGTCAAAATCCATTGATGGTCTTATTCACTTCTTCTTCAATCCAATTCAAGTTCATTGAGTTTGGGAAGTGTCTCTCTATGTATACGTGCCCAAAATTCCTGATATTCAAGGCTTTATTAGGTATCCACAGTCATATTTTAGAAATCAGGTCCCGTGCCACATAACATGCGACCAAAACTGGGAGGTAGGAGGATCAGAAGAACCAAGTTTCCTTGACACATCAACAATTCATGATGTAAGATCTTTCAGTCCATGTCAAGATTTCAGAAATTGGACTCCTCTAGGTCCATCAATGGGTTTCAGTCAAAACTCATTGATAGCCCTACTCACTTCTTCTTCGATCGAATCTAAGTCAATTAGGTTTGGGAAGTTCCCCTCTGTGTATCCGTGTCTAAAATTTCTGATAATCTAGATTTTATTAGGTGTTCACAGCTATATATCAAAAATTAGGTCCTGTGCCATGTGGTGATGGGAATTTAAATTTCAGGACTACTGTGTTGTTGGGAATATAATTCCCAGTACCTTTGTCTTGGCCAATTTGAAATTGTACGTGGTGCTAGAAATTTAAATCTCAGGACCACTGTGTTCCTGAGAATATAATTCTCAGCATCACTTTTTTTTCGACCAGCCTGATATCATATGGTGCTGGGAATTTAAATCTCAGGACCATTGTGTTCTTGGGAATATAATTCTCAGCACCACTTTTTAGATCAGAATCAGTTTGAAATTAAATGTGTGGCTCGAAATTTAAATCTCAGGATCACTATGTTCCTGGGATTTAAACCCCAGGACCATTGTGGTTAAACTTGGTCAACCACTTCAACTTTTTGATTTAAGAATGTATATTCTCTTATGATTATCATTTTGTATACTTTGTATGCTAAATGATTGTAGTTGTTGATTTTACAAGGTGTTGGGAATTTAAATTCCCAAGACCACGGTGATCTTGGTATTAGATTTTCCAGGACTACGATAATCCTGGGATTAGATTTCCCAGCACCACCTTTTATCTACAACGGTTTGATTTACACGATGCTGGAAATTTATTTCCCAGCACCATCTTTTATATCCGGCAGATTGTTTTTATATGGTCATGACTATTTAAATTCCCAGGAACACGGAGTTTCTTGGATTAGATTTCTCTGCACCATATTTTATGTTCGATAGGTTGATTTTACATGGTGCTGGGAATTTACATCCTAGGACCACAGTGTTCCTAGGAATAGAATTTTCAGCACCACGTTATATGTTTGACTGATTTTTTTATATAGTGTTGGGAATTTAAATTCCCATGACGACGGTGTTCTTGGGATTAAGACGCTTAATGTTGCTCATGTGTAGTTAAGGAATGAAAATTGATGGGACGTTTGGATGGTTCAGGATTTCCAGTTGTGACTCGGATACATACAACATTTGAGCATTAAATATACGTTTGGTGAGAGGGGTAAAAAGGGAATAAGGTACGCCCTTTGATAAATATAAAACTATGAAATTATATTTGGACAATTTCAAACTTGACGTGTGCCCTTTGGTAAATTACCCTCCATTTTATAATAGAATTATGCATGGGGAACGAACTTTCCTTTGGTTTATAGTTTAGTTAATTTAGAAGCAACAAATTAAGCTCCAAATTAATTGAGTCGCTGTGCCTCTTTAAAAAAAAAAATATCAATATATATATATATATATATATAGATACTATAATATATTAAAATATTTTTATTTTAGCATTGTTATACTAATTACTTGTAGACCTAACTGATATAATATAGAACAAATATACTATAGCTACTGTAATATATTAAAAAAAAAATTATTCAGCTTGATTAAAAATATATAAAACATTTTTTAATTAAAAAGCTCTTTGTCAAATTGGTTATTTTTTTTTAATTTAATGGAAATCATCGTAAAATATTATAATAACCAACTAGTATACCATTTTATTGTAGCAACTTTTAATTATTAAGCTACAAAGTAACTATTAATTGATGCCTATAATGTTATAATAATTATTTAAATATTGTTATAATAATTTTATAGTAATTTTAATTTTTAAGCGATTATAATTAAATTTAAATAATTTTGATTAAATTGATAAAATGATTTTTTTGATATTTTGATTAAATTATATAATATTTTTAGCTAAATTAAATTGGTTTATTTTCACACATTATAATAGCTACTCTTAATTATTATAATATAATCAAAATAAGGGTATTTTCTTATGAGAAATATACCAAGACCTTTTTGATTTTTTTTAAATAAAATATTTTTTTTGATAATTTAATTAATTTAGGATATTGTCTTAATTAAAGAGGAAGAAGAAAAGGAAAAAAAAAAAGAAGAGAGAGAAAAAGAAAAAAAACTAGTGTGACCTTAATTTATTAGCTTAATACTTAATCATGAGTTTATGACAATTATAAGGGATTTATATCTGACTGTGATTCCTAGCTACGTCACCACGAACTCCTGTAAAATTCAAATTTAATTTGAAATTTATATGGTAAATAAAGAAATTTTTGCGTTTGATTTTAGGTGAATAAAAAATAGTATGCACACAAATTTAAAATTTATTTATGGATTATTTATATGATAGGTAAAATAAAAAAATTATAGCAATTTATTGAAAGGCATACTCGAGGTTTTGAAATTCTTTAGAGGCACATCATATTTTATTTTTACCAAAGGATATATCAAATTTTAGGATAATTTTTCTCGATTATAATTTACATTTGTTTAGAATATATTATTTTAAGATTTATTATCCATTGTTATATAGTTCCGGATTTTGGAAGACAAATTAATAGCATGATTTTTAGCACATTAGAATGTAAAGTATGTTCTGATTTCTCAAATCCAACAATACAATGGTTCTTAACTTTAAAATTCATCATTAAATTAGCATTGCACCTTCAAAACTAGTATCACATAGATTTGATTTCTCAAATTGAACACATAGTGGTGTTAAACTTTTAAAATCAGTATTAAAATAATACTAAACTTTCGAAATTAGTACTACATATTTCTAGTTTTTCAAATCAAGCAGCACAGTGACATTGAACTTTAAAAATCAACACTAAAATAGTATTGGTCTTTGTAAACTAGCACTAAAGTGGTTCTAAAATTTCAAAACCAATGCGATAAAATTTTGATTCATTGAATTTATTAACGTAGTGATGTTGAACTTTGAAAATCAGTACCAATATGATGCTAAAATTTTAAATCAATATCATAAAATTCTGATTTTTCAAACCCAACAATAAAGTGATGTTGAACTTTAAGAATCAGTACCAAAGTGATGTTGAACTTTTAAAACTAGCACTACAGTATTTAATAAAAAATTCAATTTGTGTCCCAATTGACATAAAGTCATAACTTCATATATAATGCTCAGAAGTTGGGGTACACATCATTTCTAATCCTCTATTTCTATCGATTAGTTTTAGCTAAAATCTATTGATAATCTTTAGCTCTAATTAGACCTAATCTTAGCCTAATAGGTTTCTATATTACCCTTAAGACCCACCATGTTTTAAAGCTTAAGCTTCGTGGTCTTCTTAGCCATATAGAATGCATTTATAAAATTAAACTTGTGTGCAAATTGGCATAGAGCAATAATTTTATGTATAAGACTCGGAATTAAAGTTGTATACCATTTCTATTTTCTCTGCACCGTGCTCTTTCATTCTATACCTAATTTTAATATTTCAAATTTTCTAGATTTATCAATGAGTTTCAACTAAAATCCATTGATAGTTTTAACCAACTCTGATCATACTCAATTCAAATCTAATAAGTTTCTACGTTACCTTTGAGTCCTACCATGCCTTAAAGCCTTATCTTCATGACCTTCTTAACTATGCAAAACATGTTTACAAAAATTTAGTCCGTGTGTCACATGATACATAGCCAATTGGCAAAAAAAATAATAGTTTTCGGATTTATTGTCCATTGTTACGTAGTTCATGATTTTGAGAAGACAAGTTGATGTGATTCTTATTAGATTGTATTGTTAAGTATCACATAGTTTTGATTTCTCAAACTTAGCAAGGTGTTGAACTTTGAAATCAACACCACATTGGTGTTGTACCTTCAAAACCAACACCATATAATTCTAATTTCTCGAATTCAATGCACATGCAAAATTTGAAAATTCTGATTTTTTGAACCCAACAATATAATCCAATAATGTCGAACTTTAAAAATCAGTACTAAAGTGGTGTTCAACTTTGAAAATCAATATCAAAATGGTTCTAAAATTTTAAAACCATCACCATAAAACTTTGAAAACTAGTCCCTCATTGATGTTACTCTTTCAAAACTAGCATCACATTATTCTGATTTTTCGAACCCAATAAATAATGGTGCTGCATTTTGAAAATCTATATCAAAGGGGTGTTAATCTTCAAAACCAGTACCATATGGTTCTAATTTCCCAAACCAAAATTATAATGATGTTGAACTTTAAAAATCAACACCACAATACTATTTAACCTTCAAAAACAATACTAAAGTTGTGTTGGACCTTCAAAATTAGCACCACAAAGTATTGATTCCTTGAACTTAGCAACATATATAGTGTTGTTGAACTTAGAAAATTGACACCAAAGTGGTGCTAAAATTTTAAAACCAAGACCACATAATTCTGATTTCTCAAACCCAACAACAAAGCAGTGTTGAAATTTGAGAATCTTTTAAAACTAGTTGTGTGCTAGTTGGCATAGAGTCATAACTTCACATAGGGAACTCAGAAGTAGGGTTACACACTATATCTAGATTCTTCTTTTCCACTCAATGCCCAAATTTTAGTTTTTTAATTCCTCTAAGTTTATTAATAAGTTTTGACTAAAACTCATTAATGATATGAGTCAGTTCTAATTGGACTCTATTCAAATCTAGTAGATTTTTGCAATGCTCCTGAATCCTACCATGCTCTAAAGTATCCATTCTATGACCTTCTAAGTCATGTAGAGCTCATTTATAAACTTCAACTGTGCCAATTAGTATAGAACCACAACTTCACATAGAAGGTTGAGAATCAGGGTTGCACACTATCTCTACCTTCTCTATATTCTCCTCTTTCATTCCATGCCCATATTTTAACTTTCTAAATCATCTAGCTAGGTCTATAAATAAATTTTGACCAAAATTTATTGATGACCTTAACCAATTTTAATTGGACCCGATCCAAGTCTAGTAAACTATTGCCTTTGAGTTCCACCATGATCTAAAATCTCGACTTTATAGCCTTCTTAATTGTGCATAGTGTGTTTACAAAAAATTAGTCTATATGTCAATTGATACAAAGCCATAACTTTATATAAGAGGTTCAAAACTAGGGTTGCACACTATCATTATCTTCTCTACACTCTCCTCTTCCACTTCATTCCCAACTTTTAATTTTCTAAATCCTCTTAGTCCATCAATGAGTTTCGATCAAATCTAGTAATAGCCTTAGCTGGCATTGACTGGACCCTATCCAAGTTTAGTAGATTTCTATATTGCTCTTGAGTCTCATCATTCCCTAATGTCACGCCCCGAAGGAGACCCCACCAGACGAAAATCCGGCAGCATCTCCCCTGTACGGGTGACAATCCCAATTTACATACAAGGCCTACACGGCCGCTATACATCGGTCAACACGACCGGAATCCATACTCACACGCAGTTATATAGATTGGCCTCAGGCCATCAACCAAAATAAAGGATAAGCAGTCTACCATAAATCGACTTACCCCTTCTGCCAACTGGGCAGGAATACTCACCAAAATCAATCAAACCAAAAATCCGAATAAGGTCTATAAGGACACCAAAAAAATCCAAATACAAAATCAATCTCCAAACCTATACATGTCCTCTAACCAAAATATCCAAACCATAAAGCAAATATCCAAAAATAAAACATCTACGACGAGTGGGGATCCCGTGTTGCACTCTCACTGACTTCATCACGAAATAGATATAAATCAACGGGGTGAGTTCAAAGAACTCTGCGGGTATAGTAGATATGCATAGTAAGGTATATCTAACAATAAAAATATCATGCCAGTACAGTCTCACATAAATAGGGTATGCAAGCAAGAAATACAAAATGACTGTACTTACAGATCTCTACTGATATAGGAGCATGTGCACGACTAGAAGTAATAGAGTCGACCATATATAAACATGTATCACATGTATGCATGACAATCATATGCACATCAAGGCATCAATACAATAATCACGGCAAACACAATACAAAAATGCAATCGTGCAAAATGCATGTCGTGCCACATGGTCACCCACCCAGCGCCCGATCGACCCTCACACGCAATGGTGAAGCCGAGTGGGTAGGGCTATGACAACTGTGCACTCTGCCATCACTGCTCCTGAGTGACCGAGTGGACAGGATGCTGTCGGAGTACACCTATCCTCCTGCCCCAAACATAGTGGGGGAGCTAAGCTCTCATCTCCCGGTGTCATAGACCAGAGGAGGGATCCCTGCCCGCTACCACGCTGCCTCATCGCTACCATGAGCGACCAATGAGCCTGACAGAGCAACTGCACACACCCTCCTGATGTACCACTAACCCATGAGTGGCAGTGTGTGCAGGCCATGTAACTAGCTGCGGGCTCAACAATAATGGAACCCCGTCCAGCTAGCATGCAATCATGCGAAAATGGTGCATGATACTAAAGCATGTAAATCCTACTCATAATATACCTATCCGAATGATATGTACAACCAATATGTACATATCCCTAATCCACATACTATGATCCAAATCAAACAGGTAAATATAATCATATCCTATCACATGCATGTATCTAGTAGGCACCAAAAACATACTAGGCATATAAACATGAAAAAGTTATTGTAAGCTATCCTACTAGCATATCAATTTGACTTAATCTAAATGTTAAGTCAAAATACCCGCTTGAATATATATCCGAAAGAAGAACCAAATCATCACGATCGGGACCCGCCGCCGTGATGAAAACTCGCATATAGCAATTATAGTCAAGCATAAAATATACAATTAAACAACAAATAGAATAATTAATCGATTTCTTTTATAACCCAATTAAACCCAAATCTCATATCCTCCAAATATCATACAAATCAAGAGATCAACACCCGAATCAATCCAAACCGACAATCAAACTCATTACCACACTAATCGTATGACCACATCGACACCCAATAAAACCTCACAACCCTCTCCACTTGTCAAAACCCCAAATCACACCCATCACTACCCTCTTCATTCCTCCACACTAACCAGCTTCATCCACTCATCACAGATCACAACCTAAATTATCAATTTATTATAGAGGGAATAGAACAAGCTTACCCGCTCGCACTCCATCGGTAGGATTTCAATGCCGCCTGTTTCACCGAAATTTCCGCCTTAATTCATTTGCCCGCACCACCGGCTGCAGCGATCGCAGCCTCCAACAAGGATCGACGCCAACCGAGATCGCCTGTGCGCGGCCCGCTTAGGGCAGAGAGTCCGGCGACGACGCCTGGTGGCCACTGACGCCGCGAGGAACAGAGGCATCGGCGAACCGCGACGACCGCAAGTCGCTGCTGCTGCTTGTAGTGGCTACGGCGCGAGGAAGGGGAACGGCTCGGCGAAGAAGGGATCGGCCTGGTCCTCGGCGAAGAAGAGACCGACGGCGGAAAAATAGGGCGCCGACGGAGGAGGGATGGCGTCGGGGAAAAGAAGGCTCACGTCGGCTGCGGCAAGACGCGGAGCGCGAGTAAAGGCTGCGGCGGACGGCGAGGAGAGCGTTAGGGATCGGCGGAAGAAGAGGGTCGTGCGGACGAACTGCCGAAGGGGAAAAATGAGAAAATAGAAAAAGAAAATAGAGATTAGGTTTTCCATCGCGTATTTATCCCCTTTAAATAGACCCCTCTAAAGCCCGTTTACTTTATCCTCAGAAAATCTCAGATTAAGTCCGTTTAATTCTAGAAAAATTCCAGAAAAATTCCTAAAATTCCCTAAAAATCTCGAAAATAATCCCTAGGATTATTTCCCCGAAATTTTGGCCATTAAATTTTGTGTTTTAAATTTCAGTATTTTACATTCTCCCCCACTAATAAAAATTTGGTCCCCAAATTTCCTACTCGTATATTAGTACGAGATGTCCCAACAACCATCTTAAACATCTAGAGACAAGTCACACCTCAAGTGACTAAGTGGGGTTACTGATATCCCTTAACATCAAATCACACTTGCTTCTAGCAGCCCTTCCAAGGTATGAATAGTATCTTCATATCGACCACTTATCATAAGTACCTATCTGTACCCGAGTGGATCTCTATATCCGTGACCTGTTAAAGACTTTACCATAATCCTAAGGTAAATCTTGAATCGCTATCACATACGATACTCAAAGATCCTCCATGAACTGGAAATCGTCATAATATAACCTATCCAGCGATCCAACAAACTCATCGTATGGATCGAATGAAAATGAGCGGACTTAGCTAATCATACTAAGTCCTTTCCGAATTCCAAATAATCTCCACACACCGACAATCATACTAGGCTCCCACTTTCCTCTTGGTACAGAACCTTACTGATTATTTATATACCACATTTACCAAACTTCCAAATCAACTATATTCCGCATGTCGTTCCTCCACGGAGAACGTTTCAATACTTACTATTTTCCGGATACAATCTTAAACATCTGCAACATATACAACCTATTGCAATCTTCAACAATACCTATCAAAATATCGTGACCAAGTCTCGTGGCTCTTGAGTAATGCAAAAGGCACTACTTACGCAACGACATGCTACCACGACCGGTACTCATAGCCAGTCAAGATGCCATGTAGCTATCTAGCCACCTACTACATACAAATTCCAATATCACTAATTCCGAACCGGTAGAGCAAAAGTACAACTCTATGGTAAATGCTCTCCATCCTCCAAACAGGAATCTATCTTTTGTTCCTGAATCAATAGTAACTCTTCCTAAATTCAAATGCAACTACACAGTAGCTAGCTAAAACCTCATAAGCATATCTGTTCCTTTACAAAACAACATCACAACTCCTGCTAGGTCCATGTCATATATATATATGACAACCCATCTCATAGTTCCTCATTTGACGTAACCATGGGATACGTCTCAATCAACTAAAACAGAAACGCTCCATTCTCTGAAACATCGCATCCACATATAAATTAACTTTCCTTTCACCCGAGAATGATCACACAACTCTGGTGTAAAAGTCAACCATCGTCTGAGCCCTGAAACTAGGTTCACAAGCTTCAGACCAAATAAATTCCATCACCCGTCAGCGGTGTAGTACCACTAGAGCATCCTATCCATATCTATGGTAATAATCAAATCCATACGAGAAAACCATCATCATAGGTGGCCGAGTGCTCAACTCCAACTGCCACCATCATAAATGATCCAATCGTGTCCAGAATACACGATTTCCTAAATCCCTGGACGACTAAGTCGTCATAAGTCAAACAAGATAAACAAACCTCGTACAATTCATACCAAGTATGAAATTGTCACCACTATACACCTGCATCCTCTTTACTCTAGACTGATGATATATCAATCATCCCTACGACTTTGATAATTGTATGACACTCTGTCACTACAATATCAACACACCAATCATAAATCAATCCTAGAGTATACACAGGTGTCCTAAAGCTGATCTAATTAGATCCTCAATCCACCATGAAGGATATTCTTTTCCTTCTACCACTACCGCATTCCATCATCGATAATCGATGTACAACCTCAAAAGTTCATCTCTCATTTGAACAACGAGTTCCAGAGCTTCTCAAGAAATGAAATACTGGGACAACAAATATCCCATCCAACACCTCCTTTAATTGGAACTTAGATTCTTCCAATTCCCATAGTGTTAAGCAACACTGATACCAACTAAATTATCCCCTGAAAAATCGTCATTCTAACAAATACCTCTTGGCATCATCAACCTTGCCAATTCTGCAAGACCGATCGATAACGATATCCAAGCAACTCGATTTGGCTTATAGCTAATTTAATGACATTGCTTTGAGTATATCACGAGCTTTAACAACCTTGTACGCTTTACACTAGCCCTCAGCCAACGCACCATAAGTAAAAATATTAGCTCGTAAAAATAACATTACCTCAGTACCAAATAAATTATCTCACAGTAGGGGATCTTCGATATCGAAACTATTTTCGAAATCCCTCCGATCGCCTACTCTACTTGCCTATACAGCAAGCCTAGAAGTTCCTCCAACACTTAATCTGATTACTCTCGAGTTATACAGGCATCCGAGAGACCTTCTTATACCATCATGTCACAAGCATAACCTCCAAGTTAATATCCAGATATTCACATCATATCAACCAAGTCAACTATAAAACAATTAAGTCAACTCTCTCACCATAATATAACATTTCCATCAATCAACCCCTAAACATCCAAAATCATTTTCATACCCATGTGATAATCATCACAGTAATCATCTCAACATCTCACCTATCAGTGGAAACACTATTAATCCACATAATCCAAATAAAAAATCCTTTTAATCCTATCAGTGCATGTTTTAACCACAGATATCTGTAAACACATGTATCTCTCAATATATCATCAAGTAAGGTAAACTATAGTAATACCTCAATGATCAATCCTTCAATCATCTGATACCAACCTCAATGATCAATCCTTCAACCATCTACAACTCCTTTCGAGTAAAGATGTAAACTCATCCAACTTCTGCTCTTAATGGATTCCCTATTTCACAGTGATCTAGAAAAAGAATTCGATAACTGTATGAATCTAGGTGTATACACCTCTTCCTATCATTTTCTTCAAGAACCATACAACCAGCCTCATATCTCCACAAGTGCACAAACCACCTCTGATAGCGACATATATATGAGGAGAAAACTTAAATCCATATTCCTGTTTTCGGCTGGGAAATGAGGTGTTTCATCCATCTCTCATTCCCGGGACAAAGCCTTGATCAATATCGAACATCAACATGGGAACGAAATAATGTCACGTGAATTCAGCTAGAAAAGCACGTTCACGACTCCTACCGTTACCTTATCCGAAGTGTAGGTTATTATCACTAGATTGACTATACTATTCTCTTGAGACCCTTGTTGTAGTCATTTTTATAAATATGACTCACCCTAATGCCTCCCAATAGGATCTGATGGAAAAATCCAACTATCCTAATCCAAATGTAAGCAAATAAATCGTGGTGATCGAAAACAACTCAATCACTATCTTGAGCTCTTAAGTGGGGGTAAACTCTGTAATTCTAGTAAACTCTATAGTGAAATCCATTATCAATTAATCACTCAACTTAAGGCTCAAGCATTTCCCAACAATGAGTCATACAAAATAACATGGAGAAATACCGTCTCTCGAAAACATCCTGAACCCGTGATCCCGTAATGGGTTATTTCCCCAAATAAATTCCTTCTACATATTCCACCAAGTAACAACTTGATCATTGCAATAGTAAGAAACTATCTCCACTCCTATATAAATACCAGTTAGGTACTTAACAATACCTTCAATGTTATCAATCTAAGGCTCAAGCCGCTCAAGGATCAAAATCCCTATGAAACTTCGTAACTTAAACCTCCAAGGACTGTATCAACAATAGTATACATTCTTTGTCCATTGCCCATGAGTAATAATCATTTAGCATAATCAGTGAAAATCTCTGACACTATAGTCCTTGATTTCCACAACCAATGTGACGACTTGACCCTTGCTTTTCTGACTCGGTATCAGTCAGCTCTCAAAAAGGCAATGCATCTTTTCGTCACAGGTCCAAGACTCACAAACTGAACAAGTCATTTGTGGTCAACTCCATCCACGATTACGAATAGTGACCAATACACTAAATGTTATTTCCTGTTATCCACTAAACACATAGCCAAATCTAACCTGGAGTATAAACACTACGGCAACTCCGGCTGGTCACCTTGGTGGGCGACCCGTACTACGAGTCTGCACACGAGTCAAAACTCAATAGACCCTTTCTGACAACTCCATAACCAGAGATCTCACTGTCCTCTTGCGTGGTTACCCTGCACCATGTCTCGGTGCAGGTGCACACCCACCTCGTCTCATATCTGTTAAATTATTACAGATGCTACTAGAACAGATGTTACTAGAAGTAAAAATATATAAAATTTTCATCATACCTATTTTGCCGCAGGAGAGGTTCTGTCGCTGCCAAATCCCCATATTGACCTCGTCATAAATCCTCGAATTTCCGAAATATAAAAATCGTCGGAAATCCATACCAATCCAAAATTTTCCAAATTACCTTGTAAAACCTGCCAAATGTGGCGAACTCCGAAAAAATCCAAAAACCCCTAGGAACTCGAAAACCTAGGCGCTCTGATACCAAATAAATTGTCACGCCCCGAAGGAGACCCCACCAGACGAAAATCCGGCAGCATCTCCCCTGTACGGGTGACAATCCCAATTTACATACAAGGCCTACACGGCCGCTATACATCGGTCAACACGACCGGAATCCATACTCACACGCAGTTATATAGATTGGCCTCAGGCCATCAACCAAAATAAAGGATAAGCAGTCTACCATAAATCGACTTACCCCTTCTGCCAACTGGGCAGGAATACTCACCAAAATCAATCAAACCAAAAATCCAAATAAGGTCTATAAGGACACCAAAAAAATCCAAATACAAAATCAATCTCCAAACCTATACATGTCCTCTAACCAAAATATCCAAACCATAAAGCAAATATCCAAAAATAAAACATCTACGACGAGTGGGGGATCCGGCAGCTGCACTCTCCTGACAGCTTCATCCTGAAATAGATATAAATCAACGGGGTGAGTTCAAAGAACTCTGCGGGTATAGTAGATATGCATAGTAAGGTATATCTAACAATAAAAATATCATGCCAGTACAGTCTCACATAAATAGGGTATGTAAGCAAGAAATACAAAATGACTGTACTTACCTGAATCTCCTACCCTGATATAGGAGCATGTGCCTGACTAGAAGTAATAGAGTCCTGACCATATATAAACATGTATCCTGTATGCATGACAATCATATGCACATCCAAGGCATCAATACAATAATGCAGCAAACACAATACAAAATGCAATCCGTGCAAAATGCATGCCGTGCAAATGACATGGTCACCCCTGACGCCAGTCAGCCGCCTCACACGCGATGGTGAAGCCGAGTGGGTAGGGCTATGACAACTGTGCACTCTGCCATCACTGCTCCTGAGTGACCGAGTGGACAGGATGCTGTCGGAGTACACCTATCCTCCTGCCCCAAACATAGTGGGGGAGCTAAGCTCTCATCTCCCGGTGTCATAGACCAGAGGAGGGATCCCTGCCCGCTACCACGCTGCCTCATCGCTACCCATGAGCGGACCAGCGGAGCCTGACAGAGCAACTGCACACACCCTCCTGATGTACCACTAACCCATGAGTGGCAGTGTGTGCAGGCCATGTAACTAGCTGCGGGCTCAACAATAATGGAACCCCGTCCAGCTAGCATGCAATCATGCGAAAATGGTGCATGATACTAAAGCATGTAAATCCTACTCATAATATACCTATCCGAATGATATGTACAACCAATATGTACATATCCCTAATCCACATACTATGATCCAAATCAAACAGGTAAATATAATCATATCCTATCACATGCATGTATCTAGTAGGCACCAAAAACATACTAGGCATATAAACATGAAAAATTATTGTAAGCTATCCTAACTAGCATATCAATTTGACTTAATCTAAACGTTAAGTCAAAATACCCGCCTGAAAATATATCCGCAAGAAGAACTGAATCGTCACGACTGGGGACCTGCCTCGTGACCGAAACCTGCATATAGCGTAATTATAGTCAAGCACAAAATATACAATTCAACAACAAATCGAATAATTAATCGATTTCTTTTATAACCCAATTAAACCCAAATCTCATATCCTCCAAATATCATACAAATCAACCGATCAACACCCGAATCAATCCAAACCGACCAATCAAACTCACAGCCACACTAACTGTATTTACAGCCACATCGACACCCAATAAAACCTCACAACCCTCTCCACTTGTCAAAACCCCAAATCACAGCCATCACTACCCTCTTCATTCCTCCACAGCCGAACTAGCTTCATCCACTCATCACAGATCACAACCTAAATTATCAATTTACAGTTATAGAAGAGGGAATAGAACAAGCTTACCCGCCCTGCACTCCATCGGTAGGGATTTCCCAATGCTGCCCTGTTCACCGAAATTTCTTGCTGCTGCCCTAATTCACTTGCTCCGGCGACCACCGGCGTGCGATGATCGACCCTCCAGCGATGATGGCCGACCCCAAGCCATCGAGGGCCGGTGGCCTTCGTCGCCTAAGCGGAGAGTCCGGGCAGCGCCTTCTGGTCGTGGCGGCCGTCTTGTGGAGGAAGAAGGCGTCGGTGCGCCGCGACGCCGGCGCTTCTGCGATGGCTCTGTGAGGAAGGGGAACGGCTCGGCGAAGAAGGGATCGGCCTGGTCCTCGGCGAAGAAGAGACCGACGGCGGAAAAATAGGGCGCCGACGGAGGAGGGATGGCGTCGGGGAAAAGAAGGCTCACGTCAGGCGGCGTCGGTCGCGGCGGTGCTCGCGGGAGCGCGAGTAAAGGCTGCGGCGGACGGCGAGGAGAGCGTTAGGGATCGGCGGAAGAAGCGGGTCGTGCGGACGAACTGCCGAAGGGGAAAACGAGAAAATAGAAAAAGAAAATAGAGATTAGGTTTTCCATCGCGTATTTATCCCCTTTAAATAGACCCCTCTAAAGCCCATTTACTTTATCCCCGTAAAAATCTCGTACGAAGTCCGTTTAATTCTAGAAAAATTCCAGAAAAATTCCTAAAATTCCCTAAAAATCTCGAAAATAATCCCTAGGATTATTTCCCCGAAATTTTGGCCATTAAATTTTGTGTTTTAAATTTCAGTATTTTACACCTAAAGCATCTATTTCATGGCCTTCTAAACTATGTAGAGTTTGTTTATAAAAATTCAGCCTGTGTGGCAATTGATATAAAGCTATAACTTCACATAGGAGGTTAAAAACCAAGATTGCACACTATCTTTACCTTATATACATTCTCATCTTCCACTCTATATCCAAATTTTATTTTTCTAAACCCTCTGAGTCCATCAATGAATTTTAACCAAAATCCATTGATAGTCTTAACCAACTTTGATTGGACTACATTCAAGTCAAGTGTATTTTTGTTTTGCCTTTGAGTTCCATCATACTCTAAAGCCTCAACTTCATAGTCTTTTTAGTTGTGTAGAATGTGTTTATAAAAATTCAACCTGTCAGTCAACTGGCATAGAGCCATAACTTCATGAAGGAAGTTCAGAACTAGAGGTGCACACCATCGTTACTTCCTTACACTCCTCTCTTTCACTGCATATCCTAGTTTTAGTATTCCAAATCCTTTACCTTAGCTAGTTCTTATTGGACCCAACTTGAGTCTAATAGATTTTTACATTGTCTCTAAATCCCACCATGCAATAAAGGCTTAGCTTTATTGTGGCCTTCTTAGTATTGTTGAGCAATTTATAAAAATTTAGTATGTGTGTTAATTGACACATAACCATAATTTCATGTTGTATGCTAAGTATCAAAGTTGCACATCATCTCTAATTCTCTATATTTATCTCTTTCACTCTATGTCCAGGTTTTAATTTTCCAAATCATTTAGGTCCATCAATGAACTTGGGCCAAAACATATTGATGATCTTAACTAGCTCTGATTGGAACCAATTCAACTCTAATAAGTTTCTGCATTGCCCCTAAGACCCACTATACCATAAAGCCTCAACTTAATGACCGTTTTAGTTATGTATATCATGTTTACAAATATTCATCCGGTATGCTAATTGACATAGAGCCATAACTTCATGAAAAAAATTTTAGAATCAAGGTTACACACCATCTTTACCTTCTCTACCCTCCTCTTTTCCACTCCATGCCCAAGCTTTAGTCTTATCTAGCTCAAATTGAACCTAATCCAAGTCTAGTAGGTTTCCATTGCCTCTAAGTCTCACATGTGCTAAAGCCTTAATTTATGGCCTTCTAAGTTGTATAAAGTATGTTTATAAAAATTTAGCATGTGTGTCAATTGACACACTACCATAACTTTATATGAGAGGCTAAAAATTAGGGTTGCACTTCATCTCTACCTTGCAGTCAATATATTTATTATGATTGTAAATTTTTTTATAGTGAAGACCCTATTCCAAATGAAGTTCTCACATTTGTTGAAACCAATTTGAAGGAGAGATAGCTAGCTAATCAATAGTGTTAATGCAATCAACCTCCAATGTTTCGATGTTTGACAATATACCTATGTCAGTCAAGTATTGACCACAAGAGGACTAGATATTTGGATGTAAGTTAAGTCTAGTCAGGTCAAGGTGATTGACTAGATGACTAGTAAAAGGAAAGTTTAGTTAGGTCAAGATGGTTGATTAGATGACTAGCAAAAGAAAATTCTAACAGGTTAAGCGAGGACTGACTTAGACAAAGTCTAGTCAGGTCAAGGTATTTGATTGGATAACTAGGAAATGAAAAAGTCCTACCAAGTAAGGAGAGAACCGTTTTAGATAAGTGAAAAGTTCAAGTAGATCAGTGGTAACTGAATGTCTAGCAAGTGGAAAAGTTCTAGCAGGTTAAGAGAGAACTGTGTTAGGCAAAGGAAAATTCTAGATAGGTCAGTGGTGATTGAATGTCTTATAAGTAGCAAGTCCAAGCAAGTAAAACCCTAAGAGAGTGAACCCTCAATAGAAGTATGCCTAGTAGGATAGGTGGACTACATGATTAGGCTTGTTTCTTTGATTGCTTGTATGTTTATCTTGCAGGGTGATCGAAAATTTTTCAAGCAACCATAGAGGTTCTAAGCGGCAAGATTGGCTCTAGGCGAATGCAGCAAGATTCAACGGCAATTTACTAAACAGCGCACGTGAAGTTTAGAATTGCCCAAACAACACCCCGTACTTTCATATTTACCAAATGGCGCACTTAATTCTCTTTTTACCCCTCTCGCCAAACAGAACTTTTAATGCGGAGATTTGGCAGGCATCCGAGCCACAACTGGAAATCCCGAGCCATCCAAACGTCCCATCCAAACGAGCGCACATTAGTGTCTTTCTCTCTTTAGCTTCGGAGAAAATCTTCCAAATTCAGAGCACAAATCTTCCGAACTTCTTGCACTCCATTTTTCGTCCAGCGTGATTTCTCGAGTGAGCTTCCGAGTTTTAGGATTTTCGATGAGACTTTTTGAGGTAATCGTGCGTAATCCTCTCATTTAACTATATGTGTTATCCATTTCTTATTCGGATTTAGGGTTTCCGTTGAAAGTCATGCATCTCATAAGCTTTCTATCTACCATTCATTATTGTAGAATGAGTCAAGAATCTGGTTCAACCTCTCCTTTACTGGCCAAGGTATGTCTCGCATTCCTTGCTTTAGTCGAATATGAAGGACGCCATTTATTTTAATGTTTTTTCGATTATGGTTTTGGAATAATTTCAAATATTCAAATGGACGATTTTTTTAATCTATATCTGAATTAGATAAATAGATCCCTAAGGTTTTTTTCACAGGATTATTGCAAAGCATTGCGGATTCTCTAATTTGTTATATATAATTACAAAATGAAGGAATAAATCAGGTTTTTAAAATTTTGTATTTCAAAATTTTTAGGGAAAAAAATGAGTGTGCGAAGAAACTCCAATGGACTAGCGTTTTAGGCCACTTTATTGAATTTTTTGGAGGTCCAAATGCTAAAGGAAAGCAATGTCCATCTGTTTGTTTACATGAAAGGCACAGAGAGATCATTAAACAAACCCCATTTGCTATTTTTTTGAATATACAAGATATTCTACAAATCCGTGGCATATTGGTCAATATATTTCAAAGTTGGAATTCGACAAGTCAAAGCTTTAAGTTTTCAGCTGTGTCAGTTGCTTTCATCAGAAGAGATGTGTCCCTTTTGCTCGATATTGCAGATAGAGGGGCTTCTGTTCCCATGAATTCAACTAATGCATCAGGTGTTCTTTTCATTTCTCAATTCTCTAAAAAAGAACTAACTAGATTAAAACTAGAGTATTTTCTTAAAACTTATTCTGCTAGAGTAGAATTAGATGAAGATGTTTTGTTGTTTTGTAAGTTGTATGTTTTGTATATATTTGCTTGTGTGTTGTTCTGTACTACTACATATAAGGTCCCTATAGGTCTTGTAGATGATTTTGACAATATAGGTAGTTTCAATTGGGTTAAAGTCATCCATAAATTTATGGCTCCACAATTACCTACTATTGGAGATCTATGTTCATCTACTAATACAGTTGCGCAGAACAACCGAATTCCTTACCTAAAGGGATTTGTCGGTCTTCTGGCTGTAAGTTCCTTCTTACTAATTTATTTTGTCTTTTATATTCACATAAGTATGTAACACTTTGGATATGAGCAATCTTGGTTTTTGGAACATGTCCCAATCCAGAGACCATCCAATACCGAAGGGCCACAAATAAATAAGTGGAGGGAAACTCCTTCACATATTAGCAAGGTGAGGAATTTATTGGAGCAAGTCTCATCTGAACAGGTAAATAGAAGACCACAACTTAACATTTTTTCATTTTTGTTATCTAAATAATTGTTGATTTTTTAATAGGTTATTGTTGATCTAGTATATACCCATAGTGAAATTATACTACTTGATAAGGTTGACTATTATATTGAAAATACTCCCCATCCAATAGAGACATCATCATCACAAACTATACAAGAAAAATACCCTACTACTCAATGCCATGAGTGTTTAGTTTATTAGAGACAACTTAAAGAGTTAAGAATGGAAAACATGACACTAACTGAAAGGGTAAAAGAACTAATTGAAATTATAGGAAGAGAAGGTATGGAGGTTGAATCAAATAACCCTGAAGTTGATCCTCAACCTCAACCGGAACCAATTGTCACCAGAACAAGACAGCGAGAAAGAACCCACTATGATTACAGGGATACTCCCGTTGATAGTCCACTATGGGCAAAATTGGTACCTCAAAGGAAAAGAAAAAAGACAGAAATTTGTGATGTTGAGGTATTAGAAGGGCAACCTGTGAAAGATGTAAATGAAGCAGAAATTTCTGGAAAGAAGGGAAAACAAATAATTGGTATGGATGAATTGCATGCGAGGGATACTATCTCTATTGTGGAAGAAGAATATGAAAAAGATCTTGACAGGGAGGAAGCAAGAATTGATAAACTTAACCAAATGAGAATGGAAGCCATTGCGGTAAGTCAAAATACAAAGGAAATTAGTTTTTGTTAATTTTTTTAAATTACTAATCTAATTTTTTTATTATAGTATGTCAAGAAAAAATATAAGACGTCAAAGAAGCAAAAACAAGATGTTGATGTGACCTACTTGCTAAAAAGTTTAGAAAAAATAAAGTATGGTAGTTACATCCACCATTACATTCGAAAATTTTGTTACAATAATATAGAAAGTGCAAATATTTATTTACCATTAAATTTTTTTGTAGGCCTATTACAGGTTATGTTTGGGAGGAAGGTCCTTTTTCATTAACTCTGAATTCTTTATACTCTAGAGTTAATGGATCTGTTTTCACAGTTGGGGAGGTTATCGATACATTTTCTTCAATTCTTTTTAGGGGGGTCTCCTCCTCATGTAGGTCATATAACAAGTTTGTGTATTGCTCATCTAGGTTAATTGTAAGGAATTTAAATTATCTTGTAGTCTGAAGATTTAAAATGTTATACTAAATTTTTAAATATTTTCTTCTATACACAATTGCAGTCAGCATTAAGAATGTCGTGGAAGACCGCCATGACACAAATCATAAACACAGACATGAATGATGGAGATGTTAGATAGATTTTCATACCTCTAAATACTAACCAAACTCACTTTCACCTGTTGTGTATTGACACAAAAACAATGATTTTCAATCATTACAACTCCCTTTCATATGGAGGAAGATCAAAAGCTAATTTTGAAGCAGTTGTGAGTAGATGATTTTTTAAATATGGATATTCCATCCATTGTATTTGTAAATGAATAGTTATGTTAACTTAATCATTATGTAATAATAGGTATCCCAATTTAAAGGATATTCATCTAAGAACCTTGCAGCAATTCATCCATGTTTACAAGCTTATTACCCCATCGACAACTGGGTTTCTGTCACAGCTAATTGTCCCCAACAAGTAGCAAGGTACTAAAAGAAAAATACTAAATGTGAAATTTTACTTTTGAATTGAAATATATAATTTGTCATGGTATTTTTGTAGCAACGATTGTGCCTTCTTTGTGATGCAATACATGAAATGTCTGCTGTATGGTGAGAAGATGAACTTCAAACAAGCAGACATAATAAAATTCAGAATAGATATCTTAGTGTCAATTTTAAGGGATGAGTTCTTCATAATGTAATTTAAGAAAACCTTAGGTGGGAGTATGACAATGCATTTTTATATTTGAGTTAATTATGAATTTTGTTAATTTGTAAATGATACTGCATTCTATAGATCAACAGTGATTGTAATTTTGATATATTGTTGAATATATTCTTGAATCTACGATGTTGCTAGGATTTATATTCCCAGGAACACAGTGGTGCTGGGAATTAAATTCCCAGCACCACGTACAATTTCGAACTGGCCGAGAAAAAATATAGTGTTGGGAATTATATTCCCAGGAACACAGTGATCCTGGGATTTGGATTCCCAGCACCACGTACAATATCCAGCTCGCCTAGAAAAAGGTGGTGCTGGGAATTATATTCCCCGAAACACAGTGATCCTGGGATTGAATTCCCAGCACCATGTACAATATCCAGCTCGGCTAGAAAAAGGTGGTGCTACGATTTATATTCCCAGGAACACAGTGGTGCTGAGAATTAAATTCCCAGCACCACGTATAATTTCGAACTAGCCGAGAAAAAAGATGATGCTGGGAATTATATTCCCAGGAACACAGTGATCCTGGGATTTGAATTCCCATCACCATGTATAATATACAACTCACCAAGAAAAAGGTGGTGCTGAGAATTATATTCCCAAAAACACAGTGGTCCTGGGATTTGAATTCCCAGCACCACGTATAATATCCAGCTCGGCTAGAATAAGTTGGTGCTGAGATTTATATTCCCAGAAACATAGTGATCCTAGGATTTGATTTTCCAGCACCATGTATAATATACATCTCGCCTAGAAATAAAGTGGTGATGAGATTTATATTCTCAGGAACACAGTGTTCCTGGGATTTGAATTTCTAGCACCACGTACAATATTCAGCTCGTCTAGAAAAAGATGGTGCTAGGAATTATATTCCCAAGAACATAGTAGTCCTGGAATTTGAATTCCCAGCACCACGTACAATATCCAACTCAGCTAGAATAAGGCGGTGCTGGGATTTATATTCCTAGAAACATAGTGCTTCTGGGATTTGATTTCCCAGCACCACGTACAATATACAGCTTGCCTAGAAATAAAGTGGTCCTGAGATTTATATTCCTAGGAACACAGTGGTCCTGAGATTTGAATTCTCAGCACCACGTATAATATCCAGCTCGGCTAGAAAAAGATAGTGTTGGGATTTATATTCCCAAGAACACAGTGGTGCTAGGAATTAAATTCCCAGCACCACGTACAATTTCGAACTGGCCGAGAAAAAAAGGTAGTTCTAGGAATTATATTCCTAGGAACACAGTGGTCCTAAGATTAGGATTCCCAGTACCACGTGCAATATTCAGCTCACTTAGAATAAGGTGGTGTTGGGAATTATATTCCCAGGAACACAGTGGTCATGAGATTTGAATTCCCAACACCACGTAAAATATCCAGCTCGACTAGAGTAAGATGGTGCTGGGATTTATATTCCTAGGAACACAGTGGTCCTGGAATTTGATTTCCCAGCATCACGTACAATATACATCTCACCTAGAAATAAAATGGTACTGAGATTTATATTCCCAGAAATACAGTGGTCTTGAGATTTGAATTCCCAGCACTACGTAGAATATCCAGCTTAGCTAGAAAAAGGTGGTGGTAGGATTTATATTCCCAAGAACACAGTGGTGCTGGGAATTAAATTCCCAGCATCACGTACAATTTCGAACTGACCGAGAAAAAAAGTGGTGTTGGGAATTATATTCCCAGGAATACAGTGATCCTGGGATTTGGATTCCTAGTACCATGTACAATATTCAGCTCACCTAGAATAAGGTGGTGCTGGAAATTATATTCCCAAGAACACAGTGGTCCTGGGATTTGAATTCCCAGCATCACGTACAATATCCAACTCGCTAGAATAAGGTTGTAACACCCCCTAGTCTTTCCACTCTCTATCAGGGGAGATGTCACTACTTTACTGTCTCTATCTTTAATTCATGAAATATACTAACGCAATATGCTAACAACTAAAATAATCATAAGGACCTTGACATCACTTAAACAATATCCATTTCAAGATCTTCACCTAACATGCAAGTATTAAGACTAACCCAATATGACTCTAGCATTCTTTGGTCTCAACCATAAGTAATCCAGTTGAATTTCAACAATATCAAAAGAAAACAATTAAAACTAAAAATCTGGTTTAGACATATGCACTTAGGATCTTTTACTTCCACTGTTCCGTCACCACACACACCCAGCACTTCATCCGCCATGTCACCTTACTGAAGCTTTTCTTTACCTTTATCTGCAGTATAAGGAAATGCAAACTATAAGCAATAACGCTTAGTTCTCTTACCCTTGATACATTGATACACATGCAAGCATAACTGAAAATCATAATTCTGAATACATGTCTCTTGTATAAACCATGCTCTTAAGTATTTTAAAACTTGTAAATAGTATATCTGAACTGGAATGATTAACTTTGAAAACTTTTACTTATATTTATACTTTAAAATAATAATCATCCTAGATATGGGCCCAGCATAGTACCAATGCGTGCTTTCTTAATAGGTCTGGGTGGCCAACCACCGAACCTACTAGGGTAACTGAGACTGAGGGCCTTGGCCCGTGGGCGAACTAATGCCCGATACATGCCCTTTCAAAAGTAAAATACTTCCTTTATACTTATATTCTTATACATACTGATATAATGCTCTTAATTTCCTAAATCACGAATGGGGAGCACCATAAAGATCGTTATGCTCTTGACCCCCAAAACTGAAATGGAGAGAATCCTGAAGATCGTTGTGCTCTTAATCCCCAATTCGAACGGGGAGCATCTTTAAATTTTCTTTATAAAGGAAATATTTTTACATCTTACTTTACATCATGCATATAATTGTAAACTACAACTCATCTACAACATGCATGATCATAAATCACATTCTTATCATGGATCTAAACATGATGCTGAATTACCCATAACATAATGGTAAAATCACGTAACTGAAAACACTATGCATAACTGAAAATAACATGCAAATAAAAATATATCAATGACATATGATAACTACTTATACTGCAGGTGAGCAATACTTACCAACGAATTGGATCAGAAACCCGAGGTAAAGAAGCCTAAAAATTACTCCTTTCCAATCAACGAGTTATGCCACAATTTCTGCCAAGTAAATGTCAAACCAATCGAACTCCACAATGGACTAAGAATCCAGATCTACTTGAAATTCGTGGGAGGGAATCGGTCAAAAAACGCAAGCGATAGGGAAAACCCTAACAGCGAAACGTGTTTTTTTTTGTTGACATGATCGGTCGAAAAATGCGATAGGGAAACTCCTTTCCATGATCGGCATGCTCGAGGAAAAATGAGAGAGAGAGAGATGAATGAGATGGGCGACATTTGGAGAGAAGAGGGAGAGAGAGAGAAGATGAGGGCTTCGGCGTGGAGTTTAGGGAAAAAGGAATAAAAAAAAGAATATATAAATTAGGATTTTTCTTAACCTAATTATCCCTTTAAATGATTAATCAAATTAACCGACTTCTTTCTTTTTCCTGCCTATAGATATATTCTGTTATATTCTACTCATTGGTAATCTTATGACTTAGTAGTAGGGAGCCTATTCCCCCAAACCGACGGTTCATTGTTCGAGCCCCGACTAACGAACCATTTATTCAAATTTATTTTTTTCAAAATTCCTATTCTTTATTATTATTATTATTCTATTCCTATTTTTATTATTTCTATTCTTATTCTTATTTCTATTTTCCTCTGATAAAAATATAGGAACTAAAATTTGGGGTGTTACAAAGGTGGTGTTGGGATTTATATTCCCAATAACACAATGGTCCTGGGATTTGATTTCCCAGCACCATGTATAATATACAGCTCGCCTAGAAATAAAGTGATGCTGAGATTTATATTTTCAAGAACACAGTGGTCCCGAGATTTGAATTTTCAGCATCACATACAATATCAGCTCGACTAGAAAAAGGTGGTGCTGGGATTTACATTCCTAGGAACACAGTAGTGTTGGAAATTAAATATCCAACATCACATACAATTTCGAACTGGCTGAGAAAAAAGGTAGTGCTGGGAATTATATTCCCAGGAATACAGTGGTCCTGGGATAAGAATTCCCAGCACCACGTACAAAGTATGCAAAATCATTTAGCATACAAAGTATGCAAAATGGTAGTTACAAGAAAATATACATTGTACAGATTTAAATCCTATCACAAAATTATAAAGTTGAAGTGGTTCACATATTTAACAACGTCTACATTTTTTATAATTGTATAGATACTACACAATTTGGATTTACACTTTGCATTTTGAGAATGACTTTTACAGGCAGGCACCTTGGTGCAGTAAAAAATTTACAACTTTGTATACTATTACAACATATCCCAAATTACAGCACAGTTATAATTGCAAATAAAAGTGTCAGTTGAGCATTATTCTATTCCCCACCAAGAATCTAAAGCTCCTCATACCTTGTTGTCTGAATCTTTTAGGGTAACCAAATAATAGACTCTCAATGTATCGTATTGTAAAAAATACACAGTCATAGCTGTAAAAAAAATACAAATAATTAGTCCATTGCTAACTTATAAAATATGGTATTTACAAAGAATATTAAATGTCTTACGAAGAGCTTTGTTTGGGACCCTGCACTCGACGCATGGAAAAATTTGCATTACCAAATTTATCAGCTAGGCCAAGATGCCAGTTCTCATAATACGAAGGGTGGATCTTTTTAAAGAATTCAACCTACACCCAAAAAAATGCTATCAATCCTCCATACACAAACGATTTATTTAAGTAACATATAAAATAACACTGCTTACCGTTTCTTCAAATTAAATAGTATAAGCTTTCCTGACGGACAATGAATTGTAGTGGATAAACTCTGCATTTTGCAAGTCTGCCACTAGTAGGTGGCAGTGGTCATCACGGATTATTGGAAAAAATATGTATCTAATTGGATCATTGCTTGGGGTTTTAAAAGTTTGCTGGAATGCTTGGGCGTACATCATATTAAACATCCCTCGTGTATAAAAAAATTTATCAAAACACCGAAGCTTTAAAGTTGATAATTCCATGCAAAAGGGGCAAAAACTTATCGAGAATCCAGCCCCATAGAATATTGAGCTATAGTATGCCTTATCAGTCTCCTTGCACTCATCAGCTAAGATTGATAAATAAGCACTGATGCAATCCCCATGTGTCAAAACATTCCAATCAAATATTGTAAGGAAAGAGTCCATATATAGTTAATAGCATCCGTCTTCCACACTGGTCTTGATACTGTCACACTACACAAGGAAAGTGTTATTAGCAACTCTCAAAACATAAGATTACTATTATAAAGTGTATGATCTTACTCCATTTTTTTTAGTTTCCATAAACACTCCCCGACTGCTGGATCCATTTTATTGATGAATTCTTTATAAGCTTGTTGTATACAAAAAAAAATAGAATAAAAAAATGTTCTTTGAAAAATAGGATTGGACAAGATAACTTATGCTCACCTCTAATATCCTTGTCTTGACTTTGTCGAGCGGTTGTTGTTTGTCCGTAGAGACTTATGTGGCAGTAGATAATATTTCTGATTCACACTCCTCGGCAATTGATTTCTCTTTTTCATCTTGGACTGACTCCTGCTCAAAATTTTCCTTTTCAGGAGCGATATTAAGGTCTGATGAGGGATACTCAATAGCCTTGTTGGGGACTATTTGAGTTTCAACTCTCCTTTTAGGAATGTTAGCAAACTATGCAGGAGGAACGCTTGTATTTGTCGAGGGTGATACACCATGAAGAGCCCTCTTCCGCACACAAACCTTCCACCTAGTGTATGCAGTAGAAGGTTGTTGGGTCTGTGTAGCTTATATGAGCTGTGATTGTAACCCCTCTACATCTCGGGATTGTAAATTCAGTTGAAGCTCCAATATTAAACTGTCCTTTTCAGCGATTAATGCTTCTTTTTCACAAATTATATTATCCCTTTCACTTATCTCATTGTCCTTCCTGCTTCTGACCTCCTCCAACTGTTGAAGAAGCTCCTGTATTTTCTTTTCTTTTTCTTCGATGGTCGCATCCTTAAGTAGGGAGCTGCTATCCAAGTTAGTCCTTGCTTCAACTAGCTTGGTGCATAGAGTTGAAACTAGTTATGCATTCTCCTGGCATACTGGACACGCCTTTTCTCCTACATCGAGCTGAGTTTCGAGTTGAGGAGTTGAAGCACAAATCCTAGGTGGAGAAGTGTTCTGTATCATATGCAACTCTGACTGTGCTGGCATTAGATCAACAATTATTTTATCTGGTAGGAGACCATCTACCATCTTCTTAACAACCCTTACATTTGTGGAACTTCACCTCCATCTCAACATTCTTGGCAAAGCATGAGGGACGTGTGGAGGTAGGATACACAAATGCTCACACATCCATACCTGGAATGGCAAAATTAGTTGTAAATAGATAGATTGATCTATACTCTTTGTAGAAAACATAAAATATATTCACTTACAGCCAATAAGTGTGTGAAACCCTTAAGCATTGGTCTCGTAGATCCACCACCGACCTCTGCTTTTGGTCGCAACGTCATTCCCATACCAATTGCCTCCATTTGAGGAGCCATGTAGGTATAAAGTGCTTCGCACCAATTGTACCTGCCTAAGTTATCAAAATTGTCTACACAATCTATAAGTGATCGCATAGGTATTCTAGGCTTACTGCTGGTGGTAGTAAAAAATACACAAGAGAAAAAATATAAAATAAACAACTGACAATAAAATTTTTTAGATCATAAATTATCTGGAGATCTGGAACTCTTCATTAATTCCTCCAAATGCTTATTAGAGCAATCAACTTCCACGAAATATTGCAAATATAGCTGACCAGAGGGAGCTTCATTGTTCATAGGAACTACGAGTCCATCTTCTGGTAGACCAAGGATGAGGGAGACATCAGTCTTTGTGAAATGTAAGTTCTTATCATGGAATATAAAACATTTCTCCTCACAGTCCCAATTATCAAACATATTTTGAACGAGGGGTCTGACATGGGTAATATATGGAATGTCCAAAACTCACACAAAAGGGGAGCTCCAAATTAGTGTTACTTCTTCCCTAGTAGGTGGCACACTTGCAATAAATTTTTTAAAATGTGAAACATTGCTTTTCCAGTTCATTCTCTTTGTTCTTCCTCGCATCAACGCAAGGGTTCTTCCAGAACTATCGCTTGATGTTTCAATAGTTGAAGCCATCGTGACCTGAAAAAACTACATTAGGTTATGAACTAAATGCATTGTAATACATGATTTGAAACTAATAGATGGAATTCATCACAAACATGTGTGCTGATAGAAATAAACGTTACCTCTGCTTATTAAAACCTTAAACCCTATTAGACCTGACTTAAAATGATATCACTGACGAAAATAGATAAACCCTAGATGGAATGCACCTTCAACTGCGACACAGGTTATGGTCAACGAAAGAAGTTAAGTAATCTACAAAACTTACGAATGTCGGAAATTTAAGCGTCAGGCAATTCCACAAGAGATAGATCGAAAGGAGCGACAAATAAATGAAATTTAGTCATTTGAACTGCCAACGGGGGGGCTTTATATTAACGGGTCGGGTGTGGTGGCCCGAATTTTTATTACAGTTTTGCAAAATAGATAAACATTCAATTAGGAAACTTGATATGCTGAGCATCGTTTCCCCGCCCAACTATGCACGACGCACAATAACCGCACGCGGACACCGTCGATCTCGTCGACGGAAGGCTGGATTTCGACCGTGATTCAGCAGGAAACCAATCGGGATCCGGTCGACCGGCGATGAATCGACAGCGAAGGGTGAAATCATACGAAAACCACTGTGTGTTCCCTGCAATCGTGATTTTGATCCGATGGCTGAGACACAGTCACGCACGAGTCGCCAGCATAAGGTACGTAGCGTATCATTTTCCTTCAATTAGTTAGGCCATAAGTTTATAACGACATAAGTTTCAGGCAACCCACGATAATGCAAAATAGATCAACATTCATTGAGTTAGGCCAACCAAAACAGATTTAGATATATATGACATAGACATTTGAGATGATCCAGGTACAGATCTAAGAGAATCCAGGCTTGTTCCCCCACCTCGATCGAGCTCCCTCTCGTTCTGCCATCCATTTCTCCACCAGTGCCAAAGCAACACATACATTCTGCTCATGCTGGAGAATAATCTCCAAGCGTTGGGTGGCCTCCTCCTGGTCACGCCTCGCTGTCTCCAAGCGGCTTATCAGAATTGCACGCTGCTTCTCCAGTGTTGGGACGAAGATGCACTGAGTTGGAGGAGGGGGCGAGGAGCCCTCTTTAACGTTCGAGGAGGAAAAAGACTTCTCCCCAAGGTTGTGTTCGCCTCCATAAGCCATGAAGGAGATGATCTATTGTAAAGGAAGGGGAAGGGGTTAAGAAGCTCCTCGACGATTTTTCACCTTATGTAGCCTAACGAAAACGAGTTAATGAGGATGCCAGAGGGTTGGTTTGTGATATTCCAAAAACACCCTTCCAGCATACTTTTGTGCCGATGTGTGGGAAATCGACAAACATTGTTTTGTCAGCATTGGTGTGAGAAAAAAATTTAATACAACTACCACACACAAATTAATTGCACGGTAAGTATTTGATAAATAAGGCGTCTAATATAAACATTGTTTCCTTTACAAATATTTACACAACCTTTATTGACAATTAGGAATTAGTAGGCGGTGATATTCTACAGGACCTCCTATTATGGCCAAGTTGTTTGCATCTGCTGCATTTATTTTTCACCTTCCCAGTATGTTTAGACTCAATGCGTGCCTTTTTTCTTCGACCCGGCTGCACAAGGCTATGAGGAGGTAGAACTCCAAAATTTTTGTCACCATTAGGCCAAAATTTCTTACTTCAACATGGGTAAATACAATCCATGTAAGTGACCTCCCAAGTGTCCCTTAGAAAATAATGCTCACAATAACAGTATGGATCCATGTTCCGATATATGATGACTGTAATAGCATGTGAGCAAGGAATTCTTGAATTTTGAAACTCACCACAGATGCAACTACGCCTCTCCAAATCAACAATATACGAAGAAGATATTGTTTGTACTTCCATTTCTGTTTGTGAGTATAGGAATACTGAATATAATCGAGTTCTTTCTCTCCTTTCATCAATCTCTTTAATGACATAAGGTGTTAGAAAACCTAACCTTTTTGAAGATTCTTCCCTACGGTTAAAGAACCATTGAGCAACCTTTCTTCTAGTATTATCAATTAAACTGGTGATGGGGAGTTCACGTGTTTCCTTGAATAATGCATTTAAACTCTCAGAACAATTAGTGGTTAACATTGTGTACCTCTTCCCAGGAAAGTGTGCATTGACCCATTTTTTTGGATCGATCTTTTGTATCCACGCATATGCATCCTTGTGTTTTTCATGCATGTTCTGCAATAATCGATCAAACTCAACTGTTGTATTGACTCTTGTTGCTGTCCAAAATAAACCTAATGAGGATCTATCTTGGGTATCTGTTACCATGTTACAAGACAAGTGATAACAACAAAAAGCATGATGGGAAGATGGATACACTTTGTTAACTGTTGATATAATCCCCCAATATCTATCCGATACAATGCTCAACGACTCTGGAAGGACAACAAGGAATGTCTTTACATAATTCAAAAACTACTCCAAGGCAGATCCACATTCAACTTCGATAATTCCAAATGCAACTGGCAGAATTTTTGCATTACCGTCAATGACAATTGCCATTAACAACACACCAGGATACTTGCCGGTGATATGTGTAGCATCAATTCCAATTAGTTTTCGCAAATAAGACCTGAATACTCTTCCACAAGCACAAAATGCCCAAAAATATCGCTGGAATTGATTTTCACCATTTCTTAGTATTGCAACATAGGTATCATGATCTCTAACTCTTAACTCATACAAGTACATTGAAAGATCAATATAGGCCTGATCAAAATCACCAACCACTATTTTTAATGCTTTCTGTCTAACTGTGTATGCTTTCTTGTATGAAATGTGAACACCAAATCTAGCTTGAATTTCTCTTCGAATTGAACTTGGTTTGTAATCATCGGAAGTAGCTAACCGTCCTACAATCTGGTTTACTACAAATATGGATGTGCAGACATGGTGATCTGTTGTTTCCCTAACTGTCACATTCATGTTGCTTTACATACTTTGTGATAGTGAGCTCCACGTCTCTACTTGTAACTAATCTCCATGAACATAGCTGATTGAAGCAAATAACTTTAATTCTATTAAGTCTGGTGTCAACTGGCTTTTATCTGAAGTTTTTTAGCATTGCATGTCTTACTAGTGCATCTTTAAACTCTTGTCGGGAGGAAAAAACTTGTCCAGTGAAAAATTCATTTGGATCTGATGAACTTACAGCTGCCAATTGTGTTATTCGTGGATTTATAAACATAGGGATCATCAACAATTGGGAACACTTCCTCTAAGTCACTGTACTGATCTGGGTTTAACTCACCTTCTTCATGTTGGATATCATCAGCTAAATTCTTCCGAAGGATTTGTATATTCTAGCTATTCTATCACTTGTATATCACTTACCTCCTCTTCACTCCAAGTTTCTTCAAAATATTCATCAACTACTATAGTAGTAGTGAAACACTCTTCTTCGAGTGTGGAAGAAGCTTCTCTATTTATATCAGGGTGTTGATCGCTGGTAATTCTATTCCCCACATCAGTAAACTGAGATGAAGATGGAATATTACTTAAGGACACATTTATGGAGTCTTGATCATCTAACTCTCTATCCTTCAAATTTGATTCAATTGTTTCCAAAAATGAGAACACGTCATCAGTGTGGTAACAATACTGGCACGTAAGCTGAATTTTTTTAACTAGGGATTAGAAGCCTAAGGACAAGTGGAGGATGAGAGTTTAGGGTTAGGTTTCTCAATTATGCACTTCACTAACCTACAAATTTGAGCTGGATAGGGCCATCAATGGGTTTTAACCGAAAGCCATTGATGAACCAAGAGATGTTGAAATTAGGAACAATTGATATGGAATGGAAGAGGAAGGCATTTAGAAGGTTTATGCGCAGAGGGCTACTTAGTTCCAACATTCCTGCTAGCAGTTATGGGTCCGTGCCAATTGGTACACTCGTCTGAATGTTGGCACAGAGCATGAATGTTTAGAACTATGATTTGGGAGCATAAGGAAAGGTGGAGGATGATAGTTTAGG
Organism: Wurfbainia villosa; assembly: GCA_025175895.1. NCBI lineage: Eukaryota > Viridiplantae > Streptophyta > Magnoliopsida > Zingiberales > Zingiberaceae > Wurfbainia > Wurfbainia villosa. The sequence goes on from CM046005.1 coordinate 2,067,522, forward strand.
CCATGCTTGCACTCCACTCGCCTAGAGAACTTTATTTATCTCCAATATAAATTGCCAGCACCACCATTTATCTCGGCCAGGTTCCATCTCCATGGTGTTGGGAGTTTGAATCCTAAGACCACGGTGGTGCTGGGATATAAATTCCCAGCACCACCATTTATCTCGATCAGTTCAATTTCCTTGGCGATGGGAGTTTTAATCACAGGACCACAGTGTTGTTGGGGGTTCAATTCCCAGCACCACCTTTCATCTCGGCAACTTAAATCTCCCTGGTGCTAGGAATGTAATTCCCAGCACCATGGTGTTGCTGGGAGTTTGAATCTCAGGACTACGGTGGTGCTGAGATATAAATTCCCAGCACCACTATTTATCTCGACCAGTTCAATTTCCATGGTGTTGGAAGTTTTAATCGTAGGACCACAGTGTTGCTGAGGTTTTAATTCCTATCACCACCTTTCATCTCGGCAACTTAAATCTCCCTGGTGCTAAGAATGTAATTCCCAACACCATTGTGTTGCTGGGAGTTTAAATCCCATGACCACGGTGGTGCTGGGATATAAATTCCCAGCACCACCATTTATCTCGACCAGTTCAATTTTCTTGGTGTTGGGAGTTTTAATCGCAGGACCACAGTGTTGCTGGGGTTTCAATTCCCAACACCACCTTTCATCTCGGCAACTTAAATATCCCTGGTGCTGGGAATGTAATTCCTAGCACCGTGGTGTTGCTGGGAGTTTGAATCCCAGGACCACGGTGGTGCTGGGATATAAATTCCCAGCACCACTATTTATCTCGACCAGTTCAATTTCCATGGTTCTTAGGACCATAGTGTTGCTGGGGTTTTAATTCCCAACACCACCTTTCATCTCGACAACTTAAATCTCCCTGGTGCTGAGAATGTAATTCCCAACACCATGGTGTTGCTGGGAGTTTAAATCCTAGGACCACGGTGGTCCTGGAATATAAATTCCTAGCACTACCATTTATCTCGACCAGTTCAATTTCTTTGGTGCTGGGAGTTTTAATCGCAGGACCACAGTGTTGCTGGGTTTCAATTCCCAACACCACCTTTCATCTCAGTAACTTAAATCTCCCTAGTGTTGAGAATGTAATTCCCAGCACCACGGGGTTGCTGGGAGTTTGAATCCCAGGACCACGGTGGTGCTAGGATATAAATTCCCAGCACCACTATTTATCTCGACCAATTCAATTTCCATGGTGCTGAAAGTTTTAATCGCAGGACCACAGTGTTGCTGGGGTTTCAATTCCCAACATCACCTTTTATCCCAAACTGCTTGAAATGGTGCTAGGAGTTTTAATCCTAGGACTATGGTGGTGAGGGAATTTCAATTCCCAGCACCACCTTTTATCCCGAATTGCTTGAACCTCAATGGTGTTGGGAATTTGAAATCCATCACTTTATCTAGGTCGTTTCAATCTCCCATGGTCCTGGGATTTAAATTTAAGGGACACGATGGTGCTGGGAATTTCATTCCCATCACCACCTACTATCTCGGACAAATTCAATCTCCTAGTGTTGGGAATACTTGGAAAAATCAATCAGGAAACTTCAGTAGTCCTGAGATTTAATTCAAAGCATCACCTTTTAAGTTAGGTAGAATTTATTTAGGTAGCGATAAAACTTGGTTATGAACCTCCTACATCGCAATTATGGGTGTGCGCCAAACTTTGGTATGAAATTCCTACCTCATATTTATGGGTGCATGGCAAACTTGGTTATACAATCTCCTACAATGCATTTATTAACCTCATAGCAGTCTCAAGTATTAAAAACACATACATACATGATAATAATATGTGAAGTAGGCGATGAATGAGCTGCGCCAACTTCTGGAAACCCTACTCGAATATTATTTGGAGAAGTGATGTCGTTATTGACAATATTTAGACTTTCAGAGTTTCTACTAGCGTTTCATCAAAAATGTTTCGCTCAATTGTGTAGGCGATCGATTGGAACGCTAGAGGGGGGTGAATAGCGTCGTGTTATACGTCGATGGAATTCTTTCGCATGTTCGTCTACAATTCTTGTTAGCGCAGCGGAAACAAAGACAATAAAGCAATAACGAAAACACAAACACACAAACACAAGGATATAACGTGGTTCAGAACCAAACAGTTCCTACTCCACGGATCGAGCTCTAAAGAGCTCTAGTGATGCACACGCAATCACTAATCGCAAATACTCCTTCTCGACACAAGTCGGAGGCGGAGAAACCTCTTACAAACTATTCTTACAACAATAAGAAATGGATACAAGCAATTACAATAATGAAATACAATGCAAGTAAAGAAAACTATTTTACAATTTCTCTTTGAATGCTTGATCGCTAGGTTGCTTGAAATCAACTTAAAGACCTTGATTTGCAACAGCAAATCACCCCAAAAGCCCTCAAGAAATCATTGCCTTTTTCCTCCATCACGAGCTCCTTTTATAACTTCAACCTATGCTGGAAAAAGTCGATCAGTCAACTAGTCGGGACCATCAGTCGACTGATGCCACTGTTGTCGTGAGACAACGGCTAGATCCACGCTGAATAAGTCCAACGGATCCATCATCAGTTGACTGATTATAACCATCAGTCGACTGATCAAGCCATCACTCGACTGCTGACCGCAGCGGTCGAGTGAGACTCCATTTTGTGCTCAATTTCTCGAGCACCGATCAGATCACAAGATCGATCGCTCAACTAATCGATCGATCTCCACCTATGGCGGTTGGTGCTAGGAATTCTGCGGTCAAACCCTGGTTGACTCGGTCGATCGACTTTCATGGCACGATCAAACATGAGGTTTTAGCCCAAGTATGGTTCCCCCATACTTGCTAGACCACCCTTAGCCTAGACCTAATCCTTCTAGCCACCTCCATCAGCCTCACGCCTCTCGGATCCCTCCAAGTCATTCATGACTTGTTCATCCATCGCGCTAGCCTTCAGGTGCTTCCATCAGCTATGTCACGCTAACGGTGTCTACACCGCCAAGGCACATTGGACTTACGCCGCTAAGACTCCGCTTGAACTTTACGCCGCCAACCATTGGACTTATGCTGCCAAGACTTAACCCTTGGACTTTACGCCGCCAATATTCCCCTTGGACTTCTCAAATGCCAAGACTCATGATTGGACTTTCCCTCACCAACCCATGTTGGACTTTCCATGCCAAGTACTCAAGACTTGGACTTTACCTTGCCCAGACCCATGCTTGGACTTAACATTACCAAGACCCATGCTTGGGCTTTCCCAAATGCCAAGTGTTCCACTTGGAATTTCCATGCCAAGTACCTAAGACTTGGACTTTCCCATGACAATTACATTGTCATATGTTTTTGTCGAACATCAAAACATCTCTCAAGCCAAGCTCGAGTCCTGGTCAATCGTGACCTAGGCCGATTGCACCAACAATCTCCCCCTTTTTTATGTTTGACAAAAACCAAACAAACCATTTGAGTTAGACCATCTAACTCAATAACTCCTTACCAATTATCCCAAATTGGTAATCTTATCTTTCTCCCCCTTTTTGACATACATAAAAAAGGTTATCTCTCCAAGGAGGTCAATGTCTCATGTCCCAATGAGATCTTACAATCTCTCCCTATATCCAAAAATACCTAGGATGTCTACCATCTTCCTAGTGATAAGTCTCATATCACTCTAGAGAGGCAATCCTATTCACTCTCCCAATTTCCAAATTGGGTCTCTCAAAATCTCATCAATTTCCCAATTGATGTCCTTCTCACCATAACTTCTCCTCTTCAAGAAGAAAAACACATCCATCATCCCAAGATGGATACCTCCCCCTAAAGGCTTGCTCCCCCTTGACCATTGCACCAACAATATCCTTGGGAAGTCCCTAAGCCAATAGGAACTCTAAACCATAAAAATTAAGGTTAAAAGTTCAAACATGAACTCTCCCCACCTTAAATTTGATACATTATCCTAACACCTCTCCTAATCCATATCCAATGGATTTTCACCCTTTATAATGCTTCCCAAAGCATATCCTAGGGTTATAAGTGGTTAGGAACCTTAACCGCAGCTAAACACGGGCTAAACAAACTTTATTTTCCCGAAATCAGCATTGATGATCGACTACTACCAATCAATCGACACTCACATCACCGATCGCCATCAGAGATGGTCGATCGATAACTCAAATTTCTGAATTTCAATTATCAGAGTCGAATTTCAGAAAATCATAAGTAATTCTACGTATATCGAAAAATCACGAAATTTGATACGTATAGTACCTATGATCAATACAATGGGTGAAAAATATTTAAAAATTATTTTACCCATAAAATACTGAAATTGATACAAAATTCAAAAGTGAAGAAAACTTCTAAATTTTGGCTCACTTTGTATCAATCTCATCAATGGTGATTGCTATCAAAAGATAGACTTCACCAAGGTTTTTCAAAATGATTTTAAAATGTTTTCAAAACCTTATTTTGAATCATATTCCTTGGGCTCAATGTACATGACTTGTACACAAGCTTTCCCAATGATCCACCACTAATATAAGATGAGTTTTAATTCATCTAGATGCAAAAACTATGCACCTTGAACTCAACTCATATCTTAACATCTCACATGTATCTAGGGTATATAAATATACATACATGTCAATGTAATATGAGATGTGGGTTTTGTTCTCCCTAATCTAGGGTTTCATGCATTTTTCTAAGGCAACCCTACTTGATTCCCTTATAAATGGGACTTCAAGTCATGCAAATTGTCCTTAACTCAATTTTAATCAAATGCATGAATGATTATGACATTAATGATGATATAAATAAGCATATGCTCATAATCATGATGTCATGGCATAATATGAAATCTAAAAACACAAGACATTGTATTCTTAATCCTAAACATGATCATGACATGTAAATGATAAAAATAAATATGATGTCATGATATGTTATATGACAAACAAAGCATGTCATATAAAAAGTATAGGTATAATAATACCTAAATTTTAATATTAATTGTCATATCATATAATTAAATATATTTTTCCATATTATCACTTTTCTCCCTAGTGTGCCAAAAACCCAAAATGACACACTATGACCTCTAAACCTAAATTGTGTCAATTTAATTGATTTTTCATAATTCCAAGAATGTATTGGCACATCCTAAAATCTTTTAGGATCAAAAGATCAAATCTATTTTCAAGGTACTCATAACCTTGAAAATTACCTAAAGTGCCACCTCTATCATGGTTGAGTTAACTACCCACCCAATCAAGATTGACACACTCCAAACCCATCTAGCGTGAATCAATCACGCTCTTAGGAACCCAAAACCTATTTGAGCTCCTAGGGTTTACTAGGTATTCCTTAGGGATGACCTTCCTAGATACCCTCCTAATGACCCTTCTAGGCTTGGTAGCCTTGGTCATTGTGGTCTTGCCTAGGTTAACCTTAGGGATTGCCTCCCTAGTAACCTCCTTAGTGGTCACCCTAGGTTTCTTTGAAACCCTAGCCACTAGGCACTTACCATGGTTACTCTTAGGGATAACTTCCCTAGTAACCTTGGTCTTCCTAGACCTAGTTTGTGTTCCATAATCAAATGGAACACTATGATAAGCCACCTTAGGCTTAGGTTTGTGAACCAAACCTTGCTTGCCCTTGGTTGACTTTTGTTCCTTAGGTCCTAGGTGTTGACTTTGACTTTTGGACCTAGACTTTTGCTCATTTGACCCTTTAAATTGATTTTGTATATTCCTAAGGGTCTTTTCTAGTTTCTCAAGTCTTGACCTCAAGACTTGATTTTCCATCTCCAATTGCCCAATTTTCGATTTTTGATTAAGTTTTTGGACATTGTCCTTTCTAGGCATATGCCTAGTCCATTTGGGATTAAAACCTAGGTGCTCTTGCACCTTTCTAATTGTCTCCCTAGGTAGAATTAGTCTTGAGTTATTTGACCTAGGTTTGTCCTTAGATAAATTATTTTTAGGGACATTAGTCCCAAATTTCTCCTTATTTTCAAAATGACAATTCTTAGCTCCTAAATACAAGTACTTGTTCCTATTAGCATGCTTTTCATAAATTGCAAGAGAATTAAAATTCCTAGCATGATTTTGTCTATTAACTAAAGAAGGAGCATTACAATATACCTTAGGGTTTGCCTTAGAGGCTCCCCCTACTTGTGAAGCTCCCCTTTGAGTCTTCTTCTCCCCCTTTGGGCATTGATTCCGGTAGTATCCCGGTTGTCGACATTTGAAGCAAATCACTTGCTCCTTGCTTTTGGTTATTGAGGAACCGACATCCTTGACTTTTGGTGTTGGAGGAGACTTCTTAGCTTTTTTCGAACACTTACTCTTGTAGTGTCCGGATTCCCTACACTCAAAGCATATTATATGATTTTTATTTACAAATGACATGCTTGAGTTACCTAAGTCAATGGAGGCCGGAATCGGATTTTGAGCTTCTTCATCTTGACCGGATGTCGAAGCTTCTTCTTGGTGTTGCTCCGGTGATCTAATCTCCTCCCCCTCAATCCTAGAGGTGGAGGTCTCCTCCAATTCTACTCCCTCTTCCTCCTTGGATGTTGATGGCCTCTCAACCTCCAAGTCCTCACTTCCTTGTGAGGAAGATGTGCTTGCCTCTTCAGTTCCTTCCTCTTGGACCGGCGATGGACCTTCATGGAGCTTGGACAAATTGCTTCAAAGCTCTTTAGCATCCATGCACTCACCTAGGATACACAAAAAGTCATTAGGAATTAAATCAAAAATGAATTTGATTACCTTCTTGTTTTTCTCGAATCTTTGGAGTTGATCTCCACTCCATCTCTTCTTCTTGAGGAAACCACCTTTTGGTCCTCTTGGATACTCAAATCCTTCCATTAATAAGGACCATTCCTCAAGGTCTCTCATCATCAAAAAATCTTCAATTCTTCTCCTCCAAGAATTGAAGTCTTCTCATCCGTATAGGGTGTAGGGCACCGGTGTGTTGATGTCCCATCCTAATTGTTCTTGGACTTCCATCTTCACCCTCTAGCGTGCTCCCTTAGTTGTTAAACCTTGAAAAGCGGTCTTGCTCTAATACCACTTGTAGGGGATCGATTGGAACGCTAGAGGGGGTGAATAGCGTCGTGTTATACGTCGATGGAATTCTTTCGCATGTTCGTCTATAATTTTCGTTAGCACAGCGGAAACAAAGATAATAAAGCAATAATGAAAATACAAACACACAAACACACAAACACAAGGATATAATGTGGTTCGGAACCAAACGATTCCTACTCCACGGATCGAGCTCTAAAAAGCTCTAGTGATGCACACGCAATCACTAATCGCAAATACTCCATCTCGACACAAGTTGGAGGCGGAGAAACCTCTTACAAACTATTCTTACAACAATAAGAAATGGATACAAGAAATTACAATAATGAAATACAATGCAAGTAAAAAAACTACTTTACAATTGCTCTTTGAATGCTTGATCGCTAGGTTGCTTGAAATCAACTTGGAGACCCTGATTTGCAGCAGCAAATCGCTCCAAAAGCCCTCAAGAAACCATTGCCTTTTTCCTCCATCACGAGCTCCTTTTATAACTTCAACCTGTGTTGGAAAAAGTCGATCAATCGACTGGTTGGGACCATCAGTCGACTGATGCCACTGTTGTCGTGAGACAACGGCTAGATCCACGCTGGATAAGTCCAACGGATCCATCATCGGTCAACTGATTATGACCATCAGTCGACTGATCAAGTCATCACTCGACTGCTGACCGCAGCGGTCAAGTGAGACTCTATTACGCTCGATTTCGAGCACCGGGCCGATCGATCACAAGATCGCTTGATCGCTCACCTATGGCGATTGATCGCTAGGGCAATTTCGCAATAAACTCGATCGATCTGACTGATCGGGCACACCTCAAACATGAGGTTTTAGCCCAATTATTGTTCCCCCATACTTGCTAGACCACCCTTAGCCTAGACCTAAGCCTTTTAGCCACCTCCATCAGTCTCACGCCTCTCGGATCCCTCCAAGTCATCCATGACTTGTTCATCCATCACGCTAACCTTCAGATGCTTTCATCGGCTATGTCATGCTAACGGTATCTACACCGCCAAGGCACATTGGACTTACGCCGCCAAGACTCCGCTTGGACTTTACGCCGCCAACCATTGGACTTATGCTGCCAAGACTTCACCCTTGGACTTTACGCCGCCAATATTCCCCTTGGACTTCTCAAATGCCAAGACTCAAGCTTGGACTTTCCCTCGCCAACCCATGTTGGACTTTCCATGCCAAGTACTCAAGACTTGGACTTTACCTTGCCAAGACCCATGCTTGGACTTAACATTGCCAAGACTCATGCTTGGGCTTTCCCAAATGTCAAGTGTCCCACTTGGACTTTCCATGCTAAGTACCTAAGACTTGGACTTTCCTATGACAATTACATTGTCATATGTTTTTGTCGAACATCAAAACATCTCTCGAGCCAAGCTCGAGTCCTGGTCAATCGTGATCTGGGCCGATTGTACCAACAAGTTGGTTTGCGGGAGAATCCTGTGTGTGGTGCTCATCAACAGTATGGAAAGCAGGGGGCTCCCACGTGGGTGAAAGTGATGTTTGGATGGCTCGGGATTTCCAGTTGTGGCTCGGATGCCTGCAAATTCTCTCTCAGCATTAAATTGCAAGACTATTTGGTGGGAGGGGTAAAAGAGGAATTAAGTACGTCATTTGATAAATATAAAAGTATGGGACATTGTTTGAAAAATTCTAAATTTCACGTGCACTGTTTGGTAAATTACTGAAGATTCAAATGAAGTCCAGATTCAACATTAGATCTAGACACCTGGAAGGGACCCAAGCAAATAGAGCAGGATAAGGCATGCCTAATTCGGGTGGATTGACATTGGCAAGCGAAGCGACATGCCAGCATCCAGGCGCCTGAAAGGGATCCATGTGCTTAGAACAAGATAAAATCCAATTGATGTGGATCCGATCGTGACCGTGTGGGAGGCGCTTGTATAAGTTCAATAAAAGTGACCTTTAATAGAAGCTTTAGATCATTAATTACATCGTCTACAATGCTCTACTGTACTCAAAGTTTTGTTCCTGCGATCAGGAAAGTGTCAGGAGGAGTGTGAAACACTAATGGCTTTCGGACCGACCATCGTGCACTTGCTTGTAAAGTTATTATATGCATTAATTTATTTATCATCACTTGTATTTATCTTATAGTCCTTGTAAGAGGTTTCTCCACTTCAAAAATATTCTGGAAAGGAGAACACTTAGTGGGCATGCATCTCCTATACATAGGCCTTGGAAGTACTAACCATGGAGGGTTAGGAACTAAGTAAAAAAATATTGTGTTCTTTATTATTATATTTATATTTCCACTGCTACTAACATTTCTAATAGAGAAAAGAGATGAGCGCTTTTCACCCCTCCCCCCTCCCCTAGCGTGCTTTTTTATCCAACAAATAGATCATAAATGTATTCTTAAATAATATGTACAATGTCTTGTATGCTTAAACATTTAATCAAATGTCTAAAACCTAAGGAGATGAATCCATCATATATATATTTTGTCTAATCAACCACGAAGAATGCCACTGACATCTTTTAGTGATTGACTTAGAAAATGTAATTTTTATACATTATAATTTTCTTTAGGTTAGAAAAGTTTATAATAATAAATTTTAAGGAACAACAAATAATGTTTTGTATCTTCTATTACAATATATGTTTTGTTAACTCTCATTATCAATAATTTATAATGGTAGGTTTTATCCAATAAAAAATTGCATCCTTTATATTACAACAATTGACATTCTAGAATGGTAGAAAAATTCACAAATTGTCTTTACAATACATTGGGTGCAAGGTCCTGAGCAAAAGCTCTTCATAAGATATTATATATCAAAATTACTAGATTTGATTTATTTTACTTAAATTAATCATTTTTATTCTTGTTTTAGAAATTTGATTGTATTTTTTTTATATTGTGATTCATTGAGATACTCTTATATGAGGGCCCTCGACAATTTCAACAAGATATGAAGAAATATAGATTCCTTTTGGAGAATAAAATTAGGCGACACTTAAAATTATAGTTCTGGAGTTTGGTTTAGCTAGGGATATTGAATTGTTGCGCAACACTAGTGGGCGTTGAGATATGGTGGCAATCAAAGACAATGAAGAGAAGGTAGAGATGCTATGAAGCTCTCCTAAATGAAGTTAGGACTATGTGTCAATTAACATAGATTAAATGTTCATAAATATACTCTGCATAGTTGTGCATTTTCGTTGCTTGACAGAACTCGATCGTGTTGCTTGTATACAATGTCGTTAGCACAGTGAAAATACAAAAAACATAACTAAAATACAAGCACACAAATACACACGATGTAACGTGGTTCGGAATCCTAGTTCCTACTCTACGGGGCGAGCTCGATAATGAGCTCTAGTGATGTACACACCACTACTCAATAAACTCCTTCTTGACAACATGTCGGAGGTGGAGAAATCTCGTACAAGCGATCTTACAACAATAAGAAAGAAATACAAGTAAATATAAGTAAACTACACAAATACAAATAAAGAAAACTTTACAAATGTGAACTTTGATGCTTGCTTGTTGATTACTTTGGACTGCACTTGAAGATCCTGGTTTGCACTAGCAAATTGCTCAAGAAATCGCTGTGGAAATCCTCCCCCTCGAACTCCTTTTATGCCTCCGCGCAACCTGGATTTTCGCCTGGTAGTCGACTGCCAAAAGGCCCCAGTCGACTGCCAACAGTGTCGTTGTCTCACAACGGACTATATCCACGTTGTTATTCAAGCCAATGAATACATTGACAGTCGACTATTCAAGCCTGTAGCCGACTACTCAGTCGGCTACTGCGCGTTCTATCCTTGCGACCAACACCAACAGCAGTCAAATGCCCTCCATGGCAGTCGACTGCTCATGGCTAGTCGACTGCCCAATTTTGGCAGTCAACTACCAAGGCTACTTGCCGCAGTCGAACGTCAGTCGACTGGTCATAATCCCTGTCGACTGTTCAGTGTCGACTCGGCTGTCAAGTGTCAAGCACTTGACCAGTCGACTGTTATACCTCAATCATGAGGTTTACCCCAAGTATGATGTCCTCATACTTGCTAGACCACCCTTAGCCTTGACCTAAGCCCTTTAGCCACCTCCATCATTCGCATGGCTATCGGATCCCTCCAAGTCGTCAATGACTTGTTCATCCATAAGCTAGTATTCAGGTGCTTCCATCGACTATTACCATACTAAGCTGGTCTACACCGCCAAGGTACATTTGAACTTACACTGTTAAGACTTACACTTGGACTTTACGCCGCCAACCATTGGACTTATGCTGCCAAGACTCCACCCTTGGACTTTATGCTGCCAATATCAACCCTTGGACTTCCCAATTGCCAAGTACTCATGACTTGGACTTTCACCGCTAAGACTACATACTTAGACTTACGTGGCCAAGACTATACCCTTGGACTTTCCATGTCAACCCATGTTGGATATTCCAATTGCCAAGACTTAAGCTTGGACTTTCCCTTGCCAAGACCCATGTAAAATACCACGAATAAAATTGATGACAGTTTAATATCTCTATTATTCTCTAATTAGAGAACTTATTAGTGGGTTAATTAAAATTATTGAGGGATGGTTAGGGATTTATTTAAATCTAACCTAGGTTAAAGCTTATGGAGTTAAATAAACTTAACCTAGGTTTAATCCTCTTAAAGTGGACCGTTTCCTTTCTATTTGTTTAATTGTCGTTCTTTTTCATTTCCTCTTCATCGTTTCTCTTCCCGAGCCTGAGCATTCCCTGCTGTGGTTTTTACTCTTCTTTGACCTCCGTCGTCCCAGATCTCATTGGCATCTCTGCCCGGGCGGTGCGGCGATGCTACCGTCATAGCCAAGCACTCTACCATAGGTCAGTCCAATTTCCTTCCTCCTTAGCTCTCGTCGACCCTTTGTGTGTGCATATCGGCGGCATTGTCGCTGCGGCAGGGGTCTACTGCCACAAATCTTGTGAGTGTTTCTGTTCGTTGGGTTTCAATCGCTAGTGTTCTCATCGAATCAAGCGGTGGGATAATTTCGTGTTTAGATATTTATTCATCTTCTTTCCCGTCCTTGCAGAAGCATTCTATTTGACTTGGGTCGGTGGCTGTGGTTGATTTAGAAGGTATGTTCTGGTGTTAGATTCAAATTCGGGTATTACTTGATTTCATATCTTTGCTGATTTCCAATTATCATGATGGCATAGCACTGGTTGTGTCTATTTTGTGCGATCTTTAAATCTTGGTGAAACAACGGTTACTTGTGGATATGTTGAACTCTGTTTGTGGTTGATTATGTCATGTGAGGGGATTAGAACTGGATTTACAGTGATCTTGCAAGCTAGTGTCTCTGGTGTTGCAAGCTGAAATGTTTCTGATCTAAAATGTCCAATGCTTTCAGTGGAGCAAGCTGGATGGGGGTAGTTTTCAATGGTTGCATGGTTGTGAGTGAATGAATAAACATTGTGTTTTGATCTATTCTATTGATGGTGAATTTGGTGTATTGAGTGGTATGTGATAGATTAGTGTATTTGCTAATTGGAATCGGTGGGTATACTCATGGTGTTAAAGGTGGGATTATGTAGGATATGTGGACGAGATTCTATTAAGCAATTGGTTAATTAATTTATGTACGAAATCGACTTAGGATTTGATTTGACGGTGGATCATATCATAGAACTTAACAATAGTTATGTTGTATGCAGGAGCTGGATACGAAGTAGGTCCGCAGCCGTGAGGATTATTACTACGAGCTTTATATCAAGTGGGTAATTTCCTACCCTGGTCAGGTAGTTGTAAATCTTGATGCATGAGGATTTAAATTTATGATCATATTACCTTGACTCCACTCCTGTTATGCTATTGCTTGATACTTAGTCTTTTCCTTTTAAATACTCTATTGTTGTTATCACATTTTCCTTCATAGTAATTATGAGTTACAGATGTGATGTATGTAAGCCTATAATTGTTCAGTTATGTGTACATAGTGGAGTACAGACAAAGACTTGATTTGCAAATTAGATAAAAGTTCATTCGAGGGTGGGTGATGTCCTGAACGTAGAATTGATTCTTATGTTATATCCTTATGTTGCGTATCTATTACGGATCATGTGTTTATGTATGGTCATGTGGATTATGGATAGTGTATCGCTATAGACTGGTGGTCCTAGCTTGGTTATGATCAGTTGAGTATGACTCTCTGTAGGATAGAAAGTGTGTTGATTAGTTGAGTATGACTATCTATAGGATAGAGATTATGTGGTGGATGTATGTATGTGTGACTGTGCATTCATGTCATTTACATGCATGTTGGCGACTTGGTCTCCCTTGTGGTCGAGAGAGAGTCGTCAGTCATCCTGCCTCCACGGTTACTCGTGCTAGTAGTAGCTGGTATAAGGGCAGAGCATTTATTGTGCCGCACTTGACCACTATGGACAGTGTTAATTGGAGTCGCATGCAATTGTCCTGCGTGCATGACACTCGACCACTCATGGGTAGTGACTGTCGAAGTGGCCAACAGCAGGGATCCCCGTTGTGTAGCTAGCTCTTTACACTTCTATGCTACTTATTCGTACTGCCCACTCAGCCACTCGAGAGTAGTAGTTGGTGTTTAGTTGGGACAGTTGTCATGTCAAGCCACCTAGGCCATATTGGGGTCGTGGTAGCGAGTGGGGTGAGCAGGCATGACCATGCATTCTGCATTACCGTGTTGTTATGACATTTTGCATATATATATATATATATATATATATATATGGATGGTTGTGATTAGTAAATATATAGATGCAGTCTATATATATACTTGTTGTGATGTTGCATTTGTTTGTACATCATCATACATGATACTTGCATTTTTTATATGGTTGTGTGTGGGATACTTGTGTATGAGTTAGTCGGACTATTGGATACCTGTGACCAACATCATGATGTAGTATGAGTTAGACCAGATTTATTATTTGTATTTGTTATAGAATGTTAGTAAGATAATTGTTGATTACAGAGTTAGTATTACTCTTCGTGCTGTATATTATGGATATATGCTCAGGTTGGATGAGTGTAGCGTACCAGACTTTCAGGTATGTCAACACCTTATGTTGTTCAATTGTTTAGTTGGCATATGCATGTATATATATATTATACTGGTGTATACCTGATGTACCGTTAGGTTGTATATTGTTGACTTGCATGTGATATTTGATATATACATCTTCTTTCATATTACCGCTGAGTTTTATACTCACCACCACAGACCTTGGGTTTTCTTGTCGCCCAGGTAACAGGTAGAAGACTTAGCGATGGCTTGGAGCATCGCTAGCTGATTCATCTCATGGTTTAGTTATTTTGGTTTTCCGTATGCTTTAGTTATGTACTTGGAGTTTATGTGGGGTTATGTGTTGTTGGACTTGTTTTGTTGGTGTACACATGTGTTGTTTCGAAGTTTATGTCGGTACTTTCTTATTTTGTGGTTAGTCATACTGGTATGCATCGTTGTTGAGTTTATTACTTAGTTGTGATGGTTTTCGTTGTGTTTTGATACACACACACACGCACGCGCGCGCGCGCACGCGCGCGCACACACACACACACACACACACACACACACACATATATATATATATATGTTGTGTGGTTGTAGTTGAAAGACTTTGTATCAATAGGATATTGCTTGTTATACAGGGGAGATGTTGTCTGTTTATCGGGCTAAGTATACTCTCGGGGCATGACAACTTTATTGGTATAAGAGCCTAGGTTTTGCGATGTCATACAATGATGTTTTTCGTTGAGTTTTGGGATTCTCGGGAGTCGATTTGTTTTGGCTTTGGTTTTATGAGATGGGATCGACAACGACATTAGCTCCGAGCAGCACAAAGTAAGAATTCTTGATAACTTATATTCGAGTTAGATACTTATCTAAGGTTGTTCAGCAGGTGTATACAAATAGAGTTATGACACCTGTGCAGATTTGTAGTATGGGTCGTCCACCAAGACAACCCGCTAGAGTTGTGGGACAAGAGGTTGCTACGACTGAGCCTGTTATTAGGGAACAGCCTCAGCATCCCCATATCGGAGGTTTGGAATCTCAAAATATGGATGTACCACCGATTCAGCCGGTACATGCGGACTCCAATTGGATGAATAATAAAGCACGGATACTTGTACTGGCGCGTTCGGCCAAGGATTGACTTACTTTGTTCCGAGGGGAGTCTGATCCATGGATCGCTCGTGCGTGGCCGGATAATTTGGAGGACACTTTCGAGTACGTGGATTGTACGGACGAGGAGAAAGTGGGCCTAGCTACATACCACCTTCGAGATCAGGCTATTACTTGGTGGAAGATGCAGAAAACCCTACTCGGGAAGCATGAGATTACCTAGGCAGTCTTTCGAGATGCTTTCTGGAGACAATATTTTCCTTCGGCATTTTCTACGGCACGTTGTCAGGAGTTCCTAAGCCTAAAGCAAGGTGATCGATCAGTTATGGAGTATAACGCAGAGTTTACCAGACTTGCAGAGTTCTGCCCTCATCTGGTAACTCAAGATGGAGATCGGATGTTCCAATTTACTCAGGGTCTAACTGCATATATTCAGGCCAGAATGTCTAGGTCTTCTATTAACTCTTACAGAGAGGCCTTGGATCGAGCTATTTTTACCGAGTTGATTTCCTAGCAGATTTTGAGGGAGAAGGATATTGAGAAGCAGATGTCCCAGAGTAAGCAACCGAAATAGAATTTAGCAAATCAGACTCAAAAGAAGCAAGATCGAGGTGGTGCTACTCATGGTACTGCAGAGGGGTCTTCTAGGTCACAAAAAGGGAAGCGACCAACTTCTAAGTATTCTAGAGGTTCTCAGAAGAGTCGTAAGGGCCAAAACAGGACCGGCTGTTATAGATGTGGATCTGAAAGCTACAAAGTGCTAGAGTGTCCCTTGGAGCATCCTGTTTACTATATTGCAAGCATCCGGGGCATACCAGTCGGGAGTGTACTTTGAGAGAACAGTTGGAGTTTTCAGATAACTCCAACAAGGGAAAGAAGTTTATCCAGCATCGACAACAGAGGAAAACATTGCGGACACAGGCGTATGGTCATAAGTAGCCATTACTTCCTCAGGCACAGCTATACCAGATGCATGGAGGTGACTCTTCAGTGATGTTGATAGCTATTCAGTATCCTGCATCTCCAATGATTTACTACCCAGGGGTACCTACACAGCGATTTTACCACCAACTCGGGGATATATTATGCGACTGACTTAGCCTTGATACCAGGCGATTCACGAGTGGAGGCACACTACTACTTCATCAGGGACGCAACCATCAAATGTGGAGGCTGGACACGTTTATACTATAACTAGAGAGGAGGCACAGCGGGCTGAGGGATCAGTCATTCGGGGTATGGTTTCATTTTATTCCATATATGTTGATACTTTGATTGATATCGGTAGTTCACATTCATTCATATCTAGAATATTCCTGGGTGGAATTGGAAGGATTCTGATGGTTCATTCTTGTGGGTTAGCAGTATCTTTGCCATCAGGAGAAGTGCTGACTAGCCATCAAGAAATCAAAGGTTGTCCATTAGATTTCGATGGGCATATTCTTACAGTGGATCTTCAGGTGTTGGAAATGGTGGAATTTGACATCATTCTTGGTATGGATTGGTTGGCTATTTATTATACTACAGTGGATTGTAGAGCAAGAGTAGTGACCTTTCAACCACCAGATCAACCTGCATGGAAATTCATTGGTACTAGAGATAAAGTATCCATTATATTTGCATTATAAGCTCAGAAACTATTGTCTCAGGGTTGTCAGGGTTACTTATTGTCTCTGGTCAAAGTAGAGAGCGAGAGACTAACACCCCTCTCAAGTGTGCGGGTAGTCCGAGAGTATCCGGATGTGTTTCCAGATGAACTTCTGGGCTTGTCACCTTCTAAGCAAGTGGAATTTGCAATAGAGGTGATTCCAGGAACCGCGTTGGTATCGAAACCTTCTTATCGGATGGCACCAAAGGATTTGAATGAACTTAAAGTTCAATTGCAGGATTTGTTGGATAGTGGATTTATTCGGCCTAGTATTTCTCCATGGGGAGCTCCAGTACTTTTTGTCAAAAAGAAGGATGAATCATTGCGATTATGCATTGACTACCGGTAACTGTAAAGAACAAATATCCATTGCCAAGGATAGAGGATTTATTTGACCAACTTAAAGATATATGTGTGTACTCTAAGAATGATTTGTGCTTAGGATATCATCAGCTTCGGATAAGAGATGAGGATGTGCAGAAAATAGCATTCCACACTCGTTATGGGAATTACGAGTTTTTGGTGATGTCTTTTGGTCTCTCGAATGCTCCAGCTGCATTTATGGACTTGATGAACCAGGTATTCTTGAGGTATATAGATTAGTTTGTGATAGTATTCATAGATGGTATATTGATATATTCTCGATCTGAGGAGGAGCACGACCATCATCTTCGAATTGTGTTGGAGACGTTGCGGCGAGAGCATCTATATGCCAAGTTCAGTAAGTGTGTGTTCTGATTATCCTCAGTGGGTTTTCTTGAACATATGATGTCTAATAGAGGTATTTCTGTAGATCCCTAGAAAATCGAGGCGATTACCAATTGGGAGCGGCCAAAATCAATTTAGGAAATCCATAGTTTCCTTGGTCTGGCCGAGTATTACCGTAGATTTGTGGAGAGATTTTCCAAGATTGCCACACCACTTACTCGCTTGACCCGGAAGGGGATCAAGTTCATTTGGTCAGAGGCATGTGAAACTAGCTTTCAGGAGCTTAAGCAGTGGCTAATTTCCGTACCAGTGTTAGTAATTCCTTCTGGTGTTTATGGGATGGTACTATATACTGATGCTTCTATCCAAGGTTTGGGAGCTGTTATGATGCAGTGTGACCGAGTGGTATCTTATGCCTCTCGTCAACTAAAGGATCACGAAAGGAATTATCCAGTGCATGAACTGGAGTTAGCAGCCATTATTTTTGCCTTGAAGATATGGAGACACTATCTATATGGAATTACTTTTGAGATCTATACAGATCATAAAAATTTGAAATATCTTTTCACACAGAAGGAATTGAATCTGAGATAGAGGCGGTGGATGGAATATCTGAAGGATTATGATTGCACCATTCATTACCATCCGAGAAAAGCTAATGTGGTAGTAGATGCATTGAGCCGAAAGTCTCGTGGAGTTCTGGCCAGTCATCTGACAACAGTTACCGATCTAGCTTGACAGTTCTTATTGGTGCAATCGGCCCATGTCATGATTGACCGGACTCGAGTTTGACTCGAATGATGTTTTGATGTTTGACATCAATGTTTGACATTGATGTATGAAAATGTTTTGAGGAGATTGTTGGCACAATCGACCCGAGTCATGATTGACCGGACTCGAGTTTGACTCGAGGGGGATTTTAATGGTTGACTAGGGTTGACTATGTGATGGTAAAGTCCAAGTCATGGCTACTTGGCATGGAAAGTCCAAGTGGGACACTTGGCATTTGGAAAGTCCAAGTCTTGAGTACTTGGCATGGAAAGTCCAACATGAGTTGACAAGGGAAAGTCCAAGCTTGAGTCTTGGCATTTGAGAAGTCCAAGAGGTTTGATATTGGTGGCGTAAAGTCTAAGCGGGAGTCTTGGCAGCATAAGTCCAATGGTTGGCGGCGTAAAGTTCAAGCGGAGTCTTGGCAGCGTAAGTCCAATGTGCCTTGGCAGTGTAGACACCGTTAGCATGACATAGCCGATGGAAGCACCTGAAGGCTAGCGCATGGATGAACAAGTCATGGATGACTTGGAGGCAAGTCATGGATGACTTGGAGGGATCCGAGAGGCGTGAGACTGACGGAGGTGACTGGAAGACTTAGGTCTAGGCTAAGGGTGGTCTAGCAAGTATGGGGGAACCATACTTAGGTTAAACCTCATGTTTGAGGTTAAAACCTCATGTTTGAGGTGTATCAGTCAACTGGGACCATGTGGCAGTCGAATGGTGTGAGTCAACTAGGATTTGACTGCGGAGAGTGCCCTAACAGTCGACTGCCAGAGGTGGGCAGTCGACTGATTGGCCGAGCAATCGACTGATCTTGTGATCAGTCGACTGGTGCTCAGAATCTCGGGCACAGAATCGAGTCGAGACTCGACTGCTGGGGTTAGCAGTCGAGTGAAGGCTCGATCAGTCAATAGATGGACATGATCAGTCGACTGATGTCCTATCCGTTGGATTTTTTCAGCATGGATTACACCGTTGTCTCACAGCAACAGTGTCATCAGTCGATTGATGATCCCGATCAGTCGACTGATCGGCGATTTCCAGCTCAGGCAGCAGCTTTAAAGGGAGCTCGTGGAGGAGGAAATCAACACCGGTTCTTGAGAGTTTTTGGGGCGATTTGTTGCTGCAAATCAGGGTCTCCAAGTGCAAGTCAAGCAACCAAGCATTCAAGCAATCAAAAGCAAAGGTTGTAAAGTTTTCTTTACTTATCTTTTGTATTTGTATTATATCTTGCTTGTATTTATTTCTTACTGTTGTAAGATAACTTGTACGAGGTTTCTCCACCTCCGACTTGTGTCGAGAAGGAGTTATTTATGATTAGTGGTTGCGTGTGCATCACTAGAGCTCTTCAGAGCTCGATCCGTGGAGTATGAACCATTCAGTTCCGAACCACGTTAAATACTTGTGTAATTGTGTGTTTGTCTATTTTGTTATTGTTTTATTATTATTTCGCTACGTACTAATGATTGTGTAGAGACAAACGCGAACGATTTCCATCAACGTACTAGCACGACCTATTCACCCCCCTCTAGCGGTGACATTTCCTCTATAATTGGTATTAGAGCCCGGTGCTCTTCTACGGACTAACCCCCGGGAGCTAAAGACGCTAGAGGGAAAGATGGAGAGATTGGGTGATGACATCAATGTTCCGCTTTCCTTCGACCGCGAAGATTTCGCGTATTGGAAAGGTAGAATGATGCATTTTCTAATGTGTAACTTTGACAATTGGATTAGTGTCTTAGTAGGTTTTGACACTTCAAAAGACGAAGAAGGAAGAAAAATCAAGAAGAAGAATTAGAGCCAAGAACAACTCCGATACTATAACATCAACAATAAGATAATGGGTATTTTGCTCAATATAATCCCTAATGATATTTTGATCAAGATAGGGGATTGTAAAGACGCCAAGGAGGTATGGAACAAATTGGCAAAATTCCATGAAGAGCCTCACTCAATCCAAGAAGATAAGGAAGATGAGGAAGAGGGCTCATCCTCACAAGAAAGTGAGGATTCGGAAGTTGATAGGGAATCAACTTCCGGATCAGAGGAAGAGGTAGAAGAAGCCTCCACCTCTAGGATTGAGGGGGAGGAGAGAATTCCCACACCGGAGCAACCTCAAGAAGAGCCTTCAACATCTGGTCAAGATGAAGAAGCTCAAAATCCGGCTTCCACCACGGACCTAAGTAACTCAAGCAATGTAATTTTAAATAAACTTCATATAATATGTTTTGAGTGTAGGGAGCAAGGACACTACAAGAGTAAGTGTCCTAAATGGGTTAAGAAGACTCCACCGGCTCAAAAGATCAAGGAGACCGGAGCCTCAACCATCAAGGGCAAGGAGCTCGTAGTACGTTTCAAGTGCCATCAAAAGGGGCACTATAGGAGTCAATGCCCCAAGGGGAAGAAAACCCAAGAAGAAGCATCACAAGTAGGGGGAGCCTCTAAGGCAAACCCTAAGGTATATCTAAATAATGTTTTTTCTTTAAATTATAGGCCAAAGCATGCTAGGAATAATTTTAGCAATTTTGCAATTTATCATAAAGAGCATGCTAGAAGTAGGGAGTTTTGTCTAGGTGCTAAGAGTGTTAATTTTTCAAATAAGGAAAAATTTGGGACTAATGTCCCTAAAACAAATTTACCTAAAGACAAATCTAGGTCAAATAATTTTAGACCAATTCTACCTAGGGAGACCATTAGAAAGGTACAAGAGCACCTAGGTTTTAACCCCAAATGGACTAGGCATATGCCTAGGAAGAACCATGCCCAAGGATTAAATCAAAATTCAAAAATTGGGCAATTAGAGTTGGAAAATCAAGCCTTGAGGTCAAGGCTTGAGAAATTGGAAAAGACCCTTTGAAAAATGCAAAATCAATTTCAAGGGTCAAGTGGTCAACACATAGGATCTAGAAGTCAAAACCTAGGGCCTAAGAGACAAGAGCCAACCAAGGGCAAGAAAGGTTTGGGTCACAAACCTAAGCCTAAGGTGGCTTATCATAGTGTTCCATTTGATTATGGAACACAAACTAGGTCTAGGAAGACCAAGGTTACTAGGGAAGTCATCTCTAAGGGTAACCAAGGTGTGTGCCTAGTGGCTAGGGTTTCAAGGAAACCTAAGGAAGTCACTAAGAAGGTTACAAGGGGAGTCACCCCTAGAGTTAACCATGGCAAGACTCAAATGACCAAGGCTAACAAGCCTAGAAGGGTCATTAGGAAGGTATCTAGGAAGGTTATCCCTAAGGAATATCTAATTAACCCTAGTAGCTCAAATAGGTTTTGGGTTCCTAAGAGCGTGATTGATTCACGCTAGATGGGTTTAGGGTGTGGCAACTTTAAATGGAAGGGCAGTTAACCTAACCATGGTAAAAGTGGCACTTTAGGTAATTTTCAAGGTTGTAGATACCTTGGAAATAGATTTGATATTATGATCCTAAAAGATTTTAGGATGTGCCAATACATTTTTGGAATTATGAAAAATCAATTAAATTGACACAATTTAGTTTTAGAGGTCATAGTGTGTCATTTTGGATTTTGATACACTTGGGAGATTAGTAGCAATATGGAAAAACATACTTAATTATATCAAATGACAACTAATTTTAAAATTTAGGTATTCTTATATCTATACCTTTTATTTGTCATGCCTTGATTGTCATATAACATGTCATGATATCATGTTTAATTTTTATCATTTATATGTCATGATTATGTGTAGGATTAAGGTTAATAATGTCATGTGTTTCTAGATTATATCATATGTCATGACATCATGATCATTGGCCATGTTTAATTATGTTATCATTTATGCCATGATCATTCATGCATTTAAGTTAATGAAAAGTGATTTAAGGACAATGGCATGACTTGAAGTCCATTAGTAAGGGAATCAAGTAGTGTTGTCTTAGAAAATGCATGAGGCTTTAGTTTAAGATGAACCAAAAACCTACATCTCACATTAAATTGACATGTATGTGTATTGATACACCGTAGATACATGTGAGATGCTAGGATATGAGTTAAGTTCAAGGTGCATAGTTTTTGCATCTAGATGAACTAAAACTCATCTTATCTTAATGATGGATCATTGGGAAAACTTGTGTACAAGTCATGTACATTAAGCCCAAGGAATATGATCCAATATAGGTTTTCAAAAACATTTTAAAATCCTTTTAGAAAACCTTGGTGAAGCCTATCTTTTGATAGCAATCACCATTGATGGAGTTGATACAAAGTGAGCTAAAATTTTGAAGTTTTTCTTCACTTTTGAACTTTGTATCAATTTCAATATTTTATTGGTAAAATATTTTTCTATCATTTTTCACCATTGTATTGGTCATAAGTATTATACGTATGAATTTTCATGATTTTTAGATATACGTATAATTATTTATGTATTTCTGAAACTTAACTCTGATAACTGAAAATTGGATTTTTTTTTAGTTATCAGTCGACTGCCCTTGGTGGCAGTCAACTGATGAGAGTGATAGTCGACTGATCTCTGATAGAGTCGACTGCCAGACTGATTTCGGAAAAAACAAGGTTGTTTAGCTCATTTTCAGCCATGGTAAAGTTCTCTAACCACTCCTAACCCTAGGATATGCTTTGGGAAGCATTATAAAGGGTGAAAATTCATTGGATATGGATTAGGAGAGTTGTTTAGAGTTTGTATCAAATTTAAGGATGGGAAAGTTCTATGTTGAACTTTGAACCTTATTTTTGATGGTGTAAAGTTCCTATTGGCTTAGGGACTTTCCAAGGACATTGTCGGTGCAATGGTCAAGGGGGATCAAGCCTTTAGGGGGAGGTATCCATCAAGGGATGATGGATGGTAGTTTTCCTCATGAGGGGGAAAATGGAATTTTGAGATACCCAATTTGGAAATTGGGAGAGTGTATAGGATTGCTTCTTTTGAGTGATATGAGACTTATCACTAGGAAGATGATAGGAATCCTAGGCATTTTTGGACCAAGGGGGAGATTGTAAGATCTCATTGGGACATGAGACTTTGACCTCCTTGGAGAGATAACCTTTTTGATGTTAGTCAAAAAGGGGGAGAATGTTTTGGGGGAGAATGTTATGGAGAGTGTTATCAATTGATGTTATCATTTGTCAATTCGGAGAATTAGGGAGAATGTTTGGGATTACCAATTTGGGATAATTGGTAAGAAGAATTGAGTTAGTGTTCTAACTCAAAGATATGTGTTTTTGTCAAACATCAAAAAGGGGGAGATTATTGGTGCAATCGGCCCAGGTTACGATTGACCGAACACGAGTTTGACTCGAGCGATGTTTTGATGTTTGACATAGAAGTTTGACATTGATATTTGACATTGATGTATGATAATGTTTTGGGTAGATTGTTGGCACAATTGACCCGGGTCATGATTGACCGGACTCGAGTTTGACTCGAGGGGGATTTTGATGGTTGACTAGGGTTGACCATGTGATGGTAAAGTCCAAGTCATGGCTACTTGGCATGGAAAGTCCAAGTGGGACACTTAGCATTTGGAAAGTCCAAGTCTTGAGTACTTGGCATGGAAAGTCCAACATGGGTTGGCAAGGGAAAGTCCAAGCTTGAGTCTTGGCATTTGAGAAGTCCAAGGGGTTTGATATTAGCGGCGTAAAGTCCAAGCGAGAGTCTTGGCAGCATAAGTCCAATGGTTGGCGGCGTAAAGTCCAAGCGGAGTCTTGGCAGCGTAAGTCCAATGTGCCTTAGCGATGTAGACACTGTTAGCATGACATAGTCGATGGAAGCACCTGAAGGCTAGCGCATGGATGAACAAGTCATGGATGACTTGGAGGGATCCGAGAGACGTGAGGCTGACGGAGGTGGCTAGAAGGCTTTGGTCTAGGCTAAGGGTGGTCTAACAAGTATGGGGGAACCATACTTGGGTTAAACCTCATGTTTGAGGTTAAAACCTTATGTTTGCGGTGTATCAGTCGACTGAGACCATGTGGCAGTCGACTGGTGTGAGTCAACTAGGATTTGACTGCGGAGAGTGCCCTAGCAGTCGACTGCCAGAGGTGGGCAGTCGACTGATCTTGTGATCAGTCGACTGGTGCTCGGAATCTCGGGCACAGAATCGAGTCGAGACTCGACTGCTGGGGTTAGCAGTCGAGTGAAGGCTCGATCAGTCGACTGATGGACATGATCAGTCGACTGATGTCCTATCCGTTGGATTTTTTCAGTATGGATTACACCGTTGTCTCACGCGATGTCATCGATCGATTGATGATCCCGTCGCGATCGGTGATCGCGATTTCAACTCGGCGCTTTAAAGGGAGCTCGTGGAGGAGGAAATCAACACCGGTTATGGAGAGCTTTTAGGGCGATTTGTTGCTGCAAATCAGGGTCTCCAAGTGCAAGTCAAGCAACCAAGCATTCAAGCAATCAAAAGCAAAGTGTTGTATAGTTTTCTTTACTTGTATTTTGTATTTGTATTGTATCTTGCTTGTATTTATTTCTTACTATTGTAAGATAGCTTGTACGAGGTTTCTCCACCTCCGACTTGTGTCGAGAAGGAGTTATTTGTGATTAGTGGTTGCGTGTGCATCACTAGAGCTCTTCAGAGCTCGATCCGTGGAGTAGGAATCATTCGGTTCCAAACCACATTAAATACTTGTGTAATTGTGTGTTTGTCTATTTCGTTATTATTTATTATTATTTTGCTGCGTACTAACGATTGTGTAGAGACAAACGCGAACGATTTCCATCAACGTACTAGCACAACGCTATTCACCCCCTCTAGCAGTCACATTTCCTCTACAGTTCTTAGAGTTGGAATTGTCTGAACATGGTCAAACATCTCGGGGAGTATTAGTTTCTATGGTTCCCCAGTCCACTATTGCTGAAGATCAAAGAAGCACAAGTTAGTGATCAGTATCTGCAGTTCTTGTGCAACACAATAGATTCAAAATGACAGACGGATTTCTCGAGTGACGAGAATGGAGTGCTTCGTTTCTGAGGATGATTATGTGTTTTGGACACGCATACAATTAAGGAAGAGTTATTACAGGAAGCACATCATTCGAGATTTGCTATACATCCTTGTGGTACTCGGACATATTGAGATTTAAAATGGTTATACTAGTGGAATGGTATGAAGAAAGACATTGCAGATTTTGTTGCTTGATGTTTAGTATGCCAGCAGGTAAAGGCTGAACATCAAAAACCGATTGGGTTGCTTCAGAAAATTCTGATTCCAGAATGGAAGTGGGAGCATATCACTAGGATTTCGTTACGAGATTGCCCAGAACCTATAAAGGACATGATGCGATTTGGGTGATTGTGGATCACTTAACCAAATCTGCCCATTTCCTTCGTATTCGTGGGACGGACTCATTGGATCGTCTGGCAGAGTTATACTGTCGAGAGATTGTCAGATTGCATGGGGTACCTTTGAGCATCATATCTGATAGAGATCCATGATTTACCTCACGATTTTGGCAAAGTCTTCAGTAGCCATCGGAACAGAGCTTCGACTTAGTACAACATTTCATCCGTAGACTGATGGACAGTCTGAGCATACCATTCGAACATTGGACGACCTATTGAGATCCTGTGTGATGGATTTGGGAGGCAGTTGGGAAGATCATGTCCACTTAGTGGAATTTGCCTATAACAATAGTTATCACTCTTCTATTCAGATGACTTCTTTCGAGGCATTATATGGAAGACCCTGTAGATCTACCGTGTTATGGGAGGAGGTTGGGGAGCGACAGTTGCTGGGGCCATAGAGTATTCATGTAAAATATCGGGAAAAAAATGGCTAAAGGGATAATATTATGTTTGGAGAATATATGGTTTAAGTGGATTTAGGTTTGGCTTATAGGGTTTTAAACTTGATCCGCTTCAATGCCAAACCCAACCCATCCCCTTCGTAACACACGCGACCATTTCTTTTCTTTCTGTGATTCCCCCTTCTCCCCATTTCATCACCACGCGATTCCTCTTCTCCTTCTCTCCCAATTTCTCTGCTGCATCCTTCTCCTCGCGATCGGCGGCGTAAAGAAGCTCCATCGCCGACAGTGAACATCTCCAGCAACCGTCGGCATCTTCCGAGGAGATCTCGAGACCGAGAGGGAGAATCAGGCCACCTCCTCGCCACCGCTCACTGTGCATGCCACCGAGCCGTAGCCCCTGTCGCCATCGCCACACGATCAGATCTTGCTCTTCCCACTTGCCGTCGGACCCTTCAATTGTCGGCCAGTTGTGGCACTGTGGCAAACCACGCGAGCACCACCGTTGTGTTTCCCCCATTCCCGTGAGTTCAAAGATCGCCGCCGGAGTCGGGTGAGTAGGTGCTGCTCTTCTTCAATTTTGGACAGGATCGAAATCCCTACTGTGGTCTCCTTATGGTTAAGTGTGGATTCTATTGGACAGTGATCGTGGGTGCGGTTGCTCTGGTGAACAGGGGTAATGGAAGGTTGGTTGCCAAGGGACTTCTAAAGCAGGAGTAAGAGGTCTGGTTATGCTATATGTGCTCTGTGGGCGTGGCTGTGAAAGGGGTTGATGCACAGCAACGTCGCCGACGAACTAGTATTGGTCGGATTATAAGGTAACCTACTGATACAACATGGAATTATAGGGTTTTTTGATTATGGCTTGTTGACCTGGTTGATCTTGGTAGCTGTGGATTGGAATTTGGAATTGAAGTCGGGCTGGGTAAGTTTCAGTTTGTATCCATTGTGATAGATGGTTATAGTTGTTGGTTGTTGTTTACTGTTTTATCATTACTGGAAGGAGTTCTATATTTGATAGAAATCTGATTCATGTATTTATGTGGATCGTTGATGCTAGATGTGCAGATTGGATTATCTTTTTGTATCAAGAAGCTGGATGATTTTGGAAGGGGGTTGTTCTTCCAGATAAGCTATAAGAATTGATGCGGTGTAAGGTGAGTTCATATTTGGATGTTTACGGATGCATACAAATATATGAGTTGATTCATCTTATAGTATTAAATTAATTGGTGAATTAGTTAGGGATTAATATTGGATTAGATTCTTATTCTTACTGTTTGGTTATGCCAGCATGAGTTATATACCCGGACTTTGATTCAAGACAGATTCATGGACGTGAGGACTATCGACACGATCTATGAATCAAGTGGGTAATTTCCTACCCTGGTCAGGTAGATGTAATTGCATTCAGATTTAGTCATAGATATGAGCATGTTAGGTGTTCATATTATCTTGACTCTGCTCTTATTTATCTTATGCTTGATACTTGTCGTTGGCTATATTTGCTCAAAGGTTGATATCACATTTTCCTTTATCATGATTTAGGAGTTACAGATGTGATGTAAGTAGATCTATAAATATTTAGTAGGGTGTAAATGTTGGAGTACAGATGATAACCTAATTTGTAAATTAGGTAAAAGTTCATCTGTGGGTAGGTAATGCCCTAAATGTAGGATTTATTCCAATACCCGTATGTTGCATACTTATTACCAACCATGTGTTGTTGTATAATGGCTAAGTGAAGGGCGATTAGTGTGTCACTACGGACCGGTGGTCCTAGCTTGATATGATTAGTTAAGTACGACTCTCTACAGGATAGAGAGTGCGTCGATCAGTTGAGTACGGCTCTCTATAGGATAGAGAGTTCGTCGATCAGTTGAGTATGACTCTCTACAGGATAGAGAGTGTATTGATCAGATGAGTATGACTCTCTGTTAAACAGAGAGTCTGTGGTAGATGTCTGTACGTGTGATAGTACATTCATGTCATTTGCATGCATTCTGACGACATAGTCTCCCTTGGGGTTGAGAGAGTCGTCAGTCATCCTGCCTCCCAAGTTACTCCCTGAGGAGTAATTGGTGTGAGGGCAGAGCATTTGTTGTGCCGCACTCTACCACTATAGACGGTCGTAGTTGGAGTTGCATGCAGTTGTCCTGAGTGCGAGGCACTCGACCACTCATAGGTAGTGTTAGTCGGAGTAGCCAGCAGTAGGGACCCCCGTTGTGTAGCGAGCTCTTTATGCTCATATGCTACTTAATCATACTGCCCACTCGGCCACTCTAGAGTAGTGGTTGGTGTTGAGTTGGGACATTTGTCATATCGTGCCACCTAGGCCACACTGGGGTCGTGATAACGAGTAGGGGTGTACATGCATGACCATGTATGTTGCATTGTCGTATCTTATAACGCATTGCATATTACCATATATATACATATATGCATGTGTATATATATATATATATATATATGGATGGTTGTGATTAATATATATATAGATGCAGTCTATATATATATGCTTATTGTGGTGTTGCATTTGATTGTACTATGCTTGCTGCATTTGGTTGTACATCATATTCATGCATGCTTCTTGCATCTGTTATATGGTTGTGTCAGATACTTGTATATTTGTTGGACAGACCATTAGATACTTTGACCTGTATCATGAGTATATTGTGAGTTAGTATTACTCTTCCTGTTATATATGTTGGATATATGCTCAAGTTGGATCAGAGTAGCATAGCAGACTTTCAAGTATGTCTGCATTATATGTTGTTTATTTGGTTAGATGGTATATGCATGTATTTATATACTGTGCTGGTATACCTATTGTACCTTTAGGTTATGATGTTGAATTACATGTGATATTTGATATATACATATTTTCCTATTACCTGATGAGTTATACTCACCACTATGGACCCTGGGTTTTTTTATCACCCAGGTAACAGGTAGAAGTCTTCGTGACGACTTGGAGCACCACTGGCTGACATCTCATCTCACCTCCGAGACTCCTGGGATCGTTTTGGGCTTTCTGAATGTGTGTATTGTATTTGGAGTTTTCGTGTGTACTGTGTTGTGGACTTGTCATGTGATGTACACACTTATGGGTTCGGATTTTGTCGATGTTCCGTTATGTTGTGATGTGTCAGTCATACCGGTATGCACTATGTAGTTTGTTATGTTGTTGTGGTTAGTTTCCGCTGTGGTTTGTTTATATATATATGTTGTTGTTGTTGTGGCCTACGGGCCTTGTATTAACACGAGATGTTGCCACGTACAGGGGAGATGTCGTCCATTTGCTTTTCGACACGGCATACTCTCGGGGCGTGAAAATTCAGCATGATGCAGAGTTAGTGCGCGTCATCAGACGGAGGTAATCAGAGGCACAGGATCGACAGAAGAGTTATGCGGATGGCGAAGGCCTTTGGAATTCTCAGTAGAGGATCATGTATTTCTGCATGTTTCACCTACAAAAGGGATCAAAAGATTTGGGCTAAAAGGGAAATTAGCGCCATGCTACATTGGTCTATTTGAGATATTGGAGCGGATTGAGGGTGTGTCTTACCGGTTGGCTTTACCTCCGACACTTGCCGGAGTTCATAACATATTTCATGTGTCTATGCTGAGGAAATATGTGTTGCATCATGGTCATGTTCTGAAAGAGGTACCAATTCCACTCCAGCCTAATGCGGCATATGAGGAGATTCTAGTGCAGATCCTTGGTCACAAGGAACGCCAGTTGAGGAACAAAACCATCCGACTTATAAAGGTTGGATGGCAGCATCACACGAATGAGGAGGTTACATGGGAGTTAGAGGATACTATCTGAGCTCAATACCTTCATCTGTTCACCTGAGGTATGTGATGACTCCGAAAATTTCTTAAATTGGTTCTTACATTTAAGTACAAAATTTGGGTACTAAATTTTATTAAGTGGGAGAGAATGTGAAATACCACGAATAAAATTGGCGACGGTTTAATATCTCTATTATTCTCTAATTAGAGAACTTATTAGTGGGTTAATTAAAATTATTGAGGGACGATTAGAGATTTATTTAAATCTAACCTAGGTTAAAGCTTATGGAGTTAAATAAACTTAACCTAGGTTTAATCCTCTTAAAGTGGATTGTTTCTTTCTGATCTGTTTAATTGTCGTTCTTTTTCATTTCCTCTTCATCGTTTCTCTTCCCGAGCCCGAGCGTACCCTATTGCGGTTTTTACTCTTCTTCAACTTTTGTCGTCCCAAATCTCATCGGCGACTTTATGCAGGTGGTACGGCCGCCACAGCCAAGCGCTCTGCCATAGGTCAATCCAATTTCCTTCCTCCTTAGCTCTCATCGACCCTTTATGTGTGCAGATCGGTGGCATTGTCACCGTGGTAGGGATCTGCTGCCACAGATCTTGTGAGTGTTTCTGTCCGTTAGGTTTCAATCGCTAGTGTTCTCATCGGATCAAGCGGTGGGATAATTTCGTGTTTAGATCTTTATTCATCTTCTTTTTCGACGTTGCAACAACGTTCTATTTGACTTGGGTCGATGGCTATGGTTGATTTAGAAGGTATGTTCCAGTGTTAGATTCAAATTCGGGTATTACTTGATTTCATATCCTTGCTGATTTCCAGTTATCATGATGGGGTAGCACTGGTTGTGTCCATTTTGTGCGATCTTTAAATCTTGGTGATACAATGGTTACCTATGGATATGTTGAACTCTGTTTGTGGTTGATTGTATCATGTGAGGGGCTTAGAAATGGATTTACAGTTATCTTGTAGGCTAGTGTCTCTGGTGTTGCAAGCTGAAATGTTTCTGATCTGAAATGTCTAATGCTTTCGGTGGAGCAAGCTGGACGGGGGTAGTTTTCAGTGGTTGCGCAGTTGTGAGTGAATGAAGAAACATTGGGTTTTGATATGTTCTGTTGATGGTGAATTTGGTGTATTGAGTGGTATGTGGTAGATTAGTGTATTTGCTAATTGGAATCGGTGGGTATACTCATGGTGTTAAAGGTGGGATTATGTAAGATATGTGAACGAGATTCTATTAAGCAATTAGTTAATTAATTTATGAACAAAATCGGCTTAGGATTCGATTTGACGGTGGATCGTATTATAGAACTTAACAATAGTTATGTTGTATGCAGGAGTTGGATACGAAGCAGGTCCACAACCGTGAGGATTATTACTTCGAGATTTATATCAGGTGGGTAATTTCCTACCCTGGTCAGGTAGTTGTAAATCTTGATGCATGAGGATTTAAATTTATGATCATATTACCTTGACTCCACTCCTATTATGCTATTGCTTGATACTTAGTCTTTTCCCTTTAAATACTCTATTGTTGTTATCACATTTTCCTTCATCATGATTATGAGTTGCAGATGCAATGTATGTAAGCCTATAGTTGTTGAGTTATGTGTACATAGTGGAGTACATATGAAGACTTGATTTGTAAATTCTATAAAAGGTCATTCGGGGGTGGGTAATATTCTGAACGTAGAATTGATTCTTATGTTATATCCTTATGTTGTGTATCTATTACGAATCATGTGTTTATGTATGGTCATGTGGACTATGGATAGTGTGTCGCTACGGACTGGTGGTCCTAACTTGGTTGTGATCAGTTGAGTATGACTCTCTATAGGATAGAGAGTGTGTTGATCAGTTGAGTATGACTCTCTGTAGGATAGAGAGTATGTGGTGGATGTATGTATGTATGTGTGACTGTGCATTCATGTCATTTACATACATGCTGGCGACTTGGTCTCCCTTGTGGTCGCGAGAGAGTCGTTAGTCATCCTGCCTCCATGGTTACTCGTGGTAGTAGTAACTGGTGTGAGGGTAGAGCATTTATTGTGTCGCACTCGACCACTATGGACGGTGGTAGTTGGAGTTACATGCAGTTGTCCTGCATGTGTGGCACTCGACAACTCATGGGTAGTGACTATCAGAGTGAGCATCGCTAGCTTATCCATCTCATCTCACTTCCGAGGCTCCTGTGGCTATTTTGGTTTTTCGTATGCTTTAGTTATGTACTTAGAGTTTATGTGGGGTTATGTGTTGTTGGACTTGTTTTGTTGGTGTACACATTTATTGTTTCGGAGTTTATGTCGGTACTTTCTTATTTTGTGGTCAGTATATATGTTGTGTGGTTGTGGCCGAAAGACTTTGTATCAATAGGGTATCTCTTGTCATAAAAAGGGAGATGTTGTCCGTTTATCGGGCTAAGTATACTCTTGGGGTGTGACAACCTATGCTTGGACTTTCCATGCCAAGTGTTCCACTTGGACTTCTCCATCATATGGTCAACCCCATGTCAACAATATAGCCAACCCATTGTCAAACAATAGTCAACTCATCGTCAAATATCAAAACACTAACATCAAAACACTACTCAAGTCAAACTCGATTCTGGTCAATCGTGACCTGGGCCGATTGCACCAACAATCTCTCCCTTTTTGATGTTTGACAAAAACCAAAACCTTTGAGTTAGAATACTAACTCAATCCAATCCTCTCAATTGTCCAAAATGAGAATTCTCACATTCTCACTCAATTTTCCCATCAATTCTTCCCATTTTTAACATACATCAAAAAGGTTCTCCCCAAGGGTATCAATGTCTCATATTCCAATGAGATCTTACAATCTCCCCCTTGGTCCAAAAATATTTAGGATGTCTTCACTCTTTCTAGCGATAAGTGTCATATCACTAAAGAGTGACAATCCTTCAAACTCTCCAAATTTTCTAAATTCTCCCCATTATGAGGAAGAACACATCCATCATCCCATGATAGATAACCTCCCCCTAAAGGCTTGCTCCCCCTTGACCATTGCACCAACTGTTGGTGCAATCGGCCCAGGTCATGATTAACCAGACTCGAGTTTGACTCGAGTGATGTTTTGATGTTTGACAAAGTAGTTTGACATAGTATGTTTGACATTGATGTTGGTTAATATTTTGGGGAGATCGTTTATACAATCGACCCAGGTTATAATTGATCAGACTCGAGTTTGACTCAAGGGAGACTTTGATGGTTGACTAGGGTTGACCATGTGATTATGGGAAAGTCCAAGCATGGATCTTGGCAAGGTAAAGTCCAAGTCATGGGTACTTGGCATGGAAAGTCCAAGTGGGACACTTGGCATTTGGGAAAGTCCAAGTCTTGAGTACTTGACACAAGGGAAGTCCAAGCATGAGTCTTGGCATGGAAAGTCCAACATGGGTTGGCAAGGGAAAGTCCAAGCTTGAGTCTTGGCATTTGAGAAGTCCAAGGGGTTTGATATTGGCGGCGTAAAGTCCAAGGGTGGAGTCTTGGCAGCATAAGTCCAATGGTTGGCGGCGTAAAGTCTAAGCGGATTCTTAGCAGTGTAAGTCCAATGTGCCTTGGCGGTGTAGACATCGTTAGCATGACATAGCCGATGGAAGAACCTGAAGGCTAGCGCGATGGATGAATAAGTCATGGATGACTTGGAGAGATCCGAGAGGCGTGAGGCTGATGGAGGTGGCTAGAAGGCTTAGGTCTAGGCTAAGGGTGGTCTAGCAAGTATGGGGACACCATACTTGGGTTTAAACCTCATGTTTGAGGTTGGCAGTCGACTGGCATTATGGCCGGTTCGACTGTCGTGAGTCGACTAGAGCTCGACTACCTTTTAGGGCTGAAATTGCCTTGGCAGTCGACTGCTCATTGGAGCAGTTGACTGCTGGCAATCGATCGCATGGATGGCATCATCGCGATTGAGTTATGAGCACGAAATGCTCGTAGCCGATCGGGCTCGACTACGGGGCTAGCGATGACCGCCAATATTGGCGATCGGGTCGTCTCGTTGAAACTTTTCCAACGTGGATTGAGCCGTTGTCTCACAGCTACAGTGTTGGCAGTCGACTGGGGACTTATGGCAGTCGACTGCTAGGCGGAAATCTAGCCTGATGTAGGTTAAAAAGAGGAGCTCGTGGAGGATTTCGTCATTGGTTCTTTGGGAGCTTTCTTGGGGCGATTTGAAGGCGATTTGTCGGTGCATTTCAGGGCCCTTCAACCTCATCCAAGCAACCAACAAGCAAAGCGCTCAAACCCTAGTTTTGTAAAGTGTTCTTTACATTTCTTTGTATTTTCGTGTATTACTTGTTGTAATTCATTGTACGAGGTTTCTCCACCTCCAACTTGTTGTCGAGAAGGAGTTTATTGCTTAGTGGTGTTTGTGGCATCGCTAGAGCTTTTTAGAGCTCGATCCGTGGAGTAGGAACCGTTCGGTTCCGAACCACGTTATATTCTTGTATTGTGCTTGTGTTTTTGTTGTATTTTCATTATTGTTTATTCCGCTGCATACTAACAAGAATTGTAGCAAGCAAACGCGGACGATTTCCATCGACATATGAGCACACCGCTATTCACCCCCCCCCTCTAGCGGGTGCATAGGTCCTAACAAGTGGTGTCATAGCCTGGGGCTCTTCTACGGACTAACTGCCGAGAGCTAAAGAAGCTAGAGGGAAGATGGAATTCCAAGATAAGCTTGGATGGGATATCAACACTCCACCGCCATACGACCGAGAAGATTTTCTGGCGTGGAGAGCAAGAATGGAAACATTCTTGATGATGGACATAGAGGATTGGTTCATCCTCGTAGAAGGCTTTGAGCCTCCTAGGGACAAGAAAGGAGAAGTCCTCAAGTTAAAGAAATGGACCCAAGAGCAAAGGCTAAAATTCAAGACCGAAGCCAAGGTAACAAAACTTTTAGAAGATTTGATACCTAATGATGTTTTGTCTAGGTTAGGTGAATATCTAGACGCCAAGAAGCTATGGGAAAAATTGGCAAAATTTCATGAAGAGCTTCACTCAATTCAAGAAGAAGAAGAGTGCTCACCCTCTCAAGCTCAAAAAGAAGCAATTACATCGTCATCCAAAGAGCTTGAGAATTCAGAGGTTGATAGGGAATCAACATCCGGATCGGAAGAGGTGGAAGAAGTGGAAGAAGCATCCACCTCTAGGATTGAGGGGGAGGAGAGAACTTCCACACCGGAACATCAAGAAGAAGCTTCGACATCCGGTCAAGATGAAGAAGCTCAAAATCCGATTCCAGCACCTACAACCACCCTAGGTAACTCAAGCAATATGGTTTTAAATAAAAAACATATAATTTATTTTGAGTGTAGGGAATCCGGACACTACAAGAGTAAGTGTCCAAAAAGGGTAAAGAAGTCTAACCGGCTCCAAAAGTCAATGAAGCCGGTGTTCCCGCCAAGAAAAGCAAGGAGCAAGTCATTTGCTTCAAATGTTGGCAATCGGGACACTACCGGAATCAATGCCCAAAGGGGGAAAAGAAGGGGCAAATGGAGCATCACATGTAGGGGGAGCTAAGGCTAACCCTAAGGTATATTTTAGTAATGCTCTTTCTAATTCTTATAGTCAAAAGCATGCTAGGAATAATTTTAATAGTCTTGCTATTTATCATAAAGAGCATGCTAGAAATAAAGAATATTGTCTAGGTGCTAAGAGGGTAAATGTTTCAAATAAGGAGAAATTTGGGACTAATGTCCCTAGAAAAACTCTTCCTAAGGAAAGCATTAGGAAAATAGAAAACCACTTAGGCATTAACCCTAAGAAGGGTAGGCATATGCCTAAAGAAAATGGTAATGCCCAAAAAGTTAATCAAAAATCAATTGGGCAATTAGAGTTGGAAAATCAAGTCTTCAGATCAAGACTTGAAAAATTAGAGAAGACCCTTAGGATTATGCAAAATCAATTTCAAGGGTCAAGTGATCAAAAATCTAGGTCTAGGAGTCAAAGTCAAAGACCTAGAAATCAAGAACTATTCAAGGGTAAGCCTAAGCCCAAAAAGATCTACCATAGTGTTCCATTTGACTATGGAACTAAATCTAGGTCTAGGAAGACCAAGGTCAATAGGGAAGTCATCCCTAAGGTTGACCAAGGTGTGTGCCTAGTGACTAGGGTTTCAAGGAAACCTAGGATGGCCACTAAGAAGGTTACAAGGGGAGTTACCCCTAGAGTCAACCTAGGTAAGACCCAAATGACCAAGGCTACCAAGCCTAGGAGGGTCATTAGGAAGGTATCTAGGGAGGTTATCCCTAAGGAATACCTAATTAACCCTAGGAGCTCAAATAGATTTTGAATTCCTAAAAGTGTGATAGATTCACGTTAAATGGGTTAGGGTGTGTCAACTTTAAATGGAAGGGTAGTTAACCTAACCATGATAAAGGTGGCACATTAGGTCATTTTCAAGGTTATGGTTACCTTGGGAATGTGGTTTGATTTGAATCCTAAAGGTTTTTAGGATGTGTCAATATTAATTATGAAGTTTGATAAATCAATCAAATTGGCACAACTTAGGATTTAGAGTCTTAGTGTGTCATTTTGGGTTTTGGCACACTAGGGAGATTAATAGGAATATGGAAAAAATATACTTAATTATATCAAATGGAAATTAATATTAAAATTTAGGTATATTATACCTATATATTTTATGTGCCATGTTTTGTTTGTCATATAACATGTCATGACATCATGCTTATTTTTAATCATTTTATATGTCATATTCATGTTTAGGATTAAAGTTTTTAAATGTCATGTGTTTTTAGATTTCATTTTATGCCATGACATCATGATTATGAGCATATGCTTATTTATATCATCATTAATGCCATAATCATTCATGCATTTGATTAAAAATGAGTTAAGGACTTTGGCATGACTTGGAGTCCCATTTATAAGGGAATCAAGTAGAGTTGCCTTAGAAAAATGCATGAAACCCTATATTAGGGAGAACAAAACCCACATCTCACATTACATTGACATGTATGTGTATTTATACACCCTAGATACATGTGAGATGCTAGGATATGAGTTGAGTTCAAGGTGCATAGTTTTTGCATCTAGATGGACTATAACTCATCTAATTTCATTGGTGGATCATTGGAAAAGCTTGTGTACAAGTCATGTACATTGAGCCCAAGGAATATGATCCAAAATAAGGTTGTGAAAACATTTTAAAATCATTTTAAAAAACTTTGGTGAAGTCTATCTTTTGATAGCAATCACCATTGATGAGATTGATACAAAGTGAGCTAAAACATTGAAGTTTTTCTTCACTTTTGAATTTTGTATCAATTTTGATATTTTATGGGTAAAATATTTTTCAAACATTTTTCACCCATTGTATTGACTATAAGTAATATACGTATGAAGTTTCATGAATTTTCAAAATACGTAGAATTACTTATGATTTTTCAAAATTCGATTCTGATAGCTGAAATTCGAGAATTTCAGTTATCGATCTACCGATGGCGATCGTGAAGGCGATCGACACGAGAGTCATTGCCAAGTCTGATTTCGGATTAACAAGGTTTGTTTAGCCTGATTTCAGCTATGGTAAGGTTTCCTAACCACTCCTAACCCTAGGATATGCTTTGGGAAGCATTATAAAGGGTGAAAATCCATTGGATATGGATTAGGAGAGTTTTTAGGGTTTGTATCAATCTTAAGGTGATTGAAAGTTCTATGTTGAACTTTGAACCTTAATTTTGATGGTTTAGAGTTTCTATTGGCTTAGGGACTTCCCAAGGACATTGTTGGTGCAATGGTCAAGGGGGAGCAAGCCTTTAGGGGGAGTTATCCATCTTGGGATGATGGATGTGCTTTTCTTCTTGAAGGGGAGAATGTTATCAATTGGGAAAATTGATGGGATTTTGAGAAACCCAATTTGGAAATTGGGAGAGAGTATAGGATTGCCTCTCTTGAGTGATATGGGACTTATCACTAGGAAGATGGTAGGCATCCTAGGTATTTTTGGATCAAGGGGAGATTGTAAGATCTCATTGGGACATGAGACATTGACCTCCTTGGAGAGAAGACCTTTTTGATGTATGTCAAAAAGGGGGAGAAAGTTAAATTATCAATTTGGAAAATTGGTAAGGGAATTTGAGTTAAGGGCCTAACTCAAGGTTTGTTTTGTCAAACATTAAAAAGGGGAAGATTGTTGGTGCAATCGACCTAGGTCACGATTGACCAGACTCGAGTTTGACTCGAGTGATGTTTTGATGTTTGACAAAGTGGTTTGACATTGATGTCGATTAATATTTTAGGGAGATCATTTATACAATCGACCCAGGTTATAATTGACCAGACTCGAGTTTGACTCGAGGGAGACTTTGATGGTTGACTAGGGTTGACCATGTGATTATGGGAAAGTCCAAGCATGGATCTTGGCAAGGTAAAGTCCAAGCCATGGGTACTTGGCATGGAAAGTCCAAGTGGGACACTTGGCATTTGGGAAAGTCCAAGTCTTGAGTACTTGGCACAAGGGAAGTCCAAGCATGGGTCTTGGCATGGAAAGTCCAACATGGGTTGGCAAGAGAAAGTCCAAGCTTGAGTCTTGGCATTTGAGAAGTCCAAGGGGTTTGATATTGGCGGCGTAAAGTCCAAGGGTGGAGTTTTGGCAGCATAAGTCCAATGGTTGGCGGCGTAAAGTCCAAGCGGAGTCTTGGTGGCGTAAGTCCAATGTGCCTTGGCGATGTAGACACCGTTAGCATGACATAGCCAATGAAAGAACCTGAAGGCTAGCGCGATGGATGAACAAGTTGTTAGGACCCTTGGAATAGCTAGAGGGGGGGTGATTAGCGTTTCTTCGATTCTACAAACAAGTTAGCGAAAGCAATACAAATACGAAAATGAATACGAATAAGAAATACGAAACCAATGCTAACACCCGATGTTACGTGGTTCGGAGATGACGCTCCTACTCTACGGCAATCCGTAAGGTGGATTAGTCCTAGCCAAGCTTCACTATCTTCTCCTTTGGATGAACCAAGGTGGAGAAACCTTTCTTACAATGATCTCCTCTTCTTTACAATGATGGATGATCAAGAACAAGAGAAGAGGAGGTTTTGAATCACTAAAAACACTTAGGAAGCTTGGTGAGCACGAGGATGTAGTTAGGATTAAGAGCACTAGCCTCACCAAGCTTCCCATGGCCCCTTTTTATAGAAGAGGGGCTGTTTTTCCGATCGTCGATCGGTCGGTGATGCATGCCATCGATCATTGCCGTCGCCAGGCCAACGGCTTCACGATCTCGCGGAGATTCGTAGCCGCCAATCTCCAGCGGCGGTGATGATCCGATCGATCCTCCATCACGATCGTGATGGGGTGATCGATCAGTGATCAAGGCGGAATCGAGTGAGGCCGCGTGATTCGGCGATATTTCCCTTGATCGGTCGACCGATTTCCTTGGCGATCGGTGATCCGATCTCGATCGATATGCCCAAAGCGATCGATAGTTAGGTATCACCGGATCGATCGATCGCTGACCGATCGACTAATACATCGATCGTGATACTCATCAAGTATGAGTAATTCATACTTGATTTTATACCCTAGACCTAGACTTATCCTTCTAGCTCCTTAATAAGCCTTGCGCCTTCAGGATCCCTCCGAGTCCGCGACTTGTTCATCCTTTGCGCTTTGCTTCCAAGAGCTTCCTTCGGTTTCGTCATGTCTTTAGTTGCCAAATGCTTGGACTTTACGCCGCCAAGACTACAAGCTTGGACTTATGCTGCCAAGACTTTACTTTGGACTTCCTTTGCCAAGGTTCACTTTGGACTTTATGCTGCCAAGACTACAAGCTTGGTCTTATGCCGCCAAGTCCATCCCTTGGACTTCCTTTGCCAAGATCATACTTGGACTTCCTTTTACCAAGTACTTCATCCTTGGATTTTCCTGTCACTTAAACACATTCGTAATTAGATCACAAGATATTGCCTAACTTAGATGATTAGCCAAACATCAAAACATATAAATGCTTGGAGCATTGTTGCACCAACAATCTCCCCCTTTTTGATGTTTGACAATCATTTAAGTTAGGTCTTTAAAGATACACACATAATCATCTAACTTAAGCATTCCTTCTCCCCCTTTGACATACATCAAAAAGAGAAGGATGAAAGAATTAGGAATGTTGGATCTTGGACTAAGGTATTAGATTGAAATTAAGCTCCCCCTTAATCCAAGATAGGATGTAAATTACATTTGAAGCAAAGCATAGTCTAAAATTCAAAAGTTAAATCCTAACTTTGCACCAACAATGGTTTTGGGGATAAAAGGATAGAATTTATTGAAAACTCCCCCTAAACCCTTTGTATTGAGCGATCTAAAACTCGTTTATACGTAATATTATCATACTAGAGTGTTAGGACATCAAAAATACACCAAATATCAGAAAATGGAGCTCATTATCAGAAAACCTAGTGTATCATTCGAATCATGATCGCTAAAATCGAAATTTCAAATTTTTCACCCCATTTTTAAATGCGTAAAATTCCAAAAATCTCGAAAAATCACGAAATTTTGCGTACACATTTCCGAAATCATACTTTATTAAGGAAAAATAATTTGAAAAATATATGTTTTCCAGATTCCAAGATTGATACAAATTTGGAAACTTACAAAAGTTCTAAAGAATTTTCAACCTTTGTATCACTTTTATGATTCACTTGAAAACTGTTTTCCAAAATATAATGAACATAGTTTAAAATATATATGATTTGGAATTTCCAACCATGTTCTTAGAGCTATGTACTCATTACTTGAATACAAGCCTTCCCAATGGTTGGTCCATAAGGTATTTATGTCTCTAGGTGTGTCATTGACTCATAGTAATGCATCATAACAAGCATGATGAGCCAACTACACCTTCCCTATCATCTCACATGGTTCTAAGTGTCTCAATACAAAAATCAAGGTT
This sequence comes from Wurfbainia villosa, assembly GCA_025175895.1. Classification (NCBI taxonomy): domain Eukaryota; kingdom Viridiplantae; phylum Streptophyta; class Magnoliopsida; order Zingiberales; family Zingiberaceae; genus Wurfbainia; species Wurfbainia villosa. The sequence continues at coordinate 2,108,346 of CM046005.1, forward strand.
TCTTAAGGCTTTTTGTGAGATGTATCAAGGTATAAAGATGACATATAAACATGGGATCATGCAAACCTAGAATTTTACTCATAAGGCACATACCAAGCTCTCTCCTTAAAGATGAAAATTCATTTTGGGAAAAGCTTTGGTGAAGATATCGGCAAGATTGGACTTAGATTCTACATAATTAAGTTCAATGTCCCTCTTGCCACATGATCTCTTATGAAGTGATGTTTCACTTCAATGTGCTGGTCCTAGAGTGATGTACCGGATTTTTGGTCAAGTTGATGGTACTCATATTATCACAATAAACTTTAATGTTAGAGTAGTGTAGCTCATAGTCCACAAGAGTATGCCTCATCCAAAGTAATTGAGCTACACAACCACCCATAGCCACATATTCGGCTTCGGTGGTTGATAAAGCAACACAATGTTGCTTCCTACTACTCCAACTAACTAGGAGGACCCAAGAAATTGGCATCCACCACTAGTACTTTTCCTATCCAATTTGCACCCGCATAATCGAATCGGTATAACCAAGTAATTCAAATGACCTAGTCCTAGGATACCAAAGTCCTACATTTAGGTGCCTTTAATATATCTTAATATTCTTTTCGACTACTACAAATGTGATTCTTTGGCACAAGATTGGTATCTTGCACACATACCTACCGCAATAAATAAAATGTCGGGTCTACTAGCGGTTAGGTATAGTAGGCTACCAATCATACTCCTATAAAGTTTAAGATCAATTGATTTACCTTCATGATCACTATCTATTCTAGTGCTGGCCATAGGAGTGGTTACAATTTTGGCATTTTCCAAACCAAATTTCTTGATCATTTCATTTGCATATTTGGTTTGATAAATATGAATACCCTCATTGGTTTGTTTGACTTGTAAGCCTAGGAAAAAGGTAAGCTCTCCAACCAAACTCATTTCAAATTCATTTTCCATATTTTTTATAAAGTCTTGAAGAAGATCATTATTTGTTGACCCAAAGATGATATCATCAACATATACTTGGGCTATGAATATATCTTTCAATGTTGACTTTATAAACAAAGTTTGATCTACTTGTCCTCTTCTAAAATCCTTAGAAATTAAGAATGATGAAAGTCTTTCATACCATGCCCTAGGAGCTTGTTTTAACCCATATAATGCTTTCCTAAGCTTGCATACATGATTTGGATAATCTATGTTCTCAAACCCGGGTGGTTGCTCCACATATACTTCCTCCTTAATAAAACCATTTAAGAATGCTGAATTAACATCCATTTGGTAAAGTTTAAATCCCATATAGGAAGCATATCCTAGGAGAATTCTAATAGATTCTAATCTAGCAACCGGGGCATAAGTCTCATCATAGTCAAGCCCCTCAACTTGATTAAATCCCCTAGCAACCAACCTAGCCTTATTTCTAGTGATATTTCCTTGATCATCTAGCTTATTCCTAAAAACCCATCTTGTGGTAATTATGGTGCTATCATTGGGTCTAGGCACTAATTCCCACACTTGACTTCTCTCAAATTGAGCCAATTCATCTTGCATTGCCAAAATCCAATCCGGATCATGTAATGCATCATTGATCGATTTGGGCTCAATTTGTGAGATAAGAGCAACTTGACTAGTAGGAGGTCTATGAAATGACCTAGTTCTTACTCCTTGAGATAGATCTCCTACTACTTGGTCAAGTGGATGATCTTGATGAATTCTTAGGTTTCTAGAAGGGGTTTCAATTTGATCATTGTTATCTTCCACCCTTCTCTCATCATCGGAGTCTCCTCTTCCTCCCCCTTGATCATTACCCCTAATGGTCAAATTTTGAAGGTTTTGGGTAATGTCTTGATTATTGTCATTAATATCCTTATCAATGGAGGACTTTCTAGGGTAGGTACTAGTGGTTTCATCGAATTTCACATTTGAGGACTCCTCAATCCCTTGGGTTCTCTTATTATAGACTCTATACCCTCTACTTGTGGATGAGTATCCAACTAGGATTCCCTCATCCGCTTTAGATTCAAATTTCCCTAAGTTATCTTTGGTATTTAAGATATAAACTTTACACCCAAAGACTTTGAAATAGTGAATTGTGGGAATAGTTCCATTCCATAGTTCAAAAGGTGTTTTTCCTAAAAACCTATGGATTTGAACCCTATTTTGGATATAGCAAGCGGTATTAACCGCTTCCGCCTACAAGTAGCTAGGAAGTGAATATGCATTAAGCATGGTCCTAGCGGCCTCTTGTAGGGCACGATTTCTCCTCTCCACCACCCCATTTTGTTGGGGTGTTCTTGGACAAGAGAACTCATGCTTGTACCCTTGCTCTAAACAAAATTGTGAAAATTTTGAGTTCTCAAATTCACCACCATGATCACTACGGATCCGGTTGATTTTGAGACTCTTTTCATTTTCAACCCTTTTACTAAATCCTATGATTATTTCTAAGGTATCATCCTTATGTTTCATAAAATAGACCCAAGTATACCTAGAGAAATCATCTACTATAACCAAGCAATATTTATTACCATTTAAAGATGGAGTACTATGGCAATCAAATAAGTCAAGATGCAATAATTCTAATGGTAAAGATGTGTTAGTTAGAGTTTTACCTTTGTGTGATGCCTTTGTTTGTTTTCCTTCTTGGCATGCATCACACAATTTGTTCTTGACATACTTGATCTTTGGTAGTCCTTTGACCAATTCCATCTTGGCTACCTTGGCTATGTTTTTCATGTTGATGTGCCCCAATCTTCTATGCCATAGCCAACATTCCTCTTCTTTTGCAACCAAACACTTAGTAGAGATGTTAGAAGCATATGAAAGATCAACATAATAGATATTTGACTTCCTATATCCAACTAACATGCAATCATTTAATTCCTTGCGTCTAATCATGCATTTAGAGGATTCAAAGGAAACATGATAGCTTGCATCACAAAGTTGACTAACACTCAATAGATTAAACTTCATATTTTCAACTAGCAAGACTTTGTGAATAACAATTTTGGGGGATACCTCAATTGTACCTCTACCTAATATCTTGAGTTTTCCACTATTCCCAAAAGACACCGCTCCCTTCTTCACATATTTAATTGTGGAGAACTTGCTCACATCCCCGGTCATATGTGTTGAGCAACCGCTATCCACAATCCACATACCTCGCTCTCCTACCTAAATCACATGAAAAACACAAGCTTTTGGTACCCAAACATTTGGACCGGTAACATTAAGTAAAAACTTCTTAGGTACCCAAGCTTTCTTAACCTTACCCTTAATAGTTGCTTTCCTATTTATTAATGAAATGTAAGCAACTTCTTTTTCTTTTGGCTTATACCCTACTTGTTATAAACCGCTCTTTGTCTACTAAGAATCATATCAAGACACTTTGAGCCATTTGAAAATTTTTCTAAACATGCTTTTAATTCACTAACCTCATCCTTAAGTTTATCATTTTCTTCTTTAAGCATGCAAGAGTCAATATGTGAGGGTTTTTCATTTCTAATGGCTTTTAGTTCTACCTTCATGCTTTTAACCTTAGATTTTGACTTATCTAGAGCTTCTTTAAGATAGGCAATTGATTTATAAAGGAGCTTAACCTTAGGAGAGTTCATTACCTCATCGTCACTAGATGACGATTCATCGCTTGAGGAATCTTCTTGGCTTGAGGTGCTCGAATCATCTCCTAGGGCCATGAGTGCCACATGGCGTGTGATGTGGCAAAGCTCATCATCGGAGGAAGAATCTTCAATGCTTGGTGTGTCCCATGTGGTTTGAGCCACCATGGCCTCCTTCTTCTTCTTTTCCTTTTTGTCCTTCTTTTTCTTTTCTTTTTCCTCCTTTTTTAGCTCGGCAATTCGGCTTTATGTGCCCCTTCTTGTTGCAAGCATGGCAAATCACATTATTATTAAAACTTGAATTACCATTAAATTTACCTTTTGAGGAATGAGACCCTTCCTTGCTTCTCTATTCTTGAACTCTCTTAACTTCCTATAAAGCTTCTTGACTAAATTTGCCATTTCACTAGATGAGTCTCCATCACTACTTGACTCATCCTCCCGGATGATGATGATGCTTCTTTCTTTCCTTCTTCTTCTTTTCTTTCTTGTCCTTCTTTTCAACGAATAGAGCTAAACCCTTTTCCTTAGAGGACATGTTAGTTTGCTCATGTAATTCAAACTCACAAAACAATTCATCAATTTTAATTTGAGATAAATCTCTAGTTACCTTAATTGCATCAACTATAGAAGTCCATAAAGAATTTCTAGGAAATGCTTGTAAAATATACCTTACCAAATCCCGATTGTCAACTCGCTCACCTATGATATGGAGTCCGTTAACAATTTCTTTGAACCTTCCATGCATTTGACTTACGGTTTCATGCATCTTCATTTGGAAGGCTTGAAGTTGTCCAATCAATAGGTCCTTCTTGGCCCTCTTTGATTCCTTGGAACCTTCATTTAGCTCAATGAGCTTTTCCCATAATTCCTTGGCGGATTCGAAAGGTCCCACCTTGTTAAGTTGCTCCATGGTAATCCCACATTGAATGGTGAGTACCGCCTTTGCATTTGACTCGAAACTCCTATTCATTTCTCTTGTCCAATCCTTGCTCGGAATAGGGTTTCCACGTTCATCCACCGGTTCCTTGAAGCCATCTACAACACTATGCCAAATTTCAATATTACTCATTAAATAGTATTTCATCCTACCTTTCCAATATGCGAAGTGACTCCCATCGAAGAGTGGTGGCTTGGTGATGCTATATCCCTCTTGAAGAGCCATTGATGCCTTGGTTGATGGTGAGATCTTCCAAGCAATCCGGGCTCTGATACCACTTGTTAGGACCCTTGGAATAGCTAGAGGGGGGGTGATTAGCGTTTCTTCGATTCTACAAACAAGTTAGCGGAAGCAATACAAATACGAAAATGAATACGAATAAGAAATACGAAACCAATGCTAACACCCGATGTTACGTGGTTCGGAGATGACGCTCCTACTCCACGGCAATCCGTAAGGTGGATTAGTCCTAGCCTAGCTTCACTATCTTCTCCTTTGGATGAACCAAGGTGGAGAAACCTTTCTTATAATGATCTCCTCTTCTTTACAATGATGGATGATCAAGAACAAGAGAAGAGGAGGTTTTGAATCACTAAAAACACTTAGGAAGCTTGGTGAGCACGAGGATGTAGTTAGGATTAAGAGCACTAGCCTCTGGCCCCTTTTATAGAAGAGGGGCTGCCTGCTATGCGATCCCGATCGATGCATGCCATCATCATCGCCGGCCAGCCAACGGCTTCTGAAATGTGATCTCCGTGGAGATTCGTAGCCGCAATCTCCAATGGCGGTGATCGGTGATCGATCGATCCTCCATCGGCCGATCGATGGTGATCAAAGTGATCAAGGCGAATGAGTGAGAGATGCGACTGCGGGCGATATTTCCTTGATCACCGACCGATTTCCTTGGCAATGCGATCGATCACAGATATCGATCCGATATGCCCAAAGCCGACCGATAGTTAGGTATCACCTGCATCACCGATCGCCAATTAATCGATTGATACATCGTATCAGTCGACTGATACTCATCAAGTATGAGTAATTCATACTTGATTTTATACCCTAGACCTAGACTTAACCTTCTAGCTCCTTAATAAGCCTTGCGCCTTCAGGATCCCTCCGAGTCCGCGACTTGTTCATCCTTTGCGCTTTGCTTCCAAGAGCTTCCTTCGGTTTCGTCATGTCTTGGGTTGCCAAATGCTTGGACTTTACGCCGCCAAGACTACAAGCTTGGACTTATGCTGCCAAGACTTTACTTTGGACTTCCTTTGCCAAGGTTCACTTTGGACTTTATGCTGCCAAGACTACAAGCTTGGTCTTATGCCGCCAAGTCCATCCCTTGGACTTCCTTTGCCAAGATCATACTTGGACTTCCTTTTACCAAGTACTTCATCCTTGGATTTCCCTGTCACTTAAACACATTCGTAATTAGATCACAAGATATTGCCTAACTTAGATGATTAGCCAAACATCAAAACATATAAATGCTTGGAGCATTGTTGCACCAACATAAGTCATGGATGACTTGGAGGGATCCGAGAGGCGTGAGGTTGATGGAGGTGGCTAGAAGGCTTAGATCTAGGCTAAGGGTGGTCTAGCAAATATGGGGACACCATACTTGGGTTTAAACCTCATGTGATCGCTGGCCGATCGCCATGGATGGCAGCTGATCGCCCTTGAGTCGTGAGTTAATAAATGCCCGTGAGTCGATCGCGATTACGGCCGGGCAAATGATCGCCAATATTGGAAGTCGACTGGTCAGAGTCCCGTTGGAACTTTTCCAATGTGGATTGAATCGTTGTCTAATAGCTACAGTGTTGGCAGTCGACTGGGGACTTATGGCAGTGGACTGCCAAGCGAAAATCTAGCCCGACGCAAGTTAAAAAGAGGAGCTCGTGGAGGATTTCATCATTGGTTCTTTGGGAGCTTTCTTGGGACGATTTGAAGGTGATTTGCAGGTGTATTTCAGGGCCCTTCAACCTCATCCAAGCAACCAACAAGCAAAGCGCTCAAACCCTAGTTTTGTAAAGTGTTCTTTACATTTCTTTGTATTTACCTTGTATTTTCATGTATTACTTGTTGTAATTCATTGTACGAGGTTTCTCCACCTCCGACTTGTTGTCGAGAAGGAGTTTATTGCTTAGTGGTGTTTGTGGCATCGCTAGAGCTCTTTAGAGCTCGATCCATGGAGTAGGAACCGTTCGGTTCCGAACCACATTATATTCTTATGTTGTGCTTGTGTTTTTGTTGTATTTTCATTATTGTTTATTCCGCTGCATACTAACAAGAATTGTAGCAAGCAAACGCGAACGATTTCCATCGACATACGAGCACACCGCTATTCACCCCCCTCTAGCGGGCGCATAGGTCCTAACACCAACAATGTCCTTGGAGAGTACTTAAGCCTATAGGAACACTAAATCATCAAAATTAAAAAGCAAAAGTTCAAACTTGAACTTTCTCACACCTTAAAATTAATACATCACCCTAAACAACTCTCTTAATCCATATCCAATGGATTTTTACCCTTACAATGCTTTCTAAAGCACATCCTAAGGTTAGAGTAGTTAGGGTAGACAAACATAGTTGAACCATGGACCAAACATTCTTGTTTACCCGAAATCGACCATTGGTAGTCGATTCTGTCAGTCAACAGTCGACTACCATACATGGCAGTCGACTGATTTCTGCAAGTGCAGAAATCAAGTTTAGAAACTGAAATTGTGAAATACATAAGTAATTATACATAATTTGAAAAATAATGGAACTTCATACGTATAATACTTATAACAATCATAATGGGTGAAAAATATTTGAAAAATAAAATTCCCATTAATATTGAGATTGATATAAAATTCAAAACCATTGATAACTTCAATGCTTTTGACCTATTTTATATGAACTTCTTCAATGGTGACTTCTATCAAAAGATAGACTACACCAAGATTTTTTAAAATGATTTTAAAATTATTTTAAAACCTTATATTGAACCATGATCTATGGGCTTAATGCACATGACTTGTACATAAGCTTTCCTTATGATTCATTCATGGTATAAGATGAGTTTGAGTTCATCTAGATGCAAGAACTATGCACCTTGAACTTAACTCATTTTCTAGTATCTCACATGTGTCTAGGATATATTAATACACACACATGTCAATGTGATGTGAGATGTGAGTTTTGTTCATCCTAAACTAAGGTCCCATGCATTTTTCTAAAGCAATACTATTTAATTCCCTTATACATGAGACTTCAAATTATGTCATAGTCCTTAAATCAATTTTATTAATGCATGAATGATGATTATGGAATAAATGATAACATAAATAAAAGCAAGTGCCAATAATCATGATGTCATGACATATGAAGACAATCTAAGTATACAAGATATAAAAATTAATCCTAGGAACTATCATGACATATTATATGATAAAAATAAGAATAATGTCATGACATGTTATATGACAATCAAGGCATGACAAATAAAATGTAGAGGTATAAGAATACTTAAATTTTAGTATTAATTGTTATTTGTTATGATTATATTTATTTTTTGTCATATTACTACTTATCTCCCAAGTGTGATAAAACCCAAAACGGCAATTTACCAAACACAGCTGATAAAGTTTCGAAATGCCCAAAACGCGCACTATACTTTCAGAATTACCAAATCGCGTGCATAATTCCCAAAATACCCCTCCCGCCAAACAGCGTTTTGAATGCAAAGATCCCGCATGCATCCGAGCCACATTTCCAAATCCCGAGCCATCAAAACTTCCCGTCCAAACAAGTCACCACATTAGCGTCTTCGTGTCTTCAACTTCCTGGAAATCTTTGAGCGCACAAAAACTTGGAAAAGCTAAGACTCCATTTTTCCTCCTGCTTCATTACGTTAGCTTCCGAGTTCTTGGAATTTCGTCGAGACGCTTCGAGGTAATATGGTGTCGTCCTCTCATTTAACTAGAGTTTTACCCATTTCTTACTCGGTTTTAGGGTTTCCGTTGAAAGGCGTACATCTCATTGGGTTTTTTTCTACCATTTCGTGTTGCAGAATGAGTCAAGCATCCGGTTCAACCTCTCCTTCACCGGCCAAGGTATGTGTCGCATTCCTTGCTTTAGTCCAATATGAAGTATGCCATATGTTTAAAATGATTTCTCCGTTATGGTTTTGGAATGGTTTCAAACATTCAAATACAAATGGACGATCTCTTCAATCTGTATATGAATTAGATAAATAGAGCCGTAAATTCCCAGCACCGTGGTAATGGGATTAAAACTCCCAGCAACACCATGGTGCTGGGAATGTAATTTCCAGCACCATGTACATATAAGTTGCCGGATTTGTTGGTGGTGCTGGGAATTAAAACCCCAGCAACACAGTGGTTCTGCGTTTAAAAATCCCAGCACCAGGGAGATGAACTAGTCAAGAAAAATGGTGGTGCTGGGAATTTATATCCCAGCACCACCGTGGTAATGGGATTAAAACTCCCAGCAACACCATGGTGCTGGGAATGTAATTTCCAGCACCATGTACATAAAAGTTGCCGGAATTGTTGGTGGTGCTGGGAACTAAAACCCCAGCAATACAGTGGTTCTGCGTTTAAATATCCCAGCACCAGGGAGATGGAACTGGTCGAGATAAATGGTGGTGCTGGGAATTTATATCCCAGCACCACCGTGGGCCTGGGATATAAATTTCCAGCACCATGGAGAGGAACGGGGAAAAGAGTGGTGTTGTCGATTTTTTTACAGGATTATTGCAAAGAATTGCCGAATCTCAAATTTGTTTTTTACAATTACAAAATGAAGGAATAAATTATGTATTTTCAAATTGTTAGGGAAATAATGAGTGTGCGAAGAAACTGCAATGGACCAGCATTTTAGGCCACTTTATTGAATTTTTTGGAGGTCCAAGTGCTAAAGGGAAGCAACATCCGTCAGTTTGTTTACATGAAAGGCACAGAGAGATAATTAAACAAACCCCATTTGCTATTTTTTTGAATATACAAGACATTCCACAAATCCATGGAATATTGGTCAATATATTTCAAAGTTGGGATTCGACAAGTCAAAGCTTTAAGTTTTCAACTGTGCCAGTTGCTTTCACCAGAAGAGATGTGTCCCTTTTGCTCGGTATTGCAGATAGAGGGGATTATGTTCCTATGAATTCAACTAATGCATCAGGTGCTCATTTCAATTCTCAATTCTCCAAAAAAGAACCAACTAGATCGAGGTTAGAGATTTTGCTTAAAACCTTTTCTACTAGAGTAGAAGTAGATGAAGATGTTTTGGTATTTTGTAAGTTGTATGTATTATATATATTTGCTTGTGTGTTGTTCTGTACTACTACATATAAGGTCCCCATAGGTCTTGTAGATATTGTAGATGATTTTGACAACATAGGTAGTTTCAATTGGGTCGAAGCCATCCATCAATTTATGGCTCCACAATTGCCTACTATTGGAGATATATGTTCATCTAATACACTACAAAAAAATGAGGCATTTGGATCGGAAATTTAGAAGCGGTTGGGAAAATGATGGTAAAGGAGGGGCTTTTAGAAGCGGTTTTCTTAACCGGTGCTAATACCGCTTCAATTGATTTTTTTTTGAAGCGGATGATTTTTTGATTCTGTTGCGTATGTTTAGAATCGGTTAACAAACGGCTCTATATAAATTTAATAGGAGCGGTTATTAACCGCTCCTATTGCTTTAGGAGCGGTTATAACCGCTTCTAATACCGCTTCAATTTACCATTTTTTGAAGCGGATAATTTTCCGATTCTGTTTAAGATATTTAGAATCGGTAATTATAACCGCTTCTAATAACGCTTCAATTGAATATTTTTTTTTATTTTTCTGATTCTGTTCAGTTTATTTAGAATCGATTTGTATAATAATTTTAGGATCGTTTAATAACCGATCCCAATTCTTTAGGAGCGGTTTATAACCGCTCCTAAAGGTTTAAAAAGAGGTATTGTCTATTATCTCAAAACCCTAAGCCGTCGTCTTGGATTAGAGGGGTGGTCGTATCTTAGATTTTATTTTCCAAAAAATCCTAGCTAGCCGGTTTGGATTTAAGGAGTGTATTATTTTCCAATTTCATCTCTCTGTTTCAGCAGTCTTCTCTATTCTAGCGGTCCATCAAATCAGTTGCGCCCTAGTTTCATCTGGCCTTCTACTTCTTTGTCATAAGCCTTTGATTTTGTTTGTGGAGGTAATTTCTTTGTTTAATTTTATTATGTGATAAATTTTTTAAGTATTAATGGTGACAAAATTATAATCGATTAGAGTTTGTCTTTTTTTATGAATCCTTTGATTTATCTTTTTTCAAGTTATTTGTATTGTTTTTCAAATTTATTATTATATTTTGTGTATTATATTTTGTTTATTATGCTAAGCTTTATTTTCATATATTTTTTCCTCTAAATTGAATAATATAAAAGATTTTTGATTTTTTATTTTATGAAATCATTCTATTTATATATTTGAAAATTTATATTTAGGAATTGTATTTTTATGTTTGTTAAATTCCTTAAAATTGGTATGTGTTTATCTACAAATGTTTATTTAATTTTGATATATCATATTTCAATGTGTAAATGTTTAAAAATTATTGAGCAGGATCAAATCATGCTGAAGGAATGGATGCATTTGCCCCACATGGCCTTGAGTATCAGTGGGAATTCTATATTTTTCGTTATGCATTTTGGTGATGCAACTCAAGAAGTGACAAGACCATGTCCTTGTTGCAAATGCATAAACTCATTGAAATCATGATCGAGAGACAATACATGAGCATCGATGATAAATGGTATCTTACAAGATTATCGAATATGGAATTTTCATGGAGAAAATCTAATTGTACAAGATCACGATAACAACCAACCGAGATTTAGCGCAACAAGTTCACTGAAGTAACTAGCCATGAACCCTTGGTACAAGAAATGTTGAATGATGCATTTGGAATGCATGAAGGATCTGCAAGTAATGAAACTGTATTGGAGCATCGACTAGTAATATACCGATGGAGTCTAGTGTGAAAGATTTTTATCGACTAATAGAGGAAGGGAAACAACAACTATATACCGGATGCTGAGTTTTCTAAGTGACATTCCTTATTGAGTTATTTCAATTAAAAGTTAGTGGAAAATGGAGTGATAAGTCATTTTACATTGTTGGACTTCCTTCGTCAGTACTTCTCAAGAAGCTCAAGTGCCTAAGTCTTTTTATGAAGCAAAGAAATTAATTTCTAGATTAGGACTTCATTATGAAAAAATACACGCTTGTCCAAATGATTGCATGATTTATTGGGGGGAAAGTGAGAATGAACAGGCTTGCAAAGTGTGTAACCTTTCAAGATGGAAAAATTTACAGAAATCATCTAGGAGGTCATATAAAGGTGGAAAAAAACGTCTTGTGGTTAATATTCCAGCCAAAGTCTTTTGGTATTTTCCATTGAAACCAAGATTGCAACGATTATTCATGTCATCCAAGACGTCTGAAAGTATGCAATGGCATTTCAAAAAACGAGTTTTGGATGGAAATCTAAGGCATCCAGCTGATTCTCGAGCGTGGAAGGAATTTGATGAACGACATTGTGAATTTGCATCTGATCCTAGAAATGTACGCTTGGGACTTGCTGCTGATGGTTTTAATCCATTTAAAATCAAAGCCTTGCACTTACGTACATAGTACCTTTATTGTTTTTTTTGATGCCTTATAATTTGCCACCTTGGGAATGCATGAAGCCTCATTCTATTATTTTATCCACCTAATTCCAGTCCAAAAGCACTGAAATGATATCGATGTGTATTTACGTCCTCTATTGACTGAATTAAAAGATTTGTGGGAAAATGGAATTGCCACATTTGATGCTTGTAACAAAGAAATGTTTCAAATGCGGGCTGCATTAATTTGGACAGTTAGTGACTTTCCTGGTTTGGGATGTTTGTTTGGATGGAATACATATGCCAAGAATGCATGTCCAACTTGTGCTGATAAGACAGATGCAATGTACCTGAAGCATGGCAAAAAGTGGTCATTCAGAGGCCATCGTCGTTTTCTACCACTAGATTCAGAAATTCGAACAATGTTAAGTTATGGGCAACCAGAACAACGCGAGTTAGATTTGGCTCCATTATCTGGATCTGACGTTCTACGAATGACCTTAAACAAGAATGTGATTTTTGGTAAGAGTAATGCATCAAAACCAAATGTGAGAATGAAAGCGAGTCAATTGAACAAATGTGGAGAAAACAAAGCATATTTTTTAGTCTGCCATACTGGGAATTTAATTTGATCCGACATAATTTGGACCCTATGCATATTGAAAAAAATGTTTGCGACAACATTATTGGAACACTTTTAGATGATTCCAACAAGAGTAAAGATAATTATCTTGCGTAGAGATTTAAAGATTTTGGGTATTATGAAACAACTATGGCCCCTAACACAATCGGATGGTAGAGAGTATTTGCCACCTCCATGTTATTCTATGTGTAAAGTTTGAAAAAGATATTTTGTTCAGTATTGAAAGATATTCGTGTCCACTGATGGTATGTCATCGATATTTCAAAGTGTGTGGATGTTGGGCGTTGCAAGATTATGGGCTTGAAAAGCCATGATTGTCATATCATGATGGAACAATTCCTTCCAATTGCTCTTTCGGGTGTTGTCAAAAAGGTAATCGCTTCCACTTATTGTTTTGTGTGAATATTTTAGAACAGTGTGTGCAAAGTCCCTACAAGAAGAAGAATTAGAATTTGAAGAAGGAGTTGTTTTGGTTTTATGTCAATTGAGAGAATATTTCCACCATCTTTTTCACAATAATGGTTCATTTGGTGGTACATTTAGCGTATGAAGTCGTAATTGCTGGCCATACATTATCGATGGATGTATCCAATAGAAAGGTACCAGGAAAACTTAAAAATTTTGTCGTAAATAAAGCAGACAGAGGCCAACATTGCAGAGTCATATAAAGCAGAAGAATGTGTTGTGTTTTGTTCACGTTATATAGAGGGTAACATCTCATTAAACAAACATGGAACACGACATAAAGAGACACCAAATATTGACTTTCACACACTTTCGATGTTACCACAACTAGGCGACCAACAAAGGACTTCAAGTACTTACCTTGGATGACAAAACTTTAACTCAAGGTCATAGATATATTCTCTCTAATTATGTGACCTTGCAACCATATCGTGAGTAAGTATTACATGTTGAATACCATATTCTATCTCATTTTTTTCATAATGTTTTAATTTTTCTAATTATATATTAGTGTTGACATTGAACAGTGAATTAAAAAATGAACTGAAGAGAAGACATAGATATGGTCGTCGCCCAAGTAATTCTCAATTAGATGATATGGTTAGAATGCAATTTCCAGAATGGTTTGCAAAACGAGTAAGTAATATTTGTTATTTATTTATTTTATTACAGATTCATAATAAATAGACTTGTGACTTTTTTCTTTACAAATTATATGTGTACCTTACAGGTTGATCGAGTAAATGAACGGATTGATGACTTAGATCTTAGGGTGCTTTCACGTGGTCCAAATCCAGTAGCATTTAGTTATCATGGATTCAACATAAATGGTTTTGCATTTCGCACGGTAGAATCTGAAAAAAACAAAAAAGTGCAAAATAGCGGAGTCATGGTGCCGACGATGCATGATGATGATCATGAGTCAATCTATTATGGTCAACTAATTGATGTCATCTCACTTGATTATGGTGGTTGTGGGACGAATTGTTCTTTTTATGTGATTGATTAACACTATTCTGGGTTTGAATTGATCCATGGATTTACAATGGTGAATTTTTCATGCTTGGTACATACGGGAGAACTTGATGGGCATGAACCTTTTATTTTGGCTACGCAAGCTCAAATGGTTTATTATGTTCGTGATCCAAAGGAGGAGGATTGGTATTGTGCCATTCGTCACACACCAAGAGATATGCATAACATTGGCAATGAAGATGATATGGATACAATGTGTTTTATTCATAATAATTTATATAATATGGAATCGATATTAAGTGATGTAAATAAAGTAGATGTTGAATTAATTAGAACTGACATTGAGGGTTCAATAGTTGAGGTTCTTCCTTGTAGAACAATTAAACAGATGATGAATACTTTGGTTGATTTTGTATTTTCTTTCATTATGTTGAAACTATATTTAGAATTATGAAACTCTCGAAGATGTTGAAATTTTCATCCTCTATTTTTGTTACTGTATTGTTCGTATTCTTTGCAACTCGAACAGTGCAAAGATGCTCTTTCTCCATTATCAGATTTAGATGAGTTTACGATTCTTCCACTCTTTTCAAGATGAGAAGAAGATTTTCGAAATTTGATAGGCTTGGATTTTAATTAGCACTACTGTCTTTTTTTCGTCCATTTAGAAAAAAATGGTACCAAAAATACAGGTTTGGAAAAGAATGAATCAAAGACCTTTAGAAGCAGTTTTTGACCACTCCTAAAGGCCAGTACCAAAAATACATCAAAGATTAACTTTTAGAAGCGGTCATTTATGACCGGTTCTATTGGGGACCTTTAGAAGCGGTTTTTGACCGCTCCTAAACGATACCTGAATACATCAAAGATTAACTTTAGAACCGGCCATTTTTTGACCGGTTCTATTGGGGACCATTAGAAGCGGTTATTGACCGCTCCTAAAGGCCGGTACCGGTTTGACAACCTTTAGAAGCGGTATAATTTGATCGGTTCTATTGGTAATATTTAGAAGCGGTAAATTTTGACCGATTCTATAGGCAAAACCTTTAGAAGCGATATATTTGACCGATTCTATTGGAGACTTTTTAGGAACGGTTTTCGACCGCTCCTAAAGGTCTTTAGGTTAATTTCCCTCTTCTTCGAACGAAATTTATTTCGTATTCCCGCGGCTATATCTAGGGGAGAAGAATCAATATAGAAATCAGGGGAGAAGAATGCGAAATTTACCTAGATCTAGGGGAGAAGAATCAATTAATAGAAGAGTTGATGATGAAAATGAATCACAAGACACAACATCCCATTCACCATTAGAGATACAAAATGATACACAAAATCATGAGGTTAATGAGCAAGGTGAAATTTTTTTTTGGATATGAATAGTGATTAGTTTTTGCAACACCAAGTGAAAATTATATTTTTCAGAGGAAAATGAGGCCATGTCTTCATCCCAAGCTCAACAAAGAAGACGTGGAAAGACTATTATGAGAGATATTCATGCTTTACATCCTGATCATGTGCTAGTAGTGAAATTCAATGAAAGGGGACAACCTTACGGTGATTTACAACCGACACTTGCAAATTTTATTGGGACTATTGCACGGAATGGACTTGTGTTGCCTCTAAACTTTTTAGATTGGAGAAAAATGCCGACAAATCGCTTGAATGATGCATGGGACCTTGTTACTGTAAGTTGACAAGTGTTAATTTCAAATTTGAATTTAAAGCATGCACATATTTAATTTTTTGTTTATAGGCACGTTTCTGTATCCCCAATCGCCATAGAAAAGTTATAATGCAAATGATGGGAACCGCATGGAGATGGTGGAGGACTGAAGTGAAAGCTACATCTTATGATTCTAATACTCCACTAGAAGAGCTGACTCCATTCCTCATGGGTTGACATTTCAAACTTGGAAGTTTTATGTAACTATTGGAAGTCTGAGGTACAATTAGTATTAATTGTTTTTTACATATGTTTATAGATGTTATAATTTATTATAAATTTTTGTATCAGAAAACTTCAAAAATCAATAGAGAAAATGCAAACAAAAAGAAAGGGACCCATGCACAAGGACGCACTAGTATTCCATCGTTGGAATATAAGTTTGTAAGAATCAAAATTATTTTTTTTCTTCTTTACAGTTAATTTCTCACTGAGCATTTATTGTTTTAAACTTTAATTCTCTTATCCTTGGTGTTAAATGTGAATTTATTACCTGTTAGTCTCAAGAGAATGGCAAAACCGAGTCGTATTGAAATACAACAATTAAGTCGAAGAAGTAAAAGAAAGGAGGTGCTCCTATTCGATGAGGCAATACGAGTTGAGGTAAGAATAATATATTTTACTCCTTAAGTTGGCTTTAAATTTTTTTTCATTCTATTAACATTTTATTTCCTTGTTAGAATTTACTTAAAGAGGCTGTGGATCGTCACCTCCAAGATAAACCTGAAGGAACACAACCAATAGAAGTACACGAGGAGGCATTTCGGTAACAATTTACTTATAATTTAATTTATTTTTTATAGAAGTTAAATATGCTTCAACTTTAATTATGTTTTTATATATATAGTGAGGTTTTTGGACCCGAGCACTGGGTCGAGTTAGATGTTTAGGAGTCGTGCGCTACCTAGCCAAGTGTTCCCAGAGCAATGTAAACGCAACTCAATGTATGCAAGATTATCACTCTAATTCAGATTTAATGAGATAAATTTAGGGAAATGGGAGAGAAAATTAAAGAAATGGAGTTGAGAAGCACACAATGACGGAAATAGAGGAGATGAGAAGACAGATGCAAGAAAATAATCAGTTTCAAAATTTTGCACGAGTAATGTTAAATATGATGTCTGGAAGTGCTGGGGGCTCTCGTGGACCTGAATTTTTACCGGCACAAGTAATAACATTTCTCACACAAACAAAATAAAGGCAAAAAGGTATTTTTATAATTAAGTACATGATATCAAATTTATTTATTTTTGTAGATGGCAGCTATATTTACAAATATTATGCAACAACAATTTCCATCGACTGCGGAAGAAAATAGATATAGATCCTCCCCATCACGTAACGGATGACTAGAGAGAATTTTGAATGCAATCGTTGAGGTTGGTTTTTAAATACATATGTTTCTATTAGAGTATTTAATATTTTATTTTTAAATACATATGTTTCTTGGTTCGCTATTTTCGCTATTTTCTATTTTCGCTATTTTCGCTCACTGCAATGATCTGATGTCATTCCACAAAGGTTCTAGTTTGAAGGATACAATATATGAATATAACAACAAATTCGATAGGAAAAAATTATGCATGATAAATGTATACCAATGTATCAGAAATGGATTATTGAATACACTGAACATAATGGGAGGCTAGGAAAACATCAAAAATACTAGTTTTGCAGGCCTTCTATTTCATAGTACCTTAATGGAAGACCCTTCTCCTTTTTTTTTCAAAATTCTTCTCGAAATGAAAAGAAAAAGTAAAGTGAAAGGAGGAATAGTTTATTGTATTTCAGTGTACTGCATTGCAAAACAGTCTGCTCTTGGACAATCACATACAACAGCAACACAGAGATCCTTGGTATATTTTTGTCAAGCACAACTAATCTGAAACTGTGGTGTCTGATAAGATCTAATTTATGCAGATGCTACAGATATGTTATTGTCTAAGCATGCTCATTAAACATAATCTTTTCTGGATGAAACAGCTAGCAAATATGGGCATCAAACTGGAAGCATAGTTATTAAATACAGTAATGAACATAAGAAGAAACATTTCTGAATGACTGGATTGATTTATTTTTAGGAGGCATAAGTAAGTTTCTAAGATTCAGCTTTAGGTTTCCACAATAATGCATCTTGTTTCTGAGTGTTATTAAAGTGGTACTTTGAATGCTTTATCCTGCAACTGGAAAATGTTATATGTCAATAAATAATTTTCTTTTGTTTCTTCTGTGTTTCAACCTGTTTTTTTTTTTATCAACTTCCCTAGTCTCTAGCTGACCGAGTCTTCTTATCTTATTAAGTTTGTCAGCAACATGAGGATTTGGAACCTGGAAAAAAAGAAAAAGAAGAAGAACCAGGTATCATACTTAAGTTGGAGAAGGAAATTTATGATTTGAAGGCTGAGATAGCTTCTTATCACCAACAGAAACTAAAGCTCATGGTAAGATGCGATAATTGCATCTCTCAAAGGGATGTAGAGATAAAATTGTTGAAAGAACTTGTAAACGAAAGAAAGAGGTGATGATCGAGAATAAGAGAGCTGAAGTTGAGAAAAAGTTGCAGAGGGAAGAAAGTGCTTGAAATAGAGCAAAGGAAGGTCAAGAACAAAGGAAGCTAGAGACTGAGTAAAGAAACTGAGGAGCTTAAACTTTCTTTGGAGAGATTAAGAACTGAACTTACTGATGCCAAAACAAAAGTAACGACGGAAAAAAAGTCGCTTGAAACAGGGAAAAGAAAAGTCAAGAACAAAGGAAGCAAGCAGAGATCGAGCAAAAGAAAGCCGAGGATGTTGCAAAAGGAATCCTTCATACAAGTTTTTATCAAAATCGCCATTGAGATGTATTAACACTAGTGTGGAGTAAAATGTATTGAGATGCATTAGTAAAATATAGTGTGGAGTAAAATTTTAATGAGATGTATTAAAATTTTGAACTTAAACATGAATATTATGTGTTAGTTTGATAATACAATAAATTTGTTTTGTGAAGTGAGATGTGAATATTGTAAATTAATTTAATTTGGTATTGTATCAATATGATATGAGATCATTGTTCAAATTCGATATTAGAAGCGCTTATAAACATTAGGAGCGGTTTTTAACCGCACCTAAACCTTTTGCCATACAAACACATTAGGAGCGGTTAAAACCGCTCCTAAAACTCTGTTTATTACATCGACAACAGATACATTAGGAGTGGTTTTAACCGATTTTAATGTGTGGTATTAACCGCTTTTAAAATGTATGTTTATAGATGCGGTCATAAGTACTTGTGATGTTTGTATAATAGGAGCGGTTGCAAACTCTGTAGAATCGGTTTTTAACGGATTCTATAGGTCTCCAACACAAGCGGTCACAAGCGTTTGTGATGTTTGTACAATAGGAGCGGTTGAAAACTCTTTAGAACCGGTTAAAAACCGTTTCTATAGGTCTCCAACACAACCGGCTCTTTATTTTGAACCACCGGTTTATTTTACCGCTTCGGTTGTCTTTAGCATCGCCATTATCTACAACGGTTAAAAACCGATTCTAATTATTTAGAAGCGGTTGATAAGTGGTTCTAAAGGCTTTTTAAAACCGCTTCTAAAGGGTTTTTTTTTTTGTAGTGATAATACAGTTGCGCAGAAGAGCTGAATTCCTTATCTAAAGGGGTTTGCCGGCCTTTTGGCTGTAAGTTCTTTCTTACTAAATAATTTTTTCTTTTATATTTATGTAAGTATGTAACACTTTCGATATGAGCAGGCTTGGTTTCTGGAACATGTCCCAATCCAGAGACCATACAATACTGAAGGCCCACGAATAAATAAGTAGAGGGCAACTCCTTCACATATTAGCAAGGTCAGGAATTTATTGGAGCAAGTCTCCCCTGAACAGGTAAATAGAAGACCACAACTTAGCAGTTTTTCATTTTCGTTATCTAAATAAATGTTGATTTTTTGATAGGTCATTGTTGATCTAGTATGTACCCGTAGTGAAAATATATTGCTTGATAAGGTTGACTATTATATTGAAAATACTCCTCATCCAATAGAGACATCATCATCACAAACTATACAAGAAAAATACCCTACTAGTGAATGCCATGAGTGTTTAGTTTATCAGAGACAACTCAAAGAGTTAAGAATGGAAAACATGGCACTAATCAAAGGGTAAAAGAACTAATGGAAATTATAGGAAGAGAAGGTATGGAGGTTGAACCAAATAAGCCCAAGTTGACTCAACCTCAACCGAACCAATTGCCGAGAACAAGACTACGAGATAGAACCCGCTATGATTACAGGATACTCCCGCTTGATAGTCCACTGGGCAAAATTGGTACCTCAAAGCAAAAGAAAAAAGACAGAAATTTCTGATGTTGAGTTATTAGAAGGGCAACCTGATAAAGCTGTAAAAGAAACAGAAGTATTTGACAAGAAAGGCAAACAAAAAATTGGTATGGATGAATTGAAAGCGAGGGGTACTATCTGTATTTTGGAAGAAGATGAAAAAGATCTTGACAGGGATGAAGCAATAATTGATAAACTCAACCAAATGAGAATGGAAGCCATATCATGGTTAGTCAGAATACTTCCCAAAATTAGTTTGTGTTATTTTATTTAAATAACTAATAATATTTTTGTATCATAGTATGTCAAGAAAAATTGTAAGACGGCAAAGAACAAGAAACAAGATGCTGATGTGACCTACTTGCTAAAAAGTTTAGAAAAAATAAAGTATGGTAGTTATATCCACCATTACATTCAAAAATTCTATTACAATATTATAAAGTGCAAATATTTATTTACGATTAAATTTTTGTAGATAACTTGAGTTATGTTTGGGAGGAAGGTCCTTTTCATTAACTCAATTCTTTATACTGAGTTAATGGATCTGCTTTCACAATTGGGAGGTTATCGATACATTTTGCTCAATTCTTTTAGGGGGCCTCTCTTCATGTAGGTCATATAACAAGTCTCGTATTTCTATCCGTGTTCATTGTAAGGGAGTTAAATTATCTTGTATTTTCACGACATTTGATGTTATACTAACTGTTTAAATATTTTCCTCTACACACAATTTCAGTCAGCATTAAGATTGTCGTGGAAGACTGCCACAACACAAATCATAAACACGGACATGAATGATGGAGAGGTTAGATATATTTTTATACCTCTAAATACTGACCAAACTCACTTTCACCTGTTGTGTATCGACACAAAAGCAATGAGTTTCAATCATTACAACTCCATTTCATATGGTGGAAGATCAAAAGCTGATTTTGAAGCAGTGGTGAGTAGTTAAATATTTTAAATATAGATATTCCATCAATTTAACTTTGTTATCTGTTAATGAATAGTTATGTTAACTTAGTCATCGTGTAATTATAGGTATCCCAATTTAAAGGATATTCACCTAAGGAGCTTGCAGCAATTCATCCATGTTTACAAGCCTATTACCCCATCGACAGCTGGGTTTCTGTTACAACTGATTGTCCCCAACAAGTGGCAAGGTACTAAAAGAAAAATACTGAACGTGAAAATTATACTTTTGAATTGAAATATAAAATTTTTCTTTGCATGTTTACAGCAATGATTGTGCCTTCTTTGTGATGCAATACATGAGATGTCTGCTTTATGGTGAGAAGATGGACTTCAAACAAGCAGACATGACCAAATTCAGAATAGATGTCTCTGTCTCAATTTTAAGGGATGAGTTCTTCCTGATGTAATTTTAGAAGTGTTCAGGTGGCAGTATGACAATGCATTGTTGTAATTAATGAAATTTGCTAATTTGTAAATGGTACTGCTTCCCATAGATCAACAAAGGATCGTAAATATGTTTATTGTTTGTGTTTGAGCTTTAATAAATGTTATATAATATATTGTTCAATACTACTTAAGCCGATAATGAAATCCTGTGAACACAATGGCCCCGGGATTAAATTTTCAAGAACATATGGTTCTGGGAATTTTAATTCACAAAGACCAACGCATAATTCGAACTCACCGAGAAATACGGTGTTGGGAAATTTAACTCAGGTGGTGGGAATTAAAGTCCCACACTACATGTACAATCTAATCAAGGCGAGAAATAAGGTGGTGCTGGGAATTAAAATCCCAGGAACTCAATGGTCCTGGGATTTTAATTCCCAGGACCACGTACAATTTCGAACTGGTCCAGGAATACGGTGGTGCTGGGAATTTAACTCCCAGGAACACAAGGGTGCTGGGAAAAAAAGTCCCAGCACCACGTACAGTTTCGAACTGGCCAAGAAATAAGGTGGTGCTGGGAATTAAAATCCCAGGAACACAATGGTCCTGGGATTATAATTCCCAGGACCACGTACAATTTCGAACTGGCCGAGGAATACGGTGGTGCTGGTAATTATAATCCCAGAAACTCAGTGGTCCTGGGAATTTATTTCCCAGGACCACGTACAATTTCGAAATGGCTGAGGAATAAGGTGGTCCTGGGATTTCAATTCCCAGGACCATGTACAATTTAGAACTTGCCGGGGAACACACAGTGGTCCTGGGATTTCAATTCCCAGGACCACGTACAATTTAGAACTGGCCGGGGAACACACAGTGGTCCTGGGATTTCAATTCCCAGTACCACGTACACTTTCAAACAGGCCGGAAATAAGGTGGTGCTGGCATTTTAAATTCCAGGAACACAGTGGTCCTGTGTAGGGCCATCAATGGATTTTGGCCAAAACCCATTGATGGACCTACAGGAGTCCAAATTCCGAAATCTTTACATCGACTGAAAGACCTAACGGCTTCACATGGTGTCAAGGCCGAGGAAACTTCCTTTTCGATCCTCCTACTTCCTAATTTCCCACAAGGCTACTGCACTGGCCCGATCAAAATTGGGTGTAAACCTAATCCTGCCTTGAAAATCAGAAATTTTGGACACGATACACAGAGGGGCAAGTCCCAAAGGCAAGTTAGTTCGACCGGTTGAGGTGATTAGGCCATCAATGGGTTTTTTGACCGAAACCCATTGATGGACCTCTGAATCAATTCAATTCTTTACATCGGTGATAGACCTAACGCTTATGTTGTTGCATCGAGCAAACTTCGCGTTGTGATCCTCCCGCCTCCCGATTTCGCCTCGTGCCGCCAGCACGGGGCACGATTCTGAAAATGTAGTGCTGGGAATTAAATCTCAGGAACACAGTGGTCCTGGAAATTTAATTCCCAGGACAACGTTCATTTCCGACCTGGCCGAGAAATAAGGTGGTGCTGGGAATCTCAATCCCAGGAACACCGTGGTGCTGGTAAGTGAATTGCACCGCGTCGATTCGACCCGACGAGATAAAATGTAGTCTTTGAGAATTAAATCCCAGAACACAAAGTGGTCCTAGAAATTTAATTCCCACACGTCCATTCGCCGGCCGAGAAAAGGTGGTCTGGGAATCTTAATCCCGAACACGATGGTCTTTGGAAAGTGAATTCAAAGACACCGCTGCGATTCAATTGGCCGAGAATACAGCAGTCGAAATTTAACTCCAGAACACGTTGTCACGGAAATATAATTCTCGGTGACCACGTCCATTTGCGAATCGCCGAGAAAAAGGTGGTGCTCGAATCTTAATCCAGAACACGGTGGTCTTTGAAAGTGAATTCCAGCACCACATGCGCTCAAATTGGCGAGGAATATGGTGGTCTTTGGAAACTCTCAGAACACGGTGGTCCTAGAAATATAATTCTCAGGACCACGTTCATTTGCGAACTGGCCGAGAAATAAGGTGGTGTTGGGAATCTTAATTCCAGGAACACGGTGGTCTAAAATTTAATTCGGCCACGTACAAATCCCATCACAAAATCATAAAGTCGAAGTGGTTGAAATATTTAACAAAGTATATATATTTCATAATTGTGCGAGATACTACAGATTACAAACACCTTTGCGGTGACTAATGACTTTACAGTGCACCTTGGTGTAGTTACATATCTAAAACTCTGTATAGTCTTACAACATATCCCACTATACAAAGATACCATAATTGCAAACAAAATTGTGAGCTGCGCATTATTCTATTCCCCACCACGAATCTGAAGCTCCTCATATCCTACTGTCTGAATCTTTTAGGGTACCCAAATAGTAGGCTCTCAATGTATCGTATTATAAAAAATGCGCAATCATAGCTGTAAAAAATTAAAAATTATTAGTCCAATGCTAGCTTATAAAATATGGTATTTACAAAGATTATTAGATGTCTTACGAAGAGCTTTATGCAGGACCCGACTCGGCTACGGAAAAGTTTGCATTACAAATTTTTTCAGCCAGGCCAGGATGCCAGTTATCATAATACGAAGAGTGCATCTTTTTAAAGAATTCAACCTGGGACCGAAATAAATGCTATGAATCCTCCATACACAAACGGTTTATTTAGCTGAAATCTAATCTAATGCTTACTGTTTCTTCAAATTGCGTAGTGTAAGCCTTCCTGACGGACAAGGAGTTGTAGTGGATGAACTCTGAATTTTTCAA
The DNA here is from genome assembly GCA_025175895.1 of Wurfbainia villosa. Classification (NCBI taxonomy): domain Eukaryota; kingdom Viridiplantae; phylum Streptophyta; class Magnoliopsida; order Zingiberales; family Zingiberaceae; genus Wurfbainia; species Wurfbainia villosa. The sequence continues at coordinate 2,132,848 of CM046005.1, forward strand.
GTCGGCCACTAGTAGGTGGCAGTGCTCGTCACGGATTATTGGACAAAATATGTATCTGATTGGATTGCCTGGGGTTTTAAAAGTTTGCTCGAATGCTTGGGCGTACATAATATTAAACATATCCTATTTATAAAAAAATCTGTCAAAACACCGAAGCGGTAAAGTCTACAATTCCTTGCAAAAGGGCTAAAAACTTACCGGGAATCCAGCCCCACATAAAATTGAGTTATAGTACGCCTTATCAGTCACCTTGCACTGCTCAGCTAAGACTGAAAAATATGCGCTTATGCAATCCCCATGTGTCAAAACATTCCAATCAAATATTGTAAGGAAAGAGTCCATGTATAAGTTAATAGCATCGGTCTTCCACACTGTCCCGACATCGCACACTACACAAGGAAGGGTTATTAGCAACTCTCAAAACATAAGATGAAAGGTATATACAAAAATATAAGACTGTCTTACTCTATTTTTTTAGTTTCAATAAAGACTCGACGCTGGATCCATCTTACCTGTGAATTCTTTATAAGCTTTGTCAGTATACAAAATAAAACTGATTTCGAAATATTTTGTCTCGAAAAATAGGATCGACAGATAAGCGATGCTCACCTCCAATATCCTCTGCTTGACTTCGTCGAGTGTTAGTTGTTTGTCCGTGGAGACTTGTGTGCCGATATCTGATATTTCGGGTTCACCCTCCTCGGCAATTGATTTCCCTTTTATCTCGGACTCTGCTCAATGTTTGCCTCTGCAGAGAGATATTAGGGCTGAGGATACTCAATAGGCATGCTGGGGACAATTTGAGTTTCAACTCTCCTTCTTTTAGGGATGTTTGAAAACCATGCAGGAGGGAGGCTTCTAAGGCTAGGGGGTGATAGACCGTCAAGAATCTTCTTCCTCACACAAACCTTCCGCCTAGTGTATGCAGAAGAAGGTTGTTGGGTTTGTACAGCTTGTATAGGCTGTGATTGTAACCCCTCTACATCCCGGGATTGTAAATTGAGTTGAAGCTCCAGTATTAAACTGTCCTTTTCAGCGATTAATGCTTCTTTTTCAGCAATTATATCATCCCTTTCACTTATCTCGTTGTCCTTCCTGTTCCTGACCTCCTCTAACTCTTGAAGAAGCTCCTGTATTGTCTTTTCTTGTTGTTCGATGGTCGCTTCCTTAAGTAGGGAGGTGCTTTCAAAATCACACCTTGCTTCAACTAGCTTTGTGCTTAGAGTAGATACAATTTCTGCATTCTCCTAGCATACTGGACAGGCCATTCCTCTTGCGTCGACCTGGGTTTCGGGTTGAGGAGTTGATGCAGAAAATCTAGGTGGGGAAGCGGTATGTACCAGGTGCAGCTCTAACTGTAAAATACTGAAATTTAAAACACAAAATTAAATGGCCAAAATTTCGGGGAAATAATCCTAGGGATTATTTTCGAGATTTTTAGGGAATTTTAGGAATTTTTCTGGAATTTTTCTAGAATTAAACGGACTTCGTACGAGATTTTTACGGGGATAAAGTAAACGGGCTTTAGAGGGGTCTATTTAAAGGGGATAAATACGCGATGGAAAACCTAATCTCTATTTTCTTTTTCTATTTTCTCGTTTTTCCCCTTCGGCAGTTCGTCCGCACGACCCTCTTCTTCCGCCGATCCCTAACGCTCTCCTCGCCGTCCGCCGCAGCCTTTACTCGCGCTCCCGCGAGCACCGCCGCGACCGACGCCGCCTGACGTGAGCCTTCTTTTCCCCGACGCCATCCCTCCTCCGTCGGCGCCCTATTTTTCCGCCGTCGGTCTCTTCTTCGCCGAGGACCAGGCCGATCCCTTCTTCGCCGAGCCGTTCCCCTTCCTCGCGCCGTAGCCACTGCAAGCAGCAGCAGCGACTTGCGGTCGTCGCGGTTCGCCGCCGACGCCTCTCTTCCTCCGCGCGCGTCGGCTGCCACAGCCACAGGGCAGTCGTCGCCGGACTCCTCGTTCTATTCCCTCTTCTATAACTGTAAATTGATAATTTAGGTTGTGATCTGTGATGAGTGGATGAAGCTAGTTCGGCTGTGGAGGAATGAAGAGGGTAGTGATGGCTGTGATTTGGGGTTTTGACAAGTGGAGAGGGTTGTGAGGTTTTATTGGGTGTCGATGTGGCTGTAAATACAGTTAGTGTGGCTGTGAGTTTGATTGGTCGGTTTGGATTGATTCGGGTGTTGATCGGTTGATTTGTATGATATTTGGAGGATATGAGATTTGGGTTTAATTGGGATATAAAGGAAATCGATTTATTTATTCGATTTGTCGGTGAATTGTATTTTTGTGCTTGACTATAGTTATGCTATATGCAGGTTTCGGTCACGAGGCAGGTTCCCAGTCGTGACGATTTGGTTATTCTTGCGGATATATATACAGGCGGGTATTTTGACTTAACTTTTAGATTAAGTCAAATTGATATGCTAGTAGGATAGCTTACAATAACTTTTTCATGTTTATATGCCTGGTATACTTTTGGTGCCTACTAGATACATGCATGTGATAGAATATGATTATATTTCCCTGTTTGATTTGGATCATAGTATGTGGATTAGGGATATGTACATATTGGTTGTACATATCATTCGGACAGGTATTCTGAGTAGGATTTACATGCTTTAGTATCATGCACCATTTTCGCATGATTGCATGCTAGCTGGACGGGGTTCCATTATTGTTGAGCCCGCAGCTAGTTACATGGCCTGCACACACTGCCACTCATGGGTTAGTGGTACATCAGGAGGGTGTGTGCAGTTGCTCTGTCAGGCTCCGCTGGGCCGCTCATGGGTAGCGATGAGGCAGCGTGGTAGCGGGCAGGGATCCCTCCTCTGGTCTATGACACCGGGAGATGAGAGCTTAGCTCCCCCACTATGTTTGGGGCAGGAGGATAGGTGTACTCCGACAGCATCCTGTCCACTCGGTCACTCAGGCAAGCGATGATGGCGAGTGCACTTGTCATAGCCCTACCCACTCGGCTTCACCATTGCGTGTGAAGCGGGCTAGCGTCGGGGTGACCATGTCATTGCACGACATGCATTTTGCGGATTGCATTTTGTATTATGTTTGTCGATTATTGTATTGATGCCTTGGATGTGCATATGATTGTCATGCATACAGGATACATGTTTATATATGGTCAGGACTCTATTACTTCTAGTCAGGCACATGCTCCTATATCAGGGTAGGAGATTCAGGTAAGTACAGTCATTTTGTATTTCTTGCTTGCATACCCTATTTATGTGAGACTGTACTGGCATGATATTTTTATTGTTAGCTATACCTGATTTTGCATATCTACTATACCCGCAGAGTTCTTTGAACTCACCCCGTTGATTTATATCTATTTCAGGATGAATCGGAGAGTCATCGTAGATGTTTTATTTTGGATATTTGCTTTATGGTTTGGATATTTTGGTTAGAGGACATGTATAGGTTTGGAGATTGATTTTGTATTTGGATTTTTTTGGTGTCCTTATAGACCTTATTCGGATTTTTGGTTTGATTGATTTTGGTGAGTATTCCTGCCCAGTTGGCAGAAGGGGTAAGTCTATTTATGGTAGACTGCTTATCCTTTATTTTGTTTGATCGCCAGAGGCCAAACTATATATAAGCGTGTGAGTATGGATTCCGGTCGTGTTGACCGATGTATAGCGGTCGTGTAGGCCTTGTATGTAAATTGGGATTGTCACCGTCTGAGAGATCTTTGCCGGATTTTAAACGCAGTGGGGTCTCCTTCGGGGCGTGACAATTTATTTGGTATCAGAGCGCCCAGGTTTTCGAGTTCCTAGGGGTTTTTGGATTTTTTCGGAGTTCGCCACGTTTGGCAGGTTTTACGAGGTAATTTGGAAAATTTTGGATTGGTATGGATTTCCTACGATTTTTATATTTCGGAATTCGAGGATTTATGACGAGGTCAATATGGGGATTTGGCAACAATGTAACCTCTCTGCGCAAAATAGGTATGATGAAAATTTTAAATATTTTTTTACTTCTAGTAACATTTGTTCTAGTAGCATCTGTAATAATTTAACAGATATGAGACGAGGTGGGCGTGCACCTGCACCGAGACGTGGTGCAGGGTAACCACACAAGAGGACAGTGAGATCTCTGGTTATGGAGTTGTCAGAAAGGGTCTATTGAGTTTTGACTCGTGTGCAGACTCGTAGTAGGGGTCGCCCACCAAGGTGACCAGCCGGAGTTGCCGCAGTGTTTATACTCCAGGTTAGATTTGGCTATGTGTTTAGTGGATAACCGAAAATAACATTTAGTGTATTGGTCACTATTCGTAATCGTGGATGGAGTTGACCACAAATGACTTGTTCAGTTTGTGAGTCTTGGACCTGTGACGAAAAGATGCATTGCCTTTTTGAGAGTTGACTGAGTCAGAAAAGCAGGGGTCAAGTCGTCACATTGGTTGTGGAAATCAAGGACTATATAGTGTAGATTTTTCACCGATTATGCTAAGCGATTATTACTCACAAAGAATGTATACTATTGTTGATACAGTCCTTGGAGGTTTAAGTTACGAAGTTTCATAGGGATTTTGATCCTTGAGCGGCTTGAGCCTTAGATTGATAACATTGAAGGTATTGTTAAGTACCTAACTGGTATTTATATAGGAGTGGAGATAGTTTCTTACTATTGCAATGATCAAGTTGTTACTTGGTGGAATAAGTGGAAGAAATTTATTTGAGGAAATAACCCATTACGGGATCATGGGTTCAGGATGTTTTCGGAAGACAATATTTCCTTATGCTATTTTTGTATGACTCATTGTTGAGGAATTCTTGAGCCTTTAGTTGAGTGATTAATTGATAATGGAGTTTCACTATAGAGTTTAATAGACTCGCAGAGTTTACCCCCACTTAACGGCTCAAGTTAGTGATTGAGTTGTTTTCAATCACTCACGATTTATTGGTTTGCATTTGGATTAGGATAGTTGGATTTTTCCATCAGATCCTATCGGGAGGCATTAGGGTGAGTCATATTTATAAAAATGACTACAACAAGGGTCTCAAGAGAATAGTATAGTCAATCTAGTGATAATAACCTACACTTCGAATAAGGTAACGGTAGGAGTCGTGAACGTGCTTTTCTAGCTGAATTCACGTGACATTATTTCGTTCCCATGTTGATGTTCGATATTGATCAAGGCTTTGTCCCGGGAATGAGAGATGGATGAAACACCTCATTTCCCAGCCGAAAATAGGAATATGGATTTAAGTTTTCTCCTCATATATATGTCGCTATCAGAGGTGGTTTGTGCACTTGTGGAGATATGAAATTTGGTTGTATGGTTCTTGAAGAAAATGATAGGAAGAGGTGTATACACCTAGATTCATACAGTTATCGAATTCTTTTTCTAGATCACTGTGAAATAGGGAATCCATTAAGAGCAGAAGTTGAATGAGTTTACATCTTTACTCGAAAGGAGTTGTAGATGGTTGAAGGATTGATCATTGAGGTTGGTATCAGATGATTGAAGGATTGATCATTGAGGTATTACTATAGTTTACCTTACTTGATGATATATTGAGAGATACAGGTGTTCTGATATACGTGGTTAAAACATGCACTGATAGGATTAAAAGGATTTTTATATTTGGATCATATGGATTAATTGTGTTTCCACTGATAGGTGAGATGTTGAGATGATTACTGTGATGATTATCACAGGGGTATGAAAATGATTTTGGATGTTTAGAGGTTGATTGATGGAAATGTTATATTATGGTGAGAGAGTTGACTTAATTATTTTATAGTTGACTTGGTTGATATGATGTGAATATCTGGATATTAACTTGGAGGTTATGCTTGTGACATGATGGTATAAGAAGGTCTTTCGGATGTCTGTATAATTCGAGAGTAATCAGATGTAGTGTTGGAGGAACTTCTAGGCTTGCCGTTGTATAGGCAAGTAGAGTAGGCGATCGGAGTGATTTCGAAAATAGTTTCGATATCGAAGATCCCCTTGTGAGATAATTTATTTGCATCGAGGTAATGTTATTTTTACGAGCTAATATTTTTACTTATGGTGCGTTGGCTGAGGGCTAGTGTAAAGCGCACAAGGTTGTTAAAGCTCGTGATGTACTCAAGGCAATGTCATTCAATTGGCTGTAATCCAATCGAGTTGCTTAGATACCGTCATTGATCGGTCTTTCAGAATTGGCAAGGTTGATGATGCCAAGAGGTATTTGTTAGAATGACGATTTTTCAGGGGATAATTTAGTTGGTATCAGTGTTGCTTAACACTATGGGAATTGGAAGAATCTAAATTCCAATTATAGGAGTTGGTGGATGGGATATTTGTTGTCCCAGTATTTTATTTCTTGAGAAGCTCTGGAATTTATTGTTCAAAGAGATATGAATCTTTGAGGTTATACATCGATTATCGATGATGAAATGCGGTAGTGGTAGAAGGAAATAAATATCCTTCATGGTGGATTGAGGATCTATTTAGATCAGCTTTAGGACACCTGTGTATACTCTAGGATTGATTTATGATTGATGTGTTGATATTGTAGTGACAAAGTGTCATACAATTATCAAAGTCATAGGGATGATTGATATATCATCAGCCTAGAGTAAAGAGGATGCAGGTGTATAGTGGTGACAATTTCATACTTGGTATGAATTGTACGAGGTTTGTTTATCTTGTTTGACTTATGACGACTTAGTCGTCCAGAGATTTGGGAAATCGTGTATTCTGGACACGATTGGATCATTTGTGATGGTGGCAGTTGGAGTTTAGTACTCGGCCACCGTAGATGATGGTTTTCTGGTATTGATTTGATTATTACCATAGATATGGATAGGATGCTCTAGTGGTACTACACCGCTGACGGGTGATGGAATTTATTTGGTCTGAAGCTTGTGAACCTAGTTTCAGGGCTCAGACGATGGTTGACTTTTACACCAGAGTTGTTTGATCATTCTCGAGTGGAAAGAAGGGTATTGTATGCGGATGCGATGTTTCAGAGAATGGAGCGTTTCTGATTTAGTTGATCAAGACGTATCCTATGTTTATGTCAAATGAGGAACTACGAGATGGGTTGTCATATATATATATGACGTGGACCTAGCAGGAGTTGTTATGTTGTTTTGTAAAGGAACAGATATGCTTATGAGGTTTTAGCTAGCTACTGTGTAGTTGCATTTGAATTTAGGAAGAGTTACTATTGATTCAGGAACAAAAGATAGATTCCTGTTTGGAGGATGGAGAGCATTTACCATAGAGTTGTACTTTTGCTCTACCGGTTCGGAATTAGTGATATTGGAATTTGTATGTAGTAGGTGGCTAGATAGCTACATGGCATCTTGACTGGCTATGAGTACCGGTCATGGTAGCATGTGCCTTTTGCATTACTCCGAGAGCCACGAGACTTGGTCACGATATTTTGATAGGTATTGTTGAAGATTGCAATAGGTTGTATATGTTGCAGATGTTTAAGATTGTATCCGGAAAATAGTAAGTATTGAAACGTTCTCCGTGGAGGAACGACATGCGGAATATAGTTGATTTGGAAGTCTGGTAAAGGTGGTATATAAATAATCAGTAAGGTTCTGTACCAAGAGGAAAGTGGGAGCCTAGTATGATGGACAGTGTTGGGAGATTATGTGGAATTCGGAAAGGACTTAGTATGATTAGCTAAGTCCGCTCATTTTCATTCGATCCATACGATGAGTTTGTTGGATCGCTGGATAGGTTATATTATGGCGATTTCCAGTTCATGGAGGATCTTTGAGTATCGTATGTGATAGCGATTCAGGATTTACCTTAGGATTATGGTAAAGTCTTTAACAGGTCACGGATATAGAGATCCACTCGGGTACAGATAGGTACTTATGATAAGTGGTCGATATGAAGATACTATTCATACCTTGGAAGGGCTGCTAGAAGCAAGTGTGATTTGATGTTAAGGGATATCAGTAACCCCACTTAGTCACTTGAGGTGTGACTTGTCTCCAGATGCTTGAGATGGTTGTTGGGACATCTCGTATTAATATACGAGTAGGAAATTTGGGGACAAATTTTTATTAGTGGGGAGAATGTAAAATCTGAAATTTAAAATCAAATTTAATGGCCAAAATTTCGGGGAAATAATCCTAGGGATTATTTTCGAGATTTTTAGGGAATTTTAGGAATTTTTCTGGAATTTTTCTAGAATTAAACGGACTTCGTACGAGATTTTTACGGGGATAAAGTAAACGGGCTTTAGAGGGGTCTATTTAAAGGGGATAAATACGCGATGGAAAACCTAATCTCTATTTTCTTTTTCTATTTTCATTTTTCCTTCTACTTCCGACGACTTTCTTCCCGATCCTAACGCCTTCCACACCTCGCCGCCGCAGCTTTACTCGCGCTTCTCGCGAGCACGGAAGGGACGACACCGACGTGAGCCTTCTTTCCCGACCATCCTCCTCCGCTGCTATTTTTCCCGCTGGCCTTCTTCGCCGAGGACTGCCGACCCCTTCTTCGCCGAAGTCGTTCCTTCTCGCTGCCGCTAAGCGGGGCGCGCGATACCATGGCCGCCGCGTTCGCCGACGCTTCTCTTCCTCCCGCGGCTCCGCCACCACAGGCGCTGCCGCCGGATTTCGCCGCGAGGCCGCTTCCGATACAAGGCTGGCGCGGCCGCCATCGGGCCGAGGGTGATCATCTCGGCGGAGCAAGTGAATTAGGAGAAGAAATTCGGAACAAAAGATTGGGAAATCCCTACCAGGAGGTGGCGTAAGCTTGTTCTATTCCTCTATAACTATAAATTGATAATTTAGTGATCCGTGATGAGTGGATGAGTTTGGTTCACGCGAGGAAGAAGAGAGTGATGGCCGATTTGGGGTTTTGACAAGGGGAGAGGGCTGAGGTTTTATTGGTCGATGTGGTCGTAAATACAGATTAGTGTGGTGAGTGATTGGTCTTGGATTGATTGTGTTCGAGTTGATTTGTATGATATTCGAGGATATGAGATTTGGGGTTTAATTGGGATATAAAGGAAATCGATTTATTTATTCGATCGGTGAATTGTATTTTTGTGCTTGACTATAGTTATGCTATATGCAGTTTCGTCACGAGGTGTTCCCAAATGTGACGATTTGGTTATTCTTCATATATATATCAAAGCGTATTTTGACTTAACTTTTAGATTAAGTCAAATTGATATGCTAGTAGGATAGCTTACAATAACTTTTTCATGTTTATATGCCCGTATACTTTCGTGCCTACTAGATACATATGTGATAGGATATGATTATATTTCCCCGCTTGATTCGATCATAGTACGTGGATTAGATATGTACATATTGGTTGTACATATCATTCGACAGTATTTGAGTAGGATTTACATGCTTTAGTATCATGCACCATTTTCGCATGATTGCATGCTAGCCGGACGGGTTCCATTATTGTTGAGCCCGCACTAGTTACATGGCTCCACACACCGCCACTCATGGGTTAGTGGTACATCGAGGGTGTGTGCGCTTGCTCACAGCTTCACCGGGCCGCTCATGGGTAGCGATGAGGCGTGGTAGCGGCAGGATCCCTCCTCAGGTCTATGACACCGGGAGATGAGAGCTTAGCTCCCCAACTATGTTTGGCGGGAGGATAGTGTACTGACAAGATCCTCGCCTACCACTGGCCACCAGAGCTGATGGCAGAGTGCACTTGTCATAGCCCTACCCACTCGGCTTCACCATTGCGTGTGAGGCGGTGATCAAGGTGGGGTGACCATGTCTTTGTCACGACATGCATTTTGCAGGGATTGCATTTTGTATTGGTTTTGCTGCATTTTTGTATTGATGCCTTGGATGTGCATATGATTGTCATGAATACTGGATACATGTTTATTTATGGTCAGGACTCTATTTCTTCTAGTCAGGCACATGCTCCTATATCAGGGTAGGAGATTCTGTAAGTCTGATACCATTTTGTATTTGCTTGCATACCCTATTTATGTGAGATCAGATTGGCATGATATTTTTATTGTTAGATATACCTTACTATGCATATCTACTATACCCGCATGAGTTCTTTGAACTCACCCGTTGATTTATATCTATTTCGTGATGAAGTCAGAGAGTGCATGCAGGATCCCCACTCGTCGTAGATGTTTTATTTTGGATATTTGCTTTATGGTTTGGATATTTTGGTTAGAGGACATGTATAGGTTTGGAGATTGATTTTGTATTTGGATTTTTTTGGTGTCCTTATAGACCTTATTCGGATTTTTGGTTTTATTGATTTTGGTGAGTATTCGATGGTATGCTTATCCTTTATTTTGGTTGATGGCCTGAGGCCAATCTATATAACTGCGTGTGAGTATGGATTCCGGTCGTGTTGACCGATGTATAGCGGCCGTGTAGGCCTTGTATGTAAATTGGGATTGTCACCCGTACAGGGGAGATGCTGCCGGATTTTCGTCTGGTGGGGTCTCCTTCGGGGCGTGACACTAACTGTGCTGGAATTAGATCGACAATGATTTTGTCAGGTACGAGACCATCTACCATCTTCTTAATGACCCTTACATTTGTGGAACTCCACCTCCATCTAAGAATTCTTGGCAAAGCATGAGGGACGTGTGGAGGTAGGATACACAAATGCTCACACATCCATACCTGGAATGACAAGATTAGTTGTTAATAGACAGATTTATCTATACTATTTGCGAAAGACATAAAATATATTCACTCACAGCCAATAAGTGTGTGAAACCCTTAAGCATTGGTCTCGTGGATCCACCTACGACGTTTGCTTTTGGTCGCAATGTGACTCCCATACCAATTGACTCCATTTGAGGAGCCATGTACGTATAAAGTGCTTCGCACCAATTGTACCTGCCTAAGTTATCAAAATCCTCTACACAATCTATAAGTGATCGCATAACTATTCTAGGCTTACTGCTGGTGGTAGTAAAAAACACACAAGAGAAAAAATATAAAATAAACAACTGACAATAAAGTTTTGCAGATCCTAAATTATCAGGAGATCTGGAAGTCTTCAATAAATCCTCCAGATGCTTGTTAGAGCAATCAGCTTCCATGAAATATTGAAAATATAGCTGTCCAGACGGAGCTTCATTATTCATAGGAACTTCGAGTCCATCATCTGGTAGACCAAGGATGAGGGAGACATCCGTCTTTGTGAAATGCAATTTCTTGTCTTGGAATATAAAACATTTCTCCGTGCAGTCCCAATTATCAAACATATTCTGAACGAGGGGTCTGACATGGGTAATATCTGGAATGTCCAAAACCCACGTAAAAGGGGAGCTCCGAATAAGCGTTTCTTCTTCCACACTCGGCGGCACACTTGCAATAAATTTTTTAAACTGTGAAACATTGCTTTTCCAGTTCACTCTCTTGGTTCTTCCTCGCATCAACGCACGGGTTCTTGCAGAAGTATCGCTTGATGATTCACCAGTTAAAGCCATCATTAACTGAAAAAAAATTCCTTAGGTTAACAACCAAATGCATTGTAATACAACGATTTTAAACTAATAGATAAAATGGATTGAAACATGTGTGATGATACAAACAAACGTTACCTCTGCTTAAATGGTAAACCCTAAAACCCTAAACCCTATCAGGCCCGAGTTTAAACGAGATCGTGAACGGAAAAAGGCAAAAACCCTAGATAGATCGGAAGAAACAATAGCAACACAGAATTTAAGAAATCTACAAAACTTACTTAGGTCGAAAATCGCGTTGAGATGGTGTTGAGCTGGTGTTGAGATGTTTTAACTCGCACCGGGGAGGTTGAACTGACACCGGGGGGTTTTGACTGGCACCGGGGAGTTTGAACTGGAACCGGAGAGTTTGAACGGCCGCCGGGAACAAGGAATTCCGCGAGAATGCAAGGAGTGATAGAGAAATGAAATGTGGTATTGAGATGTTTGAACTTCCACCGGGGAGTTTTATATTAACGGGTCGGGTGCGGTCGGACAGATTTAGAATACGGTGGTGCTGGTAATTATAATCCCAGAAACAAAATGGTCCTGGGAATTTATTTCCCAACACCACGAACAATTTTGAAATGACTACGGAATAAGGTGGTCCTGGGATTTCAATTCCCAGGACCACGTACAATTTATAATCGGGAACATACGGTCGGGATTTCAATTCCCAGGACCACGTACAATTTAGAATTGGTCGGAGAACACACAGTGGTCCTGGGAATTCAATTCCCAGTACCACGTACACTTTCAAATAGCCCGGAAATAAGGTGGTGCTGGCAATTTTAATCCCAGGAACACAGTAGTCCTGTGTAGGGCCATCAATGGGTTTTGGTCGAAACCCATTGATGGACCTACAGGAGTCCAAATTCCGAAATCTTTACATCGACTGAAAGACCTAACGACTTCACATGTTGTTGCATCGAGGAAACTTCCTTCTGATCCTCCTACCTCCAAGTTTCGGCCGCGTGCCACTTGGCACGGGGCCTGATTTCTGAAAATTGGCTGTGTAAACCTGATCCTGCCTTGAAAAACAGAAATGTTGGACACTATACACAGAGGGTCAAGTCCCAAAGCCACTGGAGTTGGTTTGGACCGAAGTTGAGGTGACTAGGGCCATCAATGGGTTTTGACCGAAGCCCATTGATGGACCTACAGGAGTCCAAATTCTGAATTCTTTACATCGACTGAAAGACCTAACGGCTTCACATGTTGTTGCGTCGAGGATACTTCCTTCTGATCCTACTACCTCCCAGTTTCGACCGCGTGCCACTTGGCACGGGGATTGATTTCTGAAAATTGACTGTGTAAACCTAATCCTGCCTTGAAAATCAAAAATTTTGGACATGATACATAGAGATATTGAGATTACAATTTTGCAAAATAGCATAACAAATTTTTCCATTACAATTCTGCAAAATAGCTTAACATTAACATTAACATTGACATTGACATTAACATTAATATTAACATTAACATTGTTTCCTTTAAAAATATTTACACATCCACAATAAACATACTTAGGAATTAGTAGCCGGTGGCATTCTACAAGACCTCCTATTATGCCCAAGCTGTTTGCCTCTGCAGATTTATTTTTCACCCTCCCAAAGATGTTTGGACTCTATGCATGCCTTTTTCTTCGCTTGGCTGCATAGGCTACGAGGAGGTAGAACTCAAAATTTTGTCACCATTAGGCCAAAATTTCTTACTTCGACATGGGTAAATCGATCCATGTAAGTGGCCTCTGTGTTTCCCTTAGAAAATAATGCTCAAGAGTATGGATCCATGTTCAGATATATGATGATCGCAATAGCATGCGAGCAAGGAATTCTAAAATTTGAAACTCACCGCAGATGCAACTTTGCCTATCCGGATCAATAATATACGAATGCTATTCTCCATTTCCGTTTGTGAATATGGTAATACCGAATATAATCGAGTTCTTTCTCTCCTTTCATCAATCTCTTTAATGGCATAAGGTGTTAGAAAACCTGACCTTTTTGAAGATTCTTCCCTACGGTTATAGAACCATTGAGCAAGCTTTCTTCTAGTGTTGTCAATTAAACTGGTGATGGGGAGTTCACGTGTTTTCTTGAATAATGCATTTAAACTCTCGGAACAATTAGTGATTAACATTGTGTACCTCATGCCAGGAAAGTGTGCATTGGCCCATCTTTTTGGATCGATCTTTTGTAGCCACGCATATGCTTCCTTGTGTTTTGCATCATTCTGATTAATCGATCAAAGTCAACTCTTGTATTGGTTCTTGCTGCTGCCCAAAATAAACCTAATGAGGATCTATCCCGGGTATCTGTTACCATGTTACAAGATAAGTGATAGCAACAAAAAGCATGATGGGCAGATGGATACACTTTGTTAACTGCTGATATAATCCCCCGATGTCTATCCGATACAATGCTCAACGACTCTGGCAGGACATCAAGGAATGTCTTTACATGATCCAAAAACCACTCCCAAGCAGATCCACATTCAACTTCGGCAATTCCAAATGCAACTGGCATAATTTTTGCATTACCGTCAACGGCAGTAGCCATTAGCAAAACACCAGGATACTTGCCAGTCATATGTGTAGCATCAATTCCAATTAGTTTTCGCAAATACAACCTGAATACTCTTCGACAAGCACCAAATGCCCAAAAACATCGCTGGAATTGATTTTCACCATTTCTTAGTACTGCAACATATGTATCAGGATCTCTAACTCTTAACTCACGCAAGTACATTGGAAGATCAATATAGGCCTGATCAAAATCACCTACCACTCTTTTTAATGCTTTCTGTCTGGCTGTGTATGCTTTCTTGTATGAAATGTGAACACCAAACCTAGCTTGCATTTCTCTTCGAATTGAACTTGGTTTGTAATCATCAGAGGTAGCTAACCGTCCTACAATCTGGTTTGCTACAAATGTGGATGTGCAAGCATGATGATCTGTTGTTTCCCTAACACTGTCACATTCATGCTGCTTTACATATTTTGTGACAGTGAACTCCACGTCTCCACTTGCAACTAGACTCCATGAACAAGGCTGACTAAAGCAAATAACTTTAATTCTATTGAGTCTGGTGTCAACTGGCTTGTATCTGAAGTTTTTTATCATCGCATGCCTTACTAGTGCATCTTTAAACTCTTGTCGAGAGGAAAAAACTTGTCCAGTGAAAAATTCATTTGGATCTGATGAACCGACATCTGCCAATAGTCTTATTTGTGGATTTAAAACATAGGGATCATCAGCAATTGGGAACACTTCCTCTAAGTCACTGTACTGATCTGGGTTTAACTCACCTTCTTCATGTTGGATATCATCAGCTAAGAATTCTTCCGAAGAATTTGTATATTCTAACTCTTCTATCCCATGTATATCACTTACCTCCTCTTCACTCCAAGTTTGTTCAAAATATTCATGATCTACTATGGTAGCAGTGACAAACTCTTCTTCGAGTATGGAAGAAGCGTCTCTATTTATATCAAGGTGTTGATCACTGGTAATTCTATTGCCCACATCAGTAAACTGAGATGAAGATGGAATATTACTTGGGCACAGATTTATGGAATCTTGATCATCTAACTCTCTATCCTTCAAATTTGATTCAATTGTTTCCAAAAATGTTAACACTTCATCAGGAAGGGGGTCGTCCCTGCAAATGTTTTTAAAATCAACACTGTTATATGTAGTGTGCTATGCAAGTAGGCTGAATTTTTTTAACTAGGCTTTAAAAGTCTGAAGACAAGTGGAGGATGAGAGTTTATGGTTAGGTTTCCCAATTATGCACTTAACTAATTAGAACATTTGATGTTGATAGGGCCATCAATGGGTTTTTACCAAAACTCATTGATGGACCTTTCAATGTTAAAATTATGAACGGTTTTATATGGAATGGAAGAGGAAGACATTTACAGGGTTTATGCGCAGAGGGATACTTAGTTCTCACACTCCTACAGGCAGTTATGGGTGCGTGCCAATTGGCACGCAGCATGCCAATTGGCACACTCGTCTGAATGTTGGCACAGAGCATTAATTTTCATAACTACTGTTTGGGAGCATAAGGAAAGGTGGAGAATGATAGTATAGGTCACGCTTGGACTCGACCCGCCTAGACGACTTTATTTATCTCCAATATAAATTGACAGCACCACTCTTTTTCTCAGCCAGGTTCCCTCTCCATGGTGCTGGAAATTTATATCCCAGGCCCACGGTAGTCTTTGGGATATAAATTCAAAGACCACCATTTATCTCGACCGATTCCATCTCCACAGTCTGGGATTTTTAAGCAGAACCCTGTGTTCTTTGGGATTTTAGTTCCCAGCACCACCAACAATTCCGACAAATTTTATGTACATGGTGCTGGAAATTTCATTCCCAGCACCATGGTGTTGCTGAGGGTTTTAATCCCCATTACCACGGTGGTGCTGGGATATAAATTCCCAACACCACTATTTATCTGGACTAGTTCCATCTCCCTGGTGCTGGGATTTCTAAACACATAACCACTGTGTTGCTGGGGTTTTAGTTCCCAGCACCACCAACAATTCCGGCAACTTATATGTACATGGTGCTGGAAATTACTGTTGGTGCAATCGGCCCAGGTCACGATTGACCAGGACTCGAGTTTGGCTCGAGTGATGTTTTGATGTGTTTTGATGTTTCGACAAAAACATATGACAATGTAATTGTCATTTGGTAAAGTCCAAGTCTTGAGTACTTGGCATGGAAAGTCCAAGTGGGACACTTGGCATTGGGAAAAGTCCAAGCATGGGTCTTGGCAATGTAAAGTCCAACATGGGTTGGCAAGGGAAAGTCCAAGCATGGTCTTGGCATTTGAGAAGTCCAAGCATGGTCTTGGCATGGAAAGTCCAACATGGGTTGGCATTTGAAGTCCAAGGGGATTGATATTGGCGGCGTAAAGTCCAAGCGGTAGTCTTGGCAGCATAAGTCCAATGGTTGGCGGCGTAAAGTCCAAGCGGAGTCTTGGCGGCGTAAGTCCAATGTGCCTTTGCGGTGTAGACACCGTTAGCATGACATAGCCGATGGAAGCACCTGAAGGCTAGCGCGATGGATGAACAAGTCATGGATGACTTGGAGGGATCCGAGAGGCGTGAGGCTGATGGAGGTGACTAGAAGGCTTAGGTCTAGGCTAAGGGTGGTCTAGCAAGTATGGGGGAACCATACTTGAGTTAAAACCTCATGTTTGAGGTGTGCCAGTCGACTGGTGCCATGTGGCAGTCGACTGGACCGAGTCAACTAGGGTTTGACTGCGGGTTATGGCCTAGCGATCGACGCGCCATAGGTTGGCAATCGGTGATGCGGCTCGAGCGATCGATCGTCGATCGATCACCGACCGTGGTGCTCGAGAATTCGGCCACGAATCGGAGTCGAGACTGATGGTCGAGTGAGGACTCCATCACGATCGGATGGTCTGTCGAATCGTGATCGATGTTCCGATTGGACTTATCCAACGTGGAACTAGCCGTTGTCTCACGACAACAAGGGGCATCGATCGATGGTCTCGATCGATCGATCGACTTTTCCAAAGACAAAGTTGAAGCTATATATGGAGCTCGTGGTGGAAGAAAAAGGTATGGTTCTTTGAGGCGATTTGGGGCGAGTTGCTGCTGCAATTCAGGGTCTCCAAGTGCTACTCGATCAACCAAGTGATCAAGCATTCAAAGAGCATTTGTAAAGTGTTTCCTTTACTTGTATTGCTTTGTATTTCACTATATTGCTTGTATTCATTTGATTATTGTTGTAAACATATTGTACGAGGTTTCTCCACCTCCGGATTGTTCCGAGAAGAAGTTATTTGATAGTGGTGTGTGATTGGCATCGCTAGGGCTCATTTGAGCCCGATCCGTGGAGTAGGAACCGTGCGGTTCCGAACCACGTTATATACTCGTGTTAGCGTGTTGTGTTTTCATTATTGTTATTGTATTATCTATATTCCGCTGCGCTAACGAATTTGTAGACACAACCGCGATTGAATTCCATTGACGCTAATCACCCCCCCTCTAGCGTTACAAAGGTCCTAACAAGTGGTATCAGAGCATGGTGGCTCTTCAACGGATTAACAACCGGGAGCAAGAAGCTAGAGGGAAGACAATGGAGCTTCAAGAAAGATGGGGCGGGGACATCAATACTCCACCGCCATACGACCGAGAAGATTTTCCGGCGTGGAGATCAAGAATGGAGAAGTTCTTGATGAAGAACATAGAGGATTGGTTCATCCTCGTTAAAAGCTTTGAACCCCCTAGGGACAAGAAGGGAAAGGTCCTCAAATTGAAAAAGTGGACCAAAGAACAACGCCAAAATCTCAAGACCGAAATTAAGGTAACAAAACTTTTAGAAGATTTAATTCCTAATGACGTTTTGTGCAAGCTAGGGGAGTACACATATGCCAAGGAGCTATGGAAGAAATTGGCAAGATTCCATGAGGAGAGCTCATCCTCAAGTGAAAGTGAGGAATCGGAAGTTGAGATGGAGTCAACTTCCGAATCGGAGCAAGAAGAAGAAGAAGAGGTGGAAGAAGTGGAAGAAGCATCCACTTCTAGGATTGAGGAGGAGAGACCATCCTCTACACCGGAGCAACCTCAAGAAGAGCCTTCAACATCCGGTCAAGATGAAGAAGCTCAAAGTCCAACTCCGGTCTCCACCACCATCGGTAACTCAAACACCTCAATTCAAAATAAAAATAATATAATTTGCTTTGAGTGTAGGGAGAGTGGGCACTATAAGAGCAAGTGCCCAAAGAAGTTTAAGACACCTCCTCCGGCATCCAAAAGTCAAGGAAAGTCAAAGGATGCGGTTCCCAAGTCAAAGAGCAAGGAGCACGTGGTGTGCTTCAAGTGTTGACAACCGACATTACTGAGTCAATGCCCAAGGGGAAAGAAGAAAGGGCAAGAAGGAGCAACACATGTAGGGGGAGCCTCCAAGGCAAACCCTAAGGTAAAATTTGTTAATGCACCTTCAATTTCTAGGCAAAAGCATGCTTTTAATTCTCTTGCTATTGTACATGAAAAGCATGCTAGAACTAATAGACATATTTGCTTAGGTGCTAAGAGTGTCCACTTAGGAAATAGGAAGAAATTTGGGACTAATGTCCCTAAAAATATTTTACCTAAGGAAAGCATTAAGAAAATAGGAGAACATCTAGGCTTTAATGCTAAGAAAACTAGACATATGCCTAGAAATAAAAATATCTCAAGAGAAAATGAAAAATTAAAAATTGAGATATTAGAAAAGGAAAATCAAGTCTTGAGGTCAAGACTTGAAAAACTAGAAAAGACCCTTAAGATTATGCAAAATCAAATGCAAGGGTCTTATGGTCAAACTCCAAGGTCCAAAAGTCAAAGTCAACACTTAGGACCTAAAAGTCAAAAGTCAACTAAGGGCAAACAAGGTTTGGGTCACAAACCTAAGCCTAAGGTGGCTTATCATAGTGTTCCATTTGACTATGGAACACTAACTAGGTCTAGGAAGACCAAGGTCAATAGGGAAGTCATCCTAGAGTTGACCAAAGGGTGTGCCTAGTGGCTAGGTTTCAAGGGAACCTAGGAGGCCACTAAGAAGGTTGCAAGGAGTCACCCCTAGAGTTAACCATGGCAAAACCAAAATGACCAAGGCTAATAAGCCTAGGAGGGTCATTAGGAAGGTATCTAGGGAGGTTATCCCTAAGGAATACCTAATTAACCCTAGGAGCTCAAATCGGTTTTGGGTTCCTAAGAGCGTGATTGATTCACGCTAGATGGGGTTAGGGTGTGCCAACCTTGAGTGGATGGGTAGTTAACTCAACCATGATAAAGGTGGCACTTTAGGATATTTTCAAGGTTATGGTTACCTTGGAAATAGATTTGAATCTTAATCCTAAAAGATTTTAGGATGTGCCAATATTACTTGAGAAGTTTGATAAAATGATCAAATTGGCACAATTTAGGTTTAGAGGTTAGTGTGCCATTTTGGGTTTTGGCACACTTGGGAGAAAAATAGGAATATGGCAAAATAAACCTAATTATATCAAATGGCAACTAATATTAAAATTTAGGTATGTTTATGCCTATATATTTTATTTGCCATGCTTTGATTTGTCATATGCCATGACATGACATCATGTTCATTTTCATCATTTTATATGTCATGATCATGTTAAGGATAAATGTCATGTATTTTTAGATTTCATATTATGCCATGACATCATGATCATTGGCCATGCTTAATTATTGCTATCTTTATGCCATGATCATGTCATGCATGTAATTGACTAAAATTAATATAAGGACTATGGCATGACTTGGAGTCCCATTTATAAGGGAATCAAGTAGGGTTGCCTTAGAAAAATGCATAAAACTCTAGATTAGGGAGAACAAAACCCACATGTATGTGTATTTATACACCCTAGATACATGTGAGATGCTAGGATATGAGTTAAGTTCAAGGTGCATAGTTTTTGCATCTAGATGAACTAAAACTCATCTAATTCTATTTGTGGATCATTGGGAAAGCTTGTGTACAAGTCATGTGCATAGAGCCCAAGGAATATGATCCAAAATAAGGTTTTGAAAACATTTTAAAATCATTTTGAAAAACCTTGGTGAAGTCTATCTTTTGATAGCAATCACCATTGATGAAGTTGATACAAGATAGGGCCAAAACATTGAAAATTTCAATGGTTTTGAGTTTTGTATCAAATTCACTATTTTATGGGTAAAATAATTTTCAAATATTTTTCACCCATTGTATTGGTCATAAGTATTATACGTATCAAATTTCGTGATTTTTCGATAAACGTATAATTATTTATGATTTTTTGAAATTCATTTCTGATAACTGAAAATCGGATTTTCAGTTATCGATCGCCTCTGGGTGATGATGGGTATGGCGATCGATTTATCCAGAGTCGATGCGACTGATTTTGGGTTGACAAGGTTTGTTTAACCCGAATTCAGCTACGGTAAAGGTCCCTAACCACTCCTAACCCTAGGATATGCTTTGGGAAGCATTATGAAGGGTGAAAATTCATTGGATATGGATTTGGAGAGGTGTTAGGTCAAAGTATCAAATTGAGGTGGTGGAAAGTTCAATGTTGAATTTCCAACCTTAATTTTGATGATTTAGAGTTCCTATTGGCTTAGGGACTCCCCAAGGACATTGTTGGTGCAATGGTCAAGGGGGAGCAAGCCTTTAGGGGGAGGTATCCATCTTGGGATGATGGATGTGTTTTTCTCCTTGAAAAGGAGAAGTTATGGGAATGTTATCAATTTGGGAAATTGATGGATTTTTAGAAACCCAATTTGGAAATTGGGAGAGTGATTAGGATTGCCTCTCTTGAGTGATATGGGACTTATCACTAGGAAGATGGTAGGCATCCTAGGTATTTTTGAACCAAGGGGGAGATTGTAAGATCTCATTGGGACATGAGACATTGACCTCCTTGGAGAGAAAACCTTTTTGATGTTAGTCAAAAA
This sequence comes from Wurfbainia villosa, assembly GCA_025175895.1. NCBI lineage: Eukaryota > Viridiplantae > Streptophyta > Magnoliopsida > Zingiberales > Zingiberaceae > Wurfbainia > Wurfbainia villosa. Next base: position 2,153,777 of record CM046005.1, read on the forward strand.
GGGGGAGAATGTTTGGGGGAGAACATTTGGGATAATTGGTAAAGGATTTGAGTTAGTATTCTAACTCAATTATTTGTTTGGTTTTTGTCAAACATCAAAAAGGGGGAGATTGTTGGTGCAATCGGCCCAGGTCATGACACCGGGACTCGAGTTTGGCTCGAGTGATGTTTTGATGTGTTTTGATGTTTCGACAAAAACATATGACAATGTAATTGTCATTTGGTAAAGTCCAAGTCTTGAGTACTTGGCATGGAAAGTCCAAGTGGGACACTTGGCATTGGGAAAAGTCCAAGCATGGGTCTTGGCAATGTAAAGTCCAACATGGGTTGGCAAGGGAAAGTCCAAGCATGGTCTTGGCATTTGAGAAGTCCAAGCATGGTCTTGGCATGGAAAGTCCAACATGGGTTGGCATTTGAAGTCCAAGGGGATTGATATTGGCGGCGTAAAGTCCAAGCGGTAGTCTTGGCAGCATAAGTCCAATGGTTGGCGGCGTAAAGTCCAAGCGGAGTCTTGGCGGCGTAAGTCCAATGTGCCTTGGCGGTGTAGACACCGTTAGCATGACATAGCCGACGGAAGCACCTGAAGGCTAGCGCGATGGATGAACAAGTCATGGATGACTTGGAGGGATCCGAGAGGCGTGAGGCTGATGGAGGTGACTAGAAGGCTTAGGTCTAGGCTAAGGGTGGTCTAGCAAGTGTGGGGGAACCATACTTGAGTTAAAACCTCATGTTTTCGGCCCGGTGCCATGTGGCGATCCGACCGGACCAAAGTCAACTAGGGTTTATTGCGGGTTATAGCCTAGCGACGCCATAGGTTGCGATCGTGATGGCTCAGCGATCGTGATCGTCGATCGATCGGTCGGGGTGCTCGAGAATCGACCACGAATGGAGTCGAGACTCGGTCGGTCGAGTGAGGACTCCATCAGTCGACTGATGGTCACAATCAGTCGACTGATGGTAGTTCCGTTGGACTTATCCAACGTGGAACTAGCCGTTGTCTCACGACAACAGTGGCATCGATCCGATGATGGTCTCGATCGATCGATCGACTTTTTCCGACAGTTGAAGCTATATATGGAGCTCGTGGTGGAAGAAAAGGTATGGTTCTTTGAGGCGATTTGGGGTCGCCGCAATTGGGGTCTCCAAGTGCTACTCGATCAACCAAGTGATCAAGCATTCAAAGAGCATTTGTAAAGTGTTTCCTTTACTTGTATTGCTTTGTATTTCACTATATTGCTTGTATTCATTTGATTATTGTTGTAATCATATTGTACGAGGTTTCTCCACCTCCGGATTGTTCCGAGAAGGAGTTATTTGATAGTGGTGTGTGATTGGCATCGCTAGGGCTCATTTGAGCCCGATCCGTGGAGTAGGAACCGTGCGGTTCCGAACCACGTTATATACTCGTGTTAGCGTGTTGTGTTTTCATTATTGTTATTGTATTATCTATATTCCGCTGTGCTAACGAATTTGTAGACACAACCGCGATTGAATTCCATTGACGCTAATCACCCCCCCTCTAGCGCTACAAAGGTCCTAACAATTACATTCCCAGCACCATGGTATTGCTGGGGGTTTTAATCCCATTACCACGGTGGTGCTGGGATATAAATTCCCAGCACCACCATTTATCTCGACCAGTCCAATGCCAATGGTGCTGGGAGTCTTATTCGCAGGACCATAGTGTTGCTGAGGTTTCAAATCCCAGCACCACCCTTAATGTCGACCACTTATATCTCTCTGGTCTAGTGAATTAGATTCTCAGCACCAAGGTGTTGCTGGGAGTTTGAATCTCATTACCATCGTGGTGCTGGAATATATATTACCAGCACCACCATTTATCTCGACAAGTTCATTCCCCATGGTGCTGGGAGTATTAAACTCAGCACCACGGTGGTGACGAGATTTAAATTCCCAGCACCAAATTTTATCCTGAATTTGTTGAACCTTAATGGTGCTGAGAATTTGAAGCCCAACACCACGATGTTACTGGGATTTAAATTCCCAGCATCACTTTTTATCCAGACTAACGAGCTGGGAATTTCATTGCCAGCACCACCTACTCTCCCATGGTGTTGGGATTTTAAATTTTAGGGAATTTCATTGCCAAAGCACCACTCTCTCGGACACATTGAATCTCCTAGTCTTTGGGAATATCAATCAGGAACTTAAGTAATCGTGGGGTTTAATTGGAAGCATCACCTTTTAAGTTAGGTGGAATTTGTTTAGGTGGCGACAAAACTGGTTATGAATCTCTGCAGATCGCAATTATGGGTGCATTGGTCTACTTTGGTATGATATGCCTACATCGTATTTATGGGTGTGTGGCAAACTTGGCTATACAACCACCTACAATGCATTTATTAACCTCATAGCAGTCTCAAGAATAAAAACATATACATACATGATAATACTATGTGAAGAGGCTGGTGAGTGAGCTGCGCCAACTTCTGGATTAAGTGCTGATATATTCGTGGGAGCAGTGATGTCGTTGATAATTATTAGGGTTTCATAAAAAATGGTGTTCCTCAGTTGGTTTACGGAGGAAACCTGCGTGTGGTGCTCATCAACAGCATGGGCCTGCCACTCCCACGCGGCTGGAAGTGACGTTTGGATGGCTCAGGATTTCCAGTTGTGGCTCGAATGGATGCAAATCTCTCTGCATTAAATTGCAATCTGTTTGGCGGGAGGGGTATTTTGGGAATTATGCGCATGATTTGGTAATTCTGAAAGTATAGTGCGCATTTTGGGCATTTCGAAACTTTATCAGCTGTGTTTGGTAAATTGTCGAACCCAAAATGATACACCAAGACCTCTAAACCTAGATTGTGCCAATTTGATTGATTTTTCAACTTCTATGAATTATATTGGCACATCCTAAAATCATTTAGGATATAAAATTCAACCTTATTTCCAAGGTATCCCATTACCTTGGAAGTGACCTAAAGTTCCAACACTACTATGGTTAGGTTAACTACCTATCTACTTAGGGTTGACATACCCTAACCCATTTAGCGTGAATTGATCACACTCCTAGGAATAAATCGAACGTGTTTCGATATAGTAGCAATACGTAAACTGAACGAAATGACTTTCCTTGATACCTTCCTAATGACCCTTCTAGGCTTTGAAACCTTGGTCATTTTGGTCTTGTCTAAGTTAACTCTAGGGGTAACTCCCCTTATAACCTTCTTAGTGGCTTCCTTAGGTTTTCTTGAAACCTTAGCCACTAGGTACACACCATGGTTTTTTGTCATTACTGTTTTGAACGTTATATGACATGGTGCATGGTTATGGCCCCCTAACCCAATGTGATTGGATATGTGTGTTTGTTGTAATTTATAATACGACCTATGTGTCATGCCTTTCACCTTCATTATTCCAGTTATAAAATTAGATTACCCTCAAATTTAACTCGAGGTTTCTTTTAATTGTAATGTACAATGTAGAATAGTTCTAGACTGCTGGAGGACGGTGCAAAGGAAGGAAGCCAACAACACATGATGACTATGGAAGACTTGGAGAATATGTTATTCCTTGAGTTGACCATTCTCTCTTCTCATTGGCTTGAGAAGATCGTAGAAAAAGGTCATAACCATGTCACATTTCTTTATGCTTATATGTGCTGCATGTGATGCTTGTATATTTGATGCATGCGTAGTTAGTTGTCACAAAATTAGGTCACTTATTAAATGCCTACCAAAGTTTAATACTTACTATTACCTTGTTCAATCATAGCGCATTTGCCAAAGCAAAGTGACTCAATTTACCTCGGCAAAATACGACAGGACAATTGTGATGTCCGCCTATTAAACCTTGGGTTTGACTTAATTAAGCTCTCTCTATTAGATTGATGAGCTTAGAGGCATAGCTCATATGGGACATCTATCTACATTATACAAGTCTTGGGCGATTAGCCAAAGCTAACTCAAGATGAGTGATAATTTAGAAAGATATCTCATGAGATGGGCACAAAGAACAAATAATGTTGTTCATATAGATATACAAGAGTTACATTAGATGTAATTGGTACAAGTTACCTACCTAAGTTATATGAGTCTTGGGCGATTAGCCAAAGCTAACTCAAGATATAGTATAATATGGATCTTGTCCCACTTTGTGACCAGTGGGAGAATCATTTAGTTAAAAGGCCTAATTAAATGATTGAAATATGATACATTTCTGCATTTCCGTATTGTAGATCACCATGTCATCAAATACGTCGAACACACTATCTTTGCGATCTGTCCTCGATAAGGACAAGCTCACTGGAGCTAATTTCCTAGATTGGTACAGGAACTTGAGGATAGTCCTCAAGCAAGAACACAAACTGTACGTCCTAGAGTAGTCCATTCCTGAACCACCCACCCCTACGACCACTCATGCTGACAAGTATGCTTATAAGAAGCATCAAGATGACACACTGGATGTGTCATGCCTTATGCTTGCCACCATGAACTCTGAGATTCAGAAGCAACATGAGAACATGGATGCCTATGATATAGTTGAGCATCTGAAACAACTATACCAGGGACGAGAAATGCACGAGAGATACGAAGTGTCAAAGGCCTTGTTTCAATGCAAGATGCAGGAAGGAACTCCTGTAGGCACTCATGTACTCAAGATGATTGGGTACGTTGAGAACCTAGTGAGATTGGGATTTCCATTAGGCCAAGAGCTTGCCACTGACCTTGTTTTGTAGTCACTAGAAGGCTACAGTCAATTTGTCATAAACTACAACATGAATGAAATTGACAAGCCTTTACCTGAGATATTGAGCATGTTGCGAACTGCTGAACTCAACCTTAAGAAGGCAAAGCCTAGTATCGTTTTGATGGTGAACAAAGGCAAAGGCAAAGGCAAGAAGAAGCCTAAAGGTAAGGGAAAGACCCAAGCTAAAGGCAAAGGCAAAGCAAATGCATTGAAACCTAAAGGAGGGGTGTCTAAGGAAGGGGAATGCTTCCACTGCGGTGAGACCGGGCATTGGAAGAGACACTGCAAGCTATACTTGGAAGAGGTGAAAAGGAAGAGAAGTGAGACTTCTGCCTCAGGTATATATGTTATCGAAGTCAATTTATCTATCTCGTCTTTTTGGGTATTAGATATCGGCTGTGCTTATCACATTTGTACCAATGTGCAGGGCCTTCGAAAGACTAGATCATTGACGAAGGGCGAAGTGGACCTACGGGTAGGCAATGGAGCAAAAGTTGTCGCCATCGCTGTAGGGACATATTCTTTATCTTTGCCCACTGGGCTTATCTTAGAACTAGAAGAATGTTGTTATATGTCTGTCTTGACTAAAAATATTATCTCCATTTCTTGTTTAGACAAGAAAGGTTTCTCATTTGTAATAAAGGACAAGTGTTGTTCCGTTTATTTAAATGATATGTTTTTTTGTAGTGCACACCTTGTGAATGGTCTCTATCTTCTATATCTTGAAACCTCAATCTATAACATAAATACCAAAAGGTTCAAATCTAATGATCTGAACCAAACATATCTCTGGCGTTGTCGCCTATGTCACGTAAATGAGGGTCGCATATCCCAGCATCATAAGGATAGATTACTGGACTCATTTGATTTTGAATCATATGAGACATGTGAATCTTGTCTTCTAGGCAAGATGACCAAGACTCTATTTAGTGGACATGGTAAACGAGCTACTGATTTGTTAGAACTCATACATACTGATGTATGTGGGCCTTTCAATGTAGCAACTAGAGAAGGCTATCAGTACTTCATTACTTTTACTGATGATTTTAGTAGATATGGATATGTGTATCTTATGAGACACAAATCTAAATCCTTTAAAAAGTTCAAAGAATTCAAGAATGAAGTACAAAACCAACTTAGTAAGAGTATAAAAGTACTTTGATCAGATCGAGGTGGGGAATACCTTAGCCAAGATTTTCGTGACTATCTCATTGAGTTTGTGATTAGATCTCAACTCACTCCACCTGGAACACCACAGTGGAATGGTGTATCAGAAAGGAGAAATTGTACATTATTAAATATGGTAAGATCCATGATGAGTCACATAAATCTTCCTTTTTTCTTCTGGGGATATGCTTTAGAGACGACTGCTTTCACACTTAACCACGTCTCATCTAAGGCGGTCATAAAGACACCATATGCGATATGGATTGGAAAGAGTCCCAAGATGTCTTTTATGAAGATTTGGGGTTATGAGGCTTATGTTCGACGTCAAGTCTCCGACAAACTAGGCCCCAAATCAGACAAGTGCTACTTTGTAGGATATTCTAAGGAAATGAAAGGATATTACTTCTACAATCCCACACAAGGCAAAGTGTTTATCGCTAGAAATAGAGTATTTCTAGAAAGAGAGTTCATTTCTAGAAGAACTAGTGGGAGTAAAATACATCTTGAAGAAATTCAAGATAAAGATAGTACTGAGATGGAAGTTGAACATGCACCACGAAGTGTTGTGGATGATGAGATTGTTGGAGCAACAACCTGTTCAAGTAGACTAACCTCTTCACAGGTCTGATAGGATACGTCGTCAGCCTGAGAGATATTCATTTCTCTTGTCTGACAATGATGACGTTATGCTTGTTGAGTTGAACAAGCCTACATCCTATCATGTGTTAGTTATATATGAGAGGTGTCCTAAGGCAATCGTCTTATGGTTGAACTATTTATATGATAAATGAAGATTCACTATTTGAGTATACATATTTGCATGTATTTGATTAGATCTTAAACTCATTTATTGAATATCTACAATACAATTCACAGCATGAGAGAATTTATGATTGTATCACAACTAGTAAGTATCTTTACATGTGTAATTGTGATGTATTGGAATTATCCCTAGTTGATGAATTGATGGATTTGGACATCATCAATTCTGTCGAGACTAGCACGAGGTATACTCTTTAGTGTATCCAAGCAGCTGATTCTCATTAGCTAGAGACATTGTGATGTCCGGAGTTAATCGTGGATGCTAGTTATGGTAACTAGTTCATTGGAGTGACCAGCTGTAAGACTTCATATGGTTCTCTGCATATATGGATATGTCAATGAAGTTCTTACTACAGCTTAAGTGCGATGTTCCTTTGACTTTGTGATATTCAAGTCATCTTGGTCATGAAGACTTATGCTTTGACATCTTAAGCAAGCATCTCTGAGGAGATGTGGACTCGGGATGATTGGGTATAAGTCGAAATGTCCGAAGGTGTTTGAATAGCCTATAAAGGATTCACCACTCCTTGCGAGGAGATGTATACCCATGGTCTCTCATCGGATTGTTACTAAAGTCTTTGGCCAAAGCATTATAGGTTTAGAGTAGGGTACTCTTGGATACATGTGCAGTAACTAGAATTCGTAGGACGAGAAAATGATACTTGGGTTAGGTGTGACGTAGTCAGCCTAGTGGGGACTGACACTATAGACCATGTCCTAAACCAAGTGGGTATAAGATGAGTGAACGGAATGGGGCACGATTCAATGTAGATGCTGAAGGGTTTCAGAAATGGTTCTGGTATCAACTGTTGATTTTTCGGTTAATTAGGGATCATGATGTACTACTAGGTGCCACTCATGATCGTTTTATAATTAATGGTTAATTATAGATGACCAACATAAATCAGGAACCTATTTGGTCACACGCACAACGAGCATAATCCGAAGGATTTAAAACGAGCTTGAGAATGAGATTCTCAGATCGAGAGAAACTAGGTTTGGTTGGACCAAACAAGGAGCGAGCATAAAATCATTTCAGTCGCAACAAAAGCATGGATGGGCCGAGTCTTATGAAGACATGATGGATGAACCAAATTAGTTTGGTTCTAATCCAATAGTAGAAAATAAACTAAAGTGGTTTGGTTTGTTTTAAACGAATGAACCAAAGTTGGTTTGGTTAGTTTTAACTTAAAATAGACCAACGCAGTTCGGTTTATTTTAACTTAAGTTACTGGAGCGGGTTAATGGGTTTTGGTTATGAACCAATAACTCTAAGGAGAAGGTTTCTTAATGGTTAAGAAACATGCGCTCTATAAAAGCATGACTATAGGTTTGGAGAGCCCTAAGTTTATTTTGGAAATTCTCTTCCTCTCCTCTCAATCTCTTCTCCTTGTCGCCACCCAAGGAGATCCATGCTAGCCCAACACTTTGTGTCGGCGTCCACCCTAGCTGTCGGCGTCTAGCTTCTGCCGGCCACTCCTCCAACGACCCTCGGGCGACCCACCTTAGCTCCGGTGACCAAGGATCAGTCGGCCATCTCCTCTGGCCGACGCCAAATCCTCCACCAAGCTGTCCAATTTTTGGACTGCTTGTTTCCTTCTTGTCGGAGCATCGTTTGGATGGCATTTGGAACTCTGACAGCGGCTTCCTTACCAGGGATTGGATCTCCGATAATCCTCATAGGTGGAGGACTAAGGATTCGTCAATCGGTTGACGAATACCTCTCTGGAGAAGCAAGTTTTGGGAACTCATTTTTGAATCTGAATTTTGATTCGGATTATGATCTTCTCTCGATCACATTGTCTTCGACGCGAGGCTAGTGACTCCTACAAAGACGAGGCTCATAGTTTGGCGAAGCTATCCCGATGGTACTCGACGTGGATACGGATAGAGGCCATTCTAGCGAGAGTTGCTCCGGTTGATGCCAATTCTGTTGCACGTGATACGTCAGGTATAAATAGCATAATTTCCTTTGATTGAAAAATTTGAAACTACAATTATGTCTACACATGTTGTACTATGCATGTGTGTGGTGTGTGTGTTGTAATAAATTAGATTTATTTCTTTTTAATTCTTCTGTTGTGCACATGTTTACGAAACATGTTCGAACACACACTCGTCGCAGTGCCGGAAACCCAACATCAGGAAGCTGTGATGAGCCCAGATTCTGAGAAATGGCTAGAGGCCATGAGATCTGAAATGGAATACATGTACACTAACCAAGTATGAACTTTGGTTGATCCACCTGAAGGGGTCAAACTCATTGGGTGTAAGTGGGTCTTTAAGGGAAAGACTGACATGGATGATCTTATGCATACCTATAAAGGGTGATTGGTAGCTAAAGGTTTCAAGCAGATTCATGGTATTGACTATAATGAAACTTTTTCACCAGTTACGATGCTTAAGTCTATTCGGATCATGCTTGCTATTGCAGCTTACCACGATTATGAGATCCGAAAAATGGATATCAAAACTGCATTTCTGAATGGAAACCTCCTCGAGGATGTGTACATGACACAACTTGAGGGTTTTGTAGATCCAAAGCATGTTGGCAAGGTATGCAAGCTACAAAGGTACATTTATGGTTTAAAGTAAGCATCTAGAAGCTAGAATCTTCGATTCGATGATGCGATCAAATAGTTTAGTTTCATCAAGAATGAAGATAAACCCTGTGTCTACAAGAGGGTTAGTGGGAGCATAGTTATCTTTCTTATCTTGTATGTTGATGACATACTTCTCATTGGAAACGACATTCCTATGCTACAGTCTGTGAAGACTTGGCTTGGAATTGTTTCTCAATGAAGGACTTAGGTGAAGCAACCTACATTTTAGGCATTAAGATCTATAGAGATAAATCTAAGAGATTGCTTGGCTTAAGTCAGAGTGCATACATTGACAAGGTGCTTGAATGTTTTTCCATGCAGAATTCCAAGAATGAATTTCTACCAATGTCACATGGTATGAACCTTTCGAAGGCTCAATGCCCTTCTTCTAAGGAAGAAAGGGAACATATGGATCAGATCTCTTATGCATCTATTATAGGGTCTATTATGTACGTGATGTTATGCACTCATCCTGATGTCTCGTATGTTTTAAGTATGATGAGCAGGTACCAATCAGATCCAGGTGACAGTCACTGGATAGCCGTCAAGAATATTCTTAAGTACTTGAGAAGAACTAAAGAATATTTCTTGATATTTGGAGGCAATGAGGAGCTCATTGTAAAGGGTTACAACGATGCTAACTTCCAAACGGATAAGGATGATTACAGATCACAGTCAGGGTGTGTCTTTTATTTAAATGGTGGTGTTGTGAGATGGAAGAGTTCAAAGCAAGACACAGTCGCAGATTCTACTATAGAGGCTGAGTATATTGCTACTTTGAATGCGGTAAAGGAGGTTGTTTGGATTAGGAAGTTTGTTTCTGAGCTTGGTGTAGTTCCTAGCATCGTGAGCTCTATAGAGCTTTATTGTGACAACAACAGGGCTATAGCACAGGATAAGGAACCTCATTCTCACCAGCGTTCCAAACATATACTACGACGGTATCACCTCATTCGAGAGATCATCGATAGAGGAGATGTGCGTATATGCAGAGTGGATACTGATGCTTACATTGCGGATTCCTTGACCAAGACTTTAGCACAAAGGAAGCATGATGGTCTTACTAGGTCACTGGGTCTTAGAGATTACAGTGATTGACACTAGTGCTAGTGGGAGATTGTTAGTGTCATCCCTTAGTGTCAATCATGAGATGATTGATTAGGGATCATATGTATCATATTTCATTAATAACAGGCAAGGTTTGCTTATTATATTATTTCTTATCTGTTATATATGAATAATATAATAGTGTCCTTGAATAGTAGATTCAAGTTTACAGCATGTCAATTGGTTGAATTGATAGTGAGAGCCTGTAGACATATATATATATATATATATATATATATATATATATATAGAACACTACTCTTAACTATTCCTAGTTGAGTATTAATATGCAAGGACAATATTAATGCATAGAGACTAGCATATAGGTCAATTGATGACTTAATCTCACAAGTCATGAATATGTGATATCGAGTTGACACATGGGTACATATTAGAGACTATGTACTGAATTGACCTGCCATGAGAATGTTCATGGATCGTTATATGAGTGTCAAAAACATTCTCATGTGACTATTAGTATGAATAATCCTGAGACCTAAAGGCACTACGGTTCCCTACATAATGAGTTGTATACTTTAGCTTCTTCAAATGTCACCTGTAACAGGGTGACTATAAAGGCGATCACTGGGTATGCAATAAGTTATGCGGAGGGATATGAGTGATGTAGATGGGATCTATCCCTTCCATATATCGGAAGTGATATCTATGGGCCCCTTGATAGAGTAGGACTGCTAAAAATACATGGTCATGCTCGAATAAGTCAATATGAGATATTGAGTTTATTTGTTTGAGTAGTCTACTTGGAGATCAAGAAACTCATGATTGATAAGAGGATGACATAGTCTATGCCTCATTGTTCAATCTAGATATCAAGGATAAAAGGACTAAGTCATACATGATAGTAGTCACGGAAAGGTTATGTCGGATCTTGACATTCTCGTCACTTGGGTAGCAATGATGTATTGCTAGATGTCGTTCATTGCTTATGTCTCTAAAAGGGTTTTAGAAACATTGTCAACGTTACAAGAACCTATTAGGTCACACACTTAGGACATGTGAGTTGGAAATGGTTCATGTGATGAACCATTGGGTTGAGTCTAATGTATATTAGACTCAATGAGTGGGACTCAAGGTATACCCAATGAATCTAACTCGAGTTAGACTCAAGTCAAATTCAGTCACTGGGTCTTAGAAATTACAGTGATTGACACTAGTGCTAGTGGGAGATTATTAGTGTTAGCCCTTAGTGCCAATCATGGGATGATTGAGTAGGACTCAAGGTATACCCAATGAATCTGACTCGAGTTAGACTCAAGTCAAATTCGGATTGAGTAGGACTCAAAGTATACCTAATGAACTTGACTCGAGTTAGACTCAAGTCTAGTTCGGATTGAGTGAGACTCACCATTAAGAGGGGTTGCATGATCATTAAGATGGAATTAATAGATTATTAATTCCAAGCAAACCAAGAGTCAAAAACCTTTGATATTCAATGGTTGAATATAAAAGAGGATTTGATGAGTTTTTGGTTTTTGTGGTATTGATTTTGCTTGAGTGATCATCTTCTTCCTCCTCTTCTACCTTCTTGGTCGAACCTATCTTGTGGCTAGCACCACAGTGTGGTTCTTCTCCACTTCACAGATCGTGTGGATACCGTGGAGGCGCGGACGTACTGACCGCGCTAAGATCCATACACAAGTGTTGCTAACGGGATTGCAAAAGGCACGCAGCGAAAGTAATCACGATTCTCATAGGTTAGAATCGATAACGAGTATGGTTTTCACATGGATCTCTAGAGGGATCCTATTTTCTATTGCGTAGTGCTTGTAAAATTGTTTCCAGGCGTGCTAAGATCCCTACATCTCTTGTAATGCCCGACTTCCCTACACTCAAAACATATGATATAATTTTTATTTATAATTAAGATGCTTGAGTTACCTGGGGTGGTGGTGAAGGCCTCTTGAGCTTGTTCATCACTTCTCCCGGAGGTTGATGACTCCTCTTGATTTTGCTCCGGCATTGAGGATGAACTCACCTCCCCCTCAATCCTAGAGGTGGAGGCTTCTTCCACCACTTCTTCCTCCTCGGATGTTGAACACCTCTCAACCTTCGAATCCTCACTTTCTTGTGAGGATGAACTTTCTTCCACCTCCTTTGATTCCTCCTTATCCTCTAGGACCGATTGGGGATCCTCATGGAATCTTGCCAATTTGCTCCATAGCTCTTTGACATCCATGTAATCACCTAAACTACACAAAATATCATTAGGAATTAAATCAACCAAGAATTTTATTATCTTTTTATTTTTCTCGAATTCTTGGAGTTTTTCTTCGGTCCACTTCTTTATTTTAAGGAATCCTCCCTTTAGCCCTCTTGGATATTCAAATTCATCCATCAAGATGACCCAATATTCAAAGTCCCTGATCATTATGAATTCTTCAATCCTTCCCTTCCATTAATTGAAGCCTTCTCGTCCATAGAGAGTGTATGGGATTGGAGTGTTGATGTCCCATCCAAGTCCATCTTTTGGCAACTCCATCCTCTAGTGCTTTTGCTCCTGGTTGTTAATCCGTAGAAGGCTCCTATCTCTGATACCACTTGTAGGAACTTTGGTGAGCGCATGAGGAGGGTGAATGGCACGTTTTTGTTGCTTGACAGAACTCGATCGTGTTGCTTATCTATAATGTCATTATCACAGCGGAAATACAAAAAACACAACAAAAATACAAGAACACAATACACACAATGTGATGTGATTCGGAATCCTAGTTCCTACTCCACGGGGCGAGCTCGATAACGTGCTCTAGTGATGTACATACCACTACTCAATAAACTCCTTCTCGACAACACGTCGGAGGTGGAGAAACCTTGTATAAGCGATCTTACAATAATAAGAAAGAAATACAAGCAAATATAAGTAAACTACACAAATACAAGTAAAGAAAACTTTACAAATGTGAACTTGAATGCTTGCTTGTTGATTGCTTTGGACCGCACTTGAATACCCTGATTTGCACCAGCAACTCGCCCAAGAAATCGTTGTGGAAATCCTCCCTGTCGAGCTCCTTTTATGCCTCCTCATGACTTGGATTTCTGCTTGGCAGCCGACTGCCAAAAGGCCCCAGTCGCCTGCCAATAGTGTCATTGTCTCACAATGGTCTTGATCAATGTTGGCATTCAAGCCAATGAATACACTGACATTCGACTGTCATTTCCAGCAGTCGACTGCTCAGTCAGCTACCGAGCGTTCTGTCCTCACGACCAATACCAACAACAATCAATTGCCCTCCATGGCAATCAACTTCTCATGGTAAGTCGCCCTAATTCGGCGCGACTACTACTTTGCCGCATCGAACGTCAATCGATTGGTCATAATCGATCAGCCGATCGGTGTCGACTCAAGTATCAAAATACTTGACCAGTCGACTGGTCCATAATCCCGGTCGACTGCTACACCTCAATCATGAGGTTTACCCCAAGTATGATGTCCTCATACTTGTTAGACCACCCTTAGCCTAAACCTAAGCCTTTTATCCACCTCCATTAGTCTCACGCCTATCGGATCCCTCCAAGTCGTCAATGACTTGTTCATCCATATGCTAGCCTTCAAGTGCTTCCATCGGCTATTGTCATGCTAAGCTGGTCTACACCGCCAAGGCACATTTGGACTTACGCTGCCAAGACTCACGCTCGGACTTTACACTGTCAACCATTGGACTTTGCTGCCAAAACTCCATCCTTGGACTTTACGTCTCTAATATCAACCCTTAGACTTCCCAATTGCCAAGTACCCATGACTTGGACTTTCACCGCCAAGACTACACACTTGGACTTACGTGGCCAAGACTACACCCTTGGACTTTCCATGTCAACCCATATTGGACTTTCCAATTGCCAAGACTAAAGTTTGGACTTTCCCTTGCCAAGACTCATACTTGGGCTTTCCATGCCAAGTACTCAAGACTTGGACTTTACCATTTCCAAGACCCATGCTTGGATTTTCCATGCCAAGTGTCCCACTTGGACTTCTTCATCATATGGTCAACCCTATGTCAACCATGTTGGTGCAATCAGCCTAGGTCTCGATTGATCGGACTCGAGTTTGACTCGAGTAGTATTTTGATGTTTGACATTGATATTCGACAAAATGTATGACAACGTGATTATCATGGGAAAGTCCAAGTCTTAAGTACTTGGCAATGGAAAGTCTAAGTCATGGGTATTTAGCATGGAAAGTCCAAGTCATGGGTACTTGGCATGGAAAGTTCAAGCATGGGTCTTGGCAAGGGAAAGTCTAATCTTGAGTCTTGGCAATTGGAAAGTCCAACATGGATTGGCAAGGAAAGTCCAAGGGGTGATATTGGCAGCGTAAAGTCCAAGGGTGGAGTCTTGGTAGCATAAGTCCAATGGTTGACAGCGTAAAGTCCAAGCGATAGTCTTAGCAGCGTAAGCTCAATGTGCCTTGGCGACGTAGACCAGCTTAGCATGACAATAACCGATGGAAGCACCTGAAGGCTAGCGTATGGATGAACAAGTCATGGACTTGAAGGGATCCGATAGGCATGAGACTGACGGAGGTGGCTAGAAGGCTTAGGTCTAGGCTAAGGGTAGTCTAGCAAGTATGAGGGCATCATACTTGGGGGTTAAACCTCATGTTTGAGGTTATCAGTCAATTGGGGCTTTGAACCAATCAATTAGTCAAGTGTTTGATACTTGGCAGGCGAGTTGACTTGATCAGCCAATCGATTATGGCGAGTCGAATCGCCAAAGTCGATCGGTGTTTGCAGGAAATAGCTGACGGTCATCGCCACGATTGGGCAATCGATCGATGGCTTGAGCAATGATCGCTGGTCGTGATTATGGGAGTAGAATGATTGGTAGCCGACTGGTCAATCGGCTACGGCCCTGGTAGCCAACTGCTGGGTAATGGCAGTCGACTGCTAGTGTAACTATTGGCTTGAATGCCGACGTGGATTAAGTCTGTTGTGAGACAACAACACTGTTGGCAGTCAACTGGGGGCTTATGGCAGTCGATTGCTAGATGAAAATCTAGGTCGTGAGGAGGCTTAAAAGGAGCTCGACGAGAGGGATTTCCACAGTGATTTCTTGGGCGTTTTTGAGGTGATTTGCTGGTGCAAATCAGGTTCTTCAAGCACGGTTCAAGCAATCAATAAGCAACCATCCAAAGCAATAGTTGTAAAGTTTTCTTTGCATTGTTTTGTGTATTTCATTTGTATTTTCTTGTTTATTACGTGTATTACTTTTGTAATCATTGTAAGAGGTTTTTCTGCCTCCGACTTATTGTCGAGAAGGAGTGTTTGTGATTATTAGTGGTGTTTGACATCTCTAGGGCTCATTCGAGCCCAACTCATGGAGTAGGAACCCTAAGGTTCCGAACCACATTATATCGCTTGTATTTGTGCTTATGCTTGTGTATTTGTTTTTATCATTATTATTTCCGCTGCATACACTAACGTTTGTAGCAAGCACGCGAACAAATTTCATTGACACAACAAACACGCTATTCACTCCCCCCCCCTTTCTAGCGACGTCCAATTCTCAACAAGTGGTATCAGAGCAAGGCCGCTCTTCATTTGGACTAATCGCCAAGGGAGCTCCGCTAGAGGGTGAAGAAGAAAATGGAGTTTGAAGAAAGACTAGGATGGGACATCAACACTCCGGTTCTATACACACTCTATTGACGAGAATACTTCAATTCATGGAAGGGAAGCATTGAAGACTTCATTATGATGAGGGACTTTGAAGAATGGGTCATATTGATGGAAGGATTTAATTATCCAAGAGGGTCAAAGGGCGGTTTCCTCAAAATGAATAAGTGGACCGGGGAACAACTTCAAGAATTTGAGAAAAATACAAAGGTAATAAAATTCTTTGTTGATTTAATCCCTAATGACATTTTGTACAAGGTAGAGGATTACATGGATGCCAAGGAGCTATGGAGCAAGTTGGCAAGATTCCATGAGGAGTCTCACTCGGCACAAGAAGAAGAAGAGGAGGAGAAAGAAAGTTCATCCTTACAAGAAAGTGAGGATTCGGAGGTCGAGGAGTGTTCGACATCCGAGGAGGAAGAGGAGGTGGAAGAAGTAGAAGAGGCTTGCACCTCTAGGATTGACGAGGAGGAGAGACCATCTACTCCGGAGCATCAAGAAGAAGCTTCTACTTCCGATCAAGAAAAAGAGGAAGCTAAAACTTCC
The DNA here is from genome assembly GCA_025175895.1 of Wurfbainia villosa. Lineage (NCBI taxonomy): Eukaryota > Viridiplantae > Streptophyta > Magnoliopsida > Zingiberales > Zingiberaceae > Wurfbainia > Wurfbainia villosa. The sequence goes on from CM046005.1 coordinate 2,170,364, forward strand.
ACCACCATTGACCTAGGTAACTCAAGCAATTTAGTTAAAAATAAAATTCATATAATTTGCTTTGAGTATAGGGAATATAGACACTACAAGAGCAAGTGCCCCAAGAAAGTCAAGAAAAGTCAATCGGCACCAAAACCTCAAGAAAGGACTAAGGATGCCGGAGCCCCAACCATTAAGAGCAAGGATCACATGGTGTGCTTCAAGTGTCACCAAAGAGGACATTATAGAAGTCAATGTCCTAGGGGGAAGAAGAAGGGGCAAGAAGGAGCTACACAAGTGGGGGAGCTTCCAAAGCAAACCTTAAGGTATATTTTAATGCACCTTCTAGTTCTAGGTTTAAAAAGCATGTTTTTAGCACTCTTGCTATTACTCATGAAAAGAATGCTAAAAATAGGATTTATTGCTTAGGTGCTAAGAGTTGCAATTTTAGGTCTAAGGACAAGTCTAGAAATAATAACTCTAGACCTATTTTAACTAAGGAGAAATTTGGGACTAATGTCCCTAGAAAAATTCTACCTAAGGAGTCTATTAGGAAGGTAGAAAACCAGCTAGGTTTTAACTCCAAGAATTCTAGACATATGCCTAGGAAGGGAAAAAATGATCAAAGAAATAATGGGCCTACCAAAATAAAAAATTTGGAGTTAGAAAACCAAGCCTTGAGGTCAAGGCTTGAGAAACTTGAAAAAACCCTTAGAAATATGCAAAATCAAACTCAAGGGTCTAGGAGTCAAATCCTAGGGTGTAAGAGGCAAGAACCATCTAGGAGGCAAGGTTTGGGTTACAAGCCTATGTCCAAGAAGGCAATGCCTACTTATCATAATGTTTCATTTGACTATGGAACTAAACCTAGGTCTAGGAAGGTCATGGTTAATAGGGAAGTCATCCCTAAGGTTAACCAAGGCAAGTGTCTAGTGGCCAAGGTTTCCATGAAACCTAGGAAGATCACTAAGATGGTTACTATGGAGGCAATCCCTAAGGTTAACCTAGGTAAGACCCAAATGACCAAGGCTACCAAGCCTAGAAGGGTCATTAGGAGGGTATCTAGGGAAGTTATCCCTAAGGAATACCTAGTAAATCCAAGGAGCTCAAATAGGTATTGGGTTCCTAGGAGCGTGATCGATTCACGCTAAATGGGTTAGGATGTGCCAACCTTAAATGGATGAATAGTTAACCTAACCATGATAAAGGTGACATTTTAGGTCATTTTCAAGGTTATGGGTACCTTGGAAATAAGTTTGATCTTATATCCTAAAATATTTGAGGATGTGCCAATATCATTTAAGGAGTTTAAAAAACTAATCAAATTGGCACAAGTTAGGTCTTAGAGTCATGGTGTGCCATTTTGGATTTTTGACACACTTGGGGATGAGTCATTATATGACAAAATGGACTTAATAATAACAAATGGCAATTAACACTAAAATTTAGGTATTGTTATACCTTTATATTTTATTTGCCATGATTGATTTGTCATATGTCATGTCATGACATCATATTTATTTTTATCATATAATATGTCATGATCATATTTAGTTTAAGTTTTTATGTCATGAGTGCTTAGGTTCATTTTTATGCCATGACATCATGATTTTGGAACATACTTATTTATGCTATCATTATATATCATAATCATCATTCATGCATTTAAGGTAATTAAAATTGATTTAAGGACTATAGCATGACTTGAAGTCCCATATATAAGGGAATCAAGTAGTGTTGCCTTAGAAAAATATATGAGCCCTTAGTATAGGCATAACCAAAATTCACATCTCACATCAAATTGACATGTGTGTGTTTTCAAACATTCTAAACACATGTGAGATGCTAGGAAATGAGTTAAGTTCAAGGTGAATAGTTTTTGCATCTAGATGAACTCAAACTCATCATATATCATAGGTGGACCATGGGGAAAGATAATATACAAGTCATGTGCATTGAGCCCATTGATCATGATCCCATATAGGTTTTCAAAAACATTTTAAAATTATTTTAAAAAATCTTGGTGAAGTCTATCTTTTGATAGTAATCACCATTGATGAAGTTGATACAAAGTAGGACCAAAACATTGAACTTTTTAATGATTTTGAACTTTGTGTCAATCTCATTATTTTATGGGTATTTTATTTTTCAAATATTTTTCACCTATAATGTTTGACATAAGTTTTATACATATGAATTTTTGTGATTTTTTTTATTTATCTATAATTACTTATGATTTTTTGAAACTCATTTTTGATTATTGAAATTTTGCATTTGCAGATATCAGTCGACTGGCATCAAGAGCAGTCAACTGCTGACTATCAGAGTCAACTACCAGGCCCGATTTCGGGTAAACAAGATTTGTTTAGCCTGATTTCAGCTATGTCAGGCTACCCTAACTGCTTCTAACCCTAGGATATACTTTGGAAAGCATTGGAAAGGGTGAAAATCCATTAGATATGAATTAGGAGAGTTATTTAGGGTGTGTATCAAATTTTAAGGTGTGTGAAAGTTCAAGGTTGAACTTTTAGCCTTATTTTGATAGTTTAGTGTTCCTATAGGATTAGGAACTCTCCAAGGACATTGTTGGCGCAATCGTCAAGGGGGAGAAAGCCTTTAGGGGGAGATTATCCATCATGGGATGATGGATGTGTTCTTCCTCATGAGGGGAAGAATTAAAAAATGGGAGAATGTGAGATGCCCAATTGGGAGAGTTTAAAGGATTGCCTCTCTTTAGTGATATGGGACTTATCACTATGAAGAGTGAAGGCATCCTAGGTATTTTTGGACCAAGGGGGAGATTGTAAGATCTCATTGGGATATTAGATATTGACACCCTTGGGGAGAGCCTTTTTGATGTATGTCAAAAAGGGGGAGAACTTGGGATTCCCAATTTAGAAAATTGGGGAGATTGGATTGAGTTAGTTTTCTAACTCAAAGATGTTGTTTTTTTTGTCAAACATCAAAAAGGGAAATATTGTTAGTGCAATCGGCCCAGGTCAAGATTGACCAAACTCGAGTTTGACTCGAGTAGTGTTTTGATGTTCGACATTGATGTTCGATAAAATGTATGACAACGTGATTGTCATGGGAAAGTCCAAGTCTTGAGTACTTGGCAATGGAAAGTCCAAGTCATGGGTATTTTGCATGGAAAGTCCAAGCCATAGGTACTTGGCATGGAAAGTCCAAGCATGGGTTTTGGCAAGGAAAAGTCTAAGCTTGAGTCTTAGCAAATGGAAAGTCCAACATGGGTTGGCAAGGAAAGTCCAAGGGGTGATATTGGCGGCGTAAAGTCCAAGGGTGGAGTCTTGGCAGCATAAGTCCAATGGTTGACGGTGTAAAATTCAAGCGGTAGTCTTGGTAGCGTAAGCCCAATGTGCCTTGGCGGCATAGACCATCTTAGCATGACAATAACGGATGAAAGCATCTAAAGGCTAGTGTATAGATGAACAAGTCATGGATGACTTGGAGGGATCTGATAGGTGTGAGGCTGACGGAGGTGGCTAGAAAACTTAGGTCTAAGCTAAGGGTGGTCTAGTAAGTATGAGGGCATCATACTTGGGGTTAAACCTCATGTTTGAGGTTATCAATCGACTGAGACTTTGGACTAGTCGATTGGTCAAGTGTTTTGACATTTGGCAGGCAAGTCGACTTGTAGCAGTCAACTAGGATTATGGCCAGTCAAACTACTGAGAGTCGACTAGTGTTCGACTACAGAAAATAGCCTAGCGATCACGCCAACAATGGGAAGTCGTGATGGTTGAGCGATCGGCGCCATGGATGACTGATCGCTAGTCGAGTTACGAGAAGCGAGAATGCTCGAGGCCCGTCACTCGGCTATGACCACAGCGATCATTGTTGGATAATGGTAGTCGACTGCCAGTGTAATCGTTGGTTTGAATGTCGACGTGGATTAAGTCCGTTGTGAGACAACGACATTGTTGGCAGTCGACTGGAGACTTTTGGCAGTCAACTGCCAGGTGGAAATCTGTTAGGACCTTTGTAACGCTAGAGGGGGGGGTGATTAGCGTCAATGGAATTCAACCGCGGTTGTGTCTACAAATTCGTTAGCGCAGCGGAATATAGATAATAAAATAACAATAATGAAAACACAACACGCTAACACGAGTATATAACGTGGTTCAGAACCGCACGGTTCCTACTCCACGGATCGGGCTCAAATGAGCCCTAGCGATGCCAATCACACACCACTATCAAATAACTCCTTCTCGGAACAATCCGGAGGTGGAGAAACCTCGTACAATATGATTACAACAATAATCAAATGAATACAAGCAATATAGTGAAATACAAAGCAATACAAGTAAAGGAAACACTTTACAAATGCTCTTTGAATGCTTGATCACTTGGTTGATCGAGTAGCACTTGGAGACCCTGAATTGCAGCAGCAACTCGCCCCAAATCGCCTCAAAGAACCATACCTTTTTCTTCCACCACGAGCTCCATATATAGCTTCAACTCGGCCGAAAAAGTCGATCAATGATCGATCGAGACCATCACGATCGATGCCATCGTTGTCGTGGAGACAACGGCTAGTTCCACGCTGGATAAGTCCAACGGAACCACATCACCGACCGACAGACCATCACTATCGACGATCGATGGAGTCCTCACTGACCACCGAGTCTCGACCCATTCTCGCGGGTCAATTTCGAGCACCACCGACCGATCGACGATCACGATCGCTGAGCCATCACCGATCCGCTAACCTATGGCAAATGATCGCAGGCCATAACCCGCAAATAAAACCCTAGTTGATTTCGGTCCACCGATCGCCACATGGCACCGGGCCGACCGCACACCTCAAACATGAGGTTTTAACTCAAGTATGGTTCCCCCATACTTGCTAGACCACCCTTAGCCTAGACCTAAGCCTTCTAGTCACCTCCATCAGCCTCACGCCTCTCGGATCCCTCCAAGTCATCCATGACTTGTTCATCCATCGCGCTAGCCTTCAGGTACTTCCGTCGGCTATGTCATGCTAACGGTGTCTACACCGCCAAGGCACATTGGACTTACGCCGCCAAGACTCCGCTTGGACTTTACGCAGCCAACCATTGGACTTATGCTGCCAAGACTACCGCTTGGACTTTACGCCGCCAATATCAAATCCCTTGGACTTCAAATGCCAACCCATGTTGGACTTTCCATGCCAAGACCATGCTTGGACTTCTCAAATGCCAAGACCATGCTTGGACTTTCCCTTGCCAACCCATGTTGGACTTTACATTGCCAAGACCCATGCTTGGACTTTTCCCAATGCCAAGTGTCCCACTTGGACTTTCCATGCCAAGACCCATGCTTGGACTTTACCATGACAATTACATTGTCATATGTTTTTGTCGAAACATCAAAACACATCAAAACATCACTCGAGCCAAACTCGAGTCCTGGTCAATCGTGACCTGGGCTGATTGCACCAACAAAATCTAGGTCACGATGAGGCTTAAAAGGAACTCGACGGGAGGGATTTCCACAGCGATTTCTTGGGCATTTTTTAGGCAATTTGTTGGTGCAAATCAGGGTCTTCAAGCACGGTTCAAGCAATCAATAAGCAAGCATCCAAAGCAATAGTTGTAAAGTTTTCTTTACGTTGTTTTGTGTATTTCATTTGTATTTGCTTGTTTATTACGTGTATTACTTTTGTAATCATTATAAGAGGTTTCTCCACCTCCGACTTATTGTCGAGAAGGAGTGTTTGTGATTATTAGTGGTGTTTGGCATCGCTAGGGCTCATTCAAGCCCAATCCGTTGAGTAGAAACTCTAAGGTTCCGAACCACGTTATATCGCTTGTATTTGTGCTTATGTTGTGTATTTGTTTCTATCATTATTATTTCCACTGCGTAAACTAACGTTTGAAGCAAGCACGCGAACAAATTCCATCAACGCAACGAACACGCTATTCACCCCCCCCCCTCTAACGATGTTCAATTCCCAACAAACCATATAATCAACCCATTGTCAAACAATTGTTAACTCATCGTCAAACATCAAAACACTACTCGAGTCAAACTCGAGTATGGTCAGTCGTGACCTGGGCCGATTTCATCAACAATTAAAAGGGTCATAAAGCTAAAGTTTTAGACAATTATGGGACTCAAAGATAATGTAGAAATTTATTGGATTTGATTGGAGTTTTATAAGGGTTAGATAAGACCATCAATAAATTTTAATCAAAACTCATTGATTGACCTAGAGGTATATTGTAGAAACGTTGATGACCACTAAAGGGGGGGTGAATAGTGGTTTCGATGTGTCGATGGAATTTGTTCGTGCTTGCTACAAAACTCATTATGCACAGTGGAAATAAAGATAATAAAGCAATAATAAAATATACAAGCACACAACACCAAGATATAACGTGGTTCAGAACCTTAGGGTTCCTACTCCACGAATTGAGTTCGAATGAGCTCTAGCGATGCAAATATCATCACTAATCAAATAAACTCCTTCTCGATAACAAGTCGAAGGCAGAGAAACCTCGTATAAGGATTACAAAAGTAATACAAAATAAATACAAGCAATTACAAGTGAAATACACAAAACACGTAAAGAAAACTTTACAAATGCACTTTGGATGCTTGCTTGTTTGATTGCTTGAACTGAGCTTGAAGACCCTGATTTGCATCAACAAATCGCCTCAAAATCGCCAAAGAAATCATTGTGGAAATCCCTCCCGTCGAGCTCCTTTTAAGCCTCCTCGCTACCTGGATTTCCGCCTTGCAATCGACTGCCATAAGTCCCCAATCGACTGCCAACAGTACCATTATGAGACAACAGCTTAATCCACGTCGACATTCAAGCCAATGGTTACACTGGCAGCCGACTGCCATTACCCAACAGTCGACTGCCAGAGCATTAGCCGATTGATCAGTCGGCTACCGAGCATTCTGCTCCCACAACCCAACCAGCAGTCGACTGCCATCAGTCAACTGTCCAATTCTGGCTATCGACTGCCAAGCCATTTTGCTGTAGTCAAACACTAATCAAGTCTAAGCAGTTCGACTGACCATAATCCCAGTCGACTGCCAAGAGTCAACTCGGCTGCCAAGTGTCAAAACACTTGACCAATCAACTGGTCCAAAGCCCCAGTCGACTGATAACCTCAACCATGAGGTTTAACCCCAAGTATAATGCCCTCATACTTGTTAGATCACCCTTAACCTAGACCTAAGCCTTCTAGTCACCTCCGTCAGCCTCATGCCTATCAGATCCCTCCAAGTCATCCATAACTTGTTCATCCATATACTAGCCTTCTGGTGCTTCCATTGGCTATTGTCATGCTAAGCTAGTCTATACCGCCAAGGCACATTGGGCTTATGTTGCCAAGACTACCACTTGGACTTTATGCCGCCAACCATTGAGCTTATGCTACCAAGACTCCACCCTTGGACTTTACGCCGTCAATATCAATCCTTATGTTGGAAGATCGTGGCCCGGCTAGAAGGGGGAGTTGAATAGCGTAGATGTTCGTCTATAGAAATCGTTTGCTTAATCGTCTACAATCAAGGTTAATGCAATGGAAATATAATGCTAAAGCAAAGACAATTACAACAAAAGAAAGAGTAAAGAGGACAAATGCTAACAAAGAGATGTAACGTGGTTCATGACCCTTGCCGCTAATCTACAAACGATTCGTTTGGCGAATCACTCCGTCAAATTCAATCACTAGTCTCTCCTTTAGCCCAAGCAAGGTGGAGGTAAATCTTCTTACAAGAACTCACTCCCTCTTACAATAGAATAGAGGTAAACACAAGAAGAGGAGTGAAAAACCGTGTAGAGCACTTAGGAGTAGAAGCATTAACAACCCCAAGGCCCTCTACCCTTCTTTTTATAGGGAAGAAGGGTTTCTTCCCGTTGGCCATGCAGCAGTCAACTGATGCATGGCATTAGTCGACTGCCAGTCTAACAGTCGATTTCCAACGACTTCTGACTTGTAGTCTTCACCGTCCAATGGAAACCTGGGCAGCCGACTGATGCCTTCGTAGTCGACTGATCAGTCAGCTACGCGAGGTTTTGTGCCCACGACCTCCTTCAACAGTCGACTACCATTACTTGGCAGTCGACTGATGGTGCAGCAGTCGACTGTTGGGTCATAAACCTTCAGTCGAACACCAGTCGAGCACCAGTCGAGTGCCATCGACGCAGAGTAGTCGACTACTATCTATAGCAATCGACTGATGTCGAGTAAAACATCAAACAAAACACTTGTTTGAGCCTCCGACGATCGGGTAAACCTCAAACCACCTATTTGAGCATCCGATACTTCCATTCGTCGAGTAAAACCCCAAACTCATGTTTGAGCATCCGACTTAACCAATCGTCGGGTAAAACCTCAAACACAAGTTTGAGCGTTCGACTTGTCGGGTAAAATCTAAAACCTAAGTTTGAGCGTCCGACACTTGACTTAGCCATTCGACCAAGTTCACTTATGAGCTACCGTTACAATCGCTCAATTTCTCATCTCCCATGGAGTCCCTCGCCGAAGCTCTCTTCGTCCAGCCACGTCCCTCGGATGCACTAAGCCCGTGGCTCCTCTAGTGTCATCCTTCGCGTCTCGCCCTGAAGTCTGCTTCCTTTGGCTTCACTCCAATGCTCCTCGTCCGGCGGTCCCTCGGACGCACCAAGCACACGGCTTCCGCAATACCATCCTTCACCGACTCAAGGACCCAAGCCATGAGATGGTGAACTCGCCAATGCTTCATCAAGTCAACACATATGTGATTCACTTAAGTCCTGCACAACTTAAACACACACATCAAATCACATAAACAACCTAACTTAAAACCTTTGCCACACACATCAAAACCAAACCATACTTGAGATGATTGCCCTAACAATCTCCCCCTTTTTAATGTGTGGCAATATGTTTAAGTTAGGTAAAACATTAACAAAATACACTAAGGCAGGAAAGCATGTAAACATAACATGAGTATCAAAACACTCTCCCTTAATACATGCAACTCCCCCTTAACACATGTTAATTCCCCTCCCAGCATGATTAACTTAAACTCTCACATTTCTCCCCCTTTGACACCATCAAAAATATTAAACATATGTCATATAACATGGCAGCAAAGTCTTAATGGAAGAAAATGACCAAAACATGTTAAAAACTACACAAAGTAAGTTACTATGCTCGTACACAGTCTATCAGTCGACTAGTTCAAATAACCAGTTGACTGACACCTGATTTCAACCTTTTCTGATTTTTGAACCCAAGTTCAAAAATGCACTAAAAATTACAGAAAATTCGAAAAAACATGAAATTTGGGGAACATATTTCTTATGAGTCCCTTTATCAATGAAAAATGATTTTTCAAGAAAAAGCATTCATTTTTCAAACATTTGGCAAAAACTCAAAAGTTGTAAAAACCTTCAATCATTTTATCAACTTTGAAACCTAATTTTGCCTTGAGTTGTTTTAAAACATCAATTCACTGTTTGCAAAACATAAAATGGTTTTAAATCATTTAAAATATCCAACTATGATCTATAGGTAATATGTCCATTGATTAAACATGTGCTTTCCCCATAATTGGTCTATGACTGCTATGTTATGATACACCTAATGACCCATCAAAATGTCATAAGCATAAGTGAGTCATTTGTATCAATCTAATATCTCACCCATTACTATGTTATCAATCAAGTTAGTCTTATGGTGAATTGTGAGATGTGACTAAAGTTAATTATACTTAACCAAAATTTCATGCAATTCTATCCAAGGTTAAGTATCATCCTAAAACACTCATCATAATCATACATCAAGTATATCCTCAAGTATCACAAATCATGATTCAAACATAATTACCCAACATCATAAGTCAACCATTTAACATGATATAAAATAAATTCACTTATTGTTGACTATCCTAGGGTTTTTCTAACCCTTAAGGATTGACTTGAGAATCCAATATAAATTCTTTCCAATAGGGTTCACCAAGAACTCCTTAGAGATCCTTTTCCCTTAAGGTCTTATTCTCTTCTACACATGCATCATTAGTATTAGAAGAAATAGCATTATCATTTAAACATGCATTTTCTAGCTTTTCTTCTAATTTCCTAATATCATCAAGAATGCATTTGTTTTTCTTCTTAGCCCTAAGTAAATCCCTAGTTAAACTATAAATCATGGAAATAACCTTTTTAGGAGGAAGATTTGTTACCTCACTTACCCAATCCTCTTGTTCTGAATTTGATGAAGATGATGCTCCCTCTACACTTGAGCTCTCCTCCTCACTTGTGCTTCATTCTTCTTGCTCAGATGAGGTGGAGGCTACGTCATCTATCCCCATTAGTGAGAGGCTTGTGAATACTTCTTCTTCCTCCGATGAGGACGAATCATCCCACGTAGCTTTCAAGTTCCGGGGCTTTGACTTCTCCTTTTCCTTGGACTTCTTCTCTTCTTTCTTTTTGCTTTTCTTCTTGCTATTCTTTTTCTTCTCTTCCTTGCTCTTGTTTAATTGAGGACACTCATCCCTCATGTGCCCCTCTCCTTGGCAATTGTAGCAAATCACCTTCCTTTGCCTTCTTCCCCTATCATGAGATTTGTTAAATTTAAAACTTTTTAAAGCACGTCTCACCTTCCTTACCATATATGCTTCTTCATTGCTATTCATGGAGGAGGAGGATTCGTCATCGGATGAGGAGGGTGGAGTCTCCTTCTTCTTTCCTTTGTTTGCTACTGAAGCTACTCCCTTTGAATTTTGGCTTGGTTCTTCTACTATTCCTTCAAGTCTAGTTTCATGAAGCTCCATAGTAGAAAAGAATTCTTCTAGAGTACTTACCTCTAGATTCCTTGAAATGTAAAAAAAATCCACCATTGAGCTCTACTTTGATGATCAGGGAAATGCATCTATAGCATTCATGATCATATCCTGATTTGATAGCTTCTCACCTACACTTGATAACCCATTAATAATTTCTTTGAATCTTGAATGCAAAGAAAGTACCTTTTCTCCTTTATCTAATTTTATATTGTTGAGTTGAGATCAGAGAAGGTCCCTTCTTGCTAACTTGGCTTTGGAGGTGCCTTCATGAAGCTCTATCAATTTTTCCCACATTTCCTTGGCGCTTGAGCACTCTCCAATTCGATTGATTTCTTGTTGAGGTAGCACATTGTAAAGATGGTGCTTGGCTTTTGAATTCGCTAAGTGCTCCTTTCTTTGCTTCTTGGTCCATCTCGATTTCTCTAATAGCTCCCCTTCTTCATCCCTAGGTACTTCGAAATCGTTTTCCATAATAAGCATGATATCAAAATCAGTTTCAAAGAATACCTCCATTCTCTTCTTCCACCAAGAGAAGTCGCCTTCGAATTTGGGTGGATGAATGTTTGAGCCGGCCATTTCGTTGATTGTTGCGGCGGTGAGTCCAGCGACAATCTCCTTGCTCTGATACCACTTGTTGGAAAATCGTGGCCCAACTAGAAGGGGGATTGAATAGACTAGATGTTCGTCTATAGAAATCGTTCGCTTAATCGTCTACAATCAAGGTTAGCACAGTGGAAATATAATGCTAAAGCAAAGACAATTAAAACAAAACAAAGAATAAAGAGCACAAATGCTAACAAAGAGATGTAAAGTGTTTAACGACCCTTGCCACTAATCCACAGACGATTCGTTTGGCGAATCACTCCCTCAAATCCAATCACTAGTCTCTCCTTTAGCCCAAGCAAGGTGGAGGTAAATCTTCTTACAAGAACTCACTCCCTCTTACAATAGAATAGAGGTAAGCACAAGAAGAGGAGTGGAAAACCATGTAGAGCACTTAGGAGTAGAAGCATTAACAACCCCAAGGCCCTCTACCCTTCTTTTTATAGGGAAGAAGGGTTTCTTTCCATTGGCCATGAAGCAGTCGACTGATACATGTCATCAGTTGACTACCAGTCTAATAGCCATCTTCTAATGGCTTCTGACTTGTAGTTGTCACCGTCCAACGGAAACTTGGGCAGTCGACTGCTGCTCTCAGTAGTTGACTGATGCCTTTGTAGCCGACTGATCAGTCGGCTATGGGAGGTTCTGTGCCCGCGACCACCTTCAGCAGTCGACTATCATTCCTTGGCAGTCGACTAATGGTACAACAGTCGACTACTGGGCCACAAACCTTCAGTCGAACACCAGTCGAGTGCCATCAACTCAGAGCAGTCGACTGGTGTTGGATAAAACCTCAAACAAAACACTTATTTAAGCCTTCGACGATCAGGCAAACCCAAACTACCTGTTTGAGCATTCGACACTTTCATTTGTCGAGTAAAACCTCAAACTCATGTTTGAGCATCGACTTAACCAATCGTCGAGTAAAACCTCAAACACAAGTTTGAGTGTTCGACTTGTCGGGTAAAACCTCAAACCTAAGTTTGAGCGTCCAACACTTGATTTAGCCATTCGGCCAAGTTCACCTATGTGTTGGTGCAATCGGCCTAGGTTACGATTGACCAAGACTCGAGTTTGACTTGAGTGATGTTTTGATGTTTCGACAAAAACATATGACAATGTAATTGTCATTTGGTAAAGTCCAAGTTTTGAGTACTTGGCATGGAAAGTCCAAGTGGGACACTTGGCACATGAAAAGTCCAAGCATGGTCTTGGCATTTGAGAAGTCCAACATGGGTTGGCAAGGGAAGTCCAAGCATGGGTCTTGGCATGGAAAGTCCAAGCATGGTCTTGGCATGGAAAGTCCAACATGGGTTGGCAAGGGAAAGTCCAAGCTTGAGCCTTGGCATTTGAGAAGTCCAAGGGTTTGATATTGGCAGCGTAAAGTCCAAGCGGGAGTCTTGGCAGCATAAGTCCAATGGTTGGCGGCGTAAAGTCCAAGCGGAGTCTTGGCGGCGTAAGTCCAATGTGTCTTGGCGGTGTAGACACCATTAGCATGACATAGCCGATGGAAGCACCTGAAGGCTAGCACGATGGATGAACAAGTCATGGATGACTTGGAGGGATCCGAGAGGCGTGAGGCTGATGGAGGTGGCTAGAAGGCTTAGGTCTAGGCTAAGGGTGGTCTAGCAAGTATGGGGGAACCATACTTGGGTTAAAACCTCATGGTTGAGGTGTGTCAGTCGACTGATGTCATGTGGCAGTCGACTGGACCAAGTCAACTAGGGTTTGACTGCGGGAAGTGGCCTAGCGAAATGACCGCCATTGTTAGCAATGATGCTCGATTTTGACCGCACGAGATGGAGTCTCACTCATCGAGATGAGCGGTCGGTGATGAGCTCATCGATCGTGATGGTCATGATCAGTCGACTGATGTCCTAGCTGTTGGATTTTTTCCATCGTGGATTACACCATTGTCTCACTGGCAATGCGATCGATGATATGGTCCCGATGATCGATCCACCTTTCCAAGCTATATAAGGAGCTCGTGATGGAGGAAAAGATAGCAATTTTCTTGAGCGAAATTAAAGAGGGAAGTTGGTGCTTTCCAGTCCTTCAAAGCTAGTTCAAGGCAATCAAAGATCAAGCAATCCAAAGCTCTTGTAAAGTGTTTTTCCTTTACTTGCATTTGTATTTCATATTGTATTTGCTTGTATCTACTTGATTATTGTTGTAATCATATTGTACGAGGTTTCTCCGCCTCCGGATTGTTCCGAGAAGGAGTTATTATTATAGTGGTGTGTGATTGGCATCGCTAGGGTTTATACGAACCCGATCCGTGGAGTAGGAACCGTGCGGTTCCGAACCACGTTAAATCTTTGTGTCTTTGTGTGTGCTTGTCCATTTCATTATTGTATTATATCTATATTCCGCTGCGCTAACGAAATTGTAGAGACGAACGCGATCGATTTCCGACAACTTTAGAACGACGCTATTCACCCCCCCTCTAGCCGTTCCAATATTTCTAACAAGTGGTATCAGAGCCATGACATCATATGCCATGTGTTTTGTTTAGGGTTATTTTAGATGTCATGTGTTTTTAAAGTTCATCATATGCCATGACATCATGATCATTGGTCATGTTTTTATTTTGCCATCACTATGCCATGATCATTTCATGCATTAATTTGATTGAACATTGATTTAAGGAAAATGGCATGACTTGAAGTCTCACTTATAAGGGAATCAAGTAGAGTTGCCTAGAAAATGCATGAAACCCTAGATAAAGTAAATCAAAACCCACATCTCACATCACATTGACATGTATGTGTATTTATACACCCTAGATACATGTGAGATGCTAGGATAATAAGTTAGGTTCAAGGTGCATAGGTAGTGCATCTAGATGAACTCAAACTTATTTCAACTATCACCAAGAATCATAAGGAAAGCTAATATACAAGTTATGTATACTTAGCCAATATATTATGGTTCAAAATAGGTTTTCAAAAACATTTTAAAATCAATTTAGAAAACCTTAGTGAAGTCTATCTTTTGATAGCCATCATCATTGTAGAAGTTGATACAAAGTGGATCAAAAACTTTAAAGTTTTTAATAGTTTTGAACTTTGTATCAATCTCCTATTTCAATGGTAAAAATATTTTTCCAAAATTTTTCATTGATTGTATGTGTGATAAGTAATATACGTATCAAGTTTCGTGATTTTTTGATTTACGTAGAATTACTTATGAATTTCCAAAAGTTGAGTCTGATTTTTGAAAATCAGGTTTTGATTATCGATCACGCCGCTCTGGTCTGATCGGTGATGAAAAGTTGGAATCATTGCGGCGTTGTATCACTCATTGTTGTCTCGTGTCAATCGATGATGGACACATCACGATCATTGTATCGAGTCGTGATAGCCCGATTCGGGGTAACCAAAGTTGTTTAACCCGATTTCAGCTGCGGTTAAGGTCCCTAACCACTCCTGACCCTAGGATATACCTTGGGAAGCATGATGAAGGGTGAAAATCCATTGGATATGGATTAGGAGAAGTGTTTAGGGTTTGTATCAATTTCAAGGTGTTGGAAAGTTCAATGTTGAATTTCTACCCTTAATTTTTGATGGCTTAGAGTTCCTATTGGCTTAGGGGCTTCCCAAGGACATTGTTGGTGCAATGGTCAAGGGGGAGCGAGCCTTTAGGGGGAGGTATCCATCTTGGGATGATGGATGTGTTTTTTCTCCTTGAAAAGGAAAAGTTATTGGGAAAGTATCATCAATTGGAAAAATTGATGGGTTTTTGATACCCAATTTAGAAATTGGGAGAGTAAATAGGATTGCCTCTCTTGAGTGATATATGACATATCACTAGGAAGATGGTAGGCATCCTAGGTATTTTTGGACCAAGGGGGAGATTGTAAGATCTCATTGGGACATGAGACATTGACCTCCTTGGAGAGAAAACCTTTTTGATGTTAGTCAAAAAGGGGGAGAATGTTTGGGGGAGAACATTTGGAGAGTATTTACCAATTTGGGATAATTGGTAAAGGATTTGAGTTAGTGTTCTAACTCAATCATTTGTTTGGTTTTTGTCAAACATCAAAAAGGGGGAGATTGTTGGTGCAATCGGCCCAGGTCACGATTGACCAGGACTCGAGTTTGACTTGAGTGATGTTTTGATGTTTCGACAAAAACATATGACAATGTAATTGTCATTTGGTAAAGTCCAAGTTTTGAGTACTTGGCATGGAAATTCCAAGTGGGACACTTGGCACATGAAAAGTCCAAGCATGGTCTTGGCATTTGAGAAGTCCAACATGGGTTGGCAAGGGAAGTCCAAGCATGGGTCTTGGCATGGAAAGTCCAAGCATGGTCTTGGCATGGAAAGTCCAACATGGGTTGGCAAGGGAAAGTTCAAGCTTGAGCCTTGGCATTTGAGAAGTCCAAGGGTTTGATATTGGCAGCATAAAGTCCAAGAGGGAGTCTTGGCAGCATAAGTCCAATGGTTGGTGGCGTAAAGTCCAAGCGGAGTCTTGGTGGCGTAAGTCCAATGTGCCTTGGCGGTGTAGACACCATTAGCATGACATAGCCGATGGAAGCACCTGAAGGCTAGCGCGATGGATGAACAAGTCATGGATGACTTGGAGGGATCCGAGAGGCGTGAGGCTGATGGAGGTGGCTAAAAGGCTTAGGTCTAGGCTAAGGGTGGTCTAGCAAGTATGGGGGAATCATACTTGGGTTAAAACCTCATGGTTGAGATGTGTCAGTCGACTGATGTCATGTGGTAGTCGACTGGACCAAGTCAACTAGGGTTTGACTGCGGGAAGTGGCCTAGCGATCATTCGCCATTGTTATATAGCGATCGATGGATGAGCGGCCGATCGATCATGTGATCGGTCGGTGATGCTCGGTTGGCCCGGAGAATGGAGTCTCACTCGACTGCTGAGACGAGCAGTCGAGTGATGGCTCATCAGTCGACTGATGGTCATGATCAGTCGCCTGATGTCCTAGCCGTTGGATTTTTTTCCAACGTGGATTACACCGGTGTCTCACGACGGTGCGATCGATCGGTGATGGTCCGTCGATCGGATCCACCTTTCGGCAAAGACAGGTTGAAGCTATATAAGGAGCTCGTGATGGAGGAAAAGATAGCGATTTTCTTGAGCGAAATTGAAGAGGGAAGTTGGTGCTTTCTAGTCCTTCAAAGCTAGTTCAAGGCAATCAAAGATCAAGCAATCCAAAGCTCTTGTAAAGTATTTTTCCTTTACTTGCATTTGTATTTCATATTGTATTTGCTTGTATCTACTCGATTATTATTGTAATCATATTGTACGAGGTTTCTCCACCTCCAGATTGTTCCGAGAAGGAGTTATTATTATAGTGGTGTGTGATTGGCATCGCTAGGGTTCGTACGAACCCGATCCGTGGAGTAGGAACCGTGCGGTTCTGAACCACGTTAAATCTTCGTGTCTTTGTGTGTGCTTGTCCATTTCGTTATTGTATTATATCTATATTCCGTTGCGCTAACGAAATTGTAGAGACGAACGCTATCGATTTCCGACAACTTTAGAACGACGCTATTCACCCCCCCTCTAGCCGTTCCAATATTTCTAACACTATGAGCTACCATTACAATCGCTCAATCTCTCATCTCCCATGGAGTCCCTCGCCGAAGCTCTCTTCGTCCAGCCACGTCTCTCGGATGCACTAAACCCGCGACTCCTCTAGTGTCATCTTTCGCGTCTCGCTAGAGCTGTCAAGTTGGGTTAGGCCCACCGGGTTGACCCGCCCCGCCAAACAATTTAAGCGGGTTGGGTTGAATTTTTATCAACCCGCCATTTTGGCGGGCCTAAATGGAGCGACCCGCGCAGGTTGCGGGTTGCGAGTTTAGACGGGTTGGCCCGCCGTGGGACGGGTTGGCCCGCGGGTTGAGAAATATCAAAAGGTAAGTTTTTCACCATTATAATCTTCTTCTATCACACATACACCTCAACAAAGTATAAAAAAAGTTAAGAGTAAACAAAAAAATATATTTTTTATACTCTAATTATTTTTTATTATCTTGTCACTACTATTCTAATTAATATAGGAAATAATAACATATCAAAATCAAATAATTACCCAAGCTAAAAAATCTTAATTGAATCTCTATTTGAAAGAGCAAAAATTTACATTTACATATTATCGAGATTTGAATATTTTAGAACATTGGAAAGGAATCAAAAACATCGGTACTCAATTTTATAAGTCGATAATTGAATCTCAATTATAAGATTTTAGTTACTTCAAATATTTATTTTTTTAATCATGGTACTCTATCTGTCTTACAAGTCATTACCTCAACACCTCAGTAATTTTAGATATATTTTTTAAATTTGTGTAGCCCACGGGTTGGCCCGCCTAACCCGCAACCTGCCTTGGGTTGGGTTGGGTTGGAAATTTCTCAACCCGCTGAGATGGTGGGTCGGCCCGCCCCTCTCCGCTAAATATTGGATTTACGACGGGTTAGCCCGCCCTGCCATGGGTCGACCCATTTGACAGCTCTACGTCTCGCCCTGAAGTCTATTTCCTTTGCTTCACTCCAATGCTCCTCGTCCGGCGGTCCCTCGAATGCACCAAGCGCATGACTTCCGCAATGTCATCCTTCACCGACTCAAGGATCCGAGCCATGAGATGGTGAACTCGCCAATGCTTCATCAAGTCAACACATGTGTGATTCACTTAAGTCCTGCACAACTTAAACACATACATCAAATCACATAAACAACCTAACTTAAAACCTTTGCCATACACATCAAAACCAAACCATACTTGGGTTAATTGCCCTAACACCTTGGACTTCCCTTGTCAACCCATGTTGGACTTTCCATTTGCCAAGACCCAAAAAAAAAATGTGGAACCGCCCTTGGACTTTTCCTTGCCAAGACCCATGCTTGGACTTTCCATGCCAAGTATCCATGACTTGGACTTTCCCATTGCCAAGTATCTCACTTGGACTTTCCATGCCAAGTACCCATGACTTGGACTTTCCCATGACAATCACATTGTCATACATTTTGTCGAACATCAAAATATCACTCGAGTTAAACTCGAGTCTGATTAATCATGACCTGGGTCGATTGCACCAACATATATGAATACTAAAAGTTGGGATTGGAGTGGAAGAGGTGGGTATAAAGAAGGTAGAAAAGTGTTCAACCCTGATTCTAAATTTTCTTCATGAAGTTATGACTTTGTACCAATTGACACACGAGTTGAATATTTGTAAACATGCTTTGCAGAACTAAGAAGGTCATTAAGCTACGACTTTAGGGCATAATGAGACTCAAGAGTAATGCAGAAATCTATTGGATTTGAATTGGATCCAATTAAAGCTAGTTAAGATCATCAATAAATTTTAGTCAAAACTATTAGATGAATATAAAAATAAATTTTGACCAAAATTCATTAATGGACTTAAAGGATTCAGAAAATTAAAATCTAGGCATAGAGTATAAAAGGAGAGTGTAGAGAAGTTAAAGATGATGTGCAACCCTACTTATCAACCTTCTATATGAGGTTATAATTCTGCGTCAACTAGCCCATGGATTAAATTTTTTTTGAACATGATAGTGTTGATTTTAAAGGTTCAACACTACTTTGATGTCGATTCTCAAAGTTCAATACCACTTTATTACTGAGTTCAAGAAATTAGAATTATGTGGTATTGGTTTTGAAATTTTAGAAGCACTTTGGTGCTAATTTTCAAAGTTTAGCATTATAGTGTTGTTGAGTTTGAGAAATTAAAATTGTGCTATACTAATTTTAAAAGTTCAACATCACTATGGTACTGGTTTTCAATGTTTAGCACCACTGTGGTGCTATGTTGGAATGATCAACATCACTGTATTTGGAAGGTTAAGCAATATCTTGATTCTAGTTTCCATAGATCACCACCAGTGCAATGCTAGGTTTAAATGTGTGGAATTCTAAATATGTCAAGGAAGATCGAATATTTAGCATTAGAGAAGGTCCAGTAGGCCAAGGTTAATCAAATGCTAGGCACGAGAATAAAAGTGCAAACACGTCAGAAATGATAAGATGTTTCATGTCAATGAAGTCTTGGAAGGTGATGACCGAGTGCTAGATAGGTGAAGTTCCGACAGGTCAAAAGTGACTAGATATTAGGTGAGAGAAGACTTGATAGATTGAGGCCAACTAGATACTAGGTGAAGCAAGAATTAGATTTAGGTAAAATTGAAAGTGAGTTATCAGTCGATTGATAGGGTATATCAGTCGACTGATAAATCATAAATCTTAAATTTAGGGATTTGAGGGAGTTTAGGGCAAGAGCAGTCGACTGATGGATTTCACTAGTCGACTGCTAGAGAACAATCAATTGATAAGAGTGATCAGTCGACTAGTGTTATTGTAGCAAAGTACAAAAGATTCTATAGCCAATTGTGGGACTCAATTGAATAGATTCCAATCGACTGATGTTGATGTGGATAGAGACGTTAAGTTGACATATCAGAGCAACTTTTGGATCCACAGTATAATAGTCGATTGATAGAAGAATGTAATTGACTAACTCGCAAAAAGCATCCCAATAACAACTCTATAAAGGAGGATTTCATGGTGACTTTAATAAGTCAATTCTAGGAGACTTTGAAGAAGAAAGTGTTGTTGCATTCTAGACTTTCAAAAGACAAATTCAAAGCAACTAAAGCAACAAGAAAGTGAACAAAAATGAAAATCACTTGTAAAATTGTTTGTTTCAATTTCTTCTTATTCCATTTTGTATACTTGTAGTCTTGGTTGCATGTACTAGTAAAAAATAAGTTGTAAGATATTTTTCCGCCTTTGGAAGGTATTCAGTAAAGAGAAAGAATAGTGTAGCTATTGCTAAGAGCTATGCTGTGGAATATGAACTAGGGCTTTCAAACCATATAAAATCAAGGCGTCGTTGTGTTTGCCCTAAGTTGTTATTCTTATTGTTAGTTTCTACTGCATATAATATCTTGTAGATGAACAAATCGAATGATGATCAAGCAACAAATCACAAATGATATTCACACCCTTTTAGCAACATCAAAGTCCCAATAAGTAGTATCAAAGAAAGGTTGCCTCCACGAATTAATCGTTGATGGAGAACAAAGATCGAGGTAGAAGATAAAGCCTTAGATTTTAAAGATACAAATGAAGCTTAATGACAGATACAAATATGACACCCAAGTACCTCCACCTTATGAATTGAAAAGCTTTGAGCATTGGAGATCAAGGATGGAAAATTTCTGCATGATGGACATTGAAAATTAGTTCATCTTGATGGAAGGATTTGAAGACCCAAAGGATAGGAAAGGAAAACTCCTCAAAAAAGAAATGGACTGAGGAGCAAATTCAAAAATTTGAAATGAATAAAAAGGTAATCAAAATTTTGATAAATTTAATACCTAATAACATTTTATGTAAATTTGAAGAATGCATGTGAACGATGGAGCAAGTTAATCAAGCTTTATAAAGAGCCCTCTTTAGCACAAGAGTAAAATGTATCCTAGGAAGAAAATTCATTGGCTCAAGAGCACAAAAATTCAGAAGTTGAGAGATGCTCAACATTCGAGATGAAAGATATTGTAGAAGCCTCTACTTCAAGGATTAAGAGAGAGGAAATAAGAGAAAACCTCGACATCTAGAGCTAATGAAGAAGAAATCTATGCTTCCCCTATCACCATGGAAGGTAACACAATTTCAATTTATAAAAATAAAGATCATATAATATGTTTTGAGTACAGCGAGAATGAGCATTATAAGAGTAGGTGCCCAAAGTTAATTAAGAAAAAAGTTTAAGCAACACCAAAGGCTAAGAAAAAGCCTAAAGAAGTTAAGTTTTTGGTGCAAAAGGGCAAAGAACACATAGTGTGTTCTTTATGTAACCAACATAGATATTACCGAAATCAATATCCAAGGGGGAGACACTCAAGGATGGATATAAGAGGAAGCTCAAGTTTAGAGGGAGCTCCTAAGGCATGACTTAAGGTATCTTTAATTAATGAAATTTCTTTATATTATGATAAAAGTATATATGCTAGAACTAAATTTTATGATTTAAGTGTTCAATATCATGATCAGGAGCCTAAGGATAATTCTAGATTTCATAAGACAAGAACTACCCCACCTAAGGATAGAAAGGATGAAAAAATCTAGACAATAACTTTGAAAAATAGACGTATGTTTAGGGGAAAAAAATTATCAAGGGAAGCATGAAAAATCAAGAATCGTGATTTTAAAAAAGAAAAAAAATCAAGTTTTGAGATCAAGACTCAATAAATTAGAAAAAAATCCTTAAGCGATGAAAAATATATTTAAAGGGCCAAAGAGGCAAAGCTTAGGGTTTGGTAGGCAAGAGTCATCTAAGGATAAGAAGAGTTTGAGATACAATCCTAAGTTTAAGAAAAATATGTGTTTGTACCATAGAGTTTCATATAACTATGGAACAATTCTAGATCTAGTAATGTCAAGATTACAAGGGAAGTCATTCATAGAGTTGACCTTGATGAGATTTTAATGACTAGCACTTCTAAGAAGTTTAAGAGAGTCATAAGGAAGGTATCAAGAGAAATTATCTCTAGTGAATACTTAAAAAATCCAAAGAGCTTCAATATATATTGGATTCCTAGGACTGTGATCCCCTCACACTAAATGTTATAGGTATGTCAACTTAGAGTGGAAGGGTAGTTAATCTAATCATAGTAAAGTTGACACTTTAGGATATTTTAGAGGTATAATACTACTTTGAAAATAAAATTAGAATTTTATCCTAAAAAAATTTCGGATGTGTAAATGGAAATCGAAGTTTAAAATTTAATCATGATTGACACATTAAGATAGAGTTAATAGTGTGTCAAGTTTGAAGTTTCGATACACTCAAGGAAATTGGTTCGTTCTTATATCAAATTTGACATTTGGCATAATTTTTAGATAATGACACTTTGATTGAAGACTTAGGTATGGTCCTTATACCATATTAATCTTATAATTATCATGTTTTGCGTGTCATATTATAAGTCATGACATCATACCATACATGATACACTTATCATGCTATGATAAATGCATCATTTAAAATTGGTAGATTTTTTTGAAAGCTATTTATTTAATGTATGTCATGATTATATTTATATATTGATTATTTATTTACAATTAAGAAAAATTGATATTATTTGACATGTTAGATATGACAGTCAAATTAGAAATACTTAGATAGAAATACATGATACTTTAATCTAGGGAACAACTAATTTACATCTTACAAATATTATAGGAACACTTGTGTGTATTGTGACACATTAAATACAAGCGAGATGTTAGAATGATGAGTTAAGTTCGAGATATTGATCTGGTGCATTAAATTGAACTAAATTTCATTAAATGATATGAATTTTCTATGAAACAATCATGTGAAAAGTTAATGTACAAGTCATATATAGTTGACCCATTGAAAGATTTTTAAAATTATTTTGGAATCTATTTGTTGATAAAAAAACATCATTGATAGTATTGATATAAAGTTAGGATGAAATATTAATGTTTTTAATTTTGTATCATTATTTAAAAATAATAAGTTTTTTCATAGAAAACTATTTTTCTCTTATAGTATTTAATATAAGTAATGTCTATATGAAATTTCAATATTTTTTTTAAAACATAGAATTATTTATGCTTTTTCAAAGTTGATCTAAAATTATATTTCAGAATAATCATAAACCAATCAACTATTTTAGAGTAATAGTTAACTACTATAGGTATTAGTTGATTAGTGGCCTATATCAGTCAACTATTAATGTTAAATAGGATTGTTTTAGTCATTTAAGCTCAACTCTAACTACTCTTAACCATTTTAATATGCTTGATTAAGCATTAAAAGGATTTTTTTTTGGTAAAGATGAATAGGAGAGTTAAATAGGAGAAACATCAAACTTTTAAAGGAGGATAAGGTTCAAGGTTGAACTTTTGACCTCATGATTTAGAATTTAGAAATTCTTAAAAGTGTAGGAACTCTTCAAAGACATTTTTGATACAATGGTTAAGAAGGAATATGCCTTTTGGAGAGGTCCTTCTTTAAGGCATGTTAAATGATTGATTTATCAAAATGGAAGAATAAAGAATAGTTATATTTCAATCATATAAATGGTCGAAAAGGAGGAGAGCGAAATATTTTAGATGTTGATGAATGAAGAGTAAGGTTGAAGTTTGTGTAAACTT
Source organism: Wurfbainia villosa (assembly GCA_025175895.1). Classification (NCBI taxonomy): domain Eukaryota; kingdom Viridiplantae; phylum Streptophyta; class Magnoliopsida; order Zingiberales; family Zingiberaceae; genus Wurfbainia; species Wurfbainia villosa. The sequence continues at coordinate 2,193,922 of CM046005.1, forward strand.
GTTTATATATGTCAAAAGGGGAGAATGAAGTGTTTAAGTTAGGAATCTTTTGTTGGTGCAATCGGCCCAGGTCACGATTGACCAGGACTCAAGCTTGACTCGAGAGATGTTTTGATGTTCGACAAAAACATATGACAATGTGATTGTCATGGGAAAGTCCAAGTCATGAGTACTTGACATGGAAAGTCCAAGTGAGACACTTGACATTTGGGAGAGTTCAAGCATGGGTCTTGGCAATGGAAAGTCCAAGTCATGAGTACTTGGCATGGAAAGTCCAAGTGGGACACTTGGCAATGGAAAGCCAACATGGGTTGGCAAGGGAAAGTCCAAGCTTGAGTCTTGGCATTTGAGAAGTCCAAGGGGTTTGATATTGGCGGCATAAAGTCCAAGCGGGAGTCTTGGAAGCATAAGTCCAATGGTTGGCGGCGTAAAGTCCAAGCAGAGTCTTGGCAGCGTAAGTCCAATATGCCTTGGCGATGTAGACACCGTTAGCATGACATAGCCGATGGAAGCACTTGAAGGCTAGCGCAATGGATGAACAAGTCATGGATGACTTGGAGGGATCCGAGAGGCGTGAGGCTGACGAAGGTGGCTAGAAGGCTTAGGTCTAGGCTAAGGGTGGTCTAGCAAGTATGTGAGAACCATACTTGGGTTAAAATCTCATGTTTGATGTATGCCAGTCGACTGGTGTCATATGGTAGTCGACTGGCGTGAGTCAACTAGGGTTTGACTATGGAAATTGGCCTAGCAGTCGACTGCTAGAGGTGGGTAGTCGACTGATTGGTCAAGCAGTCGACTGATCTTGTGGTCAATCGACTGGTGCTCAAAAATTCGAGCACAGAATGGAGTTGAGACTCGACTGCGAGGCTAGCAGTCGAGTGAAGGCTCCATCAGTCAACTGATGATGGATCCGTTGGATCTTTCTAGCATGGATCTAGCCGTTGTCTCACGATAACAGTGGCATCAGTCGACTGATGGTCCCGAGCAGTCGACTGATCGGTGATTTCTAGCCCAGGTTGAAGCTTTAAATGGAGCTCGTGGAGGAGATTTCGACCAAGGTTCTTTGAGGTATTTTGGGGTGAGTTGCTGCTGCAATTCAAGGTCTCCAAGTGCTACTCGATCAACCTAGCAAGCAAGCATTCAAAAGAGCTTTGTGTAAAGTTTTCTTTACATCTCTTATTGTATTTCATATTGTATTTGCTTGTTGTATTTAGTTTATTGTTGTAAACTATTGTAAGACGTTTCTCCACCTCCGACTTGTGTCGAGAAGGAGTTATTGCATAGTGGTGTATGATTGGCATCGCTAGAGCTCTTTAGAGCTCGATCCGTGGAGTAGGAACCATTCGATTCCGAACCACGTTAAATACTTGTGCTTGTGTATTTATCTATTTTGTTATTGCTTTATTATTATTCCGTTGCGCGCTAACGAAGTTTGTAGACGAACGCGAAATGAATTCCATCTCGCAACTAGCACGATGCTATTCACCCCCCCTCTAGCGGTCAACATTTTCTCCAACAAGTGGTATCAGAGCCCAGGGCTCTTCTACGGACTAATTGTCGGGAGCAAAACCCGCTAGAGAGAAGAAGATGGATCTTCAAGAAAGATGGGGTGATGACATAGCGATTCCACCCGCCTTTGACCGCAAAGATTTTGCGTATTGGAAAAGTAGGATGGAATATTTTCTAATGTCAAATATAGAAATTTGGTTTGCTGTGATTATAGGATTCGATGCTCCAAGAGGAGAGAACGGAGAAATCCTCAAGATGAAGAGGTGGATCGAGGAGCAACGACAAAAATTCAAGACAACCGTTAAGGAAACAAAAATGTTAGTTAATTTGATATCTAATGATATTTTGTCTAGATTATGAAGCTATAGGGATGCCAAGGAGTTGTGGAACAAGTTGGTCAAGTTCTACGACAATAACGAATCGGTCCAAGAAGACTTGGAAGAGGAGGAGACCAAAGAAGAAGCTTCATCATCCTCACAAGAAAGTGAGGAGTCAACTTCCGGATCGAAGGAAGAAAAAGTAGAAGAGGTGGAAGAGACCTCCACCTCTAGGATTGAGGGGGAGGAGAGGTCATCTTCAACACCGGAGCCAACTCAAGAGGAACCATCCACCTCCGATCGAGAAGAAGAACAAATCCAAAATTCCACCATTGACCTAGGTAACTCAAACATTGTGGCTAAAATCAAAAATCATATAATATGTTTTGAGTGTAGGGAGCAAGGACACTATAAGAGTAAGTGTCCTAAAAGGATCAAGAAGTCTCCTCCGGCACCGAAAGTCAAGGATGTCGGTCCCCCAACAACCAAAAGTAAGGAGCAAGTGATTTGCTTCAAATGTCGGCAACTGGGACACTACCAGGATCAATGCCCAAAGGGGGAGAAGAAGACTCAAAGGGGAGCATCACAAGTAGGAGGAGCCTCTAAGGCAAACCCTAAGATATATCTAAATAATACTCTTTCTTTAAATAATAAGCAAAAGCATGCTAGGAGTTATGTTAATAATGTTGTCATTTATCATGAAAAGCATGCTAGAAACAATGAATATTGCTTAGGAGCCAAGAAAGTCAACCTTAGGAATAAGAAGAAATTTGGGATTAATGTCCCTAAAAATATTTTACCTAAGGCATCTATTAGAAAAATTGAGGATCATTTAGGTTTTAATCCTAAATGGATTAGGCATATGCCTAGAAAGAACAATGCCCAAGGATTAAATCAAAATTTTAAAATTGGGCAATTAGAGGTTGAAAATCAAGCCTTGAGGTCAAGGCTTAAAAAACTTCAAAAGACTCTTACGATTATACAAAATCAAGTTAAGGGATCAAATGGTCAAAGTCAAGGGTCTAGATCTCAAAGTCAACACCTAGGACCTAAGAGACAAAAGTCAACCAAGGACAAGAAAGGTTTGGGTCATAAACCTAAGCCTAAGGTGACTTATCATAGTATTCCATTTGATTATGGAACACAAACTAGGTCTAGGAAAGCTAAGGTCAATAGGGAAGTCATCCCTAAGGTTGACCAAGATAGGTGCTTAGTGGCCAAGGTTTCCATGAAACCTAGGAAGACCATTAAGAAGGTTACTAGGGAGGCAATCCTTAAGGTTAACCTAGTTAAGACCCAAATGACCAAGGCTAACTAGCCTAGAAGGGTCATTAGGAAGGTATCTAGGGAGGTTATCCCTAAGGAATACCTAGTAAACCATAGGAGCTCAAATAGGTTTTGGGTTCCTAAAAGCGTGATCGATTCACACTAGATGGGTTTAGGTGTGTCAACCTTGATTGGAAGGGTAGCTAACCCAACCATAGCAAAGTTAACATTTTAGGATATTTTCAAGGTTATGGATACCTTGGAAATAGATTTGAGTTATGATCCTAAAAGATCTTAGGATGTGCCAATACATTTTTGGGATTGTAAAAAATAATTTAAATTGACACAAATTAGGTTTAGAGGTGTTTGTGTGTCATTTTGGGTTTTTGGCACACTTGGAAGATTAGTGACAATATGGTAAAATATACTTAATAATATCAAATGACAACAAATATTAAAATTTAGGTATTATTATACTTATACATTTTATGTGTCATGCTTGATTTGTCATATAATATGTCATGACATCATGTTTAATCTTTATCATTTATATGTCATGATCATGCTTTTAGGATTAAGTTTAATGTCATGTGTTTTTAGATTCCATCTTATGCCATGACATCATGATTATGAGCATGTTTTTATTTATACCATCATTAATGCGATAATCATTCATGCATCTAAATTGATTAAAATTGAGTTAAAGACTTTGGCATGACTTGAAGTCCCATTTATAAGGGAATCAAGTAGGGTTGCCTTAGAAAAATACATGAAACTCTAGATTAGGATGAACAAAATCAACATCTCACATTACATTGACATGTATGTGTATTTATACACCCTAGATACATGTGAGATGCTAGAATATGAGTTAAGTTCAAGGTGCATAGTTTTTGCATCTAGATGAACTAAAACTCATCTTATCTTAATTGTGGATCATTGGGAAAGCTTGTGTACAAGTCATGTATATTAAGCCTAAGGAATATGATCCAATATAGGTTTTCAAAAACATTTTAAAATCTTGTTAGAAAACCTTGGTGAAGTCGATCTTTTGATAGCAATCACCATTGATGAAGTTGATATAAAGTAGGGTCAAAACATTAAAATTTTTAATGGTTTTGAACTTTGTGTTAATTTCACTATTTTATGAGTAAAATATTTTTCTATCATTTTTCACCCATTATATTGGTCATAAGTATTATACATATGAATTTTCATGATTTTTCGATATATGTATAATTATTTATGAATTTCTGAAATTCAACTCTATTAATTGAAATTCGGAAATTTTAGTTATCAGTCGATTGCTCTTGGTGGCAGTCGACTGATTTCTGAAGGACTCGACTGTAAATGCTGACTTTGGGTAAAACAAGGATGTTTAATCTCATTTCAGCTACGATAAAGGTCCCTAACCACTCCTAACCTTAGGATATGCTTTGGGAAGCATTATAAAGGGTGAAAATCCATTAGATATGGATTAGGAGAGGTGTTAGGGTGATGTATCAAATTTAAGGGTGGAAAAGTTCAAGGTTGAACTTTAAACCTTATTTTTGATAGTTTAGAGTTCCTATTGGCCTAGGGACTTCCCAAGGACATTGTTGGTGCAATGGTCAAGGGGGAGCAAGCCTTTAGGGGGAGGTATCCATCAATGAATGATGGATAGTATTTTTCCTCATGAGGAGGAGAAAATGGGATTTTGAGATACTCAATTTGGAAATTAGAAGAGTGTATAGGATTGTCTCTCTTGAGTAATATGGAACTTATCACTAGGAAGATGGTAGGCATCCTAGATATTTTTGGACCAAGGGGAAGATTGTAAGATCTTATTGGGACATGAGACATTGACCTCCTTAGAGAGAACCTTTTTGATGTTAGTCAAAAAGGGGGAGAAAGGTAAGATTACCAATTTTGGGAAAATTGGTTTGAGTTAGATGGTATAACTCAATGGTTTGTTTGGTTTTTGTCAAACATCAAAAAGGGGGAGATTGTTGGTGCAATCGGCCCAGGTCACGATTGACCAGGACTCGAGCTTGACTCGAGAGATATTTTGATGTTCGACAAAAATATATGACAATGTGATTGTCATGGGAAAGTCCAAGCATGGGTCTTGGCAATGGAAAGTCCAAGTCATGAGTACTTAGCATGGAAAGTCCAAGTGGGACACTTGACATTTGGTAAAGTCCAAACATAGGTCTTGGCAATGGAAAGTCCAAGTCATGAGTACTTAGCATGGAAAGTCCAAGTGGGACACTTGACATTTGGGAAAGTCCAAGCATGGGTCTTGGCAATGGAAAGTCCAAGTCATGAGTACTTGGCATGGAAAGTCCAAGTGGGACACTTGGCAATGGAAAGTCCAACATGGTTGGCAAGGGAAAGTTCAAGCTTGAGTCTTGGTATTTGAGAAGTCCAAGGGGTTTGATATTGGCGGCATAAAGTCCAAGCAGGAGTCTTGGCAACATAAGTCCAATGGTTGGCGGCGTAAAGTCCAAGCGGAGTCTTGGCAGCGTAAGTCCAATGTGCCTTGGCGGTGTAGACACCGTTAGCATAACATAGTCAATGGAAGCACCTGAAGGCTAGCGCAATGGATGAACAAGTCATGGATGACTTGGAAGGATCCGAGAGGCGTGAGGCTGACAGAGGTGGCTAGAAGGCTTAGGTCTAGGCTAAGGGTGATTTAGCAAGTATGGGGGAACCATACTTTGGTTAAAACCTTATGTTTGAGGTGTGCCAGTCGACTAGTGACATATGACAGTCGACTGTGCATGAGTCAACTAGGGTTTGACTACATAAATTGGCCTAGCAATGATGCCGTGAGTTGGGGCGGTGATTGATTGACAAGCGGCCCGAATGATCTTGTGATCAATCGGGTGCTCGAAATTCGGCAGCATCGAATCGGATCGACTTCGTGGGGCTAGCATGATCAGTGAAGGCCCATCACCGATCGATGGGTATGATCAGTCGACTAATGATGGATCCGTTGGATCTTTCCAGCGTGGATCTAGCCGTTGTCTCACGACAACAGTGACATCAGTCGACTGATGGTCCCAAGCAGTCGACTGATCAGCGATTTTTAGCCCATGTTGAAGCTTTAAATGGAGCTCGTGGAGGAGATTTCGACCAAGGTTCTTTGAGGTGTTTTGGGGCGAGTTGCTATTGCAATTCAGGGTCTCCAAGTGCTACTCGATAAACCTAGCAAGCAAGTATTTAAAAGAGCTTTGTGTAAAGTTTTCTTTGCATCTCTTGTTGTATTTCATATTGTATTTGCTTGTTGTATTTAGTTTATTGTTGTAAACTATTGTAAGAGGTTTCTCCGCCTCCGACTTGTGTCGAGAAGGAGTTATTGCATAGTGGTGTATGATTGGCATCGCTAGAGCTCTTTAGAGCTCAATCCGTGGAGTAGGAACCGTTCGGTTCCGAACCACGTTAAATACTTGTGTTTGCGTGTTTGTCTATTTTGTTATTGCTTTATTATTATTCCGCTGCGCGCTAACGAAGTTTGTAGATGAACACGAAACGAATTCCATCTCGTAACTAGCACGACGCTATTCACCCCCCCCTCTAGCGATCAACATTTTCCCCAACATCTTTATTATGTTTTGGCATAAGAAGTGATAAGTTGGGCTAATAGACTAGTCTAACTTAAAGAAATTATCAAATATTAAAAAGAAGAAGATTGTTGGTGCAATCGACCTCTGATCAATGTTGATCAAGCTCAAGTTGAGTTTGATATTTGAACAATATGTGGTGATAGTTGAATAAGATGTAACTGAGTGATATTTCTTAAGAGAAAGACTATTGGTCAAGGATAACTAAGCTCGAGTTGATAATAGATGGATATTATTGAAGAGTGAGATTATTAATGTAATCATCATTAGATCTGGTTGACTGTAATGAATGAAGGATTTGATGCTAGTTGGCTGAGTGAGAAGTCAAGTAAGTCAAGGTTGATTGATACTTGAAAAATAAAAAAGTCCAAGTGAATTATAGAGAACCAAACACTTGGTGGTCAAAAGTCTAATAGGGCCTTAGCGAATAAAAATTCTAAGTGTGTCATGGAGGATTAGATACTTAGTGGTTGGAAGTCTAACAGAGCATTAGCAAGTGGTAAATCTAAGTGGATCACGATTAATCGAACATTCAACAATAGATGAAAAAGTCCTAACAAGTTATAAAAGATCTGATATCAAGCAAGTGTCGAAGTAGTAACAGGTCGTGGAGGACCGGATGTTAAGTGTTATGAAAGTCCTAATAAGTCAAGGATGACTGGATGTTAAATGAGTGTGAAAGTCTAAACAGGTTAAGGAAAATCGAATGTTTGACATTAAAGAAGTCTCAACAGGTCAAGGTTGACCAGGTGCTAGGTATTATAGAGAAGTTCAAACAAGTCAGAGAGGATCGGATGTTTGGTATTAATGAAGTCTTAGAAGGTCAAGGGTGACTAGATGTCAATCATGTGAAGCCCTAACAGGTCAAAAGTGATCAAATGTTGGGCGAGAGAAGTTCTAGTATGCTGAGATCAATCAAATACTAGGTGAAGTAAGAGTTAGATTGAGATAGAACTAAAAGTAAAGTATCGTCAATTGATAGGGTACATCAGTTGACCGATAAACCCTAAACCCTGAGTTTATTTTTTTTGTCTCGTGGGATGACCCTCTTAATTCGTAACTTTCCTTGGGTTAGGTTAGGTTGGGGATTTCTTAATCTGCCGAGATGGTGGGTCGACCCACGCCTCCCCACTAAATGTTGGATTTATGATGGGTTGGTCCGCCCCGCTATGGGTCAATTCATTTGACAGCTCTAATAAAGGAGGGTTTCATGGTGATTTCAAGAAGTCAATTTTTGAAAACTTTGAAGGGAAATTATTACTGCATTTCAAATCTTAAGAGACAAATCCAAAGCAAACAAATCAATAAGAAAGCAAACAAAAGTTAGCATCATTTGTAAAGTTGTTTGTTTCGATTTCTTCCAATTTCATTTTGTATACTTGTATTCTTGGTTGCATGCACTTGTAAGAGGTTTTTCCGTCTACATAAGATATTCGACAAAGAGAAAGGATAGTGAAGTTATTGCTTGAAGCTAGACCATGGAATAGAAACTAAGATTTCGAACCATGTAAAATTGAGATGTCACTGTATTTGTCTTGCGTTGTTATTCTTATTGTTAGTTTCCATTGCATATAACATCTTGTAGGTGGATCATTTAATAAAAAAATTCAGAAGACCTATCCTTTAGGATTGAGATTGAGACATTTACTCTAAATTTGATCATGTCAATTTAAAATCCATCTTCAGACTCATATATTGCATCATAAAGAAATTATAATTATTATTGTAAATACCATAAGGAATTTAGTATTTAAAATATGATAAAAGTCTACGTTTAGAATATTTTTTTTACTTATCTTACTTTTTATTGAGGATGATCAACTGTAACTTGTAGGGACGATGTTGGTCGTCTAGAGGGGGTGAATAACCCTCTTTCGTCGTATGGTGGAAGTCGTTCTTAATCGTCTACAATTAACGTTAGCGCAAGCGGAAATATAAAGCAAAGACAATTAAGAAAAAACAAAAAGATAAAACAATACTAACAACAATATGTAACGTAACGTGGTTCACAATCTCGCCGCTAATCCACGGTCCGATTCATCTCCGGTGAATCACTTCGCAACCAATCCACTATTGGTCTCTCCCTTTAGCCCAAGCAAGGTGGAGGTAAACCTTTACACAAATGAGGTCACTCCTTCTTTTACAATAGATGTGAAAGAAAACTAGGAGTTGGAAGCTTGTGGGGCACTTAGATGATCACTTGGAGCATAAGCATTAGTCATCCAAAATCCCACACCCTCTCTTTTATGTAGAGGGTCGATGATTCCTCGCTGTCGCCATCGATCGCCGCTCGGGCTGATCGCCGCCATTACAACGACCTCTGAATATGTCAGATCCCGACCATTGTAGTTCAATGGGAATTTGGCAATGATCGATGAATCCATCACGATCGATTCTCCGTGAGTCGACTAATCGATCGCTGGCCACGAGAGGTTCTATGCACGAAACCTCTCGACCACCGATCACGCTATCCGCAATGATCGATAATCTTGGCAATGATCACAACCCGGTGGCCGATCGATGGCACATGAACCAAACTCGTATACCAGTCGAGTCACAATCGACTTGGAGCAGTCGACTGCCATGACATGGCAATCGATTGATGTCGGGAAATTCCATCCGACACTTAGCCAATTTGTCAAGTTTCACCTAAGCGCACTACCCCGTCCCGGGTTACATTCGCTCACTCTCATCCCTTGGAGTCCCTCGCCTTTGAAGTTGTCTTCGTCCGTCCACGTCCCTCGAATGCGCCAAGCACACGACTCTGTAGCGTCATCCTTCGCGTCTCACCCCGAAGTCTACTTCCTCTCGGCTTCACTCCAATGCTCGTCGTCCGACGGTCCCTCGGATGCCCCAAGCGCACGACTTCTGCAAGGCTATCCTTCACCGACTCAAATACCGAGTCATGAGAGTTGAAACTCGCCAAAGCTCCATGTGCGAATTACTAAGTCCTGCAAGACTCCAACGCACATATCAAATCCAATCATCCTAACTTAAACCCTTTGTCACACACATCAATACCATATCACGGGTTGATTGCCCTAACAATCTCTCCCTTTTTGATGTGTGACAATCCGTTTAAGTTAGGTAAACATTTGATAAAAAATATTAAGGTAAGAAAGCATGTAAATAACATGATTAGCAACTCTCCCCCTTAATACATGAAACTCTCCCTAAATTCAATTCTCCCCTTACTTAAACATGCATATTTTTCCCCCTTTGACACCATCAAAAAATATTAAACAAAGTTTATATAAGCATGAAATCAAGTCTAGAGAGAACAAAAGCCAAAACATGCCTTAAAATCTGATAAGAGAAGTTACTGGGCATGTTATCAGTCGATCAGTCGACTGGTTTAGACTACCAGTCGACTGACACTCTGATTTCGGGTTTTTCTAATTTTCAGGGTGAATTTCAGAAATGCGTTAAAAATTCTATAAAATTCGAAAAATCATGAAATTTGGGGAACACATTTCTTTTAAGATCCTTTATCAGTGAAAAATAGTTTACCATGAAAAATCATTATATTTTCAAAGATTTGCCAAAAATCCAAAAGCTTCAAAAACAACTAGGTTTTTGATCAAGTTTGTATCAATTTTAACACCTAGTTTTGCTTTGGATTGTTTCAAAACATGAACCCATAGATTTTAAAGTAAGAAATTGTTTTGAAAATATATGAAATATCCAACCATGATCTTTGGGTAATATGTCTATGAATTAAACATAAGCCTTCCCCATGATTGGTCTATTATTGCTATTTTGATACTTCAAATGACCATCTAAATGCCATAGGCATTAGTATCATCCTAGCATCTCACTCATGCTATATTTTCAATCAAGGTTAGCCTATAGTGAGTGTGAGATGAACCTAAGGTATTTGTAAATACTTAACCAAAATTTTCATGCATTCTACACAAGGTTAAGTATTACCCTAACATACCACATGATCATAAAGATATATATGTATTAATTTCTCATTATGATCATGAAACAAATGTATTCATCAATTTATAATCATGCATTAGGTATGAATTATGATAATAAGTAAAGTATCATCCAAGGCATGATTTAAACCTTATTGCCCATGATTATATATCAAATGTCAAGATCATAAATCATGATTGCAAACATATATAACAATTACATTAACTATCATGATTTAAGCATTATTATCAATTTATGAGCACATTATCATCACCCAACACTATGCTAAAAATGTATAGGTCATGAGTATCACATAACACTAAGTGTTGAGCATGATTTAAACTATTTATGGGTGTATTATCATCACCCAACACTATTTCAAAAATTAAGTCTCGCCATCCTAAGTCAACCAAAACATATGATATAAATGAAGTCCATTATGGTTGACTAACCAAGGGTTTTCCTAACCCTTAAGGATGGATTTAGGAACCCAAAATAAATTCTTTCCTATGGGGTTCACTAAAAATTCCTTAGGGATCCATTTTCTAGCTCTTGTTTTCTTTTTATCTTGACCCCTAGCAATTAAATATTTATAGGCCTTTTCATTTTTATTTTTCTTATATTCTAGGCCTTTCTTATTAAAGCTTGCCCTTTGACTCCCTATGATCATGTTAAGGGTGTTGGAGCCTATTGTAAATTTTTCTAGGGTTTTAGTCAAATGGTCTACCTTTTCCCTTAACATTCTATTTTCCTCAATGCATGCATCATTAACATCAAGAGGCATATAAAGATCATGTGAGCATGCATCATCATCATCATTAACATGTAAACATGCTTGTTCTAATTTATTTTCTAGATCCTTAATTTGATCTAGCATGCTTCTATTCTTTTTCTTAACCCTAAATAAATCCTTAGTAAGACTAGAGATCATAGAAACTATTTTATTTGGTGAGAGATTCGTTACCATAGTCTTCATGTCTTCTTCTTCAGATTCGGATGAGGATGGTGATGAGCCTCCCCCTTCACTAGAGCTCTCCTCACTTGTGCTTCTTTCTTCTTGCTCGGAGGAGGAGGTGTCTAGGTCATCAAATGTCATTAGTGCCAAATTTATGACAAAGGCATTTTCTTCCTCCAATGATGATGAGGAAGGGTCATCCCATGTCCTTGCTTTTAGTGCCTTGGTCTTTCCCTTTTCTTTAGCCTTCTTCTCTTCTTCCTTCTTTTTGCTCCCCTTCTTCTTCTTCTTTTCTTCTTTCTTCTTCCTCTCTTCTTTGCTCTTGTTCAAGAGGGGACAATTATCTCTTATGTGTCCCTCTCCTTAACAATTATAGCAAATTACCTTTCCCCTTGGTCTTCTCCTCCTATCATTGGATTTATTAAATTTAAAAATTTTCAAAGCACGTCTTACCTTCCTTACCATGTAAGCTTCTTCCATGCTATCCATGGAGGAGGAGGAGGAGGATGCCTCATCGGAGGAGGAGGGAGTCTCCATCTTCTTCTTCCCTTTGTTGGCTACTAGGGCTACTCCTCTTGATGGCTTGATACTTGATTCTTCAATTACTCCCTCAAGCCTAGTTTCATGAAGCTCCATGGTTGAGAAGAACTCCTCCAAGGTGCTCACTTTTAAATTCTTCGACATGCAGAAGGAGTCCACCATTGAGCTCCATTTCGATGACTAGGGAAAGGCATCGATTGCTTTCATAAGCATATCCCGGTTCGAAAGTTTTTCTCCTACACTTGTTAGCCCAATCAAAATTTCTTTAAACCTAGAGTGTAAGGAGGTTACCTTTTCTCCCTTTTCAAGTTTGATATTTGTTAGTTGGGAGCGGAGGAGATCTCTCCTTGCAAGCTTGGACTCGGAAGTGCCTTCATGGAGTTCTATGAGCTTCTCCCACATTTCCTTGACGCTTGCACATTCCCCTATCCTATTCACTTCTTGTTGAGGGAGTACATTATAGAGGTGATGCTTGACCTTCGAATTCACCAAGTACTCCTCTCTGTCTTTTTGTCCATCTTGTCTTCTCTATTTGCTCCCCATCTTCATCCCTAGGTATCTCAAAAACATTTTCCATTATTAATAGAATTTCGAAATCGGTTTCGAAAAATACCTCCATTCTCTTCTTCCACCAAGAGAATTCTCCTTCAAACTTAGGTGGGTAAATATTGGAGTCGGGCATCCTTGATTGTGCTTGTTGTGGCGGTTAGTCCTCGACAAGCTTTCTTGGCTCTGATACCACTTGTAGGGACGATGTTGGCCAGCTAGAGGGGGTGAATAGCCCTCTTTCGTCGTATGATGGAAGTCGTTCTTAATCGTCTACAATTAACGTTAGTGCAAGCGGAAATATAAAACAAAGATAATTAAGAACAAACAAAAAGATAAAACAATGCTAACAACAATATGTAACGTGGTTCACGGCCTCGCCGCTAATCCACGGTCCGATTCGTCTCTGGTGAATCACTTCGCAACCAATCCACTATTGGTATCTCTCTTTAGCCCAAGCAAGGTGGAGGTAAACCTTTACACAAATGAGATCACTCCTTCTTTTACAATAGATGTGAAAGAAAACTAGAAGAAGAAGTTGGAAGCTTGTGGGGCACTCGGATGATCACTTGGAGCATAAGCATTAGTCATCCAAAAGCCCACGCCCTCTCTTTTTATAGAGGGTCGATTTCTTCCGTTGGCGCCATCGATCGTTGCTCTTGGCTGATCAGCTATTACAACGGCCTCTGAACATGTCAGATCCTGACCGTTATAGTTCAACGGGAACCTTGGCAGTCGACTGATGTATCCATCAGTCGATTGATTCCTCGGTAGCCGAATAATCAGTCGGCTACGAGAGGTTTTGTGTCCGAAATCCTCTCGACCAGTCGACTAATGGTCTTGACAGTCGACTGCCATCCTGTGACAGTCGACTGATGGCACATGAACCAAACTCGCATACCAGTCGAGTCATAATCAACTTGGAGCAGTCAACTGCCATGACATGGCAGTCGACTGATGTCGGGAAATCTCATCCGATACTTAGCCAATTTGCCAAGTTTCACCTAAGCGCACTACCCCGTCCCGAGTTACATTCGCTCACTCTCATCCCTTGGAGTCCCTCGCCTTTGAAGTTGTCTTCGTCCGACCACGTCCCTCGGATGCGCCAAGTGCACGGCTCTGCAGTGTCATCCTTCGCGTCTCGCCCTGAAGTCTACTTCCTCCTGGCTTCACTCTAATGCTCCTCGTCCGGCGGTCCCTCGGATGCTCCAAGCGCACGGCTTCCGCAAGGCTATCCTTCACCGACTCAAGGACCGAATCATGAGAGGTGAAACTCGCCAAAGCTCCATGTGCGAATTACTAAGTCCTACAAGAATCCAACGCACATATCAAATCCAATTATCCTAACTTAAATTCTTTGCCACACACATCAAAATCATATCACAGATTGATTGCCCTAACATAACTGAGGCTCGGTTATCCATGGAGTGATAATCTTCTATGGAAGGATAAATAGCAACAAGCTTCTAACGAGAATATTCTTTAAATTCAGATATCTATAATTAAAAAATAGTAAAACTAACATAAATTTAAGCTAGTTATACTTATAAATGATGCATTACAATATTTTAATATTATTTTGATGTCGATTTTAATGTTAAGTACTATTGTGTTGCTATGTTCAAGGAATCAAAATTTCGTGACATTGGTTTTGAAATTTTAGAACTATTTTAGTGTTGGATTTGAATTTCAATACCACTTTTGATACTGTTTTTCAAAGTTCGACACTACTATATTATTGGATTCAAGGAATAAAAAATTTATGGTGCTGATTTTGAAATTTTAAAATTACTTTGGTATTGAATTTTAAAGTTCAGTATATGTTGATTTTTAAAGTTCAATATTATTGTGTTATTGAGTTTGAGAAATCAGAATTATATGATGTTGTTTTGCAAATTCAATACTACTTTGATACTAGTTTTTAAAGTTTAGTACAACTATGTATTGAGTTCAAGAAATTAAAACCATGTGGTATTGATTTTAAAGGCAGCACAAATGCTATGCTAATTTTCAAAGTTCAGTATCACTGTATCACTAAGCTAGAGAAAATATGACTTATATAATAATGGATAGTAAACTCTAAAATAATATGTTATAAACAATTAATATGAATAGTAAACTATAATAACAACGAAAATAATAATTAAGTCATATCTTACCGAGTGGAATCGACTATATAAATCATTTTACACGCTTAAGTTTTATTCTTTATTATATTATCATTTTTATTTAAATGAATTTTATATTATAAATTATAATCACTAAAAATTATACTAAAATAAATTTTCAAATCAATATTGATACAACATTTATATACATCTATATTTTTAAATATTAAAGATTTAGATTATAAATAAATAAAGATTATAACTGATATAATATATACATATAAGAAAACTTTGAAAAGAATCTATAAGAAGATGCCGAATAAGGCACATCGAATTATGTTGAAATCTTAACTAATTAAATTTTAAAATTTTCTTTAATTTTTTACTGGGTTGCTATCTAGCCGAAATATTATTTTAAATGAAAAGAATCATAATTAAAATATGCTTTGGTAAATACGAAGTTCTAAGATGACTATGGGATGCCTAAATATTTTAGGCTTCGGATGCTTAAGAAAATAAATTGATATAACACCTGAGCACTCCATGTTATGCAAAGGGGAAATCTCTCTCCTAGAGCTCTCTCTCTAGTCGATCCTATAATGAAAAAAAAAAAAAAAGTAAATTACGATAAATTTTTATCTTATTTACCTAACATAGCGGATAATTAGAATTCTATCTTAATATGTTTTATTATATAATATTTATATTATATAAATCATTCGATTTTATTTTTAAAAATAAGAAAATTACGATCAAAAGAGCTAACACCTGAGCTTTTCACAGTAAGATTAATAGCATTGAAATTAAATGCACTTTTTTTATTTAAAATAAATAAATTAAATAAGGTGAGTCTTTTTTAAGAACCCTTTACTAAATCGCAAAAAATTTATCTTAAAAACTCATTCGAGCATGTGAAGTTTAATTTTAATTGAAAAAAATATAGAATCGTCGTATTAATAGTTCTTCGTATGAAAAAAATAAATCAGATGTCAAATATCTAATGTCGCGGAATCATCGATAATTTAATTGTCATTTCGATTTTTTATCTTTTTCAAATTTTAATATCGCTGCGCTGACCACTATATTTACTCCGGGAGCTAGTTCAATTTTAACTGAAGTTTTTACGGCAAGTAAGGAAATTTTCCTGCTTCGTTCGTCTTCTATATTTTATCACCCTTCTTCTGCATGCTTACAGTGCTAGTAATTAGAGTTCTCTCGCTGCTCAATTAGAGGAGGGAGAGACTTCGGAGGTGGTCAAATAGAAGTGGGAAGACGGGAGGTGAGCCGTTCAGAGGAGGGAGGAGCGGCGGAGCCTTGCGGCTGAAGGCAAAGTCGGCGGCTGGCGGCGACTTGTACCTGGAGGAGAATGGCAGTGGCTGGTGGTGGTTGCACGGAAGAGAGTAGAAATGAGGGCCGCAACCTTCCTGTGATTGGCGGAGAGGGGCGCTGCGGGTGATAACCCCTCGTGAGAGTCGGTAGCCGCTCGCCAGGTTGGGTCGTCACTCGTCCGCCCCATCGCGATGGTTGCCGGTGGCAGCTTATACGAGTTTCCCATTCCGATGTCGGATATGGTGTTTTGAAGGTAAGAATACTTCTACTTTGTGGGTTTACTTTTTGGGTTTCTTGTGGTTGTAATTCTCGCTCTTTTCTCGGTATGACGTGTAGCGTTCTCCTTCACATTCTGATCTTTCGTGTTCTTGTTTTACTTCCCTTCTTGACGTTAGGAATCATAAACGTGGAAGCTTTGTGACATTTGTCTAGCAGAGACGATCATGGCGGAATCTCCGAGCTTGATAGCCTACAAAGTTGTGTTTTGTGCATTGGGATGTTTCATGTTGGCTACTATCGTCTACACTACGGTGACTGACGGTTCGCCTTTTCGAGTCGAGCTCTTGACACCGTAAGTTATCTTGGAACCAGTATATTGTTTAGAATTGTTTCTTGGAGGTAGTCGTGGTATTTCTGAAGTATGATGTGAATGATACAGGGAATTCTTGGTCGGTCTTTGTAGAAGTATGCACGTTGAATGTTCTATCTTTTACTAACCGATGGAAAACATTTGAATCTGACTAAATCCACTCATCGCCAGAAGACTGGAACTAGCAGCACTTCTTAGTCTATATGAGTGACAAGAAGATTTGCAACGTGAGTGGATGTTACGGATCTTGTGCTGAATTCGATGTGATCGAGTTACTAACATCATAAAGTCTACCATTTGCATATATGAAAAACATATTTTTAACTGAGAGTGGATCTGTTTGGGTGAGGATTGAGGCAGAGAAAGAAGATTGAGGATGTTTGAGAATACATGAACTACCTAGAAGTTTCCTGGTGATCTCTGATATGGTGGTTTTATGGGAAGTGTTGTGAGTCACTAAGCTATAAATCAAGAATTGGAACTTTCTAATTTTCTTGGAGTGATTCACACAACCAAGATAACAATTTGATTGCAATTTTTCATGTTAATTAATTTGGATTAGCATGATTATTAGTTAGCCACTCCCAAATAGTTGTGACCAGCATGGCTTGGTGATGATTGGAAATGAAGCTTTCTTGCCATTTTAACAACTACATACAAAGCTATTTACTCGATAATAATTCTAGCAGACATTTCCATGAAGTGTAAAAATTTTCACCTAAAACTTAGTGGTTTACTTTAATATGAAGTCTATATAGTTATTCTGACTGCTGATAGTTTGACCAATAATTTAGTGGTTTTCATGCTTATGAAATCTATATAGGTATTCTAAGTGCTGATAGTTTGACCAATAATTTAGTGGTTTACTTGCTTATGAAGTGGTGTATTTGCTTATGAAATGCATATGATTTATTCTAAGAACCTACTTTTGCTCTGGTATCAAGCATCAAAAGTATTTTGTTATTTCACCAATAAACTTGACATGCGCTTCTTTCTCTTGCTTTAGGTGGATGATTGCAACTTTGATAGACTTCTATGTTAATGTTGTTGCTATAGCAGTAAGTACCATAACTTGAAGATCTAGATTATATTAGTTCACTGTTTTCCCTCCTAATTGTAAAGCATCCCTTTCCATTTAAATTCGGGTTGTCCACCTTTTTGTTTCTTATCATTTGTTGGTTATTCATGATTTTAAATTTTCTTAGCAGAAATTCCACACACATAATTTCCAGAATTTGAATTGATGCTGATCTAGTTCATTGTTGTTTTTTGAGTTGGAGGTTAGACTTGTTTCTAAATCTAGAGTCTCAAGCTTTTTTATGCTTAAGACTCTTCGTTTACCATTTCCGTAGTTTTGTTGATACTGACAGTTGGATACCAACACTCTGAGGGTATCCTCAACATTCCTATTGTTCATGTGTAAAAAGTTTTAAAATAGCTGTGCCAGTAATATTTTTTTATCCAAATCATAATAACATAGACCCCAAGTTGCAGAAAGTTGCATAGTATGAAGGGCAAGATGAATTACACATAGTGCTTAAATATAATATTATTTGCAAACTGACATTCAAAAGATATTGCTGGTGCTAAAAACTTAGGGAAATCTGTGATTCCAAATCCTTATTTATAGATGCCCGTCAAACTACCAAACTTGAAAATTAAATGTGAAAAATCAATTGTGTATGTTTGGTCATGGTTGTACTTTCTGCATTCTTGAACTCTTGCATAAAAATTGAGAACATAAGCATACCATAGTTTATGTTTTTTTATTAAAGTGTTTTTTTTATTATTATCAGGATAGTGCTCTTCCCTATTTATTTATCTTCTTGGCCTTTTTGGATAATTATAATGCAATGTTCCTATCATTGCAATGGCCATTTTGATCTTCATGATACTATCAGTCTCCCATATCAGCACATTTTAATAATAGTCTACGTTGCTCCAACATGGGTGTGGCATATGATATGAAATAAACTTGCTAGCATTGGGCATGATCTGCTCCAATTTCAGCTATGTTAATACAAGTGGTCTGTATCAAAATATATTATATGGTTCACAACCAAAATATTATAATGGAATACTTCTACATTTTAGTGTTATTTTCTTGTCTTCCAATTGTTTCTCTTATTTCCTCCTTTGGATTGTTTATCTGCTGCTGGCGCTGCCATTCTTTGTTTTGTCTTCATAAATGTTGGTTGGGCATATACAACTAGAAAACGGTAGTTTGACAGGGCATATCAGTCTATCCTACCTTGTGTTTGGCCCATGGCATTTCAGTGATAAAGGAAGAATAGTTAGAGCATCATAGAGCTTGCTACTTGAAATATATTCTCTGTATCATCCTGGAATGGAGATAGTATCAAAGTGGCATGATAAGTATTTAATTGAGTACAACTGATAAATATATTATCAATACTCTTAACCCACTGTTGCATCAAATGGTCTTGGTGACTTGTCTTCAAGAAATAATGTCCTAATGCAAGTTTTTTTGAATTAGGACAATGACAATGTATGCATTCATCCCTATCATCAGAAAGAATTTTTTAAAAACTAGAATAACTTCTAAAATTAGATTATATCATTTATGAAATTTATTGAGTACGCATTTTTAGTACTTAACCATGTGCACACATTAATTCTAATTGTTTGTTTATTTGGCTGGATTAATTCCTTCCCCTTCCCTCTTTTCTCTTCCTGCCTATTCATCTGCCCAAGTAAACAGGCCTAAGACTATGCTTGTAAGAGATTAAAATTACAATGGTATCTAATTTAAATTTTTTATGTCTCTGTTATCAGCAACAATATACCATTAAATTCAAGGCAGTTAACTTTTGTATTTTTGTTTTCACTTTAATGTCATGTCAGGTTTGGGTTGTCTACAAAGAATCAGCTTGGATAAAAGCACTTATATGGGTGGTTCTTTTAGTATGTTTTGGCAGGTACCATAGCAATGGAATACTATTAAGTTCTAGAGTGAAATTAGTACATCTTATCTATTTGATTTTTAGCATATCTTTTAATTCATATCCTTACTAGTAATGCAATATTCTTGCATATCTTGTGATTCATACCCTCGATATATTAATGGAATATTCTGTTCCTGTGTTTTGATATTGATATATGTTTTTCTCTTGAGGGCATTCGAGGCAATTATTTACGTGAGAAAATTTCACTGGGCAGTTTCTTTTTCATCCGGAAGTGTATAATTTAGGTTTTTCCAAGTTATTATTCCTAAAGTTAATGGTGGATGTGAGGAGTAGAAGGAGATTGAGGACAATCTTAATTAACGTAATCAAAGAGATCAAAATGATCAAGTAATCTAGGTATTACAAATGGTATGATCTTTCATATAGCTTAATGATGTTCATTGTTCTGATCCAATTGTGCCAATATGATGTTTATGTTCTTCGTTTTTTCTATCATCATTATTATGGATTATTATTTTACTATAGAATCAAACTGTGTTGAAAGGCACAATATATACCTAATGCTTTTTTGTTAAGACTATTTGACTTAGTGAAGTATGCTTATGGCCATTTATGTCTTGTCTTTCCCATAAGGTCGTTGACTACAAAGGCCTACCTTGAATTTTATACTAATTTTTCTCAGGATTCTTGATTTGGATATTATAATTTAGATAGTCCTTTTTCTCTTTATATGATTATTCAAGCAACATTTTTGGTCCTGCGAGTATTTTGTAACTAGTCAAATCTTCATGAGCTGACAGCTAGTCTTTTTTATTTGAATTCCAGTGTGGCTACTAGTGCTTATATTACCCTGAAGCTGTTCACTATTTCATCTCAAGGTCCAAAAATTTCTCTGAGACAACTTTTGTTGAGGTATCACATTATTAACATTAATTTGACATACAAGTTCACAAAGATTCTCTAGTTGTGTTATCAACAACATGCTTGTAACTCTAGATCAACATGAAGGTATTTCAAGAATTCATAATTGTGCTAAGGATTTTATTAGCACAAGTCACAATCAAATATCCGATTAATAGGGTGCTACTATATCAGGATCTCTACACCTTTAGACACTCCAAGTTCCATCTTGCATGTAATTGTTATGGATGGAAACTAATTATCTTATTGAATCAATAAACTGTTGGCTTTATATAGGCCTTACAAAAAGATAGAATATCAAAGAAACAATCCATGTTGATCCTAATAACATGATACATTTGCCTTGAGAATGACCGAGCTTCTCCAATACTCTTCTCATCCACACCCCTTGAGAAGCACAAGAAATAGCTGCTACAAATTCTGCTTCAGTAGTGGACAAAGCAATTACTGGTTGTTTTTTTTGAAGACCAAGACACAACCCCTCCATTGAGTAGAAACACGTAACCAGAAGTGCTTTTCCTGTTGTTTGCATCTCCTGCATAATCACTATCTGTATAAGCCATTAATTCTCCACTACCCTTCTTTTGGTAGAAGACTTCGAAATTTACAGTTCCTTTCAAGTATCTTAGCACCCTTTTTGCAGTTTGCAAATGTAACTCCGTTGGACATGCCATGAATCTGCTATTGAGACACCACATACATCAAATCTGGTCTTGTAGTAGTTAGGTACATAAGACTTCCAACTAATTGTTTGTACATGGTAGCATTCACTTTGGATCCTTCTTCATCCTTCATAAGTTTAACGTCAGAAACAATGGGATTCTTCACACTATTACTTTTCTCCATCCCAAACTTCTCCAAAACATCTTTTGCATACTTTCTTTGGCTAATATAGATGCCTTCAAGATTTTGTACCACCTCCACACCGAGAAAATATTTCATCTTTCCCAAATCAGTCATATCAAATTCAAGTTTCATAGAATTCTTGAATTTAACAAACATATTCTCATCATTGCCAGTAAAAATTAGATCATCAACATATAGGCTAATAATCAAAATTTTACCTTCATCTCCCAGTTTTATGAATAATGTATGTTCACAGTTGCATCTCTCAAATCCTTCTTTAACAAAATGTGCTTCAATCCTGTTGTACCATATACGAGGAGATTGTTTAAGGTCATACAATGCCTTTTTCAACTTGTACACCTTGTACTCTTCACCTTTCTTTTCATAGCCCTATGGTTGCTCAATAAATACTGCTTCATTTAGCTCTCCATGCAAGAAAGTGCTTTTGACATCAAGTTGGTATAAACTCCAACTATTCCGAGCTGCTAAAGCAATTATCATTCGAATCGTATCCCACCTAGCCACAGGCGCAAATACCTCAGTATAATCTATGCCATGTTGTTGAGCATACCCTTTTGCCACCAATCGAGCCTTGCATTTGTCAACCTCGCCATTTTCATTGAGTTTAGTTTTGTAAACCCACTTTACTCCAATCTTTTTCATTCCTTTATGCAAATCTGTCAACTCCCAAGTCTCATTTATTTTGATTGGTTCTATTTCCAAATTCATTGCAACTTTCCACTTGGAACTTTGAATAGCTTCTTCAAAGGTAGCTGGATCCGAGGTGGAGGTAAACAAAACCAAATTGTTGTGCTCAATGTCTTCTTCATGAAATTCTTTCCCACTCACATAATCTTCCATCCAGAACGGTATTCTTTTGTCATCTTTCTGATGAGATTTCTACAGATGTCGGAGAATTCTCTCTAGGTGACTCACTTGAAGATAGACTAACTTCTCCTCCTTCTCCAGCTGTTACCTCATCTTCAGATTCTTCTTCACTTTGATCATGTGTACTTTCTGCATTACTTTCTTCCCACTCGAGGATGTCAAGTCTTGCTTCTTTATTATTGTGTTCCTAGTCCCAACACTCATTTTCTTCAAAAATCACATCTCTGCTTACAATTATCATCTTGGATGATGGATCATACAGTCTATATGCTTTAGATTCTTTGCTCATCCCTAGCAACACGCACTAAAGACTCTTATCATCCAGTTTCTTTCTCTTATTGTCATGTACATGAACATGACCAATACATCCAAAACCCGGTATTGATATTTGGTTTGACGTTTGGTATGTTAGACCGCTATATAATGTAATCCAGATTACATTACAAGGCAGATTCCTTTGTTTGTTATTGTCTTAGAGCTGTAATGTAATGTAATATGGATTACAAAAGGCACTAAAGTTTTGTAATCTGGATTACAAACCAAAACCTATGTAATCCAGATTACATTACAAGCTTCCAATTTGCATGCAATAAATTACATTTGCATACATGCAAATGTGATTTATTGCATGCATGCAAATGTGATTTATTGCATGCATGCAAATGTGATTTATTGCATGCAAATGAGATTTAGGTTGTGTTTGGCGATTGGCGGTTGGCCGATCGACGATCGGCGGCCGTGGCCGACCGACGGCGCGGCGATCGACCGGCGGCGATCGGCAACGGCCGGCGATCGCGATCGGCCGGCGGCCGGCTCGGCCGACGCCGGCGGCGGCCGGCCGACGATCGGCGGCGGCCAGCGACGATCGAGCGGGCGGCGGCCGATCGACGGCCGGCCGGCAGCGATCGGCCGGGTGATCGCCCGGCGATCGTGCGCCGTCGGCGATCGGCGATGACCGGCGACGGCGATCGTCGAGCGGCGGAGGCGACGACGGTGATCGGTAAACGGCCGGCGGATCGACGTCGGCGATCGATCGAACCGTGACCGGTCGTCGGTCGGTCGTCGGCCGACCAGTCGATCGCTAGTTGGCCGCCGTCATCGTCGTCGTTGACTACGTCATCGTCGTCGATCCATTCCTATCGTCTTTGTAATGGACACCAAACAAAAGAATGTAATGACCTTTGTAATCCAAGATTACATACAATTTGTATCCAAACATAGTAATGTAATCAAGATTACATTGCATTCCATTACAACTTAGATTACATTACAACTTGGATTACATTACGCCCTACCAAACGTAGCCTAAGTCTCTTCAGGAGTCATATTTTTTACTGCCAATGTAGGACTTCTATTGAGTATATGTACTGCCCAATTTGCTGCTTCTGGCCAAAACATCTTTGGAACTTGCTTCTCTGATAACATACTTCTGACCATATTCATGATTGTCTTATTTTTGCATTCGGCTACTCCATTTTGTTGAGGAGTGTAGGCTGCTGTGAGTTGCCTATTGATACCATTAGTTTTGAGAAAGGAATTGAACTCACGAGAGGTAAACTCTCCACCTCTATCTGTGCGTAGACAATGAATAAAGCTCCTGTCTCTTTCTCAACAAGGGATTTATAATTCTTGAAGATAGTAAAAGCTTCAGATTTTTCAGCAAGAAAGTATATCCATGCTTTACAACTAAAATCATCAATAAAACTTAAGAAATACCTCTTCTTACTATTTGAAGCAGGTTTGATGGGTCCACAAATGTCAGTATGTACCAACTGCAATCTTAGTGATGCTCTCCATAAACTCTTCTTTGGAATTGCATTCCTGTGTTGTTTTCCTACCATGCAATCAGTGCAAATTTTGGATGATACCTTCAACTGTGGTGCCCTCTCACCATTTGCTTGTATTGCAATGTTCTCAGACCCTTAAAACTTAGATGCCCATATCTGCAGTGCCAAAGATGAGTATTATCTTCAAGAGTTGTTTGGAAACATGTGGGAACTTTTGATAGAATTCTTGCATGTAGCATAAACATCCTATTTGCAGAATTGTTGTTTGCATAATAAGCCCTTTCTCTGGATGATAGATTTTGCATACTCCATGTTGTATCAAAATAGATACACCCTTTTCTTGTAGTTGTCCAATACTTAACAAATTATTTTTTAACTCGGGTATATAGAAAACATCAGTAATTACCTGAGTAACTCCAACAATTTGCAGTCTGATGTTACCCTTTCCCAATACAACCATTGTGGAATTATTCCCGAGCTTCACATAAATCCGAAATTCTTCATCAAGATCCGAGAACCACTCCTTGTGTGCACACATATGATTAAAGCATCTTGAGTCAAGAAACCAAACATTTTCTCCCCTTGCTTGATAAGCTTGACATATGACATCTGCAATAATTCTTCTCTCTCTTCTAGCTCTGCATAATTCACTTCTTTTTCCCATTTAGGACACTCAAACTGAAAGTGCCCCAATTGATGACACTTGTAACATTCAATCATTGCTTTGTTGAATGTCTGCCTGCCTCTCCCTCTGCCTCTACCTCTTCCTCTCCCTACATCTCCACCAATCTTATCGTAGGTCACCTTTAATGCTTGCTCATCTCTTCCATTCCCGTTCATCCTCTGCTCATGTACCAATAAGCTGCTCTGCAACTCTTCAAGAGTTAAAGTGTCCAAGTTATTAGATTCTTCAATTGAACAGACAACATAATCAAACTTGGAGGTCATTGATCTTAAGATCTTTTCAATGATCACTACTTGCTGCATGTTTTCGCCATGAATCTTCATCTTGTTTGCTATAGTAAGCGTTCGAGCAAAGTATGCATCAACACTCTCACCTTCTTGCATATGTAGAATCTCAAACTCCTTCCTAAGGACTTGGAGTTGTGCCCTTCTGACTCTTGTGGAACCCTGGTAATTCTGCTTCATCGAGTCCCAAATGTTTTTGGAAGTGTTTTTGTTGAGGATTGTTTCCATAATGGTTCTATCAATGGCTTGGAACAGATAATTCTTGACCTTCAAGTCTTTTAGCTTTTGGTCTGCAAGTAATCTTTGTTGTGCTTTAGTAGGCTCCACTCCTGTTGCAACAGGAATTCCAGTTTCCACCAAACTCCAATATTCCTTTGAGCACAGGAAATTTTCCATAAGTATAAACCAATGATCATAATGTCCATCGAACTTAGGAATTGCTAGTTGAACAAAATTATCTGCCATCCTCCAATTTTCTTAATAAAATTGATGTTAGGTCAATTTCGAGCAACCTTCAATCTATTAACTTGGCAGGGGTAATGGTGTAGTCGTGTACAACAACACAGCGCTCCTGAAGTTCTCAAGGTCGTCAAGTTCAATGCTTCCCCTAGCGAACTTTCCTCCTCTGCTCAAGCTTGCGAACCGAGAACAATGAACCTTGTTATTTCGTAACTCAGGATACCCTATTACATGAAAGAAGCCCTATTTATATACAAGATTAGGGTCTATTCAAAAGAATAAATCAAACTCTATCCTGGGAATAAATCAAATTCTATCGTAGGAAATAATTATTCCTAATGATATTTAGGGATAACAATTATCCCTAGTCATATCTACAATATTCTAACACTCCCCTTCAAACTGAAGAATACAAATTATATGCACCCAGCTTGTTACATATGTTGTCAATTCGGGGACCTCTCAATGACTTAGTAAATATATCTGCTAGCTGATCATGTGAGTTAACAAAACTAGTAAATATCTCTCCAGATATGACTCTCTCTGACAAAGTGACAGTCGACTTCAATATGTTTTGTCCTCTCATGAAAAACTGGATTTGAGGCGATATGCATGGCGGCTTGGTTATCACATATAAGTGATATTTGTGTAACGTCTCCAAACCTTAGCTCCTGAAGCAACTGTTTGAGCCATATAAGTTCTTGATTGGCTATGGCCATAGCTCGATACTCTTCCTCTGCACTGGATCTTGCCACAATATTCTGCAGTTTTCTTCTCCAAGAAACAAAGTTTTCTTCGACAAATATACAAAAACCAGAAGTAGATCTCCTATCAATGGGAGATTCTGCCCAGTCTGCATCAGAATATCCTATGACTCGAGTATGTCCTTTGTCTTTATACAAAAGACCCTTTCCTAGAGCGTCTCTGATATATCGAACAATGCGAATCGCAGCATCCCAATGTTCTTTACATGGAGAGTTGAGAAACTGACTTACTACACTTACTGCAAATGAGATATCTGAACGAGTAACAGTAAGGTAACTTAGTCTTCCTACTAATCGCCTGTATTGTTCAGGATCTAGTAGAGGCTCCCCCTGATTTGGTAGGAGCTTAACATTATGATCCATAGAGTTGTCAACTGTCTTTGAGTTTAACATTCCTGTTTCTTCTAGAATATCCATTGCATACTTCCTTTGAGAAATAATGATCCCATTTTTGGACTGTGCTACTTCTATCCCCAAGGAGTATTTAAGTCTGCCGAGATCCTTTGTCTAGAAATGTTTGAAAAGATGTTGTTTCACCTGTGAGATCCCGAGATGATCACTACCTGTGATGATGATATCATCAACATAAACCACTAGGTAGATACAACCAGTAGATGAGTGGCGATCAAGGTTTAAAATTTCGTTTCGTTTCGCTCGAAACGGACGAAATATTTCGTTCCGACGCACGATCGAAACGAAACACCGGGCGAAATTTCGCGAGCAACGGCGGCGACTGGCGCTCGATCGCAGGATCGCGATCGCATTCCCCGCGCGATCGCGGGATCGCGATCGCGTTCCCCGCGCGATCGCGTTCCCCGCGCGATCGCGTTCCCCGCGCGATGGCTGGATCACGATCGCGATCCCCGCGCGATCGCGGGATCGCGATCGCTTTCCCCGCGCGATCGCGGGATCGCAATCGTGATCCCTGCGCGATCGCGGGATCGCGATCATGATCCTCGCGTGATCGCGGGATTGCGATCCCTGCGCGATCGCGGGATCGCGATCGCGTTCCCCGCGCGATCGCGCTACTATCCCAATTTAATTAAAAATTAAATTTATATAATTAACTAAATTATAATTTCTATATTATAATATTATTAATTAAAATTTTATATATAATATAAATTAATTAAACCATAAATTTAATTAAATAAATTATTAATTAATTTATATTATCGAAACAGTATCGGCACGCACGATACGATACCGAAATCGTATCGTTCCGATCACTGACCGAAACCTCGGTACGGCTCGGCATTTAAAACCTCGGTGGCGATAAAAAACAGAATGGTCAGCCTCGCTCCGAGTCATGCCGAACTATTGAATTACAATACTGAATCTACCGAACCATGCTCTGGGTGATTGCTTGAGACCATATAAAGATTTTCGCAAGTGACACACAAGACCAGAAGACTCCCCCTGAGCAACAAAACACGGAAGTTTCTCCATGTAGACTTCTTCGAGCAGGTCACCATGTAAGAATGTATTCTTGATGTCCAACTGATAAAGAGACCAGTGTTGAATCGTAGCAATGGACATGAATAAGTGTACAGAGGACATCTTGGCAACAGGAGAAAATATGTCCCCATAATCCAATCCGAATCTCTGAGTATAACCTTTAGCAACGAGATGAGCCTTAAGCCGATCAACTGCTGGGACCCGACCTTCATCGTATATACCATATGACAACCAACAACGACTTTCTGGTGGTAGAGGAACGAGATCCCAAGTCCCACAACTTTATAAGGCACTCATTTCGTCTAGCATGCTTTGTTTCCATCTGGATGGCAAATGCATCTCTGTAGTCTTTGGAAAGAAACAGTGTGAGGAGGAAAGACAAGAATAATAGGAAGGAGAAAGGCGATGGTAACTCAAAGAAACATAATGTGGAGAAGGATTACAGTGGAATGTATACTTTTCAAGGGCAATGGAATATCGATTGAGAAGATCGGACGGAGGAGAGGAGCGGAGGACGGCTCGAGAGATGATTCCACGGCAGAGTCGTGTTGGCAGCACAAGGCGAGCGAGCGACGCGCGATAAACCTGCAACGGAGGAGGAATTGGGGATGGGGGTGATAGAGAATCCTCCAGAGGATCAAAGACTGATACAGGCATAGAAGGATGAAATTCAGACGATGACTTTGAAGACCCAAAAAAAGGAACTGAATCAAAGAATGTGACATCGGCAGAGATGAAATATCGACGGAGAGTAGGGGAATAACACTTATACCCTTTCTGAGACCGTGGGTACCCAAGGAAAATACATTTATGCGACCGAGGAGAGAGTTCATCAATGCCAGGATCAAGAGCATGAGCAAAACATGTAGAACCAAAGACCCTAGGTAGTAAAGGATGGAGGGACTGCTTCGGATAAAGTACATTATGAGGTATTTGGCTCTGTAAAGTAGAGGAAGGCATGCGATTGATGAGATAACATGCAGTAAGTACGGCGTCACCCCAAAAACGAAGAGGAATGTGAGAGTGAAGGAGAAGAGTCCGGGTGGTCTTGAGAAGATGACGATTCTTGCGTTCTGTAACTCTATTCTGTTGGGGGTATGAGACTTCCGATGTAATATGCCATGAGATGCCAAAAAGGTTTGAAACGGAGTAGATAGATATTCATGTGCATTATCACTCTGCAAGGATCGAAGAGGGATACCAAATTGTGTTTTGACTTCATTAAAAAAGAATAGAAAATAGAAAACAATTTTGAGCGATCCTTCATCAGATATAACCAAGTACAACGGGAAAAATCGTCTACAAAAGTAATAAAATATCGTGACCCCAATGTAGAGGCAACACAACTCGGATCCCAAATATCGGAATGAACCAATGCAAAGGGAGACGTAGCCCGACTTATAATGCGAGGAGAAAACGAACTACGTACATGTTTGCCTAACTGACATGACTCAAAAGACAAAGACTCTAAGTGAGACAGACTAGGATGTAATTGTTTTAACTTATCAAGACCAGGATGTCCCAACTGAGCATGGATAACAAGTAGAGATGTTGTCGCCGCACCAACAAGAGAGTTTTGGTGAAGTTGATATAGACCATGAGACTCACATCCGGAGCCAATCATCCTCCCCGTACTCCGGTCCTGCAATGAAACAGAAGATTTAGTAAATGAGATGACACAATCAAGAGACCGAGTGAGCTGGCTTATTGATAATAAATTAAAGGGAGCTTCGGGAACATAAAGAACATTCTGAATGGGAAGAGATGGAGAAGAATGAACAATACCAATACCTTGAGACTGAGTTTGAGAACCATTTGTCATGGTGACAAAGGGTAAATAATCGGAAGTAGATAGTGAGGAAAAAAGAGATCTATTACCAGTGATATGATGGGTGGCCTCAAAGTCAAGTACCCAAGGACTCGAAGAGCGAGATATGCCAGTAAAGGAATTACCAGCTTGTGTAATGGCAGCAAGGGAATTAGACTCCCGTCGATCCTTATACCACTTCAGAAAGTCATCATAGGAAGGCGGTGGAGTCGAGCCGTGTCAATCGAGGCGGTGGAGTCGAGCCGATGTCAATGCGTGAATCGGAAGTCAAGACGTGATGAACTCGGGCGTCCGAGCGACGAGGAGGTCGACCATGGAGACTCCAACATTTATCAATCGTGTGTCCTGGTCGGTAACAATGATTGCACCAAGGATGTCCTTTGTCATTCTTACGTGGTGGAGGTTTGTTGTTGTTTCTAGAAACCAATGCTAAAGAGTCAACCGGAACGGAAGATGGTAATGTCAAGATTTTGGTAGGGACACGGAGGAGAGTCGCCTAGGTAGAGTCCATGGTGGCCTATATAGGGCTGCCCAAAATCTGATCACGAACATGAGAGTAATCTGTAGGCAGACCATATAATGTCAGAGACAAAAAATTTCTTCCGAATTTCAAGCTCTGCAACAGGAGTGGCCGCAGGTGGGAGCAGGTCATTGAACTCACACAGAAGGCTAGAGACTGATCCCAAATAAGTTGACATAGACTCCTTGATCTGACGGGCATTAAGGATGGTCATGAGGTCGTCACAAACTTGATCGAGTCGCCGAGAAGTGTTCGTAAAAAGTTGTTGAGCTTGTATCCAAACATCCTTGCAGGTCTTATGAGTCCGGAAGACATCCCGGAGAGATGGATGGATGGTGGCTCGGATAATGCAACACAACTGAGCATCAACCTTTCTCCATAAAAGACGATCGACCATTTGAATATCCTCTTCAGTTTGTGTGAGATGTGTTTCATAACCCTGTCCAACAAGCCAAAGCTCAATGTAAGAGGCCCAAGAGGAGTAGTTCTTATCATCCAAGAGCTCAGACGAGAGCGGTGCCGTGACATGGTTGGTAAAGATTGGAAAATCCGATTTCGAGGTGCCGGAGGTAGCCATGACGAGTTAAGCAGGTGCTGATCAAGTTGCGGCTGCGACAGCGGTGTTATATGGTCTGGGCAGCAGCTTGCGGAGAAGAGGGAGAGCCTTTTCCCGTGAAGGCTGATGGAGGGAGCGCCGGAGTCGCGTACGGGCCGAAGGCTGACCGGTGAAGGCTGACGGCGGCGGAGGATGCAGCAGGTAGGTGATGATGGCAAGCCAGGCGTTGACGATGAGGAGCAGCACGCCGTAGACGCGGACGAGCCACCAGAAACCGCCATAAGCGGCGGCGAGGCGGAAGAGGCTAAAGACGGCGAGGAGAAGGTCGACGTCGAGGTGGTGGGATGCAGCGGCGGAAGACGAGTCCAGTGAGGCGGCGCTGTAGAGGAGAGGACGACGCTGTTGCGGAAGGGCAGCGAAGTGATACTCGAGGGCTACGTCGTCGGTGGCGGTGGAAACGGAAGGTTGCGGCAGAAGATTGGCGCCGGAGGGCGACGAGGGTCGCGTGCGTGCGAGAGAGGCGCTCTCGCGTGAGAAGGCGTCGGAGGGCGACGAAGGCCGCGTGCGCGCGGGAGAAGGCGCTCGCGTGAGAAAGTCGCGAGCGTGAGCTGCGTCGCGAAGGAGAAGCGCGCTCGGGAGAGGAACGCGAGCCGCGGCGGAAGATCGCGAAAGGTGGAAAACCTAAAGCTCTGATACCATGTTATTTCGTAACTCAGGATACCCTATTACATGAAAGAAACCCTGTTTATATACAAGATTAGGGCCTATTCAAAAGAATAAATCAAACCCTATCCTAGGAATAAATCAAATTCTATCCTAGGAAATAATTATTCCTAATGATATTTAGGGATAACAATTATCCCTAGTCATATCTACAATATTCTAACAAACCCGAAGATCTACTTTCCTTGCTTGTGAGAAAGAAAGAAACTTCGGAGGAAGAGGGGTTTCGTCGGTACTCCTGCTTTAATACCAGATGTTATGGATGGAAACTAATTATCTTATTGAATCAATAAACTGTTGGCTTTATATAGGCCTTACAAAAAGATATAATATCAAAGAAACAATCCATGTTGATCTTAATAACATGGTAAAGATTAGACTAGATCCTAAATCTACGTTGATCCTAATAAAGTGGTGATCCTAATTAATAGGATTTATTGTAGTTGACACTTTCAACTATTATCCCAACAGTAATTTCCTTGAAATTTTTTGGGCATGTATGCTTTCTTCATGACTATAGCATTGGGAATTGGGATAAGGAAACGTTGGCAAAAGTGTATTTTTCTAGGTTTAATACACAAATGGGTACAAATGTTATTCCCTCACTAGTAACAACATCCCACTAAAAATGATATATGTTAGTCAGGATGTTATTCCAAGAGAGGATGAACTAATATTAGTTGCCTTCCTATTCAATGCCCCATCAACATTCTTTGTCAATCCTATGTGACTACATTGTGCTGATTTTGGATTATTGTAGTCTGCTTGGTTGACTTGTCGATGATGGATAAATCAATTGTATACAATTCTACACCACTGGTTAATAAATGCATAACTACATAGTAGTCAAAGCCTCGAGGAGAATGTTAGGCTAGGTTTAGTATCTGAATTTTCATATTTTTCTTATAGAAATAGTTCTTTGAAAAATATAAAAACTGTGTTTGCTGAAATTGAAAAAAAAAAATGGTGAGAATTTTTATGAAATTATTTCGGTGATTTAATTCATTTTTATTTTTTTAAAACTAATTTACTAAATGTATATTTTATCATTAATGACATCAAATTTGCTAATAATATTTATAATACTTTGAGTGGGAGATATTGTTTTGATGAGATACAAATCCACTCAGGCAAAATTAATTAAATCATTTATGAATCATAGGGCATACAAACATAAGTATCTCTAGAAGTAGGCAAAGGAAAAATAAAACTTTTTAAATTCAACTATTTACATTAATTGCTATTTGATCGTGGCCTATGAACATTATTATCAAATAGATCATTTATTTTCATCTACTAAGATGATTCACTAATCTTGTCGTGGCCGGTCCTAAGCTCGGATGAGAAAGGGGGAGAGTTGCATTAGGTTGCCAACTAACGTTGAAGTTTGACAAATTTCAATGAATGGATCCATAATGTTAAGATGAATGTTGACATACGAGGATGGATAAAATAAGAAATGAAAATATTAAAGCGAAAATTGAGGTTGCACCTATTGAGAAAAAACTTTAGGAAATATATTTTAGATGGTTTGGAAATGTACTTAGACGATTGATAGATGTTCCAGTTAGACGAGGTGAAACTATTACAAATATGCAAATCAAACGAAAAAAAGAGAGACTGAAGAAGACTTGGTTAACAACGATAAAATAAAA
Organism: Wurfbainia villosa; assembly: GCA_025175895.1. Lineage (NCBI taxonomy): Eukaryota > Viridiplantae > Streptophyta > Magnoliopsida > Zingiberales > Zingiberaceae > Wurfbainia > Wurfbainia villosa. Next base: position 2,226,911 of record CM046005.1, read on the forward strand.
TAAAATTTATTTAAATATAGATAATGATATAGTAGAGAATCAAGTCTAATGTCGTAGGAGAATCCATATAACCGACCCCATCTACTGGGACAAAACTTGATTGTTGTTGTTGTTGTATGGGATAGAGTAAACCATGCATGATTTTTATATATTTACTATGTGTTTCTAAATTTATCTCCATGTAATGATGATTGTATCGAATACTTATTCATAAATAGAAATATATAATAGTTATTTGACAATGTGTTTTTGCTACTATTAAAGGATCTCTAAATTATTTAGAGGTACATAACGACAGAAGCTTGCATCTATGAAAGTTTTGGAACCCATGTAAATAATAAAGTCTCATTTTAGACAAATACGACCATAGTTCAGAACTGATGGTTCGAAATCGACGGTTCAAAATCAACAGTTTGACGGTTTGAAATCGACGGTTCAACAGTTCAAAATTGACGGTTCGACAATTCGAAATTGACAGTTCGACGGTTCATGGAAGGTTAACCCTTAACCTTAATTATCCAAGATGATTACGGTTCATGGTTTGAAACCACCAGTTATGGTTCGGTTTACAGTTCGAAATTATTATTATTTATTTAAAAAAATAAAAAATATATAATTTTTTAAATAAAAAATATAAAAAAGGACTTGTACTTATTTAAATTATTTACGTATCCCCTTAGGGTACAGGGAAATCAAAGTTTATATAGTTTGTTGACCTTTTTACCCATGTTACTTTACGAAGTGACGTGCACTTTTATTTTTCGATCCCATAGTATTGATTCCTTCAGAATCAAATTCTTCTACTTCGTCACTAGAAGGTTGCATTCCTTATTTTCTTTTTTAGCTCTTGTCCAATCATCAAGTAATGCTTGTGTTTTCAAAGAATCAGGAGACAAAGTAGATCGTCGTTCGTCTAATATATTACCTTTAGAATTAAACATATGTTCTACGATAATGATTGACATCAAATAAACTAGAATTTCTTTTACTACGATAGAGAGAGTGAGAAAATTTTGAGTCTTTTATAACCACCACTGTCAAATATCGAAATCCGTTTCACTATCTGTTTCACTAAAATCAAAAGTTGTAAAATAATTCTTAAATTTCTATCTGGAACTTGAGGGTTTTTATGGACACTTCGTCCATTTTTTCAATAAAAGTTGTGCTTTTATAAGTTTTGAACTACTACTAATATTTTAAATTTCGAATACATTAGCATCTAATCCATATTTTAAACTATATTCTTTATAAAAATTATATGCATTATTTATAGTATTTTGTACAATATTAGCAGGATCAGGAGAAAAATAATCTTTTAATGGAATTAAAGTATCATAATACATAACTAATATTTCATATAAAACATTGAACTTTAGTTTAGGTCTAAAGCAAATGCAACTAAATAAATATAAAAAATGTGATACAAATATTTTTTTTTTCATTTTTCTTTCATTGTTAACACACAATAAACCCTTCCTCGAGACTTCATATTAACGGGAGTTTTGTGCTCCGACTGCCTTTTTGTTAACATGCAAGGAGATAAAGATTCATCGATAATATATTCATTTAAAATTAAAGATATGTTATAAAAATTCATCATAATTAAATGGAAAGTAAGATAATAAACATCGGAAAATTGTTCAGTTGCATTATTAAATATTTTTAAAATTTCACAAATGCTACTACATATATTTCATTAGTGTGAAAATAAATATATATTAATATTATTAACAATTTGTGAAAAAAAAATGAATATAATAGTTCTCTATATTGAAATGAACTTTTTAGTAATTGATATGTTAAATTCCAACGTGCTAATACATCATGTGGAAATTGTTTATGTCTCATTTCATTAGTTTTATAAAATTTACTTTATTATTTTATTATATTAGGATGTGACCATAAATAAGAAATAATAATTTTGATTGATTTAATTTAATTTTTAAATTTTTTTAATTCATCTTGGACACATAAATTTAAAATATGACATACCTAGTGAATATAAAAAACTAAACCATCAATAGCATATTGACAAATAAATTTAAGTTTATCAGTATTTGCAGTATTAAAACTAGCATTATCAAATGATATTGAAAATATTTATTAGTTAATTCATATTCTTTTAAAATTAATATAATAACTTAGATATGTTGTGAGTAGTATATGGTTCATTAAAAATTCGATATGTTAATAAATATTTTTAAATTGTTCAGGAGTTGTCGATCCAATTGTAGGTCAACCCATATATAAATGAGTTTGTCAATGATCACTTTAAATATCAGAACGTAAAGACACTTTATTATTTAATTTACTAAATTCTTTAATTATTTTTTTCCTATCTTATTAATTCTTTAATTGTGTGAGTAAGTATACTTTGTGGAACACGTTTAGCAAATGGATTAAGTGATTCTTGATAAAAATCTTCAAAAGTGAATTTAGACCAAAACTAAAAGAAAAATGTTCTACAAAAATGAATTTAGCTAATGATTCTCTTAATTTAATATCAGAATATTTAAATAAATTTATATTGGTACTTTTAGTGATCGATGAAAATTCAAAGAGTTGTGTGTGAGAAGGATCGACTCTAAATTCAGTTGAGTACTTTATTTCGATATGTCACTTCAACAATTCATAATCGTCGCTCAATTGAAATTTATAGAAGGATTTGCAATACTTACATTTTGCCTCTATTTTTCTGAACGAAAGGGTGACTTTCTTAAAATGTTTAGTAAAAATAGATGATTTTAAATGTAGAGTTTTTCGAACCTTAAAAGTTTTTAATACTTCCCTGCGTGTTGACTATAGGAAGTTGCTCTGGTTCATCATCGATAAATTGAACGTCCTCAAGATCTACATTTGGAATTATTATTTTCTTGCCCTTTCGAGAATGAGATGAACCTCTATCCATTAGAATCGTAAAATTAAAGTCAAAAGCGATTGAGATTTCAGAATTCAAAGAGAAGAATAAAAAAATGGTATGAAAATGATGAAATGAGCACCATATATAGAGTTTGGAGAATAACGGTTACTAAATCGTAACCATTGATAAAAAAATGTCAAATAATCTCTACTGTTGAAACAAATTATATACTTGCCATTGGAATCGACGGTTCCAACGATCGGCAGTTGGAACCATCCAACGGTAAGAAAAAAGAAGTGAACCGGTGGTTCATGATTATTTTGGGCCTTAAATCGTAATTGACCCGTGTAATTGAGTCCAGATCGGGTCCAATTTGGACCTGACCTGGGGTCGGGTCTAATCTTAGAGGGGTGGTTTTGACAACGTTCAATCAAAACTATTTGTGAATCCTAAATTGCCTAATTCTTTGAAAAGGGTGTTTTTTTATCCCACAATTACTAGTTCTATAGTTCAAATTGTGAATAGAATATTCAGTTGATTAACTTGTGAAGGAGTGGGACTAGCAGAGGATGATATAGCAGCAGTAGCATGGATTAGATGGGTAGATTGTTAGGAAACATAATCCACCCTTACTTTACATGCTTATTTATTTTCATTTCAGAATTGTTGTAAAATTCCAGCAGAATTAGGATGGGAGAAGTCCTTGTTCACTATTGCATCATAGGTGGTACAATTTTAAGCATCTATATTGTGGTAACATAATGAACTAAACTAAGCAATCTTGACACCTTGTTTCCCTTCATTGTTTTTTCCTACTTTTATATGATGTTATCTCTGATTGCTTTCAGGGGGGATGATGAATGTCTTACAAAATGCTCATCTATTGTTCTTGGGAGAGTTGTTTTTAGTACCTTGGGTATATTTGTGTTAACAGTTGTTGTTTATACTGTAGCAACAGATGGACTTCCTTTTCGAATGGACTTATTGACACCGTGAGTATTATTGCCTTTTGCTTAATTTAAATTTTTATTAGCATTTTATTAATGGTCAAGAAAATTTGTGTACTTTCAAGAAGGATATGTTATTACATGCAAATGCAACATTGCAGAGTATCTCTCTTTGATCTTTACAAGTTAAATGCTTCATTTCTAAGGGTGTGAAACATAGGAAGGACAAACTTGATTGTCCCCTTTCTCCCTTTTCCTTGTATAGATTCTCCACTATATTAGTTATACTCGTGAAAATTCTCAAAACTTAAAAGTAGAAGTGTTATAAAATTAAAATAAATGAGTTGGTTTCTGCATTTTCCCAATACATTTTACGGATAGACTGGGGATATTTTGTTTAAATAATTGACACAGACAACGATGACACTAAAAATTCAACATTTAAGTTTTGATAAACTAGGCAAGTCATTAATCCTTAGATAAAGTGTTGGTTGGTTTTTCTTATGTTTTCCCATAAAACTCTAAGAGACTTAGTGGTGTGTTAACTTTAAACTGATATTCGTCTTAAAATGTGCACAGATGGATGGCTGCTACCTTAATTGACTTCTACATCAATGTCCTTGCTATATCAGTAAGTATGCCATCTATGAATTTTCATGGTATTTGTGCCAATCACTTTGCATTTGGATGGAGATACCTATGCTTAGACATTCTCATCCATGATTTAGATTTCTCATCGTCGACCTTTGGAACCATTTCTAGATCCATTGTAATGGATTTTTATCATAGTCATAGAATAATTCATCTCTTTAGCCGACCCCATCTAGTGGGATAAGACTTGGTTATTGTTATTGTTGCATAGAATAATTCATCTTTTGAAGTTATTACTTTGGCCTGCCTTGCAGTACACCAGTTATTTTTGCTTTATTTTCTTGGTTCATAGTTGTGCAATATAGTTGGCCACATGATCCTTGGGTACTAATTGTGATAATGAAAAATTTCAGAGCTTCTGAGTATGTTGGTTGTGGTCGTTTCTTCAACTCATTCATAGAATTCAGTCAAATTGGATGGTGGTAGCAATGTCCTGTTTTTCTAGTCGAATTGATTTGACATGCCTACTTGAAGAGTCATAAACAAGAGCTTACTGATTCTTTACTCCGACCACCTGCAGTAACTACATTGTTCACTTGTGATTTTCTATCAACAAAACATTTCTGTTCACCCTAAGCTTCTGCCTTTGAAATTTTCCTGTTTTGGTATTTCAGCAAGTGGCCTTTGTGCACTTACAGAAAGGAAAATATAGTTAACACTGCATCTGCAAAACGTGTGGAGGTGTTTCTCACATGCATTCGATAAGTACCTTTGATTTTGGTGTCCTTGGGCCAAGATGAAACTTATTTTTTGTGTCAAGTGAAACATTGGTCCTTCACGGGGAAGAGCAATAGGGGGATGCTGTGTGATTTGGATGAGAAAACAACAATGTGACTGTATGGATCAAGTGCATCTTGCTGAAATTGAGTATAAGCCATGTCTCAGGACTTGACATTGGCATTGATGGAATCAATTGAACAAGGCCCATTTATATCCTTTCTCTCCTCTATGTATACCTCAATATTTACCTCTTGTGCCAAGTTACATAATCTCTTCATCTTTCAGAAGTTTTCATGTACTCCTTAAATTCTCTTTTATTATTATAATTTCAAGCTTTGTTGGTTTTGCTATTTGTGGAATTCAATGTCAAATTTCATTTGGTAGAATCCTTATAGACATGTAATTGATTGCCTATTTATTTTGTTTATCTTTTTGGCTTGACGTTAATCATATTTGATTATTGTAATAACTACAGATAGATCGTAATTGGCAGTATTCATAATTGATAGATACTAATAGATAATTCGCTACAATTATATCAATGACAATTAATGGCTCGCATGACCATGACACTAGGCAAATAGAAACTACACGTAGAGAGATGTGCGCTTTTAATTTAAAGCTTGACACAAAGGGTCAAGCCATTGCTAGTCAAGAATAGGGGTGAGCAATCAATTATTAACTGAACCGATTAAATCAAAATCGAATAAACCAAACTTTTTTTGAGTTAACCAAACTAATCGAATTTTTAAGCAAAAAATGAACCGACCGAACCGATAAAAAATCGGTTAATTTAGTTAAAAATTGATTTTTCAGAATCAGTCAACTGATGATATAGTGGTAGTCTACTGATACACAGAATCACGATTTCGTAAGACTGATGCTATAGTATAGTCGACTGATGCTACAATTCATCGGTCGACTGATAACACATATCAATCGATTGATGGTCTTCAGTTTGATTTTATCAATTAAAATAATTTTTTTAATCTGAAATCCGAAACCAAACCGAAATAAATGATATTTTTTAAAAGAAAAACCGAATTTTCAAATAAATCGAACCGAACTTTTGATTTCGGTCGGTTCGGTCGGTTTATTCGATTTAATCAATTTTTTTATTAGTTTGATTACAAAATGCATGAGTATACAAAAACCTGTAAACACTTACAGATTTCTCACTTGTTCCAAGTGTTGGTGCAATCGATCCAGATTACGATTGACCAAACTTGAGTGGGATTCGAGTAGTATTTTGATGTTTGACAATGGATTTGACTATTGTTTAGCAATATGGGTTTGCTCATATGTTGACCATATGACAAGTGGATGTTTGGGATATCCAAGGTCATATACGGCAGTTTGTTTAAAGGGGAGATTGTTGGAGCAATCAATCTTGGAAGTTCAAGATTGAATTCTTGACAATGGAGAAATTTAAGTATGAATATTTGACAAGGGAAGTTCAAAATTAGAGTTTTGGCAAGGAAAAGTTCAAGCATGGTTGCTTGGCAATTAAAAGTCCAAATATAGATATTTGACAAAGGAAAAGTTCGAGTGTGTAGTTTTGGCGGTGAAAGTCCAAATATGAATATTTGGCAAAAGAAAAGTCTAAGGGTGTAGTCTTGGTCACGCAAGTCTAAGTGTGTAGTCTTGGCGGTTAAAATCCAAGCATTGAGGCTTGTCAATAGAGAAGTCCCAGAGGCGCGATCTCTTAGTAAAGGAGACCCGGTTAGCATGACATAACCGATGGAAGCACTTGAACGCTAACGCGAAGGGTGAAGGAGTTGTGGAGGACTCGGATTGACCCTAAGGGCATGAGGCTGATGGAAGTGGCTAGAAGGTTTAGGTCTAGGCTAAGGGTACCCAATAGCATAACATAGCCGATGGAAGCACTTGAAGGCTAGCACGAAGGGTGAATGAGTTGTAGAGGACTTGAATAGACCCTGAGGGCGTGAGGCTGATGGAAGTGGCTAGAAGACTTAGGTCTAGGCTATAGGTGAGTGATAAGTACGAAGGAATCATACTTGGGTTAAACCTCATGTTTAAGGTGTACCAGTCGACTGATCGAGTAGGAAGTCGATTTTCGCTGTGGGGCTCGATTTTTAGGCTAAGTGCTCGGGAGCAGTCAACTAGTGGTTTATCCTAGTCGACTGGTAGAGTAGAACCCCGACTCATGTGGAGCCTTGACCAAGTGCTCAGGCGGGGCAAATGGCTATGATAATCGATCACGAGGTATCTGTTGGATAGTAAGCCAATGTGGATTAGTCCGTTATGAGATAACAGATAAACATGCAGTCGACTGAGGTCTTTTGGCAGTCTACTGCTAGGTGGAAATCCAGCCCGATGCAGGTTAAAAGGAGCTCGAGTTGGAGGATTTCGCAGCGGTTTTTTGTGTGTGGAGATTTTAAAGGGAAAGTGTTGTTGTATTCTAAACCTTCAAGAGCATCTTAAAGCAACCAAAGTATTCAAGTGATCAAGCAATCTTATAAAGTGTTATTTGTATTTCATTCATTCTTTACATTTGTATTTGCTTGTCTTGTCTTGTATTTGATTTTTCTTATTGTTGTAAGATATTGTAAGAGGTTTCTCCATCTCCGATGTCTTACCGAGAAGGAGAGATTTTAGTGAGGGTAGATCACTAAGCGCCGCCGTAAAGTACGAATCATAGTTTCCTCGAACCACGTAAAAATCCTTGTCTTGTGATTATGGTGTTTTGTTCTTGTTTATTTTTGTATTCCGCTGTACTAACATTTTGTAGAGACGAACACGAACGCAATCGAAACGAAGAAATCGAAAGACGTTATTCACCCCCCCTCTAGCGCATGTCAATGGTCCCAACACCAAGTTCTTCACTCTGCTTGCTTCGAGCTTTCGGACCTCGGATCTCTGCTTGTTGTCTGAAGAGCAATCACATTACAAAAACCGAAAAGCTTTTCTTGGTTCACAAACCAAATCCTAACAGAGCCATGGAAATTCTCTTCTCTACACTTTTGACCTATCTCAGATCTCTTCTTTTATAGTTTGGACGGAGACCTTTCATCTCCAAGCATTAATGCATTGCCTGCATAATGTATGTGCAACCACAATGCTTAATGCATTGGCTGCGTAACTTATGCGCTGTCAATGTTTAATGCATTGGCTGCACAGTAATGCTAATATCTCCCACTTGTCCAAGTTATGTCACATAGATAAATGATCACATACATCAGATAGTCACACAGACTAATAGAACAAAAATCAACAGTCACTGAGATTCATAGGCACTAAGACTAGATAGTCATAAAGACTAAATCAAAACATCCAATTTATACTTAGGGAAAATGATTCGTGCGACAACAAGCATATCGAGCATTCCATGCTAAGAAAGTTGTAACACCTTACATAATTGCTCATAGAGCGATTAATGCTAAGAAAATTATTACACCTTACTTAGCCACTCACAAAACGGTACACAACTATTCTCTAAGTGGCACATAGCCATTATACTGATGACACACAACTATTCTCCAGGTGGCGCACATCCGTTCTCCTGAAGACATCTATGCTTTGTTATTTATCCAAATTAAATTATTTACATCAATATAAACATATCTAATTCCTTATAATGACCATTATGTCGAGAGCATGTTTCATATATATTATTCACAATTACATTTCCATACAAAACAGAAATGCGTCGACCAGTGAATAATCTTCAAAAGATGTAAATTTATTTAATCTTCCTTTTTAGCTCGAATCCATTCATTTTAATCAGTCGCTTTCCTAGTCATGTTCTATAGACCGAATCACACATGGTCAATAGGTTTACATGCTTAAGTAGCAGACCCTGATTAAAACTTTAAGTAGACAGCTAAATAATCACTCATGACAAATACTGAGATTAATATATAATCTCAAAGGGCTCACATAATAGAGAAATAAGGATCCATTCTCCTATTACCCTTATTGTCATCATAGCACATGTAGTATGAATCACATGCTATGATGTTATTCTCTTTACTAATAAAGAGTGCATGTTTTTCTCAAATTAATATCGTACAGATTTCGATCTGGACATTTCCAATACCTAATCCAGAATTCAACACATAAATTCTCATGTGACTTCAAAAATAGGTATAGTAAATGATGGGTTCATTTACTTTGATCATTAATCTACAAATGATCTCATCTTGATACAAATATCAATGCGACCCCAGCTTACAGGTATGTCACTATTTACATATAGCTACACAAGTTATCCCATAAGCAACGATCTTATCCCTCTTCATACTCAACAAATAGAGATGATTGTCCATGTGAGAGGACTAATTTTAACCTGCCAATATGCTCACCGAGATCTTATTTGAATGTGATATGAACTTTTATAGCAAATAGATTATGACATTTCTTACAATCAAATTACAATATCCAATTATCATTTCAATATTGTTACATTCTCTGAAGTCCCATAGATTTTACATATTCATAAAATGACTCTCTAGTCATTGACTTAGTAAAAAGATCTGCAAGCATAACACGTGTAGGGATATACTCAAGAACAATCTTTTTCTTAGCAACAATATCCCTTATAAAGTTATACTTTATAGCTATATGCTAACCCTTGCTGTGATATTTGAGATCCTTTGAAAAAACTATAGTAGCCTGACTGTCATAGAAGACAGTAATCGGACTGTCACTGCCCTCAGCAATCTTTAAGTGCTTCAGGAACCTCTTCAACCAGACGACTTCTTGAACAACCGTCGAGCATGCCATATATTCAGTTTTCATTGTCGACAAGGCTATACAAACTTGTTTCTTGCTGTTCTAAGAGATGACACCACCATTTAACAAGAATGCATAGCCTGATGTGGATTTTCTATCCCTTCTGACTATACCATATAAATTTCCTCGTCAAGCTCACCATTAAGGAAAACTATTTTTACATCCATTTGATGTAATTCCAAGTCATAATGTGCTACTAAAGCCAAAATAATTCGGATTGATGCAAACTTCACTATATGAAAACATGTCTCTTCATAGCATATACCCTCTTATTGGGTATATTCTTTTGCAACCAAGCGAGCTTTGTATCGATTAATCGATCCATCAACTTTCTTTTTAATTTTGAGAATCTACTTATTCCCAATATCCCTTCGGCTAGGAGGAAAATCGACTAAATCTCAAACATGATTCTTTATCATAGACTCCATCTCTTCTTCCATCGTAGCTTTCCACTTTTCTCTAACACTACATCCTAATGCTTTCTTAATGGATTGAGGTTCATCATCGTCAACTGGGAGTGTCATCATTGCCTCATTCTCAATATCAAACCTCTTCTTAGGTTTGATCTTACGAACACTTCTTCGTAAGTTCGATTGTTGAGAAGTCAACTCATGACGTGACAAATTACTCTCACTCGATTGACTAGACTCAGATATCCCTTGTGGCACCTCTCTGGTTGATAATGTCTCATCCTCCTCAAATAGAGGAATTGTCTTATCAACATCACCTCTAGCTGGGAACTCAGTTTCAAGAAAAGTTACATCTCTTGACTCTATTTCGGAGGTGGTTCCATCTTATCGCTCACCAATAAAAATATAATCTTTTGAGGTTTCAGAATATCTTATAAAGATACATTTCTTACCTCTAAGTCTTAATTTTCCATATTTGTGAGAACTCGCATAAACATAGGCAGCTGACCCCCAGGGTCTCAGATTATTCAAATCTGGCTTTCTATTTGTCTAGCGTTCATATGGGTTTAGAAGTCACTCTGTTAAGTATATAAGTCGCAGCTAATAATGCATCTCCCCAATAGGAGATTGACAAATTAGTCCTTGTCATCATAGACCTAACCATTTCAAGAAGAGTTTTATTTCTTCTTTCAACAAACCCATTTTGCCGTGGAGTTTCTGAGATTGTTAACTGTTTAATAATCCATTTATCATTACATATTGTCTTGAACAAATCAGACAAATATTCACCTTCACGATCAGTACGTAAGGTCTTAATCTTATGTTTCAATTGATTCTCAACTTCATTCACATAACAAATAAAGCAATCCAATGGTTCAGATTTATGAAAGATCAAATACACATGACCGAAACAAGTGAAATCATCTATAAATATAATGAAATAAGAACCTCCATGTCTAGCCTTCACATTTATTGGACTACAAATATTCGAATGAATTAATTGCAATGGAGAATCAACCCTAATAGCCTTATCAAATAGTTTCCTAGTTGCTTTTCCAGCAAGACAATGCTCACGTATAGACAAGTTAGTCTTAACCCGAGAGCTCGACAAGCCCTCTCTAGCTAACCGATTCATTCGTTCTTGTCCTATATATCCTAATCTAGCATGTCAAACATCATCAGATATTTCTGCATCATTAGTAAGAACAACGTTTGAAAGACAACCATCATTTCTATAATTGATATTTGGTTCTACATCAAGAACCATGAAACCATTAGTCAAAAAACCATATCCTATTGACACAGAGTCAATTTTAAGTTTTACACATCGGCTGTAAAAATTCATACAATAACCCAAATCAAGAAGACAAATTACGAAAATTAAATTTCATCGAATCTCAGGAGCATACAAGACATTATGTAGTAACAAGGTACGTCCACCACGGAGGTTGAGTTTGCACGTGTCAACTCCTTTGACTCAATCCTTGCATTATTTTTTGCATATATCCACTTATTTCCAACTGGTATCCGACGGTACTCTACGAATGTAATTCGCTCCCAAGCTACATAGTTGGTTGATTCTGAATTCACAATCCACAAAGGATAAGAATCAACTAACAACACAGAACTAACAACATAATGCTCAGGAAAAGAGGACAGTCTTGGATTTACCTTTTTCGGCTCGGTACATTCCCGAGCGAAGTGACCTTTCTTGCCACAGTTAAAGTAAGACAATTTGCTTTTAGGTTTTTTTTTCTAGTCTTCTTTCCTTCTTTCTTCTTGTTTGGGCCCACCCCTACAACATTGTTAGCTTCTTTTCCCTTTCCCATTCCCTTTCCTTTCATGTACCATTTTTTCTTTTTGGATCCAGATGATCTAGCAGAACCGACAGCTATATAGGCTTGTCCTAAAATTCTCACGGATTCGACTCTCTCCGCCTCCAATTCTACATGGCATGAGACATCAGTGAAAGTCTTTACACTCTCACTGTGAGTCAAGTTCTATTTCATGGTTTCTCAAGAATCAGGAAGGGAATGTATCACTGCCCGAACCTGCTGTTCATCGGTCAACTCATGACCATCAGTTTTAAGCTCCCGAATCATGTTCGACATCTCTCTCAGATGTTGAACCATGGAGACATTCGAACGTTTTTTATAGCTGCCAAACTTAATTGTTAGCTGTCGAAGCTTGCTTAGACTAACTCCACTATATCTCTTCCTAAGGGTTACCCAGACTGCATAAGTCGATGGATATGGCTCATACTCAAAAACCATGTCATCTATCATTGAACTAATCAATATGTCCTTAGCAGTGAAGTCTTTTTCTTCCATACCTTATAGGCATCAAGATCTAGTCTATGTTGTGCAGTTGTACCATCAATAGGTTCTTTCATAACCTGATGAACAACCTCAATAACTTCTTGTTCCTCATGAACATATTATATCTTGAGGTGTCAAATTTTATAGTTTTTCCCATTCAATTTTTCACCTTTGTTGAGTTCAGTTATGATGTTTTTAGTTGTCATAATCTACCATAAATAAATAAATTATTTAATTACTCAGTGTAAAACCTATGTATGTAATTTTTGATTGACTCAATGTAAGTCTGAATTGGTTTATAAAATCAAGTAGCAACTATGTTTCTACTCATCATTTATATGTTCCAAGCTGACAGATATTGATCAATTATATTACATACATCCCATTTAATGAACTAATCATTCATTTATCACATAAACTAATTATGATATAAACAAAATGAACTAATCATTTCTTATTCAAAAGTATGTTATCATATAACATACTTCATGAAAAGACTGTTAACATATAACATTCTTTTATTCATAGCCTAAACAACTCTACTTGACTAGATAGGTTATTACTACTCCCACTAGGACAAACACTAGCACAATAGTAATAATTTCAAGTCCTATCTTCCAAGGCTCCACTAGGGTATTCTCTAGCTGATCGACTTCAAAATTTTCTCCAATCTCTTCGGGATCCTCCTGATCCTTGTGTTGTAATAGTTCCCAACCCAACTCAACATATGTTATGCGCCCTTCATAGCGATCTCATACGTGATGTGTAACTACCATGAGATTGTTTGGTAGTGTAACACCCCAAATTTTAATTCCTATATTTTTATTAGAGGAAAATAGAAATAAGAATAAGAATAGAAATAATAAAAATAGGAATAGAATAATAATAATAATAATAATATGAATAATAATAAAATAGAAATAATTAAGAATATGAATAAAAAAAAATTTGAATAAATGGTTCGTTAGCCGAGGCTCGAACCATGAACCGTCGGTTTGGGGGAATAGATTCCCTACCACTAAGTCATAAGATTACCAATAAGTAGAATATAACAAAATATATCTATTGGCGAAAAAAAGGAGAGATTAGTTAATTTAGCTAATTATTTAAAGGGATAATTAGGTTAAGAAAAATTCTAATTTTTATATATATATTTTTTCCTAACTTTCTTTAAATCTCACGCCGCTTTTCTCTCTCTCTCCCTCACGTCGCTTCTCTCTCTCTCTCCCTCACGCCGCCTCTCTCTCTCTCATCCCTCTTTCTCTCTCTCGATCTCTCTCTCGTACTCCAGCCGTCGGAGCAAGGAAGAAGGTTATCTTTTCTTTGGATAATTCAAGAGGAGATTTTCAAGAGGGATCTTCGCAAGGACTTGATAGAGTATCACGCTAAAGCAAAGGAACACATAGGAGGTCTTCTCTTTACGAAATCTAACAATATAAATTGGTGAAAAGCGTAGGAGGTAAGTATTGCTCACCTGCAGTATAAGTAGTTATTGTATATCATTGATATGTTTTTTCTGTGCTTGTTATTTCATTCGTGGTTGGCGGTTTATATGCATATTATTTCGTTATGCATGATGTTTTCGATTATGCGATTTTACTGCTATATTATGGGTAATTCAAAGATCATCGTGTTGAGATCCAAGATAAGAATGTGATTTATGATCACGTATTGTAGAGAGTTGTAGCTTACAATTATACGTGATGTAGAGTAAGATGTAAAAATATTTCCTTTATAAAGAAAATTTAAAGATGCTCCCGCTCGAATTGGGGATTAAGAGCACAACGATCTTGAGATGCTCCTTATTTAGTTTTGGGGTCAAGAGCATAATGATCTTTATGGTGCTCCCGTTTTGTGATTTAGGATTAAGAGCATTTCCTTGATATGTATAAAAATATAAGTATAAAGGAAGTATTTTACTTTTGACAGGCGTATGACGCATCGCTACCACGCCGAGGCCCTCGGGCCAGCTACTCTAGTAGGTTCTGGTGGTCACACCCCTACTATTAGGAACGCTGCGATCGTACTGCTCGGCCCATATCCAGATGATTATTATTTCAAGCATCGATAAGTATAAGTAAAAGGTTTCAAAGTTAATCATTTTAGTTCAGATACACTATTTATAAGTTTTAAAATACTTAAGAGCATGGGGTTTATACAAGAGACATGTATTCGAATTATGATTTCCAACAGGTTGTCGTATGTGTATCAACGATCAAGGTAAGAGAACTAGTTGCATGATTTCATACGGTATGTTTTTTGTGAGCATAGAAGTACTTACTAAGCGTTATTGCTTATAGTTTGCATTTCCTTATCGCAGATAAAGGTAAAGAAAGCTTGAAGGTGGTAGGCGGACGGCGGAGTGTGTGGCGTTTAACAGTGGAAGTAAAAGATCCTAAGTGAAGATGTCTAAATCAGATTTTTAGTTTCTTATGTCATGTTTGATATTGTCTAAGTGATGTAAAGGTCCTTATGATTATTTTAGTTGTTAGCATATTGCATTAGTATATTGCATGAATTAAAAAATAAAGACAATAGTAAAGTAGTGACATCTCTCCTGGTAGAGAGTGGAAAGACTAGGGGGGGTGTTACAAGATGGTATCAGAGCGGGTTCCGCCCTTCCGTCACACACACATCGAGCATAAGTCCTGCCGCCTCCAAGTAAGCAAGTATTTATTGGCTTTATTTATTTTATGAGTAGTAAGGAATGTTTCTTTTAAGTTAAACATGCTCACCTAGAATGTTCTCTTTGAGTTAAACATGTTTGCATATATATATATATATATGAAGATGATAGATAGTAAGTAATAGAGCATATCTAGATATGTATGTGAAGATGATAAAAATTAGTGATAATAGCCTTATAGTGGTTTCACTTGATCATCTTATGATGAGTTCACGGAGTTAAAAGGGATTTATCGAGACAAAGCGGTAAAGAGATTGATAGTCGTTGACTACTATGTCGAATGATCTTGAGAAGGAAAGAGTTAGGTTGATGCTAAAGATGTTGAGACCGGAGATAGCTCTAAATGTAGCTGGTAGAATTAATAGACCACAAACTACTGAAGAGCTAATCAGCAGTGCGCTAATCACGGAGCATTACATGAATAATATCAAGAACCAAAAGCTAGCCTCGGTAGAAAGCAAAAGCCAGGGAAGTTCTCAGAGGTCGAAACCTCGAGAGGTAATTCGAATCGGACAACAATGATTGGCAAGAGGAAGCGATGGAATAATGCAAAGGAGGTTCGATCGATGGCGACCTACGATCCTCACGTTACGTGTGGAAGGAAGCGATCCAGAGCTCACGCGTGAACGCAGTGTTATATATGTGGTGTCGAGGGACACTTCGCCAAACAAAGGCTCCCACTAAGACCAACTGCTCTGCCACCGTTTATTCGGTATGGAGGTAGATACCTACATCGGACGCAGGAGCAATGGAGGGTCCTTACATCACCGAGGAAGATTAGAGGCTCCATCAGTTACACCTAATGGCCGGATCTTCTCACTCACCAAGGAAGAGGTAGCAAATGCTTCTACGGTGGTTACAGGTCAGATACCTATCCTTAGTCAAAGATGCTACCACTCAGATCTTTGACATCGGGCAACCCATTCTTTCATATACATGACAATAGATATAACTCCTGATACCTTAGATATTCAGCTTTTAACGACTACCTTCTGGCGAAATAATGACATCTACACAGTCGTCGTACGCTTGTCGTAATTTGGCATAAAGAGCTTTATAATGATTTGATCTTGTTACGCATAACTATGATGTCATCTTCTTTGGAATGGACTTTCTTCAAGCAAATGCGGTGCTTCCATCGAGTGTCGTAGCGAAGGGTAGTATTCCAACCCGAGACCGAGGTCAAATTGAGTTTATTGGAGAACCAAAGAAGAAGACTACGGTTCTCATCGCCGCCATGGAAGCTCTAAGATGCTAGCTAGTGGACGACCGGTATTTAGCACATATAGTTGATACTAAGCAAGAAAGAAGCGAAAGATGGAAGAAGTCCCAATCGTATGTGACTACCCGAAAGTATTTCTGACGAGCTACCAGACTAGCACCTGAAGGAAGTTGAGTTTGAGATCGAACTTATTCCTGGTACCAACCCAATCTCAAAAGCACCCCATCGTATGGCTCAAACAAATTAAAGAGCTTCAGAACAATTACGGGAGTTATTGGACAAGGATTCATCCGCCTAGTCATTCCCGTACGGGAGCTCGGTGTTCGTGAAAAGAAAGATGGATCTAGAGAATGTCGTAGACTACCGAGCCTTCAATCAAGCGACGATCAAGAATGTATATCCTCCGAGGATAGAGGATTTATTTGATCAATCGAGGAGACACAATTTTCTCAAGATCGACTTACGGTCGGTTATCCATAAGAGTTAAAGAGGATGATATACGACCTTCCAAACGAGGTATGGACACTACGAGTTCGTGGTCTCACGCCTTCGGAGCACAAACTGCACCCGCTATGTTTATGGACTTGATGAATCGGATATTTAAGGAGTACCTTGATAAGTTTGTAGTTGTTTTCGACGACGTCCTTATCTACTCGAGAACCCAGAAGAACATGTCGAACACTTGACAGAGCGATCTTACGGACTTCAAGAAAGACAGCTTATACGCAAAGTTCTCCAAGTGAGTTTTGGCTTGATCGAATATCGCTTAGGTCATGTTATTTCAAAAGACGGAGTTATAGTGGGCAGCAAAAGATAAAGCGATCGATGGTGGGGTCAACCAAAGAATGTCAAGTCGGTTTCTGATTAGCGAGTACTATCGAAAGTTTGTGGAAAACTTCTCAAGGATAGCTTCACCGTTCACGGTTCTTACCAAAAGAAAGAAGTTCGAATGGATCAAGATCGCTGAAAAGAGCTTCATCAATTAAAGAGGAGGCTCACAAGTGCTCGGTGCTTACCCTTCCGTAAAGTAATGAGGATTCGACCAGATAGTGATGCATCTAAGATGGGACTCGAGCAAGATTTACGTAAGGGCAAAGTGAGTCATGCATGATCTAGACAACTCAAGGACTATGAAAAGAATTACCCCTCATGACCTTGAGTTAGCGTGAAAGCTGTCTTTCTCAAAGTTTGGAGACATTACTTATATGGAGTCTAATGCAAGATTTACACAGATCACCAGAGTCTGAAGTACTTTTTCACTCAGAAAGATTTGAATATGCGACAGCGTAGATGACTTGAATATTTGTGTTTGGCAGAGTTTGCCTATAATAACAGTTATCAAACCACAATTGGAATGACACCTTATGAAGCCTTGTATGGAAGGAGATGCAGATCGCCTATCTGTTGGTATGAGGGTGGCGAGAAGAAAGAAATGAGACTCAAGACTGATTTTATAGATGACGCCACCAAAGCAATAAAGAACATACGTCAAAGGATGAGATCGCCCCAAAGTGGCGAAGAGTTATGCGATGTCCGACGCAGACCCTAGAGTTCCAAGTCGAGATTCAGTGTTCATTAAGGTAGCTCTATGAAAGGGGTAATGAGATTTGGGAAGAAAGGCAAGTTAAGTCCCGGATATGTTGCCTACCGATCACCAAGAGAGTTGGTAAGGTAGCTTATGAGCCTAGAGCTACCACAGAAATGCCACCATCCACAATGTATTTCATGTTTGATGCTTAAGAAACACGCGTCCCGCACACCAACCAAGTGGTTGAGCCACACAGACAGATTCTGATTGAGATCTAAGTTATGAAAGTCGACCTATTCAGATAATAGATCGAGCAGTCAGGAAACTAAGAAATAAAGAAATACCGTTAGTAAAAGTCTTATGGCAAAGTCAAAGGTTGAAAAAGCAACCTGGGAACGTGAGGATGACATGAAACAAAAGTACCCCGAGCTGTTCTAAGTTTCGAGGACGAAACTTTTATAAGGTATAAGGGATTGTAACACCCCAAATTTTAATTCCTATATTTTTATTAGAGGAAAATAGAAATAAGAATAAGAATAGAAATAATAAAAATAGGAATAGAATAATAATAATAATAATAATATGAATAATAATAAAATAGAAATAATTAAGAATATGAATAAAAAAAAATTTGAATAAATGGTTCGTTAGCCGAGGCTCGAACCATGAACCGTCGATTTGGGGGAATAGATTCCCTACCACTAAGTCATAAGATTACCAATGAGTAGAATATAACAAAATATATCTATTGGCGAAAAAAAAGGAGAGATTAGTTAATTTAGCTAATTATTTAAAGGGATAATTAGGTTAAGAAAAATTCTAACCTAATTATAGCTTCCATTGAATGTCGTAAGCGAAGGGTAGTATTCCAACCCGAGACCGAGGCCAAATTTGAGTTTATTGGAGAACCAAGGAAGAAGACTAAGAAGTTCTTGTCCGCCATGGAAGCTCGGAAGATGCTAGCTAGTGGATGCACTGAGTATTTAACACATATAGTTGATACTAAGCAAGAAAGAAGCCAAAAGATGGAAGAAGTCCCAATCGTATGTGACTACCCGAAAGTATTTCCTGACGAGCTACCAGGACTAGCACCTAGAAGGGAAGTTGAGTTTGAGATTGAACTTATTCCTGGTACCAACCCAATCTCAAAAGCACCCTATCGTATGACTCCAAATTAGAAAGAGCTTCAGAACAATTACGGGAGTTATTGGACAAGGGATTCATCCGCCTAGTCATTCCCGTGGGAGCTCCGGTGTTGTTCGTGAAAAGAAAGATGGATCTACGAGAATGTCGCGTAGACTCACCGAGCCTTAAATCAGTGGACGATCAAGAATGATATCCTCCGAGGATAGAGGATTTATTCGATCGATTGATCAGGAGCCACGCTTTCCAAGATCGACTTACGGTCAGTTATCATCAAGTAAGAGTTAAAGAGGATGATATACCAAAACTTCCGAACGAGGTATGGACACTATGAATTCGTGGTCATGCCTTCGGAGTGACAAATGCACCCGTATGTTTATGGACTTGATGAATCGGATATTTAAGGAGTACCTTGATAAGTTTGTGGTTGTTTTTATTGACGGCGATCCTTATCTACTCGAGAACCCGTGAAGAACTCGAACACTTGAAGACACTTGAGACCCTTCAAAGAAAGACGCTTATATCGAAAGTTCTCAGTGTGAGTTTTGGCTTGATCGAATATCATTTTCGGTCATTATTTGAAAGATGGAGTTATGGTAGAAGCAAAGATGTAAGCAACAAGAATTGGGGTCAACTAAAGAATCGAAAAGTCTATCTTTTCTATAAACATCTTTATTTTTTAAATAAGAATCACATGATTATTGTTTGCATATATTTATGCATATTGTCTAATACGTTACATTGTAGATAACATGGTGTGTGGTGTCACACGGGAGATCATGTTATCGGCTTCTTGTAAAGTATAAGTAAAGGCTCACAACCGAGATGACTTTGGACAAACCATCGGAATGATTGTAGTGTGATTTGGTATTGGTTTGTCTTGACCATAGAATCACACTAGTGCACTTTGTGTGTATTGAGCGGGGCCGCAGGTGATTCGATTTATTCGACTACATAATCGAATCGGACCTCGAATATTATTTAAGTACGCTCTTAATCCCGATATAATAGCAGGCACATATACTTGGTACTCATCTCTTTGATTTACCGGGCGAGATTTATAGATTAAATCGATAGACTAAGTCGAGATGATATTATTTATATGGTGTGTCGTTGATTATAGGAGGAACCGCATTCTATATATTAGGATGATGATGTCCCCTCGAGGAGCTCATAAGGTTCATCACGTATAAACCCTGCAGTGGACTTGGTCCGTGATAAAAGGTTGAGTGGTACTACTTAAGGAGTTAGATGTTGATTAATTAATGGTTAGTAAATTAATTAATCGACTGACATCTCGAGATCTTAAACACGGGAGAAAATGTACAAATAATATATGGAGCCCATATCATTATACGGGGGTTGGTGAGATAGATCAACGATGGACCTTTAGTGGATTGGATCATCATTAGTGGATCGACTTTACGCTTGATCCACTGGGTGGCCAAGACCCAACTCCTCCTCACGGTCCCTAATGTAGCCCATTAACACCTCAAGATGCTTAGATCCAATGGATAGAAACAAAACACTAAGATCCATTGGTAGAGATTAAATCTCTAAGATCCGACGGTTGAGATTAAATCTCTAGATCCGACGGTTGAGATTAAATCCCTAGAACCAATGGAGGAGATTAATTCATGGCTTATCCCTAAACTCTATAAAAGGTGGCAGGGGGTTGGCGTGAAGATGATGATAGAGAGGAGCAAGGCTTGGCGAGAATAGAGCGATCTAGTTGAGATAGGATTGGAATTAGGGTTAGGGTTTGGAAGGGTGGCACCAAATAAGGCAAGTTTTCCTTCTTCTTCCTTGCCTTGTGGCGGCGTCCAAGAATTATTCGGCCCTTCGGCCACTTGGCGGCCTCCCCTCTCTTCTCCTTAGGTGGTGGAAACAAGATATAGGGTTTCCCTTGGTGTCTTGGTAGTTTTCCATCATCTTCTTCTCCTTCTAGTTGGCCGGCGGCAAGAACTTCTATAGTTCTTTGTTGGTTGAGTTTTTGAAGGAGAAAAACATTGTTTCTCTTCTTCCTCTTGCTTTGGAAAAGCAAGGAAGGAAGTTTTGCGATCTAGGAGCTTTGACTTTTGGTGAATCGTCGCCCACACGACGTCCAAAAGGAGGAGGGTCATACATTAGAAGACCAAGAGGTATAACTATTCTTCTATCTCTTTTATTCATTGCTTGTGTTTGTTTTTCAAAATATAAGCATGTTATATTTCTGTAAATAGGCTAAATAATACTGAGATCCCGAGTATAAACACAAAAACCGGCGATCCGGACATCGTCTATTCCGCGGCTACTCGTAGAATAGAGGATGGTCGCTTGAACAACTAGTTTGTTCAAGTGACCTCTCTAAACGAATAGCACGACGATGACTTGGTTGCTTTGGGAATCCCTTTTGTCTAGGATTAAATTTTTAATCCGGGGACATCGAAGGGATCACCATGGTCAAGCAACCGAGGCGAAGGGGAAGCGAAGTTTCCCCTCACGGACTCGACAAGGGAAATCCCTTCATTTGGTATCAGAGCTTCCGGGCAAAACCTACAAGAATGTCAGTGAAGTCAGAAGTTTCCTCGGATTAGCAGGGTACTATCGAAAGTTTGTGGAAAACTTCTCAAGGATAGCTTCACCGTTGACGGTTCTTACCAGAAAGAACAAGAAGTTTGAATGGACCGAAGATTGTGAAAAGAGCTTCATTGAATTAAAGAGGAGGCTCACAAGTGCTCCAGTGCTTACCCTTCCAGAAAGTAATGAGGGATTTGACCTGTATAGTGATGCATCTAAGATGGGACTCGGAGCAGTACTTATGCAGAAGGGCAAAGTCATTGCTTATGCATCTAGACAACTCAAGGACTATGAAAAGAATTACCCCACTCATGACCTTGAGTTGGCAGCAGTGGTCTTTGCTCTGAAAGTTTGGAGACATTACTTATATGGAGTCCAATGCAAGATTTACACAGATCACCAGAGTCTGAAGTACTTTTTCACTCAGAAAGATTTGAATATGCGACAGCGTAGATGACTTGAGCTAGTAAAGAATTATGACTGTGAAATCCACTACCATCCTGGAAAGGCAAACAAAGTAGCAGACGCGCTGAGTAGAAAATCATGCGCCACTTTGATGTCCCTAGCAACACTATCCCAACCACTAAAAAAAGAGATAATGAATTTTGGAGTTGAGATCATTTCTGGACAGCTCTCCGCCTTGACCATAGTACCTACATTGTTTGAGGATATATTAGCGAGACAGGACAAAGATCCTAGCATCCAAAGGATCAGCAGAAATCCAAGAAGGGAAGGATGAAGGATTCCGTGTCTCGATAGTGGGGTATTATATTTGGGTGAACGCCATGTATCCCCAACGACCCGACTTAAGAAAGAAGATCCTGTAAGAAGCTCATGGACCTCATATTCGATGCATTACGATCCACTAAGATGTATCAAGATACGAAGGGAAATTTTGGTGGCTTGGTATGAAGAGGGACGCTAAGTATGTTAGCACTCGTCGACATGTCGTAGAGTGAAAGTCGAACACCAAAGACCGGAGGAGTTCTACAACCTATCCATTCCGAAACGGAAGTGGGAGGAACTAGCCATGGATTTCATAGAGGATCGCCCCAAAACAACCAACGGCTACGATTCTATTTCGGGTAGTTATCGATGATCGACAAAGTCCGCCACTTACGCCTATCGAATATCATACTCCACGGAGCAGCGAAATGACCATTATCTTAGATAGAGATACGCTTCACTTCACACTTCGGAGTGTGTTCAAAGCCCTAAACTAAGTTACGATTCAAAGACCATTTCATCCTCGCATGACGGGCAAATGTAAAGAGTGAATCGATTTTGGAGGACATGCTCGAGCTTGTGCCTTGGATTTTAAAGGAAGTCGTGCAAATATTTGTGTTTGGCGAGTTTCTATAATATGATTATCAAACCACAATCGAATGACACCTTATGAAGCCTTGTATGGAAGGAGATGCAGATCGCTTTATCTGTTGGTATGAGGGTGGCGAGAAGAAAGAAATGGGACTCAAGACTGATTTTATAGATGATGCCACCAAAGCAATAAAGAACATACGCCAAAGGATGAGATCGCCAAAGTCGGCGTAAGAGTTATGCCGATGTCCGACGCAGACTAGAGTTCCAAGTCGAGATTCGTTCATTAAGGTAGCTCTATGAAAGGGGTAATGAGATTTGGGAAGAAAGGCAAGTTAAGTCCCGATATTGCCCCTACCGATCACCAAGAGAGTAAGGTAGCTTGAGCTAGAGCTATCACAGAAATGTCACTATCCACAATGTATTTCATGTTTCAATGCTTAAGAAACACGTCCGGACACCAACCAAGTGGTTGAGCCACAGACTGATGTGATTCGCAGATCTGTTATGAAAGTCGACCTATTCGATAGATCGAGCAACAGAAACTAAGAAATAAAGAAATACCGCTAGTAAAAGTCTTATGGCAAAGTCAAAGGTTGAAAAAGCAACCCGAACGCGAGGACGATATGAAACAAAAGTACCGAAGTCGTCTAAGTTTCGAGGACTAAACTTTTATAAGGTATAAGGATCAGAACACTTTAAATTTTAATTCCTATATTTTTATTAGAGGAAAATAGAAATAAGAATAAGAATAGAAATAATAAAAATAGGAATAGAATAATAATAATAATAATAATAATAATAAAATAGAAATAATTAAGAATAGGAATAAAAAAAAATTGAATAAATGGTTCAGATGAGGCTCGAACC
This sequence comes from Wurfbainia villosa, assembly GCA_025175895.1. NCBI lineage: Eukaryota > Viridiplantae > Streptophyta > Magnoliopsida > Zingiberales > Zingiberaceae > Wurfbainia > Wurfbainia villosa. The sequence goes on from CM046005.1 coordinate 2,250,897, forward strand.
ACGAACTCGACTGGGGGGAATAGATTCCCTACTACTAAGTCATAAGATTACCAATGAGTAATATAACAAAATATATCTATCAAGTAAAAAGGAGAGATTAGTTAATTTAGCTAATTATTTAAAGGGATAATTAGGTTAAGAAAAATTCTAATTTTATATATATATTTTTCCTAACTTTCTTTAAATCTCACGCTTTCTCTCTCTCTCCTCACGCCGCTTCTCTCTCTCTCCTCACGCCGCCTCTCTCTCTCATCCCTCTTTCTCTCTCTCGATCTCTCTCTCAGTACTGGCCCGGAGCAAGGAAGAAGGTTATCTTTTCTTTGGATAATTCAAGAGGAGATTTTCAAGAGGGATCTTCGCAAGGACTCGATAGAGTATCACGCTAAAGTAAAGGAACACATAGAGGTCTTCTCTTTAAGAAATCTAACAATATAAATCGTGAAAAGCGTAGAGGTAAGTATTGCTCACCGCGGATAAGTAGTTATCGTATGTCATCGATATGTTTTTTCCAGGCTTGTTATTTCCAGATTATACGGTTGGCGTTATATGCATATTATTTTTTGATTATACATGATGTTTCGCTACGCGATTTTACCGCTATATTATGGGTAATTCAAAGATCATGTCGTAGATCCAAGATAAGAATGTGATTTATGATCATGCATGTTGTAGATGAGTTATAGCTACAATTATATGCACGATGTAGTAAGATGTAAAAATATTTCCTTTATAAAGAAAATTTAAAGACGCTCCCTGCTCGAATTGGGATTAAGAGCACAACGATCTTGATGCTTCCCATTTTAGTTTTGGGGGTCAAGAGCATAATGATCTTTATGGTGCTCCCATTTGTGATTTAGGGATTAAGAGCATTTCCTTGATGTATAAAAATATAAGTATAAAGGAAGTATTTTACTTTTGACAGGCATATACGCATCACTACCACCTGCCGAGGCCCTCGTTTGCCATTCTAGTAGGTTGGTGGTCACACTATTAGGAATGCCGCATCGGGTACTATACCGCCCATATCCGTGATGATTATTATTTTCAAGCATCGTATAAATATAAGTAAAAGTTTTCAAAGTTAATCATTTCAGTTCAGATACACTGTTTATAAGTTTTAAAATACTTAAGAGCATGGTTTATACAAGAGACATGTATTCAGAATTATGATTTTCAACAGGTTGTGCTTGTACGTATCAATGTATCAAGGGTAAGAGGACTAGTTGCATGATTTCATACAAAGGCATGTTTTTGAGCATAGAAAGTACTTACTAAGCGTTATCGCTTATAGTTTGCATTTCCTTATCACCGCAGATAAAGGTAAAGAAAAGCTTCAGAAGGTGGCATAGCGGATGAAGCTTTGGGTGTGGCGAATGAAATGGAAGTAAAAGATCCTGGCTAAGATGTCTAAATCAGATTTTTAGTTTCTTATGTCATGTTTGATATTGTCTAAGTGATGTAAAGGTCCTTATGATTATTTTAGTTGTTAGCATATTGCATTAGTATATTGCATGAATTAAAAAATAAAGACAATAGTAAAGTAGTGACATCTCCCCTGGTAGAGAGTGGAAAGACTAGGGGGGGTGTTACAGGTAGAGATCGCACCAAAACTCAAATCCGATAGTTGTCGAGTATTGGAAACTCCTGTTGCTCGAGTCTCCAAAAAAGACCATCGAGCCTCCCAATGTGTCTAATGACCTCATCTACAGGATTATAAACTATTCCCTGGATAGCTTCCCTGAGTTTGTTTCTCAACACATCATGATGGGTCATTGTAGTAATCATCCATGCCATTTGAAATTGAAATTAATTGAGTCAGTACAAAATCGACTAACCAATACAAAATTGATTTAATTCAATTTATACAGGTATATACCTCACACATATAATCAAGAAAACTAATCTTCATGATTTTAGGAGTTTTCGATCGATAGGTCCAACTGACCATTGACTCCACTGACAACTATAAACATCAAAAATCAAATTCCGAGTCATGGATTTTATTTGGGCATCCTCAGTTAATCCTGAATCAACCTCAACCAATGCCAATTCGGCAAACACCTTCGGTGTCCTGAGCTTTTCCCTTAGTTTGAGTTGTTTATATCGAGTTTTAGTTGTTCTAACAACTACTCGGTACTTTGGTCATGAATTTAGTCGACCTTTGTCAACTTGGCTAGTTAGCCACGACGTAGCTATGGTTGAGCACTTCGATCAATTCCCAAGTACCCTCAACCTAAAATCCAAGCAATACAACGAGCTCGTGGTTTATTCTGTGCTCGAGCACCAACAGTGCTTCGCACCGTGATTTCTCGCCTCACCGAACACCCCGAGCACAAAGTTGTGGTTTCTTCTGCGCTGAGCACAATGCGTTGTGCCTGAGTCGGCCTTGCATGCCAAGCACCGTGGGTCGAGGACGGCTTGTTGAGCACCCCAGTCGAGTACCACGATCGAGCACCCCGGTCGAGCATCGTGTGCTTGGGCACTGGATGCCTGAGCACCTCATGCTCGGGCATCGCGCGCTCGAGCACCACGTGCTCGGGCACTGCATGCCCGAGCATCGTGTGCTCGGGCACTTCAACCACGCCGTGGTGCCGAGCATCGTGAGGAAACTTCACTCAGCCCATGCCGGTTCCAGTGGGAGTTTCCACTTGATCTGTGCCGAGTAGAAATGGGAACAGTCGCTCGCTCGACTGTTGTGACCCTTCCACTGTTCATCGTCTTCTTCTTTGCGAAGAACAACTCATGCTTAAAAGTAATATAATCTAATGTGCTTTGATACTAATGTTAGTTTGATTACAAAATGCATGAGTATACAAAAACCTATAAACACTTATAGATTTCTCGCTTGTTCCAAGTTCTTCACTCTGTCCGCTTCGAGCTTTTGGACGTTCAGACCTCTGCTCAAGGGCGGATTTACCATTGGACTGGGGGGGGGGCATGGCCCCCCCAAGTCTTAAGTGATTACTATTTATTCTCTCCCCTTTCTTTAATTAACATGATTATACTTTAGTATGCGACCCCTCCAAATATAAAATCCTAGATTCGCCCCTGCCTCTGCTTGTTGTCTGAAGAGCAATCACAGTAAAAAACCGGAAATCATTTCTTGGTTCACAAATCAAATTACAATAGAGTCGTGGAAATTCTCTTCTCTACACTTTTGACCCATCTCCGATCTCTTCTTTTATAGCTTGGACGGAGACCTTTCATCTCCAAGCATTAATGCATTGGCTGCATAACGTATGTGCAGCCACAATGCTTAATGCATTGGCTGCGTAACTTATGCGCTACCAATGTTTAATGTATTAGTTGCGCAACGTATGCACAGTAATGCTAACACTTTTGCACAGTCCTAGTTAAGAAGTACAATTATTCAAGAAAGGAGCATCTGAGCTTTCCGATGATGGTTGTTGAGATGATGTGGAGCATGATCTATATTTGATAGCCATGCTTCTCACATTTAGATCTCATAGTGAGTAAGAGAGACATGTGTCTAAGCTGGGCCATCTGTCAGGATGCATCTGTGCTTCGGGATTTACTCTGATGGTCAGTGAAAAATTTCTGTATGATTAGGCCGGCTTCCTCCAGAATTAATCAGATCGTTAGATCTGAATACCTGGATTATCAAAAAAGAAAAAGACATGTCTAAGAAATTGATGATTGCAACACACTAGTGTAGTTGTTTTACCGAATCTTGTTGTAATGGTAGAAATGCTTATAAAAAATGCTTGCATATGAATCGATGCTGAGGGCGATTCTCCTAGACCATATCCAGCTGCTACTGGGCCCAGAGCTTTGTAGTTTCTTACCTTCACTCAATACTGACACGTACTGGAATTGAGGTTGTAATGGTCCTGTCTGAGATCAAACAGCTTAAGATTCACACCTTTATTCTAGACAAAGACAATCGATCAATTAACATCACCTGGACGGCTGTAACTTATGTCAAATAGTTATCTGTCTAATATGTTTGAAAAGATCAACTCTGTTAGTATATCACATATTTTGTGAGCATATTTTCATCAAATAGTATATGGAGCTTTTTTGTTGGTTTAAATTGAATAACAAAAACTGATCTAATTTTTTGTACAGGTATGGGTTGTTCATAAGGAGCCAACATGGATATCTGCATTTATTTGGATTTGCTTGCTGATTTGCTTTGGCAGGTAACTTATATGGTACAAAAGAAGCATATATTATGTTTCCATTGCTTGATTTGCAAGAAGTTATTAAAGTAGGGATTTGAATAAACACTAGAACCTATAATTCTACTTACTAAAACACATCAAGGTGTTGCCGGGGACCTAAGGATCGAAAGAAACATAGAAAGTTGACTCATTGCATGTTCAGCTTTTAGAGTTATTGCATCTAGACAACTTGCAATTTTAAGATTTGTGAACTTGATAAAATTTGTGCTGCTCGTTTTCTAACTGTGTTCATCTAAATTTACCTTATTCATGGAATATACCTATAGGAGGTGATCATCTTGGTATCAAGGAGAACTGATTTTCACATACTTTGCTAATCCATACTGACTCCATGATTGACCTTCATTCTTTTTTTGATTGATATGTAAGGGCATGGTTAGCAAAACTATTCCATGCCAGCCTATTGGCATGCTGCATAGCCAAAATAAATTGTCCGAATAATGGCTAAAACATATCATTCCACCAACTGGTCAACAAGTGGAATTTATATGAGACCCAAGACTCTCTCCTCCTTCTTCCGTGAGTTCCCTTCTGCACATATTACCTTTTCGTGGATGCCACTTTCTTCATGCAGGCACTTTTTGCACATGTCACATCTCCTGGCTCAACAAGGGTCCTCTTTCATTTCAGTGTCGTCAACTTGTCAACAGTCCTCTTTCATTTCAGCATTGTCAACCCAACAATGACTACGGAACAACTCCTTGGTCAGCACCTCCTGATCCAACACACATAAACATGCGACGGATCCTCTTCCTCAAGCTGCATTTGGACAATCTTTTTCATCCAGCTTCATCCAGGTTTTCTTAAGCTCCTCCTCCATGTAAGCATCCTCTTTTCCTCCTTTTAATGTTAAGATTTGGCACGACATAAGTCTTGGCATGCCAGGGCAGAGCCAAGCATATGTCATTTGGGCTGGGAGACTGATTTCTTGACTCAAAATGAGACTCAAAACCTGTTCCTATGAACATAATCATCACTTCTCCTCCTCCACCTTCTTCTTCTCCTCTTCCTCCACATTCTAATGTTAAGGTTAAACACATGTAATGACACAAGTCTCAGCATGTTGCCACCAAATTGGGCACATCTTGTTCCAGTTGGGGATCATTTTGTTAGTTTGGAACTGATTTTAGACCTTGTTCCTATGAATATAACCTTCTCTTTCAAAATCACTAGCACCACTGCAGAAATAAGACCGTGACGATAGCCTTTAGCATTGGCATTGGCATTGTCTAATTCAAACTTTCCAGCGTCATAGAGAACTTGAGTACAAAATCTTTATCCTTTCTACTAATTAGTCTGCCTCCATTCCCATTTTCAAGTACACTTGCAAGCATTAAAACCTCAACCTAAAATACATGTGTTAGGCCTGGATTAAAAGATTGATCTCAATTATTCCTCCCCGTGTACTTTGACTAATGCATTTGTTGGATCTATATTGAGAGATCTAGCAGATTGGGTGGGGCTTAGATGACCACAACAACAAAGTTTATAATATCAAGTTTTCCATTGACTGATGGCAAAAGAGTGATATTGATCAGATGCAGCAATGAAAACAAGTAAAAAACAATCTAAAATGAAAATCTATAAGAAATGTCATACTCCGGGGGTGTAATTCCCGCTTAGTAAGAGATACCCTACTCGGTGATAATGTAATACAAGAGAACTAAAAACTATAAGAGTTAGACAATTGATATAGTGTTTGATGGAAGTTATTTGAGTGAGAAGCCAAGTAGGTTAAAGTTGACCGGATACTTGGTAGATAGAAAAGTCCAAGTGGATTATAGAGGATCGGACATTTAACAGTCGAAAGCCCAATGGGAGTTAGTACGAAGTGAAGTCCAAATGGGTCATAGAGGATTGGATACTTGGCATGAGATGGATGTGTGAGATGGAAGAAGTCCAAGTGGATTGTGGAAGATCAGACATTTGGCATGTGGATGAAAATCGTAACATGTGGAATATCGGATATTATGCACGTGAGTGTAGAAGTCCAAAAAGGTCAAGGAAGATCGGATGTTTGACATTGAAAAAGTCTCGATGGATTAAGGTTGACCTCTAAGTTAAAGAAGAAAGTCCAAACATATTAGAGAGGACCAAATGTTTGGTCGATGAAGTCCTAATAGGTCAAGGGTGTCCAAATGCTAAGCACGAGAAGGAAAGTCCAAACAAATGTTTGGTGTCGATGAAGCCTTGGCAGGTCAAGGGTGACTGGATGTTAGACATGATAAACAAAGTCTAAATAAATCAGAAAGGATTGGATGTTTGGTGTTGATGAAGTTTTGGCAGATCAAGGGTGATCAGATGCTAGACAGGCAGGTCAAGGGTAATCGAATATTAAGTAGATGAAGTCTCAGCAGGTCAACAGTGACTGAATGCTAGGCGAGAGAAGTCTTAGTAAGTTGAGGTTAATTGAATACTAAGTGAAATAAGTGTTATTCATAGTTAGGACTAAAACTGAGATATCAATCGACTGATATGATGTAGCTATCGATTAATAAATCCTAAACCCTGAGTTCAAGAGTTTGAGGGAGTTTTTGGGAGTTTCGGATGTGTTTAATTGACTGACAGGGTTACCAGTCGATTGATGTTACTGTTTGAGCGAACAGAGAATTTGGAACTCGACTATTCCACTCAATTGTCGACTGATAGAATAGATTGGTCAACTAATGACACTATAGCAGCGAACAAAATTCAGAACTCGATTGTCAGATTCGACTGGATAGACAACAGCCGACTGATGCTTAGGTGGATGGAGCCATTAAGCCGACACATCAGAGTATCGTTTGAATTTAAGTGGAGTAGTTGACTGATAGTTGAAGGCAATCGATTGATTGACGAAAATAAATCCGACAACAACCCTATAAAATATGATTTTGTGGAATATTTGTATCGTTTTTTCTTGGAGACATTGAAAAGGAATTTGCTATTACATTTTAGACTTTTAAGAAGCATTCCAAAGCAATCAAACAATGAACAAGTAAAGATTTGTATAAATTATTATTTACTTTGCATTTTAATTTCTCTATTATATTTGGATGTATTTATTTATAAAGAATAGGTTGTAAGAGATTTCTTTACATTCGAAAGGTGTCCACGAAGAAGAAAGCATAGTGGTGCTCACTTTAGGACTCTAGGTTGTAAGTGAGAATTAGGTTTCGAACCACAAAATCATGGTGTCTCTGTACTTGGTATGTTTTTCATATTTATTTGTTTTGTTTCCATTGCATATAACTCTTTGTAGATATGCACGAATGAACGACTATCAAGGTCAAACGTGATCGCTATTTATCCCCACTCTAGCGACGTCGACGATTTTAATAAGTGGTATCAGAGCAAGTTTTGCTTTTGGAAGGACTTGTCAGAGTTAGATTGCTCTTCACCAAACTAACTATCGATGGACCACGAGCTAGAGGATTAGAAGGATCCATCAGAACTAATAGAGTTCAACAACGGATTTGGATACGACACTCGATTTCCATCACCCTATAGATTAAGAGGATTTGTTCAATGGAAAGTAAGAACTGAGATATTCTTTCAAATGGAGATCGAAGAATGGTTTGCTCTAACAGAGGGATTTGAAACTTCAAAAGATAAAAGAGGAAGACCTCTCAACAAGAGCAAATGAGCTGAGGAACAAGTCAAGAGATCCAAGGCACATGACAAGGTTGTAAAATTTTTAACTAACTTGGTACCTAATGATATGTTGTGTAACTGGGTCAAGGAACAAGTCAAGAGATCCGAGCCATATGACGAGGTAATTAAAATTTTGATTGATTTGGTACCTAATGATATTTTGTACAAATTAGGTGATTACAAGCATGTAAATGAATTATAGAACAAGTTGGCTAAGCTCCATGAAAATTCATCACCGGTATAAGATGAGGATAAATCCAAAATGAAAGACTTATCAACTTAAGAGCTTGAAGATTCGAAGGTTGAGAGGTGTTCAATTTTCGAGTTTGAGATGGAAGGTTAAGAAGTTTATGCTTCAAGGATTGAGAGGAAGGATAGAACATCAACATTGGAACAAGATGAACTCTCAGTATTTGGAGTCGATGAAGAAGTTCATGCTTTCCCAACAGCTATAAAAGGTAACACAATTTCAATTTATAAAAATAAAGATCATATAATATGCTTTGAGTGTAGGAAAAAGAGATATTATAAGAGTAGGTGTGCAAAATTAATTAAAAAGAATGTTCAAATGGTACCGAGAGCAAAGGAGAAGCCAAAAGAAGCTAGAAAATTAATGTGGAAGGGCAAAGAGCACATAGTGTGCTTTTCATACAATCAACTTGGACACTATTGAAATAAATAGCCAAGGGGGAGACATCCAAACAAGGACATGTGAGGGAGAACAAATTTATGGGAAATCTCTAAGGTAAAACATATGGTACCATTGTTTCATAATAAAATTATTTTAATTCATAATAAGGTGCATGTTAGAAATAAATTCTATGATCTTGGTGCTCATTATGATGAACATAGGAGATTTAGATTTGATAAACCTAAGAAAAACTTTAAAATATTTCATGGTAGACATACCCTACTTAAGAATAGGAAGATTGAGAGTGATCTAGGCAAAAATTCTAAGAAAATTAGAGACATGCCTAGAAGGAGGAATGCCCAAAGAAATTATGGAAAATCAAATATCATGACTTTAGAGTAAGAAAATTAAGTTTTGAGATCAAAACTCACAAATTGGAAAATACTTATAAAAAGATAGAAGATGCATTTAAAGGGTCGAAGGAACAAAACCTATGTTTTGGTGGGCAAACTGTCTAAAGACAAAAAGGGTTTAAGATACAAATCAGTCTAAGAAAAATATACTCTCATACTATAGAGTTTCATATAACTATGGAACTAACGCTAAGTCTAAGAGTAGAGTCAAGGTTATAAGGGAAGTCATCTCTAGAATTGACCTTAGAGTTGATCTTGATGAGACTACAATAACTAAGGCTTCTAAAAAATCTAGGAGAGTCATTAGAAAGGTATCTAGGAAGGTTATCTCTATTGATTGCCTAGTAAACTCAAGAAGTTCCAATAGATGTTGAGTTCTTAAGAGTGTGATCTCCTTGCACTAAATGATATAGGGTGTGTCAGTTTAGAGTGGAAGTGTAGTTAATCTAACTATAGTAAAGTTGACATTATAGAGCATTTTCGAGGTATAATGATACTTTGAAAATAAAATTAGGATTTTATTTTAAAAAATTTTAAGATGTGCCAATGGAAATTAAAGTTCAAGTTGATGAAGGCTTGACATCATGCCATATATGATACACTTATCATACTATGACAATTAGTCTTATGATTTTGTCATGTAATTTCATCATGCAACATTTAAACTCATTTAAGCTTGATAGATTTTCATTCGAAAGCTATACATAAAATGTATGTCATGATTATTTCCATGCATTGATTAATGACAAATGATAATATTTGACATCCTAGATGGGATGATCAAATTAGTAATATCGAACAAGATTTGAAATGTTGAATCTTGCATCCCAAAACAGATGGTTTTTACCGTTCCGACACTGGACCTGCACTAGCATTGATATGTAAGAATCTCGGGGCGGCGAGGGTGATCGTGATCGGTGATGGATTTTATGACAGACACGATCGAGATTTTGTGGCGAAATTGCGATCGTGAATATCGCAATTCCACAACGATCATGATCGCGACATGTGTGTGTGTGTGTATATATATAAATAATAAAGTATTAATTAACTAATATAATTATAATATATAAATTTATATTTTTATTTAAAAAAATAAAAAAAATAAAAAAAGATATTTTAATTAAAATTTTGAATTCGAATTTATAATAGAAAAAATTAAAAAAATATCGAAATTATATCGGTATGATACGATACAGTGCTCCCTCGACGGTTAGTTCAGTGAAGAGCGACCTCGCTCTAATACTACTTGTTAGTACCTTGGCATCGTTAGAGGGGGGGTGAATAGTGATTCGTCTCGATAGTCGACTGTGCTCGTGCTCATCTATAAAAAGTTAATGCGCAACGGAAATAAATATAAATAATATAAATCACAAGTACAACACGAACCGATTTTACGTGGTTCGAAACCCTCGATTCTTACTCTACGACCTAGCTCCTATCAATATATCCACTATGCTTTCTCCTTCTTGAAATCCTTTCGGAGGCGAAGAAACCTCTTACAACCTATCTTTACAAGAAATGCAACCAAATACAAAATATACAATAGGAATGAGCCAACATAAATCAAAACAACTTTACACAATACGATCTTGCTCACTTATAGTTTGGTTGCATTGGAATGTCTTTGGAAGGTTTGGAATGCAACATCACTTCTCCTTCAAAGTTTCCAAGAATTGACGCCTTCAAATCACCACGAACCCTCTTTTATAGAGACACCATCAGACTGATTTTTACCTACCAATCGATTGACCTTATCTACTAGTCGATTGGTCTTTGACCGTTGCTCGAGCTAAAACTTTAGTGGCTTAATCCACATCAAACTCTGACCTGCTATAGTGCTTCAGTCGACTGGTATACCCTAACAGTCGACTGGTAAATATTTTGTACCTTGCTTCAGTGACATCAGTCGACTGGTAAATATTTGTGCACCAAATTTGTCATTTCGGGCCTTACCAGTCGGCTGCCAAATATTCTATTTAGTTTTAGGCTAAAAACACGGTAGCAGTCGACTATATTGTAGTAATCGAATGGTACTGTAGCAATTGACTATTATTGTTCACAGTTGAGTTCTGAACTCAATGGTTGCTTGAACAATAATACTAGTCGACTGATGAATCCTACCAATTAACTGATATCTCAATCTCAGTCTATTTTCAAGCTAACTCTCGCTTCACCTAGTATTCGATTGATCTCAACCTATCAAGATTTTTCTCATCCAACATCCGGTCACTCTTGACCTGCTGAGACTTCATCTGCCTAGCATCTAGTCACCTCGACCTGTCGGGACTTCACTTGCTTAGCATTTGGTCACATCGACCTGTCGGGACTTCACTTGCTGAGCATTCGGTCACCTCGATCTGTCGGGACTTCACTTGTCTAGCATTCGGTCATCTTGACCTGCCGATACTTCACTTGCCTATCATCTAGTCACCTTGATTTCTCAGGACTTCCTATCACCAAATATCAGGTCCTCCTTGATCTGATTAGACTTTTTATGCCAAGTGTCCGGTCAATCGTGACCCACTTAGTCTTTCGGTCACTAAGTATCCAATCCTTCCTAACCCACTTGGCTTTCTCGACTTCTCAAGTATCTGGTTAATCTTGGTCTACTTGATTTCTCACTCAACCTTACATCCATCATGGTCAACCCGACCCAATGATGACTACACCAACAATCTTCTTCTTCATCACACAACCTTGGATGTTCCATACTATCCTTCACTCATCATCAATCTATTTCATATTGTCAAAATCGAAACTCAACTCGAGTCTGGTCAATTTTAACCCAAGGTCGATTGCACCAACATAATGGGCTAGTCTAATTTAAACATATTGTTAAACATCAAAAATGAGATATTGTTGATATAATTGACCTATGGTCAAGATTGACTAGGTTTGAGTTAAATTTTGATGTTTGAACAATATGTAACTAGGTGTTATTTCTTAAGAGGGATACTGTTAGTCAAGGGTGACCAAGCTCGAATTAGTCATGATGGATATTCGATGGAAGTTGATTGAGTGAGAAGTTAAGTAGGTCAAGGCTAACCAGATACATGACAGGTAGAAAAGTCCAAGCGGATCACGGAGGGTCGGACACTTAGCAGTCGGAAGTCCAACATGAAGTTGTCAAGAAGTGAAGTCCAAGTCGATCATGGAGGATCAGACATTTGACGTGAGGTGGATGCGTGAGATGGAAGAAGTCCAAGTGGATCATGGAGGATCAAACACTTAGCATATGGATGAAAGCCCTAATAGGTCATGGAGGATCGTTTATTAGGCATGTGAATGTGGAAGTTCAAACAGGTAAAGGAAGATCGAATATTTGACATTGAAGAAGTCCCAACAAGTTAAGGTTGATCGGATTTTAGGCATGAGAAAGAAAGTTCAAATAAAGCAGGGAGGATTGAATGTTTGATGTTGATGAAGTCCTAACATGTCAAGGGTAACTGAATGCTAGGTACAAGAAGGAAAGTTCAAACAGATCAGGAGGATCGGATGTTTGATGTCGATAAAGTCTTGGCAGGTCAAGGGTGACTAGATGTTAGGCATGAGAAAAAAAAATCTAAACATATCAGGAAGGATTAGATGTTTGATGTCGATGAAGTCTTAGCAAGTCAAAGGTAATCAAATGTTAGGCAGATGAAGTCTTGATAGATCAAGGGTGATAGGGTATTAGGCAGTTGAAGTCCCAACGGATCAAAATGACCTGATTCTAAGCGAGAGAAGTCCTGATAAGTTGAGGTCAATCGGATACCAAGCGAAGCAAGAGTCAGTAGTCGACTGATATGATGCAGTAGTTGATTGATAAACCTTAAACCTTAAATCCTGAGTTCAAGAGCTTACAAGAGTTTCGAATGTGATCAGTCGACTAATAAGGTTATCAATCGAGCCGATTGATGTTGTTATTCGAGTGAACAGAGAGTTTGAAACTGGACTGTTCTACTCGACTGTTCTACTTGACTATTCATAATCAGTCGTCTGATGACACTATAGCAATAAATAGAAAGTTCAAAACTCGACTACTAGACTCGACTAGATGAATATCAGTCGATTGATGGTGAGTGACAGTCGATTGATGCTGAGGTGGTGGAACTATTAGACTAATAGATCGACTGATTGATGGAAATCAGTTTGACATTAATCCTATAAAAAAGGATTTAGTTGAAAATTTAGGTCGCCTATTCTTGGAGACATGGCTTTGATGTTGCATTCCAAACCTTCAAGAAGCATTCCAAAGTAATTAAATATCGAGCGAGCAAAGATTTGTGCAAATTGTTATTTACTTTGTATTTTGATTTCTCTATTGTATTTGGTTGTATTTGTTTATAAAGAATAGGTCGTAAGAGGTTTCTTCACCTCCGGAAGGTATCCGAAAATGAAAAAGCATAATGGTACATACTCTAGGACTCTAGGCTGTGGAGTAGGAATCGGAGGTTTCGAACCATGTAAAATCGAGATGTTTCTGTGTTTATTATGTTTTTCATGTTTATTTATTTTGTTTATGTTGTGTAAATTCTTTGTAGACAGACATGAATGAATGACGATCAAAATCGAACACGATTGCTATTTACCCTCTCTAGCGATATCAACGGTCCCAATATATATATAGAGAGAGACAAACGAAACTTTCTACTTTTAGATTTTCAGGCTGTAGGGCAATGAATCCACTTCCCAAATGACTGTATTTGCAAGTATTTTAGTTCTTGGCATGCATCACTGATATTGATTATTGTGGACCCTTCTGCTCCAGCATCACTACGTGTGCTTATATCACCATTCAACTTTTTCGGCTCTCCTTGCAAGAACCAATGTACAAGATTTTATTTGACACTCAAGCCAGTCATGGAAGTACATCCTCAAAGTAATGTTCGAATGCCTCTTGGTAGGTCTCTTCATTTAAATTTATGATTTGCTGATAAAACTGCTTAGCACCATCTTCGGCTATATCTATCTGTATGTTTTCAGGTACAAAGAATAGCCACATCTTACTGGATTCCACCATTTCAGGCGCTGTAGCAAAATTGTAAACATATTCTCATATTCTTGCAATAATTAAGGTTCTCTGCCTAACGTTTATCTTTTTTCATTAAATATGAGATCATAAGTTGTAATAGCATTCATCATCCTGTATTGATCACTGCTTCGATAAAAACTTCAACGATGACTTCTCTCTGGCTGCATAACAGGAGCATGCAACAGATTCTTGAATTCCTATTCACTCAAGTGTGGCATGATTGTTTCCACCACTGTTATTATTCCTCTAGTTCTAAGGGTTGTGCTCTTTAATGGTAGTTAGAAAAAAAAAGGGAAATCTTTTAGCACATGACAGGAACAATTTCTTTCATACTCCTGTTTTCTTGTTTAATGAATTCAGTTGTTAGTTTCTTTTTCTTAAATTAACTTGGCTGTGTAAGTTACATGCCTGAATACTGCATGCAAATTAATTCTTAAGAGAAAAAAAACTTAGAAGTTAAACTTACATGGTGAATGTTCTTTTGTATATATGCGCTTTGACTCACTGCTGTTATGATAGCAATGTCAGATGATTCACGAACCGTCTCATATGATATGTTAAATCCACATGTTATATGACATAGTCTTTACATATGAATGGGGAATGAAGAGAATCATGCTGGAACGTAGCTCCATTCAATATGATTTGATATGAAACTAAAGAGAATAGAATTCGAAAGTCAACTATGTGGTAACACAAAGTTGACAATACTCAAGGTGTACTCTGACATGTTGTTAGATCGATGTGTAGAATGACAATAATGTTGGAATAAATGGTGACTAAACGGCCATGGCGTATCAAAGTCACCTTTCATTTGTCAATAATGAGTTTCAAAGTCAAAATAATTTAATGAGAACTATGTTCATATCAATTCAATTGTTAATTAAGTTGTACCATCATTGATGCAAGACACTATACTATTATACTATTACATGAAACATTATGTTATTCACAATTCAAGATCTATCAAAATAATTCGTAATATGGATACTTTGGCATATCTTCTAGGCACACCACAAGATCATCTACCTCATAATTTTTTTTTTTTTTTCATATTGTATAAGTCTCGAATTTTCCACCGATAAACAGCTAGGAGAATAAGCCCCTTATTGTGCGAGCCTCATCTTTGTTTTCAAGCTCCCCATGTTAGCTGGAAACTCGACTTCTTTGAGAAGTTTATATTGTATTTTTGTTTCAGAATTCTTCATAGTATTGAGTTCTCTGCATATACAATTCCTCCATTGTGTGAATGAAGCAAATGACTACAGCTACTTACAATATCAATTTGGATCTGTCATTGTCCAAGAGTTAGACTTTAGTAGGGAAATATCTGGGATAATCAATGGAATTGTCACTAAACAAGAATATTAGAGTGGTTGTGGTTTTGACTCAATCTAGTTTCTCCTTTTTCTACCTCATTAAGTTTGACCTAAATTAGATGACGGCCTCACTGATTGTGTCTTCATCTGTTAAAAACGCAAATGACAGTTGACTTCCTCGATGTAGATAGTCGAAAAACATTTCAACTTTTTAGGTGCCACCATTCATTAAAAAAAAAAATACTGTAGCTTCATTGTCCTGTCTATATTACTGCTGTGCAAGTCATCCTCTGTACTCAAAGCCATTTTTAAAAGCAATAATTAGGGTGGTCCATCTAACAATGGTGAAATTTGAGCTACTTCAATATGATAACTGCAAATTGGATGCTTTCTCCAAGTTTCAAGAAAGTTGCTTAGGTTTTGAGATCTGAAATGGAGATTGTTAATTGCATTGGTTTCGAGAATTCATGTGTCCTGTCAAAGTTAGTAACTCTAATATATTTGTTAAGATTCTTTAATCTCATCGCTAGTTTTGATGTGTGTTTGCTCGGAGCTCGAGCACAGAATTGAACCATCCTTTGCCCCTGATAAATTGAAACTTCTACATAGACATCAAAGAGATCATGAGCAGACAAGTTTTAGAGTCACAAGTAACACAATATGAACAATAGTATTGACCTCCTTAAAGATAAGCTGCTGGTTGTACAACTTGCCATTTTGCATCAACATCACCAATATATTTAACTCAGATAGTTCAACTATACCGATTTTATGGCTATTTGATGGTCACATGAGCTAAACCCACCATTAATTTAATGCCACAACCTTCATAGCCTACACAATAGCTAGTATTGGTCCACATCATTTTAATGTAAAAAAAAAAGGTTCTTATTAGTTTGCTATTTACATCATGAACTATAGTTGACTAGTTAAATAAATATCTTTTCTAGTGTTTAACTTGATCCAGTTGAGCCACTTTGATCTCATATTCAGCATTAACTGTATATTAAATCCCATGGTGGCTAATAAGAATATGACAGTTTTATTACAGATCAATTAGATATGATAAGGCAAGTAGTCTCCATTAAATGCATGCCTTCAACTACCAAACTCCCTTAACAAGAGTTGACTAAGAAGCTCCAAGAGAAGACCTCAGATCTGAACAAAAACTCTTTCGTTGATGATTTCAGATCATGTAGCAATTTAATTATTATTGAGGTGCGCACTGTTATCTTGTGTCATGAAATAGGACAAAAATAATACTGAATACATATTATCGAAGTCAAAATCGAAGACCGATTAGCCCCTTGTAACTAGGGCGGAGTCGTGCCACAACTGATTGAACGGCTCTCAATATCGAAGGCAAGGGAGCGAATTAGGGAGTTAGTTGGGTTCCTTTACTAAGATACATCGAGATGATAGGTAGGTTGAGATACATCGAGCTATATCTCGATATATACATGCTTTTCTTGCTTGGCAAAGGTCGAATAACTCTCCTTGTGTACACAAGATGAGTCCAACAATGTAGACTTAATGCATCGAAATGAGCATAGAAAGGGATGATAATTTTGAAACTATATCAAACCCTTTTTTGCGACAATTAAATTTTTCCTAAATATGCGAGGCATATATCTTTCTTTGAAACACGACACATACATACATATGTCAATTTACTGATCGACTTCTTTTCTCTCCAAATTTGTGCCCCTTCTATTATCTTAAAACAATACAAAATAATAAGTTGGAATGGTCCAATTGATCACGCATCCATTTGACCACCTTTGGCCTATCACCGAGTTTCAACTCCTAACCCTAACCACCATGTGCAATTTGACTTTGTCGAGGATGTTCATTGAAATGACTTCCTCTTATTTATTAACTCCTTGACTTCCTCAGTGCTCGCCCTCCATTTCATTGTTCACTTTGAGAAGTTTAGTTAAAGTTTGAATGCAATTTGCATTGCAAAATCACATTTAAATTTTATGTGATGGATCGAATATTTTGAGTATTTTTATTGAACATGTATATCATGTAGTCATCTAATCACTTGGCCAAAGATATTAATGGGTGTGTTTGGTTCATGTATGGTGATTATTAGATAATTAGTTATGGAAAATGAAACGTAACTTATGTTATTTGATTTAATTCTAAGTAATACAATAAAAATTTATTTGATTGGAGATTTTAATGTATAAACTAATTTAACATTTTGCTATATTACTTTTAGTTCAACTCTAAGGTCTTATTTATTCTAAAATATTTGCTTATGGTCGTGTCAATCGAGATAGTCGTCGTCGTCGCTCGGTGAGATGGCGGCGAGCGGACCTCGACAACTACGGTAATTGCACTAGCAATCGATGACAATGGCGATGGTTGGCGATCGACGATGGCGACCGACGACCGATAGCAATGACCGTGGACAATCGATTAGAATTTTGATTATATTTGGATGAAATTGAGATTTGATAAAATTGTAAAGATATTTTAGTCTGAATGGATAAAATTCAGAGAATAGTTTTGGAAAAAAATATTTGTTAATCTTGGATTAATCAAGAAAAATCTTACCCTCACCAAGGTAATGTAATTCCGAATTGTATGTCTCATTTGTTGATGTGGTAGGTATGTTTTATTATCTGAGAATCACTGATTCTTTGAATCAAACAGGATTAGTATAGATAATCTTAGATGGATAACTAAGATTATCCACGATAATCTTGAACCAAATGCATCCAGAGCTTTTTGGTTTCACTAGTGGGATGCAATGGAAAAATATCTAAAAGAATAATAAAAAGATGAGAGTTCAAAATTTCAAATTTATTTGGTAGGTAAATCGAAGAAAAAGTTGTCTATCTTTAAAATAAATCAAACTAATCTAAATATCTTGATTAAAAAATATCTATAAAACTTTTTGCTAGCTCAATCAATGATTAAACTATCCAATTTACTTTCTCGTATAAGAGAATTATTTAGCTGTTTGAGTTCTCATGGAATTGAGAATATATTTTTCACAATAATTAAATAAAATTTTAGTCACACATTATAAAATTAGAACAACCAAATGAATTAAAATTAACCTTCCAACTCCGTTCGACTCTTAATTTTTGTCAAATTGCACTGTAGTCAATGCCGCAATTAAGAGGTTGCATGGAAACTGATCTTTAATCAATTTATTCAAATTTCCATCTTGTTTAATTAAACAATATTTTTATTAATTAAAAACAAAAGAATGAACACCCTTACCATAGACATAACTACTTGCACCCAAATTTAAACAATATGATTTTAAAAATGTTAATTAACTTGTTGACACTTATGCAAATGTTCTTGCAAAATCCCTTAATATAATTCGGTGTTTTCTGCAAATCTATTATTTTATGAATATTATATTGTTTTTTTTAAATATTTAGATATGGTACTGAATTTCACTAACAATATTCTATTTTGTTTTTCCCCATAACTTTCACGCCTACTCTAGATTTTTCAAAAATATATAGTTTCGAATAATAAGCCACAATTATTTAATGAATCTAATTCACCGTAAACATAATTATTAACTAACCGATATATAGAATCGTCAATTTAGGTTGAACATGTTGGGTTGACCTGTCTCGTAAAATAATTTAAGCGAGTTTGATTGAAATTTTATTAATCTATCATTCGACGGATCTAAACGGATCAACTCACATGAGTCATAGATCAAAATTGACCGGTCTGTAGTGGGCTTGGGTTGGTTTATGGATTGAGAAATTTAAAAGTCATTTTCTCTCATAAAGCATTTTTAATTTGTCTATGTGTTTATTGGATTAAGTGAATTTAATTTAATTTATCATACTCAACTAATTAGATAAAGTAATGATTTTAATTGAACACTTATTTTTTTCCAAATAAAATTAATTTGGTTAAGTGTAATTGATCCTTCAAAATAGTACTTTTTTAGAAAGAATGACAGGATAATGTTAGAGATTTTCTTTTATTTTTATAGCATATGGATTGATCTACTTAATACACAACCCATTTTGAATTGAATTGAATTGGAAATTTATCAATTCATTGACTAAATATTGAATTTATAATGATGAATCGCTTTAATTTCTCAGTCCGGCACTAACCCTAAGCTTGAAGCTGAAGTGGAGACTTACATGGACGTCCGTTTGGTGGTCCACCGTCCACGGCGCCGATAGTTGACCTCCGATGCCGGTGGGCCATCGGCGCGCCAGCCTTGCAAGGCTACCGGCCATGACCCACTGCCCCCCTTTGACCTTAAACATTTGATTAAGCCACGTGCATGAGATCAAACGAGATGTTCCGTTGACTTGGCCGTGTGCAGCTGAGGAGGTCATCTTCTTCGTGCCCTTAACCCTAGCAACATCCGCGTCACAGACGTTGAAAAACTCCTTTTTTTTTCATTTTATAGTACATTTTATATCAGCCGGCGATCTTTTGGGGTTGTTGACGTTAATATTTGCGTGAGTTTTTGGATAATTAATGTTTTCTTCGATCTATCTTCTTTAAATAAGAGCAAGAAGGCAAAGTTTCAGGCACAAATTTAGAAGGTTGCAATGGAGATGGTGCTCAAAGGAGGACCTTCTTCACTTAAAGAGGAGCTACTAATCAGCACTTTGGATCACGAGGAAGGTGCAGAGATGGGAAAGGTTTGGCTAGCTTCTTCTCTTCCCTTATTCCATGAATTAATTCAACTAAGTTTTCTTTTCTTCCATGAGGCAGAAAACGATATTGAGCTCTTCTTCTTCTTCTTCTTCTTCTTCTTCTTCTTTTGTAGCTGGTTTAAGAACTTTGTTTGATTTTGGTTTCTGTTTACTTTGGATATGTATAATTAGGAGACTTGTTTTGGTCTTTCTTTTATTTTGAGGTTAACTTAGCTTCACTAGTATTTGTGTATATATTTTTTTTCGATGTCCTTGTAAATTTCTTGAGAATATATATATTATATATATAGCATGCAACCTGATTAATTCAGATTCTTATCTTTTAGACAGAAAGTTAATTAATGATTTAGTACCCCAAGGGCTTTCGAAATAACAAGTTGATAGCCCCTCATTCAATTTTCATTGGCACACAACTTCCAAGAATATAAACCAATATATGATATATCATAATGATTTGTTTTTTGCCTCTTTTTTTTCGAGGATGAACCAAATTCCAAATTAAATTAATTTGCCTATGCGGTGATTTGCATGTAGAAACCCTAACAAGGTTAGCTTCAATTGTGTGTTTCTTAGTTATTGAACTATTTGCTTTGTTTCGATTCATTATCACAATTTTGTTGAATTTCTGATTACGAGGACAAGAAATTTGCTGAAGGTGAGTCTGAATAGCTGAGTATCATTTAGGCCAACACAACTACTTGCTCCTATTAATTGATTATGTGTTTTTGGCGATGCTTATAAATGCTATCGCCTCAAAATTAATTACCATGTTCTAGTTTTATTTTTCTTTTGTTTTTATTTACAGGAGGAGGAGCTGCGATCTACAAAAGCAGAAATAGGCGAAGTGAGACAAGAGAATGAAAGGTTGAAGTCGATCTTAGCACAAATCGTAAGCAGCTACCAATTTCTTCAGAAGAACTACTCTAATTATGTCGAACAAGGTAAACCTGCTGAGCCACCTACCGTAGAAGGTAAAGACGAGGAAGAACATGATCTAGTTTCCCTGAGACTGGGGACAAGTTCCACTTCTGGGCAAAAGAAAGCTGAAGAAATCAACGACGACGACGACGAAGACAGCGACAGCGGCAGTGAGAAAGAAAATGAAACAGATCTAACTCTCGGTCTCGATTTCAAGATCGATGGATTCAGACAGCTGAAATCTGAGCCAAATCCTAGCCCCGGCAGCAGCTTCGAAGAGACAAAAGAAGACAAACCTGCAGGGGAGTCATGGCCAGTAAACGAGGCGCTCAAAGACGACAGTCGTCCCAAAAACAGTGGCGAGGATGAATTAGCTTCTCCACAACCTCAAGTGAAGAAAGCTCGTGTGTCAGTAAGAGCGCGATGCGACGCACCTACGGTACGTATGCATATTCTCACATATGATTTCATGGTTCAAATCATCATGGAATAATGGCTGTTCTAGCTAATTTAGTGTCGACATATATATATATATAGATGAATGATGGATGCCAATGGAGGAAGTACGGACAAAAGATTGCAAAAGGAAATCCTTGTCCGCGAGCATATTATCGCTGCACAGTTGCACCAGCATGCCCAGTGAGAAAGCAGGTCGATCGATCGATCGTCATGCTCATATATTTTTGTCATTTCTTAATTTGTATCAGTTTCTCGATGGATTTTAGTAATCTTAAAGTTAATCGATTGGCAGTTCTGTTAAATATGTTCAGGTGCAAAGATGTGCACAGGACAAATCGATATTGATAACTACGTACGAAGGCAGTCACAATCATCCTCTACCAATGTCAGCCACTGCCATGGCCTCCACCACCGCTGCGGCCGCGAGCATGCTCCTCGCCGGGTCGTCGACCTCCTCCTCCTCCTCCTCAGCCACCAACATTAACGCCACCGTTGGCCTCGATTTTGGTCTTTTTAGAAATGTTAATAATAATTCAAGTCCCTTTAGAGAATCCTATCTTCCCGTTGCTCCTTCCATGTCTTCTACTCCTTCTAATTATCCCACCATCACCCTGGATTTGACGGCGCAGCATTCAAATGCTACTTTCCCGCTCAACCAATTCAACAGATCATACCCGAGGTATGTACATGAATATTATTCCTTCAAATCTGGTGACAATGTGTTCATAATTTTCATTTTTCTTCCATGTAGGTACTCCTCTTCGAGCTTCGACTTCTCGTCGTCACAATCTTCGACCTTATGTTCGACTTCATCAGTTTGGAGCAATGGATTCCCGGGCTATAGATCATCTCAACCACTCGTCAAGAGCCCCTTTAACCTTGGAAGGCAACCCTCAATCCAAGACTCTTTGTATCACCACATCTTGCAAAAGGCCATGAACTTGAACCCGAACTTGAACTCGAACTCGAATTTGAAGCAGGACAATCTGTTATTGACTGACACGATAGTGAAGGCGATCACCGTCGACCCCTCATTCCAATCGGCAATTGCGGCCCTTGTATCATCGCACGTCGGTGGCAATAATGGCGCTCAAACTGGGAGAGATCAAGATGAACTCGGATCCAATGATTGTGGATCGAACTAGCTAGTAGTCACAATATATGTCAAAGACACGAACGAATTGAGGAGCATATATAATGAAAATATTGTCCTGAAAATGTATCCTAGCTAGGCTCAAGTCTTCTCACAATTGGAGATAAATTAAGAGATTTTCTCATATCGAAGGGACAAGTTTTTTGTGAAGTGTAGTTGAAAGTAATTAGGGACCCTTAGTAAGAGGGTTTTTTTTTCGAAGGAATTATAGGAAAACTATAACATTGTTTCAAAATGATTCGACGACTTGCACAAAATGCATGTACTCCACAGCATGATTTAACTTTCCAATTCCAAACACAAACTTGATGGAGTGGATGAAAAACACATATACAGAAGCAAAATTGTTTTGTACGCAGTAGCCCATGCATCTTCTGATCTTCACTGCTCGTTGCTCAACGAGCGAGCCCGAGTCAAATCGAGTTGAACAGGAATGAGCCTAAACACATGCCTTGTGACCTTAGGTGGGTCGGTTAAACAATCCAATGTGCCGGCCGGAAGCAAGTCAAGTGACTGAACCTTAACAAGGCCGGCCACGGATGCAATCAAGAGCACCGGAGTAGCAGGTGAGCCTCCGGCTTAGCCTTGATGAGATCTTTTAGGTTGAATGAGGTCCTGTTTGTATCGGCTCTTGACTACACAAACACTGCTCCGTTCAGCATCAAGTCACCTTCTGATCTCCAGTCCCAATCCTTCCATACGTAGTCTGGAGAATACTCACTCTGTCACCTGCACGCAACATATTTATACACGTAGTACTCGATCGTCGAACTATTTAATTTAATTTCTTGCTTGGATTAATTGGGGAGTTTGGTAAGGGGAAATATATCCACACCTCCTTGGCGTAGACGTTTGGTGGAGCAATGAATCGATTGCCCTGGCTTAGAATGGTAGGGTGCTTGCTGCCACCAATGGCATACTGTTAGGTATACTTGATCTTAACACATATAAAATCTTTACGGAAATTAAAGTATACCTCACGGAATGTAGATGCAGAATCATCGAAATTACACTGTTGTGAACTTTGGACCTTCTCGGAACTCTTGCAGTTTGGGATGTAAGTTGCAAGGGTTAATTCGAACTTCCACCACAGTATCACAACGTCGCAACCCTAAATTCGATGATGATGACGATCTCTTATTCTACTCAACAAGAGAAGAGTTTTCTCTTGTTCTTCTCAACAAGAGGTATGTACTTTTAATTTTGCACTGCGCCTACTTGCACAACACTTCACACAAGAAACCTCACCGCTTCTAGCTTTATTTGTGCACAACAACTCTTGCCTCTCACCAGCAACATTTCCCAAGTAGCAACTCCACAACCAACATCAACCCCTTCTTCTCAAGGAAGTATATAAAGAGTGAGGATAGGAGAGAAGGAGATGGTGGGATAATGGTGCCCCATGTGGGCATAACCTCCTACCCATTAATGAGTAGGAATTAATATCTCACGTTTGCACACAAGGACATATAACATTCGTCATCAGATCACATCTCATGCGATCCATCAATCTACTGAGCTTTCACACAAAGTTTGACGTCGTGCAACTTGCAAGTACACTTACATATAAAAAATTGCTCAATTCACCTGTTAGGATGATTAAGTAGTCATCTTTGTATCATAAGATACAATCTCGCTGCACCCAAGATTTAAGACTTATTACATCCAATCGAACTTCTTTCCTCATCGAAAGTATTTCCAGATATTGTTCGATATTATATTCACTAATATGTTTAATCCCTCCTCAGATAAACATAAAAGACTAATCGGTGAATATTAAATCTTGATATAATGTCAATTGGTCTCCCTTTTTCCAAACTAGAATTTATTAGTCATAACTCAATTGCTTTCTTAGACCTGTTGCTCATACCTCAATTTATCTTCTAGGACATCGATAAATAAACTAAAGTAGTAACACTGAATCACGACCTCAAGAAACAGCCGAAAGTAATAAGGGTACAAGAGATCCCTCCCAGAGGATCTCGGATCTCTTACAGTGGAGCTCAGGGATATAATTTACTGTCTCAAGTAATATGACTCTCACTTTCCTTAGGTGATTTATCACACACGGTATGAAACACATGGCAAGTATTATTTCTCATTTCTCATAAGGATATGTGTCAGATTTCTCTAACAGTATTGTGCATGTATGGGACTTAGTCTATACATAAGACTCTATCCAGAGATCTCAGAGAGAGTCCTCAAAAACAGTATCACAAATCGCAAGTGATATCTGAGATCTCAAATCTAGCTGCTTACGGGCAACATGGATGTGACTTCTTCCATGTCGATCATGTCTCACATGATCTCATCCTAAACACATCAAGACGACTTAAGTTCTAGCAGGGTTACTCTCAAAACCTCTTAAAGTTAGAAATCATCTTATCTCCACTCTTGGAGGTGGTCACTCGTGTGAGAGAGTGAACTTGCTTGCCTAACATATCTATTATATCACAGATTATATATATATATATATATATAAGTGCAATATTTAAAATTATAATTGGATCATTAATGCACATAAAGTTATATATATTTCATTAAACATCACTGTTGTCATTATAGTACAAGTTGAGAAATTTCATAAAGTGCACAAACTTAATGACTCTCTGTCCCACAAAGACGTCTCTCATGATAGGTTTGGTAAAGAGGTCAACCACCATGCTGTGTGTTGAAATGTATTTAACAGTCACTTCATTCTTCTTAATTATGTCTCTTACATAATGATATATGGTATTTATGTGTTTGGTTCTACTATAAAACTTAGGGTCTCTTATATAAGCAATGATGACTTGATTATCATAATAAATCATTATTGACTTCCTACTATTCGCTACAACCCCTAAGTCATCTATTAGTCTTCTGAACCAAACACCCTCTTGAACTACTACTAAGCATGCTACGAACTCATCTTCCATCGTAGATAGAGTAACACAAGTTTGCTTCTTGCTGCTCCAAGAGATGACCCCGTCATTAAGTAAGAAAGTAAAATCTGATGTTGATTTACGTTTATCCAGATCACCTCTTCAGTCGGCTTCTGAATATCCCACGAGACACAAATCACCTCCCCTATAACACAGAAAGAAGTTCACAATTCCTTTAAGATATCGAAAAATCCTTTTCACTGCTCTCCAGTGACCCCTTCCAGGATTTGCTTGATATCTACATACCAGACCGACAGCATAGTATATGTCCAATCATGTACACAATATTGCATATAATAGACTTCCTATTGCAGTAGAATAAAGTATTTTTCTCATTTCTCTTATTTCTTCTTGAGTCTTAGGACACATCATCAAGCTCAGGCCCTCACCTTTAGCGATTAGAGTATCTATGGGACTACAATTACTCATCCCAAAGCACTTGAGAATTTTCTTAATATAAGTCTCTTGTGAAAGAGCTAGAAATTTTCTTGAACGATCCATCTGGATTTGTACTCCAAGGATGAACTCAACTTCACTCCTGTCTTTCATGTTGAAAGTGGATGATAATTATGTTTTAATGCTTATCAGATACTCAATGTTGTTCTCGGCCAACATTATATTATCCACATATACAGAATCACAAATGAGTTATTTTATCTTATCAGATAGACATAATGATCCTTCTCGACCATTGTAAAACTATAAGATATCATCTCCCCGTGAAATCTTAGATACCACTGCCTGAATGATTGCTTAAGGTCATATATCGACTTCTGAAGTCGACATACCTTATCTTCTTGACCTACTTGAACAAACCCAGAAGGTTGTTCCGTGTAGATCTCATCATCCAAACTTCCATTAAGGAAGGTGGTCTTCATGTCCATATGATGTAACTCTATATTTAAACTCGTGACAATCTCTAAAAGTAAACAGATCGAAGTAAACTTGACTACTGGAGAGAAGATCTCCTCGTAGTCAATGTCCTTTGTCTGAGTGTAACCCTTGGCTACTAGATGAATTTTATATCTCTCGATCGATCCGTCAGCCTTCCTCTTAATTTTGAAAACCCACTTGTTCTGAATGGTCTTTCTATTCTCAGGTAAGTCAACTATATCCCAGACTTCATTGACTTTCATTGATTCCATTTCATCCTCCATGGCCTTAAACCATTAGTCTTTTGCAGAACCCTCGATAGCCTCTCTCAGAGTCCTCGAATCCTCCTTGTCCTCTGGAGTCACAATGAGTGTCTCATTCTCAATCGAAAAACGACGATGAGGTACATTTTCTCGACCACTTCGACGAGGAGAGAGAGCATCCTCACCTTGGGATGGACTACTCCCACTAGGACCAAGATCCATCTCAGGGTCTTGAATCTCGTCGCTGGGATCTACTCAGCCAATAGGCTCATTCATCTCATAAAAGGTGAAATCTTGATCGATTTCTCCTCTCTTAGGAAAATCATTCTCGAGAAATATGACATTACGAGACTCAATCTCAGTGACAGTCTCGTCCGTATGTTCTCCTAAGAACAAATATTCTTTGGAGTGTTCAGAGTATCTAATAAAGATACACTTCTTTCCTCGTGGGCCTAACTTGTTGTATCTGTGTGAAGAATCATTAACATACGCGGCACAACCCCATGACCTCAAATGACTAAGGACAGACTGCCTCCATGTCCAAAGCTCGTATAGGGTACTGACTACGGACTTTGTTGGAATGCGATTAAGGATATAGGTAGCAATTAATAACACATCCCCCCAATGGGAGATAGGTAAATTGGTCTGCACCATCATAGACCTTACCATTTCCAATAAAGTTCTATTGCTTCTCTCAGCAACTCCATCCTGCTAAGGAGTAACAGGAATAGTCAGTTGTCGTGTAATGTCTTTCTCGAAACAGAGCTCTTAAACTACTCAGACAAATACTCATGCCCACGATTAGTTCTAAGAGTTTTCATTCTCAAGTCTAGTTAATTTTCAACCTCGCTAATAAACCTCCTAAAGCACTCTAGCACTTCAGATTTGTGGAAGATCAGATAGACATAACTGAAATGCGTGCAATCATCTATAAACGTAATAAAATATATGTCTCCATTTCGTGCTCTCATATTCATGGGTCTATAGATGTCGGAATGAACCAACTGCAATGGAGTTCCAGCTCTCTCTGTTTTCCCAAATGATTTTCTCTTTGATTTGTCTGCTAGGCAAAACTCACATAAGGACAACTCGACCTTGGTTAGTTGGCCTAACGCACCAGATGCTGCTAATCAGCTCATCCTCTCTTGCCCTATGTGGCCAAGTCTATTATGTCATACATTCATATCATCCACTACACTATTAGTTGCAAAGGCAATATGAGAAGGAGGATATAAGCCATGAAATGAAATTAAATCTAGTACATAAAGTCCCTCATGGACTATATTAGAACATATAAGAGTATTGTCATACGCGATAGAAACTTTAGAGTGTTTTATACAAATATTATATTCTAACTGGTCTAGACTACGGACAAAAATGAGATTTCGCCTTATCTCCAGAGCATACAATATATCATTGAGATATAAGACTTGATTACTTTGCAGCATCAGCTTGCAAGCTAAGTGACAATCTCTCTCACCTCCACATATGCTCTGTTCCTCACATAAAACATTCTCGCATGTGGACTAATATGACGAAAATCTGCATAAGCACTGCTCGAGCTACATGGTATGTTGCTCATGAGTCTACAATTCAAAAAGAGATGAGTTAGCGAACATTACACTAGATGACACATAACTCAAACCATGTAAAGAAGAAGGATATATCTTTCACTCGCCACACTCGCATACAAAATGCCCAAGTTTACCACATACGTAGCATCGGACTTTGCTCTTTATGAGCTCCTTCTTCTTGCTTTTCTGTCCCTTCTCTCCTGTCTTTGGCTTCTTCTTGCTAGGACCCTTCGTCTTCTTGTCATGCTTACGCCACTTACGCTTAGTACGCCGAGAGCCCTTACTCGACTCTGCAAAGTTAGCATGACCCAAAATAAACTTGGTCACCTCCTGTCGCTCCTCCTCGAGTTCACAGTGTCTACTCACATCCGTAAAAGTATGAATACTTTTTGTCTGTGTGAGATAGGTCTTAACTACCTCCCATGAGTCAAACAATGATTGGATCACATCCAGTACCTGAAGCTCATTCGACATTGACTCTCTCATATTCTTCAAAAAGCAATCATATTTGATATGTGCATTAAATGTTGCTTCATAGTATAATCGAGTCTCTTCTTATAAGTAATAAATTTATATGTCAACATTCTCAACTTAGGAGCTGAAGGGGTGTCATATTGCTCTCTCAAAGCATGCCAGATCAACAAAGCAGAAGGATAATTTTCATAAATTGGGATTAGCTCATCATGCATGCTACTAAGAAGAATTACCTTAGCTTGGTCATCCTTCTTCTTTCACTCACGATACACCTCCTAATCCCGTCTCGCTTGTGCAATGCTTTCCTCCCCGGGGTCCATCATCTCGTGTTTAAGAACCTCCCTAAGTTCTTTCTCCTCGAAGATGAACTGAACCTTTCAGTGCCAAATCTCATAATTGTCACTGTTCAGTTTGTCTCCCTTCATGAGATCTAGTATGACATTATTTGTTGCAACCATGTATCTATCTCACAGATAAAGAGACGTTACGTTAGTGACTATTGATGTTTAATGTCTCAATATTTATGTACCCTATTAATCATCAAAACTCAAAATAACTTGAGTATGAATTCTATGATGAGCGTATGAATTAACAGATATCATACATCACAATCTAAAATTGTATCTCACCATTCGAATTAAGACACAATACACAAATAGTCACATTATACTCTCAAAGCAAATCTACGCACCGCTGTGAAAGTCTATGCACCGCCATATAATGGCAGCGTTCACGGTAAGCCTACACACCCCTCGTAATGGTCCACACACCTCGGAGTTAGACCTCTTCGTTTTCCCCGAGTGACTCGACTTAGGTCGACCCAATTCTGAAAATCCTTCTCAATCTTCAGATCAGATTTTGAATAATCTCAAAAATATAACTTAGTTTTAAACAACAAAACCCGAGCTACTATAGTCTTTGTCGAGCATGAACAGTAACTTCCTGAGCACCGACAATGTCAGTCGATCATCCTTAGTGTTCTGGCCAAGCACCTAGTGCTCTGGCCGAGCACCTCTTGTGTTAGCTGAGCACTTTTTGTGCTTGCCGAATAGCTACAATGCTTTCCCAAGTACAACACATTACGATCGAGCACCACAAGCTCGCAATCGACTCGATACCAGTCGACTGCTTCTTTCCAGCAGTTGATTGTTGAGCACTTTGTGCTCAGCCAAGCACCTCTTCGTGTAGCTGAACACTTCGCGTGAGTGGTTGAGCACCTCCTCATGCGACCGTGAACTCGTGGTCAGTGGACTACTTCTTCCTAGCAGTTGACTACCGAGCACACAGTGCACTCACTATTTCTCCGCTCGAGCATCGAGATTTCTCTCGCAGTTGTTGTTGTGCCTGAGCACCAACAGTGCTCCACCACTATTTCTCCTATTGTGCTTGGGCGCAATTGCAACACTATTCATCGTCTTCGACAAAAATTATTTTCCGTTATCAAACATCCATTCCTTGAGTTTTAACTCAAGAATTGGTTGAATGATCTCGCGTTCAACCTGGCTTTGATATCAATGTTAGGTATACTGATCTTAACACATATAAAATATTTGTGGAAATTAAAATCTCTCACAGAATGTAGATGCAGAATCACCAGAACTATATTGTTGCGAACTTTGGACTTTCTTAGAACTCCCGCAGTTGGGATGTAAGTTGCGAGAGTTAATTCGAATTTCCACCACAGTATCACAACGTTGCAATCTTAAACTCAGTGACAATAACGATCTATTATTCTACTCAACAAGATAAGAGTTTCTTCTCATCCTTCTCAATAAGAGATATGCATCTTTGTACTGCATCTGCTTGCACAACAGTACTTTACACAAAAAAAACCTCATCGCTTCTTGTTTTACTCATGCACAACAACTCTTGCCTCTCACCAGCTGCCTTTCCCAAGTAGCAACTCCACAGCCAACATCACCCTTCCTTCTTCTCAAGGAAATATATAAAAAATGAGGAGAGGAGATGAGGAATAACGAGGTAACCCCATTATCCCATGCCTCACTGGGCATAACCTTCCTGCCCATTAATGGCCAGGAGCTAACACATACATCAACCAGTGCGTGTAGTCGTTGTTCACAACATGCACGAAACCCCATCGACACTTGTAGATCGAAGACGACGTTTGTGATTAAGGTCGCAAAATAGAACTGATTAAAGAACACTCAATCCGTAGCTGATGGATCGTGTGCATGCCTCGGCATTCTCTGAACGAGTCCTCTCCCAAAGTGGTTGAAGGCGGCGGTCATCTGCATGATCGCATCCCCTCAGTAGCTATCGCTAGCACCGAACAGCATCACCTGATTAATTTAAGATGATCAGTCGAGCAACTTGGTGGATTCTTCTTAAAAGGAGAGTTTAATTTGTCGGCGGTGACCGACGTACGTACATCGTTGTGCTGGGTGAAGTGGGAGTTGGAGATGGTGATGGCGGTCGATCCCATGATGGCGTCGATGAGACCGTCGCCGCAGTTGGCCATGGAGACGTGGTCGATCCAGATGTTGCTGGCGCCGAAGATGGAGATGCCGTCGCCGTCGCTGCGGGGGTGTGGAAGCCGTAGTGCGTCTCCGAGTCGCGGATCATGCCGCCGTCGCCGGGAACGATGTCGTGAATGTGGAGGTTGCTGATGATCACGTTGTGGATGTACTGAAGCGTGATGCCGGCGCCGCCGATGATCCGGACATTGCAGCCGCGGCCGTCGATGGTCTCGTTGCTATTCACGATCAGCTCCTCGCTGAGGCGGATGACCATGTCGCTGGCGAAGACGATCCACAGCGGCCGGTCCTGGATCACGCCTCACCGCAGCGTCCCCTTCTTCGGGTTCACCTTGTCTGTTGGAATTAATGCACTTATATAAAATGACAACATAAATGATTTTATAATTCTCAAAGAGATTGGATGTGGCATCCTAGAAGATTGATCAAATATAAGTATTCACGAGTCTTTGGGAATCAATTGCATTAAAAATTCAATATATAACTCTCTTTTTTATACTAATGATATATCAAGCTCAGCTTAGTAACTTAGTTCTCCAATTAAGTCTTTTATTTTTTTCTTGTCATATTCTC
The DNA here is from genome assembly GCA_025175895.1 of Wurfbainia villosa. Lineage (NCBI taxonomy): Eukaryota > Viridiplantae > Streptophyta > Magnoliopsida > Zingiberales > Zingiberaceae > Wurfbainia > Wurfbainia villosa. The sequence goes on from CM046005.1 coordinate 2,282,488, forward strand.
GTCTAACAAAGTTGGTATCAGAGCAGATTAAAGATCCGTTTGGGAGTCTTCTATCGGTTCGAAGATGACATTCACTTCAAAGCAAAATTCTACGATTTCATATTCAAGCATTCAGTATTCAAAGGAGAAAATTATGATTTCTGGAAAGTAAAAATGAAGATTTCACTTCTGTCCGAAAGCTTATGGAATATTGTTGCTAATGGTTTTGTAGAACCTGAAGCAAGGATTCAACTTTCGACAGCAAATATTGATAAGCTTGAAGTAGACCGCATGACAGATGCTAAAGCTCTTTCAAAAATTCAAAATGGAGTCGCCACAACTATCTTTCCAAGAAGTTTGAGAGCTACTTCAGCAAAAAATGCTTGGGATATTCTAGAACGAGAATTTCAAGGTGATACCAAAGCAAAAGTTATCAAACTTCAAACTTTTTGGAGAGAGTTTGAAAATCTAAATGTTAAATACTGAAATTTAAAACACTAAATTAAATGACCAAAATTAGAAAAATAATCTTAGAAATTATTTTCAGAATTTTTGGAGAATTTTAGAAATTTTTTCGAAATTTTTCGGGAATTAAACGGTGCGGGGTATTTTCGGGGATAAGGAAAAATTGATTTTTAAAGGGCCTATTTGAAATATCAAATTTTTTTGAGGGGTAAATGTGTTAACTTAAACCTAGGTCGTTTCCTTAGCATGAACCGCCGTCGTTTTCATTCCGGAGCGGTTCACTTTCGCGATAACTTTCTCTCCACCACGCCCGACTCCACCCCACGATCCTTTTCCTCGCCGTTTCTTCTCGCGACTCAAATTCTTCGTGATCCGACGCCTTGCGCAGTTTCCCTCACCGCGCCGCAGCCAGCGACCGCCGTAGCCCGCAGCCACCGACGCCGCCGTCCGAGCTCTTGCGGTCGGCCACTCCTCCGCGTCGGCATCTCCGCCGGTCTTCCACGCGCACACACCGTGTGCCTTTGACACCGTCGCCACTGCGATCGAGCTGTCGCCGTCTTCTCCCCGCGTGCGCCTGCTGCCAGGCCAAAGGTCGGCGGCGCCGCCTTGGTTGTTGTCGTCAAGTGGCCAGCCGCTGTCGCCAGGAGGTTTATCCGAGGCCATCGCTGCCTCTCCGAGCCAGTCGTCGCCATTCATTGCGCCTAGATCACCGTCGCCGTAGCCCTCTCTGCCACTGACGCCGCCGCTTGACTTGCGGTCGCCCCCTCATCTTCGTTGCGGCTGACATCGGTCCGGTGGAAGGTTTGGCTGAAGGGCAGGATGCCGACTGGGCAATCGGGTGAAGGCTCTCCTTCGGGAACGAGTGTGCTACCCTGTCCAGCGGTCATCGGAGAAAAAAGAAACGTCGGCTACAGATCCAGCGGAGATTCGGTCGGGTACTCATTTGGAACAAGGAATTTCCGCGGAAGCTAGGTAAGCTAGTGATCCTCTCCCTGATCTTGGAAGAGAACTGTACCAAGCTGTGAATTTCCTAGGTTGAGCGTGGGTTTCTTGTTGGGCAGAGATCGTGAATGCCACTTGGTGCCAGTTTTTGTGGATGGCACTGCGCCGGTGATCACCGGAGCAAGATCTCTTTAGTGGAAAAAGACAACATCAGGGTAGGGGTGGCTGTGAAAGGGGGGTTGAGGCACAACAACTTTGCCGACGGATTGGTATTGGCCGGAGCTTGGTAAGCTTGATCTATCTTCTCTTTTTATTAGCTGTAAGTTGATAGATTATGGGTTGTTGGCTGTGAGGTTTTGATTGGAGTGTTGAACGACTATACACGGATGTGTGTATGATGGGTTGTTGATTTCGGTGTGAGGTTGATTGGTTCTGTAATTATTTATGGAGGATTGATTAGGTTAAATGGGATAACTAGATCAATCTAGTTGATCGGGATTTTATTAAGCATTTGGGTTAATTGATTTAAGTTTGAAATCGGCTTAGGATTCGATTTGACAGTGGATCATATTTTAGTGTTTAACAATAGTTATGTTGTATGCAGGTTTCGGTCACGAGGCAGGTCCCCGATCGTGACGATTTCATTCTTGCGGACATTTATTTTATCAGGCGGGTATTTTGACTTATCTCCTAGATATAGTCATGTTGATATGCTAGTTAGGATAGCCTGCAATAATTTTCATATTTATATGCCTAGTATGTTATGTGCCTATTTGATACATACATTTGATCGGTTATGATTATATCTTCCCTGTTTTATTTAGATCATAGTTACTTGGATCATAGATATGCACTTATTGATTTTGCATATTATTCGGATAGGTATTTTTAGTTGGATTTACATGTTTTAGTATCATGCACCATCTTGCATGATTGCATGCTGGCTGGACGGGGTTCTTTTATAGTTGAGCCATGACGATTACATAACTGCACACACACTACCACTCATGGTTAGTGGTACATCGAGAGGTGTGTGCGATTGCTCTGTCGAACCGTCCTCATGGGTAGCGATGAGGCAGCATGGTAGCGGTCAGGGATCCCTCCTCTGGTCTATGACATCGGGAGATGAGAGCTTAGCTCCCCCACTCTATTTGGGGCAGGAGGATAGGTGTACTCCGATAGCATCCTGTCCACTCGGTCACTCGGGAAGCGATGATGGCGAGTGCAGATTGTCATAGCCCTACCCACTCGGCTTCACCATCAGCGTGTAAAGGCGGTGTAGCGTCGAGGTGACCATGTCATTTGCACGGCATGCACTTTGCATGGATAGCATTTGTATTGTGTTTGTTGCATTTTTATTAATGCCTTGGATGTTGCATATGATTGTCATGCATACATGATTCATATTTGTATATGGTGATGACTTTATCTCTTATAGTATGGCACATGCTCCTGTATTAGGGCAGGAGATTCAGGTAAGTACAGTCCTTTTGTATTTCTTGCTTGCATACCCTATTTATATGAGACTGTACTGGCATGATTCTTATTGTTAGTTATATCTTGCTATGCATATCGACTAGTATCCGCTAAGTTCTTTGAACTTACCCCATTGCTTTACATCTGTTTCAGGTTGAAACTGTCAGGAGAGTCCAGCTGTCAATCCCCCCCCTCATCGAAATGGATAGGTTTTATTGGTCTTATGGTTTTGGTTTTTAACTAGATGAAGTGTGTAGGATTTGTGTTTATTTTGGTTATGTACTTGTGGAGGTTTGGGGATAATTGTTGTGTCCTTATGGACTATTCGATTGGTTTGGTTGTATATTCCTGCTCAGATGGCAGAAGGGGTAAGTCTAGATATAGTAGACTATTGCTATTTACCTGGATTGATGGCCTGAGACCAATTTATTATCTGCGTGTGTAGTTTTTTGTTCCGGTCGTGTTGACCGATGTATAATGGCCGTGTAGGCCTTGTATACAAGTTCCATATTGTCATCCGTACAGGGGAGATGCTGCCGGATTTCGTCTGGCGGGGACTCCCCCGGGGCATGACAATTTATTGGTATTAGAGCCTAGGTTTTCGAGTTCCTTAGGGTCTTTGAGTTTTCGGAGTTTGCTTCGTTTGGCAGGTTAACTAGGGTATTTTTGGAGTTGTACGGATTTTCGACGATTTTTATGTTTCGAAAATTCAAGGTATTATTGACGAGGTCAATTTGGGGATTTGGCGGCGACAGGACATCTCCAGACGGCTAACAAGTAAATTCTAAAAAATTTCTAGATTTAGTGCATATTTGTATTAGTTATGCAGTGGTATCATGTTTTGTCTAGTCTTGTTTTAACCTTATATCTGTTAGACTGTTAGATCTTTAGATTGCTGGTTTATCGTTAGCATATGGTTATTAATTGTTATTACTGCTATACGTAGCTAGTTATCATTATGATATAAATGATTTGATATTATTGGTAGATGTTTACCTATTACTATTTGGACTAGTATTAGGATTGGATTAGTATTAGGATTGGACTAGTATTGGGAGTGGACTAGTTGAATGATATGAATAAGATGGATAAATTCGTAGAAGGTATATATAGAGGTTCTTTGACTCTCTAGATTCTAGTGCATGATGACATGATTACATTGCTTACGTAGTTTAGGGTATATATAGGCACTTGATGTTTAATTGAGTATTGCCTTGACTTTGTTCTGGCATGACCCTTTAGTTATACCTTAATTAATTTCAGTCATTGATTGCCATTAGTATGACTATGTTGTCGTTTATTAGACAGCGTGTTATATGTTTATATGGTTATGTGTTTTTGCGGTGGATACCATGATTGAGGCTAGTAGAGATAGAATAACTTAGATGAGGTTATTCTGTAGGAGCGGATCTTAGGAATGAAACAACATTAGTAGAACCCTAGGCGTAATAACCCGGATGTGCATAATGATATATGTTTATCCATTTACTGTTTCAGTGATATGGTGATCGAACTAGTAGAGTTTGTATGGTTAGGATGCGATTAATCCTTACTATATCTCCCATTCTTGGTTGAGCGAGAGACTGCAGTAGAGTCTCTCTATGGTTGCTTTTGTATATTTGTGGTCAATCATGTCCCCCATACATGGTTGAGATAATCTACTGTAAGGTTATACTTTTGCATTATTCATTCAGAGTTGGTGATAATCAGATTCGTATAACGTCTGTAGCTAGATAGCTACTTTATATCTTAAGTATCCACGAGATCTGTTCGTGATAGCATGTTATAACATGCATGATTTAACTGGTAGAATGGTATAATTTAGACTTAACCCTCTTGCCGTGTTTGTTAGTAGAGGGGTTGTCCTTATTGGCCTTGATAGGTATTTCCTGTTAGTTGGGGCGAAACTTTATGATCAATCATCTCGATGTGTTTATTAGGGGACTTGTGATTTTTATCGATCTTGATAACCGATCAAAAAGAAGGATTGGAACTCTAGACTTAACCATCTGGATGTATTTATTTATAAGTCGATGATCTTTATCGATTTTGGTAAACATTTCGTATTAGAGGTGTTGAAACCCTCGCTTGTCCGCCTCAATGGGTTTAATTGTAGATCGATGATCTTTGTCGACGTTGAAAGTCGATTTATGCTGGATGTATTGGATAACCCTAGGCTTAACAACCTAGGATAATCGACTGCCCACGCGACCTATTAGTGGTAGTATGCTAATGCCTGCAGTCGATAACTAGATATCTATATACTGTCTGTCTATCCACGAGTCTCATTCATGGTAGTATGTAGTTGCACGTTGACAGTGCTATTGATTGTCGACCCACGAGTTATGTTCGCGGTAGCTCATAGATAGTTCCCTTTGTATTACCTTGAGAGCCACGAGGCTTTGTCGTGGTATCTGGATGTGCACTGCTTGTTGCAGTGGTTGTGTATGTTACAGGTATATTTATTATACTGCTGATCAGGTTAGTTACAGACTGATATTGGTACTCCGAGGGTTGGATTACTCTAGTTGTGTCTTGTGACTTCTATTATGTGCATTATGATTATGCACTATTGTCAATATATCCACAGAGTGGTTGTACTCACCCCCTCCTCACTTATCCTCTAGGTTAGCTGATGGAGGACGTGTCTTATTGACCTACCTTTGTGTCGCTCAGAGAGTTCCTTGTCGTGCTTGTCCCACTACATCGTCGAGATGCTGCTTGATCTACTTTATTTGTATTGCATTTTATTTATGCACTTTGGATTTTTTGTCGCAATTTGATTTGGTGTCACAAAACTATTTTACTTTAAGTGATATATGTTTAGTCGTGCATGCATGCAGTTAATAAAATATTAATATTTCTATAATTATTTCGAGGTTTTTACCAGATTTGGTCCTTGTATTTCAGAATATTGTCACTAAGGGGCTCCTTTGTCATTTGGATGACGGATATGCCCCCAGGACGTGACAATTTTATTGGTTTACCGTTTTGGTTTGTGGGTTTGTGTTTCAAGGATTATCTTTTCCTTGGATTTTTGGGAGTTCTCGTGTTTTGGGGACCAGGCAAGCTGAAGGATATCTCTGAGCTATAGGAAAAGTGTTGTCTTTAGTAGTTACGGTACTTTTGTGGTTAGTAAAAGTATTGACTTAGTGAAATTGCCCCTACTCATGGTCGAGGACGAGGTCGAGGACGTAGTGACCTTGCGGAACCTAACAATGATTTCAAAAGTACGGACTCTTTAGAGGTGTCGACTGATGACGAATTAGGAAACTAGGGATTTGGCCTGCTAGCCACCAATTTGAAGGACAAGGAGTAAACCCTCAGAAAATATCAGTCCCTACTAAAAGTGATTTGGTTATGGATAAGGCATGTATGTCTACACTGGTCAAGACGATGAAAGATCGTTTTACCTTATTATAGGAGGTGTTGGATGGGATATTTATTTGTCCCAGTATTTCTTCCAGAGAAGATCCGGAACTCTTTGTTAAAAGAGAGATGGACCTTTGAGGTTATGCATCGATTATCGATGATAGAATACGGTAGTTGTAGAAGGAAATGAATATCCTTCATTGTGGATAGAGGATCTGTTTAGATCAGCTTAGGACACCTGTGTGTACTTTATGATTGATTTATGACTGGTGTGATGATATTGTAGTGACAGGGTGTCATACAATTATCATTATTGTTGTGATGATTGTTATATCATCAGCCTAGAGTAAAGAGAATGCAGGTGTGTAGCGACGATAATGTCATACCTGGTATGAATTGTAGGAGCTTTTGATTATCTTATTAGACTATTTGACGACTTAGTCGTCCAGGGATTTGAGAAGTCGTGTATTTTGGACACGATTGGATCAGTTGTGGTCGTTGGAGTTGCGTAACTTGACCACTGTTGATGGTGGTAGTTAGAGTTGCGCACTCGGCCATAGTAGATGGTGGTTTTCTGGTAGTACATAGATATGGATAGGATGCTCTAGCGGTACTACATCGCTGACTGGTTGGATCAGGAAGGTGATGGAATTTACTTGGTTTGAAGCTTGTGAAACTAGTTTCAGGGCTCAGACGATGGTTGATTTTTATGCCAGTGTTGATTAATCATGCTGGTGTGGAAGGAAGGGTAGTGTACATGGATGCATCATTTCGAGGATCGGAGCGATTCTGATGCTATAGAATAAGACGTATCCTAAACTTATGGCAGTTAAAAACTGCGAGATAAGTCATATATATGACGTGGACTTCGCAGTGATTATGTTGTATTATCGAGGTGAGGAGCAATAATGTTCATGGGGTTTTAGCTAGCTACTGGATAGCTACTATAGAGTAGCTGGAACACGAACGGTTGTAACAAGAAAGTTTGGTCGCGATAGCCTTCCATACACTTACAGAGTGTGTAGTGGAGTGGATTTTGGACTGTAGATGGACTTCTCGTGTACAAAGATAATTCCCTGTCTCTAACTCCGAGGAAGATAATGGTTTCCGAAGTTGCATTAGTTTAAGGAACAGATGTTTCAGGAAATTTCGATTCCAGAATGGAAGTGGAAGTGTATTATTATGGATTTTGTGGTGAGTTTGCCTAGAACACATCAAGGTCATGACACGATTTGGGTAGTCATTGACTGACTAACCAAATCCGCGCACTTCTTAGCGATTCGGAAGACCGACTCTTTGGATTGTTTGACAGAGTTATATTGTCAGGATATCATCAGATTGCATGGTGTTCCTTTGAGCATTATATCAGATAGAGATCCTCGGTTCACGTCTCGGTTCTGGCAGAGTCTGCAGCAGGCCTTAGGCACACAACTTTGTTTTAGTACTGCATTCCATCCGCAGACAGGTGGACAGTCTGAGCGGACCATTTAGATTCTAGAGGATTTGCTGAGGTCCTGTGTTATGGATTTCGGGGACAACTGGGAGGACCACTTGCCATTAGTGGAATTCGCCTATAACATCAGCTATCATTCGGCTATCCAAATGGCCCCATTTGAAGCATGGTATGGTAGTTAGTATCAGATACCCACCTTCTGGGAGGAGGTTGGGGAGGTCCAGTTGCTAGGACCCCAGAGAGCTCAGCATGAGACAGAGTTGGTCCGTACGATCAGACGAAGGGTGACAGAGGCGCAGGATCGGTAGAAGAATTATGTAGATCGGAGACGGAGATCTTTAGAGTTCTCTATTGGTGATCATGTATTTCTGCGAATCTCACCCACGAAAGGGGTGAAGAGATTTGACCTCCGTGGTAAGCTAGCTCCTAGGTACATGGGTTCGTTCAAGATTTTGGAGAGGATTGGAGCAGTCGCTTACCGCCTAGCGCCACCACCGTCCTTGACGGGTATTCATGATGTGTTTCATGTGTCTATGTTGAGAAAGTATGTGTCATACCCTACACATTCGGTCAGGTGTGTCAGATTCTATTCAACCTGATGCTACTTTGCAGAGGTTCGATGCAGTTACGGATCACGTGGAATAAGATTGTGCGACTTGTCAAGGTCGGGTGGAGTCACCTCACAGATGAGGAGGTTACTTGGGAGCTTGAGAAAAAGATCAGAGTTCAATACTCCACTTAGTCACTTGAGGTGTGTGACTTGTCTCCAGATATCTGAGATGATTGTTGTGACATCTCATACTCGTACATGAGCAGGAAATTTGGGGACCAAATTTTTATTAGTAGGGGAGAATGTTAAATACTGAAATTTAAAACACTAAATTAAATGACCAAAATTAGGAAAATAATCTTAGAAATTATTTTCGGAAATTTTGGAGAATTTTAGAAATTTTTTCGGAATTTTTCAGGAATTAAACGGTGCTTATATGGGGTATTTTCGGGGATAAGGAAAAATCGATTTTTTAAAGGGCCTATTTGAAATATCAAATTTTTTTTTAGGGGTAAATGTGTTAACTTAAACCTAGGTCGTTTCCTTAGCATGATCTGTCGTCGTTTTCATTCTGGAGCGGTTCACTTTCGCGATAACTTTCTCTCCACCACACCCGACTCCACCCCACGATCCTTTTCCTCGTCGTTTCTTCTCGCGACTCAAATTCTTCGCGATCCGACACCTCGTGCATTTTCCCTCACCGCGCCGCAGCCAGCGACCGCTGCAGCCCGCAGCCACCGACACTGTCGTCCGAGCTCTTGCGGTCGGCCACTCCTCCGCACTGGCATCTCCGTCGGTCTTCCACGCTCACGCACCGCGTGCCTTTGACACCGTCGCCACTGCGATCGAGCTGTCGTCGTCTTCTCCCCGCGTGCCCCTGTTGCCAGGCCAGAGGCCGGTGGCGCCGTCTTGGTTGTTGTCGTCAAGTGGCTAGCCGCTGCCGCCAAGAGGTTTATTCGAGGCCATCGATCCCTCCCCGAGCCAGTCGTCACCATTCATTGCGCCTAGATCGCCGTCGCCGTAGCCCTCTCTGCCATTGACGCCGCCGCTCGACTTGCGGTCGCCCCCTTATCTTCGTTGCGGCTGACATCGGTCCAGTGGAAGGTTTGGCTGGAGGGCAGGATGTCGACTGGGCAATCGGGTGAAGGCTCTCTTTCGGGAACGAGTGTGCTACCCTGTCCGGCGGTCATCGGAGCAAAAAGGAACGTTGGCTGTAGATCCAGCGGAGATTCGATCGGGTACTCATTTGGAACAAGGAATTTCCGCGGAAGCTAGGTAAGCTAGTGATCCTCTCCCTGATCTTAGAAGAGAACTGTACCAAGCTGTGAATTTCCTAGGTTGAGCGTGGGTTTCTTGTTGGGCAGAGATCGTGAATGCCACTTGGTGCCAGTTTTTGTGGATGGCACTGCGCCGGTGATCACCGGAGCAAGATCTCATCAGTGGAAAAAGACAACGTCAGGGTAGGGGTGGCTGTGAAAGGGGGGTTGAGGCACAACAACTTTGCCAACGGATTAGTATTGGCCGGAGCTTGGTAAGCTTGATCTATCTTCTCTTTTTATTAGCTGTAAATTGATAGATTATGGGTTGTTGGCTGTGAGGTTTTGATTGGAGTGTTGAACGACTATACACGGATGTGTGTATAATGGGTTGTTGATTTTGGTGTGAGGTTGATTGGTTCTGTAATTATTTATGGAGGATTGATTAGGTTAAATGGGATAACTAGATCAATCTAGTTGACCGGGATTTTATTAAGCATTTGGGTTAATTGGTTTAAGTCTGAAATCGGCTTAGGATTTGATTTGACAATGGATCGTATTTTAGTGCTTAACAATAGTTATATTGTATGCAGGTCTCCGGTCGTGACGATTTCATTCTTGCGGACATTTATTTTATCAGGCGGGTATTTTGACTTATCTCCTAGATATAGTCATGTTAATATGCTAGTTAGGATAGCCTACAATAATTTTCATGTTTATATGCCTAGTATGTTATGTGTCTATTTGATACATGCATTTGATCGGTTATGATTATATCTTCCCTGTTTTATTTGGATCATAGTTACTTGGATCATAGATATGCACTTATTGATTTTGCATATTATTCAGATAGGTATTTTTAGTTGGATTTACATGCTTTAGTATCATGCACCATCTTGCATGATTGCATGCTGGCTGGACGGGGTTCCTTTATAGTTGAGCCCGCAGCCAGTTACATGGCCTACACACACTGTCACTCATGGGTTAGTGGTACATCAGGAGGATGTGTGCAGTTGCTCTGTCAGGCTCCGCTGGTCCGCTAATGGGTAGCGATGAGGCATCGTGGTAGCGGGCAGAGATCCCTCCTTTGGTCTATGACACCGGGAGATGAGAGCTTAGCTCCCCCACTCTGTTTGGGGCAGGAGGATAGGTGTACTCCGACAGCATCCTGTCCACTCGGTCACTCAGGAGCAGTGATGGCAGAGTACACAGTTGTCATAGCCTTACCCACTCGGCTTCACCATCGCGTGTGAGGCGGCTGACTGGCGTTAAGGGTGACCATGTCATTTGCACGGCATGCACTTTGCATGGATATCATTTGTATTGTGTTTGCTGCATTTTTATTGATGCCTTGGATGTTGCATATGATTGTCATGCATACAGGATTCATATTTGTATATGGTGATGACTTTATCTCTTATAGTATGACACATGCTCCTGTATCAGGGCAGGAGATTCAAGTAAGTACAGTCCTTTTGTATTTCTTGCTTGCATACCCTATTTATATGAGACTGTACTGACATGATTCTTATTGTTAGTTATATCTTGTTATGCATATCGACTAGTATCCGCTAAGTTCTTTGAACTTACCCCGTTGCTTTACATCTGCTTCAGGTTGAAACTGTCAGGAGAGTCCAGCTGCCAATCCCCCCTCTCATCGAAATGGATAGGTTTTATTGGTCTTATGGTTTTGGTTTTTAACTAGATGAAGTGTGTAGGATTTGTGTTTGTTTTGGTTATGTACTTGTGGAGGTTTGGGGATAATTGTTGTGTCCTTATGGACTATTCGATTGGTTTGGTTGTATTTTCCTGCTCAGATAGCAGAAGGGGTAAGTCTAGATATAGTAGGTTGTTGCTATTTACCTAGATTGATGACCTGAGGCCAATTTATTATCTGTGTGTAGTTTTTTGTTCCGGTCGTGTTGACCGATGTATAGTGGTCGTGTAGGCCTTGTATGCAAGTTTCATATTGTCATCCGTACAGGGGAGATGCTGCTGGATTTTCGTCTGGCGGGGACTCCCCCGGGGCGTGACACTAAAGATGAAAGAATCTGAGTCTATTAAAGAGTATTTTTCTAAAGTAATTGAAATAGTTAATCATATGAAAATTCTTGGAGAAGACAGTGCTGATCAGAAGGTAATCCAAAAAATTCTTATTAGCTTGCCAGAAAAATTTGAACATATTATTGTTGTATTAAAGAATCTAAGGATCTCACCACCCTTTCAATCAAAGAATTGATAGGATCTTTAGAGTCTCATGAGCAAAGAAGGATGATGCGTAATGAGCAACTTTTGGAGAGTGTTTTTCTGACAAAGTTAAATTTCAGAGATCAAAGTTCCTTAAAAAGCACAATTTCAAAGATAATCAGAAAAATGAAAAAGAAAAATTTCAGAATGGAGAGTCTAATGGAAGGGAAGCCAACGAGAGCAAAAAGGAGTCAACATATGATAATTCCAAGCCCTCTTGCAAGATATGCAAAAGATAAGGTCATACTTCTTCAAATTGTTAGCATCGTGGAAAGCCTCAATGTCATAATTGCAAGAAGTTCGGCCATATTAAAAAAGATTAAAGATTTAAATAGGAAATTCAAGATAAAAAGGAAAATAATGATGAAGAAGGTCATTTATTTTATGCTTGCCTATCAGCTCTTGAAGACAAAGATAGCACATGGCTTCTTGATGGTGGTTGCAACAATCACATGTCAAGTAATGAAAATATTTTTCTTAATCTGGATTCTACGATTATTCCTAAGGTAGAACTAGGAAATTGTGCTATCGTTGTGTCGAAAGATAAAGGTAGAATTTCAGTCGAAACAAAAAAAGGGTATAAAATATATCATCATCGAAAGGAAAAACAAAATCATTGTAGAAATGGTGACATCTTTTCTAAATGAGAAGTTCTTACCAAAGAGTTTTTGGACATAAGTTGTATATTTAGCAGTATATATTCTCAATAGAAGTCCAACCAAGGCGATCAAGAATAAAACTCCATTTGAATCTTGGAGTGGAGTTAAGTCATCGGTAAGACATTTAAGAATTTTTGGTTGTATATGTTATGCTCACATTCCTTCTGAAAAAAAAACTAAGTTCGAGGAAAAAAGCAAGAAATGTATGCTTATCAGATACAATTCCAATACAAAAGGGTATCGATTATATGATGTGGAAGCTAATCAATTAATTGTGAGCAGAAATATTATTTTTGATGAAAATGCAACCTGAAATTGGAAGGAGAAAAAGAAGCTTGAACAACTACAAATGCAAAATGTTATATTATCTCCGTCAACTCTAACAAGAAGTACAAAAGGTTCTTCTTTGGAAAATTTTGAAACAAGAATAAGTACCGAGTCTGAAGGTATTCTTCAAACTTCACTAAGTTCACCAAATTCTAGTCCAAGTTCTTTTTCTTCTTCAGAAACTTCCCCGAAACGAACTCGATGATTAAGTGAAATATATGAATCATCCAATTTTTCTGAAGTTGAACCAGAAAGCTTTGAAGATGCTAATAAATATGAATTTTGGAGGGAAACCACGTGCAATGAAATCGCTATGATTAAGAAAAATCAAACATGGTAGCTTGTTGATTATCCAAAAGATCGAGAAATAATCGAAGTCAAATGGATCTTCAAAACAAAAGTTAATCAAGATGGAAGCATCAAAAAATACAAGGCAAGACTTATGGCTAGAGGTTTTTGTCAAAAAACCATAAATTGATTTCTATGAAACATTTGCTCCCGTGGCAAGTTTGGACACTATTCGTACATTGATTGCTCTTGTTGCACAAAAGAGATGGAAGATTTATCAACTTGATGTCAGTCAGATTTTTTGAACGGTGTTCTAAAAGAGGAAGTATATGTGGAGCAACCACAAGGTTTCGTTGTGAAAGGGGAAGAAAATAAAGTCTGCAAGTTAAAAAAAGGCTCTCTATGAGTTGAAGCAAGCTCCTTGAACCTGGTATGCTGAGATTGATAAATATTTTACTATGAAAGGTTTTCACAAAAGTCAAAATGAGCATACACTCTATGTCTTAAGAAAGGAAGATGCAATTCTTATCGTTTCAATATATGTTGATGACTTAACCTTCACAAGCAATTAATGATGAAAATATGATTCTTCATTTCAAAAGGGACATGATGAGCACTTATGAGATGACTGATTTAGGACTATTATATTATTTTTTAGGAATTAAAGTATCGCAAATGAAAAATGAGATTTTCATTTCTCAAAGGAAGTATACAGAAAGTGTTCTCAAGAAATTTAATTTGTTCGGATGTAAAGCTGTGGACACTCTACTAATTGTGAATGAGAAGTTAAAAAAGGAAGATGGAGTTCCAAAGGTTGATGCTGCAACATATAGAAGTCTTATTGGAAGTCTTTTATATTTAACATTTACTAGATCAGATATAATGTTTGCAACAAGTTTACTATCCAGATTCATACAGGTGCCCATTCAAATTTATCATGGAGTGGCAAAAAGAGTTTTGAAATATTTGCAAGGTACTATTGACTATGGAATTTCATATAAGACGGTCGAAAATTCAAGATTAAATGACTATTCTGATAATAATTGGGTTGGTTGTCTTGATGATATGAAAAACACTTCAGATTATATTTTTTCACTTGGTTTTGGAATATGTTCATAGGCTTCAAAGAAACACAAGGTTGTAGCTCAGTCCACTGCCGAAGCAGAATATATTGTTGCTGCAAAAGCAACATCTCAAGCTATATGGCTTTAAAGATTTTTTTGTGATATGGAAGAAAAACAAGAAAAAAATCATCTTATATTGTGATAATAAGTCAGTCATTGCTATTGGTAAAAATCCAGCCAATCATGATTGCACAAAGCATATTGCAATCAAGTATCATTTTATTAGAGAATCAATTTAGAATGGAGAAATTCAATTGGAATATTGCAGCACTCAAGAATAATTGGCTGATATTTTGACCAAAGCTCTTCCAAAAGAAAAATTTTGTTTTCTCTGACAATAAATTAGTCACAAAGAAAATGCATTAAGGGGTAATATTGGAATTAATGCACTTAAAAAAATGATAATTTTCAAAAACATAAATAATTTTATAATTCTTAAGGAGATTGGATGTGACATCCTAAAAGATTGGAATCAATTGCATTTAGAAATCAATTAATGTAATGAAGTCATCAGAGTATATTTATGAGTCTTTCATTTTTCTCTTATCATATTCTCGTCTAACAATGTCGTCGGCGGCGAGGTTGGTGATGATGTAGAACTGGTCGTCCAACCCGCTGGTGGTGTGTCGGCTGAACCCCTTCGCGCACTTGCCCAATTGCTTCCGGTTCTTGCACCAATCACTATGCCACCGCCAACAATGGTCGATTGGGTTGGTTGCTATGCATGGCTCTTTGTTACTGCTCATCTTCTCCCCATGCAACCCTCTTCTCGTGTTGTTCGCCGTGTCGTCCTGCATGTCTATCGCTTCCCTAAAAATATTTGTGGTTTTTCATAAATAAAATTATATATATCTTAAGCGTCGTCTGCTGTGTGACTCGTGCGCGATGATTTCTCCACCATCCAATTGATCGCGATTGCACAGTGAATGAAAAATACAGAGTGTTTCCTCCGTCGCGATTTCATCTGCCAACAGCCGACCAAATTCCGATCTAATCGCGACCGGATTATGGTTGGAATCCGAGCGTGATCCGGTCGGACTTCCGTGTCGACCGGATCGCGGTTGTTTCCAGTTGGAATCCAATCGGATCGTGACCTGATTACGATCAAATCGTGGCTGAAATCGATTGCGATTGCAGCCTCTAGCTAGCGCCACGGCCGTTGGCGACCGCACCAGTATATATATATCTTCGCGATGAATTTTAAGTATAATAATGCACCTGCACCATCCCGATAGAGATATTTAGGAAGGAGATTAATTAATTATTACATAAATTTATTTTAAAAACAAAATTGCATCGTGAATGAAGATATTCTTAGTATAAAAATTTGCATTCTTACCCTAAAGACTAAAGATATTAAATAAATAAGTAAGAATATGGCAGTTATATATATATATATATATATATATATATATATATATATATATATATATATATATATATATATATATATATTTTGCTTGTGGACTTCAGCATTGAAGGTGTTGGTGACAGACTCAGGATCAGGATTGTAGGAGGCTCGATTTTTTGCCTTCTGCTAATTCGGCCTTCTTCCAGTAGTCGTCGAAGTCGCTGATGTGGGCGGCGGAGAAGGTAACAAAGGTTAAGAAAACAATTGAGAAAAAGAAAAACCGTGATGCGGATATAATATCCTTTGCCATGGAGTCTATGAAATGGAGTCATCTTTACTCATATCTCGACAGATGCAATACATGTCTCAACAGACATGTATTTCGACAGAAGTATCTTCACTCATACCTCGACAGATGCAAGGCATGTCTCGACAGACATATGTCTTGGTAGGAGTATCTTCACTCATGTTTCGGCATATGCAAGACATGTCTCGACAGACATGTGTCTCAGCAGCAATATTTTCACTCATTTCTCGGTAGATACACGCTTCAACTAGTATGCTTGTCATAGCCGATATATATAAGTCATTTATGTCAGAACCATTGAGGCAGAAACGCCACGTGGCAGGTAGGCATTCCCGCACACCTCCATTGAGGGGACACATCTGTCGCATTAATGGAACCTTTTCTATCATCAACTACGTAGACTACATTAATTAAACCTCATATGTCTGTCACATTTAATGAGATAGTGTCCTCTATCATTCCCTGACATGTCAGACCGCCATATTGAAGAGCTCACACCCCATACAAATCCGTGGGAGTTTGTGTCAATTTCTCAGTTTATATAAAGGTAATCGGAGGACGTCCGCAAGGTGCTCTCACTGCTCCTCTTTTTGTGCCTTCCTCTTTTCTCTTGACGATTCTAACTTGAGCATCGGAGGGATATTGCCAAGATCCCTCTCGGTGCCCCCCCCAACTCGTGCTTACTTCTCAGGTTTCTTCCCTGTCGTTACGGTAATCTTTCCTAACAGGCGTTTCCAGCTGACAAGCCTGAAGACCAACGGGAGCGGGTGCCTTTGCCTTATCGAAGCCTCTTTATTCTATCCGAATCATTCTCCATCCGAATCAATAGTCTTAATTCGAATCAGTTTCTATCCGAATCAGCAGTCTTCATCCGAATCAACCTTCATTCGAATCAGAGAAGTCCACCTAGATCATCTTTGCTACTATGAAACTCCACCTCTTGATGTCTCAACCCCAACATAAATAGTGTCGTCTGTGGGAAACCTCATATTCTTTTGCTGAGATACAGATGAGGGATCCAGAGCAAATTTCGAGAGTCAAAGCTCCACAGAAGAGATCATGGAAAGGAAGAATATCATCGCCCTAGTTACAATCATTGTGGAAGAAGTTCTGAGGAGAAACTTCTCGCAAAATCTAGCTCCTGTTCCGGTGTCTCCGGCCCCGGCCCAAACACTTGTCTAGGAGCCCGCTCCTTCAATCCCATCTCCCTCGATCGCAACACCTATAATCTCACTATCGACCGAGTCTTCAACGTCGCCTCCGCAAGAATCATCCGAAGAGGTGATCTCCCATAAGTCGCCCATCAGAGATCCCAAAAAGGGGAAGACCCCAACGACCAACCGAGGTACGCCCCTTTCTCCCGATATTGTAGCCGAGAAGCTGCATAGACATTTCAAGCTACTGTCAATGGGAGAATATAGCAGTTCCTCTGACCTAGAAGAAAACATTGGCTGGTTCGAAAAAACTACCCTGCTGCATAATTATTTCGACAGGGTGAAATGTAAGGTTTTATTTATCACTCTGATTGGGTCCGCCCAAAGGTGGTTTGATCGGTTTCCCCAAGGGTCCATCCATTTGTTCACCGACCTCTGCACTCTCTTTTTACAACACTTCGCTAGCAGCAAAAGGTATCACAAAACTTCCCAGTACCTTTTGTCTATAAAGCAGAGAAGCTAGGAGTCCCTGAGGAAGTATATACATCGTTTCAATCAGGTATCTATGGATGTCTCTTGTGTCTCACCCGAGACCGTAGTCAATGCCTTTTCTCAAGGATTGACGTGAGGATATTTTTCCAAATCCCTGATGAAAAAACTTCCGTCAATTTTGAAGCCTTGTTGGGGCGAGCCGAACTGTACATCAACTTATAGGAAGCCGAGAGAGCTGTCGATGAACACAAAGCTGCTATGAACCCAAACAAACCTCATCCACCACAGCCGACTAACAAGGTTCCTTTTTCTACTCTCGCTCGACCCCCTTGAGCTCTCCATGGATATGCACCTCATCAAGTGCAGGACAAGGTTATCCAAACTATTCAAGAGATTACTCGGCCATCGACTATGCCGAGACTACCTCGCCGGTTTTGCACCTTCCATCAGGTGTACAAACACTCCACCCAAGAGTGTCATAATTTGGTCGATGAGATTAGGCAGGTAGTGCGAGAGCATCAGAGAGGTATAGAAACTCAACTTGGGTTACCATGGCTCACAACCAAACAGGAGTTGGGGATCGAAGCTCAGAACGCTCCCTCAAGATAGGCCCGTCGCCCTCGACCTGATGAAGTTGATAGACGAGCTAAGACATCCCAAAGTTCCCTCAAATTCTCCCCGAGTCAGCAAACTCCTCAGATGGAGGACTCTCAGCAAGACATGTCTAATGTCCCACACCGAGGTACGATTAACATGATTGCAGGAGGAGCAACTAATGGAGATTTCAATCGAGCACGGAAGGCGACTGGAGAATATGGAAGTAGGAACTAGCCGAGGGCAGGCCGAAGAATCTTCAGTAAACTCGGGACTCGAAGACCTACGAGGAGTCATCATTCCTCACGATAATGCTCTAGTGATTTGGGTCACCATAACTAATTATGATGTGGCTCGAGTATTTATGGATATAGGTAGATCAGTAAACATTTTGTTTAAAGAGGTTATTGTTCGCATGCAATTTGATCAAGCCAAGCTTCAGTCGATGAACACTGCCCTTTTTTATTTTTCAAAGCATGAGGTGTTGCCTCTCGATCAAATTGACCAGCTCTTGTCTCTCGAGAAGGAGCCCCTTCGTCGAACCCGAATTACCACTTTCATCGTGATAGACGTTGCCTCATCCTACAATGTCATTCTGGGGAGACCAATCTTGCACTCTTTTAAAGTTGTCATTTCCACCTATCATCAAAAAATCAAATTCCCGGTGGATAGCCAAGTTGGAGAAGCTAAGGGAGACCAGAGGATGGCTAGGAAGTGCTATGTGGAGAAAGTTTGAACGAGTTTCAAAAAGAGTCGACGGGTGGAGCCCACGGAGGCCTACACCCTCCAAGAAGAGCCCTTGGGTGAAGATGAAGCAACATAGGTCTGGCCTAACCAAACTGATAGAACTATCCGAGTTGTAGCCGATCTATCTCCCGAGCTGAAGCAAAAAGTGGTCAGCTATCTCTCGGCCAATTGAGATGTTTTCACTGGCCAAAGGATCGAAACAAGGGTATCTCTTGAGTTGTGATGGAGCATTGATTGAACATTCTACCCGGGGCTCAGTCGGTGAAGCAAAAAAAAAGGCATTTCGATCCTAAAAAATATCAGATCATACGAGTTGAAGTGCAGAAGTTGTTACAGGTGGGGCACATCCGTGAAGTCCAATTCCCCTCTTAACTTTCCAATGTAGTGCTAGTACTTAAACCAGGGGGTAAATGGAGAGTATGTATAAACTTTTGCAATCTTAACAAAGCGTGTCCAAAGATTGCTATCCTTTGCCTCGAATAGATCAATTGGTTGATTCAATTGCAGGGTGAGAACTTATTTACATGTTGGATGCCTATCAAGGGTACCACTAGGTCCCGTTAGCTCATAAAGATCAAGAAAAAGTCAGCTTTGTCACTACATACGACACTTTTTGTTACCAAGTCATGTCATTCGGACTAAAAAATATTGGCGTCACTTATCAAAGACTGATGGATAAAGTATTTAGGCACCAGATTGGTCGAAACATTGAGGTTTACATGGACAACATCCTCATTAAGTCCACCCGAGATGACAACATTACTAAAGATATAACAGAAACCTTCGACACCCTACGCTGATACGGAATCTGACTCAACCCTAACAAATGCTTGTTTGGCGTCCAGAGTGGTAGATTTCTTGGCAACATTGTGACTGAGAGAGGAATCGAGGTTAACCCTGAGAAGGTCCAAGCTTTACAAAATATGACCTCACCTCGAAATATAAAGGAGATGCAAAGGTTATTGGGAAAGATCACTGCCCTCTCGCGATTCATCCCTAAGTCGGCTGAGAAAAGTTTGCCTTTTTTTAAGATGCTCTTCATGTTGGCTCGGTTCTCATGGGATAAAAAGTGTGAACAGGCTTTCGCTTATTTAAAGAAATATTTGTCTGAGTTACCTACTCTATCCAAGCTGGTGACGAAAGAAAGACTATGGTTATACTTGGTCGCATTGGAAGAAGCTATGGGATCTATCTTGATTCGACAAGAAGATAACAGGCAGCTCCCTATCTACTTCGTCAGCCATTTGTTAAAAGAAGCAGAGAGTCAATACTCCACTTTGGAAAAACTGGCCCTAGCCCTCCTCATAACTGCTCGAAAGCTCCACCCCTACTTCCTGTTTCATTCGATCACAGTTTTAACCAATAGTGGCCTAGGAAGAGTCTTGAATAATCTTGAAGCCTCTGGCCATCTGGTCAATTGGACTACCGAATTAGCAGAGTACGATATCCAATACCAACGTCAGACAATCATTAAAGGGCAAGTGTTAGTGGATTTCTTAGCTGAAGCTTCAGGGCCCGAGAAGCATGAAATATGGAAAGTGTACATTGACAGATCGGCCAATAAACAAGGTAGCGACATAGGGATTCTCTTGACGTCCCTGCAAGGAGACGTGATTCGGATAGCCTTGCAACTCCATTTTCGTGCCTCGAACAATGAAGCCAAGTATGAAGCCTTGTTAGTTGGTCTTCGAGCTGCTCGGCACGTGGGCGCCTCCTGAGTCATCCTACATTCAGATTCTCATCTATATGTAGAGAAAATCCATGGTTGAGTTTCAAGAGGTTATCCTCCACAAAATTCCTCAGGTAGAAAACCAGAAGGTTGATGAGCTAGCCCGCATGGCCAGCGCACTAAAAACGTGGGCCTCGGATGATTCGTTTGTTGAAACTCAACTCATCGCCCAGATACATCAG
This sequence comes from Wurfbainia villosa, assembly GCA_025175895.1. Classification (NCBI taxonomy): domain Eukaryota; kingdom Viridiplantae; phylum Streptophyta; class Magnoliopsida; order Zingiberales; family Zingiberaceae; genus Wurfbainia; species Wurfbainia villosa. The sequence goes on from CM046005.1 coordinate 2,303,182, forward strand.
AGCAACCCAAAGCGCCCTACTAATTGGAGAGATCTTTTACGGGCCTACTTAAAAGAATAAATGTTATCGGATAATGGGGAAGAGGCACGACTTGTAAGAAAGAGGAATGTCTGATTTGTCTTAATTGGGGATATGTTGTATAAGTGTGCCATTTCTCACACCCTACTCAAGTGCTTAGGCCCCAAGGAAGTGGACTGTTGGTGCAATCGACCTATGTCACGATTAACCAGCCTCGAGTTTGACTCGAGTAATATTTTGATGTTTGACAATGGATTGACCATTGTTTAACAATGGGTTGACTATATGGTTGCATGGGGTTGACCATATGATGGAGAAGTCCAAGTGGGACACTTGGCACATGGAATGTCCAAGTCTTGAGTACTTGGCATGGAAAGTCCAAGTGATAGGTACTTGGCAATTGGAAAGTCCAAGTCTTGGCATTTGGAAAGTCCAACATAGAGTTGGCGAGAAAATTCCAAGGGTGTGATATTGGTGGCGTAAAGTCCAAGTGGTAGTCTTGGCGGTATAAGTCCAATGTTTGGTGGCGTAAAGTCCAAGCGTGTGTTTTGGTAGCGTAAGCCCAAATGTGTCTTAGTGATGTAGACCCGGTTAGCATGGCAATAGCCAATGAAAGCACCTGAAGGCTGGTGTATAGATGAACAAGTCATGGATGACTTGGAGAGATCTGATAGGCGTGAGACTGATGGAGGTGGCTAGAAGGCTTAGATCTAAGCTAAGGGTGGTCTAGCAAGTATAAGGGGATCATACTTAGGGTAAACCTCATGGTTGAGGTTTAGCAGTTGACTGAGGTTATGGACCAGTCGACTGGTCAAGTATTTTAACACTTGACAGCCGAGTCGACTTTGATCAGTCGACTGGGATTATGACCAGTCGACTGGTCGGGAGTCGACTGACGATCGACTGCGGCTGAGTGTCCTTGGAAGTCGATTGCCAGCCTTAGGCAGTTGACTACCATGGAGGCGATCGGTAGCCAGCGATCTACTATTGTTTGCGGCCACGCCGCGAAACTTTCGTGTCGATTGTGAGCGTGAGCATTGCTAGGGTTTGGCGATCCAAGGTGAGCTATCATTGGAGTTTTTTCAGCATGGATCAAGTCATTGTGAGACAATGACTACAAGGTCAATCGACTGATGGGTATGGGAAGTCGATTGCTAGGTAAAAATCAGCCCAAGTTACAGCTTTATAAGGAGCTCAAAGAGGAGGATTTTGGCTATGGTTCTTGGGACGATTTGAAGTGGAATAGTTGGTGTTTTCCAGTCCTTCAAAGTCAATCCAAAGCAATCAACAAGCAAGCAATCCAAAGTTCTTTGTGTAAAATTTTCTTTACTTGTATTTGTGTATTTCTTAGTTTACTTGTTGTATTTCATTGTATTACTTTTATAGTCATTTATACGAGGTTTCTTCACCTCCGGATTGTTCCGAGAAGAAGTGTATTAATGGTGGTGTGCATCACTAGAGCCCATTTGAGCTCGCCCCGTGGAGTAGGAATCCTAAGGTTCCGAACCATGTATATCCTTGTGTTGATTGTGTTTGTGTATTTGTATTTGTGTTCATATTGTATTTCTATATTCTTCTGCATTAACAAGTTTTGTAGATAAGCACAAAAGCGATCGAATTCTAAGCAAACGAACTAACACATCATTCACCCCCCTCTAGCGCGTCACCAAAGGTCATGCAATTGGTATCAGAGCTAGAAGCTCTTCCACAGACTAATTGGCAAGGAGCAAACGCGCTAGAGGTGAAAAAGATGAAGTTTTAAGAAAAATTGAGAGATGACACTATGGTTTCATTTTTCTTCGACTGTGAAGATTTCGCAGCCTGGAGAGGTAAAATGGAATGTTTTTTAAATAAAAATATAGATTATTGGTGTAGCATTATAGATGGCTTTGATCCTCCAAAGGACAAGAAAGGAGGAGTCCTCAAGAAGAAAAAGTGGACCAAGGAGCAAAATAAGAAATATGAAATTAATAAAAAAGGTAATGTTAATTTTGACTAATGTTATGTCTAGTAGCATTTTGCATAATATAGGTGAATATTAAGATGCTAAGGAGCTATGGAGCAAACTAGCCAAGCTCCATGAAGAGATTGCACCGGTCCAAGATAAGGAAGAAGAGGAGTGTTCATCCTCTCAAGCTCAAGAAGAAGAGAGTACGTCATCATCCCAAGAGCTTGAGGATTCAAAAGTTGAGAGATGCTCAACATCCGAATTAGAGGAAGTAGAAGAAACCTCCAATTCTAGGATTGAGGCGGAAGAGAGACCATTCACTCCGGAGCAAAATCAAGAGGAAGCTTCAACCTCCGGGAGAGATGAAGAACCAACTCCGATTCCTACCACCGACCTAAGTAACTCAAATACATGTGTTAATAATAAAGATCACATAACTTGTTTTGAGTGTAGGAAAGTAGGACACTACAAGAGTAAGTGTCCGAAATGGGTTAAGAAGACGGCACAAGTTGTGCCAAAGACCAAGGAGACCAGAGCCCTAACACATAAGAGAAAGAAGCATATAGTGTGCTTCAAATTCAATCAAAAAGGGCATTATAGGAGTCAATGCTCTAGGGGGAACAAGCAAACCAAGGGTCAAGAAAGAGCATCACATGTAGGGGGAGCTTCTAAAGCAAACCCTAAGGTAAAATTTAGTAATGCACCTTCAAATCTTTATGTTAAAAAGTATGCTTTTAATACTCTTGCAATTGTGCATAATCATGAAAATCATGTTAGAAATAGAGCTTATTGGTTAGGTGTCAAATCTTGCGATGTTAGGGTTAAGGACAAATCTAGAAACAATAACCCTAGAAAAATTCTACCTAATGAAGCAATTAAAAATGTAGAAAATCATTTGGACATTAACCCTAAGAAGGATAGACATATGCCTAAGAGAAAGAACTATTCCCAAAAGATTAATGAAAAGTCAAAAATTGATAAATTAGAGTTAGAGAACCAAGTCTTGAGGTCAAAACTTTAGAAATTAGAGAAGACCTTTAGGAAGATGCAAAATTAAAATCAAAGGTCAAATGGACAAAATTTAGGGCCTAGGAGACAAGAATCATCTAGGGGCAAGAAAGGTTTGGGTCACAAACCTATTGGTGCAATCAGTCCAGGTCACGATTGACCAGGACTCGAGTTTGACTCGAGTGATGTTTTGATGTTTCGACAAAAACATATGACAATGTGATTGTCATGGGAAAGTCCAAGTGAGACACTTGGCATTTGGGAAAGTCCAAGTCTTGAGTACTTGGCATGTAAAGTCCAAGCATGGGTCTTGGCATGGAAAGTTCAACATGGGTTGGCAAGGAAATTCCAAACTTGAGTCTTGGCATTTGAGAAGTCCAAGGGGTTTGATATTGGCGGCGTAAAGTCCAAGCAGGAGTCTTGGCAACATAAATCCAATGGTTGGCGGCGTAAAGTTCAAGCGGAGTCTTGGCGGCGTAAGTCCAATGTGCCTTGGCGGTGTAGACACCGTTAGCATGACATAGCCGATGGAAGCACCTAAAGACTAGCGCGATGGATGAACAAGTCATGGATGACTTGGAGGGATCCGAGAGGCGTGAGGCTGATGGAGGTGGTTAGAAGACTTAGGTCTAGGCTAAGAGTGGTCTAGCAAGTATGGGGGAACCATACTTGGACTAAAACCTCATGTTTGAGGTGTACCAATCGACTGGTTCCATATGGCAGTCGATTGGTGAGAGTCAACTAGGGTTTGACTGCGAAAAGTGTCATAGCAGTCGACTGCCAGAGGAGGGCAGTCGACTGATTGGTCGAGCAGTCGACTAATCGTGTGATTAGTCGACTAGTGCTCGGGTTTTGGAGGACAGAATGGAGTCTCACTCGACTACTGCGGTCAGCAGTCGAGTGACGGCTTGATCAGTCGACTGATGGTCATAATCAGTCGACTGATGATGGATCCGTTGGATTTTTCTAGCGTGGATCTAGCTGTTGTCTCACGACAACAGTGGCATCAGTCGACTGATGGTCCCGAGCAGTCGACTGATCGACATTTTCCAGCACAGGTTGAAGCTTTAAATAGAGCTCGTGAAGGAGGAAAAAGCAATGGTTTCTTGAGGGCTTTTGGGGCGATTTGCTGCTGCAAATCAGGGTCTCCAAGTGCAATCCAAGCTACCAAGCGATCAAACATTCAAAGAGCAATTGTAAAGTAGTTTTCTTTACTTGCATTATATTTCATTATTATAATTGCTTATGTCTATTTCTTATTGTTGTAAAAATAGTTTGTACGAGGTTTCTCCACCTCCGACTTGTGTCGAGAAGGAGTATTTGTGATTAGTGAGTGTGTGTGCATCACTAAAGCTCTTTAGAGCTGATCTGTGGAGTAGAAATCGTTCGGTTCCAAACCACATTATTGTAAGATACCGAAAAAAATCCCTTGCTAATTGGAAATTATCTTGTGGAATTTTTCAAGAATTTTTAGAAATTTTTCTGAATTTAAATGAAAGTTTTATGGATATCTCATGGGGATAAAGCGAATAGACTTTTGTAAAATCTGTTTAGACTATCTACTATTGAGGAATTAATAGGTTTAATTAACCCATGTGATAAATGCGGAATGTTTATTTTTCCCTAATTCCTTTCGTTTTCCCCCGATCGGTCGTTTCTCTCTTCTTCGCCCAATCGCTTCTTCTCCCGATTCCATTCGAGCGCCGCCCGCTCATCTTCTTCCGTTCCTTTCTCTTCTCCACCTCGAGATCTCAAGCGATGTCCCCTTCTCTTCTTCCGCCTGATTTTCACAGTCCGTCGCCAACGCACGCACCAGAAGTCACGACCTTTGCGCGCTCGCCGCCCCCATTCGCGACCAGTCTCTGTCCAAATGTCTCCACCTCCACGCTACTCGTCGCACCACTCGTCGCCGCCCCGACGCCACAGCTTTGTATTCCCGACCCATCGCCGCTCCATCGAGCGTTTATAGCAGCCACGCTCGAATCATCGCCGCCCTTCTGTTTGCACAACCTAGCGGACCGGTGCGAGCCAACGCCTCCGTGAGGGATCTGCTACCACCCGTCGCCATAGCCCTCTTCCACTGCGCGATTTCCTCATCGATGTCGCCCATAGTCGCTTACCTCGCCGGCAAGCCGATCCGTCATCTTTTCTCACCGTCGGTCCCTTCTGCTTGTGTGTCACCGCCAAGCGACGGGAGCCAGAGGTCACAACCCTGGTCACGAATCCAGCCTTAGCGTCGAGCCACCTCGTTGCCAGTCCCCCTGTTTACTGATCCAGCATCGCCGTCTCTTCCCATCCTCCGGCCACTGCTGGGATCGGTCGTCGCTAAGTTTAGGAGGAGCCAATCCTCACTGTGAGCGACAAATCTACTGTGGTGTACCTCCGTCCGCTGCAACCATTCACCATCAGCCCCTACCCCTCCACCGCGGGTGATAGCTGACTGCCTCTGTCGCAAGCAACAGTTGGTCACCTTCTGTTCAGGCCGCCACATCTCCTCCCGTAAGCCCTCGCTCAGGCGCTGCTCTCCTGCTGCTTGGATCGATTATCGACCCCTCTTAGTGAGAGCTCAGCTTGGGGATGTCGCATCGCACGATCAACGCGTGCCACACTTAACTCACCGATCATCGGCTATGAGTATTAATCGTCAAAGCATGAGGAGTTGGGCAGTTAGCAGCAAGCTCCAACGAATTCCCTTAGCTGTGTTCAACTAATGCTAAACTAGGTAAGGATTTTTATGAGGTTGTTTGGTTATGTAATTGATGAATCAGGATTGATATATCTGTAGAGGTCTATTGGAATTGGATTTTGCTTAAGCCCAATTGTTTGATACAGATTGAATTTCCTTAAGCTGATGAAGAAGTCGTGGAGGAATGAAATGAGTTTGGGTGAGTCTGAATCTTAATATTTATGAATGCATAACATTGATAAGTGGTTGGATGGATCTATGGATTGGTTGGAAATGCATGATGGGCATAAGGTGAATTGTGTAGTTAAGATTTTTTATCAGTATAAGGTGGGTGATGAACTATATGTGACCACAGGTTTTAACACTGGATTTACTTCTAGATTCTTTGTGAGGAAAGTGGAACGACGCGAGGTAAGTATAGATTTGGTCGTTCATAGTTGTGTATCAATTATGTTTAGGGAACTGATCTGGATATGCTATAATTATGTAGTGATGATAGTACATGTTCATTACATGGTGATGTTTGATTTATTTATATTAAATTGAGACCAGACTTTTTTAGCAGATTAAGAAGTGGTTGAGATGGAAACAGCGTGAGGACTTTGATATGAGGCAGGTTCACGGATGTGAAGACAACTTGTATTCTCAGACAAGTCATCAAAAGAGGTGGGTAATTCCTACCCTGGTCAGGTAGTTTAATGCATACAGATTTAGATGCATGATCATCTTATATGATCATGTTACCTTGACCCTGCTCTTATTATCTTATGCTTGATACTTTACCTTTGGCTATTAACTCCATTGCTACTATCATGTTACATTTAATCATGATTAGGAGTTATATATATATAGGTGATGTAAGTAACCTAAAATTTGTTTAGTTAAGTGTGAATAGTAAAGTCCGGATGACAACCTGATAGTAAATTGGGTAAAGAGGTCATCTATGGGTAGGTAATGTTTTGAACGTAGGGTTAATTCTAATACCCTTAGGTTGCATGTTACCACCGACCATGTATTGTGTAAATGGTCAGGGGAATGATACTTAGTGTGTCGCTACGGACTGGTGGTCCTAGCTTGTTACAATCGGATGAGTACGACTCTCTACAGGAAAGAGAGTGTGTCGATCAGTTAAGTACGACTCTCTATTGGATAGAGAGTTATAATCAGTCGAGTACGACTCTCTACAGGATAGAGAGTGTATCGATCAGTTGAGTACGACTCTCTATTGGATAGAGAGTTATGAACAGTCGAGTGCGACTCTCTACAGGATAGAGAGTGCGTCGATCAGTTGAGTACGACTCTCTATTGGATAGAGAGTTATGATCGGTTGAGTACGACTCTCTACAAGATAGAGAGTTTGTTGATTAGTTGAGTACGACTCTCTGTAGGATAGAGAGTGCGTTGATCTGATTAGTATGACTTTCTGTAGAATAGAGAGTCTATGGTGGATGTCTATATGTGAGACATTGCATTCATGTCATTTGCATGCACGCTGGTGTCGCTAGTCATTTTGACTCCATGGTTACTCATAGGAGGAGTAACCGGTGTGAGGGAAGAGCATTGTGGTGCCACACTCTACCACTATAGACGGTGGTAGTTGGATTTACGTGTCGTAGTCCTGCGTGTGTGGCACTCGACCACTCATGGGTAGTGACTGTCGGAGTGGCTAACAGCAGGGACTCCCATCGTGTAGCTTGCTCTTTACGCTTATATGCTACTCGATTATATTGCCCACTCGGCCACTCGAGAGTAGTGGTTGGTGTTGAGTTGGGACAGTTGTCATGCTCGAGCCACCGAGGCCACACTGGGGTCGTGGTAGCTTTAAGGTGAGTCGACATGACCATGCATGCTGCATTGCCGACTTATGGTATTTTTGCATATTGCCATATATATACATATATGCATGTATATATATATATAGATGATTGTGATTAGTATATATATATAGATGCAGTCTATATATATATGCTTATTGTGATGATGCATTTGATTGTATTATGTTTGCTGCATTTGTTTGTACATCATATTCATTCATGCTTCTTGCATATGTTATACGGTTGTGTCGGATACTGGTATATGTGTTGGACAGACCATTAGATACCTTGACCTGTAGCATGAGTAGATTATGAGTTGGTACTCTTCCTGTTATATATATGTTGGATATATGTTCAGGTTGGATCAGAGTAGCGTAGCAGACTTTAGGTATGTCTGCATTTTACGTTGTTCATTTGGTTAGACGGTATATGCTTGTATTTATATACTATGTTGATATACCTGTTGTACCTCTAGATTATGTTGTTGAAAATACATGTGATATGACATATATACATGTTTTTCTATTACCTTCTGAGTTTTACTCGCCACCACCACGGACCCTGGGTTTTTTTGTCGCCCAGGTAACAGGTAGAAGTCTTCGTGACGGCTTGGAGCACCGCTGGCTGACATCTCATCTCACCTCCGAGACTCCCGTGTTTATTTTGGGCTTTCCGTTCATTGTATTATGTATTTGGAGCTTTCATAATGTACTATGTTGTAGATTTGGATTTTGTCGAGGCACCGTGTTGTTGTGATGTGTTAGTCATACCGGTATGCATGTGTGTAGCTTATTGTATTATGTTTCCTTTGTGCTTTGAGTAGTTGTTGTATTTACTTTATATGTATGTTGTTATTGTGGGCCTACGGGCCTTGTATTAACTCGAAATGTTGCCACGTACAGGGGAGATGTCGTCCGTTTGATTTTCGGCTCGGCATGCTCTCGAGGCATGACAATTATATTCTTGTGTTCATGTTTGTCTTATTTCGTTATTGCTTTTATTATTATTCTGCTGTGCATAACGAGTTTTGTAGAGACGAACGCAAATGATTTCCATCAACGTATAGCACGACGCTATTCACCCCCCCCCCTCTAGTGTTCCAACGATCTCCAGCAAGTGGTATCAGAGCGAGGTCGCTCTTCAAGGTTTAACAACTAAGGAAGCACGCTAGAGGGTGAAGATGGAAGTCCAAGAGCAATTAGGATGAGACATTAACACACCGGTCCCTTATGCTTTCTATGGACGAGAATGCTTCAATTCTTGGAAGAGAAGAATTGAAGAGTTTTTGATGATGAAGGATTTTGAGGAATGGTCCATATTGATGGAGGGATATAGCCATCCAATAGGACCAAAGGGAAGGTTCCTCAAGAAAAAGAGATGGACCGAAGAGCAAGTTCAAGCCTTCGAGAAAAATGATAAGGTAATGAAGTTTTTAATTGATTTAATACCTAACAATATCTTGTGTATGTTAGGTAATTATATAGATGCTAAGGAGCTATGGTGTCACGCCCCGAGGGAGTCCTCGCCAGACAAAAATCCGGCAGCATCTCCCCTGTACGGGTGACAATACTAATTTTCATACAAGGCCTACACGGCCACTATACATCGGTCAACACGACCGAAATCCAAACATCACAAGCATGTAATAAAATAGGCCTCAGGCCATCAATCAAATGATATAGTACATAGTCTATCACATCTAAACCTACTACCCCTTCTGCCATCTGGGCAGGAATACTCAACCGAAATCCAATCCAGAACAAAACTCCGAATAGAGGTCCATAAAGACATACCAAAACATCCGCAAGAACATAAAATCCATCTCCATTCCTAAACATATCTTCTAATCAAAATATCCATAACCATAAAAAAAATAACAAATAAAACTTTCACGACGAGGGGGTTTGGCAGCTACACTCTCCTGACAGCTTCATCCTAAAATAGATATAAATCAATGGGGTAAATTCAAAGAACTCAGCGGATATAGTCGATATGCAAAGTAAAATATAGCTAACAATAACAATCATACCAGTACAGTCTCACATATAGGGTATGCAAGAAAGAAATATAAAAGGATTGTACTTACCTAAATCTCCTACCCTGATATAGGAGCATGTGTCATACTATAAGAGATAAAGTCATCACCATATACAAATATGAATCATGTATGCATGGCAATCATATGCAACATCCAAGGCATCAATAAAAATGCATCAAACACAATACAAATGCTATCCATGAAAAGTGCATGCCGTGCAAATGACATGGTCACCCTTGACGCCAGTCAGCCGCCTTACACGCGATGGTGAAGCCGAGTGGGTAGGGCTATGACAACTGTGCACTCTGCCATCACTGCTCCTGAGCGACCGAGTGGATAGGATGCTGTTGGAGTACACCTATCCTCCTGCCCCAAACAGAGTGGGGGAGCTAAGCTCTCATCTCCCGGTGTCATAGACCAGAGGAGGGATCCCTGCCCACTACCACGCTGCCTCATCGCTACCCATGAGCGGACCAGCGGAGCCTGACAGAGCAACTGCACACACCCTCCTGATGTACCACTAACCCATGAGTGGCAGCGTGTGCAGGCCATGTAACTGACTGCGGGCTCAACTACAAAAGAACCCCGTCCAGTCAGCATGAAATCATGCAAGATGGTGCATGATACTAAAGCATGTAAATCCAACTAAAAATACCTATCCGAATGATATGCACAACTAATAAGTACATATCTATGATCCAAGTAAAACAGGGAAGATATAATCATAACCGATCAAATGCATGTATCAAGTAGGCACAAAAACATACTAGGCATATAAACATGAAAACTATTGCAAGCTATCCTAACTAGCATATCAACATGACTATATCTAGGAGATAAGTCAAAATACCCGCCTGATAAAATAATATCCGCAAGAATGAAACGAAATCGTCACGACCGTGGACCTGCCTCGTGACCGAAACCTGCATATAGCATAACTATTGTTAAGCACCAAAAAAATGAAATCCACTGACAAATCGAATACTAAATCGATTCCTTACATAACCAATCAACCCAAAAGCTTAATAAAATCTCGATCACCTTCCACCTTATATAATCGTCTTTTCGTCCAATCACACTCGTACTACACCTCTTCACTCGAATACACCATCCACGGACAGAACTAAAACCCAAATAGCTACCTCACATATCAAAACACATCCGGAACCATTCACAGCTCACTAAACATACCACTTATGATCGTACAACCGACATCAACCCAATTACAGCTTTATTCACAGTCGTTCACAACCTGTGAACAAGCTTCACAACCAATGAACAACCCAAAACACCTTCCATAATCACCTCCTCCTTCACAATCGGCCAACAACTCCAAAATCAGCCCATTTACAACCGTTCTTGCACGACTACCTCCAACCCTAACCGCATGACACCCCCAAATAAACCCTCACAGCCCACACCACTACTGTTCACAGCCTTTACAGGTGATTAAATCCTTGTTTCGCAGCCGACCACTTCAACATAAACATCGCAAATAATAAGAATTAACCACTGTGCCAATGAAGAGAAGAAACAAACCGAGTTTACCACCGATTGGAATCTCACCAGCAAAATCCCCAATTTTTGACCTAGCTTCCACAATCACTGGCAACGCAGAGGGGCTCATGGCGGCGGTCCGGTGGCTGCAGGCGCACTGGGGAAGAAGAAACAGTAGCGGTCACAGTGCCAATCGCACCGACGATGACAGGCGACGTGTGCGCGGCGACGAAGGCTGCTAGTGCACCGAGGGGGAAAGAACGGCGGCGGTTCCGTGGCCGCGGAGGTCGGCGCGTGCGGAGGAGAGGCATCGGGCGCGACGGTCAGAGGCGAGGGGGGCGGCGCCGGCTGCTGTAGAGAAATCGACGACCGCAAGGCTCGGGCAGCGAAGGAGAAGAGACAACGGCTTCGGGCGTGGGAGGAAGAAAGGAAATCGGCGATGGAGAGATCGCGCGAGAGAAAGGTGCGCGGAGAAGAAGAAAGGGTCGCGGAACAAACCGCAAGTCGCGAGAGGAAGAGGTGTCGGGTGCGACGGGGAAAAGGAAGTTATCGCGATGGTGAAAAATAAACCTAGGTTTAGGTATTTGAAACCTTAGGTTAATATCGCCTATTAATCCCCTTAAATAATCTCGTACGGACTCCGTTTAAATCCAGAAAAATTCCGGAAAAATTTCTAAAATTTCCTAAAAATCCCGAAAAATTTCCAGGATAAATTTCTTAATTCTTTGGCCATTTTATTTTTGTATTTTAAATTTTCTGTATTTAACATTCTCCCCCACTAATAAAAATTTGGTCCCCAAATTTCCTACTCAGTTACATAACGAGTAAGAAATACCTCAAGTACTGAAAATATATTTCACGTACCTTAAGTAAACAAGTGGGGGTATTGAGTTCTGATCTTTTCTTCAAGATCCCAAGTAGCCTCCTCATCCGTGTGGTGACTCCACCCGACCTTGATAAGTCACACAACCTTATTCCGCAATTGTTGTTCATTATTATCCAAAATCCGTACCGGAACTCTGCGTAAGTAGCATCAGGTTGAATGGAACCTGACACATCTGACAGAATATGTGTAAAGTCTGGCACATACTTCCTCAGCATGGACACATGGAACACATCATGAATACTCGTCAAAGATGGTGGTAGTGCTAGACGGTAAGCGACTGCTCCGATCCTCTCCAAAATCTCAAACGGATCGATGTATCTAGCAGCTAGCTTACCACGGAGACCAAATCTCTTCACCCCTTTCGTGGGTGAAACTCGCAAGAATACATGATCACCAATAGAGAACTCCAGAGGTCTCTGTCTCCGATCTGCATAACTCTTCTGGCGATCCTGCGCCTCTGCCATCCTACGTCTGATAGTACGGACCAACTCTGCCTCCTGCTGAGCTCTCTGGGTCCTAGCAACTGGGCCTCCCCAACCTCCTCCCAGAGGGTGGGTGTACGACAATATCTACCATACAATGCTTCATACCGGGCCATTTGGATAGCTGAATGATAGTTGTTATTATTAGGGCAATCTCTTGCCGTGATAAGGTTTTGATGTGTGTGGCAAAGGGTTTAAGTTAGTTTGTTATGTTGATTTGATATGTGCATTGAAGTCGTGCAGGACTTAGTAATTCGCACATGGAGCCGTGGCGAGTTTCACATCTCATGACTCGTGCCTTGAGTCGGTGAAGGATAGCTTTGCGGAAGTTGTGCGCTTGGAGCATCCGAGGGACCGCCGGACGAGGAGCTTGGAGTGAAGCCGGAGGAAGTAGACTTCGAGGCAAGAAACGCGAAGGAGCATTGCAGAGTCGTGCGCCTGATCTTTGCCAGGGGCGTGGCATGACGAAGAAGAACAGCGAGGACTCAGGAGATGAGAGTGGCCAGATATGTAACCCGGAAGGGTAGCTCTTAGTTGAAACTTGTCCATTTGGCCAAGTGTCGGATGAGTTTCGACACGGTCATTGCCATGTCATGGCGATCGGCTCTAATCGATAGTTCGATCGGTAGTATAAGACGATTTAGTGATTGGCGATCGACTACCATGGGTAGCGAATGATCGATCGACAGAAATGACCGCCAGTGAATGGCAATGATCGATGGCATGCATGGGCACAGAATGGAGTCGACTCCATTGAGCACTCGACTGATCGAGCATCAGTCGACTGATGGTAGGATCAATCGACTGATGCCGGTACCGTTGGATGAAGTCCAACGTGGAAAGCGGCCGTTATTACCGACTGATCGAGGGCATCAGTCGACTACTCCTGTGTCAACGGGAAGAAACCCTCTTCCTCTATAAAAAGGAAGGAGATGGGGCTTTGGGAGGCTAATGCTCATGCTCCAATTTGCTCCCAAAGTGCTCTAAGTGTTCTTCCACTCTTCTTACTTGCTTTATTTCCATTCTATTGTAAGAAGAGAGATTGTAAAGAGGTTACCTCCACCTAGCTTTGTGCAAAGGAGAGATCTAGTGGATAGATTGCGGAGTGATTCATCGTGGACGAATCGGACCGTTGATTAGCGGCGTAGCCGTGAACCACGTTACATCTCGGTGTTTGTATTGTTTGTTTTCATTGTTTATTTGCTTGTCTTTATTTATTTGTATTTGCAAATTCCGCTTGCGCTAACATTTTGTAGACGAGCAAATTACGACATCCAACGAACGAGGGCTATTCACCCCCCTCTAGCTGGCCGTTTCGATCCCCAACAAGTGGTATCAGAGCGAGGTTGCTTGTCACCGGACTAACTTCCGCAACAAGCTCTTCATCAAAAGATGGCCGGCTCGAACATTCATCCGCCGAAGTTCGAAGGGGAATTCTCTTGGTGGAAGAAGAGAATGGAGGTATTCTTTGAGACCGATTTTGATCTTATGCTTATAATGGAAAATAGTTTCGAGTTGCCTAGGGATGAAAGGGGTGAACAAATTGAAAAATCACAATGGACGAAAAAGCAAAGGGAAGAGCACCTTGCAAACTCAAAAGCTAAGTACCATCTCTTCAATGTGCTCCCCCAACAAGAGATCAACCGAATTGGGGAATGCTCAAGTGCCAAGGAGATGTGGGAGAGATTGGTTGAACTTCATGAAGGCACTTCGGAAGCCAAACTTGCAAGGAGAGACCTCCTCCGTTCCCAACTATCAAATATCAAATTAGAAAAGGGAGAAAAGGTAACATCATTACATTCTAGGTTTAAAGAAATATTAATTGGGCTAACAAGTGTAGGAGAAAAGCTCTCCAACCGGGATATAGTAATGAAGGTCATAGATGTCTTTCCCCGGTCCTCAAGATGGAGCTCCATGGTGGACTCATTTTATATCTCCAAGAACATAGAAGTAAGCACCTTGGAGGAATTCTTCTCAACCATGGAGCTTCATGAAACGAGGCTTGAAGGAATACAAGAAGAGCCAAGAATCCAACCTTCAAGAGGAGTAGCTTTGATGGCAAACAAGGGGAAGAAGAAGATGGAGATCCCCTCCTCCTCCGAAGATGAAGCCTCTTCCTCCTCCTCCATGGATAGCATGGAAGAAGCGTATATGGTAAGGAGGGTAAGACGTGCTTTAAAAGGTTTTCAATTTAATAAATCTCATGATAGGAAAAGAAGACCTAGGGAGAAGGTCATATGCTACAATTGCCAAGGAGAGGGGCACATAAGGGACAATTGTCCCCTCCTAAACAAGAGCAAGGAAGAGAGGAAAAAGAAAGAAGAAAAGAAGAAGAAAAAGGGAAGCAAGAAGAAAGAGGAGAAGAAGGCTAAAGAAAAGGGGAAGGCCAAGGCATTCAAAGCAAAGACATGGGATGATCTTCCTTCCTCATCTTCATCCGAAGAAGAGGAACAAGTCTATTCCAACCTTGCATTGATGGCCTTCGACGACTTGGATTGCTCCTCCACCGAAAATGAAGAATCAAGCTCAAGTGGAGAGAGCTCAAGTGAAGGAGGAGCCTCTACATCCCCCTCATCCGAAGAAGAGGATTTGGTAAGTGAGGTAACAAATCTACCCCCTAAGCAAATTATGTCTATGATTTCTAGCCTCACTAAGGACTTATTTAGAGCTAAGAAGAAGAACAAAAGCATGCTAGATCAAATTAAGGACTTAGAAAATAAACTAGAAAAAGCATGCTTAAATGATGAGAATATTTCTTCTAGCTTAAATGATGCATGCTCACATGAGAACTATATCCCATTTAATGTTAGTGATGCATGCATGGATGAAAATAGGGCTCTAAGGGAAAAGGTAGATTACTTGACAAAAGCCCTAGAAAAATTCACCATAGGCTCCAACACCTTGAACATGATCATAGGGAGCCAAAGAGCGAGCTTCAACAAAAAGGGCCTAGGTTATAAAGAAAAGAAAAATGAAAAGGCCTACAAATGACTAATTGCTAGGGGACAAGATAAGAAGAAGATAATTGCTAGAAATGTTAGTAATATATGAGAGATGTCCTAAGGCAATCGCCTTATGTATGAACCATTTATATGATAAATGAAGATTCACTATTTGAGTATACATGTTTTATGTATTTGATTGGATCTTAAACTCATTTACTGAATGTCCACGATACGATTCACAGCATGAGAGAATTTGTGATTGGATCACAACTAGTGAGTATCTCTACATGTGTAATTGTGATGTATCGGAATTATCCCTAGTCGATGAATTGATGGATTTGGACACCATCAGTTCTGTCGAGACTAGCACGAGGTATACTCCTTGGTGTATCCAAGCAGCTGATTCTCACTGGCTGGAGACATTGTGATGTCCGGAGTTAATCGTGGATGCTAGTTATGGTAACTAGTTCATTGGAGTGACCAGTCGTAAGACTTCATATGGTTCTCTGCATATATAGATATGTCAATGAAGTTCTTACTGTGGCTTAAGTGCGATGTTCCTTTGACTTGCAGTATTCAAGTCATCTTGATCATGGAGACTTATGCTTCGACATCTTAAGCAAACATCTCTAAGGAGATGTGGACCCGGGATGATTGGGTATAAGTCGAAGTGATCGAAGGTGTTTGAATAGCCTATAAAGGATTCACCACTCCTTGCGAGGAGATGTATACCCATGACCTCTCGTCGGATTGTTACTAAAGTCTTTGGCCAAAGCATTACATGTTTAGAGTAAAGTACTCTTCGATACATGTGCAGTAACTAGAATCCGTAGGACGAGGAAATGATACTTGGGCTAGGTGTGACGTAGTCAGCCTAGTGGGGACTGACACTATAGACCATGTCCTGAACCAAGTGGGTATAAGATGAGTGAAGGAATGGGGCACGATTCATTCGAGCTCTTGAAGGGTTTGAGAAATAGTTACGGATCGTTGATCTTTTAGGTTAATTGGGATCATGATGTACTACTAGGTGCCACTCATGATCGTTCTATAATTAATGGTTAATTATAGACGGCCAACATAAACCGAGAACCTATTTGGTCACACGCACAACGAGCGTAATCCAAAGGATTTAAAACGAGCTTGAGAATGGGATTCTCGGACCGAGAGAAACTAGGTTTGGTTGGACCAAACATAAAGCGAGCATGAAATCGTTTCAGTCGCAATGGAAGCGTGGATGGGCCGTGTCTTATGAAGACATACTGGATGAACCAAAATGGTTTGGTTCTAATCCAATGGAGGAGAATAAACCAAAGGGTTTGGTTTATTTTAAACGAATGAACCAAAAGTTGGTTCGGTTCGTTTTAACTTAAAATAAACCATCATGGTTTGGTTTATTTTAACTTATCTTAATGGAGCGGGTTAACGGGCCTAATGGTTATGATCCAATAACCATTAAGAGAATTAGTTCTCTATAAAAGAGGGATTAATGGATAATTAAGCCTAATCCAAAAACCTAGCCTCAAGAGTTGCCGCCCACCCTTGAAGGATTGGCGCCAACCCTATTGCCGCCCCTCCTCCTCCAACCGGCGTCCAGAAGGAGCCTTCCTTCCCCCTCGCCGACGTCGAGCTGCTGCCGGTTGGTCCTCCGGTGATCTTCCTTGGGTGTGGCGATAAGGTGAGCACTTGGCTTCCTTGTTTTGGCCGGCGCCTACTCCTCCACCAAGCTGTCCAGTTTTCTGGACAGCTTCTTCTCCTCGTCGGGCGTCGTTTGGGCGGCGGTTGGAAGCTCCGACAGCGGCTAACTTACCGGGGATTCGATCTCCGGTAATCCTCTGAGGTGGAGGACGAAGGATTCGTCAATTGGTTGACGAATACCTCTCGGAAGAAGCGAGTTTTGAGAACTCGTATTAGGATCCGAATTTGGATTCGGATCGTGATCATCTCTCGATCACGTCGTCTTCAACACGAGGCTAGTAACCCGTGCGAAGATGAAGCTCATGGCTTAGCGAAGTCATCGAGGAACTTCGGCGTGGATCTGGATAGAGGCGATTCTAGCGAGGATCGTTCGGTTGATCGTTCCGCTACGTCATCTGAAAGGTATAACGTAGATAAATTTCCTTTTATTGCAAATTTAAATTTATGGTTATGTCTACACTTGTTGTAATATGCATGCGTGTGTTGTGTGTGTTGTAATAAATGTAGATTTATTATTTTTATTGCTTCCGCTGTGTTCATGTTTACGAAACGTGATCGAACACACCTGCCTTGTGATCTTAGGAAACCTTGATGGTATCAGAGCCCAGTTGTGTTTCGACATAATCGTAAAAATGGTTTTGCGATAGTCATAATGTATTTCTGGAAATTTTCTAATTTTGGAAATTTAGAAGTATTTATGGAAATTTTTCAATTTTGGAAAGTCTAGAAGTATTTATGGAAATCTTCCACTTTTGGAAAGTTGGAAGTATTTATGGAAATTGATATTTTCCATAAATAAAATATTTGATTAGATGCGGAAATTTGTTTTCTAATTTTCATGATTTGATTTGGGAAATCAAATCTTAAAATATTTTATTTCCATAAGTAGTTTTAATGATTTAGGAAATTGGTTTCTAAATAGATTTTCCTTAATCAAATAATTCCATGAATAAAATATGTGATTAGATTTGAAATTTGTTTCTAATTTAATTATGATTTGATTTGGAGAATCAAATCTTAAACATATTTTATTTCCATAAATAGTTATGACATATAAGGAAATATATACATGACATAATTGTATGCCATGTAATTGCATTAGATGCATAACATTATGCCATGCGTGTCGTGACATGTAGATGTATGCCATGTATGCTATGCCATGTAGATAATAGTTATTTGCATGCAAAGAGGATGAGACATAAAACCCTTAATCAATATTAAAGCCTACACCTTCCATTAATATGGTTAGAACTGCAGTTCCGCTTTCTTGTTTGGGTTGTTGGACTCTTCCAAGCCCGGCCAACCCAATATGTTCAAACCATGGAATAGTTTAATACTAATATGGTAAGAGCGAGGTCAATCGTTAGCTTTGGTTGTTGGACTCTTCCAAGCCGGGCTAATTGGTTGAATGCGCCTAACCATATTAAAACTATTTCGATTAATGGGTTGGCTTTAACCTCGAGCATCGGCTTGTTGGACTCTCTCCAAGGTCGATGTAAAGGAGGTGAAGTTGGGTGCTATGCATATGATGCATACTTGTTAATGTGTTAACAACCCGATGTATGTGTGAACATTCAATTAGTTGATAGCACATTGTGATAGTTGCATATACGTTGATATGCAATCGTATATAGATGATACACCGTCGTAGTTATGAATGGCTTGTTGGACTCTCTCCAAGGTTGTTCATAACTACGATGGATATCAGCCCATTCGAGATGGACCTACGATCTCCAAGTGATTTTGGGGTTTTTGAAATTCAAAATGAATGGGATTTATAAATGTATATTGATGCATTTTAAAATCATTTTCTCATATATGCTCGCTTTGTATTTCTAAAATTGATCATGATGTCTTTGAATTTATGCTCCATTTTGATTCAATAAATTGATCGGGCCGAACTTCTGGATGCTTAGAAACTTGAGAATTGTTCTCAAGGTGAAAAGCTTGCAAATGTCCTCGGCGCCTCTTCCCGCCTATCCTAGTGACAATGCAACTCGACCAATTGTTGGCCTATCGTAAACATGTGAGTGATTCTCAACAAATGAGTTGCATCATGTTAGCCACGATGGAACCTAAGGGTTACGAAAGCAAGATGAGCATATGGATGCTCATATCGTAGTCCTTCATCTTTGTGAGTTGGTTGATGAGCAAGTGAGATTCAAAGGTTCAAGTCTCAAAGCTCCTCTTCACCTCCGAGATGCTAGGAGGTTCATCCGTGGTATCGCCAATATGTCAAGACTGTGGAGTCTTCGAGAAGCATGAGCAGGACGCATGTTAGTTGATTCCTCAAGAAAGGTTCTAAGAGGAAGTCAAAGGAACAAATGTAAGGGAAAGAAGAGAAGGGCTAAGAAGGTAGAACTAGCACAAAGGAAACTTGCCATCATTATGGCAAGGAGAGCCATTTATAAGAAAGTGCAAGATTTATCTTGAGTCCGTGAAGAAGGATAAGGCATCGATGCCCCATCTTCTTCGTAAATCTTCTTTATTGATTGTCATTCTATTTCTATACACTTGGGTATTTGATACTGGTGTGGCTACATATATGTAATGACATACATGGGCTAAGGAAGAAGAAGACTCAAGGGAGAGTCAAATTTACGTGTTGGGAATGGAGCAAAGGCTGTCGCACTCGCCATCTGAACGTATTTGTTGAACTCTCAGGACTTGTCTTAGAATCGACAATTGCTTTTATGTTCCTTCGCTGATAAAGAACATCATTTCTATTTCTTGTTTAAATAGAAATGGGTTCCATTTAACGTTTAGTAACAATTGTTGTTATATAACTTTGAATGGCATACTTTATGGAACTGGAACTTTGAGTAATGGCATTTATACGTTGGACGTATCCAGTGACATTTTCAATATCGAAGCGAGCAACACGCGTGCTCGAAGGGATAATCAAATAGACTCCTATATGTGGCATTGTCGTCTTGGCCATATAAGCAAGAAACGCATGTCCGAATTACACCGATGTGGAATTCTGGAATCGTTTGAATTGGATTCATACGATACATGCGAATCATGCTTAAAAGGCAAGATGACTAAGTTACCTTTCACTGGAAAAGGTGAACGAGTGGGAGAGTTACTAGGTCTAATACATACTGATGTATGTGGACCTATGTCAACTCAAGCTTTGTGGAGGCTATATAGCTACTTCATTACCTTCACCGATGATCACTCACGTTTGGGTATGTATTCTTGATGAAACACAAGTCCAAGCCTTTGAAAGGTTCAAAGAATTCAGAAATGAAGTAGAGAAACAACATGACAAGAGTATTAAAATACTTCGATCGGATCGAGGTGGTGAATACTTAAGTCAAGAGTTTCTTGATTATCTAAGAGACAATGGCATATTGTCTCAATGGACTCCGCATACACCACAGCATAATGGTGTATCTGAGAGGCGTAACCGGACCTTGTTGGACATGGTCAGGTCAATGATGAATCATGCGACTCTTCCCAAGTCCTTTTGGGGTTATGCACTCGCATATTTGCTTACTTGTTAAATGTAATGCCTACTAAGGTAGTCTCAACTACTCCATATGAGATATGGAATAGTAAGAAACCTCATGTATCTTACTTGAAGATATGGGGTTGTCTCGCTTATGTGAAGCGGATCAGATCGCATAAATTGGATGCTAAGTCTGATAAATATCTATTTGTTGGATACCCTAAGGAAACAAGGGGTTACCAATTCTATCATCCTGTGGAACAAAAGGTGTTTGTTTCAAGGCATGCTGTGTTTCTAGAGAAAGAGTTTCTCTTGCAAGAAAATAGTGGGAGTGTCGTCGAGCTTGAGGAGGCTCGAGAGACTCAAATAGATATTAATGAGATACAGTGAGCATAAATGACAACTCATAGTGATGAGCAATCTACCGGACCTATTGTAACACCACATCTTCGTAGATCCGCAGAACACGCAATATTCCTGAGAGATATGGATTTCTCGTAAGTTAATCGAACGACGTGTTACTCATTGATGATGAGGAGCCTACCAGTTATGAAGAAGTGCTGACAAGTTCAGAAAGGGATAAGTGGCTTGGTGCCATGAAGTCGGAAATGAATTCCATGTATGAAAATCAAGTTTGGAACTTGGTTGACCCACCTGAAGGGATAAAGCCTATAGGGTGCAAGTGGGTTTTCAAGAAGAAAACCGACATGGATGGTAATGTGATTACCTATAAGGCTAGATTGGTGGCGAAAGAATATCGTCAAAAACAAGGTGTTGATTATGACGAAACCTATTCGCCTGTAGCTATGCTTAAATCCATTCGGATGCTCCTGGCCATAGCGGCTCATTATGATTATGAGATATGGCAGATGGATGTGAAAACAGCTTTCCTTAATGGAAACCTGCTCGAGGACGTGTATATGATACAGCCTGAGGGTTTCGCATCGGTTGATAAAACCAAGGTATGCAAATTGCGACGATCCATTTATGGATTGAAGCAAGCATCCAGGAGCTGGAATATCCGTTTTGATGAGACAATCAAAAGGTTTGATTTCTCACAAAATCCAGACGAACCTTGTGTGTACAAGAAGGTTAGTGGGAGTGCAGTCGTATTCCTAGTATTGTATGTCGATGACATACTACTTATAGGAAACGATGTTTCAATCTTACAGTCAGTGAAGGTTTGGTTATCCAAGACATTCTCCATGAAAGACCTGGGAGAAGCAACCTACATCCTTGGGATTAAGATCTATAGAGATAGATCGAAACGGTTGCTTGGTATTTCGCAGTCTACATATATAGACCGAGTTAATCATGATGTTCGGAGACATTGTGTCAATGAAGACATTGTGGTAAGATCTATAGAGATAGATCGCTGGAGACATTGTGATGTCCGGAGTTAATCGTGGATGCTAGTTATGGTAACTAGTTCATTGGAGTGACCAGCCGTAAGACTTCATATGGTTCTCTGCATATATAGATATGTCAATGAAGTTCTATCGCGGGCTTAAGTGCGATGTTCCTTTGACTTGCGGTATTCAAGTCATCTTGATCATGGAGACTTATGCTTTGACATCTTAAGCAAACATCTCTAAGGAGATGTGGACCCGGGATGATTGGGTATAAGTCGAAGTGATCGAAGGTGTTTAAATAGCCTATAAAGGATTCACCACTCCTTGCGAGGAGATGTATACCCATGGTCTCTCGTCGGATTGTTACTAAAGTCTTTGGCCAAAGCATTACATGTTTAGAGTAAGGTACTCTTCGATACATGTGCAGTAACTAGAACGTAGGACGAGGAAATGATACTTGGGCTAGGTGTGACGAGTCCTTAGTGGGGATCGGCACAATAGACCATGTCCTAACCAAGTGGGTATAAGATGAGTGAAGGGAATGGGGCACGATTCATTCGAGCCATCAAGGGTTTCGTAAATAGTTCGATCAACCGTTGATCTTTTCTTAATCTGGGGATCATGATGTACTACTAGGTGTCACTCATGATCGCTCTATAATTAATGGTTAATTATAGACGGCCAACATAAACCGAGAACCTATTTGGTCACACGACAACGAGCGAATCCAAAGGATTTAAAACGAGCTTGAGAATGAGATTCTCAGACCGAGAGAAACTAGGTTTGGTTGGACCAAACATAAAGCGAGCATGAAATCGTTTCAGTCGCAATGGAAGCGTGGATGGGCCGTGTCTTATGAAGACATAATGGATGAACCAAAATGGTTTGGTTCTAATCCAATGGAGGAGAATAAACCAAAGGGTTTGGTTTATTTTAAACGAATGAACCAAAAGTTGGTTCGGTTCGTTTTAACTTAAAATAAACCATCATGGTTTGGTTTATTTTAACTTATCTTAATGGAGCGGGTTAACGGGCCTAATGGTTATGATCCAATAACCATTAAGAGAATTAGTTCTCTATAAAAGAGGGCTTAATGGATAATTAAGCACTAATCCAAAAACCCTAGCCTCAAGAGTTGCCGCCCACCCCTTGAAGGATTCAGCGCCAACCCTAGGCTGCCGCCCCTCTCCTCCTCCAACCGGCGTCCAGAAGGAGCCTTCCTTCCCCCTCGCCGGCGTCGAGCTGCTGCCGGTTGGTCCTCCGGTGATCTTCCTTGGGTGTGGCGATAAGGTGAGCACTTGGCTTCCTTGTTTTGGCCGGTGCCTACTCCTCCACCAAGCTGTCCAGTTTTCTGGACAGCTTCTTCTCCTCTCGTCGGAGCGTCGTTTGGACGGCGGTTAGAGCTCCGACAGCGGCTAACTTACCGGGGATTCGATCTTCGGTAATCCTATGAGGTGGAGGACGAAGGATTCGTCAATTGGTTGACGAATACCTCTCCGAAGAAGCGAGTTTTGAGAACTCGTATTAGGATCCGAATTTGGATTCGGATCGTGATCATCTCTCGATCACGTCGTCTTCAACACGAGGCTAGTAACCCGTACGAAGATGAAGATCGTGGCTTAGCGAAGTCATCCCGAGGAACTCGGCGTGGATACGGATAGAGACGATTCTAGCGAGGATCATTCCGGTTGATGTCGTTCCCGCTACACGTCATACGAAAGGTATAACGTAGATAAATTTCCTTTTATTGCAAATTTAAATTTACGGTTATGTCTACACTTATTGTAATATGCATGCGTGTGTTGTGTGTATTGTAATAAATGTAGATTTATTATTTTTATTGCTTCCGCTGTGTTCATGTTTACGAAACGTGATCGAACACACACACACCGCGGTGCCGAAAACCCAACAAGAAAATGGATCCCCAAGGAGTATCTAGTGAACTCCATAGGCAAGAACTTATTTTGGGTTTCAAAATCCATCCTTAAGGGTTAGAAAAACCCTAGGATAGTCAACCATATGCAATTAATCTATATCATATTTTGGTTAACTTAGGATGGCGGGACACCATTTTTAATAGTGTTGGGTGATGATAACGCGCCCATAAATAGATAATAATGATTATTATTTGATGAATATATGTGTTTCATGATCATAATGTAAAATTAATTCATATATGTCCTTATGATCATGTAGATTGTTAGGGTGATACTTAACTTTGATAGAATTGCATGAATTTAATGGTTAAGTACATACAAATACCTCTAGGTTGCATCTCACACTCACTATAGGCTAACTTGATTGCAAACTTAGCATGGGTGAGATATTAGGATGATACAAATGTCCACTAATGTCTATGGCATTTAGATGGCCATTTAAAGTATCAAAATAACAATAATAGACCAATCATGGGGAAGGCTTATGTTTAATTCATAGACATATTGCCCAAAGATCATGGTTGGATATTTCACATGGTTTCAAAACAATTTCTTACTTAAAATCTATGTGTTCATGTTTTGAAACAATTGGATGGAAAACTAGGTAGTAAACTTGATACTATCATGATCAAAAACCTAGTGGTTTTTAAACCTTGGATTTTGGCAAATACTTGATAATATGATGATTTTTCATGAAAAATATTTTTCACTGATAAAGAATCTTACAAGAAATATGTTCTCACATTTTGAATTTTCGAATTTTTAATGCATTTCAAATTCAACGAATCGAAAAGTTCAAAATAGTCGACCTAGAACCATGATGGTGGCCGATATTCGAACAAGAAAGGCTAATTTCAGGTTTTAACACAATTTTTAGTATTTTTCTCCTATTAGACTTGATGTCATGAGTTTATAACTTAGTGTTAATCTTTTGATGTCAAAGGGAAATAATTATGTTTAAGTAAATGATAGGAGGAGAAAATTTGTATGAGGAGTTTCATAGATTAAGGGGGAGTTGCATGTTGTTATATCATGTTTATGTTTACATGCTTTCTTACCTTAAAATTTTTATCAAATATTTTTACCTAACTTAAACGGATTGTCACACATCAAAAAGGGGAAGATTGTTAGGGCAATCTCTTGCGGTGATAAGGTTTTGATGTGTGTGGCAAAGGGTTTAAGTTAGTTTGTTATGTTGATTTGATATGTGCGTTGAAGTCGTGCAGGACTTAGTAATTCGTACATGGAGCCGTGGTGAGTTTCACATCTCATGACTCATGAGCCTGAAGGATAGCTTCTGCCAGGCGCTGGAGCATCAGGGACCGCGAGGAGCTTGGAGTGAAGCCGAGGAAGTAGACTGAGGCAAGAAACGCTGGCGAGCACAGTCGCGCGCTGACCGCGAGGACGTGGCGCAACGAAGAGAACTCGGCGAGGGACTGGAGATGAGAGTGAGCGAATATAACCCGAAGGGGTAGTTTAGGTGAAACTTGGCCATTTGCCAAGTGATGAGTTTTCCACACCGATCATGTCGGCAGATCGCCCCAGTCGATGGTTCGATCGATCGTATAAGACCCTTTAGGATTGGCCGATCGCTATGCGGCAATACGATGTCGACAGAAGAATCGCCGTGGAATGGCAATCATGGCACCGCACGGCGCAGGAGTAACCATTGAGCACTGATCGATCGAGCATCGCCGATCGGTAGGATCAGCCGATGCGATCGGATGAAGTCCAACGTGGAAAGCGCCATTATGCAGGCTACAGACCACCGATCGATCGAGGCATCGCCGATCGCCCGTCAACGGAAGAAACCTCTTCCTCTATAAAAGGAAGGATGGGCTTGGGAGGCTAATGCTCATGCTCCAATTTGCTCCCAAAGTGCTCTAAGTGTTCTTCCACTCTTCTTACTTGCTTTATTTCCATTCTATTGTAAGAAGAGAAATTATAAAGAGGTTACCTCCACCTAGCTTTGTGTAAAGGAGAGATCTAGTGGATAGATTGTGGAGTGATTCACCATGGACGAATCGGACCATGGATTAGCGGCGTAGCCGTGAACAACGTTACATCTCGGTGTTTGTATTGTTTGTTTTCATTGTTTATTTGCTTGTCTTTATTTATTTGTATTTGCATATTCTCCTTAAGCTAATTTGTAGATTAAAATATCAACTAACGAGGGCTATTCACTCTAATAGCCGTGATCCCCAACAGTTATTGTAGGTAATTCCACTAACTGAAAGTGGTCCTCCATTGCCCTCAAATCTATAACACAGATCTCAGAAATCCTCTAGTGTCCGACCGTCCGCCCATCCGTCTGCGATGGAATGCAATAAAACCCTTCTAAGGCTCACAGACTCCAAAATGAGACGTGAACCGGGGATCTCTATCTGATATAATGCTCAAAGGGACACCATGCAATCTGATGATCTCCCGACTATATAACTCTGTCAAACGATCCAGAGAGTCGGTCTTCCGAATCGCTAAGAAGTGTGCGGATTTGGTTAGACGGTCAACAACTACCCAAATCGTGTCATGACCTTGACGTGTCCTAGGCAAACCCACCACAAAATTCATGGTAATGTGATCCCACTTCCACTCAGGAATAGGAATCCTCTGAAGTAATCCACCGGTCTCGTGCTC
Source organism: Wurfbainia villosa (assembly GCA_025175895.1). NCBI lineage: Eukaryota > Viridiplantae > Streptophyta > Magnoliopsida > Zingiberales > Zingiberaceae > Wurfbainia > Wurfbainia villosa. Next base: position 2,329,585 of record CM046005.1, read on the forward strand.
ACTTTACTGGCCAAATCAGACATCTAGCTACAAAATCTGCGATGTCATTCTTCATGTCGTTCCACCAATACAAACGCTTTAAATCTCGATACATGCGGGTTCCGCCTGGGTGGATAGCAAATCGAGAGCGATGAGCCTCCTGAAGTAACTCCTCCATAATCGGGTGAGATTGAGGTACACATAATCTGCCTCGGAAATATATAATACCCTCATCATCTCGGGGGAACTCATCACGCCCGTGGTTATCCGCCGATAATAAATCGCAAATGCCGATCATCGCTCGAGCCTCCGGACTCGTCCAATAGATGACCGAGCAACCATGCTACTAACGCCCCGCGAGCCTGACTCTCGATCCTCAAGGCTCAACTCAGAAAAACCCTGAATCAAATCCGTGACTAAAACTCGATAAGAAGCTAAAGTCCCTCGGGACTCCGGCTAAGTGCATCGGCAACCACATTGGCTTTCCCTGGGTGGTAGCTAATGGTACAGTCATAATCCTTCAGGAACTCGATTGAGTTCCTTCTGCGTAAACAAATATTTGAGACTCTTATGATCAGTAAGAATTTCAAACGTAATATCATATAAATGATGCCTCCAAATCTTTAAGGCAAAGATAATAGCGGCTAACTCTAGATCATGCACTGGGTAGTTTTTCTCATGATCCTTCAACGGAGAAGCATAAGAGACTACCCCGCTGCATCAATATCGCCTAAACCTCGTGAGACGATCGTATAAAGAACTAAACCGCCGCCCTCGATGGAAATACTAATCGCGGCCGGCACCGCCTCTTCAACTCTCAAAACTAGTCTCGCACGCCTATCCACGTGAACTTCATGCCCTTGTAAGGCGCAATGGCATAGCGATGCTCGAGAAACCTTCAACGAACCGTCTATAATAACCCAAGTTTAGAAAATCGGAACCTCCTGAATCGATTTTTACGCCCCAAGGTGACAAATTTCGATCTTCCGGGTCAAAATACCTCTACTAGAAACCACATGTCCTAAAACCGATCGAGAATAACCACGCGATTTATTGAACTTATATAGTCGCTTCGTCGAGCCTATCCAAACAAGGCTAAGATGCGGTGTTCCTCTTCAAACGAGAATAGACCGTAATGTCACAATAAAGACAATGACTAACCGATCTAGAAAATTCATAAATTCACGGTTCATCAAATCCATGAATACCACTGGAGCATTGGTAAGCCCAAATGGCATTACCAAAAATTCATAGTGTTCATATCCGCACGGAACGCTCAATGTCTGAGTCTCTAACCCTTAACTGATGATATCCGGACCGCAGATCAATCTTAGAATATACTGATGTACCTCTGAGCTGATCAAACAAGTCCTCAATACATGGTAGGGGGTATTTATTCTTGATAGTGACGGTGTTCAACTACCTGTAGTCGATACATAATCTCATCGAACCATCTTTCTTCTTCACAAAAAGAACCGGAGAACCCCAGGGTGATAGACTAGGGAGAATAAAACCTCTGTCCAAAAGTTCCTGGAGTTGAACCTTTAACTCGTCCAACTCTCTCGGGGTCATACAATAAGGAGCTTGTCCATTTAATGCCCTGTAAATTAACTCAATGTGAACTCCACTTGCGGGAGGCATGCCCAACTCCTCCGAAAGACATCCAATATTCTCGACATAGGAATGTCAACTGAGAGTCACCACGCCTTCTACATTGATCATAGATAATAGAAAACCTAGCAATCGTAATAAAGCTCGCTCCAATCGCAGAAATGGTCGATATGTCGCCGTCCCGATGAAATCCCACGAGGTTGGTTCGAGGTCAAATGTGACCACCTCGTCGCATCAATCGTGGCATGATATGCTGTACCAATCCATGCCAAGTATAATATCGAACTCGACCATGTCCAGCCAATAAATCTACAAGAAGATGTTACCAAAATCTAAGGGACAACCCTGACCTGGCAACGCCCCAACGATCATACAGGGGAGATGATTAATCGTGATCTAATAGTAGGTAGTCTACCAATCTCTCTCATAAATGTACGAAATAAATGAATGCAAACTACCGATCAATAAGCATAATAGAAAATGCATAAAGTGAAATCGCATCAGGAAAACGGATTCATCCTCGTCACAAGATCCTCTCCGTAATCGCATGAAGGCGCCTCCCGTGGAGGTGGAGGTGGTAGCACGCGAGGTGGTTGTGAGCCCGAGATCGATATGAAGGCCGGTATACGGCCGCGATCGCACTGCATCAAGAGTCGCGCTGATCGAACTAGTTGTCTACAATCGATATTGATCGCGATCGGCCGCGACGGTATGCTTGGGATCGCATATGATATCGCGGTCCTAAAATAGAATCTCGTGACATCGACGGCATCGTGTACTCTGCCCATGAATGTCATACGCGACTCGTAGGGGAGCCGCCTCTCCGCGAAGGTCCGCCGTTGTCCTCTCGAGTCCTGCATCGACACAACGGTCCTCTATAGAAACCCTACATGCCGAGCCTTCAAGCAATCTCGCCATGTGTTCAGGCAATTTGCAATAATAGCAAACTGATTGTCCCAAGGTGCATGCTGAGATGATATGCTCTCTCGATCCACAACGAGTACAGTAGGTGTCACTAGTGGGCGGCCTCCGCCTGAGAAGATCGAGGGTCACCAAGATCATCCGATTTCTAAGGTCACTAGATGCCCAGAGTGACTACCGACCGATCGTGGCCACTTTGTTGTTGTCCAGTAGTCTGTGGCTGTTGGGTCTGACTTGTGGTTCGTTCGGTCTGTTTTCTCTTCCTGTCAGTATTAACTCTTTGTTGAGCTGACTCGATCAACAAAGCTCTATCCAATGCCTCTAGAGAAAGAAGCCAAATCCCATCTTGACTAAGATGTCCATCTAGTCCTGAACAAATCGTGATCATGATGCCATCGACTAACTCTGGACAAAACCTGGCTAACCGATTAAATTATGTATTATACTCCATCACTGAGCGATTATTCTGTCGAAGACTCAGAAAATCCTGACGATGCATCATCTGATATGCTCGTGAGAAGTATTGACTCTCAAATGCCTCTCTAAATCTCACCTGTAATCACCGCCACCGATGATCGGCGTGATGTCCCACTGATCGCCTCGATCCTAAATGGAAGGCCGCCAACTCTATTTCCCTCTGAGCAATATAGAAGGTATGCTCCATCGTCTCGATCCAAGATCGAGCCACGGATCGCCTCTCCAATAAAGTGAACGACTTTTCATCGATTTTCTAAACCGGAATCCGAGCTCGCCGCACCCACATCAGGGATGAGTAGGGTCGTCGTAGGAGCCAAAACAATCAGATGGTGTCATCGCACACGCAGGATAGAGTGAGGACCAACCGCTCCATCGATGGGCCTGCGTCTGTAGAGTCCCTCTCGGGTGTCTCTAGTAGCAGGTCTCCACGTACATCAATACCTGTATGGATATCTCTGGAGGAGGAACCGTCGAGGACTGAGGATCCATGACTCCCGCAGCACCAAGTGGAATCTGACCCTGATCAACATGCTCACCCTCAGTAGATCTCTCTTGCAACTCCGTCGCCAAAGATCTCAAGGTCCTCTGGCATGTCCGCCCCGCACCACGTCTTGGCGTAGGAGCACGCCCACCTTGTCTCATATCTGTTAAATTATTACAGATGTTACTACAAATATAAAAATTAAAATTAATCATCATACCTATTTCACCGTCATGAGAGGTCCCGTCGCCGCCAAATCCCCATATGATCTACCTCAATTTCAAACATAAAAATCGTCAAATCCACTAATCCAAAATTTTCATCGCAAAACCTCGCCAAAAGTGGCGAACTTTGAAAATCCAAAACCCCTAGGAACTCAAACCTAGAGCTCGATATAAATAAATTGTCACCCCAAGGAGTCCCCGCTGCAAAAATCCAAAGAAGATCTCCGCACGGGTGACAATACTAATTTTCATACAAGGCCTACACGGCCACTATACATCGGTCAACACGATCGGAATCCAAACATCACACGCAGGTAATAAAATAGGCCTCAGGCCATCAATCAAATGATATAGTACACAGTCTATCACATCTAAACCTACCCCTTCTGCCATCTGGGCACGAATACTCAATCGAAATTCAATCCAGAACAAAACTCCGAATAGAGGTCCATAAAGACATACCAAAACATCTGCAAGAACATAAAATCCATCTCCATTCCTAAACATATCTTCTAATCAAAATATCCATAACCATAAAACAAATAACAAATAGAACTTTCACGACGAGGGGGTTTGGCAGTTGCACTCTCCTGACAACTTCATCCTGAAATAGATATAAATCAACGGGGTAAGTTCAAAGAACTCGGCGGATATAGTTGATATGCAAAGTAAGATATAGCTAACAATAACAATCATGCCAGTACAGTCTCACATATAGGGTATGCAAGAAAGAAATACAAAAGGACTCTACTTACCTGAATCTCCTACCCTGATATAGGAGCATGTGTCATACTATAAGAGATAAAGTCATCACCATATACAAATATGAATCATGTATGCATGGCAATCATATGCAACATCCAAGGCATCAATAAAAATGCATCAAACACAATACAAATGCTATCCATGAAAAGTGCATGTCGTGTAAATGACATGGTCACCTGACCACCGCCTACACGCTGATGGTGAAGCCGAGGGGTAGGGCTATGATAACTGTGCACTCGCCATCATCGCTTCCCGAGTGACCGAGTGGGATGCCGAGTACACCTATCCTCGCCCCAAACAGAGTGGGGAGCTAAGTTCTCATCTCCTGTCATAGACCGGAGGAGGGATCCGCCGCTTCACTTCCTACGCTATGCGCTACCTCGTGACAGAGCTCACAGGAGATGTAGCACTAACCCATGATATATGTAGTGATGTGGCAAGCTAGGTTGAGTTGATTTACAAAGGAACTCAAAGGCTCACAAAGATGCAATCATGCAAGATGGTGCATGATACTAAAGCATGTAAATCCAACTAAAAATACCTCCGAATGATAGGCAACCAATAAGTACATATCTCATCCAAGTAAAACAGGGAAGATATAATCATAACCGATCAAATGCATGTATCAAGTAGGCACAAAAACATACTAGGCATATAAATATGAAAACTATTGCAAGCTATCCTAACTAGCATATCAATATGACTATATCTAGGAGATAAGTAAAAATACCCGCCTGATAAAATAATATCCGCAAGAATGAAACGAAATCGGCTACAACCGTGGTCGATGCTCATCAAAACTCGTGATATAGCATAACTATTGAAGCAAAAAAATGAAATCGAAATCGAATACTAAATCGATTCCTTACATAACCAATCAACCCAAAAGCTTAATAAAATCTCGATCACCTTCCACCTTATATAATCGCTCTTTCGCCCAATCACACTGGTTTACACTCTTCACCAATACACCATCCATGGACGGAACCAAAACCCAAATAACTACCTCACATATCAAAGCACATCCGGAACCATTCACAGCTCACTAAACATACCACTTATGATCGTACAACCGACATCAACTCAATTAAAGCTTTATTGGATGAATCTCACAACACCATAGAACAAGCTTCATCGATGACACAACCCAAAAAACACCTTCCATAATCATCCTCCTTCACAATCGCCAACAACTCACAAAATCACCATTTAACATTTCTTTCCTGCACGCTACCTCCACCCTCGAACGAATAAGAAAACCTCACACCCACAACGCTCACAATCTTACAGTGATTAAATCCTTGTTGTGATTACCACTCAACATAAACATCACAAATAATAAGAATTAACACAAGGAAGAAACAAACCAGATTACCACGAATCTTAGTAGAAAAATCCCAATTTATTCCACGATCAAAAGGGCTCACCAGCTGACGATCCTCCAACATCGTGGAAATTAGCATGCTAAGAGAGAGGGGAATAACTCATACCGATGCAACATCATTCGCGGTATTATTGCCGGCGATGAGGGGGAAAGAATTGGCGCGTCGGCTATTCGTGCTCGGAGGAGAGCGCCATCACGGCGAGCTAAGGCGACGAGGCGGGGAGAAATTCGATCGGCGGCTCGCATGAGCAATCAAGGAGAAGAGGCAACGGCTTTAGGTGCGGGTGCGGGAGGAAGAAAGAAAATCGGCGATGGAGAGATCGAGCGAGAGAAAGGTGCGCGGAGAAGAAGAAAGTGTTGGTGCAACAATGCTCCAAGCATTTATATGTTTTGATGTTTGGCTAATCATCTAAGTTAGGCAATATCTTATGATTTAATTACAAATGTGTTTAAGTGACAGGGAAATCCAAGGATGAAGACTTGGTAAAAGGAAGTCCAAGTATGATCTTGGCAAAGGAAGTCCAAGGGATGGACTTGGCGGCATAAGACCAAGCTTGTAGTCTTGGCAGCATAAAGTCCAAAGTGAACCTTGGCAAAGGAAGTCCAAAGTAAAATCTTGGCAGCATAAGTCCAAGCTTGTAGTCTTGGCGGCGTAAAGTCCAAGCATTTGGCAACCCAAGACATGACGAAACCGAAGGAAGCTCTTGGAAGCAAAGCGCAAAGGATGAACAAGTCGTGGGATCCTGAAGGCGCAAGGCTTATTGAGGAGCTAGAAGGTTGAGTCTAGGTCGAGGGTATAAAATCAAGTATGAATTACTCATACTTGATGAGTATCACGATCATCGAGTCGCGCTCGACCGAGTCGATGAAACCTCGACCATCAATCGACCGCCTTGGTCGAGTAGTCGATCGATATCACCGATCGATGCATGGGCATCGACCGATCAAGGGAAATATCGCCACGTGCACGCGCCTCACTCGATCGCCGCTTGATCACTGATCGATCACCCCATCACGATCGATGGAGGGATCACCGATCCGATCACCCGGCCGCTGAAATTGTGGCCACGAATCTCCGCGAGATCGCGTGTCGTGGTCGCGAGCGGCAATGATCGATGGTATGCATCACCGACCGATCGACGCTAACGGAAAACAGCTCTCTTCTATAAAAAGGGGTCATGGGGAGCTTGGTGAAGCTAGTGCTCTTGCTCCTAACTATATTCTCGTGCTCACCAAGCCTTCCAAGTGTTTTTAGTGATTTAAATCCTCCTCTTCTCTTGTTCTTGATCATCCATCATTGTAAAGAAGAGGAGAGCATTGTAAGAAAGGTTTCTCCACCTTGGTTCATCCAAAGGAGGTTCTAATGAAGGTTGATTAGGGCTAATCCACCTTACTTGAGTGGAGTAGGAGCGCCATCTCCCAACCACGACATCGGGTGTTAGCTTTGTTCTTGCTTTGATTTGTGTTTATATTTTGTATTGCTTCCGCTAACATTTTTTGTAGAAAAGAAGAGAGGCTAATCACCCCCCCCCCTCTAGCCATTCCAAGGGTCCTAACAAGTGGTATCAGAGCCCGGATAGCTTGGAAGATCTCACCATCAACCAAGACATCAATGGCTCTTCAAGAGGGATATAGCATCGCCAAGCCACCGCTTCTTCGATGGGAGTCATTTGCGTATTGGAAAGGTAGGATGAAGTACTATCTTATGAGTAATATTGAAATTTGGCATAGTGTTGTAGATGGCTTCGAGGAACCGTGGATGAACATGGACATCCTATTCCAAGCAAGGATTGGACAAGAGAAATAAACAAGAAATTTGAATCAAATGCAAAGGCCGCCTCACCATCCAATGCGCAAGGCCACAATGGAGCAACTCAACAAGGTGGGGCCTTTTGAATCCGCCAAGGAGCTATGGGAAAAGCTCATTGAGCTAAATGAAGGTTCCAAGAGTCACAGAGGGCCACGAAGGACCTATTAATTGGACAACTTCAAGCCTTCCACAGGAAGAGGCATGCAACCGTAAGTCAAATGCATGGAAGGTTCAAGGAAATTGTAAACGGACTCCATATCATAGGTGAGCGAGTTGACAACCGGGATTTGGTAAGGTATATTTTACAAGCATTTCCTAGAAATTCTTTATGGACTTCAATAGTTGATGCCATTAAGGTAACTAGGGATTTATCTCAAATTAAAATTGATGAATTATTTTGTGAGTTTGAATTACATGAGCAAACTAACATGTCCTCTAAGGAAAAGGGTTTAGCTCTATTTGTTGAAAAGAAGGACAAGAAAGAAAAGAAGAAGAAGGAAAGAAAAGAAGCATCATCATCATCCGAGTCGGAGGATGATTCAATTAGCTATGGGGACTCATCTAGTGAAATGAAAAATTTCACAAGAAGCTTTATAGAAAGTCAAGAGAGTTCAAGAATAGAGAAGCAAGGAAGGGGTCTCATTCCTCAAAAGGTAAATTTAATGGTAATTCAAGTTTTAACAATAATGTGATTTGCCATGCTTGCAATAAGAAGGGGCATATAAAGCTGAATTGCCCGGAGCTAAAGAAGAAGGAGGAAAAGGAAAAGAAAAAGAAGGACAAGAAGGAAAAGAAGAAGAAGGAGGCCATGGTGACTCAAACCACATGGGACACACCAAGTGTTGAAGACTCTTCATCCGATGATGAGCTTTGCCACATCACACGCCATGTGGCACTCATGGCATTAGAAGATGATTCCGGCACATCAAGTCAAGAAGATTCTTCAAGTGATGAATCGTCATCTAGTGACGATGAGGTAATGAATTCTCCCAAGATTATGCTTCTCTATAAATCAATTGCTTATCTTAAAGAAGCTCTAGATAAGTCAAAATCTAAGGTTAAGAGCATGAAGGTAGAACTAAAGGTCATTAGGAATGAAAAGCCTTCACATATTGACTCTTGCATGCTTAGGGAAGAAAATGACAAACTTAAGGATGAGGTTAGTGACTTGAAAGCATGTTTAGAAAAATTTTCAAATGGCTCAAAGTGTCTTGATATGATTCTTAGTAGACAAAGAGCGGTTTATAACAAGGCCGGGTTAGGATATAAGCCAAAAGAAAAAGAAGTTGCTTATATTTCATTAATTAATAGGAAAGCAACCATTAAGGGTAAGGTTAAGAAAGCTTGGGTACCTAAGAAGTTTTTACTTAATGTTACCGGTCCAAATGTTTGGGTACCAAAAGCTTGTGTTTTTCATGTGATTTAGGTAGGAGAGCGAGGTATGTGGATTGTGGATAGCGGTTGCTCAACACATATGACCGGGGATATGAGCAAGTTCTCCACAATTAAATATGTGAAGAAGGGAGCGGTGTCTTTTGGGAATAGTGGAAAACTCAAGATATTAGGTAGAGGTACAATTGAGGTATCCCCTAAAATTGTTATTCACAAAGTATTGCTAGTTGAAAATATGAAATTTAATTTATTAAGTGTTAGTCAACTTTGTGATGCAAACTATCATGTCTCTTTTGAATCCTCTAAATGCATGATTAGACACAAGGAATTAAATGATTGTATGTTAGTTGGATATAGGAAATCAAACATCTATTATGTTGATCTTTCATATGCTTCTAACATTTCTACTAAGTGTTTTGTTGCAAAAGAAGAGGAAAGTTGGCTATGGCATAGAAGATTGGGGCATATCAACATGAAAAACATAGCCAAGGTAGCCAAGATGGAGTTGGTCAAAGGGCTACCAAAGATCAAGTATGTCAAGAACAAATTGTGTGATGCATGCCAAGGAAAACAAACAAAGGCATCACACAAAGGTAAAACCCTAACCAATACCTCTTTACCATTAGAATTATTGCATCTTGACTTATTTGATTGCCATAGTACTCCATCTTTAAATGGTAATAAATATTGTTTGGTTATAGTAGATGATTTTTCTAGGTATACTTGGGTCTATTTTATGAAACATAAGGATGATACCTTAGAAATAATCATAGGATTTAGTAAAAGAGTTGAAAATGAAAAGAGTCTCAAAATCAACCGGATCCGTAGTGATCATGGTGGTGAATTTGAAAATCTAAAATTTTCACAATTTTGTTTAGAGCAAGGGTACAAGCATGAGTTCTCTTGTCCTAGAACACCCCAACAAAATGGGGTGGTGGAAAGGAGAAATCGTTCCCTACAAGAGGCGGCTAGGACTATGCTTAATGCATATTCTCTACCTAGCTACTTAGGGCGGAAGGTTAATACCGCTTGCTATATCCAAAATAGGGTTCAAATCCATAGGTTTTTAGGAAAACACCATTTGAATTATGGAATGGGACTATACCCACAATTCATTATTTCAAAGTCTTTGGATGTAAAGTCTATATTCTAAACACCAAAGATAACTTAGGAAAATTTGAATCAAAAGCGGATGAGGGAATCCTAGTTGGATACTCATCCACAAGTAGAGGGTATAGAGTCTACAATAAGAGAACCAAAGGGATTGAGGAGTCTTCCAATGTTCAATTTGATGAAACTACTAGTACCTACCCTAGAAAGTCCTCCATTGATAAAGATATTAATGATAATAATCAAGACATTACCCAAAACTTCAAAATTTGACCATTAGGGTAATGATCAAGGGGAGGAAGAGGAGACTCCGATGATGAAAGAAGGGTGGAAGATAACAATGATCAAATTGAAACCCCTTCTAGAAACCTAAGAATTCATCAAGATCATCCACTTGACCAAGTAGTAGGAGATCTATCTCAAGGAGTAAGAACTAGGTCATTTCATAGACCTCCTACTAGTCAAGTTGCTCTTATCTCACAAATTGAGCCCAAATCGATCAATGATGCATTACATGATCCGGATTGGATTTTGGCAATGCAAGATGAATTGGCTCAATTTGAGAGAAGTCAAGTGTGGGAATTGGTACCTAGACCCAATGATAGCACCATAATTACTACAAGATGGGTCTTTAGGAATAAGCTAGATGATCAAGAAAATATCACTAGAAATAAAGCTAGGTTGGTTGCTAGGGGATTCAATCAAGTTGAGGGGCTTGACTATGATGAGACTTATGCCCCGGTTGCAAGGTTAGAATCTATTAGGATTCTCTTAGGGTATGCTTCCTACATGGGATTTAAACTTTACCAAATGGATGTTAAATCGGCATTCTTAAATGGTTTTATTAAGGAGGAAGTATATGTAGAGCAACCTCCCAGATTTGAGAACATAGATTATCCAAATCATGTATGTAAGCTTAGGAAAGCATTATATGGGTTAAAACAAGCTCCCCGGGCATGGTATGAAAGATTGTCATCCTTCTTAATTTCTAAGGATTTTAGAAGAGGCCAAGTAGATCAAACTTTGTTTATAAAGTCAACGTTAAAAGATATATTCATAGCCCAAGTATATGTTGATGATATCATTTTTGGGTCAACAAATGATGATCTTCTTCAAGACTTTATAAAAAATATGGAAAATAAATTTGAAATGAGTTTGGTTGGAGAGCTTACCTTTTTCCTAGGCTTACAAGTCAAACAAACCAATGAGGGTATTCATATTTATCAAACCAAATATGCAAATGAAATGATCAAGAAATTTGGTTTGGAAAATGCCAAAATTGTAACCACTCCTATGGCCACTAGCACTAGGATAGATAGTGATCATGAAGGTAAATCAATTGATCTTAAACTTTATAGGAGTATGATTGGTAGCTTACTATACCTAACCGCTAGTAGACCCGACATTTTATTTGCGGTGGGTATGTGTGTAAGATACCAATCTTGTGCCAAAGAATCACATTTGGTAGCCGTCAAAAGAATATTAAGGTATATTAAAGGCACCCTAAATGTAAGACTTTGGTATCCTAGGACTAGGTCATTTGAATGACTTGGTTATACCGATTCCGATTATGCCGGGTGCAAATTGGATAGGAAAAGTACTAGTGGTGGATGCCAATTTCTTGGGTCCTCCCTAGTTAGTTGGAGTAGTAGGAAGCAACATTGTGTGGCTTTATCAACCACCGAAGTCGAATATGTGGCTATGGGTGGTTGTGTAGCTCAATTACTTTGGATGAGGCATACTCTTGTGGACTATGAGCTACACTACTCTAACATTAAAGTTTATTGTGATAATGTGAGTACCATCAACTTGACCAAAAATCCGGTACATCACTCTAGGACCAAGCACATTGAAGTGAAACATCACTTCATAAGAGATCATGTGGCAAGAGGGGACATTGAACTTAATTATGTAGAATCTAAGTCCAACCTTGCCGATATCTTCACCAAAGTTCTTCCCGAAAATGAATTTTCATCTTTAAGGAGAGAGCTTGGTATGTGCTTTGTAGAGTAAAATTCTAGGTTTGCATGATCCCATGTTTATATGTTATCTTTATACCTTGATACATCTCACAAAAAGCCTTAAGAAACCTTGATTTTTGTATTGAGACACTTAGAACCATGTGAGATGATAGGAAGGTGTACTTGGCTCATCATGCTCGTTATGATGCATTACTATGAGCCAATGACACACCTAGAGACATAAATACCTTATGGACCAACCATTGGGAAGGCTTGTATTCAAGTAATGAGTACATAGCTCTAAGAACATGGTTGGAAATTTCAAATCATATATATTTTAAACTATGTTCATTATATTTTGGAAAATGCTAAGTGAATCACAAAAGTGATACAAAGTTTGAAAATTCTTTAGAACTTTTGTAAGTTTTCAAATTTGTATCAATCTTGAAATCTGGAAAACATATATTTTTCAAATTATTTTTCCTTAATAAAGTATGATTTCAGAAATGTGTACGCAAAATTTCATGATTTTTTGAGATTTCAATTGATTTCGATTTAGCGTAAATTAGGATCAGCGGTTGAATACCGATCTGATACACTGGATTTTCTGATAATAAGCTCCATTTTCTGATATTTGGTGTATTTTTGATGTCCTAACACTCTAATATGATAATATTGCGTATAAACGAGTTTTAGGACTGCTTAATACAGTGGTTTAGGGGGAGTTTCAATAAATTCTATCCTGTTATCCCCAAAACCATTGTTGGTGCAAAGTTAGGATTTAACTTTTGAATTTTAGATTATGCCTTGCTTCAAATGTAATTTACATCCTATCTTGGATTAAGGGGGAGCTTAATTTCAATCTAATACCTTAGTCTAAGATCCAACATTCTTAATTCTTTCATCCTTCTCTTTTGATGTATGTCAAAGGGGAGAAGGAATGCTTAAGTTAGATGATTATGTGTGTATCTTTAAAGACCTAACTTAAATGATTGTCAAACATCAAAAAGGGGGAGATTGTTGGTGCAACAATGCTCCAAGCATTTATATGTTTTGATGTTTCGCTAATCATCTAAGTTAGGCAATATCTTGTGATTTAATTACGAATGTGTTTAAGTGACAGAGAAATCCAAGGATGAAGACTTGGTAAAAGGAAGTCCAAGTATGATCTTGGCAAAGGAAGTCCAAGGGATGGACTTGGCGGCATAAGACCAAGCTTGTAGTCTTGGCAGCATAAAGTCCAAAGTGAACCTTGGCAAAGGAAGTCCAAAGTAAAGTCTTGGCAAAGATAAGTCCAAGCTTGTAGTCTTGGCGGCGTAAAGTCCAAGCATTTGGCAACCCAAGACATGACGAAACCGAAGGAAGCTCTTGGAAGCAAAGCGCAAAGGATGAACAAGTCACGGACTCGGAGGGATCCTGAAGGCGCAAGGCTTATTGAGGAGCTAGAAGGTTGAGTCTAGGTCTAGGGTGTAAAATCAAGTATGAATTACTCATACTTGATGAGTATCAGTCGACTGATACGATGTATCACCGACCGTCAGCGCTCGACCGAGTCGATGAAACTCGACCATCACCGACCGCCTTGTCGAGCAATGATCGATTTCGCGATCGACCGATCGCCAAGGCATCACCGATCGATCAAGGGAAATATCGCCACGTAATGCGCCTCACTCGATCGCCGCTTGATCACTGATCGATCACCCCATCACCGATCGATGGAGGGATCACGACCGATCACCCGCCGTTGGAAATTACGGCCACGAATCCGCGAGATCGCTGCGTGGTCGCTGAGCCGGCAATGATCGATGGTATGCATCAGTCGACTGATCGACGTCCAACGGAAAAAACAACCCCTCTTCTATAAAAAGGGGTCATGGGGAGCTTGGTGAAGCTAGTGCTCTTGCTCCTAACTATATTCTCGTGCTCACCAAGCCTTCCAAGTGTTTTTAGTGATTTAAATCCTCCTCTTCTCTTGTTCTTGATCATCCATCATTGTAAAGAAGAGGAGAGCATTGTAAGAAAGGTTTCTCCACCTTGGTTCATCCAAAGGAGGTTCTAGTGAAGGTTGATTAGGGCTAATCCACCTTACGGATTGCCGTGGAGTAGGAGCGTCATCTCCGAACCACGTACATCGGGTGCTAGCTTTGTTCTTGCTTTGATTTGTGTTTATATTTTGTATTGTTTCCGCTAACATTTTTTGTAGAAAAGAAGAGAGGCTAATCACCCCCCCCCCCTTAGCCATTCCAAGGGTCCTAACAGAAAGGGTCGCGGAAGAAACCGCAAGTCGCAGGAGGAAGAGGTGTCGGGCGCGGCGGGGAAAAGGAAGTTATCACGATGGTGAAAACTAAACCTAGGTTTAGGTATTTGAAACCTTAGGTTAATATCGCCTATTAATCCCCTTAAATAATCTCGTACGGACTCTGTTTAAATCCAGAAAAATTTCTAAAATTTCCTAAAAATCCCAAAAAATTTCCAGGATAAATTTCTTAATTCTTTGGCCATTTTATTTTTGTATTTTAAATTTTTCGTATTTAACATATGGAGCCAAGTGGCCAAGCTCCATGAAAGTCCATCACCGGTCCAAGAGGAAGGGACCGAAGAGGCAAGTACATCATCCTCACAAGGAAGTGAGGACTTGGAGGTTGAGAGACCATCAACATCCAAGGAGGAAGAGAAAGTGGAATCGGAGGAGACCTCCACCTCTAGGTTTGAGGGGGAGGATATTAGGTCACCGAAGCAACATCAAAAAGAAGCTTCAACATCCGGTCAAGATGAAGAAGCTCAAAATCCAACTCCGACACCTACCACCACCATAGGTAACTCAAACATTGTGGCTAAAATAAAAAATTATATAATATATTTTGAGTGTAGGGAGCAAGGACACTACAAGAGTAAGTGTCCTAAAAGGATAAAGAAGTCTCCACCGGCACCAAAAGTTAAGGATGCCGGTCCCCCAACAACCAAAAGCAAGGATCAAGTTATTTGCTTCAAATGTCGGCAATCGGGACATTACCGGAATCAATGCCTGAAGGGGGAAAAGAAGAGGCAAAATGGAGCATCACAAGTAGGGGGAGCCACTAAGGCAAACCCTAAGGTATATCATTTTAATAATGCTCCTACTTTAGTTAATAGACAAAAGCATGCTAGGAATTTCAATTCACTTGCTATTTATCATGAAAAGCATGCTAGGAGCAATAACAAATATTTTTGTCTAGGTCCTAAGAGTGTAAACTTTAGGAATAAGGAGAAATTTGGGACTAATGTCCTTAAAAATATTTTACCTAGGGAATCTATCAAGAAAATAGGAGAACATCTAGGCTTTAACCCTAAATGGACTAGGCATATGCCTAGAAAGGACAATGCCCAAAGACCAAATCAAAATTCAAAAATTGGGCAATTAGAATTAGAAAATCAAGCATTGAGGTCAAGGCTTGAGAAATTAGAGAAGACCCTTGCAAACATGCAAAATCAATTTAAAGGGTCAAATGGTCAAACTTCTAGGTCTAGAACTCAAAGTCAACACCTAGGACCTAAGAGACAAAAGTCATCCAAGGCCAAGTAAGGTTTGGGTCACAAACCTAAGCAGGTGGCTTATCATAGTGTTCCATTATATTATAGAACACAAACTAGGTCTAGGAAGACCAAGGTCAATAGGGAAGTCATCCCTAGAGTTGACCAAGGTATGTGCCTAATAGCTAGGGTTTCAAGGAAATCTAGGGAAGCCACTAAGAATGTTGCAAGGGGAGTCACCCCTAGAGTCAACCTAGGTAAGACCACAATGACCAAGGCTAACAAGCCTAGAAGGGTCATTAGGAGGGTATCTAGGGAGGTCATCCCTAAGGAATACCTAATTAACCCTAGGAGCTCAAATAGATTTTAGATTCCTAAGAGCGTGATTGATTCACGCTAGATGGGTTTAGGGTGTGCCAACTTTAAATGGAAATGTAGTTAACCTAACCATGGTAAAGGTGGCACTTTAGGTTATTTTCAAGGTTATGGATACCTTAGAAATAGAATTGATATTATGATCCTAAAAGTTTTTAGGAAGTGTCAATACATTCTTTGAATTATGAAAAATCAATCAAATTGGCACAATTTAGGATTAGAGGTCATAGTGTGTCATTTTAGGTTTTTGGCACACTAGGGAGAAAAGTGATAATATGGCAAAATATATTTAATTATATCAAATGACAATTAACATTAAAATTTAGGTATTATTATACCTATATATTTTATTTGTCATGCTTTATTTGTCATATAACATGCCATGACATCATATCTATTTTTAATCATTTAAAATGTCATGTTCATGTTTAGGGTTAGATTACATGTCATGTGTGTTTAGATTATATCATATGTCATGACATCATGATCATTGGTCATGCTTTATTATGCTATCATTTATGTCAAGATCATACTTCATGTATTTAAATTAATGAAAATTGATTTAAGGACTTTGGCATGACTTGGAATCTCATTTATAAGGGAATCAAGTAGTGTTGCCTTAGAGAATGCATGAAACCCTAGATTAGGATGAACAAAACCCACATCTCACATCACATTGATATGTATGTGTATTTATACACCCTAAATACATGTGAGATGCTAGGATATGAGTTAAGTTCAAGGTGCATAGTTTTTACATCTAGATGAACCTAAACTCATCTTATATTAGTGGTGGATCATTGGGAAAGCTGATGTACAAGTCATGTACATTGAGCCCAATGAATATGATCCAAAATAAGATTTTGAAAATATTTTAAAATCTTTTTGAAAAACCTTGGTGAAGTCTATCTTTTGATAGCAATCACCATTGATGAAGTTGATACAAAGTAGGGCCAAAACGTTGAAAATTTTAATGGTTTTGAACTTTGTGTCAATTTCCCTATTTTATGGGTAAAATAATTTTCAAATAATTTTCACTCATTGTATGTGTCATAAGTAGTATACGTATGAATTTTCATGATTTTTCGATATACGTATATTTATTTATGAATTTCTAAAATTCATTTCTGATAATTGAAATTCTGATATTTCAGTCATCAGTCGACTGCTCATGGTGGCAGTCGACTGATGAGGGTGGCAGTCGACTGGTAACTGAGAGAGTTGACTGTCAATGCTGAATTCAGGAAAACAAAGTATGTTTAGCCCGTGTTCAGCTACGGTTAAGGTCTCTAACCACTCCTAACCCTAGGATATGCTTTGGGAAGCATTAGAAAGAGTGAAAATCCATTGGATATGGATTAGGAGAGTTGTTTAGGGTTTGTATCAATTTTAAAGTGTTGGAAAGTTCAATGTTGAATTTCTAACCTTATTTTTGATGGTTTAGAGTTCCTATTGGCTTAGAGACTTCCCAAGGACATTGTTGGTGCAATGGTCAAGGGGGAGCAAGCCTTTAGGGGGAGGTATCTATCATGGAATGATGGATGGTATTTTTCCTCATGGGAAGAAAAAATGGGATTTTAAGATACCCAATTTGAAAATTGGGAGAGTGTATAGGATTGCCTCTCTTGAGTGATATGGGACTTATCACTAGGAAGATGGTAGGTATCCTAGGTATGTTTGGACCAAGGGAGAGATTGTAAGATCTCATTGGGACACGAGACATTGACCTCCATGGAGAGATAACCTTTTTGATGTTAGTTAAAAAGGGGGAGAATATTTTAGGGGAGAAGTTAGAATTACCAATTTGGGATAATTGGTAAGGGGTTTGAGTTAGATGGTCTAACTCAATGGTTTGTTTGGTTTTTGTCAAATATCAAAAAGGGGGAGATTGTTAGTGCAATCGGCCCAGGTCACGATTGACCAGGACTCGAGTTTGACTCAAGTGATGTTTTGATGTTTCGACAAAAACATATGACAATGTGATTGTCATGGGAAAGTCCAAGTGAGGCACTTGGCATTTGGGAAAGTCCAAGTCTTGAGTACTTGGCATGTAAAGTCCAAGCATGGGTCTTGGCATGGAAAGTCCAACATGGGTTGGCAAGGAAAGTCTAAGCTTGAGTCTTGGCATTTGAGAAGTCCAAGGGGTTTGATATTAGCGGCGTAAAGTCCAAGCGAGAGTCTTGGCAGCATAAGTCCAATGGTTGGCGGCGTAAAGTCCAAGTGGAGTCTTGGCGGCGTAAGTCCAATGTGCCTTGGCGGTGTAGACACCATTAGCATGACATAGCCGATGAAAGTACCTGAAGGCTAGCATGATGGATGAACAAGTCATGGATGACTTGGAGGGATCCGAGAGGCGTGAGACTGATGGAGGTGGTTAGAAGACTTAGGTCTAGGCTAAAGGTGGTCTAGCAAGTATGGGGGAACCATACTTGGGCTAAAACCTCATGTTTGAGGTGTGTCGATGACCGTATCATATATGGTGGTGAGAGTCAACTAGGGTTTGATGCGAGAAGTGTCATGCGATCATTTGCCGAGGAGGGCAATGATCGATTAGTCGAGATCGACTAATCATGTGATCAGTCAACTGGTGCTCGGGTTTTGGAGCACATAATGGAGTCTCACTCGACCGCTGCGGTCAGCAGTCGAGTGATGGCTTGATCAGTCGACTGATGGTCATAATCAGTCGACTGATGATGGATCCGTTGGATTTTTTTAGCGTTGATCTAGCATTGTCTCACGACAATAGTGGCATCAATCGACTGATCGGCATTTTCCAGTACAGGTTGAAGCTTTAAATGGAGCTCGTGAAGGAGGAAAAAGCAATGGTTTCTTAAGGGTTTTTGGGGTGATTTTCTGCTGCAAATCAGGGTCTCCAAGTGCAATCCAAGCTACCAAGCGATCAAGCATTCAAAGAGCAATTATAAAGTAGTTTTCGTTACTTGCATTGTATTTTATTGTTGTAATTGCTTGTATCTATTTCTTATTGTTATAAGAATAGTTTGTACAAGGTTTCTCCACCTCCGACTTGTGTCGAGAAGGAGTATTTGTGATTAGTGAGTGTGTGTGCATCACTAGAGCTCTTTAGAGCTCGATCAGTGGAGTAGGAACCGTTCGGTTCCGAACCACGTTATATTCTTGTGTTCGTGTTTGTCTTATTTCGTTATTGCTTTTATTATTATTCCACTGCGCATAACGAGTTTTGTAGAGACGAACGCGAACGATTTCCATCGACGTATAGCACGATGCTATTCACCCCCCCCCCTCTAGCGTTCCAACGATCTCCAGTAAAACCTAAGCCAAAGAGACCTGCCATAGCGTTCCATTCGATTATGGAACCATCCATAGATCTAGGAAAACCAAGATTAATAGGGAGGTCATCCCTAAGATTAACCATGGTAGATGCCTAGTGGCTAAGGTTGTAAGGAAACCAAGGGAAGCCACTAAGAAGGTTACAAAGGGAGTTACCCCTAGAGTTACCTAGGTAAGACCCAAATAACCAAAGCTTCAAAGCCTAGAAGGGTCATTAGGAAGGTATCAAGGGAAGTTATTTCTAGTGAATACCTTGTAAACCCAAGGAGCTCCAATAGGTATTGGATTCCTAGGAGCATGATCGATTCATGCTAGATGGGTTCGGTTGTGTCAACCTCTGAATGGATGGGTAGTTAACCTAACCATAGCAAAGTTGCCATTTTAGGTTATTTCCAAGGTTATTGGATACTTTGGAAATGAAGTCAAATTTATATCCTAAAAGATTTTAGGATGTGCCAATTAAATTTGAGAAGTTTGAAAATTTGATTAAATTAACACAATTAGGTTTAGAGGTCATGTGTGTCATTTTGAATTTTTGGCACACTTGGGAGATGAGCGGTATTATGACAATTTGGGTTTAATTCTATCAAATGACAATTAATTTTAAATTTTAGGTATTCTTATACCTTTACATTTTATTTGACATGTTTTGTTTGTCATATACCATGTCATGACATTATGCTTTATATTACTATTTAAAATGTCATGAAAATGCTTAGGTTTATTATTTTTAATGGAATGTGTGCTTAGGTTCATATTTATGTCATGACATTATGATTATTGGCACATGTCTTATTTATGCTTTCATTGTATGCCATGATCATCATTGATGAAGTTAGGATTAATTAAAATTGATTTAAGGACAATGACATGATTTGGAGTCTCATGTATAAGAGAATCAAATACAGTTGTCTAGAAAAATGCATGAGCCCCTAGATTAGGAAGAACAAAATTCACATCTCATATCAAATTGGCATGTGTGTGTATTAATACACTTTAGACACATGTGAAATGTTAGGAAAGTGAGTTAGGTTCAAGGCGCATAGATTTTGCATCTAGATGAACTCCAACTCATTTAAATCTAATGATGGATCATGGGGAAAGCTAAAGGGGGAGATTGTAAAATCTCATTGGTATATGAGACATTGATACTCTTGGGGAGTCTTTTTGATGTGTGCCAAAGGAGGAGAAGTGAGATTTAAGTTAGGTAAACCTTGACTATGGTTTGGCATTGGAAGTGTTTAAGTTTAGATTATTATTAGCCTAACTTAAAGGTATTGTCAAACATTAAAAAGGGAGAGATTGTTGGTGCAATCGACCTAGGTCACGATTGACTAGACTCGAGTTTAACTCGAGTAGTATTTTGATGTTTGATAATGGGTTGACCATTGTTTGACAATGGGTTGACTATATGGTTGACATGGGATTGACCATATGATGGAGAAGTCCAAGTGGGACACTTGGCACATGAAAAGTCCAAGTCTTGAGTATTTGGTATGGAAAGTCCAAGTCATGGGTACTTGGCAATTGAAAAGTCCAAGCATAGATCTTGGCATTTGAAAAGTCCAACATGGAGTTGGCATGGAAAGTCCAAGGGTGCGATATTGGCGGTGTAAAGTCCAAGCATAGTCTTGGCGACATAAGTCCAATGTTTGACGACGTAAAGTCCAAGCGTGTGACTTGGTAGCGTAAGCTCAAATGTGTCTTGGTAGTGTAGACCCTATTAGCATGACAATAGCCGATGAAAGTACATGAAGGCTAACGTATGGATGAATAAGTCATGGATGACTTGGAGGGATCCGATAGGCGTGAGGTTGATGGAGGTGGCTAGAAGGCTTAGGTCTAGGCTAAGGGTAGTCTAGCAAGTATGAGAGGATCATATTTGGGGTAAATCTAATGGTTGAGGTTTAGCAGTCGACTGATCAAGTGTTTTGATACTTGGCAGTCGAGTTGACTCTGAGCAGTTGACTGGGATTATGACCAGTCGGCTGTTCGGGAGTCGACTGACGATCGACTGTGGCCGAGTGGCCTTGGCAGTCAACTGCCAGCCTTGGATAGTCGACTGGCCAAGTAGTCGACTACCATGGAAGATAGTTGACTACTGTTTGTAGCCACGAGCACAGAAACTTCCGTAGTCGACTGATAGAGCAACAGTCGACTGCTAGGGTTTGGCAGTCGACTGGTGAGCTATTCATTGGAATTTTTTCAGCGTGGATCAAGTCGTTGTGAGACAACAGCTACAGGAGCAATCGACTGATGGGTATGAGCAGTCGATTTCTAGGTGAAAATCAGCCCGAGTTACAACTTTATAAGGAGCTCAAAGAGGAAGATTTTAGCTATGGTTCTTGGGGTGATTTGAAGGAGAATAGTTGGTGTTTTCCAGTCCTTCAAAGTCAGTCCAAAGCAATCAACAAGCAAACAATCCAAAGTTCTTTTTGTAAAATTTTCTTTACTTGTATTTGTGTATTTCTTAGTTTATTTGTTGTATTACTTTTGTAATCATTTGTACGAGATTTCTCCACCTCTGGATTGTTCCAAGAATGAGTGTATTAGTAGTGGTGTGCATCACTAGGTCCATTTGAGCTCGCCCCGTGGAGTAGGAACCCTAAGATTTCAAACCATATATATCCTTGTGTTGATTGTGCTTGTGTGTTTATATTTGTGTTCATATTGTATTTCTATATTCTATTGTGTTAACAAGTTTTGTAGATAAGCACAAAAGTGATCAAATTCCAAGCGAACGAACGCGACATTCACCCCCCCCCCTTCCCTCTAGCGCGTCACCAAAGGTCCTACACAGACTACATCATGAGGGAGATATACGAAGGTTGCTGTGGAAATCACCCGGGAGGGAAGATCCTAGCTTAGAAGATCCTATTAGTGGTTATTTTTTATCAACTCTGTAGAAGGACATTGCCCATTGTATCCATGTTTTCCTTAGCTATCAAAAGCACCAGAATTTCTCTCAGCAGCCAGCATGTTGAAGTTCTCGGTGATCTCATGTCCCTTCGATCAATGGGGAATGGACATTTTGGGGTCGATGCCAATAGGGCCAAGTCAGAAGAAATTCTTGCTTGTGGCAGTGGATTATTTTTCCAAGTGTGTGGAGGCCGAGCCACTACCCAAAATAATTGAAGATCTTGTGCTCAAATTTCTTTGAAAAAATATTGTTTGCAGGTTTGGCATCCTACGAAGGATCGTCCCGGACAACGATTGACAGTTCCAAGGTAGAAAGATCAAGGAATGATGTCAACAGTTAGAGATCCAACAAACTTTTACCTTGGTAGCATATCCTCAGAGCAATGGGCAAAGTTGAAGTAATCAATAGGGAATTAATTCGGTGACTCAAGACTAAGCTTGATCATACCGCAGGAAGTTCGGTCAAGGAGTTGCCAAGTATTCTCTGGACATACCGAATGACCCCCAAAGACGGTATGGGAATCACCCCTTTCCACCTAGTTTATGGGTTGGAGGCTATAGTCCCTCTAGAAATTGGCATGGAGTCACCCAGATTTCCACTTATAATTCAGATGGCAGCGATAATACGGGAAAAATATTAACGGAGCTGGACTTGGTGAGCGAGACTTGAGAAAATGTTGCCCTGCGGATGGGGATATATCGGCTGAAGATAACTTAGGCTTACAACAAAAAGTTTATGCCTCATTCTTTTTAACCCAAGGACTTTGTATGAAAGAAAATTCAGCCTGCAGGGCAGGTTCAGAAGTTATCGCCTTGATGGGAAGGTCCCTTCAAGATCATCAAGAAGCTTAGCTCGGGAGCCTATTACCTATAGGATGACAAAGGAAGCTCACCGGGTCGTGGAACGCTTTTCACCTACAGCCTTATCATGTATAATTTGCCAAGAGGGTATGATTGTATTTTTCCTTAAAGCAATGAATGGCCATCATTTTGACATCAACAAAGTAGTCATTCGGCACATCATATTTCCTCGTGTCTCGGATCAAGGTGTCCCCCAGAAAAGTCATCATTCAGCGCATCATATTGCCTCATGTCTCGGATGAAGGTACCCCTCAAAAAAGTCATCATTCGATGCATCATATTCCCTCGTGTCTCAGACCGAGGGGTCCCTCAGAAAAGACATCATTCGGCACATCATATTCCCACATGTCTTGGATCGAGGTGTCCCGTAGAAAAGCCGTCATTCGGCACATCATATTCCCTCATGTCATAGACTGAGGCATCCCTAAAAAAAGTCATCATTCGGCGCATCATATTCCCTCGTGTCTTGGACCAAGGCATCCCTCAGAAAAGCCATCATTCGACGCATCATAACCTCATGTCTCGGACCGAGGCATCCATCAGCACAAGCCACCTATCACGGCATGTTGTATCCTCTCGTCTCAGATTATGGCACCTATCAGGCGGAGCACCCATTGCAGAATTACCACCTTCCTACCGCCACGTGGACACAAGGGAAAGTACTGTACTAGACAATAGTTTGCCCCTCGGGGCATCCTTTTCATGAAAGTTAAAAAGCCCCATCGGTCGGGAAGTGCTCTCCTCACTCGACCTCTCATTTTCCTTCCCAAAAGGTACACTACTTGGCCCAAAATAGTTGATCTTCATAAAAGAAGCATTACAAGCAGTTCATTACAAAAGTGGGAAGAAAAATTACAAGGGGCGGACGAATCACTTCCCAAGTTCTCCAAGCGCTTCATCAAGGGTTTCATCTATTAACCACTACAAGTCTAGAAAGTCATAGGATGCTCCCTCGGGTGGATAGTCGACTTCCTAGAAGTGTAGGATAGCCCAATCGTAGTCGATTTCTAGAAAATCCATCGTGTGTGCCCCTAGGATATCAGCGAACTCTTCTAAAGAAAGGAAAGCCTTTTTTCGGCTTTCCCAATGGCCCTCCTCATCGGCTTGGTAGGAAGATAGCTCCACCCTGGCTGCTTCAACTCAAGCAGCCAACTTCTCTCGGTGGGTTGCCTCCGCTGTCGCTTGTGTAGGGAATTGCTTCCCGCTTTAGCTGCTCGTGCATGGCAATCCTATCTACGTCCCCGGATTAAAAAAATAATCCTTGACGAAGACGGATTACCCAAGCAATCGATCCATCATCGTGTTATTTGATTCGAGTGGTCTCTTGAACAAACTTGTTATTCAAGCAACCTAACTCTTTTCCTCGATTAGCCGCAGAATAGATGATGTACAGATCGTCAATTTTTGTGTTTATCTTCAGGGTCCAAGTAAATTAGCCACATACAATCACATACAAATTGCATAGAACAATAAAGAAACTTAAACAAGAATTATATCTCTTGGTCTTCTATTGTATGACCTATGCTCCTCTTGAACGTTGTGTGGACAACGATCCTCCAAGAGTTGAAGCCTCCTAGATCGCGTATCTTCCTTTCCTTGTTCACTCCGAACAAAGGAAGATAACCAAACAATTCTTCTCCTATCTAGAGCCGACCACCAAGCCACCAACCTTGGTTGTTGCTGCCGGCCAAGGAGAGGAAGAAGGGATATGGGCGTTGGCCAAGTGCTCCAAGGGAAGAAACCCTAACACTTGTTGCCGCCGGCCAAAGGAGAGAAAGAGAGGGAGGAGCCACCGGCCAAGCTAGAGAGGGAGAGGGAGGCGCCGCCCAAAACAAGGGCCAAACCCTAGGTTGTGTTGCCGCCACCCACAAGGAGAAGCCAAAACCTAAGTTGCCGCCCGAGCCTCCAAAGCCAACTCCAAAACCCTAAACCACAACTCTCTTCCTTTGCCGCCCACTCCAAAAACCCTAATCTCCAAAAGGATATCTCACGCCCAAGCCTTGAAACCTTATTTATAGATTTCGCTCAAGCCTCCTTTTAATCGTGTCTGTTGGATCTAGGCTTCATGAGGGTTTTAATATTAGGCTACAATAGGGACCATGAGAAGAAGTTGAATCTTGGCCACCCAATGGATCTGGCCCACATAAAATCTAATCCATTAATGATGATCCATTCCACTAGAGGATTATCATTGATCTACCTCACCAACCCCCATAAATAAATATGGGCTCCATATATTAATTATACAAATGTCTCCCCGTATTTAAGATATCGAATGTCCGTCAATTAATTAATTTACTAATAATTAATTAATCAACATCTAACTCCATAAGTAGTACCACTCAACCTCATCATCATGCCAGACCAAGTCCACCTGCAAGGTTTATATGATGATCTTATGAGCTCCTCAAGGGGACATCATCATCCTAATACATAGGACACGGTTTCCACCTATAATCAACGGCACACCATGTAAATAATATTATTTCCCAACTTACCGAGCCTATCGATTTAATCTATAAATCTCGCCCATTGATAAATCAAAGAAATAAATACTAAGTACATGTGCCCGTTATTATATCGGAATTAAGAGCATGTACACTATAATATCCGAGGTCCGATTCAATTATGTAGTCAGCAATAAATTGACTCGCCTCTAAGTTGGTCCTGCTCAATACACACAAAGTGTACTAGTGTAATTCTATGGTCAAGACAAATCAATATCAAATTACACTATAACCATACCAATGGTTTGTCCAAAACCATCTTGGTTGTGAGCCTCTACTTATACTCTACAAGGAACAAATAACATGATCTTCCGTGTGACACCACACACCATGTTATCTACAATGCAATGTATCAGACAATATGCATGACCATAAATATGCAAACAATGATCATGTGATTCTTATTTCAAAAATAAAGATGTTCATACAAAGAATAGACTTTTCAGTATACATCCCAACAGCTTGAGATAGTCGAGCTTGCTCAACTTCAAGCACTTTAGCTTGAAGTGCTTCCACCTCAGCTGCTTTGACACGGAGCTCTTCCACCTCTACCATTTTGGTTCGGAGCTCCTCCACTTCGGCAGTTTTGACCCGAAGCTCTTCAATTTCCCGCGCTTGAGTCTGTAGGTCAAATAACTCAGCCTCATACCGAAGGACTTTCACCTGAAAGGCTATAGACTCCACCTAGGTGATCTTGAGCTCTCTCTCCTTCTCATGGAGTTGGACAAAGACATATGTCACCTGAGCTCGCATCCCTTGGAACACACCGATCATTTGGGGAAGTCGTGTCATCAATTCCAAGTTGTGAGCCTAGAACTGTCGAATGAAACAGTGAGGCTATGATTTGAACCAAGTTATAATAAGAGTATAGATGACCATTACCTGAGTTAGATGAACATTCATAGCATTGCAGAGAGCCGACACGGATTTGTCTCTAGCAGACTCCCCAGCTGCCTCATGAATCTCCTTGAGAAATCCTTTTGGAGCAGGATGTTCCTTCCTCAATAAGTCGTGTCCTGAAGCCATCCTTGAAGGGATGGACTTGAGTTGCGCCCTCGAGACACAGAGGGTACCTCGGGCGGGGGAACGGGAGCCTCAGGATAAGGCTCAGTAGGGATAGGAGTCGGGCTGAGGAACCTAGGCGAAGGAGCAGCGGGTGCTAGGCTAGAGGATTGTCCAGTGGAGTTCGATCCAGCCAAGCGTTGAGATTCGGATCCAAGGACCCCTGAGAAGGGCTCCCCTCAGTCGAGGATTCAATCACTCGGCCCCTCTTCCGATGCCTAGGCCGCTCCTCTGACTCTCCGGAGTTGATCGTCTCGACCACCATAGAGGGTTGAGGTGGTGGTGGCTAGTCCGACCCAGTTTCATCCGGAGTCTCGACTGGAGCCTCGGGCGGGGCTATCATTTGAGCCCTTTTCCACTTCATACGCTTGTTGATGGATGCTCGTAGCATGACTGCAACTGTAAGGGGTGGAAAATGGGTTAGACGCAGATAAAATCGGAAAACAGACGTAAAAGTTTTACCTAAAGAGCCACTTAGCTTGGCCTCTATCGGACTTATGCCGAAATGATAGAGAACCCCCTCCTCTAGAAGGATGTTAACATTGAAGCTTAAACCGGAGAGCACCTCGGTTATCTCTCAGTAAGCTATCGACTTCTTAAAGTGATTCAAGGATGGAGTAGGAGGCAGCTCCAATTGCCAATGACTCGGCCAGGAGAAAGGATGGATAGGTTTCACAAATAGGTACCGAGTTTTTGGGAGGTGATAAGATTGGCTAGAAACCTAGCCTCTCATCTAGCGGTGAAGAAAAAGACCCCTACCTCTTTCCTCTTGGGGACGAAAAAGTAGTGAAATGCCTCGGCACTCAAAGGTAGATGCTAAAAAAGGAAGACGATTATGAACCCACATATTAGGCTGAAGGAATTGGGTGGAATTTGTTGTAGAGGAATGCGAAAGTAATCGACAGTTCCCCAAAGAAAGGGTGGAGAGGGAAGCGGAGGTCAGTCGTGAGTTTGTCGTGAAAAAAGGTCGTGAAGCCTGAGGGCGGCTCATGTGGGCATTGATCTAGCTTGGGCACCCTAAACCTATACGAATAAGGGATGTGGAAGGCCGACCTAAGTTTGCTACGGTCTTCTTGAGTTAAAACGGTACGGGGTTTGAGGAACCACAAGCTAGGACACTCTGTCGTAGGAAAACAAAGAAGGAGAAACTTGCGAATCGAAAGAGGCGAACTTGCTAGAGAAGACGACTGGAGGTTAGGGAAGCGCCTCAAGGAATAAATAGGTGTTACCCTAAGTCAAGGGAAAAGCTTATAAAGAAAAATCGGAGACAGTTGTTGGATCTCGATCGTCTAATGCTGGACCCTGCGAGATGCATGTCGTCCGACGAAAGTACAAAGGGGTTGATTAGACCTCGAGCGGTGAGAAAATCATTCCAAATTATCTGGGTACTTATATCTCACCATTAAAGGGGGATGATCTCGCATATTTGCGAAGTCATGCATGCTAGACGCACGCCCCCCTATAAAAGGGAGCGCAAATTTAAATGTTGCGGGTCCCAAGCCAAGGAACCCGTTAGCAAGGTAAGTCCAGTCTATCATGCTACGCATGTCCTTCGACTAGACCCGATGGGGATGCCTATGATGCAGACATAATACCCCTTGCCATGGAGTCCATGAAATGGAGTCATCTTCACTCATGTCTCGGCAGATGCAAGGCATGTCTCGGCAAACATGTGTCTCGGCAGGAGTATCTTCGCTCATGCCTCGACAGATGCAAGGCATGTCTCGGTAGACATGTGTCTCAGCAGGAGTATCTTCACTCATGCCTCGGCAGATGCAAGACATTTCTCGACAGACATGTGTCTCGGGAGGAGTATCTTCACTTGTGTCTTAGCAGATGCAAGGCATGTCTCGGTAGATATGTGTCTCAGCAGCAGTATCTTCACTCATGTCTTGGCAAATATGCGCTTCAGCCAGTATGTTTGTCATAGCCAACATATGCAAGTCATTTATGTCAGGACCGTTGAGGCAGGAACACCACGTGACAGGTAGACATCCCTACATGCCTCCATTGAGGGGACGCATCTTTTGTCTCTCATCAACCACGTAGGATACATTAATTAAGCCTCATATGCCTACCACATTTAATGAGATAGTATCCTCTACCATTCCCTGACATGTCATACCGATATATTGAAGAGCCCACACCCCCGTACAAATCCGTGGGAGTTTTTGTCGGTTTCCTAGCTTATATAAAGGTAGCTGGAGGAAGTCCGCGAGATGCGCTCACTATTCCTCTTTTTGTGTTTTCCTCTTTTCTCTTGACGATCTTAACTTGAGCGTCGGAGAGGTATTGCCGAGATATCTCTCGGCGCCCCCCAACTCGTGCTTACTTCTCAGGTTTCTTCCCGGCCACTACGATAATCTTTCCTAACATGCGTTTCAAGTTGATAAGCCTGAAGACCAACGGGAGCGGGTGCCTTCGCCTTATTGAAGCCTCTTCATTCTATCCGAATCATTCTCGAATCAATAGTCTTCATCTAAATCAGAGAAGTCCACCTAGATCATCTTTGCTACTACAAAACTCCGCCTCTTGGTGTCTCAACCCCAACACTTGGCTTTGACTCCATTAATTGTAAAAAGTTGTCTTGTTCCTGAATTTTTTGTTTTTTTTTTTGTTTTTGTGAAAAATGATAGGATATAGTTTTTTATTTCGATCAAACTTGTAGGAGCTACAAATTAAATCGGGCTCGAACAAGCGATAGAAACTATTTGATTAATAGGAACAAGACATTGTTCTATCTCTCAATTACCTAATATGAAGGGAGAGGGGAGAAACAAGAGAGTTAAATAGCCCGAGCGAGAAGGAAGGTTAGCTTGTTAAATGAAGGAATGGGAGGCGTTGGATAATTTTCACCCCTTCTTCCTTGGTGGAAATCTACAAGTTTTTTTAAGATTTTAATACGTGGAAGGTGTTTTAGGGTTTGGCTCTTCTTTCACTCTTTAATTTTAGGAGAGCTCCTCACTTATTCAATGGTTCTTAGAAGAGAAGAAATAAAATTGGATTTGACCTAATGCGGTATGGATTTTTCTTTCCCAATCTTAGGTCACCGAGGATGAGTTCTTTCCGACCGCAACAGTAAAGTCTCTAGTCATTTCCTGCCAAAGTTAACACAAGGTCAGAAAGTCATTGATGTCTTGACTAACGGTCCTTCGATGCCTAAGTTAGAACTTGTTGAAGGAAAATAACCGAAGTCAAAGATGCAGTAGTGTAGAGAAACAAGTGTAAGAATGTTCAACCCTCTCTCTCCGTCCTCCCCTTCTCCTTTTATAGCCTCCACAACTCTTTGGCAATGCCTTAGGGTAGGTCGTTGCGTAACAACCTACAATGATGATCCTCCATGTGGAAAGTCACGTGGATCGAGGTGATGATGTTGTTAGGCCGTTAGAGAATGACTTCTGTAAAGAATCTTTTATGGGACCTATGAGGCATCCTCAAGCTGTTACAAAAAAGGATGACATGTATGAATGAACTCTAATAAACCATTAAGGGAATATTTCATGAGGTCCCACCTTAACCGACTAGTTATTCCTCTATCAAAAAGTGGTCTCATGCTAACTGATTTATTATTCCTTTTTCATGATTTATTTCATTGAAGCTCAATCACTTACCATATCTCCCGAGTCATTCCTTCCCTAACTCGATAATCGGTTAGCATACTTCTCGAGTCGTTCCTTTCTGACATGAGACTCTGTCTGCTTCTTGAGTCGCCTCCTTTATGACTCGACACTCTGCCTGCTTCCTGAGTCTTCCTCCCTCCTGACTCGACACTCTATCTATTTTCGGAGTCACCTCTTCCCTGACACGCGCACTCTGCCTACTTCTCGAGTCAACAGAGCCGGCCCTAGGGGAGGGCTGCTGGGGCCCTCGCCCAGGGCCCAAAAAAAAATTTTCATAGAAAGGGCCCAATTTTCAAAATTTTTAATAGAAAATAGAGCCCAATTTCTATATTTCGCTCAGAGCCCATAGTTAAAATTTTAAAATCCGGGCTGACTCTGCGAGTCAGTCCCCTTCATGAGCTCGACCCTTGGCCCTACTTCTAGAGTTAGTCTTCTTGATGAGCTTGGCTTTCGGCCTACTTCCCGAGTTAGCCATCTTCATGAACTCGGCTTTCAGTCTACTTTCTGAGTTATCTCTTCCTTGATTCAACACTCTCAGCACTTAGCCATATTATGGTAGTATCATGACCTATTCGATCAATTAACTTGTGAACAAGAAACTAAATCATCCGTCTAGATAGTTAATTAATCGACAAAAAAAAATTCTTCAATAGAATTAAATTAATTCAATCAAATCGTGTGTATATCTTTTACTGCAAAGTTGCTTTTATCTTCATTTACGCCGACAAAGTTTGAAAATTAGATGGATAGATTAGGTAAGTTGTTTATATATATTATTCCGAATAGATTATTGAGAAGCAAAAAAATATCAATCAAAAGCGTGATCAATAATTTACTTACTTTTGAAATTAAATTCCCTTAGAATTTTATGATCCTCAAAATATCACTTGCTGTCTGGAAGATTTAATATATATATATAGCTTCAATTCGATCATTGGTCTAGGAATTTCTATAAATATCTCTTTCACTTGCTATCTTTACAAGTAATTTGAATTTATCTAATGTCCAGGATTATTTCATTTGCATGCAGTGGAGGGACCAAAAATTTTATGCAGAGAGCTATTTAAATGGCGTCCTTAGATTTAATTAATTTGGTGTTGAAGAGATCTAGTCGAATTAATCCACGTGTTTCATGGCGACCATCGCGACGGCGACAAGATATAGACACGTGTTGGGAGCCGATATACGCGTGCGTCGACACGTTTGTCCGTATCGACACATACGCCGTTTGCAGGGGGCCACCTATGCGAGGTCGACACATGTCTAGACAAGTGGGGCCACTCCTAAGGTCCTCGGTTTGGAATCGGAAAAAAATGTGGGCCCCACTTGGGTTGATCGTTCCATGAACTAAGACCATGTGGCGGGACAGGTCTTGTCTGATGTGACGTCGACATATTGTTTTGTCTTCCACGATAACAAACTCGAGCATGCATGGAAAACTTGTGTTTCCTCTTTCCTCTCCATTGACCTTGTAATTTTATCCTCTCTCTCTCTCTCTCTCTCTCTCTCTCATTACTAAAATATATGCGGCCTTTTTTAAGGTAAACGTGCGACAAAACTACAGCAAAGATCCTTTACTATGAATCTGTCAACCCAGTTCTTCATGTGCACATAATGTGCCATGTCCTTTACCATGATAGTTGACAGAGACAAGTAAAAGAATGAAAAAACTTGATAATTTTATTTGGTGGATCTAGCTAGCTGAGAGAAAAATTAAGATATTTGGATGCATGACTGAGAGCCTTCCCCGAGTGTCAGAATTTACCAGCAGCACTAGCAATGGCAAGGAACTCCACTGTCACTGTTGGATTAGCATCCAATCGAGTCAGCGCTCAGCTGTGGTGCTGCCATGGAATTTGCTCTCTGTACTGCTCGATCTGCCTCCTCACCCTCTTAAAGTAGAGCAGAGGAATTAAAATAAAATACAATGAAAACTCGCAGCTTTTATTTTGGGAATTAACAAAGCTAATTCGATACACTCGTGAATTGGGGGGGAATTGCAGTTAAGGCCAAGACCAGAAGGCTTGGTCCTCCGACTGTAACTCATAACTGCATGGATTGTGATCTGGCCTGAGGATGCCATAACCCAAAGTCTTATCCTTGTCGCCCAGATGGAAGGCATTCATGGGTCTCTCGCACTCTGATCTACTGGTGTTGACAGAGTTGAAGAAGTTCTCTTGTTTGCAAGCCTGATCGGCCTCCTCTTTCTCGAGAAGCTTGTCGGTGAGGAAAACCACCTCGGACTTGAGTTTCTCATTCTCCTTGGCCAGGTTATCATGATCGACCTTGAGTGCGTCGTAGTTAGACTTGAGTAATTCATACTCCTTTTCGAGATGCTTGGTCTTCGATCGAGCGCGTCGATTCTGGAACCATATGGCTACCTGTCTTGGTTCCAGGCCAAGGTCATTGGCCAGCTGCAGTTTCCTCTCTGGCTCGAGCTTGTTCTCGTGTTCAAAGTTCTTCTCGAGCAACCGCACTTGATCTAACGTCAGCCGCCTCTTTTTGCCCAGTTTCAGAGTGAACTCGTCCGAATCGGTTTCGTATATGTCAAAGTTGAGATATCTTCCTTGAGTCTCATCAGATCTCATCATGAACTGTGAACCTGAAGTGTAGTATTGTTCTGCAGTTGAAAAATTCATTAATCGTCATTTGACCGGAGAATTTGAAGAGCAACAAGCTACTTTTACTACATGAATGATCGACGAAAATAGAATTCAAACAGAATGCCCAAATATTCTTTTAGAAAGTTTAACAAAGTAGAGATCGGGCAAGAAGTTAAAGGATATAAATGCTAAAGAATCAAAAAAGCAATTGCCCTTGGGACAGAAGCAATAGTAACATTAGATTTGTCATCTCAAGTGCAGCATATCCTCGTTTTATAAGAAAAAATATGAGCTAAAATGTTACGAGGATAAGTTTAATGTTTGAGGATCGATGGATCTACTGAAACTCACTGAACTTGAACAGTAACAAGATGGAATCCTTTGAGCAATAGATGGAACTAGAGCTTTAGTTTATGATAAAGAACAGGAAAACTAAATAAAAGTGGAAATTAAGTAATTACCTTTGCATCCACCAGCAAGAAGTGCCTCATGATCTCCATTTGAATAGGTCCTTCCCTGCTTGAACAAAACTGACATGCTACCACTGCTACCAATTCTTCTGCCAGCCATCTCTATGATAAGTAGATCGAGAGGGCACGAATTCTCTCTGCCACACACTGTTCTCTAATCGAGCTTATCACGGAAGAAGCTGGTGATCATCACCATAACTGAGCCTTGAGATGAGCTCTGAGATATAGGGTCGCTCCACCACATCTTCCTGTGTCTCCCAGATGGAAAGCAAAGGACCAAAAGCAGAGCAAAAAGATGGGGAGGATAAGAAAAAAGGAGTTTGGATGAGCACAAGAGGGAAGATAAAAAGATTTGCCAGTTTCTGGGGCTCTCAGGGTGCTAAATAGGGAACCCAATGAGATAAGGAAATGTGTCAAATAAATATATTAATGGTAACTAAGGGAAGAGAAACAAAGGTGTTTTCTTGTGGAGTATGCGATGCTATATTGTGAAAAGACTACGACCTTGAATTGGTTTTATTGGGAGTTTACATCTTCACCATCTCTGAATGCAGACCCTGTCTTTGTATTCTCTCTCAGGACCACAAGCATTCAGATAAATTAAGAAGGGAAGGAACTCTGAAATGGTACATGTTTGGAGATGAGACTGTGCAGTAATTTCTGGACTGGTAAAAGATGTCAGCAATGTTTAAGGTGGAGATAAATAAGATAAGATTTGTGAAGTAGAAGTTAGGCTGGAATATAAATATATTAGAAGGAAGAGATATAGATGACAATGTGAAGCATGAGACTAGATGAGTCAAACTTAAGCACAAAATGTTGAAAGTGAAGTGAATGGTCCTTGGCGTTTGCTTGTAAGCAAGCTCAATTCAAAAGGAGATTGTGAGTTTTGGTGACCTATTTTATGCATTTTGCCCGGAGACCCACTGCCATGAACAAAAACTATTATAAAAGGACGAACTATTATAAAAGGGGGTTCACCTCAATGGCTCTGATTATTTTCATGAAAAAGCACCGGGAAGATCCTTTTGGAGTAGTTTTATTCCCCCACCATGTAGCTTAGCCTCCCTCCATGTGTGGATATCCACTGTTGACGGTTAATTTCGATTTGACCAAACCATGATATTGCATTTTGCAACACCATATTACATTTTGGAAACACCACAACAATGAAAAGCTTTATATTTCAGAATGCAAAATTTCTACTTCAGCCAGGCGGTTTCTAGTTTTGCAGTAGAGAAGATAGCAAAGTGACTTGCCACATTGGTTGGGTGTCCTTGGTAGCAAACCCGACTAATGCTCCAACAAAGCCATATAAGTCCTGAACCAAAAGGATGCAACGATCCCGCATAAAGAAGTGTCACATATCCACCTTCACCTCAATGGTTTTTGTGTCAACTTCACCAGACTGAGAAATGAATTTGGCCTCCGTTCATGTTGGAATAGCCTGCTGATTCTCCCACAATTGTCGAATCAAGCTTTGACCACTGTGCTTGACAATGGACTCACCAGGTGGTAATACAATGCCATTACATTGCCGACCCTTGTTCGTTCCTAAAAGGAGGTTATGAAACAACCACTTAGAGTCCAGCTCATGCATACCAACTTTCACTGTAACTACTTAGTTGTTGCTATTGAGCATAACTTCAAGCATTTATTCTGTTTCTTAGATGAGGGATGAGTAGCTTCAGAAATCCATACAGGGTCAGCAAGGCAATTAGATCAGCATTAATAAGGTTCAACCCAGTGTTTTAAAAGCCGATTCGTTTCGTCCGAAACGTATCGTTCCGTCGTGGGACCGAAACCAAACACCGTGTGAAATCTCGCATGACAGACAGAAGCGCGATTCCTTCTGTTGTGATTCCTTCTGTCGAGCGATAGATTCGTTCTGTGGTTCACGCGATTAAAGGTGCGATGATTAAAGATCACTCCGAGGAAGTTATATAGGAAACTTATCTG
This sequence comes from Wurfbainia villosa, assembly GCA_025175895.1. Taxonomy (NCBI): domain Eukaryota; kingdom Viridiplantae; phylum Streptophyta; class Magnoliopsida; order Zingiberales; family Zingiberaceae; genus Wurfbainia; species Wurfbainia villosa. The sequence continues at coordinate 2,364,895 of CM046005.1, forward strand.
GAAGCAAATGCATAGCCGCGGCGAGCAACAGCGAGGCAGAGGCGGCGAGCAGCGACGACGACTCCAGGTATGATTATTTTTTTTAATGCTGCTTCGATCACCCGATCCCGCGCACGATAGCGATCACCGAGCGCGCTCGGGATTGCGATCCCGCGCGCAATAGCGATCACCGAGCGCGCTCGAGATCGCGATTGCGATCGTCGATCGCGGCGCAGCGGTGATCGCGATCACCGTGAATCGTAGAATCGCGGTTAATAAAAAATTTAACTTATATAAATAATTAATATAAAAATTATAATATAATTATAATTAAATAAATTATTAATTAAAATTTTATATATAATATAAATTAATTAAATGGTAAAATTTAATTAAATTAATTATTAATTAATTTTTATTTTTATTTAAAATTATAAAAATTAAACAAATAAAAAATATTTTAATTAAATTATAAATTCAATTTATAATTTATTTAAAATTAAATCTTTAATTATTTTTAAAAATTAATAAAATTTAAAAAAAATAAATAATTTTAGAATTTTATAAAAAAAATTAAAATTTTTATTTGATAAATTTTAAAAAAATTTAAAATATAATATAAATTATATATTTATAATATATATAAATTATAGTATTTAATATAATTATTATATTTTATAAATTTTAATATATAAATATATAACAGTATAATTTTAAAAAATTAATAGTTAATTTATATAATTATTTTATATGAATTAATGTTTTTATTATTTTATATTAAAAACAAAATAAACATAAATTATAATAAAAAATAAAAAATATTTACGGTAAAGAAATCTAAAATATTTAATTATTAAAAATCTATAACAATATATATTTTTATTAGATTGTATTGTTTTGAATAATTTAATTGAAGATATATTAATTGATCGAGAATGGGACCGAGACTAAAACGATAAATTAGATAATTTTTATTTTAAATTTTTTAATATTGTAATTATGAATATTCATTGTAAATTATTTTTTTAGTATTTTTTTTTAAAATTTTATAATGCATAGGTAGGCAGGCAAATGGCATTAAAACAACATTCTTATGATCCAGCTTGGAGACATGCACATCGAATAGAAAATCAATTTCATTGGCAATGTTTATATTGCAATATGATTGGATGTGGCGGTGGAGCTACACGCATAAAACAATATCTTGCTGGTGGATATCCGAATGTTTCTAGATGTTCACAAGTTCCCGATGGAATTCGTCGTGCAATGAAACAGGAACTTGATGAGAAAAAAGAATTAAAGTATAAGCGACAACAACAACAGGAAAATTTTGATAGGCGAGCTTCTGAAATACCAGTTTATGATGAATTTGAAGGTCGTGGTGAAGATTTAAATGAAGAAGAATTTTCAGCAGCTCTTTCTGCTTCTAGAACTCAATATGCATATGATGAACACATGCGATATGGTGGCAAAATAGTTGGCGCTAGTGGTAGTGGCTCATTTGGTGCTAGTGGAAGTGGCTCAATTGGTGCAGCAACACTAGAGAGAACTGCAAGTGCTCGCATTGCTTCAACAAAAACTGATATTGGTCGTTTCTTTCCTTCTACATCACGAAGGCGTGCAGTTGATATTGCTGATATTGATCCATTAACATTCTCAGACCAAGCTAGTAAACAAACTAGGTTGATGATGCTTATACAAAAGAGAAGAAGAAATCAATTGGCCAAAGTATTGCTAAATTTTTTCATTTTAATCGAATTTCTTCCAACGTGGCAAATAGCACATACTACCGCAGCATGGTATCTAACATCCAAAAATGTGGTCCTGATATTCAACCTCCAACTGCGCATGAAATTGTTGGTCCATATTTAGATGAACAAGTAAAGGAAATCAAGACTTGGATTCTATCATGCAAGAAGCAATGGAACTTATATGAGATTACATTGATGTGTGATGGCTGGACAGGACCTACACGGATGAGCATTATCAACTTTCTACTATATTGCAATAGAAAGGTGATATTTCATAAATCCGTTGATGCAACTGCAGAATATCATGATGCATCTTATATATATCATTTGATGAATAGTGTAGTGCAAGAGATAGGTGTAGAGCATATAGTACAGGTGATTACAGATAATAGTGTCAACTTTAAAAGAGTCGGAGAATTACTGGAACAAGAGTATCAAATATTATTTTGGACACCATGCACAGCACACTGTATTGATTTGATGATGGCAGATATCGGAAGGTAGTAAAAAAAGGTGAATTGTTAACGAAATTCATATATAATCATCATTGGGTTCATGGATTAATGAGGAAAATTATTGATGGAGAGATTTTACGACCAGGAGCAACTAGATTTGCAACTCACTTTCTCTTATTAAAGTCGTCGTTTCAAAAAAAAAAAAGGATTGAAGACCATGTTCACTTCTGAGGATTGGGAAACCTCTTGATACTCTAGCACGATTGAAGGTAAGGAGGCGCAAAAAATTATCATATCTATTAGATTTTGGGATTACATTGCAGAGATTTTTACAGTAATAGAGCTCTTGTATGTTGTTTTACGTAAAGTCGACATGGACAAAAAGCCACATATGGGCAATATTTACCACCTGATTCATAAAGCAAAAGAGGAAATTAAAAGATGTCTACAATCATCGACTAAATATCAATATTATATTGATATAATCACTTCAAAGTGGGACAATCAAATGGGAAAGTATATTCATTTGACAGGTGCGTATTTTTTTAATAATAATTTTTTTAATATTGCTATTAATAATTATATATCTTTAATTATTTCAGATTATTATCTCAATCCAGCATATCAATATCGTTATAATCTTGCCACAAATGATAATTTGTTAGTCGCCCTCAGAAATGTAATATTAAGACTACAAACAAATAGAGAATTAGCTGCTGAGACTATTAATGAAAGTCGATTATTTCGATAGGGATATGGTTCTTTTGCTGATCCTTTTGCAATATCATGCAGATATAAAATGGATGCAAGTAAATGTAGCATAAATTATGACTTATTATTATTTACAAATGAAAATACTATGTTAAGTTTGATTTTATTTGTCTTTCAGCTGAGTGGTGGTTACAGTATTGAGGATCGCCTCAAATTTGAAAAAGATTGCAGTACGAATTCTCTCACAAACAACATCTTCAAGTGGTTGTGAAAGAAATTGATCAACTTTCTCCCTCATTCATACCAAAGTACGAAATCGTCTTTCTTATCGTCACTTGGAAAAAATGGTCTATGTTTATTATAATATGCGTCTTCAACTAAGAGCAATAACAGAAGAGCAAGAAGAACAAGAATCTGATAATGTAGACTCATTTGATATTGAATTTGTCCAAAGTGATAACGATCCAATGATGGATTGGTGGAGTGCTATTGAGGCCGAAAATCCTTTACTTGATGAAGCAGGAGATCCATCACAACCATCTCAGTTTCTTACTCAGCAGATTGAAATAATACAAGCTAAAAGAGGTATCGTTGAGGAAAATGATGATGATGAAGCTTTTGACCAAGAATTTCGATTTTCTGGATCTCGACTTAAACGTTCTCAAGCATCTCAATCCAAAATCCAACAAACATATGTAGATAAAGGCAAAGACAAAGGCAAAGGCAAAGCTCTGACAACTTTTATTAAAGAGAAAAGAAAGAGCATAATTCCTACTTTTAAAGAAAAGAGTCAACTGAGAATTAATGAAAATCCACTCGATGCAATTGATGAGCAAGAACATGATGATAGTAATGAAACATCATCACCTTCTGATACTGCAATCCAACGAGAAGTTCAAAATGATGGTAGTGATGTTAATAGCAGTGCAAGTACTCATGGAAGTAATGATAGTGATGGTGCACTCGGTGGTTGTGAAACTTATATTTCATCAACTTCAACATCAGAGCCTTGGACATGTGAGCAAAATTTCACACATGCAACTCAAGATGAAGATCATAGTGCTAGAACTATTAAAGTCAGTATCAACATCGATATAAGGGTGATAGACAAAAAGAAGCTCATGATTATCGAGATATGCGAGAGAGTTTAGTTGAGATTGATTCTGATCGGAGTTCATCATACTCTCGGTCTTATTATAGCTTTGATGCATTATATGGTGATCAATCATATCCAACATCGGAAACGTATGTTTATCCTTATCCTGTACCAGTTCCGATTCCAGTGGTAGCAGTTCCAGTCCAACTTCCAGTGATGAATCGAAACACATTGATAGATATGTGGAGAAATCAATATCAATATTCTATGTCATGGGATAATTATTTAATTTGGGCGTTAGAGAATTATGGAATTGATCTAAGCAGAATGTCGCAAGAACCAATGTTTTCATTTGATTCACAACACTCTTTTTGGTATTAGTAAAATAATATGTTATGATATATCAATTTTAATTTAAGTTGTTGATGTATCAATTTTCTTTAAAGAAAAATATATTTATTTACTTTTATCTCTTTGATATCAATTATTTCAAGAAAAAAAATCGAAATATACTTAACAATAAATATTTGAAACTAAATGAATAATAACCTTTAAAATAATTAAATATTAATATTTAAAAAAATAGAAAAAAGTAACGAAACAGTATCGACACGCACGATACAATACCGAAATCGTATCGTTCCGGTCATTGACCAAAATCTCAGTACGACTCGGCATTTAAAACTTTGGTTCAACCGTCCATTAAATTTGATGAAATCTCCGTTTGTAGTATCAGCAGTTAACTGAAATAGGTGATGCTAAGCTTGAAGCCTCTTCAGTAATCTTTCACTATCACAAAAAAAGTTTAAATTAATTACCTTGACTGACTGATAGTTCAGAATAATAAAACTGAATATTGTTCTCAGCCTAGGAGTGGCAAGTTCATTTCTGACAGTGGCTAGAAGCTGACAGGAAAGGGTAAAAAATAAAAGAATATTTAACAGAAGTATTAGCTAACCCCAGTTTAGGCACCAAATGAATTAGCATCAGATGAAATAGAAAGTACGCAGGGAAATGATGTGTTTCAAACAAAATCAGAATGAGACTGGTAGAAAATATTCTGCATAAAATGACTTGTCGAAGCCTAAAAGTGAAGTTACTGCTTAAATTAAAATCACTTTAACATCAAAAGTGACATTTTTATTCTTTAGCAGAGATTGGAGCTTCACAATAATCAGTTCATTTTTCCTTGTGGCAGATCAATGGCCGACAATAGACAATGTCAATCAACAATTAATTAACATATACATGTATATATATATCAGTTAGGTTTTTGCAAAGATCAGTATAACTGTAAACCCATTAAGATAATAATACTGGTGATGATTTTATCCTATTCCTGAAAATTAAATAAGCATTGGAACCCTAAAATCCACTTTTTAATTAGATTCTAGAGAACACTATGGCTATGTTTGGTATCGTGTCATTTGAATGTAATCAGACGATTACATTCTGCGCAATCACTATTCTTGTCTTAATAATAATGTAATCACGGAATAATCTGACAAAATCTGACAAAATTTTATAAACAAAACATTTATTCTGACACAAAAATCTATGTCCAGGATTACATTCTGACGATTTCAATAAATTACATTTGCATGCATGCAAATGTAATTTATTGCATGCATGCAAATGTAATTTATTGCATGCAAATGTGATTTAAGTGTTATTTAGCGATCGGCGCGGTCGGTCGATCTGCACAATCGGCACGGGTGGATCGGCGGGCCGGCGATCGGTGATGGTCGGCCGAAAACCGGCAGCGGCGCATCGGACCGGCGGCCGGCGACGACCGTGGCGACGTTGGCCGGCGGCGGCGGCCGTGGCATCGGCCGGCCGATCGCCGCGATCAATGGTGGCCGGCGATTCAATCGCATCGGTGATCGTCGGCCGACTACGATCGCTAGTTTTCGTCGTCGTCATCGTTGCGTTGACTAGGTCATCGTCGTCGACGCCACTATCGTCTTTGTAATGGATATCAAACAAAAGAATGTAATGCGCTTCAGGGTCAGATTACATCTGATGTTATTAGTAATGTAATCGGATTACATTCGTTGATTACATTCTGACTTGGATTACATTCGAACACTAATTTCTATTCTATTTCAACCGAATGATTTTAGAACGCATCATCAGACTTAAAAAGTCCAACCCAATCACTATTAACTCAACAGCAAGAATAATAACAAATGGAAAACAAGAACCTAATCGAAGACACAAGATAACACTGTAACAAACGAAAACAAAACATTTACTTTTCCACACAAGTAAATTCGAGATAAACTGACGAGGAACAAAAAAAAAAGGGTCCAAAACCGCCTAAAAAAAAAACAAAGCACGATGAAAAAAAGAATTTACGACTCCGTTCAACGTGTAGATATTGGTAATGAACATCTGGTAGCCCCTATAAAGAAGATCTGCACAAAAAATTCGGAGAAAAACATCGGCAAGAATATAGCAAAAGAAGAAAAAAAAAAGATTGAAATGGAACAAAAAAAAGAGAGGCAAACGTGCACATCTCGTCTCTTTCCCCGACGTTGGAATACAATCCCGAGTCCATCGCTTCCTCGCCCTAGAAATGGCACCGAAGCCGAAGAGACGATTCTGCACTGTGGGAGTGGAAACGTGGAATTGCAAATAGTTTTTATTGGTTGGTTTCGTTTTATTCCCGGACTTGCAACCACACAGTGCGGTTCGGTGTCCGTGGAGATCATCACTGCCGTCATTTATGAACTTCAGGGTCCAGATCGATCGATGTTCATAGACGCGCCGACGACACCGACCATCGGATGAGAGGCGCCTGTAACGGTTGACAAAAGGATGAACACTTGTGATGTGAGCTTGGACGAGCGGTCGATTTTTATTTTTAAAAAATTTCACTTTTTGTTCTAAAGTCTAGAATCTCATCTTGAACACATTTCATAAACTTTTTATTTCACTTTAAAACAATAAAAAAAAAAGATTAAAAGCGAAAGAAATTAGCCTAATCAAAGAGTGCTAAAAAATTCTTCAAAGATAAAACAAATATTAAGAACATTTTCCTGAGCAAATGATAAATTTTGTCAAAGGGAAGAATGAGATCTTAACTGGAGGGCATTAGTATTCACATCACCCATCAAAGAAGAGCACAAAGCTTCGGGAGATTCAAAAGGGCGAGCTGCAGTTGTCTATATAATGGAATGAAAAACATATGTCACAGTTAACACCAATCCAGCAAACAAGAAGGATCATGTTACAGGGTTTGAACAAGAACGTAGGTAGACAATCAGTTTACTACAACCAGTGAAATACAACCTGAATATAAAACAAGCAACATCTGTTGTCGTAGAGGATGTTTCGATGATAAGATCATCAGTCTGCTGTCCAGCTCTGCTCGACGATCTCGCGAACTTTTCTGTTGTATTCACGCTTGTTCTCGCTGAACATCCGTGCAGCTTCAGAATTTGCAGGTGAGTTGGGATTCGGATCACAGAGCAACGACTGAAACAATTTTTTTAAAAAGAAAAAAAAAAGGAATACATTTAGATCCTGATAACTCTTACACTAACATTGCTGTCTCGATGCATTTCAATTCAACCTATCTCAAAACTGTCTGTCTGGGGCAAATCAGAGTTTGTGTAAACATATAATTAATCAGATACGTGGAAAAATGACTGCTTCCCCAATGTTCTAAACATTTATTTTATGAAAAAATATATTAAAAAAAATTGTAAAGAGTATTGAAATAGGTTCTATAGCCACCTTAGACAAGATCGCCAGTCATTCCTCTGAACCTACTCAAATAGTGAATATATATAGATTCGGGGGTAAGGTGATAACAGAAAAATGGAAATTGTTAGCATTAATTGGTGATGGCTGTTCATGGTCATCCATAGAGAGATAGAGAGAGACAGAGAGAAGAAAACAGGAGATTAAGATTGCAATTTGCAGGAAGAAAAAAGGGAGAGGAAAATGGTGATGGGAAAAAAATATATACTTCAACAAAAAAAAAAGCAAAAATTAGTTAGAGCGAGAGGAATCAAAAGTGAGATAATATCCTCATTCTTGAGTATATTTCAGCTTTTGCAGTCTCCTTTGACACCAACTTAATTGTGCTTTTTCAAGTGTCTATGTTAGTTATACTTTTCCTTGTCTGTGTTATAGCCCCCGCGGGAAGGGGCTAGTGGCTAGCGCATGCAGAAAGTTGCACAAATGGACAATGGGTCAATTCCTCGCAAAAGCGAGTTCCGTCCCTCCATGCGCTGATTACTAATCTCAAGAGCCAAAGGTCCACCGTGATTTACCTCCCTTACGATAGCCCGGAGGCGGACTGGTAGGGGCCGCTAGGTTGGCGGTTCCAACCTTTTGCACAAATCTTTTTTCTAGTTCATGTAACAAGGCAAGGAAGACATCTATAATAAATATACTCCAACTTAAAAGGGTGTTAAAGTTACTAGGATCATCTGTCATGTGTAATGAGTTCAGTCTAACATTTGATATTTTAATTATAAAAATATGATCTAATAGCACTCTTTATAAAATGTTCTTCCCCCTCAACTGAGATGATGCTGAAAATGACCAGAGAGGACTTCGTCAAACCCAGTTTATACTTGTGAGTGCACATGAGAGAGATTTTGAACTTGCATATGCAAGCCTCAAGGTGTAGGAATCTCCAAAACAAAACCCAAGGAGAAGATAAATAAACTTGAGTAAATTGACAATTGAGTAAATTTGAGAATTGGAGAATTCCAATACCTGGATAGAGGTAAGAATTGCAGCCACATCATAGATTGGACTCCATTGGTTTTGTAAAATATCCAAGCATATGCTTCCATCAGCATAAACTAAACATAAATGAATATTTATCAGATAAAGAACAATGTAACACCATGTATAAACGGCGACAGAAACTAAATATTGCTAGTTACGTTGCAATATTTTGTTTATCCTGATTGGATACAACAAAGTAAATCTTCTCAGGCCAAGTTTACTTGCCTTTGCTAAATTTTGATAAAATAAAATGTTATAGTATCCAATCCAATGGAATGCATGTTATTGACACCTCCATTCTCTTACACTATCCCACTTCCCAAGGAGCATGGTTTAAAAACTTGATTCAGTACTAAAAGTATTGTAAAAAAAACTAAAAAGTTTCACATCTTATTATGATGGTAAATACTTTATGTTGATTGTTTCTCTTCTTGATATTATATCCATTACCTAGTTTTCTTTCTAATTTAGATCCTTACCATGATCTATTACCATTAGAATGAAACAGTTAAAATCAATTGCATCCCATATCTTTTTGTAATAGGACTTGTAATTTTTTGTAATTTCCTATAAATTATAAAATTTCATAGGTGCACACAGAGAGTAGAGGATAGCACTTGCAAGATTAATGCTTCTATGTTTGTGATGTATGTTCCACGTTGAGTGATTGACAGCTCAAGGGAAAGGGAACGCTTGGTTCACCCACCATTGAGGAACTCTTAGTTAATGATTGGATAACATGATCAGCAAGAGGAATAAGCAGTAGGCGAAGAGGAACCAAATCAAAGCAAGAAAAACCTTAAAGACCTTAGTAAACCTTTTACCAATGATGTAAAATTGTAAGGAAATGCTGATATAGATTTGGAAAATGGTGAACTATGTTGGTGCAATCGACCTATAGTCAAAGTTGACTAAGCTTGAGTTGATTTCGAATTGAGTTTTGATGTTTGAACAATATGTGATCGAGTTTGAACAACATGTGACCGAGCAAGACTTCTCACGAGGGAGATTATTAGTCATGGGTGACCAAGCTCGAGTTAATTGTGACGGAGAGTGTTGAAGAGGAAGATTTTTAATGCAATTGATTTTGGATCGCGATGACCATGATGAATATAGCATTCGATCAAAGTTGATTGAGAAGTCAAATATGTTGGTGCAGTAGGAACCAGATAATCGAACCTGAGTTTTAATTATGACAAAGACCCAAAATTAAGATCATATTGTTGTCTAACGAGCTGAACCAAGTGTGCAGGAATAGTTAAGCTGAGCTGAAGGTCGGCGACACTCGGAGAATCCCGAGTCGGGAAATCGTGGTGGTCGGGCGACACCGAGAGAACTTCGGAGGGAGCCGAAGAACTCAGGTGGAGACCGAAAGCAAAACTACAAGTCACAAAGAACCTAAGGTAAGCTCATGTGTGTGAGTGAAGGTAAGGTCGGGTCCTCCGTACGGGGACGTCCTTAGGCGGCGATCCGACTAAAACTTCCCATGGAAGGTCTAGGTCGAGATCAGACAGTAAGTGGCCGTCAAATTTACCTTCATTACTTTCATTTTGAGTTAACTTGTTGTAGCTGGATACTCTAGCCAACAGTTAACTGTTGGCTATTGGCAGTCGACTGCTGGGTTCATCAGTCGACTGTCATTCAAATTCCAGCTTCGATGAGAATTAAACCTCATCCCCTTATCTTGGGGTGAGGTGGCCTTCTTGATAGAATCTCAAGCTCAACGTCCACTAGGTTGAAGGGCTATAAAATGAGGAGTGTTTCACACTATTTTCAATCATTCCAAGCCTTCGAAACGCTCCCGCAACGTCGCTCTTCTACTACGACTCTACGACGCCAAAGTACTGTCGAAACGCCGACGACACAAGCTCAACCTCCATTTCCCTAGTCGTCGATATCAGTTCATTTAGTCGTCATCTTTAAACATTGTATTTCAATTCTTTATTGAGCTTTTATCGTAACGAGGAGAGGGGGTTTGTCTCTCTACCTCGAGATTTTCGAAGTTTTGTAATCGTTGTCTCCTACCTCCAACGAGGAGGAGACTAGTTTAGTGAATTGCCCTTCGTACGCGATCTCGGATCGTAAGGGCCTTGGATTAGCAGCCAGTAGGCCGTGAAGCAAGTAAAATCAAGCTTTTTCATTTACATTTCCACTGTGTATTTACTCTTACTATTGTTTTAATCGAATCGAATGAAAAAGAAACGAGAGATTTACGTGCATTATTCACCCCCCCCCTCCTAGCGTTCTTTTTACGATCCAACAATTGGTATCAGAGCGAGAGCACTCAAATTCGGTGCAACCACCGATTGGGTACTTTTCTTTTCGTATTTATTGTTTTAAGTTTTTCCCACACTACTAATCCAAGACCAAGTCTTGGTACATTGTTTTTTGTTTGTGTATTTGCAAGTAACAATCGAACTAATCGCTTCCGGAGTAGCTCACGCTTCCGGAGTAGCTCACGGTAAAACATGCATAACTTTTTATACAAGTGTACCCACAAAACGTGTTACCCACCAAATCGAAGCTCTCTCAGATATCTACACTTCTTATGAGGGTTTACCCTTGTAACAAGCTGTCTTCATCCCCAAAAAACGACGTTTAGTACTCTTTCGGGGACATTGAAGGTCGTAAGTTCTTAGTTTTTGGTTAGCTTTTTATTTTTTCGTTTATTTCTTTTTATTTCCTGCATTACTCATCCAAGGCGAAGTCTTGGAACTTTTTTCATGCTTTTTTTATATTTGTGTGCAAGGTTTTAAATCAATGGCCTACATTGAGGGGTACAACACCACCCGACCTCCATTCTTTAACGGAGATGATTTCCATTATTGGAAAGGTCGAATGGAGTGTTTTCTAAAAACACAAGTCGAGACTTGGATAATTATCCAAACCAACTTTGCTCTACCCACCAATGATCAAGGCGAGCTCTTGGACTTTGACAAGTGGACCAATGCAACCAAGAGGCAAATCAAAGCCGATGCAAAGGCGACTCAAATGTTGCAGTGCGGTTTGTCCAAGGAAGAGCTCAACCGTGTCGTCCCCTTTATCAGCACGAAGGACCTTTGGAACAAGCTCATCGAGCTACACGAAGGAACCGACGACGCTAAAGTATGTAAAAGGAATTTGTTTTTAAATAAATTATACAATCTAAAAATGCAGGATCACGAGACCGCCAACTACATGCGCGGATCCAAGACATCGTCATCGGTCATCACTCGATCGGGCAAGCCCTAGATAATCGGGATCTAATAAGGTACGCACTTAATGCATTCTCTAGGACCACCTTGTGGGCATCCATGGTTGATGCCTACAAGGTTTCTAAGGACCTTTCTAAAATTAGATTAGATGAGCTCTTTTCCGAATTCGAACTTCACGAACAAACTAACGCGATCCGGGCCGAGAGAGGTATTGCGTTGCTTGCAGGTCAAAGAAGAAAGGAGAAGAGCAAGTCACCTCCCGAGCAAGAAGAAGGATCCGAATCCGAGGATGAACCCGAGTCCGAATCTGAAGAAGAGACCGCGATAGTGAACATGGTGCGGAGGATAATTCGAAAAGAAAGGGAGCAGTCGAAGAACAAGAAGGGGGACTTCAAATCAAAGATAAAACCAAAGCAAAAAGGATCTAAGAAGGCTTTTCAAGTAACTTGGGATGACGAAGAAGAAGGTGTCGGCGTAGCATTCATGGCAAGACCAGAAAAGTCCGAGTCAGAGTCCAAAGTCGAATACGAATCCAACTCCAACTCCGACTCCAACTCCGAGGATGACTTCGAGAAGAGACTCAAAGCCGGGTCGAAAAAAAAAATTAAGATAAGCCGTTAGTTAATCGCCAATCTTTATCATACAATTAAAATGTTTAGTAAGAAACTAACTAAGTCCGAGTCTAGGGTCGAGTCCTTGCTTGAGGAGATTGAAACCCTCAAGCAAGAGGTCACTCTAACCTCTTCGACTAGTCAAGTCCGAGAGGAGGACTCAACTCGAGTTGAAAAACTCGAAGAGAACTCTCTCTTGAAAGGACAAGTCCAAGAGCTCGAGGCTCGATTGGACAAGTTCTCGATAGGATCCAAGAATCTTAACCGATTTCTTAGAACTCAGAGAGTTGTGTACAACAGAGTCGGACTCGGGTTTAGTTCAAAGACTACGAATAGATCTTATATGTCTATCATAAATCGTAGTCATCAACGAGTCCAAGCATGGGTCCCAAAGGTTTTGTTAAACTCACATATAAGGACCAATAGGTATTGTATTCCCCAGGATCAAGTCCACTTTGTGGATAGATCATATTGGTTCAATGGTCCAGGGGGAGCTAATACTAAAATAGTATACCCACTACCCTAGCATCATCAACCTTTTTGATTTACTTTTTAGAACGGTTAGATAGGGTAAATAGTTAGTCAATTATTGACAACATAGTATCAAGACGCGGCGAGATGATAGTACGTTAGGGAAACAAAGTCTCGTGTATTCGAGCTAGATAAGGAGTATCTAGCTTGGTGCACTTAGTGAGTTAAGCTAAACTATAAAGTCGTATCCTAAACTAGTTAGACCAGGAAGTAATCTTAAATGACTCAAGTATCGATTTCTTGAATTTGGCTTTGTCTAAAGAAGTGGTCGTTGTTCCGATCAAAGAAGGCCTTTGTGCCTCGCCACGACCTAGAAGCCAATTTCTCGAAAAAGTTACTTGACGAGCTAAGGGTTAAATCTGAATCTAACCCAAGGTTGACTAACTTTAATCAAGTTAAAATCATCTCACAAAACATATAAGGTGAACACATTTTGAGACACATAGAATAGGTGAGATGTTAGAATAATTATAATATACACATAACATAACTTTTTCAAAATGCTACCTATTTTCTCAACTATTGCACTTAACAAATAATTACAACACTATTCGGATAATACTGTACTATAGCTCTTTAGGCCAAAGTTTAACGTCCCCTAAATCTCTTATACCTCGTATATTTGACTAAGGGGGAGAGCAATCTAACCCAAAGGGTTATATTACAAAACCTTTAAAAGTTCTCTTTGAAAATAAACTTATAAGTATTTTGAAAATTAAAATTCTGTTTAAAAAACTTATTAAACTGTTGGTGCAGAGGGATATACCTCGAACCAATCTATTTAACCAAGTAGAGACGCATGCTTGGACTTAACAAATCTATTCGATTTCGTTTCTTAACGCATGCTTATAACATGGTGTTTTTAAACCCCTATTTTATATAAACACCCCATATTTTTTTGATTCATAGCAAAAGGGGGAGAAGAGCGAAAGTTAAGGGGGAGTAACCAAAATTTAATTTTAAAAATTAAAGTATTTCTTTCAAAACTCACCTAGGGTTAAGGGGGAGTTTTCGAAAAAGCGTTTATCAGTTACTTTACTTGTTTTATGCTTTAAATTTTCCTTAACTTTGTATCAGTTTACCATAGATCAAAAAGGGGAAGATTGTTGGTGCAGTAGGCACCAGATAATCAAACCTGAGTTTTGATTATGGCAAAGACCCAAAGTTAAGGTCAAATTGTTGTCTAACGAGCTGAACCAAGTGTGCAGGAATAGTTAAGCTGAGCTGAAGGTCGGCGACACTCGGAGAATCCCGAGTCAGGAAATCGTAGTGGTCGGGCGACACCGGGAGAACTTCGGAGGGAGCCGAAGAACCCAAGTGGAGACCATAAGCAAAGCTACAAGTCACAAAGGACCTAAGGTAAGCTCGTGTGTGTGAGTGAAGGAAAGGTCGGATCCTCCGTACGGGGACGTCCTTAGGCGGCAATCCGACTAAGACTTCCCATGGAAGGTCTAGGTCGAGATCGGACGGTAAGTCACCGTCAAATTTACCTTCATTACTTTCATTTTGAGCTAACTTGTTGTTGCATCTGGATACCCTAGCCAACAGTCGATTGCTGGCTATTGGCAGTCAACTGCTGGTGGCATCAGTCGACTGGTAGGGTTCATCAGTCGACTGTCATTCAAATTCCAGCTTCGATGAGAGTCAAACCTCATCCCCTTATCTTGGGGTGAGGTGGCCTTGTTGATAGAATCTCAAGCTCAACGTCCACTAAGTTGAAGGGCTATAAAATAAGGAGTGTTTCACACTATTTTCAATCATTCCAAGCCTTCGAAATGCTCCCGCAACGCCGCTCTTCTACTACGACTCTATGACGCCGAACTACTGCTGAAACGTCGACACGAGCTCAACCTCCATTTCCCTAGTCGTCGGTATCAGTTCATTTTGTCGTCATCTTTAAACATTGTATTTCAATTCTTTATCGAGCTTTTATCGTAACGAGGAGAGGGGATTTGTATCTCTACCTCAAGATTTTCGAAGTTTTGTAATCGTTGTCTCCTACCTCTAACGAGGAGACTAGTTTAGTGAATTGCCCTCCGTACGCGATCTCGAATCGTAAGGGCTTTGGATTAGCAGCCGGTAGGCTGTGAACCAAGTAAAACCAAGCTTTGTCATTTACATTTCTGCTGTGTATTTACTCTTACTATTGTTTTAATCGAATTGAACGAAAAAGAAACGAGAGATTTACGTGCGCTATTCACCCCCCCCCCCCTTTGCGCTCTTTTTACGATCCAACAAAATAGATCAAAGTTGATCGAATATTTATAGGTAGGAAAGTCCAAGTGGGTCATAGGTCATGGAGGATCGAACACTTGACGTTGGTTATAAGTCCAATGGGGAGTTAGCAAGAGGTGAAGTTTAAGTGGGTCATAAAGGATCGAACACTTGGCATAAGATGGATGTCAGAGATGGATGAAGTCCAAATGGATCATGAATGATCAAACACTTGACATGTGGATAAAAGCGCTAACAGATCATGGCGGATCGGATATTAGGCACATGAATATGGAAGTCCAAACAGGTCAAGAAAGACCAAATGTTTGGTATTGGAGATGTTCTGACAAGTCAAGATTAATTTGATGCTAGATACGAGAAAAAAAATCTAAACAAGTCAGGGAGACCGGATGTTTAGTATCGATAAAGTCCTAGCAGATCAAGAGTGCTCGTATGCTAGGCAGATGAAATCTTAATGGGTCAAAGGTGACCGGATGTTAGGTAGGTGAAGTTCCGATAGATCAAGAGTGACTAGATACTAGGCAAGAGAAAGTTGAGGACAACTAGATACCAGGTGAAGTGAAAGTTAGTCTCGGTTAGAACTAAAATTGAGGTATCAATCAACTGATAGGTTACACTAGTAACTAATATACTGAAAACCCTAAGTTCGAGGGTTTGAGGGGGTTTATGGGGTTTCAGGTATGATTAACCGACTGATGTTACTGTTCAATCGAGCAGAGAGTTTAGAACTCGACTATTCTACTCAACTGATGATACTGTAGCAACGAATAAAAAGTTAAATTTGGTGTCAAATTGAATCCATCAAATAGGCATGGAGATAAGAATTACAGGGTTCAAACTGAGATTGATTTGGATTTAATTTGGGTAAGTTATGACCGAACCAAGTTTAAATGAGTTAAACCGGTTCAGTCAATTTAAAATGAATTAGGGTATTTTTAAGGAAAGCTTCTCTTTCTCGTCTTTTTCTCTCCCACGTACATAGCAGCCCATTGCCGCCGCCTTGCACGCATGCCCAATCCCCTCTCCCTTTCTTTATTCTTCTTCTTCCCTATTTCTTTCTTCCTTCTCCTTCCCATTTTTCTTCCTCTCCTTCCAGCAACAGAAGTTCAACTTCTTCTTCTGATTTCCTGTTTCATTTCTCCCAGCCACTGGAATTGAAGTTCCTCTTCTTCTCCAAGCTACCGAAATCCAGCAACAAGCTAGCCCCAACAATCTGACCACCAGCTGCTGCCCTCCCCTCCTTTGATTCCTGGGTGAGCACAATAGCAAGGTCCACCACCGCTGGCCGTTGCCAAAGCCAGCTGAGGCAGCCAGTGATGAGCCCTTTCTTCTTTTTTTTCCTTTTACAGTTTTCCAACGCTAACAGATGGTCGCCGATCACCATGAGCCAAAGGAGTAGGACTACTAGCCTCCTTTCTTGCTGTTAATTGTAGGAATCAAGATAAAAACCACAGGTGACTACTGGCCTTTTCTTACTTTTCCAAATCTTTTGATATCTTTGGACGTGATTATAGGCTGACCGAGGTAATAATTGGTAAACTAGTTATTTGTTATAAAAAAAGGATTAATTTGGACCAACTGCTGCATATGATCCTTCCCCGGGATCCCATATGGAGGGAGCTTCGTACACCGGACTATCCTTTTTTATTATCTATTATGTAGGCTTGATTGGCTCAAGTGTTTCATATCAACTAAACACTTCTATCGTCTCATCAAACAAAGGAAAGTTGTGAGTATATATTTTATTTTATTAGATTTCTATTTAGATTGGTTAATAAATAGTTGCTCGATTGTAATAGAAGTCTCAGATACAAATTGAGATTATATCGAGGTAGTGGGGGAAGATTGATCTATTGGTTTTAAATTTTAGTTAATTTTAAAATTTTTATTACTATTATTATTGGATATTATTTTGAGTTTTCTAAGTTGTTTACATACTATATTTGTAGATACAAGCTCGAGGAGAGTACAATGACTTGCCAACACTCAAAATTTTTATTGTATATAGAAATGGGTACATCTATCCTTTGATTCTAATATACTTTCTTTGCACATGAATAAATAGATAAATGAATTATGTATACTTATATAATTATTTTCAAAAATGAGATTAAAATAGTATTTACGAATGGTAAAATGGGTTACAAATAAATAATTTATTAGGGGATAAACAATTGATCCGACCCCACCTAGTGGGATAAGACTTTGTTGTTGTTGATGGTGGTGGTGGATAAACAATTGATGTTTGTTTTTATATTTGCTTTACCTTCCATATTGTTGATATTTTTATTGTTGATATTTGTAGTTTTATATTGTATAATTTTTTCTTGTAAACCCTATAATGATACTTAAATGAATTAGCATGATTCATATTAAAATTGACTAGGATTGGTATTAATCGATAATATATGAACTTAGAATTGAATAATTTAATGATGGCAATAATTACAATAAAGGATAATATCTTAGATTGATCTAAATCAATTGAGATTTACCATATCTGACAACATAATCAAGATTAGCATGAATCAATAACAAAAGATAATACTTCCAAATTTACCATATTCACTGCTATAACTACAATTATTGTGATTAAATACCGTATTTAATCTTTCCATGTATTATTTGGACATGTATAAATAAGCCTCTTGGGCTGCAGTAACAAATCATCCAAAACAATTATTTGTCTTAGCTTTATTTCTTTATGGTATCATGGCCATTATTTTTCCACCAAATATATTTTTCTTCCTCTTATTCTTTTTTCACGTGCTGTTGCACGTTTCTCGCCGACCTGTATTAGGTTTTCTCCTCCTCCACCTAATTTTCTCAACACCTCTCGGCGAATTTAGGAAGCTCTTGATTAAACTTTTGCATCTCACTCTCAAGCACGAATTCACCAACTTCATCTACAACTACAATTTGGGTAATGAGGAGACGCCTCCATCAATGACTATACGCAATAAGTCAAGATCATTACCAATAACTTAGCTACAATTGGGCATCCAATCTCTCAATCAGATTTACTAATGTATGTTGCCCTCAATATGACAATTTTGTTCTTACATGATCAAGTGTCACTCAAAATACTTCATGGTATGTTGTTATCCTCTCATGAAAAGTTTCTACAAATACAATCTCAGAGGATGTTAGATTCTTTCTTTTTATCTGTGCACATTACTAGAACAACTCCGAACTTGATCAATCAATCTCACTCGCAACATGATCATTGAAATCAAAGTGGAGGAAACAAAGGTCGAGATTGAGAACAGTGTCATGATCGCTTTGGTCAAAATTGCTATAAAAGGTTTGCTTCAAATTTTCGAAGAGTACCTTATCATCAAATCAAGCTTCCACCCCCGTCTCGGCAATCACCAACTTAGTCACCTCAATCTGGTGCATTACCCCTCTCTATCTGTCCTAATACAGTTTTGTCAGTTCTTGGATCTCCAGGATAACATTCAAATCCTGGAGCAACTCATCATGTTATACCGAAGTTTGATATTCTCATAGAAGTTTCGCCTTATCATGGACCCAATATGGTACAACTAGGTAATGGCTCAGGTTCATAAATTGCTCACCTTGGAAACACTTCCTTTCATTTATGTGATCATACTTTTCGTATAAGCAAATACTCTTCATGTTCCCTCTATCATTAAAAATTTACTTTCTATGTGTCAATTAGCTCTTGATAATTGTGTGTTTTTTAAATTTCATTCTCATCATTGTCTTGTAAAGGATCCTCGATAGGAACTATTCTACTTCGAGGAGAAATTAAAGACAACCTTTATCATCTTCAACCAACTTCTATCTCTGCCTTTGTTGGAGAACACACCGACAATTCTCTTGGCACGCACATCTTGGTTAGCTGTCTCTATGTCTATTCAAGATATTATCAATCGTTGTGGTTTACCAACTTCTTTAGCCTCTTCATCTCACTTATGTGAAGTTTGCATGAAAGCAAAATCCCATAAATTACTTTTGTATCTTTCGTTTGTACCTCTAGTTTTCCTTTTGAAATAATTAACTCTGATGTGTGAGGCTTGCTTCTATTCTATCTAATCCAAATTTTCTTTATTATATTATTTTTATTGATAATTTTAGTAAGTTCATTTGGATATTTCTTATGAAATGAAAATCTGATTTCTTAGATATTTTTTGTCGTTTTCAAAAATATGTTGAGAACAATTATTATCATTATTACAATTATGCTAAAAAGAATTAAAGATGGAGAAAATAAAATACTTACCAGTGAAAACTCTAAGTTTAGTCTTATACCAGAGTACCCGATCGCTCACATGTTGTGGTAGCATGTTGTTACCCACAGTCAATGTTTTACTTGCATGATGGTGATATATTATTGTGTTCCACCAATGAAGGGGCTTTTAGTCCATATATCAGATGACGTTATTACACTCTAAGGACACTGGATTCAATGATTCACTTTTTAATTGATTTATCAAACTTATACTATAAATGACACTTCTACATGTTGATTCTCGTATAATTTATGATATTTATCCATGTTGATATTCTACCATTGATGATCTTTATACATGTTAATTAAACAATAAGAATTGAAAATTTATTTTGATTAATGATAACAAATAATCATAATTTGTAACTCTAAAGATTAAAATAAAAATATTTGGTGATTATATCCATATATATATTTATGTATAAAATAGAACTTGAAAGAACTTAATGAGAACATGCAACCTACTTTATTTCTTAGACCTCCTAAATAAGATTAAATTATTGCACATCTTTTCTGATTACCCACTTAATAATTTGTGTTTGATGATTGTTTTCCTACCCTTAATTTTGCAAGCACATACTCTTTTTGATATCATAGTTGGTTTCAACTTGTACACAGAGTTGCTCAGAGATCGATCTATTGATTCCTAGTTTGATTTTTATTTCAATGTATTTTCGTTCCATACATTTGATCTTTCTTTATTACTATTTTATTGTGTTTATAATAAAAGATGCTTAAATAAATATATAAAATTTGTAGAACTTCCTTAGTTATGTTGTTTATATGGCTCTTAAGCCTCTTTTATTATTCTGTCACCAAGTGAGATACCTTCTGGTGAACGAAAATTACACCCCTAGGGTGTGACAGTTTTAAATATTATCATATCTTGGTTTATAATTTTTATTCATGGGTTTCTTATTTCTAAATTTTCGTTTTCTAATTTTGTGATTCTCCAACAAAGGAATTTTTATACAAGTCGGGTTGTATTTTGAACTATAGAATTTAAGCGTCCATTGTTTTAAATATTTTGATTATAATTGGCTATTGAAAATTTCATTTGATTTTGTAAACAATATCATGGGATGGAACTACCTGTGGTCGTGGTTGGAGCAATAGCTATAATCTTAATCGTAGCCATGGTTGTGATTGTGGTAGTGGTCAAAGTAGTGGTTGTGCACTTCAACGTGCCTCTACTACTCAGGGGGTTGATCAAGGATTAGACGAGACAAATATCTCTCCATCTAAGACTTTACCGAGTGCTCAGGCTGATCTTACTCCTAGAGTTAGTGGTCACTAAAACAGGCAATCTCGTCTTTTGGAAGCATATGTTGCTGGCTCAATCATTCCCACAACATCCAGTATTATGGACAAGGCTCATATTCCTTTGCTCATTAGTTCAACAAAGGATCGCTTTATATTATTCCATGAGACACTGACCCTTGGAAGGTGCGTACATAGTTAGAGGACATCAAGTGTACTTTTGAATACATGTTTTGTTCATATATAGAAAATGTGAAGTTAGCCACTTACCACTTACGTGGACAGGCAACCATTTAGGGAAAAATGCACAAGACTATTTTTAGGGATCAAGTTATCTCTTGGCAATTATTTAGAGAGACATTCAAGAGATACTATTTTACAATAGCATTTTCTATTGCTCAACGCCAAAAATTCATGAGTAAGTAGGGTGACTGAAGCATGATAGAGCATAAGGAAAAATTTAATCGACTTGCTGAGTTTGTCCACCCATAGTAGCTCAAGATTATGATCGTATAGTTCAATTTACTCAGGGACTTGCAGCATACATTCAAATTAGGATGTCTGAATTTCATATTACTACCTACCGGAAGGCACTTGACCGAGTCATGTTTATTGAGATGACTCAGCAATAAGTCTCTCAAGAAAAGTAAGCTAGCCAATACCTCACACTCTCAACAACAAAGTCGAGGTCGTCGACCTAGTGGTCAAGGTACGACTAGAGAGTATTCATGGCTACAAAAGATAGCCAAGATATCATAGAGATCTACCCGCCACATCTATCGCAGTAGAGCTAGACATCTGACTCAGTAGCTTCGATGACCACCTTACGATGTTTTAGATGTGGTGCACGAACCCACTAAGTGTCCAAGTGTCCACTAGATTAGAGTATCTGTTTGTAAACTACCAGGACATATGATTAGAGACCGCACCCCAAGAGCACAACATTAGGCAGTAGGATCTCAGTCCCAACAGGGTCGATCTACAGCATGGCACCCATAATCTCGGCAGCAGAGAGGTCTACAGAGAGTACAACCTTTTCAATAACGGAGTCCTTCACATTCGTGGTTTACACAGCAACCGCAACTTTATCATCTACGGTCTCAGTTGATACGAAAGTATCCTTTGATATCTCCACTACAGCTATATTTTTCACCTCCATCCAAGTAGTGTTTACCATGTCTACCTCAGCAATATCTATCACCTTTACCTCAATAGTATTTGCTACTTTCGCCCAAGCAGATTCCACAACCTCCGACTTATCAATCCTCGACACAATTATACTAGCCTTCAAAGAACCAGAGTCAGCTATATGCTACCCAGAGAAGACAATAATCATGACCTAAGGAGGGACATGTGTATGCTCTAACTCATGAAGAGGCATAGTGAGCCGGAAGATCAACTATTTGAGGTACTATTTCAGTTTATAATATTCTTGTTGACATATTAATAGATATTGATAACTTGCATTCCTTTATTTCTCCTAAGTTCATAGGTAAGATTGGGAGATTTCTAACTCTCCGATCTTATGGACTAGAAGTATCAACACTATAAGATGGAGTGTTGCTGTCAGATCAAAATGTCAAAAGTTGTCCCTTGAACTTTGGTAGTCATGTCCTTACATTGGATCCGCAAGAATATTATTCTGAGCATGAATTAGCTATCAGAGCATCATGCCACTGTCGATTGTGGAGCTAAGGTGGTGACTTTTGGATCCTTAAACTAACCGTCATGGGAATTTGTAGTTATTAGAGATCGAGGGATATCTATTAACTAAGCTCTCCAAGCTCAGTAGTTGTTGGCTCAAGGATGCGAAGGATATCTCCTACCTTTAGCGAGTTCCGACGTGGATAGCTCAGTACAACTTTTTGACGTCCACATAGTCCGAGAGTATCTAGATGTGTTTCCGAAGGAACTTCCTAGCTTGCTGCCTCGATGATAGGTAGAGTTTGTCATCGAGTTACTTCCTGGCATAGCCCCAATATCGAAAGTTTCATATCAAATGACACCAAGAGAACTAGAAGAACTAAAAGTCTAACTTCAAGAGTTGCTAGACAAGGGTTTTGTCTGCCCTAGTATTTTTCCTCGAGGTGCTTCAATTCTTTTCATTGAGAAGAAAGATGGATCCTTGAGGCTTGCATTGATTATAAGCAGCTAAATTCAATAACCATAAAAAACAAGTATCCTCTACCTAGGAGAGATGATTTGCTTAAAGGTACCAGTGTACTCAAAGATCAATCTAAGATCAAGTTATCGCCAACTACAAGTTAGAGATATAGATATTCGAAAGTTTGTCTTCTATACGGTATAGACATAACGAGTTTTTGATAATGCTATTTGGGCTTACCAATGCTCCAATAATCTTTATGGATCTAATAAACTAGGTATTCCTATAACATATAGACTGTTTTATAGTTGCCTTTATTGATGATATTTTAGTGTATTCTCGGTCAAAGGAAGAGCATGAACATTATAGAAGGAATGCTTATATGCAAAGTTCAAAAAATATGCTTTCTAGCTTACTTCCATGGGATTTCTAGATCATGTAGTTTCTAGCTAAGGGATTTCAGTAAACTCTCAGAAAATTAAAGCAATTGTAAATGGGAACATCTAAAATTAGCACAGAAGATTTGCAGTTTCCTTAGACTAACTGATTACTATCAAAGATTTGTTGAAAAATTTTAAGTATTGTTGTAACTTTGACCCGTTTGACTAGAAAAGGAGTCAAGTTCACAAGTTTATGTCTTCATCTAGAGAAGTGGGTTCATTCTTTACACAGATGCATCTATTCAGGGATTAGTAGTCTTGATGCAGCATGATCGGATGATAACTTATGTCTCCTGTCAACTGAAAAACCATGAGAAGAATTATCCTGTTCATGATCTAGAGTTAGCAACCATCATCTTTACCCTTAAGATTTGGAGGCACTATCTTCGTAGTATTACCTTTGGGATATTTGTTGATCATAAGAGTACAGAGTATCTCTTCATGCATAAGGAGTTAAACCTTAGATAGAGAAGATGGATGGAGTCTCTAAAAGATTATAACTGTATTATCAATTGTAACCTAGGAAAGCTAATGTAACAACTGATGCATTGAGTAAAAACTCCAGAGGAGTATTAGCATGTCATAAGGTGACGGTTACTGAATTACTTAGTTTTCAAATTAGATTTGGATGAAGTAGGACATACACAGCATGGTATACTGGTCTCCTTGATTGCACAGTCCCCAGAAGTTGAGCGGATTAAGGCAAATCAGATGGAAAATCAATATCTCAAGTCAATAACTAGTGAGTTGGAGTTAGGTCTGAAATTATAATTTTCTCGAGTTATGGATGGGTTTATTCGGTTCCGAGGCAAATTATGTGTTCCTGAGGTACACCTTATTAAGAAAGATCTCCTTACTACATAACATCAAAGAAATATCACAGATTTTGTAGCTTGATATTTAGTTTTCCAATAAATTAAGGCAAAATATCAAAGACAAGTGCGAGGATGAAATGCGCAGACAAAATCCTCACTTATTCTCCTCAAGTATTGATACTCCTCAATTCTATAAATTTGGAGAACCGAACTTTTTTTAGGGGGAACATGTTAAGTATTGATCTTTATAAAGAAAAAAATTATTAAAATTTAAAACGATAAAAATAAACGAGCCGAATCATCAAATGAGAAATAAGGTTGTCGAGTTGAAGTAAAATTGGGCTCCTAAATCCATTATATACGCACTGAGATAAGGATTATGTGGGTTTAAACCAAGGTTGATTTGGACTTGATTTGGCCAAGTTATGGTCGAACCAAGTTTAAATGGGTACTGGTTCAGTCGATTTAAAACAAATTAGGGAATTTTTGAGAAAATCTTCCCTTTCCTCTTTTTCTCTTCTCTCTTCCTCTTTTTTTCTCCAACATACATAGCAACCCGCCACCGCCACCGCCTTGCATGGCACCCCGATCCCTTCTCCCTTTCTTCTTCTCCTTCCCATTTCTCTTCCTTTCCTTCCAGCAACAAAACATCATCTTCTTCTTCTGATTTCCTGGTTTGTTTCTCCAGGCCACTGGAATTGAAGCTCCTCTTCTTCTCATAGCTACTGAAATCCAGCAACAAGCTAGCTCCAATAATCTGACCACCAGGTGTTGCCCTCCCCTCCCCTTACTTCCAGGTGAACATAATAGCAAGGTCCACCACTGTTGGTTGTCGCCGAAGCCCCCCGAGGCTGCTGGCGACGAGCCTTTTCTTCTTTCTTTTTTTTTTTCTTTTTATTGCTTTTCAACGCTCACAGATGATCGCTGGCCACTGTGAGCCAAAGGAGACGGACTACTGGCCTCCTTTCTTGCAGTTAATCGTAGGAATCAAGATATAAGCCATAGGCGGCTACTGAACCTTTTTTTATTTTCCGAATCTCTTGATATCCTTGGATGTGATAATAGTTAGTAGGCTAACCAAGGTAATAATTGGCAAACTAGTTATTTGATATAAAAAAAATGATTAATTTGGACTAACTGTGATCCGTTGTGTAGGTTTGTTTGGCTCGAGTGTTTCGTATCAATAAAACACCTATGTTGTCTCATCATACAAAGAAAAGTTGTGAGGTATATATTTTATTTTCTTAGATTTTTGTTTAGGTTGGTTAATAAATGGTTATTCAATTGTAATAGAGGTCTCAGGTACGAATTGAGATTATATTGAGGTAGTGGGAGCAAGATTGATTTATCAGTTTTGAATTTTAGTTAATTCTCAAATTTTTATTACTATTGTTATTGGATATTATTTTTGAGTTTTCTGAGTTATTTACATACTGTATTTGTAGATATGAACTCGAGTGGAGTACGATGACGGGCCGACACTCAAAACTTTTGTTGTATATAGAAGTGGGTACATCTATCCTTTGACTCCAGTATATTTTTCTTATGCATGAATAAATAGATAAATGAATTATGTATGCTTGTATAACTATTTTTAAAAATGGGATTAAAATAGTATTTAAGAATAGCGAAATGGATTACAAATAAATAAATCATTGGAGGATAAACAATTGATGTTATTTCATGTTCACATGTGGATTTTATATGAGAATTTGAATGGCAAAGATTGTTTTAAAAATTTAAAATGGGTATTCTAAATTATTCTTCCATCGATATTTGTCTTTATATTTGCATGACCTTCTATACTATTAATACTTCTTATTGTTGATAACTGTAGTTTTATGTTGCATAACTTTTTCCTATAGATCCTACGATGATACGTAAATGAATTAACATGATTCATATTAAAGTTGAGTTGGGTTGGTCGTTCAAACTAACTAATAAGATGTGAATTTAGAATTGAACAACTATGGCAACAAGAATTAAAGATAGAAAATGAAATTCTGATAAGTAAAAACTTAAGTCTAACCTTATACTAGAGTATCTGACCGCACACATGTTATTGTGATAGCGTGTTATCACCCGTGGTTAGTGTTTTACTTGCATGTTGGCACTATATTGTTGCATTCCAGTGGTTAAGGGACTTTTAGCCCATACATTAGATGACATTATTACACTCTAAAAACACTAGCTCCAGTAATTCACTTCTTAGTTAATTTATTAAACTTAGACCATGAATGACACTTCTACATGCTGATTCTCATATGATTTATGATATTTATCCATGTTGATATTCTACCATTGATGACCTTTATATATGTTAATTAAACAGTAAAAATTAAAAATTTATCTTGATTGATAATAACAAATAATAATAATTTGTAACTCTAAATTTTAAAATAAAAAAACTAGGTGATTATATATATATATATAACTTGAAAGAACTTAAGTTATAATGAGAACATGTAACCTATTTTACTTCTTTGACCTCCTAAATAGATTAAATGCATGTGCATCTTTCCTGATTACCCACTTAGCAATTTGGATTTACCATCTATTTTCCTTGACCTTCAATTTTACAGACACATTTTTGATATCATAGTTGACTTCAACTTGTACATAGAATTATTCAAAGATTTCGACTTGTTGATTCCTGATTAAGTTTGTATTTCAATGTATTTTCATTCCGTTCATTTGATCTTTCATTTTTACTATTTTGTTGTGCTTATAGTAAAAGATGCTTAAATAAACATATGAAATTTGTAGAACTTATTTGGTTATGTTGCTTATAAGGTTCTTAGCTCTCTTTTATTATATTGTCACCAAGTGAAGTACCTCCTGGTGAATGGGAATTACACCCCTGGGGTGTGACATGGCCCGTCTTGCCTTCGATTTTGCTTTCACTACTTATTTAAAACTCATATGTTATTTATAATTATTTTGAAAGTCTGATGCATAGTTATCAGTAATGCTTTAATTTATATTTGAAACATGTTGATGTCATCTTAAGATAGATATGGATGATGACTGATATCAAATATTGACAAAATGTTTAATGATGTTCCTTTTACATTATGTTCAAAATGAATAGACTAAATTTTATTGTTACAGACTCTCATGATGCTAGAATCCTAGTTCACAAATCCTTATCCAACCCTATGTAGAAAAGTAAGTTCAATTGCCATGGTTTTGCTATACCAAGATCCCTTCTGTTTGGACTAACTAACTTGTACCATAAAATGACAAAATAATGCAGTCATTTTATCTTGAAAATCAACAAAATGATGCACCACATATATATGAAGTTAAAAGGAATAAAAGAAAAGGCAGTAAATGCACTTACTATTAGGATGAAACATTCGAGAAACAAAGCGTACGGTTGGTGGTTTATTAGGATAATCCTCTGAAAATTGAAGTGTCAGCTTAAACGTGCCTGGCATGATCCATATTTGGTAGTTAGAAGAATGAAAATTGGCATCGAGTAAATATAGGAACTAGCAAATGAAGTATGAGCATAGAAATAAATATTTAAGTACCGGTGGAGATATGCAGCTGAACAAGATCATCAATAAAATAAAGAAACGTAATAACTCCTGTTATTCTCCCAGTCTTATCAAAGAGTTATCAAGCATCCCAAGGTGCCAAAGATTGCTGTTATGCAAGGTGCTAGACACTTCCGAAGCAAAGCAAGGATCCAAGTATAGAATATTATAAAAATAATCCGGGGATATATAATCTCCAAAACTAAAGAAACATCACATCATAAAGTGATCAACAGCTAGAATAATGGTATGATCAGCTTATATAACAAGGGGTGTGCAGTTGATTGTTAGTCAACTGTGCTATAAGAAGGCATACAGATCCACTAACATTGAAGGTGAAGCTCAGTAGCCAACCAGAATCAGTAATCCAATAACATTGTTAAGAGTAATAGGGTCAATGGATATTGGGTGTAATGAGCTTAGTCTGACATTTGTAATCCTAGTTTAGGTTTTTTAACATGAATCCTATATATACACATGGAATGGCTATTGGATGATGATACGCAATATAATATTTTCCTTTCCCTAAATTCTACAATGCATCAAAGCTGCCTTTTAGGATCAGGGTTTCCAAAGAAGTATGGGAGAGGTTATTCATCCACTTTTTCTTTCACCCTTACTCTGCCTGCAACAATTATACCAAGCATCCTCTATTTGAACATCAATTTTTCATGATCTCAGCATCTCTTCCACATTCATAAATTTCTTATTCAATGTCATGCAGCTAGTGTGCCTTCTTCTGTGCGCAAGCTGAAGGCTGTGCGATCCTCACATCCTTTCCTCCACCAATTAAGCAATTGAGCGCCCTTCTTGCACAAGAAGCACCATAAGAGGCGGACAACCTCAACTCAACCACCCCCATTTGCATCCAATGATCACGACCAACACAAGACTCCTTTGTACAACCAGATCTGGCAAGCACTTCATACAAACAGATCCAGCAAGTGCCCTTTGGGTGAGTGATGCCATCTGCCATGAATCAACTCTAACAAATAGAATATTACTAGCAAGGAGCAGGAATATTTTGTTCCTTTCTCTACTATGATAACACCAGCAGGTGAAAATCATGTAGATGCACAATGTATATGTCCACCAAAGAGGGACCAGATCTATGCACCAGCAGCTGTCACGGTGGCATTTCTCAAACTTATAGCCACAAGAGGTTGACAATTTGGGAGCATATCTTCTTCTAGTTTCCTAGACTGTTATTCAGCTGAAAAGTTCCCCCTTGCCAAATTGCCCTCCCACAAACGATGAGCATGCCAAATAATCCAACAGTGAGTTTTCATCTCCTCAATGTTCTCATCTCATTCTGCTACATCCAACAAAGATCTAGTTGGGCTTTCCATTTCTAGTGGATACCTAACGGAAGAAAATGTCAAGTGATTATTTTACAAAGTTTAGTAAAGGGTTTAACTATGTTATCCATCCGTTTTCTCTAGAACCCTCAACTGTTTTCCTTTTCTGCTCTCAGTTGTTGTACATCAACTATTTCAAGAGTTTTGTTGATCTATGATCAAAGGGAATAGTTAGTTGCATAATTAACTCCTTAAGTTTTGTCAGTAGTATGTTTCTCATTATAGTCATTGCGTTCATCTTATGTTCTGCTGAGGAACTTGTATCTAATTTATAATACTTATGTTGATCTTGAGAACCAAGTGTTAAAAGCAAAAAGTTAACAAGTATTTGTTAGTGTATTTAGTCCCATATTTGTACTTCTAGTTTAGGGTTTTATCAGAGTCTTATTTTCATACTTATGTAATGGTTATTTCATCATGATGTGCAATATGATATTTGATATTTCCCATTCCCCAAATTCTGCAAATATCAAAAGTTTTCTGTGGAACTGAATTTGAAACTTGTATAGTAAAGACATGGCTTTCTATAGAGTTTGTGACTTCTATATTGTAAACAATAATTTTTGGGGCATGGCTTGC
The DNA here is from genome assembly GCA_025175895.1 of Wurfbainia villosa. NCBI lineage: Eukaryota > Viridiplantae > Streptophyta > Magnoliopsida > Zingiberales > Zingiberaceae > Wurfbainia > Wurfbainia villosa. Next base: position 2,394,560 of record CM046005.1, read on the forward strand.
CCACTAATTTTCTACACATTAGTGAAGAAAAATAATTGTTTGAGATATGATCTTGTCTGATGAGTTTGTTGTGTAATTTGATGTGCTATATAAATGCTGGCTTGTGTTCCTTATTAATCAAGAAAATAGTTGTAGAGAACACTTTTTTCTCAACTAGGAGACAGGTTCAAAAGGTGGTTCACTATTTTGCTTCTTTTCTGACGGTCAGTGGGTTGATGAACATTGTCCTATTGTCAAGGCACTCACCTAACATCATTTTCGGTCTTCAAGTCTTTCCTTCTGTCAGTTATTTAGGAAAATGTTGTACTAAATTGGGTAGAATCAGATATCAAGGTGAAAAATGGCTTAGGGTAATAAAGAAAATTCATTGGAAATTGAAACAGATAACTGCAAATAAATGAAATTTTCCATGGATAATAAGGGCTTAATACTATCAAAGTGGAAAAAAAACTGTTATTAGGCTTGCACTTTTCTTCTTTTGAGAACTTTTGAAAAATTGCAAATTTAAGAGCACAAAGGACATATTCAACTCCCACTAACAATTTGGAAAGTTAATTTTCTTAAATTATCAATAAAAGAAAATTGTTTATTTTAGATAATGGCTCTGCGTCAGTTACAGGATGAGAATTATATGCATCTCATCAACTGCACATATGCAAGAACAATATCTTCATAAGTATAAAGAGCAGTTCAGTGGATGAAGCTTCCGCCAATACGGGAACCATTAATGCAGGGTCCTGAGGAAGGGCCTATTGTAAACTAGATCGATGAACATTAAAAGGAAGATAAAATTTTAAGCTGATATGCATTAAACAAAATGCAACCTGACAGAAACAAACATGAAATGGAACACTGGGTTCCCATACAAGTGGATCTCATAGAATAATTCTCAGCATTTTGATCGAACCACCACATTAGCCAATCCAGGAACAAATGGAATCTGACAGAAACAACCATAAAACTGAAACAGTATGTTCTGATACAAGTGGATTCTCTAAAATAACTACTCATTCTCAGTGTCTTGGTTAAATCAGTTCTTAAAATAGAAATTATAACACCAAAAGCATACCTCCATCCCAAGGTGTGTCATCTGGGCTGCAATTCAAAGCAAAGGAATAAGAATCAGTTAAACCACTGCATCACACGAAACAATCCCACAAAAAGTTGGAACCATCAATCTAACGGCCCCACCGGCCCATCCCAAGACCATCGTGAGGGAGCTAAATCGTGGATGGTCTTTGACCTCGACGCGATTGGTAAGGCAGTGGAGAGTCATTTTGAGCCCAGGAAAGGATTTTAGACCTCCCACCAAGGATCGACCCATGCTCATTCCACAACTGCCGCACTGCCTTATCAATGCGCCATCCCCATGGGGACTGCATCACGTGAAACAAGAAACCACAACAACTAGTTCATCTCAAGCATACCCAAATATAACAGCATTCCATAGCATGATGTTATTATCATGAGGAGCACCACTGATGCCTGCAGGAGGATCCTGCTGTAACCTCTTGAAGTCTCTCATCAGTCTCTTCCTCGCAGGAGTTGACATTTTTACACTCTGGACAGCACAAATTGTCATATTTGAACAAAATAGTCAGAATGTAGGAAAAAGGTCGCGTCAGTTTATCCTCGTGCACAAGAAGAAAAAAGGATCTAGAGAGAAATGACCTCTTTCAAGAAAGAAACTGTTTCCGAGAGAATCCAATGGGTAACGCCAGGTGAGAAGTTGGACCATTTTTTTTATAGACAAGAAGGAACTCAAACAGAATAGAAAACAAACATCAGGTCCAACTAAAAAATTTCACAATTTCTTGAAATTCAAACGCATAATAAAAAATAAAAAAAACAGCGCGCATATCGTCTTCGGATGATACTATCAAAACCAATAACAAGTTCCAACTTTGAAAGATGCGAAAACATGCCGAGATGATTCTCCATTGACCAATATCATCGCATAATATATCGCGACAACAAAAGATGTAAAACCGAATTAGGGCTTCACGCAATCAATTATACGAAGAGAACAACATCATCCAACAATCAGTTGCGACAAGATTTGAAGGGGACAAAACCAAGAGAATCAAGAGATCAACAGAAAAAAAAAGCCTGAATGGGTCGCTCTACCTATGACACAGCTGCGACACCGAGGAACAGCAGAGCAGCCGCAGTTCCCACGACGCCTGGAAGACGGAATAAAAAAAAAACTACTCGGGCGTCGTCTCACGATAAAGCCGGCCCTGTCCCTCTTCCCCCTCGATTTCAGTCAAGGAATCGCCATAAGAGACGGGTCTTCAATCGTTCGCAAGAAGAGCGGATAGAAATTGGACAGCAGCGTTCGCAACCTAACCGAAAAGGACGCCAATCATAGAATAGAATGGCGATGGACAGGAAAACCGACACATGAGATGGTCTATTGAATTATAATAAATTGTTTGCTCCCATCAATATGATAAGTTGCGCAACTGATCTGTATGCAACCCGATTTCAATAGTTTGATCACGTGGAATGCATAACAATGAGGACTATACAGTATTTTTCCTTTATAATTACTTCGATTGAGACGGAGATGCAGAGATTTTCAATATCGAGGGTGGCTTGAGGACTGATGACTTATATTATTTGTTGATGCGGCTGGACTTGCTAAAGTGACAAGTTTGTTGCCTCGGATGGATTTGTTGTCTCGGGCAATGCCGAATGATGTATCATGGTCTGTCGAAAAGAGGAAATCTGCGAAGGAAACACAATTAAAGGGGTGCCGAGAAAGATCTCGGCTAAGCCCCTCCGACGCTCAAGTTAGGGATTGATAGGGAGAAGATAAGCAATAAATACGAAGGGTGTTGATGCGGCATGGAATTATTTTGCTCCTCGATCTGATGCCACCGAGGAAGGGGTTCTCTCCGACCGCATCAGTAAATTTGAAATATGTCCTGAAAAAGTTAACACGAGTTAAACCGTCGCCGGCCTACCCGACGACGGCACTCCGATGCTTAAGTTAGGCCAGTCATTAATGAAAGAAAAATGTATTGAATACAGTAAAAATAATGTAAAAGAAGAAAAAGAGAACGTATGTCATATGTAGCTAGAAATATGCGAGAGCCCGTGTAAAAGGCCATTCTGACTTTTCTTTGACCGTAGATGTTATTAGATGATGCGGAATGGATGCATGCATAAATGCCATAGCAATAAATCTCCCCTAATGAGATCACAACTCTCGACTTAGATCTTCCCTTAGTGAGTGATAAATAATAAACAAGTGAGGCTTTGTTCTCTATTATATAGTTCATTTCTTGGAATTCTCCCCTTCTTTCTTGACCACGTTCCATAAGAGACTCAATATATTCCTTTGGAGTAAGCATTTCAATCTTAACAAATGGTTCTTCAATGGATTTTCTCTTTCCAGATTCTGGAAGTAAAGCAGGATTGGAGCACTCAATAGTTTCTTCTGTACAATTGACTCTAAATCCGCACTTGACGTTTTAGGTTCAAACTTCAGTGCTGCATCATTTAGTTGAAGTTTTTCCAATGCATCACGCAACTCATGAACCTGGCAAAGAGCTTCCAACTCATCTTCCAAAGTGAGTGATAGCATCATCAACCCTGGCATCTGCAACTGATCTTATTGAAGCAGAAAAGTATCCCCCCGGCATAAAGTTCAACGACTTGTATTTGATTGGGCCAGAGGACACCAATTTCATCAACATAATAATCCTTCCCATGGAATTTCGCAGAAGAAGCTGTCCGCGAATGGAGAAATCTGTCCGGAACTGAAAATTGTTGTTGGAGGCTAAAAGAAATTGTACGAAGACTATAAGATGTTGTAAAAAGAGGTCGAGCGTCGTAGGGGGTTGCCCGGAGATGGTAGATGTTGTCCGGAGGATGAGAATGCTGTATGGAGGTTGGAAATTACTACAGGAGAGTTGTGATGGTGTTGCCGGAGGATAAATTGTGATGACAAGCTAAAAAGAAATGGAATCCTCTTCTCATCTTCAGCCGGAGATAAGGTTGGAGGATGATGGTGGAGGAAATGGTCGATCGAAGGAGAACATCCCTTTTTCCAATGGTTGTCAGTGAAGATGTTGAAGTTGGCCGACGGCAGCAACAAGAGAAGGGAGAGAGCTCCCCCCGATGATCGCCTTCTGCCCCTTCTTTTATATGCGTCAAGAAGCTCCTTCCAAGGAGACGAGTGGCTCCCCTAGATCCTTCTTGGGAGAAGAGAAGATCCTCTTCTTTAAACCCTAGCCAATTCTTTTATATCCCCTCTCATGGGTCGGGTCTCTGTTTCATTTTATGGACCGATATTTACCCCATATCACAGGTAACCCCCCTAAACAGTCAGACGAGTCATTCTGACAAGTCTGACTTTAATCTTATCATTTCATCGTCTCGAATCGAATCATACCTCTACTCCTGGTTCATATATTCAGAAATATCATACACATCTATAACATCCGGTGGTTTGCCTCGGCTGAACGAAAAATTCGTAGATGTGAGGACTTACGAACTGCCTCAAATGGAGATAACAAGATGATTAATGCGAGGACTTACGAATAGCCTCGAATAGATATAAGAAAAGGACCTCGGAATCCCGACTGAATAAAATGATACTCCTCTCAAAATACTTAGGTTGAATAAAATGAGAGAATACCGATAACACCTTAACCGGATAACATAATGTCCATTTTAAAATACCTCGGAGGAATATAATAAGAGCTAATTGGGAATGCCTCCATCGAATAATATAAGATCCACTTTAGAACACCTCTGAACCGCCTGAGTTCAGACCACTTTAGCCCAAAGAAATAAAATAATCCTCAACCAGATACATCTCAGCGCTAGATGACGTAACAACAAATTCAAGAACACCTCGGCCTAATAGAATAAGAGCTGACCCGAGATACCTCGGATGAATAAAATAATGTTGGATATATGACGCCGCTAGAGGGGGGGGTGAATAGCGTGATACCGTACGATGATGGAATTCTTTCGCGTTCGATCGTCTACAATCTTGTTAGCACAGCGGAATAGTAATAACAAATAAATATAACAAGACACACAATCACAACACGATCATATAACGTGGTTCGGAACCGTAACGGTTCCTACTCCACGGATCGAGCTCTAACGAGCTCTAGCGACGCCAATGCAATCACTAATCAATAAACTCCTTCTCGACAACAAGTCGGAGGCGGAGAAACCTCGTACACAAGATTACAATAATAATCTAAGGAAATACAAGCAAATACAAAGGAAATGTAAAGAACACTTTACAAAACTAGGGTTTGAGCGCTTTGCTTGTTGGTTGCTTGGATGAGGTTGAAGGGCCCTGAAATGCACCTGCAAATCGCCTTCAAATCGCCTCAAGAAAGCTCCCCAAGAACTAATGATGCAATCTCCACGAACAGCTTCCTTTTATCTCGCGTGGATTCCGATCGCCATAAATCACGACCGCTAACATCGTGAGACAACGGCTCAATCCACGTTGGACAAATTCCAACGGACTTCACCACGATCGCCAACATTGGCGGCCGATCGCTAACGCCCGTAGTCGCCGCGATCGGCTACGGAGCGCTTCGCTTCGCACTCGGCCGTGATCGGCGCCATCCCTTAGCGATCGCGTCGATTGACACCGATCGCTCCCATGAGGCGATCGCCAGAGCTCTTAAAGCTCTCAACCCAGCTCGAACTCGAGTCGACTTTCCGTGCAATGAACCGCCATAATGCCCGACCGCCAACCTCAAGAATGAGGTTTTAACCCAAGTATGGTGCCCGCAGATACTTGCTACCACCCTTAGCCTAGACCTAAGCCTTCTAGCCACCTCCATCACCTCACGCCTCAGATCCTCCAAGTCATCCATGACTTGTTCATCCATCGCGCTTAGCTTCAGGTGCTTCCATCGGCTATGTCATGCTAACGGTGTCTACACCGCCAAGGCACATTGGACTTACGCCGCCAAGACTCGCTGACTTTACGCCAATATCAATCCTCGACTTCTCAAATGCCAAGACTCAAGCTTGGACTTTCCCTTGCCAACCCATGTTGGACTTTCCATGCCAAGACCCATGCTTGGACTTTCCATTTGCCAAGACTCATGCTTGGACTTCTCATTTGCCAAGACCCATGCTTAGACTTCCCATGCCAAGTACTCAAGACTTGGACTTTCCCAAATGCCAAGTGTCCCACTTGGACTTTCCATGCCAAGTACCCATGACTTGGACTTTCCCATAAACACATGGTCAACCCTAGTCAACCACCAAAGTCTCCCTCGAGTCAAACTCGAGTCTGGTCAATTATAACCCTGTCGATTGTATAAACAATCTCCCCAACATATTAACCGACATTAATGTCAAACATCAATGTCAATCCTATGTCTAACATACTTTGTCAAACATACTTTGTCAAACATCAAAACATCACTCGAGTCAAACTCGAGTCCTGGTCAATCGTGACCTGGGCCGATTGCACCAACAATCTCCCCCTTTTTGATGTTTGACAAAAAACCAAATAAAACCATGAGTTAGAACACTAACTCAAATCCCTTACCAATTATCCCAAATTGGTAAACACTCACCAAATGTTCTCCCCCAAACATTCAAGTGAAAAAGTAAAACAAATGTTCTCCCCCAAACATTCTCCCCCTTTTTGACTAACATCAAAAAGGTTTTCTCTCCAAGGAGGTCAATGTCTCATGTCCCAATGAGATCTTACAATCTCCCCCTTGATCAAAAATACCTAGGATGCCTACCATCTTCCTAGTGATAAGTCCCATATCACTCAAGAGAGGCACTCCTATCTCACTCTCCCAATTTCCAAATTGGGTATCAAACACCCATCAATTTTCAATTGATAACATTCTTCCCAAAAAAAAACATCCATCATCCCAAGATGGATACCTCCCCCTAAAGGCTTGCTCCCCCTTGACCATTGCACCAACAATGTCCTTGGAAAGCCCCTAAGCCAATAGGAACTCTAAACCATCAAAATTAAGGTTCTACGTTCAACATAGAACTTTTACTCACCCTAAATTTGATACTTTGACCTAACACAACTCCTAATCCATATCCAATGGATTTTCACCCTTCATAATGCTTCCCAAGTGGTTAGAACCTTTACTAGAACACGGGCTAAACAAACCTTGTTAACCCGAATCAGACCGGCAATGACTCGAAAGAATCACCGACGCCACTCTCGTCGATCAGCCACCAAGTGGCGATCAGAAATTCAATTTCAAATTATCGTAACAAAATTCAAAAATTCATAAATAATTATACGTACATCGAAAAATCACGAAATTTGATACGTATAATACTTATGACCAAAACAATGGGTGAAAAATGTTTGAAAAATATTTTACCCATAAAATAGTGAAATTGATACAAAATCCAAAAGTGACTAAAAACTTTAAAGTTTAAGCTCACTTTGTATCAATCTCATCAATGGTGATTGCTATCAAAAGATAGACTTCACCAAGGTTTGTCAAAATGATTTTAAACCGTTTTCAAAACCTTATTTTGGATCATATTCCTTGGGCTCTATGTGCATGACTTGTACACGAGCTTTCCCAATGATCCACACTGGAAAATTAGATGAGTTTTAGCTCATCTAGATGCAAAAACTATGCACCTTGAACTCAACTCATATCCTAGCATCTCACATGTATCTAGGGTGTATAAATACACATACATGTCAATTGGATGTGAGATGTGGGTTTTGTTCTCTTAACCTAGGGTTTCATGCATTTTTCTAAGGCAACTCTACTTGATTCCCTTATAAATGGGACTCCAAGTCATGCCATAGTCCTTAAATCAATTTTAATCAATTTAGATGCATGAAAATGATCATGGCATAATAATAGAAAAATAAATCATGGCCAATGATCATGATGTCATGGCATATGATGAAATCTAAAAACACATGACATTTAATATCTTAATCCTAAGCATGATCATGACATTTAGATGATAAAAGTAAACATGATGTCATGTCATGACATATTGAAAACAAATCATGACATATAAAATATATAGGTATAATAACACATAAATTTTAATATTAATTGCCATTTGTTGGGATTAAACTTATTTTGCCATATTAACCTAATCTCACTATTGTGCCAAAACCCAAAATGGCACACCAACCTCTAAACCTAAATTGTGCCAAAATGATCATTTTATCAAACTTCATAATTAATATTGGCATATCCTAAAATCTTTTAGGATTAAAAACTCAAATGTATTTTCAAGGTAACCATAACCTTGAAAATAACCTAAAGTGTCACCTTTGTTATGGTTGAGTTAACTACCCATCCAATCAAGGTTGACACACCTAAACCCATCTTAGCGTGAATCAATCACGCCTTAGAACCCAAAATGATTTGAACTCCTAGGGTTACTTAGATATTCCTTAGGGATAACTTCCCTAGATACCTTCCTAATGACCTTCCTAGGCTTATTAGCCTTGGTCATTTGGGTCTTGCCTAGGTTAACCTTAGGGATTGCCTCCCTAACAACCTTCTTAGTGGCCACCTTAGGTTTCCTAGAAACCCTAGCCACTAGGCATATCCTTTGGTCAACTCTAGGGATGACTTCCCTATTGACCTTGGTCTTCCTAGACCTAGTTTGGGTTCCATAGTCAAATGGAACACAATGATAAGCCACCTTAGGCTTAGGTTTGTGACCCAAACCTTTCTTGCCCTTGGTTGACTTTTGACTCTTAGGTCCTAAGTGTTGACTGTGACTATTGGACCCTTGATTTTGACCACTAGACCCTTTAAATTGATTTTGTATATTCCTAAGGGTCTTTTCAAGTTTTTCAAGCCTTGACCTTAAGGCTTGGTTCTCTAATTCTAATTTCCCAATTTTAGAATCTTGATTTAAATCTTGGGCATTTGACTTTCTTGGCATATGCCTAGTCCATTTTGGATTAAAACCTAGATGTTCTTGTATTTTCTTAATAGATTCACTAGGCATGGTTTTTCTAGGGATATTAGTCCCAAATTTCTCCTTATTACTAAAATGGACACTTTTAGCTCCTAAGCAAAAATATTTATTCCTATTAGCATGCTTTTCATAAATTGCAAGAGAATTTAAATTCCTAGCATGCCTTTGCCTATTAACTAAAGAAGGTGCATTATTGAAATATACCTTAGGGTTTGCACTAGAGGCTCCCCCTACATGTGTAGCTCCCTCCTTGGTCTTTTTGCTTCCCCTAGGACATTGATTCCTATAATGTCCCCTTGAGTTGCACTTGAAGCATATGATATGCTCCTTGCTCTTGATATTTGGGGAACCGGCATCCTTGACTTTTGGAGCCGGTGGAGCTTTCCTAATCTTCTTTGGGCACTTGCTCTTGTAGTGCCCAAATTCCCTACACTCAAAGCACATGATATTATTTTTATTTGAGATTGATGTGTTTGAGTTACCTAGTCTGTGGTAGGTGCCGGAGTTGTATTTTGAGCTTCCTCATCTTGATTGGATGTTGAAGCTTCTTCTTGTTGCTCGGTGGAAGTTCTCTCCTCCTCTCAATCCTTGAGGTGGATGCTTCTTCCACTTCCTCCACCCACCCTAAAATTGACTCCTATCAAATTCTACTTCCTCTTCCTCTTTGGATGTTGATGATCTCTCAACCTCCAAGTCCTCACTTCCTTGTGAAGATGATGCATTAGCCTCTTCGGTCTCTTCCTCTTGGACCATTGATGGGCTTTCATGGAGCTTTGCCAAATCGGCTCCATAGCTCCTTAGCATCCATGCATTCACCTAGGCTACACAAGAATTCATTTGGAATTAAATCAAAAATGAATTTGATTACCTTCTTGTTTTTCTCGAATCTTTGGAGTTGATCTTCACTCCATCTCTTCTTCTTGAGGAAACCATCTTTTGGTCCTCTAGGATACTCAAATCCTTCCATTAATAGAGACCATTCCTCAAGTCCCTCATCATCAAAAATCTTCAATTCTTCTCTTCCAAGAATCAAGCCTTCTTGTCCATATAATGAGCGGGACCGGTGTGTTGATGTCCCAACCTAGCTTGTCTTGAAATTCCATCTTTACCCTCTAGCGTATTGCTCCGGTTGTTAATCCGTTGAAGAGCCACCGGGCTCGATACCACTTGTGGATATATGACGCCGCTAGAGGGGGTGAATAGCGTGATACTGCACGATGATGGAATTCTTTCGCGTCGATCGTTTCACAATCTTGTTAGCACAGCGAATAGTAATAACAAATAAATATAACAAGACACACAATCACAACACGATCATATAACGTGGTTCGAACCGTGAACGGTTCCTACTCCACTTGATCGAGCTCTAACGAGCTCTAGCGACGCCAATGCAATCACTAATCAATAAACTCCTTCTCGACAACAAGTCGGAGGCGGAGAAACCTCGTACAAGATTACAATAATAATCTAAGGAAATACAAGCAAATACAAAGGAAATGTAAAGAACACTTTACAAAACTAGGGTTTGAGCGCTTTGCTTGTTGGTTGCTTGGATGAGGTTGAAGGGCCCCTGAAATGCACCGCAAATCGCCTTCAAATCGCCTCAAGAAAGCTCCCCAAGAACTAACACTTCCTTTTATCTCGATCGCCATAAATCACCCGATCGCTAACACGTGAGACAACGGCCAATCCACGTTGGACAAATTCAACGGACACTCCGATCGCCAACATTGGCGGGCCGATCGCTAACGCTCGTAGTCGATCGCTTCACGGCTACGCGAGCGCTTCGCCGCCACTCGACCGGCAATGATCGCCATCTCTCGGCGGGCCGATCGCTGCGACACCACCGATCGGCTTCCCATGAGCGATCACCAGAGCTTCTAAAGCTCTCAACCCGTCGAACTCGAGTCGACTCGTGATGAACCGCCATAATGCGCCGATCGCCAACCTCAAGAATGAGGTTTTAACCCAAGTATGGTGCCGCGATACTTGCTAGACCACCCTTAGCCTAGACCTAAGCCTTCTAGCCACCTCCATCACCTCACGCCTCTCGGATCCTCCAAGTCATCCATGACTTGTTCATCCATCGCGCTTAGCTTCCGGGTGCTTCCATCGGCTATGTCATGCTAACGGTGTTCACCGCCAAGGCACATTGGACTTACGCCGCCAAGACTCCGCTTGGACTTTACGCCGCCAATATCAATCCCCTTGGACTTCTCAAATGCCAAGACTCAAGCTTGGACTTTCCCTTGCCAACCCATGTTGGACTTTCCATGCCAAGACCCATGCTTGGACTTTCCATTTGCCAAGACCCATGCTTGGACTTCTCATTTGCCAAGACCCATGCTTGGACTTCCCATGCCAAGTACTCAAGACTTGGACTTTCCCAAATGCCAAGTGTCCCACTTGGACTTTCCATGCCAAGTACCCATGACTTGGACTTTCCCATAAACACATGGTCAACCCTAGTCAACCACCAAAGTCTCCCTCGAGTCAAACTCGAGTCTGGTCAATTATAACCTGGGTCGATTGTATAAACAATCTCCCCAACATATTAACCGACATTAATGTCAAACATCAATGTCAATCCTATGTCTAACATACTTTGTCAAACATACTTTGTCAAACATCAAAACATCACTCGAGTCAAACTCGAGTCCTGGTCAATCGTGACCTGGGCCGATTGCACCAACAAATAATATCCGCCTCATAATAAGAGCTGACACAAAAATGTCTTGACCGAATGACATAATACCCCTTTGAGAACCATTCGGATGAATAAAATAAAAGTTGGCTAAGAATGTCTCGACTGAATGAAATAATATTCACTTCAGAATACCTCGGATGAATAAAATAATATCTGACTCGGAGTGCCTCGTCGAAATGAAATAAAACCTCCTTCAGTTCAGTTTGGTTGGATAAAATAACTGTAAACCTAGAACGACTTGGCTCGGAGCAATTTGACTTAAAGAAATAAAATACCAACTAGCCTGACATATCTCGGCTAGACTGAGTAAAATAATGTCCGCCTCACAATACTTCAATAAGATTAGAACTGACCCAACAACACCTGACCTGAATGAACTGAATAAAATAATATATATCTTCCAATACTTCAATAGAATAAGAATTAGCTCAATAATATATGAGCTGCCTCAAAACATACTCATAAAATGAAGTAACAACCACATTGAAATGCCTCGGCTGATTAAGAATAAAAACTCCTTCCGTATCAACACTTCATAAATAGGCAAATGAATACCCCTCTCCTCGATCGACTAAATATAGAATCATACTCCTTCTAATTTTTCACTGCCCGGGGAATGTAAACTTCAATTAATATCGAGCTAAAGAAGAATATAGACCGATTGGAGGACTTACGAATTGCCTCCTCCCACCGTGATAAAAACTCCGCCGTTCTTTCGAAGTGCATCTTATCTTAAATCCAACTCCTCCGATCCGCCATCACACGGGGATAATAATAATACAGTTGAGTGAAGACTCAATTCTTCCGATCCACCACAACACGGTAATAAAAATAATATATAATCGAACGAAGACTCAATTCTTCCGATCCACTATCACACGGGGATAAAGATAATATATAGCTGAAGAAATGTTCAGCTCTTTCGATCCGCCACCGCACGGGGATAAAATAATATATAGTTGAAAAAATGTTCAGCTCTTCCGATCCGCCACCGCACAGGAATAAAATAATATATAGCTGAAAAAGTATTCAGCTCTTCCGATCCGCCACCACACGGGGATAAAATAATATATAGCTGAAGAAATGTTCAACTCTTCTGATCCGCCATCGCACGGGGATAAAATAAAATATAGCTGAAAACATGTTCAGCTCTTCCGTTCCGCCACCGCACGGGGATAAAATAATATATAGCTGAAGAAATATTCAGCTCTTCCGATCCGCCACCACACGGGGATAAAATAATATATAGCTGAAGACATGTTCAGCTCTTCCGTTCCGCCACCACACGAGGATAAAATAATATATAGCTGAAGAAATATTCAGCTCTTCCGATCCGCCACCACACGGGGATAAAATAATATATAGCTGAAGACATATTCAGCTCTTCCGATCCGCCACCACACGGGGATATCTTCTGCTTCGCGGGGATAGAAATTTTGTATATATATAATATATAACCGAGAGATTTTGGTTCTTCCGTTCCGCCACCACACGGGGATATCTTTCGCTTCGCGGGGATAGAAATTTTGTATATATATAATATATAACCGAGGGATTTCGGTTCTTCCGTTCCGCCACCACACAGGGATATCTTCCGCTTCGCGGGGATAAAAATTTATATATAAAGTAAATAATAACCGACGAATATCGGTTCTTCCGTTCCACCACCACACGGGGATATCTTCCGCTCTGCTGTGCGGGGATAGAAATTTATATATAAAGTAAATAATAACCGAAGGATATCGGTTCTTCCGTTCCACCACCACACGGGGATATCTTCCGCTCTGCGGGGATAGAAATTTATATATAAAGTAAATAATAACCGAAGGATATCGGTTCTTCCGTTCCACCACCACACGGGGATATCTTCCGCTCTGCTTTGCGGGGATAGAAATTTATATATAAAGTAAATAATAACCGAAGGATATCGGTTCTTCCGTTCCACCACCACACGGGGATATCTTCCGCTCTGCGGGGATAGAAATTTATATATAAAGTAAATAATAACCGAAGGGTATCGGTTCTTCCGTTCCACCACCACACGGGGATATCTTTCGCTCTGCTTTGCGGGGATAGAAATTTATATATAAAATAAATAATAACCGAAGGATATCGGTTCTTCCGTTCCACCACCACACGGGGATATCTTCCGCTCTGCTTTGCGGGGATAGAAATTTATATATAAAGTAAATAATAACCGAAGGGTATCGGTTCTTCCGTTCCACCACCACACGGGGATATCTTCCGCTCTCCTTTGCGGGGATAGAAATTTATATATAAAATAAATAATAACCGAAGGGTATCGGTTCTTCCGTTCCACCACCACACGGGGATATCTTCCGCTCTCCTTTGCGGGGATAGAAATTTATATATAAAGTAAATAATAACCGAAGGATATCGGTTCTTCCGTTCCACCACCACACGGGGATATCTTCCGCTCTGCTTTGCGGGGATAGAAATTTATATATAAAGTAAATAATAACCGAAGGGTATCGGTTCTTCCGTTCCACCACCACACGGGGATATCTTCCGCTCTGCTTTGCGGGGATAGAAATTTATATATAAAGTAAATAATAACCGAAGGGTATCGATTCTTCCGTTCCACCACCACACGGGGATATCTTCCGCTCACGCTGGGGGATAGAAATTTATATATAAAGTAAATAATAGCAAGGATATCGGTTCTTAGTTCTCCACCACCACACGGGGATATCTTAGCTCTCCTTTGCGGGATAGAAATTTATATATAAAATAAATAATACCAAGGGTATCGGTTCTTCCGCTCCACCACCACACGGGGATATCTTCCGCTCGCTGCGGGATAGAAATTTATATATAAAGTAAATAATAGCAAGAGTATCGGTTCTTTCTTCCGCTCCACCACCACGGGGATATCTTCCGCTCCGCTGCGGGATAGAAATTTATATATAAAGTAAATAATAACCGAAGGGTATCGATTCTTCCGTTCCACCACCACACGGGGATATCTTCCGCTCTGCTTTGCGGGGATAGAAATTTATATATAAAGTAAATAATAACCGAAGGGTATCGGTTCTTCCGTTCCACCACCACACGGGGATATCTTCCGCTCTCCTTTGCGGGGATAGAAATTTATATATAAAATAAATAATAACCGAAGGGTATCGGTTCTTCCGTTCCACCACCACACGGGGATATCTTCCGCTCTGCTTTGCGGGTATAGAAATTTATATATAAAGTAAATAAATAATAAGAAGGATATCGGTTCTTAGTTCCACCACCACACGGGATATCTTCCGCTCTCCTTTGGGGATAGAAATTTATATATAAAATAAATAATAACCAAGGGTATCGGTTCTTAGTTCCACCATCACACGGGATATCTTCCGCTCTCCTCATGGGGATAGAAATTTATATATAAAATAAATAATAACCGAAGGATATCGGTTCTTCCGTTCCACCACCACACGGGGATATCTTCCGCTCTGCTTTGCGGGTATAGAAATTTATATATAAAGTAAATAATAACCGAAAGATATCGGTTCTTCCGTTCCACCACCACACGGGGATATCTTCCGCTCTGCTTTGCGGGGATAGAAATTTATATATAAAGTAAATAATAACCGAAGGGTATCGGTTCTTCCGTTCCACCACCACACGGGGATATCTTCCGCTCTGCTTTGCGGGGATAGAAATTTATATATAAAGTAAATAATAACCGAAGGATATCGGTTCTTCCGTTCCACCACCACACGGGGATATCTTCCGCCTCGCCTCGCGGGGATAAAAATAATATATATATAATATAACCGAGGAATCTCGATTCTTCCGCTATGCGGGGATGACGACTCCGACTGAGTAGTTGAGTGCAAATAATTACCCTAGCCGAGTATCCGGATAATATGAAGTATGTTAACTCAGTCGGATGACTAAGTACAAGTAATGACCCTGACCAAGTAATCGAAAGGGATGAAGTATAAACTCAGCCGAAGGACTAAGTACAAGTAATTACCCTAACCAAATGGTCGAAAGGGATGAAGTATGTTCTCGGATGAGCTACCAAGTGGAACAACTTATCTCGGCCGAGTGGCCAGAGAGAATGAAGTATGCTCTCGGTCGAATGACTGAGTGTAAATATCTACCCTGACCGAGTGGTCGACTTGATATGCGGTCGAGTGACCAACTAAGTATGTATGACTAAGAGACACTAGAATGCCGAATTAAATGTAAACTTGCAAGATGAGCATTAAATGCTGAGATAATGAAATTTGAGCTTTTAAGATATTCTAAGCGCATATATAATCATATTGTTTGTTCTCTAAATATGTCTCATGTGATATATCTTCAACGGAGAAAATTTTAAATATAGCTAGAGAAATGACAAGGTATAAGAATGCAACAAGATGTTAAAGGTAAGTATTTATATACATACTTACTGAATTTAACAACATGGAGGATTTATGTCTTCCTCCCATCGCAGAGTCATATCCAATAGAGAAGCTCTGATGAGAAATTGATCATCCTAATCAGATGATTGAATTATTATCTCAACGTCTTGCCCAGATATTCCCACAGACGGCGCCAACTGATGCGGCATGGAATTATTTTGCTCCTCGATCTGATGCCATCGAGGAAGGGGTCTGCTGCGATGTCTGCCGAGATATAATGTTTCTAACATGTTATACGATCAAACCGAGATATGATATTTCTAGGATGTCATACGGCCAGGACGAGATATGATTATAAATATAATGTTGCCCAATACTAAGTCAGTTATAATCGGTATCAATAATATCTAATTAAATTTTTTACCGTTGATCGTCATCATCCACTCTATAGCTTAATCCTTTAAATCAATCGGACATCCGCATCATTTAATCACGATCGAATTACGATTAGAATCCAACCAAAATGTGCCCAATCACATTGCGATGGGCTTCCGATCGCGATCACTCAAAATCCAACCAATAAATATGGTGTCGAGCTGCATTTATACATTCTCAATTGTGCGCGAGTTGTGCAGTATATCAAACTCAGTCTATTGAATATGCAAGTCACCTCCGGAACTACGTATCCATAGTTTCATCTTCGCAATAACAATTTTATAAAATTTTCTTTTAAAATGAAATAATAAATTAAAAAAAATTGGGACTAAACTTTTTGATTTATCTCTTTTGTAAGAAGCCAGTGACGATTTTTTTTTTATCGAATATGTCAAATCATCGATGGCTCCAAGTTGACTAGGAGGTTCGATGCTCATCTTTAAGATAATTCATACTTTGTTTTAAATTGATAAATCAATTTATGGCATGAAACGACATTGATAAAATACCAAAAAAAAGGTGCCATGTGGCGTTTCATCAATAATTTGCCTCAAAAGTGGATAATAAATTCTAATATCGTATCTAGCACCATGCGATAAAAATTTAGCATTTCAAGTACAAGGTTGCATAAGTATTGCAACCAAAACACAAGAATGCAGAACTCAAATTTAAAAACACGCACACACACACACATTTTCTAATGATCCAATTTCATTTGCCAGTGGAACAGTATTTCTTGATGACGGGTAAAAATAAATTAGTACAAATAATTCAACAGTCGAAGCTGCGATGGACTAGCAAAAACACTGAAAACATTCGTTAATGACAGCGAACACAACCAGTACAAATATCCAAAAACCAGAAAATAATGTAGGCTCTCTTCCAAGTATAGTGCATTCTCAATCATGCAACTGGCTCAATTTCCGAAAACTCAATCTTAGCCTGCAAATGCTCAAATGTTTCAACTTAGAATTCATATTAAGAGAGAAAGCATAAGGGAAAGTCAAAAGATTATCCAAGCAGAGTAGGCTAATTAGGTGAGATTTCAGATACATGGTGGTTTAGTTTTAACTAGAAGCTTGTTTCTCATTGATTCCTATAAATTATAGAAAAACTGATAGGAATTCATGAGTAACTCTCCTCACCTCCAGGGGTATCCACCATGTCTGTATGCTTCTTCAAAACTATTAAGGGAGAAGGAATGAAATCTAACCATACAATATTTGGTTTTGGATAATATATATAAAAATATATGGAAACAAGCACCAACTGTGACTACAGCAGGTTTTTGACCCAAGGACATTAGTAACAGCTTCTGGAGTCTACCGACTTGATAAACTGACACCTTCTAACTATACAATGCAGAATAAAGTTCATTCATGAGTTAAATACCTTTGGTTGAAGGCTCATCTTGTGGCTTCATGGCAGGGAAAAGGAGAACTTCCTGCACCATAAATTCCAGTATGCTCCCAAGTTATTTATGCATCAAGCAATGTTGATAAAAATATATATATATATCAAGGCTAGGAACTGTATAATTTGATTAAATCTACCTTTATATTCTGTGAATCTGTTAGCAACATTGCAAGACGATCTATTCCCAAACCCCATCCACCAGTTGGAGGCAATCCGTATTCAAGTGCAGTACAAAATGTTTCATCCAAAGCCATTGCCTCATCATCACCAGATTGTCGGTCCTGTGACATCACAAACAAGTTAGAACAGAGCTTTAGTATCTGGTTTAGTCTGAAATTTAGTGAGCCAAAACAAACAGAGAAGGCAAATAGCACCTTAAGCTGTTCGGCAAAGCGTTGACGCTGGACAACTGGATCATTCAATTCAGTGTACGCATTGCATACCTGCACAGCTTGTTGATACCGTCAGCATTTTGTAATAGTTTGAATTAAAAAGAAAAAGAAAATTCTTGTTACAAACCTCATGTCTGTTAACGAACAATTCAAAACGCTCAGTAAGACCAAGTTTCGATCTATGCCACTTCGCCAATGGACTCATGATCTCTGGGTGATTGATGATGAATGTGGGATTGGTGCATTCCTCCTCCAGGAAACGTCCAACAAGCTATCAATCAAAATGAAAAAAAAAAAAAAAGTGACTGTCTTACTTGGATTTAAGTAGGGTTTACCCAAGTCAGATGCTCAAGCAAAAATTCTAACGATTGAATTGCATATTTAAACTTCAAGTCAAATGATTGTTTAATAAATTACTCAAAAGTTCTCTTCTGCTACACCCTTTTTCTATAACTTTCATCTTGTTCTGCACTGAAGGCATTCCTTGATCATTATAGACACCCGATCATCAATTTCATAAGCTTACAAATTACATGAAACATCGAGCACACTCAACTTTATAAGATAACATATACACAGAATGAATCAAGTACCAACCTTGTCCAATAACCTTGCCGTTGTCTTTGGAGGGGGGCACTGAACATCCATCTTTTCACAAGCATCCGCCAAGTACTTGTTTGCTTCTTGACTAGAAAGATCTTTTGGTATAGAAAGATTAGCCCTTGTCTCCAATTCTTCAATCATGTCCATCCGCCTAAAGGAACAAAGAAATGACCAAGTCAATTTAAAACTCCAGATATTGCGCACACAAAAAAAAACACTTGTGATAACATGTTTTATGGTCACCTAAAGGGTGGAGTGAAGTCAATTTCTATTGGATCCTTGTTCACTCCATGTGCGTGGTATTTGATCAAATATCCACCAGTTAGAAACTTGACCATTCCTAGCCAATCAACTCAGCATTAGAAAAAAAAAAAATCCATACTGATTAAATGTGAATCTCCTCAAAGCAAAAACCATTCCATACTGATTACCTGATAACATTTCTTCTGTAAGAAGCATTAAATCATTGTAATCCGCAAAAGCCATATAGAATTCACATGTTGTGAACTCAGGATTATGAGTCAAATCAATACCCTCATTCCTAAATTGTTTTCCAATTTCATAAACACGTTCCAACCCACCAACAACCAACTCCTTCAAGTAAAGCTCAGGAGCAATACGCATGAACAGTTTCATGTTCAATTCATTGTGATGGGTAACAAAAGGCTTGGCAGCTGCTCCTCCAGCAATCATGTTCATCATAGGTGTTTCCACCTGGTAAAGGAAAAGCAAGAATGATAGCTTGATAATAAAGCTGCAAAAGTACCATAAAATTGAATGTGAAAAGGACTTAAAGCTAACCTCCAAGAAATCAAGTTTGTTGAGGAAATTACGGATATAATTGATAATATTGGCACGGGTCTTAAATATTTGTCTGACCTCGTGATTCAACATTAGATCCAGATAACGTTGACGATAACGTGTTTCCTATCATTCCAGAACATTTAAATCGAAGTCAACATAACTATTTGATAAGTCAAAAGAAATTTTGTTAACTCATCATCCAAATAAGGAAACACATACGAAGCCGGAATTCATCAGTATACCAAATTACTAAAAAATTGACAGGAAGTACAAATTATGGAAAAAAACCAACTACATGCGAAGAAGAATTATTTTCTCATTGCAAACAAAACAATTAGGTGTTCCATACTTGCATGTGCTCAAACTTTAAAAACAATTACCATTAAGCACCCACATATCCATGAAACCTCCAAAATGTAACAGTGAATTTAAAAGCAACACACAAATCTAGCAATCTAATACAGCTATGTGTTATAATCTTCCAATGATGCTATTAGAATGACGAAAAAGGCAAGGGATAGAAGAAATAAACCTGATCTTTCAAAACATATGTTTCAGGATTTCTTGTCATTCCAGGGACCCAAACATCATATGGTGTCTTTGATTCATTCTTCTGTAAGTTGTAATCATTTTACGAATAAAATGAAGATCCAAAGTCAGATCAAATAAATTAAAATTCATAGTACTGTGATGAATAGAGTTGTTGTCCAAATGCCTGCACCTTAATAGCAATCTCAGTGCCAGGACCAGCTTTCTGCCTTGGCATCATATGCACACACGGGGAGAGAACAATAAATGTTTTAGGGAAGATACTAAGCTCTCCTCTTTTACTCTTACCTTGAAAGAGACAAACAAATGTTTTATTACATTGTGAGACATAGTTGTCTCTAAACAAACAGAAACCTAAACACACTTGAAACTTCAAAGTTAACTGATTGTTGTAACCTCTAAACAGATTGGGCCTATCAAATATTTTGCAAATTCATGCAAAAATAAAAACAAAAATGCACCCAAATGAATGGGAATATACATTTTCCCTTACGGCCAAAACAAGTTAAGCACAAATAGTCAAAAACAATTATATGCTTTACATCAAGATAATTTATTTAAGTATAGATGATGATATAGTAGGGGATAAAGTCCAATGGCATAGAAGGATCCATATAGCCGACCCCACCTAGTGGGATAAGGCTTGGTTGTTGTTGTAATTATATGCTTTACATTTAGTCATACCTAGACAATTAGTTACCGAAATTCCAAGTTTAATAGTGCAACATAACCCTAACATAGAGTAGATGGGTGTGTAGGATTATAGAGATACCATATTGTTCAAACATTTACAAATAATAATGTTGATGCAACATCAACATAGCATTATATCCATACAACAATCCAGATCTATTGTTATCTTCAGAGTCACATTCTGCCTCAATCACTGATTAGATAATACTCAAGCCCAGGCATATGATATAAAATATAACTAAAATGTAATTGATTCAAGAATTTAGAAAATGGTATTTTACTCAATTCCAGAAATTGAATATTTGAACAGGATCAATTGTTAATAATACTTCAACAAAGAATAACAACAAAATGGTTTAAGAATGACAAGGATAGAGGTCCCAACACAAATGCAAGCCATATGTGATTTAACCACTGCATAATATATATTCAATGCAAATGTTGGGGTGCAGATGCTGTCCATTTTTTCTAAAAAAGCTAACCTTAATTAAATTGAGAATAATATATAACATCTGTGTGTCACAAATATTAATTTGCATCTAGTCTACAACATAATATACCGAATTGAACAAAATAAGCAATCTAAAATTCCATGTAAATTTTTTGTATATGAATCTAAAAGCCATGCACGATTTAGAATTTAACAAGATAAGATTGATTTAACCTTTATGATTCTTAAACAACCATAAGAGGAAATTATGTACTTCCTCAGAAGATAACCTTAAGCAGGCACGTAAGCAGCTTATACTTTTAAAACCATGATCAAAGCATTAACAATATGGCTCTAGATCCGTTACGACACTAACAACTGAAAACTACAGAATTAAGGCCAAAAATGGAGTTTGGGAATACAAACTTGATGAATTCAAAAAAATACAACTAATAATAAACAATCTTGATGAAATGAACATCATCATAAATGGGGTTCGGCAAGCATGAGAAAGACCAAGAATGTTCTTAATTCCTTTGGCACGCACAATTTCTTTATGTAAAATTATTATCAATACACCAATCATATGAAGATAAGTATATAAGGCAGCTCAAGAGTAATTGGGCTGAAGATCTAAAGAATGAGAATGTAACTTCAAAGTCCCCACAATTCCTCTAATTCAAAAAAAAAAACTGATGAATATTACAAACCAGGATATCCACAAAGTCCAACAATGTCACCACGTTTTACACCAGTGTGGTGCTTGGTAAATTGAACTTCATCCAACACTGAATCCCTAGTTAAAAGTCAAAATGGAGATAATCAACAAATTTGATAAAATAAAAAAATTAAAAAAAATTGTCGAATCAGAAGAAATGTTGTATTATTAGAAAAGGTGTGTTAGCCCCAACTATTTGGGGTCAGGTACACAAATCATATTTCCCCATTGAGCTCAAAGCAAGGCAATATTCCTACCAATATTCATATAAACGAAATCATTTTTTAGTAGAGTGACTAATGATTTCTTTAGTCCCTCTCCACACATTATTAGATATTTTTTATTCTGGAAATAAAATGGCAATTGAAAAAAAAAAGTTAACAACTTAACTTTTTTCCAAAGATGCATCTTGATGTTAAAATAAAAGAAAGTATGTTCAAATAATTAGTTAATCTAGATACCATGTGTGCATATGATGGTGAACTGTAAAATTAGTGGAAAGATGAATACTGAAGTCCAGAAAGGAAATTGAAAGCAATATGTATACAGTATTGCATGAAAGGTATGAGTGCTAGTTTTTATAATGTCTGGTGGAAGCCACTATACTAATGACTAATGACAAATAATCAATCTTCAGAAAATGGAAAAAATCACACAAAGAATGCAACAATAACAAATAATACTCATAACATAATGCTGGATTTACTTTGGCAGCAAAGTAGGAGGGAGAACCATTCATATATATACAACAACAACAAAGTTTTATCCCACTAGGTGGGTCGGCAACCATTCATATATATGAATGTGTTATTTTCCCTCTCCCTTCCCCTGACCCTCCTATCTTTCCACCCAAATAAACTCAGACCAAGAGCTGATTTTCAGATATAGACCAGCACAATTCAATTTTTCAGTATGCTCAACCCTTCTACAGCAGTCCATAAGGTTACCTAGAAAAATGAGACCAAAAGCAGTTCGACTGAAAATAGCATGTGATACCTAGCATCAGCCATGACTTGAACTTTAAGACCACCTCCATATAGGTCATAAAAGAATAGTTTTGATGAAGATGTTCGCTTGTTCATGATTCTCCCTTGAAAAAAAGATCAGTCAAGACACCAAAAACAAGCACATAAACTAAATGCATGTGAAAGAAGTGTACTAGAACACAGTGTTACCTGCTAAGCTGACTTCAACATCCTTAAGGTGTTCCCCCTCACTCAATGTCTTGTACTTCTCAATATACTCTGAAATTGTCATGGATACGTTAAACTTATGTGGGTAGGGGTTTCCTCCAGTTTCTTTTATCAATGCCAATGCCTTCAGCCTATTCTCATAATATTGCTGCAATCAGATGGAGATGCACATAAATTCAAGCAAATATGAAACCAAAAAAACAAATCTCCTTTTTTGTTGGAGAATCAAAAGAAAGTGAAGGCGCACAAACCGTTGGGTCCATATCTTCATCATCAACGATAATTTGCTTCTGTGACTGAGGCGTTGCAGCAGCCTACAAATTTAGTAGCAAGATGTAAGACCTTGAAAATAATTATCTACCAAAGATCAAACTTTTATAGCACAAACATCGAGCAGAAGGAAGAAAGGAAATTTAACTCATCGCACAGAACGAACCATAGCGCACAATCCTTCAAGGAAAAAAAAACACGACAAGATACCTTCTTCTTCTTTTCCTCCTCTTTAAGTCGGTTCTCCTCTTCCTTCTTCTTCTTCTTCAGCTCTTTCTTCAGAGCGCTGAAAAAAATTGGAAGAGAAAATAGGAAATTAACAATACACTCGGAGAAAAGGGAACGAATTGAAGAGAGGGAAATCCTAAGTAACATACTTCTTGCTCGGGACGTCCGTGGCGGCCGAATCCGTGAGAGTGAGATTGGAAGCCGCCTCTTCGATACCATCCGCCATGGTCAATTGAAGACGCAGAGGAGGAAAGGTGAGAGAAAGAGAACAACGGCGACGCCGTGAACCTGGAGAATACCAAATGAGAACAGAATGGCAAGGGTTTTGGGAGGCGTTAGGTTTTGTTCTCTTTTTTTTTCTTTTTTTTTTTTTGGAAAATTAGCATAATGGTCCAAGAGTTTCTTAGTATTTCAAAACACTCATTTAAGATTTTATTGATAAAATGGTTTATCTTTATTAACAAATAAATATTCAAATGGCATTTTAAAAGAACAAAATTGGTATTTCAATTATAAATACAAGCATTTTAATAACAAAATATAAATATAAATATAAATATACATTTTTTATTTATAAGTATATGTATCACTTGTCTTTATGACAAATCAAATCAATATATATATGACAATTTCCCAAACAGCGCACGTGAAGTTTAGAATTTTTTAAACAACGCCTCACACTTTTATATTTACCAAATCGCGCACCTAATTCCCTTTTTACCCCTCCCACCAAATAGACTTGCAATTTAATACTGAGGGAGAATTTATAAGAATCTGAGTCACAACTCGAAATCCCGAGCCATCCAAGCGTCACTTCCACCTGTGTGGGAGCCCCTTGTTTTCCATACTGTTGATGAGCACCACACGCAGGTTTATTCCGCAAACCAACTGAGCGAAACATTTTTAATGAAACGCTAGTAGAAACTCTGAAAGTCTAGATATTGTCAACGACGACATCACTTCTCTAAAGAATATCCGGGTAGGGTTTCCAGAAGTTGGCGCAGCTCATTCACCACTTGCTTCACATAGTATTATCATATATGTATGTGTTTTTATACTTGAGACTGCTATGAGGTTAATAAATGCATTGTAGGAGGTTATATAACCAAGTTTGTCACATACCCATAAGGCATGCGATGGTAGGAATTTCATACCAAAGTTTTGCATGCACCCATAATTGCGATGTAGGAGATTCATAACCAAGTTTTGTCGCCACCTAAATAAATTCTACCTAACTTAAAAGGTGATGCTGTGAAATAAATCTCAGGACTACTGAAGTTCCCTGATTGATATTCCCAACACTAGGAGATTGAATCTGTCCAAGATAGTAGGTGGTGCTGGGAATGAAATTTTCGGCACCACCGTGTCCCTTAAATTTAAAATCCCAAGACCAGGGGAGATTGAAGCGACCTGGATAAAAAGTGATGGACCTCAAATTCCCAACACCATTAAGGTTCAAGTAATTTCGAGATAAAAGATGGTGATGTGAATTGAAATTCCCTCACCACCGTGGTCCTGAGATTAAAACTCTCAGCACCATTGAGGTTCAAGTAGTTCGAGATAAAAGGTGGTGCTGGGAATTAAAACCCCAGCAACACTGTAATCCTGCGATTAAAACTCCCAGCACCATGGAATTGAACTGATCGAGATAAATGGTGGTGTTGGAAATTTATATCCCAGCAACACTATGGTCCTGGGATTCAAACTCTCAACAACACCATGGTGTTGAAAATGTAATTCCCAGCACCAGGGAGATTTAAGTTGCCGAGATGAAAGGTGGTGCTGAGAATTGAAACCCCAGCAACACTGTGGTCCTGCGATTAAGACTCCCAGCATCATAGAAATTGAACTGATCAAGATAAATGGTGGTGCTGGGAATTTATATCTCGGTACCACCGTGGACCTGGGATTCAAACTCCCAGCAACACCATGGTGCTGAGAATGTGATTCCCAGCAGCAGGGAGATTTAAGTTGTCGAGATGAAAGGTGGTGCTGGGAATTGAAACCCCATCAACACTGTGGTCCTGCGATTAAGACTCTCAACACCATGGAAATTGAACTGGTCGAGATAAATGGTGGTGCTGGGAATTTATATCCTAGCACCACTGTGGTCCTAGGATTCAAACTCTCAGCAACACCATGATGCTGGGAATGTAATTTCCAGCACCAGGGAGATTTAAGTTGCCGAGATAAAAGGTGGTGCTGAGAATTGAAATCTCAGCAATACTGTGGTCCTGCGATTAAGACTCCCAACACCATGGAAATTGAATTGATCGAGATAAATGGTGATGCTAGGAATTTATATCCCAGTACCACCGTGGTCCTGAGATTCAAACTCCCAGCAACACCATGGTACTGGGAATGTAATTCTCAACACCAGAGAGATTTAAGTTGCCGAGATGAAAGGTGGTGTTGGAAATTGAAACCCCAGCAACACTTTGGTCCTGTAATTAAGACTCCCAACATCATAGAAATTGAACGGATCGAGATAAATGGTGGTGCTGGGAATTTAAACTCCCAGCAACACCATGGTCCTGGGATTCAAACTCCCAGCAACACCATAGTGCTGGGAATGTAATTCCCAGCACCAGGGAGATTTAAGTTGCCGAGATGAAAAGTGGTGCTGGGAATTGAAACCCCAGCAACACTGTGGTCCTGCGATTAAAACTCCAGTACTAAGGAAATTAAACTAGTTGAGATAAATGGTGATGCTGGGAATTTATATCCCAGCACCACTGTGGTCCTGGGATTCAAACTCCCAGCAACACCATGGTTCTGGGAATGTAATTCCCAACACCAGGGAGATTTAAGTTGTTAAGATGAAAGGTGGTGTTGGAAATTGAAACCCCAACAACATTGTGGTCCTGCGATTAAGACTGTTGGTGCAGGGGCACTAGATAATCGAACCTGTGTTTTGATTATGGCAAAGACACAAAGTTAAGTTTATATCGTTATCTCACGAGCTATCGAGTGTACAGAAAAGTATTAAAGCTGGAGCTGAAGGCTAGCGACACCCGGAGGAAGCCGTGGTGGTCGGGCGACACTCGAGTGACTTCGGAGGGAGCCGAAGGAATCGAGTGGAAGGCCGGAAGCAAGAGCTACTATCGAGGTAAGCTCGTGTGAGTGAGAGATTGTAAGGTCGTGTCCTCTTTATGGGGATGACCGTAGGCGACGATCCGACTAAGACTTCCTGTGAAAGGTCTAGGTCGATATCAGACGGTTAGAAACCGTCGTATTTATCATTTTCCGAGCTAACCTCTTGCTGCAGGGAAGTGGTTGTTGAAGCAATGATCACCGATACGGAGCGGCCGATCGATGCCCATCACCGATCGATGGGAGGCATCGATCGATGGCGACGATTCAGCTTTTGCGCTAGGTCAAAACGGATAACGTTTGACGCGGCCACTTCGCAATAAAAATTTGGAAAAATTCATGATCCGTTCCAAAGAAATAGGAGACAAATTCAGAGGCTAAAGTCTATAAAAGGAGGGGAGGATTCATCTCCAAAGTACATCAATTTTATTCATCAAGTGCTCCTACAACGCCAACGCTCCAACACCGTCATAACGCCGACGCGGCGCCAAGTTCCAATCTTCTTCGTCGGCAGCAGATTCAAGTAATATTTTTGATATTGTATTCTTTGTTTTTCTTCATAACGAGGTGAGGTAGGCTTGTTGCCTCATCCTCGTATATTCGGTTTTGTGATCGTTGTCTCCTACCTCCAACGAGGAGGAGACGTTATAGTGCTTTGCCCTCCGTACGCGGTCTAGGACCGATAGGGCCTTGGAGTAGCAACCGCCGGGTTGTGAACCAAGTAAAATAAATGTGTCATTTTATTTTCCGCTGCTTACTCGTGCCTTAACGAACGATTACGAACGAAAGATTTTCGATCGCTATTCACCCCCCCTCTAGCGACGCTTTTCGATCCAACAAAGACTCCCAACACCATAGAAATTGAATTGATCGAGATAAATGGTGGTGCTGGAAATTTATATCCCATCACCACCGTGGTCCTAGGATTCAAACTCCCAGCAACACCATGGTGCTGAGAATTTATATTCCAGCACCACCGTGGTCCTGAGATTCAAACTCCCAGCACCATGGAGATGGAACCTGGCTGAGATAAATGGTGGCGCTGGCAATTTATATCGGAGATAAATAAAGTCCTTTAGGTGAGTGGAGTGCAAGTGTGGCCTAAACTATCATCCTCCACCTTTCCTTAGGCTCCCAAACCGTAATTCTAAACATTTATGCTCCGTGCCAACATTCAGACGAGTGTGCCAATTGGCACACACCCATAACTGCTAGTAGGAATGTTGGAACTAAGTATCCCTCTGCGCATAAACCTTCTAAATACCTTCCTCTTCCATTTTATGTCAATTGTTCCTAATTTCAACATCTCTAAGTCCATCAATGGCTTTCGGTCAAAACCCATTGATGGCCCTATCCAGCTCAAAATTGAAGGTTAGTGAAGTGCATAATTGAGAAACCTAACCCTAAACTTTCATCCTCCACTTGTCCTTAGGCTTCTAAACCCTAGTTAAAAAAATTCAGCCTACGTGCCAGTATTGTTACCACACTACACATAATTGTTTTGTTTTTAAAAACCTTTGCAGGGGCGACCCGCTTCCTGATGAAGTGTTCTCATTTTTGGAAATAATTGAATCAAATTTGAAGGATAGAGAGTTAGATGATTAAGACTCCATAAATGTGTCCTCAAGTAATATTCCATCTTCATCTTAGTTTACTGATGTGGCGAATAGAATTCCCAGCGATCGACGCCCTGATATAAATAGAGAAGCTTCTTCCACACTCGAAGAAAAGTTTGTCACTACTACTACAGTAGTTGATGAATATTTTGATGAAACTTGGAGTGAAGAGGAGTTAAGTGATATATAAGTGATATAACAGTTAGAATATACAAATCCTTCGGAAGAATTCTTAGCTGATGATATCTAATATGAAGAAGGTGAGTTCAACCCAAATCAGTACAGTGACTTAGAGGAAGTGTCCCCAATTGTTGATGTTCCCTATGTTTTAAATCCACGAATAACACAATTAGCAGCTATCAGTTCATCAGATCCAAATGAATTTTTCACTGGACAAGTTTTTTCCTCCCGACAAGAGTTTAAAGATGCACTAGTAAAGCATGTGATGCTAAAAGACTTCATATACAAGCAAGTTGACACCAAACTTAATAGAATTAAAGTTATTTGCTTCAATCAGCCATGTTCATGGAGATTAGTTGCAAGTGGAGACGTGGAGTTCACTATCACAAAATATGTAAAGCGGCATGAATGTGACACAGTTAGGGAAACAACAGATCACCATGTTTGTACATCCACATTTGTAACAAACCAGATTGTAGGACGGTTAGCTACTTCTGATGATTACAAACCAAGTTCAATTCGAAGAGAAATTCAAGCTAGGTTTGGTGTTCACATTTCATAAAATAAAGCATACACATCCAAACAGAAAGCATTAAAAATAGTGGTTGGTGATTTTGATCAGGCATATATTGATCTTCCAATGTACTTGCGTGAGTTAAGAGTTAGAGATCCTGATACCTATGTTGCAGTACTAAGAAATGGTGAAAATCAATTTCAGCGATGTTTTCTGGCATTTGGTGCTTGTGGAAGAGTATTCAGGTCTTATTTGCGAAAACTAATTGGAATTGATGCTACACATATCACCGACAAGTATCCTGGTGTGTTGCTAATGGCAACTGTCGTTGACGGTAATGCAAAAATTCTTCCAGTTGCATTTGGAATTGCTAAAGTTGAATGTGGATCTGCCTGAGAGTGATTTTTGGATCATGTAAAGACATTCCTTGCTGTCCTTCCAGAGTCGTTGAGTATTGTATCGGATAGACATCGGAGGATTATATCAGCAGTTAACAAAGTGTACGTCCATCTGCCCATCATGCTTTTTGTTGCTATCACTTGTCTTGTAACATGGTAACAGATACCCGGGATAGATTCTCATTAGGTTTATTTTGGGCAGCAACAAGAGCCAATACAACAGTTGAGTTTGATCGATTAATGCAGAACATGCATGAAAAACACAATGATGCATGTGTGGCTACAAAAGATCGATCCAAAAAGATGATCAAATGCACACTTTCCTAGGAGAAGGTACACAATGTTAACCACTAATTATTCTGAGAGTTTAAATGCATTATTCAAGGAAACACGTGAACTCCCCATCACTAGTTTAATTGACAATACTAGAAGAAAGGTTGCTCAATGGTTCTTTAACCGTAAGGAAGAATCTTCAAAAAGGTCAGGTTTTCTAACACCTTATGTCATTAAAGAGATTGATGAATGGAGAGAAAGAACTCGATTATATTCAGTATTCTTATACTCGAAAATAGAAATGGAAGTACAAACAATAGCTTCTTCGTATATTGTTGATTTGGAGAGGCGCAGTTGCATCTGCGGTGAGTTTCAAAAATCAGGAATTCCTTGCTCGCATGCTATTGTAGTCATCATATATCGGAACATGGATCCATACCGTTATTGTGAGCATTATTTTCTAAGGGAAACTTGGGAGGCCATGTACATGGATCGTATTTACCCATGTCGAAGTAAGAAATTTTGGTCTAATGGTGACAAAAATTTTGGAGTTCTACCTCCTCGTAGCCTTGTGTAGCCAGATCGAAGAAAAAATATACGCATTGAGTCTAAACATACTGGGAAGGTAAAAAATAAATGCAGCAGATACAAATAGCTTGGTCATAATAGGAGGTCCTGTAGAATGTCACTGCCTACTAATTCCTAATTGTCAATAGTGGTTGTGAAAATATTTGTAAAGGAAACAATGTTTATATTAAACGACTTATTTATTAAATACTTACTGTGCAATTAATTTGTGTGTGGTTGTTGTATTAAATTTATGTGTGGTAGTTGTATCAAATTTTGTTCTCGCATCAATGCTGACAAAACAATGTTTGCTGATTTCCCACACATCGGCACAAAAGTATGCGGGAAGGGTGTTTTGGGAATATCACAAACCAACCATCTGGCTTTCTCATTAACTCGTTTTCGTTAAGCTATATAAGGTGAAAATTTGTCGAGGAGCTTCTTAACCCCTTCCTTTACAATAGATCATCTCCTTCATGGCTTTCGGAGGCAAACACAACCCTGGGGAGAAGTCTTCTTCCTCCTCAAACGTTGAGGAGGGCTCCTCAGCCCCTCCTCCGACTCAACGCATCTTCGTCCCAACACTGGAGAAGCAGCGTGCAATTCTGATAAGCCGCTTGGAGAGCACGAGGCGTGACCGGGAGGAGGCCACCCAATGCTTGGAGGTTATTCTCCAGCATGAGCATAATGTACGTGCTGCTTTGGCGCTGGTGGAGAAATGGATGGCAGAACGAGAGGGTACTCGATCGAGGCGGGGGAACAAGTCTTGATTCTCTTAGATCTGTACCTGGATCATCTTAAATGTCTATGTCATATATATCTAAATCTGTTTTGGTTGGCCTAACTCAATGACTGTTGATCTATTTTGAATTATCGTGGGTTGCCTGAAACTTATAACGTTATAAACTTATGGCCTAACTAATTGAAGGAAAATGATACGCTACGTACCTTATGCTGCGTAAGTCGTGCGCGACTGCGTCTCAGTGTTTTCCGTGTGATTTTCACCCTTCGTCGTCGATTCACCACCGACCGATCGAATTCCGATCGGCACCGGAGTCTGGTCGAATCCCGACCGGTTTCCCATCGGATTGCGGCCGATTGCGGCCGCCGATGGCGCGCCGCCATTTATGTCTAATTAAGCAAATCAACATCCATCGGTGTAGTCGCTGCCGACGGATCTTGGCCGATTGTCGGCCGGATCTCGGCGATTCTGGCCGCCATGATTAGATTACTAATTGTGCGCACTCGCGCAGCCGTAATATCGGTCGTTTCCGGCCGCCATCAGGTCGGGATATGACCAACACCGGAGTTCGGTAACGCGTGGCGGATTGCGGCCGCGATGGGGCACTTGGCGGCCTCGATCTGGCCGTTTGGTGGATCCGATCGGACTCTAGCCGCGCGATCGGTCGGACTTCGGTGTGGAATCTCGATCGATTCGGCCGATCGAATCGGGTCGAATTTGGCCGCCAGCGAGATCGGGTGTCCGCGTGGGGATACCGCGTCATCGCGCCTCGAGGAGAACGACGCTCATCATATCAAGTTTCCTAATTGAATGTTTATCAATTTTGCAAAACTATAATAAAAATCCGGCCCACCGGACCCAACCCGTTAATATAAAACCTCCCGTTAGCATTTCAAACGACTAAATTTCATTTATCTGTCACTCATTTCGATCTATCTCTTGTGAAATTGCCTGATGTTTAGATTTTCGGCGTTCGTAAGTTTTCTAGATTACTTAACTTCTCTCGTTGACCATAACCTTTGTCGCAGTTCAAGGTGCATCCCATCTAAGGTTTTTCCATTTTCGTCAGTGATATCATTTTAAGTCGAGTCTGATAGAGTTTAGGGTTTTAATAATTCATTTGAATAGAGGTAACGTTTGTTTCTATCAGCACACATGTTTGTGATGAATTTCATCTATTAGTTTTAAATCGCTTTATTACAATGCATTTAGTTCGTAACCTAACATAGTTTTTTCAGGTCACGATGGCTTCAACTGTTGAAACATCAAGCGATAGTTCTGGAAGAACCCTTGCGTTGATGTGAGGAAGAACAAAGAGAATGAACTGGAAAAGCAATGTTTCACATTTTAAAAAATTTATTACAAGTGTGCCACCGA
The DNA here is from genome assembly GCA_025175895.1 of Wurfbainia villosa. NCBI lineage: Eukaryota > Viridiplantae > Streptophyta > Magnoliopsida > Zingiberales > Zingiberaceae > Wurfbainia > Wurfbainia villosa. The sequence goes on from CM046005.1 coordinate 2,427,065, forward strand.
CTGGGAAAGAAGTAACACTGATTCGGAGCTCCCATTTTGCGTGAGTTTTAGACATTCTAGATATTGCCTATGTCAAACCCCTCGTTCAAAATATATTTGATAATTGGGACTGTGAGGAGAAATGTTTTATATTCCACGACAAGAAATTACATTTCACAAAGAATGTTGTATCCCTCATCCTTGGTCTACTAGATAATGGACTCGTAGTTCATATAATCAATGAAGCTCCCTCTGGTCAGCTATATTTGTAATATTTTGTGGAAGCTGATTGCTCTAACAAGCATCTAGAGGAATTAATGAAGAGTTTCAGATCTCCAGTTGTTCATTTTATATTTTTTCTCTTGTGTATTTTTTACTACCACCAGCAGTAAGCCTAGAATACCTATGCGATCACTTATAGATTGTGTAGACGATTTTGATAACTTAGGCAGATACAATTGGTGCGAAGAACTTTATACTTACATGGCTCCTCAAATGGAGTCAATTGGTATGGGAGTGACATTGCGACCAAAAGCAGAGGTCGGTGGTGGATCTACGAGACCAATGCTTAAGGGTTTCACACATTTATTGGCTGTAAGTGAATATATTTTATGTTTTCCACAAAGAGTATAGATCAATATGTCTATTAACAACTAATTTTGTCATTCCAGGTATGGATTTGTGAGCATTTGTGTATCCTACCTCCACACGTCCCTCATGCTTTGCCAAGAATGTTGAGATGGAGATGGAGTTCCACAAATGTAAGGGTTGTTAAGAAGATGGTAGATGGTCTCCTACTAGATAAAATAATTGTTGATCTAATGCCAGCACAGTCAGAGCTGCATCTGATATAGAACACTTCTCCACCTAGGATTTGTGCTTCAACTTCTCAACCCGAAACTCAGCTCGACGCAGGAGAAAAGGCGTGTCCAGTATGCCAGGAGAATGCAGAACTAGTTTCAACTCTATGCACCAAGCTAGTTGAAGCAAAGACTAACTTGGACAACACCTCCCTACTTAAAGATGCGACCATCGAAGAAAAAGAAAAGAAAATACAGGAGCTTCTTCAATAGTTGGAGGAGGTCAGAAGCAGGAAAGACAATGAGATAAGTGAAAGAGATAATATAATTTGTGAAAAAGAAGCATTAATTGCTGAAAAGGACAGTCTAATATTGGAGCTTCAACTGAATTTACAATCCCGAGATATAGAGGGGTTACAATCATAACCCATACAAGCTGCACGGACCCAACAACCTTCTACTGCATACACTAGGCGGAAGGTTTGTGTGCGGAAGAGGGCTTTTCATGGTGTATCACCCCCTATAAGTACAAGTGTTCCTCCTGCATGGTTTGCTAATATTCCTAAAGGAAGGAGAGTTGAAACTCAAATAGTCCCCAACAAGCCTATTGAGTATCCCTCATCAGACCTTAATATCGCTCCTGAAGAGGCAAATTTTGAGCAGGAGTCAGTCCAAGTTAAAAAAGGGAAATCAACTGCCGAGGAGTGTGAACCTGAAATATTATCTATTGTCACACAAGCCTCCACGGACAAACAACAACCACTCGAAGAAGTCAAGAGAAGGATATTGGAGGTGAACATAAGTTATCTTGTCCAATACTATTTTTTCAGAGAAAATATTTTTATTCTAACTATTTTTTTTATATAGTAAGCTTATAAAGAATTCACCAATAAGATGGATCCAGCAGTAGGAGAGTGTTTATTAAAACTAAAAACAATGGAGTAAGATCATACATTTTATAATAGTAATCTTATGTTTTGAGAGTTGCTAATAACCTTTTCCTTGTGTAGTGTGACAGTATCAGGACCAGTGTGGAAGACGGATGCTATTAACTTATACATGGACTCTTTCCTTACAATATTTGATTGAAATGTTTTGACACATGGGGATTGCATCAGTGCTTATTTCTCAATCTTAGATGATGAGTGCAAAGAGATTGATAAGGCGTACTATAGCTCAATATTCTGTGGGGCTGGATTCCCAATAAATTTTTGCCCCTTTTGCATGGAATTATCAACTTTAAAGCTTCGGTGTTTTGATAAGTTTTTTTATACACAGGGTATGTTTAATATAATGTATGCTCAAGCATTCAAGCAAACTTTTAAAACCCCAAGAAATGATCCAATCAGATACATATTTTGTCCAATTATCCATGATGACCACTGCCACCTACTAGTGGCGGACTTACAAAATGCAGAGTTTATCCACTACAACTCATTGTCCGTCAGAAAAAGCTTACAATATTCAATTTGAAGAAACGGTAAGCAGTGTTATTTTATATGTTACTTAAATAACACTACAAAAGTAATGGTTTTTTGCGACGAAATTTGCAACGAATTTTGCAAAAAAAATTGTTGCAAAATTTTTTTGCAACGAAAAATTTTTCATTGCAAATAATTCGCCGCTAAATTCTGCAACGAAAAATAAAAATTTGTCGTCAAATTGCAACGAATAATTTTTTCGTTGCAAAATTCGTCGCCAAATTTGGCGACGAATAAATGTTTCGTCGCCAATTTGGCGACGAAAAGAAGATTCGTCATAAATTTTTACGACCAATAATACTTTTCGTCGCCGAAGCTGAATTCGACGACGAATAATTATTTTAGTTGCCGAATTCGGCGACGAATTAAACTTTCGACGCCAAATTAGCGACGAATAAATTTTTTCGTCGCCGAATTTGCGACGAAATATTTATTCATCGCAAAACTCTCTCATGCATACTCCACCAAATATAATGAAATTTGGCGACGAAATATTTTTTTCGTCATAGAATTTGCGACTAAAAAAATATTCGTCACCAAAATCTGATGAACATAATTAACAAATAAAATTAAATTTGGCAATGAATTTATTTTTCGTTGCAAATTTGGCGACGAAAAAAAAAATTCATCGCAAAAATTTTCATTATCAGTCGACTGATGAATACATCAGTCGTCTGATTGTGCGACCAGTCGGATTGATCGATCGACTACCAGACGTTCTGTGAATTGCTACAGTAGTAGTCGACTGCTCATATCCATCAGTCGATTGCTAGGTGAGTAGTCATGGTTAGTTATCACTACAAACGTTTGTAAGCTATTACATCGATCATTGATGCTCAAAATAAATTTGGATTGTGCAGTTTCTCACGTATCAGTCGACTGATACATATATTTTTGCAACGAAAATTGTATTTTCATTGCAAATCTGAAGAAAATTGAAAAAAAAATTTTAATTATTCTTTTTTTCCTATTTTACAATAAACACACAACAATATTGACAAAATTATACAACAAACATTAATATGGACATCAAACAAATTTATACATATAACAAATACATCCAAATAAGGTTTAAACTAACTACCATTATCATCAGGTAACATTTAAATACAACAAACTTATAAAAACATAAATATCGTTTATGTAATAAGTCAAGTAGCTAACAATTAAACTTTCACAAATACAGTCAAAGATAACCACCATCATCACCATCGTCATCAAAAAATACATCATCATTGTCTCCATGACAGGAATCAAGTGGAGGAGGAGCAGAGCCAGAAGGAGGAAGTTGATTTGAGCTAGACGTTAACTGAAGATGTTGCATAATAAACATTTATTGCCTTTGAAATTCGTTCATCTTTTCATTTAAGTCTTGAACTTTTTGAGCGTTCTCTCGATTCGCTTCTTCATGCTAGTAACTCTCTCAAATGATTAACCTCTTCGGTTAATTGAATTAATTAGGCTTTTGATGCTGGAGAGGATGAAGAAGAAGCACCAGAGACACTATCGGATCAGCTCAAAGAGCCGAGTCCAAGTATTCTTCCACTTTTCGGTCCTCCAGATGCTTCGAGCCATAAATTTATATTGCTAACAGATGGCTCTGATTCGACTTCATCATCGCTTGCACCCGAATTTCTTTATGAAAGTTCATCGTATTTCTCTTATTGTGAAAGAAAAAAAATTAAATAGTAACATAGGAAATTAAATTTTTACAATTACACACCTTTATTGTTCTAGCTCTTTCCCCACTCCATGTTTTATCCTTCTTTTGGAATGTACGAGTGAAAGTGTCAATAAATAATGGCTCAGTTCCTGTCTCCTTGGCCTAAATAAATTAAACAGTTAATATTTATAAATTAGTGAGTATTAGATTACAAAATTATAAATTGAAAACAATCACCAATCGAGCTCTATGCTCATTGATATTTATGGATCCTCCCGCATACGTGGCAGATATAACGCCAGAGTTACAATTCTGATTTTGCTTATTATGTTCAGTCCTCCGTTTACTTTCCTCAGATCCCCAATGTGCAACAATTTTATTCCAATTCTCATCGGTTATACAGTGTGGTTTATTATTTCTAGTTTTGGCATGATTTAGTATGTTTCTAATATGATCATCACATTTTTTCTTAAAAATCCTCCTAATCTCTAGTGTTTGACTCTCTTCCCAAATAAATACCCTCTGCAATAGAGAAAAATAAAAATTGATTATATTCACTGCAATTTCATATACTAAATGATTGAAATAAATTACCTTGAACTCATTGCACCACAGAACTTTAATTTCTTCCGGCGTGCTTGTATAAGTTATAGAAGCACCGCCCCAATGGTTATTCATTATTTTATTCACCTCGTGAATAACATGTACAGAATTTGTAAATCTAACATAAACCAAAAACAAACCCCGTTATATACTTATAAAAAAACATATTGTATTAAAATTTAAATATAGATATTGTAAAACTTGAATACTTACGAATCTCCGCACAGAGATATAAAGTCTCTCGTATCTTTCCTCTCCACGAGTGATTGTTGTACCGGGGAAGAGACATTAGCAGGTATATACTGAGAATCAGAGGATCCTGCAACTGGGGAAGAGGTGGAGGGCACATTTCCTGCAAAAGCATCAGAATGTGCGGGGCTGAAGCAAGGAAGACTGTGATCTTCCATCACTACTACATCTATGACCGCCACGTCGAAACTAACAATCATGATTATTAGAAGAATATTACAAGAAAAAAAAATACAGTTGCATATCGAATTATTAATAGGAAAAATATGAAAATATTACCATATTCATAGCAACTGGATGACCCTAAAAAAAATTCATTAGTATTTCAAATATATGGAATTTCGAATAATACAGTGAATTAAAATATAATTGGTACTGAATAAAAGGTAAATTACCAATAATTAGAAATCGAAGTCTGCAATAAAATTTTTGGCCTAGTAATGCGTCTAATCATCATCGTCATCGTCATCGTCATCATCATCCTCATCCTCATCCTCATCCTCATCATTGAAATCTTCATCTTCATACTCATTCAGTTCACTTGCATCAACGTCTATTACTACACCGCTGGGATCTCGTAACGTTGAAATATTATACTCTTCGATATGAAATGTATTGACAACTTCATCTTGTTGATATGCTATGTCTTCCCAATGTTCCTCAATTTTATTACGTGCTTTTGTTTTACAAACTGCCCACCAATCACTTTTGTCTCGTCTCAGACTAGGATATGAAGGATAAAATACTTGAATCGCTTGCTGTGCTAATACAAATGGTTCGTACCTCTTGTATATTTTTTTGTAGTTAATTTCAACCAAATTAAACTGTGGATGCACCCTCATGCCTTTGATAGGGTCAAACCAACGACACATAAATAAAATAACTCGCAAATCTGAGCCTGGATACGCTACCTCTAAAATTTCATCTAGTAAGCCGTAAAATTCATTCCTTGCACCCCCATCAATAGATGACTGAACACAAACTCCGCTATTCATTGTAGTTTTCCCAGTTCCATAAGCTTGAGTATGAAAATTATATCCGTTTATGAAATATGTCGGCCAAGTTTTAACCATTGAATTTGGACCCCATGATAGATATTTTATTAGGTCTTACTCAATGTGACCGTGATTATCAAGAACCTAAAGTAAAATAAATATGTGTCATCAGAGAAGATTTATCAAATTTACTATCATATACTACTTACATAATTTTTGAACCATTGTGCAAATTCTTCATCACAGAAATTATTAAACTCATGCTCCGGAAGCTCCGAATATAGAGTTTGAAAAATCCTACAATAAAATTAAATAAAACATGAACAATATTTTATGATATACGAAATGTTTAATATAACTTTTATATACTTACTCGAAATACGACGTTACTTCTTGATAGTTCAATAAAATATATGTATGGGTTGCTCGCCACTCCGAACCAGTTAAGTATCTACTTATACAAGATCCACTTGGTCGACCAAGGTAATTAAAAATTGAGAATGCCCTCAAATTTGGATCAACGGGACCCTCATCGTTTCTTCCTGCTTTCCGACTCTTGCATTGAACGTGAGGTTCAAAGTAATATGATGCAAAAGTTGTAACTTCCTCCACAATATATGCATTAACAATAGGAGCTTCAACATGAGCCTTATTTTTCACTTTTTTTCCAAGTGATAGAGGAATCTAAGAGTAATACAATAAAATTTATTAGCAAATAAATTAGACTAATTTTGACCAAATGAAATAACAATGAGAAAAAAGTCAAAAAAAATCCACCTTTCAAACTGATACATCCATCGAAATTGAACAGGACCTCCAACTTTAGCCTCATATGCCAAGTGAACCAAACGATGTTCTATTGAATCAAAAAACACCGGTGGAAATATCCTTTCTAAGTTACACATAATTATCGGAATGTCTCTCTCTAATGTCTCCATGTGTGAATGACTCAGTACTGTCGAGCATATATCATGAAAAAAAATCTTTAATTCCGTAATTGCACCCCAGACAAAATTTGGTAACAGTTCCTTCAAAGCAATAAGAATTAATCTTTCCATGAATATATGACAGTCATGACTTTTAAAACCCATAAATTTGCATTACTTTAAATCAACGCATCTACCAAGATTTGAGACATAACCATCAGGAAATCTCAATAATTTCAACCATTCACAAACAATCCGTTTCTGATCCTTATTCGCTTTGCTTTGGTTTGGTCCCTCTTGCATCATCAACATCAAGGGTGGGACATTTACATATGAGACGCAAATCTTTTCTTGCATTCAGATTGTCTTTTATTTTTCCAGTTATATCCATCACCGTATTTATCAAATTTTCAAAAATATTCTTCTCAATATGCATTAAATCAAGATTGTGATGAATCAAATTACTCTGCCAATACGGTAAATCCCAAAAGATACTCCATTTTGTCCATTTATACGTAATTCCATAGTCATATGTTGTAACATTTGGGTCTTCAATAACAGATGGAAAGTTAAGCACTCTTTGCCATAAAATTTGACCGGTGAATCTCAATGGTGGAGGTATTCTTTCAATTCTATTCTTAGTAAATTCTTTTTTATTTCTTCTGAATTTATGATTTTACGGTAAAAATTATCTATGACAATCAAAATAACTCGATTTCTTTCCGTGTTTCAATCTAAATGACTTTGATCTCTCCATACATATTGGACATCCTAAAATCCCCGCAGTACTCCAGCCCAATAACATCCCATAAGCAAAAAAATCAGTTATGGTCCAAAGAAGTGCAAATTTCTATCGGTTTGATTAGTATGAACATCATATGTGGAAACACCCATGTCCCATAGTTGGATCAACTCGGCAATCAACGGTTGCATGTAAACATCTATTAACTTTTTCGGATTATGAGGGTCAGGCACAATCAATGTTAAAAACATATAAGGTAGTGTTTTCATACACATACCAGGAGGAAGATTGTATAGAGTTACGATAATTGGCCAACAAGAATACGTTCTTCCTGATTTACCAAATGGAGCAAATTCATCAGCACATAGCTCCAACCTGATGTTTCGGGTCTCATTTGCAAACTCAGGATATATTCGATCAAAGTTTTTCCATGCCTCTGCATCAAATGGATGACACATTAGCTCATTCTCTGTTTCATGATTTGCATGCCAAGTCATGTGTTCAGTAGTCACCTTCGAAGCATAAAGCCTTTGCAATCTAGGAGTTAAAGGCAAATAGAATATTTGTCTGAATGATTTTAATCGCTTATTACGATTTGATCTCGTGGTACTCTTGTATCTGCATTGACTACAGAATTTGCAACTCTCTAAATCTACATTATCTCCCCAATATAGCATGCAACCATTTCTGCAAACATCAATTCTTTGCACCGGAAGACCTAAATCTTTCACAAGTTTTTTCATACTGTAAAAATCATTCGGCATTATGTGATCACGCGGCAATACTTCTCCAATAACTTGAACAAAATAATTAAAACATTCTTCGGACACATTATTCTCAGCTTTAACATTCAACAATCTTGTGATGAGAGATAATTTTGTGTGACTGTCACAACCGGATCACACGGGTTCATCTGCAACTCTCAATACTTCTTGAAATTTTATATATGGCTCATTGTACACATTTTCATTACCACCAGTAATTTCTACCTCCTCCAACGGTGTTGAATAATTATTATACATGTGTTCAAATGCTTTAGGATAACTAGAACTTGTCGCATTTGGTTCGCTATTCAAATTATGACCAACTACATCAACTATCATCCTTTGGTACAGATTGAATTGATCGTAATATACTTGCTCTCCACTACCTGTCATTTGTATCTTTCGTCCAACCTCTTCATCGGATATAAACGGTTCACCATGACAAGTCGAATTATAATAATTTGGTGTAAAACCAAATCTACAAAGATGTTCTCGAACTTTATCACATTGGAAAAATTTACCATTATGACATTTTTGCACGGACACCTTAATTTATTCTCATCCATAAAATCAACATTATTATTAGCATATCTCAAAAATTGTTCCAACCCAAATATAAATTCATCGATTAAACTACGACATTCTGGTAAATTTTTTTTATGCATCCAACTTCGATCTCTCTCTATCGATCCTGTTTTCGAAATTATATCAACGATTAATTTTAATTTCTTCCAAACTTTATCCATATATATATCAATCTAACCATAAATTTATACTCAACATTAATTTAATTTTTCTAATACTAAATATGATTTTGTGTGATAATTAATTGCAAATTATAATATCATTTCGAACAATTATGATCTATTAACAGTAATTAAATTACTTAAAATCAAACATTAAGAATAAAAATTATAACAGAATTAATAATACTGTAATTAATGTTATAAACAATATTTTTACGTGTACCTGTCCAAATGGAAACAACGTGCGACTAAATGAACACTTGACGAACACCTTCAAAGTAGAACAACCTATGAAAAAAAATATTGTATTTAGATTACGATACACTATTATATATATATATATATACTGATTTATATAATTAATTTAAATAACATTTGAATTCAAGATCGAAATCACGCGACAACTGCCAAGCACGTGCAAGGTGCAGCAAGTATGTACGTCGCGATGTAACCTTACGCGAACGAGTCCTCGCGCACGACGACCGTGAGCGCGAGGATGCACACGGGCATGCATGTGGCGGCCGCGAGGGCACGCGCACAGCCTCGCAAGGAAAGCGCGACGACGGCCACGTATACATCGCCGCCGCTAGGGCATCGCACGGCACCACCGCGACCACGCGGCGGCTTAGCACGGCATGACCTCACGGCGATGCCTACTGCCGTGACCTCGCGGCGGCGCCTGCCGCCGCGACCTTGCGGCAGCGCCTGCTACCGCGCGCGATCTTGCGGCAGCAACCTGCCACGTGTAATCGCAACACCTAGTTGCCACCAGCATGCGGCAGGTGCCGCAGCGCGGCGGCAATCGGAGTCGCGGCGGTCGATATCCGCCACGTGCTCGCGGCACGATCTGCCGCGAGCTCGCGGCAGGATCTGCGGCGGCACTGCCGTCGCTGCTCCGGCGACGGCGTCGGAAGGGAGGGAGAGAAGGAAGAGACGTACGGACGGCGACGGGAGGAGGACGAGCGTGATCGAGCGGAGGAAATAGAGAGATTGGGTGTGTTGGGGTGGGATGATTAGGGGAAATTTAGCGACGAATATTTTTTCATCGCTAATTTGGCGATGAATCCTATATTCATTGCAGAATCTGCAACGAATTAAAAATTCGTTGCAGATTCTGCAACAAAAAAAAAATCGTTACAGAATCTGTAACGAATTTTGAATTCGTTGTAGAATTCTACAACGAATTTTGAATTCGTTGCAGATTCTGCAATGGAAAAAAATTCGTTGCAGATTCTGCAACGAAAAAAAAATTCGTTGCAGATATTTACAATGAAAATATTTTTTTATCGCAAATTGGCGACTAAAAAATATTTTCGTCGCCAATTTGCGACTAATTTTGTAACGAAAATTAAATGTTGGAAATTTTAAAATTTTTGTAACAATTTTTTTTTGTTGGAAATTTCGTTACAAATTTGCGACGAAATATAAAATTTGTCGCAAATTTCGTTGCAGATTTGCAACGAACTATTTTCGTTGCCAAAGTTCGTCGCCAATTTCATGTTTTTTTGTAATGTAAACCGTTTGTGTATGGAGGATTGATAGCATTTTTTTGGTTGTAGGTTGAATTCTTTAAAAAGATCCACCCTTCGTATTATGAGAATTGGCATTCTGGCCTGGCTGATAAATTTTATAATACAAATTTTTCCGTGCGTCGAGTGTAGGGTCTCAAACAAAGCTCTTCGTAAGACATTTAATATTCTTTGTAAATACCATATTTTATAAGTTAGCAATGGACTAATTATTTGTATTTTTTTATAGCTATGACTGTGCATTTTTTACAATCCGATACATTGAGAGTCTATTATTTGGTTACCCTAAAAGATTTAGACAGTAAGGTATGAGGAGCTTTAGATTCTTGGCGGGGAATAGAATAATGCGCAGCTCACACTTTTGTTTGCAATTATGACTGTGCTGTAATTTGGGATATCTTGTAATAGTATACAAAGTTGTAAATTTTTTACTATACCAAGGTGCCTGTCAGCAAAAGTTATTCTCAAGATGCAAAGTGTAAATCCAAATTGTGTAGTATCTGTACAATTATAAAAAAATTAGACATTGTTAAATATGCGAACCACTTCAACTTTATAATTTTGTGATGGGATTTCAATCTGTACAATATATATTTTCTTGTGACTACCATTTTGCATACTCTATGCGTGGTACTGGAAAATCTTATCCCAGGACCACTGTATTCCTGGAAATATAATTCCCAGCACTATCTTTTTTCTCGGTCAGTTCGAAATTGTACGTGGTGCTGAGAATTCAAATCCCATGACCATTGTGTTCCTGGAAATACAAATCCTAGTACTACCTTATTCTAGCCGAGCTGGATATTGTACATGGTGTTGAAAATTTAAATCTCAGGACCACGGTGTTCCTGGGAATATAATTTCCAGCACCATCTTTTTCTGAATGAGGTGAATATTGTACGTGGTGCTGAGAATCCAAATCCCAGGACCACTGTGTTCTTGGGAATATAATTCCCAGCACCATCTTTTTCTAGGTGAACTAAATATTGTACGTGATGCTGGGAATTCAAATCTCAGGACCACTGTATTCTTAGGAATACAAATCTCAGCACTACCTTATTCTAGCCGAGCTGGATATTGTACGTGGTGCTTGAAATTCAAATCTCAGGACCACGGTGTTCCTGGGAATTTAATTTCCAGCACCACCTTTTTTTGAATGAGGTGAATATTGTACGTGGTGTTGGGAATCCAAATCCCAGGATCACTGTGTTCCTTGGAATATAATTCCCAGCACCACCTTTTTCTAGGCGAACTAAATATTGTACGTGGTGTTGAGAAATCAAATCTCAGGACCACTGTATTCCTGGAAATATAAATCCCAGCACCACCTTATTCTAGCCGAGCTAGATATTGTGTTCCTGGGAAATCATTCCAAAACCATCATGGAAAAACATTAAAATAAATGACGTCCTTCATATTCGGCTAAAGCAAGGAATGCGAGACATATCTTGGCCGGTGAAGGAGGGGTTGAACCAGATTCTTGACTCATTCTGCAATAATGAATGGTAGACATAAAGCTTATGAGATGTACGACTTTCAACGAAAACCTTAAATCCGAGTAAGAAATGGGTGACACATATAGTTAAATGAGAGGACTACGCGAGATTACCTCTAAAAGTCTCGTCGAAAATCCTAAAACTCAGAAGCTCGCTCAAGAAATCACGCTGGATGAAAAATGGAGTGCAAGAAGTTCGGAAGATTTAAGCCTTAAGTCTAGAAGATTTTCTCGGAAGCTAAAGAGACGCTAATGTGCGCTCATTTGGAAGTGACGTTTGGATGGGTCGGGATTTCGAGTTGTGGCTCGGATGCCTGCCAAATCTCAACATTAAAACTTCTATTCGGCGGGAGGGGTAAAAAGGGAATTAGGTGCGCAATTTGGTAAATATGAAAGTATGGAGCGTAGTTTGGGAAATTCTAAACTTCACGTGCGCTGTTTGGGAAATTGTCAATATATATAAGTTGGCTTTGTCTAAGGAAGTGGTCGTTGTTCTGATAAAAAAAGACCTCTGTGCTTCGCCACGACCTGGAAGTCCTCTTTTGAAATGTTCACTTAACTAACTAAAGGTTAAATTCGAATCTAACTCAAGGTTAATTAATTTCTAAGACATTAAATTTAACTAAGTAAAATTGAATTCATATCACAACACCTATAGGATAACTTGGTTGATCATGTAGAATAGGTGAGATGTCAAAGTCAAAAAAATAGTTTTTAAAACGATTTCAAAATTTACATATAAATATTTTCCTAAAACTATTTTTACTATACTTACTGATTGTCATGTTTGTTGTGTGTAGTTATACTTCGTTTTTAAAAACCTATATATTCCTTAGGATACTGATTTGGTAACCAACACTAATTTTATAGATCCATAGATCAACTTTAGATCCCTAACCCTCTAGACATTTAGGAAGTCTCCCTTGTTGTTAACAAGGATGTCCTAAAAATGTATCAGGTTAAGAGGGATGTCTTGATTGAAAGACAACCTCTAGATGTTTAAGTCTTTCTCTCTTATGATTAACAAAGATGTCCTAAAGGCATGTCAGGTTAAGGGGAGTTCTAATAAAAATATCAGTATTTATAAGAGTTTTTAAAATATATTTAAAAAATCATGATTTGAAATTAACAATACTTTCAAAATGTTCAACTTTATTTCAATATCTTCTTTATTAATTAAAAATCATTTAAAAACACAATTCATTAAAATCAAAATTCTTTAAAAATTATTATTGCAATTTTTGAAAGTTAATAAGTCCTTTAAAAAAATGTATATTTTATAAACAATGTTAAAGGTTGGAAGGTATAATTTTAACCTAGGTTAAACATTATTGGTGCAAGACCTAAGAAATCCTAAATCATTTTTTTTATGTATGCCAAAGGGGGAGAGAAAACTTAAGTTAGACAAACTTAATATCTCTAGCTACCACTAGTTTGGAATAAAATGTATTAGCCATTTTATTACACTAGTTTGTTAGACAAATTTAATATCTCTAGCTACCTCAAGTTTGACATAAGACCTATTAGAAGTTTTATTACATTATTTTTGATATATGTCAAAGGGGGAGAGATGTTAAGTTAAGTTAATAAACCCATCAAATATTAAAGGGGAGGTATTATTAAGGGGGAGTCTTTTGTCTTTCATTTTATTAATGCATTTATTTCCTTACCTTTGAATCATGTTGCCATAAATCAAAAAAGAGAAGATTGTTGGTGCAGGAACACTAGATAATCGAACCTGAGTTTTGATAATGACAAAGGTTCAAAGTTAAGTCATATTATATCTTATATTAAGTATCAAGCTTGTAGGTCTTAGTAAGTTTGCAGGATCATAAGCTAAACAGAGAAGTCCAACAAGTTAGAGGACCAGAGGTTTGGCAAAGGTAAGCTCCGTGTGAGGAGCGGTGGTAAGGTTGGGTCATCAGTATGGGGACAACCTTAGGCGTTGATCCGATTGGGCTTTCGAAGGAATGCCAAAGTCGAGATCGAACAATTAAGGACTGTCACTATCAATATCATCATATACATTATGCTAACTCTGTGTTACAGGCCTTGTACTGCTTATTTTATGCCTTATACTACTTGTTTCAAGCTACTAGCTGAGCACCCAAGATCCTTGTCGAGCAGCTAGTGTAATTCCTGAGTACCCTACAACAATTGATTGATCGGACAACAGTCGACTGAAGTCGAGCAGCCAGTGTAATTCCTGAGTACCCTACAACAATTGATTGATCGGACAACAGTCGACTGAAGTCGAGCAACCAGTGTAATTCCTGAGTACCTACAGCAATCGACTGATCGGACAACAATCGACTGAAGACGAGCATTATATTCTCCAGTCAAGCACCTAAGCCAAGTGTTGACTACGAAGGATCTACGCATTAGTCGACTAGGATCTAACGACAGTCGACCGATGCAGGCGGATAAGTCAAAACGATGAAGGTTTCTTTGGATTGGTCAAAAGTAATGCCACCTCAAGATGAGATCCATTTTTATAGGATCTAGATTTGGATCTAGATCTAGACCAAGTCAAGTTGTGGTTCTATAAAAGAAGGGTTGGACACAAACCTAGTATAAAAATTCTTCAAGCGATCTTGTTCTCCAGCCATGCTACATTGTGCTACAGCGCTACAACTCCGATCGTGCTTCATTAAGCTATCTTTGTCGGTATACTTTATTATTAGTTTTATTCTCATGTACTTGATTTCTAAAAGGAGTAGTAAGGTTGTTACCACTTCCTTTATCTTTTATAAGCTCGTGTCTCTTACCTCCAACGTGGAAGAGATCAACTAGTGAATTGCCCATCGAAGGCGATCAAGGATCGCGGGTCTTGGACTAACAGCTGATTGATTGTGAACCAAGTAAAATCTCCTTGTGTACCTTTGTGTTTTGTTTTTGTGTTTCCGTCGCATTTAATATTAGTTTAACAAATAAGAAAAGAAAAAGTTTTTAATACTCTATTCAACCTCCCCCCCCTCTAGCATCTTACGATCCTACAGTTAGGTCAACTAACCAAGGTCGAGTTACCCTTGTGTGAGTTTTTCCTAGCTAGCAAATCTATGAGAAAACCATTTGGGAAAGCAATGAGAGTTGGGACTCCATTGCAGTTGGTTCATTTCAACATCTACGGACCTATAAATGTGAGAGCTTGAAATGAAGCCACATATTTTATTACATTCGGAGATGATTACACGTGTTTCGGTTATATCTACCTAATCTCGCACAAATCTGAGACACTGGAGTGCTTTAGGAGGTTTATTAGCAAGGTTGAAAATCATCTATACTTGAGGGTGAAAACTCTCAGAATTGATCGGGAGGTACGAGTATCTATATGAGCAGTTTAAAGAGCTTTGTTTCGAAAAAGATATTACAAGATAGTTGATCATTCCTGCGACACCTCAGCAAAACAGAGTCATCGAGAGAAGGAATATGACTCTATTGAAGATGGTGAGATCTATGATGGGCGCATGCCAATTTACCGATCTCTCATTGGGGGATGCATTATTGACTGCTGTCTATGTCCTTAATCGTATTCTAATGAAGTCCGTAGTCAGTACTCCATATGATCTTTGGAAATGGAGGCAATCTGTCTTTAGTCATTTGAGGTCATGGGGATGTATTGCATATGTTAATGATTCCTTGCACAAGTACGACAAGTTAGGCCTATGAGGAAAAAAAGTGTATCTTTATTAGATACTCTCAACACTCCAAGGGATATGTATTATTAGGAAAACATACGGATGACACAGTCACTGAAATTGAGTCTCGAGATGCTATATTTTCTCGAAAATATTTTTCCTAAGAGAGGAGAAATTGATCGAGACTTTACTTTCTATGAGATGGGCGAGCCTAGTAGCTCAATGGATCCCAATGGTAGAATTCAAGCCCCTATAATGGATCTTGATCCTAGTGGGAGTGGTCCATTGGAAGGTGTGGGTGTTCTCTCTCCTCGTAGGAGTAGTCGAGGAAATGTACCCCGTCATCATTCTCTGATTGAGAATGAGATTCTCATTGTAACTCTAGAGGACAAGAAGGATCCGAGGACTCTGAGAGAGGCTCTTGAGGGTTCAACAAAGGACTAATGGTTTAAAGTCATATAAAAAGAAATGGAACCAATGAAAGTCAATGAGGTCTGGGATCTAGTTGACTTTCCTAAGAATAGAAAGGCTATTAGGAACAAGTAGGCTTTCAAAATCAAGAGGAAGAATGATGGATCGATCGAGAGATATAAGACCCATCTGGTAGCCAAAGGTTACACATAGAGAAAGGGCATTGACTACGATGAGACATTCTCTCCAGTAGTCAAGTTTACATCATTCCATTTACTTTTTGCGATTGTCGTAAGTTTAGATCTAGAATTACATCAGATGAACGTGAAGATGACTTTCCTTAATGGAAATTTTGATGAGGAAATCTACATGAAATAACTTGTTGGGTTCGTTCTAGTAGGTCAAAAGGATAATGTCTATCAACTTCAAAAATTGATATATGACCTAAAACAACCATCCAAGCGGTGGTACCTAAGATTTCATGAGGAGGTGATATCTTATGGTTTTACAATGATCAAGGAGGATCATTGTATCCATCTGATAAGATCAGATAACTCTTTTGTGATTTTATCATTATATATAGATGACATAATGTTGGTTGGGAATAACATTGAGCATCTAATAATCATTAAAACATGGTTATCATCCACTTTCGACATGAAAGATATGGGTGAAACTGAGTTTATCCTTGGAGTACATATCCAGAGAGATCGCTCGAAAAGATTTCTGGCTCTTTCAAAAGAGACCTACATTAAGAAAATTTTCGAGCACTTTGGGATGAGTAATTGTAATTCCATAGATACTCTAATCGCTAAAGTTGATAGTCTTAGTTTGATAATGTGTCCTAAAACTCAGGAAAAAATAAAAGAAATGAGTAAAATATCTTATTCGAGTGTAATAGGAAGTCTGATGTATGCGATGTTATATATACTATTGGTGCAATTGACCTCAGGTCAATGTTGACCAAGCTCGAGTGGGACTTGAGTAGTATTTTAATATTTTGACAATATGTATGACTAGTGGATGGCTTGGGATATCCAAGGTCATATGAGGGAGATTGTTATGAGGAGATTATTGGAGCAATCAACTTCGGGCCAAGGGTGACCAAGCTCGAGTAAGACTCGAGTGAAAGTCCAAGTATGGATACTTGGTAAGGGAAGTCCAAGTATGAATACTTGGCAATGGAAAAGTCCATGAATGGATTCTCGATAATGGGAAAGTCCAAGTTTATAGTCTTAGCAAGGGAAAATCCAAGTATGAATACTTGGCAAAGGAAAGTCCAAGGGCGTAGTCTTGGTCATGTAAGTCCAAGTGTGTAGTCTTGATAGTGTAATTCTCGAAGGCACATCCTCTTAGCAAAAGAAGATCCGGTGGTATAATAAAGCCAATAGAAGCACTTGAAGGCTAGCGCAAGGGTGAGGATTTGTAGACTCAAATCAAAGGCGTGAGATTGGTGGAAGTGACTTGAAGGTTTATGTCTAGGCTAAGGGTACCTGATGACATGACGAAGCCGATGAAAGCACTTGAAGGCTAGCACAAGGGTGAGAAGTCGTGGACTCAAACTAAAGGTGTGAGGCTAATGGAAGTGGCTTGAAGGCTTCGGTTTAGGCTAAGAGTAAGTGCCAAGTATGACGGGATCATACTTGGGTGTTAAACCTCAGTTTTGAGATTTACTAATCGACTTAGACTTGGTCCAGTCAACTAGTGAGTTAAAATAATCAGACAAATTGATTGGCAGTTGACTAGGGCTTTAGAACAGTCGACTGATCGAGTGCTCGATACTCGGGAGCTCAGAAGACTCAGACAGTCAACTGGGGTTATGAACCAATCAACTGGTAGAGTGGTCGGATCGGGTCATGTTGGTGCTCCGTCGACTGCGATTCGAGAAATTGGCTAATGCTTGAGCAGTTGACTAGTGGGTTGGACCAGTCGACTAGCCATTGGCAATCAACTGCTGGGATTGAGCAATCAATGGGCTTCAGTGGACAAGAGCACAGAATATTTCTGAGTCAATTGTTGGCTCATGACAGTTGATTGATGACTATTGGTAGTCGATTGCTGGGTCAGGGCAGTCAACTGATCGGCTAACTCTGATGTGGATTAATCCATTATGAGATAACTGTACAATGACCAATCGACTGGTGGGTAAGGCCAATCAACTAATTGACGAAAAATCAACCCGACGTAGGTTATAAAGGGAGACTTTGTGGAGGATTTTCACAGCTAGTTCAAGGGAGCTTTTAGAGAGGAATTATTGTTGCATTCTAGGTCTTCAAAAGTCTTTCAAAGCAACCAATAAACAAGCGATCAAAAGCATTCTTGTGTAAAGTGTTTTCACTTCTTCTTTTCATTTACTTCTTGTATTTGGTTGTTTCTTTGCGTAAGCTTCATATTGTAAGAGGTTTCTCCACCTCCGATGTCATTTCGAGAAGGAGAAAGAGTTAGTGGCGGTGCATCACTAGAGCTCACACTCAAGTTCGATAGTAGAGTAGGAACTAGAGTTCCGAACCACATAAAATTCTTGTGTTTTATTTGTGTTGTGTTTGTCTTGTATTTCCACTACACTAACCATCTTGTAGACAAGCACGACGACGCAATCGAATGACAAATCGAAGAATTTCTATTTACCCCTTCTAGCGCATCACAAGATCCTCAACATACACGACAAGACATATGTTATGCAGTCGATCTAGTATGTAGATATCAAGTAAATCCTAGAAGGGATCATTGGAGAGCAGTAAAAAGGATTTTTCAATATCTTAAAGGAACTGCAAACTTCTCTTTGTGTTATGGAGGAGGTGACTTGTGACGTATAGGATATTCAGATTTCGATTGGGGAGATGATCTAGATAAATACAAATCAACATCAGGTTTCGCTTTCTTGCTCAATGGCGGGCCATCTCTTGGTGCAATAAAAAACAAACTTGTGTTACTCTATCTACCATGGAGGTTGAGTTTATGGCATGCTCAGTAGCAGTTCAGGAGAGTGTTTGGCTCCGAAGACTATTGGATGACTTAGGGGTTGTAGCGGATAGTGGGGGACCAATAATGATTTATTGTGATAATCAGACCGCTATCGCTTACACTGAAGACCCTAAGTTTCATATTACGTAGAACTAAACACATTGATAGCAGATATCATTTTGTTAGAGACATTATTGAAAAGAATGAAGTGACTATCAAGTATATTTCAACACACAACATGGTGGTTAACCCTTTCACGAAACCTATTATGAGAGACTCCTTTATGGGACATAGAGAGTCATTGGGTTTGGACATTATTTGTCACTTCTCAAGTTGTATTTATTGACAACAGTGATGCTTAATGAATAATATCTTGTGCATATATATATATATGTGTGTGTGTGTGTGTGTGTGTGTGTGTGTGTGTGTGTGTTCAGAATGAAGTCATGTGCAACATGACTGACTTGAATGTAGTCACATCTATGTTGTCTGTAAGTAGCCAGGTTTGAGATATCAGATATCACCTGTGATTTATGATATTGTCTTTGAGAGATATTTTCTTTGAGATCTCTGAGTAGAGTCTTATGTGTAGACTGAGTCTCATACATGCACGATATTAGAGAAATCTGACATATGCCCTTATGAGAGATGGGGGATTAACACTGTGGCACGTGTTTCATACCGCGTGTGATAAAACGACTAGAGAAAGTGGGAGTCATATTACTTGAGACAGTAAATGAATATTTCCGAGTCTCACTGTGTGAGACCCGAAATCCTCTGGGTCTGATTTCATATGCCCTTATTACTTTCGATCGTTTCTTGAGGTCCTGATTCAATGTTTACTACTTTAGTATGTTTACCGATGACTTGAAAGATAAATTGAGATTTGAGAGACAAGTCTAGAAAAGTAGTTGAGTTGAGATTGATAGATTCATATTTGGAAAAAGGATGATCAATTGCCAATACATTATTATCATATATTCACCGACTTGTTTTATATTTATCCATGAAGAGATTCAACATATTAGTGAATATAATATCGAATAAAATATGGAGATTACTTTCGATGAGGAAAGAAGCTCGATGGATGTAATTAGGCTTGGATTTGGGGTGCAACGAGATTTTATATCTTAAGATACAATGTTGACTATTCAATCATCTTAACAAATATAATATATTAAATAATTTTTGTATGCAGATGTACTCGCAAGTCGCACGACGTCCAACTCTGTATGAAAATCAGTAGGGTGATATAATAGATCACATGAGATGTGATCTATTGACGAAAATGAAATGTTCTCGTGTGCAAGTGGGAGATGTTGGTTGGTTATGCCCACGATGGGCCATAGGATAATGGTTAACTCCATTATCTCCAACTTCCCATATATACACAAATCAATTGCTTAGTATAGGGGTTAATGAGAAGTAGACGATGTGCAAGTGATGTGAGGAGGTAGCCGAGAGTTTTTGTGTGAAATTGCTTTGCGTGAAGGCAAACAGTGCAAATGTGGAGAGTGTTGGTACAATCAATCTCGGGTCAATGTTCACCAAACTCGAGTAGTATTTTGATATTTGACAATGGGTTGACAATATAATTTGATTATATGTTGACCATACGATTAGTGGATGATTGAAATATCCAAATTCATACGGGGGAGATTATTTGGAGTAGATTATTGGAGCAATTAACCTCGGAAATCTAAGTTTGGATACTTGGCATGGAAAGTCCAAGCATGGTTTTGGCAAAGAAAAGTCCAAGAATGGTATTGGCAATTGGAAAGTCTAAGAATGGTCTTGGCAATGAAAGTCCAAGTCATGGGTACTTGGCAATGGTAAAGTCCAAAGGTATAGTCTTGGCGGCATAAGTCCAAGCATGGATCTTGGCGGCATAAAGTCCAAGTGAACTTTGGCAATTAGGAAATCCAAGGGTATATGTTTGGCCGTGTAAAATCCAACAATGGGTCTTGGCGGTGTAAGTTCAAATGGATCTTGACAAGGAATTAAGTCCAAGGGTGAGATTTTGGTGACATAAAGTACAAGCATGGATCTTAGCGTCATAAGTCCAAATGAACCTTGGCAAAGGTCTCAGTTAGCATGACATAGCCGATGGAAGCATTTGAAGGCTAACGCGAAGGATGAAGAGTCACGGACTCGAGAGATCCGAGAGGCGTGAGGCTGATATAAGTGACTAGAAGGCTTAGGTATAGGATAAAGGT
Source organism: Wurfbainia villosa (assembly GCA_025175895.1). Lineage (NCBI taxonomy): Eukaryota > Viridiplantae > Streptophyta > Magnoliopsida > Zingiberales > Zingiberaceae > Wurfbainia > Wurfbainia villosa. The sequence continues at coordinate 2,448,266 of CM046005.1, forward strand.
GGTCAATCAAGTATGAGGGGATCATACTTGGGTTAAATCGCATGTTTGACGTTTATTAGTCGACTGGGGTTATGGACTAGTCGACTGGCCGAGTGTTTGACACTCGGAAGCCTAGTTGACTCGGAGTAGTTGACTGGAGTTATGACATCGGTAGTGCAGTCGACCGAGCTTCGATCGCTCAACTTATGTTTGACAATGATCATTGCGGTTAATGGTCGACTGCCAATGATGGATAGTCGACTGCTGGTGGTGGACACGAGCACATAATATCTCGTAGTCGACTAGTCAGTCAACTACTAGGTTGGTAGTCGACTGCTGGTAAAGAAAGTCGATTGTTAAAGTATCTGTTGGCTGAAATGTCAATGTGGATTAGTCCATTGTGAGACAACGGATAAGGGAGCAGTTGACTGCTAGGCGCGAAATCAACCAACAGCAGGTTATAAAAGGAGCATCTCATGGAGAATTTCGGCTAAGATTTTTGGGGTGATTTTGAAGGGGAAGTGATGTTACATTTCAGACCTTCAAGAGCAATCAACAAGCAAGCAAGTAATCAAGTTTTTGTAAAGTGTTCTTTACTTTTATTTTTGCTTCATCCTTGTATTTGGTTGTATCTTCTTGCATTACTATTGTAATTATTTTGTACGAGATTTCTCCACCTCCGATATCATAACGAGAAGGAGAAGTTTGATAATGGTGGTGTGCATCACTAGAGCTCAACTAGAACTCGACCCGTGGAGTAAGAACCCTAGTTCCAAACCACGTAAAATCTTATCTTTGTGATTGTGCTTGTCTTTTATTTTTGTTTATCCTTTATTTTGTTTCCGTCGCACATTACTAACGATTGTAGATGAGCACGACGCGATCGAGCAAAGAAATCACGAAAGTCACTGTTCACCCCCTTCTAGTGCAGTCATCGATTCCTCTACAGAGAGAAATCCCATCTTTTGTTGAGAAGAACAAATCATTGTCACATCACTAGGTTTGAGGATTGTGGCATTGTGATACCATGGTGAGAGTTCGAATTAATATCGGTGATTTACCAAATAATGCACGTGAAATTTAGAATTGTCCAAACAGCGCCCCATACTTTCATATTTATCAAATAGCACACTTAATTTCATTTTTACCCCTCCCGCCAAATAGACCTGCACCACTGTGGTGCTGGAATTTGAATTTTCAGTACCACGTTTGGATAGTTTGGGATTTCCACTGTGGTGTAGGTTTGTTTGGCGGAAGGAGTAAAAAGGAAATTAAGTGCATTATTTGATAAATATGAAAGCATGGGGCGCTGTTTGGACAATTTTAAACTTTATATGCACTGTTTGGTAAATTACCGAATTAATATTTGTGACTTTCATCCCAACTACGAACGTTCTACAAGGTCCAAAGTTCATAACAATTAATTTCTGAGTAGTGCAGTAGCGGAGATTTGTGCATCACCAATCAAAATATAAATCTAATTATAATTTTTGCAACATAGAAGTAAATTAAAACTATTTCCATAATTAATAAATTGAATATAATAGGATAACTATTTCACAAATAAAATATCATAAATTAATTTCTTGAATGAATGAAAAATTAATATTTAAAATTATTCAATGCGGACAATGCAATGAATTAGTTTGGTACCATTGAATAAATGTATTAATTTGTACATAAGTTATGTTTATGAATGCGAATAGACGAATGCCAATTTTAGTATACATAAATATCAAAGGTAAAAATCAAATAAAGAGAGAATTAATCAATCTAATAGATTAATTAGTTATGATCTACTTAGATTTGATTCGGATACGAGAGCATCTACTTTTTTCATTCGAGATTTATGGTTCGACAATTGACTCTGATATTATTTATTGGGATCGAAGAAATTAATATATCTCTACAATGATATAATATTATTCACTTTGGATCTAAACACTCGTAGATTTATTTTTTGATTTTACTTAAAAAATCTCATATCAATGAAGATATATTTTTTATCTTATAAATTCATCGTATTTTTTATATATGTTTTATTAACGTGAGACTTTAATTGTACCCCTAACAATCACGACAAATTCGATAATTGAAAAGATTAAATCGATAATAATAATATTAAGAATAGAATGGTAAATTTATTATTTTAAAAGATGTCTTGATAATTAAAAGAGTACGTTGAGATTATAAAACAAGACAAGATTTATATTCTCATATCGAACTCCATCAATTTAAATTGTCGACTTATTATTGAACTAATCAATCGAACTTAAATGGTTGGATTAGCATTTGATAATCTCAAGCAAAAAAAAACAAATTGAAATGAGTAGTTTAATACCTATTATAAAAGTAATTTAATTAATTAAAAAGGGCGCTCAACTTTCAAAATTAATGAAAATTTCACCTTTTATATATTTCATACTCAAAATATCATTTGTTCTCGGCCAATGAACCAATAGCTTTTTAATATACAGCATCGATCATTACCTTAATTAGAACAATTGTTTTGTACAAATGCAACTTCAAAAATAGCGTTGCTTCCTAGTTCGTACAAAACAATTTAAAGGTATAATTGAAAGGGATTTTTTGGGTATATAAATAAAATATTACTAGCTAATGTTTCACTTTCTTGTTAGCCCTAAGCTTAATTCCTTGGCCTAATCACAATCATATGTCTCGATATGTGTCACGCTCCGAGAGCATGCCGAGCCGAAAATCAAACGGACGGCATCTCCTCTGTACGTGGCAACATTTCGGGTTAATACAAGGCCCGTAGGCCCCCAACAACAACAGTATATATATAACAAAAAAAATAGCAGCGGAAATAAAGTGCGCATACCCACAACATACATAATAAAATACAGGTGTACTCCACCTGACAAGACCACATCACTAAAACCGTACAAAAACATCAACACCATAAATAACATCCACAACATAAAAACGAAGTCCAAATATAAACTAAGGTCCATGACATAGGACCAAAATCCAACACAATAAACAAGTCCAAGCCATAAGAAAAACAAACTCCTCGGGAGACTCGGAAAACGGAGATGGGATGGATCGGTCGGCGCAGCTCCAAGTCGTCACGAAGTCGTCTACCTGTTACCTGGGCGACAGAAAAACCCAGGATCGGAGGTGGTAAGTAAAACTCAGCAGGTAATCAGAGAAAACATGTAAATATGTGTATCAATATTACATGTCATTCAACAGTTTAATCTACTCGTACAACATGTATACATCAAGATAACAAAGAGATATGCATGCATATACTAAATAAAACTGAACATCAACGATGCTGACATACCTGGCAGTCAGCTACTCTATCCTGATCCAACCTGGGCATATAATCACATCATAGGGTATAAATAGTACAGTACTAACACAGTATCCTAACCTGAGTCAAGGGTATCACTGTGAATGTCCGATAGGTATACAAATATCAACCTACTACCATATAGGAATATGCAATAGCATGTATGAATATGTACAAACAAATGCAACAGGCATAGTACATACAAATGCATCATCAAAGTGAGTATCCATATAGACTGTATCTGTATGTATACTAATCACCATCATCCATATATATATATATATATACAAGCAGGTATGTATATATTTATAATCATATGCAAACCACCGTATGATACGGCAATGCAACATGCATGGTCATGCCTGCGCACCCCTACTCGCTACCACGACCCCAGTGTGGCCTAGGTGGCACGACATGACAACTATCCCGACTCCAGCCGCCACCGCTCTCGAGTGACCGAGTTGGGTAGTATGATCCAGTAGCATATGAGCGTAAGTAGCTCGCTACAAACGGGTCCTCCGGTCACCCCGACTAACACTACTAATGAGTGGTCGAGTACCCCGCACCTGTGACAATCAGACGCAACTCCAACAACCATCGCAATAATGGTAGAGTGCGCACAACAAATGTTATGCCCTCACACCGCCATTACTCCTCCGAAAGTAACCGGGAGGCGGGATGGATGACGACTCTCTCTCAACCCCAAGGGAAGACGATGTCGCCAAGATGCATGCAATGATACGAGGGTACTCGCCTCACATACGTAACATCTACCCTAGACTCTCTGCTCAACAAAGAGTCACACCTAATTGATCAAGACACTCTCTACCCTCAGAGAGTCACTCATCCGATCATGACAAGGTAGGACCATCGTACATTAATCGGCCCACGACTCACATGACCATTCACACAACTCGTGGTTGGTGAATAAATGTGCAACATACAAGTATGGAATAAGTCCTACATCTAGGGTCATAATTATCCACAGAGGATCTTTTGCCAAATTTACCATTTATGTCATCCTCCGTGACTCGAGCATCTACACCTCCTAAACCGTTCGACCTACTTATATCACATCAGTAAGTTCTAGATCATGCTAGGGAATATGCGTTATCAATAATCGAGCACACATATATATCAACGGTAAGTTCAAGCAAACGATAAACAGAGCATGATCAAGGTAATATGAACACCTAAGGTTCATATCTATGCCTAAATCTAAAATCATTTCATCTACCCGACCAAGAGGAAATTACCTACATCACCAGAATTGCTCAGATAATCCTCACTTCACGGACCCGTCTCGTGATCCACGATCCGCACAAACCATAATATGCATTAAGTTCAAGCACATGACAATAGATATACAATCCACTACTATATCGCTCTTATATTCGTATCCCTTTATCGAATACAAATTAGAAACCCGAATTATCCTGACTTGACCGTTTATTTTACATCCATCGGTTTTAATTAACAAAAGTGCTAACTTCCTTATACTATTTTATATTCGACTTAACAAAGTTAATCTCATAAAGATTTAACCTTTTACCCCCACCCGATTTTATAGTATCATCAATGTAATCGCTTATAAATCTAATTTATAAACATAACCCTTACGGTTGTCCCGCACCACAATCAACTCTATAATTAATATCTATCATTCTGTTAACAAGTAGGCTAACCTATAATCATTTACAGCCATTTTAACCAACCCATACCCCATCCAATTTCACAGCCAACACTTACAATTCTAATTCAAGCATATTAACAGATGAAGGTGATAGCATAATTCAACTTACCAACCCTAGAATTGTCACTGGTGGAAATCCTTTCCAACTCGCCTCTATACAACCGCTCGAGACCCCGCCCAAACCAAATCAACAACTCCTAAGCATTCATCTCTGTCCATCAATGAATTGAACGGATTTACAACACAAAAATGGAAATTGTTCCTGCTACTACTATTGAAACCTCACTGCTCGACGGCAGACACGTAAATGTCACTGCCTAAATCCATTCGAATTAGCGACGGTGAATCCACAGAACACCCAAAAATCCCGTCAAAATACAAGCCTTACCTTGTTGTTGAAATTTCTCCAACCCCAAAACCTAAGAATCCAATCCCAGCCTGCCCACCCACACCACCGACGCGCCGCTTCGCCCGACGATGAACGGCCCGCGATCGAAATCGCCTCGCTTACCGTCGGAAGTTGCCGAATCGGAGCTTCCAAATTGTCCAGAAGGCCCGAGTTCACGGCACCGCCATGGAGGGGAGAGTCGCGGCGACGAGGAGATCGTGAGAGGGCGCTCGCGACGCGCCCGCGGTGGCGAGATCGCCGAGCAGGGAAATCGCCGCGCGCGGCGCAGGCGAAGACGAAGTTGCGACGGCGATCGGGAACGCCAGAGAAAAGTGATGGCGGGCGAGTCGGCGGCGGAAAAAGAACGGCCAAGGCTGCGACTTGGAACGGGTTAGGTTTTAAGAGGAGTAAACGGATCATCATGGGTGTGGGTTTAAAACCCTATTAGTCAAAAACCTAGATCCATTTAAATTAACCCCATATCCTTAGAGCTAGGTTAGATTTAATTAAAATCCCTAACCATGCTTTATATATATATATATATATATATCTATATATATATATATATTTCCTGGTATTTTACATTCTCCCCCACTTATTAAAATTTGGTCCCCAAATTTGGTTGTGAAATGAAACAAGTAATTCTGGCATAGTCTGTAATAACCACATACCTCAAGTAAACAGATAAGGGTATCGAGCTCGGATAGTATCCTCCAGCTCCCATGTAGCCTCCTCATCCGTATGATGCTGCCATCCCACCTTTACGAGTCGGATGGTTTTGTTCCGCAACTGTCGCTTCTTGCGATCAAGAATCCGTACTGGAGTCTCCTCATAAGTCGCATTCGCCTGGAGTGGTATCGGAACTTCTTCGAACATGGTCGGATCGCGCAGACGTATTTCCTCAACATGGAAACATGGAATACGTTGTGAACACCCGCAAGTGTCGGAGGTAAGGCCAACCGATAAGCTACACCTCCAATCCGCTCTAATATCTCAAATGGGCCAATATAACGTGGAGCTAATTTCCCTTTTAGCCCAAATCTCTTGACTCCTTTGGTGGGTGACACTCGTAAGAATACATGGTCCCCGACTGAAAATTCCAAAGGCCTTCGCCTCCGGTCCGCATAGCTCTTGCCTATCATCACTGCCTCAGATAATCGTCGTCTGATTACTCGCACCAACTCTGCATCCCGCTGGGTACTCTGGGGCCCCAATAACTGTCGTTCCCCAACTTCTTCCCATAACACCGGAGATCTGCAGGGTCTGCCGTATAATGCCTCGAATGGAGCCATCTGGATAGAAGAGTGGTAGCTGTTGTTGTAGGCAAACTCCACTAACGGAATGTGATCCTCCCAACTGCCACCGAAATCCATGACGCAAGATCTCAATAGATCCTCCGTCTGTCTGCGGATGAAAGGCTGTACTGAGTCGAAGCTCTGTGCCCATAGCCTGCTGCAGACTCTGCCAGAATCGCGAAGTAAATCGCGGATCTCTATCAGATATAATACTCAATGGTACTCCATGTAATCTGATGATCTCTCGGCAGTATAATTCCGCTAGACGATCCAATGAGTCCGTCTCACGCATCGGAAGGAAGTGAGCTGATTTGGTTAATCGATCCACGATCACCCAAATTGCAGTATGTCCTTTACGGGTTCTGGGTAATCCCGTAACGAAGTCCATCGTGATATGCTCCCACTTCCATTCCGGGATCGAGATTTCCTGAAGTAACCCCGCAGGTTTCTGATGTTCGGCCTTCACTTGCTGGCATACCAGACATCGTGCCACAAAATCTGCAATATCCCGTTTCATACCGTTCCACCAGTATAAGCGCTTCAAATCTCGATACATCCGAGTACCACCAGGATGTATAGCAAATCTCGACTGATGTGCTTCATGTAGCAATTCTTCTTTAACTGGGTGTGTGTCCGGAACACATAGTCGTCCTCGAAAACGAAGTACACCATTCTCGTCACCTGAGAAATCCTTCTGACGTTCTGAGTCTATCGTGCTGCTCAAGAACTGCAGATGTTGATCACTAACTTGTGCTTCCTTGATCCTCTCAGCAATGGCGGACTGGGCAACCATAGATACTAATATCCCCCGGGATGTTTGACCGTGTTCCGACAATCCCAACTCGGAGAACTGTCGAACGGATCGAATCGCCGGATGATCGCCGAACTCCACTAGACTTCCTGCTCAGCGCATCCGCTACCACATTAGCTTTTCGGATGATATCGGATGGTGCGATCGTAATCCTTCGATACTCCATCCATCGCCTCTCAGTCTATTCTCTTTACGTGTGAGCGGATACTTGACTTTTTACGGTCCGTAGATCTCAAAGGTAATCCCATACAAGTAGTGCCTCCATATCTTCAATGCAAAAATAATGGCGGCTAACTCCAGATCGTGCACTGGGTAATTTCTCTCGTGATCTTTTAGTTGACGGGAGGCATAAGATACCACACGGTTGGGATCGCATCAGGCCTCCCAACCCTTGGATAGAAGCATCCGTATAGAGAACCATCCCATCAACACCGTAAGGAATCACTAAGATAGGTCAGAACTAGTCGTCGCTAAGCTCTGGAAGCTAGTTTCACGGGCCTCGACAGTGAACTGTGACTCCCCTTTCCGAGTCGACGAGTGAGTGGCATGGCGATACTCGAGAATCCTCCACAAACCTCCGATAATACCCGACCAAGGAAACTACGAACCTCTGTCGATTTTGGTTGCTCCAACCGTAATCGCCTCAATCTTACGGGATCTACAGAAATACTCTGGACATCACATGTCCAAGAAAACCCACCGAGGATAACTGTAACGCACATTTGCTAAACTTGGCATACAACCGCCTCGCCGCAAAATTTCCAATACTATCCGCAGATGTTGTTCATGCTCTTCCTCGGATCGAGAATAAATCAATATATCGTCGATGAACACTATTACGAACTGATCTATATACCTCAGAATACCCGTTCATTAGGTCCATAAATGCACTGGGGCATTCGTGAGACCAAACGCGGCATCACTAGAAACTCGTAATGTCCATAACAGTGCGAGCTTTCGAACATCCTCATCTCTTATCCGGTCGATGATATCCCGAGCGCAGATCAATTTTAGAATACACACATGTATCCTTAAGTGATCGAACAAATCTTCTATCCCCAGCGGTGGATATCCGTTTAATCGGATCGCATTCAAGCCGATAGTCAATACATAACCGCAACGATCCATCCTTCTTCTTGACAAAGAGCACCGTGCTCCCATGGTGAAACACTAGGTCGGATGAATCCATTATCTAGCAACTCCGCAGCTTGAACTTTAAGTTCATTCGGCTCCTTTGGCGCCATCCGATAAGGAGGTTTCGATATAGCGCGGTTCTGGAATCACCTCTATCGCAAATTCAACTTGCCTAGAGGTGGCAAGCCCGAAGTTCATCAGAAATATATCCGATACTCTCGGACTACTCGCACATCGAGAGAGGTGGTAGTCCTTCGCTTCTCAACCTTGACGAGATAGCAAATAACCCCGACAACCCCGGGCCAATAGCTTCTGAGCCTGTAAAGCTGATATAATGGATAATCCATCATCTCTCGTACCAACAAATTCCCAAGCTGGTTGATCTGGTGGTCGGAATGTCACCACTCGCGCTCTACAATCCACTGTAGCGTGATAAGCGCCAACCAGTCCATACCGAGAATAATATCGAACTCTATCATTTCCAACACCTGAAGATCCACTGTAAGGATATGCCCGTCAAAGTCTAATGGGCAACCCTTGATTTCTTGGTGGCTAGTTAGCACCTCTCCAGATGGCAAGGATATTGCTAACCCACAAGAACGAACCCTGGGGATTCTTCCAACCCTACTCAGAAATACTCTAGATACAAATGAATGGGAACTAATGCAGATCTATCAACGATCGATATATAGCATAAATCAAAACCATACTGGCGTATGATCGATCCATCACCACGTGCCTCCTCTCTAGTGATGGCAAAACTCGTCGCCTCTCAATATTCCATCCCCGACGGCGAAGTAGTGGTGCCTCCTCCACCGGATCCGCTCGGTACATCGGAGGATGAGTAGGTGCGGTGCATCGTATCCCCGAATGGCCGTACAAACCATCGAGGTGCATACTCCCGGGTAGTAGATCACCGGGAGATGCAGGTATCTTGGATCGTCGGCATTCTGTATGGGCACCCCGCATCCGTACAACCGAGCCGTGGAGGTAATCGCCGCCTCTGTCTATAAGTCTGAGTCCGCTGTTTGCCCTACGCCGTGCCGCTGGTAGATCGCTTCCCTTGTTGGAGCTTATCAGAAACTCCAATCGCGGCCTTGAGCATAATCACGGCTAGTATGACGGCTGCGTTGCAATAATAGCAAACCGGTTGATCCAACGGACACTCGATACTCTGGCTTTCGGATCCACATTTATAACATCCATTCCCGCCGCCCCTTACGGCTACTCGAGATCCTCCGTAAAACTCGATCTTTGGACGCTTCTTATGTGATCTAGCTGACCCTTCCGCACCACTTCGCGTAGTTCCTTTCTTCTGAGTCCCCATCTTTGAACCACGGTTCTGCGCTTTCTGGTCATCTCGCTTCTCGATATCCTTCTCCTTAGAAATTTCTTTGGGAAGTCATCTCGATGAAGAGGGCGCGCGATCCAAAGGCCTCCTGATGAGGTAATGGTAGATCCTGACATTCGGCTCCGTATATAGATAGCAAGACCCTGGGTGAACTGGTACATACGATCTGCATCCTGAGCTACTAGGTGTGAGCAGAACTCTGATAGTCTGGTAAACTCTGCGTTGTACTCCATGACAGACCGATCACCTTGCTTCAAACTTAGAAAAGAAAACGCCAAGGAAAGTCGCTTCCGTAAAGCGCCCTCGAAAGCCGCCCAAGTAATCACGCTCCGGATAGAGTCTTCGCAATTTCCACCAAGTGACTGATCTCTCGAGATGATATGCGAAGGCCCACCTTCTCCACATCCGCGCCTATATACTCGAAGGTGTCTTCCATATTTTCCAGCCAAGATTGGGCAATCCATGGGTCGGACTCCCCTCGGAACAAGGTGAACTTCTCCTTGGCTGATCGTGCTAACACGAGTATCCGTGACTTATCATTGAGCCTACTGGACTCGTGGGCTCGGCGTAGTCATGGTGTATCCGGATTCGAGGCTCGGATCACCAATAGGTTTCCGAGGTGGTGCTTGAGTAAGCGTGCTCGTCTCACAAAGATCTCGTCCCCTCCTCCGCCGCCACTGGATGGGCGGCCTCGACCACAGTCCGAACAGTGGCATGACTATGGCGATCTTCACTTGAACAAGTCTAGGTAAGCATCTGACTAAAGTATAAATTATCAGGAATACTTACTTCGTGTTGCTCGGAGCTTATGCCGCTGTCAATCCCATCTCACAAAAACCAAAACCGAAAAAAAATATACCGACTCCCGAGAATCCAAGAATCAAAAACAAAATCACAATATGGCATCGCAGAACCTTCGGCTCTGATACCAATAAAGTTGTCACGCCCCGAGAGCATGCCGAGCCGAAAATCAAACGGACGGCATCTCCCCTGTACGTGGCAACATTTCGGGTTAATACAAGGCCCGTAGGCCCCCAACAACAACAGTATATATATAACAAAAAAATAGCAGCGGAAATAAAGTGCGCATACCCACAACATACATAATAAAATACAGGTGTACTCCACCTGACAAGACCACAGCACTAAAACCGTACAAAAACATCAACACCATAAATAACATCCACAACATAAAAACGAAGTCCAAATATAAACTAAGGTCCATGACATAGGACCAAAATCCAACACAATAAACAAGTCCAAGCCATAAGAAAAACAAACTCCTCGGGAGACTCGGAAAACGGAGATGGGATGGATCGGTCGGCGCAGCTCCAAGTCGTCACGAAGTCGTCTACCTTACTGGCGAGAAAAACCTGTGGTCGAGGTGGTGAGTAAAACTCAGCAGGTAATCAGAGAAAACATGTAAATATGTGTATCAATATTACATGTCATTCAACAGTTTAATCTACTGCATAACATGTATACATCAAGATAATAAGAGATATGCATGCATATACTAAATAAAATCAAATATACCCGGCAATACTACTATCCTGATCCAACCTGGGCATATAATCACCTCATAGGGTATAAATAGTACAGTACTAACACAGTATCCTAACCAGAGTCAAGGGTATCACTGTGAATGTCCGATAGGTATACAAATATCAACCTACTACCATATAGCAATAAAGCATGTATGAATATGTACAAAACAAATGCAATGTATAGTACATACAAATGCATCATCAAAGTGAGTATCCATATAGATCAGATACGTATGTATACTAATCACCATCATCCATATATATATATACAAGGTGTATGTATATATTTATAATCATATGCAAACCACCGTATGATACGGCAATACAACATGCATGGTCATGTCTGCGCACCCCTACTCGCTACCACGACCCCAGTGTGGCCTAGGTGGCACGACATGACAACTATCCCGACTCACCGGCCACCGCCTCTCGGTGACCGAGTTGGGTAGTATGATCCAAGAGCATATGGCGTAAGTAGCTCGCACGCAACGGGTCCTCACCGGGTCACTCCGACTAACACTACTAATGAGTGGTCGAGTACCCCCGCACCTGTGACAATCGCGACGCAACTCCAACAACCATCACAATAATGGTAGAGTGCGTACAACAAATGCTATGCCCTCACACCGCTTACTCCTCGAAAGTAATGGGAGGCGGGATGACCGACGACTCTCTCTCAACCCCAAGGGAAGGCGATGTCGCCAAGATGCATGCAATGATATGAGTCTTGTCTCACATCTGAACATCTACCCTAGACTCTCTGCTCAACAAAGAGTCACACTGTGATCAAGACACTCTCTACCTGTAGAGAGTCACTCATCCGATCATGACAAGGTAGGACATCCGCCCACGACTCACATGACCATTCACACAACCCGTGGTTGGTGAATAAATACGCAACATACAAGTATGGAATAAGTCCTACATCTAGGGTCATAATTATCCACAGAGGATCTTTTGCCAAATTTACCATTTATGTCATCCTCCGTGACTCGAGCATCTACACCTCCTAAACCGCTCGACCTACTTACATCACATCAAGAAGTTCTAGATCATGCTAGGGAATATGCGTTATCAATAATCGAGCACACATATATATCAAGCGGTAAGTTCAAGCAAACGATAAGCGAGCATGATCAAGGTAATATGAACACCTAAGGTTCATATCTATGCCTAAATCAAAATCATTTCATCTACCCGATGAGAGGAAATTACCTACCTCAGAATTGCTCAGATAATCCTCACGCGGACCGTCTCAGATCCACGATCCGCACAAACCATAATATGCATTAAGTTCAAGCATGACAATAGATATACAAATCCACTACTATATCGCTTCTTATATTCGTATCCCTTTATCGAATACAAATTAGAAACCCGAATTATCCCGACTTGACCGCTTTTATTTTACATCCATCGGTTTTAATTAGCAAAAGTGCTAACTTCCTTATACTATTTTATATTCGACTTAACAAAGTTAATCTCATAAAGATTTAACCTTTTTACCCCACCCGATTCTATAGTATCATCAATGTAATCACATAACTCTAATTTATAAACACAACCCTTACAGCTTGTCCCGCACTACAATCAACTCTATAATTAATATCTATCATTCTGTTAACAAGTAGGCTAACCTATAATCATTTCTGACCATTTTAACCAACCCATACCCCATCCAATTTCACCCAACACTTACAATTCTAATTCAAGCATATTAATAGATGAAGGTGATAGCATAATTCAACTTACCAACCCTAGAATTGTCACGGTGGAAATCCTTTCCACTCGCCTATACAACCGCTCGAGACCCCGCCTAAACCAAATCAACAACTCCTAAGCTCTCCTGTCCCATCAATGAATTGAACGGGATTTACAACACAAAAATGGAAATTGTTCACGCTATACCACTATTGAAACCTCACTAGCGGCTCCCCACGATCGGCCCACGAAATGTCACGCCTAAATCCATTCGAATTAGCGACGGTGAATCCACGTAACACCCAAAAATCCGTAAAATACAAGCCTTACCTTGTTGTTGAAATTTCTCCCAGCCCAACCCCAAAACCGGCGGTAAATCCGAATCCTGATCCACCCACACCCACCGACGCTCCGGTTTTCTCGCCCGACGATGAACGGCCGGTCGCGATCAATCGCCTCTCGCCTCTAGTCGGAAGTTGCCGAATCGAGCTTCCATCCCGAGAAGGCTGCCGAGTTGTTGGCACCGGCTGCGGAGGGAGAGTCGTGCGGCGAGGAGTGCGGAGAGGGCGTCTGGCGCTGCCGTGGTGGCGAGATCGCTGAGCAGGAAATCGCCGCGCGGCGCAGTAAGGAAGACGAAGTTGCGACGGCGATCGAAGGGAACGCTCGCGTAGAAAAGTGATGGCGGCGGAGTCGGCGCGGAAGGGAAAAAGAACGGCTTCGCGTTGCGACTTGGAACGGGTTAGGTTTTAAGAGGAGTAAACGGATCATCATGGGTGTGGGTTTAAAACCCTATTAGTCAAAAACCTAGATCCATTTAAATTAACCCCATATCCTTAGAGCTAGGTTAGATTTAATTAAAATCCCTAACCATGCTTTATATATATATATATGTATATATATATATATATTTTTCCTGGTATTTTACAATATGCCTCACATGATCTTACCCATATAATTAATATGATCGGTATTTCATTCTGTCTCTAATCGTCCCAAAACAATTTTCATGTCTCCCTCCCTCCCTTTTCAGTTCATTTATTTTTTTTAAAACGGATTCACCTTATCTATCATAAAAATGATATTCTATAACTTTTAATAATAATAATAATAAATTCTTCTCGTGATGCTAACTCTTACACTCTTAGGCTACGTTTGATACACACTTTGATACACACGTATAATTTGAATTACAAAAGAGGCTAAAATTTTATAATTTGAATTATAAGGCAAAATCTATGTAATCCGATTACATTCCAAGCCATATATGAAAACGTCGAATGTTCAACAGTCGACGTCGATCGTCACTGCCACCGTCACTCCCGTTGGTCGTCGCTCATCGCCCACCGATCGGGCATCGCCGATTGCAATCACCCGTCATCGACAATCGACCACCTCCGTCGCAAACCACCCCTAATCACCCTTTAATAAAAAATTACATATATTTTTTTGATAAATATAGTAACGTAATCAAAATTATATTGTATCACATTGTAAATTTAATTACATTACAAAATTGATTATATTGCTCTCTGTCAAACTTAATCTTAAGAAGAAAAAATATGAAACCGTCATATTAACGACTTCCTCCGACTGCCTCTATCGGGGGAGGAGGTAAATAAGGACTCAAACTTAGTCTTAAGAGTTTGTTTGAAAGGAAGCGAGGAAAAGAGAGGGAAGGGATTGAAAAAAAACTTTAAAGAGCCTTTTTCACTTATAAATTCCTACCTCTCCTAAATTGAAGTGTAAGAAAAAGGAGAGAAAGAGAAGGGAAATTTTAGGGGGTGTTTGACAGCATTCTCATTTTCTGTTTTCTGGAAAACAGAAAATAGTTTTTTTCTGTTTTTCAGTTTTCCAAAAAATTCTCTCTCAGAAAACGGAGATGAAAAACACCAACCAAATACGTTTTCTCGTTTTCTCAAAAAATGAAAACAGAAAATAGAAAATTTTCCCTCTCCAAAATGCCCCCTTAGATTCCTCTCATCTGCATAGTACCTTTATTAGTTTTTACCATGTCGGTGTCTTTTTTTCATCTGTTATTACAATTTGTCCTTCATTTTCCTCGCATGTGAAAGAATTCTAATTGTCTTTGGCCCTCTTTGCATCATCATGTGACAATTATATTATTTTCTAGCTTGTCCACATATATAACTTTCTAGGACCTTTATATATTATCTCTCTTATAATTATCCTCACATCTATGCACAATGACAGCAATATGAGAAGGTCATAGTCCACAAATTTTATAATATATATGTTCATTTTTGTTATTGATTTAATTTGTCAAACAAAACAAAAATATTTATAGGTCAATAATAACAAGTACTTTCAACATCTTAAAAAAAAAAATTCTAAATATCGTCACCATATTAATTATAAGTCAACTTTTGTACATGCATAACCAAAATCTAAGATACTAAAAAAAAAATCAATATTTGAAATATAAAAGTATTTAAAATTACACCACAAAAAGATTAATTAATTAACCTAGAGTAAAAAAAAAAATATCATGTCATAATCTATTTCATAAAGGATAATTATATTACACAAGTGTTAACCTCTATTATATTCAAACCCTAGCTAAAGGCATTTAATTATCCCCCAAACATTCCCACATGAACATCACAAACAATTTTATACAACAACATCAAATAATTAGAACGACAACAATCCAATGGAAATTAAAACATGCACACTCACCAAACTTGATCACCTTCTCTTAAAAAATAATAATAATAATCAGTGTGTAATAATCTTTAGGGTGGCTGATCATTTTGTAAGACTATACTTAATTCCCATCAAATCATATCCAATCATAAAGAAGCCAAACGAACCCCAATCATGTCCTCTTCCTTTTGTTCGTATGATTATCTCCACAAAAATAAAAAAATTTAAAAAAATAATAGAGGATCATGCAAACCACTCCCCTATTAAACTCTTCTCTCAATTATATTACAGGTGAAACAAAAGGATTGAAATAAAAGTTGTGTTGCAAAAATCCTCTCCTCAATTATGTGGATAATGTAGCGAGAAATATTAATTGGAAGGATAATTAGGAGAAGCCATGGAAGGAGAATTGGAGCACAGCTAAATGCCCACTGGCATTTGGAACCTTGCATGCTTTTTGATTAAGGGAGTGGGCCACAAACTTTTTGTTCACAATTGATTTGGATCGAGGAGTGCATTGATATGGAATCCATTCCTAGCTTAGTGCCTAAGGATTATGTACACTTGATCATGTTTAATTAATTTGGATGACAACTTATTAAGCACTCGTGTTTTTTTTTTTTTAAATTTATTTATATTTTTTGTATTAATTCCAACCGCTTGCCGATGTGGAAGGAAGGCTAGTTACGCAGAAGAGGGTATAGATTATTAGAATGTGGCCGATCGAGTCGAAGTAGCCTTCTTGAGTCGAGCTAAGGAATGAGCTAGCTAGGTAATGTTTGGGCTCCAAAGTATATATAGTTAGATTGCTAGTAGGGAGAGATTTGTAAAGGGCATTCAATTTAAAATTTCATTCACATTTAACTTTCATCTAGGCATGATTAATTAATTTATTCTTCGATTCATTTCATTTTTTTTAATTATTCTTTTCTAAATGTCCTCTTCGCTATTTTGTCGTTCATTTTTTTTACCAGCCCGACATATATCAACAAAAGGGTAGGTGACATACTACGTGTCATGAATAGTCCCTTTTGCCGATTGACAACTCCTCCTTAATCGTACTATTGCACATCGTATATGGAGTCCTAGCTATCATGCATACCTTTTAGAAGCTATTTAGGGTGTTCGGTTCAAGTTTTCATGCGTAACTTTGATGATGTAATTATCAATTTATCATGCATAATTTCAAAATCAAGAAGAATTTTACTCTTTCGAGATAATATAATTCTGAATTATATGCTCCATTAATTATACCTCATTCACTGTGACAAATATATTCTATCATATGAAAATCATTTAATACTTGAACTAAAAAAGATTAAATTATATAACCAAATAAATTATCTTGAATCAAACGACATGACTATGATCATCAAAATAATAATGAAACACTAATTTAGTGTTGAGAATTTAATACATCGACCAATTGTGGTATAATAAAATATTGCATAGAATCCTCATTTTGCAATCCACACAACTAAATTGACTTTTCATCCAAGAACAGCTGTGGAATAGCTGGGCACCAGACTTTTCATTGCTCTATGAAATAATACTTTGAACGAAGGTAATTAATACACTTTTCTCTATTATTACAACACGAAGGTAATTAATACAATCACTAGATTTAAAAAAAAAAATTGGTGGGAATTGTAAAACGAAGTAATGTTAGGCACTCGCACGAAAAATTTATTAAACTAAGTAAAAGGGTTCATTTTGCAATATAATCAAAACGCTCGGGGGCAATGGGATGATAAATGAAGCGTTTGGTGTTTTTTTTTAAAAGTAAAGAAGCAAGAAACACCAGTGGCATTTTGTAAATTTCTCTGCAGTCGCATATTTAGTTTTCAACGGAGCTTAATTACGCGCGCAATAATCCCGCGGTCCGCAGCCACCGAATGCGGTGCGCAGGTGGGCCTCTACACGTGGGGCCCGTTCACATGGGCGCTCCTCTTCGCGTGGTCCCATCGCCATCCATGCGCCGCATGCGCGAAGCATCGCATCAACGTTGCGAAATGTCTTATTTACCCCGAGCCGCGGCTCAAAAAGTCTAGGGTGCTCTCGTCAAATCACGATGGCGTTCTCTTCGCTGCCCGCCGACCCGTCTATCCTTAACTAATTACGACGTAAACGGCAGTCATTAGACTTGACTGGCTGTTGTTACGGCCACCCCAGTCATCTTACCGCGCCCGTGCCCTTACCTAAACGGCGATGGCTTTCATAATTAATTTAATCTCCAACCGCTTCTCTTTTGGCCGCAGCCGCCCATTGAAAATCCATTATGAGCGAATCATATCCCCAGCCCGAAAGCTTTGCGTTATCGCTCACCGCGAGTGAGGGAATCCAACGCCTTCGGGATTAATTAATAGTGAGCTTGCAGAGAAGAGGCGAGAGGATTATAAAGCGGCGAGATTAGTGAGCTGCTGCTAAACTCGTTCGTTAATCTCGGGTGGGTTTGGAGCTGTGCTTAGCTGGCTCCTTCCCTTTCCTCTTCCGCACTCTCTTCCAAATACCTAGAAGAGCTCTTCCTCTCTCCTCGTTCCCTTTCCATCTCCGGTCTCCTTTCGATCTCTTCTTCTGAAATCTGACAATGAGATGAAGAAGAGAGGTAGAA
This sequence comes from Wurfbainia villosa, assembly GCA_025175895.1. Taxonomy (NCBI): domain Eukaryota; kingdom Viridiplantae; phylum Streptophyta; class Magnoliopsida; order Zingiberales; family Zingiberaceae; genus Wurfbainia; species Wurfbainia villosa. The sequence goes on from CM046005.1 coordinate 2,466,759, forward strand.
GATCGTCGGAGCTGCGCTGCTTCGTCTTCCTGTTCTTGATCTACTTCGCAGCTGCGCCGGCGGCGGCGGCGTCGGAGGTCGGTGGGCATGGCCTCGAGGATGCCGAAGCCGGACTCATACGGCAGCGGCAGCTTCTGTACTACGTCGACCAGTACGGCGACCGCGGCGAACGAGTGAGCATCGACCCCTCCTTCCATTTCGACAACCCCCGCCTCCGCGACGCCTATGTCGCGCTTCAGGCGTGGAAGCAGGCGATCCTCTCCGACCCCTACAACTTCACCGGCAACTGGGTCGGATCCGACGTTTGCAACTACTCCGGCGTCTTCTGCGCTCCGCTTCCCTGCAACAGTTCTCTCACAGTCGTCGCCGGCATCGACCTAAACCACGCCGACATCGCGGGGTACCTCCCTGAGGAGCTCGGCTTGCTTACGGATCTCGCTCTCTTCCACATCAACTCCAACCGCTTCTGCGGCACCGTCCCGCACGAGTTCTGCAAGCTGACTCGCCTCTTCGAGATTGATCTGAGCAACAACCGCTTCGCCGGTAAGTTCCCCAGGGTGCTCCTCGATCTCCCTGCGCTCAAGTTTCTTGACATCCGGTTCAACGAGTTCGAGGGCGGCGTGCCCCGCGAGCTCTTCGACAAGCCGCTCGATGCCATCTTCATCAACCACAACAGGTTTGTTTTCGACATTCCGGACAATATCGGCAACTCGCCGGTGTCCGTCATCGTTCTGGCCGATAACAGGTTCGGAGGATGTCTCCCGGCTAGCCTTGGCAATATGTCGAACACCTTGAACGAGATCATCCTGATGAACAATGGTCTCCGGTCCTGTCTCCCGCCCGAGATTGGCCTGCTCAGGAAGCTCACAGTGTTTGACATCAGCTTCAACCAGCTGCTGGGGCCTCTGCCGGAGGAGATCAGCGGCATGACTGACCTCGAGCAGCTCGACGTTGCGCATAATCTGTTGTCGGGAGTCATCCCAAAGTCCATCTGCGAGCTTCCACACCTGCAGAATTTCACTTACTCGTACAATTTCTTCACTGGCGAGCCGCCGTTGTGCTTAAAGGTTCAATCTTTCGATGACAGGAGGAATTGCCTGCCGAGACGGCCGTGGCAGCGGTCGGCGAAGCAGTGCAAATCGTTTTTGTCGCGCCCGGTGGATTGTAGTACGTTCCATTGCAAGCCGTTCGTGCCTGAGCTTCCTTCACCGCCGCCTCCATCCCCGCCCCCGCCATCTCCCCCGCCTCCTTCTCCTCCTCCGCCATCTCCACCTCCACCATCCCCGCCTCCACCATCTCCACCGCCGCCATCTCCTCCACCCCCATCACCACCGCCGCCATCGCCCCCACCCCCGTCCCCACCTCCACCGCCCAATTCACCACCTCCATCTCCCCTGTATTACTACTCTCCGCCACCGCCACCTAATTTACCTCCACTGCCGGTTTACCACTACGGATCACCGCCGCCACCTAATTTACCTCCGCTGCCGGTTTACCACTACGGATCACCGCCACCACCCGCATTACATTCCCCGCCTCCAACACTTAATTACGAAGCTCCATTGCCACCCGTTGTTGGAGTCAAATACGCATCTCCCCCTCCTCCTCCGCTCTATTAATTCTTTTGGAATTGTTCTCATCCTTCTCCAAGAAACCTTTCATTCATTTGTGATTCTTATGGGCCTTGATTCTCCATCATGTGTTTGATTTATCAGACTATTTCTTTAAACATTTTGATGCTTATCAAGCAATCTTAAATTCGAGATGAAAGAAGCAAGTTTTACTTGGATTACCACGGCTTTGTGCATGCAACCTCCATCATTTGGACAAAGCAATGGCGTAAGGGGACGCTGGGGAACATCTCCACAGTAACTTGAGCTACAAATATATATGTTTGTGAATAAATGATTGACAACAAGGGATGGAGTAGGTGCAAGGAAAAATGTAAGTACAGAGAGCTTGAGATTCAAGATATGCAGATCACTTTGGGGTATCGTCCTCTTCGTCATACTTGTTATTTTCATTTTATTTTTTATATCATGAACACATAGATTCTCAAAGCATGCTTTGCAACTATTATCAATGGTGTCTATACATTGTCAGTTTGTAATGAGTGCTTGTGTCTGAATAACAACTATGTGCTTGCACATTATCCTAGCCACTAATTAAGCTATCAGCTTGGTCCTAAATTTATTCGTCAATTCACATCACTTTTGCCTTGCATAGTTTACTTGTTTTCAAGTGATGCTTCTATGATCTTTGCTGCTAAAATGCGTAAAATACTTGTCAATTTGGATTGATTCTGAATGCATTCTATTCCTTGAAAATTCTATGTTAATGGAGGATTCAAACACACACTGTATATCTGTGTCATACCTAGCCACCTTCCTTGTAAACTAGAACAACCTTTATTTATCTTCAAAAAGTGATTCCCAAATTTATCCTTCATTTCCAATTCTGTCACTTTCAGAATGTTTCACCTCTTTATCCCTAGTTTTTATATTCATTTGCCAAATTCCTTTCTCATGTTTTATAGTCGGGCAAAGTAAGCTAGGAGAGCATTTTGCAATTATATTATAGTCAATTAGTTTGGCTTTATTGTCCTTTCCTGCATGTGCCTTGTTTTGTGCCATAATTGTCGGTGAAGCTGGCAATTTAATTTGGTACTTGAGGTAGTTTAGACTACTTGTAGATGCAGCATGTGTGCATGGACTTGGGTATTCTTTCAGTAGTTAGGATCGAAAAAAAATGACAATGACCAGAAGCTTCTTTAATGGCATGTCCTTTTTAATGTTTACTCTTTGGGATTAGCTGTGATCAGATAATGCTTGTCTTGGCAAACCAACCACTTAGGAAGAAGCATTCATAGTACGAGTGCATGTTTGGTGGACGGGAATAAAGTGGGGCAAGGGAGAATGGGACAGAAATGAAATGAGTTGAAAATAATGTGAGCTGGGTTGGAGGCGAACCCTACCAGTTGCTAATTTTCTTCATGTCATGGTCTGTTTTTCCCCCCTCTTCAATTTAACCAGTTAAAAGTTCTAGTCCTATAACAATCTGATTAGTCTCCATTTCTGGATTGTTTATTTGTACAAAAACAGAGACCTTAGTTCCTTGATTAACGCCGGATGGATATGGTGAATATTTTCTAACTGGTGAAAAATATGACAAGGGGGTTGACTTTGAGATATGACAAGTATAGTGCACATTAATCTTCTAATTCTTGTTACTCACTAGATGCTAAATCTATGAATACGAATATATGTGTGGACAGAAGCCATTCTATCCATGGCACGACTCCCAACTTCATTATTTAAGCTATGTCCTCTTTTACCAACCCCTATCAATGCAGCAGGGCAACTTTAGTAGGTTAGGGAGAACCATTTAGTTTCAATGGAGAGTGAGTCACCTCACATGGCCAAGAGTCCAAAAAGTGCAAGAGCTAACGTACGACCTTTTGTAACGACTCATTGTAATCAAATCATTTGGGAACAAAAGCTACTCCAATTTCGTTTTCTTCCCATTGCATCTAGTATTTTTCACGATGCCCGTAGTAAAAAGTGATTATGTTCATTTTCAGTGTCACTGTTGATCCTTCGATGATAATAAAAGAAGATAAATCATGAAGGTTATGCCCATTAATCAGAACAATTGAAGACTTCTAAGTTCGAATAAGATTTTTAAATTTCACCTCGAGAATTACTCCATGTCCATCTAATATTTTTCATGACACTGGTGCAAAAGATGATTCGCTCGCTCTCAACGCCCTCACCAGTCGATTCTACAATCAACACGAAAAAGATAAATTACGAGAGCATATTGCCTAATCCAAGACTAGCACAGTAAGAGGACAAACACTTCGAAAGACTTGTAATTCTTCGGAGATTGATCCTTATTTATTAGTATAATTCTACTGTCGTGCTAGTCACGAAGTTTTCCGTGAGGACTAATATTTTTCATGACACGTGTCATATGTTGAGAGGAGTGAGAAAAAAATAATTAGAGAAGAGAGATGTTCATGGCATAGAGCTCATTACAAACAGAGTCAGCATGAGACAATTGATTTCTCCTTATATTCGTCTCTACAGTTATAGTAACCTAATTCGTCCACCTCATTTTTTATTCTTTGTGCAGTATTTTTTTTTTTTGCCTCATTTTTTTTTTATCATTCCAATCCAATTAATGCTTAATTGCACTATTACATTTGGTCTAATTTTATATGTTGAAAAAGTAAATGAAAAATGGATTTTAATATAAATGGAAGTTTAGTGCCACGTTAAGAGTTTGTGACATTAAGATTGATTTATATTGAATCACTTGAATGTGCATCGGTGTAGATTCAAAGTTTGAATTATATTAAACTTAGTTTATTTATGTGCAACCGTGATTTACATGGGTCGAATGTAGGACCGATCAAGATAAAAATATATATATATCAAAGTAGACTAGTCAATATTTTTCTATCTAATTATTTTTCATAGATGCGCGCCTTAAGAGTGTAATGGATATGTTAAAGACTAATTTGTAATGGTAGGATATTAATGGTGGATCCGTAACCTCTAGAACAATAGTTGTTGGCATTTTGAGCCATCCGACAAGGGGAATAATGACTATCAATTGGTAGAGTTAATCACTACCAAGTTTTTGATCCTATAAAATGAGATAACGTTCAAGGAACACATCCATCCGCCACGTACAATCTGTGTTTGGTTGTGAACATAATTGAGTCATTGTATTATGAGAAATAAATGTATGATGAAATCTATAAGCACTATCGAAGGGGACCAATTTATTTTAGGAAAACCCTATTTAACATAGGGCTTGCTAGTGGTAGCACTTCTCTCCACTCAACATCTCAACGGTTAGCTTAGCAACTCAACCTTTGTAGCTTGACAATCTTCCCAACTTGATAGTCTTAAGTTCATTATGTCAAGCCTATCTCAGCAGACCAATTGAGTTTGAATTTTAAATTTTACAATTTTATTATCTTCGACTTCCTTCTACAAGTTCAAAAGAGATTTGCTCTGTTAAAATGACTACTGATGGTGTTTACAAAATTACTCAACACATGCCAACCCTCTAGGACCAAGTTATGACTATTTTAATTAACCATTAGGAGAGGTTAGAGAAGTTCACTAAATTAAACTTTAAGCAGGGACAACAGAATATATTTTTCTACCTGACCACGGAACTTGGCTTGATTCTTGACGGAGAAACCTCCTAAGCCAATTGAGAATGACATTGATGTACAAACCATTAGTGCTATGGAAACATACAACCACTCAGAGTTTCTATGCCAGAATTACATTCTCAATTGCCAAGCTAATTCATTATACAATGTCTATAATATAAAAAAAATGACTAAGGAATTGTAAGAGTTTATAGATCAAAAGTACAAGATGAAGTATGCAAGGGCCAATAAATTTATCGTCGACCAATTCCTAGACTATAAGATGATTGATTCTAAAATAGTGATCGACCAAGTTTAGAAGTTTCAAATGATCTTGCTTGAAACTCACTTAGAAGGCATGGTGTTGAGTGAAGCCTTCTAAGTAGTCGCCATCATTGAGAAGCTACTATCTATTTAGAAGAACTTCAAAAATACCTTAAAGAGATGAATATCAAGGAATTTATTGTTAAATTTCATATTGAGGAAGACAATAAGAGTTTATAAAAGAGATTGTTCTCTTAGACTATTGTGAAACCCAACGTGGTCGAGTATGATCAAAACTCAAAGCAGAAGACCTCTAGTTCATCCAACCAACAGGCTATAGTGGGGCCCAGAGCATGCGTCAGTAAGAAGAAATTTCTTAGGAAGCACTACAATTTTGATCAAGATATTCACAAATCCTCATAATGTAAGAAGTTGAGAAAGAAGTGACAAACCAATTTGGCAGACAAAAATGAAAGACCAACAGACATTGACCTTTATGTTGTGGTCTCAAAAGTGAACCTAGTAGGTTCAAACTCGAGATAATAGTGGATCGGTACCTACACAACCACACATATGTGCTCTAATACGAAGTTAGTCCACAACTATCAAGAATTTAAAGATGTAGAAAAACTATTCATAGATAACTCAACGACCTTAGACATCAAAAGCCAAGGTAAAATGGTTCTAAAGATGACTTCTGAAAAGGAGTCAATTCCCAATAATGTGCTTTATATTTTAGAAATTCAGAAAAAATCTAGTATCATGATCAATTTTGAACAAGTATGGTTTTTATATTGTATTTGAGTTAGATAGAGTTATTTTTGTTAAAGAATGAAATATTTATAAGAAAGAGTTATATATGTGATGAGTTATTCAAACTTAGTGTAATTGTCATTAGGCTTAAAACTAATAGCTCTTCTACTTATATACTTGAGTCTTCAACTTGTAGTATGGTAGATTAAGACACGATAATTATGATACATTGCATATATTAATTAACTTAAAAAACATACATATTTCAAATTGATTTAAAATATAAGTGTGAGACTTGTGTTGAGACAAAATTAACAAAGTTATTCTTCCAACATATTGAATGAAGTAATGAATAACTCGACCTAATCCATCCAAATGTGTGACCTAAAAGGGATACCAACATATAGTAGAAATAAACACTTAATCATTTTTATTAATGAAAATATAAAATTCTGCTGTGTATATCTTTTCAAAAGTAAAGATAAAATTATTGAAATATTTATTTTCTATAAAAATGAAATTGGAAACTAACTTAATAAGAGGTTCAAGGTAGTATGAAGTGATAGAAAAGGTGAATATGTATCACGATTTGTTGAGTTCTATATCGAACATGGAATAGACACAAAAACAATAATTCTTTATACTCTTCAACATAATAATGTTGTTGAGAGAGAGAAAAATCATATTCTTAAAAAAAGGTGATGAATGCTCTTTTACTAAATTTCATATTGCTAGAAAAAAATATGAGGGGGAAACTATATTAATAGCTAATTATCTTTTAAATAACCTACTTCAAAAGAAAATAAATGAAAATCCTTATGAATTATGGAACGAAAAAAATTATTTTATAAATACTTATGAGCGTAAGAGTGTATTGTTAAAATAATGATGCATAAAATGAAAAAGATAAAGATATGATCAAAGACTGTTGATTATATATTTATAGGATGTACACATAATAGTAGCACTTATATTTCTTTCGTATGAGTTTCAAATACTTGACACATACAAGAACTCAATAATTGAATCAAGAAATATTTCATTCTTTCAACATATGTTTCCATATAAGTCCAAAGAGGAAGTAAGTTCCTCAAAACAGGTATATAAAACACATGAAGACAAATTGATGTTCTGAATAAAGTTGAGCTTCAACAAAGTAAAAGAACTCGTATGAAAAAAAAACTTCGAAATAGATTTTCTTATTTTCATGTTGGAAAGTGAACCTTAAAATTATTCAAAGCTATGAGTTTTTCTAAGAGACTTCAATGGAAAAAAAAGGCAATGTCATCTGAGATTAATTCAATTTTGTAAATCATATTTGAGAAGTTGTGGATCTTTCTCTTGGGATTGCAAGTGAATCTTTAAAAGGAAAATAAAATCAGATGAAATAATTGATGAGTATAAGGTTGGATTGGTAATTAAAGGATACCAACAATAATAAGGTCCCAATTACTTTGATAGTTATTCGTTAGTGATAAAAATATCCTCTATCAGAGCATTGTTGGCTATTGTTGCTATGTGGAATTTAAAAATACATTAAATGGATGTAAACATATTTTTTAAAATGAGGATTTAAAAAATAAAATATATATGAAGCAATTTGAAGAGTTTTTTTTATCTCACAGTTAGAGCTGGTCCATATAATTTTGAGGCCTTGGACGAAACCCTGATAAATGAGCCCTGATCAAAAGTTAATTTTAGCACATACACATTTTTGAGCCCTAAATAAGAGTCTGATGATGTTAAAAAATTTTAGGGCCTGGGCGATGGCCCCAGTTGCCTTGACCCAGGGCCAACCATGCTCATAGTAGAAAAATAAAGTTTGTAGATTAGTGAAGTTGTTATAACTTAAAACAAACTTCAAAATAGTGACATGAAAAATTTGATAATATCACAAAGGAAAGTGAATTCAAAATTAATAAATGTGATAAATGTGTCTATATTAAAGACATAGGAAATGATTATGTGTCATTTTTTTGTTTTTATATAGATAATATATTTATATTAGAAGTAATAATAAGATAGTTAAATCCATTAAAAAGATAAGACCCGATATTAAGGATATAAGCCTAACTAATGTATTTCTTAGGATCAAAAGTCTTGAAATATCAAAAAGACTTGTTTTGAGTCGATCATGTTATATGTATAAGATTCTTGAGAAATTCAATAAAGATGATTCTACACCAATAAGAATTTCAATAGATATGAGTCAACATTTATCAAAAAACAAATGCGAAAGTATCTCTCAAATAGAGTATCCCAAAATTATTAGAAATATGATGTACTTGATGAGCTATATACATTACTAAACTTAACCTAGTAGATATATGAATAATCTTGATATTTAACACTAGAAATGGATAATAAGGACATCAAGATATATACTTGTGATTGAGTTATAATATATAAGATATTCTGTTGTGATTGAAGGATACAATAATACAAACTGAATATTTGATATGAAAGACTCAAAGTCTACTAGTGAATTTTTATTCACATTGAGAGGTGCAATTATTTTGTGAAAATCTTTTAAGTAAACTATAATAATCAAATCCATGATGAAATCTGCAATTGTAACCCTTGACAAATATGATGAAGAGGTTAAATGACTGCGATAATTCTTAGAAAATATTCTTAAATGCTAAAACTAGTGCTAGCAATTTGTATATACTATGATAGCCAATCGACTATTAGATAGGTATAAAATCATATGTATAATAGTAAGTCTCATTATTAGACAACTATTATCAACAAGTATTATCATTATTGATTATGTAAAGTTAATAGATAATCTGATGAATCTACTAATCAAAGGGCTAAATAGAGGATTAGTTGCAAGCTCATCAATGGGAATAAGATTAATAGAAGATCACAAAAATTAAGTACAATGGAACAATCTAACTGCATTTAGGGTTGTAAACGAACCAAGCGTTCATAAACAAATTTGGTGTTCGACTCGATAAGAGCTCATTTACGTTCGTTCAATATGCATCAAAGTAAATTAATAAACAAGCTTCAACAACTTGATAAATTAAATAAACAAGCTTAAACACATATGTGTTCGACTTGTTAATGTTCGTGAATAATATTCATGAATAAACTCATTTAAAAATTATTTATGAACTTATTTATACTCATTTATAAACAAAGATTAAAATATTAAAAGTTTAAATTAAACAAACAAGCTTAACTTAAGAGCTCAATAACGTTTAAATAAATCGAACTTAAACAAGTTTGAATTAAGCTTGATTTAAGCCTAAATCAAGCTTGATTAGAAGCTTGAAGCTTGATACCCAATAAACAAGTCAAGCTCAATTCAAGCTCAAGTCAAGCTCAATCTCTAAAAAAAAAAATTAAGTCAAGCTTGAATAGACTTTTCAAAAGCTTGGTTAATTTTAGGCTTAGTTTGGCTCAGTTTGGTTGTCTTATTAAACAAATTTGAATACCGTAAAGTTTGACTTGACTTGACTCGTTTACAACCATAACTGCATTGATTTATAGATCACTTTAAGAGAATTACCCAATGAAAAAGTAATGACCATTAAATGTTGAGATTAATCTTATGACTTTTAATGATTCTTATACTTTTGAATGAAGTAATGTAGGTTACTTATAATTAAGAGATCTATGAGAGAGAAGTGAAATCATTTTGAAGAAAATTGAAAGAAACAATTCTTAGAATCTCTCACGAATCAGATGTGTTCATGGCCAAAACAAACACAATCATAAAAACTAAATTATATTAGAAAGAGTCTTTGAATAAGATATGTCATCGTTTACACGCAAACGCTAAAATTTAAGAATATCATGTCTATTAGTTAGCCAATAAATTAAATATATATTCACAAGAGAAAATTTAAAGAGTAAAATCTACCTATTATATATAAAACACTATAAGAATAATAATCTTTAAAGACATTTATATATGCCCTTATAATAAATTTTTAATGACACTAATATTTTAATGACATCGCTGAAAAATACCCTATAAAATGATATCGCATTAAATCCTTCTCACATTCCAAATATTTTATAATGTTATTATACAATATCAATGTTAACATAAAAAATGTCTCAATTTAACGATACAACAACACTTTAGAATGTCGAAAAAAAATATTTGAAGGATATTTATATATATCTCGTTATCATCGTAATAAGGTCAAAGTTAAATATATGTATATTTGAAATAGTATCTCTTTGATTATTCAAGATACCTTCTATATTTTGATCATCTATAAAAGTATTATTTCAAGTAAAAAATGCAAATAAAAATTAGACATATGGAAAGAAGACTATATTAAAAAAAATATAGAAAGGGACATGACTAAGAACACTAAACTTGACAAACAAAACAAACTAATTTGAATGGATGCATAGAAAAATAATACAAAAGGCAATAATTACCATAGGAAAATTGAAAAGTCATTGTTACTCATAGATAGTTAACCAAATTAATACACATTACAAAATAATATAGAATAGTAAAATTTACCAGTTGCACAGTAAAAAAATATAAGAACATAATCCCTAGCTACAAGGAGTTGAAATTTCAATCTAAGCCACCACCGATCTGGAGGCACATTTGCTCACAGTAAGAAAGCAGCTCTGCACTCTATACAGTGTGCAAATGGAAAGCCCTCCTGTTAGAAAAATTATATAGAAAAATTAAGTATACAATCACTGGGCTCAAAACTAAGGGCTTCAGGCAGTTTTCTCAAAAGTAATTCTTTTTCAAGGGAATACTTATCGATGCTGAAGCTAGATGCAAATAAAAGTGGAGAAATCTGATATTAACTTGATTAACTGTACATTTGTTGACCTCCAATTGCCAAGACAAGATTGGTGAACAAACTGTTCCCATGGAAGGGTTTGGTGGCTAGTATGACGATAGAATTGTATCAATGAACATCTTCGAAAACTATAAACCTTTCGAGATGAATAACTATTCAATATTTTCTCATAATTTTGTTACCAAGTCTGCATTAGTTTGATAATTCTTCTCTACCTCAATTAATTTGCACATAATCTTAATGTACCGATCATAATAAGTAAAGATCTGTATCAAGGCAAATTCTGATTTGTGGAGAATCTTGATTGACCAGATCACATCGTTCATCATCAATATCAACAACATCTAGGTCACACTCAGTAGCCACAACCCTAATTTCACTTGAAGATGGCGACTCCTCGGAGCCAAATGTAGCACCTGACTTGGGAAGAATTGGTTCAGTATCAGATATTTCTCGACTATCATTAGATATTGCCAACTGCATCTTGATGATGATCCACTCATAACCAGACATCAACAAGTAGATCAATTTGGTGGATCATATCAAAAGCTGGCAATGACCTGCAAGTAATTCTTTATGCTTTTAGAGAAGAGCATAAACAAAGAAATTGGCAAGGCCTGATGTGATAGCAACATGTTGCTATCAACTGTCGTGATAGCGAGCGGGGTGTACAGACAGTGACCATGTATATGCATTACCACGTGTGGTGGCTCAGATATATATGTGTGTGATATATATTGCATATATGCTTGTGATATGTTGCATATTTTTGTACATTATCATATATGTATTTATATGTTATATGTTGTTATATGATGCTCAGGTGATTGTGAGTTGTACTTATATGTGATACTGCATTGGATATATCGGGTTGGTATATGGTATTTAATTATCATTGTGATATAGTATTAGATAGATCAGGTTGGTATATAATAGTTGATTAACCTTATGATCTCGTATAGGATGGACTAAGTTGGTTTCTATAGTTGAATATACGTTGTTCATATGATTATGAGTTGATCACAGGTGTGATATTGTTCATGCATGTTATTTGTTTGTGTTATATTATTGTATATTTGCTCAAGTTGTCATGAGTTGTGTCATTGCAGACTTTTAGGTACGTCAGTACATTACATTATATATGGTAGATCAGTTTTGTATATGCATTGATTATATTTATACTAATGGTTATTTGTTATTACCTTTAAGACTGTATATCTGTTGATCTTCATATGTTTATATGATGTTGATGCACTATCTTTCATATACCACTAAGTCTTATACTTACCACCACAGAACCTGGGTTTTCCTGTCGCCAAGGTAATATGTAGAAGATTCCTTGGGTGCTCGAAGCTCCGCCAGCTGATCTCATCTCACACCGAGTATTTGGATTTTATTCTATATTGGTGTTGTATTATTTTGGATTGTATGTTTTCGATTTTATTCTATGTTGGTTCCACATTTTGGTGTATGGTTGTGTTGTTATATATTTGGCCTTTATTATGGATTTCGTTTGGATGTCGATTTTGATTATGTTTTCTTGTTGTATCAAAGTTGTACTGGTACGCATATTTGAGTCTTTATATCTTTTTTACTTGTCAGTTTATTGCACTGTGATTTATGGTTTGTGTATACCAATAGCTATATGGGCTTTGTATTGGTATTGTTCTTATATTGTCATAAGAGAGTACTGTCCAGTTGATGGACAAATATATTCTCGGGGCATGACAATTTTATTGGTATCATAGCCCAGGTTACGAAATCCACTTATGGGTTTTCTTTGGTGTTTTGAATATAGTGTTTTGTTTATCTAATTTTGATTTTGTGAGTTCTGAGATCTGACAGTAGCGGGACATTTCAAGCTATAAGATTTAAGGTATGATAATTGTTATCACATATCCTTTTTATTGACTATGCATTTAGTTGTTTATAATAGAGAATGACATGTAGTGTGTTAGTAACTATTCGTAATCGTGGTTTGGATTGACCACAAGAATGACTTGTTGAGTTCGTGAGTCTTGAACCATATGCATCGTGCCGAATTTCAATCAGCAATTGACTGATGATCCACATCAGTCGATTGATGTTGATATCAGTGGATTGGTGACCTAATTTTTGTGGATCTAAGCGGAGGTTTTAATGATAAACGACGACGGTTACGCAACCGTTCTTCGTGTTCTTTGCGAAAAAATACGAAAAACTCCGATCTGACTCTAAACCTAGGACTCCTTACCCTTAGATTCGACAATTATGCATGTTTAAATGCGTTAAATGAAGATTTAATGAAAATTACATGCATTTGGACCAAAATCATCAAAAAACCACATCCTAATGTTGTATGATCAGCGACACCAAACCTTGTGCTCTAATACTACTAGATGGATCTTTTGGATCCATCAATGAATCATGCATCTGCATATGTAATCAAACAAATGAAAAATAAAACGATTCGAACACAGGATCTTGTCGATTGATCTACAACAAGTATACGAAACAAAACAAAAGAACGGAAATGCAAATCGTAAACAATAACCATACACTTGGATCCGGAGATAATAATGTCGGAAGTCTGAAGTCAGAAGAAGTGTCGCGGGGCTTGATCTTCCATAGGTCAAAAGAGTCGGCCGATCGTGCTGCTCTCGTATAGGGATCACACCCTTATAAAGCTAACCTTATAATCCGTTAACATCCCATAAATGCTAACGGTACGGATTAAAGAGTTCTACACATATGGATCCAAAGTTCATTAACTCACATTGAATAACACAAACTCGTTAATTAAAACTATAATAGTTAGATCACTTTAATCGGATTCGAACCAATACAACACAATCGGATACGTTACGATAATCATATTTAAACCCACCATCAACAGTAGATGGCGGGGAAAGATCTCCTCTTTTCACAAAATCCCAATTTTGTTGGCCGGAAAACTAGCTCACCAAACTCAAAATGATCTTGTTTGGAGAAATAGAGTCAAGTCTAGAGCAATGCATTGAAATCCAAACACTAGAAACTTGCTAAAAACAGACAAATTTGACATCCAGAAGCAGCAATAGAACAGTGAAAGGCAGTAAAAGTAAAGGTAAGGATTCCTTATCACGACATCGCCGATCTGAGGGCAATTCTGTTAGAAACAAGAGCAAAGTTCATGCTACAAGGAGGATGTTACAAACGGCGAGCAACTCTGTAGGACTGCTCTCAGCATCAGGGAGGTCATTCATGGCCATGAACACCCTCAAACATGCACTGCTCGACTCTTGTTGCGAGATTTACTTAGATCCTGATTCGATATCTGTGAATGATTGCAAGCCACAATTTTATCTTGGCAACCCAAAATGTAAGATCTTTTAGGAGTTTTGCAGCTGAAGAACATTAAACATAGTTTTTTGTTTCTGTCGTATCATTTGATCTGATATGTAGATGCGAAGTCCAGAAGCAGCTTGGTGCCAAACACTTCCAAGTACAGAAAGTTTGGTCACAATACTTTCGACTGTTAGGGGTCTGGCTGGACGGAGATGGCTTAGCTGCGTGCCAGGCCGGGCACAATTTGGTCCGGCTCTATGGAGCCCGGCATAGACTCAGCCCAGGCACAACAATTTTTAGGTATGAAGCATCTATCAGATAACTATAGGCTTGCAGCATTCCAACAGAGGAGGAGAATTGTTGACCTCCCTCTCCATGCCCTCACATGAAGTATGAAGCCTGAAACTGAAAATTGCAGAGGGCATTAGGTTGGCACAATTACTTGGCCTCTTCCGGGGTAGTAGATTAATAGATTATAATTCGGTCAAAAATTCAATTTGATTCAATTGATGTATCTTCACTATAGGATTGCAAATCAACCTACGTCATTGTCCATGATCACCTTGATTAAATAGACGTATCTTCACTATATGATTCAATAGATGTATTTTCAATTTGATTTCGAGACCACAGCTTGATTAATCAATTTTTCAATATTGACAATGAGGATAAATTTGCGATGCGGCTCTCTTTTTTTTATCCCTTTTGTAGAAGTGTCGAAGAAGGGTGGGTCATTCGTGATCGCAATAGTAATTTTTCTGTCAAGATTAACACGCGTCAGATGACCAACGACACTTTCTGGCGGTGATCCTCTAATACTTAAGTTAGAATAGGAAAGATCGAGAGAAGAATGTGAAGAATTACGAAAGTTAGAGATGAGTACTGTGCAGAGAGTTCTCCTCTATCTTTTCCTTCACCTTCTCTTTATATAGTAGCTCCGCTATAACTATCCTCCCCTTCACGATCACCTTGAGGACGTTTTTTGACAAGTTGTTAGGGGACAAATTCTACGCGAACCATTTACGTGGAATGCCACGTAGACCATTATTGTCATGAAAGCAAGCAGTTATGGGACAAACTCAGTATGAAATCTCTTACGTGGCATTCGAGATATCCGATCGAGGGCCATCATGTGGAGGAGTTGTTTAGGGGATTGGCTGTAACAACCTACGACGAGGCAGCTACCTGTTAGTCCTTGACCTATTATGGCCCGAGTTACTTCGCCTCAAGGCCCTCAACTCATTTTTTCCCTGAAGACCGAGACTCTTCGCCCCCACTGACCACTCATTGAACGATTGAATCACTTCGCCTTGACTTGTCTCTCCTTTAACAACTGAGTCACTTTGCCTCAACTTGCTTCCTCTTTCACGAGTGACTCACTTTGTCCCAACTTGCTTCCTCCTCCATGACCTAAGTCACTTCGCACCGACTCGATGAATTCCGAGTTAATTACCATTAGTGGACCTGTAGATCTAAATATACCTGTTCTTGGTTGAATTTACCCGGTTGGAGGATTTTGGACTTGCGTCGGAGAAAATGATCACAGCCGGAAGATTCCTCTCTCTTCCACAAACCAAATCGCTGGATGTTTCCTCTCCTTTTGCTTTTCTCCGGGGGGGGACTCGCCTTGGACGCACTCCTTCCCTTTTAAGGGAAGGAGACGCACGCACGGGCGTGCTCGAGGCGGTTCCACGAACTGCCTGTGCAGTTCGTGGAACTGCCACGAACTAACATCTCCCACTCGTCCAAGGTATGTCACACAGACAAAAATGATCACACAGACCATTTTAGAAGGGGTGTTTAGTCACATAGACTAAATGATCACACAGACCATTTCAAAAGAGAAGTCTAGTCACATAGACTAAATCGAAGCAACATCTATTGTCCCAAAAGACTAATAGAACAGAGATTAATAGTCACAAAGACTAAATGAAACATCAAATTAGAAAATGGTTCGTGCGACAGCAAGCACATTGAGCGTTCAAATGCTAAGAAAGTTGTTACACCTTACATAGCTGCTCATAGAGTGATACATGCTAAGAGAAGTTGTTACGCCTAACTTAGCCACTCTCCATATGATACATAATCATTCTCCCGATGACACAGAGTCATCTCCAGGTGGTACAAAACCATTTATCTTATGGCACACAGCCATTTTCCAGGTGACACATAGTCGTTTTCCAGATGATACAAAATCATATTTCTGGTGGTACATAACCGTTTTACCTGAAACATTTATGTCTTGCTGTTACAGTTAAATAATTTTATTTACATCAATATGAACATCTCTAATCCCTTAAATTGACCATCATGTCAAGAGCATGTCTCATATTCCAAATATTCACAAACATTTCTGTACACAACAGAAAAGAGTCGACTAGTGAATAATACTCATTAGATGTAAACTTATTTAATCTTCCTTTTTAGTGTGAATCTATTCATTTTAATCAATAGCTTTCCTAGACATGTTCCATAGACCGAATCATCCATAGTCATAGGTAGACATGCTAAAGTAGCAAACCTTGATTAAAACTTCAAGTAGACACCTAAATAGTCACAAAGGGCAAATTTTGAGATCAACATATAATCTCAAAGGGCTCACATAGTAGAGAAGCAGGGATCCATTCTCCTACTACCCTTATTGTCGTCTTAGCACATGTGATATCATTCACATGCTACGATGTCGTCCTCTTTACCAATAAAGAGCGCATGTTTTCCTCAAAATAACATCGTACAGATTTCGATCTAGACATTCCCAATGTCTAATCCAATTCAACACATGAATCGAATTCAACATATGAATTCTAATGCGGCTCAGCAGTAGAGTAAATGGTGGGTTCATTTACTTGATCATTTATCACAAAATGATCTTATCTTGATACAAATATCAAGACGACCCTAACTTATAGGAATGTAACAAATTTTACAGCTTCCAAAGCTAACAACCACATAGGTTGACCTATAAGCATCGGTCTTACCTCTATTCATACGCAACAAATAAAGATGATTGTCCATGTGAGAGGACCAATCATTACCTGTCAACATGCTTATCGAGATCTTATCACTAGAATGTAACATAACATACCTTTGAGCAGTTATGGTGGCATTTCAAAACAATCAAATCATTATATTGATTGTCATTACAAGACTATTACATTCTACGAAGTCCCATGGACTTTACATGCTCATTAAATGACTACTCTAGTCATTGGCAAGTAAAAGAGATCTGCAAGCATAGCTCGTGTAGGGATATATTCAAGAATTACCTTCTTTTTAGCAACAATATCCCTTATAAAGTTGTACTTTATAGCTATATGCTTGCCCTTACTGTGATATTTGGGATCCTTGGAAAAGTATCTGATACAGATCCTTTGGACTCTAACGTTCTCAGCAATCTTCAAATGCTTTAGGAACCTCCTCAACCAGACTGCTTCTTGTACAGCTGCTGAACATGCCACATATTCAGCTTCCATTGTAGATAAGGCCACACAGGCCTGTTTCTTGCTGTTCCAGGAGATGGCGCCACCATTCAACAAGAACGCATAGCCTGATGTTGATTTTCTATCATCCAGGTCCCCAGCCCAATCTGCATCTGAATAGCCCATAAGGCTCATATCTGGTCCTTGATAACAGAGACAATAATCTGTCGTCGCCTTCAGATATCTGAAAATCCTTTTCACTGCCTTCCAGTGTCTCGATCCTGGGTTTGACTGGAACCGGCTGACTAAGCCCACTGCATAGCTGATATCGGGACGAGTACACAACATAGTATACATTAAACTACCTATGGCACTGGCATATGGTTTTTTATTCATGTCGGCTATTTCAGCTGGAGTCTTGGGACTCATACTTTTGCTCAAAACAGTACCTTTCGTAACAGGTGTCTGTTCACTGTTGCATTCAGACATGTTGAAATGTTGTAACATCTTAGTAATATAAGACTCTTGTGACAAACCCAAAAGTCTCTTTGATCGATCCCGGATGATCTTAACCCCTAAGATGTATTCAGCTTCTCCCATATCTATTGTGTCAAATTGTGAAGACAACCACTTTTTGACTTCTACAATAAAACCTATGTCATTTCCTGCTATCAGCATATCATCAACATATAATGATAAAATGACATACTTTCCTTTTTCCTTCTTTAGGAAAACGCAATGATCCTCATTGATCATTTCGAAACCATAAGATAAAACCACTTTGATCAATCTTATGTTACATAGTCTTGATGCTTACTTGACCCATTTATATATTTCTTCAATCTATATACTTTATCCTGTTGGCCTAAAGCAACGAAACCTTCCGGTGAACCATATAGATTTCCTCGTCAAGCTCACCGTTAAGGAAAGCAGTTTTGACATCCATTTGATGTAATTCCAAGTCATAATGTGCCACAAAGGCCAAAATAACTCGGATTGACACAAACTTCACTACGGGAGAAAATGTCTCTTCAAAGTCAATACCCTCTCTTTGGGTAAATCCTTTTGCAACCAAACGAGCCTTGTATCGGTTAATCGATCCATCGACTTCCTCTTTATTTTGAGAATCCACTTATTCCCAATGGCCCTTGGCCAGAGGAAGATCGACTAACTCTCAGACTTGATTCCCAATCATTGACTCCATCTCTTCTTCCATTGCACTTTTCCACTTATCTCTAACTCTACATCCCAACGCTTCCTCAACTGATTGAGGTTCATCTTCGTCAACTGGGAGTGTCATCATTGCCTCATTCTCAATATCAAACCTCCTTTTAGGTATGATCTTACGAACACTTTTCCGTAAGTCATTGCTGAGAAGTCACCCCGTGATTAGGCACATTACTCCCACTCGATTGACTAGGTTCGTATCCCATCGACATCTGACTTGTTGATAACGACTCATCCTCCTCAAAAAGAGGAACTGTCTTATCAACTTCACCCTTTGTTGGGAACTCAGTTTCTAGGAAAGTGGCATCTCTAGACTCAATCTCAGAGATTGTTCCATCTGACGTCTCACCTATAAAAACATAACCTTTTGAGGTATTAGAATATCTTATAAAGATACACTTCTTACCTCTAGGTCCTAGTTTTTCATATTTGTGAGAACTATTATGAACGTAGGCAGCTGACCCCCAGGGTCTCAGATTGCTCAAATCTGGTTTTTCGCCATCAACGTTCATATGGGGTCGATGGAACTGATTTTGAAGGCACTTTGTTAAGTACATATGCTGCAGCTAGTAATGCATCTCCCCAATAGGAGACCGGCAAATTAGCCTGCGCCATCATAGACCTAACCATTTCAAGAAGAGTCCTATTTCTTCTTTCAGCAACCCCATTTTGCTGTGGAGTTCCTGGGATCGTTAGTCGCCTAATAATCCCTTATCATTACATGTCGTCTTGAACAAATCGCGGATATTCACCCCACACTCGCAAGGCCTTAACCTTACGCTCGTTTGATTCTCAACTTCGCTCAAATAACGAATGAAATAATCCAACGCTTCAGATTTTTGAGAAATCAAATACACATGATCATACCTAGTGAAATCATCAATAAATGTAATGAAGTAGGAAGCTCCATGCCTAGCCTTCACACTCATCGGACCACAAATATCCGAATGAATCAATTGCAATGGCAAGTCTGCTCTAATAGCCTTTCCAAATGGTTTCCTAGTTGCTTTTCCAGCAAGACAATGCTCACATATAGACAAGCTAATCTTAGCACGAGAGCCCAATAAACCCTCTCTAGCTAATCGATTCATGCGATCTTGTCCTATATGTCCCAATCTAGCATGCCAAACCTCATCAGTTATATCCGCATTACTAGTAAGAGCAATGTTTGAAAACAACTATGAATCGCACACCACTTCTGTGCACCACATCTAGTACCATAAAACCATTAGATAAATAACCATATCCGATTGACACAGAGTCAATCTTAAGTTCTACACAACGACTGAAAAAATTTACAGAGTAACCCAAATCAAGAAGACTAGTAACAGATACTAGATTCCTTCGAATCTCCGGAGCATACAGGACATCATGAAGAAACAAAGTACTTCCACCACGAAGGTTGAGTTTACAAGTGCCGACTCCTTTGACTTCGACTCTTGCATTGTTTCCTACATAAATCCATTTGTTGCCTGCAAGTACCCGGCGATACTCCACATATGTAACCCGCTCTCGAGCTACATGGTTGGTTGCTCCGAATCTATAATCCACAAAGGATAAGAATCGACATCAACACAAAGATTAGCAACAAAATGCTCGTAAGACGGACTAGAAGTTACCTTCTTAGGCTCAAGACATTCGAGCAAAATGGCCCTTCTTTACAATTAAAGCAAGATAACTTGCTTTTAGGTTTCTTCCCCGCCTTCTTCTTCTTGATTTGATTCTTCCAGAAAGAATCTGCTTTTATTCTTTCCCTTTCCCTTCTTGTACCATTTCTTCTTGGATCCAGATGATCCAGAGAGCCTCTGACCAAATAGGCTTGGCGAAATCCTCATGGATTCTACTCTCACCTCATTTCAACATGCCGCGTGAGACATCGAAAAAGTCTTAATACTCTCACCGTGAGTTAAAGTCCGCCATGGTCTCCCAAGAATCGGAAGAGAACGAATAACCGCTCAACTCGTTGTTCATCGGTTAACTCATGACCTAGCTACCCCGGATCATATTCGACATCTCCACGAGATGTTGAACCATCGTTGATTCGGCGCTTCTTATAATTGTCGAACCCGATCGTCACCGTGCTTTCGGACTTATTCCATCGTATCTCTAAGGGCTACCTGCATGACATGAGAAGGATATGGCTCATACTCTAACACTAGGTCATCCACCATTGAACTTATCAATATTCCCTTAGCAAAGGAATCCTTCCTTTTCCACACCTTATAGGTATCAAGGTCACGCGTCATCAGGTCAGTATTACTCTCAACAGAGTTCCAACAAAACCCGATTAACAACCTCTAGAACTTCTGCTCTCAAGAACATATTGAATCTTGAGGTGTCATATCTTATAGTTATCCCCATTCGGTTTTCACCTTTGTTGATTCAATATGATGTTTTTAGTTGCCATAACCTAACATAAATAAACACATTATTTAGTTACTCGTATGCTTTTATGTATGTAATCTCAAAAATAAACTCAAGATAAATCTGATTTGGTTTATAAAATCAAGTGACAACTACGTTATCACTCATCATTTATGTAGCCAATCGGACTTATATTGATATATTTTATTACATACATCCCACTTAATGATTTTAATCATTATTACAAAGATGATATTACACATGAACATATCATTATATACACATTTGAACTAATCAAGGGCATACTTAGTAATCATGCATCATGTAGAATTAATAAAGATCAAATGAACTAATCATTAAATGAACATATCATTAAAATAAACATCTTTGCATAAATGTTAACAAATAACAAAGTCTACTAAGAATGTAAGATTACATTCTTCCTACTCATAAACTAAAAATAACTCCTAATAGACTAGATAAGCGATTATCGCTCCCACTAGGATAAGAAGCCCTAACAAGATAATCATGACATGTCCGCTCCGTCTCGGACTCGACCCACGATCTCTCTTTGGGACACTCACAGCAACACATGCCTCGATACAGTCCTTTAAAGACCCACAAATCGAGAACCAAAATCCTCCACTGAGTCTTCTTCAGATCCTCTTCACAACAAGATAGTTAATCACTCTGCACACCCATATATGAAATCGTCCCTTCATGTAACCCCCAAAATTGTCGTCCGCGTCAAGAAGATTATCGGGCAATGAACGAATCAACGCCCAAATCCTGTAGTTGTCTAATACTGGAAACTCCTGCATCTCGAGCTTCCAGACCAATCTGTCCAGCTTCCCTATGTGTCCAACGACTCCATGGTAAGGGTCATAATCCAAATCTTCGATAGCCTCCCTATACCGATTGCGCAACACATCGCGCCGGGTCATAGTGGTATACATCCGCACCATCTGTAAAATTGAAATAAATCATGTCAGTACATAACCGACAAAACCAGTACAAATACCGGTATATTCCAATTTAATCAAGGCACAGAACAAATACACATATTTCAAGAAGAATTAAACTCCTTGAATTTTAGGCTATTATCAATTGACCCATTGATCAATCAATTTTGACCCACAGACAGTCATTAAACTAGTTCTATCCTTAAGTTATCCACGTCAGATTGCAATTGTTCCAAAACAACTCATCTAACTATAGTTATGAGTTTAGTCAACCAAAGTCAACCTTACACCATTCTTGTGTGAATTTAATTAGACACTAAGTCTTCTATTGGAATCAAATTAATTGAACCCATGTCCAATTAAAATTTGATTCAAGATCCATTGGCTAAAATTAAGTCTAAAGCCCAATTTCAATAATCTGTACGAAAACAGATCAATCAATTATTTGGCCCAAATAAAGCCCAATTAATTCGGCCCAAATTGAAGCCCAATTAATTCTAAGGCCCATCATCTTGGCCCAATTATATAATCTGTTCTAAACAGATTAATAAATAAAAAAAATTTATTTTAATTTTTTTATGCCATATCTGTACGAAACAGATAAAATAAAAAAAACTTTTTTTTTTATTTATTTAATAGCAACATCGCCGTCGCCTCCTGTCTGGCCTCCTCCGGCGGTGATCCGCGCGCCGCCTCGAAAACCGCCTCCGCACGATGGCCGCCCGCCTCGGTGGCGCCGCAGCCGCGGCGCCGGCGTGCATCGCCGCCACGGCGTCGCCGAGCGTCGGCGACCTTCGCCTCACGGCGCGTCCGTTCGCGTCGGGGCGTCGGCGCCGCCGGCGTCGTCGTCTCGCCGCGCCTCTGCTGCCGCGTCGCCTCGCGACGCGCGCCATGTCGGAAGGCGTCGGCTCGCGTCGCTTCAGCGGCCGGATCGGCGGCCTGCCGCGATCGCGATCCGCATCGAGCAGATAAGAGATACTCTGTTCTGTTCTCAGTTTTCCGGTTGCGGCGTAGAAACAAATTGAACAGGTAATTATCTATGCTCTGATACCAATGTAGATCTAAATATATACCTGTTCTTGGTTGAATTTACCCGGTTGGAGGATTTTGGACTTGCGTCGAAGAAAATGATCACAGCCGGAAGATTCCTCTCTCTTCCACAAACCAAATCGCTGGATGTTTCCTCTCCTTTTGCTTTTCTCCGGGGGGGGACTCGCCTTGGACGCACTCCTTCCCTTTTAAGGGAAGGAGACGCACGCACGGGCGTGCTCGAGGCGGTTCCACGAACTGCCTGTGCAGTTCGTGGAACTGCCACGAACTAACAGGACCTCCCTTTTTGTTTCTTGACGAGCATCAGATCCGAATGGGGCCCGGACTCCCGGGCGTAGCTCACTCATCCATAATCTTAATAGTATTCGTAGTTCGACAATAAAATCGTACTCTATCTGAGAAAACAAACTTCTAATCCAATTCAGAGCCGTCAAACACAGATCTCTGTAATTGTGTTCGCAAGCATGCCTTGTTTGACATACTTGGATCTCTCTAAGTGTGATATAATAGAGCTTCCCATGGAGATCGGTAGCTTATCTGAGCTTCAATATTTAAACTTATCGAGCAATTTTATTACAAGACTGCCGGCCAAGTTTGGTTGCCTGGGCAAATTAGAGTACTTGCTTTTAAGAGACACTGATATTCAAAGTACT
Source organism: Wurfbainia villosa (assembly GCA_025175895.1). Lineage (NCBI taxonomy): Eukaryota > Viridiplantae > Streptophyta > Magnoliopsida > Zingiberales > Zingiberaceae > Wurfbainia > Wurfbainia villosa. Next base: position 2,490,720 of record CM046005.1, read on the forward strand.
AGACCATGATATCCAATTTATCAATGCTCAAGTGGTTAGATCTAAATGGCATATATCCTATGTCCAAGTGGTGGTGGGATGAGCTGAAATATTTCAAAGGACTCCACCATTTAACTGTGGCAACTGTCATCGATGCGACAACAGTTAACATTGAGCAACTCAACATGTTACCAAATGTCTCTATATAGGACCTCGCTGTATATGTAGCCGAAACTATAAAACTCTCAGACTTCACTATAGATGGAGAGGATACTTCAAAACTTTTAGACACAATCAAAAAATAAAGAATTATCGAAGAAAAAAATAGCCGATAATTTTATTGTTTTGGCCGGTAATATAGATTGCCAACTAAAAAATATTTGGTTGGGATATGGACAATAATCCAGGTCAGTAAATATTATTTACCGATCAAAACAATGGTCGAAAATTTTTTCTTTAAATTACTGACCAAATAAATGGTCAATAAATTTTTCTAAAAAAAATCAGTTATATATTTGATGAGTACTTTTTTAAAATAAATGACAGATATATTTTTTTAAAATACTGACCAATATATATTTAGTTGGTATTTTAAAAAATATATATATTATATTTTTATATTTTGCATTTACATAATATTTTACAAGAAACAATTATACCTTTCAAATAAATTAAAAATATTTAAAACAACTAATTTCCAATTTAAAATTGTCATATAATTATAAATTAAGATAAATAAATATTTACATTATCCAAATAAATGTAACAATTAATCAAACTATAAATAATTGATAAATTTTTACATTCAATAACCATAAGAAATTTAATTTTTAATTTGTTTATCCGTTGATAAAATCAGATTTTTTTTTAATATAAATGATTTACGTATCCCACCTCCTGAATTATTCTCCCACCCATGTTTTTGAGATTTTTGTTTTCTTTGATTACCTTCCTCAATAAGCTCTCGATGAGATTTAATATTTTGTTGTTTTCAATAATTTCTTCCTCCATCCTTTTGATAGTAGTACACATATCTTTAATTTCCTATGATAATTGTTTCCAGACCTCAATCTAAGCACACCACAATGGAGCTACAACATTAGCGACGACAACCTCGAGTCTTTAGATTTTGACAATGTAGAAGTAGACATATTAATGTTGACTTCCTGCATGGGTCGCGAATCAAGTTTTGAAGAAACTAAAAAATTTTATAGCCTAAAACTATTGAAAGATATTTCGTCGAATGGAGGGCTCTACAACCTTCGTGAAATAAATATTTTGAGATGCCCCCCATGTTGAAGGATGTTTCTTGGGTTATACAACTGCCATGCCTTAGTCTCCTACAAATATAAGATTGTCCATGAATGAAGGAACTAATAAGTGACGTAGGGAACTCCAACTCTACGTCTAGCATCCAGAGTTTGACTTTGTCGAACCTCACTTGCATTGCCAGTCAACCACTCTACTTTCTTTACTTGGTGCATAGGATGGTGCGTATATTTTTCATCGTCGATCTCATATCTAAATGAAACTTCATTTTCCCTACTTCGAATTATTGAAGAGTAGATTAAAAGAGATTGAAGGCGATGGAATTTTGTGGCACAACTTAGAGTGGGACAACGAAAGCAATAAGAATTCCCTAGCCTCTCATTTTATTCATAGTTAATAATATTCATTGATGATAAATTTTTTCATATGAAATTATTTATTATCTAGTCTGTTTATGCGAAATAAATGAACATGTAGAAATGATTTTATATGGTATGCAGTATGCAAAATCATCTAGTTTAATATGTATGTCTATGCAAATTAAACGATTTGAATATCAATTAAAGGGTAATTATCTGAAATTTACTGTAATATTTATTACTTTTAACACAGTTCAGTGATCTTGTAGTATTTTTTGAACCCTAGTGAATGTATCAACTGGATAATTATTTGTCAACTCTTTTGCTGCTCCAGTCAATTCTTTTCATGACTTCATGTTAGTGGTTTAGGATTTTTTTTTCTTTTGATTAATGCCAAGTTAATGGTTAATTTTACGATCCTCGTCAATATATTTATTTTTATCTTTTAGAAAAACTCCCATTAGCATGCTTTATTTATTCTCGAGATCACAAAAAAAAAATCTCAATGTCAATATTATTCTATATAGATAAATATTATCCTAGTGAAAAACTTAGTGGCTACCACACATACAGACATGGTATAATGGAATCACGAGTCAATCATTTTCAAATATGAGAGTCGTTCATTCATACATTGGTTATTAATCTCAAGAGTTAATTAATTCCTTATGATGATTTAAAAATGAACTGATAGAGATCATAGATTGATGATTTTTATTTTTATTTTGCACAATATATAGATAAATATTATTATGAGTTTTAAGACCGGACAATATTTTATTTTACTCTTAACTATTTAAAATTTACTTCAATATTTATTACTCTATACAAAATTTTGTGATCCTTGTAGGTTTGGCAAGTACACCTGATCTTGATTTATGACCAATTTCGAAAAGAAGAAGCTGCATATTCACTATTTCAATCATTGTGGATGGTACTTAACTTAGCTCTAACTTTTTTAGTTTATCATCTAAAATTTTTATAAATTCATCATAGTTAAGAATCGAATTGTGAATATTTAAAAGTCAAATTGGATAGTCTATTATTACACCGTAGCTCCAAAAGTGTATAGTCAACTTATTGGATTCTATGAGTAATTCAATATATATAGAGAGTCGTACCTGATGTAAGGCCAGAGAGACTTTACATACCCTACTCAAATATCCAATTAAATTATTTTTAATATTTTATTATTTCTTCTATGATATTTAATTTACTAATTTTTATCTTTAATTTTTATTATTATTTTTTTTTAAGAAGTAGATAAATATAATCATAATTTCATCGGGGTATGAATATCCGACGAAGATGAGGTCAGAAATAAAAATAAATATACAAAATTCGATCTATTGTCATCCTGGTAAGAAAAAAAATTATTTGCCAAATACAGAAAGCCAATACGATATCACACATTTAATCTTTAAAAAACTCTTCAAATTTGTACTAAATTTTATATTTATTAAGGAGGCACTTGTTACCAAGAACGTTAAGAGAAGCAATGAGAGTTTAAAAATATTAAAAAAAAAATTAAAAATATAAAAGATATTTTTTAAAAAAATTTCTCACACTTCCTACAAATTTTTATTGCTATATATACATACAATAATAAAATTTTATCTCGAATAAATTAAGAAAGATAAGATTCAAAAGAAATTCAAATAGTTCAAATCTTCCAAATCCTTGAGAACTGAAAATTAAAAACTCATCCGATCCAACTCTAAATTTTAAGGATCAAAATGTTTTGAATAAATTATCAGAAAGATTTTTATGCATGGCCATGAAATTGAATCGGATAAATCTGACCAAATTCATGTTCGCCTCTTGTCCTGTCATTTATTTCCTCTCTGCTAGCTGTAAATCTGTGCAATCACATGCATAATAGTACGAGTGTCTGCCTGCATTATATTGCACATAAATTTAATTTATTGTGCGTCTGCACGATTGTCTGCCTGCATTATATTGCACATAAATAAAATTTATTGTGCGTCTGCGCGATTCGTACGTGACTTGTATGCGACATTGAAAATGTATAGTAATTTTGTCGCACGTAAACGAAGATTGCACTTAATCTGAGAATCTGACCGGAGGAGATTACGAATCGGTCTCTTTGACTAGTTTCTTCATCTATTTTGCTCCCCTTCCCTTGCTTGCTCTGCAAAAGAAGCAACCTTCTCCTCGTCCATGCCGTGCTGCTGCAATATCAATTTGGACATCGACGTCGTCGAATCCGTAAGGGCGCTATGGCCGACGCTGCAACTGATCAGGCCAAAATCTGGCATCAAGAAATTGGAAAAGCAAATGGCAACATTGAAAGACAAAAATGCCGACATCGAAAACCAGATCGAAGAGGCGGAGCGCGAGGGAAAAATTCCGACCGACGCAGTCATCCGGTGGCAACGAGATATGAAGGAATTGAAAGATGAAGTGGCAGTTATCTACCATGATTTCCTGAGTATTCTCCCGTATACACCTTTTTGCCTTTTCACTCCAATTCAATTGCAATTCTTTATGTTTTACTACGGGTTTTATAGAGAGAGAAAAAACAAGTTTTTTTTTTCCATCTACTCTTTGTTTCACTAGGTTGCTTCCATCGAACTGCCGGCACATCGAGTCAGACACAGCAAGAAGAAGATATCATCCGTGGAAAATCATCAAGCTGCTGCTCCATCATCAAAAGAGTGGCAAATAAGCTCGGCGAGGCTAAGGAATTGATGAGCCGAGCTAATGCACTAGATCTGATTGTCAGAGTTAAGCCTCCGGAGCTCACCGCGACGGTTTCCATCGTACACCGACCGTCTATTGGGATCGAGTCGTATGAAAAGGATATTGTGGACTACATAGATGGAGAAAAGGGCACCATCATAGGCATCTACGGAATGGGTGGTATCGGTAAGACCACCATCTTGAACAGTATCCAGCGACACTATTTTATAAGTAGCAAATTTGATCGTGTCATTTGGATTGTGGCCTCCAAAGACTGCCAAGTGAAAAGGCTCCAGACGGCTATTGCTAAGAGTCTAGATCTGAAAACACTCAAGGAGGATGACAATGAAAAAACTCGTGGTGATTATCTCTTTAACTACCTGAAGGACAAGAAGTGTTTGTTGCTTCTCGATGACATTTGGGGGCGTCTGGATCTTCGACTATTGGGGATGGCATACCAGGTCACTGAGCAAGGCCAACAACAACAGCCGTGCAAAGTCGTGGTGCTCACAACTCGAAGCGAGACAGTATGTGAACATATGAAAGCAGAAAAGAAGATCAAAGTCAAATGCCTCGATCCAAATTCAGCTTGGCAACTCTTTGAGCTGAACTATGAGGGGGATGCTCTCAGCTCAGATGTTGGAATCAAGTCGCTTGCTCGTGAACTTGTTAAAGAATGTACAGGTCTTCCGCTCGCTCTTGTGACCGTCGCCAGGGCCATGACAGGGAAAAAGTCTTGGAAAGTTTGGAAGGACGCTCTCGATGAAATAAGGGGTAAACATGACTGGACAAACAACGAGCTTCCAGAAGATTCACTTATCATGTATAATGCCTTCAAGCTGAGCTACGACAGTTTAGGAAATGATTCCATACGAGAATGTCTCTTGTGTTGCGCTTTGTGGCCCGAAGATTATGAGATCGACATATTTGAGAATTTGATACCGTGTTGGATAGGTTGCGACATAATCCGTGAATTTAATGTAATCAATAAAGCTTTCACCAAAGGATGCTCCCATTTGGATGCTCTCCTGGCTGCATCCTTGCTAGAGTATTCCTCCACGTGGCCATACATTCACACGGAGAAATATGTAAAGATGCATAATGTCATCCGAGATATGACACTGTTCATAGTCTCTGAGTTGGAGGTGAACAAAAGAAAATGGATTGTAAAAGCAAAAATTGGGTCGAGTCATTTGCCTAGACAAGAGGAATGGCAAGAAGCAGAGCGAGCATCATTTATGGAGAATGAGATTACATCTTTACAATACTATGAACCTTCCACTTTTTCAAAACTTTCTATGTTGGTTCTCCGTGGTAACAGAAACCTGAAAATAATTCCTCCGAGTTTGTTCGCAAGCATGCCATGTTTGACATACTTGGATATCTCTCGATGTGATATAACAGAGCTTCCAATGGAGATTTGTAGCTCAACTGAGCTTCAATATTTAGACTTGTCCTTCAATCCTATTACAACACTGCCGGCCGAGTTTGGTTGCCTGGGCAAATTAGAGTATTTGATTCTAAGGTGGTGTAAAATTGAGATTGTACCCAACGGGACAATATCTAATTTATCAGTGCTCAGGTGGCTAGATTGTACCCAACGGGACTATCTATTTTATTGTTGGTCTGATTGTTGGTTGAACGAGTTGAAATGTTTCAAAGGACGCCACCAATTAAGTGTGGCAATTCGTATTCATGACAAAACAGCTGACACTGAGCGACTAAACATGTTATCAAATGTCTCCATTTGGGACCTCTCTATACATGGATATGATGCTTCAGAACTTCCAGGCCACACTATAGATGGAGACGATAAGCTCGATTTGAGCACACCACAATGGTGCCACAATATTAGTGACAATCTTGAGTCTCTTAGTATTGACAGTGTAAAAGTCAACAGATTAATATTTCACGAATCAAGATTCAGAAGTTTGGAGAAACTAAACTTTCAGAGCCTACCACTATTGGAAGAGATTTCGTTGAATGGAGTTGCACTCTACAACCTCCGTGAACTATATATTTTGGGTTGTGTCATGTTGAAGGATGTTTCTTGGGTTCTACAACTGCCAAGCCTTAATCTTCTACATATAAATGCTTGTCCAAGAATGAAGGAATTAATAAGTGATATAGGGAACTCCAACTCTATCTCAAGCATCAAGATCTTGAGTTTGTGGTGCATGCCAAACCTGACTTGCATTGCAAACCAACCACTTCATTTTCCCTGCTTGGAATATATACAAGTGGTACGATGTCCAGAGCTTAAAAAATTATCATTTGGCGCTGAAATATTGAATAGTAGATTAAAAGAGATTCAAGGTGATGAAACTTGGTGGAGCAACTTAGAGTGGGACAATGAAAGCGATAAGAATTCCCTCACCCCTTATTTTATTCATAGACGGTAATATTCATTGGTGATAAATATTTTTCATATGAAATTATATTGTTTATTATCTAGTCTGTTTATGAGAAATAAATGAACATTTAGAAATGATTTTGTATGTTATGCAGTAGGCAAAATTATCTAGTTTAACATGTATATCTATGCAAACGATTTTAATATTAGTCAAAGGGTAATTATTTGAAATTTACTGTAATATTTATTGCTTTTAACACAATTCTGTGATCTTCTAGTATTTTTTGAACCCTGATAAATGTATCAGCTAGACGATTGTCTGTCAACTCTTTTGCTGCTCCATTGAGTCAATTCTTTTCGTGACTTATTTTTTTATCTTTTAGGAAAACCCCACTGCATGCTTTATTTATTCCCGATATAGCAGCAAAGGAAAATGTCTCATTGTCAATATTATTCTATATAGCTGAATACTATTATGACTTTCAGGACTTGATAATGTTATATCTTACTCTTAACTATTTAAAATTTACTTTCATATTTATTGTTTTTAACAAAATTTTGTGATCTTTGTAGGGATGGCTGATCCTAATTTATTATCAATTTGAAAAAGTAGGCTGCAGAGGGTGTTCACTGTTCCAATCGTACCTAGATGGTCAATATGTTAGTTTCTTTAGCTGGTTCAATATGTATCTAAATCAGATTGATAACTCTTAGCTCGTTAATCAGACACCTCTTCAATGTTTTAAATTTGATCATCATGCATTTCACCATGAATTAGTATCATTTGCTCTAATAAATTGTCATCATTTGAAGTAGTTTCATATCATATAATGTTATTGTTTTAATTTTGTTTGATATCACTATTTGATCATATTAAGTACTATGATGAATGATGGCAGAGAAGTGACATAGTTTGATGTATTAACCGATTATCTAATGTATTTAATGTTAATGTTTATAAACTGTATTTTAATTATGGTTTAGACAAGTTTAATTGGATGTTTTTTTTTGGTTAACTTATTGTTTATGTATAAAATATTTTACCCTGTAATTTGAGCCAATCAACAAAAAAAAAAAATACTGCCACAGTTTGTTTCCCGTTTAATAAGAATAATAATTAAAATTTATGTCTAATTTTTAAAATATTGATTTGAATCTCGAATCAATAACCATAGTTTAACACTGCCATATTAATCTCTTGACTTAGTTTCTTCATCTATGTTTTGCTTCCCTTCTCTTGTTCTGCAAAAGAAGCGAATCTCTTGTTGCTAGCTTAATTTTGCAAGCTATCTTCTCTTCTCGTCCATGCTGGGCTGCAATATAAATTTCAATGTAGACATCAACAAATGCCCGAACGGACTCTGGGCAACGCTGCTAGTTGGCAGGCCAAAAGCTGGCATCGAGAAGTTGGAAAATAAAATGACAAGATTGAGAGGAAAAAAAAAGACATCGAGAATCGGATCTATGAGGCAGAGCATGACGGCAAGATTCAGACCGACAATGAGAACTAGATGATAGCGCAGGAGGCATCAAGTGGAAATTGAACGATCCAAAAATATTTGCAGGATCTAATTATCATCGAAATTATGACTAAATACAAATCGATATCAAAATAATGACAAACTGAAATATGATTAGAATGCAAAACAATTGTCATTGTTCCATTGGATCGCCGATGAGGTTCTTGTAAATGTAACGAAATAATTTCTACATGAACTTGAACAATAATTGTAATTTCTCGTCTAATGGAGAGAGGAAAAGAAAAGTAGCTCGTAGATGTTTCCGTAGATCCAGCCTAATGTTTATAGTCCTCTATTAATATATCAAGATCTACCCGTAATTATACTACCAACTTCATTAATAATATAGATCATGTGAATGTGCATTATGAAAATGACATAAAACTTGATCTATACATACTCATTTTCAACTAATCCTACTTATGATCCAAAAGGATCTAAATCATGTATATTGATATTTTATACTAAACCATAGTAGTAAATCATGATTTTAACTTTATGATTCAAAAACAGAGTCTTACATCATATGCATCCATATGTATTAATTAGCTCTAAGACTCCATTACATAGAATTTGAACCCTTATTTCATTTGTTAATTATCTTCCCCTTAATACACTCAATGTAGATATCAAAATCTAAGAGAATCGAAAATTCATTGTGACATTAATCTTTTAAAGCGTTGTTTAGAGATATTCTTTAAACACCTATGCCATAACATAAATAAATTCTCACTTATCAAGTCACACTTTGTAACTAAACTGTACATTATGATATAGTATGAATTTCAATGTCTAATTTATATAATTATATCATTTAAGGAATCAATATCAACTAAAATTGAATTTAAAAAATATTGAAATTTCCATTTCCAAATGAACAAAAATATCTATATTTGTCTAAATATGAAATAGAAATTAAGTTCTATATAATTGACGAAACTTAAAAAAAAAAAATTTACAAATTCAAACATATATCATTTTTAATATAAATTCTAAAGATATTTATATCTTCTATTTTTGTCTTCTTGTCTGTACAGATTTATCTTTCAATACTAATTGGTGGCTCCATAGATATCCGTACACAATGACATTTATATGAATAGTTGCATTTGTATTTATCCATTATATATCATTAAGTAGAGTGATTAGATTGACTTTTAAACTAACAAAATCAAGAAATATATTTTTCTTAATATACTAGTTGGTATATCGACAGCAATCCTTCTTCGTACAACTTTTCTTCTTATAAAAAGAAAAAAGTTGGATTTTGATTTTGTCGTTTTTGAATTTTATGCTTGAAGTCCATCGTTACTCTTAGCATTTGCCTCAATTCTCTTATTTCTATACGTACTTAGTTATAAACTCATTTAGTATTCATCTTTCTTTTTGAGTATTATAAAGAGAAGAAAACTAAGTTTATAAGAATATATTCTCGGTCATTTCCAATTTCACTTCATTTTATAATCAAATTTGACATCTCTTTCTGATATTATCCTTCTCATTTTATTACATTGACACTAACTTCACGAGAAGTACGAAGTAGATCTCGACTTTTTCGTCTGAAACGAAATGGTCCGCTAGCTATTTTTTAGGAACATTTTAATATTTTCATTCTCATTTATTGAACCTCTAATAAATGTTGAAATTGATATTTTCATGATCATAAAATTCATATGATTTGACTCTAAGTATGATTTAATGGATATTTAATTAGGCGAGAAGCATCTATCAGATAACTATAAGCTTGCAGGCATTACGGAGGAGGAGAATTGTTGACCTCCCTCTCCGTGCCCTCACAAGAAGCATGAAGTATGCAGTCTGAACGCCAGACTTACTGAAAATCGCAAAGGGCATTAGGTTGGCACAATTACTTGGCCTCTTCCGATCGGAGGTAGTAGAATAATAGATTATAATTCGGTAAAAAATTATATTTGATTCATTAGAAAGATCTTCACTATGATATTAAATTAAAATTATACCTTGGAAATCAACCTACCTCATTGATCATTGATGTTGACGTTCTCCGAATCTCCTTCCTTTCCATTACAAAAATAAGACAAAATAGCTATGATAATTAGTAATGACAATAATTTATTGTAATAAATTTTATGACAAATTATTAAATTAATAATGAGATTTACAACAAAAAAATATTATCGCAAACATAGCAAAATTTACAATAAATTAAAATTCATCTCAAAAATTATTATCGTTTTGAACGAATTTGATTATTCATTGTAAATTTGCGACGAAAAATCAAATTCATTGTAAATTTTTACGACGAATTAAAAATTCATTGTAAAATTTACAATGAAATCTAGATTTGTTGCAAAATTTTGCCATGAATTAGGAATTCATCGCAAACTTTGTAACGAATTCTATATTGGTTATAAATTTTGCAACGAAAATAGAATTCATTGCAAAATTTTGCAACGAATTCTATTTTCGTCGTAGAAATCACAATGATTGTCGATGTCATCTTACCCCAAAATTTTACGACGAATATGAAGTTTGTCAAATATTTCGCAACGAATTTGATATTCGTCGTCAAATTTGTAACCAAAATAAAAATTCATCATAGATTTTACAATGATTTCATATTCGTCGTAGATTTAGCGACGAACATCAAATTCGTCGCAAAATTTATAACGAATTTATATTTTCGTCACATAAGTGTAACAAATTTATATTTTTATCTCAAAAATACAATGAATTTGACAACGGAAATTTTTTTTGTCACAAACTCCCATATAATTTATAATGCTTATCCTTCTTTCCCTTCTCGTGCTTGCGCTCGCTCCCCTTCGGTACACACTCCTAGGTCCCTCTCTTTCCCTTCTCTCAAATTCTAGCCATTCATTGTCGGATTTGTGCAAATCTAGCGGTGGATTGCCGGATTTGCCGTGGGGCAACACCCCTATGGCTGGGCAATACACCCCTGCCGCAAGGCAACGGCCAGCATCGCCCCTGCCGCGGGATGATGCGGCCCTACAGCAGGACGATGCCCTGCGACTTCGACAGATCGGCATCGGCATCGCCTCCTGTGGGCCGACGCGGGGGCCATGCCCAACAACGAATTGCTTGTGTGCATGAACCCCGTAAAGGATCATGCAAAAAAATGGTGATAGAAAATGTCGTTTTCTGTGTTGTTGAGTGCGTAGCTTATTTCCTTTGAGGAGTTTATAAACCTATCAAGTTTCAAGAAAGCATGCTGATCTAAACCAAACTTTTCTCTTTTTTATTTGCACAAGACTTTCATCTGAAGTTACTCATGTTTTTGCATGGCGACTGAAGTAACATGTTTTTGCTAGTTACTCACAGATTCGTCATTGTTATGGTTAACAGGTAGAGGGGGCAAACATTACAGTGAATTCTCTTCATCCTGGTCTGATTTCCACAAACTTGATGAGACAATCCCTCTTTTTAATGAGTATGTTTCTTAAACCTTAAAATTAGTAGCGTTGATTTGAGCCCAAGAAGGGAAAGAAAATGGAAATAGTTGCTGTTCTCTCATTAATATTTTGAATGTGTTTGTGTTTGTGTTTGCAGGAGTGTTTAGATTTTTCACTTACATGTTGTGGAAGAATGTACCTCAGGTTTGTTAGACTTGCTGATTACTTTCTTTTATATATAAAGAGAGCTAAATTCACGTGCAACTTAGTTCAACCATAGTTCATGCTTGTTAAGTGCCACTATACTTGGATGACTAATTTCCAATAAGAACAAATTGGTTTTGATTGATATTACCTACAGTTGCAACCAAAGCAACATAAAGGATATCTCATGTTATTTGAGTTCTCTACAAGCTTTAGGTTTTCATGGGGATATTGTTGAAGATGAAAATCATCAAACTGAAACGTAAGAAAGAAAGAAAAAATAAGGGAAAATGAAGAAGGAATGTACTGTAACATGGTTTTATTCAAGGAATTCCATGTAAAATCTTAATAAATTTCAGAACGAGTCAGGAAATGAGATGATAATAGATTTCTATCGATAATTACAGGGAGCAGCAACTACATGCTATGTCGCACTGCATCTGCACCTCAGAGGTCCGACAGGGAAGTACTTTGACAATTGCAATGAGAAGGATACGAGTACCCACGCCAAGGACGAAGAACTAGCAAGAAAGCTTTGAGATTTAAGCGACAACCTGAGATATCGGAAAATAAAATGATTATAAAATACCCCTTATTAATTTGGAAATTATCTTATAGGATTTTTTTAAAAAAAAATTCTGAATTTAAAACAGAATTTCTATGGTATTTCATGGAGATAAAGCAAATAGACTATCAGTTATTAGGAAATTAATAAATCTCATTAACATAAGGTAAATAAGGTAAAGCCTAAGTTTATTCCATATTTTTTCCTCATTCTCCAACATCCTCTTCTCCTCACCCATCGTCGTCGCTCTCTTCTTGCCGTAGGATCAACTCGTGTGATCCAAGCGCAGCGATGTCGTTCCGATGCTCGATTGCTACTGTTGTCGTCTGCCCTTGGCCATCCTCTGCCCTTTACTTGACACCGTCGCCATGTCGGAGGTCTTCACGGTCGTCGTCGCGATCCTTGTTGTGGCTGATCTACTAGCTTTTCCTCACCACCGTAGCAATTCTTCTCTTTGCTCTCACTCACTGTCGCTTTCTCTTTGGTCAAATCTTCACCACGAGCAGCCTCATTGACCACGAGCAGCTTCATCAGTCGTGAGCAGCAACATCAGGAGCAGCCTTTCTGCCATCTTCGTCTTCTATTCCCTCCATGGTGGTGATTTCTGAGCTCCGAAACCCAAGGTCATCATCGCTGCTTCTTATCATAGTTTCACTGCTTACTGGTATTTGGGTGTGATCCGTCGATCACCTCAGCTGCTTGTCACCTCCTCGCTATCAGATCGAGAGAGGAGGGTGGTGTTGTTATTATTGCCAGTGGAGAAGAGGTAATGCTGTGGATTTGATTTTGAGTTAATTAATTGGGATGGAGATTAATTCTAATTACTTCCAAGTTAATCAGTGATAACAGCATGTTGGATCAATCCGATGGATATTGTACTGATGGGTTCAGATAGGATTCCCATAAGCGGATCAAAAAGCTGGGTGAATAAATCAAAGTTAGGTAAGATTGAATTAATGAATTGTTACAAAGACTGAATTGTTGCGAAGATGTAGCAATAAATTAGTGTGATTGCTAATTAGATCAAGAATGTAATCACGGTGATATAGCAGAGCGTATATTGGATTAAGGAAATGGATAGATCAATTAAGTGGAAAACTTAATCGATAGGAATTTGATATCTTCGTTGGACTTATCATAGAACCTGTTAATATTTGTATATTATTGCAGGACCGTGATTAGTGGCGGACGTTCGCGGATGTGAAGACTATCAAAACGATCTACATTTCAAGTGGATAATTCCTTCCTTTGTTCCTGTAGATCAATGATCTTAGTGCATGAGCTTGTTATGATGATAGTATTATCACCTTAACTCTACTCTACTTATTCTAGAAGTGAATAATAAAAAATACTCTTTTATCATAATAAATGATTATAAAATTCAATTTACAAATAACAAATCCACTAAATAGATAAACAAATCAAAAACAATATATTACATCAATAAACTAAAAAATTAACAAATATTTAAAATAATTACATAAATATTACTCGTCTGGCTGTTTTAGAGGGAAAAATATTTATTACATCTGCATAATCCAATTGTTGAACTATTTCTTTCTCAATCGATAACATTGCTAACCCATTTAGTCTATCTTGTGACATTGTTGATCGAAGATAATTCTTGATTAACTTCAACTTTGAGAAACTTCTTTCTGTCGATGCAACTGTTATTGGTATTGTTAACAAAATCTTATATGCAATGTAAGTATTTGGGAATAAACCATTCAATTTTGCCAGACATTGTAGCATATCAATTGCTATTTTTTCATTTGTTAAATAACATCTCACAACTATCAACTCTGAATACAACTCATCACCATTAATGTCTGAATGTCCATTGTGACTCAAAAATTGTTGAAGCTCCATACAAGACTTCATCAAGCTAGTTAAAGGCTCACTCGTCAAGAAATTGATCAAGTTCTTGTAAGAGGTTGATCACAATATCAATATCCATATCTTCAGACTGAATAAACTTACTCACAATATTTATTGCTCGTAACAAATTATATCATATTATCATTCCAAGCAAAAACTCAAAACTCTCAAGATCATATAGTGCTAAGGTTTCAGCATCACTCTTTGCTTTAGAGTCTTCAGCAACTTTCGCCAAGTCAAGTAAAACATCTCTAATATATACAATTTGCTCTTTTATGGCTTTTACACTTTCAATATGACTTTCCCAACGGGTATGCGATAATGGCTTAACGGTCAAATCAGGTACCTTATCTTTAAAAAATTTCCATCTTTTTGTAGAGGAAGAAAATAATGTGTAGATGCGTTGCACCACTCCAAAGAAGGATTTAGCTTTAGGACAACATTTCACCATATCGACCAAGGCCAAATTAAGACTATGACAACTACATGGTGTGTAAAAAGCTCTAGGATTTATTTCAAGCAATCTTTTTTGTACACCTTTATGTCTTCCACTCATGTTAGACCCGTTGTCGTATCCCTGTCCTCTTATGTCATCAATGTCAAGCCCAATTCTAGTTATTGCATTCAGAAGTTCATTTGATAATCCAAGACCTGATGTGTCATCCACCTTCAAAAATTCAATCCAATATTCTTCTACTTTTGGTGTGTCTATCGAATCATCCAAGCATTGTAACACTAGAGACATTTGTTCTTGATGACTTGCATCTGGAGTACAGTCAAGTATTACAGAAAAATATTTTGCATGTTTAACTTTTGCAATGATTGTCCTTTTCACTTCGTTTGCCAAAGTCTCTATCAATTCATTCTGAATTTTGGGACTAAAATATGTATACTGAGATTCTCTTGCTTCACAACGTCGAACATGCTCCTCCATCACTGGATCAAACTCAGCAACCATTTCTATCATTTGCAAAAATAGCCCATTATTCTCGACATAAAGTTTTTCATCATCTCCTCGAAAGGCGAAAGTATTTTTAGCAGGTGTTTTCACAATAGAGATTATTCTTGTTAACACTTGTCTCCAATGTTATCTTTCTTTGTTGATTTGAAGTTGCATACTGTAATCAATTGTTTGATTTTTTTTCAACCTCTTTTCTAATTCAACCCATGCAATCATGCAATCCATATGGTCTTTACTAGCTTCATGATGTTTAAGACTTCTATGCATATTATGCCAGTCTTTGTATCCATCATTACCCAAATTTCCCATTCTACTCATCATTTGTTCAGTCTTGAACAACTTACAACAGAAGCAAAATATTCTATCTAATGAAATAGAATATACAAGTCATCTTCTATCTAATGTTTATCCATTTGTCATAACTCGTGTATAATGTGATGAATCAAAATGTCTATTGTTAATATCCTTGGGAAACAAAAAACCATCCACTCTTTTTGGACCCATTTCTACTAAGTAATCTCTTAATTTTTTGACAGATGTTATTCCAATTTCCAGGATCCTCCAAATTCAGAGTTGAATTTAATTTTTAATGTTGAGAGGCTTCTTCTAAGTTTTCATTTGACTCAACCAAATTGGCAGTCCTAGTCAATTCTTTATTTTCATAATGATTTTGTTCTTCAATCACTAAATTATCCTCTAATTCTTCTTTTTCTATTCTGCTACTTCTTCTAAAATATTTGTTAATATCATCGGCTTGACTTTGAATTAATGTCTCCTCCCTTTGCTTCATTTTTCTCTTTTGAGCTCTAGACAGATATTTAGGAGGTATTTTAAATGTTCTTTGATTATACCTACAAGTTATTAAAAGTGAATATATAAGTTATAACTCAATAATTCAAAATGAAATTAATTCAAAATTTCTCAATTAATCATATATAGCTCCACACATTCAAAAAATGTCTACCTCTTTATTTAAATCACAAACAATCTATGTGTAATTAAAAAAAATAGTCTATATGTAATTAAAAAAAAAAGTTTGTGTATATGAACTCATTTAAACAAAGCAATAATTAAATATATTTCCTAAGTCGTCATAAATCATTATTTCAAACCAATTCAATTCATTTTTGTCAATTGAACCCTACGATCCAAAAAATTGATACCATAAATTCCAATAACATTACTTTAATA
Source organism: Wurfbainia villosa (assembly GCA_025175895.1). Lineage (NCBI taxonomy): Eukaryota > Viridiplantae > Streptophyta > Magnoliopsida > Zingiberales > Zingiberaceae > Wurfbainia > Wurfbainia villosa. Next base: position 2,507,094 of record CM046005.1, read on the forward strand.
CCTTGCATTTAAAACTCAAAATTAAAAATGAATTAGATAGGAGCCTCAATTTCACAATCTTATTATATACTAATACAATCAAAGTTAAATTTTTTACATGAAATAGACACCTATATTTTAAGCCCTTTGAATTTTGTTTACAAACAATTTTAAGGTACTGCTCATTATACCTCTCTAGTGGATCATCCAATGAAAGGCTCTGATCTCATCCTACTCTTACCAAAATTCATACTCTCAATTGATGCTGACCCAGCCAAAGATTAATTGTGTTTTTGCAAATTGATAATCTAGGTTTGAAGACGAGATCTTTTTCTAGCATACAATAACATAAATGACCTCTCTTTTCTGATTAGAGAGATGGTAGTCCCAAGGCTTTTCTTTAATAATCTATCTGTCTATGAGTCTAAGCAAGGAAATGTCTTCTTAGATAAATCACTTTCTTTTAAGGCCAATCCCAACTCCCATGTCCCATGTCCCAACTCCCAAGCATTCCAGATCGAATGCGAGAGATGGGGATTGGGTAAGGTAAGGAAAAAAGGCTAAGCATTTTATTTGAACCAATACGAAGACCTTACTCTAGACTCTAGTCTCTAGACTCTAGTTTACATATGCCACAATATTATGTGGAGATTTCCAGCCAGCAACAATACATGATAACATGGATACCCGATAGGTGATAGCATCACATTTGAAAAGAAATGGGGTAGGGAGAAATTATTTACCCTTGTATACTTCTCAACTTCCAATGTCGAGTCGACGGCGACGACGACACAAAGATTAGGGCCGACGACGGAAGCGAAAGAGGTGGAATGGAGACAGCAGACTGTAGACGTACTTCCTCCTTGTCGAACTGTGGAAGTGTCGACTGCCGATGGTGGAAGAAAAAATCAACGAAGTGAATTAGCGAAAGAGCCGAAAGGGCAGAAGAAAAGGTCGAAACGACGGTGAAACGCAGAAACAAAGCAGAAGAATAGATCGAAGAATTGAAAAAAGAGGAAACGATTCGCTGCATTTTATTCTTTTTGGCAATATTATAAAAAAATTTATCATGTTTTAGAAATTACAATTAGATCCTACAAACAGTGATAAAAATTATGGGCCCCTTTCTAGATTGGGCCTTGAGGCAGCTGCTTGATTGGCCTCGTGAAAGATCCGACCGTGGACTTCCACGAGGCCTCGGAGACGACAAACAATGAAAATAATTTAATCAACTTCCTAAACTATAGTTTAATTATAAGTTAAATAAAAGTAATTAAAATTTAATAAAATTATTTTAAAATTTAATTTATATATTATAAATAATAGTTTTATTAATAATAAAATGTATATTATTTTTTAATCATATTTAATTTTATTATTATAATTAAATTTTAATATTTTTTATTTTTAATATTTAAGTTAAAATTTTTATTTCAATTTATGTATTTTATATTTAAAAATTACCAAAATTTATTGATTCTTCATGATATGATATTGAAATCGTATCGTTTCGATCGTGAATCGAAATTTTGATACGGATCTAAATTTTAAACCTTGCTATAAACAGTTTTTGGATGACCTCCGTTGCTATATCATGTCTAAAATTTTATTCAATTAGGTGGCGATGTTTGTAAATGATATCAAAGGGGCAAAGAGTAGTGAAAAAGGAGCGAAAGTAAAAAATAATAAATACATGAAAATTTAGAAAATGAGTTGTTTTTTTGAACCTTTACCCAACCAGACAATTTCATCTCAAGTCACATTTAGTTTTTTTGTAAGTTCATCAAAGCATCAACATTAAGTAAAAGTTTTATCTGATCTGCAAATCATATCCTCGTTTCACTGATACTGCGCTTATCTTTTTCTCTATGAACCGGGTAAGAGGGCTCGTGCGTAATATCCTACCCGAACCAAATAATCGGTTCGGCGAAGAAGATAATAAAAGAATGGTTCGGACGCGATTGTTTGAGATAATTGGAACGGAAGGATCAGTGGAGGTAATTGACACGACGAAGCAAGGGTGGAGATCGCTTCGCTAGAAGATGAACGAAAATCGGTTCGGCTTAGTAAGCATAGAAGCAGAGGGGATGGATGAAAATCGACTCGACCTAGTTCGTCCGGAAGTAGTTTGGTGCGGAAAGGAAGAGAGTTGGTTCGGGTCGCTGAAGAGCACAAAGGCTATGCCACACGTGAGCTATAGGTCTAGATTAGTTTCACTGAAGGCAAATGGTTGAAAGGGACATGCTAGCCTATTTCCCAAAATGTAGATGAGAAGATGTTATACAATAGAAGGGGGGTCCCCACACAATATTCCGAGGAGCCTTCGCTCCTCGTATCTGTAACAGAATTATTCTCCAGGTGGACGTGGTGGCCACGTGTACGATGGGGAAAGCTTGAGAGGCAACAACTGATCAGAAGAGGAGGATAAAAGAGAAGGAGAGGACAAAAGGAAGGAGATCCGCATTATTATTCCAACCAGCAAGAAACAAAGACGCATTGGGAGAAGGAGAGCTAGCACCTCGCCAGAGAAGGAGAGTGGAGATCTTCACCTTTCGTGTACTTTTTCTTGTATCTTGATTTGACTGTAAGAGGTTTCTTCCTCCACCTCCGGAATTTTCCTTTCCGCGAAGGAGGATGTTCATAGTGAAAGTGCTTTGGCACTGCATCCGGTGAGAGAGCTTACCTCCATGGAGTAGGAATCCTTATTCCGAACCACGTTACATCATGTGTCTTGGTTTTGTTGTCTGTGTTGGTTTGCGCTTCTCTGCTTTACACATTCATCTTTACTGTTGCGGCCGGAGAGAACTCCCTAAGCTTCCTTCGTGCTTCATCGCATCGAAAGGAAGTCAACAGATCTTCTTCACCGCATCAGTTGGCGTCGTGGGAACATTTGAGCGAGACATAGAGATGCAGCCAGAAGAGATACAACACCCAGTTGCCTTCACAGCGGAGGAAAACCCCATCACAATACTACCATCACAACTGAGAGCCCTGGTGGACAGTGTCGTGACTGAGGCCCTCGCCAGAGAAAGGAGAAGGATAGAATATCTTCATCCTCACTCTGGTGAACCTTCTTCTCGAGGACCACCACCAGAGGTGCCCCCTCCACCTCGTACAACCACTAACATTGAAGTATCGCCTGGAGAGGGGTCGGGAGGGTGAGTACATCAGAACACTCAGCCATTGACCCAGAATCGACGAGAAGAACAAGGCGAAAGCCGGTCGACTAGGGCTCCGAAGGTTTATGAGCCTAGTCCTTTTACCATGGATATCCTTTTAGAAGTCCCACCATCGTACTTCCGGAATCCCCAAGTAGAAAAGTACGATGGCTCAACGGATCCGGAAGAACACTTATCGCAATTTGTTGGAGCGGCCTCGCTCCACTGCTATACCGACACCCTCAAGTGTCGGGTCTTCCGGACCACCTTAACCGGTTCGGCACAAAAATGGTTCAACACCCTGCCCCCGGGGTCTATCACTTGTTTTGCTGATTTTCAGGGGATGTTCCGCCAAGAGTTCGCCAGCTGCAAGGCGTACAAGCACGATGCCTCTATCCTGCTGCACATTACGTAGGGGCCTTCAGAATCACTCAGAGGGTATCTTCATCGGTTCACCTCCGCCGCCAGAAGCATCCCTTCTACGAGGTCGGAGGCTTTCAGAGTAGCCATTCCGCACGGGCTGAGGGAGGGCCCCTTCCTCAGTTCCCTTTTGAGAAAGCCCGCTAACAACTACGAGGAGTTGTTAAGCCGTGCGAAAAAATTCATCAACGAGAAAGAAGGACTGAAAGTGCAGAGGGCTGAACACGCTGCCGCAGCAGTCCCTGCCGAAAGAAATCGCCTGCTCGCCCCGGCGCCCCCGGCGGGATATGCGACCTCTTTTCTTGGAGGCTCCTGGACCTGCTATTGCTACGGTAGCGCCACTCGCAGCCATTATAGATTATGGCTGCCGATGCAGTTCCTCCCGCTAGGACTTGGAAGGAGCGGGAGATGGAATTCTACGACCAGCAAGGTCTATTACAGTGACCCATGGGGTACAGGGGAGTACCTCGCAATCCTCCCGCCCCATTCTTCTGCCAGTACCACATGGAGTATGGCCACGCTAGTGGCCGATGTTTCAAATTGCAAGAGGAGCTGGAGCGCCTCCGAGCCGCTTACCCGTAACTGCGACCTCAAACAGGAGGGCCGACACGACGGGGGCAACGACCCAATGTGGCTCGTCCAGGGCCATATAACCAACCACCGCAAGTTACTTTCCCTCCAGACTCCCAGACTCCACCCTAGGGGGCTATTTCTCAAGGAGGTCTATCGGGTGAGGGCCCATCATCCGATCCAAATAACGCCTCCACATGGGGGGTTATTCATGTCATTGCAGGAGGACCCACTGACGGAGACTCCAATCGGGTGCGGAAGTCATACGCCCACCTCATGGAAAGTCTGGCCATCGTCACTGACCAGACTGTCCAAACCGCGCCACTGGTCTCATTCGGGCCGGAAGATCTCTGAGGCGTCTTGCTACCCCACATGGATGCCTTGGTGATCCGTATTTCCCTGGCCAACTATGAAGTGGCCAGGGTACTAGTTAATTCGGGAAGTTCTGTCAACATCCTCTTCTAGGAGGCCTTTGGACAGATGCAGCTGGAAAACACCCAGCTAGAAGATGTGGCCACACCCCTCTTCGGGTTCGCGGGACACGTGGTCCACCCTATAGGGCAGATTTCATTGCCCCTGACTCTGGGCACAAAGCCTAGCCAGAAAACCAGTATAGTTCCCTTCCTCATTGTGGACGCTCCATCCACTTATAATGCAATTCTTGGTCGTCCTTTCCTTGTCATTTTTCAGGCGAAGTCGGAGAAGGAGGGAGAGATGAGGCAGGTGGGATGGTAATAGACGAGGGTGAGGGCGAAGATGATGCTGGCGGCTGACCCTCACCCCGCTTGATTTGTGAGTAACGACTTGCTATTTCTCGGTAGAAAAAGGAATACATCTTGCCCATTGGAGAAAGAAGATAAGTGCTGGAGTTAGTGATTGGGGCACCGGAGGGTGGCGACGGAAAGAAGAACTGACGAAGAAGAAGGAGACGAAAAGGCGGAAGGAATGACGGTAACAGAAGAAAAGAAAGACAAAGTGTCTCCTATAAAAGGAGGGGGAATGGGCTTGTAATGGCTATTGGGCTCCTAGTTTATAGAAAGGGAGGTCATAAGAAGAAGAAAAGTGATGATTTTATCCTCTAATGGCCCGTTATTTGATTAAAACCCTTGCTTTCATATGAGGGGATGGATGAAGGTGTTCACCTTCAAGATGAAGGAAGAAAGAATAGCAGCACGAAAGCACCACACTCTTTATATAGAAGGTCTTGGTCACTATTATTTTATCCCCGTGTGATGGTGGAACGGAAGAGTTGAGTTTATTACTCAACTATACATTATTATTATCCTCGTGTGGTGGCGGAATGGAAGAGTTGAGTTTATCTGTCAACTGCATATTATTTTATCCCCGTGAAACGGAAGAGTTGAGTCATTCCTCAACTATATATTATTTTATCCCCGTACGGTGGTGGAACGGAAGAGTTGAGCTTATTCCTCAACTATACATTATTATTATCCCCATGTGGTGGCGGAATGGAAGAGTTGAGTTTATCTCTCAACTGCATATTATTTTATCCCCGTGAAACAGAAGAGTTGATTCATTCTTCAACTATACATTATTTTATCCCCGTGCGGTGGTGGAACGGAAGAGTTGAGTTAATTCCTCAACTATATATTATTTTATCCCCGTGCGGTGGTGGAACGGAAGAGTTGAGGTTATTCCTCAACTATATATTATCTTATCCCCGTGCGGTGGTGGAACGGAAGAGTTGAGTTCATTTCTCAACTATACATTATCTTATCCCCGTGCGGTGGTGGAACGGAAGAGTTGAGTTCATTTCTCAACTATATATTATTTTATCCCCATGTGGTGGCGAAACGGAAGAGTTGAGTTTATTCCTCAATTATATATTATTTTATCCCCGTGTGGTGGTGGAACGGAAGAGTTGAGTTCATTTCCCAACTATATATTATTTTATCCCCGTGTGGTGGCGGAACGGAAGAGTTGAGTTTATTCCTCAACCATATATTATTTTATCCCCGTGCGGTGGTGGAACGGAAGAGTTGAGTTTATTACTCAACTATACATTATTATTATCCCCGTGTGGTGGCGGAACGGAAGAGTTGAGTTTATCTCTCAACTGCATATTATTTTATCCCCGTGAGACGGAAGAGTTGAGTCATTTCTCAACTATATATTATTTTATCCCCGTGCGGTGGTGGAACAGAAGAGTTGAGCTTATTCCTCAACTATACATTATTATTATCCCCGTGTGGTGGCGGAACAAAAGAGTTGAGTTTATCTCTCAACTGCATATTATTTTATTCCCGTGAAACGGAAGAGTTGAGTCATTCCTCAACTATATATTATTTTATCCCCGTGCGGTGGTGGAACGGAAGAGTTGAGTTTATTCCACAACTATATATTATTTTATCCCCGTGCGGTGGTGGAACGGAAGAGTTGAGTTCATTTCTCAACTATATATTATTTTATCCCCGTGTGGTGGCGGAACGGAAGAGTTGAGTTTATTCCTCAACTATATATTATCTTATCCCCGTGCGGTGGTGGAACGGAAGAGTTGAGTTCATTTCTCAACTATATATTATTTTATCCCCGTGTGGTGGCAGAACGAAAGAGTTGCGTTTATTCCTCAACCATATATTATTTTATCCCCGTGTGGTGGCGGAACAGAAGAGTTGAGTTCATTTCTCAATTATATATTATTTTATCCTCGTGCGGTGGTGGAACGGAAGAGTTGAGTTCATTTCTCAACTATATATTATTTTATCCCCGTGCGATGGTGGAACGGAAGAGTTGAGTTCATTTATCAACTATATATTATTTTATACCCGTGTGGTGGCGGGAAGGAACAGCTGAGTATTCCCTCAGTTATATATCAATTTATTTTCGTACAGGGAAGGTATATGCGTGATCCCTGCGTAATGGAAGGTTGAAAAGGTGGTACGTCTATTTGATTTCCATACGAGAAAGATAGAATTTGACATAGCCCGAGAAATGTCGGAAGGAGAAGATAAGCGGAAAAGGTAGAGGTGAAGGCTTACATTACAGACAGTTCAGTATTTCGGAAAGATTACATATTACAATTCCTTCACAAGAAGAAAATAACAAAAGAAACCCTTATATATAGGGCATTACAGTTCTTTGTTGGGAGGAACTGACAGAGCTTCTTTGCGTGGCTAGGGTTGACACCATAGTTGCCGAAGGTAAGATTGTTGCAGGAAGATGTGCTTAGATAGGTCCTTCTGGGACACTGCTAGTTGCTGGCGCAAAGAGTAGTTATCGGTAGAAGTCTCCCTTAATCGCCGCTGCAGGTATCTCACATGTTCCTCCAAGTTAGCAATATAGCGCTGTTCTTCGGTCTTTTCCTCGGAAGGAAAATAACTGCTGCCCTGTTCAAACGTTTCTTCCATGGCGAGGAGAAGAGAAAAGAGAAGATGGATGTTGCGCAGTGATGGTTAGAGGTCCTTATAACGATGAAGGAGGAAGGTGCATTTATTCGCAGAGGAAATAAAAATAATAAATACTAGTAAAAAAGGGGAAACGTAAAGACAGTAGGTGAAAAGTCGCTGGTACAGTAACTATGAGAGAGATGGTCCGAATTCCATGGAAACGGTAAGAGGAAGTATGTTCAGATGAGATTGCAGTCTTTTCTAATGGCAGAGACTTTATCTTTACAGGAAAACGACAAGAATTGACATCAATTCCTTTCTTACTTTTTATTAACATACTTGAGAGTAGTTATATCATTTAAGCTACTTAGGATTTTTATGATTATTCTTACTGGGAGAATCATTAGGAGGCTCCTCCGAGGGGGAAGGCGCCAAGATGACTCTGTAGAGATCGCCTTGAGCGGGAGGTATCGCTGGTGGAGCTTCATCAAAAGAGGGTGGACGAATCCTTGCCGGAGAGATTGGAACGAAAGCTAGGGCCGGCGGAAGTGGAGGAAGTTCAGCAGAGGCCCGAGGATCTCCTATTGTGTATTCCCACGTCAGAGGAGGGTTCCATACCCGATTGCGAAAGGAGGGGAAGGGCGCACGGAAGGACCTCCCTGCCGGAGGGGATGGAACAGTGGTTAAAGACGGAAAAGGGAGGGGGCGAAAGGCTGAGGTAGCCGTCGAACGGGTCTTAGACTCTTTAGTGTCTTCAGTAGACCAGTCCTTTAGCTCAAAAGATTCAGAATCTGAGGAAATCTCAATAGAGTGTTCCGCCGAAGCCACGAGAGTTAGATGGAAGGACGAAGACATGGGGGATGATAATTTATAGTTGAGGGAAGAAGAACTACATTCGTTCTCGGGAAGGAGAAGAAGATGAAGAGACTAATATCATAATGACATCAGCATAGGTACTTATCAAGATACCGTTTTCGGAGCAACAAGGAAGACGAAGAAGATCAAGAGACCGAATTAATTTAATCTTTAGCCGAGCCAAAATTAGGTCGGACATGAAGAAGATCATCCGAGACCTTCCAAGTGGGTTCCCGAGCAAAGGAAGTAATCGCTCCAAGCGAGACGAAAAATGGGGCATAATTGTAAAGAGAAAAAAGCACATAATTAATCTAAAATTCTCGACCCGCACCAAGGCGTACATGAAGAACAACAAAAAGCTGTGTCAATATAAACATTCTTCAACAGCGAAAAAATAGTCATTACAAGGAGCAAGATATTATGAATTACAATTCAAAGAGTTATGGGGGGCATTTAGATAACGCATCAATAGGGTTCAGATAGCTAGTGTCCGTGCCGGGAGGTGGATATCCTCGTTCGGCATTTAAAGTCGAGGACCCGTCGAAGCCAAGTATAAATAGATCCACTCCCTTCTTGATGTAACACCCCTTCAAGTCAGCCTCCTGCTCCTTCAGTTGAGACTGACAACTAGCTAGTTGAGCTTGACACGCGGCTAGCTGGGCCTGACTTTCGTCTAGTTGGGCTGCCAGGGCATCTTTCTCGGTTGTTGCTTTTATGGCTCGCTGACCCAAAGCCGAAAGAACCTCGGAGTATTCTCGATGAAGTTCTGTTTGCTACCGAGTCACTGCCGATAGGGCTTCAGGAAGAGTAGCCACCATTGAAGAGAGTTTTTGACACTTCTCTAAACAAGACTTTTGGGTGACCTCCCACGCTTGGCGTTCTTGCCGAAGTTGTTGGCATTCTTGTTGAAACTGCTGAATTGTAGTTGAAGAATCAACAGCTTGAATAATGACGTCTCCAAGCTGTCTTTTATACCCTATTAATTCATGGGTGAGAAGATCCACCTGCTGAACCTCGCTGGATTGCAGGAAGATTTGTTGTTCGAGGTCTTCATTTTTTCGCTGAAGCTCCTCCTTTTCACTCTGAACCAAGGCCAATTGTGTCATGGAGTCTTCACATTGGCCCCTCAGATCTAATTCTTTTTCCTCCTTCTCACTCAGTTGCCGAGTGAGTTGCTTTTGGTGCGCCAAGGAAGCAAAGTGACGCGCCTCCACATTGGACTGAAATTGAGCTATTTGAGATATCATTTTGTTATGCTTGGCCGAGGCTTGAAGGAAAGAGAATGCAATCGTCAAGTGTTGACATATAGTTGTATATGCATGTATATATTACTGAAGGTAAAAAGGGAAAGTAATTACCTCAGCCAGCAGTTTGCTCACTTGGTCGCAAGGGCCTTGTATACCTGATTGGTTGAAAAACATCACCTCTGAAAGGTGACGAATCTTCAGCAGGGACCCCAATGTAGCCATTAAAGGGCTCGGGAGGGGAAGACCTCCCCCCTCCGAAGGAAGAGTGGGACCGGCACGTTGAAGAGGGGCGGGAGAGGTAAGTGCTTCCGAGGGAATAGGAGCGGAGATGGATTCGGTTCAGGAAGGTGTGGGAGAATCACGATGAAGGGAGGATGAAGCAAGAGAATGGGAAAGGGAATCTCCTCCTTGGGGAGAAGAGGATGGGGCAGATAAGGTGATATCCCTCATCCTCGGTTCATAGACGGTTAGAGGCAAGGATTTATGTTGATCAGAAGAGGAGGGAGGAGGAACTGACGAACTGGGAGCTCCTTCCTTAATCAACTGCAATCTCTTCCGAGGGGAAGAAGGGGCTGCCACAGACTTACCTCTCTTTGTTGAAGTCTTCTTCTTCTTGGCGGCCTCAATCTCTTCTCCCTTTACTAGAGCGTCCTGCATTAGGTTATCTGCAAAATTCGTTGATAAGAAAGATGGTCGATGTAAATAAGAAGTTATATTAAAGGGTGAATGTCATCCTACCTATTGTGGCTGGGGCCGTTGAAGGGAAAGGCGACAACCCGAAGTGACTTAGAAGAGGGGTTTTCATTAGGTGGTTTGAGCAATAGTGGGATTCTCCCAGTACTTTATAAACCTCCGAGAAAGGACATTGGGTCCTCATTTCACGGAAATGAAGTAGTTCAAGGAGTTCTAGCTTCCAGGTGTCCGAGTGGGATAGAGGTACTAGAAGCTGAACAAAGAAATACAATTATTCCCATCCTTTATGGGAAGTAGGCATATTCATTAAGAATTGGCAGTTCGTGCGGCTAGAAAGGTAAAAAAGGCCTGCCTTGGAGGATTTTAATTGGAAGAAGCAGTGAAATATTTGAGGGGATAAAGGGAGATTTAGATGTTGAAATACTATAATAGCCCCCAATAAAATGCGAAAAGAATTGAGGATAAATTGGTTTAGAGCCGCTCGTAAAAATCTAAGATTTCTAGATAGAGGGAAAGCGCAGGTAGAAACAAGCCATTAAGGAACTGTTCGGAAAAGAAGCAGGTCAGACCGAGGGGAGGACAGTGTGGTCGGTGAGTCTTAGCAGTGAAACATCATTTTATGGAAGGATCTATGAACCGATCTTTAAGGTTAAAGAAATAATGGTCGCAGCTTAGTTGTGTGACGGCGTGCTCATACTAAAAAGGCGAGGTAGTAGTCTTAGGGGTCATAGGTATAAAACAAGGTAGAGCACTTACTTGAGAGTTGAAGGAGAAACGTGTGGAAAAGGAAAGGCTGGGTCGCTGAAATGCCGCCGGAGGAAATCGCTGGAGGGAAGAAACGGAAAGGACGGGATTGTTAAGCACGCTAAGTCATGCATAAAAGGAAGAGGCGGAGATTTATATAGGGTTTTGCGCGATGGTTCGACTATACAAGAGAAAGAGATAAGTGGGGTTGTAAGAGGAGAGTGAATTTGAATTGGCGGGCAAAGGATGGAGTAGAGGCTTTATACAGTCAAGATTATGACTTCGCTTGACTATTTTGGGGGTTGACTAATGATACTGTGATTACCTTTTTCTCTATGAACCGGGTAAGAGGGCTTGTGCGTAATACCCTACTCGAACCAAATAATCGGTTCAGCGAAGAAGATAAGGAAGAATGGTTCGGGCGTGATTGTTTGAGATAATTGGAATAGAAGGACTAGTGGAGGTAATTGACATGGCGAAGCAAGGGTGGAGATCGCTTCGCTAGAAGATGAACGAAAATCGGTTCGGCTTAGTAAGCCTAGAAGCAGAGGGGACGGATGAAAATCGACTCGACCTAGTTCGTCCGAAAGTAGTTTGGTGTGGAAAGGAAGAGAGTTGGTTCGGGTCGCTGAAGAGCCCAAAGGCTATGCCACACGTGAGCTATATGTCTAGATTAGTTTCACCAAAGGAAAATGGTTGAAAGGGACAGGCTAGCCTATTTCCCAAAATATAGATGAGAAGATGTTATACAACAGAAGGGGGGTCCCCACACAATATTCCGAGGAGCCTTCGCTCCTCGTATCTGTAACAGAATTATTCTCCAGGTGGACGTGGTGGCCACGTGTACGATGGGGAAAACTTGCAAGGCAACAACTGATCAGAGGAGGAGGATAAAAGGGAAGGAGAGGACAGAAGGAAGGGGATCCACATTATCATTCCAACTAGCAAGAAATAAAGACGCATTGGGAGAAGGAGAGCTAGCACCTCACCGGAGAAGGAGAGTGGTGATCTTCACCTTTCGTGTACTTTTTCTTGTATCTTGATTTGACTATAAGAGGTTTCCTCCTCCACCTCCGGAATTTTCCTTTCCACAAAGGAGGACGTTCATAGTGAAAGTGCTTTGGCACTGCAACCGGTGAGAGAGCTCACCTCCATGGAGTAGGAATTATTATTCTGAACAACGTTACATCCTGTGTCTTGGTTTTGTTGTCTGTGTTGGTTTGTGCTTCTCTGCTTTACGCATTCATCTTTACTGTTGCAGCCGGAGAGAACCCCCTAAGCTTCCTTCATGCTTCGTCACATCGAAAGGAAGTCAACAGATCTTCTTCACCGCATCATTCACACAATTATTTAACATTGGGACATTAATAATATCATAAGAAGTGTAGATTAACAGTGAGACATTGATGAAGTACTCAGAGAGAGGATTTGAAAACAATTTACAGTTCAGATATATGATCACTGGATCCAAGAACTTGCACTAGTATTTATAGCGAATATTAAGGATCCACAACTAAGGCTCGAGTCTCTTTTACACAAAATTTGGAATGCGATTGGTCCCATCTCGAATGCATAGTACGTAAAGATTCAAGAATAAAATCTAGTCTTATCGAATTTCTACGATAATAAATATATAAAACATAAATAGAATGATGACATAAATAAAATGAACCTGAGTGAAGTGGAGCGGCCATCGTTGCTCATCTATAAGATCGATTTGAAGTTCCTACAAAAGAGGGCAAGTCTTCCATAGGATTCTAGGATGATGGCGCCGTAAACTCCTTGCCGATAAAAAGCAAAGAGTCTGTCTAAGAGTTCCTAGCCCCTGCGGGAACCATGCTCTATTTATAGAGATCAAGTCGAATCCGTTATCAATCCGTCATCAATAACGGATCCATACTCTCACGGGTTCTACATATTAAATCCCCATATCCTATAACTGAAATCTGTAAATCAATAAGTAGATCACTTAATCAGGTTCGAATCAATACGGCACAATTGGACGGTTATGATAATCACATATAAATCCACATCCAACAATCTTCCACTTAGGCTATATGAAATTCTAAATGTAACATATGCCCAAAATTCTTTAGTTGAACTCACTATGCCGTATTGAACTAAATCAATATGATCTATCAACTTCACTGGTATAGGACTAAAGTGATCGTTGCTACTATATATATATAATCGGTAGCATGACCCATCAATAATCACAACACCAATGTCATTGATGACATATATTAGATATGGATGTGTAATATGAGAATCGCATGAAATGTGATATGGACATGTCAATTCCCAAATAGTCCTTCTTATGACCAATAACAGGGTATTGTTCACGTTTGCAAACACCGTATGCAACCGTATTAGCAAATCATAATCTAAACCTTAGGACTCAAAATAGAGTCCTACATCACATTTACAATCATCATATGCTAACCGTATTAATAATTCGCGATGTCTTTGTTGGGGATCCTTGGAAGGCTAGAGGGGGGTGAATAGCCTCTTTTTCGATTTCTACAAAAATGATTAGCGGAAGCACAACAAATACAATAGTAATAGAAATGAAAATACAATGCTAACACGGAAGCTTTTACATGGTTCAGAGATAACGCTCCTACTTCATGGCAATTCTTAAGGTGGATCAACCCAAATCAATCTTCACTAAGAAACTTTCTCTTTTACAAAACCCTCATCTTCTTACAAAAGATGAAAATGAAGATTAGAGAGGAGGAGGGGAATTAAAACACTTAGAAAGCTTAGTAAATTCGTGGGGGCTTGAGAGAATAATCAGAATGTAAGCATTAACCCTCTCAACCACCCCAAGCCCTCTTTTTATAGAGGGTTGTTTTTCCCGTTGGGCCACGATCAGTCGACTGATGTACAACATCAGTTGACTGCCGTCGCGGCTAACGACTTCTGAACAGTCGGATTCATGGGATTCATAAGCATCATCATCCAACGACAAGCTCATCAGTCGACTGATCCTTCCATCAGTCGACTGATGGAGTGATCAGTCGAGTGATCACGGTGCGCAGTCGAGTGAGACTCCATTCTGTGCCCGGGTTCGACTTGATCAGTCGACTGCCACGACTAGGCAGTCGACTGTTCGTTAGCTTTTCAGCCTGACTCAGTCGAGCACCCTATCAGTCGACTGCTACATCATATCAGTCGACTGATACTCGTTAAGTATGAGTAATTCATACTTGAATTGACTCCCTAGACCTAGACTCAACCTTCTAACTCTTCCTTAAGCCTTGCGCCTCCAGGATTCCTCCGAGTCCGTGACTTGTTCATCCCGTTGGGCCCTCTTTTTATAGAGGGTTATTTTTCCCGTTGGGCCACGATCAGTCGTCTGATGTACAACATCAGTTGACTGTCGTCGCGGCTAACGACTTCTGAACAGTCGGATTCGCAGGATTCATAAGCATCATCATCCAACGACAAGCTCATTAGTTGACTGATCCTTCCATCAGTCGACTGATGGAGTGATCAGTCGAGTGAGACTCCATTCTGTGCCTGGGTTCGACTTGATCGATCGCCATCGCTTGTGATCGATCGATGGCGACATCGATCGCCATCGCTACGATAGGCAAATGATCGCTCGCTAGCTTTTCGAGCATAATTCATACTTGAATTGACTCCCTAGACCTAGACTCAACCTTCTAACTCTTCCTTAAGCCTTGCGCCTCCAGGATTCCTCCGAGTCCGTGACTTGTTCATCCTTTGCGCTTGCTTCCAAGAGCTTCCTTCGATTTTGTCATGTCTTGGGTTTCCCTTTTCCAAAGTGCGCTTGGACTTAAACCGCCAAGACTACATGTTTGGACTTACACTGCCAAGACTTGCCTTTGGACTTCCTTTGCCAAGGTCTGCTTGGAATTCACGCCGCGAAGACTACATGTTTGGTCTTACGCCGCCAAGTCTTTTCCTTGGACTTCTCTTGCCAAGATCACACTTGGACTTTGTCTTTACGAAGTCTTCATACTTGGATTTTCTTGTCACTTAAACATGCTTCACAATTAGATCACAAAGTATTGCCTAACTTAGATGATTATCCAAACATCAAAACATATAAATGCTTGGGGCATTGTTGCACTAATAATCTTCCCCTTTTTGATGTTTGACAATTATTTAAGTTAGGTCTTTAATATATGCACATAATCATATTTCCAATATGAATCCTAACTTAAACATTCCTTCTCCCCCTTTGACATACATCAAAAAGAGAAGGATTCATAAATTTCATGAAAGAATTAAATTTATTGTATCTTGAACTAAGGTATAAGATTGAGATTAAGCTCCCCCTTAATCTAAGATATGGTTCATAATGTGTGAATAACATGTGAAGCAAAGCCTAACAAAAGATTGGAGGTTAAATCCTAACTTTGCACCAATAATATAAGTTTAGGGGATGAAAAGAGATATATTATGAAACTCCTCCTAAAACATTGCATCAAACAGTCCTAAAAACTTCTTTATACTGAAGATTATCATACCATAGTTTTAGGACATTCAAAAATACACTTAAAACCAAGAAATAGGGCTATTTTTCAGAAAATACAGTGTATCAATCGACTGAATTCTGATTCAGTCGACTGCTACTCCCGA
Organism: Wurfbainia villosa; assembly: GCA_025175895.1. Taxonomy (NCBI): domain Eukaryota; kingdom Viridiplantae; phylum Streptophyta; class Magnoliopsida; order Zingiberales; family Zingiberaceae; genus Wurfbainia; species Wurfbainia villosa. Next base: position 2,522,718 of record CM046005.1, read on the forward strand.
AGTCCACTTTTTTGATTTTTCAGCCTAACTTCAGAAATGTGCCAAAAATTCTAGAAACATCGAAAAATCATGAAATTTTGTGTACATATTTTTGAAATCATTTTCTATCAAGGAAAAATAATTTAAAAAATATATGTTTTCCATATTTTGAAAATGATACAATTTTGAAACCTAGCAAAAGCTTTAAGTATTTTACAAACTTTGTATCACTTTTGTATTCCACTTGAAAACTATTTTTCAAAGTTTGATAAACATAGTTTAAATTATGTTTTATTTGATATTTCCAATCATATTCTTGGAGTTATATGCACATTAATTGTGCATAAGCCTTCCCAATGATTAGTCCAATGAAGGATTAATGTCTCTAGATAACACTTTGGTTCATAGTAATGCATCATAACAAGCATGATGAACCAAGTGCATCTTCCTAGCATCTCACATGTTGTCTAAGTGGCTCAATACAAAAATCATGATTTCTTAGGTGTTTTGTGAGATGCTTAAAGGTATAAATCCTAGAATTTCTATAGGATCATACAAACCTATACCTTTATTCAACTAAACACATCCCAAGTTCTCTCCTAAGTAATGAAAATTCTACTTCGGGAAGAGGCTTGGTAAAGATGTCGACTAGATTGGACTTAGATTCAATGTAATTGAACTCAATGTCCCCCTTAGCCACATGATCTCTAATGAAGTGTTTCACTTCAATGTGCTTGGTCCTAGAGTGATGCACTGGATTTTTAGTCAAATTAATGGTGCTCACATTATCACAAAATACTTTTATGTTGGAGTAAAGTAGCTCATAGTCCTCTAAAGTATGTCTCATCCATAGTAGTTGAGCTACACAACCACCTATAGTCACATATTCAGCCTCGGTGGTGGATAGGGCAACACAAGATTGCTTCCTACTACTCCAACTAACTAGGGAGGACCCAAGGAATTGACATTCACCACTAGTACTCTTCTGATCCAATTTGCAACCGACATAATCGGAATTGGTGTACCCAACCCTAATCAAAAGACCTAGTCCTAGGGGACCATAGTCCTACATTTAGTGTGCCTTTAATATATCTTAAGATTCTTTTAACGACAATTAAATGAGATTCTTTGGCACATGATTGGTACCTAGCACACATACCAATCGGAAATAATATATCGGGTCTACTAGCGATTAGGTACAACATGCTACCAATCATACTCCTATAGAGTGTAAGGTCAATTTATTTTCCTTCAAGATTATTATCGATTTTTGTATTAGTTGTCATTGGGGTTGACACTACTTTAGTATTTTCCAAACCAAATTTCTTAATCATTTTCTTAGCATATTTGGTTTAGTAAATATAAATTTCTTCACTTGTTTGTTTGACTTGTAATCCTATGAAGAAATTTAGTTCCCCAACTAGACTCATCTCAAACTCATTTTCCATATTCTTGATAAAGTCTTGAAGGAGTTCATCATTTGTTGACCCAAAGATAATGTCATCAACATATACTTGGGCTACAAATATGTCCTTTGATGTTGACTTTATAAATAGAGTTTGATCTACATTACCCCTCCTAAAGTCTTTAGAGATTAAAAAAGATGATAATCTTTCATACCAAACCCGGGGAGCTTGTTTCAAACCATACAAAACTTTTCTAAGCTTGTATACATGGTTTGGATAGTTCATATTCTCAAACCTGGGAGGTTGTTCTACATATACCTCTTCCTTAATAAACTCATTTAGGAATGCCGATTTTACATCCATTTGATGGAGTTTAAAATCCATGTATGAGGCATACCCTAATAGAATCCTAATAGACTCTAACCTAGCAACCGGGGCATATGTTTCATCATAGTCAAGTCCTTCAACTTGATTAAAGCCCCTTGCAACTAACCTAGCTTTGTTTCTTGTGATATTCCTTTGGTCATCTAGTTTGTTCCTAAAGACCCATCTTGTAGTAATGATGGTGTTGTCATTAGGTCTAGGAACTAACTCTCATACTTGACTCCTTTCAAATTGAGTCAATTCATCTTGCATTGCTAAGATCCAATCCGGATCAAGTAATGCATCATTGATTGTTTTGGGCTCAATTTGAGAGATTAGTGCTATATGACTAGAGGGATCTCTATGAAATGACCTAGTCCTAACACCTTGAGATAATTCACCTACAATTTGATCTAGACGGTGATTTTGATGAACCCTTATTATTCTAAGAGGTGTATTAAATTGATTTTGATCATGATTATCCTCAACCCTTCTTTCATCATCGAAATCACCTTTTACTCCCTCTTGATTTAACTCTCCCCCTTGATCATTACCCCCTAAAGTCAAATCTTGAAATTTTTGAGTAATTTCTTAATTTTTGTTATTGATATCATCATCAATAGGAGATTTCCTAGGGTAAGTATTTGAAGTTTCATAAAATTGGACATTTGAGAATTCCTCAATCTTTTGAGTTCTTTTATTATAAACTCTATATCCTACACTAGCGGATGAGTATCCAACTAGGATTCCTTCATCCGTTTTGGACTCAAATTTACCTAGGTTATCTTTGGTGTTTAAAATGTAAACTTTGCATCCAAAGACCTTAAAATAGTGAATTGTTGGAATTGTACCATTCCATAATTCAAATGGAGTTTTTCCTAAAAATCTATGAATTAAAACCCTATTTTGGATATAACAAGCGGTGTTGACCGCTTCCGCCCACAAGTAGCTAGGTAAAGAATATGCATTAAGCATAGTCCTAGCCGCTTCTTGTAAGGCACGATTTTTCCTTTCCACAACTCCATTTTATTGGGGTGTTCTAGGACAAGAAAATTCGTACTTGTACCCTTGTTCTAGGCAAAAGTTTGAGAAGTTAGAATTCTCAAATTCTCCACCATGATCACTACGGATCCGGTTGATTTTGAGTTTTCTTTCATTCTCTACTCTCTTGCTAAATCCTATGATTATTCCTAGGGTTTCATCCTTATGTTTCATGAAAAATACCCAAGTAAATCTAGAAAAATTATCTACTATCACTAAATAATATTTACTACCAATCATGAAAGGAGTACTATGACAATCAAATAAATCCATATGCAATAGTTCTAAAGGTAAAGCGGTACTAAGTAAAGTTTTATCTTTGTGTGATGATTTTGATTGCTTCCCCTCTTGGCATGCATCACACATTTTGTCCTTGAGATACTTGACTTTTTGAAACTCTTTGACTAACTTCATTTTGGCTATTTTGGCAATGTTCTTCATATTGATGTGCCCTAGCCTCCTATGCCAAAGCCAACTCTCTTCTTCTTTTGCAATAAGACACTTAGTAGAAGCATTAGTAGCATAGGATAAATCAACATAGTATATATTTGATTTCCTAAAACCTACTAACATGTAATTATTTTGATTTTAGTGTCTTATGAAGCATTTAGAAGAATCAAATTTAACATCAAAATTGGCATCACATAGTTGACTTACACTAAACAAATTAAATTTCATATTTTTAACCAATAATACTTTGTGAATTTCAAGGTTGGGGGATACCTCAATTGTGTCTTTTCCTAGAATCTTAAGTTTACCACTATTTCCAAAAGACACCTTCCCCTTGCTAGTGTGGTTGATGGTGGAAAATTTTCTCTCATCACTGGTCATGTATTTTGAGCAACCACTATCAACAATCCATAAGCTTGGTTCTTTTACCTATACAACATGAAAAATGCAAGTCTTAGGCACCTAAATTTTAGGACCGATAGCATTAACTATATAACTTTTGGAGACCCAAGCCTTTTTAGCCTTGCTCCTAATGGTTGGTTTTCTACTAATTAGAGAGGTGAAGGCTACTTCTTTTTCCTTAGGATTATATCCTATGTCGGCCTTGTTATAAATGACCCTTTGGTCCCTAAGAATCATATCAAGATATTTGGACCCATTTGTAAATTTTTCTAAACATGCATGTAAATCACCTATTTCTTTCCTAAATTCATCATTCTCATTCCTAAGTATACATGCATCATCACAAGGTGGTACTACATTTTTAAGTGATTTAATTTCTACTTTTAAGTTCTTAATCCTAGTTTTTGATCTATTTAAGGCATTTTAAAGGCATGCAATGGTTTTATAATGTAAATCTATCCTAAGGGAGTCTTTTACCTCATCATCACTTGATGATGATTCGTCACTTGAGGATGAGGATGAAAACTCCTCACTTGAGCTTCCGGCTTCCTCCTCCAAGGCCATGAGAGTTAGGTTCCGGGTGGTATGACACATTTTTTCATCATCGGAAGAGTCCTCCAAGCTTAGTGTGTCCCATATTTGTGCCACCATTGCCTCCTTCTTCTTCTTCTCCTTCTTTTCCTTCTTTTTCTTTTCCTTCTCCTCCTTTTTCTTTAGTTCCGGGCAATTTGGCTTGATATGTCCTTTCTTGTTGCAACCATAACAAACAACATTAGGAGTAGAATTTAAACTACTAGAATTTTTACCTTTGGAGGATTGGAACATCCTCCTCACATCCTTCTTGGTGAGTTTCCTTGACCTCCCACCAAACTTCTTTACATAGTGAGCTACCTCACTAGCCGATAGCTCATCGTCGCTACTTGATGACTCCTCCTCAGATTCAGATGAGGAAGAGACTTTTTTCTTCTCCTTCTTCTCCTTGTCCTTCTTCCCTACAAAAAGAGCTACACCTTTCTCCTTAGATAAAGTGTTATCTTGCTCGTGCAACTCAAATTCACAAAATGTTCATCTAATTTAACCAAAGAAAGACCCCTAGAGACCTTATAGACATCTACCATTGAGGCCCACAAGGTTGTTCTAGGGAAAGCTTGAAGAATGTACCTCATAATATCTCGGTTGTCGACCTTCTCACCTATCACATGTAGTCCGTTGACTACTTCCTTGAAGCGACCGTGCATTTGGCTCACGATTTCGTTGGTCTTCATGGCGAAACTTTGGAGTTGGCCTATTAAGAGATCTCTCTTGGCTCTTCTTGTTTCCTTCAATCCCTCGTTGAGCTCAATTAGCTTCTCCCAAAGCTCCTTCGCCGATTCAAAAGGCCCCACTTTGCTTAGTTGCTCTTTTGACAAACCACATTGAAGTGTGGTTGTTGCTTTGGCGTTAGCTTGAGCCTTCTTATCCATGTCCCTCGTCCAATCCTTGGTCAGTATGGGCGCTCTGTGTTCATCGACCAACTTTTCGAATCCGTCTACAACACTAAACCAATTATCAATATCATTCATAAAGTAGTATTCCATCCTACATTTCCAGTAGCCAAAATCGTTGTCGTCGAAGAAAGGAGGCCTCGTCGTGCTATACCCCTCTTGAAAAGTCATTATGCTCTGGTTGATGGTTAGATCTTCCGACGTGATCCGAGCTCTGATACCATTTGTTGGGGATCCTTGGAAGGCTAGAGGGGGGTGAATAACCTCTTTTTCAATTTCTACAAAAATGGTTAGCGGAAGCACAACAAATACAATAGTAATAGAAACGAAAATACAATGCTAACACGGAAGCCTTTACGTGGTTCGGAGATAACGCTCCTACTCCACGGCGATCCTTAAGGTGGATCAATCCAAATCAATCTTCACTAAGAAGCTTTCTCTTTTACAAAACCCTCATCTTCTTACAAAAGACGAAGATGAAGATTAGAGAGGAGGAGGGGAATTAAAACACTTAGAAAGCTTAGTAAATTCATGGGGGCTTGAGAGAATGATCAGAATGTAAGCATTAACCCTCTCAACCACCCCAAGCTCTCTTTTTATAGAGAGAGGGCTATTTTTCCCGTTGGGCCACGATCAGTCGACTGATGTACATCATCAGTCGACTGTCGTCGCGGCTAACGACTTCTGAACAATCGGATTCGTGGGATTCATAAGCGTCATCATCCAACGACACGCTCATCAGTCGACTGATCCCTCCATCAGTCGACTGATGGAGTGATCAATCGAGTGATCACAACGCACAGTCGAGTGAGACTCCATTCTGTGCCCGGGTTCGACTTGATCGATCGCGCTTTATTTAGCGATCGGATGTATTACCACGACTAAGCGATCGTATTCATCATCTTTTGGCCTTGAATTAACTCCCTAGACCTAGACTCAGTCTTTTAGCTCTTCCTTAAGCCTTGCGCCTCCAGGATCCCTCCGAGTCCGCGACTTGTTCATCCTTTGCGCTTGCTTCCAAGAGCTTCCTTCAGTTTTGTCATGTCTTGGATTTCCCTTTGCCAAAGTGTGCTTGGACTTTACGCCGCCAAGACTACATGCTTGGACTTACACTGCCAAGACTTGCCTTTGGACTTCCTTTGCCAAGGTTCGCTTGGACTTTACGTCGTCAAGACTACATGCTTGGTCTTACGCCGCCAAGCCTTTTCCTTGGACTTCTCTTGCCAAGATCACACTTGGACTTTGCCTTTACCAAGTCTTTATACTTGGATTTTCCTATAACTTGAACATGTTTCACAATTAGATCACAAAGTATTGCCTAACTTAGATGATTATCTAAACATCAAAACATATAAATGCTTGGGGCATTGTTGCACCAACAATCTTTATTTATAGTGTCAAAGAAAAATACATATGTATTTTTCTATCTTAGTGTGCACAATAAAATAAAATATACATGTGTCTTAATTATAGAGCATCCTGAATAATAAGATAATATAGACTCTCATTTAATGGGTACTTCATTCATATGAAAAACTCTCATTTTCAGCCCACGCTGATAATGGATATAGTCTTTCCTAATATGCTCTATCAATCTTTGATCACGCTGATAATGGAAGTCAACATGTCATGATTGTTCTTGGCCTAAAGTTCCGCAATTTTATTATCACAATTGATCCCAAATAGCCATCAAGGCCCAAATGATCTTTATCCTATGATAAAATCTGCAATCATATTAGATGTTTGTAGCAGTTTACTAATTTATGCTTCATTAATGAGGTGGCTATCAGCGTCTGTTTGATACTTTTCCAAATGATAGTTTATCCTAACAATAAGAAGACATGTCATAATGTAAACCTCTCACGGTCTATACATCTATCAAAATGCGAAGTTTTAATACATAATCATCTCCAGACAACCAGATTTAGATCTTCGCTATGTGAGTATTTAATTAATTTATTATAAATACTACAAGGCTCTCTTTATAGTGCATTTATTTATGCATCTGCCTAACATTCCTATTATGTACACTATAATAAATGTGTGCATACTTATGTATACATGAGACTTCCTACTGCCCATGCATAAGGAAGTTTCTTCATCTCATTAATTTCAAGTTCATGTTGTGGATATTGTTGCAAATTAGATTTATCACCAAGATCTATCATTTCAAATTTACCTGATAGAAATAATTTAATCTCATTCAACAATTATTCACTTGCCAACAAGATGTCATCCACATATAGGATAAGTATTATAGACTTGCTCCCACTGAACTTGACATATATGTATTGATCAACTGGATTCTTCTTAAAAATCAAATGAAATAATTACTTGATCAAATTTCTTGTACCACTGACAAGATGCTTACTTTAAGCCATAAATAAACTTCTTTAATTTATATAATATGTGCTTTGAATCATCAGGTTCAAAGTTTTCTGACTGCACCATGTATATAGATTCCTTAATATCTCCATTAAGGAATGCAATCTTGATGTTCATTTGATGTATCTTCAAATCATAATGAGCTATAAGTGTCATAATTACCCTTTAGGGAGTCTTTCGTAGATACAGATGAGAGTCTTCTAATATTTATCTTCCTTCTGAGTGAATCCTTTGACTACAAGGTATGTCTTATACTTTTCGATATTGCCCAATAAATTCCGTTTGGTTTTAAATATGTATTTACAACAAACATATTTCACTCTTTCAGACAATTCGACAAACTCTCATACGTCATTATCTGCTATAGATTTCATCTCATCTTTCATGGCTTCATCTCACTTTTTAGGTTTAGAACAATATTTGATTTCTTAGAAAGATAAAGGATCATCTTCCAACCTAATGTCAAACTCATGCTTTTGGAGATAAACATAATCACGTGAAACCATGGATCTCCTTTCTCTAGTGGATCACCTTAGTTAAGGCAATTGAAGAGCTTGAGAAATCTGTTCAACCATAGGAGGGTATATCTCAACCTGAGCAGATGTTCCTCTACTCGCATAGGAGAGGATACAGAGACATCACGGAGTACTACTCTCACCGGATGTGCAACCCCAATAACATAGTGTATGATAACTATATTACTATTATTTGCACCTTTAGCAAAATATAGGTAGGATGGTGAGTGTTATCCTTCTCAAAAGATATGCCCCTAAGTTTAATGCTCCCGTTGTCTTTAATGAATTTGATATTTTTCATTTTAAAAAGAATCTATTTTATTTTTTTTTAAATAATAATTATTTTTAATAAGTATTCTTATAACTCCACTCTAAAATAAGGATAGTAAACAAAATATCATACTAGGCTATTATTTTTTTAGTGAGATTCCACTGTTCTTACCGAGATGATTAGAAAAGTAAATGAAAAATAAATAAATTTTAATATGAATGAGAGTTTAATTCCACCTCATAAATTTTACAGTATTAAAATTAATTTATATTGAATCATAATTTTTGATATTGTGAATTTATATAACTAAAAGACATGCACACTATGGATGTAGATTTATATTCCTAATTGTATAAAACCTAGTTGATTTTGTGTGACATCAAATATGGGATCGAAAAAAATTACCTAAATAAATCCGTCAGAGTTTTACCACATGAATTATTTTTCATTCATGTCTTAAAAATATAACAGATATATTAATGGTCGATTTGTAACGGTAGAATATTAATGGCTAAATTGTGATCGTCTAATTGATAACGACTAACCATTAATAGCCAATAGTTGGTGTTTTGAGCCTGCTGGCAAAGGGGAACAATGGTCATTAATCGACAAACTTAATGGTTGTCAAGATTCTGACTCTAATGGTCATTAATCAAGCTTGAATGAGACTCAAGTTGAATTTTAATATATAGATATGATTATAAGATGGGATAAGATATCTGTAGTTATATAGATTTTAGCGTGAAGTCAAATAGATCAAGATTGAACAGATACTTGATGAGTGAAAAATCCAAAATGAGTCCAGGAAGATCAAACACTTGGTGATCGAAATCAATAGGGAGTTGACAAGTGAGGAAATCCAATTGGATCAGGGAAGACCATACATTGGTGATCGGAAGTCCAATGAAAATTAGCAAATGAGAAATTCAAATGGATTAGGATTGATCGAACACTTGGTGGTTGAAAGTCTAACAGGAGTTAGCAATGTAGAAATCCAAGTAGGTCATGGAGGACCAGATACTTGGTGATGAAAAGTCAAACGGGAGAGTTGACAAGTGTGAAGTCTAGGTTGGTCAAGATTGATCGGACACTTGACATGAAGAGGAAAAGTCTAAGTATGTTAAGGAGGATCAGATGCTTGGTGTCGGAAGAGTCCAAATAGGTCAAGGAAGACTGGATGCTTGATGTCAAAAAAGCCCTTACAGGTTTGGAGATCGAATGCAAGACAAGGAAAGTCTAAATAGGTCAAGAAGGATCGGATGTTTGGTGATTTGAAGTCTTGGTAGGTCAAAGAGATCAGATGACTAGGCAGGAAGTCATGGCAGGTCAAGGGTGACCGTGCTTGACAAGTGAAGTCCTGACAGATCAGGATGATTGTGCTTAGAAGGTAAAGTTCTAACATGTCAAAGTTGGTCGTGTTTGGCAAGGGAAGTCCTAGTAGGTCACGGTTGATCGAACGTTAAGCAAGAGAGGTTTCAGATGATCTAGAGTGATCGGATACTGGACGATAAAAGTTCTGATAGGTTGAGGTCAATTGGATATCAAGTGAAGTGAAGTTGGCTTGAAATAAGGCTGACTAAGACATCAATCGACTGGAGTTGATTATCAGTCAATTAATACATCATAAGTCACTTGGAGAGCTCAGACAGTGCTTGGGCAATCGACTGAGGTTCTTGAACAGACTTAAAATATCGAGGACCGACTTTGCTCGGCTAGCTTTGGTTGCTGGTAGCCCAACCCATTTGGTACTCACGTAGCTCCATTCATTTGATACCAAGGCTCTCGACACTTGACTTTTTAATTAGCTTAGCATTGCAGCCGATGTTGAAGTCGGAATTTTACTATCTAAGTAGCTTCCTCCTGCATTAGATTCTTCTTTTCTAAGTAAAAATGGTCAGAGCTAAAACTTCTAGAACCGGTTCATTATGCTTCAGTAATTTCAATTTAACTTGGGAGCAACTAATGCTCATCCAATAAATTGAACAAGCCCTTAATCAACTCCAAGCAAATGTGATAAAATATAATAATATTTCCGTCAAATGTTTTTCCATTCATTGAAGAGTAATAAATCATAAAGAATTAGTACGATAGGAGATCAGACACCTCGAAAAATTTATCAATTGAAATTTAGAATCCAATAAGATATTTTATATTAGTCGAAAATTGATCTTAAAATTTCGTAAGATAAATAGTCATAGTTATCAATTGCATCAGTGGATGAGGATAAACTTGAAGTAAATTGGTATAAAAGGCGATTCGTTTATCATCAATGTCTCCGTTAATCAATTATATAGTCAATACGAAAAAGGTAAATCACGAAGAGTATATTATCTAACTCAGAACTAGTGTGATAGGAGATCAGACACCTCGAAAAATTTATAACCCTTCGAAATTAACTCTTATTTATTGATATAATTTTATTATCGTGTTAATCATAAGATTCTTCCGTGGAACGGAAACAAATGATACGATAGGAAGTGCTTACTAGCATAAGATATCAATGACATTAAAGCTTCTACTTGAAATAAGCCTTTTGAAACATCTTTTTACGTTATTCTTGGGAATGGTAAAAAAAAGCTTTATTTGTCCTTCAATAATAGAAATACCAACAAAAAAAAAGCTTATTTGTTAAATATTCAGTAAATGTTTCTCTGTTGGTAAATATTTTTTTTCTTCGCATATTTACAGCCTCATTGTAAAAGAAATTCTAAATATACAATGCGATGACACACATTTTTTAAACATTGGATAGAACAAAAATAATTTCATCCCTATTTTAAATTTTGGATATAGAATTATATTGTTATCTCAACTCTAGGAGAGAGTGACATTGATTATTATTATTATTATTAAATATTTACACTTTCTTTTATTTTGCTAAATATCTAAAACCAATAAAATAATGCATTGAGCGAGAGTGTGATGGAGAAAAATAGGGATAGAATTTTAATTTAAAGAAAACCATAACACCATTTACCCAAACTTGATATACTGAATTGAATTAAATCAAACCAAACCAAACCAACTATATCAACACCAATATAGCCAAATTTCCTCCAAATTGAACTCGATTGCAATCTGGTTTGTGCAGTGAATGAACTGGTAAATTTGTGATGTAGTATTTTAGTACCACCCATAAAACAAATTGATATACTCTAAAATATAAATAGACATCAGTTACAACCTCGAATGAATTGATGGATTTCTAACATTATGCTTGAAGATTAAGTAAAAAATCACGCTAAGATTTGTGGTGACGACTCACGAAGGCAAAATCTATCGAAGGAGACCACCACAATGGCCTCACCCTCCACCTCCTCTTGTCGATTCCATATTTTCCTCATATTTTCTAGAGGTGGATGCTGAGATGATCGTGGAGAGAGCTCCTGTGACGGTTCCTGGCGCTCAAAGCGCTGTGCCACTCCACTACTTGAACATGAACTAAATAATAACATCGAACCATGATGAAATTCATTCCTGGATACCAATCTTAACTCTAATACATTCAAAGTCGGAGATTATTCGATAGATAAGCCAACCATCAAGGATTATCCAAAAAAAAAAAAAAAGAAAGAAATGAATAAAATTATGTTAGTTGCCATCAATAACCATATACCAAACCCTTGATCAAATCTCACATCATAACAAGACCTCAGCCCTTTGCGGCCAAAATAAATCCATAAAATCTTCACAAGTCTGAGCCATGGCTGAGATCTCAAGGGATTCATGCCAGCAAAAGACAATATTGAAGCTGAAACAGTAAATGCATCATTTGCTGAATGGTATACACCAGGATTATTAACATAGAAAGCATCTTTAGTTACATTGTTTTCCCCCCTACTGGCGTTCAGCTGATAGAACTCAGCTTCTATCGCAACAAACATCTTGCAGTTCAAGTGAGCAATATCCACACCCATAACAGAAGGATGAACATTTCAAACATTGCTTTGGAACTGCGTGCAAGAAAGATTGTGTTGCTAAATATACCTGGATGCTTGCCAAATTAACTTACACTGAAGGGATAAACACTACACAAGGCAAAATAAGATTACTGTAAATATGGGAAGACTTATACCAGTACAAATGACCAGCGATTTAACCCAGCTTCGCCTGTCAGTAGCTCGTGATCTGATATGAAGAAAAACTTTTCGGCAGACGTACCGAGTGAACTATCAGTAGGCATTTTCTGAAATACAGATGAAAACAGGAAGAAGAAAAAAAATCTGTACAGGATTAGCATTAAAAACTACACACTATCTCCAGGGACAAAATAAAGAGCTAGTAGATGAAGCTGAAATTGTTAAACTGAAGTGGCTGAACAAAATCCTCAAAAGGAACTTCTCTTTGGGTAGCGCTCCATGTCCGATATCACCTCTGTTTGGTTTGGCTATAAGAAATCTCAAGGGAACCTGAGGCCGACTCCCAAAAAAAATCTTATCCAGCAAAATGGGTACAACCGTGATGAACCAAGGATTGATTATAGTTCTGGCAAATATAGCCTCAATATCCTTATGTTTACCCATCGCCGGCAATGCCTTTCTCAGATGATTTTATTGCCTCTGCTGTCATTAGGGCAACTGTGGCTCGATGAAGTGAAAGATCAGCCTTGTGTAGCAACCACTGTGCTTTCTCTCGCTTAAGCTTAGCCATGTTCCATGCATGCTGTGCAGCACTTGTTGCATCACGGAACCTAAACTCGTCCATATCAGCAAGATGTCTCTGAAACCCATTTGATGAAGCTTGCTTTATGCTAGAAGTTTCAGAATAGTCTGAAGTCCATTTATTGACTTCATTTTTAGATCTTTGATTATACGTGAGTGATGCCTTTTGAATATACCTGGGAGACAGGAATGCATCAATCCTTTTTGAATTGCTTTGAGAATATCTTGAGTCTAGAAACCTTTCTGAACTATCGTGAGCGAACAGGGATTCAGTGCTTGCAGTATCCCGTGGTGAAAAGGCAGATCGAGTCTGAAGCCCATGATAAGAATCAGAAGATTCATAGCTGGAACCAGTAACCTCCACGAGTGAAAAGCCATCGATTTTTCTCCCTGGTAGTACAGGAAAGAAGTATGAAATCAGCATAGTCATAAGATCAAAGCAATCAAGAGATATGGAAAAATAAGCACCAAAATTATGGAAGCTATCTTGCTCTCTCGTTGAAACATTATGGTGGCTGTTGAACATGAGCTTCTTATGAGATCTCTGCTTTGAACCTTTATAAGGTACTTCCAAGCCTCGTGGTCTCAAACAAAAGGCAAACATAGGTGGTTTCTTCATTAAATCTGCTTTGTCATGGCATCCTCCAGATTGGATAGGTACTCGGCTCTGCTTTAATTCCCATTCTTTCAGTTGCTGCTGGTACTGTTCCCAGAGAGGTGGCTGAAAGCCAAAGGAACAAGAGCATTGGACATTAAGAACTAATGCCAAAAAGTGGGGTCAAGGATCACAAGTTGAAAGATCCTAAAACATACAGATGCATAAGATGATTGTAACCATATAAACATCTAAACTTCCAAACAAATGTTGTATGTTCAAATCAACCAAATGATCACTTGAGAGGATAGGATTAGAGTTCAACAACTAAGCAGTTTATTTTATATCAACAACCTCATATATTATGCTCTGACATGGTTCTCTAACCAATTTCTGTTAGCTTAGCCCACCCTGTAACATATATTTCTTTCAATTCAAAGGCTTCATAAAAATTAAAACAAAACGAAACATATTACATTAGGTTGAAAAATTCTTAGAGCATCTATATCGAAGGTTGAAGATTTCTCTAACCATCTATATAGTTGTAGGTGGATACCAGGATACATGCATCAGAAAAAATTGGACAAGGACAATTTCGATTACCCTCTACACAGTGAAAGCCATTTGAATTTGCTCTCATTACGAGCTAATTCTCCACAATTACCAATCATACAACTCAACCTGTTTCCCTCCATGTTTGAACATTAAGATACCTAATGCAGCCACCACAGAAATCACATACCTTACAGGGGATAGTTTCTAAATAATGAAGTTATGAGACTTTGGTGGAAGCATTTGTCATCCTCCCTCTATATGATAATTTCTTAGGGATATACTTCTACTAAAGGAAAGAAATATGGCTCTCAAAGTTGGGGATCTGTTCAAGTGCTTTTGAATTTTGACAATGTCAGTTTATAGCTAGATTCTTTGGTTTAAGCCAAGGCTAAGGCATGAAGTACAAATAACATCAACTGGTTAAGGTTAGAATCTTAGGAAATAAGCAAAGTAACCCAAGCATATCAAAGTTTATCATCAAGCATTCTAAATGATGAAATGCTGGAATCGTTAGGGTTACAGAAATAATTATAAAAACTAACTCTACAACCGAAATAGGACAAATTATCTCATGTTGGTGAAAGAACATTCACATCATCATATGTATGGAAAAAGGTGGCTTATCCAGGATCAAAGCAAATCACATCACCCAATTGGTCATCAAATAAGGCGACAGAGGGAAGAAAGGAGAAACAATAAATCTAATCAAATAGAAGTTAACTGTAATTTCCCCAGCTATGTAGGACTAGACACAATTGGCACACACTATTTAAAACAACAAAGTGTAAGTATTAATTGGAGCATGCCGACCAATGCCATTGTAATTATTATCTGCAAAAATATTGTAAGGTGCTCGCTCAGATATTCAATTTTTTGAAATAGCTGATTATGTGATTCCAAAAGGAGGTTAGGCAAACATCTTATTCAATAAAGCAGTCTACACTTATCTACATAACTTCTTATATGTCCATTAAAGGTTAGGCAAATGTCATCAAGCTCAGAAACAAAAGGTCAGAAAGTTGGACAACTCAACGAGTGCACAAATGAACAATGACCATATATTAGATCCTCGAGCAGCATTATGCATTCGATTTGACAAATAACTAGAAACCAAATTGAAAGATATTTAATGATACAATCAGTTCAGTGGCAATTGACTTCATCCACCATAATCATAGTATTATCAACCACCAAAACAATGTAAACCCAATTAAACTTCATACCTGAAATTGCCGGATAAGCGGCAAACCTTTCTTTTTTCTCTTTTGCCTCCAATGGTCGTAAACAACTTCAACTGAGTCTGTCTGTCCAACATCAGCCATGTATTTCTCTATATCTTCATTGGTAAGCTCCTCGCATTGCTGAGTATATGCAAGTTTCTCAAACCTGTCCATAACCTTTTCAAACATATCTTCTGTAACCTCAGGAATCTTATCATCAGTGGAGTCCATAGAAACTCTCACCGAGGATATCCATTCCTCATCCTCACTGTCCATGTCATACATCACATGAGATGGATCCAGGGCGAAATCAACCTCGGTGCCAATATATCGAAAGTACTTTAAAGAACTCCTAGCAAAAGGCACCTCAATATATCCATCATCACTATCTGAGAGCAACCTAACACCTGGAATTGGAATATTCTTCACAGAGGCAGCCCTAATGTTTTGATTATAACATTCTTCATATATTTGTTTGAAAATATACCACTGGTTCCTGTCAGTGAACTCCAACATCCATTCTTTTCCTCCTTTCCACATCATAGCATGAGTGTATCGATTTGTGGTCCCAGGCTGTAAAACATGGTGTGCCTTGTATACATATTTTGTAACACCTGAAACCTGTACGCATATCCTCCAATTCTTCTGATCAGCCCGGTCAAGCTGAATTTTGGCTCCAAGTTCTCTACAACCTTTATCAGCATGAGTTATGAGGATATTAGCTTCACAGATAAGTGAATCTGAGGAATTCCGTGAATTTCTGGAATAACCAGACGATGAATTTGCAGCGAGTCCCTTGACCTTTTTTAGAGAATGTATATTCTGATGGTTACTTATAGATTTTGAAGCATGTTCATGACCTCCAGGTAACATTGAATATGAGACCTGGGTTCGAGGCCTCTTGTAGCCACTAGAAACACCATTGACCATAAGATCTGTGGAACCCAGTTTCGGACTGTGAATAAATGTCCGTGAAAGTGAAGTATGGCGATTACGATGCCACATACTCTGTGGAACATTTGCACTGGAGTTTTCATGTTCTTTCATTTCAAGGATCAAATTGGAAGCAGGGCGATGAATCAGCAAGCCTTTTTTAATATTATGCTTCTCAACTTCCTCAAGAAGTGGAGCCTCAATACTGGTGGTATTGATTATATGTCTATCACTATGAGATTTCCACGGAAATGAATCTTCAGCATATTCAGAACCAAAATGCACAGCGTGCACAGATGTTGCAGCCTCATTTAGAGATCTTCCAGATTGCAAGACACACCCACGGTTGGCAATATTCCCCACATCATCATCACCAGCTAGAACATCTCGATGGCCATTAGACTTATTGTTGTTAGCATATCTGTTACCATAAGCTCCAGCAGACAAAGTATGTGTACTTGATGATATGTGATCAATTGCAGCCTCACTGAAAGAGGACCACAACCTACCAAGCCTTTCTGGAGCTTGCTTAGGGGCGTCATCAAAAGAAACACAAAGATCAAATGTTGATGAATTATTAGTATTATCTGCATCTTTTGGTGAAGAAACTGAAGTCTGAGCTCCAGAAGTTGTTTCTTTCTCAATCAGAAACTTGTGATACAGACTTAGAAAATAGGATGATCCTTTTGCAATATAAAGGGAACATGGATAATACTTCTCATGCTCTTCCGCCACATAATGAACAAAATTATTCAAAACTGGATTAACTGCTTTATTCATATCAGGTCTATAAAATAGGTTTGACCTTTCCCAAAACTTCTGCAAAAGAAATCAAAAACATTGGTCAGATAAAATCATTCCCAGCTGACAAAGTAGAAAATAGGCTTCGGTATAAATTACTTAAAACTTGTGTATCCTTTCTAATAAACAAAAAATGACAAGAAAAGGGGAACACATTAAAACTTCTCTAAACCAAGGGAATGGATATGAAAACCAATGCTCTAAGAAAGCAAACTTTTAGGAAATGGCCTTGTCACATATTATAATACTAGTATATAGCAGCAAATCTCCATTCAGTGAATATGATGGCAACAAGTTCCAAAATCTTTATCAATTTATTAGCAATCACCTTCAAAGTTTAGTAAAATTGAATCAGGTCCATTTGGCATCCCCGAAAAAAAGAAAAAAAAGCAATCCGGTGCACGAAACTCCCGCTATACGGGGTCCCGGAGATGGATCCATTGTACGTAGCCTTACGTTGCTTTTTGCAAGAGGCTGTTTCCAGGATTCGAATCTGTGACCTCTTGGTCACAAGGCAACAACCTTACCATTGCGCTAAGCTCCCCTTCTATCCCCCTAAAAAAAAAAAAGTTTTAAATCTTGTGATATACTATTTAAGAAAACAATGTATACTATAAGAATAACAGAAACCATAGTAATTAATTATGTTGTATATTATGACCTACATGAACTCCGCCCGTGATGAGTTAATCTTATTGTGGCCGGTCCCAAGCCCGAATAAAGGAGGGTTGCGTTAAGTTGTCAGCCAACGTTAAACTAAGGCAAATGTTCAATGAATAGATCAATCAGACTATTGTGTTAATGCTAGATTGTTCTATGGAAGGAACGCATTACAGGGTTCGACTATAACGTCTCGACAAAGACCGCTATATCTCCAGAACTCGGTTGTAGTGATAAATATGCAAGAGTTCGCGTTGCAGGGTCCGACTATAATATATCAGCAAGGACCGCTACATCTCTATGAGAACTTAGGTGTAATGTTAAATAAGAAAGAGTTCTCACACCATAGGTTAGATAAGAACAAATATTATAGGAGTACTAATAGTCTAAGATTTGGTACATGGAATATAAGAACCCTCATTGGTAAAACAATGGAGATAGTAGATACGATGATTAGGAGAACAATTAATATTATGTGTGTACAAGAGACAAAATGGGTAGGCGAGAAGGCAAAGATGATTGAGAACTCGGGTTTTAAGTTATGGTATACAGAAAAGAGTAAAACAAGAAATGGAGTTAATATTATTGTAGATAGTTCGTTAAAGGATGAAGTTGTAGGAGTAATTAGAAAGAGAGATAGAATTATAGCTCTCAAAATAGTAATTGAGAAAGAAACTATGGATGTACTTAGTGTATATGCACCTCAAGTAGGATTAGATGAAAATATCAAATTAAGATTTTTGGATGACCTAGATGAAGTATTACAAAATATTCTGCCAAATGAAATGAATTTAATAGGAGGCGATTTAAATGAGCATGTCGGAGTGAAAAATAAGGAATATGAAAGGGTGCATAGGGGGGGTTATGGATTTGGAACAAGAAATAAAGAAGGTAAAATTATATTAGATTTTGCGATAGCATATGATCTTATATAGCTAATACATTTTTTAAGAAAAGGGAAGAACACTTGGTCACGTTCAAAAGTGGAAATAATAAATCACAAATTGACTTTCTTATAGTTAGAAAAAGAAATAGAAAGATTTGTAAAGATTGTAAGGTCATTCTCGGAGAAAGCTTAACTACCCAACATAGATTAGTAATATTATATATACGCCTCAAACATAATATTAATAAAAAATAAAAAAAAAACTACAACCCGGTGCACGAAGCTCCCGCCACGCGGGGTACCGGAGAAGGAATCCATTGTACGCAGTCTTACCTTGCTTTTTTTTGCAAGAGACTGTTTCCAGGATTTGAACCTGTGACCTCTTGGTCACAAGGCAACAACCTTACCGTTGTCACAAACATAGTATTAACAGAAGAAAAATATACATGACTCCTAAAATTAAGTAGTGGAAGTTAAAGGATGGGAAACAAAACATATTTAAAGAGAAGATAGGAATACAAATATTAGATGAAATATACGGTGACCCTAATACGACATCGGATAAGATGGTATCAAAGTTGAAGATTATAGCCAAGAATATACTCGGTGAGTCAAAGGGGCATGCACTACCAAGTAAGGAATCTTTGTGGCGGAATGAGAAAGTACAGGAGAAAGTGAAGGAAAAACGAGCCGCCAATAAGGAATTATATATTTGTAAAAATGAGGAAAACGTGAAAAAATATACAATAGCCAAGAAAGAAGCTAAGAAAGCAGTGAATGAAGCTAAGACTGAAACTTTTGAACGATTATATCGAAAATTAGATATAAAAGAAGGGGAAAGAGACATTTATAAAATAGCTAAAGTGAGAGAAAAGAAAACAAAAGATCTTAATCAAATAAGAAGTATTACAGATGAATGTAAAAGGGTATTAGTAAATGATGAAGAAATAAAAGAGCAGTAAAAGAAATATTTTTAATCAACTTTTTAATAAAGGTTTAGATGACCAACTTAATTTAGGTAATTTAAATAAGTCAAATGAGTATATAAATTTAAATTTTTATCGTAGAATTTAAATTTTGGAAGTAGAATAAGCTTTAAATGGAATGCAAAATGAAAAAGCAATTGAACAGATGATATTCCGATAGAGGTGTGGAAGTATCTAGGAAAACAAGGTATTGAATGACTTACAAAATTATTTAACATGATATTGAAAATAAAAAAGATACATGATCAATGGAGGATAAGTATCCTAATTTCCTTATATAAGAATAAAAGAGACATACAAACTTGTGCAAACTATAGAGGTATTAAATTAATGAGTCATACCATAAAACTTTAGGAAAGAGTAATAGAAAAAAGATTAAGGAGACCACAGTTCTCGAAAATCAATTTAGATTCATGCCAGAAAAGTCGACAATAGAAGCTAGACATCTTCTCAGGCAACTAATTGAAAAGTATCGAGAGCAAAAGTAGGATTTACACATGATATTCATTGACCTAGAAAAAGTTATGATAGAGTTCCAAGAGAAATTATACGGAGAATTTTAGAAAAAAGAGGTGTTAGTATAACATATATTGAACTAATTAAGGATATGTATGAGAAAGTAACGACTAGAGCGAAGACTTCAGGTGGATTAACTGAAATATTTCTAATAAAGATAGGGTTACATCAAGGATCAACTTTAAGTCCCTATCTTTTTACATTAATTATGGACGAACTCACTGGACACATTCAAGATACAATACCTTGGTGTATGTTGTTTACGAATGATATTGTTTTGGTAGATGAGACACATGAAGGAGTAAATGCTAAATTAAAATCTTGGTGGGAAACATTAGAAGTGAAAGGTTTTAAGCTTGGTAGAGTAAAGAAAGAATATATGGAATTTAAGTTTAGCAATATTAGACATAATGAGACAAGTATTAAGATAGGAGATGACGAGTTGTCTGAAATTGAGAGCTTTAAATATTTAGATTTATTTTTGCAAGGTGATGGAGGGATTGAGAGAGATGTCTTACATAGAATACAAATAGGATGGTTGAAATGGAGGAAAGCATCGGGTGTTTTATGTAATCGTAAAGTACCTCTAAAACTTAAAGAAAAGTTCTACAAAACGGCAATTAGACTTGCTATGTTATATGATGTTGAATGTTGGGCTACGACTTGAGCATATGAACAAAAAATGAGAGTTGTAGAGATGAGGATGTTAAGGTAGATGTGCGGACATACGAGGATGAGCAGAATAAGAAATAAGAGCAATAGAGAAAAAATCGGAGTCACATCTACTAAAGGAAAGCTCCAAGAGACATGTTTAAGGTGGTACGAACATGTACTTAAACGATAAAAAAAATGCTCCAGTTAACCGATGTGAAACGATGACAAATATACACATCAAACGAGGAAGAGAAAGACCAAAAAAAGACTTGGTTAGCAACAATAAAACAAGATAAAATTTATTTAAGTATAGATGATATAGTAGACGATAGAGCTCACTGGCGTAGAAGGATCTATATAGTCGACCTAACCTAGTGGGATAAGGCTTGATTGTTGTTGTTGTTATAACCTACATGACAAGTTTGATAGATACAATCATATGACAATAGATGGTAAGGTTCCCCCTACTATAAATCTATGATGATGGGGAAGTTTTTTGATGAATACTAGTAAGTTTTCTAATGTGATCTAGACAACTCTAATACAACTTCAAGAAAATCCTCAACTTTTAAGATTATGGTTGGGCCATTGAATTAAAATTTGAAATTATTTATGAGCTTATTTATACTCATTTATAAACAAGGATTAAAATATTAAAAGTTTAAAATAAACAAACAAGCTTAACTTAAGAGTTTGATAATGTTTAAATAAATCGAACTTAAACAAGTTTGAATTAAGTTTGATTCAAGCTTGAATCGAACTTGATTAGAATCTTGATACCCAATAAACAAACCAAGCTAAATTCAAGCTCAATCTCTAAAAAAAGAAACCAAACCAAACTTGAACAACTTTTTCAATAGCTTAGTTAATTTTAGGCTTGGCTTGGCTCGGCTTGGCTTGGTTATCTTATCAAACAAGTCAGAACACTGTAATGCTTGACTCGTTTACAACCCTACTAGAAAACATTTCTAGGTCTCTCAATGTGAACCAGAAAATCAAGTAAACCTCGAAGGATTTCCACATAGCTATTGCCCACATTAATGAAGTTAGTGGTATTTAAATATTATTCCAACATGGTTAGGTTTGACATCCTACATGCCTAAATAGCATAATGCAAAAAGGGGCAGGAAAAAAACTCCTGTTCAAATAGTTTAAACTATTGCTTCCAGTTGACTTGGTGTGTCGTGCATAGACAGTCCAACTAAACTAAGCACTTAGCAACAAGTCAACAACAGACTTGTTAGTCCCAATTAATAGAATCAAGATTACATCAATATCATATCATCGAACTCTAGACAAGGTCATATCACTAGCAATATGAAATTGTTAAATCACTTTTTATGACCTGTTTATAAATATATAAATGTTTAATTAGTTATTTTGTAGTAATCTACACAAACGGTAAATATATAATTAATAAATAAATTATAAGTATATAGTATAATAAGGTTTAAAATTTTGACTCGTATCAAGGTTTCAGTCTGCGACCAAAACAATACGGTTTCGGTATCGTATCGCCTGTTTCAATATTTTTTTAATTTTTAAATATTAATATTTAAATAAAAATATAAATTTATATAATTATATAAAGTAATTAATAATTTATTTAATTAAATTTTATATACACACACACACACACAAGCGATCGCGCTCCGAGAGTGCGATTGCGATTGCGCTCCCGGAATGCGATCGCGATCGCGCTCCGGGAGCGCGATCGCGATTGAGCGATCGGAGCGCGAATGCGTTCGCGAGCGGGAACGTGATCGCGAGCGCGTTCTCGGAGTGCGATCGCATTCGCTTTCCCATAGCACGAGATCGCGCTGCCTCTTCTGCTACTTATCGGTATCTCGTCCACGTGCCGGTGTCGATGCCTCATCGGAACGAAACAAATCGAGTGTTTCAAGCGAAACGGCTCGAAATTTAATACCTTGGTAACATATACATGTTATATCATATAATCATATGGTTTGTATTTTAAGTTTTTTTTTATAATTAAAAATAGTATTTTGTTTGCATTTAATTTTTTTTTTTTGAATTTGTTAAATGGGTTGTGTTGAACTGACCCGTTTATGATCCAATTAATTATATGGGTCATATCACATAACCTTCTTATGACTTGCCAGATCATAAAATTTTTGAAAATAAGTGAACCCATTTATAAGTGAGTCATCATACGATCATAGATTTTGACCCATTTATTAAATGGGTTGAGTTTGTGTTGAGATTCAGATCATGGGTCAACACTACATGATCCGTCCATAACCCATCAACCCAAATTGCCACCCCTATCTCACATCTTCAAATTGATTAAATTTGGAAACTATTAGTTATCTTTGAACATGTCCATATTTTCTCTCATTTTATCATTTTTCAAAGCCACCCATACAACAACTCCTATTAGAATTTTTTTTTTCTATTGTCTTTTCTATTAAAATCACAAATTCATCTTAATTCTCCATGATGTTTTTCTGCATGTCAATTTCCTCATTGCCAATCACTTTGACCCAAATAGTAGTTTTACTGATCATACAACAGGCTTATAACATTTTACAAGCCAAAAAATCACAAAATGACTAAATGTCTCATTTCATAAAATAGTAACCATAATGTTCTAAAATATTTCCACTAGCATTCAACCCTATTTGAGTCATAACACTGCATTTGGAGGAAGGCCAACATGCCATAACTAGAACGTGACTTTTTAGCAAGGCTCAAAAGATATAGTAAAAGGACAAACCTAAGATACTCCTTAATACAGAAAATATAAATTGAAATACTAACACATTAAACTCCTAATTTGCTGAATAACCAAGCTTATATTATTAAGTACAGAAAAGTAAGTTAGACAAATGAATTGCACAGAAAATAAATAAGAACACATTTTGTCAGTAAAGCAAAAACCTTCCAGACAGAAATAAATACCTCCAGCAGCTTAACAGAGCTGTGTGATATATTATTGGTAGGAAAGTACAGTGTATTTGAACAGATGTAAGGAGTTGAGATCGATGCTTCCTTTGTGCAAAGCTTTTTTAACTTTCCCTCGAAGTGCCTCCATCTTGAACTTTCCACATTGGAGGAAAAATTATAAAAAATAAGGTTCTCACCTGAATTGTCCAATCTTGAAATGCTTAGCACAATTGATGAGTATTGAATTAAAGTGTTGGTGAAGTTGCTCTTTTCAACATATTGATTCAGTATCTTGATGATCAAACAGAAAAGAGAGACTGCACGCTTTAAACATCCCTCAAACAAAATAAACCTTAGTCCAGGAATGTCATCAATAAAAAATACCTCCATGTGAACATTAGGCCATCCACAAACCAGCTTACCATGCCTTGCACTATAAAATGATCGAAAAAGCCAAAAGCTTTGACTTTGAGAAGTGAAGTCCAGAGTGCATTGAAGTGGTAAGCACAATTCAACAGTAACTTGTTGGAAGTTCACAGTAGTCAACTTTTTCTCAGCTTCCCATCTAGGAGCCACTCTGTTAACAATAGAGAGAATGCTTGCAGAACTACCTTGATCACCATCAACAGCATGTTGTGTCAGTTTAGTTTTTAAATCTTCCTTTTTGTTTCGGAACCGTTTTCTGAAGTAAACATAAGGTAACTTCTTGCTTTGAGAATCAATACTTTTTTTTTGCTCAGAGACACCATTTATGTTCGAATCACATGACTGATCTGATCCCTTGCAATTTGGTAATAAATCCCTAGATTTCATATCCAGTTGAGTCATAGGGATGTTTTCTTTGGGTTCCAGAGATAATGGAGGACTGGTATCCTTCAAAGGGCTAGCTCTAAGATGCCCCTTTGTGGTATTGGAAGGGCAAGATGTAGCTCGATGGGTTGTACGTGTCAACCAGGAGATAATGGGTTCTGATTCTGCAAGGCTTCCTAGATAACTGCTCTCTGCAGTGGCTTCCTCTTCAGCTTTTTTGTTTCGTGTCCCTGACCCTGGTTTCTCAAAGTTAAACTTGCTAGAAACTTCACTGGGGAAAAGCAATAGTTTAAATCTTTCCTTTTGGAGGTTAATCCACTCCTCATCTCGATCATCATACTTAACATGATGTAACCTAGTCATAGGATCATAACTCTTAATCAGGCCAAAGTACCAATTCTGATCCAAAGGCCAGAAAACTCTGATTCGTTGCTTAACCAAACAAAAAGGGTCCATATCCCTCAAAAAGACTTCATAAAAATGGCGGCGCTTCCGAGCGAAACTTTTTCCATTGTGTCTCCTCGGGCGAAGAGTCCTACCTGATGAATCAATTGAACAAGCTTCACCTTGTGAAACCTTCATTCTCTCATGATCAGATTGTGAACAAGATAAGCTTTTCACTGAATCAGCTGCACTTTTTGACCTCTTTGCAGAGAAACCAGTGCAATTTGGATCAAAACGTGAAGAAAGCATTCTAGCAGCATTCTCCTCAAGGTTTTCCTCATCTTCATCCCGAGAAACAGAAACTGAATTCACACAATTGTCTGCAGAACGCACCTGATTCACAAGATTACTTTGTTCAGACATCTTTGTGTTCTCCTTTCTGTTTCCAACCTTTTGATTCCCCTCGATAAAACTGTGATTTCCAACACTGGTGGAAGGAGCAGAATCATCTTTATGTGACCCAATTATATCACACTCATCTACTTTCTTCTTTTTCTTCCTCTTCTTTTCACTCAATTCCTTTGGGCTCGAATTGTCTTTGACAATTAATTTATTATCCATAACATCTTTATGTCCCCTCGATATTTCAGTTTCCAAGCTTATGGGATCTTTAGATTTTCTTGACTTTGGAATGCCCCTACGCCGCTTTGGAAGAAGGAAATCATCATTTATATAATTTTTGCTTTTAGATTCATCAGCAATAGATGCATCATCTATCTTCCTTATGGTCTGTGAATAACGATCCTTAGCTATATTTTGTGCATCCCCATTTGATCCTTGCAGACTATGTGTGGCATCACTTCTACTGGAGGTGTCATCACTCTCAGGGACACTGGAAATTTGATCTTTATCTGACTTTGGGACATTAGAACTGTTGCGCTGCCTCTTAGAAGCAGGTACAAGCCTGCTCAAGAATACCTCTTTTCTGTTTTTTTCCCTTGACTTTGAAAGAAGTTCTCCATCCTCTTCAAATTGGGAGCCTAGCTTCTTCTTGAGGACTTTATTTTCTACTTCCCACACTGAAACCTCCTTCTCGACACCAGATTTTCTCTCAGAATTTCTTGGTTTTTTCACATAAATACTCTGGAGATCCAAAGATTTCGGCTTCTTAGGTATATCAGATTCCTCATTCTTCTCCACCCTAATTTCCATCAACAATGACAAAATTCAAAGAAATATCGAATAAGATCCAAATTTCATCACCCATTATACATGACGAGCAGACTGACGTCCTAATTTCGGATCCAAAAGCATAATTCCAAGCCAACGATCCCAAATCTGTCCTAAATCGAACCTAAACAAAGAAAAAGAAATCGATATGAATCATTTGCCCCATCGATCCCCACCCATATCGAAGCGATCAAACCGAGCAATGATGGAACAACATACCTAGAGATACAACAGCTCCAGACAAATCTCCGATCGATCAGATCCTAAATCGACGGGAAACCCGTTTCTGGATTCCAATTCCGCCTTCTTCCCGTAGTAATCGCCCGATTGATCGAGGTTCACGACGGTGATTTTCCAACCCTAGAAAACGAAGGGGCCTAGGGTTTCATACGCGTAAGGTAAGCATCGGGGGAAAAGAGGAACCAAAACATAAAATGAACCGAAATTTTAACAAAAACCGTAACCGTTGGATCTCCAACTGACGGTTCGTGTGCCTTGTGCCTTGTAGAGACGCACGACGCATCAGCCGGAATCCAAAATCGGAAACGACCGGGAACCAACGCACGGACACGATCGCTTCCGTTCCCGAAACGAACGGAGGAGATCGGGTTAATCGCCAGTGGGACTTTGGAGAAAAGGAGATAAAGCGGTAAAGGAAATTTTGCAAAAGTCGCCTCGATCTTTTTCCCTTTTATCATTTTTAGTCATTGGGTGGTGAGTCATTTACATCTAAGTCCCTTTCATTTCGAAATTTAAATGGCAATAATGCCATTTAATCCTACCAGCTCGTTGTTACCCTATAAAAGTTGGTAGGGCTCGATGATCCTCTAATGAGTTGGGTATTTTTGCTGGTGGTCCCCGATCGGTAGGTGGGGTTTTGTTGCATCAAAATTTGGTCATCTTATACACTTACAGATTAGAAAATTGTTGATTCTATGAGATTCGATTCGATTAGTCTAGAACTTTAGAAACTCTCTCACAACATTATTAAACAAAAACAAAAAAAAAATAGGAAAAAAATACAGGGGGAATTCATATAGAGAGGAATAAAATTTCACGAGGGAAAAGGCGAAATTATTCAAAGAAATCTACCATCATCACATCGCTTGAGGTAAGGTAATTAATATAGAGTTGTTATTCTATCACGAGGGGGAAAGCAACTGAATTATTAATATAGAGTTATTAAGATCGAGGGGAATATCCTAAACATTTCTTTTTTGTTTTTTAATTATATTTCAAAATTAATAGGTTAGATTTACTTGTCAAACAACATGATGCTCGTATCAGCAAATCTAAATGTTTAATATCGAGGTGGTTCCATTTCGTCGAGTAAATTACTCAATCTTCAAAGATATAGAACGTCTAGTTCAGCTTTTAAATATATATCTACAGGTCAATCTCTAGCTACAACATATTTATAATTTTTTTAAAAATAAAATGATAAATCAAAGACATTATAGCAGTTGAAACTATCAAAGACATATTTATATATCTACAGTTCAATCTCTAGCTACAACACTTCTTATTGTATCCAATTAATAGATCATTTTCAAAATTAATAGGATCTAAAACTTGAATATCTAATACTATCAAAAAAAAATATATCCAATTACATCTGAACATTGAATCTGACGTTCAGAAATATTTATCGCAAGTAAAAACTCTTATCAAACACCCACTTCCAAGATTCAGTTGCTTTGAAGAACTAAGTAATCTGAAGGTATGGGATACACGTTTATTCACACGGATCGTGCCAAAATTTAATCAGAATACTGAGTAATCAAGTCCTTTTTTGTATGGGGTCATATGAAATAAAATTCCATTAGACACTTGGTCCTACATTTCCATACATTTTTTTTCTCATGATTCTCGACATTTGACCTACAAGGCTTCTTCATTTTGTGTCAAATGATATCAGAGGCTCCATGCAAAGAAGCAACCACTCTGGAAGAAGAAGAAAAAAAAAAAGAAAAAGAAGGTTAGCAGGAACAAGCGTGAAGAGTACACAGATCACTGGCACAAAATAAATCAGCTAAAGCAGAGGTGGAACATGCAGCAAAAGAGAGAAAGATCACAAGGAAAACCATAAGTACAAAAAAATATCTTGATCATCAGCCACCTATTAGAGGATACGCTGTTGAGGTTCTTAAGCCGTTGGCCTTGTGCTCCTTCCACAGTGACTAACGTGTCGTCCATGTTCTCATCGATCCGGCCATCCGCAATGCCATGTAATTAGTTTTCAAATACAAAAGGATATGTTCTGACTACCAGATGTCCCCCTGCTATATAGAATGTAAGATTGGTCTTTGTTTGGGACTGGAATGACAAAATCAAACCCCTCGCGACATAAAATGATACTTGATGGAAACACCAAGTATGTGAAAACTGGGAATCACTTCTTTGTCCCTGCTTGCTTCCATTGTAGCAGGCCCATGTTGAAGATGCTAGTAATGCTAGGAAAGTTCAAAATTAACTATGATAAATAAGAAAAATGATTTTAAAAGATATAGAATTTGAATAGTTAGCAGAGCACTGAATGCCACAGAAAAAAGCAACTCCATGCATTATGTTTACTTGGAGAGTTTGAGGGGAAGGGCAGAAAGAAAATAATCCAAGTTGTGAAAAGAATGGGAATTCAATTTCACCATTTATGTTACTTCATGGCAACTACAGATAGAGGGAAATCATGAGTTGCAAAAAGAATCGATCGGCCAATTTCCCTTCATTTTTTGCCTGATTTGGATGAGGAAAACAAGGAAATAAGGCCATTGTACCCTCCCTCACTTTCTGCCTCTTTTATTATTATTTTTTCAATAGCAGCCCTACTGCATCCATTTTTATTGGAAGCCTAACACAAATAACATAATAAGTAAAGAATAAGGAAAATGAGAAAAAAAAGTGTTTCTTTGACCATGGCACATCGATCTCATTCCTTTCATGGGAGATGTGCTTCTGAAGTTGAGGTAGTGAAGTAACTTTCGTTTTGCAAAATATATAAAAGAACACAACGTGTTTTAATTTTCCTAATGATATTACTTAGCTCATGAATTGTTGACTCAACACTTTGAAGAGCTTCAGCTCTACTCTGCATGTAACTGTCCTGCACTGCAACCATTTGTTGTTGCTGTTGCTGCTGTGGAATCAATGGCTGAGCAGATGATGGGTCCCCATTTGGTTTCCTCCTGTCAACCAAGAAGAATCATTATTAGATGGTTGCAGATTAAAACATGGGTAAATTTTTATAGACAACATTGAGGATTCCTAGGACTGTTTTAACAGCATAAAAAAATCATTCCAGTGCACACCAAATTGAAGTTTGTAGCTGAGAAAAAAAAGAGTGAAAGGAAACACTTCATCCCAGAAAATGGTAGAAAACTAGAAACAAACATTTTTAGCCATATTTCACCAGAATAGGATTAAGGTACAACCACAGCATGACTCAGTTGTTCAGTAAATAAAAAAACAAACACAGTAAATCAAAGGATAATAATCACAATTAAGTCCAGGAAGCTCTGAGAATTTCAGATGTTACCTTGGAAACAAAGGAGATGAAAATGCTGAGCCATTTTCCCACGGTGCTGGGGGAGCAGGAGACTCATTACTTCCTTTAGAAACAAGTGGTCGCTGTTTAAGGAAAGGATTAGCCGCTTCCTTTCATCGTCAAAGGAGAAAAAAAAAGAAATTTAATTTTTGTAGACATATTATGAGTAATGATTTCCATCTATGTAAACAAATCTTAGTGCATCACCAAGAGGTCATATAAGGTAGGGTTTAGTTTACCTCAGTTCCCATGATTAATACTTCTTTGAAATCCTTTATAGTGCTCATCAAGCGATTCTTTAAATTATCAACAACAGGAGTGATTGGTAGTATCTCTGGACATATTGCCACTTTCATTCTGCATATTACAGAGGAGTTGCAGGTCCACAATTGCGCTATTTAAAGCAGTAATATCCTTCTTGATAACTGAGGTTAATTCTTGAATCTCTATAGCAGGGTCATCAAAAATTGATGTTCTTTTTGCCACTGAAAGCAAAGAAGCAAGTTAAGTACGATGGACAAATTTAACAACGAAGAGTACAACCATCTAAACCTTTAGATTATGCTAATGTCTAACATAAATAGAAGTGAGCTACAGTGAATTAATGTTACCATCCCATAAGTTCAAAAAAATAAGTGCAAAAATCAAAAGAGCACTTCTAATTATCTGAATTATCAAAAGAGTGCTCCTTTTTCAAATAATAATGATATTATTATTATTATTATTATTGTTATTTCTAGTACCAAAAACACCCTTGTTCCAACGTTGTTGTAGCATCTAGGAGTAGTTGCTACACTGTGCAGCAGTCAAACCATAACTGCTACAACGTATTAAAGTAAATTATTTTTTTAGTTCAACTCGGTAAAAATATACATAAAACACTTTTAAATAAAAAAATTATTTTATTAAATTGGTAAAAAAAATTTAAACTCGATCAAAATCACTTCAACAATATTAAAAGCATTGTAAAATTACTGTACCAGCCAATTAATGGCTGCTACAACAGTTGTAGCAGCCACTATTCAGCTGCTACGACAGTTATAGCAGCCACTATTTGGATAATACAACTATTGTAGCAACCATTAGTGGTTGACACACCATTGTAACAATTATTTAAAGACTACAACATTATTGTAACAACCACTGAATGACTGTTACAATAATTTTTTAGTTATTTTAATCTTTTTAAAGTGATTTTGATCAAGTTTAAGTAATTTTAATTAAGTTGGTAAAGAATGTTTAATATAAAATTGCTATATGTTTTAATATGTTGTAACATCTATTCCTGGTTGGAATAAGGGTACTTTTGGTTAAAAAAAATGATGAGGTGCCCTTTTAACTTTTTTTAAAAAAGGGGTGCCTTTTTAATTTTTGACAAAAAAGTAAGATATACTAATACTAGTATTTGTAGAATGTAAACGCCTAACTAATTGCTAGCATAACTAAGCAACTTCCCAATTCAATTTAGTACAAATATTATTGTATATCAAATTTTCTTGAATAGACACTTGAGTTATCTGCTAAGATGACATTGACAGAGAAACTCTCTGTTTGAAAGACTAGGTTATCTTATGAGGAATTTTCCTGATATATTTTTCAAGATACAAATTTACCCTAGAAAAAGAAATCACCAACTTTGTCAAGAGCCTAATTTCCATCTAAATTTTACATTAAAATAGGCTTTGAATTTCAAAAAATGAGTATGTTAATAACATGGTAATTAGAATCATATGATACACAATTTGATTTAATTCACGCCCAAAACGTTCAAACTATATGGGTGAATCATTTGTTTCTAGAATCAATCACATTTGAAACAATTAAGACCGATTTGATACCAATCAAGTAATTTCCGATTCTAAACTTAGATATTAATTAGCTCTAATTCAACAAATAGTCATAGATAATTAATTTAGGATTAAAAATTCACGTGTTTTATCCTGTTCGATGATTCATCTTCAACTATTCACACCTTATATTGTCTTCAGCCCTTTACTCATCAGAGGTTGTTTCTTTGATGGCAACCCATTGTCTAAGACTCTTAACTCATCAAAGGTTATTTATTCAATAGTGGCTCAACATCATCAACCTTTGTTGAACATCTCTCAAGCGGCCAGGCTCATTCAAAGCTTCAATGACTTCTTTATGTGTCTTCAACAAAAAGACATCCTATGACACTCATTGTTAGTCATCGACTAGAGGATCCCAAAAGTGATGTCTATATTTTTTAAGTGAATCTTCCAACACTTGTCCTCGGCAACCCCTGTCAACGACTATCTTCATGAGTGCCTTTACCGACGAACATCTATCATCCTTAGCAACTTTTGTTTATTCCTCAAGCTTCTTTAATTATATGACATTGTTGTCTCCTAGTCCTAATCCTCAACAACTAATAGTGATAACTTATTAGCTTGCAAGATGTTAGAGGCTTCTTCCCTTCATAGGTGAGTGCTTTGAGGATGAAGATGAAGAGAAAAAGAAGAGGAAGAAATGGTTATACTAAACCAAGATGAGAAGGATGAGGACATTTTGAGTGGAGAGAAACACAGTGATTGCAATACAAGCTAGGCGTGTCTCTTTAACAAGTTTTTCTTTATATGTTCCATCCATAGACAAAAATTTTAAGGGTATATGGCCTTTAGATTCTTTAATTATATAATGTGTTTTATTATGCATTGGCAATCTATTAATTATACTAGATATTATAGGGTATTCTTGCACATTTAAATAAGGTAAATTTCTTTTTATTTATTTATCTTTTTCACATGAAGCTTATGACTTGCGATTCGTTAAACCGACAAAACAATTCTGGATTTGAACCTCGTTTCAACAACCTTACTTGATAATTAATTATAACATTTACATATTAGAATTTAGAAAATGGATGTATTCTTTTGATCAACTGCATTACAACATCGAATATCATCACAAAAACTCTGTTATAAGAAGTTTAAACAAGATGTATCCATGAAACATTTACTAATGTCTATTAGGCATCTCCATTTGATCTCCCAACGTAGTTTCTAGTTCAATCACAGATGCAAGTTTTGCATATAATCAAAATGTGAAGATTATTTTTATGTATGATTAAAGCAAAATGTACAATTCACATAATCTGATTAAAATTGAGGTATAACTTTTTTTTATCTCCATAAGATCAATACTCAATACAATGAAGGGAAGCCTTTACACAACGGTAAAATTGTTACTGTGTAACCTAGAGATCACGAGTTTGAGTCACAAAAATAACCTTTTGCAAAGCAAGATAAGACTGCATATAATAGAACCTTTTCCGGGACCCTGCATTGGAGGGAGCTTCATGCATCGGACTGCCCTTTATAAGATTAGTATAGTAACATTTACAGGCATAGTCAAGTTTAGCTGTTTAAGTTTCTAGACCATGAACAAGACAAAGTTAAGTCCAAACTATTTGTCGACAACTGCATGAAACTTTCACAGCCACCAGTATTACAAACCTATAAGCTCAGATCCAAACACTTCCCTGGTTCATGTGAACTGCCACAGCCATTACTCCAAAATCTATAAACTTAGCTCCAAACACTTCCTAGATTAATGTGAAGGATCAAGAGACTTAAGTTTGGTTAGTCATGTTCAAGCTACAAATATATTTAAATCCAAATATATAACCTCTATCCTGACAACATAATGGAGCATGTGAAGAAGTTTTCCTTTTGTTTCCCTAATTTGAGCATAGTGATAAGATTACTATTGGGCACGCTATTAAACAAACTCAATTGACTATAATTAATAACTTGATACAACATCATCCAAAGAAAATAAAGAAAGCCTATGAATGAGCTGTATGAATAGAGAAAAATCACATGAACAGTATTTTAATCAACATTTAATGGTGTTACAGTTCTCAGCAATATAAAAAAAAAACTATTGACATGGTTGATACAAATTAAAATAAGAACTAAGGAGGATATACATGTCTACGCAAGACAAACACTACTTTTTACCTTTTAGACAAAAAAAATGGAAGACACTCTATAAATATAATAAATACCTAATTATAATCTTCCACTTAAAGGCTGCACATGCAACACAACAACACAAAGCAATCTACCAGTAAGAAAAATTACATGAGGAATTTGTTGAAGGTTTTTAAGATATTTGGTGGCTTAGTTTAAATTACATTTGTTATCAGGAAACAACTTTCTTGTAATTTGTGCAGTAGTTTAAATTATAATTTTTATCAGGAAAAATACTTTCTTTCAATGATTTAAACTCCATTCATATGTATACAAGCTGAATAATAAAATATTGAATTGAGAGCAACTTTTTAATACTGCCATTGGATATAAATAGTATTTCAGGCAGAATTATTGGATATATACTGTTTGATTCATACCCATATGAGACTAGTGAGAGGCGATGGTATGACAAACAAAAGCAGTACGGAATAGATTTCCAAAATAAAAAAATTAAAGTGTGTTCCTAAATAAAAGAAAACACAAATATTATCAGATAGGGTTGATCAGAGTAAATTTTTTGAATTTCCACAATGCTACATTCATTTTATAACTTGGATAATTGTCAATTTTAACAAAAATCCTGATATGCACTATTGTTAAGAATATACATCTTTTTATTTAAAGGAGGGTTAAATAAGTAATATTCTTCAGATTGATGAACGGAACAACAATTATAGAAAAATATTATAAAATATATTACTTTATGTATACTTCGGGCGTGCATGAGCGCACACAAGATGTGTGTAGGCATAAAAGGAGATATGGTTAGAAGTGAACCCATATCTGAAGAAGACATTGATATATGATAGGCAGATAGGAAAACAAAACCCTGAAAATCAAGTTTGCAATGGATAAAACAGCTCATACAGCGTTGAAAATCATTCACAAGTTGGGGAAAAACGCATAGTAGGCAAAATTAGTCCCACATTTAAGTGACATGATATTTGATACATTGTGCAGAAGGGGGTGCGAATCTAGAGCCCGGATTGCTCGATTCTAAATAGTTCTTGTGTGAACGCTACTGCATATATTGGATCGGTCACGGTATAATACGACCTTATAAATCAACTAGTATATGCCACAATACTTCTTGCTTGCTCACTCATGTGCACGAACACTTACAAGCTAATGATGCTTGTGCATTAAAGCATAAGCCCATATTGATTAAGGCTTAAGCTATGTTCATGCATAAAGGCCTAAAGCCCAAGGCCATGGAGCCCATGATGGAAAGTCCATTATGGTTGGTGGCATCTCATGCTCCACATGCTTATGCATGTTTTAGGCATGTGGCATGGTAAGGTCATCTAAGCTCCACATGACTTACATGCCTTGAAAACTTGCCACCACAAGCCATGTGGAGGTGGATATGGCAAGTTCATCATTGATTGGTTTCTCTTTATAAAAAGGAGCATGAGATGGTAAATCAACACAGGCAATTCTTCATCGTGAAGAAAGCAAGGGTAAAGAGAGAAAACGTAGGAGTGAGAAAAGAGAGAAAGGAAGAGAAACCTCTTTCTTCGAGAACTTTCATCATCTCAAGGAAGAAAGTAAAGAGAGTAAATCCCCACCAGTTTTTCCTTCATTCTGCTAAGTCATCCTTCGCTCGACAAAAACCTCGTGGTAGCGTTTAGATACCTGTTCGAGTTGCCACAACAACTGGTGTTAAGTTGTACTAGTGGTTTCGCCGTTTTATCCTGGGAGACAGACATCCTGCGTCATCTCATAGCACCGCCGGAGGGGACGAACCTGTCTTAAGGAGACTGCTTCTTCTCAGAACTCGGCGTCTTCATTCATACATAGGTGACGGATACCATCTCGACAAATAAGTCCGAATTGAATTATTGTAATTTTAAATTCGGTCTACTCCCTGTATTTTCGGCTTGATTGTGAAATAAGATTTTCCAACAATCTTAAGACAGATTTGTTCTATTGAGATGACCACAGATGATGTTGAGATGCAACAGGATCAACACGTAACGACCCCTTCCACCCCGATTGGAAATATGTCAATCAATCATGGAGAAAAGCCTGAGAAGTTCACTGGGTTGAACTTCAAAAGATGGTAGCAGAAGATATTCTTCTACCTGTCCACGCTGAATCTGACTCAAGTCTTGACAGAGGAACCTCCCAAGTATTCAGAGGATATAAGTGATGCTCAAACCATCACTGCAGTAGACACATAGTATCATTTTGATTTCATGTGTCATAACTATATCCTCAACTGTCTTGTCAATTCATTGTATATTGTGTACGCTACAAAGGACATGACAAAAGATTTATGAGAGTTTCTGGACAAGAAATATAAGTCAGAGGATGCTGGAGCCAAGAAATCTATTATTGGTAGATTCTTGAATTATAAAATGGTTGATTCCAAGACAGTGATCAACCAAGTTCAGGAACTTCAAGTAATTCTGCACGAGATACACTCGTAAGGTATGATTCTGAGTGAAATCTTCAAAATAACAACAATCATTAAAAAATTGCCTCCTAGTTGAAAGAACTTCAAGAACTATCTGAAACATAAGCGAAAGGAAATAACGGTGGAGGAACTCATTGTTCGCCTTCGAATTGAATAAGACAACAAGAGTTCAGAGAAAAAGTTGTTCTCTCAGGCTACTATAAAAGCCAACGTAGTCGAGCACGGTCAAACAACGGAAGAATCCCAAAGCTTCCAGTGTGCAACCCAAAGGAGGTGACTTCAAGAAAAAGTTCTCTGGGAAATGTTACAACTGTAATAAGGTTAGTCACAAATCTTGGTGCAAAGCGAAACTCAACGAGGGATCGTATATGGATCCTCGCGATGATCTTGAAGCACGATGGGTTCCATCCGCGGACAATGGTGGATCGACATCGGCTCCACCGGCATGTATCGTAAGCGGGGAGCTACTCCACAACTTTGAAGAAATCAAAGATGGAGACAAGTTGTTCATGGGGAACTCAACAACTGCGGAGATTAAGGGTCAAGGACAAGTGGTGCTAAAGATGACCTCAGGCAAAGAGCTCACCTTAAACAAAGTGCTATACGTTTCGGAGATTCGAAAGAAACTAGTATCTAGATCGCTGCTCTATAAACATGGTTTTTGCGTTGTTTTTGAAGTAGACAGAGTTGTACTATCTAAACGTGGAATGTTTGTAGGAAAGGGTTATGTAAATAATGAGTTGTTTAAACTCAGTGTAATGGTCATTCGGCCTAAAATAAATAAGAATGAAAGTTCTTCTGTGTATATGCTTGAGTCTTCCACTTTATAGCATGGTAGATTAGGACATATAATTATGATATATTGCGTAGATTAATTAACATACAAAGTATACCCTCATTCCAACTTAATCTAAAACATAAATGCGAGACATATGTTGAAGCAAAATTGACAAGGTCATCCTTTCAACATATTGAGAGAGCAACAAAACACTTGGCCTAATCCACACCGATGTGTGCGACCTGAAAGGCACACCGACACCTGGTGGGAACAAATATTTCATCACCTTTGTTGATGATCACACAAAGTATTGTTATGTGTACCTTCTTCAAAGTAAGGATGAAACAATAGAGAAATTTATTCTCTATAAGAATGAGGTAGAAAACCAATTTAATAAGAAAATTAAGGTGGTCCAGAGTGACAGAGATGGTGAATATGTATCACCATTTACTGAGTTATGTGCTGATCATGGGATCAGACACAAAACAATAGCTCCTTATTCTCCTCAGTAAAATGGTGTTATTGAGCGGAAGAATCGCACTCTAAAAGAGATAACAAATGATTTTCTATTAAGCTCTGGACTACCAGAGTTCATGTGGAGGGAAGTTGTATTAACAACAAATTACCTTTTAAATAAAGTACCCCGAAAGAAAATAGATAAAAGTCCTTATGAGTTATGGATTGGACAATAACCATCCTACAAATACTTGCAAGTGTGGAGTGTCTTGCCCAGGTTTTGGTACCTAATCCAAAAAAGATTAAGATAGAGCCAAAGACTGTTGATTGCATATTTATTGGATATGCATATAACAACAGTGTGTATCAATCGCATATATCAGAAATACACAATAACTCGATTCTTGAATCGAGAAATGCCTCGTTCTTTGAATATGTGTTTTTATATAAGACCCGAAATGAAGCAAATTCTTTAAAACGGGCATTAAAACCAAAAGAAGAAGAAACTGATAAACCAGTTAAGATAGAGCTCAGACGAAGTAAAAGAACTTAGGTGACAAAATCTTTCGGGACAAATTTTATCATTTTAATGTTGGAAAGTGAGCCCCAAAATTCAGAAGTAGTAAATTGTTCTCAGGGACCTCACTGGAAAGAAGCAATTGCATCTGAAATTGATTCAATCTTGCAAAATCATACTTGGGGACTTATGAATCTTCCTCCAGGAGGTCAACCACTAGATTGCAAGTGGATTTTCAAGAAGAAGGTAAAAGCAGATGACACAATAGATAAATACAAGGCACGATTGGTAATTAAAGGTTATCGACAACGTGAAGGTCTTGCTTACTTTGATACGTATTCTCCAGTATCAAGAATAACCTCCATCAGAGTATTGTTGGCTATTGCTGCTCTATGAAATTTGGAAGTACATCAAATGGATATAAAGACGACTTTTCTAAATGGCGATTTAGAAGAAGAAATATACATGGAGCAACTTAAGGGATTTTCTACACCAGGGCAAGAAAACAAGGTTTATAGATTGGTAAAATCGTTATATGGCTTAAAGCAAGCTTCGAAGCAGTGGTATAAAAAATTTGATGATACCATGAAAGAAAGTGGATTTACGATC
This sequence comes from Wurfbainia villosa, assembly GCA_025175895.1. Lineage (NCBI taxonomy): Eukaryota > Viridiplantae > Streptophyta > Magnoliopsida > Zingiberales > Zingiberaceae > Wurfbainia > Wurfbainia villosa. The sequence goes on from CM046005.1 coordinate 2,561,130, forward strand.
AATGCATGCGATAAATGTGTCTATGCAAAAGACACCAAAGATGTTTATGTCATTTTATGTCTTTACGTAGATGACATACTTATCATTGGAAGTAATGATAAGATAATCAAATCCACTAAAAATATGTTAAACTCAAGATTTGACATGAAAGACATGGATCTCGCTGATGTAATTCTAGGTATTAAAATGCTTAGAACAGCAGAAGGACTTGTTCTTAATCAATCTCATTATGTGGATAAAATTCTTGAGAAATTTAACAGAGATGATACTGCATTGACATGGACTCCATTAGATACGAGTTTACACTTATCGAAAAATCGAGGAGAGAGTATCTCTCAAATAGAGTACTCTAGGGTAATCGGAAGTCTGATGTACTTGATGACTTGTACACGACCAGACTTAGCCTACACAGTAAGCAAGTTAAGTAGATACACGAGTAATCTCGGTGTTGAATACTGAAAAGCGATAATAAGAATACTGAGGTATTTAAGATATATTCGTGATTATAGACTGCACTATACAAGATATCCAGTTGTGATCGAAGGATACAGCGATGCGAATTGGATATCTGATATAAAAGACTCAAAATCTACGAGTGGATATTTATTCATTTTAGGAGGTGCAGACATTCGTGGAAATCTTCTAAGCCAACTGTAATCACCAGATTCACAATGGAATCTGAGTTTGCAGCCCTTGGCAAGAGTAGTGAAGAATCTGAATGGCTTCGACAATTCTTAGAAGATATTCAAACCAGTGCCGACAATTTGCATACATTGCGATAGTCAATCGGCAATTAGTCGAACACAGAGTCATTTGTATAATGGTAAGTCTAGACATATACGTCGTAGACACAATACCATTCGACAATTACTTTTGACGGGAGTTATCACTATTGACTATGTAAAGTCAAAGGATAATTTAGCAAATCTATTAACTAAAGGGTTAAACAGAGAATTAGTTGTTAGCTCATCGCGAGGGATGGTTTGATAAGGATGCCGAGAGAAAATATAGGTACAAAGGAAACCCAACATATACTGATTGGAGATCTCATGAACTAGGTTCAAAGAGACAACCTAATTGCACTAATTTACGAAATCACTATGGGGGAACACACCAAATATAACAATTAATCACTGTGGGCGAGGTTCCGATGAAACAATGCATAAATGAAGGTTAAGCTATAACTTTTAATGATCCCCATATAGTAATATCTTACTCTCGAGAGATCACCTATGTGAGAAAGAAGTAGGGTCGTTTCGAAGAGAATTGAAGGCACAATTCTTAGACTTTTTCACAGAACCAGACGTATTCATGACCGAGAACGAATACACTCATGAGACTTGAACTGTATCAAGGAGAGTCCTGGATGAAAAAAAGTCAATGCTTACGCAAATGACAGAATAGTTTAAAAACATCTCGTCTACTGATCAACTAGTAAGAAAATAAGAAAATAAAGCTTCACAAGGGAAGGTTCAAAGGGTAACACCTATCTACCCTATATATGACTCAACTGTCGAAGGCTATCATATACCTTATTTCTATTCATGTGGGGGATTATTAGATAATGTGAATGGAAAAACACATAATGGGTAGAATTAGTCCCACATTTAAATGGCATGATATTTGATACATTGTGCAAAAGAGGATGCGAATCTAGGGTTCGGATTGCACGAATCCAAATGGTTCTTGTGTGAACGCTACTGCATATATTGGATCGGTTACAATATAATACGACCTTATAAATCAACTAGTATATGCCACAATACTTCTTGCTTGCTCACTCATGTGCATGAACACTTAAGTTAATGATGCTTGTACATTAAGGCATAAGCCCATATTGATTAAGGCTTAAGTCATGTTCATGCATAAAGGCCTAAAGCCCTTGTAAAGTCCAAGGCCATGGAGCCCACGATGGAAAGTCCATTGTGGTCGGTGTCACCTCATGCTCCACATGTTTGTGCATGTTTTAGTCATGTGGCATGGTAAGGCCACCTAAGTTCTATATGGCTTGCATGCCTTGAAGACTTGCCACCACAAGCCATGTGGAGGTGGTTGTGACAAGCTCACCATTGATTGGTTTCTCTTTATAAAGAGAAGAGCATGAGATGGTAAATCAACACAAGCAATTCTTCATCGTGAAGAAAGCAAGGGTAAAGAGAGAAAATGTAGGAGTGAGAAAAGAGACAGAGGAAGAGAATAAAGAGAGTAAATCCCCACCAGTTCTTCCTTCATTTTGCCAAGTCATTCTTCGCTCGACAAAAACCCCGTGGTAGCATTCAGATACCTGTTCAAGTTACCACAACAACCAGTGCTAAGTTGTACTAGTTGTTCCGCCGTTTTATCCTGGGAGACAGACGTTCTACGTCACCTCATAGCACCGTCGGAGGGAACGAATCTGTCTTAAGGAGATTGCTTCTTCACAGAACTCGGCACTTTCATTCATATACAGGTGACGGATACCACCTCAACAGATAAGTCCGAGTTGAATTATTGTAATTTTAAATTCGAGCTACTCCCTGTATTTCCGACTTGATTGTGGAATAAGATTTTCCAACAGCCATAACCTACTACCTGCGACGCCACACACAAGTAAACCAAGAAGCACAAAAACAGCTCAAAGGATTGTACTAAGGAGATGCGAACACGTAGTATCAATTTTCTGATGTTATTTAAGAAATGTAAAATTTTGGACCGCAAACATGTCTAATCAAGAATCGTATATTAACCACGAACAGTTCATATCAGAGACCCGATGGAATGATAACAATTTCGGAATCAAATTTAACTTGAAAAAAAAAAGTAAGCACTGAAATGCAACCATAACCGGTTACTTACATTTCGCAAGCTCAGCAAGTTTCTGTGAAATCTGATGGATACCAAGTCCAATTTGCGAAGCCTTCCTGCTGAACTCCGACTGGCCCTTGATTTAGGTCCTTCCGAGTTTGGCGCAATGCTGCTGCTGCTCGGCCCATTTAGAGTCGACGAGAAGGACTTCTTGCAATTCCTGCGCCCGATCACGATATGACGTTTGCCCCGCCCTAGAATTCATCGCCGGGTCACCTTACAATCGCAAAGAATAACCGAGCCGAGAAAGTACTTGAGGAATCAACGCCACCAAAGTTGGCCTTAGGGTTTCATTGCCCACGAGTCGAATCGGCTGGCCAGATCTGAGAGACATCGAAAGGGAACAAAAAAAAAAAAGGGAAATATTGCCGCCCAAATCAACAAACAAACAAAAAAAAACATGATGAATCCAAATTTGCATTAAATGACCCTAAATCCGGGCTCATGGTTCCGGGAACAGAGACCGAGCATGGGAGTTCGATTCCACCGATTTTACGATCCAATAGAAATCGACCGAGTTGAAGACCTCGCGACGAATCAAATACCGTGGATATTTCAAAAAGAGTAGAAGCAATTTGGTAGGATGTCGATCGAGGAGGAAGAAAAGTAATCCAAGCATTGTCATGGAGTCCGTACCTGGCAAAGGAGCCGCTGATGAATTCATCACACTGGAGCGAGCGGAAGGGGAACGGTGCAGCGGGGCGGAAAGATATTTTGGAATACGTTTGACAGTGAATTTTAAAAAAATTGTATGGACAGTCATGATCATATGAATTTTAAAAATAAAGTATAATTTTGACGTTTAATCATTTTATTTGGATAATATGATTATGAAAATGACCATTGAACTATGAACATTTTTAAATTTATCTTGAAGATTTTATTTAGAAAAATTATGAACTCTTCTAAAAAGGTCCATGGGTCATCACTTAGATATTGATACCCTTTTTTTTTTTAAATATTGATTAAAAATATATTTTATTATATATATACAATAATATTATCTTATGGTCTGAACTATCAATCTAATTCGCTACTAAGTATTATTAAAGAAATCACGATGTCTACTGACTGACGCGAGGCAAGCACATAAGGGTCATCTAAATCCAGAAAAAAATTTTAGACCTCCTCCGAAACTGACTCATGACACTTCTACAAGCACCATCGTATTTTAACCACCATGTCATCTCCGTGGGAACAAGAATATTATCCTATACAATCCATCCTTGAGAATCTCTATTATCTATCGTCTAATCTTTTAAGTTTCAAAGATTGAACTATAATATTTATCCGATTGGACGATGAATAATGGACTATAATATTTATCCCTTTGGTGGAGGATCAAGGTTTCGTCAATTGGTTGACGAAAAACGTTTCTGAGAAGCAAATTCGCGAAACTCGATTTTTGGATCCGAATTTGATTCGGATTGTGATCGTCTCTCGAATGACAACGTCTTCGACGTGAGACTAGTATCTCTCGTCGAGACGAGGCTCATAGCTTGTGAAGCTATCCCGATGATACTCGGTGTGGATACGGATAAAAACGATACTAGCGAGGGTCGCTACGATTGATGTCATTTCTGCTACACGTGATTCGTCAGGTATACCTAGATATAAAATTTCCTTGATTGCAAAAATTTTAAATATGTGATTATGTCTATGCATGTTGCATCATTTGCATGCGTGTGGTGTGTATTGTAATAAATAGTTTATTATTTGTTTTTCTTTCACTGTGTACATATTTACGAAATGCATTCGAACACAACATCCACGTCGATGCCATGGGAACCCTATATATATATATATATATATATATATATATATATATATATATATATATATATATATATATATATATATATATAAACTAACGATGCATTAACTTGTAGAGCCATTATTAAGGAACATGTATCCCAATTAATTAGAATTGACCCTAGTTAATTAGAGGGACGAGAGGATTGAAAGGAAATTACTTGAAGAATAGAATATTAGTGATTGCTGAAAAACAATTAAATATTAATTTCAGTTGACTAAGATGAGCAAAATAGAGTCATGTCATTAGAGCCTTATTTATATAAGAGTCTTAAACATCCATTTGGATGAAAAATCTATGATACTTTGAAGGGAAAAAAAAACAACAACAAAACAAAACAAAAGTTAGAGAACTCCCTTTCCCCAAAAAAAAAAAGTTAGAGAACTCCCAAAGTTAAGAAACAAGTGAAGACTCCAAAAAAAAAAAAACACTGGTTCGTATTCCCCTTTACACCAGTTTCCTCTAATTAATTACTCTATAACATTGTGTATTTGCGTGGAAAATAACTTACAAGAACAATCTTTTCTGATAAACACAATAGCACAGGCATAATTAACAACAAAAAACAAAACAGAACAGATAACATCATCACAGAACCAAAGAACAAGTCATAGAGCACAGTAATTTCTCGAGCAAATGACGAATCCAACTAAAAGAAAGACTTGATCTCCAAGTGTTGTTCTACCTTCTGCAACACTTGTTCCTTCGTCTCAGCGACGTCTGCCTCGACATCTTACATTCCCAATTCTTTCAGCTTCTCCAGCGCCTCCTCCTTCCTCGCCGATACCTCACCAAGCATCTCCTTGACGCCAGCAGGGACAGAAAGGTGGCCCGCCAACTTCTCGATGAATTCACTGGCCTTCTTCTTCAACTCCTGCACCACTTCGAGCAGCTCCTCTGCTTTCTTGCTGGCCCGGAAGGCGGAGCAGAGGTCGAAGGGGATGTGGCCGAGGCAGGTGACCCTGCTGCTGGACTGCGCGATGACGGAGGAAGCTTCGGAGATGAAGCGCTCGACTGAGGTCAGCCAGGAGGTGACTTCGTCGGGGACTTTGACTCCGAGCCTCGCTGCGGCGTCAAGTTTTCCCCTGACGTCGGCGCTTATGGCTTCGACGGCGGGTAGCTGGTCGGCCAGGGAGCTGATGCGAGACTGAAGGGAGCTGATGCGGGAGAAGAAGTCGCAGATGTAGGAGAAGTGGTGAGGGAGGTTGCAGACGCAGTCCATGGCGAAGGTGGTTGTGGAGGAGAAGAGAGGGGGATGCAATTGCAAAGGTTATTCCTATTTGTTGGGCACTCGATTTAATTAATATAGCCGCTGCTATAATTTTAAAGTGTTAAAAATTAATTAGTAATAATACTTTGATATAAACATACTGTCGTATATAATAAATTTGACTAAATTAAATTAAAAAATATTATCAATTTTAGTTTAATATATAATTGCTCTAATGGCACTAAAATAGTGGTAAAGATTAATGCAGTTGATAATAACACGTGTCAGATTTTAGGATCAATTTTTAATAAGTGTGAAATGACTTGGTTCTTAACTTTCTCATGCAAAGGAATTCGTTTGTCATTAAAATAATAATATTTTTAGATGAGAAATACATTATGGTACTATTTTTAAAAAAAAAATATCATATAGGGCATTTTAAAAAAAGTTTTGCTACATTTTTTATGACTATTTCAAAAATTCCCAATGTAGTTTTAACATTTTACTAAATCACACATTTAATTGAAAATATACCTAAAACTCCCCAATCTCCATATTATGTTTTACATTGTTTAATATTTTTTTCCCAAATGATTAATTCAGAATATATAAAAAAAACTTCTCAATGATTGAAGATAATATTTGTACATTTAATTAAATTGATGTCCAATGAATATACTGTAGCTCCTGTCCCAACACGTTAAGCATTAAGATAATGAATTAGACATTTTCTTCGTGACAATTTTATAATGTTCAAATATTTTATATATATCAACAAATTGCGTTTTCGTCCAAACAAATTTGTCTTCATTTCCTCCCGCCAAAATTGCAAACAACTTTTCAAAAAGTAAATTGATTTGTTAATAAAATAAATTATTTTTTAAAAAATAATGACTTCTTTAGGTAAATTAAATTTATAGTTTATAGTTGTTTTATTCAAATATAAAAACAATTATATAATATTTTTATATTGACAAATGATGTAATTAACAAATTTAACAATTTATAAAATAAAATCATCAAAGAATTTCAAAAATATTATTTGCATTATTTGGTAGCATCTAAATTATATTTCATCATATGATGTAAATAATTCTAATAATATATTTTAGAACTTCGGTCGTATATAATTAACATTTATGAACAATTTTTAGTAGTATCTAATTACAATATAACTAGCAGTACTATAAAGTTATTATAATTAATGTTAAATAAAAAACACCCCTTAATACTCCATTGATAATGATTGTTACCATATAATGCGGCACATCTTTTTCTTCTTCGATTTTCTGTCATCGAGAAGAAGTTCTCTTCGATTGTAACAATAAAGTTTTGGTATTTTCCTATCAAAGTTAACACAAGTCAAATATCGATCGGTGTCCCAGCTAATGACCCGTCGATGTCTAAATTAGAATTATCGAAAAAGACGATTAGCAGGCAATCGAAATAAAAGAAATGCAATATTATATAAAGATGAAAGTATGAGTGATCAATTCCCTCTTTCTTCCTCTTTACTTTCCTTTTGTAGAGGCCCTCGAAAGATTAGCCTCACTACGATTGCCCTAAGATGCCTGACGAACCGTTAGCAAAAAACCTCAAGAAATCATCGTCCACATGGACTACCACATAGATTAAGGTATTGCTATTGTTGAACTATCATGGGACAATTTATGAAAAGAATTTTCATGAAACCTATGAGACATTCTCAAGCCGTTATTAAAAAGGGACATATAAGAACGAATCCTACCAATATATGAAAGGAATATTTTTATATGATCCAACACTAATTAACTCTTCTTTCTTCTTTCCTGAGTCATCTTACTGTAGGTTAGCCCCTTAATCTTATCTCTTGAGTCATTCCCCTTTGACTCGGAACTCCACTCTTTTTGTTGAATAGTTTCATCTTGATTCAACGCTCTTTCTTTTTTCCGCTTTAGTCCTCTTCTTTTTTTCTACTTCAACCCTCCTTGACTCGATACTCTTTCTTCTTCCCGAGTCAGATCTTATTGACTCGATACTTTTCCTTCTTTCCGAGTCAGATTTTATTGACTTGATACTCTTCTTTCTTTCTAGTCAGATCTCATCGACTTGATACTCTTTCTTTTTTCCGAGTCCACTCTTCTTGACTTGCCCATCGCCTTCTATCCAAGTCGTTCCCCTTCCGACTTGGCTCTTCGCCTTTCACTCGAGTTGTTATTCCTATCATTAACGAGTCAAAGTATTATGGACTATGTCTATAAAAAAAATGGATCGCAAAATGTGTAATTTTGCACCATGATGGTCTCTTTCTAATGGGTCCGCCCTATTTAAAAGGGAAAAGATGCGAATAAACAACCACTCCATTATTGATGGAGGGTCAAGTTAGCATGCTGATTACCATAAACTTTAATTAATTAATCTTTATCTTTATAAAAAGTAGTAATCCTCATGTTCATCTAAAAATATTATTAATTCTCATAACTACATACTGGAAGAATCATTTTCAGGGTGGTGGATATTGCAACCACCCAACTCCAATTGATTTTGTTGTTGCAAGAAATTATAAATAAGCACCAGGAATTTGATACCAAATCTGATTAAATCATCATATATAAAAAAATCCAAGTTTCTGAGATAAATTATTGTTATAAAATGTGTATGACAATTTTTACTTATATTATATGACTATTGTAAGATAAGAATAATAGATATCAAATACAATTATAATTACCATCATATATATGGTGCTAGAACAATTTTAATTTGCCCCGGATCGGAGCATGATGTTTTAGTAAAGTTGAAGTGGATTACTTAATTAGAGAATCATTATTCTAATCCCAATTACATTTTATCTGAACAGTGAGAAGAGATTTTAGATGTCGAAAAATTAAAGTGAAGTCATATATATATACGCTTCTTGAATTTGTTTGGTGGATATTTGTAGAGTCAAGTTCTCATCTCTAAGATTAGTCAAAGCAACTGGTAAGACTGTGATCTCTTCTTGAATAAAGCATTATTTATGAATACTTGAATTATAAAAAAAAGACACATTTTAATTTTCTATATTATTATTATTATTATTATTAATAATGTATTTAGATTTTGATCTGATTATTATTGCGATGGACGATTCGATCTTAATTTTTTTCATCAAAATAAATTTGAATAGCATAGATAATCCAATGGTACGGTTGATCCAACAATCTAAATAGTTTGGTCCATCTAGAAGCTCAAATTAAAAAAAAAATCAAAGAATGATCTGCAAAAGAGATGAAATTTTTATTGAATGAAAAATCATTCTACTATATTTTTTATAGTCACTGGATACCTTGAGGGGTGACTTTAACTATATTATATTTGGATAAGAGATTAATTAAGAGGGTGGAAGATGATGCCACATTCTATCTCTTCCCTTTCAACGTTTATTATCTTACTCGACGGTTTTCTCCTTGACATTTTTGCCTTCATCTCTGCCAGTCTTAAGTAATTCTTTGCCTCAAATTAAAACTTTGAAGTAATTAGCTGGAACATCATATTTTTTTATAATTATTTCACTCTATCATAAAACTTACATACGATACGTAGATAGACGGGATTTTTCAATTTCAAATTAATTTATAAATTCTATTACAGCATTACTCCATCGATTCCTGTTCAAAATTATTATTATTATTTTTAAATTTTTTAATAATAATAATAATTTATATTTATTTAAATTGTCTATATATTTCTTTAAAATTTAATAAAATCAAAATTCATATAATTCTCTTATCTTTTAGAGATACAACCATTACCAATCTATCCACAGTACCGGTTCGACTCGCTTGCTAAGTTAATTAATCCTGCTTTTTCAATTCTCCTTCCTCAACGTACGTGCATACATAGGAGGTACGGCCAATTACCACGAAGAAACTCTTAATTATACTTCAATGGCTGAGTAAGCGTGCAAACAAAAAAAAATAAAAAAAAATTGAGCACACAAATCTATCTACCAAGTCTTTAGTTTCCACGACTTCTGTTGGATATTTTAAATAATTGAAGAAAGAAAAAAAATTGTAACTTTTGATCAAAGAAAAGTCTTAATTATATTTTTTTTTTTATCAAGATGCATAATTTTCAATAAAGATAAATAAATTAAGTTGAATGCGAAGTATTTTGTTATCTTTTTCTTTGTTTTGAATTGTCATTTGTTAGTGCAAATATTTAAACAATTAGCTTCATTTAATCTTAAAAGATATTTAGTCATTAGTAGTTACACAAAATAGAACTAAAATAAAGTCTTAAAGATAGTGCTTATAACACGATTTGAAGTCCTTAATATTTTCTTTCCTAAAGTTTCCATTTGATTTGATTTGGTTATTTGCGTAAACTCATACCAACAATCTTAAGGTTTTATTTCCACCAACCAAATGGCTAGTGTAGTAAAAGACCTTACCTAGCTCTAGTATGGTTAAATTTGACAGGTTTGATGGCGACAACTTCACCCGCTGAAAAAAGAGAGTCCACTTTCTTTTAGTATCTCTCAAGGTAATACACGTGCTCAATACACCCAAGCTGATGCATGAAGGGGAGGGGGAGGAGACGCTAGATGAACTTCGGACCAAACAAAAGTAGGAGACAGATGATGAGATATGTTGAGGACACATCTTAAATACTATGTGTGACAATCTCTTCAACATCTACCATAAGGTGTCAATTGTCAAGGAGCTATGGGAGAAATTAGAGGCAAAATATATGAGGGAAGATTCTACAAGTAAGAAATTCCTAGTTTCTACTTTCTTTAACTACAAAATAATGGACAATGGACCCATCATGCAATAATTTTCTAAACTAGAAAGGATGCTTGATTACTTTTCTGAACATAAAATGCTTTTGGATGAAACTATAATTGTTAGTGCTCTCATTGATAAACTCCCTCAATCTTGGAAAAACTTCAAGAGAGATCTCAACCATAAAAAAGGAAGAGATCTCGTTTGAAATTCTAGCTAACTCTTTTTGTGTTGAAGAAGTGAGAATGCAGGAAAGCAACCCTCAATTAAAAGAGGATGAAAAAGACAAAGAGTCAACCACCAAAGTGAATGTCATTGAGGTAGGCTAAGGAAGCAAGTCCAAGAAAAAAACTTTTGACATCAAGGTCAATGACAAGAACAAAAAGAAGAAAGACAAGTGTTATCATTGTAAGAAGGAGGGCACTAAAAGTATGAGTGTTGGCTTCTTATGAAAAGTGAAAATGCTCCAAATAACAAAGACAATGATGAGAAGTTGCTTGTGACAATGATTTTTGAAATCAACATGGTTGATGAAGAATTTACCTGGTAGGTTGACTTGAGAGCCACCTGACACCAGGGGCGAATCTAGCACTCACCCACTCCTAAGTGATTATTATTTATTTTTTTTCTCTCTTTTTTTTTAAAATTAAGATGATTATATTTTAGTATGCGGTCCTCCCAAATATAAAATCTTGAATTCACCCCTACCCGGCACATGCAAGAATAAGAGCTTCTTCAAGTCCTTAAGAGAAATTAAAGATCCACACTTTGTTGTCTACATAGAAAACTCCTCAATTGTACCTATCAAAGGCATAAGGGAGATAGATCTAAAATTCACTTCTTGGAAGGTTGTAACTTTAACCAATGTGTTATTTGTTCCCAAAGTTAGAAAGAATCTTGTGTCGGATAGTCTTTTGAATAAGTTTGGGTTCAAACTAATTTTTGAGACCGATAAGTTTGTGCTTTCTAAGGGAGGGATATTTGTTGGGAATTAATTAAGGGATATCTTTGTAATGATATATTTAAGCTCAATGTTATACCTATCAATAAGAATACATCTTTTGTTTATTTGATTAAGTCTTCAACTATTTTGTGGCATTATAGACTAGGTCATGTTCAATATAAAAAAATTTATAACATGATAAAGTGAGATCTGTTAATGCCTATAAGATTTATATATCTTCATAATATTATGATATTGTCCACTTTGGACCTAAGTCCTCATGGTTTTATTTTTGGGCTTTACCCAAAATGTTTCATACTTATGGAAATATCTCTTTTATTTTATAAGCACATGATCTTTTCAATGTCTTACCAATGTGAAACTTTGATTGTATTTCCCACACTCCCAACAATTCTCCCTCAAACGAAGGATTGCATTCAACCTCCCCTCAAGCCTATCCATCCTCGAAGGACTTCCTCTGCTCGATGTCCGATCTTTAACTCATCAGGATTTCCTATCAACTGTCTAGTCCTCCTGACCTAGATGAACTTCCTGCTAGTTGTCTAGCCCTTCTGGCCCAACTGGACTTCCTGCCAATTATTCGGTCCTCCCGACCCAACTGGATTTCCTATTTGGTGTATGGTTCTCTTGATCCGGATATGAGAGCTCCACTTCCTTCATTCGAGATTCATGGCTTGACATGAACTATGGCTATGATACCAATTGTTAATGCCTATAAGATTCATATATCTCCACAATAGTATGATATTGTCTACTTTGGGCCTAAGCCCTCATGGTTTTATTTTTAGACTTTACCCAAAAGACCTCATACCAATGGAGATATCTTTTTTATCTTATAAGCATATGATCTTTTCTATGTCTTACCAATGTGGAACTTTGATTGTATTTCCTACACTCCTAACAAGACCTTTTGCCAAAATGTGTACAAAATGATGATGGAAAGTATAACACTTGCATGTTAAATAAAATAGCAAGAATACTTTTTTTATAAATTGAAAGAAATACTAATAAGTTGGAATTAGTGCATAGTGACTTATGTGATTTGCATACAACTCCAACTTTGGGAGGAAACAAATATTTTGTGACTTTTATAGATGATTGCACAAGATTTTGTAAAGTATTTTTGTTGCATTTTAAGGATCAAACATTGCAAATGTTCAAGTCTTATAAACAAGAAATTGAACTTGTAAATGACATCTCTATAAAATGTCTAAGGACGGATAGAGGTGAAGAATATTATGATAAAGAGTTCTTTGAGTCAACTGGTATCAAATTGGAGTTGACTGCACCTTATACACCACAATAAAATGGTGTGGCTGAAAGTAAAAATAGAGTGCTAATGGAAATAGTTAATATCATGATGACTAATGCAAGTTTTAGCCAAGGATTTTGGGGTGAAGTTGTATTTACAACTTGTTATATACTTAATAGAGTACCAAATAAAAGAAGTTTAATAACCCCTTATGAACTTTGGCATAAAAGGAAGTCAAATCTCAAACACTTAAAAGTGTGGGGTTGTAGAGCCATTGTAAGAATTCTTGAACCCAAAAAGAGAAAAATTAGGAGAAAGAGATATTGAATGCATCTTTATAGGTTGTGCACAAAATAGCAAAGCTTATAGATTCATGGTAATTGAACACAATGATTCTATAGGAATCAATACAATTACAGAATTAAGAGATGCAATTTTTGATGAACAAAGATTTAGTTCCATTTCCAAGAACAGAAATAATGACTTAAGAAATGATGATGTTGCTAACTCAAATAACAAAAATGAGGTCATTGAGCTAAGAAGAAGCAAAAGAACAAAGAAGGCTAAATCATTTGATCCAAATTTTGTTACTTATCTTGTTGAAGTAACAAGAAGTGTACTCAGTAACAAAATAGCATTTTTGTTTTAATATAGAAGCTGATCCTAAAATAAATAATGAAGTTGTGAAATCGCAAGATGCATCATTTTGGAAAGAGTTAATCAACGATAAATATACTCAATATTATCAAACAATACTTGGGTTATAGTAGATTTGCCTCCTGGTTTAAAGCCCGTGGCTTGTAAAGAAATATTTACAAAGAAATGGAAAGTCGATGGAACCGTAGACAAATATAAGGCCAGATTAGTAGCCAAAGACTATAATAAAAAATAGAGCCTTGATTATTTTGATATATACTCACCAGTTGTAAGGATAGCCATCATAAGAGTACTACTTGTAATTGCATCAATCTAAAAGTGAGTGATTTACCAAATGAATGTTAAGACTGTATTCTTAAATGATGAGTTAGATGGAGAAGTGTACATAAAACAACCTAAAGGCTTTGTAGTACCTGGACAAGAGCACAAAGTGATACCAATTGTTAGGACCTCGGTGGCTACTAGAGGGGGGTGAATAGCGCGTCGACGTTGCTTGACGGAATTTGATCGCGTTCGTCTCTACAACACTTGTTAATGCAGTAGAAATAATAATAACAATAATAAAAGATAACACAAGCGTAAGAGACAATCGATATAACGTGGTTCAGAACCGAATGGTTCCTACTCCACGGATTGGGCTCGTAAGAGCCCTAACAATGCTAAACACCACTAAACAATAAACTCTCCTTCTTGGAACAATCTGGAGGTGGAGGAAATTTCTTACAATAGTTCTTACAACAATAAGAAATGAATACAAGATTATTACAATGAAATACAATAAAAGAATGCAAAAAAAACTTTACAATTGATCTTTTGGAAGCTTGCTTGTTTGGTTGCTTGAGTTGCACGTGGAGACTCTGATTTGTAGCAACAAATCACCCCAAAGACGTCCAAGAACCGATCCCAAAAATCCTCCCCATGAGCTGTTTTATAACCTACAATCGGGCTAGATTTTCACCTAGCAGTCGATTGATCGGGACCATCAGTCGACTGTTCCTGTAGTCGTTGTCTCACAACGGCATGAGCAACGTCGGATAAGTTCCAACGGATAGACCATCAGTCGATTGATCATGCCCATCAGTCGACTGATATCTCAATCAGTCGAGTGTTTAGGCCGATCACTTGACTGGAGAGCTTACTGTGCTCGTGGCCGAAGCATCAGTCGACTGTCATATCCTAGCAGTCGACTTATGACACCATCAGTCGATTGCCCAATGCCGACAGTCGACTATTAGGCCATCTTCCCACAGTCGAACTTTAGTTGACTCCCATCAGTCGATTGACTATAGTCTCAGTCGACTGATACACCTCAAACATGAGGTTTTAACCCAAGTATGGTGCCCCCATACTTGCTAAACCACCCTTAGCCTAAACCTAAGCCTTCTAGCCACCTCCATCAGCCTCACGCCTATTGGATCCCTCTAAGTCATCTATGACTTGTTCATCCATACGCTAGCCTTCAAGTGCTTCCATCAGCTATTGTCATGCTAATGTGGTCTACACCGCCAGGGCACATTGGGCTTACGCTGTCAAGACTCCGCTTGGACTTTACGCCGCCAACCATTGGGCTTATGCCGCCAAGACTTCCGCTTGGACTTTACGTCGCCAATATTCCCCTTGGACTTCTCAATTGCCAAGACTCAAGCTTGGACTTTCCCTTGCCAACCCATGTTGGACTTTCCATGCCAAGACTTAAGCTTGGACTTTTCATGCCAAGTATACAAGACTTGGACTTCTCCCATGACAATGGTCAAACCATCGTCAAACATCAATTGTGACTTGGGTTGATTGCACCAGCAATCTTTCCAACACATGTTAGACATCAATGTCAAACATCAAAACACTACTCGAGTCCAACTCGAGTCTGGTCAATCGTAACCTGGGCCGATTGCACCAACACAAAGTATGCAAGCTTGTGAAGTCTATATGGACTTAAACAAGCCCCAAAGCAATGACATCAAAAATTTGATCAAGTAATACTTGCTAATGAATTCAAGATCAATGAATCAGATAAATGCACATATAGCAAGTATTCAAATGGCAAAGGTATCATAATATGTGTATAGTGAATGACATATTAATCTTTGGTTCAAACTTAGAAATCAAAAAGTTGCTATCAAGCAAATTTGATATGAAAGATATGGGAGAGATCGATGTCATCCTAGGCATAAAAATTAAAAGAGAATCAGGATTAATTATACTCTCATAGTCTTATTACATTGAGAAGGTTCTCAAAAGGTACATTAATCATTATGATTGTAAGCCAACCCCAACTCCCTTGGACTCTAAAATTGACCATATAAAAAATGAGGGTTCATCAATATCACAATTTGGAATATTATGCCATAAGTTGTGCATACTCGGATATTGCTTATGCAGTAGGGATGTTGAGTAGGTATACAAGTAACCCTAGCAAACAACATTGGCTAGGTGTTACAAGAATTTTGAGATATCTCAAAAGCACCATAAATTATAGTATAAGCTATAAGGGAGATTCTTCAGTGCTTGAAGGTTACTCAGATGTGAGTTGGATAACAAATAAAGATGATCACTCTTCAACAAGTGATTGGATCTTTATTTTAGATGGTGGAGGGTTTTCTTGGGCATCCAAGAAACAAATCTATATAATTGACTCCACTATGGCAGCTGAGTTTGTAGCTTTAGTTGCAGCTAGTAAGGAAGCCGAATGGCTAAGAAACTTATTGTATGAGATACCTCTATTGTCAAAGCCTATCTCTCCTATTTCTATCCATTGTGATAGTACAAGTATGATTGTTAAAGCTTATAGTGAAGTTTATAATGATAAATCAAGATATATTGGAGTGAAACATAGTATGGTTAGAGACTTAATAAAATATGGAGTCATAACTATAGCCTATGTTAAGTCCAAAGACAATTTAGTTGATCCTTTGACAAAAGGATTAACCAGAAATATAATTGAAAGAACCTCCATTGAGATGGGGTTGAAGTCCATAAAATAAACTTTCAACAATGGAAACCTCAATCCAACACTACCATATTGCATAGTCTTAGATTCAATATAGTGAAAAGTACATTGTTTAAAGGATGAAATACTATATAAATGATGAGTGTTCGTTTTTCTACTAATAAAATGAGGATGAACTTGATGTTCTTAACAAGTCATAGAAAGTGCCACAAATGATGAGGGCATTTAAGAGCTTGCCTATATGAATGTAGGATTTAATTATTCATAAAGTTTTGGGTTTAAACTTTAACACATTCATGAAAGGATTGTGGCATAACACAAAATGTATGCTGGTTATAAGAAATAGAAAAAAGTGAATTTGTGTGTGATAATTCATGTGACTTATTGTATAAATCTTTGGTTCAAAGTTTAGCTACCAAAATAGTTTTACAAGTTATAAGAAATTATTACTAAGATAATGGTTCAATCGAAAGATACCATTATCAATGTACAAATTATCAAGATTTGTTTTGTAATCCATGAACACAATATTTTTAATTATTGAAAATGATGAGGGATTGTTGGATATTTTAAATATTTGAAGAAAGGGAAAGTCACAACTTTTGATCCAAGAGATACAACTTTCAATAAGGATAAATAGACTAAGTTGGATGCAAACACAAGAAGAAGTATCTTGCTCTTCTTTCTTTTATTTTTGAATTGTCATTTGTTAGTGCAAATATTTTGTTAAATACTGGAAAATTTAAAATATTAAATTAAATGGCCAAATAATTAAGGAAATAATCCTGGAAAATTTTCTGGATTTTTAGGGAATTTTAGGAATTTTTTCGGAATTTTTCTGGATTTAAACGGAGGTCGTACGAGATAATTACGGGGATAGGAAAAACAAGCTTTAAAATAGGATAAATTTAACCTAGGTTATTAATATAGGGTTTTCTATTTTCTATTTCCTTTTTCTATTTTTCCCCGTCGCGACCTTTCTCTCGCGCGACCCCCTCTTCTCCCGACCTCGGGCAACTGCCGCCGTTCCCAAATATTTTGTCCCGAGCCCCTCTTCTCACGGCGATTGCTTCTCTGCTGATGATCAGGACCCGCCGGCTTCTCCTCCTCGCCTTGGACGGCCGCGCGACGCCCTTCTTCTCCGTAGGTGTCGGCCTCTTTATCCGACGCCGGTTCGCTGTAGCCTCCGGATTGCTCGCCGCCAGTAGCCCTCTCGCCATCGGATCGCGACCGAGACCTTGCGGTCTTTGTTCCTCCTCAAGCGTCGACAAGTGCTTGCCTTCCTTATGCCAAGGCCGCCGCTGCCGAAAACCCCTACGTCGGCGACGACCAGGCCGCCGCTGCTCGTCGAGACACACACGCCGCCTCCATCCGCGACATCCTCCGCCGCTCCTCTTCCTTCCTCCCCGCGCATGCCTGTTGCTAGCCTAGTCGCCACTACATGCTGATTTGGGGCGGAGGCTGCGATCCCTGTCGGTGGTCGCCGGAGCAAGTGGTCTGGCGCCGATGAACGGGGGATAAAGGAGGTGACGCAGGCATAGCTCCTATTGTTGGTATCTGTCTTGACTTCATTGTTTTCTTCGGTCCATTTTGATTACATGAATTTGGGGTTGTGGCGAGGTGGAGAATTGAAGCTATGAGGTTCCGTTTAGGGATGTATGGTTGTAACGAGTGTTGTTGGCTGTAAATGGATTGTGGGTGCCAAGTGGTGGGATCCAAGTGTTGGATCGTGTTTTGAGGTAAGGATTGGTAGAGTCGTGTGTATGTCACCTAGGGTTAGGTTGGATTCATAATTATGATCGATTCTGTAATTCAGTATGGAGGATTGATTATGTTGAATAGGATAATTAAATCAATCTAGTGGATCGGATATGAGGTCGATGTAGGATTCAATTTGATCATTTGTTGTGAGATGGATAATATTTTCATATGATGAGTATTGATCATGGTGAGATAAATTGCAAGGATATGTTTTTGGATTAAGGAGTTAATTACAATTTATGACCTACGGGTTGAGGGTCTACTTGGAGATACATAGTAGTATTTAGCACGTTGTCGTGTGCTTGGATTTGATGGATTTATTTTGGATTAATTTGGTTATGGAAGTAATCGATTATGTATTCGATTTGTCAGTGAATGGTATTTTGTGCTTAATAATAGTTATGCGTTATGCAGGTTTCGGTCACGAGGCAGGTCCCCGGTCGTGACGTTTGCATTCTTACGGATATATATTTAGGTGGGTATTTTGACTTAACTTTTAGATTAAGTCAAATTGATATGCTAGTAGGATAGCTTACAATAACTTTTTCATGTTTATATGCCTGATATGCTTTTGGTGCCTACTAGATACATGCATGTGATAGGATATAATTATATTTTCCTGTTTGATTTGGATCATAGTATATGGATTAGGGATATGTACATATTGATTGTACATATTATTCGGATAGGTATTTTGAGTAGGATTTACATGTTTTAGTATCATGCACCATTTTTGCATGACTGCATGCTAGCTGGACGGGGTTCCATTATTGTTGAGCCCGCAACTAGTTACATGGCCTGCACACACTGCCACTCATGGGTTAGTGGTACATCAGGAGGGTGTGTGCAGTTGCTCTGTCAGGCTCCGCTGGTCCGCTCATGGGTAGCGATGAGGCAGCGTGGTAGCGGGCAGGGATCCCTCCTCTGGCCTATGACACCGGGAGATGAGAGCTTAGCTCCCCCACTATGTTTGGGGCAGGAGGATAGGTGTACTCCGACGATCCTGTCCACTCGGTCACTCAGAGGCTGATGTGAGTGCACAGTTGTCATAGCCCTACCCACTCGGCTTCACCATTGCGTGTGAGGCGGCTGACTGGCGTCAGGGGTGACCATGTCATTGGCACGACATGCATTTTGCACGGATTGCATTTTGTATTGTGTTTGCTGCATTATTGTATTGATGCCTTGGATGTGCATATGATTGTCATGCATACATGATACATGTTTATATATGGTCAGGACTCTATTACTTCTAGTCAGGCACATGCTCCTATATCAGGGTAGGAGATTCAGGTAAGTACAGTCATTTTGTATTTCTTGCTTGCATACCCTATTTATGTGAGACTGTACTGACATGATATTTTTATTGTTAGCTATACCTTACTATGCATATCTACTATACATGAGTTCTTTGAACTCACCAGATTGATTTATATCTATTTCGAGGTTGTCGTGAGAGTGCATTTGGGACCCACTAAATCGTGAATGTTTTATTTTGGATATTTGCTTTATGGTTTGGATATTTTGGTTAGAGGACATGTATAGGTTTGGAGATTGATTTTGTATTTGGATTTTTTGGTGTCCTTATGGACCTCTGTTCGGAGTTTTCTTCGGGATTGGATTTTGATTGAGTATTCCTGCCCAGATGGCAGAAGGGGTAGGTTTATATGTGATATACTTTTGATTAGGTCATTTGGTTGATGGCCTGAGGCCAAATTATATAACTGCGTGTGAGTTTGGATTTCGGTCGTGTTGACCGATGTATAGTAAGTGTAGGCCTTGTATATAAATTGGGATTGTCACACCGTCTGAGGAGATCTTTGTCGGATTTTGTGCGGGGTCTCCTTCGGGGCGTGACAATTTATTTGGTATCAGAGCGCCTAGGTTTTCGAGTTCCTAGGGGGTTTTTTTTTTGGATTTTTCGGAGTTCGCCACGTTTGGCAGGTTTTACGAGGCAATTTGGAAAATTTTAGATTGGTATGGATTTCCGACGATTTTTATATTTCGGAAATTCGAGGATTTATGACGAGGTCAATATGGGGATTTGGCAGCGACAGAACCTCTCCTGCGGCAAAATAGGTATGATGAAAATTTTATATATTTTTACTTCTAGTAACATCTGTTCTTGTAGCATATGTAATAATTTAGATATAGGCGAGGTGGGCGTACTGCACGAGACATGGTGCGAGGTAACCACGAAGGGACAGTGAGATCTCGGTTATGGAGTTGTCGAGAAGGGTCTATTGAGTTTTGACTCATGTGCGGACTTCGTAGTAGGGTCGCCCACCAAGGTGACGGTAGGAGTTGCCGTAGTGTTTATACTCCAGGTTAGATTTGGCTATGTGTTTAGTGGATAACAGGAAATAACATTTAGTGTATTGGTCACTATTCGTAATCGTGGATGGAGTTGACCACAAATGACTTGTTCAGTTTGTGAGTCTTGGACCTATGACGAAAAGATGCATTGCCTTTTTGAGAGCTGATCGTCTGAGAAAAGCAGGGTCAAGTCATCACGTTGGTTGTGAAAATCAAGGACTACAGGTGTTAGAGATTTTCACCGATTATGCTAGGCAAATTATTACTCAGGCAATGGACAAAGAATGTATACTATTGTGGATCTGATCCTTGGAGGTTTAAATTACGAAGTTCCATAGGGATTTTGATCCTTGGCGGCTTGAACCTTAGATTGATAACATTGAAGGTCGATAAGTACCTAAGCGTATTTATATAGGAATGGAGATAGTTTCTTACTATTGCAATGATCAAGTTGTTACTTGGTGGAATATGTAGGAGAATTTTGGGTAAATAACCCATTACGGGATCATGGGTTCAGGATGTTTTCGGAAGACAATATTTCCTTATGCTATTTTTGTATGACTCATTTGTTGAGAATTCTTGAGCCTTTAGTTGAGTGATAAATTGTTAATGGATTTCACTATAGAGTTTACTAGAATTCTGAGAGTTTACCCCCACTTAAGGGCTCAAGATAGTGATTGAGTTGTTTTCGATCACCACGATTTATTGGCTTACCTTGGGATTAGGATAGTGGATCTTCCATCAGATCCTATCGGGAGGCATTAGGGTGAGTCATATTTATAAAATGACTGCAACAAGTGTCTCAAGAGAATAGTGTAGTCAATCTATGTGATAATAACCTACACTTCGGATAAGACAACGGTAGAAGTCGTGAACGAGGTCTTTTAGCTAAATTCACGTGGCATTATGTCAAGCACGATATTGATCAGGTCTGTGGCTAGAGATGGTAATTTGATGTTGGTGATGAAAGTAACAATCTCTTGAGTGATCGAGGGATTAGTTGGAATTTTAATTTATTTTGGTGGTGATCCAGGCTCTGTCTCGGGAATGAAAGATTGATGAAACACCTCATTTCCCAGCCGAAAACAGGAATCTGGATTTAAGTTTTCTCCTCAGATATATGTCGCTATCAGAAGTGGTTTGTACACTTGTGGAGATATGAGGCTGGTTGTATGGTTCGTGAAAAAAAGGAGAGGAAGAGGTGTATACACCTAGATTCATACAGTTATCGAATTCTTTTTCTAGATCACTGTGAAATAGGGAATCCATTAAGAGAAGAAGTTGGATGAGTTTACATCTTTACTCGAAAGGAGTTGTAGATGGTTGAAGGATTGATCATTGAGGTTGGTATCAGATGATTGAAGGATTGATCATTGAGGTATTACTATAGTTTACCTTACTTGATGATATATTGAGAGGTACAGGTGTTTACAAATATCTATGGTTAAAACATGTACAAATAGGATTAAAAGGATTTTTATATTTGGATCATGTGGATTAATAGTGTTTCCACTGATAGGTGAGATGTTGAGATGATTACTGTGATGATTATCACAGGGGTATGAAAATGATTTTGGATGTTTAGAGGTTGATTGATGGAAATGTTATATTATGGTGAGAGAGTTGACTTAATTGTTTTATAGTTGACTTGGTTGATATGATGTGGATATCTGGATATTAACTTGGAGGTTATGATTGTGACATGGTGGTATAAAAATGTCTCTCGGATGTCTGTATAATTCGAGAGTAATCAAATGTAGTGTCGGATGAACTTCTAGGCTTGCCGCTGTATAGGCAAGTAGAGTAGGCGATCGGAGTGATTTCGGAAATAGTTTCGATATCGAAGATCCCCTACTAGGTGATAATTTATTTGGTACTGAGGTAATGATATTTTTACGAGCCTAATATTTTTACTTATGGTGCGTTAGTTGAGGGCTAGTGTAAAGCGCACAAGATTGTTAAAGCTCATGATATACTCAAAGCAATGTCATTAAATTAGCTGTAAGCCAAATGGAGTTGCTTGGATATCGTTATCGATCGGTCTTTCAGAATTGGCAAGGTTGATGATGCCAAGAGGTATTTGTTAGAATGACGATTTTTCAGGGGATAATTTAGTTGGTATCAGTGTTGCTTAACACTATGGGAATTGGAAGAATCTAAGTTCCAATTAAAGGAGGTATTGGATGAGATATTTGTTGTCCCAGTATTTTATTTTTTGAGAAGCTCTGGAACTTGTTGTTCAAAGATATATGAACCTTTGAGGTTATACATCAATTATTGATGATGAAATGCGGTAGTGGTAGAAGGAAATGAATATCCTTCACGGTGGATTGAGGATCTAATTAGATCAGCTTTAGGACACCTGTGTATACTCTAGGATTGATTTATGATTGGTGTGTTGATATTGTAGTGACAGGGTGTCATACAATTATCAAAGTTATAGGGATGATTGATATATCATCAGCCTAGAGTAAAGAGGACGCGGTGTATAGTGATAACAATTTATTTGGTATCGAGGTTTGTTTATCTTGTTTGACTTATGACAACTTAGTCGTCAGGATTTAGGAAATGTATTCTGGACACGATTGGATCATTTATGATGGTGACAGTTGGAGTTGAGCACTCGGCCACCGTAGATGATGGTTTTCTGGTATTGATTTGATCATTACCATAGATATGGATAGGATGCTCTAGCAGTATTACATCGTTACTGGTTGGATCAGGAAGGTGTTGGAATTTATTTGGTCTGAAGCTTGTGAACATAGTTTCAGAGCTCAGACGATGGTTGACTTTTACACCAGAGTTGTTTGATCATTCTCGGGTGGAAGGAAGGGTATTGTATGCGGATCTGATGTTTGAGAATAGAGCATTTACGATGTAGTTGATCAAGACGTATCCCATGTTTACGTCAAATGAGGAACTACGATGGGTTGTCATATATATATGACGTGGACCTAGTAGGAGTTGTTATGTTGTTTTGTAGAGGTGAGGAGGATATGCTTATGAGGTTTTAGCTAGCTCTTTGTGTAGTTGCATTTGAATTTAGGAAGAGTTACTATTGATTCGGGAACAATGATAGAGATTCCTGTTGTGATGATAGAGAGCATCTACAATAGAGTTGTACTTTTGCTCTACCGGTGCGGAATTAGTGATATTGGAATTTGTATGTAGTAGGTGGCTAGATAGCTACATGGCATCTTGACTGACTATGAGTCCCGGTCGTGGTAGCATGTCGTTGCCCGTAAGTAGTGCCTTTTGCATTACTCCGAGAGCCACGAGACTTGGTTACGATATTTTGATAGGTATTGCTGAAGATTGCAATAGGTTGTATATGTTGCAGATGTTTAAGATTGTATCCGGAAAATAGTAGGTATTGAAACGTTCTCCGTGGAGGAACGACATGCGGAATATAGTTGATTTGGAAGTCTGGTAAAGGTGGTATATAAATAATCAGTAAGGTTCTGTACCAAGAGGAAAGTGGGAGCCTAGTATGATGGACGGTGTTGGGAGATTATTTGGAATTCGGAAAGGACTTAGTATGATTAGCTAAGTCCGCTCATTTTCGTTCGATCCATACGATGAGTTTGTTGGATCACTGGATAGGTTATACTATGGCGATTTCCAGTTCATGGAGGATCTTGAGTATCGTATGCGATAGCGATTCAGGATTTACCTTAGGATTATGGTAAAGTCTTTAATAGGTCACGGATATCAAGCTCTACTCTGGTACAGCTAGGTACTTATTATAGGTGGTCGATATGAAGATATTATTTTGCTATAAGCAGGTGATTTGAGGTTAAGGGATATCAGTAACCCCACTTAGTCACTTGAGGTGTGACTTGTCTCCAGATGCTTGAGATGGTTGTTGGGACATCTCGTACTAATATACGAGTAGGAAATTTAGGGATCAAATTTTTATTAGTGGGGGAGAATGTTAAATACTGGAAAATTTAAAATATTAAATTAAATGGCCAAATAATTAAGGAAATATCTTGGAAAATTTTCGGGATTTTTAGGGAATTTTAGGAATTTTTTCGGAATTTTTCTGGATTTAAACGGAGGTCGTACGAGATAATTACGGGGATAGGAAAAACATGCTTTAAAATAGGATAAATTTAACCTAGGTTATTAATATATGGTTTTCTATTTTCTATTTCCTTTTTCTATTTTTCCCCATCGCTGACCCCTCTTCTCCCGACCTGCAGCTCGCTGCTTCCCAAATTTTTTTTCCCGAGCCCCTCTTCTCACGGCGATTGCTTCTCTGCCGATGATCAGGACCCGTCGGCTTCTCCTCCTCGCCTTGGACGGCCGCGCGACGCCCTTCTTCTCCGTAGGTGTCGGCCTCTTTGTCACTGACGCCGCCGGTTTCGCCTGTAGCCTCCGGATTGCCGCCGCCGTAGCCCTCTCTGCCACCGATGCCGCCGAGACCGAGACTCGCGCGGCCATTGTTCCTACTCAAGCGTCGACAAGTGCTCGCCTTCCTTATGCCAAGGCCGCTGCCGCTCGCCCGAGCCCCACACGTCGACGACCAGGCCGCCGCTGCTCGTCGAGACACACACGCCGCCTCCATCCGCGACATCCTCCGTCGCTCCTCTTCCTTCCTCCCCGCGCACGCCTGTTGCTAGCCTAGTCGCCACTACATGCTGATTTGGGGCGGAGGCTGCGATCCCTGTCGGTGGTCGCCGGAGCAAGTGGTCTGGCGCCGATGAACGGGGGATAAAGGAGGTGACGCAGGCATAGCTCCTATTGTTGGTATATGTCTTGACTTCATTGTTTTCTTTCGGTCCATTTTGATTCTGTGAATTTCAGGGGTTGTGGCAGGGTGGAGAATTGAAGCTATGAGGTTCCGTTTAGGGATGTATGGTTGTAACGAGTGTTGTTGGCTGTAAATGGATTGTGGGTGCCAAGTGGTGGGATCCAAGTGTTGGATCGTGTTTTGAGGTAAGGATTGGTAGAGTCGTGTGTATGTCACCTAGGGTTAGGTTGGATTCATAATTATGATCGATTCTGTAATTCAGTATGGAGGATTGATTATGTTGAATAGGATAATTAAATCAATCTAGTGGATCGGATATGAGGTCGATGTAGGATTCAATTTGATCATTTGTTGTGAGATGGATAATATTTTCATATGATGAGTATTGATCATGGTGAGATAAATTGCAAGGATATGTTTTTGGATTAAGGAGTTAATTACAATTTATGACCTACGGGTTGAGGGTCTACTTGGAGATACATAGTAGTATTTAGCACGTTGTCGTGTGCTTGGATTTGATGGATTTATTTTGGATTAATTTGGTTATGGAAGTAATCGATTATGTATTCGATTTGTCAGTGAATGGTATTTTGTGCTTAATAATAGTTATGCGTTATGCAGGTTTCGGTCACGAGGCAGGTCCCCGGTCGTGACGTTTGCATTCTTGCGGATATATATTCAGGCGGGTATTTTGACTTAACTTTTAGATTAAGTCAAATTGATATGCTAGTAGGATAGCTTACAATAACTTTTTCATGTTTATATGCCTGATATGCTTTTGGTGCCTACTAGATACATGCATGTGATAGGATATAATTATATTTTCCTGTTTGATTTGGATCATAGTATATGGATTAGGGATATGTACATATTGATTGTACATATTATTCGGATAGGTATTTTGAGTAGGATTTACATGTTTTAGTATCATGCACCATTTTTGCATGACTGCATGCTAGCTGGACGGGGTTCCATTATTGTTGAGCCCGCAGCTAGTTACATGGCCTGCACACACTGCCACTCATGGGTTAGTGGTACATCAGGAGGGTGTGTGCAGTTGCTCTGTTCGAGCTCCGGTCCGCCATGGGTAGCGATGAGCGTGTGGTAGCGGGCGAGGATCCCTCCTCCGCCTATGACACCGGAGATGAGAGCTTAGCTCCCCACTATGTTTGGGGGAGGATAGGTGTACTCGACGATAGATCCTGTCCCACTCGGCCACTCAGAGCGTGATGACAGAGTGCACAGCTTGTCATAGCCCTACCCACTCGGCTTCACCATTGCGTGTAGAGGCGGCCGATCAAGGCGTCGAGAGTGACCATGTCATTGCACGACATGCATTTTGCGGATTACATTTTGTATTGTGTTCTTTGCATTATTGTATTGATGCCTTGGATGTGCATATGATTGTCATGCATACAGGATACATGTTTATATATGGTCAGGACTCTATTACTTCTAGTCAGGCACATGCTCCTATATCAGGGTAGGAGATTCAGGTAAGTACAGTCATTTTGTATTTCTTGCTTACATACCCTATTTATGTGAGACTGTACTGACATGATATTTTTATTGTTAGCTATACCTTACTATGCATATCTACTATACCCGCAGAGTTCTTTGAACTCACCCCGTTGATTTATATCTATTTCAGGATGAAGCTGTCAGGAGAGTGCAGCTGCCGGACCCCCACTCGTCGTGAATGTTTTATTTTGGATATTTGCTTTATGGTTTGGATATTTTGGTTAGAGGACATGTATAGGTTTGGAGATTGATTTTGTATTTGGATTTTTTGGTGTTCTTATGGACCTCTGTTCGGAGTTTTCTTCGGGATTGAATTTTGATTGAGTATTCCTGCCCAGATGGCAGAAGGGGTAGGTTTATATGTGATATACTTTTGATTAGGTCATTTGGTTGATGACCTGAGGCCAAATTATATAACTGCGTGTGAGTTTGGATTCCGGTCGTGTTGACCGATGTATAGTGGCCGTGTAAGCCTTGTATGTAAATTGGGATTGTCACCCGTACAGGGGAGATGTTGCCGGATTTTTGTCTGGCGGGGTCTCCTTCGGGGCGTGACATATTTAGACAATTAGCTTCATCTAATTCTAAAAGATATTTGATCATTAGTAGTTGTACAAAATAGAGACCAAATAAAATATTAAGGATAATATTTATAACATGATTTGAAGTCTTCTTTTTAATATAATATTTTTTTTCTAAAATTTTTATTTGATTTAGTTGTTTACGGAAACTCATACCAACAACTTCTGTCCGGATGAAGTGGGTTATTTACAAACTTTCTGCGTAGCATTCTGCAACTATTCAGTGCTAAAGAAGTTAGGTACGTAAGGCTGTCCAATGATCTATGCTTTCGCCTTGTGGATGCATGGCTTTTATAGCATTTGCTATGAAAAGCTCAAAAGAACCATGCTGAACTATAAGTCATGCATTTCACTTGAAGATTCTTCGATACTTAGCAGAATTCAGTGGTTTGCATATCAACTACGTGGAAAAAAAAAATAATAAATAATTAAGAGGAAGAAGAAACAGTTGGAGGAGAATATATAAGAGCACAGGAGAAAAAAAAAGAGGAAAATTAAACAGCTAGCTATGTTGATAGTTTTGATCTATTGTTTTCCCATCGTTCAGGACTAGAAATGGCTGGAAAAAGAGTAGAACACGATAAGCTAGGGAGGTTAGAAAAGGCATGATCGCAGAAACAAAGGGCAGTACTATTGACCGTGGATTTAAATTTTATACTGTACCAATTGGATAGGATGAAATTTACTGTTTCACTACTTACTAGCTAGAAAAGTATCATATTGGCACTGCAACTGCACAAGACCGTCGTGTGTTAGAGGATCGGTGACCGGTTAGAGAGGGGTAAATAGTTCAATTTGTATAGGCGATGAAAATCGTTTATTCGTTGCGTGTCGCTTGTCTACAATTGTCATTAGCACAGCAGAAACAATAGAAATACTAAACAACAATACACTCAGTACACACAAATACATAATGATATATGTGGTTCGGAACTTTAGGGTTTTTACTCCACGAGCTAAGCTCAACGAGCTCAAGTTATTCGCACGACACTAACAAAGCTCCTTCTCGACTACAAGTCGGAGGCGGAGAAATCTCGTACAAGCAATTACAAAGTAATACAAAATGTACAAGCAAATACAAAGACTACAAATGAAATACATAAAAAATACTTTACAAAAAATGACTTTAAACTTTTGCTTGTTGCTTGCTTTGGATTGCCCTTAAAGGACTGGAATGCAGCAGCAATTTCCCTCCAAAATCTCCCCAAAAACCTTGGCGAAATCCTTCATCTTAAGCAATATTTATAACCTGCATCGAGCTGATTTCGCGCCCAGCAGTCGACTGTCAACAGTGTCATCGTGAGACAATGACTCGATCCACGCAGGAAAAATCCAACGAATCTCCCATCAGTCGACTGGTAACTTCACCAGTTTGATTGATCTCCTCGTAGTCGACGGCCCAATCGGCTACGGAGCATTCTGTGCCCGCGACAATTCCATCAGTCGACTATCGTCCCTTGGCAGTCGACTACTATCGACAACAATCGACTGCCAATACTTGGCAGTCGATTGTCAGGCCACAAAATGCAGTTGAACACCAGTCGATCATCAGTCGACTTGTATCAGTCGAATCGACACCTATGCCAGTTGATTGCTGTCGGGTAAAACCTCAAACAAATACTTATTTGAGCATTCGACCATCGAATAAAATCTCAAACACCATGTTTGAACATCTGACACATCGTCTTAGCCACTTTACTAAGTCCACCTCATCCTCTCATGGAGTTCCCCATCGAAACTCTCTTCCCTAGGCCTACGTCCCTTGGATGCAGTAAGCACACGATTTTGCAATGTCATCCTTCACGTCTCTTGCCTTCGAAGTCTACTTCCCTTGGGCCTCATGTTGGTGTAATCGACCCAGGTCACGATTGACCAGACTCGAGTTTGACTCAAGTGATGTTTTGATGTTTGACAAAGTGGTTTGACATAGTATGTTTGACATTGATGTCGGTTAATATTTTGGGGAGATTGTTTATACAATCGACCCAGGTTATAATTGACCAGACTCGAGTTTGACTCGAGGGAGACTTTGATGGTTGACTAGGGTTGACCATGTGATTATGGGAAAGTCCAAGCATGGGTCTTGGCAAGGTAAAGTCAGTCATGGGTACTTGGCATGGAAAGTCCAAGTCTTGAGTACTTGGCACAAGGGAAGTCCAAGCATGGGTCTTGGCATGGAAAGTCCAACATGGGTTGGCAAGGGAAAGTCCAAGTTTGAGTCTTGGCATTTGAGAAGTCCAAAAGGTTTGATATTGGTGGCGTAAAGTCCAAGGGTGGAGTCTTAGCAGCATAAGTCCAATGGTTGACGGCGTAAAGTCCAAGCGGAGTCTTGGCGACGTAAGTCCAATGTGCTTTGGCGGTGTAGACACCGTTAGCATGACATAGCCGAGGGAAGCACCTGGAGGCTAGCGCGATGGATGAACAAGTCATGGATGACTTGGAGGGATCCGAGAGGCGTGAGGCTGATGGAGGTGGCTAGAAGGCTTAGGTCTAGGCTAAAGGTGGTCTAGCAAGTATGGGGGCACCATACTTGGGTTAAAACCTCATATTTGAGGTTGACAGTCGATTGACATTATGGCCGATTCGACTGCTGTGAGTCGACTAGAGTTCGATTGTCGGTTTAGAGCTGGAATTGCTCTGGCAGTCGACTGCTCATTGGAGCAATGATCGCTAAGGGATGGCAATGATCGCCGATTAAGTTTCGAGCGAAACGCTCGACGCCGGCTGGCGGGCGGCGCTGGCAATCGACTGCCAAGAGATCCGTTGGAGTTTTTCCAGCGTGGATCGACCCGTTGTCTCACGACAACAGTGGCATCAGTCGACTGGTGACTTATGGCAGTCGACTGATCGGCGGAAATCCAGCCCGACGCAGGTTAAAAGCAGCTGTTCGTGGGAGGATTGAAGCAAGGGTTTTCTTGGGCGATTTGAAGGGGAATAGTTGGTGCTCTTCCAGTCCTTCAAGGCTAGTCCAAGGCAACCAAAGATCAAGCAACCAAAGTGCTCTTGTAAAGTGTTTTTCTTTACTTGCATTGTATTTCTTACTTGTATTAGCTTGTATCTTTTGTATTACTTAGTGTAATCCTTGTACGAGGTTTCTCCACCTCCGACTTGTGTGGAGAAGGAGTTATTTGGGATTAGTGAGTGCGTGTGCATCACTAGAGCTCTTTAGAGCTCGATCCGTGGAGTAGGAACCATTCGGTTCCAAACCACATTATATCTTGTGTTGTGAGTTGTGTTTGTTTTGTTTCGTTATTGTATTATTTCTATTTCCGCTGCGCCAACGAAATTGTAGAGACAAACGCAACGAATTCCATCATAGAACGTGCAAGACGCTATTCACCCCCCTCTAGCGGCCTCAAATCCCTTTCAAGTGGTATCAAAGCCCGGGGCTCTTCTACGGACTAACCGCCGGGAGCTAAGACAAAGAAGCTAGAGGGTGAAGATGGAAGAACAATTGAGATGAGATATCAACACACCTATCCCTTATACCTTCTATGGACAAGAAGGGTTTAGACAATGGAAGGCAAGGATCGAAGACTTCCTAATGATGAGGGACTTCGAAGAATGGTCAATTTTAATGGAGGGATATAGCTATCCAATAGGACTAAAGGGAGGGTTCCTCAAGAAAAAGAGATGGACTGAAGAGCAAGTCCAAGCCTTCGAGAAAAATGATAAGGTATTGAAGTTTTTAATCGATTTAATACCTAACAATATCTTGTGCATGTTAGGAAATTATGTAGATGCTAAGGAGCTATGGAGCCAAGTGACAAAGCTCCATGAAAGTCCATCACCGGTCCAAGAGGAAGGGACCGAAGAGGCAAACACATCAAGGAAGTGAGGACTTGGAGGTTGAGAGACCATCAACATCCAAGGAGGAAGAGGAAGAGGAAGAATTGGAGGAGACCTCCACCTCAAGGATTGAGGGGGAGGAGACTAGAGCATCCTTAACACCGGAGCAACAAGAAGAACCATCTACATCCGGTAGAGAGGAAGAGCAAGCTCAAGAGAACCTCACCTCCACCCTAGGTAACTCAAACACGGTAATTCAAAATAAAAATAATATTATGTATTTTGAGTGTAGGGAATTTGGACATTATAAGAGTAAGTGCCCAAAGAAAGTCAAGAAGACTCCTCCGATACCAAAAGTCAAGGATGCGGGTTCCCCAACAACTAAAAGCAAGGAGCAAGTCATTTGCTTCAAGTGCCGACAACCGGGACACTACCGGAGTCAATGCAAGAAGGGGGAGAAAAAGGCTCAAAATGGAGCATCACATGTAGGGGGAGCTAAGGCTAACCCTAAGGTATTTTTTAATAATGCTCCTTCTTTCAGTTATAGGCAAAAGCATGCTAGAACTAATTTTAGCAATCTTGCCATTTATCACAAAGAGCATGCTAGAAATAAAGAATTTTGTCTAGGGGCTAAGAAAGTCAACTTTAGGAATAAGGAAAAATTTGGGACTAATGTCCCTAAAAATATTTTACCTAGGGAATCAATTAGAAAAATAGGAGAACACCTAGGTTTTAATCCCAAGTGGACTAGGCATATGCCTAGGAAGAACCATGCCCATGGTTTAAATTAGAATTCTAAAATTGGGCAATAAGAATTAGAAAACCAAGCCTTGAGATCAAGGCTTGAAAAACTTGAGAAGACCCTTAAAATTATGCAAAATCAATTTAAAGGGTCAAATGATCAAAAGTCTAGGTCCAAAAGTCAAAGTCAACACCTAGGACTTAAGAGTCAAAAGTCAACCAAGGGCAAACAAGGTTTGGGTCACAAACCTAAGCCTAAGGTGGCTTATCATAGTGTTCCATTTGACTATGGAACGCAAACTAGGTCTAGGAAGACCAAGGTTACTAGGGAAGTTATCCCTAAGAGTAACCATGGTACCTAAGGTGACAACTAAGAAGGTTACTAGGGAGGCTATCCCTAAGGATAACCATGGTAAGACCACAATGACCAAGGCTAACAAGCCTAGGAGGGTCATTAGGAAGGTATCTAGGGAGGTTATCCCTAAGGAATACTTAATTAACCCTAGGAGCTCAAATCGGTTTTGGGTTCCTAAGAGCGTGATTGATTCACGCTAGATGAGGTTAGGGTGTGCCAACCTTGATTGGATGGGTAGTTAACTCAACCATGGCAAAGATGACACTTTAGGTTATTTTCAAGGTTATGGTTACCTTGGAAATACATTTGAGCTTTAATCCTAAAAGATTTTAGCCAATGCATTTTTGGAATTATGAAAAAATCAATTAAATTGACACAATTTAGTTTTAGAGGTCTTAATGTGCCATTTTGGGTTTTTGGCACATTTGAGAGAATTTAGGTTAATATGGCAAAATGAACTTAATCCCAACAAATGACAATTAATATTAAAATTTAGGTATTACTATACCTATATATTTTATATGTCATGCTTTGATTGCCATATGCCATGTCATGACATCATGTTTATTTTTAATTATTTTATATGTCATGATTATGCTTAGGTTTTATGTTAATGTCATGTGTTTTTAGATTTCATCTTATGCCATGACATCATGATTATGAGCATATGCTTATTTATATCATTTCCAATGCCATAATCATTCATGCATTTAAGATAACTTGATTGAAAATTGATTTAAGGACAATGACATGACTTGGAGTCCCATTCATAAGGGAATCAAGTAGGGTTGCCTTAGAAAATGCATGAAACCCTAGATTAGGGAGAACAAAACTCACATCTCATATCACATTGACATGTATGTGTATTTATACACCCTAGATACATGTGAGATGCTAGGATATGAGTTAAGTTTAAGGTGCATAGTTTTTGCATCTAGATGAACTCAAACTCATCTTATATGAGTGGTGGATCATTGGGAAAGCTTGTGTACAAGTCATGTACATAGAGCCCAAGGAATATGATCTAAAATAAGGTTTTGAAAATATTTTAAAATCATTTTAGAAAATCTTGGTGAAGCCTATCTTTTGATAGCAATCACCATTGATGAGATTGATACAAAGTGAGCTAAAACATTGAAGTTTTTCTTCACTTTTGGATTTTATATCAATTTCGATATTTTATGGGTAAAATATTTTTTAAAATATTTTTCACCCATTGTATTGACTATAAGTAATATACGTATCAAATTTCATGATTTTTCGATATACGTAGAATTACTTATGATATGGCAAATGATCACGATAAGGGTGCTGATCGATTGATGTAGTCGATTGCTCGTGCCGATTTCGGTTAACAAGGTTTGTTTAGCCTGATTTCAGCCATAGTAAAGGTCCCTAACCACTCCTAACTCTTGGATATGCTTTGGGAAGCATTATGAAGGGTGAAAATTCATTGAATATGAATTTGGAGAGGTGTTAGGTCAAAGTATCAAATTTAAGGGTGGAAGTGTTCATGTTTGAACTTAGAACCTTAATTTTGATGGTTTAGAGTTCCTATTGGCTTAGGGATTTCCCAAGGACATTGTTGGTGCAATGGTCAAGGGGGAGTTATCCATCTTGGGATGATGGATGTGTTTCTCTTCTTGAAGGGGGAGAAGTTATTGGGAGAGTATCATCAATTGGGAAAATTGATGGGTTTTTGTGAGACCCAATTTGGAAATTGGGAGAGTGGATAGGATTGCCTCTCTTAGGTGATATGGAACTTATCACTAGGAAGATGGTAGGCATCCTAAGTATTTTTGGATCAAGGGGGAGATTGTAAGATCTCATTGGGACATGAGATATTGACCTCCTTGGAGAGATAACCTTTTAGATGCATGTCAAAAAGGGGGAGAAGGTTAAATTACCAATTTGGATAATTGGTAAGGGAATTTGAGTTAGTGGCCTAACTCAAGGTTTGTTTTGTCAAACATAAAAAAGGGGGAGATTGTTGGTTCAATCGGCCCAGGTCACGATTGACCTGACTCGAGTTTGACTCAAGTGATGTTTTGATGTTTGACAAAGTGGTTTGACATAGTATGTTTGACATTGATGTTGGACATTGATGTCGGTTAATGTTTTGGGGAGATTGTTTAAACAATCGACCCAGGTTATAATTGACCAGACTCGAGTTTGACTCGAGGGAGACTTTGATGGTTGACTAGGGTTGACCATGTGATTATGGAAAAGTTCAAGCATGGGTCTTGGCAAGGTAAAGTCCAAGTCATGGGTACTTGACATGGAAAGTCCAAGTAGGACACTTGGCATTTGGGAAAGTCCAAGTCTTGAGTACTTGACACAAGGGAAGTCCAAGCATGGGTCTTGGCATGGAAAGTCCAACATGGGTTGGCAAGGGAAAGTCCAAGCTTGAGTCTTGACATTTGAGAAGTCCAAGGAGTTTGATATTGGCGGAGTAAAGTTCAAGGGTGGAGTCTTAGCAGCATAAGTCCAATGGTTGACGGCGTAAAGTCCAAGCGGAGTCTTGGCGGTGTAAGTCCAATGTGCCTTGGCGGTGTAGACACCGTTAGCATGACATAGCCGAGGAAAGCACCTGGAGGCTAGCGCGATGGATGAACTAGTCATGGATGACTTGGAGGGATCCGAGAGGCGTGAGGCTGATGGAGGTGGCTAGAAGGCTTAGGTCTAGGCTAAAGGTGGTCTAGCAAGTATGGGGGCACCATACTTGGGTTAAAACCTCATGTTTGAGGTCGATATGACCGACGCGGCCGGCTCGACTGCCGTGAGTTGACTAGAGTTCGACCGCCGATTTAGAGCCGAATTGCTCGCAATGATCGCTTATCGAGCAGCTGATCGATGTCGATGGCAATGATCGGCGACGATAGTACTTCAGCTAAGTTTCGAGCATTGACACCGTGAGCCGATCGAAGTCGCACGAGCCGCAATCGATCGAATATTGGCACGATCGCTAAGAGATCCGCTGATTTTTTTCCATGGATCGAGCCGTTGTCTCACGACAAGCGGCATCACGACCGGGGCGGCAATGATCGATCGAGAAATCCAGCAAAGATAAAAGCAATGTTCTGAGG
Source organism: Wurfbainia villosa (assembly GCA_025175895.1). Taxonomy (NCBI): domain Eukaryota; kingdom Viridiplantae; phylum Streptophyta; class Magnoliopsida; order Zingiberales; family Zingiberaceae; genus Wurfbainia; species Wurfbainia villosa. Next base: position 2,596,471 of record CM046005.1, read on the forward strand.
GGTGTGTTTTTGGGCGATTCAAGGGGAATAGTTGGTGCTTTCCATCTTCATAGTCCAAGGCAACTAAAAGCAATACGCAACTGGAATCTTGTAAAGTGTTTTTCTTTACTTGCATTATATTTCTTACTTGTATTAGCTTGTATCTTTTGTATTACTTAGTGTAATCCTTGTACGAGGTTTCTCCACCTCCGACTTGTGTGGAGAAGGAGTTATTTGGGATTAGTGAGTGCGTGTGCATCACTAGAGCTCTTTAGAGCTCGATCCGTGGAGTAGGAACCATTCGGTTCCAAACCACGTTATATCTCGTATTGTGAGTTGTGTTTGTTTTGTTTCGTTATTGTATTATTTCTATTTCCACTGCGCTAACGAAATTGTAGAGACAAATGCAATGAATTCCATCATAGAACGTGCAAGACGCTATTTGTTAGTAATATATGAGAGATGTCCTAAGGCAATCGCCTTATGTATGAACCATTTATATGATAAATGAAGATTCACTATTTGAGTATACATGTTTAATGTATTTGATTGGATCTTAAACTCATTTACTGAATGTCCACGATACGATTCACAGCATGAGAGAATTTGTGATTTGATCACAACTAGTGAGTATCTCTACATGTGTAATTGTGATGTATCGGAATTATCCCTAGTCGATGAATTGATGGATTTGGACACCATCAATTCTGTCGAGACTAGCACGAGGTATACTCCTTGGTGTATCTAAGCGGTGATTCTCACCGGTCGGAGACATTGTGATGTCCGAGTTAATCGTGGATGCTAGTTATGGTAACTAGTTCATTGGAGTGACCGGTAGTAAGACTTCAGGTAATCCTCTCGAGGTGGAGGCGAAGCGATTCGGCCAATTGGTCGAATACCTCTCCGGAGAAGCGAGTTTGAGAACTCGCTTTAGGATCCGAATTTGGATTCGGATCGTGATCATCTCTCGATCACGTCGTCTTCAACACGAGGCTAGTAACCCGTGACGAAGACGGCTCGTGACTTAGCGAAGTCATCCCGAGGATCTCGGCGTGGATACGGATAGAGACGATTCTTACGAGGATCGTTCCGGTTGATGCCGTTCCCGCTACACGTCATACGAAAGGTATAACGTAGATAATTTCTTTTATTGCAAATTTTAATTTACGGTTATGTCTACACTTGTTGTAATATGCATGCGTGTGTTGTGTGTGTTGTAATAAATATAGATTTATTATTTTTAATTGCTTTATTTGTGCTCGTATGTTTGCGAAACATGATCGAACACACACCTGTGGTCAAACCCAAACAAAGGATGGTATCGAGCCCAGGTTGTGTTTCGACATAATCGTAAAAATGGTTTTGCGATAGTCATAATGTATTTCTGGAAATTTTCTAAATTTTGGAAATTTAGAAGTATTTATGGAAATTTTTTAATTTTGGAAAGTCTAGAAGTATTTATGGAAATCCTCCACTTTTGGAAAGTTGGAAGTATTTATGGAAATTGATATTTTCCATAAATAAAATATTTGATTAGATTCTAGAAATTTGTTTCCTAATTTAATCATGATTTGATTTGGGAAATCAAATCTTAAAAATATTTTATTTCCATAAGTAGTTTTAATGATTTAGGAAATTGGTTTCCTAAATAGATTTTCTTTAATCAAATAATTCCATGAATAAAATATGTGATTAGATTTGGAAATTTGTTTCCTAATTTAATTATGATTTGATTTGGAGAATCAAATCTTAAACATATTTTATTTCCATAAATAGTTATGACAAATAAGGAAATTATATACATGACATAATTGTATGTCATGTAATTGCATTAGATGCATAACATTATGCCATGCGTGTCGTGACATGTAGATGTATGCCATGTATGCCATGCCATGTAGATAATAGTTATTTGCATGCAAAGAGGATGAGTCATAAAACCCTAACTCAATATTAAAGCCTACACCTTCCATTAATATGGTTAGAACCAGAGTTCTGTTTCTTGTTTGGGTTGTTGGACTCACTCAAGCCCGACTCAACCTGAACATGTTCAAATCATTGGAATAGTTTAACTCTAATATGGTAAGAGTCAGAGGTCAATCGTTAGTTTGGGTTGTTGGACTCACTCCAAGCCTGGCTAATTGGTTGAATGCGCTCTAACCATATTAAAACTATTTCGCAATTAATGGGTCGGCTTTAACTTGGAGCATCGATTTGTTGGACTCACTCCAAGGTCGATGTGAAGAGAGGTGAAGTTGGGTGCTATGCATATGATGCATACTTGTTAATGTGTTAACAACCCAATGTATGTGTAAACATTCAATTAGTTGATAGCACATTGTAATAGTTACATATACATGATATGTAATCGGTATACTTGATACCCACCATCATAGCTAAGAATGGCTTGTTGGACTCACTCCAAGGTTGTTCTTATCTGTGATGGATATCAGCCCATTCAGAGATGGACCTACGATCTCCCGAAGTGATTTTAAGGGTTTTTGAAATTCGAAAAATGAATGGGATTTATAAATGTATATTGATGCATTTTAAAATCATTTTCTCATATATACTCGTTTTGTATTTCTAGGTCAATAAATTGATCATGACGTCTTTGAATTTCACTATTTTGGATTCGAACAAACCGATCGGGCCTAACTTCTTGGATCGCTTAGAAACACGAGAATTGTTCTCAAGGCGGAAAAGCTTGCATATGTCCTTGAAGAGCCTCTTCTGATCCTAAGGACGATGCAACTCTGCACCAAATGTTGGTCTATTGCATCATGCTAGCGGCGATGGTACCGAGCCGCAAAAGCGGCATGAGCATATGGATGCTAATACTATGGTCTTCCATCTTCATGAGTTGTTCGATGAGCAAGCGAGATCCGGAAAGGTTCGAGGTCTCTAGGCTCCTCTTCACTACGAAGATGCAAGAAGGTTCGTCAGAAAGTGCGATTTGTGCTAAAGATGAACGGGTACATTGAGCGGCTAGCTACCCTCGGTTTTGTGATGGATCATGAGTTAAGTATTGACTTAATTCTGCATTGTTTGCCAAGAGCTTCTCGCAATTTGTGATGAACTATCGGATGAACAAATTGGAATCCACCATTCCCGAGCTCAATATATGTCGAAGACCGTGGAGCCTTCAAAGCATGAGGAGAAGGCGGTTCTGTTAGTTGATTCTCAAAGAAAGGTTCTAAGAGGAAGGCAAAAGAATGTAAGAAAGGAAAGAAAAAGGCAAAGAAGGCGGAACCAGCGCAAAAGGGCACTTGCCATCACTGTGGCAAGGAAGGCCACTGGCGAAGAAACTGCAAGATTTATCTTGAGTCCATGAAGAAGAAGAAGACATCCGATGCCCCATCCTCTTCAGGTATCTTCGTTATTGATTGTCATTCTATTTCCTTAGACACTTGGGTATTGGATACGGGTGTAGCTCACATATATGTAATGACATACAGGGGGCTAAGGAATAGAAGAAGACTTGTCGAGGGGAGTCAAATTTGCGAGTTGCAATGGAGCAAAGGTTGCTACACGCCATCTAACTTATTTGTCAAGCTCCCTAGTGGACTAGTCTTGGAACCGGACAATTGCTATTATGTTCCTTCTCTAATAAAGAACATTGTTTCTATTTCGCTTAAATAGAAATGGTTTCCATTTAACGCTTAGTAACAATTGTTGTTATATAACTTTGAATGGCGACTTTATGGAACCGGAACTTTGAGTAATGACATTTATACGCTGGATGTATCCAAAGGACATTTTCAATATCGGCGAGCAACACGCTGCGGCTCGAAAGGATAATCACATAGACTCCTATATGTGGCATTGTCGCCTTTGGCCATATAAGCAAGAAACGCATGTCCGAATTACACCGATGTGGAATTCGAATCGCTTGAATTGGATTCATACGATACATGCGAATCATGCTTAAAAGGCAAGATGACTAAGTTACCTTTACCGAAAAGGTGAACGAGTGAGAGTTACTAGGTCTAGTACATACTGATGGATGTGGATCTATGTCAACTCAAGCTTTAGGAGGCTATAGCTACTTCATTACCTTCACCGATGATCACTCACGGTTTGGGTATGTGTTCTTGATGAAACACAAGTCTGAAGCCTTTGAAAGGTTCAAAGAATTCAGACATGAAGTAGAGAAACAACATGACAAGAGTATTAAAATACTTCGATCGGATCGAGGTGGTGAATACTTAAGTCAAGAGTTTCTTGATTATCTAAGAGACAATGGTATATTGTCTCAATGGACTCGCCCTATACACCACAAAGATAATGGTGTATCCGAGAGGCGAATCGACCTTGTTGGACATGGTCAGTCAATGATGAATCATGCGACTCTTCCCAAGTCCTTTTGGGGTTATGCACTTCGCATAAATTGCTTACTTGTTAAATGTAATGCCTACTAAGGTAGTCTCTACTACTCCATATGAGATATGAGCTAGTAAGAAACCTCATGTATCTTACTTGAAGATATGGGGTTGTCCTCGCTTATGTGAAGTGATCAGACGTACAAATTGATGCTAAGTCCGATAAATGTCTATTTATTGGATACCCTAAGGAAACAAGGTTACCAATTCTATCATCCTGTGGAACAAAAGGTGTTTGTTTCAAGGCATGCCGTGTTTCTAGAGAAAGAGTTTCTCTTGCAAGAAAACAAGTGGGAGTATCGCCGAGCTTGAGGAGGCTCGAGAGACTCAAATAGACATTGATGAGATACCCGGTGAAGCACAACAACCGATAACTCATAGTGATGAGCAATCTACTGGACTTATCAGTAACACCACATCTTCAGTAGATCCGCAGAACACGCAATATTCCCGAGAGATATGGATTTCGTAAGTGAATCGAACGACGTGTTACTCATTGATGATGAGGAGCCTACCAGCTTATGAAGAAGTGGCCGATAAGTTCGAAGGATAAGTGGCTTCGTGCCATGAAGTGAAATGGATTCCATGTACGAAAACCAAGTTCGAACTCGTCGACCCACCAAGGCATAAAGCCTATAGGGTGCAAGTGGTTTTCAAGAAGAAAACCGACATGGATGGTAATGTGATTACCTATAAGGCTAGATTGGTGGCGAAAGGATATCGCCAAAAACAAGGTGTTGATTATGACGAAACCTATTCGCTCAGTAGCTATGCTTAAATCCATTCGATGCTCCCGCCATAGCGGCTCATTATGATTATGAGATATGGCGATGGATGTGAAAACAACTTTCCTTAATGGAAACTCGCCGAGGACGTGTATACGATATGATACCGAGGGTTTCACATCGCTGATAAAACCAAGGTATGCAAATCATGACGATCCATTTATGGATCAAGCAAGCATCCAGAGTCGAATATCCGCTTTGATGAGACGATCAAAAAGTTTGATTTCACAAAATCCGCATTTAACCTTGTGTGTACAAGAAGGTTAGTGGGAGGCAAATGTTTCCTAGTATTGTATGTCGATGACATATTACTTATAGGAAACGATGTGTCAATCTTACACCGCTAAGGTTTGGTTATCCAAGACATTCTCCATGAAAGACTGGGAGAAGCAACCTACATCCTGGGATTAAGATCTATAGAGATAGATCAAACATGCTTGGTCTTTCGCACTACATATATATAGACCGAAAAGCAAAGAGGTTTAGTATGTCGGAATCCAAGAAAGGTTATCCGCCCATCGTGCATGGGGAACACCTTTCAAGTCTATGTGTCCGCGCACGTAAGATTTAGAGGATTTGCATGAGTAAGATTCCCTATGCATCCGCAATAGGATCTATCATGTATGCTATGTTATGTACGAGGCCCGATGTATCGACGCTCGAGTGTCACGAGCAGATACCAACCGATCCAGAATGGATCATTGCGGTCATAAGACGATCCTTAAGTACTTGAGAAGAACTAAGGATGTGTTCCTAATATATGGAGAAGGGACATGGTGATACGCGGGTATACGGATGCCACCGCAGACAGACAAGGATGATTCCGTCTCACCGATAATGCGTGTTCACCTTGAATGGGGGCGCAGTGAGTTGGAAAAGTTCCAAACAAGAGATCAGAGCGGATTCTACCACCGAGGCAGTAATATATTGCAGCCTTCTAAGCAAAGAAAGGAAGCGGTTTGGATCAAGAAGTTCGCTCATGAACTTGGTGTGATTCCCATTGAAGCAATACCGGCCCATCATCGCGACAACAATGGAGCAATCTGACACAGCGAAAGAGCCAAGGTCTCATCAACGATCCAAACATGTGCTTCACGCTATCATCTTATCGAGAGATCATAAGTAGGAACGAAATACAAATCGAGAAAATTCCTAATCGAAAGGAACTTAGCGGATCCTTTGACTAAAGCATTACCTCAAAGTAAGTTCGAGGGTCATGTTAGAGCTTATGGTATCGATACCGTGAGCGATTGGCATTAGGCCAAGTGGGAGTCTGTTAGTAATATATGAGAGATGTCCTAAGGCAATCGCCTTATGTATGAACCATTTATATGATAAATGAAGATTCACTATTTGAGTATACATGTTTAATGTATTTGATTTGATCTTAAACTCATTTACTGAATGTCCACGATACGATTCACAGCATGAGAGAATTTGTGATTTGATCACAACTAGTGAGTATCTCTACATGTGTAATTGTGATGTATCGGAATTATTCCTAGTCGATGAATTGATGGATTTGGACACCATCAATTCTGTCGAGACTAGCACGAGGTATACTCCTTGGTGTATCCAAGCAGCTGATTCTCACTGGCTGGAGACATTGTGATGTCCGGAGTTAATCGTGGATGCTAGTTATGGTAACTAGTTCATTGGAGTGACCGGTAGTAAGACTTCATATGGTTCTCTGCATATATAGATATGTCAATGAAGTTCTTACTGTGGCTTAAGTGCGATGTTCCTTTGACTTGCGGTATTCAAGTCATCTTGATCATGGAGACTTATGCTTTGACATCTTAAGCAAACATCTCTAAGGAGATGTGGACCCGGGATGATTGGGTATAAGTTGAAGTGATCGAAGGTGTTTGAATAGCCTATAAAGGATTCACCACTCCTTGCGAGGAGATGTATACCCATGGCCTCTCGTCGGATTGTTACTAAAGTCTTTGGCCAAAGCATTACATGTTTAGAGTAAGGTACTCTTCGATACATGTGGAGTAACTAGAATCCGTAGGACGAGAAAATGATACTTGGGCTAGGTGTGACGTAGTCAGCCTAGTGGGGACTGACACAATAGACCATGTCCTGAACCAAGTGGGTATAAGATGAGTGAAGGGAATGGGGCACGATTCATTCGAGCTCAAGGGTTTCGTAAATAGTTCGGATCAACCGTTGATCTTTTCGGTTAATTGGGGATCATGATGTACTACTAGGTGCCACTCATGATCGTTCTATAATTAATGGTTAATTATAGACGGCCAACATAAACCGAGAACCTATTTGGTCACACGCACAATGAGTGTAATCCAAAGGATTTAAAACGAGCTTGAGAATGAGATTCTCAGACCGAGAGAAACTATATCTGGTTGGACCAAACATAAAGCGAGCATGAAATTATTTCAGTCGCAATGGAAGCGTGGATGGGCCGTGTCTTATGAAGACATAATGGATGGACCAAAATGGTTTGGTTCTAATCCAATGGATGAGAATAAACCAAAGGGTTTTGTTTATATTAAACGAATGAACCAAAGGTTGGTTCGGTTCGTTTTAACTTAAAATAAACCATCATGGTTTAGTTTATTTTAACTTATCCTAATGGAGCGGGTTAACGGGCTTTATGGATATGATCCATTAACCATTAAGAGAATTAGTTCTCTATAAAATAGGGCTTAAACCCTAACCCTAAAACCCAATGAAGTTGTTGCCGCCCAACAAGTTGTAGCCGCCCAACATGTTGTTGCCGCCCAACATGGTGTTGCCGCCAACTTCATGGAGCTGCTGCCACCTCCTTGCCGCCGGCATCCAAGCTTCAGCCGGCGATGCTCCGGCGACCCTCCGGTGATCTCTTATGGGTTCGGTGATAAGGTGAGCTCCACATCTCCTTTGGCCGGCCTCTATTCCTCCACCAAAAGCTGTCCAGTTTTTCTGGACAGCTTGTTTCTTTGCTGTCGGAGCGTCGTTTGGACGACGGTTAGTGCTCCGATAGCGCCTAACTTACCGGGGATTTGATCTCCGGTAATCCTCTGAGGTGGAGGACGAAGGATTCGTCAATTGGTTGACGAATACCTCTCCGGAGAAGCGAGTTTTGAGAACTCGTTTTAGGATCCGAATTTGGATTCGGATCGTGATCATCTCTCGATCACGTCGTCTTCAATACGAGGCTAGTAACCCGTATGAAGACGAAGCTCGTGACTTAGCGAAGTCATCCCGAGGAGCTCGGCGTGGATACGGATAGAGACGATTCTTACGAGGATCGTTCCGGTTGATGCCGTTCCCGCTACACGTCATACGAAAGGTATAACGTAGATAATTTCTTTTATTGCAAATTTTAATTTACGGTTATGTCTACACTTGTTGTAATATACATGCGTGTGTTGTGTGTGTTGTAATAAATATAGATTTATTATTTTTAATTGCTTCCGCTGTGCTCATGTTTGCGAAACATGATCGAACACACACACGCCGCGGAGCCGGAAACCCAACACTATTCACCCCCCCTCTAGCAGCCTCAAATACCTTTCACCTCACTCCATTTGCTCCCCATCCGACGGTCTCTTGGATGCACCAAGTGTACGGTTTTGCAATGTCATCCTTCACCGACTCATCCGAGCCTATGAGACTAGTGACCTTGTCAAGTCCTCAAGACTTCCCATTGCCAAGGCTACACACTTGGACTTACCAACACCAAGCTCCATGCTTGGACTTTTCCCAACACCAAGCTCCATGCTTGGATTTTACCAACACCAAGCCCTATGCTTGGATTTTCCATGCCAAGGCTACACACTTGGACTTCCCACACATAGTCATCCCCAAGTCAACCATGTAGTCAACTCATCGTCAAACATTAAAACATCACTCGAGCCAAACTCGAGTCCGGTTAATTATGACCTGGATCAATTGCACTAACATCATGATCTCGCAAGATTGCGAAAGATGCCGCTACTGTTGGTAGAAGTGCTTTCGGTTACTACTACGTGAGCAGTAACCGCCCATGAAGGAGTGCACGTTATGCACTCATGGTGAACATTTTGCACTATCAAGAGGAAGCACCCAAGTCATTATAAAAGGATAAGAGGACAAAGGAGATGAAGGGAGAAGAGATAAGATTCAAGCGGAAGCACTGTCGGAGAATCAAGAGACTCGAGACTGTTTCTTGCATTACAAAGAGAACATCCAAAGTGCAGCTAGAATTTGGTTCATGGATATGTGGAGACTGTTCGAGTTGTAATCATCTTCCTAACAACGATCTTTAAAAGCCAGATCTGTTACTCGGGCAATAGGATTCGGTGAATCACGAACTCACCGTAAGTTTTTATTTATAGCCTTATAAATTCACGCAAAGTAATATAAATCCTATAAGTATAAGAGCAAACATAGGTTTGAATGAATTTACTTTAATGCTTGTCAATTTCATTGATTTTACAAGTTCATCAAAGAAGATGATGAATAGTGCATTGTTATCGAGTGGTTACCCAAGTGAGAAAAAAGTCGCCTGAGCACTTTAGATGTTCGGGACAGAGGAGCGAGAAGCGCTCAATTTTTCTCAAGAGTTCTCGAGTGGAAAATAGACTATCGAGTGGTTCCTGAGTGGGAAACTGACTGTAGAGTGGTTTCCAAGTGGGAAGCTAAACTTTGAGTGGTTGTCGAGTGGGAAACCATGTTGTCGTGCGTGAATGATTCCTCAGCTGAGCACTTTAAGTGCTTGGCACGGAGGATCGAGTGACGATAGAAGCACGCGATGCTCAAGGTGCTTTGGCACAGGGGGCTCGGGCTTGGGAGCACATAGGAGTTAGAGCGCCCAGTGGTGCTTGGGCACATAGGTGCTCGGGTGATCGGACGCTGAGCACAGTGTGCTAGGGCACAGAGTTGCTCGAGCAAAAGAAAGCATGATACTTGGGATATGTGTTGATTGGGCGATGCTACAAATGGCCTGTGTGCTTGAGAGCTCAGAAGGTCGTGTACTAAGTGCTCGGAAGCACTCGTTGCTCGGACTAAGGTGCTCGGCCATAAGTGGTGCTCGGGCATGCAGAGCATGCAAGTGCTCGAGAAGTAGAGTGCAGTGCTTGGGCTATGTGCTCGGGCGACGTGGTGCTTGGGCTATGTGATCGGGGATGTTTGCTTGCTGCTTGAGAGTGGTACATACTCTGCTTGGTGCTCGGGCATGTAGGTGCTCGGGAAGTAGAATATGATGCTCAGCCAATAGTGCTTGGAATTAAGAAATGTGTGATGTACGGGAGCACGAAGTGGTCAGGGTAGCATGCTCGACAAAGGCGTGATACTCGGTTGAGATAGCAGTACTCGGGCATGTGTTGCTTGGAAAAAGTGCTTGGCTCGATGAGAAATGCACAATGCTCGGGTTTGTGTACGCGGTGCTCTACAAAAGTGCTCGATTCGATGAGAAATGCATAGTGCTCGTGCTTGGCAAAGGTGTGGTACTCAGCTAGTAAGCACATCACTAAGTACTCAAATTCTCAGAAGAAGCACAAGGTGATTGGGACGCCATGTAGTGGTGCTCAGAACATCAATGCTATATGTGAGTTTTTGAGTAGATAGGTCGGTATTGGCTGACTTACAAAAGTTGACTATAGTCAACTAATATCATAACTGAAATATCGAGTAGTTGTTAGATCAACTTAGACTTGGTATAAACAACTAAGAATAGGCTTAGTAAACTAGGGTTGGTGGCTTGGGGCATTGAGAAGACATACCACGGGTAGTGCTTGGGTGCTTGGGGTGCTCGGTGCAGATTGTGCAGTGTTCAAGTTCTCACAAAACACTACCGAGTTGAGTTTCTAATGTATCAGTTGACTAGTCTGAATTAACAATCGATTGATAAACTATTGAGAGGTGCCAATCGAATGGTAATTGGATCAATCGACTAAGACTCCTGAAATCGAGAAGATTTATTTTTTCTTGATTAATTGTGTTGGTTATATGTCTATATAAATTGAATTAAATTGATTTTGTACCAACTTAATTAATTTTAATTTTCAAATGGCACGAATGATTACTACGATGGCTCGTCACTACTTGTTACTGTAAGGACCTTCGTGACTGCTAGAGGAGGGGTGAATAGCGTCGTCGCTTGTCAATGGATTATCGTTCGATCGTGCTTGCTACAAAATGTTAATACGCAGCGGAAATATAAAATATACAATGAAAATAAATACAAGTACAATCACAACACAATATGTAACGTGGTTCGGAACCGAATGGTTTCTACTCCACGGATTGAGCTCTACGAGCTCGAGTGATGACAACACCACTAATAGAACTCCTTCTCGACAATACGTCAGAGGGGGATAAATCTCGTACAAGTGTTTACAATAATAAACGAAAGAAATACAAGAAAATACAAAGGAAATGTAAAGAACACTTTACAAACTAGGGTTTGAGCGCTTTGCTTGTTAGTTGCTTGGATGAGCTTGAAGGACCCTGAAATGCACCTGCAATTCGCCTTCAAATCGCCTCAACAAAGCTCCCAAAAGACCATTAGCCGAATCTCCCACGAACAACTCCTTTTAACCTGCATCGGGTTGGATTTCCACCTGGTAGTCGACTGTCATAAGGCCCCAATCGACTGCCAACACTATTGTTGTGAGACAACGGCTCGATCCACGCTGAAAAAATTTCAACAGGACTCTCATCAATTGACTGCCAACATTGGCAGTCGACTGCTATCGCCCACAGCCGACTGCCTAGTCGGCTATGGAACATTCTGTGCTCATGACTAAACCATCAGTCGACTGCTATTCCTTTTTGACCCTTAAACGATAGTCGAGCACTAGTCGACTCTCATCAGTCGAGCACTAGTCGACTCTCATCAGTTGAACCGACCATAATGCCAGTCGACTGCCAACCTCAAACATGAGGTTTTAACCTCAAGTATAGTGCCCCCATACTTGCTAGACCACTCGTAGCCTAGACCTAAGCCTTCTAGCCACATCCGTCAGCCTCGCGCCTATCGGATCCCTCCAAGTCATCCATGACTTATTCATCCATATACTAGCTTTCAGGTGCTTCCATCGGCTATTGTCATGCTAACGGTGTTTACACCGCCAAGGCACATTGGACTTATGCTGTCAAGACTCCGCTTGGACTTTACGCTGCCAACCATTAGACTTATGCTACCAAGACTTCACCCTTGGACTTTACGCCGCCAATATTCCCCTTGGACTTCTCAAATGCCAAGACTCAAGCTTGGACTTTTCCTTGCCAACCCATATTGAACTTTCCATGCCAAGACCCATGCTTGGACTTTTCCTTGCCAACCCATGTTGAACTTTCCATGCTAAGACTCAAGCTTAGACTTTTCATGCCAAGTACATAAGACTTGAACTTTTCCCATGATAATGGTCAAACCAACGTCAAACATCAAGTATGACTCGGGTCGATTGTACCAAAAATCTCCCCAACACATGTCAAACATCAATATCAAACATCAAAATATTACTCGAGTCTGGTCAATCGTGACCTGGGCCGATTGCACTAACAATTACGAAATAAGCTGAGGAAAGTTGTCCAGGGTATAGAGTATGACCCTTCTTATAGAGTCGGTGGACATATGAGGAGGTTTGATCGTCTATTCTGAAGACTCGAGATGCAGGAGTTTTCTATTTTGGATAACTACAAGATTTGGACATTGGTTCGTTCACTGTTGAAAAATCTAAGTGTAGTTGCACATCATGTATGGGGGCACTACAAGGGATGCATCACATTTGCAGAGTTGTGCACAGAGCTGCTTAACTTTGCATATCAGGAGGATCTTACTGAGAGTGAAGAGGATCTAAAAGTAGAACCCGAAGAGGATCGTCATGTTGGTTCTATAGAAAATTTTGCAACTAGTCCATGTCAGAGTATCCTAGCTGAGAGTGCCTTAGTTGAGTCTAGAAAGATAGGGCATGTAACGATTACTACTACACTAGTGTTTGTCCTAGTGGGAGTAGTAATTACCTATCTAATTTTTTAGAGTTGTTTAGGTTATAAGTAGTAAAGAATATTATATGTTGACAATCTTTATGTAATTTGTTATGTGTTAGCAAAACAACTACGTATAAATGATTAGTTCATTTATGTTATATCATGATTAATTCATTTAATGATAAGTTCATTTTATATTGTATCATGACATGTTAATGATTAGTTCATTAGCTGAGGTGTACGTAATATAATTGATTAATGACAGTCAGATTGGAATATACAAATGATGAGTGGAAATAGAGTTGCCACTTGATTTTGTAAACCAATTCATATTTTCATTGAGCCAATAAAAAATTATATACATACAAGTTATGTTGAATACTAAAGAATTTATTTATGATAGAGTATGACAATTAAAAATATCATAGATGAACTTAACAAAGGAGAAAAGTTAAATGGGAAAAACTATAGGATCTGACACTTTAAGATATAATATGTGCTTGAGGAATAAGAAGTTCTAGAGGTTGCACATCAAGTTATGGAAGAACCTGTTGAGGGTCATACTATACAACACAGATGAGACCTTGATGTCTATAAGACATGGAAAAAGAAGAACTCCACTGCTATGAGAATATTGATTAGTTCAATGATAGATGACCTAGTTTTTGAGTATGAGTCATATCCATTGGCTCATGCAGTCTAGGTAACCTTTAGGGAGAGATATAGTGGAGTTAGTCTGAGCAAGCCTTGGCAACTGACAATCAAGTTTGACAATTACAAGAAGCACTCGAATGTCTCCATGGTTCATCACTTGAGGGAGATGTCCAACATAATTTGGAAGCTTAAAACTGTTGTGCATGAGTTGACCGATGAACAACAGGTTCAAACAATGATTCGTTCCCTTCTTGATTCTTGGAAGACCATGAAGAAGAACCTCACTCATAGTGAGAGTATCAAGACTTTTACTAATGTCCCACGCCATATAAAATTGGAGGCAAAGAGAGTGAAATCCACGAGGATTTCTGGACTAGCTTATGTAGCTATCGGTTCTGCTGAATCATCTGGATCCAAGAAGAAGAAATGATTCAAGAAAGAAAAGGGAAAGAAGAAGGAAGCTACAACTGTTGTTGGGAAAGACCTAATCAAGAAAAAGGGAAAGAAGACTGGGAAGAAATCTAAAAACAAGATGTCTTGCTTTAACTATGACAAGAAGGACCACTTTGCTCAAGAGTGTACTAAGCCAAAAAAGGTAAATTTGAGTCTTATTCTTTTCCTAAGCATTGTGTTGCTAGTACAATATTGTTAACCGATTCTTATCCTTTGTGGATTATAGATTCAGGAGCAACCAACCATTTAGCTCGGGAACAAGTTACATTCATAGAGTACCGTTGGGTACCAGTTGGTAACAAGTGGATATATATAAGAAATAATGTAAGAGTTAACATTAAAGGAGACGACGCTTTGAAATTCGATGGAATCTTATTTCTGTTATGTGTCTTCTTGATTTAGGGTATTGTATTAATTTTTACAGTCGATATGTTGAACTTAAAATTGACTCTGTGTCAATTGAATATGATTTTTTTAACAAATAATTTTATGATTCTTGATGTAGAATCAGATGTCAATTGTGAGATTGATGGTTATATTTCAAATATTGCTTTTACTAGTGATGCAAATATAACTAATGAGATTTAACATGCTAGATTAGGATATGTAGGATAAGAATGTATTAATCAATTTAGCTAGAGAGGGCTCACTGGGCTCTCATGCTAAGATTAATTTGTCTATATGTGAGCATTGTCTTGCTGGAAAAGTAGTTAGAAAACCATTTGGTAAGACTATTAGGGCTAATTCTCCATTGTAATTAATTTATTCGGATATTTGTGGTCCAATGAATGTGAAGGCTAGGCATGAAGATTCATATTTCATTATATTTATTGATGACTTCACTCGTTTCAGTCATGTATATTTGATTTCTTATAAATCTGAAGTATTGGATTGCTTCATTCGTTATGTGAGCGAAATTGAGAATCAAATGCAACGTAAGATTAAGACCTTACGCATTGACCATGGAAGTGAATATTTATCTGATATGTTTAAGATAATATGTAATGATAAATGAATTATTAGATAGCTAATGCCATCGGTCAATTGTCTTAGTTGACTCGAAATCATTCTGTGCCCAAGTTTAAACCCACTAGTCGATTGACAAAAAAAGTCAATCAACTGGCATACACCCAGTTGAGTTCGTAATCGATTCATAGACATTTTATTCAAAAATTTTTTGTGTATTAGTTGACTGGTCCTTATGACAGTTGGTTGATGAAGATCAGTCGAGTGCCCCAGTCGACTCAGAAAGTTTCTGTACATCGAATTTTGACCAGCAGTTTACTGATTGCCCACATCATTAGTCGACTATATGACCTAATTTCTGCGGATCTAAGTGACGATTTCGATGAAAATGATAGCGGTTACATCGCCGTTCTTCGTATTCTTCAAGGAAAAATACAAAAAAATTTGATCCGATGCTAAACCTCGGACTCCTGACCCTTAGATTCAACGATTGTGCATGTTTAAATGCATTAAATCAAGATCTAATACAAAACACACACATTCGGATCTAGATCGTTGAAAAATCTACATCATAATGTTATACAATCAACGAAACCTAACATTATACTCTGATATCAATTGATGGATCTTTTGATCCATTAATGGATCACACATACACATATGATTCAAAAACGAAATACAAATTATACGACCTGAACATAGGATCTTGTTAATTGATCTACAACAAGCATGCATAAATAAAATATAAAAGCGAAAGCATAAATAAAGCATAACCATACATCTGAATCCGAAGACATCGCCGCTAGAAGAATCTAAAGATCTGATGCCAAGAGAGCCGTATGACTTGATCTTCCACTGGTACGAGAGTGACGATCCCGTATGCTTGTCCGATGGGAAAAAAGAGATGGTCGATCGATCCTCTCTCCTGTGGAGATCACACTTTATATATAGAGCTAATCCTAACCCATTAACAACCCATCAATGCTAACGGTATGAGTTAAAAGGTTTTATACATATGGATCATAAATTCAATAACTCATATCCAATAACACAAATATGCTAATCAAAATCAAAATAGTTAAATCACTTTAATCGAATTTGAATCAATACGACACAATCGAACAGAGTCGGCCTTGGGCAAGGGCAGTTGGGTTCTCGCCCAGGATCCAAAGAATTTTTTTTATAATTGAATAGGAAAGGGATCCAATTTTATTGAAAAATATTTTTTTTTATCTATAAAAGGGTTTATTTTTTTTACTACGCACGGGGCCCTGAAATACCGAGGGTCTACAATCAGATATATTACAATAATTACATGTGAACCTACCACCAACAGATCTCTCTTCTTCTATTACTCCTCTTCACCATGGAATGAAAAAAAGAGGTATTTCTATCCACCTACTTGAAATATCGATGCTGGACTCATTGCAAGTAAAACAAAATACTCTGCTTCAGATAGTTGTGCTACCATATTTTGAGATTAAGCTTGTATTACAATGTGCCACTAGGGATCACTGCTTTTGCCTTTTGCCACCCCTTGAGAAATCAGTGGATTGAAGCTTTCATGAGCAGTCCACATATTATAAACTTTAAAGGGTTTCTTCATTAGACTTGGGAGTGAAACTGAGGCTTATCTTGCAATGACAGTGGTGAAAGTAGTCCACATAGTCGCTGAGATGATGTTTTGTGCCATTGCACTAGCTGTACATTCCTTTCCCCCAATATGGGTTTTGGGTACTGCTTGAACCTTGTTTTGATGCAAGCTAGGATTGGTGCCGATCAGAGGCAGAGAGGCAACACTCTATAGTTGGATGGGATACGAGACCCACCTTGGAGAGAGAGGGGGTAGGCTCGATCGTTCGGGTTTGGAAGAAACCTTAGACGTTGTCGCTTGGCATTTACGCACCATGTTCAAATGAAAGAAGAAGCGGACAAGAGAACTTGCAAGAGAGGAAGACAAAAGCGAAGAAGGATTGTTGCGTTGCCAAACGATCTAGAGGATACAAAGTGGACCGACGGATGGGAAGGGCCCTCCTTTTATAGAGAAGGAAAAGATTGTCGATTTTGTTGACGAAACTTCTCGAATATCTTTAAGACAGAATCGATCATTCTTATAAATTAATCGGATTGAAAATTCAAATACTAAAAAGAGAAGATCAATTCACGAGGAAGCATGCAGAATAGCTACTGAGCACTTGAGCAAATAACAAGCCTCGTCAATCCTTCCATGACCCAACCAAATATGAGGAACGTATAACTTCAAAAAGACGCATTCATTTTGAGAATATTCTCAATAAAAACATTTTCAATACATGTTATACAGAATTTTAAAAATGCATTGACATTCTCAACCGAGAACATCAATACAAATTATATAGAACTTCACAGATCACTCACTTTGAAAACATCTTCGATATAGATTACACAGAATTTCAAAGATACATTCACTTTGTGAATATTCCAGATCAAGAGTATCTTCATAGAATTTTAAAGACACATTCACTTTGAGAACATCTCGATTGTGAACATACTCGTGTAATAGTCTAAGAACAACCTACAATCGATCATTCAAGCTACGGGAACATTCCAAATCTAAAATATCCCTACCAAATTAGATTCATCCGGATTTGATTTCGGACAATCCATTACCGTTGCAATTCTAAAGCAAAGCTACCAATAACTAACTCTAACACGGTAGCTTTCACTAGGGATGATGATCAAGTGACGGCATTAGATTTATGATACCAATGTTGTCACCACTATTATCCGACACTGCATTGTCAATGGAGCCGATCCTGTGCTGGTGTGCGACCCGCGTGAATCATCTTAGAGTGTGTTTGATTCAGAGTTATTTTCTATAACTTTGATTATCCATTTAAAATTATCAATAAAATTTTTATTTAATTTAGGATTTAAACGATTATCAAGTCATGATAGATGTCATACATATCATGCAACGTCAGCAAAAGGATTATACATGGAAGAATTGAAAAACTTTCAAGAAGTTTGATTTTTTTTTATTCCCTTTATTATGGATTTTTTTTTTCTAAAAATGCTCTCTGATTTTTACCATTTAGAAAAAATTATCCATATCAATTTATCAAATAACAATCTAACCGATTGTCGATCGACCACCATCGATCACCGATCGACCGTGACCGCTGGTCATTGATCGACCATCGTTGTCAACCGTTGTTGTTAAGTTTGAAATAAAATATCCCCTTCTCTCCCCTCCCCTCTACTTTTCCCCGTACGCACCCCCATCCCCACTCCCATTCCTCGCACGCGCAACACCTATTTCTTTTTCCTCTCCTCTTCTTCTCCTTCCCCGATTGTTTTCCTTCTCTCGCAAAGCAGCCACAGCTTCGCAAAAAGGGCAACCTTCTCTTCTTCTTCTTCCCTCTTCTTCGTTCCAGTTGCAACTCGAGCCGCTACCCTCTTTTCTTTCCCCCTTCCTAGCGACCAACGAGGACGAAGTGAGGTGGGGACAAGGTTTTTCTTCTTCCCCTTTCCTTTCCCTATTTTTCTAGTCGTTGCCCTAACTTTCCTTCTACTCCTTTCCTCAAATGCAACAAGGGCTGCAGTTGTTTTAGGGTTTCATTTCACCCACAGCAACCCCTCATTCCTATTTTGATGTTCGTCTTGCATTGCTACAGTCGACGTCGAGCTCACCGGAGCTAGCAGAGGCTTGTCGGAGCTCGCCGAGACCACCTATAAAGAGGGTAAGAGTTTCCTCTTCTTTTATGTGCAACGGCAACAACAGTAGTCGTTAAAGCTCATTAACAACAATAAGCACTAATTGTTCAGCTTAATTCCTTTAGCAAGACTTAAGCATTTCACACTTTGGATTATTAAGTTAGGTAGATTGTTAAATCGAGATTATAAATCGAGAATAGTGGAGGTGTTATATGGAAATGGGAATATATAGATATAATGAGATTATAATTCAATTAGTCGAGTAAGGATGTTAGTCAATTATTATAATTTTATGTTGTTATCATTTTTTTGGATATTATTTTGAGTTTCTGAGTTATTTTCTAATTTATTTGTAGATACTAGTTCGAGCGGAGCTCGGTGATCGGCCGAGATTCGACGATTTTTTCTATATATAAAGGCGAGTACAATCGATTCTTGGACTCTATATGTTCCTTGTGCATGAATAAATAAGATAATTGATTTATTTATATTTGTATAATTGTTTTCAAAATTAGGGATAAAAATAGTATTTAAAAATAGCGAAATGGGTAATAAATAATGAAACTGATAGAGGGTAAAAAAATTGATATTATTTCCTGTTTTTATGTAGGTTTATATGGGGTGAACATGGGATGGATGGTTTTAAAAATTTAAATGGATACTCTGATCTATTCTTCTTGATACTTGTTCTATTTATATTGCTTGACCTTCCTTACTCATGATTATTTCATCTGTTGATACTTGTACCTTTTAATGATACAACATGTAGATATAAATTTTATGTTGGTGATTAAATAACTTGAATTAAGTTGATTATGCAAATTTATCATAAAGTGTACACATATAGTTGAACAAGTATGATAAAGAATTAAATTTGAATATTAAAGAAATGAATGAGAAAAACTAAAAGTGAAAACTTTAAGCCTGACTTAATCCTAGAGTACCTGACCGCCCATATGCTGTTATGGTAGCGTGTTGTCGCCCACGGTCAGCATTTTATTTGCGCTTCGGCGCCTTGTTGTTATCCCTTGTTGCATTCCATCGGTGATGGGGCTTTTAGCCCATACGTCAGATAACGTTATATACACTCTGATGATATGACTCAAGTTATTCACTATTTAGTTGATCTATCAGATTATTATTGATATATCATATTCACACTATTGATGATGATTATAAAATGATGTATGCATAATATATGTATGTATAAAAAAAACTTGAAACAAACTAAAAGACTTGAAACAGAAAGGAAAGAAGAAATTATAATTTTACAAGCTTCTATGGCCTCTTAAACAAGATTAAATTCATGCACATCTTTCTTTATTACTCGCTTAGCAATTTGTGCTAATGTCTGCTTTCTTTGGCCTCCAGTTTTGCAGGCTCGAGCACCCTTTTGATATTTCACTGATTTTGCTATACATAGAATTGCTCAGAGATATCGACCTACTGTCTTCCCAGTTTGGTTTCTATTTCGATGTACTTTGTTTTGTTTCGTCGTAAACCAAACTTAACTCTTCCAATGCCAAAGCATAGTGAAGGTTTACCTAACTTAAACCTCACTTCTCCCCCTTTGACATACATCAAAAAGACTACCAAGGTTTGTAATACCTCATCTCTCAAAGAGATCCTACATTCTCTTCCTTGGTCCAAAAATATTTTGGATGTCTTCACTCTTCCTAGTGATAAGTCTCATATTACTAAATGAGAAGTAATCTATAATGAAGGTACCTAAACCCTCATTTTTCTCCCTTTGGTCAAAATTACATCCATCATCCCTTGATGGACACACTTCCCCTAAAGGCTTTGCTTCCTCTTGACCATTGCACCAACAATATCCTTGGAGAGTTCCAAAGCCTATAGAAACCTTAAACCATTGAAAATAAGGATAAAAATTCAAACTTGAACTTTAACCTCCCTTACAATTCGATACTCCACCCTGAAAACTCTCATAATCATTTACAATGATTATTTCAACCTTCCATTGCTTTCTAAAATGTATCCTAAGATTAGGAGATGTTAGGGTAACAAAAAATAGCAGATACATGGCTAAAAAAATCTTGTTCAGTCAAAATCAGCACCATTAATTGACTGACTTACCACTAGTCGACTGATTTCTACAAAATACAGAAATCAGTTTTCAGATTCGAGATTTAAAAAAGCATAAGTAATTATACATAATTTGAAAAATCTAGAAAATTCATAAATACATCAAATACAATGGATGAAAAATATTTTTATAATAAAATACACATTAAATTGAAGTATCGATACAAAGTTCAAAAGCATTGATAACTTCAATATTTTTGCCTAATGTTATGCCAAATTTTTCAATGATGATTGCTATCAAAAGATAGGTTTCATCAAGGTTTTATAAAATAATTTTAAATGATTTCAAAAATCTTATTTTGAACCATGCTCTATGGACTAAATGTACATGACTTGTACATTAATTTTCTGTAGGAACGTCGATGATGGGCTAGAGGGGGGGGGGGTGAATAAGTCTTTCGTGATTTCGCTCGGAATTTGATCGCATGCTTGTCTACAAGTTTGTTAGTATGTGCAGTGGAAACAAATATAAATAAAATACACAATAAACTCAAGCACAACATAAGATATACGTGGTTCGAAACCTAAAGTTCCTACTCTACGGGGTGAGCTCTAGTGATGCACACCACCACTATCAAATCTCTCCTTCTCGGTGACACACAGAGATGGAGAAACCTCTTAAAATGATTCTTACAATAATAAGAAAGATATACAATCAAATACAAGCAATTACACTAGCAAATGAATATAAAGTAAAGAAAACACTTTAGAAATGAGTTTTGATTGCTTGATCATGCTTTGATTGCTTTGGATAGCTTAGAAGGTCTGGAAAGCATTAACTTATCCTCTTCAAGATCACTAGGAACCGACATCTATCTCCTCCCTTTCAAGCTCCATTTAAAGCTGCATCTTGGGATGATTTCCACCGATCAGTCGACTGATAGAAAGCCTCAGTCAACTGCTCATAGTGTTGTTGCCCCCAACGGACTAATCCATGTCAGATTAGGACACACCAATAGACAAATCTGATCATCGTTCGCCTACCCATGGCCGTCAGTCGACTGCCCTTACTCAACAGTCGACTACGAAACCTTCTGTGCTAGTGTCTGCAAACAACAATCGACTGCCCTCCATCGTAGTCGACTGCTCAAGGCCAGTTGACTGCCAAGGCATAATCACAATCGAGCTCTATTCGACTATTGATCAATCGACTGGTCATAACCCCAGTCGATTGCTCAGAGTCGACTAGGCTGCCAAGTGTCAAACACATAACCAGTCGATTGGTTCATAATCCCAGTCGACTAATAAATCTCAAAAATGAGATTTAACTCAAGTATGATCCTATCATACTTGATAGACCACCCTTAGCCTAGATCTAAGCCTTCTAGCTACCTCAATTAGCCTCACGCCTATCGAATCCCTTCAAGTCGTCCACGACTTGTTCATCTATATGCTAGCTTTCAGGTGCTTCCATCGGCTATTGTCATGCTAACTGGGTCTACATCACCAAGGTACATTTGGACTTATGCCGCTAAGACATGCTTGGACTTTACGCCGCTAAACATTGGACTTATGCCGCCAATATCACACCCTTGGACTTCCCAATTACTAAGATTTATTTGGACTTATGCCACCAAGACTCCATGCTTGGACTTTACACTGCCAAACATTGGACTTATGCTGCAAAGACCCATGCTTGGACTTTACATCGCCAATGTCACACTCTTGGACTTCCCTTGCCAACTCCATGTTGGACTTTTCAAATGCCAAGACCTATGCTTGTACTTTCCATGCCAAGTACGCAAGACTTGGACTTTTCATCCCAAGTACATAAGACTTGGACTTTCCATGACAATCACATTGTCATACGTTTTTTTGAACATCAAAATACTACTTGAGTCAAATTCGAGTCTGATCAATTGTGACCTAGGCCGATTGCACTAACAATCTTCCCCTTTTTGATGTTTGACAAGACCTTTGAGTTAGACCACCAACTCAAGCCATTAAATCTCATAATTCTCCCCCTTTTTGACATACATTAAAAAAGCTCTCCCCAAGGGTATCAATGTCTCATATTCCAATGAGATCTTACATTCTCCCCCTTGGTCCAAAAATATTTAGGATGCCTTCACTCTTCATAGTGATAAGTCTCATATCACTAAATGAGAAACAAACCTTACGATTATCTAATTCTCCCCCTTTGAGGAAAATACATCCATTATCCCATGATGGATAATCTCTTCCTAAAGGCTTGCTCCCCCTTGACCATTGCACCAATAATGTCCTTAAAGAGTCCCTAAGTGTATAAGAACACTAATTCTAAAGATTCAACATTGAACTTCCGCCTCTCTTAAAATTCGATACATTACAACTCTTCTAATTCATTTACAATGAATTTTCACCCTTCCAATGCTTTCCAAAGTATATCCTAGGATTAGGAGCAGTTAGGATAGCCTAAAGTAGCTGAAACTGAGATAAACAAATCTTGACAACCAATCGACTCCTCAATCGATCGCCGCGAGCGTAAATAACCGATTTCTGTGATGCAGAAATCTAGAAATCAGAAATGAAATTCGAAAAATCATAAGTAATTATACATAATTCGAAAAATTATGAAAATTCATATGTATAATACTTATGTCAAATACAATGGGTGAAAACTAGTTTTAAAATAAAATACTCATTAAATTATGAGATTGATATAAAGTTCAAAACCATTGATAACTTCAATGTTTTGAGCTACTTTGTATCAACTTCATCAATAGTGATTGCTATCAAAAGATAGACTTCATCAAGGTTTTTTAAAATGATTTTGAAATAATTTTAAAACCTTATATTGGACCATGATCTATGGGCTCAATGCATATGACTTGCACATTAACTTTTCCCATGATCTATACTTATAGCTGAAATGAGTTTGAGTTCATCTAGATGCAATATCTATGCACCTTGAACCCATCTCACTTTCCTAACATCTCACATGTGTCTAGGGTGTATGAAAATACATACAAGTCAATTTAATATGAGATGTGAGTTTTTGTTCTTTCTAATATAAGGTCTCATGCATTTTTCTAGACAATTTTATTTGATTCCCTTATACATGGGACTTCAAATTATGTCATTGTCCTTAAATTAATTTTAATTAACCTAAATATATGAATGATGATTATGACATATAATGATAGCATATATAAAATATATGCCAATAATCATGATGTCATGGCATAAAAATGACCAAGTATAAACATGATATTAAAATTAAACTTAAGTATTATCATGACATTTAAAATGATAATATGAGTGTCATGACAATTATCATGACAAACAAAGCATGATAAAAATATAATATACAAAGGTATATAATACCTAAGTCTTAAGCTCAAATTGTTATTTCTAGAATTAAACCCAAATTTACCATAATTGATCAATCTCCCAAGTGTGCCAAAAATCCAAAATGACACATCATGACCTCTAAACTTTATTTGTGCAAATTTGATCAATTTTTCATATTTCTCAAATTCTATTTATTAAATACGAAAAATTTAATATACTAAATTTAATGGCCAAAAATTTAAGAAAATAATCCTGGAAATTTTTCGAGATTTTTAGGGAATTTTAGGATTTTTTTCGTAATTTTTATGGATTTAAACGGAGTTCGTACGAGATAATTACGGGGATAAAATAAATAGGCTTCAATGGAGTCTATTTAAGGGGGTTAATCGACGACATTAACCTAAAGTTTCAAATACCTAATTTTCCTTTTGTTCCTTTCTGTTCAGTGATTCTGTGGATTTTGTTTTGGGGGAGAGTGATCGGTGGTGTGGTGGATTTTTCCCTTCGGTGAAGATGAGGGATGTGAATTTGAAGGGGGTTGCCGGATGAGAGGGGCTGTGAGGGTCTATTTGGGGGCGTCGTGCGGTTAGGGTTGGAGGTAGTCATGCAAGGTCGACTCTAAGTGGGCAGTGCACGGCTGTGAGTCGGAGTTGTGGTCGATTTGGGCTGATTTTGGGGTTTTGGCCGACTGTGATTGGGTTGTTGTCGGTTGTACGACCATAAATGGTATGTTAAGTGAGCGATGAATGGTTCAGAATGTGTTTTGATATGTGGGATAGATCTATTTTGGGTGAGTTAGTTGTGAGGTTTTGTTTGGATGTTGTACACATGATGATAGGGGTTGTAAAATTATATTCGGGTAATTGGACGAAAAGACGGTTATATTAGGTGGAAGGTGATCGAGATTTTATTAATCCTTTGGGTTAATTGGTTATGTAAGAAATCGATTAAGTATTCGATTTGTTGGTGAATTGCATTTTTATGCTTAACAATAGTTATGCTGTATATAGGTTTCGATCACAAGGCAGGTCCACGGTCATGACGATTTCGTTGTTTTCTCGAGCATTTTATCAGGCGGGTATTTTGACTTATCTTTTAGATATAGTCATGTTGATATGCTAGTTAGTATAACTTGCAATAATTTTCATGTTTATCTGCCTTGCATATTATTATGCCTATTTGATACATGCATTGGATCAGTTTATAGTTATATCTTCCCTGTTTTACTTAGATCATGGATATGTACTTATTGGTTGTGCATATTATTCGGATATGTGTTTTAGTTGGTATTACATGCTTTAGTATCATGCACCATCTTGCATGATTGCATGCTGACCGGACGGGGTTCCTTTATAGTTGAGCCCGTAGCCAGTTACATGGTCTGCACACGCTGCTACTCATGGGTTAGTGGTACTGTAAAATACCACAGGAAAATAATAATAATAATAATAATAATAATAATAATAATAATAATAAATGTTGGATAATTGAGAAAAATACTCTATGGAATTTTTCCAGAAATTTTAAGAAATTTTCTTGAACTTAAATGAAAATTTCTATGGCAATTGGCGGGGAAGAATTTAATAGGCTTTGGGAAAGCCTGTTTGGATTATCTTCTTATGAAGAGATTTTTCATTGGGTTTAATGCTTATAGATTAAACTCGATTCGTCTTCGTGAACCCGACCCGTATCATAAAGCCGAGCATTTAATTTCCCTTCGACCGATCGACTTCTTCCACGATTTTCTCCCCCGATCACATCCTTCTCACTGCAGTTTCTTCTTTTTCCCCAATCGCGCGCGACCTTACCTTTTCCTCTCCCGATCGCAGATCGCCGTTGGAGTTTAGCTCGACGGCGTCTCCTCCTCGCTCGTCGCCGCCTCTGATCAGTCGGTGCCAGTCGGTCTCCAGACGACGCAAGCCCCAAACCAGCCGCATGCTTCCTTTCTCTGCATCGAGCCGTCGGAGCGATCTGTTACCAACCGTTCTCCGTTGATCCAAGTAGCAGCAAGCTCAAATCGGCAAGATCTTGATCACTGCCACCTCTCGATCCTTCCTTGTCTCCACTCATGCCGGTGATTTTCCTACGCTGTCGAGGTCCCTCTGTGGTAGGTGCCGTGTCGGCAAACACCGCTGCTAGTGGTTCCACTGGGAAATCGAAAGGGGGCAAGCACCATTCCTCCGATTTGTGCTCTATTAGGGCTGCTCCTGCGCGTTACATCCATCGCCGATCCGTTCTCTTCGTCATCAACCAACGGTTCCTGAGCTTCGTTCGACGACCTTTGCCCTGCCTGTGTTATCGCCGACCTGTCACACCCACAGATCCACTGCCGAGTTGGATCGCTTGATTGAGGCGAGTCTCGAGGAAGCTGGAGGAGAAGATGATTTGTGTTCCCGATCTATTTCCCAAATCCAGCATAGGGTGGCAGTAAGCTATTGATCGTTTATGGGCACAACCGTTGTAGTCACTTTTGGTCAGAGTTGTGCTGGGATAATCCTGGACAAGCAGATTGGGGTTGCTTCACCATTTCGAAGAGGTAAGTTCTGATTTGGATTTTGTGAAGGGGTACTGTGCAGACTTTGTTTTGGATATGTGCAGGGACTTTACCCGAACTAATCGGATTGATTCAGCTGTGGAGGTCTATGTTGGGATCGAAGACATGGGCTAGATAAACTAGGTGAGTTTGAGCTTGAATGTTATGAATACGAAATTAGACTTAAAGTAATTTTGTTGGTGGTGGTATTTATTGTGCTATGGATTGACTGTGGGTTGATTCGTTTGTTCCATATATTGATAAAATTGTAGGATGAACAGATTTAGTGGTGCAAGATTCGGTTTATCTGTTGGTACAGATTGGACTCACCCAGGTGGATCAAGGTGTTGGATCGAGGAAGCTAGACTTGGATAATTATGGTGGAATTATAGGGAATATGAGATCAAGAAGATGTGCAAAGAAAATTAAGCTGGGTAAGTTCATATTTGGATAAGTTATACACGTTGTCGTATATGCACTTCTGGGTTGATTAAATAGTATAAGGGAATCGATAGAGATTTCATAGCACTTTTGGACTTATAAAGAACTTAGATATGTTCCTTGCTCTTTCTTGCAGGATTAATTGTGAGAAACTCTTAGACATGGAGATTTATTGGGATATTCTACATATCAGGTGGGTAATTTTCTACCTGGTCCGGGTAGTTGTATTTTATTCAGATTTAGTCATTAATATGAGCATGTTAGGTGTTCATATTACCTTGACCATGTTCTTTTTATCGTATGCTTGATCCTTTACCGTTGGCTATTAACTCTATTGCTGATATCATGTTTATTTTATCATGATTAGGAGTTATACATATAGGTGATGCAAGTAACTTAGAATTTGTTTAAGTTAAGTGCAAATGGTAAAGTTCGGATGACAACCTGATTGTACATTGGGCAAAAAGGTCATCCGTAGGTAGATAATGTCTTTAACCTAGGGTTAGTTTTAGTACCCTTAGGTTGTATGTTACCACCGAACATGTGTTGTGTAAATGGTCAGAGGAATGATACTTAGGGTATCGCTACGGACCGGTGGTCCTAGCTTGTTATAATCAGATGAGTACGACTCTCTACAGGATAGAGAGTGCGTCGAGTAAATTAGTATGACTCTCTACAGGATAGAGAGTATTATGATCAGTTGAGTACGACTCTCTACAGGATAGAGAGTGCGTCGAGTAGATTAGTATGACTCTCTACAGGATAGAGAGTATTATGATCAGTTGAGTACGACTCTCTACAGGATAGAGAGTGCGTCGAGTAGATTGGTATGACTCTGTACATGATAGAGAGTCTATGGTGGATGTCTGTATGTGAGACATTGCATTCATGCATTTACATGCACGCTGGCGACGAGGTCTCCCTTGTGGTTGAGAGGGTCGCCAAATCATCTGCCTCCACTTACTCATAGGAGGAATGCCAGGTGTGAGCGAGCATTGAGGTGCCGCACTCTACCACTATAGACGGTGGTAGTTGGATTTGCGTGTCGTAGTCCTGCGTGTGTGGTACTCGACCACTCATGGGTAGTGACTGTCGGAGTGACCAACAGCAGGGACCCCCATCGTGTAGCTTGCTCTTTACGCTTATATGCTACTCGATCATACTGCCCACTTGGCCACTCGAGAGTAGTGGTTGGTGTTGAGTTGGGACAGTTGTCATGCTTGAGCCACCGATGCCACACTGGAGTCGTGGTAGCTTTAGGGTGAGCCGACATGACCATGCATGCTGCATTGTCGACTGATGGCATTTTTGCATATTGCCATATATATACATATATGCATGTATATATATATATATATATATATATATATATATATATATATATATATATATATATATATGGATGATTGTGATTAGTATACATATATAGATACAGTCTATATATATATGCTTATTGTGATATTGCATTTGATTGTATTATGTTTGCTGCATTTGATTGTACATCATATTCATGCATGTTTCCTTGCATATGTTATACAGTTGTGTCGGATATTGGTATGTGTTGGATAGACCATAGATACCTTGGCCTGTAGCATGAGTAGATTATGTGTTGGTATTACTCTTCCTGTTATATATATGTTCAGGTTGGATCAGAGTAGCGTAGCAGACTTCAGGTATGTCTGCATTTTATGTTATTCATTTCAGTTAGACGGTATATGCTTGTATTTATATACTATGCTGATATACCTGTTGTACATCTAGATATGTCGTTGAAATACATGTGATATTACATATATACATGTTTTCTATTACCTGCTGAGTTTTACTCACCACCCCCGCGGACCCTGGGTTTTCTGTCGCCCAGGTAACAGGTAGCCGACTTCGTGATGGACTTGGAGCACCGCTGGATGACATCTCATCTCACCTCCGAGGCTCCCGTGTTTTGTTTTGGGCCTTTCGTCCGTCGTGTTGTATATTTGGATTTTTGTCGAAGTTTTGTGTTGTTGTGATGTGTTAGTCATACTGGTATGCATGTGTAGGGTTGTATTATTGTTGTATCGTTTCCGCTGTGTGTAGTTGTTTTGATATATATATATACTGTTGTGGTTTGGTGTATTTTTATATATTGTTGTCATTGTGGGCCTACGGGCCTTGTATTAACCTAAAATGTTGCCACGTACAGGGGAGGTGCCGTCCATTTGATTTTCGGCTCGGCATGCTCTCGGGGCGTGACAACTTTATTGGTATCAGAGCCCAAGGTTCTGCGATGCCGTACTATGTTATTTTTGAGTCGAGTCTTGGATTCTTGGGAGTCGATTTATTCGGTTTTG
The DNA here is from genome assembly GCA_025175895.1 of Wurfbainia villosa. NCBI lineage: Eukaryota > Viridiplantae > Streptophyta > Magnoliopsida > Zingiberales > Zingiberaceae > Wurfbainia > Wurfbainia villosa. Next base: position 2,625,992 of record CM046005.1, read on the forward strand.
GTTTTCTGAGATGAGATGGACAACGGCTTGAGCTCCAAGCAGTACGAGGTAAGAATTCCTAATAACTTATGGTTTAGTAGATATTTATCTAAACTTGATCAGTAGGTGTATTCAATAGAGTTATGACACCTGTGCAGACTTGTAGTAGGGGTCGTCCACCGAGGCGACCAACTGGAGTTACCTTAGTGTTTATACTCCTAGTTTTGTTGGCTATGCATTTGGATGCTTATACCAGGGAATAACCTGTAGTGTGTTGGTTATTATTCGTAACCGTGGTATGAGTTGACCACGGGAACGACCTGTTGAGTCTGTGAGTCTTGAACCTGTGTCGAGGAGGTGATTTACCTCTGAGAGCCGACTGATACCGAGTCGGAAAACAGGGGCCAAGTCATCACATTTATTATGGAAATCAGAGACTACAGTCTTAGAGATTTCCACTAACTGTGCTAGTCAGATCATTACCTGTGGGTAATGAACAGACTTGTAGACTATTGTTGATGCAGATAGCGGAAGGCTAGGTTATGGAGTTTCATAGGGATTTTATCCCTGAGTTGTTCGTACTGAGTTGTATAACTTTGAGAGTACTTTTAAGTACTTAACTCATGTTATACCGAGAAAGTAGAGTTATTTGCATACCATTATCGGGGTCAAGCCGGTATTTGGTGATAAATGCAGAAAATAATCTTCGGGAAATAAAATATCACTTGATCATGGATTAGTGATGTTGAAAGAGTGTATTTTCCTGTGTCACTTTTAGTGACACATTGTAAGGAATTCTTGAGCTTCCAGAAAGGGCGATTGGTTAGTAATAGTGTACTGTGCAGAGTCGTGAGACTTGCAGAAGTTACGACCACCTAATAGCTCAAGAAGAAGAATGGATGATTTAAGCCACCCAGAGTTATTGGCTTATAGTTAGATTAGGATGCCGGGATCTTCTACCAGATCCTGCTGGAAGACGTTGGATTGAGACAGGAGTTTAGGAATAACTCCGTATAAGTGTTTAGGAGATGAAGATCGATAAGCAGATATTGCAAGTCAGATATTGGAGTAAGAAGCCTCCGAATGTTGGACAAAAGGAGCAAGATCGGAGTCAGAGGCCTTGGGGCTACTTTCCGATTATAGAAGACCAATCGAAGATCATCAGAAGGTTCTTGTGGATATTAGCAAAATCAGAACAAAGACTCCGAAGGAATTGTGTGCGTGCAGTGCAGATCACGAAGACATGCGAAGCCAGATTATCCGTTGGAGCAATTCAACTGTTGCTATTGTTGAGCAACCAGTACAGTGGAGGTGTACTTTGAAGACTTAGTTGAAGACTACAAATGGTTTTCCAGGAGGATGATGCACCGTCTCGACAACAGAGATCAACACCGAAGATTGAGTTATCTCATCAGCAGTGATCTACCACCTCAGACATGATTGGAGATCCTTGATACTCCCCTTCAGCAGAGATCAGCACAGAAGCAGCATCAGCAGAAGACATTGTAGAAGACTCGGCAGACAACAACAGTTACCTCCAGATGTGGATTGACTTTGTGTTGGATCAATGCGGTTCGCTAGAGGGGGGGGGGGGAGAATAGCGAAAGAAAAAACTTTTTCGAATTCGTTTCAAGACAAATATACGCAGCGGAAAGATAAGCAAAACAAGAAGTAAAGGAGACAATAGAAACAAGATATTTACTTGGTTCGTAGCCGAAGGCTACTACTCTAAGGCCCTAGTGGTCCTTGACCACGCACGGAGGGCAAATCACTAAACAAACTCCTCCTCGTTGGAGGTAGGAGTTAATCGATACAAAAAACTTGAGGTAGAGGGACACTCCCCCTCTCCTCGTTACGATAGAAAAATAGCTTCGAAGAATGTAAATGAGCAACGACACAAAAATTAAAACCGACGTACAAAAATAAAGGAAATGAAACCTAGACGTCGGAGAAGAAGAAGCACGTTGTTGTCGGTAGCTTTGCGGAGACTTTTTGGAAGCTTAGAATTGTTGATGAAACCCTAGGTTTGGCCCTCCTTTTATAGCCTTTGAGCCCCTTTTCGAGTGGGTCTTCAACCAATCACAAATGGACACCAAACCGCTTTGAGGTGGAGTGATAAGCCTTGACTCCTCGAATCTGATCATTGACCATCGATCGATGGCCATCATCGGCCGATCGTGATAGCATCGATCGATTGATGATATCGGCCGATCGGTGATACACGGCAGTCGAGTCCTCCAAGCTGGCAGTCGACTGATGCTTGCTGCAAGTCAAAGTTAGCTCAATAAAAACATAATTTCGATGGTCGTCGACCATCCGATCTCGACCTAGACCATCTATAAGATGTCTTTGGTCGGATCTACGCTTAAGATCATCCCCGTAAAGAGGATACGACCTTACTTACTCGCACACACGAGCTTACCTCGATACTTACGTGTCGCTTTGCTTCGCCTTCCACTCGATTCCTTGGCCCTCCAACTCGAGTATCGCCCGACCACCGCGGCTTCCTCCGGGTGTCGCTAGCCTTCAGCTCCAGCTATATCAATCTTCTGCACACTCGATTCAGCTCGTGAGAAAACAAAATAGACTTAACTTTGTGTCTTTGCTATAATCAAAAACACAGGTTCGATTTCGGTGCCTCACTGCACCAACAATCTCCCCCTTTTTGATATATGGCAAAAACACACAAAGTTAAGGAAATTAAGTGCATGAAACAGTAAAGACAATAAGCAAAAGTAGGAGTAGTAAAAATATTTCTCAAGTACTCCCCCTTGAGGAAACCTCCCCCTTGACCGAGGGTGAGTCTTGAAGAAAGACCTTAATCCTCCCCCTTGAGGGTTGCTTTAAGTAATTAACATTACTTAAAGTTAGCTTTAGTAAAACATTTTAGTTAAGCCCTTTCTCCCTCTTAAGTAAAACATTAACGACATAAATAAGTTAAGAATTCTCTTAACTTGGCCTTTTGTATTCTCTTAACTTCGCCTTTTGTTAAAAGTTAAATAAGTTTTCAAAACCTAAAGTTAACTTTTGGTTTAAACATGAAGTAAGAGCTAAGTTAAATTTAAATAAGTTAAATTTTGACCCCTTAACTTTGGTCTTTTTCTCCCCCTTTTGCCGTATATCAAAAAAGAGTAAGGAGTGTGTGGAAACCAAAATAAGTGCTAAATCTAAAGTCCAAGCATGTTCCACATTTTTTATTTAAAAAATAATATATTGAAAATAAGCTCATCTATGAAATGTTCGACTCATATTTGGCTTGATTGATATGAAGGATCTACCCTTCCTGGTCAGAGTAGGTTATTATGTATGATTATACTCCGTGGTTCATAGCGATGCACTAGCTCTACATCTGGAACCAGGAGTAAGGTCCTAACATCTCACGCCCATCTACGTGGCTAAGTACACAAACACATTAGTCCTATGTGTTGTGAGATGTACTGGCTCCTTAAATCTATAGGATCATGATATCTAAGGTATGTTCTATGCTAGTTCCATGAAAAAGTAAGAAATAGTAGTAAGAAAATATAATTTGCAAGTTCCTATTCTATTACGCACATGCCTAATTTTCGTCTCAAGAGACTAAATTCGGCTTCGGGTAGTGGTTTAGTAAATATATACGCTAGGTTAGACTTCGAGTCAACATTTTCGAGTTGTATGGAGCCGTTGGCTACATGTTCTCGAATGAAATGGTGTTTTACCTCTATATGCTTTGTCCTTGTATGACATATAGGGTTCTTAGTTAGATTTATCGAACTTATGTTGTCTACAAAATTTTAGTTTTGGTGAAGTCCAACCTAAAGTCTCGGAGAGTGTGCTTCATCCGAGAGTTACACACTCACCCATCGCAGCGTATTGGCCGGTGGTAGATAAGGCAACACAATGTTGCTTCCTACTGCACCAACTCACTAGACTTGAGCCGAGTAGTTGACAACAACCACTCGTGCTCTTTCTATCGAGTTTACTACCGGCATAATCCGAATCGGAGTAGCCGATTAGTTCGAACTCCGTAGATCTAGGGTACCAAATACCAACGTTAAGTGTACCCTTAAGATATCTAAGGATACGCTTAACTAGGGTTAGGTGAGACTCCTTAGCAGTTTGGAACTGGCGCATATACTACTGCGAATAGGATGTCGGGATCGACTCATGATTAAGTATAGGAGACTTCCTATCGCGCTTCTATAGTACTTTAAGTCAATGGACTTACTTTCTAGGTCTTCTCCTATGTTAACATTAATCGCCATTGGGGTGTTTATTATCTTAGCGTCTTGCATTCCAAATCTTTTAATTAACTCCTTAGTGTATTTTTGTTGATATAGGTATATGCCATCCTTAGTTTGTTTAATTTGTAGACCAAAAAAGAAACTTAACTCACCTACCAAGTTCATTTCGAACTCACTTTCCATGAGTGAAACGAACTCGTTTAGTAAGGCTGAGTTAGAGGTTCCAAAAATTATATCATCTACGTAGATTTGAGCTATAAATATTTCTTTACCTAAGGTTTTTACGAAGAGAGTTGGGTCAACTAAGCCTTGGTTAAACCCTTTTGACTTAAGATGGATTGAAAGTCTCTCGTACCAAGCTCGAGGAGCTTGTTTAAGTCCATAGAGAGCTTTCTTAAGTTTTAGAACATGGTCGGGTTTATCTAGATTTTCGAATCCGGGGGGTTGGCTAACATAAACTTCTTCTTTAATGTATCCATTTAGGAATGCCGACTTAACATCCATTTGAAACAGCTTAAATCCTCGATGTGCGGCATAAGCTAGCAACATTCGAATGGATTCGAGTCTAGCTACTGGGGCATAGGTTTCGTCGTAATCTAAGCCTTCGACTTGGCTAAAACCTTTGGCGACTAACCTAGCCTTGTTTCTAACTACTTCACCTTTATCATCAAGCTTATTTCGAAACACCCACCTTGTTCCAATTATCGTTTTGTCTTTAGGTGGTGGTACTAATTCCCACACCTCGTTCCTAGTAAATTGAGCTAGCTCTTCTTGCATTGCAATAATCCAATCGGGATCAAGAAGAGCTTGTTCAATTGATTTGGGTTCTATCTTTAAAATTAAGGAAATTTGACTAAGGTTCCTATAGGATGCTCTAGTTCGAACTCCTAGATTAGGATCTCCTATCACTTGATCGATAGGGTAGTTAGTCTGAATCCTAGATTGGGTTGGGTTTGTGTCACCTAATGCTTGATCAATGTGGTGACTTGGTTGAACACTAGTTTGGTTGGAGTCATCTATCACTTGATCAATAGAGTGACTAGGTTGACTTAGGTTAGGATTAACACTAGACCTGATCTCCGGATCAGAGTAAGGTCTAGTATGAATCGGCTCGCTAATTGGGGTTGCCGGGGGTTTTGTAGGTTCATGTCCTTCATCGAATACTACATTGATAGTCTCCTCGACTCTAAGGGTGACGTGGTTATATACTCTATAAGCTCTACTTGTAGTCGAGTATCCTAGAAAGATTCCGGTCGTGGTTTTGGATGTAAATTTCCCTAGGTAATCCTTAGTGTTTAGGATATGTACCTTACACCCAAATACCCTAAAGTACTTGATGTTAGGTATTTTATCGTGATAAATCTCGTACGAGGTCTTAAGGTGCCTCTTTACCATAAGGATCCTATTTTGGACATAGCAAGCCGTGCTAACGGCTTCTGCCCAAAACCTATCGGGTAGGTCGTATTCGTTCAACATGGTCCTAGCGGCTTCTTGTAGAGTTCGGTTTTTCCGCTCCACTAGGCCATTTTGTTGAGGGGTCCTAGGGCAAGAGAATTCATGGTGGTATCCGTTTAGGTTACAGAAGTCGGTGAACCTTTGATTTTCGAATTCACCACCATGATCGCTTCTAAGTCTTTTAACCTTAAGGTCTTTTTGATTATCGATTAATTTGAATAGATTGATTAATTGATCTAGGGTATCCTTTTTATGTTTGATTGTAAAGAGTAGTAAAGCCAATTATGACTAAGCAATATTGACTTCTATTGAGTGACTTGGCTCCATGTGAATCGAATAGATCCATATGCAGGAGCTCAAGTACACTTGAGGTTCGTTCTTGGTTAGTTAACTTGTGTTGTGTCCTAGGTTGTTTTTCTTGTTGACAAGCATTACAGATTTTATTAACCAAGTTGTTGAGGTTGGGTAAGCCTCTAACTAAGCCACTCTGACTCATCTTGTGGACGAGTCTTGGGTGCGAGTGACCGAGTCGTCGGTGCCACAACCATGATTCCTCTTGCCGTGTCATAAGACACTTAGTTGAGGAGTTGGTTAAATTGATCGTATAAATGTTGTTATTTCTAGTTCCTTTAAGAATTATTTCAGAGGTTTCGTTGGTATTAATTACGCATTCATTTTCTAGAAATATAACCTTATAGTTATTATCACACAATTAGCTTACACTAAGTAAGTTATATTCAAAATTCTCTACAAGTAATACATTTTTAATGACAAAATTCGTGTTAAGCTCGATATCACCTGATCCGATGATTTTGAGCTTGCCGTTATTCCCAAAGGCTACCGATCCTTGTCGTTTGAATCGAAGCTTTGCGAATTTGAGTTGATCCCCGGTCATGTGTCGGGAGCAACCGCTGTCCAACATCCATTGATCCTACACACAAGGTGGTTGGATTGGATGTTAGATTTTTTGTTAAGAAAATTGGTTGTAAGTTGTTAACCCTAGGTCATCTCACCGGAGTCTATATGATCAAGCATGTTATACTTATGTGTTTTTTGAGATGACTTTCAATTAAGTTGATTGAGTGGATTTAGGTTCAAGTAATTCTATGTTAGATTTGGATTTAACCCTAGGCTTGTCAAGTTTACCTTTTCAAGATCATGGCTTCCAGGTCGTGGTGAGGCACAGGGGCCTTCTTTTATCGGATCATCGACCACTTCCTTAGACAAAGCCATTTTCAAGAAAATGATGACTTGACTCACCTAAGATCATTTCCTAGTCTAACTGGTTATTTTTGAAAAGAGGCTCCCCGAGGCTCAATCTTTTCGAAGAATTTTAGTTGGTTATGTACGTGTTTTAAGAGAGTTCACAAGTTTTAAAGCACAAACTTTCTAAGTTAAAACATGCAATTTCTAAGTTAAAGCACAAACTTTCTAAGTTAAAACATGCAATTTCTAAGTTAAAGCACAAACATATTTTGTACTGGCTCCCCCTAGACCGTTGAATCGGTTCGGTCTATCCACATAGTGGATTTGGTCCTTGGGAACCCAATACGAGTTAGATCCTAGAGTTGAAATCAAAGTGGTTTTAGGGACCCATGCTTGGATACATTTTTTATGTCTACTTACGATCGACATATACGACCTATTAGTCGCGTTTGAGTTAAACCCTAGTCCAGCCTTGTTGTACATGGCCCTTTGAGATCCAAGTAGGAGGTCAAGTCCTTTGGATCCCGAAGTGAACTTTTCCAATGTGTTCCTAAGATCTTCGACTTGACTTTTCAAGAGAGAGTTCTCAACTTCGAGTTTTTCAACCCGAGTTGAGTCCTTCTCTTGAACTCGACTAGCCGAAGAGGTTAGGGAGACCTGGTGTTTGAGGAGTTTAACTTCCTCAACTAGGGTCTCGACTTTGGACTCGGATTTAACTAATTTCCTAGACAAAAACCTAACCGTATTTTGTAAAGTATTAAATAAATTTCGACTTACTTTAAGGGTATCTTTTGAACCGGATGCGTATCCATGGCTTGACTTGAAGGTAGCTTCGTAGTCCGAGTCATCCTCAGGTTCTGACTCAAGTTCAGGTTCGGTCTCCGTGTCTGACTCAGTCGACTTCGCCATGAAGACGTGGTCTTCGTCTTCTTCGGATGACGCTTCTTCCCATGTCGCGTTGAGGGCCTTCTTGTGCTTAGGTGCTTGGTGGTTGAGCTTGGGGCATTCGGACTTGATGTGTCCAAACCTATTACACTCATAACACCTAATGTTAGAACTTTTAGACTTACCTTGGTTGGGTCGAGTCGTGGTTCGCTTTCGTCCCTTGGCTATCCTTCGAGCTAGGTTCATTAGTTCGGCAGTCAACTCCGGGTCAACTTCTTCTTCGGACTCGTCTTCCTCCTCGGTTGGTGGTGGCTTGCTTGCGATTTTCTTCTTCTTTGAACCTGCAAACAAGGCTATACCCCTCTCGACTCGAGTTAATTTGCTCATGAAGTTCAAAATCCGAAAAGAGTTCATCTAACCTAATTTTAGAAAGGTCCTTGGAGACCTTATAGGCATCGACCATGGATGCCCATAAGGTAGTCCTCGGAAAAGAGTTTAGGACATACCTTATAAGGTCACGATTTTCGACCTTTTGCCCGATTGCATGTAGGTTGTTGACTATGTCTTGGACACGGGCGTGGAGTTGCGTCGCGGACTCGTGTTCCTGCATTTTTAGTGTGTACAATTTATTGAATAACAAATCACGTTTGCAAACCTTAGCTTGATCCGATCCTTCGTAACTCGATTAGTTTTGTCCAAAGATCCTTTGCGCTTATGAAGGGCCGACGCGATTTAGCTCCTCCTTGGATAGGCCACATTGGAGGATTTGTGTAAGCCTTGGCGTCGGCCGACTTGTCGTTTTGTTGCAACGGTCCATTGATCATAATCCAAGGAGTCACCCACTTCATTGGTCGGAAGTGTGAAACCCGTTTGAATTATGATCCACATCTCAATTTGGGTTTTGAGAAAGCATTCCATCCGACCTTTCCAGTAACGGAAATCATCTCCGTTGTAAAACGGAGGTCGACGTGCTAAAACCTCGAGACGGGCCATTAGAACAAAAAGACAAGGAGACTAAAATGAAAACCTAGCAACAACAAAAACACAGAAAGTACCAAGACTAGCGTCTTGGATTAGTAGTCTTGGAAATAAAAGAAATAAACGAAAAATAGAAAGTTAAGCAAAGAAATAAGAAACTAAATAAAAAGTAAGTACTCACAACCTTCGATGTCCCCGAAAGGCTACTAAACGTCGTTTTTTGAGGATGAAAACAGCTTGTTACGGGGGTAAACCCCCATAAGAAGTGTAGATCTCTGCGAGGGTTTCGATTTGGTAGGTAGACCGTGTCGTGGGTCAACTTGTACGAAAAGTTATGCCCGTTTGACCGTCGGCTACTCCAAAAGCGAATACTTGCAAAACAAAATCAACGAGAGTACCAAGACTTCGCCTTGGATTAGTAAAAGGGAGAAAAATTTAAACGAACCAAAAACAAATCTGTGAAAAAAAGTTAGATTGGTGGTTTCACCAAATCTAAGCGCCCCCGGCTCTGATACCAATTGTTGGATCAATGCGGTTCGCTAGAGGGGGGGGGGGGAGAATAGCGAAAGAAAAAACTTTTTCGAATTCGTTTCAAGACAAATATACGCAGCGGAAAGATAAGCAAAACAAGAAGTAAAGGAGACAATAGAAACAAGATATTTACTTGGTTCGTAGCTGAAGGCTACTACTCCAAGGCCCTAGTGGTCCTTGACCACACGAGGGCAAATCACTAAACAAACTCCTCCTCGTTGGAGGTAGGAGTTAATCGATACAAAAACTTGAGGTAGAGGACACTCCTCTCCTCGTTCACGATAGAAAAATAGCTTGAAGAATGTAAATGAGCAACGACACAAAAATTAAAACCGAATAAAAATAAAGGAAATGAAACCTAGACGTCGGAGAAGAAGAAGCACGTTGTTGTCGGTAGCTTTATGGAGACTTTTGGAAGCTTAGAATTGTTGATGAAACCCTAGGTTTGGCCCTCCTTTATAGCCTTTGAGCCCCTTTTCGAGTGGGTCTTCAACCAATCACAAATGGACACCAAACCGCTTTGAGGTGGAGTGATAAGCCTTGACTCCTCGAATCGATCATTGACCATCATCGATCGATGGCCATCATCGATCGATCGATGGCGACATCGATCGATTGATGACCTTGGCGATCGTGATACACGGCGAATGAGTCCTCCAAGTCGGCAATGTGATGCTTGCTGCAAGTCAAAGTTAGCTCAATAAAAACATAATTTCGATGGTCGTCGACCATCCGATCTCGACCTAGACCATCTATAAGATGTCTTTGGTCGGATCTACGCTTAAGATCATCCCCGTAAAGAGGATACGACCTTACTTACTCTCGCACACACGAGCTTACCTCGATACTTACGTGTCGCTTTTGCTTCCGGCCTTCCACTCGATTCCTTCGGCTCCCTCCGAAGTAACTCGAGTATCGCCCGACCACCGCGGCTTCCTCCGGGTGTCGCTAGCCTTCAGCTCCAGCTATATCAATCTTCTGCACACTCGATTCAGCTCGTGAGAAAACAAAATAGACTTAACTTTGTGTCTTTGCTATAATAAAAAACACAGGTTCGATTTCGGTGCCTCACTGCACCAACAATTTGTACAGAGGATAGAGTATACGACGATGGTCGTATCTACTCAGTAATCTTCAGTTGCAGCTCGTAGGATTAAGTGATGAGATCAGATGATCTAGGAAAAATCTCCACGACATTCGTCGCAGAAATATGATCGCTTTGTCGTAGACTGTTGGATCTTATCTTATTCTCTTCGGAGAAAGGCCGAGACCTGTGTGGAGCCTTTTGGATCGGATCAACAAATATTTGATCGTTCAGGGTATTACTCTAGTTTTACCCTCTGGATTAATATATTGAGAGATACTTGTAGTTTACAGGTATCTGTGTCTAGAACATTATTAGTTCGGATTAGAAGGGTTCCTATGCATCGACTTGTGGGTCGGTTGTATCTCTACCGTCAGGTGAGATGTGGACCAACAATTAAAAGGTTAAGAGATGTCCTTAGACTTTGATATACATACTTTTATTGTAGACATATCCTTATGGATGGTCAAATTGTTGGAAGTATGGCTCTCGGATGTGTGAATAATCTGAGAGCCTTCGGATGTAATTTCGGATGAACTCCAAGGCTTGCAGTTGCTTAGGCAAGTGGAGTAGGCGTTCAAAATGATTGTGAAAATAGTCCGGTATCAAAGATCACATACCGGGTGATAGTGTTGTGGTATCAATGTTGCTAAACACTATATAATTGGAAGAATTTAAGTTGTGATTATAAGAGATGTTGGAAGGGATAATTATCTATCCCAGTATTTCTCCTTGAGAAGGATCCAGAACTCTTTGATAAAAGAGGGATGAACCTTTGAAATTATGCATCGATTATCGATGATGGAATGCGATAATTGTTGAAAGTAAATATCCTTCGTTATGGATAAATAATCTATTTAGATCAGCTAAGGATACCTGCGTATACTCTAGGGTTGATTTACGACTGGAGTATTGATATTGTAGTGACATGATGTCATACAATTATCATTGTCGTTGAGATGATTATTATATCGTCAGCTTAGAGTAAAGGAGATGCAGGTCTGTAGAGACGACAATTTCATACTTGGTATGAATTGTATGAATTTTGGTTTAAGTTGTTAGACTAATTAACGATTTAGTCGTCACTGGATTTGAGAATCGTGTATCCTGAACACGATTGGATCCTTTTGTGATTGTTGGAGTTGCGTAACCTGACCACTGTTGATTGTGGTAGATGGAGTTGCGCACTCGACCACCGTAGATGGTGGTTTTCCTTGTATGGTCTGGATATTACTGTAGATGTGAATAGAATGTTTTAGCATTTCTATACCACGGACTTGTTTGACAAAGGTAATGATAGAAATCATTTAGTCGGAAGTTGGTGAAACCAGTTTACAGGACCTAGATGGCGGTTAACTTTTACGCCAGTCTTAGTTAATCCTTCCAGAGTGGATAAAAAGGAGGTTGTACGCAGATGCATCGTTTCAGGGATCGGAGCGATTCCGATGCAGTTGAATGAGGTGTACCTTATGCTTAATATAGTTAAGAAACTACGAGATAGGCTGTCATATACATGACGTGACTTTAATAGTTATTATTTGGATTTGTAGTGATATGGAGCAGAAGTGCTCTTGGAGTTTTGACAAGCTACTAGGTAGCTACAATGGAGTTGCTGGAACGCGAACAGTTGCAACAATTGCAACAAGGGAGATTGATTGCTATAGTCTTCCATGCACTTACAGCGTGTGTGGAGTATATCTTGGATGATTGATGGATTTCTCTTTTGAGAAAATAACTCCCCGTCTCTGATAAGGATAGTGGGCTCCGGAGTTGCAGTGTTTAAGAAAGAGTTGCTATAGAAATCACATCATTCGAGATGGGCTATATACCTTGGTGGTACTCAGGTGTACCGAGAGTTAAACGTTTATACTGGTGGAATGGTATAAAGAGAGTTATAGCAGATTTTGCTGCTCAATGTTTAGTATGCCAGTAGGTGAAGGCTGAACATCAGAAACTCGTTGGATTGCTCGTTGGAATGGAAGTGGGAGCATATCACGATTGATTGCGTTACGGGATTGTCTAGAACCCGTAAGGGACGTGATGTGATTTGAGTGATTGTGGATCGACTGATCAAATCAGCTCACTCCTTTCCTATTCGTGGGTCGTACTCGTTGGACCGTCCGACAGAGTTGAACCGTCGAGGAATTTTCAGACTGCATGTGGTACTTTTGAGTACTATATCTGATAGAGATCGCAATTTACCTCGCGCTTTTGACAGAGGTTGCATCAAGTTATGGACACAGAGCTTCAATTTAGTACCGCGTTTCATCCGCGGACTGATGAACTGTCTGAGCATATCATTCAAACATTGGAGGACTTATTGAGATCCTGTGTCATGGATTTCGGATGCAGCTGGAAGGATCACGTTCATTTAGTGGAATTGCTGGTTGGCTTTACCTCCGACACTTGCGGGTATTCATAACGTATTTCATGTTTATATGCTGAGGGAATACGTTCTGCATTCAGATCATGTTCTGAAGGAGATAGCAATTCCACCTAAGTCTAATGTGACTTACGAGGAGATTCCAGGGTGGAGCCTGGGTCGCAAGGAGCGATAGTTGTGGGACAAAAAAAAAAAATCATCCGACTTGTAAAAGTTGGATGACAACATCCTTCCGATGAGGAGGCTACATGGTAGCTGGAATATACTATTCGAGCTCGATACCCTCATCTGTTTACCAGAGGTATATGGTCATTTCAGAGATTTCTGGTATTGGTTCTTACATTTAAGTATGAAATTTGGGGACCAAATTTTTATAAGTGGGGGAGAATGTAAAATACCACAGGAAAATAATAATAATAATAATAATAATAATAAATGTTGGATAATTGAGAAAAATACTCTATGGAATTTTTCCAAAAATTTTAAGAAATTTTCTTGAACTTAAATGAAAATTTCTATGGCAATTGGCGGGGAAGAATTTAATAGGCTTTGGGAAAGCCTGTTTGGATTATCTTCTTATGAAGAGATTTTTCGTTGGGTTTAATGCTTATAAATTAAACTCGATTCGTCTTCGTGAACCCGACCCGTATCATAAAGCCGAGCGTTTAATTTCCCTTCGACCGATCGACTTCTTCCACGATTTTCTCCCCCGATCACATCCTTCTCACCGCAGTTTCTTCTTTTTCCCCAATCGCGCGCGACATTACCTTTTCCTCTCCCGATCACAGATCGCCGTTGGAGTTTAGCTCGACGGCGTCTCCTCCTCGCTCGCCGCCGCCTCTGATTAGCCGGTGCCGGTCGATCTCCAGACGACGCAAGCCCCAAACCAGCCGCGTGCTTCCTTTCTCTGCATCGAGCCGTCGGAGCGATCTGTTACCAACCGTCCTCCGTTGATCCAAGTAGCAGCAAGCTCAAATCGGCAAGATCTTGATCACTGCCACCTCTCGATCCTTCCTTGTCTCCACTCATGCCGGTGATTTTCCTACGCTGTCGAGGTCCCTCTGTGGTAGGTGCCGTGTCGGCAAACACCGCTGCTAGTGGTTCCACTGGGAAATCGAAAGGGGGCAAGCACCATTCCTCCGATTTGTGCTCTATTAGGGCTGCTCCTGTGCGTTACATCCATCGCCGATCCGTTCTCTTCGTCATCAGCCAACGGTTCCTGAGCTTCGTTCGACGACCTTTGCCCTGCCTGTGTTATCGCCGACCTGTCACACCCACAGATCCACTGCCGAGTTGGATCGCTTGATTGAGGCGAGTCTCGAGGAAGCTGGAGGAGAAGATGATTTGTGTTCCCGATCTATTTCCCAAATCCAGCATAGGGTGGCAGTAAGCTATTGATCGTTTATGGGCACAACCGTTGTAGTCACTTTTGGTCAGAGTTGTGCTGGGATAATCCTGGACAAGCAGATTGGGGTTGCTTTGTCATTTCGAAGAGGTAAGTTCTGATTTGGATTTTGTGAAGGGGTACTGTGCAGACTTTGTTTTGGATCTGTGCAGGGACTTTACCCGAACTAATCGGATTTATTCAGCTGTGGAGGTCTATGTTGGGATCGAAGACATGGGCTAGATAAACTAGGTGAGTTTGAGCTTGAATATTATGAATATGAAATTAGACTTAAAGTAATTTTGTTGGTGGTGGTATTTATTGTGCTATGGATTGATTCGTTTGTTCCATATGTTGATAAAATTGTAGGATGAACAGATTTAGTGGTGCAAGATTCGGTTTATCTGTTGGTACAGATTGGACTCACCCAGGTGGATCAAGGTGTTGGATCGAGGAAGCTAGACTTGGATAATTATGGTGGAATTATAGGGAATATGAGATCAAGAAGATGTGCAAAGAAAATTAAGCTGGGTAAGTTCATATTTGGATAAGTTATACACATTGTCGTATATGCACTTCTGGGTTGATTAAATAGTATAAGGGAATCGATAGAGATTTCATAGCACTTTTGGACTTATAAAGAACTTAGATATGTTCCTTGCTCTTTCTTGCAGGATTAATTGTGAGAAACTCTTAGACATGGAGATTTATTGGGATATTCTACATATCAGGTGGGTAATTTTCTACCTGGTCCGGGTAGTTGTATTTTATTCAGATTTAGTCATTAATATGAGCATGTTAGGTGTTCATATTACCTTGACCATGTTCTTTTTATCATATGCTTGATCCTTTACCGTTGGCTATTAACTCTATTGCTGATATCATGTTTATTTTATCATGATTAGGAGTTATACATATAGGTGATGCAAGTAACTTAGAATTTGTTTAAGTTAAGTGCAAATGGTAAAGTTCAGATGACAACCTGATTGTACATTGGGCAAAAAGGTCATCCGTAGGTAGATAATGTCTTTAACCTAGGGTTAGTTTTAGTACCCTTAGGTTGTATGTTACCACCGAACATGTGTTGTGTAAATGGTCAGAGGAATGATACTTAGGTTATCGCTACGGACCGGTGGTCCTAGCTTGTTATAATCAGATGAGTACGACTCTCTACAGGATAGAGAGTGCGTCGAGTAGATTAGTATGACTCTCTACAGGATAGAGAGTATTATGATCAGTTGAGTACGACTCTCTACAGGATAGAGAGTATTATGATCAGTTGAGTATGACTCTCTACAAGATAGAGAGTGCGTCGAGTAGATTGGTATGACTCTGTACATGATAGAGAGTCTATGGTGGATGTCTGTATGTGAGACATTGCATTCATGCATTTACATGCACGCTAGCGACGAGGTCTCCCTTGTGGTTGAGAGGGTCGCCAGTCATCCTGCCTCCATGGTTACTCATAGGAGGAGTAACCGGTGTGAGGGTAGAGCATTGAGGTGCCGCACTCTACCACTATAGACGGTGGTAGTTGGATTTGCGTGCCGTAGTCCTGCGTGTGTGGTACTCGACCACTCATGGGTAGTGACTGTCGGAGTGACCAACAGCAGGGACCTCCATCGTGTAGCTTGCTCTTTACGCTTATATGCTACTCGATCATACTGCCCACTCGACCACTCGAGAGTAGTGGTTGGTGTTGAGTTGGGACAGTTGTCATGCTCGAGCCACCGAGGCTACACTGGGGTCGTGGTAGCTTTAGGGTGAGCCGACATGACCATGCATGCTGCATTGTCGACTGATGGCATTTTTGCATATTGCCATATATATACATATATGCATGTATATATATATATGGATGATTGTGATTAGTATACATATATAGATACAGTCTATATATATATGCTTATTGTGATGTTGCATTTGATTGTATTATATTTGCTGCATTTGATTGTACATCATATTCATGCATGTTTCCTTGCATATGTTATACAGTTGCGTCGGATATTGGTATGTGTTGGATAGACCATAGATACCTTGGCCTGTAGCATGAGTAGATTATGTGTTGGTATTACTCTTCCTGTTATATATATGTTGGATATATGTTCAGGTTGGATCAGAGTAGCGTAGCAGACTTCAGGTATGTCTGCATTTTATGTTATTCATTTCAGTTAGACGGTATATGCTTGTATTTATATACTATGCTGATATACCTGTTGTACATCTAGATATGTCGTTGAAATACATGTGATATTACATATATACATATTTTCTATTACCTGTTGAGTTTTACTCACCACCCCCGCGGACCCTGGGTTTTCTGTCGCCCAGGTAACAGGTAGCCGACTTCGTGATGGACTTGGAGCACCGCTGGCTGACATCTCATCTCACCTCCGAGGCTCCTGTGTTTTGTTTTGGGCCTTCCGTCCGTCGTGTTGTATATTCGGATTTTTGTCGAAGTTTTGTGTTGTTGTGATGTGTTAGTCATACCGGTATGCATGTGTAGGGTTGTATTATTGTTGTATTGTTTCCGCTGTGTGTAGTTGTTTTGATATATATATATATACTGTTGTGGTTTGGTGTATTTTTTATATATTGTTGTCATTGTGGGCCTACGAGCCTTGTATTAACCCGAAATGTTGCCACGTACAGGGGAGGTGTCGTCCGTTTGATTTTCGGCTCGGCATGCTCTCTGGGCGTGACAGGTACATCAAGAGGGTGTGTGCAGTTGCTCTGTCAGGCTCCTCTGGTCCACTCATGGGTAGCGTTGAGGCAGCATGGTAGCGGGCAGGGATCCCTCCTTTGGACTATGACATCAAGAGATGAGAGCATTGCTCCCCCACTCTATTTGGGGAAGGAGGATAGGTGTACTCCGACAGCATCCTGTCCACTCGGTCACTCAGGAGCAGTGATGACAGAGTGCACAGTTGTCATAGCCCTACCAACTCGGCTTCACCATCGCGTGTGAGGCGGCTGATTGGCGTCAGGGGTGACCATGTCATTTGCACCGCATGCATTTTGCATGGATAACATTTGTATTGTATTTGTTGCATTTTTATTGCTGCCTTGGATGTTGCATATGATTGCCATGCATACAGAATACATATTTGTATATGGTCTGATGACTTTATTTCTTCTAGTATGACACATGCTCCTATGTCAGGGTAGGAGATTCAGGCAAGTACAATCCTTTTGTATTTCTTTTATGCATACCCTATATATGAGACTGTACTGGCATGATTGTTATTGTTAGCTATATCTTACTTTGCATATCGACTATATCCGCTGAGTTCTTTGAACTTAACCCGTTGTTTTATATCTATTTCAGGATGAAGCTGTCAGGAGAGTCCAGCTGCCAAACCCCCCTCGTCGTGATAGTTTTATTGGTTATTTGATTTATGGTTTTGGATATTTTGATTAGAAGATATGTTTATAACTGGAGTTGGATTTATGTACTCGTGGATATTTGGTGTCCTTATGAACCTTTATTCAGATTTTTATTCGATTGGATTTGGTTGAGTATTCCTGCCCAGATGGCAGAAGGGGTAGGTTTAGATGTGATATACTTGTGGTTATATCCTTTGATTGTTGGCCTGAGGCCTATTTATGACCCGCGTGTGTTGTTTGGATTCCGGTCGTGTTGACCGATGTATAGTGGCCGTGTAGGCCTTGTATGTAAGTTTGGAATTGTCACCCGTACAGGGGAGATGCTGCCGGATTTTCGTCTGGTGGGGACTCCCCCGGGGCGTGACAATTTATTTGGTATCAGAGCGCCTAGATTTTCGAGTTCCTAAGGGTTTTTGGATTTTTCGGAGTTCGCCATGTTTGGCAGGTTAACTTGAGTATTTATGGATTGGTATGGATTTCCGACGATTTTTATGTTTTGAAAATTCGAGGTATTATTGACGAGGTCAATTTGGGGATTTGGCGACGACGGGACCTCTCCTGGCGGCAGAATAGGTATGATGATTCATTTTATATGGTTTTTACTTGTAGTAACATCTGTTAAAAATTTAACAGATATGAGACGAGGTGGGCATGCTCCTACGCCAAGACGTGATGCGGGGTGACCACGCCAGAGGACATTGAGATCTTGGGCGATGGAGTTGCCAGAGAGATCTACTGAGGGTGAGCATGTCGATCAGGGTCAGATTCCACGGGTACTGCGGGAGTCGTGGATCCTCAGTCCTCAGCGGTTCCTCCTCTAGAGATACCCACTTCTGAGGTATTCGATGTACCAGCAGGAGATCTTGCTGCTACACACCAGCCACCCCCGCCAGTAGGGCCTGCTACTGCAGACCCGATAGGCCCAACATTTGTGTCGGACGACCCTCACTCGGTATCTGCCCCTGCTCATGCAGCGACACCATCTACAGTTGTTTCGCCAGCTCCTGCGATGACCCCTACTCATCATACTGATGTGGTTGCGGCACGAGCTTGGATTCCCGGTTTAGCAAAGTCGATGAAAAGCCGGTTCACCTTATTCAGCGGAGAGACGAATCCGAGTGTGACTCAGTCTTGGATCGAGACTATGGAGTGTACTTTCTACTATATGGTATGCTTCGAGTGGGAGAAGGCAGAGTTGGCAGCCTTCCATTTACGAGGCTAGGCCGAGGTCTGGTGGGACACGCAGCGCTCGATCATCGGCAAGCAGCAAATTACCTGGGCGAGATTCAGAGAGTCCTTTGAGAGTCAGTACTTCCCACGGGCATATCAGATGATGCGCCGTCAGGATTTTCTGAGTCTTCGACAGAATAATCGCTCAGTGATGGAGTATAATACAGAATTTAATAGGTTAGCCAGATTTTGTCCAGAGTTAGTCACTGAGGACAGGTCATGCATGACAGAAGGGTTAGGTTTAGATGTGATATACTTGTGGTTATATCCTTTGATTGTTGGCCTGAGGCCTATTTATAACCCGCGTGTGTTGTTTGGATTCCGGTCGTGTTGACTGATGTATAGTGGCCGTGTAGGCCTTGTATGTAAGTTTGGTATTGTCACCTGTACAGGGGAGATGCTGTCGGATTTTCGTCTGGCGGGGACTCCCCCGGGGCATGACAATTTATTTGGTATCAGAGCGCCTAGGTTTTCGAGTTCTTAGGGGTTTTTGGATTTTTCGGAGTTCGCCATGTTTGGCAGGTTAACTTGAGTATTTATGGATTGGTATGGATTTCCGATGATTTTTATGTTTCAGAAATTCGAGGTATTATTGACGAGGTCAATTTGGGGATTTGGCGACGACGGGACCTCTCATGGCAGAAGAATAGGTATGATGATTCATTTTATATGTTTTTTTACTTGTAATAACATCTGTTAAAAATTTAATAGATATGAGACGAGGTGGGCGTGCTCCTGCGCCAAGACGTGGTGCGGGGCGGCCATGCCAGAGGACATTGAGATCTCGGGCGACGGAGTTGCCAGAGAGATCTACTGAGGGTGAGCATGTCGATCAAAGTCAGATTCCATAGGGTACTGCGGGAGTCGTGGATCCTTAGTCCTCGGCGGTTCCTCCTCCAGAGATACCCACTTCTGGGGTATCCGATGTACCTACGGGAGATCCTGCTGCTACACACCAGCCACCCCCGCCAGTAGGGCCTGCTACTGCAGACCCGATAGGCCCAACATTGGTGTCGAACGATCCTCACTCGGTATCTGCCCCTGCTCATGCAGCGACACCATCTACAGTTGTTTCGCCAGCTCCTGCGACAACCCCTACTCATCCTACTGATGTGGCTACGGCACGAGCTCGGATTCCCGATTTAGCAAAGTCGATGAAAAGTCGGTTCACCTTATTCAGTGGAGAGATGGATCCGAGCGTGGGTCAGTCTTGGATCGAGACTATGGAGCATACTTTCTACTATATGGTCTGCTCCGAGTGGGAGAAGGCAGAATTGGCAGCCTTCCATTTACGAGGCGAGGTCGAGGTCTGGTGGGACACGCAACGCTCGATCATCGGCAAGCAGCAGATTACCTGGGTGAGATTCAAAGAGGCCTTTGAGAGTTGGTACTTCCCACGGGCATATCAGATGATGCGCCATCAGGATTTTCTGAGTCTTCGACAGAATAATCGCTCAGTGATGGAGTATAATGCATAATTTAATAGGTTAGCCAGATTTTGTCCAGAGTTAGTCGCTGAGGATAGGTCATGCATGATTCAATTTGTTCAGGGACTAGATGGACATATTCAGGTCAAGATGGCAGGATTTGGCAGTTCTTCCTACCGAGAGGCATTGGATAGAGCTCTGTTGATTGAGTCGGCTCAACAGAGAGCTAATACTGACAGGAAGAGGAAACAAACAGAGCAAACCACAGACATGCACACGGACCATCGGACAATAGCCAAGTGGCCGTAGTCCGGGTCGAGTCGTATTCAGGGCATCTAGCCTCGTGGTCGAACGATCTTCACCCTCTCGGTCTTCTCAGCAGAGCCAGAGGCCGCCCACTAGTGACACCTATTGTACTCGTTGTGGGTTGAGAGAGCATATCATCTCAGCCTGCACCTTGGGACAGTCAGTTTGCTATTATTGCAAACTGCCTGGACACTTGAGCCGAGATTGTTCGTTGAAGGCTCAGCATGTGGCTTCCAGGGTTTCTATCCAGGGAGGGCAGTTGTGTCAGTTTGGGACTCAGAGAGGGGGGCAAACAACCATACCTTCACAATGCCAGCAGAGGACAACTCCCCCTACACGAGTCACATATGACATGCATGGACAGGAGTACTCCAGTGCCCGTACTATGTCACAGGTTACATTTCAGATCTCAAGATCGTGTGCAATCCCATGATGCACGATCGCAGCCTCCGCCATCGATTCAAGATCAATTGCAGCCCCGCCACTAGTTCAGACTACCATAGCTACGCAGATAAGACTAATCGCAGCCATCATACCAGCCTTCATATCAGCCTTCGTATCAGCCTTCATATCAGCCTTCGTATCAGCCTTCGTATCGGCCTTCGTATCAGTCTTAGGCCCAGGCACAACCACCTCAAGCAGTGCTACCATCTCCACCTCTACTAGAGACTGGGCGGATTCATGCGATTACTAGAGAGGATGCGTAGCGAGCCAACGAATCCGTTTTTCACAGTACGGTTTCACTTTATGCATTTTCGGCTATTATGCTAATTGATATTGGTAGTTCGCATTTCTTTATTTCTCGTGCATTTATGAGGGAGATTGGTAGATTACCTACTATTAGATCACAACAATTAACCGTCTCCCTACCATCCGGTGATATGTTGGACGCTACCCAGGAGGTCCGAGGTTGTCCCTTAGATTTTGGTAACATCATACTTACTGTAGATTTATTGGTACTGGACATGGTTGAGTTCGATATTATCCTTGGCATGGATTGACTGTCAGCATATCATGCCATAGTTGATTGCCAGACGAGGGTGGTCGCATTCCGACCTTCGAACCAACCCTCGTGGGATTTCACTGGCATCCGGGATGACGACATATCAACCATTTATGCGATTCAGGCTCAGAAGCTTTTATTGCACGATTGCCAGGGTTTTCTATTATCTATGATCAATATAAAAGACAGTGGTGACTCTTAGATCGCTAACATTCCTATTGTTCGTGAATATCCAGATGTCTTTCCAGAGGAGTTACCGGGCCTGCCTCCCAGAAGGCAAGTGGAGTTCATGATTGGGGACGCCGGATCGAAAGCTCCTTATCGTATGGCCCCGAGAGAGTTGGACGAGTTAAAGGTTCAGCTCCAGGAACTCTTGGACAGAGGTTTTATTCTCCCTAGTATATCACCCTGGGGTTCTCCGGTTCTTTTTGTGAAGAAGAAAGACGGTTCGATGAGATTATGCATTGACTATAGACAGTTGAACGCCGTCACTATCAAGAATAAATATCCCCTGCCACGTATTGAGGACTTGTTTGATCAGCTCAGAGGTACATCAGTATATTCTAAGATTGATCTGTGGTCCGGATATCATCAACTAAGGGTTAGAGATTCAGACATTCAGAAGACAGCGTTCCATACCAGATATGGACACTATGAGTTTTTGGTAATGCCATTTGGGCTTACCAATGCTCCAGTAGTATTCATGGATTTGATGAACCGTGAATTTATGGATTTCCTGGATCGGTTCATCATTGTTTTTATTGATGACATTCTGGTCTATTCTCGTTCTAAAGAGGAACACGCACAACATCTTCGTCTTGTTTTGGATAGGCTCCGACAGAAGCGACTATATGCGAAGTTCAATAAGTGCGCGTTCTGGTTACCCTCAGTCAGTTTTCTGGGACATGTGGTTTCTAGTAGAGGTATTTCAGTTGACCCCAAGAAAATTGAGGCTGTTACCAGTTGGGAGCAGCCGAAATTAGTTCAGGAGGTTCGCAGTTTTCTAGGCTTGGTCGGTTATTACAGATGGTTCGTTGAGGGTTTCTTGAGCATTGCTATGCCGTTGACATTCCTTACCAGGAAGGGCGTAAAATTCATATGGTCAGAGGCATGCGAGACCAGTTTCCAAGAGTTGAAGAAGAGATTGGTGTCAGCACCGATTCTGGTATTGCCATCAGAGGACAATGGTTTCGTCCTTTATACCGATGCATCTCTCCAGGGTTTAGGCGCAGTATTGATGTAGCATGGCAGGGTGGTCTCTTATGCTTCTCGCCAGTTGAAGGAGCATGAGAAAAACTACCCAGTACATGATTTAGAGTTAGCTGCAATTATCTTTGCCTTGAAGATTTGGAGGCATCATCTGTATGGTATTACGTTTGAGATTCTCACTGATCATAAGAGTCTCAAATATCTATTTACGCAGAAGGAACTCAATCTCCGATAGAGGAGATGGATGGAGTTCCTGAAGGATTATGACTGTACCATTAGCTACCACCCAGGGAAAGCCAATGTGGTTGCCGATGCACTTAGTCGGAAGTCCCGAGGGACTTTAGCTTCCTTCCGAGTTTTAGTCACGGATTTGATTCAGAGTTTCTCTGAGTTGAGCCTTGAGGAGCAGGGACCGACAGAGCAGGGCGTTCTGGTTACCATGGTTGCTCAGTCGTCTATCCGGACGAGAGTTCGGGAGGCTCAGGCCAATGATCAACATTTAGAGTTTATTAGCAGTCAGATAATCTCTGGACAACAGACTGAGTTCATCCGAGATGACGAAGGTATAGTTTATTTCTGGGGCAGATTATGCGTACCTCAGTCTCACCCAGTCATGGAGGAGTTACTTCAAGAGGCTCATCACTCTCGATTTGCGATCCACCCAGGCGGAACCCGCATGTATCGAGATTTAAAGCGTTTGTATTGGTGGAATGACATGAAGAAAGACATCGCAACTTTTGTAGCTAGATGTCTGATTTGTCAGCAGGTAAAGGCTGAGCACCAGAGACCAGCCAGATTACTTCAGAGGATTCATATTCCTTAGTGGAAGTGGGATCACATTACCATGGATTTTGTGGTGGGTTTGCCTAGGACACGTCAAGTCCATGACGCGATTTGGGTAGTCATAGACCGACTAACAAAATCCGCACACTTCTTAGTGATTCGGAAGATCGACTCTCTGGATCGTTTGGCAGAGTTATATTGTCGGGAGATCATCAGATTGCATGGTGTTCCTTTGAGTATTATATCAGATAGAGATCCCCGGTTCACGTCCCAGTTCTGGTAGAGTCTGTAGCAGGCCTTAGGCACGCAATTTCGTTTTAGTTCTGCTTTCCATCCGTAGACAGATGGACAGTCTGAGCGGACCATTCAGACACTAGAGGATTTGCTGAGGTCCTGTGTTATAGATTTCGGGGGCAATTGGGAGGACCACTTGCCGTTAGTAGAATTCACTTACAATAACAGCTATCATTCGGCTATCCAAATGGCCATGTTTGAGGCATTGTATGGTAGATAGTGTCGTACACCCATCCTCTGGGAGGAGGTTGGGGAGGCCCAGTTGCTAAGACCCCAGAGAGCTCAGCAAGAGGCAGAGTTGGTCTGTACTATCAAACGTAGGATGGCAGAGGCACATGATCGTCAGAAGAGTTATGCAGATCGGAGACGGAGACCTATGGAGTTCTCTATTGGTGATCATGTATTCCTGCGAGTTTCACCCACAAAAGGGGTGAAAAGATTTGACCTCCGTGGTAAGCTAGCTCCTAGATACATTGGTTCGTTTGAGATTTTGGAGAGGATCGGAGCAGTCGCTTACCGTCTAACACTACCACCATCTTTGACGAGTATTCATGATGTGTTCCATGTGTCTATGCTGAGGAAGTATGTGCCATACTCTACACATATTCTGTCAGATGTGTCAGGTTCCATTCAACCTGATGCTACTTACGCAGAGGTTCCGGTACGGATTTTGGATCACAAGGAACGATAGTTGCGGAACAAGGTTGTGCGACTGGTCAAGGTCGGGTGGAGTCACCACACCGCTAAGGAGGCTACTTGGGAGCTTGAGGAAAAGATCAGAGCTCAATATCCCCACCTGTTTACTTAAGGTACGTGAGATATGTTTTCAGTACTTGTGGTATCTCTTACTCATTATGCATCTGAGTAAGAAATTTGGGGACCAAATTTTTATTAGTGGGGGAGAATGTTAAATACGAAAAATTTAAAATACTAAATTTAATGACCAAAAATTTAAGAAAATAATCCTGGAAATTTTTTAGGAATTTTAGGATTTTTTTCGGATTTTTTTTGAATTTAAACGGAGTCTGTACGAGATAATTACGGGGATAAAATAAATAGGCTTTAGTGGAGTCTATTTAAGGGGGTTAATCGACGACATTAACCTAAAGTTTCAAATACCTAATTTTCCTTTTGTTCCTTTCTGTTCAGTGATTCTGTGGATTCTGTTTTGGGGGAGAGTGATCAGTGGTGTGGTGGATTTTTCCCTTCGGTGAAGATGAGAGGGCTATGAATTTGAGGGGGGTTGCCGGCTGAGAGGGGTTGTGAGGGTCTATTTGGGGGCGTCGTGCGGTTAGGGTTGGAGGTAGTCGTGCAAGGTCGGCTGTAAGTGGGCAGTGCACGGTTGTGAGCCGGAGTTATGGTCGATTTGGGCTGATTTTGGGGTTTTGGCCGGCTGTGATTGGGTTGTTGTCGGCTGTACGACCATAAATGGTATGTTAAGTGAGCGATGAATGATTCAGAATGTGTTTTGATCTGTGGGATGGATCTATTTTGGGTGAGTTAGTTGTGAGGTTTTGTTTGGATGTTGTACACATGATGATAGGGGTTGTGAAATTATATTCGAGTAATTGGACGAAAAGACGGTTATATTAGGTGGAAGGTGATCGAGATTTTATTAAGCCTTTGGGTTAATTGGTTATGTAAGAAATCGATTAAGTATTCGATTTGTCAGTGAATTATATTATTGTGCTTAACAATAGTTATGCTATATGCAGGTTTCGATCACGAGGCAGGTCCACGATCGTGACGATTTCGTTGTTTTCTCGAGCATTTTATCAGGTGGGTATTTTGACTTATCTTTTAGATATAGTCATGTTGATATGCTAGTTAGTATAGCTTGCAATAATTTTCATGTTTATCTGCCTTGCATATTATTGTGCCTACTTGATACATGCATTGGATCAGTTTATAGTTATATCTTCTCTGTTTTACTTGGATCATGGATATGTACTTATTGATTGTGCATATTATTCGGATATGTATTTTAGTTGGTATTACATGCTTTAGTATCATGTACCATCTTGCATGCTGGTTGAACGGGGTTCCTTTATAGTTGAGCCCGCAGCTAGTTACATGGTCTGCACACGCTGCTACTCATGGGTTAGTGGTACATCAGGAGGGTGTGTGCAGTTGCTCTGTTAGGCTCCGTTGGTCCGCTCATGGGTAGCGTTGAGACAGCATGGTAGCGGGCAGGGATCCCTCCTCTGGACTATGACACCGGGAGATGAGAGCATTTCTCCCCCACTCTGTTTGGGAAATGAGGATAGGTGTACTCCGACAGCATCTTGTCCACTCGGTCACTCAGGAGCAGTGATGGAAGAGTGCACAGTTGTCATAGCCTTACCCACTCGGCTTCACCATCGCGTGTGAGGTGGCTGACTGACATCAGTGGTGACCATGTCATTTGCACCGCATGCATTTTGCATGGATAACATTTGTATTATGTTTGCTGCATTTTTATTGCTGCCTTGGATGTTGCATATGATTGCCATGCATACAGGATACATATTTGTATATGGTCTGATGACTTTATTTCTTCTAGTATGACACATGCTCCTATGTCAGGGTAGGAGATTCAAGTAAGTATAATCCTTTTGTATTTCTTTTGTGCATACCCTATATATGAGACTGTACTGACATGATTGTTATTGTTAGCTATATCTTACTTTGCATATCGACTATATCCGCTGAGTTCTTTGAACTTACCCCGTTGTTTTATATCTATTTCAGGATGAAACTGTCAGGAGAGTCCAGCTGCCAAACCCCCTCGTCGTGATAGTTTTATTGGTTATTTGATTTATGGTTTTGGATATTTTAATTAGAAGATATGTTTAGAACTGGAGTTGGATTTATGTACTCGTGGATATTTGGTGTCCTTATGGACCTTTATTTGGATTTTTATTCGATTGGATTTGGTTGAGTATTCCTGCCCAGATGGCAGAAGGGGTAGGTTTAGATGTGATATACTTGTGGTTATATCCTTTGATTGTTGGCCTGAGGCCTATTTATAACCTGCGTGTGTTTTTTGGATTTCGGTCGTGTTGACCGATGTATAGTGGCCGTGTAGGCCTTGTATGTAAGTTTGGTATTGTCACCCGTACAGGGGAGATGCTGTCGAATTTTTGT
This sequence comes from Wurfbainia villosa, assembly GCA_025175895.1. Classification (NCBI taxonomy): domain Eukaryota; kingdom Viridiplantae; phylum Streptophyta; class Magnoliopsida; order Zingiberales; family Zingiberaceae; genus Wurfbainia; species Wurfbainia villosa. The sequence goes on from CM046005.1 coordinate 2,652,865, forward strand.
CTGGCGGGGACTCCCCCGGGGCGTGACACTATTGACACATCCTACGATCTTTTAGGATCAAAACCAAACTTATTTTCAAGGTATCCCATAACCTTGAAAATGTCCTAAAGTTTCAACTTGCTATGGTTAGGTTAACAACCTATCCATTCAAGGTTGATACAACCTAACCCATCTAGCATGAAGGGATCACGCTCCTAGGAACCCAATACCTATTGGAGTTCCTTGAGTTTACTAGGTACTCACTAGGGATATCCTCCCTTAGTACCTTCCTAATGACCCTCCTAAACTTAGAAGCCTTGGTCATTTTGATCATACCTAGGTCAATTCTAGGGGTAACTCTTCTTGTAACCTTCTTAGTAGCTTTCTTAGATTTCTTTGAAACCTTGGCCACTAGACACCTATCATGGTTAACCTTAGGGATGACTTCCCTAGTAACCTTGGTTTTCCTAGACCTATGGATGATTTAATAATCGAATGGAACACTATGGTAGGTCTCCTTAGACTTAGGTTTGTGACCCAAACCTTTCTTGCCCCTAGATGGTTCTTGCCAATTAACCCCTAGGTTTTGACTATTTGACCCTATAATCATGTTTTCCATCTTCCTTAGAGGCTTTTCCATTTTCTTAAGATTTGACCTCAAAACTTGATTTTCTAACTCTAATTGCTCAACTTTTGAATTTTCATTTAGTCTTTGGGCATTGTTCTTCTTTTTAGGCATATACCTACCCTTCTTAGGGTTAATGCCTAAATGGTTCTCTACTTTCCTAATAGCTTCCTTAGATAGAATTATTTTAGGGTTATTGGTTTTAGATTTGTCCTTAGATAAATTAGCATACTTGACACTTAAACAATAATATTTGTTATTTTTAGCATGCTTTTTAACATTAAGATTTGAAGGTGCATTACTAAAATATACCTTAGGGTTTGCTTTAGAAGCTCTCCCTACGTGTGATGCTCGTCCTTTGCCCTTGGTTTGTTTCTTCCCTTAGGGTATTGACTTCTATAATGACTCTTTTGATTGCACTTAAAGCACACATTGTGCTCTTTGCTCTTAATTGTTGGGGCTCCGATCTCCTTGGTCTTTGGCACAACTTGTATCGTTTTCTTGACCCGCTTTGGACACTTACTCTTGCAATGTCTATTTTCCCTACACTCAAAGCATATAATATGATTTTTATTTTTAATCAAATCACTTGAATTATCTAGGTCGGTGGTGGAAACTGGAGTTGGTTCTTCATCTCTCCAGGAGATTGAGGCTTCTTCTTACTCTTCCTTTGGTGTGGAAAGTCTCTCCTCCCCCTCAATCCTTGAAGTGGAGACTTCTTCAACCTCTTATTTTTCCTCCTCGGATGTCGAACACCTCTCGACCTCCAAATTCTCACATGCTTAAGCCGATGAGCATTCTTCGACTTCTTGGAATTTTTCTTCACTTGAAGCCAGTGAGGGATTTTTGTGGAAGTCGACCAACTTATTCCACAATTCCTTAGCATCCCTATAATATCCTAGCCTAGACAATATATCATTAGGAATCAAATTTAATAGCATGCTTGTGACCTTATCGTTTCTTTCGAATTTTCGAAGTTGGTCTTGGGTCCATCTCTTCTTCTTGAGATATCCTCCCTTTGAACTCCTTGGATATTCGAATACGTCCATTAGGATGACCCAATATTCGAAGTTCATCATGAAAAAAATTCTTCATTCGTGCCTTCCATTGATCAAAACCTTCTCGTTTATAGAATGCATATGGAATTGGAGTGTTGATGTTCCATCCCAATCTAAGACTTGGCTCTTCCATCTTCCTTGTTCCCTCTAGCGCTTTGCTCTCTTGGTGGTTAGTCTATAGAAGAGCTCCGAGCTCTAATACCAATTGTAGGAACGTTGATGATGCATTAGAGGGGGGGGGGGTGAATAGCACTTTCGTGATTTCGCTCGGAATTCGATCGTGTGTTTGTCTACAAGTTTGTTAGTATGCACAACAAAAACAAATAGAAATAAAATACACAACAAATTCAAGCACAACACAAGATATACGTGGTTCGAAATCTAGGGTTCTTACTCCACGGGGTGAGCTCAAGTGAGCTCTAGTGATGCACACCACTACTATCAAAGCTCTCTTTCTCGGTGGCACATCGGAGGTGGAGAAACCTCTTACAATGATTCTTACAACAATAAGAAAAATATATAACCAAATACAAACAATTACACTAGCAAATGAATACAAAGTAAAGAAAACATTTTACAAATGAGCTTTGATTGCTTGATCACGCTTTGGTTGCTTTGGATAACTTGGAAAGTCTGGGAAGCATCAACTTATCCCCTTCAAGATCACCAAGAATTGACATCCATCTCCTCCCCTTCAAGCTCCATTTAAAATTGGTCTTAGGATAATTTCCACCGTCGGTTGGTGACAAAGACCCGATCATTGCTCCCGGTGTCGTTGCCCAAGCGGACTAATCCACGCCGATTAGGGCACACCGGTCCGACTAATCGACCATCGATCGGCCGATCGCTATAGTCGATCGCCCTTGCTCAACAATCAACTACGGAACCTTCTGTGCTCGTGTTCGTAGATAGTAGTTGACTGCCCTCCATGGTGGTCGACTACTCAAGGCCAGTTGACTGCCCAAAGTTGACAGTCAAATGTTAATAGCATAATCGCAGTCGAGCTCTAGTTGACTATTGACCAGTCGATTGCTTAGAGTCGACTTGGCTGCCAAGTGTTAAACACATAACCAGTCGACTGATAAACCTCAAACATGAGATTTAACTCAAATATGGTCCCCTCATACTTGATAGACCACCCTTAACCTAGATCTAAACCTTCTAGCCACCTCTATCAGCCTCACGCCTATCAGATCCCTCCAAGTCATCCATGACTTGTTCATCCATACACTAATCTTCAGGTGCTTCCATCGACTATTACGATGCTAACCGGGTCTATATCACCAAGGTACATTTGGTCTTATGCCACCAAGATAAATGCTTGGATTTTACGCCGCCAAACATTGGACTTATGTCGCCAAGACTACCACTTGAATTTATGCAACCAATATCACACTCTTGGACTTCCCAATTATCAAGATTCATTTGGACTTATACCGCCAAGACTCAATGCTTAGACTTTACGATGCCAAACATTGGACTTATACTGTCAAGACTCATGCTTGGACTTTACGCCACAAATATCACACTCTTGGACTTCCCTTGCCAACTCCATGTTAGACTTTTCAAATGCTAAGACTCATGCTTGAACTTTCCATGTCAAGTACACAAGACTTGGACTTTCCATGACAAGTACACAAGACTTGGACTTTCCATGACAATCACATTGTCATATGTTTTGTCGAACATCAAAATACTATTTGAGTCAAACTCGAGTCTGGTCAATCGTGACTTGGACCGATTGCACTAAACTTTCCTCATGATTCATCCATGTTATGTTATGAGTTTGAGTTCATCTAGCTGCAACATCTATGCACCTTGAACTTAACTCATTTTCGTAACATCTCACATGTGTCTAAGGTGTATCAATACACACGCATATCTTCCTTATGGTATTTGTGAGATATGAGTTTTGTTTTTTCCTAATCTAAGGGTTCATGCATTTTATCTAGGTAACTCTATTTGATTCTCTTATATGATGTCATGACATGACATATGACAAACAAAGCATGACAAATAAAATATAAAGGTATAAAAATACCTAGATTTCAAGCCAAATTGCCATTTACTAGGATTAAACTCCATTTTGCCATAATGCAACAATTTTTCAAGTGTGCCAAAAACCCAAAATGACACACCTTTGACTCTAAAATCTAATTGTGCCAATTATGTTTGATTTTTCAAACTTCTAAACTTCTATTGACACATCCTAAAATCTTTTAAGATATAAATCTAAATTCATTTTTAAGATATCACATCACCTTGAAAATGTCCTAAAGTGTCAACTCTACCATGGTTAGATTAACTACCCATCTATTTAAGATTTGTTGAAGATCTTTGGAAGGCTAGGGGGTGAATAGCCTCTTTTCATTTCTACAAGCAAGGTTAGCGGAAGCAAAACAAAAGCTAAACGAAATTAAGAAACTAACAAGACAATCGCTAACAAGGAAGAATTTACGTGGTTCGGAGATTAAGCTCCTACTCCACGGCGATCCTTAAGGTGGATCAATCCAAGAAATTCTCCACTAAAAAGCTTCCTTTACAAACACTCTCCTCTTCTTACAATTGATGAAAATGAAGTTTAGAGATGAGGAGGATTTAAAACTCTTAGAAAGCTTAGAAATTTATGGGGAGCTTGAGAGTAAGGTTGGAAGATAAGCACTAGCCTCCTCAAGCACCCCATGACCTCTTTTTATAGAGAAGAGGCTGATTTTCCCATTGAGCCTCGATCAGTTGACTGATGGTCTCCATCAATCGACTGATGCTGTAGCCGATGCAATCCAATGACTTCTGACAAGTCGGATTCGCGATCATCACTATCCAACGGGAACCTGATCAGTTGACTGATCATACCATCAGTCGATTGATTGAGTGACCAATTGAGTGTTCCAAGCGATCACTCGACTGATGATCTTTCTATGCCAAAGTCCACTTATAGCAGTCGACTGATGGGTGGATCATTCGACTGCCAAACCCTAGCAGTCGACTGTTGGCCACAGAATTCAACCAACCTCAATCGAGTGATTGAGCAGTCGACTGGTATGAGGCACCAGTCGACTGATACACTTCAAGTATGAATAAATCATACTTAAAGTCAACTCCCTAGACCAAGACTCAACCTTCTAGCTCTTCCTTCAGTATTGTGTCTCCAAGATCCCTCCAAGCCTGCGACTCCTTCATCCTTGCACTTGCTTCCAAGAGCTTTCCTCGGTTTCTTCATGTCTTGGGGTTCTCTTTTGCCAAAGGACCGCTTGGACTTTACGCCGCCAAGACTACATGCTTGGACTTACGCTGCCAAGACCTTGCCTTTGGTCTTCCTTTGCCAAGGTCCGCTTGGACTTTACGCTGCCAAGACTATATTCTTGGACTTACGCCGCCAAGACTTTTCCTTGGACTTCTCTTGCCAAGATCATACTTGGACTTTCCTTCACCAAGTCTTCATACTTGGATTTCCTGTCACTTAACACGTTCACAGTTAGATCACAAAACATTGTCTAACTATAGATGATTATCCAAACATCAAAACATATAAATGCTTGGGGCATTGTTGCACCAACAATCTTCCCCTTTTTGATGTTTGACAATCATTTAAGTTAGGTCTTAACATATGCAAATAATGAAAGCATCATATTTCCAATATGAATTCTAACTTAAAGTTTCCTTCTCCCCCTTTGACATACATCAAAAAGAGAAGGATTCATACAATGATAGGTTCATGAAAGAATTAAATTGGTCATGCCTTGAACTAAGGTATAAGGGGCTCCCCCTTAATCCAAGACATGGTTTATGATGTGTGAATAACATGTGAAGCAAAGCATAAATAAAAGATATAAAGCTATATCCTAACTTTTGCACCAACAATATAAATTTAGGGGATGAAAAGATGTCACTATGAAGCTCCCCCTAAAACAATGCATTAATTAGTCCTATACCCTTGTAATTACTTGAATTATCATACCATATGTCACGCCCCGAGGGAGTCTCCGCCAGACGAAAATCCGACAGCATCTCCCCTGTACGGGTGACAATACCAATTTTTATACAAGGCCTACATGGCCACTATACATCGGTCAACACGATCGGAATCCAAACAACACACGCAGATAATAATAAGGCCTCAGGCCAACAAATCTAGGTAAACAAAAGTCTACACTAACTAGACTTACCCCTTCTGCCATCTGAGCAGGAATACCCAACCAAACCAATCAAAATAAGATCCGACCAATGGTCCACAAGAACCCCAAAAATCCACGAGTACATAAATCCATTTCCAAGCCTAAACATATCTTCTATACAAAATTCAAACCATAACTCAAACAACTAAGAAATCACATCGAGGGGGGATATGACAATCGGACTCTCTGACTTCATCCTGAAATACAAAAAATAAAACCACGGGATAAGTTCAAAGAACTTAGCGGATATTTGTCGATATAAATAGCAAGATATAGCTAACAATACTAATCATGTCAGTACAGTCTCATATATATGGTAAGCAAGAAATAGATGCAAAAGGACTGTACTCACCTGAATCTCCTACCCTGATATAGGAGCATGTGCCCTACTATAAGAGATAAAGTCATCATCATATATGAATATGAATCCTGTATGCATGACAATCATATGCAACATCCAAGGCATCAATACAATAATGCAGCAAACACAATACAAATGCAATCTGTGCAAAAATGCATGTCGTGCATATGACATGGTCACCCCTGACGCCAGTCAGCCGCCTCACACACAATGGTGAAGCCGAGTGGGTAGGGCTATGACAACTGTGCACTCTGCCATCACTGCTCCTGAGTGACTGAGTGGACAGGATGCTATCGGAGTACACCTATCCTCCTGCCCCAAACATAGTGGGGGAGCTAAACTCTCATCTCTCGGTGTCATAGGCTAGAGGAGGGATCCCTGCCCGCTACCACGCTGCCTCGTCGCTACCCATGAGCGGACCAGCGGAGCCTGACAGAGCAACTGCACACACCCTCCTGATGTACCACTAACCCATGAGTGGCAGTGTGTGCAGGCCATGTAACTGGCTGCGGGCTCAACAATAATGGAACCCCGTCCAGCCAGCATGCAATCATGCAAGATGGTGCATGACACTAAAGCATGTAATACCAACTAACATACGTATCCGAATAATATGCACAATAAAAAGATACATATACATGATCCAAGTAAAACAGGGAAAGTATAACTATAAACTGATCAAATGCATGTGTCAAATAGGCATAATAACATGCAAGGTAGATAAACATGAAAACTATTGCAAGCTATAACTATCTAGCATATCAACATGACTATATCAAAAAGACAAGTCAAAATACCCGCCTTTTTATAATATCCGAAAATCAACCAAATCGTCACGACCGTGAACCTGCCTCGTGACCGAAACCTGCATAAAACATAATTACCATTAAGTCCAATCACACGACATCGATTAGATAAATTCTACATCGAACCTGTATTCACTTAATCTACTGAATACGAGTACTACACCTCGATACACCCAATTCACCATCCACAGGATGGAACCAAAACCCAAATAGCTATCTCACAGATCAATACACATTCTGAACCATTCATAGCTCACTTAACATACCAATTATGGTCGTACAACCGGCATCAACCCAATCAGAACCTCACAACCATTTTAAATAGAACATCTCAGCCCTCACAGTCGAACCCCACAGCCAACTCCTAAAGGAAATCCATCCCACAGCCCAAAACTTATCGGCAGACCACATAAATCAACCAACAACTAACGAAGGGAAGGTGATAAATCTAGATCTACCTGTACTTAGGGTCCACCGTCGATCTTCCTTCCCTAATCCACCCTATTCCTCTGTTCCCTGCAGAAATCACATGCCCCAGACACTTAATCTCGTTCAATTGAGGAAAAACAAGGCTTACCTTTCTCCGACAGAAATCGCAAGGTAGCTCCTGTTCGAACAGTTGCCGAACATGTGGTGGGCATTCTGGAACTTGGCGGTGTCCTTCGCCGGGAAGATGGGCGCGAGGAGACTGTGGGCTTGCATCTCCGACGTTGGAAAGGTAGACTGCACAGGTCTGGCTGGCGCCGCCGCTGTCACTGCCGGAGGAGAAGGATGAGGGGTGGTGGCCTGGCCGCCGGCACAAGCTTCCAGCCGTCAATCGCTCGCCGTCGGCGCAAACTTCCAGCCACGCACCGCCGCCCTAGCTTGACCGCAGAGCCCGTCCAAGCCGACGGCCGTCGCCTGCCGCTAAGAAGAGAAACGAGAGGTGGAGGGGGTCGGTGAGAAACAGCGGAGAGGGGCCGCGCGCGGAGAAGGAGACAGCAAAGGGCGTCGGTGTGGCTGCAAACGCGAGGAGAAGAAGGCTCGCGAGGGAAGGTATCGGTGTCGCGAGGAGAAGGATGCGGCGGAGGGGCAGTGACGGTGAGGAAATCGCGAGAAAGAAAAAGTTGGGCGCGATAAACCGGGTTACCCCAATTAACTTAGATTAGGTTTTTAATTAATCCCTAACCTTCCTCAGTAAATTAATTATCCCCGTAAATACCCCGTATAAACCCCATTTAATTCCAGAAAAATTCCTAAAATTCCCTAAAAATCCCGAAAAATTTCCAGGATTATTTCCTTAATTATTTGGCCATTAAATTTACATGTTTAAATTTTCCAGTATTTAATATTCTCCCCCACTAATAAAAATTTGGTCCCCAAATTTCCTACTCAGATGCACGAGTAAGAAATACCACAAGTACTGAAAATATACCTCACGTACCTTAAGTAAACAAGTGAGAGTATTGAGCTCGGATCTTTTCCTCGAGCTCCCAAGTAGCCTCCTCGTCGGTGTGGTGACTCCACCCGACCTTGACAAGTCACAAAATCTTATTTCGCAACTGTCGTTCCTTGTGATCCAGAATCCGTATCGGAACCTCTGCATAAGTAACATCAGGTTGAATGTAACCTGACATATCTGATAGAATATGTGTAAAATCTGACACATACTTCCTCAGCATGAACACATGAAACACATCCTGGATACCAGCCAAAAACGGTGGTAGCCCTAGACGGTAAGCGACTACTCCGATCCTCTCAAAAATCTCGAAAGGCCCAATGTACCTTGGAGCTAACTTACCACGGAGGTCAAATCTCTTCACCCCTTCCGTGGGTGAGACTCGCAAGAAAACATGATCACCAATAGAGAACTCCCGAGGTCTCCGTCTCCGATCTGCATAATTCTTCTGACGATCCTGCGCCTCTGCCATCCTACGTCTGATAGTACGGACCAACCCTGTCTCATACTGAGCTCTATGGGTCCTAACAACTGGTCCTCCCAGTTGGCCCTGAAATCCATAACACAGGACCCCAGCAAATCCTCTAGTATCTAAATGGTCCGCTCAGACTGTCCATCTATCTGCGGATGGAATGCAGTACTAAAACGAAGCTGCATGCCTAAGGCCTGCTGCAGACTCTGCCAAAACCGAGACGTGAACCAGGGATCTCTATCTGATATAATGCTCAAGGAACACCATGCAATCTGATGATATCCCGACAATATATAACTCTATCAAACGATCCAAAGAGTTCGTCTTCCAAATCACTAAGAAGTGCGCGGATTTGGTTAGTCGGTCAACGACTACCCAAATTGCGTCATGGCCTTGATGTGTCCTAGGCAACCCACTACAAAAATCTATAATAATATGCTTTCACTTCCATTCCGGAATCGGAATTTCCTGAAGCATCTGTTCCTTAAACTAATACAACTTCAGAAACCATTTTCCTCCTCGGAGTCAGAGACAGTAGTCCATCTACCGTCCAACATCCACTCCACCACACACTCTGTAAGTGCATGGGAGGCTATCACGACCAAACTTCCTTGTTACAACCGTTCGTGTTCCAGCTACTCTATAGTAGTTGTCCAGTAACTAGTCAAAACCCCATGAGCATTACGGCTCCTCACCTCTACCAAACAACATAATCACTGCTAAGTCCACGTCATATATATGACGGCTTATTTCGCAGTTCTTTAACTGCCGTAAGCTTAGAATATATCTTAGTCAATAACATCGGAATCGCTCCGATCTCCGAAATGATTCATCCATGTACACCACCCTTCCATCCATACCAGAATGATTAATCAACACTGGCGTAAAAGTCAATCATCGTCTGAGCCCTGAAACTAGTTTCACAAGCTTCAGACCAAGTAAATTTCCTCACCTTCTTGGTCCAACTAGTCAGCGATGTAGTACTGCTAGAGCATCCTATCCATATATATAGTAACAATTAAACCAATACCAAGAAAACTACCATCTATGGTGGTCGAGTGCGCAACTCCAACTACCACCCTCATCAGTGGTCAAGTTACGCAATCCAACGACCACAACTGAGCCAATTGTGTGCAGAATACACGACTTCCCAAATCCCTGGATGACTAAGTCGTCAATAAGTCTAATAAAATAATCATAAGCTCATACAATTCATATCAAGTATGAAATTGTCATCGCTATACAACTGCATTCTCTTTACTCTAGCCTGATGATATAACAATCATCACAACGACCATGATAATTGTATGACATCATGTCACTACAATATCAACCCATCAGTCATAAATCAATCATAGAGCATACACCGATGCCCTATAGCTGATCTAAATAGATCTTCTATCCACAATGAAGGATATTCATTTCCTTCCACAACTACTGCATTCTATCATCGTTAATCGATGCATAATCTCAAAGGTCCATCTCTCTTTTAACAAAGAGTTCCGGATCTTCTCTAGAAGAAAATACTGGGACAGATAAATATCCCATCCAACACCTCCTATAATAAGGTAAAACGATCTTTCATCGTCTTGACCAGTGTAAGTATACACGCCTTATCCATAACCAAACCACTAATAGTAGGGACTGATATTTTCTGAGGGTTTACTCCTTGACCTTAAAATGGATGACTAGCAGGCCATATTCCTAGCTTCCTAATTCGACATCAGTCAACACCTCTAAAGAATTCGTACCTTTGAAATCATCATTAGATTCCGCAAGGTCAATACGTCATCGACCTCGTCCCCGACCATGAGTAGGGACAATTTCACTAAGTCAATACTTTTCCTAACTATTAAAGTACAGTAACCACTAAAGACAATATTTTTCCTATAGCTCAGAGATATCCTTCAGCTCGTCTGGTCCCAAAACCCGAGAACTCCCAAAAATCCAAGGGAAATCAAATCCTCGAAACACAAAACCCACAAACCAAAACCGTAAACCAATAAAATTGTCACATCCTGGGGGCATAGTCGTCATCCAAATGACAAAAGAGCCCCTTAGTGACAATATTCCGAAATCCATGGACCAAATCTGGTAAAAACCTCGAAATAATTATAGAAATATAAGTATTTCAATAATCGATGCATGCACGACTAAACATATATCAAACAAAGTAAAATAGTTTTGTGACACCAAATCAAATTAAGTACTAAAAATTCAAAGTGCATAATCAAAATGCAACACCGATAAAGTAAACAAAGCGGCATCCCGACGATGCAGGAGACAAGCACGCAACGAACGAACTCTCTGAGCGACACCAAGGTAGGTCAACAGAACACATCCTCCATCAGTTAACCTAGAGGATAAGCGAGGAGGGGATAAGTACAACCACTCTGTGGATGTATAGACAATAGTGCATAATCATAATGCACATAATGGAAGTCATAGGAACAAGCTAGAGTAACCCAACCTCGAGTACCAATATCACAGAATCAACCTAATCAGTATAATAAATATACCTGCAACATACACAACCACTGCAACAAGCAGTGCACATCCAGATACCACGATAAAGTCTCGTGGCTCTCACACAAAAAGGAAACTATCTATGAGCTACCTCGAACGTAACCCATGGGCCGAAAATCAATAGCACGGTCTACGCAAGCTATATGCTACCACGAATGAGACTCGTGGATAGATAGGCTGTATATAAATATCTAATTATTGACTGCACGCTCTGGCGTACTACCACCAATAGGTCGCGTGAGCAGTCGATTATCCTAGGTTGTTAAGCCTAGGGTTACCCAATGCATCCAGTATAAAACGATCATTGACGTCGACAAAGATCATCGATCTATAATTAAGCCCGTTGAGGCGGTCAAGTGAGGGTTTCAACACCTCTAATACCAAATGTTTACCAAAGTCGGTAAAGATCATTGACTTATAAATAAATAAGTCGAGATGGTTAATTCTAGGGTTCCAACCCTTCCAACATGCTCGGTTATCAAGGTCGATAAAAATCATAAGTCCCCTAATAATCACGTCGAGACGATTAATCATAGGGTTTCGTCCCAACTAATGTAAACCGCCTATCAAGGCCAATAAGGACAACAAATCGCCACAAGAGGGTTAAGCCTAAATTATATCATTCTACTACTCAATCTGCATGCTACAACATGCTTCCACGAGCAGATCTCGTGGGTACTTAACTCGTAAAGTAGCTATCTAGCTACAAAGGCCATACTGAATCCGATTATCACCAACTCAAGCGAATAACGCAAGAGTATAACCTTACAGTAGACTATCTCAACCATACATGGGAGACCTATTCGACCTCAAATACACAAAAGCCCCTTTAGGGAAACTCTACTTTAACTTTCCTCAACCACGAATGGGTGATATTGTTGGCAGTCGATAAATATGAACAACGTTATATACCCTCTAAGGATTAATCGCATCCTAATCATATGACCTCTACTAATCCGATCACCATATCAGCTGAAATAGTAAATGCATAAACCTATACCAATATGCACATCCGGGTTATTACACCTAGGGTTTCCACACCTAGGGTTCTACTAATATTGTTTCATTCCTGAAATCCGCTCCTACAGAATAACCTCATCAAAGTTATTCTACCTCTACTAGTCTTAATCATGGTATCCACCGCAAAACATATAACCATAAAAACATATAACACGCTGTCTAATAAACGACAGCATAGTCATACCAATGGCAATCAATAGCCGAAATTAATTAGGGTATATCTAAAGGGTCATGTCAGATCAAAGTCACGACAATACTAAATAAAACATCAGATGCCTATATATACCCTAAACTATGTAAGCAATGTAATCATGTCCTCATGCCTTCTACGAATTTATCCATCTTAGTCATATTATTCAACTAGTCTAATAATCCTAATACTAGTCAAATCCTAAGAGGTAAACATCTACCAATAATATCTTACCATTTATATCACAATGATAACTAGCTACGTATAGCAGTAATAGCAATTAATAACCAAATGCTATCTATAAACCAGCAACCTAAAAATCTAATTGTCCAACAGATATTCAGGTTAAAACAATACTAGATAAAACATGATATCACCGCATAACCAAATATAAATATGTACTAAATCTAGAAAATTTTCTAGAATGTATTTACCTGTTAGCTGTCTGGAGATGTCCTGTCGCCACCAAATCCCCCATATTGACCTCATTCATAATACCTCGAATTTCAGAAACATAAAAATCGCTGAAATTGCATACAACTCTGAAAATACCCAGTTAACCTGCCAAACTTGGCGAACTCCATAAACCCAAAGACCCTAAGGAACTCGGAAACCTACGCTCTGATACCAAATAAATTGTCACGCCCCGAGGGAGTCTCCGCCAGACGAAAATCCGACAGCATCTCCCCTGTACGGGTGACAATACCAATTTTTATACAAGGCCTACATGGCCACTATACATCGGTCAACACGACCGGAATCCAAACAACACACGCAGATAATAATAAGGCCTCAGGCCAACAAATCTAGGTAAACAAAAGTCTACACTAACTAGACTTACCCCTTCTGCCATCTGAGCAGGAATACCCAACCAAACCAATCAAAATAAGATCCGACCAATGTGTTGGATCAATGCGGTTCGCTAGAGGGGGGGGGGGGTGAATAGCGAAAGAAAATTTTTCTCGTACGAACTCGTTTTAAAAGAAAACTTATATGCAGCGGAAAGATAAGCAAAACAAAAAGTAAAGGAGACAATAGACACAAGAGATTTACTTGGTTCGAAGCCGAAGGCTACTACTCCAAGGCCCTAGTGGTCCTTGACCACGTACGGAGGGCAAAAGCACTAAAGGAACTCCTCCTCGTTAGAGGTAGGAGTTAATCGATACAAGAAGAAACCACAAAAACTTGAGGTAGAGGGACACTCCCCCTCTCCTCGTATACGATAAAAGCTCCGGAAATATAAATGACAAACTGATAACAAAAACTAAGACCGACGTACAATAATAAAGAAACTTAAACCTAGACGTCGGAATGGAAGGACTTCGTTGTCGTAGAGTTGCAGCGTAACGGAGGCTTTTGAGCACTTAGAATTGTTGATGAAACCCTAGGTTTGGCCCTCCTTTTATAGCCTTTGAGCCCCTTTTCGAGTGGGTCTTCAACCAATCACAAATGGACACCAAACCGCTTTGAGGTGGAGTGATACGCCTTGACTCCTCGAATCTGATCATTGACCATCAGTCGACTGATGGCCATCATCACCGATCGATGGCGATCGGTCGATTGATAACCTTGGCAATGATCGACGATACACGGCAATGAGTCCTCCAAGCCGGGCAATGATCGATGCTTGCCGCAAGTCAGTTAGCTCAATAAAAATATAATTTCGATGGTCGCCGACCATCCGATCTCGACCTAGACCATCTATAAGATGTCTTTGGTCGGATCTACGCTAAGATCATCCCCGTAAAGAGGATACGACCTTACTCTCGCACACACGAGCTTACCTCGATACTTACGTGTCGCTTTGCTTCGCCTTCCACTCGATTCCTTGGCTCCAAGTAACTCGAGTATTGCCCGACCACCGCATGACTTCCTCCGGTGTCGCTAGCCTTCACTCAGGCTATATCAATCTTCCAGCACACGATTCAGCTGTGAGAAAACAAAATAGACTTAACTTTTGTGTCTTTGCTATAATCAAAACACAGTTCGATTTGGTGCCTCACCGTACTCAACAATCTCCCCTTTGATATATGGCAAAAACACACAAAGTTAAGGAAATTAAGTGCATGAAACAGTAAAGACAAGAAGCAAAAGTAGGAGTAGTAAAAATATTTCTCAAGTTCTCCCCTTAGAGGAACCCTCCCCTTGACCGAGGGTGAGTACTTGCAAACACAAAAGATAATGAGTTAAGTAAATGGCATTACTTAACTTAGGCTTCTTAGAGTCAAAATAAGTGCAAGTTAAGTAATCAAAAGTTAAGTCAAAAGGTTAATTATTCAAAAGGTTTAACTTTTGATTTCTTAACTTGGGCCTTTAAAGTTTTCAAGTCCAAAGAGTTGAAACCTACACCTTACTCCCCCTTAACTTAGGCGCGACTCACAGTTTTAAGTTAAGTTATCAATTTCAAAAATTTGAAATTGAACTTTGGCCTTTTCTTGAACCTTAACTTTGGCCTTTTCTTGAACCTTAACTTTGGCCTTTTCTCCCCCTTTTGACATAAATCAAGGAAAAAGTGGGGGGGTTTTAAGAAAACCCTAAGTCCAAGCATGATGATTTTAAAAATAGTATGTGAAAATAATTCATCTAAATGTTCAACTCTAGTTTGACTTGATTGAAATGATATTATCAACAAGTCCTGATTAGAGTTGGTTAATATTAGTTGCATATTTATACTCCGAGGTTCATATTGATGCACTTGATCTACATCTTGGAACCTGGAGTAGGGTCCTAACATCTCATGCCCATCTATGTGGCTAAGTACACAAACACATTAGTCCTATGTGTTGTGAGATGTACTGGCTCCTTAAATCTATAGGTGCATGTTATCTAAGGTATGCCCTATGCTAGTTCCATCAAAATGAAAAATAAGAAATAGTAGTAAGAAAATATAGTTTGCAAGTTCTTATTCTATTACGACATGCCCAATTTTCGCCTTAATAGACTAAATTCGCCGGGTAGGGGTTTAGTAAATAGGTCCGCTAGGTTAGATTTCGATTCGACGACTCGAGTTGTATGGCTCCGTTGGCCACATGTTCTCGAATGAAATGGTGTTTGACTTCTATATGTTTGGTCCTAGAGTGACATATTGGATTCTTTGTAAGATTAATTGAACTAATGTTATCTACGTGAAGTTTAGTATTCGTAAAGTCTAACTTAAAGTCGCGGAGGGTGTGCTTCATCCAAAGAAGCTGAGTGACACACTCACCCATCGTGATGTATTCGGCTTCGGTGGTAGACAAGGCAACACAATGTTGCTTCCTACTGCACCAACTCACTAGACTCGGTAGTAGTTGACAACAACCACTCGTGCTCTTTCTATCGAGTTTACTAACGGCATAATCCGAATCGGAGTAGCCGATTAGTTCGAACTCGGTAGATCTAGGATACCAAATACCGACATTAAGTGTACCCTTTAGATATCTAAGGATACGCTTAACTAGGGTTAGGTGAGACTCCTTGGCACAGTTTGAAACTCGGCGCATATACTTACTCATGAATAGGATGTCGTCGACTAGCTAAGCATAGTAAGACTTCCTATATGCGCCCTATAGTACTTTAAGTCAATGGACTTACTTTCTAGGTCTTCTCTATGTTAACATTTATCGCCATTGGGGTGTTTATTACCTTAGCGCCTTGCATTCCAAATCTTTTAATTAACTCCTTAGTGTATTTTTGTTGATATAGGTATATACCATCCTTAGTTTGTTTAATTTGTAGACCTAAAAGAAACTTAACTCGCCTACCAAGTTCATTTCGAACTCACTTTCCATGAGTAAACGAACTCATTTAGTAAGGCTGAGTTAGAGGTTCCAAAATTATATCATCTACGTAAATTTGAGCTATGAATATTTCTTTACCTAAGGTTTTTACAAAGAGAGTTGGGTCAACTAAGCCTTGGTTAAACCCTTTGACTTAAGATGGATTGAAAGTCTTCGTACTCAAGCTCGAGGAGCTTGTTTAAGTCCATAGAGAGCTTTCTTAAGTTTTAGAACATGGTCGGGTTTATCTAGATTTTCAATCCGGGGTTGGCTAACATAAACTTCTTCTTTAATGTATCCATTTAGGAATGCCGACTTAACATCCATTTGAAAATAGCTTAAATCCTCGATGATAAGCATAAGCTAGCAACATTCGAATGGATTCGAGTCTAGCCATCAGCATAGGTTTCATCGTAATCTAAGCCTTCGACTTGGCTAAATCCTTTGGCGACTAACCGAGCCTTGTTTCTAACTACTTCACCTTTATCATCAAGCTTATTTCAAACACCCACCTTGTTCCAATTATCGCTTTGTCTTTAGGTGGTGGTACTAATTCCCACACTTCATTCCTAGTAAATTGAGCTAGCTCTTCTTGCATTGCAATAATCCAATCGGGATCAAGAAGAGCTTGTTCAATTGATTTGGGTTCTATCTTTGAAATTAAGGAAATTTGACTAAGGTTCCTATAGGATGCTCTAGTTCGAACTCCTAGATTAGGATCTCCTATCACTTGATCGATAGGGTGGTTAGTCTGAGTCCTAGATTGGGTTGGGTTTGTGTCACCTAATGCTTGATCAATGGGGTGACTTGGTTGAACACTAGTTTGGTTGGAGTCATCTATCACTTGATCAATAGAGTGACTAGGTTGACTTAGGTTAGGATTAACACTAGACCTGATCTCCGGATCAGAGTAAGGTCTAGTATGAATTGGCTCGCTAATTGGGGTTGCCGGGGGTTTTGTAGGTTCATGTCCTTCATCGAATACTACATTGATAGTCTCCTCGACTCTAAGGGTGTCGTGGTTATATACTCTATAAGCTCTACTTGTAGTCGAGTATCCTAGAAAGATTCCGGTCGTGGTTTTGGATGTAAATTTCCCTAGGTAATCCTTAGTGTTTAGGATATGTACCTTACACCCAAATACCCTAAAGTACTTGATGTTAGGTATTTTATCGTGATAAATCTCGTACGAGGTCTTAAGGTGCCTCTTTACCATAAGGATCCTATTTTAGACATAGCAAGCCGTGCTAACGGCTTCTGCCCAAAACCTATCGGGTAGGTCGTATTCGTTCAACATGGTCCTAGCGGCTTCTTGTAGAGTTCGGTTTTTCCGCTCCACTAGGCCATTTTGCTGAGGGGTCCTAGGGCAAGAGAATTCATGGTGGTATCCGTTTAGGTTACAGAAGTCGGTGAACCTTTGATTTTCGAATTCACCACCATGATCGCTTCTAAGTCTTTTTAACCTAAGGTCTTTTGATTCTCGATTAATTTGAATAGATTGATTAATTGATCTAGGTATCATTTTTATGTTTGATGAACCTAACCTGTAAACTCGAGTAGTCGCCAATTATGACTAAGCAATATTGACTTCTATTGAGTGACTTGGCTCCATGTGAATCGAATAGATCCATATGAGCTCAAGTACACTTGAGGTCTGCTCTGGTTAGTTAACTTGTGTTGTGTCCTAGGTTGTTTTCCTTGTTGACAAGCATTACTGCATTTTATTAACCAAGTTGTTGAGGTTGGGTAAGCCTCCGACTAAGCCACTGACTCATCTTGTGGACGAGTCTTAAAAGGTGACCGAGTCGTCGGTGCCACAACCATGATTCCTCTTGCCGTTTCATAAGACACTTTGTTGAGGTGTTGGTTAAGTTGATAGTATAAATTTTGTTATTTCTAGTTCCTTTAAGTATTGTTTTAGATTTTTCTTTGGTATTAATTAAGAATTCATTTTCTATAAATATAAACTTATAGTTATTATCACACAAATAGCTTACACTAAGTAAGTTATATTCAAAATTCTCTACAAGTAATACATTTTTAATAACAAAATTCGTGTTAAGCTCGATATCACCTGATCCGATGATTTTGAGCTTGCCGTTATTCCCAAAGGCTACCGATCCTTGTCGTTTGAATCGAAGCTTTGCGAATTTGAGTTGATCCCCGGTCATGTGTCGGGAGCAACCGCTGTCCAACATCCATTGATCCTACACACAAGGTGGTTGGATTGGATGTTAGATTTTTGTTAAGAAAATTGGTTGTAAGTTGTTAACCCTAGGTCATCTCATCGGAGTCTATATGATCAAGCATGTTATATTTATGTGTTTATTTTGAGATGACTTCTAATTAAGTTGATTAAGTGGATTTAGGTTCAAGTAATTTTATGTTAGATTTGGATTTAACCCTAGGCTTGTCAAGTTTACCTTTTCAAGATCATGGCTTCCGGCATGTGTGGGCCTTCTTTTATCGGATCATCGACCACTTCCTTAGACAAAGCCATTTTCAAGAAAATGATGACTTGACTTACCTAAAATTATTTCCTCGTCTAACTAGTTATTTTTGAAAAGAGGCTCCCCGAGGCTCAATCTTTTCGAAGAATTTTAGTTGGTTATGTTTTTGAAAAGAGGCTCTCCAAGGCTCAATCTTTTCGAAAAATTTTAGTTGGTTATGTTTTTGTTCTAAGTGAGTTCACAAGTTTTAAAGTACAAACTTTCTAAGTTAAATCATGCAATTTCTAAGTTAAAGCATAAACATTCTAAGTTAAAACATGCAATTTCTAAGTTAAAGCACAAACATGTTTTGTACTGGCTCCCCCTAGACCGTTGAATCGGTTCGGTCTATCCACATAGTGGATTTGGTCCTTGGGAACCCAGTACGGGTTGAATCCTAGAGTTGAAATCAAAAAGTTCTTAGGGACTCATGCTTGGACATGTTTCTTATGTCGACTTACAATCGACATATACGACCTATTAGTCGTGTTTGAGTTAAACCCGAGTCCAGCCTTGTTGTACACGACCCTTTGAGATCCAAGTAGGAGGTCAAGTCCTTTGGATCCCGAAGTGAACCTTTCCAACGTGTTCCTAAGATCTTCGACTTGACTTTTCAAGAGAGAGTTCTCAGCTTCGAGCTTTTCAACTCGAGTTGAGTCCTTCTCTTGAACTCGACTAGTCGAAGAGGTTAGGGAGACCTCGTGTTTGAGGAGTTTAACCTCCTCAACAAGGGTCTCGACCTTGGACTATGACTTAGCTAACTTCCTAGACAAAAACCTAACCGTATTATGTAAAGTATTAAATAAAGCTCGACTCACCTTAAGGGTATCTTTTGAACCGGATGCGTATCCGTGGCTTGACTTGAAGGTAGCTTCGTAGTCCGAGTCATCCTCAGGTTCTGACTCAAGTTCGGTCTCCGTGTCTGACTCAATTGATTTCGCCATGAAGACGTGATCTTCGTCTTCTTCGGATGACGCTTCTTCCCATGTCGCGTTGAGGGCCTTCTTATGCTTAGGTGCTTGGTGGTTGAGCTTGGGGCACTCGGACTTGATATGTCCAAACCTGTTGCACTCATAACACCTAATGTTAGAACTTTTAGGCTTACCTTGGTTGGGTCGAGTCGTGGTTTCGTCCCTTGGCTATCCTTCGAGCTAGGTTCATTAGTTCGGCAGTCAACTCCGGGTCAACTTCTTCTTCGGACTCGTCTTCCTCCTCGGTTGGTGGTGGCTTGCTTGCGATTTTCTTCTTCTTTGAACCTGCAAACAAGGCTATACCCCTCTCGGGTTCCGAGTTGGATTGTTCATGTAATTCGAAATCGGAAAAGAGTTCATCTAACCTAATTTTAGAAAGATCCTTGGAGACCTTATAGGCATCAACCATGGATGCCCATAAGGTAGTCCTCGGAAAAGAGTTTAGGACATACCTTATAAGGTCGCGGTTTTCGACCTTTTGCCCGATTGCGTGTAGGTTGTTGACTATGTCTTGGACACGGGCGTGGAGTTGCGTCGCGGACTCGTGTTCCTGCATTTTTAGTGTGTACAATTTATTGAATAACAAATCACGTTTGCAAACCTTAGCTTGATCCGATCCTTCGTGCAACTCGATTAGTTTTGTCCAAAGATCCTTTGCGCTTATGAAGGGGCCGACGCGATTTAGCTCCTCCTTGGATAGGCCACATTGGAGGATTTGTGTCGCCTTGGCGTCGGCTTCGACTTGTCGTTTTGTTGCAACGGTCCATTGATCATAATCCAAGGAGTCACCCACTTCATTGGTCGGAAGTGTGAAACCCGTTTGAATTATGATCCACATCTCAATTTGGGTTTTGAGAAAGCATTCCATCCGACCTTTCCAGTAACGGAAATCATCTCCATTGTAAAACGGAGGTCGGACGGTGCTAAAACCCTCGAGATGGGCCATTAGAACAAAAAGACAAGGAGACTAAAATGAAAACCTAGCAACAACAAAAACACGAAAGTACCAAGACTTGCGTCTTGGATTAGTAGTGTGGGAAATAAAAAGAAATAAACGAAAAATAGAAAGTTAAGCAAAGAAATAAGAAACTAAATAAAAAGTAAGTACTCACAACCTTCGATGTCCCCGAAAGGCTACTAAACGTCGTTTTTTGAGGATGAAAACAGCTTGTTACGGGGGTAAACTTGTACGAAAAGTTATGCCCGTTTGACCGTCGGCTACTCCAAAAGCGAATACTTGCAAAACAAAATCAAACGAAGAGTACCAAGACTTCGTCTTGGATTAGTAGTGCGGGAGAAAAATTTAAACGAGCGAAAAACAAATCTGTAAAAAAAATGTTAGATTGGTGGTTTCACCAAATCTAAGCGCCCCCGGCTCTGATACCAATTGTTGGATCAATGCGGTTCGCTAGAGGGGGGGTGAATAGCGAAAGAAAATTTTTCTCGTACGAACTCGTTTTAAAAGAAAACTTATATGCAGCGGAAAGATAAGCAAAACAAAAAGTAAAGGAGACAATAGACACAAGAGATTTACTTGGTTCGTAGCCGAAGGCTACTACTCCAAGGCCCTAGTGGTCCTTGACCACGTACGGAGGGCAAAAGCACTAAAGGAACTCCTCCTCGTTAGAGGTAGGAGTTAATCGATACAAGAAGAAACCACAAAAACTTGAGGTAGAGGGACACTCTCTCCTCGTGATACATGATAAAAGCTCCAGAAATATAAATGACAAACTGATAACAAAAACTAAGACCGACGACAATAATAAAGAAACTTAAACCTAGACGCTTGAATGGAAGGACTTTGTTGTCGAGAGTTGCAACAGAACGAGGCTTTTGAGCACTTAGAATTGTTGATGAAACCCTAGGTTTGGCCCTCTTTTTATAGCCTTTGAGCCCCTTTTCGAGTGGGTCTTCAACCAATCACAAATGGACACCAAACCGCTTTGAGGTGGAGTGATAAGCCTTGACTCCTCGAATCTGATCATTGACCATCACGATCGATGGCCATCATCACGATCGATGGCAAGATCCCGACGATTGATAACCTTCTAATAATGATCGATACACGCAAATGAGTCCTCCAAGTCGGCAATGATCGATGCTTGCTGCAAGTCAAAGTTAGCTCAATAAAAACATAATTTCGATGGCCGTCGACCATCCGATCTCGACCTAGACCATCTATAAGATGTCTTTGGTCGGATCTACGCTTAAGATCATCCCCGTAAAGAGGATACGACCTTACTTACTCTCGCACACACGAGCTTACCTCGATACTTACGTGTCGCTTTTGCTTCCGGCCTTCCACTCGATTCCTTCGGCTCCCTCCGAAGTAACTCGAGTATCGCCCGACCACCGCGGCTTCCTCCGGGTGTCGCTAGCCTTCAGCTCCAGCTATATCAATCTTCTACACACTCGATTCAGCTCGTGAGAAAACAAAATAGACTTAACTTTTGTGTCTTTGCTATAATAAAAACACAGGTTCGATTTCGGTGCCTCACTGTACCAACACAATGGTCCATAAGAACCCCAAAAATCCACGAGTACATAAATCCATTTCCAAGCCTAAACATATCTTCTATACAAAATTCAAACCATAACTCAAACAACTAAGAAACTGTCACTGCGAGGGGGATATGGCAATCGGACTCTCCCGTACCTTCATCTCGAAATAAAAAAAATAAAACCACGGGATAAGTTCAAAGAACTTAGCGGATATTTGTCGATATAAATAGCAAGATATAGCTAACAATACTAATCATGTCGATGCAGTCTCATATATATGGTAAGCAAGAAATAGATGCAAAAGGGACTCACACAATCTCTACTACGATATAGGAGCATGTGCCCTACTATAAGAGATAAAGTCATCATCATATATGAATATGAATCCTATATGCATGGCAATCATATGCAACATCCAAGGCATCAATACAATAATGCAGCAAACACAATACAAATGCAATCTGTGCAAAAATGCATGTCGTGCATATGACATGGTCACCTGGCCTTGATCGGTAGCCTCATGCAATGGTGAAGCCGAGTGGGTAGGGCTATGACAACTGTGCACTCTGCCATCACTGCTCCTGAGTGACCGAGTGGACAGGATGCTGTCGGAGTACACCTATCCTCCTGCCCCAAACATAGTGGGGGAGCTAAACTCTCATCTCCCGGTGTCATAGGCCAGAGGAGGGATCCCTGCCCGCTACCACGCTGCCTCGTCGCTACCCATGAGCGGACCAGCGGAGCCTGACAGAGCAACTGCACACACCCTCCTGATGTACCACTAACCCATGAGTGGCAGTGTGTGCAGGCCATGTAACTGGCTGCGGGCTCAACAATAATGGAACCCCGTCCAGCCAGCATGCAATCATGCAAGATGGTGCATGACACTAAAGCATGTAATACCAACTAACATACGTATCCGAATAATATGCACAATAAAAAGGTACATATACATGATCCAAGTAAAACAGGGAAAGTATAACTATAAACTGATCAAATGCATGTGTCAAATAGGCATAATAACATGCAAGGTAGATAAACATGAAAACTATTGCAAGCTATAACTATCTAGCATATCAACATGACTATATCAAAAAGACAAGTCAAAATACCCGCCTTTTTATAATATCCGAAAATCAACCAAATCGTCACGACGATAGTGAACATCGCACCGTGGACCAAACACGCATAAAACATAATTACCATTAAGTCCAATCACACGACATCGATTAGATAAATTCTACATCGAACCTGTATTCACTTAATCTACTGAATACGAGTACTACACCTCGATACACCCAATTCACCATCCACAGGATGGAACCAAAACCCAAATAGCTATCTCACAGATCAATACACATTCTGAACCATTCATAGCTCACTTAACATACCAATTATGGTCGTACAACCGGCATCAACCCAATCAGAACCTCACAACCATTTAAATAGAACATCTCAGCCCTCACAGTCGAACCCCATAGCCAACTCCTAAAGGAAATCCATCCCACAACCCAAAACTTATCGGCAGACCACATAAATCAACCAACAACTAACGAAGGGAAGGTGATAAATCTAGATCTACCTGTACTTAGGGTCCACCGTCGATCTTCCTTCCCTAATCCACCCTATTCCTCTGTTCCCTGCAGAAATCACATGCCCCAGACACTTAATCTCGTTCAATTGAGGAAAAACAAGGCTTACCTTTCTCCGACAGAAATCGCAAGGTAGCTCCTGTTCGAACAGTTGCCGAACATGTGGTGGGCATTCTGAACAGCGGTGTCCTTCACGGAAGATGGGTGCGAGGAGGATGGGCTTGCATCTCCGACGTTGGAAAGGTAGATCGCATAGTCTGCCGGCCATGCCATCGGAGGAGAAGGATGAGGGTGGTGGCACGCCGGCACAAGCTTCGCTTCGTAGAATCGCTCGCTTATGAAACTTCGACCACGCACGCCTAGCTTGAAGCAGAGAGCCCGTCAAGCCGGCGCCGTCGCGCCGCTAAGAAGAGAAACAGAGGTGGAGGGGTCGGTGAGAAAGCTTGAGAGGAGAGGTGTGAGAAGGAGAGGCAGGCGTCAGTGTGGCTGCAAATGCGAGGAGAAGAAGGCTCGCGAGGGAAGGTATCGGTGTTGTGAGGAGAAGGATGCGGCGGAGGGGCAGTGACGGTGAGGAAATCGCGAGAAAGAAAAAGTTGGGCGCGATAAACCGGGTTACCCCAATTAACTTAGATTAGGTTTTTAATTAATTCCTAACCTTCCTCAGTAAATTAATTTTCCCCGTAAATACCCCGTATAAACCCCATTTAATTCCAGAAAAATTCCTAAAATTCCCTAAAAATCCCGAAAAATTTTCAGGATTATTTCCTTAATTATTTGGCCATTAAATTTACATGTTTAAATTTTCCAGTATTTAACACCATAGGGTTAGTACACTTAAGAGTACATTTAAGACCAAGAAATAGGGTTGATTTACAGAAAAATCAGTGGCGATCGTGATATACGAATCGATCATTTGCCCTAACAATGACAATTTTCGGCATTTTATTAACCAGAAATGTACGCAAAATTTTAGAAACATCAAAAAATCACGAAATTTTGTATAAACATTTCTGAAATCATTCTTTATCAAGGAATTTTTTTTTGAAAAATATATGTTTTCAAATTTCGAAGATAATACAATTTTGAAAACTAGCAAAAGCTTTAAGGATTTTGCAAACTTTGTATCACTTTTGCTTAGTGTTTGAAAATTATTTTTCAAAATATGATAAACATAGTTTAAAACATATTTTATTTGACATTTCCAATTTTGTTCTTAGAACTATATACACATTAATTGTACATAAGCCTTCCCAATGATTGGTCCAATGAAGGATTAATATCTCTAGATGACATTTTGGTTCATAGTAATGCATCATAACAAGCATGATAAACCAAATGTATCTTCCTAACATCTCACATATTGTCTAAGTGGCTCAATACAAAATTCATAGTTTTTTAGGTCTTTTGTGAGATGATTAGAGGTATAAATCCTAGGATTTCTATAGGATCATGCAAACCTAGACCTCTATTCTACTAAGCACATTCCAAGTTCTCTCCTAAGTGATGAAAATTCCGCTTCGGGGAGAGCCTTGGTGAATATGTCAGCTAGGTTGGACTTGGATTATATGTAATTGAGTTCAATGTTCCTCTTAGCCACATGATCTCTAATGAAGTGATGCTTCACTTCAATGTGCTTAGTCCTAGAGTGATGTACCGGATTTTTGGTCAAATTTATGGTACTCACATTATCACAATAAACCTTGACATTGAAGTAGTGTAGCTCATAGTCCTCTAGAGTGTGTCTCATCCAAAGTAATTGAGCCACACAACCATCCGTAGTCGCATATTCGGCCTTGGTGGTTGACAAAGCAACACAAGGTTGCTTTCTACTACTCCAACTAACTAGGAAGGATCCAAGAAATTGATATCCACCGCTAGTACTCTTCCGATTCAACTTGCAACCTGCATAGTCGGAGTCGGTGTACCCAACCAAATCAAAAGACTTAGTCCTAGGGTACCAAAGTCCTACATTTAGTGTGCCTTTGATATATCTTAGAATTTTCTTAACGACCACTAAATGAGACTCTTTGGCACAAGATTGGTATCTTGCACACATACCTACTGAAAATAAAATATCGGGTCTACTAGCGGTTAAGTATAAAAGACTACCAATCATGCTCCTATAAAGCTTAAGGTCAATTGATTTTTCTTCATGATCATTATCTATTTTTGTATTGGTTGCCATAGGAGTTGAAACTACCTTAGTATTTTCCAAACCAAATTTCTTGATCATTTCTTTGGCATATTTGGTTTTGTATACATAGGTTCCTTCATTAGTTTGTTTGACTTGTAATCTTAAGAAGAATTTTAATTCTCCAACTAGACTCATTTCAAATTCATTCTCCATATTTTTGATGAAATCTTGAAGGAGTTCATCATTGGTTGACCCAAAAATTATGTCATCTACATATACTTGGGCTACAAATATATCCTTTGATTTTGATTTTAATTTTATGAAGAGAGTTTGATCTACTTGACCCATTCTAAAACTCTTAGACACTAAGAAAGATGACAATCATTCATACCAAGCCCGGGGAGCTTGTTTTAATTCTTATAAAGCTTTTCTAAGCTTGTATACATGGTTTGGATAATCTATATTTTCAAACCCGGGAGGTTGTTCTACATATACCCCTTCCTTAATGAACCTATTTAGGAATGCTGATTTTACATCCATTTCATGGAGTTTAAAACCCATGTAGGAGGCATATCCCAATAGGATTCTAATGGACTCTAACCTAGCAATCGGGGCATATGTTTCATCATAATCAAGTCCTTCAACTTGATTGAAGCCCCTTGCAACTAACTTTGTCTTATTCCTAGTTATATTGCCTTGATCATCTAGTTTGTTCCTAAAGACCCATCTTGTAGTAATGATGGTACTATCATTGGGTCTAGGAACTAATCTCATACTTGACTCCTTTCAAATTGAGTCAATTCATCTTGCATTGCTAAGATCCAATCCGGATCAAGTAATGCATCATTGATTTTTTTTGGGTTCAATT
Source organism: Wurfbainia villosa (assembly GCA_025175895.1). Classification (NCBI taxonomy): domain Eukaryota; kingdom Viridiplantae; phylum Streptophyta; class Magnoliopsida; order Zingiberales; family Zingiberaceae; genus Wurfbainia; species Wurfbainia villosa. Next base: position 2,679,829 of record CM046005.1, read on the forward strand.
TGGGAGATAAGAGCTATTTGACTAGAGGAAGCTCTATGGAACGACCTAGTTCTAACACCTTGAGATAATTCTCCTACAACTTGATCAAGAGGATGATTTTGATTAATTCTTAATGTTCTAGGAGGTGTATTAAATTGATTTTGATCTTGGTTATCCTCAATTCTCCTTTCATCATCCGAATCTTCTGTTGCTCCCCCTTGATTATTACTCTCTAATCCTCCCCCTTGATTATTACCCCCTAAGGTCATGTTTTGAAATTTTTGGGTAATTTTTTGATTTTTGTCATTGATATCATTATCAATGGGGGATTTCCTAAGGTAAGTGGTAGAGGTTTCATCAAATTGAACATTTGAAGACTCCTCAACTATTTGAGTCTTTTATTGTAGACTCTATACCCTCTACTAGTGGATGAGTATCCAACTAGGATTCTCTCATTCGCTTTAGACTCAAACTCCCCTAAATTGTCTTTGGTGTTTAAGATATAAGCTTTGCATCCAAATGCTTTAAAGTAATGAATTGTTGGAATTGAGTCATTCCATTACTCAAATGGAGTTTTTCCTAAAAACCTATGGATTTGGACTCTAATTTGGATATAGCAAGCGGTATTAACCGCTTCCACCCATAAGTAGCTAGGTAATGAGTATGCATTAAGCATAGTCCTAGCGGCTTCTTGTAGGGCACGGATTTTCCTTTCCACCACTCCATTTTGTTGAGGTGTTCTAGGAAAAGAAAATTCATGCTTGTACCCTTGTTCTAACCAAAATTTGAAGAAATTAGAATTCTCAAATTCTCCACTGTTATCACTATGGATCCGGTTGATTTTGAGACTTCTTTCATTCTCTACTCTTTTACTAAAATCTATGATTATTTTTAGGGTTTCATCCTTACATTTCATAAAATATACCCATGTAAATATAGAAAAATCATCTACTATAACTAAGCAATACTTGCTACCATTCAAAGAAGGAGTACTATGACAATCAAATAAATCTAAATGAATAAGCTCTAATGGTAAAGAAGTACTAATTAAATTTTTACCCTTGTGTGGTGACTTTGATTGTTTCCCTTCTTGGCATGCATCACACATCTTGTCCTTGAGATACTTGACTTTTGGCAAACCCTTGACTAGCTCCATCTTGGCTATCTTGGCAATATTTTTTATGTGATGTGCCCAAGCCTCCTATGCCATAACCAACTTTGTTCTTCTTTTACCATAAGACACTTAGGGGAAATGTTAGAGGCATATGATAAATCAACACAATAAATGTTTGATTTCCTATATCCTACTAACATGCAATCATTTAATTTCTTATGTCTTATCAAGCATTTTGAAGAGTTAAATTGCACATCAAAATTTGCATCACATAATTGACTTACACTAAGCAAGTTAAACTTCATGTTTTTAACCAATAATACTTTATGAATGACAAGATTTGGGAATACCTCAATTGTGTCTTTTCTTAGAATTTTAAGCTTTCCACTATTTCCAAAAGATACTTTCCCCTTGCTAATGTGGTTGATTGTGGAAAATTTGCTCTTATCACCGATCATATGTCTTGAGCATCCACTATCAACAATCTACATCCCCAGTCCTCCTACCTATACAACATGAAAAATACAAGCCTTAGACACCCAAATTTTAGGTCCGGTAGCATCAACTAAAAATTTCTTAGGAACCCAAGCCTTTCTTGTTGGTGCAGGAGCACTAGATAATCGAACCTATATTTTAATTATGGCAAAAATCCAAAGTTAAGGTCATATTGTTATCTCATGAGCTGAATTAAGTGTGCAGGAAATGGTTAAGCTAAGCCGAAGGTCAGCAATACCTGGAGAATCCGTGGTGGTCGGGTGACACCGAGGGAACTTCGTGGGAGTCGAAGAACCTAGGTGGAAGACTGAAAGCAAAGCGACATGTCATAAAGGACCAGAGGTAAGCTTGTGTGAGTGAGAGATGGTAAGGTCGTGTCCTCTGTACGGGGACGATCGTAGGCGGTGATCCGAGTAAGACTTCCTATGGAAGGTCTAGGTCGAGATCGGATGGTAAAGAACTGTAATATTTACCATTTTCCATGCTAACCTCTTACTATAGGGAATTGGCCAGGCAGACAGTCGACTGATCCACATCAGTCGACTGATGGAAGGCATCAGTCGACTGATGGCGACGAATCAGTCTTTTGCGCTAGGTCAAAATGGATAATGTTTGACGCGGTCACTTCGCGACAAAATATGGTACCACCTTGTGATCAGTTCCAAAAGATGAGGAGACTTATTCCAAGGCAAAACTCTATAAAAGGAAGGGAGGACTCCAACCCAAACATCAATCAAGATTTTTCTTAAGTGCTCCTACAACTCCAAAGCTCCAACGCCGTCATAACATCGACGCGACGTCAAGCTTTCATCTTCTTCATCGGCAACAACAACAAGTAATATTTTTGTTTACTGTATTCTTTATTTTAATCGTAACGAGGTAAGATAGGCTTGTTGCCTCATCCTTGTGCTTTCGGTTTTGTGTTCGTTGTCTCCTTCCTCCAATGAGGAGAAGACCTTATAGTGGATTGCCCCTTCATACGCGGTCAAGGATCATGGGGCTTTGGAGTAGCAACCGCTGGGTTGTGAACCAAGTAAAAATAAACTTATCCTTTTTATTTTTCCGCCGTGCTTGCTTGTATATCGAACGAACGAAAAGAAAAGTTTTACGCTCGCTATTCACCCCCCTCTAGCGACGCTTCTCGATCCAACATTTCTAACATTACTCCTAAGTGTTGTTTTTCTACTTATTAGGGATGCAAAAACTACTTCCTTTTCCTTAGGTTTGTATCCTATTCCGACCTTGTTATAAATGACCCTTTGATCCCTAAGTATTATGTCTAGGTATTTTGAGTCATTTGTAAATTTCTCTAAGCATGCTCTTAATTTACCTATTTCCTTTTTAAGCTCATCATTCTCTTCCTTAAGTGAACATGCATCATTACAAGAAGGTTCTACATCTCTAATTTTCCTAATTTCTACTTTTAAGTCCTTAATCCTAGATTTTGATATATTTAAAGCATTTTGAGGACATGCAATAGTTTTATAAAGTAATTCTATCCTAGGGAAGTCTTTTACCTCATCGTCACTAGAGGACGATTCATCACTTGAGGATGATGATGATGACTCACTTGAGCTTCCGGCTTCATCCTCCATGGCCATGAGTGCAAAATTGCGAGTGACATGGCAAAACTCCTCCTCATCCGATTATTCTTCTAGGCTTTGCATATCCCATGTTTGTGCCACCATGACCTCCTTCTTTTTCTTCTCCTTCTTGTCCTTCTTCTTCTTTTCTTTTTCTTCCTTTTTCTTTAGCTCCGGGCAATTTGGCTTAATGTGCCCCTTTTTATTGCAACCATAACAAGTAACATTAGGAGTAGAAATTGAACTACTAGAGGTTTTACCTTTGGAGGATTTGGAACATCCTCCTCACATCCTTCTTGGTGAGTTTTCTTGACCTCCCACCAAATTTCTTTACATAGTGAGCTACCTCACTAGCCGATAGCTCCTCATCACTACTTGAAGATTCTTCCTCCGACTTGGATGATGAAGAAGCTTCCTTCTTTTCCTTTTTCTTCTTGTCCTTCTTGCCTACAACAAGAGCTATACCCTTTTCTTTTGAAGAGGTGTTAGCTTGCTCATGCAATTCGAATTCATAAAAAAGTTCATCTAATTTAACTAATGAAAGGTCCTTAGACACCTTATAAGCATCTACCATCGATGCCCATAAGGTTATTCTAGGGAAGACTTGAAGTACATACCTCACAAGGTCTCGGTTGTCGACTTTCTCACCTATCACGTGTAGCCCATTGATCACCTCCTTGAATCGACCATACGTTTGACTCACGGTCTCGTTGGCGTTCATGGTGAAGCTTTGAAGTTGACCTATCAAGAGGTCACTCTTGGCTCTTCTTGTTTTCTTTGATCCCTCGTTGAGCTCAATTAGTTTCTCCCAAAGCTCCTTTGCTGATTCGAAGGGTCCCACTTTGCTTAGTTGCTCTTTAGACAAACCACATTGAAGTGTGGTTGTTGCTTTGGCGTTAGCTTGAGTCTTCTTAGCCATATCCCTCATCCAATCCTTGGTTGGTATAGGCGCTCCATGTTCATCGACCGACTTCTCGAATCCATCTACAACACTAAACTAATTATCAATATCGTTCATAAGATAGTATTTCATCCTACCTTTCCAATATCCAAAATCATTGCCGTCGAAGAAGGGAGGCCTCGCCGTGCTATACCCCTCTTGAAAAGTCATTGTGCTCCGGTTGATTGTTAGATCTTCCGATGCGATCCGGACTCTGATACCACTTGTTGAAGATCTTTGGAAGGCTAGGGGGGGGTGAATAGCCTCTTTTCATTTCTACAAGCAAGGTTAGCGGAAGCAAAACAAAAGCTAAACGAAATTAAGAAACTAACAAGACAATTGCTAACAAGGAAGAATTTACGTGGTTCGGAGATTAAGCTCCTACTCCACGGCGATCCTTAAGGTGGATCAATCCAAGCAATTCTTCACTAAAAAGCTTCCTTTACAAACACTCTTCTCTTCTTACAATTGATGAAAATGAAGTTTAGAGAAGAGGAGAATTTAAAACCCTTAGAAAGCTTAGAAATTCGTGGGGATCTTGAAAGTAAGGTTGAAAGATAAGCACTAGCCTCCTCAAGCACCCCATGGCCTCTTTTTATAGAGAAGAGGTTAATTTTCTCGTTGAGCCTCGATCAGTCGACTGATGGTCTCCATCAATCGACTGATGCTGTAGCCGATGCAATCCAACGACTTCTGACAAGCCGAATTCGCGATCATCACTATCCAATGGGAAGCTGATCAGTCGACTGATCATACCATCAGTTGACTGATTGAGTGACCAATCGAGTGTTCCAAGCGATCACTCGACTGATGACCTTTTTGTGCCGAAGTCCACTTATAGCAGTCGACTGCTAGGTATAACAGTCGACTGATGGGTGGATCATTCAACTGCCAAACCCTAGCAATCAACTGTTGGCCACAGAATTCAGCCAACCTCAATCGAGTGACTGAGCAGTCGACTGGTACGAGATACCAGTCGACTGATACACTTCACGTATGAATAAATCATACTTGAAGTCAACTCCCTAGACCTGGACTCAACCTTCTAGTTCTTCCTTCAGCCTTGCACCTCTAGGATCCCTCCGAGTCTGCGACTCCTTCATCCTTACGCTTGCTTCCAAGAGTTTCCCTCAGTTTCGTCATGTCTTGGGTTTCTCTTTTGCCAAAGGTCCGCTTGGACTTTACGCCACCAAAACTACATGCTTGGACTTATGCTGCCAAGACTTTGCCTTTGGTCTTCATTTGCCAAGGTTTGCTTGGACTTTACGCCACCAAGACTACATGCTTGGACTTATGCTGCCAAGACTTTTCCTTGAACTTCTCTTGCCAAGATCATACTTGGACTTTCCTTCACCAAGTCTTCATACTTGGATTTCCTGTCACTTAACACGTTCATGATTAGATCACAAAACATTGTCTAACTATAGATGATTATCCAAATATCAAATAATGTTTGGAGCATTGTTGCACTAACAGGGTTGATATACTCTAACCCATCTAGTGTGATGGTATCATGCTTCTAGAAATCCAAAATCTATTTGAGCTCCTTGGGTTAACTAGGTATACATAGGGATGATTTCCTTAGCTACCATCCTAATGACCCTCCTAGACTTTGAAGCCTTGGCCATTTGGGTCTTCTTAAGATTAACTCTAGGGGAAACTCCCCTTGTAACTTTATCAGTGTCTTTCCAAAGTTTCTTTGAAACCTTAGCCACAAAACACTTGTCATGGTCAACTCTAGGGATGACCTCCCTTGTGACCTTTGTATTCCTAGACCTAGGAGTAATTCCATAATTAAATGGAACATTGTGGTAGTTTGGCATTATCTCCTTGGACATAGGCTTGTGACCCAAGTCTTTCTTATCCTTAGTTGGTTATTGCCTCCTAACACCTAAGGTTTGCCCATTAGACCCTAAAATCATATTTTTCATCTTCCTAAGGGTCTCTTCCATTTTCTCAAGCTTTGACCTCAAAGCTTGATTTTCAATCTCTAATTTCCCAATTTGTGAATTTTCATTCTTCTCTTGGAAATTTCTCTTCCTAGGCACATGTCTAGTTCATTTAGGGTCAATGTCTATGTTCATATTATCCTCAGGCGTGGGATTGACCTAGAATTATCCTTAGGCAAACTAATATGTTTGGAACCTAAGCAAAAATACTTATTTCTACTAGCATGCTTCTTATGATTATGAACAATAGCAAGAAAATTATTACATGATAAATTCCTAGCATGCTTCTTATTATTAATAATTGGAAGAGCATTATTAAATGATACCTTGGGGTTTGCCTTAGCTTCCCCTATTTGTGAAGATTCTCCTTTGTCCTTTTTAGGGTGACTCCTCCTCGGACATTGGCTTCTATAGTGCTCTCTTTGATTACATTTAAAGCATACCTATATATGATTCTAAACCTATAGATGGTTTCATAATCGAATGGAACACTATAATAGGTCTTCTTGGGCTTAGATTTGTGACTCAAACCTTTCTTGCCCTTCAATGACTCTTGCCTCCTAGACCTTAGATTTTGTCCAGTTAACCCTTGACTTTAATTTTGCATCTTCCTAAGGGTCTTCTCTAATTTTTCAAGCCCTGGCCTCAAGACTTAGTTCTCTAACTCTAATTGTCCAATTTTTAAATTTTCATTTATTCTTTGGGCATTGTTCTTTCTTTTAGGTATATGCCTATCCTTCTTAGGGTTTATGCTTAAATGATTTTCTACCTTCCTAATGGCTTCCTTAGGTAGATTTGTTCTTGGGTTATTAGTTCTAAATTTATCCTTAACTGTAACATTGCAAGATTTGACACCTAAGCAATAAGCTCTATTTTAAACATGCTCCTTATGATTATACACAATTGCAAGAGAATTAAAATTACTCCTAGCATGTAAGACACCGAAAAATAAAATAATACTTGTTAATTAGGAAAATATCCTATGGAAATTTCCAAGAATTTTTAGAAAATTTTCTGGACTTAAATGAAATTTCTATGGTATTTTGTGGGGGAAGATTTAATAGGCTTTGATAAAGCCTACTGAGGAGTTAAATGAGTTTAATTAACCCAAGTTATATAAACATTAAAACTTAGGTTTATGTTTTATTAAACTTCCTTCCTATTTCTCCGATTCCTTCCCAAATCCGCTGATTTCTTCTCACGTTGCGACATCCTTTTCTTCTCCCCGATCGACAACAACTCTACTCGTCGTCGTAGCCTCTCCCTTTCGATCTCGGTGGCAATGAGCTCCTCCAACTGTCGAGCTTGCCTCGGCGCAAGGGACAATCTCCATGACCACCGAGCCACCTCATCATCGATCCCTCTGTTCTGTTGATCCAACATCGCTGCTTGCCTCACCGCCATTCCATCACCGATCATCGCCTGTTCTCCAGATCGCGCATCGCTAGGTTGACTTCCATCCCTCCGATCAGTTGGGTTCTTCGTCTTTTCCCTTGCTTTGCGATTGCTGCTACGCTCGACCTATATCACCTACTATCGATGACCTCCTCTTATGTCGTTTCATCGTCGGATATCTCCACTACGAGCAACAGTTGGTCGTCCTCTATTCAGGATGTCATATCTCCTTTCGTAAGCCCTCACTCAACCACCCTACTGCTGGCCCGATCGCTTGTCAGCCATCCTTCACCGCGAGCAACCTTTTTTAGTGCTCAATTTGATAGAATGTCTACTGCATCGGTCATTTTCCCTCTGTCGTGAGCATACCTCTTCATCATACCACTACAAGCTCGATGGTTTCGCCGCCAGCTCTTTGCCCAGACCTCTTCTTTATTGTGAGCTACTACGTGTTACTACCTCCAAGCTATGACCGATTGATTCAGGGAGAGGTAAAGTTTTTGTACGTTGATTAAGTTAACATGTTTCTGTAGGATGAATAGATAAGGTTATGAGGTTGCTTTCAATTTGGTTATTTGGACTTAAATTTGATACCTTGAATTAGAACAAGAAGTTGTGAAGGAAGCCAGGCTTGGTAAGTCCAGACTTGAATGTTTATGGATGTATACCAATGTTGTTTTGTTAACTGATATGGTGATTTCTTCTAATCTTCCTCTCAGTGCAGGTGATGAAGATAAATGTGAGTAAGCTTGCCATTTCCTATTGGGATTGAGCTATTTAGCAATTGGAACTAAGTTAGGTGAGTTGTGATTTAAGTGCTATGGATGAGATGTTAGATCTATGGTTAGTCTATTAGTTGGTTTGCTGATTATGAGTTAATGGAAGAAACTATTCAGTTAATTGATGGAGATACAAGGTTGATGTAGGATTTGATTCAATCATTAGACATATGATGGTACTTAACTATATCCTATTGTTTTAGGACTCTGATGCAAGGTAGGTTCACGGGCATGAGGATATTGTCACGAGCTACACATCAGGTGGGTAATACCTACCTTGGTCAGGTAGTTTATTGATTCTGGTGCATGAATATTTTAACAATAGTGATGACACCTTTACCTTGACTCCACTCTTATTTAATCCTGTGCTTGATACTTAATCTTTGCACTTTGAGATATACTATTGTTGTTGTCATATTTCGTTCATCATTGCTATAAATTACCGATGCTATAGTATGTAGGTCTTTAGATGCTTAACCATGGGGGTGTAGCTGAGTATAGATGTCGATTTGACTCGTGTCATCAGGAATAATCATCCGGGGGTGGGTGATATCCTTAATGTAGAGTTTGTGGTTGTATCACCTTACCTTTCGTTGTATAACTATTACGGATCATATGTTTATACATGGTAGTGTGAGTTGTCGACGGTGTGTCGCTACGGACTAGAAGTCCTAGCATGGTCGATGGTTAGTTATATACGACTCTCTGTTGGGTAGAGAGTGTATTGTGGATGTATGTGTGGTTGTGCATGTCATTTACATGCATACTAGCGACTTGGTCTCCCTTGTGGTTGAGAGGGACATCAGTCATTCTGCCTCCATGATTACTCGCGGTAGTAGTAACTAGTGTGAGGGCAGTTCATTTATTGTGTCACACTCGGCCACTCTTGATAGTGGTAGTTGGAGTTGCATACAATTATCCTGGGTGTGTGGCACTCGACCACTCATGGATAGTGTCAGTCGAAGTGGTCAGCAGCAGGGACCCCCATTGTATAGCTTATAGCTCTTTAGCTTATCGCTACTTATTCATACTACCCACTTGGCCACTCGAGAGCAGTGGTTGTTGTTGAGTTAGGACAATTGTCATGTCATGCCACCTAGGTCACATTGGGATCGTGGTAGCGAGTGGGGTGCGCAGGCATGACCATGCATTTACATTGCCATGTGTGAGGCCATTTGTATATATATGTGTGTGTGTGTGTGTGTGTAACCAGTATATATAGATACAGTCTATATATATGCTTGTTTTATTGTTGCATTTGTTTGTGCTATGATTGTTGTATTTGATTGTACATCATCTTGCATGTTATTTGCATGATCTATACTGTTGTGTGTGGGATACCAGTGTATGACTTGGACCAGACTGTTGTACGCCTATGGCCAGTATCATCATGTTGTATAGGACTGACCAGGTTTGATGATGTTGTTTATAGGTTAGTAGGGCAGTGTGTTGATTACATACTCAGTGTTGTTCTTTCATGTTGTATTTGTTATATGGTAGTATGTGTGTTCAGGTTATACGAGTTGTATTATTGCAGATCTTCAGGTATGCCAGTACATTACGTTATGTACAGTTGATCAGTTGGTTGTTTATCTACTGCTTAGATTCACACTGATAGTTAGTTAGCATTACCTTCACGACTATATACCATTGATCTCCATCTATATATATCTGTTCATCTCCATTTATATATTTGTTTCCCTTTATATCTTAGTTTTTGATCATGCACTATCTTGCATATTACTGTTGAGTTTTATACTTACCATCACAGACTCTGGGTTTTCTTGTCGCCCAGGTAATAGGTAGAAGATTCCTTGGTGTGCTCGGAGCTTCGCCAGCTGATCCCATCTCACCTCGAGTATTTGAGATTTTATTTCCTGTTGGTTTCGTTGTTGTTTCTGGCTTATCGTTTGTGTATGAAATTTGTTGTATTTGGCTTTTATTATGCTTTTAGGTTGGATGTGATCTTATTTTGTTTAGTTTGTTAGAATCGCACCGAAGTGCATCATTGTGTTGTTATGGTTATATTAATTGGTAGTGCCTTTTTATTATGTTGTGTGGTTGTGGCCGAAAGGCTTTATCAATAGGGGATTGTATCACGTACAGGAGAGTTGTTGTCCGATTTTCGAGCTCGACGTACTCTCGGGGCGTGACATAGCATGCTTTTGACCCTTATATAAAGAGTGAGCATTATTTAGATTTACCTTAAGGTTTGTCTTAGCTCCCCTACATGTGATTCTCCTCCTTTGCCCTTGCTAGGTTATCTTCCCTTAGAGCATTGGCTTCTATAGTGTCCCTTTTGATGGCATTTGAAGAAAATGATATGCTCTTTGCTCTTTTGACTTTGGGCACCAGCTTCCTTGATCTTTGGCATGACTTGTGCCTTCTTCTTGACCCATTTCGGACACTTACTCTTGTAATGTCTTACTTCTCTACACTCAAAATACATAATATGATTTTTATTTCTAATTATTGTGCTTGAGTTATCTTCCATGATAGGAGATTTTTGAACTTCTTCATCTCTCCCGGATGTTGATGGTTCTTCTTAATTTTGTTTCGGAGTGGATGGTCTCTCCTCTCCCTCAATCCTAAAGGTGGAGAGTTTCTCAAATTCTTCGACTTCTTCTTCCTCCTTGGATGTCGAACATCTCTTGACCTCCGAATTCTCACTCTCTTGAGATTTTTCTTCACTTGAGGTCGGCGAGGAATTTTTATGAAGCTTTGCCAATTTGCTTCATTGCTCCTTGGCATCTTGAAGTTCACCTAATCTAGACAAGATATCATTAGGTAATGAATTTAATATCATTTGCTTTACCTTATCATTTCTTTTTAAGGATTGAGCTTGCTCTTCAGTTTATCACTAATTCTTGAGGTATCCACCTTTTGGACCCCTTGGAAATTCGAATCCCTTCATTAGGATGACCCAATCTTCGAAGTCCATCATGAAGAAATTCTCCATCCGTGCCTTCCAGTGATCGAACCCTTCTCGTCCATAGAAGGTGTATGGAATTGTAGTGTTGAAGTCTCATCCAAATTCATCGTTGGGCAACTCCATCCTCCTTCTTCCCTCTAGCGATGCTCCCTTGGCGATTAGTCTGAAGAAGAGCTCCTAGCTCTAATACCAATTGTAAGGTATCGTCGGAGCGCCTTGTTATTCTGAGAGCCTACTGGGCTCTGATACCACTTGTAGGACTGTTGATAACGTGCTAGAGGGGGGTGAATAGCATTTTGCATTTTCGTTGTTCGATTGTGTTCATTCTTATCTACAACAAGGTTAGCACAGTGGAAATACAAAATATAAATACGAGTACACAACACACAATCAACACACCCAAAAGACAAGATATAACATGGTTCAGAATCTTAGGGTTCCTACTCCACAGGTGGAGCTCAAGTGAGCTCTAGTGATGCACACCGCCACTAATAAACTCCTCGGAATAATCCGGAGGGGAAGAAATCTCGTACAAAGCCTTACAACAATAAGAACAAGAGATACAAACAAATATAATGAAATATAAGTAAAAAAAACTTTACAAAGAATGTTTTGAATGATTGATCTTTGGTTGCTTGCTAAATGCCTTGAAGGTCTGGAATGCAGCAGTAATTCCCCTTCAAATCGCCTCAAGAACCATAGTCGAAATCCTCCACGAACTACTCCTTTTATGCCCCATGCGACTTAGATTTTCACTGGAAGTCGACTACCCAAAGGCACCAGTCGACTGTCTACAATGTCGTTATCTCACAATGGACTTAATTCACGTTGGCATTCCATCCAACGAATACACTGACAATCGACTACCATTATCAATAGTCGACTACAAAGTCCTTAGTTGACTGCTCAGTCGACTACCGAGCTTTTTGTGCTCGTGTCTGCAAGCAACAATCGACTGCTAGAGCACATTTGGTAGTCTAGCCTCTAGTCTACTACCGAGTAGTCAATTGGTCATAATCCCAATCGACTGCTCTTGAGTCAACTTAGCTTCCAAGTGTTAAACACTCGACCAGTTGACTGTCCAATATCCTAGTTGACTGATAAACCTCAACAATGAGGTTTAACCTCAAGTATGATGCCCTCATACTTGATAGACCACCCTTAGCCTAGACTTAAGCCTTCTAGCCACCTCTATCATCCTCACGCCTATCGGATCCCTCCAAGTCATCCATGACTTGTTCATCCATACACTAGCTTTCAGATGCTTCCATCGGCTATTGTCATGCTAACCGGGTCTACATCGTCAAGGTACATTTGGGCTTACGCTGCCAAGATACACTTTGACTTTACACCACCAAACATTGGACTTATGTTGCCAAGACTATAGATTGAACTTTACGTCACCAATATCACACCTTTGAACTTTCCTTGCCAAATCCATGTTGGACTTTCCAATTGCCAAGACCCATGCTCGGACTTTCCAATTGCCAAGTACCCATGACTTGAACTTTACCATTGTCAAGACCCATGCTTGGACTTTCCATGTCAAGTGTCCCACTTGAGCTTCTCCATCATATGGTCAATCTCATGTTAACCATATAGTCAACACATTGTCAAACAATGGTCAACCCATTATCAAACATCAAAATATTACTTGAGTCAAACTTGAGTTTGATCAATTGTAACCTGGGTCGATTGCATTAACAATCTCTTCATTTTTTATGTTTGACAAAACCTTTGAGTTAGACCACCTAACTCAAGCTATCAAATCTCACAATTCTCCCAATAAATCCAAACTCTCCTCCTTGTTGACATACATCTTCCTAAGGGTCTTATTTAATTTTTTAAGTTTTGACCTCAAGACTTGATTCTCTAACTCTAATTGTCTAATTTTTGAATTTTCATTTATTTTTTAGGCATTGTTCTTTCTTTTAGGCATATACCTACTTTTTTTAGGGTTAATTCCTAAATAATTTTCTACCTTCCTAATGGCTTCCTTAGGTCGAATTGTTCTTCAGTTATTGGTTTTAAATTTATCTTTAACCCTAACATCGCAAGATTTGTCACATAAGCAATAAGCTCTATTTCTAATATGCTCCTTATGATTATGCACAATTGTAAGAGAATTAAAATTACTCCTAGCATGCTTTTGAGCCTTATATAAAGAGTGAGCATTATTTAAATTTACCTTAGGGTTTGCCTTAGCTCCCCCTACATGTGATGCTCCTCCTTTGCCCTTGCTAAATTGTCTTCCCTTAGAGCATTGGCTTATATAGTGCCCCTTTTGATGTCATTTGAAGAAAATGATATGCTCCTTGCTCTTTTGACTTTGGGCACCGACTTCCTTGATCTTTGACACGACTTGTGCCGTCTTCTTGACATGTTTCGGATACTTACTCTTGTAATTTCCTACTTCTCTACACTCAAAACATACAATATGATTTTTATTTATAATTATTGTTTTGGGTTACCTTTCATAGTAGGGAAATTTTGAACTTCTTCATCTCTCTCGGATGTTGATGGTTCTTCTTGATTTTGCTCCGGAGTGGATGGTCTCTCCTCCCCCTCAATCCTAGAGGTGGAGACTTCCTCCAATTCTTCCACCTCTTCTTCCTCCTTGGATGTCGAACACCTCTTGACCTCTGAATCCTCACTCTCCTGGGATTTTTCTTCACTTGAGGTTGGTGAGGGATTTTCATGAAGCTTTGCCAATTTGCTCCATAACTCCTTGGCATTTTGAAATTCACCTAATCTAGACAAGACATTATTAGATAATGAATTTAATATCATTTGCATTACCTTATCATTTCTTTCGAAGGCTTGAGCTTTCTCTTCGGTCCATCCCTTCTTCTTGAGGTATCCACCTTTTGAGCCCCTTGGAAATTTGAATCCCTTCATTAGGATGACCTAATCTTCGAAGTCCATCTTGAAGAAATTCCCCATCCGTGCCTTCCATTGATTGAACCTTTCTCGTCTATAGAAGGTGTATGAAATTGGAGTATTGATGTCCCATCCAAATCCATCGTTGGGCAACTCCATCCTCCTTCTTTCTAGCGATGCTCCCTTGGCGGTTAGTCAGTAGAAGAGCTCCTAGCTTTGATACCACTTGTAGGGTATCAGAGTGTCTTGTTCTTCTAAGAGCTTATCGGGCTCTGATACCACTTGTAGGATCGTTGATGACGCGCTGGAGGGGGAGGGGGTGAGTAGCGTTTTGCATTTTTGTTGCTCGATTGTGTTCATTCTTGTCTATAGCAAGGTTTGCACAATGGAAATACAAAATACAAATACGAGTACACAACACACAAGCAACACACCTAAAAGACAAGATATAACGTGGTTCGGAACTTTAGGGTTCCTACTCCATTGGTCGAGCTCAAGTGGGCTCTAGTGATGCACACCACCACTAATAAACTCCTTCTCGAAACAATCCAGAGGTACAAAAATCTCGTACAAAGTCTTACAATAATAAGAACAAGAGATACAAGCAAATACAAGTAAAGAAAACTTTACAAAAAGTTCTTTGAATGCTTGATCTTTGGTTGCTTGCAGAATGCCTTGAAGGTTTAGAATACAACAATAATTCCCCTTCAAATCACCTCAAGAACCATGACTAAAATCCTTCATGAACTGCTCCTTTTATGCCTCCGTATAACCTGGATTTTGGCCTGGCAGTCAACGGCCCAAAGGCATCAGTCGACTGCCTACAATATCATTATCTCACAACGGACTTAATCCACATTGGCATTCCACCATAGCGGATACGGGCGATCGCTTGTCATTACGTGATCAGAAGCTCATAGTCATCGATCGACTACTAAGCTTTCTATGCTCGTGTCCGCAAGCAGCAGTTGACTGCCATCCATAGCAGTCGACTGTCCCATGGCCAATCGATTGGAAATTTTTCGAGTCGACTGCCAAAGCACATTCGGCAGTCTAGCCTCTAGTCCACTACCGAGCAGTCGACTGGTCATAGTCCCTGTCAACTATTCTTGAGTCAACTCAACTTTCGAGTGTTAAACACTCGGTCAGTCGACTGATAAACCTTAACAATGAGGTTTAATCCCAAGTATGATGCTCTCATACTTGATAGACCATCCTTAGCCTAGACTTAAGCCTTCTAGCCACCTCTATCGTCCTCACGCCTATCGGATCCCTCCAAGTCATTCATGACTTGTTCATCCATAAGCCATCCTTCAGGTGCTTCCATCGGCTATTGTCATGCTAACCGGATCTACATCACCAAGGTACATTTGAGCTCACGCTGCCAAGACATACACTTGGACTTTATGTTGTCAAATATTGGACTTATGTTGCCAAGACTACAGCTTGGACTTTACGCCGCTAATATGACACCCTTGGACTTTCCTTATCAAACCCATGTTAGACTTCTCAATTGTCAAGATCCATTCTTGGACTTTCCAATTGTCAAGTACCCATGACTTGTACTTTACCATTGCCAAAATCCATGCTTGGACTGTTGGTGCAATCGGCCCAAGTCACGATTGATCAGACTCGAGTAGTGTTTTGATGTTTGACATTGATGTCTGACAATGTGTTGGAGAGATTGTTGGTGCAATCGACCCAGGTCATGTTTGATGTTTGATGATGGTTTGACCATTGTCATGGGAAAAGTCCAAGTCATGGGTACTTGGCATGGAAAGTCCAAGCATGGGTCTTGGCAAGGGAAAGTCCAAGCATGAGTCTTGGCATGGAAAGTCCAACATAGGTTAGCAAGGGAAAATCCAAGCTTGAGTCTTGGCAATTGAGAAGTCCAAGGGGAATATTAGCAGTGTAAAGTCCAAGGGTGGAATCTTGGCAGCATAAGTCCAAGTGGAGTCTTGGCAGCGTAAGACCAATGTGCCTTGGCAGTGTAGACCACATTAGCATGACAATAGCTTATGGAAGCACCTGAAGGCTAACATATGGATGAACAAGTCATGGATGACTTGGAGGGATTTGATAGGCGCGAGGCTGACGGAGGTGGCTAGAAGGCTTAGGTCTAGGCTAAGGGTGGTCTAGCAAGTATGGGGGCACCATACTTGGGGTTAAAATCTCATGGTTGAGGTTATCAGTCGACTGATATTATGACCAGTTCGAATGTTGTGAGTCGACGTGAAAAAGCCTTGGCGGTCATTGCTCATTTAGGCGATCGTGATGTCGATCGAATGATATGGATGGAAGTCGTGATGGTTTTGGTCGCTAGCATAGACGCTCGGTGTCGATCGGTAGGCGATCGGCTCATTGGCGATCGGTACGATCGATGAGAGTTCCGTTGGAACTTTTCCAGCGTGGATCGAGCCGTTGTCTCACAACAACAATGTTGGCAGTCGAATGAGGCCTTATGACAGTCGACTGCTAAGCGAAATCCAACCCAAGTTGTAGGTTTAAAAGGAGCACGAAGGGAGGGATTTGGCAGCGATTTTCTTAGGTATTTTAAGGCGATTTGCTGGTGCAAATCAGGGTCTTCAAGCACAGTTCAAGCAATCAACAAGCAAGCATTTAAAAGAGCATTTGTAAAGTTTTCTTTGCATAGATTGTTGTATTCATTTTGTATTTGTTTGTTTACTTCTTGTATTACTCTTGTAATCTTTGTACGAGGTTTCTCCGCCTCCGACTTGTTGTCGAGAAGGAGTTTATTGGATTAGTGGTGTGTGTTTGCATCGCTAGGGCTCTTACGAGCCCAACCCATAGAGTAGGAACCTTGAGGTTCCGAACTACGTTATATTTATGTGTTGTGGTTGTGTTTGTCATCTTTCATTATTGTATTTCATATTTCCGCTATACTAACAAGTTTTGTAGAGATGAACACGATCAATTTCCAATCATACAATGAATGATGCTATTCACCCCCCTCTAGCGGGCGCACAAGTCCTAACAAGTGGTATCAAAGCGAGGTCGCTCTTCAAGGATTAACAACCAAGAGAGCACCGCTAAAGGAACAAGATGGAGTTTCAAGAAAAATTAGGATGAGACATCAACACACCTCCACCTTATGACCAAGAAGATTTTCTGGCATGGAGGGCGAGAATGGAGACATTCTTGATGATGGACATAGAAGATTGGTTCATCATCATGGAAGGTTTTGAACTCCCTAGGGATAAGAAGGGAGATGTCCTAATGTTGAAGAAGTGGACCCAAGAGCAACGTCAAAAGTTCAAGACTGAAGTTAAGGTAACAAAGCTTTTAGAAGATTTAATACCTAATGATATTTTGTCTAGACTAGGTGAATATCAAGATGCCAAGGAGCTTTGGAGCAAATTGACAAAGTTTCATGAAGGCCCATCACCGATCCAAGAAGAAGAGGAGTGCTCATCCTCTCAAGCTCAAGAAGAAGCAAGCACATCTTCATCACAAGAGCTTGATGATTCGGAGGGTGATAGAGAATCAACATCCGGATTGGGAGAGGAGGAAGAAGTAAAAGAAGCCTCCACCTCTAGGATTGAGGGGGAGGAAACTAGGTCATCTTCAATACCGGAGCCAACTCAAGAAGAACCATCTACCTCCGGTCGAGAAGATGAAGAACCAATTCTGACCACCATTGACCTAGGTAATTCAAGCACATCAATTCAAAATAAAAATCATATTATGTGTTTAGAGTGTAAGGAATATAGACACTATAAGAACAAGTGTCCTAAGAAAGTCAAGAAAAGTCAATCGATACTGAAACCTCAAGAAAAGACCAAGGAACCTGATGCCTCAATCATTATGAGCAAGAAGCATGTGATATGCTTCAAGTGCCAACAACCGGGGCATTATAGGAGTCAATGCCCTAGAAGGAAGAAGAAAGTCCAAGAAGGAGCATCAAATGTAGGGGGAGCCTCTAAGGCAAACCCTAAGGTACATTTAAATAATGCTCATTCTTTAAGTAATAAGAAAAAACATACTAGAAGTAATTTTTCTATGTTTCATAAGGAGCATGCTAAAAATAATAAATTTTATTGTTTAGGTGCTAAGAGTTACGATTTTAAAGATAAGGAGAAATTTGGGACTAATGTCCCTAGAAAAATCCTATCTAGTGAAACCATTATGAAGGTAGAGGACCATTTAGGCATTAACCCTAAGAAGGGTAGGCATATGCTTAGGAAATGGAACAATCTCCAAAGATTAGATCAAAATTCAAAAATTGGGCAATTAGAGCTAGAAAATCAAGTTTTGAGGTCAAAACTTGAGAAAATAGAAAAGACCCTTGCAAAAATGCAAAATCAAATACAAGGGTCAAAGGATAAAAAATCTAGGTCTAAGAGTCAAAACCTAAGTTTTAGGAAGCAAGATCCAACCAAGGGTAAGAAAGGTTTGGGTCACAAACCTAAGCCCAAGAAGACCTACCATAGTGTTCCAATCGATTATGGAACACAACCTAGGTCTAGGAAAACTAAGGTCAATAGGTAAGTCAACCCTAAGGTTGACCAAGGTAGGTGCTTAGTGGCTAAGGTTTCAAGGAAACCTAGGGAAGCTATTAAGAAGATTACAAAGGGAGTTATCCCTAGATTAACCTAAGTAAGACTCAAATGACCAAAGCTTCTAAGCCTACGAGGGTCATTAGGAGGGTATCTAAGGAAGTTATCCCTAAGAAATACCTAGTAAACCCAAGGAGCTTCAATAGATATTGGGTTCCTAAGAGCGTGATCGATTCATGCTAAATGGGTTTAGGTGTGCCAACATTAAATGGATAAGTAGTTAACCCAACCATGGTAAAGATGACATTTTAGGTCATTTCTAAAGTAATTGGGTACTTTGGAAATAAGGATGATTTTTATATCCTAAAGGTTTTTAGGATGTGCCAATATAATTTATGGAAGTTGAAAAATCAATAAAATTAGCACAATTAGGGTTAGAGATCATAGTGTGTTATTTTGGACTTTTGGCACACTTGAGAGATAAGTAATAATATGACAAAATGGACTAAATAATAACAAATGGCGATTAAAATTAAAACTTAGGTATTTAATACTTTAGTATTTATACTTGTTATGCTTTGTTTGTCTTGTCATGTCATGACATCATGTTTATTTTAAACATACTTTGAAAAACAGTTTGTACTTGATCAGCAAAAGTGAAATAAATTTGTGAAAAACTTTAAAGCTTTTGCTAGATTTCAAGTTTGTGTCAATATTAAAATCTGAAAAAGATATATTTTTCAACTTATTTTTCCTTGATAGTAAATGATTTCAAAAGGGTGTCTACAAAATATCGTGAAATTTTTACCTTTCTTGAATTAGTTACGCATTTATCAACCTAGTTGAAAAACCTATCAGTCTGATATCAGTCAACTAGCATTTGTCACCAGTTTGACTGATAAGTGTGTCCCGGACCAGGTCATCCCGGTTCACTGAGCAGTCCACCGCCACTTGTGGCAGCCGACTACCTCACCCACAGAATGTTCTGTAGCCGATCGACCAATTCGACTGATGTAGATCAGTCTACTGTCGATATTCGTCAGTCGACTAACGCGCCCATAGAATGTTTCGTAGCCAACTAGCCAGTTCGACTGTTCTCCATCAGTCGACTGGCATAGTTCGTCGGTTCGACTGCTGCCGCAGATATTAGGGTAAATCGACCCAATTCGACTCGCGAAAAACTCGAAGCCCTTCCTATTTCCTCCTCCACCGTGTTCCTCCGTCGAGTTCTTCTTGTCCTTCTCTCTTTTTTCCGGCGATCTCACTGGCCTTTCATGCTCGAAGGCTCTTTCGACTCGAGGACTGTAAAATACCAGAAAAAAATAAATAAATAAATAGGTATATGGATTAAATACCTAAGTAGCTATTTGGGAGTTTAAACAGGTGGTTGGATCAAGTTGGGATAGCTTGAATTTAACCTAGGTTAACTTAACCACAAGTGAATGACTTATATAAGACTTAAATCTAACCCGCTATTTAGAACCCAACCCGTTTAGCCGAGCATTTTCATTCGTTTCGCATCGCGATTTTAGTTTCCTTTTTTCCTCTCCCCGATCGCGTTTCTTCTCCGAATTTCTACCGCCGCACACCCATTTCTCTCAGTCCATCTCCCGTGCCCTAGCTTCCCTTCCGTCGCCACCATCTCGTTTCCTCTCCCGATCTCAAATCCTCACACGAGACATCCCCGAGTTCCTCCACCCTCCACTGTTTTCTTCCTGGCGATTTCCGGCAGATGGCCACCACATCTCTACAAGTCACCGATCGTCCAATTGGCGGCGTCATTCTTCGCCGGGATGATTTCAGATCTGATCTCTGCCGTGTGCTCACCGCCTGCCCATTCGTCGCCTGCTCTCTCGCCGGTCCATCTCTTCGATCGTCGGCCTCCGTTTTGCACATCGTGGTCGATCCCCTTTGACTTTTCTGCTGATGTTTCTGCTCTGCTCGTCGACGGCTTGCCTCCAAACATCGGAGTCGCCTGTCGGTGACATTGTTGAGCATGTGAACTCAGCTTGGCGAGATCTGCATCGTCGCCAGTCTCACGGCTCAGATCATCACCGATTAGTCGCTGATCAACACCTCTGCCCCGAGTAATGACACAGTCGTCATCGGATCCCCTTGTGCAAGGTATGTAAAATACCGGAAAAAAAAAAAAATTTACCCTTGTTAATTAAGAAATTATCTTATAGAATTTTTTTTTCTAGACTTAAACGAAAATCTATGGGGTTAATTAATTGAATCTTGGTTTAATTCAACAAGGGGTTAATTGATTATAGAATTAAATCGACCCGTTATCCCTAAAACCCTAACCCGTTTGCTAAACCCGATCAGCTTTTTCCCATTAACGCTAGCCACCCTTTTTCTACGGTTTCACACCGCGGATTAAAAGCCGAGCGTTTTTCTTTCTTCCTCCTTCGGCTTCCGATCTCTTCTCATCGCGATCACCCTATTCCTCTTCCTTTTCGTCGCCGATCGAGTGTAGTCGCCGTCGCTGCTTCCCACTCGTCAGGGATGGCCTTCACGGTGAGCGGGCAACACCGACCGAGCGCTGCCAGAGGGCGGTGTCTGTGGGCGTTGATTCCTTTCTTCGGCTGATCCCTATTTCTCCCGGATTTCCATCTCCCACCGACCAAGCCCTCTTCTCCTCTCCGACGCGTAGCCCTTCTTCCCACTCGTCAGCCACTACGGACCCTCCAGTCGGTGCGATCGATGTTGCTCGAACTCAGATCATCGTCTGCCGCCCGATCTCCGCCGATCGTACCTTATTCCTCTCAATCCCGGTGGCAACAAGCACCTCCGGCCATCACCGGCATCTAGGGAGATTTTGAGTCCGAGAGGGAGAATCAGTGAGTTTCTATTCTTGGCGATTTTTCCCCTTGAGTTTGATTCCTTCCTCAAATCTCGATCGTCAGCGCCGCTGGTAGCATCTGGATCACGCGGCTATCATCGACGGAGTAACAACGTCCGACATCTTCAACCTTCGATTTGGGTTTGGGTTGCCTTCGGCTCGCCTCGCCTCGCAACTTGATGTGAGCTACCCTAGCCAATTTTGCCGGAGTAGGTAAGAGTTACTCTTCCTCAATCCTAGACAAGATCTAGGTTTCTGCTGTGGCTATTTAACATTCTGAATTGATCGATAGATTTGGGCAATGGAGTTTTTGTTTGTTTCAGTCGAGCAGAACAGGGGATAAGAGGGAGCACTGTCGACATAGCTTCCATTGGAAGGTATATACCTTGATCTCCCTCTTCATTTCTGTCCATTATGATTGTGGATCGATTGCTGCCATGTGAGTATTGATGGTTTTTGTGTGTGAGGTAAATCCCTTGTAAATGTTCCAAATTGTGATGCTTGAGAGTGACGAGTCTCAGTTCACAACCGTGAGGGAGTTATATATTGTGCAGTGGGTGTTACGGGTTGTGTTTCCTATGTTGGCATGAAGCTAAGCTATTTTGTGACCAAGGGATTTAAGGGTGAGTATGGATATATGTATGCTGTTGAGATGGTTGTAAAGGTTTGTTCGGTTATGGATGAATGTGGGCTGTGGGTGAGTGAAGAAAGCTTGGGGGTGTTGTGCATTCATCCAAGGTAGGTCAGAATTCTATGTCTTTGTGTGCGAATGGTGGGTGGCAAACTGAGTGGTATAATACTCTGTTGTGTCATTGTAATGGCTGTGAAGTAGTAGTTTTGTTTGGGCTATGAATCGAGATATAAAGTTGATGTAGGATTAGGATTTGATCATAATATTAGAATTGATATATGATTGGATCATATATGTTTTGTTGCAGGATTTTGGTTCGAGATATTCGCGGACGTGAAGACGATTGGTGTCTATAAAGCAGGTGGGTAATTTCCTACCTGGTCCGGGTAGTTATATTTCATTCAGATTTAGTCATTGATATGAGCATGTTAGGTGTTCATATTACCTTGACCCTGTTCTTTTTATCGCATGCTTGATCTTCTACCGTCGGCTATTAACTCCATTGCTGATATCGTGTTTATTTTATCATGATTAGGAGTATATATATAGGTGATGTAAGTAACTTAGAATTAATTTAAGTTACGTGCAAGTAGTAAAGTCCGGATGACAACCTGATGGTACATTGGGTAAAAAGGTCATCCGTAGATAGATAATGTCTTTAACCTAGGATTAGTTCTAGTACCCTTAGGTTGTATGTTACCACGGAACATGTATTGAGTAAATGGTCAAAGGAATGATACTTAGGGTATCGCTACGGACCGATGGTCCTAGCTTGTTATAATCAGATAAGTACGACTCTCTACAGGATAGAGAGTGTGTCCATTAGTTGAGTACGACTCTCTACAGGATAGAGAGTGTGTCGCTTAGATTGATATGACTCTCTACAGGATAGAGAGTATTATGATCGATTGAGTACGACTCTCTACAGGATAGAGAGTGCGTAGATCTGGTTAGTATGATTCTCTGTAGAACAGAGAGTCTATGGTGGATGTCGGTATGTGAGACATTGCATTCATGCATTTACATGCACGCTGGCGACGAGGTCTCCCTTGTGGTTGAGAGTGTCGCCAGTCATCCTGCCTCCACGGTTACTCATAGGAGGAGTTACCCGTGTGAGAGCAGAGCATTGAGGTGCCGCACTCTATCACTATAGACGGTGGTAGTTGGATTTGCGTGCCGTAGTCCTGCGTGTGTGGTACTCGACCACTCATGGGTAGTGACTGTCGGAGTGACCAACAGCAGGGACCCCCATCGTGTAGCTTGCTCTTTACGCTTATATGCTACTCGATCATACTGCCCACTCGGCCACTCGAGAGTAGTGGTTGGTGTTGAGTTGGGACAGTTGTCATGCTCGAGCCACCGAGGCCACACTAGGGTCGTGGTAGCTTTAGGGTGAGCCGACATGACCATGCATGCTGCATTGCCGTATCTGATGGCGTTTTGCATATTACCATATATATATACATATATGCATGTATATATATATATATGGATGGTTGAGATTAATATATATATATGGATACAGTCTATATATATATATATATCTGATTATTGTGATGTTGCATTTGTTTGTACTATGCTTGCTGCATTTGGGTGGACATCATATTCATGCATGTTTCTTGCATATGTTATACAATTGTGTCAGATATTGGTATGTGTTGGATAGACCATAGATACCTTGACCTGTAGATAGAGTTTATTTTGAGTTGATCTACTCTTCCTGTTATATATATATATATGTTGGGTATATGTTCAGGTTGGATCAGAGTAGCATGGCAGACTTCAGGTATGTCTGCATGTTTTATGTTGTTCATTCAGTTAGACGGTATAGGCTTGTATTTATATACTATGCTGATATACCTGTTGTACTTCTAGATTATGTTGTCGAAATACATGTGATATGACATATATACATGTTTTCTATTACCTGCTGAGTTTTACTCACCACCCCTCGCGGACCCTGGGTTTTCTGTCGCCCAGGTAACAGGTAGCTGACTTCGTGATGGACTTGGAGCACCGCTGGCTGGCATCGTCTCATCTCAACTCCGAGAGTCCGAGTTTTTTGAGTCTTCCGTATGTTTTGGTTATGTATTCTGAGTTATGTGATGTACGCACATGTTGGTGCGGATTTTGACGAGGTTTCTTTATATTCTGGTGTTAGTCATACCGGTATGCACTTTGTGGGATTGTATTGTGGTCCTGTTGTTTCCGCTGTGTTTTTCGTTATGTTGATATGTTCTTATATGTATATGTTGTTATTATTGTGGGCCTACGGGCCTTGTATTAACCCGAAATGTTGCCACGTACAGGGGAGGTGCCGTCCGTTTGATTTTCGGTTCGGCATGCTCTCGGGGCGTGACAACTTTAGTGGTATCAGAGCCCAAGGTTCTGCGATGCCATATTATGTTGTTTTTGGAGTCGAGTCTTGGATTCTCGGGAGTCGATTTATTCGGTTTTGGTTTTCTGAGATGAGATGAACAGCAGCCTGAGCTCCAAGCAGCACGAGGTAAGAATTCCTGAAAACTTGTGGTTTAGTAGATATTTATCTAAACTTGATCAGTAGGTGTATACAATAGAGTTATGACACCTGTGTAGACTTTTAGTAGGGGTCGTCCACCGAGACTACCCACCGGAGTTACCTGAGTGTTTATACTCCCAGTTTTATTGCCTATGCATTTAGATGCTTATACCAGGGAATAACCTGTAGTGTGTTGGTTATTATTCGTAACCGTGGTATGAGCTGACCACGGGAACGACCTGTTAAGTTTGTGAGTCTTGAACCTGTGTCGAGAAGGTGATTTACCTTTGAGAGCCGATCGATACCGAAGTCCAAAATAGGGGCCAAGTCGTCACATTTATTATGGAAATCGAGACTACAGCCTTAGAGATTTACTAATCGTTAGTCGATCATTACTCGGGTAATGAATAGACTTGTAGACTATTGTTGATGCAGATATAGCGGAAGGCTAGGTTACTGTGATTTCATAGGGATTTTATCCCTGAGTTGTTCGTACCGAGTTGTATAACTTTGAGAGTACTTTTAAGTACTTAACTCATGTTATACCGATAAAGAAGAGTTGTTTGCATTCCATTATCGGGATTAAGCCGATATTTGGTGGAAAATACAGAAAAATGACATTCGGGAAATAATATATATCACTTGATCATGGTTTAGTGATGTTGAAAGAGAGTATTTCCCCATGTCACTTTTAGTGACGCATTGTAAGAATTCTTGAGCTTTAAGAAAGAGTGATCAGTTAGTAATAGTGTACTGTGCAGAGCCGTGAGACTTGCAGAGGTTACTACCACCTAACAGCTCAAGAAGATGAGTGGATGATTTAAGCCACCCAGAGTTATTGGCTTATAGTTGGATTAGGATGCCGGGATCTTCTATCGATCCCGCCTAAAGACGCTGGATTGAGACAGAGTTAGAAATGACTCGCATAAGTGTTTAGGAGATGGAGACCGTAAGCAAATATTGCAAGTTAACTTAATAGAGTCAGAAGTCTCCGATTGTTGGATAAAGGAGCAAGATCGGAGTCATAGACCTTGAGCTACTTTTTCCGATTATAGAAGACCAATCGCAAATCATCAGAAGGTTCTTGTGGATATCAGCAAAATCAGAACAAAGACTCCGAAGGGATTGTGTGCGTGCAGTGCAGATCATGAAGACACGTGAAGCCAGAATATCTATTGGGCGATTCGGTATTGCTATTTATGAAGCCACGATGCAGTGGAGGTGTACCTTGAAGATTGATTGAAGACTACCAATGGCGTTCGGAGGATGATGCACCATCTCGGCGAGAGATCAACCGCGAGAAGATTGGGTTATCTCAGCGGCAACAACCTACTACCTCGGGCGTGGTCGAAGTTCCTTGATACTACCCTTGTAGATCGGCCACGAAGCGTCATCGCGAAGACATCGTAGAAGATTAAATGCGAACAACAACAGATTACCTCGGGCGTGTTTTGCTTAGTACATAAGAGAGTATCGACAAAGGTCGTATCTATTGATATTCTCTGATTCGGCTCGTAGGATTAAGTAATGTGATCGGATGATCTAGCATGATCCTCGGATCATTCATCGCAGAAATCGACCGCTTTATCGTGGGTATTGGATCGATCTTTTCTCTTGGAGAAAGGCCGAGACACATGTGGAGCCTTTTGGATCGGATCAGCGGATATTTGATCGTTTAGGGTATTACTCTAGTTTTACCCTCAGGTTAATATATTGAGAGATGCTTGTAGTTCTGAGGTATCTGTATCTAGAACATTCTCAGTTGGATTAGAAGGGTCCTTTACATCGACTTGTGGGTCGGTGGTATCTCTACCATCAGGTGAGATGAGAATCAACAATTAAGAAGTCAAGGGATGCCCTTAGACTCTGATAGTCATACTTTTACTGTGGACATATCCTTACGGATGGTCAAATTGTCGGAAGTATGAACGATATGCTTTCGGAGGTGCGTATTCGGATGTAATTTCGGATGAAATCCAAGGCTTGTCGTTGCTTAGGCAAGTGGAGTAGGCGTTCGAAATGATTGCGGAAATAGTCCGGTATCAAAGATCACATAACGAGTGATATTTTTGTTGGTATCAGCGTTGTTAAACACTATAAAAGAATCGGAATAACGTGAGTTGTGATTATAGGAGATGTTGGAAGAGATATTTATGCCTGCAACAGTTAAGAAACTACGAGATAGTCTGTCATATATATGACGTGACTTTAGTAGTTATTATCTGGATTTGTAGTTGTATGGAGCAGAAGTGCTCATTGAATTTAACTAGCTACTCGGTTGTTACTATGGAGTTCTTTGGGCAGCTTGATTGCAACTTGAGAGATTGGTCGCTATAGTCTTCCATGCACTTACAGAGTGTGTGGTAGAGTGGATTTTTAATGGTTGATGGTTTTCTCTTTTGAGAAAATAACTCTCCGTCTCTAATAAGGATAGTGTGTTCCAGACACACATCCAGTTAAAGAAGAGTTGCTACAGGAAGCACATCATTGAAATTTGCTCTATATCCTGGTGGTACTCGGATGTACCGGGATATGAGACGTTTATACTGGTGGGAACGGTATGAAGAGAAATACCATGAACATTGTTCTTTGGATATTTACTATATCGATGGTGATGGTTGAACATCAATCGATGGATTGCTCACGCGGAAAATTCGATTTGAATGGAAGTGGGAGCGTATCACTATGCATTTCGTTACGGGATTGCCTAGAACCCGTAAAGGATATGATGTAATTTGGGTGATCGTGGATCGACTAGCCGAATTAGCTCACTTTTTGCCTATGCATGGAATGAACTTGTTGGATCGTCTAACAGAGTTGTACTGCCGAGAAATTATCGGATTATATAGGGTACTTTTGAGTACCATATCTGATAGAGATCCGTGACTTACCTCGCGATTTTAGCAGAGCATGCAGTAGGTTATGGGCATAGAGCTTAGACTCAGTACAATGTTTCATCCGTAAACGGATGGACAGTCTGAGCGTATGATTCAGACATTGGAGAATCTATTGAGATCCTGTGTCTTGGATTGCAGAAAGCAGTTAGGAGGACCACGTTCATTCAGTGGAATCTGCCTATAACGACCGAAGAGTTATGTAGACCGGGGACGGAGACCATCCGACTTGTAAAGGTTGGATCACGATCATATCGATGATGAGGCTATGTGGGAGTTGGAAGATACTATTCGAGCTCGACATCATCATCCTTTCACTTAGGGTATGTGATGGTTCTGGAAATTTCTTGAGTTGGTTCTCGTATCTAAGTACGAAATTTGGGGACCAAATTTTTATTAGTGGGGGAGAATGTAAAATACCGGAAAAAAAAAATTTACCCTTGTTAATTAAGAAATTATCTTATAGAATTTTTTTTTTCTGGACTTAAACGAAAATCTATGGGGTTAATTAATTGAATCTTGGTTTAATTGAACAAGGGGTTAATTGATTATAGAATTAAATCGACCCGTTATCCCTAAAACCCTAACCCGTTTGCTAAACCCGATCAGCTTTTTCCCATTAACGCTAGCCACCCTTTTTCTACGGTTTCACACCGCGGATTAAAAGCCGAGCGTTTTTCTTTCTTCCTCCTTCGGCTTCCGATCTCTTCTCATCGCGATCACCCTATTCCTCTTCCTTTTTAAATCGCGATCGAGTGTAGTCGCCGTCGCTGCTTCCCACTCGTCAGGGATGGCCTTCACGGTGAGCGGGCAACACCGGCCGAGTGCTGCCAGAGGGCGGTGTCTGTGGGCGTCGATTCCTTTCTTCGGCTGATCCCTATTTCTCCCGGATTTCCATCTCCCACCGACCAAGCCCTCTTCTCCTCTCCGACGCGTAGCCCTTCTTCCCACTCGTCAGCCACTACGGACCCTCCAGTCGGTGCGATCGATGTTGCTCGAACTCAGATCATCGTCGTCGCCCCCCCCCCCCGATCTCCGCCGATCGTACCTTATTCCTCTCAATCCCGGTGGCAACAAGCACCTCCGGCCATCACCGGCATCTAGGGAGATTTTGAGTCCGAGAGGGAGAATCAGTGAGTTTCTATTCTTGGCGATTTTTCCCCTTGAGTTTGATTCCTTCCTCAAATCTCGATCGTGCAGCACCGCCGTGGCATCTGGATCACAGCAGCTATCATCGACGGGAGTAACAACGTCGACATCTTCAACCTTCCGATTTCGGGTTTGGGTTGAGCGGCGAGCTTCGGCTCGCCTCACAACTTGAGCTACCCTAGCCGATTTTTGCCGGAGTAGGTAAGAGTTACTCTTCCTCAATCCTAGACAAGATCTAGGTTTCTGCTGTGGCTATTTAACATTCTGAATTGATCGATAGATTTGGGCAATGGAGTTTTTGTTTGTTTTGATCGAGCGAGCGAGGATAAGAGGGAACCTTTGTCGACTTCCATTGGAAGGTATATACCTTGATCTCCTCTTCATTTCATCCATTATGATTGTGGATCGATTCTTTGCCATGTGAGTATTGATGGTTTTTGTGTGTGAGGTAAATCCCTTGTAAATGTTCCAAATTGTGATGCTTGAGAGTGACGAGTCTCAGTTCACAACCGTGAGGGAGTTATATATTGTGCAGTGGGTGTTACGGGTTGTGTTTCCTATGTTGGCATGAAGCTAAGCTATTTTGTGACCAAGGGATTTAGGGTGAGTATGGATATATGTATCTTTGTTGAGATGGTTGTAAAGGTTTGTTCGGTTATGGATGAATGTGAATGTGGGTGAGTGAAGAAAGCTTAGGGTGTTGCATTCATCAAGGTAGGTGAGAATTCTATGCTTTGTGTGCGAATGGTGGGTGGCAAAGTAGGTGGTATAATACTCTGTTGTGTCATTGTAATGGCTGTGAAGTAGTAGTTTTGTTTGGGCTATGAATCGAGATATAAAGTTGATGTAGGATTAGGATTTGATCATAATATTAGAATTGATATATGATTGGATCATATATGTTTTTATTGCAGGATTTTGGTTCGAGATATTCGCGGACGTGAAGACGATTGGTGTCTATAAAGCAGGTGGGTAATTTCCTACCTGGTTCGGGTAGTTATATTTCATTCAGATTTAGTCATTGATATGAGCATGTTAGGTGTTCATATTACCTTGACCCTGTTCTTTTTATCGCATGCTTGATCTTCTACCGTCGGCTATTAACTCCATTGCTGATATCGTGTTTATTTTATCATGATTAGGAGTATATATATAGGTGATGTAAGTAACTTAGAATTAATTTAAGTTACGTGCAAGTAGTAAAGTCCGGATGACAACCTGATGGTACATTGGGTAAAAAGGTCATCCGTAGATAGATAATGTCTTTAACCTAGGATTAGTTCTAGTACCCTTAGGTTGTATGTTACCACGGAACATGTATTGAGTAAATGGTCAAAGGAATGATACTTAGGGTATCGCTACGGACCGATGGTCCTAGCTTGTTATAATCAGATAAGTACGACTCTCTACAGGATAGAGAG
Source organism: Wurfbainia villosa (assembly GCA_025175895.1). Lineage (NCBI taxonomy): Eukaryota > Viridiplantae > Streptophyta > Magnoliopsida > Zingiberales > Zingiberaceae > Wurfbainia > Wurfbainia villosa. Next base: position 2,709,850 of record CM046005.1, read on the forward strand.
TGTGTCCATTAGTGGAGTACGACTCTCTACAGGATAGAGAGTGTGTCGCTTAGATTGATATGACTCTCTACAGGATAGAGAGTATTATGATCGATTGAGTACAACTCTCTACAGGATAGAGAGTGCGTAGATCTGGTTAGTATGATTCTCTGTAGAACAGAGAGTCTATGGTGGATGTCGGTATGTGAGACATTGCATTCATGCATTTACATGCACGCTGGCGACGAGGTCACCCTTGTGGTTGAGAGTGTCGCCAGTCATCCTGCCTCCACGGTTACTCATAGGAGGAGTTACCCGTGTGAGAGCAGAGCATTGAGGTGCCACACTCTATCACTATAGACGGTGGTAGTTGGATTTGCGTGCCGTAGTCCTGCGTGTGTGGTACTCGACCACTCATGGGTAGTGACTGTCGGAGTGACCAACAGCAGGGACCCCCATCGTGTAGCTTGCTCTTTACGCTTATATGCTACTCGATCATACTGCTCACTCGGCCACTCGAGAGTAGTGGTTGGTGTTGAGTTGGGACAGTTGTCATGCTCGAGCCACCGAGGCCACACTGGGGTCGTGGTAGCTTTAGGGTGAGCCGACATGACCATGCCGCATTGCCGATCTCGATGGCGCTTTGCATATTACCATATATATATACATATATGCATGTATATATATATATATGGATGGTTGAGATTAATATATATATATGGATATAGTCTATATATATATATATATCTGATTATTGTGATGTTGCATTTGTTTGTACTATGCTTGCTGCATTTGGGTGGACATCATATTCATGCATGTTTCTTGCATATGTTATACAATTGTGTCAGATATTGGTATGTGTTGGATAGACCATAGATACCTTGACCTGTAGATAGAGTTTATTTTGAGTTGATCTACTCTTCCTGTTATATATATATATGTTGGGTATATGTTCAGGTTGGATCAGAGTAGCATATGGCGAACTTGAGTATGTCTGCATGTTTTATGTTGTTCATTCAGTTAGACGGTATAGGCTTGTATTTATATACTATGCTGATATACCTGTTGTACTTCTAGATTATGTTGTCGAAATACATGTGATATGACATATATACATGTTTTCTATTACCTGCTGAGTTTTACTCACCACCCCTCGCGGACCCTGGGTTTTCTGTCGCCCAGGTAACAGGTAGCTGACTTCGTGATGGACTTGGAGCACCGCTGGCTGGCATCGTCTCATCTCAACTCCGAGAGTCCGAGTTTTTTTTTGAGTCTTCCGTATGTTTTGGTTATGTATTCTGAGTTATGTGATGTACGCACATGTTGGTGCGGATTTTGACGAGGTTTCTTTATATTCTGGTGTTAGTCATACCGGTATGCACTTTGTGGGATTGTATTGTGGTCCTGTTGTTTCCGCTGTGTTTTTCGTTATGTTGATATGTTCTTATATGTATATGTTGTTATTATTGTGGGCCTACGGGCCTTGTATTAACCCGAAATGTTGCCACGTACAGGGGAGGTGCCGTCCGTTTGATTTTCGGTTCGGCATGCTCTCGGGGCGTGACAAGGTAAGTCCAACTTGGATGTTTGCTTCGATTTGTTGTAAGATTTGGGACCAAGAGGTTGCTGTGATTCAGCTGTGATGGGCTATTGCCATGGAATGTATCTGCAGATAGTTGTTTGAGTTGTGATATGCGATTTGTGGAGGAGCAACTGTGCTGCCATTGTGATCGGGAAGCACGACACGGCTGTAGCTTTGCGATGGTCTAAATGTTGATGCGACGAGGAGGAAATCTGTGGTTGTAGCTCCGATTTGTTGGATTTCTTCTTGTTGATAAGCTGCGAGCTTGGAAGCTTGGGTTGATGAGTTGGTAATCAGTTTTATCTAAATCCGTTGTGGACCATGGAAACGAGACAAGGTAAGCTTGAATCTAAGTGTTATGGAAACAACATTTGAGATACGATTGGTTAAAATGTATAGAATGAAATCGAAGCAATCAGTAGTTAACGAATAGTGATATGATTGTATCTTTGTAGGATTGGTAGATCAGAGTTGGAATTTATTTCCAATTTCATTGTTGGAGTCAGATCTGATGAAGATCAAGAAGTCGAGCAAATGAAAGCTAGGCTTGGTAAGTGAGATTTGGTTCTTCATAGTTATGTATCAGATTAATTTAGTAAACTAATCTGAATGTGTTATTATTGGATTATATTGATGGTTAGTGGAGACTAGAGTTATTTTGATTATATTGATACTCTACGGTTTCAGGACTTTGATACAAGGAAGGTTCGCGGATGTGAATACAATTAGCATGAACTACATAAGCAGGTGGGTAATTTCCTACCTGGTCCGGGTAGATGTATTACATTCAGATTTAGTTATTGATATGAGCATGTTAGGTGTTCATATTACCTTGACTCTGTTCTTTTTATCGTATGCTTGATCCTTTACCGTTGGCTATTAACTCCATTGCTGATATCATGTTTATGTTATCATGATTAGGAGTTATACATATAGGTGATGCAAGTAACTTAGAATTTATTTAAGTTAAGTGCAAATGGTAAAGTCCGGATGACAACCTGCTCGTACATTGGGCAAAAAGGTCATCCGTAGGTAGATAATGACTTTAACCTAGGGTTAGTTCTAGTACCCTTAGGTTGTATGTTACCACCGAACATGTGTTGTGTAAATGGTCATAGGAATGATACTTAGGGTATCGCTACGGACTGGTGGTCCTAGCTTATTATAATCAGACGAGTATGACTCTCTACAGGATAGAGAGTGTGCCCATCAGTTGAGTAGAACTCTCTACAGGATAGAGAGTGCGTCGATTAGATTGGTATGACTCTCTGCAGGATAGAGAGTATTATGATCAGTTGAGTACGACTCTCTGCAGGATAGAGAGTGTGTTGATCTGGTTAGTGTGATTCTCTGTAGAATAGAGAGTCTATGGTGGATGTCTGTATGTGAGACATTGCATTCATGCATTTACATGCACGCTGGCGACGAGGTCTCCCTTGTGGTTGAGAGGGTCGCCAGTCATCCTGCCTCCACGGTTACTCATAGGAGGAGTCACCCGTGTGAGGGCAGAGCATTGTGGTGCCGCACTCTACCACTATAGACGGTGGTAGTTGGATTTGTGTGTCGTAGTCCTGTGTGTGTGGCACTCGACCACTCATGGGTAGTGACTGTCGGAGTGGCCAACAGCAGGGACCCCCATCGTGTAGCTTGCTCTTTACGCTTATATGCTACTCGATCATACTGCCCACTCGGCCACTCGAGAGTAGTGGTTGGTGTTGAGTTGGGACAGTTGTCATGCTCGAGCCAGAGGCCACTGAAGGGTCGTGGTAGCTTTAGGGTGAGCCGACATGACCATGCATCTTTGCATTTTTGCATATTGCCATATATATACATATATGCATGTATATATATATATGGATGATTGTGATTAGTATACATATATAGATACAGTCTATATATATATATGCTTATTGTGATGTTGCATTTGATTGTATTATGTTTGCTGCATTTGATTGTACATCATATTCATGCATGTTTCCTTGCATATGTTATACAGTTGCGTCGGATATTGGTATGTGTTGGATAGACCATAGATACCTTGGCCTGTAGCATGAGTAGATTATGTGTTGGTATTACTCTTCCTGTTATATATATGTTGGATATATGTTCAGGTTGGATCAGAGTAGCGTGGCAGACTTCAGGTATGTCTGCATTTTATATTATTCATTTCAGTTAGATGGTATATGCTTGTATTTATATACTATGCTGATATACCTGTTGTACATCTAGATATGTCGTTGAAATACATGTGATGTTACATATATACATGTTTTCTATTACCTACTGAGTTTTACTCACCACCCCATGACCACGGGTTTTCACGCCTGTGTGTAGCCGACTTCGTGATGGACTTGGAGCACCGCTGGCTGGCATCATCTCATCTCAACTCCGAGAGTCCGAATTTTTGGTGTTATCATTGTATTCCGTTATGGATTTGTTTTATGTGATGATTGTAGTTGTGACTATTGATGTTGTATCCCTTTTCTTCCTTTCTGGTTTTATTATGGTGTCCTGAGTCGGTGTTAGTCATACCGGTATGCTGTGTGTTGTCGTTTGTGAGATTGTAGTATGTTTCCGCTGTGTCTTGTGTAGTTTTTGTTTTCATATATATATATTGTTGTTATTGTGGGCCTACGGGCCTTGTATTAACCCGAAATGTTGCCACGTACAGGGGAGATGCCGTCCGTTTGATTTTTGGCTTGGCATGTTCTCGGGGTGTGACAACTTTAGTGGTATCAGAGCCCAAGGTTCTGCGATGCCATACAATGTTGTTTTTGAGTCGAGTCTTGGATTCTCGGGAGTCGATTTATTCGGTTTTGGTTTTTTGAGATGAGATGGACAACGACCTGAGCTCCAAGCAGCACGAGGTAAGAATTCCTAATAACTTATGATTTAGTAGATATTATTCTAAACTTGATCAGTAGGTGTATACGTTATAGTTATAACACCTGTGCAGACTTGTAGTAGGGGTCATCCACCGAGGCGACCAACCGGAGTGACCTTTAGGGTTTATACTCCCGGTTATGTTGGCTATGCATTTAGATGCTTATATCAGGGAATAACCCGTAGTATGTTGGTTATTATTCGTAATCGTGGTATGATTTGACCACGGGAACGACCTGTTGAGTCTATGAGTCTTGAACCTGTGTCGAGAAGGTAATTTACCTTTGAGAGCCGACTGATACCGAGTCGGAAAACAGGGGCCAAGTCATCACATTTATTATGGAAATCAAAGACTATAGTCTTAGAGATTTCCACTAACTGTGCTAGTCGGATTATTACCTGTGGGTAATGAACAGACTTGTAGACTATTGTTGATGCAGATAGCGGAAGGCTAGGTTACGGTATTTCATAGGGATTTTATCCCTGAGTTGTTAGTACTGAGTTGTATAACTTTGAGAGTACTTTTAAGTACTTAACTCATGTTATACCGAGAAAGAGGAGTTGTTTGCATACCAGTATCGGGATCAAGCCGATATTTGGTGATAAATGCAGAAAATAATCTTCGGGAAATAAAACATCACTTGATCATGGTTTAGTGATGTTGAAAGAGTGTATTTCCTCGTGTCACTTTTAGTGACACATTGTAAGGAATTCTTGAGCTTTAAGAAAGGGTGCTCGGTTAGTAAGAAAGCATCGCGGCAGTAGTCGTGAGACTTGCAGAGGTTACGACCACCTGATAGCTCAAGAAGATGAATGGATATTTTAAGCCACCTACGATTGTTGGCTTATAGTTGGATTAGGATGCCGAGATCTTCTATCAGATCCTACCAGAAGACGTTGGATTGAGACAGGAGTTTAGAAATGACTCCGTACAAGTGTTTAAGAGTTGGAGATCGATAAACATATATTGCAGGCCAACTTAATAGAGTCAGAAGTCTCCGACTGTTGGATAAAAAGGAGCAAGATCGAGGTTAGAGGCCTTGGGCTACTTTCCGATTATAGAAGACCAACTGTAGATCATTAGGATGTTCTCGTGGATATCAGAAAAATCAGAACAAAGACTCCGAAGGGATTGTGTGCATGCAGTACGGATAACGAAGACGCGTGAAACCAGATTATCCGTTGGAGCAGTTCAGCTGTTGCTATGGTGAGCAACCAGTACAGTGGAGGAGGTGTACTTTGAAGACTCAGTTGAAGACTATCCGGGATATTCTGGGAAGATGATACACCGTCTCGACAGCAAAGATCGACACCGAAGATTGGGTTATTTCTTCAGCAGCGACCTACTACCTCAGGAGTGGTTGGAGTTCCTTGATACTCCCCTTCAGCAGAGATCAGCACAGAAGCAGCATCAGTAGAAGACATTGTAGAAGACTCACAACAACAAGCGATTACCTCGGATGTGTTTTGCTTAGTACAGAAGAGAGAGTATACGACGAAGGTCATATCTATTCGGTATTCTACAGTTGTAGCTCGTAGGATTAAGTGATAGGATCAGATGATCTAGAAAAAAATCCTAGGATCATTCATTGCAGAAATACGACCGCTTTGTCGTGGACTGTTGAATCTGATCTTTTCTCTTCGGAGAAAGGCGGAGACCTGTGTGGAGCCTTTTGGATCGGATCAACAGATATCTGATCGTTCAGGGTATTACTCTAGTTTTACCCTCTGGATTAATATATTGAGAGATACTTGTAGTTTACATGTATCTGTGTCTAAAACATTATTAGTTCGGATTAGAAGGGTTCCTATGCATCGACTTGTGGGTCGATGGTATCTCTACCGTCAGGTGAGATGTGGACCAACAATTAAGAAGTCAAGGGATACCCTTAGACTTTGATAGACATACTTTTGCTGTAGATATATCCTTACGGATGGTCAAATTGTTGGAAGTATGGTACGATATGTCTCTCGGATGTGCGTATAATCTGAGAGCCTTCGGATGTAATTTTGGATGAACTCCAAGGCTTGCCGTTGTTTAGGCAAGTGGAGTAGGCGTTCGAAATGATTGCGAAAATAGTCCAGTATCGAAGATCACATAACGAGTGATATTTTTGTTGGTATCAGTGTTGTTAAACACTATAAAAGAATCGGAATAACGTGAGTTGCGATTATAGGAGATGTTAGAGGGGATATTTATCTATTCCAGTATTCCTCCTTGAGAAGATCCGGAACTCTTTGTTGAAAGAGAGGTGAACCTTTAAAAGTATGCATCAATTATCGATGATGGAATACAGTAGTTGTCGTGATGAATATCCTCCGTTGGGGATAGATGATCTATTTAGATCGGCCAAAGACACCTGTGTATACTCTAAGGTTGGTTTACGACTGGAGTGTTGATATTGTAGTGACATGATGTCATACAATTATCATTGTCGTTGAGATGATTATTATATTGTCAGCTTAGAGTAAAGGGGATGCAGGTGTGTGGAGACGATAATTTCATACTTGGTATGAATTATATGAATTTTGATTAAGTTAGACTAATTAACGATTTAGTCATCCCTGGATTTGAGGATCGTGTACTCTGGACACGATTTGATTAGGTTGTGGTCGTTGGAGTTGCGTAACTTGGCCACTATTGATGGTGGTCGTTGGAGTTGCGCAGTCGACCACCGTAGTTGTTGTTTCCTTGTATTGATTTTGTTATTCCTACGAATGTGGATGAGATGCTTTTAAGCATTAGTATACCACGAACTTGTTTGACAAAGGTAATGTTGGAAATTATTTAGTCGGAAGCTGGTCAAACCAGTTTACAAGACCTAGACGGCGGTTAACTTTTACACGAGTATTAGTTAATCCTTCCGGTATGGATAAAAGGATGATGTACACAGATGCGTCATTTAAGGGATCGGAACGATTCCGATGCAGTTGAATGAGACATATCTTATGCCTACGTCAGTTAAGAAACTACGAGATAGTCTGTCATATACATGATGAGACTTTGGTAGTTATTTTCTGGATTCGTGGATGTATGGAGCAGAAGTGCTCATTGAATTTAACAAGCTACTAGGTAGCTACAATGGAGTTGCTGGAACGCGAATAGTTGTAATTTGCGAGAGTTGATCGCTATAGCCTCCCATGCACTTACAGAATGCGTGGTGGAGTGGAATTTTTGGACGACAGATGGACTTCTCTTTTGAGAAGATAATTTTCCGTCTCTGATAAAGATAGTGTGTTCCGGACACGTGTCCAGTCAAGAAAGAGTTGCTACAAAAAGCACATCATTTGAGATGGGCTATATACCTTGGTGGTACTAGGAGGTACTGAGAGTTGAAACGTTTATACTGGTGAAATGGTATAAAGAGAGTTATAGCAGATTTTGCTGCTCGATGTTTAGTATGCCAGTAGGTGAAGGTTGAACATAAAAAAAAAAAACTCACTGGATTGCTCTAGAAAATTCCGATTCCGGAATGGAAGTGGGAGCGTATCACTATGGATTTCGTTACGAGATTGCCTATAACCCGAAAAAAAAAAGCATGATGCGATTTGGGTGATCGTGGATCGACTAACCAAATCAGCTCACTTTCTGCTTACTCGTGGTGCTTAAGTATGAAATTTGGGGACCAAATTTGTATTAGTGGGGGAGAATGTAAAATACCAGAAAAAAAAAATAAAATAAATAGGTATATGGATTAAATACCTAAGTAGCTATTTGGGAGTTTAAACAGGTGGTTGGATCAAGTTGGGCTAGCTTGAATTTAACCTAGGTTAACTTAACCACAAGTGAATGACTTATATAAGACTTAAATCCAACCCGCTATTTAGAACCCAACCCGTTTAGCCGAGCGTTTTCGTTCGTTTCGCATCGCGATTTCAGTTTCCTTTTTTCCTCTCCCCGATCGCGTTTCTTCTCCGAATTTCTACCGCCGCACGCCCATTTCTCTCAGTCCATCTCCCGTGCCCTAGCTTCCCTTCCGTCGCCACCATCTCGTTTCCTCTCCCGATCTCAAATCCTCACACGAGACATCCCCGAGTTCCTCCACCCTCCACTGTTTTCTTCCTGGCGATTTCCGGCAGATGGCCACCACATCTCTACAAGTCACCGATCATCCAATTGGCGGCATCATTCTTCGCTGGGATGATTTCAGATCTGATCTCTGTCGTGTGCTCACCGCCTGCCCATTCGTCGCCTGCTCTCTCGCCGGTCCATCTCTTCGATCGTAGGCCTCCGTTTTGCACATCACGGCCGATCCCCTTTGACTTTTCTGCTGATGTTTCTGCTCTGCTCATCGACGGCTTGCCTCCAAACATCGGAGTCGCCTGCCGGTGACATTGTTGAGCATGTGAACTCAGCTTGGCGAGATCTGCATCGTCGCTAGTCTCACGGCTCGGATCATCACCGATTAGTCGCTGATCAACACCTCTGCCCCGAGTAATGACACAGTCGTCATCGGATCCCCTTGTGCAAGGTAAGTCCAACTTGGATGTTTGCTTCGATTTGTTGTAAGATTTGGGACCAAGAGGTTGCTGTGATTCAGCTGTGATGGGCTATTGCCATGGAATGTATCTGCAGATAGTTGTTTGAGTTGTGATATGTGATTTGTGGAGGAGCAACTGTGCTGCCATTGTGATCGGGAAGCACGACACGGCTGTAGCTTTGCGATGGTCTAAATGTTGATGCGACGAGGAGGAAATCTGTGGTTGTAGCTCCGATTTGTTGGATTTCTTCTTGTTGATAAGCTGCGAGCTTGGAAGCTTGGGTTGATGAGTTGGTAATCGGTTTTATCTAAATCCGTTGTGGACCATGGAAACGAGACAAGGTAAGCTTGAATCTAAGTGTTATGGAAACAACATTTGAGATACGATTGGTTAAAATGTATAGAATGAAATTGAAGCAATCAGTAGTTAACGAATAGTGATGTGATTGTATCTTTGTAGGATTGGTAGATCAGAGTTGGAATTTATTTCCAATTTCATTGTTGGAGTCAGATCTGATGAAGATCAAGAAGTCGAGCAAATGAAAGCTAGGCTTGGTAAGTGAGATTTGGTTCTTCATAGTTATGTATCAGATTAATTTAGTAAACTGATCTGAATGTGTTATTATTGGATTATATTGATGGTTAGTGGAGACTAGAGTTATTTTGATTATATTGATACTCTACGGTTTCAGGACTTTGATACAAGGAAGGTTCGCGGATGTGAATACAATCAGCACGAACTACATAAGCAGGTGGGTAATTTCCTACCTGATCCAGGTAGATGTATTGTATTCAGATTTAGTTATTGATATGAGCATGTTAGGTGTTCATATTACCTTGACCCTGTTCTTTTTATCGTATGCTTGATCCTTTACCGTTGGCTATTAACTCCATTGTTGATATCATGTTTATGTTATCATGATTAGGAGTTATACATATAGGTGATGTAAGTAACTTAGAATTTATTTAAGTTAAGTGCAAATGGTAAAGTCCGGATGACAACCTGCTTGTACATTGGGCAAAAAGGTCATCCGTAGGTAGATAATGACTTTAACCTAGGGTTAGTTCTAGTACCCTTAAGTTGTATGTTACCACCGAACATGTGTTGTGTAAATGGTTAGAGGAATGATACTTAGGGTATCGCTACAGACCGGCGGTCCTAGCTTATTATAATCAGACGAGTACGACTCTCTATAGGATAGAGAGTGTGCCTATCAGTTGAGTAGGACTCTCTACAGGATAGAGAGTGCGTCGATTAGATTGGTATGACTCTCTGTAGGATAGAGAGTATTATGATCAGTTGAGTACGACTCTCTGCAGGATAGAGAGTGCGTTGATCTGGTTAGTGTGATTCTCTGTAGAATAGAGAATCTATGGTGGATGTCTGTATGTGAGACATTGCATTCATGCATTTACATGCACGATGGCGATGAGGTCTCCCTTGTGATTGAGAGGGTCGCCAGTCATCCTGCCTCCACGGTTACTCATAAGAGGAGTCACCCGTGTGAGGGAAGAGCATTGTGGTGCCTCACTCTACCACTATAGACGGTGGTAGTTGGATTTGCGTGCCGTAGTCCTGTGTGTGTGGCACTCGACCACTCATGGGTAGTGACTGTCGGAGTGGCCAACAGCAGGGACCCCTATCGTGTAGCTTGCTCTTTACGCTTATATGCTACTCGATCATACTGCCCACTCGGCCACTCGAGAGTAGTGGTTGGTGTTGAGTTGGGACAGTTGTCATGCTCGAGCCACCGAGGCCACACTGGGGTCGTGGTAGCTTTAGGGTGAGCCGACATGACCATGCATGCTGCATTGCCGACTGATGTCATTTTTGCATATTGCCATATATATACATATATGCATGTATATATATATATGGATGATTGTGATTAGTATACATATATAGATACAGTCTATATATATATGCTTATTATGATGTTGCATTTGATTGTATTATGTTTGCTGCATTTGATTGTACATCATATTCATGCATGTTTCCTTGCATATGTTATACAGTTGCGTCGGATATTAGTATGTGTTGGATAGACCATAGATACCTTGGCCTGTAGCATGAGTAGATTATGTGTTGGTATTACTCTTCCTGTTATATATATGTTGGATATATATTGAGTTGGATCGAGTAGTGTGACTTGCAGTATATGCATTTTATGTTATTCATTTCAGTTAGACGGTATATGCTTGTATTTATATACTATGCTGATATACCTGTTGTACATCTAGATATGTCGTTGAAATACATGTGATGTTACATATATACATGTTTTCTATTACCTGCTGAGTTTTACTCACCACCCCCGTGGACCCTGGGTTTTTTGTCGCCCATGTAACAGGTAGCCGACTTCGTGATGGACTTGGAGCACCGCTGGCTGGCATCATCTCATCTCAACTCTGAGAGTCCGGATTTTTGGTGTTATCATTGTATTCCGTTATGGATTTGTTTTTTGTGATGATTGTAGTTGTGACTATTGATGTTGTATCCCTTTTCTTCCTTTCTGGTTTTATTATGGTGTCCTGAGTCGGTGTTAGTCATACCGGTATGCTGTGTGTTGTCGTTTGTGAGATTGTAGTATGTTTCCGCTGTGTCTTGTGTAGTTTTTGTTTTCATATATATATATATATATTGTTGTTATTGTGGGCCTACGGGCCTTGTATTAACCCGAAATGTTGCCACATACAGGGGAGATGTCGTCCGTTTGATTTTCGGCTCGGCATGCTCTCGGGGCATGACAAGGACCCTCTCCTCTCACCGTTTCAAGCCCCGGTCTCCACTGTTGGTGCAATCGACCTAGGTTACGATTGACCAAACTCGAGTTTGACTCGAGCGATATTTTGATGTTCGACAAAAACATATGACAATGTGATTGTCATGGTAAAGTTTAAGCTTGAGTCTTGGCATGATAAAGTCCAAGTCATAAGTACTTTGCATGGAAAGTCCAAGTGGGACACTTGGCATTGGGAAAGTCCAAGTCTTGAGTACTTGGCATGTAAAGTCCAAGCATGGGTCTTGGCAAGGGAAAGTCCAACATGGGTTGGCAAAAAAAGTCCAAGCATGAGTCTTGACAAAGAAAAGTCCAAGCATGTATCTTGGCAACGGGAAGTCCAACATAAGTTCGCAAGGGAAAGTCCAAGCTTGAGTCTTAAAAATTGAGAAGTCCAAGGGGAATATTGGCGGCATAAAGTCCAAGCGGGAGTCTTGGCAGCATAAGTCCAATGGTTGGTGGCGTAAAGTCTAAGTGTGGTCTTGGCAACGTAAGTTCAATGTGCTTTGGCGGTATAGACACCGTTAACATGATAATAACTGATGGAAGCACCTGAAGGCTAGCGTATGGATGAACAAATCATGGATGACTTGGAGGGATTCGATAGATGCGAGGCTGATGGAGGTGGCTAGAAGGCTTAGGTCTAGACTACGGGTGGTCTAGCAATATGGGGGTCCCATACTTGGGTTAAAACCTCATGTTTGAAGTGTATCAGTCGACTGGGACTATGATCAGTTGACTGATGGGAGTCAACTAGGGTTTGATTGCGGAAAGTGGCCTGACAGTCAACTAATGGCTTGAGCAGTCGACTGATCTGAAGATCAGTCGACTGATGGTCGGGATTTCGAGCACAATAGGCTCTCCAGTCGAGTGATCGGCCTGAACACTCGACTGATTGAGTCATCAGCCGACTGATGGGTATGATCAGTCGACTGATGGTCTATCAGTTGGAACTTATCTAACGTGGCACATGTCGTTGTCTCACAACGACTACAGGGGCAGTTGACTGATGGTCCCGATTAGTCGACTACTAGAAAAAAATCAGCCCGAATGCAGGTTATAAAAGCAGCTCGTGGAGGAGGTTTTTACCATAGTTCGCTTGGGCGATTTGGAGGGTTGGTGCTTTCCAGTCCTTCAAGGCTAGTCCAAGGCAACCAAAGATCAAGCAATCAAAAGAGCATTTGTAAAATTTTCTTTACATAGATTATTGTATTACTTTTGTAATTATTGTAAGAGGTTTCTCCGCCTCCGGATTGTTCCGAGAAGGAGTTATTGTTATAGTAGTGTGTGATTTGCATCGCTAGGATTCTTACGAGCCTAATCCGTTGAGTAGGAATCATTCGGTTCCGAATCACGTTACATCTTGTGTTGTGATGGTGCTTGTATTTATTTTCATTGTATATTTTATATTTCAGCTGCGTATTAATGTTTTGTAACAAACACGAACAAACGATAATCTATCGACAAGCGACGATGCTATTCACTCCCCCTCTAGCAGTCACAAAGGTCCCTACATCCACCACAGTCTACCCCTTCGGTTAGGGCTTTGTGGAACCTCGACTCCAACATCGTTTTTGGTCATACATGAACTTTCAATGTCAACTGTCTCCCTTGGACTTCTCCATCATATAGTCAATTCCATGTCAATCGTATATATAGTAAATTCATTGTCAAACAATGATTAACTCATTGTCAAATATCAAAATATTATTTGAATCAAATTCGAATTTGATCATTCACCTGAATCCATTATACCGAAAGATTGACAGTGAAAAATACTAAGGACGAACACAGTAATCTTTTTGCTGCAAATGGTTAAGCTATCACTTCTACGAGCGTCTCGGGTAGTCAAAAAGATTTTTTCAAAGTTTTAAAAGCTCCAGTCCTCGTACTAACACGCTACCGATTTTATTAATTAATCGAGAAAAATTCTGAGAACGAGAATTCACTGACGTTGGAACAAATTAATAATAATCATAATCACGAAGAATCCAAAAACCATTAATGGGGAATTCTCACTTCTCCCCACCAAGGACAAAAATTATCCTCGTCACAGCAAGGAAAAAAAGGGCAAATAAATACAACAAATTCAGGACTAAGAATTGCTCACCAATCAGTATCAATATGGAAGCGATTTGGTGAATATTAATTAGTAGCGATAAGGAAGAGCAGGTGCAAAAGAGATGAGAATATCCCCTGCAAAGGCTTAGCCTGCAAGGAAAACCAATCAGAAGAAAATAAACTAATCTATAAAAGGAACCACACTCTCTTTTTCTTGTCGATCAATCTCCTCTCCCTTCTTTCTGCCTCCTCTTGGTGCCGAAGGCTAGGAATTAAAGCAATAAACGAGGAAGATGTACGCACCGCTTGGTTCACAGGATATGTCCTACTGGGAGCATGTCCACAGGCGTCACCATGAGAAAGGCTTCCTCTATGCCTGGTATATTCATGCGTTTCTCTATTGCTGTCTTGGTTTAATTTGCTAAGCTTCTTAAGTCTCTTTAATTTCTCTCCTCTCCTCTCCTATTTCTGCAACTAGGAATGATGTCTCTTCTTTCCCATCCCTGTTTCCTTTCTCCTTTTTGCTGAGAATTTCTGCAACTTTCAATTGTGTTATTGATTGCTTTTTTGGTTGGGTTTAATTTTGATCAGTTTGTTTGCGTTGTGTTGCTGCTTCTGCTGCTTTGAGACCTGCGAGTGCTGCCTCGACTGCCTCTGCTGCTGCTGCCGCAACTAGGAATTAATTAATCAATGTCAGGGAACAGCATCTGATGGAAGAATTAACGCAATCAATTATATGTAGTCTTTTTTTATGGCATTTAATCCAGAATAAAAATTAGGGGTACTGTGTTTGTTGCTCTGTGTGCAACAGTATAATATGGGTTTGGTGTTGTGTTTGATAAATTATAATCAGGCTGAAGAATAGCCTAGTTACTAATGAAACAACTAGGAAGGGAACCTTCAATGAAAATTTGCCTCTAAAAACGTGGGACAGTGGCAATGTTAATGTAGTGGTAGTATATATTTTTTTTTTCAATGAAAATTTGCCTTGACAATAAAAAGATTATTATTTAGTTTACTCCTTCGGGGTAATTTTATTCTTCCAATATTCAATGTGTTGGGATAATAATTTTTGTCTTATGATTAAATTTAATTAGAGTGTGTTTTGATAGTTTAATAATATGATTTAAATTAGATATATTTTTGATGATTTACATGACACATGTAAAATATCATGTGAGAAGTAGAGACTGAATTTCATTGATCAATTATGAAGTCACAATTAGGAGCTTAGGATTTATCATATTGATTGTTGTTGTAGATTGAGCTTGTTGGAAATTTAAATGGAAATTAAATGAATGGATGGAAAGGAGCTCTCGTATGAGCTCTCATATGTATGAGAGCTTTAGTCTTGTATTAGAAGTTGAGAGGCTAAATTAGTTGGTTTATATTTAATCATAATATATGAAGTTATTAATACATATGGATGAGAGACTCTTTTTCATACGTTCGCCCACAGGGAATGCAAATTCAGGGCTCAGATTACATTTGTCATGCCTCGAGAGAGAGTCTCTGCCAAACAAAAATTAGTTGATAATACGAAACTTGCATACAAGGTGCCCATTACACGATACTATACATCTCCAACACGAATCAAACAAAAACCACACATACAAGTCATAAATAGGCCTCCGGCCAACAATAAAAGTAAATAATAAATAGTCTACACTATTTAGACTTACCCCTTCTGTCATCTGAGCAGAAATACATAACCAAAACGAATCCACGAGTACATAATCAAAACACAAATCCTAAACATGTCTTCTAGTTAAAAACTGAAACCATAAGACCACCAAAAACAAATCCATTTAGACGAGGGGATTTGGTAGCTGGACTCTCCTGGCAGTTTCATCCTGAAAAGAAATATAAAGCAACGGGGTAAGTTCAACGAACTCAGCGGATAATAATCGATACGCATAGAAAGATATAGCAACAATAATAATCATGTCAGTATAATCTCCTAATCAATAATAGATAATGCAAGAAAAAAATGCGTAAAGATTGTACTTACCTGAATCTCCTATTCTGACATAGGAGTATGAGCCATACCAATAGAAATAAGATCATCAGGCCAAATATAAAAATGTATCTTATATGCATGTCAATCATATGCAACAACCAAGGCAATAATCAAAATGCAGCTAACACATACAAATATCATCCATACAATATGCATACCATGCAAATGACATGGTCACCCCTGACACCAGTCAGCCGCCTCACACGCGATGGTGAAGCCGAGTGGGTAGGGCTATGACAATTGTGCACTCTGCCATCACTGCTCCTGAGTGACCGAACGGACAAGATGTTGTCGGAGTACACATATCCTTCTGCCCCAAACAGAGTGGGGGAGCAAAACTCTCATCTCCCGGTGTCGTAGACTAGAGGAGGGATCCCTGCCCACTACCACGCTGCCTCATCGCTACCCATGAGCGGACTAGTGGAGCCTGACAGAGCTACTGCACACACCCTCCTGATGTACCACTAACCCATGAGTGACAGCGTGTGCAGATCATGTAACTGGTTGCGGGCTCAACTACAAAGGAACCCCGTCCAACCAGCATGCAATTGTGTAAGATGGTGCATGACACTAAAGCATGTAACACCAAACAAAAAATACGTCTCCGAATAATATGCATAAAACACCAACCAAAAATACGTCTCCGAATAATATGCACAAACAAATGGGTACATATCAATGACCTAGGTAAAACAGGAAAGATATAACTAAAAGCTGATCAAATACATGTATCAAGTAGGCACAATAACATACAAGGCAGTTAAACATAAAAATCATTGCAAACTATAACCAACTAAGCATATCGATATGACCATATCTAAAAGATAAGTCAAAATACCCGCCTGCTATGAAACTCGTGACAGCTATCTTCACGCCCATGGACCTGTCTCGTGATCGAAATCTGCATATAACAGACATTTTGATTAAGTGCTAGCATACAACCAATGATCGAATCGAATCCTACATCGACTTCGTATCCGATCAACTAGATTGATTTAGTTATCCTATTAACCTAACCAATCCTCCATATCAATCCCTATCAACCATTCACAGAATACGCAACCCCTTCAAGCATACCTCAATGAAACATCCCCTTCACCAAAACGGTCACATTGTCATATACAAAACCTGGTAAAAACACACAACTCAACCTAAATCTTACCTCAAACTCGATCCAACCCTTCGATCCCACTAATTGGCACCCACAGTCCATTTACAACCATTAACAGCCTACACAACCCGTTCTATTCACCGTAACATCCCACTCGCGTCTTCTCCTCTCACTCACAGCCGTTACAACAACACACACTCTATTCGTAGCCCATAACTGAGCCACTCCCAGATCCATCAACCATTACCACAACACAACCACCCAAAATCTAGCAATTTACAGCTAAAAGAGAGGCTAGATTAAGCTTACCGGCCTTGGAAGTCTCTCGACAATATTCCTCCCCAAAACTGCCCTATTCGCCGGAAACCTAACAACAATGCCAAATACTGCTGCCAAAAAAAAACATTTGCAACCATCTGAGCTAAAATTGAAAAAATTATGCCCAAAAGGGATCTCATCTAAGATCAAGGAAAAATAACTTCACTCACCTAATTCACAATCTCCATTGCCTTCACTGCCACGATAATCCCCTGCTCCAATCGAGTACCCGCCCGAATCACGCCGCTAGATCTGCAGCCGACGTCCCTCCCTCCAACCGAACCTCCCACCGAACAGATGTCAGCCGCAACGGAGGAGAGGAGGAGATGTTGTTGTGACTTGGAGAACTGCCCAAGAAAAATCGCTAAAGAGGGAAGGCTGCTCAACGACCTTGCTTCCGTCCGAACTTCCCACCGTACGATCTCTGGCCACCGCAGCGAAGATGAGGAGGCAGAGATATCGCGAATCGGGAGGATGCGGCGGTAATGCGACTGTCGACCGCAGCGATGACGACCTTGCCACTGTGAACGGCGGCGACAACGAGCTGGCCATAGGCGGCACGCAGGGGAGAAGAAAACGCCGAGCAGGGAAACACTTAGGAAGAGGAAGTGATCGCACGAGAAAGAGGAAGGAATCGGGAACCGCCCGAAAGTTAAGGAAAGACGGTGAGAAATGCAGTAACGGGCAGAAATGGGTCGAGTTTGTAATGGGTTAGGTTTTAAAACCCGATAAGTCATTTGCCCAAGATACAATTAAATCTACATCCACTCAATTTAATCCCATAATAATATTATTCTTTAGAAATTTATGTTAAATACTAGAAAATTTAAAATATTAAATTAAATGGCCAAAGAATTAAGGAAATAATCCTGGAAATTTTTCGGGATTTTTAGGGAATTTTAGGAATTTTTGCAGAATTTTTCTGGATTTAAATGGAGCTTGTAAGAGATTTGTACGGGGATAAAATAAATAGGCTTTATTTAAAGGGTATTAACCTAAACCGAAAAACCTAATTTCTATTTTTCCTTTCTTTTTCTTCCCCTCGCCGCGAGACCTCCTTCGGCAGTTCCATCCGAGCCTCTTCTTCCCCGCCGCGCCCGACGCCCTCCCTTCTCCGCCATCGCTCTCTTCTCCGCCGACGACGAGGCCGCGCCACCGCCCTTGTGAGACGCGCGCGCAGGACCAGCGGTCGCCGACCCTAGCCGCGCGCACCGGCCGCCACGATCACAGGATCGTCGCCGGTCTCTTCTGCCCTAGGCGGACGACGCGCCTCGGTCGGCCTGCGCGATGATTGGTGCCGACCACCGCCGCGCACGCGGCTCCGGCAGCGTCCATGGCCGTCGACCCTCTCGTCGTCCATCGCTGCCTCCCCGAGCCGGTCGTCACCATTCGTTGCGCCTAGGTCACCGTCGCCGAGGGTGACAGCCTCGCCGTCACCGTAGCCTTCTCTCGGCTGGCTTGGGCAAGTGGTAGCGGCTAGGGGCAGCAGGGAGGAGAGCGTCGGAGTGAAGGGGGTTGTTTTACGGTTGGCTGTCGCCGGAGCAAGGTGAGGCAGTGTTACCTTTTTGCTTTGGACGAGATTTAGGGATTTTTCCTTTGGTTGAGCTTGATGCGTGTTGATATATATATTTATCTGTTCATTATATTCTGTTGTTGTTGTGGGCCTGCGGGCCTTGTATTAACCCGAAATGTTGCCACGTACAGGGGAGATGTCATCCGTTTGATTTTCGGCACGGTATACTCTCGGGGAATGACAACTTTATTGGTATCAGAGCCGAAGGTTCTGCGATGTCATATTATGATTTTGTTTTTGAGTCTTGGATTCTAGGGAGTTGGTATATTTTTCGGTTTTGGTTTTTGTGAGATGGGATTGACAGCGGCATAAGCTCCGGGCAGCACGAAGTAAGTGTTCCTGATAATTTATACTTTAGTTAGATACTTATCTAGACTTGTTCAACAGGTGAATACTGTCAGAGTTATGCCACCTGTTCAGACTCGAGGTCGAGGCCGTCCATCCAGCAGGAGGGAGGGCCGAGATCCTACTACTCAAGTACCACCTCAGCAAACCCCTATTGGTGATTCGGAGCCTCAGAATCCGGATGTACCACTGACTACGCCAGAGCCCACAGAGTCCAGTAGGCTCAATGATAAGTCACGGATACTCGTGTTAGCACGATCAGCCAAAGAGAAGTTCACCTTGTTCCGAGGGGAGTCCGACCCATGGATTGCCCGATCTTGGCTGGAAAATATGGAAGACACCTTCGAGTATATGAACTGCACAGATGTGGAGAAGGTGGGCCTTGCTGCATATCATTTCAGAGATCAGGCTGTCACTTGGTGGAAATTGCAGAAGACTCTATCCAAGGAGCACGGAATTACTTGGGCCAGCTTTCGAGACGCTTTACAGAGCGATGACTTTCCTTGGCGTTTTCTGACGCGTCGTCGGGAATTTCTAAGCCTGAAGCAAGGTGATCGTCTGTCATGGAGTCTGTATGAGTTTACCAGACTATCAGAGTTCTGCTCTCACCTAGTAGCTCAGGATGCAGATCGTATGTACCAGTTCACCCAGGGTCTTGCTATCTATATACGGAGCCGAATGTCAGGATCTACCATTACCTCATATAGGGAGGCACTGGATCGCGCCCTCTTCATCGAGATGACTTCCCAGCAAATTTCTAAGGAGAAGGATATCGAGAAGCAGATGGCCAAGGGAAAGCAGCAGAACTAGGGTTCAGCTCAGGGGACTCAAAAGAAAGGGGAGCAGAAAGGAACTACGCGAAGTGCTGCAGAAGGGTTAGCTAGATCACAGAAGGGGAAGCGTCCAGCATCAGAGTTTTCTGGAGGATCTCAGAGTAGCCGTAAGGGCCGAGGCAGGAATGGATGCTATAAATGTGGATTTGAAAGCCACAGAGTATCAGAGTGTCCGTTGGATCAGTCGGTTTGCTATTATTGCAAACGACCGGGTCATACTAGCCGTGCTTGTCTCCCTGCATCGTCGGGATGCCGCTTTGTTTACTTTATCGGTGTTGCATTTTGATTATGCACTTTGGATTTTTGGTCGCAGTTTGATTTGGTGTCATAAAACTATTTTACTTTAAGTGATATATGTTTAGTCGTGCATGCATACAGTTAATAAAATACTATAATTATTTTGAGGGTTTTACCAGATTTGGTCCTTGTATTTCGGAATATTGTCACTAAGGGGTTCCTCCGTCATTTGAATGACGGATATGCCCCTAGGACGTGGCAATTTTATTGGTTTGTGGTTTCAGTGTTTCGAGGATTTTATTTTCCTTGGATTTTTGGGAGATCTCATGTTTTGGGACCAAGCAATCTGAAGGATATCTTTGAGCTATAGGAAAAGTATTGTCTTTAGTAGTTACGGTACTTTTGTGGCTAGGAAAACTATTGACTTAGTGAAATTGCCCCTACTCATGGGCGTGGACGAGTTCGACGACGTATTGATCTTGAGTAATCTAATGATGATTTCAGAGGTACGGATTCTTTAGAGGTGTCGACTAATGTCGAATTAGGAAGCTAGAAATATGGCCTGCTAGTCATCCATTTGAAGGTCAAGGAGTAAACCCTCAGAAAATATCAGTCTCTACTATTAGTGATTTGGTTATGGATAAGGCGTGTATGCGTACACTGGTTAAGACGATGAAAGATCGTTTTACCTTATTATAGGAGGTATTGGAGCGGACATTTATCATCCCGAATTTCTTCGGAAAAGATCCTGAACTCTTTGTTAAAAGAGATGGACCTTTGAGGTTATGCATCGATTATCGATGATAGAATCATTAGTTGTGGAAGGAAATGAATATCCTTCATTGTGGATATATATGATCTATTTAGATCAGCTATAGGATACCTATATATACTCTAGGATTGATTGGTGACTGGTGTGATGATATTGTAGTGACATGATGTCCTACAATTATCATTGTCGTTGTGATGATTGTTATATCATCAGCCTAGAGTAAAGAGAATGCAGGTGTGTAGCGACAACAATTTCATACTTGGTATGAATTGTATGAGCGTTTGATTTTCTTATTAGACTTACTGATGACTTAGTCGTCCAGGGATTTGGGAAGTCGTGTATTCTGGACACGATAGGATCATTTGTGGTCATTGGAGTTGCGTAACTTGGCCATTGTTGAGGGTGATAGTTGGAGTTGCGCACTCGACCACCATAGATGGTGGTTTTCTTGGTATTGATTTGATTATTATCATATATATGGATAGGATGCTCTAGCGGTACTATATCGCTGATTGGTTGGATCAGGAAGGTGATGAAATTTACTTGGTCTGCAGCTTGTGAAACTAGTTTTAGGGCTCAGACGATGGTTGACTTTTACGCCAGTGTTAATTAATTATTCTGGTGTGGATGGAAGGGTAGTGTATATGGATGCAACCTTTCGGGGATCGGAGCAATTCCGATGCTATAGAATAGGACGTATCCTAAGATTACGACAGTTAAAGAACTGCGAGATAAGTCATATATATGACGTGGACTTAGCAGTGATTAGGTTGTATTGTAGAGGTGAAGAGCAGGAATGCTCATGGGATTTTGGCTAGCTACGAGATAACTACTATAGAGTAGCTGAAACACAAATGGTTGTAACAAGGAAGTTTGGTCGTGATAGCCTCCCATGCACTTACAGAGTGTGTGGTGGAGTGGATGTTGGACGGTAGATGGACTACTGTCTCTAACACCGAGGAGGATAATGGTTTCTGAAGTTGCATTAGTTTAAGGAACAGATGCTTCAGGAAATCCTGATTCCGGAATGGAAGTAGAAGCATATTATTATAGATTTTTGTAGTGGGTTGCCTAGGACACATCAAGGTCATGACGCGATTTGGGTAGTCATTGACCGACTAACCAAATCCGCGAACTTCTTAGTGATTTGGAAGACGAACTCTTTGGATCGTTTAATAGAGTTATATATTGTCGGGATATCATCAGATTGCATGGTGTTCCTTGAGCATTATATCAGATAGAGATCCCCGATTCACGTCCTGGTTCTGGCAGAGTCTGCAGCAGGCCTTAGGCATACAGATTCTCATTTTAGTACTGCATTCCATCCGCAGATAGATAGATAGTCTGAGCGGGCCATTTAGACACTCGAGGACTTGTTAAGGTCCTGTGTAATGGATTTCGGGGGCAACTGGGAGGACCAGTTGCTAGGACCCATAGAGCTCAGTATGAGACAGGGTTGGTCCGTACTATCAGACGTAGGATGGCAGAGGCGCAGGATCGTCAGAAGAGTTATGCAGATCGGAGACGGAGACCTCGGGAGTTCTCTATTGGTGACCAGGTATTCCTGCGAGTCTCACCCACGAAAGGGGTGAAGAGATTTGACCTCTGTGGTAAGTTAGCTCCAAGGTACATTGGGCCTTTTCGAGATTTTAGTGAGGATCGAAGCAGTCGCTTACCGCCAAGTGCTACCACCGTCTTTGGCTGGTATCCATGATGTGTTTCATGTGTCCATGCTGAGGAAGTATGTGCAAGACTCTACACATATTCTATCAGATGTGTCAGGTTTCATTCAACCTGATGCTACTTATGCGGAGGTTCCGGTACGAATTTTGGATCACAAGGAACGACAGTTGCGAATCAAGATAGTGCGGCTTGTCAAGGTCGGGTGGAGTCACCTCACAGATGAGGAGGCTATTTGGGAGCTTGAGGAAAAGATTCAAGCTCAGTACCCCACTTAGTACTTGATGTGTGGTTTTCCCCAAGTACTTGAGTTGGCTTGATGTGACATTGCTTGTTAGTACTTGAGTAGGAAATTTGGGGACCAAATTTTAATTAGTGGGGGAGAATGTTAAATATTGGAAAATTTAAAATATTAAATTAAATGGCCAAAGAATTAAGGAAATAATCCTAGAAATTTTTCAGGATTTTTAGGGAATTTTAAGAATTTTTGCAGAATTTTTCTAGATTTAAATGGAGCTTGTAAGAGATTTGTACGGGGATAAAATAAATAGGCTTTATTTAAAGGGTATTAACCTAAACCGGAAAACCTAATTTCTATTTTTCCTTTCTTTTTCTTCCCTCGTGAGACCTCCTTGGCGATTCCATCAGCCTCTTCTTCCCGCCGCACGCCTCTCCCTTCTCCACCATCGCTCTCTTCTCCGACGGCAGCGCGCCACCTCCTCACGCGTCCGCCCTTGTGAGGCAGCGCGAGACCGTGATCACCGACCCACGCGTCGCCGCCACGGTCACAAGATCGTCGCCGGTCTCTTCTGCCCTACGCAGCCGCGCCTCCGGTCAGCCGCTCGCATGTTGTCGCCATCGCCGCCCACACGCGCTGCTCGGCGTCCGTGGCCGCCGACTCTCTCTCATCGTCCATCGCCTCCCCGAGCGATCGTCGCCATTCGTTGCGCTAGGTCACCGTCGCCAGGGGTGACCCTCGCCGTCATCGTAGCCTTCTCTCGGTGGCTTGGCAGTGGCGTGACTAGAAGAGGAGGAGAGCGTCGGAGTGAAGGGGGTTGTTTTACGGTTGGCTATCGCCGGAGCAAGGTGAGGCAGTGTTACCTTTTTGCTTTGGACGAGATTTAGGGATTTTTCCTTTGGTTGAGCTTGATGCGTGTTGATATATATATTTATCTGTTCATTATATTCTGTTGTTGTTGTGGGTCTGCGGGCCTTGTATTAACCCGAAATGTTGCCACGTACAGGGGAGATGCCGTCCGTTTGATTTTCGGCACGGTATACTCTCGAGGCGTGACAATTTATTTGTGGTATTTTACATTCTCCCCCACTTAATAAAATTTGGTCCCCAAATTTCGTACTATCCTGCAAACATTAAATTCAAGTAGGTTTCCGAAAGGACCATATATCTCAAGTGAACAGATGAGGATACTGAGCTCAGATCTTTTTCTCAAGCTCCCAAGTAGCCTCCTCATCGGTATGGTGATTCCACCCGACTTTAACAGTTCGCACAATCTTATTCCGCAACTGTCATTCTTTGTAATCCAGAATCCTTACCAGAATCTCTTTGTAAGTAGCATCAGGTTGTATGGAACCTGACACATCCGACAGAATATGTGTAGGGTCTGTCACATACTTCCTCAGCATGGACACATGAAACACATCATGAATACCCATCAAAGATGGTGGTAGCGCTAGGCGGTAAGAGATTGCTTGGCTCCTCTCCAAATCTCAAACGGACTAATGTACCTAGGAGCTAGCTTACCATGGAGGTCAAATTTCTTCACCCCTTTTGTGGGTGAGACTTGCAGGAATACATGGTCACCAATAGCGAACTCCAGAGGTCTCCGTCTCCGATCTGCATAACTCTTCTGCCGATCCTGCGCCTCTGCCATCCTTCGTTTGATAGTACGGACCAACTCTGCCTCATGCTGAGCTCTCTGGGGTCCTAGCAACTAGGCCTCCCTAACCTCCTACCAGAGGGTGGGTGTACGACACTGTCTACCATACAATATTTCAAACGGGGCCATTTGCATAGCCGAATGATAGCTATTATTGTAGGCGAATTCCACTAACGGCAAGTGGTCCTCCTAGTTGCCCCCGAAATCCATAACACAAGACCTCTACAAATCCTCTAGAGTCTGAATGGTCCGCTCTGATTGTCCATCTGTCTGCGGATGGAAAGCAGTACTAAAACGAATCTGTGTGACTAAGGTCTGCTGCAGACTCTGCCAACATCGGGACGTGAACCGGGGATCTCTATCTGATATAATGCTCAAAGGAACACCATGAAAGCTGATGATCTCTCGACAATATAACTCTGCTAAACGATCCAAAGATTCGGTCTTCCGAATTGTTAAGAAGTGTGAGGATTTGGTTAGTCGGTCAACGACTACCCAATTCGCGTCATGGCCTTGACGTGTCCTGGGCAAACCCACCACAAAATCCATGGCAATGTGATCCCACTTCCACTCGGGAATAGGAATCCTCTGAAGTAGTCTGGCTGGTCTTTGGTGCACAGCCTTTACCTATTTCCCAACTAGACATCTAGCAACAAAATCTGTGATGTCTTTCTTCATGTCGTTCCACCAATACAAATGCCTTAAATCTCGATACATGTGGGTTTCGCCTGGGTGGATCGCAAATCGAGAACGATGAGCCTCCTGGAGTAACTCATCCATGACCGGGTGAGACTGAGGTACGCATAATCTGCCCCGAAAATAAATAATACCTTCGTCATCTTGGATGAACTCAGTCTGTTGTCCAAAGGTTATCTGACTGCCAATGAACCGTAAGTGTTGATCACTGGCTTGAGTCTCTCAGACTCTCATCCTGATAGATGACTGAGCAACCATGGCAACAGGAACACTCTGCTCTGTCGGTCCCTACTCCTCAAGGCCCAACTCGGAGAAACCCTGAATCAAATCCGTGATTAAAACTCGGTAGCAAGCTAAAGTACCTCGGGACTTCCGGCTAAGTGCATCGGCAACCACATTGGCTTTTCTTGGGTGGTAGCTAATTGTACAGCCATAATCATTCCGGAACTCCATCAATTCACGGCTCATCAAATCCATGAATACTGCTGGAGTATTGGTAATAATCAAATCAATACCAGGAAACCACCATCTATGATGGTCGAGTGCGCAACTCCAACTACCACCATCAACAGTGGCTAAGTTACGCAACTCCAACGACCTGGCCCAGTCAATCGTGTCGAATACGACTTCCCAAATCCTGGGCGACTCGATCTAATAAGATAATAAGATAATCATAAGCTAATACAATTCATACCAAGTATGAAATTATCGTCGCTACACATCTGCATTCTCTTTACTCTAGGCTAATGATATAACAATCATCACAACAACAATGATAATTGTATGACACTATGTCACTGCAATATCAACCCACCAGTCTTGAATCAATCCTAGAGTATACACAAGTGTCCTATTACTAATCTAAATAGATCTTCTATCCACAATGAAGGATATTCATTTCCTTCTACAACTACCGCATTCTATCATCGATAATCGATGTATAATCTCAAATGTCCATCTCTCTTTTAACAAAGAGTTCTGGATCTTCTCTAGAAGAAATACTGGGACAGATAAATATCCTATCCAACACCTCCTATAATAAGGTAAAACGATCTTTCATCGTCTTGACCAGTGTAGGTATACACGCCTTATCCATAACCAAATCACTAATAGTAGGGACTGATATTCTCTAAGGGTTTTCTCCTTGACCTTCAAAAGGGTGACTAGCAGGCTAAATCCCTAGCTTCCTAATTCGACATCAGTCGGCACCTTTAAAGAGTTCGTATTTCTGAAATCATCGTTAGGTTCCGCAAGGTCAATACGTCGTCGACCTTGTCCACGACCATGAGTAGGGGCAATTCACTAGGTAGCATTTCCTACAATGAGTAAGTATCTAACGAGAACATAATGACAACTTCCTTTCACATAAGAAAAGTACAGTAACCACTAAAGACAATACTTTTCCTATAGCTCAGAGATATCTTTCAGCTTGCTTAGTCTCAAAACATGAGAACTCCCAAAAATCCAAGGAAAAGAAAAATCCTCGAAACATGAAACCCACAAACCAAAATCGCAAACCAATAAAATTGTCACGTCCCGGGAGAATATCCATCATCCAAATGACGGAGGAGCCCCTTAGTGACAATATTCAGAAATACATAGACCATATCTGGTAAAAACCTCGAAATAATAATAGAAATATAAGTATTTTATTAACTGCATACATGCACGACTAAACATATATCAATTAAAGTAAAATAGTTTTATGACACCAAATCAAATTGCGACAAAATCCAAAGTGCCTAAACAAAATGCAATACCGATAAAGTAAATAAAGCGGCATCTCGACGATGCAGTGGAACAAGCACGACAAGGAACTCTCTGAGCGACACGAAGGTAGGTCAATAGAACACGTCCTCCATCAGTTAACCTAGAGGATAAGTGAGGAGGGGGTGAGTACAACCACTCAGTGGATGGATAGACAATAGTGCATAATCATAATGCACCTAATGGAAGTCAAAGGAAACAAACTAGAGTAACCCAACCCTCAGAGTACCAATATCAGTCTGCAACTAACCTGGTCAGCAGTATAACAAATATACCCGCAACATACACAACCACCGTAATCTACAAGCAATGCACATCCGGATACCACGACAAAGCCTCGTGGCTCTCGAGGTAATACAAAGGGAACTATCTATCAGCTACCGCAAACGAAACTCGTGGTTCGAAAATCAACACGCTAAGCACTATCTACGCACAACTATATGCTACCACGAATGAGACTCATGGGTAAACATGCAGTAAAAAGACTCAATGTCTGCGGCAATGACATGCTACCACGAATGGGTCTCGTGAGCAGACAGCGTATATAGATATCTAGTTATTGACTGCACGCACAACATGCTACCACTAATGAGTCGCATGGGCAGTCGATTATCCTAGGTTGTTAAGCCTAGGGTTATCCAATACATCTAGCATAGAACGACTATCAATGTCGATAAAGATCATTGATCTAAAATTAAACCCATTGAGGCAATCAAGCGAGAGTTTCAACACCTCTAATAAGAAATGTTTACCAAAGTCGGTAAAGATCTTCGACTTATAAATTAATACGTCGAGATAGTCAAGTCTAGGGTTTCGTCCTAGCAAACAGGAAATGCCTATCAAGGCCAATAAGGACAACAAATCTACTAACAAGCCCGACAAGAGGGTTAAGCCTAAATTATACCATTTCTACCAGTTCAATCATGCATGCTACAATATGCTACCACAAACAGATCTCGTGGGTACTTAAGATGTAAAGTAGCTATCTAGCTACAGACGTCATACGAATCCGATTATCACCAACTCCGAACGAATAACGCAAGAATATAACCTTACAGTAGATTATCTCAACCATGCATGGGAGACATATTCGGCCACAGATATACAAAGCAACCATAGAGAGACTCTACTGCAGACTCTCTCTCAACCAAGAATGGGAGATATAGTTGACAGCCGAGATATGAACAATGTTATATACCCTCTAAGGATTAATCGCATCATAATCATACGACCTCTACTAGTCCGATCACCATATCAACTGAAATAGTAAATGGATAATCATATATCAATAAGCACATCCGGGTTATTACGCCTAGGGTTCCAACACCTAGGGTTTTACTAATGTTTCATTCCTGAGATCCCCTCCTACGGAATAACCTCATCTAAGTTATTCTATCTCTACTAGTCTCAATCACGGTATCCACCGCAATAACACATAACCAAATAAACATGTAACAACGATATCCAATAAACGACAACATAGTCATACTAATGGCAATCAATGGCTGAAATTTTATTTAGGGTATATCTAAAGGGGTCATGCCAGTACAAAGTCAAAGCAATATGCTATAGAGCATCAAGTGCAAATATACCATAAACCACGTAAGCAACGTAATCATATCATCATGCACTAAATCTAGAAAATTTATCTCTAGAATTTATTCACCTGTTAGCCGTCTGGATATGTCCTGTCGTCGCGAAATCCCTAAATTAACCTCGTCAATAATACCTCGAATTTCTGAAACATAAAAATCGTCGGAAATCCGTACAAATCTGAAAATACTCAAGTTAACCTGCCAAACGTGGCAAACTCCGAAAACCCAAAGACCTTAAGGAACTCGGAACCTATGCTCTGATACCAATTAAATTGTCACGCCCCGAGAGAGAGTCCCCGCCAAATAAAAATCTGACAGCATCTCCCCTGTACGGGTGACAATATGAAACTTGCATACAAGGCCCACACGACCTACTATACATCGGTCAACACGACCGGAACAAAAACCACACATACAGGTCATAAATAGGCCTCCGTCCAATAATCAAAGTAAATAATAAATAGTCTACACTATCTAGACTTACCCCTTCTGCCATCTAAGCAGGAATACACAACCAAAATGAATCCACGAGTACATAATCAAAACACAAATCCTAAACATGTCTTCTAGTTAAAAACCGAAACCATAAGACCACCAAAAACAAATCCATTTAGATGAGGGGATTTGGTAGCTGGACTCTCCTGACAGTTTCATCCTGAAAAGAAATATAAAGCAACGGGGTAAGTTCAACGAACTCAGCGGATAATAGTCGATACGCATAGAAGATATAGCTAACAATAATAATCATGCCAGTATAGTCTCCTAATCAATAATAGATAATGCAAGAAAGAAATGCGTAAAGACTGTACTTACCTAAATCTCCTATCCTGACATAGGAGTATGAGTCATACCAGTAGAAATAAGATCATTAGGAGAAATACAAAAATATATCTTGTATGCATGTCAATCATATGCAACAACCAAGCCAGCAATCAAAATGCATCAAACACAAACAAATGTCATCCATGCAATATGCATGCGATGCAAATGACATGGTCACCCCTGATGCCAGTCAGGCGCTTCACACGCGATGGTGAAGCCGAGTGGGTAGGGCTATGACAACTGTACACTCTGCCATAATTGCTCCTGAGTGACCGAATGGACAAGATGTTGTCAGAGTACACCTATCCTCCTGCCCCAAACAGAGTGGGGGAGCAAAGCTCTCATCTCCCGGTGTCATAGACCAGAGGAGGGATCCCTGCCCGCTACCACACTGCCTCATCGCTACCCATGAGCGGACCAGTGGAGCCTGACAGAGATACTGCACACACCCTCCTGATGTACCACTAACCCATGAGTGGCAACGTGTGCAGATCATGTAACTGGCTGCGGGCTCAACTACAAAGGAACCCCGTCCAGCCAGCATGCAATCGTGCAAGATGGTGCATGACACTAAAGCATGTAACACCAAACAAAAAATACGTCTCCGAATAATATGCACAAAACACCAACCAAAAATACGTCTCCGAATAATATGCATAAACAAATGGGTACATATCAATGACCTAGGTAAAACAAGAAAGGTATAACTAAAAGCTGATCAAATGCATGTATCAAGTAGGCACAATAACATACAAGACAGTTAAACATAAAAATCATTGCAAGCTATAACCAACTAAGCATATCAATATGACCATATCTAAAAGATAAGTCAAAATACCCGCCTGCTATGAAACTCGTGACAACTATCTTCACGCCCGTGGACCTGTCTCGTGATCGAAACCTGCATATAACAGACATTTTGATTAAGTGCTAGCATACAACCAATGATCGAATCGAATCCTACATCGACTTTGTATCCGATCAACTAGATTGATTTAGTTATCCTATTAACCTAACCAATCCTCCATATCAATCCCTATCGACATTCACAAAATACGCAACCCCTTCAAGCATACCTCAATGAAACATCCCCTTCACCAAAATGGTCACATTGTTATATACAAAACCTGGTAAAAACACACAGCTCAACCCAAATCTTACCTCAAACTCGATCCAACCCTTCGATCCCACTAATTGGCACCCACAGCCCATTTACAGCCATTAACAGCCTACACAACCCGTTCTATTCACTGTAACATCCCGCTCGCGTCTTCTCCTCTCACTCACAGCCGTTACAACAACACACACTCTATTCGCAGCCCATAACCGAGCCACTCCCGGATCCATCAACCATTACCACAACACAACCACCCAAAATCTAGCAATTTACAGCTAAAAGAGAGGCTAGATTAAGCTTACTAGCCTTGGAAGTCTCTCGGCAATATTCCTCCCCAGAACTGCCCTGTTCGCCGGAAACCTAACACCAACGCCAAATACTGCTGCCAAAAAAAAACATTTGCAACCATCTGAGCTAAAATTGAAAAAATTACGCCCAGAAGGGATCTCATCTGAGATCAAGGAAAAACAACTTCACTCACCTAATTCACAACCTCCACTGCCTTCACTGCCACGATAATCCCCTGCTCCAACCGAGTACCCGCCCGAATCACGTCGCTAGATCTGTAGCCAACGTCCCTCCCTCCAACCGAACCTCCCACCGAACAGATGTTAGCCACAGCGGAGGAGAGGAGGAGATGTCGCTGTGCTTGGAGAACCGCCCAAGAAAAATCGCTGAAGAGGGAAGGCTACTCGACGACCTTGCTTCCGTCCGAACCTCCCACCGTACGATCTCTGACCACCGCAGCGAAGATGAGGAGGCAGAGATATCGCGAATATGAAAGAGAAGTGGTCGCGGCGAGAAGAAATCGGGAGGATGCAGCGGTAACATAGCTATCGACCCGCGTGGCCGGCGACCTTACCACTTGTGAGCAGCCAGCGACAACGAGGAAGTGATCACGTGAGAAAGAGGAAGAAATCGAGAACCGCCCAGAAGTTAAGGAAAGACGGCGAGAAATGCAGTAACGGGAAGAAATGGGTCGGGTTTGTAATGGGTTAGGTTTTAAAACCCGATAAGTCATTATCCCAAGATACAATTAAATATACATCCGCTCAATTTAATCCCATAATAATATTATTCTTTAGAAATTTATTTGTGGTATTTTACATTATTAAATTTAAATGACTCGTGTGCGAGCGCAATATGTGCACGTCGAATAACTTTTCCTTGATAATGTTTCGATATATGCTCAGTTCACTATGAATAACCCATGCTTGATTGTGTATCCGGTCCTATTGTTATATCCTGAAAACAAATGTCTACCCTTGAAGTACTTTATAAGGGGGCAAATTTATTTTAAAAAAATTATGTCAAGCATAGGCCTCGACCATTCGACGACTCAACACTCGACCTCTCAGCTCAGCCAGCTCAACGCAGCCTCTTAGTTTAGCCAATTTGACATTCAGTCAACTTGGCTAGACACTAAACTACTCAGTCAACTTGACACTTGATAGCTCAACCTCTCAATTAAATTGGATACATAATACTCAACTAACTCAGTTATTCAGTCATCTTGGGTACATAGCTAATTCAAAAGGGTATCATCTTGACAAATAAATTTAAGTTATTTTCAACAAGTATTTAAATTCAAATTTTTTCTGTATCTCCAATGAACAATCTTCGAAAGAAGGTTGAATAATAGAGTTTGATTTGGATAGATTATTATATTATCATAATTTAATTTTTAGGTAAAATTTGTTATATATGGAGTTTCATCCTAGTAGCTAAAGATTGTTTGAGGTTCGAGATTGATCCTTAGTCATTAAAGAGCTAGACTAATCAAGATAATTCTTAACTAACCTCTAGAACGTTTGCCTTTAAGTCAAGTAATTAAGCATTGTGTCAATCAAGTATATATTCAAGTTATTTAACACTTTTTTTTTACTTTTGATTAGAAGTTGACCAACCAAATATTGAGATTGGTTGACATATTTTTGTTTTTGTTCAAAATTAAGTGTGTTATTCAAGTTTTCATAAGCGTGGATTAAGTTTACTCATAATTGAACATTGAGATTTTCAATGATCATATTTTGTGACGTACAATTATGTCCTAACAGGTTGTATTTGATCAACATGTTTTGGTGTATTTGACAAAAAAAAAATTTAAGTTAGCTAGGCATTCACCTATACTATTAATGTATGTGTGAAGTTTACAATGACTTAGTAACATGCACATGAAGCTTATGATTCAATATGGTCAAGTTGTGATGTAACTTGGTATGATTAAGTTGGTTCAACTCAAGGCTTAAAAGATTCACTAGATTTTAGAAAAGGATGGTACATATCATCCAGGTAGTCCTCGGTATTTTAGGGTCCTAGACAAAACAATAAAAATGTGATTCTTTTATAGATAAAAAAATTATTTTTAAATAAAAATTGAGTCATTTTCTTTATAAATTTTGAAAAAATTTGTTTGGGCTCTGGGCAAGGGCCCAGTTGCCCTTACCTAAGGCTGGCTCTGCATCCAAGGGAATGTAGAACAAGGAAATATTGGAGTTGGTTTTACAATTTTAATGAGAATTGTAAGAGCTAGCACTACAAAAAATATAGTCATTAGTGACGAATTTAGCGACGAATTTTAAAAAAAAAATCGTTGCAAAATAAATTAGCGACGAATTTAGTGACAAAAATATTTTCGTTGCGGATAAAGCGTCGCAAATATTAGCGACAAAAATAGCGACGAATTTTAGCGACGAATTTTAGGGACGAATTTAAATTTTCATCGCTAATTTTGATGCAGAAGTTACGAAGAATTCAAAAATTCGTCGCAAAAAATTGCGACGAACTAATATTTTCGTTGCTAATTTTCGCAACGAAAAAAAAAATTCATCGCAAAACTTTACGATGAAAAAATAAATTCATCGCAGAAAATTCGCAACGAAATATTTCGTTGGTAAATTTGCGACTGATACAAATTCGTCGCAAATTTCGTCGCAAAAAACCATATTTTGCGATGAATTATTTTTTCGTTGCAAAATTTTGCGACGAATTAAATATTCGTCGCAAATTTCGTCGCAAAATTCGTTGCAGAATTTGTCGCAGGTTAGTTTCGTTGCTAAATTCGTCGCTAATTTGCGACGAAAATAAAATTCATCGCAGAATTCGTCGCAGAATTCTCAGAATTTAGCAACGAATTTGTATTTTTGTCGCTAAATAAAAATTTTTTTAACAGGTTCCATCCGTTTCGATATTCTATCGTATATACAAATTTTCACACACACAAAACAAAACACAATAAGTTCTAATATCTAAATAAATACATTCAATACAAACAAAACACACACACATTCAATACAATAAAATAATATTCAATAATATCCAAAAATATTTCATATCCAAATAAATACAAACTAACACAATAAGTTAAAAATAATACAACATTCCAAATAAAAAGTTATATCGTACAACATTTCAAAGATCAACATAGTTCTGATATCCAAATAACAATGTCCACACAAAAGATCTCAACACATGCGAAAGAAAAAAGAAAAGAGCATCTGCTAAGCAATGACCGACATTCTTCTACCTGCATTAGAAAAGAAACAAACAAAAAGTATCATACATTAAAAAAAACTATATACTAACACGAAAATAAATATGCAAAGACTTACAATGATGTGCATTTTCAACCGCCATAAGGATTGACTTCATCGATCATTCCTGTTTAAAGCAAAATAAAAATTACTAATCAAAAATTAAAAAAATGAAGGATTAACAAACTCAATAAACTAAAAAATTTTAAAAGTACAAATTACAAACATGCATACAATATCATCATCGTCGCCGCCATCATCGTCATTACTAGGAGGAATATGACTTGGACCAGAACTAAATTGCTGAAACTGTCGCATAAGAAAGGCTTGTTGTCGTCGCATTTTTATCATTTCTTGATCCCTTTGTGAGTTTTGTTATTGTATTTCTAGAATTTGTTGATCTCTTTCAAGTATTATGCCCTTCAAATTGCTAACCTCCTCAGTTAAGTTATGTATTTGTGCCGCTACTGCTAGTGGAGTAGAAGAAATAGATCTACGAGGAGCATTATGCATTCTGCTCAGAGAACTCATACCTAATATTCTTCCCCCTTTTGATCCTCCACTCGCCTCAAGCCATAAATCCAAATTATTACTAACAAATGACTCAGATCCCTCATTATCACCGTCATCTCCTGAAATTCTCTGAGATGAGGATAACTGATCATATCTCTCCTACACAAAATTAAAATTTTAATCAGAGCATATACATAACTAACAGAATTAAAGTTATAAAGTAAGTTTAAAGATTAATTCAAACCTTAATTGCTCTAGCTCTATCTCCACTCCAAGTCTTTTTTTTTTTTTGGAAAGTGCGAACGAAAGTATCTATAAATTCCGGCTCCTTTCCCAATTCCTTAGACTAAATATAAGAATGTTAGAAATAAAATAATAATCTGAAATAAATTTAAAAACTAATTGTAGAATTAAAAAATTACCAATCTACGTGAATGCTCCTCGATATTTATAGATCCTCCCGCATATGTTGCAGATAAGTCTCCAGAATTACATGCTTGATTTAATTTATTCTGTTGACTCCTTTTTTTGCTCTCATCAGATTGCCAATAATTGGAGATTTTAGTCCAATATTCCGACGTGACACAGGCTGGTTTTTTTCAGTACTTTTGGCATGACTCAATACATGTCGGATATGATCGCCACATTTTTTTTTAAAAATTCTTTTAACTTCCAAGTCTTGAGTAGGGTCCCAAATAAATGTCCGCTGAGATGGAAAAAAAAAACAATTGATTATATAATCACTTATTTAATATATAAAATGAATCAATTATACCTTAAACTCGCACCACCATAGTTCTTTTGTAGGTCCTGGCGTACTTGAGTATGACAATGAGTCTCCTCTCCAATAGTTATTCACGATTTTATTGATCTCGCGAATAACAGTTACAGAATTTTCGAACCTATGATAAAGTGAAAAAAAAATTGGATAAAAAATTAAGATAGTTTAAAAATTATAATATTTATATTACTTACGAATCTCCAATCGGAAATATATACGGTCGACTTTCGATGTTCTCAGTAGAGGAGTGTCTGGAGTGCAATTGAATTTGAATGGGAAGGCCACATGAATGAGATGATGCTGGCGGTGATCATGTGAAAGTCGGCTGATCGAGGCATGTAGGTATAGTCTTTGGCGGCGTGAATCGATCTGGCGATACTAGTGTTGTGTCGTCTCTGGCCACCACGTCGAAACTATCAACCAAAATCAAAATTAGAATAAAGCAAATAAAACTTTTATGCTTAATGAAGAACATGAAAAACTTACAATATTCATAATGAAGATATGAGAGACTGCGAGAAGCTATGATGATGTCACCTCTGATAACCTATAAGAACAAAATATACACAACATACAGAGACAAAAGATATAAATTTAACAATGAGACATTATATAAACAAATAATTGAGATAAGAAATTTGGTAAAATTATAGTTTAAAACTAAAATTATATATAAAAAAACTTACCCTAGACGTCAAAATTCAAAGTCCTCATTATCATCTTCCTCATCCTCATCGGTCTCCTCATCCTCGGTCTCCTCCTCCTCGTCCTCCCCCTCCTCCCCCTCCCCCTCCCCCTCCTCCTCCTCATCATCATCAATTTCAGTTGCATCCACATTTATCACTATTCCATTGGAATCTCGTAACGTTGGAATAATATATTCCTCGGTATGAAACATATTTGTAACTTTGTCTTGTTGATATGCAATGTCTTGCCAGCGCTCTTCAATTTTTTTCCGTGCTTTTGTTTTACAAACAGCCCACCATTCATTTTTGTCACGCTTCAAACTAGGATATGGAGCATAGAAAACTTGAATCGCTTGTTGTGCCAAAATAAATGGTTCATATCTCTTATACAATCTTTTATGATTTATTTCAACCAAATTATACTGTGGATGCACCTTCATCCCTCTGACGGGGTCAAACCAGCGACACATAAATAAGATAACTCGCATTTCTGGACCAGGATATTCAATCTCTATAATTTCATCCAGCAAACCATAAAATTCATTGCTTGCACCTCCATCATTGGAAGACTGAACACATACTCCACTATTCATTGTACTCTTTCCATTTCCATATTCTTGAGTATGGAAATTATAGTCGTTTATGAAATATGCTGGTCAAGTGCGTACCATTGCTTTTGGACCCCATGATAGATGGATTAGCAATTCTTGCTGAACGTGAGTTTGATTAGCATAAACCTATACTCAAATGAAAATGATATTTATTTAAAAGCTAAGATATGTGTAAACAAAAATGAGGTAATTAAAACTGCTTACATATGATTTGAACCATGGTGCAAATTCTTGATCGCAGAAGTGATCAAACTCACGTGTCGGGATTTCAGAATATAAGTTTTGGAAAATCCTATAATAAAAAAATGAATTATAACATAAAAAAATTAACACTTAACGAAGAAATAGGAAATATATACTAACTCGAAATATGGTGATACTTCTGGACAATTAAGTAAAACATATGTCTGGGCTGCCCGCCATTCTTGATCAGTTAAGTATCGTTGCTTACACGGTCCACTTGGTCGACCAAGATAATTAAAAATTGAGAATGAATTCAAATTGGGATCGACAGGACCTTCATCATTCCTTCCGGATTTCCGTCTTTTGGTCTGAACGTGAGGCTCAAAATAATATGATGCAAAAGTTGTTACTTCCTCCACAATATATGCATTCACAATAGAGGCTTCAACATGTGCCTTATTTTTCACTTTTTTCTTCAAATGATATAAGAATCTGATTGTAATATAACAAATTGTATTAGAAATGAATATATAAAAAAATTATACATTTTTATGCAATAATAACGAAGTATAGAATATGCGAATTATACCTTTCAAAAGGATACATCCATCGATAATGAACTGGTCCTCCAACTTTGGCCTCATATGGCAAGTGAACCAAAAGATGTTCCATTGAATCAAAAAATACTGGCGGAAAAATCCTTTCTAAATTGCACAAAATTATTGGAATGTCTCTCTCTAACTTCTCCATGTGTGAATATCCCAAAACTGTTGAGCATATATCATGAAGAAAAATACTTAACTCTGTAATGGCACCCCATACAAAATTCGGTAAGAGTTCTTTAAAGGCAATAGGAATTAGTCTTTCCATGAATATATGACAATCATGGCTTTTCAAACCCATCAATTTGCATTCCTTCATATCGACACATCTCCCAAGATTAGAAACATACCCATCAGGAAATCTCAATGACTTCAACCATTCACAAACAACACGTCTCTGTTCCTTATGCAATGTATAAACTGCCTTTGGTTTTGGTCCCCTACTATTTTCATCAACATCAAGGGTGGATCGTTTACAAATGAGTCGCATATCTTTTCTTGCATTCAGATTATCTTTTGTTTTTCCGGTGATATCCATCACTGTATTTATCAGATTATCAAAAATATTCTTCTCAATATGCATAACATCGAGATTATGATGAATCAAATTACTAAACCAATACGGTAACTCCCAAAATATACTTCGTTTGGTCCATTTATGGTTGCTTCCATATTCATAAGTTGTACCATGTGGCTCTTCAATATGAGATGGAAAGTGAAGAACTCGTACCAAATATCTTGACCTGTCAATCTCAATGGCGAAGGTGTTCTTTCAATTCGATTCCTAGTGAATTCATCTTTATTCCTTCTGAAATTATGATTTAGTGGTAAAAATTGTCTATGACAATCAAAATAACTCGGCTTCTTACCATGCTTCAATCTAATCGACTTTGATCTCTCCATACATATTGGGCATCCTAAGATCCCTGCAGTACTCCAACCTGATAGCATACCATAAGCCGGAAAGTCATTTATGGTCCAAAGAAGAGCAGCCTTCATTACAAACATCTGATTAGTATGAACGTCGTATGTAGGAAAACCTTCATCCCATAGTTGTTTTAGCTCTGCAATCAATGGTTGCATATAAACATCTATTAACTTCTTCAGATTTTTTGGGCCAGGCACAACCAATGTTAAAAACATATACGGTGTTTTCATGCACATCCCAGGCGGAAGATTATACGGAGTTAATATAACTGGCCAACAAGAATAGTGTCTTCCTGATTTACCAAATGGAGCAAATCCGTCAGCACAGAGACCTAACCTAATATTTCGAGTCTCCTTTGCAAAATCAGGATATGTTCTATCAAAAATTTTCCACACCTCTGCATCTGATGGATGACACATTAGTCCCTCTTCTGTTCGATGATTTGCATGCCAAGCCATGTGTTCAGCAGTTGTCTTTGATGCATAAATCCTTTGTAACCTAGGAGTTAAAGGCAAATAAAACAACTGACTATATGATTTACGTCGTTGCTGCCTCCTACTAGTGCTCTTGTACCTATCTTGATTACAGAATTTACAAACATCTACATCTGCATCATCTCCCCAATATAACATACAACCATCTCTGCACACATCAATTCTTTCCACTGGAAGACCTAATTCTTTCATCAGTTTTTTCATACTGTACAAATCATTGGGCAGTATATGATCACGCGGCAATGCCTCTTCAAAAGCTTGAACAAAATTATTAAAACAATCTTCAGACACATTATGCTCTGCCTTGACATTCAACAGTCTTGCGGTGAACGATAGTTTAGTGTGAGTCTCACAACCAGCCCATAATGGTTCATCTGCAGCACTCAACACCTCCTGAAATTTGAGATATGCTTCATTATTCATATTTTCACCGATATCTGTTACTTGTACCTCTTCCAAGGGTGATGCATTAGTAAACATTTGCTCAACTGTTGGAGGACAACTTGAAGCTGCACCTTGTGATTGGGGAATCAAATTCGGGCCCGCTACATCATATATCATCCTCTGATATGGATTTAATTGATTATAATCACTTTGATCCCTAGAGACTTGTGTGTTGTGTCTATGATAATCCTCATCAGATATAAATGGTTCACCATGACATGTCCAGTTATAGAAATTTACAGTAAAACCAAATCTACAAAGATGCTCTGAAACTTTGCTAGACGGTAAAAATTTACCATTGTGACACTTTCTGCACGAACACCTTATCTGATTACCATCCATAAACTCAACATTACTAGCTGTGAAATTTAAAAACTCTTTCAACCCACTCATAAATTCATCAGTTAAACCCGGCGTTAGTAAATTCTATTATACATCCGACTCCTTTCCTTGCATTATATGCATTTCGATCAATTATATTAATATAAACTCCTAGAAAATACAATAATACGAAACTTAACATTAATTGAATCCTAACAAACATAATTTCAATGGAAACTATTATCTATAAAGTATCATTTAAATGGCAATGCAAATAGATTTTAACACTTTCCAATAGACAAAACATATAACATAAAATAACGATTTTAAAATTAGAGAATTTTTTATAAACGGCGAGAAATCCGGACAATGGTCGCGGCGCCGGGTGGAGGCGAGCGCCGGCGGCAGGAGGTGGCGGCCGCGGCGTTTGACAATGGCGGGCGGCGAGGCTATGGGCGCTTAGCAGGGAAGCGCCGGTGGATCGGGTGGAGGCGCGGCTGCCGGAGAGTGTTTGACACGGCGGCGAGCTCGCGACGCCGGTGGCAGGAGGCGGGCGCCGGCGGGCCGGTAGGAGCGGGCGACGGCGGGCGAGGCGGCCGACGGCGGTTGGCGGCCGGGCTGGGGCACGCGGTACGACGAGGGGGCGGCGGCGAAGCTGGCGGGCAGGGCTCCGAGGGCGGCGACGGGTCGGGTGCGCTAACTCGCGGCCGGACGGCTCAGCCATGGCTGGGGGGCACGCGCCGGACGAGGCGGCGGCGGCGGCCATGGCGCCGCTGGTCAGCGGCGGCGGTATTTGGCCAACCTAGCGGCGCGGCCGGCGCGCGGGCGCTGGCGGCGCCGGGCTTTTGCGGGCCGGGCCTGGGTGGCGACGCGGCAGTGGCGGCGCGTCGAGCGCGAAGGCGGCATGCGGCTGGGCGCGACGCGAAGGGAAGAAACGAAAGGATTTAGGGCATCGGGAATTAGGGCTTCGGGTAAGTTAAAAAAATTTTGCAACGAATCCAAAGATTCGTTGCAAATTTAAAAAAAAATAGAAAAATTTTAAAAGTTTGCAACGAATCTGTGATTCGTTGCAAATTTTTAAAAAAAAAATTAAAACATTTGAAAACATTAACTGATTTTTTTAATATTTTTTTTTATAATTTTAAAAAATTGCAATGAATCCACGGATTCGTTGCAAAATTATTGCAACGAATCCAGGATTCGTTGCAAATAATTTTTAAAAAAAAAATTAAAAACTTTAAAATCGTTAAATGAATTTTTAAAATTTTTTTTATAAAATTAAGAGTTTTCAACGAATCTATGGATTCGTTGCAAAATTAAGATTCGTTGCAAATAATTTTTTATTTTAAATTAAATAAAATACTTGAAACTCGTTAACTAACTTACAGATCTCCGTATGAGATAAAATCAGTGCTAATATTTCGTCTAGTTCTCCTCATTATATAAACATCATCAAAAATGTTTTAATCCGCGAATTTTCGAATATCGGTCTATCTGAAAAATCTAATTCACGTTCAAAAAATCACATATCGCAATATTTTCGATAAAATTTATTTTTAAAAATATATATATAATCAGGGGAACTAGACGAACACATAGAACTTGTTTCATCTAATTCCGAACTCTCTAAGTCACTTAATCGGTTTTGAAGAATTTTTAATTTTTTTTTTTTTCTAAAAATAAGAGTTTGCAACGAATCCTCGGATTCGTTGAAAATAGCAACGAATCCACGAATTCGTTGCCAAATATTTAAAAATATACTCGTTCACGAGAACTTGTTTTTTATTTTTATTTTTTAATAAAATAAAAATCTGCGACGAATTCTGATTTCGTCGCTAAATTAGCGACGAATTTTGAATTCGTTGCAGAAATTTGCGACGAAAATTATTTTCGTTGCCAATTTGAGATGAAAAAAAAATTCATCGCAAATATTTGCGATGAAAATTATTTTCGTCGCAAATAGCAACAGCTGA
The DNA here is from genome assembly GCA_025175895.1 of Wurfbainia villosa. Lineage (NCBI taxonomy): Eukaryota > Viridiplantae > Streptophyta > Magnoliopsida > Zingiberales > Zingiberaceae > Wurfbainia > Wurfbainia villosa. The sequence continues at coordinate 2,751,469 of CM046005.1, forward strand.
ACTGCTCCAACGAAAATCTGACTTCGTGTGTCTTCGTGATCTGCACTGCACGCACACAATTCCTTCGGAGTCTTTGTTCTGATTTTGCTAATATCCACAAGAACCTTCTGATGATCTGCGATTGGTCTTCTATAATCGGAAAGTAGCTCAAGGCCTGTGACCCTGATCTTACTCCTTTTATCCAACAGTCGGAGACTTCTGACTCTATTAAGTTGACCTGCAATATTTGCTTATCGGTCTCCAACTCTTAAACCCTTGTACGAAGTCATTTCTAAACTCCTGTCTCAATCCAATGTCTTTCGGCAGGATCTAATAGAAGATCCCGACATCCAAATCCAACTATAAGTCAATAACTCTGGGTGGCTTTAATCATCCATTCATCTTCTTGAGCTATTAGGTGATCGTAGCCTATGCAAGTCTCACGACTCTGCACAGTACAATATCACTAACCGATCACCCTTTCTTAAAGCTCAAGAATTCCTTACAATGCGTCACTAAAAGTGACACGGGGAAATACTCTCTTTCAACATCACTAAACCATGATCAAGTGATATATTATTTCTCGAAGATTATTTTCTGCATTTATCACCAAATACCGGCTTGACCCCGATAATGGTATGCAAATATCTCTACTTTCTCGGTATAACATGAGTTAAGTACTTAAAAGTACTCTCAAGGTTATACAACTCAGTACGAACAACTCAGGGATAAAATCCCTATGAAACACCGTAACCTAGCCTTCCGCTATCTGCATCAACAATAGACAATTTGTCTTGTCCATTACCCAACAGGTAATGATCTGACTAATACAGTTAGTGGAAATCTCTAAGACTGTAGTCTCTGATTTCCATAATAAATGTGACGACTTTGCCCCTGTTTTCTGACTCGGTATCAGTCGGCTCTCAGAGGTAAATCACCTCCTCGACACAGGTTCAAGACTCACAGACTCAACAGGTCGTTCCCGTGGTCAACTCATACCACGGTTACGAATAATAACCAACACACTACAGGTTATTTCCTTGGTATAAGCATCTAAATGCATAGCCAACAAAACCGGGAGTATAAACCCTAAAGGTCACTCCGGTTGGTCGCCTCGATGGACGACCCCTACTACAAGTCTGCACAGGTGTCATAACTCTATTGTATACACCTACTGATCAAGTTTAGATAAATATCTATTAAACCATAAATTTTTCAGGAATTCTTACCTCATGCCAATTGGAGCTCAGGCTGCTGTCCATCTCATCTCAGAAAACCAAAACCGAATAAATCGACTCCCGAGAATCCAAGACTCGACTCAAAAACAACATAATATGGCATCGCAGAACCTTGGGCTTTGATACCACTAAAGTTGTCACGCCCCGAGAGCATGCCGAGCCGAAAATCAAACGGACGGCATCTCCCCTATACGTGGCAACATTTCGGGTTAATACAAGGCCCGTAGGCCCACAACAACAACAATATATATATAACAAATAACAGCAGCGGAAATAAAGAGCGCATACCCACAACATACATAACAAAAATATACAGGTGTACACCACCTGACAAGTCCACAGTCAAAAACCGTAAATAAAACAACGACATAATGACAAGTCCATAACAAAACAAGGGTCCATGACATAGGACCAAAATCCATAACTCATAAACAAGTCCAAATCATAAGAGAGAAAAACAAAATAAACTCCTCGGGAGATATCGAAAAATGGAGATGGAAATTCCAAGTCGCCACGAAGGCGTCTACCTATTACAGGCGGCGTAAAAACCTGTGGTCGGAGGTGGTGAGTAAAACTCAGCAGGTAATCAGAGAAAACATGTAAATATATGTATCAATATTACATGTCATTTAACGGTTTAATCTACTCGTACAACAAGTATACATCAGCATAACAATAGATATGCATGCATATACTAAATAAACTGAACATCAACGATGCTGACATACCTGGCAGTCAGCTACTCTATCCTGATCCAACCTAGGCATATAATCACATCATAGGGTATAACAGTATAGTACTAACACAATATCCTAACCTGAGTCAAGGGTATCACTGTGAATATCCGATAGGTATACAAATATCAACCTACTACCATACAAGAAATGCAGTATCATGTATGAATATGTACAAACAAATGCAACAAGCATAGTACATATAAATGCATCATCAAAGTGAGTATACATATAGACTGTATCTGTATGTATACTAATCACCATCATCCATATATATATATATATATATATATATATATATATATATATATATATATATATATATATACAGGCAGGTATGTATATATATAAAAGCATATGCAAAACAGTATGATACTGGCAATGAATGCGGTATGCATGGTCATGCTCGCTCACCCCTACTCGCTACCACGACCCGGTGGCCTAGGTGGCACGACATGACAACTATCCCGACTCGACCACCACCACTCTCGAGTGACCGAGGTTGGGTAGTATGATCAAGTAGCATATGAGCGTAAAGAGCTCGCTACATGCACGGAGTCCTCGGCCGCTCCGTGACCGCGCTAATGAGCGGTCGAGTGTCACGCACCCAGGACAACTGCACGCAACTCCAACAACCATCGTCAATAATGGTAGAGTGCGGCACAACAAATGCTATGCCCTCACACCAGTTACTCCTCTGGAAGTAACCTGGGAGGCAGGATGACTGACGACTCTCTCTCAACCCCAAGGGGAGACGATGTCGTCAGTATACATGCAATGACATGAGTCTGTCTCACATACGTAACATCTACCCTAGACTCTGTTCAACAAAGAGTCACACCCAATTGATCAGTACACTCTCTATCCTGTAGAGAGTCACTCATCTAATCAGGACAAGCTAGGACCATCGGTCCGTAGCGACACACTGTCCACGACTCTCATGACCATTCACACAACCCGTGATTGGTGAATAAATGTGCAACATACAGGTATGGAATAAGTCCTACATCTAGGGTCATACTTATCCACAGAGGACCTTTTTGCCAAATTTACAATTTAGGTCAACCTCCGTACTCTAACATCTACACCCTACTAAACAGTTAGACCTACTTACATCACATCTATAACTTCTAGATCATGCTAGGGAATATGTGATATCAATAATCGAGCACACATATATATCAACGGTAAGTTCAAGCATACGATAAACAGAGCATGATCAAGGTAATATGAACACCTAAGGTTCATATCTATGTCTAAATCTGAAAATCATTACATCTACCCAACCAGTAGGAAATTACCTACCTGATACGAAGCTCGAATAATCCTCACGACCGTAGACCTGCTTTGTATCCCAAACCTGCACAATAATAACAAATTATGGTTAAGTACAAGTCTCCGATAATTGTACGTACAAATTACTAAATCGTTCTATATTCTCACTCTTTTCCTGAATACATTTTAACCACACCGATCCTATCCAACCGATTCACCATAACCAACTCATAATGAATCACCGACATCCTCAAGATCAATTACGGTGAATAGATCTAACCACACTTACTTCACCCATCACAACTCCCTAACAGAGCATAACCAACATAATCCAATACACTAAGATCTCCAAATCAAAATATATCAGACATCAAACTAGTAATAACCGAACATAATCAACACCCAAAACAACCAATACTACTCCAATCACAGCTCCTCTTCTTCCTACAATGATCCGAGCTACACTTGCATCAATCGGCAAAAGATACCCACAGTAAGAACGATTCCAACGAATCTGGTCTGTCCATCCCTTCCAATTCCACAGCCAAGACTAGAATTTTGACTCACAGCCCCTTCTTACAGTGATTCATAGCCACTCCAACACCGTCGACACCGCTTCACATCCCTCCCCATCTTCACAGAACACGCACAGGACATACACATCTCAGATCAAATCCCAGCCACAGACCACAAGGATTTACAACTGCAACGAATGAAAAATCAACACAGATCGACTTACCAGTGGTTGGAACCTCCACTGGCAGCACTCCCTATTACCGGCAGTTCTGTTCACCGATTGCAAATGGGGCTCACGATCCCTGCCCTAGCACCAGCAGTTTACGACCGATCAGAAAAGGAGAGATCGCCTGCTCCGGTAGAAATCACGAAGACCTCCAAATCTCCAGTTCACCGGCGAAAATCGGCGCTCAACCACCGCTGCCCTAAATCAGTGGATCAAGCTCAACGAAAGAAACCATATCCAGAACTCATATCTCGTCCGCAACAAGAAGGAAAAATCGGCCCTTACCTAGCTCCGACGACCACCGACCGTAGAACCCTCCAATCGGCGCTCTGCTCCTTATTGCTGCGTCGTTGCCCGGCCACCGTCTGCTCCGATAGACATCTGAGCCCTAACATAGCTCATGGTGCTGGCTCCGTTGACCCCAACTCTCGGCAGCAAGTCGTCGTCATTGCTACCCAAGCACAGCGCCGTCGCCGTTGACCCAAGCCCCCAGATCGACTTCCTGCGCGCGTCTCACAAGACCCCTTCTCCGCGGTCTGAGCTCGGCGGCAAAGAATGCAGATCGCTCCATACCACTTGCTCCGGCGACGATCGGGAAAGACAGCTCCGCCGATCCAAGCTTCCAGCCACTCACGCGCTCTCGATTTCCAGCCCATCCGCGGAGGTCGTCCAAACCGATGGTCGCTGCCTGCCGCGAGGAAGAAGAACGGGAGGAAGGGAAGGTCTCGCGATGGGGAAGGGCTCGCGAGAGGAAGAACTCCCGAGGAAACAGTGAGGAGGGGAAGAGTTTCGGCCGCGGTGGAGAAATAGCAGAAGTCGCGAAGAACGGCGATTTGGGAAACTGCTCGTGCGAGGAAACGACGATTTGGGAAATAGATAAGGAGTCGGCTAAACGGATCAACATTAAAAGCAAACAGGTTGGATTTGGGAAAACAATCGGGTTGGGATCGGGATTAAATCAGTACTATCAATCCATTCAACTTAGGGTTTTAAGCTTAGGGTTTTTATATTTAAACTTAAATCAATTAAGCCCTATTAATCCCTCATAAGCAGATAACCCCAACAGGCTTTACCAAAGCCTATTAAATCTTTCCCCGCAACAACTATAGAAATTTCCATTTAAGTACCAGGAAAATTTCTAAAATTCCTCAAAAATCCATAGGGTCTTTTCCTAATTACCAAGTATATTTTTTTTGGTATTTTACACTTTTAATATGTTGGGTTCGACTTGCAGCTTTTGACCAATCATTGAGTAAACATTGCGCTTCCAAATTTTCCGGCCTTAAGCTAGAACGTCTCTCGTCCAATGTATTTCCTCCGATACTAAAAGCTTGTTCCACTGCAACCGTTGAAACTGGACAAGCTAGAATTTCTTTTGTCATTATAGATAAGATTGGAAATAATTGAGTTCTTTGCGACCACCATTTTAGAATGTCGAAGCTTTCTTCATCTGCATCACTAAAATCAAAAGAAATGGTCAAATAATTCTCAAGTTCCTGACTGGAACTTGAGGATCCTCGTGGACGTTTAGTCCGTTGCCTTAATAACAATTGTGCTTTAGTGAGTTTAGAAGTAATAATACTAGTTGTAGTGGATTGATGTATTTCATGTCCAATAATTTGTTCACCATATTTAATGTTATATTCATTATAAATATCATGTAAATGTGTTTTATTATTAAACAAAATCAAAAGAATATTAGGAGCAGTTTCGGTAATAGGGCTTAAAGATTCATAATATAATGCTAACATATCTTGCAAACCATCTAATTTAAGTCTAGGATCTAAAACAAAAGCACATAAAAATATTTCAGGAATGTTTAAGAAATATTTTTCCCATTTTTCTTTCATTACATAAATACATTGAGATAAATAAGTATCATTTGATTGAATATGTTCATTAAAAATACATGCAATATTACAACAATGTGTTAAAACTAAATGTGAAGTTGGATAATAAACACCTGATAATTGGTCACTAGCATCACTAAAAACTTTTAAATTTTCACAAATACTAGTGCATATATTCCATTGATTTGAAAACAAATAAATATCACGTGATTGAACATGTTGATGAAAAAACATACATAATAAATCTTTGTATTCAAAAGTAGATAACAATAATTTATAAGTAGAATTCCAACGAGTTGGAACGTCACGTGCAAACCGTTTAGGCTTTATGTCATTTATTTTACAAAATTTTCTCCATTCTTTCATAACTTGAGGATGTGTCCATAAATAATGAATTGCACTCCTAATTGGTTGAATATGCGATCCTAAATTTTTAAGTCCATCTTGAACACACAAATTTAAAATGTGACATGTACACCTAATATGAAAAAATCTTCCACCTATTGATGGTTTACATATATCAATAAGTTCACTAATACTAGAGGTATTTGCACTAGCATTATCAAAAGAAATTGAAAAAACTTTAGAAGTTAGACCATATTCTTCTAAAATAATAAAAATAAGTTGTGAAATATTTTGTGTCGTGTGTGTTTCGTTAAAACATCTATATGCTAGCAATCTTTTTTGAATGTCCCAATTATTATCAATCCAATGACAAGTAATACTCATATATGAACAACTTTGCCAATGATCACTCCAAATATCGGAACACAAAGAAACTTTACTGTTTAAACTAGAAAATTCTTTAATCAATTCTTATTTTTGTTCTAAGACTAATTTTAAAAGTGTACGTTTTAGAGTATTTCTTAGGATACGTTTAATAGAAGGATTTGCACTTGTAGAAAGTAAATTTTCAAAAGATAATTTATCACTAAAACTAAAAGAAAGTTGTTCAATTGCACAAAATTTAGCAGTTTCTTCTCTAAATCTAGTTTCGTCAAATTTAAAGAGTTTAGATTCGTTACCCCAACCCGATTGAGAAGAGAATGTCGGAATTTGAGTTTGAGAACGATCAATACCAATTTCCACCGGATGATTTCTCTCCACATGTCGAGTAAGGGTTCCGTAACCTCCTCCTTGTTGAAATTTATAACATTTCGAACAATATTTGCATTTTTCTTGCATATCATCGGAAGGGAGCGTTACTTTTTTGAAATGTTTGGTGAAGATATCGGATGCGGGGCGAGGCACTCAAGTTGGTCTTGTAGTCGTAGAACCCGCTATCATACTGGATGTATTGCTCCTACTTTCTTGACTTTGATGATGATGACGTATTTGAAATTCATTACCGGAAATATCAAGATCATAGTCGGCGCCGATATCGAATGGAGGTGAATCGCCGTCTTGCTCGAACTCGAACTCGGGAGGTGGTGGCATTATGCTCTTTCCCTTTCTGGCACCGACCGCACCCTTACGACTTGATCCGGCTCTAGACATTTGTAAAAATATGACTTGAGAGTTGAGACTTGAAAGCAAATGAGGGAATGAGAATTAGATAAGAGAAGTTGTGATTTGTGAAAAAATGAAAGGGAATGGAGGTGTATTTATAGGAAAAAAAAACATTAAAAAAAAAATCCAACGACCGACCCGTCGGGTCCGGGCCGGGCTGACCCGGCGGGTCGGCCGTTGCACAACGACCACGAAATTGTGGCCGTTGATGATCAACGGCCACGAAATCGTGGTCGTCGGTTTTTTTACTTTAAAAAAAAAACTCGACCCGCCGGGTCCGGGCCGGGCTGACCCGCCGGGTCGCCCGTTGCACCCCAACGGCCACGAAATCGTGGTCGTTGATGATCAACGGCCACGAAATCGTGGCCGTTAATTTTTTTTTTTTTTTTAAACTGCCGTTTTTTTTTCCGGTTCGGTTTTTTAAAAAACTGGGACCGGACCGCCTAATAGGCGGTCCGGTCATGGGTCCGGGTCAAACTCGTTGACCCAGTTAACCGGACCGTTGACCACGGTCCGGTTCCGGGTCGGGTCCGGGTTTGACCCTGACCTTGGCCAGGTCTACCTAGGAATGCAGTTGTTTTAGGAAATGATATATGTTATTTAGGGTAGGAGGTTATTTATAATAGGATGTAGTTATTACGACCATGTATTTTTTTTTCTCTTGTTTACATAAATCAACCATCAAGAATTTTTCATCGTAAATTAACTCATGTTTTTTAGCTTACTTAATTACATAACTCAAACATTATAAGTAATATGCACAAGAATATGAATGCTTAAATATCCAAGTTTGAACTCTTGGAAGGATAACTCTTTGGAACGTCTGAATCATGAGTGAGAAAAAATTATGCTTCGTATTTATCCAATGTGCCTTGCTGCTTCACTAATGTTTTAGGCAACCAATGCCACCATTTCGTGCAGAGTTTTGTCTTGGTTAATTAGGTACATGGAAAAACTCCGAGAGTGGTGTCCATGAAGACTGTGGGCTGCTTGTGTGCAGGTTCGTCGGAACGGTCACAACGCCGTCTCTTTCTTTCTTTTACAGTCTTCGTCAACTCGTTTCTCCCTCAGTCAATATCTCCGTTGTGGAACATTCTGAACTGAAAATCTGAAACGGCATAAGACATTTCAGTTCCAGAACATCCGTCTGAGCGTTCTGTATCCGTTCCGACGAACCGTGCTTGTGAGTGAAAAAGACAAGGCAACATGCCAATGTCAAAGAACTCGAGGATGGAATTGTTGTTCTTCAGTTTCAAGTTCGATTACAAAATGGATTCGAAACTTCCTCCGTCCTCAAGCAGCTGACTGGACTCCTAAGAGATTTGACAAAATCTCACGTGTTTGTATTGCATTTTGAAACCTGACAATGAGTAAAAAAATTTAGTTGAGAGGGAAGAGAAGGGGGGAAAAACAAGCATTGATTGATGGATTTAATCTATCAAGAGATCACGCTGCCTCATATGAATCATATAAATAAATAAATAAATAAAAACGACATAGGATTTTGTCGGAGATCTATGATAATATGTGAAATTTAAATGCAACGGCAGCAAAAGAAAAGTTGTAAATCTACGTATGAATCTAGAAACATTCTAGTTTGCTTCCTCGACGTTGAAAGGACCTAAGATCGAAAATGTAGGATTTTCGAATTGCATGAATATGTTGTAAAATTTAAAAACTGTAAATACTTACAGTGAGTTCGACAATCTTAGGACCTGCGATATATTCCTCAAACTTTTGTGTTTATTGTCGGAAGGATGATTACGCAGTTAAAAAGCCCTTCACTTTTCCAAGAACCAAATCCCTCTAGATCAAATGTTCTTCTTAGGGAAACAACAAGTTCCACAATGAGAGCACTTTAAACTCTGACAACACTTCGCCTCTCTCGCCCCTAGCGAGAGCCACTTGGATGTATATTTAAAGGTGCCTCAACCACATCTTACAATTGCTGCCACATATGCACAAAGTGTAGAAGTGGGAAGCAACTGCAACCACGTTTGCACGTGCAGACATGAATGCTATTATTAATATCTCTCACTCGTCCAAGTGAAGCTACATATATAAAATAGTCATAAAGACTAGATGACTATACAGACCAAATGTGAACAAATAGTTACAAAGACTAGATAGTGACAAAAACTAATAAAACATCCAATTTATAGTTAGGAAAAATAGTTCGTGCGACAGCAAGCATATAAAGTGATCAATGCTAAGAAAATTATTACATTTTATATAGTTACTTTCTGAGCGATCAATGCTAAAAAACTTGTTACATTTTACTTAGTTGCTCTTCTAGTGGCACACAGCCACCCTCCAAGATACATCAATTTCTTGCTATTTATCCATATTAAATCATTTACATTAATATAAACGTCTCTAATTCCTCAAAATGACTCTTAAGTCAAGAACATATTTCATATCTATAATTATTTACAATCATATTTTATATATGAAACAAAAAATATAATTGATCGACCAATGAATAAATACCAAAGATGTAAATTCTTTTTAATTTCCTTTTTAGTTAAAATCTATTTATTTTAATCAGTCTCTTTCCTAGTTATATTCCATAAACTAAATCATTCATAGTCAATAGATTTACATGCTCAAGTAGTAGATTCTGATTAAAATTTCAAGTAGACAATTAAATAGTCACTCAAGATAAATATTAAGATTAACTTGTAATCTCAAGAGCTCAAAGTAAGGATTTATTCTTCTCCTGCCTTATAGTCGCAATAACACATGTGCTATAAATCACATGATACAATGTTATTTTCTTTACTAAAAAGAGCATATATTTTTCTTAAAATAATTAATATCATATATACTTCGATCTAGATATTCCCAATGTCTAATCTTAAATTCAACTCATGAATTCTTATCTAACTTCAAACATGTTTAGTAAATGGTGAGTACATTTCTTCGATCATCAATCTACAAATGATCTCATCTTGTTACACCTATCAAGGCGACCCCAACTTATAGGTAAGTCTCTTTTTATAGCTTTACAAGCTGTCACATAAGCAATAGTCTTACTTCTATTCATACTTAATAAATAGAGATGATTGTCTATGGAAGATGATCAATCTCAATCTGCTAACATGCTCACTGAGATCTTATTTGAATGTAAGAAGAATATATACACTAAATAGATTATGATATTTCACAATCAAATCATCTTTTATATATATATATATATATATATATATATGAGAGAGAGAGAAAGAGGTTTGTTATGGTGAGCAACTCCCCATGTGCACCTATGCATTGCATAATGCTTTCGTCGTGCGTCGTTGCTCCGATGGATACAATAGGTAATCCCTTAAACCCATCGAAGTCGTTGTACCATCCTTTTCGTCAAATAATGATTGAACCATGACTCAATTACTAATTATTCATATACAGATGCATACGGAAAGGTCCTCCTATGCACGGTACCAATGCACAAGCCAGCACAATAAGGAAGAACGCATAGTAAATCCGCCCGACTCCTCGCTCCCATGCCCGCTCTGCATCACCATTAGCGGTCGGATTTCAACTGGAATCCGATCATGGTTCGGTCAAAGTTGGAGTCTCTATTCATACTTAACAAATATAGATGATTGTCCATGCGAGATGACCAATTTAAACTTGTCAATATGCTTACTGAGACCTTATTTAAATGTAAGAAAAAATTATGACATTTCACAATCAAATTATCTTACAATATCTTATTGTCATTACAATATTATTATTATTATTATTATTATTATTATTATTATTATTATTATTATATGAGTTTTGTTCTGCCGCGCGCCCGAACCATCCGCGATCGAACGCGACGCGCCGACCCACCTTCACTGCCGACATCATCGGTGCACCGTCCGGCCACCTCTGGCTGCCGGACCTGGCGCGATCGACACCCAGGTCGCCGGCGGTCCGACGGGGCTCGTGCGGCGCCGGATTCCGATCGCGATTCGATCGGAATCCGGCGATTTCGCAGGCGGCAGTGGTGCGGCCATAATCGGGCCGAATTTCGATCGAATCGCGACCGAAATCCGGGCAGGGAAGGACCACCAACGTCGGGCGATCTTTCCCCCGTCGGATTCTGATCACGATTCGGCCGGAATCCGACGAATTCGCGGCCAACAGTTTGGCGGCCACTGCCGACCGTGATTCGGCCGGAATATGGCCCGATCGCGACCGGCAGTGGCCGCCAAATTGCCGATCGCGAATTCACTGGATTCCAGACGAATCACGGCCGGAATCCGGCAGCGCCCAAGCCCCGTCGGACCGCCGATGACCTGGGCATCGATCGCGCCCGCACGGAGGTGGCGGACGAGCGGCAGCGATGGCGGCGATGTAGCTCGGCATGTCGCGGACGGTTCGCGCCTATATGATCATATATATATATATATATATATATATATATATATATATATATATATATATATATATATATATATATATATATATATATATGCATGAGAGAGCATAATAATTTCGCTCGACGCCTCGCTCTTGTGCCCGCTCAGCATCGGCGCCGACGGTTGATCGCAATCCGACTGAAATCCAATTATTGTCCGACCGAAATTAGAGTTTGATCGGACTGCAGTTGAATTACAACTACCAGTGGTCGCAACGCTAACGATCACAATTCGGTCAGATTCCAACCGCGATCTGATTGGAATTCGGTTGGAATTTGATCAGACCGCAGTTGGATTGCAGCCACGATCGATCGCAATGTATGGCTACGATCGAGTTGAATTCTGGATCGATCGCACACGATCGCGAGTCTACTGCCGTAGTGAGATGGTGTCTGTGACCCTGGCTAATTTAGGAATGAACTATAGTGTGCTCCACAAAAATACTATGCATTCCTCATTACTGTGCAATTACATGGATCAGACGACCGAGGACGCATCACGTAAGAACATGCACCCAAATGTTTTTGCATCTTTTTGTATTCCACCTTTAATGCATAGTTAATCCAATTAATCATGATAAATCCATTCATCTTCTTCAAATTAATTTGAGTCAAACTCAAATTAAATCAATTTGAGTCTAACTCAATTTTATCCCTTTCAATAAATCTAACTCAATGATTCCAATTCAATAGCCTAATTGTTCATTTAGTAAAACTAAAATGAACCCATCTCCGAAGCAACATGTTCTTTGTGTGTGACCCAATAGGTTCTTGTAACGTTGACAATGTCTGTAAAACTCCTTTTAAAAATATAAACAATGAGTGTCATCAAACAATGCATCATTGCTACCCGAGCGATAAGAATGTCAAAAATCGACATAACCTTTCTGTGTATATTATCTTGTATGACTCAATCCTTCTATCCTTGATATTTAGATTGATCAATGAGACATAGACCGTGTCATTATCTTATCAATCTTTGTGTTTCTTGACCTCCAAGTAGACTACCTTAATCAAATAAGCTCAATATCTCATATTAACTTATTTGAGTATGACCATGTATTTTAGTAATCCTACTTTATCAAGGGGTCCAAAGATATCACTTCTGCCATATGGAAGAGATAGATCTCATCTACATCACTCGCATCCCTTCGTATAATTTATTGTATACCCAGTAATCGACTTTATAGTCCACCTTGTTAAAGGTGACATTAGTCGATATCAAAGTATACAACTCCTTATCTAGGGAATCATAGTGATTTCAAGTTTAAAGACTATTCATACCAATAATTACTATGAGAATGTTTATGACACTCATATGACAATCTATGAAACATTTTCATGACGGTTAATTCAGTACATATTCTCTAATATATACTCATGTCTGTTGGTGCAGGGGCACCAGATAATCGAACCTAGGTTTTGATTATGACAAAGATCCAAAGTTAAGGTCATATTATTATCTCATGAGCTGAATTAAGAGTGCAGGAATGCTAAACCAAGCTGAAGATCAGCGACACCCGAAGGGAACCGTGATAGTCAGGCGACACCGGAAGGACTTCGGAGGGAGCTGAAGAAATCAGGTGGAGACCGGAAGCAAAGTGACAGGTCATAAAGGACCAGAGGTAAGCACGAGTGAGAAGAGAGATAGTAAGATTGTGTCCTCTGTATGGGGACGACCGTAGGCGACGATCCGACTAAGACTTCTAGTGGAAGGTCTAGGTTGAGATCGGACGGTAAGGAACTGTCATATTTATCATTTTCCGTGTTAATCTCTTACTACAGGGAAGTGGTCAAGCTGACAATTAACTGCTGGTCATTGGACAGTCGAATGATGGAAGGCATTAGTCGATTGATGGCGATGAATCAACCTTTTGCACTAGGTCAAAACGGATAATGTTTGATGCGACCACTTCGCGATAAGATAAGGTGTCAACTCGTGATCAGTTCTAAAAGTTGAGGATTTTCATCTGGACTTATTCCAAGGCACAAATCTATAAAAGGAGGGGAGGACTCCAATCCAAAAGATCATCCATCTTACTCTCAAAGTACTCCCACAACGCCAAAGCTCTAAACGTCGTAACGCCGATGCAACGCCAAGTTCAGAATCTCTTCGTCGACAGCAAGTATTGTTTTTATTTACTGTATTCGTGATTTTAATTGTAACGAGGTGAGGTAGACTTGTTGTCTCATCCTCGTGCTTTCGTTTTTGTGATCATTGTCTCCTACCTCTAACGAGGAGACTTTATAGTGGATTGCCTCTTCGTACGCGGTCAAGGATCACGGGACCTTGGAGTAGCAACCGTTGGGTTATGAACCAAGTAAAAATAAAGTGTCTATTTATTTTTTATTCGTTTACTTTCTGCTGCATTTAAGTTTAATCGAACAAAAAGATAAAAAGTTTTACGCTCGCTATTCACCCCTCCTCTAGCGACGCTTTCGATCCAACGGTGTCAACTTAATATCCTATATCTTTGACTTATGAGATTTAGTCATCAGTTAACCTACATGTTAGTCTTAGCATATTAATATTATCCTTGTATATTAATACTTGACTATATATATATATATATATATATATATATATATATATACACACACAATATCCCACTATCAAGTCATCAACTTGATATGATGTAGACTAAAACCAACTACCCTAGGATATTATTATATTTATTCAAATGACACACCAATGAAGTAAATAAAATAACCATAAACTTTGACTTTATTATGAAATATGAGTTCCCCTTACCAATCATCTCTTAATTGATTGACACTAAGGGCTAATACTAACATATAAGTGAGAAAGTATCCTTGTAATCAATATCTTTAGTTTGAGTGAATCCCTAGACAATAAGGCGAGCATTAACTTCTTGATATTGCCCCTCGAATTTCGTTTGATTTTGAATATCCATTGCCAACCAATGGATTTCATTCTTGTAGGTAATTCAACAAGTTTTCAAATATCATTATCTGTCATATACTTCATCTTTTCTTTCACTACTTTGATCTATCTTTCAGGGTTAGAGTATTGTTTAACTTCTTGGAAAGATCTTTTCAATCTTATATTACACTCATGCTCCTTGAAATAAATATAATCACGTGAAACTATGAATCTTTTTTCCCTAATGGATCTCCTTAGCAACACTTGTACTTGGAGGTAATCGAGGTACCTACTCAACCATAGAAGGAAATCCCTCAATTTAAGCAGATAATTCCTACACTTGTATTGGAGAGGACACATGGACATCGTGATGTACTACTCTAACTGGATATGCAACATCAATAATATAGGATATGGATATCATACCACTAGTAGTGATCGGAGTAGGATGACCAATGTTATCCTTCTCAAAAGATATGCCCCTTATTTTAGTGCTCCCACTATCCTCAATAATTTTGATATTACCCATCTCAAAAAGGGACTTGTTTGAGGAGTTATAATTAAGATTTAAAGTCTCTTAATCTTTTTGAATATTCCACAAAATAACAACTAATAGTTCTTAAATCCAATTTTCTTTTATTAGGCCTATATGACAAAATCTCAGTTAGACAACCCCAGATATATAAATACATAATACTAAGCTTCTTACCCATCCACATCTTATAAGATTGTACTCACTACCTTACTGAGTGTCATATTAAGTATATAACAGTCTTGAGTACTTCATGTAGGAACGTTGATGACCGCTAGAGGGGGGGTGAATAGCGCGTTCGTTGATGAAGATGAAAATTGATCGCGTATTTGCTACAAACGTTAATATACGCAGCGAAAATAATAATGATAAAAAAATATACAACACAAGCACAAATACAAGCGATATAACGTGGTTTGAAACCTTAGGATTCTTACTTTACGGGTTGAGCTCAATGAGCTCGAGTGATGAACATGCCACTACTAAAACTCCTTCTCGACAACAAGTCGGAGGTGGAGAAACCTCGTACAAGCGATTACAAAAGAAATACAATGAAATACAACAAATAAACTAAGCAATACACAAAAACAAGTAAAGAACACTTTACACAAGAACTTTGAATTGCTTGCTTGTTGATTGCTTTGGGTTGGTCTTGAAGGTCTAGAATGCAGCAGCAATTCCCCTCCAAAATCGCCCAAAAATCTCTGCCAAATCCTCCTCCACGAGATGCTTTTATAACCTGTATTTGGGCTGAATTCATGCCTGACAGTCGACTGCCAACAGTACCATTGTGAGATAATGGCATAATCCACATTGGCATTTAAGCCAACGGTTACCGGGCAATGACTCATTACCCAGTAGCCGACTTACAGGTCGTGAGCATCAACCAATGGCCATCGAAAGCATTCTCGCTCTCAGAACCCTAACCAACAATGATCGTCATCCATAGCAATGATTGCTCGCCATCAATCGACCGCCCAATGCGCGCTTAACTATCGTCATTTCAAGCTGAACACATTGACTCTGATCAATTCGACTGGCCATAATCTCAGTCGACTGCCAAGAGTCAACTCGGCTACAAAGTGTCAAAACACTTGACCAATCGACTGATCCAAAGTCTCAGTCGACTGATAACCTCAATCATGAGGTTTAACCCCAAGTATAATGCTCTCATACTTGCTAGACCACTCTTACCCTAGACCTAAGCCTTCTAGTCACCTCCATCAGCTTCATGTCTATCAGATCCCTCCAAGTCATCCATGACTTGTTCATCCATATGATAGCCTTCAGGTGCTTCCATCGGCTATTATCATGTTAAGTTGGTCTATACCGCTAAGGCACATTTGGGCTTACGTTGCCAAGACACATGCTTGGACTTTACGCCAGCAAACCATTGGACTTATACTGCCAAGACTCCACCCTTGGACTTTATGCCGCCAATATCACCCCTTGGTCTTTCCTTGCCAACCCATGTTGAACTTTCCATTTGCCAAGACTCAAGCTTGGACTTTCCCTTGCCAAGACTCATATTTGGACTTTCCATGCCAAGTACCCAAGACTTGGACTTTCCATGCCAAGTACCCATGACTTAGACTTTCCATTGCCAAGTACTCAAGACTTGGACTTTCCCATGACAATTACGTTGTCATACATTTTGTTGAACATCAATGTCAAACATCAACACACTACTCGAGTCAAACTTGAGTCCGATCAATCGTGACCTGGGCCGATTGCACCAACAATCTCCTCCTTTTTATGTTTGATAAAAAATCAACATCTTTGAGTTAGAACACTAACTCAATCGAATCCTCCTAATTTTCCAAATTGGGAATTCCAAGTTCTCCCCATTTTTGACATACATCAAAAGGGCTCTCCCAAATGGTGTCAATGTCTCATATCCCAATGAGATCTTACAATCTCCTCCTTGGTCCAAAAACACCTAGGATGCCTTCACTCTTCCTAGTGATAAGTCTCATATCACTCAAGAGAGGCACTCCTTCAAACTCTCTCAATTTCCAAATTGGACATCTCACATTCTCAAAATTCTCCCCCTCATGAGGAAGAACACATCTATCATCCCATAATGGATAACTCCCCCTAAAGGCTTGCTCCCTCTTGACCATTGCATCAACAATGTCCTTGGAGAGTCCCTAAGCCTATAGAAACACTAAACCATCAAACTTAAGGTTAAAAGTTTAACCTTGAACTTTCACACACCTTAAAATTAATACACACCCTAAACAACTCTCCTAATCCATATCCAATGGATTTTCACCCTTTCCAATACTTTTTAAAGCATATCACCGTCGGGGCATAAGCGCCCTCTTGCTACCCATATGCAAGGCGCCGTCTTAGCCTTCCCTAACCAGGATCGCTCCCACACCTGTAGCGTTCGTGATAGGCCCCCTCAACTGTGTATCGATCGAAAGGAAAGGATAAGCTGAAATCTGCAGCGACTATAGGGGCGAAATAATATTAGAGCGATAGCGACGTGAAGACGTTGAGACGGGAGTTGTTACGTCGTCCCCCCTTGATTCTTCTCTAACCCCTCATCGCAGAAGATTGGGAACCTAAGGATACTAGAACCCACCAAATCATTAAAGAGATGATTGGCAGTGATGGTCTCCCATGACATACCTTGTGCCTACACAGAGAGTTAAGTATTCAGATTAATTCAAGTCAACTAAAGAAGGCAAAGGAAACCTATCCACCTCCATCATCAAGAGGACATCGATTCATCTTGGCAGCTACCGAAACCCTTTCTAGATGGGGAGAAGCTTAGGGTTATGAGCAGTTAGGGTAGCCTAACATAGTTGAAATCAGGCTAAACAAATCTTGTTTACTCGATTCCAGGCCTGGTAGTCAACTCTTATAGTCATCAGTCGACTGCCATAAGCGACAGTCGACTGATTTATGCAAATGCAGAAATCAGAATTTAGAATCCTAAATTTGAAAATACATAAGTAAATATACGTATTTTAAAAAATCTTGAAAATTCATACGTATAATACTCAAAACAAATACAATGGGTGGAAAATATTTAAAAAATAAAATACCTAATAAATATTGAGTTTGACACAGAATTCAAAACCATTGAAAAGTTCAATGTTTTGGCCCTACTTTGTATTAACTCTATCAATGGTGATTGCTATCAAAAGATAAATTTCACCAAGGTTTTCTAAAATGATTTTAAAATGTTTTTGAAAACCTATATTGGATCATGATCAATGATCTCAATGCACATGACTTGCACATTAGCTTTCCCCATGATCCACCATAATATTAGATGAGTTTGAGTTCATTTAGATGCAAAAACTATGTACCTTGAACTTAACTCATTTTCTAGCATCTCACATGTGTCTAGGGTGTATCAATACACATACATGTCAATGTAATGTGAGATGTGGGTTTTGTTCATCCTAATCTATGGTCTTATACATATTTCTAAGGCAATACTACTTGATTCCCTTATACATGGGACTTCAAGTCATGTCAATTGTCCTTAAATCAATTTTCATTAAACCTACATGCATGAACGATGATTATGACATATAATGATAACATAATTAAACATGTGCCAATAATCATGATTTCATGACATATGCTTCAATCTAAATACACATGACATAAAAACTAAGCTCTAAGCATAATCATAACATATTTTATGATAAAAATAAATATGATGTCATGACATGACATCTGACAAATAAAGCATGACAAATAAAAGGTATAGGTATAACAATACCTAAAGTTTAATATTGATTGTCAATTGTTAGAATTAAATTTATTTTGTCATATTATCACTCTTCTCCCAAGTGTGTCAAAACCCAAAATGACACACTAAGACCTCTAAACCTAATTTGTGTCAATTTGATCATTTAATCAAACTTCTTAAATGATATTGGCACATCCTAAAATTCTTTAAGATTATGATCAAAACTTATTTTCAAAGTACCCATAACCTTGAAAATGACCTAAAATGTCACATTTACCATGGTTAGGTTAACTACCTATTCATTTAAAGTTGGCACACCCTAACCCATTTAGTGTGAATCGATCACGCTCCTAGGAATAACCCAAAATCTATTGGAGCTCCTTGGATTTACTAGGTATTCTTTAGGGATGACCTCCCTAGATACCCTCCTAATAACCTTTCTAGTCTTTGAAGCCTTGGTCATTGTGGTCTTACCTAGGTTAACTTTAGGGGTGACTTCCCTTGCAACCTTCTTAGTGGCCTCCCTAGGTTTCTTCGAAACCTTAGCCACTAGGCACCTACCATAGTCAACTCTAGGGATGACTTCCCTTGTGACCTTGATTTTCCTATACCTAGTACTAGTTCCATAATCGAATGGGACATTGTGATAAATAGGCATTACCTTTTTGGACATAGGCATTACCTTCTTAGACATAGGCTTGTGACCCAAACCTTGCCTCCTAGATGATTTTTGCCTCTTACACCCTAGATTTTGACTATTTGACCCTTGCATTTAATTTTGTATTTTCCTAAGGGTCTTCTCCATTTTCTCAAGTTTTGACCTCAAAACTTGATTTTCAAATTCTAATTTCTCAAATTTTGTGGGCCTATTATTTCTTTGAGCATTTTTTCCCTTCCTAGGCATATGTCTAGAATTATTTGGATTAAAGTCTAGATGGTCTTTTATTTTCCTAACACTTGCCTTAGGTAGCATTTTTCTAGGGACATTAGTCCGAAATTTCTCATTAGTTCTAAAGCTACAACTCTTAGCACCTAAACAATACAATCTATTTCTACTATTATGCTTTTCATGAGCAATGGAAAGTGAATTGAAAGCATACTTTTTAACATTAAAACTAGAAGGTGCATTGCTAAAATATACCTTAGGGTTTGCCTTAGAGGCTCCCCCTACATGTGTAGCTCCTCCTTGCCCTTTGGTTGGCTTTCGCCCCCTAGGGCATTGACTTTGGTAGTGTCCCTTTTGATGACATTTGAAGCACACTACGTGCTCCTTGCACTTACTAGTGGGGACTCTAACATCTTTTGAATTCTTGTTGACTTTTGGTGCTGGCGGAGCCTTCTTAACCTTTTTAGGGCACTTGCTCTTATAGTGTCCGGGTTCTCTACACTCAAAATATATTATATGAATTTTATTATTGAGACATGTGTTTGAGTTACCTAGGTCAATGGTGGTTGGCGTCGGAGTTGATTCTTCACTTCTTTCGGAGGTTGAAGCTACTTCTTGCTCTTGTTTCAGCTCCGGTGATCTAACTTCCTCCCCCTCAATCCTAGAGGTGGAGGCTTCTTCTAATACTTCCACCTCTTCCGATCCAGATGTTGATTCCCTATCAACCTCCGAATCCTTAAGCTCTTGGGATGAAGATGATGTGCTTTCTTCTTCTTGAGTTTGGGAGGATGAGGATGATTCTTCCTCTTTCGAGTCTTCTTGAACCGGTTCGGGATTCTCATGAAACTTGACCAACTTGTTTCACAACTTCTTAGCATCCCTATAACTTCCTAATCTAGACAAAATGTCGCTAGGTATCAAATTTATTAACAATTTTGTTACCTTAACAGTTGTCTCGAATTTTTGTCGTTGCTCCTCGGTCCACCTCTTCATCTTGAGGATTTCTCCGTTCTTTCCCCTCAGAGCATCGAATCCTATAATCACAGCAAACCAATTGTTTATATTGGACATTAGAAAATATTCCATCTTACCTTTCCAATACGTGAAATCTTCGCGGTTGAAGGCGGGTGGAATTGCTATGTCATTGCCCAATCTCTCTTGAAAATCCATCTTGCCCTCTAGCGCCTTTGCTCCCTGGGATGTGAAGCCGGTGAAGAGCTCCTTGCTCTGATACCAATTATAGGAATGTTGATGACTGCTAGAGGGGGGTGAATAGCGCGTTCATTGATGAAGATGAAAATTGATCGCGTGCTTGCTACAAACATTAGTGTACGCAATGGAAATAATAATGATAAAACAAATACACAAGCACAAGCACAAATACAAGCAATATAACATGGTTCGGAACCTTAGGGTTCCTACTCCACGGGTTGAGCTCAACGAGCTTGAGTGATAAACATACCACTACTAAAACTCCTTCTCGACGACAAGTCAGAGGTGGAGAAATCTCGTACAAGCGATTACAAAAGAAATACAATGAAATACAATAAATACACTAAGCAATATACAAAAATAAGTAAAGAACACTTTACACAAGAACTTTGGATTGCTTGTTTATTGCTTGCTTTGGGTTGGTCTTGAAGGTCTAGAATGCAGCAGCAATTCTCCTCCAAAATTGCCCAAAAATTGCTGTCAAATCCTCCTCAACAAACTGCTTTTATAACATGCATTCGGGCTAGATTCGTGCCTGACTGTCAACTGTCATAAGTCCCTAGTCAACTGCTAATAGTACCGTTGTGAGACAACGACTTAATTCACGTCGGCATTCAAGCCAACGATTACATTGACAGTCGACTGCCATTACCCAACAATCGACTGTCAGGGTCATAGCTGACTGACCAATCGGCTACTGAGCATTCTACTCCTGCAACTCCGACCAGCAGTCGACTACTCAAGCCATCAGTCGACTATCCAATGCTGACAGTCGATTGTCAGGTCATTTCCTGCAGTTGAACACCAGTCGACTTTGATCAGTTCGATTAGCCATAATCTCAATCAACTGCCAAGTGTCAAAACACTTGACCAATCGACTGGTCCAAAGTCCTAGTCGACTGATAACCTCAACCATGAGGTTTAACCTCAAGTATGATGCTCTCATACTTGCTAGACCCCCTTAGTCTAGATCTAAGCGTTCTAGCCACCTTCGTCAGTCTCATGCCTATCGGATCCCTCCAAGTCATCCATTACTTGTTCATCCATACGCTAGCCTTCAGGTGCTTCCATCGACTATTGTCATGCTAAGATGGTTTATACCGCCAAGGCACATTTGGGCTTACGCTGCCAAAATATACGCTTAGACTTTACGTCGTCAAACCATTTGACTTATGCTGCCAAGACTCCACTCTTAGAATTTATGCCGTCAATATCACTCCTTGGTCTTTCCTTGCCAATCCATGTTAGACTTTCCATTTGTCAAGACTCAAGCTTGGACTTTCCCTTGCCAAGACCCATGCTTGGACTTTCCATGCCAAGTACCCAAGACTTGGACTTTCCATGCCAAATACCCATAACTTGGACTTTCTATTGCCAAGTACTCAAGACTTGGACTTTCCCATGACAATCACGTTGTCATACATTTTGTCGAACATCAATGTCAAACATCAAAACACTACTCAAGTCAAACTTGAGTCTGATTAATTGTGACCTGGGCCGATTGCACCAAAACTTCATCCACAAGAACTCTGATAAAGTAGATGATATCATACTTCTTTTCATGTCTTTTAGGTTCTAATTTTTTCACTAAGATATATCATTCTAATGAGAAGTACTAAGCATGGTGTACTGAGCTAATATCTGGTACTTAGAAAGGTAATTCGTAAAAGGTCTTGTATGTTATTATTTGATCTATCATAAAAACCATAATATTTACCTCCACGATCAAATTTACCTTCTTCGATCTTCTTGCTTAATTGATTTTCAATTTTGCTTTAAAGATCTTAAACAAATACACAGATTGTAATTTCTCATGTAGAAAGTACAAGTAACCATAATGTGAGTAGTCATCAACGAAACAGATAAAGTATATATGACGATAGATGTTTTAGATAATGACCCACATATACTCATATAAATCAATTCTAAGACATTATTACATCGACTTGTATCTTTATTTTTTTTTGTTAGTTATTTTTCTTTCGACACACTCTTTGTAGACATTAAAGTCTAACATTTCAAAAGGAATTAAGAATTTATTGCGACATCAACCTTTCTAGACATTATTTGGATATATATCCAAATGTCTATACCACAACATGAACAAATTCTCTTTTGTCAAAATGTGTTTTGTATTTGTATTGTGCATTATTTCATTGTCATTGTGTGCTATAGTATTTAATTTATATAAATTATCGATTAAAGAACTAGTACCAATTAGTATTGAATTTTGGGACATTCCAAATGATCAAGAGTATCTTGATTTGTCCAAACAAGAAATGAAAATCAAGTTATGTCTAAATGATGGTATAACAAATGTATTCTCCAAATCCAAAAATATATTGGTTCCTTAATAAAATATAAACATACTTATAACTATCACTTTACTCTTTTTGTCATTACTTGTATAGATGTATCTTTTACTGTAACTAGGCAATCGATTTTTAGATAACGATGCATGATGACACTAATATGAGTAATGATACTAGTGTCTATCCACTAAGTATCTGTAGATATAATGGTAAAATTGACTTTTAAACTAACAAAGTTGAGAAGTTCACTTCTAGAAACTGTCATTTTACTATCCATACTCATTTCATCGATTCTTTACATCTAGTGAATTCTAAATCTAGAAGCATTGGAATGTTTTTTTTTTAAATTTGGTAGATATTGATTGTATTATAAGACAGAAAGGAAAGACCAAATACTCACATTATTAGCCAAAACATGCATATATATGTTTAAACATGTAAGATAAAACTTAAATATATGCACATGAAAGGACCCTTATGAGATACCTAATACAACATTATAATTAATCTTTAAATTACATCATAAGTTGTTAGTGTTACTCTCTATAATCGACCACACAGAATGCATCTTCCTTTGAGGCAACACATTATGAGCATGATTCATAAATGTAAAATACCGGAGAAAAAAAAATAAAATAATAAAATAATAAAATATTCCTCGGTAATTGATAAAACATCTTGTGGAATTTTTCAGAAATTTTTCTGGATTTAAACGGAAGGTTTATGGATATTTCATGGGGATAAAATGAACAGGCTTTTATAAAGCCTGTTTAGGCTATCTTCTACGAGGTATTAAATGGGTTTAATTAACTCCGTTTTCCCGTCGGTTTCATTTTCCCCGCGACGCCTCTTCTTTTTTTCCCGATCGCGCCACGCCTCTTCGTCGATTTCCCCTCTCCTCTCGCGCACCGGCCACTCTCGAACTCGCCACGGTCGCCAGCCGCTTGCATCGCCGGAGCAGCTAGCGGATCGCGCAGCCAACCGCCGAATCGGGAAGTAGCCCGACGATGCCTCCTCGCCGCTGCCTTCTCCCCGCGCGACGCCACACTCGAGCTCGCCCCACCGTCGTCATTTGTGTCGATTGCGACCCTATCCGCACCACGGCGACAACCGCCGCCGCTACTCCGTGCCCGTCGTCGACCCGACATCGTGCCCTAGTTTCCTTGAGCCGCCCGTCGCACACCCTACCTCGCCGTCGTCGAGCCAGCTTGCTGTGCCCTAACTCGTCGACCACCGCGAGCTCCCGCCAGTCGATTGCCTTCGACCACCGTGGACAACCACAGCCCGGTAGGTCGCCATCGCCCCTGCGGACATCGGATCGGCGGGTTGTTTTCCCGGATCGGCGTCGTTGTGGTGCTTGGTCAATCACCGCAATGCCCTCTTCCCTGATCTCGAATAGATCCCTCTTCAATCGTAGTCCTTCTTTCAAATTTCTCGGCAACTTTGGTGATAGGGCAGCAGGTGTTTCTACCGGTGAACAGAACAAAAGAGAAGGGAAGGTTGTTGTCAATGGGAGGTCCTGCCGCCATGCCCCATTTCCGAAACCAAGATCTGTCTCCACTGTTTTGAAGCCTTCCTCTACCGTGAACTCTCGCACTTTTGCCACACCAGTCTCCGATGAGATTCGTGGACCGTTCTTGATCGATTTCAGAATGATTTTTGCTCGTTGTCATTGTCATTGCCATTTTTTTGGTGGGTATAACACCGTGATTGTGATGAAAATAATGTGAATAAGGTCGTCATCTCCCATCTAAATTGTTTGTGCAGATTTTACCTTTGAGTTGGAATAAGATGCTGGTAGAGGAAGTGATACTTGATAGGCTGTGGACAATTGGATTGACGTGAGGTAAGTGTAGATTTTGGAATTCTGAAAATTAGGTTTTGATTTGTAGTACGTTTATTATTGGTATAGTGTACAGCTGCAAATGGGCGAAGGGGGTGATCCGAGAAGGGTGAATTTCATATACGATTTGAGTAAATGCAGATTTGATATCCTATACTTGGTAGGAAGTGGTGTGGATGATACAAGCTCGGTAAGTTCATATTTGATATCATATGGTTGTGTAATATTCTTACCGTTAGCTTTGTTGTGGATGTGATTATTTAAAAAGTCCACGAAGAAGGGGGTTAATCCTTTGGTTGAATTTTTGGATTAGATTCTTATTCCTACAGTTTGATTATACTAGCACATGGTTATATCGGATTCTACCCTTTCAGATATTGGATTCGAGGTAGAGATCCTGGATGCAAAGACCATCAACATGAGCTACATAGCAGGTGGGTAATTTCCTACAGTCAGGTAGTTGTACTTCATTCAGATTTGGTCATTGATATGAGCATGTTAGGTGTTCATATTACCTTGACCCTGTTCTTTTTATCGTATGCTTGATCCTTTACCGTTGGCTATTAACTCTATTGCTGATATCATGTTTATTTTATCATGATTAGGAGTTATACATATAGGTGATGCAAGTAACTTAGAATTTGTTTAAGTTAAGTGAAAATGGTAAAGTCCGAATGACAACCTGATTGTACATTGGGCAAAAAGGTCATCCGTAGGTAGATAATGACTTTAACCTAGGGTTAGTTCTAGTACCCTTAGGTTGTATGTTACCACCGAACATGTGTTGTGTAAATGGTCAGAGGAATGATACTTAGGGTATCGCTACGGACCGGTGGTCCTAGCTTGTTATAATCAGATGAGTACGACTCTCTACAGGATAGAGAGTACGTCGAGTAGATTAGTATGACTCTCTACAGGATAGAGAGTATTATGATCAGTTGAGTACGACTCTCTACATGATAGAGAGTGCGTCGAGTAGATTGATATGACTCTCTACAGGATAGAGAGTCTATGGTGGATGTCTGTATGTGAGACATTGCATTCATGCATTTACATGCACGCTGGCGACGAGGTCTCCCTTGTGGTTGAGAGGGTCGCCAGTCATCCTGCCTCCACGGTTACTCATAGGAGGAGTAACCGGTGTGAGGGCAGAGCATTGAGGTGCCGCACTCTACCACTATAGACGGTGGTAGTTGGATTTGCATGCCGTAGTCCTGCGTGTGTGGTACTCGACCACTCATGGGTAGTGACTGTCGGAGTGACCAATAGCAGGGACCCCCATCGTGTAGCTTGCTCTTTACGCTTATATGTTACTCGATCATACTGCCCACTCGGCCACTCGAGAGTAGTGGTTGGTGTTGAGTTGGGACAGTTGTCATGCTCGAGCCACCGAGGCCACACTGGGGTCGTGGTAGCTTTAGGGTGAGCCGACATGACCATGCATCTTTGCATTCTTTGATGGCATTTTTGCATATTTCCATATATATACATATATGCATGTATATATATATATGGATGATTGTGATTAGTATACATATATAGATACAGTCTATATATATATGCTTATTGTGATGTTGCATTTGATTGTATTATGTTTGCTGTATTTGATTGTACATCATATTCATGCATGTTTCTTGCATATGTTATACAGTGTGTCGGATATTGGTATAGGTTGGATAGACCATAGATACCTTGGCCTATAGCATGAGTAGATTATGTGTTGGTATTACTCTTCCTGTTATATATATGTTTGATATATGTTCAGGTTGGATCAGTTAGCGTAGCGAACTTGAGTATATATGCATTTGATGTTATTCATTTGATTACGGTATATGCTTGTATTTATATACTATGTTGATATACCTGTTGTACATCTAGATTATGTTGTCGAAATACATGTGATATTACATATATACATGTTTTCTATTACCTGCTGAGTTTTACTCACCACCCCCGCGGACCCTGGGTTTTCTGTCGCCCAGGTAACAGGTAGAAGACTTCGTGACAGCTTGGAGCACCGCCGGCTGACGTCATCTCATCTCACGAGGCTCCCGTATTTTGTTTTGGGTCTCTTGTCAGTTGTATTTTGGAGTTTTCGTGATGTATATGTTGTATATTCAGATTTTGTCGAGGTTTGTGTTGTTGTGGTGTGTTAGCCATACCGGTATGCATGTGTGGGATTGTTGTATTATTGTAGTATGTTTTCGTTGTGTCTTGTGTAGTTTTTATTTTCATACATATATATTGTTGTTATTGTGGGCCTACGGGCCTTGTATTAACCCGAAATGTTGCCACGTACAGGGGAGGTGTCATCCGTTTGATTTTCGGCTCGGTATGCTCTCGGGGCGTGACAACTTTAGTGGTATCAGAGTCAGGTTCTGCGATGTCATACAATGTTGTTTTGTGTCGAGTCTTGGATTCTCGGGAGTCGATTTATTCGGTTTTGGTTTTCTGAGATGAGATGGACAGCGGCCTGAGCTCCAAGCAACACGAGGTAAGAATTCCTGATAACTTATGGTTTAGTAGATACTTATCTAAACTTGATCAGTAGGTGTATACAGTATAGTTATGATACCTGTACAGACGTGTAGTAGGGGTCGTCCACCGAGACGACCAACCGGAGTTACATTAGGGTTTATACTCCCGGTTATGTTGGCTATGCATTTAGATGCTTATACCAAGGAATAACCTGTAGTGTGTTGGTTATTGTTCGGAACCGTGGTATGGGTTGACCACGGGATCGACCTGTTGAGTCTGTGAGGCTTGAGGCTAGCCGAAAGGTGATTTACCTTTGAGAGTAGTGATCTGAAGTCGGAAAAACATGGGTCAAGTCGTCACATTTCTGGTTGAAATCAGAGATTTTAGCCTTAGAGATTTTCACTAACGGTGCTAGTCAGATCATTACCTGTGGGTAATGAACAGACTTGTAGACTATTTGTGATGCAGATAGCGGAAGGCTAGGTTACGGTGTTTCATAGGGATTTTATCCCTGAGTTGTTATTACTGATTTGTATAACTTTTAGAGTACTTTTAATTACTTAAATCATGTTATACATAGAAAGTAGAGTTATTTGCATACCATTATAGGGGTCTAGCCGGTATTTGGTGATAAATCACGAAAAAAATAATCTTCGGGAAATAATATATCACTTGATCATGGTTTAGTGATGTTGAAAGAGAATATTTCCCCGTGTCACTTTTAGTGACACCTTGTAAGGAATTCTTGAGCTTCAAGAAAAATAAAAGGGGTGATCGGTTAGTAATATTGTACTGTGCAGAGTTGTGAGACTTGCGGAGGTTACGACCACCTAATAGCTCAAGAAGATAAATGGATGATTTAAGCCGCCCAGAGTTATTGGCTTATAGTTGGATTAGGATGCCGGGATCTTCTACCAGATCCTGCCGGAAGACGTTGGATTGAGACATGAGTTTAGAAATGACTCCATACAAGGGTTTAAGAGTTGGAGACCGGTAAGCAAATATTGCAGGTCAATTTAATAGAGTCAGAAGTCTCCGACTATGGGATAAAGGAGCAAGATCAGAGTCAGACTTTGAGCTATTTTCCGATTATAGAAGACCAATCACAGATCATCAGAAGGTTCTTGTGGATATCAGCAAAATCAGAACAAAGACTTCGAAGGGATTATGTGCGTGCAGTGCAGATCACGAAGACACGTGAAGCCAGATTATCTGTTGGAGCAGTTCAGCTGTTGCTATTGTTGAGCAACCAGTACAGTGGAGGAGGTGTACTTTGAAGACTCAGTTGAAGACTATCGATGGTATTCCAGGAGGAAGATGCATCGTCTCGACAGCAGAGATCAGTACAGAAGCAGCATCAGCAGAAGACATTGTAGAAGACTCAGCAGACAACAACAAACAGTTACCTCCATATGTGTTTTGCTTAGTACAGAGGAGAGAGTATACGACGATGGTCGTATCCATTCAGTATTCTATAGTTGTAGCTCGTAGGATTAAGGGATGGATTAGATGATCTAGGAAAAATCCTTGGATCATTCATTGCAGAAATGCGACCGTTTTGTCGCAGACTGTTGGATCTGATCTTATTCTCTTCGGAGAAAGGCCGAGACCTGCGTGGAGCCTTTGGAATCGGATCGACAGCTATTTCATCATTCAGGGTATTACTCTAGTTTTACCCTCTGGGTTAATATGTTGAGAGACGCTTGTGGTTACAGGTATCTATATCTAGAACATTCTCAGATGTATTAGAAGGGTTCTTTACATCGACTTGTGGGTCGATGGTATCTCTACCGTCAGGTGAGAAGTGGACCAACGATTAAGAAGTCAAGGGAGGTCCTTAGACTTGGATAGACATACCTTTACGGTAGACATATCCGTACGAATGGTTAAATTATGGGAAGTATGACATGATTATGTCTCCCTGATGTGTGTATAATCCAAGAGCATTCGGATATAGTTTCGGATGAACTCCTAGCCTTGTCATTACATAGGCAAGTGGAGTAGGCGATCGAAATGATTGCGGAAAATAGTTCTAGTAACGAAGATCACATATCGAGTGATATTTTTGTTGGTATCAGTGTTGTTAAACACTATAAAAGAATTGGAAGAACGTGAGTTGTGATTATAGGAGATATTGGAGGGGATATTTATCTATCCCAGTGTTTCTCCTTAAGAAGATCCGGAACTCTCTGTTGAAAGAGAGATGAACCTTTGAAGGTATGCATCGATTATCGATGATGGAATACAGTAGTTGTCATGATAAATATCCTTGTTGTGGATAGATGATCTATTTAGATCAGCCAAAGACACCTGTGTATACTCTAAGGTTGGTTACGACTGGAGTACTGATATTGTAGTGACATGATGTCATACGATTATCATTGTCGTTGTGATGATTATCATATCGTCAGCTTAGAGTAAAGGGGATGCAGGTGTGTGGAGATGATAATTTCATACTTGGTATGAATTTTGATTAAGATGTTTGACTAATTAATGATTTAGTCTTCCCTGGATTTGAGAATCGTGTATCTTGAACACGATTGGATCCTTTTGTAGTTGTTGGAGTTGCGTAACTTGGCCACTGTTGATTGTGGTAGTTGGAGTTGCGCACTCGACCACCGTAGATGGTGGTTTTCCTTGTATGTTTTGGTTAATTCCGTAGATGTGGATGGGATGCTTTTAAGCATTAGTATATCACGAACTTGTTTGACAAAGGTAATGTTGGAAATTATTTAGTCGGAAGCTGGTGAAACCAGTTTACAGGATTTAAACGGCGGTTAACTTTTACATGAGTATTAGTTAATCCTTCCGGATTAGATAAAAGGATGATGTATGCAAATGAGTCATTTCAGGGATCGGAATGATTCCGATGCAGTTGAATGAGGCATATCTTATGCCTACGTCAGTTAAGAAACTACGAGATAGTCTGTCATATACATGATGTGACTTTAGTAGTTATTATCTGGATTTGTAGTTGTATGGAGCAGGAATGCTCATGAGATTGTAACTAGCTACTGGGTAGCTACTATAGAGTTGCTGGAGCGCGAACAGTTGCAACAATTGCAACAAAGGAGATTGATCGCTATAGTCTCCCATGCACTTACTGAGTGTGTGGTGAAGTGTATCTTGGATGGTTGATGGACTCCTCGTTTAAGAAAATAATCCCCCGTCTCTGATAAGGATAGTGGGGTTCCGGAGTTGCAGTGTTTAAGGGAGAGTTGCTATAGAAAGCACACCATTCGAGATGAGCTATATATCTTGGTGGTACTCAGATGTACTGAGAGTGAAACGTTTATACTGGTGGAATGATATAAAGAGAGTTATAGCAGATTTTGCTGCTCGATGTTTAGTATGCCAGTAGGTGAAGGCTGAACATCAGAAACTCGCTGGATTGCTCTAGAAAATTACGATTTCGGAATGGAAGTGGGAGCATATCACGATTGATTGCGTTATGGGATTGCCTAGAACCCGTAAAGGACGTGATGCGACTTGGGTGATTGTGGATCGACTGACCGAATCAGCTCACTTCCTTCCTATTCGTGGGTCATACTCATTGGATCATCGGCAAAGTTGTATGGCCGAAAGATTATCAGATTGCGTGGAGTACTTTTAGTACCAAATCGAATAGAGATTCGTGATTTACCTCGCGATTTTGGCAAAGTCTACACCAAACTATGAGCACAGAGCTTCGGCTTAGTGCAACATTTTATCCACGGACTGATGGACTGTCTGAGCATGACATTCAAACGTTAGAGGATCTATTCAGATCTTGTGTCGTGGATTATGGAGGTGTAGCTTATCGGTTAGCTTTACCTTCGACATTTGCGGGTGCTCACAACGTATTTCCTATTTTTATACTGAGGAAATATATGTCACATGTTGATCATGCTCTAAAAGAGATTCCGAATTTTACCTCAATCTAATACAACTTACGAGAGTGTGAGGAGCGGCGATGAGTGGGGACGAAAACCATCTGACTCGTAAAGGTTGGATGACAGCATCATACCGATGAGGAGGCTATGTGGGAGCTGGAAGATACTATCCGAGCTCGATAGTCTCATCTGGTCACTTGAGGAAGGTATGTGGTCCTTTCGGAAACTTGCTTGAAGTAAATTTTTGCATGTTAGTACGGAATTTGGGGACCAAATTTTTATAAGTGGGGGAGAATGTAAAATACCGGAGAAAAAAAATTAAAATAAAATAAATAATAAAATATTCCTCGGTAATTGATAAAACATCTTGTGGAATTTTTCAGAAATTTTTCTGGATTTAAACGGAAGGTTTATGGATATTTCATGGGAATAAAATGAACAGGCTTTTATAAAGCCTGTTTAGGCTATCTTCTACGAGGTATTAAATGGGTTTAATTAACTCCATTTTCCCGTCGGTTTCATTTTCCCCGCGATGCCTCTTCTTCTTTTTCCGATCGCGCCACGCCTCTACGTCAATTTCCCTTCTCCTCTCGTGCACCGGCCACTCTCGAACTCGCCACGGTCGCCAGTCGCTTGCATCGCCGGGCGAGCTAAGCGGATCGCGTCGCCGCCGAATCGGGCCACCGACGATGCCTCCTCGCTGCCGCCTTCTCCCCGCGCGACGCCACACTCGAGCTCGCCCCACTATCGTCGTTGTGTCGGTCGCAGCCCTATCACCGTACCACGGGCGACAACTTCGCCGTCGCCTGCTCCACGCCGTCGTCGACCCAGCTTGTCGTGCCCTAGTTTCCTTGAGCTGCCCGTCGCACACCCAACCTCGCCGTCGTCGAGCCAGCTTGCTGTGCCCTAACTCGTCGACCACCGCGAGCTCCCGCCAGCCGATTGCCTTCGACCACCGTGGACAACCACAGCCAGCCGGTCTGCCATCGCCCACACTGGACATCCGGCGCTGCCACGCTGCCGGATCGACGGGTTGTTTTCCCAGATCGACGTCGTTGTGAGCTGCTTGGTCGATCACCGCCGGAGCAAGGTGAGCAATGCCTTCTTCCCTGATCTCGAATAGATCCCTCTTCAATCATAGTCCTTCTTTCAAATTTCTCGGCAACTTTGGTGATAGGGCAGCGGGTGTTTCTACCGGTGAACAGAACAAAAGAGAAGGGAAGGTTGTTGTCAATGGGAGGTCCTGCCGCCATGCCCCATTTCCGAAACCAAGATCTGTCTCCACTGTTTTGAAGCCTTCCTCTACCGTGAACTCTCGCACTTTTGCCACAGCTCAGGTCTCCGATGAGATTCGTGACCGTTCTTCGATCAATTTCAGCAATGATTTTTGCTCAGTTGTCATTGCCATTTTTGGTGGGTATAAAACCGTGATTGTGATGAAAATAATGTGAATAAGGTCGTCATCTCCCATCTAAATTGTTTGTGCAGATTTTACACTGAGTTGGAATAAGATGCTGGTAGAGGAAGTGATACTTGATAGGCTGTGGACAATTGGATTGACGTGAGGTAAGTGTAGATTTTGGAATTCTGGAAATTAGGTTTTGATTTGCAGTACGTTTATTATCGGTATAGTGTACAGCTGCAAATGGGCGAAGGGGGTGATCCGAGAAGGGTGAATTTCATATACGATTTGAGTAAATGCAGATTTGATATCCTATACTTGGTAGGAAGTGGTGTGGATGATACAAGCTCGGTAAGTTCATATTTGATATCATATGGTTGTGTAATATTCTTACCGTTAGCTTTGTTGTGGATGTGATTATTTAAAAAGTCCACGAAGAAGGGGGTTAATCCTTTGGTTGAATTTTTGGATTAGATTCTTATTCCTACAGTTTGATTATACTAGCACATGGTTATATCGGATTCTACCCTTTCAGATATTGGATTCGAGGTAGAGATCCTGGATGCAAAGACCATCAACATGAGCTACATAGCAGGTGGGTAATTTCCTACCTGGTCCGGGTAGTTGTACTTCATTCAGATTTGGTCATTGATATGAGCATGTTAGGTGTTCATATTACCTTGACCCTGTTCTTTTTATCGTATGCTTGATCCTTTACCGTTGGCTATTAACTCTATTGCTGATATCATGTTTATTTTATCATGATTAGGAGTTATACATATAGGTGATGCAAGTAACTTAGAATTTGTTTAAGTTAAGTGAAAATGGTAAAGTCCGGATGACAACCTGATTGTACATTGGGCAAAAAGGTCATCCGTAGGTAGATAATGACTTTAACCTAGGGTTAGTTCTAGTACCCTTAGGTTGTATGTTACCACCGAACATGTGTTGTGTAAATGGTCAGAGGAATGATACTTAGGGTATCGCTACGGACCGGTGGTCCTAGCTTGTTATAATCAGATGAGTACAACTCTCTACAGGATAGAGAGTGCGTCGAGTAAATTAGTATGACTCTCTACAGGATAGAGAGTATTATGATCAGTTGAGTACGACTCTCTACAGGATAGAGAGTGCGTCGAGTAGATTGGTATGACTCTCTACAGGATAGAGAGTCTATAGAGGATGTCTGTATGTGAGACATTGCATTCATGCATTTACATGCATGTTGGCGACGAGGTCTCCCTTATGGTTGAGAGGGTCGCCAGTCATCCTGCCTCCACGGTTACTCATAGGAGAATGCAGGTGTGAAGCGAGCATTGAGGTGCCGTACTCTACCACTATAGACGGTGGTAGTTGGATTTGCGTGTCGTAGTCCTGCATGTGTGGTACTCGACCACTCATGGGTAGTGACTGTCGGAGTGACCAACAGCAGGGACCCCCATCGTGTAGCTTGCTCTTTACGCTTATATGATACTCGATCATACTGCCCACTCGGCCACTCGAGCGTAGTGGTTGGTGTTGAGTTGGGACAGTTGTCATGCTCGAGCCACCGAGGCCACACTGGGGTCGTGGTAGCTTTAGGGTGAGCCGACATGATCATGCATCTTTGCATTCTTGTGATGGCATTTTTGCATATTTCCATATATATACATATATGCATGTATATATATATATGGATGATTGTGATTAGTATACATATATAGATACAGTCTATATATATATGCTTATTGTGATGTTGCATTTGATTGTATTATGTTTGCTGCATTTGATTGTACATCATATTCATGCATGTTTCTTGCATATGTTATACAGTGTGTCGGATATTGGTATGGGTTGGATAGACCATAGATATCTTGGCCTGTAGCATGAGTAGATTATGTGTTGGTATTACTCTTCCTGTTATATATATGTTTGATATATGTTCAGGTTGGATCAGAGTAGCGTAGCAGACTTCAGGTATGTCTGCATTTGATGTTATTCATTTCAGTTAGACGGTATATGCTTGTATTTATATACTATGCTGATATATCTGTTGTGCATCTAGATTATATTGTTGAAATACATGTGATATTACATATATACATATTTTCTATTACCTGCTGAGTTTTACTCACCACCCCCCCCCCCCCCGCGGACCCTAGGTTTTCTGTCGCCTGTAATGGTGAAGACTTCGTGTGACTTGGAGCACCGTCGGCTGACGTCATCTCATCTCACGAGGCTCACGTATTTTGTTTTGGGCCTGCTGTCCGTTGTGCATTGTATTTTGAAGTTTTCGTGATGTATATGTTGTATATTCAGATTTTGTCGAGGTTTGTGTTGTTGTGGTGTGTTAGTCATACCGGTATGCATGTGTGGGATTGTTGTATTATTGTAGTATGTTTCCGCTGTGTCTTGTGTAGTTTTTATTTTCATACATATATATTGTTGTTATTG
Organism: Wurfbainia villosa; assembly: GCA_025175895.1. Classification (NCBI taxonomy): domain Eukaryota; kingdom Viridiplantae; phylum Streptophyta; class Magnoliopsida; order Zingiberales; family Zingiberaceae; genus Wurfbainia; species Wurfbainia villosa. The sequence goes on from CM046005.1 coordinate 2,786,770, forward strand.
TGGGCCTACGAGCCTTGTATTAACCCGAAATGTTGCCACGTACAGGGGAGGTGTCGTCCGTTTGATTTTCGGCTCGGTATGCTCTCGGGGCGTGACAATAAATGTTACTGAAACATGACTAGGCTTGGTTATATAAATTATAACCACAATATACTATTACCTTAATCAACCACATAATATATGTTCCTCAGGACCGATATATCATGCGCATAATCTACACATTAATATGTTTATTGTGAATCACTTAAACTATATATTTAGCCTAAAAATAAATTTTCTTTGGGTCAATCATTCTTAGCGTAGATATACATTCATTCACATAAAATATACCAAGTCTAGCTAATAGATCTCACTTTGATGATAGTATAAGTTCATTTTGATAACATATGTGCAAATAGATATGTAAGAAACTCTAGGAAATTCAATTGTATAGTTGTAGTCAATTGATGTTCAACAACAATTGAGTGCTACCCTAATAGTCGACTGATAAGACTACTATGCTCGACTTATCTTGATCAATCGAGTGACTTGGTCGACTATCAAATCTTCTATGTCCGTTTTCATTCACATCAATCAACTGATGTACATCAATTGCATTGAAAACTTTTTATAGATGATCTTATGTATACTAGTCAATTGAGACCGAATGATAGTTGACTGATCACGTTAATCAAATATTTTAGTTGAACCACAAATATTCCATTTGTAATTTCACATACAGTAGTCGATTGACCCTTATGAAAATTAACTCATTAAGTCAGTTGAGTTGAAAACTTTTTATGGACGATCTTATGCATATTAGTCGATTGAGACCTAATGATAGTCAATTGATCACGTTAATCGAATGTTTTAGTTGAACTACAAATATTCCATTTGCAATTTCACATACAATAGTAGATTGGTCCTTACGAAAACTAACTCATGAAGTCAGCTGAGTGCTCTAGTCAACATACAGTAATTGATTGATCTTTATGACAATCGATTGACGATGATGTCAACCAAATGCCCCAATTGAATTGCAAACATTCTATGCATGATTTTATGAATAGCAGTTAACTAACGATTCGTGCATGGCAGTGGATTGGTATTGTCGCAATTCAATTTCTACAGATGAAGTACGACAATTTTCATGAAAAATAGCAATAGTTACACCATTGTTATTCATGAAAAAATGTGAAAAGCACAAATCCAATGCAAGTCCTAGGATTTCAAATCATAGATTCGATGAAAATGTATGTTTAAATTGGCTATATCAAAATCTAACATAAACTATATGCATTTGGACTAAAATTATCAAAAAACTTTATCCTAATATTGTAAAATCAACAACTTAACCTATGACTCTCATACCAATTAATAGATTTAATTTATCAATGGATTGCATTACTGCATATGAATCATATAGAAAATTCAAAAAAAAATCTATCACGGGATCTTATAGATTTACAACACTTTGCAAAATCTTAATGCAACGAAAATAAATAAAAAGTCATAAATCTGCCCTTAAATCCAGAGATATTTTTATTTGCTTCATTGTCATTGGAAGGACCTAAAGATCAAAATCAAATCAATCGCAGAGCATAATCTTCTGTAGGTACAATTAGTGACAGTTCCAATATCTTGATCCGATAGAGAAAGTAAGATATATAGTCTTTACAGGGACCACACTCATACATATATATCAGATTCAAATCCATTAACAATCTATCAATGCTAATAGTAACGAACTAATATATATTTTACGCATACAAATTCATATATGATAAAATAAACTCGCGATTAAAATATCCAATTAGATCACCTAATAGATATTTTAATTTGTAATGACAAATTAGTGTGTTATTAATTAATATGTTAACCCACACTCAACGAAGGCTAAATCTAGTCTTCACGGGGATGACGTGGTGGCTAAGATACAGTGGAGCTTACAGATAAGGCAAGAATCGATTCCGGATGAAGTCTAAAACTCTTTTCTGGATTCAAATGACCTCCACATATTTTAGCCACCACGTCAAGATCCATGGAATCCTCCGTGATTTAACTCCCTCACAATAATCGTAGGACAGACCGATAGGATTGCTAGATTGACGAATTCCAACTTTTAATTTGCGGATTGGAAGGAGGCTAAATCTAACACTAATTTATTGTGTGCTGATGATTCTGAGCCAGGTCTATTTTCACCAAGACAATACTTGACCCTGCTGACAAAAAACCTGAGAACTGGCAGACCGATGCTGTAAAGCCTGACTACTGGAACGAAGATGAGGAAGCCACAAAGCCGGAAGATTGCAACGACGAAGAGGTTGGAGAATGAGGAGCACCATAGATAGTTAACCCAGAGTACACAGTGAGATTGGTCTGCTCCTCTAATGACATGACTGATTTCTTTTTAACCCAGCACACTGAGTTAAAAAAAAATTCAGTCTTAATTTCAGATCTGATGACTGCTTTTTTAAGAATTTTATAAGGCAGAGAAACAAACTACACTCGCGATCAAGAGTCTTGATTTCTGAAGCAGTGATATTTGTTACTATTATATTCAGGTTTCTCCTTAGCAAATAGAAGACTAAGGTAAATTTTGTGTTTATCTTGGCTTATGAGCTATGATAACTCCTTGAATCTCACTGTATCTTATAGTATCTTCCATGGGAGATTTCCACCATGCAACGTCAAAACCACTGAGAATGATGCTCCAAGAGTCTCATATGATAAGCGAGAGAAAAACAAAAAAACTTGATGATGCATCTGGCGGCCCTCGGCCTAGGAGGTCCAAGAGGGAGACATAAATAGATTCAATTTGTAAATAAGTTTGTTGTTTGGTTCGACGATGTTTATCGATAAGTTTGAGTTCAGCTAAGCTCGATAAAAATTTTAATAAATAAATTTGAACATATATAGTTAAGTTCCCCATAGACTTAAGAAAACAAGGTCTCCTAATTTTGTGTGATCTAGATTTGCTTCCTTAGCTTCTTGAATATCACGGAGATGTATTTTTGTTTCTTTTGGCTAAAAAGTTTTTTTGGAAAGTTTTTATTCTTAAAAAGGATTTGTATGAGTCAATTATGTTGGAATAACTTAAGCCTCAAAGTAATTCATTAAGTTTGTTTAGTTATAACAATTAATTGGCTAAATTAAAAATTAAAGATAAATATAAATTTATTGATCAAATTGAAATACACTATTTTAGATGATTTAGTTACTACTATTACAAATCAACACAAAATATTTTGAGTTTAAAATTAATTCAATTTTTTCTTGTTGTGAAATTAAGTTTTGATCGAGAAGTTAAGGATCAATAATCCTTTTTAAAAATCAAATGGATTCAAACTTATACACACTCGAGGAAGTTAATCAAAAAAGAAAGAAGTTGAGTACTTCTTGATGGATTTTACTCAGTCAATGGATCACGTTGCTGCACATGAATTCACAATGAAAACTCAAATGATTCCACACATGATTTTGTCGACAAATCTACAATGAATATACAAACATCAAATCTACAGTAGAAAAGAAAATAAACTCATAAATCCACACTTGAATTCAGAGACATCGTCATTGGAAGAATCTAAAGATCAAAGACCAAAGAGATGCAAAGCATGATATTCCGTAGGTGCAAGGGAGACGATTCCAAAGGCTCAATCAGATGGAGAAAGCAAAGCAACCGTCATATCTCCTCTCCTGTAAGGATCGTACCATTATATATAATGTGTCCAAATCCATTAATAGTCAATCAATGCTAACAGTAACTTACTAAAAAGTTCTATACATATAATTCCACATCTAATAATACAAACCCACAATCAAATATCCAATTAATCACTTTAATGATTTTGTCTCCAATGACAAAATTTGTGTGTTAAATGGTCAATCAACTTCATTAGTATAGGATTAAAGCGATCATAATTACATTATATATAATCGGTAACAAGACCCATCAGTAATCACAATATTAATGACATCAATGAAATAAATCTGATGTGGATATATAACATGAAAAATGCATGAAATGTGATCTGCATATGCTTATTCTCAATCGATCCTCCTTATGACCTAAAATCGAAACTTGATCGTATTTTCAAGCATCATATGCTAAACCATATTAGCAAATCATGATCCTCGTATGACTCAAAAACTGAGTTCTACATCACATTTACAAGCACTATATGCAAATCACATTAGTAAATTATGATGTCTTTATTCAGAGTGGCAAATCCAAAATACACATGTAAAAGAAAATTTTATTTCGTATGATAATCAAAATAACATGTGTTCATTATATCAGGAAAACTGACATATGAAACCTAGTCATTTCTATCGAGAAAATTTAAAATGAAAGATCTTTGTGAAATATTTTTTTTGTATTAAGTATACAGATTTATTGTGATAGATCCAAGAGTATACTTGGATTGTCACGCCCCGAGAGCATGCCAAGCCAAAAATCAAACGGACGGCATCTCCCCTGTACGTGGCAACATTTTGGGTTAATACAAGGCTCGTAGGCCCACAACAACAACAATATATATATAACAAATAATAGCAGCGGAAATAAAGAGCGCATACCCACAACATACATAACAAAATATAATATACAGGTGTACTCCACCTGACAAGACCACAGTACTAAAACCGTACAAAAACATCAACACCAAAATAAAGTCCACAACATAAAGACGAAGTCCAAAAATATAAACTAAGGTCCATGACATAGGACCAAAATCCAAAACACAATAAACAAGTCCAAGCCATAAGAAAACGAACTCCTCGGGAGACTCGGAAAACGGAGATGGGATGGATCGGTCGTAGCGACTCCAAGTAAATCGCCACGATGTCGTCTACATTGCACAGGCGTGAAAAACCCAGGGTCGGAGGTGGTAAGTAAAACTCAGCAGGTAATCAGAGAAAACATGTAAATATATGTATCAATATTACATGTCATTCAACAGTTTAATCTACTCGTACAACATGTATACATCAGCATAACAATAGATATGCATGCATATACTAAATAAAACTGAACATCAACGATGCTGACATACCTGGCAGTCAGCTACTCTATCCTGATCCAACCTGGGCATATAATCACATCATAGGGTATAACAGTATAGTACTAACACAATATCCTAACCTGAGTCAAGGGTATCACTGTGAATATCCGATAGGTATACAAATATCAACCTACTACCATACAGGAAATGCAGTATCATGTATGAATATGTACAAACAAATGCAACAAGCATAGTACATACAAATGCATCATCAAAGTGAGTATACATATAGACTGTATCTGTATGTATACTAATCACCATCATCCATGTATATATATATATATACAAGCAGGTATGTATATATATATAATCATATGCAAAACACCGTATGGTACGGCAATGCAACATGCATGGTCATGTCTGCTCAACCCTACTCGCTACCACGACCCCAGTGTGGCCTAGGTGGCACGACATGACAACTATCTCGACTCCAGCCGCCACCACTCTCGAGTGACCGAGTTTGGTAGTATGATCAAGTAGCATATGAGCGTAAGTAGCTCGCTACGCAACAGGGGTCCCTGCTGCTGGCCACTCCGACTAACACTTCTAATGAGTGGTCGAGTACCACGCACCCAGGACAACTGCATGCAACTCCAACAACCATCGTCAATAATGGTAGAGTGCGGCACAACAAATGCTATGCCCTCACACCAGTTACTCCTCTGGAAGTAACCTGGGAGGCAGGATGACTGACGACTCTCTCTCAACCCCAAGGGGAGACGATGTCGTCAGTATACATGCAATGACATGAGGGTACTGTCTCACATACAGAACATCTACCCTAGACTCTCTGTTCAACAAAGAGTCACACCCAATTGATCAGTACACTCTCTATCCTGTAGAGAGTCATACTCATCTGATCATGACAAGCTAGGACCATCGGTCCGTAGCGACACACTGTCCACGACTCACATGACCATTCACACAACCCGTGGTTGGTGAATAAATGTGCAACATACAGGTATAGAATAAATCCTACATCTAGGGCCATACTTATCCACAGAGGACCTTTTTGCCAAATTTACAACTTAGGTCTTCCTCCGTACTCTAACATCTACACCCTACTAACCAGTTAGACCAACTTACATCACATCTGTAACTTCTAGATTATGCTAGGGAATATGTGTTATCAATAATCGAGCACACATATATATATCAACGGTAAGTTCAAGCATACGATAAACAGAGCATGATCAAGGTAATATGAACACCTAACATGTTCATATCTATGTCTAAATCTAGAAATCATTATATCTACCCGACCGGTAGAAAATTACCTACCTGCTGTAAATGCTCGTATAATCCTCACGGTCGCGGACCCGTCTCGTATCCACGTCCTGCACAAACCATAATATGCATTAAGTTCAAGCACATGACAATAGATATACAAATCCACTACTATATCATTCTTATATTCGTATCCCTTTATCGAATACAAATTAGAAACCCCCCATCATCAAACGTAACCCTTCTACAACACCCAAATAGATTTAAATTATTAAACCTCTTAGGTAGACTCCACCCAATCAATTAAACACACTAACTCACATCCACATAAATCCATCCATCAGATCTATAGACAAATCACGCACCAACACCTCAATATGTAAATAACCATCCACCGTCGATAAATCTCTAACACACGGCCGATTCACCCCTTCATGGCCAAGAATAGTCCTGTTCACAGTCGCACCGTCGACAATTCCTTGCCCACAGCCGCACCGTTGTTCACAGCTTACCCACACGGTCTTTTACACTCACTCACAGCCACCCCAACAACTGTCAATCTATTCACAGCTGAACCATTCCCAATCACAGCCCTTACCGTTCAACACTCACGGCAGGAGACCACATTAGCATAGCAAGGTAACTAATCCACTGGACTGAATAGGAAATAGGGAAAAATAGTTCATGCTTACCGACAGTAGTACTTCACCGGCAAAAACAATCCCTCCAAGATCCTCAGTCGGCCGGAAACAACCACTGCTCAAATTAGGTTTCAAGCTTAGCTACACCAAATCCATATCAACAACAAGATCAAATAGATATTACCATCTTACCTTACTGTTGTAATCTCCTCCGTGACCCATCCCAAACTGGCGAACTCCCCAGCGATCGTGCCTACCCTATTTGGACCAGAACCTAAATCCGGCGGCTCTGCTCACCGGCGACCACCCGCGCTCCTAATTTCTGCCCAAATCGCTAGGTCAAGCTCCGGTAAGGGAAGACCACCGTAGGCATTCGTTCACAAGTGAATCCCCTTTGAGATTGAGGGAAAAATAGGGAAACGGACAACCCTTACCTTGCTCCGGCGATGATCGGCAGTGAGAACCCCAACCGACGGCTCTTGCTCCGGCGACCACCAGCGTAGTCTCCACTTTGATCGGACCAGAACCCACCTTCGACAGCTTGAAATCGATCACAGTCGTCGGTCCAAGCGCGCGAGGAGGTCGAGGAGTTGGGATGGGAAGGCTGGCGGGATCTCAGCGACGGAGCAGAGAAGTCACGCAACCGTGAAACGATCTACTGCTCGCAATCCGCTCGAGCGACGGAGCGGGGAGGTCGCTTCGCTTCGAGAGGAAAGAGTGTGCTCCGGCCGGTGGAAATGAAATCGCCAAAGAAGGGAAGAAGTCGCGAGAGGCAATCTGAGGAGAAGGAAAGGAAGGCTCGGTGGGGGATTCATCGCGCAGTGAAGACATTAAAAAGGTAGTAACTATCGCGGCTGGGAAACGCTCGCGAGGAGTAAAAGTTAGCGGCGCGGAAATGGTTCCGTTAATGGAACGGGTAGGTAAACGGATCGAAATTTCAGACCCGTTAAGCCCTTTAACCCCTTCTACGCAAAAAGGGTCTTAGAAATCCCCATTCGAGTCCAGAAAAAATTTCTAAAAATTCCTAGAAAATTTCTATAGAGTATTCTCTTAATTACCCCACATCTATAATTATTATTATATTTTTATTTTATTTTATTTTATTTTCGTGGTATTTTACATGGATTGTCACAAAGATCTATATTGAAAAGATATTCATATGGTATGACATGCAAAATTACACATCTTAGGACACACATGTGTCTAGAGATGACAAATTTAGCTTGCAATGTCCATAATGTGAACTAGAAATTAAAAAGATGGAGAAACTCCCTTATGCATTAATAATAGGAAATCTCATGTATGCTCAAGTATGTGCACGTTCGGATATTCCAAACATAGTTGAAATGTTAGGTAGATATCTAAGTAACCCTGGATCAGAGCATTGAAAAGTCGTAAAAAGGATTATGCAGTATCTTCAAAGAGTAAAAGAACATATGCTCACATATCTAGATCCAATCGGCTAGAGATGATTAGATATTCAGACTCTGACTTTGTCGAATACTTGGATAGCAGAAGGTCTATCTCATACTATGTCTTCATGCTTGCTAGGGCAAGTATATCATGGAAAAGCACTAAATAGATGCTTGTAGTAACTTTCACAATTGAGGCATAATTAATAGCCTGATATGAAGCATCAAATCATGGGATATGTGTCACGTCCCGGGAGTATGCCGTGCCGAAAAGCAAACGGACAGCATCTCCCCTGTACGTGGCAACATATCGGGTTAATACAAGGCCCATAGGCCCACAACAATAATATGATATACACAGATATCAACATATCAAACATACTAAACACAGCGGAAACAATACAAACAGATCAACAAGATACAAAGACCAACTGTGCACTCCGGAGTGACTTAACACGACAAGAATCATAACAGAAATACAATCAAAGACTCAATACATACAATATGTCCGTATATCACAAATACGGAAACAATACAGGGAAAAACCCAAACCAACAATCCGTAAGGATACAACAACACGGAAAACATATCCATTCGTCCAGTGTGAGATGGGATCACCGACGGTGAGTCAACGCCCAAGGAATCTTCTACTTACAGGCGGCGAAAATCCTGTGGTCCCGGGGTGGTGAGTATAAACTCAGGGGTAATATATAGAAAGTTCATGAACAACATATAAGGATAGATCTACAAGTATACATGTGAAGATCTACAGGTATACAGCATGAGTCCAATAGACATACAGTCATATCCATATCTAATAATAAGTAACTACAGTAAAGTCATACTCAGTGTATATACTAAACTAATCAACTGAATATAAAGTAATGTACCAACGTACCTGACGGTCTGTAACGCCATATGCTAGATCATCCTGAACAGGTATACTATAACATAACCCATATAATGTATCAAGTCAATCTCATACCTGACCAATACTCCAACATATGAACAATATATGATCACCTGTAATAACAACCCGGTCCGTACCACACAATGACATGATGCTAATCAAATGCATATAACAGTCTGAATCAACGCATGAATCATGCTCAACACATAGCAGTAAATAAAAATGTAGATGGCATGTATCATGATGAACAACCATATGCAGCAATCATAGCTCAATCAAATGCAGCATCTCACAGGCATATGTAAAACATATATCAAATACATGCATACATATATATCAGCAGTGCATATGCATGGCCATGTCTGCGGACCCGTCCAACCACGACCCGATGGCCGTGTGTACGGCATGATGACTAGCTCGACTCGGTAGTCACTACTCTCGAGTGACCGAGTTGGGTAGTATGAATGAGTAGCATATAAGCGTAAAGAGCTAACTACTCCCCGGGGTCCCTGCTGCTGGTCGCTCTGTCACTACCCATGAGTAGACGAGCTCTGTACATAGGACAACTGCACGTCACACAACCACCGTCTATAGTGGGCGAGTGCTAACACCACTCTGCTCAGTGGCCAGGTGCGCATCTCCAGCTACCACCATCCCTAGTGGCCGAGCACGGCACATCCAATGCTCTGCCCTCAACCCTGCTACCACTACCCCGAGTGGTCGGGGAGGCAGGATGACTGACGACCCATCTCATCCACAAGGGAGACCCAGTCGTCAGCATGCATGCAATGTAATGATGCATAGCTTCATACATGTATCCTCGCCTCACTCCCTATCCCATGGGGAGTCCTGGTCAACCAAAAGTCAACTATGCAAGGATTACAATCACAAGACTCTCTCTATCGCATAAAGAGTCATACTCATCTGACAGTCCACCACGCTAAGACCTCTAGTCAGTAGCGATATACAATCGACCATCCATATAACCATACACAATCCATAATGGATATACCATCGCGCTAGGACCTCTAGTCCATGGTCACATACTGACAACCATACACTTATCTATGCACAGACAACTAGATCCACCATAAATGCACCACTAATACGGTTATGATATAACAATCGACTCCATAATCCAAACCATCACCTAACCCTAGTGATGTAATACAGTAACCCAAATCTGAAGTCACAAAGATAACCTTAACCATATGTACTTACTGAACATCTATCAGCTAATACATAATAGGGTTTATAGTTCCTATCCGTGCTAGATAATCAATGAGTAACAGAGTATATATCTCAAAGGTCAATGCAGTACAAGCATATGATTAAATAAGAGTGGATTTAAGGTAAACAGGTATAAACAAAAATCCAAGATCATGCACTAGAATTTGATCAAAACTACCGGACCAGGTAGATATTACCCACCTGATACATAATCTGTGCTATCCATCTCCACGTTCATGTATCCATCACCATCAACGTCCTGTAACAATAGGATACAATTAAGTACCATCAGATATCTAATTGATCGAATCAAATCCTACATCATCCTTGTATCTCGATCAACTAACAATCCAAAATCAACTATAACATCAACTACATATATAGTAAGTATCCATATCACTTAGATCTATACTTACCTCATGTTGCTTTAATCTCTCCCAGCTTGTTCATCCAAAGGGACCTGCGATTCAACCAATAACATCACGATCCAGGAGCTACATAAGACACAAATATCGCAACCACACCAATCCAAGCTTACCTTGCACTGCTTACCAAATTCAGATTCTTCCCTTCTCCTTAACCTACTCCAAAGACTCCAATCAGAGCAGTAATGATGCACTGGAAGAAATCCCCAAATGTTACACACCGCATTAAGATTTATCTTAAACCCGTCAATCAAAGCCTGGCGATCTGAATCTGGAATTGCCATAAAAACAAGAGAACAGAACTCAACTTGGAGATCAGCAACATACCCAAAACCGAACTCACCACTATCACTAAAACATCGAACAACCCAAAGATCTGAGTTGTGAATGTGCCAAAAGGTTGTTGATAGAACAACACTGCATAGATTGACGACTATGGTGATCGAGCTACATGGCGGAAGATGGAACACCCTGCCACAAGGATCATCCACACTCACTATCATTTGAATTGGTAGATCAGAATATGGAAACGGTAAGGGAGCAAGGTCGAGCTTACCGTAATGACACAAGGTGGGCAGCAACTCCAGCTCGTGGCAGCTGCAGGTGAAGAACTCCAACGTGGTCGGCGATGGTGAGCTCCGGTAGCGACGACAGCAACAACTCCAATCAAAAATCCCAAATCGCCAGTAATGAGGAAGTCGTGCCCTAAATTGAGAATCATCACAGGAAAAACAATCGTCGGCTCACCTCCTGACCTCAAGGTCGGCTCGCGAGGAGGCGATTGGGACGATCGGCAGAATAGATCCCCATCCGGCAGATCAGAGGATCGATGGAGTTATGACGACGAGTTGAGCTCAGGTAGCAGCGGCAATGAAGAAGAGGTGACGCCGACGAGCTGAGTTTCGTGATCCAAGGCGATTGTCGAATCGAGGTTGGCGTCGGTGATCAAAGCAAGGGAGAGCTCACGGCGGTCGCGATGATCGAAGAAGTCGACGGCGTCGCGTGCGATCAGGAAGGCTGCGGCGGCGTGGCCAAGCTTCCCTCCCCAGGACGCCGGCGAGCTGAGATCGGGCGGCAGGATCGCTCGGAGAAGAAGGAGATCGCGAGAACTCACGAGGAAGGGAGGAAAACAGCGATCGCGATGGGAAAACAGAATCGTGATCGGCTTATATGGGTGGTTTCGGTGTTTGTTTCGATCGAACCGATTCAAACCAATCTGATTTAACCCAATTCGATTCAAGCCCATTTCTTCAGCCCAATGGATTCAAGCCCATTTCCTTAGCCCAATGGATTCAAGCCCATTTCTTTAGCCCAATGGATTCAAGCCCAATACAGCCCCAAACCCAATAAGTCCACTTATTGAGCCCAATTTAATCCACTAATTAACCCCACTTAATTAAAGGGTTAATCCATATTAAAAAAAAAATTTGCGTATTTTACATTCTCCCCCACTTATAAAAATTTGGTCCCCAAATTTCCGACTCATGTACGAGTACGAGATGTCTCAACAACCATCTCAAGTATCCGAAGAAAAGTCACATACCTCAAGTACTAAGTGGGTACTGAACTCAAATATTACATTCCAGCTCTTATATACACTCTTAGCCAACCTTTTTTTTAAAGTCTGAATAACACCTTCCTATTGACCATCTATCAAAAGATAGATAATCGTACCTGAGTGGAGCTCTATACCCATGACTTGTGGAAGACTTTGCTAGAATCGTAAGGTGAATCATGAATCACTATTAGAAATGATACTCAAGGTTACTCCATGGATATAATTCCATCAAGCGATCCAACGGAGTCCATCTTACAGCTCGGAAGGAAATGAGCGGACCTAGCTAATCGATCATCGATTACCCAAATCACCTCAAGTCCTTTTCGATTTCTAGATAATCTCCCAACACAGTCTAACGCACTAGGCTCCCACTTCATCACGGTACGTAACCCTACCGATCACAATATTTCACCTTTGCTTGTTGGCATACCCAACATCAAACTACGAAATCAACCGTGTTCTACCTGACGTTCCACCATAAAGGACGTCTCAAACTCGCTATTTTCGGATATACTCCGAATAAATCATCACTCTCGAATGAAGAGTCTCCCGAAACAACTCTTCTTAAAGCGAATGCAACTCTGGAAACCATTATCCTTCCCAGAGACAGAGATTTATTCTCGCAAGAGAAATTAATCTAATGTCCAAAATTCATTCTGTCACACAGAACTGAAAGTAACTGGAAAACTACAATGACTAATCTCGCTAGTTTCTCAACTAGCATACACATAATATACGTCTCATTCAACTGCATCGGGATCGCTTCTAATCCCTGAAATGATGCCTCTGTGTACAATACCCTTCCATCCATATCGGACGGATTAACTAACACTGACACAAAAGTCAGCCACCTTCTAGGCCCTGCAACCTAGCCTCACAAACTTCCGACCAGGTGATTTCCATCACCTTCTTGGTCCAACAAATCGTATATAGTATCGCTAGAACATCCTATCCTCATCTATGGTAAATACCAAATCAATCTAGGGAACCATAACTTCCCTTAAGATCGTGAATATATCCATAACTATATCATCCACAGATGTGATGACAATCAATCTCAAATACTCCAAGAGTACTTGATTCCTCCAATCCATGAACGACTAAATCGTCGATAGGTCTAACAACATTATCAACATCTCCTAAAATTCATACCAAGTATGAAATGTCGTCTTCTACACACCTGTATCCCTTTTACTCTAAGCTACAGATAACTCAATCATCACACTGACAATGATAATTGTATGACACTAAATCACTACAGTATCAAACCTCCAGTCGTAGGCCAACCCTAGGATATACACAGGTGTCATTTAGCTGATCTAAACAAATCATCTATCCACAACGAAGGATATTCATTCACAACAACTACTGCATTCCAATCGTCGATAATTGATGCATAGACTCAAAGTCTGACTCTCTTCTAACAAAGAGTTACAAGTCTTCTCAAGAAAAAATACTGAGGCAGATAAATCTCCCATAGTGTTTAGCAACACTGATACCCATAAAACCATCTCCCGGTATGAGGTCCCTAATATCAGGACTATTCCCGAAATCACCTCAATCGCATATTCCACTTGCCCATGCAGTGACAAGCCCGGAAGTTCATCCGAATCTATATCCGAATACTCTCGAATTACACGTACATCCGAGATACAAGTTATACCAACGCTCCAACAATCCAACTATCCGTAAGGATATGTCTATCGTAGAGGTATGTCTAGCAAAGGCTAAGGGTATCCCTTGACTTCGTGATCGTTAGTCAACATTTCACCTGACGGTAGAGATACCACCAATCCGCAAGTCGATAGAAACCCAGCTAATCCCATCTAAGAATGTTCTAGACAAAGATACCTGTAAACTACCAGTATCTCTCGATATATCCGCAAACAGGATAACCTAAAGTAATACCCCGAAGGACCGATCCTTCGGTCTTCCATACTTCTTCTCGAGTAATCTTGTAAACTTGTCCAACATCTCGACTACCGAGCTCATGTAGATGCAAAGACTATCATGGAGAAATCGAAATCAACTATCGGAATCGAGGTACTAATCGCAACAATCGCAATGGATATGGTAAACACCGCGTATCGACAAAGGGTACACATCCTATCAAAATATCAAGAATCACAACATCATAACACGCTCCGACTCTGTGAAAGGTATAGCTGCAACTGGAGAATACTGCGTAGATACGACCATCATCGTAAAATCTCTCCTCTGAATAAAGCATAACCACGTCTGGGAAAGTAACAGTTGTCGTCGTCTGGAAAGGTAACAGTTGCTGTCGTCTGGGAAGGTAACATTTGTTGTCTGAACGTCTGAATCTTCTGAGATATCTTTGGCTGATACTACTGAGTAACTTACTTCTTCCGGATGAAAGTATCAAAGAGCTCCAACTATATCTGAGGTAGTAAATCGCTGCTGATGTGATAACCCAATCTTCTGTAATGATCTCAGCTTTCGAGGTTGTGGATCGTCCGCTCGAAAGCATCATCCATAGTCTTCAACTGAGTCTTCAAAATACATACTCTCCTCGTAGATACCGGTTGCTTATAGTAGAAACAGATACAATGATCCATCGGATAATCTGACTCTGTGTCTCGTCGTAACCCGCACTGCACACACATAATCTCCTTTCGAAGTCTTTCCTCTGAGTTCGCTGATAAACATGAGAAGCTGCTGACAATCTACAATCGCTCTTCTATGATCGGAACACTCTCCAATAGTCGCTCGTGACTTACGACTTTAATCTTGCTCCTTTTATCCAACATTTGGAGATTTTGAATTCCAATAATTTGACTCGCAATATCTGCTTATCAAATCTCCAACTCTTTAAAACACTTACTACGGAGTCATTTCTATACACATGACTCGGTCTATACACTTCCGGTAGGATCTGGTAGGAGATCCAAACATCCTGATAAAGATGTCAACCGATAACCTGTGGGTGGCCAAAACCAACCCAATCACATTCTCGAGCTATTAGGGTCAGAACCCTCACGAGTCTAACGACTGCATGGTACTTTCGTCACCAGACGATCACCCAACCTGAAGCTCAAGAATTCCCTGACGATGAGTCAAAAAATGACATGGGAAAATACCCTCTCACAACATCACTACACCGTGGCCAAGTGATGTGTGATTTCCCGAAGGTTATTTCCTATCTCTTCCACCAAGGCACCGCTAGATCCGGATAATGGTATGCAGCTAACTTAGCTTCCTCTGTATAATACGAGTTAAGTACTCAAAAGTACCCTCGACGTTATACAACCTAGAATGACCAACTCAGGGATCAAAATCCCTATGAATATCACCAAAATAATCCTCTACTATCTCAGACGAATAGTGTACTCGCTTGTCCATTACCCAATAGGTAATGATCTGACTAACATAATTAGTTAAAAACTTAGGATCGAAATCCTTAATCTCCAGAATAGATGTGACTACGGCTCTCAAAGGTAATTACCTTTTCGATAGCAGGCACATATCTAATAACCTCAACATATCGTTCCCGTGGTCAAACTCAAACCACGATTACGAATACTAACCAATATCCTACAAGTCATCCATGTTATAAGCAACTAAATGCATAATCGATAGAAGGATATGTAATAACAATTAACATACCTTAAACCTTGTAGCTCGGAGATGTCCACAACAGCCAGATCCCAGAACTCACAAACCAAACCCGAGTAAAGCAAAACTCGATGTCCGAACGAAATAAAATCCGAAAATGGACTTCGCAACCTAGGGCTCTGATACCAATAAAATTGTCACGCCCCGGGAGTATGTCGTGCCGAAAAGCAAACGGACGACATCTCCCCGACGCAATAACATATCGGTTAATACAAGGCCCGTAGGCCCACAATAATAATGATATACACAGGATATCAACATATCAAACATACTAAAAAACAATACAAACAGATCAACAAGATACAAAGACCAACTGTGCACTCCGGAGTGACTTGACACGACAAGAATCATAACAGAAATCGAATCAAAGACCCAATACATACAATATGTCCGTATATCACAAATACGGAAACAATACAGGGAAAAACCCAAACCAACAATCCGTAAGGATACAACAACACGGAAAACATATCCATTCGTCCGGTGTGAGATGGGATCAGCTGACGGAGCTCCGAACGTCCAAGGAATCTTCTACCTGTTACCTGGGCGACAGAAAGCCCAGGGTCCCGGGGTGGTGAGTATAAACTCAGGGGTAATATATAGAAAGTGCATGAACAACATATAAGGATAGATCTACAAGTATACATGTGAAGATCTACAGGTATACAGCATGAGTCCAATAGACATATAGTCATATCCATATCTAATAACAAGTAACTACAGTAAAGTCATACTCAGTGTATATACTAAACTAATCAACTGAACATAAAGTAATGTACCAACGTACCTGACGGTCTGTAACGCCATATGCTAGATCATCCTGAATAAGTATACTATAACATAACTCATATAATGTATCAAGTCAATCTCATACCTGACCAATACTCCAACATATGAACAGTATATGATCACCTGTAATAACAACCCGGTCCGTACCACACAATGACATGATGCTAATCAAATGCATATAACAGTCTGAATCAACGCATGAATCATGCTCAACACATAGCAGTAAATAAAAATGTAGATGGCATGTATCATGATGAACAACCATATGCAGCAATCATAGCTCAATCAAATGCATCATCTCACAGGCATATGTAAAACATATATCAAATACATGCATACATATATATCAGCAGTGCATATGCATGGCCATGTCTGCGGACCCGTCCAACCACGACCCCAGTATGGCCCGGGTGGCATGGCATGACGACTAGCCCGACTCCAGCCGTCACTACTCTCGAGTGACCGAGTTGGGTAGTATGAATGAGTAGCATATAAGCGTAAAGAGCTAACTACTCCCCGGGGTCCCTGCTGTTGGTCGCTCCGTCACTACCCATGAGTAGACGAGCTCTGCACACAGGACAACTGCACGTCACACAACCACCGTCTATAGTGGACGAGTGCTAACACCACTCGCCGGTGGCGGGTGCGCATCTCCAACTACCACCATCCCTAGTGGCCGAGCACGGCACATCCAATGCTCTGCCCTCAACCCTGCTACCACTACCCCGAGTGGTCGGGGAGGCAGGATGACTGACGACCCATCTCATCCACAAGGGAGACCCAGTCGTCAGCATGCATGCAATGTAATGATGCATAGCTTCATACATGTATCCTCGCCTCACTCCCTATCCCATGGGGAGTCCTGGTCAACCAAAAGTCAACTATGCAAGGATTACAATCACAAGACTCTCTCTATCGCACAAAGAGTCATACTCATCTGACAGTCCACCACGCTAAGACCTCTAGTCAGTAGCGATATACAATCGACCATCCATATAACCATACACAGGCACACAATCCATAATGGATATACCATCGCGCTAGGACCTCTAGTTCATGGTCACATACTGACAACCATACACTTATCTATGCACAGACAACTAGATCCACCATAAATGCACCACTAATACGGTTATGATATAACGATCGACTTCATAATCCAAACCATCACCTAACCCTAGTGATGTAATACAGTAACCCAAATCTGAAGTCACAAAGATAACCCTAACCACATGTACTTACTGAACATCTATCAGCTAATACATAATAGGGTTTATAGTTCCTATCCGTGCTAGATAATCAATGAGTAACAGAGTATATATCTCAAAGGTCAATGCAGTACAAGCATATGATTAAATAAGAGTGGATTTAAGGTAAACAGGTATAAACAAAAATCCAAGATCATGCACTAGAATTTGATCAAAACTACCGGACCAGGTAGATATTACCCACCTGATACATAATCCGTGCTATCCATCTCCACGTTCATGTATCCATCACCATCAACGTCCTGTAACAATAGGATACAATTAAGTACCATCAGATATCTAATTGATCGAATCAAATCCTACATCATCCTTGTATCTCGATCAACTAACAATCCAAAATCAACTATAACATCAACTACATATATAGTAAGTATCCATATCACTTAGATCTATACTTACCTCATGTTGCTTTAATCTCTCCCAGCTTGTTCATCCAAAGGGACCTGCGATTCAACCAATAACATCGCGATCCAGGAGCTACATAAGACACAAATATCGCAACCACACCAATCCAAGCTTACCTTGCACTACTTACCAAATTCAGATTCTTCCCTTCTCCTTAACCTACTCCGAAGACTCCAATCAGAGCAGTAATGATGCACTGGAAGAAATCCCCAAATGTTACACACCGCATTAAGATTTATCTCAAACCCATAAATCAAAGCCTGGCGATCTGAATGTGGAATCGCCATAAAAACAAGAGAACAGAACTCAACTTGGAGATCAGCAACATACCCAAAATCGAACTCACCACTATCACTAAAATATCGAACAACCCAAAGATCTGAGTTGTGAATGTGCCAAAAGGTTGTTGATAGAACAACACTGCACAGATTGACGACTATGGTGATCGAGCTACACGGCGGAAGATGGAACACCCTGCCACAAGGATCATCCACACTCACTATCATTTGAATTGGTAGATCAGAATATGGAAACGGTAAGGGAGCAAGGTCGAGCTTACCGTAATGACACAAGGTGGGCAGCAACTCCAGCTCGTGGCAGCTGCAGGTGAAGAACTCCAACGTGGTCGGCAATGGTGAGCTCCGGTAGCGACGACAACAACAACTCCAATCAAAAATCCCAAATCGCCAGTAATGAGGAAGTCGGGCCCTAAATTGAGAATCATCACAGGAAAAACAATCGTCGGCTCACCTCCTGACCTCAAGGTCGGCTCGCGAGGAGGCGATTGGGACGATCGACAGAATAGATCCCCATCCGGCAGATCAGAGGATCGATGGAGTTGTGACGACGAGTTGAGCTCAGGTAGCAGCGGCAATGAAGAAGAGGAGACGCCGACGAGCTGAGTTTTGCGATCCAAGGCGATTGCCGAATCGAGGTTGGCGTCGGCGATCAAAGCAAGGGGATGCGTCAAAGAAGTCGACGATCAGGAAGGCTTGGCGTGGCGAAAGCTTCCCTCCCGTGAGCGCGAGAGATCGGGTAGCGAGGATCGCCGGAGAGAAGAAGGAGATCGCGAGAACTCACGAGGAAGGGAGGAAAACAGCGATCGCGATGGGAAAATAGAATCGCGATCGGCTTATATGGGTGGTTTCGGTGTTTGTTTCGATCGAACCGATTCAAACCAATCTGATTTAACCCAATTCGATTCAAGCCCATTTCTTCAGCCCAATGGATTCAAGCCCATTTCCTTAGCCCAATGGATTCAAGTCCATTTCTTTAGCCCAATGGATTCAAGCCCAATACAGCCCCAAACCCAATAAGTCCACTTATTGAGCCCAATTTAATCCACTAATTAACCCCACTTAATTAAAGGGTTAATCCATATTAAAAAAAAAATTCCGTATTTTACAATATGACTGCAGAACTTTATCACAACATTACAGATTATTAATGGCATTGATAGACCATTAAAAATATTTTGTGATAATAAAGATGCATAACTTTATTCCAAAATACACTTGATCAAATTTCTTGTACTACTGACAGAATACCTGCTTCAAGTCATAAATGAACTTCTTTAACTTGCATACTAATTAGTGCTTTGAATTATCATATTTAAAGTTCTCAGACTATACCATGTATATAGTCCTCAATGTCTTCATTAAGGAATGCAGTCTTAATGTCCATTTAATGTAGCTCTAAATCATAATAAGCTACAAGTGTCATGATTATCTTTAGGGAGTCTTTCATGGACACGGATGAGAAATTCTCTTTGTAATCAATATCTTCCTTTTGAATCAATCCTTTAGCTACAAGGCATGTGTTATACTTTTCAGCATTGCCTAGTGAGTCTCATTTAGTTTTAAATATCCATTTACAACCAACTAATTTCACTTCTTTAGGCAATTCGACTAGCTCTCATGAGTCATTGTTTGCCATGGACTTCATCTCATCCTTCTCGACTTCAATCCACTTTTCAAGATTAGAGCATTGTTTGACTTCCTAAAAAAAGATAAGATTATTTTTCAACCCTATGTCAAATTCATGCTCTTGGAGATAAACATAATCACGTAAAATCATAGATCTCTTTTTCCTAATGGATCGCCTTAGTGTCAATTTATGCTTGAGGCACTTAGGGAACCTGCTCTACTATAGGAGGGAGTGTCTCAACCTCAGCAGATGATTCCTCTACTTGCATAGGATAGAGACATCACGAGGTATTACTCCCATTGGACGTGTAACACCAATAGCATAAGGTATGAAAATCATACCACTACTAGTTGCACCTGTAGCAACCAAGGTAGGATGACCAGTGTTATCCTCCATAAAAGGTATGCCCCTGAGTTTAGTGCACTCATTGTCCTCAATGAACTTGACATTTCCCGTCTTGAAAAATAATCTATTTGAGAGGTCATAAAACTTAAAGTCCCTTAATTTTTTAGAATACCCTACAAAATAGCAGCTAACAGTCCTTGAGTTCAGCATCCTTTCATTAGGCTCATAAGGCCTAGCCTCAACTAGATAACCTCAAATGTATAAATGCCTAATATTAGATTTCTTGTCCATCCATAGCCCATATAAGATTTTATTCATTGTCTTACTAGATACTATATTGAGTAAGTAAAATGTAGTCTTGAATGCTTACAAGGACTCCAATAAAGAAGTAAAAGATATCATACTTCTCAACATGTCTTTTAGGGGCAAGTTCCTTCGATCAACTACACCATTCTGATGAGTAGTACCAAACATGGTGTATTAAGTCATAATCTCACACTCAGAAAGGTAATTTATAAAAGGTCATGGATGATGTTCATCATATCTATCATAATGACCGTAATATTAACCTCTACAATCGAATTTGATAGCTTTGATCTTCTTTCCTAATTTATTTTTAAATTTGACTTTGAAGACCTTGAACACATCTAAAAATTCTAATTTCTCATATAAAATGTACAAATAGGCATATCAAGAGTAGTCATCAATGAAACTGATAAAATATTTTTGTCCATTCCAAAATGCCTTAGGAAATGATTAACATATATTTATATGTATCGATTCTAAGGCAGTACTGCATCGACTTACACCTTTATCCTTTTTGTTAGTTGTTTTTCCTTTAACACACACTATGTATACATCAAAGTTTGACATGTCAAGGAAATTGAAAATTCCTTGTAACATTAACTTTTATAAGCATTAATTGTCTCGATATATGTCTTAAACATTTATGTCACAACATGGATAAAATTTCGCCAATCAAATTGCATTTCGTACCTATATTGTGCATTATTTCATTGGTTGTTAGAGCTATGGTATTTAACCTATATATCTTATCAACTAGGGAACATATATTAATAAGTATTGAATTTTGAAAAATATTGAATGTTCCATTTCCAAATGAATAAGATTATCCTGATTTGTCCAAATAGAAAATAGAAATTAAGTTTCACCTAAATGATGGAACAACATATGTATTCTCAAAATCCAAATGCATTGGTTCTTAGACAAAGTTGAAAAATACTCATAGCAGCCACTTTAATCTTTTTGTCATTACCCGTATAGGTACATCTTTCACCATCAATAGACAATTAACTACTAAGACAATCATGTACAATTATACTAATATGAGTGGTAGCTCTAATGTCTATCCACCAAGTGTCTGTAGGTACAATAACAAAATTGACTTATGAACTGACAAAATTGAGAAGTCCATCATCAGACACTACAATTTTTCCATTATTACTCTTATAAATGATCCTTTAATATTTAGTGGTTTCTAAAATTAAAGTTGATGGAATGTTATGTATATCGATAGATATCATTTGTGTTATAAGACAAAAGAAAGAACATAATAAATACTTAGATTAATAATCATAAACATGCATATATCTGTAAATGTTCAAACAAAGATATAAAATAAATACTAAAATATATACACTTACAATGAGCTTTATGAGATATCAAACACAATATTACAATTCACCTTTGAATTAAATTATAATTTGTTAGCAATACTCTCTAATCCCAACTCAAAACACTGTAATTAGTCAAATAATATGTCTTCCTTTAGGTCAACACAATATGCACATAATTTATAACTGAATATGAGTTAGAATTGGTTATATCGATTATAACCATAATTCACTGTTTCTTTAATCAACCATATAATATGTCTTCCTTTATGTTGACATATTACGTACATGATAAATGCCAATGTGTTTATAGTGAACCACTTTAAACATATATTTGACCTAAAAATGATTTTCATTTGGGCCAACTATCCTTAGCATAGATATGCATCCACTTACACAATGATGCAATACGTTTAGCTAATAGTTCTCACTTTGATGATAATATTAGATTAACTTAATAACACATGTGCTAATGGATACAAATGAAATCCTAGGAAACTCAATTGTATTGTTGTTGTCTAATAATGCAGAAGATGATAAACGACCTTAACAAAAGACTAAAGAAATTTGAATCCCCCGAAAAGGCCATAAATAATGAGTTTTAGGCATAAAACTAGGTTGTATACCTTAGTAACAAATGTAGATCTCTGAACAAGTTTCGAATATATCAAAGAACACCATAAAACTCATCCCAAGTGAAAAGTGATGGCCTCTGAAAGTTTTTTGCATCAACTATATTTGATTTCATCCACATCATTACCAGTCGATTGATGTACATCAGTCGAATACCATAATTGACTTGAAAATATTTTGTGGTAGCTTTATAAGCATCAATTAACTGGTGTATGATAGTAGTCGACCAATACAATCAGTCAAGTACTCCAATTGACTCATAACTCTTTTGTGTGCTATCTTGAGCCCATCAGTCGACTAATTCTTGATCGCAGTCGAATGATACCATCAATTGAGTGTCTCAGTCGGCTAAAAAATATTATGTGCTCAAGTTCATGCATATCAATTAATTGACACAAAATGGTAGTTGATTGATATGTTCAATCAAGTACTGCAGTCGAATAGGAAATATTCTGTTCACAATTTCGCATGCATCATTTAACTGGTCCTCATGGTAGTCAACTGATAGAGATCAATCGAGTGCCTCGATCAATTTAGAAATATTATGTGAGCTAATTTTTAACCAACAGTCGACTGATGGTCCTCATCGGTTGATTGATGTTCATACGATTCAATTTTTGCATATTAAATGTAATGGTTTTCTCAAAAAAAATGGCGGTTGTTATGTCATTGTTTTTCATGTTATTCGCAAAAAAATTCAAAAAACTTGAATCCTACACATATCCTAGGATTCCTAACCTCTAGATTCAACAATTATGCATATTTAAACGAGCTAGATCAACATCTAACACCAAACACATGCATTGAATCAAAATCACTAAAAAACTCACATCCTAATTATGTATGATCAACAACACCTAATCTTGCTCTGATATCAATTGATGGATTTTAATCCATCAATGGATCGTGCTACCACACATGATTTTGTAATGAAAACTCAAATGATCTGACATAGGATCTGGTCGACAAATCTATAGTGAATATGCAAAAATGAAATCTGCAACAAAAAATAAATAAAAGCATCCATCCACACTTGAATCCAGAGATATCATTGGAAGAATCTGAAGATCAAGTGCCAAAGAGTCGCAAAGGTGTGGTCTTCCATATGTGTGAGGGAGATGGTTTCGAAGGCTCCATTCGATGGGGAAAGCAAAGTAGTCATCAGATCTCTTCTCCTGCGAGGAACACACTCCGTGTATATAATGAACCCAAACTCATTAATTGTCCACCAATGCTAATGGTAATAGGCTAAAGAGTTTTGTACATATGGTCAAAGTCCGCCCTGGGCCTTGGCTACCAGGGCCCCCGCCCAGGGCCCAAAAATTTGGAGAAGAAATTCTTCATCTTCTCCTTAATTGTGCATGCTTCTCCCTCTGTTTTTGGAAAGCTCGCCGCATGCCTCGGTCTGTGAACCCGCTGTAGCTTCTGTCATTCTTCTAAAGTCTTGACTCTTGAACAAGGTGAGGGATTGTTGATCGGTTATGACTTTACTTTTCAAATTGTTGCTTTTGTATTGGTGAATGCTTTAAAGACGCATATTGTAATTTTTGGTCAGCCGTAGCTTTTCGATTTGGAAAAGGAACCCCGATGAAATCTACAACCTACAGGAAACCAAGTCTTTACTCCCTCTATTAGTATCTTAGCCTTGTGAGATCTCCCCGACTCCCCGTCCTCAATCCCCGATCCCTGTGCGCATTTTCTTCCCGGATCTAGTGCCTCCATCGGTCCGGCCTCCGACCTCCATCGGAAACAAGATATCCTTCCTTTCTTGACCGTGAATAGGATAGGGAGTATTGGTGAGCTTACAATCAATGATGTTATCTTCTTTTGATTTTGCTTTGAAATTCTATTTCAATGGATTGTGGATGTTCTTTTTACCTTTTTTTTTATTTTTCCTGTGGGTGCTTATGGCTTATCTTGCTTATCATATTTATAAATTATATCCATACATGATATCAATTTTGTTACCACCATCAATTCGGCTGACATTAGACATGAGGTATCGACTCTTCGTAGCATCTGCCAATTTAGCAATACGATATTAAAGTTGATGTATTTGTGTCTTTAATTGCAATATTTCACGAATAAGATCCTAAACAATTGAATTGTTGTATTTTTTTATAAACTTGCAGGATATCTATGTAAGATCTTATATAAGTGGATTTCGAATCGACGATAAATTCTCCATATTAGGTTTTATTGTTCTTTGCTTATTGCTTATTAGTCATAATTATCTATCATCATGAAACAACTCTCTGGATATCAAAAAAGACAAAAAAAAAAGAAAAAAGAAAAAGAGATAGCACAAAGCTTAAGAGGTTCATTGAATAAATATTTTAGTAAAGAATCATATGACACAACGGAAAACCTAGTTCGGATTTTAACTAATGAATCAAATGCAAATGAAGATTTTGTTGAAAACAAGAATGATAAAAATGAAGAATTTATGATAAATGAAAGTGATAAGAATGAGAAATTTGTAGAAAATGAGAACGAAGAGAATACAAATTTTAATGATTTGAATGATACCGAAATTGACAAAACTAAAGATATTAATAATTGTTGTGATGATGAGCATACAAATGAATATCAATGTTCGACACCTAGATATTTGATCTAAGAGTTTGGGATAATCTTAATACAAAAATGAGAGATTTATTTGTGGAACAAGGTCTTAAAAGAGTAGATATTCTCAAGTTTCCTTTAAATAAAGAATCTCGACACTTCTCTTATACTTACTATATTCAAATGTTACCAAATGGCGAGACTCGTGATCAAAAATGGTTAGTGTACTCGAAGGAGTTGGACAAAGTATTTTGTATTTGTTGTAAGTTGTTTAAAGTAATACATACTAAGAATAATTTAGTAAGAGAAGGAATTAATGACTAGAAACATTTATGTGACAAACTTAAACAACATGAAAATAGTGTTAAGCACCTCACTAATTTGAGAGCTTTTGTTGAACTACAAATGAGATTAAAGAAGACATTGACAATTGATAAGGAAATACAAGAACAAATTAAAAATGACACAAAACATTGGAAACATATTATGCTAAGAATAGTTGTTGTTGTCAAATGTCTTGCTATACATAATTTGGCATTTCGTGGTACACATGACAAAATTTATGAAGATGGTAATGGTAATTTTTTGGGTCTATTTGAAATGATTGCAGATTTTGATTCAATAATGCAAGAGCATTTTCGACTCATTCAAGATAAAAAGATTCATTATCATTGTCTTAGTCATAAAATTCAAAATGAGTTAATATTTATTCTAGCCTCCAAAGTCAAGAATGCAATAATTAAAAAAGTAAAAAAGACAAAATATTTTTCAGTAATTCTTAATTGTACACCGGATGCAAGTCACAAAGAACAAATGACTCTCATATTAAGATGTGTAGATGTTTCAGACACTCCAATTAAAATAGAAGAGTACTTCTTAGAATTTTTAAATGTAGGAGATATAACTGGTTTAGGTCTTTTTAATGAATTGTAAGTTGTTTTACAATCTTTAGAACTTGATATTGATAATGTGTGAGGGCAAGGTTATGATAATGGATCTAATATGAAAGGCAAAAATTAAGGTATGCAGAGGAGATTGGTTGACATTAATCCTAGAGCATTTTACATGTCATGTGGTTCTCATTCTCTTAATTTGGTTGTTTGTGACATGGCAACTTCTTGTGCTAAAGTAAAATTATTTTTTGGAGCATGTCAATGTATGTACACCGTGTTCTCTAATTCAACAAAAAGATGAAATGTTTTACTTGAATATATTGATGGATTAACTTTAAAATCATTGTCAACTACAAGATGGGAAAGTCATCTTGAAACAGTCAAAGCAATATTATCTCAAGCTTCTTAAATTAGAGAAGTTTTGTTCAAATTAGCGGAAATAAGTGAAGATAGCAAATTAAGTAGAGATGCTGAAACTTTAGCATCTTGTGAATTTTCAAGTTTTGAATTTATATTAAGTCTTGTTATTTGGCATGATATTTTGCATAAAATAAATTTAGTTAGCAAAAAATTACAGTCAGAGAATATGCATCTTGATGTTGCTATAAAATAATTGTCTAGTCTTGTTTCCTTTTTTGAAAAATATAGAGAAAATGGTTTTGCTTATGCTATAATTGATGCAAAAAAAATAGCATCTGATATGGAAATTGAGCCTATATTTCCTACAAAACACAAACTTTATAGAAAGAGGCATTTTGATGAGATTGATAACACTGAAAGGGAAAATCAATCACCGGAAGAATATTTTTCGAATAGATTATTTTATTTTAGTGGTCGATTGCCCCCGCGGGAAGGGGCTAGTGGCTAGTGCATGCAGAATGTTGTACAAATTTTGAACCTATATTTGGGTTCTTGTATGATGTTGCAAAATTAGTTTCATTGGATGATGATGAATTAATGAGTTCTTGTGTTAATCTTGAAAATATTTTTAAAAATGGAGACACTTCTGATACTGATGTAAAATATATATTTTCAGAATTACAAATTTTACAAGTAATGTTACCAAGTGAATCTTATGAAACAAATAAAAAATGGTCTTCCATTCAAATATTAGAGTTTTTAAAAACAATGGATATGTTTCGAAATGTGATGATTGCTTATAGAATATTATTAACAATACCTGTGACAGTGACATCTGTCGAAAGAAGTTTTTCAAAATTAAAATTAATAAAATCTTATTTGCGGACCACAATAACTCAAGATAGACTAAATGGATTAGCAATTTTATGTATTGAAAAGAATATTTTATAAAACATTGAGTATGATGCTATTATTGATGATTTTGCCTATAAAAGTGCATCATGAAGACATTTGAAATGAGTTACCTCTGTATTTTTTTTATGTGTATATATTCTATGATGAATGATATAAAAGTTTTTTTAAGAAGAAGCTGCTCTCAGATTCTGTTGCTCCTGAAACAAGGGCTTGCATCTTCCTCTTTAGAGGGACTTGAAAGAAGACCTAATATCGACTATTTCCCTCCTTGTCAAAATGGCAAACCTACTCGTTGTCATCACTATTCTGTTTGTATGTTGGTATATATATATATATATATATATATATATATATATATATATATATATATATATATATATATATATATATATATATATATAAGTTGGTTTATCTTAGTATTATTTTCCTTTGAGAATTCCTAATTGATCTGTAAAGTGACTTTAATTATCATTTCTTTATGCATCATAGGTCAAAGGTGCTCGCAATTACAAATTATTTCTTATGTTCTTGACTTCTTGGTATGCCTTGTATTTTTAAATATACAGAAGTTTCATAACTCTTTCATATGGTTAAGTTTCTCTTCATGCATGATTTTTTGTTATCCATCAATTATAAATACTTAAAATAATAAAGAATGAATGAGTGTTTTTTTTTGAATCAATTGACAAATGCAAGCTATTTGGCCAGCACAATAATACTCCTGGATGTTATCAACTTCTTGTGTATACGTCCATTGCAGTTCACTTGAATAGTTGATCAAATTTTCATCTCAAATAATTTGGGTGCCTAATCTCAATCATGATTCCAATGGTCTATTGGGTTGCTAATTGTTTCTCATGAACCTTATATGAAACCTTTCCTTGACCAATGAGCCTTTGTAGATCGTAACACCAAGTGCTAGCTTTAGTGTGCTTTTTTTTATTGGCAAAATCTGTCTGTGTTGCTAATGTTTACTCATTTTTGCTTGTGCTTTTTTATCTCAGCTTTGTATACTCCTAGAGACGATATTGGACACCTTTGTCTTGCTTCCAAGTTTTATTTTTTTTGGCAATGCAAGGAAACATTCTAATTCCCTTGGAAATCTCGTTGTTACTTTTATTGCTTTTGGTAATCTCTAATTGCCCTGTCCGAAGTGCAGTCTGATTATTCATGGTTTCCATGTAAGATTTTTCAATTGATATGTGTTAATAATTTTTGAGCTATTTCAATCGTTAATGTTAAATACGGGGATATTAAAATATTAAATTAAATGGAAAAATAATTAAGGAAATAATCCTGGAAATTTTTCGGGATTTTTAGGGAATTTCAGGAATTTTTTCAGAATTTTTTCTAGATTTAAACGGACTCCGTACGAGACTTTTACGGGGATAAAATAAATAGGCTTTAGAGGGGTTTATTTAAAGGGGATAAATACACGGAAAACCTAATTTCTTTTTCTATTTCTTCTTTTCCCCGCCGCGCCGCGACCTCGCTTCCCCTTCGGCAGTTTCTTCGCCGCCCGATGCCGCTCCCTCCAACGGTTCTCTTGCGCGACCACCGCTTCTCTGTGGCGGGTTCGTCTTCGCCGACGGCGACCTCTGCTTTGCCGGCGACATCTTTCTTCCTCGAGCCGACGCCATCCACAGTCGCAGCCCTCGTCGTGCTCCCGCGAGCACCGCTGCCCGACGCCTCTTCTCCACAAGCGCCGGCGAACATTGCCGCCTTCCCGGTGCTCAGGCCGATCAGCTACTCTTCTTCGTGTCCGCAGCCACCCGAGTCCATGCGATCGGCTGTCCCTTCGCAAGCGTCGGCAACCGCTTGCCTTCCGCCGCCGCGAGCTCCCCTAGTGTTGCCGGTGAGGGTGGAGCTTCAGGTAAATACCTAGATTTTTCTCTTGTTTTCTTGCTGTTCAGGGATTCTATGAGTTGTGGTGGGGGGCAGTGATTAGGGCAGCAAGGGAGTGTCGGCTGAGAGGGGTTGTGAGAGGCTGTGAGGGTTTGATTTGGAGGTGTCGACTGTGAATTTGAGAAATTGAGTTGGGGGTATCGGTTGTCGGTGGAATTCCTAGGGCGAGTGAGCTTGATTGGTCGATTTGGGTTGATTACGGAGTTATTCGGTTGATCGGTATGGTATTCGGAGGATATGGGATTTGGGTGATATTGTTTGATCTTGAGGATGTTTTAGGTAAATGGATTGGTACAATAATTGGATAAATTGAAAGCCATTAAATTTCAGTTATTTGGCTTAGGTTGTTAAAATGCAGATTAATCCAGGTTTAATTGATTAATTAGCTTATGATTAATTAATCAAAGTTTTATCAATTGATTTAGTGAGCTAAATTAATTGTATGGATATTTGTGGTAGGAAAAGGATTATTAAGACGGTTGGAAAATTTGGGAGAATTGGAAATTGATTTGGGGCAATTGGGTTATGAAGGAAATCGATTAATTATTCGATTTGTCGGTGAATTATATTTTTGTGCTTGACTATAGTCATGCTTTATGCAGGTTTCGGTCACGAGACAGGTCCCCAGTCGTGACGATTTGGTTTCATTCTTGCGGATATATATTCAGGCGGGTATTTTGACTTAACTTTTAGATTAAGTCAAGTTGATATGCTAGTTAGGATAGCTTACAATAACTTTTTCATGTTTATATGCCTGGTATGCTTTTGGTGCCTACTAGATACATGCATGTGATAGGATTTGATTATATTTCCCTGTTTGATTTGGATCATAGTATATGGATTAGGGATATGTACATATTATTCGGATAGGTATTTTGAGTAGGATTTACATGCTTTAGTATCATGCACCATTTTTGCATGATTGCATCTTTGGTAGACGGTTCCATTATTGTTGAGCCATGACCCGATTACATGGCTCGCATAAACCGCCACTCATGGGTTAGTGGTATATCGAGGAGGTGTGTGCACGATTGCTCAGTTCGACCGTCCACTCATGGGTAGCGACGAGGCAGCGTGGTAGCAAGCAGGGATTGTTGGTGCAGTAGGCACCTAAGTCGAACCTGAGTTTTGATTATAGCAAACGATACAAAGTTAAGCTCATGTTGTTATCTCACGAGCTGAATCGAGTGTGCAGAAAATTATTATAGCTGGAGCTGAAGGCTAGCGACACCCGGAGGAAGCCGCGGTGGTCGGGCGACACTCAAGTGACTTCGGAGGGAGCCGAAGGAATTGAGTGGAAGGACGGAAGCAAAAGCAACACGTAAGTATCGAGGTAAGCTCGTGTGTGCGAGTGTAAGTAAGGTCGTATCCTCGTTACGGGGAAAGACTTAAGCGTATATCCGACCCAAGACATCTCATAGGTGGTCTAGGTCGAGATCGGACGGTCGACGACCGTCGAAATAATGTTTTCTTTAAGCTAACATTGCCTTGCAGCCAACATCAGTCGACTGCCAACCTGAAGGACTCGACTGTCGTCCATCAGTCGGGTGACTACGGCTAGCACTCGATCGATCGCCGTGATCGTGATGGCCATCGGTCATGAGTCAAAGGATCAGCCTCGACGAGTCAAGGTTTATCACCAAATTTCAAGGGGAGTGGTGCTCAAATATGATTGGCTAGGGTTCCTCTCAAAAAGGGGCTCAAAGGCTATAAAAGGAGGTCCTAACCTAGGGTTTTTACAAAAATTTTAAGTGCTCAAAAGCTTCCATGGCTGCGACTCTCAAGCGACTCTCGACAGCGAAGTCGCTTAAGGTCTTTCTTTTTAGTTGTTGGTATAATCCTTGTTATTGTTTTCAATATTGCAACTCTTTTACTCGAGGTTTTTCTATCGTTGCATTTTACTTTAATAGAAGAGAGGGTTTGTCTCTCTATCATTTTGCTTCGAAAGTTTTTTTTGTAATCGTCAAACTCCTACCTCCAACAAGGAGGAGTGTTTTAGTGAATTGCCCTCCATACACGGTCTAGGACCGTTAGGGCCTTGGAGTAGTAGTCAAAGGCTACGAACCAAGTAAAAAAATAAACTTGTCTCTTCTTGTTTCATTTACATTTCCGCTGCGTATATTTATCTTGAAACGAATTCGAAAGAAAAAGGCTTTTCGCTATTCACCCCCCCCCCCCTCTAGTGAACCGCATCGATCCAACAATTGGTATCAGAGCCGGGGGTTGCTAAGATTTGGTGAAACCACCAATCTAGCCATTTTTACAGATTTATTTTTTTTGTTTCTTTTAATTCTGTTTTTTTCTTTTTTTTTGGATTTATTTCGCTTTGTTAAGTATTCTCCCGCACTACTAATCCAAGACGCGAGTCTTGGCACTTGTTTTTGTGTTTTTGTCGTTGCTAGTTTCATCGTCGTCGTCTCCTTGTGTCATTGGTTCTAATGGCCCATCTCGAGGGTTTTAGCACCGTCCGACTCGCTTTACCGGAGATGACTTCCGTTATTGGAAGGGTCGGATGGAATGCTTCCTAAAAACCCAAATAGAGATGTGGATTGTGATCCAAACCGGGTTCACCCTTCCTACTAATGAAGAAGGTGAATCCTTGGATTACAATCAATGGACCATTGCGACAAAACGACAAGTCGAAGCCGACGCCAAGGCAACACAAATCCTCCAATGCAGCCTATCCAAAGAGGAGCTAAATCGCGTCGGCCCCTTCATAAGCGCAAAAGATCTTTGGACAAAACTAGTGGAGCTACACGAAGGGACCGATGAAGCCAAGGTATGTAAGCGCGACCTCTTGTTCAATAAATTATATAATCTAAAAATGCAGGAACACGAGTCTGTGACGCAACTCCATGCCCGTATCCAAGACATAGTCAACAACCTACACGCAATCGGGCAAAAGGTCGAAAACCGTGACCTTATAAGGTATGTTCTAAACTCTTTTCCGAGGACTACCTTGTGGGCATCCATGGTCGATGCTTACAAGGTCTCCAAGGACCTCTCTAAACTTAGATTAGATGAACTCTTTTCCGATTTTGAATTACATGAGCAGTCCAACTCGGAACCCGAGAGGGGTATAGCCTTGTTTGCAGGTTCAAAGAAGAAGAAAATCGCAAGCAAGCCACCACCAACCGAGGAGGAAGACGAGTCCGAAGAAGAAGTTGACCCGGAATTGACTGCCGAGCTAATGAACCTAGCTCGAAGGATAGCCAAGGGACGAAAGCGAACCACAACTCGACCCAACCAAGGTAAGCCTAAAAGTTCTAATATTAGGTGTTATGAGTGTAACAGGTTTGGACATATCAAGTCCGAGTGCCCCAAGCTCAACCACAAAGCACCTAAGCACAAGAAGGCCCTCAACGCGACATGGGAAGAAGCGTCATCCGAAGAAGACGAAGACCACGTCTTCATGGCGAAATCAATTGAGTCAGACACGGAGACCGAACCTGAACTTGAGTCAGAACCTGAGGATGACTCGGACTATGAAGCTACCTTCAAGTCAAGCCACGGATACGCATCCGGTTCAAAAGATACCCTTAAAGTAAGTCGAACTTTATTTAATACTTTACAAAATACGGTTAGGTTTTTGTCTAGGAAATTAGTTAAATCCGAGTCCAAGGTCGAGACCCTGGTTGAGGAGGTCAAACTCCTCAAACACAAGGTCTCCCTAACCTCTTCGACTAGTCGAGTTCAAGAGAAGGACTCAACTCGGGTTGAAAAACTCGAAGTTGAGAACTCACTCTTGAAAAGTCAAGTCGAAGATCTTAGGAACACGTTGGAAAGGTTCACTTCGGGATCCAAAGGACTTGACCTCCTACTTGGATCTCAAAGGGTCATGTACAACAAGGTTGGACTAGGGTTTAACTCAAACACGACTAATAGGTCGTATATGTCAATTGTAAGTCGACATAGGAAACATGTCCAAGCATGGGTCCCTAAGAACCTTTTGATTTCAACTCTAGGATCCAACCCGTACTGGATTCCCAAGGACCAAATCCACTATGTGGATAGACCGAACCGATTCAACGGTCTAGGGGGAGTCAGTACAAAACATGTTTGTGCTTTAACTTAGAAATTGCATGCTTTAACTTAGAAAGTTTGTGCTTTAACTTAGAAATTGCATGTTTTAACTTAGAAATTGCATGCTTTAACTTAGAAAGTTTGTGCTTTAAAACTTGTGAACTCACTTAGAACATGAACATAACCAACTAAAATTCTTCGAAAAGATTGAGCCTCGGGGAGCCTCTTTTCAAAAACATAACCAACTAAAATTCTTCGAAAAGATTGAGCCTCGGGGAGCCTCTTTTCAAAAATAACCAGTTAGACTAGGAAATAATCTTAGGTGAGTCAAGTCATCATTTTCTTGAAAATGGCTTTGTCTAAGGAAGTGGTCGATGATCCGATAAAAGAAGGCCCCTGTGCCTCACCACGACCTGGAAGTCATGATCTTGAAAAGGTAAACTTGACAAGCCTAGGGTCAAATCCAAATCTAACATAAAATTACTTGAACCTAAATGCACTTAATCAACTTAATTGGAAGTCATCTCACAAAAAACACATAAGTATAACATGCTTGATCATATAGACACAGGTGAGATGACCTAGGTTTAACAACTCACAACCAATTTTTTTAAAAATCTGACATCCAATCCAACCACCTTGTGTGTAGGATCAATGGATGTTGGACAGCGGTTGCTCCCGACACATGACCGGGGATCAACTCAAATTCACAAAGCTTCGATTCAAACGACAAGGATCGGTAGCCTTTGGGAATAACGGCAAGCTCAAAATCATCGGATCAGGTGATATCGAGCTTAACTCGAATTTTGTTATTAAAAATGTATTACTTGTAGAGAATTTTAAATATAACCTGCTTAGCGTAAGTCAATTATGTGACAATAACTATAAGGTCGTATTTTTAGAAAATGAATGTGTAATTAAAACAAATAAAACAGCTAAAACAATACTCAAAGGAACTAGGACAAATCAAGGTTGTGGCACCGACGACTCTGTCACTCGCACCCAAGACTCGTCCACAAGATGAGTCAGAGTGGCTTAGTCAGAGGCTTACCCAACCTCAACAACTTGGTTAATAAAATCTGTAATACTTGTCAACAAGGAAAACAACCTAGGACACAACACAAGTTAACTAACCAAGAACGAACCTCAAGTGTACTTGAGCTCCTGCATATGGATCTATTCGATTCACATGGAGCCAAGTCACTCAATAGAAGTCAATATTGCTTAGTCATAATTGACGACTACTCCAGGTTTACTTGGGTTAGGTTCATCAAACATAAAAATGATACCCTAGATCAATTAATCAATCTATTCAAATTAATCGAGAATAAAAAAAAACCTTAAGGTTAAAAGACTTAGAAGCGATCATGGTGGTGAATTCGAAAATCAAAGGTTCACCGACTTCTGTAACCTAAACGGATACCACCATGAATTCTCTTGCCCTATGACCCC
The DNA here is from genome assembly GCA_025175895.1 of Wurfbainia villosa. Classification (NCBI taxonomy): domain Eukaryota; kingdom Viridiplantae; phylum Streptophyta; class Magnoliopsida; order Zingiberales; family Zingiberaceae; genus Wurfbainia; species Wurfbainia villosa. The sequence goes on from CM046005.1 coordinate 2,821,967, forward strand.
TCAACAAAATGGCCTAGTGGAGCGAAAAAACCGAACTCTACAAGAAGCCGCTAGGACCATGTTGAACGAATACGACCTACCTGATAGGTTTTGGGCAGAAGTCGTTAGCACGGCTTGCTATGTCCAGAATAGGATCCTTATGGTAAAGAGGCACCTTAAGACCTCGTACGAGATTTATCACAATAAAATACCCAACATCAAGTACTTTAGGGTATTTGGATGTAAAGTATATATCTTAAACACTAAAAACCACCTAGGAAAATTCGAATCCAAAACCTCCACCGGAATCTTCTTAGGATACTCAACCACGAGTAGGGCCTATAGGGTATATAACCACGATACCCTTAAAGTCGAAGAGACTATTAATGTAGTGTTCGATAAAGTACCCGAACCTACAAAACCCTTAATGACCCCAAGTGTTGAGCCCACTGATACCAAACTCGTCTCCGACCCTGAGATCGAGTCTAATCCACATCAACCAACTTCTCTTGTCGACCAAGTGACAAGTGATCCTTCAACCAAGTCACCCCATTGATCAAGCATTAGGTGACACAAACCCAACCCAATCTAGGATTCAAACTAACCACCCTATCGATCAAGTGATAGGAGATCCTAATCTAGGAGTTCGAACTAGAGCATCCTATAGGAACCTTAGTCAAATTTCCTTAATTTCAAAGATAGAACCCAAATCAATTGAACAAGCTCTTCTTGATCCCGATTGGATTATTGCAATGCAAGAAGAGCTAGCTCAATTTACTAGGAATGAAGTGTGGGAATTAGTACCACCACCTAAAGACAAAACGATAATTGGAACAAAGTGGGTGTTTCGAAATAAGCTTGACGATAAAGGTGAAGTAGTTAGAAACAAGGCTAGGTTGGTCGCCAAAGGGTTTAGTCAAGTCAAAGGCTTAGATTACGACGAAACCTATGCCCCAGTAGCTAGACTCGAATCCATTCGAATGTTGCTAGCTTATGTCGTACATCGAGGATTTAAGTTGTTTCAAATGGATGTTAAGTCGGCATTCCTAAATGGATACATTAAAGAAGAAGTTTATGTTAGCCAACTCCCCGGATTCGAAAATCTAGATAAACCCGACCATGTTCTAAAACTTAAGAAAGCTCTCTATGGACTTAAACAAGCTCCTCGAGCTTGGTACGAGAGACTTTCAATCCATCTTAAGTCAAAAGGATCCAACCAAGGCTTAGTTGACCCAACTCTCTTCGTAAAAACCTTAGGTAAAGAAATATTCATAGCTCAAATTTACGTAGACGATATAATCTTTGGAACCTCTAACTCAGCCTTACTAAACGAGTTCGTTTCACTCATGGAAAGTGAGTTCGAAATGAACTTGGTAGGCGAGTTAAGTTTCTTTTTAGGTCTACAAATTAAACAAACTAAGGATGGTATATACCTATATCAACAGAAATACACTAAGGAGTTAATTAAAAGATTTGGAATGCAAGATGCTAAGATAATAAACACCCCAATGGCGATTAATGTTAACATAGGAGAAGACCCAGAAAGTAAGTCCATTGACTTAAAGTACTATAGGAGCACGATAGGAAGTCTCCTATACTTAACTGCGAGTCGACCCGACATCCTATTCGCAGTAAGTATGTGCGCCAGGTTTCAAACCTGTGCTAAGGAGTCTCACCTAACCCTAGTTAAGCGTATCCTTAGATATCTTAAGGGTACACTTAACGTTGGTATTTGGTACCCTAGATCTACGGAGTTCGAACTAATCGGCTACTCCGATTCGGACTATGTCGGTAGTAAGCTCGATAGAAAGAGCACGAGTGGTTGTTGTCAACTTCTCGGCTCGAGTCTAGTAAGTTGGTGCAGTAGGAAGCAACACTGTGTCACTTTATCTACCACCGAAGCTGAATACATCGCGATGGGTGAGTGTGTCACTCAACTTCTTTGGATGAAGCACACTCTCCGCGACTTTAAGTTAGACTTTACGAATACTAAACTTCACGTAGACAACATTAGTTCAATTAATCTTACTAAGAATCTGATATGTCACTCTAGGACCAAACATATAGAGGTAAAACACCATTTCATTCGAGAACATGTGGCCAACGGAGCAATACAACTCGAATACGTCGAATCGAAGTCTAACTTAGCAGACATATTTACTAAACCCCTACCCGAAGCCGAATTTAGTCTATTAAGACGAAAAATTGGGCATGTGCGTAGTAGAATAGGAACTTGCAAATTATATTTTCTTACTACTATTTCTTAAATTTTCATTTTTATGGAACTAGCATAGGACATACCTTAGATATCATGCACCTATAGATTTAAAGAGCCAATACATCTCACAACACATAGGACTAATGTGTTTGTGTACTTAGCCACGTAGATGGGCGTGAGATGTTAGGACCTTACTCCTGGTTCCAGATGTAGATCTAGTGCATCGCCATGAACCATGGAGTATAATCATACACACTAAGGCTCAGACGTTTCATATCAATCAAGCCAAATATGAGTCGAACATTTTATAGATGAGCTTATTTTCAGTATATTTTTTTATAAAAAATGGGGAACATGCTTGGACTTTAAATTTAACACTTATTTTGTTTTCCACACACCCCTTGCTCTTTTCGATATATGGCAAAAGGGGGAGAAAAGGCCAAAGTTAAAAGGTCAAAGTTAAGGGGTCAAATTTTTTTCGATATACGGCACTTGAACTTATTTATTTTAAATACTATGGCCAATATTAAGTAATTTCGGTTACTTAATTCTTTTTTAGTAGCAAACGTCAAGGGGGAGAGTTAAAACTCTTTCTCAAGTACTCACCCTCGGTCAAGGGGGAGGATTCCTCAAGGGGGAGCACTTGAAAAAGAGTTTTTATACTCCTGTTCATTCATGCTCTTAACACTCCTGCTCATTCATGCATATCTTTTCTTAATGCACTTAACTTTGTATGTGGGTTTGCCATAAATCAAAAAGGGAGAGATTGTTTGTGCAGTAGGCACCTAAGTCGAACCTGAGTTTTGATTATAGCAAATGATACAAAGTTAAGCTCATGTTGTTATCTCACGAGCTGAATCGAGTGTGCAGAAAATTGCTATAGCTGGAGCTGAAGGCTAGCGACACCCGGAGGAAGCCGCGGTGGTCGGGCGACACTCAAGTGACTTCGGAGGGAGCCGAAGGAATTGAGTGGAAGGTCGGAAGCAAAAGCAACACGTAAATATCGAGGTAAGCTCGTGTGTGCGAGTGTAAGTAAGGTCGTATCCTCGTTACGGGGAAAGACTTAAGCGTAGATCCGACCCAAGACATCGCATAGGTGGTCTAGGTCAAGATCGGACGGTCGACGACCGTCGAAATAATGTTTTCTTTAAGCTAACATTGCCTTGCGGCCGACATCGATCATTGCCAACTGAAGGACTTATTGCCGTCCATCGATCGGGTGACTACGGCTAGCACTTTCGGTGATGTTGCGGGTGATCGGGTGATGGCCATCGATCATTCTGGTCAAAGGATCGACCTCGAGGAGTCAAGGTTTATCACCAAATTTCAAGGAGTGGTGCTCAAATATGATTGGCTAGGGTTCCTCTCGAAAAGGGGCTCAAAGGCTATAAAGGAGGTCCTAACCTAGGGTTTTACAAAAATTCTAAGTGCTCAAAAGCTTCCCATGCTGCGACTCTCAAGCGACTCTCGACAGCGAAGTCTTTGCCAACAACCCTAGCTTAAGGTCTTTCTTTTTAGTTGTTGGTATAATCCTTGTTATTGTTTTCAATATTGCAACTCTTTTACTCGAGGTTTTTCTATCGTTGCATTTTACTTTAATAGAAGAGAGGGTTTGTCTCTCTATCATTTTGCTTCGAAAGTTTTTTTTGTAATCGTCAAACTCCTACCTCCAACGAGGAGGAGTGTTTTAGTGAATTGCCCTCCGTACACGGTCTAGGACCGTTAGGGCCTTGGAGTAGTAGCCGAAGGCTACGAACCAAGTAAAAAAATAAACTTGTATCTTCTTGTTTCATTTACATTTCCGCTGCGTATATTTGTCTTGAAACGAATTCGAAAGAAAAAGGCTTTTCGCTATTCACCCCCCCCCCTCTAACGAACCGCATCGATCCAACAGGGATCCCTCCTCTGGTCTATGACACCGGGAGATGAGAGCTTAGCTTCCCCACTATGTTTGGGGCAGGAGGATAGGTGTACTCCGACAACATCCTGTCCACTCGGTCACTCAGGAGCAGTGATGGCAGAGTGCACAGTTGTCATAGCCCTACCCACTCGGCTTCACCATTGCGTGTGAGGCGGCTGACTGGCATCAGGGGTGACCATGTCATTGGCACGGCATGCACTTTGCACGGATTGCATTTGTATTGTGTTTGCTGCATTTTTATTGATGCCTTGGATGTGCATATGATTGTCATGCATACAGGATACATGTTTATATATGGTCAGGACTTTATTACTTCTAGTCAGGCACATGCTCCTATATCAGGGTAGGAGATTCAGGTAAGTACAGTCATTTTGTATTTCTTGCTTGCATACCCTATTTATGTGAGACTGTACTGGCATGATATTTTTATTGTTAGCTATACCTTACTTTGCATATCTACTATACCCGCAGAGTTCTTTGAACTCACCCCGTTGATTTATATCTATTTCAGGATGAAGCTGTCAGGAGAGTGTAGTTGTCGGACCCCCACTCATCGTAAATGTTTTATTTTGGATATTTGCTTTATGGTTTGGATATTTTGGTTAGAGGACATGTATAGGTTTGGAGATTGATTTTGTATTTGGATTTTTGGTGTCCGTATGGACCTTATTCGGATTTTGGTTTGATTGGATTTTGGTGAGTATTCCTGCCCAGATGGCAGAAGGGGTAAGTCGATTTATGGTAGACTGTTTATCATTTATTTTGGTTGATGGCCTGAGGCCAAATTATATAACTGCGTGTGAGTTTGGATTTCGGTCGTGTTGACCGATGTATAGTGGTCGTGTAGGCCTTGTATGTAAATTGGGATTGTCACCCGCATAGGAGATGTCGCTGATTTTCAGCGGGTCTCCTTCGGGGCGTGACAATTTATTTGGTATCAGAGCGCCTAGGTTTTCGAGTTCCTAGGGGTTTTTGGATTTTTCGGAGTTCGCCATGTATTGGCAGGTTTTTGCGAGGCAATTTGGAAAATTTTGGATTGGTATGGATTTCCGATGATTTTTATGTTTCGGAAATTCGAGGATTTTTGACAAGATTAATATGGGGTTTTGGCGGCGACATGACCTCTCCTGACGGTGAAATAGGTATGATGATTAATTTGATATGTTTTTATTTGTGGTAATATCTGTATTCATTTAACATATATGAGACGAGGTGGGCGTGCTTCTGCGCCGAGACGTGGTGTGGGACGGCCACGCCAGAGGACCCAGAGATCTTTGGCGACAGACTTGCCAGAGAGATCTACTGAGGGTGAGCATATTGATCAGGGTCAGATTCCACAGGGTGCTGCGGGAGTAGTGGATCCTCAGTCCTCGACGGATCCTCCTCCCGAGATACCCACTGCTGGGGCATCCGATGTACCAGCGGGAGACCCTGCTGCTACACATCAGACACCCCCGCCAATAGGACATGCTACTACAGACCCGACAAGCCCATCAGTGGAGCGGCCGCCTCCACTCAAGATCGCCCCTACTTATCCCATCGATGTAGCTGCAGACGAGCTCTGATTCCGTGATTAGCAAAGTCGATGAAAAGTCGGTTCACTTTATTCAATGGAGAGACTGATCCGATCGTAGCTCGCCTTGATCGAGACGATGGAGCGACTTCTACTATATGGTCCGCCCGAGTGGGAGAAGGCAGAGTTAGCGGCCTTCCATTTACGAGGCGAGGCCGAGATCCGTGGGACATGCAAAACCGATTATCAGCGAGCAAAGAAAGTTACCCGGGCGAGATTTAGAGAGGCTTTTGAGAGTCGGATTTCCACGGGCATATCGATGATGCGACGTCAGATTTTCTCGAGTCTTCGATGCAATAATCGCCGCTGATGGAGTATAATACGTAATTTAATCTGCTAGCTGTTTTGTCTAGAGTTAGTTGTTGAGGATAGGTCACGGATGATGCAGCTTTGTTACAGGACTAGATGGGCATCTACAGTCGAGATGGCAGGATTTGGTAGTTCTTCCTACCGAGAGGCGGATGATGAGCTCATCGAGAGGGTCAACAGAAGAAGAGGAAACAGACGAAGAACCATTGTCGACTCCAAAGACCACAGATCATCGACATTAGCAGAGTGGCCGCAATAGAATGTCGAGTCATTCGGGCATCTAGCCTCGTAAATCAGGATTTATCTTTGGCTCATGGCTTTTCCAGAGAGCGAGCTTAACTAGCGACAATTTCATCAGATTTTGCTAGGGATCGAAGAATATCGTAATTCTCTTAGACAAATAAAGTATATTGCAAGAGCAATACGTACAAGCGCTCGACACATGAGTCGAATTGTTCGTTGAAGGCTCGGCATGTGGCTTCCGGGTTTATATTGGGGAGGACCGTTGCGTCGGTTTGGGACTCAAAGAGGGCGAGCGGCGGACCCAGCGCCCGCGGAGGAGCTCCCCCTGCGAGTCGCTATGGCATTCATGGGAGCGAGTACACCAAAGGCGTCACGGTGTCACGAGGTTGATTCGGGACCGCGATGCGGATCGATCCTCGGCCAGCATGCGGTACCATTCGCAGCGGCAACCAGCGTCTGATGCTCGATTGCGGCCCTCGCCACGAGTTCGAGGATCGATCGCGACTAAGTGCAGATGCCGGTGCGACTGCATACCAGCCTTCCTATCAGCCTACGTACCAGCCTTTGTATCAGTCTCAAGCTCAGGCTCAGCCACCTTTGGCAGTGATACCACCTCCACCGCCACCGGAGACTGGGCGGATTCATGCGATTACCAGAGAGGATGCGCAGCGAGCCAACGAATCCGTATTTCACGGTACGGTTTCACTTTATGCATTTTCAGCTATTATGCTAGTTGATACTGGTAGATCGCATTCGTTTATTTCTCGTACATTTATGAGAGAGATTGGTAGACTATCGGCTATTAGATCACAGAGATTAGTCGTCTCCCTACCATCTGGCGATACATTGGATGTTACCCAGGAGGTTCGAGGTTGTCCCTTAGATTTTGGTAACATCATTCTTACTGTAGATTTATTGGTACTCGACATAGTTGAGTTCGACATTATCCTTGGCATGGATTGGCTGTCAGCATATCATGCCACAGTAGATTGCCAGACGAGGGTGGTCACATTTCGACCTCCGAACCAACCCTCGTGGGATTTCGGCATCAGATGATAGCGGTATAGCAACCATTTCTGCGATTCAGGCTCAGAAGCTTTTATTGCACGGTTGTCAGGGTTTTCTATTATCTATGATCAATGTAGAAGACAGTGCGACTCTCAGATCGCGGACATCCCTATTGTCCGAGAGTATTCAGATGTCTTTCCAGAGGAGTTCGTTACGCCTCCCGAAGGCAAGTGGAGTTTATGATTGAGTTAATACAGGACGGCCGATCGAAAGCTCCTTATCGTATGGCCCGAGAGAGTTGGATGAGTTAAAGGTTCACTCGGGGAACTTTTGGGCCAGAGGTTTTATTCGCCTAGTGCATCACTGGGTTCTCCAGTTCTCTTCGTGAAGAAGAAAGATGGTTCGATGAGGCGTGCATCGACTACAAGCTGATTGAGCTGTCACTATCAAAAATAAATATCCTGCCATGTATTGAGGACTTGTTTGATCGGCTCAGGTACATCGGTCTATTCTAAGATTGATCTGCGGTGGATATCATCAATTAAGGGTTAGAGATTCGAGTTAAGGCGGCGTTAGTACGGATATTGACATTATGAGTTTTTGGTAATGTCATTTGGGTTGACCAATGCTCCAGCGGTATTTATGGATTTGATGAACCGTGAATTTATAGATTTCCTAGATCGGTTCGTTGTTTTTTTATCGATGACATTACAGTCTATTCTCGTTCCGAGGAGGAACACGCGCAGCATCTTCGTCTTGTTCTAGATAGGCTCCGACAGAAGCGGCTTTATGCGAAGTTTAATAAGTGCGTGTTTTGGTTACACTCAGTCGGTTTTCTGAGACATGTGGTTTTAGTAGAGTATTTGATTGACCCCGGAAGATCGAGGTTGTCACGGTTGGAAGCGTAAAATCGATTCGAGAGGTTCGTAGTTTCACAGGCTTGGCGGTTATTCTGAGCAGTTCGTTGAGGGTTTCTCGAGCATTGCTATGTCATTGACACGCCTCACCAGGAAGGGCGTGAAGTTCACGTGGACAGAGGCGTGCGAGACTAGTTTTCAAAAGTTGAAGAGGAGATTGGTATCGATGCGATCTGGTATTACCATCGAGGGGCAGCGGTTTCGTTCTTTATCTGATCGTCTCTACGAGGTTTAGGCGCGATATTGATGCAACACGGTAGGGTAGTCTCTTATGCTTCTACTTGATTGAAGGACCATGAGAAAAACTACCCAGTTCATGATTTAGAGTTTGCCGCTATTATCTATGCCTTGAAGATTTGGAGGCATCATTTATATGGTATTACGTTTGAGATTCTCACTAACCATAAGAGTCTCAAATATTTGCTTACACAGAAGGAACTCAATCTCCGACAGAGGAGATGGATGGAGTTCCTGAAGGATTATGACTGTATCATCAGCTACCACCCAGGGAAAGCCAATGTGGTTGCCGATGCATTTGGAAGTCAGAGGACTTTAGCTTCCTTCCGAGTTTTGGTCACGGATTTGATTCAGGGTTTCTCTGAGTTGAGCTTAGAGGAGCAGGGACCGACAGAGCAGGGCGTTCTAGTTACCATGGTTGCTCAGTCATCTATCCAGACGAGAGTCCGGGAGGCCCAGGCCAGTGATCAGCATTTACAGTTCATTGGTAGTCAGATAACTTCTGGACAGCAGACTGAGTTCACCCGCGATGATGAGAGTATTATATATTTCCGAGGCAGATTATGTGTACCTCAGCCTCACCCGGTTATGGAGGAGTTACTACAGGAGGCTCATCGCTCTCGATTTGCGATCCACCCAGGCAGAACCCGCATGTATCGAGATTTAAAGCGTTTGTATTGGTGGAACGGTATGAAGAAAGACATCGCGGATTTTGTAGCTAGATGTCTGATTTGTCGGTCAGTCAGTGAGCACCAGAGACCAGCTGGATTACTTCAGAGGATTCCTATTCCTGAGTGGAAGTGGGATCATATTACTATGGACTTTGTGATGGGTTTGCCTAGGACACGTCAAGGCCATGACTCGATTTGGGTAGTCGTTGACCGACTAACCAAATCCGTGCACTTCTTATCGATTCGGAAGACAGACTCTCTGGATCGGTTGGCAGAGCTATATTGTCGGGATATCATCAGATTGCATGGTGTTCCTTTGAGCATTATATCAGATAGAGATCCCCGTTTCACGTCTAGGTTACAGCGGTCTGCGGCGGACTTTAGGCACCGCGGCCCGGTTTAATCGCGCCTTCCATCCACAGCAGGATGGGCGATCCGAGCGGACCATTCAGACATTAGAGGATTTGCTGAGGTCCTGTATTATAGATTTCGGAGGCAACTGGGAGGATCATTTATCGTTAGTGGAATTCGCCTACAATAACAGTTATCATTCGGCTATCCAAATGGCCCCGTATGAGGCATTGTATGGTAGGCAGTGTCATACACTCACCCTCTGGGAGGAGGTTGGGAAGGCCCAGTTGCTAGGACCCCAGAGAACTCAGCATGAGGCAGAGTTGGTCCGTACCATCAGACGTAGGATGACAGAGGCGCAGGATCGCCAGAAGAGTTATGCAGATCATAGACGGAGACCTTTGGAGTTCTCTGTTGGTGATCATGTATTCTTGCGAGTTTCACCCACGAAAGGGGTGAAGAGATTTGGACTCCGTGGTAAGCTAGCTCCTAGATATATCGGTCCGTTTGAGATTTTAGAGAGGATCGGAGCAGTTGCTTATCGTCTAGCGCTACCACCATCTTTGACGAGTATACATGATGTGTTCCATGTGTCTATGCTGAGGAAGTATGTGCCAGATTCTACACATATTCTATCAGATGTATCAGGTTCTATTCAACCTGATGCTACATACGCAGAGGTTCCGGTACGGATTTTGGATTTCAAGGAACGACAGTTGCGGAACAAGGTTGTGCGACTTGTCAAGGTCGGGTGGAGTCACCACACCGACGAGGAGGCTACTTGGGAGCTCGAGGAAAAGATCAGAGCTCAATACCCCCACTTGTTTACTTGAGATACGTGAGGTATATTTACAATACTTATGGTATTTCTTACTTGTTAAATAACTGAGTAGGAAATTTGGGGACCAAATTTTTATTAGTGGGGGAGAATGTTAAATACAGGGATATTAAAATATTAAATTAAATGGACAAATAATTAAGGAAATAATCTTGGAAATTTTTCGGGATTTTTAGGGAATTTTAGGAATTTTTTCGGAATTTTTTCTGGATTTAAACGGGCTCCGTACGAGACTTTTACGGGGATAAAATAAATAGGCTTTAGAGGGGTTTATTTAAAGGGGATAAATACACGAAAAACCTAATTTCTTTTTTTATTTCTTCTTTTCCCCATCGCGCCGCTACCTCGCTTCCCCTTCGGCAGTTTCTTTGCCGCCCGACGCCGCTCCCTCCGACGGTTCTCTTGCGCGACCACCGCTTCTCTGTGGCGGGTTCATCTTCGCCGACGGCGCCCTCTGCTTCGTCGGCGACATCTTTCTTCCTCGAGCCGACGTCGTCCACAGCCGCAACCCTGGTCGCGCTCCCGCGAGCACCGCTGCCCGACGCCTCTTCTCCGCAAGTGCCGGCGAACGTTGTCGCCTTCCCGGTGCTCAGGCCGGTCGGCTACTCTTCTTCGTGTCCGCAGCCACCCGAGTCCCTGCGGCCGGCTGTCCCTTCGCAAGCGCCGGCAACCGCTTGCCCTCCACCGCCGCGAGCTCCCCTAATGTCGCCGGTGAGGGTGGAGCTTCAGGTAAATACCTAGATTTTTCTCTTGTTTTCTTGCTGTTCAGGGATTCTATGAGTTGTGGTGGGGGCAGTGATTAGGGCAGCAAGGGAGTGTCAGCTGAGAGGGGTTGTGAGAGGTTGTGAGGGTTTGATTTGGAGGTGTCGATTGTGAATTTGAGAAATTGAGTTGGGGGTATCGGTTGTCGGTGGAATTCCTAGGGCGGGTGAGCTTGATTGGTCGATTTGGGTTGATTCCGGAGTTATTCGGTTGATCGGTATGGTATTCGGAGGATATGGGATTTGGGTGATATTGTTTGATCTTGAGGATGTTTTAGGTAAATGGATTGGTACAATAATTGGATAAATTGAAAGCCATTAAATTTCAGTTATTTGGCTTAGGTTGTTAAAATGCGGATTAATCCAGGTTTAATTGATTAATTAGCTTATGATTAATTAATCAAAGTTTTATCAATTGATTTAGTGAGCTAAATTAATTGTATGAATATTTGTGGAAGGAAAAGGATTATTAAGACGGTTGGAAAATTTGGGAGAATTGGAAATTGATTTGGGGCAATTGGGTTATGAAGGAAATCGATTAATTATTCGATTTGTCGGTGAATTGTATTTTTGTGCTTGACTATAGTCATGCTTTATGCAGGTTTCGGTCATGAGACAAGTCCCCAGTCGTGACGATTTGGTTTCATTCTTGCGGATATATATTCAGGCGGGTATTTTGACTTAACTTTTAGATTAAGTCAAGTTGATATGCTAGTTAGGATAGCTTACAATAACTTTTTCATGTTTATATGCCTGGTATGCTTTTGGTGCCTACTAGATACATGCATGTGATAGGATTTGATTATATTTCCCTGTTTGATTTGGATCATAGTATATGGCTTAGGGATATGTACATATTGATTGTACATATTATTCGGATATGTATTTTGAGTAGGATTTACATGCTTTAGTATCATGCACCATTTCACCGCCACTCATGGGGTTAGTGGTACATCGTGAGGGTGTGCATTGCTCTCATAGGTTCGGTCCGCTCATGGGTAGCTAGGTAGCAGCGAGCGTGGTGGGCGGATCCCTCCTCCGTCTACACACCGGAGATGAGAGCTTAGCTCCCCACTATGTTTGGAAGGGAGGATAGGTGTACTGACAAAGATCCTCGCCCACTCCTGGCCACTCATGAGCGATGATGGCGAGTGTCACGATTGTCATAGCCCTACCCACTCGGCTTCACCATTGCGTGTGAGGCGGCTGACTGGCGTCAGGGGTGACCATGTCATTGGCACGGCATGCACTTTGCACGGATTGCATTTGTATTGTGTTTGCTGCATTTTTATTGATGCCTTGGATGTGCATATGATTGTCATGCATACAGGATACATGTTTATATATGGTCAGGACTTTATTACTTCTAGTCAGGCACATGCTCCTATATCAGGGTAGGAGATTCAGGTAAGTACAGTCATTTTGTATTTCTTGCTTGCATACCCTATTTATGTGAGACTGTACTGGCATGATATTTTTATTGTTAGCTATACCTTACTTTGCATATCTACTATACCCGTAGAGTTCTTTGAACTCACCCCGTTGATTTATATCTATTTCAGGATGAAGCTGTCAGAAGAGTGCATCTGTCGAACCCCCACTCGTCGTAAATATTTTATTTTGGATATTTGCTTTATGGTTTGGATATTTTGGTTAAAGGACATGTATAGGTTTGGAGATTGATTTTGTATTTGGATTTTTGGTGTCCGTATGGACCTTATTCGGATTTTGGTTTGATTGGATTTTGGTGAGTATTCCTGCCCAGATGGCAGAAGGGGTAAGTCGATTTATGGTAGACTGTTTATCATTTATTTTGGTTGATGGCCTGAGGCCAAATTTTATAACTGCGTGTGAGTTTGGATTTCGGTCGTGTTGACCGATGTATAGTGGTCGTGTAGGCCTTGTATGTAAATTGGAATTGTCACCCGTACAGGGGAGATGCTGCCGGATTTTCGTCTGGCGGGGTCTCCTTCGGGGCGTGACAGTTAATCTGGCTTTTGCATTGAGTCTTTCATGTGTCAAAAAGAATATTTTGTAAAATACTGGATATGATGTTATTATTGATGATTTTAATTATAAAAGTGTATCCTGATGATATTTTAATGGTTACCTTTGTAATTTTTTTTAGATGTATATATTCTATGATGGATGATGTAAAAAAAAAATAAAAGAAATTATTTGAAAAATAAAAGGGGAGGGGGGCATATTTTATAGTTTCGCCCAGGGCTTTTAAACAAGGAGGATCGGCTCTGCATATGGTTATATAACACAAACTCACAATCAAAAATCAAATTAGATCACTTTAATAAGTTTGCCCGCAATGGCAAAATTTGTGTGTTAAATGGTTAAATATGCTTGCCCACTTAATGAAGACTAAATCCAACACTTCTTTCTTTTAGCACTTAGGAGTCGTGCGAGATGAAAGTCTCATATATGATTTTGAATGAGAGAAAAAAGTGAGGAATCCTCTTTTTGACTCTGACTCGGCAACTCGTCCACTCTAGTCGTTGTTTTGCTTTTTGTTACTTCAAAAGTAACTATTTTCAGTTTTAGCCATGTGAATTTTCGATATTCCTTTTTATTTCTCATCAAATGAATGACATTTTCTTTTGAAAATCCTAGCTATTCTTAGCATGATATTGAGGAATCTCATTGTTATTACTCAAACAAACATGAAACAACAATTTACCAAAGGGCATATTCAAAATTTGAGATTTCTCAAAAAAACGTATCATGGTTTGATATTTACCAAAGGGTGCACCTATTTCCTACATTATCTCTCTGCTAAAGTTTAAATTTTTGTGGCATTGAGTTTTGAAAATCAATATCACATTGTTGTTGATTTTTGAATAAAAACACCACAATTAGGGGTGAGTAATCGGCTAAGAACCGAACCAAACGAACCAATTAAATCAAAATCGAATAAATCGAACTTTTTTTAACAAATTGAACCGTCGAACTTTTCAACAAAATTGAACAAACCGAACCAATAAAAATCAATTATTTAGGTTGAAAACCGAACAAATCAAATTTTTTATCATCAGTCGACTGATGTGAAATATCAATCGACTGATGATGGTGAAGATCATGGGGCTCGAGTTAATCAGTTGACTAATTTGTATTAATCAGTCGACTGATATGACAAATCAGTCGATTGATGAACTCCAGTTATATTTAATCAATTTAATCGATTATTTTCGTTTCGAAATCGAAACAAAACCAAATAGACCGCTTAAATTGATATTTAAAAAAAATGAATTTCCGAATAAACCGAACTGAAAAGTTCAGTTCGATCGGTTTATTCAGTTTAATTGAATTTTTGCTCACCTCTAACCACAATAGTGCTGATTTTTTAAAATAAACACTAAAGTGGTGCTACTTTACCAAAGGGTACACCTATTTCCTACATTATTCCTCCTCTAAACTTTAAAATTTTGCGGCATTGAGTTTTGAAAATCAATATCACATTGGTGTTGATTTTTGAATATTAGCACCACAATAGTATTTATTTTTTAAAATTAATACTAAAGTGGTGCTGACTTTGGAAAATCAGCACCATTATGATGCTTATTTTTCAAAATCAACACCGCAATCTATCACTATAATTTCAAATTTTTTAAATACCGTATGAGACTCAAAAGTAGAATTGCACATTTTCTTTATATTCTCAAGACTCCTCTCTTCCACTTTAATTATATCTCGGTTTCAAATTTTTAAATTTTATAGATTCATCAATAAGTTTCGATCAAAATCCATTGATGGTCTTAGCTAGCCAGTTTTGATTGAACTCAATTCAAGTCTGATAGATTTCTACAGTGATCTTGAATTCAACCATGCCCTAAAGTCTCAACTTCAGAGTCTTTCTAGTCATACACAGTATATTTTTTTTTAATTCAACTTTTATACCAATTAGCATATATCTATAATTTCATATAGGAGGCTCAAAATCAAGGTCGTATATTATATCTACTTTCTCTATATTTTCTTCTTCCACTCCATCAACAATATTAGTTAAATATAATATCACCTGTAATATGTAGTAATAAATATGAAATGTAACTTAAGTTAAACAAAATTTTACTTGTTCACATACTATAGCAGCTAAGATTAATTATTGTTATAATATACAAATGACCAATTTTGACTTGAATTGAATAAGATATCATTTATGTTGTATATTGTAATAACCATGAATCATAAATACTATATGTTATAATAATTGTGATTGCTGTTATAATATTTGAACGGATCAAAGAAAGAGTAATTTGGGTAATAAAAATATAATAGAGCACTATTTTGATGATTAATAATAATAATAATTCTTTTAACCATTTCAATTTTTAAAAAAAAAAAGAACTCTCTTTTGATTTTTTTTTAAAGATAAAATTAAAAAATATATATTTCTTTTTACAATAATTATCTAGAGAGAGAGAGTGAGTTAGATGATGCAAATGAAGTCAATTGTCAATTCCAACCTCCATGAATGAATAAATCATTCATGGAGATGGATATCATCAATGCTGCATTTAAAGCTGGCCAAGTTGCTAAATGCCAGCACAAAAAAGTGGAGCAAAAGCGAACAGATGAACATCAACGTCGCGTTTGATCACAATAAATTCTGTCCATTTTACTTTGATGAGCTTCTTTTTTCCGCTCATCCACCAACTACTACTCTTTTTCCCTGCTCCACGCATAATTATGACTTTGCAAATGCTCACCACCCACCCTAACCCTACCTTGTATCTTCACCTTCTACCCTCAATTTCCTACCTACGTACTCTCCATCGTCTGCCAACACTCCTGCGTGTTTCATGCCAAGGATATCAAGTCATTCTTCTGTCTATGAGGCATTCCTTGCTATCTGATTTGTATGCCCTCAACAAATGTCCTAGCAATTGAGGGCATACAAGTCACATAGCAAGGAATGCCTCACAGTACTAAACACATCTAGGCATGCACAAAGATGTGTAAACATGACATTGTTCAAATCAAACTTTTTTTTTTGGGTTAAACTAACTAGAGAAAAAGTGTAATTATAAAATCTTTATATTACTCTTTATTTTAAAAAAAAAAACTTTCCTTAAAAACCTTTCAACTACTCCTTCCTTAGTCCTATTGTAGGTGCCAACCTTTCTTCTAATACATCATTTAGTTTATTGTGATTTTCTATGATATGTTAGAAGCAAATTAGAAATATTTATAGCTATTTAGAACAAGAACACAAAGTCAATACAGCAAGTTATTTTCCTTTAAGAAAGACCACAAGAACACAAAGTCAATACGATAAGTTATTTTCCTTTAAGAAAGGTCATGTATCATAATACCAAACAAAGGCACAATCCAATTAGAAAAGGAAACTAATTGACTATGGAGTCTCTTTGGCAGGTCAAAAATTAATGAGATAGTGAATATTCCTAGTCCAAATCACAAACAATGAAATGGTTGTTGTTGGAATCGTTGACGTCCTTAGATAAGGTGAATAGCGATTTGTGATTCGTTCTTATTCATCATTCACATGTGTTCATCTATAAGATGTTAATATAGTGAAAAATAAAATAAACAAATATCAAACAAAAATTCAAGCATAACATTTTGATTTTATGTGGTTTGAAATCTTCAGTTCCTATTCCATGACCTATCATCGTAGCGATAATATCATTAATCTTTGTCCTTGTCAGATACCTTTTAGAGGTAGAGAAATCTCTTATAACTTATTATTTTACAATAATATAAGATAAATGAAATTGAGGGGAAAATAAAATGAAAAGTTCACGTGAAATTTGGCATTGAGCGTGTTGTGATGGCTTTACGTTGCTCTAGATTTGTCTCCTGAAAGTCTTGAATGTAACATCCCCTCAAGAATCTCCAATAATTGACTTCAAAAATCATTCATGGAACCTTCTTTTATATCCTTTAAGTTGGACTAATTTCTGTCTAATAGTCGACTATCAATAGTCATCAATCAACTTGATTGCTCCTTGAATTCGATCATTTACTTGTAAAATGGCTCTCTCTAGCTCAAGTTTAATCATATCAATTGACTACTACTCAATATCAGTCGGCTGATATCTAAATAGTTGAGTCCCTTAGTTAAGCTCTAAACTTTTTGCTCACTTAAATAGTGATATCAATTGACTATTTTTCATCGTCAATCGACTGATGATGATCAATTAAGTTGAATAGTCGAATTATAAACTCTTTATTTGTTTGAATAGTAATATCAATCGACTGCTAATCTCCAATAGTCAATTCATTCACCCAAAACCCCCACAAACCCTCTTAAACTCTCGATCTCAAAGTTTATGGTCCATCAATAGAATGCTACTCTATGGTAGTTAATTGATATTGCAACTTCTATTTTTTTTTAAATTGAAACTTTACTTTGCTTAGTATCTAATTGACTACAACCTAACAAGACTTCTCCCACTTAGCATTTGGTTATCTTTGATCAATCGAGATTTTATTCACCTAACATTTGACTAACGTTGGCCTACCATAAATTTATCATTGCTAAACATCCAATTCTCTTTTATCTGTCTAAACTTTGCTTCTTATGCTAAACGTCCGATCAACCTTAACTTATCAGGATTTCATTATTACCAAATATTCAGTTTCATCGACCTATTTGAACTTTTCATTTCATATTTAATATTCAATCATTCTTGACCTGTTAGGACTTACATGTGTAATGTATAGTTCTCTATGACCTATTAGAACTTTCATTCATATGCTTAACATTCATTCCTTTGTAACCTATTAAGGCTTCCATCACTCACTAAGTGTTTGATCCTCTATGATTCACTTGGACTTTACCTATCTCATGTTCATGCGTCAAGTGTCCAACTTTCCATGATCTACTTAGACTTTTGTTTCATGTTAAGTTTATGATCCTCTATGATTCATTTGGACTTTACTTCTCTTGTGTCAAGTATCTAATCCTTCATGATTCACTTAGACTTCACTTATAATCTCATGTCAAGTGTTCAATCCTCCTTAATCCACTTGACTTCTCACTCAACCAACGATCTCTTTCTCCAACAATATCTTCAAATAAACCGAGCTTGATCATCTTGATCAACAATCACCGTCTTGACACTATCACTCGGTTATCAATACTTATTACTCAAATATCAAAATTCAACTTGAATTTAATCGAGCTAGACCATAGATTGATTGCACTAATAATTGCACATCTAAATTTGGCTTGCTATCAATTGAGCTTTATTTGAAGGACAATGTGATGTGAAAGTTTAGACTTAATTTATGATGATGATGTATCTCTCCTATCAGGGCAAAGAAGATGATCATATGATTTACCATAAAGTTAATTGTTAATATCATTAATTGTGCTAGCTTAGCTTGCTAGACTTTGACAAAATAATTCATATGGTTAACCATAAAGTTGGTAATCTCATTGATTGTGCTACCTCTGTCCTAGACTTTAATAAAGTAATATTCCCTTCATGAGATTATTGAGATCTTATTAAAACATTATCATTAATTTTTATCGTCATAAAATAGTTATTATTTTGAAAATCATACTGAACTAATGCATCCAATTAAATTGGGGAATTGAAAATAAAACGATTCAAGTATGATTGGAAGAGAAACAAAAAAGATTCCAATCAAAATTTAGCTCCATACAATTAAAAAGATTAAATTGATAAGATTAATTAATGATTCATTAGCCTTAAAGACACTAAAAACAACTAAATTTTTTACTCTATGGTATAACCCTATAACTTATAGTTTCATCCTTATTAGATTTTCAACATTTTCTAAATTAAGATGACATCTCTTAAAGAATGTACTATTAAAGAATGTACTAAATTTCAACTCGATCGAACAAATTGATAATTAGTTTGCACGCCCAATTTAACTGACCTATTTCACATGACAAGCTCCTTTGCGTCATCTAATCCTTTTTATTCGCTTAGCTTGTGCCACCCTATTAGAATGAATGATAGATTTATCTATGCGATCAAATTAAATAGTATATTCACTTGCTCAATCTTACTAACTCATTCAACTTCAACAATTCATGGAGTTAACCATTCTATTGGAGTAAAAGGTGATACCCTCACTCCAAGGGATTCCATCAATCGATCCCAAAGCAAATATGAAAGAGATAAATCACGGTATTCTTGAGACTAGTAGAAGGGAAAGGTAAAGGGCCCTTAGGCTTCGTCTAGTGGGATTCGACGTATGTCTTATTGCAGCAAGTTGTCTCTTGCTAATCACAAGGGTTGTCCCGTGGAGACACGGAGTTAACCATTCTAGAGTGTGCATGTGGGGGGTATGATAAGCATTCTAGAGCCAATAGTAACTTCTAAATTAGGATTATGATCAAAGTTAAACTTTTATCTACACTTAAAAGAGTTTTAAAATTATATTGCTACTTGTCAAGTGTGTGTGTGTCTATAATCATGATTTGCATTTAAACTATATTTCTATGATAATTAACAAGTTATAATCATGATAATATTTTTTATCCAAATGACTTATTGTTAGCGGAACAAATAAAGAGATGGAGAAGGATGAGGAGGAAAGAGAAAACTTGTGGAGTAGAGGACTTAACATGTAGACGAGGAAAAGAGAGGAGAGGAAGAAGAAAACTTAAAAAAGGATTATAAGTGAGACAAGTTGAATCAAGTTTTTTATAAATGAGGATGAGAGTTTTTAATTTATTTATTTATATAATATTTCTCTTAATATTTTTTTTCTTTCATAATTGACCAATATAATTAAAACAAAAAAAAACTAATTAATAAGGCATAAAATGGTGTAGCTTTCATTAGCTAAAACCTTAGTTTTTAATTAATGCGCCAACATTTTTAGGTATACCGACTTCAATTGTTTTTAGTTATAATTTGATGAATAATAGTTGCAAAATCTGTCTCAATTATAATTATGTGTGATGCTACTGTTCAGCCATTGCATTCCACATGAAAATATCTGTATAACTATAATACCATCAAGAAGATTTGCTAAATTAGATATACCAAAAAAAATTTATTATTTTTAATCTTTCTAAATATTTTTGATAGCTCGAACTTAATTAGTCTTCATTTGAAAAAAGAATAAGAGTTGCATTGAAAAAGTTACTTTATTATAATGAATTGAGAAGAGACAATTTTAATTACAAAATATTTCTTTTAAACTTGAAAAAATTAAATAAAACATTCTTAAATTAACAAAAAGTCTAGCGCAGTGTCTAAGACAAAATGAATTATTTTACATGCAAAAGAATTTATTTAAACAATACCTTAGCAAGTATTTTTAAAAATTATTATTTTTCTACTCTTAAAAAAAATAGAATATTCTTATGATAATCTAATGTATTTTTCTAAAATATAGATCTTTAAGAAATTTTTGCAAAAACAAAAACTTTAATGACTACTTTTACTTTTACTTTTACTTTTATTTTTAGTAAAAATAAAAATATTTATCTTAATTTGAAGTCTCAAGTACAATTCTTTTCCAAAATAATTTAAAAAAAAAACTATTCCATATTCAGAAAATTTTATTATCAATATAAACGAATGAAATACTCTTCTTGATATTATCAATGTAATTTATTTAGCTACATTAATAATTATTAATTTTTTTACGAGAAAACATGTCGATGAGAATGAAAAATTATCTTGAAATGTTTTTCTTAAGATCTTTATAAGATATTTTTTAATTTGTCTTGGTATTTATTTCGCTAAATTCTGCCGACTAATTCTTAAACGACTTAAATTTCAAAATTAATTAATCGATGCACATCTCCTCCCCTCAAATCCATCATTCTTTTTTTTTTTGCTTATTTTTTAAAAATAAACTTTGTCTTTTATCTGGTCTAACTAATCCTTATATGTAAAAATTGGAATTGTCAATCTAATAGTCTTTATCTATTTGTTTCATGGTCATTGTGAAGGAAATAAATCACGAAGGACTCTATGGATCTTGATGTGATGGCTAAGACACATAAAGTTCATCTGAATCCAAAAAAAAAAAATTTAAATTTTCTTCGAAATCGATCCATATCTTATCCGTAAATATCGCCGTGTCTTAACCACCACACTATCTCCGTGAAAACTGCTTAACTAATCCTTATGCCTTGTAACAATGACTTCACTTGCTCTGTTGATTGATCAATTTTACTTTTTATTATACTTTCATTTCACATGTCAATTGTCCGTGATCAATTCTTCGATTTAATAAAAAATAATAAATCACAAATAATTTTTTTTTGCATGCATAGAGAAAATCAATAATTGAATGCGTCGTTTAATTTGCATTCGAATTGATCTCGAGATTTCATACGTGTCAATACGTAGAGACTCTTTAATCTCTCCTCTTGCTCTTTGATCATGCATTTTATCGTATTCGGTCCTGTAAAATTGAGCGCTTAGTTTGAGTTCATCGATCAATCTACTTTATCTCGTTAGGAATCAATCTTTAGTTTGTCCTACTATATATGATTGTTTGCAACCGTGACCACATCACTATCTTCTCTCACCGCAATAAAATTATTATCGCTAGCTACAAATTCCATTGTTGTCTGCTCATTCTATAAGATATGTAGGTCATCCATGGACCACATGGGTAGCTCCATATCTCATTATTATGAATATATATATGAATATGTTACAAATCATCCCTCTTCTACAAAAAATAAAAAATAAAAAGTAAAAAAAATAAAATAAAATTATAATTATCGGATGACTCTACACACTCTGAAAAAGAAAATAAATTATGAAAATTTTCTTCTAGCACGGTGATCTTTTACATGAGAAAGATTATGCACCTAGTAAGGTTTTTTTTTTTTTTTATTGTATCCGTTGAAAATTGATCCTAGGATTGATTATAACAAATATCTATGTAGATATCAACTTTATCAACTCATAGAGAGAAAAAAAAAATAAATTATAATTATCTTTGGATTTATGGATCTAATTAACAGATCTTGAAGAATTATTTCAACTAATTGAATATATCGACCAAATTCAATCACTCGGTAATCAATTACGACTATATTACAAATTGGAAAAAAAAAATACAATAATAACTCTTGAAAACTTTTAATAATATGCTGAATATCCAAGATTTTTTTAAGGAAAAAAAGGATATTTTTTATTTATTAAATTCATTTTGGATTATCAAATCAATAATTAGTGGGCACAATATTTATAAGTTTTTTTTGAAAATGGTTCGGTGTTAGAATATCAGTGATAAAACCATAAAGCATTCTAGACGAAGATATCTTTCAGGAAAACGATGGACTATGATTGAAAGAAGGATGTGGAGCCGACCAAAGAGCGAATGGATGATGAGTCAAGTTTCCTGAAGCCTGATTGATCAGAAACATGTAAAAAGTAGTCTTTACTTTACCGGACCGAACGCGGTCTTTGCCACTGTGCTTTAACTGCAGCTTTTCGCTGCGCAACCGCTTCGTGAGAGAGAGCGAGCGAGGGAGGGACAGAGCATTCAATGCCGGCCTGCAACAGGAAGAGTCCCACACCGAGTGGAAGTGCCCTCGTTGAATGCTCCTCCTCCTCCTTCAACTGTTGCTGCTGCGGTGTCCATTTGTTGCGTGTATTAATGCCCTTGCCTCCGCCTTGCCATCCCCCACTGAGCTCCTCCAGGCTAAGGTATGTGGAACGGAGGTGAGTCCGTCTTCGCCAGGTCTAGCTCCTTCAGAGGATGCAGCGAGGAGGAGGAGGAGGAGGCCCTTCGCTGGGCCGCCCTCGAGCGCCTCCCCACCTTCGCCCGCGTCCGCCGTGGGATCCTCCACCGCAATGAGGTCGATATCGCCGCGCTCGGCCCGTCGGACCGGACTGCTTTGATCGATCGTTTGCTCAGCGATTCCGGTGGAGCGGATCACTTCTTTCTCCGGATCCGCCAGCGGTTTGACGCGTATGGGGACCAAAAAGAAATTCTTTTTACGATTGGTTTTTGGTAGTATAGCTATTGTTCTTCAATAGTAGAAGAAAGAACATCCATTGGACTATTTCTTTGTTCGCATTAACTTGCACGTTTTTGGTTTGGGAAACATTTCTTTCTGTTCTTGTCACTCGTGCCCGTGCTTCCTTGAACGCAATTTTGTTTTCTTTTTATTGTTTACGACTGGTAACATAGCTATTTTTCTTCAGTAGTACAAGAAAGAACTTCCATTGGATTATTTATTTTTTCGCATGAATTTACACGTGCTTGGTTTGGGAAACAGTTCTTTCTGTTCTGCAATTCCCATTAGTCTGTAGTCTAAATTGTTTGTTGAAGACAGTGAAAGTAGAGGTAGAATTAGACCTTGTTATGGCTTCTAAGGCCAGTTATAGTGAATGTCAACGGTTTGTTTGTGTGTGTGTGTGTATATAGAATTCTGGTATTATTAGGTCGCACATCGTCAGGTTTTCGTATTGCAAGTCCCATATTGTCAGTTTGTGTGTGGCTAAATATGTTGAACAAGTTTTGCTTATTATTAACTTATTCTTTATTATTTTGAGAACTTGTAGTGTGAATCTGGAATTTCCCAAGATTGAAGTTCGTTTTCAGGAGCTCAAGGTAGATGCTTATGTTCACGTAGGAAGTCGAGCATTGCCCACCATTCCCAATTTTATCTTTAACATGACAGAGGTAAGAACGTTTCACATTTTTCTAGTCCCATTATTTTTCCAAGAGATGAAAGCTTGATTTTGGAATTAGTTCTCTACAATGTGGTTGAATTACATGGCTTGATGTTGATGATGAATTGTAATGAATTTGTTCCCTGTAATTTCGTATGAAAATTAATCAATAAAAGTATTTACGTAATATTATAGTTATAATTCTTGGCAAAGTGGTTTGGCTGGAGACTCTCTTACTTGAATGCTAGTACAGTTTGCTGCACATATTCTATGTTGTCTGAGGACTAATAGTGGATGTTGTTGGTATTGGCAAGGCCTTCATGAGGCATCTGAAGATCTTTCCTGGTGGAAGGAAGAAATTGCGAATATTGGATAATATTAGTGGGATTATCCGACCATCTAGGTAATAGATTCTTGAATAAGAATTGAATTGGACTTTTTCCATTTTCGGTTCCGATGATTCTGACATATATGGGATTCTGCAGAATGACACTGCTTTTGGGTCCGCCAAGTTCTGGAAAGACAAGTTTGCTTTTGTCACTTGCTGGACGACTTGATCAAAGTCTACAGGTTTGCTACTATTTTAATCCTATTATTGAGAAATTTCTGTTTGTATCTAAAGACCATGCTTTGCTCTTGAGTTTAACATATCACAAATTTTCTTTCTCTGACTTGCTTTTGCTGGAAAACTTGATAGTTTAAAATTCACATTTGTGTTGCCATATTACCAAACTTGCTTCAGATGTCAGGGAAAATTACTTACAATGGGCACCAATTTAATGAGTTTGTTCCTCAAAGAACATCTGCATATATTAGTCAGCAAGATTGGCATGCCTCAGAGCTGACAGTAAGAGAAACTTTAGAATTTGCAGGACATTGTCAAGGTGTTGGAATTAAGTATGGTGAGTCTATGAAGGTCATTTTTATTTTTATTTTTTGTAAGAAAAATTGTGAGTATTCTACTGCTACTGAAGAATAAAGCAACACCTAGATATGCTTATGGAGCTTTTGCGGAGGGAGAAGAATGCTGGAATTAAACCTGATGTGGATCTAGATTTATTTATGAAGGTAAACATTTGTGCTCATACAAAGCTATAACTATGGATTTGTTGGTTTGTGTGATTTGCTTAATTATCCTTTGTCTTCAAGGCAATAGCTATGCAGGGAAAGCAGTCCAACCTGGTGGTGGAATACATACTAAAGGTAGACAGGCACATGTTTTAAATGCCATTCATTTTGTCCATATTTTGTCTTGACAACAAATAAGAATACTATAAATGCTAAATCCTCCTGTCAATCATCTTAATATGCATCACTAAACATTTTCACCCTTTCAAATTCCAACCCTCAAATAACGCTTCTCTGATTTTTCTTGAAGTTGGATTCCTGCTGAACTTATTAATTTCCACACTGAAAATTTTCTCTTTGCCACAAATCCTAATTATTTAAATATTTTCTAATCATCATTCTTTCAGTCCTAATTGTTTTTCAAGAAAATTTAGAACTATTATTTAGAATTTTTTGTGAAATACATATTTCTTGATTTTGAAAAACCATTAGTATCTGTAATAGGCATCTGAAACATATGCTATATACAGTTTCAGTGTGAGTTTTGTCAGGAGACGTATATAATAATAATCTAGAGTGTAGACTGCCTCAAACTTGGAATAAACATATGACTACTTCTCTTGATATACATGCAAATTCTGTTTGCTATAGAACGGTTTCAAATTAAGGATGTGTACGATTTGGTTTAGCGAGTTACTAGGGAATTTTTTAATCAAAATAAACCCATAGTTAAAATTTCAAACTGAACCCAATAAGCTTTCTAACATAATCAAACTAATCAATTTGGTTCAGTTTAAGCTGAAAATAGCACACACACACACACAAGTGTATATATATATATATATATATATATATATACTTGGATTGCTTATTGGTTTGGTCTTATCAATTTATCATTCTCCAAACCAAAATGCAACAAAAATTCTTTCTATTATTAAATGGAATTGGAACTGATAAATTAATAAACACATTTTTTGACTTGATTTGCTTTGGTTCACTATTGATGTCAAATGCCTTGCCCTTGTTTAAAATTTTATATTTTTTTATGTAAAAATCCTAGTGTTGTTTCCATATTGGGGTAGAGCACCCCATTAAATGTACAAGGTACTCATATAATTCTTTAAAGTCTCACTAGGGAACATGTCAAATTGCCTCTTATAATGGCTTCGCCACCCATCATTGTAGCAGTGGATTATTCTAATTTGCTTGTACCCCTAGATATGACTTGAGTACCCTGAACAATAGGGGAATTTCGTGGTGTTGTGTGATATAGAACTTCCTTCGTAGCTAGGTCTAAATTTACTATATTCTTTTCCATCCTCATGGCTTGAAATCGAGCATGCTTGGAAAAACCAAAACATATCATTCCAGTAAATCATCGGAACTCGATATCATTCAACACTGAGATTCAAAATCTCAAGCGGTGTTGTAATTTCGATCTTTGACTGAAAAGATATCATTCTAATATTGTGTTGATACTCTGCATGGTGCCAATAATGAAATTGAATATTGAAGGAGGAAGAAGATGAAGCAAGAGAAGGAGACATTGTCTCTGCTGGGTGATTTTGAGTTTTGGTAATTTACTGGAATGATATGTTTTACCAGCATAGCATAAGATTTAAAACTTACTCAACATAGATTCCTTCCTTTGCTTTATCTCCTTCTTCAACTTCAAGCTATTACTACCACTATGCATCGAAATATCGACACGATATTGAAACAGTATCATTCCAATCCAAGACCAAAACCTTGGTATAACTTGAGATTTTGGACCTTGCTATGCTCAATCTCAGTTTCAGTCTAGAACATGATATTAGATCAACAACTTTGTCTAGCCTTGTATGAAACTTGAAACCCAATGATGTTAGCTTGATTTATTGAGACAAACCATTAAGATGCCTGCTAGATTATTAGTTAAGATTCAGTTGGCATAAACTTGTTACAAATGTCCAGATGTGTCCTGGTGAAAATCTTGGCGTTTGTTGTATCCAGTTATGTTGGTTATAGCAGTTCATATGTTTCATCAACATTGTGTCCTTTTGTGCCAATTCTGATTATGCTTTATAAGTATCTATTTGTGATTTAATTGATGATTATGTGCATTTATCTTTTCTAAATTTCTAAATTTCACTTAACCAAGATTTTAGGGCTGGATATATGTGCTGACACGCTTGTTGGGGATGAAATGATTAAAGGCATCTCAGGAGGGCAAAAGAAGCGTCTTACAACAGGCAGGCAGCTTTGATTTTTGCATTCCTTTTCCCCTATATTTCTTCTTTTTATATTTCTACTTTTGTTTTTCATTTGTTTCAAATGATTCCCCTTCCAAATGTTTTCAGTTTTTTTTTTACTTATTAAAAGTTCAAAATTCATACATTTGTCAGGTGAATTACTTGCTGGGCCTGCTAGAGTTTTGTTCATGGATGAAATTTCGACTGGTCTTGACAGCTCAACCACTTACCAGATTATTAAGTATCTTAAGCACTCCACTCATGCACTCGATGGAACCACAATTATCTCCTTGTTGCAACCAGATCCTGAGACTTATGAATTATTTGATGATGTCATTCTTATATCTGAAGGCCAGATTGTCTATCAAGGACCTCGCGATGCCGCTGTTGAATTTTTTTCTTCTATGGGCTTTAAGTGTCCTGAACGGAAAAATGTTGCTGATTTTTTGCAAGAAGTAAGAAAGTAAACTGCTACCCCCACATTTTAAAATGTTTGAAGAATCTAACTTTCTAAACCCTTATTTTATATTGTTCTTGGAATAAGTTAGGAGATTTTTTTTATTTCATTTCCCCGTCTTTCCAGGTCACTTCTAAGAAAGACCAGCAGCAATATTGGTACCAATATGATTCTCTATATCAATTTATACCTGTGTCAAAGTTTGCAGATGCCTTTAATTCCTTCTGTGTTGGAAAGAGGCTGAGTGAGGAATTGGCTATTCCGTATAAAAGAGTTGATAATCATCCTGCAGCTTTGTCAGCCTCTAGATATGGAGAAAGAAGGTTCAACCTTCTCAAGGCCAACTTTGCTTGGCAGCTACTACTGATGAAGAGGAACTCTTTTGTCTATGTTTTCAAGTTTATTCAGGTACAGATACTTTTGTCTTTAGAAATTGAATTTGTTGTCACCAACAAGGGACACCTTGCTAAACAACTAAAGCCATATATAGCAATGTTTACAGCCTCAGGGATTAGAAAACATATATTTCCTGGTTCAACTTCATTTCCAGGAAGGGTTTTTAACTGAATGCTTTGATGTTTGATAAGTGGTGTTTGGAAGCACATTAATTGAACCGTCATATCACATGCTGTTTGGGAATCTTGTACTGTATATTTCTTCCTTTTCTTCCCTTGATCAATGTAAATGTACGATTCACTGCTGTTGTTTCTAAATTTCTCTCTATTTGTTCAGATTTATCTTAATATATTTCCATACTACAACAACAACAACAACAACATCACCAATCAAGCCTTATCCCACTAGGTGGGGTCGGCTATATGAATTATCTTATGTCATTGGACTCTATTCCCTATTATATGATTATCAATATTTAAATAAATATCATCTTGTTTTTTCATTGCTAACCCAGTCTTCTTAGGTTTTTCGCTTTTTTTGTTTGATTTGCATATTTGTAATAGTTTCACATAGCCTAACTAGAGTATTTAACGGTCGTCTAAGTACACGTTCGTACCATTTTAAATATGTGGAGTTTTTTCTCAATAGATGCAACTATAACTTTCGCTCTAATATTCTCATTTTTTATTTTATCCATCCTCGAATGTCGACATATCCACTTTAACATCCTCTCTTTGCAACTCTCATCTTTTGCTCATGTGCTTGAGTCATAGTCCAACATTCAGCTTCATATAACATAGCAAGTTTAATTGTCGTTTTGTAAAATTTTTCTTTAAGTTTTAAAGGTACTTTACGATCACAAAGAACACCCGATGCTCTTTTCCATTTCAACAATCCACTTGTATTCAATGTAAGATATTTTTCTCAATCCTTACATCTTTTTGCAAAAATGATCTTAAATATTTAAAATTTTTAGTTACAGATAACTCATTATCTCCTAACTTAACTATTATTCATTGTAGTTAATATTGTTAAATTTAAATTCCATATGTTTTGATTTTACTCTACTAAATCTAAGACTCTTTACTTTTAGCATTTCCTTTCAAGATTCAAGTTTAGCATTTACTCCTTCACATATATCATCAACCAAAATAATATCATTTACAAATAACATGCACCATGGTCCATATCTTGAATGTGTCCAGTGAGTTTATCTATGATTAGTGTGAAAAATTTAGATATAAAGTTGATTCTTGATGTAATCCTATCTTTATGAGAAACACTTCGGTTAATCATTATGACATTTTCACTCTTATCATTACATCGTCATTCATATCCTTAATTATTTCAATATCTTAATATATTTTCATATATCATATTATTGAATGTGTATTTTCCTTTTTGGATTTCCTTTTCCATTGTATTATCACTTTTATAAATTCATGCTATCATTTTAATATTTAATATATCGAGTATAGTTTTATTTCCCCACAAATTCTATTAGAGCATCAGGTTCTTTCTTGATAGACTTCTAAGCTTCACCTCCTTGACATCAGCTATTCTTCCCTCCCTCTAGACATCAGACTCCCCTCCTATTGATACTAACACCAATCTACTATTCTAATTTTGATGTCGCCAACAAGATCGCTGCTAGGGTCATTCCTCTATGCTTCACAGTCCTCTTCTAATCCTTCCTTTTGATCTTACCTTAGTGGCTGCCACTCTGCTATCCTTCTTTAGCATCTTCTGTTGCCATGTCATCCAGATTGTTCTTTCAATCTCCAAGGGTCATTGTTCTTCTCAATTTTTTTTCTACAAATCCGTGAAAACATGCCTATCATTTATAGGCTAGGAGAGCCTTTTGATTTGGCAGTGGTAATTGAAAAGTGCCACTATGATGTAGCAATTATCCCACAATCCTATGGGTATAATTAGGATGTTTTGACATAATTTATGTGATAATTAAGATCTTCAGTGGATATGTTGCAAATATCTAGTAATTCTGAAGTGTTTTTACAAATTTCTTGGAGCTAGATGTGCCTTCAATCTTCAATCCCCTTGGGCCCAGGCATGTGTTCATTTAACTTTAGTAAAAAATTTGGCAACTCATTGAGCATCAAGTTCAATGTAAACTAAAGTTATTTGTGGCGTCTTCAGTCTGAGAGGGAGTGTGAATGGAAAGATATCAAGTGATTTACATTAATTTTTTCCAATTCATGTCAAATTTCACTTTGTTTTCTTCCAGATTTATCATAATACATTTCCATTTAGATTGTTACCACGTGTATTTCCCTTTATGCATTTTCTTTATTTCTACATCATCACTTTAAATTTATGTGATCCTTATAAGATAGGATGAGTATATCAAATGTAATTTTATGCCTCGCAAATTCTTCCACTATGTGTTGTTAGTGAGGTGTTGAGGTAAACAATAATTAGATACCTATTCGACTCGATGGGTTAACACAAACTTTATTTTCTTTAACAATATAATTTGGCTAGTTACTAGAGCTTTTTCTTTCGACATCCTAATTTTTTCTAAATAATTCTAATTAATTATTTTATCATATGGCACGTAGGAGTAAAAAATATGAAATATAATAGGGTACATGGGTATTATGGATTTGGAATAAGTAATGAAGAAGGAAAAATTATATTAGATTTTGCAATAGTATATAAATTTATACTAGCTAATATGTTTTTTAAGAAAAGAGAAGAACATTTGATCATTTTTAAAAGTGATAATAATCAAATTGACTTTCTTATAGCAAGGAAGAATGATAGAAAAATTTATAAAGATCGTAAAGTTATTCCTGGAGAAGACTTAACTATCCAAGTCAATAGTGTTGGATATACGCTTTAAGCATAGTATTAATAAAAGAAAAACATATATGCCTCTTAGGATTAAATGGTGGAAATTAAAAGATAAAAACTAAAATATATTTAAAGAGAGGATAGGAGTACAAGTATTAGAAGAGATACGTAATGACTAAAATACAATATAGGATAAGATGATATTAAAAAAAATTATAGCCAAAGGGCTATTAGGTGAGCCAAAAGGATATGTACTATCAAGTAAAGAATTTTGATCGTGGAATAAGAAAGTACAGAAGAAAGTGAAAAAAAAAAACCTATAAGGAATTATACACTTATAAAAATGAGAAAAACTTTAAAAATATATACAATGGTCAAGGAGGCAAAAAAAGTAGTGATGCTAAGAATGAAACTTTTGAACACTCATATCAACAATTGGATACAAAACAGAAAAAAAAAATATTTATAGAAGAACTAAAGCTAGAGAAAGAAAGACTAGAGATATTGCCCAAATAAGATGCATTAAAGATGAATGCAATAGGGTGCTAGTAGCAAGGTTTGAAATACCAACCCGTTTCGTCCGAAATAAATGGTATTTTTCATTTCGACGTGTCATCGATACTGGTAGAATTCAACTTTTAGAAGTAAAACAGACTTTAAATGAGATGCAAAATGGAAAAGTAGTTAGAATGGATGATATTCTGATAGAGGCATGAAAGTGCTTAGATAAATAAGGTATTGAATGACTTACAAAGTTATTCAACTTGATATTGAAAATGAAAAAAATATTCGATCAATGGGGGATAAGTTCTCTAGTTCCTTTATGTAAAAAACAAATGAGACATATAGAATTGCGTAAATTATAGGAGTATTAAACTAATGAGTCATACCACGAAACTATAGGGAAAAATAATAGAAAAAATATTAAGGAAAGAGACCACAGTGATCGAAAACCAATTTGGATTTATGCTGGAAAGAGTGACTATATAAGCTATACATTTTTCCATACACTAATTGAAAAGTATCGAAAGTGAAAACAAGATTTACACATGCTATTTATTGACCTTGAAAAGCTTACGATAAGTCCCAAGAAAAATTATGTGGAGAATTCTAGAAAAAAAAGTGTTAGTATAAAATATATTGAAATAATTAAGGATGCAATGACATGAGTGAAAATGCAAGAGGATTAATTGAAGCATTTTCCATAAAAATAGGATTACATCAAGCATCAGCTTTAAATTTATATTTTTTTACACTAATCATAGATGTACTCACCAAATACATCCAAGACATAGTACTATGATATCTGTTATTTACATATGATATTGTTTTGGTAGATGAGACACGTAAATAAGTAAATGTTAAATTTGAATTTTGGAGAGAAATGATAGAAGCGAAAGATCTTACATTTAGTAAAGTAAAGACAAAATCTATAGGGAAAAATAATAGAAAAAAGATTAAGGAAGGATACCACAGTGATCGAAAATCAATTTGGATTTATGCTGGAAAGAGTGACTATATAAGCTATATATTTTCTCAGACAACTAATTGAAAAGTATCGAAAGTGAAAACAAGATTTACACATGCTATTTATTGACCTTGAAAAAGCTTACGATAAGTCCCAAGAAAAATTATGTGGAGAATTCTAGAAAAAAAAGTGTTAGTGTAAAATATATTGAAATAATTAAAGATATGCATGAGGATGCAATGACATGAGTGAAAATGCAAGAGGATTAATTGAAGCATTTTCCATAAAAATAGGATTACATCAAGCATCAGTTTTAAATTTCTATTTTTTTACACTTATCATGA
Source organism: Wurfbainia villosa (assembly GCA_025175895.1). NCBI lineage: Eukaryota > Viridiplantae > Streptophyta > Magnoliopsida > Zingiberales > Zingiberaceae > Wurfbainia > Wurfbainia villosa. The sequence continues at coordinate 2,854,379 of CM046005.1, forward strand.
ATGAACTCACCAAATACATCCAAGACATAGTACTATGATATCTGTTATTTATATATGATATTTTTTTGGTAGATAAGACACGTAAATGAGTAAATGCTAAATTTGAATTTTGGAGGGAAACGCTAGAAGCGAAAGGTCTTACATTTAGTAAAGTAAAGACATAATATATGAAATTTAAATTTAACAATATTAAATATAATGAGACAATTGTTAAGTTAAGAGATAATAAGTTGTCTGTAACTGAAAGTTTTAAGTACTTAGGATTAATTTTATAAAAGGATAGAGGGGTTGAGAGAGATGTCTTACATAAAATATAAGCAGAATAACTGAAATGGAGAAGAACATAAGGTATTCTTTGTGGTCATAAGGTACCTTTAAAATTTAAAAGAAAATTTTACAAAATGGCAGTTAAACCTGATATGTTATATGAAGTTGAATGTTGAGCTATGACTCGAGCACATGAATAGGAGATGAGAGTTATAGAGATAAGGATGTTAAAATGGATGTGTGGATATACTAGGATGAATAAAATAATAAATGAGAATATTAGAACGAAAGTTAGAATTGCATTTATTGAGGAAAAATTTCGGGAGACATGTTTAAGATGGTATGCACATGTACTTAGACGATCAATAGATACTCCAGTTAGGCGATGTGAAACTATTATAAATATATAAATCAAAAAAAAGAGAGACCGAAGAAGACTTAGTAATGATAAAATAAGATAAAATTTATATAAATATAGATCATGATATAGTAGGCGATAGAGCCCAATGATGTAAGAGGATTCATATAGCCGACCCTACATAGTGAAATAAAGTTTGATGGTTGTTGTTGTTGTTGTATCATATATGGCATACCCCCATAGTTCATTCTTGATGGGAAGCTAGTCTGGTTGAAAGCATTTCTAGTGAAGATCCTAAAGTTTCAGATTCAAAGTTTGTAGAAAGTGTAGTTTGATAAATTTGGGCTGCAATGATTGGTCTAATTTTCTGGTTTGCATGGTTTTGCAGCTTCTGCTTGTTGCCCTGATTACTATGACAGTATTTTTCAGAACAACAATGCATCATAACTCTGTTGATGATGGAATTATATATGTTGGAGGACTCTATTTTGCTTTGATAATGATTCTGTTCAATGGGTTCACTGAAGTTTCCTTGTTGATTGCTAAGCTTCCAGTGCTCTACAAGCATAGGGACTTGCTTTTTTATCCAGCATGGGCATATACAATTCCATCTTGGATTTTAAGCATTCCTACTTCACTTGTAGAGTCTGGAATGTGGGTTGCAGTTACATATTATGTAGTTGGTTATGATCCACAATTTACGAGGTAATACCTTGTACTTTCTGTAATATTTCTTTGCAACTTATTGTATATTCATAGTACAACTTAATTTTGTCATAGATTCCTGTCACAATTTCTTTTGCTCTTTTTCCTTCACCAAATGGCTTTAGCACTGTTCCGAGTGATAGCTTCATTGGGTCGTAATATGATTGTTGCCAACACTTTTGGATCTTTTGCTATGTTGGTTATCATGATTCTTGGAGGATTTATAATATCAAAAGGTCAGACTTAACTCGTGTCATTCATGATTTGTTTACCAGCATTTTTCCCTTAAGCTATTTGTATACAATAATTCTTGCAGATAGCATCCCACATTGGTGGATTTGGGGCTATTGGATTTCCCCATTAATGTATGCACAAAATGCAATTTCAATTAATGAATTCCTAGGACATTCATGGGACAAGGTAACACTTATTAATAGTTTTACTACTTTTTAGAAGGAACATGTTTTTCATCAAAGCTTTAGTTTTGCCTGTGTGCAATTGTTGTGTTTCACTTTTCATTGTAGTGTCTGATACATTTTTCTAATAAAAACTTTCAAGTATATTGGGCCATTAATTTCCTATATACCAATGCAATATGCATCTTTAATCAATGCATATGTATTCTCTTTCTCCAAACTTGACAATATCCTTTGTCCATGACTTAGTCCATTTATAGTACCTTCTACGCATGGTTTGAAATTTCATACTGTATCAGTTGAAATGTATCGTTCCAATAAAGTACCAAACTCGATACCTAGACAATGTTTCCTGAGTTGTGTCAATAGTATTGACAAATATCATTTCATGTCAATTCCCCTTGGGATGCTAAAATTAAGGTAATGTTTTCTTATATATAGTTTGTCTCCATAAATCCTAGCATTCCAAATGGAAAGCAAATATTGAATTTATGCATATAGTTGTCTTATCTTTTTCTTTTTCTTCTTCATTACTTTCCTTCTTCCACCTCCAATTTGCCACCGATACCATAATCGAAATGTCAGCACAATACCAAAATAATATTGTTCCAGTTAAAAACCGAAACATCAATATGGCTCAAGATTTCGAACTTTCCTTCTACATAGAAAAGCTAAAACTTAATATTGTCGTAGTAGAGTAATTAGGTACATTCATTGTATGATAAATTGAGACAATAGATTAAGATGATTAAAGAGTTTCAAAGGTTAGCAATTGATTTTGTAGTTAGTGGAGTTTTGAGGGATAGAGGAAGACTAAATTGAAAACTCTAATTAATGTAATTAAAAGAGATCTAAAATCTCTAAAATATAATAGTGATATTACTTTGCAATGAGTCCTACCAAAGGATACAATCTATGTAGTAGTATAAATAGTTGGCACTAATATGGCTTTTGATGATGTTCTTTTTACTGTGCTAAGTATTTTTCAAAAATAAGTTGTGTATATGTGCTATTTACAAGGTTTATGCCTCATACTCATATTTCTTTTAAACGATTCTAATTCATGATTTATAATGTTGCAGAAAGTCACCAAGGATAACGTTTCACTTGGAGAAGCTGCATTGAAAGAATATGGCATGTTTACAAAGAGTTACTGGTTTTGGATTGGCATTTGTGCATTATTTGGTTACACTATCTTATTCAACATCCTTTTCACAATATTCTTAACTTACCTTAACCGTAAGCTCAGTGACCTCAAAATGTTTGTTTCTATTATCTTAATGCTCTTAATGTTTTCTTATTGTGATATTCATTCAAGCCTAAGCAGCAATAGGAAAGCAACAAGTTGTGGTGTCAAAAAGTGAAATTCAAGAAAGGGAGCGACGGAAGAAAGGGGAGAAGCTTGTCATCGAATTAAGGTCTTACTTGAGTCCAAATATTTTAACAGGTTATGACCCTTCTTTAAATTAGTAACATTATGCCAGAAGCTAGACTATAAATCTTTTCCCTCTTGTCACAAACATTTTCACATTCTTCATGTTCTTGCTTTATAATGTAAAGTTCATCTAATCTTATCACTGTTTGGTTTCTTATTTTGGTTAATCAAGATAATAAGGTATTTTTCAAGTGAACTCAGAATCTTATTAGATTAGACTTTCAACTGAACCTATTGGTATATAACTTTAAAGTCAAGTGAAATTTTTACCGTGATTAGAATTTCACTTAATTGCATAGTTGAGATGTCTAAAATGTTTCTCAATTTATTCAGAAAATGGTAAGCAGATACAGAAGGGCATGGTTTTACCCTTTCAACCTCTTTCCATGTGCTTCAGCAATATTAACTACTATGTCGATGTGCCACCTGTATGTCTACTATTCTTTTTTGGTCCATTCCACTGTTAAAGTTTTCAGATAGGTTATCCTTGTTATCTGATCCTTTGGCCAGGAACTGAAGCAACAAGGCGTATCTGAGGATCGACTACAGTTATTGGTCAATGTGACTGGAGCATTCAGGCCGGGTGTATTGACAGCACTTGTTGGTGTCAGTGGTGCTGGTAAAACTACCCTAATGGATGTCTTAGCTGGTAGGAAAACAGGAGGACATATTGAAGGTGACATAACTATTTCCGGCTATCCTAAAAACCAAGCAACATTTGCAAGAATCTCAGGATATTGTGAGCAGAGTGATGTCCATTCTCCTTGTATGACCATTATAGAATCACTACTATTTTCAGCATGGCTTCGCTTGCCTTCTCATGTTGATCTTGAGACTCGAAAGGTATTATTACCTTAACATTTGACTATTTTATCACTCGATATCATTATGAATTCAGCCCACCTAATAGAGGACGGTTGCAGGTTTTTGTGGAGGAGGTAATGGAACTTGTTGAACTTACTTCTTTAAGTGGAGCCCTTGTTGGCTTACCAGCAGTCAACGGTTTGTCTACGGAACAACGCAAGAGGTTAACAATAGCTGTGGAGCTTGTTGCAAATCCTTCTATTGTCTTCATGGATGAACCAACATCGGGATTGGATGCCAGGGCTGCCGCAATTGTCATGAGAACTGTGAGAAATATAGTCGACACCAGAAGGACCATAGTGTGCACGATTCATCAGCCAAGTATAGACATCTTTGAGTCATTCGATGAGGTTCTCCATCTTTTTTCTCAGAATTTGATTTAATGAAGTATTCACTCTAGGAGATGTCAGATTGATTTAATTATTTCTCTTTATCTACCGACGTCGCTGTACATCCTCCTAGTCTACACAACCATAATTCCTAATTGTTGAAAAGTTGCACCCTTTTGTCTCCTTTCAGCCAAAGTGGCAAAGACATTTTATTCTTTAACTGATGCTCAGATGCTTTTGAATTCAGGATAAAGAAAATGATGATTCCTTTATGTTAAAACTAATAGGTACAGATCATTTTCATTTGTTTTTCTTGACTCCTTATATACTGTTGATGTTTCAGCTTTTATTCATGAAACGTGGTGGAGAACTTATTTATGCTGGTTGTTTAGGCCCAAAATCCCGAGAGCTAATTGATTTTTTTGAGGTTGGTTAGGCGTGTTTATATTGTCCAGATTATTTTCTTAACTAACAAGTTTGATTGTTCTGTTTCATCATCTTACAAATTTCTGTTACTGCTCAGGCAATTCCTGGAGTTCCTAAGATCAAGGATGGTTACAATCCTGCTGCATGGATGCTTGAAGTAACTAGCCCTTTGATGGAAAATCGCCTTGGAATTGATTTTGCCGATTATTATCGAAAGTCTAAATTATTTCAGTATGTACTAGTTAAGGAAGCTATTGCTTCATTTAATGTGATACTGTTACTGAAGCTCCTTCTAGCAGTTAATCCCCTTTTTATTTTATTTTTTTTTGGTGCCCTTATTTTAGACACAATGAAGAATCGGTAGCAAACTGGAGCAGACCGAACACTGAATCTAAAGAGCTTAGCTTTCCAACCAAGTATTCACAGCCATTTATTGCACAATATCGTGCTTGCCTTTGGAAGCAGAATCTCTGTTATTGGAGGAACCCTCAATATACAGCCGTCCGTTTTTTCTATACTGTCATCATTTCTTTGATGTTTGGAACCATCTGTTGGGGATTTGGTTCAAAAAGGTACCTAAATCTTCTACATGACATTAAATTCTTTTGTTTAGAGATTATGATACTTAATATGTGAATTTATGTAGTTTTATCTTAGTTATTAGGTTGTAATTATTGGGAGCAGATTTTTTTTTGGATGGTACTGAAGTTATTTGGTTGGACTAGCTTTTCTGTTGTGAATGTTTTTGGATGATAATATTAGTTCTTCTGCTACGTAACAACACAACAAAGTCACCAAATCTAGAATTGTTGTTCTGCTTAATTGCTTGATGGCTTATTTAAACAAGCTGGATTAGCACTAACCATAAGGATATGGCAAGTTTGCTTCTCACAACTTGGATTATCTAGTTTCCTGAAAGAAGCTTCCTTGCATCTACAGGAAGCCACGCATTTGAGGTTTCTCAGGCCTCAAATTGATGCATGTTGAACAAATATGACTTGTATCTGTTGAAAAGCCGGTAGAAGAAATTCTGGATTAGTGGGATCCCAATTTATTGTTTTTCAAGTGGTTATTCTTATTGTATTCTCCCATAATCTTGGAATTTTCATCTAGTATAAGGATCCTTTCTATTTCATATTTTGGAACAAAATAACCTGTATTTGTTCCCTTTTAAGAGTGCGCTGATTGTTCCCCAACTCCCATCCTTGTTTTATAGTATAAGAGTTTAGAATAGCCTTGCCAAACATAACCCAAAACAATGGCCAATTCCTCTGCCACCTCCATCATAACATCACTAAGCCTTCTACTTTATCTTCCACCTTCTTTGTCCGTTGACAACTAATTGTTTGCATGAAAATGGAATTGTAATTTTACCCTCACAACAATGTATAGTTAAAAACATTCTTCTACATAACTCATGTACAACAATGAAAGGGCAGCTAGCTGCATGAAGCTCTCACCATGCGGAGTCTCAGAGAAAGATTTATAGTATTCAGTTTTATCCTGCTATGTAAAAGGTTGTTTTTAGGATTCGAATCCTTGACCTCTAAGTCATAAGACAACAACTTTATCTTTGCTTGGCTCCCCTTCAACTCATGTACAGCAATGATTTGGTTAAAATTATTGGGGGTTTTTAAGTACTTTATTTTCATGGAGCAAGAGGTTTTTGAAAATGGAAGCCTTATTTGGGTGGCCTTGCATTTTAAGGATAATTATACAAACATTTTTATAATCTTTTACTCTTTAATATGGGCGTTTGTGCACACAATTCTGATGAAACTTCTTTTACTTTCCCTTTTATATTTTTTGGTTTGAATATTATTGGTAGCCCGCAATATTCTCAGGGAAAACCAACAGGATATCTTGAATGCAATGGGATCTATGTATGCTGCAGTCCTGTTTGTTGGAATTACGAATGCTACTGCAGTTCAACCTGTGGTTTCCATTGAACGGTTTGTCTCCTACAGAGAGAGAGCTGCAGGAATGTATTCTGCTCTACCATTCGCATTTGCCCAGGTTTGATGTACTTGAAGCACTCTTCCTGTTTTTTTTTTCTTATATATATTTCATTTTGTTAACTTTTCACTTTTTGTTGCAGGTTACTATCGAATTTCCTTATGTGCTTGTACAGACACTTATCTACGGCACTATATTCTACTGCATGGGCTCTTATGAGTGGACCCTAACTAAGTTTTTGCTGTATATATTGTTCATGTATTTCACTTTGTTGTACTTCACTTTCTTCGGAATGATGACAATTGCAATAACTCCAAGCCAAACTGTTGCACCAATAATCGCTGCACCATTCTATACGCTGTGGAATCTGTTCAGTGGATTCATGATTACACGAAAGGTAAGAGAAATCAAACATATTGTTCTAACAGCTATTTCTTGATTTTGCTTTTTTAAATATATTTTACCTTCTTCCGTCAACTGTACTTTGCCTGCTGTCTCTGCGCTAATTAGCACATAAACATTCATTTGCAATTGATACAAATAGAAAGTTTGCTATCTTTTGATACTTGATAGTGTAAAAATCCAGATTGTTGCATTAGGTGTTAGGTCTAAAGATCAGGAAGTTTGAATAATTTACTCAATCACATTAGGTTTACAATTTTAATAGCTAATTAACATGTTATATCCCCATATTTTGATGAAAAAAAGTTTCAAATAGATTCTGGAACGAAATGGCACATGAGCTAGAATTTCTAATGATTCATGTTACATCTGACGCTTTGGTGTCAACTAAAAATATTTCTCTTGGCGGCAGTTCAAATTTTTATCCTTTTTATGGCTAAAACAAGATCTTTCACCTACACATCATGTCACCCCATTCTTCACCCAATCAAAGCTAGCCGATGCAACAATTCCTTAATATCTGAGTTTCCTATTTTCCTGGACAAATTACAACTCTCGAGATTCCTAAGATTCTTTTGGCTACGGACACCTCTGAAGCATGTTAACCTTTAACTGTTAATCATCTTCATTGCAAGCAGTTGTAATACATCTCGTAAGTGACAAGTCTTATACTGATTGTTTCTTATGATGAAACTTATATTCTTCGCAGAGGATACCTGGCTGGTGGAGATGGTATTATTATGCCGATCCAATTTCGTGGAGTTTGTATGGCTTGCTCACTTCCCAGTTTGGAGATATAGATGCTCCCATGATTCTTTCAGATGGTGTTCACTCAGTGCCTATAAGGCTATTTCTGAGGCACCACTTCGGTTTCAAGCATGAGTTCCTGGGTGTAGTTGGATTCATGGTTATTGGTTTCTGTGTGCTTTTTGCAGTGGTATTTGCTTTAGCAATCAAGTATCTCAACTTCCAGAGAAGATAAGATGGTGCAATCTGCAGTCTGATCTATGGTCCTTTAAATTTAGGAATTCTTCTTCAAAATAAGGTTGATGTTCAAGAAAGAGCAAACTGTATAGCACCAATTTTTATGTGAATCGTTGGTTCTTGTATCGAAGGGGCTGTGTTACTTCTAGCACTGAACTGAGTGATTGCAAGTTACAAAACCAATGTATCATTTAGTGAAAGATGAAACATGGCTCTTTCTTTCCTATACTATCTAGTCAAGTTGTATTTCTGTGGATAGTTTACCAAGATTCTACTTGCTTATAAATTCATGCATCACTGGGAGGAGGATGATTATCCAATTTCTTCCTTTGCTTGCTCTTCAGTTTTCTATTATTGACTGTTTTTTAGTCGACGTTCTACTATGTCAAACAAGTTATTGGATAATTAAAAAATTTCTTTTCAAATTCATCTACCATACGCACAGCTCTAGTTTGCTCTTTATTATGAATGCTAGGAGAAATGACATTGGAATTGTTGTTTTTTAGTGTTATTTCATATCATTTGTTCATAGCATTGTCGACCGAATTAAAATTTTAAATTCTATTTAAAATGTTGTTGAAAGGTTTAAATCTGTCTAACTTTTCAAATTTTAATAATTTGTTATATTTTTTTTTAGCAAATGATGAGAGAATTTTTAAAAGATTATTTAGTTTTTATGAAAAAAAAAGTTGATTAGAATTTTTATTTAGATAAATTGAGTCTTTAATTTTGAAGAATAAGACTTAGGGACTAGAATTCTATGCATTCGACATGTTATTTATTTTTAAATTGATACAATTTCTAATTGGATTCTCTTAATGAGAATTTTTTTTTTCAGGAAAGGTTATTTAAGTGAAGTTTTATTCTATTTAAAATACTTATTTCGTTTGCTTTATCAATCTTGTTCCAGTTCTAGATGTTAAGGCGATTTAATTTTGCTGTTGTGTTAATTATAGTACTCGTTGAGCTTTGTATTGCGCAGAGAGTTTTCTATTATATGCACTTGTATTGAGAATTGATACGTTGGGTGATGAATCAGTTCACGTGCATGGATAATGAGTTTTTTTTATCGTCCGATCCAATACAATTGCACAGTAAAAAATATATATATAATATTTTTCTTCTACGAATCTGACTAAATTTTTCATTGACGATCATCATCTATTTGTTGGAATTGCCATCACCATTTACCGATCGAATTGTGATCATCAACTTCGCAACAGTTGGTTGCCGCAATTGTGGCCGATTCCGATCACAATTCGATCGAATCGCGAACAGAATCAGCCGCAGCACTAACGACCACAATTTAATCGAATTTTGATCGCGATCTGATTGGAATTCAATCACGATCCGACCGAACTTCGATGCCCACCAACTGCGATCGGATTTTGATCGCTCGGCGACGATATCAAACGGCAAACAACTCTACATCAATGTCAATCTAATAGTCCATTTTTGAATCATTATAAAAGGGATAAATTATAGAAATTTTTTTATTTCCGTTAATAAATCAGCCCACAGAGGCATCCATCGTGAATGCTCTGAGAAGACGCCCTCCTCGTCCCTACAATTGCCAAATAACATGATAATACAGAAAAGACTTCTCGAAACATATTATCCTCTTAAGCAATCTCACTATTTCGTAACTTAAATGTTAACCTCCATTGGGGCCAAACTAGGAACCCTGAGCATTATTAGCTTCCAAACTTGAAGTATAGATTTGAAACTCCTGCCGTTTCTAGCATTAGAGCTACATTTACCATTTGGCTGCTTCGTGGGGATTGATTATTTATCGCCAACATGATAAAACTTGATTTTTTTTTTTTTTTTGCTGCATCACTCATTGTGCACAATAAAAAAAAGGGAAAAAAAAATACAATTTGTGTATATTTGAATCATCGCAATAATAAAAAATAACTTTTGCCGACCTGTCCCTCAGTAGGAGTTAATAGAATAATAGTGCAAACCTACCCGTTTACAGCAATTAATGTGAGGTAATCAAGGCTTTGGTCAAGCTTCCAATGGTTCAATCTTCGCTCCAGAGCTATAGCTCTGGTGAGTTTTAAATATTCATAATTCGATTTCTAATTATAATAAATTTATAAAAAAAATCAAATAGAAATAATAAATCAAGAAATTGAGACTATCCTTTTATCTCTGTCTTTTAGATGCGAATCAATCACATGACGATTTCTTTTTTTTTCCAATGGTTCAATCTCTTTCTATCGTCCTACGAGAGACCAATTCTCAAACAAAATCAGCCCTCGCTTTTCGCTCGGTTGGAAACTCGAGTGAACCGTGGGGTCTGACCATCCTCATTTTCAGGAGCAATAACACACCTGGACTGTTCTAGAACCAAAACAAGATTACAGTGCAAATTTAATTTGTTAAAGAAAAATATTGCTCGCATGTTGCCTTCCCAGAGATAATTCAAGTATGCACCCAAAATGACAAGGGGAAAAAAAATGAAACTAAATAACCTTGCAGGAGGTTCTCCTGGATGAAAATAAAGCAGGAAAATAATAACGAGGTTGAAGCTGCTGTTTTGACCACAAGTTGCAATTTGGTTACAAAGAGTATAGAAAACACAGATCTAAATATAATAATACATGAGCAAATTTAATCCACATTCAGTGCCGCAGTTTACAAAGAACTTGACTACTTTCAAAAGGATGGACAATAAATTGTCGCGTGTTGGGAATGTCACACCTTCCCATTAGCATAAACTGATCCATCTCTTGCATTGCCATCCTCCCCCACATCGACTTCGGAGATTGCTGCATCAACAAGTGACTGCAGTGACACAAGTTTTGTGCGTCAAACTTAGGTAGAACTTACTTGCAGCCAAAAGTTAAAAAATGCTGATGCAGAAAATTCAAAAGCTTGTTGGGACTCTAATAGGGCTAGTTGGAATTATTAACAAGGAGGTTGTTGTTATTGTAGTTGTCTCTATATATATAAAAACAAAGATAGTTCAGTGCACGAAGTTCTTGCCATGCGGAGTTTTGAAGAAGAGTCTATTGTACGAAGTTTGACTATTTCCATGGCTCGAACCCGTAACCTTTAGATCACAAGACAATAACTTTTCCGTTGCAATAAGGCTACCACCCTTGTAGTTGTCTCTATAGTGATGCAAAATTTCCAAAGCATTATTTGGTATTATGTAAGTGCATAGAACAACATCAAAGTCTGACCAGCACTGTGGGTAGTTTGGCTGGGACTCTAGGCATTTAAGTCCTTGCTTTCTTGCCATCGGTGCTTCCGAGCCTAATCCATGAAATATTTTATCCGACGTTGTGTAAGAAAACAAGGGAAGAACTATGAGAGTCCAGCATTATGGGACATCCAATTGTTTTTATCCTTGGTGACTATGTATATAAATAAGATCATAAATATTGTTGTTGATCTGACTGTCAGAGGCCTCAGATTCCATTTTGAGCTGAGGTTTTTTATCTAATAGGTTTAGTACAGTATTATATGCTTTGATACAGTTAATAATATGAACTTAAACTTGATCTCCGTATTTCACTTTGCCTGAACCTTAGCCTCTCTTCTTTATCATGCAACAAAAAAACAATAACAATCAAATCTTATCCCACTAGATAGGATCGTCTATATAGAATTTTCTATAATATTGAACTTTATTTCTTACTATATCATCATTTATATTTAAATAAATTTTATTTTATTTTATTATTATTAATCAAGTCTTTGTTGGTCTATCTTTTTCTCATTTAATTTACGTATTTGATTTAGTTTCACATTGCCTAACTAGAGCATTTATTGATCGTCTAAGTACATATATGTACTATCTTAAATATGTCTCTCGGAGTTTTTTTCGATAGGTGCAACTTCGATTTTCCCTCTAATATTCTCATTTTTTTTATTTTGTCTATTCTCGTATGTCTGCACATCTACCTTAACAACCTCATCTCTACACTCTTATCCTCTGCTCGTATACTCAAGTTACAACCCAACATTCAACTTTATACAACATAATAAGTCTAACCACCATTTTGTAGAACTTTTCTTTAAGTTTAAAGGTACTTTATAATTACAAAGAATACCTAATACTCTCCATTTCAAGTATTATGCTTGTATTCTATGTAAAATATTTTTGTCAATCCCTCCATCCTTTTGCAAATTTATTCTAAATACTAAAATCTCTTAGTTACAGATAACTCGTTATCTCCTATCTTAACAATTATTTATTACGTCTAATATCATTAAACTTAAATTCTAAATATTCTGTCTTTACTCTATTAGGCCTAAAACCTTCTTTCATTTCTAGTGTTTCCTATCAAAATTTAAGTTAAACAGTTACTCCTTCACGTGTCTCATTTATCAAAGAATATCATCTGCAAATAACATATATCATAGTAACGTGTCTTAAATGTATCCAGTGAGTTTATCCATGATTAGTACAAAAAGATATAGACTTAGAGCTGATTCTTGATTTAATCCAATCTTTATCCGAAATATTTCAATTAATCTGTCTAAAGTCTTCACCCTTGTCAGAACTCTCATTAGCTTTTTCTAGATCAACCAATACCATGTGTAGTTCTTGCTTCAATTCCCTATACTTGTCAATTAGTTACCTAAGAAAATGTGTAACTTTCATCGTTGACAAAATCCAAATTAATTTTTGATTATCGTGGTCTCTTTCATTAGTTTTTTTTTTCTATTACTCTTTTTCAAAATTTCATGATATAACTTATTAGTTTAATACACCTATAATTCACACAATTTTATATATCTCCTTTGTTTTTATATAAGAGGGTTAAAATACTTATCTCCCACTGACCAAATATTTTTTTAGTTTTCAACATTAAATCAAATAAGTTACAAGTCATTCAATACCTTACTTTTCAATGCACTTCCATATCTCTATCAGAATATCGATTCAACTACTTTTCTATTTTGCATCTCATTTAAAGTCTATTTTACTTTTTAATTTGAATTCTATGATAAAAATTTAAATTTCTATATTTCTATAACCTACTTAAATTACCTAAGTTAAATTAGTCGCCTAAATCTTCATTAAAAAGTTGATAAAATATCTTTTCTATTATTCTTTTATTTTCGCATCATTTATTAGTATCATATTGCATTCATCTTTAATACACCTTATTTGGATAAGATCTTATGTTTTCCTCTCACTCGCTTTAACTATTCAACAGATGCCCTTTTCTCCTTTTGTATCTAATTATTGATATAAATGTTCATAAGTTTCATTCTTGGCTTCACTTACTGCTTTTTTGGCTTCTTTCTTGCCTATTGCATATTTTTTTCAGTTTTTCTTGTTCTTATAAGTGTATAATAATTTATAAATGGATTATTTCTACTTTCTTTTGTACTTTTTCATTCCACTGCTAAAAATTTTTATTTGATGGTGCACATCCTTTTAACTTACCGAGTATACTCTTAACTACTATTTTCAACTTTAATGTCATCTTATCACATATCGTATTCAAATCACCATATATTTCTCCTAATACTTGTACTCCCTCTCCTTATATATATTTTGCTTCTCATCCTTTAACTTCTACCACTTGATTCTAGAAATCGTGTACGTTTTTCTTCTATTGATATTATGCTTGAGGCGCATATCTATGACTATTAAACTATATTAGGTATTTAAGTTTTCTCCATGGATGACCTTGTAATCTTAAAAAATCTTTCTATCCTTCTACCTAACCATAAGAAAGTCAATTTGCAACTTATTGTTCCTACTTTTGAATGTAATCAAATGTTCTCATGTCACCACTAAACCATAATAGCATTTGTAGAGATACAAACATAGCTACCATATCTGCAATATAATCAGCACACCACACATTACAAATCTCCACCTAAGTCCTGCACATTGCTAATTCTTCTATATTATGCCCACCAATACCCCAACTTCACCAGCATCAACCCTGTCATTACTGCCACACATCCAAAGCTGCCCATTTAATCAGTAAGCATATGCCTCTGTTAGAAATGTCAAGGGTAACCAGAAAGAAGAAATCATAATTAAGCGTGGAAGCAATCAACAAAGTGAATCTCCATTTATTCAGTAAGTATTTCAAGGACTAAACACCTGTTCACTAGGAAAAAAGACAATAGCAAAGAAATATATTATAGGAGAAAGAAATAGGGAGGGAATAAAAGATTAAAAGGTTGTTTACTTGGGAAGAAGAAAAACAAGAAAATTATCAAACGACTAATTTATCCTTTTCTTCTTCCTCCCTCTATCTACCCAGCCACTATCTGCCTTCCTACCCACCTGCTGCACTTGCCAACTCCAAATCCCAACAAACTTGCTTGTGTCGATCTCCAATGTCTTATACAACTCTGTCTAGCTACCACTCCATATTGACAGGGATTCATACAAATAAACCAGTTCCAAGCCAGTGAAGAAACAAAACTCTTGAAAAGGAAAGGTGAGATAAGAGGCACGTGAAGCTACTAGGATGTGTGGGTGAAGCAGCAAATGTGGCAATGACAAATGACCTTCTACTTTCACCTTCAACCTGAGTATTGTAAGTATTCGATGGATTTATCTGGTTTTCCAAGTTCCAACATAAGTCATCAAATTACTAACACTTTGATCTCAAGTTGATGATACACTGAAGAAAGTCACGAGAAAGGATAGAATCCAGTTGTGATGCCAAGGGCAGTGTATGAGCCAGACATCAATTGGAAAAGATGAAAGTAAAGTTCAAGAAATCAATCTTGGCAACCAAAAGTTAGTGGCTTATCTGCAGAGACAAACTCAGGCAATTCCCTCCGAATCCAAGTCCAATCCAAGTGGCATCTTCCCATTCGTCGCCAAGACCAATGTTTGCATCCCAAAGCAGACAAGCACTAAGAATTAATTCAGGAAAACAATAAGGGCAGATCATTTTCATCATGAAGCTATGTGTCTTATCCCTCCATTGAGATCTATGCAAAGCAACAGCACCAATGAATATTCAAAATAATTAAATCTTTTATTACATTGACTAATATTTTCTTTGATCACCATTCACCCCCTTACACCTTCCACTCTAGTATATATGACTCTTTTAAATTTTATATATTGATTTTTTTCTCGTACCATTTCAATTTATTTTCTATCATTTTATCATTTAATGGAGGGTAAGAAAATTTAAACAATAAAGTTTTGGGAAAAAAGTTGAATGTTCGGATCTTCCGATTTACTTACTCTCCAGGTAATCAATAATCAAAATTCCTTAAATCTGTCTTACCTCAAAATGACTTTTCTATCCTCCCTACTTTCTTTCCAAGTAAACAGGGGGTAATGAATAGCAGAATATCTAGAAGTCAGAACTTATTAACTCGATGTAGACAGGGGTCTTCTGTTAATAGCAGAAAATCTAGAAATTGGAACTCATTAACTCCCTACTTTCTAGAAGTTGGAGCTTATTAAATCCAAATAAACAGTGGATCTTCTGTTAACAATGTGGAATGAACATGGGATTACCAACTAGCATGTACAAGATTGCGTACCTATTACTGGCTCTATGCCTTTATCCACTTAAAACGAACAACTAACCAATTGAGGTGACTAAGCTATTCTTTTATCTGGAGTTCATTAATTTCTAAACTTCCAATATTTTTCTGCTAATTTCCTATTTCTGTTTATCTATAATAAGTTTAGTCCAAGAGGAAAATCCTGTTCTTGAAAAGTTTGAAAAAATAGTGATCCAAGAAAAACTAGCCTGGAGTTCCTGCTCAGAGCTCTTGAGTCTGTCAGCGAAGTCTTGAGATCGAAGATAACAACTATGCAGCTGGAATCAGGCCGTTAAATAAATAATAATAATAAGTGGAGAAGTTTCGAATATGTACAATAGGATTAAAATTTTTACCTTTATTAGCATTGACTGCCGCTGAGAAGTAAGTTTCTTAGCAGCCGCCACAGCATCCTCTAGTTTCTATTCTTGGGAAGTGTGTTGATCAGACAATAAATTGATTAGGCAAGTAATTTAAAGTAGATTTGATTGGTAAAACAAAAAAAAAATAGGAAAAGATAAATCGACAGCTTCATGACATCACTAAGTTGTCAGAACTAAAGCACCTGAGATTTCTTTTGTAGATCTGAAATAACAAGCTTTTTCTCTTCAAGCTTATCCCCGATAATCGTAATCTGATTAAACAGAATAGGCTTAAATCATTTGCCAAGGAGAATAGGAACTAGTGGATTCACAAGTAATCATCTTTAACTGCGCAATAGAATAATTCAATTAAAAAAACAGAGCTTGAAGCGTCTAAATGCCGCCTTGCCCTTAATGAAAATGCACACTAGTCATAACAGCTACTGGAACTTGTAGTTTAAACTTCAGCATGAATTTCAACAACATTTGTTACATCAGAACAAAGGGTAGTATTCTCAATCAAACTTGAAATAAAGGTAGAAAGATCATAAAATAACAAATATGAATTCTGAGACAAACTTCAATATTCAATCTGTTTATCATAATTAAGGAATACATCTAATGCATTAACATGTTTCTAGTATCTTAAGATTCTTCTAAGGAAAAATTTATATAGTCTGACTTGGTTGATTCACAATCCAAACCAACACACTAACCTTTCAAATCAGACTCTAGATTCTTCTAAGAAAAGCAACCCAAATATATATTCTGAGAGTTGGTCAATTCCGAATTTGAACTAACACACTATCCTTTCCAGTCAGACTCTTAAACTTGGAATGAAATTAATGTTCACATAAAGGAACATGAGGTAGGACTTCTATCAGAGAAGGCTGTAAGACATTCCTAATTTGGTAGGTTTTGTAAAAAATAACTAATAAAGCCAACAAATCATCATCACAGAAAAAATTGTAAGGAATCCCTTGGGTTTGAGTTACAAAGGGAATTACCATCCCCATTTTTGTTTGTTCAACAATCAGGTCCTCAAACCTTAAAATGCATGTCTGTTTCAAAAAGCAAACAGATTGTCTGGATACTGATTTGTTAAATATAAAAATTGGAAATTTCCTAACATGCTAAAAGCTTTTTTTATAGTCATCTCCATGGTTTCAAAAAACTTCCACTTGGGCCAACATATACAGGCGTCCAAGTGGATTTTGAAAGTAACCACATAGTGGCCACATATAAGTTTACATCTAACATGCCGTCGGCGTGCATGTGCAGTTTAAAAAACCTTAGTTTGTTAATCTCAAACATTGGGATGACAATTTCCTCCAAATCCAATGGAGGATCGGATATCCGACCCGAATGGAGGAGGGTATGGAAGGATTTTTTGGACCCAATTAAATAATCGGATAATCAGGTATGGGGATTTTCGGATTCGAATACGGAGACAAGTCTTATAGAATCCTGCCCATACCCTACCCGAATACCCGATTAAATTGTTGGCATTGAGATAAACTATTTTTAATATTTTATGATGTTTAGTTTGCTAATTTTTATCTTTAAGCTTTTTTCTCATTGTTCTCTTAAGAATTTGGTAAATATTCATAGCTTCATCTAAATAATTCAAAGTTGAAAAAATACAATTGTAGATGGTAATAAAATATTTGGGTAGGGTATGAATATCCGATCCTTCGACGGGTACGAGGATGGAGATGGATATAATAAATAGAGATGGGGATGGAGGATATGGAATCCGACCCAAATCCAACCCATTGCCATCTCTACTCAAACAATTTAGATTAAACAAAATTAACTTAACCCTCAATACATCTTGTAACTTGCAAGTATTTACCACTGGCAGAGCCGGCCCAAGTTATTCTAAGACCCTAGGCAAGTTCTTAATAATTGGACCCTATTCATGGTTAATTTTGACATAAAATTTTTTTTGGACCCTATGTAACAGCTCTAATAACATTAAAAAATTTTGGGTCTTGGGCGGTCACCCCAATAGGCCTGGCCCAGGGCCGGCTCTGACGATTGGTTTTTGCAAGTGCTAACCACTTTAGATAATTGTATATTGTTTATATATGTGAATTATTTTACATTGTTAACTAATGGTGATTGTTATGCATGCATTTATAATACATAATGAAGAACGCATAGCAGGCAGCAGGAATTTAACCCAAATTGTTAGCTTGGAAGGCTAGGGCTTATAATTGACTTTGGTTGATCATTTTTAATGTCACTAATTTAAAACATGAAACTTTTACTCCATTCAGCTCCTTTAAAGGAAGATTGATATATTCATAGAATACCAATGCCATTACAACCATAAAGAAAGATTGATAGATTCATAGAGAATGATTGTAATTACATCCACAATGGAAGATTGATAGATTCATAGAGAATGAATGTAATTACATCCACAAAGGAAGATTGATAGATTCATAGAGAATGAATGTACCTGATGTACTAGATGATCCCTCTAGAGAAGAGGGATTGTACAAAATATGGCTAGTCAAGTTACTTCATTCTACAGTTCCACTAGAGGAAAGAATTTTGTTTCCAATGAACTGAAACGATATGCAGATAATTCTAGTAAAGCATAGCTTCTATCCTACTATCCTATGCATATTAGACATACAACCATTCCAGCCTATTTTAGTGAAAGGGCTCTCTATTTGTTTATGCCCATTTGTATGTGAGGGATACAAGGCAGGCTTTGATAGGGATCAAATGGCTATTCATGTACCTTTATCTTTAGAAGCTTAAGCATAGACTCAATTACTTTTATTTTCTCACATGAATCTCATCTCCAACTTTCAGGGATCTATTTCTATACCGATCATGACATCCTTGGACTCTACTTATTAACAATTGGGGATCTTCTATACTACGCATGATCTATATAGTTGTGAAAACTACCAAAAAAACAGTTGGTTATCATAATAATGACTGAAAATTACAAGAGAAAAAGAACCCTCTGTTAAAAGAATAAGATCCATGGATAAAAGGAAAAGCAAATAAAAAGAGGAGAGTAGTGTTGTACAAGTATCTTGAAGTGGTTAGGTGCTCATGTTTATTTTGTTTTATTGGTGTATTTGTTGGTTGGTGAATCTGATGAGTACTTGTGCACAATGGGTGGTATACTAAATAAAGAAGGGAACTTTTGCAGGGAAACCTAAAGAGAGTTTGGAGAAGTCATTAGCATTGTGGTTAATCGCAAATGAGGACTTTCCTTTGGACATAATGGACTACAGAAGCTCTGGTTGAAATCCTACCACAATGAAGACCCCTTGATTAATTACTACCTATGTGTGCACGAGTGTCTTGGATTCTTCATATGATTGTGGAATGCTCACTTCGTGTGTATGCTCATTGTTTATGTTGATACATGATAAGAGCTTCTTCTTTAAATAGCTGATATATGTTTAGTTTTGTTGTTTCTATAATAATGATGATGCATTCTTAAAGATACATATTATTACATGTCATGTCATGCAATTTGACTTGTCGAATTTTGGAATATTAGCTAAGCATCTATTATCTGTTATACACAATACATTAGACAAGCTAGGATCAGATGAGTGGTTTTATCACCTTATACTCATATGAGGGCTTTAAGCTTGATGACTAGAGTGCCTTTGGCTATCGATGGCAGGGTGCATGACAGTTAGTGCCATCGATGCCTAACTAGGGTTCATGTGACTTCAATAATATTATAGGATGCATGATCATTCAAGTTGTTGATGCTTAACTAGGGTGTCACATAACTTCAAGGACATGTAGGGGCCTAGATAACCACCAATAAACAATATTGTGTGTGATAGTTAGGGTCACTAATGTGTAACTAGAGAATCACTGAGTAGCATCCTTGTGCTGGAGAGATTCCGTTAGGTCAACATGGTGTTTATCCTTTCTTTAAGGCATTGATGAGTCATTTGCATTGAATATGGAGATATATGTGATGTATGAATGAGATCTTGCATGGTTATAGTGAGGATAGACACGGTACATTATAGCGCATTGACATCTAGCTACCCTTTCTTGCTTTTTTTTTTTTTGGTGATAATCCAAGTATCTAGAATCTTGCAAACCCAACTAATTCTAGAGGCAGGTGGCCCTCCTCCTAGTTAGCTTGAGGCAAGTGGTAGGGGTGTTGAATCAAGTTGTTAAGCATACTACTACATTTGTTGCTCTAAAAAATCATTGCTCTTGAAGTTGGGAATTTTTCATGTGATTTATGGAGTTTTTCTCATCATTTATTGTTATTTATATTTTGCATTTTATTTAACAAATATGAGACTTCTTGTACTTTATGTTATTGCTTTTAGACTATGCATAGTTGAATGAAGATTAGTTGTTTCCTTTCCACTAAATTACTCCCATTTCATTTATTACTTATGTGATGTTTTTATATTCTGTGAATGCTGGGTACGAATGTATTATGAGCGTTGTTTAATGTTAAAGTTGCACAACTCTTGACTGGCATTAGGGACGTGCAAATACAATTGCTACATTGTCTGGGTGAGCATTACTAGCTATGGGAAGAGGACTCACTTAAGGTGTGCCAAAGTGTCAAGAGAGAGCAAGCACTGAAAGGGAAAGAGAAAATAACTTAATCGCTTGCATACCTAAGATATCTCTTACTATCAATTTAAAATCAATGTACACAAGTGTCATACTCTGCTCAAAACAGAAATTCATCGAATATTTTAAAAATGTACTTGAAGTCTTAAATGCATTAATAAAAAAACACCTCGTTTTCAAGCTCCTCTCGTCTCTGAATGGATAGTTCCAACTGTTCTTTCACCTAGTCACACATAATAACACGGTTTCAAAAGAAATAAGCAGTTAATAGCAGATTGACAAAGATCAAGATGATCTTATTGATAAGGGTTCTAAACAAACAAAAATAACTTACTTCTTGTCTCGCTTGGTTGCGATAATCATCACTAGAATTAGAGGATATATCTCGGGATTGATGATCAGTAGTTCCAATACTGTTAAGATTGAGCGGATAAAATTATCGATTGTTTCAGAGTTCTCTTAAAATATTGACATGAAACACAAAGCAAAGCTGCATAGATTTGGAACTCAATAAATGAAAATTTAAAGAAGATGCAACATTGAGAAACAAGATGAAGCAATTTATCAAAAGGTATCCAACTAATAAAGTCACAACTGGGATAAATCTAGGAACAGTGCTGGTTAAGTGTCTCTGAACTGTGTACAAATACACCTAAAAGTTAATGTGGGGCAATAATCCCTGGATGGTATCATTCAAAGCTCATATATGACCTCAGTTCAACTTGCAAAAGGATTTTTTTCCTTCCTGCCTAGGTCCAGCTCCAAACTTGCCATTAGTAAACCCTGATACATTAATTATTACTACCAAATAGTAGTAGCCTTAACCAAGTTTGCACAAGGACTGATTAACTTGAAAAGGATTAGAAAAGAAATTAACTGAAGACATTAGAATAAAACTTTATGCCCATACCAAACAAGTTTTAGGCAAATAAACAGAACAAAAGACTCCATTTGCTTCACCAAAATATTATTTCCAAGAAAAATAATTCTATATTTTCATTTGTCTAGCAGACAGAAGATTCTGGCCAGTGCAAATATTTTAATCAAAACTTAAAAGATAGATTAAAATTGGAACGGTAACTTTCCTTTCTGAAAAGAAAGTTATCTTGGGAAGCCTTTAACCATCATTGTATTTCAAATTGACAGTGACTTTCCTCGTGAAATAAGTCATTTTCCTGAAACAAGAGACAACATTTGCCATTTTTTTTTCCAATTTGAACATAACTATATTTTTATTCAACTAGGTCCACTAGTTTGATGTCAGTAGAACAAAACATGAAGATGCCAATATTTATAAAAAGGGCAGTCCGATGCACGAAACTCCCACCACGCGGAGTCTCGGAAAAAGGTCTATTGTACGCAGGTCTTACACTACTTTGCAAGAGACTGTTTCCAGGACTCGAACCCATGAACTCTAGGTTACAAGGTAACAACTTCACTATTGCACCAAGACTCCCCTTTAGGACACCAATATTTATAGTTATAAAAATAATATAACAGTAGAAATTAAGAACTATGAAATGTAAAGTAAATATCCAAAATAAAGACCAATTAAAAAAGATATATGTCCTAAACATCATAGTCATCATTGTGTATTAGTCTCAACTATTTGAGGGTCAAATAAATGAATCCTCTCCCCATGCTGAACTCTTTATAAGGTTCCAATGGTAATGCCCAACTTTGGAATCAATGGCTTAAATTTGGATAGTACAGTATCAGATGAAATAGTATTCTCTCAATCTAGGGCCATGTCGACTCGACCCAGGTCAGCATGGTTCACGCATGCCATCATGGGTTTGAATTTGCTCCATCCTTTTGATCTATTCTTATTTGGTTCCTTTAACACCAAAAATAAGAATATAAAAATTTCATACCCAATTGAATTAAAAATTCGAAGAAACAATTTTAAAAAATATAACAAACATCTCACTTTATAGCATATCTTATTAGTAAGAATATATCTACCAATTACTTATTACTAGAAGTCTACTACTAGAATGTATGTCTTGTATTGGATAGGAGCATAGGTTCTAGTACCATTTGAGCTCGATAACCATCATAATTTTCATGACTTGGTTTAAATATGCTGCCAAAACAATGGTATTTGAATTATTTAATCCATATGCCAGTTAAGATACCTCAGTTGGCAACAAGATGTTGAACTAGCATAACTGGAACAGCAATTAGCATCTGATATAACTCATAACTTTATTATAAGCGTTGTAACCATAGTAAGATTAAGAGTTTTATGAAGAATTATTATTTTGAGATCAACTCTCATTGATTACTACATGGAATCTTTATATATGTAATTATGTATTATACTGCAACGTCTATATTATATAATTATTGCAATGCATAAGACTTTAATCAACCCAAATTAACTAGTAATTATTTGAAATTGCCACTAAAGTAGGTTTAATTCACATTTAAATAACTTAAATTGAATTCCATAGGGTTTAAGTTCATTTCACTCAATACTTCCCAACACAAGCAATGCATAGGCAAGACAATTGATATGCGAGAGTTTAGTGAAACATAATTTTTGCCCATACTATTGCATGGCATACGAATACATATTGCTTATGCTAATTGGCACAAAATGAAATTTTAAATTATACTTAGATCACGTAGATTTTTTCATCTGCTTCTATTTTTTACCCCTCAACTCTAATCAATTCAACTTGTATAACTATATTATCTAATGCTTATCTTTTGACCATGTTCATACTAGCTTAATCTATTTTCTATCATTTTATTATCTTTAGACATATACCTAAGTGCTCCCAACTAGTCATATGTTTTTTTTTTACTCCCATAGATCAATCTTAGCATTCTCATTTCATCTATATTAACATTTTGTACATTGTATTTCTCAAGTGCATTATTCAGTCCATTAATTATGACAGGTCATAACAAAATGATATAAAAACATTGAAAGAATAAAACCATGCGATCAACATTAGAAAAAAAATAGTGTAGAAAATTCATGTTAGTAAGATGAATGTTAGACTGAAACAAAAACCACAAAACATTTGGATCTCACCACCACAACAAAACTGCTATACTAGATACCAAGCAACAAACTGATTAAATGTAAGATGACAACTTAAGCAATTAGCATGAACAAGATAGTGTCATAGACTACCTGTGTCTTTGTCTTGATGGTCGCTCCTTATCCATTAGCTTGCCTCCATCAGGATCTTTAGGTCTGTCCAAGTCTCTATCACGGTCCCAATCCATATTATGATCCCTTTCCCAATCTTTATCATAGTCTCCCCGACGGTCATGATCCTCGTCCTCTTGATCTCGCTCTTGATCCACAAGATGTTCTCTTGCTCGGATGAAGTCATGCCCCCGCTCAAAATCTGATTCTCTTTCTCTATCCCTGTTATTATCTTGAGATCGCTCAGAATTTCTATCTAGGTAATGATTTCTGTCACGTAAATGATCCCTTTCTCTTTCCCTTTCTCTGCCCCTATCCCAATCATCATCTCCATCTCGATGAAAATTTGGCCTTCCACCTCTTGTGTGAACTTCATTTACTCTTACAACTCTTCCTCCAATTTTCTAGTTACATTTTAACATCAAACAGCAATTAGTCCCAAGTGCATAGAAACAAACTACAGATATGTGGGGAAAAAAAATAAATTGATTAATAATTTGAAAAGAAAAAGGACACATACCCTGCCATTCATGTCCATAATAGCATCAACAGCTGACCTAGGGTTTCTAAATGTAACAAACCCATAGCATTTTCCTCCAACTTGTCGATCATTGATTATCTGCAATTGTATAATCACATTGAATAACATATCCATTAGATACATTCAAATAGTTCATTGATGCTTAAATGTTGTACTAAAGAGCTTTGGGGAAAAAATTATGACAAATTTGAAGACTTTAAACATACAAGAACTTTACATATAACCATAATTCTCTTTGGTATTCATAGGTTGGATCTGGTATGAGTTGCTATTTGACTTTATCTGTGTAGTTGTGGTAGTCTACAAAGTCAAATGTGATATGAACAAGATTACTTTCCCATACTGACCAGATTTTGGGAGGGAGGAGGGGTGTTGGGGTGGAGGGACTTATCCAACGATATTAAGTCAAGTCATTATCAGTTTCAGGTAAAACTTGTGTAAAATTATGGTCTGGGTAAGGATGAGTTTCAGGAAAAAAAAAAAAGCCTATAAATCAAGTAGGATCCAGAAAGAGGACCTGAGCTTGCAGCAAAGACCTAAAATTCAAAGCAAAGTGAACTCTAGAACCAAAGGTGGTGCGTACCTGTAGGTAAGGTTTTTTGAACAACCACATCACTCCTACGGATAACAACAAAACTGAAAACCCTAAGTAAATGATAGAATCTCATCATCAAACCTTTTCTGTTGTGTGGCATAAGAGAAAGGAAGGAATAGAGGATCAAATTAACATGGCTGCCAAATTACCCATGAGACACTGAAATCTGTTTCCTGCAACAAACATGTAGCAGCAGATTTGTACAAAGTAGAGGATGAAACATTGCAAAGTAAAGGTCCCAAAATACAAAGTGGAATTAATAGGTGTCAATGCAGCAGATATGTACATGCTGCAAATTTTTCCATTTAGCAATAAGTAGGTAAAATCCATAGCGGATACGTAAATATTGCTGGTAGATAGCCATTAATACTTGCATTGTTAGAATTAATATCTGTGTTCACTGATGAGATCGGAGACACAGACAGTTTCATTTATAATATACTCAAGGCCGTTTCATAACCTTAAGTACTGTATGCACATCTTCCAAACAACAATATCACCAACGAACTAGTTAAAAGACCCAAACTCATCTTCATGATACCATTTGCATTATTGCAAATGATAAAGTATCACTAACTTTAATAGAGATTGCGTATGTGTGCTCAGGAGTCAGAAAATTACATCCTTAGATAAATTTCAAGTTCCGGTTACATAAGCTAGCTGTAAGCAAAGTGACATTAGGGATTACTGTGTCCAGAAAAGAACATGGAAACTGGAAATTTTGGTTTTTGCACAAAATTTTCCTTAAAAAAGACAGTCTAGAATCTATAGTTGGTTCGCATTATTGAACAAGGCACCAATTTCCGGGTATTGAATCTACTAATCCGTACTTGCATCCCAGCAAAAGACCCAGACGTGTAAATAAGATTGGTTCTTAAATCAATCTCGCATTAGCAACATAACACTTCACCCTGATGAAATGGTATGGGGATCGCTTACTTCACACATCGAAGAATTCCTTTCGAATTTGCTACCACCAACTTCTCCTTTCTTATTTTCAGCTCTACAGATGATTCTAGATGCTGATTCAGTGGGTCTCGCATTTAATTCAACCCCAAAATTTCCGAGCCATCACCCACCATCCAATCGAATTAACCAAAGAATAAAATCAAAAAGAAAAAAGAAAAGGCAAGAAGACAGACTTTGACGTCGACGACGGCGCCGTAAAGGTCGAAGGCACGACGAAGGTCCTCCTGCGTACATTCGTAAGGGAGGCCACCGACGTACACCGACTTCTCGTCGTCAAGGGTCATGGCGCCGCACCCAATTTCCTGCTTTGTAGGAGTCGCTTCCCTGGGAGAACAGCAGCGTCTCGACCTGAGAGGGCAATCCATTTCCAGTGTTTTAAGAGATGTTGGATAGGGGCGAATGCATTTCGCAGTAGTCTTCGTGGGCTGGAGACTACGCGGCCCAAACTGCATTTTTTTTGTCTCTCTTTCTTTGTTTCTGTTTTAAATAAGGGGAACCTTGTTAAATAGTAAAGTTATTTATGGGGCATTTGGTTAGCGAATTTTCTATTTTTTTTATTTTTATTTTTTGAGAAAATAAAAAAAATACATTTGGTTGTTATTTTCAATTTTCGTTTTTCAGAAAATAAAGAAGAAAAACTGGAAAACACAACAAAATCATTTTCTATTTTCATTTTCATTTTTCAAAAAATAAAGAAGTATTTTCTGAAAAATTAAAAAACATAAAAAAAAAATCATTTTCTATTTTCTAGAAAAGAAAAAATGAAAATGAAAAATGAAAAAAATTTCACAAACCAAACGCTCTCTTAACTTTGACTATATTAATTAGCTTTTACAATAAAAATAAAATAAAATAAAATATTTTTACGAGGGTAACTATTTTCGTTAACAAATTTAGAATAATCTTCGTTCTTTTTTACATATTGATGTGCATGAAGAAATCTCCACCAAGCCTCCCCCCTCGCTCGATGAATTTCTTTGGGCTCTACTGACCTAGCTGTCAATTAAGTCATTTTGCACCCAAAGAAAATTACTCAGGCAAGGGCATTCTGACTGAACCATGTTTCTCTCTCGTCTTCTTCGACCTCAACCTCAAACAATTCTTAGCCAATGCAACCACCGTACATAACTATCTTGATGAGGGCAGACTGTGTCAAATACGACACCTTGATGGCGGCCCAACCATGCTAGGCATATGAGTCCACCATTGCCTCCGTTGGCAACCGACCTTGTTTGCATCGATGCAATCGACCTTTAGCAGGCATGGCAAGCCATGAGGATTTGTCTTTCCTCGAGCTATATAAGAGAACAATGATAAATGGAAGGTATAATTTTTCTTTTGCGCTCGAGGACTTTTTTGCTTTTCTTCCATGAGCTCTCTCGTTTTTAACTCACGTGGTCGCGAGTCATATACTTTAAATGAGTTATTTATGTGTGTTTTTTTGTAGGTGTATGTATTTTATAATGGATGATGTAAAAGTTTTTTTAAAAAGAAGCAATGCATGCTCAGAAGATAAGATTAGGATATGCTCATAAGATAAAATTAGGACATACTTTATAGTTTCGTCTAGGATCTTTAAACAGTAAGAACTGACTTTGGCATGCAATATTTATGAATCGTCCATGTTTAATTGTGTGATTAGGTAAGAACACATGCATGGGTGTGAGACTCAAGTTTTATCCCAAACTTATGGTGACTGTGATTTTTTTTTTGTCTGAACCAACTATTTATTCCATTACTAATACTTTGTGAAGTAGATCAAGAATTCTGGATTAAGTAAACTCTTATCAAAACAAAAAGAATTTTTTACTATTTGAAGTTAAAAGGAGACAAGAGAGTCTTGTCGTAACGTAAAATTGTCGTATGATTTAGAGGTTATGGATTCGAGTCATAAAATCAATATCTTACAAAAGCAAGATAAAATTACATCCAATAAATCTTTCCCTGGAACTCTGCATTGACGGGAGCTTCGTACATCAGACTACCCTTTGAAATTAAAAGGAGAGTTTCAGATAACACATCATTCTAATTAAAATGGCGCAAGTAGTAGCTTTGCAAGGATTATACACCAAGTTTTGAAGTATAATTGAGCACGGTTCAATCATACATTAAGTAAGTTTTCAAGTTTTGCTATAATTAAATCATTTTAAACTTTTTTTTTTAAATTATACTATAATAACTCGTATATTGATGCAATGTCGGGAGCATTTGAAGTTAATTATAAATCTTCTGCAAAAGGTTGGAACCATGATACATGATATGACCAGAGGTCAATTTTTTCAAGAAAAGAATTTCTATCGTGGTTTAGAACCAAAATGGATGGTTTGAGAAAGGTAGAAAGATCTGAGATGACAAATGAATTGTATTCTTTGTCATGTATACCTGATTTTTATGTATGCACTACATATTTAGCTATAATTGAAGGTATTCGATATTATTCTGAGAAACCAGATAGAGATAAAATACCACAAAATTATGGGGTTGCAATGTCATCATCTCATAAAGGAGAAAACATGGATTTTTTTTATATAATATATATTTATTCAACTGCAAGCGGTATGAATGTATCGAAAAAAGAAGTTTTTAAAGATGGATTTTGATCTCACATGCATGCTTTAATACCTCGAAGACATGGTATAGAGAGGATCTTTTTATTCTTGCAAACCAAGCAAAACAAGTATTCTATATTGATGATCATAAATTCGGAGACAATTGAAAAATTGTCCAAACAAACATTCCAGCATAGGTATATTTGGGATTATTCAGGAGTACTTGATAATGATGTTGAGCTTCAATTACAAATGGAAAATAGTATACTCAATGTGCATGATATTAGTATGGAATCAATTAATCAACAAGCTGATTGAATTGAATTGAATTATGTAGAGATTCCAATAACAAAATTACAAGCCAATAAAAAAGAGACTAGATATTTATATAATATTGATGATGATGATCCATTTGGAGTCAACTTAAATCATCTTACAAAAAATTATTTTGACACTGAAATAATATCTGATTATGATACTGATTAAAGAATGACAGGTATTTATTTTTAAGATATTATTATATTTTCAATAAATTGGTCATTATTCTCGATTGTGTAGTATATGAATGTGGTCTAGTTTACAAATTATAAGAATAAATTTTTTTATTATTTGAATATGCATTCCTTTTAGACCGGCAAGCATCTTTATATGTATTTTCTATTTTTTATTTTTAAATTATTGACCTACTAAGTTTTTTTTAATGTAAATTTCACCTAAACCATTTCACATACAAACTAGTTTAACTATTCCTATTGACTGAGCAGACTCCTATTCCTATTGATGTTGGACATTCACAAACAACACCCAGTGCAACTACCACATTAGTTATTCCTTCATTTATCGACCATCCTGTTTCACCAACTATGATATCAACTTCTTCATTGCGGGGTATTTTTATATTTGAAGAAAATGTATATTATTTGTACATTAATTTAACTTGTCCAAAACTTTTGTTTTCTTTTTTGCAGGTCGTCGTCCACGTTCACCATCTCAGCCATCTAGGGGACTTTTACATATTTATTGTATGACAAATGAAACAAGGAAGGGGGGGGGGGGGGGGGGGGGGGAAGAGGAAGAAAAATTATTATGACAATAAAATTAATTTATGGTAGGCCAACAGGCTCGACGGCTAATATGTTTACTACTGAGTTGAGAGCATTGGTGTGCAGTTTCTTACTATTTACATACAAAAACTTTAAAAAGGTATCAGAGTCAGATAAAATTCAACTAATTCAGCACATTCAAGTAATCTTTTTAAATTATGTTATTTGCATCAATTTGTATTTTTATAACTTATAGAACTAATTACTATTTTTTTTAATTAGTATGTTTTTGAGTTTTAAGATTGTGATGAAGTTTATCTTTTAAAATTGATGAGGAAATCATATTCTACTCAAGTAAGTGAATGACATTAGAAGTATCAAAAATTTCTAACTAGTTGAGGCATTACGTTGATATTATTGTACAGAAAAGGATGAGTGGACTAGTGAAATTGCACAAAAGCAATATGTAAGTCATAATTTAAGTATTTTTTTTTCCATTTTTTAACATTATTTTTGGCATAATAAGTTATTGATATTGATACATGTTTATTTAATAGGAGACAATGATCACTCTCTATAATGATAAAAAAGCTTCACTTTTGACAAGAACAATAAAGGATACTATAATACCAACATTAGTATTAGAGTAATCGTTGGTTTGCATTTTTTGTTTGAGTTAAAAAAAATCCAAGTACAACCGAGCACTTTAGGTGCACGGGGATGTTGAGTGAGTTATAGAGTTTCTCGCTTCAGTAGGTTGAGCAGAAAAAAATGTTTCATAATTTTTTTTTACTGTGCTTAACGTGAAAGTCAAAAGCACGTAGTTTAATAAATAAATTGGGCGTGTGGTGCGCGAGCACTGGGTGCTCGGCACCGTGTCAGGTGCACAACGCCTGAGCACGTAGTGCTTGGGCGTGCGGTACTGCGGTGGTTAAGCATTGGCTTCACAGCCCCGCGACAAAGCGCAACGCCCTAGTGCAAGGGTGGTTGGGCGCACAGTGAGGATCGAACCGTGAATATTTGAGAATTGAGTTACACGCCCTATTGATGTACCATAGCCTTTGGGCCTCATTTATCTTTTAAATTTCTTCCTTGTATTATCATTTAGAGTTTAGATTTTAAATGAGACATGCTGAAAGAATCTTGAAGTCGTGTCATTTTAAGGAGGGGGGGGGGTTGATTGGGTGAAGCACCCTTTTGATAAAATAAAAAAATTAAAAAAAAGGAGCCCACTATTCCAATTTGATTTTTACAAAAAAACAATCACTAGAAAAATAAATTAAAAAATAATACTCTTAAATTTTATTGAACGATAGGACCTTTGGATCTTGATGATGTCTCATTATTTAGCTATCGATATGAGGATAATTGAGGTCCAATGGCAAGGAGAGGACCTGGTCAACATTGAAGACACGTTGGATTATTGAGTCAACTCGACCTCTGCCTGACATAATTCGCCCCCAAGGAGCATGGTTGTTGGGTCGATCCAAGAGGAGGTTAAATGATTGAGGTAGATGAGCAACCAACAACATTTTGCCATAACATAGACAACAATTACGTGCGTTAATAGGTACAAGAGTTACATGCACCGATAGACATGGTGAACAGGAACGACTGTGAGCGTATGGACATTCACTCCCTTAGGTTTGTATTTAAAAAAAAAGACCTAAAGGGGGTACACTATTACTCTACTTTACTTTCATTCTATTCTTTATCTTCTCCCGTGAAATCTTACTTGAGTGTCAAAGGGGTTTCACCAAGACTCGCTCTTTGACTCTCTCTTAACTCTTTTTGTTGTTTGTAGTTGGTGAGGATTCCTCTCTTCCAACTACTAGATAAGGAATCAACTCGATAAGAGTTGTTGGCCCAAGAAAGACTGCTAACCTGAGACGAGTAGCCGACCTAATATGCGTGGGCAACCTGAGATGCTATCTAGTTGAGACCAAAGCATCTACCTGCATTATTGAGTCACTAGAAAAATAAAAAAAAGGAGCCCACTATTTCAATTTGATTTTTACAAAAAAAATCACTAGAAAAATAAATTACAAAATGAGGGTGGGGAGGAGGGGCCTTCCATGCATTTTATAAAAAAAAATGCTTGTATAAATTTTTTTATATAGTAATATTTTTATTTTTATTAATATAATTATTATATAAAATATTTTCCTTCCCGAAATTCTATACTTGTTTTCTCTCTATAAAAATACTATATATTTATTTTCTCTCTCCTCCCTTTACTTTCTCATTTTCTTCTCCTTCGAAATCTTAAATCTCATTTTTCTCAATTTTTTCTATCATGTCGCAACTGTCATTCACAATTTCTCTTCGCACGCTGCTCACACGCCGCAATTTGTGAGCCCATCGTTGTCCGTCGATCTGTCATTGTCCCTGCCAACTCGGTGTTGTCAGTCGTGTCTTCGACCATCGTCGGTCCGTTTCACGCGCACAACCACGTCGCGATCGCGGAAGTTGTCTCATTGGTGTCACACCACATTTACAATTGCACGCTACTGTGTCGCTAGTCGCCATCACCCTCCGTCCGACCGCGTACGAAATCCGTTGAGATTAGGTCAATTAAGATTTTATTTAATCAATTTTGAATTTTGATTAATCGGATCATTTGAATTAATTAATTTGAGTTGGATTTAAATAATTAATTATATTTAGATTAATTAAACTTAGAGCTTAATGATGAATTTAGATTAATTAATCTATTTTAATTGATTAATTTGTTTTAGATTGGTTAATCTATTTTAATTGATTAATTAACTTTAAGGTAATTAATTAAATTTTGATTTAATTGATTAATTTGGTTAGATTAATTAATCTGTTTAATTAATTAACTAGTGTTCGTTTAATTAAATCTAAGCTTAATTAATTTAGATAGAAGAGCAAAAAATCAGAGCCACGTCACAACCCCTCTAAATTTAAAATTCTGAATCCACCTCTACTCCTTGGCTCTCTCTTAACTTTTTTTGTTGTTTGCAGTTAGTGAGGATTCCTCTCCTCCTACTACTAGATAAGGCATCAGCTTGATAAGAGTTGTTGGCCTAAGAAGGACTACTAACCTGAGACGAGTAGCCGATCGATCTAATATGTGTGGCCAACCTGAGATGCTATCTAGTTGAGACCAAAGCATCAACCTGCATTATTGAGTCACTAGAAAAATAAAAAAAAAGGGAGCCCACTATTCCAATTTGTTTTTTACAAAAAAAAATCACTAGAAAAATAAATTAAAAAATAATACCCTTAAATTTTATTGAACGATAGGACCTTTGGATCTCGATGATGTCTCATTATTTAGCTATCGATATGAGGATAATTGAGGTCCAATGGCAAGGAGAGGACCTGGTCAACATTGAAGACACGTTGGATTATTGAGTCAACTCTACCTATGCCTGACATAATTCGACCCCAAGGAGCCTGGTTGTTGGGTCAATCTAAGATGAGGCTAAATGATTGAGGTAGATGAGCAACCGACAACATTTCACCATAGCATAGACAACAATTACGTACGTTAATAGGTACAAGAGTTACATGCACCGATAGACATGGCGAACAGGAATGACTATGAGCGTATGGACATTCACCCCCTTAGGTTTGTATTAAAAAAAGGCCTAAAGGGGGTTACACTATTACTCTACTTTACTTTCATTCTATTCTTCATCTTCTCCCGTAAAGTCTTACTTGAGTGTCAAAGGAGTTTCACCAAGACTCACTCTTTGACTCTCTCTTAACTCTTTTTGTTGTTTGCAGTTGGTGAGGATTCCTCTTTTCCTAATATTAAATAAGGCATCAACTTGATAAGAGTTGTTGGCCCAAGAAGGACTGCTAACCTGAGACGAGTAGCCGACCTAATATGCATGGCCAACCTGAGATGCTATCTAGTTGAGACCAAAGTGTCGACCTGCATTATTGAGTCACTAGAAAAATAAAAAAAAGGAGGCCACTATTCCAATTTGATTTTTACAAAAAAAAATCATTAGAAAAATAAATTAAAAAATAATACTCTTAAATTTTATTGAATGATAGGACCTTTGGATCTCGATGATGTCTCATTATTTAGCTATCGATACGAGGATAATTGAGGTCCAATGGCAAGGAGAGGACCTGGTTAACATTGAAGACACGTTGGATTATTGAGTCAACTCGACCTCTGCCTAACATAATTCGACCCCAAGGAGCCTAGTTGTTGGGTCGATCCAAGAGGAGGCTAAATGATTGAGGTAGATGAGAAACCGACAACATTTCACCATAGCATAGACAACAATTACGTGCGTTAATAGGTACAAGAGTTACATGCACCAATAGACATGACAAACAGGAACGACTGTGAGCGTATGAACATTCATCCCCTTAGGTTTGTATTAAAAAAAAAAGGCCTAAAGGGGGTTACACTATTACTCTACTTTACTTTCATTCTATTCTTCATCTTCTCCCGTGAAGTCTTACTTGAGTGTCAAAGGGGTTTCACCAAGACTCACTCTTTGACTCTCTCTTAACTCTTTTTGTTGTTTGCAGTTGGTGCGGATTCCTCTCTTCCTACTACTAGATAAAGCATCAACTTGATATGAGTTGTTGGTCCAAGAAGGACTGTTAACCTGAGACGAGTAGCCGACCTAATATGCGTGGCAAACCTGAGATGTTATCTAGTTGAGACTAAAGCATCAACCTACTAAGGAAGACCAATCCAGCCAACCTGCTAGTGAGTAGGGTTCAATCAACTCACTAAAATGAAAAGTCCATCTAGAGGCCTATTTGTAGAAGCCAATCTAGAAGTCCAAAAGACCTAGCCCATCTGCTGATCTCAGACTTGATCATGTTTGGTGTTGTCTATAAGAACTGAGTTGAGATTTTGAGATGAGAGATACAAGAAGAAACCAAGAAGAGCGAGGATTGACATTTGTAGGATGAGTCCGCGACCCTCTCCTAGCCAGGAAGCCCTTGTTTGGATCGTGAAAGGTTTGGGCAAGATCATGATAGCCACTGTCGAAGAAATCCTTCGATGGTATAACCCACACCAAACCCCTCCCCTACGGAATTGCCTGAGGGAGTGTCAATACGATAAGAGGAATAGTCTTGGGAGTATAGTGTCTGAGATCTCCCGATAGAAGGCCTAGGAAGAATTTGGGAGGAGGTATTGAGATAGAGGAGGGCGGTGACAACTAGGGGGACACACCTTTTTCGAGAGTGTCCTTGTAGAAGAGTTGTCGAGTCATTTTCAACCCCTTCATATTGGAGAATATATGAGGATCATAGATCTTGAGGACCACCTATGTTGCTTCGAGAATACCTTCTTAATGCATCAATATAGTGACAGAGTGAGGTATGGAAATTTTTTTATGCCTATGGTAGGAATGGTTCAATGTTGGTTTAATCAATCGAAACCAAGATCTATTAGCTGCTTTGGTGAGTTTAGTGCTATGTTTTTGTATTATTTCATCAGCATGAAGCACTCTCATAAGACCTCACTCAACCTCTTCTCGATGAAGCAGCATGGTCAGGAGCCTTTGACAAAGTATATTCAACGCTTCAATTGTAATGATCTGGAAGCGACCTTCGCCACCTCGAAGATCCTAGTAAGTGCCTTTTCTCAAGGGCTAATGGAGGGTGAATTTTTCTGATTGTTGGACAAAAAGTTCCTAACCAACTATGATCATCTCCTAGGAAATTCAGAGAAGTACATCGACATGAAGGAAGATCAGAGAGCAAAGAAGAATGATCCCATCCCAATGCGACCTAGAATAAGTTGGCAAGAGAGGAAGGCACCCCACTCGACCTCTAGGAATGGAATCCCAAGTTCATTCCTTAACTACACACTTGGTAGACAAACGATAGAGAGGAATGTGCCCCATGTGATGGGTGGACTGGCAATCGAGAGGAATGTGCAAGTCTTGAAAGACCACTAGCCAAGGGGACCTAGTGGTGACGTGAGGAGACCCCACACTCCTCCACCAAGGGCATATTGTGCCTCCATCAAGCATATGGTCACTCCACCCAATCATGCAGTAGACTGACTAAGGAAATCAATTGGGCGGTACAACCCTATCAACTAGCTAGATCCCTTGAGTGAAGAGAGGATCACCCTCCAATTAAGAGAACTTGCTCCATAGAGCCAAGAAATAGAGCAAATTATCTAAGGATGGTTGAAGCTCCCTGTCGACCTTGAGAACCCCTCAGAGGGATCAAAGTGCCTAAAGGAGATCTTCCTATATTAAGCTCCTTGATCGAGGGGTTATTAATATTATATCTGGAGGGGTCATGAATGGAGACTCTAATAGGGAGAGAGGCTCATAGTCATCAGATAGAGAGCTTTGTAGTCGGAACTAGGCATAAAGTGGAGGAGGACCCATCATTAGCTTTGAACCAACAAACTTAGAAGGCATAACTACTTTGCATGAGGATGCACTCTAATTAGTGCCAACTATAGCAAATTATGAGGTGGGTCAGATGTTTGTGGATTCAAGAAGTTTCGTTGACATCCTTTTTAAGGAAGCTTTTGACCAAATGCGGCTAGATCTAATCGAGCTTTGACCTCTGCTCACTTCCTTGATCAATTTTGTAGGACATGAAATCTAACCACTAAGAAAAAATAACCTTAATTTTATCCTTGGGCAAAGAACCCATAAGAAGAATTCACACTATGATCTTCACTATGATAGAAGCTACTTCTACTTATAACATGATTTTGGGAAGATCGACGATGAATGCCTTTAAGACTGTGGCATCAACATATCACCAGAAGGTCAAATTCCTAGTGGATGGGTGAGTGGGAGAGGTGCAAGGAGACCAAGTCATCTTGAGAAGTGCTACATGCATATGGTCTGAGCGAATTTAAAAAAGCCAGAGTAGAAGGAGGAGTTCAAACATACCAGAGTTGAGCGAGAGGGGAGGCCCAAGCTATGCAAGATTTACCCTTACTCAACTCCGAGCATACATAACATATTCAGATTGTACCCAGTCACCCAGAGAGAACTACTTGGGTGGCTACTGGCCTCTCCCGAGAATTAAAGATGAGGTTGGCAGCTTGTCTAGCCAGAAATAAGGTAGTCTTCACTTGGTTGCCACAAGAAATTAGAGAAATATTTCCCAGAGTAATGGAGCACATGCTCAATGTCTTCCCGGAGGCCCGACCGATCAAATAAAAGAAGTGACACTTAGTTTCAAAGAATGACAAGGTAATTAGCATTGAGGTAATTTAGTTATTGGAGATAGGAAATATCACAAAAGTCCAATTTCTAATTTGGCTAGCCAATGTGGTGTTGGTATCGAAGCTAGAAGGTAAGTGGAGGGTCTGTGTAGGCTTTTAAGATCTGAATAAGGTGTGCCCAAAGGATTGTTATCCTTTACTTCAGATAGACCAATTAGTAAATTCAACTTTCGGGTATGAGCTAATTTACATATTGGATGCTTATCTAGGTTATCACCAGATACCATTGACGTAGATAGATCAAGAAAAAGGCAGTTCATCATCTCAGACGGGACCTTCTGCTACACAATGATATCTTTTGACTTCGAAAATGCAGGAGTTACTTACCAACGATTAATGATTTGAGTATTCAAGGACATGATGTGGAGGAATATAGAAGTTTATGTAGATGATATTCTGGTTAATTAAACCATAGCAGAGGACCTATTGAAGGATCTAGACGAAACATTTGTCATACTGTAGAGGTATGGATTGAAGATGAACCTCAGCAAATGCATTTTTGGCATCAAAAGTGAAAAATCCTTTGGTTATATGGTGACAAAGAGAGGAATAGAAGAAAATCCAGAAAATGTCTAAGATATATAGGAAATAAGAGTGCCTTAGAATGTCTGTGAGGTCTAGAGGCTAGCAGGAAGGATTGGCTTTGTCTTGATTCATTTGTAGATCAATTTATCAAAGTCTGCCATTCTTCAAGATATTGTGAATGCTGGACAAGTTTGCTTAGGAACAGAGGTATGAACATGCCTTCACTGAACTCAATAAGTATTTAGAAAGCTTACTCATGTTGTACAAACTAATAGCAGGAGAGCCCTTGTGGCTATAATTAGCAGTGGGAGAAAGAGCTATCAATTCGATTCTCTTATGTCGGGAGAGGGCAATGCAACTACCAATTTATTTCACTAGTCACCTTCTGAAAGATGCTAAAGGGTGTTACAGTACTTTGAAAAATTTAGCTCTGGCTTTGGTACTAACTGTGCATCGACTTCATCTTTATTTTCTTCCACATCCCCTCATAATGTTGACTAATAGTGCATTGGGACGAATCATGACTAATCAAGAAGCTTCGGGAAGACTAATTAAATAGACCATCGAACTTAGTGAATATGATATCCAATACTAACTTTGGACAACCATTAAGCCTCAAGTCTTAGTTGACTTCCTTGTAGAAACTTCAGAGGAAGAGAAGATGGGTGTCTGGAAGATCTTTGTTGACTGTTCGATCGCATGCAAGAGAAGTAGGAGGGTAGGGATCCTATTGGTCTCCCCTCATAGAGATGAAATCTGAGTTGTGGTACAACTATAT
This sequence comes from Wurfbainia villosa, assembly GCA_025175895.1. Lineage (NCBI taxonomy): Eukaryota > Viridiplantae > Streptophyta > Magnoliopsida > Zingiberales > Zingiberaceae > Wurfbainia > Wurfbainia villosa. The sequence continues at coordinate 2,892,352 of CM046005.1, forward strand.
TTTAAGGCCTTTAATAATGAAACCGAGTACGAAGCATTATTGGCTACTCTCTGGGCACCCAAATATGTAAGGGTAGCTAGGGTGATCATATACTCAAACTCTCAATTAGCAACACAATAGTTAGACGGAGCATATAAAGTAAGAAATGAGTGAATTCGCAAGTATGGAGAAGCTTATGAATGGGTGAAGACAAAATTTTAGGAAGTGATCCTTCAGAAGATACTCAGGGAAGAGAACTAGAAGTTAGACAAGTTAGCTCAGATGGCTAGTGCCATCGCTCAATGGATCGACAAAGACATCGTGACACAAGTTGAACTAGTTGACCAATAAGAAATGAACTATTGGTCCAAGCGAACAAAGACATCGCCAACAAGGAGAAAGTGCAACAACTCCCCCTGATGGGGTTTGTGGACTTCATGATGTCCACTAATCTAAAGGTGATTCTGCTCTACTTATTCATTTACTTTAGATATACTAATTTGGACTCATATCCGCAGCTCCTGACTGCCCAACAGGAGCTCCAAGGTCGTCTCTCACAAATAATTGGGACCTATCAAAAGATGCGATCCCGAGAGAAGAAACAGGAGAGAGAGGTGAAGCATCTGGCAAATGAATTACAATTAGCCAGAGTGGCAACAAAGTTATACCAAACTGAAGCCACCACATGCTTGGGAGTTGGGATAACTCCTCCACCTCCAAATAAGACTGGAGGAATTTGAGAATTACCATTCTTCTACTAAAAAGAAATAGGCAAAGGGGCGCGAACACCGAGAGTCATTAGCTGTAGAGGTGGAGTCTCTCAAAGAGAAACTAGCCAGCTACAAAGCTGGAGAAGCAGGACATTGGGCCAAGAAGAAAAAACTATTCCTAAAGTCACCCAAATTTTTTTTATCTATTGGGTTCTTGATCCACTTTCCTCTGGAGCAAGGCTTCAAAGGTGCAATCCAACAGTTCCAGGTGACATACTATCTCCCAGCCGAAACTCCTCTCAACTTTTTGGACCTTCAGAAGGTCATCAATAATATTCCAAAAGATAAAATGACAATTAGGGGAATACTGGTCGGCTTGAGTTTCTTGCCACTCATCAAGTTGTAATCAGAATTAATTCGAATAAACTACTAAACTTGTGTATATTTTCTAAATTCTAAATAGTAATCTTGAAGGTGGTTGTATTCTTATGTTAAGGATTGTTGGCAAGTAATCTTGTTTCTCATAGATAACTAGGTCTTTGTCATGAGAGAATTTAGAAGCAACTCTGTGCCAAATAGTACTGAGAGGTGACTTTGTCCCCGATAGAGAAATATTTATAAATATACATGATACAAGAAGAAATAATAATTAAGCTTCCCTATAAAAATAATCGAACCTGAAACGAATATGTCATCCTTGTCGTAAAGTTGGGGAGAGTATTTGAGGTGACTCTTCTTGAATCATGGAGAGTGGTGGTAAACTCAATCCATAACTATGCCCAAGTCAAAGGAGCATAGTAAGCTAATTTAAAAATTAATACAAATTTGCTTCAACATATGAATAACCTAGGCTTTCTTGTCATGCCTAGAGTTAAAAAGAGATAATGAAGTGACTTTCGAGTCCTATGACTCGAAGAGATTGGTGGCGGAGACACAAACATCTAATAACAAACAAAATCTTTCATTAGAATAAGTAAAGAACATTGTGCATGAGACATGTTACCTAAATTCCCCTCATTGTTGCCATACTAGCCCTCACTTTTCTTAGTATGACAAAGTTTTTCCTTTTAAGTGTGCTAGGGTTGGAGGTGAAAAGCATTCCATGGGCATCCTAGTTGTCTCCCCTTCGAGTCCTATAGATAATAAGCTCCCAAACTCAATTTCTCGAGCACTCAATATGACTTATCCCAACAAAGTTCTAGCTTTCCGACTTCTCTTGTTGGTTGTCTTTTTTTTTAGACCACATCTCCAACATGGAAAGAACGAGGAATAACCCTCCTATTGTAGGCCTGACACATCCATCATTTGTATGCACTGAGTCAAATGAAAACTTTATCTGGAATTTCTTCAATTAGGTCGAGCTCCACTGCATGCTTCTTAGCATTGCCTTCATCGTAGACACCAATCCATATGGAGGACATTCCGATCTCAACTGGGACTACAACTTCTCCATCATATACTAGATGGAAAGGGGTCATATCTATCCCTTCTCGGGGTCGTACGATAGGACCACAAAATACTAGGGAGTTTCTCTACCCAGCTTTCTCATGTATGATCGAGTTTTACCTTTAAATCGTGAACTAAGTCCCTATTTACCACTTCCATTTAGTTGTTGCTTTGAGAGTAAGCTACCAATATGAAAGACTGTTGGATGTTGAGCTCCTTGCACTAGTCTTGAAGTTTATTCCTTTGGAACTATCTCCCATTGTCAGATACCAACCTTCGAGGAATCTCATGCTTGCATACTATATTCTTCTATAGGAATGTTAGGATAACCCTCTCAATGATTTAAGCCAAAACTTCTGCTTCCATTCGTTTGGAGAAGTAATCTACCGACACCAAAAGATACTTCTTCTAACTCAGCCTTGGTGGAAAATGACCTATAATATTCAATTCCCATTGATCAAATGAGCAAGAGGCGGTTACTGGTCTTAGGAAACTGGTTGGGCAATGAGATAGTTGTTGTTTTTGATAGCTTGGGAAAGTTACAATGAGTCAAGTTGCATCCTTCTCTAGGGTTGGCTAGAAGTATCTTGCCAATAGAACCTTTCGAGCAAGAGTCCTCCCTCTAATGTGACTCCCGCAACTGCCCTCATCAATCTCTCTCAATATGTACTCAGTATCTTGCGGACTTAGACACTTCAACAATGGATGAAAGAAAGTTCGTTTGTATAAATTATCACCGATCAACGTGAAACGTATTGTTCTTCGCCTAGGTTGTTATGTTTATATTGGGTCCTTTGGGAGTTTGCCTTATTGGAGGAAATTGATTTCCTTCCTCCAATCGACCTCTTCATTTGGGTTAGAGTTAAGAGTTGAAATTTGGTTAACTTGTGCCACCAATTCGACTTGGGTTATTATATCTTCTTCTCTCCATTGTGTGAGGGTACTAGCCATTTGAGCCAATTCATCTGTCTTCTTATTTTCCACCCTCAGTACTTTTTGAAGGATTACTTTTTAAAACTCGACCCTCAATTTTTTATAAGCCTTTGTATATTTACAAAATCAATCATTTTTTACTTCATACATAGCCTCCAATTGTCGAGCTACTAATTGAGAATCCGAGTATACAATTACCCTAACTGCTTCCATATATTTGGTTGCTCGTAGACCAACAAGCAACACTTCATACTCGACCTTATTGTTAGATGCTTTAAAGCAGAGTTGTATTGCGACTCAAATTTCTTCTCTCTAGAGGGACACCAATAGGATTTCCACTCCACTTCCTATGTGGGTCACCGATCCATCCATGAAGACTTCCAAACTCTTGTCTCCTCCCCATCCGAAGTCTCTATGAGGAAGTTAGCCAAGGTTTGAGCTTTAATGATTGTGTGAGGTTGATACTAGATGTTATATCGATTGAGTTCAGCGGTCTACTTTATCAATCATCTCGAAGCCTATGGATTAGTTAAAACACACCCCAACATACTATTGATCAGTACTATAGGCGATGAGAGAGGAAATAGGGACGGAGTCAGTGTGCAGTTAGGACTAGCACCAAAGCTAATTTTTATAGTTTTATGTAACACCCTTAGCATCATTGAGGAGGTGACTGATGAAAAAGATTGACTGCTGCATTGCTCCTTGATGAAGAAGGATCGAACTAATGACCCCTTTTGCTTGTTGCCAAATATATCCATGGGCACTCTCTTGCTAATAGTTTATATAATACAAGAAGACCTTCTATGTATCTTTTAAGGTCAAGGAAAGCTTGCTCACACTTTTCATCCTAAGCGAACTTAGCCAACTTCTATAGTACTTTGAAAAAGGGAAGATTTCGGTCTGCTAACCTGGAGATGAATGGGGACAAGATAATGATTCTCCCTATCAACCTTTGAACTTCTCTAGAGTTCTAGGGAGTCTTCATGTCTTGTAGGGCTCTGACCTTGTCCGGGTTTGTTTTTATTCTGTGCTTAGTCATCGTATAGCTAAAGAACTTTCCACTTCTAACTCTAAATATACATTTGCTAGGGTTTAGCTTTAATCTATACCTTTGCAGCATGGAAAATATCTCCTCGAAATCTTCTATTAGGTTATCAACCTAAGATGACTTGACAAGAATGTTGTTCACATACACTTCTATATTCCTCCCTATCTGATCCTTGAACTCTTGGTCTATCAATCTTTGTAGATGACTCTCTCATTTTTAAGGCCAAAATACATCGCCATATAATAGAAGATTCCATTTGGAGCAATGAAGCTAATCTTCTCTTGGTCATTCAATGTTAATGGTATCTGATAGTAACCTTGATAAATATCAGACATGCGAAAAAGTTCGTGCTCGAAAGCAAAATTTATTTTCTTCATCCTCTAATCTCCTACACATTATTTTTATATAAATTTGAGGGTAGACGAATAGCCACCACACCTCTTATCCGAGCGTGCCCATTCAAATCTACCACCATTATTAAATTACACATATGACATAACTATTCAGGCGAAAAACCACAACCGCTAGTCTACTAAAGGTCACTCAAAGTTCTCAATGATCTGATCCATTCGCAAATCTCATATCGGATCACGATGGATATCGATCTACGGCCAAAAGAGATAGACCACCATATAGCGGATTGGTTGCAAAAGAAGCAAAAAGAACTAACATGGAAAGCCGAGTGCAAGATCAATCTCCCACGATAAGATGAATTTTGCACTTGAAAATCCTCATGAAACGCTAATCGTATCTAGATTGCGTGTATGGAGTGGTAGTCGATGCCTAAAAGCACGGTTAACCCCAGCTCATATCCCTTTCCTTTCACGAACACAACATTCTCCATTGTCTTAACCTCCCCTCGCAAGTCATTCTCTTCGCAACAACAGACGTGTCCCCAAAGCTAACTAACCAACGTACCGAACGTTTTGTTAATAATTATTTTGCCCTAAAGATCACCACGAACCGTGCGGTTTAAACCAACGGCCAGGATCGGTTCTTGAAGGGCGGACTCGAGATCGACGCAAAACGGAATTTGATAGGCCTCTCGGTTCCATTTTAATAATTTTCTCCTAGTACGCACATTATTGAAATTAATTGTCTTCGGAGTTAGCGGAGAGGAGAGACAGAAAGAGAGAAACAGAGGCCAACGGGATTGTTCGATCGATCGATCGCTCGCTCGCTCGCGCTGCGTCCTTCTTCGTGTCGAGGGGTGAGTACTCTTCCTTTCGATGGTCTAATTGATTATCGCCAACTTCCGATCCTGTATGTGATGCATTTTGTTCGTAATTCGGGGTCCTTTCGCGTCGGGTTTCTGATTATCAGTGTTTGGTGAGTTTTGATCGTGCGAGTTCCCTTCGTTTTGTTTTTGGATTAGTTTCGATATTTGCCTTTACAAGGTAAAAATGTTAGGTTTAATTTTTTTTCTTGGTATTTTAATTTTATTGGAGTTTTCATTGTTCATCGTTCACTGTTTTCCAAATATTTTTCTTTTTGAAGCAGACTATGTTCTAAAACTGCTTAATTTTAGAAAAAATTAATTAGAAATTGGATTTCTCAAAGGCAACTCAAGACTAGGTTGCTTTGATTTCAAATAGGTTACATCGGAACAATGTTTCGCTAGTAATTTCTGCCGTTTTCTTTCTCCTATTCGATGCGGCATGATGTGTTTCGGATTATTTTTGTATTTAGGGTTTCCTTTTTTTTTTTTAAACTTTTTCTGCACTACTAGGTTAAGAACACAAAGAATCTGTTCTTTATGGAAACCATCGGATTGCTTTTACTCAGTTCATTATTATTTATAATTTCATCTACTTTTTCTTAGGAATTGAGAGAATGCCTACCACGAGATTCAAGAAGGGGAATAAGGTGGAGGTTTGGAACAGGAGGGAGGTTCCCTCCGGCTCTTGGTGGAGTGCGGAAATCATATCTGGTAATGGGCATACATATTCAGTGAGGTATGCTGGGTATCCGATGGACAGCAGTGTGGCAGTGGACAGAGTGCCAAGAAAAGCCATTAGGCCGTGCCCTCCTCCCTTAGAGGACCAGAAGGAGCTGCAGATTGGTGATGTTGTCGAGTTGTTTGACAATAACTCATGGAAGATTGCTGAAGTCCGGATGATTATTGGTAATGGTTACTGCTCTATGAGGCTTCTTGGATCTTGTAAGAAATTTGCATGCCACAAATCTCGCATAAGGAGACAACTATTTTGGCAAGACAACAAGTGGATGGTGATTCATAAGGTATCACGATGCATTTTTTATCACAAGTTGCTGTTAAGTCAATATGAATGATGGTTGCTGTATTAGCATCCCTGTGTGTTGTTTAACTCTCAGTCGAACAAATTTAACCAACTTACCTTGGTATTGTTAATCTCCATTGCACCAAATCCTTTTTGTCACTTCAATCTTTTGTGAATATGCTTTTTGCAACTATTAGAGTACTTATGCTGCATGAGTATTAGTATCTCCTTCATGGTCATTTTGATGATGTTTGAATTAATTACTTTTTTTTCCCATTAGGATTTTGGAGAAGAAAGTCATGGACAGCTAAGCAGTTCAATGAGAGGAGGGACGTCTATTTGTCATGTGCCTCAGTCACGTGAGAAGATAAAAACTTCTTTTGGAGATAACCATTTCCCCGCAGTTTTCTCTGGCAGCATAAAGAAAAGACCGCTTGATATGCCTATTCATGCTGACATGTGCAATGCTGGTAGAAAAAAGATGCGAGCAATCGTGAAAGATGATATTTTTGAGCAAGAAACCACTGAAAACTCATCAAAGAGTGCACTGAAGATGGACTTTCTTGCTTCAAGTGGAAGATTGCTTGGTGAAAAATGCACAGGTTGTTACTTAAACAAGAGAGTTGGTCCATCCAGAAATGAATCAGGAAGGAGTATGCTACGTTCAGATACGGAAAAGAATCTTTTGAATAGTTCTGTACTTAATGCTGCTGAAAGCACTTCATCCTCTGTGGGTAGTTGTAGTGTTGACAGCAGTCATGAAGAATGTTATAGCCAATCTGATCATGCAGAAACTTCCTGTGGTTTTGAAACAGACTCATCTTTTTCTAGGAAAGGTGACTTACAAGTAGAAATCCATGAGTTTGAGTTGAGTGCATATAGGTCCACTTTAAAAGCATTCTATGCTTCTGGCCCGGTAAGTTGGGAACGAGAAGCAGTGATGACAAACCTTCGTCTAATGTTAAACGTATCCAATGATGAACACTTAATGGAGATAAGGAATTTGGTAAATTCTGAAATGACTACAAGTCACTGTAGTTGATTAGAAGATATGCTTAGGTTTGACTTACAAAATAGCACGAGTAAAACTCAAAATGTTTGATATGTACAAAGTTGAATTTAAACTGTAGCCATCATTTTTTGTATCATTAACATTTTACTATGAGAAGTACTCATGGGATGAATTTCTTCACTCTAAATTTGCTTCAATTGTTTTACTATCTTACCTCATTTTATATATATTTATTCTGAGAATATAAATGCTGTAGTAGGTACAAATACTAATAACTTTATTTTGTTTTTTGTAATTGTAAGTTCTGAAAAACTTATATGTTGGACCTCAGATGTCAAGTTTCTTTGTCAAGAGGATCTTTATAAGAAAAACATATTTTTACATATCAGCATTGTTTGGATTCAAAATCAGTGGGTTACTCCAATATTAGAGGATAATGCCTAAGTTGGTTACACTTGAAGTTAACAGTTTTTATATGGAAGCTAAAATGTCAATGGATAAGGTCAATTTATAAAAGATTTTATTTTGGCAAGCTGATGATTGGCACATGGGCTTTACTTATATAACTCATTGAGTTTATAGGGTTGAGAATTGTCTAAACACCATGATGATGGGAATCTCTCATCACTGATAGTTGGTCATGCTCACTTTTGCATGCTTTGTCATGATGTGTAGGTTTTCTGCATTCCTTGTGGCACTAGTATGCTACAAATTCATTTGATTTTCTCGATTTTAGTTCCGTCTTGTTGACTGAATATTTGTCATCCCTCTTCCAGGGCCAAAGATGGAGGCTTCTAAACTTTGCTTCCATAGGCCTGTGATGATGGTGGATTTGTCACTTTTGCTCTTCCATCAGTGGGGCAAGATATCCATCTTATCCATATGGGTATATCAGTTTTGGTATTTCTATTTCTGTTTGTTCTTATTTCAGGCATTTTTTTTGCCTGTGATAATGCATTATGAAAGGATCCATAACCAAAATGCATACAGAACATATCTCATTGCATTAAACTGGTATTTGAAACCATTTATAATATTAATATCAAACATTTGATCGTTGATTTAATTGTTCATGTGAAACCAGAACAATTGTTTTTATGATGCATAATTAGACACCAAACTTTAAACATGTGTCTTGTTAATAATCTATTGCTTGATGCTGAATCAAAATCTGCCGTGGTTGGTCTCAAGCTTGGATGAAAAACGGTGAGGGTTGCATTAAGTTGTCAATCAACGTTGAACTTTGATAAATTTCAATGAATTGATCCATCAAGTTGTTGTTGATGATGCTGCATCGCAAGGATATTTAGCTTGACACCAACTCTTGCTACTTGGTAGAGTAAGCTAGGTCATGCTATAGTATTATGGACACAGGCATCTGAAAAGTACTTAGGTTAAACTTATTGGCATGCAATTTCATATACAAAATGGTTAATTGTATAGTGAGTTCTGACCCTTGCAATAAAGGGATAGTAAAACCTAGATATTGTCACTGTGTCTACATTGTATAATCATCCTTGTGTATTCCATTCAGAAGAAAGCCAAATGATCTTGCTTCCCATGATGACTTAAAGAACCTTCGTTACCTTACAGATCAGAACTGGTGGGTTGATGTTCATGTCTGGGGAAGGGATATAAAACAAAGGTGAAAGAATAAGAAGAAAAAAATAGGAATGAAGTGTATTATGCCAGGTATTGATGGGAAGGAAAAGCATTATACTAAAAAAGAACAGTCTGGTGTATGTGGGTCCCAGCGAAGGGTCTATTGTATGCAGTTTTACTCTGTTTTGCAAGAGGTTATTTTCAGGATTCGAATCCGTGACTTCTAGTTCACAAGACAATAATTTTACGATTGCGCTAAGACTCTCCTTCAAAAAGCATTATGCTAAGTCAAATACAAAATAAAAAATGTTTGATGTGTATTAATATTATGCTGGGTATTAAAGCAAACTGCCTTGAGCCATCTTGACCCAATTGAGCCACACACCACAAAGATTTAGGATTGTTCCTACCCCTTTTGATCCCCTTATTTCCAGAACCAAATTTGAATAAAATTTTCATTAAAAAACAACTTAAAAAAAGGTTAACAAACAGATCAATTTATAATATTCCTTACTAATAAGATAACTTTTATTTGTGTCTTATTAATCGGGGCCTCTACTAATACTAGATCAATGTCTTGCATTAGATAGGAGCACCTGCTTGGAAGGCATCTGTATTTTTGGAGTGGTTAGTTCAGATGCCTATTAATACATCTGACTTCACAAGCTGAAGTTGGACTTACATAACTAGAATTGAAATCATGGTTGTCAAAATTGGCTGATATCGGTACTGATCGCTCGATTTAGATCAGTATTAGGAAAGACTAATCTAATCTTTCCTGAGAAATCAATCATCCCATATAGAGATTAAAAAAAAATTATTTAGAAATGAGTTAACACATTAAAAAGTAGATTAAATTATTTAAAAGTTTGTCAAACCATGAATGAAAAGGATATATTAGGTGGAAGTTTTGTCAATTTAAATTTATTTTGTCAAACTCGATCAATCTTGCCGACTTCTTTTTTAATCAATCTTTGCGTTATTATTAGTAAAGGCACACATATGAGAGAGAGAGAGAGAGAGAGAGAGAGAGAGAGAGAGTCCATGTATTCTTATGAATTATAGCTTAAATCACTAATTTATTCTCAGAATAAAATTTGTTACGAGATCAATAGAACAACTTTATTGTTGCATGTGATATACCACTAAGTAGACTAACCATCTCATTCATGTCTTCTTCATTTAGTGTTGATTAAGTGATGATACTATTGATCAAGAGTATAGACTACCGCCCCCGCGGGAAGGGCCTAGTGGCTAGTGCATGCAGACGTTGCACCAGAGGACAATGGGTTAATCCCTCGCAAATGCGAGGTGCCGTCCCTCCATGCGCTAGTTACTAGTCTCAAGGGCCAAAGACCTACTGTGATTTACCTCCCTTACGATGGTCCAGGGGCGGGCTGGTAGGGGCCGCTAGGTTGGCGGATTCCAACCTTTGCACCAGAAGAGTATAGACTACCATCATCTACCAATATTGCCTCAAAACTTCTCAGTTAAACCTAATAATATGAAATATCAAATAATAATTTGTTTCAGTAAATAATATATTTGCCTATAATATTTTTTAATAACTTTAGATTAACAAATTCAACAGATTAGTTTTTTGTTCTATTACTAAAAAATATAATAGTTTTTAATATTTTTAGAATATTATGTTATTAAATAATAACAATAAAATTTATTATTATATTATTAATCTAATAATAGCAACACTGTGAAATCATTGATAATGCATCTAATCAAATTAATTAGTTCTACTATTCATTATTTGTATTTTTGTATTGTGTTATATACTATTTTATGTGGCATATTATACATCTTTATTATGATTAAACATCATATTTTATATCAAATTATTTATTTTTTTCACTTTTTTTTTCCTTAAAAAATTCCTAATAATTAGATACATTTTTTTTACTATGACCCTGATATTGGTACTGTTATCAATTTTGACAGCCAGGACTGCAATAGGCACATGTATGGGTACAAGTAGGTCTGAGAGCTGCGATTTGATTAGTCACATATGATGTATCTGGAACCGTAGTAGTAGATGATACTTGGAGCCATAGTAGTAGGATGGATGATTGTAAGGATTATGAACTTTAATCATGGTTAATGATGAACTCTCATGTTTTACTGAATAATTTTTTGGAATTGGATCTAAAATTAAGTTGGATTTTGGTTTACGTAACTTAAATTGTGTTCCATAGAGTTTAAGTTTGTCTAGTTCGAGGTGGGTTGAAACCAAACTTTATATACTTAGTGCAGGCAACGTACAGTGATAACATGGGCGAAACTTGTAATTTCACTGTGCTAGCTAATTTTGGTTTCATTACACAACTGGCATGGCACGGATTGCTCATGCTAATCAAAGCTGGATGAAATTTCAAACATTGGTAACAGACAATGTATTAGAAAAAGGAGAGAAACATCAATAGTTACTATGCTTCTGGTTCAGAGATATCTTGTAATTGGAAACATCAATAATCCTTTTGCATTATTGGGATTTTGAAATTGTAAAATTGCAAGTTTTTTCAGAGTGCAAAATTTGTGCCATATGGATTCCGTAGAGTTTAAGTTTGTCTAGTTCGAGATGGGTTGAAACCAAACTTTATATACTTTGTGCAGGCAACGAACACTGATAACATGGGCGAAACTTGTAATTGCACTGTGCTAGCTAATTTTGGTTTCATTACACAACTGGCATGGCACGGATTGCTCATGCTAATCAAAGCTGGATGAAATTTCAAACTTTGGTAACAGACTATGTATTAGAAAAAGGAGAGAAACATCAATAGTTACTATGCTTCTGGTTCAGATATCTTGTAATTGGAAACATCAATAATCCTTTTGCATTATTGGGATTTTGAAATTGTAAAATTGCAAGTTATTTCAGAGTGCAAAATTTGTGCCATATGGACTTGCAGTATCTTGATTCCATTAGTATAACCATGAAGTTATTCTTAGCTGTTTGAATAAGTTTGTACAATTGCAGAATATGTATAAGCAAACCATAGACATCTTGGGAGTTATTTTGGCCCAGAGGGAGGTCATGTGTCTAGCTAATGGTCAGTATCTAACTTATATGTTCCCAACATACTTAGGAAGTGTTTGACTAGTGGCAGCATAAAGCACAACTGGGACAAAGAGTAACTATTTCAATGATTATCCTTAATGGTACAGTGCATATCTTATTCGACAATGTAGTATACATTCATGACAGCCATAGAAATATATTTTTCATTTGATCTCAAACATTTTTTATGGATTTGAAGAATATGATGTGTTATTGTGCTTATTAAAATTTTATTCTGGAAAGCAGTTATTCTCAGATTTTGAAGTTCTTGTTTGTCTTTTTCATTCTCAGATCAGGAAGAAAATTCTGTGCTTTTGTCAGTACTCACTGATTTCTGTTTCCATCTAAGAATAGAAAACTTAATGGTTAGGTTTATACTAGTCTTGGGATCCAGCTTGGCTTATGGTGAAATATATAAAGGGGCTTTATTTAAAGTAACATCTAGCTGTAATATATTTGCAAAGAAATTATACTTTTCTTTGGACTACCAGTATTTTCTGAAGATCTAGCAACCCATCGTTTTAGCTTCTATATAACTCTCTGACTGGGAAACACTGGTTGAAATATTTGACGGAAGCAAGAAAAAAGTATTGCTTTAGATATTTATAGGGCTATTATTTAAAAAATAATTAACAGTCTTTACTCTAGCTGCAAATAACTTATTATTCTTCTGTTGGAAATTTTCTATATAAATTGCATCACATGCGATTTCATATTCCATTCCATAGTGAATTCTATGGATAGTGAACTATTAATGGGTAAACTTCTTTGTGAATAGAAGATTCTTTATCTTATAGCATGGACATCTAAGTCATCTTATCTTGCTCGACAAACTATCCAAGTCATTGTATTTGAACCTCAAAAATGCGTCTCTTAGCCAGGAGTTTAATTCTAAATGCAATTTCCAAAGACACTGGATTAGTGGAGAATCTTAGAGGTGGATTCTCTTTTGTAGATGTTTAATGGGCTAAGATCAGGTGGTTGTGGTAGCTAGTGCCTTTCTACCTGCAGATATTGTTTGAAGGGATAACTAGATTCTTGGGCTTCACCAAATTTTATACCTGAATTATGAGCCTTGTTTTTTGTTTGGATTTGGCATGTCTGTGCATCCAATGGTTGGAACTGAATATTTCAAATTTTGCCTTTCAGCAGACTCTAATTTGGATATTTTGTTGGCATCTGGAAACACTATCTGACGGAATGACCATTGGAGCACAATCAATTTTGTACTTCTTTTCTGCAATATATATTCTTGTTTATAGTTATTTTTGTGATGTGCACTATTCTGACTATAGCTTTATTATCTTGCATAAAGTGATGTTTTTCTCTCTGTAGACTTGTATATTGGCATGCTCACATTTGATTTTGGTGCATTAGAAAACATTTGCAGAGGTATGTCTTACTTTTGGATGTATTGCACATGTATATATATATATATATATATATATTAGATGAAATCTAACTTTTATTTTCTTCTCAATGCAGAAATAAAAAATTGATCTATTGACAATTTTGTTCAGTTCTTTTTATTCTGGGAACAATTATTTGCCTGAGCTAACCAATGATTGCAAGTAGGTGGAACTGATTTTTAGTTACATTTTTTCTGTCCTCTGCTATGCTGTGGAATTTAATTATCCTTGGACTTTCATTTCTCTTCGGATTAGTCCTTGTATATATCTAATAAATTCTGGCAATTTATATAAATTTATTAATGAAACAAGGATATCAATAATAAGGCCACTTGTCTTCTTTATTCATCAATGTCTCTGCTTTTCTTTTTAGACAATCTTGACATCCACTATCATTTGATTCTGGGTCGATTATGCTTTGTGGAATTTTGATCAGTCTAAGACTCTCAGTCCTTTCAGGATTACTACTCGTATTTATATAATATAAATTCTGGTAATTTATATAAATTGATTAATGAAACAAGAATATCAATAAGGCCCCTTTGTTTTCTCTATATATTGATGTCTCTGTTTTTCCTTCTTAGAAATTGTAACTTCGAATTGAATATATTAAAATTCTCGCTTTTTCACTGATCTATGAATCAGAGTTTATGCGGTGTGCCGATATTTGTGTATTCTGACCACTTATCCTTGCCACAACCAGAAATGGTTTTGATTTTAAATTTTCTTTGCATTTTCTTTGGCTTGATGTGACCATGGACAATGTTAAAAGTGTCCATAAGTGTGATATCATCAATTTGCAGCATAGCACATTCTATATGAGGTTTGTGTCACAAAAAGGTATTTATATATTAAAATTAAAATTAATTTTAATTTGTATAAAAGAACACTTTCAATTGCATAGACTGTATGGAAAATAAAAATTAATCTGTATAAAAGAACATTACACCACCACATATTATAAAATGTTAACATAATACACATGCAAGACTTGAACACTTTTGATTGCATTGACTGTATGAAAAAAACACTTCACAAAAATACAAATTGTGCTTTGTGTGTGATGCTTTAAGTGACTCTGCATTCTAAATCTAGGAACAGTCATTCCAATGATGTGACAATTCTATCAGTAAGTCCCTCTTGTTTGTCAAGTAATTGTGTCATCGAGATGCTAAATAACACTCATGCCAGATCCACACGTAATAGTCATAGGATACAAGAGGAATACTCACATACAAGTATAGTAATGAATAAGAATGATTTATTAGAATGGGAAAATTAAACAAATTATCCAACTAGCTATAAGCTCTAATAAAAAAAGATAAAGTACAAGTTTCATAAATATAAAAGGAACTGCAAGAAATGAATAATAGTTCGATGCAAACTCCTAATTCATGCAAAATTCCCATAACAACTAGGTCTCAGAGCACCAAAGGTTGTTTTGAAGGTAAAAATAATGCCAAGAAAACTAGTGGGAGAGTGTGCCACAAGTTAACACAAAACTGTAAAATGAGAAAGGTAAATACAAATTTCTTAATATACATGTGTATGGGTGTGTATCTAGAATCTAACCATCACTATAACCATGGATGATCCGACTTATGTATCAAGTATCACTCTATGCTCAATGCAAGTGACTCATTGTAAAAAAAAAGGGGTAAAACACTTGAACCTAAAGGTTCTTTCTAGATAAGGCTGTTGTTAGGATATATAATATACTAATTAGGTATCAACGATCCTAATTACATCATCATTAAAATGATGTGATATTAGTGGCAGAAATAATCATGCTTGTAATATTCCTAGTCACATGATGCCTTAATTAGGCATCTACCTTTCAAGCCTCACGTGCCTTGTAATATCCTTAATGTTAGATGTTATGGGATCGTTGTCAGATATCAATAACATTAATTGTCATGTGCCTATTATTAATGCCTACCTGCAGCCATCCAATCGCTAAGCTAAAAACCCATTGGGCAAGTTCAAGATGCATATTACTCCTAATATCATATCTTTATTTAATTTAAGCGCCAGGTATAAAAATTATGCACTAGGTTTTTCCTGTTATGGTAATGTGTTCACAAACAATATTTTAGATCTAGTAATATGTAGTATATATATATATATATATATTGGCAAAAGGATAAATGTGCATCATTCTTAACATCCAAAATTACATGATTGAATATAAAGTATTAAATAATAAAGGTTTCTTTTCTAAATATGTATCAACGTAAATGGTAAGAAGATTGCACGCTATACTAGGGAAAAAGATGTTGAGCCGTACTAGTCGGCATGGGAGAAATTTATCATTTTGTTTGCGGATCGAGCACCAACATCGGACGGAGCTCTTTGTAATATCGTGGCAGCCACTCCTGACTGCATGCTTTTCATGAGACATCAATGCTATCTCACTGAGACCTTGTGGCCATATGAAGCTGCTACGACCTTGTGGAGTTCTTGTGGCTAGGCGAAGTCATCATGAGAGGCTTTGCAACCAAGCAAGACTGTCACAACCTCTCGAAGGTCTTATGGTTATGTGAGGCCACTATGAGAGGCCTGTGCGAAGTAACTTTCATTTTGCGGAGAGCTCGCGGCTAGGGGTGGCCAACCTTGAGATAGCCAAGCCTTGGTGGTAGGTCACGGTGACTAGCAAGACCTGATTTTTTTTTTCTTTTTCCCCTATTTCCATCTTTTTCTCTATTTTTCCCATCGTTAACTTTTTTCTCTCCATCTGTCCACCAGAGTAAACACATAACCTAAGGTAGAAAAAAAACATTGTTGCAATGAAGGACACAGTGGACACAATGGAGGAGGTGGATTGCTAGGAAATAAAGAAAAGAGAATTAAATATAATATAATTTCTAATCTTATAAAATATACTATTATGATTGGACTAAATTACTTTATATATATATATAGTTCAATTTTAAATTGATCAAAATAAATCTAGTTCAAACCTATTTGATTCTAATCACGTCTACTTGGTGGACTCCACGTAATCTTAAACTGACTTTTACTTGATCCTAATTTTTAAAATATTAGTTTAATTTAATTTAATTAATTGTTCAAAAATTTAAAAATGTAAAATTTTTAAGATAAAATTTGGTATTTTTAATTTTTTTTTATAACTTTGTGATGTCAATCGAAATCAAGAATTATAATATATATATCTATATATCTATAATGTACATTATTAATAAATCAAAGTCATCATCCCCTTATCCTTTTACAATATAATTGAAAATTTAGACAACACTTTTGCTTATTCTTAAAATACAAAAATTACTTTAATTGATGAATAATTTGAAGTTTTAAAATAAATGTAACATAATCAATCTTTATATCATCAAATTATATCTAAAGATGTTGAAACTGAAAATGAATCTTCATGACTATTATAAATGCATTGTCTTGAACATGATGTATTTGCAATAAAATTTGAAATTGAAGATCAATCTTCATCACCATTATAAATGTAAGATCTTAGGTCGGATGCTTCTGCAATAAAATTGTAATTAAGACTATTTAATAATAATAATAATAATAATAATAATATAGATTTTAAATTTATACATTAGTGAATAGATGTTATAAAGATTCAATAAGCACCAAACGTTTCAGAAATAATATTAAAACTTGAACTCAGCATTAACATCTAAAAATATAACTTAATATTAAGCATTTATAACAATCAAATATTAATAAAATTTTATTTAATTAATTTATATATTTTAAAAAGTATCAAAATCATATTGGCACAACATAATACGATAAAACTATATTGTTCCGATCATAAACTGTATTAAAGTTTAAAATCTTGAGTCATGCTAGAGTTTCAGCTTATTACTGGAGTCATATGGTTTCATACTGCGTTAATGCGGTTTTAGGATTTTTTTAAATATAAAATATATTAATTTAAAAAAATATTTTTATTAATATTTAATTGCTATAGATGCTTACGATTGGGATATTGAATATTGAGTTTAAGTTTCAATATTATCTTGTGAGATATTTGATGCTCATTGAATCTTTTACAATAACTTTTCACTAAAATATAAATTTAAAATTTATTTATTATTATTATTGCACATTATTAAATAGTCATAATTATAATTTTATCACAACGGTATCAAGTCCACGAACTTGCATTTATAATGGTAATGGAGATTGGGTAATGGAGATGGATATTCAATTTTAAGTTTTATTAGAGGGACATTAAGTTTGAAGCCTTGCATATATAATGGTCATGAAGATTCATCTTTGGTTTCGACATCTTTAGGTATATTTTGATGATTTGAAGATTGATTATACTACATATATTTGAAAACTTCAAATTTTTCATTGATTAATATAATTTTTATACTTTGAGAGTATGTAAAAATATTGTATAAATTTTATATTGTATAGTAAAAGGATAAGGTGTGTATATATATATATATATATATATGAGAGAGAGAGAGAGAGAGAGAGAGATGATCTCCTGTGCACCTTATTTTGCACGTCATGTGCACGACTGCAGATCCACTGTCCAATCCACGGGAATGCATAATAATTGGGAATGCATAGTGCCATTACCGTGCAATCATCGATCGTTGTCCGTGCTATAGCCACCACGTGAACCCCAGTAGACGCTTGTGTTGTTTGATCGCGGCTGAATTTTGGTCGGATTGTAGTTGGATTGCAACTGCCAGTGGCCGTGATGTTGGTGGCCGCGAATGGGCCAGATTTCGACCACGATCTGGTCGAAATTTGACCAGATCACAATCAGATTTTTATTGGATCGCGGTTGGATTTTGGTCGGAATCAGACTCGATTGCGCCCGCTAGCATCACAATCGTTAACGGTCGCAATCGGGTCAGATTTCGATCGGAATGTAGCCGCTCACCGGCGATGCCAAACGAGTCGTGCGCGGAAGAAGAAACTGTGTGGGTGAGAGTTATTGTGCATTCTCATGCGCACAAGAAATGAGTGCACAGGAGATCAACTCTCTCTCTCTCTCTCTCTATATATATATATATATATATACACACACGCACACACACATATGCTTGTATATATAAATGATAATTTTTAGATGATGAATTTAATTCTCGATCTCAATTAACATCACAAAAGTTAGAACTAAAAAAAAACTTTTAAATACTAAATTATATCTTATTTAAAAATTATAATAATTAATTAAGTTAAATTAAACTAATATTTTAAAAATTAAGATTGAATAAAAGTCGATTTTGGATTAGGTGGAGTGCACTAAGTAGACATGTGATTAAGATCAATTAAGTTTAAAGTATATTTAATTTGTATTTATTTTGATCACTTTAAAATTAAATTGGATTTATATACATAATAATTTAGTTCAACCCTTATAATATATTTTATAACGTTATGGATTATATTTTCTTAATTTTTTTTATCTTTCCTAACAATCCATCTCCTTCACCGCATCGACTCTATTCTCAACTGTGACAGTGTATTTTTTTCTTCCTTAGATGGAGTGCACTAAGTAGACATGTGATTAAGGTCAATTAGGTTTAAAGTATATTTACTTTGTATTTATTTTGATCTCTTTAAAATTAAATTGGATTTATATACATAATAATTTAGTTTAACCCTTATAATATATTTTATAATGTTATGGATTATATTTTCTTAATTTTTTTTTTATCTTTCCTAACAATCCATCTCCTTCCGACTCTATTCTCAACTGTGACAATGTATTTTTCTCTTCCTTAAGTGGAGTGCACTAAGTAGACACGTGATTAAGATCAATTAGGTTTAAACTATATTTAATTTGTATTTATTTTGATCTCTTTAAAATTAGATTGTATTTATATACATAATAATTTAGTTCAACCCTTATAGTATATTTTATAACGTTATGGATTATATTTTCTTAATTTTTTTTATCTTTCCTAACAATCCATCTCCTTCACCGCGTCGACTCTATTCTCAACTATGACAATGTATTTTTTCTTCCTTGGGCTCTGAGTTTGCCCTTATGAACAGATAAAGAAGGGAAAGGAATAAATGGTGGAAAAAATAAAGAAAAATAAAAAAGGAGAAAAGGAAAGGGAAAAAAGAAAAAAAATCCAGCGCGGACAATTGCATTGGTCTCGCCTAGCCATAAGACCTTTCGCAGCGGTCTTGCTTGGTTGTAAGGCCTTTTGTGGTGACCTCGCCTATCTGCGAGGCTTCTTGTGGTGACCTCGCTTGGCTGCGAGGACTCCTCAAGGCTACTGCCATTTTGTAGAGAGCCTGCGGTTAGGCATGACCTCATGGAGAGTTCTGCCCGTGCACTGAAGGTTTCGTGCCAATCTGCAGGTATAATAGTAAATTCCATCTGTGTCGATCCACATAGCTCGGCATCTTATTCCTTGGTTATATCTATATCTTGAAAATAATTTCTTTTAGCCAACAATGTCATTATGTGCAGCTATAATGTTTGTTTCTATAATTCTTTTACAGTTTTTTCATACTGCATCATAATCTAATGGTTACCAGGTTATGCTTTTACACTTCTGGAGATGCATCTAGTCTGGGCATATTCGTGCCTACATGTTATAAAAATGGGTAAAACTTGTTAATTCATCTACTCTGGGCTACAACCGTTTACATATTCAAGAAAAATAAAAATTTAATTATCCTAACTATTTGGGTCAGCTATATGGATCTTAACCCACAATTGAGCTTTATAAGTCTTCTCACTAATAATATTACAGTTCAGTACCAGGTGAAAACCATTTTTAACCTGTAGGCAGCTCTATCTGAACTTGAATCTCTTTACTGAAATTGTAGGTTTTTTTAATCTATATCTGATGAATATGATGTATAATCTCTATTTTGGCAAATCCATATGCTTTAGGCAATTAAATTAGTACTGTTCCTGTACAAGGATTTGGGAGTGGTCAGTATCCAACAAGCCTGGACAGATATCCATTAAGGGCGTTTCACCTTATTACACGCCATCAAATCACTAATGACGTTGTGTTTTCCACATTATTTCTTTCAATGTGTTAATGTGAATTGGAAGTGCTACTTTTTTTGATTGAGTTGAATTATAGCTATTGGCTTATATCTGACTTTTCCCTATATTTCTTTCTCAACTAGGTGACTTTGAGCTTTTTCTTTTTTCTTCTTTTGAAAAATGATGACAGAGTGAACGTCAACTGAAACATACTAGTGCTCCAACAACTAGCTACCACAGGGAGTGTTTGACTACTACGACTATGAACCAGTCACTCGAGCTTTGTTGCATCAGTTAAAGTGGATATGACCCAAATTCACTGTGGCATTGACTGTCCGCCACTTTTTGTTTTTGAAGAAACAGCAAACCTGCGTGATCTCAACTACATTGCTGATGTATTTGATACTGGGTCGATCAGCCTTGCAAGACATGCATAGTAAACTAAAGCTTATTTATCGATTCATTTAATTTGGCAAGGCACATGCAAAATATATAAATGTATTGTATTCAGAAATGCTGACGATCGACTTGTATTGGAAAAGGTGTGCCCGTCGCTACTTTGTTGGTAGAACCAGTTACATTGTTACTGATCCTTGTACAAATGTATATAATACTGGCTTTTAAGTTGGCTCTGAATGCTATTATTTAACTCGAATCAATTTGTAACGAGTCAAGAAAACTTATAGATATCTGGCATAATCAAATTGTAGATGCTGATCCTGGTCTAAAATGTTGAATCTGCCGGTGCCCTGCATTCTTGGATTCTTACCTTGAGATACTGTTGCAGATGCTAAGTACGAATTGAATTTATTGTCATCATGCCAAAGCTGTCTTCCGGAGATAGAGCAATGTGCTAATTGCTGGAGCATGTTGCAGTGGTTTTAATGAACTTTGCTACTTATTATTTGGGTTGTTCTTGAATTGGAATTAGAATGGCTAGTGACTCGTACAAAAGGCTGTAAATAAAAATGGCTATGCAAAAGTCTGCACTCGGGCAAAGGTAATCGTAATTCCAGGTAAAAGATATGATTATTACGTAATTCCAGGGAGCTGACAAAGTTGTACTGTGGTTTTTTCCTTGCAGACTTTTTCCTCCTTGTGCCTCAGTGCCAGATCCCTTGGCAGATTAATTCTCAGGGATGGCACCGCTGCGACTCATTTAAATATTTTCGGCAGATGGCTGTGCTGCTGCTGTTATGGAGCCAAACATGGGCGCAAATTGTCTTTCTGTTCAGCATAAATTCCAGCCGTCAAATGGCCATTTGCTGTCTGTATACCTACCTACCCTTTGGCAGCCACAGTTACTGTGGCAGAGGACTTTATTGTCGCCAGGCTTGCGAAGCCTCACATGGATCTTGTGTCAATCCATTCTCCCATCATTCCGCTGCTGTGGATGGATATACATATGGTAACTCAACCCTTCTTTGCCCATCCAAATCATCATATTGATTCCATTGCTAAACGTGTAAGAACAGTTGTTGCATATGGGCAAACAAGTAGGAACAGCAGTGCACAAGGATTTAAAGGACATGCATCTATTCATGGTAGGTTTGGTAGAGGCCCACTGGGACAACAAAAACAAGTGTTAGTTGTACATCTCTTTCTGTGAAGGCGATGAGGCCATCTGAATCTGCTGCGTTGTCCCTATGCCGGTTATAGCAAAGTCATGTGACTGGAGGATACGTGGCTGCTCAGGGAGGCCATGCATCTTTGCCCATCTATTATATCTCTGCCTCATTCAATGTTGTAAGTTCTCCTTTCTTGTCCCACACTAAATTCTGCAAGCTATACATATATTTATTTGTTTTCGCCGGTCATTTTTATTGAACCCCAAGCACAGTTCGAGTGATGTTGATGTATCCTAGTGTCTGTGTTGGCTTGTCTCTTTATGTTGGGCTCGGAAGAGAGACTAGAAATTGACTCTCGTACGTTAAATTTTCTGGACTAATTAAAATCTGCAACTGGTCATTAATTAATTAATTAAGTCTATAGTTTCTCAGTAGGCTTGTATTATGATCGCCTTCATTATTTTAATGGATAAGCTTGCGAGTTGCACGACAGCTATGCTCCTTTCTCGTCCATCTTCTTACCATAGGAAGATCATGTACGGTGAAACTCAAACCCTAAGGCCGCTATATAATTAACGACAATTGTCACTGATGCTTTAGCCACAATTGATACACTGGCTTTATTTTCATTGTGATGTGAAATTATAATAAATGCATACATCAAATAAAGAGGTGGAAGATCAAAAAATATTTGATTAATAATAATAAAATAAAATAAAATTTATTTGAGTATAAATGATGATATAATAAGGAATATAATTCAAATGAAATAAGACTGGATTATTATTATTATTATTATTATTATTTGTTTGATTACAATTATTGGGGTTGCATAATGTGCATGCTCAATACTTCAATATTCAGAGTTCATTATTTGACTCTATAATCATCCCTCCCTCAGACACTAATCTAGGTAACTAAGATCTATCTTTGATATTTAAATCTTATTTTAGAGCCTAATCCAAGTAACTTGAGTCACGATGGGAGTTTAAGGGTTAACCTTTACCTTCTCCTTGTCCTAATTACAAGATCAACTTGATTCTTGCATTTGAATCGAAGTTGAAAATGATTACAATTTAAAAATTGAGAGATAAGAGGAATTGATTTTTAACAAATATATTAGGGTTATAGATTTAGAAAATAGTTATATTAAGTGCAGTCATTAATAAAAAAAAAGAGTGATTAAATAATTTAGACCCTTAAAAAAGAGTGAGATTGGAATTCGTTCTGATGGTCCATAATTTTTTTTTTATTGAAATTGTAACTAGTCCATGCAATGGGTTTGATGGATAATCATCCCATCGACCCGGTTAAGATTCTGGGATTCGACTCAAACTTACCAAAGGTCGGGTCTACTAAAGAGATCATTGAAGTACAATTTGAAAAGAATTTTCAAACTTTCAATGATCTACCGTAGTTTATTTTCTATTTTCGCCGTGGGACTGACGAAAGGGACCTTACGGGGAAAGATTTTGCGTTTTTTTTTACAATAGTGCATAACCAATTAAGGTTATTGTCGGCTGGAAATGATTAATGATGGATTTAAGATATAATTAAAAATGAGGTAAATTGCAGCTGTATGTGCTTTGTCTTTTGGGCAAGAAATACATTGCATGTTCATTTGAGATCACAACTCTATTTTACCAAGTACAAGTTGTATCAAATAATTTTTTTTTAGGAATTTAAAACACCCAATACGTTAGACACTTCCTGAAAGTCAACTGTTTAAACTAAATTCTATTTAAGGTCAATATCTGAATTATGAACAATTAGGAAGTCAAATTAATTATAAACGACGCACTTTAAAATTCCAAACCTCAACTTTGCCCCCCACTCGAAACCACTTAGTTTAAGCTCACATGAAGACAACTCTTAGCCTAGGCAGCGATAAATTTGTAGATGAAGGGAATTATTTACGTAGAAGAGAGTTGGCACTTAAATTCTACGAGAGATTGAACTAGAGTTGTCTGGAGATTCTTTTCTCCCAATGCCTTATTCATTTTTATTTTTCCATTCAAAGAGAAGTCAAAATGCAACAGTATAATTATTATTATACAATTTTATGATTATGAGTTGGAATTGTGAAAATAATTTCTTATAAATAAAGAAAAATTTGTATTCTTTTTTGCATTTCTTCTTGAATGGGTAGATCCAAATCAAATATATTGGTTAAACATTAACTCAGAGAACATTCACGATCAACTCTAATTGTGCAGGACTGAAAGATAGACTCAAAGATAGATGATCACATCTAGAGCAGTGTAGATTGCTATTAGGAATGGATAAGTTAAATCTGGAAGTGAAATTTAAAATTTGTATTCGGACACAAAAGTTCTCCGTTGCGAAGGACCGAAGATCATATATGACTTCTCTTTGAATGGAAAAATAAAAGATAGACTCAAAGATAGATGATGATCATATATGCCGCCCGAGAAAGAAGTTAAACAATGGAGATCGATGCCGCTCGCCTCCAGCTTATAAGCACGTTTAACTTCAAGCCGCTGCATGAATGATCTCCAAGGCAGCTGTAAGCCAACCGTCACCCCGTAGCTAAAATATAGTTTCCCTTGTACAATAACGTAGGTCGCTAGCTAGCTAATCATGGAGGAGGAGATGGCCATGCTCCTTGTGTTTCCAATGCTCCGACAGACCGGCACAAATCTTGGCATTTAGTTGGGGACGCCAGAAAAACAAATGGGGCTGCGAACGAGGAGCTGTCTCAGCAGGAACCATGGATCTGATGGAATTTACTGGGGAAATTCGACTCATTAAAAAATATTCGCTGCCCGCCACCTCTGCCTCTCTCCCTGCTCGACCTGGAAATGCACGGCACTGCAGCAGAGCCGGAGCTGTTCGCCACGAGAACCCTGTGCCATTAGGGGGAGTATGGATGGTTTATTTTATAGTCGAGTTGGCATTCGAGCATCTCGATCACCGCTGTGGCTATCTTTGGTCGGACGGCTGTCGGACGTTGGGTCGCACCCAACGACCAACAGCTCCGGGCCATGTTGGATTCCTTGTGCTGGAGATTCTGCAGTTGGAGGAGGCCTGCTGGAGGGAGATCGATATTTGATTTGTCTACGACTTCTGCACGACTCGAGAGGAAATTGTAGCTAGCTCCTCTGAGCAGCTCTTTCTTCTTGTGTTCCTACCAGTTTGATGCTTTTGATCGAAGGCAAAACAAACATCGATAGCCCTAAACCTGCCACTGTAAATTAACATCCATAATTTATTATCGATCTTAAGATTTTGTCTCACGGTGAGGAACTTCTCATAAATATTGATCCTTGACTTTTATATACTCGAATCTATTTCGGTGTGTGTTTCAGTTTGTTCTTTATATATCCTTTGCACCCTGAAAACTCCCTAGGAGCTAGCCGCACCTTCTCCGGGTTCTCTTCCTCAGAGATCCCTCGGGGCCCTTTCTCCGACCAGATCGTTATAGAAGCAAAAGGCTCAAATATTGAGTTCTCACTTCTTTTTTTCTTCTTTCTAGCTTCCTGTCTAATTAACTCCATCATTACAACTTCTTTGCCTATTGCGTAGAACAAATTGTTGGTAGGTTTTCCCTTTCCTGCGTTTGTCTTTGAGTTGATCTTTTCTTCTTTTTTTCCTTTTTCTAACTCTGCTTTCGTAGGAAACTACTCTTTCTTTAATTCTAACAAATTAGATCAATTTATTTTTCTGGAGCAAAAATTTGCGATTTCAGCTTCATAAAAGTCACATGGAGTCACGTCAATCATATGTGGCTTCCATTGTAGCTTCAAAGTTGACTAAAAGGCCTACAATGCAGCTTTCAGGTGATAAAATCAGAGACCAATTTTTCTTTCTATCCAATGCTTCAAGCCTTCTACAATCTGAAATGATCCGCCGTTAGGTGATCGAGTAGCTCAATCAGCGTTGCATTGTCCTTGTCTCATGACCTTTGGTAATCAGTAATCACCACCTATCAGAAAACCAAACTCGAACTGTTAGAAAAAAATGATCAGAGGTTTTTTTTTTTCTTTGGATAAAATTCCTTGATCCCAATCATCACTAAGAATTCTTAAGAATCCAAGTCATGATTAATATGAATATTTTTAGTTTTCTGATCGTCTGGAGCTGCTGTCTTTCACTGCTTACCAGAGAGACATGGCATGAATGCATGCCTAAAGTTGTCTCTGTTGGATGATTAATTAACCTCGGAAAGATAGAGCTATTACTTCCCCTAGGATTAGTAAATAAAATACCTCAATTACGATGCATCGAAGTGAGATATCCCATGGTTTCCTCACACCTTTTTAGAGCAGCGTCCAATGATAAAGTTCAGCTTGCATGTTGGTAAAGATGGGTGAATCAAACTGTTTACAGATTACATTTAAACTAAACTATTAGCTTAATCTCAAAGGAAAGTGCAGCAGCATATAGATAATCACATGGCTTCTTCTATTATCTTTATCCAAAGGTAAGGAAGGAGAAAAGAGAAGAAATGGCGTTGAACTCTCTTTCCACATGCTGCCCTTGTCTGTGTTCTCGATCCCATAAAGGAGAATGCGCAACAAACACATGCATTGCGTCGAGCAGTTGAAGGGCGCAAAAACGAGAATACTAATTGAGTTGAAGAAATTGTGTATTGATTTGAAACAGTTGGATGAGTGGTATAATACAAGGTGAATACGCACAGAAAATGTCACATTTGGAGAACACTGATAGAGGAGGAAACTTGGGAGCGTGAAATCGGTCTTTGCATGGGCAAGAAGGTGTGGCCATGGCGGGCGGCGGGAACTTGGTTAGCCGTGTATCATTCCAAAAAGAATAGAGGCGCTGTAGTTTGTGTGTGTATCATGCGTTCAGGGAGCGGAAGAGGACAGGGGCGCCGAATTGTGGGTAGAGGAGCAAGAGTACGGTGGGGGCGTGGACGTAGGAGGGCGCCAGGCGGAAGGAGAAGCGCTGGAGGAGGACGGCGACGGTGATCTTGGCCTCGAGCAGCGCCAGGTTCTGGCCGATGCACATGCGTGGCCCCAGGCCGAAAGGGATGAAGGCCGTCGGGTGCCGGGCGGCACGAGCGGCGCCGTTGGCGAATCGCTCCGGATCGAACTGCGCCACGTCGGGCCCCCACAGCTCCGCGTCGTGGTGCAGGCCCATGATTGGGATCAGCAGCTCCGTGCCCTGGGGGATATGATATCCTCCCAACTTCACATCCGCCTTCGCCTGCCGGATCGTCGCCACCGTCGGCGGGTACAGCCTCAGCGTCTCGTAGATTATCATCGTCAACTGCAACGAGGAGGGATTCATCAGCAAGACTTGAATTGGACATCGATATTTCTGTGATATGGTTAAGCGTACCGTCTTGAGCTTGGGAAGGTGTTCGCGAGAGGGCACGTCGCGGGGGCCGCAGACGCGGAGGACCTCCGCCCTCGCGCGCTCCTGCCACTCCGGGTGCATCGCCAGCAGCACAGTAGTCCACGTCAGAAGGTTGGAGGTGGTCTGCTTCCCGGCGAAGAAGAACGTCTTGCACTCCTCCACGATGTCAGGGACGGTCATCCAGGACGACGGCGCGGTTGACACTGTTCGCGGGCACTCTGCCGCCGTGCTCTGTTTCGGTTCGCTGGCGTCGATCATTAGACCAAGCAGATCCTTCACATTTCCTTGTGGTTGCTTCCCTTTCTCCTCCTCCTCCTTCCTTTTCCTTCGCCGGCCAATCATCTCAACCAGGCTTTTCTTGATTTCCTTCTCCATTTTCCACGAGTTGGTATTCTTTTTCGTCGGTAAAAATCTAATTTCGATCATTTTATTATATCGAACTGATTTAAATGAGGCGGAAACAGGACCGGAAGTTGGATGACGAAACGATACCTGTAGCCAGGGATGAATATATTGCGGAAAGCCTCAGCCGCGAAGGCCATCTGCTGAGTCTGCAGCCTGAACACGGCCTTGCCGTCGTCGAAGCTTCTCCCGAAGGCCGTCTGGGTGATGGCGTCCTCCGTCACGGTCTGGAACCACTCCGACACGTCGATCTCCACATCCTCCCCGGAGACCGGCAGCTTCTCCTCCACCATGCTGAGCGCCGTCTTACCGATGAAGGGAATCAACAGCTGGAAAATTTTACAATTCTCGAATTAATTAAAGTGAAAACGACGGCTATCGAAGTGGCAACGTAGGGAGAAGGAGCAGGGCCTACTTTGAGGTTCTCTATGTGGAAAGCAGGGGTGAGGACCCTGCGGTGGTGAGCCCACTTCTCGCCTCGGAGGCTCACCAGCCCCTCGCCCTCCAGCCGCCGGACCTCCAAGTGCGACTCGTAGCGCTCGAAGACGTCGGACCGCGAAAGCAGGATCTCCCGGATAAGGTCGGGGTCAGTGACGGCGAGCCGCGGCGTCGGGCCAAACCAGAGCAGGAAGGGGGAGCCTGCAAACCATAGACAAGGAATTAGAGCTGAATGAGCACCAAAACCAGCATCCTGTTTCTGAGATAGCGATCGAGCAGGACACGCATCCTAGAAAAGTGGGACATCAACTACCAGTGATAAAGCCAATGAACACAAGTTTGGACAGCCGAGAGATGCAGACAAAGTGATCGAGAGAACAAAGAAAGAAGCGGCTCATGTACCATGAGACGCCCACATAATTCAGCAATCAAGCTAAAAAAAAAAGAAGGTCCAGACGTATAACCCCACAACGATCTTTTCGAAAAGGGAACAAGGAGGAGGGGCCAGAATGGGAGGGATCAAGACAAAAAGGCAGGGCATGGGATCTTGCCATGCGTTTACAGTACCGTAGATCTTCTTCCAGTGGTGGTAGAAGGCGAGGACTCTGGGAAGGATGTTGTGCTGGTTCCGAGACATCATCATCGGCTTGGAGGAGGCCTCGAGCATGAGGCCTACCATCTCCTTGACGCAGCCAATGAAGAAGCGGTAAGGAGGGCCTCGTATGCCTTGCTTGGCAAAGTGGCGCTCTACCCTCCTGGGTCTCCACCACAAATAGTCCAGCACCTTGAGTGCCATCACCGTGCATGCCCCTAGCACGCACAGGCACAAGCTCCACGGCCATGACCACCTCATCTTCTCCTATTATTCTTCCTCCTCCTTCTTCCTCTAGCACGCACAGGCTCACAGGAACATCTGGTGGGGGGCCAAAGGAGAGGGAGAGTGAGAAAGGGGAAGGAGGCAAGGAAGAACAAGGAGACTGAGATTATATATAGATGGGAAGGCCGGCGCCGTCGAGGCCGCCTTCCGGGTTTAAAGGGTGAGACAAAATCTACGGTCAAATGACTGGAGTAACCTTTGATTTGTTTTTTTTATTGTTATTAGAATAACTGAATTTTCAAACTGATTAATTTCTTAAAATGGTCTATTCGGTTCTATAAATTTTCCGTAACATCTCGTTAATAATTAAATCGGATAAAATCGAAATTTAAATAATCTCTATTTATTATAAAAAGTAAATAAAAAAATATTTATAAATTTTTTTATGATTTAATTTAAATTTTATAATCGTATAATTCCTAAATAACCATCAAATATCGAAATCATATAAATTCTTCGATTTTAAAATCATTCGAATAATTTTTTTTAAATTCATCGTAAAAAAATATTCTCTCGTTAAATATCTCCTTAATTTTTACGGCTGGCGACTGGAGTGACCTTTGATGGATGGGCATGGCGTGCTTATTGCAAAATCCGCATGAGATATTAGAAATAGGAGAGGTGTGGGAGCAATCAAATCAATAGATAATACGCCCATTTTTATTTTTATTTTTTACTTTTTATCTTCTATGCTTTTTTATAGAAAGAGAAAAGAAAAAAAAAAACAAAAAGGCCATGGGCGCCACTTTTGAAAAATCCAGTCGTTAGTGGTAAAGATTGTCCATTAGGGCGTATCTAACTAAATCGATTCAATAAATTGTATTTCCCATTTAAAAAAATAAAAGATGACAAAAATGGAAAAGAAATAACAGCAGACAGCTGTTTCTTTAATCCTATATGAGTTTCTATGTTCAATGAATTATCATGGTATATTTGTTATGTTCGATGATTTTTTTTTTAAAAAAAATATTTATTCGAACTCTACGTGATTCAAATTTTCTTAACAATAGAACTGTCGCTCGTTATGATTGCCCTCAGAGTCCCAGGTGCTGGACCCTGGGAGTCACACTCCTTATCCAGAATGGTGTCGTTTATCTATCTGTTTTATCTTGGGGAAAAGAAAAAAAAAAAGATGTTCGTTGATTTGAAAAGAAAAAAGAAAAAGAAAATAAAAGTGTGGAGGCTCTGAAACTGCAGAGCATCTGCATTTAAGAATCTGCAGCTTCTTTATGTTGATTACTAGCTAAACATTTTATCGACGCTGTCCCTGTGGCAAGAACTCATCTGCTTTCCTATAAGATAAATTGAATATTCTCTTAGGAGGGATACTGACACCGATTTGGAACTAATTGGATTGAGCACTAACATAAGGTTCTCTTCGAGTCCTAGAACTTGCTACAATTGCATACCGATTCAGCATAGTTTTGGATAGTGCAGCAGCTTTTAACTTTTCCCTTCTTTTTCCCAGAAATCTGATGTCTGAGGAGACCTTACTCTTGAGTTGACAATATATGGAGTCTCCAGTGATTCCACGAGTACGGACGCAATGCTGAGTATTGATGTGTGCTAAGCTCTTTTTACTGTCAACATCTGGATTTTACTTTATTTTTTCCTTCTCAGTATCTTCTTAATAAAAGTCAGTCCTTGAACTGTAGTTTGCCTTTTCTTTTAGTGAAAGTGCAAGTGGAGGCTGGAGTCGCCCAAATCTGCCATGCCCAGGCTTTTAGAAACCCCTCAGTTGTTTTTGAGATGTAACAGAAGATCATATATGTGTAATCATGTCATCTGGCTCAGTCCTTACCGACTTGCACATCCAATTCTGACAAATCTTGATATATGAATGAAAAAGAAGTTTCTCAGTAATCAGCCATTTCACCTCTCAGCTTCCTAGAACCCGCAGAGATCAGCCATGTAGAGGCACGAAAGTGCAATCTTTGTATATAAAAATAGATGAGCATTGTCTAACTACATATCAGAATCCACAAGCAACATTAAATTAAGGGCAAGCAGCTAATTATATTAAGCTTTATGAGTTTGCACTCGAATTGTTGGGGGCCTGGGGTGATGGTTACAAGTAGGTGTCGCCATTTGTTCATGTAAGTGTCATCTTTTAGTTTAGTCAAGTGTCATTATTTAGTTCAATTGGATATCATCCTTTGTGTATACTTTATCTTATCGATTTACAGATGGTCACTGTTTACTTCAAGAAGGTGTAATTCTTTGTAGATACGACGACAACACAAAATTGACAAGTACCAGTATTTAGCTAAGCAGATGTTATCATAAAGTTCAAGCAAGTGCTACCCTATTTGTCTCTCCTTTCTAACGCTTTTGAGAATAACGCTTTTGAAACCGAGTGACTGTTCTCTGAGTTCATAATTTCTGGATTCAATTCGAGCTGCTGAATCTGATTCAACTGCTAGTTTCTGTGAATTAAACGCTGGAGGGCCACCGTCCGTCATCACCGGGCGGTATGTCATCCCCACCCCCTTGCAGCTGCCAAACCAAAGGGTGGACCCCAGTCTCGATCGGAGGCCGGAGAGGGACAAGCCTACGGCCCCACTTCCCGGCCACTGCACCATGTTGTCAAAACGTGACCAAGACAGCATGGGACGTCGTGCTCCCAGGTGGTCACAACCCCAAAGCTACGGCTTGGAACCCTCCAGAGCAACCTCCTCCCCCTCGCTGAGTCTTGTACTGGTCCCTTCCTTGCATCCTTGCTGGAAAACCGACGAGATTTTGTCGATGGCATGAATTAATTAAGGCCGAAATCTTCTCAACTTGTTTGACCTCTGATCCACTGAGAAGCTCAGCTTTTTGGCCTCGTATTGGATTTGGATTGCCAAAATCATCAGCTGTTGTTAAACAAATGATTTCACAAGGCGAGTTGATTAATTCTGCTTTTGACTTGCTTTTTTTTCTTTTTTTTTTTCCAACTCCCTCCAGGCTTGGTTGTTGGTTATAATACTTTCAATCCTTTAAAAGTCTTCCATCTTGAACATGCAGATACTTCAACCTTGTTTTTGTTCATCAACTGTAGTGATGATGAAGTCGGCTACAGTTGGTACTTCAGCAATAGAATAAATATCCATGGCACTGTTCTGGCACAGACTTGTTCAGCCGTTAAACTTAATTAGTAGCTCAGCATCATTCGCCAGCTCCACCTTTCTGAAGTCATTGAAACTGCAAAAGAGATTAGACACTTTAATATACCATTATGATATTACAAAGTATGATTCAGGAAGGACGCATTTTAATGGCTCTCTGTAGCTTAATCAGATTGCATACTTCATCATGGAATGGACAAACGACATTACTTCTTTGTTTAGACAATTAATGGTGCGATGTCCTAATCTCGTGGCCAACTGCTATAAATGCATCTCCAACATTTATCACATAATTCAGTCTCAAATGTGAGCACAAGCGATTTGAGAACACCATGCTTAAAATAATGCATAGGCAACGTGAAGAATTTGTTACTGTCTTGTCTTGTCTTGTCTTATTAAACAGAAATTTATCCAAAATCCTGCAAAGCTTTGTCCACATAGATGACCAAGTCTCTATCTGTGAGGAAATTGGTTTCATACTTTGTGATCTTTGACTAGTTGTTGCTCCATGTACTTTCATATTCTCACTTCTAAGGCTTGTGAAATTCTCTTGCAGGAAGTTACGTTGGTCATGAAACTGAAAATTAGAAGATTATAGAGAACCCGTGATAAAGGCCCTTCCTGCTTTTAATACTTACATATCACTGCAATCTACAGAATGTGCCATGAATATAGCAGTTATCTTTATCTAGGGGGCCTACCAAATATGGACCACTTATGATGACACTGATCCCATCAGGCCATCAGCCCCAATTAAGCCATCACGTAACTGTATCTTGACATCAGAAAGTGCCTACTGTTCCATTGTGTGCTGGTGCAGCTCTTTTCTACGGTCTACAATACTTTGCATTTAAGAAACCTTTCTGCGAAGGAAAATGAAATAGACGTACCTGTTTCAGCCATCAATATCTCGAGGAATATCATTATTCCTTTCAGTAAGAATTCCTAGTCTATCAATCAACGTCCCGCTGCGTATGCCCTCTTTATTTTTGTTCGTGTTGATTATGCAGTGGTGGAGGTTTGGAAATGGTAAAGTAAGAGGGAACGCGAAACCCACACGCTTCTTGGCTTGTTTCGATTGTACACTATCTCTTGTTGCGTTGCCGTTGATGCTTGCAGTTGTTGTAAGCACGAAGAACACGGAGTTGGCACCTGCTTTGCTTCGGGACTGGAAGTAACGGAGGGGGATGGAGTGAGAAAGGAGGTTGCAGAAATCGAGGAAGGCAGGCAAGTGGGGAACGGTTGATTGGAGGACCGCAAGGCTCCCGAGTGTTGGGCCGGGCAAAGAGAAATCATTGGGCTGGTCTTCTTCCCCTCTTGTTCCGGTTGCTGCCATGGCCAGATCTCTGCATCATAATCGATCGATACGTGCAAGATAATATTTTCCAGTTTAATGTTTTTTAAATTATTAAGCGAGTATTTTAACATGATGAAATTTTAGAATCATTTTAAATAATAGTTAAATCTTAGAGCATCTCCAACGGCGAAACTCAATGGAGAGTTTTTGTGTGGACTCCATCATACTACGTTAATGTCACGTCAAAATAAAAAAAATCTCATTCATCTCTTCTTTATAAAAAAAACCTTCCAACAACTCTTTTGGATCATACCATTTATCTATATTTTACATTATATATATTTATTATAAACACTATTTTATAATGGTTATTTTTATATCGACTAATTATTAATAATTATTTATTAATTCCGTAAAATTACTTACCATTAAAAATTTAAAAATAAATTACATAAATATTGCATAATAATTTAAAAATAAATTACATAAATATTGCGATACATAAAATAAAAAATTAAAAATTATAACAATATATAAATTACATGAGATTATATCTCTGTTTAATTTTTTCAGCTATTTTCTCATTTATACGAAGTTGTTCCGGAGTCATCTTACTAGTACCATTCATAAGAATTTCACAATCCTTGTAAAGGATCTCAGCTTCTCGGAAAGCCATTTTTTGCATTTGATAATCTTTGATTTCTTGACAATCTATATTGATATTTTGCTCTGTTTTATTACTTTCTCTGACTTTGAATTTAATCTTCCTCTTCGCCGTCTTTTCTCTTATTGGACGAATGCGAATTTCATAGTCGTCCACATCAATATTCAAATCTGGATTTGAGCTAGAAGTGTGCCCTCCTGATTCGGATGTTCTTGCTTTCTTGCTGGAGTGATGACTAACTGATTGTGGAGCATATTTTTCATACTCTTTGAGAATCCTCCGTACATGCATATATTTGAAGTCCTTGTTATTTTTGTTGACTTTCCACATATTGAGTGTGTCTACAAGAATAATAGACTTTAAGGACACTCATAAATGTCGTTATAGTATATTTTTATTGACACTAACGTTTTAGTGACATCACTAAAAAACGCCCTATAAAGTGATGTCGTCTTAGATCCAATTTGCTTTCCTGACATTTTATAATGTCATTATACAATATAAATACTAACATAAAAAGTGTCTTAATATAGATATATAATGACACGCTAAAATGTCAAGAAAAATTATATTTTAAGGACATCTACATATGTCTTATTATCATCGTAATAAGGACATTTACGTGTGTCTTATTATCATTGTAATAAGGACAAAAATAAATGTCATCTAAACTTATTTATTTTGATATTTATAAATTTCTTATAATTTTTATAAGGATAATAAAAATTGTTATAAATACATTAAAATAATCTCTAATGTAAGTATGAATCAAATATTTATATATCATCACAATTCAATCCCTGTTCAGAATATAAAAAATTATAAAATACAATTTAAAGTGATAATAAAAAAATATAAATTCATTCCATAATCATTGAGTTAAACTTACAAATGTCTTGATGAATCTTTTACATCCAAAATTAACTACATACTATACTCAAAATATTAAATTTTAGAACTAACAAAGTCTTATAAAAAAACTCAACTAAAAAGACTATCTTCAACCATCATATTGATTCATAAAAATTCAGGTACCCGTCACCTACAAATACAATGAATATATTTGTATTAGTACCGAAATAAAATAATAAACAACCAAAGTTAATAGAAATAATGGTAAAGATCAGATATTATACCAAACAGAGAAATGCAAAGTATCATTCCATATGCACCTAATAGTGATCTTCGCTTACTGTTAACTGCAAATACATTTCATATTTATTTAAAATTATAATCACACAATAAATATAAAAATTAATAATATTAAAATGAAAGATTAAAATTATACCATATGATAAAGACAAGTTATCATTCCTCCTAGTGTATTCTCAAATGTTGTCTGTAAAAGATCATAAGGAATTGATGATGAAGGAATCTTGGAGGCTAACCTGGTATGCTTTCTAGGTATTCGAAGAGTTGAGTGCTTTTCCGAGTAGATGGCCATTTGATAGATATTTGAGTATAATCAATCACATTTTGGAAAGGAAGCTCAACTTGATCCGATAAGATGACTGGGACATATTACTCACCCTATTAGACACACCAAAAAAATGCCTGCTTGCAAACTTCGATGGCATTTTTATTGCAATCAATTGATAGATAAAACTTCGATGGCATCTTTATTGCAATCAACTGATAGATGCATGAAAAATAAATGAAAGGTTCGAAGTGCCTCCAAGATTCCAATGAAATTGCAGGTGAGAGTAATCTCCAAACACATTGATGTCATCAACAGTTCAAAAAGACAAACTAGTTGTACGCATGGTCTAAGCAAATGACATTTAGGAGTTTTGCGCAATCATATTGCATTTTGCTTGCGACTTTGAAAACATCTTTAGTTGAGGACAATTGAATTTGGCTAAAAGATATCAATGCAAGCAAAAACATGAAATGACAAGTATAGTGTAGTACTTGTATCTATCATATAAAGCTCATTATTTGAACCTTCAACATCAGCCACTAGTTGAAACTACAAAGATATTCTCACATGAATCTACTAGCTTATGCAATGTGCATGCACACTAATTTATGAAATTTTATGATCACATGTATGATTGCAAATATGTGTATGTTTGTTAGCTATGTGCAACGTGTGTCCTGTCAGATAGAGAGATACCATAAAGGACTCATAGAAGCTAAGTGTCCATGACGACTCGCCATGTGGAGCTAGGCAAAACTTCGTATTTCTCAAGTGATTGAAGTACTCAGTTCTTCCCAACTTGTTGGTCCTTGTGAGATGCAACTCTAGAGATTCCAACTGTATAACAACCAATTTGCATGAGAGCCAAGAAATAATATGGATGATAAACAAAATGAACATGAAGTATAACATATAGCATCTCAGTTTTAAGTGAAATAAGCAAAACTGCCTTTTCTTTTTATCATCCTCTGCTCTTTATAGAGAAGAAACAAATGTGCTACCTCCTTAAACCTAAGCTTAGCCAAAGGTGGGACATATGACAAGTTTCTCAGAATTTGCCATGCAATTTGTGAAGCCAATTCTGGTGTATTGCCTATAGCATCTTCTCAAGAGAAAATTATTGTATTCTTCCGACCTTTCTTTTGGCAGCATTTACAAGTTACAAGATATCACTTTTGTCGTGAATCAGCATGAGATTAATTCAATGGAAACCTCACTGACAATGAAAATTTAGTACATAGCCAAATATGTAGTACAATAATCATAAAAGAACTCATTGGCTCATTTGTCATTCGTAAGCAAGTTTGGATTAATAGTATGTTGAATGCTAAATGAGTATTCCAACGATCATGCATCATTTTAGAGGAAACAAATTACATATATTTCATAAATAAAAACAACTACCTGATAATAGAAACTCACCTTATCAGGATATTGCTTGGCAAGTTCCACCAATTGAAGACTACCAACCTTCCCCTGAGCATGTCCTAGAAAGTTTGCCAAATAATTTCTTTTTGATAATGGAAAAGGCTGAACCACAGGGCCATGCAACTTAGTCATTCCATCATCAACATTTCCAAGAATAATTATATCTTTCCAAGAATTAAAGGCAGTAACATCGCGTTTATCAGTACGGTCACCCTATGCAAATAAAGATTTTTGCAGCATCTATATGAGTCTTCACATAAACAAGTATCGAAATAGGAGTGTGAAACCTTAAAGCGAGAGTGCTAAAATATTTAATATGTGTGTGTAATTTTTCTCAATCAAATATGAACCAAATACAGAGGGGAAGCTAATAACCACACACAAAGATTAGATACATTCACACAGAC
This sequence comes from Wurfbainia villosa, assembly GCA_025175895.1. NCBI lineage: Eukaryota > Viridiplantae > Streptophyta > Magnoliopsida > Zingiberales > Zingiberaceae > Wurfbainia > Wurfbainia villosa. The sequence goes on from CM046005.1 coordinate 2,929,725, forward strand.
CCAAGTTTCTTTTCCCTCATTTCATCATGCAACACAACTCACAAGGGGAAAGAGATTAATAAAATGTTGGGGATTTGACGCCGATAGAGGGAGGGGGTGAATAGCGTTGTGACCGTACGAAGATGGAATTCGATCGTGATCGTGTCTACAATTTTGTTAGCGCAGCGGAATATAGAAATGAAAGCAATAACGAAATACAACAATCACGAACACAAAGATATAACGTGGTTCGGAACCACACGGTTCCTACTCCACGGATCGAGCTCTAAAGAGCTCTAGTGATGCACACGCAATCACTAATCAATAATAACTCCTTCTCGGAACAATCCGGAGGCGGAGAAATCTCGTACAAGGATTACACTAAGTAATACACAAGATACAAGCAAATACAAGTAAGAAATACAATGCAAGTAAAGAAAAAACAACTTTACAAGAGCTTTGGATTGCTTGATCTTTGATTGCCTTGAACTAGCTTTGAAGGACTGGAAAGCACCAACTTCCCCCTTCAATTTCGCCCAAGAAAATCGCTTGCAAAAACCCTCCCGTCGAGCTCCTTTTATCCTGACTGAATTTCGCCATCGATTCATTGCCGCCATAAGTCACCGATCGATGCCACTGTTGTCATGCGACAACGGATCGATCCACGCTGGAAAAACTTCAACGGATCGATCCACGCTGGAAAAACTTCAACGGATCTCTTGACAGTCGACTGCCAACATTGGCAGTCGACTGCCAGCCGCGTAGTCGACTGCCCAGTCGGCTACGGAGCATTCTATGCTCGCGGCTGAACTAGAACTAGCATCGCCGACTTAGCGGTCGACTTACATCGCGATCACATGAGCAAGCGATCGCGCGGAGATTCGGCTCTTAAACGGCAGTCGAACTCAAGTCGACTCACGACAGTCGAACCGGCCATAATGCCAGTCGACTGCCAACCTCAAGAATGAGGTTTTAACCCAAGTATGGTGCCGCCATACTTGCTAGACCACCCTTAGCCTAGACCTAAGCCTTCTAGCCACCTCCATCAGCCTCACGCCTCTCGGATCCCTCCAAGTCATTCATGACTTGTTCATCCATCGCGCTAGCCTTCAGGTGCTTCCGTCGGCTATGTCATACTAACGGTGTCTATACCGCCAAGGCACATTGGACTTACACCGCCAAGACTCCGCTTGGACTTTACGCCGCCAACCATTGGTCTTATGTGTTAGGGATCGTTTGAAAGCTAGAGGGGGGGGGGGTGAATAGCGCTTTTCGTTTCTACAAGAGTAATTAGCGGAAGCAAACACAAATAATATATGTAAAAACAAAAAATAATGCTAACAAAGCCTTTACGTGGTTCGGAGATAACGCTCCTACTCCACGGCGATCCTTAAGGTGGATCAACCCAAGCAATTTCACTAAGAAGCTTTCTCTTTACAAAGACCTCTTCTTCTTACAAAAGATGACAATGAAGATTTGAGAGGAGAAAGGAGATTAATACACTTAGAAAGCTTGGAAAACTTGTAGGAGCTTAGAAGAAAGATCAGAATATAAGCATTAGCCCCTTCTTGCTCCCCTTGGGCTCTTTTTATAGGAAAGAGCCTCTTTTTCCCGTTGGAGGTCTATCAGTCGACTGATGACTTACATCAGTCGACTGCCGCCGATTCTAACGGCTTCTGAACAGTCGGATTTGCGGGATTTACCGTCGTCATCGCTAATGGGAAGACTATCGATCACCGATCGCCCAGCGGCGTCGATCAAATCGCCCGATCGACCCTCACACGGCCGGCTATTTAGCGATCGGCGCCGACCGCCAATAATAGCGATCGCCGGCTGTATCTTTGCGATCAGTCGAAGTCCGTCATCGTTATCGGTGAGGATAACCCCTCGATGACCTTCCAACCTCTAATGTCAGTATTTTAAGGGCCGATTCGGACCGACACCATGTTCGGATCATTGGCACACTCCAAGTATGACTAATTCATACTTGAAAACATAACCTAAGCCTAGACTTAACCTTCTAGCTTCTCCATCAGCCTTGCGCCTCTAGGATTTCTCTGAGTCCACGACTCCATCCATGCGCTTGCCTTCAAAAGCTTCCTTCGGTTTCGTCATGCTTTGGGTTTCTTCTTTTCCAAAGTACGCTTGGACTTTACGCCGCCAAGACTACATGCTTGGACTTATGCCGCCAAGACTTTCCTTTGGTCTTCCTTTTCCAAGGACTGCTTGGACTTTACGCCGCCAAGACTACATGCTTGGACTTATGCTGCCAAGACCTTTCCTTGACTTCTCTTTGCCAAGATCACACTTGGACTTGTCTTTTACCAAGTCTTCATACTTGGATTTTCCTGTCACTTAAACATGTATACAATTAGATCACAAAACATTGCCTAACTTAGATGATTATCCAAACATCAAAATATATATAAATGCTTGGGGCATTGTTGCACCAACAATCTCCCCCTTTTTGATGTTTGGCAATCATTTAAGTTAGGTCTTCTTCTACATAAACATATTTCAATATGAATTCTAACTTAAATATCCCTTCTCCCCCTTTGACATACAACAAAAAGAGAAGAGGTTATCCAATAAGTGCAGGAAGGAATTATAATTGACACATCTTGAACAAAGGTATAAAATTGATATGAAGCTCCCCCTAAATCCAAGACATGTTTCATGATGTGTAAATAACATGTGAAACAAAACATAAGCAATAGAATAGGCAAATATGTCCTAGTCTTGCACCAACAATTATATAAATAAGGGATGTAGCTCCCCCTAAACCAGTGCACCAAGAAAATCCGCCTTTCCATACAAGGTATCATGTATATACTGTGGAAATCGTATAATGTCCAAAATTGAACCTTTTAACCGATGAAAAACCGCTTTCCATTCCAAAGCAGTGACACCGGTTCGATCGAATAAGCGTGTAATCAGCCGAGCCATGGCATGATCGCAATAACGACGATCGTGATATCGATAAATCAATTTCGAGTTTTTCAGTCAAGGTTTGAAAATGCGTAGAAAATTACGTGGGTGTCCAAAAATCACGAAACTTGGCATACACATTTTATTCGACTAATATAACATATGGAAAATATTAGACGAAAAACATGTTCATCAGATTAATGGATTGATATGATATTTAAAATGACAAAATTATGACGCAAAAAGTGTAATTGTATCGTATCAATATTCATAACTTCGTACTATATGCTCTAAACTTGACAAATAACAAATTGTAGGCACTAATAGAAGTGAATAAAAAAAACAATTTCATTTCATTAATCAAAAGTCATTACATAAGTAGGAGTTTATGCCGCCGTACATACCAAAAAGAAAATAACAAAGAAAAAAGCGAGCTAACGATCGTCGTCCTCAAAGATCCATCGGTGCAGATGATGAACCATCGTGAGGTGGGTGTCCAGGTGCAGCAGGGCGGAGAATCGCCAAGATGTCCTGCTGCTGCCGATGCACCTCTCTCACGAGGGAGAGGAGCTCCTGATGCTCTAGGCGCAGCTCCTCAAAACGTGTGTCCACCCGCTCCGCAAAGCATCGGCGGCATCGAGGATGTGTCCGTAGAATGACGCTCGGCAGTTAGCCTCCCGCAGACACCCTCGGAACACTGCAGACCACCCTTAGCAACTCCTTCCGCGAAGAAGATCCTCTGGTGCCGGAGCGGCACCTGCTACCCGCCGTGCTGGGTCCCAGAAGACGGATCCTCTGTCGGCCTTCAGGCCCGCCAATGAGAAACTCCGTCGAGTCATCTGATCATATTTTCTATTCATGACTTTAATGACTCCTATATTGACATCAATGCCTACAGAGCTGAGCCATTGAGTGAGGACATTTCCAAATGGTATGTGAATCTTCCCATTGTTTGGCCTTATGAAATGAATGATGCAGTGGAAGGTATTGAGACCAATGTTAATGTCTAAGTATTGATGAAAGATATGCATGAGAAGTAAGTGTGGAGGGCGAACCAAGGCCAAACCACGGGTAACTATGGGGAGAAGACAATGAGCAACGACCTTATAAAGGACATTGTCAGAGGCAGAAAGTTCTTGTGATTGAAATAAATTGGTGTTCAAAGGTCGAGGATAGTGATAGAAAGTATCATGAAGGAATCTAAAGAAATCTCCTCAAAGGAGATGGAAGAGGTTCACTCAAGATGGATATAGAGTGAAATCATTCTCAAGAAAGACATCCGAGAAAATCGGTCGATCTGGATTTTGAAATCCGGATCGCTGAGCAACACGAGTCCGGTATCTCGGCCCATCTCCACGATCGTAGGTTGTTGAAAAATTGAGAGAGAAGGGTGATATTTACGCGATGTTCACGAAAACTAAAGACTCAAGGTTGTAATGTTGGATGATTTGAACAATGTCGAAACAGTAGTCTTTAAGAAACTTGGAATCCATTGATCTAGGTGGAATAAGTTGGAATTTGTTTTTATGAACAGCACTTTCCAGGGCGGAATTTGGAAATCGAGGATCACAGAGGGTTGAGGTTTGTGGGCCCTCATTGGTCGGAGGTGCCCGGGTGCGCTTAGTAGCAAAGTGCTTAATTCTAAATGGGTGAAAAGACAACACAAAAAAAATATGCACAATGTAGGTTGATGATGCATGGACAGAGACAACAAGACAAGCATGGGTTAGTGAAATACAATCATAGGAACAAAACAAACATTGATCAGGAATGAAAATATACCTAGGCGGCATGGTGAACAAAGATCAGTGCCGGACCACGAAACCCTAGCCGAGTGACTGGAAACTAGAGCGCGAACGGAGTGACAAGAGAAGGTCCTCGAGTTGGAGAGCACTCCAAATGGGATCACGTGTCGATGAAGTCGCCGGAAAACAAAGGAGAACGGCTAAGAGGTGCGGTGGAAGGTCGTCGGAAGAGGAAAAGAAGAGAGAAATCGAGAGGTTCTGGCGAGTCAAACCGGTGGAAAGCCCTAAAAACCGCGACACCAGTCGACTGCCGTTAGTCGGCAGTCGAACTGATGGTGATCCGATCGAATCGATACGAACGATTTCGACGATTACATGCGTCGTCGATCGCCATAAATGGCGAATCGATGGTTATTATCGAATCAATGACCAGTTGCATATGAACGATTTCAGATACAGCGTCGATCGCCATAAATGGCGGCCGACCGATAATGAACCGGTAAGCCGGTTCGATATCGGCGATATCGGTCGCGGCGTTAGGTACTCGGTGATATCGATCGATAGCCTTTTGGCGGTTAAAAATTCATAATTAATTCAATAAAGATCAAAAAATCACGAAATTTTGTGGGTAATATTGTTAGATCATTTCCTATCAAGGAAAAATTATTTTAAAATTATATTACCTCTAGATTTTGATATTGAGACAATCTTGAGATTTTGCAAAAGTTATGATATTTTTGCAAAACTTTGTATCACTTTGGCTTATCAATAGGAAATTGTTTCTCAAGGTTTGATAGACATAGTTTATATTTTATTTTATTTGACATTTCCAATCATATTCTTGGAGCTATATGCACATTAATTGTACATAGGCCTTCCCAATGATTGGTCCAATGAAGGATTAATGTTTCTAGATGACACTTTGGTTCATAGTAATGCATCATAACAAGCATGATGAACCAAGTGCATCTTCCTAACATCTCACATGTTGTCTAGGTGGCTCAATACAAAAATCATGGTTTTCTAAGTGTTTTGTGAGATGGTTAAAGGTATAAATCCTAGTATTTCTATAGAATCATGCAAAACTACACTTCTATTCTACAAAGCACATCCCAAGTTCTCTCCTAAGTGATGAAAATTCTATTTCAGGGAGAGGCTTGGTAAATATGTCGGCTAGGTTGGACTTAGATTCAATGTAATTAAGCTCAATGTCCCCCTTAGTCACATGGTCTCTAATGAAGTGATGTTTCACTTCAATGTGCTTGGTCCTAGAGTGATGCACCGGATTTTTGGTCAAGTTAATGGTGCTCACATTATCACAAAGTACTTTCATGTTAGAGTAAGTTAGCTCATAATCTTCTAAGGTATGTTTCATCCATAATAGTTGAGCTACACAACCACCCATAGCAACATATTCGGCCTCGGTGGTGGATAAAGCAACACAAGGTTGCTTCCTACTACTCCAACTCACTAGGGAGGACCCAAGGAATTGACATCCACCACTAGTACTCTTCCGATCCAATTTGCAACCGGCATAATCGGAATCGGTGTACCCAATTAAATCAAAACACCTAGTCCTAGGGTACCATAGACCTACATTTAGTGTGCCTTTGACATATCTTAAAATTCTTTTAACGGCAACTAAATGAGATTCCTTAGCACATGATTGATACCTAGCACACATACCAACCGCAAATAATATGTCGGATCTACTAGCGGTTAAATACAAGAGGCTACCAATCATGCTCCTATAAAGGGTAAGATCTATTTGTTTTCCTTCACTATCACTATCTATTTTGGTATTGGTTGCCATTGGAGTTGACACTACCTTAGCATTTTCTAAACCAAATTTCTTAATCATTTCCTTAGAATATTTGGTTTGATAAATGTAAATTCCTTCACTAGTTTGTTTAACTTGCAAACCTAGGAAGAAATTTAATTCTCCAACTAGACTCATCTCAAACTCTTTTTCCATATTTTGAATAAAGTCTTCAAGAAGCTCATCATTTGTTGACCCAAAGATAATGTCATCAACATATACTTGGGCTACAAAAATGTCCTTAGATGTTGACTTTATAAAGAGAGTTTGATCTATACTACCCCTTCTGAAATCCTTAGAGATTAGGAAAGTTGACAATCTTTCATACCAAACCCGGGGAGCTTGTTTCAAACCATATAAGGCTTTCCTAAGTTTGTATACATGGTTTGGGTAGTCCATATTTTCAAACCCGGGAGGTTGTTCTACATACACCTCTTCCTTAATAAACCCATTTAGGAATGCCAATTTGACATCTATTTGATGGAGTTTGAAACCCATATAGGAGGCATATGCTAAAAGTATTCTAATGGACTCTAATCTAGCAACCGGGGCATATGTTTCATCATAATCAAGTCCTTCAACTTGATTAAAACCCCTTGCAACTAATCGTGCTTTATTTCTAGTGATATTCCCTTGGTCATCTAGTTTGTTCCTAAAGACCCATCTTGTAGTAATAATAGTGTTTTCACTTGGTCTAGGAACTAACTCCCACGCTTGACTCCTATCAAATTGAGCCAATTCATCTTGCATTGCTAAGATCCAATCCGGATCAAGTAATGCATCTTTAATGTTTTTGGGCTTAATTTGAGAAATTAGAGCTATATGACTAGTGGGGTCCCTATGGAATGACCTAGTCCTAACTCCTTGAGATAATTCACCCACAATTTGATCTAATGGGTGACTTTGATGAACTCTTATGGTTCTAGGAGGTGTATCAAGTTGAGTTTGATCATGATTTACTTCAATTCTATGTTCATTATCGGAATCATCCCTTACTTCCACTTGATCCAATCCTCCCCTTGATTATTACCCCCTAAGTTTAAATCTTGAAATTGTTTGGTAATTTCTTGATTTTCATTATTTATGTCATCATCAATAGGGGATTTTCTAGGGTATGTATTTGAAGTTTCATCAAATTGAACATTTGAAGATTCTTCAATTTTTTGAGTCCTTTTATTGTAAACTCTATATCCTACACTAGTGGATGAGTATCCAACTAGGATTCCCTCATCCGCTTTGGACTCAAATTTACTTAGGTTGTCTTTGGTATTTAAGATATAGACTTTACATCCAAAGACCTTAAAATAATGAATTGTTGGAATTGTACCATTCCACAATTCAAATGGAGTTTTTCCTAAAAACCTATGAATTAATACCCTATTTTGGATATATCAAGCTGTATTAACCGCTTCCGCCCACAAGTAGCTAGGTAAGGAATATGCATTAAGCATTGTCCTAGCTGCTTCTTGTAGGGCACGATTTTTTCTTTCCACAACCCCATTTTGTTGGGGTGTTCTAGGACAAGAAAATTCATGCTTGTACCCTTGTTCTAAGCAAAAAGTTGAAAAGTTAGAATTCTCAAACTCTCCACCATGATCACTACGGATCTGGTTGATTTTGAGTTTTCTTTCATTTTCTACTCTTTTGCTAAATCCTATGATTATTTCTAAGGTTTCATCCTTATTTTTCAAGAAAAACACCCAAGTAAACCTAGAAAAATCATCTACTATTACCAAGCAATATTTACTACCAATTATAGATGGGGTACTATGGCAATCAAATAAATCCATATGTAGTAATTCTAATGGTAAAGCGGTACTAAGTAAATTTTTACCTTTGTGTGATGTTTTTGATTGTTTCCCTTCTTGACAAGCATCACACATCTTGTCCTTGAGATATTTGACTCTAGGCAATCCTTTGACTAGCTTCAATTTTGCTATTTTGGCTATATTCTTCATGTTTATGTGACCTAGTCTCCTATGCCAAAGCCAACTTTCTTCCTCTTTTGCAATAAGACACTTAGTGGAAGGATTAGTAGCATAAGATAAATCAACATAATATATATTTGATTTTCTAAAGCCTACTAACATGCAATCATTTATAGTTTTGTGTCTTATAAAGCATTTTGAGGAATCAAACTTAACATCAAAATTTGCATCACATAATTGGCTTACACTAAGTAAGTTAAATTTCATAATTTTAACTAATAGAACTTTATGATTAGCAAGATTGGGAGATACCTCAATGGTGCCCTTTCCTAAAATTTTAAGTTTGCCGCTATTACCAAAGACACTTTTCCTTGGCTAGTGTGGTTGATAGTGGAGAATTTTTCTCATCCCAGTCATATGCTTTGAGCACCCACTATCAACTATCCACAAGCTTGGTTCTTCTACCTATGTCACATGAAAACACAATCCTTAGGTACCCAAATCTTAGGACCACTAACATTAATTATAAATTTCTTTGGTACCCATGCTTTTCTCCCCTTGCTTTTAATCATGGATTTTCTACTAACTAGGGATGCAAATGCTACCTCTTTCTCCTTAGGTCTATATCCTAAACCGGCCTTATTGTAAATTGCCCTTTGGTCCTTAATAATCATATCTAGATATTTGGAACCATTAGTGAACTTTTCTAGGCATGTTCTTAATTTACTTATTTCTTTTCTTAACTCATCATTTTCATCCCTAAGAGTACAATCATCATCACTAGATGGTTTATCACATGATGCATCTATATTCTTAAATGATTTGATTTCTAATTTTAGATCCTTAATCCTAGTTTTTGATCTATTTAAAGCATTTTGTAAACATGCAATAGTCTTATAAAGTAAATCTACTTTGGGTGAGTCATTTACCTCATCATCATCACTTGATGATGATTCATCACTTGAAGAGGAAGAAGACTCCTCGCTTGAGCTTCCGGTTTCTTCCAATGCCATGAGGGCTAAGTTCCGGGTTGAATGGCAAACTTCTTCATCGTCGGTAGACTCCTCCATACTTAGAGTGTCCCACGTTTGTGCCATCATCGCCTCCTTCTTCTTCTTATCCTTCTCCTCCTTTTTCTTTAGTTTCGGGCAATTGGGCTTTATATGCCCTTTTTTGTTGCAACCAAAACACGTCACGTTAGAAATAGAATTTGAATTGTTAGAAGATTTACCTCTTGAGGATTGAAACATCCTCTTCACATCTTTCTTGGTGAGCCTCCTTGACTTCCCACCAAATTTCTTGACGTAGTGTGCTACCTCACTTGCCGACAACTCATCCTTACTACTTGATGAGTCCTCCTCGGATTCGGATGAGGAAGACACCTCCTTCTTTTCTTTTTTCTTCTTCTCCTTCTTTCCTACAACAAGAGCTATACCCTTCTCTTTGGATGAAGTGTTAGCTTGTTCATGCAATTGAAATTCATAAAATAACTCATCTAATTTAACTAATGAAAGATCCCTAGAGACCTTATAGGCATCTACCATTGAGGCCCATAAGGTGGTCCTAGGGAAGGCTTGTAGTACATACCTCACAAGGTCTCGGTTATCGACCTTTTCACCTATAACGTGTAGTCCGTTGACTACCTCCTTGAAGCACCCGTGCATTTGGCTCACCGTTTCATTTGTCTTCATAGTGAAGCTTTGGAGTTGGCCAATCAAAAGATCCCTCTTGGCCCTTCTTGTCTCTTTGGATCCTTCGTTGAGTTTGATGAGCTTCTCCCAAAGCTCTTTTGCGGAGTTGAATGGCCCGACCTTAGATAGTTGCTCCTTGGATAGACCACATTGAAGTGTGGTCGTTGCTTTTGCATTCGCTTGTGCTTTCTTGGCCATCTCTCTTGTCCAATCCTTTGTCGGTAGTGGTGCTCCGAATTCGTCGACCGACTTCTCAAAACCATCTACAATACTAAACCAATTTTCAATATCGTTCATTAAATAATACTCCATCCTACCTTTCCAATATCCAAAATTGTTGCCGTCGAAGAACGGAGGCCTCGCCGTGCTATACCCCTCTTGAAATATCATCTTTGCTCCGGTTGATTGCTAGATCTTCCGATGCGATCCAGGCTCTGATACCACTTGTTAGGGATCGTTTGAAAGCTAGAGGGGGGGTAAATAGCGCTTTTCGTTTCTACAAGAGTAATTAGCGGAAGCAAACACAAATAATATATGTAAAAATAAAAAACAATGCTAACAAAGCCTTTACGTGGTTCGGAGATAACGCTCCTACTCCACGGCGATCCTTAAGGTGGATCAACCCAAGCAATTTCAATAAGAAGCTTTCTCTTTACAAAGACCTCCTCTTCTTACAAAAGATGACAATGAAGATTTGAGAGGAGAAAGGAGATTAATACACTTAGAAAGCTTGGAAAACTTGTAGGAGCTTAGAAGAAAGATCAGAATATAAGCATTAGCCCCTTCTTGCTCCCCTTGGGCTCTTTTTATAGGAAAGAGCCTCTTTTTCCCGTTGGAGGTCTATCAGTCGATTGATGACTTACATCAGTCGACTGCCGCCGATTCTAACGGCTTCTGAACAGCCGAATTTATGGGATTTTCCGTCATCATCGCCAACGGGAAGACTATCGATCGGCCACAGCGATGCGATTCGATATCTTGCTAAATAGCCGGGTCAGTCGGCCACGGGCTATTTATGGCGATCGGCGCCGATAATAATGGCGATCATTTGCCGGCTATCTTTGCGATCAGTCGAAGTCGATCGTCACCCGGTGAGGATAACCCCATCGACCGATGCATGACCTTCCAACCTCTAATGTCAGATTTTAAGGGCCATTCGGCCGACACCATGTTCGGTCGGCACACTCCAAGTATGACTAATTCATACTTGAAAACATAACCTAAGCCTAGACTTAACCTTCTAGCTTCTCCATCAGCCTTGCGCCTCTAGGATTTCTCTGAGTCCACGACTCCATCCATGCGCTTGCCTTCAAAAGCTTCCTTCGGTTTCGTCATGCTTTGGGTTTCTTCTTTGCCAAAGTACGCTTGGACTTTACGCCGCCAAGACTACATGCTTGGACTTATGCCGCCAAGACTTTCCTTTGGTCTTCCTTTTCCAAGGACTGCTTGGACTTTACGCCGCCAAGACTACATGCTTGGACTTATGCTGCCAAGACCTTTCCTTGACTTCTCTTTGCCAAGATCACACTTGGACTTGTCTTTTACCAAGTCTTCATACTTGGATTTTCCTGTCACTTAAACATGTATACAATTAGATCACAAAACATTGCCTAACTTAGATGATTATCCAAACATCAAAATATATATAAATGCTTGGGGCATTGTTGCACCAACATTATGCTGCCAAGACTCCCGCTTGGATTTTACGCTGCCAATATCAAACCCTTGGACTTCTCAAATGCCAAGACTCAAGCTTGGACTTTCCCTTGCCAACCCATGTTGGACTTTCCATGCCAAGACCCATGCTTGGACTTTCCATTTGCCAAGACCCATGCTTGGACTTCTCATTTGCCAAGACCCATGCTTGGACTTCTCATGCCAAGTACTCAAGACTTGGACTTTCCTTGCCAACCTATGTTGGACTTTTCATGCCAAGACCATGTTTGGACTTTCCTTGCCAACCCATGTTGGACTTTACATTGCCAAGACCCATGCTTGGACTTTTACATTGCCAAGACCCATGCTTGGACTTTTCATGTGTCAAGTGTCCCACTTGGACTTTTCATGCCAAGTACTCAAGACTTGGACTTTACCAAATGCCAAGTGTTCCACTTGGACTTTCCCATGACAATTACATTGTCATATGTTTTTGTCGAAACATCAAAACATCACTTGAGTCAAACTTGAGTCCTGGTCAATTGTGACCTGGGCCGATTGCACCAACAATCTCCCCCTTTTTGATGTTTGACAAAAATCAAACAAATCATTTGAGTTAGACCACTAACTCAAATCCCTTACCAATTATCCCAAATTGGTAAACACTCTCCAAATGTTCTCCCCCAAACATTCTCCCCCTTTTTGACTCACATCAAAAAGGTTATCTCTCCAAGGAGGTCAATGTCTCATGTCCCAATGAGATCTTACAATCTCCCCCTTTTTGACCTAAAAATATCTAGGATGCCTACCATCTTCCTAGTGATAAGTCACATATCACTCAAGAGAGGCAATCCTATAATCTCTCCCAATTTCCAAATTGGGTATCAAAAACCCATCAATTTTCCCAATTGATGATACTCTCCCAATAACTTCTCCTCTCCAAGGAGAAAAACACATCCATCATCCCAAGATGGATAACTCCCCCTAAAGGCTTGCTCCCCCTTGACCATTGCACCAACAATGTCCTTGGGAAGCCCCTAAGCCAATAGGAACTCTAAACCATCAAAATTAAGGTTCTAAGTTCAACATAGAACTTTCACTCACCCTAAATTTGATACTTTGACCTAACACAGCTCCTAATCCATATCCAATGAATTTTCACCCTTTATAATGCTTCCTAAAGCATATCCTAGGGTTAGGAGTGATTAGGAACCTTTTCCATAGCTGAACACGGGCTAAACAAACCTTGTTAACCCGAAATCAGACCTGGCAGTCGACTCCTGACAGTAATCAGTCGACTGCCACTCTCATCTCGATTTTCAGTTATTAGAAATGAATTTTGGAAATTCATAAATAATTATACGTAATTCGAAAAATCGTGAAAATTCATACGTATAATACTTATGACACACACAATGGGTGAAAAATATTTGAAAATTATTTTACCCATAAAATAGTGAGTTTGATACAAAACTCAAAACCATTGAAATTTTCAATGTTTTGGCCCTATTTTGTATCAACTTCATCAATGGTGATTGCTATCAAAAGATAGACTTCACCAAGGTTTTTCAAAATGATTTTAAAATGTTTTCAAAACCTTATTTTGGATCATATTCCTTGGGCTCTATGTACATGACTTGTACACATGCTTTCCCAATGATCCACATTTGAAATTAGATGAGTTTTAGTTCATCTAGATGCAAACACTATGCACCTTGAACTTAACTCATATCTTAGCATCTCACATGTATCTAGGGAGTATAAATACACATACATGTCAATTGGATGTGAGATGTGGGTTTTGGTTCATTTAATCTAGGGTTTCATGCATTTTTCTAAGGCAACCCTACTTGATTCCCTTATAAATGGGACTCCAAGTCATGCCATTGTCCTTAAATCAATTTCAATCAAATTATCTTAAATGCATGAAATGTATGATCATGACATAATGATAGCAAAAATTAAAGCATGGCCAATGATCATGATGTCATGACATATGATATAACCTAACAACTCATGACATTAACCTAAAACCTAAACATGATCATGACATTTTATATGATTAAAACTAAGTATGATGTCATGGCATGTTATATGGCAAACAAAACATGACATATAAAATATATAGGTATAGTAATACCTAAATTTTAATATTAATTGCCATTTGATATAATTAAGTATATTTTGCCATATTAACCTAAATTTTCCCAAGTGTGCCAAAAACCCAAAATGACACACTACGACCTCTAAACCTAAATTGTGCCAATTTGACCATTTTATCAAGCTTCTCAAATAATATTGGCACTCCCTAAAATCTTTTAGGATGATAATTCAAATCTATTTCCAAGGTATCCATAACCTTGAAAATAACCTAAAATGCCACATTTATCATGGTTGAGTTAGCTACCCATCCAATCAAGGTTGGCACACCCTAAACCCATCTAGCGTGAATCAATCACGCTCTTAGGAACCCAAAATCGATTTGAGCTCCTAGGGTTAATTAGGTATTCCTTAGGGATAACCTCCCTAGATACCTTCCTAATGACCCTCCTAGGCTTGTTAGCCTTGGTCATTTGGGTCTTACCTAGGTTGACTCTAGGGGTAACTCCCCTTGCAACCTTCTTAGTGGCCACCCTAGGTTTCCTTGAAACCCTAGCCACTAGGCACACCCTTTGGTCAATTCTAGGGATGACTTCCCTATTGACCTTGGTCTTCCTAGACCTAGTTTGTGTTCCATAGTCAAATGGAACACTATGGTAAGCTACCTTAGGCTTAGGTTTGTGACCCAAACCTTGCTTGCCTTTGGTTGACTTTTGACTCTTAGGTTCTTGGTGTTGACTTTGACTTTTGGACCTTTGACTTTGACCATTTGACCCTTTAAATTGATTTTGTATATTCCTAAGAGTCTTTTCTAGTTTTTCAAGCCTTGACCTCAAGGCTTGATTTTCAACCTCTAATTGCCCAATTGATTTTTGATTAAGTTTTTGGGCATTACCATTTTCTCTAGGCATATGCCTACCCTTCTTAGGGTTTAGACCTAGGTGCTCTTGCACCTTTCTAATTGTCTCCCTAGGTAAAAATTTTCTAGAGTTATTTGACCTAGGTTTGTCCTTAGATAAGTTGTTTTTAGGGACATTAGTCCCAAATTTCTCTCTATTATCTAAGTGAATATTTTTAGCTCCTAAACAAAAGTATTTATTTCTATTAGCATGCTTTTCATGGCAAATTGCTAGGGAATTGAAATTTCTAGCATGCTTTTGTCTATTAACTAAAGAAAGAGCATTATTAACTTGATATACCTTAGGGTTAGCCTTAGTAGCTCCCCCTACTTGTGATGCTCCCCTTTGCCCCTTCTTCTCCCCCTTCGGGCATTGACTCATGTAATGACCTGGTAGTCGGCATTTGAAGCAAATCACTTGCTCCTTGCTCTTTTTCATTAAGGCACCGGTCTCCTTGACTTTTGGCACGGGTGGAGTCTTGTTAACCCGTTTAGGACACTTACTCTTGTAGTGTCCTTTCTCCCTACACTCAAAATATATAATATTCATTTTATTATTAATTGAAATGCTTGAGTTACCTAGGGTGGTTGTGGTGGTCGGAGTGAATTCTTGAGCTTGCTCTTCCTCTCTACCGGATGTAGATGGTTCTTCTTGTTGCTCCGGTATCGAGGATGCCCTAATCTCCTCCCCTTCTATCCTAGAGGTGGAGGTCTCCTCTTCTTCCATCACTTCTACCTCTTCCGATCCGGATGTTGATTCCCTATCAACCTCCGAATCCTCTAGCTCTTTGGATGTTTCTTCTTGAGCTTGAGAGGGTGATGGTCCTTCTTCTTGGACGGGTGATAGACTTTCATGGAGCTTGGCCAAATCGCTCCATAGCTCCTTGGCATCCACATAGTCACCTAGGCTACACAAGAGATCATTAGGAATTAAATCAAAAATGAATTTGATTACCTTCTTGTTTTTATCGAATTGTTGGAGTTGCTCCTCACTCCATCTCTTCTTCTTGAGAAGCCCTCCCTTTGGTCCCTTAGGATATTCAAATCCTTCCATCAAGATAGACCATTCTTCGAAGTCCCTCATCATTAGGAAGTCTTCAATTCTTGACTTCCATTGCTTAAACCCTTCTTGTCCGTATAGAGTGTAGGGCACCGGTGTGTTGATGTCCCAACCTAATTGATCTTGGACTTCCATCTTTTACCCTTTAGCGTCTTGCTCCCGGTTGTTAATCCGTTGAAGAGCAACCTTGCTCTGATACCAATTGTTGGGGATTTGACGCCAATAGAGGGGGGGGTGAATAGCGTTGTGACCGTACGAAGATGGAATTCGATCGTGATCGTGTCTACAATTTCGTTAGTGCAGCGGAATATAGAAATGAAAGCAATAACGAAATACAACAATCACGAACACAAAGATATAACGTGGTTCGGAACCACACGGTTCCTACTCCACGGATCGAGCTCTAAAGAGCTCTAGTGATGCACACGCAATCACTAATCAATAATAACTCCTCGGAACAATCCGGAGGCGGAGAAACCTCGTACAAGGATTACACTAAGTAATACACAAGATACAAGCAAATACAAGTAAGAAATACAATGCAAGTAAAGGAAAAACAACTTTACAAGAGCTTTGGATTGCTTGATCTTTGATTGCCTTGAACTAGCTTTGAAGGACTGGAAAGCACCAACTTCCCCCTTCAATTTCGCCCAAGAAAATCGCTTGCAAAAACCCTCCCGTCGAGCTCCTTTTATCCTTGCGCGCGACCTGGATTTCCGCCCATCAGTCGACTGCCATAAGTCACCAGTCGACTGATGCCACTGTTGTCGTGAGACAACGGATCGATCCACGCTGGAAAAACTCCAACGGATCTCTTGGCAGTCGACTGCCAACATTGGCGATCATTGTCGGCGTAGTCATTGCCCGATCGGCTACTGAGCATTCTGCGCTCGCGGTGAACTAGCGATCGTCGACCCTTAGCGATCATTGCCGTAGACATCGATTCATTGCTACAATGAGCGGATCATTGCGAGCATTCGACTCTTAAACGGCAGTCGAACTCAAGTCGACTCACGGCAGTCGAACCGGCCATAATGTCAGTCGACTGCCAACCTCAAGAATGAGGTTTTAACCCAAGTATGGTGCCCCCATACTTGCTAGACCACCCTTAGCCTAGACCTAAACCTTCTAGCCACCTCCATCAGCCTCACGCCTCTCGGATCCCTCCAAGTCATTCATGACTTGTTCATCTATCGCGCTAGCCTTCAGGTGCTTCCGTCGGCTATGTCATGCTAACGGTGTCTACACCGCCAAGGCACATTGGACTTACACCGCCAAGACTCTGCTTGGACTTTACGCCGCCAACCATTGGTCTTATGCTGCCAAGACTCCCGCTTGGACTTTACGCTGCCAATATCAAACCCTTGGACTTCTCAAATGCCAAGACTCAAGCTTGGACTTTCCCTTGCCAACCCATGTTGGACTTTCCATGCCAAGACCCATGCTTGGACTTTCCATTTGCCAAGACCCATGCTTGGACTTCTCATTTGCCAAGACCCATGCTTGGACTTCTCATGCCAAGTACTCAAGACTTGGATTTTCCTTGCCAACCCATGTTGGACTTTTCATGTCAAGACCATGCTTGGACTTTCCTTGCCAACCCATGTTGGATTTTACATTGCCAAGACCCATGCTTGAACTTTTACATTGCCAAGACCCATGCTTGGACTTTTCATGTGCCAAGTGTCCCACTTGGACTTTTCATGCCAAGTACTCAAGACTTGGACTTTACCAAATGCCAAGTGTTCCACTTGGACTTTCCCATGACAATTACATTGTCATATGTTTTTGTCGAAATATCAAAACATCACTCGAGTCAAACTCGAGTCCTGGTCAATCGTGACCTGGACCGATTGCACCAACATAAAACACCATTTGCAAGACAGAAGTGAAAGCTTCCAACAAAGTCTGACCGCAAATGATTTACACATATTTGAATGACACTAATTTACATCATGGGAGACACTAACTCAAGCAAATGAAAGAAAATGAACCAATGACACTATATGTGCTGTGACAAACCAATGCAAACAAACCAATCAAAGATGACTAAGAGGTAGAAATGAATGATATCATATAAGAATCAAGCTGACACTTAAGTAACAAAACCTACACCATGATTGCATCTGCAGTAACAATTTTTACAATACTCTACTTATTTAGGACACTGAATTATTTACCCATTTGCTAAAAATTCACATTAAAATTTCCAGAATGTGGTGATTAAACCAATGTAAATACATCATTATTCTGCAAACATAAAGGATACTCTTTTCTTAGCTGCAAGGAGTGAATCTTTGGACAAGGAGCGATGTCCATTTTCTGTTACAAACCAATGACATGGTATCAATGCACGGAAAGTAGAAAAGAAAATTGGCAAAGATAAAATTTGAAGGGAAAAGGTGGAATGCAAGAGACAAAACAAGTTAATATATTAAAGAAGGTACCATTTCCGAACAAAAATAAGGGATTTCGAAAAGCAGGAAAGTAAAAAAAAAATGAAAGTTCAAAATAATGAGCAAGGTAGACAATTCGAAAGTACACAACCAACACTACACCAAGAGCAAGCATAATAAGCCCCGATCGTTACCTTTCAACACCAGCGCATAAATGGAAGATTTTTCTTCACTAAATTAAAACCCCATAACAAACCTCAATATACAAACAAAATAGACTTCCAAGGCAAGGTAGCATGTCATAATACCAAGGATAACAGAAAGATTACAGCATTATCAAAGCCAAGAGCCAAAATAACTCAAAAGAAAAACAAAAAACTGACGCCCTAACAAGTTTTATCCTCTTCCGAAAACAGAACCACATGGGATAGGCAGAACCCTAACTAAAACGTGTAGATCGAAAACCGAAATAGATAAACTCAAAATAACAGGTTTTAGCAGGAGTTCATCTAAACACACGCTGTGATCGTCATTTGAGGTTGTCGTTAGAGGTGGTTTGTCGATCCAGTCAAGTGTGATGGACACCGACGCCAGCAATCGTAGTCATTGAAACACTGCAACAAACCGACGCACAGGCGAAATGCAGAGGAGCAAAGAGCAAGATAGGGCACCGACGTTGAGAAGATGGATGTTGGTTGCAGTGTCGACGGTGGTGGTGTCGCCGCCAAGAAAAAACTCTGGTGTCGCCTATACAACGCCGACGTCTTGTGGCACGCTGCAGCCTCGAGGATTTGGGGGTAAAAATTACGCAGGAGAAAATTAAATCTAGTCATAACAATATTAATTAATATAAGTTAATATTTATATTATATACAATGACATTTAGTAAATGTGTCATTATAAATACTTTAACTGGACATAATTTTTAAAATCATTATCTTGTTTAATAAATGTCGTGATAAACCTTTTGTAACTACACAATATATTAAGTGTCGTTAAGAAAATGTCATAATAGATCATTATTTTTATATGTACATTTTCATCACTTCAATCGCTTTGACGATAAAAATAAAAATTATTATAATATATAGAAAATTCATTTACCATTGGCACGAACTTGTAATAATGTGATTTTAATCGCTTCCAAATTCTTGACACAGTTTTAGCGAGTCGATGATTGTTGTAATAATCAGCGATAAGTTTCCAAAAAGCTTGATCCTTCTGGTCATTACTGATGACTGCGTCGGTGCTGATAGTGACCCATGAGTTCGCAAGGATCACGTATTCGTCAGGAGACCAAATTGCTCGCTTTGAATAATCTATTTACGGCTTGTATTCGGGCTCTGTCTGTGATGAATGCGATGACCACTGAGTTGCTGGAACTGCTGATGGCGTTATAGGCTCTTTGTCGTTGACAGTTATATCAATATTATCCCTTCTTGATTTATTCAAAGGTATTGTTGGTGGTTGAAGAGGAGAAAATAGATGCGGTAGAGTTGACCTTCCAAATTAATTATCCATTGCCGACCAATCTTGAGATGGATACATATAAAACAGAGATAGGGAATGCTATTCGGATTCATCGAAATTTTTTGAAAACTTTGAAAATTTGGAGGATATTATGGAACATTTGAAAAATTTGGAGGATATTGAGTGTGAGATGAAAATTGAGAATATTAGATATTTGAAGGAATACAAGTATTTTGAAAAGAAGTTTCTTCTACATTTGAAGAATTCAAAAGATTTATAAAAGAAGAATTGAAATTTACATCCATCTTAAGAAAGAAAAAGAGAATGACAAGGTCACAGGAATGAAGAAGAAAAGATTTATAAGAGAATTATAAAAGGAACGAGTAAATGAAAGTGTATTTATAGAAAAAATTTATTTTAAAAAAATTTAAAAATAATCATTGAACAATAACTAAAAAATCAACCGTTGTTCAACGAATAAATCTGCAACCTTTGTTGATAGATTTTTTTTTATTAATCAATTTTTTTTAACTAATATACATATATATATAGCGGCTCCTCAAGTGAGAAGTCGCTCCTGCTCGTGAGTTGAGAATCACTCTCTCTCACAATGGGAGGGAGTGGTATCTCTCATGTCAACTCCCTTAGTGGGAGCTCAAAGGAGTTTCCACTATGATGCTCTTAAAAGTATTTTGATAATTATTAAAAGACAGTTTTGAGAATGAAAGTAAACGGTAAATACTTTGAGATGAAAATGAATTAATGCAAATGCATGTAGCATAAATATATGAAAGAGGTAGAGCAAATATCACATGGACACCTTTCTTTCTTTATTATTTTTTCTTTTCCAAAACATCAAAAAAGTTTTTTTTTTAAATTTATTATAAAATACTACCTTATGTTTAGCCTGTGATGATCTTCTTCTTCTAAAGGCAACAATGTGCACCATTCTATGCTTGTTTTTTTTCTTAATGTTTTACATATATGAGAATATAAATTATTATATATTTTTGCAAGGCAAATGACATTTGATGCAATATTTTCCTACATAGAATAATAACAATACCTCATTAACTATATTATTTTTTGAGTTTTTAAAATTTAAAATATCTTTTATTTTTTCCCTGTTGTTTAAATTTTAAATTTTATGTTTTAATATTTTCATACAATGTTTTTATTTTTTAAATTTTTTTCATATGATTTTATCGTAGCCGGAATATTGCAAAATAAGAGAGTAAAAAAGATATAATTAGTACATAATACGTGATTTGTAGAGCTAAACAATTTCTAAAGCACCACAGTAAATATGTTAATAATTTAGCTCACGCGCCTGCGGCGCTTCGCCCCGTGTCTCCGGCAAGCAACCAACGAGTTGTGTCAAGTCCTTGAATTGTTCTTAACGGCACGGTAGGTAGGTGACTAGCCAAGCCGCTACGCTCGTTGACGAGCGGCACGTCATCGATGATGGGGCTGCAGAGCGAGCTGAGGTCGCCGCTGTGCGCAATGTAGTTGCAGCTCCAGAAGACGACGCGCATGCAATACTTGGCAGCTGCGAACCGCAGCACCGAACGCTTCCACCTCCCTTCCCCTTGGATTCGTACACCACCTTCACCGCGTGCTCCCCTGCGAAGGCCTCCACTAACAGCGGCCCCGTGCAGGCGTTGTCGGCGTCGCCCACAGTGAAAGTGAGCGCGCTGCGAAGGCCTCCACTAACAGCGGCCCTGTGCAGGCGTTGTCGGCGTCGCCCACGGTGAAAGTGAGCGCGTTGGTATTAGAAACACACAACTAACTCAAATGAAAATTAAAAAAAAATATTATATTAGAATGAAGACTTCAAATTGTGTTACAAACATTCTCTTTAAAATTTTATTTGATCTCTATTTTATACAATTACTCATGATCAAATTGTTAGTTATAGCCCTAGAACCAATCATGTGATGGTTGAATAGGGAACATTTTATATCATATTCTATAAAGGCAAAGGATTGGTTATTATATATTTACGTCTTGCTTGTGCCAGCTAAATTAAATATATAATAATGCCCTAGAAAAGTAGGTTCTTATCTACAGCACATCAATTGACATAATTGATTATGAGAGGCTGTAGAGAACACTTTCCTAAATGTTCCTAGTCAAGTATTAATATGCAAGGGCAATATTAATACATAAAGACTAGCATATAGGTCAATTGATGACTTGATCTCACAAGTCATGGATATATGATATCAAGTTGACACATGAGTATATATTAGAGAATATATACTGAACTGACCCGCCATGAGAAAGTTTCATGGATCGTCATATGAGTGTCATAAACTTTCTCATGTGACTATTGGTATGAATAGTCCTCAAACCTGAAGTCACTACGGTTCCCTACATAAGGAGTTATGTACTTTGGTATCGTCAAACGTCACCCGTAACAGGGTGGACCATAAAGGCGATTACTGGGTATATAACAAATTATGCGGAGGGATGTGAGTGATGTAGATGAGATCTATCCCTCCCATATGACGGGAGTGATATCTGTGGGCCCCTTGATTGAGTAGAACTACTAAAACGTATGACCATGCTCGAATGAGTCAATATGAGATATTGAACTCATTTGTTTGAGTTAGTTTACTCAGGGATCAAGAAACACATAGATTGATCGAGGATGACACGGTCTATGCCTCATTGGTCAATCTGATATCAAGGATAGAAGGACACGGTCATACATTATAGTAGTCACGGAAAGGTTAGTCGGATCTTGACTTATCTCGTAACTTGGGTAGCAATGATGTATTGCTAGATATCGCTCATTGCTTGTGTATCTAAAAGAGTTTAGATCCACTGCCAACGTTATGAGAGCCTATAGGGTCACACACAAAGAGCATGATGATTAGAAGAATTAGTGCATTCTAGTTTGACTAGAATAATTTGGGAATAAGCTTAAGTACAAAATGGTTTTTGAACTTTAAGCTTAATGAGAATTTTAGCTTATTGATTTAATGAGATTAATTCAATATGCTAAGCTTAATTGATTTAATAAGATTAATTCAATATGTTACCTTATTGATTTAATGAGATTAATTCAATATGATAACATAAGCTTATTGAATTAATAAGATTAATTCAACATCCATAAATGCCACATAAGCATGCCACCTAAGCATGCCACATAAGCATGCCACATAAGCATGATGAGTTGGAAGGAGACAAAGGGTTTTGACCCTTGGATTTCCTCTACATGTGGCCGGCCAAAACAAGGAGGATAACTCCTTGTTTAATTATCTTTCAATGCCATTGATTGCATTGAATGTGATAGGAGATGAAAGGTTTTTCAAATCCTATAAAACACCCCATGGGGTGGCCGGCCAAAGGAGTTGAGTTGGAGCTTAAGGCTTGGTGAGAGCTTGGTGGGAGAGGCTTTTGTTGTGTGGTTTTGTGAGTGTAAGCTAGCAAGAAGAGTAGTCTTCTTCTTCCTTTCTCTTCTTCCCTACCTTCCTCTCCTTTAGAGACTTCTCTAGCAAGAAGTAAAGGAGAGATCTTCTAGTTTTCTTTTGTGAGACAAGAGCTTGCTCGTGTGGATACATATAGAGGCACGAACATTTGAATGTGCTAAAAGATCCAACACATCCAAGGAAAAGCGGGATTGCAAAGGGCACGCAACAAAGGTAGAATTCTCCTATAAGATAGGTTTTCTTTTGAGAAATTTATTTTTGTACGAGTTTTGCTTTCGCAAGGATCACTTGGAAGGGATCCTAATTTTTCCGTTGCGCATATGCTATTTTGCACAAAGAGATCCCAACACAAATATCCTTTAGAATTAGATGAAACAATTGCCTAAATGTTTACACTAACAAATGATAACTCAAAATAAAGGAAAGGAGAGCAAAATTGCTCTTGTGTTTGCATCCACCTTGATCTTTTTATCCTTGTTGAAAGTTATATCTTTTGGATCAAAAGTTGTGACTTTTCCTTGATCAAAAGACGTGACTTTTTCCTTATCAAAAGTTGTGACTTTTTTCCTTTCATTTTCAATATTTAAAATATCCAACAATCCCCGTCATTTTCAATATGCTTTGTTTATGGATTACAAAACATATTTTGATAATTTATGCATTAATAATAATATCTTTCGATTGAACCATCATCTTAGTAATAATTTCTTATAACTTGTAAAATCATTTTAGTAGCTAAGCTTTGAACCAAAGATTTATGTAACAAGCCACATGAATTATCATACACAAATTCACTTCTTTCCATTTGTTATAACCAGCATACACTTTTAATTATGTCACAATTTTTTCATGAATATGTCAAAATTTAAGTCCAAAATTTTATGGATAATTAAATCATACATTCATATAGGCAAACTCTCAAATGTCCTCGCCATTTGTGGCACTTTGACTTATTAAGAACACTAAATTCATCCTCATTTTACTAGTGGGAAAATGAACACGCACTCATTATTTATATAGTGTTCCAACATTTAAACAATGTACTTTTCACTACATTGAATCTAAGATTATGCAATATGATAGCGTTGTATTGAGGTTTCCATTGTTAAGGTATATTTTATGAGCTTCAACCCCATCTCAATGGAAGTTCTTTCAACTGTATCTCTAGTTAATTCTTTTATCAAAGGATCAGCTAAATTGTCTTTGAACTTAACATAGTCTATGGTTATGACTCTAATTTTTTATTAAGTCTCTAACCATATTATGTCTCACTCTAATATGTTTTGATTTTCCATTATAAACTTCATTATAAGCTTTGACAATCATACTTGTACTATTACAGTGGATAGAAATAGGAGATATAGGTTTTGGCCACAAAGATATCTCATACAATAAGTTTCTTAGCCATTTGGATTCATTGCTAGCAGTAGCTAAAGCTATAAACTCAGTTATCATAGTGAAGTATGTTATACATGTTTGTTTCTTGGATGCCTAAGAAACAACTCCACCACTAAAATAAAGATCCACAACTTATTAAAGAGTGATCATCTTTATTTGTTATCCAACTCGCATTCGAGTAACCTTCAAGCACTGAAAGATCTCCTTTATAACTTATACTATAATTTATGGTTCTTTTGAGATATATCAAAATTCTTGTAACACCTAACTAATGTTGTTTTCTAGGATTACTTGTATACTGATGCAAGCGGGGTAGCGGAGCGGCACTAAAAACCTTCAATACGTGAGGTTAGAATAGAGAGGGGCAGAGAGAATCGAAGGAGAAGGGGAATTTACAAACAAAAGAGGATCACCTCTTTATTTAAACAAAAAAGGAATATTATTAATCAAAACTATATATCTTACAAAACCTAAACCTATGTTTAAATAGGCTTAGAAAGAGAATGTTTCTTAATGCTAAAAAAATAAACTAACTTTAATAGAAATTTCTTAACAAGTAAGAAAATAAAAAAAAATAAACAAACTAAATCAAAAATTTCTTAATGAAATACAAAAGTAAATATAAACAAAAAAAAATTAAATGAAAATTCGAAATAAATAAAATTAATAATAAAATATTAATGAAATTCTAAATAGCGGAGGCAGCGTGCTACGACCATGGCTTGGTCCATGGTTAGGTCGTGGTACTTGCTGGAGGTCCCATGTCGAGCCACGGAATGATCCACACTTGTGGTGGTTACCACGAGAAGGCTATGGTAGCCTTTAGGATAAAAGTTAATCCAAAATGTGTTGGTGCAATTGACCCAGGTCACGATTGACCGGATTCGAGTTTGACTCGAGCGATGTTTTGATGTTCGACAAAAATATATAACAATGTGATTGTCATGGTAAAGTCCAAGTCATGGGTACTTGACATGGAAACTCCAATATGGGTTGGCAAGGAAAGTCCAAGCATAGGTCTTGGCAAAGGAAAGTCCAAGCATGAGTCTTAGCATAGTAAGTCCAACATGGGTTCGCAAGGGAAAAGTCCAAGTCTTGTGTACTTGGCATTTGGAAAGTCCAAGGGGTTTGAATATTAGCAGCATAAGTCCAATGGTTGGCGGCTTAAAGTCCAAGCAGGAGTCTTGGCAGCGTAAGTCCAATGTGCCTTGGCGGTGTAGACACTGTTAGCATGACAATAGCCGATGGAAGAACCTGAAGGCTAGCGTATGGATGAACAAGTCATGGATGACTTGGAGAGATCCGATAGGCGCGAGGCTGACGGAGGTGGCTAGAAGGCTTAGGTCTAGGCTACGGGTGGTCTAGCAAGTATGGGGGTACCATACTTGAGGTTAAAATCTCATGTTTGAGGTTGGTAGTCGATTGACATTATGGCCGGTTCGACTGTTGAGAGTCGACTAGTGCTCGACTGCCGTTTAGGGCTGAAAAAGCCCTGGCAGTCGACTGATCATTGGATCAGTCGACTGATGGCAGTCGACTGCCATGGATGGCAGTCGACTGCTTGTTTGGCCGCGAGCACAGAACGCTCCGTAGCCGACTGGCAGTCGGCTACGGGCGCTGGCAGTCGACTGCCAATGTTGGCAGTCGACTGATGAGAGTCCCGTTGGAATTTTTTCAGCGTGGATCGAGCCGTTGTCTCACAGCAACAATGTCATCAGTCGACTGATGGCCTCGATCAGTCGACTGCTAGGCGGAAATTCAGCCCGATGTAGGTTAAAAGGAGATGTTCATGGGAGATTCGACAATTGGTTCTTGGAGAGGTTTCTTGAGGCAATTTGAAGGCGAATTGCAAGTGCATTTTAGAGCCCTTCAAGTTCGTTCAAGCAACCAACAAGCAAAGCGCTCAAACTCTAGTTTGTAAAGTGTTCTTTACATTTCTTTGTATTTTGCTTGTATTTCCGTGTATTGCTTTTATAATCACTTGTATGAGGTTTCTCCACCACTGACTTATTATCGAGAAGGAGTGTTATTGATTAGTGATGTTGGTTGCATCGCTAGAGCTCGTTTGAGCTCAATTCGTGGAGTAGGAACCGTACGGTTTTGAACCACGTTATATCTTCGTGTTGTGATCGTGTTTGTGTGTTTGCATTGTATTATTTCTATTTCCGCTGCGTACTAATATATTTGTAGCAAGAACGATTGAATTCTATCATCCTATGACGAACACACTATTCACCCCCCTTCTAGTGGTCACGAAGGTCCCTACAAAATGAAGGATATCCATATTAGGAGGCCATGGAGGCGTTGAAATCTTTATTTTAGGGCTCAATTTCTCCTTGTCATTATTTAGAGGAAAGCGGGACTGTATCTTATGATAAAAATTGATCAAGATGTTGGATGCGCCTGCATCAGTCACCTGGGGTTGAAAAGAACTCGACCTCGAGTTCGAACCAGTATCATCCTCTTCTTCAGAATAAGGACTTATGCTTTCTCTTTCTTCCACTAGCTCCATCACCAATTGCTTTGCTTTTAAATCCAAAATGTTGCTCGGGAGAAGTAGTAGGACATAGGTGGCTTTCTCTTGTACGATCATCTCTAAATACCTGGACATAAAAAGGAAATGAGAGGTAGAAAGTAGAGGAGTTGAATCCTCTTGTCGAAGTGTCACGCCCCGAGAGGGAGGTACTTGTCCGATAAAAATTGGACAACACCTCCCCTGTACTACGGACAATTGAAACCTGTATATAAGACCCACACGACCCACTATACAATGGCCAATATAGCCAGAACATAAAACACCACAATACATATAATATATGGGCCTCAGGCCAACAATCAAAGTAAATAAAAAGCCTAACACCTCTAGACTTACCTCTCCTGCCATCTGAGCAGGAATTTACAACCACACACATAACCAAAACAAATCGAACAAAAAGTCCATAAGGACATAATTAAGTATCACCAAAATAACCACGAGTATAAAATACTACAAGTTTAAAACATAGAGTATTAGTGATAAAAATATGAAAAACTGAAATCAAAATAACGGAGTCGTCAGATCAGAGGACTGACAATTGGACCCTCCGGAAGGCTTCATCTTGAAATAAAATAGATATCAACGGAGTGAGTAAAAATCAGCGGATATCTAATAGTCATGCATAGTAAACTATAAGTAGCAATAATAATCATGTTGGTACAGTTTCTCGACAAAAATACATACCAGAATCACCTAAGCTGACATAAGATACATCCATACAAATAGATGTAGAACCACTAAAATAAACTACATAACACCTCTTGTATGTGCATGACAATCATATGCAACAACCAAAAGTGCAACAAGCAATGCATATAGTAAAAGCGTATGCACATGATGCAATGACATGTGTCACCCCTGACGCTAGTCAAGCCACCGACATGTCATGTGTGTCGATCGAGTGAGTAGGGTTGTGACAACTATGCACTCTGCCGTCACTACACCTATGTGACCGAGTGGATAAGATGCTGGCAGAGTATCACCCTCTTACCCCATGTATATATATGGGGGATATCACCTCGTCTCATCTCCTCGTCTCACAACGAAGGAAGGATCCCTGTCTGCTACCACGCTGCAATACCAATATCCTGAGTGACCACCGTGGAGTCCTGACAGAGCAACAACACACACCCTCCTGAAATACCACTAACTCACGGGTGGTTGTGTGTGTAGATAATATAACTCACGATGGGCTCCACTACCAAGTAGTATCACCTCCTATCGAGGAGCCGATGATCGCCAGTCATGCAATAATACAAGATGGTGCATGTCACTAATGCATGATACACCTGTCAATCCATGGCTACCTGTGGTATGTACCAATAGGAGCCCTTATCAAATAACCTAAGTACATAAGTCTATGTACACATGCAAGGTATATCCATTATTCATTCAATGCCCAGTATGTAAGGTATGTCGCTACTCTTAGTAATAAATAAACAAATGACAAGTATCAAACTTATAGAGCACCAATATAATAAGCATATGAAAAGGCTACAACACATACTAGGTAGTGACATACCAGGGCAGTTAAAAGCATAGAAAACTATTACTAACTATAGTAAATGATGCATAACAGTATGACAATATCTAAAAGAAGATAAGTCAAAGATACCCGCCTGCTATGAAGAATACTAACTGTCTTTACACTCGTGGACCTATCTCGTGACTGAAACCTGCATATAACATAATTACCATTAAGTTCTAGCACACATGACAACGATTAAATCATTTCTTACATTGCTCTTGTAACCATCTCAATTTACCAACTACAAATTTAAAATCCTGATCAACAACCCTTTGTGGCCAAGAACAACCCTATTCACAGCCAAATCACAGCCACACAGCTAGCATCCTTTGCTCACGACAACACAGTCGACAAATCTTTTGCTCACAGTCGCACAACCACCCATTTGACCCCTTCACAGCCAGCAAAACACCCAAACAGACCCTCATAGCCAAGACCCACTGATCAAACTCATCGACGGACAATAAGAAAATCAAACAACAACATCGATCCAAATAAAATGCACTTGACAACAGAGAAAAGAAGGCAATCGAGAGGTATACCTGAATTTGGATTCCCTGCCGACACTTCCCCCAACTGCCCTGTTCACCGACAGAAAACCCTTGCTGCCCTATCACCACAGTTGCTGAGCAATTCGAAAGAAAAGGACTACAATTAGAGAGGGATCTATCTGAGATAAAGGAAGAAGGCACTGCTCACCTTGCTCCGACGACTATCGGTCGTAAAACCACCCTCAAACTGGTGGCTTTGCTCACTATCGCCGCCTAGCCGCTGCCAGCTAACGTCCACTCCGGCGACGGACGAACATCGCCACACACCTCCCGTGGCAGCAATGTCATCAATTCACCAGCGAAAGACTGTTGGCAAGAGCTGGGACGGAAACTGTTGGGATCTTGCTGATGAGAGAAACACCACCGCGAAGGAGAAAGGAAAGAGATTGCGCAGAGAGAAAGAGGAGTCGGGGAAGGTAATGAAAAGAAATCACAGCTGGGAAATGCTTGAAGCAATTTGGCATAGAAATAAAAGACGACGAGGAAATGACTCGACATTAAGTAAGAAAACGGGTTGGGTTTGATAACGGGTTGGATTTAAAACCCTATAAAACTTAAACCTAGCTTCAATTAAACCATGAAACTCTTAAGCTAGGTTAGGCTTAATTTAATCCCTAACCATCCCTCAAAAATTTTAATTAACCCACTAATAATATTACCCTTTAGCCATCAATTTGCGGTATTTTACATTCTCCCCCACTTATAAAATTTGGTCCCTAAATTTTCCACTCAAATGTATAATGAGTAAGAGATAGCACATTCAAGTAGCACAAGTACTAAAAGTATATTTCACGTACCTTAAGTAAACAGGTGGGGGTATTGAACTCTGATCTTTTCCTCAAGCTCCCAAGTAGCCTCCTCATCGGTGTGTTGACTCCACCCAACTTTAACAAGTCGCACAATCTTGTTCCGCAACTGTCGTTCTTTGTGATCTAGAATTCGTACTGGAACCTCTTCGTAAGTAGCATCAGGTTGAATGGAACCTGACACATCTGATAGAATATGCATAGGGTCTGGTACATACTTGTAGGGATCCCGAGCGATAAACAAAATTCGCAGCGGAAAACTTAGGATCCCTCCAGAGATCCAAGCAAAAAAAATATACTCGTTTTAATTATCGATTCTATCCTATAGGAATCGAGATTACCTTCGAAGCGTGCCCTTCGAATTCCAGTCAGCAACACTTGCGGATCTCAGCGTGGTCAGAATGTCCACGCCTCTACGGTGCACACACACACGATCTTGGAGGGAAGAGGTAAGCCCTTTTGGTTGTGCTAGCAACCACTCCAAGGTCTCACTTGTCCACTCTATACTTGGCCCTCTTGTGTGAACAAAAAAAAAATCAGATTGTATTTTTCATTGTCCACGTTGAAGAAGAAGAAGCAACAATAATACACCTTAATGAGACATTAAATGCACTTCCTTATTCTCCATGGTAAAAGAAAGGAAGTCAATTAATGCTCATTAAATGCACATTAATGAGTTTTAAATCCCATTTAAAACCTCATTTATTAATTCGTGTATTATATTATTAATTCGTGTATTATTCATTTTAGCCTTCTTCTCTTGGTTTGACTTGAATCTAACTCAATATAAACCAATTTGAGTCCAACTCAAATTTAGCCAAGTAATGAGTCTTACTCATTCTAGTTAATCCAATTAACTAATAATTCATTTTAGTCAAACCAAAATGATTTCCTCTCCAAAATAATATGTTCTTTATGTGTGACCCTATAGACTCTCATAACGTTGGCAATGTATCCAAAACCATTTTAGATACATAAGCAATGAGCGGCATCTAACAATACATCATTGCTACCCAAGTGATGAGAATGTCGAGATCCGACAACCTCTTTCGTGACTATTATCATATGACAGTGTCCTTCTATCCTTAATATCTCAGATCGATCAATGAGGCATAGACCGTGTCACCCTTTTATCAATCTTTATGTTTCTTGATCCCCAAGTAGACTCACTCAAACAAATGAGCTCAATATCTCATATTGACTCATTTGAGCATGGCCATGCATTTCGTGGTCCTACTCTATCAAGAGGCCAAAGATATCACTCCCGTCATATGGGAGGGATAGATCCCATCTACATCACTCACATCCCTCCGCATAATTCGTTACATACTCAGTGATCGCCGTTATAGTCACCCAATTACGGTGTGACGTTAGACGATACCAAAGTACATAACTCCTTATGTAGGGAACCGTAGTGACTTCAGGTCTAAGGACTATTCATACCAATAGTCACATGAGAAAGTATATGACACTCATATAACGATCCATGATACTTTCTCATGGTGGGTCAATTCAGTATATATAGTCTCCAATATATATACCCATGTATCAATGTGATATCACATATCCATGACTTGTGAGATCAAGTCATCCATTGACCTACATGCTAGTCTCAATGTATCAATATAACCCTTGTCTATTAATACAATACTCGACTAGGAATATTTAAGAATAGTGTTCTCTATAGCTTCTCATAATCAATTCTACCAATTGATATACTGTAGATAACAACCTATTATTCATGGGCATTATTATATTTATTTAGCTGGCACACGCATAAAGAAATATAATAATCAATCTTTTCCTTTATTAATGCAAGAATATAATACAAAAGTCTCCCTCACCAATCATCTCATAATTGGCACTAAGGGCTCATACTAACAATCTCCCACTAGCACTAGTGCCAATCACTGTAATATCTAAGACCCAGTGACCTAGTATGACCATCATGCTTCCTCTGTGTCAAAGCCTTGGTCAAGGGATCCGCAATGTTAGCATCAGTGTCTACTCTGCATATCTGAACATCTCCTCTATTGATGATCTCTCGAATGAGGTGATACCGTCGCAGTATGTGTTTGGTCCTCTGATGAGAGCGAGGTTCCTTAGCCTGAGCAATAGCCCCATTGTTGTCACAATAGAGGTCTATTGGGTCTGCTATGCTAGGAACCCCCTCAAGTTCAGTGATGAACTTTCGGATCTAAACAGCCTCCTTTGCTGCAGAAGACGCAACAATATACTCGGCTTCTATTGTAGAATCTACAACTGTGTCCTGCTTCGAACTCTTCCAGCTCACAGCGCCACCATTCAAGAAAAATACATACCCTGACTATGATCTGGAGTCATCCTTGTCAGTTTGGAAGCTCGCATCATTGTAACCCTTTACAGCTAGCTCCTCATTGCCTCCAAATATCAAGAAATATTCTTTTGTCCTTCGCAAGTACTTAAGAATATTCTTGACACCGATCGCTGACATTCACCGGATCCGATCGATACCGCTCATGTTTAAAGCATACGAGACATCGGGGCGAGTACAAATCATGGCGTACATGATAGATCCTATAGCTGATGCATAAGGGATCTGATCCATGCGATCTCTCTCCTCCTTAGAAGAGGGAGATTGAGTCTTCGAAAGACTCATACCATGTGACATTGGCAAAGATCCCTTCTTGGAATTCTGCATGACAAAATGCTTAAGCACCTTGTCAACATATGTACTCTGACTCAAGCCAAGCAATCTCTTAGATCTATCTCTATAGATCTTGATGCCTAGAATATAGGCTGCTTCACCTAAGTCTTTCATTGAAAAACAATTCCCAAGCTAAGTCTTCATAGACCGCAGCATAGGGATATCATTTCCAATGAGCAGTATGTCATCTACATACAATATGAGGAAAACAATTGAGCTCCCACTAACCTTCTTGTAGACACAAGGTTCATCTTCGTTCTTAATGAAACCAAACGTTTTGATCGCATTATCGAAACGAAGATTCCAGCTTCTAGAAGCTTGCTTTAAACCATAAATGGACCTATGCAACTTACAAACCTTTCCAAAGATCCTTCGATAAAACCTCGTGTTGGTTGTGTCATATACACATCCTCGAGTAGATTTCCATTAAGAAATGCTGTTTTGACATCCATCTGCCAGATCTCATAGTCATAGTAAGCTGCAATAGCAAGCATGATCCGAATGGATTTGAGCATCGCAACTGGAGAAAAGGTTTCATCATAGTCAATACCATGAATCTGCTTGAATCCTTTTGCTACCAATCTCCCTTTATAGGTATGCACATTACCTTCCATGTCAGTCTTTCTCCTAAAGACCCACTTACACCCAATGGGTTTGACCCCTTCAGGTGGATCAACCAAAGTCCAGACTTGGTTAGTGTACATGGATTCTATTTCGGATCTCATGGCCTCGAGCCATTTCTCAGAATCTGGGCTCATTATAGCTTTCTGATAGGATGTCGGCTCATCAAGCATGATACCATCGTTATCATTCAAGAGAAAAGAATATCTCTCAGGTTGATGACGTATCCTATCAGACCTGCGCAGAGCTTGGTCTACCTGAACAGGTTGTATCACAACTCCTTGTGATGACTGTTCTTGTTCCATTAAGGTATCATTGCTATTTTGTGTATCTTGAACTTCTTCAAGATAATTTTACTCCCACTTATTTTTCTAGAAATAAATTCCCTTTATAGAAAAACACCATTTCTGGCAACAAACACTTTGCCTTGTATGGGGTTGTAAAAGTAATATCCCTTAGTTTCCTTGGGATATCCAATGAAATAGCATCTATCTGATTTGGGGCCTGGTTTATCTGATACTTGACGTCGTACGTAATCCTCACAACCCCAAATCTTCATAAAAGACATCTTGGGACTCTTCCCAGTCCATATCTCATATGGTGTCTTTACGACTGCCTTAGAAGGAACACGGTTAAGTGTGAAAGCGGCGGTCTCTAGAGCATATCCCCAGAAGGAAGGAGGAAGTTCTGTATGACTTATCATTGATCGTACCATATCTAATAGAGTACGATTTCTCCTCTCAGATACACCATTCAACTGTGGTGTTCCAGGTGGAGTGAGCTGAGATCTTATCCCACACTCAACTAGATAGTCACTAAACTCTTGGCTTAGGTATTCCCCACCTCGATTTGATCGAAGCATCTTAATACTCTTACCAAGTTGGTTATGTACTTCATTCTTGAATTCTTTGAACTTTTCAAAGGATTCTAATTTGTGTCTCATAAGATACACATATCCATATATACTGAAATCATCAGTAAATGTGATGAAGTACTGATAACCTCCTCTGGCTGCGACTTTGAAAGGACCGCATACATCACTATGTATGAGGCCTAACAAATCTATCGCTCGTTCGCCTTGTCCACTAAATAGAGTCTTGGTCATCTTGCCTAAAAGACAAGATTCACATACCTCATATGATTCAAAATCAAATGAGTCCAGTAATCCATCCTTATGGAGCTGGGCTATGCGACTCTCATTTATGTGACCCAAGCGACAATGCCAAAGATATGTTTGATTCAAATGATTAGATTTGAATCGTTTGGTATTTATGTTATAGACTGGGTTTTCAAGGTCTAGAACATAGAGTCCATTCATCAAGTGTGCACTGCAATAGAACATTTCATTTAAATATACAGAACAACACTTGTCCTTAATTATAAATGAAAAACCTTTCTTGTCCAAACAAGATATAGACATAATGTTCTTAGTTATTGCAGGTACGAAATAACACTCTTCAAGTTCTAGAATTAAACCACTGGGTAATGATAAGGAATATGTTCCTACAACTATAGCAGCAACTCTTGCACCATTGCCAACACGTAGGTCCACTTCTCCTTTTGTCAAAGATCTACTTCTTCTCAAGCCCTACACATTGATACAAATGTCAGAAGCACAACCGGTATCCAATACCCATGAGGAAGAAATAGATAGATTGACTTCTATAACATGTATACCTAAAGTGGAAGTCTCACTTCCTTTCTTCTTCTGAACTTCCTCTAGGTACTTTTTGCAGTTCCTCTTCCAATGTCCAACTTCCTTGCAGTGGAAGCAAGTCCCTTCCTTGGCCACCCCACCTTTAGGCTTCAATGCTTTGTCCTTATCTTTATTCTGGGTCTTACCCTTGCCTTTAGACTTTTTCTTACCCTTGCCCTTTTTAACCATAAGTACATCATTAGTACCAGGTTGCATCTTCTTAAGATTGCTCTCAGCAGTTCTTAACATGCTTAAGAGCTCAGGCAATGGTTTGTCAATTTCGCTCATGTAATAATTCATGACAAATTGACTAAAGCCTCTAGGCAGCGAATATATAATAAGGTCAGTGGCCAACTCTTGGCCTAAAGGAAACCCCAATCTTTCAAGGTTCTCAACATACCCAATCATCTAGAGTACATGAGTTCCTATGGGTGTTCCTTCTTGCATTTTGCATGAAAATAATGCCTTAGATACCTCAGATCTCTCGTGCCTCGCCTGCCCTTGATATAGTTGCTTCAAGTGTGCAGCCATATCGAAGGCATCCATGTTCTCATATTGCTTCTGAAGCTCAGAGTTCATGGTTGCAAGCATAAGGCATGATGCATCTAATGCATCATCTTGATGCTTCTTGTATGCATCCTTATCTGCACGAGTAGCATTATTGGTGGGTGGTTCAGAAATGGGTTGCTCTAGGACATAGAGTTTCCGCTCCTATTTAAGAACTATTCTCAAATTTCTGAACCAGTCAATGAAGTTTGCTCCATTGAGCTTGTCCTTCTCAAGGACCGATCGCAGAGAGAGGGTATTTGACGTATTTGAAGATATAGTAATCTACAACAGAAATGATATGCAAAAATGAGTATTATATCTGAAATCATTTAATTAGGCCTTTAATTAAATGAGACTCCCACTGATTCCCTTAGCTTCAATAGGAGCTAGTCATACCAGTTCTATTGAGCTTCAAGTTCATGTGGGACAAGATCCACATCATACCTCACCTTGAGTTAGCTTTGGCTAATCACCCAAGATTTAGTATCACTAGGTAGGTAACATTTTACCAATTGCATCGTATGCAACTCTTGGAATAAAGGATCAAGATTCACATTATACATCATCTTGAGTTAGCTTTGGCTAATCGCCCAAGACTTAGTATAAATGTTCTCTTATCCGTGTCTCCTAACTATTAGGAAATGCCTCTAAGTATTTCTCAATCTAATTGAGACACTTAGTGAAGTCTCATCCAAAGTTTGATAGCGGGACATCACAATTGTCCTCTCGCACTCTACCAAGATAAAATGCGCTGCTTTGCTTTGGGAAACCCAACACAAATGATCAAGGTAGTTTATGAGTACCAAACTTTGGTAGGCATATTCATTTGACTTAATTTTAAGATAACAGATTATCTAGCATGCATCACATACACACAAAATATATCACATATACGCTAAACGTGACATGGTTATGGCCCTTATTCTACGATTTCTCAAGCCAATGAGAAAATCGATTGGTTACCCTAGGGATAGCATCTTCTCCAAGCGCTTCTTTTGGTCGATGTGTTGTCGAAGATCGTCCTTGTAACATCCACCTTCAATGGACTTTCATTGCTTATTTATTTTGTACATTACAAAATGAGAATACTCGAGTTACATTCGAGTCTAAATCTATTTTACAACTAGAAAATAGAAGTGAAGGCACGACACGCAGGCCGTGTAAACAAAATACAACACCCACATACATATGACGACATGCAGGCCGTATTATGAATTACAACACATAACCACAATCATATTGGGTCCTAGGCCATAACCATGCACCATATACAAATCATTCACAATGATTTAATAAATTATTTTATTTATCAATTTTATTATGTGCAATTTTTAAGCCGCTATGCCGATTAGCCGCAACACCACGGCGGTCACTGCCCATTTTGTCCATCTCTATGAACCCGAGACCTCCAGATGGCCAGGTGTGTTCGGCACCGTCCGACTTGAACCAGCCAACTTGGCAGACCATCTGCTTGGCTGAATCAACTCGGACACAGGCGGAGTCGGCACCATCCGACTTGATTCAACCCACTCGGCAGACTATCTGCTTGGCTAAATCAACTCGGACATAGACCGAGTTGGCACCATCCGACTTGATTCAGCCCACTCGACAGACTATCTTCTTGGCTAAATCAACTCGGACATATACTGAGTCGGCAAAAAAAAAACATAATAAAACTAATCTCATGTTTATATCACATAAAACATCTAAAAAAATAATGTGTACATTTTTTTTTACAAGTGGCTCTGATACCACTGTAGGGATCCCGAGCGATAAACAAAATTCGCAGCGGAAAACTTAGGATCCCTCTAGAGATCCAAGCAAAAAAAATATACTCGTTTCAATTATCGATTCTATCCTATAGGAATCGAGATTACCTTTGAAGCGTGCCCTTCGAATT
Organism: Wurfbainia villosa; assembly: GCA_025175895.1. Taxonomy (NCBI): domain Eukaryota; kingdom Viridiplantae; phylum Streptophyta; class Magnoliopsida; order Zingiberales; family Zingiberaceae; genus Wurfbainia; species Wurfbainia villosa. Next base: position 2,967,106 of record CM046005.1, read on the forward strand.
CCAGTCAGCAACACTTGCGGATCTTAGCGTGGTCAGAATGTCCACGCCTCTACGGTGCACACACACACGATCTTGGAGGGAAGAGATAAGCCCTTTCGGTTGTGCTAGCAACCACTCCAAGGTCTCACTTGTCCACTCTATACTTGGCCCTCTTGTGTGAACAAAAAAAAATCAGATTGTATTTTTCATTGTCCACGTTGAAGAAGAAGAAGCAACAATAATACACCTTAATGAGACATTAAATGCACTTCCTTATTCTCCATGGTAAAAGAAAGGAAGTCAATTAATGCTCATTAAATGCACATTAATGAGTTTTAAATCCCATTTAAAACCCCATTTATTAATTCGTGTATTATATTATTAATTCGTGTATTATTCATTTTAGCCTTCTTCTCTTGGTTTGACTTGAGTCTAACTCAACATAAACCAATTTGAGTCCAACTCAAATTTAGCCAAGTAATGGGTCTTACTCATTCTAGTTAATCCTAGTCAAACCAAAATGATTTCCTCTCCAAAATAATATGTTCTTTGTGTGTGACCCTATAGGCTCTCATAACGTTGGCAATGTATTCAAAACCATTTTAGATACATAAGCAATGAGCGACATCTAGCAATACATCATTGCTACCCAAGTGATGAGAATGTCGAGATCCGACAACCTCTTCCGTGACTATTATCATATGACAGTGTTCTTCTATCCTTGATATCTCAGATCGATCAATGAGGCATAGACCGTGTCACCCTCTTATCAATCTTTATGTTTCTTGATCCCCAAGTAGACTCACTCAAACAAATGAGCTCAATATCTCATATTGACTCATTTGAGCATGGCCATGCATTTCGTGGTCCTACTCTATCAAGAGGCCAAAGATATCACTCCCGTCATATGGAAGAGATAGATCCCATCTACATCACTCACATCCCTCCGCATAATTCGTTACATACTCAGTGATCGCCGTTATAGTCACCCAATTACGGTGTGACATTAGACGATACCAAAGTACATAACTCCTTATGTAGGGAACCGTAGTGACTTCAGGTCTAAGGACTATTCATACCAATAGTCACATGAGAAAGTATATGCCACTCATATAACGATCCATGATACTTTCTCATGGTGGGTCAATTCAGTATATATAGTCTCCAATATATATACCCATGTATCAATGTGATATCACATATCCATGACTTGTGAGATCAAGTCATCCATTGACCTACATGCTAATCTCAATGTATCAATATAGCCCTTGTCTATTAATACAATACTCGACTAGGAATATTTAAGAATAGTGTTCTCTACAGCTTCTCATAATCAATTCTACCAATTGATATACTATAGATAACAACCTACTATTCATGGGCATTATTATATTTATTTAGCTGGCACACGCATAAAGAAATATAATAATCAATCTTTGCCTTTATTAATGCAAGAATATAATACAAAAGTCTCCCTCACAAATCATCTCATAATTGGCACTAAGGGCTCATACTAACAATACTTCCTCAGCATGGACACATAAAACACATCATAAATACCAACCTAGGATGGTGGTAGCGCTAGGCGGTAAGCGACTGCTCCAATCCTCTCCAAAATCTTGAAAGGACCAATGTACCTTGGAGCTAGCTTTCCACGGTGGCTAAATCTCTTCACCCCTTTCGTGGGTGAGACTCACAAAAATACATAGTCACCAATAGAGAACTCCAGAGGTCTTGGTCTCTGATCGACATAACTCTTCTGATGATCCTGCGTCTCTGCTATCCTTTGTCTGATAGTAAGGACCAACTCTGCCTCATGCTGAGCTCTATGGGGTCCTAGAAACTGGGCCTCCCCAACCTTCTCTCAGAGGGTGAGTGTCCGACACTGTCTACTATACAATGCTTCAAACAGTGCCATTTGGATAGTTGAATGATAGCTATTATTGTAGGTGAATTCCACTAATGGCAAGTGGTCCTCCCAGCTACCCCCGAAATCCATAACACAGGACCTCAGCAAGTCCTCTAGAGTCTGAATGGTTCGCTCAGACTGTCCATCTATTTGAGGATGGAATGCTATACTAAAACGAAGTTGTGTGCTCAAGGCCTGTTGTAGACTTTGCCAGAACCGGGACATGAACCGAGGATCTCTATATGATATAATGCTTAAAGGAACACCATGCAATCTGATGATCTCCCGACAATATAACTCTACCATACGATCCAGAGAGTCGGTCTTCCGAATCACTAAGAAGTGTGCGGATTTGGTTAATCGATCAACGATTACCCAAATTGCGCATGGCCTTGTCGTGTCCTAGGCAGACCCACCACAAAATTCATAGTAATGTGATCCCACTTCCACTCGAGAGTAGGAATCCTCTGAAGTAGTCCGACTGGTCTCTGGTGCTCAGCCTTCACCTGTTGACAAACTAAATATCTAGCTACAAAATCTGCGATGTCTTTCTTCATGCTGTTCCACCAATACAAATGCCTTAAATCTCAATACATGTGGGTTTTGCCTGGGTGGATTGCAAATCGAGAGCGATGAGCCTCCTGAAGTAACTCCTCCATGACCGGGTGAGACTAAGGTACGCATAATCTGTCCCAGAAATAAATAATACCCTCGTCATCTCGGGTGAACTCCTCAGTCGAGGTTATCTGCCGCCAATGAATCAAGGCTTGATCACCGGCCTGAGCCTCTCGGACTCTCATCCGGATAGATGATTGAGCAACCATGGTAACAAGAATGCCCTACTCTGTCAGTCCTTGCTCCTCAAGGCCCAACTCGGAGAAACCCTGAATCAAATCCGTGACTAAAACTCGGTAGTAAGCTAAAGTTCCTCAGGACTTCCGGCTAAGTGCATCGACAACCACATTGACTTTTCCTGGGTGGTAGCTAATAGTACAGTCATAATCCTTCAGGAACTCTATCAATCTTCTCTGTTGGAGATTGAGTTCCTTCTGCCTAAATAGATATTTGAGACTCTTATGATTAGTGAGAATCTCAAATGTAATACCATACAAATGATGCCTCCAAATCTTCAAGGCAAAGAAAATAGCAGCTAACTCTAGATCATGTACTGAGTAGTTTTTCTCATGCTCCTTCAACTGCGAGAAGAATAAGAGACCACCCTGTTGGATCGAGAGGATCGCTAGAGGGGGGGGGGTGAATAGCGATAAAACTTTTTCGTTCGTGTAGACAATTAAACGCAATGGAAGATAAATGAAAAATAAATGAGACAAGAAGATTTTTTACTTGGTTCGTAGCCTTTGGCTACTACTCCAAGGCCCTAGTAGTCCTTGACCATGCACGGAGGGAAAAACACTAAAAAACTCCTCCTCGTTGGAGGTAGGAGTTAATCGAATACAAGAAAACACAAAAAGCTTGAGGTAGAGAGACACTCCCTCTCTCCTCAATACGATAAAAAAGAAAGCTCTGAGACAATAATATTAAAGAAACAATCTAAATTAAGCTTATACCGACGAATAAGAAAATGAGAACTCAAGAATAGATCGTCGGAGTAGTAGCACTTCATCGTCGGAGAGTCATAGCGTTGCGGAGGCTTTTGGGAACTTAGAATTGATGATAAAACCCTAGGAGAGGCCCTCCTTTTATAGCCTTTGAGCCCCTTCTCGAGAGGAACTTCAGCCAATGAGATTTGAGCACCAATCCCCTTGAAATGAGGTGATAAGCCTTGACTCCTTGAAGCTGATCCTTGACCATCAGTCGACTGATGGGCATCATCAGTCGACTGATGGCAGCATCAGTTGAATGTTGACTGTAGGTAGTCGACTGATGGACGGTAGTCGAGTCCTCCAAGCTGGCAGTCGACTGATGCTAGCTGTAAGTCAAAATTAGCTTAACAAAAATATTATTTCGATGACCGTCGACCTTCTGATCTCGACCTAGACCTTCCATAGGATGTATTTGGTCAGATCTACACTTAAGACCATTCCCGTAAGGAGGATACGACCTCTCTTACTCTCACACACACACGAGCTTACCTCGATACTTACTGTGTCACTTTTTCTTTTGTCCTTCCACTCGATTCCTTCGGCTTCCTCCGAAATCACTCGAGTGTCGCCCGACCACCGCGTCTTCCTCCGGGTGTCCCTAGCCTTCAGCTCCAGTGTTGGCACTTTTCTGCACACTCGATTTAGCTCGTGAGATAACAATATGAGCTTAACTTTGTATCATTTGCTATAATCAAAACTTAGGTTCGACTTAGGTGCCTACTACACAAATAATCTTCCCCTTTTTGATCTATGGCAAACCCACATACAAAGTTAAGAAGATAATATGCATGAGAAACAAGAATAATAAAGATTAAGTAGGAGTAGTAAGGATTTTCTTCAAGTACTCCCCCTTGAGAAAACCTCCCCCTTGACCGAGGGTGAGTCTTGAAAGAAGACCTTAATCCTCCCCCTTGATGGTTGCTATTTAGGAAGAGTTTAAGTAATTAACATTACTTAAAGTTGGCCTTAGTATTAAAAATAAGTTTAAGTTAAGAATTCTCTTAACTTGGCCTTTATTTCCTTTTTGTTAACTCAAACAAGTTAAGATGCACAAATTAAAGTTAAGTAAATTTTCAAAACTTGAAGTTAAGTAAGTTAAGTAAATTTTCAAAACTTGAAGTTAAGTAAATTTTCAAAACTTGAAGTTAAGTAAACATTTACTTAACTTTTGGCCATGTGAATAAGTATGAAGTGAATTAAGTTAAAGTGAGTTAAGTTATCAAAATTTTTGATCCCTTAACTTTGGCCTTTTAATTAACTTTTGGCCATGTGAATAAGTATGAAGTGAGTTAAGTTAAAGTGAGTTAAGTAATAAAAATTTTGATCCCTTAACTTTAGTTAAAGTGAGTTAAGTTATCAAAAATTTTGATCCCTTAACTTTGGCCTTTTCTCCCCCTTTTGCCATATATCGAAAAGAGTGGGGGTGTTGGAAAAAATATAGGTATTAAATTTAAAGTCCAAGCATGTTCCATATTATTTTGAAAATAATATACTGAAAATAAGCTCATCTATAAAATGTTCGACTCTTATTTGACTTGATTGATATGAAAGATCAACAAGTCATGGTCAGAGTCGGTTAATATATATGATTATACTCCGCGGTTCATGGCGATGCACTAGCTCTACATCTGGAACTAGGAGTAAGGTCCTAACATCTCACGCCCATCTACGTGGCTAAGTACACAAACACATTAGGCCTATGTGTTATGAGATGTATTAGCTCCTTAAATCTATAGGTGCATGATATCTAAGGTATGTCCTATGCTAGTCCCATGAAAATGAAAAGTAAGAAATAGTAATAAGAAAAATATAATTTGTAAATTCCTATTCTACTACACACATGCCTAATTTTCATCTTAATAGACTAAATTCGGCTTCGGGTAGGGGTTTAGTAAATAGGTCTGCCAAGTTGGACTTTGATTCGACGTATTCGAGTTGTATGACTCCGTTGGCCACGTGTTCTCGAATAAAATGGTGTTTGACCTCTATATGTTTGGTCCTAGAATGATATATTAGATTCTTAGTTAGGTTAATTGAGCTAATGTTATCTACGTGAATTTTAGTGTTCGTAAAGTCTAACTTAAAATCTCGGAGAGTGTGCTTCATCCAAAGAAGCTAAGTGACACACTCACCCATCGCGATGTATTCGGCTTCGGTGGTAGATAAGGCAACACAGTGTTGCTTCCTACTACACCAACTTACTAGACTTGAGCCGAGAAGTTGACAGCAACCACTCGTACTCTTTCTATCGAGCTTATTACCGATATAGTCCGAGTCGGAGTAGCCAGTTAGTTCGAACTCGGTAGATCTAGGGTACCAAATACCGACATTAAGTGTACCCTTTAGATATCTAAGGATACACTTGACTAGAGTTAGGTGAGACTCCTTGGCACAGGTTTGAAACCTTGTGCACATACTCAGTGCAAATAAGATATCAGGTCGACTCGCAGTTAAGTAAAGGAGACTCCCTATCACGCTCCTATAGTGTTTTAAGTCTATTGGATTTCTGATTACATCTTCTTCTATATTTACATTCGTTGCCATTGGGGTATTAATAATTTTAGCGTCTTGCATTCCAAAGCGTTTAATTAATTCCCTAGTATATTTGCGTTGATGTAGGTATATTCCATCTTTAGTTTGTTTAATTTGTAGACCTAAGAAGAAACTCAACTTACCTACTAAATTCATTTCAAATTCACTTTCCATAAGTGAAATGGATTCATTTAGTAGGATCAAGTTGGTGGTTCCGAAGATGATATCGTCTATGTAAATTTGGGCTATGAATATGTCTTTACCTATGGTTTTTATGAAAAGAGTTGGGTCAACTAAACCTTGGTTAAATTCTTTGGACTTAAGATAAATCGAAAGCCTCTCGTACCAAGCTCAAGGAGCTTGTTTGAGTCCATAGAGGGCTTTCTTCAATCTAAGGACATGGTCGGGTTTATCTAGACTTTCGAAACCGGGGGGTTGGCTGACATAAACTTCTTCCTTAATATATCCATTTAAGAATGCTGACTTTACATCCATTTGAAACAACTTAAATCCTCGATGTGTAGCATATGCTAATAACATTCGAATGGACTCTAATCTAGCTACTAGGGCATAGGTCTCGTCGTAATCTAAACCTTCGACTTGACTAAAACCTTTGGCGACTAATCTAGCTTTATTTCTAACTACTTCACCTTTATCATCAAGTTTATTTATAAACACCCATCTTGTTTCAATGATTGTTTTATCTTTAGGTGGTGGTACTAATTCCCATACTTCGTTCCTAGCGAATTGAGCCAGCTCTTCTTGCATTGCAATAATCCAATCGGGATCAAGAAGAGCTTGGTTAATAGTTTTGGGTTCAATTTTGGAAATCAAGGAGATTTGACTAAGATTTTGGTATAAGGCTCTAGTTCGAACTCCTAGGCTTGGATCACCTTTCACTTGGTCGATAGGATGATTCGTTTGAGTCCTAGATTGATTTGGGTTAGAGTCATCTATCACTGTGTCGATAGGATGACTCGTTTGAGTTCTAGTTTGGTTAGAGTCATCTACCACTTGGTCAATAGAATGACTTGGTTGACTTAGGTTAGGATTAATACTAGACTTGATCTCCGAATCGGAGTTGAGTCTGGTATGAATCGGCTCGCTAATTGGGGTTGCCGGGGGTTTTGTTGGTTCGTGTCCTTCATCAAACACTACATTGATAGTCTCCTCGACTCTAAGAGTGTCATGGTTATATACTCTATAATCTCTACTCGTAGTCGAGTATCCTAGAAAGATTCCGGTCGAGGTTTTGGATGTAAATTTCCCTAGGTAATTTTTAGTGTTTAGGATATGTATCTTATACCCAAATACCCTAAAGTACTTGATGTTAGGTATTTTATCATGATAAATCTCGTACGAGGTTCTAAGGTGCCTCTTTACCATAAGGATCCTATTTTGGACATAACACGCCGTACTAATGGCTTCCGCCCAAAACCTATCGGGTAGGTTATACTCATTTAACATTGTCCTAGTGGCTTCTTGTAGAGTTCTATTTTTACGTTCTACTAGGCCATTCTGTTTGGAGTTCTAGGGTATGAGAACTCATGGTGGTATCCATTTAGGTTATAGAATTCTGTAAACCTATGGTTCTCGAATTCACCACCATGATCACTCCTAAGTCTTTTGATTTTAAGATTTTGTTGATTTTCTATTAGTTTAAATAGGTTGATTAGTTGATCTAGGGTATCACTTTTATGTTTGATGAACCTAACCCAAGTAAATCTAGAATACTCATCAATTATGACTAAGCAGAATTGACTCCCATTAAGTGACTTAGCTCCTTATGAATCAAATAGATCCATGCATGTGTAGGAGCTCAAGAACACTTTTGGTTCGTTCTTGATTAGTTAGTTGATGTTGTGTCCTAGATTGTTTTCCTTATTGATAAGCATTACATATTTTATTATCCAAGTCATTGAGGTTAGGCAAACATCTGACTAAGTCACTCTGACTCATCTTGTGGATGAGTCTTGGGTGCGAGTGACCGAGTCGTCAGTGCCACAACCAGGATTCCTCTTGCTGTGTCATAAGATACTTGGTTGAGGAGTTAGTTAAATTGATAGTAAAAATGTTGTTATTTCTGTTTCCTTTAAGAATTGTTTTAGAGGTTTCATTTGTATTAATTACGCATTCATTTTCTAGAAATATGACCTTATAGTTATTATCACACAATTGGCTTACACTAAGTAAATTATATTGAAAATTTTCTTCCAATAAAACATTTTGAATAATAAAGTTAGAGTTGAGCTCAATATCACCTGATCCGATGATTTTGAGCTTGTCGTTGTTTTCGAAGGCTACCGATCCTTGTCGTTTGAATCGAAGCTTTGAAAACTTGAGTTGATTCCCGGTCATGTGTCGGGAGCAACCACTGTCCAACATCCATTGATCCTACACGCAAGGTAGTTGGATCGAATATTGGATTTATTAAAGGTTGGTTGAAAATTATTAACCTAAATCATCTCACCCATATCTACATGATCAAGCATGTTAACCCTATATGTTCTTGTGAGATGACTTCCAATTTTATTTGATTTAAATTTAATGATTTGAACACTTGTCAACCTTGCGTTAGATTTGGATTTGACCTTAGGCTCATCAAGTCACCTTTTCAAGATCATGGCTTCCAGGTCGTGGCAAGGCACAGAAGCCTTCTTTGATCGGAAAAATGACCACTTCCTTAGACAAAGCCATTTTCAAGAAAATAGAGACTTGACTCACCTAAGACCACTTCCTGGTCTAACCAGTCTAGGATACGATGAGGTAGCTTCAGCTAGTTCCACTCGGTCAAGTGCACCGAACTAGATACGCCTTATTTTGCCCGAATACACAAGACTCCACTTTCCTAGCGTACTATCATCTCGCCGCATCCTAGTACTATGTTACCAAGTATTGACGAGTTATAGTCCTATCTAACCATTCTAAATAGAAAAATCAAAATAAATAAATAACCTAAGCATGCAATTTCTAAGTTAAAACACAAACAAATTTTGTACTGGCTCCCCCTGGACCGTTGAATCAGTTCGGTCTCTCCACATAGTGGATTTGGTCCTTGGGAACCCAGTACTGGTTCGACCCTAAGTTTGAAATCAAAGCGGTCTTAGGGACCCATGCTTGGACACATTTTTTATGTCGACTTACAATCGACATATACAACTTGTTGGTCGTATTTGAGCTAAACCCTAGTCCAGCCTTGTTGTACACGCCCCTTTGCGATCCAAGTAGGAGGTCAAGTCCTTTGGATCTCAAGGTAAACCTTTCCAACGTGTTCCTAAGATCTTTGACTTAACTCTTCAAGAGTGAGTTCTCAACTTCGACCTTTTTAACCCGAGTTGAGTCCTCCTCTCGAACTCGACTAGTCGAAGAGGTTAGGGAGACCTCGTGTTTGAGGAGTTTAACTTCCTCAACCAGGGTCTCGACCTTGGACTCGGACTTAGCTAATTTCCTAGTTAAGAATTTAATTGCACTATAAAACGTACTAATAAGGGATCGACTTACCTTGAGTGTATCTTTTGAACCAGATGGGTATCCGTGGCTTGTCTTGAATAGTGCTTCGCAGTCCGATTCGTCTTCGGTTTCAGATTCGTGTTCCAGTTCTGACTCTGTCTCTGATTCAACCGGTTTAGCCATGAAGACACGATCATCGTCTTCTTCCTCAGACGCTTCTTCCCATGTAGCGTTGAGTGCCTTTTTGTGTTTCGGTGATTTGCTCTTGAGCTTCGGACATTCGGATTTGATGTGTCTTGTTGCATTCGTAACACCTAATATTAGAACTTTTAGGCTTACCTTCATTGGGTCGAGTAACGGTTTGCTTTCGGCCCTTGACCATCCTTCGAACTAGGTTGACTAGTTCGGCCTCCATTTCTGGGTCGGCCTCCGAATTAGACTCATCTTCTTCCTCCTTCGGGGGTGGCTTGCTCGCGATTTTCTTCTTTGAACCTGAAAAAAATGCTATACCCTTCTCAGGTTCTGAGTTAGACTGTTCATGGAGTTCAAAATCGGAAAACAACTCATCTAATCTAAGTTTTTAAAGATCCTTGGAGACCTTGTAGGCATCAACCATGGATGCCCACAAGGTAATCCTAGGAAATGAATTTAGTACATACCTAATAAGGTCACAGTTTTCGACCCTTTGTCCGATTGCATGTAGGTTGTTGACGATATCTTGAATGCGAGCATGAAGTTGCGTCACCGTCTCGTGTTCCTGCATTTTTAGATTATATAACTTATTGAACAAGAGATCGCGCTTACACACCTTGGGTTCATCAGTCCCTTCGTGTAGCTCCACCAGTTTTGTCCAAAGATCTTTTGCGCTGATGAAGGGGCATACGCGATTAATTAAGCTCCTCCTTGGACAAGTCGCATTGGAGGATTTGAGTTGCCTTGGCGTCGACTTCGACTTGTCTTTTTGTTGCATTGGTCCATTGGTCATAATCCAAGGATTCATCCACTTCGTTAGTCGGAAGTGTGAATCCCATTTGGATTATGATCCACATCTCGATTTGGGTCTTAAGACAACATTCCATTTGACCCTTCCAATAACGGAAGTCATCTCCGTTGTAAAACGGAGGTCGGATGGTGCTAAAACCCTCGAGATGGGTCATTGAAACAAAAAAAAACAAGAGGATGAAGCGAAAGAAACCTAACAACACAAACGACGGAAATGTCCCAAGACTCACGTCTTGGATTAGTAGTGCGGGAGAAGAAAAACTACACGAATGAAAAAGAAAATAAAAAAAATTCGAAATAAATAGAAAATAAAAAGAAAAAAAATCCGTAGAAAGCTAGATTGGTGGTTTCACCAAATCTTAGCACCCCCGGCTCTGATACTAATTGTTGGATTGAGCGGATCACTAGAGGGGGGGGGGTGAATAGCGATAAAACTTTTTCGTTCGAGTAGACAATTAAACGCAGTGGAAGATAAATGAAAAATAAATGAGACAAGAAGATTTTTTACTTGGTTCGTAGCCTTCGGCTACTACTCCAAGGCCCTAGTGGTCCTTGACCACGCACGGAGGGCAAAACACTAACGAACTCCTCCTCGTTGGAGGTAGGAGTTAATCGAATACAAGAAAACACAAAAGCTTGAGGTAGAGAGACACTCCCCCTCTTCTCGTTACGATAAAAAAGAAAGCTTCGAGACAATAATATTAAAGAAACAATCTAAATTAAGCTTATACCGACGAATAAGAAAATGAGAACTCAAGAATAGATCGTCGGAGTAGTAGCACTTCGTCGTCGGAGAGTCGTAGCATTGCGGAGGCTTTTGGGAACTTAGAATTGATGATAAAATCCTAGGAGAGACCCTCCTTTTATAGCCTTTGAGCCCCTTCTTGAGAGGAACTTCAGCCAATGAGATTTGAGCACTAATCCCCTTGAAATGAGGTGATAAGCCTTGACTCCTCGAAGCAGATCCTTGACCATCAGTCGACTGATGACCATCATTAGTCGACTGATGGCAGCATCAGTCGAATGCTGACCGTAGGTAATCGATTGATGGATGACAGTCGAGTCCTCCAAGATGGCAGTCGACTGATGCTAGCTGTAAGTCAAAATTAGCTTAACAAAAACATTATTTCGACGGCCGCCGACCGTCCGATCTCAACCTAGACCATGCATGGGATGTCTTTGGTCGGATCTACGCTTAAGACCATCCCCGTAAGGAGGATACGACCTCTCTTACTCTCACACACACACGAGCTTACCTCGATACTTACTGTGTCACTTTTGCTTCTGACCTTCCACTCGATTCCTTCAGCTTCCTCCGAAATCACTCGAGTGTCGCCTGACCACCGCGGCTTCCTCCGGGTGTTGCTAGCCTTCATCTCCAGCGTTGACACTTTTTTGCACACTCGATTTAGCTTGTGAGATAACAATATGAGCTTAACTTTGTATCGTTTGCTATAATCAAAACTCAGGTTCGACTTAGGTGCCTAATGCACCAACACACCCTATCATGCTGCATCTGTACTGCGCCTAAACCCTGGAGAGACACATCGATATAAAGGACAAAACCGTCGTCCCCTGATGGCAATACCAGAATCGGTGCTTACACCAGTCTCTTCTTCAACTTCTGAAAGCTGGTCTCGCTGGCCTCTAACCACGTGAACTTCACGCCCTTCTTGGTAAGGCGTGTCAATGACATAGAAATGCTTGAGAAGCCCTCAATGAACTGTCTGTAATATCCGGCTAAGCCCAAGAAACTGCGAACCTCTTGACCCGATTTTGGCTGCTCCCAACTAGTGACAGCCTCGATCCTCTGGGGGTCAACTGAAATGCCTTTGCTAGAAATTATGTGTCCCAGAAAACCGACTGAGGGTAACCAAAATGCGCTTTTACTGAACTTCGCATATAGTTGCTTCTGTCGAAGCCTATCTAGGACAATGCGAAGATGCTGTGCGTGTTCCTTTTCGGAACGGGAATAGACCAGAATGTCGTCAATAAAGACAATGACGAACTGATCTAGGAAATCCATAAATTCACGATTTATCAAGTCCATGAATACTGCCAGAGCATTGGTAAGCCCAAATGACATTACGAAAAACTCATAGTGCCCATATCTAGTACGGAACATTGTCTTCTGAACGTCCAAATCTCTGACCCTTAGCTGATGATATCCGAACCACAGATCAATCTTAGAATACACTGACGTACCTCTGAACTGATCAAACAAGTCCTCAATATGTGGTAGGGGATATTTATTCTTGATGGTGACGACGTTCAACTATTTGTAGTCGATGCATAATCTCATCGAACCGTCTTTATTCTTTATGAACAGAACCAGAGAACCCTAGGGAGATACACTGGGGTGAATAAAACCTCTGTCCAAAAGCTCTTGAAGCTGGACCTTTAGCTCGTCCAACTCTTTTGGGGCCATATGATAAGGAGCTTTCGATGCCAGCGCTGTCTCCGGAATTAACTCAATTGTGAACTCCACTTGCCTTCTGGGAGGTAGGCTCGGTAATTTCTCTGGAAAGACATCCGAATACTCTCGGATGATAGGAATGTCCAAGATATGAGAATCACCACTGTCCTCGGTGTTGATCAATGACAATAGAAAATCCTAACAACCGTGTGATAAAAGCTTCCGAGCCTGAATCGCAGAAACAGTCGATATACCATCGTTTCTGGTGCTAGTGAAATCCCACGAGGATTGGTTAGGAGGATGGAACGTAACCACCCTCGTCTGGTAATCCACAGTGGCATGATACGCTGTTAGCCAGTCCATGCCAAGTATGATGTCGAATTTGATCATGTCGAGAACCAACAAATCTATCGGAAGTATAACGCTGTCAAAATCTAATGGACATCCTCTAACCTCTTGGGTGACTTCTAATTTATTCCCAAAGGGCAGAGATACTATCAATCTTTGTGACCTAAGAGTGGGTAGTCAACCAATCTCTCTCAGGAATGCCCGAGAAATAAATGAATGTGAACTACTAGTGTCAACTAACATATCAGCAGAAAATGCATAAAATAAAACCGTACCATGAAAAATAGATCCGTCAGCTCACTGTGCATGCTCTCGGGTAACTGCATGAATATGTCCAGTCTCTGATGGGGGTGGAGGTGGTAGTGCTTCCAGAGGCTGCGGTGGTTGTGCCTAAGACTGCCACTGAGGTTGATACTGAGGCGGTGCCGAGTACTGTACCGGAGGCTAATATAAATACTGCTATTGATACTGAACCAATGAATGAGGCTACGATTGATACTGCACCAATGGCTGAGGCTGAGACTGATACTACACTAACGGCTAATACTGACATCCTAATATAGAACTCTGTAACTCTATAAGGGCACTAGAGTGCTCTTGTCCATGCATGGCATATGCAAGAATTCGAGGAGTCGCCTCGGGCGTTGCGAAGATTGGGATTTCGCACGCCTCGAGGTCCTTCGCTCAATCCTCCTGCACGCACTCGGCCACTCGGTCTCCGAGCCTTCAGCGAACAATCTCGGCTCTAGTGTCCAGGAAGTTTGCAGTAATAGCAAACTGACTGTGTTAGTGAACAGGCTGATATCATATGATCCATGGACCCGCATCTAAAATAGTGATTGTCATTAGAGGACTGCTTCCGATTCTGCTGGTCAGACTAGGAGCATCCTGACAAAGATCGTCCGGTCTTCTAGGGTTTGCTTGATGCCCCGGAAGCATTCTGACCCGTCTCACTGCTACTGCCTCACTACTGACCCGTAGCTGGTGGCTGTTAAGCCTGAACTGAACTTTGAGCTAGCTGTTTCCTTTTCTTTTCCGCATTTGCTCTCTACTGATCCGACTCAATCAAAAGAACTCGATCCAATGCCTCTCTGTAAGAAGAATTTCCAAAACCTACTAGCTTCACCTGAAGACGTCCGTCTAGACCCTGAACAAACTGAAGCATGCGAGACCGGTCCTCAGGGACTAACTCCGGACATAATTTGGCTAATCGATTAAATTCAACATTATATTCCATCACCGTGGAATTGTTCCGTCGAAGATTCTAAAAATCCTGACTATGCATCATCTGATAAGATAGTGGAAAATATTGGCTCTAAAAAATCTCTCTGAATTTCACCCATGTGATCTGCTGCTCGCCTATAATCACACGCTGTGTGTCCCACCAAATTTCAACCTCGTCTCGTAAATGGTAGGCTGTAAGCTCTGTCTTCTCCCACTCGAAGAAAACCATATAGAAAAAGGTCCACTCCATAGTCTCTATCCAGGATTGTGCCACCCTTGGATCTGTCTCTCCGCGAAAGAGCATGAATCGACCTTTTATCGACTCTGCTAAGGCTGGGATCCGAGCTTGTGTCATAGTCACATCAGTAGGATGAGTAGGGATCGCTGCGAGAGCCGCGTAACCACCGAGTGGTGCACCGCATGCAGGGGGTAGGTATTAAGAAAGGCGATCGCATCCCGGTGGGGTTGTCGGGTATGCAGTAGTAGACACTGCTGGTGGAGGTGCCGCATATCTCGTAGGCACTGCTGGAGGAGGTGCCTGGTATGTAGCAACAGGGGCTACCGGTGGTACCTCCGGGTGTACAATAGCAGGTGCTGCCGGGGGTACTGCGGGATATGTTAGAGTGGGTACCACTGGTGGTACAATGAATACCACAGAAGTGGGTATCTCTGGAGGAGGAACCGTTGGGGACTGAGGGCCTAATACACCTGCGACACCATGTGAAGTCTGACCCTGATTGATAGGCTCATTCTCCGTAAACCTTTATGGAAACTCCACCGCCAGAGATCTCAATGTTCTCTTGCGTGGTTGCCCTGCACCACGTCTCGGTGCGAGAGCACGTTCATATATGTTAAATTATTACCCAAATATTACTACAGGTAGACAATCAAGAATTTCACATGTTAGCCATCTGGAGATGTCCTGTTGCCGCCAAGTCCCCACTATGATCTTGTCAAAATATGACTCCAAAATGTCCGAAACGCTAAATCGACGAAAATCCATAAAAATCTGAAAATGCACAAGTTGACCTGCCAAACGTGGCGAACTCTGAAAACCCAAAAACCCTTAGGAACTCGGAACCTAGGCTCTGATACCAAATAAATTGTCATGTCCCGAGAGGGGGTACTTGTCCGATGAAAATCGGACAACACCTCCCATGTACTGCGGACAATTGAAACCTATATACAAGGCCCACACGACCCACTATATATCGGCCAACATGACCGGAACATAAAACACCACAATACATATAATATATGAGTCTCAGGCCAACAACTAAAGTAAATAAGAAGCCTAACACCTATAGACTTACCTCTTCTGCCATTTGAGCAGGAATACACAACCACACACATAACCAAAACAAATCGAACAAAAAGTCCATAAGGACATAATCAAGTACCACTAAAACAACCACGAGTATAAAATACTACAAGTTTAAAACATAGAGTACTAGTGATAAAAATATGAAAAATTGAAATCAAAATAACGGAGTTGTCAGATCAGGGGACTAGCAACTGGACCCTCCGGAAGGCTTCATCCTAAAATAAAATAGATATCAACGGAGTGAGTAAAACTCAATGGATATCTAATAGTCATGCATAGTAAACTATAAGTAGTAATAATAATCATGCTGGTACAGTTTCTCGACAAAAATATATACCTGAAACTGTACATACCAGAATCACCTAAGCTGACATAAGATACATCCATACAAGTAGATGTAGAATCACCGTGTATGACAATCATATGCAACAACAAAAAATGCAACAAGAAATGTATATAGTAAAAGCATATGCACATGATGCAATGACATGTGTCACCCCTGACACCAGTCAAGCTACTGACATGTCATGTGTATCGGCCGAGTGGGTAGGGTTGTGACAACTGTGCACTCTGTCGTCACTACACCTATGTGACCGAGTGGACAGGATGCTGGCAGAGTATCATCCTCCTACCCGATGTATATATATGGGGGACATCACCTCGTCTCACAACGAAGGAGGGATCCTTGTCTGCTACTACGTCACAATACCAATATCCTGAGTGACCACCGTGGAGCTGTAACGACCTGACCCCTATTGGCACCTGGCCCCTATTGGCGGAATTCTGCGACCCCTATTGGTCGACGACCGTTGCCCCTGTTGGTCAGTCGTTACTCACTTGGACTTCCCACCCCTGGAAGTGGGTTTTTGCCTTCCCCAGGATTCGAACTCTAGACCTCCAGGCTAAGTACTAAAGTTTATGAATCCTGGTAACCAAGTGATCCCGGGATCACTTGGTTACCAGGATTCATAAACTTTAGTACTTAGCCTGGAGGTCTAGACTTCGAATCCTGGGGCAGGCAAAAACCCACTGGGTGAAGTCCGGTGAGTAACGAGTAACGACCAGCGGCGATGAGGTCGACCAATAGGTCGCAATTCCGCCAATAATAGAATAGGCTGTCGTTACAATAAAAAGGCGCCTTTTTATTGTAACGACCGAGCCCCTATTGGCGGAATTCGACGACCCCTATTGGTCGATGATTGTCGCCCCTGTTGGCGGAATTCGGCGACCCCTATTGGTCGACGACCGTTGCCCCTGTTGCCCCGAGAGTATGTCATGCCGAAAAGCAAACGGACGACATCTACCCTGTACGTGGCAACATATCGGGTTAATACAAGGCCCGTAGGCCCACAACAACAATATGATATACACAAATATCAACATATCAAACACACTAAACACAGCGAAAACAATACAAACAGATCAACAAGATACAAAGACCAACTGTGCACTCCGGAGTGACTTGACACGACAAGAATCATAACAGAAATCGAATCAAAGACCAAATACATACAATATGTCCGTATATCACAAATACGGAAACAATAAAGGGAAAAACCCAAACCAACAATCCGTAAGGATACAACAACACGGAAAATATATCCATTCGTCCGGTGTGAGATGGGATCAGCTGGCGGAGCTCCGAACGTCCAAGGAATCTTCTACCTGTTATCTGGGCGACAGGAAGCCCAGGGTCCCGGAGTGGTGAGTATAAACTCAGGGGTAATATATAGAAAGTGCATGAACAACATATAAGGATAGATCTACAAGTATACATGTGAAGATCTACAGGTATACAACATGAGTCCAATAGACATACAGTCATATCCAAATCTAATAACAAGTAACTATAGTAAAGTCATACTCAATATATACACTAACTGATCAACTGAACAGGAAGTAATGTACCAACGTACCCGACGGTCTCCAACACCATAAGCTATATCATCCTGACAGGTATACAATAACATAACCCATATAATGTATCAAGTCAATCCCATACCTGACCAATACTCCAACATATGAACAATATATGAACACCTGTAATAACAACCCGGTCCGTACCACACAATAACATGATGCTAATCAAATGCATATAATAGTCTGAATCAACGCATGAATCATGCTCAACACATAGTAGTAAATAAAAATGCAGATGACATATATCATGATGAACAACCATATGCAGCAATCATAGCTCAATCAAATGCAGCATCTCACAGGCATATGTAAAGCATATATCAAATACATGCATACATATATATCAGCAGTGCATATGCATGGCCATGTCTGCGGACCCGTCCAACCACGACCCCAGTATGGCCCGGGTGGCACGACATGATGACTAGCCCGACTCACCACTACTCTCGGTGACCGAGTTGGGTAGTATGAATGAGTAGCATATAAGCGAAAGAGCTAACTACTCCCGGGGTCCTCGGCCGGTCGCTCGTCACTACCCATGAGTAGACGAGCTCTGCACAGACAACCGACGCTACACAACCACTCGCTATAGTGGGCGAGCTAACACCACTGCCGGTGGCGGTGCATCTCCAGCTACCACCATCCATAGTGGCCGAGCGCGGCACATCCAATGCTCTGCCCTCAACCTTGCTACCACTACCCCGAGTGGCCGGGAGGATGATGATGACGACGCCTCATCCACAAGGGAGACCCAGTCGTCAGCATGCATGCAAATGTAATGATGCATAGATCCACACAAGTATCCTCGCAACACTCCCTATCCCACGGGGAGTCCTGGTCAACTAAAAGTCAACTATGCAAGGACTACAATCTATAAGACTCTCTCTATCGCATAAAGAGTCATACTCATCTGACAGTCAACCACGCTAAGACCTCTAGTCAGTAGCGATATACAATCGACCGTCCATATAACCATACACAGGCATACAATCCATAATGGATATACCATCACACTAGGACTTCTAGTCCATGGTCACATACTGACAACCACACACCTATCTATGCATAGACAACTAGATCCACCATAGATGCACCACTAATATGGGTATGATATAACAATCGACTCCATAATCCAATCCATCACCTAACCCTAGTGATGTAACACAGTAACCCAATCTGAAGTCACAAAAATAAACCTAACCACTCATACTTACTGAACATTCATCAGCTAATACGTAATAGGGTTTATAGTTCCTATCCGTGCTAGATAATCAATGAGTAACAGAGTATATATCTCAAAGGTCAAGGCAGTACAAGCATATGATTAAATAAGAGTGGATTTAAGGTAAACAGGTATAAACATAAATCCAAGATCATGCACAGGAATTTGATCAAAACTACCGGACCAGGTAGATATTACCCACCTGCTATGTAGCTCGTATCAGCCATTCCTACTATGAGCATCATCACTAATCAACGTCCTGCCATTGACAGTTAATTAGCTGTGAATCAAGCTAAACCAATCCATATCTCAATCCACAACTAATAATCCACAATCAACTGCATAATATCCACAATATTAACTATAAATATACCAATCGGACATACCTTGCATTTCCGAATTAGATCCGCAAGGAAATCTCTGCTCCCACACAATCGTGTGTCAGTTCCCATAACTGAGCTCACATATCATCAATACACTAATTCACAATACCTTATTGTCAATACCTCCAACCGTAGTTCAACTAGTGCAGCTTCAATCATAGCTGCCCAATTCCAAGTATAGGTATTAGATCTAATCCTCAATCAACATCCACCAAATCGAAATCGAATGATCAACGTTCACCCTGCAAAAATAGCAAAATAGAATCATCTCAATAGCCAATTCGAAGCCCAAATCCAAAGATCTACCTTGATGATGTTCTTCCCATTCCAACCTTAACTATCGGATCTCCCTATCGGCATTGGTGACGACAACTCGGCAAACTCGAAGGTCGGCTGAGCGCTAAGTGGCCGACGCGATCATCTGTCGACAGAACAGAGGGCCGACGATGATCTGAGCTTCAACAGTGAAGCGTCGTCGAACTGGCCTCTCGACTAAGCAGTCGACGACGGAAGATGGGAGGTCGATAGTGTATCCAACTCGCGGCGGCTGAAGGCGGAAGAGAGGAGATCTGCTCCGCTAGCGCTAGATGAAGCCAAGCTCGTGGTGAGGAGGATAGACGACGACGATCTTAGAAATGGCCAAGAAAAGGCGACGGCGAGCTGGGTCAGGATCGGCGGTGGCAGATCCAGCTTCCAAGATCCAAAGAAGAGGAAGAGAAAGAGGGATCATACAGCTTGACCGATCGAGAGAACGTCTACCGCAGTCGAAGCTTGCAACGGCTGGAGGGGAAAGAACTCCAATGTGGTCGGCGATGGTGAGCTCCGACAGCGACGACGAGGCTGCGGCAGTGAGGAAGAGGGGACATCGCGCGACAACGAGGAGGAAAACGCGACGAAGAAGGAGAAGAAGAAATTGGGTTAGCGGATATGGGTTGGGTCGACCCTTTTTAAAGGTAGTTCCAATGGGGTTCAGCTTGTGGTTAGGCTAACCCATGTCAAGCTTAAACTAGCTTAAATTGACTTAAGACTAACCATATGAACTCCATTTAAATCCCAGAAAATTTCTAAAAATTCCTAAAATTTCCATGAGCAAATTCCCAATTAGCAAGAGCTATTATTTTATTTTATTTTATTTTATTTTATTTTATTTTTTTTCCGTATTTTACATTCTCCCCCACTTATAAAAATTTGGTCCCCAAATTTCCAACTCCTGTACAAGCGAGATGTCACAAGAATCATCTCAAGTATCTGAAGCAAAGTCACACTTCAAGTGACTAAGTGGAGTACTGAGCTTGAATATTATATTTCCAGCTCTTATATACTCTCTCAACATATCGACCATCTATCAAAGATACATAACTGTACCAGAGTGGAGCTCTATACTCGTAACCGATGGGAGACTCTACCAGAATCGTAAGGTGAATCATGAATCACTATCAAAAATGATACCCAAGGATGCCCCATGGATATAATTCCATCAAGCGATCCAATGGAGTCCATCTTACGGCTCGGAAGAATATGAGCGAACCTAGCTAATCGATCATCGATTATCCAAATCCTATCAAGTCCTTTTCGATTTCTAGATAATCTCCCAACACAGTCTAACGCACTAGGCTCCCACTTCCATCATGGTACGTAACCCTACTGGTCACTAATGTTCCGCCTTTAATTGTTGGCACACCCAACATCAAACTACGAAATCATCCATGTTCCACATATCGTTCCACCAACAGGAACGTCCCAATACTCACTATTTTCGGATACACTCCGAATAAATCATCACTCTCAAATGAAGAGTCTCCTGAAACAACTCTTCCTAAATCGAAAGCAACTCTGGGAACCACTATCCTTCCCAGAGATGAAGATTTATTCTCCCGAGAGAAATTAATCTAATGTCCAAAATTCACTCTGTCACACAGAACTGAAAGTACCTGTAAGACTAACATGACCAATCTTGCTAGTTCTCAACTAGCGTACACATAATATACGTCTCATTTAACTGCATTGGGATCGTTCCTAATCCCTGCGATATTGCATCTATGTGCAGTACTCTTCCATCCATATCGGACGGATGAATTAACACTGACACAAAAGTCGGCCACCTTCTAGGCCCTGAAACCTAGCTTCCCCAACTTTCGGCCAGGTGATTGCTATCACCTTCTTGGTCCCACAAGTCGATGATATAGTATCGCTAGTGCAACCTATCCACATCTACGGTAAATACCAAATCAATCTTGGGAAACCACAACTTCCCTCAAGATTGAGAATATATCCATAAATATATCCTCCACAGATATTATGACAATCGGTCTCAAATACTCCAAGAGTACTTGATTCCTCAAATTCATGAACGACTAAATCGTCGATAAGTCTAACAACATTATCAACATCTCCTAAAATTCATACCAAGTATGAAATGTCGTCTTCCACACACCTGCATCCTTTTACTCTAAGCTACAGATAGCTCAATCATCACACCGACAATGATAATTGTATGACACTAAGTCACTACAATATCAACCCTCCAATCGTAGATCAACCCTAGGGTATACACAGGTGTCATTTAACTGATCTAAACAGATCATCTATCCCTAACGAAGGATACTCATTCTCGACTACTGCGTTCCAATCATCGATAATCGATGCATAACCTCAAAGGTATGTCTCTCTTCTAACAAAGAGTTACAAGTCTTCTCAAGAAGAAACACTGAGGCAGATAAATCTCCCATAGTGTTTAGTAACACTGATACCCATAAAATCATCTCCCGGTATGAGGTCCC
Source organism: Wurfbainia villosa (assembly GCA_025175895.1). Classification (NCBI taxonomy): domain Eukaryota; kingdom Viridiplantae; phylum Streptophyta; class Magnoliopsida; order Zingiberales; family Zingiberaceae; genus Wurfbainia; species Wurfbainia villosa. The sequence continues at coordinate 2,989,199 of CM046005.1, forward strand.
TAATATCAGGACTATTCCCGAAATCATCTCAATCGCATATTCCACTTGCCCATGCAGTGACAAGCCCGGGAGTTCATCCGAATCTATATCCGAATACTCTCGAATTATACGTACATCTGAGATACAAGTTATACCAACACTCCAACAATCCAACTATCCGTAAGGATATGTCTATCGTAGAGGTATGTCTAGCAAAGGCTAAGGGTATCCCTTGACTTCGTGATCGTTAGTCAACATTTCATCTGACGGTAGAGATACCACCAATCCGCAAGTCGATAGAAACCCAGCTAATCCCATCTAAGAATGTTCTAGACAAAGATACCTGTAAACTACCAGTATCTCTCGATATATCCGCAAATAGAATAACCTAAAGTAATACCCCGAAGGACCGATCCTTCGGTCTTCCATACTTCTTCTCGAGTAATCTTGTAAACTTGTCCAACATCTGTTCTGGACGGCTGAGCTCATGTAGATGCAAAGACTATCATGGAGAAACTGAAATCAACTGCTGGAATTGAGGTACAAACTGAAACAACTGCAATGGAGATGGGAAACATCACAGACCGCAAGGGTACACATCCGTCAAAATATCAAGAATCGCCAACATCGTAGAACGATCCAACTCTGTGAAAGGTATAGCTGCAACTGAAGAATACTGCGTAGATACGACCATCATCGTAAATCTCTTCTTTGTATAAAGCATAACCACGTCTGGGAAGGTAACAATTGTTGTCTGAACGTTTGAGTCTTCTGAGATGTCTTCGGATGATACTGCTGAGTAATTTACTTCTTCCGGATGAAAGTATCAAAGAACTCCTACTATATCTGAGGTAGTAAATCGCTGCTGATGTGATAACCCAATCTTCTATAATAATCTCGGCTTTCGAGGTTGTGGATCATCCGCTCGAAAGCATCATCCATAGTCTTCAACTGAGTCTTCAAAATACATACTCTCCTTGTAGATACCGGCTGCTTATAGTAGAAACAGATACAATGGTCCATCGGATAATCTGACTTTGGTGTCGTCGTGACTCGCACTGCACACACATAATCTCCTTTCGGAGTCTTTCCTCTGAGTTCGCTGATAAACATGAGAAGCTGCTGACAATCTGCAATCAGTCTTCTATGATCGGAAAACTCTCCAATAGTCGCTCGTGACTCATGACTTTAATCTTGCTCCTTTTTGTCCAACATTCGGAGACTTCTAATTCCAATAATTTGACTTGCAATATATGCTTATCAAATCTCCAACTCTTAAAACACTTGCTACGGAGTCATTTCTATACACATTACTCGGTCTATGCACTTCCGGTAGAATCTAGTAGGAGATCCAAACATCCTGATCAAGATGTCAACCGGTAAACCGTAGGTGGCTTAAGACATATCGATCACATTCTCGAGTTATTAGGTGGTCGTAACCTTCGCAAGTCTAACGACTCTGCATGGTACTTTCGTCACCAGACGATCACCCATCCTGAAGCTCAAGAATTCCCTGACGATGAGTCAAAGAAGATGACGTGGGAAAATACTATCTCACAACATCACTGAACTGTGACTAAGTGATACGTTATTTCCCGTAGGTTATTTCCTATATCTTACACCAAGTACCGGCTAAATCCGGATAATGGTATGCAGCTAACTTAGCTTCTTCTGTATAACACGAGTTAAGTACTCAAAAGTACCCTCAACGTTATACAACCTAGAACGACCATCTCAGAGATCAAAATCTCTATGAATATCTCCAAACTAATCCTCTACTATCTGCATCAGCAATAGTGTACTCGCGCAGTTCATTACCCCATAGGTAATGATCTGACTAACATAATTAGTGGAAATCTTAAGACTGAAATCCTTGATCTCCACAAGAGATGTGACTACCTAATCTCTGCTTTCCGACTCGGTATCAGTCGGCTCTCAAAGGTAATTACTTTTTCGATAGCAGGTACATGTCTAATAACCTCAACATATCATTCCCGTGGTCATCTCAAACCACGGTTACGAATACTGATTAATATACTACAAGTCATGCACTGTTATAAGCAACTAAATGCATAGCCAACAAAAGGATATGTAATAACAGTTAACATACCTTAATCCTTGTAGCTCGGAGATGTCCGCAACAGCCAGATCCCAGAACTCACAAACCAAAACCGAGTAAAGCAAAACTCGATGTCCGAACGAAATCAAATCCGAAAATGGACTTCGCAACCTAGGGCTCTGATGCCAATAAAATTGTCACACCCCGAGAGTATGTCATGCCGAAAAGAAAACGGACGACATCTCCCCTGTACGTGGCAACATATCGAGTTAATACAAGGCCCGTAGGCCCACAACAACAATATGATATACACAGATATCAACATATCAAACACACTAAACACAGCGGAAACAATACAAACAGATCAACAAGATACAAAGACCAACTGTGCACTCCGGAGTGACTTGACACGACAAGAATCATAATAGAAATCGAATCAAAGACCAAATACATACAATATGTCCGTATATCACAAATACGGAAACAATACAGGGAAAAACCCAAACCAACAATCCGTAAGGATACAACAACACGGAAAATATATCCATTCGTCCGGTGTGAGATGGGATCGGTGGCGAGCTCGAACGTCAAGGAATCTTCTTTCTACATTACTAGGCGACGAAGCCCGGGGTGGTGAGTATAAACTCAGGGGTAATATATAGAAAGTGCATGAACAACATATAAGGATAGATCTACAAGTATACATGTGAAGATCTACAGGTATACAGAATGAGTCCAATAGACATACAGTCATATCCAAATCTAATAACAAGTAACTATAGTAAAGTCATACTCAATGTATATACTAACTGATCAACTGAACAGGAAGTAATGTACCAACGTACTCGACGGTCTGCAACACCATAAGCTATATCATCCTGACAGGTATACAATAACATAACCCATATAATGTATCAAGTCAATCCCATACCTGACCAATACTCCAACATATGAACAATATATGAACACCTGTAATAACAACCTGGTCCGTACCACACAATAACATGATGCTAATCAAATGCATATAACAGTCTGAATCAACGCATGAATCATGCTCAACACATAGCAGTAAATAAAAATACAGATGACATATATCATGATGAACAACCATATGCAGCAATCATAGCTCAATCAAATGCAGCATCTCACAGGCATATGTAAAGCATATATCAAATACATGCATACATATATATCAGCAGTGCATATGCATGGTCATGTCTGCGGACCCGTCCAACCACGACCCCGGATGGCCGGGTGTATGGCGACTAGGACTCGGTAGTCACTACTCTCGGTGGGTTGGGTAGTATGAATGAGTAGCATATAAGCGTAAAGAGCTAACTACTCCCCGGGGGTCCCTACTGCTGGTCGCTCCGTCACTACCCATGAGTAGACGAGCTCTGCACACAGGACAACTGCACGTCACACAACCACCATCTATAGTGGGCGAGTGCTAACACCACTCTGCTCAGTGGCCAGGTGTGCATCTCCAGCTACCACCATCCCTAGTGGTCGAGCGTGACACATCCAATGCTCTGCCCTCAACCCTGCTACCACTATCCCGAGTGGCCGGGGAGGCAGGATGACTGACGACCCGTCTCATCCACAAGGGAGACCCAGTCGTCAGCATGCATTCAAATGTAATGATGCATAGATCCACACAAGTATCCTCGCAACACTCCCTATCCCACGGGGAGTCCTGGTCAACTAAAAGTCAACTATGCAAGGACTACAATCTATAAGACTCTCTCTATCGCATAAAGAGTCATACTCATCTGACAGTCAACCACGCTAAGACCTCTAGTCAGTAGCGATATACAATCGACCGTCCATATAACCATACACAGGCATACAATCCATAATGGATATACCATCACACTAGGACTTCTAGTCCATGGTCACATACTGACAACCACACACCTATCTATGCATAAACAACTAGATCCACCATAGATGCACCACTAATACGGGTATGATATAACAATCGACTCCATAATCCAATCCATCACCTAACCCTAGTGATGTAACACAGTAACCCAATCTGAAGTCACAAAAATAAACCTAACCACTGCATTTCATCAACATTCATCAGCTAATACGTAATAGGGTTTATAGTTCCTATCCGTGCTAGATAATCAATGAGTAACAGAGTATATATCTCAAAGGTCAAGGCAGTACAAGCATATGATTAAATAAGAGTGGATTTAAGGTAAACAGGTATAAACATAAATCCAAGATCATGCACAGGAATTTGATCAAAACTACCGGACCAGGTAGATATTACCCACCTGCTATGTAGCTCGTATCAGCCATTCCTACTATGAGCATCATCACTAATCAACGTCCTGCCATTGACAGTTAATTAGCTGTGAATCAAGCTAAACCAATCCATATCTCAATCCACAACTAATAATCCACAATCAACTGCATAATATCCACAATATTAACTATAAATATACCAATCGGACATACCTTGCATTTCCGAATTAGATCCGCAAGGAAATCTCTGCTCCCACACAATCGTGTGTCAGTTCCCATAACTGAGCTCACATATCATCAATACACTAATTCACAATACCTTATTGTCAATACCTCCAACCGTAGTTCAACTAGTGCAGCTTCAATCATAGCTGCCCAATTCCAAGTATAGGTATTAGATCTAATCCTCAATCAACATCCACCAAATCGAAATCGAATGATCAACGTTCACCCTGCAAAAATAGCAAAACAGAATCATCTCAATAGCCAATTCGCAGCCCAAATCCAAAGATCTACCTTGATGATGTTCTTCCCATTCCAACCTTAACTATCGGATCTCCCTATCGGCATTGGTGACGACAACCCGGCAAACTCGAAGGTCGGCTGAGCGCTAAGTGGCCGGCGCGATCATCTGTCGACAGAACAGAGGGCCGACGACGATCTGAGCTTCAACAGTGAAGCGTCGTCGAACTGGCCTCTTGACTAAGCAGTCGACGACGGAAGATGGGAGGTCGATAGTGTATCCAACTCGCGGCGGCTGAAGGCGGAAGAGAGGAGATCTGCTCCACTAGCGCTAGATGAAGCCAAGCTCGTGGTGAGGAGGAAAGACGGCGACGATCTTAGAAATGGCCAAGAAAAGGCGACGGCGAGCTGGGTCAGGATCGGCGGTGGCAGATCCAGCTTCCAAGATCCAAAGAAGAGGAAGAGAAAGAGGGATCATACAGCTTGACCGATCGAGAGAACGTCTACCGCAGTCGAAGCTTGCAACGGCTGGAGGGGAAAGAACTCCAACGGGGTCGGCGATGGTGAGCTCCGACAGCGACGACGAGGCTGCGGCAGTGAGGAAGAGGGGACATCGCGCGACAACGAGGAGGAAAACGCGACGAAGAAGGAGAAGAAGAAATTGGGTTAGCGGATATGGGTTGGGTCGACCCTTTTTAAAGGTAGTTCCAATGGGGTTCAGCTTGTGGTTAGGCTAACCCATGTCAAGCTTAAACTAGCTCAAATTGACTTAAGACTAACCATATGAACTCCATTTAAATCCCAGAAAATTTCTAAAAATTCCTAAAATTTCCATGAGCAAATTCCCAATTAGCAAGAGCTATTATTTTATTTATTTTTTCCGTATTTTACAGGAGCCCTGACAGAGCAACAATACACACCCTCCTGAAATACCACTAACTCACGAGTGATTATGTGTGTAGATAATATAACTGACGATGGGCTTAACTACCAAGTAGTATCACATCCTACCGAGGAGTCGATGATCGCTAGTCATGCAATAATGCAAGATGGTGCATGCCACTAATGCACGATACACCTGTCAATCCATGGCTACCTATGGTATGTACCAATAGGAGCCCATATCAAATAACCTAGGTACATAAGTCTATGTACACATGCAAGGTATATCCATTATTCATTCAATGCCCAGTATGTAAGGTATGTCACTACTCTTAGTAACAAATAAACAAATGACAAGTATCAAAATTATAAAGCACCAATATAATAAGCATTTGAAAAGGCTACAACACGTACTAGTTAGTGACATACCAGGGCAGTTAAAAGCATAGAAAACTATTACTAACTATTGTAAATGATGCATAACAGTATGACAATATCTAAAAGAAGATAAGTCAAAGATACCCGCTTGCTATGAAGAATACTAACTGTCTTTACACTCGTGGACCTATCTCGTGACTGAAACCTGCATATAACATAATTACCATTAAGTTCTAGCACACATGGCAACGATTAAATCATTTCTTACATTGCTCTTGTAACTATCTCAATTTACCAGCTACAAATTTAAAATCCCGATCAACAACCCTTCGTGGCCAAGAACAACCCTATTCACAGCCAAATCACAGCCACACAGCTAGCATCCTTTGCTCACGACAACACAGTCGACAAATCTTTTGCTCACAGTCGCACAACCACCCATTTGACCCCTTCACAACCAGTAAAACACCCAAACAGACGCTCATAGCCAAGACCCATAGATCAAACTCATTGACGGACAACAAGAAAATCAAACAACAACATCGATCCAAATAAAATGTGCTGGACAGTAGAGAAAAGAAGGCAACCGAGAGGTATACCTAAATTTGGCTTCCCTGCCGACACATCCCCCAACTGCCCTGTTCACCGACAGAAAACCCCTGCTGCCCTATCACCACAATTGCTGAGCAATTCGAAAGAAAAGGACTACGATTGAAAAGTGATCTATCTAAGATCGAGGAAGAAGGCACTGCTCACCTTGCTCCGACGACTACCGATCGTAAAACCACCCTCAAATCGACAGCTCTGCTCACTATCGCCGCCTAGCCGTTGCCAGCCTCCGTTTGCTTCGATGATAAACGGACAACACCACACACCTCCTGTGGCAGCGATGTTGTCGATTCACCAGCTAAAGACTATCGACAAGAGCTAGGACGGAAACTGTTGGGATCTCGCCGATGAGAGAAACACCACCACGAAGGAGAAAGGAAAGAGATCGTGCTGAGAGAAAGAAAAGTCGGGGAAGGTAATGAAAAGAAATCGCGGTTGGGAAACACTCGAAGCAATTCGACACAGAAATAAAAGACAATGAGGAAACAACTCGACATTAAGTAAGAAAACAGGTCAGATTTGATAACGGGTTGGATTTAAAACCCTATAAAACTTAAACCTAGCTTCAATTAAACCATGAAACTCTTAAGCTAGGTTAGGCTTAATTTAATCCCTAACCATCCCTCAAAAATTTTAATTAACCCACTAATAATATTACCCTTTAGCCATCAATTTGTGGTATTTTACACGAAGTGCTAGTACAATTTTTTGTCCTCCAATGTAGATGCTCGTCATCATTAACCAATCATCTCTCATTTCGTCTTTGGGCGAGAGAATAAGCATTGTCTTGTGGCCATCTTCGCAAAGTACCACATTATTATCATACTCGTCATAGATGGGATCACTAATGACCTTATCAATGCCATCATCATAGATGGGGTCTTTAATTTCCTCATCAATGTCATCATTGTTGTAGACGGAGTCTTTCATGTTTTCATCATCATCATAGAGAGGGTCATTTGTGTCTTCTTCAATTTCATCACCGTAGATAGAATCTTCAATGTCTTCTTGGAATTGGGTGATATCAAGGTTATCTCATCGTAGATGAGATCTTTCATATTTTTTTCAATGTCGTCATCATTATCTTCATCATAGATGGGGTCTTTCATGTCTTCTCTGAACTCGGTGCTCTCAAGGTTGTCCTCGTCATAGATGGAGTCTCCTTTGTCTTCTTCAATCAAATACTCTCTTCTATCCTTTGCCCCATTTTGGAAAGAACTCGACCTCGAGTTTAAATTGGTGTCATATGACTTATTGCTTCATTAATCGATCGAGATGGCTCCTTGACTATTCGAGTGTCCTGTCTCAAGGTAGGAATATGAAATAATGAATGTGTATAGCTAAGAGGAAGGAAATGACCTTTCATCTTCTCCCAATCAGTAATCTTGGCCTTGCCCTGTTTCTTGCGAGAGTGCCGCAATAGTAACCACCAAGCGAAGGCTTCTCCCTTAAGCGTCATGGCTACCAACTTTATTTTAGCATGATCGAGAACTTCTTTGAAATAAAAAATCTATTCGACTTTGTCAATCCAATCAATAATATTTTCTATGTAATGCGCCAGAAAACTCAGGAAGCTTGATGTGAAAACCAAGGTCTTCATACCATTCTTCATGATTGTGGTGATCTTGACGATACAATTGTTCAAAATTTGAAGTAGTGTGTCGATTAAATACCTTATGATCTCTAAGATTTAGACGTCGAGATAACTCTACGACTTGTCTTTGTAGATCCGAGATGGTTTCTTGGGAACATCGATCCTGGGGTGCGGCTTCCTCAATTGAAACCTGTCGATCATTTCCATAACCATAACCATAATAACCATTCATGGATTGCCGAGATAACTCCATGATTGGTCTCTGTAGATCGTTGAACTCGCGAGTACTTTGATCTTGGGGTGCAGCTTCCTCAATCAGAACTTATCGATCACGACCATAACCATGTCCTCGTCGACCTTCCATGGATCTAGGGCTCTGATACCAACTGACGCAGGTGGGGTAGTGGGATAGGTGATAATTGTGTGTAGTTAGAAAAGAGGGAGAGCGAAAGAGTCGTAGGAGGAGGAGTTTCGCTAACAAAGAGGGACACCTCTTAGTAAAACGAAAAAGGAATATTATTAATCAAAACTGAATATCTTACAAAGCCTAAACCTATGTTTAAATAGGCTTAGAAAGAGAATGTTTCTTAATGCTAAAAAAAATAAACTAACTTTAACAGAAATTTCTTAACAAGTAAGAAAGTTAAAAAAAATAAACAAACTAAATCAAAAATTTCTTAATGAAATAGAAAAGTAAATATAAACAAAAAAAAATAAATGAAAAATTGAAATAAATAAAATTAATAATAAAATATTAATGAAATTGTAAATAGCGATGACAGCGTGCTACGACCATGGCTTGGTCCATGGTTAGGTCGTGGTCCTTACTAGAGGTCCCATGTCGAGCCACAGAATGATCCACACTCGTGGTGGTGACCATGAGAAGGCTTTGGTGGCCTTTAGGATAAAAATTAATCCAAAATAAAGGATATTCATATCAGGAGGCCATGGGGCGTTGAAATATTTATTTTAGAGCTTAATTTTTTCTTGTCATTATTTAGAGGAAAGCGGGATTGTATCTTATGATAAAAATTGATCAAGATGTTGGATACGCCTGCATCATATACCTACTCAATATCCCTACTACATAAGCAATATTTGGGCGTGTACAAGTCATGACATACATCAAACTACCTATTACTTGTGAATATTCTAATTGTGATACTACCAAACCCTTATTTTTGACATATTAATTTTATGGTCTAAGGGAGTTGGGGCTGGTTTACAATCATAATGATTGAACCTTTTGAGAACCTTCTCAATGTAATGAGACTGCAAGATATGGGAGAGGCTCTTTTGCTTCTCTTATCTCAATGACCTCATTTTTGTCATTTGAGTTAGCAATATCATCATTTCTCAAGTCATTATTTATGTTCTTGGAAATGGAACTAAATCTTTGTTCATCAAAGATTGCATCTCTTGATTCTATAATTCTATTAATTCCTATAGAATCATTGTGTCCAATTACCATGAATCTATTAGCTTTGCTATTTTGTGCATAGCCTATAAAGATGCATTCAATGCCTCTTTCTCCCAATTTTCTATTTTTAGGTTTAAGAAGTCTTACAATGACTCTACAACCCCACACTCTTAAGTGTTTAAGATTTGACTTCCTTTTATGCCAAAGTTCATAAGGGGTTATTTAACTTCTTTTATTTGGTACTCTATTGAGTATATAATAAGCTGTAAGTACAACTTCTCCCCAAAATCCTTGACTAAGACTTGCATTAGTCATCATGGAATTAACCATTTTCATCAGCACCCTGTTCTTCCTTTTAGCCACACCATTTTATTATGGTGTATAAGATGCAGTCAACTCATGTTTGATATCAGTTGACTCAAAGAACTCTTTATCATAATATTCTCCACCTCTATTAGTTCTTAGACATTTTATAGAGATGTCATTTGCAAATTCAACTTCTTATTTATAAGACTTGAACATTTACAAGGTTTGATCCTTAATGTAACAAAAGCACTTTACAAAACCTTGTGCAATCATCTATAAAAGTCACAAAATATTTGTTTCCTCCCAAAGTTAGAGTTATATGCAAATCACATAAGTCACTATGCACTAATTCTAACTTTTTGATTTTTCTTTCAATTTGTGGAAAATGCATTTTTATTATTTTATTTAACATACAAATGTTGCATTTTCATCATCATTTTGTGTACATTTTGGCAAAAGGTCTAACTTTATCATGTCATAATTTCTTTTATAATGAACATGACCTAGTCTAGAATGCCACAAAATAGTTGAAGACTAACTCAAGTAAACAAAAGATGCATTTTTATTGACATACATAACATTAAGCTTAAACTTATCGTTACAAAGATAGTCATTCCTAACAAACATCTCTCCCTTGGAAAGAACAAACTTATCAACCTAAAAAACTAGTTTAAACCCAAACTTGTTCAAAAGACTACTCGACACAAGATTCTTTCAAACTTTGGGAACAAATAACACATTGGTTAAAATTATAATTTTCCCAAAAGTGAATTTTAGATCTATCTCCTCTATGCCTTTGATAGGAATCGTTGAGGAGTTTCCCATGTAGATAATAGAGTTTGGATCTTCAATTTCCCTTGAGGACTTGAATAAACCCTTATTCTTGCTTATGTGTCAGGTGGCTCTTGAGTCAACCCACCAGGTGAATTCTTCATCAACCATGTTAATTTCAGAAATCATGGCTACAAACGGCTTTTCATCATTGCCTTTGTTGTTTGGAGAATTTCCATTTTTCATAAAAAGTCGACACTCATACTTGTAGTGTCCCTCTTTCTTGCAATGATAGCGCTTGCCTTTCTTCTTTTTGTTCTTGTCATTGTCCTTGCCATGAAAAGTCCTTTTCTTGGACTTGTTTCCTTGGTCGGCCTCAATGACATTCACTTTGGTAGTTGGCTCTTTGTCTTTTTCATCCTTTTTTGATTGAGAGTTGCTTTCCTACATTCTTAACTCTTCTTCAACACAGAGAGAATTTGCTACACTTTCAAGTGAGATCTCGAGAGGTACGGATATTTGTCATGGTACTGTTACAAATTATTTTATCAAACTCTCTAACTACACTAATGCAGTCTAGGGCTGACTCGGATTGTCTCCCAACGAACCTAATGGATGAACGTTTATTTTTAAACAGAAGTAAACACTGGGGGTTTTTACAATTTATCAAAACAATTATTTGAAAGCTATCCTAATGCAAGAACGATTCAACCCTACACCGCACTGTCACTATATGATACAATGGTCAAACAATTCTAGTTAACAAACATGGAAATTAAACATGCAAAAAGTAAACCTAACTATCAATTATTAATTCCCGGGAAACTAACCTAATGTGCAAGAACAAGTAAATCACACACCGCACTGTCACTATACGGTACAATGATCAAAGAGTAACTAAACAAATGTGAACAATTCAACCAAGCACCACACTGTCACTATACGACACAATGGTCAAACAATCACTAAAAACTAAACTAACATGCTTAAATAATTCGACCAAGCACCGCACTGTCACTATACGACACAGTGGTCAAGATTAACTGAAAACTAAATGCAATAAATGAAAGAAATTCAACCAAGCACTGAACTGTCACTATACGGTACACTGGTCAAATGTAAATGAAAACTAAACTAACAACTAAAACAATTCAACCAAGCACCGCATTGTCACTATACGATACATTGGTCAAATATTAACTGAAACTAAACTAAACATAATCAAACATAACAAACAAAACTAAACATGACAAACATAGCATAACAGAATAACCATAACTGATCAAGCATAACAAAGCAAGCTATCCAATTAAATGGACCAAATCCAAATATAAGCAATCGATAACCCCACGATGGCGACAATAACCCGAACATACCCTCCGTCGATGGATTACAAATGCGGTCCTAATCCCGGTACCATGGAAAGGAGCTGAATATGGAGGGATGCGAATGCTCTGCTCCAGCTGTGGATGCAGAACTGCCTATCCCGACAGCTAGTGGATGGATGTCGAAGTGGTGCAGCCTAATCCTAGTCGCCGAAAAAGGAATGGAATCACAGGAATAGTGGTGGAGAGTCTTCACCGACGGATGGAAGTGGAACTGCCTAATCCCAACAGCTGATGGGTGAGTCTGGAAGTGGTGCGGACTAATCCCGATCGCCGGAATGGATGGGAATGCCGGTGAAGAAGATGGACTCGCCATAATCACTGCCTCTCCTCGCTTCTGACTAGCTGACCGAATCACGACAACTAGATCTGTCGGCGAGGATTGGATGGGATTGCCACCGACTGTTGGAGGGGAGGTCGCCGGAAGGAATTGTCGGACTGTTGTCGCCGCTCATGGGGAAGAAGAATGCTCTACCGTGCGTGAAAAGGGGAAAAAATGCCGCAGATCGAATTCTGTTCTTCGCGATGTTGAGGATCTTCTTCTTGCTTCGCTGCCGGCGATTCCTGTGCGATCCCGCTTCCGTACGCGGAAGCAGAAGAGGTCGTCACCGTCGCTCGCGAGGAAGAAGCCCTTTTTTGCCTTCGGTGCTATCGCGCAATTTTTGTTCTGTGCACTGCGTGGAGAAGATGAGGAAATGGTGTAAGCTGCCCGATCGAAGCCCCTTTAATCCAAGTCGTCCAATTAAGCTAGGGTTTGATGGATCCATTATTCTCTTAATTAAGCTGCTTCATCTAATGGTGGTGATCAATTTAACTTTGGATGACCAGATCTGATAAATCTTAAGGGAGGATCGAGATCCAACGGTTCGGATGAACGACCAAGACGTGTAGATCTTAATGTATGGGTCGAATCGCTCCAGATCCAAATGGATGGCTCAGAATCAATCACTTTCCTCGGACGATCCATAATGCTTAGATCTGATCCCTTGATTTAATTGTCTCTGATCTGGATGAAAGGCTTAGTTTAAGTCAACTTGAATTTCCCATTATGACAACAGATGAAGCCATATTTGATCCAACTTGAGTCTAGTCCAGTGGCTCATCTCGATCTTCTACAAATAAAGACAAATTTTCCATATAAGTCCAAAATATAGGAGAATTTATAATTATGTCCAAAAGATGATCCAACTCATAAAATATGTAAATAATCAACAATTAAATATACGAGAGGATTAAAACGGTGATATTAAGGACCAAAATAATACAACAAAATGACAGTTATCAATTTCCCCACACTTATTTTTGCGCATCCCGAGCAATAATGAAAATAAAGAAACACTGACTCACTCATTCTCCAAACAATACCCAGATCAATAATTCAAAGATAGGAAAAATAAGTTACTTAGGATCACCAAATAGGTCTGGATATAAGATAGTCAAAAGATCCAACTCCTACAACAGTCAACATGTATGATGATTTACAGTCAAATCAAATAGACTAAGCTTGATACAAAACCTCCCAACATGGATAAATGCACTGATGCTCACATAATAAACGTGGGAGTGGGGCACCCTCAAAACATCATGTAATCTTATACTACCATATGCTTGCTTATCATCTACTTCTCTACTGCTATCAATACATCTCATACATGAATCAAAAGGATTTATCAAGAATCAGAATGAGATCAAAAGTAGACCACAGATAAAGTATACAAGAGAAGTACAAAACAAAGGTATAATGAACAGGAAACAATAGAATAATTAGAGAAATAAACCTGATGAGTTGCTCTGTGAAATGCTCAGTAACCAGCAATATGGGAAGAGACTAGGACAATTGGAAACTTTAGAATTGGATTCAGGATCAAATGGCTCTGTCCAACACATTGCAATTCCAATTGCCTGCATTACAATTGCACATTTTTTTCTCTCTCTCATTTTTTTTTAACAAAAGAAACATCAATGGCACCATTTTTTTTTGTCTTTTTTTGTGCAGAGAATCAAGTACTAATCACAGGCAAATATATCTTAGGACCAATGACCTTTGAAAACTATGCCTTCTATATCATGTTTCGAACAAAAATAATATAGCTCCTCCCCCACACTTAAAAATTTTGTCCGTCTCGGACAATACAACCCATCAAACTATTCCTCTAATATGGAAAACAATAGATATACAAAAGATAATCCACAAAGATACAAAGACAATGGATAGCAAATGAAGAGATATGACAAGTAAGACATGAAATAAGTATCACGTGGATTAGACAAGCAAACCAAGTCAGAAAAGAGTCAAGAATGAAATCCTTCATCATATTCATGTAAGTAAATGTTACTACAGTTTTGAAAAGACTCAAAGCAAGTTCTAGAGTAACAAGTATCACATGTGCTATCACACAAAAGTGGGTAAATGATAAGAATGGCTTGCAACCTCACTAGGTGAATCAAAATCAAGCTTAGTCTATCAATAAAAAGAGTTCACCATCATAACAAGTGACTGCATACAGGTGAAGTCTCCTATCATACACAAAAATCCACAATTTGATGATAAAACTTAACTAATTTTTACCACCTCTGAAATCATACTAAGGCATGCATAGGGAATATTATTTGACTTAACAACAACACTAAACCTAGGTAAACAGGCAAACAAGCAATCAACCACACAAATTATTTCGAACATAAAAGGAAGGAAATAAATGCAGTAAATAAAATAACACACTTCCCTTTCAAGTCAGAGAAGAAGCATCATCATGTCTAGCCCTACTGTATTCTTGAGTATAGACTTGATCTCTCTGCTTAAAATGGCCTGCGTCTATTATGAAAGTGAGACCCTTGATCGCTAATGATCGCCCTGGGTACTCCAAATCTGCAAAATATATGAGACCTAATAAAATCCACAACAACTAGAGAATCATCAGTCCTGGTGGGGATGACTTTTACCCATTTAGAAACATAATCAACTACCAAAAGAATATATGAAAATCCAAAAAATACAGGAAAAGGACCCATAAAATCAATACCTCAAACATAAAAAATCTCACAGAATAACAAGGATTGGTGAGGCATTTCATTTCTACGTCCTATGTTCCCTGTTCGTTGACATCGCTCACAAGACTTATAAAATTCAGAGGCATTATAAAATAGGGTGGGCCAATACAAACCAGACTCTAAAACTTTCCTAGCAGTTCTTTGGGGTCTAAAGTGCCCCCACAAGCCAGAGAATGAAGAAAAATAAGTAAGTATGGAATGAAACTCATAATCAAGTCCACATCGTCTAATGATCTGATCACTACAAAATTTTCAAAGATAAAGATCATCCCATACATAATACTTAGCATCACTTTTCAATTTCTGGACTTGTGCATGAGTAAAATGTGAAGGTACAACACGACAACTAAATAAATAGCAAGATTTGCATACAATGATGTCTTACCCTACAGGTGAAAAAAAATTGCTCATCTGGAAAAGAATCTGCTATGAGGGTGGGCTCGATCTCCCTCACAATCCTGGTCAAACTAAAATACCACCTCCTTCTGCAACAAGTTGGTCAAGGGTAGGAGCAATCTTGCTCAAGTCTCTGATAAAACGTCTGTAAAAACCTGCATGATCCAGAAAAGGACGAACTTCTCGCACAGAAGCGGGGTAAGATAAAGAAGATATAACATGAATTTTAGCAGGATCTACTTCAATACCATACACAGAGATAATATGACCTAAGATATCCCATGCTCGACCATGAAATGACATTTCTCAAAAACATATGATGGAAGTGATTCTTGGGGCGTCGCCTGAAGAGCGCAAGTCCCTACACATTCCATATCCCTGTCTACATAAAAGAACCCACAGATAGGTCCTAATGAAAAATCATCATCAACATCAAAATTATCAGAATCAATAAAATCACAACAAAATGTAGAAGGTGCAGAGATATCCAAATGAAAAAATAGACTAAGAAATAAAGTTCATGTAGTCCAGCTCATCAGCTATAACCACGCTAAGAATAGAATGATCCTCTATCGGGTGCCTCATAATGTCCAAAATACTGAACCGAACTACAGTATCTCCTATCTCCATAGAAAGAGTACAACTTCTCGTGAACAAACAGATCTTTAAGAAACTTAGCATACTTGGGAATCTGCTAGCTCTTGGAATTCCCTAGCCTTTTCTTCAACAACCCTCTTCCTAGACTGCACTGACCTCTGAGGGAAGGGTGAAACTGGTGCTACAAGGCCTGAGGTAACTCTGCCACTCCACAATGTAATCGTACTGATGTTTCCTTTAGATTTGGGATGGTTTGAGATGGTAGCTAGCTGACTAGATCCCTGTGGCTGCAGCTGATTAAAATTAGATGCAAGCTGGATAATCTGTCTCTCGATGCTCTGAATGGATGCATCTATCTTTTGCTGATATCACTGCTGCTGCACCAAAACTGCTGCATAAGACTCAAATAGATTATTGCCTGAAGACCTAAACATCACCATAAACAAACATAATGAATATCAAATAGAGGAAAAAAAATAAGAAAGACACTAATAACAAAAGAAAAACAAACAAACTAACTAACTACAGTTTAAAGACAAATGAACACCATTAAAGCTCCCCAGCAACGACGCCAAAATTTGATAGGTATGGATATTTGCCATGGTACCATTACAAATTATTTACCGAACCCTCTAACTACACTAATGCAGTCTAGGACTGACTTGGATCGTCTCCCAATGAACCTAATGGTTGGACGTTTGTTTTTAAACAGAAGTAAACACTGGGGGTTTTACAATTTATCAAAATAATTATTTGAAAGCTATCCTAATGCAAGAACGATTCAACCCTGCACCGCACTGTCACTATACGATACAATGGTCAAATAATTCTGGTTAACAAACATGGAAATTAAACATGCAAAAAGTAAACCTAACTATCAATTATTAATTCCCGGGAAACTAACCTAATGTGCAAGAACAAGTAAATCACGCACTGCACTGTTACTATACGGTACAATGATCAAAGAGTAACTAAACAAATGTGAACAATTCAACCAAGCACCGCACTGTCACTATATGGTACAATGGTCAAACAGTCACTAAAAACTAAACTAACAAGCTTAAACAATTCGACCAAGTACCGTACTATCACTATATGACATAGTGGTCAAGATTAACTGAAAACTAAATGCAATAAAAGAAAGCAATTCAACCAAGCACCGCACTGTAACTATACGGTATACTGGTCAAATGTAAATGAAAACTAAACTAACAACTAAAACAATTCAACCAAGCACCGCACTGTCACTATACGATACATTGGTCAAACATTAACTAAAACTAAACTAAACATAATCAAACATAATAGACAAAACTAAACATGACAAACATAGCATAACAGAATAACCATAACCGATCAAGCATAACAAAGCAAGCTATCCAATTAAATGGACTAAATCCAAATATAAGCAATCGATAACCCCACGATGGCGACAATAACCCGAACAACCCCTCCGTTGATGGATTACGAATGCGGTCCTAATCCCGGTATTGCAGAAAGGAGCTGAATACGGAGGGATGTGAATGCTCTGCTCTAGTTGTGGATGCGGAATTGCCTATCCCGGTAGCTAGTGGATGGATATCGAAGTGGTGCAGCCTAATCCCGGTCGCCGAAAAGGGAATGGAATCGCCGAAACAGTGGTGGAGAGTCTTCATCGACAGATGGAAGTGGAACTGCTTAATCCCAACAGCTGATGGGTGAGTCTGGAAGTGGTGCGGCCTAATCCCGGTCGCCGGAATGGATGGGAATGCCGGTGAAGAAGATGGATTCGCCGGAATCACTACCTCTCCTCGCTTCTGACCAGCTGACCGAATCACGACATCTAGATCTGTCGACAAGGATTGGATGGGATTTTCGCTGGCTGTCAGAGGGGAGGTCACCGGAAGGAACTGCCGGATTGTCGCCGCCGCTCATGGGGAAGAAGAACGCTCCGCCGCACGTGAAAAGGGGAAAAAACGCCGCAGATCGAATTCTATTCTTCACAACGTTAAGGATCTTCTTCCTTCTTCGCCGCCGGTGATTCCGGTGTGATCCTACTTCTGCGCGAGGAAGCAGGAGAGGTCGCCGCCGTCGCTCACAAGGAAGAAGCCCTTTTTTGCCTTCGGTGCTGTCGCACGATTTTTGTTCTGTGCGCTGCGTGGAGAAGATGAGGAAATGGTGTAAGCCGTCCGATCAAAGCCCCTTTAATCCAAGCCATCCAATTAAGCTAGGGTTTGATGGATCCATTATTCTCTTAATTAAGCTACTTCATCTAACGGTGGTGATCAATTTAACTTTGGATGGCCAGATCTGATAAATCTAAAGGGAGGATCGAGATCCAATGGTCCGGATGAACGACCAAGATGTGTAGATCTTAATGTATGGGCCGGATCGCTCCAGATCCAGATGAATGGCTCAAAATCAATCACTTTCCTCGGACAGTCCATAATGCTCAGATTTGATCCCTTGATTTAATTGTCTCTGATCTGGATGAAAGGCTCAGATTAAGTCAACTTGAATTTCCCATTATGACCCCGGATGAAGCCATATTTGATCCAACTTGAGTCTAGTCCAGTGGCTCATCTCGATCTCCTACAAATAAAGACAAATTTTGCATATGAGTCCAAAATATAGGAGAATTTATAATTAGGTCCAAGAGATTATCCAACTCATAAAACATGTAAATAATCAACAATTAAATACACGAGAGGATTAAAACGGTGATATTAAGGACCAAAATAATACAACAAAATGACAGTTATCAGATCTCTTCGTTTTTATGTTTGAGATCTCTCTTGAAGTCTTTCTAAGATGGGGGGAGTTTATCAATGAGAGCACTAACAATTATAGTTTCATCTATGAACATGCTATGTTCAGAAAAGTGATTAAGCATCCTTTCTAGTTCAGAAAATTGTTGCATGATGGACCTATTGTTCTTCATTTTGTAGTTAAAGAAAGTAGAGACAAGGAATTTCTTACTTGTATAATCTTCCCTCATATACCTTGCTTCTAATTTCTCCCATCTCTTTGGTGGTTGGTATAGTGTGGTAGATGTCGAAGAGATTGTCACACATCACATTTAAGATGTATCTCCGACATATCTCATCATTTGTCTCCCACTTTTGCTTGGCTCGATGTTCATCTAGCATCTCCTCCTCCCCTTTATGCACCAGCTTGGGTGTGTTCAGCACGTACACAATCTTAAGAGCCACCAAGAGGAAGTGAACTCTCTTCTTCTAGCAGGTGAAGTTGCTATTGGGAATTGACTGTCGCTAGAGGGGAGGTGAATAACGTTTCATCATGCTTGATGGATTTTGATCGTTCGTCTCTATAATTCGGTTAGTGCAGTGAAAATACAAAATAGAATACAAATATAGAGACAAATACACAATCACAACACAAAGATATAACGTGGTTCGAAACCTCAAGGTTCCTACTCCACGGGTTGGGCTCGAACGACCCCTAACGATGTCAATAACCACTAATAATCAAAACACTCCTTCTCGGAATAATCCGGAGTTGGATGAAACCTCTTACAACAATAAGAATCAAATACAAGCTAATACAAGTAAACTATACAAAGATAAGTAAAGAAAACTTTATACAATGTGAACTTGAGTGCTTGCTTTTGGTTGCTTGAGAAGAGCCTTGAAGGTCTGGATTGCAGCAGCAAATCCCCTCCAAATTGCCTCAAAACACCATGGCAAAAACTTCTTCCACGAGTTGCTTTTATAACCTACATTCGGGCTAGATTTCACCCAGCAGTTGACTGATCGAGACCATCAGTCGACTGCTCCTGTACTCGTTGTCTCACATCGACCCAAGTCACATTGGATAAGTTCCAATGGATAGACCATCAGTCGAATGATCATGCTCATCAGTCGACTGATCATGCCTATCAGTCGACTGATTGAGCCATCACTCGACTGTCAAACCTAACAGTCGACTCTAGAACCTTCTATGTCTGCGACATCGACCATCAGTCGACTGCCAGCCATAGTAGTCGATTGATCAGGCCATCAATCAACTGCCCAATGCTGGCAGTCGACTACCAGGCCATTTACTGTAGTTGAATGTCAATCGACTCCAACAGTCAACTGATCATAATACTAGTCGACTGATAACCTCATCCATGAGGTTTAACACCAAGTATGATGCCCTCTAGCCAAAGTGGCTAGACCACCCATAGCCTAGACCTAAGCCTTCTAGCCACCTCCGTTAGCCTCACGCCTATCGGATCCCTCCAAGTCATCCATGACTTGTTCATTTGTACGCTAGCCTTCAGGTGCTTCCATTAGCTATTGTTATGCTAACGTGGTCTACACCGCCAAGGCACATTTGGGCTTACGTTGTCAAGACTACCGCTTGGATTTTACGCTTCTAAACCATTGGACTTATGCTGCCAAGACTCCACCCTTAGACTTTACGTCGCCAATATCACCCCTTGGACTTTCCTTACTAACCCATGTTGGAATTTTCAATTGCCAAGACTCAAGCTTGGATTTTTCCTTGCCAAGACCCATGTTTGGACTTTCCATGCCAACCCATGTTAGACTTTCCATTTGCCAAGACTCAAGCTTGGACTTTCCCTTGCCAAGACCCATGCTTGGACTTTCATTGCCAAGTACACAAGACTTGGACTTCTCCATCATATGGTCAACCCCATGTCAATCATATAGTCAAACAATGGTCAAACCATCGTCAAACATCAAAATACTACTCGAATCAAACTCGAGTCCGATCAATCATGACCCGAGTCGATTGCACCAACAATCTCCCCAAAACATTGTCAAACATCAAAACACTACTCGAGTATAACTCGAGTCTGGTTAATCGTGACCTGGGTCTATTGCACCAACAATCTTCCCCTTTTTGATGTTTGACAAAAACCATAAAACAATTGAGTTAGGCTACCTAACTCAAATCTCCTTATCAATTCTCCCAAATTGGTAATCCCGTTAATTCTCCCCCTTTTTGACATACATCAAAAAGGTTCTCCCCAAGGGTTTCAATGTCTCATATCCCAATGAGATCTTACAATCTCTCTCTTGGTCCAAAAACATCTAGGATGTTTTCACTCTTCCTAGTGATAAGTCTCATATCACTAAAAAGAGGCTTCCTATAAACTCTCTCAATTTCCAAATTAGGCATCTCACATTCCCATTTCTCCCCCTCATGAGGAAGAACAGGTCCATCATTTTATGATGGATAACTTCCCCTAAAGGTTTGCTCCCCCTTGACCATTGCAAAAACAATGTCCTTGGAGAGTCCCTAAGCCTATAGGAATACTAAACCATCAAAATTAAGGTCAAAAGTTCAACCTTGAACTTTCACACACCTTAAAATTGATACATTTCCTAAACAACTCTCCTAATCCATATCCAATAGATTTTCACCCTTTACAATACTTTACAAAGCATATCCTAGGGTTAGGAGCAGTTAGGGTAGCCTAACATAGCTGAAATATGGGCTAAACATTCTTGTTTACCCGAAATCAGCTCTAGCAGTCGACTCTGTCAGCCAACAATCGACTGTCCTATGCATCAGTCAACTGCCATCAAACAGCAGTCGATTGATATATGCAAAATGCAGAAATTAAAAATCAAAAATGATTTTCAAAAATACATAAATAAATATACGTATTTTAAAAAATCTTGAAACTTCATACGTATACTACTTATAACAATCATTATGGTTGAAAAATATTTGAAAAATAAAATACCCATAAAATAGTGAGATTGATACAAAGTTCAAAAATAAGAAAAGCTTCAATGTTTTGAGCCCTCTTTGTATCAATATCATCAATGGTGACTTCTATCAAAAGATAGACTACACCAAGGTTTTCTAAAATGATTTTAAAATGTTTTTGAAAACCTATATTGGATCATGATCAATGGGCTCAATGCACATGACTTGCACATTAGCTTTCCCCATGATCCACTAATGATATAAGATGAGTTTGAGTTCATCTAGATACAAAACTATGCACCTTGAATTTAACTCATTTTCTAGTATCTCACATGTGTCTAGGGTGTTTGAAAATACACACATGTCAATTTGATGTGAGATGTAGGTTTTGGTTATCCTAATCTAAGGCCTTATGCATTTTCTAAGGCAACTCTACTTAATTCCCTTATACATGGGACTTCAAATCATGTCAATTATCCTTAAATCTATTTTAATTAATGTATGAATGATCAAGACATAAATGATAATATAAATGATAACATAAATAAGCATAATCGATTAGGGGTGTGCAATCGGTTGGTTAAACCGAAAAAATCGACCGAACCGACTGAACCTTCAAGTTTGGTTCGGTCCAATCGAAAATTCGGTTTTTTTTATTAAAAAATATCGATTTATTCAGTTTTTTTGGTGTGGTATTAGGTTTGAACCGGAAAAATTCGATTTAACCGAATCGATCGATTTTTTATGTACAGTCGACTGATAGCTCAAATCAGTCGACTGATGGTATAATCAATCGACTGATGTTATACATCAGTCGACTATATCCAATGGATAGAGCATTGTTGAGCACAGAATATTTCTTAGTCGACTAATAGCTCAAATCAGTCAACTGATGGTCCAATCAGTCGATTAATGTAAATAAATAGTTGACTGCCTATCGCGATTTGGTCTAAAACCATGATTTGTGAAATCACAAAATCATGATTTTCTTCCCTAAACCCTAACCTTTCACTCTCAGCCTCTCGTCAACTCTCCTAAGCTCCCTCTTCAGTCCACTCTTTGTCTCTATCCATCCTAAACTCTAATTCTCTCCGTCTCTGTCTCCTCTCCTAGGTAGCCAGGTTCCACTCGCACATCGATGGCTGTAGTGCTTACCACACCCTTTGGATTTCGACAACTGACGGTTAGTTTACTATACTTATTTAGTTGTTTTACTATACTTATTTTTATGATTCAATTTTCGATGACCGACGATGATCATGATTCATGAATAGTAAAAATTTTAGGCTTAGGGGCATAGTTTGTTTATAATTCTAAATTGTTAATCTAGTAAAATAGTTATATATAATTTTTTTTAATGAATTGTATGTTTTTAGATGTCAATGCAAGGAAATCTTTCAAATATGGATGTTGATAATAGTTGTTCAATGCCACAATCTAGATCTTTAGTAAGTATAAGACCACTTGTGACAGAAAAAGTAAGCAAACGGAAAACAATAAAACCAAGAAGTGAGGTATGGGAACATTTTACGAAGTTTACCAATGTCGCTAATGAGATTAAAGTCAAATGCAATTATTGTGATAAAAAGTTTTTTTTTATCCATACAAGAATGAAACAACAAGTTTGAAATCTCATATGACCTCATGCAAGAAACATCCTCATGCTATTGAAACAAATCAAACATAATTGAGTTTTCAAGTGGGTGCAAAACAGGGTGAGAGATCTCTTATTTCTTGGAAATTTGATTAGGATGCATCTAGAAAAAATTAGCTAGAATGATTATCATGGATGAATTGTATTTTAAATTTGTAGAAGAAGAAGGGTTTAAAGCATTTATGGCTATGGTATATCCAAAGTTTAGAATTCCTTCGAGATGGACAGTTGCACGTGATTGTCTTGAATTATACAAAATTGAAAGGGAAAAATTGAAAAGTTTGTTGAATGATTCAATACAAAGAGTTTGTTTGACTACTGATACATGGACATCGATTCAAAAAATTAACTATATGTGTTTGACCGCTCATTTTATCGATAAAGATTGGAAGTTGCATAAAAGAATTTTGAATTTTTGTCCAATTACAAGTCATAAAGGTGAGACCATTAGTTTAGCTATTTAAAATTGTTTGAGGTGTTGGGAAATTAATAGAATTTTCACTATTACTATTGATAATGCAAGTTCAAATGATGTTGTTGTCAATAGTTTTAAGAAAAAGATAGTTAACTGGGATTCTATTATTTTAAAAGGTGAATTCATTCATATGAGATGTGTAACTCATATAATCAATTTGATTGCTGTTGATGGCTTTAAAGATATAAATCCATCTGTGATGAGAGTCAGGAATGCTATTAAATATGTTTTGCAATTCACCTCTAGATTAAGTAAGTTCAATGAATGTGTAGAAATTGAAAAAATTGAAAGCAAAAAATCATTGTGTTTGGATGTACCAACCAGATGGAATTCAACTTATTTGATGTTAAATGTAGCAAAAATTTTTGAAAGAGCTTTTGATAGGTTTGATGAACAAGACCCATGCTTTAGACTATATCTTCAACATACAGATTGGGGTGTTGTTGTGAATGACAATGGAGATATGATATTTGGACTAGATAGGAATGTCCAAACAGAATTATAGACTATTAATGGGAAGCCAACAAGTGCCGATTGGAATAATATTAGACTCTTTGCATCTCTATTGCAAGTTTTTTATGAGTTAACATTAAAAATCTTAGGATCTTTATATGTCACTTTTAACACTTTTGCAGATGAAATCAATTCTATTCTTTCCATATTAAAGGAGTGACAAGAAAGTGATGAACCTGATGTGTTTTCAATGGGATTGAGAATGAAAATTAAATTTGACAAAAATCAGGGAGATCCATAGAAAATGAATAAATTGATTTATATTGCAGTGGTACTTGATCCAAGACATAAATTAGATTTTTTGGAATTTATGTTGATTGAGTTATATGGAGATGAAAAAGGTGCAATAGCAGGAAAGAATATAAAGGAGACTTTGTTTGCTTTGTACAAAAATTATAAGGAGAAAATGGAGCCTCAAAGTAACACCTAAAAAATTTCAGTTAATTCAGAATTAGGTGATAGCGACATCGTGCCTGAAAATATGAGTCAATTAGATTTGAAAAGATAATCAATCTTTGCAAAGTATAAGAAAAAAAAGGCACAGATTTTTGGTGATGGTAACATGTCAGAATTAGACAAGTATTTGAATGAAATAGTTGAAGAATATTGTGAGACTTTTGACATTTTGGGATGGTGGAAGCAAAATTGTCATATATTTCCTATACTTGCTCAAATTGCTCATGATGTATTAGCCATTCCAATATCAACAGTTGCTTCAGAATTCACTTTCAATACTGGTGGTCGATTACTTGATTGTTTCAGGAGTTCATTGACTCCTAGAGTGGTAGAAAGTTTGATTTGTACTCAAGATTGGCTTCGATTAAGTTTGGTGCCAATTAATGTCGAAGAAATTTTAGAAGATGTAGAAAAACTTGAAAGCAGTACATTTTATTTATAGTTAGTTGTTTGTTTACAATTAAAAATATATAGAGTATTACTTTGTTTGACTTGCATCATGTTATACTTTTTGATCAGAGTTCTCAAAAGTAATATTGGATTCGTCTTCTTCGACAACACTAATTGAGGTGCGATTAACTACTTCATGGTATACTTTAATTATTATAATCTAGTTACAAGTGTATTTACTTTTTAATTATCTTGTTCAAATGGTAATAATAAATTTGTACTTCTTGATCATTATTTATTAGGATAAACACAAGTGGTGAAGCAGACAAGTTTGAACTTTAAACTCTGAAGTCAAGTCACAACTTACAAGGAGTCAAGGAGTGAAGGAAGGACTAAGGACTCAAATCAATTCTCAAGTCTCAAGTGTCAACTCTCAAGATCTAAGGATACATTGTATTCATTTTGATATTTGACATGTTCTATAAGCCCATAATTGAAGTGTAAAAAAGTTAAAATTATATTATATGCTTCATTGCTATGTTAGCAGCTTGATTGCTTGAATGTTTTAATTTTAACGAGATATTTTTATATATTTTGGTGTGTTGACATCTATTAAATTGTGTCTTGTATAGTTGTGCTCTTGTTGACATGTATAATGTATTTAATTTAAATAGTTATGTTATTGTGTAATATTGAATGTTTTTAACTTTTAACGTTGAAATTTGAGAATGTACAGAAAAACAACTTATATAAATATAGGGGAGGTATTTTATTTTATTTTTAAAATTCTAATAAATCGTGTAAATTTAAGGTTTCACATAATAGGTATGACATCTAATCGTATATATTCATTAAATATATGAAATGAAATCAAATTAGTATTTTACAATAGAATTTTATAGTAGTCGATTGGTTCAAGAACTAACGATCGCTTATCGTAAAATTCATTCGACAACGATCGCTTTTAAATCGATTGACACTATGTTTAGTCGATCGATTTAAGCCGACTAAAAATATTCTGCTCTCTGTCAACTAGACCCGATCGATGTTATATATCGATCGATTGACTCATCAATTGACTGATTTGAGCCATCAGTTGACTAAGAAATATTTTGTGCTCGGCACTGTTCTATCCACTAGATATAGTCGACTGATATATAACATCAGTCGACTGATTAGACCATCAGTCGACTCATTTGATACATCAGTCGACTGCCATAAAAAATTGGGGTTTTCGGTTAAAAATTGAAAAATTGATTTTTTTTTGCAAAATCAATTCGGTTTAGTGAAAAATTTTGATCGGTTCGATTTAGTTAAAAAATTTTCAATTTATTCAGTTTCGGTCTTAATCAGTTCGGTTGGTTCGGTTTTAACCGAATGCACACCCCTACCAATGATCATGATGTCATGACATAAAATATAACCTAAATATACATGACATAAAACAAAAAACCTAAGCATGATCATGACATTTATATGATAAAAATAAATATGATGTCATAACATGACAAGGCAAATGAAGCATGACAAGTACAAAATACTAGGGTATGAAATACCTAAGTGTTAAGCCCAAATTGTCATTTCTAAGATTAAATCCATTTTGCCTTAAAACTACTAATCCCCAAAGTGTGCCAAAAAATCCAAAATGATACACTTTGACCTTTAAACCTAATCTAAAATCCTAATTTGTGCTAATTTGATTGATTTTTCATAATTCTCAAAATATATTGGCACATCCTAAAGACCTTTAGGATTATGATCAAACTTATTTCCATGGTATCCCAAAACCTTAAAAATGTCATAGAGTGTCACCTTTACTAAGGTTAGGTTAACTACCTATCCATTCAAGGTTGTCACATCCTAACTCATTTAGCGTGAATCGATCATGCTCCTAAGAACCCAATACCTATTGAAGCTCCTTGGATTTACTAGGTATTCCATAGGGATGACCTTGTTGGTGCAATCGACCTAGGTCACGATTGATCGAACTTGAGTTTGACTCGAGCGATATTTTGATGTTTGACATGGAGATTTGACATTGATGTCTGATAATATTTTGGGGAGATTATTGGTACAATCGACCCGGGTGATTATTGATCGGACTCGAGTTTGACTCGAGGGGATTTTGATGGTTGACTGGAGTTAACCATGTCATGAAAAGTCCAAGTCTTGAGTACTTGGCATGTAAAGTCCAACATGAGTTGGCAAGGGAAAGTCCAAGCTTGAGTCTTGGCATTTGGAAAGTCCAAGGGTGTAGTCTTGGCCACGTAAGTCCAAGGGTGTAGTCTTGGCAGTGAAATTCCAAGGGATTTGATATTGGCGGCGTAAAGTCCAAGGGTGAAGTCTTGGCAGTATAAGTCCAATGGTTGGCGGCGTAAAGTCCAAGCGGAGTCTTGGCAACGTAAGTCTAATGTGCCTTGGCGGTGTAGACACCGTTAGCATGACATAGCCGATAGAAGCACCTGAAGGCTAACGCATGGATGAACAAGTCATGGATGACTTGGAGGGATCCGATAGGCGTGAGGCTGACAAAGGTGACTAGAAGGCTTAGGTCTAGGCTAAGGGTGGTCTAGCAAGTATGGGGGAACCATACTTGGGTTAAAACCTCATGTTTGAGGTGTATCAGTCGATTGGTACCATGTGGCAGTCAACTGGTGTGAGTCAACTAGGGTTTGACTTCGGAGAGTGCCCTAGCAGTCGACTGCCATATGTGGACAGTCGACTACTAGCCTGAGCAGTTGACTGATCTGGTGATCAGTCGACTAGTGCTCAATATTTCGAGCAAAGAAGGTTCTCCAGTCGAGTGATCGGCGTGACCACTCGACTAATTGAGCCACCAGTCAACTGATGGGTATGATTAGTCGACTGATGGTGTATCCGTTGAATTTTTCCAGCGTGGATGTAGTCGTTGTCTCATGACAACAGTGACATCAGTCGACTGATAGGCGAAATCCAGCCCAGGCAGCAACTTTAATGGGAGCTCGTGGAGGAGATTTCGATCAACGTTTCTTGAGGAGTTTTTGTAGAAGATTTGAGGCCGCTAGAGGGGGGGGGGTGAATAGCGATGTGCTCGTACGATGTAATTCGTTCGCGTTTGCTTGTCTACAATCTTGTTAGTATGCAGTAGAATATACAATAAAATACAACAAGAACAAACACAACACGATAGACACGAGATGTAACGTGGTTCAGAACCGAACGGTTCATACTCCACGGATCGGGCTCTAAAAGCCCTAACAATGCAAACTCGCACTACTAATCACAATAACTCCTTCTCGACACAAGTCTGAGGTGGAGAAACCTTGTACAAGTGATCTTACAACAGCAAGAATGAAATACAAGCAATATACAATGCAAATATGAAAGACAAGTAAAGAAAAACTTTACAACACTTTCTTTTGATTGCTTGAATGCTTGGTTGCTTGACTTGCACTTAGAGACCTGATTTGCAGCAACAAATCGCCCCAAAAGCTCTCAAGAACCGGATGGCTTTTTCTCCTCCATGAGCTCCATTTATATCTTCTACCTGTGCTGGAAAAAGCTGATCAGTCGACTGATCGGGACCATCAGTCGACTAATCACACTATTACTGTGAGATAACGATGTTATCCATGCTGGAAAAATCCAATGGCTAGGATATCATTTGACTGATCATGACCATCAGTCGATTGTTCAAGCCATCACTCGACTGCTAACTGCAGCGGTCGAGTGAGACTCCATTCTGTGCTCTAAAACCCGAGCACCAGTCGACTGATCACATGATCGGCCGACTAGCCGATCGATCAAGCGCCACCTCTGGCGATGAGGCGCTAGGGCAATTCAAGTCAAACTCTAGTTGACTCGGCCCGGTCGCCATATGACACGATCGGTGACACACCTCAAACATGAGGTTTTAACCCAAGTATGGTTCCCCCATACTTGCTAGACCACCCTTAGCCTAGACCTAAGCCTTCTAGCCACCTCCATCAGCCTCATGCCTCTCGGATCCCTCCAAGTCATCCATGACTTGTTCATCCATCGCGCTAGCCTTCAGGTGCTTCCATTGGCTATGTCATGCTAACGGTGTCTACACCGCCAAGGCACATTGGACTTACGCCGCCAAGACTCTGCTTGGACTTTACGCCACCAACCATTGGACTTATGCTGCCAAGACTCCCGCTTGGACTTTACGCCACCAATATCAAACCCCTTGGACTTCTCAAATGACAAGACTCAATCTTGGACTTTCCCTTGCCAACCCATGTTGGACTTTCCATGCCAAGACCCATGCTTGGACTTTTCCTTGCCAAGACCCATGCTTGGACTTTACATGCCAAGTACTCAAGACTTGGACTTTCCCAAATGCCAAGTGTCTCACTTGGACTTCCATGCCAAGTACCCATGACTTGGACTTTCCCATGACAATCATATTGTCATATGTTTTTTTCAAACATCAAAATATCACTCGAGTCAAACTCGAGTCCTGGTCAATCATGACCTGGGCCGATTGCACAAACAATCTCCTCCTTTTTGATGTTTGACAAAAATCAAACAAACCATTGAGTTAGAACACTAACTCAAATCCCTTACCAATTATGCCAAATTGGTAATTCTAACTTCTCCCCCAAAACATTCTTCCCCTTTTTGACTAATATCAAAAAGGTTATCTCTCTAAGGAGGTTAATGTGTCATGTCCCAATGAGAACTTACAATCTCCCCCTTGGTCAAACATACCTAGGATGCCTACCATCTTCCTAGTGATAAGTCCCATATCACTCAAGAAAGACAATCCTATACACTCTCACAATTTCTAAATTGGGTATCTTAAAATCTCATTTTCCCCCTCATGAGGAAAAATACCATCCATCATCCCATGATGGATACCTCCCCTTAAAGGCTTGCTCCCCCTTGACCATTGCACCAACAATGTCCTGGGAAAGTCCCTAAGCCAATAGGAACTCTAAACCATCAAAAATAAGGTTCAAAGTTTAAAAATGAACTCTCCACACCTTAAATTTGATACATCGACCTAACACCTCTCCAAATCCATATCCAATGGATTTTTACCCTTTAAAATACTTCCCAAAGCATATTCTAGGGTTAGGAGGGGTTAGGAACCTTTACCGTAGCTGAAATCGGGTTAAACAACCTTGTTTATCCCGAAATCAAGTATCGATTGAGTCTTACGAAACGATCGTGAAGTGCCCATCGATCGGTAGCGCAAAGAATGATCGGCGTCTTGTGCGGCGATTCCGCGAGCCACTTCCTCGAGGCGATTTCGCTAGAAGCGATCTGCAGCGTGTACAAGCGCCGAGCGGTTTTGATGCGGCGATTTTGCAGCGATTTTTGCCAGCGGTTTTAGCAGGTATTACAGCGGGCAGCCCATCGATCGGGATAGCGAAAACCAGTTTTGATTATCGAAACATTTGAAAAATTATAACTAATTATACATAGCTCAAAAAATCACAAAATTTCACATGTATAATACTTGTAACACATACAATCGGTGAAAAATATTAGAAAAATATTTTAACCATTAAAATATGATATTGATACAAAGTTCAAAAACTATTAAAACTTTAAAGTTTTTAATCTACTTTGTATCAACTTCTACAATGATGATTGCTATCAAAAGATAGACTTCACCAAGGTTTTCTAAAGTGATTTTAAAATGTTTTTGAAAACCTATTTTGAACCATGGACTATTGGCTAGATATACATGACTTATATATTAGCTTTCCTCATGATTCTTAGTGATGATTGAAATAAGTTTAAGTCCATCTAGATGCACTACCTATGCACCTTGAACCTAACTTATTATCCTAACATCTCACATGTTATCTAAGGTGTATACACACACATACATGTCAATTTAGATGTGAGATGTGGAGTTAGGATTATTATAGCCTCATGCATTTTCTAGGCAACCCTACTTGATTCCCTTATAAATGGGACTCCAAGTCATGTCATTGTCCTTAAATCAATTTTAATCAAGTTAAATGCATGAATGATCATGGCATAAATGATAGCAATAATAAAACATGGCCAATGATCATGATGTCATGGCATATGATATAATCTAAAAACAAACATGACATCCAAAATAATCCTAAACAATGTTATGACATGTTATATGATAAGATAAAATTTGATGTCATGACATAGCAAATTTGTATAGACAAGCACATTAATACACACATATAATCAGACAAAAACAATTTTTATAAGCAAAATATTCCATTCAATTAAAACTTTAGTTTTTACAAACAAAATAGAAGCTTAAAACGCTCAATCTCACTACGAAACTAAAACCAAAATTCCTAAATATCCTCTAGCTCTAATCTCCTGCAGAAGGTGGAGGCGGAGGAGGCTACTGGCTTAGGGTCCAGGCCCGCATCATCTCGTACATGTCAAGCTGACGTTGCTCCATGCGACTCTGGCACTCCTCAATCCGGGTGTGGCACTCCTCCATCTGGGTGTGGTGCTCCTCCATCCAGCTGAGGTGCTGACCCATGGAGGATTGCCCCGATATAATCTCTGCCAGTCGAGAGTCAACCGTTTGCTGGTAATCCTAGAATCTGGCCTCCGGCTGTCCAACCCAATCTGAAGGACCTGCTATTGATGCATCTGCTGGCATCTGGTCATCCTCGTTAGCAGTATCGGGGTCCTCATATCGTTCTGCAGGCTCTCTCGGTACTAGAGGTGGCTCCCCATGTGCCCTGGGCTGAGGCCAAGGTATCAGCTCCATCTTCGATCTGCATCCTCGCCAATATGAAGTTACGAACTGATATACAGTCATAAACCTCGAATAGCGCCCTCAGAGATCCCCTAGAAATGTTAATGCCTATGGACTCTATCCATGCAGTGATGATATGTCCAAAAGGCATATGCACTTTCCCTTGAACAGGGGATATGAAATGTACAATGCAATGAAACATGTTCAATGCAATGTTTATATCTAATCTATGACGCATGGCGTACATGAGGAAGAGATGGGGAGGCCGAATCTTGGCCAGACCCTGAGTCACAATAGGGAGAAAGCACCCAACAATGACTTTATAGAGCACATTGTCAGGTGCAGATAGCTCAGTGATAGGAAATAGGTTCTGAGCTGGTGGGCGAGGATGGCGAAAAATGTGCTCATGCATGGAGTCTAAAGAAATATAGTCAAAAGGTTCAGGAAGAGGGGCATTGAAGGTAGGATAGAATATGAAAGTGTCATTCGATGGCCTACACTCAAGGAACTCCTGCAGGATTGCAGGAGTGAACTCTAGGTTGCATTTTGTGACCCGAGTAGTGTATGTAGGACTATCATCTACTTTCTTTAGATTTTGATAAAACTCCTTAAGGAGATCATCATTGATGGCATGATTACATAGAGCTACCTTCATGAGCTGATAATATGCTAAAATCTCCATGACATCGCTACAGTAATGCCTAAAGAAATCGACATCGATGTACCTAACCGCCATGGGTTGGTACAATCGTGATCCAACCTCACTCTGGTCATTTCTACGGGGGCATCTATATGAATGCAATGCAATGCGATGGAATGCGATGATACAAACACAATGATTAGATCAAAATGAGTTGTAAAAGAAAAAAAAATTTAGGGTTTAAGGGGTATAGAAATTATACTTTGATGCCATTTGAAGTTGATGAGGAGAAGGCGCAAGGCAACTGAACAGTTGGTTTGCTAAAGAGAACACTAGAAAGATCGCCGGAGGAAAGATCTCGCCGGAACCCTAACGTTTGGAGAAGGAAACTAGGGCTGTGAGATGCCATTAGGGCCATAGAGAGATCAAAAACATAAACGGAAGAGAAAACTATCAAAAACGATCGGAGAAGAAAATCACGAAGGAAGAAAGCGTGAAGACGTCGAACCCTAGCAGTTCAGCATTATAAAATCGCGACGCCAGTCGACTGACGTGGGACATCAGTCGACTGATAGAGGGTTATTGAGCGGGTTACTGAATCAACACTCGACTGCTTCGGTTCAACACTCGACTGCTGAGCATTCTGTATCTAGCTACAGTAACATCAGTCGACTGATATTGGGCATCAGTCGACTGGTGTGATCATCACTCGACTGCTGGACGAGCCACTCGACTGATGACTCTTCTACCCCAATGAACAGTAGCAACAGTCGACTGATGTTGATACTCAGTTGACTGATGTACTAATCAGTCGAGTACTGGAAGCAACACTCGACTTCTGGACTCATTGTATCGTGCTACAGTATTATCAGTCGACTGATCTCCGATTTCTAGTTCTGAAATTGAGTGAATTTTGATTTCTTCACTCAATTTGTTTCATTTTAACATATTTACTCTTGTATATCGAATATATTAATGTTATGCTTATATTCATGTATTTGTTAATGTATTTTGGTATTTTGTTTCATTTTAACAAACATTAACATCCAATGGTTTCAAAATCCTAACATCTCACCCTTTCTAAGTGTTGAAATACACAATCAAGGTGAATGATCTGTTTTGTGAGATGCAATATATCATAAACATTCCATCCATGCAAACATATGGTAAAACACATGAAGCATGGTAAGTGTAAGACATCAAGGTGTGTAACACTTGAGTATCACTCTTGATGTAACTACTTGTCACGCCCCGAGGGAGTACCCGCTAGACAAAAATCCGACAACATCTCCCCTGTATGGGTGACAATATAAAACTTACATACAAGGTCCACACGACCTACTATACATCGGTCAATATGACCGGAACAAAACTACACATGCAAATCATATATTGGCCTCATGCCAACAATCAAAGTAAATAACAAAAGTCTATCATATCTAGACTTACCCCTTCTACCATCTGGGCAGGAACACACAACCAAATCCAATCGAATAAAAAATTCGAATAGAAGTCCATAAGGACATACCAAATATCACCAAAACATCCACGAGTACATAAATCAAACACCAGTCCTAAACATATCTTCTAGTTAATACCAAAACCATAAATCAAATAACAAGAAAACTATCATGACGAGGGGGTTTGGTAGCTGGACTCTCCTGGCAGTTTTATCCTGAAATAAATATAAAACAACGGGGTAAGTTCAATGAACTCAGCGGATAATAGTCGATATGTATAGTAAGATATAACTAACAATAATAATCATGCTCGTACAGTCTCATATATAGAATATGCAAGAAAGAAATGCGAAAAAAATGTACTTACCTGAATCTCCTATCCTGATATAGGAGCATGTGCCATACTAGCAGAAATAAAGTCGTCAGACCAAATACAAAAATGTATCCTGTATGCATGACAATTATATGCAACATTCAAGGCAACAATCAAAATGCAGCAAACACAATACAAATGTCATCTTTGCAAAATGCATGCGATGCAAATGACATGGTCACCCCTGACGCCAGTCAGCCACCTCACACGCGATGGTGAAGCCGAGTGGGTAGGGCTATGACAACTGTGCACTCTTCCATCACTACTCTGGTGGCCAAGTGGGACGGGATCTTGTACACCTATCCTCCCGCCCCAAACAGTGGGGAGCAAAACTCTCATCTCCTGTCGTAGACGGAGGAGGATCCTCGCCACACCACGCTGCCTCATCGCTACCCATGAGCGGACCAGCGGAGCCTGACAGAGCTACTGCACACACCCTCCTGATGTACCACTAACCCATGAGTGGCAGCATGTGTAGATCATGTAACTGGCTGCGGGCTCAACTATAAAGGAACCCCGTCCAGCCAGCATGCAATTATGCAAGATGGTGCATGACACTAAAACATGAAATACCAACTAAAATATGTCTCTGAATAAAATGCACAACAAATAGGTACATATCAATGACCTAAGTAAAACAGGGAAGGTATAACTAAAAGCTGATCAAATGCATGTATCAAGTAGACACAATAACATACAAGGTAGTTAAACATAAAAATTATTGCAAGCTATAACCAACTAAGCATATCAATATGACATTATCTAAAAGATAAGTCAAAATACCCACCTGATATAATGTTCGAAAAATGAAATCTTCATGCTCGTGGACCCGTCTCGTGACCGAAACCTACATAAAACAGACATTTTGATTAAGTGCAAGCATACATCAAATGATCGAATCGAATCCTACATTGACTTTGTATCCAATCAACTAGATTGATTTAGTTATCCTATTAACCTAATCAATCCTCCATATCAATCCCTATCGACCATTCACAGAATACGCAACCCCTTCAAGCATACCTTAATGAAACATCCCCTTCACCAAAACGACCACATTGTCGTATACAAAACCTAATAAAAACACATAGCTCAACCCAAATCTTACCTCAAACTCGATCTAACCCTTCGATCCCACAAATTGGCACCCACAGTCCATTTACAACCATTAACAGCCAACACAGCCAGTTCTATTCACCGGAACATCCCACTCGCATCTTCTCCTCTCACTACCAGCTGCGTAGACCTCCAATTTACAGTCGACATCAACACATCCGCAAATTCCCAAACAAAACCTCACAATCAAGACCCAACCTCCAAACCCCTGGCTGTGCATAGTCGGCGCAGTCGGGCACAACAGACACCTCACACTCACAACCCAAAACTCCACACAGAACACTGTCCAACTTGCTCCACCGAAGGGAAAAACCCACCCCCAGATCCAAACCCATCGGCAATCCTCAAGATCAAACAACAGAAATTGAATAAAATTTAGCAATCGAGATATACCTGCCTGGGACTCCACCGACAGCAGTTCCTCCCCTAATCCACTCTGCTCAACGAAAACAACTTCCCCTTTAGCCATTGCCAGCCACCCAAAACCCCAACTCACAGTGTTAGGGATTACAATGAAAAATGGATTTCGTCCAAAAATCAAAGTAGAGGATAAACGACTCACCCACTCTGACGGAAATTGCAGCCCTAGATCAGAATAGCATGCAACCACTGCCGACGTCGGTGGCAGAGGAGTCGGGCGGAGGCTGGCGGTGGATGGGGTGGCGAGCGGATCGGGAACTAGAGGGCAGGGCGGCAGCGATGCTTGCGGGAGAAGAACAGTGGGCACCGACGGTTCGAGCTCGCGAGATTGGGGAAACAGAGGGTGGCACCGTGGTTGGCCGGCGTTGCGTGAGGGGCGACCGTAGTGCCAGCCGCAGCGGTGGAGGTAGCCCGGCAAGGTGCGCGTGAAGGAAACAACAAGGGAGAAGAGGCGGCGTCGGGCTGCTGGCTACGGTGAAGAGAGTGTTTCGCGAAGAAGAGGAGTTCGCGAAGAGGGAACCGTCGGTGCGGCGTTGGGGGAAAGGAGTTATCGCGAGGAGTCGGGGGCGGCGTGGAAAGAAAGAAATCCAGAAATTAGGAAATAGAAAAACCTAGATTTATAACCTAGGTTAAATTTATCCTATTTACTCATCTAAATAGGTCCTTTAAAAGCCTATTTTTCTTATTCCCATAATTATCTCGTACAAGCTCCGTTTAAATCCATAAAATTTCGGAAAAATTCCTAAAAGTTTCTCCAAAAATCCCAAAATAATCCCCATGATTATTTTTCCTAAATTTTGGCCATTAAATTTTATATTTTAAATTTTCCGTATTTAACATTTTCCCCCACTAATAAAAATTTGGTCCCCAAATTTCCCACTCAAATGTAACACGAGTAAGAGACAACACACTCAAGTAGCACAAGTACTGAAAGTATATTTCATGTACCTTAAGTAAACAGGTGGGGGTATTGAGCTCTGATCTTTTCCTCAAGCTCCCAAGTAGCCTCCTCATCAGTATGATGCTGCCATCCAACCTTTACGAGTCGGATGGTTTTGTTTCGGAACTGTCACTCCTTGTGACCAAAAATTTGCACCGGAACCTCCTCGTAAGTAGCATCAGGTTGTATGGAACCTGACACATCGGATAGAATATGTGTAGGGCCTGGCACATACTTCCTCATCATGGACACATGAAACACATCATGAATACCAGCCAAGGACGGTGGTATCGCTAGGCGGTAAGCGACTGCTCCGATCATCTCTAAAATCTTGAAAGGACCAATGTACCTTGGAGCTAGCTTACCACGGAGGCTAAATCTCTTCACCCCTTTCATGAGCGAGACTCGTAAGAATATATGATCATCAATAGAGAACTCCAGAGGTCTCCGTCTCCGATCGGCATGACTCTTCTGACGATCCTGTGCCTCTGCCATCCTATGTATGATAGTACGGACCAACTCTGCCTCATGCTGAGCTCTCTGGGGTCCTAGTAACCGGGCCTCCCCAACCTCCTCCCAGAGGGTGGGTGTACGACACTGTCTACCATACAATGCTTCAAATGAAG
Organism: Wurfbainia villosa; assembly: GCA_025175895.1. Classification (NCBI taxonomy): domain Eukaryota; kingdom Viridiplantae; phylum Streptophyta; class Magnoliopsida; order Zingiberales; family Zingiberaceae; genus Wurfbainia; species Wurfbainia villosa. The sequence goes on from CM046005.1 coordinate 3,026,789, forward strand.
CCATTTGGATAGCCGAATGATAGCTGTTGTTGTAGGCAAATTCCACTAATGGCAAGTGGTCCTCCCAGTTGCCCCCGAAATCCATAACACAAGACCTCAGCAAATCCTCTAGAGTCTGAATGGTCCGCTCAGACTGTCCATCTGTCTGCGGATGGAATGCAGTACTAAAATGAAACTGTGTACCTAAGGCCTACTGCAGACTCTACCAGAACCGGAACGTGAACCAGGGATCTCTATCTGATATAATGCTCAAAGGAACACCATGAAATCTGATGATCTCCCGACAATATAATTCTACCAAATGATCCAGAGAGTCGGTCTTTCGAATCGCTAAGAAGTGTACGGATTTAGTTAGTCGGTCAACGACTACCCAAATCACGTCATGGCCTTGACGTGTCCTAGGCAAACCCACCACAAAATCCATGGTATTGTGATCCCACTTCCACTCGGGAATAGAAATCCTCTGAAGTAATCCGGCTGGTCTCTGGTGCTCAGCCTTTACCTGTTGACAACTAGACTGAAGGGTTTCCTTGTCGAGTCCGTGAGGGGAAACTTCGCTTTCCACTTCACCTCGGTTACTTGACCATGGAGATCCCTTCGATGTCCCCGGATTAAAAAAAATTTAATCCTAGACAAAAGGGATTGTCAAAGCAACCAAGTCATCGTCGTGCTATTCGTTTAGAGAGGTCACTTGAACAACCAAGTTGTTCAAGCGACCAACCTCTATTCTACGAGTAGCCACAGAATAGACGATGTCCGGATCACTGGTTTTTGTGTTTATCTTCGGGGTCCAAGTATTATTTAGCCATTTACAGAAATATAACATGCTTATATTTGGAAAAACAAATACAAGCAAGTAACCATCCACACAAAACATGCATATAATTGAAAAGCAATTATAAACATAATACAAAAGAACATTAATCAAAATAAACAAGATTGTACCTCTTGTTATACCTCTTGATCTTCTATTGTATGTCCTTCCTCTTTTTGGACGTCGTGTGGGCGACGATTTACCAAAAGTTGAAGCCTCCTAGATCACCAATCTTCCTTTCCTTGTTCACTAGGAACAAAGGAAGATCCTAAAACAAAACTCATCTTCCTTTCTAGAACCGGCCACCAAGTCAATAAACTCGATGTTGCCGCTGGCCAAGGAAGATAAAATGGAGTATGGAAACCAACCAAAAGAGAAACAACAAGGGCATGGGCGCCGGCCAACACTTGGAGAAGAAGAAAGAAAACACCCCTTCTCCTTATTGCCGCCCAAACCCTAAACTAGGCTCTCCTTAATTTCTAGCTAAGGATGAAGGGAAGTAGAATAGATTGAGCTTTGGCCAAGGTAGAGGGAAGAAGGAAGAGGGGCCGACCATCATTAGGAAGAAGAAGAAGAAGCTCCCTCTCCTTGTTGCCGCCCAACACCAACAACCAAACCCTAACCCTAGCCCCCACTCCTATTCCTATCCCAACTAGGGTTGGTTGCCGCCCATGGGAAGCAACCCTAATCTCATCAACCACAAGCCATAGATCAAGGGGAAAAGCTTGGGCGCCGGCCAAACCAAGGAGGAAGGAGGAAGAAAAGGTGCCGGCCACCAAAGGAAAAAGAAGAAGAATACCTTTCCTTAATTGTGGCCACCCAAAAACCCTAGCCTCATCCTTTTTCTTGCCGCCCAAGCCAAAGCCCCTTAACCTAATCCTTATCTCAATTAGTGTTGGATCGAGAAGCGTCGCTAGAGGGGGGGTGAATAGCGATCGTAAATCTTTTCGACGTTTCGTTCGAGTAGACAATTAAACGAGTAAGAGCAGTGGAAAATAAAGGAACACGTTTATTTTTACTTGGTTCACAACCCAGCGGTTGCTACTCTAAAGCCCTATCGGTCCTAGACCGCGTACGGAGGGCAAAGCACTATAACGTCTCCTCCTCATTGGAGGTAGGAGACAACGATCACAAAAACCGAATGTACGAGGATGAGGCAACAAGCCTACCTCACCTCGTTACGATTAAAATAAAGAATACAATAAAAATAATCACTTGCTACTGCTGCCGACGAAGGAGATTTGAACTTGTCGTCGCGTCGGCGTTATGACGGCGTTGGAGCGTTGGCGTTGTAGGAGCACTTGATGAATAAACTTGATGATGCTTGGAGTTGGAATCCTCCCCTCCTTTTATAGATTTTGGCCTTTGAATATGTCTCCTTTTTTTTCGGAACAGATCACGAAGTTGTCCAAATTTATCGCAAAGTGGCCGCATCAAACCTTATCCATTTTGACCTAGCGCAAAGGCTGATTCGTTGCCATCAATCGAAAGATGCCTCCCATCAGTCGACTGATGAGCATCAGTCGACTGCTTGATGTCCAGCAGTCGACTGCCAGCCTGGCCACTTCCCTGCAGTAAGAGGTTAGGGAAAATGATAAATGCGATGGTTTCTGACCGTCCGGTCTCGACCTAGACCTTCCACGGGAAGTCTTAATCGGATCGCCGCCTACGGTCGTCCCCGTAAAGAGGACACGACCTTACAATCTCTCACTCACACGAGCTTACCTCGATAGTAGCTCTCGCTTTTGGCCTTCCACTCGATTCCTTCGGCTCCCTCCGAAGTCACTCGAGTGTCGCCCGACCACCGCGGCTTCCTCCAGGTGTCGCTAGCTTTCAGCTCCAGCTTTAGCACTTTTCTGCACACTTGATTTAGCTCGTGAGATAACGATGTAAACTTAACTTTGTGTCTTTGCCATAATCAAAACACAAGTTCGATTATCTAGTGCCCCTGCACCAACAATCTCCCCCTTTTTGATCTATGGTAAACCAACACAAAGTTAAGAAAAATTAAAGTATAAAACAGGTATAGTAGAAGATGAATGTGAAGATGAATATCATTTCCAAAAACTCCCCCTCAACCAAAACTCCCCCTTAACCCTAGGTGAGTTTTGAAAGAGATAATTTAATTTTCAAAATTAAATTTTATGTTACTCCCCCTTAACTTTTGCTCTTGAGTTTTGAAAGAGATAATTTAATTTTCAAAATTAAATTTTATGTTACTCCCCCTTAACTTTTGCTCTTCTCCCCCTTTTGCCATAAATCAAAAAAATTTGGGGTTTTTGTATAAAATAGGGTTTTGAAAACAATATCGTATATGCATGCATCTAGATAAATCAAATATGAGTCCAAGCATGCGTCTAGCAGTAGTTAGATAGATTGGTTCGAGGTGTGTCCCTCTGCACCAATAATCTAAAGGTTTATAATATAACCCTTAGGGTTAGTTTGCTCTCCCCCTTAGTCAAATATATGAAGTATGAGAGATGTAGGGGGCGCTAAACTTTGGCCTAAGAGTTGTTAAGTACAAAAGTTGAGAAAATAAGTAGTATCTTGAAGAGATTGTTTTAAGTATATTTCAATTATCCTTAACATCTCACCCATTCTATGTGTCTCATAATTTGTTCACCTTATATGTTTTGTGAGATGATTTTAAATTGATTAAAGATAGTCAACCTTGGGTTAGATTCGGATTTAACCTTTAGATTGTTAAGTAACTTTTCGAGAAACTGGCTTCCAGGTCGTGGCGAGGCATAGGGGCCTTCTTTGATCGAAACAACGACCACTTCCTTAGACAAAGCCAAATTCAAGAAAATATCACTTAAGTCACTTAGGGTTACTTCATGATCTAACTAGTTTAGGATACGACGAGGTAGCTTCAGCTAGTTCCACTCGGTCAAGTGCACCAAGCTAGATACGCCTTATCTAGCTCGAATACACGAGACTTTGTTTCCCTAACATACTATCATCTCACCGTGTCCTGATACTATATTGTCAAGAGTTGACTAACTATTTTCCCTATCTAGCCATTCTAAAAATTAAAGTAAAATATGCAATGGATTTGCTAAGTAAGCGGGTATACTATTTTAGTGTTAGCTCCCCCTGGACCATTGAACCAATATGGTCTATTCAAATAATGAACTTGATCCTGGGGAATCCAAACCTTATTAGTCCTTATATGTGAGTTCAATAAAACCTTTGGGACCCATGCTTGGACTCTTTGATGACTACGATTTACAATAGACATATAAGACCTATTCGTAGTCTTTGACTTAAATCCGAGTCCGGCTTTGTTGTAAACGGCTCTTTGAGTTCCAAGTAGTCGATTAAGGTTCTTAGATCCCAATGTGAACCTTTCCAACCTAGCCTCAACCTCTTGAACTCGGTCTTTCAAGAGAGAATTCTCCTCCTCAAGTTTTTCAATTTGGGTTGAGTTTCCCTCTTGAACTTGACTAGTTGAAGAGGTTAGAGTAGCCTCTTGCTTGAGGGTTTCAACCTCCTCAAGTAACGACTCAACCCTAGACTCGCACTTAGTTAATTTCCTATTAAGCATTTTAATTGTATTGTAAAGCGTATGAATTAGTGAGCGGCTAACCTTAATTTTCTCTTTTGGTCCGGCTTTGAGTTGCTTCTCGAAGTAGTCCTCGAGTTCGGAGTCGGTGTTATAGTTGGACTCGGCTTCGGATTCTAACTCGGACTCCTCCGGTCTTGCCATGTAAGCTATGTCTTCTTTGTTGTCCCAAGTTGCATGGAAGGCTTTCCTTGCTCCCTTTTTCTTTTGGTTCTCGTACTTCAATTTCCTTCTTTCTTTTCGAACTATTCTCCACACAACGTTTACTATTGCTTCCACCTCTTCTGATTCGGACTCTGATTCGTCTTTGGGTTCGAGTTCATCTACTTGCCTAGTAGGTGGCTTGCTTCTTTGTCCTGCAAGTAGAGCAATACCTCTCTTGGCCCGGACCACGTTAGTTTGCTCGTGAAGTTCAAACTCGGAAAATAATTCGTCTAACCTAAGCTTTGAAAGGTCCTTAGAGACCTTGTAGACATCGACAATGGATTCCCACAAGGTAGTCCTAGGGAAAGCATTTAAGGCATACCTTATAACGTCCCGGTTCTCTACGGCTTGCCCGATCGAGTGAAGACCATTGGTGATGTTTGGATCCACGCATGTAATTGGGTGGCGGTCTCGCGATCCTGCATCTTTAGATTGTACAGTTTATTTAAAAGTAAATCTCTTTTACATACCTTAGCATCGGGCGTCCCTTCGTGTAGATCAATCAATTTGTTCCAGAGGTCTTTGGCGCTAATGAATGGACCGATGTGGTTGAGCTCCTCCTTGGACAAGCCACATTGTAATATTTGAGTTGCTCTTGCATCGGCTTCGATTTGCCTCTTGGTTGTATTTGTCCACTTATTGAAATCCAAGGGCTCTCCTTGATCATTGGTGGGTAGAGCAAATCCGGTTTGGATTATTATCCAAGTCTCGACTTATGTTTTCAAGAAATACTCCATCCGACCTTTCCAATAACGGAAATCATTTCCGTTAAAGAACGGAGGTCGGGTGGTGCTATACCCCTCAATGTGAGCCATTAAGTCTCTTGCAAAAACACGAATAAAAACCAAAGAGAATTCCAAGACTTGGTCTTGGATTAGTAGTGCGGGAAATAATAGGAAATAAACAGAAATAAATAAGAAGAATAAGAAACTAACAAAAACTAGAAACTTACGACCTTCGGTGTCCCTGAAAGGCTACTGAACGTTGGATTTTGGGGCTGGAAACAACTTGTTACAAGGGTAAACCCTCATAAGAAATGTAGATCTCTCAGAGGGATTCGATTTGGTAGGTAGATCGTTACGTGAGTCCACTTGTGCGATAAGTTATGGCCGTTTTATCGTCGGCTACTCCAAGGGAGAATACTTGCAAGCACACAACCAAAAGAAACGTACCAAGACTTCGTCTTGGATTAGTAGTGCGGGAGGAATAAAAACCTAAGAAAGATACGAATCGAAAAATACGAAAAGAAAACCAAAACGTGCTAGATTGGTGGTTTCACCAAATCTTAGCGCCCCCGCTCTGATACCAATTGTTGGATCGAGAAGCGTCGCTAGAGGGGGGGGGGGGTGAATAGCGATCGTAAATCTTTTCGACGTTTCGTTCGAGTAGACAATTAAATGAGTAAGAGCAGCAGAAAATAAAGGAACACGTTTATTTTCACTTGGTTCACAACCCAGCGGTTGCTACTCCAAGGCCCTATCGGTCCTAGACCGCGTACAGAGGGCAAAGCACTATAACGTCTCCTCCTCGTTGGAGGTAGGAGACAACGATCACAAAAACCGAATGTACGAGGATGAGGCAACAAGCCTACCTCACCTCGTTACGATTAAAATAAAGAATACAATAAAAATAATTACTTGCTACTGCTGCCGACGAAGGAGATTTGAACTTGTCGTCATGTCGGCGTTATGACGGCGTTGGAGCGTTGGCATTGTAGGAGCACTTGATGAATAAACTTGATGATGCTTGGAGTTAGAATCCTCCCCTCCTTTTATAGATTTTGGCCTCTGAATATGTCTCCTTTTTTTTCGGAACAGATCACGAAGTTGTCCAAATTTTATCACGAAGTGGCCGCGTCAAACCTTATCCGTTTTGACCTAGCGCAAAAGCTGATTCATCGCCATCAGTCGACTGATGCCTCCCATCAGTCGACTGATGAGCATTAGTCGACTGCTTTATGTCCAGCAGTCGACTGCCAGCCTGGCCACTTCCCTGCAGTAAGAGGTTATCTCGGAAAATGATAAATGCGATGGTTTCTGACCGTCCGATCTCGACCTAGACCTTCCACGGGAAGTCTTAATCGGATCGCCGCCTACGGTCGTCCCCGTAAAGAGGACACGACCTTACAATTTCTCACTCACACGAGCTTACCTTGATAGTAGCTCTCGCTTTCGGCCTTCCACTCGATTCCTTCGGCTCCCTTCGAAGTCACTCGAGTGTCGCCTGACCACCGCGACTTCCTCCGGGTGTCGCTAGCCTTCACCTCCAGCTTTAGCACTTTTCTGCACACTTGATTTAGCTCGTGAGATAACGATGTAAACTTAACTTTGTGTCTTTGCCATAATCAAAACACAGGTTCGATTATCTAGTGCCCCTGTACCAACAATTAGGTTTTCCATCCTTTGGCCGTCCAAGCCTAAGCCCATATATATAGAGTTAGGTTTAGGCCTTGGTTTAATCTCCTCCATTGGTTCTAGGGATTTAATCTCAACCGTCGGATTTAGAGATTTAATCTCAACCGTCGGATCTAGAGATTTAATCTCAACCGTCGGATCTAGGGATTTAATCTCAACTGTCGGATCTAGAGATTTAATCTCAACCGTCGGATCTAGAGATTTAATCTCAACTGTCGGATCTAGAGATTTAATCTCAACCGTCGGATCTAGAGATTTAATCTCAACTGTCGGATCTAGAGATTTAATCTCAACCATCGGATCTAGAGTTTTGTTTTCCATCATTGGATCTAGGCTTCATGAGGTGTTAATAGGCTACAATAGGGACCATTAGGAGAAGTTGGATCTTGGCCACCCGATGCATCGGAACCATACAAACTTGATCCATCAATGATGTTCCATTCCACTAGAGGATCATCATTGAATTACCTCACCAACCCCCATATGATAATATGGGCTCCATATATTATTTGTACATCCATCTTCCTGTGTTTAAGATATCGAATGTCCGTCAATTAATTGATTTACTGACCATCAATCAATTAACATCTAACTCCTCGAGTAGTACCACTCAACCTTATCAACATGTTGACTAAGTCAACCTGCAGGGTTTACATGATGAACCTTATGAGCTCCTCAAGGGGACATCATCAACCTAATATATAGGACACAGTTTCCTCTTATAATTAATGACACACCATGTAAATAATATCATTTCCCAACTTACCGGGCATATTGATTTAATCCATATAAATCTCACCCTTTGGTAAATTAAAGAAATAAATACTAAGTATATATGCCCGTTATTATATCGGGATTAAGAGCATGTACAACATAATATCCGAGGTCCGATTCAATTATGTAGTCAGCAATAAATTGAATCACCTCTATGTCGGTCCTGCTCAATACACCTAAGTGTACTAGTGTAACTCTATGTTCAAGACAAAACAATATCAAGCTACACTACAACCATGCATGGTTTGTCCAAAACCATTTTGGTTGTGAGCCTCTACTTATATTCTACAAGGGACTGATAACATGATCTTCTGTGTCACACCAAACACCATGTTATCTACAATGTAAAGTATTAGACAATATGCACACATATAATAAATATAAAGTGCAAACCATGATCATGTGATTCTTATTTCAAAATAAAAATGTTCATACAAAAAGAGCTAGGCTTTCAGTATACATCCCAACATAGACATCTAGCAACAAAATCTGCGATGTCTTCCTTCATGTCATTCCACTAATACAAACGCCTTAAATCTCGATACATGTGGGTTCTGCCTGGGTGGATCACAAATCGAGAACGATGAGCCTCCTGAAGTAACTCCTCCATGACCGGGTGAGACTGAGGTCGCATAATCTGCCCCGAAAGTAAATTATACCTTCATCATCTCGGATGAACTCAGTCTGCTATCTAGAGGTTATCTGGCTGCCAATGAACTGTAAGTGCTGATCACCGACCTGAGCCTCTCGGACTCTCGTCCTGATAGAGGACTGAGCAACCATGGTAACAAGAACACCCTGCTCTGTCGGTCCCTACTCCTCAAGGCCCAACTCGGAGAAACCCTGAATCAAATCTGTGACTGAAACTCGGTAGCAAGCTAAAGTCCCTCGGGACTTCTGACTAAGTGCATCGGCAACCACATTGGCTTTCCCTGGGTGGTAGCTAATGATACAGTCATAATCCTTCAAGAACTCTATCAATTCACAGTTCATCAAATCCATGAATACTGCTGGAGCATTGGTAATAATCAAATCAATACCAGGAAACCACCATCTACGGTGGCCGAGTGTACAACTCCAACTACCACCCTCAACAGTGGCCAAGTTACGCAATCCAATGATCACAACTGATCCAATCGTGTCCAGAATACACGACTTCCCAAATCCCTAGATGACTAAGTCATCAAATAGTCTAATAAAATAATCAAAAGCTCATACAATTCATACCAAGTATGAAATTGTCGTCGCTACACACCTGCATTCTCTTTACTCTAAGTTGATGATATAACAATCCTCACAACGACAATAATAATTGTATGACACCACGTCACTACAATATCAACACATCAGTCATAAATCAATCCTAGAGTATACACAGGTGTCCTTTAGCTGATTTAAACAGATCATCTATCCACAATGAAGGATATTCATTTCCTTCCACAACTACCGCATTCTATCATCGATAATCGATGCATAATCTCAAAGGTCCATCTCTCTTTTAACAAAGAGTTTAGGATCTTCTCTAGAAGAAATACTGGGACAGATAAATATCTCATCCAACACTTCCTATAATAAGGTAAAATGATCTTTCATCATCTTGACCAGTGTAGGTATACACGCCTTATCCAAAACCAAATAACTAATAGTAGAGACTGATATTCTCTGAGGGTTTACTCCTTGACCTTCAAATGGGTGACTAGCAGGCCAAATCCCTATCTTCCTAATTCGATATCAATCGACACCTTTAAAGAGTCCGTACTTTTGAAATCATCGTTAGGTTCCACAAGGTCAATACGTTGTTGACCTCGTCCTCGACCATGAGTAGGGGCAATTTCACTAGGTAGCATTTCCTACAATGAGTAAGTATCTAACGAGAACATAATGACAACTTCCTATTACATAAGGAAGTTAAAGTGACCAATAAAGGCAACTACTTTTCCTATAGTTCAGAGATATCCTTCAGCTTGCTTGGTCCCAAAACACGAGAACTCCCAAAAATCCAAAGAAAAGAAAATCCTCGAAACACAAAACCCACAAACTAAAATCGCAAACCAATAAAAATTGTCACACCCCGGGGGCATATCCGTCATCCAAATGACAGAGGAGCCCCTTAGTGACAATATTCAGAAATACAGGGACCAGATCTGGTAAAAACCTTGAAATAAAAATAGAAATACAAGTATTTTATTAACTGCATGCATGCACGACTAAACCTAAATCAATTAAAGTAAAATAGTTTTATGACACCAAATCAAATTGCGACAAAATCCAAAGTGCATAAACAAAATGCAATACCGATAAAGAAAATAAAGCGGCATCTCGACGATGCAGTGGGACAAGCACGACAAGGAACTCTCTGAGTGACACGAAGGTAGGTCAACAGAACACGTCCTTTATCGGTTAACCTAAAGGATAAGTGAGAAGGAGGTGAGTACAACCACTCAGTGGATGGATAGACAATAGTGCAAAATCCTAATGCACATAATGGAAGTCAAAAGAAACTAACGTAACCCAACCCTCAGAGTACCAATATCAGTCTACAACTACCTGGTCAGCAGTATAATAAATATACCCGCAACATACACAACCATTACAATCTAGAAGCAATGCACATCCAGACACCACGACAAAGCCTCTTGGCTCTCGAGGTAATATAAAGGGAACTATCTATGAGCTACCGCGAACGGAACTCGTGGGTCGACAATCAATATACTAAGCATTGTCTACGCGCAACTACATGCTACCACCAATGAGACTTGTGGGTAGACAGACAGTAGAAAGACTCAATGTCTACGGGCAACGATATGCTACCACGAATGAGTATCGTGGGCAGACAACACATATAGATATCTAGTTGTTGATTGCACGCAACAGGATGCTACCACTACTGGGTCGCGTGGACAGTCGATTATCCTAGGTTGTTAAGCTTAGGGTTATCCAATACATCTTGCATAGAACGACTATCCAAGTCGATAAAGATCATCGATCTATAATTATGCCCATTGAGACGGTCAAGAGAGGGTTTCAACACCTCTTATATGAAATGTTTACCAAAGTCGGTAAAGATCATCGACTTATAAATAAATACGTCGAGATGGTTAAGTCTAGGGTTCCAACCCTTCTAACATAAACGGTTATCAAGGTCGATAAAAATCATAAGTCCACTAATAATCACGTCGAGACGATTAATCATAGGGTTTCGTCCTAGCTAACAGGAAACGCCTATCAAGGCCAATAAGGACAACAAATCTACTAACAAGCCCGACAAGAGGGTTAAGCCTAAATTATATCATTTCTACTAGTTTAATCATGCATGCTACAACATGCTTCCACGAACAGATCTCGTGGGTACTTAAGATGTAAAGTAGCTATTTAGCTACAGACGTCATACGAATCCAATTATCACCAAACTTCGAGCGGATAACGCAAGAATATAACCTTACAGTAGATTATCTCAACCATGAATGGGAGACATATTCGACCACCGATATACAAAGCAACCATAGAGAGACTCTACTGCAGACTCTCTCTCAACCAATAGTGGGAGATATAGTTGACAACCGAGATATGAACAACATTATATACCCTCTAAGGATTAATCGCATCCTAATCATACAACCTCTACTAGTTCGATCACCATATCAACTGAAATAGTAAACGGATAAACATATACCAATAAGCACATCCAGATTATTATGCCTAGGGTTCCAACACCTAGGGTTTTTCTAATGTTTCATTCCTGAGATCCGCTCCTACGGAATAACCCCATCTAAGTTATTCTATCTCTAGTAGTCTCAATCATGGTATCCATCTCAATAACACATAACCTCGATATCTAATAAACGATAGCATAGTCATACAATGGCAATCAATGGCTGAAATTAATTAGGGTATATCTAAAGAGGTCATGCCAGTACAAAGTCAAAGCAATATGCTATAGAGCATCAAGTGCAAATATACCCTAAACCACGTAAGCAACGTAATCATATCATCATGCACTAAATCTAGAAAATTTATCTCTAGAATTTATTCACCTGTTAGCCGTCTGGAGATGTCCTATCGCCGCCAAGTCCCCAAATTGACCTCGTCAATAATACCTCGAATTTTTGAAACATAAAAATAGTTGAAAATCCGTACAAATCCGAAAACACTCAAGTTAACTTGCCAAACGTGGCAAACTTCGAAAATCCAAAGACCCTAAGAAACTCGGAACCTAGGCTCTGATACCAAATAAATTGTCACGCCCCGAGGGAGTCCTCGGCAAACAAAAATCCGACAGCATCTCCCCTGTACGGGTGACAATATGAAACTTACATACAAGGCTCACACGACCTACTATACATCCGTCAACACGACCGGAACAAAACTACACATGCAAATCATATATAGGCCTCAGGCCAACAATCAAAGTAAATAACAAAAGTCTATCATATCTAGACTTACCTCTTCTGCAATCTGGGCAGGAATACACAATCAAATCCAATCGAATAAAAAATCCGAATAGAAGTCCATAAGGACATACCAAATATCACCAAAACATCCACGAGTACATAAATCAAACACCAGTCCTAAACATATCTTTTAGTCAATACCAAAATCATAAATCAAATAACAAGAAAACTATCATGACGAGGGGGTTTGGCAGCTGGACTCTCCTGGTAGTTTTATCTTGAAATAAATATAAAACAATGGGGTAAGTTCAATGAACTCAGTGGATAATAGTCGATATGCATAGTAAGATATAACTAACAATAATAATCATGTCCCGTACAGTCTCATATATAGTATATGCAAGAAAGAAATACGAAAAGACTATACTTACCTAAATCTCCTATCATGATATAGGAGCATGTGCCATACTAGTAGAAATAAAGTCATCAGACCAAATACAAAAATGTATCCAGTATGCATGGTAATCATATGCAACATCCAAGGCAGCAATCAAAATGCAGCAAACACAATACAAATGTCATCCATGCAAAATGCATGCGATGCAAATGACATGGTCACCCCTGACGCCAGTCAGCCGCCTCACACGCGATGGTGAAGCCGAGTGGGTAGGGCTATGACAACTGTGCACTCTACCATCACTACTCTTGAGTGACCGAGTGGACAGGATGCCGTCGGAGTACACCTATCCTCCTGCCCCAAACAGAGTGGGGGAGCAAAACTCTCATTTCCCAGTGTCGTAGACCAGAGGAGGGATCCCTGCCCGCTACCACGCTGCCTCATCGCTACCCATGAGCGGACCATCGGAGCCTGACAGAGCTACTGCACACACCCTCCTGATGTACCACTAACCCATGAGTGGCAGCGTGTGCAGATCATGTAACTGGCTGTGGGCTCAACTACAAAGGAACCCCGTCCAGCCAACATGCAATCATGCAAGATGGTGCATGACACTAAAACATGAAATACCAACTAAAATATGTCTCCGAATAAAATGCACAACAAATAAGTACATATCAATGACCTAAGTAAAATAGGGAAGGTATAACTAAAAGCTGATCAAATGCATGTATCAAGTAGGCACAATAACATACAAGGTAGTTAAACATAAAAATTATTGCAATCTATAACCAACTAAGCATATCAATATGACATTATCTAAAATATAAGTCAAAATACCCGCCTAATATAATGTTCGAAAAATGAAATCTTCACGCCCGTGACCTGTCTCGTGACCGAAACCTGCATAAAACAGACATTTTGATTAAGTGCTAGCATACATCAAATGATCGAATCGAATCCTACATCGACTTCGTATCCGATCAACTAGATTGATTTGTTAGTGAAAGCCCTAGAGCCAATCATGTGATGATTGTTGTATGAACTTTATTGTATCATATTCCTATTTATAAAGGCATGGTTATTATATTTACTTGTATTGGTGCCAAATAACTAAATATAATAATGTCCTTGAGTAGTAGGTTCTTATCTATATCAATCGATTGGTTGAATCGATAATGAGATGATATAGAGAACACTACTCTTAATCATTCCTAGTCGAGTATTAACATTCAGGGACAATGTTAATGCGTAGAGACTAGCATGTAGGTCAACAAGATGACTTGATCTCACAAGTCATGGATATGAGATATCAAGTTGACACATGGGTATGCATTGGAGAATGTATACTGAATGACCCGCCATGAGAAAGTATCGTGGATCGTTATATGAGTGTCATATACTTTCTCATGTGGCTATTAGTATGACTATTAGTCCTTAGACCTGAAGTCACCATGGTTCCCTACATAAGGAGTTGCATACTTTGGCTTCGTCAAACGTCACCCGTAAATGGGTGGACTATAAAGGCGATTACTGGGTATGTAACAAATTATGCAGAGGGATGTGAGTGATGTAGATGGGATCTATCCCTCCTATATGATGGGAGTGACATCGATATTCTTGATAGAGTGAGACCACAAAGTGCATGGCCATGCCCAAATGAGTCAATATGAGATATTGAGCTCATTTGATTAGAGTGAGTCTACTTGGAGTTCAAGATTTAGATTGTACCGAGGATGACACGGTCTATGCCTCGATTGGTCAATCTAGATGTCAAGGATAGAGGACATTGTCACATATTGTGAGAGTCACAATTAGTAGTCACAAAGGTGATGTTGGAGCTCAACATTCTTGTAACTTGGGTAGCAATGATGTGTTGCTAGATACCGCTCATTGCTTATGTTCCTAAATCGGTTTAGGGACATTGCCAACGTTACAAGAACCTATAGGGTCACACACATAAGAGCAATTAGATGGAGATTAGGTTCATATGATGAACCATGAGGATTAGGTTCATGGGATGAACCAAATTGAATTAAGAGTAATCCAAATTAGACTAATTGAGTTAGACTCAAGTTGATTCAAGTATTGAATGAGTCTAATTTTGATTTGATTCATCAAATCAATTTAAATTAATGAATAAAGATTCATTAAATTAAATTGACTTGAGTCAAGTGGTTAGATTTGATCAACCATGGGAGATTAGAGGTCAAGTTTGACTTGACTTTAAAGGGAAGATGAAAGGTCAAGTTTGACTTGACCAAATGCCATGTCATGATGATGACTTGGCATGGCCGGCCAATGATGATGCTCCACATCATCATTGACTTTGTCAATTGGTGCCACATCATGAGGGAGACCAAGGGTCATGGGAGTTACATGCATGCATGTAACCTCCTCTCCATGAAGTGGCCGGCCACTCCATTAGATGGGGTAATTGATTTTTGGTGGCTTAATAACTTCATCTTCAACCTTGGTGCTCTTCTCTCTCAAGCTCTACCTCTCCCAACCTCTCCTTGGCCGAAATTCCTAAAGGAGTGCTAGCACACTCTAAGGCATTTTTCTCCACCTATTGCTTGTGTGGATACCAATAGAGGAGTGTGCACTTGACACTCTCGAGTTCCGGCGAACTTTTGAATGGCGATAAGCGAAGGGCATCGCTACGAGGGTAATGTTCTAACCTCTTAGATCTAAGGTAGATCTAGGGTTTTGTAAGCACATACATGTTTTATATTTTTATACTTTGCGGATCCATGGCGGGGCTTGAGGGTTTCCTTGATATGCAAAGCGGTTTTTTGCTCGGAAAAACCCATCGTGGTATCGAGCCACGTCGAAGCATGTATGTGTTTTCTTTGTAATTTTTGTATTAGATATAAAAATTACAGATTTATATGTTTCTGTAAATTTCTAATTTTATAGAATTTTTGGGTATTTTTCTCAAAGTCGAAGCAACAAGTGTTGACACTTGTAGGCTTCAACCGTCCGAGAAAACTCTCCAAACGGCGAGTTCTCGCTTAGGTTTTTGGGACAGCGACTTAAGTCGCTGTAGGATTAGTAGGGACACTCGCAAAGTTAATTTTGTGAGTATGGGTGCTTCCCTATCCCGAAAGGGGCTTTGTGAAACCGCTAGCGGGACCAAGCATGAGAGAGGTGACTCATTAATTTGAAAAAAAAAAATTAGGAAAAATTATAGAAATTTCTCTAAAAATACATAATTTATAATTATGTATAATTCTGTGATTGTCATGGCCCAATGACCCCAATTTGATTGGATTATGTGTGTTATATTGCGTTTTGTGGTCATGTGTGTGTTGTATAGTGTATGACAAAGCGTCGTACCTCTTCTTTTGATATTCTAGTTGTAATTAGTTTTTAGACTCGAATGTAACTCGAGTTTCATATTTGTAATGTACAAAATAGAGCGGTGGAAAGTCCACTCGAAGACGAGATTACGAGAAGGGTGACGACGACACATGGCGGTCAAAGGAAGCGCTTGGAGAAGCCGCTAGCCTTAGGTTGACCGTCCGATCTTCTCATTGGCTTGAGAAGATCGTAGTAGGGCCATGACTATATCACATTTATTTATATATATATATATATATGTTGATATATATATATATATATATTTAATTGATTTTGCTTGTATGTATGTGATGCATGCTAGTAGAATAATGCTTGTATGTATATGATGCATGCTAGGATAATTTTCTTGTATGTATATGATGCATGCTAGAATAATGAATGTATGTATATGATGCATGCTAATATAGTATAATAAATGCCTAAATGCGTATAAGATACACATTACGATTAGATTAGATCATAATCGAATCAACTCGAAAATGCCTACCGAGCCTTGATACCCATCACTACCTCGATCATTTGTTGTTGTTGAATCTGCCAAAGCAGAGCAACGATATTATCTTGGTAGGGTGGAGGGACAATCTTGGTCCGCCTATCACGCTTGGGTTAGAGTAAGCTCAATTAGATTGAGCAAAACTAGTTAACTCAATTGGATCGAGTAGAACTATAGGCATATTCCAATCGTTTGAAAGATAGGTTAAGATCGCATTTACACTAAATCTTGGGCTATTTAGCCAAATCTAACTCAAGGTCTTTTGTAAATGTGGGTCTTAATCCTATAAACAAGAGTTGCATAGAGATGTAATCGGTAATGTGTTACCCACTGATCATACTAAGTCTTGGGCGATTTAGCCAAAGCTAACTCAAGGCTTAGTATGATGTGGATCTTGTCCCGCAAGAATTATAGCCAGTTTGTATGAATCTAGTAATGTGGTTTGACCACATCCATAACTCGATTCTACAAAATTCCTATAATTTAGTGGGAGCATCATTTGATTAAAGGCCTAATTAAATGATAAAAGGAATATGATATTAATCCTCTGCATTGTATGTTGTAGATTACTATGTCGACAAACACGAACACTCTCTCTCTCGCGATCCGTCCCTTGAGAAGGACAAGCTCAATGGAGCAAATTTCCTGGACTGGTACAGGAACTTGAGAATTGTTCTCACCCAAGAAAGGAAGTCAGACGTCCCCGGCGGCCCATTCGGAGGCACCTCCGCCATGCCTCATGGTGACAAAGATGCTTACAAGAAGCATCAAGATGATGCATTAGATGTGTCATGTCTTATGTTCACGACCATGAACTCTGAGCTTCAGAAGCAACACGAGTTCATGAATGCTTATGATATGGTTGGACATCTTCGTCAACTATATCAAGGACAAGCTAGGCATGAGAGATATGAAGTCTCTAAGGCATTATTTGGGTCCAAGATGCAAGAAGGGACTCCCGTAGGTACATATGTACTCAAGATGATTGGGTACGTAGAAAACCTACAAAGGCTGGGATTCCCACTTGGCCAAGAGCTGGCCACTGACCTGATCTTGCAATCTTTGCCACAAGCCTTCAATCAATTTGTCATGAATTATAACATGAATGAAATTGATAAGCCACTGCCTGAAATGCTCAGCATGTTGAGAACTGCTGAGCTTAACCTTAAGAAGGGTAAATCTGACACCATTTTGATGGTGCAGAAGAAGAAAGGCAAGGGAAAGCCTAAAGGTAAGGGAAATCCCCAAGCCAAGGGCAAAGGCAAAGAACTTAAACCCAAAGGAGGGGTAGCCAAGGAAGGGGCTTGCTTCCACTGCAAGGAAGCAGGACACTGGAAGCGTAACTGCAAGGCATACCTGGAAGATCTTAAGAAGAAGAGAAGTGAGACTTCTACTTCAGGTATAAATGTTATAGAAGTCAATCTATCTATTTCTTCATCATGGGTATTAGATACCGGATGTGCATCTCACATTTGTACCAATGTGCAGGCGCTGAGAAATAGCAGGGCATTGACAAAGGGCGAGGTGGACCTACGAGTAGGCAATGGAGCAAGAGTTGCTGCTGTTGCTGTAGGAACTTATGATCTATCTCTGCCCTCTGGGCTTGTACTAGAATTAGATGAATGTTGTTATGTGCCTGCCTTAACTAAGAACATCATTTCAGTTTCTTGTTTGGACAAGAAAGGTTTTTCATTTATAATAAAGAACAAATGTTGTTCAGTTTATTTAAATGATATGTTCTATTGTAGTGCACCTCTAATGAACGGACTCTACTTTCTAGACTTAGAGAGCCCTATCTATAACATAAGTACCAAGAGGTTCAAGTCAAATGAGTTGAACCAAACCTATCTCTGGCATTGTCGCTTAGGTCACATAAATGAGAGTCGCTTATCTCAGCTCCATAAGGATGGCTGCTAGACTCATTTGATTTTGAATCATATGAGACATGCAAGTCTTGCCTTTTAGGCAAGATGACCAAGACTCCCTTTAGTGGACATAGCGAAAGAGCAACAGATTTGTTAGGACTTATACATAGTGATGTATGTGGTCCTTTCAATGTTGCTGCTAGAGGTGGTTACAGGTACTTCATTACATTTACTGATGACTTCAGTAGATATGGTTATGTGTATCTTATGACACATAAATCAGAATCCTTTGAAAAGTTTAAAGAATTCAAGAATGAAGTACAAAACCAGCTTGACAAGAGTATTAAGATACTTCGATCAGATCGAGGTGGTGAATACCTTAGCCATGAGTTTCGTGACTATCTAGCTGAGTGTGGGATTCTATCCCAACTCACTCCTCCTGGAACACCACAGTGGAATGGTGTATCCGAAAGGAGAAATCGTACCCTATTGGATATGGTACGATCTATGATGAGTCACACAGATATTCCTATATCCTTTTGGGGATATGCTCTAGACACAACAACCTTTACCCTTAACCGTGTACCATCTAAGGCTGTCATAAAGACACCATATACGATATGGACAGGGAGAAATCCCAAGATGTCTTTTATGAGGATTTGGGGTTAGAGGCTTACATTCGATGTCAAGTCTCAGATAAACTGGGACCCAAATCCGATAGGTGCTATTTTGTTGGATATCCCAAGGGTACAAAGGGATATTACTTCTACATTCCCAGTCAGCACAAAGTGTTTGTGGCAAAGACTGGAGTTTTTCTAGAAAGGGATTTTGTTTCTAGAAAAACTAGTGGGAGTACCTTCGATCTTGAAGAAATTCAAGATAAGGACCATAGCACTGAGGCCTTGATGGAGGTTGAACAGGAACCACAAAATGTTGTGGGTGATGAGGTTATTGCACAAAGAGTTGTGGAACAACCACCTGTTCATGTAGACCTACCTCTTCGCAGATCTGATAGGGTACGTCGTCAGCCTGAGAGATATTAATTTCTCTTGTCTGACCATGATGACGTAATGCTCATTGAGAATGAGCCTACCTCCTATCAGGAAGCTGTGATGAGCCCAGATTCTGAGAAATGGCTAGAGGCCATGAGATCCGAGATGGAATCCATGTACACCAACCAAGTATGGACTTTGGTTGATCCACCTGAAGGGGTCAAACCCATTGGGTGTAAGTGGGTCTTTAGGAGAAAGACTGACATGGATGGACTTATGCATACCTATAAGGGCCGATTAGTGGCTAAAGGTTTCAAGCAAATTCATGGTATTGACTATGATGAAACCTTTTCTCCAGTGGCAATGTTTAAGTCCATTCGGATCTTGCTTGCTATTGCAGCATACCACGATTATGAGATCTGGCAGATGGATGTCAAAACCGCGTTTCTGAATGGAAACTTGCTCGAGGATGTGTACATGACACAACCTGAGGGTTTTGTAGATCCACAGCATACTGGGAAGGTATGCAAGCTGCAAAGGTCCATTTATGGGCTAAAGCAAGCTTCTCAGAGCTGGAATATTCGATTCGATGATGCGATCAAACAGTTTGGTTTCATCAAGAATGAAGATGAACCCTGTGTCTACAAGAGGGATGATGGGAACACAATTGTCTTCCTTGTATTGTATGTGGATGACATACTGCTCATTGGGAATGACATCCCTTCACTACAGTCTGTGAAGACTTGGCTCGGGACGTGCTTCTCAATGAAAGACTTAGGTGAAGCAGCCTGTATTCTAGGCATCAAGATCTATAGAGATAGATCTAAGAGATTGCTTGGCCTAAGTCAGAGTACATACATTGACACGGTATTACTTTGGTTTGCCATGTAGAATTCCAAGAAAGGACTTCTGCCGATGTCACATGGTGTGAGTCTTTCGAAGACTCAAAGTCCCTCTTCTAGAGATGAGAGAGACCGCATGGATAAGATCCCTTACGCATCTGCTATAGGATCTATCATGTACGCCATGCTGTGTACTCGTCCTGATGTCTCGTATGCTTTAAGCATGACGAGTAGATACCAGTCAGATCTAGGTGAGCATCACTGGATAGCAGTCAAGAATATTCTTAAGTACTTGAGAAGAACTAAAGAATATTTCTTGATATTTGGAGGCGATGAGGAGCTAGCTATAAAGGGTTACAGTGATGCCAACTTCCAAACTGACCAGGATGATTATAGATCGCAGTCAGGGTTCGTGTTTTGCTTTAATAGTGGCGCTGTGAGCTGGAATAGTTCCAAGCAGGACACAGTTGCTGATTCTACAATAGAGGCCGAATATATCGGTGCTTCCATCTCATTCGAGAGATTATCGATAGAGGATATGTGAATATTTGCAGAGTACCCATAGAGGCTAACATCGCAGATCCCTTGACCAAGGCTTTGGCACAGAAAAAGCATGATGGTCACACTAGGTCATTGGGTATTAGATACTATGGTGATTGACACTAGTGCTAGTGGGAGATTGTTAGTGAAAGCCCTAGAGCTAATCATGTGATGATTGTTGTATGGACTTTATTGTATCATATTCCTATTTATAAAGGCATGGTTATTATATTTACTTGTATTGGTGCCAAATAACTAAATATAATAATGTCCTTGAGTAGTAGGTTCTTATCTATATCAATCGATTGGTTGAATCGATAATGAGATGATATAGAGAACACTACTCTTAATCATTCCTAGTCGAGTATTAACATTCAGGGACAATGTTAATGCGTAGAGACTAGCATATAGGTCAACAAGATGACTTGATCTCACAAGTCATGGATATGAGATATCAAGTTGACACATGGGTATGCATTGGAGAATGTATACTGAATGGCCCACCATGAGAAAGTATCGTGGATCGTTATATGAGTGTCATATACTTTCTCATGTGGCTATTAGTATGACTATTAGTCCTTAGACCTGAAGTCACCATGGTTCCCTACATAAGGAGTTGCATACTTTGGCTTCGTAAAACGTCACCCGTAAATGG
This sequence comes from Wurfbainia villosa, assembly GCA_025175895.1. NCBI lineage: Eukaryota > Viridiplantae > Streptophyta > Magnoliopsida > Zingiberales > Zingiberaceae > Wurfbainia > Wurfbainia villosa. The sequence goes on from CM046005.1 coordinate 3,048,098, forward strand.
GTGGACTATAAAGGCGATTACTGGGTATGTAACAAATTATGTGGAGGGATGTGAGTGATGTAGATGGGATCTATCCCTCCTATATGACGGGAGTGACATCGATATTCTTGATAGAGTGAGACCACAAAGTGCATGGCCATGCCCAAATGAGTCAATATGAGATATTGAGCTCATTTGATTAGAGTGAGTCTACTTGGAGTTCAAGATTTAGATTGTACCGAGGATGACACGGTCTATGCCTCGATTGGTCAATCTAAATGTCAAGGATAGAGGGACATTGTCACATATTGTGAGAGTCACAATTAGTAGTCACAAAGGTGATGTTGGAGCTCAATATTCTTGTAACTTGGGTAGCAATGATGTGTTGCTAGATACCGCTCATTGCTTATGTTCCTAAATCGGTTTAGGGACATTGCCAACGTTACAAGAACCTATAGGGTCACACACATAAGAGCAATTAGATGGAGATTAGGTTCATATGATGAACCATGAGGATTAGGTTCATGGGATGAACCAAATTGTATTAAGAGTAATCCAAATTAGACTAATTGAGTTAGACTCAAGTTGATTCAAGTATTGAATGAGTCTAATTTTGATTTGATTCATCAAATCAATTTAAATTAATGAATAAATATTCATTAAATTAAATTGACTTGAGTCAAGTGGTTAGATTTGATCAACCATGGGAGATTAGAGGTCAAGTTTGACTTGACTTGAGAGGGAAGATGAAAGGTCAAGTTTGACTTGACCAAATGTCATGTCATGATGATGACTTGGCATGGCCGGCCAATGATGATGCTCCACATCATCATTGACTTTGTCAATTGGTGCCACATCATGAGGGAGACCAAGGGTCATGGGAGTTACATGCATGCATGTAACCTCCTCTCCATGAAGTGGCCGGCCACTCCATTAGATGGGGTAATTGATTTTTGGTGGCTTAATAACTTCATCTTCAACCTTGGTGCTCTTCTCTCTCAAGCTCTACCTCTCCCAACCTCTCCTTGGCCGAAATTCCTAAAGGAGTGCTAGCACACTCTAAGGCATTTTTCTCCACCTATTGCTTGTGTGGATACCAATAGAGGAGTGTGCACTTGACACTCTCGAGTTCCGGCGAACTTTTGGACGAGCGGGATAAGCGAAGGGCATCGCTACGAGAGTAATGTTCTAACCTCTTAGATCTAAGGTAGATCTAGGGTTTTTGTAAGCACATACATGTTTTTATATTTTTATACTTCGCACGGATCCGTGGCCGGGGCTTCCGAGGTTTCCGCAACGCAAAAAGCGGTTTTTGCGGCTCGGAAAAACCCATCATGATTTAGTTATCCTATTAACCTAATCAATCCTTTTATCAATCCCTATCGACCATTCACAGAATACGCAACCCCTTCAAGCATTCCTCAATGAAACATCCCCTTCACCAAAACAGCCACATTGTCGTATACAAAACCTGATAAAAACACATAGCTCAACCCAAATCATACCTCAAACTCGATCCAACCCTTCGATCCCACAAATTGGCACCCACAGTTCATTTATAGCCATTAACAGCCAACGCAACCCGTTCTATTCACTGGAACATCCCACTCGTGTCTTCTCCTCTCACTCCTAGCCTCGTAGACCTCCAATTTATAGTCGACATCAACACATCCGCAAATTCCCAAACAAAACCTCACAATCAAGACCCAACCTCCAAACCCTTGGCCGTGCATAGTTGGCGCAGCCGACACCTCACACTCACAGCCCAAAACTCCACACAGAACACTGTCCAACTTGCTCCACCGAAGGGAAAAACCCACCCCCAGATCCAAACCCATCGGCAATCCTCAAGATCAAACAACAAAAATTGAACAAAATTTAGCAATCGAGATATACCTACCTGGGACTTCACCGGCACCAGTTCCTCCCCTAATCCACTCTGCTCAACGGAAACAACTTCCCCTTTAGCCGCTGCCAGCCACCCAAAACCCCAACTCACAGTGTTAGGGATTACAATGAAAAATGGATTTCATCCAAAAATCAAAGAAGAGGATAAACGACTCACCCACTCCGACAGAAATTGCAAACCTAAATCGTATTAGGCAGTAACCGCTGACTCGGGCAGAGAGGAGTCGTGAGGTCGCCATGGATGGGGCGGCGAGCGGATCGGGAACTAGAGGGCAGGACGACAACAATGCTTGCGGGAGAAGAACAACGGGTACCGACGATTCGAGCTCGCGAGATTGGGGAAACAGAGGGTGGCGCTGTGGCTGGCCGGTGTTGCGTGAGGGGCGATCGCAGTGCTAGCCGCAGCGGTGGAGGTAGCCCGACAAGGTGCGCGTGAAGGAAACAACAAGGGAGAAGAGGCGGCGTCGGGCTGCTGGCTGCGGCAAGGAGAGTGTTTCCCGAAGAAGAGGTGTTCGCGAAGAGGGAACCGTCGGTGCGGCGCTGGGGGAAAGGAGTTATCGCGAGGAGTCGGGCGCGGCGTGGAAAGAAAGAAATCCGGAAATAGAAAAACCTAGATTTATAACCTAGGTTAAATTTATCCTATTTACTCATCTAAACAAGCCCTTTAAAAGCATGTTTTTCTTATCCCCGTAATTATCTCGTACAAGCTCCGTTTAAATCTACAAAATTTCGGAAAAATTCCTAAAATTTTCTCCAAAAATCCTGAAATAATCCCCATGATTATTTTTCCTAAATTTTGGCCATTAAATTTTATATTTTAAATTTTCCGTATTTAACACTACTAAACCTTAAGACAATTCTCTTGATACACTAATTCCCAAAGTGTGCCAAAATCCAAAATGACACACTATGACCTCTAAATCTAGATTGTGCCAATTTTATTGATTTTTCATGATTCCAAAAATGTATTAGCACATCCTAAAATCTTTTAGGATATTAGATCAAACCTATTTCCAAGGTATCCATAACCTTGAAAATAACCTAAAATATCAACTTTGCTATGGTTGAGTTAACTACCCATCCAATCAAAGTTGACACATCCTAACCCATTTAGCGTGAGTCAATCACACTCCTTGGAACCCAAAATCTATTTGAGCTCATTGGATTAGTTAGGTATTCCTTAGGGATGACCTCCCTAGATACCTTTCTAATGACACTTCTAGGCTTGTTAGCCTTGGTCATTATGGTCTTGTCATAGTTAACCTTAGGGATTGCCTCCCTAGTGACCTTCTTAGTGGCTTCCTTAGGTTTCTTAGAAACCCTAGCCACTAGGCACCCACCATGGTTAGCCTTAGGGATAATTTCCTTAGAGACCTTGGTTTTCTTAGACCTAAGTCTAGTTCCATAATCAAATGGAATATTGTGGTAAGTAGGCATTACTTTCTTGGACATAGGCTTGTGATCCAAACCTTGTCTCTTAGATGATTCTTGCCTCTTACACCTTTTACGTTGACTCCTAGATCCTAGAGTTTGAAAATTTGACCCTTTAAATTGATTTTACATATTTGCAAGAGTCTTTTCCAATTTCTCAAGCCTTGACCTCAAGTCTTGATTTTCTAACTCTAATTCCCCAATTGATTTTTGATTAGGTTTTTGGGCATTACCATTTTCTTTAGGCATATGCCTACCCTTATTAGGGTTAATGCCTAAATGGTTTTCGATTTTCTTAATTGTTTCCCTAGGAAGAACGTTTCTAGGGACATTAGTCCCAAATTTCTCCTTCTTTGAAATGGGTCTAGAGTTATTATTTCTAGATTTTTCTTTAGACTTAAAACCAACATGTTTAGCTTCTAGACAAACATATTTATTATTTCTAGCATGCTTTGATTCATGAGTAATAGCAAAATTGTTTAAATTATTTCTAGTATGCTTTTGCCTAAAATTTAAAGAATGAGCATTATGAAAATATACCTTAGGGTTAGTCTTAGAGACTCCCCCCACATGTGATGCTCCCTCTTGAGTCTTCTTGCTCCCCCTAGAGCATTGACTCCTATAGTGCCCCTTTTGATGACACTTGAAGCAAATGATGTGCTCTTTGCTCCTTTGACCTTGGACATCGGCATCCTTAACCTTTGGCACCGGTGGACTTTTCTTGATCCTTTTTGGGCACTTGCTCTTATAGTGCCCGGTTTCTCTACACTCAAAGAAAATTATATGAATTTTATTTTGAACCGAAATGCTTGAGTTACCTAGGTCAATGGTGGAATTTTGAGCTTCTTTTCGACCGGATGTGGATGGTTCTTCTTGAGATTGCTCCGGTGTAGATGCTCTAATCTCCTCCTCCTCAATCCTAGAGGTGGAGGTCTCCTCTTCTTCCACCAATCCGGAAGTCGATTCCTTCTCAACTTCCGAGTCCTCACTCGCTTGTGAGGATGATGATGATTCTTCCTCAGCTTATTCCTCTTCTTGAGCCGATGAAGATTCTTCTTCTTCTACTTGTGCCAAGTGGGGCTTCTCATGGAACTTGGCCAATTTGTCCCATAGCTCCTTGGCATCTTGAAACTCACCTAAGCTAGATAAAATGTCATTAGGTTTCAAATCTTCTAAAAACTTTGTTACCTTGACTTTAGTCTTGAACTTGGGACGTTGCTCTTGTGTCCACTTCTTCAACTTCAAGACGTTTCCCTTCTTATCCCGAGGGGGTTCAAAGCCTTCTACAAGGATGAACCAATCCTCTATATCCATCATCAAGAATGTCTCCATTCTTGCTCTCCATGGCGAAAAATCTTCTCGGTCGTATGGTGGTGGAGTATTGATGTCCCATCCAAGCTTGTCTTGGAATTCCATCTTCCCTCTAGCTTCTTTAGCTCCTGGCGATTAGTCCGTAGAAGAGCCCCGGGCTCTGATACCAATTGTAGAAGACTTGAGGCCGCTAAAGAGGGAGTGAATAGCGATGTGCTCGTACGATGGAATTCGTTCGCGTTTGCTTGTCTATAATCTTGTTAGTACGCAGCGGAATATACAATAAAATACAACAAGAACAAACACAACACGATAAACACGAGATGTAACATGGTTCGGAACTGAACGGTTCATACTCCACGGATCGGGCTCTAAAAGCCCTAGCAATGCAAACACGCACTACTAATCACAATAACTCCTTCTCGACACAAGTCGGAGGTGGAGAAATCTCGTACAAGTGATCTTACAACAGCAAGAATGAAATACAAACAATATACAATGCAAATATGAAAGAAAAGTAAAGAAAAACTTTACAACACTTGCTTTTGATTGCTTGAATGCTTGGTTGCTTGACTTGCACTTGGAGACCTGATTTACAACAACAAATCGCCCCAAAAGCTCTCAAGAACCGGATGGCTTTTTCTCCTCCATGAGCTCCATTTATATCTTCTTCCTGTGCTAGAAAAAGTCGATTAGTCAACTGATCGGGACCATCAGTCGACTGATCACACTATTGCTGTGAGACAAAGGTGTAATCCACGCTAGAAAAATCCAACGGTTAGGACATCAATCGACTGATTATGACCATCAGTCGACTGTTCAAGCCATCACTCGACTGCTGACCGCAGCGGTCAAGTGAGAATCCATTCTGTGCTCCAAAACCCGAGCACCAGTCGACTGTTAGGCCAATTCTCACAGTCAAACCCTAGTTGACTCAACCAGTCGATTGCCACATGACACTAGTCAACTGGCACACCTCAAACATGAGGTTTTAACCCAAGTATGGTTCCCCCATACTTGCTAGACCACCCTTAGCCTAGACCTAAGACTTCTAGCCACCTCCATCAGCCTCACGCCTCTCGGATCCCTCCAAGTCATCCATGACTTGTTTATCCATCGCGCTAGCCTTCAGGTGCTTCCATCCGCTATGTCATGCTAACGATGTCTACACCGCCAAGGCACATTGGACTTACACCACCAAGACTCCGCTTGGGCTTTACGCCGCCAACCATTGGACTTATGCTGCCAAGACTCCCGCTTGGACTTTACGCCGTCAATATCGAACCTTTTGGACTTCTCAAATGCCAAGACTCAAGCTTGGACTTTCCCTTGCCAACCCATGTTGGACTTTCCATGCCAAGACCCATGCTTGGACTTTTTCTTGCCAAGACCCATGCTTGGAATTTACATGCCAAGTACTCAAGACTTGGACTTTCCCAAATGCCAAGTGTCTCACTTGGACTTTCCATGCCAAGTACCCATGACTTGGACTTTCCCATGACAATCATATTATCATATGTTTTTGTCGAACATCAAAACATCACTCGAGTCAAACTCGAGTCCTGGTCAATCGTGACCTGGGCCGATTGCACCAATAGTTTTGGGGTGAATTGCTGGTGTAATTCAGGGTCTCCAAGTGCTACTCAAGCAACCACAAAGCAAGCAATCCAAAAATTCTTGTAAAGTTGTTTGCTTTACTTGTATTGCATTTTATTATTGTATCTTGCTTGTATTTGTTTCTTACTATTGTAAGAGTTATTGTACGAGATTTTTCCATCTCCGGATTATTCCGAGAAGGATTATTTGTGATTAATAGTGCATGCTTGCATTGCTAGGGCTTTTAGAGCCCAATCAGTGGAGTAGGAACCATTCGGTTCCGAACCACGTTACATCGTTGTGTCTCTTATTCTTGTGTTGTATTTATTTTTGTTATTATATATTCTGCTGCGTTAACAAGTATTGTAGAGACGAACTCGATCAAATTCCATCAAGCATCGACGATGCTATTCACCCCCCTTTAGCGGTCACCGAATCCTCAATAATTGGTATTAGAGCCTGGGGCTCTTCTACGGACTAACCGCCAAGAGCAAAGATGCTAGAGGGAAAGATGGAAGTTGAAGAACAACTTGGATGGGACATTAACATCCCAATCCCATATGCTTTCTATGGACGAGAGGGCTTCAATCAATAGAAGGTAAGAATTGAAGACTTCTTGATGATGAGGGATTTTGAGGAGTGGTCCATCTTAATGGAAGGATTTGATTATCCAAGAGGACCAAAGGGAGACTTCCTCAAGAAGAAGAGATGAACCGAGGAGCAACTCCAATAATTTGATAAAAATAAGAAGGTAATAAAATTTATTTTTGATTTGATTCCTAATAACATCTTGTGTAGCCTAGGGGATTGCATGGGTGCCAAGGAGCTTTGGAGGGAATTGACAAGATTCCATGAAGGCCCATCACCGGTTCAAGAAGAGAAGACTGAAGATGAATCCTCATCCTCACAAGCAAGTGAGGATTCAAAAGTTGATAGGGAGTCAACCTCCGAATCGGTGGAAGAAGAGGAAGAATTGGAAGAGACCTCCACCTCTAGGATTGAGAGGGAGGAGATTAGGGCATCCTCAATACCGGAGCAACAAGAAGAACCATCTACATCCGGTCGAGAGGAAGAGCAAGCTCAAGAGACCCTCACCGCCACTCTAGGTGACTCAAACACTTCAATTTCAAATAAAAATTATATTATGTGTTTTGAGTGTAGGGAGTTTGGGCACTATAAGAGCAAGTGCCCAAAGAAGGTCAAGAAAAGTCCACCGGCACCTAAAAGTCAAGATAAATCAAAGGAAGCCGGTCCCCCAACCATCAAAAGCAAGGAGCACATTATATGCTTCATATGTAATCAAAGAGGGCATTATAGGAGTCAATGCCCTAGGGGGAGCAAAAAGACTCAAGAAGGAGCATCACAAGTAGGGGCATCACAAGTAGGGGGAGCTAAGGCTAACCCTAAGGTACACTTTAGTAATGCACCTTCTAGTTTAAATGTCAAAAAGCATGCTAGGAATTTTAATTCTCTTGCAATTTATTATAAAGAGCATGCTAGAAATAGGGAATATTGTTTAGGAGCTAAGAAGGTCAACCTTAGGAATAAGGAGAAATTTGGGACTAATGTCCCTAAAAATATTTTACCTAAGGCATCTATTAGAAAAATTGAAGACCACCTAGGTTTTAATCTTAAATGGACTAGACACATGCCTAGGAAGAACAATTCCCAAAGGGCATATGAAAAATCTAATTTGGGAAGATTAGAGCTAGAAAATCAAGCCTTGAGGTCAAGGCTTGAGAAATTAGAGAAAACCCTTAGGAATATACAAAATCAATTTAAAGGGTCAAATGATCAAAAATCTAGGTCCAAGAGTCAAGGTCTAGAGTCTAGGAGGCAAGGCTCATCTATGGGCAAGAAACGCTTGAGTCACAAGCCTAGGTCCAAGGTAGATAAGCCTACCTACCATAGTGTTCCATTTGACTATGAAACTAAACTTAGATCTAGGAAGACCAAGGTTAATAGGGAAGTCATCCCTAAGGTTGACCAAGGTGTATGCCTAGTGGCTAGGGTTTCGAAGAAACCTAGGGTGGCCACTAAGAAGGTTACAAGGAGAGTTACCCCTAGAGTTAACCTAGGCAAGACCCAAATAACCAAGGCTAACAAGCCTAGAAGGGTCATTAGGAAGGTATTTAGGGAGGTCATCCCTAAGGAATACCTAGTAAACTCTAGGAGCTCAAATAGGTTTTGGGTTCCTAAGAGTGTGATTGATTCACGCTAGATGGGTTTAGGTGTGCCAACTTTAAATGGATGGGTAGTTAACCTAACCATGGTAAAGGTGACACTTTAGGTAATTTTCAAGGTTATGGATACCTTGAAAATAGATTTGAATTATGATCCTAAAAGATTTTAGGATGTGCCAATACATTTTTGGGATTATGAAAAATCAATTAAATTGACACAATTTAGGTTTAGAGATTGTAGTGTGTCATTTTGGGTTTTTGGCACACTTGGGGGATTAGTAGCAATATGGAAAAATGAGATTAATAATAACAAATGATAATTAATACTAAGTTTTAGGTATTATTATACTTATACATTTTATATGCCATGCTTTGTTTGTCATATGACATGTCATGACATCATATCTATTTTTATCATTTATATGTCATGATAATGTTTAGTTTTAGTTTTAAATGTCATGTATGCTAAGATTCCACTTTATGTCATGACATCATGATCATTGACCATGTTTATTTATGCTATCATTTATGCCATGATCATTCATGCATTTAATTTGATGAAAATTGATTTAAGGACTATGACATGACTTGAAGTCCTATTTATAAGAGAATCAAGTAGGGTTGCCTTAGAAAATGCATGAAACCTTAGTTTAAGATAAACCAAAACTCATATCTCACATCACATTGACTTGAATGTGTTTTCATACACTTTAGACATATGTGAGATGCTAGGATATAAGTTAAGTTCAAGGTGCATAGTTTTTGCATCTAGATGAACTAAAACTCATCTTATCATATTGGTGGATCATTGAGAAAGCTTGTGTAAAAGTCATGTACATTGAGCCCAAAAAACATGATCCAATATAGGTTTTCAAAAACATTTTAAAATCAATTTAGAAAACCTTAGTGAAGTCTATCTTTTAATAGCAATCACCATTGATGAAGTTGATACAAAGTGAGCTAAAACATTAAAGTTTTTTTTTTCACTTTTGAACTTTGTATCAATTTCACTATTTTATGGGTAAAATATTTTTCTAATATTTTTCACCCATTGTATTGCTTATAAGTAATATACATATGAATTTTCATGATTTTTCGATATACGTAGAATTACTTATGCTTTTTCGAAATTCATTTTTGATAACTGAAATTAAAAAATTTCAGTTATTAGTCGACTGCCCTTGTTGGCAGTCAACTGATGAGAACTTCAGTCGATTGATCTCTGATATAGTCGACTGATAGGCTGATTTCGAGAAAAGCAAGGTTGTTTAGCCCATTTTCAGCTATGGTAAGGTTCTCTAACCACTCCTAACCCTAGGATATGCTTTAGGAAGCATTATAAAGGGTGAAAATCCATTGGATATAGATTAGGAAAGTTGTTAGGGTGATGTATCAAATTTAAGGAGTTGGAAAGTTCAATGTTGAACTATGAACCTTATTTTTGATGGTTTAGAGTTCCTATTGGCTTAGGGACTTCCCAAGGACATTGTTGATGCAATGGTCAAAGGGGAGCAAGCCTTTAGGGGGAGGTATCCATCATGGGATGATGGATGATATTTTTCCTCATGAGGAGGAAAATGGAATTTTAAGATACCAAATTTGGAAATTAAGAGAGTTTGTAGGATTGCCTCTATTGAGTCATATAGGACTTATCACTAGGAAGATTGTAGGCATCCTAGGTATTTTTGGACCAAGAGGTGTAGGATATTTGACGCCGCTAAAGGGGGGGGTGAATAGCATTTGACCGTTCATAGATGGAATTCGATCGCGTGTTCGTCTCTATAATTTCGTTAGTGCGTAGCGGAAATAGATATAATACAATAACGAAATACACCAACACAACAAGAACATGAGTATGTAACGTGGTTCGGAACCGCACGGTTCCTACTCCACGGATCGAGCTCTACGAGCTCTAGTGATGCACACGCAACCACTATTAAACACTCCTTCTCGGAACAATCCGGAGGCGGAGAAATCTCGTACAATAATGATTACAACAATAATCAAATAAATACAAGCAAATACAATGAAATACAAATGCAAGTAAAGGAAAAACACTTTACAAGAGCTTTGGATTGCTTGATCTTTGATTGCCTTGAACTAGCTTTGAAAGACTGGAAAGCACCAACTTCCCCCTTCAATTTTGCTCAAGAAAATCGCTATCTTTTCCTCTATCACGAGCTCCTTTTATAGCTTCAACTGGCCGAAAAGGTCGATCACCGATCGCCGGGACCATCAATCGATCGATCACTTTGCCGCGTGAGACAACGGTGTAATCCACGCTGGAAAAATCCAACAGCTAGGACATCAATCGACTGATCATGAGCATCAGTCGACTGATGAGCCATCACTCGACTGCTCGTCGCAGCGGTCGAGTGAGACTCCATTCTCGCTGTAAAATCCGAGCACCACCGATCGATCACACGATCACCGATCGCTGAGCCATCATCGACCGCCCACCTCCGGCCGATCGCTAGACCACTTCCCGCAGTCAAACCCTAGTTGACTCGGTTCAGTCGACTGCCACATGGCACCAGTCGACTGACACACCTTAAACATGAGGTTTTAGCCCAAGTATGGTGCCCTCATACTTGCTAGACCACCCTTAGCCTAGACCTAAACCTTCTAGCCACCTCCATCAGCCTCACGCCTCTCAGATCCCTCCAAGTCATCCATGACTTGTTCATCCATCGCGTTAGCCTTCAGGTGCTTCCATCGGCTATGTCATGCTAACGGTGTCTACACCGCCAAGGCACATTGGACTTACGCCGCCAAGACTCCGCTTGGACTTTACGCCGCCAACCATTGGACTTATGCTGCCAAGACTCCCGCTTGGACTTTACACAGCCAATATCAAACCCCTTGGACTTCTAATGCCAAGACTCAAGCTTGGACTTTCCCTTGCCAATCCATGTTGGACTTTTACATTGCCAAGACCCATGCTTGGACTTTTCCCTTGCCAACCCATGTTGGACTTTTACATTGTCAAGACCCATGCTTGGACTTTTCATGTGCCAAGTGTCCCACTTGGACTTTTCATGCCAAGTATTCAAGACTTGGACTTTACCAAATGCCAAGTGTTCCACTTGGACTTTCCATGCCAAGTACCCATGACTTGGACTTTACCTTGACAATTACATTGTCATATATTTTTGTCGAACATCAAAACATCATTCGAGTCAAACTCGAGTCCTGGTCAATCGTGATCTGGGCCGATTGCACCAACAATCTCCCCCTTTTTGATGTTTGACAAAAACCAAACAAATCATCGAGTTAGAACACTAACTCAAATCCCTTACCAATTATCCCAAGTTGGTAATCTTAAACATTCTCCAAATGTTCTCCCCCAAACATTCTCCCCCATTTTGACTAACATCAAAAAGGTCTTCTCTCCAAGGAGGTCAATGTCTCATGTCCCAATGAGATCTTACAATCTCCCCCTTGGTCTAAAAATACCTAGGATGCCTACCATCTTCCTAGTGATAAGTCTCATATCACTCAAGAGAGGCAATCCTATACACTCTCCCAATTTCCAAATTGGGTTTCTCAAACATCCCATCAATTTTCCCAATTGATGATATTCTCCCAATAACTTCTCCCCCTTTAAGAGGAGAAACACATCCATCATCCCAAGATGGATAACTCCCCCTAAAGGCTTGCTCCCCCTTGACCATTGCACCAACAATGTCCTTGGGAAGTCCCTAAGCCAATAGGAACTCGAAACCATCAAAATTAAGGTTAGAAATTCAACATTGAACTTCCCAACACCTTAAAATTGATACAAACCCTAAACACCTCTCCTAATCCATATCCAATGAATTTTCACCCTTCATCATGCTTCCCAAAGTATATCCTAGGGTTAGGAGTGGTTAGGGACCTTAACCGCAGCTGAATTCGGGTTAAACAACTTTGGTTACCCCAAAATCAGCTATCGATCGACTGAGCTACGATCGATGTGTCCATCACCGACTAGCACGAAGCTAACAATGAGTGATACTGCTACCGCAATGAGTCCAACGTTGCCCATCACCGATCGATCAGAGAGGCAAATGACTAATAATCAAAACCTGATTTTCAGAAATCAGACTCGACTTTTGGAAATTCATAAGTAATTCTATGTAAATCAAAAAATCACGAAACTTGATACGTATATTACTTATCACACATACAATCAGTGAAAAAATTTGAAAAAATATTTTTACCATTGAAATAGGAGATTGGTACAAAGTTCAAAAACTATTAAAACTTTAAAGTTTTTGATCCACTTTGTATCAACTTCTACAATGATGATGGCTATCAAAAGGTAGATTTCACCAAGGTTTTCTAAATTAATTTTAAAATGTTTTTGAAAACCTATTTTGAACCATGGTTTATTGGCTAAATATACATAACTTATATATTAGCTTTCCTTATGATTCTTGGTGATAATTAAAATAAGTTTGAGTTCATCTAGATGCACTACCTATGCACCTTGAACCTAACTTATTATCCTAGCATCTCACATGTATCTAGGGTGTATAAATACACATACATGTCAATGTGATGTGAGATGTGGGTTTTGATTCATTTTATCTAGGGTTTCATGCATTTCCTAGGCAACCTTACTTGATTCCCTTATAAATGAGACTTCAAGTCATGCCATTTTCCTTAAATCAATGTTCAATCAAATTAATGCATGAAATGATCATGGCATAGTGATAGCAAAATAAAAACATGACCAATGATCATGATGTCATGGCATATGACGAAATTTAAAAACACATGATATTTAAAGTAATCACAACCAATGACATGACATGTTATATAATAAGATGAAATTCCATGTCATGTCATGATATAGCAATTTTCATAAACCAATACATTAATACAAATACACACTCAAACACACATGATTTTCACAAACAGAAATTTCATTCAATTTAAAAGGATTTCAGTTTTTACATTCAAAATGGAGATTTGATATACTCAATCTCACTACAAAACTGAGAAACAAAAGAAAATCCTAACATCTTCTAGATCTAGTCGTCTGCAGGAGGTGGCGGTGGAGGAGGCTGCTGGCTCAAAGTCCAAGCCCGCATCATCTCATACATATCGAGCTGACGCTGCTCGATACGACTCTGGGACTCTGCAATCTGCATGTATCTCTCCTCCATCCGACCAAGACATGCGCCCATGGATGCTTGCCCTACTAAGAGCTCTGACAGTCTAGAGTCGACCGTCTGCTGATAGTCCTGGAATCTGGACTCCAGCTGGCCAAGACGATCTGATGGACCCACCGCTGATGCATCTGCTAGCAGCTGACCCTCCTCATCAGCGGCGTCTGCACCCTCATAGTCCTCTATCGCCTCTCTGGGTACCAGAGGAGGCTCTCTGCGTGCCCTGGGTGGTGGTCGAGGCGCCAACTCCATCTGTCCAGGCCCCATCCGAAGCTTCGCTAATGAGAAGTTGCGAATCGATATGCAGTCGTACACCTCAGAGAGCACTCTCAGAGAACCCCTGTGAATGTTGATGCCTACTGACTCTAACCATGCTGTGATAATGTGACCATATGACATATGCACTTTCCCTTGTACAGGGGAAATGAAATGCACTATGCAATGAAACATATTTAGTGCAATGTTAATGTCTAATCTATTACGCATGGCGTAGAGTAGAAAGAGATGGGGAGGTCAAATCTTGGCAAGACCCCGAGTGACGATCGGAAGAAAATACCCAATAATGACCTTGTAGAGTACATTGTCAGGTGCAGATAACTCAGTAATAGGAAATAAATTTTGGGCTGGTGGACGAGGATGACCAAAAATATGCTCATGCATAGAGTCTAAAGAAATATGGTCAAATGACTCAGGTAAAGGAGCAACAAAGGTGGGGTAAAAAATGAAGGTGTCATCCGAGGGCTTACACTCGAGAAACTCCTGCAGTATCGCAGGAGTGAACTCTAAATTGCATTTTGCAATGCGAGTAGTATAGGTAGGGCCATCGTCTACCTTCTTTAGGTTCTGATAAAACTCCTTAAGGAGGTCATCGTTAATGGCATGTGTGCATAAGACAATTTTCATGAGATGATAATAGGCAAATATGTCAATGACATCACTACAATAACGTTGGAAAAAGTCCCTATTGATGTACCTAACCAACATAGGTTGGTACAATCGAGATTCACCCTCGGGTGGATCATTTCTACGGGTTCTCCTATATGTAATGCAATGATATGACATGCATGGGCACCAATACACAATTAGATTTAAAAGGATTATAATGGAAAGGAAAACAAAATTAGGGTTTTTGGGTAAAAAAAATTTACTTCGGTGCCATTTGGAGGTGCGACGAGGGAATGCTCTGATACCAATTGTAGGATATTTGACGCCGCTAGAGGGGGGGGTGAATAGCGTTTGACCGTTCATAGATAGAATTCGATCGCGTGTTCGTCTCTACAATTTCGTTAGTGCACAGCGGAAATAGATATAATACAATAACGAAATACGCCAACACAACAAGAACACGAGTATGTAACGTAGTTCGGAACCGCACGGTTCCTACTCCACGGATCGAGCTCTACGAGCTCTAGTGATGCACACGCAACCACTAATAAACACTCCTTCTCGGAACAATCCGGAGGCGGAGAAACCTCGTACAATAATGATTACAACAATAATCAAATAAATACAAGCAAATACAATGAAATACAAATGCAAGTAAAGGAAAAACACTTTACAAGAGCTTTGGATTGCTTGATCTTTGATTGCCTTGAACTAGCTTTGAAGGACTGGAAAGCACCAACTTCCCCCTTCAATTTCGCTCAAGAAAATCGCTATCTTTTCCTCCATCACGAGCTCCTTTTATAGCTTCAACTCCGAAAAGGTCGATCACCGACCGGGACCATCACGATCGATCACATCGCTGCTATGAGACAACGGTAATCCACGCCGAAAAATCCAACGCTTAGGACATCACCGACCGATCATGAGTATCAATCGATCGATGAGCCATCACCGACCGCCGCCGCAATGGCCGAGTGAGACTCCATTCTCGCGGGTCGAAAATCCGAGCAGACTCCGACCGATCACACGATCACGACGCCGAGCCATCACCGACCGCCCACCTCCGTAGTCGATCGCTAGACCACTTCCCGCAATAAACCCTAGTTGACTCGGTCCAAGATCGCCACATAGCACTGGGCCGACCGCACACCTCAAACATGAGGTTTTAGCCCAAGTATGGTGCCCCATACTTGCTAGACCACCCTTAGCCTAGACCTAAGCCTTCTAGCCACCTCCATCAGCCTCACGCCTCTCGGATCCCTCCAAGTCATCCATGACTTGTTCATCCATCGCGTTAGCCTTCAGGTGCTTCCATCGACTATGTCATGCTAACGGTGTCTACACCGCCAAGGCACATTGGACTTACGCCGCCAAGACTCCACTTGGACTTTACGCCGGCAACCATTGGACTTATGCTGCCAAGACTCCCGCTTGGACTTTACGCAGCCAATATCAAACCCCTTGGACTTCTCATGCAAAGACTCAAGCTTGGACTTTCCCTTGCCAACCCATGTTGGACTTTTACATTGCCAAGACCCATGCTTGGACTTTTCATGTGCCAAGTGTCCCACTTGGACTTTTCATGCCAAGTACTCAAGACTTGGACTTTACCAAATGCCAAGTGTTCCACTTGGACTTTCCATGCCAAGTACCCATAACTTGGACTTTACCTTGACAATTACATTGTCATATATTTTTGTCGAACATCAAAACATCATTCGAGTCAAACTCGAGTCCTGGTCAATCGTGACCTAGGCCGATTGCACCAACAAGAGGGAGATTGTAAGATCTCATCGGGACATGAGACGTTGACCTCCTTGGAGAAAACCTTTTTGATGTTAGTCAAAAAGGGGGAGAATATTTGGGAGAATTTATGGGATTACCAATTTGAGATAATTGGTAAGGAGATTTGAGTTAGTGTTCTAACTCAAAGATATGTGATTTTGTCAAATATCAAAAAGGGAGAGATTAATGGTGCAATCAGCCCAGGTCACGATTGACCGAACTTGAGTTTGACTCGAGCGATGTTTTGATGTTTGACATGGAGATTTGACATTGATGTTTTGACATTGATGTCTGATAATGTTTTGGAGAGATTGTTGGTGCAATTGACCTGGGTCATGATTGACTAGACTCGAGTTTGACTCGAGGGGATTTTGATGGTTGACTGGGGTTGACCATGTCACAAAAAGTCCAAGTCTTGAGTACTTAGCATGTAAAGTTCAACATGGGTTGGCAAGGGAAAGTCCAAGCTTGAGTCTTGGTATTTGGAAAGTCCAAGGGTGTAGTCTTGGCCACATAAGTCCAAGGGTGTAGTCTTGGCGGTGAAAGTCCAAGGGGTTTGATATTGGCGGCGTAAAGTCCAAGGGTGAAATCTTGGCAGCATAAGTCCAATGGTTGGTGGCGTAAAGTCTAAGCGGAGTCTTGGCAGCGTAAGTCCAATGTGCCTTGGCGGTGTAGACACTGTTAGCATGACATAGTCGATGGAAGCACCTAAAGGCTAGCGCATGGATGAACAAGTCATGGATGACTTAGAGGGATCTGATAGGCGTGAGGCTGACGGAGGTGGCTAGAAGGCTTAGGTCTAGGCTAAGCGTGGTCTAGCAAGTATGAGGGAACTATACTTGGGTTAAAACCTCATGTTTGAGGTGTATCAGTCGACTGATACCATGTGACAGTCAACTGGTGTGAGTCAAATAGGGTTTGATTATGGTAGATGTGAATGACTACTAGCCCGTGATCGCAATGATCGACCGGTGATTAGTCAACTGGTGCTCGAGATTTCGAGCACAGAAGGTTCTCTAATCGAGTGATCGGCACGACCACTCGACTTATTGAGCCGCCAATTAACTGATGAGTATGATCAGTCGATTGATGGTGTATCCATTGAATTTTTCCAGTGTGGATGTAGCCGTTGTCTCACGACAACAGTGGCATCAGTCGACTGATGGTCCCGTGCAGTCGATTGATAGGTGAAATCCAGCCCAGGCAGTAGCTTTAAAGGGAGCTCATGGAGGAGATTTCGATCATCATTTCTTGAGGAGTTTTGGGGCAAATTGCTGGTGTAATTCAGGGTCTCTAAGTGCAACTCAAGCAACCACAAAGCAAACAATCCAAAAGCTCTTGTAAAATTATTTTCTTTACTTGTATTATATTTTATTATTGTATCTTGTTTGTATTTGTTTCTTACTGTTGTAAGAGTTATTGTACGAGGTTTCTCCACCTTCGAATTGTTCTGATAAGGAGTATTTGTGATTAGTAGTGCGTGCTTGCATTGCTAGGGCTTTTAGAGCCTAATCAGTGGAGTAGGAACCATTCGGTTCCGAACCACGTTACATCGCTATCTCTTGTTCTTGTGTTGTATTTATTTTTGTTATTATATGTTCCACTACGTTAACAAGTATTGTAGAGACGAACGCGATCAAATTCCATCAAGCATCGATGACGCTATTCACCCCTCTCTAGCAGTCACCGAATCCTCAACAGACCTCTAGATACCCTCCTAATGACCCTTCTAGGCTTGGTAGCCTTGGTCATTTGGGTCTTGCCTAGGTTAACTCTAGGGGTGACTCCCCTTGTAAACTTCTTAGTGGCTTCCCTAGGTTTCTTCGAAAACCTAGCCACTAGGCACCTACCATGATCAATTCTAGGGATGACTTCCCTTGTGACCTTGATTTTCCTAGACCTAGGTTGTGTTCTATAATCAAATGGAACACTATGATAGGTCTCCTTGGGCTTAGGTTTGCGACCTAAATCTCTCTTGCCTTTGGATGGACCTTCTTCCTAGACCCTAGATTTTGACAATTTGACCCTTTAACTTGATTTTGCATCCTTGCAAGAGTCTTTTCCAATTTCTCACGCCTTGATCTCAAAGCTTGATTTTCTAGCTCTAAATTCTCAAATTTTGTGGGCCCATTATTTCTTTGAGTATTATTGCCCTTCCTAGGCATATGTCTAGATTTCTTTGGATTAAGGACTATATGGTCTTCTATTTTCTTAATAGTTTTCCTAGGTAGGATTTTCTTAGGGTTATTAGTCCTAAATTTCTCCTTAGTTCTAATATCGACATGTTTAGCCTGTAAATAATACACCTTATTTCTAGCATGCTCTTTATGATAAATTGCAAGATTACTTCTAGCATGCTTATGAAAATTAAAACACGAAGGTGCATTATTGAAATATATCTTATGGTTAGCTTTGGAAGCTCTCCCTATTTGTGTAGCTCCTTCTTGCCCCTTCTTCTTCCCCCTAGGGCATTGACTCCTATAATGCCCTCTTTGGTGACATTTGAAGCATGCCACGTGCTCCTTGCTTTTAATTGTTGGGGCACCGACATCCTTGACCTTTGGCATCGGTGGAGTCTTTTTGACTTTCTTATGATATTTACTTTTGTAGTGCCTATATTCTCTACACTCAAAACACATAATATATATTTTTTTTTGAATTAATGTGGTTGAGTTACCTAGGGTGGTGGTGGAAGCCTCTTGAGCTTGTTTATCTTCTCGACCGGAGGTTGATGGTTCCTCTTGAGGTTTCTCTTGTTCCGAAGTAGATGACCTCTCTTCCCCCTCAAACCTTGAAGTGGAGGCTTCCTTCAATTCTTCCTCTTCCACCGCCTCTTCCTCCTCGGATGTTGAACACTCCTCGACCTCTGAATCCTCACTTTCTTGTAAGGATGAGCTTGCTTCTTCGACCTCTCCCTCCAATTGAGCCGGTGATGGACCTTCATGGAGCTTTGCCAATTTTCTCCAAAGCTCCTTGGCATCTTGATATTCACCTAGTCTAGACAAAATGTCATTAGGTATCAAACCTTCTAAAAGTTTTGTTACCTTAACTTCGGTCTTGAACTTTAGGCGTTACTCTTGAGTCAACTTCTTTAATTTTAGGACACCTCCCTTCTTATCACTAGAGGGTTCGAAGCCTTCTATGATGATGAACCAATCTTCTATGTCCATCATCAAAAATTTCTCCATTCTTTCCCTCTACGTCGGAAAGTTTTCTTGATCATATGGTGGAGGAATGTTGATGGCGTACCCCAATCCGTCCTTAGGTAGATTCATTTCCTTCCCTCTAGCGTGCTCCTTAGTTGTTAAACCTTGAAGAGCAACCTCGCTCTGATACCACTTGATGGGAATTGGTCGTCGCTAGAGGAAGGGTGAATAGCGTTTCATCGTGCTTGATGGATTTTGATCGTTTGTCTCTACAATTCGGTTAGTGCAGCGGAAATACGAAATAAAATACAAATATAGAGACAAATACACAATCACAACATAAAGATATAACATGGTTCGAAACCTCAAGGTTCCTACTCCACGGGTTGGGCTCGAACGAGCCCTAGCGATGCCAATCACCACTAATAATCAAAACACTCCTTCTCAGAACAATCCGGAGGTGGAGGAAACCTCTTACAATAATTCTTACAACAATAAGAATCAAATACAAGCTAATACAAGTAAACTACATAAAGACAAGTAAAGAAAACTTTACACAATGTGAACTTGAGTGCTTATTTTTGGTTGCTTGAGAAGAGCCTTAAAGGTTTGGATTGCAGCAGTAAATCCCCTCCAAATCACCTCAAAGAACCATGGCAAAAACCTCCTCCACGAGCTGCTTTTATAACCTGTATTCGGGATGGATTTCTCCTAGCAGTCGACTGATCGAGACCATCAGTCGACTGCTCCTGTAGCTGTTGTCTCACAATGGACCGAGTCACATTGGATAAGTTCCAACGGATAGACCATTAATCGACTGATCATGCCCATCAGTCGACTGATCGAGCCATCACTCGACTGTCAAACCCTAACAATCGACTCTGGAACCTTCTGTGTCCGTGACATCGACCATCACCGATCGACCTATAAGTCAGCTTGATCGACAGCTATCACCGATCGTCAATGTCGGTGAAGTCAACTCATCCATGAGGTTTAACACTAAGTATGATGTCCTCATACTTGCTAGACCACCCATAGCCTAGACCTAAGCCTTCTAACCACCCATCAGTCTCATGCCTATCGGATCCCTCTAAGTCGTCCATGACTTATTCATCTATACGCTAGCCTTCAGGTACTACTATCGACTATTGCCATGCTAACGTAGTCTACACCGCCAAGGTACATTTGGGCTTACGCTACCAAGACTACTGCTTGGACTTTACGCTGTCAAACCATTGGACTTATGCTGCCAAAACTCCACCCTTTGACTTTACGTCGCCAATTTCAACCCTTGGACTTTCCTTGTCAACCCATGTTGGACTTTCCAATTGCCAAGACTCAAGCTTGGACTTTCCCTTACCAAGACCCATGTGTTAGTGTCAACCCTTAGTGGCAATTATGAGATGAATGATGAGCCATTGGGCCATCAGGTTGAGTCTAATGTAGATTAGACTCAATGAGTAGAACTCAAGGTATACCCAATGAATCTGACTCGAGTTAGACTCAAGTCAGATTCGTACCCAATGAATCTGACTCGAGTTAGACTCAAGTCAGATTCAAATTGAGTTAAACTCACCATTAAGAAGGGGTTGCATGATCATTAAGATGGAATTAATGAGATTTTAATTCCATGGAAACCAAGAGTCAAAACTCTTCATATTCAATAGTTGAATATAAAAGAGTTTTTTTTTTATGAAAAAAAAGGGTTATTTTCATGCACATTAGTTTGGGGGGTGATTTAGGTGGTGATCATCTTCTTCCTCCTCTTCTACCTTCTTGGCCGAACCTATCTTGTGGCTAGCACCACAGTGTGGTTCTTCTCCACTTTACGGTTCGTGTGGATACTGTGGAGGTGCGGACGTACTGACTGCGCTGAGATCCATACTCAAGTGTTGCTGACGGGATTGCAAAGGGCACACAGCGAAGGTAATCACGATTCTCTTAGGTTAGAATTGATAAAAACGAGTATATAGTTTTTGCATGGATCTCTGGAGGGATCTTGGTTTTTGTGCTGCTTATTGCTTGTAAAGTGTTTCGAGCGCGACAAGAATCCCTACACCATGCTTGGACTTTCCATGTCAACCCATGTTGGACTTTCCATTTACCAAGACTTAAGCTTGGACTTTCCTTTGCTAAGACCCATGCTTGGACTTTCCATGTCAAGTACACAAGACTTGGACTTCTCTATCATATGGTCAATCTCATGTCAACCATATAGTTAAACAATGGTCAAACCATCATCAAACATCAAAATACCACTCGAGTCAAACTCGAGTCCGATCAATCATGACCCGAGTTGATTGCACCAATAATCTCCCCAAAACATTGTCAAATATCAAAACACTACTCGGGTCTGGTCAATCGTGACCTGAGCCGATTGCACAAATAGTTGCCACTATCAAACCTATCAAGTTTAACTATACTAGAGGCGAGGTCTTTTACTGCACTAGCCATTTGATTGGTGGAGATAAAGTCTTAAGAATGTTAGTATTAGAAACACACACAACCAATTCAAATAGAAACTTTAGGAAAGGAAATATCACTACAAAAAATATAGTCTTTGGCGACAAATTTTGCAACGAATTTTGAATAAAAATTCATTACAAAATTTATTTGCAATGAAATTTGCAACGAATTTTTTTTTGTTGGAAATAATTTGCCGCTAAATTTGGCAATGAAAACAAAAAATTCGTCGCAAAATGACAACGAATAAAATTTTCGTTGCAAAATTCATTGCCAAATTTGGCGATGAAAATAATTATTTGTCACCAAATTTGGTGATGAAAAATAGTTCGTTGCCAAATCTGCAACGAAAAAAATAGTTTGTCACCAAATCTGCAACGAAAAAATAGTTCGTCGCCAAATCTGCAACAAAAATTAGTTCGTTGCAAAAATTTGGCGACGAAAATACCTATTCGTCGCCAATTTTGGCGACGAAAATAACTATTTATTGCCATCTTTGGTGATGAAAATAATTATTCATCGCCAAATCTATGACGAAAAATTAATTCGTCGCCAAATTTGCGACAAAAAAAAAGTTCGTCGCAAAAATTGGACGACGAAAATAACTATTTGTCACCAAATTTGGCGACGAAAATAACTATTCGTCGCCAAATTTGCGACAAAAATACAGTTCGTCACAAAAGTCTAATAAACAGATTTTCACGAATAAAAATAAATTTGGCGATGAATTTTTTTTTGTCTCCAAATCTGCGACGGAAAAAAAATTCGTTATAAAATATTCATTCCCAGTCGACTGAAGAATACTATCAGTCAACTGATGGGTGACCAGTTCGACTGGTCAGTTGGCTACCAAAAGTTCTATAAGGTGCTACAGTAAATCAGTCAACTGATACTCATGATCAGTTGACAAATAATGTTCCATCAGTCGACTGGTGGATTTTCCAGTCGACTAGCTTCGCAGATTTTACAACAAAATTATATTTTTGTCGCCAGATTACCGACGTTTTTTTTCTTGGCTAAATTTGCAATGAACCATATTTTTGTTGCAAATTTAAAATAATATGAAAAAAATACTATTATATAATTTATTGTTTTTACCTGTTTTTACAATTTGTATTCAAAACACATATAACAATATATAAAAATTCGCATATCAAATTTGATAAACACATCTAATCATTCAAAATAATTCATCAATACAAATAATAAATTATTAATTGTATGAAATTTATAATACAAAAATATCGAATGTAACTGTACCAGTCAATAAACATTTAGGTATAAAATTGAAACATAACTATCATCCTCAACTCTCGCATATATTCCCTCTCAACAATTAATCTTTACTGGAGAAGGAGATCCTGCAACTGGAGAACCGAAGATCCTACAACTGGAGAAGTGTTAGGGCAATCTCTTGCCGTGATATGGTTTTGATGGTGTGGCAAAGGGTTTAAGTTAGTTTGATATGTTGATGTGATATGTGCGTTGAAGTCGTGCAGGACTTAGTAATTCGCACATGGAGCCATGGCGAGTTTCACATCTCATGACTCGTGCCTTGAGTCGGTGAAGGATAGCTTTGCGGAAGCCGTGCGCTTGGAGCATCCGAGGGACCGCCGGATGAGAAGCTTGGAGTGAAGCCGGAGGAAGTAGACTTCGAGGCAAGAGACGCGAAGGAGCATTGCAGAGCCGTGCGCCTGATGCTGCCGAGGGACGTGGCCGAGAACGAAGAGAACTTCGAAGGCGAAGGACTCCGAGAAATGAGAGTGAGCGATTGTAACCCGGAGAGGGGTAGCTCTTAGGTGAAACTTGGCCATTTGGCCAAGTGTCGGATGGGTTTTCCCGACACACCGGTCATTGCTCGAGTCGAGTGTAGCTCGGTGATATCTGTTGGCCGGTTGTAGCGTGATCAGGCCCATCGTTAGCGATCAGCCAAGACTAACGATCGGCGAAAAGCGGCGATTGGTAGTCAATAGGGTTTTAGCCGCAGAACCGCTCGTAGCCGGCCCAGGCGTCGACTACGAAGTCGGCCGATCGGCTAGTGAGTCCGTGATCGGCCGCCAAAGTTCCGTTGGACAACACGGTCGGCATCCGGCGTGTTCGGAGGCCGTTGTAGTAACGGTCATCATGGCGGCGGTCGTGATGGCGCTGGAAGAAGTTAGCCTCTCTATAAAAGAGAGGTGTGAGCCTTTGAGAGGCTAATGCTTAAGTTCAAACAATCTTCCTAGTGCCCCACAAGCTCTAAATTCTTCTTACTCGCTTAATCCATTCTATTTGTAAGAAGAGTGATCTTGATTGTAAAGGTTACCTCCACCTAGCTTGGTGCAAAGGAGAGACCATTTAGTGGATTGGTTGGCGGAGTGATTCACCGAGACGAATCGGGGCCGTGGATTAGCGGCGTGGCGTGAACCGCGTTACATCTTGTGTTAGCATTGTCTATTTCCTTTGCTTTGTTTTTATTTGGTTAATTTGCTTGTATTGTTGTTTCCGCTTGCGCTAATCTAATTGTAGATGAGCAAATTCCGATAACCAACGAACTAGGGCTATTCACCCCCCTCTAGCCGGCCATCCGATCTCCTACAAGTGGTATCGAGCCGAGGTTGCTTGTCACCGGACTAACCGCCGCAACAAGCCCTACATCAAAATGGCGGCTCCAACATCCACCCACCGAGTTCGACGGCCGAATTCTCTTGGTGGAAAAGGAGAATGGAGGTATTCTTGAAACCGATTTTGATATTATGCTTATAATGGAAAATGGTTTTGAGTTGCCTAGGGATGAAAGGGGTGAGCCAATAGAGAAGTCAAGGTGGAATAAAGCAAAGAGAGGAGCACCTTGCAAACTCAAAGGCAAAACATCATCTTCTCAATGTGCTCCTCAACAAGAGATCAACCGGATCGGAGAATGCACTAGCGCCAAGAGATGTGGGAGAAGCTTGTAGAGCTTCATGAAGGGACCTCGGAGGCCAAGCTTGCAAGAAGAGACCTCCTCCGCTCCCAACTATCCAATATAAAACTAGAAAAGGGAGAAAAGGTAACCTCACTACACTCTAGGTTTAAAGAAATTTTAATTGGGCTAACAAGTGTAGGTGAGAAGCTATCGAAGGACATGCTCATGAAGGCTATAGATGCCTTTCCCGGTCCTCAAAGTGGAGTTCCATGGTGGACTCCTTCTATATGTCCAAGAACTTGGAAGTAAGTACCTTGGAGGAGTTCTTCTCGACAATGGAGCTCCACGAAACGAGGCTTGAAGGAATTCAAGAAGAGCCAAGAATTCAACCCTCAAGAGGAGTAGCATTGTTGGCAAACAAGGGGAAGAAGAAGATGGAAATCCCCTCCTCCTCCGATGATGAAGCCTCCTCTTCCTCCATGGATAGCAGGAAGCCTACATGGTAAGGAAGGTGAGGCGTGTATTTAAGAATTTTAGATTTGATAAATCAAATGATAGGAATAGAAGACCAAGGGGAAGGTGATATGCTACAATTGCCAAGGAGAGGGACACATAAGGGACAATTGTCCTCTCCTAAACAAAAGCAAGGAAGAGAGGAAAAGAAGGAAGAAAAGAAGAAGAAAAAGGGGAGCAAGAAAATGAAGGAAGAGGAGAAGAAGGCAATAGACAAAGGGAAGGCCAAAGCATTCAAGGCCAAGACATGGGCTGATCCTTCCTCATCCTCCTCCTCATCTTCGGATGAGGAGAATGCCTTTGTCGCCAATTTGGCCTTGATGGCCTTTGACGATTTGGATTGCTCCTCCTCCAGAAAATGAAGGATCAAGCACAAGAGGAGAGAGCTCAAGTGAAGGGAGCCTCCTCCATCATCATCCTCCTCATCATCCAAGAAGAAGAAGAGGACATGGAAACTATGGTAGCAAGCCTCTCCTAGTAAAATAGTTTCTATGATTTCTAGTTTAACTAGGGATTTGTTTAGAGCAAAGAAGAAAAATAAATGCATGCTAGATCAAATTAAGGCATTAGAAAATAAGCTAGAAAATGCATGCTTAAATAATAATGATACTTCTTCTTGCCATGATGATGCATGCTCACATGATAATTATGTGCCTTTAGATGTTAGTGATGCATGCATAGAAGAAAATAGGGCATTAAGGGAAAAGGTAGATTATTTAACCAAAGCCCTAGGAAAATTCACAATTGGCTCCAACACCTTGAATATGATCATAGGGAGCCAAAGGGCAAGTTTTAACAAGAAAGGCCTAGGATATAAAGAGAAGAAAAATGAGAAGGCCTATAGATGCCTAATAGCTAGGGGACAAGACAAAAACAAAGTAATAGCTAAGAAATGGATCCCCAAGGAATTTCTAGTGAACCCCATAGGTAAAAATCTATTTTGGGTTCCAAAATCCATCCTTAAGGGTTAGAAAACCCCTAGGGTAGTCAACCATATGAACTTGACCTATATCATAATTTGGTTGACTTAGGATGACGGGAAAACATTTTTTAGATAGTGTTGGGTGATGATAACGTACCCATAAATAGGTAATAATGCTTAAATCATGATGATTGTTGTAATTCCTATGTATGTTTTAAATCATGATTTATGATTTTGAAATTTGGCACGTTATCACTAGAAACAGGTTTAAATCATGCTTTAGGTGATAATTTGTTTATTATCATCATATAATACCTAATGCATGATTATAATTTGATGAAAACATGAGTTTCATGATCATAATGTAGAATTCATTCATATATGTCATTATGATCATGTAGGTTGTTAGGTTGATACTTAACCATGATAGAATTGCTTGAATATATTGGTTAAGTATATATATACAAATACCCCCCTAGGATGCATCTCACACTCACTATAGGCTAACTTGATTACAAACTTAGCATGGGTGAGATATTAGGATGATACAAATGTCCACTAATGCCTATGGCATTTAGATGGTCATTTAAAGTATCAACATAGCAATAATAGACCAATCATGGGGAAGGCTTATGTTTAATTCATAGACATATTGCTCAAAGATCATGGTTGGATATTTCATATGTTTTCAAAACAATTTCTTACCTTAAAATACATATATTCATGTTTTGAAACAATTGGATGCAAAACTAGGTGCTAAAATGGATACTAGAATGATAAAAAACCTAGTGGTTTTTAGAACTTTTGGATTTTTGGCAAAAACAAGAAAATATAATCAGTTTTCATGAAAAACTATTTTTCCTTGATAGATATACTTAATAGAAATATGTTCCCCAAATTTCATGATTTTTCAAATTTTCTGGAATTTATAATGCATTTCTGAATTTCGTCCAGAAAATCAGAAATTTGGATTCCTTTGTGCGGTCATTGCCATCTTGATAGCGATCATTGGTGGCCTATAATCAGAATATTGAAGGCGAATTCAGTTTGTAAACCTCCTACAAGTGGTAGAAATATACTTGATGCCTCCTACAGTTTTAAATCAACTTGACATTTTTTCCCTCCATTATACTTGATGCCATGAGCTTATAACTTAGTGTTAATCTTTTGATGGTGTCAAGGGGAGAAATAAGTATGTTTAAGTTAATCACATTAGGGAGAGAAATATATTGTAGGGGAGAAATATATGTAGGGAGAAATATATGATAGGGAGAAAATTTGCATAGAAATTTCATGGATTAAGGGGAATTGCATGTTGTTATATCATGTTTATCTTTACATGCTTTCTTACCTTAGAATTTATATCAAATGTTTTACCTAACTTAAGCGGATTGCCACACATCAAAGGGGAGATTGTTAGGGCAATCTCTTGCCATATGGTTTTGATGGTGTGGCAAAGGGTTTAAGTTAGTTTGATATGTTGATGTGATATGTGCGTTGAAGTCGTGCGAGGACTTAGTAATTAGCACATGGAGCCATGGCGAGTTTCACATCTCATGACTCGTGCCTTGAGTCGGTGAAGGATAGCTTCTGCGAGCCGTGCGCTTGGAGCATCAGGGACCGTCCGGACGAGAAGCTTGGAGTGGCCGGAGGAAGTAGACTTGAGGCAAGAGGCGAAGGAGCATTGCGAGCCGTGCGCGATCTTTGCCAGGGGCGTGGCGAAACGAAGAAGAGCGAAGGACTCAGAAATGAGTGGCGATTGTAACGGGAGGTAGCTCTTAGGTGAAACTTGGCCATTTGGCCAGTGTCGGATGGGTTTTCGACACACGGATCATTGCCATGGAATGGCGATCATTCAATCGAGTGTAGCTCGTGGTATCTGATTGGCCCGGTTTGTGGCGTGATCATTGCCATCGTTAGCGATCGGCGCCAAGACTCGATCGGCTTCTGGCGGCGATCCAGTCGATAGGGTTTTGGCGCGAGGCGCTCGTATGGCCAGGCGGTCGACTACGGGTCGTGATCGGTGGTGAGGTCGGCATCGGCGCCAGAGTTCCGTTGGACAACAGCGGTCGGCATCAAACGTGTTCGAGGCCGTTGTAGTAATGGCGGTCGGTGCCGGCGTGATCGGTGATGGCGGCTCAGGAAGAAGTTAGCCCTCTCTATAAAGAGAGGGTGTGAGCCTTTGAGAGGCTAATGCTTAAGTTCCAAACAATCTTCCTAGTGCCCCACAAGCTCTAAATTCTTCTTACTCGCTTTTAATCCATTCTATTTGTAAGAAGAGTGATCTTGATTGTAAAGGTTACCTCCACCTAGCTTGGTGCAAAGGAGAGACCATTTAGTGGATTGGTTGAGCGGAGTGATTCACCGAGGACGAATCGGGGACCGTGGATTAGCGGCGTAGCCGTGAACCACGTTACATCTTGTGTTAGCATTGTCTATTTCCTTTGTTTTGTTTTTATTTGTTTAATTTGCTTGTATTGTTGTTTCCGCTTGCGCTAATCTAATTGTAGACGAGCAAATTCCGATAACCAACGAACGAGGGCTATTCACCCCCCTCTAGCCGGCCATCCGATCTCCTACAAGAAGGAGATCTTGTAGTTGGAGAACCAGAAGATCCTACAACTGGAGAAGGAGATCCTATAGCTGGAGAGTATTCTTCCATCACTATTCCATCTATAACTGTCATGCCGAAACTATCAATCATAATTATTAGAATAATAAAGTAAAAAAGAATCACATCTTCATCGAATGTATAATGAATAATATGAAAAAACTTATCATATTTTATCTGCAATACTAGATGCTGAAATAATCTACCAATATATCAAAAAAATTCTCTGACATCTTATAACTTACAATTTTTTTCTCCGGTCGATTTGCATCCCTATCTATATGTGGTATCTTAACTTCTCCGGTCGAATTCTCAGCTTTAACTTTCCTCTGGCTTAGACTCGGAATCATATCTAGTAACATGACACGAAAAGAATTTTCCAAAATTGTTCTAACTTTCTGTGTAGTCCTGAAGTGACTCTTGTGTCCTGGATGACATAAGAAGTTAGAACAATTTTGACAGATCCTCTTCATGTCATGTTACTAGATATGATTCCAAGTTTAAGTCAGAGGAAAGTTGAAGCTGAGAATTCGACCAGAAAAATTAAGATACCACATATAGATAGTGATACAAATCGAGCAAAGAAAAAAAATTGTAAGTTATAAGAAACTGTTGGTCATCTTCTCAAAGACTGATGATATCCTGTAAATATATGGATCAACATAGGTACTTATTGTATCATAAAATTTGAAACTTACAAAAAGTAATGTAAAAGAAAAAAAGACAACAATAAAATCTTCGGAGAAGAAATACATAAAATTAAACATTAATTATATGTAGTATAAACTAATAATATTATAAATTTTAGAATATATAATATACCTGCTCTATGGAAGCAACGGATGAGCTCCCAGTAGAAGATTTTATAAACTCGCGGATCACCTGAAAAATGAAGTACGATAAATCTATGGAAAATAAAACATTAATTTTTTATTTATATTATATAATTTAATTTGAATAATATGTTGACGTTTTGTGCGTGATCCAAAGTCGACACAATAATTGTGCCGATCCAGGGGCGACGATGAACTACCCACGCGCCTGGAACAACATCCTAGCTGGGTGAACGACCTAGCCAGGCCATTAGCACAATAAAACCATCGATCCTAATCATGCGAATGATGCAGAAGGATTGACGTAACAGAGCCATGCGAATGACACGTAGAGGGCACCAACGCATTGGGAGCATCACCCCTACTGTGCACGCGACTATCGGTGGCATGGCAGGGGCGACTGCCGCGAGCACGACGTGGGCCCATCGCGAGCTCACACGGCAGGCCGCCCGCGAGCTCGTGCGGTAGGCCGCCCGCGAGCTCGTGCGGTAGGCCTCCCGTGAGCTCGCATAGTAGGCCGCCCGCGAGCACGATGTGTGCTCGCGACATCATGCGTTGGGCTGCCGCGAGCGCGGCAGCGAGGCCGCTGCGAGCTCGCGGCATCGATCGCGAGCTCGGCGGCCGACCGCGAGCTCACGGCGGCCGACCGCGAGCTCGTGGTGGCCGCCGCGAGCACAACGTTGGGCCACCGTGAGCTCGCGGTGCGATGCGCGAGCACGAGCGCGATCGTGCTCGCGCGCGTGCTCGCGCTGACAGACCGCGAGCTCACGCGGTGATCGGTCGCGAGCACGACGCGCGTGCTCACGAAGACGCTACCGCCGTCGCGAGCTTGATGGGGCCTGCGACGAGGTTGTGGCAGCCGGCCGAGCTCGCGGCGGCCGGCCAGAGCACGACGCGCGTGCTCGCGGCGGACGCCGGCGGTGCCGTGAGCTTGACGCGGCGCCACCGTGAGGTCGTGGTAGGCCAGCAAACTCGCGGCGACCGACCGTGAGCACGATGCATGCTCGTTGTTGCGAGCTCGCGCGATAGGCCACACGCGAGCTCACACGGTAGGCCGCCTACAAGCTCGCGACGACAGACATCCGCGAGCTCGCGGTCGCCTGCCGCGAGCACGATGCGTGCTCGTACGCGGCGGTTGGCCACGAGCTCACGGCGACAGGTAGGAGGGAGAGATGGCGGACTCCGAATCTGCTCTGGCCGGAAGAGCGGGGAAGAGGAGAGAGATGTGTACCAAAAGGATGGGAGGATCGATCGGATCGGAAATGAGAAAGGGAAAGGGAAAGTGAGGAGAT
This sequence comes from Wurfbainia villosa, assembly GCA_025175895.1. Taxonomy (NCBI): domain Eukaryota; kingdom Viridiplantae; phylum Streptophyta; class Magnoliopsida; order Zingiberales; family Zingiberaceae; genus Wurfbainia; species Wurfbainia villosa. The sequence goes on from CM046005.1 coordinate 3,078,996, forward strand.
AATTAGGAATTTGCCGACGAATCAAATATTCGTCGCCAATTTTGTGACTAATTTAATATTCGTTGCAAAAATTTACAACGAATTATTAAATCGTTGCAAATTTAACGACGAATTCATATTTCGTTGCAACGAATTTTATTTTTCATCGTAAAATTAGCGATGAAAATAAAATTCGTTGCCAAATTAGTGATGAATACTAAATTCGTCGCAAAGTTATCCCGCCATTGTTTTTTTCCAAATAATTGAAAATGTCTGATGAAAATCTTTCGTTGTCAAATTTAACCTAAATTTTACAATGAATCCAGGATTTGTTACAAAACTTTGCAACGAATTCAGGATTCGTTGCAAAGTTTTGCAACGAATTTGATTTTTCGTCTAAAATTTGCGACGAAAAATCATTTTCGTTGCAAAATTGCGATGATAATTACGACGAAAATGAATTTGTTGGAAATGTAAATAAGTTTGCAATAAAAAAATTTTTGTTGCAAATTTTGTTACTAATTTACGACGAATTTCTGAATTTGTTGCAGATTTACAACAAATTATTTTTGTTGCCAAATTTCGTCGCTAAATTGATGTATTTTTGTAGTGTATTATATTAGAATGAGAATTTCAAATAGTATTACAAACACTCTTTTTAAGGCTTTAATTGGTCTCTATTTTGTGTAACTACTCATGACTAAATATCCTTTAGAATTAGATGAATCGATTGCCTAAATATTTAGTCTAACAAATGACAATTCAAAACAAAGGAAAGGAGAGCAAGATTGTTCTTATATTTACATTTACCTTGATTTTTTTTATTCTTATTGGAAGTTGTGTTTTTTTGTTTATAAAAAAATTATGACTTTTTCTTGATCAAAATGTTATAACATTTGTTCCTTATCAAAAGTGACTTTTTCCTTCATTTTCAATATTTAAAAGATCCAACGTAGCGGCAGGGCACCATGCGCACCACCTGCGCGATGGTCGTCTCCTTCCCCGCCAGCAGCTCCACCGTACGCCGCCCGTGAGGCACCGCGAAGTGCTCTGTGTCGACGTAACACACAACCTTGAGCGACTCCACCATCCATCCGGGGAGCAATGAGTGGTCGTCCTCGATCTGGGGCGTTACTAGCACGCCCCACATCGTGTCACGCCTCGAGGGAGTCCCCGCCAGACGAAAATCTAGCAGCATCTCCTCTGTACGGGTGACAATACGAATCTTGTATACAAGGCACACCCCACCCACTATACATCGATTAACACGACCGGAACATAAACCACACATACAGATCATATATAAGCCTCAGGCCAACAACCAATGTAAATAAAAAGTCTCCGACATCTAGACTTACCTCTTCTGCCATCTGAGCAGGAATACACAACCAAAATAAATCAAATAAAAGTCCATAAGGACATAACAAATACCACCAAAACATCCACGAGTATATAACCAAAACCATAAATCCAATAACAAAACCATTACGACGAGGGGAGGGGGGGATTGACAGCTGGACTCTCTTAGCAGTTTCAATCTGAAATAGATATAAAGCAATGGAGTAAGTTCAACGAACTCAGCGGGTATCAAGTCGACATGCATAGTAAGATATATCTAACAATAATAATCATGCTAGTACAGTCTCCTGATCAATAATAGCAAAAATGCAAGGAAGAGATGTAGAAAGACTGTATGCATGTCAATCATATGCAACAACCAAGGCAGCAACCAAAATACAGCAAACACAAACAAATGTCGTCCATGCAATATGCATGTGATGCAAATGACATGGTCACCCCTGACGCCAGTCAGCCGCCTCACATGTGATGGTGAAGCTGAGTGGGTAGGGCTATGACAATTGTGCACTCTGTCATCACTGCTCCTGAGTGACCGAGTGGACAAGATGTTATCGGAGTACACCTATCCTCCTACCCCAAACAGAGTAGGGGAGCAAAGCTCTCATCTCTCGGTGTCGTAGACTAGAGGAGGGATCCCTGCCCGCTACCATGCTACCTCACTGCTACCCATGAGCAGACCAGCGGAGCCTGACAGAGCTACTGCACACACCCTCCTGATGTACCACTAACCCATGAGTGGTTGTGTGTGCAGATCATGTAACTGGCTGTGGGCTCAACTACAAAGGAACCCCGACCAGCTAGCATGCAATCATGAAAAATGGTGCATGACACTAAAGCATGTAACACCAACCAAAATATGTCTCCAAATAATATGCACAAAAAAAAGAGTACATATCAATGACCTAGGTGTACAGGGAAGATATATCTAAAAGCTAATCAAGTGCATGTCACAACTCCCAAAATAAGTACACATGACAAGTATCAAGATAATATCGACTAAGATAGAAATGCATGCATCAGGTATGACACAGTGACACACAAAGGCAGATAAGACATAAAAATTACTGTGAGCTATAGCCAACTAAGCATATCAACATAATAATATCTAAAAGATAAGTCAAAGTACCCACCTGATATGTAGATGTACTGATTTTCTTCGCATCGATGCGTCCATCTCAAATCAAGGTCCAACTCCTAGTTCTTGATCCACAGTAGATGATCCACTCTATACAATCCCCTTTGATATACAACATATACATAATCAAATCAAACCAAACCACAACGATATTAGTATGCATTCATAAATTTATCCAGATACCACTCACCTTGCTTAATCTTAGCTACACAACTTCTGAATCCAAAATTGGGAGTTTTAGATCTAAACCTATTAATCACAATCTGAGTAACCAATCCCCATTCCAACAGTTTCTAGCTCTGGTTCCGTTCTCAAATAGTGGAACAATCTTGCCACCCAACTCATAAAAGTATGGGCAACAAACTCTTAAGTTAACACATGCAGTATCAACCTTAATTTCCTTCTTAGTCTTTTGACTAAAGCAGGCTGGATTTATGCAGGTCAGGCACCTCTCGCCCATTGGACTGCTCCTAAATTCCCTGCCTTTGCTTCTTCTTATGCTTCAATGCCTCTCTCTCCTTCGGAGCTGAGCTGAACATGGCTCTCAATGAAGGGAAATCTTCGCCCTTCAAGATTACAACTTTCTCTAGAAACCCATGAGCAGATGCAACATTCAACGGTTGGCCACCTGGATGAGCACCTGGTGGCATGTACGGATTACCTCCAAGCTCATTGCCGGAGGTGGCTAATCTTCCCAAGTGAGCCTGCCCTATGATGTTATCGCCCTTCTCTGGGATAGAAGGCGATGCTGGAGGAATCGCTGGTTTGCTCTAGCCTAAAACCGAAGAGCTGATACGCGATTCGAGCCCTAGGCTTCCGTGGCCAGCATCGGAACCAGTGGAAGCAGGACACGGGAAAGGGTGGCGACGAGTGCACGGATCCGAGCCCACTCAAGCTGTGGCGGCGGGTGAGGTCGGGAGAGGGACAACGACTGGCAGTGGTTTGAGCTCGCGAGAAAGAGTGAAGGCGAGCGCGCGATGTGTTCGCGTGAGCAGCAGTGGCGATGCAACCTGGGTGTCGGACAGCGCGAGAGAGGGAAGAAGGCGTAGTCGATGCTACGGGGCTGAGGGCGGCGAGCGCGTGAAGGATCTGCCCATCGGTCGATGCACGACCGCGCGGCCGACGAGACGGGCGATGACGGATCAACCGGTGTGCGCGTGGCGAAGGAAGATGTGAAAAGAAGGGTTGCGACGGCAGAGAAAACTGATCGCACGAGAAGAGGAAATCGTAATGGGGATTTATAAGAAGTTAAACCTTAGGGTTATGCTAAATTAACCCTTAATAAACCCTTAATAAACCCTTCATTAACTTAATAATCCAAATAATCCAAATAGGCTTTAATAAACCTATTTAATCTTTCCCCTTAACCATGTTAATTCAAATTTAAATCCAGATTTTTTTTTTTAAATTCTTGTAAAATTCTATAAAGTAATTTATTAATTAACTAGGAATATTTTATTTTATTTTTTAATATATTACACGTCGTGTTCGGGATGATGTAGGGACCTTCCTCGAAGTCCCCGTTCTTGAACAGGTTCGCTGCGGAGCAAATACCAGTTTAGCAGAGTAGACGAGAAAAGTTCAAATTTGCAACTGATATTTTACCTAAAATTGTCTTAGTCATTTCTGCTTGCCATTTTGTTTCTGATTTTTTTTCCAAGTAAAGAAGGGAGTAGGGGAGGTTAATCAATTACTGTTGGTTCTATCATCTATGGGGCGGTAAGAGCTGGCGGATGGCGACAGAGTCGATGAGGGGGCCGCAGGCGGGGTCCTCGGAGACGGCCGGATTGTGGATGACGATATCGACGGCGGTGGACTAGGCGAGGAAGGCCCAGGAGTAGAAGTCCCAGCCGTTGCTGCTGTACATGGTCTGCATGGGGAGGACACCGAACTCAGGGTAGGCGGAGACGTTGAGCCGCTCCTCCTGGGTGCAGGCGCGGGCGGCGCTGAAGGTGACAGAGTAGCGGACGCCCTCGGTGAGCTGCACCCGCTGTTTGATGGAGGCGTCGTTGCCTAGGCGCACGGCGTAGGAACCCTCCTGCACCACCAGCAGCATGTATGTTTCCCTGCTTCTGCCCCCATTCGATGTACTCCACAAACCCTGTCGTCTGCCACTGCGGGATGGTGTCTCGCCCGATCACCTGCGTGCCTCGCAGCGCCGATCGCCGCGGCCCCTGCTCGAAGTTCCCGTTCGGCACCAATCCTTCGCCGGACAAACACTTTTTTGACTCAAAAAATGATATAAAACTACCAAATTAACTAATTTCATTTTTTAAAAATACATTTCACTTTTATAAATTTAACAATCTTTTTATTTATCAAAAAATTATAAAATTTGTTGTTCCACCAGTACTTTTCAGAAAAAACAAACCTTTAATGGGCTATTGCAACTCTAAATCATAAACTAAGATTAGATTTACACACTCAAAAATACATATTTGTCCTAGTTTATAACATTACTATATACCTCATATTCTCCGATGTACACGTTTAGTTGGTGATCGATTTGATTTATCAAACAGTTTGAGTATATAAAACTAATCAACAGATTCAATCTTATAACACAGAAGACAGTCTTATTAGAATCGGACTGGACACAACAGATTCAATCTGTTTAAATATAAAAGTGAAGCAATCTGATTATGTTGGTAGCTATCGTTTTTTAATCTGATTCTCTTAATTTACACTCTCATTAATCCAATCCAAGCAAAGGATCACTTGTATATCGAGTAGCGAAGATAATTGCTACGTCTCAAGACTAAAAACACAAGGCCTTTCACTACTAAACATCCTCAATTTGATTGGAGAAAACTGATCGAAAGATACAGAAGCTGAGTTTTCAACTCTTACCATCCTTGAGAACCGCAGCTAGCTGAGAAGAAGCATACAAAAGAAAACAAAATGCGGAATCAGATGCAGCATTTTGATTGTCAGAGGCTACAAAAGAGAGGACGAGAAGCAAGGCACCGAGGATAGGCCAGTGGATTACGTACGAAGCAAATGGAGCGAAGAGGCCAGGGGTTGGCTTTTATTGCTTGGGAAGCAAACATGGGTCTTTCTTGGCTTTGTTTTCTCTGTCCCAATGCCACAACTACAGTTAACTTTCTAAACAAAAAGAACATAGGACAAGGCCTCCATGGCTAGTAATTAACCGTACCACTTGATATTATCAACACAAAACCATTAAACTTATTTGCTGTCTACAGATTTCCTTAATTCACTCATGAACGATGAATGATAAAGAGAAACTTAATTCTAGTTTTATGGTAAGGTGGACCAGAAAAGAGCCATGGAGGAGCATTTTGAGAACGGATGGACCAGAAAAGAGACATGGAGGAGCATTTTGAGAACGAGGGAGAAAACATCCGGAGATAGGCCAACTTTTCAAACAGAGCTTATTCTGGTGATTTGTATACCTCAAAGCCAGACGAGGTATGTACGTCTGTCAGCATGCACACAGCTCAAAAACAATGAGGAGTTTCATGTGCTCCTGCTCTGAGCCATCATCTGCTAATTAATCAAGGAACAGTGGCGTGCATGTGGACCAGAGTTCGATTGAAAATTTTACAAAAAGAAAACAAAAGATGCATCGGCATCACCAAGTACTGCCTTGTTCCATATCGCTTTTTTGGCTTTTTTTTTTTTTCTGTACTAATTATATTATCCTACTATATCAGACTGTAGAAAACTATTATCCTACTATGCTCTCAAACTAATTCAAGCAAAGTTGATAACGTTCACACGAGTATTCCTTCTAATCGATTTTATCTCAAAAATAATAAATCATGTGATGCGGCGAAGAAGATTTGTTCGCTACCTTCCGACGCGATGAAGCACGAAGGGAGCTTTGGGGGTTCTTTCCGACTGCAACAGTAAAGATGAAAGAGTAAAACAGAGAAACGCAAATCAACACAGGCAACAAAACCAAAACACAGGATGTAACGTGGTTCGGAATAAAAATTCCTACTCCACGGAGGTGAGCTCTCTCACCGGATGCAGTGCCAAAGCACTTTCACTATGAACGTCCTCCTTCGCGGAAAGAAAACTTCCGGAGGTGGAGGAGAAAACCTCTTACAGTCAAATCACGATACAAGAAAGAATACACGAAAAGCGAAGATCACCACTCTCCTTCTCCGGCGAAGTAGTAGCTCTCCTTCTCCCCCATGCGTCTTCATTTCTTCCAGGTTGGAATAATGCGGATCCCCTTCCTTCTGTCTTCTTCCTCCCTTTTATTCTCCTCTTCTGATCCATCGTTGCCTCGCAGGCTGTCCCCATTGTACACGTGGTCACCACGTTCACTTGGAGAATAATTATGTTACAGATACGAGGAACAAAGGCTCCTCAGAATATTGTGTGGGGACCTCCCCTCTGTTACATAACACCTCTTCATCTACATTTCTGGGAACTAGGTTAGCCTGTCCCTCTCAACCATTTGCTTTTGGTAAAACTAACCTAGACCTATAGCTCACGCGTGGCATAGCCTTTGGGCTCTTCAGCGACCTGAACTAGCTTCCCTCCTTTCCGCCCCAAACTACTTCCGGACGAACTGGGTCGAGTCGATTCGTATCCGTCCCATCTGCTTCTAGGCCTATCAAGCCGAACCGATTCTCTTTTATTTCCTAACGAAGCGCCCTTTGCCTCCGTTTTACCGTGCCAATTACCTCAACTGGCTTTCCCGTGCCAATCATCCTAGGCGATTGCGCCCGAACCGTTCTTCCCTTCTTTCTTTGTTGAACCAATTATTTGGTTCGGATGGTATCTTTCCTGCGAGCCCTCTTATCCGGTTCATAGAGAAGAGGTAACAACAGTATCATTAGTCAATCCCAAAAATAGTCAAGCGAAGTTATAAGCTTGACTTTCCAAATATATAAAGTATCTACTCCATCCTTTGTTCACTAATTCAAATTCACTTTCCTCTTACAGCCCCACCCTATATACTTGGGGCGGCCTAATGGGCCCATGGGCCCCGCTTCTCTTTTTCTCTTGTATAGTCGAATCGTCGCGAAAAACCCTATATAAATCTCCACCCTTTCCTTTTATGCATGACTTAGCGTGCCTAATAATCCTGACCTTTCTGCTTCTTTCCTCCAGCGGTTTTCTCCGACGGAGTTTCAACGACCCAACCCTTCCTTTTCCACACGTTTCTCCTCCATCCCTCAAGTAAGTGTTGTCACACCCCGAAGGAGACCCTGCCAGACGAAAATCCGACAGCATCTCCCCTGTACGGGTGACAATCCCGATTTACATACAAGACCTACACGACCATAATACATCGGTCAACACGACCGGAATCCAAACTCACACGCAGTTAATAAAATAGGCCTCTGGCCATTGACCAAAATAAATGCATAATATCTATCACAACTATATTTACCCCTTCTGCCATGTCACACCCCGAGGGAGTCCCCGCCAGATGAAAATCCGACATCATCTTCTTTGTACGGGTGACAATACCAATTTTTATACAAGGCCTACATGGCCACTATACATCGGTCAACACGACCGGAATCCAAACAACACACACAGATAATAATAAGTCCTCAGGCCAACAAATCTAGGTAAATAAAAGTCTACACTAACTAGACTTACCCCTTCTGCCATCTGGGCAGTGTTGGATCGAAAGTGTCGCTAGAGGGGGGGGGGGGGGTGAATAGCGATACGGTGTCGTTAAAAACTTTTGCAATAAGTAAAAAGCAAGTAGAGAATGCACAGCGGAAATATAAAGTAGACAAGATATTTTTACGTGGTTCACAATCTTTCGATTGCTAATCCACGGCCCTAGTGATCCTTGATCACGTACGGAGGGCAATTCACTAAAACCACTCCTCTTCGTTGGAAGTAGGAGCAACGATTACAAAAAGAAATCAAGGCAAAGGGACACTCCCCCTTTCCTTGTTACGATTAAAGCACAAAGACAATTTAAAGAAGTAGAACTTAAATAAATATACCGACAACTCTTATAAGTAGAAGATGTAGCTTTTGTTGTCGGCGGCACTTCGTCGTAGCAAATGTGAGTAGTAGTAGCGGCGTTACGACGGCGTGTTGAGAGCTCTTGAATTCTTGTAGTTTGCTTGGCTTGAACATGTCTATTTATGGATATTGATCTATGAATTTAGACATAGGTAGTGTCCAAGGTGAGGTTCTTATCCCCCAAGACTTGTTCATCCACATCCTTTGCGCCAACTCAAGGATGAGGTGTTTCATCCAACCACCTTGTGCCACCTCCAACCTCCTTGTGCGCCAACTCAAGGATGAGGTGTTTCATCCAACCACCTTGTGCCACCTCCAACCTCCTTGGGCGCCAACTTGAGGATGAGGTGTTTCATCCAACCACCTTGTGCCACCTCCAACCTCCTTGGGCGCCAACTTGTTGGAGCCATTCAACTTGTGCCACATCATGGGAGCCAACCATTTTGCGCCAACTCACCTTATTTTGGGCGCCACCACAAGGAAGCTTGGTGATGGTTTGGATGTCCACCTTGATGCCACATCACCCTTTGTACCAAAACACGAGTCAAGTCCAAATTCACCCTTGAAATTCGAGCTCTTCTCGAGGTTTGGAACTTGACTAGCAGTTATTTGTAGTCAAAGGGTTTTGACCGCATACAAGTTAGCTTAAAATATAAAGTACGATGGTTCTAACCATCCGATCTCGACCTAGACCTTCCATTGGAGGTATTGGGTCGGATCTACGCTAACGACCCGGCTTTCGCCACACGAGCTTGTAGCCTCGCCAGGTCTTCACCCGAGTACCTCGGCTTCCTCGAAGTCCCTCTGGCGTTGCCCGACCACCTCGATTCCCCACCGGTGTCGCAGACCTTCCGCTCAACTTTAGCATTTCGCACACTTAATCGAGCTCGTAAGATAACAAATATACCCTTAACTATTGAGCCTTTTGCCATAATCAAAATGGGTTCTTTGGTGCCCACTGCACCAACAATCTCCCCTTTGATTCATGGCAAACCGACACAAAAGTTAAGGAAAAATTAAGATAACAAAGAAGCTAGCATAATGATTAAGCATGAATGAGCTAGCATAATGATTAAATATGAATGAGCTAGCATAATGATTAAATATGAATGAGCTAGCATAAAGATTAAGCATGAGTGAGAAATATTATTGTTTCAAGTTCTCCCCTGTGAGGTAACCTCCCCCTTGACCGAAGGTGAGTTCTTGAAAAATAATTTTTACTCCCCCTTAATAGTTGCTTAAGTAAACGGAATTACTTAATATAAAAGGTAATAGTTTTGTTTACTTTCTTCCTTACTTTTGTGACTTTCTCCCCCTTTTGCCTTAACTCAAAAAGTTTGTAAATATATTTTAGGGTTTGTAAGTCCAAGCAAGTTCCCAATATAAATATATTTTTTTTAAAATAATAATAAGCTTGAAAATATGTTCATCTAAAACGTACAACTCCGGTTGGACTTGATTGATATAGAATGATCAATAAGTCTTGAAGGAGTTGATTAATTTTAAATAATTATACTCCATGGTTCATGTCGATGCACTGAATCTACGTCTGGAACCAGGAGTAAGGTCCTAACATCTCACGCCTGCACGTTGGCTAAGTACACAAACACATTAGTCCTATGTGTTGTGAGATGTGTTGGCTCCTTAAATCTATAGGTATATGATTTCTAAGGTAAGACTTAGGCTAATTTCATAAAAAGAAGCAAAAGTAGAGTACATATATAGAAAAATTTAAATCCTACTCTATTACGCACATACCTAACTTTCGTCCTTAATAAACTAAATTCGGGTAGTGGTTTGGTGAAGATGTCCGCTAGGTTTGATTTGGACTCAACATACTCTAGTTGTATAGTTCCATTAGTTACATGTTCCCTAATGAAGTGGTGTTTAACTTCTATATGTTTTGTCCTAGAATGACATATTGGATTTTTAGTTAAGTTAATTGAACTAATGTTATCTATGTAGGTTTTAATGTTGTTAAAGATTAAGCTAAAGTCTTGGAGAGTGTGCTTCATCCACAGTTTGAGAGAAACACTAACCAATCGCAACCTATTCGGCTACGGTGGTAGATAAGGCAACGCAATGCTGCTTCCTACAGCACCAACTTACTAGACTCGAGCCGAGGATTTGACAACAACCACTCGTGCTCTTTCTATCGAGTTTACTACCGGCATAGTCGGAGTCGGAGTAGCCGATTAGATTAAACTCGGTAGATCTAGGGTACCAAATACCTACGTTTAGCGTGCCCTTTAGATATCTAAGGATACGCTTGACTAGGGTTAGGTGAGACTCCTTAGCACAGGTTTGTAACCTTGCGCACATACTTACCGCGAATAAAATGTCGGGTCGGCTCGCGGTTAAGTATAGGAGACTTCCTATTGCGCTCCTATAGTATTTTAGGTCAACGGGTTTTCCTTCTACATCTTCGTTTATATTAACATTAGTTGCCATAGGTGTATTGATTATTTTAGCATCTTGCATTCCAAATCGATTTATTAAGTCCTTAGTATATTTTTGTTGATGTAAATATATTCCATCTTTAGTTTGTTTAATTTGTAAACCTAAGAAGAAACTTAACTCTCCCACTAAATTCATTTCAAATTCACTTTCCATAAGTGAGATGAATTCGTTTAGCAGGATCGAGTTGGTAGTTCCAAAAATTATATCATCTACATAGATTTGGGCTATAAAGATTTCTTTAAGTATTATTTTAGATGTTGCATTTATTTTGATTACGCATTCATTTTCTAGAAATATGACCTTATAATTGTTATCACACAATTGGCTTACACTAAGTAAATTATTTTGAAAGTTTTCTACTAATAAGACATTTTGAATTGTAAAGTTAGAGTTGAGCTCAATATCACCTGATCCGATGATTTTGAGCTTGCCGTTATTTCCGAAGGCTACCGATCCTTGTCGTTTGAATCGTAACTTCGAAAATTTGAGTTGATCCCCGGTCATGTGTCGGGAGCAACCACTGTCCAACATCCATTGATCCTACACATAAGGTAGTTGGATCGGATATTGGAATTACTAAAGGGTTGTTTGTAAGTTTTTAAACCTAAATCATCTCACCAATATCTACATGATCAAAACATGTTATTCCTATGTGTTATTGTGAGATGACTATCAATTTTACTTGATTAATTTTAATGAATTTAAATTAACCAACATTAGGTTAGATTCGGATTTAGTCTAAGCTCATCAAGTAATCTTTTCAAGAGATTAGCTTCTGTGTCGTGGCGAGGCACAGAGGCCTTCTTTGATCGGAACAACGACCACTTCCTTAGACAAAGCTAATTTCAAGAAATTGATAACTCGACTTACTTGAGACTACGCCTTGGTCTAACTAGTTATTTTTGAAAAGAGGCTCCCGAGGCTCAATCTTTCAGAGGATTTTAGTTGGTTTATTTTTGAAAAGAGGCTCCCGAGGCTCAATCTTTTAGGATTTTAGTTGGTTATGAGTCCTATCTAACCATTCTAAAATAAAAGAAAAACTAAGCATGCAATTTCTAAGACTTAACAAAAATACATTTTGTATTGGCTCCCTGGACCATTGAATCGAGTGGGTCTATTCACATAGTGAATTTGGTCCTTGGGAACCCAATACATGTTAGATCCTAAAGTTGAAATCAAAGTGGTCTTAGGGACCCATGCTTGGACATTTTTCTTATGTTGGTTTACTATAGACATATATGACTTATTGGTTGTATTTGAGTTAAACCCGAGTCCGGCCTTGTTGTACACGGCCCTTTGTGATCCAAGTAAGAGGTCAAGTCCCTTGGATCCCAAAGTGAACCTTTCCAACGTGATCCTAAGGTCTTCGACTTGTGTTTTCAAAAGCGAGTTCTCAACTTCAAGCTTTTCAACTTGAGTTGAGTCCTCCTCTTGAATACGAGTAGTCGAAGAGGTTAGGGAGACCTCATGTTTGAGAAGGTTAACCTCCTCAATTAGGGTCTCGACCTTGGACTCGGACTTAGCTAGTTTCTTATTTAAAAATTTAATTGCACCATACAAAGTATTAAGTAACGACCGACTTACCCTTAATGATTCTTTTGAACCGGATACGGATCCGTGGCTTGTCTTGAATGGAAGCTCATCATCGGATTCGGACTCGGACTCTTCTTTGGTTTCGGAGTCGTGCTCGGTCGGCTTGGCCATTAGAGCTTGGATATCGTCTTCTTCCTCCGACAACTCCTCCCAAGTAGCGTTTAGCGCTTTCTTGGTCTTTGATGCGTTATTCTTTAGCTTTGGGCACTCGGACTTGATGTGACCGAACCTGTTGCACTCATAGCATCTAAAATTAGAAGTATTTGAATTAGGTTTAGGCTTACCTTGAGTTGTTGGTCGTTTTCGTCTCTTGATCATCTTCCGAACTAGATTGACTAGTTCGGATTCTATTTCGGAGTCTACTTCCGATTCGGACTCGTCTTCTTCCTTCGGGGGTGGCTTGCTTGCGGTCTTCTTCTTCTTGGAACTCGCAACTAACGCAATACTCTTCTCGGCCCGACCACGTTAGTTTGCTTATGTAATTCAAGTTCGAAAACAATTCGCCTAACCTAATTTTAGAAAGGTCCTTGGAGACCTTGTAGGCATCGACCATGGATGCCCACAAGGTGGTCCTAGGAAACGAGTTAAGAGAATACCTGATAAGGTCGCGATTCTCGACCTTTTGTCCGATGGCATGGAGTTGATTGACGATGTCTTGGATACGAGCATGTAGTTGAGTTGCGGTCTCGTTTTCCTGCATTTTCAAGTTATACAATTTATTTAAAAGTAAATCTCTTTTACATACCTTCGTGTCGTCGGTGCCTTCGTGTAGTTCCACTAGCTTGGTCCATAAGTCCTTTGCACTAATGAAGGGGCCGACGCGGTTGAGCTCTTCCTGAACCCACATTGCAAGATTTGAGTTGCCTTGGCATCGACTTCTACTTGTTTTTCATGGAATTTGACCATTGATCGTAACCCAAAGATTCACCATCTTCATTAATAGGAAGTGTGAAACCGGTTTGGATTACGATCCACATCTCGATTTGGGTTTTAAGAAAGCATTCCATCCGACCCTTCCAATAACGAAAGTCATTACCGTTGTAAAACGGGGGTCGGGCGGTGCTAAACCCTTCGAGATGGGCCATTTAAAAACAAGAAGAAGAACGACGAAAAGAATCTTGCAAAACACACACGGAAAGAATATTCCAAGACTTTCGTCTTGGATTAGTAGTGCGGGAAGTAAAAAAAGATATATAAAATGTAACTTGCAAAAAGAAATAAACAATCAAATGCGAATGTCGTTGAAGTTCCGGAGGACAACCTTACTCGGGATCTAACCCGAAGGACAACCTTATCCGGATCCTAAAGCCTCTAATGCAATTCTATATGTAGGAGAAGATAAGCAAGTGAAATAATTATACGAAAACAGAAATAAATAAATAAAAAATCTGTAAAAAAAGAAAAACAAAGCTAGATTGGTGGTTTCACCGAATCTTAGCGCCCCCGGCTCTGATACCAATTGTTGGATCGAAAGTGTCGCTAGAGGGGGGGGTGAATAGCGATACGGTGTCGTTAAAAACTTTTGCAATAAGTAAAAAGCAAGTAGAGAATGCACAATGAAATATAAAGTAGACAAGATATTTTTACGTGGTTCACAATCTTCGATTGCTAATCCACGGCCCTAGTGATCCTTGATCACGCACGAGGGCAATTCACTAAAACCACTCCTCTTCGCTTGGAAGTAGGAGCAACGACATAAAAAGAAATCAAGGCAAAGGACACTCCCTTTCCTTGTTACGATTAAAGCACAAAGACAATTTAAAGAAGTAGAACTTAAATAAATATACCGACAACTCTTATAAGTAGAAGATGTAGCTTTTGTTGTCGTGGCACTTCGTCAGATAGCAAATGTGAGTAGTAGTAGCGGCGTTACGACGGCGTGTTGAGAGCTCTTAAATTCTTGTAGTTTGCTTGGCTTGAACATGTCTATTTATGGATATTGATCTATGAATTTAGACATAGGTAGTGTCCAAGGTGAGGTTCTTATCCCCCAAGACTTGTTCATCCACATCCTTTGCGCCAACTCAAGGATGAGGTGTTTCATCCAACCACCTTGTGCCACCTCCAACCTCCTTGTGCGCCAACTCAAGGATGAGGTGTTTCATCCAACCACCTTGTGCCACCTCCAACCTCCTTGGGCGCCAACTTGAGGATGAGGTGTTTCATCCAACCACCTTGTGCCACCTCCAACCTCCTTGTGCCAACTTGTTGGAGCCATTCAACTTGTGCCACATCATGGGAGCCAACCATCTTGTGCCAACTCACCTTATTTTGGGCGTCCACCACAAGGAAGCTTGGTGATGGTTTGGATGTCCACCTTGATGCCACATCACCCTTTGTACCAAAACACGAGTCAAGTCCAAATTCACCCCCTTGAAATTCGAGCTCTTCTCGAGGCTGGAACTTGACTAGCAGTTGACTGTAGTCAAAGGGTTTTGGACTGCAGTACAAGTTAGCTTAAAATATAAAGTACGATGGTTCTAACCATCTGATCTCGACCTAGACCTTCCATTGGAGGTATTGGGTCGGATCTACGCTTAACGACCTTGCTTCGCTTTCACACGAGCTTACCTTGTAGCCTCGCTTCCGGTCTTCACCCGAGTACCTCGGCTTCCTCCGAAGTCCCTCTGGCGTTGCCCGACCACCTCGGTTCCCACCGGGTGTCGCAGACCTTCCGCTCAACTTTAGCATTTCTGCACACTTAATTGAGCTCGTAAGATAACAAATATACCCTTAACTATTGAGCCTTTTGCCATAATCAAAATACCGGTTCGACTTTGGTGCCCACTGCACCAACAGGCAGGAATACCCAACCAAACCAATCAAAATAAGATCCGACCAATGAATGGTCCACAAGAACCCCAAAAATCCACGAGTACATAAATCCATTTCCAAGCCTAAACATATCTTCTATACAAAATTCAAACCATAACTCAAACAACTAATAAACTGTCACTACGAGGGGGGGGGTATGACAACTGAACTCTCCTGACAGCTTCATCCTGAAATAAAAATAAAATCACGGGGTAAGTTCAAAGAACTCAGCAGATATAGTCGATATGCAAAGTAAGGTATAACTAACAATAAAAATCATGCCAGTACAGTCTCTAATATAGGGTAAGCAAGAAAGAAATGCAAAAGAGACTGTACTCACCTGAATCTCCTACCTTGATATAGGAGTATGTGCCCTACTATAAGAGATAAAATCATCACCCGTATCTGAATATGAATCTGTATGCGCTAATGTCAATCATATGAAACATCCAAGACATCAGCAATAAAAAATGCTGTGAACACAATACAAATGTGAGTAACTGATCCGTATCCATGCAAAAATGCATGCCCGTCATGACATGGTCCTCTGGCCCTTGATCGGACCGCCACACGCGATGGTGAAGCTGAGTGGGTAGGGCTATGACAACTGTGCACTCTGCCATCACTGCTCCTGAGTGACCGAGTGGATAGGATGCTGTCGGAGTACACCTATCCTCCTGCCCCAAACAGAGTGGGGGAGCTAAGCTCTCATCTCCCGGTGTCATAGACCAGAGGAGGGATCCTTGCCCGCTACCACGCTACCTCATCGCTACCCATGAGCGGACCAGCGGAGCCTGACAGAGCAACTGCACACACCCTCCTGATGTACCACTAACCCATGAGTGGCAGTGTGTGCAGGCCATGTAACTGGCTGCGGGCTCAACAATAATGGAACCCCGTCCAGCCAGCATGCAATCATGCAAAAATGATGCATGAAACTGAAGCATGTAAATCCTACTCAAAATACCTATCCGAATAATATGTACAATTAATATGTACATATACATAATCCAAATAACTATGATCTAAGTCAAACAGGGAGATATAATCATATCCTATTACATGCATGTATCAAGTAGGCACCAAAAGCATACTAGGCATATAAACATGAAAAATTATTGTAAGCTATCCTAACTAGCATATCAACAATGACTATATCTAAAAGATAAGTCAAAATATCCGCCTTATATAATGCTCGTGATAACTATCTTCACGCCCGTGAACCTGCCTCGTGACCGAAACCTGATACGTAGAATGTCCGAGCTATCTTCTAATCCGAGGATTGCTTCTGCTTTCCGTTCTCGAATCTGTTATTTAACCTGATCAATAAATCTACCTTTAACCAATTTAAACAACCCTATTTAATTCAATTGTCCGTCTCAATTAACTAGTCCAATTTAATCTCTTAACCAAACATAAACAATCTAAAACAAATTAGTTAACTGATTAACAAATCAAGTCCAGCTTAATTAATTAAGCCCATGTGAACTATAGGACTTATCAAATTAACTAATTAATCCCTAATCAATTAACTTGATTCGTTACCTAAATGCAGCAATTGCACTATCCCACATCAGCTCGAAAGCTTTGGCAATGCATCACAGTGACAACATCAGGTAATCGCTGCCAACAACCTGAGACGGTGCGGCAAAAATGGGAGACGAGAGGAAGTCGCGATGGGGCAATGGTGATCTAGGAAAGGAGCAGGAGGTGATTGTGACTGGCCTCGGACAAACCTCGCGGCGGCGGAGGCTGGCCGCGGATGGGGGTTGCTGAGAACGATCGCGATCGCGGCAAGGCTCGCATCACGCGTGGGGGTCGTGAGCGCAGCGTGGCCCGACGCTTGCCACGGGGTGGGGCTCGGAAGGCCGCCGGGCACAGGGAAGGCGAGTACTTGCCGGCGCTTGCGGAGGAACAGTCGACCGCCAGGACTCAGGCGACGACATCGGTGGCAGAGAGGGCTACGGCGACCTGGGCACCGAAAAAGGTTGCGGCGTCGGTGGCAGAGACGTCGATGCCTGCGACTGTGGCAAAGGAGGCCGGTGCTCGTCATCTAGGGCAGAGGAGGCCGACGCGATCCTGTTGCCGCGGCTGTGGCCGGCGACGATTCCGTGGTCGCGGAGGTCGGCGCGTGCGGAGGAGAGGCGTCGAGTGCGGTGAGGAGGGTGCGCACGGAAGAATCCGGTGCGAGGGAAGAACGAAGCCGTCGCGAGAGAAAAGGTCGCGGAAAGAAATCGCGATCGGAAGGCTTTAGGCTTTGGTGCGTGCGGCGGGGAAGTAATAAAACCTAAGGAGGGATTAATGGGATAGATTATGAAAACCGGTCCAATTTAATTAACCCTAATCCTAGATTAGGTTTTAAATAAATTCAAAAGCTTAACCCTAGGTTTAGGTATTTAAACATAGGGTTAATCAAATCCATTAATTCTCCAATAATAAATAACCTTAATAGGCCCTTTAAAAGTCTTTTTATTTTAACCCCGTAAATAACTCGTACAAGTCTCATTTAATTCCAGAAAAATTCCTAAAATTCATTAAAAATCCAGAAAATTTTTCAGAATTATTTTTCCTAAATTTTGGCCATTAAAATTTATATTTTAAATTTCAGTATTTAACATGCCATCTGGGCAGGAATACTCACCAAAACTAATCCAACAAAATCGAATAAAAGTCCAAAGGACACCAACAATCCACGAATACAAATATCAACCACCAATCCTAAACATGTCTCTAATCAAAATCCAAATACCATAAAACAAATATCTAAATCAGACATTTACGACGAGTGGGGTCCGGCAGTTGCACTATCCTAATAGCTTCATCCTGAAATAGATATAAATCAACGGGGTAAGTTCAAAGAACTTAGCGGATATAGTCGATATGCAAAGTAAGATATAACTAACAATAAAAATCATGCCAGTACAGTCTCACATATAGGGTAAGCAAGAAATAAATGCAAGAAGGACTGTACTCACCTGAATCTCCTACCATGATATAGGAGCATGTGCCCTACTATAAGAGATAAAGTCATCCCCATATATAAAGATGTATCCTGTATGCATGACAATCATATGCACATCCAAGGCATCAATAAAATAATACAGCAAACACAGTACAAATGCGATCCGTGTAAAGTGCATGCCGTGTAAATGACATGGTCACCCCTGACGCCAGTCAGCCGCCTCACACGCGATGGTGAAGCCGAGTGGGTAGGGCTATGATAACTGTGTACTCTGCCATCACTGCTCTTGAGTGACCGAGTGGACAGGATGCTGTCGGAGTACACTTATCCTCCTACCCCAAACAGAGTGGGGGAGCTAAGCTCTCATCTCCCGGTGTCATAGACCAGAGGAGGGATCCCTGCCCGCTACCACGCTGCCTCATCGCTACCCATGAGCGGACCAGCGGAGCCTGACAGAGTAACTGCACACACCCTCCTGATGTACCACTAACCCATAAGTGGTAGTGTGTGCAGGCCATGTAACTAGCTGCGGGCTCAACAATAATGGAACCCCGTCCAGCCAGCATGCAATCATGCAAATATGGTGCATGATACTAAAGCATGTAAATCCTACTCAAAATACCTATCCGAATAATATGTACAATCAATATGTACATATCCCTAATCCAAGTACTATGATCCAAATAAAACAGGGAAGATAAAATCATATCCTATCACATGCATGTATCAAGTAGGCACCAAAAGCATATTAGGTATATAAACATGAAAAATTATTGTAAGCTATCCTAACTAGCAAATCAACAATGACTATCTAAAAGATAAGTCAAAATACCCGCCTGAATATATATCCGCAAAAAGAACCAAATCGTCACGATTGGGGATCTGCCTCGTGACCGAAACCTGCATATAACATAACTATAGTTAAGCACAAAATACAATTCAACGACAAATCGAATACTTAAATCGATTTCCTTCATATCCCAATTAACCCAAATCAAATTTCCAATTCTCCTTACCTTTTCAACCGTCTTATTAATCCTTTTTCTACCACAAATATCCATACAATTAATTTAGCCCACTAAATCAATTGATAAAAATTTTGATTAATTAATGATAAGCTAATTAATTCAGCAATACGTAAACTGAACGAATTTTAATAACCTAAGCCAAATAAATAAAATTTAATGGTTTTTAATTTATCCAATAATTGTACCAATCAATTTACCCAATTAATTCCTAATAAATTAACCTAATTCATCACCTACAAAAATCCTCAAGATCAAACAATATCACCTCACCATCCCATATCCTCCGAATACAATAAAATCAACCGAATAATCCCATTCTAAACCACTCCTCGCTCACATAACATACCAATATAGTCGTGCAGCCGACACCAACCCAATCGCAGCCAACCAAAAACCCCAAATTCAACCCAAATGGACCACCACTCTGGCTAACAGCCACACAACAACACACACTCTACCATACCTTCGTTACAACCCCTAATAATCCTCCACCAACAGAACACAGTGTCAAATCCACCAAATCAAACCACCGTCCAACAGCAGATAACTTAAAATATACCTGCGATTGAAACCTCCTAGCCGCTTGGTTCACCGGAGAAACGAATCTACCGCTGCCCTAACTCTTGCTACGGCGAACCTCCATCCAGAAATCACGGCAAAGGGGAAAAACGGCGGCGGTCCGGTGGCTGCAGGCGTGGAAAAGAAGAAGGAGTGGCGGCTGACACAGGGAAGGGCGCTTGCGCGCCGCCATGAGGGACGATGGTCTCGGCGTTAGGGCGGAGGGGAGCCCGACAGCATCATGGACGCGAGCTCACGTCGCGTTAGGCGGCGGTGCTCGCGGGAGCACAAACGAGGGTTGCGGCTATGGACGGCGTCGGCTCGAGGAAGAAAGATGTCACCGGAAAAGAAGAGGGCACCGTCGGCGAAGACGAAACCGCCATGAGAAGAGGTCAAGGCCGAGCGTGCTCATGAAAGGAAACCTAACAAAGAGCAGAAGGCAGCGTATGGGAAAAGAAATAAAAAAAAATAATTAGAAAACTTAGGTTTTCCGGTTTAGGTTAATACTCTTTAAATAAAGCCTATCTATTTTATCCCCGTAAAAATCTCGTACGGAGTCCGTTTAAATCCAGAAAAATTCCGAAAAAATTCCTAAAAATCCCGAAAAATTTCCAGGCTTATTTCCTTAATTCTTTGGCCATAAATTTTATATTTTTAAATTTTCCAGTATTTAATATTTCCCCCACTAATAAAAATTTGTTTCCCAAATTTCCTACTCAGATGCACAACGAGTAAGAAATACTACAAGTACTGATAATATACCTCACGTACCTTAAGTAAACAAGTGGGGATATTGAGCTCTGATCTTTTCCTCGAGCTCCCAAGTAGCTTCCTCATTGGTGTGGTGACTCCACCCGACCTTGACAAGTCATACAACCTTGTTCCGCAACTGTCGTTCCTTGAAATCCAAAATCCGTACTAGAACATCTGCGTATGTAGCATCAGGTTGAATGGAACCTGACACATCTGACAGAATATGTGTAGAGTCTGGTACATACTTCCTCAGCATGGACACATGGAACACATCATGTATACTTGTCAAAGATGGTGGTAGCGCTAGACGATAAGCAACTGCTCCGATCCTCTCCAAAATCTCAAACGGACCAATGTATCTAGGAGCTAGCTTACCATGGAGGCCAAATCTCTTCACCCCTTTCGTGGGTGAGATTCGCAAGAATACATGATCACCAACAGAGAACTCCAGAGGTCTTCGTCTCCGATCTGCATAACTCTTCTGGTGATCCTGCGCCTCTGTCATCCTACGTCTGATGGTACGGACCAACTCTGCCTTATGCTGAGCTCTATGGGGTCCTAGCAACTGGGCCTCCCCAACCTCCTCCCAGAGGGTGGGTGTACGACACTGTCTACCATACAATGCCTCATACGGGGCCATTTGGATAGCCGAATGATAACGGTTATTGTACGCGAATTCCACTAACAGCAAATGATCCTCCCAGTTGCCTCCGAAATCTATAACACAGGACCTCAGCAAATCCTCTAATGTCTGAATGGTCCGCCAGATCGGCCCATCGGCTCATGCGGATGGAATGCGATTAAACCAAGCCGTGCCTAAAGCCCGCCATGCATCGCGTAACCTAGACGCGTGAACCGGGGATCTCTATCTGATATAATGCTCAAAGGAACACCATGCAATATGATGATCTCCCGACAATATAACTCTGCCAAACGATCCAGAGAGTCCGTCTTCCGAATCGATAAGAAGTGCACGGATTTGGTTAGTCAGTCTACGACTACCCAAATTGCGTTATGGCCTTGACATGTCCTAGGCAAACCCATCACAAAATCCATAGTAATATGATCCCACTTCCACTCAGGAATAGAAATCCTCTGAAGTAATCCAGCTGGTCTCTGGTGCTCAGCCTTTACCTGTTGACAAATCAGACATCTAGCTACAAAATCTGTGATGTCTTTCTTCATACCATTCCACCAATACAAACGCTTTAAATCTCGATGCATGCGGGTTTCGTCTGGGTGGATCGCAAATCGAGAGCGATGAACCTTCTGTAGTAACTCCTCCATGACCGGGTGAGGCTGAGGTACACATAATCTGCCTTGGAAATAAATTATACCTTCATCATCGCGGGTGAACTCAGTCTGCTGTCCAGAAGTTATCTGACTACCAATAAACTGTAAATGTTGATCATTGGCCTGAGCCTCCCGGACTTTCGTCCGGATAGACGACTGAGCAACCATGGTAACCAGAACGCCCTGCTCTGTCGGTCCCTGCTCCTCAAGGCTCAACTCAGAGAAACCCTGAATCAAATCCGTGACTAAAACTCGGAAGGAAGCTAAAGTCCCTCGGGACTTCCGGCTAAGTGCATCGGCAACCACATTGGCTTTCCCTGGGTGGTAGCTGATGGTACAGTCATAATCCTTCAGGAACTCCATCCATCTCCTCTGTCGGAGATTGAGTTCCTTCTACGTAGACAGATACTTGAGACTCTTATGATCAGTAAGAATCTCAAACGTAATATCATATAAATGATGCCTCCAAATCTTCAAGGCGAAGATAATAGCGGCAAACTCTAAATCATGAACTGGGTAGTTTTTCTCATGATCCTTCAACTGACGAGAAGCATAAGAGACTACCCGCTTTGATCAATATCGCGCCTAAACCTCGTAGAGACACATCTCGTATAAAGAACGAAACCATCGCCCCCTCGATGGTAATACTGCACCGCAATCGACACCAATCTCCTCTCTTCAACTTCAAAATCGGTCTCGCACGCTCGCTCCACGCGTGAACTTCACGCCCTTCCGTAAGGCGTGTCAATGGTATAGCAATGCTTAAGAAACCTCAACGAACCATCTCGTAATAACCGCCAAGCCTAGGAAATCGTGAACCTTTCGAATCGATTTGCTTCCCTAATCAGTGACAGCCTCGATCTTCTGGGGGTCAACTGAAATACCTCTACTCGAAACCACATGTCCCAGAAAATTGACTGAGTGTAACCAAAATGCGCATTTATTGAACTTCGCATATAGTCGCTTCTGTTGGAGCCTATCTAGAACAAGACGAAGATGCTGCGCATGTTCCTCCTCGGAACGAGAATAGACCAGAATGTCATCGATAAAAACAATGACGAACCGATCTAGGAAATCCATAAATTCACGATTCATCAAATCCATGAATACCGCTGGAGCATTGGTAAGCCCAAATGACATTACCAAAAACTCATAGTGTCCATATCTGGTACGGAACGCTGTCTTTTGAATATTAGAATGTCTAACCCTTAATTGATGATATTCGGACCGCAGATCAATCTTAGAATAGACTGATGTACCTCTGAGCTGATCAAACAAGTCCTCAATACGTGGCAGGGGATATTTATTTTTGATAGTGACAAATGCTCAATCGCTCGTAGTCGATGCACAGTCTCATCGAACCATCTTTCTTCTTCACGAAGAGAACCGGAGAACCCCAGGGTGATACACTAGGGCGAATAAAACCTCTGTCCAAAAGTTCCTGGAGCTGAACCTTTAACTCGTCCAACTCTCTCGGGGCCATATGATAAGGAGCTATCGATGTCGGTGACGTCCCTGGTATTAACTCAATCATGAACTCCACTTGTCTTCTGGGAGGCAGTCCCGGTAACTCCTCTGGAAAAACATCTGGATACTCCCGGACAATAGGGATGTCCGCGATCTGAGAGTCACAACTGTCTTCTACATTGATCATAGATAATAGAAAACCCTGACAACCGTGCAATAAAAGCTTCTGAGCCTGAATCGCAGAAATGGTTGATATGCCGTCATCCCGGATGCCAGTGAAATCCCACGAGGGTTGATTCGGAGGTCGGAATGTGACTACCCTCGTCTGACAATCAACTGTGGCATGATATGCTGACAGCCAATCCATGCCAAGGATAATGTCGAACTCGACCATGTCCAGTACCAATAAATCTACAGTAAAGATTATGTTAGCGAAATCTAAGGGATAACCTCGGACCTCCTGGGTAACATCTAATGTATCGCCAGATGGTAGGGAGACGACTAATCTCTGTGATCTACTAGTAGGTAGTCTACCGATCTCTCTCATAAAAGTACGAGAAATAAACGAATGCAAACTATCAGTATCAACTAGCATAATAGTTGAAAATGCATAAAGTGAAACCGTACCGTGAAATATGGATTCGTTGGCTCGCTGCGCATCTTCTCTGGTAATCGCATGAATCCGCCCAGTCTCCGGTGGCAGTGGAGGTGGTATCACCGAGTCTCCAACCTAGTGGCGGGTCGTACCGAGCATCAGACGTTGGTCGCCGGGCATGGTATCGTACTCAGCTGGTCGGGATCGTGATTCCGCATCGCGTCTCAAATCAACTCGCGGATACACCGAGCAATCGTATACTCTCGCCCATGTATGCCATAGCGACTTCGCAGGGGAGCCGCCCTCGCGCGCAGAAGGTCCGCCATTCGCCCTCTCTCGAGTCCTGCATCGACGCAACGGTCCTCCCCGATAGAAACTCCCGGAAGCTACATGTTCCGAGCCTTCAACGAACAATTCGGCCAGTGTTCAGTAGCTTTGCAATAATAGCAAATCGATCATCCAAGGTGCAGCCGAGACGATATGCTCTTCGATCCACAACGAGTACATGGGTGTCACTAGTGGGCGGCCTCCGCTCACTGAGAAGATCGGAGGGCCCACCAAGATCGCCCCGATTTCGAGGCCGGGCCAGATGCCCTGCATCGACTTCACGACCGATCGATCGCGCCACTTTATCGCCGTCCAGAGTCCGTGGTCGGGTCCGACTGTGGTTCTTTCTTGGCCCGCTTTCTCTTCCCGCAAGATAACCTCCGCTGAGCCGACTCGATCAACAAAGCTCTATCCAACGCCTCTCAGAGGAAGAACTACCAAATCCCGCCATCTTGACCTCAGATGCCCATCTAGTCCCCGAACAAACTGCATCATCCGCGACCTATCCTCAAAGAACTAACTCGACAAAACCTCGCTAACCGACAAATTCTCAGATTATACTCCATCATCGAGCGATTATTCCGTCAGAGACTCCAAAATCCCGACGTCGATCATCCGATATGCCCGTGGGAAACATCGACTCAAAAGCCTCTCTAAATCTCACCTGTAACTCGCCGCACGATAATCGAGCGCTGATATCCCACTGATCTCGGCCCGCCGTAAATGGAAGGTCCGCCAACTCGCTTTCTCCCACTGAGCTATATATAGTAGAAGGTATGCCCATCAAATGGAAGGCCGCCAACTCGCTTTCTCCAAGATCGAGCTACCATCGACGCCTCCGAATAAAGTGAAACGACTTTTCATTGACTTTGCTAATCCTGGAATCCGAGCTCGTGCCGCAGCTACATCAGTAGGATAAGTAGGGGCCGTCGCAGGAGCTGGTGAAACTACCATAGATGGTGCCGCTGCCTGAGCAGAGGCAGATATTGAGTGAGGGCCGACCGGCTCCACTGATGGGCCTGTCAGGTCTGTAGTAGCAGGTCCTACTGTGGGGGTGTCTGATGTGTAGCAGCAGGATCTCCCACTGGTACATCGGATACTCCAGAAGCGGGTATCTCGGGAGGAGGATCCACCGAAACTGAGGATCCACAACTCCCGTAGCACACTGTGGAATCTGAACCTGATCAATAATCTCGTCCTCAGTAGATCTTCCTGGCAACTCTATCGCCAAAGATCTCAGGGTCCTCTGGCGTGGCCGTCCCACACCACGTCTCGGCGCAGAAGCACGCCCACCTCGTCTCATATCTGTTAAATGAATACATATATTACCATAAATAAAAACATATCAAATTAATCATCATACCTATTTCACCGTTAGGAGAGGTCCCGTAGCCGCCAAAACCCCATATTGATCTCGTCAAAAATCCTCGAATTTTCGAAACATAAAAATCATCGGAAATCCATACCAATTCAAAATTTCCAGATTACCTCGCAAAACCTGCCAATACATGGCGAACTCCGAAAAAAATCCAAAAACCCCTAGGAACTTGTAAACCTAGGCGCTCTGATACCAAATAAATTGTCACGCCCCAAAGGAGACCCCGCCAGACGAAAATCCGGCAGCATCTCCTCTGTACGGGTGACAATCCCGATTTACATACAAGGCCTACACAACCACAATACATTGGTCAACACCACCGGAATCCAAACTCACACGCAGTTAATAAAATAGGCCTCTGGCCATTGACAAAAATAAATGCATAATATCTATCACAACTATACTTACCCCTTCTGCCATCTGGGCAGGAATACTCACCAAAACTAATACAACAAAACCGAATAAAAGTCCAAAAGGACACCAACAATCCACGAATACAAATATCAACCACCAATCCTAAACATGTCTCTAATCAAAATCCAAATACCATAAAACAAATATCCAAATAAGACATTTACGACGAGTGGGGTCCGACAGCTACACTCTCCTGACAGCTTCATCCTGAAATAGATATAAATCAACGGGGTAAGTTCAAAGAACTTAGCGGATATAGTCGATATGCAAAGTAAGATATAGCTAAAATTAAAAATCATGCCAGTACAGTCTCACATATAAGGTAAGCAAGAAATAAATGCAAGAAGGATTGTACTCACCTGAATCTCCTACCCTGATATAGGAGCATGTGCCCTACTATAAGAGATAAAGTCATCACCATATATAAAGATGTATCCTGTATGCATGACAATCATATGCACATCCAAGGCATCAATAAAATAATGCAGCAAACACAGTACAAATGTGATCCGTGCAAAGTGCATGTTGTGCAAATGACATGGTCACCCCTGACGCCAGTCAACCGCCTCACACGCGATGGTGAAGCCGAGTGGGTAGGGCTATGATAACTGTGCACTCTGCCATCACTGCTCCTGAGTGACCGAGTGGACAGGATGCTGTCGGAGTACACCTATCCTCCTGCCCCAAACAGAGTGGGGGAGCTAAGCTCTCATCTCCCGGTGTCATAGACCAGAGGAGGGATCCCTGCCCGCTACCACGCTGCCTCATCGCTACCCATGAGCGAACCAGCGGAGCCTGACAGAGCAACTGCACACACCCTCCTGATGTACCACTAACCCATAAGTAGCAGTGTGTGCAGGCCATGTAACTAGCTGCGGGCTCAACAATAATGGAATCCCGTTCAGCCAACATGCAATCATGCAAATATGGTGCATGATACTAAAGCATGTAAATCCTATTCAAAATACCTATCCGAATAATATGTACAATCAATATGTACATATCCCTAATCCAAGTACTATGATCCAAATAAAACAGGAAAGATAAAATCATATCCTATCACATGCATGTATCAAGTAGGCACCAAAAGCATATTAGGTATATAAACATGAAAAATTATTGTAAGATATCCTAACTAGCATATCAACAATGACTATCTAAAAGATAAGTCAAAATACCCGCCTGAATATATATCCGCAAAAAGAACCAAATCGTCACGACTGGGGACCTGCCTCGTGACCGAAACCTGCATATAACATAACTATAGTTAAGCACAAAATACAATTCAACGACAAATCGAATACTTAAATCGATTTCCTTCATATCCCAATTAACCCAAATCAAATTTCCAATTCTCCTTAATTTTCCAACCGTCTTATTAATCATTTTCCTACCACAAATATCCATACAATTAATTTAGCCCACTAAATCAATTGATAAAATTTTTGATTAATTAATGATAAGCTAATTAATCAATTAAACCTGGTTTAACCCGCATTTTAACAACCTAAGCCAAATAAATAAAATTTAATGGTTTTTAATTTATCCAATAATTGTACCAATCAATTTACCCAATTAATTCCTAATCAATTAATCTAATTCATCACCTACAAAAATCTTCAAGATCAAACAATATCACCTCACCATCTCATATCCTCCGAATACAATAAAATCAACCGAATAATCCCATTCTAAACCACTCCTCGCTCACATAACATACCAATATAGTCGTATAGCCGACACCAACCCAATCGCAGCCAACCAAAAACCCCAAATTCAACCCAAATGGACCACCACTCCGGCTAACAGCCACACAACAACACACACTCTACCATACCTTCGTTACAACCCCTAATAATCCTCCACCAACAGAACACAGTGTCAAATCCACCAAATCAAACCACCGTCCAACAGCAGATAACTCAAAATATACCTGTGATTGAAACCTCCTAGCCGCTTGGTTCACCGGAGAAACAAATCTGCCACTGCCCTAACTCTTGCTACGGCGAACCTCCGTCCAGAAATCACGGCGAAGGGGAAAAACGGCGGCGGTCCGGTGGCTGCAGGCGTGGAAAAGAAGGAGTGACGGCTGACACAGGGAAGGGCGCTGTTGCCGGCGCTTGCGGAGGGACGACCGATCTCGGCGTCGGGCAGCGGAGGGGAGCCCGACGCGTACCACGGTGGACGGCGAGCTCGAGTCGCATCGGGCGGCAGTGCTCGCGGGAGGGCAAACGAGGGCTACGGCTGTGGACGGCGTTGGCTCGAGGAAGAAAGATGTCACCGGCGAAGAAGAGGGCGCCGTCGGCGAAGACGAAACCGTCGCGAAGAAGAGGCTGGCGTCAAGCGCGGCGATGCTCGTGAAAGGAAACTACCGAACGAAGAGCGAGGTCGCGGCGCGGTGGGGAAAAGAAAGAAAATAAAATAATTAGAAAACTTAGGTTTTCCGGTTTAGGTTAATACCCCTTAAATAAAGCCTATCTATTTTATCCCCGTAAAAATCTCGTACGGAGTCCGTTTAAATCCAGAAAATTTCCTAAAATTCCCTAAAAATCCCAAAAAATTTCCAGGCTTATTTCCTTAATTCTTTGGCCATAAATTTTATATTTTTAAATTTTCCAATATTTAACAAGTGTTCTGCCCTGTTTTATACCTATGACCCCTAAGACCACCACCTCACCTGCGTGGTATGAGCACACCGTAACGCAACTAGACTGCGACCATTACTTCTTTAACCTTAAAGATAGGTTCATAGACCCTTCCATAAAATGTTGTTTCACGACCAAGACTCACCGACCACACCGTCCTCCCCCCGGTCTGACTTGCTTCTTTTCCGAACAGTTCCTTAATGGTCTGTTTATACCAGCGCCCTCCCCTTATCTAGAAATCTTAGATTTTTACGGACTACCTCTAAACCAATTTACCCCCAATTCTTTTCGTATTCTATCGGGGGCCTCTATAGTATTTCAACACCTAAATCTCCCTCTATCCCCTCAAATATTCCACTATTTCTTCCAGTTAAAATCCTCCAAGGCAGGCCTCTTTTACCTATCTAGCCGCACGGACTATCAATTTTTAATGAATATGCCCACTTCCCATAAAAGATGGGAAGAATTGTACTTCTTTGTTCATCTTCCTGTACCTCTACCCCACTCGGACACCTGGAAGCTAGAACTCCCTGAACTACCTCCTTTCCTTGAAATGAGGACCCAGTGTCCTTTCTCGGAGGTTTATAAAGCACTGGGAGAATCCCACTATTGTTCAAACCACCTAATGAAAACTCCTCTCCTAAGTCACTTCGGGCTGTCCCCCTTCCCTTTAACGGCCTCGGCCGTAATAGGTAGGATGACATTTACCCTTCAATATAACTTCTTATTTACATCAACCATCTTTCTTATCAATGCATTTTGCAGATAATCTAATGCAGGACACTCTAGTAAAGGGAGAAGAGATTGAGACCGCCAAGAAGAAGAAGACCTCAACAAAGAGAGACAAGTCTGTGGCAGCCCCTTCTTCCCCTCAAAAAAGATTGCAGCTCCTTAAGGAAGGATCTCCCAGTTCGTCAGTTCCTCCTCCCTCTTCTTTTGGTCAACATGACTCCCAATCTCTAACCGTCTACGAACCGAGGATGAGGGATACCACCTTCTCCGCCCCATCCTCTTCTCCCCAAGGAGGAGATTCCCTTTCCCATTCTCCTGCTTCATCCTCCCTTCCTCATGATTCTCTCCTACCTTCCCGAACCGAATCCATCTCTGCCCCTATCCCCTCAGAAACACTTACTTCGCTCCCCCTCTTCGGCGTGCTGGTCCCACTCTTCCTTTTGAGGGGGGAGATCTTCCCCTCCAGAACCCTTCAATGGCTACATTGGGGTCACGGCTGCAGATCCGTCACCTTTCGGAGGTAAAATTTTTCAACCAATTGGGCATACAAGGCCCTTGCGACCAAGTGGGTAAATTGCTGGCTGAGGTAACTACTTTCCCCTTTCGACCTTTAGTGTATACATACACGTACATACCACTATGTGTCAACACCTGACGATTGCATTTTCTTTCCTTCAGGCCTCGGCCAAGCATAACAAAATGATATCTCAAATAGCCCAATTTCAATCCAATGTGGAGACGCGCCACTTTGCTTCCTTGGCGCACCAAAAGCAGCTCACTCGGAAACTGAGCGAGAAGGAGCAAATAGAATCAGATTTGAGGGGCCAATGTGAGGACTCCATGACACAATTGGCCCTGGTTCAGAGTGAGAAGGAGGAACTTCATCAAAAAAATGAAGACCTTGAACAACAACTCTTCCTACAATCCAGCGAGCTTCAGCAGGTAGATCTTCTCACCCATGAATTAACAGGGTACAAAAGACAGCTTAGGGACGCCATTATTCAAGCTGCTGATTCTTCTACTACAATTCAGCAGCTTCAGCAAGAACGTCAACAACTTCGGCTAGAACTCTAGGCGTGGGAAGCCACTCAAAAGTCTTGTATAGAGAAGTGTCAAGAGCTTTCTTTAATGGTGGCTACCCTTTGCTCGGAAAGAAACAAGGCTCTTCGGCCTCGGGTCACGAGCCATAAAAGCATCAACCGAGCTAGCCAAATTCAGCCCACCGCCGAGTGTCAAGCTCAACTAGCCAGCTACCAGTCTCAACTGAAGGAGCAGGAGGCTGACTTGAAGGGACGCTACGTCAAGAAGAGAGTGGATCTATTCATGCTTGGCTTCAATGGGTCCTCGACTTTAAATGCTGAACGAGGATATCCATCTCCCGGCACGGACACTAGTTATCTTAACCCTGTAGATGCGTTGTCCAAGTGTCCCCTAGAGCTCTTTGAATTGTAATTCATAATATCTTGCTCCTTGTAATGACTACTTTCCCGCTGTTAAAGAATATTTATATTGGCATAGTTTTTTTGTTGTTCTTCGTGTACGCCTTGGTGCGGGTCGAGAATTTTAGATTGACTCTATGCTTTTTCCTCTTTACAACTATGCTCCCTTTTCCGTCTCGCCTGGCGCAATTACTCTCTTCGCTCGGGAACCCACTCAAAAGGTCCCGGACGATCTTATTCATGTTCGACCCAATTTTGGCTTGGTTAAAGATTAAATTACTTCAGTCTTTTGATCTTCTTCGTCTACCTTACTGCTCCAGAAACAATATCTTGACAAGTACCTATGATGCGGCCGTTATGATATTAGTCTCTTCATCTTCTTCTCCTTCCTGAGAACGACTGCAGTTCCTTTTCTTTCAACTATAAATCATCACCCCTTATGTCTTCATCCTTTCATCTCACTCTCATGGCTTTGGCAGAACACTCCATTGAGATTTCCTCAGATTTTGAATCTTTCGAGCTACAGGATTGGTCTACTGAAGACACTGAAGATTCTGAGATCCGTTCAACAGTTACTTCGGCCTTTCACCCACTCCCTCTTCCGTCTTTAACTACTGCTCCATCCCCTTCGGCAGGGAGGTCCTTCCGAGCGCCCTTCCCTTCCTTTCGCAATCGGGTATGGAATCCTCCTCTGACATGGGAATATACAATAGGAGATCCCCGGGCCTCTGTTGAACTTCCTCCACTTCCGCCAGCCCTAGCTTTCGGTCCAGTCTCTCCGGCGAAGATTTGACCGTACCCTTTTGATGAAGCTCCACCAGCGATGCCTCCCGCTTAAGGCGATCTTTACAAAGTCATCTTGGCGACTTCCCCCTTGGAGGAGCCTCCCAACAATTCTCCTATTAAGAATAATCCTAAAAAGCCTATGTAGCTTAAATGATGTAGCTGCTCTCAAGTATGTTAATAAAAAGGAAGAAAGGAATTGATGCCAATTCTTGTCGTTTTCTTGTAATGGTAGAGCCTCTATCATAAAAAAAAATTGTCATCTCATCTGAACATACTTCTTCTTACCGATTTCGTGGAATTCGTACCACCTCTCTCATAGTTATTGTATCAGTGACTTTTCACCTACTGTCTTTACGTTTCCCCTTCTTCGCTAGCATTTATTATTTTTATTTCCTTTGCGAATAAATGCACCTTCCTCCTTCATCGTTATAAAGACCTCCGACTATCCTTGCGCAATGTCCATCTTCTCTTTTCCCCTCGCCTTGCCATGGAAGAAACTTCCGAACAGGGCAGCAGTTCTTTCCCTTCTGAGGAAAAGACCGAAGAACAACGCTACATTGCTAACTTGGAGGAACAGGTGAGATGCCTGCAGTGGTGATTGAGGGAAGCTTCCACCGATAACTACTCTTTGCATCCATTAAGGACACGACTTCATATCCTATAGTAGAATCCACCAACTGATCAATACGAGGCAAGGGGTAGCAGTATTTAGGGCACGCTTTATTCAAATCGCGAAAGTCAATACACATCGTCCACTGCCCAGAAGGCTTGGGGACCAAGACTACATTGGAGACCCACTCGGGGAATTGGATTTCCTTCACATGGTCCACTTTTAACAATTTATCTACTTCCTCGGCTATAACCTTGTCTTTCTCAGGTCCAAAGTGTTGCCACTTTTGTTGGACGGGTCGGACTCCTCTGTTTATGTTGAGATGGTGTTCAGCAACGCGAGGGTTGATCCCCGTAAGGTCATGCACGTCTCCTGCGAAGATGTCTTCGTTCTTCTTCAGGCAGGACACCAACTCCTCCTTGGCCTCCAGCTGCTGTGCCACCCAAGTAGCCTTTCCCGGAGCTATTTCCACCAGCTCCCCTTCCTCTATCTTATCAGCTTTAGGAGAAGATTCTTCCAGGACGTAGACATCAGAAATGACAATGGCCTTTCCTTTGGGATCATCGGTTCGGGCCTTCTTCTGATCATCCCGGACTATCTGCACATAGCAGCTCCTAGCGGCTTTCTGCTCGCCTCAGACTTCTCCCACAAACTGTCCGACTAGAAACTTCACCTTCTGGTGGTAAGGGGAAGCCACCGCCTGAAAAATGGCAAGGAAAGGATGTCCCAGAATAGCATTATAAGTGGACGGAGCATCCACGATGAGGAAGGGGACTATACTAGTTTTTTGGTTGGGCTTTGTGTCCAGAGTCAGGGACAATGAAATCTGCCCAATGGGGTGGACCACATGTCCCGCGAACCCAAAGAGGGGTGTGGCCACATCTTCTAGTTGGGCATTTCTCAGCTGCATCTGTCCAAAGGCCTTCTGGAAGAGGATGTTGACAGAGCTTCCAGAGTCAACCAATACCCTGGTCACTTCGTAGTTGGCCAGGGAAATGCGGATCGCTAAGGCATCCGTGTGGGGCAGCAGGACGCCTCGGAGATCTTCTGACCCGAACGAGATCGACGGCACGGTTTGGACAATCTGGTCAGTGACAATGGGCAAACTTTCCATGAGGCGGGTGTATGACTTCCTCACCCGATTGGAGTCCCCGTCAGTGGGTCGTCCTGCAATGACATGAATAACCCCCCGTGTGGGGGCGTTATTTGGATTAGATGATGGGCCCTCACCTGACGGGCCTCCTTGAGAAATAACTGTTGGATCGAAAGTGTCGCTAGAGGGGGGGGGTGAATAGCGATACGATGTCGTTAAAAAACTTTTGCAATAAGTAAAAAGCAAGTAGAGAGTGCACAGCGGAAATATAAAGTAGACAAGATATTTTTACGTGGTTCACAATCTTTCGATTGCTAATCCACGGCCCTAGTGATCCTTGATCACGTACGGAGGGCAATTCACTAAAACCACTCCTCCTCGTTGGAGGTAGGAGCAACGATTACAAAAAGAAATCAAGGCAAAGGGACACTCCCCCTTTCCTTGTTACGATTAAAGCACAAAGACAATTTAAAGAAGTAGAACTTAAATAAATATACCGACAACTCTTATAAGTAGAAGATGTAGCTTTCGTTGTCGGCGGCACTTCGTCGTAGCAAATGTGAGTAGTAGTAGCGGCGTTACGACGGCGTGTTGAGAGCTCTTGAATTCTTGTTATTTGCTTGGCTTGAACATGTCTATTTATGGATATTGATCTATGAATTTAGACATAGGTAGTGTCCAAGGTGAGGTTCTTATCCCAACTCAAGGATGAGGTGTTTCATCCAACCACCTTGTGCCACCTCCAACCTTCTTGTGCGCCAACTCAAGGATGAGGTGTTTCATCCAACCATCTTGTGCCACCTCCAACCTCCTTGGGCGCCAACTTGAGGATGAGGTGTTTCATCCAACCACCTTGTGCCACCTCCAACCTCCTTGGGCGCCAACTCAAGGATGAGGTGTTTCATCCAACCACCTTGTGCCACCTCCAACCTCCTTGGGCGCCAACTTGTTGGAGCCATTCAACTTGTGCCACATCATGGGAGCCAACCATCTTGTGCCAACTCACCTTATCTTGGGCGTCCACCACAAGGAAGCTTGGTGATGGTTTGGATGTCCACCTTGATGCCACATCACCCTTTGTACCAAAACACGAGTCAAGTCCAAATTCACCCCCTTGAAATTCGAGCTCTTCTCGAGGCTGGAACTTGACTAGCAGTTGACTGTAGTCAAAGGGTTTTGGACTGCAGTACAAGTTAGCTTAAAATATAAAGTACGATGGTTCTAACCATCTGATCTCGACCTAGACCTTCCATTGGAGGTATTGGGTCGGATCTACGCTTAACGACCTTGCTTCGCTTTCACACGAGCTTACCTTGTAGCCTCGCTTCCGGTCTTCACCCGAGTACCTCGGCTTCCTCCGAAGTCCCTCTGGCGTTGCCCGACCACCTCGGTTCCCACCGGGTGTCGCAGACCTTCCGCTCAACTTTAGCATTTCTGCACACTTAATTTTCTGCACACTTAATTGAGCTCGTAAGATAACAAATATACCCTTAACTATTGAGCCTTTTGCCATAATCAAAATACCGGTTCGACTTTGGTGCCCACTGCACCAACAATCTCCCCCTTTTTGATTCATGGCAAACCGACACAAAAGTTAAGGAAAAATTAAGCATAACAGTAAGCTAGCATAATGATTAAGCATGAATGAGCTAGCATAAAGATTAAATATGAATGAGCTAGCATAATGATTAAGCATGAATGAGCTAGCATAAAGATTAAATATGAATGAGCTAGCATAAAGATTAAATATGAATGAGCTAGCATAAAGATTAAGCATGAGTGAGAAATATTATTGTTTCAAGTTCTCCCCTTTGAGGTAACCTCCCCCTTGACGGAAGGTGAGTTCTTGAAAAATAATTTTTACTCCCCCTTAATAGTTGCTTAAGTAAACGGAATTACTTAATATAAAAGGTAATAATTTTGTTTACTTTCTTCCCCTTTAATTTTGGTAATAATTTTGTTTACTTTCTTCCCCTTTAATTTTGGTTAATTTTGGTTACTTTTGTGACTTTCTCCCCCTTTTGCCTTAACTCAAAAAGTTTGTAAATATATTTTAGGGTTTGTAAGTCCAAGCAAGTTCCCAATATGATTTCTAAGGTAAGACTTAGGCTAATTTCATAAAAAGAAGCAAAAGTAGAGTACATATATAGAAAAATTTAAATCCTACTCTATTACGCACATACCTAACTTTCGTCTTAATAAACTAAATTCGGCTTCGGGTAGTGGTTTGGTGAAGATGTCCGCTAGGTTTGATTTGGACTCAACATACTCTAGTTGTATAGTTCCATTAGTTACATGTTCCCTAATGAAGTGGTGTTTAACTTCTATATGTTTTGTCCTAGAATGACATATTGGATTTTTAGTTAAGTTAATTGAACTAATGTTATCTATGTAGGTTTTAATGTTGTTAAAGATTAAGCTAAAGTCTTGGAGAGTGTGCTTCATCCACAGGAGCTGAGAGACACACTCACCCATCGCAACGTATTCGACTTCGGTGGTAGATAAGGCAACGCTTCCTCGCACCAACTTACTAGACTCGAGCCGAGGATTTGACAACAACCACTCGTGCTCTTTCTATCGAGTTTACTACCGGCATAGTCGGAGTCGGAGTAGCCGATTAGATTAAACTCGGTAGATCTAGGGTACCAAATACCTACGTTTAGCGTGCCCTTTAGATATCTAAGGATACGCTTGACTAGGGTTAGGTGAGACTCCTTGGCACAGGTTTGTAACCTTGCGCACATACTTACCGCGAATAAAATGTTGGGTCGGCTCGCGGTTAAGTATAGGAGACTTCCTATTGCGCTCCTATAGTATTTTAGGTCAACGGGTTTTCCTTCTACATCTTCGTTTATATTAACATTAGTTGCCATAGGTGTATTGATTATTTTAGCATCTTGCATTCCAAATCGATTTATTAAGTCCTTAGTATATTTTTGTTGATGTAAATATATTCCATCTTTAGTTTGTTTAATTTGTAAACCTAAGAAGAAACTTAACTCTCCCACTATTTTAAATTCAAATTCACTTTCCATAAGTGAGATGAATTCGTTTAGCAGGATCGAGTTGGTAGTTCCAAAAATTATATCATCTACATAGATTTGGGCTATAAAGATTTATTTTCCTACGGTTTTTACGAATAAGGTTGGGTCGACTAAACCTTGGTTGAATCCTTTGGACTTAAGATAGATCGAAAGCCTTTCGTACCAAGCTCTTGGGGCTTGTTTGAGTCCATATAGGGCTTTCTTAAGTCTAAGGACATGGTCAGTTTATCTAGATTTTCAATCCGGGAGGTTGGTAGACGTAAACTTCTTCCTTAATGTATCCATTCAAAAATGCTGACTTGACATCCATTTGAAACAATTTAAAACCTCGATGTGCAGCATATGCTAACAACATTCGGATGGACTCTAGTCTGGCTACGGGGGCGTAGGTCTCATCGTAATCTAAACCTTCGACTTGACTAAACCCTTTTGCGACTAACCTGGCTTTATTTCTAACTACTTCACCTTTATCATCAAGTTTATTTCGAAATACCCACCTTGTTCCAATAATTGATTTTTCTTTAGGTGGTGGTACTAATTCCCAGACTTCATTTCTAGTGAATTGAGCTAGCTCTTCTTGCATAGCAATAATCCAGTCGGGATCAAGAAGTGCTTGTTCAATAGTTTTGGGTTCGATTTTGGAAATTAACGAGATTTGACTAATGTTTCGATATGAAGCTCTAGTTCGAACCCCTAAATTTGGATCACCTATAACTTGATTGATAGGATGATTTGTTTGAGTCTTAGTGTGACTCGGGTTAGGGTCATCTATCACTTGGTCGATAGGATGACTTGGGTGAGTTCTAGTTTGACTTGGGTTAGAGTCATCTATCACTTGGTCGATAGGATGACTTGGGTTAGGACGAGATTCAAGTTCAAGATCAGTCGGGTTAAGCTATAAGTTGATTTGCTAGTTGGTTTTGTTAAGGATTGAACGGGTTCGTGTCCTTCGTCGAAAACTATATTTTTGGTTTCTTCGACTCTAAGAGTGTCGTGATTGTATAACCTATTAGCTCTACTGGTGGTTGAGTATCCTAGAAAGGTTCCAGAGAGGTTTTGGATTTGAATTTCCTAGGTAATCCTTAGTGTTTAAGATATGTACCTTGCATCCAAATACCCTAAAGTACTTGATGTTCGGTATTTTATCGTGATAAATCTCGACTGAGGTCTTTTGGTGCCTCTTTACCATAAGGATCCTATTTTCGTACTAACGGCCTCTCCCAAAATCTATCGGGTAGGTTATACTGCTAACATTGTCCTAGCGGCTTCTTGTAGGGTTCTATTTTTCCGCTCGACTAACCCATTTTGTTGTGGGGTTCTAGGACATGAAAACTCATGGTGGTATCCGTTTAGGTTACTGTAATCTGTAAACTGTGGTTTTCGAATTCACCACCATGATCGCTTCTAAGTCTTTTAATCTTAAGGTTCTTTTGATTTTCGATTAACCTACAAAGATTGATTAGTTGGTCTAGGGTATCATTTTTATGTTTGATAAACCTAAACCAAGTAAATCTAGAATAGTCGTCAATTATGACTAAGCAAAATTGACTACCATTGAGTGACTTAGCTCCATGTGAATCAAATAGATCCATGTGTAGGAGCTCAAGAACACTTTTGGTTCGTTCTTGATTAGTTAATTGATGTTGTGTCCTAGATTGTTTACCTTGTTGACAAGCATTACATATTTTATTATCCAAGTTGTTTAGTTTAGGCAAACCTATAACCAAGGCACTCTGACTCATCTTGTGGACGAGTCTTGGGTGCGAGTGTCCGAGTCTTCGGTGCCATAACCAAGATTCCTCTTGCTGTGTCATAAGACACTTGGTTGAGGAGTTGGGTAAATTTATTGTGTAGATGTTGCTACTCCTAGTTCCTTTAAGTATTATTTTAGATGTTGCATTTATTTTGATTATGCATTCATTTTCTAGAAATATG
This sequence comes from Wurfbainia villosa, assembly GCA_025175895.1. Lineage (NCBI taxonomy): Eukaryota > Viridiplantae > Streptophyta > Magnoliopsida > Zingiberales > Zingiberaceae > Wurfbainia > Wurfbainia villosa. The sequence continues at coordinate 3,117,365 of CM046005.1, forward strand.
ACCTTATAATTGTTATCACACAATTGGCTTACACTAAGTAAATTATATTGAAAGTTTTCTACTAATAAGACATTTTGAATTGTAAAGTTAGAGTTGAGCTCAATATCACCTGATCCGATGATTTTGAGCTTGCCGTTATTTCCGAAGGCTACCGATCCTTGTCGTTTGAATCGTAATCAAAATTTGAGTTGATCCCTCATGTGTCCGAGCAACCAGCATCCAACATCCATTGATCCCTTAATGATTCTTTTGAACCGGATACGGATCCGTGGCTTGTCTTGAATGGAAGCTCATCATCGGATTCGGACTCTTCTTCGGTTTCGAGTCGCGGCTCGGTCGGCTTGGCCATTAGAGCTTGATATCGCCTTCTTCCTCCGATAACTCCTCCCAAGTAGCGCTTAGCGCTTTCTGGTCTTTGATGCGTTATTCTTTAGCTTTGGGCACTGGACTTGATGTGACCGAACTCGCTGCACTCATAGCATCTAAAATTAGAAGTATTTGAATTAGGTTTAGGCTTACCTTGAGTTGTTGGTCGCTTTCGCCTCTTGATCATCTTCCAACTAGATTGACTAGGATTCTATTTCGAGTCTACTCCGATTCGACTCGCCTTCTTCCTTCGGGGTGGCTTGCTTTGGCTTCTTCTTCTTGGAACCCGCAACTAACGCAATACTCTTCTCCGACCACGTTAGTTTGCTCATGTAATTCAAGTTCAAACAATTCGCCTAACCTAATTTTAGAAAGGTCTGGAGACCTTGTAGGCATCGACCATGGATGCCCACAAGGTGGTCCTAGGAAACGAGTTAAGAGAATACCGATAAGGTCGCGATTCTCGACCTTTGTCCGATGGCATGGAGTTGGTTGACGGCGTCTGGATACGAGCATGTAGTTGAGTTGCGGTCTCGTTTTCCTGCATTTTCAAGTTATACAATTTATTTAAAAGTAAATCTCTTTTACATACCTTCGTGTCGGTGCCTTCTGTAGTTCCACTAGCTTGGTCCATAAGTCCTTTGCACTAATGAAGGGCCGACGCGGTTGAGCTCTTCCTTGGACAACCCACATTGCAAGATTTGAGTTGCCTTGGCATCGGCTTCTACTTGTTTTTCATGGAATTTGACCATTGATCGTAACCCAAAGATTCACCATCTTCATTAATAGGAAGTGTGAAACCGGTTTGATTACGATCCACATCTCGATTTGGGTTTTAAGAAAGCATTCCATCCGACCCTTCCAATAACGAAAGTCATTACCGTTGTAAAGCGGGGTCGGGCGGTGCTAAACCCTTCGAGATGGGCCATTTAAAAACAAGAAGAAGAACGACGAAAAGAATCTTGCAAAACACACACGGAAAGAATATTCCAAGACTTTCGTCTTGGATTAGTAGTGCGGGAAGTAAAAAAAGATATATAAAATGTAACTTGCAAAAAGAAATAAACAATCAAATGCGAATGTCGTTGAAGTTCCGGAGGATAACCTTACTCGGGATCTAACCCGAAGGACAACCTTATCCGGATCCTAAAGCCTCTAATGCAATTCTATATGTAGGAGAAGATAAGCAAGTGAAATAATTATACGAAAACAGAAATAAATAAATAAAAAATCTGTAAAAAAAAGAAAAACAAAGCTAGATTGGTGGTTTCACCGAATCTTAGCGCCCCCGGCTCTGATACCAATTGTTGGATCGAAAGTGTCGCTAGAGGGGGGGGTGAATAGCGATACTATGTCGTTAAAAAACTTTTGCAATAAGTAAAAAGCAAGTAGAGAGTGCACAGCGGAAATATAAAGTAGACAAGATATTTTTACGTGGTTCACAATCTTTCGATTGCTAATCCACGGCCCTAGTGATCCTTGATCACGTACGGAGGGCAATTCACTAAAACCACTCCTCCTCGTTGGAGGTAGGAGCAACGATTACACAAAGAAATCAAGGCAAAGGGACACTCCCCCTTTCCTTGTTACGATTAAAGCACAAAGACAATTTAAAGAAGTAGAACTTAAATAAATATACCGACAACTCTTATAAGTAGAAGATGTAGCTTTCGTTGTCGTGACGCTTCGTCGTAGCAAATGTGAGTAGTAGTAGCGGCGTTACGTGTTGAAAGCTCTTGAATTCTTGTTATTTGCTTGGCTTGAACATGTCTATTTATGGATATTGATCTATGAATTTAGACATAGGTAGTGTCCAAGGTGAGGTTCTTATCCCAACTCAAGGATGAGGTGTTTCATCCAACCACCTTGTGCCACCTCCAACCTTCTTGTGCGCCAACTCAAGGATGAGGTGTTTCATCCAACCATCTTGTGCCACCTCCAACCTCCTTGGGCGCCCAACTTGAGGATGAGGTGTTTCATCCAACCACCTTGTGCCACCTCCAACCTCCTTGGGCGCCAACTCAAGGATGAGGTGTTTCATCCAACCACCTTGTGCCACCTCCAACCTCCTTGGGCGCCAACTTGTTGGAGCCATTCAACTTGTGCCACATCATGGGAGCCAACCATCTTGTGCCAACTCACCTTATCTTGGGCGTCCACCACAAGGAAGCTTGGTGATGGTTTGGATGTCCACCTTGATGCCACATCACCCTTTGTACCAAAACACGAGTCAAGTCCAAATTCACCCCCTTGAAATTCGAGCTCTTCTCGAGGTCGAACTTGACTAGCAGTTGGCGTAGTCAAAGGGTTTTGACTGCGATACAAGTTAGCTTAAAATATAAAGTACGATGGTTCTAACCATCTGATCTCGACCTAGACCTTCCATTGGAGGTATTGGGTCGGATCTACGCTTAACGACCTTGCTTCGCTTTCACACGAGCTTACCTTGTAGCCTCGCTTCCGGTCTTCACCCGAGTACCTCGGCTTCCTCCGAAGTCCCTCTGGCGTTGCCCGACCACCTCGGTTCCCACCGGGTGTCGCAGACCTTCCGCTCAACTTTAGCATTTCTGCACACTTAATTTTCTGCACACTTAATTGAGCTCGTAAGATAACAAATATACCCTTAACTATTGAGCCTTTTGCCATAATCAAAATACCGGTTCGACTTTGGTGCCCACTGCACCAACAATAACCTTCTGGGACGGGGTTTGGGGGTCTGGAGGGAAAGTAACTTGCGGCGGTTGGTTATATGGCCTTGGGCGAGGCACATTGGGTCGTTGCTCTCGTCGAGCCGACCCCCCCCCCCCCCCCCCGTCTGAGGCCACAATTGTGAGTAGGCGGCTTGGAGGCGCTCCAACTCCTCCTGTAGCTTGAAACATCGGTCACTGGCGTGGGCGTACTCCATGTGGTATTGCCAGAAAAATGGGGCGCGGGGGGGGGGGGGGTGGGTTACGTGGTACTCCCCTATATTCTGAGGGTCGCTGTAGTAGACCCTGCTGATCATAGAATTTCATCTTCTGCTCCTTCCAAGTCCTCGCGGGAGGAACTGCATTAGCATCCATAATCTATAATGGCTGTGTAGGGCGAGCGCCCTGTAGCAATAACTGAGGCCTAGGAGCCTCCAGCAGAAGAGGTCGTGCATATCCCGTGGGAGGCGCTGAGGCGTGAGGCGATTTCTTTGGCTGGGATTGCTGCACTCCTTCTTCCTCGTTGATGAATATTTCCGCCCGACTTAACAGCTCCTCGTAGCTATTAGCGGGCTTTCTCAAAAGGGAACTAAGGAAGGGGCCCTCCCTCAGCCCATGCGGGATGACGACTCTGAAAGCTTCTGACCTTGCGAAAGGTATACTTCTGGCTGCGGAGGTGAACTGATGAAGATACCCTCTGAGCGATTCTGAGGGCCCATGCGTAATGTGCAGCAGGATAGAGGCGTCATGCTTATACGCCTTACAACTGACAAATTCCTGGCAGAACATCCCCTGAAAATAAGTAAAACAAGTAATAGACCCCGGGGGCAGGGTGTTAAACCATTTTTATGCCGAACCAGTTAAGGTGGTCCGGAAGACTCGACACTTGAGGGCGTCGGTATAGCAGTGGAGCGAAGTCTCTCCAGCAAATTGTGATAGATGTTCTTCCGGATTCGTTGAACCGTCATACTTTTCTACTTGGGGATTCCGGAAGTATGACGGTGGGACTTCTGAGAGAATATCCATGGTAAAAGGGTTGGGTTCGTAAACACCCGGAGCCCTGGTTGACCTACTTTCACCTTGTTCTTCTCGTCGATTCTGGATTAATGGTATAGTGTTCTAATGTGCTCGCCTTCCAGGCCCCTCTCCAGATGCTACTTCAAAGTTAATGGCTGCACGAGGTGGAGGGGGTACCTCTGGTGGTGGTCCCCGAGAAGAAGGTTCATCGGAGTGAGGATGAAAATATCCTGTCCTTCTCCTTTCTCTAGCGAGGGCCTCAGTTACAGCGTCGTCCACCAGAGCCCTCAGTTGTGACGGTAGTATTGTAATGGGGTTTTCCTCCGCTGCGGAGGCAACTGGGTGTTGTATCTCTTCTGGCTGCATCTCTATGTCTCGCTCAAATATTTCCCACAGACGGCGCCAACTGATGTGGCGAAGAAGATTTGTTCGCTCCCTTCCGACACGATGAAGCACGAAGGGAGCTTTGGGGGGGGTTCTCTCCGGCCACAACCAGTAAAGATGAAAGAGTAAAGTAGAGAAACGCAAACCAACACAGGCAACGAAACCAAGACACAGGATGTAACCTGGTTCGGAATAAGGATTCCTACTCCACGAATGTGAGCTCTCTCACTGGATGCAGTGCCAAAGCACTTTCACTATGAACGTCCTCCTTCGTGAAAAGGAAACTTCCGGAGGTGGAGGAGAAAATCTCTTACAGTCAAATCACGATACAAGAAAGAATACACGAAAAGAAAAAATCACCACTCTCCTTCTCCGGCGAAGTGGTAGCTCTCCTTCTTCCCCATGTGTCTTCGTTTCTTCCTGGTTGGAATAATACGGATCCCCTTCCTTCTGTCTTCTTCCTCCCTTTTATCCTCCTCCTCTGATCCATCGTTGCCTTGCAGGCTGTCCCCATTGTACACATGGCCACCCCGTTCACCTGGAGAATAATTCTGTTACAGATACGAGGAACGAAGGCTTCTCGGAATATTGTGTGGGGACCCCCCCTTTGTTACATAACACCTCTTCATCTACATTTCTGGGAGCTATGTTAGCCTGTCTCTCTTAACCATTTGTTTTTGGTAAAACTAACCTAGACCTATAGCTCACGCGTGGCATAGCCTTTGGGCTCTTCAGCGACCTGAACCAGCTTCCCTCCTTTCTGCCCCAAACTACTTCCGGACGAACTGGGTCGAGTCGATTCATATCCGTCCCATCTGCTTCTAGGCCTATCAAGCCGAACTGATTCTCTTTTATTTCCTAACGAAGCGCCCTCCACCTCCGTTTTGCCATGCCAATTACCTCAACTGGCTTTCCCGTGCCAATCATCCTAGGCGATTGCGCCCGAATCGTTCTTCCCTTCTTTGTTTGTTGAACCAATTATTTGGTTCGGATGATGTCTTTCCTGCGAGCCCTCTTATCCGATTCATAAAGAAGAAGTAACAGCAGTATCATCATGATAATAGAATATTAATCTATATGTTCCAGAGAAATGGATCTTCATCCATTCTAATAATTTTATCATCTTAATATTAATTTTGATAAAATTGAGATGACATTTTTTTTATTGACATTAGAATATCCAAACTTTCGATCCGATTAATTTTTGAAAGTGACCGACGACCTTATCCGATGGATTTTCGGGATACCTTGTCAATAATTGAGTCAGATAAGATCAAAATTTAAATGATTTTTATCGATCATAAAAATAAATCAAAAAAGTGTTATTTTTATACGATTGACACTTTCAATTATTATGTATATAGGTCGATTTTGGAACGCCATGTTACCCTCGCTGCATGATAATTTTTTATGCTATCTGTATTTTATTAAGTGTTTCTCACATTATTTTTCATCTAGAACAAAAGGTCCTACTGTTCACTGAACTTTATAATTCTGTAAAAAAAAAACAGAAGCTCATTCTCATTATACCCTTTATTGCCGAACCAAAAAAATGTTTGAATCACTCTAAAATACTTGTGCACTTGAAGTCTCTCATCTCCGTAAAAAGTTAGAATCGTCAATCTAATAATTTTTAACGATATGTCTTACGATTATTATGAGGAAGATAAATTCTGAAAGATCCTTTGTTGGCCAAAAGCAAAGAGGGTCATCTAAATTTAAAAAGGGATTTTAAATCTTCCTTTAGAATCGACTTATATCAATTCTACAAACGTCACTCTATCTCAACTAATACATTATCTCCGTGGAGACAAAGTCTCTCACATTGACCGAGTTCCTTGAAATTTTTCTCTATGAAAAATCGAGAGCCCTATTCTCCCAATTGATGCTGCTGTGCATTGTTGTGGAAGCTTCACTTTTCTCTCCGTTCGTCTCTGAAGGAGGAAAAATTTTAAATTTTATTTGAAAAGAAATGAAGGAAGAAAAGAAAGATAAGGATTTATCCTTTCTTACTCGTAAAAAATTTGAAGCGTAAATTTTTTCCTTTTTTCTTTTTTCATTAATAAATCTCCTCTCATCCCATCTAAATTGACCCTTACGAAAATGTAGAACCGTCACATTAATATATCAGAAGTGCGATTAATAAGTGCACAGATAAAGACCATTGATTAAATTGACCCTCACGATGTTTGGGAGGAGGTGAGAAGAGGAAAAGTAAAAAGAAGATAATTTTTAACTTTGTTTGGGAGGGGATGAGAGAATAATAGATAAGGAGAAGAGAATTTTAAATTTTATTTGGGAGGAGATGAAAGAAGGGAAAGGAAGAATAAATTTTAACCCCTCTATTCATGAAAAGAGAGATTTTCTTACACCCTAATTTTATAGTGAAAATTTTACTTCTCCTCCTCTTCCTTTTCTTTTTCTCCCTTTCATTTTTTCTTTCCATTTCGTTACTTACACTTCTCTCACCTCCTCCCAAATAGTCTTAATTATAGAAGGTCATTGTCTTATATGGACAAAGATCAATTCCCGGGGAGGTTATGATTTTAGGCTATCGATCGATCCCCTCCTTTGCACTTACCACATAGATTCTTGATTTACCTCCTCTACCGGTAGGGGCAACCGGAGGGGGGGTCGCTAATATGATGGTTCTATATTTTTTATAAAAGATCATTGTCATTCCCGAGGGATAGCTTAGTTAGTAAGTACAAAGGGATAACTCTTAAGTGGGCAGGGATCAATTCTCGAGAAGGTCATGACTTTGGACTATTAATCGACTTTTTTTTTTGCACTTGCCACATAAATTCCTGATTTATTTCCTCCACTGGTAGGGGCAACCGGAGGGGCCGCTAATGTGGCGGTTTCACATTTTTTGTAGAAGGTCATTGTCAATCCCTAGGGCTAGCCTAGTTGGTAAATTTAAAGGGGTATTAAGTGGACATGGGTCAATTCTCGAGAAGGTCATTACTCTAGACTATTGACCGATCCCCTCCTTTGTACTTACCACTTAGGTTCCTGATTTACCTCATCCATCGACAGGAGCAGACGGAGGGGGTCGCTAATGTGACGGTTCCTTATTTTTTTTTAGAAGGTCATTGTCACATACGTTCTTAATTTATCTCATCTACCGATAGGGATAGTCGAAGTGGGGCTCTAATATGGTGGTTCCATATTTTTTTAGAAGGTCATTGTCAGTCCTAGGGCTAGCATAGTTGGTAAGTGCAAAGGGATGAATTCGTGAGAAGATCATGACTCTGAGTTATCGATCGATCTTCTCTTTTGTACTTGTCATTTAGATTCCTGATTTATCTTCTCCATCGGTAGGGACAATCGGAGGAGTTGCTAATGTGACTTTTTTTTTTTGTGTGTGTAGAAGGTCATTGTCATTCACTTGGATTCCGATAATTTGAAAAACCGAAACCCTATTTTCTCGGCCAAAGCTCTTGCATAGCTGCCCAGCTAAAGCTCTTGCATAGCTGCCTTCTCCATTATCTTCTTCCTTTGGCTTAATTAGTGCTACTTTGGTCGAAGGTCGTTGTCACTCACCTACATTCTGACAATTTGAAAAACCGAAACCCTATTCTCCTGGCCAAAACTCCAACTTTCGACATCCGAAGCCTTCGTTCGTGTGAATCAAAATCCTAGTCTCCTTCCACCTAAAGCTCCCTCTTGCAAAGTTTTGTTCAAACTCCCATTGTTGCTTGGTTCTACTGTTACATCCGGCAAGAGAATCGTAGGTGCAAAGTGGTTTATTACCTTCGAGTTTCTAACTTATAATCATCTCCGAAGGTAATATTTTTTTAGGTTATATGTTGTTTTATCAAAGTGGTTTGATTGAATTTTATCAAGCTTGATTGTATTTTACTATCATAGGATATTAAAGAAATTGCATCAAACTTCATTGGATGAGTGTGTTGAAATATTTTATAGGATTTTTTTTTCTAAAAAAAATATAGAATCGTCACATTAACGGTCCCTCCGGCTGCCTCTATCGATGGAGAAGATAAATTAGAAATCTAAACAATAGTATAAATGAGAGAATCGATTGATAATTCAGAGTTATGATCTTCTCGAAAATTGATCCTTGTCTATTTAAAAATTATCTTTTTGTATTTACGATTTTTTTTCTAAAGCTTCCAGAGTCTATTTGAAAATGCTTTCTTCAGACACGCTCAACTTATAAATAGTATTCCCTTTGCTTTATTCCTCGACTTATCAAAAATATCACAACTCAGGGGATTACTAATAAACATATTTGAGAATTGAGATTCAGAATCAAAGACATTTAAATTTTGCACCGTCACTATATCCTTTCCAATGAAAGATGTAGCATTGTTGTTTGGAATTCCAAAAGAGACAAAAATGTTTGAATGTATACTAATATTGATTTTGATGAATTATTTGAAATTTTTTCTCAATTAAAGAAGTCAGTCGATTCAAAATAGAAAACTTATCGAGGATATATTATCTTTCGATGGATTTAGATAAAGATGTTTTGTTGTTCTATACATTTTATATTTTATATCTATTTTCTTTTATTTTTTTATTGGTGCAATCGATTTTAAATCAAATTTGACTAAGTTCGAATTAGACTCGAATTGAGTTTTGATGTTTAATAATATGAATGATTACTGAAGTATGGTATGAGACATTCGAGTTGTGTGATGAAGAGTGATGAAGGAGTTTGATTAATCATCATTATATCATGCCGACCATGATGTAGTTAAAGTTTGATGGAAGGAGTTTAGAGAGGAGTCAAGTAGATTAAGGTTAACTGGATACTTGATAAGTAGAGAAGTTAAGTGAAGAAGTCTAATATGTCAAGATTGATTGAATACTTGATAAGTGGAAAAATTAAGTGAAGAAATCAAGTAGGTAAAGGTTGACCGAATACAAAACAAGTGAAAAAAATTCAAGTAGATCAAAGTTGACCAGATACTAGATAAGTGAAGAGAAATCAACATGGATAAGATAGAATTAGACATTTAGCGATTGGAAGCACCAACTTGGACAAAGAGGGGGGGGGGGTTGAATAGCAATTATTTCATCATTTGTTACAATTTTGATTGTGTTCATCTACAAACTTCATTATGCGCAACAGAAATAATAAAGGATAAAACCAAAAGTAAAGACAAACACTTACAACACCGTTGTTTAATGTGATTCGGAGATACAACTCCTACTCCACGATAATCTTTAAAGTGGATCACTCCTCTCCAATGGTTCCACTAGCTTCCTCCTTTAGGTAAGTATGAAGGTTGAGTAAACCTCTATTGGTGCAATCGGTCTAGGTCACGATTGACCAAACTCGAGTGAGATTCGAATAGGGTTTTGATATTTGACAATGGATTTGACCATGGGTTGTCAATTGTTTGACAATATGGGTTTGACCATATGTTGACCATATGACTAATAGACGATTAGGACATCCAAGGTCATATGGAGGAGATTATCATGAAGGAGATTATTGAAGCAATCGACCTCAGCCAAAGGTTGACCAAGCTCGAGTAAGACTCGAGTGGAAGTCCAAGTTTGGAGACTTGGTAAGGGAAAGTCCAAGAATGAATTCTTAGCAATGGAAAAGTCCAAATATGAATACTTGACAAGGAAAAGTCAAAGAATGAATTCTTGGCAATGGAGAAGTCCAAGAACGAATTCTTGGCAATGAAAAAGTTTAAGTATGGATGCTTGGTAAGGAAAACTCCAAGGGTGGAGTCTTGGCAAGGGAAAGTCCAAGTATAAATACTTGGCATAGGAAAAGTACAAGGGTGTAGTCTTGGCCATGTAAGTACAAGGGTGTAGTCTTGGCGGCGAAAGCCCAAGTATGGAGACTTGGTAAAGGAGATCCGTTAGCATGACAAGGCTGATGGAAGCACTTGAAGACTAAGGTTAAGGGTGAGGATTCGTGGACTCAAACCAAGGACTTAAGGCTGATAGAAGCGCCTTGTTCCATATCACTTTTTTAGCTTTCCTTTTTCTGCACTAATTATACTATCCTACTGTATTGGACTGTAAGAAACTGTATCCCCTCTTTGCTATCAAACTAAGGTGGCATTTGATTGATGGGTTTGGAATAAGGGAATGAGAATGAGAATCATATTGAGTATTTGATTAATGGGTTTGGAAATCATGTTAGGGAATCATTTCTAAGAAGGGGAGCTCGAGGAGGATTTCGTAGCAGTTCTTTGGAGACTTTGAAGGGAAAGTGTTGTTGCATTCCAGATCTTCAAGAGCTTTCCACAGCAACCAAGCAAGTAAAGAAAAAACATTCCTTTGTAAAGTTTTCTTTACTTGCATTTATTCTTCATTATATAATTGTATTTTTCTTGTTGTTTTTTGTAAGAGGTTTCTCCACCTTCGACGTGTTGCCAAGAAGGAGAAGGCAAAGTGAGGATAGATCACTAGGTCGCTCGTGGAGTAGGAACTGTAGGTTCTGAATCACGTAAAACTTTGTGTTGTGCTTATGAGTTTGTTTCATATTTTCTTTATATTTGTTTCCGCTGCATACTAATAATCTTGTAGACAAGAATGAATGCAATTGAGCATACAAATTGATGAATGTTATTCACCACCTCTAGTGCACTAACGGTCCCAATAAGTGGTATTAGAGCAAAGTTGCTCTTCTACGGACTGACATTCGAAGGAGCACAGAGATAGAGGGAATGGAGTTTGGAGACGGATTTGGACTCAACACTCGGTTTCCACTGCCATATGGATTTGGAGGATTCAACCAATGGAGGGCGAGGATTGAGGTGTTCTTCCAGATGAACCTGGAAGAATAGTTCGCATTGACGGGAGGGTTCAAGGCTCCAATAGACAAGAAAGGAAAAAAAAAATCTAAAAAGAAGCAAGTGGACTGTGTAGGGTCGATGGTGGCCCACTAGAGGGGGGGGGGTGAATAGCCTTTATCGTAGACGGTGGAAGTCGTTCGTTCGTTGCACGTCTACAATCACTATTAGCGCAAGCGGAATATACTAATACAAACAATAAAAATAAAGCAAAGGAAGAATAGAAACACAAACGCTAACACCACAATGTAATGTGGTTCACGGCCTCGCCGCTAATCCACGGTCCGATTCGTCTAAGGTGAATCACGCCTAAAGCTTTCACTATTCTCTCCTTTGCACCAAGCTAGGTGGAGGTAACCTCTTTACACAAGAATCACTCCTCTTACAATTATGATGTAAATAAACTCAAGTAAGAGGATGGAAAACCTTTAGGGCACTTTGGGAGAGTTTAGAGCATGAACATTAGCCTCCCAAAGGCCCTCACCCCTCCTCTTTATAGAGGAAGAGGGTTTCTTCCCATTGACACAGGACCAGTCGACTGATGCCCTGATCAGTCGACTGATCCCATAGCCGTTGCCCAATAATGACTTCTTTCACGTTGGATTCCATCCAACAGCTCCCACATCAGTCGACTGATCTTGCCATCAGTCGACTGATGGAGCTATCAGTCGAGTGCCGGAAGTGAGCACTCCATTCTATGCCCGAAACCCTTACGACCAGTCGACTGATGCCTTCATCAGTCGACTGGTGGTCTCGTAGTCGACTGTCAATCCATGACAGTCGACTGTTGGCACATGAACTGGACTCGAATACTAGTCGAGTCACAGTCGACTTAGAGTAGTCGACTATCATTACATGGCAGTTGACTAATGTCAAAAAATCCCATCCGACACTTAGCCAATTGGCCAAGTTCCACCTAGGCGCACTACCCTTTCCCGGGTTACATTCGCTCACTCTCATTCCTTGGAGTCCCTCGCCTTTGAAGTTGTCTTCGTCCGACCACGTCCCTCGAATGCGCCAAGTGCACGACTCTGCAGTGCCATCCTTCGCGTCTCGCCCTGAAGTATACTTCCTTCGGCTTCACTCCAATCTCCTCGTCCGGCGGTCCCTCGGATGCTCCAAGCGCACGGCTTCCATAAAGCCATCCTTCACCGACTCAAGGACCGAGTCATGAGAGGTGAAACTCGTCAATGCTCCATGTGCGCATTACTAAGTCCTGCAAGACTCCAATGCACATATCAAATCCAATCATCCTAACTTAAACCCTTTGCCACACACATCAAAACCATATCACGGGTTGATTGCCCTAACAATCTCCCCCTTTTTGATGTGTGACAATCCGTTTAAGTTAGGTAAACATTTGATAAAAATATTAAGGTAAGAAAGCATGTAAATAAACATGATTATCAACTCTCCCCCTTAATACATGAAACTCCCCCTAAATGCAATTCTCCCCTTACTTAAACATCCATATTTCTCCCCTTTGACACCATCAAAAATATTTAAATAAAGTTTATATAAGCATGTCATCAAATCTAGGGAACAAAAATTACCAAAACATGCCTTAAATTTGAGAAAAGAGGTTACTGGGCATGTTTTCAGTCGATCAGTCGACTGACACTCTGATTTCGGATTTTTCTAATTTTCAGGGTGAAATTCAGAAATACATTAAAAATTATACAAAATTCAAAAAATCATGAAATTTAGGGAACACATTTCTTTTAAGGCCCTTTATCAGTGAAAAATAGTTTTTCATGAAAAAAACTTGTATTTCCAAGATTTTGCCAAAAATCCAAAAGTTTAAAAATCAACTAGGTTTTTGATCAAGTTTGTATCAATTTTAACACCTAGTTTTGCTTTGGATTATTTCAAAACAGGAACACAGATTTTAAAGTAAGAAAATGTTTTGAAAACATATAAAATATCCAACCATGATCTTTGGGCAATATGTCTATGAATTAAACATAAGCCTTCCCCATGATTGATCTATTATTGCTATTTTGATACTTTAAATGACCATCTAAATGCCATAGGTATTAGTGGACCATTTGTATCTTCCTATTATCTCACTCATGCTAAGTTTTCAATCAAGGTAGCCTATGGTGAGTGTGAGATGTTCCTAAAGGTATTTGTATATACTTAACCATTAATTTCATGCAATTCTATACAAAGTTAAGTATCATCCTAGCATACAACATGATCATAAAGACATATATGTATTGATTTCATATTATGATCATGAAACACATGTATCACTAAAATTGTAATCATGCATTAGGTATAAAATTATGATAATAAATCAAATATCACCTAGAGCATGATTTGAACCCTAATGCCCATGACTATGTGCCAAATATCAAGATCATAATTCATGATTACAAACATGTGTAACAATTACATTAACTATCATGATTTAAGCATTATTATCAATTTATGGGCACATTATCATCACCCAACACTATGCTAAAATTTTGTCCCGTCATCCTAAGTCAACCAAAAATATGATATAGGTAAATTCCATATGGTTGACTATCCTAGGGTTTTCCTAACTCTTAAGGATGGATTTAGGAACCCAAAATAAGTTCTTTCCTATTGGGTTCACTAAAAATTCCTTAGGGATCCATTTTCTAGCTATTATTTTCTTTTTATCTTGACCCCTAGCGATTAGACATTTATAGGCCTTTTCATTTTTATTTTCCTTATATCCTAGGCCTTTCTTATTGAAACTTGCCCTTTGGCTCCCTATGATCATGTTAAGGGTGTTGGAGCCAATAGTGAATTTTTCTAGGGCCTTGGTTAAATGATCTACTTTCTCTCTTAAAGCCCTATTTTCCTCTATGCATGCATCATTAACATCAAATGACATATAAAGATCATGTGAGCATGCATCATCATGACTAGAAGAATCATTATCATTAATAGTTAAGCATGCTTTTTCTAATTTTTCTTCTAAGTCCTTAATTTGATCTAGCATGTATTTGTTCTTTTTCTTTGCCCTAAACAAGTCCTTAGTGAAGCTAGATATCATGGAAACTATTTTCTTGGGTGAGAGATTCGTTACCATAGTTTCCATGTCTTCTTCTTCGGATGAGGAGGATGATGAAGAGCCTCCCCCTTCACTAGAGCTCTCCTCACTTGAACTTGCTTCTTCATTTTCGGAGGAGGAGGTGTCTAGGTCATCAAACGCCATCAAAGCAAGGTTGGTGACAAAAGCATTCTCCTCTTCCAATAATGATGATGATGATGAGGGGTCATCCCATGTCCTTGCCTTTAGTGCCTTGGCCTTCCCCTTTTCTTTGGCCTTCTTCTCCTCTTCCTTCTTCTTGCTCCTCTTTTTCTTCTTTTCTTCCTTCTTCCTCCTCTCTTCTGTGCTCTTATTTAGAAGGGGACAATTATCCCTTATGTGTTCCTCTCCTTGGCAATTATAGCAAATTACTTTCCCACTTGGTCTTCTTCTCCTATCATTAGATTTATTAAATTTAAAATTTCTCAAAGCACGCCTTACCTTCCTTACCATGTATTCTTCTTCCGTGCTATCCATGGAGGAAGAGGAGGATGCTTCATTGGAGGAGGAGGGAGTCTCCATCTTCTTCTTCCCCTTGTTGGCCAATAGTGACACTCCTCTTGATGGCTTGATGCTTGGTTCTTCACTTATACCCTCAAGCCTTGTTTCATGTAGCTCCATGGTGGAGAAGAACTCTTCCAATGTGCTCACTTCTAGGTTCTTCGACATGTAGAAGGAGTCCACCATTGAGCTCCATTTCGATGACCGGGGAAAAGCATCGATTGCTTTCATGAGCATATCCCGGTTCGAAAGTCTTTCTTCTACACTTGTTAGCCCAATTAATATTTCTTTAAACATAGAGTGCAAGGAGGTTACCTTTTCTCCCTTTTCAAGTTTGATATTTGATAGTTGGGAGTGGAGGAGGTCTCTCTTTGCAAGCTTGGCCTCCGAGGTACCTTCATGAAGCTCTACTAGCTTCTCCCACATCTCCTTGGCACTTGCACACTCCCCTATCCGATTCACTTCTTGTTGGGGGAGTACGTTGTAAAGGTGATGTTTGGCTTTTGAGTTCGCCAAGTACTCTTTCCTTTGCCTCTTATTCCACCTTGATTTCTCCAATGGCTCCCCTTCTTAGGTATTTCAAAGCCATTTTCTATTATTAATAGAATTTCGAAATCGGTTTCGAAAAATACATCCATTTGCTTCTTCCACTAAGCAAATTCTCCCTCGAACTTCGGTGGATGAATGTTAGAGCCGACCATCTCTTGATATATTGCTTGTAGCGGCGGTTAGTCCTCAACAAGCACCTTAGCTCTGATACCACTTGTAAGGTCGATGGTGGCCGGCTAGAGGGGGGGGGAATAGCCTTTATCGTAGACGATGGAAGTCGTTCGTTCGTTGCTCGTCTACAATCACTATTAGCGCAAGTGGAATATACTAATACAAACAATAAAGACAAAGCAAAGGAAGAATAGAAACACAAACGCTAACACCACAATGTAACGTGGTTCACGGTCTCGCCGCTAATCCACGGTCCAATTCGTCCAAGGCGAATCACGCCTCAAGATTTCACTATTCTCTCCTTTGCACCAAGGTAGGTGGAGGTAACCTCTTTACACAAGAGTCACTCCTCTTACAATTATGATGTAAATAAACTCAAGTAAGAGGATGGAAAACTTTTAGGGCACTTTGGGAGAGTTTAGAGCATGAACATTAGCCTCCCAAAGGCCCTCACCCCTCCTCTTTATAGAGGAAGAGGGTTTCTTCCCGTTGACACAGGACCAGTCGATTGATGCCCTGATCAGTCGACTGATCCCGTAGCCGTTGTCCAATAACGACTTCTTCCATGTTGGATTTGTAATATATTGGGGGAAACAAATTAAATAATAATATAATAATATAATTTTTAAATGAGATAAATAAAATAAAGTTATTTATTTATTTTATTAAAAGGGAATTTATTAATTATTAATTTTAGTCGATAATTGCTGGATAAAAATTAGATTTGGTTAAGTCTAATTATTTATCAAAAATATTGATTAAATTAATTAACCTTAAGATTATAAAATCTAGGTTGGGATTTTAATTAAAAAGGTAGGTTTTGGAATTAGTGGTGGAATTCTTTTTTTTTTTCGTGCTCGTCGAATCACCGCACCGCAGCATCCCTCTTCACCGCCATTTCCTTCTCACGAGCTCGAACCGCCGCCGTCATCTTCTCCCCCCGCACGTCGCCCACGGCCAGCTCACCGTCGTCGCCGTTTACAGTGGCCAGGTCATCGTCGTTACGGTTGACAGCCACGTCGCCGCCTCCTCCCGATTTCTTCTCATCGCGACCACTTCTCTTCCCCATTCGCGACGTCTCTGCCTCCTCATCTTCGCTGCAGTGGCCAGAGCTCGTACGGTGGGAGGTCCGGTCGGAAGCAAGGTCGCCAGCAGCCTTCCCTCTCTATCGATTTTTCTTGGGCAGTTCTCCCAGTTGCAGCGACATCTCCTCCTCTCCACCGCTGCGACTGACATCTTTCCGGTGGGAGGTTCGACTGGAGGGAGGGACACCGGTTGCATATCTAGCGGCATGGTTTGGGTGGGTACTCGGTTGGAGCAGGGGTTTGCCGCTAGAAATTAGGTGAGTGAGGCTATTCTTCCTTGATCTTAGATGAGATCCCTTTTGAGCGTAATTTTTCAATTGTAGCTCAAATCGTTGCAAATGTTTTTTTTTTACAGCAGTATTTGGTGTTGGTGTTAGGTTTCCGACGAACAGGGCAGTTTTGGGGAGGAATACTGCCGAGGGAGTTCTAGGGCTGGTAAGTATGATCAATCCTCTTATTCTTATTGGTAAATTGCTAGATTTCGGTTGTGGGATGGTGTTGGTGTTGCACGGCTGTGGCTGAGTGGGAAGGGGTTGTGCACGGCTAGGTGTTTGGAGGTTTGTTAGGCTATGGGTCTTGGTTGTGAGGTTTGATATGCATTCTGTATGGCTGTGAATTGGGTTATGGGTCGGTTGAGAAGGCTGTAATGGTTGTTGATTATGGTGCTTGAGTTAGGGAGATTGTAAATCTGGAAGGTGAGTTCGTATGGAAATCCTAACTGGATTTGGTTAGATGTACAAGTGGGGGTTTCTAATTCGTATTCAATAAAAGGATGTGAATATAAAAAACTATATAGTAGTAATTTAGCACGTTGTTGTGTGCTTGGATTTGATGGTAATTATGTTTTATGCAAGTTTTGGTCATGAGACAGGTCTATGGGTGTAAAGAGTTCATGATTACGATCATTATAGCAGGCGGGTATTTTGACTTATCTTTTAGATATGGTCATATAGATATGCTTAGTTGGGTATAGCTTGCAATAATTTTTATGTTTTATCTGCCTTGTATGTCACTGTGTCATACATGATACATGCATTGCTATCTTAGTTGATATTATCTTGATACATGCATTTGATCAGCTTTTAGTTATACCTTCCCTGTTTTACTTAGGTCATTGATATGTACCCATTTGTTTGTGCATATTATTCGGAGACGTATTTTAGTTGGTGTTACATGCTTTAGTGTCATGCACCATCTTGCATGATTGCATGCTGGCTGGATGGGGTTCCTTTGTAGTTGAGCCTGCAGCCAGTTACATGTTCTGCATACACTGCCACTCATGGGTTATCAGAAGAGTGTGTGCAGTATCTCTGTCAAGCTCCACTGGTCCGCTCATGGGTAGCGGTGAGGCAGCGTGGTAGTGGGCAAGGATCCCTCCTTTGGTCTACGACATCGGGAGATGAGAGCATTGTTCCCCCACTCTGTTTGGGGCAGGAGGATAGGTGTACTCCGACAGCATCCTGTCCACTCGGTCACTCAGAAGCAGTGATGACAAAGTGGACAGTTGTCATAGCCCTACCCACTCAGCTTCACCATCGCGTGTGAGGCGGCTGACTGGCGTCAGGGGTGACCATGTCATTTGCATCGCATGCATATTGCATGGATGACATTTGTATTGTGTTTGCTGCATTTTGGTTGCTGCCTTGGATGTTGCATATGATTGACATGCATACAGGATATATTTTTGTATTTGGTCTGACGACTTTATTTCTGTTAGTATGGCACATGTTCCTAGGTCAGGATAGGAGATTCAAGTAAGTACAGTCTTTTCGCATTTCTTTCTTGCATTTCCTATTATTGATTAGTAGACTGTACTAACATGATTATTATTGTTAGTTATATCTTACTATGCATGTCGACTTGATATCCGCTGAGTTCGTTGAACTTACCCCATTGCTTTACATCTATTTCAGGTTGAAACTGCCAGGAGAGTCTAGCTGCCAATCCCCCTCATCGAATTGGTCTTATTTTGGTCTTATGGTTTCGGTTTTTGACTAGAAGACATGTTTAGGATTTGTGTTTTGATTATGTGTTCGTGGATGTTTTAGTGGTTCTTGATATGTCCTTGTTGACTTTTTATTCGATTTATTTTGGTTGTGTATTCCTGCTCAGATGGCAGAAGAAGTGAGTCTAGAAGTTGTAGATTCCTTATTTATTTTGGTTGATTGCCTGAGGCCACATATTATGTATATTGTGTTGTGGTATGTTCTGACCATGTTGGCCGATGTATAGTAGGTCGTGTGGGCCTTGTATTTCAAGATTTGTATTGTCACCTGTACAGAGGAGATGCTGTCAGATTTTCGTCTGGCGGGAACTTCCTCGGGGCGTGACAATTTATTTGGTATCAGAGCGTAGGTTTTCGAGTTCCTTAGGGTCTTTGGGTTTTTGGAGTTGAGTTCCTTAGGGTCTTTAGGTTTTTGGAGTTTGCCACGTTTGGCAGGTTAACTTGAGTATTTTCGGATTTGTACGAATTTTCAACGATTTTTATGTTTCGGAAATTCGAGGTATTATTGACGAGGTCAATTTGGGGATTTGGCGGCGATAGGACATCTCCAGACGGCTAACAGGTGAATAAATTCTAGAGATAAATTTTCTAAATTTACTGCATGATGATATGATTACGTTGCTTACGTGGTTTAATGTATATTTGCACTTGATGCTCTATAGCATATTGTTTTGACTTTGTACTGGCATGACCCCTTTAGATATACCCTAAATAAAATTTCGGCCATTGATTGCCATTAGTATGACTATGCTGTCGTTTATTGGATATCGTTGTTATGTATTTATTTAGTTATGTGTTATTGCGGTGGATACCATGATTGAGACTAGTAGAGAGAAAATAACTTAGATGAGGTTATTCCGTAGGAGCGGATCTCAGGAATGAAACATTAGTAAAACCCTAGGTGTTGGAACCCTAGGTGTAATAACCTGGATGTGCTTATTAGTATATGTTTATCCATTTACTATTTCAGCTGATATGCTGATCGGACTAGTAGAGGTCGTATGATTAGGATGCGATTAATCCTTAGAGGGTATATAACGTTGGTCATATCTATTGGCTGCCAACTATATCACCCATTTATGGTTGAGAAAGGTTTACAGTAGAGTTTCCCTATAGGTGCTTTGTATATTTGTGGTCAATCATGCCTCCCAATCATGGTTGAGATGACCTACCGTAAAGTTATACTCTTGCATTATCCGTTCGGAGTTGGTGATAATCGGATTCATAAGACGTCTGTAGCTAGATAGCTACTTTACATCTTAAGTACCCATGAGATCTGTTCGTGGTAGCATGTTGTAGCATGCATGATTGAACTGGTAGAAATGGTATAATTTAGGCTTAACCCTCTTGCCGGGCTTGTTAGTAGATTTGTCCTTATTGGCCTTGATAGACGTTTCCTGTTAGCTGGGACGAAACCCTATGCTTAATCGTCTCGACGTGATTATTAGTGGACTTATGATTTTTATCGACCTTGATAACCATTCATGTTAGAAGGGTTGGAACCTTAGATTTAACCATCTCGACATATTTATTTATAAGTCGATGATCTTTACCGACTTTGGTAAACATTTCGTATTAGAGGTGTTGAAACCCTCGCTTGACCGTCTCAATGGGATTAATTGTAGATCGATGATCTTTATCGACTTGGATAGTCATTCTATGCAAGATGTATTGGATAACCCTAGGCTTAACAACCTAGGATAATCGACTGTCCACGCGACCCAGTAGTGGTAGCATTCGTGGTAGCATGTCATTGCCCGCAGACATTGAGTCTTTCTACTGCCTGTCTACCCACGAGTCCCATTCATGGTAGCATGTAGTTGTGCGTAGACAATGCTTAGTATATTGATTGTCGACCCACGAGTTCCGTTCGCGGTAGCTCATAGATAGTTTCCTTTATATTACCTCGAGAGCCAAGAGGCTTTGTCATGGTATCTAGATGTGCATTGCTTCTAGATTGCAATGGTTGTGTATGTTGCGGGTATATTTATTATACTGCTGACCAGGTTAGTTGTAGACTGATATTGGTACTCTAAGGGTTGGGTTACGTTAGTTTGTTTTCTTTGACTTCCATTATGTGCATTAGGATTATGCACTATTGTCTATCCATCCATTGAGTGGTTGTACTCACCCCCTCCTCACTTATCCTTTAGGTTAACTGATGGAGGACATGCCCTATTAACCTACCTTCATGTCACTCAGAGAGTCCCTTGTCGTGCTTGTCCTACTGCATCGTCGAGATGTTGCTTTGTTTACTTAATCGGTATTGCATTTTGTTTATGCACTTTGGATTTTGTCGCAATTTGATTTAGTGTCATAAAACTATTTTACTTTAATTGATTTATGTTTAGTCATGCATGGATGTAGTTAATTAAAATATTTGTATTTCTATTATTATTTCGAGGTTTTTACCAGATCTGGTCCATGTATTTCGGAATATTGTCACTAAGGGGCTCCTCCGTCATTTGGATGACGGATATGCCCCCGGGACATGACAATTTTATTGGTTTGCGATTTTGGTTTGTGGGTTTTGTGTTTCAAGGATTTTCTTTTCCTTGGATTTTTGGGAGTTCTCGTGTTTTGGGACCAGACAAGCTGAAGGATATCTCTTAGCTATAGAAAAAGTATTGTCTTTAGTGGTTACTGTACTTTAGTGGTTAGGAAAAGTATTGACTTAGTGAAATTGCCCCTACTCATGGTCGTGGACGAGTTCGACGACACATTGACCTTGAGGAATCTAATGATGATTTCAGAAGTACGGACTCTTTAGAGGTGCCGACTGATGTCGAATTAGGAAGCTAGGGATTTGGCTGCTAGCCACCGATTTGAAGGATAAGGAGTAAACTCTCAGAGAATATCAGTCCCTACTATTAGTGATTTGGTTATGAATAAGGCGTGTATACCTACACTGGTCAAGACGATGAAAGATCATTTTACCTTATTATAGGAGGTGTTGGATGGGATATTTAGCTGTCCCAATATTTCTTCTAGAGAAGATCTGGAACTCTTTGTTAAAAGAGAGACGGACCTTTGAGGTTATGCATCGATTATCGATGATAGAATGCGGTAGTTATGGAAGGAAATGAATATCCTTCATTATGGATAGAGGATCTATTTAGATCAACTATAGGACACCTGTGTATACTCTAGGATTGATTTGTGACTGGTGGGTTGATATTGTAGTGACATGGTGTCATACAATTGTCATTGTTGTTGTGATGATTGGTATATCATCAACCTAGAGTTAAGAGAATGCAGGTGTGTAGCGATGACAATTTCATACTTGGTATGAATTGTATGAGCTTTTGATTATCTTATTAGACTTATTGACGACTTAGTCGTCCAGAGATTTGGGAAGTCGTGTATTCTGTACACGATTGGATCAATTGTGGTCGTTGGAGTTGCGTAACTTGGCCACTGTTGATGGTGGTAGTTGGAGTTGCGCACTCGGCCACCATAGATGGTGGTTTCTTGGTATTGATTTGATTATTACTATAGATATGGATAGGATGCTCTAGTGGTACTACATCACTGACTGGTGAACCAGGAAGGTGATAGAATTTACTTGGTCTGAAGCTTGTGAAACTAGTTTCAGGGTTCAGACGATGGTTGACTTTTATGCCAGTGTTGATTAATCATTCTGGTGTGGATGGAAGGGTAGTGTACATGGATGCATCATTTCGGGGATGGAAGGCTATTGAATAAGACGTATCCTAAGCTTACGACAGTCTAAAGAATTGCGAGGTAAGCCGTCATATATATGGCGTGGACTTAGTAGTTATTATGTTGTTTTGTAGAGGTGAGGAGCAGAGACCAATAGAGCAGGGCGTTCTTGTTATCATGGTTGCTTAGTCATCTGTTAGGACGAGAGTCCGAGAGGCTCAGGTCGGTGATCAATACTTACAGTTCATTGGCAGTCAGATAACCTCTGGACAGCAGACTGAGTTCACCCGAGATGACGAAGGTATTATTTATTTTCGGGGCAGATTATGTGTACCTCAGTCTCACCCGATCATAGAGGAGTTACTTCAGGAGGCTCATCGCTCTCGATTTACGGTCTACCCAGGCGGAACCCGCATGTATCGAGATTTAAGGCGTTTGTATTGGTGGAATGACATGATGAAAGACATAGCAGATTTCGTAGCTAGATGTCTGGTTTGTCAGTAGGTGAAGGCTGAACACCAGAGACCAGCCGGACTATTTCAGAGGATTCCTATTCCTGAGTGGAAGTGGGATCACATTACCATGGATTTTGTGGTGGGTTTGCCTAGGACACGTCAAGGTCATGACGCGATTTGAGTAGTCGTTGATCGACTAACCAAATTCGCGCACTTAGCGATTCTGAAGACCGACTCTTTGGATCATTTGACAGAGTTATATTGTCGGGAGATCATCATATTGCATGGTGTTCCTTTGAGCATTATATCAGATAGGGTCCTCCGGTTCACGTCCCGATTCTGGCAGAGTCTGTAGCAGGCCTTAGGCACACAACTTCATTTTAGTACTGCATTCCATCCGCAAACAGATGGACAGTCTGAGCGGACCATTCAAACACTAGAGGACTTGCTGAGGTCCTATGTTATGGATTTCAGGGGCAATTGGGAGGACCACTTGCCATCAGTGGAATTTGCCTACAATAACAGCTATCATTCGACTATCCAAATGGCCCCGTTTAAAGTATTATATGATAGACAGTGTCGTACACCCACCCTCTGGGGGGAGGTTGGGGAGGACCAGTTGCTAGGACCCCAGAGAGCTCAGCATGAGGTAGAGTTGGTCCGTACGATCAGACAGAGGATGGCAGAGGCACAGGATCGTCCGAAGAGCTATGCCGATCGGAGACGAAGACCTTTGGAGTTCTCTATTGGTTACCATGTATCCTTACGAGTCTCGCCCACTAAAGGGGTGAAGAGATTTGGCCTTCATGGTAAGTTAGCTCCAAGGTACATTGGTCCTTTCGAGATTTTAAAGAGGATCGGAGCAGTTGCTTACTGCCTAGCGATACCACCGTCCTTGGCAGGTATCCATGATGTGTTTCATGTGTCCATGCTGAGGAAGTATAGGTCAGACTCTACACATATTTTGTCAGATGTGTCAAGTTCCATTCAACCTGATTCTACTTACGAAGAGGTTCTGGTACGGATTCTGGATCACAAAGAACGATAATTGCGGAACAAGACTGTGCGACTTGTTAAAGTCTGGTGGAGTCACCACATCGATGAGGAGGCTACTTGGGTGTTCTATCTCTTACTCATTATACATTTGAGTGGAAAATTTGGGGACCAAATTTTTATTAGTGGGGGAGAATGTAATATATTGGGGAAAAAAATAATAATATAATAATATATTTTTTAAATGAGATAAATAAAATAAAGTTATTTATTTATTTTATTAAAAGGGAATTTATTAATTATTAATTTTAGTCGATAATTGCTAGATAAAAATTAGATTTGGTTAAGTCTAATTATTTATCCAAAACATTGATTAAGTTAATTAACCTTAAGATTCTAAAATCTAGGTTGGGATTTTAATTAAAAAGGTAGGTTTTGGAATTAGTGGTGGAATTCTTTTTTTTTCGTGCTCGTCGAATCACCGCATCGCAGCATCCCTCTTCACCACCATTTCCTTCTCGCGAGCTCGAACCGCCACCGTCATCTTCTCCCCCCGCGCACCGCCCACGGCTAGCTCGCCGTCGCCGCCATTTACAGTGGCTAGGTCACCGTCGTTGCGGTTGACAGCCGCGTCACCGCCTCCTCCCGATTTCTTCTCACCGCGACCACTTCTCTTCCCCATTCGCGATGTCTTTGCCTCCTCATCTTCGCTGCGGTGGCCAGAGCTCGTACGGGGGAGGTCCGGTCGGAAGCAAGGTCGCCAGCAACCTTCCCTCTCCAGTGATTTTTCTTGGGCAGTTCTCCCAGTCACAGCGACATCTCCTCCTCTCCTCCGTTGCGACTGACATCTTTCCGGTGGGAGGTTCGGCTGGAGGGAGGGACGCCGACTGCAGATCCAGCGGCATGGTTTGGGTAGGTACTCGGTTGGAGCAGGGGTTTGCCGCGAGAAATTAGGTGAGTGAGGCTATTCTTCCTTGATCTCAGATGAGATACCTTTTGAGCGTAATTTTTCAATTGTAGCTCAAATCATTGCAAATGTTTTTTTTTGGCAGCAGTATTTGGCGTTGGTGTTAGGTTTCAGGCGAACAGGGCAGTTTTGCGGAGGAATACTGCCGAGGGAGTTCTAGGGCTGGTAAGTATGATCAATCCTCTTCTTCTTGTCGGTAAATTGCTAGATTTCGGTTGTGGGCTGGTGTTGGTGTTGCACAGCTATGGCTGAGTGGGGAGGGGCTATGCACGGCTAGGTGTTTGGAGGTTTGTTAGGCTGTGGGTCTTGGTTGTGAGGTTTGTTATGCATTCTGTATGGCTATGAATTGGGTTGTGGGTCGGTTGAGAAGGCTGTAATGGTTGTTGATTATGGTGCATGAGTTAGGGAGATTGTAAATCTGGAAGGTGAGTTCGTATGAAAATCCTAACGGGATTTGGTTAGATGTACAAGTGGGGGTTTCTAATTCGTATTCAATAAAAGGATGTGAATATAGAAACTATATAGTAGTAATTTAGAATGTTGTTGTGTGCTTGGATTTGATGGTAATTATGTTTTATGCAGGTTTCGATCACAAGACAAGTCTACGGGTGTGAAGAGTTCATGATTATGATCATTATAGCAGGCAGGTATTTTGACTTATCTTTTAGATATGGTCATATAGATATGCTTAGTTGGGTATAGCTTGCAATAATTTTTATGTTTTATCTGCCTTGTATGTCACTGTGCCATACATGATACATGCATTGCTATCTTAGTTGATATTATCTTGATACATGCATTTGATCAACTTTTAGTTATACCTTCCCTGTTTTACTTAGGTCATTGATATGTACCCATTTGTTTATGCATATTATTCGAAGACGTATTTTAGTTGGTGTTACATGCTTTAGTGTCATGCACCATCTTGCATGATTGCATACTGGCTGGACGGGGTTCCTTTGTAGTTGAGCCTGCAGCCAATTACATGTTCTGCACACACTGCCACTCATGGGTTAGTGGTACATTAGGAGGGTGTGTGCAGTAGCTCTGTCAGGCTCTACTGGTCCGCTCATGGGTATCGGTGAGGCAGCGTGGTAGTGAGCAGGGATCCCTCCTCTGGTCTACGACACCGGGAGATGAGAGCATTGCTCCCCCACTCTGTTTGGGGCAGGAGGATAGGTGTACTCCGACAACATCCTGTCCACTCGGTCACTCAGGAGCAGTGATGGCAGAGTGCACATTTGTCATAGCCCTACCCACTTGGCTTCACCATCGCGTGTGAGGCTGCTGACTAGCGTCAGGGGTGACCATGTCATTTGCATCGCATGCATATTGCATGGATGACATTTGTATTGTATTTGCTACATTTTGGTTGCTGCCTTGGATGATTGACATGCATACAGGATATATTTTTGTATTTGGTCTGACGACTTTATTTCTGTTAGTATGGCACATGTTCCTAGGTCAGGATAGGAGATTCAAGTAAGTACAGTCTTTTCGCATTTCTTTCTTGCATTTCCTATTATTGATTAGTAGACTGTACTAACATGATTATTATTGTTAGTTATATCTTACTATGCATGTCGACTTGATATCCGCTGAGTTCGTTGAACTTACCCCATTGCTTTACATCTATTTCAGGTTGAAACTGCCAGGAGAGTCTAGCTGCCAATCCCCCTCATCGAATTGGTCTTATTTTGGTCTTATGGTTTCGGTTTTTGACTAGAAGACATATTTAGGATTTGTGTTTTGATTATGTGTTCGTGGATGTCTTGGTGGTACTTGATATGTTCTTGTATACTTTTTATTCGATTTGTTTTGGTTGTGTATTCCTGCTCAGATGGCAGAAGAGGTGAGTCTAGAAGTTGTAGATTCCTTATTTATTTTAGTTGATTGCCTGAGGCCACATATTATGTATATTGTGTTGTGGTATGTTCCGACCATGTTGGCCGATGTATAGTGGGCCGTGTGGGCCTTGTATTTCAAGATTCGTATTGTCACCTGTACAGGGGAGATGCTGTCGGATTTTCGTCTAGCGGGGACTTCCTCGGGGCATGACAGGATTCCATCCAACGACTCCCACATCAGTCGACTGATGGAGCTATCAGTCGAGTGCCGATAGTGAGCACTCCATTTTGTGCCCGAAACCCTTGCGACCAGTCGACTGATGCCTTCATCAGTCGACTGGTGGTCTCGTAGTCGACTATGAATCCATGGCAGTCGACTGTTGGCACATGAGCCGGACTCGAACACTAGTCGAGTCACAGTCGACTACCATTATATGGCAGTCGACTGATGTCGGAAAATCCCATCCGACACTTAGCCAATTGGCCAAGTTCCACCTAAGCGCACTACCCCTTCCCGGGTTACATTCGCTCACTCTCATCCCTTGGAGTCCCTCGCATTTGAAGTTGTCTTGTTCCAGCCACGTCCCTTGGATGCGCCAAGCGTACGACTCTGCAGTGCCATCCTTCGTGTCTTGTCCTGAAGTCTACTTCCTCTGGCTTCACTCTAATCTCCTCGTCCGACGGTCCCTCGGATGCTCCAAGCGCACGGCTTCCGCAAAGCCATCCTTCACCGACTCAAGGACCGAGTCATGAGAGGTGAAACTCGCCAATGCTCTATGTGCGAATTACTAAGTCTTGCAAGACTCCAACGCACATATCAAATCCAATCATCCTAACTTAAACCCTTTGCCACATAGATCAAAACCATATCACGGGTTGATTGTCCTAACAGACTGAGGACCAAGTTCAGACATCCGACGCACACGACAAGGTAACCAAAATTTTAGTTAACTTAATTCCTAACTGTATTTTGTGTAGACTAGGAAAATTTAGGGATGCAATTGAACTATGAAGAAAATTGATTAAGCTCCATGAAGAGCCCTTGTCGGCCCAAGATGATGATGAGTCCAAGGAAGAAGAAGAATGCTCATTATCTCAAGACCTTGAAGATCCAGAAGTCAAGAGATGTTCAACATTTGGAGTAGAAGAAGTCATAGAAGTCTCCACCTTTAGGACTGAGGGGGAGGAGAGATCATCACTGGAGCCAGAGCAAGAAAAGGAACCTTTAACCTCTGGACAAAATGGAGAATCTGACCAAACTTCCTCTAACGAGCAAGGTAACTCAAACATAGTGATTAAAAATAAAGATCATATAATATATTTTGAGTGTAGGGAGAAAGAACACTACAAGAGAAAATGTCTAAAATTGATCAAGATGAAAGCTCAACCACTACCTAAGGCGAAGGAGATGGTCAAGGAAGTCGGAGCCCCAACTCACAAGAGCAAGGAGCACATTGTGTGCTTCAAATGTAATCAAAAAGGGCATTATCGAAGCCAATGTCTGAGGGGGAGGAACCCAACCAAGGACATGAGAGGAGTATCACTTGTAGGAGGAGTTAAGGTGAACCTTAAGGTATTTTAATAATGCTCATACTTTATGTAAGGATAAAAAACATGCTAGCAATGTATCATGTAGCAATTTACTCACAATCGTTCATAAGAAGCATGTTAGTTATAAGCCTAAGGATCAATCTAGAAACAAATATGTTTTCTTAGGTGCTAAACATGATAATTTACCTAAAGACAACTCTAGAATTATTACCTCAAGAACGACACTACCTAAGGATAGGAAGGTAGACAACGTAGGCTTCCGCCCCAAGAAAAATAGACATATGCCTAGGAGGAAGAAGAATGTCCAAAGGTAAAATGGACAATCAAAAATTGAAGTATTAGAAGTAGAGAATCAGGCTTTGAGGTCAAAGCTTGAGAAAATGGAAAAGACCCTTAGGAAGATGGAAAATGTGTTTAAAAGGTCTAGTAGTCAAAATCTAGGGGTTGTTAGGAAGGAACCAACTATGGACAAGAAATGTTTGGGCAAGAAGACCATGCAAACCTACTATAATGCTCCATTTAACTATAGAAAAAACCTTAGGTCTAAGAATACCAAGGTTACAAGGGAGGCCATCCCTAGAGTTAACCATGGTAAGAGTCAAGTGACTAAGGCTTCGAAAAAGCCTAGCAAAGTCACTAGGAAGGTCACAAGAGAAGTCATCCCTAGAATTGACCTAGGTAAGACCATAATGACCAAGACTTCTAAACCTTGGAGGGACATTAGGAATGTACTAAGGGAGGTTATCCTTAGTGAGTACCTAATAAACCCAAGAAGCTCAAATAGATTTTGGATTCCTAGGAGCGTAATTCCCTCATACTATATATGTTGGACTATCAGGCTCTATCCTACAGTGCACTGATACCACTTGTTGGAATCCAAGGCAACTACGAGCATTGTCACACATCGCATCATCACCACAGATCGAAATTCTACGAGATGCATGCACAGCGGAAAACAAAAATTTGCTTGCATCTCATAGATCTCTTGCCAAGGTCACTTGCCTTGACCATAGATCATCACATAATTAAGCATAATAGGGTTAGAGAATAAAATAAGAAGAAGAGATCCTATCTCATGCATTCGTGATCCTCTCGGATCTATAGAAACCAAAAACAAGATTAAGAAATCTTGCCTCTACCGGTATCCACTCCGAATCTTCACAAGATAACCTTTCTCAAAGGTCAGCAAGCTATCTTCTTCGGAAGGTGCTAGCCTTGCTTTGAGAAGATTAGAGAAGAAGGTGACACAAGAACTAAAGAGGAAAGGATGAATAGCTTAGTGATTTCCACAAAGCAAGAAGAAAGAGGCTTGAAGCTTAAAGCTTA
This sequence comes from Wurfbainia villosa, assembly GCA_025175895.1. NCBI lineage: Eukaryota > Viridiplantae > Streptophyta > Magnoliopsida > Zingiberales > Zingiberaceae > Wurfbainia > Wurfbainia villosa. Next base: position 3,146,784 of record CM046005.1, read on the forward strand.
GAAAACTTAGAGCTTGCTTGGATGTAGAAGCCCTCTCTACTCTTGTTTTTATAGGAACCCACTAAAGTAACTCTCTCCCCATTAAAGTAACTCCCTTCCTACCAAAGTAACTCCCTCTTGATGTGGAGAAGGAGAAGAGGTGGCTAAATGGGAGTCACATGAATCTCTTCATGAACATTTATTTGTCCGTCCACCCATTATGAAGAGTCATGAAGCCCATTTTTCTTCTCTTCCTACAATCCCTCTTGTCCATTGATTCACAATCATGAACTTGCTAATGAGCTTGTGGGTAATGGGCCAACACCTCTCTTCCATCTTGGGCCATTGAGTTTTAGAACATTTCTAGAACCCAATAAGGAAGTCCATTCATAAACCCTTATATGAATATCTAAATCTTGTACCTTACTAGTTTGGTCCAACCAGACATAATCTCTATCTCTTCAGGAATCATATTCTCTTACTTATTTTATATCTCTTGAGGAAATCGTTGTGTGTGTAACCCAATAGGTTCCTGACTATGTTATCAATTCACAACTAATCATTAGTTATGAATAGATCATGAGTGACACCTAGCAGTACACAATGATCTCCAATTGATCGAAAAGTCAAAATAGACTTCAGAACAATTTTAAACCCTTCAACAGCTACAGTATTTTGTGTCATGTTACTTTCACTCATCTTATACCCACTTGGTTCAGGACATGGTCCATAGTGTTCGTCCCCACTAGGCTGACTACATCACACCTAGCCCAAGTTAATTCCTTATCCTATGGATTCAAGTTACTTCCTACATGTGTCCATGAAGACTATCTTCTTAACATGCTTGCTCTGGATAGAGACTTCTGAGTAATAATTCTGACAAGAGGCCTAAAGCATACATCTCCTGATAACATGAGTGGTGAATCCTCTGTGGGCTATTCAAACTTCTTCGATCACTTTGGCTTATACCCAATTAACTTGGAGTTACACCTCCTATGGAGATGGCTGCGAAGAAGTCAAAGTATAAGGAGCCATGATCAAGATGACTTGAATACGTCAAGTCTAAGGAAACTTGCACTCGAGCTGCAATGAATCTTCATCTACATTAAAACCATATGAAGTTCATAGTAGGTCACTCAAATGAACTAGTTATCCTTAACTAGCATCCACATGTTCACTCTCAGCATCCCTATACTTCCATTCAGTGAGTACCGAATGCTTAGATAACCCAAAGAGCATAACATGTGCTTGTCTCACGGAATTGATGATGTCCAATCTTATCAATTCATCGGCTAGAGATTGTTTCAATACTTACATAATTACACATAATGAGATACTCACTAATTATGATCTAATCATAATTTCTCTCATGTTATATATCGTATTGTGGACTTCAGTAAATGAGTTTAAGATCCCATTAAATACATATAAAATATACACTCAAATAGTAAATTTTATTAATCATCTAAGGTTATTGCTTAGGATATTTCTCTATTACAACAAGATGGGTTAGGGTGTGTCAATCTCAAATGGATGGGTAGTTAACCTAACCATGGTAAAGTTGACTCTTTAGGACATTTTCAAGATAATATGATACCTTGAAAATGAGTTTAGATAATATCCTAAAAGACTTTAGGATGTGCCAATGGATTTAATAGAAGTTGAAAAATTGATCAAAATTGACACAATTAAGTTTAGAGTCAAAAGTATGTCATTTTGGATTTTTGGTACACTTGGAAGATTAGTTCATTATGGAAAATTGGGATAGAGTTTAAAAAAATGACATTTTGGTTTAAAACTTAGGTATTCTTGTACCTTTGTATCTCATATATATGTCATGTTTTGTTTGTCACATGCCAAGTCATGACATCATGCTTATATTGTTATTTAAAATGTAATAATAGCATCAAGATTGTTTAATGTCATGATAGGACTTAGGTTTATTTTTATGTCATAACATCATGAATCATTGGAAAATGCTTTGATTTATGCAATCATCTATACCATGATCATATTCATGTATTTAGGTTAATAAAATAAAATATAAGGACAAATGATATTGATTTGAAGTCTTAGATAAATGAATCAAATTGGATATACTTAGGCAATAATGCATGCACCCTTAGTTTAGGGAAAAATAAAACTCACATCTCACAAAAATATAGAAAGACATATGTATGTATTGAAACACCTAGACACATGTGAGATGTTAGGATCATGAGTCAAGTTCATGTGCTTGCAATGGTACATCAATATAAACTAGAACTCATTAAATCATATGTATCAATCATGAGGAGAGCTAATGTACAAGTCATGTGCATTGAGCCCATTGACCATGATTCAATATAAGGTTTGAAAATATTTTAGAAATTATTTTGAAAAATCTTGGTGAAGTCTATCTTTTGATAGCAACCACTATTGAGGGTATTGACACAAAGTTAGACAAAACATTGAAGCTTTCAATGCTTTTGAACTTTGTATAATTCCTTGAATTTAAAAGTTATTTTCATAAAAAAAAACTATTTTTCCCCTATAGTGTTTGGCATAAGTAATGTATGTATGAACTTTCATGATTTTTCTAAACACATAGAATTACTTATGAATTTTCTAAATCAATCTGAAAATTGATTTTTGCAAACTACAAAAACTAGTTGACCATTGTATGCAGTCAGTTGACTGGTGATGATCTGAGTCGATTATTTACTGACAGAGTCAATTGTTGGATCTGTTGGAAGTATTGGGAATACAATCAAAGTCTCACATTGGTAAGACATGAAAAAGATCATGTGCTTATAAAATGAAAAAGATATGTCCATTGGTATGAGGGTCTTTTGGATAAAATCCAAAAATAAAACCATGAGAGCTTAGGCCCAAAGTGGACAATATCATATCATTATGGAGATATATGAATTTTATAAGCACTAACAATTGGTATCAGAGCCATGATTTATGTCAAGCCATACACCTCGAACGAAGGAAGTGGAGCTTCTATGTCTGAATCAAGAGAACCATACACCAAGCAGGAAGTTCAGTTGGGTCAGGAGGACCTGACAACTAGTAGGAAGTCCAATTGGGTCAGAAGAACCAGATAACTGACAGGAAGTCAAGCTGGATCAGGATGATCAAATAGTTGGAAGGAAAACCACATGGGTTGAGGATCGGATATTAAGCAGAGAAAGTCCATTGAGGATGGATAGGCTTGAGGGGGTGATGTGAGCAAAACATATAGGAGTTTAGGAGTAGTTTTCTCTCACATCTCATTACATTTTATGTTAGTTTCATGCATATTTTACTTTGTTTTGCATGCATTTTCTATTTTCTAGTTCGGCGATCTACTTTATTAATTTATGCCTAGGGAGACATTTTTGAATAAAAAATGGAGCAATTTGTGGAGCATGGACCTTAGGGAACACACATTGACCATGCCCCAAGACTTGGGCATGTTTTCGAAGCGAAATGGATCAAAACGGAGGCTCCAGAAAAAGACACGGCCAGGCCATGTGAAAACACACGACCGTGCCTTTTTTTTCAGCTCAATTTCCAGCCGAGATTTCATCTATTTTCTAGCCTTGCACATGGCCAGGCCGTGTGAAATTCACACGGTCGTGTGGCGGCGCCGCAAATTCGACGAAATAGGGTTTTTCAAGCATTTATGGAAAGCCGGAACCACCTCTATATATAAGAAACTTATCTAAGAGGTTGGGGATCATGAGGGAGCCGCCCGAGGGCTCCCAAACCCTAGGGGAGAGGCACGATAGCTAGGACGGCACACCGAAGCCCTAAAAAGCTTCGGGAACTCGTAAGGGGAGGAAGAACACCGCTGGAGGTCCAAGTTATGCACTTCAAAGCCGAAGAGAAGGCCACATCGGCATTGTAACTTCTTGTTCTTGCATTTTATTTCTAATATATTTGAACATGAACATGCCTTGTGATTCTCCTCTTCTATCTATGGAGTAGTTCCTTCGATTCTAGGATTAGAGAGTAGCTTGTGTGCGCATGACATGTTGCTTCAAATTGAATTCTATTTTTGAGTTTGAATTTGCAATTGGAAATTGTTTATACCAATATCTATGAGTATTTGGTTTTCTATTTGTTGTGTTTAGGTGATACGAGGGGTGACAACCCTCGTATTTAAGATTTAGGGGATTTATATAAGGAACCTAGGGGTAAACCTGATCTCCTGTAACTGTGGGTGGAAGGATGTGATAGAACTAGAAATGGTTCATCGCAGGAATTGATTCGGCATCATCGTACCGCCCATCCCGTCCTTGTAAGGTAGATATAGCTCCCGATAGATGCAGTGGCTCATCGGGAGAGTGTATGATGTCCCTTCCACAAAACCATAGGTAGACGTTTAGACAACGCTCAGTTGATAGCATATTTTGCGATACACAAGCGAAATTGAAGTCCTAGAATCCCTTTTAAAGATCTCGCGACAAGATCCTTTCTTCCTCCGTGTGACACCATACTAGAGTTTAGTCCACCAACAACCCTCACAATCGCAACCCTTAGATTTGACTTCTGAACAATTTCACCCACTAAACAAATCAATACTCAAATCTTAGTCCATGTGGGATCGATAATCTTTTATTACTTGACGACATCTGTGCACTTGGGGGCATTAAGCGCAAGCGCGTGCTTTGAGTCCTTGACGGTCTCCATCGTGAGATTTGAGGTCGCATTCGCATGCATCAGGGGGGGTCCAATATGGTCCTTCGTTTGAGGGGGGATTATTGGGGGTATTGAGAATATAATCAAAGTCCCACATTTGTAAGACATGGAAAAGACCATATGCTTATAAGATGAAAAAAATATCTCAATTGGTATAAGACTTTTTGGATAAATCCCAAAAATAAAACCATAAGAGCTTAGGCCCAAAGTAGACAATATCATATCATTATGGAGATATATGAACCTTATGAGCACTAACAGGGTTTGATTTTGACTGAACAAGATTTGTTTAGATGTTTATTAGCAACCCTAGGATACCTTAACTACTCCTAACCCCCTGGAATGCCTAGACAAGCATTGGAAGGGTGAGACTTCATTGTAAATGAAAAGGAGAGTTGATTAGGGTAAGAATCAAAATTTAAGGGTGGTTAAGGTTAGAGTTTAAATTTTTACCCTTAATTTTGATAGTTTAGACATCCTATGGGCTTATGACCTCTCCAAAGACATTATTAGTGCAATGGTCAAGGGGGAGCAAGCCTTTAGGGGGAGTTTGTCCATCAAGGCATGATGGATGACCTTTTATCAAAAAGGGGGAGAATGGTGAATTGCTTTCATTTAGTGATAAGAGTTTTATCACTAGGGAGACTCAAGGGATGTAGGATGAATTTTAACACAAGGGAGAAAATGAAAGATCTCATTAGGAGATGAGAAACTTTATGATGTGTGTCAAAGGGGGAGAAATGGAAGGGTTTAATTTAGGCTCAAGATGCTTAGTGCATCAAGATGTCCTATAAACCCAAATATATACAAAACCCCAAAATTTCAAAATCTGAAATTCTGAAGTTATGAACTCTTCGTTATGCTTGGGCATAAGAAGAAGTAAGTTGGGCTTATGGGTTAGCCTAACTTAAAAGTGTTGTCAAACATCAAAAAGGGAGAGATTGTTGGTGCAATCGAGCTAGGTCACATTTGACCAGACTCGAGTAGTATTTTGATATTTGATAATGTGCTTGAGTGTGGATGATAGTATGACTATGGAATGGTATGAGACATCCGTAGTCATATGGAGATGAGCATGAAGTCAAGGAGGTCAAGGTTGACCAGATACTTGATGAGGGAAAGTCCAAGAATGGAGTCTTGGCCATACGAGTCCAAGTGTATAGTCTTGGCAGCAAAAGTCCAAGTATGGATACTTGGCATGGGAAGAGGAAAAGTCTTGGTAGGTTAAGAGTGGTCAGATGACTAGGAAAGGGAAGTCTTGGTAGGTCAGGGAGATCATGCTTGGCAAGGAAAGATCCGACTGATCAGGGAGATTGAGCTTGATAGTAGAAGTCCTAGTAGGTCACAGTTGACTGGATACTAGGTAAGCAAGGAAAGTCCAAGTATGGATACTTGACAAAGGGAAAGCCCAAGGGTGGAACCTTGGCAATGAAAATCCCGGAGGCGTGACCTCTTGGCAAAGGTAGACCCAAGATCATGATAATAGCCGATGGAAGCACTTGAAGGCTAGCACAAGGATGAATAAGTCATGGAGGACTCGAATGGATCCTTGAGGCATGAGGCTGATGGAAGTGGCTAGAAGGCTTAGGTCTAGGCTAAGGGTCAACATCAAGTATGAGGGGATTATAATTGGGGGTAAACCTCATGTTTGAGGTGCGATAGTCGACTGATGGGTTAGACCAGTTGACTGGTCTAGTGAAGCCGACTCTAGTTATGGGGATCGACAGTTAGCTTAGGTGCTTGACACTTAGACAGGTGCTCTACAGTCGACTATTGTAAGGAGAGTAGTCAACTGGTCCAGTGAAGTCGACTCAGAGCGCTAAATGATAAGTTGCGCTTGGGAATGAGCACAGTGCTCAGGAAACTGACTAGGTGTTCAATAGTTGACTACTATGGAGAGCAGTCGACTGGCAGGTGCTCAAGAAGTTTGAAGGGTGGTTGGACGAAGTGAGAAACAATAGCTCTGACAAGTAGTCAATTGTTATGGTAGAGCAGTCGACTGGAGGCTTGAGAGTGGCAACTCAGAAGCAAGGCGCACTCGACCAGTGCCTCAACTAGGGCTTAATCGAGGCGGCACCTCGACTGGCGAAGATATCGTTGAGTGATAATGGTTAGAAATCAGTCCGACACGAAGCCTATAAGAAGGGGAGCTCAAGGAGGATTTCATAATGGTTCTTTGGAGACTTTGAAGGGGATGTGCTGTTGCATTTCAGACCTTCAAGAGAGTTCCACAACAACCAAGCAAGCAAATCAAAAGTATTCCTTTATAAAGTTTTCTTTACTTGTATTTGTTCTTCATTGTATAATTATATTTTGTCTGTTGTTTCTTATAAGAGGTTTTTCCACTTCCGATGTGTTGTCGAGAAGGAGAAGGCATAGTGGAGGGTAGATCACTAGCTCGCCTGTGAAATAGGAACTATAGGTTTTGAACTACATAAAATTTTGTGTTGTGCTGGTGAGTTTGTTTTGTATTTTCTTTATATTTGTTTTTGCTGCGTATTAACAACTTGTAGACAAGAAGGAACACAATCAAGCGTACAAATCGACGAACGGTAGTCACCCCCCTCTAGCGCACCAATGGTCCCAACATATAAGTTGAGATGTTAAGTGACGAAGTCAAGCAGGTCAATGTTGACCAAATACGAGACAGGCAGAGAGAATCTAAGTAGGTCAAGATTGATCAAATACTTGACAAGTGGAGAGAAATTCAAGTGGTTCAAGTAGGATCGAATACTTGGTGATCAGAAGTCCAATAAGTCATTGGCATGTGAGAAGTCCAAGTGGGTCAGGTAGGACCGGACACTTAGTGATGGAAAATCCAACAAGACATTGGCAAGTGAGAAGACCAAGCAGGTTATGAAGGATAGAATACATGACATGTATATGGAAGCTCTAATAGGTGGTGGAGGACTGAATGTTAAGCGAGAACGGAAAGTCCTAACAGGTCAGGAGACCGAATGTTAGGTGAGAAGGAAAATCCTAATAGGTTAAGGAAGATCGGATGTTTGGTTGGTGTAGAAGTCCAAATAGGTTAAGAAAAACTAGATATTTGGCATTGGAAAAGTCTTGACATGTCAAGGTTGACCAAATGCTAGGCACGAGAAGGAAAGTTTAAATAGATTAGGGAGGACTGGATGTTTGGTGTTGATAAAGTTTCAACAAGTTATGGGTGATTAAATGTTGAGCAATGAAGTCCTGGAGATGATGAGTCTTTAGGTAAGATTTCGTAAGGTTGGAATTCGTCAACCTAGCGGCCCCCACTAGACTATCTCGAAGGGTCCTATGGACATTGACGTGGTGGCCAAGACACGTGGGGGTCATCTGAATCCAGGAAAGAGCTTTAGACCTCCAGAATCGACCCTTGCCTTATCTGCAAGCTCCGCCGTGCCTTAGCCACCATGCCATCCCCGTGGGGACTTTAGGTAAGGATGAAAAGTCCTACTATGATAATGCCAACACAATATTAAATAAAGATGAAACTTTAATAAGTAAAGGATAACCTATACTAGTCATATAAAGAAGTATTAAAGAATTAGGGATCAATTGACATGAGAAAATTTGACATAAATAGTGATTTCAGCATTATAAACAATATCAATCGATTGTGAATAGTAATAGATTGTGACTAGTAATAGTCAACTATGAACAATATTTTCAGCCCAAAATCAAATAGAATATTTTGTAGCCAACTGGTATGGGACTACCAATCGACTGATGAATCCAAAATCATGAATTTTATATTTAGATATGATCAATCGACTATTGGGATTTACTAGTCAACTGATGCACTGTAGCAAGGCACAAATTGCTTAGTTGTCGACTGATTTGGATGGTCAGTCGACTAGGATTACTATAGCGGGGTACAAAATATTTAGGAGTCGACTATTAGGGTTTATTAGTCGACTGATGCACGGTAGCATGCTCAACATCTAATGTGGATTAAGCTGTTTAGTTGAGAGGTTTCGTGGTGATTTGAAGTTGTCGGTTCTTGGAGACTTTGAAGGGAGTTGTTGATTATTCCAAACTTTCAAGAGGCTTTTCAATGCAACCAAACTACAAGCAAGCAAGATTTCATTATGTAATGCCATTTTGTTTTTTATTAATCTCATTTCTATTGTTTATTTGTATTTGGTTGTATTTGTTTGTAACGAATAGTTTGTAAGAGGTTTCTCTGCCTTCAAAAAGTTTCCGATAAGAAGAAAGGATAATAGTGATACAGCTAGGAGTTAGGCCATGGAGTAGGAACCGGGAGTTCTGAATTACGTAAAATCTCTGCATGTTGTGTTTGTGATTTTGTATTATTTATATTTTATTTCCGCTGCATATAATAATTTTGTAGATAAGCACATGAATGAAATCAACAATTGACGACGAATGCTATTTACCCCCTCTAGCAGCACTAAGGTCCTAACAACTTCTGGTACGTATAAGTTTCATTTGGAGCTTATAAATATTGTTGATGATTTTGACAATCTAAGAAGTTATGTTGTTATCAAACTATACATCTGATCCATTTATCATAATGATATTTTTCATAATAGTAGTTTTGTGTACCAAATACATACGAAACTTTAGCACTATCACAAATAAATACTCTAATACATGTATCAACTTGCTGGAGGAATTATTTGCACCTACTACATTTGTTTTTAACCTTTCTCATGTACTTGGACTCAATCCTCACCTTTTTCCTCCTTCTAGGTTGCACAAGGCTACAGGGTTGTAAAACAATATAGTCCGTGTACACCCATTGGCCAAAATTATTTACTTCTATAAGGATAAATGCAATCCATGTAAGTACCTTTCCATGTTTCAAATGAGAAATAATATTTGCCCCCAGGGCTATGGTGTAGCAATAAGGAAACTTTGCAACCACCCATCTTGTTGGATAAAAAAAAGAGCACTAGAGGAGGGGGGTGAATAGTGCATGTAAATCTTTTCGTTTGTTCGATTAAAACACTAATAAGAAAGAGTAAATGCACAGCGGAATAGTAAAGAACACAGCTTGGTTTTACTTGGTTCACAGCCTATCAGTTGCTAATCTAAGGCCCTTACGATCCAAGATTGTGTACGGAGGGCAATTCACTAAACTAGTCTCCTCCTCGTTGGAGGTAGGAGACAACAATTACAAATACATGAAAAACTCGAGGTAGAGAGACAAATCTCCCTCTCCTCGTTACGATAAAAGATCGATAGGAAAGAGAATTACAACAATTAGAAATGACAACTTATGAAATGGATACCGACGACTAAAGAGGAAGAGATTGAGCTTATGCCATCGGTGTTCCAGCAGCACTTCGACGTCGTAGAGTTGTTGTAGAGAAGCGATGCTGTGGGATCACTTTATAAGCACTTTTGATGCCTTAAAGAGGTGAAACCCCCCTTATTTTATAGCCTTAGAAGCCCCCCAATGTTTAGTTCTAGCTCATGGTCAAAGAACCTCATCTCCCCAAGATAAGTGGAGCTTATCTCGACTCTCCTCGAGGCTGGAAATTCAAATGGCAGCCGACTACTGCCCTTATCAGTTTGACTGATGCCCAGTAGTCGACTGCTACAAGTCAATAGTCGACTGGTAGCTAGGGTTCTCAACTTCACTAAAGAGTTAGCTCGAAATAAAAAAATATAAATGAATTCGACAACCACTTACTGTTCGATCTCAACTTAGACTTTCAACGGGAAGTCTTAGTCGGATCACCGCCTAAGGGTGTCCCAGTACGGAGGACCCGACCTTACATTCACTCACACACGAGCTTACCTTAGGTCCTTTTGTGACTCGCATCTTTGCTTCAGGTCTCCACCTAGGTTCTTCGGCTTCATCCGAAGTTCTTCCGGTGTCGCCCGACCACCACGGTTTTCTGACTTGGGATTCTTCGGTTGTCGCTGAACTTCAGCTCAGCTTAACCATTCCTGCACACTTAGATCAGCTCGTTAGACAATAATATGACCTTAGCTTTGGATCTTTGCCATAATCAAAACCTAAGTTCGATTATCTGGTGCCTACTGCACCAACAATCTCTCCCTTTTTGATCTATGAAATAAACATAAATATGAAAGAAGCATAAATGCATAATTTAGTAAGTTAGTATGAGTAACTTAGTAAGTTAGCATAAGTAGGAGTATGAGTAAAACTCTTTTTCAAGTCCTCCCCCTTGAGGTAACCTCCCCCTTGACCTTAGGTGAGTACTTGAAAAATGATCTTAGCTCTTCTCCTTAACGGTTTCAACTCAAAAAGTTTACTTAACATTGGCCTCAATGTATAAGTTAAGTTATAAAAAAAATTTGATCCGATCCCTTAACTTTGGCCGTTTTCTCCCCCTTTTGCCATAAATATAAAAAGTGTGGGAGTTTATAGAAAAAACCTTTTCGAAACATAGTGATTATGTTTTATACGTCCAAGCATGTTCCTATTAGATTTTGAAAATAATACTTTAAACATAAGCTCATCTAATAGTATGTTCAACTCTATTTGACTTAATTGATATAGAATTATCAATAAGTCATGATTAGAGTTGGTTAATTTAAATAATTATACTCCATGGTTCATGTTGATGCACTAGATCTACATCTGAAATCAGGAGTAAAGTCCTAACATCTCACGTCCATCTACGTGGCTAAGTACACAAACACATTAGTCCTATGTGTTGTGAGATGTATTGGCCCCTTAAATATATAGGTGCATGCTTTCTAGGGTAAGCCCTAGGCTAGTTCCATTTTGCATGAAAAATAAAATAGAGTATAGCAAAAAAAAAGTTTTAAGTCCTACTCTATTACACACATACCTAATTTTCGTCTAAGTAGACTAAACTCTGCTTTGGGTAAGGGCTTGGTAAATAGGTCTGCTAGGTTCGATTTGGACTCCACGTATTCAAGTTGTATGGTCCCACTTGCTACATGTGTTGGTGCAATCGGCCCAGGTCACGATTGACCAGACTCGAGTTTGACTCGAGTGATGTTTTGATGTTTGACATAGGATGTTTGACAAAGTGGTTTGACATTGATGTTGGACATTGATGTCGGTTAATATGTTGGGGAGATTGTTGGAGCAATCGACCCAGGTTATAATTGACCGGACTCGAGTTTGACTCAAGGGAGACTTTAATGGTTGACTAGGGTTGACCATGTGATCAAGGGTAAGTCCAAGCATGGGTCTTGGCAAGGTAAAGTCCAAGTCATGGGTACTTGGCATGGAAAGTCCAAGTCATGGGTACTTGGCATTTGGGAAAGTCCAAGTCTTGAGTACTTGGCATAAAGGAAAGTTCAAGCATGGTCTTGGCATGGAAAGTCCAACATGGGTTGGCAAGGGAAAGTCCAAGCTTGAGTCTTGGCATTTGAGAAGTCCAAGCGGAGTCTTGGGGCGTAAGTCCAATGTGCCTTGGTGGTGTAGACACCGTTATCATGACATAGCCGAGGGAAGCACCTGGAGGCTAGCGCGATGGATGAACAAGTCATGGATGACTTGGAGGGATCCGAGAGGCGTGAGGCTGATGGGGGTGGCTAGAAGGCTTAGGTCTAGGCTAAGGGTGGTCTAGCAAGTATGGGGGCACCATACTTGGGTTAAAACCTCATTTTTGAGGTTGGCGGTCGCGCATTATGGCGGTTCATTGCAGTGAGTCGACAGAGTTATTGAGTTTAAAACTGAAATTGCTCTGGAAGTATTGCTCATTGGGCGATCGATGTCGATGCAATGACGATCGGCCCGCGACGAGCGATCATTGCTAGTTCACCATGACACGAGAATGCTCCGTAGCCCGTGTAGGCGATCGACTACAGCGGTGATCGGCTACCAATGTTGGCGATCGGCGCCAGATCCGTTGGAGTTTTTCCAGCGTGGATTGAGCCGTTGTCTCACGACAACAGTGACATCAGTCGACTGGTGACTTATGGCAATCGACTGATAGGCAGAAATCCAGGTCGCGCGCAAGGATAAAAGGAGCTCGACGGGAGGGTTTTTGGTAGTAATTTCTTGGACGTTTTTGAGGCGATTTACTGCTGCAAATCAGGGTCTTCAACCACGGTTCAAGCGATCAGCAAGCAAGCAATCGAAAGGCATTTGTAAAGCATTTTCTTTACTTATATTGCATTGTATCTCATTTTATTTGCTTGTTGTTATTTGATTATTGTTGTAATCATCTTGTACGAGGTTTCTCCGCCTCCGGATTGTTCCGAGAAGGAGTGTTTTATAGTGGTGTGTGATTGACATCGCTAGGGTTCGTACGAACCCAATCCGTGGAGTAGGAACCGTTTGGTTTTGAACCACGTTATATCCTTGTGTTTGTACGCTTGTTATTGTGATTATTATTTCATTTCTATATTCCTCTGTGTACTAACAATCATAGGCAAGCGAACACGATCAAATTCCATCTACGTACGGTCAACGCGCTATTCACCCCCCTCCAGCGGGTGCACAGGTCCTAACAAGCGGTATCAGAGCCCGGGGCTCTTCTACGGATTAACAACCCGGAGTCAAGACGCTAGAGGAAAAGATGGAAGTCCAAGGACAATTGGGATGGGATATCAACACCCCAATTCCGTATGCCTTCTATGGACGAGAAGGTTTCAATTCTTGGAAGGCGAGAATTGAAGATTTTTTGATGATGAGAGACCTTGAGGAGTGGTCCGCGTTGATGGAAGGATTTGAATATCCTAAGGGACCAAAGGGAGGGTTTCTCAAGAAGAAGAAGTGGAGTGAGGAGCAACTCCAACAATTCGATAAAAACAAGAAGGTAATCAAATTCATTTTTGATTTAATTCCTAATGACCTCTTGTGTAGCCTAGGTGACTATGTGGATGCCAAGGAGCTATGGAGCGATTTGGCCGAGCTCCATGAAAGTCTATCATCGGTCCAAGAAGAAGGACCATCACCCTCTCAAGCTCAAGAAGAAACATCCAAAGAGCTAGAGGATTCAAAGGTTGATAGAGAATCAACATCCGGATCTGAAGAGGTAGAAGCGGTGGAAGAAGTGGAGGAGGCATCCACCTCTAGGTTTGAGGGGGAGAGACCATCCACACCGGAGCCGGAACCAATTCAAGAAGAAGTCTCAACCTCCGGGAGGAATGAAGAATCCACTCCAATCACCACAACCACCCTAGGTAACTCAAACATATCAATTTGTAATAAAAATCATATCATATGTTTTGAGTGTAGAGAAGTCGGGCACTACAAGAGCAAGTGCCCAAAGAAGATTAGGAAAGCTCCGCCGGCACCTAAAAGTCAAGAAAAGTCAAAGGATGCCGGTTCCCCAACACCTAAAGGCAAGGAGCACATCATATGCTTCAAGTGCCATTCAAAAGGACATTATAGGAATCAATGTCCTAGGGGGAGCAAAAAGACTCAAAATGGAGCATCACAAGTAGGGGGAGCCACTAAGGCAAACCCTAAGGTATATTTTAATAATGCTCTTTCTTTAGTCAATAGACAAAAGCATGCTAGGAACTTTAATTCTCTTGCAATTTATGAAAAGCATGCTAATAGAAATTGTTGGTGCAATCGGCCCAGGTCACGATTGACCAGGACTCGAGTTTGACTCGAGTGATGTTTTGATGTTTCGACAAAAACATATGACAATATAATTGTCATGGGAAAGTCCAAGTCTTGAGTACATGGCATGGGAAGTCCAAGTGGGACACTTGACATTTGGTAAAGTCCAAGCATGATTCTTGGCAATGGAAAGTCCAACATGGGTTGGCAAGGGAAGTCCAAGCATGGGTCTTGGCATGGAAAGTCCAAGCATGGTCTTGGCATGGAAAGTCCAACATGGGTTGGCAAGGGAAAGTCCAAGCTTGAGTCTTGGCATTTGAGAAGTCCAAGGGTTTGATATTGGCGGCGTAAAGTCCAAGCGGGAGCTTGGAAGCATAAGTCCAATGATTGGCGGCGTAAAGTCCAAGCGGAGTCTTGGCGGCATAAGTTCAATGTGCCTTGGCGGTGTAGACACTGTTAGCATGACATAGCCGATGGAAGCACCTGAAGGCTAGCGCGATGGATGAACAAGTCATGGATGACTTGGAGGGATCCGAGAGACGTGAGGCTGATGGAGGTGGCTAGAAGGCTTAGGTCTAGGCTAAAGGTGGTCTAGCAAGTATAGGGGAACCATACTTGGGCTAAAACCTCATGTTTGAGGTGTGCGGTCGGCCCAGTGCCATGTGGCGATCATTTGGACCAATCAACTAGGGTTTATTGCGGGTGTAGCCTAGCGATCATTGCGCGAGTGGGCGATCGTGATGGCTCAGCGATCGGTGATCGTGTGATCAGTCGACTGGTGCTCGAGAAATCGACCACAGAATGGAGTCGAGACTCGACTGGTCGAGTGAGGACTCCATCAGTCGACTGATGGTCACAATCAGTCGACTGATGATGGTTCCGTTGGACTTATCCAACGTGGATCTAGCCGTTGTCTCACGACAACAGTGGTAACAGTCGACTGATGGTTCCGATCAGTCGACTGATCGACTTTTTCCAGCACAGGTTGAAGCTTTATAAGGAGCTCGTGATGGAGGAAAAAGTAAGGGTTTCTTGAGAGCATTTGGGGCGATTTGCTGTTGCAAATCAGGGTCTCCAAGTTGATATCAAGCAACCAAGTGATCAAGCATTCAAAGAGCATTTGTAAAGTGTTTTCTTTACTTGTATTGCTTTGTATTTCATTATATTGCTTGTATTCATCTTGTATTACTGTTGTATACATTGTACGAGGTTTCTCCACCTCCGGATTGTTCCGAGAAGGAGTTATTTTATAGTGGTGTGTGATTGGCATCGCTAGGGCTCGTTTGAGCCCGATCCGTGGAGTAGGAACCGTGTGGTTCCGAACCACGTTACATACTCGTGTTCGTATGTGATTGTATATTTCGTTATTGTGTTATTTCTATTTCCGCTGCGCTAACGAAATTGTAGAGACGAACGCGAAAGAATTCCATTGACGCTATTCACCCCCCTCTAGCCGTTACAATATTCCTATCAAGTGGTATCAGAGCCCGGGGCTCTTCTACGGATTAACAACCCGGAATCAAGAAGCTAGAGGGAAGAATATGGATTTCCAAGAAAAATTGGGTGACGACGTCAACATCCCACCTTCCTTCAACCGCGAACATTTTGCGTATTGGAAAGGTAGGATGGAATATTTTCTAATGACGAATATAGAAAATTGGTTTGCCGTGACTATAGGTTTTGATGCTCCGAGAGGAGAAAACGGCGAAATCCTTTAAAATGAAGAGATGGACCGAGGAGCAACGGGAAAAATTCAAGACAACTGTTAAGGTAACAAAAATGTTGATTAATTTGATACCTAACGACATTTTGTCCAGATTAGGAAGCTATAGGGATGCCAAGGAGTTGTGGAACAAGTTGATAAAGTTCCATGACAATCCCGAATCGGTCCAAGAAGACTTGGAAGAGGAGGAGACCGAAGAAGAATCATCATCATCCTCACAAGAAAGTGAGGAGTCAATTTCCGGGTCGGAAGAGGTGGAGGAAGTGGAAGAAGCATCCACCTCAAAGATTGAGGGGGAGGAGAGAACCTCCACACCGGAACATCAAGAAGAAGCAGCTTCTACATCCGGTCAAGATGAAGAAGTTTCAACTCCGGCACCTACCATCACCCTAGGTAACTCAAGCATATGTGTTAATAATAAAATGCATATAATATGTTTTGAGTGTAGGGAAACCAGGCACTACAAGAGCAAGTGCCCAAAGAAGGTTAAGAAAGCTCCTCCGGCACCCAAAAGTCAAAGGATGCTGGTTCCCCAAGTCAAAAGAGCAAGGAGCATGTTATATGCTTCAAGTGCAATTCAAAAGGATATTATAGGAATCAATGTCCTAGGGGGAAGAAGAAGACCCAAGAGAGAGCTACACATGTAGGGGGAGCTTCCAAAGCTAACCCTAAGGTATATTTCAATAATGCCCTTCTTTAGTTAATAGGCAAAAGCATGCTAGGAGTTTTAATTCTCTTGCTATTGTACATGAAAAGCATGCTAGAAGTAATAGACATATTTGTTTAGGTGCTAAAAATGTCCACTTAGGAAATAAGGAGAAATTTGGGACTAATATCCCTAAAAACAATTTACCTAAGGAGACAATTAGAAAGGTGCAAGAGCACCTAGGTGTTAACCCTAAATGGACTAGGCATTGTAGGGAGTCGCTTCGAAGGCTCATTGGCTCCCATGTCCCCGGATTAAAATTTTCACTAATGAAAGGATTAATCCGGATGGGATGAGCTTCCTTAACAACACCATTTTGTCGTCATGCTAACAACTTGAGTGGTCGCTTGAACAAACTGGTTGTTCAAGCAACACAACTCTTCTAGTTGGTTAGCCGCGGAAGAGACGACGGATGGATCGCCGATTTTTGTGTTTGCTTCGGGGTCCATGATTATACAATACATATTCATACACACACATGCATAATCAAAATAATAAAGAATATGGTCAGATCTGTAAATAAAGTTAATAATAACTTTATACCTTACGATCTTCTAACGTATGTCCTATCCTTCTCGTGGACGACGTGTGGACGAAGATCCTCCACGAGTAGAAGCCTTCTAGATCGCTTTCTTCTCTACCTTGTCCGCTGCAAACAAAGAGAAGAAACAACAAATACCTTCCTATCTAGAACCGGCCACCAAATTATGGAACTTGGTGCAACTGCCGGCCAAGGAACAATTGGATGATGCGCCGGCCAACTTCAAGAAGTGTTGCCGCCGGCCACCAAGGAGAAGGAAAGGAGGAAGAGCACCGGCCACCAATGGAAGGAGAACCGCCGGCCAAGGAAGAAGGGAGAGTCCTCTAGGATGGGCGCCGGCCAAGTCTTGATGGAGGAGGATGGGCGCCGGCAACAATCTAGAAGGAAGAAAGAAAAGTTCGCCCACTTCTTTGCTCCAAAACCCTAAGCCCAATGAACCTAGTGCCCACTTGTGGATGGATGAGCCAAACCCTAACCCCAATTGAAAATCTCTCTCTTTGCGCCCCTTATTTATAGAATTAGGCTTAAGCCTCCTTTAATCTCCACCGTCGGATCTAGGGATTTAATCTCCACAGTCGGATCTAGGGTTTTATCCCAACCGTCGGATCTAGGGTTTAATCCCAACCGTCGGATCTAGAATTTCATCCCAACCGTCGGATCTAAGGTTTCATCCCAACCGTCGGATCTAGGGTTTTATCCCAATCGTCGGATCTAGGGATTTAATCCTAACCGTCGATTCTAGGGTTTCATCCTAACCATCGGATCTAGGGATTTAATCCCAACCGTTGGTTCTAGGGTTTCATCCAACCATCGGATCTAGGGATTTAATCCCAACCGTTGGTTCTAGGTTTTGTTTTACATTCTTGGATCTAGACTTCACAAGGATTATATTAGACTACGATAGGGACCATAAGGAGGAGTTGGGTCTTGGCCACCCGATGGATCGGAACCACACAAACTTGATCCATCAATGATGTTCCATTCCACTAGAGGATCATCATTGAACTACCTCACCAACCCCCATAAATCAATATGGGCTCCATATATTGTACATTTATCTCCCGTGTTTAAGATATCGAATGTCAGTCGATTAATTGATTTCTTGACCATCGATTAATTAACATCTAATTCCTCGAGTAGTACCACTCAACCTTATCATCATGTTGACTAAGTCAACCATTTGGGTTTACATGATGAACCTTATATGAGCTCCTCGAGGGACATCATCAACCTAATATATAGGACACGGTTTCCTCCTATAATCAACGGCACACCATGTAAATAATATTATTTCCCAACTTAACATATTGATTTAATCCATCTAAATCTCACCCTCGTAAATCAAAGAAATAAATACTAAGTACATGTGCCGTTATTATATCGGGATTAAGAGCATGTACAACATAATATCAGGTCCAATTCAATGTAGTCGATCTTGAATTGAATCACCTCTATATCGGTCTGCTCAATACACCTAAGTGTACTAGTGTAACTTTATGTTCAAGACAAAACAATACCAAGCTACACTACAACCATGCCAATGGTTTGTCCAAAACCATCTTGGTTGTGAGCCTCTACTTATATTTTACAAGGGACTGATAACATGATCTTCTGTGCCACACCAAGCACCATGTTATCTACAATGTAAAATATTAGACAATATGCACACACATATAATAAATATATAAAGTGCAAACAATGATCATGTGATTCTTATTTCAAAATAAAATGTTCATACAAAAAGAGCTAGGCTTTCAATATACATTCCAACAATCTCCTACTTATACTAAAAGATTATGCCGTCATCACTCTGCCATACATCTGATCCCCATGTCCTCCACATGCCTATCAAACGCTTTCGCTGGAAGGGCCTTAGTGAATGGATCCGCCAGATTATCCTCTGATGCAATCTTGGCGACAGTAACTTCTCCTCGCTTTACGATCTCTCGTATAAGGTGGTACTTGCGCTCTATGTGTTTACTTGCCTTATGGGCTCGTGGTTCCTTCGATTTTGCAACTGCACCACTGTTATCACAATAAATTGTGATAGTTCTGGGCAAACCAGGAATCACATCCAAGTCCATCAAGAAGTTCCTGAGCCACACAGCTTCCTTGGCTGCCACATACTCAGCTTCCATGGTAGAGTCCGCCACGCATTTCTGCTTGACACTCCTCCATACTATGGCTCCACCTCTAAAAGTAAACACAAACCCCGAGGTAGACTTACTCTTGTCCCTATCTGATTGGAAATCCGAATCCGTGTAACCCACAGAGACTAATTGATCTGCCCGGTAAACCAGCATATAATCCCTAGTCCTTCTCAAGTACTTCAATATATGCTTTACCGCAGTCCAATGTCCCTGTCCAGGATTACTCTGATATCTGCTAACCATGCCCACGGCAAAGCAGATATCCGGTCTCGTACATAGCATAGCTTACATAAGGCTTCCTACTGCCGAAGCATAAGGAACCGCCTTCATGTCCTCTATCTCCTTTGATGTTTTGGGACACATCTCTTTAGATAAAGGAACTCCATGCCTAAAAGGTAGAAAACCTTTCTTGGAGTTTTGCATGCTAAAATGAGTAAGGATAGTGTCAATATATGAAGCTTGAGATAAGCACAACATCCTTTTCTTGCGATCCCTTATTACTTTGATCCCAAGGATGTGTCCCACTTCTCCCAAGTCTTTCATGTCAAACTGTTTGGACAACCATACCCTTACGTCTGATAACACTTTGATATTGTTGCCAACTAACAAAATGTCATCTACGTATAGTACAAGAAACACCACTACATTTCCGTCACATCTCTTGTATACACAAGGCTCATCCGGACTTTGAATAAATCCATATGACTGGATTACCTCATCAAAGTGGATGTTCCAAGATCTAGAAGCTTGCTTCAATCCATAAATGGACCGATTAAGCTTACATACAAGATGTTCTTTGCCTTTAGCAATGAATCCCTCTGGTTGCCGCATATAGATGTTCTCCTCAAGACTTCCATTGAGGAAAGCTGTCTTGACATCCATCTGCCAAATCTCATAATCCATATGAGCAGCTATAGATAAGAGAATCCGGATACACTTAAGCATAGCTACCGACGAAAAGGTCTCCTCATAATCGATGCCCTCTTTCTGAGTATACCCTTTCGCAACAAGCCTAGCTTTGAAGGTCTCAACCTTCCCGTCTACTCCTCTCTTTCTCTTGTAGATCCACTTGCATCCAATGGTTTTTACACCATCGGGTGGTTCTACTAGCTCTCAGACCTGATTAGAATCCATAGATTCTATCTCTGAATTCATTGCACTTTGCCAAGATACCGCATCTCTATCCTGGATTGCCTCGTCATATGTCCAGGGATCAGGTACATGTTCATCAGGGACTAAGTCCGAACACTCTCCCAAAAACATGAATCTGTCGGGTTGTCTAACAACCCTCCCACTACGACGAGGTGCCTCCTGTGTATGCTCTGTGACACGCGGTGCAGTGACTTGTGGTGTCTCCTCTTGTACCAGTGGTACTGAAGTCGGGACTTCCCCTGTCAACTCCTCAAGAACAATCCTACTCTTGGGCTTGTGGTTCATTACATAATCCTCCTCTAGAAATCTGGCGTTCGTGCTAACGATCACCCTCTGATCTCTAGGATTATAAAACAAACCACCTTTCGTTCCCTTAGGGTAGCCAACAAACATACACATACATGGGTTCCAACTTACGGCATCGACCTTGGCACATGTCTTTGGACTCCCCATATCGAATATGTTGGACTAGGCTTTGCCGATCCACAATTCTGAGGTAGAAGGTGCGGATTTAGATGGAACCAAGTTGAGTGTACATTCTTGTATCGATGCATACCCCCATAACGAAACGAGTAACTCAGAATAACTCATCATCGATCTGACCATCTCCATAAGAGTTCTATTCCTTCGCTCCGCTACACCATTCTGCTGGGGTGTGCCAGGTGCAGACAATTGGGATTGAATCCCAGCCTCTGATAAGTAACTCCTAAACTCTCCCAAGAGGTACTCGCCACCACGATCAGATCGTAATGTCTTGATACTTTTACCTTGATGGTTCTCCACATCAGCCTTGAATTCTTTGAACTTGTCAAAGCATTCAGACTTGCAGCGCATCAAGTAAATGTATCCATACTTTGAATAATCGTCTATAAAAGAGACGAAGTATTCAAAGCCACCTCTTGCCTGGATAGACATAGGACCGCACAAATCAGAATGAACCATTTCCAACACATCTTTGGCTCTATACCCCTTGGCCTTGAAAGGCCTCTTGGTCATTTTACCTTCCAAGCAAGATTCGCAGGTTGGGAGATCCTCCACCACTAATGAACCCAAAGGTCCATCAGCTATCAACCTTTGAATTCTGCTAAGGTTAATATGACCAAGCCTTAGATGCCAAAGATATGTTTGGTTCATTTGCGAAGGTTCTTTTCTCTTATTAGATTTAGAAGATGAGTTATTGATTTCTATATGCATCGTGGGAGTTTTCGGTTCAAGAGTATATAAATTGCCAACCAATGTACCAGAACAGATAATCTCCCTGTTCCTTTTTATAACAACTTTGTCATTAAAAGAAACAGAATACCCATCCATAAATAATTTAGAAACTAAAATTTAATTCTTTCTAAAAGTAGGTACATAAAGACAATTTCTCAAAACCAAAACTTTATTCCTATCAAAAGATAAATAAACGTCTCCCACTGCAATAGTCGCCACCTTTGAAGCATTGCCCATGAAGACGGTAATCTCTCCCTCAGCTAGTCGTCGGGTTTCCTGGAACCCCTGCAAAGTATTGCAGACATGATCAGTGGCTCCTGTATCTACACACGAACGTAGATAACACCGCTAAACATGTTTCAACAACTAAACAAGAAGATATACCTTTGTTCTTTCGGCGAGGACAGTCCGCCTTCCAATGTCCAGTCTGCTTGCAAGTGAAGCACTTGCCTTTCGGCTTCTTCACTCCTGCCTGAGGTCCCACTGCCACTTTCTTCGCTCCACCTTGTTTCTTCTTCTTCTTACCTTTCGGTTTAGAGGAAGAAACCTTCTGAGCGACCATGGCTTGAGCACTCTGATGAAAAAGCCCCTCTGCCGCCTGGAGTTCTGTCAAAAGCTCCGCCAAAGAATACAACCTCTTGTTCATGTTGTAGTTGAGGCGGAACTGCTCAAAACTCCTAGGCAGAGACTGGAGAATGATATCAACCTGGGTTTCCCCATCGATCTCAGCTCCGAGGACTTCCATCTCATTAAGATGAGCCATCATCTTGAGAACATAATCCCTAACGGGTGTTCCCTCGATCATGGTGGTCGTCATCAAGTTTCTCATTGCCTCCTGCCTAGCCGGCCTACTCTGATGTCCGAAAAATTCCTTGAGATTGAACATCATGTCATAAGCAGTGGCTATGGCCTGATGCTGATGTTGCAGCACATTTGACATAGATGCCAAAATGTAACACCGTGCCATCTCATCTGCCTTAACCCATTTCTTATAACGTTCTTTCTCCTTTTCATCAGAGTCATCGGTGGGCTTAGGAGGACATACCTCGAAGAGTACAAATTTGTACTCCTCCGCAGTTAAGACAATATCCAGGTTTCTTTTCCAATCAATGTAGTTTGGACTAGTAAGTTTGTTTTCTTTTAAAATGATAGCAAGTGGGTTGAAAGCCATTTGAAAATCCTAAAAATTACAATGATGAAAATATTAGATTTCAAATATTATTGATTCCTCAAAACAATAAAATCCCGAAATCAACCAACACCTCAAATCACCGAGAATGTCGCATGCCACGCAGTGTGGACGTATACGAATTCTACATTTGTAAGAGGAGGTTTTACCCATTAATTTTATTATCTTGTCAACCTTACTTTTTGACAAATAAAATTAATAGTTGGTTCCTCTTTGGCCCTACAAATAAAAGCAGTGACTCCGATGGGGAGGATACCTTTATTTGCATCTAAGTGTGCACCATTACACGATACTGAGGAAATTATTTCGGATTATGTGCCTTACCGCTGTGGAAGTACACATGCTCCTAGATAATTTCCTATAACCATTATTTGACCTAGTGATCCGTAAACAAACCCGTCCGCAGGGAGGAAGGCACTCAGAGCCAACACACAAGTTTGTTTGCATCACACATCAAATTGTAATGGAGGCCGCGAGAATTAATTAAAATGTCCCTCTCCCACTTAGTAAATTGCAAATGAGGAATTTTAAATCATACACAACATGCATATAAAACAAATAAGCAATAAATATGGAAAAAACAGAATTTTTCCAACTATTATGGCATTGTCCTCCAATATGCATCCCGTCGTGTCGCCACCTCGTCTGCTCCATCTTTTCCCATGCGCAAGTCACCAAAGAGTTCCGAGCCGAGATAAATCATTTTATTTATATCCATCGATCCTATACTCCACGAAGGAGTGTACAAATGATCTAGATCGAAAGTAAACTAAAATGATCGGCTAAACAATGTCGTATTTAATTACAAAAATTAAATACTAATCTAGCCTCGTCAACCCCGAGGATTCAAAAAATAAATTTTTACACACATCCATTCACATACACACACATGGCCATAATAGTCGGATCTTATGCCTGCAACCAAAGAGTTAAACTACGCATATCCTACTATTATCCGGCACATATAATATATGAAAAAGTGCATAAAAAATTAACCGAATCCAAAACACACAAAACCGGAAACCGTGGCTCTGATACCATTTGTAGGGAGTTGCTTCAGAGGCTCATTGGCTCCCATGTCCCCGGATTAAAATTTTCACTAATGAAAGGATTAATCCGGATGGGATGAGCTTCCTTAACAACACCATTTCGTCGTCGTGCTAACAACTTGAGTGGTCGCTTGAACAAACTGGTTGTTCAAGCAACACAACTCTTCTAGTTGGTTAGCTGCGGAAGAGACGACGGATGGATCGCCGGTTTTTGTGTTTGCTTCGGGGTCCATGATTATACAATACATATTCATACACACACATGCATAATCAAAATATTAAAGAATATGGTCAGATCTGTAAATAAAGTTAATAATAACTTTATACCTTACGATCTTCTAACGTATGTCCTATCCTTCTCGTGGACGACGTGTGGACGAAGATCCTCCACGAGTAGAAGCCTTCTAGATCGCTTTCTTCTCTACCTTGTCCACTGCGAACAAAGAGAAGAAACAACAAATACCTTCCTATCTAGAACCAGCCACCAAATTATGAAACTTGGTGCAACCGTCGGCCAAGGAACAATTGGATGATGCACCGGCCAACTTCAAGAAGTGTTGCCGCCGGCCACCAAGGAGAAGGGGAGGAGGAAGAGCACCGACCACCAATGGAAGGAGAACCGCCGGCCAAGGAAGAAGGGAGAGTCCTCTAGGATGGGCGTCGGCCAAGTCTTGATGGAGGAGGATGGGCACCGACAACAATCTAGAAGGAAGAAAAGTTGCCGCCCACTTCTTTGCTCCAAAACCCTAGCCGCCCAATGAACCCTAGCCGCCCACTTGTGGATGAGCCAAACCCTAACCCCAATTCGAAAATCTCTCTCTTTGCCGCCCAAGCCTAAGCCCCTTATTTATAGAATTAGGCTTAAGCCTCCTTTAATCTCCACCGTCGGATCTAGGGATTTAATCTCCACCGTCGGATCTAGGGTTTTATCCCAACCGTCGGATCTAGGATTTAATCCCAACCGTTGGATCTAGAATTTCATCCCAACCGTCGGATCTAAGGTTTCATCCCAACCGTCGGATCTAGGGTTTTATCCCAATCGTCGGATCTAGGGATTTAATCCTAACCATCGATTCTAGGGTTTCATCCTAACCATCGGATCTAGGGATTTAATCCCAACCGTTGGTTCTAGGGTTTCATCCAACCATCGGATCTAGGGATTTAATCACAACTGTTGGTTCTAGGTTTTGTTTTACATTCTTGGATCTAGACTTCACAAGGATTATATTAGACTACGATAGGGACCATAAGGAGGAGTTGGGTCTTGGCCACCCGATGGATCGGAACCACACAAACTTGATCCATCAATGATGTTCCATTCCACTAGAGGATCATCATTGAACTACCTCACCAACCCCCATAAATCAATATGGGCTCCATATATTATTTGTACATTTATCTCCCCGTGTTTAAGATATCGAATGTCCGTCAATTAATTGATTTACTGACCATCAATTAATTAACATCTAATTCCTCGAGTAGTACCACTCAACCTTATCATCATGTTGACTAAGTCAACCAGGGTTTACATGATGAACCTTATGAGCTCCTCAAGGGGACATCATCAACCTAATATATAGGACACGGTTTCCTCCTATAATCAACGGCACACCATGTAAATAATATTATTTCCCAACTTACCGGACATATTGATTTAATCCATCTAAATCTCACCCTCTGGTAAATCAAAGAAATAAATACTAAGTACATGTGCCCGTTATTATATCGGGATTAAGAGCATGTACAACATAATATCTGAGGTCCAATTCAACTATGTAGTCAGTACTGAATTGAATCACCTCTATGTCGGTCCTGCTCAATACACCTAAGTGTACTAGTGTAACTTTATGTTCAAGACAAAACAATACCAAGCTACACTACAACCATGCCAATGGTTTGTCCAAAACCATCTTGGTTGTGAGCCTCTACTTATATTTTACAAGAGACTGATAACATGATCTTCTGTGCCACACCAAGCACCATGTTATCTACAATGTAAAATATTAGACAATATGCACACACATATAATAAATATATAAAGTGCAAACAATGATCATGTGATTCTTATTTCAAAATAAAATGTTCATACAAAAAGAGCTAGACTTTCAGTATACATTCCAACAGGCATATGCCTAGGAAGTTTTATGCCCATGATTTAAATCAAAATTCTAAAATTGGGAAATTAGAATTAGAGAACCAAGCCTTGAGGTCAAGGCTTGAGAAACTTGAAAAGACCCTAAATAAGATACAAAATTAATTTAAAGGGTCAAATGGTCAAAGTCAAAGGTCAAAAACTCAAAGTCAACACTTAAGACCTAAGGAACAAAAGTCAACCTAGGGCAAGCAAGGTTTGGGTCACAAACCTAAGCCCAAGGTGGCTTACCATAGTGTTCCATTTGACTATGGAACACTAACTAGGTCTAGGAAGACCAAGGTCAATGGGGAAGTCATCCCTAGAGTTGACCAAAGGTTGTGCCTAGTGGTTAGGGTTTCTAGAAAACCTAGGGTGGCCACTAAGAAGGTTATTAGGGAGGCAATCCCTAAGGTTAACCTAGGCAAGACCAAAATGACCAAGGCTAATAAGTCTAGGAGGGTCATTAGGAAGGTATCTAGGGAGGTTATCCCTAAGGAATACCTAATTAACCCTAGGAGCTCAAGTCGGTTGTGGGTTCCTAAGAGCGTGATTGATTCACGCTAGATGGGTTTAGGGTGTGCCAACCTTGATTGGATGGGTAGTTAACTCAACCATGGTAAAGGTGGCATTTTTAGGATGTGCCAATATTAATTATGAGCCTTGATAAAATGATCAAATTGACACAATTAAGTTTAGAGGTCTTTAGTGTGCCATTTTGGGTTTTTGGCACACTTGGGAGAGTAATTAGGTTTAATGGCAAAATGAACTTAATTCCAACAAATGGCAACTAATATTAAAATTTAGGTATTTTTATACCTATATATTTTATATGTCATGCCTTGTTTGCCATATGCCATGTCATGACATCATGTGTATTTCTAATCATTTTATATGTCATGATTATGCTTAAGTTTAAGGATTTAAATGTCTTGTGTTTTAGATTTCATATTATGTCATGACATCATAATTATGAGCATATGCTTATTTATATCATCCTTAATGCCATAATCACTCATGCATTTAAGATAATTTGATTGAAAATTGACTTAAGGACAATGACATGACTTGGAGTCCCATTTATAAGGGAATTAAGTAGAGTTGCCTTAGAAAAATGCATGAAACCCTAGATTAGGGAGAACAAAACCCATATCTCACATCCAATTGACATGTATGTGTATTTATACACCCTAGATACATGTGAGATGCTAGGATATGAGTTAAGTTCAAGGTGCATAGTTTTTGCATCTAGATGAACTAAAACTCATCAAATTTTATTTATGGATCATTGGGAGAGCATGTGTACAAGTCATGTACATAGAGCCCAAGGAATATGATCCAAAATAAGGTTTTGAAAACATTTTAAAATCATTTTGAAAAACCTTGGTGAAGTCTATCTTTTGATAGCAATCACCATTGATGAGATTGATACAAAGTGAGATTAAACTTTAAAAGTTTTTAGTCACTTTTGGATTTTGTATCAATCTCGCTATTTTATGGGTAAAATATTTTTAAAATATTTTTCACCCATTGTATTGGTCATAAGTATTATACGTACCAAATTTCATGATTTTTCGATATACGTATAATTATTTATGATTTTCCAAAACTTATTTCTGATAATTGAAATGATCGGTGATGAGTGTGTCGATCGGATAAGCTGAACCACTGGTGATTATGCGATTTCGGGAAAACTATGGTTGGTTAACCCGATTTTAGCTGCAGTTAAGGTCCCTAACCACTCCTAACCCTAGGATATGCTTTGGGAAGCATGATGAAGGGTGAAAATCCATTGGATATGGATTAGGAGAAGTGTTTAGGGTTTGTATCAAATTTACAGTGTTAGAAAGTTCAATGTTGAACTTCTAACCTTAATTTTGATGGTTTAGAGTTCCTATTGGCTTAGGGACTTCCCAAGGACATTGTTGGTGCAATGGTCAAGGGGGAGCAAGCCTTTAGGGGGAGGTATCCATCTTGGAGTGATGGATGTGTTTTTTCTTTCTTCTTGAAGGGGAAAAGGTTATCAATTGGGAAAATTGATAGATTTTTAGAAACCCAATTTGGAAATTGAGAGAATGTATAGGATTGCCTCTCTTGAGTGATATGGGACTTATCACTAAGAAGATGGTAGGCATCCTAGGTATTTTTGGACCAAGGGGGAGATTGTAAGATCTCATTGGGACATGAGACATTGACCTCCTTGGAGAGAAGACCTTTTTGATGTATGTCAAAAAGGGGGAGAATGTTTGGGGGAGAACATTTGAAAAATGGTTAAGATTACCAATTTTTAATAATTGGTAAGAGACTTGAGTTAGTGGTCTAACTCAAATGATTTGTTTGGTTTTTGTCAAACATCAAAAAGGGGGAGATTGTTGGTGCAATCGGTCCAGGTCACGATTGACCAGGACTCGAGTTTGACTCGAGTGATGTTTTGATGTTTCGACAAAAACATATGACAATATAATTGTCATGGGAAAGTCCAAGTCTTGAGTACTTGGCATGGGAAGTCCAAGTGGGACACTTGGCATTTGGTAAAGTCCAAGCATGGTTCTTGGCAATGGAAAGTCCAACATGGGTTGGCAAGGGAAGTCCAAGCATGGGTCTTGGCATGGAAAGTCCAAGCATGGTCTTGGCATGGAAAGTCCAACATGGGTTGGCAAGGGAAAGTCCAAGCTTGAGTCTTGGCATTTGAGAAGTCCAAGGGTTTGATATTGGCTGCGTAAAGTCCAAGCGGGAGCTTGGAAGCATAAGTCCAATGATTGGCGGCGTAAAGTCCAAGCGGAGTCTTGGCGGCGTAAGTCCAATGTGCCTTGGCGGTGTAGACACCGTTAGCATGACATAGCCGATGGAAACACCTGAAGGCTAGCACGATGGATGAACAAGTCATAGATGACTTGGAGGGATCCGAGAGACGTGAGGCTGATGGAGGTGGCTAGAAGGCTTAGGTCTAGGCTAAGGGTGGTCTAGCAAGTATGGGGGAACCATACTTGGGCTAAAACCTCATGTTTGAGGTGTGCCAGTCGACTGGTGCCATATGGCAGTCGACTGGACCGAGTCAACTAGGGTTTGATTGTGGGGTGTGGCCTAGCAGTCGACTGCCAGAAGTGGGCAGTCGACTGATGGCTCAAGCAGTCGACTGATCGTGTGATCAGTCGACTGGTGCTCGAGAAATTGGCCACAGAATAGAGTCGAGACTCGACTGGTCGAGTGAGTGTTAGTAATATATGAGAGATGTCCTAAGGCAATCGCCTTATGTATGAACCATTTATATGATAAATGAAGATTCACTATTTGAGTGTACATGTTTTATGTATTTGATTGGATCTTAAACTCATTTACTGAATGTCCATGATACGATTCACAGCATGAGAGAATTTGTGATTGGATCACAACTAGTGAGTATCTCTACATGTGTAATTGTGATGTATCGGAATTATCCCTAGTCGATGAATTGATGGATCTGGACACCATCAATTCTGTTGAGACTAGCACGAGGTATACTCCTTGGTGTATCCAAGCAGCTGATTCTCACTGGCTGGAGACATAGTGATGTCCGGAGTTAATCGTGGATGCTAGTTATGGTAACTAGTTCATTGGAGTGACCAGTAGTAAGACTTCATATGGTTCTCTGCATATATAGATATGTCAATGAAGTTCTTACTGTGGCTTAAGTGCGATGTTCCTTTGACTTGCGGTATTCAAGTCATCTTGATCATGGAGACTTATGCTTTGACATCTTAAGGAAACATCTCTAAGGAGATGTGGACCCGGGATGATTGGGTATAAGTCGAAGTGATCGAAGGTGTTTGAATAGCCTATAAAGGATTCACCACTCCTTGCGAGGAGATGTATACCCATGGCCTCTCGTCGGATTGTTACTAAAGTCTTTGGCCAAAGCATTACATATTTAGAGTAAGGTACTCTTCGATACATGTGGAGTAACTAGAATCCGTAGGACGAGGAAATGATACTTGGGCTAGGTGTGACGTAGTCAGCCTAGTGGGGACTGACACAATAGACCATGTCTTGAACCAAGTGGATATAAGATGAGTGAAGGGAATGGGGCACGATTTATTCGAGCTACTGAAGGGTTTCAGAAATAGTTCTGGATCAACCGTTGATCTTTTCGGTTAATTGGGGATCATGATGTACTACTAGGTGTCACTCATGATCGTTCTATAATTAATGGTTAATTATAGACGGCCAACATAAACCGAGAACCTATTTGGTCACACGCACAACGAGTGTAATCCAAAGGATTTAAAACGAGCTTGAGAATGAGATTCTCAGACCGAGAGAAACTATGTTTGGTTAGACCAAACATAAAGCGAGCATGAAATTGTTTCAGTCGCAGAGGAAGCGTGGATGGGCCGTGTCTTATGAAGACATAATGGATGGACCAAAATAGTTTGGTTCTAATCCAATGGATGAGAATAAACCAAAGGGTTTGGTTTATATTAAACGAATGAACCAAAGGTTGGTTCGGTTCGTTTTAACTTAAAATAAACCATCATGGTTTGGTTTATTTTAACTTATCTTAATGGAGCGGGTTAACGGGCTTTATGGATATGATCCATTAACCATTAAGAGAATTAGTTCTCTATAAAATAGGGCTTAAACCCTAATCATAAAATACCCTAGCCTCTTAGAGTTGCCTCCCACCCCAATTGTTGGAGTTTTCGGCGCCAACCCTAAAGCTGCCGCCGCCCAGCTTTGTGCCGCCGTCCAAGACCCTTGCCGGCGTCCAAGCTCCAGCCGGTGAACCTCCGGTGACCCTCCGGTGATCTCCTATAGGTTCGGCATCAAGGTGAGCCTTTTCTCTCCTTGTTTTGGCCGGCGCCTACTCCTCCACCAAGCTGTCCAGTTTTCTGGACAGCTTCTCCTCCTCTCGTCGGAGCGTCGTTTGGACGACGGTTAGTGCTCCGACAGCGGCTAACTTACCGGGGATTTGATCTCCGGTAATCCTCTGAGGTGGAGGACAAAGGATTCGTCAAACGGTTGACGAATACCTCTCCGGAGAAGCGAGTTTTGAGAACTCGTTTTGGATCCGAATTTGGATTCGGATCGTGATCATCTCTCGATCACGTCGTCTTCAACACGAGGCTAGTAACCCGTACGAAGATGAAGCTCGTGACTTAGTGAAGTCATCCCGAGGAGCTCGGCGTGGATAAGGATAGAGACGATTCTTACGAGGATCGTTCCGCTTGATGCCGTTCCCGCTACACGTCATACTGAAGGTATAACGTAGTTTAATTTCCTTTTATTGCAAATTTTAATTTACGGTTATGTTTACACTTGTTGTAATAGCATGCGTGTGTTGTGTGTGTTGTAATAAATATAGATTTATTAATTTTAATTGCTTCCGCTGTGCTCATGTTTACGAAACATGATCGAACACACACACGCCGCGGTGCCGGAAACCCAACAGTGGTATCAGAGCCCAGGTTGTGTTTCGACATAATCGTAAAAATGGTTTTGCGATAGTCATAATGTATTTCTGGAAGTTTTCTAAATTTTGGAAATTTAGAAGTATTTATGGAAATTTTTCAATTTTGGAAAGTCGAGAAGTATTTATGGAAATCTTCCACTTTTGGAAAGTTGGAAGTATTTATGGAAATTGATATTTTCCATAAATAAAATATTTGATTAGATTCTGGAAATTTGTTTCCTAATTTAATCATGATTTGATTTGGGAAATCAAATCTTAAAATATTTAATTTCCATAAGTAGTTTTAAAGATTTAGGAAATTGGTTTCCTAAATAGATTTTCCTTAATCAAATAATTCCATGAATAAAATATGTGATTAGATTTGGAAATTTGTTTCCTAATTTAATTATGATTTGATTTGGAGAATCAAATCTTAAACATATTTTATTTCCTTAAATAGTTATGACATATAAGGAAATTATATACATGACATAATTGTATGTCATGTAATTGCATTAGATGCATAACATTATGCCATGCGTGTCATGACATGTAGATGTATGCCATGTATGCCATGCCATGTAGATAATAGTTATTTGCATGCAAAGAGGATGAGACATAAAAACCCTTAACCAATATTAAAGCCTACACCTTCCATTAATATGGTTAGAACCAGAGTTCTGTTTCTTGTTTGGGTTGTTGGACTCTCTCCAAGCCCGGCTCGAACCTGAATATGTTCAAACCATGGAATAGTTTAATACTAATATGGTAAGAGTCAGAGGTCAATCGTTAGCTTTGGTTGTTGGACTCTCTCCAAGCTGGGATAATTGGTTGAATGCGCTCTAACCATATTAAAACTATGTCCTGATTAATGGGTTGGCTTTAACCTGGAGCATCGGTTTGTTGGACTCTCTCCAAGGTCGATGTAAAGGGAGGTGAAGTTGGGTGCTATGCATATGATGCATACTTGTTAATGTGTTAACAACCCGATGTATGTGTGAACATTCAATTAGTTGATAGCACATTGTGATAGTTGCATATACTGGATATGCAATCGGTATAGATGATACCTACCGTCGTAGTTATGAATGGCTTGTTGGACTCTCTCCAAGGTTGTTCATAACTATGATGGATATCAGCCCATTCGGAGATGGACCTACAATCTCCCGAAGTGATTTTGGGGTTTTTGAAATTCGAAAAATGAATGGGATTTATAAATGTATATTGATGCATTTTAAAATCATTTTTCTCATATATGCTCGTTTTGTATTTCTAAGTTAATATATTGATCATGATGTGTTTGAATTTGCGTTCCATTTTGGATTCAAATAAATTGACTGGGCCGAACTTCTTGGACTGGCTTAGAAACTTGAGAATTGTTCTCAAGGTGAAAAGCTTGTGTATGTCCTCGAAGCGCCTCTTCCCGCCCGTCCTAGTGACGATGCAACTTTGGACCAATTGTTGGCCTATCAGAAACATGTGAGTGATTCTGAACAAATGAGTTGCATCATGCTAGCCGCGATGGAACCCAAGCAGCATGAGCATATGGTTGCTCATATCGTAGTTCTTCATCTTTATGAGTTGGTTGATGAGCAAGTGAGATTCGAAAGGTTCGAAGTCTCCAAGCTCCTCTTCACCTCTGAGATGCAAGAAGGTTCATCTGTGGTACTGCTCAACATGCTGAAGACTGTGGAGTCTTCTGAGAAGCATGAGCAGGGGGCAGTGCTGTTAGTTGATTCCTCGAAGAAAGGTTCTAAGAGGAGGTCAAAAGAACAGCAGAAAGGAAAGAAGAGAAAGGCTAAGAAGGTAGAACTAGCACAAAAGGAAACTTGCCATCATTATGGCAAGGAGAGCCATTTGCGAAGAAAGTGCAAGATTTATCTTGAGTCCGTGAAGAAGAATAAGGCATCGGATGCCCCATCTTCTTCAGATATCTTCGTTATTGATTGTCATTCTATTTCCTCAAACACTTGGGTATTGGATACTGGGTGTGGCTCACATATATGTAATGACATACATGGGCTAAGGAATAGAAGAAGACTCGTCAAGGGGAGAGTCAAATTTACGTGTTGGGAATGGAGCAACGGTTGCTGCACTCGCCATCGGAACGTATTTGTTGGAACTCCCTGTAGGACTTGTCTTAGAACTGGACAATTGCTTTTATATTCCTTCGTTGATAAAGAACATCATTTCTATTTCTTGTTTAAATAGAAATGGTTTCCATTTGACGTTTAGTAACAATTGTTGTTACATAACTTTGAATGGGGTTCTTTATGGGACTGGAACTTTAAGCAATGGTGTTTATACGTTGGACGTATCCAGTGACATTTGCAATATCGAAGCGAGCAACAAGCGTGCTCGAAAGGATAATCAAATAGACTCCTACATGAGGCATTGTCATCTTGGCCATGTAAGCAAGAAACGCATGTCCGAATTACACCGATGTGGAATTCTGGAATCGTTTGAATTGGATTCATGCGATACATGCGAATCATGCCTAAAAGGCAAGATGACTAAGTTACCTTTTATGGGAAAAGGTGAACGAGTGGGAGAGTTACTAGGTCTAATACATACCGATGTATGTGGACCTATGTCAACTCAAGCTTTAGGAGGCTATAGCTACTTCATTACTTTCACCGATGATCACTCACGGTTTGGGTATGTGTTCTTGATGAAACACAAGTCTGAAGCCTTTGAAAGGTTCAAAGAATTCAGAAATGAAGTAGAGAAACAACATGACAAGAGTATTAAAATACTTTGATCGGATCAAGGTGGTGAATACTTAAGTCAAGAGTTTCTTGATTATCTAAGAGACAATGACATATTGTCTCAATGGACTCCGCCATATACACCACAGCATAATGGTGTATCTGAGAGGCGTAACCGGACCTTGTTGGACATGGTCAGGTCAATGATGAATCATGCGACTCTTCCCAAGTCCTTTTGGGGTTATGCACTTCAGACAGCTGTTTACTTGTTAAACAGAATGCCTACGAAGGTAGTCTCAACTACTCCATATGAGATATGGAATGGTAAGAAACCTCATGTATCTTACTTGAAGATATGGGGTTGTCCTGCTTATGTGAAGTGGACTGTATCAGACAAACTGGATGCTAAGTCTGATAAATGTCTATTTATTGGATACCCTAAGGAAACAAGGGGTTACCAATGCTATCATCCTGTGGAACAAAAGGTGTTTGTTTCAAGGCATGCTGTGTTTCTAGAGAAAGAGTTTCTCTTGCAAGAAAACAGTGGGAGTGTCGTCGAGCTTGAGGAGGCTCGAGAGACTCAAATAGACATTACAAAGACAACTCATATAGTGATGAGCACCTACGGGATATTGTAACACCACATCTTCGTAGATCCGGTAGAACACGCAATATTCCTGAGAGATATGGATTTCTCGTAAGTGAATCGAACGACGTGTTACTCATTGATGATGAGGAGCCTACCAGTTATGAAGAAGTGCTGACAAGTTCAGAAAGGGATAAGTGGCTTGGTGTCATGAAGTCGGAAATGGATTCCATGTACGAAAACCAAGTTTGGAACTTGGTTGACCCACCTGAAGGCATAAAGCCTATAGGGTGCAAGTGGGTTTTCAAGAAGAAAACCGACATGGATGGTAATGTGATTACCTATAAGGCTAGATTGGTGGCGAAAGGATATCGTCAAAAGCAAGGTGTTGATTATGACGAAACCTATTCGCCTGTAGCTATGCTTAAATCCATTCGGATGCTCCTGGCCATAGCAGCTCATTATGATTATGAGATATGGCAGATGGATGTGAAAATAGCTTTCCTTAATGGAAACTTGCTCAAGGAAGTGTATATGATACAGCCTGAGGGTTTCACATCGGTTGATAAAACCAAGGTATGCAAGTTGTGACGATCCATTTATGGATTGAAGCAAGCATCCAGGAGCTGGAATATCCGTTTTGATGAGACAATCAAAAAGTTTGATTTCTCACAAAATCCAGACGAACCTTGTGTGTACAAGAAGGTTAGTGGGAGGCAAAGTGTTCCTAGTATTGTATGTCGATGACATACTACTTATAGGAAACGATGTTTCAATCTTACATGAAGGTTTGGTTATCCAAGACATTCTCCATGAAAGACTGGGAGAAGCAACCTACATCCTCGGATTAAGATCTATAGAGATAGATCAAACGGTTGCTTGGTCTTTCGCAGCCATATATATAGACCGAAAAGCAAAGAGGTTTAGCATGTCGGAATCCAAGAAAGGTTTCTACCCATCGGAATGGGGTACACCTTTCAAGTCTATGTGTCCGCGCACGTAAGATGAGAGGATTTGCATGAGTAAGATTCCCTATGCATCCGCAATAGGATCTATCATGTATGCTATGTTATGTACGAGGCCCGATGTATCGTATGCTCTGAGTGTCATGAGCAGATACCAGTCTGATCCAGGAATGGATCATTGGGTGACTGTTAAGACGATCCTTAAGTACTTGAGAAGAACTAAGGATACGTTCCTAACATATGGAGAAGGGTACATGGTGATACGTGGGTATACGGATGTACCCGCATGCACAAGGATGATTCCATGTCTCACCGGGTATGTATTCACCTAGAATGGAGGCGCAATAAGTTGGAAAGGTTCCAAGCTTGACACTATAGCGGATTCGCCACTAAGGCGTAATACACGCAGCTTTGAAGCAAAGAAGGAAGTGGTTTGGATCAAGAAGTTCATTTATGAACTTGATGTGGTCTCATCAATGATCCAAACATGTGCTTCGCCGCTATCATCTTATCAGAGAGATCATCAGTAGGAACGAAATACAAATCGAGAAAATTCCCACTGAAAGGAACTTAGCGGATCCTTTGACTAAAGCATTACCTCAAAGTAAGTTTGAGGGTCATGTTAGAGCTTATGGTATTGATACCGAGCGATTGGCATTAGGCCAAGTGGGAGTCTGTTAGTAATATATGAGAGATGTCCTAAGGCAATCGCCTTATGTATGAACCATTTATATGATAAATGAAGATTCACTATTTGAGTGTACATGTTTTATGTATTTGATTGGATCTTAAACTCATTTACTGAATGTCCATGATACGATTCACAGCATGAGAGAATTTGTGATTGGATCACAACTAGTGAGTATCTCTACATGTGTAATTGTGATGTATCGGAATTATCCCTAGTCGATGAATTGATGGATCCGACACCATCAATTCCGAGACTAGCACGAGGTATACTCCTTGGTGTATCCAAGCACCGATTCTCACCGGGCCGGAGACATAGTGATGTCCGAGTTAATCGTGGATGCTAGTTATGGTAACTAGTTCATTGAGTGACCACCGTAAGACTTCATATGGTTCTCGCATATAGATATGTCAATGAAGTTCTTACTGTGGGCTTAAGTGCGATGTTCCTTTCGACTTATGTATTCAAGTCATCTTGATCATGGAGACTTATGCTTTGACATCTTAAGCAAACATCTCTAAGGAGATGTGGACCCGGATGATTGGGTATAAGTCGGCGATCAAGGTGTTTGAATAGCCTATAAAGGATTCACCACTCCTTGCGAGGAGATGTATACCCATGGCCTCTCGTCGGATTGTTACTAAAGTCTTTGCCAAAGCATTACATGTTTAGAGTAAGGTACTCTTCGATACATGTGGAGTAACTAGAACTCAGGAGGACGAGGAAATGATACTTGGGCTAGGTGTGACGAGTCACTTAGTGGGGATCACACAATAGACCATGTCCCGAACCAAGTGGGTATAAGATGAGTGAAGGGAATGGGGCACGATTCATTCGAGCCATCAAGGGTTTCGTAAATAGTTCGATCAACCGCTGATCTTTTCGCTAATTGGGGATCATGATGTACTACTAGGTGCCACTCATGATCGCTCTATAATTAATGGTTAATTATAGACGGCCAACATAAACCGAGAACCTATTTGGTCACACGCACAACGAGTGTAATCCAAAGGATTTAAAACGAGCTTGAGAATGGGATTCTCGCATCGAGAGAAACTATGTTTGGTTGACCAAACATAAAGCTTAGCATGAAATTGTTTCACCGCAATGGAAGCGTGATGGGCCGCGGTCTTATGAAGACATAATGGATGGACCAAAATGGTTTGGTTCTAATCCAATGGATAAGAATAAACCAAAGGGTTTGGTTTATATTAAACGAATGAACCAAAGGTTGGTTCGGTTCGTTTTAACTTAAAATAAACCATCATGGTTTGGTTTATTTTAACTTATCTTAATGGAACGGGTTAACGGGCTTTATGGATATGATCCATTAACCATTAAGAGAATTAGTTCTCTATAAAATAGGGCTTAAACCCTAATCATAAAAAACCCTAGCCTCTTAGAGTTGCCGCCCACCCCAATTGTTGGAGTTTTCGGCGCCAACCCTAAAGCTGCCGCCGCCCAGCTTTGTGCCGCCGTCCAAGACCCTTGCCGGCGTCCAAGCTCCAGCCGGTGAACCTCCGGTGACCCTCCGGTGATCTCCTATAGGTTCGGCATCAAGGTGAGCCTTTTCTCTCCTTGTTTTGGCCGGCGCCTACTCCTCCACCAAGCTGTCCAGTTTTCTGGACAGCTTCTCCTCCTCTCGTCGGAGCCTCGTTTGGACGACGGTTAGTGCTCCGACAGCGGCTAACTTACCGGGGATTTGATCTCCGGTAATCCTCTGAGGTGGAGGACGAAGGATTCGTCAAACGGTTGACGAATACCTCTCCGGAGAAGCGAGTTTTGAGAACTCGTTTTGGATCCGAATTTGGATTCGGATCGTGATCATCTCTCGATCACGTCGTCTTCAACACGAGGCTAGTAACCCGTACGAAGACGAAGCTCGTGACTTAGCGAAGTCATCCCGAGAAGCTCGGCGTGGATACGGATAGAGACGATTCTTACGAGGATCGTTCCGGTTGATGCCGTTCCCGCTACACGTCATACGGAAGGTATAACGTAGTTTAATTTCCTTTTATTGCAAATTTTAATTTACGGTTATGTCTACACTTGTTGTAATAGCATGCATGTGTTGTGTGTGTTGTAATAAATATAGATTTATTAATTTTAATTGCTTCCGCTGTGCTCATATTTACGAAACATGATCGAACACACACACGCCACGGTGCCAGAAACCCAACAGTGAGGACTCCATCAGTCGACTGATGGTCACAATCAGTCGACTGATGATGGTTTCGTTGGACTTATCCAACGTGGATCTAGCCGTTGTCTCACGACAACAGTGGCAACAGTCGACTGATGGTCCCGATCAGTCGACTGATCGACTTTTTCCAGCACAGGTTGAAGCTTTATAAGGAGCTCGTGATGGAGGAAAAAGCAAGGGTTTCTTGAGAGCATTTGGGGTGATTTGCTGTTGCAAATCAGGGTCTCCAAGTTGATATCAAGCAACCAAGTGATCAAGCATTCAAAGAGCATTTGTAAAGTGTTTTCTTTACTTGTATTGCTTTGTATTTCATTATATTGCTTGTATTCATCTTGTATTACTATTGTATACATTGTACGAGGTTTCTCCACCTCTGGATTGTTCCGAGAAGGAGTTATTTTATAGTGGTGTGTGATTGGCATCGCTAGGGCTCGTTTGAGCCCGATCCGTGGAGTAGGAACCGTGTGGTTCCGAACCACGTTACATACTTGTGTTCGTATGTGATTGTATATTTTGTTATTGTGTTATTTCTATTTCCGCTGTGCTAACGAAATTGTAGAGACGAACGCAAAAGAATTCCATTGACGCTATTCACCCCCCTCTAGCCGTTACAATATTCCTATCAGAAATAAATACTTGTGTTTAGGATCTAAAAGTGTCCACCTAGATAATAAGAAGAAACTTGGGACTAATGTTCCTAAAAACAATTTACCTAAGGACAAACCTAGGTCAAATTACTCAAGATCAATTTTACCTAGGGAGACAATTAGAAAGGTGCAAGAGCACCTAGGTTTCAATCCTAAATGGACTAGGCATATGCCTAGGAAGTCTCATGCCCAAAGACCAAATCAAAATTCTAAAGTTGGGCAATTAGAATTAGAGAACCAAGCCTTGAGGTCAAGGCTTGAAAAGCTTGAAAAGACCCTTAAGGTTATGCAAAATCAAATGCAAGGGTCAATTAGTCAAACTTCTAGGTCAAAATCTCAAAGTCAACATTTAGGACCCAAGAAGCAAAAGTCATTCAAGGGCAAGAATGGTTTGGGTCACAAACCTAAGCCTAAGGTGGCTTATCATAGTGTTCCATTAGATTATGGAACACTAATTAGGTCTAGGAAGACCAAGGTCAATAGGGAAGTCATCCCTAAGGTTGACCAAAGGTTGTGCCTAGTGGCTAGGGTTTCTAGGAAACCTAGGGTGGCCACTAAGAAGGTTATTAGGGAGGCAATCCTTAAAGTTAACCATGGTAAGACCCAAATGACCAAGGCTAACAAGCCTAGGAGGGTCATTAGGAAAGTATCTAGGGAGGTTATCCCTAAGGAATACCTAATTAACCCTAGGAGCTCAAATCGGTTTTGGGTTCCTAAGAGCGTGATTGATTCACGCTAGATGGGTTTAGGGTGTGCCAACCTTGATTGGATGGGTAGTTAACTCAACCATGGTAAAGGTGACACTTTAGGATATTTTCAAGGTTATGGTTACCTTGGAAATAGATTTGAATCAATATCCTAAAAGATTTTAGGATGTGCCAATGTACTTTTGAAATT
Source organism: Wurfbainia villosa (assembly GCA_025175895.1). NCBI lineage: Eukaryota > Viridiplantae > Streptophyta > Magnoliopsida > Zingiberales > Zingiberaceae > Wurfbainia > Wurfbainia villosa. The sequence continues at coordinate 3,186,890 of CM046005.1, forward strand.
AAGAAAAATCAATTAAATTGGCACAATTTAGGTTTAGAGGTTAGTGTGCCATTTTGGGTTTTTGGCACACTAGGGAGATTAATGATAATATGGCAAAATATATCTAATTATATCAAATGGCAATTAATATTAAAATTTAGGTATTACTATACCTATATATTTTATATGTCATGCTTTGTTTGCCATATAACATGCCATGACATCATGTTTATTTTTAATCATTTTATATGTCATGTTCATGTTTAGAATTAAGGTTTCAAATGTCATGTGTTTTTAGATTTCATCTCATGCCATGACATCATGATTATGAGCATATGCTTATTTATATCATTTCTAATGCCATAATCATTCATGCATTTAAGATAATTTGATTAAAATTGAATTAAGGACAATGACATGACTTGGAGTCTCATTTATAAGGGAATCAAGTAGAGTTGCCTTAGAAAAATACATGAAACCCTAGATTAGGGAGAACAAAACCCACATCTCACATCAAATTGACATGTATGTGTATTTATACACCCTAGATACATGTGAGATGCTAGGATATGAGTTAAGTTCAAGGTGCATAGTTGTTGCATCTAGATGAACTCAAACTCATCTTATATAATTTGTGGATCATTGGGAAAGCTTGTGTACAAGTCATGTACATAGAGCCCAAGGAATATGATCCAAAATAGGTTTTCAAAAACATTTTGAAATCAATTTAGAAAACCTTACTGAAGCCTATCTTTTGATAGCAATCACTAATGATGAAGTTGATACAAAGTGAGCTAAAACATTGAAGTTTTTCTTCACTTTTGGATTTTGTATCAATTTCGATAGTTTATGGGTAAAATAATTTTCAAATAATTTTCACCCATTGTATTACTTATAAGTAATGTACGTATGAATTTTCACGAATTTTCAAAACACGTAGAATTACTTATGAATTGTCAAAATTGGATTCTGATAGTTGAAATTCGGAAATTTCAGCTATCAGTCGACTGATGAGAGTGGCAGTCGACTGGTTACTGTCAGGAGTCGACTGTCAGGTCTGATTTCGGGAAAACAAGATTGTTTATCCCGTGTTCAACCATTGTAAAGGTCCCTAATCACTCCTAACCCTAGGATATGCTTTGGGAAGTATTATAAAGGGTGAAAATCCATTGGATATGGATTAGGAGAAGTGTTAAGTCAAAGTATCAAATTTAGGGTGTGGAAAGTTCAAGTTTGAACTTTTAACCTTAATTTTGATAGTTTAGAGTTTCTTCTATTGGCTTAGGGACTTCCCAAGGACATTGTTGGTGCAATGGTCAAGGGGGAGCAAGCCTTTAGGAGGAGTTATCCATCTTGGGATGATGGATGTGTTTCTCTTCTTGAAGGGGGAGAAGTTATTGGGAGAGTATCATCAATTGGAAAAATTGATGGGATTTTGAGAAACCCAATTTGGAAATTGGGAGAGAGTATAGGATTGCCTCTTTTAAGTGATATGAGACTTATCACTAGGTAGATGGTAGGCATCCTAGGTATTTTTGGATCAAGGGGGAGATTGTAAGATCTCATTGGAACATGAGACATTGACCTCCTTGGAGAGATAACCTTTTTTATGTATGTCAAAAAGGGGGAGAAGATAAAATTACCAATTTGGAAAATTGGTAAGGGAATTTGAGTTAGGGGCCTAACTCAAAGTTTGTTTTGTCAAACATCAAAAAGGGGGAGATTGTTGGTGCAATCGACCCAGGTCACGATTGACCAGACTCGAGTTTGACTCGAGTGATGTTTTGATGTTTGACATAGGATGTTTGACAAAGTGGTTTGACATTGATGTTGGACATTGATGTCGGTTAATTTGTTGGGGAGATTGTTGGAGCAATCGACCCAGGTTATAATTGACCAGACTCGAGTTTGACTCGAGGAAGACTTTGATGGTTGACTAGGGTTGACCATGTGATCAAGGGTAAGTCCAAGCATGGGTCTTGGCAAGGTAAAGTCCAAGTCATGGGTACTTGGCATGGAAAGTCCAAGTCATGGGTACTTGGCATTTGGGAAAGTCCAAGTCATGGGTACTTGGCATTTGGGAAAGTCCAAGTCTTGAGTACTTGGCACAAAGGAAAGTCCAAGCATGGTCTTGGCATGGAAAGTCCAACATGGGTTGGCAAGGGAAAGTCCAAGCTTGAGTCTTGACATTTGAGAAGTCCAAGGGGATTGATATTGGCGGCGTAAAGTCCAAGCGGAGTCTTGACAGCGTAAGTCCAATATGCCTTGGCGGTGTAGACACCGTTAGCATGACATAGCCGAGGGAAGCACCTGGAGGCTAGCGCGATGGATGAACAAGTCATGGATGACTTGGAGGGATCCGAGAGGCGTGAGGTTGATGGAGGTGGCTAGAAGGCTTAGGTCTAGGCTAAGGGTGGTCTAGCAAGTATGGGGGCACCATACTTGGGTTAAAATCTCATTTTTGAGGTTGGCGATCGGCGCATTATGGCGGTTCATTGCCGCCGTGAGTCGACAGTTTGACCGCCGTTTAAGAGCCGAAATTACTCGAAGTCGATTGCTCATTGGAGCGATCTGATGTCGATAAAGAATCGCCGCCAAGGGGGCACGATCGCTAGTTTAGCCGTGAGCCTGAGAATGCTCCGTGGCCGTGAGATCGACATACATTGCGCGGATCGCCAATGTTGGCGATCGGCCGCCAAGAGATCCGTTAGAGTTTTTCACGTGGATCGAGCCGTTGTCTCACGACAACGATGGCATCGATCATTGGTGACTTATGGCGGTCGTGATAAGCAATCTAGGGTCAGCGCAAGGATAAAAGGAGTTCGATGGGAGGGTTTTTGGTAGCAATTTCTTGGACATTTTTGAGGCGATTTGCTGCTGCAAATCAGGGTCTTCAACCACGGTTCAAGCGATCAACAAGCAAGCAATCGAAAGGCATTTGTAAAGCATTTTCTTTACTTATATTGCATTGTATCTCATTTTATTTGCTTGTTATTTGATTATTGTTGTAATCATCTTGTACGAGGTTTCTCCGCCTCCGGATTGTTCCGAGAAGGAGTGTCTTATAGTGGTGTGTGATTGGCATCGCTAGGGTTCGTACGAACCCAATCCGTGGAGTAGGAACCGTTCGGTTCCGAACCACGTTATATCCTTATGTTTGTATGCTTGTTATTGTGATTGTTGTTTCATTTCTATATTCTGCTGCGTACTAACAATCATAGGCAAGCGAACGTGATCAAATTCCATCTATGTACGGTCAACGCGCTATTCACCCCCCCCCCCTCTAGCGAGCGCACAGGTCCTAACAACATGTTCTCGAATAAAGTGATGTTTGACCTCTATATGTTTGGTTCTAGAATGACAGATTGGGTTTTTGGTTAAATTAATCGAACTAATGTTGTCGATGTAAATTTTAGTGTTGTTAAAGTTTAACTTAAAGTATTGGAGAGTGTGTTTCATCTAAAAAAGTTGAGCTACACACTCACTCATCGCAATGTATTCGACTTCGATAGTAGACAAGGTAACATAGTGTTGCTTTCTACTGCACCAGCTCACTAGACTCGAGCCGAGAAGTTGGCAACACCCACTCGTGCTCTTTCTATCGAGTTTACTACTGACATAATCCGAGTGAGAGTAGCCGATTAGTTAGAACTCGGTAGATCTAGGGTATCAAATTCCTACATTTAGTGTACCCTTTAGGTATCTAAGGATGCATTTAACTAGTGTTAGGTGTGACTCCTTAGCACAAGTTTGAAATCTCGCACACATACTTACTGCGAAGAGTATATCGGGTTGACTCGCAGTTAAGTACAGTAGACTACCTATCGCGCTCCTATAGTATTTTAGGTCTATTGATTTTCCATCTAAGTCTCCTCCTATATTGACATTTGTAGCCATCAGTCTATTTATTACCTTAGCATTTTGCATTCCAAATTTATTAATTAATTCCTTAGTATACTTATGTTGGTGTAGGTAAATTCCCTCCTTAGTTTGTTTAATTTGTAAACCTAGGAAAAATATTAATTCTCCTACTAAGTTCATTTCAAATTCACTTTCCATTAGTGAAATGAACTCATTTAATAAGATTGAGTTGGTTGTTTCAAATATTATATCGTCTACAAAAATTTGGGCAATAAATATTTCTTTGCCTACAGATTTTACGAAGAGGGTTGGGTTGACTCAGCCTTGGCTAAACCCTTTAGACTTGAGATAAATAGAGAGTCTTTCATACCAAGCTCGAGGAGCTTGTTTTAGTCCATATAAGGCTTTCTTAAGTCTAAAAACATGGTCGGGTTTGTCTAAGCTTTTGAATCATGGGGATTGGCTAACGTAGACTTCTTCCTTAATGAGACTATTTAAAAATGTTGACTTCACATCCATTTGAAATAGTTTAAATCCTCAATGTGCAGCGTAGGCTAATAACATTCTGATCGATTCTAGTCTAGCTATGGGGGCATAGGTTTCGTCATAATCCAACCCCTCTACTTGACTAAAACCTTTTGCGACCAATCTCGCTTTATTTCTAACTACTTCACCTTTGTCATCGAGTTTGTTTCGGAATACCCACCCTGTTCCAATGATCGTTTTATCTTTAGGTGGGGATACTAATTCCCAAACTTCATTCCTAGTGAATTGAGCTAGCTCTTCTTGCATAGCAATAATCTAATCAGGATCAAGAAGAGCTTGTTCAATTGATTTGGGTTTGATTTTCAAGATTAAAGAGATTTGACTAAGGTTTCTGTATGATGCTTTAGTTTGAACCCCTAGGTTGGAATCACCTATAACTTTATCGATAGGATGATTTGATTGTAACCTAGACTGACTCGGGTTATGATTTATACTAGACTCATTTTCATGGTCAAATTCGGGTCTAGTATTAATGGGTTCATCAATTGGTTCTACTACGGGTTTTGTGGTTTTATCTCCTTCGTCGAATACAACATTAATGGTTTCTTCGATTTTAAGGGTTTCATTATTGTAGACTCTATAGGCTCTACTTGTGGTTGAATATCCTAATAATATTCCAGTATTTGTTTTAGAGGTGAATTTGCCTAGGTAGTCCTTAGTATTTAGGATATGTACCCTACATCCAAATACCCTAAAGTATTTAATGTTGGGTAATTTTTCATGGTAGATTTCATATGAGGTCTTAAGGTGCCTCTTGACTAGTAGAATTCTATTTTTGACATAACAAGTCGTACTAACGACTTCTGCCCAAAACTTATCGGATAGGCTGTACTTGTTTAACATGGTTCTAGCGGCTTCTTGTAGGGTTCTATTCTTTCGCTCGACTAAACCATTTTGTTGTGGGGTTCTAGGACAGGAGAACTCATGGTGGTATCCATTTAGGTTACAGAAGTCGGTGAACCTATGATTTTCGAATTCACCACCATGATCGCTTCTAAGTCTTTTAATCTTAAGGTTCTTTTCGTTTTCTATTAATTTACATAAGTTGGTAAGTTGATCTAAGGTATCACTTTTGTGTTTAAGGAACCTAACTCAGGTGAACCTAGAGTAGTCGTCAACTATGACTAAGCAGAATTGACTTCCGTTTAGAGACTTGGCTCCATGAGAATCGAATAGGTCTAAGTGCAAGAGCTCAAGTACACTTTTGGTTCTTTTTTGGTTAGTTAGTTGATGTTGTGCCCTAGTTTGTTTACCTTATTGACACACATTACAAATTTTATTGTCTAAGTTGTTAAGGTTGGGTAAACCTCTGACTAGACCACTTTGACTCATTTTGTATACAAGTCTTGGATAAGAGTGTCTGAGTCGTTAGTGTCACAACCAAAATTCCTCTGTTGTGTCATTAGACACTTGGATGAGGAGTTGGGTAAATTAATTGTGTAGATATTGCTATTCTTAGTTCCTTTAAGTATTGTATTAACGATGTCATTAGTTTTAATTAAGCATTCACTTTCTAAGAATATAACCTTATAGTTGTTATTACACAATTGGCTTACACTAAGTAGATTATACACAAAAATTTTGACTAAAAGAATATTTCGTATTGTAAAGTTAGAGTTTAGCTCAATATCACCTGATCCGATGATTTTGAGCTTCCCATTGTTTCCGAAAGCTACCGATCCTTGACTTTTGAATTTGAGCTTCAAAAATTTTAGTCGGTCTCTGATAATGTGTCAGGAGCACCCACTGTCCAACATCCATTGATCTTACATATATAGTAGTTGGATCAGATATTGGGATTTTAAGTTGGTTGAATATTTTAGCCTAATAGTCATCTCACCTTTTTCTACATGATCAAACATGTTAACCTTAAATGTTTTTTAGATGACTTCAATTTTACTTATTTAGATTTAGTGAATTGAAACTAATCAACCTTGGGTTGGATTCATAATTAACCCTTAGCTTGTCAAGTAACTTTTTCGAGAAATTGGTTTCTAGGTCATGGCGAGGCACAGAGGTCTTCTTTGATCGGAACAACAATCACTTCATTAGACAAAGCCAAATTCAAGAAATTGATTACTTGAGTCACTTAATATTACATCATGGTCTAACTAGTTAAGGATACGGTGAGGTAGCTTCAGCTAGTTCAACTTAGTCGAGTGCACCAAGCTAGATACGTCTTATCTAGTTTGGATGCACAAGACTTCGTTTTCCTAACATAGTATCATCTCGTCGCATCCTAGTACTATGTTGTCAAGATTTATGAGTTATTGACCCTATCTAGCCATTCTAAAAATTAAGATTAAATAACTAAGCATGCAAAGACTAATTTCATGTAATGGAATAAACAAATTTAGTACTAGCTCTCCCTGGACCATTGAATCGATTCGGTCTATCCACGTAGTGGATTTGGTCCTTGGGAACCCAGTACTTATTAGATCCTAATTGTGAAATTAAAGAGGTCTTAGGGACCCATGCTTGGACTTATTTTCTATTACGGTTCACAATTGACATATATGACTTGTTAGTCATGGTTGATCTAAATCCTAGTCTGACCTTATTGTACACAACCCTTTGCTATCCAAGTAGTAGGCCAAGTCCTTTGGATCCCAAAGTGAACCTTTCCAATGTTTGCCTAAGATCTTTGACTTGTCCTTTCAAGTGTGAGTTCTCAACTTTGAGTTTTTCAACTCAAGTTGAGTCCTCCTCTTGAACTTGACTAGTTGAAGAGGTTAGGGAGACCTCGTGTTTAAGGAGTTTAATCTCCTCAACAAAGGTCTCGACCTTGGATTTGGACATAGCTAACTTTCTAGTTAAGAACTTAATTGCACCATATAATATATCGATTAGAGAGCGACTCATCTTGAGTGAACCTTTTGAACCGGATACGGATCTATGTCTTGTCTTGAATAGAGACTTATCGTCGGATCTGGAGTTGGACTCTTCCTCGGGTTTGATCAGCTTGGCCATGAAGACGAGGTTGTTGAGCTCGTCTTCCTCCTCCAACGATTCCTCCCACGTAGCGTTGAGTGCTTTCTTGAACTTAGGTGCCTTGTTCTTGAGCTTTGGACACTCCGACTTGATGTGTCCCAACCTGTTACACTCATAGCATCTATAGTTGGAATTTGATTTTGACTTACCTTCCTTGGATTGGTTGACGTGTCATCTTCTTCTCTTGATCATTTTTTGAACTAGATTTACTAGTTCGATTTCTATCTTGTCGTCTATCTCCGACTCATACTCGTCTTCTTCCTCCGGAGGTGTTTGCTTTTGGGCTTCTTCTTCATACCTACAAATAAGGCAATATTTTTCTCGGCGAGGGCCAAATTAGACTTTTCATGTAATTCAAATTCAGAAAACATTTCGTCTAATCTAATTTTAGAAAGGTCTTTAGAAACCTTATAGGCATCAACCATGGATGACCACAAGGTAGTCCTAGGGAATGCATTAAGCGCTTACCCGATCACATCCTGATTTTCTTTCTTCTGACCGATCGAATGTAGCTCATTCATGATGTCTTGTATGTGAGCATGAAGTTGAGTGGATGACTCGTGTTCTTGCATCTTTAAGTTAAAAAATTTATTTAATAACAAATCCCTCTTACATACCTTGGTGTCCGTGGTCCCTTCGTGAAGCTCGATGAGCTTATTCCACAAGTCTTTTGCATTGATGAAGGAGCCAACACGAATGAGCTCCTCTTTGGATAAGCTGCACTGTAGGATTTGGGTAGCCTTGGCATCGACTTCAACTTGGCGTTTCATGGCATTTTCCCATTGATCGCAATCCAACGATTCACCATCTTCATTAGTTGGAAGTGTGAACCCGGATTGGATTACGATCTACATCTCTACTTGGGTTTTCAAGTAGCACTCCATCTGATCCTTCCAGTAACGGAAGTCGTCTCCATTGTAAATTGGAGGTCAGGCGGTGCTAAACCCTTCGAGATGGGCCATTTAGAAGAAAAGACCTCGCAAAAACAAAAATGACAAAAAGGATGCCAAGACTTTCGTCTTGGATTAGTAGTGTGGGAGAAAGAATTTAACGAAACAAAAAAATACTTAAAACTTATGAATTGTAAAACTAAAAACGAAAAGAAACTAAAAAAAATGCTAGATTGGTGGTTGCACCAAATTATAGCACCCCCGCTCTGATACCAATTGTTGGATCGAAAAAAGAGCGCTAGAGGGGGGTGAATAGCGCACGTAAAATTTTTCATTCGTTCGATTAAAACACTAGTAAGAAAGAGTAAATGCACAGCGGAATAGTAAAGAACACAACTTGGTTTTACTTGGTTCACAACCTATCGGCTGCTAATCCAAGACCCTTATGATCCAAGATTGTGTACGGAGGGCAATTCACTAAACTAGTCTCCTCCTCGTTAGAGGTAGGAGACAACGATTACAAATCCAGGAAAAACTCGAGGTAGAGAGACAAATCCCCCTCTCCTCTTTACGATAAAAGCTCGATAGAAAAGAGAATTACAACAATTAGAAATGACAACTTATGAAACTGATACCGACGACTAAAGAGGAAGAGGTTGAGCTCGTGTCGTCGACGTTCTAGCAGCACTTCGGCGTCGTAGAGTTGTCATAGAGAAGCAACATTGTGGAATCACTTTGTAAGCACTTTTGATGCCCTAAAGAGGTGAAGCCCCCCAACATTCAGTTCCAACTTATGGTCAAAGAACCTCATCTCCTCAAGATAAGTGGAGCTTATCTTGACTCTCCTCAAGGCTGAAAATTCAAATGGCAGTTGACTGCTACCCTTATCAGTTCGAATGATGCCCAACAATCGACTACTACAAGCCAACAGTCGATTGGTGGCTAGGGTTCTTGACTGCTCTAAAGAGTTAGCTCAAAATAAAAATAATATAAGTGAATTCGACGACCACTTACCGTTCGATCTCGACTTAGACCTTCCATGGAAAGTCTTAGTCAGATCGCTGCCTAAGGGTGTCCCTGTACAAAGGACCCAACCTTACATTCACTCACACACGAGCTTACCTTAGGTCCTTTTGTGACTCGTAGCTTTGCTTCAAGTCTCCACCTAGGTTCTTCGACTCTTTTTGAAGTTCTCCCGGTATCGCCCGACCACCACGGTTTCCCGACTCGGGATTTTCTAGGTGTCGCCGACCTTCAGCTCAGCTTAACCATTCTTGCACACTTGGATCAGCTTGTTAGACAACAATATGACCTTAGCTTTGTGTCTTTGCCATAATCAAAACTTAGGTTCGATTATCTAGTGCCTACTACACCAACACAACTATCTAGAGTTTGATCCCCAACTACGATGCACTGCAGGGATTTTCCTCCAGTGAGGTGACAAATCTTAGGACCTTGGGTTACTGGGCTTCCTGTCGTGCATAATTCTTGATTTACCTTGGTAGCCAATGTTGGTGCAATCGACCCAGGTCACGATTGACCGGACTCGAGTAGTGTTTTGATATTTGACAATATTTTAGGGAGATTATTAGTGCAATCGACCCGGGTCATGATTTACCGGACTCGAGTTTGAATCGAGGGGTATTTTGATGTTTGACAATGGTTTGACCATTTTTTGACTATATGGTTGACATGGGGTTGACCATATGATGGGAAAGTCTAAGTCATGGGTACTTGGCATGGAAAGTCTTAGTCTTATGTACTTGGCATGAAAAGTCCAAGTCATGGGGTACTTGGCATGGAAAGTCCAAGCATGAGTCTTGGCAAGGGAAAGTCCAAGCTTGAGTTTTGGCAATTGGAAAATCGAACATGGGTTGGCAAGGGGCGATATTAGCGGCATAAAGTCCAAGAGTGGAGTCTTGGAAGCATAAGTCCAATGGTTGGCGGCGTAAATTCCAAGCGAGAGTCTTGGCAGCGTAAGCCCAATGTGCCTTGGTGGTATAGACCAACTTAACATGATAATAGCCGATGGAAGCACTAGAAGGCTAGTGTATGGATGAACAAGTCATGGATGACTTGGAGGGATCCGATAGACATGAGGCTAACGGAGGTGGCTAGAAGACTTAGGTCTAGGCTAAGGGTGATCTAGCAAGTGTGAGGGCATCATACTTGGTGTTAAACCTCATTGTTAGTGCTTATAAGCTCCACATATCTCCACAATGGTATGATATTGTCCACTTTGGGCCCAAGCCCTCATGGTTTTGTTTTTGGGCTTTACCCAAAAGGCCTCATACCAATGGAGATATCTTTTTTCTTATAAGCACATGATCTTTTCCATGTCTTACCAATGTGGGACTTTGATTGTATTCCTCATACTCCCAACAATCCCCCCCTCAAACGAAGGACCACATTGGGCCCCCCCTCAAGCCTATCCCTCCTCGAAGGATTTTCTCTGCTTGATGTCCGATCTTCAATCCACCAGGACTTCCTGCCAGTTGTTCGGTCCCCCCGACCCAACTAGACTTCCTTCCTGATGTCTGGTTCTCTTGATCCGGACGTGGGAGCTCAACTTCCTTCGTTCGAGGTTCATGGCTTGACATGGACCATGGCTCTGATACCAATTGTTAGTGCTTATAAGCTCCACATATCTCCACAATGGTATGATATTGTCCACTTTGGGCCCAAGCCCTCATGGTTTTGTTTTTGGGCTTTACCCAAAAGGCCTCATACCAATGGAGATATCTTTTTTCTTATAAGCACATGATCTTTTCCATGTCTTACCAATGTGGGACTTTAATTGTATTCCTCATACTCCCAACACTCATGTATTAGGTAATCAGTCGACTGACATTATGATCAGTCGACTGATGGGAATCGACTGGAGTTCGACTATAGGAAATGGTCTGGCAGTCGACTGATAGCCTGATCAGTAGACTGTTATGGTTGTCAGTCGACTGATGGTCGATGTCGTGGCCATAGAAGATTCCAGAGTCGACTGTTAGGGTTTGACAGTCAAGTGATGGCTCTATTAGTCGACTGATGGTCTATCCATTGGAACTTATCCAATGTGGCTTGGGTCGTTGTGAGACAATGGCTACAAGAGCAGTTGACTAATGGTCTCGATTAGTCGATTGCTAGGCGGAATCCAGCCCAAATGTAGGTTATAAAAGCGGCTTGTGGAGATGGATTTTGGAAAGGTTTCTTAGGGCAATTTGGGGTGATTTGCTAGTGCAATTCAGGGTCTCAGCTCAAGTAACCAAATAAGCAAGCATTTAATAGAGCATTTGTAAAATTTTCTTTACATAGATTGTTGTATTCATTTTGTATTTGCTTATTTTACTTTGTATTACTTTTGTAATCTTTGTATGAGGTTTCTCCGCCTCCAATGTGTTGTCAAGAATGAGTTTTATTGGTAGTGTTGTCATCACTCGAGCTTGTTGAGCTCAACCCGTAGAGTAGGAACTTTAAGGTTCCAAACAATGTTATATTGTTGTGTTTGTATTTGTGATTGTGTATTTGTTTGTATTATTTCTATATTTCATTGCATACTAACAATTATAGGCAAGCACACGAACGAATTCCATCCATCAATATCGAAATACTATTCACCCCCCTCTAGCGATGATCAATTCCCCAACAAGTGGTATCAGAGCGGGTTACTCTTCACCGGCTTCACATCTGAGAGAGCACGCTAGAGGGAAGAAGATGGATCTTCAAGAAATATTGAGTGACTACATCAACATTCCACCGTCCTTTGACTGCGAAGATTTCACATATTGGAAAGGTAGAATGATGCACTTTCTTATGTGCGATTTTGATAATTGGATTAGTGTCATAGTAGGTTTCGACACTCCAAAGGATGAAGAAGGAAGAAAACTCAAGAAGAAGAATTAGAGCAGAGTAACTCTGATACTTCAACATAAATAATAAGGTAATGGGTATATTACTTAGCATAATTCCTAATTATATTTTGGTCAATATAAGAGATCATAAAGATGCCAAGGAAATTTAGAGCAAGTTGGTGAAATATCATGAAAACCCATCACTGACTCATGAAGTAGAAGAGGAGTCTAAGGAGGAGTGCTCATCCTCTCAAGCTCAAGAAGAAGAGAGCACATCATCTTCATCACAAGAGAATGAGGAATCGGAGGTCGAAAGGTGTTCGACGTCCAAGGAGGAAGAAGAAGTAGAAGAGGTGGAAGAAGCCTCCACCTCAAGGTTTGAGGGGGAGGAGAGATCATCTACTCTGGAGCAAGGGCAAGAGCAAGAAGAGCTATCTACTTTCGGGAGAAGTGATGAACAAACTCAAGAGGCCCTCACCACCACCCTAGGTAACTCAAGCAATTTAGTCAAAAATAAAAATCATATAATTTGCTTTGAGTGTAGGGAAAATGGACACTATAAGAGAAAGTGCCCTAAGAAGGTCAAGAAGGCTCAACCAGTACCAAAGGTTAAGGATACCGGTGCCCAAAGACAAAAGAGCAAGGAGCATGTCATGTGCTTCAAATGCAACCAAAAAGGGTATTATAGGATCCAATGCCCCAGGGGGAGGAAGCCTAGCAAGGGTCAAAAAGGAGCTATACATGTAGGGGGAGCCTCTAAGGCAAACCCTAAGGTATATCTTAATGCACCTTCTAGTTCTAGCGTTAAAAAATATGCTTTTAGTACTCTTGCTATTACTCATGAACAAAAGCATTTAGGAATAATAGGCTTTATTGCTTAGGTGCTAAGCATATTAATGTATCTAAGGACAAATCTAGGAACAATAACTCTAGACCCATTTTATCTAGGGAGTCCATTAAAATGGTAGAAAACCATTTAGGCATTAACCCTAAGAAGGGTAGACATATACCTAAGAAATGGAACAATGCCCAAAGACTAAATCAAAGTTCAAAAATTAGGCAATTAGAGCTAGAAAATCAAGTTTTGAGATCAAAACTTGAGAAGATGGAGAAGACTCTTAGAAAGATACAAAATCAAATGTAAGGGTCAAATAGTCAATGCCTAGGGTCAAAGAGTCAAGACCTAGGGTTTAGGAGGCAAAGTCCACCCAAGGGCAAGAAAGGTTTGGGTCACAAACCTAAGCCCAAGGAGACTTATCACAATGTTCCATTTAATTATGGAATACAACCTAGGTCTAGGAAGGCCATGGTTACTAGGGAGGTCATCCCTAAGGCTAATCATGGAGTATGCCTAGTGGCTAGGGTTTCGAAGAAACCTAGGGAAGCCACTAAGAAGGTTACAAGGGGAGTCACCCCTAGTGTTAACCAAGGCAAGACCCAAATGACTAAGGCTACCAAGCCTAAGAGGGTCATTAGGAGGGTATCTAGGGAGGTCATCCCTAAGGAATACCTAGTAAACTCAAGGATCTTCAATAGGTATTGGGTTCCTAAGAGCGTGATCGATTCACGCTAAATGGGTTAGGTTGTGCCAACTTTAAATGGATGGTTAGTTAACCTAACCATGGTAAAGGTGGCACTCTAGGTCATTTTCAAGGTTATGTATACCTTGGAAATAGGTTTGATTGTTAAATCCTAAAAGATTTTAGGATGTGCCAATATTATTTAAGAATTATGAAAAATCAATCAAATTGACACAAACTAGGTTTAGAGGTCATAGTGTGTCATTTTGGATTTTTGGCACACTTGAGGGATTAGTGATAATATGGAGAAATGAATTTAATAATAATAAATGACAATTAACACTAAAATTTAGGTATTGTTATACCTTTATATTTTATTTGCCATGCTTTATTTGTCATTACCATGTTATGACATCATATTTATTTTTTTTATCATATAATATGTCATGATCATGCCTAGGTTTATGTCATGTATATTTACATTTAATCATATGTCATGACATCATGATCATTGGTCATGTTTATTTATGTTATATTTATGCCATGATCATTTCATGCATTAATAAAATTGAGTTAAGGACTATAACATGACTTGAAGTCTCATTTATAAGGGAATCAAGTAGTGTTGCCTTAAAAAATGTATGAGACCTTAGATTAGGATGAACCAAAATCCACATCTCACATCAAATTGACTTGTATATATTTTCATACACCTTAGACATATGTGAGATGCTATAAAATGAGTTAAGTTCAAGGTGCATAGTTTTTGCATCTAGATGAACTCAAACTCATCTTATATCATGGGTGGATCATGGGGAAAACTAATGTGCAAGTCATGTGCATTGAGCCCATTGATCATGATTCAATATAGGTTTTCAAACACATTTTAAAATCATTTTAGAAAACCTTGGTGAAGTCTATCTTTTGATAGTAATCACCTTTGATGAAATTGATACAAAGTAGGACCAAAACATTGAACTTTTCAATGATTTTAAACTTTGTGTCAATTTTACTATTTTGTGGGTAAATTAATTTTCAAATATTTTTCACCCATTGTATTTGTCATAAGTATTATATATATGAATTTTTGTGATTTTTTGTATTATGTATAATTACTTATGAATTTCTGAAATTAATTTTTGATTTTTTTTATTTTTGCATTTTACAGATATCAATCAACTGCTGCTTGATGGCAGTCGACTGATGCATAGGGCAGTCAACTGCTGGCTGATAGAGTTTACTGTCATAGCTGATTTTGGGTGAACAAGGATGTTTAACCCATATTTCAGCTATGTTAGGCTACCCTAATTGCTCCTAACCCTAAGATATGCTTTGAAAATCATTGTAAAATGTGAAAATCTATTGAATATGGATTAGGAGAGTTGTTAGGATGATGTGTCAATTTCAAGGTGTGTGAATGTTTAAGGTTGGACTTTTAACCTTAATTTTGATGGTTTTGTGTTCCTATAGGCTTAGGGACTCTCTAAGGACATTGTTGGTGCAATGGTCAAAGGGGAGGTATCCATCATGGAATGATGGATGTGTTCTTCCTCATGAGGTAGAGAATTAGGAGAGTTTATAGGAAGCCTCTCTTTAGTAGTATGAGACTTATCACTAGGAAGAGTGAAGACATTCTAGATATTTTTGTACCAAGAGGGAGATTGTAAGATCTCATTGGGATATGAGACATTGACCTTCTTGAGGAGAACCTTTTTTATGTGTGTCAAAAAGAGGGAGAATTTATGAAATTACCAATTTGGGAGAATTGGTAAGGAGATTTGAGTTAGGTAGCCTAACTCAATGGTATTGTGGTTTTTGTCAAACATCAAAAAGGGAGAGATTGTTAGTGCAATCGACCCAGGTCACGATTGACCGGACTCCAATTTGACTCGAGTAGTATTTTGATATTTGAGAGATTGTTGGTGCAATCGACCCGGGTCATGATTGACCAGACTCAAGTTTGACTTGAGGGGTATTTTGATGTTTGACGATGGTTTGACCATTGTTTGACTATATGGTTGACATGGGGTTGACCATATGATGGGAAAGTCCAAGTCATGGGTACTTGGCATGGAAAGTCCAAGTCTTGTGTACTTGGCATGAAAAGTCCAAGTCATGGGTACTTGGCATGGAAAGTCCAAGCATGGGTCTTGGCAAGGGAAAGTCCAAGCTTGAGTCTTGGTAATTGAAAAGTCCAACATGGGTTGGCAAGGAAAGTCCAAGGGGTGATATTGGTGGCGTAAAGTCCAAGGGTGGAGTCTTGGCAGCATAAGTCCAATGGTTGACGGCGTAAAGTCCAAGCGGGAGTCTTGGCAGCATAAGCCCAATGTGCCTTGGAAGTATAGACCAACTTAGCATGATAATAGCCGATGGAAGCACCTGAAGGCTAGCGTATGGATGGACAAGTCATGGATGACTTGGAGGGATCCGATAAGCGTGAGGCTGATGGAGGTGGCTAGAAGGCTTAAGTCTAGGCTAAGGGTGGTCTAGCAAGTATGAAGGTATCATACTTGGTGTTAAACCTCATGGATGAAGTTATCATTTGGCTAACATTATAATCAGTCGACTGATGGGAGTCGACTGGAGTTCGACTATAGGAAATGGCGTGGCAGTCGACTAATGGCCTGATCAGTCAACTGTTATGGTTGTCAGTCGACTGATGGTCGATGTCGTGGCCACAGAAGATTCCAGAGTCAACTGTTAGGGTTTGACAGTCGAGTGATGGCTCTATCAATCGATTGATGGGTATGATCAGTCGACTGATGGTCTATCCGTTGGAACTCATCCAATGTGGCTCGAGCCGTTGTGAGACAACGACTACAGGAGCAGTCGATTGATGGTCTCGATTAGTCAACTACTAGGTGGAATCCAGCTCGAATGTAGGTTATAAAAGTAGCTCATTGAGATGGATTTTGGTAAGATTTCTTAGGGCGATTTGCTGGTGCAATTCAGGGCTTCCAAGTGTAGCTCAAGCAACCAAACAAGCAAGCATTCAAAAGAGCATTTGTAAAATTTTCTTTACATAGATTGTTGTATTCATTTTGTTTTTGCTTGTTTTACTTTGTATTACTTTTGTAATCTTTGTACGAGGTTTCTCCACCTCTGATGTGTTGTCGAGAAAGAGTTTTATAAGTGGTGTTGTCATCACTCGAGCTCGTTGAGCTTAACCCGTGGAGTAAGAACCTTGAGGTTCTGAATCATGTTATATTGTTGTGTTCTTGTGTTTGTATTTGTAATTGTGTATTTGTTTGTATTATTTCTATATTTCGTTGCGTACTAACAATCATAGGCAAGCACCGAACAAATTCCATCCAATAATGTCGAAATGTTATTCACCCCCCCCCCCCCCTCTAGCGATGATCAATTCCCCAATAGCCAATATTCACAATATTGATATAGGTCTATGTTCCTGAATGAACACATTGCAATAGAGTGAGCAAGGAAGCCCTTAAATTTGGAACTCGCTTCAATCACATTTATGACTCTCCATATCAACTATATAGGAGGATGCCAGAGTTTGTACCTCCATTTCTAATCTACTATGTGGAAATATTGCATTCAACCTAGTTTTTTTATCTCTTAGTCTCAATCTCCTTCATAGCTAAAGGTGTCAATACTCCTATAGAATTAAACACTTCCTCCCTACAATTATAAAATCATTGTGCAACCTTCCTCCGTGTTTTATTTATTAATTCTATAATCGAGAGTTCTTAGGTGTCCTTGAAAATGCATTCAAGGTTCCAAAATACTTTGTGGTCAACATTGACTACCTTCTAAATGTGCATTTGCCCATTTTTCAAGTTCTATATTTTGTAGTCATCATCTATAAGCATCTGTATGTCTCTTTGGCATAGTTTGTATAACTCAATCATATTGTATGATTGCATTTGCTCTAGCTATAGTCCAAAACAATCCTAATGCAAATTTATCGTGTGTATTTGTAACCATATTATAGGATAGGTGATAACAAACATAATGCAGGGTGAGCAGTAAGTTAAAATTTTTCTGATTACAAATATATTCCACGATGTCTATCAGATACAATTGTCATAGTTGATGGATTAACTACAAGAAATATCTTTAGGTGATTTAGAAACCACTCTCAAGCTAGACCACACTCAACCTCAACAACTGAAGAACCAACTGGAATAAGTTCTCCATTACCATCTACTATAGTGTCCATTAATAAAATAAAAGGATACATACCACTCCGGTGCATTGCATTAATTATAATTAGTTTATGAAGATATGCTAAGAAAATCATCCACATGCGCCAAACAGAAATAACTTTGGAATTGATTATAATCATTAATTCGTCTTCAATACAATGTATGTATCTGAATCTCTATATCTTAACTCACGTAAAAGTCTATGGAGATTATCATAATCCTGATCAAAATCAGCTACCACATTATTTCGAGCTTTCTCATGTGCATCATATGTCTTTCGATATGATATATGCACTCCAAATAGTGCTCACATATCTCTTTGAAGCATTATGGATCTATGATCATTTGATGACACAAATTGTGCTTCAATTTGAAAAATAACAAAAGAAGATATGCATATGGTATGATCAGTTATTCTCAAGCCAAGATTACATTGCTAATGTTATAAATATTTTGTAACCATGAACACAATATCTCTCTTTACAATTATTATTCATGCACAATTTTCTCCCTCAAAATTAAAATTGCCTTAACATTTGTCTTCCTTAGGTCCTTTGTCATGTATGTGAAGTGTTTAGTCATAGCATACTTAGCAAGTGCATCTTTAAAATCCTATCGCATTGCAAAACCCTACAACAAGATATGAATATATATTTATGTTAGTACTTTTCAAAGTTTGTAGAGTTAACATTATGAAAACTTATAAAATATGTTACTCAACCAACACAAAATTCAGTAACCTCAACTGGTTCTTGCCTTCGCAATAGGATAAGTCTTGAGTTCATCGCATATGCATCTTCAATTAATGGAAATTGTTCTTTTAAATCGCTATATTTGTTAGTGTTGACATGCTCATCCAATGAACAGTGAACATCATTTGCTAAGAATTCATTCTCATAGACATCCCTTTTAATTTCCGCTTCAACTCCATCTAGTTAAATTCTTATCGAGTTCACGTATTCTAAAAAATGTCATCCAATCTTGTACTCATATAGCTTAGGTAATCCTCCAAATTTGAAACTTGTTCATTCAAATCAAATTTATAGTTAGTAGTTTCCCTACAAGGCTACAACACTAGAGCAAGTTGTGTATGTCATATTGATAGTACCCATAATTATCTCGGGAGTAACATATAGGTGTTGCTCATCTAATATATTGTGATTCAATATATAATGAGAGCACTTTGTTAGGAATTGTATTTTCCTTGCATTGGTATAATAAAAAAATCAATATTGAGTTTCATTATTTTTTTAGAAAAAATAATAATTTATATATATCCAAATAGATATAACTATTTTGTAGATTTAAAAAACCCATTGGCCGAGTGGAGGAAGTTGATAGATCATATAATACACAACAAACAAATTATACTATGACATTTGAGGGTTTAGGATTTTAGAAACAAGCTAGTCAAACGCACATATAGATTTTTTTTATATATAATTAATATGGTAAGATCAATTGCATTCATCACATACAACTTTGAGAAAAAAAAAAAAAAGAGAGAGACAAAAATCTAGGGTTTATATGATGCACAGTGAGTGAACAATATCAATAATGCTAATCTAAAAATAAAAATACAGATGTATAAAGATTCACAAAATAAAATATACATGCCATTGGAGTACTCAGAGTAGGAAAAAACAAAAAAAAACTAACGTCGATCCTTTCACAAGATTGTTGTTTCGGCTGAGACGGAGATGCGGAGGTTTCCAGCAGCGAGGATAGCTTGGTGCTTGGTGACTCAAATTGTTTGTTGACTCGGTGGGACTTGCTGAAGTGGTTGGTTTGTTGACTCAGCTAGAGCAATGAATCTTCTCGGACGGGCAACACCGGATGACGCATCTAGGACTGGCGAGCGAAGGAGGCTTGAAAAGCAAACACTGTTAAGGGCACCGAGAGAGGTCTCGGCCAAACCCCTTCAACGCTCAAATCAAGGGTTGGAAGGAAAAAGAGGAGCAATGAATGAAGAGAGCATGGGATTAGAGAAATCTCAAACCTGGAACCCCCTCTAATCTCCTCAAGTTACCTTTATATAAATGGATTCATCCCTGTGGAGCGGTAAGGAAGGTATGGGGGCAGCATGGCTCTCTAAGGTGTTGGCCTGTCATATTTAGAAACAACAGGAGTATTACCTTCATAAATGTTGCAAGCGTATGAGGCATAATTAATGCTACTCGTGTGGTTGATGGGAGACAGAGCTCCATTAATACGGCAGACATGTCCCCTTAAGGTAGGTATGGAAATATGTTTTCTTGTCGTGTGGGGCCTTCGACAAATGATGAATCGTTGGACACCTTGACTTTAATAACTGTCACGTCACTTGACTTGCTGAGATATAAACTGACCGAGATATACGTCTACCAAAATATAATACTTCCATAAAGTCATACGGTCGAGCCGAGATACATTGCTCCCAGAATGCCATACGGTCGAGCCGAGATACGTTGCTCCCAGAATGCCATATAGTCGAGCCGAGATACGATGCTTCCAGAAAATCATACGGTCAAGATGGAATACTACCAAGATATAAGCCTACTAGGATGCAGTGTGGCCGAGATGTAATGCCATGGCGTTTGCCGATATATAGATATAATGCTGCCAAATACTCGGTTGGTTTCAACTGGTATCATAGGCATCCCCCCCAGTATAGTCAAAGGGTATACGCAACATGACTGACTGGACTAGCCTTAATACATTTTTTGGATCTGGCACCCGCACCTTTAAACCAGGTAATGTAGGTATGGGGGAGTGTGCTTAAAGCATGTTCTCGGGAATGTATAAGATCTCCTCTTAACGATGGATCATAAATGCCCAGATTTGGAATGATTTCTTAGTTTCTCGAGGCTTTATCAAATATTTCAAATTCCTGTGCTAACGCCACGTGTTTCTCAAGGCCCTAGATCAGATGACCGAGAAGCAACACCTGTCTCCCTCGTCTTTTCTTTTTAAGCGGTGTTTGAAACTTGAGTCTGCCATCTGCTTGTCGCGGTGTCTCCCCAATGCAATCGTCTTCTCTGGCGATCTTTCTTCTCCGTCCTCTCCAATGCAACTGCTACTTTCCCTTGTAAGTTTCTCCCCTTCCCTTTCCCTATGGCAGCCAACTCCAACTTTTGGTTCCTTAGAACCCGTAGTGTCTTCACCCCCGAGGACTGCCGTGAACTTAGGGTTGCCTTCCATATCCCCCATACCTATAGACTTAGGGTGCCTCACCAAGATCAACACCCACACGAACTGCCGGAAAGCTTTACAACCTTCTTCCACGATCAACTGGTGGCTGGCCTTCGCTTCCCTCTTCACCCTTTTTACACCGAGCTATCCTCTTACTTCTGCATCCCCTTATAGCAGATGGCTCCAAATTCTTTTAGCCTTATATGTGGTTTTATCATTATCTTCTTATTTTACCATCTACCCTTAACTACCGAGTCATTTCACTATTATTTTATCCCAAAATGAAAAGAGGTCGGGGTCTTCTTCTTTACCGTGAGTTGAGAGACCAAATTCCTAGCCAACCTTATTACCTCACACAAGTATTGGAAGACACGATACTTGTTCGTACGACCAACCTCCCTGTTCTCCTGGTCGAGTGATTGGTAGTTGGAATTGCCACCTACCCCAGCCCCCCCTTCCTTGCATCATTTCAAGAAGTCGACAACCTACCAAGAGATAGCCGAAGTACTCTCTAGTCTGAGCTTCGACATCAATGTCTTGTTAGAGGAGGGGATATTATACCACTTCGGTCTAATCCCGATAGAAGCCGAATTGAGTGAGTCCTTAGATAAAAAACTTCACTTATCTCCTTTTACCTTATTAACATCTAACTTGTCTATTTTTTTTTCAACCGAAGTCATGTTGAAGGCTTCCATTAATAAACGGATGAAATGGAAGCGAGCTCAGATGATTGCTCCTCCAGAGGCTCCTGCCGAGACACCAGAAGGGGCTAGCTCAGATCAACCTCCACCACCTCGGCCCTCTATGGTGGCCGAGATGATCAGCTCCGGGGAGTCGGTGGAGCGAATCCAATACTAGAAGAGGGGCCGAGTGATAGAGTCTTCACTCAAGTGAATCCCTGTTAGTGCAATCGGCCCAGGTCACGATTGACTAGGACTCGAGCTTGACTCGAGAGATGTTTTGATGTTCGACAAAAATATATGACAATGTAATTGTCAAGGGAAAGTCCAAGTGGGACACTTGGCAAGGAAAAGTCCAAGCATGGGTCTTGGCATGGAAAGTCCAACATGGGTTGGCAAGAGAAAGTCCAAGCTTGAGTCTTGGCATTTGAGAAGTCTAAGGGGTTTGATATTAGCGGCATAAAGTCCAAGCGGGAGTCTTGGCAGCATAAGTCTAATGGTTGGCGGCGTAAAGTCCAAGCGGAGTCTTGGTAGCGTAAATCCAATGTGCCTTGGCAGTATAGACATCGTTAGCATGACATAGCCGATGGAAGTACCTGAAGGCTAGCGCAATGGATGAATAAGTTACGGATGACTTAGAGGGATTCGAGAGGCGTGAGGCTGATGGAGGTGACTAGAAGGCTTAGGTATAGGCTAAGGGTGGTCTAGCAAGTATGGGGGAACCATACTTGGGTTAAAACCTCATGTTTGAGGTGTGTCAGTCAACTGGTGTCATGTGGCAGTCGACTGGAGTGAGTCAACTATGGTTTGACTGCGGGAAATCTCCTAGCGATCATTGCGGGGTAGACGATCGGTGATCTAGTGATCGATTGGTGATGCTCGAGTTTTGGTGCGAATGGAGTCTCACTCGACCCGGCTGCGATCCGAGTGATGAGCGATCGATCGTGATGTCCTAGTCGTTGGATTTTTCCAGCGTGGATTACACCGTTGTCTCACAGCAACACTGTCATCAGTCGACTGATAGTCCCGAGCAGTCGACTGATCGGTATTTTTCTAGCCCAAGTAGAAGCTTTAAATGGAGCTCATAGAGGAGGAAAAAGTATTCGGTTCTTGAGTATCCTTGGGGCAATTTGTTGCTGCAAATCAGGGTCTCCAAGGTCATTCTTCAAGCAACCAAAAGTAAACAATCCAAAGGTATTTGTTAAGTGTTTTCTTTACTTGTATTGCATTGTATTTCATATTAGTTGCTTGTTGTATTTAGTTTATTGTTGTAAACTATTGTACGAGGTTTCTCCGCCTCCGGATTGTTTCGAAAAGGAGTCTTTATTAGTGGTGTGTGATTGGCATCGCTAGGGCTCATTTGAGCCCGATCTGTGGAGTAGGAACCGTTCGGTTCCGAACCATGTTAAATACTCGTGTTTGCGTATTTGTTCTTGTTGTATTTTATTATTGTATATTCCGCTACATACTAACAAGATTGTAGACAAGAAAATGCGAACGATTTCCATCGAGCAACGATAACAAGCTATTCACCCCCCCCTCTAGCTTCCAACGATCCCTTACAAGTGGTATCAGAGCGAGGCCGCTCTTCAAGTTTAACAACTAAGGGAGCATGCTAGAGGGTGAAGATGGAAGTTCAAGAGCAACTAGGATGAGATATCAACACACCTATCCCTTATACCTTTTATGGACAAGAAGGGTTTAGACAATGGAAGGCGAGAATCGAAGACTTCCTAATGATGAGGGACTTCAAAGAATGGTCCATTCTAATAGAGGGATTCCAATACCCAAGAGGACCAAAGGGAGGGTTCCTCAAGAAAAAGAGATGGACCGAAGAGCAAGTCCAAGCCTTCGAGAAAAATGATAAGGTAATGAAGTTTTTAATTGATTTAATATCTAATAATATCTTGTGTATGTTAGGTAGTTATGTAGATGCCAAGGAGCTATGGAGCCAAGTGGTCAAGCTCCATGAAAGTCCATCACCGGTCCAAGAGGAAGGGACCGAAGAGGCAAACACATCATCCTCACAAGGAAGTGAGGACTTGGAGGTTGAGAGACCATCAACATCCAAGGAGGAAGAGGAAGTAGAAGAAGAGGAGACCTCCACCTCTAGGATTGAGGGGGAGGAGATTAGAGCATCCTCAACACCGGAGCAACAAGAGGAGCCATCCACATCTGGTCGAGAGGAAGAGAAAGCTCAAGAGACCCTCACCACCGAACTAGGTAACTCAAGCAATTTGGTTTTAAATAAAAAACATATAATTTTCTTTGAGTGTAGGAAAAGTGGGCACTACAAGAGAAAGTGCCCAAAGAAAATCAAAAAGACTCCACCGACTCCAAAAAGTCAAGAGAAGTCAAAGGAAGCCGGAGTCCCAACAATTAAAAGCAAGAAGCACGTGGCGTGCTTCAAGTGTCACCAAGAAGGACATTATAGGAGTCAATGTTCTATGGGAAAGAAGAAGGGGCAAGAAGGAGCAACTCATGTAGGGGGAGCTAAGGCAAACCCTAAGGTAAAATTTATCAAATACAAGTAAAGAACGCTTTACAACTCTTTGCTTTGAACCCTTTCTTGTTGCTTGCTTTGGATGACTCTTAAAGGGCTGGAATGCAGCAGCAATTCCCCTCCAATCGCTTCCTTAAAGTATTGGCAAAAATCCTCCCACTTGAGCTCCATTTATAACTCGTGCATCGTGATTTACAAGATCGATTGGTGACCGTGACCATCGATCGATCCTATGTAGCCGTTGTCTCACAACGGCCAGATCCACGTTGGTTAAGTTCCAACGGATCACACATTAGTCGACTGATGACACCCATCAGTCAACTGGTAACCCATCAGTCGAGTGTTGGCGAGCTCGACTAGCTTCTGTGCCCGTGCGCGTGCTGCTCGATCGATTGCTTCCTTAAGCGATCGATGTAGTCAATCAACGATCGCTGCCTTCCCATGGCGGACGGTGATCGACCAGATTCTGATCGAACACTGGTCGAACCCATATGACCTAGAGCAGTCGATTGTCACCTATGACAGTCGACTGATGTCGGGTAAAACCTCAAACATCAAGCTATTTGAGCATCCGACAACCAGTCTTAGCCACTTGGCCAAGTCCACATTATCCCTCATAGAGTTCCCCACCGAAGCTCTCTTCCCTCGGCCTACGTCCCTCGGATGTGCCAAGCACATGGCTTCGCAACGCCATCCTTCGCGTCTCTCATGCCCTCGAAGTATGCTTCCCTTGGGCCTCACTCCATTCGCTCCCCGTCCGGCGGTCCCTCGGATCCACCAAGCGTACGGCTTCGCAATGCCATCCTTCACCGACTCAAGGACCCCGAGCCTAGTGAATTTACCAAGTCCTCAAGACTTCCCACATGCACCAAGCACACGACTTCACAATGCATTTCTCACCAAGCATCAAGCGCACGACTTCGCAATGCTTTGGACTTTTCCACACCAAGCTCCATGTTTGGATTTTCCATGCTAACACCATGTTGGACTTTCCCATGACAATCCCATGTCATGAGTTTTGTCTATCATCAAAATACTATCAAGGTACTGCTCGAGTCAAACTCGAGTCAACCTGGGCCGATTGCACCAACAATCTCCCCCTTTTTGATGATTGACAAAACTACCATCTCAAGTCTACCAATTCTCCCATATTGACAATTCTCATATCCCAATGAGAATTCCAACGGACCCTAATTGGTAACTTGGTAAATTCTCCCCCTTTTTGACATTACATCAAAAGGTCCTCAAGGGTTTCAATGTCTCATGTCCCAATGAGATCTTACAATCTTCCCCTTGGCATGCCCTCAATCTTTCTAGTGATCCCATATCACTTAAGAGAGGCAACCCAAACTTTCCTCTCATGAGGAAACACACATCCATCTTCCCATGATGGATACCTCCCCCTAGAGGCTTGCTCCCCCTTGACTATTGCACCAACAATGTCCTTGGAGAGTCCCTAAGCCAATAGGAACATTTAACCAATCAAAATTAAGGCAAAGTTCAACAATGAACTCTCATCCACCTTAAAATTGATACTCTCCCTAAACCCTTCTTCTAATCCATGTCCAATGGATTTCCACCCTTTCTAATGCTCTCCCAAGCATATCCTAGGGTTAGGAGTGGTTAGGGGACCTTAACCTAGCTGAACATGGGCATAACCAACAAGGTTTACCCGAAATCAGCTTGGGCAATCGACTGAATTTAGGAATTAATCGGCTGCCACCCCACGATCGGTTGGCCTCCTGGCGGTCATTGATAATCATTTTTAGCATTTTTAGCATTTCTGAAATCCATAAGTAAATATACATAAGTTTAAAATTCTTGAAATTTGGTATGTATATTACTTATCATAAACACTATAGGTGAAAAATATTTGAAAATTATTTTACCCACTAAATTAAGAGATTGACACAAAGTCCAAAAGTTAAGAAAAGCTTCAATAAAGAGCCCTCTTTGTATCATCCCATTCAATGGTGATAGCTATCAAAAGATAGGCTTCACCAAGGTTTTTTAAAATATTTTTGAAACCTTTAATTTCTTTTTCCTAAACATCTCACTTATATCTAGATGTGTAAAACACATACAAGTCAAGTTTTTAGTGAGATGTGGGTTTTTGTTCTTTTAATGGTTTCATGCATATTTCTAAGCAATATTATTTGATTCCCATCAAATCATGCCATAGTCCTTAATTTCATTTTAGTTATATGCATGATGATGATTATGGCATAAATATGATATAGATAAAAGCATATGCCAAAATCATGATGTCATGGCATGTAAATGACATTTTAGCATACATGACATATAAAGAAGAAGTCTAAACATGATCATGACATTTGTAGAGATAAAAATGAAGATGATGTCATGACATGGCAAGACAAATAAATCATGGCAAGTAAAATGTACTAAGGTATAAAATACCTAAGTGTTGATTCCAAATTGTCATTTCTAGGGTTAAGTCCATTTTGCCTTAAAGCCATTTTTCCCTTTAGTGTGCCAAAAACCCAAAATGGCACACCAATACTTCTAGGACCTAATTGTGCCAATTTAATCATTTTTCAACTTCTCAAGCACATTGGCACATCCTAATGTGTCAACTCACCATGTCTAGGTTAACCACCCATCCACTTAGGGTTGACACACCCTAACCTGTCTAGCGTGAATCGATTACGCTCCTAGGAACCCAATACCTATTAGAGCTCCTTGGGTTAACAAGGTATTCACTAGGGATAACTTCCCTAGATACCTTTCTAATGACCCTTTTAGGCTTTGAAGCCTTAGTCATTTGGGTCTTGCCTAGGTCAACTCTAGAGGTAACTCCCCTAATGACCTTCTTAGTGTCTTTCTTAGATTTTCTTAAGTCCTTAGCCACTAAGCAAACACCATGGCTAGACTTAGGGATAACTTCCCTATTAGCCTTGGTTTTTATAGACCTAAAAATTGTTCCATAATCAAATGGAACATTATGATAAATCTTCTTGGGCTTAGGTTTGTGACACAAACCTTCCTTGCCCTTAGACCGTTATTGCTTTCTAGGTTTTGACTTTTGGGCATTTGACCCTAGAATTGAATTTTCTATGATTCTAAGGGTTTTCTCCATTCTCTCAAGTCTTAACCTCAAGACTTGGTTTTCTAGCTCTAATTTTTTCATTTTTGAATTTTCATTAGGTTTTTGGGAAGACCTCTTCTTCCTAGGCATGTGCCTAGACTTTTTGGGATTAATACCCAAATTTTATTCTACTCTCCTAATTGATTCCCTAGGCAAAATATTTCTAGAATTATGAGTCCTAGGTTTATCCTTAGTTATATGAACATGCTTGGCACCTAAGCAATAAACCTTATTATTTCTCTTAGCATGCTTTTCATTAACAATTGCAAGAGAGCTAAAATAATTTTTAGCATGCTTTTTAGCCCTAGAAATTGAAGGTGCATTATTTAAATGTACCTTAGGGTTAGCTTTAGAAGCTCCCCCTACATGAGATACACCCTCTTGCTCTTTTTTCCTCCCCCTAGGGCATTGACTTCGGTAGTGCCCCTTTTGATTGCATTTAAAGCACACAATGTGCTCTTTGCTTCTAGTTGTGGGGACTCCGGCATCCTTTGACTTTGGGTTGACTTTTGGTGCCGATGCCTTTTCCTTAGCCAATTTAGGGCATTTGCTCTTGTAATGCCCTTTCTCCCTACACTCAAAGCATATTATGTAATTTTTATTTAAAATAATAACACTTGAGTTACCTAGGGAGGTGGTGGAGGCCTCTTCACTTCTTCCGAAGGTAGAAGCTTCATTTGATCTTGCTCCGGAATGGAGATCCTTTCCTCCCCCTTAATGCTAGAGGTGGAGGTCTCCACCAAATTATCAACATCTTCAAATGTGGTGGGTACTTCTTCCTCGGCATTCTCCTCTACTTGTGCTGGTTGGGAATTTTCTTAGAATTTTATTATCTTATTCCATAGTTCCCTTGCATCCCTATAGTCACCCAATCTAGACCAAATATGGTTAGGTAACAAATCACTAAGTAATTTTATTACCTCGAGATTTATCTTGAAGTCCTTGATTTGGTCTTGGGTACACCTTGACTTCTCAATGGGCTTGTTGTCTTTGTCCCTAGGCATCTCAAAACCGTTTTCTACAATAATCATATAATCAAAGTCAGGTTCGAGATATACCTCCATCTGTTTCTTCCACCAAGCAAAATCTCCATCGAATTTTGGTGGATGGATGTTATAGCCGGCCATCTTATAGTGCTTGTGTCGGCGGTTAGTCCTTGACAAGCGCCTTGGCTTTGATACCACTTGTAGGGTCGATCGATGTGTATGTGTTGGCCGACTAGAGGGGGGTGAATAGCCCTCAATCGTTCGATGGTGGAATTCGCTCGTTCTCGTTGCGTTGCTTTCCTACGATTGTCGTTAGCGCAGCAAAAACAATAGAAACAATAATAATACTAATAACAATACAAGCATACGCAAACACACATGATATACGTGGTTCGGAACCGAATGGTTCCTACTCCACGGGCGAGCTCACCGAGCTCTAGTTATGCGTACGACACTAACTAAACTCCTTCTCGACTACACGTCGGAGGTGGAGAAACCTCGTACAAGCTATTACAACAGTAATACTACAAGAAATACAAAGATACAAGAAATACAAGTAAAGAACGCTTTACAACTCTTTGCTTTGAACCCTTTCTTGTTGGTTGCTTTGGATGGCTCTTGAAGGACTGGAATGCAGCAGCAATTCCCCTCCAATTGCTTCCTTAAAGTCTTGGCGAAATCCTCCCACTTGAGCTCCATTTATAACCTGCTTCAAGTTGATTTCGCGCACATCAGTCGATTGATCATAACCATCAGTCGACTGATCCTGTAGCCGTTGTCTCACAACGGCCAGATCCACGTTGGTTAAGTTCCAACGGATCACACATCAGTCGACTGATGGCACCCATCAGTCGACTGGTAACCCATCAGTTGAGTGCTGGCGAGCTCGACTAGCTTCTGTGCCCATGCACAGTGCTATCAGTCGACTGCTTCCCTTAAGCAGTCGACTGATGTCGTCAACAGTCGACTGCCTTCCCATGGTAGTCGACTGATCAGCCAGACTTCTGCTCAGTCGAACACTGGTCGAACCCATACGATCTAGAGTAGTCGACTGACACCTATGCCAATCGACTGATGTCGAGTAAAACCTCAAACATCAAGCTGTTTGAGCATCCGACAACCAGTCTTAGCTACTTGGCCAAGTCCACATTATCCCTCATGGAGTTCCCCACCGAAGCTCTCTTCCCTCGGCCTACATCCCTCGGATGCGCCAAGCGCACGACTTCGCAATGCCATCCTTCGCGTCTCATGCCCTCGAAGTATGCTTCCCTTGGGCCTCACTCCATTCTCTCCTTGTCCGGCGGTCCCTCGGATGCACCAAGCGCACGGCTTCACAATGCCATCCTTCACCGACTCAAGGACCCCGAGCCTAGTGAACTTACCAAGTCCTCAATACTTCCCACATGCACCAAGCGCACGGCTTCGCAATGCATTTCTCACAAAGCACCAAGCGCACGACTTCGCAATGCTTTGGACTTTTCCACACCAAGCTCCATGCTTGGATTTTCCATGTCAACACCATGTTGGACTTTCCCATGACAATCCCATGTCATGAGTTTTGTCTATCATTAAAATACTATCAAGGTACTGCTCGAGTCAAACTCGAGTCAACCTGGGCCGATTGCACCAACAAGAAGGAGCAACTCATGTAGGAGGAGCTAAGGCAAACCCTAAGATAAAATTTATCAATGCACCTTCAATTTCTAGGGATAAAAGGCATGCTAGGAATAATGTCAACAATCTTGCTATTGTACATGAAAAGCATGCTAGAAATAATAAATATATTTGTTTAGGTGTCAAAAATGTTAATATTTCAAAGAAGGAGAAATTTGGGACGAATGTCCCTAGAAAAGTTTTACCTAGAGAGTCTATTAGGAAAATAGGAGAACACCTAGGTCTTAATCCCAAATGGACTAGGCATATGCCTATAAAGGACAATGCCCAAAGACCAAATCAAAATTAAAAAATTGGGCAATTAGAATTAGAAAATCAAGCCTTGAGGTCAAGGCTTGAGAAATTAGAAAAGACCCTCAAGAAGATGCAAAATCAATTTCAAGGGTCAAATAGTCAAACTCAAGGGTCTAGGATTCAAAGTCAACACCTAGGGCCAAAGAGAGAAAAGTCAACCAAGGGCAAGAAGGGTTTGGGTCACAAACCTAAGGCTAAGGTGGCTTATCATAGTGTTCCATTTGATTATGGAACACAAATTAGGTCTAGGAAAGCCAAGGTCACAAGAGAAGTCATCCCTAAAGTTGACCATGGTGTGTGCCTAGTGGCTAGGGTTTCAAGGAAACCTAGGGTAGCTACTAAGAAGGTTGCAATGGGAGTTACCCCTAGAGTCAGCCTAGGTAAGACCATAATGACCAAGGCTAACAAGTCTAGAAGGATCATTAGGAGGGTATCTAGGGAGGTCATCCCTAAGGAAACCTAGTTAACCCTAGGAGCTCAAATAGGTTTTGAGTTCCTAAGAGCATGATTGATTCACGTTAGATTGGTTTAGGGTGTGCCAACCTTGATTGGATGGGTAGTTAACTCAATCATGGTAAAGGTGGCATTTTAGAATATTTTCAAGGTTATGGATACCTTGAAAATAGATTTGAATTATTATCCTAAAAGATTTTAGGATGTGCCAATATATCTTGAGAAGTTTCACAAAATGATCAAATTGACACAATTTAGGTTTTAGAGTCATAGTGTGTCATTTTAGGTTTTTGGCACATTTGGGAGAAAAGTAGCAATATGGCAAAATACAATTAATAATAACAAATGGCAATTAATACTAAGTTTTAGGTATTATTATACCTATGCATTTTATATGTCATGCTTGATTTGTCATATAACATGTCATGACATCATGTTTATTTTTATCATTTATATATGTCATGATTATGTGTAGGATTAAGGTTTAAATGTCATGTATTTTTAGATTCCATATTATGTCATGACATCATGATTATGAGCATGTGTTTATTTATATCATCATTAATGCCATAATCATTCATGCATTTAAATTTGATTAAAATTGACTTAAGGACAATGACATGACTTGGAGTTCAATTTATAAAGGAATCAAGTAGGGTTGTCTTAGAAAAATACATGAAACCCTAGATTAGGAGAACAAAATCCACATCTCACATCACATTGACATGTATGTATATTTTATACACCCTAGATACATGTGATATGCTAGGATATGAGTTAAGTTCAAGGTGTATAATTTTTGCATCTAGATGAACCAAAACTCATCTTATATGATTTGTGGATCATTGGAAAAGCTTGTGTACAAGTCATGTACATTGAGCCCAAGGAACATGATCCAAAATAAGGTTTTAGAAATATTTTAAAATCCTTTTAGAAAACTTTGGTGAAGTCTATCTTTTGATAGCAATCATCATTGATGTAGTTGATACAAAATAGGACCAAAGCATTGAAAATTTCAATGGCTTTGAGTTTTGTATCAAACTCATTATTTTATAGGTAAAATAATTTTCTATCATTTTTCACCCATTGTATGTGTCATAAGTATTATACGTATGAATTTTCATTATTTTTTGATGTACGTATATTTATTTATGCATTTTTGAAACTCAACTCTGATAACTGAAAATCAAATTTTTCAGTTATCAGTCGACTTCCCTGGGTGGCAGTCGACTGATGGAGACGACAGTCGACTGATTTCTGATAAAGTCGACTACCAAGGTTGATTTCGGAAAAACAAGATTGTTTAACCCAATTTCAGCTATGGTAAAGGTCCCTAACCACTCATAACCCTAGGATATGCTTTGGGAAGCATTATAAAGGGTGAAAATCCATTGGATATGGATTAGGAGAGTTGTTTAGGGTTTGTATCAAATTTAAGGTGTTGAAAAGTTCAATGTTAAATTTCTAATCTTATTTTTGATGGTTTAGAGTTCCTATTGGCTTAGGGACTTCCCAAGGACATTGTTGGTGCAATGGTCAAGGGAGAGCAAGCCTTTAGGGGGAGGTATCCATCATGGGATGATAGATGATATTTTTTCTCATGGGGAGGGAAAATGGGATTTTGAGATACCCAATTTGGAAATTGGGAGAGTATATAGGATTGCCTCTCTTGAGTGATATGAGACTTATCACTAGGAAGATGGTAGACATCCTAGATATTTTTGGACCAAGGGGGAGATTGTAAGATCTCATTGGGACATGAGACATTGACCTCCTTGGAGAGAACCTTTTTGATATTAGTCAAAAAGGGGGAAAATGTTTTGGGGGAGAACTTATTTAGAGAATGACATTAATTGGGAAAATTGATGGGGATGATTGGTTTGAGTTAGATGGTCTAACTCAATGGTTTGTTTGGTTTTTATCAAACATCAAAAAGGGAGAGATTGTTGGTGCAATCGACCCAGGTCATGATTGACCAGGACTCGAGCTTGACTCGAGAGATATTTTGATGTTCGACAAAAATATATGACAATGTAATTGTCAAGGGAAAGTCCAAGTGGGACACTTAGCAAGGAAAAGTCCAAGCGTGGGTCTTGGCATGGAAAGTCCAACATGGGTTGACAAGGAAAAGTCCAAGCTTGAGTCTTGGCATTTGAGAAGTCCAAGGGGTTTGATATTGGTGGCGTAAAGTCCAAGCAGAAGTCTTGGCAGCATAAGTCCAATGGTTGGCGACGTAAAGTCCAAGCGGAGTCTTGGCAGCGTAAGTCCAATGTGCCTTGGCGATATAGACACCGTTAGCATGACATAGCCGATGGAAGCACCTGAAGGATAACGCAATGGATGAACAAGTCATGGATGACTTGGAGAGATCCGAGAGGCGTGAGGCTGATGGAGGTGACTAGAAGGCTTAGGTCTAGGCTAAGGGTGATCTTGCAAGTATGGGGGAACCATACTTGGGTTAAAACCTCATGTTTGAGATGTGCCAGTCAACCAGTGCCATGTGGCAGTCGACTGGAGTGAGTCAACTAGGGTTTGACTGCGGGAAATGTCCCAGCAGTCGATTGCCAGAGGTGGGCAGTCGACTGATGCTCGGGTTTTGGGGCACAGAATGGAGTCTCACTTGACCACTGCGGTAGCAGTCAAGTGATGGCTTGATCAGTCGATTGATGGTCATAATCAGTCGACTGATTTCCTAGCCATTGGATTTTTCCATCGTGGATTACACCGTTTACACCGTTGTCTCACAGCAACAGTGTCATCAGTCGACTGATGGTCCCAAGCAGTCGATTGATCGACATTTTTCAGCCTAGGCAGAAGCTTTAAATGGAGCTCATGGAGGAGGAAAAAGTATCCAGTTCTTGAGCATCCTTGGGGCAATTTGTTGCTGCAAATCAAGGTCTCTAAGGTCATTCTTTAAGCAACCAAAAACAAGCAATCCAAAGGCATTTGTAAAGTATTTTCTTTACTTGTATTGCATTGTATTTCATATTAGTTGCTTGTTGTATTTAGTTTATTGTTGTAAACTATTGTATGAGGTTTCTCCGTCTCCGGATTGTTCCGAGAAGGAGTGTTTATTAGTGGTGTGTGATTGGCATTGCTAGGACTCATTTGAGCCCGATCCGTGGAGTAGGAACCGTTCGGTTCTGAACCACGTTAAATACTCATGTTTGCATGTTTGTTCTTGTTGTATTTTATTATTGTATATTCCACTGCGTACTAACAAGATTGTAGACAAGCAAACACGAACGATTTCCATCGAACAACGATAACAAGCTATTCACCCCCCCCCCTCTAGTGTTCCAACGATCTCCTACAATCCCCTCTCGCAGGTCCCCCTAGTCCGCCTACCATCAACTCAGCTGGGCCGAGTCATGCCGGACAAGCAAGCAGTTTGACTCTTGCTCCTTCGCCCATAGCCTCCAGCCCGACTCCGGTCCCCGTCAAGCCATATCCTGAGGCTCCGGCTCCACCTTCCGATCTGCCCGCCTCATCCTACTAAAATAGTCCAAGCCCCTCACTTCCCGGGATGACATTGGGGCATAATTTGTCGAGAAGGGATCACCCTCCTCCAAAAGGATTCCTCAAGAAAATCCATGACGTAGTCGGATCGTCCGCAGGGGATAAAACCATGCCTACACTCTGTGATGCCATGAATGTCCACTTGACGCAGGTAAGTAAAATTATGTTTTGTTTTATTTTTTATGTGCACTATTATGGCTCAACTCTAGGAGAAGGAAAAGGAGCTTGAGATGACCCAGGCCGAAGTAGCCATCTTTCGGTCCAAGGCTTTCCGTTATAAAGCTGACTTACCGAGTCAAGCACAGGATATCAAGGGCATGTGACTTCAAGCAGCCGAAGTAGAAGGACTTCGAGCGCAGGCAGCGAAAGTGGAGGGGTTGCGGGTAAAGCTGTTAGAGGTTGAGCAGGCGTGACTTGCCTAGGCGACCTCGGAAGAGGCCCAATGTGAGGAGCTAGTGGCTCGAGAGAAGACCGCCATAGTCGAGCTAGCTTCGTATCGGGAGGGTCAAGAGGGCCGGTGGGAAAACCACAAGAAGGTTTTCCTAACTTCTAAGGAGTTCGCCGACATCCTGGGGGAATGCATATTCGATCTCCTAGACATTGACTACCAGGGTGACATTCGACACTTCAAAGAGGTCGAATACCCAACTGAAGGGGTCTCTATCAATTTTTTGGATCTCCAACGGATGATAGACGAGACTCCGGATGCAGTGCTCGACGAGCTCCCTAAATAGTTTTTTTGTAGTTGCCTTTAGTAGTTCTGCTGCTTTTCTTTTCGGCAATTTTGAATACTTGTACTATTAACTATGATATAACAAGTGCTTTGCCGAGTATAAATGTCGTTGCATATCTCTATTTGAAGGAATAGTTGGATATCTCAATTTTTTCTAAAGCACTCCCTTCCCAATTAGGGATATGAGGAAATGAACTGTGTCATAATAGACGACTTTACTGGTGATACTCAGATTTGAGGCAAACATCATAATAAGTTGTGATAAGCACTTCTGCCGAAGGACGAATATAATACACTATGATAGGTGACTTTACTAGAAAACAAATGATGCGCCGTGATAGGTAGCTTTGTTGAAATGCACCGTGATAGAAGACTTTGCTGAGATGCGTTGTGATAGGTGACTTTAAGAAATGTATTGTGATAGGCAGCTTTAAGAGATGCGTCGTGATAGATGAGTTTAAGAGATGCGCCGTGATAGGCGGCTTTTACTGAATTACACCGTGATAGGCGACTTTAAGAGATGCATCGTGATAGGCGAGTTTAAGAGATGCACCGTGATAGGCGACTTTTGCTAAATTGTGCCATGATACGCGACTTTAAGAGATACGCCATTATAGGTGAGTTTAAGAGATGCACCGTGATAGACGACTTTAAGAGATACATTGTGATAGATGACTTTGTTGTAATGCACTATAATAGGCAACTTAAAGAAATATGTCGTGATAGGCGACTTTGATGAAATGCGCCATAATAGGCGACTTTAAGAAATGCACCATGATAGATGACTTTTGTTGAACTGCACCATGATAGGCGACTTTAAGAAATACGCCATGATAGGCGACTTTATTGAAATGCTCCGTGATAGGCGACTTTGCTGAAATGCACTGTTATAGATGACTTTATTGAAATGCACCATGATAGGCGACTTGCTGCAACAATAAGAGCAACTTTTCATTATTCAAGAAAAAAGTATTGGTACATACCCCTTGGTCGTTGGTCACTACACATGATAAGATCATAAGTGAAAAGCATTCAAGGGTCAAGCGAGCTCTTTCCCTTCATCGTTCTTCAGATAATAAGCTCCTGAGCAGAGCTTCCTGATGATTTTGTAAGGGCCCTCCCATCGGGGTGACAACTTGTGAACCTCCCTTGCCGGCTGGATCTTTTTTCCATACAAAGTCACTTGGTTGAAAGGAGCGAGGTGCGACCTTCTCATTGTAAGCTTGAGCTATTTTTCGCCGGAAGGTCTCCATTCAGAGGGTAGCATTCTCTCGAGTCTCGGTCACTAAATCCAATTATGCCAATATTTTTTCGACATTATCACTGTCGCTGATAATGTAAGCAAAAACTTGAGGCAAGCCCATGCCAATTTCTACTAAGATAAGAGCCTCAGAGTCGTAAACTAAGTGAAAATGAGTAAGGCTCGTACTGTCTTTGGGGGTCGTGCGGTGTAACCATAGAATATTTGATATCTCCTCAATCCAACTTCCCCTAATATGGTCAAGCTTGATTTTAAGTCTCCGAATCAACTCCCCGGTTAGTGACTTCAGCTTGTCCATTGCTCTGGGGATAACCAACCGAAGTGAAGGTGTGTTGGATCTCCAGTTGTTAGCACCATTCTTTGAATTTTCGGCCTTGGAATTGTCGACTGTTATCTGAGACTAGTCTGCGAGGGATGTCGAATCGGCAGACTATATTTCTCTAGAGGAACTTTAATACCGCCTCCTCTATTATCTTAGCTAACGGTTCTGCCTCTACCCACTTTGAAAAATAATCCACGGTGATGAGTAGAAACTTCTTCTAATTTTGCCCGGTTGGCAGTGAACCCACGATGTTCATTCCCCATTGATCAAAGGAGCATGATACCACCGATGCCTTTAATAACTCGACAGGTTGTTGAGAGAAATTTTGATGCTTCTGGCAGCTGAGGCATATACGGACACAGTGAGTGGCGTCTTTTTACAAGGTTAGCCAAAAATACCCGACCAATAAAATCTTCCAAGCTAAGGCTTTTCCTCCTGAATGATTTCTGCAGCAACCCTCATGTATCTCTCTCATAACATATGAAAGTTCTTATGGATTGAGACACTTAAGCAACAGACGGACGAATGCATGCTTGTATAGAGTATCTCTAACTAAAACAAATCGGGGCCCCTTTTATTTATGAGTTGCGCCTTGGCTTTGTTATCTGCAATGCTCCCCTTCTCACATAATTTATCAGAGGATCTCTCTAATCTGGAGGACTTCTCGACACATTTTGATCTACCTGGGAAGTAAGTTGTGTCTCGGCAAATGAATATTCTAACCTTCATGTGGTGAGCGCACTAGTCATGCGAGCTAATTCATCGACCTTCTAGTTATCCCCCCAAGGAATCTTATGCAGGATTACCTTTTGGAATTTCATCGCTAACTTGTGATAAACTTGGATATAAAGTTGGAGTCGACTATTATTGGTGTCGAAGGATCTCTTTACTTGCTCTACGGCTAGCTATGAGTAGGAATGTAAGATAACTCGGGAATCTCCGACATGGCGAGTTGCACGAAGACCAACTAGTAAGGCCTCATATTCAACTTCATTGTTGGAGGCACGAAAATTAAGTTGCACGGCTCTACGGATCATGTCTTCTTATGGGGATATTAATAGCACTCCCACACCACTCCCTTGCTTAGTGGTCGATCCATCAACATATATTTTACATACTTCATTCTTTTCGGGCCCCGAAGCTTCGGCTAAAAAATTCTCCAGTACTTGTCTTTTGAGGGTTGTCCGAGGTTGATACTAAATATCATAATCGGCTAACTCTGTCGTCCATTTGATCAGATGGCAGAGGCCTCAGGATTGGTTAATATCCTTCCAAGACCACTATTAGTTAACACGGTGATCGGATGAGATAAGAAATAAGGGCGGAGCCTCCTAGCCATTATGAGAAGAGCGAGAGCCAACTTTTCCAACGTAGTGTATTGACTTTCGATGGATTTAAACAGATAAGTGATGAAATAAATAGGGAATTGCTTACTATCTTTCTGTGGAACTAAAACAGATGCCACAACTTCCTCAGATGTAGCCAAATATAATTGCAAGCTTTCTCTCGCCACTAGCTTGGCTAGAGTGGGCAATTTAGATATGTATTGCTTTAATTCAGTAAAGGCCCATTCACACTTTTCATCCCATAAAAACCTAGCCAACTTGCAGAGTATCTTGAAAAAAGGTAAACTCCACTTAGCTGGCTTAGGGATGAATCACGAGAGGGTTGTTATCCTTCCCAACAACCTTTGTACTTCTTTGGTATTCCGGAGAGAGACTATATTTTGTAAGGCCTGGGCTTTCTCAGGATTAACCTCAATGCCTCGTTCGGTCACAATGTAGCCAAGAAATCTATCATTTCTGACTCCGAACAGGCACTTGATGGGGTTAAGCTAAATTTCGTATCGGGATAGGGTGATAAACATTTCGGACATGTAACTAACAATATCCTCCGCCTTGGTGGACTTGATGAGAATGACATCTACATATACCTCAATGTTTCGACCAATCTGTGATCGAAAGACTTTGTCCATTAGCCTTTGGTAAGTTGCACCAACGTTCTTTAATATCGAATGACATGACTTTATAGCAAAAGGTGTCATCAGCAGTGACAAAGTTGACTTTTTCTTGGTCTTCTCGGGCCAACGGGATTTAATGGTACCCCTGATAGGCATCTAACATACAAATAAGCTCGCATCCTACCATGGAGTCAACTAGCTGATCTATCCTAGGCAAGAGATAACAATCTTTAGGACATGCTTTATTAAGATCACGAATATCTATACATTCCCTCCACTTGCCTCCTGACTTGGGTACTAATACAACATTCGAAAGCCAGGAAGGGAACTAGACTTCCCAGATATATCCTGCCCACAGTAGTTTCTGTACTTCGGCCCGGATGATCTGATCTTTTTCTAGTCCAAAGGGCCTTCTCTTTTGCTTCATCGGTCGA
This sequence comes from Wurfbainia villosa, assembly GCA_025175895.1. Taxonomy (NCBI): domain Eukaryota; kingdom Viridiplantae; phylum Streptophyta; class Magnoliopsida; order Zingiberales; family Zingiberaceae; genus Wurfbainia; species Wurfbainia villosa. The sequence goes on from CM046005.1 coordinate 3,225,787, forward strand.
GATCTGGGTAGCAGGTTCAATCGATGTTCCATTATAGCTCAAGAAATTCCTTCATTCTATTCTTTAGGCCAGGTGAAGACATCTCGGTTGTCCGAGAGACAGTTGACCACCTTTTACTTTAGCTCGGGTGATAGGCCGGCAGCAATTCGGACAACTCTACTGGGTTGATCTAGCCATATCTTCACAACTTCATCCTCGCCCAATGGCTCCTCTCGAAGAGTGTAGACTTCTGCAGTATCCATCCTTCGGCTCTTCTTGGGGCCCATCCGAACTTCCTCCACATAACACTTCCTAGTTGCCTTTTGGTCTCCCGCGACTTCCCCAACTTGGTTGTTCATGGGGAACTTAATCTTATGGTGGTAGGTGGATACAACAGCTTCAAATGAGTGCAATGTTGGCCTTCCTAAAATGACATTGTAGCCTGAGGTAGCATCCACCACTGTAAAAGTGGTGATCCAGGTCCGACGGAGGGGCTCCTCCCCAATGGATAAGGGAAGGTTGATTTGACCGAGAGGTGACACCTCATGCCTCGAGAAGATGAATAGAGCAATATTCATGGGTTGGAGTTGAGCTGGGTCGAGCTGCAAGTGAACAAAGACTTCTTTAAACAAAATATTAACCGAGCTACCTGTGTCCACGAAGATTCTTGCCACATCGTAGTAAGCTATGGTGGCCCAAATCACCAAAGAATCAACATGTGGAACAGAAACTCCTCGTAGGTCCTCGGGGCCGAAGCTTATTGATGGTCCTTCGACGTGTCTCCTGCTGATACCCACCTCCATGTTTTCTATTCGCCTCCCATGGACTTTTCAGGCCCGATTTGCATCTCTATCCGTGGCTCCTCCTACAATCATATTAATGGTACCTCGATGTGAAGTATTAGATAGGTTACTCGGAGAATCCCACTGGGGAGCTTGCTGCCTTAGGGAAAACTCCCGAGCCATTCTTGGGGCCTTGGCTCGTCTGTCAGATTCTTCCAGTGGGGGTCGCCGAGCCTACCTCGAGGGGACTAGGTGAGCATTGCTCCTCGGCTCTGGTCTTGCTTCTAACCGTGGGAACCCGGGTTAAGTATCTAAAATCCTTTACTCCCGCACCACCTGCCTAATTTCTTCGGCCAAATTATGACATTCTCGAGGTAGAATGATTGTGTACCTAATGGAAAGCACAAAATGGGTTGGGTTGACCCGACACCATCGAGGCCCGAATGATCTCTTACACCACTTGAATTACCCTATCCATAGCTGGGTGTGGCACATAAGTGTGGGGAGCTCGAGGGGGACACACCAATGCAGGGATAACCTTCTTATTCAACCGCGATGGACGAGGCTTGCTCGACTCTCCCGTGGCCTTTTTCTCATCCATAGCTCTCTCGGCCTCCTCTAGGTTGATGCATACTTTGGCTCGTCCCAACAAGGCCTCAAAGTTGGCAGGAGGTCTCTTCATCAGGGACTTATTGAAATCTCCCCACACTAAGCCTTGGGAGAAGGCATTAACCACCATCTCAGGTGAGACACCATATACACCCATAGCCACTCAGTTGAAGCAGTGTATATATTCCCTCAAAGACTCCTAATTTCTCTGCTTAATTTATAGACAAAAGGTATTGGGCAGTTTTACGGTACCTTTTGCTATTGATGAAATGTTGAAGGAAGACAACATAGAGTTCTACAAAAGAGCAGATGGATCCCTGAGGAAGTCGGTCAAACCACCTTTGAGTGGATCCTACCAAGGTGATGGAGAAGACTTTGTACGTACTTCACTCCATCGGAATAATTATGCAGTAAGATAACTTTTTCGAACCAGCCCAAATGCTCCTATGGGTTGATGGAACCATTGTATTCTCCGATTGATAGCAAGTTAAAATGCTTGGGAAGTCTCTCAGCTATGATGTTGGGAGAGAGAGGAGAACCTATACTAGTCATCGGAGTTTTTTCCTTCTTTGAGTCTCAATCAAGCAGTTTGTAAGAGAGCGCCTCCTCGGACAACTCTTGCAGAGATGTCGTTGAAGAAGACTCGACCAATAATGATATTATCGGGATTGTCTTGGGAGGGACCGGTGTCAGAGGGGCAAGTGCTGGTGTTGGAGTCTGAGTCGGGCTAGGAGATGTAGGCATCAGAGCAGGACCTCTAGAAAAATATTCCCGAAGAACATCTTCCATGGTTGTTTTGACTAATGCGATGATACTTTTCTTTGTCATAATTTCCTCTGTAGCGCTTCGATTCCCAAAACTTGCTCTATGGTCTCCCATCTGCGTCTCAGTTAAATCAAGGATTCCCACAGACGACGCCAATTATGTTTCGGCTGAGACGAAGATGCAGAGGTTTCCAACAGCGAGGACAACTTGGTGCTTGGTGACTCGGATTGTTTGTTGGCTCGACGGGACTTGCTGAAGTGGTTGGTTTGTTGACTCGGCTGGAGCAACGAATCTTCTCGAATGGGCAACATCGAATGATGCATCTTGGACAAGCGAGCAAAGGAGGCTTGAAAAGCAAACACTGTTAAGGGCGTCGAAAGATATCTCGACCATGCTCCTCCGATGCTCAAATCGGGGATTGGAAGGGAAAAGAGGAGCAACGAATGCAGAGAGCATGAGATTAGAGAAATCCCAAACCTAGAATTCCCTCTGATCTCCTCAAGTTACCTATATATAAGCGGATTCATCCCTGTGGAGTGGTAAGGAAGGTATGGGGCATCATGACTCTCTAAGGTGTTGGTCTTTCATATTTAGAAACACAAGGGGTGTTATCTTCATAAATATTGCAGGCGTATGAGGCATAATTAATGTCTCTTGCATGGTTGATGGTAGACATGGCTCCATTAATGCAACGGATATGTCCCCTTAAGGTAGGCATGGAAATGTGTTTTCTTATCGGGTGGGATCTTCGACAAATGATTCCTCGTTTGATATCTTGACTTTAATTATCGTCACGTCACGTGACTTGCCGAGATATATGCTTACCGAAATATAATACTTCCAGAAAGTCATACGACCGAGCCAAGATACATTGCTCTCAGAATGTCATACGGCCGAACCGAGATACGTTACTCCCAGAATGTCATACGGCCGAACCGAGATACGATGCTTCTAGAAAATCATATGATCGAGATGGAATACTACTGAGATATAAGCCTCTTAGGGTGTAGTATGGGTGAGATATAATGACGTTTGCTGAGATATAAATATAATGTTGTCAAATCCTCGATTAATTTCAACTAGTATAAATTGCTAAGAGAAGTTTAATGTTGTTTGTGCTTGAGAATTTTTTACAATATTCTACATCCTATTATTCGAAAACGTCGCATGCATGACGATAATATTTTTGGAATGCGTGCCAAATTTAGATGTGCGATGCTTCGATCGCAAGCTTCGCTGACCCAACGATTTTTTTTTTTTTGAGCGCTGAGCGAGACGGCGCTGCAGTTAGAGCTAGCCCGCCAAGAAGGAGGGGCGTTAGGTTTTGAATTTTCACGAAGAAAACCAAGTCGTCGTCGAACTAGCGTGAGGAAATACACGCTGTCGGGAAGAAACCTTGTGTTGTTGATGGAATCATGGAAACCATCGACTTTTCACGAGTAGTTCGGAGTTGTTTGGATTTTTTTTTTTTTTTTATTCAGACTGTACGTGAGGAGCATAATGGGAATGGATAATAAAATCTTTAACGCACACTTTTACTGTATTTTTCATGAACCGAGAGAAATACACGTCAATCGCCAACATAATCGCATTATATTCCGGAAGAATAAAATGCGACTTTTCCGGGCTCACATGAATCTTATAGTAGCACAAGATGAGAGCGATCGAGAAGAAGTCATGGCTATTGCCCGGGCAAGAAGCCTCATCCCTGAGCCACGCACCACTCTGCCTTCTCCCTTCTTATCTGCCTATGAAATAGGAGTAACATGGCTCCACAGGATGTCCCCTTCTGCAGGACCACGCATCCCTGTCTTCCGGACCCAACCTCGTTCGCTTCCTTGCCTCTGCACTTCTCCTGCAACAGTTGAAGCTTGACCTCTGCATCCAAACTGCAGTGAAAAGTACTACATACCAGCAAATTTAACTTTCTGAAGCATGCAGGTCGTCAGATTGCCTTTAACAGGATATCATGTTAGAGCAATTTATTTATTTAGTGGGTAAAATTTAATAGGGCACTTGTAATTATTATAATGATTTCTCTTGCTCTGGTCAGGAATTTGCGGAGAGAGACTGGTGGGTTATTACGACAACTGTAGAACAAGGGGAAGAATCAGAAGTAGGGTTAGAGCTACGAAGGAAAGGTCCTAACCGCGCGCTTCCGTAGGAAAAAGATGGAATTTTTGAGATCCAAGATGGTGCAGCTTGGTGAAATTGCAATGAGGAGGGAGGAAAAGAGACGCGAAAGGGAAGCGGTGAGAGACCAGGAGTGTCACGAGAGGGAGCTGCAAAAGAGGGCATTTATGCACCGGAGGGAGTTGAACGAGGAGGAGGAAAGGAGGCAGCAATGGAGAAAGAGGAGGCGAAGGGAAGAGAAGAGTGAAGTAGAGGACATGGAGTGGAGAGAAAGGATCTTGATGATGCAGATGGAGCACGAAAAACAGACTATGCAAATGCAAGCCGATGCATTTCAAGCTCAAATGCAGATGATTGTCATCTTGGTGAGAATCATTTGCGTTGTGATAGTGGAATTGGGGTAATGCAACATCATGTGATGCAGCCACAACAGGAGCCACAGGGGTCACCTGAAGCTTTAGTTGGAGACAATGGAAAGAATGCAGATTACTCTAGCTGCAGGCACTATGCGTAAATTTCATGTAAGTTTGTGCATTAATTCTTTGTTTCCAGTTATATTTAAAATGCAATATTACAAGTGGCAATTTTCATTTGGGAATAATTATTAACCTTGATCAAATAATATGGCAATGTTAGAGATTTGTTCCATTGTCTCAGCAATTTGGTCTACCCTTTTGACTTTTTGATGCGAATACACAGATTTTTTTTACCTCCTCTTAGCACGAAAAGCGATAACGTCAAGGAGGTTTAGGGTTCTCTTCAACCGCAACAGTAATAAAAATGAATAAACGATGCAAAACCAAACACATAGAGCAATGATACAGGATTTAATGTGATTCAGAATTCCAATTCCTATTCTACGGGATGAGCTTTAGAGCGAACTGCAGTACCAAAACACTTTCACTATGAAACTTCTTCTTTTTGAAAGTATTTTTAGAGGTGGAGAAAAATCCCTTACAATTCTAACAGTGTACAAAATAGAGAGATATAATTAACTTCAAAGGTTCCCCTCTCTTCTGTCGTCTCCTCCTTACTTGATAGGATAACCTCTAGTCGAAATTAGATCAAGATCGAAATCCTCCCTTTCTCTCCCTCTTCCTTCGCCTTTTATCCTCCTCCTCTTCCCCTGCCAACTAGGATGTAACCAACTATTTAGATCATTGTCCACGTGGAGAGTCTCTTTTTCTTGAAGAATAATTCTGTTAAGAGGATAAAGAGTGGAGGCTCCTGCGAATATTGTGTGGGGTCCTAATTTATTATATCATATAACAAACTCTCATAAACTGGAGCCTCGAGAAATATTCTGTCCCTCTTCTTCACCATCTCTTCCTTCGTTGGGTCAGACACCGACTCGGTTCCCCTCTCGACTGGATCCTCCTAGCTCACTTAAATCAGGGTTTTGCCTAGTCAGGTCGGAATTTTTTACTCCACGGTTTATTCTTCTGTGTATCTACCTTAAACCCAACTTTTTCGTTCCACTACCACACGAGAATAATTTCTTGACTTGGAGACAAGCAGAAAGAATTGTGACGATTTGACCTAGGGCTTCGCCTGGGCAGGTCGGAATAATTTTTTACTCTGCCAATATTTATAAGTGTATTTAAACTCAGCTCCTTCGTTCTGCTACTGCACGGGGATAATGGCTTCGGTTGATATCGAGCCGTAAGAAAATGTGACGACCTGGTCTAGGGTTTTGCCCTATTAGGTCGGAATAATTTTTTACTCCGTCATTCTTCACAAAGTGTATTTACCTTAAACTCTACTCCTCCGTTCCGCCACCGCACTGGGATAATGGCTTCAGCTAATACTGAGTCGTAAAAAGTGTGACGACCTGACCTAGAGCTTTGCCCCATTATGGCGGAATAATTTTTTACTCCGTCGTTCTTCACAAAGTGCATTTACCTTAAACCCTACTCCTTTGTTCTGCAACCACACGGGGATAGTAGCTTCAACTAATACTGAGCCATAAAAATGTGACGACCTGATCCAGGGCTTTGTTTAATTGGGTCAGAATGAATATTTTACTCCGCCGCTCTTCACAGGTATTTTTATCTTAAACTCTACTCCTCCGTTCCGCAATCGCACGGGGATGATGGCTCCGGCTGATACCGAGCCATAAAAACATGACGACCTGATCCAGGGCTTTGTCCAATCAAGTCAGAATGAATATTTTACTCTATTGCTCTTCATAGGTGTTTCTACCTTAAACCCTACTCCTCTGTTCCGCAATCGCACGAGGATGATGGCTCCGACTGATATCGAGCCATAAAAATGTAACAACCTGATCCAGGGTTTTGTCCAATTAGGTCGGAATGAATATTTTACTCCGCCGCTCTTCACAGGTGTTTCTACCTTAAACCCTACTCCTTCGTTCCGCAACTTGCACGGGGATGATGGCTCCGGCTGATACCGAGCCATAAAAATGTGACGACCTGATCCAGGGCTTTGACCAATCAGGTCGGAATGAATATTTTACTTCACTGCTCTTCACAAGTATTTCTACCTTAAACCCTACTCTTCCGTTCCACAACCACACGGGGGATGATGGCTCCAGCTGATACCGAGCAATAAAAAAGACACCTCATGATTTAAATCTCCTACTATCTCTTACTTTGATCTCTTTTTGGGGGTCCACATCTTTGCTCTGAAGCCCAATTCATATCATAAGTGTATCCCTACCCGTTATATAAGACTCTTCATCTCCCCTCTTCCTCACTTTCTCCTCCTTTCGTTTCCTACACCCCTCCTCATTCCTCTGCCTGCTAGAAACTCTCCTGCTTCCTTTGAACAACTTCCTCATTTTCCCTTCTTCTGAAACCAAAATGAAATCTCTTCTTCAACAATTGATGGTGGAATATCATCGTGAGCTTGGAAGGAGCGAAAATCAACCACCTGCTACTAGCACGTCATCACCCCCTTGCTTCGGCTCCCTCTGTATTCCCTGTCATCGCTCCGACCTCTACATCTCCTCCTCGTTCATCGATAACCTCATCCCATGTCATTTTACCTTCATCCATTGTGACCTCACCATCGTAACCACCTTCTCCGCTTTCCTCTTCAACATTATCACCAAACCCTAGCCTTCTTGCCCCTCCTCCTTCGATTTTGAGTGGCCCTAGACCACCTCCTCCTTTTTTTTAGACCCAAATTGAATTAAGGAGAGCGGCACGCCGACGGATGCAAGGAGAAGAGAATACTTCTCTCGATTCTTCTTCCCCCACACTTCCCCTAGAATTAGCATCAGTTTCAACTAAATCTCCTCCATCTTTGCCTTTACCAATTCCGACAACGTTCCCATCATCTTCTCCACTGACCCCTAGTTCAGAAGGCCTTTCTCCCCCGCCTGGTTTAGAACATGACTCTGGCATCCTTCCTCCTGCTAGCGAAGAACCACTAATAACTGTGCCCCCTTCGACCACTGGTCTCCCTTCCACTTCGTCTCCTCTTCCTATGTCTACATTGTCAGACACACTTAACCCCCTCATTTTCTCTTCTTTTCCTTCTCCCAAGGGTTCCCCTTCCTCCGTCATCCATCAGGTGGTTTCTGACATTCTTCAACCACTCTCAAGCTTCCCCCTTCCTCTCCTACTTCAAGGAGCCTTTTGGCAACGACTCTCTTCGCTGCCACTTCTACATCTCCCTTCTTTTTAGGAATCCCCTCTCTTTCTCAGCGTGTCACCCTTCCTTTTCTGAGGCCAATATCACAATCTTTTGTGTTGTCCCTCTTCTTGCCTATCATGAGTGAGTCCACTCCTTTAGTTGCCTCCACTCCTTCTCCTTCCTCCGATAGGAATGCTCGAATCCTCAATTTAGAGGAGCTCATTCCGAGAATGGAGAGCCTGTGTCATACCTTGAAATTGGTAAGCTTTCCCGGCTACCTTTGTATATATTTTCAGCAATGACTTCCCTCTCCATCTTCTGTTTTCAGGTGATGGTGAATTATCAAAAGCTAGACTGCTCCTTCTCTCAATACCGAGCCCAACTACAATAACAGACCCAACAGCAAACGGAGGATCAGATTGCCTCCCGAGATAGGGAGAACTTCTTATTGCAAGAGTTGGCCTGCTGCCGAAACCAACTGGCTGAAGCCCACCATCAAAGCAGAAGGATGCTGAGGCCATAACAGCCCTTTAAAGCCAACAATGGAGGAATGCAGAAACTATATCCTCCCTTTAGTGCTCTAGGAAAAAAGATAAAGATACGACCACTTCCTGGGATAGAGAAAACTCCTTATTATAGGAAGTGATTGGCTATCATAGCCAAATAGCTGAAACCCAACAACGGAGGCAGGAGGATGCGAAAACTATAGCAGCCCTTCGAGACCAACAACAGAAGGACGTAGCGATGATATCCACCCTCCGGACCCGATTGAGCAAGGAGGTACATGAAAATTCAACTTTAATATCAGCTAAGGCTCATGCTCACACCCAAATATGCAGGCAAGAAACCTCTCTTTAGTAGTTAAGGAGTGAAATTGCCTACACCAGGGCTTATATTGAGGCAGTGGAGAGGATTTCAGCTTCGATGCATCAAGATATGATGGACATGTCAAGAGTCATGCAACAAGGTCAAACTTCCTAATTCGACGATGTGTCCACCCTGGCTGATGCTATAATTCAAGTATCACAACGATACTGTCAAGTCTGCCAAGCTCTCCGAGAACATAGAGAATATTGTGCCATGTTCCATCAAGATGCACACACGACCGATCCCATTCAACAGGAGCATATGTAGTCTTTGATGCGAACTACCTACCAAGATGGGTTCAACGAGGTGGTTCGGCAATATGCTAATCACGAGTTCCCTCCAGCTAGTCAACCTGTTCTTTTCCTGCATTGGGAGACTGGCTTCAGACGCTATCCCCCATACCACTTCATATTATAATTTTCCTGTCGACTTTCTTGATGTTGTTAGACAATTGTTACTTTAAAATTGTTGTTATTTATGTATGATTGCGGCAACAAATTACTTATCCTTGATATTGTTCTTAGCTTTCTTTGTTCTAAGAATGAGAAGCTGATTTCCAGTGATACTTATTCTTCGTCCTTGCTCATAATTGTTACTCGTGATGTTAACTGAGGGTCACATTATATTCTTCTCTTCCAAAACTCATGGGAAATATGCAACATTTCTCCTTTTAACAAACTTCTTTTACTTGGTATGGAAATATTTTAGATGTACAACATTCCAGGGCTGAGGTAACTCTTTGCCCTTATCATTTTTTAGGTAATAAGCTGACCCAGTCACTCGGCGAGTAACAATATAAGACCCTTCCCAATTAGAGGCTAGCTTCTAAAGATCTCCCACAGGGTTGACCTTACACAACACTAAGTCGCCTTTCTGAAACCTCTTGGGTATTACGCTTTTATTAAAGGCTCATTGGATCCTTTGCTTGTAAGCTTCAGTTTGCATTCGGGCTTGTTCCCACTTTTCTTCTAACATGTCCAATTCAGTGCCTCTTATGATCTGATTCTGTTCTGACTCGTATGCTTCAACTCGAGCATTGCTCAGAATGACTTCCATCGGGAAACTACCTCAGTTCCATACACCAAGTTGAATGGGGTTTCCCCGGTGGCCATTTTGGGAGTAGTTCGGTAGGCCCACAAAATCTCCGACAATTCATCCACTCAATTTCATTTTTTGGCACCTAACTTAGTCTTCAATCCTTGAATGAGAATTATGTTAGTCATCTCAACCTGACCGTTGGCCTGAGGGTGAGCTACCGAGGTGAAAGCCTACTGAATGTTGAGGCTTTGACACCATCCCCTTATCTTCTTACCTTGGAATTGTCTCCCGTTGTCGCTTATTAATCTTCGGGGGACTCCATATCGACATATAATATTCTTTTAGAGGAATTGTATGACTGCATCTTCTATAATTTTTGCTAAAGGTTTAGCTTCCACCCATTTAGAAAAGTAATCCACCGCTACAAATAAAATTTTCTTCTACAAAGGGGCAGTAGGCATGGGAACCACGATGTCCATTCCCTATTGATCAAAGGGGCAGGAAGCGACCACAGCTCTCATCAACTCGGCTGGCCGCTCGGACCTATTGTTGTTCTTTAGATAGGCTGAGCAAGTTTGCACCAGGGGGTCGCATCTTGATGAAGAGTGGCCAGAAATACCCAACCAACAATACTTTCCTTGCTAAGGTGCTTCCTCCTAAATGATTTCTACAACATCTCTCATGTATTTCTCGAAGCAACCTTTCGGCTGTTGGAGGATTGTGGCCCGGCTAGAAGGGAGGTTGAATAGCCCAATTGACGTGCTTGACGGAAATCGTTCGTTCATCTCTATAATTCTTGTTAGCGCAGAAGAATATACAATAATGAAAATACACAACAAGAATACAAGCACACGACACGCGATATACATGGTTTGGAATCTTAGGGTTCCTACTCCATGAGACGAGCTCGACGAGCTCTAGTGATGAATACACCACTAAATAAAACTCCTTTTTGACAACACGTCGGAGGTGGAGAAACCTCGTACAAGCAAATACAAAATGTAATGCAAAAGTACAAGCAAAATACAAAGACAATATAAAATACAAGTAAAGAAAACTTTATAACACTTTGCTTTAATTACTTGCTTGTTGTTTGCTTTGGTTTGCTCTTGAAGGTCTGAAATGCAACAATAATTCCCCTCCAATATCTCCCCAAATATCACTGTGGAAATCCTCCCCAAGCTCCTCCTTTTATGCTTGTCTTGGGCTGATTCTGCGCCTAGCAGTCGACTGCCATAAGGCCCTAGTCGACTGCTCCTGTAGCCGTTGTGAGACAACGACCTAATCCACGTTAGCATTCTAGCCAATGAATACATTGGCAATCATCTGTCAATTACCATCAGTCAACTGCCAACCTCGTAGCCTACTGATCAGTCGGCTACCGAGCATTTTGTGCTCGCATTCTTGACTAGCAGTCGACTGTCCTCCATGGCAGTCGACTGCTCAAGCCATCAGTCAACTACCCAATGCTGGAAGTCGACTTCCATGGCATACAACGTAGTCAAACAACAGTCGACTGGGACATACCACCAGTCGACTGTTGTCAGGTAAAACCTTAAACACAAGTTGTTTGAGCATCCAACCGTCGAGTAAAACCTCAAACACCAATGTTTGAACATCCGACATTGATCTTAGCCACTTGGCTAAGTTCACCTCATCCTCCCATGGAACTCCCCATCGAAGCTCTCTTCCTCTGGCCTACATCCCTCAGATACACTAAACTCACGGCTTCTTCCCGTGTCATCCTTCGCGTCTTGCCCTAAAATCTGCTTCCTTTGGCTTAACTTCATTGCTCCTTGTCCGACAGTCCCTCGGATGCACTAAGCTCACAGCTTTTTCCCGTGCCATCCTCCACCGACTCAAAGACACGAGCCATGAGACAAGTGACCTTTCCAAGTACTCAAGACATTCCCATTGCCAAGGCTACACACTTGGACTTTCCCAATGTCAACTCTATGTTGGACTTTCCCTTGCCAACCCATGTTGGACTTTCACTGCCAAGGCTACACACTTGGACATCCCATTGCCAATGCCAACCCATGTTGGACTTTCATCGCCAAGGCTACACACTTAGACTTACGTGGCCAAGTCTACACACTTGGACTTACATGGCCAAGGCTACACACTTGGTCTTCCCTTGCCAACTCCATGTTGGACTTCCAATACCAAGCCCCATGCTTGGACTTTCACCGCCAAAGCTACACACTTAGACTTACATGGCCAAGGATACATACTTGGTCTTCCCATGATAATCACATGTCATATGTTTTATCTAACATAAAAAAATTGCTCGAGTCAAACTCGAGTCCAGTCAATCGTAACCTGGGCCGATTGCACTAACAATCTCTCTCTTTTTGATGTTTGACAAAACCACAAACACCTTTGAGTCAGGTGACCTAACTCAAGTCTATCAATTATGCCCAATTGACAATTCTCACATCTTGTGAGAATTCCAACTAACCTCAATTGGTATATTCTCTCCCTTTTTGACATACATCAAAAAGGTTCTCCCCAAGGGTGTCAATGTCTCATATCCCAATGAGATCTTACAATCTCTCCCTTGGTCCAAAAACACATCTAGGATGCCTTCACTCTTCCTAGTGATAAGTCTCATATCATTTAAGAGAGGCAATCCTCCAATTCTCCTCCCATGAGGAGAAATACATCCATCATCCCAAGATGAACCTCCCCCTAAAGGCTTGCTCCCCCTTGATCATTGCACCAACAATGTCCTTAGAGAGTTCCTAAACCAATAGGAACACTAAACAATTGAAATTAAGGGCAAAGATTCAACATTAAACTTTTACCTCCCTTAAAATTCGATACACGCCCTAAACAATTCTCCTAATCAATTTTCAATGGATTTCCACCCTTCCAATGCTCTCCAAAGCATATCCTAGGGTTAGGAGCAGTTATGGAACCTAAACATAGATGAACATGGGCCTAACAAACCTTATTTACACAAAATCAGTATTGCAAGTCGACTCTCTATCAATTCGACTACCCTTGCGTCGATTAGTGCCATCCATGGCGATCGGTGATTCTACCTGATCACGAAATCAAGATTCAGAAATGAAATTCCGAAATTCATAAGTAAAAATACGTATTTTGAAAATTCTTGAAAAATTCATACATGCATTACTTATAACAGAATTATGGGTGAAAAATAGTTAGAAATTAAAATACCCATAAACTAGTGAGATTGACACAAAGTTCAAAACCATTGAAATTTTCAATGTTTGACCCTATTTTGTATCACCTCCTTTAATGGTGATTGCTATCAAAAGATAGACTTCACTAAGGTTTTTCAAAATGGTTTTGAAATGATTTTAAAACCTTAAATTCATTCTCCTAACATCTCACTTGTATCTAAGTGTATGAAACACATGCAAGTCAAGTGTTCTTGTGAGATGTGGGTTTTGATTATTTAGGTTCTCATGCATTTTTCTAGGCAACACTATTTGATTCCCTTATGTATGAGACTTCAAATCATGTCATTGTCCTTAACTCAATTTTATTTAATGCATGAGTAATGATTATGACATAAATGATAACATGAATAAAAGCATGTGCTAATAATCATGATGTCATGACATATGATATAAACTTAAACATAACATGACACTCCTAAGCATAAATCATGACATTTTATATGATAAAAATAAATATGATGTCATGACATGGTAAATGACAATCACAACATAGCAAATAAAAAGTAAAGGTATAGGAATACCTAGATTTTAATATTCGTTGTCATTTGATAGAATTAAGTTTATTTTGTCATATTAACCAATTCTACCAAGTGTGCCAAAACTTAGAATGGCATACCAAGACCTCTAACCCTAATTGTGCCAATTTGATTAATATTCAAACTTTTCAAAACACATTGGCACATCCTAAAGTGTCAACTCTACCATGATTAGGTTAACTACCCATCCACTTAAGTTTGACACATCCTAACCCATCTAGCATGAATCAATCACGCTCCTAGAAACCCAATACCTATTGGAGCTTTTTGGGTTAACAAGGTATTCACTAGGGATAACTTCCCTAGATATCTTCCTAATGACCCTTTTTGGCTTTGAAACGTTAGTCATTAGGGTCTTGTCAAGGTTAACCTTAGGGATAGCCTCCCTAGTAACCTTCTTAGTGGTCTTCCTAGGTTTTATAGAACTCTTGGTCACTAGACACATATCTTGGTTAACCTTAGGGATGACTTCCCTATTAACCTTGTTTTTCCTAGACCTAGATATTTGACCATTAGACCCCTTAAATGAGTTTGTCATTTTTGCTAGGGTCTTTTTCAATTTTTCAAGCCTTGACCTCAAAGCTTGATTTTCCAATTCTAATTTTTCCAATTTTGATTTTTCATTAATCTTTTAGGAATGACTCTTCCTAGGCATATGTCTATGATTCTTGGGATTAAGGCCTAGGTGGTTCTCTACCTTTCTAATGGACTCCCTAGGTAGAATGGGTCTAGAGTTATTGTTCCTAGGTTTGCTCTTAGATAAATCTATATGCTTGGCACTTAAACAATAAAATCTATTATTTCTTCTAGCATGCTTTTCATGAGCAATAGCAAGAGTAATAAAATAATTGCTAGCATGTTTTTTAACCTTAGAACTAGAAGGTGCATTACAATATACCTTAGGGTTTGCTTTGGAAGCTCCCCCTACTTGGGTAGCTCCTTCTTGGGTTTTCTTCTTCCCTCTAGGGCATTAGCTTCGGTAGTGTCCCCGTTGATTGCACTTGAAGCACACAATGTGCTCTTTGCTTTTCTTAGCGAGGACTCCGACATCCTTTGACTTTTGATTGACTTTTGGTGTCGGTGCTTTCTCCTTGGCTAATTTTAAGCATTTACTCTTGTAGTGCCCGGCTACCCTACACTCAAATCATATGATGTGATTTTTATTTTTAATTAAGATGCTCGAGTTACCTAGGTCGGTAGAGGCGATATGGGAGGTTTCTTCACTTCTTCCGGAGGTGGATGCTTCTTCCACTTCTTCTACCTCTTCTACCAATCCGGATGTTGAGCATCTCTCAACTTCCAAGTCCTCACTTCTAGATGTGGAGGTTTCCTCCAATTCTTCCACATCCTCAGATGTTGATGGATATTCATCCTCGGCCTCCTTCTCCAATTGAGCTAGTTCGGGATGTTCGTGGAATTTGACCAACTTGTCTCACAACTCCTTAGCATCTCCATATTCACCTAGCTTGCACAAAATATCATAAGGTATCAATTTTATTAACGATTTTGTTACCTTAACATTTGTTTTGAATTGTTGTCATTGTTCCTTGGTCCATCTTGATTTTACTAACGACTTGTTGTCTTTAGCCCTAGGCACTTCAAAATCATTTTCAATGATTAGCGTAGTATCGAAATTGGTTTCGAAGTATACCTCCATCCTTCTTCTCCACCATGAGAATTCTCCCTCGAACTTCGGTGGATGGATGTTGATGTCGGCTATTTGATTTGCTTATCACGACGATGAGTCCGACGGTAAGCTCCTCGCTCTGATACCACTTGTTGGAGGATCGTGGCCCAGCTATAAGAGGAGTTGAATAGCCCAATTGATGTGCTTGACGGAAATCGTTTGTTCGTCTCTACAATTCTTGTTAGCGCGGTGGAATATACAATAATGAAAATACACAACAAGAATACAAGCACACGACACGCGATATATGTGGTTCGGAAACTTAGGGTCCCTACTCCATGGGGCGAGCTCGATGAGCTCTAGTGATGAACACACCACTAACTAAACTCCTTGACAACACGTAGGAGGTGGAGAAACCTCGTACAAGCAATTACAAAATGTAATACAAAAGTACAAGAAAAATACAAAGACAATATGAAATACAAGTAAAGAAAAGTTTACAACACTTTGCTTTGATCACTTGCTTGTTGCTTGCTTTGGTTTGCTCTTGAAGGTCTGGAATGCAACAGCAATTTCCTTCCAAAATCTCTCCAAATATCGCTGTGGAAATCCTCCCTAAGCTCTTCCTTTTGTGTTTGTCTCGGGCAGATTCTGCGCCTAGCAGTCGACTACTCCTGTAGCCGTTGTGAGACAACAACCTAATCCACATTGGCATTTCAGCCAATGGATACACTGGCAGTCGACTGCCAACCTCGTAACCGACTGATCAGTTGGCTACCGAACATTCTGTGCTCGCATCCTCGACCAGCAGTCGACTGCCCTCAATGGCAATCGGCTGCTCAAGCCATCAGTCGACTATATAATTCTTACAGTCAACTGTCATGGCATACGACGCAGTCAAACATTAGTCGACTTCTTACCAGTCGACTGGGATGTAACACCAGTCGGCTGTTGTCAGGTAAACCCTCAAACACAAGTTGTTTGAGCATCCGACCATCAGGTAAAACCTCAAACACCAATGTTTGAACATCCGACACTAATCTTAGCCATTTGGTCAAGTTCACCTTATCCTCCCATGGAGTTCCCCATCGAAGCTCTATTCCTCCAACCTACGTCCCTCTGATGCACTAAGCTCACAGCTTCTCCCCATGTCATCCTTTGCGTCTTACCCTAAAGTCTGCTTCCTTTGGCTTAACTTCATTGCTCCTTGTCCGGCGGTCCCTCTGATGCACTAAGCTTATGGCTTCTCCCCGTGCCATCCTTCACTGACTCAAGGACCCGAGCCATGAGACAAGTGACCTTTCCAAGTACTCAAGACTTTACCATTGCCAAGGCTACACACTTGGACTTTCCCAATGCCAACTCCATGTTGGACTTTCACCGCCAAGGCTACACACTTGGACTTACGTGGCCAAGGCTACACACTTGGATTTCCCATTGCCAATGCCAACCCATGTTGGACTTTCACCGCCAAGGCTACACACTTGGACTTACATGACCAAAGCTACACACTTGGTCTTCCCTTGTCAACTCCATGTTGGACTTCCAATGCCAAGTCCAATGCTTGGACATTCACAGCTAAGGCTACACACTTGGACTTACGTGGCTAAGACTACACACTTGGTCTTCCCATGACAATCACATGTCATATGTTTTGTCTAACATCAAAATACTGCTCAAGTCAAACTCGAGTCCGGTCAATCGTGATCTGGGTCGGGTCAATTGCACCAACATCGACATCTTCCTTCCCCTAGCATTTCAATAGGGGGCACCCAAAAGACATCTTGTACATAGTCCCCTCAATAATGGTAAATTGCTTCACCCTTGTCATCAAGCTAGATGTTGTTCCACCTTCATTAGGAACCTTCCCATGCTGTAAGTATGCCCAAATATCAGTTCTCCAGTCGGGGACCTGATCACTTTTCGGTACCACCTCTTCCACACTACATACTGCCAAGGAGTCAGGAACTTCCACACAAACAGAGTCTTGTTGCTTCACTCCCTCTAGGGTGCTATCTAACCTAGCCAATTCATCTGCTTTTTGGTTATCTTCTCTTGGAATTTGCTACAAATTACCTCATGAAAATGAGCCTTTTAATTTTCAAAAGCTACCAAATATTTTTGCAACCTTTTTTCCCGGATAGTAAAAGCACCCTTAAGTTGTGACACACCCAACTGGAAATATGAATGCATAATAATCGAAGTGGCCCCAACTGCCTGAGCTGCCTGCAATCCGGCCAAGATGGCTTCATACTCTGTCTCATTATTGGATGCCCTATATCCCAGGCAAATGACTATACAAGTTTCTTCCCCTTCTGAAGATATGAGAACCACTCCAACTCCGCTCCCTGCAGCCCCAGATGATCCGTCTACGAAAGCACTCCACACGCCCTTTTCTTATTTTTCTTCCGTTGAACTGTCCTCCGAGCTAAATGGCACCTCTGCTAAGAAATTAGCCAATGACTAAGCCTTGATAGCAATTCGGGGATGGTATTGAATGTCATATTCACTTAGTTCCACTGCCCACTTGGCTAGCCTTCCGGAAGAGTTAGGTTTAGTAACCACCCTACCCAGCTCACTGTTGGTCAACACATTTACCGGGTGAGCTAGGAAATAAGGTCTCAATTTACGAGCTGTCAGGACTAGGATGTACGCTAATTTTTTCAGCTCGGTATATCGCGATTCTTCTCCCTTCAAGATATGACTAGTGTAGTATATGGGTTGCTGTAGAGAACCTTCTTGCTTTAATAACACCGAACTGATAGCTCCTTCTGCAATGACTAAATACATCCACAACGATTCTCTTATCATTGGTTTGGCCAGCAGAGGAAGTTCGGCTAGATACTTCTTTAGTTTTTGGAAAGCTTGCTCACACTGGTTGTCCCACTGAAACTGAGTAGCCTTGTGCAGAATCTGAAAGAAGGGTAGTCCCTTATCCGTTGATCTAGCTATAAAGCGAGACAAAGAAACTATCCTTCCTATGAATTTTTGAGTCTCCCACAGATTAGTGGGTGATTTCATGTTACATAACGCATGCACTTTCTCTGGGTTGGCTTACAGTCCCTTTTCTGTCACAATATATCCCAAAAATTTCCCACTCTTCACCCCGAACAAATACTTCTTCAGGTTCAGCTTCATGTTGTACCGCTTAAGGGTGCCGAAAGTCTCTACTAGATTTGCATCTAAATCCTGAGTAGTTTTTGATTTGACGAGAATATCATCAACATATACTTCCACATTCTTGCCTTTTTGTTCTGCAAATATCTTATTCATAAGCCTCTGATAGGTAGCTCCTGCATTCTTAAGTCCGGAGAGCATTACTACATAGTCATACAACCCTCCCGCCATCACAAAACTGACCCGCTTCTGATCATCTTTTGCTAAGGGAATTTGATGATACCCTTGATAAGTATCCATGAGAGACACTACTTCATATCCCACCATAGAGTCAACTAACTGATCAATACGAGGTAAGGGGTAGCAGTCTTTAGGGCATGCTTTATTCAAATCACGAAAAATCAATACACATCCTCCACTACTCAGAAGGCTTGGGGACCAAAGCTACATTAGAAACCCACTCGGGGAATTGAATTTCTCTAATATGACCAACTTATAGTAATTTATCCACCTCTTCAACAATAACTTGGTCTTTCTTTGGCCCGAAGTGTCACCTTTTCTATTGGATAGGTTGGACTCCTCGAATGATATTGAGGTGGTGTTCAGCAACCCGAGGATCTATCCCCGTAAGGTCGTGTACGTCTTTAGCGAAAATGTCTTCATTATTACGCAAATAGTTCATGAGCTCCTCCTTTACTTTCAGTTGCTGAGCTACCCAAGTGACCTTTCCGGGAGCTATCTCCACAGACTCGCCCTCTTCTATCTTCTCAGCTTTGGGAAGGGACTCTTCTAGCAAATATACTTCTGAAACCACAATAGTCTTCTCTTTGAGATCGTCCACTCGAGCCTTCTTCTGGTCCTCCTTCACCATCTGGACGTAATAGCTCCTAACGGCTTTCTGCTCCCCTCGTGCTTCTCCAATAAGGTGGCCGACGAGGATTTTCATTTTTTGATGGTAGGGGGAGGCTACCGCCTAGAAAATGGATAGAAAAGGATGACCCAAAATAGAATTATAAGTGGAAGGAGCGTCCACTATAAGGAAAGGAATAATGTTAGTTTTCTGACTGGGCTTTGTGCCCAAAGTAAGAGAGAAGGAGATTTGCCCAATGGAATGCACCATATGCCCAGCAAAACCAAATAGAGGAGTCGCCACGTCTTCTAATTGTACATTTCCCAGTTGCATCTGCCCAAATACCTCCTGAAAAAGAATGTTGATCGAACTCCCTGAGTTAACTAGGACTCGAGCTACCTCATAGTTTTTTAGAGAAATTTGGATTACCAAGGCGTCAATATGAGGAAGAAGGATGCCTCGCAGATCTTCAAGTCCGAAAGATATCAATGGTGCATTCTGAATGGCCTGCTCGGCTCCAATAGCCAAGCTTTCCATGAGGCAGGCGTATGACTTTCGGGCCTATTTGAGTCCCCATCAGTAGGTCCTCATACAATAACATGAATGACTCCCCGAGTGGGGATGTCATTCAGGGCAGCCAATGCATCCTCGCCCGTTGACCCTCCTTGTGAAGTGCCCTCCTGGGTGGGCAGCTGCTGGTCTGGAAGGAGGGGAACTCGTGGTCTCCCATTATAGGGTCCCGGGCGAATAGCATTAGGTCGCTGACCTCTTCTTGTCGACCCTCCCCCCCCATCTGAGGTTGTAGATGTGGATAGGTGGCTCAGATACGTTCTAACTTCTCTTGCAACTCGAAACAATGACCACTAGTTTGACCATACTCCATGTGGTACTGGCAGAAGAAAGGGGTTAGGGATTATGAGGGATCCCCCTATATCCAGTTGGATGCTGGAGAATACCCTGTTAGTCATATGCTTCCATTTCCCATTCTTTCCAAGTCCTCAAGGGAGGCAAGGCCTCGACAACCATCACTCGTAGGGGAGGGGCAGAGTGAATTCCTTGCATCAAAATTCGTGGCCGAGAAATTGTGGGTACAAAAGGTCTAACATATTCACACCTGGGAAGTCCTCATTGCACAGGGGGAGGGTTCCTCTCTGCTGAGACAGGGGATAGGGTATTTTCTACCTGTCTTACCCTCAATCCCTCTTCTTAATTGATATATTCCTCAGCGCGACTCAGTAACTCTTCATAACTGGCAGCTGGCTTTCTCAATAAAAAGATGAGAAAGGGTCCTTCCCTCAACCCATGAGGGATACCCACCCTCAGAATATCTAGCCCCGTTGAAAGAATGTTCCTGGCAGTGGCGATAAAACGATGAAGATAACCCCTCAAAGATTCTGAGGGTTCCTACCTTATATATAGTAGGATAGAGGCGTCGTGCTTATAAGTTTTGAAACTGGTGAATTCTTGACGGAAAAGCCCTCTCAGATCGGCAAAGCAAGTAATAGAACCAGGAGGTAGAGCTCCAAACCACCTATGAGCATAGTCTGTCAGCGTGATGCAGAAAGCTCTGCATTTGAAGGCATTCATATAACAATGAAGAGAAATAGCTCCCTCGAATTGCAATAGATGCTCCCCTGAGTCTGATGTGCCATCATACATCCCCACTTGAGGATTTTGAAAATGTGGGGGTGGTAGCTCCGACATAATATCTGCAGTGAATGGACTGGGCTTATAAACTTTAGGTGCCCTGGTGGACTAGCTTTCTCCCTAATCTTCCTGCCTATTTTGAGTCACTGGGACAGTATTTTGATACACCCTTCCCACTGGCACATCACCTGGTAATACTTCGGTGTATGGCATCGTCACTGGGTGGGCTTGGGGAGGGCTTTCAGGTGCTTTCTCTCTGGGAGAGGGTTTGCCAAAATGGGGATGAAGATATCCCATCCTTCTTCTTTCTTTAGCCAGAGCTTTAGTTATGGTTGTATCCACC
Organism: Wurfbainia villosa; assembly: GCA_025175895.1. Taxonomy (NCBI): domain Eukaryota; kingdom Viridiplantae; phylum Streptophyta; class Magnoliopsida; order Zingiberales; family Zingiberaceae; genus Wurfbainia; species Wurfbainia villosa. Next base: position 3,246,892 of record CM046005.1, read on the forward strand.
ATTTCCTTCAGCTATGATGGGAATAGTGTAATAGGACTCTCTTCCGTAGAAGAGGCTGTTGGATGTTGAATTTCCCCTGGCTGCATCTCGACATCTTGCTCAGTAATGTGTTCCCACAGACAACGCCAATTGATGCGGATACGTGAATTTTTTTACCTCCTCTTAGCGCGGAAAGCGATAATGTTAAGGAGACTTAGGGTTCTCTCCGGTCGCAACAGTAATAAAGATGAATAAATGATGCAGAACCAAAGACAGAGAGCAATGATACAGGATTTAACGTGGTTTTGAATTTCAATTTCTACTTCGTGGGGTGAGCTCTAGAGCGAACTGCGGTGTCAAAGAACTTTCACTATGAAACTTCTACTTTTTGGAAGTATTTTCAGAGGTGGAGGAAAATCCCTTACAATTCCAGCAGTGTACAAAATAGAGAGATAGAATTAACTTCAAAAGTTTCTCTCTCTTCTATCGTCTCCTCCTTCCTTGATAGGATGACCTCCAGTCGAAATTGGATCAGGATCAGAATCCTCCCTTTCTCTCCCTCTTCCTTCACCTTTTATCCTCCTCTCCTTTTCCCGCCAGCTGGGATGTAACCAACCATTCAAATCATTGTCCACGTGGAGGGCATCTTTTTCTGGAGAATAATTCTATTAAGAGGATAAGGAGTAGAGGCTCCTACGAATATTATGTGGGGTCTTAGTTTGTTATATCATATAACAAACTCTCATAAACTAGAGCCTCGAGAAATATTTTGTCCCTCTTCTTTACCCTCTCTTCCTTCGTTGGGTCAGACATCGACTCAGTTCCCCTCTCGGCGGGATCCTCCTAGCTCACCTAAACCAGAGTGTACACTGCCTATTGATATCTAGGCCCACTCTGATTATAAGACACATTCCCTTGTGCTTCCCATGATTCTCTGAGTCAATCCCCGACTCACTTTCTGAGTCACCCAACCCCAGACTTGTACCCTGGCTTACTCACCAGGTCTCCTTTTGATCTTAGGACTTATCTGCCTTATTCTACATCGCCACCCTGTCAGCTCGGTTGACTCCTCTAGGTCGAGTCCGACTAATTTCGACAGTGCTTTACGCATGGTATTCTTTATTTCAACTCCTAAATTAGGTTGATGTAGTATCACTTTTTTTTTATAACCCTCTAGAGCTGAAAAATTGTCAGTCTGTGACACTGCTATTCTTTTCTTCTCGATGCAACAAACATAAAAATGTAAGAAATCTATGAATGTAGGAATCAGGGTGTAGATGCTAGATAGACAAGGATAAATTCATTCTTCTATTTCTCATTGTGATTTAATACTGGATTAATGTAGGCCTTTTGGAATGCAAGATGAAGAGATGCATCATCAATTTTTGTTCTTGTGAAAATTTCAGTTTCGTTGCCATTTCTCTTCTATTGTTTCTAATATTGGATAGTGGGCTCATTTTAGCTAAAGAAGTATGTCTGCATTCCTTTTTTTTAGTTGGCTTTTACCTAAGACAACATTGTGTTATGTTGAAGATATTACAAGTAAATTGGACAAAATATGAGGTCCCTAATAAAAGAAAATTGGTACCATGAATAACTAACAAGAGTTTGTTGCTACAACCTGATATTTAATACGCAAGACCTAATGTCTCACTAGATTTAGTTTGCACTCCAGGTGAGTAATGTTGGTGCAGAAAGCACCACTCTTTAATTTTCATGTATGAATCATAGTTAAAGTTAGAAATTACTTGTAGTTTGATATTTATGCTAAGTGTGCAGATTTAACAGGAAGTCTTAGTAGGTCAGGTAGACCGGATACTAGGCAATGATTGGAAAGTCCTAGTAGGTCGTGTTGATCGGATACTAGGCCGAAGACTTGACATATCAGGAGGACCGGACACCAGGCAAGAAATCTAGATGGGTCGGGAGATCAAACATCTAGTATGAAGACCGTTGGGTCAGGAGACCGAACAACCGACATGAAGTCCAGCTGGGTCAAGGAGACCGAATAGCTGACGGAAGCCCTAGTGGGTTAGATCGGATGTCAAGAATGGTAAGTCTGGCAGGGCATCCAGTAGGTAAGTCTCGAGTGAAGAGGTGAGGTCAAGTCCTCTGTAGAGGGACAAAGCTAGGCGTCGATCTGACGGATAGTCTGCTTGGGACTTAGAAGTCAAGATCGAGCAGTATTACTACTGCTATTATATTTTATACTATTTGCTTTTGCTAATCTCGTATTGCAGGGAACAGTCCACTGAAAGGATTCCAGTCGACTGAAGTCCAGTTGACTGAGTATGGTCTAGTTGATTAGATACATAGTTGGCAAGATTAGCTGGTGATCAATCGAAGATCTGGAAGCCTAGATGGAAAGAGTTCCGGTCAACGGGGGAGGTCCAGTCGACTGGAAAGGCAAACTTCCCGATGCGGAGTCAAGTGACCTGGAGTCGACTAGAACAAGTCCAGTCGACTGGGAAGGCTGAAGTACCATAACAACGGACTGATGTGGAGGAGGGCATTCCAGTCGACTGGAAATAGCTTATAAAAGAAATGCACGACCATCTTCGAAACAAACTAATCTACAATGTCCAAGTGTTGTTGCAAGAATTCCTCATCTGTGAAAGCATCTACACGCCAACACTTCGCACTCCGAGCTACATTTCTACATTCAAAAGGAGTGTCGGTATAAGCTTTACATTATATTTACTTTTCGCTCTTGCATTTAATTTCTAGAGGAAAGGTAGTGTATTACCTTTCCCTCTCATCTTTGTAAAACAAATACCCTCCGAGTTTGAGAGTTTCGAATCGGAGGGATTGTTAGTGATTGTCCATCGAGGTAGCTCTCAGAGAGCTACGGGCCTTGGAGTAGCAACCCTACTAGGGTTGTGAACCAAGTAAAACAATCTTGTCATATTTTTTTTTCCGCTTCAATTACTCTTTAATTTCTTAAAAGATAAAATAAGTTTTTAAAAGAAATTTTTTAATATTCTGAGATTTACCCCCTCTCTCGGACAACTCCGATCCAACAATTGGTATCAGAGCGGGGACGCTTTGATTACGGTGCAACCACCAACGAGAGCATTAGAAATTTTCTTTAGTTTTAGCATTTTTATCTTAGAATAATTTTTGCATTAATTTTAATATTTATTTTTGTACTAGAATAAATTTTTTATATTTGTCTTGCTTTAGTATTCTTTATGCACAATACAATATTGCTTAATTTGAGTAGATCTAGGAATATTTTTGAATATTAATTAAATTAATTTAAATAAAAAATTAATAACAAAAATCTATTAGTAATGTCGTACTTAGAAGTGTACAACACCGTTCGCCCTCCTCTCTTTAACGGAGAGAACTTTTCCTATTGGAAGAGGTGAATGAAATGCTACCTGAAAACCGACCTCGATGTATAGTTTTCAATTAGGAAAGGTTTCGTCTCTCCGGTAGACGATTCGGAAGAGTTGTTAGAATTGGAGAAATGGACCACGAACGTAAGGAAACGAGCTCAAGTCGATTGCAATGCCCTTAACACCTTGCAATACGGGCTTACCAAAGAAGAGCTCAATAGAGTCTATCCCTTCGAAAATTCTAAGGAACTTTTGGATAAGTTAATTGAATTACACAAAGACACTAATGATATTAGAATAGCTAAATGAGATACGTTACTTAACAAACTCTTTAATTGTAAATGAATGAAAATGAAAATGCAAGTCAACTCCACACTAGACTAAAAGATATATTAAATGGATTTCATATAATAGGACATCAAATAGAAAAATAGGGATGTAATTAGATATACACTTAAGGCATTCCCGAGGAATACCTTATGGACATCCATCGTCGATGCCTATAAGGTCTCCAGGGATCTTTCCTTAATTAGATTAGATGAACTATTTTGCGAACTCGAACTATACGAACAAGCTAACTTAGGTCAAATCGAGAATGGTATTGCTTTAGTGGCAGGTTCGACTAAAAAGGAAAGAAAAATAAAAGTGAGTCCGAAGACAAGTCGGAGTCGGACCTAAACGGAGAGGAAGAAATCGTAAATATGGTCTAGAAAATATTCAACCGAAGGAAAAGGTTTACGAAGATGGATGCCAAAAAGGTCGTAGACAACAAGCCAAGACCTAGATCGGAAGTAACGTGTTATGAGTGTAATGGAAAAGTTCACTACAAGTTGGAATGCACAAATCTAAAAAAGAAAGAAAAAGCTAAAAAGGAAAAGAAGAAGAAAGCATTTAAGGCAACTTGGGACGAATCTGTTGGATCGAAAAGCGCACTAAAGGGGGGGGGTGAATAGCGAGCTTAAAATCTTCTTTTCGTTTCTACAAAAACTAAAGTAACGCAGCAGAAAAGTAAATGACACAATTTATTTTTACTTGATTCACAACCTAACGGTTGCTACTCCAAGGCCTTGCAATCCTAGATCGCGTACGGAGAGCAATTCACTAAGCAAGGTCTCCTCCTCATTGGAGGTAGGAGACAACGGCTACAAGAAAATAAAAGATTGAGGACTCACCTCTCCTTGTTACAATGAACTATTTGAAAACACAAGCTCGAAAACAAAACACAACGACTATAACTTAAAGTATACCAACTAGAAGATTGAGACTTGAGGTATCGTCGGCGTTGCGACAGCATTTCGGAGGTGTATCGTTGTCGTAGAACTTTGGCATTGCAGGAGCACTTTGAGAGCTTGAATGAATGATCTAAAGGGGTGAAACCCCCCTTTTTTATAGCCTTGGAAGCCCCCCAACATTCAGATCCATATCCAAACTTCAAGGCCACCTCAACCAAGAAAAAAGGCTCTTATCTTTTACCTTCATCGAAGCTGGCAGTTTGAATAGCAGTCAATTGATTGCCCTAAATAGTCGACTGATGCCACTAGCAGTCGACTGATGACTTGTTTACTCGACTGCAACAAAGAGTTAGTCTTGAAACATACAAGTAAAGGTAAAATCGACGACCACTTACTGTCCGATCTCGACCTAGACCTTCCACTGGAAGTCTTAGTCGGATCACCGCCTAAAGGCATCCCTGTACGGAGGACTCGACCTCACCTTTACTCACACTCAAGCTTACCTCTAGTCCTTTATGACTTGTTGCTTAGCTTCTAGTCTTCCACCCAAGTTCTTCGGCTCACTTCAAAGTTCTCCCGGTGTTGCCCAACCATAGCGGTTTCTCGACTCGAGATTCTCCGAGTGTCGCCGACCTTCGGCTCAGCTTAATCATTTCTGCACACTTAATAGAGCATGTGAGATAACGATATGACCTTAACTTTGGGGTTTTGTGATAGTCGCATTTTTATCGCGTGACTTTTATTCACATTTGGGGATTTTAGGCTCTTTGATTTGGGTAATTATGGTTATTCATGACGCCTTTTGCATATTGTATTTAATTGAAATTAATTGTTTATTCCCTACAATTTCAGTATTATTTTTCATGGGTGAATGTGATTTTGTAGGGAACATGAAAGAGCCAAATCGGAGCAATGATAGTCATTGATCAAGATCAAATTCATCTCAGCCGTTGGATTGAATGGATCAGCTTTTTAATTGAAGTCAATTAACCTAGATGCATTTGGGCGGCTGAGATCAAAACCGGTACAATCGGACGGCTGAGAAAATTGGAGATAAAATCCAACTTCTTCCCAGCTGCACTAGAATCGCACGACATAGAACAGCGAACGCGGCGTCGTCTTCCTCTCGTGAGCGCGGCGACAGCTCCACTACAACACTCCGACGACAATTCCAGCAATCCCAGGTTCTACCCCAGTCCATTCCACTCGGCGGACTTTTCCCTGTTCGATCAGGCGGAGCTCGCAGCAGCATTTGGGCGGCGGCACTCCATCGACCGAGCAGTGGAGTTCGCCCGTCTTCACCGGCGATCTTCAGATCCATTACCACCGGAGCTAAGCTACTCCAGCTGGACGTGGTTGCAGAAGGCTGGAGGTGATTTGCTACTGTCGTGGTAGCGGCAGAATATATTCCCAGTTTTGGTGGCATCGCTTCTTCCGATCTAATGGCGGTCTTCAATGGTTCCAGCCGGTGGCGATGATACCCTTCATTCCCAGTTCCGATCCCATCCATAATAGCGGCCGTGATTCGCGCTGTGCCATCTCTGCAGAACCATTCCACCGACTGCCATGGTAGTGGTAGTATCGTATCCATCATCGGAGCTGTGGACTACCGAATCGATCCACCTCTCGTTGGGTTCTGACGAGAGATCCGCACCCTGAGACCCTTGGAGTGTTCAGTATTGTTGAAGGTCACCGGAGAGGGTGGTACCTTTCCGGTGTTTGTGGATGACTGTTGATTTACTTTATTGATCTACTGTTGATTCAGTATTGTATTTCTTATTGTTTTACTGCATTGTTCACTTTGGGTATTTTAGTATTTTTAAATCGTTGGCTCACTAATGTGCACTATATTTTATCAGTATTGTTCTAGTATTGATTTCTTAGTGTGCAGTAGTGTTTCACTGATGTTTAGTCGTATTCTGTCTGTGTGGTAAATCGTGCACGTGGTAATTAGTTTGATAGTTTAGTGAGTCTTGTTATTCATTTACAGTGTTTACCTAGTGGTTAGATTTATTTCCTTTAGTGTAATTGTTCTTTCCCGTTTTAGTTAATCTTCAGCCAGTGTATCATATAGTGACAGTGCAGTGCTTGGTTGAATTGCTTTCGTTTATCGCATTTCGTTTGTTGCAGTTTTTAATGACTGTTTGACTACTGTGTCGTATAGTGACAGTGTGGTGCATGGTTGAATTGTTCACATTTGTTTGATCCTTGTACCGTATAGTGACAGTGCGGTGCTTGGTCAATTTCTTTTATGTTCGTTAGTTTAGTTTTTCAGTGACTGTTTGATCACCATGCCGTATAGTGACAGTATGGTGCTTGGTTGAATTGTTCACATCTGTTTGATCATTGTACCGTATAGTGACAGTGCGGTGTGTGATCACTTACTTTTGCGCATTAGGATAGTTGTTTGTTACTTGTTATTTGGTAGTTAGATTTACTTTTTGCATGTTTAATTCTCATGTTTGCTTTTGATTTTGCATTTTAATTGTTTTGATAATTGTAAAAAAACCCCAGTGTTTACTTATGTTTAAAAGCAAACGTCCAGCCATTAGGTTCATTGGGAGACGATCCGAGTCAGTCCTATACTGCATTAGTGTAGTTAGGGGGTTCGGTAAATAATTTGGGAACAGTATTGCGACAATTAAAAATTGTTCGATCAAATTTTGGCGCCGTTGCTGGGGACTTTAATGGGTTCGTTTGTCTTTAAACTGTAGTTTGTTTGTTTGTTTTCTTTTTCTTTTGTTATTATTGTCTTTCTTATTATCTATATTTGTTTCTCATTGTATTTGTTTGTGTGGATGACTAGGTCTTCAGGCGATAATCTACTTGAGTTTTATGCAGCAGTTTTTCTCTTCCCTCAGAGGCCCAGCCTAGGAAGGGGGTTGTTGAAGAAAAGGCTAGGGAATTCCAAGAGCTAGCAGATTCCCAAGTATGCCAAGTTTTTTTTTAAAGATCTATGTGTTCACGAGAAGTTGTACTCTTTCTATGGAGGTAGGAGATACTGTAGTTCGGTTCAGTATTTTGGACGCTATGAAGCACCCGATGGAGGATCATTCTATTCTTAGCGTGGTTATAACTTATGAGCTGGACTGCATGAACTTTATTTCTTAGTCTGTTTTTCATTTGGATATCTCTACACCTTCTACATTTTGTTGTGATTTTATTGATTCTGATGTTGATAATGATTTGTTGTTAGGACCTATCTGTGGGCCCTTTTATGTAGACAGGGATATGGAATGTGTAGGGACTGCCCCAAGGATCATTTCCATCAGATGAATTTCGAAAAATGTCATTTCATGGTTGGGCATGGGATAGTTTTAGGTCATATTATCTCTGTGCATGGTATTGAAGTAGATCCTGCTAAAATTCATGCTATTTCTTCTCTATCTTACCCCGCTTCTGTGGGGAAGTACGTGCTTTTCTGGGACATGCAGATTTCTACAGACATTTTATCAGAGACTTCAGTCAGATTGCCCTACCCTTGACCAACTTGTTGCAGAAGGAGATGATATTTCAGCTTGACTAGGATTGTGATGGAGATCGAGCCCACCCCCATAGCAGATTCTTTTCCAGATGAGCAGCTTTTTCACCTGCAGGGTAAGACACCATGGTATGCAGATATTGCTAACTATTTAGTTGCCCATGTTGTACCTTCATTTTTTTCTCATGCACAAGTCCAAAAATTGAAAAGTGATGCCAAGTATTATGTATGGGATGATCCTTACCTTTGGAAGTTTTGTAGTGATCAGATTATTAGGAGATGTGTTCCTGATTATGAGTTTCATTCCATACTTACTTTTTGTCATTCTATGGCTTGTGGGGGGCATTTTGGACCCCAAAGGACTGCTAGGAAAGTTTTAGAGTCTGGTTTGTATTGGCCCACCTTATTTCGTGATGCCTATGTATTTTATAAGTCTTGTGAGAAATGTCAACTAACAGGGAACATAGGACGTAGAAATGAAATGCCTCAGCAACCTTTATTATTCTGTGATATTTTCGATGTTTGGGGTATTGATTTTATGGGTCCGTTTCCTGTATCTTTCAGATTTTTATATATTCTGTTGGTTGTTGATTATGTTTCCAAATGGGTGGAGGCCATCCCCACCAGGACTGATGATTCTCCAGTTGTTGTGAAATTTGTCAGGTCTAATATATTTTGCAGATTTGGGGTACCCAGGTCAATCATCAGCGATCAAGGGTCTCACTTTTGCAACAGACGCATGAAAGCTATGTTAAGCAAGTACGGGGTGTGTCATAAGATTTCTACTCCATATCACCCTCAGACAAATGGACAGGTTGAAGTGTCGGAGATAAAATCGATACTGGAGAAGACAGTGGGGCCAGACAGGAAAGATTGGAGCAAAAGGTTGGAGGATGCTCTGTGGGCCTATAGGACTGCCTATAAGACTCCCATAGGCATGTCCCCGTACAGATTGGTTTATGACAAAGCATGTCACTTGCCGGTGGAGATTGAGCACAGAGCTTACTGGGTAGTGAAAGCTTGCAACATGGATGCTTACAGAGCTGGGAGAGAGAGAAAGCTCCAACTTCAGGAACTTGAGGAGACAAGGTTAGAAGCATATGAGAACTCCCACATTTACAAAGAGAAGACTAAGAATTTTCATGATAAGAGGCTTGTGAAGAAGGAGTTCCATATTGGTGACAAAGTTTTAGTGTACCAGTCTCGTCTCAAGTTGATCAGAGGTAAGTTGAGATCCAGGTGGAACGGTCCTTTCCTTGTTTCTAACGTGTTTCCCTATGGTGTTGTAGAGGTGCAGGAACCTTCTTCAGGGAACACTTACAAAGTGAATGGACACCGTCTCAAAATATTTCACGAGCGATGCCTTGGTAGAGGAAGGGCACTTTGTCGATGTTTCTTCTCCGACATGAAAGGGGAGTGTGTTCCTTTACTTACTGTATTTCGTTCTTTCCTTGCATGTTCGGATTTAGTAGTGTTGTTTGTTTATTTTCCTGATGACTTAGGTTTGTTTGTTGTTAGCTTGTTGTTGAGTCAAATAATTTTCCCTTTTGCATGCCTTAGTACCATGTCAGAGATGGTAAAAATTAGTTAAGTTTGATCATCAAATTATGGATTTTTGGTGTATGATAAGAGACTTCACTTGCATGCAGTCACTTGTTAGGATGGTGAATTTTTGTCAATAGACCAAGCTTGATTTTTATTCACCTAGTGAGGTTGTAAGCCATTTTCATCATTTACCTACTTTGGTGTGATACACATGTGATACTTGTTACTCCAGAACTTGCTTTGAGTCTTTTCACAATTGCAATAACATTTATTTGCATGAATATGATGAAGGATTTCACTCTTGATTCTTTTCCTTACTTGTATTGCTTGTCTAATCCACTTTATCCTTCCATATTATCTTACATGTCATATCCTTACATTTGCCATTTATTGTCTTTGTTATCTTCGTGGATTATCTTCTCTCATATCTTTTGTTCCCATATTGGAAGAATAACTTGTTAAATTGTTTGTCCGAAATGGACAAAATTCTTAAGTGTGGGGGAGGATATATTGTTTTGTTGGGCAGGAATTTGCTACAGAGCTTGGAATGCCTTTTCAATCATGTAGAATCAAGTGTCACAGGCTTCAAATTGATGCCTACTCAGGTTGATGGAGATACAGTTTGTTGGTTAGCTGGAAATGTGATACATCAATTGCAGCAACTGTTGATATTAGAAGAGGAACATAAGGCCAAGAAATTTTATGCAAGTGTGACACGTAAGAGCAGCTTTGGACAAAAAGATTCTTAATTACGAGCTCCAGTTGGCAAGTTATCCTGGGTCAGAAGGATCAAAGTGAAAAGTCATGCAATTCAGAACTTAATCAACCTACAGCTCTGAAACTGGTAGTGAAATTGAGAGATTGGAACTACTGCTGGAAATACTTGTGGTTGAAGCTATGTATTGATCTGGATGGATTGCACTGGAAATGGCAGCATTATCAGAATTGTGCCAGTACCAATAGCAGCCTTACCTATACGTGCAGCCCAATTTCAACCTCAACAAGGGTGCAGCAGCTCCTGTGCTGTGAAATTCTGATAAGCTGGTAGATGAAGCTTGGGTTTTAGAGACTGCAGATCGTGTTTCTGCTGAGAGCACAATAGAAAGAAAAAAAAATTGGTTATGCTTGGTGTAACCAGTTGGACAAGTAAAAATCTCAACGTGAAAGGACCAGGGAAAAGTAGTTTAAAATGTTGTGCCAATTACAAGGCCAACAAGTTAAAATTCTGCTTATGGAGTCAGAACTTAGGAATGGATTGAATGCGTTTGGTTGTATCAGATTTTCAGGAGCTATACGTGAAAGATCTGGATTGAATTGGGTTGAATCTGAAATTGGCATCCACTGTTCTGAATCTGAAAATCCAGAAACAACAACTCAAATATAGAAATAGTAGTCCATTGATGCAATAGCTTTAGGCTCAGCTGTTAATTGGATACAGAGGTTGAAAGTGCAACTTGAAATAGTTAAGTCAGAAATTTATCGAAGGAAGCACAAGTGCTGCATGAATTGGAATTGGAAAATTCTGAATGATCTAAGGAAATTTTTGAATTGAAGGAAAATGGTATCACCTGGAAATTGTTCACAGCAAACCTTGTTGATCAGTTTCAGATTGGAAGAAGATGCATGTGCAAGCTTAGAGAAGCAAGAACAGGAAGGAAAATCAGTGGCTGTGGAAAAATCTGTGAAAAGAAAAACTAGAATGTGGCTGATGGAACATTTTTTAGACCTTTTGAGTTCTATGTGATGTTTAGCCACTGGATACAGCTGCTGTGTTCTTTCTTGTTTCAGGCCATGAGATCTATTTACAAGTATCACCGAGAATCGAACTGTTGTTGAAGCTACATGAAGTGCTACCTGAATTAGAGTTGAAACTTCTGAAATCAGTTAATGCAATTTCAGATTGGAATGAACTACTTGTTGTCCCTTGCTGTACAGAAGTATATCACGAGCTAATTCCAACATTGTATTACAGCAATATGTGGACTGAGGACATTCTGCATTCTATAAGGATATCAAACCAAATATGGGATCTTTCTCTAACTGATTCACTAAAAGGGAAGCTGCAGAAATCGGTTCACAAGTTGACACTGAAAATAAAATAGTCAACAGTTCTATTTTGATCAAAGTTGCATTGATACAACTATGGAGTCCACATTCTGGAAAAACATGAGTCACCAAAGATCCAATGGGTTATGCTTACACGTGGATGAGATATTCTTGCCAAGTGCTGCACTTGCAGTGTAGAGAGACCCTACATGTTCACTTCATGAAAAACCTGAAAAATGTCAAGGAATTGTAACCTTGGAGAAGTTGCACGTGTAAGTATAGAGGAGTAGTTACAATCTGAAAAAAATTCTGGGAAAATGCATGAATCACCAAGCTATAAAAGGCTGAGCTTACACGTGGATTCAAGGAATAGCTATTGGAGGTTATAACAAATTTTCAGAATTCAAGGACATTTGGGATGGCTCTACTTAAATTTGGGCAGCTGATGTCAGTCTAACACTAGGCCCACTTAAATCTAAAGGCCTATAACTCATGCCAAGGCCATCAAACTGGATCAGATTAAGGCTGAGTAAGGGAAGTTTCTAAAATTTTATCTGATACAACAGCTGTTGAAGTTGTTGAATTTCCACAGCTGCTCGGCAGAGTATCAGCAGCCACTCAAAAATTTGATGAAAGTATCAAGGTTAACTGCAGGAAATTGAAAGGGAAATCCAAATTCAGAGATAAAAGCTATTGCATTTCAGAGATTGGTTGGAGAGTTTCATGGGTGTAAAGTCCTCCCGAAAGATGCAAATTCAAAGGAAATGCAATTCTGATCTGAACAATTCTGAAATTTTTAGATTTGCAGAAATTGAAATTACCGGAGATATAAATTGAAACTAGATTTCAGGGTTCTTATTTACCTAACCATCCACTTGAACAAGTATTAGGAAATCCAACTCTAGGAGTTCAAACTAGATCGACCTTAAGAAACTTAAGTCAAATCACATTGATATCAGAGATAGAACCAAAGTCAATAGATGAGGCTTTACCTGATACTGATTAGATAATAGTCATGCAAGAAGAACTAGCGCAATTCGATAGAAAGAAGTATGAGACTTAGTACCTCCACTAACAAATAAATCAATTATAGACACTAAATGGGTATTTAGAAATAAATTAAACAATCAAGGAGAAATCATAAGGAATAAAGTTCGATTAGTAGCTAAAGGGTTTAGTTAAGTAGAAGGATTACACTATGATAAAACTTATGCCCCAGTAGCTAGGCTTGAATCAATTAGGATGTTGCTAGCTTATGCATCACACAAAGGATTCAAGCTATACCAAATGGATGTTAAATCTATTTTTTTTAATGGAGTAATAAAAGAAGAGGTATACGTAAGTTAACTCCTAGGTTTTGAGAGCTTAGAATACCCTAATCTCGTATACAAATTAAAAAAAGATCTTGTATGGATTAAAACAAACTCTTAGAATCTAGTATGAGAGACTATCTTCATACTTAATCTCAAAAGGCTTCATACAAGATCAAATTGACTCAACTCTTTTCGTAAAAACTTTGAACCTAGATATTTTTATTGCTCAAATATATGTAGATGATATAGTATTTGGATCAACAAATTCAAATTGTTTGAAAGAATTTATAAACTTAATGGAACAAGAATTCAAAATGAATCTAGTAGGTGAATTAATTTTTTTTTTAGGTTTACAAATAAAACAACAAGAGACAGTAACTATATATATAAAAAAAAAATATGCAAGAGAGTTGATTAAAAGATTTGGAATGGAAAATAAAAAAGAAATAAAAACACCCATGCCAACAAATGTTATATTAAATGATGACAAAGAAGGAAAATATGTAGATCTAAAGTACTGTAGAAGTGTCACAGGTAGTTTACTATACTTAACTGCAAGTAGACCTGATATATTATTTACAGTAAATATGTGTGATAGATATCAAACTTGTGCTAAGGATTCACATTTAACACATGTCAAAAGAATCCTAAGATACATTAAAGGAACAATTAATGTAGGTATGTGGTACCCAAGAACTAATAATTTTGAGTTAGTAGGATACTCTGACTCAGACTATATTAAAAAAGTAGATTAAAAAAAGTAAGAAGCAATATTGTGTTGCTCTTTCCACAACTGAAGCCGAATACATAGCATTAGGTGAATGTGTGGCACAATTATTATGGATGATGCACACACTTAAATATTTTGAATTAGAATACAAAAAGGTCAAAACATTGGTTGATAACATAAGTTCAATAAACTTAACTAAAAATCTAATCCATCACTCACGTACTAAACATATTGATGTCAAACATCACTTTGTGAGAGATCATGTGGCAAAGGGCAGTATTGAACTCAACTATGTTGAGTCCAAGTCTAATCTTGCTGATATCTTCACTAAACCACTTCTAGAAGCTGAATTTAGTATGCTTAGAAGACAACTTGGATTATGCTTAGTAGACTAGAATGCTTTGATGTTCATTATTCAAAATCTATTTTGTTTTATTAAGTAATATTATTTTCTTAAAGGAAAATTAAAAATTAATCTAGCCTAGGTCAATTTTAGATTTCATGATTGTTAAATACTGAAAATTTAAAATATATATTTAATGGCCAAAAATTAAGAAAAATAATCCTGGAAATTTTTCGAGATTTTTAGGGAAATTTTAGGAATTTTTCCGGAATTTTTCTGGATTTAAACAGAGGTCGTACGAGATAATTACGAGGATAGGGAAAACAGGTTTTTAAAGGGTTTGTTTAGATAAATTTACCCTAGGTTATAAGTCTAGGTTTTCTATTTCCTAATTTCGAGATTTCTTTCTTTCCACGTCGCGCACGAACTTCTTCCTCGCGACTTTCTGCGGTAGCATCCCTTTTTTTTCCCGAGTCTTCCCCTTCTCATGCCCGTAGCCCTCAAACCGCCGCTTCTCTTCTTCTCCCTGTGGCTCTCCCTCTTCTTCTTCCTCGCGTCCACGCCGCCCGAGTCCTTGCGTCGGCCGTTCCTCCGCAAGCGCCGGTGGACATCGTCTCCTCCCCATGTGTCGTCCACATTCCAGTTCGTCAACTGCCGAGCGTCCGCCGCCGTGTGCCCAAAGATCTCCGACCAGACCTCCCCGCGCCGTCGCTCCGATCCTCGGCCAATTCCATCTTCTCTGCAAGCGACGACAAACATCCTTATCGGTGGCCATGGACGAGCCGACGGCGAGCGCGTGACTGGGAGTTTGCAGTGGGATGGTTGCGCCTGGCTCGGATTTTGGTGGCCGCGATCTTTGCCTAGCCCTCTTCTCCTTCTTCTCTGCACGCGACAGTGAGGAGCAGCCTCGCTGGTCTCTATAGTCGAGCCGACGGTGAGCATGTTGTTGAAGGACTGCCAGTGGCGGCGGCTAGGAAACGGTTGTAGCGGGTTTGACCGGAGGTTGTGATCTCTGTCGTTGGGCGCCGAAGCAAGGTAAGAACCGGCTGTTGTATTTTTCGTTGGACAAAGATCAAAAACCCTAGCCGTAGTTTCCTTCGTTTGGTTAAGGCTGTGATTTGGGGTTTTGACAGGTGGAGAGGGCTATGAGGTTTTATTGGGTGTCGATGTGGTTGTAAATACAGTTAGTGCGGCTGTGAAATTGAAGGTTGAGGATTTGGGATATGCTGTATAGGATTTTGGGCAACGATTAGGTTGTAGAGGCTGTTAGGCTTAAGGTGAGTCCTAAATTAACCCATAGTTATTGGTTGTGAGATTTAAGATGGAAAATTTGTAAGTTCAGATATGGGTGTTTATAAATGCATAATATGTTGTTAATTTGCTTAATGGTCAATAGGGATTGATGCAGAGGATTGATTAGGTTAAATGGGATAACTAGATCAATCTAGTTGACCGGGATTTTTATTTAGCATTTGGGTTAATAGGTTTAAGTCTGAAAATTGGCTTAGGATTTGATTTGACAATGGATCGTATTTTAGTACTTAACAATAGTTATGCTGTATGCAGGTTTCGGTCATGAGGCAGGTTCACGGTCGTGACGATTTGGTTCTTTTGTGGATATTTTATCAAGCGGGTATTTTGACTTATCTTTTTGATATAGTCATGTTGATATGCTAGTTAGGATAGCTTGCAATAATTTGTCATGTTTATATGCCTAGTATGTTTTTGTGCCTACTAGATACATGCATTTGATCAGTATGATTATATCTTCCCTGTTTTATTTGGATCATAGTTAATTGGATCATAGATATGCACTTATTGATTGTGCATATTATTCGGATAGATATTTTTAGTTGGATTTACATGCTTTAGTATCATGCACCATCTTGCATGATTACATGCTGGCTGGACGGGGTTCCTTTATAGTTGAGCCTGCAGCCAGTTACATGGCCTGCACACACTGCCACTCATGGGTTAGTGGTATATCAGGAGAGTGTGTGCAGTTTCTCTGTCAGGCTCCGCTGGTCCGCTCATGGGTAGCGATGAGGCAGCGTGGTAGCGGACAGGGATCCCTCCTCTGGTCTATGACACCGGGAGATGAGAGCTTACCTCCCCCACTCTGTTTGGGGCAGGAGGATAGGTATACTTCGACAGCATCCTGTCCACTCGGTCACTCAGGAGCAGTGATAGCATAGTGCATAGTTGTCATAGCCCTACCCACTCGGCTTCACCATCGCGTGTGAGGCGGCTGACTGGCGTCAGGGGTGACCATGTCATTTGCACGACATGCATTTTGCATGGATAGCATTTGTATTGTGTTTGCTGCATTTTTATTGATGCCTTGGATGTTGCATATGATTGCCATGCATACAAGATTCATATTTGTATATGGTGATGACTTTATCTCTTATAGTATGACACATGCTCCTATATCAGGGTAGGAGATTTAGGTAAGTACAATCCTTTTGTATTTCTTTCTTGCATACCCTATATGTGAGACTGTACTGACATGATTCTTATTTTTAGCTATATCTTACTTTGCATATCGACCATATCCGCTAAGTTCTTTGAACTTACCTCGTTCCCTTATATCTATTTCAGGATGAAGCTGTCAGGAGAGTTCAGTTGTCAAACCCCACTCGTCGAGAATATTTGATTTGGTTATTTGTTGTATGGTCTTTGGGATATTTATATTAGAAGATATGTTTAGGACCGGAGTTGGATATTTGTATTCGTGGATTTTTGGTGTCCTTATGGACCTTTGATTCGGATTTTGTTTGGATTGGTTTTGGTTGAGTATTCCTGCCCAGATGACAGAAGGGGTAAGTCTAGTTGTGATAGATTTTACTTATTTATTTTGGTTGATGGCCTGAGGCCACATTACATTGCGTGGATTGTTTGGATTCCGGTCGTGTTGACCGATGTATAGTGGTCATGTAGGCCTTGTATAAAATTGGTATGGTCACCCGTACAGGGGAGATGCTGTCGGATTTTTTGTCTAGTAGGGACTCCCTCGGGGCGTGACAATTTATTTGGTATTAGAGCGTAGGTTTCGAGTTTCTTAGGGTCTTTGGGTTTTCGGAGTTTGCCACGTTTGGCAGGTTAATTGGGTATTTTCAGAGTTGTACGGATTTCCGACGATTTTTATGTTTCAAAAATTCGAGGTATTATTGACGAGGTCAATTTGGGGATTTGGCGACGACAGGACATCTCCAGATGGCTAACAGGTAAATAAATTCTAGAAAATTTTCTAGATTTGGTACATAATTGTATTGGTTATATGCATTATGCGGTTTACTTAGGTAGTATCATGTTTTGTCTAGTATTGTGTTAACCTGATATCTGTTAGACGGTTAGATTTTTAGGTTTCTGGTTTATCGTTAGCATATGGTTATTAACTGCTATTACTGCTATACGTGCTAGTTATAATTGTGATATAAATGATTTGATATTATTGGTAGATGTTTACCTCTTACTTTTTGGACTAGTATTAGGATTAGACTAGTTGAATAATATGGAAAAATTCGTAGAAGGTATACATATAGGTTCTTCGACTTTCTATATCCTAGTGCATGAGGGCATGATTACATTGCTTACATAGTTTATGGTATATATAGGCATTTGATGCTTTATTTAGTATTTCCTTGACTTTGTTCTGGCATGACCCTTTAGTTATACCCTAATTAATTTCAACCATTGATTCCCATTAGTATGACCATGCTATCGTTTATTAGATAACATGTTATGTGATTATATGGTTATGTGTTTTTGCGGTGGATACCATGATTAAGACTAGTAGAGATAGAATAACTTAGATGAGGTTATTCTGTAGGAGCGGATCTCAGGAATGAAATAACATTAGTGGAACCCTAGGTGTTGGAACCCTAGGTGTAATAATCCGGATGTGCTAAATGATCTATGTTTATCCATTTACTGTTTCAGTGATATGGTGATCGAACTAGTAGAGTTTGTATGGTTAGGATGCGATTAATCCTTACTATATCTCCCATTCTTGGTTGAGAGAGAGTCCGCAGTAGAGTCTCTCTATAGGTGCTTTATATACGTGTGGTCAATCATGCCTCCCAATCATGGTTGAGATGACCTACTGATAGGTTATATTCTTGCGTTATTCGTTCGGAGTTGGTAATAATCGAATTCGTATGACGCCTGTAGCTAGATAGCTACTTTACATCTTAAGTACCCACGGGATCTGTTCGTGGTAGCATGTTGTAGCATGCATGATTGAACTGGTAGGATGGTATAATTTAGGCTTAACCCTCTTGACGGGCTTGTTAGTAGATTGGTTGTCCTTATTGGCCTTGATAGGTGTTTTCTATTAGTTGGGACGAAACTCTATGATTAATCATCTCGACGTGTTTATTAGTGGAATTATGATTTTTATCAACCTTGATAACCGATTATGTTAGAAGAGTTGGAACGCTAGACTTAACCATCTCGACTTATGTATTTATAAGTCGATGATCTTTACCGGCTTTGGTAAACATTTCGTATTAGAGGTGTTGAAACCCTCGCTTGACCGCCTCAATGGGTTTAATTGTAGATCGATGATCTTTGTCGACATTGATAGTCATTTTATGCTGGATGTATTGGATAATCCTAGGCTTAACAACCTAGGATAATCGACTGCCCCCGCAACCCGTTAGAGGTAGCATGCGGTAGTGAGCAGTCAATAACTAGATATCTATATACGCGGTCTGCCCATGAAACCCATTCGTGGTAGCATGTCGTTGCCATAGACACCGAGTCTTTCTAGTGCCTGTCTACCCATGAGTTTCATTCGTGGTAGCATGTAGTTGCGTGTAGACAGTGCTTAGCATATTGATTGTCGACCCATGAGTACCGTTCGCGGTAGCTCATAGACAGTTCCCTTTGTGTGCGAGAGCCACGAGATTTTGTCATGGTATCCAGATGTGCATTGCTTGTAGATTGCAGTGGTTGTGTATGTTATGGGTATATTTGTTATACTGCTGATTAGAATAGTTGCAGACTGATATTGGTACTCTGAGGGTTGGGTTGCTCTAGCTTGTTCCCTGTGACTTCCATTATGTGCATTATGATTATGCACTATTGTCAATATATCCACATAGTGGTTGTACTCACCCCCTCCTCACTTATCCTCTAGGTTAGCTGATGGAGGACGTGTCTTATTGACCTACCTTCGTGTCGCTCAGAGAGTTCCTTGCCGTGCTTGTCCCACTGCATCGTCGAGATGCTGCTTGATCTACTTTATCGGTATTGCATTTTATTTATGCACTTTGGATTTTTGGTTGCAATTTGATTTGGTGTCACAAAACTATTTTACTTTAAGTGATATATGTTTAGTCGTGCATGCATGCAGTTAATAAAATACTGGTATTTCTATTATTATTTGGAGGTTTTTACCAGATCGGGTCTATGTATTTCGGAATATTGTCACTAAGGGGCTCCTCCGTCATTTGGATGACGAATATGCCCCCAGGACGTGACAATTTTATTGGTTTGCGGTTTTAGTTTGTGGGTTTTGTGTTTCGAGGATTTCTTTTCCTTGGATTTTTGGGAGTTCTCGTGTTTTGGGACCAGGCAAGCTGAAGGATATCTCTGAGCTATAGGAAAAGTGTTGTCTTTAGTGGTTACAGTACTTTAGTGGTTAGGAAAAGTATTGACCTAGTGAATTGACCCTACTCATGGTCGGGGACGAGGTCGATGATGTATTGACCTTGAGGAACCTAACGATGATTTCAGAAGTATGGACTCTTTAGAGGTGCCGACTAATGTCGAATTAGGAAGCTAGGGATTTGGCATGCAAGTCACCAATTTGAAGGACAAGGAGTAAGCCCTCAGAAAATATCAGTCCCTACTAATAGTGATTTGGTTATGGATAAGGCGTGTATGTCTGCACTGGTCAAGACGATGGAAGATCGTTTTACCTTATTATAGGAGGTGTTGGAAGGGATATTTATCTGTCCCAGTATTTTCTTCTAGAGAAGATCTGGAACTCTTTGTTAAAAGAGAGATAGACCTTTGAAATTATGCGTCGATTTTCGATGATAGAATGCGGTGGTTGCGGAAGGAAAAGAATATCCTTCATTTGTGGATAGAGGATCTACTTAGATCAGCTATAGGACACCTGTGTATACTCTAGGATTGATTTGTGACTGGTGTGATGATATTGTAGTGACATGGTGTCATACAATTATCATTGTCGTTGTGATGGTTGCTATATCATCAGCCTAGAGTAAAGAGAATGCAGTTGTATAGAGACGACAATTTCATACTTGGTAAGAATTGTAGGAGCTTATGGTTATCTTATTAGACTTATTGACGACTTAGTCGTCCAGGGATTTGGGAAGTCGTGTATTCTGGACACGATTGGCTCAGTTGTGGTCATTGGATTGCGTAACTTGGCCACTGTTGAGGGTGGTAGTTGGAGTTGCCCACTCGGTCACTGTTGATGGTAGTTTTCTTGGTATTGTTTTGATTATTATCATATATATGGATAGGATGCTCTAGTGGTACTACATCGCTGACTGGTTGGATCAAGAAGGTGATGAAATTTACTTGGTCTGCAGCTTGTGAAACTAGTTTCAGGGCTCAGACGATGGTTGACTTTTACGCCAATGTTGATTAATCATTCTGGTATGGATGGAAGGGTGGTGTACATGGATGCATCATTTCGGAGATCGGAGCGATTCCGATGCTATTGAATAAGACATATCCTAAGCTTAGGCAGTTAAAGAACTGCGAGATAAGCCGTCATATATATGACGTGGACTTAGCAGTGATTATGTTGTTTTGTAGAGGTGAAGAGCAGGAATGCTCATGGAGTTTTGGCTAGCTACTGGATAGCTACTATAGAGTAGCTGGAACACAAACGGTTGTAACAAGGAAGTTTGGTCGCGATAGCCTCCCATGCACTTATAGAGTGTGTGGTGGAGTGGATTTAGGACGGTAGATGGACTACTGTCTCTGACTCCGAGGAGGATAATGGTTTCCAGAGTTGCTTTAGTTTAAGGAACAGACGCTTCAGAAAATTCTGATTCCAGAATGGAAGTGGAAGCATATTATTATGGATTTTGTGGTGGGTTTGCCTAGGATACATCAAGGCCATGACGCGATTTGGATAGTCGTTGACCGACTAACCAAATCCGCGAACTTATTAGCGATTTGGAAGAATGACTCTTTGGATCGTTTGACAGAGTTATATTGTCGGGATATCATCAGATTGCATGGTGTTCCTTTGAGCATTATATCAGATAGAGATCCTCGGTTCAAGTCCCGGTTCTGGCAGAGTCTGCAGCAGGCCTTAGGCACGCAACTTCATTTTAGTACTGCATTCCATCCGCAGATAGATGGACAGTCTGAGCGGACCATTCAGACACTAGAGGACTTGATGAAGTCCTGTGTTATGGATTTCGAGGGCAACTGGGAGGATCATTTGTCGTTAGTGGAATTTGCCTACAACAACAACCATCATTCAGCTATCTAAATGACACCGTTTGAAGCATAGTATGGTAGACAGTGTCGGACACCCGCCCTCTGGGAGGAGGTTGGGGAGGCCCAGTTGCTAGAACCCCAGAGAGCTCAGCATGAGGTAGAGTTGGTTCGTGCAATCAGACGTAGGATGGAAAAGGCGTAGGATGGAAAAGGCGTAGGATCGTCAGAAGAGTTATGTCGATCAGAGACGGAGACCTCTGAAGTTCTCAATTGGTGACCAGGTATTCCTGCGAGTCTCACCCACGAAAAGGGTGAAGAGATTTGACCTCTGTGGTAAGTTAGCTCCAAGGTACATTGGGCCTTTTGAGATTTTGGAGAGGATTGGAGCAGTCGCTTACCGTCTAGCGCTACCACCATCTCTGACGAGTATTCATGATGTGTTCCATGTGTCCATGCTGAGGAAGTATGTGTCAGACTCTACACATTCTGTTAGATGTGTCAAGTTCCATTCAACCTAATGCTACTTATACAGAGGTTTCGGTACGGATTTTGGATCACAAGGAACAATAGTTGCGAAACAAGATTGTGCGACTTGTCAAGGTCGGGTGGAGTCACCACACGGATGAGGAGGCTACATGGGAGCTTGAGGAAAAGATCAGAGCTCAATACCCCCCACCTATTTACTAAAGGTACGTGAAATATATTTTCAGTACTTGTGGTATTTTCTTACTCGTTATGCATCTGAGTAGGAAATTTGGGGACCAAATTTTTATTAGTGGGGGAGAATGTTAAATACTGAAAATTTAAAATATATATTTAATGGCGAAAAATTAAGAAAAATAATCCTGAAAAATTTTCAAGATTTTTAGGGAAATATTAGGAATTTTTTCGAAATTTTTCTGGATTTAAACGGAGGTCGTACGAGATAATTACGGGGATAGGGAAAACAGGTTTTTAAAGGGTCTGTTTAGATAAATTTACCCTAGGTTATAAGTCTAGGTTTTCTATTTCCTAATTTCGGGATTTCTTTCTTTCCACGTCGTGCACGAACTTCTTCCTCGCGACTTTCTACGGCAGCGCCCCTTTTTTTCCCGAGTCTTCCCCTTCTCGCGCAAGTAGCCCTCAAACCGCCGCTTCTCTTCTTCTCCCCGCGCCTCACCCTCTTCTTCTTCCTCGCGTCTGCGCCGCCCAAGTCCTTGCGTCGGCCGTTCCTCCGCAAGCGCCGACGGACGTCATCTCCTCCCCGTGCGCCGTCCACATTCCAGTTCGTCAACTGCCAAGCGTCCGCCGCCGTGCGCCCAAAGATCTCCGACCAGACCTCCCCGCGCCGTCGCTCCGATCCTCAGCCAATTCCATCTTCTCTGCAAGTGACGGCAAACATCCTCGCCGGTGGCCACGGACGAGCTGACGGCGAGCGCGTGACTGGGAGTTTGCGGTGGGATGGTTGTGCCTGGCTCGGATTTTGGTGGCGGCGATCTTTGCCGAGCCCTCTTCTCCTTCTTCTCTGCACGCGACAGTGAGGAGCAGCCTCGCCGATCTCCACATCGGTCGGCCGGTGGCGTGTTCTTTGAAGAATGCGGTGGGCTAGGAAAGCGATTCTGTGGTTTGACCGGAGGTTGTGATCTCTGTCATTGGGCGCCGGAGCAAGGTAAGAACCGGCTATTGTATTTTTCCTTGGACAAAGATCAAAAACCCTAGCCGTAGTTTCCTTCGTTTGGTTAAGGCTGTGATTTGGGGTTTTGACAGGTGGAGAGGGCTATGAGGTTTTATTGGGTGTCGATGTGGTTGTAAATACAGTTAGTGCGGCTATGAAATTGAAGGTTGAGGATTTGGGATATGTTGTACAGGATTTTGGGCAACGATTAGGTTGTAGAGGTTGTTAGGCTTAAGGTGAGTCCTAAATTAACCCATAGTTGTTGGCTGTGAGATTTAAGATGGAAAATTTGTAAGTTCAGATATGGGTGTTTATAAAGTAATGGTCGATAGGGATTGATGCGAAGGATTGATTAGGTTAAATGGGATAACTAAATCAATCTAGTTGACCGGGATTTTTATTTAGCATTTGGGTTAATAGGTTTAAGTCCAAAAATCGGCTTAGGATTTGATTTGACAGTGGGTCGTATTTTAGTACTTAACAATAGTTATGTTGTATGCAGGTTTCGGTCACGAGGCAGGTTCACGGTCGTGACGATTTGGTTCTTTTGCGGATATTTTATCAAGCGGGTATTTTGACTTATCTTTTTGATATAGTCATGTTGATATGCTAGTTAGGATAGCTTGCAATAATTTTTCATGTTTATATGCCTAGTATGTTTTTGTGCCTACTAGATACATGCATTTGATCAGTATGATTATATCTTCCCTGTTTTATTTGGATCATAGTTACTTGGATCATAGATATGCACTTATTGATTGTGCATATTATTCGGATAGGTTTTTTTAGTTGGATTTACATGCTTTAGTATCATGCACCATCTTGCATAATTGCATACTAGCTGGACGGGGTTCCTTTATAGTTGAGCCCGCAGCCAGTTACATGGCCTGCACACACTGCCACTCATGGGTTAGTGGTACATCAGGAGGGTGTGTGCAGTTGCTCTGTTAGGCTCCGCTGGTCCGCTCATGGGCAGCAATTGTTAGTTATAGCCCTAGAACCAATCATGTGATGGTTGAATAGGGAACATTTTGTATCATATTCTATAAAGGCAAAGGATTGGTTATTATATATTTACGTCTTGCTTGTGCCAGCTAAATTAAATATATAATAATGCCCTAGAAAAGTAAGTTCTTATCTACAGCACATCAATTGGCAGAATTGATTATGAGAGGCTGTAGAGAACACTTTCCTAAATGTTCCTAGTCAAGTATTAATATGCAAGGGCAATATTAATACATAAAGACTAGCATGTAGGTCAATTGATGACTTGATCTCACAAGTCATGGATATATGATATCAAGTTGACACATGGGTATATATTAGAGAATATATATTGAAGGCCCGACCCTTGTAGCCATGAGAAAGTTTCATGGATGCGTCGTATGAGTGTCATAAGCATAAACTTTCTCATGTGACTATTGGTATGAATAGTCCTCAAACTCAAGTCACTACGGTTCCTACATAAGGAGTTATGTACTGGTATCACAACGCCACGAATGGTGGACCATAAAGGCGATTACTGGGTATATAACAAATTATACGGAGGGATGTGAGTGATGTAGATGAGATCTATCCCTCCCATATGACGAGAGTGATATCTGTGAGCCCCTTGATTGAGTAGAACTACTAAAATGCATGGCCATGCTCGAATGAGTCAATATGAGATATTGAGCTCATTTGTTTGAGTTAGTTTACTCAGGGATCAAGAAACACATAGATTGATCGAGGATGACACGGTCTATGCCTCATTGGTCAATTTGATATCAAGGATAGAAGGACACGGTCATACATTATAGTAGTCACGGAAAGGTTAGTCGGATCTTGACTTATCTCGTAACTTGGGTAGCAATGATGTATTGCTAGATGCCGCTCATTGCTTGTGTATCTAAAAGAGTTTAGAGTCACTGCCAACGTTATGAGAGCCTATAGGGTCACACACAAAGAGCATGATGATTAGAAGAATTAGTGCATTCTAGTTTGACTAGAATAATTTGGGAATAAGATTAAGTACAAAATGGTTTTTGGATTTTAAGCTTAATGAGAATTTTAGCTTATTGATTTAATAAGATTAATTCAATATGCTAAGCTTAATTGATTTAATAAGATTAACTCAATATGTTACCTTATTGATTTAATGAGATTAATTCAATATGATAACATAAGCTTATTGAATTAATAAGATTAATTCAACATCCATGAATGCCACATAAGCATGCCACCTAAGCTTGATGAGGTGGAAGGAGACAAAGGGTTTTGACCTTTGGATTTCCCCCACATGTGGCCGGCCAAACAAGGAGTATTGATTATCTTTCAATGCCATTGATTGCATTGAATGTGATAGGAGATGAAAGGTTTTTCCAATCCTATAAAACACCCCATGGGGTGGCCGGCCAAAGGAGTTGAAGTGTGGAAGCTTGAGGCTTGGTGAGAGCTTGGTGGGAGAGGCTTTGGTTGTGTGGTTTTTGTGAGTGTAGGCTAGCAAGAAGAATGGTCTTCTTCTTCCTTTCTCTCTTTCTTTACTTTCCTCTCCTTTAGGGACTTCTCTAGCAAGAAGTAAAGGAGAGCTCTTCTAGTTTCTTTTGTGAGAGAAGAGCTTGCTCGTGTGGATACATATAGAGGCACGGACACTTGAACGTGCTAAAAGATCCAACACATCCAAGGAGAAGCGGGATTACAAAGGGCACGCAACAAAGGTAATATTCTCCTATAAGATAGTTTTAGAGAAATTTATTTTGTACGAGGTTTTCTTTCGCAAGGATCACTTGGAAGGGATCCTATTTTTCCGTTGCGCATATGCTATTTTGCATACGAGATCCCAACAGTGGTATCAGAGCCACTTGCGAAAGATCATATAAAAATAGGTTTTCTCTATTTTATATTTGATATAGAAGTAGGATAAATTTTATTATGAGTTGATAATTGCATTAACAATTTTTCAAACATAATAAAATATCCGATGTCTTTTAGAAGTTAAAATTGACATGGTGCATGGTTATGGCTTAGTCCCAAAAAGTTTGTGAATGTGTGTGTTGTAATTCTTAATACGACCTGCGTGTCGTGCCTTTCTCCTAAAATTCTTGTTGTAAAATTAGTTTTAGACTCGAATGTAACTCGAGTATTTCTCCTTTTGTAATATACACAACAAAGATGGAGGGTCCATTGGAAGATGATGTTACAAGGAGGAAGTCAACAACACAAGACAACCAAAAGGAAGCACTTGGGAGAAGATGCTATCCCTAGGTTGACCAATCAATCTTCTCATTGGCTTGAGAAGATTGTAGAATAAGGGTCATAACCATGACACGCTTAGTTTAATATGTATGTGATGCATGTTAATTTAGCTTATATGTGATGTATGCTAATATGTATGTGATGCATGTTTAAGTTTATTTCTTAATAAGTCTAAACGATATGCCTACCAAAGTTTTGTACTCACTACTTCCTCGATCATTTGTTATTGGGTTTGCCAAAGCAAAGCAATGCATTTTATCTTGGAAGAGTGCGAGTGGACAATCGTGATGTACCGCTATCAAACTTGGTTAAGACTTAATTAAGTTTTTCTTAATTAATTAAGAAAGTAGAGGCATATATTAGCTTTGAACATAAGTTTTAAAGATTTGTTTTGTGTGATTTCCGAACATCAGCTTTGTCTTAGAAAGTGGTCGTTGCTCCGATATCAAAGAAGGCCTCTGTGCCTCGCCACGACCTGGAAGCTGGTTTAGGAATAAGCACTAAACTAATCTAAACTTAACCAAAGCTATTAAAGAGTTACATCAGATGTAATTGGCAAAATATTGCCTACCTAATCATACTACGTCTTGGGCGATTAGCCAAAGCTAACTCAAGACGAATTATGATGTGGATCTTTATCCCATATAAATTTATAGCTAAATATAAGCTAATCATATAAGCAAAATGTGTTTGCCTACATCAATGATTAGCTCATATCAAAGCTATGAGAATTTAGTGGGAGCCTCATTTAATTAAAGGCCTAATTAAATGACTTAGGTATGATACTAAATTTTGCATTTTAATGTTGCAGATCACCATGTCATCTAACACGACACACCCCCTCAACTTGCGATCTGTCCTTGAGAAAGACAAGCTCAATGGAGCTAACTTTCTAGACTGGTATAGGAACTTGAGGATTATCCTCAAGCAAGAACGTAAACTGTATGTCCTAGAGCAGTCTATCACTGAAACACCCGCCGCGCCACTCGTAAAAGGATGCTTATAAGAAGCATCAAGATGACGATTAGATGTGTCATGTCTTATGCTTGCCACCATGAACTCGAGCTTCGTAAGCACATGAGAACATGGATGCCTATGATATGGTTGAGCATTTGAAACAACTATATCAAGGACAAGCTAGGCACGAGCGCTTTGAAGTGTCTAAGGCTCTTTTGCATGCAAGATGCAAGAAGGAACACTGTAGGAACTCACGATTTAAAATGATTGGGTACGCTTGAGAACCTTGAAAAGACTAGGTTTTCCATCGAGCCAAGAATTGGCAACCGATGTTATCCCGCAATCGCTGTTAAGCATATAATCAATTCGCCATGAATTATAACATGAATGAAATTAATAAATCCTTTGCTCGAGATTCTCAAAGATGTTAAGAATCACAACCAATCTCAAAAAGAAAGTTAGTAATGTACTAATGGTCAAGAAGGGCAAAGGTAAGCGGAAAGGCAAGGGTAAGACCCAAGCCAAAGGCAAGGCCAATTCATCCACTTCAAAGGGTAAAGGTAAAGTACCTAAGGAAGGGGATTGTTTCCATTGCGGTGAGACTGGACACTGGAAGCGGAACTGCAAAGTCTACCTTGAGGAAGTAAAGAAGAAAAGAAGTGGGACTTCTGCCTCAGGTATACACGTTATAGAAGTTAATCTATCTATTTCTTCTACATGGGTATTAGAGATCGGATGTGCATCTCACCTTTGTACTAATGTGTGGACCGAGAAATAGTAGACTAATGGCAAAGGGCAAAGTGGACCTACGAGGCAAAACGCACAAAAGTATTCTTTGTTGTAGAGTAGGAACATATTCTTTGACTTTGCCCACTGGGCTTATCTTAGAACTAGAGGAGTGCTTTTATGTACCTGCATTAACAAAGAACATAATCTCTGTATCTTGTTTAGACAAGAAAAACTTTTCTTTTATAATAAAGGACAAATATTGTTCCATTTATTTGAATGAAATGTTCTATTGTAATGCACCACTTATGAATGGTCTCTATGTTCTAGATTTAGAAAACCCAATTTATAACGTAAATACCAAACGGTTCAAATCGAATAATTTGAACCAAACATATCTCTGGCACTGTCGCCTAGGTTACATAAATGAAAAATGCATATCCCAACTCCATAAAGATGGATTATTGGACTCATTTGATTTTGAATCATATGAGGTATGCGAATCTTGTCTTTTAGGAAAGATGACTAAAACTCCATTTAGTGGACATGGCGAGAGAGCGACGGACTTGTTAGGACTCATACATACTGATGTATGTGGCCCTTTCAATGTCGGCTTTGAGGAGGCTATAAGTACTTTATTACTTTCACTGATTATATGAGTAGATTTGGCTACTTATATTTGATGAGACATAAGTCAGAATCCTTTGAAAAGTTCAAAGAATTCAAGAATGAAGTACAAAACCAACTTGGTAAGCGTATTAAGCTACTTCGATCAGATCGAGGTGGTGAATACCTTAGTCAAGAGTTTCGTGATCACCTGGCTGAGTGTGGGATAATATCCCAACTCACTCCACCTGGAACACCACAATGGAATGGTGTATCTGAGAGGAGAAATCGTACTCTATTAGATATGGTACGATCGATATGACGAGATCTACCTACTTCCTTTTGGGGTTTAGCTCTAGAGACAGCCGCTTTCACACTTAATCGTGTCCCATCAAAAGCCGTAGAAAAGACACCATATACGTTATGGACTGGGAAGAGTCCCAAAATGTCTTTTATAAAGATTTGGGGTTGTGAAGCTTATGTTAGACGTCAAGTCTCAAATAAACTAGGACCCAAATCAGATAAGTGTTATTTTGTAGGATATCCCAAGGAAACTAAGGGATATTACTTTTACAATCCCACACTTGGCAAGGTGTTTGTTGCCAGAAATGCTGTCTTTCTAGAAAGAGAATTTATTTCTAGAAAAACTAGTGGGAGTAAAATTCATCTTGAAGAAATTCAAGATGAAGATAACACTAAGGCTTCGATGGAAAATGAACAGGCACCACAAAGTATTGTGTATGAGGAAATTGTTGCCCAAAGAGTTGTGGAGCAAACACCTGTTCATGTAGACCAACCTCTTCGTAGATCTGATAGGATCCGCTGCCAACCCGAGAGATATTCTTTTCTCTTGGTGACAACGGTGAAGTATTGCTTGTCGATCTTGGCGAGCCTACATCCTATCAATAAGCTATGATGAGCCCATATTCAGAGAAATGGCTAGAGGACATGAGATACGAAATGGAATCCATGTACACTAAACAATAATG
The DNA here is from genome assembly GCA_025175895.1 of Wurfbainia villosa. Lineage (NCBI taxonomy): Eukaryota > Viridiplantae > Streptophyta > Magnoliopsida > Zingiberales > Zingiberaceae > Wurfbainia > Wurfbainia villosa. The sequence continues at coordinate 3,276,502 of CM046005.1, forward strand.
TACTTTGGTTGATCCACCGAAGGGTTAAAACCCATTGGGTGTAAGTGGGTCTTTAAAGTAAAGACTGACATGGATGGTAATAAGCATACCTATAAAGGTAGATTGGTGGCTAAAGGATTCAAACAAATTCATGGTATTGACTATGATGAAACCTTTTCACCAGTTGCGATGCTTAAATCCATTCGGATCATACTTGCTATTGCAGCCTACCACGATTATGAGATCTGGCAGATGGATGTCAAAACCTCTTTTCTGAATGGAAAGCTACTCGAGGATGTGTACATGACACAGCCTGAGGGTTTTGAAGATCCAGAACATCCTGGAAAGGTATGCAAACTGCAAAGGTCCATTTATGGACTAAAGCAAGCCTCTCGAAGCTGGAATCTTCGATTCGATGATGCAATCAAGGAGTTTGGTTTCATCAAGAATGAAGATGAACCTTGTGTCTACAAGAGAAATAGTGGGAGCACAGTTGTATTTCTTGTCTTGTATGTAGATGACATACTACTCATTGGAAATGATATTCCCTCACTCCAGTCTGTGAAGATGTGGTTAGGGAATTGTTTCTCGATGAAAGACTTAGGTGAAGCTGCCTATATTTTAGGCATCAAGATCTATAGAGATAGATCTAAAAGATTACTTGGCCTAAGTCAGAGTACATACATTGATAAAGTGCTAGATCGTTTTGCTATGCAAAATTCCAAGAAAGGATTTCTGCCTTTATTACATGGTGTGAGTCTTTCGAAGACTCAATGTCCCTCTTCTAAGGAGGAGAGAGATCGCATGGATAAGATCCCTTATGCATCTGCCATAGGGTCTATCATGTACGCCATGCTTTGTACTCGTCCTGACGTCTCGTATGCTTTGAGCATGACGAGTAGATACCGATCGGATCGAGGTGAAAGTCATCGGATAGCGATCAAAAATATTCTTAAATACTTACGAAGAACGAAAGAATATTTCCTGATATTTGGAGGCAATGAGGAGCTAACTGTAAAGGGTTACAGTGATGCAAGCTTCCAAACAGACAAGGATGACTATAGATCGCAATCGGGGTACGTGTTTTGCTTGAATGGTGGAGCTATAAGCTGGAAGAGTTCTAGCAGACACGCTTGCCGATTCTACAATGAAGAGTATATTGCATCCGATGCAAAGAAAGGAGGTTTTGGCTCGCAAGTTCATCTGAACTTGGGGTAGTTCCTAGCATTGCAGATCCAATAGACCTCTATTGTGACAACAATGGGGCTATCAGACGAGCTAAGGAACCTCGATCACATCACGACCAAACACATCAGCGGTATCTCATTCGAAAGATCATCGATAAAGGAGATGTGAGGATATGCAGAGTACCGACAGAAGCTAACATCGCAGATCCATTGACCAAGGCTTTTGGCACAGAGGAAGCATGATGGTCACACTAGGTCACTAGGTATTAGATATCATAGTGATTGGTACTAGTGCTAGTGGGAGATTGTTAGTTATAGCCCTAGAACCAATCATGTGATGGTTGAATAGGGAACATTTTGTATCATATTCTATAAAGGCAAAGGATTGGTTATTATATATTTACGTCTTGCTTGTGCCAGCTAAATTAAATATATAATAATGCCCTAGAAAAGTAGGTTCTTATCTACAACACATCAATTGGCAGAATTGATTATGAGAGGCTGTAGAGAACACTTTCCTAAATGTTCCTAGTCAAGTATTAATATGCAAGGGCAATATTAATACATAAAGACTAGCATGTAGGTCAATTGATGACTTGATATCACAAGTCATGGATATATGATATCAAGTTGACACATGGGTATATATTAGAGAATACATACTGAACTGACCCGCCATGAGAAAGTTTCATGGATCGTCATATGAGTGTCATAAACTTTCTCATGTGACTATTGGTATGAATAGTCCTCAAACCTGAAGTCACTACGGTTCCCTACATAAGGAGTTATGTACTTTGGTATCGTCAAACGTCACCCGTAACAGGGTGGACCATAAAGGCGATTACTTGGTATATAACAAATTATGCGGAGGGATGTGAGTGATGTAGATGGGATCTATCCCTCCCATATGACGGGAGTGATATCTGTGGGCCTCTTGATTGAGTAGAACTACTAAAATGCATGGCCATGCTCGAATGAGTCAATATGAGATATTGAGCTCATTTGTTTGAGTTAGTTTACTCAGGGATCAAGAAACACATAGATTGATCGAGGATGACACGGTCTATGCCTCATTGGTCAATCTGATATCAAGGATAGAAAGACACGATCATACATTATAGTAGTCATGGAAAGGTTAGTTGAATCTTGACTTATCTCATAACTTGGGTAGCAATGATGTATTGCTAGATGCCGCTCATTGCTTGTATATCTAAAAGAGTTTAGAGCCACTGCCAACGTTATGAGAGCCTATAGGGTCACACACAAAGAGCATGATGATTAGAAGAATTAGTGCATTCTAGTTTGACTAGAATAATTTGGGAATAAGCTTAAGTACAAAATGGTTTTTGGACTTTAAGCTTAATGAGAATTTTAGCTTATTGATTTAATGAGATTAATTCAATATGCTAAGCTTAATTGATTTAATAAGATTAACTCAATATGTTACCTTATTGATTTAATGAGATTAATTCAATATGATAACATAAGCTTATTGAATTAATAAGATTAATTCAACATCCATGAATGCCACCTAAGCATGCCACATAAGCATGCCACATAAGCTTGATGAGGTGGAAGGAGACAAAGGGTTTTGACCTTTGGATTTCCCCCACATGTGGCCGGCCAAACAAGGAGTATGTTTGATTATCTTTCAATGCCATTGATTGCATTGAATGTGATAGGAGATGAAAGGTTTTTCCAATCCTATAAAACACCCCATGGGGTGGCCGGCCAAAGGAGTTGAAGTGTGGAAGCTTGAGGCTTGGTGAGAGCTTGGTGGGAGAGGCTTTGGTTGTGTGGTTTTTGTGAGTGTAGGCTAGCAAGAAGAGTGATCTTCTTCTTCCTTTCTCTCTTTCCTTACTTTCCTCTCCTTTAGGGACTTCTCTAGCAAGAAGTAAAGGAGAGCTCTTCTAGTTTCTTTTGTGAGACAAGAGCTTGCTCGTGTGGATACATATAGAGGCACAGACACTTGAACGTGCTAAAAGATCCAACACATCCAAGGAGAAGCGAGATTACAAAGGGCACGCAACAAAGGTAATATTCTCCTATAAGATAGGTTTAGAGAAATTTATTTTGTACGAGGTTTTCTTTCGCAAGGATCACTTGGAAGGGATCCTATTTTTCCGTTGTACATATGCTATTTTGCATACGAGATCCCAATAGCAATGAGGCAGCGTGGTAGCGGGCAGGGATCCCTCCTCTGGTCTATGACACCGGGAGATGAGAGCTTAGCTCCCCCACTCTGTTTGGGGCAGGAGGATAGGTGTACTCCGACAGCATCTTGTCCACTCGGTCACTCAGGAGCAGTGATGACAGAGTGCACAGTTGTCATAGCCCTACCCACTCGGCTTCACCATCGTATGTGAGGCGGCTGACTGGCGTCAGGGGTGACTATGTCATTTGCACGGCATGCATTTTGCATGGATAGCATTTGTATTGTGTTTGCTGCATTTTTATTGATGCCTTGGATGTTGCATATGATTGCCATGCATAAAGGATTCATATTTGTATATGGTGATGACTTTATCTCTTATAGTATGGCACATGCTCCTATATCAGGGTAGGAGATTCACGTAAGTACAGTCCTTTTGTATTTCTTTCTTGCATACCCTATATGTGAAACTGTACTGACATGATTCTTATTGTTAGCTATATCTTACTTTGCATATCGACCATATCCGCTAAGTTCTTTGAACTTACCCCGTTGCCTTATATTTATTTTAGGATGAAGCTGTCAGGAGAGTCCAGCTGCCAAACCCCACTCGTCGAGAATATTTGATTTGGTTATTTGTTGTATGGTCTTTGGGATATTTATATTAGAAGATATGTTTAGGACGGGAGTTGGATATTTGTATTCGTGGATTTTTTGTGTCCTTATGGACCTTTGATTCGGATTTTGTTTGGATTGGTTTTGGTTGAGTATTCCTGCCCAGATGGCAGAAGGGGTAAGTCTAGTTGTGATAGATTTTACTTATTTATTTTGGTTGATGGCCTGAGGCCTCATTACATTGCGTGGATTTTTTGGATTTCTGTCGTGTTGACCGATGTATAGTGGCCGTGTAGGTCTTGTATAAAATTGGTATGGTCACCCGTACAGGGGAGATGCTGCCGGATTTTTTGTCTGGTGGGGACTCCCTCGGGGCGTGACAATGATCCTATAGACCTAAGTAAATCTTTGCATCTCACAAACACCTAGGATTATCTATTTGTGTATTGAGCCACGAAGATGGACGTGAGATATTAGGACCGCACCCCAGATTCCAAATGTAGATTCAGTGCATCAACATGAACCAACATGGGGTTTAAAAAGTAAATCAATCACTTTGGTAACTAACTCTAATTCAAAGTTTGATGACAATTCTATATCACTTGAGCTACTAAAGAGTTGAAAATTCGATTTAAGGATAATTTTTAGATGTGTATTTTCAGTATATAAATTATGTATAGGAATTCATGCTTGGACATTTATTATCTCATTTGCATTATCTTAACTTAATTTTAGGGTGAATTTTTAAATTTTATTTCTTTTATTAAGGAGGAGTTTTAAGAATTTTATTGCTTTTAATGAGGGGGAGTTTTTAAAAGATTTAAAAAAAATATTTTTACCTCTTAGTGAGGGAGAGTTTTGAAAATTAAAAAAAAATGATTGAGGGGGAATTTTGAAAATTGAAATATTGAGAATTTTGAAAATTTTACTTTACCTTTTGGGTATTTTAATAAAATCTTGAAAATTTTAGTTTAATCTTTTGTAAAGGTTAAATACTTTTGAAAATTTTGATAAGAGTCATTTTGAAATCGATATATAAAGGGGGAGATTGTATTTTCAAATAAAATTTTATTACATGAATTTAGGGGAAGTGTTGGTAAATAATTTTTGAAAATAAAGTTTTGAGAAAACATTGAATTAAGAAGAGAAAATTTTCTATAAGTTGTGTTCAAAACTTAAAAATTCTTCTTATAAAGCTTAGGCTTTTGAAAGATTAAGTACGTTAAAATTTATAAAGCTTAGGAATTTTTTAAGTACTTATGAAACTTTCCAAATAAATTTTAACTTTTAGTCCTTCTTTTGATGTATGTCAAAGGGGGAGAGAGAAGGTTTAAAATTAGAGAAATGTAAAGTAAGAAAGCTTTGCATATGAGCATCTCATGCATTTAAATATTTTTAGCTCAATGCATTCCTGATATATGTTAAATTTGAATATTACAAATTGATTCTCCTAATTTTAACTGATGTGTTGTTATACATCAAAAAATGGGAGATTATTGGTGCAGAAAGCACCACTCCTTTGTTTTGATATATGCACCATAGTTAAAGTTAGGAATTACTTGTGGTTTGATATATGTGTTAAGTGTGCAGGCTTAATAGGAAGTCCTAGTAGGTCAGGCAAACCGAATACTAGCCAATGCATGGAAAGTCCTAGTAGGTCGTGTTGACCAGATATCAGGCAGAAGACTTGACAGATCAAAAGGATCAGACACTATGTAGGAAGTCCAGATGGGTCGGGAGACGAGACATCTAGCATGAAAACCGATTGGGTTAGGAGACCGGATAACCAATGTCATGCCCCGAGAGCATACCGAGCCAAAAATCAAACGGACGACACCTCCCCTATAAGTGGCAACATTTCGGGTTAATACAAGGCCCGTAGGCCCACAATAACAATAATATATATATATATATATATCAAAATAACAACTACACAAAAACACAGCGGAAACATACCACAATAATACAACAATCCCACACATGCATACCGGTATGACTAACACACCACAACAACACGAAACCTCGACAAAACCTGAATATACAACATATACATCACGAAAACTCCAAAATACAATGCACAACGGACGGAAGGCCCAAAACCAAACACGGGAGCCTCGGAGGTGAGATGAGATGATATCAATCGGTGGTGCTCCAAGCTGTCACGAAGTCTTCTACTTGTTACCTGGGCGACAGAAAAACCCAGGGTCCGTGGGGGGTGGTGAGTAAAACTCATCCGGTAATAGAAAATATGTATATATATGTAATATCATATGTATTTCAACGACATACTCAAGAAGTACAACAGGTATATCAGCATAGTATATAAATACAAGCATATACCGTCTAACCAAATAAACAACATAAAAATACAGACATACCTGAAGTCTGCTACGCTACTCTGATCCAACCTGAACATATATCCAACATATATATATATAACAGGAAGAGTAGATCAACTCACAATATACTCTATCTATAGGTCAAGGTATCTAATGGTCTGTCCAACCCATACCAGTATCCGACACAATCGTATAACAAATGCAAGAAACATGCATGAATATGATGTACAATCAAATGCAGCAAGCATAATCCAATCAAGTGCAACATCACAATAAGCATATATATATAGACTGTATCTATATATATATTAATCTCAACCATCCATATATATACATACATACATATATGTATCTATATATGGTAATATGCAAAGCGCCATCAGATACGACAATGCAACATGCATGGTCATGCCTGCTCATCCCTACTCGCTACCACGACCCCAGTGTGGCCTAGGTGGCACGACATGACAACTGTCCCAACTCACACCAACCACTGCTATAGAGTGGCTGAGTGGGCAGTATGATCAAGTAGCATATGAGTGCTGGCCACTCCGACTAACACTACCAATGAGTGGTCGAGTACCACGCACCTAGGACAACTGCACGCAACTCCAACTACCACCGTCTATAGTGGTAGAGTGCGGCACAACAAATGCTCTGCCCTCACACCAGTTACTCCTCGGGGAGTGCTCTGGGAGGCAAGATGACTGACGACTCTCTCAACCCCAAGGGAGACTATGTCGTCAGAATGCATGCATATGACATGAGTATGCTGTCACTTGTACAACCATCTACCACAGACTCTCTGTTCAGCAAAGAGTCATACTCATCTAATCAATACTCTCTATCCTGTAGAGAGTTGTACTCAACAGATCGACGGACTCTCTATCCTGTAGAGAGCCGTACCCAACTGATCATAACTCTCTATCTAATAGAGAGTCGTACTCAACTGATCGATGCACTCTCTATTTTGTAGAGAGTCGTACTCGACTGATCATAACTCTCTCTCCAATAGAGAGTCGTACTCGACTAATCATATCAAGTCGGGACCACCGGTCCGCAATGCCACTCTAATCACCCTTCACTTAACCATTACACAACTCATGGTTGGTAACAGTATGCAACATACGGGTATTGGAAATAAATCCTACATTTATGGCATTACCTACCCATAGATGACCTTTTTCCAATTTATAAATTGGGTCATCCCCCGTACTAACATTTACACCCTACTAAACATCTAGGCCAATTTACATCACATCTATAACTCCTAAATCATGATAGGGTATATGTGTGATATCAACAATTGAGCATAAATACATCAAACGATAAGTTCAAGCATACGATAATAAGAGCAGGGTCAAGGTAATATGAACACCTAACATGCTTATATCTATGACTAAATCTGAATGCAATACATCTAACCGGACCAGGTAGGAAATTACCCACCTGTTAATTAGCTCCACTAGCTGTCCATGCGTACAAGCCTCTATCACTTACCAAAGTTCTGCAAGACCACATGAACTATGATTAAGTTCTAACATGACCAAATCGAATCCTACATCGATTTCTTATTCAACTAATTCAACATTCTCCAATCTTACTCAGATTAAAATCACCGTATCGTTCATAAGTCAACTTTAGCATTAACTATAAAGATAACACATCCTACTTCATAACAAAACCAAATCAATGCTTACCTTACAATTGTTGTAATCCCCATAGCTTTTCTGGAAGGACAATCCAGTGTCAATCACCTATAATCCATTTCCATGATTACACAACCAATTTATACAAGCATCCACACAAATTCATCAACTATTCCAAATCAAAACAGGGACAGGACAAGGATTACCCAACTTAGCCTTGATTCCATCGCTTCTTGATCCCTGGTTTGCAGTCACAGATCGAGCTCCATCACTGACTTAAAGTCAACAAATCCCAATACAATGAAGCTTCCACAGCCCACAACTTATCTGGCAGATAAACCTATTGTCAATCTCCCGTAATCACAATTATATCAATTTCCCTACCCTGTGAACACATTAAGCCTATATTTCCAATTGATCCATTGATTAATGCATTCTTAATTCATAGCAACAAAAAGGATGAACGAGATTACCAGACATCAATTAGGGTTGATCCGTGGATCTTATCTCGAACCCTAAATCAGATCTATTGCTGCGTGAGATCGCGAACACAGCCAACTTCGACTATTGGAGCTTACCGCAGCTAAGATCTTCCACACACAACCAAGGAAATCGTCGGATGAGATGGCACCGATCTAGATCAGAAACACGGCAGAGAAGAAAGGCCGTTGGACGGTGATCGCAGGCTGTTGGTTGAAGGCGGTTGATAGAAATTCGTCAAGCGCCCTAGGACTGCAAGGAACACCACAATGCTGAGATCTTGGTGCCGGACAAGATGGGGAAGGCGGCGGTGGACTGGCTCGGGCGTCGGCAGTGGCAGATCACCCTATGTTGCAGTCAATCGTCGGGAAGAGGTGCGTGATCGGGCGTCGGCGGCGAGTGGGAAGAGACGGCGAGTGTGCGAAGGTCGCGACTGTCGTGCGAAGGTCGCGGCTACCGGCCAACGCGCAAGGGCGGCGGCGCGTGAGCGATGGCTGCAGCAGAGGCAACCGACGGCTGGGCTTGGTCGGCCGCGCGAAGAGCAACGGCCATCAAAATAGGGAAAAGGAGATCGGGAATCAGCGCAGAACGCTCGCGGAGAGGAAGAAATGGTCGATCGGGGAAAACAGAAGGGATAGGGTTTGGGTTCGAGCGTTAAAAACCGGTCAAATGATTGAGCTAGCTCAAGTCTAACTCAATTGCCTATTTAAACCTTAATCTTCCTTAATCGATCATATGAACTCTAATTAATTTCAAAAAAATTTCTAAAAATCCCAAAAGAAATTCCATATGATAATTTATCAATTAACAAGGAATTTTTTTATGTGGTATTTTACATTCTCCCCCACTTATAAAAATTTGGTCCCCAAATTTCGTACTTACATGAAAAATTAATTCAGCAAGATTCCGAAATGACCACATACCTCAAGTGAACAGGTGAGGGTACCGAGCTAGGATAGTATCTTCCAGCTCATTCATAGCCTCCTCATCGGTATGATGTTGTCATCCAACTTTTACGAGTCGGATGATTTTCGTCCCACTACTATCGCTCCTTGCGACCCAGGCTCCACCTTGGAATCTCCTCGTCAGTCACATTAGACTGAGGTGGAATTGCTATCTCCTTCAAAACACGATCTGAACGCAGAACGTATTTCCTCAGCATATAAACATGAAATACGTTATGAACACCCACAAGTGTCAGAGCTAAAGCCAACCGGTAAGCTACACCTCCAATCCGCTCCAACATTCTCGAATGAACGTGATCCTTCCAACTGCATCCAAAATCCATGACACAGGATCTCAATAGATCCTCCAATGTGTGAATAATACACTCAGACTGTTCATCTGTCTGCGGATGAAACGTTGCACTAAGCCGAAGCTCTGTGCCCATAGTATGGTGCAGACTCTGCCAAAATCGCGAAGTAAATCGCAAATATCTATCCGATATGGTGCTTAAAAGTACCACACGCAATCTGATAATCTTCCGGTAATACAACGCTACCGAATGATCCAACAAGTACGACCCACGAATAGAAAGGAAATGAGTTGATTTGGTCATTCGATCCACACTCACCCAAATCGTATCATGTCCTTTACGGGTCCTAGGTAATCCCGTAACGCAATCAATCGTGATATGCTCCCACTTCCATTCCAGAATCGGAATTTTCTAGAGCAATCCAGTGAGTTTCTGATGTTCAGCCTTCACCTACTGGCATACTAAACATCGAGCAGCAAAATCTTCTATAACTCTCTTTATACCATTCCACCAGTATAAACGTTTCCAATCTCAGTACCTCCAAGTACCCCCAAGGTACATAACCCATCTCGGATGATGTGCTTTCTGTAGCAACTCCGGAACCCACTATCCTTATCAGAGACGGGGAATTATTTTCTCAAAAGAGGAGTCCATCAACCATTCAAAATCCACTCTACCACACACTCTGTAAGTGCATGGAAGACTATAGCGATCAATCTCCCTTGTTGCAACTGTTCGTGCTCCAGCAACTCCATTGTAGCTACCTAGTAGCTTGTTAAATTCAATGAGCACTTCTACTCCACACAACTACAAATCCAGATAATAACTACTAAAGTCACATCATGTATATGACAGACTATCTCGTAGTCTCTTAACTGACGTAAGCATAAGGTATGCCTAATTCAACTACATCGGAATCGCTCCGATCCCTGAAACGACGCATCTGCGTACATCATCCTTTTATCCACTCCGAAAAGATTAACTAATACTCGTGTAAAAGTTAACCGCCGTCTAGGTGTTGTAAACTGGTTTCACCAGCTTTCGACTAAATGATTTTCATCATCACCTTTGTCAAACAAGTTCGTGGTATAGTAATGCTAAAACATTCTATCCATATATACTGTACTAACCAAACCATGCAAGGCAAACCACCATCTACGGTGGTCGAGTGCGCAACTCCAACTACCACAATCAACAGTGGTCAGGTTACGCAACTCCAACAACCACAAACTGATCCAATCGTGTCCAGGATACACGATTCTCAAATCCAGGGGAGACTAAATCGTTAATTAGTCAAACATCTTAATCAAAACTCATAAAATTCATACTAAGTATGAAATTGTCGTCCTCTATACACCTGCATCCTGCTTACTCCATGTTGATGATATATCAATCATCACAACGACTATGATAATTGTATGACACCATGTCACTACAATATCAACACTCCAGTCGTAAATCAATCCTAGAGTATACACAGGTGTCTTTAACTGATCTAAATAGATCATTTATCCACAACGAAGGATATTCTTCACAATAACTACTGTATTCCATCATCGATAATCGATGCATACTTTCAAAGGTCCATCTCTCTTTCAACAAAGAGTTTCGGATCTTCTCAAGGAAGAATACTGGGATAGACAAATATCCCTTCCAACATCTCCTATAATCGCAACTCACGTTATTTCGATTCTTTTTATAGTGTAATAACACCGATAATAATAAAATACAGAAGTCTTCTATCTGATTTGATTTCTCGTAATCAAGCAATACGTAAATTGAATACTCCACTTGCCTAAGCAACGACAAGGCTAGGAGTTCATCCGAATACTCTCGGATTATTCGCACCTCTTAGATACATAATCATACCATACTCTCAACAATTTGACCATCGTAAGGATATGTCTACAGTAAAGGTATGTCTATCCAAATCTAAGGGCATCCCTTAACTTCTTAATTGTTAGTCCACATCTCACATGCCGGTAGAGATACCACCGACCCACAAGTCGATGTATAGGACCCCTTTTTAATCCAAACTAGAATGTTCTAGATACAGATACCTGTAACTACAAGCATCTCTCAACATATTAACCTTGAGGGTAACTAAAGTAATACCCTGAACAATCCATTATCTGTCGATCTGATTCAAAGGCTCCCCGCAGGTCTCGGCCTTTCTCCGAAGAGAACCAGATCAGATCCAACAGTTCGTGACAAAGCGGTCGCATTTTTGCGATGAATGATCCTAGGATTTTTCCTAGATCATCCAATCCCATCACTTAATCCTACGAGCTGCAACTGTAGAATACCGAATAGATACGACCTTCGTCGTATACTCTCTCTTCTGTACTAAGCAAAACACATCTGGAGGTAACTGCTTGTTGTTGTCTGCTGAGTCTTCTACAATGTCTTCTGCTGATGCTGCTTCTGTACTGATCTCTGCTTTCGAGACGATGCATCTTCCTCCCGGAACACCATCGATGGTCTTCAACTGAATCTTCAAGGTACACCTCCTCCACGGTACTAGTTGCTTACAATAGCAACAGCTGAACTGATCCAGTGGAAAATCTGACTTCGCGTGTCTTTGTGCTCCGCACTGCACGCACACAATCCTTTCGGAGTCTTTGTTCTGATTTTGCTGATATCCACAAGAACATTCTGATGATCTGCGATTGGTCTTCTATAATCGAAAAGTAGTTCAAGGCCTGTGACCCTGATCTTACTCCTTTTTCCAACAGTCGGAGACTTCTGACTCTATTAAGTTGACCTACATTATTTTCTTATCGGTCTCCAACTCTTAAACCCTTATACGGAGTCATTTCTAAACTCCTGTCTCAATCAAACGTCTTCTGACAGGATCTGGTAGAAGATCCCGGCATCCTTATCCAACTATAAGCCAATAACTCTGGGTGGCTTAAATCATTCATTCATCTTCTTGAGCTATTAGGTGATCGTAACCTCCGCAAGTCTCACGACTCTGCACAGTACACAATTACTAACCGAGCACCCTTTCTTGAAGCTCAAGAATTCCTTACAATGTGTCACTAAAAGTGACACGAGGAAATACACTCTTCCAACATCACTAATCCATGATCAAGTGATATATTATTTCCCGAAGATTATTTTCTGCATTTATCACCCAATACCGGCTTGATCCCGATAATGGTATGCAAACAACTCTTCTTTCTCGGTATAACATGAGTTAAGTACTCAAAAGTACTCTCAAAGTTATACATCTCAGTACGAACAACTCAGAAATAAAAATCCCTATGAAACACCGTAACCTAGCCTTCCGCTATATGCATCAACAATAGTCTACAAGTTTGTTCATTACCCACAGGTAATGATCCGACTAGCACAGTTAGTGGAAATCTCTAAGACTGTAGTCTTTGATTTCCATAATAAATGTGATGACTTGGACTCTGTTTTCCGACTCGGTATCAGTCGGCTCTCAGAGGTAAATCACCTCCTCAACACAGGTTCAAGACTCACAGACTCAACAGGTCGATCCCGTGGTCAACCCATACCATGGTTACGAACAATAACCAACAAACCACAGGTTATTCCCTGGTATAAGCATCTAAATGCATAGCCAACATAACCGGGAGTATAAACCCTAAAGGTCACTCCGGTTGGTCGCCTCGGTGGACGACCCCTACTACAAGTCTACACAGGTGTTATAACTATATTGTATACACCTACTGATCAAATTTAGATAAATATCTACTAAACCATAAGTTATCAGGAATTCTTACCTCATGCTGCTTGGAGCTCAGGCCGCTGTCCATCTCATCTCAGAAAAACAAAACCGAATAAATCGACTCCCGAGAATCCAAGACTCGACTCAAAAATAACATTGTATGGCATCACAGAACCTTGGGCTCTGATACCACTAAAGTTGTCACGCCCCGAGAGTATACCGAGCCGAAAATCAAACGGACGACACCTCCCCTGTACGTGGCAACATTTCGGGTTAATACAAGGCCCGTAGACCCACAATAACAACAATATATATATATCAAAACAACAACTACACAAAAACACAGCGAAAACATACCACAACAATACAACAATCCCACACATGCATACCGGTATGACTAACACACCACAACAACACGAAACCTCGACAAAATCTGAATATACAACATATACATCACGAAAACTCCAAAATACAATGCACAATGGACGGAAGGCCCAAAACCAAACACGGGAGCCTCGGAGGTGAGATGAGATGATATCAGCTGGCGATGCTCCAAGCTGTCACGAAGTCTTCTACTTGTTACCTGGGCGACAGAAAAACCTAGGGTCCGTGGGGAGTGGTGAGTAAAACTCAGCAGGTAATAGAAAACATGTATATATATGTAATATCACATGTATTTCAACGACATATTCTAGAAGTACAACAGGTATATCAGCATAGTATATAAATACGCCTAACCAAATAAACAACATAAAAATGCAGATATACTCAAGTGCTACGCTTAGTCCGATCCAACTCAACATATATCCAACATATATATATATATATATATATATATATATATATATATATATATATATATATATATATATATATATATATATATATATATATATATATATATATATATATATATATATATATATATATAACAGGAAGAGTAGATCAACTCACAATATACTCTATCTACAGGTCAAGGTATCTAATGGTCTGTCCAACCCATACCATTATCCGACACAATTGTATAATAAATGCAAGAAACATGCATGAATATGATGTACAATCAAATGCAGCAAGCATAATCCAATCAAGTGCAACATCACAATAAGCATATATATATATAGACTGTATCTATATATATATTAATCTCAACCATCCATATATATACATACATACATATATGTATCTATATATGGTAATATGCAAAGCGCCATCAGATACGGCAATGCAACATGCATGGTCATGCCTGCTCACCCCTACTCGCTACCACGACCCCAGTGTGGCCTAGGTGGCACGACATGATAACTGTCCCAACTCACACCAACCACTGCTATAGAGTGGCTGAGTGGGCAGTATGATCAAGTAGTATATGAGCGTAAAGAGTTCGCTACACAACGGGGGTCCCTGCTGCTGGCCACTCCGACTAACACTACCAATGAGTGGTCGAGTACCACGCACCCAGGACAACTGTACGCAACTCTAACTACCACCGTCTATAGTGGTAGAGTGCGGCACAACAGATGCTCTGCCCTCACACAAGTTACTCCTCGGGGAGTGCTCTGGGAAGCAAGATGACTGACGACTCTCTCAACCCCAAGGGAGACTATGTCGTCAGAATGCATGCATATGACATGAGTATGCTGTCACTCATACAACCATCTACCACAGACTCTCTGTTTAGCAAAGAGTCATACCCATCTAATCAATACTCTCTATCCTGTAGAGAGTTGTACTCAACAGATCGACGGACTCTCTATCCTGTAGAGAGTCGTACCCAACTCATCATAACTCTCTATCCAATAGAGAGTCGTACTCAACTGATCGACGCACTCTCTATCCTATAGAGAGTCATACTCGACTGATCATAACTCTCTCTCCAATAGAGAGTCGTACTCGACTAATCATATCAAACCAGGACCACCGGTCTGCAGCGACACTCTAATCACCCTTCATTTAACCATTACACAACTCATGGTTGGTAACAGTATGCAACATACGGGTATTGGAAATAAATCCTACATTTAGGGCATTACCTACCCATAGATGACCTTTTTCCAATTTATAAATTGGGTCATCCCCCGTACTAACATTTACACCCTACTAAACATCTAGGCCAATTTACATCACATCTATAACTCCTAAATTATGATAGGGTATATGTGTGATATCAACAATTGAGCATAAATACATCAAACGATAAGTTCAAGCATACGATAATAGAGCAGGGTTAAGGTAATATGAACACCTAACATGCTCATATCTATGACTAAATCTGAATGCAATACATCTACCCGGACCAGGTAGGAAATTACCCACCTGTTAATTAGCTCCGCTAGCTGTCCATGCGTATAAGCCTCTGTCACTTACCAAAGTCCTGCAAGACCACATGAACTACGATTAAGTTCTAACATGACCAAATCGAATCCTACATCGATCTCTTATTCAACTAATTCAACATTCTCCAATCTTACTCTAATTAAAATCACCGTATCGTTCATAAGTCAACTTTAGCATTAACTATAAAGATAACACATCCTACTTCATAACAAAACCAAATCAACACTTACCTTACAATTGTTGCAATCCTCATAGCTTTTCTGGAAGGACAATCCAGTGTCAATCACCTATAATCTATTTCCATGATTACACAGCCAATCTATACAAGCATCCACACAAATTCATCAACTATTCCAAATCAAAACAGGGACAGGACAAGGATTACCCAACTTAGCCTTGCTTACGGTTTCCATCGCGATCCAGATCAAGCTCCATCACTGACTTAAAGTCAACAAAGCCCAATACCATGAAGCTTCCGCAGCCCACAACTTATCTAGCAGATAAACCTATTGTCAATATCCCGTAATCACAATTATATCAATTTCCCTACCCTGTGAACACATTAAGCCTATATTTCCAATTGATCCATTGATTAATGCATTCTTAATTCATAACAACAAAAAGGATGAACGAGATTACCAGACATCAATTAAAGTTGATCCGTGGATCTTATCTCAAACCCTCGTAAACTGCATCGAAGCTTGCTGCAGCGGAGATCGGCAGAACACAGCCAACTTCGACTATTGGAGCTTACCGCAGCTAAGATTGTCACGCCCCGAGAGCATACCGAGCCGAAAATCGAACGGACGACACCTCCCCTGTACGTGGCAATATTTCGGGTTAATACAAGGCCCGTAGGCCCACAATAACAACAATATATATAACAATATAATCAAACCACAACATATCAAACTACTACAACAAATACACAACGGAAACGATACAACAACAATACAATCCCACACATGCATACCGGTATGACTAACACCATAACATAAAGAAAACCTCGATAAAACCCGCACCAACATATACGTACATCACATGAATATAACATCACGAAAACTCCGAATGCAAAACGAGACATATGAAAAATCCAAAACAGAAACGGGAGCCACGGAGGTGAGATGAGACGATGTCAGCCGGCAGTGCTCCAATGCCATCACGAAGTCTTCTACCATGCAGGCGATGAAAACCCAGAGTTCGCGGGGGTGGTGAGTAAAACTCAGCAGGTAATAGAAAACATGTATATATGTAATATCACATGTATTTCAACAACATAATCTAAAGGTACAACAGTATATCAACATAGTATATAAATACAATCATATACCGTCTAACCAAATAAACAACATATAAATGCAGACATACCTGAAGTCTGCCACGCTACTCTGATCCAACCTGAACATATATCAAACATATATATATAACAGGTAGAGTAGATCAACTCGCAATATACTCTAGCTACAGGTCAAGGTATCTAATGGTCTGTCCAACCCATACCAGTATCCGACACAATCGTATAACAAATGCAAGAGACATGCATGAATATGATGTACAACCAAATGCAACAAGCATAGTACAATCAAATGCAACATCATAATAATCATATATATATAGACTATATCCATATATATATTAATCTCAACCATCCATATATATATATATACATGCATATATGTATATATATATGGTAATATGCAAAGTGCCATCAGATACGGCAACGCAACATGCATGGTCATGCCTGCTCACCCCTACTCGCTACCACGACCCCAGTGTGGCCTAGGTGGCATGACATGACAACTATCCCGACTCCAGCCATCACCACTCTCGAGTGACCGAATTGGGTAGTATGATCAAGTAGCATATGAGTGCAAAGAGCTCGCTACGCAACGGGGGTCCCTGCCGCTGGCCACTTCGACTAACACTACCAATGAGTGGTCGAGTACCACGCACCCAGGACAACTACACGCAACTCCAACTACCACCGTCTATAGTGGTAGAGTGCGGCACAACAAATGCTCGCTCACACGCACTCCTCGGGAGTGCATCGAGGCAAGATGACGACGACTCTCTCAACCCCCAAGGGAGACTATGTCAGAATGCATGCAAATGACATGTGTATCTTGTCACACGCATCAACCATCTACCACACTCTCAAAGAAAAGAGTCATACCCATCTAATCAATACTCTCTATCCTGTAGAGAGTTGTACTCAACAGATCGACGGACTCTCTATCCTGTAGAGAGTCGTACTCGACTGATCCTGACTCTCTCTCCAATAGAGAGTCGTACTCAACTAATCAATACACTCTCTATCCTATAGAGAGTCGTACACAACAGATCGACGGACTCTCTATCCTGTAGAGAGTCATACTCGACTGATCCCCGACTCTCTCCAATAGAGAGTCGACACTCGACTAATCATACCAGGGACCACCGTCCAAATGACACACTAATCACCCTTCACTTAACCATTACACAACTCATGGTTGGTAACAGTATGCAACATACGGGTATTGGAAATAAATCCTACATTTAGGGCATTACTTACCCATAGATGACCTTTTTCCAATTTATAAATTGGGTCATCCCCCGTACTAACATTTACACCCTACTAAACATCTAGGTTAATTTGCATCACATCTATAACTCCTAAATCATGATAGGGTATATGTGATATCAACAATTGAGCATAAATATATCCAACGATAAGTTCAAGCATACGATAAAGAGAACAGGGTCAAGGTAATATGAACACCTAACATGCTCATATCAATAACTAAATCTGAATGCAATACATCTACCCGGACCAGGTAGGAAATTACCCACCTGTTATGTAGACTACATTGTCCGTCTTTACATCCGAGATTCCATCTCGTATCAACATCCTGTACACAACACAACATTTATAGTTAAGTGCAAGCATATAACGAATGATTGATTCGAGTCCTACATTGACTTCGCATCTCGATCAACTAATTGAATAGTTTCTTCCATTATCTTTTAATCACCATACCAACTGTCAATTTAATCATAGCTAATCAAGCTAACTAAATAACATCTCAATCTACAGTTAACATATGTTCATAAGCATTAAGATTCAAACTGACCTGGTTACGCTTCAATCGCACAACCTCCTTGTCCACCTATTAGCACCCAATCTGAATCAATTAACCTCGTTCGTCCATACTAGTGAACTCGATCACATAACAAGCTACACCTATACAATTCATTAACAATTACTTACTGAGCTAACAATTAATCAGAGAACATAGCACACATACATCATTTATTCAAACTTCATTCAAATTACAAATTATCCGGAAAAATCTCCCGTGACGGCGTTGGAATCGGGCTAAGATAGAGGATAACCAAAGAACATCAACAAACAACCTAACAACGCCTAAAAATCAAATCAGAATTATAGTTTACCTTCGCTCTACCAATCGAACAACACACGCATCGAATTTGCCCCCAAATCCACAGAGCTACTACTAGCAATTGGAGGTGGCGGCAGATGGAGAAAATCGTCGGTGACACTGGCTGTTGTCGGTAGAACGAAGGGGTCGGAGGAGATGTTGCAGTCGCGGCGTGTTGTCCATGAGCGGCAACCAAAAGGGGCGGCAGCACCTGCTGCCGTCGAACCAGAAGGAACAACGAAGGGGAAAACAAATGGCCGACGCTCGAGTGAGATCCAGAGGGCTACGGCGACGGGTGGCAACAGATCCCTCACGGCGGCGTTGGCTCGCACCGATCCGCCGGCGGGAGTGATGGGATAGCGACGGGCAGTTCGGCAGCCGCACACCGAGCGACTTGTAGAGGCAGCCCTGGGACGGCGGCCATGGGCAGCGGCACGGCAACAGCGGCTGTCGCCACCGGCACGCGGGGGAGAAGGCGACGATAGGGCTCCGACGCGGTGGCAGCGACTTAGCGGCGGCTACCGGCGTGGTCGGCTGGCTTAGGGCGTCGGCGATCGACGAGCAGCTTGCGCTGACAGCGGCGTGGCCGGCGCGTGAGGGAGAGGCGGTGATGGAGGCGCGGCAACGGAGCACAGCGATTGCCTGGCCGGCGCCGGCGCGCGAGGGAGAGGCGGTGATGGAGGCGCGGCGACGGTGAGGAATCGTGAGAGAAAAGGATCGGACGGGGAAGAGAAACGGCGCGATGGGGAATTAAGGGGAAACGGAAAGAATATAAAGGGTTTAAATTAAACCCATTAATTCCTTGCAGATAGTCTAAATAGGCTTTACAAAGCCTATCCGCTTTATCCCCATAAAATGTCCATAAGACCTCCGTTTAATTCCAGAAAAATTTCTAAAAATTTCTGAAAAATTCCACAAGATGTTTTATCAATTACCGAGGAATATTATTATTATTTTTTTATTTTTTTTTTCTCCGATATTTTACATTCTCCCCCACTTATAAAAAAATTTGGTCCCCAAATTTCGTACCAACATGCAAAAATTACTTCAAGCAAGTTTTCGAAAGGACCACATACATTCCTCAAGTGACCCGATGAGACTATCGAGCTCGGATAGTATCTTCCAGCTCCCACATAGCCTCCTCATCGGTATGATGCGGTCATCCAACCTTTACGAGTCGGATGGTTTTCGTCCCACTATTGTCGCTCCTTGCGACCCAGGTTCCACCCTGGAATCACCTCGTAAGTCGCATTAGATTGAGGTAGAATTCGGAACCTCTTTCAGAACATAATCAACATGCGACACGTATTTCCTCAGTATAACAATAGGAAATACGTTGTGAGCACCCGCAAGTGTCGGAGGTAAAGCCAACCGATAAGCTACACCTCCATAATCCACGACACCGTGATCCAATAGATCCTCCAATGTTCAATTACGCCGCATACCCATCAGTCCGCAGATGAAATGTTGTACTGAGCCGAAGCTCTGTGCTCATAGTCTGATGCAGACTCTGTCAAAATCGCGAGGTATATCGTGAATCTCTATCTGATATGGTACTTAAGAGTACCTCACGCAATCTGATAATTTTTCGGTAATACAACTCTACCGAATGATCCAACAAGTACGACCCACGAATAGAAAGGAAATGAGCTGATTTGGTCAGTCGATCCACACTCTCCCAAATCGGCATGTCCTTTACGGGTCCTAGGCAATCCCGTAACCCAATCAATCGTGATATGCTCCCACTTCCATTCCGGAATCGGAATTTTCTAGAGCAATCCAGCGGGTTTTTGATGTCCAGCCTTCACCTACTGACATAACTAAACATCGAGCAAAGAAAATCGCTATAACTCTCTTTATACCATTCTAACCAGTATAAGCATTTCAACTCTCGGTACATCTGAGTACCTCCAAGGTATATAGCCCATCCCGAATGATGTGCTTTTTGTAGCAACTCTTCCTTAAATACCGCAACTCCGGAACCCACTATCCTTATCAGAGATGGGGAAAATTATCTTCTCAAAGAGTGATTTCAGATTCGATCTCTAGATTTCAGCAGTAAGTTTATGATCTCGCAACCAAGTGATCCTTGATCACTTGGTTACCAGGATTCATAAACTTTAGTACTTAGCCTGGAGGTCTAGAGTTCGAATCCTGGGGAAGGCAAAAATCCACTTCCAGGGGTGGGAAGACTAGGTGGGTAACGATAGGCCAACAGGGGCGACGGTCGTCGACCAATAGGGGTCGTCGAATTCCGCCAATAGGGGCCCGGTCGTTACAATAAAAAGGCGTCAAATAAATTGTCACGCCCCGAAGGAGACCCCGCCAGACAAAAATCCGACAGCATCTCCCCTGTACGGGTGACAATCCCAATTTACATACAAGGCCTACACGGCCACTATACATCGGTCAACACGACCGGAATCCAAACTCACACGCAGTTATATAATTTGGCCTCAGGCCATCAACCAAAATAAATGATAAACAGTCTACCATAAATCGACTTACCCCTTCTGCCATCTGGGCAGGAATACTCACCAAAATCCAATCAAACCAAAATCCGAATAAGGTCCATACGGACACCAAAAATCCAAATACAAAATCAATCTCCAAACCTATACATGTCCTCTAACCAAAATATCCAAACCATAAAGCAAATATCCAAAATAAAACATTCACGATTTAGTGGGGTCCCGAATGACTCTCCGACCTTCATCCCAAATAGATATAAATCAACGGGTGAGTTCAAAGAACTCATGAGTATAGTAGATATGCAAAGTAAGGTATAGCTAATAATAAAATATCATGCCAAGACAGCCTCACATAAATAGGGTATGCAAGCAAGAAATACAAAATGATCAGATTACTCAATCTCCTACCCCGATATAGGAGCATGTGCTCGACTAGAAGTAATAGAGTCCTCGACCATATATAAACATGTATCCTCAGATGCATGACAATCATATGCACATCCAAGGCATCAATACAATAATGCAAAGAAACACAATACAAAATGCAATCCGTGCAAAGTGCATGCCGTACTAATGACACGGTCACCCCGACGCTACATACCGCCTCACACGCAATGGTGAAGCCGAGTGGGTAGGGCTATGACAATGTGCACTCGCCATCATCGCTTCCCGAGTGACCGAGTGGACAGGATGTCGCTTGAGTACACCTATCCTCCCGCCTAAACATAGTGGGGAGCTAAGCTCTCATCTCCTGTCATAGGCCGAGGAGGGATCCTCGCCGCTACCACGCCTCATCGCTACCCATGAGCGGACCAATGGAGCTCGACAGAGCAATCGCACACACCTCCCGATGTACCACTAACCCATGAGTGGCAAGTGTGTGCAGTATGTAACTAGTCATGGCTCAACAATAATGGAACCCCGTCTACCAAAGATGCAATCATGCAAAAATGGTGCATGATACTAAAACATGTAAATCCTACTCAAAATACCTATCCAATAATATGTACAATCAATATGTACATATCCCTAATCCATATACTATGATCCAAATCAAACAGGAAAATATAATCATATCCTATCACATGCATGTATCTAGTAGGCACCAAAATCATACCAGGCATATAAACATGAAAAAGTTATTGTAAGCTATCCTAACTAGCATATCAACTTGACTTAATCTAAAAGTTAAGTCAAAATACACGCTTCAATATATCCGTAAGAATGAAACGCCACGCATCGGGACCCGCCGTGATCAAAACCTGAGGCATAACTATAAGCAATACGTAATCGAACGATTCACCGACAAATCGAATAATTAATCGATTTCCTTCATAACCCAATACTCCAAAGTAAATCCATCAAATCCAAGCACACGACAACGTGCTAAATTACTACTATGTATCCCCAAGTAGATCCTCAACCCGTAGATCACAAATTGTGATTAACTCCTCAATCCAAGAACATATCCTTGCAATTAATCTCACCATGATCAATACTCATCATATGAAAATATTATCCATCTCACAATAAATGATCGAATCGAATCTTACATCGACCTCATATCCGATCCACTAGATTGATTTGATTATTCTATTCAATCTAATCAACCCTCCATACATAATTACAAAACATCTCACCGATCAGAAGTATAAATCCAACCTAACCCTAAATGAAACACTCACTCCATTAGTCCTTTCTCACTCACACACAGTCGAGCAAAATACACCTGATCCCCAAACACCAATCTCATCACAAATATCCACACACAGCAGCAATTAAATTCAACAGTACTCAAAATAAAGCTGAGAATACCTTCCTTAGAAGTTCCTCGGCAACCCCTTCTCCTCCTATCCTCTGTTCACCTGAGCAACTCCCCTTTTTGCCACTGCTAGCCAACCAAAACCCCAACTCACAGTGTTAGGGTTTGCAATGAACATGAATCCTGCCCAAAATCAAGGTAAAGGATAGACAACTCACCTACTCCAAACGGAAATCTCAACCCTAGATCCAAATTGCGTGCAACCGCTGCCGACTAAACCTCCCAGACGCTCGGTTCACCGGAGTTCCTGCTGCTACCTTGGCACCCCACACGGCATCAGGACTTCAATCAAGCGGTGGAAAACGCTACAACGGGCGATGAGCGAGGAGCCATGGATGGGGAGGGCGGCGTGCGCGTCTCGGCAGCAATGGCGGCTCTGCCGATGATCGCACGGCGGCACGACAATAACATCGGCCGGGCGGCAACGACGATGGATCGCGGGCGACGGCGGAACTCCTGTGGCCGTGGAGGCCGGCGCGTGCGGCGGTGGACGGCAAGCGCGCATCACGTCGAGGCGGCGGTGCTCGCGGGTGGCTCAGAGGCGAGGTCGGCAGCGCCGGCTGCTGCGGAGAAATCGACGACCTTGGCGTCGGGCGGCAAAGGGAAGGAAACCGTCGTGGAGGCATCGGCGCAGTGGGGAAAAAGAAGGAAAAAGAAAATAAGTAAATAGTAAATAGAAAACTTAGGTTTTTAGGTTAATAAAGTTTATTAACCCCTCAATACTGATAAACCAAACAGGCCCTTTAAAAGCCTATTTTTTTATCCCCGTAAATATCTCGTTCGGACTCCATTTAAATCCAGAAAAATTCCTAAAAATTCCAAAAATTTCCAGGATTATTTTCCTTAACTCTTTGGCCATTAAATTTAATATTTTAAATTTTCTAGTATTTAACATTCTCCCCCACTAATAAAAATTTGGTCCCCAAATTTCCTACTCGTATATTAGTACGAGATGTCCCAACAACCATCTCAAGCATCTGGAGACAAGTCACACCTCAAGTGACTAAGTGGGGTTACTGATATCCCTTAAAAATCAAATCACACCTGCTTCTAGTAGCCCTTCCAAAGTATGAATAATATCTTCATTTCGACCACCTATAATAAGTACCTAACTGTACTAGAGTGGAGCTCGATATCCGTGACCTGTTAAAGACTATCCATAATCCGAAGGTAAATCCTGAACCACTATTACATACGATACTCACAGATCCTCCATGAACTGGAAATCGCCATAGTATAACCATCCAGCGATCCAATAAACTCATCGTATGGATCGAACGAAAATGAGTGGACTTAGCTAATCATACTAAGTCCTTTCCGAATTCCAAATAATTTTCCAACACCGTCCATCATACTAGGCTCCCACTTTCCTCTTAGTACAGAACCTTACTGATTATTTATATACCACCTTTACCAAACTTCCAAATCAACTATATTCCGCATGTCGTTCCTCCACGGAGAACGTTTCAATACTTACTATTTTCTGGATACAATCTTAAACATTTGCAACATATACAACCTATTGCAATCTTCAGCAATACCTATCAAAATATCGTGACCAAGTCTCGTGGCTCTCGGAGTAATGCAAAAGGCACTACTTACGGGCAACGACATGCTACCACGACAGACTCATAGCATCAAGATGCCATGTAGCTATCTAGCCACCTACTACATACAAATTCCAATATCACTAATTCCGAACCGGCAGAGCAAAAGTACAACTCTATTGTAGATGCTCTCTATCATCACAACAGGAATCTATCTGTTGTTCCCGAATCAATAGTAACTCTTCCTAAATTCAAATGCAACTACACAGTAGCTAGCTAAAACCTCATAAACATATATGTTCCTTTACAAAACAACATAACAACTCCTGCTAGGTCCACGTCATATATATATATATATATGACAACCCATCTCGTAGTTCCTCATTTGACGTAAACATGAGATACATCGCGATCAACCAAATCAGAAACACCCCATTCTCTGAAACATTGCATCCGCATATAAATTAACCTTCCTTTCACCCGAGAATGATCACACAACTCTGGTGTAAAAGTCAACCATCGTCTGAGCCCTGAAACTAGGTTCACAAGCTTCAGACCAAATAAATTCCATCACCCGTCAGCGGTGTAGTACCACTAGAGCATCCTATCCATACCTATGATAATAATAGAAAAATCACCATCTTCAGTGGCCGAGTACTAAACTCCAACTGCCACCATCACAAATGATCCAATCGTGTCCAGAATACACGATTTCCCAAATCCCTAGATGACTAAGTCGTCATAAGTCAAACAAGATAAACAAACCTCGTACAATTCATACCAAGTATGAAATTGTCATCACTATACACCTGCATCCTCTTTACTCTAGGCTGATGATATATCAATCATCCCTATAACTTTGATAATTGTATGACACCCTGTCACTACAATATCAACACGCCAATCATAAATCAATTCTAGAGTATACACATGTGTCCTATAGCTGATCTAAATAGATCCTCAATCCACCATGAAGGATATTCATTTCCTTCTACCACTACCGCATTTCATCATCGATAATCGATGTATAACCTCAAAGATTCATCTCTCATTGAACAATGAGTTCTAGAGCTTCTCAAGAAATAAAATACTGAGACAAATAAATATCTCATCCAACAACTCCTATAATTGGAATTTAGATTCTTCCAATTCCCATAGTGTTAAGCAACACTGCTACCAACTAAATTATCTCCTGAAAAATCGTCATTCTTACAAATACCTCTCGGCATCCTCAACCTTGCCAACTTTGAAAGACCGATCGATGACGGTATCATAGCAACTCGATTGGATTACAGCCAATTGAATGACATTGCCTTGAGTACATCACGAGCTTTAACAACCTTGTGCGCTTTACACTAGCCCTCGGCCAACGCACCATAAGAAAAAAAAATATTAGCTCGTAAAAATAACATTACCCCAGTACCAAATAAATTATCTCACAGTAGGGGATCTTCGATATCGAAACTATTTTCGAAATCACTCCGATCGCCTACTCTACTTGCCTATACTGCGGCAAGCCTAGAAGTTCCTCCAACACTACATCTGATTACTCTCGAATTATACAGGCATCCGAGAGACCTTATACCATCATGTCACAAGCATAACCTCCAAGTTAATATCCAGATATTCACATCATATCAACCAAGTCAACTATAAAACAATTAAGTCAACTCTCTCACCATAATATAACATTTCCATCAATCAACCTCTAAACATCCAAAATCATTTTCATACCCATGTGATAATCATCACAGTAATCATCTCAACATCTCACCTATCAGTGGAAACACTATTAATCCACATAATCCAAATATAAAAATCCTTTTAATCCTATCAGTGCATGTTTTAACCACAGATATCTGTAAACACATGTATCTCTCAATATATCATCAAGTAAGGTAAACTATAGTAATACCTCAATGATCAATCCTTCAACCATCAACAATTCCTTTCGAGTGAAGATGCAAACTCATCCAACTTCTGCTCTTAATGGATTCCCTATTTCACAGTGATCTAGAAAATGAATTCGACAACTGTATGAATCTAAGTGTATACACCTCTTCCGATCATTTTCTTCAAGAACCATACAACCAGCCTCATATCTCCACAAGTGTACAAACTACTTCTGATAGCGACATATATCTGAGGAGAAAACTTAAATCCATATTCCTGTTTTCCATTGGGAAATGAGTTGTTTCATCAATCTTTTATTCCTGAGACAGAGCCTTGATCACCACCAAAATAAACTAAAATTCCAACTAAACCCTCAATCACTCAAGAGATTGTTACTTTCATCACTAACATCAAATTACCATCTCTAGCCACAGACCTGATCAATATCGTGCTTGACATAATGCCACGTGAATTTAGCTAAAAGACCTCGTTCACGACTTCTACCGTTGTCTTATCCGAAGTGTAGGTTATTATCACATAGATTGACTACACTATTCTCTTGAGACACTTGTTGCAGTCATTTTATAAATATGACTCACCCTAATGCCTCCCGATAGGATCTGATGGAAGATCCACTATCCTAATCCCAAGGTAAGCCAATAAATCGTGGTGATCGAAAACAACTCAATCACTATCTTGAGCCCTTAAGTGGGGGTAAACTCTGTAATTCTAGTAAACTCTATAGTGAAATCCATTAACAATTTATCACTCAACTAAAGGCTCAAGAATTCCTCAACAATGAGTCATACAAAAATAGCATAAGGAAATATTGTCTTCCGAAAACATCCTGAACCCATGATCCCGTAATGGGTTATTTTCCCAAAATTCTCCTACATATTCCACCAAGTAACAACTTGATCATTGCAATAGTAAGAAACTATCTCCACTCCTATATAAATACCAGTTAGGTACCTATCAGTACCTTCAATGTTATCAGTCTAAGGCTCAAGCCGCTCAAGAATCAAAATCCCTATGGAACTTCGTAACTTAAACCTCCAAGGATTGTATCAACAATAGTATACATTCTTTGTCCATTGCCCCACAAAGTAATAATCTGCCTAGTATAATCAGTGAAAATATCTAACACTGTAGTCCTTGATTTCCACAACCAATGTGACGACTTGACCCCTGCTTTTCTGACTCAGTATCAGTCAGCTCTCAAAAAGGCAATGCATCTTTTCGTCACAGGTCCAAGACTCACAAACTGAACAAGTCATTTGTGGTAAACTCCATCCACGATTACGAATAGTGACCAATACACTAAATGTTATTTTCTGTTATCCACTAAACACATAGCCAAATCTAACCTGGAGTATAAACACTACGGCAACTTCGGCTGGTCACCTTGGTGGGCGACCCCTACTACGAGTCTGCACATGAGTCAAAACTCTATAGACCCTTCTGGCAACTCCATAGCCATAGATCTCACTGTCCTCTTGCGTGGTTACCCTGCACCACGTCTCGGTGCAGGTGCACGCCCACCTCGTCTCATATCTGTTAAATTATTACAGATGCTACTAGAACAGATGTTACTAGAAGTAATAACATATAAAATTAATCATCATACCTATTTTGCCACAGGAGAGGTTCCTTCGCTTCCAAATCCCCATATTGACCTCGTCATAAATCCTCAAATTTCCGAAATATAAAAATCGTCGGAAATCCATACCAATCCAAAATTTTCCAAATTGCCTCGCAAAAACCTGCCAATCGTGGCGAACTCCGAAAAATCCAAAAACCCCTAGGAACTCGAAAACCTAGGCGCTCTGATACCAAATAAATTGTCACGCCCCGAAGGAGACCCCGCCAGACAAAAATCCGGCAGCATCTCCCCTGTACGGGTGACAATCCCAATTTACATACAAGGCCTACACGGCCACTATACATCGGTCAACACGACCGGAATCCAAACTCACACGCAGTTATAAAATTTGGCCTCAGGACATCAACCAAAATAAATGATAAACAGTCTACCATAAATCGACTTACCCCCTTCTGCCATCTGGGCAGGAATACTCACCAAAATCCAATCAAACCAAAATCCGAATAAGGTCCATACGGACACCAAAAATCCAAATACAAAATCAATCTCCAAACCTATACATGTCCTCTAACCAAAATATCCAAACCATAAAGCAAATATCCAAAATAAAACATTCACGACGAGTGGGGGTCCGGCAGCTGCACTCTCCTGACAGCTTCATCCTGAAATAGATATAAATCAACGGGGTGAGTTCAAAGAACTCTGCGGGTATAGTAGATATGCAAAGTAAGGTATAGCTAACAATAAAAATATCATGCCAGTACAGTCTCACATAAATAGGGTATGCAAGCAAGAAATACAAAATGACTGTACTTACCTGAATCTCCTACCCTGATATAGGAGCATGTGCCTGACTAGAAGTAATAGAGTCCTGACCATATATAAACATGTATCTTGTATGCATGACAATCATATGCACATCCAAGGCATCAATACAATAATGCAGCAAACACAATACAAAATGCAATCCGTGCAAAGTGCATGCCGTGTCAATGACATGGTCACCCCTGACGCCAGTCAGCCGCCTCACATGCAATGGTGAAGCCGAGTGGGTAGGGCTATGACAATTGTGCACTCTGCCATCACTGCTCCTGAGTGACCGAGTGGACAGGATGCTGTCGGAGTACACCTATCCTCCTGCCCCAAACATAGTGGGGGAGCTAAGCTCTCATCTCCCGGTGTCATAGGCCAGAGGAGGGATCCCTGCCCGCTACCACGCTGCCTCATCGCTACCCATGAGCGGACCAGCGGAGCCTGACAGAGCAACTGCACACACCCTCCTGATGTACCACTAACCCATGAGTGGCAGTGTGTGCAGGCCATGTAACTAGCTGCGGGCTCAACAATAATGGAACCCCGTCCAGCCAGCATGCAATCATGCAAAAATGGTGCATGATACTAAAACATGTAAATCCTACTCAAAATACCTATCCGAATAATATGTACAATCAATATGTACATATCCATAATCCCAATAACTATGATCCAAGTCAAACAGGGAAATATAATCATATCCTATCACATGCATGTATCTAGTATGCACTAAAATCATACCAGGCATATAAACATGAAAAAGTTATTGTAAGCTATCCTAACTAGCATATCAACTTGACTTAATCTAAAAGTTAAGTCAAAATACCCGCCTGAATATATATCCGCAAGAATGCAAACGTCACGACCGGGGACCTGCCTCGTGACCGAAACCTGCATAAAGCATAACTATAGTCAAGCACAAAAATACAATTCACCGACAAATCGAATAATTAATCGATATCCTTCATAACCCAATACTCCAAAGTAAATCCATCAAATCCAAGCACACGACAACGTGTTAAATTACTACTATATATCCCCAAGTAGATCCTCAACCCGTAGATCACAAATTGTGATTAACTCCTCAATCCAAGAACATATCCTTGCAATTAATCTCACCATGATCAATACTCATCATATGAAAATATTATCCATCTCACAATAAATGATCGAATCGAATCTTACATCGACCTCATATCCGATCCACTATATTGATTTAATTATTCTATTCAATCTAATCAACCCTCCATACATAATTACAAAACATCTCACCGATCAGAAGTATAAATCCAACCTAACCCTAAATGAAACACTCACTCCATTAGTCCTTTCTCACTCACACACAGTCGAGCAAAATACACCTGATCCCCAAACACCAATCTCATCACAAATATCCACACACAGCAGCAATTAAATTCAACAGTACTCAAAATAAAGCTGAGAATACCTTCCTTAGAAGTTCCTCGGCAACCCCTTCTCCTCCTATCCTCTGTTCACCTGAGCAACTCCCCTTTTTGCCACTGCTAGCCAACCAAAACCCCAACTCACAGTGTTAGGGTTTGCAATGAACATGAATCCTGCCCAAAATCAAGGTAAAGGATAGACAACTCACCTACTCCAAACGGAAATCTCAACCCTAGATCCAAATTGTGTGCAACCGCTGCCGACTAAACCTCCCAGACGCTCAGTTCACCGGAGTTCCTACTGCTGCCCTGGCACCCCACACGAAGCCACCGTGACCCCCCCTCAATCCGGCGGTGGAAAACGCTACAACGGCGATAGTAGCAGAGGAGCCGGCGGAGGATGTGGTGGATGGGGGGAGGGCGGCGTGTGCGTCTCGGCGAGCAGCGGCACGGTCGTCGGCATCGCTACTGGCGGCGACAATGAACATCGGCCGGGCGCGAGCGAACGAGATGGATGCGAAGCGAGGCGAAATCCGTGGTCGTGGAGGTCGTCGCGTGCGGCGGTGGACGGCAAGCGCGCATCACGTCGAGGCGGCGGTGCTCGCGTGTGGCTCAGAGGCGAGGTCGGCAGCGCCGGCTGCTGCGGAGAAATCGACGACCTTGGCGTCGGGCGGCAAAGGGAAGGAAACCGTCGCGGAGGCGTCGGCGCAGCGGGGAAAAAGAAGGAAAAAGAAAATAAGTAAATAGTAAATAGAAAACTTAGGTTTTTTGGTTAATAAAGTTTATTAACCCCTCAATACTGATAAACCAAACAGGCCCTTTAAAAGCCTATTTTTCTTATCCCCGTAAATATCTCGTTCGGACTCCATTTAAATCCAGAAAAATTCCTAAAAATTCCTTAAAATTCCGAAAATTTCCAGGATTATTTTCCTTAACTCTTTGGCCATTAAATTTAATATTTTAAATTTTCTAGTATTTAACAATTTCACTCCACCACGCACTCGGTAAGTGCATGGGAGACTATAGTGATCAATCTCCCTTGTTGCACTTGGTGCAGCTGTTCGCGCTCCAACAACTCCATTGTAGCTACCCAGTAGCTTGTTAAATTCAACGAACACTTCTACTCCATACAATTACAAATCCAGATAATAACTACTAAAGTCATGTCATATATATGACAGACTGTCCCGTAGTTTCTTAACTGACGTAGGCATAAGATATGCTTCATTCAACTGCATCGGAATCGTTCTGATCCCTGAAATGACGCATCTGCGTACATCATCCTTTTTATTCACTTCGGAAGGATTAATAGTACTGGCGTAAAAGTGAACCGCCATCTAGGTCCTGTAAACTTGTTTCACCAGCTTTCAACTAAATGATTTCCAACATCATCTTTGTCAAATAAGTCTGTGGTATAGTAATGCTAAGACATTCTATCCACATCTACAGTACTAACCAAAACATACAAGGAAAATCACCATCTACGGTGGTCGAGTGCGCAACTCCAACTACCACAATCTACAGTGGTCAAGTTACGCAACTCCAACAACTACAAAAGGATCCTATCGTGTTCAGGATACACGATTCTCAAATCCCGTGATGACTAAATCGTTAATTAGTCTAGCAACTTAATCAAAATTCATACAATTCATACCAAGTATGAAATTATCGTCTCCACACACCTACATCCCCTTTACTCTAAGCTGATGATATAATAATCATCTCAACGACAATGATAATTGTATGACATCATGTCACTACAATATCAACACATCAGTCGTAAATCAACCTAGAGTATACGCAGGTGTCCTTAGCTGATCTAAATAGATCATTTATCCATAACGAAGGATATTCTTCACAATAACTACTGTATTCTATCATCGATAATCGATGCATACCTTCAAAGGTTCATCTCTCTTTCAACAAAGAATTCCGGATCTTCTCGAGGAGGAATACTGGGCTAGATAAATATCCCCTCCAACATCTCCTATAATTACAACTCACCCTCTTCCAATTTCTATAGTGTTTAACAACACTGATACCCACAAAACTATCACTCAATATGTGATCTTCGATACCAGACTATTTTCGCAATCAATTTGATTGCCTACTCCACTTGCCTAAGCAATGACAAGGCTAGGAGTTCATCCGAAACTTCATCCGAATGCTCTCGGATTATACGCACATCCGAGATACATATCATACCATAATCTCAATAATTTGACCATCCGTAAGGATGTCTACAGTAAAGATATGTCTATCAGAGTCTAAGGGCATCCCTTAATTTCTTAATTGTTGGTCCAAATTTCACCTGACGGTAGAGATACCATCGACCTACAAGTCGATGTAAAGGACCTTTCTAATCCGACTGAGAATGTTCTAGATACCGATACATGTAACTACAAGCATCTCTCAACATATTAACCCAGAGGGTAAAACTGGAGTAATACCCAGAACGATAAATTATCTGTCGATCCGATCCAAAGGCTCCCCGCAGGTCTCCTCCTTTCTCCGAAGAGAACAAGATCAGATCCAACAGTCCGCGACAAAGCGGTTGCATTTTTGCGACGAATAATCCGGGGATTTTCCTAGACCATATGATCTCATCACTTAAATCCTACGAGTTGCAATTGTAGAATACAAAATAGATACGACCATCGTCGTATACTCTCTCCTTTGTACTAATCAAATCACATCTGGAGGTAACTGCTGAATCTTCTAAGATGTCTTCTGCTGATGCTGCTCCTGTGCTGATCTCTGCTGTCGAGACGATGCATCTTCCTCCTGGAATACCATCGATAGTCTTCAACTGAGTCTTCAAAGTACACCTCCTCCACTGTACTGGTTGCTCAATAATAGCAACAGCTGAACTGCTCCAACAGATAATCTGGCTTCACGTGTCTTCGTGATCTGCACTGCACGCACATAATCCCTTCGAAGTCTTTGTTCTGATTTTGCTGATATCCACAAGAACCTTCTGATGATCTGTGATTGGTCTTCTATAATCGGAAAATAGCTCAAAGTCTGACTCTGATCTTGCTCATTTATCCATAGTCGGAGACTTCTGACTCTATTAAATTGACCTGCAATATTTGCTTACCGGTCTCCAACTCTTAAACCCTTGTACGGAGTCATTTCTAAACTCATGTCTCAATCCAACGTCTTTCGGCAGGATCTGGTAGAAGATCTCGGCATCCTAATCCAACTATAAGCCAATAACTCTGGGCGGCTTAAATCATCCATCCATCTTCTTGAGCTATTAGGTGGTCGTAACCTCCGCAAGTCTCACGACTCTGCACCGTATACTGTTACTAACCGATCACCCTTTCTTGAAGCTCAAGAATTCCTTATAATGTGTCACTAAAAGTGACATGGGAAAATACTCTCTTTCAACATCACTAAACCATGATCAAGTGATATTTTATTTCCCGAAGGTCATTTTCTGCATTTTCACCAAATATCGTCTTGATCCCGATAATTGTATGCAAACAACTCTTCTTTCTCGGTATAACATGAGTTAAGTACTCAAAAGTACTCTCAAAGTTATACAACTCAGTACGAACAACTCAGGGATAAAATCCCTATGAAACTCCATAACCTAGCCTTCCGCTATCTGCATCAATAATAGTCTACAAGTCTGTTCATTACCCACAGGTAATGATCCGACTAGCACAGTTAGTGGAAATCTCTAAGACTGTAGTCTCTGATTTCCATAATAAATGTGACGACTTGGCCCCATTTTTCGACTCGGTATCAGTCGGCCCTCAAAGATAAATCACCTTTTCGACACAGGTTCAAGACTCACAAACTTAACAGGTCGTTTCCGGGTTCAATACATACCACGGTTACGAACAATAACCAACAAACTATAGGTCATTCCCTGTTATAAGCATCTAAATGCATAGGCAATAAAACTGGGAGTATAAACACTAAGGTAACTCCGGTTGGTCGTCTCGGTGGACGACCTCTACTAAAAGTCTACACATGTGTCATATCTCTATTGTATACACCTACTGTTCAAATTTAGATAAATATCTACTAAACCATAAGTTTTTCAGGAATTCATACCTCGTGCTGCTTGGAGCCCAAGCCGCTGTCCATCTCATCTCAAAAACCAAAATCGAATAAAACGACTCCCGAGAATCCAAGACTCGATACAAAAACAACATTGTATGGCATCGCAGAACCTTGGGCTCTGATACCACTAAAGTTGTCACGCCCCGAGAGCATAACGAGCCGAAAATCGAACGGACGACACCTCCCCTGTACGTGGCAACATTTCGGGTTAATACAAGGTCCGTAGGCCCACAATAACAACAATATATATAACAATATAACCAAACCACAACATATCAAACTACTACAACAAATACACAGCGGAAACGATATAACAACAATACAATCCCACACATGCATACCGGTATGACTAACACCATAACATAAAGAAAATCTCGACAAAACCCGCACCAACATATACGTACATCACATGAATATAACATCACGAAAACTCCGAATGCAAAATGATACATACAGAAAATCCAAAACAGAAACGGGAGCCACGGAGGTGAGATGAGACAATGTCAGCCGGCAGTGCTCCAATGCCATCACGAAGTCTTCTACTTGTTACCTGGGCGATAGAAAACCCAGGGTCCGCGGGGGTGGTGAGTAAAACTCAGCAGGTAATAGAAAACATATATATATGTAATATCACATGTATTTCAACAACATAATCTAAAGGTACAATAGTATATCAACATAGTATATAAATACAATCATATACCGTCTAACCAAATAAACAACATATAAATGCAGACATACCTGAAGTCTGCCATGCTACTCTGATCCAACCTGAACATATATCAAACATATATATATAACAGGTAGAGTAGATCAACTCGCAATATACTCTAGCTACAGGTCAAGGTATCTAATGGTCTGTCCAACCCATACCAGTATCCGACACAATCGTATAACAAATGCAAGAGACATGCATGAATATGATGTACAACCAAATGCAACAAGCATAGTACAATCAAATGCAACATCACAATAATCATATATATATAGACTGTATCCATATATATATTAATCTCAACCATCCATATATATATATATATATATACATGCATATATGTATATATATATGGTAATATGCAAAGTGCCATCAGATACGGCAACGCAACATGCATGGTCATGCCTGCTCACCCCTACTCGCTACCACGACCCCAGTGTGGCCTAGGTGGCACGACATGACAACTATCCCAACTCACACCACTCTCGAGTGACCGAGTTGGGTAGTATGATCAAGTAGCATATGAGCGTAAAGAGCTCGCTACGCAACGGGGTCCTGCCGGTCACTCGACTAACACTACTAATGAGTGGTCGAGTACCACGCACTCAGACAATCAGACGCAACTCCAACTACCACCGCCTATAGTGGTAGAGTGCGACAACAAATGCTCGCCTCACACCGCTTAATCCTCGTGGAGTGCTCGGGAGGCAAGATGATGACGACTCTCTCAACCCCAAGGGAGACTATGTCGCTGAATGCATGCAAATGACATGTGTATCTTGTCACACGATAAACCATCTACCATGACTCTCTTTCAAAGAAAGAGTCATACCCATCTAATCAATACTCTCTATCCTGTAGAGAGTTGTACTCAACAGATCGACGGACTCTCTATTCTCAGAGAGTCGACGATCGATCCCGACTCTCTCCAATAGAGAGTCGACTAACTAATCAATACACTCTATCCCGTAGAGAGTCGTGACACAACAGATCAACGGACTCTCTATCCAGAGAGAGTCATACTGATCGATCCCGACTCTCTCCAATAGAGAGTCAGACTAATGATCGACGACTCTATCCAATAGAGAGTCGTACTCGACTAATCATACCAAGCTGGGACCACCGGTCCGCAGTGACACACTAATCACCCTTCACTTAACCATTACACAACTCATGGTTGGTAACAGTATGCAACATACGGGTATTGGAAATAAATCCTACATTTAGGGCATTACTTACCCATAGATGACCTTTTTCCAATTTATAAATTGGGTCATCCCCCGTACTAACATTTACACCCTACTAAACATCTAGGTTAATTTGCATCACATCTATAACTCCTAAATCATGATAGGGTATATGTGATATCAACAATTGAGCATAAATATATCCAACGATAAGTTCAAGCATACGATAAAGAGAACAGGGTCAAGGTAATATGAACACCTAACATGCTCATATCAATAACTAAATCTGAATGCAATACATCTACCCGAACCAGGTAGGAAATTACCCACCTGTTATGTAGACTACATTGTCTGTCTTTACATCCGAGATTCCATCTCGTATCAACATCATGTACACAACACAACATTTATAGTTAAGTGCAAGCATATAACGAATGATCGATTCGAGTCCTACATTGACTTCGCATCTCGATCAACTAATTGAATAGTTTCTTCCATTATCTTTTAATCACCATACCAACTGTCAATTTAATCATAGCTAATCAAGCTAACTAAATAACATCTCAATCTACAGTTAACATATGTTCATAAGCATTAAGATTCAAACTGACTTGGTTACGCTTCAATCGCACAATCTCCTTGTCCACCTATTAGCACCCAATCTGAATCAATTAACCTCGTTCGTCCATACTAGTGAACTCGATCACATAACAAGCTACACCTATACAATTCATTAACAATTACTTACTGAGCTAACAATTAACTGTAGAACATAGCACACATCCATCATTTATTCAAATCCAAGCTTACCTAACCCCACTTCATTCAGCCACAGCCTATCCAGAAAAATCTCCCGCATCGGTTGGAATCTGGGCTAAGATAGAGGATAACCAGCAACATCAACAAACAACCTAACAACGCCTAAAAATCAAACTGTAACTATAGTTTACCTTCTCGTCTCCCACCAATCGAACAACAACCCAACCACAGATACAGCCCAGCTCTACTACTCAATTTTCCCCCGAATCCACAGAGCTACTACTAGCAATTGGAGGTGGCGGCAGATGGAGAAAATCGTCGGCGGCACTGGCTGTTGTCGGTAGAACGAAGGGGCCGGAGGAGATGTTGCAGTCGCGGCGTGCTGTCCATGAGCGGCAACCAAAAGGGGCGGCAGCACCTGCTGCCGTCGAACCGGAAGGAACAACGAAGGGGAAAACAAATGGCCGACGCTCGAGTGAGATCCAGAGGGCTACGGCGACGGGTGGCAGATCCTCACGCGGCGCTTGGCTCGACCGATCCGGCCATGGAGTGATGGGATAGCGACGGGCAGTTCGGCAGCCGCACACCGAGCAAATTGTAGAGGCAGCCCTGGGACGGCGGCCATGGGCAGCGGCACGGCAATAGCGGTTGTCACCACCGGCACGCGGGGGAGAAGGCGACGATAGGGCTCCGACGCGGTGGCAGCGACTTAGCGGCGGCTACCGGCGTGGTCGGCTGGCTTAGGGCATCGGCGATCGACGAGCAGCTTGCGCTGACAGCGGCGTGGCCGGCACATGAGGGAGAGGCAGTGATGGAGGCACGGCAATGGAGCACAGCGATTGCCTGGCCGGCACCGACGCGCGAGGGAGAGGCGGTGATGGAGGCGCGGCGACGGTGAGGAATCGTGAGAGAAAAGGATCGGACGGGGAAGAGAAACGGCGCGATGGGGAATTAAGGGGAAACGGAAAGAATATAAAGGGTTTAAATTAAACCCATTAATTCCTTGCAGATAGTCTAAATAGGCTTTACAAAGCCTATCCGTTTTATCCCCATAAAATGTCCATAAGACCACCATTTAATTCCAGAAAAATTTCTAAAAATTTCTGAAAAATTCCACAAGATGTTTTATCAATTACCGAGGAATATTATTTTTTTTTCTCTGGTATTTTACAAAGATCTTCCACACACAACCAAGGAAATCGTCGGATGAGATGGCACCGATCCAGATCAGAAACACGGCAGAGAAGAAAGGTCGTTGGACGGTGATCGCAGGCTGCTGGTTGAAGGCAGTTGATAGAAATTCGTCGAGCGCCCTAGGACTGCAAGGAACACCACAACGCTGGGATCTTGGTGCCGGACAAGATGGGGGAAGGCGGCGGTGGGCTGGCTCGGGCGTCGACAGTCGCAGATCACCCTATGTTGCAGTCAATCATCAAGAAGAGGTGCGTGATCGGGCGTCGACGGTTAGTGGGAAGAGACGGCGAGTGTGCGAAGGTCGCGGCTACCGGCCGACGTGCAAGGGCGGCGGTGCGTGGGCGATGGCTACAGCAGAGGCAACCGACGGCTGGGCTTGGTCGACCACGCGAAGGGCAACGGCCATCAGATTGCTCCGGCAGGGCTCGATGCAGAGGCGGCTGCTGCTAATGGATCGGACGAGGAGAAGGCGAAGAACCGAAATAGGGAAAAGGAGATCGGGAATTGGCGCAGAACGCTCGCGGAGAGGAAGAAACGGTCGATCGGGGAAAACAGAAGGGATAGGGTTTGGGTTCGAGCGTTAAAAACCGGTCAAATGATTGAGCTAGCTCAAGTCTAACTCAATCGCCTATTTAAACCTTAATCTTTCTTCTAATCTATCATATGAACTCTAATTAATTTCAGAAAAATTTCTAAAAATCCCAAAAAAAATTCCATATGATAATTTATCAATTAACAAGGAATTTTTTTTTTCTGTGGTATTTTACAACCAACATTAAGTCCAGCTGGGTCAGGGATGATGGGAGTCGCTTCGGAGGCTCATTGGCTCCCATGTCCCCGGATTAAAATTTTCACTAATGAAAGGATTAATCCGGATGGGATGAGCTTCCTTGGAAACACCATTTCGTCGTCATGCTAACAACTTGAGTGGTCGCTCGAACAAACTAGTTGTTCAAGCAACTCTACTCTTCTAGTTGATTAGCCGCGGAAAAGACGATGGACGGATCGCCGGTTTTTGTGTTTGTCTTCGGGGTCCATGATTATACAATATATTTGCACACACACACATGCATAATCAAAACAAATAAGAACATGCTCAGATCTGTACATAAAGTTAAAATAACTTTATACCTCACGATCTTCTACCGTATGTCCTATCCTTCTCGTGGACGACGTGTGGACGAAGATCCTCCACGAGTAGAAGCCTTCTAGATCGAGTTCTCCTCTACCTTGTCTGCTGCGAACAAAGAGAAAAACCAACAATACCTTTCCTATCTAGAACCGGCCACCAAGCTAGGAAGCTTGATGCAACCGCCGGCCAAGGAATGGATGAAGATGCGCCGGCCACCAAAACAAGAGGAGCCGCCGGCCACCTTTGGGAATTGGAGGAAGATGATCTTGTCGGCCACCAATGAGAGGAGAACCGCCGGCAAAGGAAGAAGAGAGTGGCTAAGATGAAGGGCGCCGGCCAAGGAAAGCTTGAATGAATTGGGCACCGGCAACAATGTTGGATGAAGATGGTTGCCGCCCAACCTAGCTCCAAACCCTAGCCGCCCAACTCTTTCCAAACCCTAATCCCTATTCCAAAAATTATATCTTGCCGCCCAACCCTAAGCCCTTATTTATAGAATTTAGGAGAAAGTTGGTTAGCCAAAATTATAGGAACTAACTAACTCCTTTAAGGTTTCAACCTATGGATGAGCCAAACCCTAATTCTAGAATTTAGGCTTAAGCCTCCTCTAATCTCCACCGTCGGATCTAGGGATTTAATCTCCACCGTCGGATCTAGGATTTAATCTCCACCGTCGGATCTAGGATTTTATCCCAACCGTCGGATCTAGGATTTCATCCCAACCGTAGGATCTAGGATTTCATCCCAACCGTCGGATCTAGGATTTCATCCCAACCGTCGGATCTAGGATTTCATCCCAACCGTCGGATCTAGGATTTCATCCTAACCGTCGATTCTAGGGTTTCATCCTAACCATCGGATCTATGGATTTAATCCAACCGTTGGTTCTAGGGTTTCATCCCAACCATCGGATCTATGGATTCAATCCAACCGTTGGTTCTAGGTTTTGTTTTACATTCTTGGATCTAGACTTCACAAGGATTATAATAGGCTACGATAGGGACCATAAGGAGGAGTTGGGTCTTGGCCACCCGATGGATCGGAACCACACAATCTTGATCCATCAATGATGTTCCATTCCACTAGAGGATCATCATTGAACTACCTCACCAACCCCCATAAATTAATATGGGCTCCATATATTATTTGTACATTAATCTCCCCGTGTTTAAGATATCGAATGTCCGTCAATTAATTGATTTACTGACCATCAATTAATTAACATCTAACTCCTCAAGTAGTACCACTCAACCTTATCATCATGTTGACTAAGTCAACCAGCTGGGTTTACATGATGAACCTTATGAGCTCCTCAAGGGGACATCATCAACCTAATATATAGGACACGGTTTTCTCCTATAATCAATGGCACACCATGTAAATAATATTATTTCCCAACTTACCGGGCTTATTGATTTAATCCATTTAAATCTCACCCACTGGTAAATCAAAGAAATAAATACTAAGTATATGTGCCCGTTATTATATCGGGATTAAGAGTATGTACAACATAATATCCGAGGTCCGATTCAATTATGTAGTCAGCACTAAATTGAATCACCTCTATGTAGGTCCTGCTCAATACACCTAAGTGTACTAGTGTAACTCTATGTTCAAGATAAAACAATACCAAGCTACACTACAACCATGCCAATGGTTTGTCCAAAACCATCTTGGTTGTGAGCCTTTACTTATATTTTACAAGGGACTGATAACATGATCTTCTGTGCCACACCAAGCACCATGTTATTTACAATGTAAAATATTAGATAATATGCACACATATATAATGAATATATAAAATGCAAACAATGATCATGTGATTCTTATTTCAAAATAAAATGTTCATACAAAAAGAGCTAGGCTTTCAGTATACATTCCAACAAGGGAGACCAGACAGTTGGTGAAAGCCCTGGTGAGTTAAATCGGATGTCAAGAATGGTAAGTCTGGTAGGGCAGCCAGCAGGTAAGCCTCTAGTGAAAATATGAGGTCGAGTCCTCTGTAGGGGGACAAAGCTAGGCGTCAATCCGACGAATAATCCATGTGGAACTTAGATGTCGAGATCGAGCAGTATTACTACTACTACTATTGTATTTTATACTGTTTGCTTTTGCTAATCTCGTATTATAGGGAATATCTAGTCGACTGAATGGATTCTAGTGGACTGAGTATGATCCAGTCAACTAGATACACAATTGGCAAGATTAGTTGGTGATCGATCGAAGATCTGACAGCCCAAATGGAAAGAGTTCCAGTCGACTGGAAAGGCAAACTTCCCAATACAGAGTCAGGTGACCTGGAATCGACTATAATAGGTCTAGTCGGTTGGGAAGACCGAAGTACCATATTGATAGACTGATGTGGAGTCGAGTACTAGAGGGCATTCCAGTCGACTGAAAATGGCTTATAAAAGAAATGCATGACCAGCTTCAAAACAAACTAATCTACTACGTCCAAGTGTTGTTGCAAGAATTATTCATCCGTGAAAGCATCTACACGTTAACACTTCGCACTCTGAGCTACATTTCTACATTCAAAAGGAGTGTCGGTATAAGCTTTACATTGTATTTACTTTTCGCTCTTGCATTTAATTTCTAGAGGGAAGGTAGTGTGTTACCTTTCTCTCTCATCTTTGTAAAGCGAATACCCTTCGAGTTCGAGAGTTTCGAATCAGAGGGATTTTTAGTCATTGCCCATCGAGGTAGATCTCGCAGAGCTATGGACCTTGGAGTAGCAACCCTACTAGGGTTGTGAACCAAGTAAAACAATCTTATCATATTTCTTTTTCCACTGCAATTACTCTTTAATTTCTTAAAAGATAAAATAAGTTTTTAAAAGAAATTTTTTAATATTCCGAGATTCACCCCCCTCTCTCGGACAACTCCGATCCAACAGGTAAATGATCTATTGTCACATAAATCTCGTATCGGTGGAAGCCTCATTTAGTAGGGTGTTTCTTTGTTTTATACAATTCTCGTTTCAAATCTTTGCCGATTAGAATTATGATGGCATATTCTAGAGTTCATATATGCTAATTTAACACTTTTTTTCTCCATGTGCCAAGCTGCAAATCATATAACATGAACGTTAAGGATATCTTTCTTGGCCTATTAATTAGGTTGAGTTGAATTTTGATAATTTACCTTCTGAAGAACAATGTTATCAAAAAGTGTACAAATGTTGTGTTTCCTTAGAAGGATAGAAGGAAAGAATGGGAAGTAAAGTGATGAGAAAAGAAACAGATAATTTTTCTGTTAGTTGAACTATATCAAACTAAATACTAGATGATGATAAAGAAGGTGATGAGTAGGCAGGGCCGTAACTTCCAAGAGGTCAAAGAGGCAACCGTCTCAGGGCCCGACTTAGAAAGGAGCCCATAGAAAAAAAATTTAAAGACTTAATCGTAATTTTTAAAATATTATAGAGTTTTTTATAATATTATAAAAACTAATTAAAGGGCATAGTAGACCTATTCACTCACTACAAAAAATCAATTATTTAGCGACAAATATTTGCGAAAAATTATTTTCGTCGCAAATTTGCGACAAATTTAGCAACGAAGTTACAAAATATTGCTAATCAGCAACTAATTTAGCAACAAAAATATTTCAAAGTAAATTAGCAACAAATAATATTTCGTTCCCGATTTTGTCATAAATTTAGCGACGAATATTTATTTTCGTCGCAATTTTACAACGAATTCAATATTCGTTGCAAATTTGGCGACAAATATTTATTTTTCGTCGCTAATTTAGCGACGAATTATGAATTCATCGCAGATTTTTATTTTATTTAAAAAATAATAAAAAAACAAGTTCGTTAACGAGTTTCAAGGATAGTTTTTTTAAATATTTTGCAACGAATCCAACGATTCGTTGGAAACTTTTATTTTTAGAAAAAAAAATATTAAAAATTCTTCGAAGCCGGTTAAGTGACTTAGAGAGTTCGGAATGAGATGAAACAAGTTTCTATGTATTCGTCTAGTTCCCCTGATTATATATATATTTTTAAAAATCAATTTAACCTAAAATATTGCGATACGTGATTTTTTAAACATGAATTAGATTTCTCAGACACATTGATATTCAAAAATTCACTG
Source organism: Wurfbainia villosa (assembly GCA_025175895.1). Taxonomy (NCBI): domain Eukaryota; kingdom Viridiplantae; phylum Streptophyta; class Magnoliopsida; order Zingiberales; family Zingiberaceae; genus Wurfbainia; species Wurfbainia villosa. Next base: position 3,320,327 of record CM046005.1, read on the forward strand.
ATTAAATTTTTTTTTTTACGATATTTATATAATGAGGAGAACTAGACGAACATATTGGCACTGATTTTATCTCATTCCGAGATCTGTAAGTCAGTTAACGAGTTTCAAGTATTTTATTTATTTTTTTAAAAAAATTATTTAGCGACGAATCTGTGGATTCGTTGCAAAATTTTATTTTTAGAAAAAAAAATATTAAAAATTTTTCGAAGCCGGTTAAGTGACTTAAAGAGTTCGGAAGAAGATGAAACAAGTTCCTATGTGTTCGTCTAGTTCCCCTGATTATATATATATTTTTAAAAATCAATTTAACCTAAAATATTGTGATACGTGATTTTTTAAACATGAATTAGATTTCTCAGACACATTGATATTCAAAAATTCACTGATTAAAATTTTTTTGACGATATTTATATAATGAGGAGAACTAGACGAACATATTGGCACTGATTTTATCTCATTCCGAGATCTGTAAGTCAGTTAACGAGTTTCAAGTATTATATTTATTTTTTTAAAAAAATTATTTAGCGACGAATCTGTGGATTCGTTGCAAAATTTTATTTTTAGAAAAAAAAATATTAAAAATTTTTCGAAGCCGGTTAAGTGACTTAGAGAGTTCGGAATGAGATGAAACAAGTTCCTATGTGTTCGTCTAGTTCCCCTGATTATATATATATTTTTAAAAATCAATTTGACCTAAAATATTGCGATACATGATTTTTTAAACGTGAATTAGATTTCTCAGACACATTGATATTCAAAAATTCACTGATTAAAAATTTTTTTTACGATATTTATATAATGAGGAGAACTAGACGAACATATTGGCACTGATTTTATCTCATTCTGAGATCTGTAAGTCAGTTAACGAGTTTCAAGTATTTTATTTATTTTTTAAAAAAAAATATTTAGCGACGAATCTGTGGATTCGTTGCAAAATTTTATTTTTAGAAAAAAAAATATTAAAAATTCTTCGAAGTCGGTTAAGTGACTTAGAGAGTTTGGAATGAGATGAAACAAGTTTCTATGTGTTCGTCTAGTTCCCCTGATTATATATATATTTTTAAAAATCAATTTAACATAAAATATTGCGATACGTGATTTTTTTAAACATGAATTAGATTTCTCAGACACATTGATATTCAAAAATTCACTGATTAAAATTTTTTTGAAGATATTTATATAATGAGGAGAACTAGACGAACATATTGGCACTGATTTTATCTCATTCCGAGATCTGTAAGTCAGTTAACGAGTTTCAAGTATTTTATTTATTTTTTTTAAACAATTATTTAGCGACGAATCTATGGATTCGTTGCAAAATTTTATTTTTAGAAAAAAAAATATTAAAAATTTTTCGAAGCCGGTTAAGTGACTTAGAGAGTTCGGAATGAGATGAAACAAGTTCCTATGTGTTCGTCTAGTTCCCCTGATTATATCTATATTTTTAAAAATCAATTTAACCTAAAATATTGCGATACGTGATTTTTTAAACATGAATTAGATTTCTCAGACACATTGATATTCAAAAATTCACTGATTAAAAATTTTTTGACGATATTTATATAATGAGGAGAACTAGGCGAACATATTGATCGATTTTATCTCATTCGAGATCTGTAAGTCAGTTAACGAGTTTCAAGTATTTTATTTATTTTTTAAAAAAAATTATTTAGTGATTTAATCTGTGGATTCGTTGCACAATTTTATTTTTAGAAAAAAAAATATTAAAAATTCTTCGAAGTCGGTTAAGTGACTTAGAGAGTTTGGAATGAGATGAAACAAGTTCCTTTGTGTTCGTCTAGTTCCCCTGATTATATATATATATTTAAAAATCAATTTAACCTAAAATATTGCGATACGTGATTTTTTAAATGTGAATTAGATTTCTCAGACACATTGATATTCAAATATTCACTGATTGAAATTTTTTTGACGATATTTATATAATGAGGAGAACTAGACGAACATATTGGCACTGATATTATCTCATTCCGAGATCTGTAAGTCAGTTAACGAGTTTCAAGTATTTTATTTATTTTTAAAAAAAAATATTTAGAGACGAATCTGTGGATTTGTTGCAAAATTTTATTTTTTGAAAAAAAAAATATTAAAAATTCTTCGAAACCGGTTAAGTGACTTATAGAGTTCGGAATGAGATGAAACAAGTTTCTATGTGTTCGTCTAGTTCCCCTGATTATATATATATTTTTAAAAATCAATTTAACCTAAAATATTGCGATACGTGATTTTTTAAACGTGAATTAGATTTCTCAGACACATTGATATTCAAAAATTCACTGATTAAAATTTTTTTGAAGATATTTATATAATGAGGAGAACTAGACGAACATATTGGCACTGATTTTATCTCATTCCGAGATCTGTAAGTCAGTTAACGAGTTTCAAGTATTTTATTTATTTTTTTTAAACAATTATTTAGCGACGAATCTATGGATTCGTTGCAAAATTTTATTTTTAGAAAAAAAAATATTAAAAATTTTTCGAAGCCGGTTAAGTGACTTAGAGAGTTCGGAATGAGATGAAACAAGTTCCTATGTGTTCGTCTAGTTCCCCTGATTATATATATATTTTTAAAAATCAATTTAACCTAAAATATTGCGATACGTGATTTTTTAAACATGAATTAGATTTCTCAGACACATTGATATTCAAAAATTCACTGATTAAAAATTTTTTGACGATATTTATATAATGAGGAGAACTAGACGAACATATTGGCACTGATTTTATCTCATTCCGAGATCTGTAAGTCAGTTAACGAGTTTCAAGTATTTTATTTATTTTTTAAAAAAAATTATTTAGTGACGAATCTGTGGATTCGTTGCACAATTTTATTTTTAGAAAAAAAAATATTAAAAATTCTTCGAAGTCGGTTAAGTGACTTAGAGAGTTTGGAATGAGATGAAACAAGTTCCTTTGTGTTCGTCTAGTTCCCCTGATTATATATATATATTTAAAAATCAATTTAACCTAAAATATTGCGATACGTGATTTTTTAAATGTGAATTAGATTTCTCAGACACATTGATATTCAAATATTCACTGATTGAAATTTTTTTGACGATATTTATATAATGAGGAGAACTAGACGAACATATTGGCACTGATATTATCTCATTCCGAGATCTGTAAGTCAGTTAACGAGTTTCAAGTATTTTATTTATTTTTAAAAAAAAATATTTAGAGACGAATCTGTGGATTTGTTGCAAAATTTTATTTTTTGAAAAAAAAAATATTAAAAATTCTTCGAAACCGGTTAAGTGACTTATGGAGTTCGGAATGAGATGAAACAAGTTTCTATGTGTTCGTCTAGTTCCCCTGATTATATATATATTTTTAAAAATCAATTTAACCTAAAATATTGCGATACGTGATTTTTTAAACGTGAATTAGATTTCTCAGACACATTGATATTCAAAAATTCACTGATTAAAATTTTTTTGACGATATTTATATAATGAGGAGAACTAGACAAACATATTGGCACTGATTTTATCGCATTCCAAGTTCTGTAAGTCAGTTAACGAGTTTCAAGTATTTTATTTATTTTTAAACAATTATTTAGTGAGAATATGTGGATTCGTTGCAAAATTCTATTTTAGAAAAAAATATTAAAAATTTTTCTTTAATTAAGTGACTTAGAGAGTTCGGAATGAGATGAAACAAGTTCCTATGTGTTCGTCTAGTTCCCCTGATTATATATATATTTTTAAAAATCAATTTAACCTAAAATATTGCGATACGTGATTTTTTAAACGTGAATTAGATTTCTCAGACACATTGATATTCAAAAATTCACTGATTAAAATTTTTTTGAAGATATTTATATAATGAGGAGAACTAGACGAACATATTGGCACTGATTTTATCTCATTCCGAGATCTGTAAGTCAGTTAACGAGTTTCAAGTATTTTATTTATTTTTTAAAAAAAAATTATTTAGTGACGAATCTGTGGATTCGTTGCACAATTTTATTTTTAGAAAAAAAAATATTAAAAATTCTTCGAAGTCGGTTAAGTGACTTAGAGAGTTTGGAATGAGATGAAACAAGTTCCTTTGTGTTCGTCTAGTTCCCCTGATTATATATATATATTTAAAAATCAATTTAACCTAAAATATTGCGATACGTGATTTTTTAAACGTGAATTAGATTTCTCAGACACATTGATATTCAAATATTCACTGATTGAAAATTTTTTGACGATATTTATATAATGAGGAGAACTAGACGAACATATTGGCACTGATATTATCTCATTCCGAGATCTGTAAGTCAGTTAACGAGTTTCAAGTATTTTATTTATTTTTAAAAAAAATTATTTAGAGACGAATCTGTGGATTTGTTGCAAAATTTTATTTTTTGAAAAAAAAAATATTAAAAATTCTTCGAAACCGGTTAAGTGACTTATAGAGTTCGGAATGAGATGAAACAAGTTTCTATGTGTTCGTCTAGTTCCCCTGATTATATATATATTTTTAAAAATCAATTTAACCTAAAATATTGCGATACGTGATTTTTTAAACGTGAATTAGATTTCTCAGACACATTGATATTCAAAAATTCACTGATTAAAATTTTTTTGACGATATTTATATAATGAGGAGAACTAGACAAACATATTGGCACTGATTTTATCGCATTCCAAGTTCTGTAAGTCAGTTAACGAGTTTCAAGTATTTTATTTATTTTTAAAAAAAATTATTTAGTGACGAATATGTGGATTCGTTGCAAAATTCTATTTTTAGAAAAACAAATATTAAAAATTCTTCGAAGCCGATTAAGTGACTTAGAGAGTTCGGAATGAGATGAAACAAGTTCCTATGTGTTCGTCTAGTTCCCCTGATTATATATATATTTTTAAAAATCAATTTGACCTAAAATATTGCGATACGTGATTTTTTAAACGTGAATTAGATTTCTCAGACACATTGATATTCAAAAATTCACTGATTAAAATTTTTTTTTTACGATATTTATATAATGAGGAGAACTAGACGAACATATTGGCACTGATTTTATCTCATTCCGAGATCTGTAAGTCAGTTAACGAGTTTCAAGTATTTTATTTATTTTTTAAAAAAAAATATTTAGCGACGAATCTGTGGATTCGTTGCACAATTTTATTTTTAGAAAAAAAAAATATTAAAAATTCTTCGAAGTCGGTTAAGTGACTTAGAGAGTTTGGAATGAGATGAAACAAGTTCCTATGTGTTCGTCTAGTTCCCCTGATTATATATATATATTTAAAAATCAATTTAACCTAAAATATTGGGATACGTGATTTTTTAAACGTGAATTAGATTTCTCAGACACATTGATATTCAAATATTCACTGATTGAAAATTTTTTGACGATATTTATATAATGAGGAGAACTAGACGAACATATTGGCACTGATATTATCTCATTCCGAGATCTTTAAGTCAGTTAACGAGTTTCAAGTATTTTATTTATTTTAAAAAAAAATTATTTAGAGACGAATCTGTGGATTTGTTGCAAAATTTTATTTTTTGAAAAAAAAAAATATTAAAAATTCTTCGAAACCGGTTAAGTGACTTAGAGAGTTCGGAATGAGATGAAACAAGTTTCTATGTGTTCGTCTAGTTCCCCTGATTATATATATATTTTTAAAAATCAATTTAACCTAAAATATTGCGATACGTGATTTTTTAAACGTGAATTAGATTTCTCAGACACATTGATATTCAAAAATTCACTGATTAAAATTTTTTTGACGATATTTATATAATGAGGAGAACTAGACAAACATATTGGCACTGATTTTATCGCATTCCAAGATCTGTAAGTCAGTTAACGAGTTTCAAGTATTTTATTTATTTTTAAAAAAAATTATTTAGTGACGAATATGTGGATTCGTTGCAAAATTCTATTTTTAGAAAAACAAATATTAAAAATTCTTCGAAGCCGGTTAAGTGACTTAGAGAGTTCGGAATGAGATGAAACAAGTTCCTATGTGTTCGTCTAGTTCCCCTGATTATATATATATTTTTAAAAATCAATTTGACCTAAAATATTGCGATACGTGATTTTTTAAACGTGAATTAGATTTCTCAGACACATTGATATTCAAAAATTCACTGATTAAAATTTTTTTGACGATATTTATATAATGAGGCGAACTAGACGAACATATTGGCACTGATTTTATCTTATTCCGAGATCTGTAAGTCAATTAACGAGTTTCAAGTATTTTATTTATTTTTAAAAAAAAATATTTAGCGACGAATCTGTGGATTCGTAGCAAAATTTTATTTTTAGGAAAAAAAATATTAAAAATTCTTCGAAACTGGTTAAGTGACTTAGAAAGTTCGAAATGAGATGAAACAAGTTGTTATATGTTCGTCTAGTTCCCGTGATTATATATATTTTTTTAAAAATCAATTTGACCTAAAATATTCCGATACATGATTTTTTAAACGTGAATTAGATTTCTCAGACACATTGATATTCAAAAATTCACTAATTAAAATTTTTTTAACGATATTTATATAATGAGGAGAACTAGACGAACATATTTGTAAAATACCGCAGAAAAAAAAATTAAAATTATATAGATATATATTGACTCTAATTAATACCTAAACTAGGAATTAATTTGGAGGTGGTTAATCAAACCTAGGTTGGGTTTTATAGGGTAAGAACCCAATAAGCATTGTTTAGCGAATAAAGTTATTCCTTTCCGATTAAGCCGCTCGCGTTAGCGTTGCCACAAGACGCCTGAAACGCTCTCGCCGCTCACGGCAGCCCTTTCCCAAGCCTCACTTCCTCTCCTTCCTCACGCGCAGCGACCTTCCTCCACACCGCATCACTTGTTGCCGCCGTGCCACTCGCCGTCGCCGCTGCCGCGAGAGATCTACTACTGTCCCATCGCCGTAGCCCACGTCCACCTTGCGTTTCCCTCATCTCCGTCGCCGGATAGACAGCGTCAACCGCCGCGATGTCTCTGTATTTCTTCTTCAGATCGGCCATTTATCCTCACTGGTTGCCCTATTTCTCCTGATCTCGTGGTTGGACGCTGCTAGCACCAACGACAGTCGCCTGACTTGGTCCTTTTCACGATCTCCTCTTCGATCGTCGGCGCCCCAAGTCGCTGTTGCCGCAGCGAGTCCAGTTTTGGTGATGGAGTCGTTGATTTCCTCTGTTTTTCCCCCGAGCGAGCAGATCACCCCTGTGTCGCCTATTTTGATCAGCCGCGTGCCGCCATATCCTTGCCGTGCCCTTGTTCGACCTGTCGATCCAGACGGCAGACGCCCTAGTTAGGGATTCCATCACGTGATCGAAAGATGGGAAGGAGGGGTACGGTCCGATCGGTTGCACAGTGCATTTGATCACTGCGGGATCCATCTTGTTCCTTGGCTGTTTCTGGGAACATCGCAACCATCTGCACCTCAGTGAACAATGACAACCATCGTGTGTTTTGGTAGCAATGCAACATCGGTGTTGTTCAACAGCTTTTCTCAGTCGATCGTGAGAGTTGTACTCGATGATCTACTCTCACATCTATGGGTAACTTCTTAGCCGTCTTGTTGTTTCTCAGATTATAGATTTTTGGTGTGTTTTGGACAAGGATTTTGGGATGTTTCGCGTGTAGCAGGGATAAGGCAGACCATTGTGGGGTTTGTCTCCAATTCAATTGATTTGACTTCGGTCTGATTGAAGCAGGGAGCTAGGTAAGCTCGAATTTGAATAATTGATAGATGTGAGCTATGTTCTACAGTTAATTGTTAGCTCAGTAAGTAATTGATAATGAACTGTATAGGTGTAGCTTGTTATGTGATCGAGTTCACTAGTATGGACGAACGAGGTTAATTGATTCAGATTGGGTGTTATTAGGTGGACAAGGAGGTTGTGCGATTGAAGCGTAACCAGGTGAGTCTGAATCTTAATACTTATGAACATATGTTAACTGTAGATTGAGATGTTATTTAGTGAGCTTGATTAGCTATGATTAAATTGACAGTTGATATGGTGATTAAAAGATAATGGAAGAAACTATTCAATTAGTTGATCGAGATGTGAAGTCAATGTAGGACTCGAATCGATCATTCGTTGTATGCTTGCACTTAACTATAAATGTTGTGATATGTGCAGGACATGATACGAGGCAGATATTCATGAACGTGAAGACGATTGGTGTCTACAAAGCAGGTAGGTAATTTCCTACTGGTCGGGTAGATGTAATGATTTCCAGATTTAGATATAGATATGAACATGTTAGGTGTTCATATTTCCTTGATCATGCTCTATTTATCGTATGCTTGAACTTACCGTTGATATATATGTGTGCTCGATTATTGATAACACATATTCCCTAGCATAATCTAGAAGTTACAGATGTGATGTAAGTTGGTCTAACTGTTTAGTAGGGTGTAGATGTTAGAGTACGGAGGAAGACCTAAGTTGTAAATTTGGCAAAAAGGTCCTCTGTGGATAAGTATGGCCCTAGATGTAGGATTTATTCCATACATGTATGTTGCACATTTCTTCACCAACCACGGGTTGTGTGAATGGTCATGTGAGTCGTGGACAGTGTGTCGCTACGGACCGATGGTCCTAGCTTGTCATGATCAGATGAGTGACTCTCTACAGGGTAGAGAGTGTACTGATCAATTGGGTGTGACTCTCTGTTGAACAGAGAGTCTAGGGTAGATGTTCTGTATGTGAGACAGTACCCTCATGTCATTGCATGCATACTGACGACATCGTCTCCCCTTGGGGTTGAGAGAGAGTCGTCAGTCATCCTGCCTCCCAGGTTACTTTCAGAGGAGTAACTGGTGTGAGGGCAGAGCATTTGTTGTGCCGCACTCTACCACTATAGACGGTGGTAGTTGGAGTTGTGTGCAGTTGTCCTGGGTGCGTGGTACTCGACCACTCATTGGCAGTGTCAGTCGGAGTGGCCAACAGCAGGGACCCCCGTTGCGTAGCGAGCTCTTTACGCTCATATGCTACTTGATCATACTACCCAACTCGGTCACTCGAGAGTGGTGGCGGCTGGAGTCGGGATAGTTGTCATGTCGTGCCACCTAGGCCACACTGGGGTCGTGGTAGCGAGTAGGGGTGAGCAGGCATGACCATGCATGTTGCATTGCCGTACCATACGGTGTTTTGCATATGATTATATATATATATACATATCTGCTTGTATATATATATATATATATACATGGATGATGGTGATTAGTATACATACAGATACAGTCTATATGTATACTCACTTTGATGATGCATTTGTATGTACTATGCTTGTTGCATTTGTTTGTACATATTCATACATGATACTGCATTTCCTGTATGGTAGTAGGCTGGTACTTATATACCTGTTGGTTATTCACGGTGATACCCTTGGATCATATTCAGGATATTGTGTGATTTAGTACTATTCTGTTATACCCTATGATGTGATTATATGCCCAGGTTGAATCAGGATAGAGTAGCTGACTGCCAGGTATGTCAGCATCGTTGATGTTTAGTTTATTTAGTATATGCATGCATATCTATTGTTATGCTGATGTATACTTGTTGTACGAGTAGATTAAACTGTTGAATGACATGTAATATTGATACCTATATTTACATGTTTTCTCTGATTACCTGCTGAGTTTTACTCACCACCTCCGACCCTGGGTTTTTCTGTTGCCCAGGTAACAGGTAGATGTCTTCGTGACGACTTGGAGTTGCGCCGACCGATCCATCCCATCTCCGTTTTCCGAGTCTCCCGAGGAGTTCGTTTTTGGTTATGTATGGACTTGTTGTTATGGATTTTGTCGTGATGTCGTGGACTCTATTTGTGTAGTCGTTTTATGTAGGGTTTTAGTGTTGTGGTCTTGTCAGATGGTGGTGTACACCTGTATATTTTTGTTATGTATGTTGTGGGTATGCGCTCTTTATTTCCGCTGCTGTTATTTGTTGTTTGTTATATATATTATTGTTGTTGTGGGCCTACGGGCCTTGTATTAACCCGAAATGTTGCCACGTACAGGGGAGGTGTCGTCCGTTTGATTTTCGGCTCGGCATGCTCTCGGGGCGTGACAACTTTAGTGGTATCAGAGCCCAAGGTTCTGCGATGTCATACAATGTTGTTTTTGTATCGAGTCTTGGATTCTCGGGAGTCGATTTATTCGGTTTTGGTTTTTGAGATGAGATGGACAGCGGCCTGAGCTCCAAGCAGTACGAGGTAAGAATTCCTGAAAAACTTATGGTTTAGTAGATATTTATCTAAACTTGAACAGTAGGTGTATACAATAGAGTTATGACACCTGTGCAGACTAGTAGTAAGGGTCGTCCACCGAGGCGACCAACCGGAGTGACCTTTAGGGTTTATACTCTTGGTTATGTGGGCTATGCATTTAGATGCTTATACTAGGGAATAACCTGTAGTATGTTGGGTATGAGTTGACCACGGGAACGACCTGTTGAGTCTGTGAGTCTTGAACTGTGTCGAAAAGGTGATTTACCTCTGAGAGCCGACTGATACCGAGTCGGAAAATAGGGGTCAAGTCGTCACATTTATTATGGAAATCAGAGACTACAGTCTTAGAGATTTCCACTAACTGTGCTAGTCGGATCATTACCTGTGGGTAATGAACAGACTTGTAGACTATTGTGATGCAGATAGCGGAAGGCTAGGTTACGGTGTTTCATAGGGATTTTTATCCCTAAGTTGTTCGTACAGAGTTATATAACTTTGAGAGTATTTTTGAGTACTTAACTCATGTTATACCGAGAAAGAAGAGTTGTTTGCATACCAGTATCGGGATCAAGCCGGTATTTGGTGATAAATGCAGAAAATAATCTTTGGGAAATAAAACATCACTTGATCATGGTTTAGTGATGTTGAAAGAGAGTATTTCCCGGTGTCACTTTTAGTGACGCATTGTAAGGAATTCTTGAGCTTCAAGAAAGGGTGCTCGGTTAGTAATAATGTACTGTGCAGAGTCGTGAGACTTGCGGAGGTTACGACCATCTAATAGCTCAAGAAGATGAATGGATGATTTAAGCCACCCAGAGTTATTGGATTATAGTTGGATTAGGATGTCGGGATCTTCTACCAGATCCTGCCGGAAGACGTTGGATTGAGACAGGAGTTTAGAAATGACTCTGTACAAAGGTTTAAGAGTTGGAGACCGATAAGCAAATATTGCAGGTCAACTTAATAGAGTTAGAAGTCTCCGAATGTTGGACAAAAGGAGCAAGATCGGAGTCAGAGGCCTTGGGGCTACTTTCCGATTATAGAAGACCAATCGCAGATCATCAGAAGGTTCTTGTGGATATCAGCAAAATTAGAACAAAGACTCCGAAGGAATTATGTGCGTGCAGTGCAGATCATGAAGACACGTGAAGCCAGAATATCTGTTGGAGCAGTTTAGCTGTTGCTATTGTGAGCAACCAGTACAGTGGAGGAGTTATACTTTGAAGACTCGTTGGAAGACTATCGATGGTATTCCGGGAGGATGATGCACCGTCTCGACAGCAGAGATCAGCATAGAAGATTGGGTTATCTCATCAGCAGCGACCTACTACCTCAGGCGTGGTTGGAGTTCCTTGATACTCCCCTTCAGCAGAGATCAACACAGAAGCAGCATCAGCAGAAGACATTGTAGAAGACTCAACAAACAACAACAAGCAGTTACCTCCAGATATGATTTGTTTAGTACAGAGGAGGGAGTATACGACGGTGGTCGTATTTATTTTGTATTCTATAGCTGTAGCTCGTAGGATTTAGGGATGTGATCAGATGATCTAGCAAGATCCTCGGATCATTCATCGCAGAAATGCGACCGTCTTGTCGCGGACTGTTGGATCTGATCTTATTCTCTTCGGAGAAAGGCGGAGACCTGCGGGGAGCCTTTGGATCGGATCGACAGATAATTGATCGTTCAGGGTATTACTCTAGTTTTACCCGCTGGATTAATATATTGGGAGATACTTGTAGTTTACAGGTATCTTTGTCTAGAACATTCTCAGTTGAAGTAGAAGGGTCCTTTACATCGACTTGTGGATCGATGGTATCTCTACCGTCAGGTGAGATGAGGATCAACAATTAAGAAGTCAAGGGATGCCCTTAGACTCTGATAGACATACCTTTACTGTAGACATATCCTTACGGATGGTCAAATTGTTGAGAGTATGGTATGACTATGTATCTAAGAGGTGCGAATAATCCGAGAGTATTCGGATGAACTCCTAGCTTTGTCAAGCATAGTAGGCAAGTAGAGTAGGCGATCGAAATGATTGCGAAAATAGTTCTGGTATCGAAGATCGCATATCGAGTGATAATTTTGTTGGTATCAGTGTTGTTAAACACTATAAAAGAATTGAAATAACGTGAGTTGCGATTATAGGAGATGTGGGAAGGGATATTTATCTATCCCAGTATTCCTCCTTAAGAAGATCCGGAACTCTTTGTTGAAAGAGAGATGGACCTTTGAAAGTAAGCATCGATTGTCGATGATGGAATCCGATGATTTTTAAAAGTAAATATCCTACGTTGAGGATAAATGAACTATTTAGTTCAGCAAAGGACACCTGTGTATACTCTAAGGTTGATTTACGACGGGAGTATTGTAGTGACATGATGTCATACGGTTATCATGGTCGTTATGATGATTGATATATATCATCAACTTAGAGAAAAAGGGGATGCAGGTGTGTGGAGACGATAATTTCATACTTGGTATGAATTGTATGAGTTTTGATTAAGTTATTAGACTAATTAACGATTTAGTCGCCACTGGATTTGAGGATCGTGTACTCTGGACACGATTTAATCAGGTTGTGGTCGTTGGAGTCGCGTAACTTGGCCACTATTGATGGTGGTAGTTGGAGTTGCGCAGTCGACCACCGTAGTTGTTGTTTCCTTGTATTAATTTTGTTATTCCTACAAATGTGGATGGGATGCTTTTAAGCATTAGTATATCACAAACTTGTTTCACAAAGGTAATGTTGGAAATTATTTAGTCGGAAGCTGGTGAAACCAGTTACGAGACCTAGATGGAGGTTAACTTTTACACAAGTATTAGTTAATCCTTCCGGAGTAGATAAAAGGATGATGTACGCAGATGCGTCATCTCAGGGATCGGAATGATTCCGATGCAGTTGAATGAGGCATATTTTATGCCTACGTCAGTTAAGAAACTACGAGATAGTCTGTCATATACATGACATGACTTTAGTAGTTATTATCTGGATTTGTGGATGTATGGAGCAGGAATGCTCATGGGATTTTAATTAGCTACTGGGTAGCTACAATGTAGTTGCTGGAGCGCGAACAGTTGCAACAATTGCAACGAGTGAGATTGGTCGCTATAGTCTCCCGTGCACTTACAGAGTGTGTGGTGGAGCGAATTTTGATTGGTTGATGGACTTCTCTTTTGAGAAGATAATTCCCCGTCTTTGATAAGGATAGTGTGTTCCGGGCACACGTCCAGTCAAGGAGTTGCTACAGAAAGCACATCATTCGAGATGGGCTATATACCTTGGTGGTACTCAGATGTACCGAGATTTGAAATGGTTATACTGGTAGAACGGTATAAAGAGAGATATAGCAGATTTTGCTGCTCAATGTTTAGCATGCCAGTAGGTGAAGACTGAGGATCAGAAATTCACTGGATTGCTCCAGGAAATTCCGATTCCGAAATGGAAGTGAGAGCATATCACGATTGACTGCGTTACGGGATTGCCTAGAACCCGTAAAGGACGTGATGCGATTTGGGTGATCAGCTCATTTCCTTCATATTCGTGGGTCGTACTTGTTGGATCATCCGGCAAAGTTGTATTGCCGAAAGATTATCAGATTGCGTGGGTATTTTTAAGTACCATATCGGATAGAGATTCACGATTTACCTCGCGAATTTGGCAGAGTCTGCACCAGACTATCGGCACAGAGCTTCGGCTTAGTGCAACATTTCATCCGCAGACAGATGAACAGTCTAAGTGTATCATTTGGACATTGGAGGATCTATTCAGATCTTGTGTTATGGATTATGGAGGTGTAGTTTATCGGTTGTCTTTACCTCCGACACTTGCGGGTGCTCACAATGTATTTCTTATTTTTATACGGAAATACGTGTCACATGTTGATCATGTTCTGAAAGAGGTTCCGAATTCTACCTCAGGTTAATGCGACTTACAAGGAGATTTCAGTGCGGATTTCCCGGTCGCAACGAGCGACAGTAGTGGAATGAAAACCATCTGACTCGTAAAGGTTGGATGGCGACATCATACGGATAAGGAGGTTATTTGGGAGCAAAAAGATACTATCCGAGTTCGATACTCTCATCTGTGCACTTGAGGTGTGTATGTAGTCCTTTCGGGAACTTGCCTGAAGTAATTCTTGGCATGCTAGTACGAAATTTGGGGACCAAATTTTATTAAGTGGGGGAGAATGTAAAATACCGCAGAAAAAAAAAATTTAAAATTATATAGATATATATTGATTCTAATTAATACCTAAACTAGGAATTAATTTGGAGGTGGTTAATCAAACCTAGGTTGGGTCTTATAGGGTAAGAACCCAATAAGCATTGTTTAAAGCCCAATCCGTTAAAACCCACCCGACCCGTTAAACGAATAAAGGCAGCCGCTTATTCCTTTCCGATTCGCCAAGATCGCCTCGTCAGGCGTTGCAGACGCCAACGCTCGCCGACTCACGGCCGTACGCCCTTTCCCAAGCCTCACTTCCTCTCCTTCCTCACGCGCAACGACCTTCCTCCACACCGCATCACTCGTTGCCGCCGTGCCACTCGCCGTCGCCGCTGCCGCGAGAGATCTACTGCTGTCCCATCGCCGTAGCCCATGTCCACCTTGCATTTCCCTCATCTCCATCGCCGGATAGACAGCGTCGACTGCCGTGATGTCTCTGTATTTCTTCTTCAGATCGGCCATTTATCCTCACTGGTTGCCCTATTTCTCCCGATCTTGCGGTTGGACGCTGCTAGCACCAACGGCAATCGCCTGACTTGGTCCTTTTCACAATCTCCCCTTCGATCGTCGGCGCCCCAAGTCGCTGTTGCCGCAGCGAGTCCAGTTTTGGTGATGGAGTCGTTGATTTCCTCTGTTTTTCCCCCGAGAGAGCAGATCACCCCTGTGTCACCTATTTTGATCAGCCGCGTGCCGCCATATACTTGTCGTGCCCTTGTTCTACCTGTCGATCCAGACGGCAGACGCCCTAGTTAGGGATTCCATCACGAGATCGAAAGATGGGAAGGAGAATGCAGTCCGACGTCGGTTACGGTGCATTTGATCAACTGCGGGATCCATCTTGTTCCTTGGTACATTTCGAACATCTCAACCATCTGCACCTCGTGAACAACGCGACAACCATCGTGTTTTGGTAGCAATGCAACATCGCTTTTTTTTCGATCGATCGTGAGAGTTGTACTCGATGATCTACTCTCACATCTATGGGTAACTTCTTAGTCGTCTTGTTGTTTCTCAGATTATAGATTTTTGGTGTGTTTTGGACAGGGATTTTGGGATGTTTCGCGTGTAGCAAGGATAAGGCAGACCATTGTGGGGTTTGTCTCCAATTCAATTGATTTGACTTCGGTCTGATTGAAGCAGGGAGCTAGGTAAGCTCGAATTTGAATAATTGATAGATGTGAGCTATGTTCTACAGTTAATTGTTAGCTCAGTAAGTAATTGATAATGAACTGTATAGGTGTAGCTTGTTATGTGATCGAGTTCACTAGTATGGACGAACGAGGTTAATTGATTCAGATTGGGTGTTATTAGGTGGACAAGGAGGTTGTGCGATTGAAGTGTAACCAGGTGAGTCTGAATCTTAATACTTATGAACATATGTTAACTGTAGATTGAGATGTTATTTAGTGAGCTTGATTAGCTATGATTAAATTGACAGTTGATATGGTGATTAAAAGATAATGGAAGAAACTATTCAATTAGTTGATCGAGATGTGAAGTCAATGTAGGACTCGAATCGATCATTCGTTGTATGCTTGCACTTAACTATAAATGTTGTGATATGTGCAGGACATGATACGAGGCAGATATTCATGAACGTGAAGAAGATTGGTGTCTACAAAGCAGGTAGGTAATTTCCTACTAGTCGGGTAGATGTAATGATTTCCAGATTTAGATATAGATATGAACATGTTAGGTGTTCATATTTCCTTGATCATGCTCTATTTATCGTATGCTTGAACTTACCGTTGATATATATGTGTGCTCGATTATTGATAACACATATTCCCTAGCATAATCTAGAAGTTACAGATGTGATGTAAGTTGGTCTAACTGTTTAGTAGGGTGTAGACGTTAGAGTACGGAGGAAGACCTAAGTTGTAAATTTGGCAAAAAGGTCCTCTGTGGATAAGTATGGCCCTAGATGTAGGATTTATTCCATACATGTATGTTGCACATTTCTTCACCAACCACGGGTTGTGTGAATGGTCATGTGAGTCGTGGACAGTGTGTCGCTACGGACCGATGGTCCTAGCTTGTCATGATCAGATGAGTGCCTCTCTACAGGGTAGAGAGTGTACTGATCAATTGGGTGTGACTCTCTGTTGAACAGAGAGTCTAGGGTAGATGTTCTGTATGTGAGACAGTACCCTCATGTCATTGCATGCATACTGAAGACATCGTCTCCCCTTGGGGTTGAGAGAGAGTCGTCAGTCATCCTGCCTCCCAGGTTACTTTCAGAGGAGTAACTGGTGTGAGGGCAGAGCATTTGTTGTGCCGAACTCTACCACTATAGACGGTGGTAGTTGGAGTTGCGTGCAGTTGTCCTGGGTGCGTGGTACTCGACCACTCATTGGCAATGTCAGTCGAAGTGGCCAGCAGCAAGGACCGCCGTTGCGTAGCGAGCTATTTACGCTCATATGCTACTTGATCATACTACCCAACTTGGTCACTCGAGAGTGGTGGCGGCTGGAGTCGGGATAGTTGTCATGTCGTGCCACCTAGGCCACACTGGGGTCGTGGTAGCGAGTAGGGGTGAGCAGGCATGACCATGCATGTTGCATTGCCGTACCATACGGTGTTTTGCATATGATTATATATATATACATACCTGCTTGTATATATATATATATACATGGATGATGGTGATTAGTATACATACAGATACAGTCTATATGTATACTCACTTTGATGATGCATTTGTATGTACTATGCTTGTTGCATTTGTTTGTACATATTCATACATGATACTGCATTTCCTGTATGGTAGTAGGCTGGTACTTATATACCTGTTGGTTATTCACGGTGATACCCTTGGATCATATTCAGGATATTGTGTGATTTAGTACTATTCTGTTATACCTTATGATGTGATTATATGCCCAGGTTGGATCAGGATAGAGTAGCTGACTGTTAGGTATGTCAGCATCGTTGATGTTCAGTTTATTAAGTATATGCATGCATATCTATTGTTATGCTGATGTATACTTGTTGTACGAGTAGATTAAACTGTTGAATGACATGTAATATTGATACCTATATTTACATGTTTTCTCTAATTACCTGCTGAGTTTTACTCACCACCTCCGACCCTGGGTTTTTCTGTCGCCCAGGTAACAGGTAGAGGTCTTCGTGACGACTTGGAGCTGTGCCGACCGATCCATCCCATCTCCGTTTTCCGAGTCTCCCGAGGAGTTCGTTTTTGGTTATGTATGAACTTGTTGTTGTTATGGATTTTGTCGTGATGTCGTGGACTCTATTTGTGTAGTCGTTTTATGTACGGTTTTAGTCCTGTGGTCTTGTCAGGTGGAGTACACCTGTATATTTTTGTTATCTATGTTGTGGGTATGGGGGTTTTCATTTCCGCTGCTATTAGTATGTTTATTATGTTGTTGTTGTGGGCCTACGGGCCTTGTATTAACCCGAAATGTTGCCACGTACAGGGGAGATGTCGTCCGTTTGATTTTCGGCTCGGCATACTCTCGGGGCGTGACAATATTAGCATTGATTTTATCTCATTCCGAGATCTATAAGTCAGTTAACGAGTTTCAAGTATTTTATTTATTTTTAAAAAAAATTATTTAGCGACGAATCTGTGGATTCGTTGCAAAATTTTATTTTTAGAAAAAAATATATTAAAAATTTTTCGAAGCCGGTTAAGTGACTTAGAGAGTTCGGAATGAGATGAAACAAGTTCCTATGTGTTCGTCTAGTTCCCCTGATTATATATATATTTTTAAAAATCAATTTAACCTAAAATATTGTGATACGTGATTTTTTAAACATGAATTAGATTTCTCAGACACATTGATATTCAAAAATTCACTGATTAAAATTTTTTTGACGATATTTATATAATGAGGAGAACTAGACGAACATATTGGCACTGATTTTATCTCATTCCGAGATCTGTAAGTCAGCTAACGAGTTTCAAGTATTTTATTTATTTTTAAAAAAAATTATTTAGCGACGAATCCGTGGATTCATTGCAAACTTTTACTTTTAGAAAAAAAAATATTAAAAATTTTAGTTAATGATTTTCAAGTATTTTAATTTTTTTTAAAAAAAATATTTGCAACGAATCTTTGGATTCGTTGCAAATTTGGCATATAATTTCCCCCTAATTTTTTTCCTTTCTCCCTCCCGAGCCCTAATTTCAGCTTTCTCCTTCGCTAGCCTCACTTTGCTTCTCGTCGCGAGTTTCGCCCACCCACGAGCCCGTGGCGCCGTCCGCCCGTCTACCCGTTCGCCGTCGCCGTCCGCCCATCCGCCCGTGAGGCGGCCGGCCGCGAGCCCCTCGTCGTGTGCCCGCCGCGAGCCCGCCGTCGCCCACGAGCGGCCGTCCGGCGAGCTGCCCGGCACCGCGAGGCCGCCGCCGCGCGAGCCTCGTCACCGCGTGCCCCCAGGCTGCGAGCCGCCCGTCCTTCGCGAGGCCGCCCGGCCTCATGAAGCCCGCCGCCGCCAAGCCCGTCCCGGCACAAGCCGCCTCCTCCCCGCGAGCACATCGCCACCGCGAGGCCGCCGCGATCCATGAGTTCGCTGCCTCGCCCGGCCGTCGTGAGTTCCTTGGCCGGCAGACCATCGCCCGGCGGTGCTGCGAGCCAGCTCGGCCGCTCATGCGCCCACCCGCGCCCAGCCCAGCGGCGCCGCGAGCCACCGGCCGCCCCGGCCGCCACCCGACCCACGCTTCGATCGCCACGGCGCGAGCCAGCACGCCCTCGCCATCCATCACTGCGAGCCACGGTCAGCCCTCAGCGACCGCCATGCCCCGGCGCTCTTGCTTAATTTTGTTAGGTAATACCGTCAACCCTTATTTTAATAATGATATCAATTTGTTTATTATACTATCTCATGTTATTATTTCTGTTATATCTTAATTTCATTCATATGTGAACTAACTGTATATTCGTATTAATGTATTTTCTAGGAGTTTTTATTAATATAATTTATTGAAAACAGACATAATGCAGCGTGAAAGGAGTTGGATGTATAAAAGGAATTTACCTGAACGTCGGGGTTTAACTGATGAATTTATGAGTGGGTTGAAAGAGTTTTTAAATTTTGCATCTAGTAATGTTGAGTTTATGGATGGTAATCAGATAAGGTGTCCGTGCAGAAAGTGTCACAATGGTAGATTTTTACCGTCTAGCAAAGTTTCAGAGCATCTTTGTAGATTTGGTTTTACTGTAAATTACTATAACTGGACATGTCATGGTGAACCATTTATATCTGATGAGGATTATCATAGACACAACACACAAGTCTCTAGGGATCAAAGTTATTATAATCAATTAAATCCATATCAGAGGATGATATTTGATGTAGCGGGTCCGAATTTGATTCCCCAATCACAAGGTGCAACTTCAAGTTGTCCTCCAACAGTTGAGCAAATGTTTACTAATGCATCACCCTTGGAAGAGGTACAAGTAACAGATATCGATGAAAATATGAATAATGAAGCATATCTCAAATTTCAAGAGGTGTTGAGTGCTGCAGATAAACCATTATGGGTTGGTTGTGAGACTCACACTAAACTATCATTCACCACAAGACTGTTGAATGTCTAGGCAGAACATAATGTGTCTGAAGATTATTTTAATAATTTTGTTCAAGCTTTTGAAGAGGCATTGTCGCGTGATCATATGATCACGCAATGATTTTTACAAAGATGAAAAACTGATGAAAGAATTAGGTCTTCCAGTGGAAAGAATTGATGTGTGCAGAGATGGTTGTATGTTATATTGGGGAGATGATGCAGATGTAGATGTTTGTAAATTCTGTAATCAAGATAGGTACAAGAGCACTAGTAGGAGCCAACAACGACGTAAATCATATAGTCAGTTGTTTTATTTGCCTTTAACTCCTAGGTTACAAAGGCTTTATGCATCAAAGACAACTGCTGAACACATGACTTGGCATGCAAATCATCGAACAGAAGAGGGACTAATGTGTCATCCATCAGATGCAGAGGTGTGGAAAAATTTTGATAGAACATATCCTGATTTTGCGAAGGAGACTCGAAATATTAGGTTAGGTCTCTGTGCTGACGGATTTGCTCCATTTGGTAAATCAGGAAGATACTATTCTTGTTGGCTAGTTATATTAACTTCGTATAATCTTCCGCCTGGGATGTGCATGAAAACACCGTATATGTTTTTAACATTGGTTGTGCCTGGCCCAAAAAATCCGAAGAAGTTAATAGATGTTTATATGAAACCATTGATTGCAGAGCTAAAACAACTATGGGATGAAGGTTTTTCTACATACGACGTTCATACTAATGCCGATGTTCCGTAATGAAGGTCGCTTCTTCGACCATAATGACTTTCCGCCATGGCGCTATCGTTGAGTACTGCAGGGATCTTAGGATGCCCAATATGTATGGAGAGATCAAAGTCGATTAGATTGAAACATGGTAAGAAGCCGAGTTATTTTGATTGTCATAGACAATTTTTATCACTAAATCATAATTTCAGAAGGAATAAAGATGAATTTACTAGGAATCGAATTGAAAGAACACCTCCGCCATTGAGATTGACAGGTCAAGATATTTGGTATAGAGTGCTTCACTTTCCATCTGTTATTGAAGAGCCACATGGTACAACTTATGAATATGGAAGCAAACATAAATAGACTAAACGAAGTATATTTTGGGAGTTACCGTATTGGTTTAGTAATTTGATTCATCATAATCTCGATGTAATGCATATTGAGAAGAATATTTTTGATAATCTGATAAATACAGTGATGGATATCACCGGAAAAATAAAAGATAATCTAAATGCAAGAAAAGATATGCGACTCATTTGTAAATGACCCACCCTTGATGTTGATGAAAATAGTAGGGGACCAAAACCAAAGGCAGTTTATACATTGAATAAGGAAGAGAGACGTGTTGTTTGTGAATGGTTGAAATCATTGAGATTTTCTGATGGGTATGTATCTAATCTTGGCAGATGTGTCGATATGAAGGAATGCAAATTGATGGGTTTGAAAAGTCATGATTGTCATATATTCATGGAAAGACTAATTCCTATTGCTTTTAAAGAACTCTTACCAAATTTTGTATGGGGTGCCATTACAGAGTTAAGTATTTTTCTTCATGATATTTGCTCAACAGTTTTGGGATATTCACACATGGAGAAGTTAGAGAGAGACATTCCAATTATTTTGTATAATTTAGAAAGGATTTTTCCGCTAGCATTTTTTGATTCAATGGAACATATTTTGGTTCACTTGCTATATGAGGCCAAAGTTGGAGGACCAACTATTATCGATGGATGTATCCTTTTGAAATGTATAATTTGCATATTCTATACTTCGTTATTATTGCATAAATAATTATAACTTTTTTATATATTCATTTCTAATATAATTCGTTATATTACAATCAGATTCTTATATCATTTGAAGAAAAAAGTGAAAAATAAGGCACATGTTGAAGCCTCTATTGTTAATGCATATATTGTGGAGGAAGTAACAACTTTTGCATCATATTATTTTGAGCCTCACGTTCAGACCAAAAGACGGAAATCCGGAAGGAATGATGAAGGTCCTGTCGATCCCAATTTGAATTCATTCTCAATTTTTAATTATCTTAGTCGACCAAGTGGACCGTGTAAGCAACGATACTTAACTGATCAAGAATGGCGGGCAGCCCAGACATATGTTTTACTTAATTGTCCAGAAGTATCACCATATTTCGAGTTAGTATATATTTCCTATTTCTTCGTTAAGTGTTATTTTTTTTATGTTATAATTCAATTTTTTATTATAGGATTTTCCAAAACTTATATTCTGAAATCCCGACACGTGAGTTTGATCACTTCTGCGATCAAGAATTTGCACCATGGTTCAAATCATATGTAAGCAGTTTTAATTACCTCATTTTTGTTTACACATATCTTAGCTTTTAAATAAATATCATTTTCATTTGAGTCTAGGTTTATGCTAATCAAACTCACGTTCAGCAAGAATTGCTAATCCATCTGTCATGGGGTCCAAAAGCAATGGTACGCACTTGGCCAGCATATTTCATAAACGGATATAATTTTCATACTCAAGAATATGGAAATGGGAAGAGTACAATGAATAGTGGAGTATGTGTTCAGTCTTCCAATGATGGAGGTGCAAGCAATGAATTTTATGGTTTGCTGGATGAAATTATAGAGATTGAATATCCCGTCCGTAAATGCGAGTTATCTTATTTATGTGTCATTTGGTTTGACCCGTCGAGGGATGAAGGTGCATCCACAGTATAATTTGGTTGAAATAAATCATAAAAGATTGTATAAGAGATATGAACCATTTATTTTGGCACAACAAGCGATTCAAGTTTTCTATGCTCCATATCCTAGTTTGAAACGTGACAAAAATGATTGGTGGGTTGTTTGTAAAACAAAAGCACGGGAAAAAAATTGAAGAACGCTGGCAAGACATTGCATATCAACAAGACAAAGTTATAAATATATTTCATACCGAGGAATATATTATTCCAACGTTACGAGATCCCAGTGGAGTAGTGATAAACGTGGATGCAACTGAAATTGATGATGATGAGGAGGAGGAGGAGGAGGAGGAGGGGGAGGGGGAGGAGGACGAGGAGGACGAGGAGGAGGAGACCGATGAGGATGAGGATGATGATAATGAGGACTTTGAATTTTGACATCTAGGGTAAGTTTTTTAATAAATAATTTTAGTTTTAATCTATAAATTTACAGAAATTCTTAGCTCAATTATTTGTTTATATACTGTCTCATTGTTAAATTTATATATTTTGTCTATTTATGTTGTGTATTTTTTGTTCTTATAGGTTATCAGAGGTGACATCATCGTAGATTCTCGCACTCTCTCAGATCTTCATTATGAATATTGTAAGTTTTTCATGTTCTTCATTAAGCATCAAAGTTTTATTTGCTTTATTCTAATTTTGATTTTGGTTGATAGTTTCGACGTGGTGGCCACGACATAAAGATTAGTAATCGCTTGATCGATTCACCACCTGCCAGCACGATACCTACATGCCCCTATGATCAGGCTGGACCTTCACATGACCAGTCGCCAGTACCATCTCATTCACCAGCAGGGCCTTCCCATTCAAATTGACCTGTACCCTCCAGACACTCATCTACTGAGAATATCGAAAGTCAACCGTATATATTTCCAATTGGAGATTCATAAGTAATATAAATATTATAATTTTTCAACTGTCTTAATTATTTATCCTATTTTTTTTTTACTTTATCATAGGTTTGAAAATTCTGTAACTGTTATTCGCAAGATCAATAAAATCATGAATAACTATTGGAGAGGAGACTCATTGTCATACTCAAGTACGCCAAGATCTGCAAAAGAACTATGGTGGTGCAAGTTTAAGATATAATTGATTCATTTTATATATTAAATAAGTGATTATATAATCAATTGTTTTTTTTTCATTTCAGCGGAAATTTATTTGGGACTCTTCTCAGGAATTGGAAATTAAAATAATTTAAAAAAAAATGTGGCGAACATATTCGACATGTATTGAGTCATGCCAAGAGTACTGGAAAAAAACCAACTTGTGTCATGTCAGAAAATTGGAGTAAAATCTCCAATTTTTGGCAAACTGATGAGAGCAAAAAAAGGAGTCAACAGAATAAAATAAATCAAGCATGTAATTCTGGAGACTTATCTGCAACATATGCGGGAGGATCTATAAATATCGAGAAACATTCACGTAGATTGGTAATTTTTTAATTCTACAATTAGTTTTTAATTTATTTCAGATTATTATTTTATTTCTAACATTCTTATTTTTAGTCTAAGGAATTGGGAAAGGAGCCGGAATTTATAGATACTTTCGTTCGCACTTTCCAAAAAATAGATAAGACTTGGAGTGGAGATAGAGCTAGAGCAATTAAGGTTTGAATTATTCTTTAAACTTACTTTATAACTTTAATTCTGTTAGTTATGTATATGCTCTGATTAAAATTTTAATTTTGTATAGGAGAGATATGATCAGTTATCCTTATCACAAAGAATTTTAGGAGATGACGATGATAATGAGGGATCTGAGCCATCTGTTAGTAATAATTTGGATTTATGGCTTGAGGCAAGTGGAGGAGCAAAAGGGGGAAGGATATTAGGTATGGGTTCTCTGAGCAGAATTCATAATGTTCCTCGTAGATCTCTTTCTTCTACTCCACCAGCAGTAGCGGCACAGATACATAACTTAACTGAGGAGGTTAGCAATTTGAAGGGCATAATATTTGAAAGAGATTAGCAAATTCTAGAAATACAACAACAAAACTCACAAAAGGATCAAGAAATGATAGAAATGCGACGACAACAAGATTTTCTTATGCGACAGTTTCAGCAATTTAGTTCCGGTCCAAGTCATATTCCTCCTGGTAATGAGGATGATGGTGGCGACGATGATGATATTGTATGAATGTTTGTAATTAGTATTTTTAAAATTTGTTAGTTTATTGAGTTTGTTAATCCTTCATTTTTTTAATTTTTGATTAGTATTTTTTATTTTGCTTTAAACAGGATTGATGAAGTCAAGAATGATGCCGGTTGAAAATGCACATCTGAGCAAGTCTTTGCATATTTATTTTTGTGTTAGTAGATAGTTTTTTTTTAATGTATGATACTTTTTGTTTGTTTATTTTCTAATGCAGGTAGAAGAATGACGGCCGTTGATTAGTAGATGATCTTTTATTTTTTTCTTTCTCACGTGTTGAGATATTTTGAGTGGAGATTGTTATTTGGATATCAGAACTATGTAGATGTTTGGAATGTTGTAGGATATATTGTAACTTTGTTGTTTGTTGTTTGGAATGTTGTATTGTTCTTAACTTATTGTGTTAATTTGTATTTATTTGGATATGGAATATTTTTGGATATTATTGAATGTTATTTTTGTTTTGTAGATTTTGTTGTATTGAATGTGTGTGTGTTTTGTTTGTATTAAACAGGTTGTGTGAAATTTGTATATACGATAAAATATCGAAATGGATGGAATCTGCTAAAAAAAATTTAATTTAGCGACGAATTTAGTGACCAAAATACAAATTCGTTGCTAAATTATGGGACTTATGCGACAAATTTATTTTTCGTCGCAAATTAGTGACGAATTTAGCGACGAAAACAACCTCTTCGCAAATTCTGTGACTTCTGCGACAAATTCTGCAACAAATTCTGTGACGAATTTAGCGACGAATTTGTATTTCGTCGCAAAATTAGCAACGAAATTTTGTGACGAATTCATTTTTCATCGCAAAATATGGTTTTGTACTACGAATTTTGCAACGAATTCAGCGACGAATTTGTATTTCGTCGCAAATTTAGCAACGAAAACCCTGAATTCGTCGCAAAATTTCTGCGACAAATTTATTTTTTCGTCGTAAAGTTTTGCGATGAATTTATTTTTTTTATCACGAAAATTAGCAACGAAAACCCTTAATTCGTCGCAAAATTTTGCGACGAATTTTTATTTCGTCGCAGATTTGCGACGAAACAAAAATTCGATGCAAATTTTTGCGACAAAAGTCGCGACGAAATTTTAAATTCGTCGTAACATTTGCGATGAAATTGGCGACGAATATTTAAATTCGTTGCTAATTTCGTCGCTAAAATTCATCGCTAGAATTCGTCGCTATTTATGTTGCTAATATTTGCGACGTTTTATCCACAACGAAAATATTTTTGTCGCTAAATTCATCGCAAATTTATTTTTCGACGAATTTTTTTTTAAAATTCGTCGCAAAATTCATCGCTAATGACTATATTTTTTATAGTGACTTTCACAACCGATTAAAAAACTTTCGCTTTTTATGGAAAAAAATATTTTAAAGGGCTTAATCATAATTTTTAAAATATTGTGAGGGTTTTTGTCACGCCCCGAGGGAGTCCCCGCCAGACGAAAATCCGACAGCATCTCTCCTGTATGGGTGACAATACCAATTTTTATACAAGGCTTACACGACCACTATACATCGGTCAACACGACCGGAATCCAAACAACACACGCAGATAATAATAAGGCCTCAGGCCAACAAATCTAGGTAAACAAAAATCTACACTAACTAGACTTACCCCTTCTGCCATCTGGGCAGGAATACCCAACCAAACCTGTCACGCCCCCGGGAGTATGTCGTGCCGAAAATCAAACGGACGACATCTCCCCTGTACGTGGCAACATCTCGGGTTAATACAAGGCCCGTAGGCCCACAACAACATAATAATGAACAGATATAAGTATATCAAACACACACAGCGGAAACATAAACACATACCACAACAAGAATACCAAAAACATACGGGTGTACACCCCTGACAAGACCACGGTACTAAAATCCGTACATAAAACATCGACACAAAGTGACATCCACAACATAAGACGAAGTCCATACATAGAACAAAATCCATAACACCAATACAAATCACAAATCCTCGGGAGACTCAAAAGGTGGAGATGGGATGGATCGCCGGCGCAGCTCCAAGTCGTCACGAAGATCTCTACCTGTTACCTGGGCGACAGAAAAACCCAGGGTCCGTGGGAGTGAGTAAAACTCAGCAGGTGATAGATAAACATGTATATTAATATCACATGTATTTCGACAAAGAAAATCTATCGTATCACTAGCATGATAATATATCCATGTATATACCAACTAACCAAAAGTCAATATGAACTGCAGACATAACTGAACGTCTGCTACGCTACATCTATCCAACCTGAGCACATATACACAACATATGGTATAAAGAATAAAACTAACTCATACTACATCCTGCTACGGGTCAAGGGTAACACAGTGAATAACTAACCAGTATACAAGTGATGGCCTACTATCATACAGAAGAATGTAATAACATGTATGAATATGTGCAAACAAATGCAACAAACATAGTACATACAAATGCAGCATCACAATAAGCATATCTATATATAGACTGCATCTATATACGTATGCTAATTACAATCATCCATATATATATATACATGCATATATGTATATATATGGTAATATGCAAAAATGCCATAAGTCGGCAATGCAGTATGCATGGTCATGTCGGCTCACCCTAAAGCTACCACGACTTCCTCGGTGGCCTCTGGCTCGAGCATGACAACTGTCCCAACTCAACACCAACCACTACTCTCGAGTGGCCGAGTGGGCAGTATGATCGAGTAGCATATAAGCGTAAAGAGCAAGCTACACGATGGGGGTCCCTGCTGTTGTCCAATCCGACAGTCACTACCCATGAGTGGTCGAGTGCCACACACGCAGGACTATGGCGCGCAAATCCAACTATCACCGTCTGTAGTGATAGAGTGCGGCACTACAATGCTCTGCCCTCACACCGGTTACTCCTCCTATGAGTAACCGTGGAGGCAGGATGACTGGCGACACTCTCGACCACAAGGGAGACATCGTCGCCAGCGTGCATGCAAATGACATGAATGTAAGGTCTCACAAATGGACATCCACCATAGACTCTCTACTCTACAGAGGGTCATGCTAACCAGATCAACGCACTCTCTATCCTGTAGAGAGTCGTACTCAACTGATCATATCATACTAGGACCACCGGTCCGTAGCGACACCCTAAATACCATTCACCCGACCATTTGCATAATGCATGGTGTGAGAAACATGCAATCTAAGGTACTAGAATTAACTCTAGGTTCAAGACATCATCTACCTACGGATGACCTTTTACCAAATTTACAATCAGTTGTCATCCGTGACCTTACTACTACTTGTATTTAACTTAAACAAATTCTAAGTTATTTACATCATCTATGTGTATAACTCCTAATCATGGTAACATAACATGATAGCAAAGAAGGAGTTAAAAGCCAACTGGATAAAGTATCAAGCATAAGATGAATAGAACAAGATCAAGGTAACATGATCATTTAAGATGATCATGCATCTAAATCTGTATGCATTACTACCTGACCGGGGTAGGAATCACCCACCTGATAAGAAGCTCGCGACAATAAAATCCTCACTACCGCCCCGCCGTATCCACGCCCCGCACAAACCATGATATGCATTAAGTTCAAGCACATGACAATAGATGTATATCATTTACTATTCTATCGCTTTCCATATTCGCGTCCTTTATCGAATAATTAGAAGCTCAAAGAGTTAAGCTTGACTATTTAATTTAACTCACCGCTTCAATTAGCAAAAGTGCTAACCTAACTTATCCAACTCCATACCCATTCAACCAAATCAATCTCATGTAGATTAATCTTTTATACTTAATTGATGTAACAGGATTACTAACAAATTAAGTATAAATCTAACTCATATTCACACCGATACACATCTCTTTTCGTAGCCCAACCAAAGCTACTGCTTCACAGCCGGGTTAAACAATCAACAAAACCTCACAACCGGCTAACCACCACTCATGACCTACTCCATTCCTCCGATCACTCACGGTTCTGCGATAATAGAAATTCAATTAGCAACATTCCTCGATGAACATGTGATAAACCAAGCTTACTAACGGTTGGAACTTTCCCCCAATTGCTCGCTTTTGCCCGTCGGTTCCTTGCGCCTAGTTTCGTGAATCAACTTCCAACCACTCAGTAGCAACTACAATTATAGCCATAACACATAAGGAAATTCAATATTCTCACAGATTCAACAAATCGGATGGACCGAGACAATTCAGAAAGGAATCGTGCTTACCAACGATTGGAGTCTCCACCAACAGAACAATCCCTAGTTCTACCGTCCGTCGAAACCTACCACGCCCAAACTCGGGTTAGGTCACGAGAAATCCATAGGATTCTAAAATCCCGGCCCATCTGCAAGAAACATCCACATCTTACCTTGTTCCAGCGTTGATCGGCAACGGAGGTTAGAATCGTGAGGGAAAACTCGAAGATGGCTGTAATCACAGAAGGAACGAAATTGGTCGGAGATGGAAATTCATCGTAGATGGGGAAGGAGAAACCTACTGATGGAGAGATCCATGCTCACCTGCCCTATTTGCCTGCCAAGATCGAGAGCCCCCAACTGACTGCTCTGCTCACCGACGAAATCAAATCCCCGACGATCGCTTCTAGCTCACGCTGAAACTCCGGCCCAGACACCGTCGTCCTTCCTACCCGAGCAGCAGTCTGCCGCCGTTGACCCAAGCCCCCAAAATTGAGAGCCTCCTTCGTTGCTCTGGTCTGTCCGCGAGCACCCTGTCGCCGTCCACTCGAGCAGAGGAGCCGATGAACCTCCGGGCGGCAGGAATCGGAGCGGTCGTGCGGAAAAGGAGAGAAAACGAGCGAGAGGAGAGGGAGGTTTCGGTCGCCGACTGCGTTGGAGAAGAAGAGAAACCGAAGGAAAAGATTTCGGCGTGCGTGCGGTGAAGAAACGGACGAAACGGGGAGTTTAATGGGAAGGAAACGAATCGGGTTTCCTCATATTGGATTGGGTTTAAAGATCCTATAATCCTTTAACCCTAGATTCAATTAACCCCCCCTTGACCATTAATTAAACCAAGGTTTGATTAAATTAAATACTAACCATGGTTTAAATTTAATCCCTAAAAATAAGTTCTCTAACTACGAATAATAGGGATACTAATCTTAAATGGAAAAAATTTATTCGTGGTATTTTACATTCTCCCCCACTTATTAAAATTTGGTCCCCAAATTTCATACTCAAATGCAAAAATTAATTCAAGCATTTTCCGAAATAACCACATACCTCAGGTAAATAGATGAGGGTATCGAGCTCGGATAGTATCTTCCAGCTCCCATGTAGCCTCCTCATCTGTATGATGCTGCCATCCCACCTTTACAAGTCGGATGGTTTTGTTCCACATTGCCGCTCCTATGCGACCCGAATCCGTGATCGAGTCTCCTCGTAAGTCGATTCGCCGAGTGGTATTGGAACTTCTTCGACATGGTCGATCGCGCAGACGTATTTCCTCAACATGGAAACATGGAATATGTTAGAACACCCACAAGTGTCGGAGGTAAAGCCAACCGATAAGCTACACCTCCAATCCGCTCTAATATCTCAAATGGACCAATATAGCGTGGAGCTAATTTTCCTTTTAGCCCAAATCTCTTGACTTTGGTGGGCGACACTCGTAGGAATACGTGGTCCCCGATCGAGAATTCCAAAGGCCTTCACCTCCGTCCGCATAACTTTCTCGCGATCTTGTGCCTCGAGATAACCGCTGCTCGATCACTCGCACCAACTCGTGATCCTCGCCGGATACTCGAGGCCCCAATATCCGCTGTTCCCCAACTTCCTCCCATAACACAGAGATCTGCGAGGTCCAGATAATGCCTCGAATGGAGCCATCCGGATAGAAGAGTGGTAGTGTTGTTGTAGGCAAATTCCACTAAAGGAATGTGATCCTCCCAACCGCCAGAAATCCATGACGCAAGATCTCAATAGATCCTCCAAAGTCACAGATATGCGTTGATTTGTCCGTCAATCTACGGATGAAAGGTCATCTTGAGTCGAAGCTCGTGCCCATGGCTCCGCCGGACTCTTCCAGAATCGGGAAGTAAAGCGCGGATCTCTATCGATATGATACTCAATGGTACACCATGCAACTGCGATGATCTCTAAGATAATTCCGCCAGACGATCCAATGAATCCGTCTCACGACGGAAGGAAGTGAGCTGATTTGGTTAATCGATCCACAATCACCCAAATCGCAGAGATGTCCTTTACGGGTTCGGGTAATCCCGAACAAGTCCATCGTGATATGCTCCCACTTCCATTCCGGGATCGGATTTCAAGTAACCCCGCAGTTTCGATGTTCGGCCTTCACTTGGCATACTAGGCATCGTGCAACAAAGTCCGCAAATATCTCGTTTCATTCGCTTCCACCAAGATAAGCGCTTCAAATCTCGGTACATCCGAGTACCACGAGATGTATAGCAAATCTCGATGATGTGCTTCTCAGAGCAGTTCTTCCTTAATCGGGTGTGTGTCCGAACACATAGTCGCCCCTAAACGCGGTACACCCTTCTCGCCGCTCGAAATCCGTCGACGCTCGAGTCTATCGTCTTCGCTCAAGAATTGCAGATGTTGATCACCGACTTGTGCTTCCTTGATCCTCTCAATGGCGATCGGGCAACCATAGAAACGGTGTTTGGCCGTGTTCGTGACAATCCCAACTCGAGAACTGGCCGAACTAGATCGAAGAATCGCCGCCGATGATCGCCGAACTCCACGAGACTTCCTGCTCAGCGCATCTGCTACCACATTAGCCTTTCCCGGATGATACTGGATGGTGCAGTCGTAATCCTTCAGATACTCCATCCACCGTCTCTGTCTCAGATTCAGCTCTTTCTGTGTGAACAGGTACTTCAGACTTTTATGGTCTGTGTAGATCTCAAAGGTAATCCCATACAAGTAGTGCCTCCATATCTTCAATGCGAAAATAATGGCGGCTAACTCCAGATCGTGCACTGGGTAATTTCTCTCGTGATCTTTTAGTTGACGGGAGGCATAAGATACCACACGGTTGGACTGCATCAGGACTGCACCCAACCCTTGGATAGAAGCATCCGTATAGAGAACCATCCCATCAACACCAGAAGGAATCACTAAGATTGGTGCAGAAACTAGTCGTCGCTTAAGCTCCTGGAAGCTAGTTTCACTGTGCCTCGACTGTGCGAATTTGACCCCTTTCCGAGTCAGACGAGTGAGTGGCATGGCGATACTCGAGAATCCCTCCACGAATCTCCGATAATACCCAGCCAGACCAAGGAAACTACGGACCTCCTGAACTGATTTTGGCTGCTCCCAACTGGTAATCGCCTCAATCTTCTGGGGATCTACAGAAATACCTCTGTTGGACACCACATGTCCAAGAAAACCCACTGAGGATAACCAGAACGCACATTTGCTAAACTTGGCATACAACTGCTCCTGTCGCAAAATTTCCAATACTATCCGCAGATGTTGTTCATGCTCTTCCTCGGATCGAGAATAAATCAATATATCGTCGATGAACACTATTACGAACTGATCTATATACCTCAAGAATACCCGGTTCATTAAGTCCATAAATGCAGCTGGGGCATTCGTGAGACCAAAAGGCATCACTAGAAACTCGTAATGCCCATAACGAGTGCGAAAAGCTGTTTTCTGAACATCCTCATCTCTTATCCGAAGCTGATGATATCCTGAGCGCAGATCAATTTTAGAATACACACATGTATCCTTAAGCTGATCGAACAAATCTTCTATCCTCGGCAGTGGATATTTGTTCTTAACTGTGACTGCATTCAGTTGTCGATAGTCAATACATAACCGCAAGGATCCATCTTTCTTCTTGACAAAGAGTACCGGTGCTCCCCATGGTGAAACACTAGGTCAGATAAATCTATTATCCAGCAACTCCTGCAGTTGAACTTTAAGTTCATTCAGCTCCTTTGGCGCCATCCGATAAGGAGGTTTCGATATAGGCGCGGTCCCTGGAATCACCTCTATCGCAAATTCAACTTGCCTAGGAGGTGGCAAGCCTGGAAGTTCATCGGAAAATACATCTGGATACTCTCGGACTACTCGCACATCAGAGAGGGGTGGTAGTCCTTCGTTCTCAACTTTGACCAGAGATAGCAAATAGCCCTGACAACCCTGGGCCAATAGCTTCTGAGCCTGTAAAGCTGATATAATGGATAATCCATCGTCTCTAGTACCAACAAATTCCCAAGCTGGTTGATCTGGTGGTCGAAAAGTCACCACTCTTGCTCTGCAATCCACTGTAGCGTGATAAGCGGCCAACCAGTCCATACCGAGAATAATATCGAACTCTATCATTTCCAAGACACAAGGTCCACTGTAAGGATATGCCCATCAAAGTCTAATGGGCAACCCTTGATTTCTTGGTGGCTAGTTAGCACCTCTCCTGATGGCAAGGATACTGCTAACCCACAAGAACGAACCCTGGGGATTCTTCCAACTCTACTCAGAAATACTCTAGATACAAATGAATGGGAACTACCTGTATCTATCAACGTATCAGCATATATAGCATAAACTGAAACCATACCGCGTATGACTGATCCATCAGCCCGCTGTGCCTCCTCTCTAGTGATAGCAAAGACTCGTCCAGTCTCTATACTGATCCCTGACGGCGAGTAGTGTGCCTCCATTCCTACCGGATCCGCCTCGAGGTGTCAAGATCGAGTCACGGCAGGTCATAAGGTAACGGCGAGAGCCGGGTGCAACGACGGCGGCAGTGTACTTCGGGTAGTAGATCACCGGAGATGCAGGATATCGATCGCTGCCGCAGATCACCGTAGGAGCGCTTCTCGCATTCGATATAAGTGTGCCGTGGAGGTATCGGCCGCTCTATCCATAAGATCGCATACGCTGTGCCTCCTTCATTGCGCCGCCGTTGATTGTCTTCCTTATTAGAGCTACCAGAAACTCCAATCGCGGCTCTCAACGCATACCTCGACTAGTATGTCCGGTTGCTTGCAATAGTAGCAAACCGGCTGCTCCAAAGGACACTCTGGAGCTCTATGACTTCCGGATCCGCATTTATAACATCCACTTCTGCTCTGACTCTTATGGTTCTTCTGAGACCCTCCAGAGAACTCTGATGCTGGACGCTTCCCTTTCTGCGATCTAGCTGACCCTTCTGTCGCACCTCGTGTAGTTCCTTTTTGCTCCCCTTTCTTCTGAGTCCCCTGAGCTGAACTCGACGGTTCTGCTGCCCTTAGTCATGCTTCTCGATATCTTCTCCTTGAGATTGAAGTCATCTCGATAAAGAGGGCACGGTCCAATGCCTCCCTGTAGGAGGTAATGCTAGATCCTGACATCCTAGCTCTGATATAAGCTGCTAGGCCCTGGGTGAACTGGTACATCCGGTCTGAATCCTGTGCTACCAGATGAGAGCAGAACTCTGATAGTCTGGTAAACTCTGCGTTGTACTCCATAACAGAACGGTCACCTTGCTTCAGGCTTAGAAACTCCTGACGCCGTGCTGTAGAAAACGCCGAAGGAAAGTACTGCCTCCAGAAAGCATCTCGAAAGCTGGACCAAGTAATCCCACGCTCCCCAAACAGAGTCTTCTGTAATTTCCACCAAGTGATAGCCTGATCTCTGAGATGATATGCAGCAAGGCCCACCTTCTCCACATCTGTGCAGTTCATATACTCGAAGGTGTCTTCCATATTTTCCAGCCAAGATCGGGCAATCCATGGGTCGGACTCCCCTCGGAACAAGGTGAACTTCTCCTTGGCTGATCGTGCTAACACGAGTATCCGTGACTTATCATTGAGCCTACTGGACTCTGTGGGCTCTGGCGTAGTCAGTGGTGTATCCGGATTCTGAGGCTCCGGATCACCAATAGGGGGTGGCTGAGGCTGTGCTTGAGCAGCAGGCTCAGTCTCAGATCTCGTCCTCCTCCTCGCCGCTCGCCTGGATGGACGGCCTCGACCACGAGTCTGAACAGGTGGCATAACTCTGACAGTATTCACCTGTTGAACAAGTCTAGATAAGCATCTAACTAAAATATAGATTATCAGGAATACTTACTTCGTGTTGCCCGGAGCTTATGCCGCTGTCAATCCCATCTCACAAAAAAATCAAAACCGAAAAATATACCGACTCCCGAGAATCCAAGACTCAAAAACAACATCACAATATGGCATCGCAGAACCTTCGGCTCTGATACCAATAAAGTTGTCACGCCCCCGGGAGTATGCCGTGCCGAAAATCAAACGGACGACATCTCCCCTGTACGTGGCAACATCTCGGGTTAATACAAGGCCCGTAGGCCCACAACAACATAATAATGAACAGATATAAGTATATCAAACACACATAGCGGAAACATAAACACATACCACAACAAGAATACTAAAACATACTGTACACCGACAAGACCACTTACTAAAATCCGTACATAAAACATCGACACAAAGTGACATCCACAACATAAGACGAAGTCCATACATAGAACAAAATCCATAACACCAATACAAATCACAAATCCTCGGGAGACTCAAAAGGTGGAGATGGGATGGATCGCCGGCGCAGCTCCAAGTCGTCACGAAGATCTCTACCTGTTACCTGGGCGACAGAAAAACCCAGGGTCCGTGGGAGTGAGTAAAACTCAGCAGGTGATAGATAAACATGTATATTAATATCACATGTATTTCGACAGTAAAATCTACTGGTATCACTAGCATGATAATATATCCATGTATATACCATCTAACCAAAAGTCAGATATACTCAACGTCACTACGCTACATCTATCCAACTTTGAGCACATATACACAACATATGGTATAAAGAATAAAACTAACTCATACTACATCCTGCTACGGGTCAAGGGTAACACATTGAATAACTAACCAGTATACAAGTGATGGCCTACTATCATACAGAAGAAAGTAATAACATGTATGAATATGTGCAAACAAATGCAACAAACATAGTACATACAAATGCAGCATCACAATAAGCATATCTATATATAGACTGCATCTATATACGTATGCTAATTACAATCATCCATATATATATATACATGCATATATGTATATATATGGTAATATGCAAAAATGCCATAAGTCGGCAATGCAGTATGCATGATCATGTCGGCTCACCCTAAAGCTACCACGACCCCAGTGTGGCCTCGGTGGCTCGAGCATGACAACAGTCCCAACTCAACACCAACCACTACTCTCGAGTGGCCGAGTGGGCAGTATGATCGAGTAGCATATAAGCGTAAAGAGCAAGCTACACGATGGGGGTCCTCACCAATCCGGACATCACTACCCATGAGTGGTCGAGTGCCACACACGCAGACTACGCGCGCAAATCCAACTATCACCGTCAGAGTGATAGAGTGCGGCACTACAATGCTCGCTCACACCTTACTCCTCCTATGAGTAACCGTGGAGGCAGGATGACTGGCGACACTCTCGACCACAACGGAGACATCGTCGCCCGCGTGCATGCAAAGGACATGAATGTAAGCTCTCACAAACGGACATCCACCCTCGACTCTCTATTCTCCCGAGGGTCATGCTAACAGATCAACGACTCTCTATCCTATAGAGTCGTAATCAATCGATCAGATTATACTAGGACCACCGGTCCGTAGTACACCCTAAATACCATTCACCCGACCATTTGCATAATGCATGGTCGGTAGAAACATGCAATCTAAGGGGGTACTAGAATTAACTCTAGGTTCAAGATATCATCTACCTACGGATGACCTTTTTGCCCAATTTCCAATCAGGTTGTCACCCGGACTGTACTAGTTGTATTTAACTTTATCAAATTCTAAGTTATTTACATCATCTATGTGTATAACTCCTAATCATGATAACATAACATGATAAAGAAGGAGTTAAAAGCCACTGGATAAAGTATCAAGCATAAGATGAATAGAACAAGATCATGTAACATGAAATCAGATGCATTACTACCTGACCGGGGTAGGAATCACCCACCTGATAAGAAGCTCGCGACAATAAAATCCTCACGGCCGCGGTCCTGCCTCGTATCCACGTCCTGCACAAACCATGATATGCATTAAGTTCAAGCACATGACAATAGATGTATATCATTTACTATTCTATCGTTTCCATATTCGCGTCCCTTTATCGAATACGAATTAGAAGCTCAAAGAGTTAAGCTTGACTATTAAATTTAACTCACTGTTTCAATTAGCAAAAGTGCTAACCTAACTTATCCAACTCCATACCCATTCAACCAAATCAATCTCATGTAGATTAATCTTTTTATACTTAATTGATGTAACAGGATTACTAACAAATTAAGTATAAATCTAACTCATATTCACACCGATACACATCTCTTTTCGTAGCCCAACCAAAGCTACTGCTTCACAGCCGGGTTAAACAATCAACAAAACCTCACAACCGGCTAACCACCACTCACAGCCTACTCCATTCCTCCGATCACTCACGGTTGCGCGATAATAGAAATTCAATTAGCAACATTCCCTGATGAACATGTGATAAACCAAGCTTACCAACGGTTGGAACTTTCCCCCAATTGCTCAGTTTTGCCCGATCAGTTCCTTGCTGCCCTAGTTTCGTGAATCAACTTCCAACCGCCTGTAGCAACTACAATTATAGCCATAACACATAAGGAAATTCAATATTCTCACAGCGATTCAACAAATCGGATCGATGTAACAATTGGAAAGGAATCGTGCTTACCAACGATTGAGTCTCCACCAACAGAACAATCCCTAGTTCCACCGTCCGTCGAAACCTACCACTGCCCAAACTCAGGTTAGGTCACGGTAAATCCATAGGATTCTAAAATCCCGTCCACTGCAAGAAACATCCACATCTTACCTTGTTCCAGCGTTGATCGGCAACGGAGGTTAGAATCGTGAGGGAAAACTCGAAGATGGCTGTAATCACAGAAGGAACGAAATTGGTCGGAGATGGAAATTCATCGTAGATGGGGAAGGAGAAACCTACTGATGGAGAGATCCATGCTCACCTGCCCTATTTGCCTGCCAAGATCGAGAGCCCCCAACTGACTGCTCTGCTCACCGACGAAATCAAAGCCCCCCGACGCACTGCCCTAGCTCACGCTGGAAACTCCGGCTCCGGCAGCCAGTCGTCGTCTTCCCTACCCGAGCACAGTGCCGCCGCCGTTGACCCAAGCCCCCAAAATTGAGAGCCTCCTTCGCGCTCGCTCACAGTCTGCGAGCACCTGCCGCCGCCCACTCGAGCGAGAGCCCGATGAACCTCCGGGCGGCAGGAATCGGAGCGGTCGTGCGGAAAAGGAGAGAAAACGAGCGAGAGGAGAGGGAGGTTTCGGTCGCCGACTGCGTTGGAGAAGAAGAGAAACCGAAGGAAAAGATTTCGGCGTGCGT
Organism: Wurfbainia villosa; assembly: GCA_025175895.1. NCBI lineage: Eukaryota > Viridiplantae > Streptophyta > Magnoliopsida > Zingiberales > Zingiberaceae > Wurfbainia > Wurfbainia villosa. Next base: position 3,358,650 of record CM046005.1, read on the forward strand.
GCGGTGAAGAAACAGACGAAACGGGGAGTTTAATGGGAAGGAAACGAATCGGGTTTCCTCATATTGGATTGGGTTTAAAGATCCTATAATCCTTTAACCCTAGATTCAATTAACCCCCCCCCTTGACCATTAATTAAACCAAGGTTTGATTAAATTAAATACTAACCATGGTTTAAATTTAATCCCTAAAAATAAGTTCTCTAACTACGAATAATAGGGATACTAATCTTAAATGGAAAAAATTTATTCGTGGTATTTTACAAAACCAATCAAAATAAGATCCGACCAATGGTCCACAAGGACCCCAAAAATCCATGAGTACATAAATCCAATTCCAAGCTTAAACATATCTTCTATACAAAATCCAAACCATAACTCAAACAACTAATAAACTGTCACTACGAGGGGGGGGGATATGGCAACTGGACTCTCCTAACAGCTTCATCCTGAAATAAAAATAAAATCACGGGGTAAGTTCAAAGAACTCAGCGGATATAGTCAATATGCAAAGTAAGGTATAGCTAACAATAAAAATCATGCCAGTACAGTCTCTAATATAGGGTAAGCAAGAAAGAAATGCAAAAGGGACTGTACTCACCTGAATATCCTACCCTGATATAGGAGTATGTGCCCTACTATAAGAGATAAAATCATCACCATATACGAATATGAATCCTGTATGCATGTCAATCATATGCAACATCCAAGGCATCAATAAAAATGTAGCAAACACAATACAAATACGATCCATGCAAAAATGCATGCCGTGCATATGACATGGTCACCCCTGACACCAGTCAGTCGCCTCACACGCGATGGTGAAGCCGAGTGGGTAGGGCTATGACAACTGTGTTGGGAGTATGGGGAATACAATCAAAGTCCCACATTGGTAAGACATGGAAAAGATCATGTGCTTATAAGAAAAAAGATATCTCCATTGGCATGAGGCCTTTTGGGTAAAGCCCAAAAATAAAACCATGAGGGCTTGGGCCCAAAGTGGACAATATCATGTCATTGTGGAGATATGTGGAGCTTATAAGCACTAACAATTGGTATCAGAGCCATGGTCCATGTCAAGCCATGAACCTCGAACGAAGGAAGTTGAGCTCCCACGTCCGGATCAAGAGAACCAGACATCAGGAAGGAAGTCTAGTTGGGTCGGGGGGACCGAACAACTGGCAGGAAGTCCTGGTGGGTTGAAGATCGGACATCAAGCAGAGAAAATCCTTCGAGGAGGGATAGGCTTGAGGGGGGGCCCAATGTGGTCCTTCGTTTGAGGGGGGGATTGTTGGGAGTATGGGGAATACAATCAAAGTCCCACATTGGTAAGACATGGAAAAGATCATGTGCTTATAAGAAAAAAGATATCTCCATTGGCATGAGGCCTTTTGGGTAAAGCCCAAAAACAAAACCATGAGGGCTTGGGCCCAAAGTGGACAATATCATACCATTGTGGAGATATGTGGATCTTATATGCACTAACAAACTGTGCACTCTGCCATCACTGCTCCTGAGTGACCGAGTGGACAGGATGCTGTCGGAGTACACCTATCCTCCTGCCCCAAACATAGTGGGGGAGCTAAGCTCTCATCTCCCGGTGTCATAGACCAGAGGAGGGATCCCTGCCCGCTACCACGCTACCCATGAGCGGACCAGCGGAGCCTGACAGAGCAACTACACACACCCTTCTGATGTACCACTAACCCATGAGTGGCAGTGTGTGCAGGCCATGTAACTGGCTACGGGCTCAACAATAATGGAACCCCGTCCAGCCAGCATGCAATCATGCAAAAATGGTGCATGATACTAAAGCATGTAAATCCTACTCAAAATACCTATCCGAATAATATGTACAATCAATATGTACATATACATAATCCAAATAACTATGATCCAAGTCAAATAGGGAGATATAATCTTATGCTATCACATGCATGTATCAAGTAGGCACCAAAAGCATACTAGGCATATAAACATGAAAAATTATTGTAAGCTATCCTAACTAGCATATCAACAATGACTATATCTAAAAGATAAGTCAAAATACCCGCCTGATAAAATGTCTGCAAAAAGAACCATATCGTCACGACCGTGAACCTGCCTCGTGATCGAAACCTGCATACAGCATAACTATAGTTAAGCACAAAAATACGATCCACTATCAAATCAAATCCTAAGCCGATTTCGGACTTAAACTAATTAACCCAAATGCTCAATAAAATCCCAGTCAACCAGATTGATCTAGTTATCCCATTTAACCTAATCAATCCTCCGCATCAATCCCTATCGACCATTAAGCAAATTAACAACATATTATGCATTTATTAACACCCATATTTGAACTTACCAATTTTTTCATCTTAAATCTCACAGCCAACAACTATGGGTTAATTTAGGACTCGCCTTAAGCCCAACTGCCTCTACAACCTAATCGTTGCCCAAAAATCCTGTACAGCATATCCCAAATCCTCGACCTTCAATTTCACAGCCGCACTAACTGTATTTACAGCCACATCAACACCTAATAAAATCTCACAGCCCTCTCAACCTGTCAAAACTCCAAATCACAGCCGCCTCAAACACCAAAATCAACCCAAATCGACCACAATTCCGGCCCACAGCCATGCACTGTCCACCCCCAACTATTCGCAGCCTTTACAAAGACTCAATCCCTGTTTCACAGCCGACCACATCCACCCACATCCACCATCAATCGAAACAAAAATCAAACAACATACCAACAGTAAATAACTCAAGATATACCTACGATTGGAACCTCCCAGCCGCTCAGTTCACCGGAGAAAAAGATCTGCCGCTGCCCTAATTCTCTTGCTCCGACGACCACCAGCGCGAAGAGACGACGGCCGACCGCAGGGCTCTCGTACGGCAAGTAGAGAGCGGCTCGTGTGGCGGTCAGAGGCAAGGAAGAGATGCCGACAGCCTGGGCACCGGGAAGGGCGGCGGCGCTTGGGGGAGAAGAGGCAACCGCAAGGCTCGGCGTCGGCGACTGCGAACGGCGGCGGCAGCGCAACTTCGAGGTCGGACGGAAAAAAAAGAGTGACTCGCCGCGGCAAAGGAACGGCCGGAGATCGCGCCGAAGGAGAAGGGGCTTGGGGGGTCCGTTGGCTGCGAGCGCGAGGAGAAACGAACGCGAGCGCTGCCTGTGAGCAGCGACGATGACACGCCCTCGGCGTCGGACGGCGTTGTGGGTGGCGACAGCCTGGTCGTCGGCGGAGGAGAGGGAAGCGCGAGAGAGAAACTGTCGGAGGAGAGGGGGGTCGCGCGTGAGAAGAAACCGAACAAAATTGCGATAGAGGTGTCGGGCGTGGCTGGGAAGAGAAAAAAAAAGGAAATAGAAAAAAAAACTTTAGGTTTTCTATTTAAAACCTTAGGTTAATAAAATTTATTAACCCCTCAACACAGATAAACCAAACAGACCTTGTAAAAGCCTGTTGACTTTTTCCATATATAATATCATAAGATCTCCGTTTAAATCCAAAAAAATTCCGAAAAAAATTTCTAAATTTTCCTAAAAATCCTGAAAAATTTCCAGGATTATTTTTCTTAATTCTTTGGCCATTTAATTCAATATTTTAAATTTTCAGTATTTAATAATTTTTTAAATAATATTGCCAAAAAAAAATTAAAAGATACCGACTGACCTCTTCCCCCCCCCCTTCATACTTCGTAATATCTTCTTCCGTCGACCTCTTTAATTTTTCCCTCTATTTTTAATCCTAAACTTTTTTATTAAATTCTAATCCATCTTCCTATAAATTTTTTTTATCATCGTCATTATTGCCAGTATCATCATCGTCGCTGACATTGCTTATCATTGTACGATCAGACCGCAATTGCTAGCATCGTCGTCATCTCATTTCATATTAAATTGATCATTGAGGATTTGAGGTGGAGTTAATTTTGAACGATAATTTATTTTACAGAAGAAATATGACTTTATTAGTTGTGTTATTCTTAACCATAATTCCTAAAAATATATTTTACATTTAAATAATTCAATATTTGTTGATAAATAGAATCAATATTCTTAATCTAATTCTTAAGAATCTATACATTCAACTTTCTCAATTTTAAGTAGAATATTTCATCCGTATCATCTTTCTACTGATAAATAAATTTCTTTGATAACCAAATTTAACTTTAGAATTTGTAGAACATTAGTTATTTAATAAAAAAAAATTGACCGAGTGACTTGTTTGATTTCAACGAAGTGTAAGAGAGAAATCGAAAGTCAATGACATGATTTATAAGTAGATTTAATTTTAAAGAGCACTTGGAAAATATTTTTATAGATATTATACCGAGCAAATTATCATTATTAATTTTAAATTGCTCTTTTTTTTATTATCATAAAGTTATTATTATTTTACAATGCAATGTGCATTTAAGGACTAATGTTGTTTTATACACAAACAATTCTTAAATTTTTTTTTTACAAAAATATATTAGCAAGAGACAAAATTAAATTTATTTGATTTTATGAAATAGTATTTTATTTTTGTTTTTAATAATTTAAATATCCAAGAGACAAAGGAAAGGAAGAAAAGTCTATGAAAGTTAGATGACTAGTGTTTATATAATTATTTTAAATATTTATTAACTTTTTATTGATGTAATATATTATTTCTGATTTATTTATGTATTTATTATATTTTTTATTTATAAATTAAATTTTATAATAATTTATCATAATAAAAAGATCTATTTTTTTATTATTCGCTTCAGGTCCCGTCTAACACAGGTATGACTCTGCGAGTAGGATCATAGTTGAAGACGAGGCCAAGGTAGGGTGAGGGCAAGCAAAGAGGCTGTAAAATACCGGAAAAAAAAATCCTCGGTAATTGATAAAATATCCTATGGAATTTTCCAAGAATTTTTAGAAATTTTTCTGGATTTAAATGGGTATTTTATGGATATTTCATGGGGATAAAATGAACAGACTTTTATAAAGCCTATTTAGGCTATCTTCTACGAGGTATTAAATGGATTTAATTAACTCCATTTTTTATTTCTTTTTTTTCCGTCGGTTTCACTTTCTGCGCGACGCCCCTTCTTCTTTTCCCGATCGCGTGCCGCCCTCCTCAAATCGCCGCCCCCGTAACCATCCACGACCGCCGGCGGTCCTTGGGCAGAGCAACACCGCCTAATCGCCGCTCAACGCGAGCACAGGATCGGTGACGCCGGGCGTCCTTTCTCGCATCTGCCGATGTAGATCCGGTCCGATTCCCCGATCTTCGCCCGATTCTACTCGAGCTCATTGTCGCGCCGCAGACTGCCGCCATCGTCGCCGCCGCGCACACGCATATCTCGAGCCAGCGTAGCACCCACGCCGCTACGCTTCTACGCTGCCGCGGCACAGAGCAGCGCCGCTGCGCGCGAGCGACCACAACCCTTGACATCGCCGACCACCGCCTGTTCTGATCGCCGTCTGGTGATCGCCATCTTCGATCCGCCATCGCCAAGCCTAGCCACCTTTATCTCGTTCTCGATATCCGTGTTCCCTTCTCGATCCCGATGGTAGAATTTGCCACCATCGTCGTATCATGAGTTGGCGAGGGCCGGTCATTTGAGCTTGTGGCCGCCAATTGCGCTTGAATGGAGATTTGGAGGCCTTCGTGAGTTCTCCGGAGCAAGTGTTGTGTGCAGTGGACAAGGGATAAAGGGGAGGGTCGTCGAAGTTGAATTTAGGTATACCTTTGGCTGCCTGCCTTTATTTTCACTCGATCTTGAAGGGATCCATTTGTGATGCGTTAGCTTGTGATGGCAGATGGGTTGAGCACAATCTTTCCGATGGATTCGAGCGATGGGGAGGAGAGCCGCCAAGGGAAGGTTGTTGAGGGATTGTCTAGTGGAGCTTCACTGTAAGAAAGAAAGATCAATTCCCCTTCTTTGTACTTGATAATTGGGGGTGAATTGAATTGCGATTAATTGAATGAGGATAGATGTGAAGGCTTGATTAGGTTAAGTGGATAACAAGATCGATCCAAATTGATGGGATATGAAGTCATATAGCATTCGATCACGATCACTGTTGTATAATAGAACTTAATATTTGTTCATGTTGTCTTGCGGGACTTTGATTAGTGATGATGCTTGTATGCTTGGATAGCGAGCTGCTATTTAACAGTGGGTAATTTCCTACCGGTCCGGGTAGTTATATTTCATTGATTTAGTCATTGATATGAGCATGTTAGGTGTTCATATTACCTTGACCTCTTTTATCGCATGCTTGATCTTCTATCACGGCTATTAACTCCATTCTGATATCATGTTTATTTTATCATGATTAGGAGTTATACATATAGATGATGTAAATAACTTAGAATTTGTTTAAGTTAAGTGCAAATAGTAAAGTCCTGGATGACAACCTGATTGTACTTTGGGTAAAAGATCATCCGTAGGTAGATAATGTCTTTAACCTAGGATTAGTTCTAGTACCCTTAGGTTGTATGTTACCACGGAACTTGTATTGTGTAAATGGTCGAGGAATGATATTTAGTGTATCGCTACGGACCGATGGTCCTAGCTTGTTATAATCGATAAGTACGACTCTACGGGATGAGAGTGTGTCCATTAGTTGAGTACAACTCTCTACGTGATAGAGAGTGTGTCGCTTAGATTGGTATGACTCTCTGCTATAGAGAGTATTATGATCGATTGAGTACTCTCTACGGTGATAGAGTGCGTAGATCTGTTAGTATGATTCTCTCAGAGAATGAGAGTCTATGTTGGATGTCAGTATGTGAGACATTGCATTCATGCATTTACATGCACGCGCGACGAGGTCTCCTTGTGGTTGAGAGTGTCGCTATCCCGCCTCCACTTACTCATAGGAGGAGTCACCCGTGTGAGGGCGAGCATTGAGGTGCCGACTCTATCACTATAGACGGTGGTAGTTGGATTTGCGTGTCGTAGTCCTGCGTGTGTGGTACTCGACCACTCATGGGTAGTGACTTTGAGTGACCAATAGAGGACCCCATCGTGTAGCTTGCTCTTTACGCTTATATGCTACTCGATCATCATCGCCCACTCCACCTCGAGAGTAGTGGTTGGTGTTGAGTTGGGACAATGTCATGCTCGAGCCACCGAGCCCACCGGGTCGTGGTAGCTTTAGGGTGAGCCGACATGACCATGCATAATGCAGCCGATTCCGATGGCGCTTTGCATATTACCATATATATATACATATATGCATGTATATATATATATATGGATGGTTGAGATTAATATATATATAGATACAGCCTATATATATATGATTATTGTGATGTTGCATTTGTTTGTACTATGCTTGTCGATTTGGGGACATCATATTCATTCATTTTTCTTTCATATGTTATAAAATTGTGTCAGATATTGTTATTTGTTGGATAGACGATAGATACCTTGACCTGTAGATAGAGTTTATTTTGAGTTTATCTCCTCTTCCTGTTTTATATATATATTTGTTGGATATATGTTCAAAGTTGGATCAGAGTAGCGCATTGACGTATGTCCGCATTTTTATGTTGTTCATTGCTAGACGTATATGCTTGTATTTATATACTATGATATACCTGTTGTACATCTAGATTATGTTGTTGAAATACATGTGATATTACATATATACATGTTTTCTATTACCTGCTGAGTTTTACTCACCACCCCCGCGGACTCGGTTTTCGTCGCCTGTGCAATGTAGAAGACTTCGTGATAGCTTGAGCACCGCCGACCGACGCTATCTCATCTCACGAGGCTCCAGATTTTGTTTTGGGCCTGCTGCCCGGGTGTGACATTGTATTGTTGTTGTATCGTTTCCGCTGTGTATTTGTCGTAGTAGTTTTGTTATGTTGTTGGGGTGTGTTAGTCATACCGGTATGCATGTGTGAGATTGTTGTATTGTTGTGGTTTGTTTCCGCTGTGTCTTGTGTAGTTTTGTTTTCATACATATATATTGTTGTTATTGTGGGCCTACGGGCCTTGTATTAACCCGAAATGTTGCCACGCATGTGGAGGTGCCGTCCGCTTGATTTTTTCGTTGCATGCTCGGCGTGACAACTTTAGTGGTATCGAGCCCAAGGTTCTGCGATGCCGATATTATGTTGTTTTTGTGTCGAGTCTTGGATTCTGAAATTTATTCGGTTTTGGTTTTTGAGATGAGATGGACAGCGGCCTGAGCTCCAAGCACCACGAGGTAAGAATTCCTGATAACTTATGGTTTAGTAGATATTTATCTAAACTTGATCAGTGGGTGTATACCATAGAGTTTTGACACCTGTGTAGACTTGTAGTAGGGGTCGTCCACCGAGGCGACAAACCGGAGTGACCCTTAGGGTTTATACTCCCGGTTATGTTGGATATGCATTTAGATGCTTATACCAGGGAATAACCTGTAGTGTGTTGGTTATTATTCGTAACCGTGGTATGAGTTGACCACGGGAACGACCTGTTGAGTTTGTGAGTCTTGAACCTGTGTCGAGGAGGTGAGTTACCTCTGAGAGCCGACTGATACCGAGTCGGAAAACAGGGGCCAAGTCATCACATTTATTATGGAAATCAGAGACTACAGTCTTAGAGATTTCCACTAATCAGTGGTCGATCATTACTGGGTAATGAAGCATTTGTAGACTATTGTAGATGCAGATAGCGGAAGGCTAGGTTATGGAGTTTCATAGGGATTTTATCCCTGAGTTGTTCGTACTGAGTTGTATAACTTTGAGAGTACTTTTGAGTATTTAACTCATGTTATACCAAGAAAGAAGAGTGGGTTGCATACCATTATCAGAATCAAGCCGGTATTTGGTGATAAATGCAGAAAATAATCTTCGAGAAATAATATATCACTTGATCATGGATTAGTGATGTTGAAAGAGAGTATTTCCCCGTGTCACTTTTAGTGACACATTATAAGGAATTCTTGAGCTTCAAGAAAGAGTGATCGGTTAGTAACAGTATACGGTGCAGAGTCGTGAGACTTGCGGAGGTTACGACCACCTAATAGCTCAAGAAGATGGATGGATGATTTAAGCCACCCAGAGTTTGACTTATAGTTGGATTAGGATGTCGGGATCTTCTATCAGATCCTGCTGGAAGATGTTGGATTGAGACAGGAGTTTAGGAATAACTCCGTATAAGTGTTTAGGAGATGAAGATCGATAAGCAGATATTGCAAGTCAGATATCGGAGTAAGAAGTCTCCGAATGTTGGACAAAAGGAGCAAGATCGGAGTCAGAGGCCTTGGGGCTACTTTCCGATTATAGAAGACCAATCAAAGATCATTAGAAGGTTCTTGTGGATATCAGCAAAATCAGAACAAAGACTCCGAAGGAATTGTGTGCGTGCAGTGCGGACCACAAAGACATGCGAAGCCAGATTATCCGTTGGAGCAGTTCAGCTGTTGCTATGGTGAGCAACCAGTACAATGGAGGAGGTGTACTTTGAAGACTCAGTTGAAGACTATCCGGGATATTCCGAGAAGATGATACACCGTCTCGACAGCAGAGATCGACACCGAAGATTGAGTTATTTCACGGCCGACCTACTACCTCAGGCTTGGTTGAAGTTCCGTAATACTCCCCTTCAGCAGAGATCAGCACAGAAGCAGCATCAGCAGAAGAAATCTTAGAAGACCCAGCAGACAACAACAAACAGTTACCTCTAGATGTGGATTTGCTTAGTACAGAGGAGAAAGAATACGACGATGGTCGTATTTATTCAGTATTCTACAGTTGTAGCTCGTAGATTTAAGTGATAGGATCAGATGATCTAGGAAAAATCCTTGGATCATTCGACGCAGAAATGCGACTGTTTTGTCGTGGACAGTTGGATCTGATCTTATTCTCCTCGGAGAAAGGACGAGACCTGCGTGGAGCCTTTGGAATCGGATCGACAAATATTTCATCGTTCAGGGTATGACTCTAGTTTACCCTCAATGTCAATATATTGAGAGATACTTGTAGTTTACGGGTATCTTTGTCTAGAACATTCTTAGTTGGATTAGAAAGGTCCTATACATCGAACTAATGGGTCGGTGGTATCTCTACCGTTTGGTGAGATGTGGATCAATAATTAAGAAGTCAAGGGAGACCCTTAGACTGTGATAAACATACTTTTACTGTAGACATATCCTTACGGATGGTCAAATTGTTGGAGGTATGGTATGATTATGTCTCTCAGATGTGCGTATAATCCGAGAGCATTCGGATGTAGTTTCGGATGAACTCCAAGGCTTGCCGTTGTATAGGCAAGCGGAGTAAGCGATCGAAACGATTGCGGAAAATAGTTCTGGTATCGAAGATCGCATATCGAGTGATAATTTTATTGGTATCAGTGTTGTTAAACACTATAGAAATTGGAAGAATATAAGTTGTGACTATAGGAGATATTGGAGGGGATATTTATCTATCCCAGTATTCCTCCTTGTGAAGATCCAGAACTCTTTGTTGAAAGAGAGATGGACATTTGAGATTATGCATCGATTATCGATGATGGAATATAGTAGTTATTGTGAAGAATATCATTCGTTATGGATAAATGATCTATTTAGATCAGCTAAAGACACCTGCGTATACTCTAGGGTTGGTTTACGACTGGAGTGTTGACATTGTAGTGACATAGTGTCATACAAATATCATAGTCGTTGTAATGATTAATATATATCATCAGCTTAGAGTAAGGGGGATGCAGGTGTGTAGAGATGTCAATTTCATACTTACTATGAATTTTATAAGTTGTGATTAAGTTGTTAGATTAATTAACGATTTAGTCGTCACTGGATTTGAGAATCGTGTATCTTGAACACGATTGGATCCTTTTATGGTTGTGGGAGTTGCGTAACTTGGCCACTGTTGGATGTGGTAATTGGAGTTGCGCACTCGACCACCGTAGATGGTGGTTTTCCTTGTATGTTTTGGTTAGTACTGTAGATGTGAATAGAATGTTTGGCATTACTATACCACAGACTTGTTTGACAAAGGTGATGATGGAAATTATTTAGTCAGAAGCTGGTGAAACCAGTTTACATGACCTAGATGACGGTTAACTTTTACGCAAGTATTAGTTAATCCTTCTGGAATAGATAAAAGGATGATGTACGCAGATGCGTCGTTTCAGGGATCGGAGCGAATCCGATACAGTTGCATGAGACGTATCTTATGCTTACGACAGTTAAGAAACTATGAGATAGTCTATCATAAACATGACGTGACTTTAGTAGTTATTATCTGGATTTGTAGTTGTATGGAGCAGAAGTGCTCATTGAATTTAACAAGCTACTGGGTAGCTACAATAGAGTTGCTGGAGCGCGAACAGTTGCAACAATTGCAACAAAGGAGATTGATTGCTATAGTCTTCCATGCACTTGCAGCGTGTGTGGAGTGTATCTTGGATGGTTGATGGATTTCTATTTTGAGAAAATAATTCCCCGTCTCTGATAAGGATTGTGGGTTCCGGAGTTGCAGTGTTTAAGGTGTTGGGAGTATGGGGAATACAATCAAAGTCCCACATTGGTAAGACATGGAAAAGATCATGTGCTTATAAGAAAAAAGATATGTGGATCTTATATGCACTAACATAACCATTGGGATGAGGCCTTTTGGGTAAAGCCCAAAAACAAAACCATGAGGGCTTGGGCCCAAAGTGGACAATATCATACCATTGTGGAGATATGTGGATCTTATATGCACTAACAATTGGTATCAGAGCCATGGTCCATGTCAAGCCATGAACCTCGAACGAAGGAAGTTGAGCTCCCACGTCCGGATCAAGAGAACCAGACATCAGGAAGGAAGTCTAGTTGGGTCGGGGGGACCGAACAACTGGCAGGAAGTCCTGGTGGGTTGAAGATCGGACATCAAGCAGAGAAAATCCTTCGAGGAGGGATAGGCTTGAGGGGGGGCCCAATGTGGTCCTTCGTTTGAGGGGGGGATTGTTGGGAGTATGGGGAATACAATCAAAGTCCCACATTGGTAAGACATGGAAAAGATCATGTGCTTATAAGAAAAAAGATATGTGGATCTTATATGCACTAACATAACCATTGGGATGAGGTCTTTTGGGTAAAGCCCAAAAACAAAACCATGAGGGCTTGGGCCCAAAGTGGACAATATCATACCATTGTGGAGATATGTGGATCTTATATGCACTAACATAAGGAAGAGTTGCTACAGAAAGCACATCATTCGAGATGGGCTATATACCTTGGTGGTACTTAGATGTACCGAGAGTTGAACGTTTATACTGGTGGAATGGTATAAAGAGAGTTATAGCAGATTTTGCTGCTCGATATTTAGTATGCAGTAGGTGAAGGCTGAACATCAGAAACTCGCTGGATTGCTCTAGGAAATTCCAATTACGGAATGGAAGTGGGAGCATATCACTATTGATTGCGTTACGGGATTGCCTAGGACCCGTAAAGGACATGATGCGATTTGGGTGAGGGTGGATCGATTGACCAAATCAGCTCATTTCCTTTCTATCCATGGGTAATACTTGTTGGATCATTCGGTAGAGTTGTATTACCGAAAGATTATCAGATTGCGTAGGGTACTTTTAAGTACCAAATCGGATAGAGATTCGCGATTTACCTCACGATTTTGATAGAGTCTACATCAAACTATGAGCACAGAGCTTCGGCTTAGTGCAACATTTCATCCACGGACTAATAGACTGTCTGAGCATGACATTCAAACGCTGGAGGATCTATTTAGATCTTGTGTCGTGGATTATGGAGGTGTAGCTTATCGGTTGGCTTTACCTCCGACACTTGGGGGTGCTCACAACGTATTTCCTATTGTTATACTGAGGAAATACGTGTCGCATGTTGATTATGTTCTGAAAGAGGTTCCGAATTCTACCTCAATCTAATGCGACTTACGAGGTGATTCTAGGGTGAAGCCTGGGTCACAAGAAGCGACAGTAGTGGGACGAAAACCATCCGACTCGTAAAGGTTGGATGACAGCATCATACCGATGAGGAGGCTATGTGAGAGCTGGAAGATACTATCTGAGCTCGATAGTCTCATCTGGTCACTTGAGGAAGGTATGTGGTCCTTGCGAAAACTTGCTTAAAGTAATTTTTGTATGTTAGTACGGAATTTGGGGACCAAATTTTTATAAGTGGGGGAGAATGTAAAATACTGGAAAAAAAAAATCCTCGGTAATTGATAAAATATCCTATGGAATTTTCCAGGAATTTTTAGAAATTTTTCTGGATTTAAATGGGTGTTTTATGGATATTTCATGGGGATAAAATGAACAGACTTTTATAAAGCCTATTTAGGCTATCTTCTACGAGGTATTAAATGGATTTAATTAGCTCCATTTTTTATTTCTTTTTTTTCCGTCGGTTTCACTTTCTGCGCGACGCCCCTTCTTCTTCTCCCGATCGCGTGCCGCCCACCTCAACTCGCCGCCCCCGTAACCATCCACGGCCATCAAGCGGTCGCCAGCGAGCAACACGATTCCAATCGCCCTGCTCGACGCGAGCACAGGCTCGACAGACATCGGCGTTTCCTTTCTCTGCATCGAGCTGCCGATGTCGATCCGGTCCGATTCCCCCCCCTCTGATCTTCGCCCGATCTCTACTCGAGCTCGCCGCCAGCGCCGCCGCCATCGCCATCGCCGTCGCGCACGCATGCACCAGCGATTGCGATCTCCGGCGAAAGCACCACGCGTCGCGCCGCCCTGCGGCGTCGCCTATCTGAGGCGGCGATTACGCCCTGCGCGCGCGCGGCGACCACAACCCTTGACATCGCCGACCACCGCCTGTTCTTCGGATCGTCGTCCGGGTGACTGCCATCTCCGATCTGGCCATCATCAAGCCCTAGCCACAGCCTTTATCTCGTTCTCGATATCTGGCGTTCCCTTACGTGATCCGGCGGATAACTTGCCACCATCGTCGGTATCATGAGTTGGCTTGGTGGTCATTGGAGCTTGTGGCCGCCGGTGCGTCGGTGAACAGGAGATTTGGAGGCCTTCGTGAGTTCTGCCGGAGCAAGTGTTGTGTGCAGGTGGACAAGGGATAAAGGGGGAGGGTCGTCGGTGAAGTTGAATTTAGGTATACCTTTTGGCTGCCCGTTCCTTATTTTCACTCGATCTTCGAAGGGATCCATTTGTGATGCGTTCTGTTTGTGATGGCGATGAGGTTGAGCACAATCTTTACGGATTGAGCGATGGGGAGGAGAGCCTGCCAAGGGAAGGTTCTTTGTTGAGGGATTGTCTAGTGCGGTGGAGCTTGATTTACGGTAAGAAAGATCAATTCCCTTGCTGTACTTGATAATTGGGGGTGAATTGAATTGCAGTTAATTGAATGAGGATAGATGTGAAGGCTTGATTAGGTTAAGTGGATAACAAGATCGATCCAGTTGATCGGGATATGAAGTCATATAGCATTCGATACGATCACTTGTTGTATAATAGAACTTAATATTTGTTCATGTTGTCTTGCAAAACTTTGATTAGTGACAGATGCTTGTATGCTTGGATAGCGAGCGAAGCTATTTAACAAGTGGGTAATTTCCTACCTGGTCCGGGTAGTTATATTTCATTCAGATTTAGTCATTGATATGAGCATGTTAGGTGTTCATATTACCTTGACCCTATTCTTTTTATCGCATGCTTGATCTTCTACCGTCGGCTATTAACTCCATTGCTGATATCATGTTTATTTTATCATGATTAGGAGTTATACATATAGATGATGTAAATAACTTAGAATTTGTTTAAGTTAAGTGCAAATAGTAAAGTCCGGATGACAACCTGATTGTACTTTGGGTAAAAAGGTCATCCGTAGGCAGATAATGTCTTTAACCTAGGATTAGTTCTAGTACCCTTAGGTTGTATGTTACCACGGAACTTGTATTGTGTAAATGGTCAGAGGAATGATACTTAGTGTATCGCTACGGACCGATGGTCCTAGCTTGTTATAATCAGATAAGTACGACTCCCTACAGGATAGAGAGTGTGTCCATTAGTTGAGTACAACTCTCTGTGATAGAGAGTGTGTCGCTTAGATTGGTATGACTCTCTACGAGAATAGAGAGTATTATGATCGATTGAGTCGACTCTCTACGGGATAGAGTGCGTAGATCTGGTTAGTATGATTCTCTGTAGAAACGCAGAGAGTCTATGTTGGATGTCGGTATGTGAGACATTGCATTCATGCATTTACATGCACGGCGCGAGGTCTCCCTTGTGGTTGAGAGTGTCGCTATCATCCCGCCTCTACTGATTTACTCATAGGAGGAGTCACCCGTGTGAGGCGAGCATTGGTGCCACACTCTATCACTATAGACGGTGGTAGTTGAATTTGTGTGTCGTTGTCCTGCATGTGTGACACTCGACCACTTATGGGTAGTGGTATCGGGTGACCAGCAGAGGACCCCATCGTGTAGCTTGCTCTTTACGCTTATATGCTACTCGATCATCGCCCACTCGGCCACTCGAGAGTAGTGGTTGGTGTTGAGTTGGGACAGTTGTCATGCTCGAGCCACCAAGGCCACACTGGGGTCGTGGTAGCTTTAGGGTGAGCCGACATGACCATGCATGCTGCATAGCTGTATCTGATGGCGCTTTTCATATTACCATATATATATACATATATGCATGTATATATATATATATGGATGGTTGAGATTAATATATATATAGATACAGTCTATATAAAAATGATTATTGTGATGTTGCATTTGTTTGTACTATGCTTGCTGCATTTGGGTGGACATCATATTCATGCATGTTTCTTGCATATGTTATACAATTGTGTCAGATATTGGTATGTGTTGGATAGACCATAGATACCTTGACCTGTAGATAGAGTTTATTTTGAGTTGATCTACTCTTCCTGTTATATATATATATATGTTGGATATATGTTGAGTTGGATCGAGTAGCGTACTTGAACTTGAGTATATGCATTTATATGTTGTTTGATTCAGTATATGCTTGTATTTATATACTATGCTGATATACCTGTTGTACATCTAGATTATGTTGTCGAAATACATGTGATATTACATATATACATGTTTTCTATTACCTGCTGAGTTTTACTCACCACCCCCGCGGACCCTGGGTTTTCTGTCGCCCAGGTAACAGGTAGAAGACTTCGTGATAGCTTGGAGCACCGCCGGCTGACGTCATCTCATCTCACGAGGCTCCCGTATTTTGTTTTGGGCCTGCTGCCCGGGTGTGACATTGTATTGTTGTTGTATCGTTTCCGCTGTGTATTTGTCGTAGTAGTTTTGTTATGTTGTTGGGGTGTGTTAGTCATACCGGTATGCATGTGTGAGATTGTTGTATTGTTGTGGTTTGTTTCCGCTGTGTCTTGTGTAGTTTTGTTTTCATACATATATATTGTTGTTATTGTGGGCCTACGGGCCTTGTATTAACCCGAAATGTTGCCACGTACAGGGGAGGTGCCGTCCGTTTGATTTTCGGTTCGGCATGCTCTCGGGGCGTGACAGAGGCTACTATGATATTTCCATAAGATTTGACCAAAATATTATGTGGAAAAGAAATATTTATCCACTCTAATTTCTTTTCCCTATCTCATTTTTCCTTTAAAGAAATGTGTCACGCCCCGAGAGCATGCCGAGCCGAAAATCAAATGGACGGCATCTCCCCTGTACGTGGTATCATTTCGGGTTAATACAAGGCCCGTATGTAAAATAGCGGAAATATATATATATATATATATATATATATATTCCTCGGTAATTGATAAAACATCTTGTGGAATTTTTTCAGAAATTTTTCTGGATTTAAACAGAGGTCTTATGGATATTTCATAGGGATAAAATGGATAGACTTTTATAAAGCCTGTTTGGACGGGAATTAAAGGGCTTAATTAACCCGATGATTTCCGTTTTCCCGTCGATTCTTTTCTCTCGACTCCTCTTCTTTTCCCCGACTTCTCTTCTTCCTTATTCCTCACCGAGATTCTCCCCCCTCCTCATCGCGATCTCGTTTTCCCCAAATCCCCTCTTCTTCGTCGCCGCACCAACCGGACGTCTCTGCGCGCGCTCATCGCCGCCCGACCACCACCCCAGTCCTGCTCCCGATCGCGGCGACAGCGAACTCCTCCAACCATCGAGGTTGCTTCGGCGCAAGGGATGCCGCTCGCGGCCACCGAGCCAACTCGCCGCCACTTCATCTTCGATCACCGGTCGTTCCTCCAGATCGCGTGCTGCCCAAATCGCGATCCCTTTCCTCTCGAGTGATGTCGATCTCCATCGCCTTGTCACTGTTGGAGATCCTATCGATAGCCGGTGTCGTCGTCCGTCTCTCTCTTCTTCCTCGCGCACTCGACCACAGCCGCCGGTGAGGGGTTTCACTAGTTTTCTTGTTCTCTTTCGATTTCTCATCATCGCTGTTTCATCTTACCACGAGATCAGTTCGTTGTCGCCTCTGTCGCCGCTCGAACCAGGTTGTTGTTGCCCTTATTGCAGTTCGCCATCGGAGATCTCCCTGCAGCCTTTTCCTCTGCTTGTCAACCACAGCGAGCCTCCAGCCGATACAACGTCGTCGATCGAGCATGGGTCGACGCCATCGCAAGTTGTATTCACTGTCATCGTGATTGGATGGATTGATGCCGCCGGTGGAGTTCCTAGGGTTGGTAAGTTGATCGATCACCCTTTTTTTTTTTTGTCGGCAGCCCCTACCCCTGTAGCTTGTGGTGGTTTGAAGGCCAGACCGAAGAATCCCCCATTTTGTGTTTGCTATAGCTCCAACTCGATTTCTGATTTTTGCTGGGATGAGTAGTCGTGCAGGTAAATTGATTTGGAGAATTGACGAAGACTGTTTGTTGTGACACCTTGTGACACCTTGCAGAGTGATAGGCAGTGAAGGGAAATCCGGAATTTGGAGCTAGGCTAGTAAGTATTGATTGCCTGATTGGTATATTCACAGCTAATATTGTGGATTGATATGTTAAATTATTTGTGGATGGGCTAAATGTTGTAGGTTGGCTGAATCCCAATTTATGTACATATGTGATGGATTTAGTTCAATTACGAGAGAGTTGAGATCATGAAGCAGTACAGAGGAAGCTCGGCTAGGTAAGTAAGATTTGGTTGTACGTAGTTGTGTATCCATTCTGTTTAGTAAACTGATCTGGATATGCTATAATTATGTAGTGATGATAGTACCTGTTCATTACATGATGATGTTGATTTATTTAGATTAAATTGAGACCAGACTCTTAAATCAGATTAAGAAGTGGTTGAGATGGAAACAACGTGAGGACTTTGATATGAGGCTGGTTCACAGATGTGGAGACAACTTGTATTCTCAGACAAGTCGTCAAAATAGGTGGGTAATTTCCTACCTGGTCCAGGTAGTTGTATTTCATTCAGATTTAGTCATTGATATGAGCATGTTAGGTGTTCATATTACCTTGACCCTGTTCTTTTTATCGTATGCTTGATCCTTTACCGTTGGCTATTAACTCTATTGCTGATATCATGTTTATTTTATCATGATTAAGAGTTATACATATAGGTGATGCAAGTAACTTAGAATTTGTTTAAGTTAAGTGCAAATGGTAAAGTCCAGATGACAACCTGATTGTACATTGGGCAAAAAGGTCATCCGTAAGTAGATAATGTCTTTAACCTTGGGTTAGTTCTAGTACCCTTAGGTTGTATGTTACCACCGAACATGTATTGTGTAAATGGTCAGAGGAATGATACTTAGGGTATCGCTACGGACCGGTGGTCCTAGCTTGTTATAATTCGATGAGTACGACTCTCTACAGGATAGAGAGTATGTCCATCAGTTGAGTACGACTCTCTACAGGATAGAGAGTGCATCGATTATATTGGTATGACTCTCTACAGGATAGAGAGTATCATGATCAGGTGAGTACGACTCTCTGTAGGATAGAGAGAGCGTTGATCTGGCTAGTATGACTTTCTGTAGAATAGAGAGTCTATGGTGGATGTTTGTATGTGAGACATTGCATTTATGTCATTTGCATGCACGCTGGCGACGAGGTCTCCCTTGTGGTTGAGAGTTTCGTCAGTCATCCTGCCTCCACGGTTACTCATAGGAGGAGTAACCGGTGTGAGGGCAGAGCATTGTGGTGCCGCACTCTACCACTATAGACGGTGGTAGTTAGATTTGCGTGTCATAGTCCTGCGTGTGTGGTACTCGACCACTCATGGGTAGTGACTGTCGGAGTTACCAACAGCAGGGACCCCCATCGCGTAGTTTGCTCTTTACGCTTATATGCTACTCGATCATACTGCCCACTCGGCCACTCGAGAGTAGTGGTTGGTGTTGAGTTGGGACAGTTGTCATGCTCGAGCCACCGAGGCCACACTGGGGTCGTGGTAGCTTTAGGGTGAGCCGACATGACCATGCATGCTGCATTGCCGTATCTGATGGCGCTTTGCATATTACCATATATATATACATATATGCATGTATATATATATATGGATGGTTGAGATCAATATATATATAGATGTGGTCTATATATATATGATTATTGTGATGTTGCATTTGTTTGTACTATGCTTGCTGCATTTGGGTGGACATCATATTCATGCATGTCTCTTGCATTTGTTATACGATTGTGTCGGATATTAGTATGTATTGGACAGACCACTAGATACCTTGACCTGTAGCTAGAGTATATTTTGAGTTGATCTACTCTTCCTGTTATATATATATATATTGGATATATGTTCAGGTTGGATCAGAGTAGCGTAGCAGACTTCAGGTATGTCTGCATTTTATGTTATTCATTTCAGTTAGACGGTATATGCTTGTATTTATATACTATGCTGATATACCTGTTGTACATCTAGATTATGTTGTTGAAATACATGTGATATTACATATATACATGTTTTCTATTACCTGCTGAGTTTTACTCACCATCCCCGCAGACCCTGGGTTTTCTGTCGCCCAGGTAACAGGTAGAAGACTTCGTGACAGCTTGGAGCACCGCCGGCAGACGTCATCTCATCTCACGAGGCTCCCGTATTTTGTTTTGGGTCTGCTGTCCGTTGTGCATTGTATTTTGGAGTTTTCGTGATGTATATGTTGTAGATTCAGATTTTGTCGAGATTTCGTGTTGTTGTGGTGTGTTAGTCATACCGGTATGTATGTGTGGGATTGTTGTATTGTTGTGGTTTGTTTCCGCTGTGTCTTGTGTAGTTTGTTTTCATACATATATATTGTTGTTATTGTGGTCCTACGGGCTTTGTATTAACCCGAAATGTTGCCACGTACAGGGGAGGTGTCGTCCATTTGATTTTCGATTCGGCATGCTCTCGGGGCGTGACAACTTTAGTGGTATCAGAGCCCAAGGTTCTGCGATGCCATACAATGTTATTTTTGTGTCGAGTCTTGGATTCTCAGGAGTCAATTTATTCGGTTTTGGTTTTTGAGATGAGATGGATAGCAGCCTGAGCTCCAAGCAGCACGAGGTACGAATTCCTGAAAACTTATGGTTTAGTAGATATTTATCTAAACTTGATTAGTGGGTGTATACAATAGAGTTATGACACCTGTGCAGACTTGTAGTAGGGCCGAGGCGACCATAGTGTTTATACTCCTAGTTTTGTTGGCTATGCATTTAGATGCTTGTAACAGGGAATAACCTGTAGTTTGTTGGTTATTATTCGTAACCGGGGTATGAGTTGACCACGGGAACGACCTGTTGAGTCTGTGAGTCTTGGACCGTGTCGAAAAAGGTGATTTACCTTTGAGAGCCGATTGATACCGAGTCGGAAAAACATGGGTCAAGTCGTCACATTTCTGGTTGAAATCAGAGATTTCAGCCTTAGAGATTTTCACTAACGGTGCTAGTCAGATCATTACCTATGGGTAATGAACAGACTTGTAGATTATTTGTGATGCAGATAGCGGAAGGCTAGGTTACGGTATTTCATAGGAATTTTATCCCTGAGTTATTCATACTGAGTTGTATAACTTTAAAAGTACTTTTGAGTACTTAACTCATGTTATACCGAGGAAGAAGAGTTGTTTGCATACCATTATCGGGATCAAGCCGGTATTTGGTGATAAATGCAGAAAATAATCTTTGGGAAATAATATATCACTTGATCATGGTTTAGTGATGTTGAAAGAATGTATTTCCCCGTGTCACTTTTAGTGACACATTATAAGGAATTCTTAAGCTTCAAGAAAGGGTGATCGGTTAGTAACAGTATACGGTGCAAAGCCATGAGACTTGCGTAGGTTACGGCCACCTAATAGCTCAAGAAGATGAATGGATGATTTAAGCCACCCAGAGTTATTGGCTTATAGTTGGATTAGGATGCCGGGATCTTCTACCAGATCCTGCCCGAAGACGTTGGATTGAGACAGGAGTTTAAAAATGACTCCGTACAAGAGTTTAAGAGTTGGAGACCGGTAAGCAAATATTGCAGGTCAACTTAATAGAGTCAAAAGTCTCCGATTGTTGGATAAAGGAGCAAGATCGAAGTCATAGACGTTGAACTATTTTCTGATTATAGAAGACCAACTGCAGAGCATCAAGATGTTCTCGTGGATATCAGCACAATCAGAACAAAGACTTCGAAGGGATTATGTGCGTGTAGTGCATATCACGAAGATACGCGAAGCCAGATTATCCGTTGGATCAGTTCAGCTGTTGCTATTGTTGAGCAACCAGTACAGTGGAGATGTACCTTGAAGATTCAGTGGAAGACTATCGATGGTGTTCCGGGAGGAAGATGCATCGTCTCGACAGCAGAGATCAACACAGAGGATTGAATTATCTTATCAGCATCAACCTACTACCTCAGGCGTGATTGGAGTTCCTTGATACTCCCCTTCAGCAAAGATCAACACAAAAGCAGCATCAGCAGAAGACATTGTAGAAGACTCAGCAGACAACAACAAATAGTTACCTCCAGATATGATTTGCTTAGTACAGAGGAGAGAGTATACGATGATGGTCATATTTATTCAGTATTCTACAGTTGCAGCTCGTAGGATTAAGTGATGAGATCATATGGTCTGGGAAAAAAAAAATCCCCGCGGCATTCGTCGCAGAAATGCGACCGCTTTGTCGCGAACTGTTGGATCTGATCTGGTTCTCTTCGGAGAAAGGCCGAGACCTGCGGGGAGCCTTTTGGTTCGGATCGACAGATATTTAATCGTTCAGGATATTACTCTAATTTACCCTCTGAGTTAATATATTGGGAGATACTTGTAGTTTACATGTATCTTTGTCTAGAACATTCTTAGTTGGATTAGAAGGATCCTATACATCGACTTGTAGGTCGGTGGTATCTCTACTGTCAGGTGAGATGTGGACCAACAGTTAAGAAGTTAAGGGATACCCTTAGACTTGGATAGACATACTTTTACTGTAGACATATCCTTACGGATGGTTAAGTTGTTGAGATTATGGTATGATTATGTATCTAAGAGGTGCGAATAATCCGTGAGTATTCGGATGAACTCCAAGGCTTGCCGTTGCATAGGCAAGTGGAGTAGGCGATCGAAATGATTGCGGAAATAGTTCTGGTATCGAAGATCACATATCAAGTGATAATTTTGTTGGTATCAGTGTTGTTAAACACTATAAAAGAATTGGAAGAACGTGAGTTGCGATTATAGGAGATGTTGGACGGGATATTTATTTATCCCAGTATTCTTCCTTGAGAAGATCCGGAACTCTTTGTTGAAAGAGGGATGAACCTTTAAAATTATGCATCGATTATCGATGATGGAATGCGATAATTGTTGAAAGTAAATATCCTACGTTGAGGATAAATGATCTGTTTAGATCAGCTAAAGACACCTGTGTATACTCTAGGGTTGGTTTACGACTGGAGCGTTGATATTGTAGTGACATGATATCATACAATTATCATTGTCGTTGAGATGATTAGTATATCGTCAACTTAGAGTAAAGGAGATGCAGGTGTGTAGAGACGACAATTTCATACTTGGTATGAATTGTATGAGTTTTGATTAAGTGGTTAGACTAATTAATGATTTAGTCGTCCATGGATTTGAGAATCGTGTATCCTGAACACGATTGGATCCTTTTGTAGTTGTTGGAGTTGCGTAACATGGCCACTGTTAATTGTGGTAGTTGGATGTTGCGCACTCGACCACCCTAAATGGTGGTTTTCCTTGCATGGTTTGGTTAGTACCGTAGATGTGGATAGAATGTTTTAGCATTACTATACCACGGATTTGTTTGACAAAGGTGACGATGGAAATCATTTAGTCGGAAGCTGGTGAAACCAGTTTACAGGACCTAGATGGAGGTTAACTTTACGCAAGTATTGGTTAATCCTTCCGGAGTGGATAAAAAGGAGGTTGTACGCGGATGCATCGTTTCAGGGATCGGAGCGATTCCGATGCAGTTGAATGAGGCGTACCTTATGCTTAAGACATTTAAGAAACTACGAGATAGGTTGTTATATACATGACGTGCCTTTAGTAGTTATTATTTGGATTTGTAGATGTATGGAGCAGAAGTGCTCATTGAATTTAACTAGCTACTCGGTAGCTACAATAGAGTTGCTGGAACGCGAACGGTTGCAACTTGCGAGATTGGGCACTATAATCTCCCATGCACTTACAGAGTGTGTGGTGGTGTGGATCTTGGATGGTAGATGGAATTATCTTGTGAGAAGATAATTTTTCTTCTCTAATATGGATATGTGTTCTGGACACGCATTCACTTAAGGTAGAGTTGCTACCGGAGACACATCAATTGAGATTTGTTATGCATCCTGGTGGTACTCGGATGTACCGGGATATGAGACATTTATACTGGTGGAGCGGTATGAAGAGGGTTATAGCTGATGTTGCTACTCGATGTTAGTATACTAGCAGGTGAAGGTTGAACATTAGAAACCCGCTAGATTGCTCCAGGAAATTCCAATTTCGAAATGGAAGTGAGAGCATATCACTATTGATTGCGTTACGGAATTGCCTAGGACCCGTAAAGGACATGATGCGATTTGGGTGAGGGTGGATCGATTGACCAAATCAGCTCATTTCCTTTCTATTCGTGGGTCGTACTTGTTGGATCATTCGGTAGAGTTGTATTACCGAAAGATTATCAGATTGCGTGGGGTACTTTTAAGTACCAAATCGAATAGAGATTCGCGATTTACCTCGCGATTTTGGCAGAGTCTGCACCAGACTATGGGTACAGAGCTTCGGCTTAGTGCAACATTTCATCCGCAAATTGATGGACTGTCTGAGCATGACGTTCAAATGTTGGAAGATCTATTCAGATCTCGTGTCGTGGACTATGGAGGTGTAGTTTATCAGTTGGCTTTACCTCCGACACTTGCAGGTGCTCACAACGTATTTCCTATTGTTATACTGAGGAAATACGTGTCGCATGTTGATTATGTTCTGAAAGAGGTTCCGAATTCTACCTCAGCCTAATGCAACTTACGAGGAGATTTCAGTGCATATTCCAGGTCGCAACGAGCGTTAATTGCAGAACAAAACCATCCGACGCATAAAGATTGGATGACAGCATCATATCGATGAGGAGGCTATGTAGGAGCTGGAAGATATTATCCGAGCTCGATGGTCTCATCTGGTCTTGAGGAAGGTATGTGGTCCTTTCGGAAACTTGCGTGAAGTAAATTTTCGCATGTTAGTACGAAATTTGGGGACCAAATTTTTATAAGTGGGGGAGAATGTAAAATACCGGAAAATATATATATATATATATATATATATTCCTCGGTAATTAATAAAACATCTTGTGGAATTTTTTCAAAAATTTTTAGAAATTTTTCTAGATTTAAACGGAGGTCTTATGGATATTTCATGGGGATAAAACGGATAGGCTTTTATAAAGCATGTTTGGACGGGAATTAAAGGGGTTAATTAATCCGATGATTTCCGTTTTCCCGTCGATTCTTTTCCCCCGACTCCTCTTCTTTTCCCCGACTTCTCTTCTTCCTTATTCCTCACCGAGACTCTCCCCCCTCCTCATCGCGATCTCGTTTTCCCCAAATCCCCTCTTCTTCATCGCCGCACCAACCGGACATCTCTGCGCCGCTCATCGCCGCCCGACCACCACCCCAGTCCTGCTCCCGATCGCGGCGGCAGCGAACTCCTCCAACCATCGAGGTTGCCTCGGTGCAAGGGATGCCGCTCGCGGCCACCGAGCCAACTCGCCGCCACTTCATCTTCGATCACCGGTCGTTCCTCCAGATCGCGTGCTGCCCAAATTGCGATCCCTTTCCTCTCGAGTGATGTCGATCTCCACCGCCTTGTCGCCGTTGGAGATCCTATCGATAGCCGGTGTCGTCGTCCGGCCCTCTCTTCTTCCTCGCGCACCCGACCACAGCCACCGGTGAGGGGTTTCACTAGTTTTCTTGTTCTCTTTCAATTTCTCATCATCGCTGTTTTCATCTTACCGTGAGATCAGTTCGTTGTCGCCTCTGTCGCCGCTTGAACCAGGTTGTTGTTGCCCTTCTTGCAGTTCGCCGTCGGAGATCTCCCCGCAGTCTTTTCCTCTGCTTGTCAACCACAGCGAGCCTCCAGCCGATACAACGTCGTCGCTCGAGCACGGGTCGACGTCGTCGCAAGTTGGATTCATCGTGAGTTGGATGGATTGCTGCCGCCGGTGGAGTTCCTAGGGTTGGTAAGTTGATCGATCACCCATTTTTTCCGTCGGCAGCCCCTACCCCTGTAGCTTGCGGTGGTTTGAAGGCCAGACCGAAGAATCTCCCATTTTGTGTTTGCTATAGCTCCAACTCGATTTCTGATTTTTGCTGGGATGAGTAGCCATGCAGGTAAATTGATTTGGAGAATTGATGAAGATTATTTGCTGTGACACCTTGTGACACCTTGCAGAGTGATAGGCAGTGAAGGGAAATCCGAAATTTGGAGCTAGGCTAGTAAGTATTGATTGCCTGATTGGTATATTCACAGCTAATATTGTGGATTGATATGTTAAATTATTTGTGGACGGGCTAAATGTTGTAGGTTGGCTGAATCCCAATTTATGTACATATGTGATGGATTTAGTTCAATTACGAGAGAGTTGAGATCATGAAGCAGTACAGAGGAAGCTCGGCTAGGTAAGTAAGATTTGGTTGTACGTAGTTGTGTATCTGTTCTGTTTAGTAAACTGATCTGGATATGCTATAATTATGTAGTGATGATAGTACCTGTTCATTACATGATGATGTTGATTTATTTAGATTAAATTGAGACCAGACTCTTAAAGCAGATTAAGAAGTGGTTGAGATGGAAACAACGCGAGGACTTTGATATGAGGCTGGTTCACAGATGTGGAGACAACTTGTATTCTCAGACAAGTCGTCAAAATAGGTGGGTAATTTCCTACCTGGTCCGGGTAGTTGTATTTCATTCAGATTTAGTTATTGATATGAGCATGTTAGGTGTTCATATTACCTTGACCCTGTTCTTTTTATCGTATGCTTGATCCTTTACCGTTGGCTATTAACTCTATTGCTGATATCATGTTTATTTTATCATGATTAGGAGTTATACATATAGGTGATGCAAGTAACTTAGAATTTGTTTAAGTTAAGTGAAAATGGTAAAGTCCGGATGACAACCTGATTGTACATTGGGCAAAAAGGTCATCCGTAAGTAGATAATGTCTTTAACCTAGGGTTAGTTCTAGTACCCTTAGGTTGTATGTTACCACTGAACATGTATTGTGTAAATGGTCAAAGGAATGATACTTAGGGTATCGCTACGGACCGGTGGTCCTAGCTTGTTATAATTCGATGAGTACGACTCTCTACAGGATAGAGAGTGTGTCGATTATATTGGTATGACTCTCTACAGGATAGAGAGTATCATGATCAGTTGAGTACGACTCTCTGCAGGATAGAGAGTGCGTTGATCTGGCTAGTATGACTTTCTGTAGAATAGAGAGTCTATGGTGGATGTTTGTATGTGAGACATTGCATTCATGTCATTTGCATGCACGCTGGCGACGAGGTCTCCCTTGTGGTTGAGAGTGTCGCCAGTCATCCTGCCTCCACGGTTACTCATAGGAGGAGTAATCGGTGTGAGGGCAGAGCATTGTGGTGCAGCACTCTACCACTATAGACGGTGGTAGTTAGATTTGCGTGCCGTAGTCCTGCGTGTTTGGTACTCGACCACTCATGGGTAGTGACTGTCGGAGTGACCAACAGCAGGGACCCCCATCGCATAGCTTGCTCTTTACGCTTATATGCTACTCGATCATACTGCCCACTCGGCCACTCGAGAGTAGTGGTTGGTGTTGAGTTGGGACAGTTGTCATGCTCGAGCCACCGAGGCCACACTGGGGTCGTGGTAGCTTTAGGGTGAGCCGACATGACCATGCATGCTGCATTGCCGTATCTGATGGCGCTTTGCATATTATCATATATATATATACATATATGCATGTATATATATATATATATGGATGGTTGAGATCAATATATATATAGATGCGGTCTATATATATATGATTATTGTGATGTTGCATTTGTTTGTACTATGCTTGCTGCATTTGGGTGGACACCATATTCATGCATGTCTCTTGCATTTGTTATACGATTGTATCGGATATTGGTATGTGTTGGACAGACCACTAGATACCTTGACCTGTAGCTAGAGTATATTTTGAGTTGATCTACTCTTCCTGTTATATATATATATGTTGGATATGTTCAGGTTGGATCAGAGTAGCGTAGCAGACTTCAGGTATGTCTGCATTTTATGTTATTCATTTCAGTTAGATGGTATATGCTTGTATTTATATACTATGCTGATATACCTGTTGTACATCTAGATTATGTTGTCGAAATACATGTGATATTACATATATACATGCTTTCTATTACCTGTTGAGTTTTACTCACCATCCCCGCGAACCCTGGGTTTTCTGTCGCCCAGGTAACAGGTAGAAGACTTCGTGACTGCTTGGAGCACCGCCGGCTGATGTCATCTCATCTCACGAGGCTCCCGTATTTTGTTTTGGGCCTGCTATCCATTGTGCATTGTATTTTGGAGTTTTCGTGATGTATATGTTGTAGATTCAGATTTTATCGAGATTTCGTGTTGTTGTGGTGTGTTAGTCATACCGGTATGCATGTGTGGGATTGTTGTATTGTTGTGGTTTGTTTCCGCTGTGTCTTGTGTAGTTTGTTTTCATACATATATATTGTTGTTATTGTGGGCCTACGGGTCTTGTATTAACCTGAAATGTTGCCACGTACAGGGGAGGTGTCGTCCATTTGATTTTCGGTTCGGCATGCCCTCGGGGCGTGACACCGTAAGCCCACAATAACAACAATATATATATATCAAAACAACAACTACACAAAAACACAGCAGAAACATACCACAACAATACAACAATCCCACACATGCATACCGGTATGACTAACACAACACAACAACACAGAACCTCGATAAAATCCGAATATACAATATGTACATCAAGAAAACTCCAAAATACAATACACAACAGACGAAAACTCCAAAACCAATATGGGAGCCTCGGAGGTGAGATGAGACGATGTCAGTCGGCGGTGCCCCAAGCTGTCACGAAGTCTTCTACCTGTTACCTAGGCGACAGAAAACCCAGGGTCCGCGGGGGTGGCGAGTAAAACTCAGCAGGTAATAGAAAACATATATATATGTCATATCACATGTATTTTCAACAACATACTCTAGAAGTACAATAGGTATATCAGCATAGTATATAAATACAAGCATATACCGTCTAACCAAATAAACAACATAAAAATGCAGACATACCTGAAGTCTGCTACGCTACTCTGATCAAACCTGAACATATATCCAACATATATATATATAACAGGAAGAGTAGATCAACTCACAATATACTCTAGCTACAGGTCAAGGTATCTAATGGTCTGTCCAACACATATACCAGTACCTAACACAACCATATAACATATGCAGGAAGCATGCATGAATATGATGTACAATCAAATGCAACAAGCATAATACAATCAAGTGCAACATCACAATAAGCATATATATATAGACTGCATCTATATATATAATAATCTCAACCATCCATATATATATATACATACATATATGTATCTATATATGGTAATATGCAAAGTGCCATAAGATACGGCAATGCAACATGCATGGTCATGTCTGCTCACCCCTACTCGCTACCACGACCCTAGTGTGGCCTAGGTGGCACGACATGACAACTGTCCCAACTCACACCAACCACTGCTATAGAGTGGTCGAGTGGGCAGTATGATCAAGTAGCATATGAGCGTAAAGAGCTCGCTACACAACGGGAGCCCCTGCTACCGGCCACTCCGACTAACACTACCAATGAGTGGTCGAGTACCACGCACCCAGGACAATTGCACGCAACTCCAACTACCACCGTCTATAGTAGTAGAGTGCGGCACAACAGATGCTCTGCCCTCACACCAGTTACTCCTCGGGGAGTGCTCTGGTAGGCAAGATGACTGACGACTCTCTCAACCCCAAGGGAGACTATGTCATTAGAATGCATGCAAATGACATGTGTATGTTGTCACGTCATGACCATCTACCACATGACTGCTCAAAGAAAGAGTCGTACCCATCTAATCAATACACTCTCTATCCTGTAGAGAGTCGTACACAATAGATCGATGGACTCTCTATCCTGTAGAGAGTCGTACTCAACTGATCCTGACTCTCTCTCCAATAGAGAGTCGTACTCAACTGATCGACGCACTCTCTATCAAATAGAGAGTCATACTCAACTAATCATACCAAGCTGGGACCACCGGTCCGCAGCGACACACTAATCACCCTTCACTTAACCATTACACAACTCATGGTTGGTAACAGTATGCAACATACGGGTATTGGAAATAAATCCTACATTTAGGGCATTACTTACCCATAGATGACCTTTTTCCAATTTATAAATTGGGTCATCCCCCGTACTAACATTTACACCCTACTAAACATCTAGGTCAATTTACATCACATCTATAACTCCTAAATCATTATAGGGTATATGTGATATCAACAATTGAGCATAAATATATCCAACGATAAGTTCAAGCATACGATAAAGAGAGCAGGGTCAAGGTAATATGAACACCTAACATGCTCATATCAATGACTAAATCTGAATGCAATACATCTACCCGGACCAGGTAGGAAATTACCCACCTGTTAAGAAGCTCGTGATAATAATCTTCATGCTCGTGGACCTGCCTCGTAACCAAGTCCTGCACACAACATAAACCATCATTAAATCCCAATACATGACAACAATTTAAATCAAACCCTACATCCTTTCGTATTCACTCAATCTACCAAATACGAAATAAAATCTTGATCACCCACCCTTCGTAACCCCGACTATATCTCAATGAGTACAACATGTTAAAACCCATTCGAGTCTTACACTAATTCACATTTCAGATCAGTAATCATCTCTTAGCTCACACCCGAAATATTTTCCACTTCAACTAATCTTAACACTCAACCCATCGTCCACAGCTTCACCACAAGCACAAACAGAACACCACAACTCCTTTCTTACATCACCTTCATCAGCCATTACAGCTCACAACCGTGCCCAAAACACAGTTCCTTCCCCAACAAAATAGATCAATCCACAGCCAATCAATATACACGAATTCAAAGATCTATCCAACCCTAAGTTGGAATCCGCAGCTCAACCTAGCTCCGCCGATCAACTGCAATCGTTGCCCTCAACTCACAATTTAACAACCTTTAATATCATCGATCCATATATCACTCTAGACAGAAGAGAAGAAAATAGGAACGAGATTTATACCAGAATTTGGTGTCTTCACCGGCTGCACTCCCTCTTATCCCTGTTCTGCTCGCCGGAAAACCCCCTGCCCAACAAGACAAAATCGAACTCAACTGGAATCCACAGCTAGGTATACATCCCATCCAAGGTAGCAAGCCAGAATCGGCCCTTACCGTCGACGACCACCGCCGAGCAGCCCCCAAATCCATCTGTCACGGAAACTCGCCGCCTAACCTTGCTCCGACGGAGATCGCAAGAGCAGATTGCAACCGGACGTTGCCGATTCCAAGCTCTCCTCCATGCGTGCTCGCCGTCGACTCATCCTTGGGCTCCATCGAGGCCGGTCACCACCGCCCGCCGCGAGGAGAAAGCACGAGAGGGAGAGGTCGGCTGCGGCGAGGAGGAGACGAAGGCGGCAGTGAAGGTGGAATCGTCGTGCTCGCGCGTAGGACCGGCAGGGCGAGGTGCTCTCTGCCGGCGATGAGCTTCTTCACGCCGTCGATCGCGAGAAGGTTGCTGCGAAGAAATCGGGAGAGAAGAAAGTTGGCGCGACAGAGAAAAGGTCGCGTGGCTGGAAGAGAAAGGGATCGGGCGAGAATGAGAAGTCGCGAGGAGTAAAGAGTGACGGTGAATTTCAGAAACAGGGTGAAACGCTCAGCCAAACGGGTCGGATTTTAGACCCTATAAATCGTTAACTCTAACAGGCTTTCCCCGCAACTGCATAGAAATTTCCATTTAAGTCCAGAAAATTTCTAAAAATTCTTGAAAAATTCCATAGTTTATCAATTACCGAGGAATATTCTTATTTTTATTTATTTATTTATTTATTTATTTATTTATTTATTTTCTGGTATTTAAATTCTCCTCCACTTATAAAAATTTGGTCCCCAAATTTCGTACTAACATGCAAAAATTTCTTCAAGCAAGTTTCCGAAAGGACCATACACATTCCTCAAGTGACTAGATGAGACCATCGAGCTCAGATAGTATCTTCCAGCTTCCACATAGCCTCCTCATCGGTATGATATTGTCATCCAACCTTTACGAGTCGGATGGTCTTCGTCCCACTACTATCGCTCCTTGCGACCCAGGCTCCACCCTAGAATCTCCTCGTAAGTCACATTAGACTGAGGTAGAATCGGAACCTCTTTCAGAACATGATCTGAATGATACGCTCAGACTGTCTATCCATCTGCGGATGAAACGTTGCACTAAGCCGAAGCTCTGTGCCATAGTCTGGTGTAGACTCTGCCAAAAATCACGAGGTATATCATGAATCTCTATCCGATATGGTACATAAGAGTACCCCACTCAATCTGATAATCTTTCGGTAATACAACGCTGACGGATGGTCCAATGAGTACGACCCACAAATAGGAAGGAAATGAGCTGATTTGGTCAGTCGATCCACAATCACCCAAATCGCATCACGTCCTTTACGGGTTCTAGGCAATCCCGTAACGCAATCAATCGTGATATGCTCCCACTTCCATTTCGGAATCGAAATTTCCTGGAGCAACCCACCGGGTTTCTGATGTTCAGCCTTCACTCACTGGCATACTAAACATCGAGCAGCAAAAATCTGCTATAACTCTCTTTATACCTTTCCACCAGTACAAACGTTTCACTCTCGGTACATCTGAGTACCATCAGGGTGAATAGTAAATCTCCAATGATATGCTTCCTGTAGCGACTCTTTCTTGACTGGACGCGTGTCCGGAACACACTATCCTTATCAGAGACGAGAAATTATCTTCTCAAAAGAGAAGTCCATCTGTCGTCCAAAAATTCCACTCCACCACGCACTCTGTAAGTGCATGGGAGACTATAGCGATCAATCTTACCCGTTGTTGCAACTATTCGTGCTCCAGTAACTCCATTGTAGCTACTCAGTAGCTTGTCAAAATACCATGAGCATTCCTGCTCCATACAATTACAAATCCAGATAATAACTACTAAAGCCACGTCATGTTGATGACAGCCTATTTCGTAGTTTCTTAACTGTCGTAGACATAAGATAGGCCTCATTCAACTACATCGGAATCGTTCCGATCCCTGAAATGATGCATCCGCGTACAACCTCCTTTTTATCCACTCCGGAAGGATTAACTAATACTTGCGTAAAAGTTAACCGCTATCTAGGTCCTATAAACTAGTTTCACTAGCTTCCGACTAAATGATTTCCAACATCACCTTTGTCAAACAAGTCTATGGTATAGTAATGCTAAGACATTCTATCCACATCTACAGTACTAACCAAAACATACAAGAAAAACCACCATCTACGGTGGTCGAGTGCACAACTCCAACTACCACAATCAACAGTGGCCAAGTTATGCAACTCCAACAACTACAAAAGGATCCTATCGTGTTCAGGATACACGATTCTCCAATCCAGTGACGACTAAATCATTAATTAGTCTAGCAACTTAATCACAACTCATAACAATTCATACCAAGTATGACATTGTCATCTTTACACACCTGCATTCTCTTTACTCTACACTGATGATATATTTTAATCATCACGACACTGATAATTGTATGACACCATGTCATTACAATGTCAATGCTCCAGTCGCAAACCAACCTTAGAGTATACACAGGTGTCTTAGGCTGATCTAAATAGATCATCTATCCACAACAAGGATATTTATCATGACAACTACTGTATCCCATCATCGATAATCGATGCATACCTTCAAAGGTCCATCTCTCTTTCAACAAAGAGTTCCGGATCTTCTCAAGGAGAAATACTAGGATAGATAAATATCCCCTCCAACATCTCCTATAATCGCAACTCACGTTATTCCAATTCTTTTATAGTGTTTAACAACACTGATACCAACAAAAATATCACTCGTTATGTGATCTTCGATACCGGACTATTTTCGCAATCATTTCGATTACCTACTCCACTTGCCTATGCAGCGGCAAGCCTAGTAGTTCATCCGAAACTACATCCGAACACTCTCAGATTATATGCACATCCAAGAGACATATCGTACCATACTTCCAACAATTTGACCATCCATAAGGATATGTCTACAGTAAAGATATGTTTATTCAAGTCTAAGGGTATCCCTTGACTTCTTAATTATTGATCCACATCTCACCAAACGGTAGAGATACCACCGACCCACAAGTCGATGTAAAGGACCCTTCTAATCCAACTAAGAATGTTCTAGACAAAGATACCTGTAAACTACAAGTATCTCTCAATATATTAATCCAGAGGATAAAACTAGAGTAATACCCTGAACGATTAAATATTTGTTGATCCGATCCAAAGGCTCCCTGCAGGTCTCCTCCTTTCTTCGAAGAGAATAAGATCAGATCCAACAGTCCGCGATAAAGTGGTCGCATTTCTGCGATGAATGATCCGAGGATCATGCTAGATCATCTGATCACATTACTTAATCCTACGAGCTGCAATTGAAGATTACCGAGTAGATACGACCATCGTCGTATACTCTATCCTTTGTACAAAGCAAATCACATCTGGAGGTAACTGTTGTCTGCATGAGTCTTCTACAATGTCTTCTGCTGATGCTGCTTCTGTGCTAATCTCTACTGAAGGGGAGTATCAAGGAACTCCTACCACTCCTGAGGTAGTAGGTTGATGCTAATAAGGTAACCCAATCTTCTGTGTTGATCTCTGCTGTCGAGACGGCGCATCATCCTTCTGGAACACCATTGGTAGTCTTATTGAGAATCTTCAAGGTACACCTCCTCCTTCATCTTGGTTGCTCAACAATAAGCAAATTTGAGGCTACTCAATGGATAATCTGGCTTCGCGATGTCGCCCGTGATACGCACGCATAATCCCTTCAAGTCTTTGTTCGACAGGCCGATATGCACGAGAACATCCTGATGATCTGTGGTTGGTCTTCTATAATCGAAAAGTAGCTCAAGGCTTATGACTCCGATCTTGCTCCTTTTATCCAACAGTCGGAGACTTCTGACTCTAATAAGTTGACCTGCAATATATGCTTATCAGTCTCTAACTCTTAAACACTTGTATGGAGTCATTTCTAACTCCTGTCTTAATCCAACATCTTCCGGCAGGATCTGGTAGAAGATCCCGCCATCTTAATCCAACAGTAAGCCAACAATCCTAGGTGGCTTAAAATATCCATTCATCTTCTTGAGCTATTAGGTGGTCGTAACATCTGCAAGTCTCACGACTCTGCACAGTACACTATTACTAACTGATCACCCTTTCTTAAAGCTCAAGAATTCCTTACAATGCGTCACTAAAAGTGACATGGGGAAATACTCTCTTTCAACATCACTAAACCATGATCAAGTGATATATTATTTCCCGAAGATTATTTTCTACATTTATCACCAAATACCGGCTTGACCCCGATAATGGTATGCAAATAACTCTACTTTCTCGGTATAACATGAGTTAAGTACTTAAAAATACTCTCAAAGTTATACAACTCATTACGAACAACTCAGGGATAAAATCCCTATGACACTCCATAACCTAGCCTTCCGCTATCTGCATCACAAATAGTCTACAAGTCTGTTCATTACCCACAGGTAATGATCCGACTAACACAGTTTGTGGAAATCTCTAAGACTGTAGTCTCTGATTTCCATAATAAATGTGATGACTTGGCCCCTATT
Source organism: Wurfbainia villosa (assembly GCA_025175895.1). NCBI lineage: Eukaryota > Viridiplantae > Streptophyta > Magnoliopsida > Zingiberales > Zingiberaceae > Wurfbainia > Wurfbainia villosa. The sequence continues at coordinate 3,394,045 of CM046005.1, forward strand.
TTCCGACTCGGTATCAGTCGACTCTCAGAGGTAAATCACCTCCTCGACACAGGTTCAAGACTGACAGACTCAACAGGTCGTTCCCGTGGTCAACTCATACCACGGTTACGAATAATAACCAACACACTACAAGTTATTCCCTGGTATAAGCATCTAAATGCATAGCCAACATAACCAAGAGTATAAACCCTAAAGGTCACTCCAGTTGGTCGTCTCAGTGGACGACCCCTACAATAAGTCTGCACAGGTGTCATAACTCTATTATATACACCTACTAATCAAGTTTAGATAAATATCTACTAAACCATAAGTTATCAGGAATTCTTACCTCGTGCTGCTTGGAGCTCAGACCGCTATCCATCTCATCTCAGAAAACCAAAACCGAATAAATCGACTCCCGAGAATCCAAGACTCGACACAAAACATCATTTTATGGCATCGCAGAACCTTGGGCTCTGATACCACTAAAGTTGTCATGCCCCGAGAGCATGCCGAGCCGAAAATCAAACGGACAGCATCTCCCCTGTACGTGGCAACATTTCGGGTTAATACAAGGCCCGTAGGCCCACAATAACAACAATATATATATATCAAAACAACAACTACACAAAAATATAGCGGAAACATACCACAACAATACAACAATCCCACACATGCATACCGGTATGACTAACACAACACAACAACACAGAACCTCGATAAAATCTGAATATACAATATGTACATCAAGAAAACTCCAAAATACAATACACAACAGACGAAAAGTCCAAAACCAATACGGGAGCCTCGGAGGTGAGATGAGACGATGTCAGCCGGTGGTGCCCCAAGGCATCACGGTCTTACACCATTACAGCGACAAAACCTGTGGTCCGCGGGGTGGTGAGTAAAACTCAGCAGGTAATAGAAAACATGTATATATGTCATATCACATGTATTTTCAACAACATACTCTAGAAGTACAACAGGTATATCAGCATAGTATATAAATACAAGCATATACCGTCTAACCAAATAAACAACATAAAAATGCAGACATACCTGAAGTCTGCTATGCTACTCTGATCAAACCTGAACATATATCTAACATATATATATATATAACAGGAAGAGTAGATCAACTCACAATATACTCTAGCTACAGGTCAAGGTATCTAATGGTCTGTCCAACACATATACCAGTACCTGACACAACCGTATAACATATGCAGGAAGCATGCATGAATATGATGTACAATCAAATGCAACAAGCATAATACAATCAAGTGCAATATCACAATAAGCATATATATATAGACTGTATCTATATATATATTAATCTCAACCATCCATATATATATATACATACATATATGTATCTATATATGGTAATATGCAAAGTGCCATAAGATGCGGCAATGCAACATGCAATTGTGGCCTAGGTGGCACATGACAATCGTCCCTAACTCACACCAACCACTGCTATAGAGTGGTCGAGTGGCGATGATCAAGTAGCATATGAGCGTAAAGAGCTCACATACAAATGGGGGTCCCCGCCGCCACTCGACTAACACTACCAATAAGTGGTCGAGTACCACGCACCCAAGACAATCAGACGCAACTCCAACTACCACCGCCTATAGTGGTAGAGTGCGACAACAGATGCTCGCCTCACACCGCTTACTCCTTGGGAGTGCTCGGGAGGCAAGACGACCGACGACTCTCTCAACTCCAAGGGAGACTATGTCGCCGAATGCATACAAATGACATATGTATCTGTCACCACACGATACCATCTACCACGCACTCTGTCCAAAGAAAGAGTCGTGACCATCTAATCAATACACTCTCTATCCCGTAGAGAGTCGTGACACAACAGATCGACGGACTCTCTATCCTATAGAGAGTCGTAGACTGACGATCCTCGACTCTCTCCAATAGAAAGTCGTGACTAATCGATCGATGCACTCTATCCAATAGAGAGTCGTGACTAACTAATCATACTGTCCGGGACCACCGTCCGCGTGACACACTAATCACCCTTCACTTAACCATTACACAACTCATGGTTGGTAACAAAGATGCAACATACGGTATTGGAAATAAATCCTACATTTAGGGCATTACTTACCCATAGATGACCTTTTCCAATTTATAAATTGGGTCATCCGTACTAACATTTACACCCTACTAAACATCTAGGTCAATTTACATCACATCTATAACTCCTAAATCATTATAGGTATATGTGATATCAACAATTGAGCATAAATATATCCAACGATAAGTTCAAGCATACGATAAAGAGAGCAGGTCAAGGTAATATGAACACCTAACATGCTCATATCAATGACTAAATCAATGCAATACATCTATCTTAATCTGCAGGAAATTACCCACTGTTAAGAAGCTCGTGATAATAATTCATGCGCCTCGTAACCAAGTCCTGCACACAACATAAACCATCATTAAATCCCAACACATGACAACAATTTAAATCAAACCCTACATCCTTTCGTATTCACTCAATCTACCGAATACGAAATAAAATCTTGATCACCCACCCTTCGTAACCCCGACTATATCTCAATGAGTACAACATGTTAAAACCCATTCGAGTCTTACACTAATTCACATTTCAGATCAGTAATCATCCCTTAGCTCACACCCGAAATATTTTCCACTTCAACTAATCTTAACACTCAACCCATCGTCCACAGCTTCACCACAAGCACAAACAGAACACCACAACTCCTTTCTTACATCACCTTCATCATCCATTACAGCTCTCAATCGTTCCCAAAACACAGTTCCTTCCCCAACAAAATAGATCAATCCACAGCCAATCAATATACACGAATTCAAAGATCTATCCAACCCTAAGTTGGAATTCGCAGCTCAACCTAGCTCCACCGATCAACTGCAATCATTGCCCTCAACTCACAATTCAACAACCTTTAATATCATCGATCCATATATCACTCTGGACAGAAGAGAAGAAAACAGGAATGAGATTTATACCGGAATTTGGTGTCTTCACCGGCTGCACTCCCTCTTATCCCTGTTCTGCTCGCCGAAAAACCCCCTGCCCAATAAGACAAAATGTTAGGGATCGTTGGAATGGCTAGAGGGGGGGTGAATAGCGTCAATGGAATTCTTTCGCGTTCGTGTCTACAATTTCGTTAGCGCAGCGGAATATAGATAATGAAAGCAATAACGAAATATACAATCACACACGAACACGATGATATAACGTGGTTCGGAACCTCAAGGTTCCTACTCCACGGATCGAGCTCTACGAGCTCTAGTGATGCACACGCAAACACTAATAAACACTCCTTCTCGGAACAATCCGGAGGCGGAGAAACCTCGTACAGGATGATTACGACAATAATCAAAAGCTACAAGCGAATACAATGAAATACAAAGCAAAACTAGTAAAGAAAAACACTTTACAAATGCTCTTGAATGCTTGATCGCTAGGTTGATCGAGTAGCACTTGGAGACCCTGAATTGCAGCAGCAACTCGCCCCAAATCGCCTCAAAGAACCCTTGGTTTTTCCTCCATCACGAACTCCATATATAGCTTCAACCTGTGCTGGAAAAAGTCGATCAGTCGACTGATCAGGACCATCAGTCGACTGATGCCACTGTTGTCATGAGACAACGGCTAGATCCACGCTGGATAAGTCCAACGGAACCTTCATCAGTCGACTGATTATGAACATCAGTCGACTGATGGAGTCCTCACTCGACCAGTCGAGTCTCGACTCCATTCTGTGGCCGATTTCTCGAGCACCCGATCGACATTACGATCACGATCGCTGCTATCACGATCGCACAACTCGCAATGATCGCTAGGCCATAACTCGCAGTCAAACCCTAGTTGACTCGGTCCAGTCGACTGCCACATGGCATCAGTCGACTGGCACACCTCAAACATGAGGTTTTAACCCAAGTATGGTTTTCCCATACTTGCTAGACCACCCTTAGCCTAGACCTAAGCCTTCTAGCCACCTCCATCAGCCTCACGCCTCTCGGATCCCTCCAAGTCATCCATGACTTGTTCATCCATCGCACTAGCCTTCAGGTGCTTCCATCGGCTATGTCATGCTAACGGTGTCTACACCGCCAAGGCACTTTGGACTTACGCCGCCAAGACTCCGCTTGGACTTTACGCTGCCAACCATTGGACTTATGCTGTCAAGACTCCCGCTTGGACTTTACGTCGCCAATATCAAACCCTTGGACTTCTCAAATGCCAAGACTCAAGCTTGGACTTTCCCTTGCCAACCCATGTTGGAATTTCCATGCCAAGACCATGCTTGGACTTTCCTTGCCAACCCATGTTGGACTTTTCATGCCAAGACCATGCTTGGACTTTCCTTGTCAACCCATGTTGGACTTTACATTGCCAAGACCCATGCTTGGACTTTTCCCAATGTCAAGTGTCCCACTTAGACTTTCCATGCCAAGTACTCAAGACTTGGACTTTACCAAATGACAATTACATTGTCATATGTTTTTGTCGAAACATCAAAACATCACTCGAGTCAAACTCGAGTCCTGGTCAATCGTGACCTGGGCCGATTGCACCAACAATCTCCCCCTTTTTGATGTTTGACAAAAACCAAACAAATTATTGAGTTAGAACACTAACTCAAATCCCTTACCAATTATCCCAAATTGGTAAATACTCTCCAAATGTTCTCCCCCAAACATTCTCCCCCTTTTTGACTAACATCAAAAAGGTTTTCTCCCCAAGAGGGTCAATGTCTCATGTCCCAATGAGATCTTACAATCTCCCCCTTGGTCCAAAAATACTTAGGATGACTACCATCTTCCTAGTGATAAATCCAATATCACTCAAGAGAGACAATCCCATTTACTCTCCCAATTTCCAAATTGGGTCTCTCAAAAGTCCCATCAATTTCCCAATTGATGTCATATTCTCCCAATAACTTCTCCTCTTCAAGGAGAAAAACACATCCATCATCCCAAGATGGATACCTCCCCCTAAAGGCTTGCTCCCCCTTGACCATTGCACCAACAATGTCCTTGGGCAGTCCCTAAGCCAATAGGAACTCTAAACCATCAAAATTAAGGTTAGAAATTCAATATTGAACTTTCCAACACCTTAAAATTGATACAAACCCTAAACACTTCTCCTAATCCATATCCAATGGATTTTTACCCTTTATAATACTTCCCAAAGCATATCCTAGGGTTAGGAGTGATTAGGGACCATAACCGTAGCTGAAATCGGGTTAAACAACCTTGTTTACCCCGAAATCATGCTACCAGTCGAGTGATTCAGAAATCAGTCGACTGGCACCTCCATCAGTCGACTGCCACCAATGGCAGTCGACTGATAACTGAAATTTCTGAATTTCAGTTATCAGAGTTGAATTTCATAAAATCATAACTAATTATACGTATATCGAAAAATCACGAAATTTGGTACGTATAATACTTATGACCAATACAATGGGTGAAAAATGTTTGAAAATTATTTTACCCATAAAATAGTGAAATTGATACAAAATCCAAAAGTGACTAAAAACTTTAAAGTTTAAGCTCACTTTGTATCAATCTCATCAATGGTGATTGCTATCAAAAGATAGACTTCACCAAGGTTTTTCAAAATGATTTTAAAATGTTTTCAAAACCTTATTTTGGATCATATTCCTTGGGCTCTATGCACATGACTTGTACACAAGCTTTCCCAATGATCCACAAATAGAATTAGATGAGTTTTAGTTCATCTAGATGCAAAAACTATGCACCTTGAACTTAACTCATATCCTAGCATCTCACATATATCTATGGTGTATAAATACACATACATGTCAATTAGATATGAGATGTGGGTTTTGTTCTCCCTAAACTAGGGTTTCATGCATCTTCTAAAGCAACTCTACTTGATTTCCTTATAAATGGAACTTCAAGTCATGTCATAGTTCTTAAATCAATTTTAATCAAGTTAATGCATGAATGTATGATCATGGCAGAAATAATAGCATTATTAAAACATGGCCAATGATCATGATGTCATGGCATATGATAAAATTTAAAAACACATGACATTTAAAACCTTAAACCTAAGCATAATCATGACATATAAAAATGATAAAAAAGATATGATGTCATGGCATATGGCAATCAAGGCATGGCAAATAAAATATATAGGTATGGTAATACCTAAATTTTAATATTAATTGTCATTTGATATAATTAAGTATATTTTGCCATATTAACCTAAATTTTCCCAAGTGTGCCAAAAACCCAAAATGACACACTACGACCTCTAAACCTAAATTGTGCCAATTTGACCATTTTATCAAGCTTCTCAAATAATATTGGCACACCCTAAAATCTTTTAGGATGATAATTCAAATCTATTTCCAAGGTATCCATAACCTTGAAAATAACCTAAAGTGCCACCTTTGCCATGGTTGAGTTAACTACCCATCCATCTAAGGTTGGCACACCCTAACCCATCTAGCGTGAATCAATCACGCTCTTAGGAACCCAAAACCAATTTGAGCTCCTAGGGTTAATTAGGTATTCCTTAGGGATAACCTCCCTAGATACCTTTCTAATGACCCTCCTAGGCTTATTAGCCTTGGTCATTTGGGTCTTACCTAGGTTGACTCTAGGGGTAACTCCCCTTGCAACCTTCTTAGTGGCCACCCTAGGTTTCCTAGAAACCTTAGCCACTAGGCACAACCCTTGGTCAACTCTAGGGATGACTTCCCTATTGACCTTAGTCTTCCTAGACCTAGTTTGTGTTCCATAATCAAATGGAACACTATGGTAAGCCACCTTAGGCTTAGGTTTGTGACCCAAACCTTGCTTGCCCTTGGTTGACTTTTGACTCTTAGGTCCTAGGTGTTGACTTTGACTTTTGGACCTAGAAGTTTGACTAATTGACCCTTGCATTTGATTTTGCATAACCTTAAAGGTCTTTTTCAAGCCTTGATCTCAAGGCTTGATTTTCCTTTTCTAATATCTCAATTTTTGATTTTTCATTTTCTCTTGAGATATTTTTATTTCTAGGCATATGTCTAGATTTCTTAGCATTAAAGCCTAGATGTTCTCCTATTTTCTTAATGCTCTCCTTAGGTAATATATTTTTAGGGATATTACTCCCAAATTTCTTCTTATTTCCTAAGTGAACACTCTTAGCTCCTAGGCAAATATATCTATTATTTCTAGCATGCTTTTCATGCACAATAGCAAGACTATTAAAATTATTCCTAGCATGCTTCTTATCCCTAGAAATTGAAGGTGCATTAATAAATTTTACCTTAGGGTTTGCCTTGGAGGCTCCCCCTACTTGTGTTGCTCCTTCTTGCCCTTTCTTCTTTCTCCTTGGACATTGACTCCGATAATGTCCCTTTGAGTTGTACTTGAAGCATATGATGTGCTCCTTGCCCTTGATACTTGGGGAACCGGCGTCCGTTGACTTTTGTTGACTTTTAGGCGCCGGAGGAGCTTTCTTGACTTTCTTTGGGCACTTACTCTTATAATGCCCAAATTTCCTACACTCAAAACACATAATGTTATTTTTATTTTGAATTGAGGTGTTTGAGTTACCGATGGTGGTGGAGACCGGAATTGGACTTTGGGCTTCTTTATCTTGACCGGATGTCGAAGCTTCTTCTTCTCGATGTTCCGGTATGAAGGTTCTCTCCTCCCCCTCAATCCTTGAGGTGGATGCTTCTTCCACTTCCTCCACCTCTTCCGACCCGGAAGTTGACTCCTCACTTTCTTGTGAGGATGATGATGATTCTTCTTCGGTCTCCTCCTCTTCCAAGTCTTCTTGGACCGATTCGGGATTATCGTGGAACTTGATCAACTTGTTCCACAACTCCTTGGCATCCCTATAGCTTCCTAATCTGGACAAAATATCGTTAGGTATCAAATCAATCGACATTTTTGTTACCTTAACGGTTGTCTTGAATTTTTCCCGTTGCTCCTCGGTCCATCTCTTCATCTTGAGGATTTCGCCGTTTTCTCCTCTCGGAGCATCAAAACCTATAGTCACGGCAAACCAATTTTCTATATTCATCATTAGAAAATATTCCATCCTACCTTTCTAATACGCAAAATGTTCAAGTGTCAAGGAAGGTGGGATGTTGACGCTGCCACCCAATCTTCCTCAAATTCCATATTCTTCCTCTAGCTTCTTGACTCGAGTTGTTAATCCGCAGAAGAGCCCCGGCTTTGATACCACTTGTTAGGATCGTTGGAATGGCTAGAGGGGGTGAATAGCGCCAATGGAATTCTTTCGCTGTCAGTGTCACAATTTCGTTAGCGCAATGGAATATAGATAATGAAAGCAATAACGAAATACAATCAACACACGAACACGATGATATAACGTGGTTCGGAACCTCAAGGTTCCTACTCCACGGATCGAGCTCTACAAGCTCTAGTGATGCACACGCAAACACTAATAAACACTCCTTCTCGGAACAATCCGGAGGCGGAGAAACCTTGTACAGGATGATTACAACAATAATCAAAAGCTACAAGTGAATACAATGAAATACAAAGCAAAACTAGTAAAGAAAAATACTTTACAAATGCTCTTGAATGCTTGATCGCTAGGTTGATCGAGTAGCACTTGGAGACCCTGAATTGCAGCAGCAACTCGCCCCAAATCGCCTCAAAGAACCCTTGGTTTTTCCTCCATCACGAGCTCCATATATAGCTTCAACCTGTGCTGGAAAAAGTCGATCAGTCGACTGATCGGGACCATCAGTCGACTGATGCCACTGTTGTCGTGAGACAACGGCTAGATCCACGCTGGATAAGTCCAACGGAACCTTCATCAGTCGACTGATGGAGTCCTCACTCGACCAGTCGAGTCTTGACTCCATTCTGTGGCCGATTTCTCGAGCACCAGTCGACTGATTACACGATCGGGCCGATCGCTGAGCCATCACCGATCCGCACAACTCGCAATGATCGCTAGGCCATAACCCGCAGTCAAACCCTAGTTGACTCGGTCCAGTCGACTGTCACATGGCATCAGTCGACTGGCACACCTCAAACATGAGATTTTAACCCAAGTATGGTTCCCCCATACTTGCTAGACCACCCTTAGCCTAGAACTAAGCCTTCTAGCCACCTCCATCAGCCTCACGCCTCTCGGATCCCTCCAAATCATCCATGACTTATTCATCCATCGCGCTAGCCTTCAGGTGCTTCCATCGGCTATGTCATGCTAACGGTGTCTACACCGCCAAGGCACTTTGGACTTACGCCGCCAAGACTCCGCTTGGACTTTACGCCGCCAACCATTGGACTTATGCTGCCAAGACTCCCGCTTGGACTTTACGCTGCCAATATCAAACCCTTGGACTTCTCAAATGCCAAGACTCAAACTTGGACTTTCCCTTGCCAACCCATGTTGGACTTTCCATGCCAAGACCATGTTTGGACTTTCCTTGCCAACCCATGTTGGACTTTTCATGCCAAGACCATGCTTGGACTTTCCTTGCCAACCCATGTTGGACTTTTCATGCCAAGACCATGCTTGAACTTTCCTTGCCAACCCATGTTGAACTTTACATTGCCAAGACCCATGCTTGGACTTTTCCCAATGCCAAGTGTCCCACTTGGACTTTCCATGTCAAGTACTCAAGACTTGGACTTTACCAAATGACAATTACATTGTCATATGTTTTTGTCGAAACATCAAAACATCACTCGAGTCAAACTCGAGTCCTGGTCAATCGTGACCTGGGCCGATTGCTCCAACACAAAATCGAACTCAACCGGAATCCACAGCTAGGTATACATCCCATCCAAGGTAGCAAGCCGGAATCAGCCCTTACCTAGCTTCGACGACCACCGACCGAGCAGTCCTCCCCCAAATCCATCTGTTCGCCGGAAACCTGCTGCCCTAACCTTGCTCCGGCGGAGATCGCAAGGGCAGATTGCAACCGGACGTTGCCGATTCCAAGCTCTCCTCCACGCGTGCTCGCCGTCGACTCATCCTTGGGCTCCATCGAGGCCGGTCACCACCGCCCGCCGCGAGGAGAAAGCACGAGAGGGAGAGGTCGGCTGCGGCGAGGAGGAGACGAAGGCGGCAGTGAAGGTGGAATCGTCGTGCTCGCGCGCAGGATTGGCAGGGCGAGGTGCTCTCTGTCGGCGATGAGCTTCTTCACGTCGTCGATCGCGAGAAGGTTGCTGCGAAGAAATCGGGAGAGAAGAAAGTTGGCGCGGCAGAGAAAAGGTTGCGTGGCTGGAAGAGAAAGGGATCGGGTGAGAATGAGAAGTCGCGAGGAGTAAAGAGCGACGGCGAATTTCAGAAGCGGGGTGAAACGCTCGGCCAAACGGGTTGGATTTTAGACCCTATAAACCGTTAACTCTAACAGGCTTTCCCCGCAACTGCATAGAAATTTCCATTTAAGTCCAGAAAATTTCTAAAAATTCTTAAGAAATTCTATAGGATGTTTTATCAATTACCGAGGAATATTCTTATTTTTATTTATTTATTTATTTTCTGGTATTTTACAAAATGCCCCCAACTTTTTTTTCAAGAAACACAATCTTCTTATGTATTAAATTGAAATGCATATTTTACTAATGTAAAAAAGCTTGAGATAGATCGACTTACTTCCTATACCAACACTAATTGTGAACATTGCTGAATTTTTGACAATTTTAGAATAATTTCTAGGATGAAGGTTATATGGCTAATCAAAAATTTGACTAGACCTACATACTTTGTAGCATGACAATAATGTGACAAATGGAATAATGCTGGCGAAAATTTTGATTAAATTAGCATACTTTTTGGATTAAAAAAATATAGATCATCATAGAGTTAATAATGGAGTAGTCTTGTGAAAGTTGTAAAAACATTGGTAAAAGGGAATGGAACCGACATAATATAAGAGTGGAGATAGAGGAGTGAGGTAATGGCTGTAAGGGTGGGGAAGGAAGAAGAAAAGCTAGCAAATTAAATAGCTAATAATGAAAAGAGGAATCAACATAGCTTGTGATTAGTTCAAGCTGATAGTACAACCTTTATTGTTTTCTAATTAGGACATGTTTACAAAATAATCATTGTGAGTGGAGTTCTCTAGGCTCATGGGAAAAAAAAAGAAAAGGATGAACTTTTTCCTTGGGTTTCTTTCAGAAAGTGTCAGACATCCTTATTGTAGTTCTTTGTTTGCTTAGAAAGGTTTGTTAGCCTGACAATAATACTCCTGAGTTTTCATCTTAGTTAATCCTTATTGTCTAAAGTAAGAATTTGACCACATAACTGATTCAATATACAGTTAATATGAATAAAGGAGAACTAAGACAAATGGAATCCATAGTAGCCATTCTTAAATTTGAACCATTTAAAACAGCCCTGAAACAGCCTGAGCAGTAGATAAGGACTAAAAGTTTAAGACTTGTTGATGTTCTTGTCTTTTAGGATGATACTTCTTGATAAAGGAACACAGATACAATAAGAAATCATGTTAATTCTGAATAGAGGTTCATTCGATGGAGCTTATCCCTTCATCAAACTCTATACTAGTAATTCAGATCTATTACATTTGTTTTAATTGAATTATCAAGAATTTTCTTTAGGCTACGTTTGGTACAGGGTAATCAAGCTTGTAATGTAATCGGATTACATTACAAGATGATTTACTTTGTTTGTTAACATTTCAAAGATGTAATGTAATGTAATCGCATTACAAAATAAGAGCCAAGATCCGTAATCTCGATTACGAAGGAAAAGCGATGTAATCCGATTACATTACGGACTCAATATTTGTCTTTACAAATATGTTCTTCTTTTATTTTTTCTAATTGCTTCGAGGCGGCCGGCGATGATGGCGGCGGCGACGGCCGGCGGCCGACGATCGGCGATCGGGCGGCGATCGGCGATCGACGATCGGCGATCGGCGGCCGATCGGCGATCGGCGGCGACCGGCGACGGCGGCCGATCGGCGGTGAGACCGGCCACCGACGATCAACACCGCCACCGCCCACCGGTGCCCTTCGACGATCGGCGACAACCTTATAAGGCTATTTTTGTCATTTTATAATAATATGAATTACATTCCTTATAACAAATATGGATATCAAACAAACGAATGTAATCACTTTTGTAATCAAAGATTACACACCAATCGCTAACCAAATATAATAATGTAATACACATTATATTATATTACATTACAAACTTGATTACATTACAAGGTTGATTACATTACCCCGTACTAAACGTAGCCTTAGTGTCCTTGTACCCTGTACCTTCAAATCCTAATTATTTTGCTTTGTCTAGCTACAAAAATTTTAGTTGTCTTTTGGTAGTGGTTGATTGCAGGGGAGGTAGGTTGACACATGCAACTTGATAACACGACATGTATTTATTTGGTCCAAAACATATTAATAGAGTCAAAACTGAATGATGGCGACACTTGACCTATTTTAAAAGTAATTTAATTTTAAAAACTTTATTAACTTTTTTGTGTCATATAACTTAATTATTTAGAGAATTTAATTAATCTTGGACCTTATAAACTTAAATTTTTTAAAACATAATTTTTTTGTATGTTATTTCATATAATTTTATATTGATTTACATGTTATGATTTGCTTGTGATGCAAATTAACACAACATAACATAAATTTCTCATTGAAAGAAAATAGAGAGGAATGAAGGTAAGAATGGAGGGAACCTCCAAGAATGAGAGGAAAATGTTTATTCAAGTGACAATGAAATGTGATGGGCATGGTTGGGTGGGTCAGGTTTGTTTTAACTGGGAAATCAGGAATCATTTGTCAATTCAAACCGGTCAATAAAATGGCGGTTGAAACACTATTAATATTTTTAAAATATTAGTTATTTTAATTGATTTTTTTTTAATAATAATTTTTATATAGTAATATTTGTAATATTTTAATGATATTAATAAAAAATATGGAACCGTCACATTAACTGTTTCCTCTGATTGCTCCTACCGGTGGAGGAAGATATTTTAATGATATTAATGATTCAATATAGTTTGGTTCATTTGTTTTAAATTTTTCGACGTGGGACTATCGTATTAATCTATTTAAATCATTTTTTTAATATGCTTGTTTTAAATTTTCTAACTCTCCTAATAGATTATTTATTAGTTTTATTTTATCTTTTTTCATTTATTTAATATTAAATTTATAAAGATTTATTTAAATTGTACAGTACAACTAATATTAATTTATGTAATAATAAAATTATCATACAACATATATATATATATATATATATATATATATATATATATATATATATATATATATATATATATATATATATATATATATATATATATATATATATATTATCCTACACAATTCATCCGTGAGTATCCATGAATATTTTCATTATTCATCGTTCGATGTTCATCCGATCCGACGATGAATAATCAAAGTGTTCATGAATATTTACGGATGAGTTGTATAGGATAATATTCCCTTATATATATATACATATTTTAATATAATATTTATCTTCAATCTACTTTACCGTTTGACTTTCCAGAAGGTAAAACACTATTTGATGATTCAACAAAAATTAAAAATGAATAAAAAATATAATTTTTAGAGAATGAAATAAAAGATTTGGGTAGCGCAGTAGTTTTAATTTCTTTATACTTAATAGATAATAGATAGACAACTTAAATAAATCTATATTTTTTTTTTTCGCATTTATAATTTTTTTAAATAAAATATAAATAATAATTTTGAATCGTAACGAATTGTGAATTGAATCGTAATCGATGATTTCGAATTGTAAACTGTAATCACTTTGGACAGTTAAGGTTAAGGACGATCTTTCAGAAACCGTTGAACCGATAATTTCGAAACCGGCAAACCGACAATTCCAAACCGTGGTCAGGTGTACGTGTGACATTTATATACACAATCACATCTTCATTCCAATATGTAAATATAGACAATTATATCAATCACAAATGCTAACTAGCAGGAGAATTTATAAGAACTGAACCTTTGTAATGGAATCACCTATTAGATTCTGAAGTTATTTAGATTTGGGCACGGACTGAATATGTCAGGCCATAGGTTGTGACATAATATAGTAAAACTCCACTTGAGACTCATATTTTTTTAGTTGTGAGCTATGCGTTGGTTCATGAGGTATACAAGGCATATGATTTAGGTTATGAACTTAAGATTCCAATTTCCTTGTGGAGTCATGATTTAGTCAGGTGATGATGTAATCCATTAGATTAATTATGATAGAAATTTACCGATAAACAAGTTGAATTTTTAAGAAGAATGAGGAATGGTAGGATTAGAGGGAGTTTAAAGAGTGAAAGAAGGTATTGTACAAAATGAGATGCTGCTGATTGTCTACTTATAGGATAAAAAATTATTTGTTAGGAGTATGAAAAATTTATCTGTGACATGTGTTGGGAGTATGAGTAATGCAATCAAAGTCTCACATTGATAAGATATGAAAAAAATCATGTACTTATAAGATAAAAAGATATATTCATTGGTATGAAGCCTTTTGGATAAAGTTCAAAAATAAAATCATGAGGGCTTAGATCCAAAGTGGACAATATCATATCATTGTGGAGATATGTGGAGGCACTAACAATTGGTATCAGAGTCATGATCCATGTCAAACCATGAACCTCGAACGAAGGAAGTGGAGCTCTCATGTCCGGATCAAGACACCAGGCAGGAAGTCCAGTTAGGTCAGAAGGGTTGGACAACTAGCAGAAAGTCCAGCTGGGTGAGGAGGATCAGACAGTTAGCAGAAAGTCATGATGGATTAAGGATCGGACATCAAGCAAAGGAAGTCCTTAGAGGACGGATACGCTTGAGGGAGGCTCAATGTGGTCCTTCGTTTAAGGGGGAGATTGTTGGAAGTATGGACAATACAATCAAAGTCTCACATTGGTAAGACATGGAAAAGATCATGTGCTTATAAGATAAAAAAAATATCTCCATTAGTATGAGGCTTTTGGATAAAATCCAAAAATAAAACTATGAGGACTTAGGCCCAAAGTGGACAATATCATACCATTGTGGAGATTGTTGGGATGTATACTGAAAGTCTAACCTTTGTATGAACACCTTTATTTTGAAATAAGAATTACATGATCATTGTTTGCATATTTATAGTTATGCATATTATCTAATACTTTACATTATAGATAACATGGTGTGTAGTGTCACACAGAAGATCATATTATCAATTCCTTGTAGAGTATAAGTAGAGACTCACAACCAAGATGGTTTTGGGCATACCATTGGCATGGTTGTAATGTAATTTGGTATTGATTTGTCTTAACCATAGAATTACACTAGTACACTTTGTGTGTATTGAGCAGGACCGACTTAGAAGTGATTCAATTTATTGTTGACTACATAATTTAATCAGACCTCGGATATTATTGTGTACATGCTCTTAATCCCGATATAATAACGGGCACATGTACTTAATATTTATTTCTTTGATTTACCAATGGGCGAGATTTATGGGTTAAATCGATAGGTCTGATAAGTTGGGAAATAATATTATTTACATGGTGTGTCGTTGATTATAGGAGAAAACCGTGTCTTATGTATTAGGATGATGATGTCCCCTTGAGGAGCTCATAAGGATCATCATATAAATTCTGCAGGTGGACTTGGTCCAACATGATGATAAGGTTGAGTGGTACTATTCATGGAGTTAGATGTTAATTAATTAATTGTCAGTAAATTAATTACTTAACGGATATTCGATATCTTAAACACGGAGAGATATTTGTACAATTAATATATGGAGCCCATATTTATTTATGGGGGTTGGTGAGGTAGTTCAATGATAATCCTCTAGTTGAATGAATTATCATTAATAGATCAGATTTTATATGGGTCGGATCTATTGGGTGGCCAAGATCCAACTCCTCCTCATTGTCCCTATTGTAGCCTATTAAAACCCTCATGAAGTCTAGATCCAACGGACACGATTAAAAGGAGGCTTGGCCGAAATCTATAAATAGGAAGCAAGGCTTGGGCGGCAACTAAGAATCTTTGGATTCTAGGGTTTGCTTCTAAGGCTTGGGCGGCTAGGAAAGAAGAAGCTTTAGGGTTTGGAGTTGGCTTGGGCGACGGCAAGAGGTGGAGGAGGTTTAGGGTTTCATTTTTCTCTCTTCCTAAGGTTTGGTCGGCGCCCTTTTCTTCATCCCTTTAAGGTCGGCTCTCCTTCTTTGAAGCTTGGCCAGCGGTTCTTCTTCCTCTACTTCTCCTTGGCCGGCGGCAACAAGAGTTGATCTCTTAGCCGGCGCCCACCTTTCATTCTTCCTCTCCTTGGTCGGCGGCAACGACCAATCTAGGTGGCTTGGTGGTCGGCACTAGATAGGAGAAGAAGATCACGATTATCTTTCCTTGTTCGGAGTGAGCAAGGAAGGGAAGACGCGATCTAGGAGGCTTCAACTCTTGGAGGATAGTTGCCCACACAACATCCAAGAGGAGGATAGGTCATACAATAAAAGATCAAGAGGTAAACAAGAGGTATAATCTTGTTTGTTTTGATTTTAGTTCTTTTGTATCATGTATGTGGTTAATTTACTTGGACCTCGATGATAAACACAAAAATCGGCGATCCGTTCATCATCTATTCCGCGGCTAATCGAGGAAAAGAGTTAGGTTGCTTGAACAACTAGTTTGTTTAAGAAATGACTCAAATCGAGAAGCATACGCCGAGGAGTCCCTGCATTTAAAATCCGGATCTCTGCACGGGTGACAATACCAATTTTTATACAAGGCCTACACGGCCACTATACATCGGTCAACACGACCGGAATCATACCACATCACACGCAGATAATAATAAAGCCTCAGGCCAACAAATCTAGTTAAACAAAAGTCTACTCTAACTAGACTTACCCCTTCTGCCATCTGGGCAGGAATACTCAACCGAAATCCAATCGAAATAAAAATCCGATCAAAGGTCCCTAAGGACATACCAAAACATCCACAGGTACAAATATCCAACTCCAGTCCTAAACATATATTCTAATCCAAATACCCAAAACCGTAAACACAAATAACAAAATACACTTCCACGACGAGGGGGTTTGGCAGCTGGACTCTCCTGACAGCTCCATCCTGAAATAGATATAAATCAACGGGGTGAGTTCAAAGAACTCTGCGGATACTAGTCGATATGAATAGTAAGAAATAGCTAACAATACTAATCATGCCAGTACAGTCTCATATATATGGTAAGCAAGAAATAAATGCAAAAGGACTGTACTCACCTGAGTCTCCTACCCTGATATAGGAGCATGTGCCCTACTATAAGAGATAAAGTCATCACCATATAAGATTATGAATCCTGTATGCATGTCAATCATATGCAACATCCAAGGCATCAATACAATAATGCAGCAAACACAATACAAATGCGATCCATGCAAAAATGCATGTCGTGCAAATGACATGGTCACCCCTGACGCCAGTCAGCCGCCTCACACGCGATGGTGAAGCCGAGTGGGTAGGGCTATGACAACTGTGCACTCGCCATCATCGCTTCCCGAGTGACCGAAAGTGGACGTGATGTCGCCGGAGTACACCTATCCTCCCGCCTAAACATAGTGGGGAGCTAAGCTCTCATCTCCGTGTCATAGGCCGAGGAGGGATCCTCGCCGCTACCACGCTGCCGCTACCTACGAGCGGTCCAATGAGCTCGACAGAGCAAATCGCACACCCTCCTGATGTACCACTAACCCATGAGTGGCAGTGTGTGCAGGCCATGTAACTAGCTGCGGGCTCAACGATAATGGAACCCCGTCCAGCCAGCATGCAATCATGCAAGATGGTGCATGGTACTAAAGCATGTAAATCCTACTCAAAATACCTATCCGAATAATATGTACAATCAATATGTACATATCCATAATCCAAATACAATGATCCAAGTAAACAGAAGATATAAACATCGATCAAATGCATGTATCTAGTAGGCACAAAAACATACTAGGCATATAAACATGAAAAGTATTGCATGCTATACTAACTAACATATCAACTTGACTATATCTAAAAGATAAGTCAAAGTACCCGCCTTATACAAAATGTCCGCAAGAATGAAATCGTCACGACCGGAGACCTGCCTCGTGATCGAAACCTGCATACAGCATAACTATTGTTAAGCACAAAAATACGATCTCTTGTCACAAATCGAATCCTAAGCCGATTTCGGACATAACCCAATTAACCCAAATGCTTAATAAAATCCCGGTCAACTAAATTGACCTAGTTATCCCATTTAACGTAATCGATCCTCCATAAATAATTACAGAACCGATCAACCTCACACCGACATCAACAACCCATAATCTATCAATTTACAGCTAATAGGAAAAGAATAGATCGAAGCTTAAAATTCTAGAAAAACTCCACCGGCAACCAACTCCTCCTATCCTTGGTTCCTCGGAGCAATTTCGCATTTAAACACCACTGCCCTATCAACAGATCAAGCTTAAAGAAGGAAAAATTCACAGCTTGAAACTTAGATTTCGTCCCAGGCAAGAAGGATTCGATTTTTACCTAGTTCCAATGACAATCGGGAAGAACATCCCCCGATCGAAAAACGCCACCGACCCAAATTCCCACCTCGCTCATCGTAGGCGCGTCCGTGAGCACCGACGAGGGTGGTCAGCGCCGCTTGCCGCGAGAAAGAAGAACGATGAGAGGGAGAGAAGAGGGCTCGGCAAGGATTGTAGCCCCTGATCCGCACTAGGCGCAGACGCCGCTGCCACCAACTCTCGGTCGCGCGCTCGCCGCCGGCTCAACCGTGGCCACCGGCGAGGACACTTGCCGTCCCTTGCAAAGGAAATCGAGTTGGTCGAGAATCGGAGCGGCGAGAAGCTGCCCACGGGAAAGAGATCCGACGGGGACGAAGGTCGCGCGATCCACCAGCTACTCTGGCGAAAGCGGCGGCCAGCGGTGAGCACATAGAAGAGGCAGAATCGCGTGAGGGAGGTTACGCGATGGGAAGGAGTGCGGCGCGTGGAGAAGAAAACGGCGAAGGCGAGTGGGGAAAAAGAGAAAGTAAATAGAAATAGGTTATAACCAAACAGGCCTTTTAAAAGCCTATTTTTCTTATCCCCGTAAATATCCCGTTTAAATTCAGAAAAATTCCGAAAAAAATTCCTAAAATTTCCTAAAAATCCCGAAAAATTTCCAGGATTATTTCCTTAATTATTTGGCCATTTAATTTAGTATTTTAAATTTCAGTATTTAACAAGCACGATGATGAATCGGTTGCTTGGGTAATCCCTTTTCATCCGGATTAATTTTTTTTAATCCGGGGACGCGAGATAGGATCGTCATGCACAAGCGACCGAAGCGGGAAGCAATTCCCTTCGAGTGACATCAGAGCCGCGGTTTTCGATTTTGTGTGTTTAGGATTCGATTACTTTTATGCACTTATCATATATTATGTGTGTCGGATTATAGTAGGATGTGCGTAGGCTAATTTTTTGGTTGCGGGCATAAGATCCAACTATTATGGTCATATGTGTGTGTAATCATAATATTATTTAAATCCTCGGGGTTGACGAGGCTAGTATTTAATTTTTGTAATTAAGTACGGCATTGTCTATCCACTCTTTTATTTTAGTTTACTTTCTATCTAGATTTCATGTACACTCCTTTGTGGAGTATAGGATCGATTGATGTAAATTAAAATAATTTTTCTTGGCTCGGATCTCCGGATGGCTTGTACATAGCGTAGGGAGGAGCAGACGAGGTTGCAAACACGACTCGAGGTATATTGGAGTACAAAAGCCATAATAGTTGAAAATTTTGTTTTTCATATTTATTGCTTTTGATTTATATGTTTGATGTGGTTGCATAGTTAAAATTCCTCAATTTTAAATTACTAAGTGGGAGAGGGATATTTTTTTTTAAATTCCCGCGGCCTCCATTACAATTTGACATGTGATGCGAACAAACTTGCACGTTGGCTCTGAGTGCCTTTCTCCATATCGGATAAGCTTGTTTTGCGGATCACTAGGTCAAATATGATTATAGGAAGTTATTTAGGAGCGTGTGTACTTCCCCATCGTAAGACACATAATCCGAGATAATTGCCTTAGTATCGGGTAATGGTGAACACTTAGATGCAAATAAAAGTATCCTCTTCATCGGAGTCACTATTTTTATTTGTAGGGTCAAAGAGGAACCAACTATTAATTTTATTTGTCAAAAAGTAAGGTTGACAGGATAATAAAATTAATGGGTAAAACCTCCTCTTGCAAATGTAGAATTCGTATACGTCCACACTATCATGATATACGATATTCTCGGTGTTTTGATGTCACGCCCCGAGAGTATACCGTGCCGAAAATCAAATGGACGGCATCTCCCCTGTACGTGGCAATATTTCGGGTTAATACAAGGCTCGTAGGCCCACAACAACAACATAATATAACATAATAACAGCAGTGGAAATAAAGATCACATACCCACAACATACATACCAAAAATATACAGGTGTACACCACCTGACAAGTCCACAATCATAAAACCGTAAATAAAACAATGACTACACAAATAGAGTCCACGACATCATGACAAAATCCATAATAACAAGTCCATACATATCAAAGTCCAAGACATAACCAAAAACGAACTCCTCGGGAGACTCGGAAAACGGAGATGGGATGGATCGGTCGGCGTAGCTCCAAGTCGTCACAAAGGCATCTACCTGTTACCTGGTCGACAGAAAAACCCAGGGTCGGAGGTGGTAAGTAAAACTCAGCAGGTAATCAGAGAAAAACATGTAAATATATGTATCAATATTACATGTCATTCAACAGTTTAAATCTACTCGAACAACGGGTATACATCAGCATAACAAGTATATATGCATGCATACACTAAATAAACTGAACAACAATGATGCTGACATACCTGACAGTCAGCTACTCTATCCTGATCCAACCTGGGCATATAACCACATCATAGGGTATAAAAGAATAGTACTAAATCACACAATATCCTGAATATGATCCAAGGGTATCACCGTGAATAACCAACAGGTATACAAGTACCGACCTACTACCATACAGGAAATACAGTAGCATGTATGAATATGTACAAACAAATGCAACAAGTATAGCACATACAAATGCATCATCAAAGTGAGTATACATATAGACTGTATTTGTATGTATACTAATCACCATCATCTATGTATATATATATATATATACAAGCAAGTATGTATATATATATATATAACCATATGCAAAGCACCGTATGATACGGCAATGCAGCATGCATGGTCATGCCTGCTCACCCCTACTCGCTACCACGACCCCAGTGTGGCCTAGGTGGCACGACATGACAACTGTCCCAACTCACACCAACCACTACTATAGAGTGGCCGAGTGGGCAGTATGATCAAGTAGCATATGAGCGTAAAGAGCTCGCTATGCAATGGGGGTCCCTGCTTCTGGCTACTCCGACTGACACTACAAATGATTGGTCGAGTGCCATGCACCTAGGACATCTGCACGCAACTCCAACTACCATCGTCTATAATGGTAGAGTGCGGTACAATAAATGCTATGCCCTCACACCAGTTACTCCTCTGGGAGTAACCTGGGAGGCAGGATGACTGACGACTTTCTCTCAACCCCAACGGGAGACGATGTCGTCAGTATGCATGCAATGATATGAGGGTACTGTCTCACATACAGACATCTACCATAGACTCTCTATTCAATAGAGAATCACACCCAATTGATCAGTACACTCTCTATCCTGTAGAGAGTCATACTCATCTGATCATGACAAGCTAGGACCATCGGTCCGTAGTGACACACTGTCCACGACTCACCTGACCATTTACACAACCCGTGGTTAGTAAATAAATGTGCAACATACAGGTATGGAATGAGTCCTACATTTAGGGTCATACTTATCCACAGAGGACCTTTTTGCCAAATTTACAATTTAGGTCATCCTCCGTACTCTAACATCTACACCCTACTAAATAGTTAGACCTACTTACATCACATATGTAACTCCTAGATCATGCTAGGGAATATGTGATATCAACAATTGAGCACACATATATATCAACGATAAGTTCAAGCATACGATAAACAGAGCAGGGTCATGGTAATATGAACACCTAACATGCTCATATCTATGTCTAAATCTTAAAGTCATTACATCTACCCGACCGGTAGGAAATTATCTACCTGCTGTCAATGCTCGTAGTAATAAACTCCTCACGGCCGCGGACCCGTCTCGTATCCATGTCCTGCAAATATCATCAATTATCATTCAGTGAAAGCATACAACAATAATATGATTAGCTACTACGTTATCCACATATCCGTATCCCTTATCGAATACGATTTAGAAACCCCAATGAGCCAGACTTGACCATTTATTTTAAATCCATCGGTTTCAATTAGCAAAAGTGCTAACTCCCTCATCCAATTCTATATTCGACTTAACAAAGTTAATCTCATAAAGATTTAACCTTTTACCCCCAACCTATTGCAATAGTATCACCAACAGAATCAATTATAAATTAAATTCATAAACACAACACTTAAATCACAGCTGCCTCCCAACTATAATTAATTCTATAATTAACATCCATCATTCTCGGTTAACAAGTATGCTAACCTAGAACCGTTTACAGCCATTTCAATTAGGGATTTAACTATTGACACACTTCGTCAAAACCAACACTCTTTCGTTCCTCCCCCACACAATCCCAATCGACCAAACTCCAACACCGATCGCAATAACACAGAACCACCCCTCCCCCTCATCCGGTAGACAACATAAAAACAACTACATAAATCCAAAATAACCATGTTAAATAGCAGAGAAGAGGAAACGACCGGGATTATACCTGAAGTCAACTGCACCGGCAACCAATCCCCAAAACCTAGCAGCTTCCTTTCAGCCAACAACTTACTGCCCAAACCTATCAACACCTCATTAAGCACTCATCTCCTGTCCATCAAATGAATTGAACTGGATTCACAGCACAAGAGGGGAAACTGATTTTCTTACCACAATTGAAACCTCAACGGCAGCAACAAGATCCCCACTAATCGGCATCCCACAGAAACGTCGCTGCCCTATTCGCCTGCCACAATCTCCGATGCCCTAACTCCGGCGCTGATCGACAGTGAGAAACCCCTATAATCGATAATCCACAGTGATAACCATATCCGCGCTCTTCCCTGTCGTGATGTATCCCTAGCTCTACCTTGTGGCTGGACTCGCGATCAGAATCCAAAGAACGCCTGACAACGGAGAAGCTGGCCGAAGGCGATTGATAGCTAAGGAAAAACATCACGCGGTGGCTCGATCGACTGGTGCTGCCTGCTCGCCGTGGAGTTCAACAGAAGCAAGAGGAAAGAAGGAAAGGCAGAGATCGACCGAAATCAACCAAGAATCGTGCCCTTACCTTGCTCCGGCGACAACCGTGAAGGCCTCCCCCCGAACCACTGCCGCTGCCACCTCCTCGCCCTAGCAACTCCACCGACGTAAATCCCCTCTGATCCCCTGTCCCTCGGAGCAAATCCACAGCGGCAAGAGTAAGGCGACGACTCTGCTGCTCCTGGAGGTGTTCGTTGCCGCCGAGATCGGGAGGGTCCACCGCTCGCCGCCGCTTGTAGAGAAGGGGCGACCTGTGGTCAGCCATCGCTTGCCGAGAGAGGGAAGAAGAAATGAGGGGTAGAAGTCGGCTACAGCGAGAAACAAAGACGCATGGGAGTTGTCGTGAGGAAGACGACGCCGAGAGGGAGAAGGAGGGGGATCGACAGCGATTTCGAAAGAGAAAGCGAGTGTCGGGGAAGAGAAACGGCGCGATGGGGAATTAAGGGGAAACGGAAAGAATATAAAGGGTTTAAATTAAACCCATTAATTCCTTGCAGATAGTCTAAACAGGCTTTACAAAAGCCTATCCACTTTATCCCCATAAAATGTCCATAAGACCTCCGTTTAATTCCAGAATAATTTATAAAAATTTCTGAAAAATTCCGCAAGATAGTTTATCAATTAACGAGGAATAATATTTTATTTTATATTTATTTATTTATTTATTTATTCGGTATTTTACATTCTCCCCCACTTATAAAAATTTGGTCCCCAAATTTCATACTAACATGCAAAAATTACTTCAAGCAAGTTTCCGAAAGGACCACATACCTTCCTCAAGTGAACAGATGAGACTATCGAGCCTTGATAGTATCTTCCAGCTCCCACATAGCCTCCTCATCGGTATGATGCTGTCATCCAACCTTTACGAATCGGATAGTTTTCGTCCCACTACTGTCGCTCCTTGCGACCCAGGCTCCACCCTGGAATTTCCTCGTAAGTCACATTAGACTGAGGTGGAATTGCTATCTTCTTCAGAACATTCTATGAATGCGGAACGTATTTCCTCAGCATAGAAACATGGAATACGTTGTGAACACCCGCAAGTGTCGGAGGTACAGCCAACCGATAAGCTACACCTCCATAATCCACGACACAAGATCTGAATAGATCCTCCAACGTCTAAATGATACACTCAGACTGTTCATCTGCCTGCGAATGAAACATTGCACTAAGTCGAAGCTCTGTTCTCACAGTCTGGTGCAGACTCTGCCAAAATCGCGAGGTAAATTGTGAATCTCTATCCGATATGGTACTTAAAAGTACCTTACGCAATCCGATAATCTTCCGGCAATACAACTCTACCGCATGATTCAACAAGTACGACCCACGAATAGAAAGGAAATGAGCTGATTTGGTCAGTCGATCCACACTCGCTCAAATCGCATCATGTCCTTTACGGGTCCTAGGCAATCCTGTAACGCAATCAATAGTGATATGCTCCCACTTCCATTCCGAAATGGGAATTTCCTGGAGCAATCTCGTGGGTTTCTAATGTTCAACCTTCACCTGCTGGTATACTAAATACCCAGCAACAAAGTTTGTGGTATCTCTCTTCATACCATTCCACCAGTATAAGCATTTCAACTCTCGGTACATCTCAATACCACCAGGATGTATAGTAAATCTCAAATAATGTGTCTCCTGTAGCAACTCTTCCTTAATTGGATACGTGTCCAGAACACATCCATATTAGAGACAGAAAATTATCTTCTCACAAGATAAGTCCATCTACCATCCAAAATCCACTCCACCACACACTCTGTAAGTGCATGGGAGACTATAGCGACCAATGTCCCTTGTTGCAATTGTTCGAGTTCCAACAACTCTATAGTAGCTACCCAGTAGCTAATCCAAAATCCCATGAGCATTCCTGCTCCATACATCTACTAATCAGGATAATAACTACTAAGCCCACGTTATAAGTATGACCGCTTATCTCGTAGTTCCTTAACTGACGTAAGCATAAGTTACGTTTCATGCAATTGTATCGGAATCGCTCCGATCCCTGAAATAATGCATTTACGAACATCCTTTTATCCATCCCAGAAGGATTAACTAATACTCGTGTAAAAGTTAACCGTTGTCTAGGTCCTATAAACTGGTTTCACCAGCTTCCGACTAAATGATTTCCAACATCACCTTTGTCAAACAAGTCCGTGGTATAGTAATGCTAAAACATTCTATCCACATCTACAGTAATATCTAAACCATACAAGGAAAACCACCATCTACGGTGGTCGAGTGCTCAACTCCAACTACCATAACCAACAGTGGTCAGGTTACGCAACTCCAACAACTACAAAAAGATCCAATCGTGTTCATGATACATGATTCTCAAATCCAGTGACGACTAAATCGTTAATTAGTCTAACAACTTAATCAAAATTCATACAATCCATACTAAGTATGAAATTGTCGTCCTTATACACCTGCATCCCCTTTACTCTATGCTGATGATATATATTAATCATCACAACGACAATGATAATTGTATGACACCATGTCACTACAATATCAACACTCCAGTCATAAACCAAACCTAGAGTATACACAGGTGTCTTTAACTGATCTAAATAGATCATATATCCACAACGAAGGATATTTACTTTCAACAACTATCGCATTCCATCATCGATAATCGATGCATAATTTCAAAGGTTCATCCCTCTTTTATCAAAGAGTTCTGGATCCTTCTCAAGGAGAAATACTGGGATAGATAAATATCTCCTCCAACATCTCCTATAATCATAACTTACGTTCCTCCAATTTCCATAGTGTTTAGTAACACTTATACCAGTCAAATTATCACCCGGTATAGGATCTTCGATATCGGAACTATTTCCGCAATCATTTCGATCGCCTACTCCACTTGCCTATGCAACGGCAAACCTTGGAATTCATCAGAAACTACATCCGAATGCTCTCGGATTATACGCACATCTGAGAGACATAATCATATTTCCAACCATTTGACCATCCATAAGGATATGTCTATAGTAAAGATATGTCTATCAAAGTCTAAGGGCCTCCCTTGACTTCTTAATTGTTGATCCACATCTCACCAGACGGTAGAGATACCACCGACCCACAAGTCAATGTAAAGGACCCTTCTAATCCAACTAAGAATGTTCTAGACAAAGATACCCGTAAACTACAAGTATCTCTCAATATATTAACATTGAGGGTAAACTAAAGTAATACCCTGAATCATCAATTATCTATCGATCTGATCCAAAGGCTCCTCGTAGGTCTCGGCCTTTCTCCGAAGAGAACCAGATCAGATTCAACAGTTCGCGACAAAGCGGTCGCATTTCTACGATGAATGATCCGAGGATTTTTCCTAGATCATCTGATCTCATCACTTAATCCTACGAGCTGCAACTGTAGAATACCGAATAGATACGACGTTCGTTGTATACTCTCTCTTCTGTACTAGGCAAAACACATCTGGAGGTAACTGTTTGTTGTTGTCTGCATGCGTCTTCTACGATGTCTTCTGCTGATGCTGCTTCTGTGCTGATCTCTGCTGAAGGGGAGTATCAAGGAACTCCAACCACGCCTGTGGTAGTAGGTCGCTGCTGATGAGATAACCCAATCTTCTATGCTGATCTCTACTGTCGAGACAATGCATCATCCTCCCGGAATACCATCGATAGTCTTCCACTGAGTCCTCAAGGTACACCTCCTCCACGGTACTGGTTGCTCACAATAGCAACAGCTGAACTGATCCAACGGATAATCTGACTTCGTGTGTCTTCGTGATCTGCACTGCACGCACACAATCCCTTCGGAGTCTTTGTTCTGATTTTTGCTGATATCCACAAGAACATCCTGATGATCTGCGGTTGGTCTTCTATAATCGAAAAATAGCTCAAAGCCTATAACTCCGATCTTGTTCTTTTTATCCAACAGTCGGAAACTTCTGGCTCTATTAAGTTGACCTGCAATATTTGCTTATCGGTCTCCAACTCTTAAACCCTTGTACGGAGTCATTTCTAAACTCCTGTCTCAATCCAATGTCTTCCGACAAGATCTGGTAGAAGATCCCGTCATCTTAATCCAACAGTAAGCCAACAATCATAGGTGGCTTAAAATATCCATTCATCTTCTTGAGCTATTAGGTGGTCGTAACCTCTGTAAGTCTCACGACTCTGCACAGTACACTGTTACTAACTGATCACCCTTTTTTTTGAAGCTCAAGAATTCCTTACAATGTGTCACTAAAAGTGACACGGGGAAATACACTCTTTCAACATCACTAATCCATGATCAAGTGATATATTATTTACCGAAGATTATTTTCTGCATTTATCACCAAATACTGGTTTGATCCCGATAATGGTATGCAAACAACTCTTCTTTCTCGATATAACATGAGTTAAGTACTCAAAAGTACTCTCAAAGTTATACAACCCAGTACGAACAACCTCAGGGATCAAAATCCCTATAAAACACCGTAACCTAGCCTTCTGCTATCTGTATCAACAATAGTCTATAAGTCTGTTCATTACCCACAGGTAATGATCCGACTAGCACAGTTAGTGGAAATCTCTAAGACTGTAGTCTCTGATTTCCATAATAAATGTGACGACTTGGCCCCTGTTTTCCGACTCGGTATCAGTCGGCTCTCAGAGGTAAATCACCTCTTCGATACAGGTTCAAGACTCACAGACTTAACAGGTCATTTTCGGGGTCAACTCATACCACGGTTACGAATAATAACCAACACACTACAGGTTGTTCCCTGGTATAAGCATCTAAATGCATAGCCAACATAACCGGGAGTATAAACCCTAAAGGTCACTCCGATTGGTCGCCTCGGTGGAGGACCCCTACTACAAGTCTGCACAGGTGTCATAACTATACTGTATACACCTACTGATCAAGTTTAGATAAATATCTACTAAACCATAAGTTATCAGAAATTCTTACCTCGTGCTGCTTGGAGCTTATGCCGCTGTCAATCCCATCTCACAAAAATCAAATCCGAAAAAAATATACCGACTCCCGAGAATCCAAGACTCAAAACATAAAAATCATTGTATGGCATCACAGAACCTTCGGCTCTGATACCACTAAAGTTGTCACACCCCGAGAGTATACCGTGCCAAAAATCAAACGGACGGCATCTCCTCTGTACTTGGCAATATTTCGGGTTAATACAAGGCTCGTAGGCCCACAACAACAACATAATATAACATAATAACAGCAGCGGAAATAAAGACCACATACCCACAACATACATACCAAAAACATACAGGTGTACACCACCTGACAAGTCCACAATCATAAAACCGTAAATAAAACAACGACTACACAAATAGAGTCCACGACATCACGACAAAATTCATAATAATAAGTCCATACATATCAAAGTCCAAGACATAACCAAAAATGAACTCCTCGGGAGACTCAGAAAACGGAGATGGGATGGATCGGTCGGCGCAGCTCCAAGTTGTCACAAAGGCATCTACCTGTTACATGGGCTACAGAAAAACCCAGGGTCGGAGGTGGTGAGTAAAACTCAGCAGGTAATCAGAGAAAAACATGTAAATATATGTATCAATATTACATGTCATTCAACAGTTTAAATCTTCTCGAACAACGGGTATACATCAGCATAACAGGTATATATGCATGCATACACTAAATAAACTGAACAACAATGATGCTGACATACCTGACATTCAGCTACTCTATCCTGATCCAACCTGGGCATATAACCACATCATAGGGTATAAAAGAATAGTACTAAATCACACAATATCCTGAATATGATCCAAGGGTATCACCGTGAATAACCAACAAGTATACAAGTACCGGCCTACTACCATACAGGAAATGCAGTAGCATGTATGAATATGTACAAACAAATGCAACAAGCATAGCACATACAAATGCATCATCAAAGTGAGTATACATATAGACTGTATCTGTATGTATACTAATCACCATCATCCATGTATATATATATATACAAGCAAGTATGTATATATATATATAATCATATGCAAAGCACCGTATGATACGACAATGCAACATGCATGGTCATGCCTGCTCACCCCTACTCGCTACCACGACTCCAGTGTGGCCTAGGTGGCATGACATGACAACTGTCCCAACTCACACCAACCACTACTATAGAGTGGCCAAGTGGGCAGTATGATCAAGTAGCATATGAGCGTAAAGAGCTCGCTACGCAACGGGGGTCCCTGTTGCTGGCTTCTCCGACTGACACTACAAATGAGTGGTCGAGTGTCACGCACCCAGAACATCTACACACAACTCCAACTACCATCGTCTATAATGGTAGAGTGCGGCACAACAAATGATATGCCCTCACACCAGTTACTCCTCTGGGAGTAACCTAGGAGGCAGGATGACTGACGACTCTCTCTCAACCCCAACGGGAGACGATGTCGTCAGTATGCATGCAATGACATGAGGGTACTGTCTCACATACAGACATCTACCATAGACTCTCTGTTCAATAGAGAATCACACCCAATTGATCAGTACACTCTCTATCCTGTAGAGAGTCATACTCATCTGATCATGACAAGCTAGGACCATCGGTCCGTAGCGACACACTATCCACGACTCACCTGACCATTTACCCAACCCGTGGTTGGTAAATAAATGTGCAACATATAGGTATGGAATGAGTCCTACATTTAGGGTCATACTTATCCACAGAGGACCTTTTTGCCAAATTTACAATTTAGGTCATCCTCCGTACTCTAACATCTACACCCTACTAAACAGTTAGACCTACTTACATCACATCTGTAACTCCTAGATCATGCTAGGGAATATGTGATATCAACAATTGAGCACACATATATATCAACGATAAGTTCAAGCATACGATAAACAGAGCAGGGTCAAGGTAATATGAACACCTAACATGCTCATATCTATGTCTAAATCTTAAAGTCATTACATCTACCCGACCGGTAGGAAATTACCTACCTGCTGTCAATGCTCGTAGTAATAAACTCCTCACGGTCGCGGACCCGTCTCGTATCCACGTCCTACAAATATCATCAATTATCATTCAGTGAAAGCATACAACAATAATATGATTAGCTACTACGTTATCCACATATCCGTATCCCTTATCGAATACGATTTAGAAACCCCAATGAGCCAGACTTGACCATTTATTTTAAATCCATCGGTTTCAATTAGCAAAAGTGCTAACTCCCTCATCCAATTCTATATTCGACTTAACAAAGTTAATCTCATAAAGATTTAACCTTTTACCCCCAACCTATTGCAATAGTATCACCAACAGAATCAATTATAAATTAAATTCATAAACACAACACTTAAATCACAGCTGCCTCCCTACTATAATTAATTCTATAATTAACATCCATCATTCTCGGTTAACAAGTATGCTAACCTAGAACCGTTTACAGCCATTTCAATTAGGGATTTAACTATTGACACACTTCGTCAAAACCAACACTCTTTCGTTCCTCCCCACACAATCCCAATCGACCAAACTCCAACACCGATCGCAACAACACAGAACCACCCCTCCCCCTCATCCGGTAGACAACATAAAAACAACTACATAAATCCAAAATAACCATGTTAAATAGCAGAGAAGAGGAAACGACCGGGATTATACCTGAAGTCAACTGCACCGGCAACCAATCCCCAAAACCTAGCAGCTTCCTTTCAGCCAATAACTTACTGCCCAAACCTATCAACACCTCATTAAGCACTCATCTCCTGTCCATCAAATGAATTGAACTGGATTCACAACACAAGAGAGGAAACTGATTTGCTTACCACAATTGAAACCTCAACGGCAGCAGCAAGATCCCCACTGATCGGCAGCCCACAGAAACGTCGCTGCCCTATTCACCTGCCACAATCTCCGGTGCCCTAACTCCGGCGCTGATCGACAGTGAGAAACCCCTATAATCGACAATCAACAGTGATAACCATATCCGCGCTCTTCCCTGTCGTGATGTAGCCCTAGCTCTACCTTGTGGCTGGACTCGCGATCAGAATCCAAAGAACGCCTGACAATGGAGAAGCTGGCCGAAGGCGATTGATAGCCAAGGAAAAATATCGCACGGTGGCTCGATCGACTGGTGTTTCCTGCTCGCCGTGGAGTTCAACAGAAGCAAGAGGAAAGAAGGAAAGGCAGAGATCGACCGAAATCAACCAAGAATCGTGCCCTTACCTTGCTCCAGCGACAACCGTGAAGGCCTCCCCCCGAACCACTGTCGCCGCCACCTCCCCGCCCTAGCAACTCCACCGACGCAAATCCCCTATGATCCCCTGTCCCTCGGAGCAAATCCACAGTGGCAAGAGTAAGGCGACGACTCTGCTGCTCCTGGAGGTGTTCGTTGCCGCCGAGATCGGGAGGGCCCGCCGCTCGCCGCCGCTCGTAGAGAAGGGGCGACCTGTGGTCAGCCATCGCTCGCCGAGAGAGGGAAGAAGAAATGAGGGGTAGAAGTCGGCTACGGTGAGAAACAAAGACGCTTGGGAGTTGTCGTGAGGAAGACGACGCCGAGAGGGAGAAGGAGGGGGATCGACAGCGGTTTCGGGAGAGAAAGCGAGTGTCGGGGAAGAGAAACAGCGCGAATATAAAGGGTTTAAATTAAACCCATTAATTCCTTGCAGATAGTCTAAACAGGCTTTACAAAAGTCTATCCACTTTATCCCCATAAAATGTCCATAAGACCTCCGTTTAATTCCAGAAAAATTTCTAAAAATTTTTGAAAAATTCTGCAAGATAGTTTATCAATTAACGAGGAATAATATTTTATATTTATTTATTTATTTATTTATTTATTCCGGTATTTTACATTTGAGGTGTTGGTTGATTTTAAAATTTTATTGTTTGAGGAATCAATAAATTTTTAAAATCTAATGTTTTGATCTATGTGATTCTTAGGTTTTTCAAAATGACTTTCAACCCACTTGCTATGATACTAAAAGAAAACAAACTTACTGGACCCAATTATGTTGATTAGAAAAGGAATCTAGATATTGTCTTAACTGTTGATGAGTACAAGTATGTACTTCTCGAAGAGTGTCCTCCTAAGCCTACAGATGATTCTGGTGAAAAAGAGAAAGAGAGTTATAGGAAGTGGGTCAAGGCTGATGAGATGGCGCGGTATTATATTTTGGCTTCTATTTCAAAATGTATTGCAACATTAGCATCGGGCCATGAATACTGCCTATGACATGATGCTCAATCTCAAGGAACTTTTCGGACACCAGAATCGGGCTGCTAGGCAAGAAGTCATGAGAAACTTGATGATGACCACCATGGTTGAGGGAACACTCGTGAGGGATCATGTTCTCAAGATGATGGCTCATTTGAATGAGCCGGAAGTCCTTGGAGCTGAGATCGATGGGGAAACCCAGGTCGATATCATTCTCCAATCTCTACCTAAGAGTTTTGAGTAGTTTTGTCTCAACTACAACATGAATAAGAGGTTGTATTTGTTGGTGGAGCTTCTGACAGAACTCCAGGTGGCAGAGGGACTTTTTCGTCAGAGTTCTCAGACTTTGATTGCCCAGAAGGTTTCTACTTCTAAGCTGAAAGGCAAGAAGAAGAAGAAACAAGGCACAACAAAGGTAGTGGAAGGATCTCAGGGAGGAGTGAAGAAGCCAAAAGGCAAGTGCTTCACTTGCAAGCAGACTGGACATTGGAAGGCGGACTGTCCCAACCCCAAACAGAACAAAGGTATATCTTTTGGTTTAGTCGTTGAAACATGTTTAGCGATGTTATCTATCGGCACTTGGTGTGTAGATACGACAACCACTGATCATGTTTGTAACTCTTTGCAGGGGTTTTAGGAAACCAGATGACTAGCTGAAGGGGAGATTACCGTCTACATGGGTAATGCTACGAAAGTGGCGGCTATTGCAGTGGGAGATGTTTATTTATCTTTTGATAAGAATAAAACTTTGGTTCTGACAAATTGCCTTTATGTACATTTAGAAAGAATTTGATTTCAGTTTCTAAATTGTTTTTGGATGGATATTCTATTTCTTTTAATGACAGAGTTGTTATAAAAAGGAATAGAGAGATTATCTGTTCTGGTGCATTAGTAGGGAATTTGTACACTCTTGAACCAAAAGCTCCCGCGATGCAAATAGAAATAAATAACTCATCTTTTAAATCTAATAAAAGAAAAGAACCTTCGAAAATGAACCAAACATATTTTTGGCGTCTAAGGTTAGGTCATATTAACCTGAGTAGAATTCAAAGGTTGATAGCTGATGGACCTTTGAGTTCATTAGTGGTGAAAGATTTCCCAACCTGCGAATCTTGCTTGGAAGGTAAGATGACTAAGAGGCATTTTAAGGCCAAGGGGTATAGAGCCAAAGATGTGTTAGAATTGGTTCATTCTGATTTGTGTGGTCCTATGTCTATCCAGGCTAGAGATGATTTTGAATACTTCGTCTCTTTTATAGACGATTATTCAAGATATGGATACATTTACTTGATGTGTCGCAAGTCTGAATGCTTTGACAGGTTCAAAGAATTCAAGGCTGATGTGGAGAAACATCAAGGTAAAAATATCAAGACACTACGATCTGATCGTGCTGGTGAGTACCTCTTGGGAGAGTTTAGGAGTTACTTATCAGAGGCTGAGATTCAATCCCAACTGTCTGCACCTGGTACACTCCAACAGAATGGTGTGGCAGAGCGAAGGAATAAGACTCTTATGGAGATGGTTAGATCGATGATGAGTTATTCTGAGTTACCAGATTCATTTTAGGGGTATGCTCTGGATACGACAGTGTACATTCTGAACTTGGTACCATCTAAATCAGTACCTTCTACACCCACAGAATTGTGGACTAGGCGAAAGCCTAGTCTGAGACATATTCAGATTTAGGGTAGTCCAGCATATGTGCTGAAGGGAGATGCTAGTAAGTTGGAACCTTGTACAGAAGTACGCTTGTTCGTAGGCTATCCTAGATGAACAAAAGGTGGTTTATTCTATAGTCCTAGATATTAGAGGGTGATCATTAGCACGAATGCCCGATTTTTAGAGGAAGACTATGTGATGAACCATAAGCCCATGAGTAAGATTGTTCTGGAGGAGTTGAGAGGGGAAGTCACTACTTCAGTACCAACGGAACAAGAGGACACACCACAAGTGACTGCACCGCGTGTCACAGAGGATACACAGGTGATACCTCGTCGTAGTGGGAGGGTTATTAGACAACCTGAGAGATTTATGTTCTTGGGAGAATCTTCTGATTTGGTCCTTGGCGAACATGAATCTAATCCCTAGACATATGACGAGGCAATCCAAGATAAAGATGCGGTATCTTGGCAAAGGGCAATGAACTCTTAGATAGAATCTATGGATTCAAATCATGTATGGGAGCTAGTAGAACCACCTAATGGTGTAAAAGTCATTAGATGCAAGTGGATCTACAAAAGAAAGAGAAGAATAGACGGGAAGGTTGAGACCTTCAAAGAAAGGCTTGTTGCGAAAGGGTATACTCAGAAAGAGGGTATCGATTATGAGGAGACCTTTTCGCCGGTAGTCATGCTTAAGTCTATCCGGATTCTCTTATCTATTGCTACTCATATGAATTATGAGGTTTGGCAGATGAATGTCAAGATGACTTTCCTTAATGGAAGTCTTGAAGAAAACATCTATATGGAGCAACCAGAGGGATTCATTGCAAAGGGCAAAGAGCATCTTGTGTGCAAGCTTAATCGGTTCATTTATGGATAGAAGCAAGCTTCGAGATCTTGGAACATTTTCTTTGATGAGGTAATCCAGTCATATGAATTTATTCAAAGTTCGGATGAGTCTTGTGTATACAAAAGATGTGACAGAAACGTAGTGGCATTTCTTGTACTATACGTAGATGACATTTTACTCATTGGCAACAATGTCAAAGTATTGTCAGACGTAAGGGTATAGTTATCCAAACAGTTTGATATGAAGGACTTGGGAGAAGTGGGATACATCCTTGGGATCAAGGTTATAAGGGATCGCAAGAAAATGATGTTGTTCTTATCTCAAGCTTCATACATAGATACTATTTTGGCTCATTTTTGCACGAAGAACTCCAAGAAAAGTTTTCTACCTTTTAGGCATGGAGTACCTTTGTCTAAAGAGATGTGTCCTAGAAGGCGGTTCCTTATGCTTCGGTGGTAGGAAGCCTCATATATGCTATGTTATGTACGAGGTCGGATATCTGTTTTGTCGTGTGCATGGTTAGCAGATATCAGAGTAATCAAGAACAAAGATATTGGACTGCAGTAAAGCATATATTGAAGTACCTGAGAAGGACTAGGGATTATATGCTAGTATATCAGGCAGATCAATTACTCCCTGTGGGTTACACAGATTCTGACTTCTAATCAAATAGAGATAACAGTAAGTCTACCTCGGATTTTGTGTTTACTTTAGGAGGTGGAGCCATTGTATGGAGGAGTGTCAAGCAGAAATGCGTGGCAGACTCCACCATGGAAGCTGAGTATGTAGCAGCCTCTGAGGTAGCCAAAGAAGTTGTATAGCTCAGGAACTTCTTAATGGACTTGGATGTGATTCCTGGTTTGCCCAGAACTATCACAATTTATTGTGATAACAGTGGTGCAGTTGCAAACTCGAAGGAACCACGAGCCCATAAGGTAAGTAAACACATAGAGCGAAAGTACCACCTGATACGAGAGATCGTAAAGCGAGGAAAAGTTATTTTCGCCAAGATTGCATCAAAGGATAACCTGGCAGATCCTTTCACTAAGGCTCTTCCAGTGAGAGCTTTTGATAGGCATGTGGAGGGAATGAGAATCAAATATATGGAAGTTTGATGACAGCATAGTCTTTTAGTATAAGTGGGAGATTGTTGGGATGTATACTGAAAGTCTAGCCTTTGTATAAACATCTTTATTTTGAAATAAGAATCACATGATCATTGTTTGCATATTTATAGTTATGCATATTGTCTAATATTTTACATTATAGATAACATGGTGTGTAGTGTCACACAGAAGATCATGTTATCAGTTCTTTGTAGAGTATAAGTAGAGGCTCACAACCAAGATGGTTTTGGGCATACCATTGGCATGGTTGTAGTGTAATTTGGTATTGATTTGTCTTAACCATAGAATTACACTAGTACACTTTGTGTGTATTGAGTAAGACCAACTTAGAGGTGATTCAATTTATTGCTAACTATCATAATTGAATCAGACCTCGAATATTATGGTGTACATGCTCTTAATCCCGATATAACAATGGACACATGTACTTAATATTTATTTCTTTGATTTACTAATGGGCGAGATTTATGGGTTAAATCGATAGACCCGGTAAGTTGGAAAATAATATTATTTAGATGGTGTGTCATTGATTATAGGAGGAAACCGTGTCATATGTATTAGGATGATGATGTCCCCTTGAGGAGCTCATAAGGATCATCATGTAAATCCTGCAGATGGACTTGGTCCAGCATGATGATAAGGTTGAGTGGTACTACTCATGAAGTTAGATGTTAATTAATTAATTGTTGGTAAATTAATTAATTAATGGACATTCAATATCTTAAACATGGAGAGATATTTGTACAATTAATATATGAAGCCATATTTATTTATGGGGGTTGGTGAGGTAGTTCAATGATAATCCTCTAGTGGAATGGATTATCATTAATAGATCGAATTTTATGTGGGTCGGATCCATTGGGTGGCCAAGATCCAACTCCTCTTCATGGTCCTTATTGTAGCCTATTAAAATCCTCATGAAGCCTAGATCCAACAGACATGATTAAAAGGAGGCTTGGGCGAAATCTATAAATAGGAGGCAAGGCTTGGGTGGCAACTAAAATCTTTGGATTCTAGGGTTTCCTTCCAAGGCTTGGGCAGCTAGGAAAGAAGAAGCTTTAGGGTTTGGAGTTGGCTTAGGCGGCGACAAGAGGTGGAGGAGGTTTAGGGTTTCATTTTCCTCTCTTCCTAAGGTTTGGCCAGTGCCTTTTTCTTCATTCCTTTAGGGTCGAGGCTCCTTCTTTGAAGCTTGGCTGGTGGTTCTTCTTCCTCTACTTCTCCTTGGCCGGCGACAACAAGAGTTGATCTCTTGGCCGGCGCCCACCTTCCATTCTTCCTCTCCTTGGCCAACAACAACAACCAAGCTAGGTGGCTTGGTGGTCGACACTAGATAGGAGAAGAAAATCACGGTTATCTTCCCTTGTTTGGAGCGAGCAAAGAAGGGAAGACATGATCTAAGAGGCTTCAACTCTTGGAGGATCGTTGCCCACACAACGTCCAAGAGGAGGATAGGTCATACAATAGAAGATCAAGAGGTAAACAAGAGGTATAATCTTGTTTGTTTTTATTTTAGTTCTTTTGTATCATGTATGTGGTTAATTTACTTGGACCCCGATGATAAACACAAAAACCGGCGATCCGTTCATCATCTATTCCGTGGCTAATCGAGGAAAAGAGTTAGGTTGCTTGAACAACTAGTTTATTCAAGCGACGACTCAAATCAAAAAGCACGATGATGAATCGGTTGCTTGGGTAATCCCTTTTCGTCCGGATTAATTTTTTTTAATCCGGGGACGTGAGATAGGATCACTATACATAAGCGACCGAAGCGGGAAGCTAGCAATTCCCTTCAGAGATATATAGATCTTATAGGCACTAACAACCTGTATATATTTAATATTCTTTTCTTGATTACTATGCAAATTGATGTGGTGACGGGAAAGAAGATCTGTTGACTTCCTTTCAACGCAGTGGGATGCGAAGGAAGCTTAGGGGGTTCTCTCCGGCCACAACAGTAAAATGAAACATGAAGAAGAGAAACGCACGCCAACGCAAGCAATGAACAAAGACACAGGATGTAACATGGTTCGGAATAAGGATTCATACTCCACGGGTGTGAACTCTCCCACCGGCTACTGTGCCAAAGCACTTTTACTATGAACTTTCTCCTTCGTAGAAAAGAACTTCCGGAGGTGGAGGAGAAAACCTCTTACAATTAGGTCAATACACAGGAAACAATATGAAAAAGATGGAGCTCACTACTCTCTTTAGCTCCTTCTTCAGCGATGTGGTTGTTCTCCCCTTCAGAATGTGTCTTCGTCTTTTGCTGGTTTGAATAATATGGATCCTCTTTCTCCTGCCCTGCTTCTCCCTTTTATCCTCTTCCTCTGGCCAACTGTCGCACCGCGAACCTCCTTCATCGTACATGTGGCCACCTTGCCAATCTGGAGAATCATTCTGTTACAGGCACGGGGAGCGAAGGCTCCTCGGAATATTATGTGGGGGCCCTCTCCTACTGTATAACAACTTCTTATCTACATTTCAGGAAATATGCTAGCTCATCCCTTTCAACCACTTGCCTTTGATAAAACTAATCTACACCTACTGCTCACGTGTAGCGTAGCCATTAGGCTCTTCCCAGTAGCCCGAACCAACTCCTCTTTTTCCCACACCGAACCATTTCCGGGCCTACTAGACCGAGCCGATTCTTATCCGTCCCGTACCAAAATGATCTCCGCGATCGCCCAGCCGTGTCAACTACCTCAAACTGTCCTCTCATTCCAATTGCCTTAGATTGTTGTGCCCGAACCATTCTACCTTGCTTCCCTTGCCGAACCAGTTACTCGGTTCGGATAGTGTCTTATAGGCGAATATTCTTACTCGGTTCACAGAAAAGAGGTAACAGCAGTATCATTAGCCAACCCCCAAAAATAGTCAAGCAAAGTCATAAGCTTGACTTTCTGAATGTATGAAGCCTCCAATTCACCCTTTGCTCGCCGATTCAAACTCACTCTTTTCTCGTGGTCCTACTCCATATGCTCGAAGCGGCTTAATGGGCCCATGGGCCCTGCTTCTCTTTTTCTCTTAGATAGTCGAAAAGTCACACAAAACCCTATATAAATCTTCGCCCTTTCCTTTTATGCATCACTTAGTGTGCCTAACAATCCAGTCCTTTCCACTTCTCCTTTCCAGCAATTTTCTCCGACAGCATTTCAGTGACCTAGCTCCTTCTTTCGCAAACGCTCCTTCTTCAACCCTCAAGTAAGTGTTCTTCCTTGTTCTATACCTATGACCCCTAAGACCTTGCCCTCCTCTCCTTGGTACGAGCACACTGTCACCCAACTAAACAGCGAACATTATTTCTTTAACCTTAGGGACCAATTCATAGACCCTTTCATACAATGTTGTTTCAATACTAAGACTTACCGACCACATCGTCCTCCCCCTGGTCTGACTTGCTTCTTTTCTGAACAATTCCTTAATGGCTTGTTTTTACCCATGCCCTCTCCCTACTTAGAAATCTTAGATTTTTACGGGTTACCCTTAAATCAATTTACCCCCAATTCCTTCCGTATTCTATCGGGGGCTACCATAGTATTTCGGCACCTAAACCTCCCTTTATCCCCCCAACTGTTCCACTGCTTCTTCCAACTAAAATCTTCTAAGGTGGGCCTCTTCTGTTGGATCAATGCGGTTCGCTAGAGGGGGGGGGGGTGAATAGCGAAAGAAAATTTTTCTCGTACGAACTCGTTTTAAAAGAAAACTTATATGCAGCGGAAAGATAAGCAAAACAAAAAGTAAAGGAGACAATAGACACAAGAGATTTACTTGGTTCGTAGCCGAAGGCTACTACTCCAAGGCCCTAGTGGTCCTTGACCACGTACGGAGGGCAAAAGCACTAAAGGAACTCCTCCTCGTTAGAGGTAGGAGTTAATCGATACAAGAAGAAACCACAAAAACTTGAGGTAGAGGGACACTCCCCCTCTCCTCGTATACGATAAAAACTCCGGAAATATAAATGACAAACTGATAACAAAAACTAAGACCGACGTACAATAATAAAGAAAGTTAAACCTAGACGTTGGAATGGAAGGACTTCGTTGTCGTAGAGTTGCAGCGTAACGGAGGCTTTTGAGCACTTAGAATTGTTGATGAAACCCTAGGTTTGGCCCTCCTTTTATAGCCTTTGAGCCCCTTTTTGAGTGGGTCTTCAACCAATCACAAATGGACACCAAACCGCTTTGAGGTGGAGTGATAAGCCTTGACTCCTCGAATCTGATCATTGACCATCAGTCGACTGATGGCCATCATCACGATCGATGGCAAAGATCGGGCCGATTGATAACCTTCCAATGATCGATACACTGCAATGAGTCCTCCAAGCCGGGCAAATGATGCTTCCGCAAGTCAAAGTTAGCTCAATAAAAATATAATTTTGATGGTCGTCGACCATCCGATCTCGACCTAGACCATCTATAAGATGTCTTTGGTCGGATCTACGCTTAAGATCATCCCCGTAAAGAGGATACGACCTTACTTACTCTCGCACACACGAGCTTACCTCGATACTTACGTGTCGCTTTTTCTTCCGGCCTTCCACTCGATTCCTTCGGCTCCCTCCGAAGTAACTCGAGTATCACCCGACCACCGCGGCTTCCTCCGGGTGTCGCTAGCCTTCAGCTCCAGCTATATCGATCTTCTGCACACTCGATTCAGCTCGTGAGAAAACAAAATAGACTTAACTTTTGTGTCTTTGCTATAATCAAAACACAGGTTCGATTTCGGTGCCTCACTGCACCAACAATCTCCCCCTTTTTGATATATGGCAAAAACACACAAAGTTAAGAAAATTAAGTGCATGAAACAGTAAAGACAAGAAGCAAAAGTAGGAGTAGTAAAAATATTTCTCAAGTTCTCCCCTTAGAGGAACCCTTCCCCTTGACCGAGGGTGAGTACTTGAAAAAGACTTTTAGTTCTCCAAACACAAAAGTTAAGTTAGGCTTCTTAGAGTCAAAAATAAGTGCAAGTTAAGTAATCAAAAGTTAAGTCAAAAGGTTTAACTTTTTGATTTCTTAACTTGGGCCTTTAAAGTTTTCAATTCCGAAGAGTTGAAACCTAAACCTTACTCCCCCTTAACTTAGGCCAGAATCAAAGTTTTAAGTTAAGTTATCAATTTCAAAAATTTGAAATTGAACTTTGGCCTTTTCTTGAACCTTAACTTTGGCCTTTTCTCCCCCTTTTGACATAAATCAAGGAAAAAGTGGGGGGGTTTTAAGAAAACCCTAAGTCCAAGCATGATGATTTTAAAAATAGTATGTGAAAATAATTCATCTAAATGTTCAACTCTAGTTTGACTTGAATGAAATGATATTATCAACAAGTCCTGATTAGAGTTGGTTAATATTAGTTGCATATTTATACTCCGAGGTTCATATTGATGCACTTGATCTACATCTTGGAACCTGGAGTAGGGTCCTAACATCTCACGCTCATCTACGTGGCTAAGTACACAAACACATTAGTCCTATGTGTTGTGAGATGTACTGGCTCCTTAAATCTATAGGTGCATGATATCTAAGGTATGTCCTATGCTAGTTCCATCAAAATGAAAAATAAGAAATAGTAGTAAGAAAATATAGTTTGCAAGTTCTTATTCTATTACGCACATGCCCAATTTTCGTCTTAATAGACTAAATTCGGCTTCGGGTAGGGGTTTAGTAAATAGGTCTGCTAGGTTAGATTTCGATTCGACGTACTCGAGTTGTATGGCTCCGTTGGCCACATGTTCTCGAATGAAATGGTGTTTGACTTCTATATGTTTGGTCCTAGAGTGACATATTGGATTCTTTGTAAGATTAATTGAACTAATGTTATCTACGTGAAGTTTAGTATTCGTAAAGTCTAACTTAAAGTCGCGGAGAGTGTGCTTCATCCAAATAAGTTGAGTGACACACTCACCCATCGCGATGTATTCGGCTTCGGTGGTAGATAAGGCAACACAATGTTGCTTCCTACTGCACCAACTCACTAGACTCGAGCCGAGTAGTTGACAACAACCACTCATGCTCTTTCTATCGAGTTTACTACCAGCATAATCCGAATCGGAGTAGCCGATTAGTTCGAACTCGGTAGATCTAGGATACCAAATACCGACATTAAGTGTACCCTTTAGATATCTAAGGATACGCTTAACTAGGGTTAGGTGAGACTCCTTAGCACAGGTTTGAAACCTGGCGCACATACTTACTGCGAATAGGATGTCGGGTCGACTCGCAGTTAAGTATAGAAGACTTCCTATTGCGCTCCTATAGTACTTTAAGTTAATGGACTTACTTTCTAGGTCTTCTCCTATGTTAACATTTATCGCCATTGGGGTGTTTATTACCTTAGCGTCTTGCATTCCAAATCTTTTAATTAACTCCTTAGTGTATTTCTGTTGATATAGGTATATACCATCCTTAGTTTGTTTAATTTGTAGACCTAAAAAGAAACTTAACTCGCCTACCAAGTTCATTTCGAACTCACTTTCCATGAGCGAAACGAACTCATTTAGTAAGGCTGAGTTAGAGGTTCCAAAAATTATATCATCTACGTAAATTTGAGCTATGAATATTTCTTTACCTAAGGTTTTTACAAAGAGAGTTGGGTCAACTAAGCCTTGGTTAAACCCTTTTGACTTAAGATGGATTGAAAGTCTCTCGTACCAAGCTCGAGGAGCTTGTTTAAGTCCATAGAGAGCTTTCTTAAGTTTTAGAACATGGTCGGGTTTATCTAGATTTTCGAATCCGGGGGGTTGGCTAACATAAACTTCTTCTTTAATGTATCCATTTAGGAATGCCGACTTAACATCCATTTGAAACAGCTTGAATCCTCGATGTGCGGCATAAGCTAGCAACATTCGAATGGATTCGAGTCTAGCTACTGGGGCATAGGTTTCGTCGTAATCTAAGCCTTCGACTTGGCTAAATCCTTTGGCGACTAACCGAGCCTTGTTTCTAACTACTTCACCTTTATCATCAAGCTTATTTCGAAACACCCACCTTGTTCCAATTATCGTTTTGTCTTTAGGTGGTGGTACTAATTCCCACACTTCGTTCCTAGTAAATTGAGCTAGCTCTTCTTGCATTGCAATAATCCAATCGGGATCAAGAAGAGCTTGTTCAATTGATTTGGGTTCTATCTTTGAAATTAAGGAAATTTGACTAAGGTTCCTATAGGATGCTCTAGTTCAACTCCTAGATTAGGATCTCCTATCACTTGATCGATAGGGTGGTTAGTCCGAGTCCTAGATTGGGTTGGGTTTGTGTCACCTAATGCTTGATCAATGGGGTGACTTGGTTGAACACTAGTTTGGTTGAGTCATCTATCACTTGATCAATAGAGTGACTAGGTTGACTTAGGTTAGGATTAACACTAGACACGATCTCGGATCGAGTAAGGTCTAGTATGAATCGGCTCGCTAATTGGGGTTGCCGGGGGTTTTATAGGTTCATGTCCTTCATCGAATACTACATTGATAGTTTCCTCGACTCTAAGGGTGTCGTGGTTATATACCCTATAAGCTCTACTTGTAGTCGAGTATCCTAGAAAGATTCCGGTCGTGGTTTTGGATGTAAATTTCCCTAGGTAATCCTTAGTGTTTAGGATATGTACCTTACACCCAAATACCCTAAAGTACTTGATGTTAGGTATTTTATCGTGATAAATCTCGTCTGAGATCTTAAGGTGCCTCTTTACCATAAGGATCCTATTTTGGACATAGCAAGCGTGCTGGCCGCTAAAACCTATCGGGTAGGTCGTATTCGTTCAACATGGTCCTAGCGGCTTCTTGTAGAGTTCGGTTTTCCGCTCCACTAGGCCATTTCTTTGAGGGTCCTAGGGCAAGAGAATTCATGGTGGTATCCGCTTAGGTTACGTAAGTCGGTGAACCTTTGATTTTCGAATTCACCACCATGATCGCTTCTAAGTCTTTTAACCTTAAGGTCTTTTTGATTCTCGATTAATTTGAATAGATTGATTAATTGATCTAGGGTATCATTTTTATGTTTGATGAACCTAACCCAAGTAAACCTGGAGTAGTCGTCAATTATGACTAAGCAATATTGACTTCTATTGAGTGACTTGGCTCCATGTGAATCG
Source organism: Wurfbainia villosa (assembly GCA_025175895.1). Lineage (NCBI taxonomy): Eukaryota > Viridiplantae > Streptophyta > Magnoliopsida > Zingiberales > Zingiberaceae > Wurfbainia > Wurfbainia villosa. The sequence goes on from CM046005.1 coordinate 3,438,383, forward strand.
AATAGATCCATATGCGTGAGCTCAAGTACACTTGAGGTTCTGTTCTTGGTTAGTTAACTTGTGTTGTGTCCTAGGTTGTTTTCCTTGTTGACAAGCATTACAGATTTTATTAACCAAGTTGTTGAGGTTGGGTAAGCCTCGACTAAGCCACTCGACTCATCTTGTGAGCGAGTCTTGGAGTGCAGTGGCCAGAGTCATCGGTGCCACAACCATGATTCCTCTTGCCGTGTCATAAGACACTTAGTTGAGGAGTTGGTTAAATTGATCGTATAAATGTTGTTATTTCTAGTTCCTTTAAGAATTATTTCAGAGGTTTCGTTGGTATTAATTACGCATTCATTTTCTAGAAATATAACCTTATAGTTATTATCACACAATTGGCTTACACTAAGTAAGTTATATTCAAAATTCTCTACAAGTAATACATTTTTAATAACAAAATTTGTGTTAAGCTCGATATCACCTGATCCGATGATTTTGAGCTTGCCGTTATTCCCAAAGGCTACCGATCCTTGTCGTTTGAATCGAAGCTTTGCGAATTTGAGTTGATCCCGGTCATGTGTCTGAGCAATCTGTCCAACATCCATTGATCCTACACACAAGGTGGTTGGATTGGATGTTAGATTTTGTTAAGAAAATTGGTTGTAAGTTGTTAACCCTAGGTCATCTCACAGGAGTCTATATGATCAAGCATGTTATACTTATGTGTTTATTTTGAGATGACTTCTAATTAAGTTGATTAAGTGGATTTAGGTTCAAGTAATTTTATGTTAGATTTGGATTTAACCCTAGGCTTGTCAAGTTTACCTTTTCAAGATCATGGCTTCCAGGTCGTGGCGAGGCACAGGGGCCTTCTTTTATCGGATCATCGACCACTTCCTTAGACAAAGCCATTTTCAAGAAAATGATGACTTGACTTACCTAAAATTATTTCCTCGTCTAACTAGTTATTTTTGAAAAGAGGCTCCCCGAGGCTCAATCTTTTCGAAGAATTTTAGTTGGTTATGTTTTTGTTCTAAGTGAGTTCACAAGTTTTAAAGTACAAACTTTCTAAGTTAAAGCATGCAATTTCTAAGTTAAAGCATAAACATTCTAAGTTAAAACATGCAATTTCTAAGTTAAAGCACAAATCGGCTCCCCCTAGACCGATTGAATCGGTTGATCTATCCACATAGTGGATTTGGTCCTTGGGAACCCAAGACGGGTTGGATCCTAGAGTTGAAATCAAAAAGTTCTTAGGGACCCATGCTTGGACATGTTTCTTATGTCGACTTACAATCGACATACGACCTATTAGTCGTGTTTGAGTTAAACCGAGTCGACCTTGTTGTACCACGGCCCTTTGAGATCCAAGTAGGAGGTCAAGTCCTTTGGATCCCAAGTGAACCTTTCCAACGTGTTCCTAAGATCTTGACTTGACTTTTCAAGAGAGAGTTCTCAACTTCGAGCTTTTCAACTCGAGTTGAGTCCTTCTCTTGAACTCGACTAGTCGAAGAGGTTAGGGAGACTTCGTGTTTGAGGAGTTTAACCTCCTCAACAAGGGTCTCGACCTTGGACTCGGACTTAGCTAACTTCCTAGACAAAAACCTAACCGTATTATGTAAAGTATTAAATAAAGCTCGACTCACCTTAAGGGTATCTTTTGAACCGGATGCGATCCGTGGCTTGACTTGAAGGTAACCGAGTCCGAGTCATCCTCGGAGTTACGACTCAAGTTCGGTCTCCGTGTCCGACTCAATTGATTTCGCCATGAAGACGTGGTCTTCGTCTTCTTCGGATGACGCTTCTTCCCATGTCGCGTTGAGGGTCTTCTTATGCTTAGGTGCTTGGTGGTTGAGCTTGGGGCACTCGGACTTGATATGTCCAAACTGCTGCACTCATAACACCTAATGTTAGAACTTTTAGGCTTACCTTGGTTGGGTCGAGTCGTGGTTCGCTTTCGTCCCTTGGCTATCCTTGAGCTAGGTTCATTAGTTGGCGATCAACTCCGGTCAACTTCTTCTTGGACTCATCTTCCTCCTCGGTTGGTGGTGGCTTGCTTGCGATTTTCTTCTTCTTTGAACCTGCAAACAAGGCTATACCCCTCTCGGGTTCCGAGTTGGATTGTTCATGTAATTCGAAATCGAAAAAGAGTTCATCTAACCTAATTTTAGAAAGATCCTTGGAGACCTTATAGGCATCAACCATGGATGCCCATAAGGTAGTCCTCGGAAAAGAGTTTAGGACATACCTTATAAGGTCGCGGTTTTCGACCTTTTGCCCGATTGCGTGTAGGTTGTTGACTATGTCTTGGACACGGGCGTGGAGTTGCGTCGCGGACTCGTGTTCCTGCATTTTTAGTGTGTACAATTTATTGAATAACAAATCACGTTTGCAAACCTTAGCTTGATCCGATCCTTCATGTAACTCGATTAGTTTTGTCCAAAGATCCTTTGCGCTTATGAAGGGGCCGACGCGATTTAGCTCCTCCTTGGATAGGCCACATTGGAGGATTTGTGTCACCTTGGCGTCGGCTTCGACTTGTCGTTTTGTTGCAACGGTCCATTGATCATAATCCAAGGAGTCACCCACTTCATTGGTCGGAAGTGTGAAACCCGTTTGAATTATGATCCACATCTCAATTTGGGTTTTGAGAAAGCATTCCATCCGACCTTTCCAGTAACGGAAATCATCTCCGTTGTAAAACGGAGGTCGGACGGTGCTAAAACCCTCGAGATGGGCCATTAGAACAAAAAGACAAGGAGACTAAAATGAAAACCTAGCAACAACAAAACACATTTAAAGTACCAAGACTTGCGTCTTGGATTAGTAGTTTGAAATAAAAAGAAATAAACGAAAAATAGAAAGTTAAGCAAAGAAATAAGAAAATAAATAAAAAGTAAGTACTCACAACCTTCGATGTCCCCGAAAGGCTACTAAACATCGTTTTTTGAGGATGAAAACAGCTTGTTACGGGGGTAAACCCCTATAAGAAGTGTAGATCTCTGCGAGGGCTTCGATTTGGTAGGTAGACCGTGTCGTGGGTCAACTTGTACGAAAAGTTATGCCCGTTTGACCGTCGGCTACTCCAAAAGCGAATACTTGCAAAACAAAATCAAACGAAGAGTACCAAGACTTCGTCTTGGATTAGTAGTGCGGGAGAAAAATTTAAACGAGCGAAAAACAAATCTGTAAAAAAAAATGTTAGATTGGTGGTTTCACCAAATCTAAGCGCCCCCGGCTCTGATACCAATTGTTGGATCAATGCGGTTCGCTAGAGGGGGGGGTGAATAGCGAAAGAAAATTTTTCTCATACGAACTCCTTTTAAAAGAAAACTTATATGCAGCGGAAAGATAAGCAAAACAAAAAGTAAAGGAGACAATAGACACAAGAGATTTACTTGGTGCGTAGCCGAAGGCTACTACTCCAAGGCCCTAGTGGTCCTTGACCACGTACGGAGGGCAAAAGCACTAAAGGAACTCCTCCTCGTTAGAGGTAGGAGTTAATCGATACAAGAAGAAACCACAAAAACTTGAGGTAGAGGGACACTCCCCCTCTCCTCGTATACGATAAAAGCTCCGGAAATATAAATGACAAACTGATAACAAAAACTAAGACCGACGTACAATAATAAAGAAAGTTAAACCTAGACGTCGGAATGGAAGGACTTCGTTGTCGTAGAGTTGCACAGAATCGGAGGCTTTTGAGCACTTAGAATTGTTGATGAAACCCTAGGTTTGGCCCTCCTTTTATAGCCTTTGAGCCCCTTTTCGAGTGGGTCTTCAACCAATCACAAATGGACACCAAACCGCTTTGAGGTGGAGTGATAAGCCTTGACTCCTCGAATCTGATCATTGACCATCGATCGGTGATGGCCATCATCGATCGTGATGGCGACATCGATCCGATTGATAACCTTCAGCGATCGGCCGATACCGGCAATCGAGTCCTCCAAGTAGCGGCAATGGTCGATGCTTGCTGCAAGTCAAAGTTAGCTCAATAAAAACATAATTTTGATGGTCGTCGACCATCCGATCTCGACCTAGACCATCTATAAGATGTCTTTGGTCGGATCTACGCTTAAGATCATCCCCGTAAAGAGGATACGACCTTACTTACTCTCGCACACACGAGCTTACCTCGATACTTACGTGTCGCTTTTGCTTCCGGCCTTCCACTCGATTCCTTCGGCTCCCTCCGAAGTAACTCGAGTATCGCCCGACCACCGCGGCTTCCTCCGGGTGTCGCTAGCCTTCAGCTCCAGCTATATCGATCTTTTGCACACTCGATTCAGCTCGTGAGAAAACAAAATAGACTTAACTTTTGTGTCTTTGCTATAATCAAAACACAGGTTCGATTTCGGTGCCTCACTGCACCAACATCTTCTACCTCTCCAGTCACATGGACTGCCAATTCTTAGTGAATATGCCCTCTTCTCACAAAGGATGGGAAGAATTATATTTCTTTGCTCAGCTTTCAACACCCCTCCCCTACTCAGATACCTGGAAGTTAGATCTTCCAGAACTACCTCCCTTTCACAAAATGAGGACTCAATGCCCTTTCTCTGAGGTTTACAAAGTGTTGGGAGAATCTCACTATTGCTCAGACCATTTAACGAAACCTTCTCTCCTCAATCACTTCAGGCTATCCCCTTTTTCTCTAACGGCTCCGGCCGTCATAGGTAGGACAATGTTCGCATTTGATATAACTCATTATCTGGATCAATCTATCTTTCTTAACAATGGATTTCACAGATAACCTAATGCAAGATGCTTTTATAAAAGGCGAGGAGGTGGATGCAGCTAGGAAAAAGAAGACCTCCAAAAAGCCAGGTAAATTTGCGGCGGCCCCCTCTTCGCCTCGAAAGAAATTGCGTTCTGTCAGGGAAGGAGTCCCCAGTTCTTCGTCCCTTCCTGCATCCTCTTTTGCCCGTTCCTCTCTTCTGTCATCCCCTTCCAATCTGGAGAGACACCAACGCCTAGTCATATACGAACCTAAGGTGAGGGATACCACCTTAGCCACCCCATCTTCTTCCCCCCAAGGGGGAAGATCTTCGTCCCATTCTCCTGTTTCATCCCCCATTCCTCTTGACTCTCCCACACATTTCCCGACTGAATCTCTCTCGGTATTTGTTCCTCCTGAAGCATATTCTTCTCCCGCTCCTTCTCAGGTTGTAGGCCCCTCTTCCCCTTCGGGGGGGGGGGGGGGGGGCGATCTTCCCATCCCAAATCCTCCATTAGCCATGCTGGGATCCTCCCTAAAAATCATCCATCTATCAGAAGTAAAATTCTTTAATCAATCTGGCGTACAGGGTCTCTACGATCATATGGGCAAACTTCTGGCCGAGGTAATTGTTCCCTTTCTTGATCTTTAGTATATATATATATGCCAATGCTTAACATCTGCCTCTTTTTGTTGCAGGTATCGACCACCTATAATAAGATGACATCCCACATATCCCAATTCCAGTCCAGTGTGGAGACTCACCATTTTGTTGCCCTGGCGCACCAGAAGAAACTCACCCAGCGACTGAATGAAAACGAGCAGAAGGAATCCGATTTAATCACCCGGTGCAAAGATTCTATGACCTAATTGGCCCTAACCCAGAGTGAGAAGGAGGAGCTCCAACGGAAAAATGAAGACCTCGAGCAGCAAATATTCTTGCAGTCTAGCCAACTTCAGCAGGTGGACCTCCTTACCCACGAGCTGACCGGGTATAAAAGACAACTTGCGGATGCATTTATTCAGGCTGCTGATTCTTCAGCTACTATCCAGCATTTGCAGCAAGAACGTCGAACATGGGAGGCCACCGAAAAATCCTGCTTGAAGAGGTGCGGAGAACTCTCTTCCCTGGTGGCTACCTTCCCTGAAGTCCTATCTTCTATGACTCGGCAACAATGAGAGCTTCACCAAGAATATACATAAGCTTTATCTGCTCTGGGTCAGCGGACCGTGACAGCAGCAATAGAAAGAGATGCCTTGGCAGCCCAATTAGCTGAATGTCAGGCCCAACTTGTTGCCTGCTAGTCCCAACTGAAGGAACAGTAGGTAGATCTAAAGGAGCGTTACGTTCAGAAGGGGGTGGACTTATTTATACTGGGCTTCGACGGGTCTTCGGCTTTAAACGCCGAATGAGGGTATCCTCCTCCCGACACAGATACCAGCTACTTGAATCCCGCAACAGCTTTATCTAAATGCCCCCCCCCCGAACTCTTTGAATTATAATTTGTCATATTTGCTCCTTGTAATGACTGCTCCTTCATTGTTAAAGGATATTTGAATTGACACGGCTTTTCGTTATTCCTCATGTATGCCTTGGTGTGGGTCTGGAATTTTGAGTCTGTTCTATGTTTCTTTCTTTTCACAATTACTGCCCATTTTCTACCTTGTATAACGTTAAATGAATGATGGTACTTTTTGCCCGGGAATCCGTTCGAGATATCCCCGAAGTGATCTTCTTCCGGCCCGAACCAATTTTGGCTCAGCCAACAATTAACTTACTTCTGCCTCTTGATCTTCTCAAGCTACTTGCCCGCTCCGAAAATGATATCTCGATGATTTCCTATGCTGACGCCATTATGATGTTAGTCTTTTCCTCTTCTTCTCCTTCCCGAGGACAAATGCAGTTCCTCCTCCCTTGATTATAAATTGTCATCACAAGTTTCTTCGGCCTTCCATCTCACTCTCATGGCTTTCGCGGAACACCCCATCGAGATCTCTTCGGGTTCTGACTCTTTTGAATTGCATGGCTGGGCCGCGGAAGACACTGAAGAATCTGAAATGCAATCGACTGCGACTTCGGTGTTTCATCCTTTTCTGACTCCATCATCGAACACTGCTTCCCCTCCTACTCCAGGGAGATCCTTCTGAGCCCCCTTCCCTTCATTTCGCAACCGGGTCTGAAATCCTCCCCTGACGTGGGAATACATGGTAGGAGATCCTCGGGCCTCTGCTGAACTCCCTCTGCTTCAGTCGGCCCTAGCATTCGTTCCAGTCCCTCCAGCGGGGGTTCATCCGCCTCCTTTTGTTAAAGCTCCACCAACCGCACCTTCGGCTCAAGGCGACCTCTACAGAGTCATTTTGGCGCCTTCCCCTCCGGAGGAGTCCTCTGATAATCCTCCTACTAGCGATAACCCTAAAAAGCTTGTATAATGATTAGCTTAAATGATGTAACCGTTGTCGAGAATATTAATAAAAAGAAAAAAGGGGGTACTGAGACTTCTTTTTGTCGCTTTCCTATAAATGTAGAACAATTGTTGCCAGAAAAGACTGCAACCCTATCTGAACATACTTTCCCTTACTGCTTCCATGGAATTTGAACCATCCTTCTCTGAGTCACTGCACTAACAACTCTCACCTACTGTCTTTACGTTTCCCCTTCTTTACTAGCATTTATTATTTTTACCTCCTCCGCGAGTCAATGCATCTTCTTCCTTCGCCGCTATAAGAATCTCAAATCATCGTTTGTCTAATATTCATCCTTTCTTTTTCCCCTCCTCGCCATAGAACAAACTTCTGAACAGGGCAGCAGCTCTTTTCCTCCCGAGGAAAAGACTGAGGAACAGTGCTACATCGCCACTCTGGAGGAATAGGTTGGATATCTGTAGTGACGTTTGAGGGAGGCTTCTACTAGCAACTACTCCTTGTGCCAGCAACTGGTCGTATCCCAGAATGACTTATCCAAGCACATCTTCATACAACAGTCTTACCTCCGGCAGCTACTATGCCAACCCAAGCCACACAAAGAGGCTCCTTCGATATCTTCCAATAAAGAACTGTAACATCCTATGAATAAGGGTTTCTTTTGTTATTCTCTTCCTCTGGGGAAGTTATGATATGTAACTCTTTCAAAGTAATGAACTTCTTCAGTATGAGTTTTCGCCTACATTCTTCCTTGTTCATTCTCACTTTTTGGCCTTCCTTCTACTGTGCCAAACTTTGCACTTCCCTTAAATAATAAGAAAATTAGACAAACGTTCAACTTCTTCACCCTTCCTTGAGGCAAGGATTATATATGCACTTCCACGGCACGAGGATAAAACAATCTACAGCTGAGGGAATACTCAGCTCTTCCGTTCCACCACTGCATGGGAATAAAAATAATAGATAACTGAGGAATACTCAATTCTTCCGTTCCACCCACCGCACGAGGATAAAAATAATAGATAACTGAGGAATACTCAGTTCTTCCGTTCCACCATCACACGGGGATAAAAATAATAGATAACTGAGGAATGCTCAGTTCTTCCGTTCCACCACCGCACGGGGATATATAGTTGAGGAATGAACTCAATTCTTCCGCTCCGCTATCACACGGGGATAAAATAATAGATAACTGAGGAATGCTCAGTTCTTTCATTCCACCACTGCACAGGGATAAAATAATATATAGTTGAGGAATGAACTCAACTCTTTCACTCCGCCACCATACAGGGATAAAATAATATATAGTTGAGGAATGAACTCAACTCTTCCGCTCCGCCACCACACGGGAATAAAATAATATATAGTTGAGGAATGAACTCAACTCTTCCGCTCCGCCACCATACGGGGATAAAATAATAGATAACTAAGGAATGTTCAGTTGTTCCGTTCCACCACCGTACGGGGATAGAATAATATATAGTTGAGGAATGAACTCAACTCTTCCGCTCCACCACTACACGGGGATAAAATAATAGATAACTGAGGAATGCTCAGTTCTTCCGTTCCACCACCACACGGGGATAGAATAATATATAGTTAAGAAATGAACTCAACTCTTTCGCTCTGTCATCACACGGGGATAAAATAATATATAACTGAGGGATGCTCAGTTCTTCCATTCCACCACCGCACGGGGATAAAATATCCACAACTAATGCCAAACCGCATAAAAAAATATGATAGCTTGACCCAAGAATCCACCCTTATACTGCCATTATTTCTTCATTCATCTTGAAGTTGGATACCTTCGTTCATTTCATCATATGAAGACAAGGATTTTAGCAGATAGCGGGTCATTAGAGGAATAAATCATCATTTTCCTTTTTCCCGGGGCCCCTTTTACAGCTTAGTAGTCCAATTAACATTGCAAGCCCATTTAACACCCCCCTCTATATAAGATGCTTCATCTTTCCTCTTCTCTATTTGCCTTTCCATCTTCTTCGGCTTCTTCATCCTTTCTTCCTTCCACCGCCAACCTTCGGCATTCTAGCCACTAACTCCAGTACTTCTTCTCTTTCTCTGACAGGCAGGATGTATTCCTTTTTCCAACGGAAAATGGAAAAGCGTTATCCAGAATCCAGGCGGGATGAGAGTGTAAAATACCGGAAAAAAAAAATTTACCCTTGTTAATTAAGAAATTATCTTATAGAATTTTTTTTCTGGACTTAAACGAAAATCTATGGGGTTAATTATAACTTGGTTAATCAACAAGGGGTTAATGCAATACGTAACCGGAACGAAGTACATCGTTATCCCTAAAACCCTAACCCGTTTGCTAAACCCGATCAACTTTTTCCCATTAACGCTAGCCACCCTTTTTCTACGGTTTCACACCGCGGATTAAAAGCCGAGCGTTTTTCTTTCTTCCTCCTTCGGCTTCCGATCTCTTCTCATCGCGATCACCCTATTCCTCTTCCTTTTCGTCGCCGATCGAGTGTAGTCGCCGTCGCTGCTTCCCACTCGTCAGGGATGGCCTTCACGGTGAGCGGGCAACACCGGCCGAGCGCTGCCAGAGGGCGGTGTCTGTGGGCGTCGATTCCTTTCTTCGGCTGATCCCTATTTCTCCCGGATTTCCATCTCCCACCGACCAAGCCCTCTTCTCCTCTCCGACGCGTAGCCCTTCTTCCCACTCGTCGACCATCATGCGGACCCTCCGGTCGGTCACGATGTTGCTCGAACTCGGATCATCGTCGTCGCCCCCGATCTCCGCCGATCGTACCTTATTCCTCTCAATCTCGGTGGCAACAAGCACCTCGGCCATCATCGGCATCTAGGAGATTTTGAGTCAGGAGGGAGAATCGGTGAGTTTCTATTCTTGGCGATTTTTCCCTTGAGTTTGATTCCTTCCTCAAATCTCGATCGTGCGGCCGCCGTGGCATCTGGATCAGGCGGCTATCATCGGCCAGGAGTAACAAGCGTCGACATCTTCAACCTTCCGATTTGGGTTTGGGTTGGCGCCGAGCTCGGCTCGCCTCGGCAACTGATGAGCTACCCTAGCCGATTTTGCCGGAGTAGGTAAGAGTTACTCTTCCTCAATCCTAGACAAGATCTAGGTTTTATGTGGCTATTTAACATTACAGATTGATCGATAGATTTGGGCAATGGAGTTTTTGTTTGTTTCAATGAGCGAGCGAGGATAAGAGGGAGCACCTTTGTCGACATAGCTTCCATTGGAAGGTATATACCTTGATCTCCTCTTCATTTCTGTCCATTATGATTGTGGATCGATTCTTTGCCATGTGAGTATTGATGGTTTTTGTGTGTGGTAAATCCCTTGTAAATGTTCCAAATTGTGATGCTTGAGTGTGAGTCTCGATTCTGGCAAGTGAGGAGTTATATATTGTGCATGGGTGTTCTGGGTTGTGTTTCCTATGTTGGCATGAAGCTAAGCTATTTTGTGACCAAGGGATTTAAGGGTGAGTATGGATATATGTATCTTTGTTGAGATGGTTGTAAAGGTTTGTTCGGTTATGGATGAATGTGGGTGCGTGGGTGAGTGAAGAAAGCTTGGGGTGTTGTGCATTCATCCAAGGTAGGTCAGAATTCTATGTCTTTGTGTGCGAATGGTGGGTGGCAAACCGAGTGGTATAATACTCTGTTGTGTCATTGTAATGGTTTGTGAAGTAGTAGTTTTGTTTGGGCTATGAATCGAGATATAAAGTTGATATAGGATTAGGATTTGATCATAATATTAGAATTGATATATGATTGGATCATATATGTTTTGTTCGGGATTTTGGTTCGAGATATTCGGACGTGAAGGCGATTGGTGTCTATAAAGCGGTGGGTAATTTCCTACAGTCAGATGAGTTATATTTCATTCATTTAGTCATTGATATGAGCATGTTAGGTGTTCATATTACCTTGATCTGTTCTTTTTATCGCATGCTTGATCTTCTATCATTTATTATTAACTCCACTGATATCATGTTTATTTTATCATGATTAGGAGTATATATATAGGTGATGTAAGTAACTTAGAATTAATTTAAGTTACGTGCAAGTAGTAAAGTCGAATGACAACTGATGGTACATTGGGTAAAAGGTCATCCGTAGATAGATAATGTCTTTAACCTAGGATTAGTTCTAGTACCCTTAGGTTGTATGTTACCACGGAACATGTATTGAGTAAATGGTCAAAGGAATGATACTTAGGGTATCGCTCGGACCGATGGTCCTAGCTTGTTATAATCGATAAGTCTCGACTCTCTACGGGATGTAGAGTGTGTCCATTAGTTAGTCGACTCTCTGAGGATAGAGTGTGTCGCTTAGATTGATATGACTCTCTACGGGATAGAGAGTATTATGATCGATTAGTACGACTCTCTGGGATAGAAGTCGTAGATCTGGTTAGTATGATTCTCTGTAGAGCAGAGAGTCTATAGTGGATGTCGGTATGTGAGACATTGCATTCATGCATTTACATGCACGCGCGAGGTCTCCCTTGTGGTTGAGAGTGTCGCCAGTCATCCTGCCTCCACGGTTACTCATAGGAGGAGTTACCCGTGTGAGAGCAGAGCATTGAGGTGCCGCACTCTATCACTATAGACGGTGGTAGTTGGATTTGCGTGCCATAGTCCTGCGTGTGTGGTACTCGACCACTCATGGGTAGTGACTGTCGGAGTGACCAACAGCAGGGACCCCCATCGTGTAGCTTGCTCTTTACGCTTATATGCTACTCGATCATACTGCCCACTCGGCCACTCAAGAGTAGTGGTTGGTGTTGAGTTGGGACAGTTGTCATGCTCGAGCCACCGAGGCCACACTGGGGTCGTGGTAGCTTTAGGGTGAGCCGACATGACCATGCATGCTGCATTGCCGTATCTGATGGCGTTTTGCATATTACCATATATATATACATATATGCATGTATATATATATATATGGATGGTTGAGATTAATATATATATATGGATACAGTCTATATATATATATATATCTGATTATTGTGATGTTGCATTTGTTTGTACTATGCTTCTTTGCATTTAGGTGGACATCGTATTCATGCATGTTCTCTTGCATATGTTATACAATAAATGTCGGATATTGGTATGTGTTGGATAGACCATAGATACCTTGACTGTAGATAGAGTTTATTTTGAGTTGATCTACTCTTCTGTTATATATATATATATTGGGTATATGTTGAGTTGGATCGAGTAGCATGGCGAGACTTCAGTATATACGCATGTTTTATGTTATTCATTCGATTAGGACGGTATAGGCTTGTATTTATATACTATGCTGATATACCTGTTGTACTTCTAGATTATGTTGTCGAAATACATGTGATATGACATATATACATGTTTTCTATTACCTGCTGAGTTTTACTCACCACCCCTCGCGGACCCTGGGTTTTCTGTCGCCCAGTAGCAGTGTGACCGTGATGGACTTGGGCACATTGGTGGCATCGTCTCATCTCAACTCCGAGAGTCCGAGTTTTTGAGTCTTCCGTATGTTTTGGTTATGTATTCTGAGTTATGTGATGTACGCACATGTTGGTGCGGATTTTGATGAGGTTTCTTTATATTCTGGTGTTAGTCATACCAGTATGCACTTTGTGGGATTGTATTGTGGTCCTGTTGTTTCCGCTGTGTTTTTCGTTATGTTGATATGTTCTTATATGTATATGTTGTTATTATTGTGGGCCTACGGGCCTTGTATTAACCCGAAATGTTGCCACGTACAGGGGAGGTGCCGTCCGTTTGATTTTCGGTTCGGCATGCTCTCGGGGCGTGACAACTTTAGTGTATCGAGCCCAAGGTTCTGCGATGCCATATTATGTTGTTTTGGAGTCAGTCTTGGATTCTCGGGAGTCGATTTATTCGGTTTTGGTTTTCTGAGATGAGATGAACAGCAGCCTGAGCTCCAAGCAGCACGAGGTAAGAATTCCTGAAAACTTGTGGTTTAGTAGATATTTATCTAAACTTGATCAGTAGGTGTATACAATAGAGTTATGACACCTGTGTAGACTTTTAGTAGGGGTCGTCCACCGAGACGACCAACCGGAGTTACCTTAGTGTTTATACTCCCAGTTTTATTGCCTATGCATTTAGATGCTTATAACAGGGAATAACCTGTAGTTTGTTGGTTATTGTTCGTAACCGTGGTATGTATTGACCCCGGAAACGACCTGTTAAGTTTGTGAGTCTTGAACCTGTGTCGAGAAGGTGATTTACCTTTGAGAGCCGACTGATACCGAGTCGGAAAATAGGGGCCAAGTCGTCACATTTATTATGGAAATCAGAGACTACAGTCTTAGAGATTTCCACTAACTGTGCTAGTCAGATCATTACCTGCGGGTAATGAATAGACTTGTAGACTATTGTTGATGCAGATAGCGGAAGGCTAGGTTACGGTATTTCATAGGGATTTTATCCCTGAGTTGTATAACTTTGAGAGTACTTTTGAGTACTTAACTCATGTTATCGATAAAGAAGAGTTGTTTGCATTCCATTATCGGGATTAAGCCGATATTTGGTGGAAAATGCGAAAAATGACATTCGGAAATAATATATATCACTTGATCATGGTTTAGTGATGTTGAAAGAGAGTATTTCCCCATGTCACTTTTAGTGACGCATTGTAAGAATTCTTGAGCTTTAAGAAAGAGTGATCAGTTAGTAATAGAGTACTGTGCAGAGTCGTGAGACTTGCCGAGGTTCACAAATAGCTCAAGAAGATGAATGGATGATTTAAGCCACCGAGTTATTAGCTTATAGTTGGATTAGGATCGGGATCTTCTATCGGATCTGTCTAAAGGCGTTGGATTGAGACAGAGTTAGAAATGACTTCGTACAAGTGTTTAGGAGATGGAGACCGGTAAGCAAATATTGCAAGTCAACTTAATAGAGTCAGAAGTCTCCGATTGTTGGATAAAGGAGCAAGATCGGAGTCATAGACCTTGAGCTACTTTTTCCGATTATAGAAGACCAATCGCAAATCATCAAAAGGTTCTTGTGGATATCAGCAAAATCAGAACAAAGACTCCGAAGGGATTGTGTGCGTGCAGTGCAGATCATGAAGACACGTGAAGCCAGAATATCTATTGGGCGATTCATTTGTTGCTTATTTATGAGCAACGATGCGTGGAGGTGTACCTTGAAGATTCAGTTGAAGACTACCAATGACGTTCCAAGAGGATGATGCACCGTCTCGACAGCAGAGATCAACACAGAAGATTGGGTTATCTCAACAGCAACAACCTACTACCTCAGACGTGGTCGAAGTTCCTTGATACTACCCTTCAGCAAAGATCGTACGAAGCGGCATCCGCGAAGACTAGAAGATTCATGCGAACAACAACAGATTACCTCGGGCGTGTTTTGCTTAGTACATAAGAGAGAGTATCGACAAAGGTCGTATCTATTCGGTATTCTGATTCGGCTCGTAGGATTAAGTAATGTGATCGATGATCTAGCATGATCCTCGGATCATTCATCGCAGAAATCGACCGCTTGTCGTGGATTGGATCTCGATCTTTTCTCTTGGAGAAAGGCCGAGACACTGTGGAGCCTTTTGGATCGGATCAACAGATATTTGATCGTTTAGGGTATTACTCTAGTTTTACCCTCTGGGTTAATATATTGAGAGATGCTTGTAGTTACAGGTATCTGTATCTAGAACATTCTCAGTTGGATTAGAAGGGTCCTTTACATCGACTTGTGGGTCGGTGGTATCTCTACCATCAGGTGAGATGAGAATCAACAATTAAGAAGTCAAGGGATGCCCTTAGACTCTGATAGTCATACTTTTACTGTGGACATATCCTTACGGATGGTCAAATTGTCGGAAGTATGGTACGATATGCTCAGAGGTGCGTATAATCTGAGAGTATTCGGATGTAATTTCGGATGAAATCCAAGGCTTGTCGTTGCTTAGGCAAGTGGAGTAGGCGTTCGAAATGATTGCGGAAATAGTCCGGTATCAAAGATCACATAACGAGTGATATTTTTGTTGGTATCAGTGTTGTTAAACACTATAGAAATTGGAATAACGTGAGTTGCGATTATAGGAGATGTTGGAGGGGATATTTATACTGCGGCGGTTAAGAAACTACGAGATAGTCATCGTATATATGACGTGACTTTAGTAGTTATTATCTGGATTTGTAGTTGTATGGAGCAGAAGTGCTCATTGAATTTAACTAGCTACTCGGTTGTTACTATGGAGTTGCTGGAACGCGAACAGTTGCAACTTGAGAGATTGGTCGCTATAGTCTTCCATGCACTTACAGAGTGTGTGGTAGAGTGGATTTTTAATGGTTGATGGTTTTCTCTTTTGAGAAAATAACTCTCCGTCTCTAATAAGTATAGTGTGTTCCGGACACACATACAGTTAAGGAAGAGTTGCTACAGTAAGCACATCATTGAAATTTTCTCTACATCCTGGTGGTACTCGGATGTACCGGGATATGAGACGTTTATCTTGGTGGGAAGCGGTATGAAGAGAAATACATGAACATTGTTCTTTGGATATTTACTATATCGATAGGTGATGGTTGAACATCAATCGATGGATTGCTCACGGAAAATTCCGATTTGAATGGAAGTGGGGCGTATCACTATGCATTTCGTTCACGGGATTGCCTAGAACCCGTAAAGGATATGATGTAATTTGGGTGATCGTGGATCGACTAGCGAATTAGCTCACTTTTGCCTATGCATGGAATGAACTTGTTGGATCGTCTATGAGTTATCTTCTTAGAAATTATCGGATTATATAGGGTACTTTTGAGTACCATATCGATAGAGATCCGCGACTTACCTCGCGATTTTAGCGAGCATGCGATGAGGCTATGGGCATAGAGCTTAGACTCGATAATGTTTCATCCAGTAAGCGGATGGCGATCTGGCGTATGATTGAACATTGGAGAATCTATTGAGATCCTGTGTCTTGGATTGCGGCGGCGATTAGGAGGACCACGTTCATTCGGTGGAATCCTATAACGACCGAAGAGTTATGTAGGCAGGGGGCGGAGACCATCCAGGCTTGTAAAGGTTGGATCACAACATCATATCGATGATGAGGCTATGTGGGAGTTGGAAGATACTATTCGAGCTCGACATCATCATCCTTTCACTTAGGGTATGTGATGGTTCTGGAAATTTCTTGAGTTGGTTCTCGTATCTAAGTACGAAATTTGGGGACCAAATTTTTATTAGTGGGGGAGAATGTAAAATATCGGAAAAAAAAAAAATTTACCCTTGTTAATTAAGAAATTATCTTATAGAATTTTTTTTCTGGACTTAAACGAAAATCTATGGGGTTAATTAATTGAATCTTGGTTTAATTGAACAAGGGGTTAATTGATTATAGAATTAGATCGACCCGTTATCCCTAAAACCCTAACCCGTTTGCTAAACCCGATCAACTTTTTCCCATTAACGCTAGCCACCCTTTTTCTACGGTTTCACACCGCGGATTAAAAGCCGAGCATTTTTCTTTCTTCCTCCTTCGGCTTCCGATCTCTTCTCATCGCGATCACCCTATTCCTCTTCCTTTTCGTCGCCGATCGAGTGTAGTCGCCGTCGCTGCTTCCCACTCGTCAGGGATGGCCTTCACGGTGAGCGGGCAACACTGGCCGAGCGCTGCCAGAGGGCGGTGTCTGTGGGCGTCGATTCCTTTCTTCGGCTGATCCTTATTTCTCCCGGATTTCCATCTCCCACCGACCAAGCCCTCTTCTCCTCTCCGACGCGTAGCCCTTCTTCCCACTCGTCAGCCACTGCGGACCCTCCAGTCGGTGCGATCGATGTTGCTCGAACTCAGATCATCGTCGTCGCCCCCCCCCCCCCGATCTCCGCCGATCGTACCTTATTCCTCTCAATCCCGGTGGCAACAAGCACCTCCGGCCATCATCGGCATCTAGGGAGATTTTGAGTCCGAGAGGGAGAATCAGTGAGTTTCTATTCTTGGCGATTTTTCCCCTTGAGTTTGATTCCTTCCTCAAATCTCGATCGTGCAGCACCGCCGTGGCATCTGGATCACAGCAGCTATCATCGACGGGAGTAACAACGTCGACATCTTCAACCTTCCGATTTCGGGTTTGGGTTGAGCGACGCGAGCTCGGCTCGCCTCCCAAGAACAACGGTGAGCTACCCTAGCCGATTTTTGCCGGAGTAGGTAAGAGTTACTCTTCCTCAATCCTAGACAAGATCTAGGTTTCTGCTGTGGCTATTTAACATTCTGAATTGATCGATAGATTTGGGCAATGGAGTTTTTGTTTGTTTCAGTCGAGCAGAACAGGGGATAAGAGGGAGCACTGTCGACATAGCTTCCATTGGAAGGTATATACCTTGATCTCCCTCTTCATTTCTGTCCATTATGATTGTGGATCGATTGCTGCCATGTGAGTATTGATGGTTTTTGTGTGTGAGGTAAATCCCTTGTAAATGTTCCAAATTGTGATGCTTGAGAGTGACGAGTCTCAGTTCACAACCGTGAGGGAGTTATATATTGTGCAGTGGGTGTTACGGGTTGTGTTTCCTATGTTGGCATGAAGCTAAGCTATTTTGTGACCAAGGGATTTAAGGGTGAGTATGGATATATGTATGCTGTTGAGATGGTTGTAAAGGTTTGTTCGGTTATGGATGAATGTGGGCTGTGGGTGAGTGAAGAAAGCTTGGGGGTGTTGTGCATTCATCCAAGGTAGGTCAGAATTCTATGTCTTTGTGTGCGAATGGTGGGTGGCAAACTGAGTGGTATAATACTCTGTTGTGTCATTGTAATGGCTGTGAAGTAGTAGTTTTGTTTGGGCTATGAATCGAGATATAAAGTTGATGTAGGATTAGGATTTGATCATAATATTAGAATTGATATATGATTGGATCATATATGTTTTGTTGCAGGATTTTGGTTCGAGATCTTCGCGGACGTGAAGACGATGGGTGTCTATAAAGCAGGTGGGCAATTTCCTACCGTCCGTAGTTATATTTCATTCGATTTAGTCATTGATATGAGCATGTTAGGTGTTCATATTACCTTGACCCTGTTCTTTTTATCGCATGCTTGATCTTCTACTGTCGGCTATTAACTCCATTGCTGATATCGTGTTTATTTTATCATGATTAGGAGTATATATATAGGTGATGTAAGTAACTTAGAATTAATTTAAGTTACGTGCAAGTAGTAAAGTCCGAATGACAACTTTGATGGTACATTGGGTAAAAGGTCATCCGTAGATAGATAATGTCTTTAACCTAGGATTAGTTCTAGTACCCTTAGGTTGTATGTTACCACGGAACATGTATTGAGTAACTGGTCAAAGGAATGATACTTAGGGTATCGCTACGGACCGATGGTCCTAGCTTGTTATAATCAGATAAGTACGACTCTCTACAGGATAGAGAGTGTGTCCATTAGTTGAGTACGACTCTCTACAGGATGAGAGAGTGTCGCTAGATTTGATATGACTCTCTACGGGATAGAGAGTATTATGATCGATTAGTACACGACTCTCTGAGGATAGAGAGTGCGTAGATCAGTTAGTATGATTCTCTGTAGAGCGAGAGTCTATGGTGGATGTCGGTATGTGAGACATTGCATTCATGCATTTACATGCATTTGGCGGCGAGGTCTCCCTTGTGGTTGAGAGTGTCGCAAATATCCCGCCTCCTGGTTTACTCATAGGAGGAGTTACCCGTGTGAGAGCAGAGCATTGAGGTGCCGCACTCTATCACTATAGACGGTGGTAGTTGGATTTATGTCGTAGTCCTCGTGTGTGGTACTCGACCACTCGGTAGTATTGTCGGAGTGACCAGCTGCGAGGACCCCCATCGTGTAGCTTGCTCTTTACGCTTATATGCTACTCGATCATACTGCCCACTCGGCCACTCAAGAGTAGTGGTTGGTGTTGAGTTGGGACAGTTGTCATGCTCGAGCCACCGAGGCCACACTGGGGTCGTGGTAGCTTTAGGGTGAGCCGACATGACCATGCATGCTGCATTGCCGTTGTCGATGGCGTTTTGCATATTACCATATATATATACATATATGCATGTATATATATATATATGGATGGTTGAGATTAATATATATATATGGATACAGTCTATATATATATATATATCTGATTATTGTGATGTTGCATTTGTTTGTACTATGCTTGCTGCATTTGGGTGGACATCATATTCATGCATGTTTCTTGCATATGTTATACAATCGTGTCAGATATTGGTATGTGTTGGATAGACCATAGATACCTTGACCTGTAGATAGAGTTTATTTTGAGTTGATCTACTCTTCCTGTTATATATATATATATTGGGTATATGTTCAGGTTGGATCAGAGTAGCATGGCGGACTTCGTATATGTCTGCATGTTTTATATTGTTCATTCGATTAGGCGGTATAGGCTTGTATTTATATACTATCTTTGATATACCTGTTGTACTTCTAGATTATGTTGTCGAAATACATGTGATATGACATATATACATGTTTTCTATTACCTGCTGAGTTTTACTCACCACCCCTCGCGGACCACGGGTTTTCCGCCTGTAGCGGTGTAGTGACCGTGATGGACTTGGAGCACCACTGGTCGCATCGTCTCATCTCAACTCCGAGAGTCCGAGTTTTTGAGTCTTCCGTATGTTTTGGTTATGTATTCTGAGTTATGTGATGTACGCACATGTTGGTGCGGATTTTGATGAGGTTTCTTTATATTCTGGTGTTAGTCATACCGGTATGCACTTTGTGGGATTGTATTGTGGTCCTGTTGTTTCCGCTGTGTTTTTCGTTATGTTGATATGTTCTTATATGTATATGTTGTTATTATTGTGGGCCTACGGGCCTTGTATTAACCCGAAATGTTGCCACGTACAGGGGAGGTGTCGTCCGTTTGATTTTCGGTTCGGCATGCTCTCGGGGCGTGACAGAGAGCCAACAGCTAGCAGCACCTTCGCCTTCACCTCCTCCCCTACCTTCGTCCATCGCCACCATGTCTGTCTCATCTCTCCCTTCTCCTCCTCGTTCTTATGAAACCCCTGTCTCTCCCGCACCTTCCAAGTCCTTGGGGGAGGGACTGCATCCGCGACCATGATCTGCAGCGGCTGTGTGGGCGCGAGCGCCCTGTAGCAATAACCGAGGCCTGGGAGCCTCCGGTAGAAAGAGTCATGCATACTCCCATCTAGGAGGTGCTCGAGGGGCTGTGGGGCGATTTCTTTCAACAGGGACCATTGCGGAGGCTCGTTCGACTCTCCGAACTTTCAGCCCTTCTTCCTCATTGATATACTTCTCCGCACGGCTCAACAGCTCCTCATAGCTGTTTGTGGGCTTCCTCAAAAGTGAGCTAAGGAAAGGACCCTCCCTTAGCCCGTGTGGAATGGTCACTCTGAAAGCATCCGACCTTGCTGAAGGGATACTCCTGGCGGTGGAAGTGAACCGATGAAGATACCCTCTGAGCGACTCTGAGGACCCCTACTTAATGTGGAGCAGGATGGAAGCATCGTGCTTGTACGCCTTGCAGCTGGCAAACTCTTGGCGGAACATCCCCTGAAAATTAGCAAAACAAGTAATAGACCCCGGGAGCAGGATGTTAAACCATTTTTGTGTCGAACCGGTTAAGGTGGTCCAGAAGACTCGGCACTTGAGGGCGTCGGTATAGCAGTGGAGCGAGGTCGCTCCGGCAAATTGTGATAGGTGTTCTTCCGGATCCATTGTGTCGTCGTACTTGTCTACTTGGGGATTCCTAAAGTATGACGGCGGGACTTCAGAAAGGATGTTCATCCATGGTGAAAGGACTGGGCTCGTAAATCTCTGGAGCCCTAGTCGACCGGCTTTCGCCCTGCTCTTCTCGTCGATTATGGGTTAATGGCAAAGTGGTCTGATGTACTCGCCCCCCCCCAAGCCCATCTCCAGGCAATGCTTCAATGTTGGTGGTTGTACGAGGTGGAGGGGGCATCTCTGGTGGCGGTCCACGAGAGGAAGGTTCTCCATAATGAGGATGAAGGTACCCCGTCCTTCTCCTTTCTCTGACAAGGACCTCAGCCACGGCGTTGTCCACCATGGCTCTCAGTTGTGACGGTAGTATCGTGATGGGGTTTTCCTTCGCAGCGGAGGCTACTAGGTGTTGTATCTCTTCTGGCTGCATCTCTACGTCTTGCTCAGAGTTTTCCACATACGGCGCCAACTGATGCGGTGATAGGGAAGAAGATTTGCTGACTTCCTTTCAACGCAGTGGGACGCAAAGGAAGCTTAGGGGGTTCTCTCCGGCCGCAACAGTAAAATGAAACGTGAAGAAGAGAAACGCACGCCAATGCAAGCAACGAACAAAGACACAGGATGTAACGTGGTTCAGAATAAGGATTCCTACTCCACACGGGTGAACTCTCCCATCGGCTACTGTGCCAAAGCACTTTTACTATGAACTTCCTCCTTCGCGGAAAAGAACTTTCGGAGGTGGAGGAGAAAACCTCTTACAATTAGGTCAATACACAGGAAACAGTATAAAAAAGATGGAGCTCACTACTCTCCTTAGCTCCTTCTCCGGCGATGTGGTTGTTCTCCCCTTCAGAATGTGCCTTCGTCTCTTGTTGGTTGGAATAATGCGGATCCCCTTTCTCCTGCCCTGCTTCTCCCTTTTATCCTCTTCCTCTGGCCAACTGTCGCACCGCGAACCTCCTTCATCGTACACGTGGCCACCTTGCCCATCTGGAGAATCATTCTGTTACAGACACGGGGAGCGAAGGCTCCTCGGAATATTATGTGGGGGTCCTCTCCTGCTGTGTAACAACTTCTTATCTACATTTCAGGAAATATGCTAGCCCATCCCTTTCATCCACTTGCCTTCGATAAAACTAATCTACACCTACTGCTCACGTGTAGCGTAGCCATTAGGCTCTTCCCAGTAGCCCGAACCAATTCCTCTTTTTCTCACACCGAACTATTTCTGGGCCTGCTAGACCGAGCCGATTCTTATCTGCCCCATACCAAAATGATCTCCGCGATCGCCCCACCATGCCAACTACCTCAAACTGTCCTCCCATTCCAATTGTCCCAGATTGTTGTGCCCGAACCATTCTACCTTACTTCCCTTGCCAAACCGGTTACTCGGTTCGGATAGTGTCTTATAGGTGAATATTCTTATCTGGTTCACAGAAAAGAGATAACAACAGTATTACAAATGGTTAGCACTTATCTTCATATGCTATGCAGAAAAATAAGAATAACAAAAAGGTAAGTAGACATGCCATAATTGCTACAAATAGGAAAGGAAATTGATGGAAGGGAAATCCCAATAGGCATGTGTACTTACCTTTCTATTTTCTGCATAGCATAGGAGGATAAGTGCTAACCATTTGCATAGAAATATATATATAAGTCATATATTTAACATTCCAATATAGTCAATTCCACCTAGTGAGATAAGATTTATTTTTTGTTGTTGTAGTATTTAACATTCCAGCATTGTCCTCCTTCCTGGAGCTTTCTATTCTATGCGAGTGAGTTGTCTAATAAAGTTGAAATCTCTTTAATTTATCCATATGAAAAACAAAAACGTAGAAACTATGCATCTTCCAAGAATTTTTAAGGATGAAAAAAAATGTGGTTGTTTGATCCTATATTGCTGTTTGATCTTATATTTTAGTTTGCTGGTTTCCCTCCAAATTGGAAGTACTACTTAGTTTTCTAATTTTTTTCATCTTTCATTATTACTAATGTCTGCATAGAACTTAAATTTGTTCATCTTTCATCCAAATTCTACCTGTCAGTCTTTTTTTTTTTCAAAAAAATCGATAATTAATACCCTTGTGAAGTATCTATACACACATAAGGTTGAGCTAGAGCTTATCCTAGCTATATAAAAAGATCTCATTGTCTTTAAATCTAGGAATGTATACACAGTTACTGCTTCTTCCATCTTGTTGAAAATAGAACCATGCAATCACAATAAAAACTTGGTCATATTCATTCTATTTATACATCTAGTTGATAGTTAGTGTGATATTATCATATGTTGGATTCTTATACTAATGTGAGTGCCATAAGTAAAGTAATTATTGAATGAATAGGGTTCGTAATGTCAGCATTGAACAAATTCAGCACACTTGAGGAATCAAAGTAACGACCTTTTAGAGAATGAAAGGTTAAGGAATTGATGATTCTTAAATTAGAAGCAAGTTTGGAGATCAACTAAAAAGATCCAACGCAATTTAGGATGAATAGCAATCATTATTAAGAGAAAGCAAGGGTAAATAGCTGAGTGTGCAAGTAAAAGCAAGCTTTGGTTAGCCATGAAACTCTGCAGGAATTGTGTTTTGATTAAACAACAATATATAGCCATCCAAACTGGGGCCTATACTGAATGAATTGGCCTGAGCCTTAATTTGCTATTCAATCTGTTCAATTGGTTTAACTAATTGAATTAACATACAACGAAAAACTAATAAATTTGAAGAAATGGAAGTTAAGCTATCTAAAAGAAGTTACATTAATGTGTTTGATCACTTCACAGATTTTGACTGGTTGGATAACTGATTGCATCCAGAATGCTTCCTGTTGAACTAACCACTCCAATGTGGTTATGAAAACACTTCTATATATAAAGTATTCTCATCACAACACATTTGTTGAGGAGATAAAATTTGAATGCCTATCTTTTGCTAGAGTTTATAGGGGAACTTGGGGAATGTTTCAAATCTCTTACCTATGAATCTGCCAATGGTCGCCATACTTTCTCACTTGGTTTGGGTTTATGTTGCGCACATTTCTGCCAATTGTCTTTAGCTTGCACGACTAAAACAATGTGATTCGGTTATTATGCCTACTAGAGGAATTTATATTGGGGAAGCACATAATTAAAGACTATGAAGTAGTGATCGATGACTGAACATCAAGAGAATTTACACATCGGGTGCATAGTTGGGAACTTTTGCTTCATTCTTCTCTGCTATCATTTAATTAAAGACCTACTTGGGTCATAACCTTGCACATTCATCATTTGATTTTGCAGCTTTATCATTTGATATATTCATTATTTTTAATAGTCATTGTTAATCATTTGCTTTATCTATTCTACTCATTCTAAAAAGTGAAGTGTGTCAAATATGATTGATAAAGATCAATCTGTGTTACAGAAGATTTCATGCATTCATCACTGTGCAGTAAAACATTGCTTTAATAATGTTGTTCTGTTCTGCATGTCAATGATGAATAATATGAGAAATCTTGAATTGCAGGATTAGGATTGTCCTTCGAACAAGATTTAAGAATCAATACTCTTCAGCGTTAGACTTCGTGATGCATACAAAACAGATTTTAGTACCTAAGATCTGTCTGATTTGCTTTTTCTGTTGCTATAAGTTTGTTTCCTGAATTCTCGACTGCCCTGTTGGAGCTATACCTTGTCCAAACATAATTTCCATGAGCGATTAGACGTTTCTTTGGAAGCTCAAATTCTCTATTTTTTATGCACATTTCCTTGCATTTCATTATCGGAGCTAACTAACGTTGGCAAAAACGGGAGTTGGAGAGTTGTGTAAACTCATCCAAAAGTGGTGGTCCTCCAAATGTTAATGGAAAGCTTGGGTGGGCGAGGCGAGCTCTCGTATTAATGCTTCTACTTCAGACATTTGGAGAATTTATTTTTTTTTATAATCCAAATATATAAATTTTAAGATTTGATTAAATTTTGAATGTGGACGTTGAGATAAAAATTTGGAATTCATCAATCAATCTAGCCGTTTCCATCGGTCTATCCCACGTTGATTGTGAAGAAAGTAAATCATGAAGGGTCTTATGGGCTTTGACATGGTGGCCAAGACGTAGAGGTCATCTAAATTTAGAAAAAAAAATTAGATTTTCTCCGGAATCAATTCTTATCTTATTCGCAAATTTCGTCATACCTTAACCACCATATCATCTCCGTGGAGACAAGTCATCAGGCTAAGCAGTCCAATGTCCTCAAGTTTTTTATCTCATTAAGAAAAAAAATCTCTATAATGCATCACAGTTTGAGATCAAATTCGAAATGTCTGAATAGCTGTGTTACCTAGTATCTTAGCTCCGGAGATAAATTTTTATGTATATAGTTGTTAATGTATGATTTTTCTTCTGTAAATATTGGAACCTGTCAATCTAGCGGCTCCAAATGATATGTCCCGCGGTTATTATAAGGGAGATAAATTACGGAGGACTCTATGGACCTTAAACGTAGTGATCAAGATACGTGGAATCATCTAAATCTAAGAAAGAACTTTAAGTTTCTTTCGAAATTAATTTTTATTTTATTCATGAGCTCTATCGTGTCTTAATCGTGCCATCTTCGTAGGAACTAAACTAATGTATGATTTTTTCTTGTTAGATGAACCAGAATAATATCAGTACACATCTGTAAAATCTGTTTGACGGTCTCTAAATCAGAGGATGTGAGAGAGTGTAGACAGTTAATTAGCTAGTTAAAGTGCTAAAAATAAAACTATGGAACGATTTCTCTAAATTAACACGCGAATCAATCGAATTTAACGAGACGAAGTCCTAACTCGGTGCGTGGTTGCACCCTGGCGATCTCCGTTGGGAACTTCCCGATCTCATCCATCCACGGATTCCCCTCCTCCACCGTCAACTCCTCCGGCGACACCCTCCTCACTGCCCTCCACACTGCGCTGTTGCACTTGAAGCCGCCTCCCAGCGCGATCTGCCACACCCGGTCGCCCTTCCGCACCCTCCCCTTCGCCTCCGCGTACGCCAGCCCGTACCACACCGAGCTACTCGACGTGTTCCCGAACCGGAACAGCGTCATCCGCGACGGCTCCATTTGCCAGTCCGTCAGCCCCAGGCGCTTGCCGACCTCCTCCACCACTGCCCGCCCTCCTGTGTGCACGCACACGTGCTCTGCAACCCGCTTGAAGTCCGGTACCGCCGCCGCCGGCGCCTTCTTCAGCCACGACGCGGCGGCGTATGCAAGCCACTCGGAGGCGGGCAGGACGAGCGGGCCGAGCGCCGTCAGGTTCAGGCGGAGCGCATCGGCAGCCACCGCCATGAGATCCTTCGACAGGGAGATGCCGAGGTTCCCCTGCTCGTCCTCGCGCTGCGTCACGCACGCGTAGCTCCGGTCGTCGGCGCCGGTGTGCGTTCGGACCACGTGCATCAGCTGATACTTGGACCGCCGACGCTCGCCTCGCTTGTTGGTTAGCAGCATGGCGGCGCCGCCCATGCGGAACAAGCAGTTGGTCATCAGCATCGAACGGTTGCGGCCATCGTACCTTCCGTTCATAGCAATGTTCTCGATGCTGACGACGAGGGCGTATGAGTCCCGGCGGAGCCGGAGGAGGTCCTTGGCGAGGTCTATCGCAATGGGGCTCGCGCTGCACCCCATACCGCCGAGGTTGTAGGTGATGACGTCGTGTCGGAGTTTGAAATGGTTGACGACCATGGACGACAGCGACGGTGTGGGAGCGAACAGCCCGCAGTTGACGATCAAGATATCGATGTCCTTCGGCTTCACCTGCGTCTTCTTGAGCAGCACCTCGATAGGGCCTAGCATGACGGCGCGCGCCTCCTTTGTCGCCTCGGCCACATGGCTGTAGGAGGTGGCCCGGACGACGGCATCCGGTAGGTAGGTGGCATCCCCGAGGCCGGAGCGCTCGATGATCTTGCGCTGGAAGTCAAGGTTATCCGACGAGAAGAAGGTGGAGAAGTGCGCCATGGACATAAAGACTTGGGCCGAGTGGCTCGGCTTGTAGCAGGCGAAGTCCATTAAGTAGATTGGCCGCGGGTGGACGAGGAGGTAGACGACGATGCTGAGGAATAAGAGCAAGGCGGAGTTGAGGCAGAGGTGGCCGAGGGAGACGAGCAGGAGCAGGCCGATGAGGAAGAGGAGGTAGAAGAAGTGAGAGATGAGGCAGTCAAGGCCGAGCTTGATGTAATGGAGCCTGAGGGATTGCTCCGCTTCAACCATGTTGGTTACCATGGCAACCTAAGAACGGGAACCAAGTGTGTATACATGAATGACTAGACCGAAACGAGGCAGGAGAATTTATAGTTGGAAGATGAGGAAGATCCTAGACTATCTTTCTTCCTGACTCATCCATCGAGTAAATCCCAAGCATAGATTAGTGTCTAGCTCGAGAATATTTAATTCAAATCTTGATTTTTTTGTTAAATTTATTTCTTTAAGTACTCTACCATTATAATAAAAAAAATGATATATTCATTCCAAACACCTTTACCAATAAATCACAAAGAGTTTCGTCCAATCGAATTGGACATTAGACGTTTCTCGTGAGGGCTCTAAGTACTCTACCATTGCACTATATTTATGAGGACAATTATTTTTTTTCAATTGCAAAATTAATATATATTTCGTGCACAAGATACACTAAAAAGAATAATTGTGTACGGAGAAATCAAGCGCATTTGACAATCATATTAATTGATTTATACAGTTAATTAGTCTCTCAAAATATGGTACAGCAACATAGTGTTTATATCATCTCTCAAGTATTTTGAAATAGACAAATGTGAATTTTATACTGAAGTTCTATTTCACTAGAAATAATTAAAAATATCTTCTTTAGAACTCCAAAAGTTATCTAAATTGCATTGGGAAGAAAAGCATGTCTAAAATTGAATAGATCTTTTACATTTGTAGGTCACATCTTGATAAGGGATAATCAAAATCCTCTTCGACTTCAATTCGAAGTCAACTAAATAGTATTTATCTACTAGTAGATGAAAGGATATAGGTTTGCCAGATGCAATTTCTACCCACTTAGATAAGATATATGTGAACTTTAGGTCAAAAGAACATACAACCAACACATTAATAATTAGCTAATCCTTTCTCCCCTTATATTTAGATATGCCTATATCTGATACCTTAACACAAATATGATTTTCATTTAATGCATCAATACAATCCTGCTATTAGGAGACAATGATTATATTTAACTGCAAAATACCTTACAAACTTTCTAAAATGCAAAATCAACAAAATGAGTGTTGAAATAAGGATAAATCTACTACTACTCTATAAAATGAAATCCCTACCCCAAGGGATTTCATTTTCACTTTGTTTGTAAAATATCACGAATAAAATTTTTATTTTTATTTTTACATTCGGCAGGATAATATCTCTATTATTCGTTAAGTAGAGAACTTATTTTAGAAATTAAATTAAATCAAGGTTAGGGATTTTATTGAACTGAACCTTGGCTTAAATGATAAAAGGGGGAGTTTAGGTGGATCTAGGTTAGTCTTATAGGGTTTTAAACCAACCCATTAGCACATTCGATCCACTTCACCCGATCGCGAGTTTCCTCACTCGCACGATCTCCTTCTCTTCCGTTCCTCACCGCCGAACACCCTTTTTTTTTTCTGCGCGAGCATTTCTCTGCACGTCGTGTTCTTCACCAGTCGCTGACTCCGTCGTCCAATAGTTCCTTCTTCACCGAGCGGTTTCATTGTCTCTTCGGTTTCTCTTTGCCTTCCGCCCAGATTTCTTCTTTCCGCGCGATCTCTCTGCCTTCTCATCTCCTCCCCGCTTGTCGACGATCACTTGGTGGAAAAATCGATCGGTGGGAAGGTAGTCACCGCCCTTGCTTCTCCACGATCCAGCGATTGTCGACGGCTCCGTCCAGTAGGAGAGCCAGCGGGAGGGGAGGAATCGACAGCGACTTCACGCTGTCGGATTTGGGGGTTGCCCTTCTAGCCGAGCGTCGTCGGAGTGAGGTAAGAACCGAATTTGTCTTACCTTGGATGAGATTTTGGTGCCACATTGATCTTCTTTGGTTGATTGTGGTCTATGTTGGGCAATGTGTTCGTGGGCGTCAATTGCTCCGGTGAACAGAGATTTGGGGGAAATTGTCTTCGTTGGAGTTGCTAGGGCTGGTAAGCTGATCTTTCTTTTCTGTGTTGTTGTTAATCTGGATGGGCTGCCGTGTGATTGTGTGAGGGTTGTGATCGCCGTGAAGGGTTGTAGAGGGGCTATGAATGGGTCTATGGGTGTCAATGTGGCTGTGAATGGTTGTACGATTGTGAGCAGGAAAATTTCTAGCTGTGATGTTCTGTTTGGGAGGCTGTAAGTGGAGTTAGGTCAGTTATGGGTTATTGGTGGATGTGTGAGTGAGTTGTGAATGGTTGTGCGACTGTGAGCAAGGAATTATCGATTGTGCGACTGTGAATATGGCTGTTCTGGGCCACGAAGGGGTGTGAGTGTGTTGTTGGGTGGTTGTGAATAGCTATTAATGGTCGTGAACGGTTGTAAGTGGTTGTGAATGGTCGGTTCCAAGGTTTACTCGGTTGTGGCTGAGTGAGAAAGGACTGATGGAATGGGGTGTTTCAATTAGGGTATAAATCCCTAAATAGGTGTAATCAGGGAATGTGAAGGCGGTGCAGGGTTGTATGTGTTCAGTACGGGGGCTGGGAACGGGCTGGAGCAGCTTAATCTCGATTATGGATGTGAGTTAGTATGTTTAGTGATTTGGGTGGAGTGTACTTAAGAGGTTTAATGATTTAAACCTAGTTGGATGTTGTAGAAGGGTTACGCTTAATGATTGGGGGTTTCTAATTCGTATTCAATAAAGGAATGCAAATATAGGAATGATGTCGTAATGAATTTGTATATTTGTTATGTGCTTGAATTTAATTGCAGTTGATGATATTTGCAGGACATGGATACGAGACAGGTCCGCGGTCGTAAAGATATTGATTTCGAGCTTTATAGCAGGTGGATAATATTTTCTACCCTGGTTATGTAGTAGTTAAACCCTGAAGTATATAACTTCATAATGTTATCGCTTTGACCTTGACTCCACTCTATTTTTCTGATGCTTGATACTTGTCTTTGCACTTAAATATTCTATTATTGTTGTTATTTGTTTATTCATCTTTGTTATAAATTATAGATGTTATGGTAAGTGGACTGTAGTGGTTTGCCAATGTGTATATAGCTAAATTCAGTTGTAAAACTGAATTGTGCAATTTAGATAAATCATCCGGGGGTGGGTGATTCTAGAAGTAAAGTTGAGCTTCCAGGTTATATCCTGATGTTGTGTACGTATCCACTATGGATCATATAGTCGTGTAGGGACGTGTGACTTGTCGATACATCATCGCTACGGACAAGAGGTCCTAGCTTGGTGTTGTCAGCTGTATATACCTCTCTATAGAATAGAAAGTGTGTTGATCAGTCATATATGACTCTCTGTAAGATAGAGAGTGTTATGATCAGTTGAGTATGACTCTCTGCAGGGTAGAGAGTGTGTTGTGGACATAGGTATGTGTGTTTGTCGTGCGTTCATGTCATTTACTTGCATGCTGGCAACTGGTCTCCCTTGTGGTTGAGAAGGTCGTCAGTCATTTTGCCTCCCAGGTTACTCGTGGAGGAGTAACTGGTGTAAGGACAGAGTATTTGTTGTGCCACACTCGCCCCACTATAGACAGTAGTTGTTGGAGTTGCGTGCAGTTATCCTGGGTGCGTGACACTCGACCACTCAGAGATAGTGACAGTCGAAGTGGCCAGGAGTAGGGACCCCCATTACGTAGCTAGCTCTTTATGCTTATATACTACTTCATACTGCCCACTCGGCCACTCAAGAGCAGTGGTTGGTGTTGAGTTGAGACAGTTATCATGTCGTGCCACCTAGGCCACACTGGGGTCGTGGTAGCGAGTAGGGGTGCGCAGGTATGACCAAGCATTTGCATTTCCATGGTAGATGGAGTTTATATATATATATAGTTGAGTGTGATGAGAATATATATAGCTAGAGTCTATATATATGATTGTTAGATGTTGCATTTGTTTGAACTATGCTTGCTGCATTTGATTGTGCATCATCTTGCATTCTACTTGCATATTCTGTATGGTCGTTTGTGGATTACCATTATTGAGTTGGTCAGACTGTTGTATACCTTTGACCAGTACCTTGAGGTGATACGGGATGGACCCGGTTCATTGTGTATTGGATATAAAACTATAGTATGTCGGTATTGTTGTTTATAGAGTTAGTATTTACTCTACCATATTGTAGGTATTGTATTTTGGTACTTATACTCAGGTTGTATGAGTTACATCGTTGTTGATCCTTAGGTATGTTAGTACCTTATGTTATTATTATTGACCAGTGTAGTTATACAATTGTTATATTATGCTGGTGTATATTTGTTATACCTGTAGACATCATGTGATATATATAAATTATGCATGCACTTCTATTCTTATTACCGCTGAGTTATACTCACCACCACAGATCCTGGGTTTCTTATTGCCCAGGTAATAAGTACTCGACTCCATGATGGGCTTGGAGCAACGTTGGCTGACATCATCTCATCTCACATCCGAGGGTCTGAGTTTTGGGTATTTAGTGTATTTTTCGATATGACTTTGGTTTTATATGGAGGATTGTATGTGGAACTTGTGGTTGATGTACGCACTTGTGGATTCGAGTTTTGCTAATGTTTTGTTTATGTTTTGGGTGTTAGTCATACTGGTATGCACTGTGTATAGTTGTTATTTTGTTTGGATAGTTTCTGTTGTGTTTTGTGGTATTTACATTTATATATGTTGTTGTGACTGTGGCCGAAAGGTCTTGTATCAACAGGATATGTTGTCACATACAGAGGAGATATTATCCGTTTATTTCTCGGCTTGACATACTCTCGGAGCATGACAACTTTATTGGTATCAGAGCCCAAGGTTCCGCAATGTCATACAATGATGTTTTTGTTGAGTCTTGGATTCTTGGGAGTCGATTTGTTTCGGTTTTGGCTTTGTGAGATGAGATTGATAGCGGCATGAGCTCCGGGCATCATGAAGTAAGAATTCTTGATAACTTATGTTTTAGTAGATACTTATCTAGACTTGTTCAACAGGTGTACATAGTCAGAATTATGACACCGGTGTAGAATTGTAGTAGAGGTCGTCCATTAAGGCGATCAGCCAGAGTTGAGGGACAAGAGGCTGCTACGATTGAGCCCGTTATTCGAGAATAGCCTCAACATCCCCCTATTGAAGGTTCGGAGCCTCAGAATTTGAATATATCACCGACTATACCGATACTTGCGGAGTCCAGTTGGCTCAATGATAAAGCACAGATACTCGTATTAGCATGTTCGGCCAAGGATAAACTTACCTTGTTTCGAGGGGAGTTTGATCCATGGATTGCCCGTGCTTGGCTGGAATATTTAGAGGACACTTTCGAGTACGTGGTCTGTACAGACGAGGAGAAAGTGGGTTTTGCTGCATATCACCTTAGAGATCAGCATGTTACTTGGTGGAAAATGCAGAAAACCCTATTCGTGGAGCATGGGATTACTTGGGCAGTCTTTCGAGATGCCTTCTGGAGACGGTATTTTCCCTCGACATTTTCTACGGCACGTCATCAGGAGTTCCTAAGCCTGAAGCAAGGTGACCAGTCCGTCATGGAATATAATGTGGAGTTTACTAGACTTGTAGAGTTTTGCTGTAAAATACCAAAAAAAATCATGATTAGGACTTTAAATTAAAACCTAACCTAGGTTTTAATGGATATGGATAATTGAAGTTAGGCTTGAGGCTTATAGGGTCTTCAAACCCAACCCGTATTTTCAACTCGACCCAATTCTTTATTTCGAGCGGCTTCTCATCGCGAGCTCGATGACTTCCCCTCTTCCTCACCGCGCTCTTCACCCGTCGCCGATTCTGCATCGTTCAGCCTTTATTCCCCTGTAGCTTATTTTCGAGCGTTTATTCCCAACTGCAGCCGCGTTAACCCCTCCTCTCTCAATCACATCTTTTCCTCTTTTCATTCCCGAGCGCCCTCCCCTTTCATCTTCTGTTCTTCTCCGAAATGAAGCGGCTGAAGCTCTCCTTCTTCTCGTGTCTTTACCTCTCGCCTTCCCATCTCCTCGCTGCTGTCAATGTTGTTCCCGGTGGAAGATTTAGCTGGAGGTCAGTTCCATTCCTTTTCTCCGGGCACTCGTCGACCCCATCGCATGAGCCGATCGACGACATTATCGTTGCGACTCAAAGCTATTGTCGTAGGTTACGCGGTTCGTCTTTTGGTTATTTGGTTTCGATTATTGTTTTCCCCATCAGATCCAGCGGTAGGAGAGTTCTTGATTTGATCTTGTTGTTTCGATCGGGTTGCAGCAGGCAGTTGGAAGCTGTTTCACGATCTCTATCGAAGCTAGGGCAGCAAGGAACTTATCGGGCAAACTGAGAAATTAGGGGAAAGGTTCCAAGGTTCCAACCGTTGGTAAGCTTGGTTTATCACATGCTCATCGGTGATTGTTATTGTCTGAATTTCTGTTATTGTGCGGCTGTGAATGGTCTGATGGGTGTTGGTGTGGCTGTGAGTGAGAGGAGAGGACTCGTTGGGTTGTGCCGGTGAATTGAACAGGCTGTGATGACTGTGATGTTCTGTGTGTGAACTGTGGAAAGGCTATGGTATTGATTGTAGTAGTTGTGAGTGAGAAGAGAAGTTGTGGCTGGCCTGTTCAGGTGAATAACAGGCTATGTTAGTTGTTCACAGGTTGTGCCGGTGAATAGAATGGTTGTAAATGATGCTGTTCTTGGCTACGAAGGGGCTGAAATGGCTGTGAGGTGGAGATAGATGTTTTAGAGGATGGGATAGTGGTGAGCAGTGAACACGAGTGTTGTTGGTTGTAAATTTTGGGGTTGTGAATGGCTGGTGTTGGTTATGGAAGGTGTTCAGGCTGTGTTTTTGGTGGAGCAGTGAACGAGAGATTGAAGTGGTTGATAACTATTTGGGTTAGGTGTGTTTTATCCAAAGTGGTTCAGAATGTGTTTTGATCTATGAAGTAGATATTTGAGTTGTGGATTCGTTCTTTGGATGGTGAATTTGGCGTATCTAGTTGAAGGGGTAGGTTAGCGTATTTGCTACTCGTAACGGTGAGTTTGAGAGATCAACCCCGGGATATTAGCAATCAGAGGCTAATACAGTGAATTGGCCTTGGATGATTTGGGAGATTTCCTAAATTGTATTCGATAAAAAGGATGCGACTATAGGAATGATATAGTAATTAATTCGTATTTTGTTGTATGCTTGGACTAAATTGTAATTGATGATATTTGCAGGACGTGGATACGAGACAGGTCCGCGGATGTGAGGGCTTTATTATGAGCATTACAGCAAGTGGGTAATTTTCTACCCTGGTCAAGTAGTTATTAATGCATGCAGATTTAGATATATGATCATCTTATATGATCATATTACCTTGACTCTGCTCTTATTTATTCTTGTGCTTGATACTTTATCTTTGGCCTATTATGCTCTATTGCTGTTATCATATTTTGTCCTTCATCATGATTAGGAGTTACAGATGTGATGTTAGTAAACCTAGAATTGCTTAGTGATGTGCAAATAGTGAAGTACAGATGACGACCTGATTTGTAAATTGGGCAAAAAGGTCATCCGTGGGTAGGTAATGTCCTGAACATAGGATTGATTCCAATACCCTTAGGTTGCATGTTTACTACTGATCATGTATTGTGTAAATGGTCAGGTGAATTATACTTGGTGTGTCGCTACGGACTAGTGGTCATAGCTTATTATGATCAGTTGAGTACAACTCTCTGCAGGATAGAGAGTGCGCTGATCAGATTGATATGACTCTATAGAATAGAGAGTCTGTGATGGATGTCTGTATGTGTGACTATGCATTCATGTCATTTACATGCATGCTGGCGACGTGGTCTCCCTTATGGTTGAGAGGGTCGTCGGTCATCCTGCCTCCACGGTTACTCATAGGAGTAATCGGTGTGAGGGCAGAGCATTTGTGGTGCCGCACTCTATCACTATAGACGGTGGTAGTTGGATTTGCATGTCATTGTTCTACGTATGAGGCACTCGACCACTCATGGGTAGTGACTGTCGGAGTGGCCAACAGCAGGGATCCCCGTCGAGTAGCTTGCTCTTTACACTTATATGCTACTCGATCATACTGCCCACTCGGCCACTCGAGAGTAGTTGTTGGTGTTGAGTTGGGACAGTTGTCATGTCGAGCCACCGAGGCCACACTGGGGTCGTGGTAGTTTTAGGGTGAGTCGGCATGACCATGCATGCTGCATTGCCGTGACTTATGATATTTTGCATATTGTCATATATATATATATATATATATATATATATATATATATATATATATATATATATATATATATGGATGATTGTGATTAGCATACATATAGATGTTGTCTATATGTATGCTTACTGTGATGTTGCATTTGTTTGTACATCATCATACATGCTACTGCATCAGCTATATGATAGAGTATGGGATACCACGTATGAGTTGGTTAGACTTTGCATTCTTTGATTAGTATTTTGATGTTGTGTGGTTTAGACCAGATTTCCTATTATATATATTGTGGATATATGCTCAGGTTGGATAGGTGTAGCGTAGCAGACTTTCAGGTATGTCTGCATTTTATGATGTTCATTTTTCTTAGAAGGTATAGGCATGTATACATTTATCATGTGGGTGTTTATCTGATGTACCTATAGATTTTACTATTAAACTACATGTGATATGCGATATATACATGTTTTTTCCTATTACCGCTGAGTTATACTCACCACCACGGATCTTGAGTTTTTCTGTCACCTAGGTAACAGGTAGAAGTCTTCGTGACGGCTTGGAGCATCGCCAGCGGTCCATCCCATCTCACTTCTCGAGCCTCCCGTGGATTTTGGTTTTCTTTTGTGGACTTCAGTTGTGTTTGGAGTTTATGTACTGTCTTGGTATTGTGGATATGTTTTGTGGGTGTACACTCATGTTTTGTTCGGATTTGATGTTGGTATGGGTTGTTGGATGTTTGTTGTTATGATGTGATGTCTTCGCCTGTTGTTTTGTTTTAGTTATCTTGATTATGTTATGATTGTTGGCCCAAGGGCCTTGTATTAACAAGATATGTTGCCACATACAGGAGAGATATCGTCCGTTTGCTTTTCGGTTCGGCATACTCTCGGGGCGTGACAACTTTATTGGTATCAAAGCCCTAGGTTCTGCGATGTCATACAATGATTTTATTTTTGAGTCTTGGATTCTCGGGAGTCGATTTATTTTTCGATTTTGGGTTCCTAAGATGAGATGGACAGCGACACAAGCTCCGGGCAGCACAAAGTAAGAATTTCTGATAACTCATATTTTAGATAGATACTTATCTAAACTTGTTCAACAAGTGTATACAATCAGAGTTATGGCACCTGTGCAGACTCGTATTAGAGGTCGTCCATCAAGGCGATCAGTCAGAGTTGAGGGACAGGAGGCTGCTACTACTGAGCCCGTTATTCGGGAACAGCCTCAGCTTTCCCCTATTGGTGGTATGGAGCCTCAGAATCTGGATATACCACCGACTAGGCCGGTACCTACAGAGTCCAGTTGGCTTAATCATAAAGCATGAATACTCGTATTAGCAAGTTCAACTAAGGATAAATTTACCTTGTTCCGAGGGGAGTCCGATCTATGGATTGCCCGTGCTTGGCTGGAAAATTTGGAGGACACTTTCAAGTACATGGATTGTACGGAAGATGAGAAGGTGGGTCTTGCTGCATATCACCTTAGAGATCAGGCTGTTACTTGGTGGAAATGCAGAAGACCCTACTCGAGGAGCATGGGATTACCTAGGCAGTTTTCCGAGATGCTTTCTGGAGACAGTACTTTCCCTCGGCATTTTCTATAGCACATCGTCAGGAATTTCTGAGCCTGAAGCAAGGTGACCATTCCGTCATGGAATATAAGGCAGAGTTTACCAGACTTGCAGAGTTCTGCCCTCATCTGGTAGCACAGGATGCAGATTGAATGTTCTAGTTCACACAGGGCCTAACTGCTTATATTCGAGTCAGGATGTCAGGATCTTCTATTGCCTCTTACAGGGAAGCATTGGACCGGGCCATCTGTATTAAAATGACTTCCCAACAGATTTCCAAGGAAAAGGATATAGAGAAGCAGATGTCCTAGAGTAAGCAGCAGAAGAAAAATTCAGGAAATCAGACTCAGAAGAAGCAGGATCAGAAGAGCAATACTCGAGATACTACAGAGGGATCGTCTAGGGCGCAAAAAGGGAAGCACCCAACTTCTGAACAGGCTGGAGTTTCTTAAAAGAATCGTAAGAGTCAGAATAGAACTGGATGTTATAGATGCGGATCTGGAAGTCATAGAGCTCCAGAGTGCCCTTTGGAGCAGCATGTTTGCTATTATTGCAAGCAACCTGGACATACCAATCGAGAGTGTACATTGAGAGCACAGTTAGAGTTTTCTGATAGCTCTAACAAGGGAAGAAAGTCCAACCAGCAGCGGCGAGAGGGCGGCAGCGAGCGCGATCTTATAATCGAGAGGCGGCCCGGTACCTTCGCGGTAGCGATTGTATCGAGGTGCCCCTTCAGTGATGCCGATGGCTATCCAGTATCCTACATCTCTAGTAATCTACTATCCAGGGGTATCTGCACTGTCGATGTTACCAGCCAATTCTCAGGGTTATCTTATGCCTGCACCAATGACTCAGTCTCCAGCACCTCAGAGTCAGACTCAGCCTGAGTGGAGGCACACTACTATTTCATCAGGGATGCAACCAACAAATGTGAAGACTGGATAGGTTTATGCCATCACCAGAGATGAGGCGTAGCGGGCTGAGGGATCAGCCATACGGGGTATGGTTTCAGTTTATTCTATATACGCTGATACTTTAATTGATATCGGTAGTTCCCATTCATTCGTATCTAGAATATTTCTGGGTAGAGTTGGAAGGATCATAATGGTTCGTTCTTATGGGTTAGCAGTATCCTTGCCATCAGGAGAGGTGCTGACTAGCCACTAAGAAATCAAAGATTGCCCATTAGATTTTGACGGGCATATCCTTATGGTGGACCTCCAGGTGTTAGAGATGGTGGAATTTGATATCATCTTCGGTATGGACTGGTTGGCCACTTATTACGCCACAGTGGATTGCAGAGCGAGAATAGTGACTTTTCGACCCCTGGATCAACCTGCATGGAAATTTGTTGGCACTAGAGACGATGGGCTATCCATTATATCGGCTTTACAAGCTCAGAAGTTATTGGCTCAGGGTTGTCAGGGTTATTTACTATTTCTAGTCAAAGTTGAGAACGAAGGACTACCACCCCTCTCTGATGTGTGAGTAGTCCGAGAGTATTCAGATGTGTTTCCCAATGAACTTCCAGGCTTGCCACCTCCTAGGCAAGTGGAATTTATGATAGAGGTGATTCCAGGAACCGCGCCTATATCGAAACCTCCTTATCGGATGGTGCCAAAAGAATTGAATGAACTTAAAGTGCAACTACAGGAGCTATTGGATAATGGATTTATTCGACCCAGTGTTTCACCATGGGGAGCTCCGGTACTATTTGTCAAAAAGAAGGATGGATTGTTGTAGTTATGTATTAACTATCGAAAACTGAATGCAGTTACAGTTAAGAATAAATATCCACTGCCGAGGATAGAGGATTTGTTTGATCAACTTAAGGATACATGTGTGTATTCTAAAATTGATCTGTGCTCAGGATATCATGAGCTTCAGATAAGAGATGAGGACATTCAGAAAATAGCATTCCACACCCGTTATGGGCATTACGAGTTTCTGGTGATGCCTTTTGGTCTCACGAATGCTCCAGCTGCATTTATGGACTCGATGAACTGAGTATTCTTGAGGTATATAGATCAGCTTGTGATAGTGTTCATCGATGATATATTGATATATTCTCGATCTAAGGAGGAGCATGAACAACATCTGCGGATAGTGTTGGAGACGTTACGACGGGAGCAGTTGTATGCCAAGTTTAGTAAGCGTGCCTTCTGGCTATTCTCTGTGCGTTTTCTTGGACACGTGGTGTCTAGCAGAGGTATTTCAATAGATCCCCAGAAGATCGAGGCGATTACCAATTGGGAGCAACCAAAATCAGTTCAAGAGGTCCGTAGTTTCCTTGGTCTGGCCGGGTATTATCGGAGATTCGTGGAGGGATTCTCAAGTATTGCCATGCCACTCACTTGCCTGACTCAGAAAGGGGTCAAGTTTACCTGGTCAGAGGCTTGTGAAACTAGTTTTCAGGAGCTTAAGAGACGGCTAGTTTCCGCACCAGTTTTAGTGATTCCTTCTGGTGTCGATGAGATGGTCCTATATACGGATGCTTCTGTCCAAGGGTTGGGTGCGGTTCTGATGCAGTCCAACCGTGTAATATCTTATGCCTCCTATCAACTAAAGGATCACGAGAGAAATTATCCAGTGCACAATCTGAAGTTAGCAACCATCATTTTCGCGTTGAAGATAGAGACACTACTTATATGGAATTATATTTGAGATCTACATAGACCATAAAAGTTTGAAGTATTTATTCACAGAGAAAGAACTGAATCTGAGATAGAGACGGTGGATGGAATATCTGAAGGATTACGATTGCACCATCCATTATCATTCGGGAAAAGATAATATGGTAGCAGATGCACTGAGTAGGAAGTCTCGTGGGATTCTGGCCAGTCATCTAACAACAGTTACCGA
Source organism: Wurfbainia villosa (assembly GCA_025175895.1). Lineage (NCBI taxonomy): Eukaryota > Viridiplantae > Streptophyta > Magnoliopsida > Zingiberales > Zingiberaceae > Wurfbainia > Wurfbainia villosa. The sequence goes on from CM046005.1 coordinate 3,478,024, forward strand.
TCTAGTTCGACAGTTCTTAGAGTTGAGATTGTCTGAACACGGTCAAACATCCCAGGGGATATTAGTTTCTATGGTTGCCCAGTCCACTATTGCTGAGAAGATCAAGGAAGCACAAGTTAGTGATCAACATCTACAGTTCTTGCACAGCACCACGGACTCAGAACGACAGACAGATTTCTCGAGTGACAAGAATGGAGTACTTAATTTCTAGGGACGATTATGTGTTCTGGACACGCATCCAGTTAAGGAAGAGTTGTTACAGGAAGCACATCATTCGAGATTTACTATACATCCTGGTGGTACTCAGATGTACCAAGATTTGAAACGCTTATATTGGTGGAACGGTATGAAGAGAGATATTACGGGCATTGTTGCTCGATGTCTAGTATGCTAGCAGGTTAAGGCTGAACATCAAAAACCCACTGGATTGTTACAGGAAATTTCGATCCCAGAATGGAAGTGGGAGAATATCACGATGAATTTCGTTACGGGATTGCCGAGAACCCGTAAAGGTCATGATGCGATTTGGGTGATCGTGGATCGATTAACCAAATCTGCCCACTTCCTTCCTATTCGCAGGACATACTCATTAGATCGTCTGGCAGAGTTATATTGCCGAGAGATTATCAGATTGCATTGAGTGCCTTTGAGTATTATATCTGATAGAGACCCGCGATTCACCTTGAGATTTTGGCAGAGTCTACAACAAGCTATGGGAATAGAGCTTCGACTCAGTACCGCGTTCCATCTACAGACAGATGGACAGTCTGAGCATACCATTCAGACATTAGAGGACTTATTGAGATCGTATGTTATGGATTTCGAAGGCAGTTGGGAGGACCACGTTCATTTAGTGGAATTTGCCTATAACAACAACTACCACTCTTCTATTCAGATGGCTCCTTTTGAGACATTATACGACAAACCCTGTAGATCTCCTGTGTTGTAGGAGGAGGTTGGAGAGCGACAGTTGTTGGGGCCATAGAGCATTCAACATGATGCAGAGTTGGAGTAGGTCATTAGACGACGGTTATCTGAGGCACAAGATCGGCAGAAGAGTTATGCGAATCGGAGGTGAAGACCTCTGGAATTCTCAGTCGGGGACCACGTATTCCTACGAGTTTCACCCACCAAAGGAGTCAAGAGATTTGGGTTGAAAGGAAAATTAGCTCCACGCTACATTAGTCCATTTGAGATATTGGAGCGGATTGGAGGTGTAGCTTACCAGTTGGCTTTACCTCCGACTCTTGCAGGTGTTCATAACGTATTTCATGTTTCTATGCTGAGGAAATACGTGTCGCGTTCTGACCATGTTCTAAAAGAGGTTCCGATTCCACTCTAGGTGAATGTGACTTATGAGGATATTCCAGTGCGGATTCTTGGTCGCAAGGAGCGACAGTTGAGGAACAAAACCATTCGACTCGTAAAGGTTGGATGGCAACATCATACTAATGAGGAGGCTACATGGGAGCTGGAAGATATTATCCGAGCTCGATACCCTCATTTGTTTACCTGAGGTATGAGGTTATTTCGGAATTTCTGGTATGGGTTCTTATATTTATAGTACGAAATTTGGGGATTAAATTTTATTAAGTGAGGGAGAATGTAAAATACCAAAAAAAATCATGATTAGGACTTTAAATTAAAGCCTAACCTAGGTTTTAATGGATATGGATAATTAAAGCTAGGCTTGAGGCTTATAGGGTCTTCAAACCCAACCCGTAATTTTAACCCGACCCAATTCTTTATTTCGAGCGGCTTCTCACTGCGAGCTCGACGACTTCCCCTCTTCCTCACCGCGCTCTTCACCCGTCGCCGATTTTGCGTTGTCCAGCCTTTATTCCCCCGTAACTTATTTTCAAGCGTTTATTCCCAGCCACAGCCGCGTTAACCCCTCCTCCTCTCTCGATCGCATCTTTTCCTCTTTTCATTCCCGAGCGCCCTCCCCTTTCATCTTCTGTTCTTCTCCGAAACGAAGCGGTTGAAGCTCTCCTTCTTCTCGTGTCTTTTCCTCTCGCCTTCCCATCTCCTTGTTGTTGCCGACGATGTTGCCGGTGGAAGATTTAGTTGGAGGTTAGTTCCATCCTTTTCTCCGGGCACTCGTCGATCCCGTCGCGTGAGTCGATCGACGGCATTATCGCTGCGACTCAAAGCTGTTGTCGTAGGTTACGCGGTTCATCTTTTGGTTATTTGGTTTCGATTGTTGTTTTCCCCATCAGATCCAGCGGTAGGAGAGTTCTTGATTCAATCTTGTTGTTTCGATCGAGTTGCAGCAGGCGGATGGAAGCTGTTTCGTGATCTCTACCGAAGCTAGGGCAGCAAGGAACTTATCGGGCAAACTGAGCAATTGGGGGAAAGGTTCCAACCGTTGGTAAGCTTGGTTTATCACATGTTCATCAATGATTGTTGCTGTCTGAATTCCTATTATCGTGCGGTTGTGAATTGTCTGATGGGTGTTGGTGTGGCTGTGAGTGAGAGGAGAGGACTCGTTGGGTTGTGCCGGTGAATTGAATAGGCTGTGATGACTGTGATGTTATGTGTGTGAACTGTGGAAAGGTTGTGGTATTGATTGTAGTGGTTGTGAGTGAGAAGAGAAGTCGTGACTATCATGTTCAAGTGAATAACAGGCTGTGTTAGTTGTTCACAGGTTGTGCCGGTGAATAGAATGGTTGTGAATGATGTTGTTCTTGGCCACGAAGGGGCTCAAATGGCTGTGAGGTGGAGATAGATGTTTTAGAGGATGGGATAGTGGTGAGCAGTGAACATGGGTGTTGTCGGTTGTAAATTTGGGGGTTGTGAACGGCTGGTGTTGGTTATGGAAGGTGTTCGGGCTGTGTTTTTGATGGAGTAGTGAACGAGAGATTGAAGTGGTTGATAACTATTTGGGTTAGGTGTGTTTTATCTAAAGTGGTTCAGAATGTGTTTTGATCCGTGAGGTAGATATTTGAGTTGTGGATCCGTTCTTTGGATGGTAAATTTGGCGTATCTAGTTGAAGGGGTAGGTTAGTGTATTTGCTACTCATAACGGTGAGTTTGAGAGATCAACCCCGGGATATTAGCAATCAGAGGTTGATACAGTGAATTGGCATTGAATGATTTGGGGGATTTCCTAAATCGTATTCGATAAAAAGGATGCGACTATAGGAACAATATAGTAATTAATTCGTATTTTGTTGTATGCTTGCACTAAATTGTAATTGATGATATTTGTAGGACGTGGATACGAGATAGGTCTGCGGACGTGAGGGCTTTATTACAAGCATTACAGCTGGTGGGTAATTTCCTACCCTGGTCAGGTAGTTATTAATGCATGCAGATTTAGATATTTGATCATATTACCTTGACTCAGCTCTTATTTATTCTTGTGCTTGATACTTTGTCTTTGGCCTATTATGCTCTATTACTATTATCATATTTTTTCCTTCATCATGATTAGGAGTTACAGATATGATGTTAGTAAACCTAGAATTGCTTAGTGATGTGCAAATAGTAAAGTACGGATGACGACCTGATTTGTAAATTGGGCAAAAAGATCATCTGTGGATAGGTAATGTCCTGAACGTAGGGTTGATTCTAATACCCTTAGGTTGTATGTTTACTACCGATCATATATTGTGTAAATGGTCAGGTGAATTATGCTTAGTGTGTCGCTACGGACCGGTGGTCCTAGCTTGTTATGATCAATTGAGTACGACTCTCTGCAGAATAAAGAGTGTGTTGATCAGATTGGTATGACTCTCTGTAGAATAGAGAGTCTGTGGTAGATGTCTGTATGTGTGACTGTGCATTCATGTCATTTGCATACATGCTCGCAACGTGGTCTCCCTTATGGTTGAGAGGGTCGTCAGTTATCCTACCTCTACGGTTACTCATATGAGGAGTAACCGGTGTAAGGGCAGAGCATTTGTGGTGCTGCACTCTACCACTATAGACGGTGATAGTTAGATTTGTGTGTCGTTATCTTGCATGTGAGGCACTCGACCACTCATGGGTAGTGACTGTCGGAGTGGCCAATAGCAGGGACCCCCGTCGAGTAGCTTGCTCTTTACGCTTATATGCTACTCGATCATACTGCCCACTCGGCCACTCAGAGTAGTGGTTGGTGTTGAGTTTGGACAATTGTCATGTCGAGCCACCGAGGCCACACTGGGGTCGTGGTAGTTTTAGTGTCAGCCGACATGACCATGCATACTGCATTACCGTGACTTATGGCATTTTACATATTGCCATATATATACATATATGTATGTATGTATGTATGTATGTGTGTGTGTGTGTATATATATATATATATATATATATATATATATATATATATATATATATATATATATATATATATATAGAATCGCGAATCCTGTAGCGATAAACCATCATGACGCCGAGGCCACCTCCTTGCGCCCGTCGGCTGCCGCCGTCGTCCGGCCACCTCCGGCCGCCGGGCCAAAGTGCGTTAGGCGAACCTCGCCCGTGATCGTGAGCCGGCTCCGGCCGGTTGCGGCGCCCGTATGATAGCAGCGATTCGGCGAATCACGGCGGCGATGGCGCGGCCCCTGCCGCCCGATCGGGCGGTCCGGCAGTGCGGTGAGTCAGCCTTGAGGCGGACCGGGGCATCGCTGCCGGTCCGTCGGCGCGCCAATTCGGCCGAATCCGGCCCATGCGGCCGAAATCGGCCGCCGATTCCGGCCGGTGCGGCCGAATCCGCCGAAGGACCGGCGCATCGCTGCCGGTCCGTCCGGCGCCGGTCCGGCCTAACGGCCAATCTCCATAATGGTCGAATCGGCCGCCCGATTCTGCGGCCGATTTGGCGCGATTCCGCCGGCGGCGAATGGCGGCCGACCCTTTGCGCCGGAGGGCCGGCGTCGGCTGCCGATCCGTCCGGCGCAAAAAGGCCGGCCGTCGTGGCCGAATCGCGGCCTAAATCGGCCGCCCGGTCGGCGGCGATTTCGGCCGCGTCTGGCGGTCCGGCCGAATTGGCCGGAATCCATGTCGGACGGCCGTGACGGCGCCGTCCGTCCTACTGCGCCGGCGACGGCCATGGTCAGCGGGAATCCGGCCCCGATCGCGGCCGGCGATCGGCGCCTGCCGGCCGCGATCGTGATCGTTCTGGCCGGATAAGCGTCGTGGGATATATATATATATATATATATATATATATATATATATATATATATATATATATATATATATATATATATATATATATATATATATATATATATATATATATATATATATATATATATATATATATATATATATATATATATATGAATTAGAGTATGGGATACCACGTATGAGTTGGTTAGACTATTGCATTCTTTTGTTGGATCGTGAAGCGTCGCTAGAGGGGGGGTGAATAGCGAGCGTAAACCTTTTCTTTTTCGTTCGTTCGATACACGAGTAAGAGCAGCGGAAAATAAAGAGACACGTTTATTTTTACTTGGTTCACAACTCAGCGGTTGCTACTCCAAGGCCCTAACGGTCCTAGACCGCGTACGGAGGGTAAAATACTATAACGTCTCCTCCTCGTTGGAGGTAGGAGACAACGATCACAAAACCGGAAGTACGAGGATGAGGCAACAAGCCTACCTCACCTCGTTACGATTAAAACAAAGAATACAATAAAAACAATTACTTGCTACTGCTGCCGACGAAGGAGATTTGAACTTGTCGTTGTGTCGGCGTTATGACGGCGTTGGAGCGTTGACATTGTAGGAGCACTTGAAAATAAACTTGATATTGTTTGGAGTTGGAATCCTCCCCTCCTTTTATAGATTTTGGCCTCTGAATATGTCTCCTCTTTTTACGAAACAGATCACGAAGTTGTACAAATTTTATCGCAAAGTGGTCGCGTTAAACCTTATCCATTTTGACCTAGCGCAAAGGCTGATTCGTCGCCATCACCGATCGATGAGCATCACCGATCGCCTAAAGGTCCAGCGATGATCGCCACCGCCACTTCGCAGAAGAGATTAGCTCGGAAAATGATAAATGCGACGGTTTCTAACCGTCCGATCTCGACCTAGACCTTCCACAGGAAGTCTTAGTCGGATTGCCACCTACGGTCGTCCCCGTAAAGAGGACACGATCTTACAATCTCTCACTCACATGAGCTTTCCTTGATACTTACCTTGTAGCTCTCACTTCCGGCCTTCCACTCAATTCCTTCGGCTCCCTCCGAAGTCACTCGAGTGTCGCCCGACCACCGCGGCTTCCTTCGGGTGTCACTAGCCTTCAACTCCAGCTTTAGTACTTTTCTGCACACTCGATTTAGCTCGTGAGATAACGATGTAGACTTAACTTTGTGTCTTTGCCATAATCAAAACACAGGTTCGATTATCTGGTGCCCCTGCACCAACATCTTTGACCAGTATTTATGATGTTGTATGATTTAAACTAGCTTTCCTGTTATATATATTGTGGATATGTGCTCAGGTTGGATAGGTGTAGCGTAGCAGACTTTCAAGTATATCTGCATTTTACGATGTTCATTTTTCTTAGAAGCTATAGGCATGTATACGTTTATCATGCGGGTGTTTATCTGATGTACCTGTAGATTTTACTGTTAAACTACATGTGATATGCGATATATACATGTTATTTCCTATTACCGCTGAGTTATACTCACCACCACGGACCCTGAATTTTTCTGTCGCCTAGGTAACAGGTAGAAGCCTTCATGACGGCTTGGAGCATCGCCAGCGGTCCATCCCATCTTACTTCTCGAGCCTCCCATGGATTTTGGTTTTCTTTTGTGGACTTCAGCTGTGTTTGGAGTTTATGTACTGTCTTGGTATTGTGGACATGTTTTGTGGGTGTACACCCATGTTTTGTTCGGATTTGATTTTGGTATGGGTTGTTGGATGTTTGTTATTATGATGTGATGTCTTTCGCTGTTGTTTTGTTTTAGTTATGTTGATTATGTTGTGATTGTGGGCCCAAGGGCATGTACTAATAGGATATGTTGTCACATACAGGGGAGATGTCGTCCGTTTGCTTTTTGGTTAGGCATACTCTTGGGGCGTGACATCTGCCCTCATCTAGTAACACAGGATGCAGATCGGATGTTCCAATTTACTCGGGGCTTAACTACTTATATTCGGGCCAGGATGTCAGGATCTACTATTACCTCTTACAGGGAGGCATTGGATCAAGCCATTTTCATTGAGATGACTTCCCAGCAGATTTCTAGGGAAAAGGATACTGAGAAACAGATGACCCAAAGTATGCAGCTGAACCAAGGTTCAGCTAAGGAGACTCAGAGGAAGCGAGATCAAAAAGGAACTAGTCGAGGTGTTGCAGAGGGGTCAGCTAGATTGCAGAAGGGGAAGCGTCCGACATCTGAGTATTCTGGAGGGTCTCAGAAGAGCTGTAAGGGTCGGAACATGACTGGATGTTATAAATGTGGATATGAAAGTCACAAAGTTATATAGTGTCTTTTGGAACAGCCTGTTTGCTATTATTGCAAGCAACTGGTCATACCAGTCGGGATTGTACATTGAGAGCACAGTTGGAGTTTTCTGATAGCTCCAACAAGGGGAGGAAGTCTAGCCAGCAGCGACAGCAGAGGATAACACCGCAAACTCAGATGTATGGTCAGAGGCAGCCAATACCTCTACCGACATAGTTGTACCAGATATAGGGGGTGCCCCTACAGTGATGTCGATAGCTATCCAGTATCATACATCTTCAGTGATCTACTATCCAGAAGTACCTGCACCGCAGCTTTTACCAACTGGCTCTCAGGGGTATATTATGCCTGCACCGGCGACTCCGTCTTCAGTACCACAGAGCCAGATTTAGCCTGAGTGGAGGCACACTATTACTTCGTTAGGGATGCAACCGTCATATATGGAGACTGGACGTGTTTATGTCATCACCAGAGATGATGCACAGTGGGCTAAGGGATCAGTCATACGGGGTATGGTTTTGGTTTATTCTATATACGCTGATACTTTGATTGATACCAGTAGTTCACATTCATTCGTATCTAGAATATTTTTGGGTAGAGTTGGAAGGATTCCGATAGTACGTTCTTGTGGGTTAGCAGTATCTTTGTCATCATGAGAGGTACTCACTAGTCACCAAGAAATCAAAGGTTGCCCATTAGAGTTCGATGGGCATATCCTTACAGTGGACCTCCAGGTGTTGGAAATGGTAGAGTTCAATATTATTCTCGGTATGGACTAATTGGCTACTTATTATGCTATAGTGGATTGTAGAGCAAGGGTGGCGACTTTTCGACCGCCGGATCAACCAACCTGGAAATTTATTGGCACTAGAGATGATGGGCTATCCATTATATTTGCATTACAGACTCAGAAGTTGTTGCCCCACGACTGTCAGGGTTATTTACTATCTTTGGTCAAAGTTGAGAACGAAGGACTACCACCCCTCTCGGATGTGTGGGTAATCCGAGAATATCCAGATGTATTTCTAGATGAACTTCCGGGCTTGCCACCTCCTAGGCAAGTAGAACTTGCAATAGAGGTGATTCCAGGTACCATATCGGTATCAAAAACTCCTTATCGGATGGCACCAAAGGAGTTGAACGAACTTAAAGTTCAACTACAGGAGTTGTTGGATAATGAATTTATTCAACCTAGTGTTTCTCCATGGGGAGCTCTAGTACTGTTTGTTAAGAAGAAGCATGGATTATTGCGTTTATTTATTGACTACCGGCAATTGAATGCGATAACTGTAAAGAACAAATATCCATTGCCAAGGATAGAAGATTTGTTTGATCATCTCAAGGATACATGTGTATATTCTAAAATTGATCTGCGCTCAAGATATCATCAGCTTCGGATAAGAGATGAGGATGTGCAGAAAATAGTATTTCACACTCGTTATGGGCATTACGAGTTTCTAGTGATGTCTTTCGGTCTCACGAATGCCCCAGCTGCATTTATGGATTTAATGAACCGAGTATTCTTGAGGTATATAGATCAGTTTGTGATAGATCAGCTGCATTTATGGATTCAATATATATGATATATTGATATATTCTCGATTTGAGGAGGAGCATGAACATCATCTGCGGATAGTGTTGGACGACGAGAGCAGCTATATGCCAAGTTTAGTAAATGTACCTTCTGGCTATCCTCTGTGGGTTTTCTTGGACACGTAGTGTCTAATAGAGGTATTTTTGTATATCCCTAGAAAATTGAGACGATTACCAGTTGGGAGCATCAAAAATCAATTCAGGAGGTCCATAGTTTCCTTGGTCTGGCCGGGTGTTATCGGAGATTCATGGAGGGATTCTCAAGTATTGTCATGCCACTCACTCACCTGACCCGGAAAGGGGTCAAGTTCACCTGGTCAGAAGCTTATGAAACTAGCTTACAGGAGCTTAAGTGACGGCTAGTTTCTACACCAGTCTTAGTGATTCCTTCTGGTGTTAATGGGATGGTTCTATATACTGATGCTTCTATCCAAGGGTTGGGAGCAGTTTTGATGCAGTCTAACCGTGTGGTATCTTATGTCTCCCATCAACTAAAGGATCAGGAGAGAAATTATCCAGTGCACGATCTAGAGTTACCAGCCATCATTTTTGCATTGAAAATATGGAGACACTATCTGTATGGGATTACTTTTGAGATCTACACAGACCATAAAAGTCTGAAGTATCTGTTCACACAGAAAGAATTGAACCTGAGACAGAGACGGTGGATGGAATATCTGAAGGATTACGACTGTACAATCCATTATCATCCGAAAAAAGCTAATGTGGTAGCAAATGCACTGAGCAGGAAGTCTCGTGGGATTCTGGCCATTCATCTAACAGCAGTTACCGATCTAGTTCGACAGTTCTCAGAGTTGGGATTGTCTGAACATGGTCAAACATCCCGAGGAGTATTGGTTTATATGGTTGCCCAATCCACTATTGCTGAGAAAATCAAAGAAGCACAAGTTAGTGACCAGCATATACAGTTCTTGTGCAACACAATAGACTCAAAAAGACAGACAGATTTCTCGAGTGATGAGAATGGAGTACTTCGTTTCCAAGGACGATTATGTGTTCCGGACATGCATCCAGTTAAGGAAGAGTTGCTACAGGAAGAACATCATTCGAGATTTGCTATACATTCTGGTGGTACTCGGATGTACCGAGATTTAAAATGCTTATACTGGTGGAACAGTATGAAGAGAGATATTGCAGACTTTGTTGCTCGATATTTAGTATGCCAGCAGGTGAAGGCTGAACATCAGAAACCCACTGGATTGCTTTAGGAAATTCCGATTCCGGAATGGAAGTGGGAGCATATTACTATGGATTTCGTTACGGAATTGCCTAGAACTCGTAAAGGACATGATGCAATTTGGGTGATCGTGAATCAATTAACCAAATCTGCTCACTTTCTATCTATTCGTGGGACGGACTCATTGGATCGTCTGGTAGAGTTGTACTGCCGAGACATTATTAGGCTGCATGGAGTGCCTTTGAGTATCATATCTAATAGAGACCCGCAATTCACCTCGCGATTTTGGTGGAGTCTACAGTAGGCAATGGGCACAAAGCTTCGACTCAGTACCACGTTTCATCCGCAGACTGATGGATAGTCTGAGCTACCATTCAGACATTGGAGGATTTATTGAGATCGTGTGTCATGGATTTCGAAGGTAGTTGGGAGGATTACATTCCTTTAGTGGAATTTACCTATAACAACAGCTACTACTCTTCTATTCAGATGGCTCCTTTTGAGGCCTTATACAGTAGACCCTATAAATCTCCCGTGTTGTGGGAGGAGGTTGGGGAACGACAATTGTTGGGGCCATAGAGTATTTAGCATGATGCAGAGTTGGTGCACGTCATCAGACGATGATTATCCGAGGCAGGCACAGGATCGACAGAAGAGTTATGTGGACCGGAGGCGAAGGCCTTTGGAATTCTCAGTCGGGGATCATGTGTTCCTACGAGTTTCACCCACCAAAGGAGTCAAAAGATTTGGGTTGAAAGGAAAATTTGGATACGAGTTCCACGCTATATTGATCCATTTGAGATATTAGAGTGGATTGGAAGTGTAGTTTACTGATTGGCTTTACCTCCGACACTTGCGGGTGTTTACAATGTATTTCATATTTCTATGCTGAGGAAATACGTGTTGCGTTCTGATCATGTTCTGAAAGAGGTTCCGATTCCACTCCAAGCGAATGCGACTTATGAGGAGATTTCAGTACGGATTCTTGGTCGCAAGGAGCGTCAGTTGCGAAACAAAACCATCCGACTCGTAAAGGTTGGATGACAACATCATACTGATGAAGATGCTACGTGGAAGTTGGAAGATACTATCGGAGCTCGGTACTCTCATCTGCTCACTTAAGGTATATACTCATTTCGGAAACTTTCTTGAAGTAATTTGTGCATGATAGTACGAAATTTGGAGATCAAATTTTATTAAGTGGGGGAGAATGTAAAATACCACGAATAAAATTTTTATTTTATTTTTACATTCGGCAGGATAATATCTCTATTATTCGTTAAGTAGAGAACTTATTTTAGAAATTAAATTAAATCAAGGTTAGGGATTTTATTGAACCGAACCTTGGCTTAAATGATAAAAGGGGGAGTTTAGGTGGATCTAGGTTAGTCTTATAGGGTTTTAAACCAACCCATTAGCACATTCGATCCGCTTCGCCCGATCGCGAGTTTCCTCACTCGCGCGATCTCCTTCTCTTCCGTTCCTCACCGCCGAACGCCCTTTTTTTCCGCGTGAGCATTTCTCTGTACGCCGCGTTCTTCACCCATCGCCGACTCCGCTGTCCAGCAGTTCCTTCTTCGCCGAGCGGTTTCATTGTCTCTTCGGTTTCTCTTTGCCTTCCACCCAGATTTCTTCCTTCCGTGCGATCTCTCTACCTTCTCATCTCCTCCCCGCTTGCCGACAATCTCTTGGTGGGAAAATTGACCGATGGGAAGGTAGCCGCCAACCTTGCTTCTCTGCGATCTAGCGACTGTCGACGACTTCGTCCGGTAGGAGAACCAGCGGGAGGGGAGGAATCGACAGTGGCTTCATGCTACCGGATTTGCCAGATTTGGGTGCTGCCCTTCTAGCCGAACATCATCGGAGTGAGGTAAGAACCGAATTTGTCTTAGCTTGGACAAGATTTTGGTGTTGCGGTGATCTTCTTTGGTTGACTGTGGTCTATGTTGGGCAGTGGGTTTGTGGGCGCCAATTGCTCTGGTGAACAGAGATTTGGGGGAAATTGCCTTCGTTGGAGTTGCTAGGGCCAGTAAGCTGATCTATCCTTCTTTTCTGTGTTGTTGTTAATTTGGATGGGTTGTCATGTGATTGTGTGAGGGTTATGATCGCTGTGAAGGGTTGTAGAGGGGTTGTGAATGGGTCTATGGGTGTCGATGTGGCTGTGAATGGTTGTGCGATTGTGGGCAGGAAAAGTTCCAACTGTGATGTTCTGTTTGGGAGGTTGTAAGTGGAGTTAGGTCGGTTATGGGTTGTTGGTGGTTGTGTGAGTGAGCTGTGAATGGTTGTGCGACTGTGACAAGGAATTGTTGGTTGTGCGACTATGAATACGATTGTTCTGGGCCACGAAGGGGTGTGAGTGTGTTGTTGGGTGGCTGTGAATAGTTGTTAATGGTCGTGAACGGTTGTAAGTGGTTGTGAATGGTTGGTTCCAAGGTTTACTCGGCTGTGGCTGAGTGAGAAAGGACTGATGGAGTGAGGTGTTTCAATTAGGGTGTAGATCCCTAAATAGGTGTAATCAGGGGATGTGAAGGCGATGCAGGGTTGTATGTGTTTGGTACGGGGGTTAGGAACAGGTTGGAGCAGCTGGATCTCAGTTGTGGATGTGAGTTAGTATGTTTAGTGATTTGGGTGGAGTGTACTTAAGAGGTTTAATGATTTAAATCTAGTTGGATGTTGTAGAAGGGTTACGCTTGATGATTGGGGGTTTCTAATTCGTATTCAATAAAGAAATGCGAATATAGGAACGATGTCGTAATGGATTTGTATATTTGTTGGGTGCTTGAATTTAATTGTAGTTGATGATATTTGCAGGACGTGGATACGAGACAGGTTCGCGGCCGTGAAGATATTGATTTCGAGCTTTATAGCAAGTGGATAATATTTCCTACCTTGGTCAGGTAGTAGCTAAACCCTGAAGTATATAATTTCATAATGTTATCGCTTTGACCTTGACTCCACTCTATTTTTCTGATGCTTAATACTTGCCTTTGCACTTAAATACTCTATTATTGTTGTTATCTATTCATTCATCTTTGTTATGAATTATAGATGTAATGGTAAGTGGACTGTAGTGGTTTACCTGTGCATGTAGCTAAATTCAGTTGTAAAACTGAATTGTGCAATTTAGATAAATCATCCGAGGGTGGGTGATTCTAGAAGTAAAGTTGAGCTTCCATGTTATATCCTGATGTTGTGTATGTATCCACTATGGATCATGTAGTCGTGTAGGGACATGTGATTTGTCGATACAGCGTCGCTATGGACTAGAGGTCCTAGCTTGGTGTTGTCAGTTATATATGCCTCTCTATAGAATAGAGAGTGTGTTGATCAGTCGTGTATGACTCTCTGTAGGATAGAGAGTATTATGATCAGTTGAGTATGACTCTCTACAGGCTAGAGAGTGTGTTGTGGACATAGGTATGTGTGTTTGTTGTGCATTCATGTCATTTACATGCATACTGGCGACTTAGTCTCCCTTGTGGTTGAGAGGGTCGTCAGTCATCTTGCCTCCCAAGTTACTCGTGGAGAAGTAACTGGTGTGAGGATAAAGTATTTGTTGTGTCGCACTCGCTCCACTATAGACAGTGGTTGTTGGAGTTGCGTACAATTGTCCTGGGTGCATGACACTCGATCACTCATAGGTAGTGACAATTGGAGTGACCAACAATGGGGACCCCTATTGAGTAGCTAGCTCTTTATGCTTATATACTACTTCATACTGCCCACTCGGCCACTCGAGAGCAGTGGTTGGTGTTGAGTTGGGACAGTTGTCATGTTGTGTCACCTAGGCTACACTGGGGTCATGGTAGCAAGTAGGGGTGCGAAGGCATGACCAGCCATCTACATTGCCGTGGTAGATATATATATATATATATATATATATATATATATATATATATATATATATATATATATATATATATATAGTTCAGTGTGATGAGAATATATATAGCTAGTGTCTATATATATGATTGTTGGATGTTGCATTTGTTTAAATTATGCTTGCTGCACTTGATTGTACATCATCTTGCATTCTACTTGCATATTCTGTATGGTCATGTGTGGATTACCAGTATTGAGTTGGTCAGACTGTTGTATACCTTTGATCAGTACCTTGAGGTGATACGGGATGGACCCGGTTCATTGTGTATTGGACATAGAACAGTAGTATGTCGATATTGTTGTTTATAGAGTTAGTATTTTCTCTACCATGTTGTAGGTGTTGTATTTTGGTACTTATACTCAGGTTATATGAGTTACATCATTGTTGATCCTCAAGTATGTCAGTACCTTATGTTGTTATTGTTGACCAGTGTAATTATACAGTTGTTATATTATGTTAGTGTATATCTGTTATACTTGTAGACAGCATATTGTTGACTCGCATGTGATATATATAAATTATGCATGCACTTCTGTTCTTATTACCGCTGAGTTATACTCACTACCACAAACCCTGGATTTCTTGTCGCACAAGTTAACAGGTACTCGACTCCGTGATGGGCTTGGAGCAACGCTGGCTGGCATCATCTCATCTCATATCCGAGGGTCTGAGTTTTGGGTATTTTGTGTATTTTTCGATGACTTTGGTTTTATATAGTGGATTGTAGTGTGGAACTTGTGGTTGATGTACGCACTTGTGGATTCAGATTTTGCCGATGTTTCCTTTATGTTTTGGGTGTTAGTCATACCTGTCACGCCCTGAGAGCATGCCGTGCCGAAAAGCAAATGGACGGCATCTCCTCTGTACGTGGCAACATTTCGAATTAATACAAGGCCCGTAGGCCACCACAACAACAACATATATATATAAAAACATAACAACATAACGAAACATAGCGGAAACTAATACAACAACATACTCATAACCACATATATACAATACAACCACACACCATGCATACCGGTATGACTAACACCAGAACATAAAGAAAACCTCGTCAAAACCCGCACCAATATGTGCGTACATCGCATAACACATAACACCATGAAAACTTAGAAATACATAACAAGACATACGGAAAACCCAAAAACTCGGACTCTCGGAGTTGAGATGAGATGATGCCAGCCAGCGGTGCTCTAAGTCCATCATGAAGTCGGCTACCTGTTACCTAGGCGACAGAAAAACCCAGGGTCTGTGGTGGTGAGTAAAACTCAGCAGGTAATAGAAAAATATGTAT
This sequence comes from Wurfbainia villosa, assembly GCA_025175895.1. Lineage (NCBI taxonomy): Eukaryota > Viridiplantae > Streptophyta > Magnoliopsida > Zingiberales > Zingiberaceae > Wurfbainia > Wurfbainia villosa. The sequence goes on from CM046005.1 coordinate 3,493,409, forward strand.
ATATCAAATATCACATGTAATTCAACAACATAATCTAGAGGTACAACAGGTATATTAGCATAGTATATAAATACAAGCATATACCGTCTAACCAAATGAACAACGAAAAATACAGACATACCTGAAAGTCTACTATGCTACTCTGATCCAACCTGAGCATATATCCAACATATATATAACAGGAAGAGTAATACCAACTCACAATATACTCATGTTATAGGTCAAGGTATCTAATGGTCTGTCCAACACATATACAAGTATCCGACACAACCGTATAACAAATGCTAGAAGCATGCATGAATATGATGTACAACCAAATGCAGCAAGCATAATACAATCAAATGCAACATCACAATAAGTATATATATATATATATATATATATATATATATATATATATATATATATATATATATATATATATATATATATATATATACGACAATGCAGCATGCATAGTCATGCTTGCGCACCCCTACTCGCTACCACGACCCTAGTGTGGCCTAGGTGGTACGACATGACAACTGTCTCAACTCAACACCAACCACCGCTCTAGAGTGGCCGAGTGGGCAGTATGATCAAGTAGCATATAAGCGTAAAGAGCTCGTTACACAATGGGGGTCCCTGTTGTTGGCCACTCCGACGGACACTACCAATGAGTGGTCGAGTGCCACACACCCAGGACAACTGCACGCAACTCCAACTACCACCGTCTATAGTGGTAGAGTGCGACACAACAAATGCTCTGTCCTCACACCAGTTACTCCTCGGGGGTAACCTAGGAAGTAAGATGACTGACAACTCTCTCAACCCAAGGAAGACTATGTCGTCAAAATGCATGCAAATGACATGAATGTACTGTCACACATACAGACATCTACCACAGACTCTCTGTTCAACAAAGAGTCATACCCAACTGATCAATACACTCTCTATCTTGTAGAGAGTCGTACTCAACTGATCGACGGACTCTCTATCCTATAGAGAGTCGTACTCAACTGATCATAACTCTCTATCCAATAGAGAGTCGTACTCAACTGATCAACGCACTCTCTATCCTATAAATAGTCATACTCGACTGATCATAACTCTCTTTCCAATAGAGAGTCGTACTCAACTGATCGATGCACTCTCTATCCTATAGAGAGTCATACTCAACTAATCATATCAAGCTGGGACCACCGGTCCGTAGCAACACACTAATCACCCTTCACTTAACCATTACACAACATATGGTTGGTAATAAGTATGCAACATACAGGTATTGGAAATAAATCCTACATTTAGGGCATTACCTACCCACGGATGACCTTTTTGCCAATTTATAAATTGGGTCATCAGCCGTACTCTAACATCTACACCCTACTAAACATCTAGGCCTATTTACATCACATCTATAACCTTAAATCATAATAAAGGAAATATGATATCAACCTTTGAGTAAATATAGCCAACGACAAGTATCAAGCATAAGATAAATAAGAGCAGAGTCAAGATAATATGAATACTTAACATGCTCATATCTACGACTAAATATGAATGCAATTACATCTACCTGACCAGGGTAGGAAATTACCCACCTGCTGTAATACTCATAATAATCTTCACAGTCGTGGACCTGCTTCGTATCCCAAACCTGCACATAATAGCAACTACGATTAAGTACAAGCATATAACGAATGATCAAATCGAACCCTACATCGACTTCGTATCCCGATCAACTAGATTGATCTAGTTATCCAATTAACTCAATCAATCTTCCACATTAATCCTTATCAACTATTAATCAGTGAATCCAATAATAACCGACTATAGATTGTTGGTGCAGGGGCACCAAATGATCGAACCTGTGTTTTGATTATGGAAAAGATGCAAAGTTAAGATTACATCATTATCTCACGGGCTTAATCGAGTGTGCAGAAAAGTGCTAACGCTGGAGCTGAAGACTAGCGACACCAAGAGGAAGCTGCGGTGGTCGGGCGACACTCGAGTGACTTCGGAGGGAGCCAAAGGAATCGAGTGGAAGGCCGGAAGCGAAAGTGACATAGTAAGTATCGAGGTAAGCTCGTGTGTGTGAGCGTAAGTGAGGTCGTATCCTCCTTACGAGGATGGTCTTAAGCGTAGATCCAACCAAAGACATCCCATGGATGGTCTAGGTCGAGATCGGACGGTCGGCGGTCGTCGAAATTATATTTTTGTTGAGCTAACTTTGACTTGCAGCAAGCATCAGTCGACTGCCAGCTTGGAGCACTCGACTGTCGTCCATAAGTCGACTGCCCGCGATTAGCACTCGACTGATATTGCCATCAGTCGACTGATGATGGTCATCAGTCGACTGATGGTCAAGGATCAGCTTCAAGGAGTCAAGCCTTATCACCTTATTCCAAGGAGCTTTGTGCCCATTTGTGATTGGTTAAAGACCCATTCGATGAGGGGCTCAAAGGTTATAAAAGGAGGGCTTGTCCTAGGGTTTTTCATCAATTCAAAAGCTTCCAAGTGCTTTTGATACGCTACGAGTCTCCGACATTCCTACGACGAAGCGCAGCCGAGACGACGACTCAAGCTCCAAGATTCAAGTCTTCAAAAGTCGTTGGTATAAGTTTTAATTTGTATAAGTTATTCTTTTTATTTCGAGCTTTAAATTGTATCAAGGAGAGGGGGAGTATCCCTCTACCTTGAGTCCTTCTTGAGTTTTGTATTTGTTTAACTCCTACCTCCAACGAGGAGGAGTTTTTTAGTGTTTTGCCCTCTGTGCGTGGTCAAGGACCACTAGGGCCTTGGAGTAGTAGCCGTAGGCTACGAACCAAGTAAAAAACTCATTGTCTCTTCTGTTTTAGATTTACTTTCCACTGTGTTTACTCGTGTCTCAATGAACGATTTAGAAAAAGGGTTTTATCGCTATTCACCCCCTTCTAGCGATCCGCTCGATCCAACAATTGGTATCAGAGCCGGGGGCGCTCAAATTCGGTGCAACCACCAGTCGAGCATTTTTATTTTCGTATTTATCGTTTTAAGATTTCTCCCACACTACTAATCCAAGACCAAGTCTTGGTACATAGTTTTTGGTTGTGTTTTTGCAAGTACTAATCTCCTTCGGAGTACCTCACGATCAAACGAGCATAACTTTTGCTACAAGTGGACTCACAAAACGTTCTACCCACCATATCGAAGCTCTCTGAGAGATCTACACTTCTTATGGGGTTTACCCCCGTAACAAGCTATTTTCATCCCCAAAAATTGACGTTTAGTACCCTTTCAGGGACATCGAAGGTTGTGAGTACTTACTTTTTGTTTAGTTTCTTATCTCTTTGTTTAACTTTCTATTTCTCATTTGTTTTTTTTATTTCCCGCACCACTAATCCAAGGCTCGAGTCTTGGCAAGTTTTTTTTTGTGTTTTTTTGTTTTGTGTGTGCAAGTTTTTCTTTATGGCCCACATTGAGCGGTATAACACCACCCGACCTCCGTTCTTTAGCGGAGATGATTTTCGTTACTGGAAAGGTCGGATGGAGTGTTTTCTAAAAACACAAGTCGAGTCTTGGATAATCATCCAAACCGGCTTTGCTCTACCCACCAATGATCAAGGCGAGCCCTTGGATTTCAACAAGTGGACCAATGCAACCAAGAGGCAAATCGAAGTCGATGCAAGAGCAACCCAAATATTGCAATGCGGTTTGTCTAAGGAAGAGATCAACCGCATCGGACCCTTCATCAGTGCAAAATATCTATGGACAAAACTCATAGAACTACACAAAGAGACTAACGACGCGAAGGTAAGTAAGCGTGACTTACTACTTAATAAATTGTATAACCTTAAGATGCAGGAACACGAGTCGGCGACGCAACTACATGCCCGCATCCAAGACATTGTCAACGGCTTGCACACCATCGGACACAAGGTCAAAAACCGCGACCTCCTAAGGTACGTTCTTAATTCATTTCCTAGGACTACCTTATGGGCATCCATGGTCGATGCCTACAAGGTCTCTAAGGATGTTAAATACTGAAAATTTAAAATATTAAATTAAATGGCCAAAGAATTTAGAAAATAATCCTGGGAATTTTTCAAGATTTTTAGGAAATTTTAGGAATTTTTCCAGAATTTTTCTGGATTTAAACCGAGCCCGTACAAGATATTTATTGGGATAAAATAAATAGGCTTTGGTGGAGTTTATTTAAGGGGGTTAATTGGCGACATTAACCTAACATTTCAAATACCTAAACCTAGGTTTAGTTTTACCGACGGTTTCTCCCCCCCCCCCCCCCGCGCCGCAGAGCCTTTTTCCGAGCGACTTCTCTTCCTCATTCCTTTCTCATGCACGCCGCACCCGACCCCGTTTCTTTCTTGTGATCCCTTCTCCGTCGACGACCAGGCCACCGCCGAGCCTTCTTCCTCGCGTTGCCACCCACAGTCTGCAACCACCGGATCACTGCTTCTTCCTCACTCGCTCGTCGTCGCGGCGCCATGGCGGGCAGCGCCGCTCGACTCGCCCCCATCACCGTAGTTCACTCCTCCACAAGCGCCGGCAACGCCGCCCTTACCTGTGTCCATAGCCACCGCAGTGTCGCCGCCTCGGCTCGCCGTCTTCTCCTTCTCGGCGAGTTTCTACCGGTAGCAAGGTAAGGGGCCGACCCTCTTCTTGATTTTTGGATGAGTGCTAAACCTAGCCGTGCAATTTTTGTCGGAGCAAGGGTAATGGCATAGGCGTTAGATTTTTCCGGTGAAGAGGGATTGTGAGCACCAATCGCAGCTGGTGAACAGGGCTGTCGGTTTTAGGGGATTGTTGCCGGTGGAGGTTCCAACGGCTGGTAAGCTGATCAATCTTTCCTTTCCTTGTGGTTGATTTCTAATTTTCTGTAATCGTGATTGGGTGGAGTTTATTCGGCTGTGGAGGAGTGACGAGGTGTTGTGATGGTTGTGCGTGTCTGTGTGGGAGCTGGAAAGGAGCTTGGAGTGTTCTGTTCACGGCAGTTGGGATCGATGTAGTTGAATATAATATTGATGTCGATTTGTGAGACAAGGGCAGCGACAACAGGGTGGATTGGAATGGTGAATGGATCTACTTTGGGGTGGTTTTGGTCGACTGTGTAAGGGTTGGATAAATTAGTGAAATTGGAAGTTGATTTGGGTTAATTGGATTATGTAAGAAATTGATTAAGTATTCGATTTAGCGGAGGATTGCATTTTTATGCTTAATAATAGTTATGCTGCATGCAGGTTTCAATCACGAGGCAGGTCCCCGGTCGTGACGATTTCATTCTTACGGACATTTATTTTATCAAGCGGGTATTTTGACTTATCTCTTAGATATAGTCATGTTGATATGCTAGTTAGGATAGCTTGCAATAATTTTCATGTTTATATGCCTAGTATGTTTTTGTGCCTACTTGATACATGCATTTGATCGGTTATGATTATATCTTCCCTGTTTTACTCGGATCATGGATATGTACTTATTGGTTGTGCATATTATTCGGTTATGCATTTTAGTTGGATTTACATGCTTTAGTATCATGCACCATCTTGCATGATTTCATGCTGGCTGGACGGGATTCCTTTATAGTTGAGCCCGCAGCCAGTTACATGGCCTACACACGCTGTCACTCATGGGTTAGTGGTACATCAGGAGGGTGTGTGCAGTTGCTCTGTCAGGCTTCGCTGGTCCACTCATGGATAGCGATGAGGCAGTGTGGTAGCGGGCAGGGATCCCTCCTCTGGTCTATGACACCGGGAGATGAGAGCTTAGCTCCCCCACTCTGTTTGGGGCAGGAGGATAGGTGTACTCCGACAGCATCCTTTCCACTCGGTCACTCAGGAGCAGTGATGGTAGAGTGCACAATTATCATAGCCCTACCCACTCGGCTTCACCATCGAGTGTGAGGCGGCTGACTATCATCAGGGGTGACCATGTCATTTGCACCACATGCATTTTGCATGGATAGCATTTGTATTGTGTTTGTTGCATTTTTATTGATGCCTTGGATGTTGCATATGATTGTCATGCATACAGGATTCATATTTGTATATGGTGATGACTTTATCTCTTATAGTATGGCACATGCTCCTATATCAGGGTAGGAGATTCAGGTAAGTACAATCCTTTTGTATTTCTTTGTTGCATACCCTATATATATAAGACTGTACTGGCATGATTATTAGTGTTAGCTATATCTTGCTTTGCATATCTACCATATTCGCTGAGTTCTTTGAACTTACCCTGTTGATTTATATCTATTTCAAGATGAAGCTGTCAGGAGAGTGCAGCTGTCAAACCCCACTCATCGTGATAGTTTTATTGGTTATTTGTTTTTTTATGGATTTGGATTTTTATTAGAAGATATGTCTAGGACTGGAGTTGGTTTTATGTACTCGTGGATATTTGGTGTCCTTATGGACCTTTATTCGAATTTTATTTCGATTGGATTTGGATGAGTATTCCTGCCCAGATGGCAGAAGGGGTAAGTCTAGATGTGATAGATTTTTATTTATTTACTTTGATTGATGGCCTGAGGCCTAATTATTATCTGAGTGTGTTGTTTGGATTTCGATCATGTTGACCGATGTATAGTGGTCGTGTAGGTCGTGTATGAAAATTGGTATTGTCACCCGTACAGGGGAGATGCTGTCAGATTTTTGTCTGGCGAGGACTCCCTCGGGGCGTGACAAAGGACCTTTCGAAGCTTAGGTTAGACGAATTATTTTCTGAGTTTGAACATCACGAGCAGACTAACATGGTCCGGGCTGAGAGAGGTATTGCTCTACTTGCAGGACAAAGAAGAAAGCCATCTACCAGGCAAGAAGATGGACTCTAACCCGAAGACGAATCTGTTGGTGCAATCGGCCCAGGTCACGATTGACCAGGACTCGAGTTTGACTCGAGTGATGTTTTGATGTTTCGACAAAAACATATGACAATGTAATTGTCATGAGAAAGCCCAAGTGGAACACTTGGCATTTGGTAAAGTCCAAGTCTTGAGTACTTGGCATGAAAAGTCCAAGTGGGGGCACATGAAAAGTCCAAGCATGGGTCTTGGCAATGTAAAAGTCCAAGCATGGGTCTTGGCAATGTAAAGTCCAACATGGGTTGGCAAGGAAAGTCCAAGCATGGTCTTGGCATGAAAAGTCCAACATGGGTTGGCAAGGAAAGTCCAAGTCTTGAGTACTTGGCATGAGAAGTCCAAGCATGGGTCTTGGCAAATGAGAAGTCCAAGCATAGGTCTTGGCAAATGGAAAGTCCAAGCATGGGTCTTGGCATGGAAAGTCCAACATGGGTTGGCAAGGGAAAGTCCAAGCTTGAGTCTTGGCATTTGAGAAGTCCAAGGGTTTGATATTGGCAGCGTAAAGTCCAAGCGGGAGTCTTGGCAGCATAAGACCAATGGTTGGCGGCGTAAAGTCCAAGCGGAGTCTTGGCGGCGTAAGTCCAATGTGCCTTGGCGGTGTAGACACCGTTAGCATGACATAGCCGAGGAAGCACCGGAGGCTAGCGCGATGGATGAACAAGTCATGGATGACTTGGAGGGATCCGAGAGGCGTGAGGCTGATGGAGGTGGCTAGAAGGCTTAGGTCTAGGCTAAGGGTGGTCTAGCAAGTATGGGGGCACCATACTTGGGTTAAAACCTCATCCTTGAGGTTGGCAGTCGACTGACATTATGGTCGGTTCTATCGCATGAGTCGACTTGAGTTCGATATTTGTCGTTTAAGAGCCGGAATCGCCTCGCGATGACCGCTCATTGGAGCGGATCGGCCAGCGATATCTCTGGCGATCGGCCAAGCGGCGATCATCCGCTAGTTCAGATCGATCCGTTGTCTCACGACAACAGTGGCATCAGTCGACTGGTGACTTATGGCAGTCGACTGATAGGCGGAAATCCAGCCCGACGCAGGTTATAAAGGCATCTCGAAAGGAGGGTTTTTAAACCGATTTTCTTGGACATTTTGAAGCGATTTGCTGCTGCAAATCAGGGCTTTCAAGTGCTAGTCCAAGGCAATCAACAAGCAAGCTTCTAAAGAGTTTTTGTAAAGTGTTCTTTACTTCTCTTGTTGTATTTCTTCTTATATTTTCTTGTTGTATTTAGATTATTGTTGTAATCTTATTGTAAGAGGTTTCTCCACCTCCGACTTGTGTCGAGAAGGAGGATTTGTGATTAGTGATTGCGTGTGCATCACTAGAGCTCTTTAGAGCTCGATCCGTGGAGTAGGAACCGTGTGGTTCCGAACTACGTTATATCTTTGTGTTCGTGATTGTTGTATTTCGTTATTGCTTTCATTTCTATATTCCGCTGCGCTAACGAAATTGTAGACACGATCACGATCGAATTCCATCTTCGTACGAATTCAACGCTATTCACCCCCCCTCTAGCGGCGTCAAATCCCCAACAAGTGGTATCATAGCTCGGGGCTCTTCTACGGACTAATCGCCGGGAGCTAGGACGAAGAAGCTAGAGGGTGAAGATGGAAGAACAATTGGGATGGAATATTAACACACCGATCCCTTACTCCTTCTATGGACAAGAAGGGTTTAAGCAATGGAAGTCAAGAATTAAAGACTTCCTAATGATGAGGGACTTCGAAGAATGGTCTATCTTGATGGAGGGTTTTAGCTATCCAATAGGACCAAAGGGAGGATTCCTCAAGAAGAAGAAGTGGAGTGAAGATCAACTCCAAGCCTTCGAGAAAAACATGAAGGTAGTAAAATTTATTCTTGATTTGGTCCCTAATGAGATTTTGTGTATGGTAGGGGACTATATGGACGCTAAAGAGTTATGGAGCCAAGTGGCAAAGCTCCATGAAAACTCATCATCAGTCCAAGAAGAAGAAGAAGAAGAGGAGTGCTCACCCTCTCAAGCTCAATAAAGTACACCGTCATCCCAAGAGCTTGAGGATTCGGAGGTTGATAGGGAATCAACATCCGGATCGAAAGAAGTGGAAGAAGCATCCACTTCCGGATCGGAAAAGGAAGTAGAAGAAGTGGAAGAAGCATCCACTTCTATGATTGAGGGGGAGAGACTATCTACATCGGAGCCGGAACAAAATAAAGAAGATGCATCAACCTCCGGTCAAGATGAAGAAGTTTCAATTCCAACACCTATCACCGAACTAGGTAACTCAAGCAATTTACATTTAAATAAAAATCATATAATTTGCTTTGAGTGTAGGGAAAGTGGGCATTATAAGAGCAAGTGCCCAAAGAAGATCAGAAAAGCTCCTCCGGCACCAAAACCTCAAGAAAGATCAAAAGATGCCGGTGTCACCACTAGAAGAAGCAAAGAGCACGTCATTTGCTTCAAGTGTCAACAACCGGGGCATTTTAGGAATTCATGCCCTAGGGGGAGCAAGAAAGTCAAAGAGGGAGCTATACATGTAGGGGGAGCCTCCAAGGCAAACCCTAAGGTATATTTCAATAATGCACCTTCTAGATTTAATAGTCAAAAGCATGCTAGGAATTTTAATTCCCTTGCAATTCATAAAGAGCATGCTAGAAGTAAGGAATTTTGCTTAGGTGCTAAAAATGTTTACCTTAGGAGTAAGGAGAAATTTGGGACTAATGTCCCTAAAATTATTTTACCTAAGGAATCAATTAGGAAAATAGGAGAACATCTAGATCTAAATCCTAAATGGACTAGGCATATGCCTAGAAAGTCTCATGCCCATGGTTTAAATCAAAATTCTAAAATTGGGCAATTAGAATTAGAGAATCAAGTCTTGAGGTCAAGGCTTGAAAAACTTGAGAAGACCCTTAAAATTATACAAAATCAATTTAAAGGGTCAAATAATCAAAAGTCAAGGTCCAAAAGTCAAAGTCAACACCAAGGACCTAAGAGTCAAAAGTCAACCAAGGGCAAGCAAGGTTTGAGTCACAAACCTAAGCCTAAGGTAGCTTACCATAGTGTTCCATTAGATTATGGAACACTGACTAGGTCTAGGAAGACCAAGGTCAATAGGGAAGTCATCCCTAAGGTTGACCAAAGGTTGTGCCTAGTGGCTAGGGTTTCTAGGAAACCTAGGGTGGCCACTAAGAAGGTTGCAAGGGGAGTTACCCCTAGAGTCAACCTAGGTAAGACCCAAATGACCAAGGCTAACAAGCCTAGGAGGGTCATTAGGATGGTATCTAGGGAGGTTATCCCTAAGGAATACCTAATTAACCCTAGGAGCTCAAATCGGTTTTGGGTTCCTAAGAGCGTGATTGATTCACGCTAGATGGGTTTAGGGTGTGCCAACCTTGATTGGATGGGTAGTTAACTCAATCATGGTAAAGGTGGCACTTTAGGATGTTTTCAAGGTTATGGTTACCTTGGAAATAAATTTGAATCAATATCCTAAAAGATTTTAGGATGTGCCAATGTTAGTTATGAAGTTTGATAAAATGATCAAATTGGCACAATTAGGGTTTAGAGTGTTAGTGTGCCATTTTGGGCTTTTGGCACACTAGGGAGATTAGGTTAATATGGCAAAATATAATTAATTATATGAAATGACAATTAATATTAAAATTTAGGTATTACTATACCTATATATTTTATATGCCAAGCTTTGTTTGCCATATAACATGCCATGACATCATGCTTAGTTTTAATCATATAAAATGTCATGATCATGTTTAGGATTAAGGATTTAATTTCATGTGCTTTTAGATTTCATATTATGCCATGACATCATGATTATGAGCATGTGTTTATCTATATCATCTCTAATGCCATAATCACTCATGCATTTAAGATAATTTGATTGAAATTGATTTAAGGACAATGGCATGACTTGGAGTCCCATTTATAAGGGAATCAAGTAGGGTTGCCTTAGAGAATGCATGAAACCCTAGATTAAATGAACCAAAACCCACATCTCACATCTAATTGACATGTATGTGTATTTATACACCCTAGATACATGTGAGATGCTAGGATATGAGTTGAGTTCAAGGTGCATAGTTTTTGCATCTAGATGAACTAAAACTCATCTTGTTTCATTTGTGGATCATTGGGAGAGCATGTGTACAAGTCATGTACATAGAGCTCAAGGAATATGATCCAAAATAAGGTTTTAAAAACATTTTAAAATCATTTTGAAAAACCTTGGTGAAGTCTATCTTTTGATAGCAATCACCATTGATAGAGTTGATACAAAATAGGGTCAAAACATTGAAAATTTCAATGGTTTTGAGTTTTATATCAAACTCACTATTTTATGGGTAAAATAATTTTCAAATATTTTTCACCCATTGTGTGTGTCATAAGTATTATAAGTATGAATTTTCACGATTTTTCGAATTACGTATAATTATTTATGAATTTTCAAAATTCATTTCTGATAGTTGAAAATCGAGATTTTCATTTATCGATCGGCCTTACATTGTGGCGGTCGGGATAATGGCGATCGGCGATTCTTGTCGAGTCATTGCCAGGTCTGATTTCGGGTTAACAAGGTTTGTTTAGCCCGTGTTCAGCTATGGAAAAGGTTCCTAATCACTTCTAACCCTAGGATATGCTTTGGGAAGCATTATTAAGGGTGAAAATCCATTGGATATGGATTAGGAGCTGTGTTAGGTCAAAGTATCAAATTTAGGGTGAGTAAAAGTTCTATGTTGAACATAGAACCTTAATTTTGATGGTTTAGAGTTCCTATTGGCTTAGGGGCTTCCCAAGGACATTGTTGGTGCAATGGTCAAGGGGGAGCAAGCCTTTAGGGGGAGTTATCCATCTTGGGATGATGGATGTGTTTTTCTCCTTGGAGAGGAGAAGTTATTGGGAGAGTATCATCAATTGGGAAAATTGATGGGTTTTTGATACCCAATTTGGAAATTGGGAGAGTGAATAGGATTGCCTCTCTTGAGTGATATGGGACTTATCACTAGGACGATGGTAGGCATCCTAGATATTTTTAGGTCAAAAAGGGGGAGATTGTAAGATCTCATTGGGATATGAGACATTGACCTCCTTGGAGAGAAAACCTTTTTGATGTTAGTCAAAAAAGGGGGAGAATGTTTGGGGGAGAACATTTAGAGAGTGTTTACCAATTTGGGATAATTGGTAAGGGATTTGAGTTAGTGGTCTAACTCAAATGATTTGTTTGGTTTTTGTCAAACATCAAAAAGGGGGAGATTGTTGGTGCACCTACCAGTCACGATTGACCAGGACTCGAGTTTGACTCGAGTGATGTTTTGATGTTTCGACAAAAACATATGACAATGTAATTGTCATGGGAAAGTCCAAGTGGAACACTTGGCATTTGGTAAAGTCCAAGTCTTGAGTACTTGGCATGAAAAGTCCAAGTGGGACACTTGGCACATGAAAAGTCCAAGCATGGGTCTTGGCAATGTAAAAGTCCAAGCATGGGTCTTGGCAATGTAAAGTCCAACATGGGTTGGCAAGGAAAGTCCAAGCATGGTCTTGGCATGAAAAGTCCAACATGGGTTGGCAAGGAAAGTCCAAGTCTTGAGTACTTGGCATGAGAAGTCCAAGCATGGGTCTTGGCAAATGAGAAGTCCAAGCATGGGTCTTGGCAAATGAGAAGTCCAAGCATGGGTCTTGGCAAATGGAAAGTCCAAGCATGAGTCTTGGCATGGAAAGTCCAACATGGGTTGGCAAGGGAAAGTCCAAGCTTGAGTCTTGGCATTTGAGAAGTCCAAGGGTTTGATATTGGCAGCGTAAAGTCCAAGCGGGAGTCTTGGCAGCATAAGACCAATGGTTGGCGGCGTAAAGTCCAAGCGGAGTCTTGGCGGCGTAAGTCCAATGTGCCTTGGCGGTGTAGACACCGTTAGCATGACATAGCCGAGGGAAGCACCTGGAGGCTAGCGCGATGGATGAACAAGTCGTGGATGACTTGGAGGGATCCGAGAGGCGTGAGGCTGATGGAGGTGGCTAGAAGGCTTAGGTCTAGGCTAAGGGTGGTCTAGCAAGTATGGGGGCACCATACTTGGGTTAAAACCTCATCCTTGAGGTTGGCGGATCGCGCATTATGGCGGTTCGATTTGCCCGGTAGTCGACGAGTTATTTGCCGTTTAAGCTAGGCTGCTCTGGCGATCGGGCTCATTCGATAGTCGGCGATGTCTCTGTGATCGGTAGCCAAGGGTGGCGATTATTTGCTAGTTCGGATATAAGCCGAGAATGTTAGGCGATCGACTCTTCGTTGTCTCACGATATGATGGCATCGATCATTGGACTTATGTGATCGGCGATAAGCGGAAATCGGCCGGCGCAGTTATAAAGGCAGCTCGGAAGGAGGGTTTTTAAATCGATTTTTTTGGACGTTTTGAAGCGATTTGCTGCTGCAAATCAGGGCTTTCAAGTGCTAGTCCAAGGCAATCAACAAGCAAGCTTCTAAAGAGTTTTTGTAAAGTGTTCTTTACTTCTCTTGTTGTATTTCTTCTTATATTTGCTTGTTGTATTTAGATTATTGTTGTAATCTTATTGTAAGAGGTTTCTCCACCTCCGACTTGTGTCGAGAAGGAGGATTTGTGATTAGTGATTGCGTGTGCATCACTAGAGCTCTTTAGAGCTCGATCCGTGGAGTATGAACCGTGTGGTTCCGAACCACGTTATATCTTTGTGTTCGTGATTGTTGTATTTCGTTATTGCTTTCATTTCTATATTCCGCTGCACTAACGAAATTGTAGACACGATCACGATCGAATTCCATCTTCGTACGAATTCAACGCTATTCACCCCCCCCCCTCTAGCGGCGTCAAATCCCCAACAGAATCAGAGTCCGAATCCGAAGAGGTGGAAGCAATAGTGAACGTAGTGTGGAAGATCGTCTAGAGGGAAAGGAGGATACTAAAGAACCAAAAGAGAGCACAGTCAAAAGAAGGCTTTTCATGCAACATGGGATAACGAAGAAGGCGTCGACATAGAGTGCATGGCAAGATCCGAAGAGTCTGAGTCTGAGTCCGAATCTAAATCCAATTACAACACTGACTCTGAACTCGAGGACTACTTCGAGAAGCAACTCAAAACTGGACCAAAAGGGAAAATTAAGGTTAGTCGCTCACTAATTCATACGCTTTACAATACAATTAAATTGCTAACTAGGAAACCAGCTAAATCTGAGTCTAGGGTCGAGTCCTTGGTTGAGGAGGTTAAAACCCTCAAACAAGAGACACCCCTAAACTCTTCGACTAGTCGAGTTCAAGAGGAGGACTCAACTCGAGTTGAAAAACTCGAAGAAGAGAACTCTCTCTTGAAAGGACGAGTCCAAGAGCTCAAAGCTCGGTTGAACAAGTTCTTGACGGGGTCCAAGAATCTTAACCGACTTCTTGGAACTCAGAGAGTCGTGTACAATAGAGCCGGACTCGGATATAGCTCAAAGACTACGAATATATCGTACATGTCTATCGTAAATCGTAGTCATCATCGAGTCCAAGCGTGGGTCCCAAAAACTTTATTAAACTCACATATAAGGACCAATAGATTTTGGATTCCCCAGGATCAAGTTCATTACTTGACCAGACCATATTGGTTCAATAATACAAGGGGAGCTAATACCAAAATAGTATATCCGATAACTTAATCTTTTTTTTAAAATGGCTAGATAGGACTATAACTCATCAATGCTTGATAACATAGTACCAGGATACGGCGAGATGATAGTACGCTAGGAAAATGGAGTCTCGTGTATTCAGGCTAGATAAGGCGTATCTAGTTCGGTTCACTTGACCGAGTGGAACTAGCTGAAGCTACCTCACCGTATCCTAGACTAGTTAGACCAGGAAGTGGTCTTAGGTGAGTCAAGTTACTATTTTCTCGAAATTGGCTTTGTCTAAGGAAGTGGTCGTTTTTCCGATCAAAGAAGGCCCCTGTGCCTAACCACGACCTGGAAGCCAAGATCTTAAAAAAGTGACTTGATAAGCTTGGATCAAATTCGAATCTAACGCAAGGTTGACCAGTTTCAAATCATTAAAACTTAATTAAGATAAAATTGGAATCATCTCACACAACATATAAGGTGAACCAATTCTAAGACACTTAGAATGGGTGAGATGAATAAGGAACAATTTCAATTTACATAATCCTTTCAAAAATATTATCTATTTTTCAAACTATTGAGCTTAAACGTTCACTTATACTCAGACAAAACTCTAAATATACAACCTTTTAGGTCAATGTTTAGCGCCCCCTAACTCTTCTATACCTTATATACTTGATTAAGGGGCAGAGCAAACTAACCCTAAGGGTTATATATTTTCAAAAGTTATTAGCGTATACGTATCTTGAAACTCAAAGCTAATTTTATAAGTATTTTTAAAATCAAATTAGTCTCAAGACTTATATTGTTGGTGCAGAGAGTTATACCTCGAACCAAAGTAAATCGAGACACATGCTTGGACTCATGTTAGATAATCTTTACATATTGTTATGCATGCTACTTTTTTGTTAAAACCCCCTACTTTTTATATAAAATCCCAAATCTTTTTTGATTTATGACAAAAGGGGGAGAAGAGCACAAGTTAAGAGAGAGACCAAAAATTACAAAAATTTAAAATTTTTAAGATTAACTTCTTTTTAAGATTAACCTCAAGAGCACAAGTTAAGGGGGAGAACAAAAATTACAAAAATTTAAAATTTTTAAGATTAACTTCTTTTTAAGATTAACCTCACCTAAGGTTAAGGGGGAATTGATTATAATGAGTGCATCATTTACATTTACTCATTTTCCACATTATATTTTTCCTTAACTTTGCGTAAGTTTGCCATAGATCAAAAAGGGGAAGATTGTTGGTGTAGGGGCACCAGATGATCGAACCTGTGTTTTGATTATGGCAAAGATGCAAAGTTAAGATTACATCGTTATCTTACGGGCTTAATCGAGTGTGCAGAAAAGTGCTAACGCTGGAGCTGAAAGCTAGCGACACCCGGAGGAAGCCACGGTGGTCGGGCGACACTCGAGTGACTTCGGAGGGAGCCGAAGGAATCGAGTGGAAGGCCGAAAATGAAAGTGACACAGTAAGTATCGAGGTAAGCTCGTGTGTGTGAGCATAAGTGAGGTCGTATCCTCCTTACGAGGATGGTCTTAAGCGTAGATCCGACCAAAGATATCCCATGGATGGTCTAGGTCAAGATCGGACGGTCGGCGGTCGTCGAAATTATGTTTTTGTTGAGCTAACTTTGACTTGCAGCAAGCATCTCATTGCCGACTTGGAGCACTCATTGTCGTCCATCGATCATTGCCGATGATCGGCCTCGACTAATGTTGCCATCAGTCAACTGATGATGGCCATCAGTCAACTGATGGTCAAGGATCAGCTTCGAGGAATCAAGCCTTATCACCTCATTCCAAGGAGCTTTATGCCCATTTGTGATTGGTTGAAGACCCATTCGATGAGGGGCTCAAAGGATATAAAAGGAGGGTTTGTCCTAGGGTTTTTCATCAATTCAAAAGCTTCCAAGTGCTTCTGATATGCTACGAGTCTCCGACATTCCTACGACGAAGCGTTGCCGAGACGACGACTCAAGCTCCAAGATTCAAGTCTTCAAAAGTCGTCGGTATAAGCTTTAATTTGTATAAGTTATTCTTTTTATTTCGAGCTTTAAATCGTATCAAGGAGAGGGGGAGTGTACCTATATCTTGAGTCCTTCTTGAGTTTTGTATTCGTTTAACTCCTACCTCCAACGAGGAGGAGTTCGTTTAGTGTTTTGCCCTCCGTACGTGGTCAAGGACCACTAGGGCCTTGGAGTAGTAGCCGTAGGCTACAAACTAAGTAAAAAACCCATTGTCTCTTTTGTTTTAGATTTACTTTCCGTTGTGTTTACTCGTGTCTCAACGAACGATTTCGAAAAAGGGTTTTATCGCTATTCACCCCCCCCCTCTAGCGATCCGTTCGATCCAACATAGATCCCACATCACATCTATAACAATTCAAATCAAAACTTAGCAAGCTTAGATTTACCTGCACAATGTCGTGTTCCAAGATTGGGATATTATTCCAGATCATAAAATCGAAATGTAAACATCCGATCTCACCCCCCATCAATATCAAATTCACTGCAAATCAACGCATAAATCTATAAACTATATCCCAACCAATCCAATTCACCATATTTGACTGTTAATATTCCCAACCGTAACTCACCTTTCACTGTCTATCCAACTCCTGCTTCCCCTGCGCCACTCCAATCCCGGCGACAAATTGATGGCTGAGGATTATTGCTCTTGGCGGAGAGAAGGGTCTGTTGGGTTGTGATCGCGTCGTTTGCTATCGTCTAGATCGACACAGCACAACTTGGAGATGGCGGTCTGAACAGTGAGGTGACCAAATTTCGGCGATGCATGCGAGGCTAGGCTCGGCGGTGATCCAATCCCATGGTGGCGACACACGATCTGAAGAAATCCGAATCCTCAACAGTGAGAGTAAAAAGCGGCGGAGAGGAGGGCGGCGCGTACTCACATGGCTGGTCGTGGTCGGCTAGTGTCGGGGGGCTAGGTGACTGCGGCGACTGGAGGTGTGACTGTGGACGGTGAGCAACTCGAGAAGGCGGCCATGGGTGGCGACAACGACAGAGGAAGAACGCAGTGACAAGATCGAGCGACTGGTGACGATGAGGAAGAAAAGGGCAGTCCAAGAGGGCAGTTCGCCGGCGGGGTAGGCAGTGGCGGAGAGGAGATGGCGCACGATCGAGAGAAAGGGGCGGCGGCGAGAAATCGAGAGGGAGAAGAGAAGAGGAATCACGAGCGATCGGGAGAGAACGAAACGACGAAATCATGATGAGAAAGGAACAGGAAATCGGGACTTAAAGGGCTGACTGATCTAGTTGAACTAGCCCAAGTTTAACCTAAAGCTAACCTAGGTTAGCCCAATCACCTATTTAGACTTTAACCTTTCTCCCAAATGGTCATATGAGCTCCTATTGAATCCAAAAAAAATTCTAAAAATTCTTGAAAATTCCACAAGATAATTCCCTTAATTAACAAGGGGTATTTTCTATTATTATTATTTTATTTTATTTTTTTTGCTATTTTATAATACCAGTATGCATTTTGTGTAGTTGTTATTTTGTTTGGATAGTTTCCGCTGTATTTTGTGATATTTACATTTATATGTGTTGTTGTGACTGTGGCCGAAAGACCTTGTATCAACAGGATATGCTGCCACGTACAGGGGAGATATTGTCCATTTATTTTGTTGGTACAATCGGCCCAGGTCACGATTGACCAGGACTCAAGCTTGGCTCGAGAGATGTTTTGATGTTAGACAAAAACATATGACAATGTAATTGTCATGGTAAAGTCCAAGTCATAGGTACTTGGCATGGAAAGTCCAAGTGGGACACTTGGTAATTTGGAAAAGTCCAAGTCTTGAGTACTTGGCACAAGGGAAGTCCAAGCATGGGTCTTGGCATGGAAAGTCCAACATGGGTTGGCAAGGAAAAGTCCAAACATGGGTCTTGGCATGGAAGGGAAAGTCCAAGCTTGAGTCTTGGCATTTGAGAAGTCCAAGGGGTTGATATTGGCGGCGTAAAGTCCAAGGGTGGAGTCTTGGCAGCATAAGTCCAATGGTTGGCGGCGTAAAGTCCAAGCAGAGTCTTGGTGGCGTAAGTCCAATGTGCTTTGGCGGTGTAGACACCGTTAGCATGACATAGCCGATGGAAGCACCTGAAAACTAGCACGATGGATGAACAAGTCATGGATGACTTGGAGGGATCCGAGAGGCGTGAGGTTGATGAAGGTAGCTAGAAGGCTTAGGTCTAGGTTAAGGGTGGTCTAGCAAGTATGGGGACACCATACTTGGGTTAAAACCTCATCTTTGAGGTTGGCGATCGTGCATTATGGTGGTTCATTGCAGAAATCGACTAAACTCGCGCCACTTAGCTGAAAGTATGCCTTGGCGATCAACTACTCATTGGAAGCGATTGGCGTGGCGATCGACCATGTATGGCAATCATTGCCGATTGAGTCTGCGAAACAAGCGCTCCGTAGCCAATCGGCAATTGTCTGTAACATGGATCGACCCATTGTCTCACGCCGATGTTGGCGATCTGCCGCCAGAAATCCAGCCCGACGCAGGATATAAAGGCAGCTCGGATGGAGGGTTTTTGCAGCGATTTTCTTGGGCGAAATTGAAGGGGAAAGTTGGTGCTTTCTAGTTCTTCAAAGCTAGTTCAAGGCAATCAAAGATCAAGCAATCAAAAGCTCTTGTAAAGTATTTTTTCCTTTACTTGCACTTGTATTTCATTATCGTATTTGCTTGTATCTATTTGTTTATTGTTGTAAACAATTGTAAGAGGTTTCTCCACCTCCGACTTGTGTCGAGAAGGAGTTATTTGTGATTAGTGAGTGTGTGTGCATCACTAGAGCTCTTTAGAGCTCGATCCATGGAGTAGGAACCGTGCGGTTCCGAACCACGTTAAATATTTGTGTATTGGTGTGTTCGTGTTCGTGTTTGTCTTACTTCGTTATTGCTTTTATTATTATCATTCCGCTGTGCATAACGAGTTTTGTAGAGACGAACGCGAAAGAATTTCATCATCGTACGTGCACGATGCTATTCACCCCCCCCCCTCTAGCGGCCTCAAATCCCCTACAATTGGTATCAGAGCCTGGGGCTCTTCTATGAATTAACAACCCGGAGTCAAGACGCTAGAGGAACAAGATGGAATTCAAGGAGAGATTGGGTGACGACATCAACGTTCTGCCTTCCTTCGACCGCGAAGATTTCGCGTATTGGAAAGGTAGAATGAAGCATTTTCTAATGTGTGACATTGATAATTGGATTAGTGTCTTAGTAGGTTTTGACACTCCAAAAGATGAAGAAGGAAGAAAAATCAAGAAGAAGAATTGGAGTCAAGAACAACTCCGATACTATAACATCAACAATAAGGTAATGGGTATTTTGCTTAATATAATCCCAAATGATATTTTGATCAAGATAGAGGATTGTAAAGACGCCAAGGAGGTATGGAACAAATTGGAAAAATTCCATGAAGAGCCTCACTCAATCCAAGAAGATGAGGAGGATGAGAAAGAGAGCTCATCCTCACAAGAAAGTGAGGATTCGGAGGTCGAGGAGTGTTCGACATCCGAGGAGGAAGAAGTGGTGGAAGAGGTAGAATTAGAAGAAACCTCAACCTCTAGGATTGAGGGGGAGGGGATTAGAACATCTACACCGGAGCAACCCCAAGAAGAGCCTTCCACATCCAGTCAAGATGAAGAAGCTCCAACTCCGGCACCTACCACCACAACTACCCTAGGTAACTCAAGCAATGTAGGTTCAAATAAAAATCACATAATTTGTTTTGAGTGTAGGGAGGTAGGACATTACAAGAGTAAATGTCCTAAAAGAATCAAGAAGAGTCCACCGGTGCCAAAAGTCAATGAAGCCGGTGTTCCCACCAAGAAAAGCAAGGAACAAATCACTTGCTTCAAGTGACGACTACCGGGACATTACCGGAGTCAATGCCCAAAGGGGGAAAAGAAGGGGCAAAAGGGAGCATCACAAGTAGGGGGAGCCTCTAAGGCAAACCCTAAGGTATATTTTAATAATGTACCTTCTAAATTTAAAAGCCAAAAGCATGCTAGGAATTTTAATTCTCTTGCAATTCATCATGAAAAGCATACTAAAAATAAATATTTGTGTTTATGTGCTAAAAGTGTCCACTTAGGAGATAAGGAGAAATTTGGGACAAATGTCCCTAGAAAAACCATACTTAGGGAATCTATTAGGAAAATACAAGAGCACCTAGGTTTTAATCCTAAATGGACTAGGCATATGCCTAGAAAGGATAATGCCCAAAGACCAAATCAAAATTCTAAAATTGGACAATTAGAATTAGAAAACCAAGCCTTGAGATCAAGCCTTGAGAAATTGGAAAAGACCCTAAATAAGATACAAAATCAATTTCAAGGGTCTAATGGACAAAGTCAAGGGTCAGAATCTCAAAGTCAACACTTAGGACCTAAAAGACAAAAGTCAACCAAGGGCAAGAAAGGTTTGGGTCACAAACCTAAGCCTAAGGTGGCTTATCATAGTGTTCCATTAGATTATGGAACACTAACTAGGTCTAGGAAGACCAAGGTTACTAGGGAAGTTATCCCTAAGAGTAACCATGGTAAGTGCCTAGTGGCTAGGATTTCTAGGAAACCTAGGGTGGCCACTAAGAAGGTTATTAGGGAGGCAATCCCTAAGGTTAACATGGAAAGACCACAATGACCAAGGCTTCTAAGCCTAGGAGGGTCATTAGAAAGGTATCTAGGGAGGTTATCCCTAAGGAATACCTAATTAACCCTAGGAGCTCAAATAGATTTTGGGTTCCTAAGAGCGTGATTGATTCACGCTAGGTGGATTTAGGGTGTGCCAACCTTGATTGGATGGGTAGTTAACTCAACCATGATAAAGGTGATATTTTAGGTCATTTTCAAGGTTATGGTTACCTTGGAAATACATTTGAGATTTAATCCTAAAAGATTTTAGGATGTGTCAATATTATTTGAGAAGTTTGATAAATTGATCAAATTGGCATAATTTAGGATTAGAGGTCTTAGTGTGTCATTTTGGGTTTTTGGCACACATGGGAGATTAGTAGCATTATGGCAAAATATACTTAATTATATCAAATGGCAATTAATATTAAAATTTAGGTATTATATACCTTTATATCTTACTTGTCATGCCTTGATTTGTCATATGTCATGACATGACATCATGTTTACTTTTCCTCATTTATATGTCATGATCATGTTTTAGGATTAAGGATTAATGTCATGTGTTTTTAGATTTCATATTATGCCATGACATCATGATTATGAGCATATGCTTATTTATATCATCATTAATACCATAATCATTCATGCATTTGATTAAAATTGAGTTAAGGACAATTGGCATGACTTGAAGTCTCATTTATAAGGGAATCAAGTAGGGTTGCCTTAGAAAAATGCATGAAACCCTAGTTTAGGAAGAACAAAACTCACATCTCACATCAATTGAGATGTATGTGTATGCTATACACCCTAGATACATGTGAGATGCTAGGATATGAGTTAAGTTCAAGGTGCATAGTTTTTGCATCTAGGTGAACTCAAACTCATCTTATATGAGTGGTGGATCATTGGGAAAGCTTGTGTACAAGTCATGTACATTGAACCCAAGGAGTGTGATCCAAAATAAAGTTTTGAAAACATTTTAAAATCATTTTGAAAAACCTTGGTGAAGTCTATCTTTTGATAGCAATCACCATTGATGAGATTGATACAAAGTGAGCCAAAACTTAGAAGTTTTCTTCACTTTTGAATTTTGTATCAATTTCAGTATTTTATGGGTAAAATATTTTTCTATTATTTTTCATCCATTGTATTGACTATAAGTAATATACGTATCAAATTTCATGATTTTTTGATATACGTAGAATTACTTATGATTTTTTGAAATTCGATTCTAATAATTGAAATTCGGAAATTTTAGTTATCGATCAGGCCCTTGGTGGCGATCGTGATGAATAGTGTGATCGTGATTCAGTCGAGTCATTTGCCAGTCTGATTTCAGGAAAAACAAGGTTTGTTTAGCCCATTTTGGCCTATGGTAAAGGTCCCTAACCACTCCTAACCCTAGGATATGCTTTGGGAAGCATTATAAAGGGTGAAAATCCATTGGATATGGATTAGGAGAGTTTTTAGGATAATGTATCGAATTTAAGGTGGGGAGAGTTCTTGTTTGAATTTTTAACCTTATTTTTTATGGTTTAGAGTTCCTATTGGCTTAGGAACTTCCCAAGGACATTGTTGGTGCAATGGTCAAGGGGGAGCAAGCCTTTAGGGGGAGGTATCCATCATGGGATGATAGATGTGTTTCTCTTCTTGAAGGGGGAGAAGCTATTGGGAGAGTATCATCAATTGGGAAAATTGATGGGTTTTTGATACCCAATTTGGAAATTGGGAGAGAATAGGATTACCTCTCTTGAGTGATATGAGACTTATCACTAGGAAGATGGTAGGCATCCTAGGTATTTTTGGACCAAGGGGGAGATTGTAAGATCTCATTGGGACATGAGACATTGACCTCCTTGGAGAGATAACCTTTTTGATGTTAGTCAAAAAGGGGGAGAATATTTGGGGAAGAATATTTTGGAGAAGGTTAAATTACCAATTTGGGGTAATTGGTAAGGAGTTTTTGAGTTAGATAGTATAACTCAAATAGTTTGTTTTGTTTGGTTTTTGTCAAACATCAAAAAGGGGGAGATTGTTGGTGCAATCGGCCCAGGTCACGATTGACCAGGACTCGAGCTTGGCTCGAGAGATGTTTTGATGTTAGACAAAAACATATGACAATGTAATTGTTATGGTAAAGTCCAAGTCATGGGTACTTGGCATGGAAAGTCCAAGTGGGACACTTGACAATTTGGGAAAGTCCAAGTCTTGAGTACTTGGCACAAGGGAAGTCCAAGCATGGGTCATACTCTCGGGGTGTGACATGGTTGCTTTATAAAATCATCATGAAATCCAATAATAGCTTTCAAGACTTCAAGAAAATGATTATCGAGATCTTTGTACTTCGACGAAAGAAATAACTCAACTCTTGATATTTGACATTAGGACCAAACAAATATAAAAACTTAGTAACCTTCTCTTCAATACTTGAATTATTATTAGTTTTTACTCTTGTGTTATGCTTGAATAGTTCACACAAGTCTGAGTCGGCCCTGAAGAGAGTTATTGGGCCCTCGTCCAAGGTCCCAAAAAAATTAATATTAAATGGGATTCAATTTTTAAATTTTGAAATAAAAATAGGATTCAATTTTCAAATTTCGCTCAGAGCCTTGAGATCTAATTTTAAAATCAGGATCGACAAATGAACAAAGTCATCTACACTTATTCTAAGAATACCACGACATGCCTCATTCCTCATTAGATATCATAAGGTTGTGTAATAGAACATGTCATATATTATCTTTTTTTTTCATTACTCGCTATTAGACCTTTATCTATGCACTTATTCATAATCTTCACTATCATCCAAAGAATAACTACACAACTTCTATCTAATCTTCTTCACTCTTATGCGATTACATCTAAACAAATTTGCATAAAGCTAAACAATAATAATATTATAGACTACTATACAAAAAAAAAAATCAATGGTATTATTTTCTATAAAAAGTAAAAAAAAAAAGGTTAAAGTTGATTATGAAAAGTTTTTAATAAAATGAACTGGAATGAGCTATTGTTGATTCTTGTGACAATGAAACCCTATTGTTGATTCTTGTGACAATGAAACCCTCTGCATTGCAAATTAAGAATAAATTTTTAAAATTTCATGTAAGAATAATTTAAATTAGAAAATTTTTAGAGCAGTAGAAAATAATTAATCAATCAATTAGTTTAAATTTTACGTAAGAATAATATAGAGGATTCGGTGGCCGCTAGAGAGGGGTGAATAGCGTTTCGATGATCGATGGAATTCGTTCGCAATGCTTGCTACAAATGATTAGTGCGCAGTGGAAATAAAGCAATAACAATATACAAACACGCAAACACAACTATATAACGTGATTCGGAACCGAATGGTTCATACTCCACGGATTGGACTCGTAAGAGCCCTAGCGATGTCAATCACATACCACTACTAAATAAACTCCTTCTCGACACAAGTCGGAGGCGGAGAAATCTTGTACAAATATTCTTACAACAATAAGAATAAAATACAAGCAAATATAAGTAAGCTACACAAATACAAGTAAGGAAAACCTTTACAAATGTGAACTTTATTGCTTGATCTTTGATTGCTTGAATCGTGGTTGAAGACCCTGATTTGCACCAGCAAATCGCCTCAACAATGCTCAAGAAATCGCTGCTCCAAACCTCCTCCACGAGCTCCATTTAAATTTGCTTCCTGGGCTGGAAATCACCTATCAGTCGACTGATGACACTGTTGCTGTGAGACAACGATGCAATCCACGCTGGAAAAATCCAACGGATAGGACATCAGTCGACTAATCATGTCCATCAGTCAACTGATCGAGCCTTCACTCGACTGCTAACCCCAGCAGTCGAGTCAGACTCCATTCTATGCCCGAAATACCAAGCACCAGTCGGCTGATCATAAGATCAGTTGACTGCTCGGTCCAACAGTCGACTGCTCACCTCTGGCAGTAGACTGCTAGGGCACTCCCCGCAGTCAAACCCTAGTTGACTCACATCAGTCGACTGCCACATGGTACTAGTCGACTGATACATCTCAACCATGAGGTTTTAATCCAAGTATGGTTCCCCCATACTTGCTAGACCACCCGTAGCCTAGACCTAAGCCTTCTAGCCACCTCCGTCAGCCTCACATCTATCGGATCCCTCCAAGTCATCCATGACTTGTTCATCCATATGCTAGCCTTCAGGTGCTTCCATCGGCTATGTCATACTAACGGTGTCTACACCGCCAAGGCACATTGGACTTACGCTGCCAAGACTCCGCTTGGACTTTACGCCGCCAATCATTGGACTTATGCTGTCAAGACTCCCGCTTGGACTTTACACCGCCAATATCAAACCCCTTGGACTTCTCAAATGTCAAGTACCCATGACTTGGACTTTCACCGCCAAGACTACACCCTTGGACTTACGTGGCCAAGACTACACCTTTAGACTTTCCAAATGCCAACCCATGTTGGACTTTTCCTTGCCAAGACCCATGTTTGGACTTTACATGCCAAGTACTCAAGACTTGGACTTTCCATGACATGGTCAACTCCAGTCAACCATCAAAATCCCCCTCGAGTCAAACTCGAGTCCGGCCAATTATGACCCGGGTCGATTGCACCAATAATCTTCCCAAAATATTATCAGACATCAATGTCAAACCTTCATGTCAAATATCAAAACATCTCTCGAGTCAAACTCGAGTCCGGTCAATCGTGACCTGGGCCGATTGCACCAATAATCTCCCCCTTTTTGATGTTTGACAAAACCACATACCTTTGAGTTAGAACACTAACTCAAATCTTCTTACCAATTATCCCAAATTGGTAATCCCATAAATTCTCTCAAACATTCTCCCCAAACATTCTCCCCCTTTTTGACTAACATCAAAAAGATTTTCTCCAAGGAGGTCAATGTCTCATGTCCCAATAAGATCTTACAATCTCCTCCTTTGTCCAAAAATACCTAGGATGCCTATAATCTTCCTAGTGATAAGTCTCATATCACTCAAGAGAAGAAATCCTATATATTCTCTCAATTTCCAAATTGGGTATCTTAAAATTCCCATTTTCCCCTTCATGAGGAAAAATATCATCCATCATCCAATGATGGATACCTCCCCCTAAAGGCTTGCTCCCCCTTGACCATTGCACTAAAGTGAAGAAAAACTTCAATGTTTTAGCTCACTTTGTATCAACTTCATCAATGGCGATTGCTATCAAAAGATAGACTTCACCAAGATTTTCTAAAAGGATTTTAAAATGATTTTGAAAACCTATATTGGATCATATTCCTTGGGCTTAATGTACATGACTTGTACACAAGCTTTCTCAATAATCCATAATTAAGATAAAATGAGTTTTAGTTAGTTCATCTAGATGCAAAAACTATGCACCTTGAACTTAACTCATATCCTAGCATCTCACATGTATCTAGGGTGTATAAATATACATACATGTTAATTTAGATGTGAGATGTGGGTTTTAGTTTATCTTAACTAAGGCCTCATGTATTTTCCAAGGCAACACTACTTGATTCCCTTATAAATGAGACTTCAAGTCATGTCATTATCCTTAACTCAATTTTAATCAAATTAAATGCATGAATGATCATGACATAAATGATAACATAATTAAGCATGACCAATGATCATGATGTCATGACATATGATATAATCTAAAAACACATGACATTAAACCTTAATCCTAAAATGATCATGACATATTAAGTGATTAAAAATAAACATGATGTCATGGCATGTTATATGGCAAACAAAGCATGACATATAAAACATAAGGCATAATAATACCTAAATTTTTAATATTAATTGTCATTTAATATAATTAAGTATGTTTTTCCATATTATCACCTTTCTCCCAAGTGTGCCAAAAAATCCAAAATGGCACACTACAACCTCTAAACCTAAAGTGTGCCAATTTAATTGATTTTTCATAATCCAAACAATATATTGGAACATCCTAAAATCTTTTAGGATCATAATTCAAATCTATTTCCAAGGGATCCATAACCTTGAAAATTACCTAAAGTGCCACCTTTACCATGGTTAGGTTAACTACCCATCCATTTAAAATTGGCACATCTAAACTCATTTAGCGTGAATCGATCACGCTCTTAGGAACCCAAAACCTATTTGAGCCCCTAGGATTTACTAGGTATTCCTTAGGGATAACCTCCCTAGATACCCTCCTAATGACCCTTCTAGGTTTGTTAGTCTTGGTCATTTGGGTCTTGCCATGGTTAACTCTAGGGGTGACTCCCCTTGTAACCTTCTTAGTGGTCACTCTAGGTTTCTTCGAAATCCTAGCCACTAGCCACCTACCTTGGTCAACCTTAGGGATGACTTTCCTATTGACCTTGGCTTTCCTAGACCTAGTTTGTGTTCCATAATCAAATGAAACACTATGATAAGTCATCTTAGGCTTAGGTTTGTGACCCAAATCTTTCTTGCTCTTGGTTGACTCTTGTCTCTTAGACCCTAGGTGTTGACTTTGACTTCTAGACCCTAGAGTTTGACTATCTGACCTTTGTATTTGATTTGTCATTTTTGCAAGAGTCTTTTCAAGTTTCTCAAGCCTTGACCTCAAGGCTTGATTTTCAGACTCTAATTGCTCAATTTTTTAATTTTGATTTAATCTTTGGACATTATTCTTTCTAGGCATATGCCTAATCCATTTAGGATTAAAACCTAGATGGTCCTCAATTTTTTTAATAGATTCCCTAGGTAAGGTTTTTCTAAGGACATTAATCCCAAATTTCTCCTTATTTGAGAAATTAACACTCTTAGCACCTAGACAAAAATATTTATTATTTCTAGCATGCTTTTCATTTACAATAGCAAGATTGTTAAAATTATTCCTAGCATACTTTTTGACATTTAAATTAGAACTAGAAGGTGCATTAAAATATACCTTAGGGTTTTCCATAGAGGCTCCCCCTACTTGTGATGCTCCTTACTTATCTTTGATTTCCTTCTTCCTAGGGCATTGACTTCTATAGTACCCCTTCTTATTACACTTGAAGCATACTATGAGCTCCTTGGTCCTTTTGGTGGGGACACCGTCATCCTTTGACTTTTCTTGACTTTTAGGTGTCGGTGGACTTTTCTTGACCTTCTTTGGCACTTGCACTTATAGTGCCCAAACTCCCTACACTCAAAACACATTATATGAATTTTATTTGAAATTGGTATGTTTGAGTTACCTAGGGTGGTGGTGAGGGTCTCTTGAGCTTGCTCTTCCTCTCGACCGGATGTAGATGTTTCTTCTTGTTGTTCCGGTATTGAGGATGCCCTAATCTCCTCCCCCTCAATCCTAGAGGTGGAGGCTTCTTCCACCTTTTCAAATTCCTCTCCCACCGATCCGGAAGTTGACTCCTCCTCAACTTTCGAATCCTCACTTGAAGCCGGTGATGGTCCTTCTTCTTGAACCGGTAATGAATCTTCATGGAGCTTTGCCACTTGGCTCCATAGCTCCTTAGCATCTATATAATTACTTAACATACACAAGATATTGTTAGGTGTTAAATCAATCAAAAATTTCATTACCTTATCATTTTTCTCGAAGGCTTGGACTTGCTCTTCGATCCATCTCTTCTTCTTGAGGAACCCTCCCTTCGGTCCTCTTGGATAGCTAAATCCCTCCATCAAAATGGACCATTCTTCGAAGTCCCTCATCATTAGGAAGTCTTCAATTCTTACCTTCCATTGCCTAAACCCTCATTGTCCATAGAAGGTGTAAGGCACCGGTGTGTTGATGTCCCAACTTAGTTTTTCTTCAAACTCCATCTTCACCCTCTAGCATCTTTGCTCCCGGCGGTTAGTCAGTAGAAGAGCCCCGGGCTCTGATACCAATTGTAGAGGATTCGATGGCCGCTAGAGGGGGGGTGAATAGCGTTTCGATAATCGATGGAATTCGTTCACGATGCTTGCTACAAATGATTAGTGCGCAGCGAAAATAAAGCAATAACAATATACAAACACGCAAACACAACTATGTAACGTGGTTCAGAACCGAATGGTTCCTACTCCACGGATTGGGCTCGTAAGAGCCCTAGCGATGTCAATCACACACCACTACTAAATAAACTCCTTCTCGACACAAGTCGGAGGCGGAAAAACCTCGTACAAATATTCTTACAATAATAAGAATAAAATACAAGCAAATATAAGTAAGCTACACAAATACAAGTAAGGAAAACCTTTACAAATGTGAACTTGATTGCTTGATCTTTGATTGCTTGAATCGTGGTTGAAGACCTTGATTTTCACCAGCAAATTGCCTCAACAATGCTCAAGAAATCACTGCTCCAAACCTCCTCCACGAGCTCCATTTAAAACTGCTTCCTGGGCTGGAAATTGCCTATCAGTTAACTGATGACACTGTTGCTGTGAGACAACGGTGCAATCCACACTGGAAAAATCCAACGAATAGGACATCAGTCGACTGATCATGTCCATCAGTCGACTGATCGAGACTTTGTTGGTACAATCGGCCCAGGTCACGATTGACCAGACTCGAGTTTGACTCGAGTGATGTTTTGATGTTTGACAAAGGGATTTGACAAAGTGGTTTGGCATTGATGTTTGACATTAATGTCGGTTAATATGTTGGGGAGATTGTTGGAGCAATCGACCCGGGTCATGTTTGACCGGACTCGAGTTTGACTCGAGGAAGACCTTGATGGTTGACTGGGGTTGACCATGTGATTATGGGAAAGTCCAAGCATGGGTCTTGGCAAGGTAAAGTCCAAGTCATGGGTACTTGGCATGGAAAGTCCAAGTGGGACACTTGGCATGAAAAGTCCAAGTGGGACACTTGGCGCATGGAAAGTCCAAGTCATGGGTACTTGGCATTTGGGAAAGTCCAAGTCTTGAGTACTTGGCATGAGAAGTCCAAGCATGGGTCTTGGCAAATGAGAAGTCCAAGCATGGGTCTTGGCAAATGGAAAGTCCAAGCATGGGTCTTGGCATAGAAAGTCCAACATGGGTTGGCAAGGGAAAGTCCAAGCTTGAGTCTTGGCATTTGGAAGTCCAAGGGGATTGATATTGGCAGCGTAAAGTCCAAGCGGGAGTCTTGGCAGCATAAGTCCAATGGTTGGCGGCGTAAAGTCCAAGCGGAGTCTTGGCGGCGTAAGTCCAATGTGCCTTGGCGGTGTAGACACCGTTAGCATGACATAGCCGATGGAAGCACCTGGAAGCTAGCGCGATGGATGAACAAGTCATGGATGACTTGGAGGGATCCGAGAGGCGTGAGGCTGATGGAGGTGGCTAGAAGGCTTAGGTCTAGGCTAAGGGTGGTCTAGCAAGTATGGGGGCACCATACTTGGGTTAAAACCTCATTCTTGAGGTTAGCGATCGTAGCATTATGGCGGTTCATTTGCCGTTGATGAGTTCGATTGCGAGTTAGAGCTGGGATTACTCTGCGATCGTTGCTCATAGGGCTTGATCGGTGATAGCTCTGGCGATCATTGCCGAGGATGGCGATCATTGCCCGGTCAGTGTCGAGCGCGAAGCGCTCGTAGCCGTGGGCAATCGACTACGGGCATTGGCGATCGCGGCCTAGCGTTAGATCGATCGCTAAGAGATCCGTTGGAGTTTTTCTGGATCGATCCGTTGTCTCACGACAACATGATGGCATCGATCGGGTGACTTATGACGATCGGTGATAAGCGGAAATCGGCCCGCGAGTTATAAAGGCAGCTCGGAATGAGGGTTTATCGGCGATTTCTTGGGCGTTTTGAGGCGATTCTTCGCGCAAATCAGGGTCTTCAACCACGATTCAAGTGATCAACAAGCAAGCGATCTAAAGAGTTTTTGTAAAGTGTTCTTTACTTCTCTTGTTGTATTTCCTATTATATTTGCTTGTTGTATTTAGATTATTGTTGTAATCTTATTGTAAGAGGTTTCTCCACCTCCGACTTGTGTCGAGAAGGAGTTATTTGATAGTGGTGTGTGTTTGGCATCGCTAGTACTCGTTTGAGCCCGATCCGTGGAGTAGGAACCGTGCGGTTCCGAACCACGTTATATCATCGTGTTCGTGTGTGATTGTATTTCGTGTATTGCTTTTATTATTATTATTCCGCTGCGCTAACACGAATTGTAGACAAGCACGCGAACGATTTCCATCTACGTACGGGTCACACGCTATTCACCCCCCCCCCTCTAGCGGGCGTCAAATCCCCAACAAGTGGTATCAGAGCCAGGTTGCTCTTCAACGGATTAACAACCGGGAGCAAGACGCTAGAGGGTAAAAGATGAAAGTCCAAGATCAATTAGGATGGGACATTAACACACCGGTCCCTTATTCATTCTATGGACGAGAAGGTTTCAATTCTTGGAAGGCGAGAATTGAAGAGTTTTTGATGATGAGAGACCTTGAGGAATGGTCCGCCTTGATGGAAGGATTTGAGTATCCTAAGGGACCAAAGGGAGGGTTTCTCAAGAAGAAGAAATGGAGTGAGGAGCAACTCTGGCAATTCGAGAAAAATAAGAAGGTAATCAAATTTATATTTGATTTAGTACCTAATGACATCTTGTGTAGCCTAGGTGACTATGTGGATTGTAAAGACGCCAAAGAGGTATGGAACATTTTGGCGAAATTCCATGAAGAACCTCATTCAATCCAAGAAGACAAGGAGGATGAAGAAGAGAGCTCATCCTCAAGTGAAAGTGAGGAATCGGAAGAAAGTGAGGAGTCAACTTCCGGATCGGAAGAGAAAATAGAAGAGGTGGGAGAAGCATCCACCTCCGTGATTGAGGGGGAGAGACCATCTACACCGGGGCAACCTCAAGAAGTGCCTTCAACATCCGGTCAAAATTCAACTCCGGCACCTACCACGGACCTAGGTAACTCGAGCATTTCAAATAATAATAAAATTCATATTATATGCTTTGAGTGTAGGGAGCAAGGACACTACAAGAGTAAGTGTCCTAAGCGGGTTAAAAAGGCTCCACCGGCACCAAAAGTCAAGGATGCCGGTTCCCCAACACCTAAATGTTGGGTTTCCGGCACCGCGGCGTGTGTGTGTTCGATCATGTTTCGTAAACATGAGCACAGCGGAAGCAATTAAAAATAATAAATCTATATTTATTACAACACACACAACACACGCATGCTATTACAACAAGTGTAGACATAACCGTAAATTAAAATTTGCAATAAAAGGAAATTAAACTACGTTATACCTTTCGTATGACGTGTAGCGGGAACGGCATCAACCGGAACGATCCTCGTAAGAATCGTCTCTATCCGTATCCACGCCGAGCTCCTCGGGATGACTTCGCCAAGCCACGAGCTTCGTCTTCGTACGGGTTACTAGCCTCGTGTTGAAGACGACGTGATCGAGAGATGATCACGATCCGAATCCAAATTCGGACCTAAAACAAGTCCTCAAGACTCGCTTCTCCGGAGAGGTATTCGTCAACCGATTAACGAATCCTTCGTCCCCCACCTCAGAGGATTACCGGAGATCAAATCTCCGGTAAGTTAGCCGCTGTCGGAGCACTAACCGTCGTCAAGCGGCGCTCCGGCGAAGGAGAACAAGCTGTCAGAAAACTGGACAGCTTTGGTGAAGATTGCGCCCGCCAAATAAGGAAAGCGACTTGTTCACCTTGTCGCGGAGCCAAGGAAGATCACCGGAGCTCCTCCGGCAGCAGCTCGTCGCCGGCAAGAGGAGAAAGCAGCGGTGGTCGCCGGTTGGAAGAGATGGTTGGCGGCAATAGAGTTGGCGCCAACAAGAGAGGAGGAGGGTGGCGGCCCAAACTAGGTTTGCCTCTTCATTAGTACTTAACAAACCTAATGCCCTCTTTTATAGAGAACTAATTCTCTTAATGGTTAATGGATCATATCCATAAAGCCCGTTAACCCGCTCCATTAAGATAAGTTAAAATAAACCAAACCATGATGGTTTTTTTTAAGTTAAAACGAACCGAACCAACCTTTGGTTCATTAGTTTAATATAAACCAAACCCTTTGGTTTATTCTCATCCATTGGATTAGAACCAAACCATTTTGGTCCATCCATTATGTCTTCATAAGACACGGCCCATCCACGCTTCCATTGCGACTGAAACAATTTCATGCTCGCTTTATGTTTGATCCAACCAAACATAGTTTCTCTCGGTCTGAGAATCCCATTCTCAAGCTCGTTTTAAATCCTTTGGATTACACTCGTTGTGCGTGTGACCAAATAGGTTCTCGGTTTATGTTGGCCGTCTATAATTAACCATTAATTATAGAGCGATCATGAGTGGCACCTAGTAGTACATCATGATCCCCAATTAGCAGAAAAGATCAGCGGTTGATCAGAACTATTTACGAAACCCTTGATGGCTCGAATGAATCGTGCCCCATTCCCTTCACTCATCTTATACCCACTTGGTTGGGACATGGTCTATTGTGCCGATCCCCACTAAGTGACTCGTCACACTAGCCCAAGTATCATTTCCTCGTCCTCTGATTCTAGTTACTCACATGTATCGAAGAGTACCTTACTCTTAACATGTAATGCTTTGGCAGACTTTAGTAACAATCCGACGAGAGGCCATGGGTATACATCTCCTGCAAGGAGTGGTGAATCCTTTATAGGCTATTCAAACACCTTGATCACTTCGACTTATACCCAATCATCCGGGTCCACATCTCCTCGGAGATGTTTGCTTAAGATGTCAAAGCATAAGTCTCCATGATCAAGATGACTTGAATCACATAGTCAAAGGAACATCGCACTTAAGCCACAGTAGAACTTCATTGACATATCTATATATGCAGAGAACCATATGAAGTCTTACGGCTGGTCACTCCAATGAACTAGTTACCATAACTAGCATCCACGATTAACTCGGACATCACTATGTCTCGGCCCGGTGAGAATCGGTTTGCTTGGATACACCGAGGGTATACCTCGTGCTAGTCTCGGCGAATTGATGGTGTCCAAATCCATCAATTCATCGACTAGGGATAATTAGATACATCACAATTACACATGTAGAGATACTCACTAGTTGTGATCAATCACAAATTCTCTCATCTTTGTGAATCGTATCGTGGACATTGATAAATGAGTTTAAGATCAATCAAATACATAAAACATGTATACTCAAATAGTGAATCTTCATTTATCATATAAATGGTTTCATACATAAAGCGATTGCCTTAGGACATCTCTCATATATTACTAGCAACTCCCACTTGGCCTAATGCCAATCGCTACAGATCCAATACCATAAGCTCTAACATGACCTCAAACTTGCTTTTGAGGTAATGCTTTAGTCAAAGGATCCGCTAAGTTCCTTTCAAAGGGGAATTTTCTCGATTTGTATTTCGCTCCTACCGATGATCTCTCCGATAAGATGATAGCGTGAAGCACATGTTTGGATCATTGATGAGACCACATCAAGTTCAAAGATGAACTTCTTGATCCAAACCGCCTTTGTCGCCTAAAGTCCGCAATGTATTCTCGCCTTAGTGGCGTAATCCGCTATAGTGTCAAGCTTAGAACCTTTCCAACTTATTGCGCCCATTCCATTCGGTGAATACATACCTGCACAAAGACATGGAATCATCCTTGTCCGTCCGAGTCGCATCCGTATACCCACGTATCACCATGTACCCTTCTCCATATATTAGGAACGATCCTTAGTTCTTCTCAAGTACTTAAGGATCGCCTTAACAATACCACCCAATGATCCATTCCTCGATCACTGCATATCCGCCGTGACACTCGTGAGCATACGATACATCGGGCCTCGTACATAACATAGCATACATGATAGATCCTATTGTGGATGCATAGGAATCTTACTCATGCAAATCCTCTCGCCTTCGCGCTGACACATAGACTTCAAAGGTGTACCTATGCCCGATGGGTAAGAAACCTTTCTTGATTCCGACATGCTAAACCTCTTTAGCACTCGGCCTATATATGTAGACTGCGAAAGACCAAGCAACCGTTTCGATCTATCTCTATAGATCTTAATCCCGAGGATGTAGGTTGCTTCTCCCAGGTCTTTCATGGAGAATGTCTTGGATAACCAAACCTTCACTGACTGTAAGATTGAAACATCGTTTCCTATATGTAATATGTCATCGACATACAATACTAGGAACACGACTGCACTCCCACTAACCTTCTTGTACACACAAGGTTCGTCTGGATTTTGTGAGAAATCAAACCTTTTGATCGTCTCATCAAAACGGATATTCCAGCTCCTGGATGCTTGCTTCAATCCATAAATGGATCGTCGCAATTTGCATACTTTGGTTTTATCAACCGATGTGAAACCCTCAGGCTGTATCATATACACGTCCTCGAGCAGGTTTCCATTAAGGAAAGTTGTTTTCACATCCATTTGCCATATCTCATAATCATAATGAGCCGCTATGGCCAGGAGCATCCGAATGGATTTAAGCATAGCTACAGGCGAATAGGTTTCGTCATAATCAACACCTTGTTTTTGACGATATCCTTTCGCCACCAATCTAGCCTTATAGGTAATCACATTACCATCCATGTCGGTTTTCTTCTTGAAAACCCACTTGCACCCTATAGGCTTTATGCCTTCAGGTGGGTCAACCAAGTTCGAAACTTGGTTTTCGTACATGGAATCCATTTCCGACTTCATGGCACCAAGCCACTTATCCCTTTCTGAACTTGTCAGCACTTCTTCATAACTGGTAGGCTCCTCATCATCAATGAGTAACACGTCGTTCGATTCGCTTACGAGAAATCCATATCTCTCAGGAATATTGCGTGTTCTACCAGATCTACGAAGATGTGGTGTTACAATAGGTCCAGCCGATTGCTCATCACTATGAGTTGTCCACTGTTGTGCTTCACCAGGTATCTCATCAATGTCTATTTGAGTCTCTCGAGCCTCCTCAAGCTCGACGACACTCCCACTGTTTTCTTGCAAGAGAAACTCTTTCTCTAGAAACACAGCATGCCTTGAAACAAACACCTTTTGTTCCACAGGATGATAGAATTGGTAACCCCTTGTTTCCTTAGGGTATCCAATAAATAGACATTTATCAGACTTAGCATCCAGTTTGTCTGATACAGTCCGCTTCACATAAGCAGGACAACCTCATATCTTCAAGTAAGATACATGAGGTTTCTTACCATTCCATATCTCATATGGAGTGGTTGAGACTACCTTGGTAGGCATTCTGTTTAACAAGTAAACAGCTGTCTGAAGTGCATAACCCCAAAAGGACTTGGGAAGAGTCGCATGATTCATCATTGACCTGACCATGTCCAACAAGGTCCGGTTACGCCTCTCAGATACACCATTATGCTGTGGTGTATATGGCGGAGTCCTTTGAGACAATATGTCATTGTCTCTTAGATAATCAAGAAACTCTTGACTTAAGTATTCACCACCTCGATCTGATCGAAGTATTTTAATACTCTTATCATGTTGTTTCTCTACTTCATTTCTGAATTCTTTGAACCTTTCAAAGGCTTCAGACTTGTGTTTCATCAAGAACACATACCCAAACCGTGAGTGATCATCGGTGAAGGTAATGAAGTTGTTATAGCCTCCTAATGCTTGAGTTGACATAGGTCCACATACATCAGTATGTACTAGACCTAGTAACTCTCCCACTCGTTCACCTTTTCCTATAAAAGGTAACTTAGTCATCTTGCCTTTTAAGCATGATTCGCATGTATCGTATGAATCCAATTCAAACGATTCCAGAATTCCACATCGGTGTAATTCGGACATGCATTTCTTGCTTATATGGCCAAGACGACAATGTCATATATAGGAGTCTATTTGATTATCCTTTCGAGCACGCGTGTTGCTCGCTTCGATATTGAAATTGTCACTGGATACGTCCAACATATAAACACCATTGCTTAAAGTTCCAGTCCCATAAAGAACCCCATTCAAAGTTATGTAACAACAATTGTTACTAAACGTCAAATGGAAACCATTTCTATTTAAACAAGAAATAGAAATGATGTTCTTTATCAACAAAGGAATATAAAAGCAATTGTCCAGTTCTAAGACAAGTCCTGCAGGGAGTTCCAACAAATACGTTCCGATGGCGAGTGCAGCAACCGTTGCTCCATTCCCAACACGTAAATTTGACTCTCCCCTTGATGAGTCTTCTTCTATTCCTTATCCCATGTATGTCATTACATATATGTGAGCCACACCCAGTATCAAATACCCAAGTGTCTGAGGAAATAGAATGACAATCAATAAAGAAGATTTCTGAAGAAGATGGGGCATCCGATGCCTTATCCTTCTTCACGGACTCAAGATAAATCTCGCACTTTCTTCGCAAATGGCTCTCCTTGCCATAATGATGGCAAGTTTCCTTTTGTGCT
The DNA here is from genome assembly GCA_025175895.1 of Wurfbainia villosa. Lineage (NCBI taxonomy): Eukaryota > Viridiplantae > Streptophyta > Magnoliopsida > Zingiberales > Zingiberaceae > Wurfbainia > Wurfbainia villosa. The sequence continues at coordinate 3,530,875 of CM046005.1, forward strand.
AGTTCTACCTTCTTAGCCCTTCTCTTCTTTCCCTTCTGCTGTTCCTTTGACTTCCTCTTAGAACCTTTCTTCGAGGAATCAACTAACAGCACCGTCCCCTGCTCATGCTTCTCAGAAGACTCCACAGTCTTCAGCATATTGAGCAGTACCACAGATGAACCTCCTAGCATCTCAGAGGTGAAGAGGAGCTTTGAGACTTGGAACCTTTCGAATCTCACTTGCTCATCAACCAACTCACAAAGATGAAGGACTACGATATGAGCATCCATATGCTCATGGTGCTTTCGTAGCTTGGGTTCCATCGCGGCTAGCATGATGCAACTCATTTGTTCAGAATCACTCACATGTTTCTGATAGGCCAACAATTGGTCCAGAGTTGCATCGTCACTAGATGGGAAGCGGGAAGTACAAGCTTTTAACCTTGAGAACAAATCTCAAGTATCTAATACAGTCCAAGAAGTTCGGCACAGTCAATTTATTTGAATCCAAAATGGAACGCAAATTCAAACAAATAATGATCAATATATAAACTTAGAAATACAAAATGAGCATATAAGAGAAAGATGATTATAAAATGCATCAATATACATTTATAAATCCCATTCATTTTTCGAATTTCAAAAACGATTAAAATCTCTTCTGTAGATCGTATGTCCATCTCCGAATGGGGTGATATCCATCATTGATAAGAACAACCTTGGAGTGATTCCTAAATGCCATTCTTAGCTATGATGGTGGGTATCAATATCGATTACATATCATGTATATGTAACTATCACAATGTGCTATCAACTAATTGAATGTTTACACATACATTGGGTTGTTAACACATTAACAAGTATGCATCATATGCATAGCACCCAACTTCACCTCTCTTCACATCGACCTTGGAGTGAGTCCAACAAATCGATGCTCCAAGTTAAAGCCGACCCATTAATCGCGAAATAGTTTTAATATGGTTAGAGCGCATTCAACCAATTAGCTTGGAGTGAGTCCAACAACCCAAACTAACGATTGACCTCGACTCTTACCATATTAGAGTTAAACTATTCCAATGATTTGAACATGTTCGAGTTGAGCGGGCTTGGAGTGAGTCCAACAACCCAAACAAGAAAGCAGAACTACGGTTCTAACCATATTAATGGAAGGTGTAGGCTTTAATATTGAGTTAGGGTTTTTATGTCTCATCCTCTTTGCATGCAAATAACTATTATCTACATGGCATGGCATACATGGCATACATCTACATGTCACGACACATGGCATAATGTTATGCATCTAATGCAATTACATGGCATACAATTATGTCATGTATATATTTCCTTATATGTCATAACTATTTATGGAAATAAAATATGTTTAAGATTTGATTCTCCAAATCAAATCATAATTAAATTAGAAACAAATTTCCAAATCTAATCACATATTTTATTCATGGAATTATTTGATTAAGGAAAATCTATTTAGGAAACCAATTTCCTAAATCATTAAAACTACTTATGGAAATAAAATATTTTAAGATTTGATTTCCCAAATCAAATCATGATTAAATTAGGAAATAAATTTCAGAATCTAATCAAATATTTTATTTATGGAAAATATCAATTTCCATAAATACTTCCAACTTTCCAAAAGTGGAAGATTTCCATAAATACTTCTAGACTTTCCAAAATTGAAAAATTTCCATAAATACTTCTAAATTTCCAAAATTAGAAAATTTCAAGAAATACATTATGACTATCGCAAAACCATTTTACGATTATGTCGAAACACAACCTGGGCTCTGATACCACTGTTGGGTTTCCGGCACCGCGGCGTGTGTGTGTTCGATCATGTTTCATAAACATGAGCACAGCGGAAGCAATTAAAAATAATAAATCTATATTTATTACAACACACACAACACACGCATGCTATTACAACAAGTGTAGACATAACCGTAAATTAAAATTTGCAATAAAAGGAAATTAAACTACGTTATACCTTTCGTATGACGTGTAGCGGGAACGGCATCAACCGGAATGATCCTCGTAAGAATCGTCTCTATACGTATCCACGCCGAGCTCCTCGGGATGACTTCGCCAAGCCACGAGCTTCGTCTTCGTACGGGTTACTAGCCTCATGTTGAAGACGACGTGATCGAGAGATGATCACGATCCGAATCCAAATTCGGACCTAAAACAAGTCCTCAAGACTCGCTTCTCCGGAGAGGTATTCGTCAACCGATTAACGAATCCTTCGTCCCCCACCTCAGAGGATTACCGGAGATCAAATCTCCGATAAGTTAGCCGCTGTCGGAGCACTAACCGTCGTCCAAACGATGCTCCGACGAGAGGAGAACAAGCTGTCCAGAAAACTGGACAGCTTTGGTGGAGACCTTGCGCCGGCCAAATAAGGAAAGCGACTTGCTCACCTTGTCGCCGGAGCCAAGGAAGATCACCGGAGCTCCTCCGGCAGCAGCTCGTCGCCGGCAAGAGGAGGAAACGGCAGCAGCTGGTCGCCGGTTGGAAGAGATGGTTGGCGGCAATAGAGTTAGCGCCAACAAGAGGAGGAGGGTGGGCGGCCAAACTAGGTTTGCCTCTTCATTAGTACTTAACAAACCCTAATGCCCTCTTTTATAGAGAACTAATTCTCTTAATGGTTAATGGATCATATCCATAAAGCCCGTTAACCCGCTCCATTAAGATAAGTTAAAATAAACCAAACCATGATGGTTTATTTTAAGTTAAAACGAACCGAACCAACCTTTGGTTCATTCGTTTAATATAAACCAAACCCTTTGGTTTATTCTCATCCATTGGATTAGAACCAAACCATTTTGGTCCATCCATTATGTCTTCATAAGACACTGCCCATCCACGCTTCCATTGCGACTGAAACAATTTCATGCTCGCTTTATGTTTGGTCCAACCAAATATAGTTTCTCTCGGTCTGAGAATCCCATTCTCAAGCTCGTTTTAAATCCTTTGGATTACACTCGTTGTGCGTGTGACCAAATAGGTTCTCGGTTTATGTTGGCCGTCTATAATTAACCATTAATTATAGAACGATCATGAGTGGCACCTAGTAGTACATCATGATCCCCAATTAACCGAAAAGATCAACGGTTGATCCAGAACTATTACTGAAACCCTTCAGTAGCTCGAATGAATCGTGCCCCATTCTCTTCACTCATCTTATACCCACTTGGTTCAGGACATGGTCTATTGTGTCAGTCCCCACTAGGCTGACTACGTCACACCTAGCCCAAGTATCATTTCCTCGTCCTACGGATTCTAGTTACTTCACATGTATCGAAGAGTACCTTACTCTTAACATGTAATGCTTTGGCCAAAGACTTTAGTAACAATCCGACGAGAGGCCATGGGTATACATCTCCTCGCAAGGAGTGGTGAATCCTTTATAGGCTATTCAAACACCTTCGATCACTTCGACTTATACCCAATCATCCCGGGTCCACATCTCCTCGGAGATGTTTGCTTAAGATGTCAAAGCATAAGTCTCCATGATCAAGATGACTTGAATATCGCAAGTCAAAGGAACATCGCACTTAAGCCACAGTAAGAACTTCATTGACATATCTATATATGCAGAGAACCATATGAAGTCTTACGGCTGGTCACTCCAATGAACTAGTTACCATAACTAGCATCCACGATTAACTCCGAACATCACAATGTCTCCAGCCAGTGAGAATCAGCTGCTTGGATACACCAAGGAGTATACCTCATGCTAGTCTTGACAGAATTGATGGTGTCCAAATCCATCAATTCATCGACTAGGGATAATTCCGATACATCACAATTATACATGTAGAGATACTCACTAGTTGTGATCCAATCACAAATTCTCTCATGCTGTGAATCGTATCGTGGACATTCAGTAAATGAGTTTAAGATCCAATCAAATACATAAAACATGTATACTCAAATAGTGAATCATCATTTATCATATAAATGGTTCATACATAAGGCGATTGCCTTAGGACATCTCTCATATATTACTAACACTAAAGGCAAGGAGCACATCATATGCTTCAAGTGCAATTCGAAGGGGCATTATCGGAGTCAATGCCCTAGGGGGAAGAAGAAGGGGCAAGAAGGAGCATCATATGTAGGGGGAGCCTCCAAGGCAAACCCTAAGGTATATTTCAATAATGCACCTTCTAGATTTAATAGGCAAAAGCATGCTAGAAATAATTTTAATTCTCTTGCAATTTATGAAAAGCATGCTAATAGGAATGAATATTGCTTAGGAGCTAAAAATATTCACTTAGATAATAGGAAGAAATTTGGGACTAATGTCCCTAAAAATAATTCATCTAAGGATAAACCTAGGTCAAATAACACTAGACCAATTTTACCTAGGGAGACCATTAGAAAGGTGCAAGAGCACCTAGGTATTAATCCTAAATGGACTAGGCATGTGCCTAGAAAGTCCCATGCCCATGGTCTAAATCAAAATTCTAAAATCGGGCAATTAGAATTAGAGAACCAAGCCTTGAGGTCAAGGCTTGAGAAATTGGAGAAGACCCTTAAAATTATACAAAATCAATTTAAAGGGTCAAATGATCAAAAGTCAAGGTCCAAAAGTCAAAGTCAACACCAAGGACCTAAGAGTCAAAAGTCAACCAAGGGCAAGCAAGGTTTGGGTCATAAACCTAAGCCTAAGGTAGCTTATCATAGTGCTCCATTAGATTATGGAACACTAACTAGGTCTAGGAAGACCAAGGTCAATAGGGAAGTCATCCCTAGAGTTGACCAAAGGGTGTGTCTAGTGGCTAGGGTTTCTAGGAAACCTAGGGTGGCCACTAAGAAGGTTGCAAGGGGAGTCACCCCTAGAGTCAACCTAGGTAAGACCCAAATGACCAAGGTTGACAAGCCTAGGAGGGTCATTAGAAAGGTATCTAGGGAGGTTATCCCTAGGAAATACCTAATTAACCCTAGGAGCTCAAATAGATTTTGGGTTCCTAAGAGCGTGATTGATTCACGCTAGATGGATTTAGGGTGTGCCAACCTTGATTGGATGGGTAGTTAACTCAACCATGGCAAAGGTGGCATTTTAGGTCATTTTCAAGGTTATGGCTACCTTGGGAATGTGGTTTGATTTGAATCCTAAAGGTTTTTAGGATGTGCCAGTATTAATTATGAGTATTGATAAAATGATCGAATTGGCACAATTTAGGATTAGAGGTTTTTTTTTTGTGTGTCATTTTGGGTTTTTGGCACACTAGGGAGATTAGTGATAATATGGCAAAAATATATTTAATTATATCAAATGGCAATTAATATTAAAATTTAGGTATTATTATACCTATATATTTTATATGCCATGATTTGTTTGCCATATGCCATGACATGACATCATGTTTACTTTTATCATTTAAATGTCATGATCATGCTTAGAATTAAGTTTTAAATGTCATGTGTTTTTAGATTTTATCATATGCCATGACATCATGATCATTGGCCATGATTCATTTTGCTATCATTATGCCATGATCATTTTTATGCATCTAATTTGATTAAAATTGATTTAAGGACTATGGCATGACTTGGAGTCCCATTTATAAGGGAATCAAATAGAGTTGCCTTAGAAAAATGCATGAAACCCTAGTTTAGGGAGAACAAAACTCACATCTCACATCCAATTGACATGTATGTGTATTTATACACCCTAGATACAAGTGAGATGCTAGGATATGAGTTGAGTTCAAGGTGCATAGTTTTTGCATCTAGTTGAACCAAAACTCATCTAATTTTATCGGTGGATCATTGGGAAAGCTTGTGTACAAGTCATGTACTTAGAGCCCAAGGAATATGATCCAAAATAAGGTTTTGAAATCATTTTAAAATCAATTTAGAAAACCTTGGTGAAGTCTATCTTTTGATAGCAATCACCATTGATGAAGTTGATACAAAATAGGGCCAAAACATTGAAAATTTTAATGGTTTTGAGTTTTGTATCAAACTCACTATTTTATGGGTAAATTATTTTTCAAACATTTTTCACCCATTATTTTGGTCATAAGTATTATACGTATCAAATTTCGTGATTTTTCGATATACGTATAATTAGTCATGATTTTCTGAAATTGGATTCTGATAGCTGAATTTCGGAAAATTCAGCTACCAGTCGACTGCCATTGGTGGCGATCGATCGGTGATATATGGCAATCGATCGACATCTTGTTGTTTAGCCCATTTTCAGCCATGGTAAAGGTCCCTAACCACTCCTAACCCTAGGATATGCTTTGGGAAGCATTATGAAGGGTGAAAATTCATTGGATATGGATTTGGAGAGGTGTTAGGTCAAAGTATCAATTTGAGGTGGTGGAAAGTTCAATGTTGAATTTCCAACCTTAATTTTGATGGTTTAGAGTTCCTATTGGCTTAGGGACTCCCCAAGGATATTGTTGGTACAATGGTCAAGGGGGAGCAAGCCTTTAGGGGGAGGTATCCATCTTGGGATGATGGATGTGTTTTTCTCTTTGAAAAGGAGAAGTTATTGGGAAAGTATCATCAATTGGAAAAATTGATGATTTTTGATACCCAATTTGGAAATTGGGATTGCCTCTCTTGAGTGATATGGGACTTATCACTAGGAAGATGGTAGGCATCCTAGATATTTTTAAATCAAGGGGGAGATTGTAAGATCTCATTGGGACATGAGACATTGACCTCCTTGGAGAGATAACCTTTTTGATGTTAGTCAAAAAGGGGGAGAATGTTTGGGAGAACATTTGGTTTACATTTTCACTTGAATGTTTGGGGGAGAACATTTGGAGAGTGTTTACCAATTTGGGATAATTGGTAAGGGATTTGAGTTAGTGGTCTAACTCAGATGATTTGTTTGGTTTTTGTCAAACATCAAAAAGGGGGAGATTGTTGGTGCAATCGGCCCAGGTCACGATTGACCAGACTCGAGTTTGACTCGAGTGATATTTTGATGTTTGACAAAGTGGTTTGGCATTGATGTTTTACATTAATGTCGGTTAATATGTTGGGGAGATTGTTGGAGCAATCAACCCGGGTCATGTTTGACCGGACTCGAGTTTGACTCGAGGAAGACCTTGATGGTTGACTGGGGTTGACCATGTGATTATGGGAAAGTCCAAGCATGGGTCTTGGCAAGGTAAAGTCCAAGTCATGGGTACTTGACATGGAAAGTCCAAGTGGGACACTTGGCATGAAAAGTCCAAGTGGGACACTTGGCGCATGGAAAGTCCAAGTCATGGGTACTTGGCATTTGGGAAAGTCCAAGTCTTGAGTACTTGGCATGAGAAGTCCAAGCATGGGTCTTGGCAAATGAGAAGTCCAAGCATGGGTCTTAGCAAATGGAAAGTCCAAGCATGGGTCTTGGCATAGAAAGTCCAACATGGGTTGGCAAGGGAAAGTCCAAGCTTGAGTCTTGGCATTTGGAAGTCCAAGGGGATTGATATTGGCAGCGTAAAGTCCAAGCGGGAGTCTTGGCAGCATAAGTCCAATGGTTGGCGGCGTAAAGTCCAAGCGGAGTCTTGGCGGCGTAAGTCCAATGTGCCTTGGCGGTGTAGACACCGTTAGCATGACATAGCCGATGGAAGCACCTGGAAGCTAGCGCGATGGATGAACAAGTCATGGATGACTTGGAGGGATCCGAGAGGCGTGAGGCTGATGGAGGTGGCTAGAAGGCTTAGGTCTAGGCTAAGGGTGGTCTAGCAAGTATGGGGGCACCATACTTGGGTTAAAACCTCATTCTTGAGGTTAGCGATCGGCGCATTATGGCGGACCATTGCCGTTGAGTCAGCCGCGAGGTTAGAGCTGGATTGCTCTGCGATCGGCTCTCATGGGAAGCGATCGCCCGGTCGAGTGTCAAGCACGAGAATGCTCCGTGGCCAAGCGATCGACTACGGCGTTAGCGATCGCGCCAGCGTTAGCGATCGGCTGCCAAGAGATCCGTTCGAGTTTTTCCAGCGTGGATCGATCCGTTGTCTCACGACAACGATGGCATCGATCGGCGGTGACTTATGGCGATCGGTGATAGCGGAAATCCAGCCCGACGTAGGTTATAAAGGCAGCTCAGAATGAGGATTTTAGCAGCGATTTCTTGGACGTTTTTGAGGCGATTTGCTACTGCAAATCAGGGTCTTCAACCACGATTCAAGCGATCAACAAGCAAGCGATCTAAAGAGTTTTTGTAAAGTGTTCTTTACTTCTCTTGTTGTATTTCCTATTATATTTGCTTGTTGTATTTAGATTATTGTTGTAATCTTATTGTAAGAGGTTTCTCCACCTTCGACTTGTGTCGAGAAAGAGTTATTTGATAGTGGTGTGTGTTTGGCATCGCTAGGGCTCGTTTGAGCCCGATCCGTGGAGTAGGAACCGTGCGGTTCCGAACCATGTTATATCATCGTGTTCGTGTGTGATTGTATTTCGTGTATTGCTTTTATTATTATTATTCCGCTGCGCTAACACGAATTGTAGACAAGCACGCGAACGATTTCCATCTACGTACGGGTCACACGCTATTCACCCCCCCCCTCTAGCGGGCGTCAAATCCCCAACAGACTTCACTCGACTACTAACCCCAACAGTCGAGTCGGACTCCATTCTGTGCCCGAAATACCGAGCACTAGTCGACTGATCACAAGATCAGTTGACTTCTCGGTCCAGCAGTCGACTACCAACCTTTGACAGTCGACTGCTAGGGCACTCCCCATAGTCAAACCCTAGTTGACTCACACCAGTCGACTGTCACATGGTATCAGTCGACTAATACACCTCAATCATGAGATTTTAACTCAAGTATGGTTCCCCCATACTTGCTAGATCACCCGTAGCCTAGACCTAAGCCTTCTAGTCACCTCCGTCAGTCTCGCGCCTATCGGATCCCTCTAAGTCATCCATGACTTGTTCATTCATACGCTAGCCTTCAGGTGATTCCATCGGCTATTTCATACTAACGGTGTCTACACCGCTAAGGCACATTGGACTTACGCTGCCAAGACTCCGCTTGGACTTTACGTCGCCAACCATTAGACTTATACTGTCAAGACTCCCGCTTTGACTTTACGTCGCCAATATCAAATCCCTTGGACTTCTCAAATGCCAAGTACCCATAACTTGGACTTTCATCGCCAAGACTACACCCTTGGACTTACGTGGCCAAGACTACACCCTTGGACTTTTCAAATGTCAACTCATATTGGATTTTTTCTTGCCAAGACTCATGCTTGGACTTTACATGCCAAGTACTCAAGACTTGGACTTTCCATGACATGATCAACTCTAATCAACCATCAAAATCCCCCTCGAGTCAAACTCGAGTCCGGTCAATTATAACCCGGGTCGATTGCACCAACAATCTCCCAAAAATATTATCAGACATCAATGTCAAACATAAATGTCAAATCTTCATGTCAAAAATTAATGTCAAATCTTCATGTCAAACATCAAAATATCTCTCGAGTCAAACTCGAGTCCGGTCAATCGTGACCTAGACCGATTGCACCAACAAATAATATTAACTAAAAACAATTTGAAATATGTCATCCCTTTGTAAAAAAACATAACTACAAATTAAAATAGGACAATATATCTAATAAAAAAACTTCAACTAACTAATATAGATATTGATATGGCTAGAATAGATGTATGGGCAGACTAATGGGACAGGGCTCACTTGGGCCTAAAGCCAATAAAGAGATGAAAGAGGAGGCCACCAATAAGAACTCAGAGTTCGTGGGGTTGGAATGTGGAATGTGGTGATTCGAATCATCAAGAGAGAGACAAGTCTAAGCGAAGCAGCCTGGGTAATTAGGGAGGCAAGTAGAAACAAAGTGACTTAGATCATTAAATAAGTGAGTCAGGACGAAGTGACTCGAATCATTAAGGAAGTGAGTCAGACCAAATTGACTCAGATCGTCAAGGAGAAACAAGTCAGAGCAAAGCGACTCGAGTAATTAAAGAAGTGAATCAGAGCGAAGTGACTCAGATCGTTAAGCAAGCGAGTCGAGGCGAAGTGACTTGGATCATTAAGGAAGTGAATCGGAGCCAAGTGACTCGGATCGCCAAGGAGAAACGAGTCAAAGCGAAGTGACTTAGGTAGTTAAAGAAGTGAGTGGAGACAAAGCAACTCGGATTGTAATAAGTCACAGACTATAAGTGAGATTCTTCTCTTTAGTCTATTATGACTCTCTCCAAAACAACTCCTTCTCATGATAGCCCCCGAACCCTTTGAAGTGTTAAGTGGAGATTCCATACGGAAATTTTCCCCTAACCATTTGTTCCCCAAAGGATAAAGGCATACGTAGCGGCCCCCGTGGTAGGGTACCTGGAGTAGAATTTGTCCCCGAACCACTTGTTCCCTAAAGAATAAAAACCTACGTGGCATCCCACGTGGGAAGGTGGCACAGAGTTTGTCTCCTAACAGCTTACCAAAAGACATCCCGGGGACGATGGTCGACAGGAGGATAGTTATCACAGGGCTATTATAAAAAGAGGGGAAAGGGGACTTATCTCGACTACTATATTGTCTACACTTTTCTTATCTATTTTTCCTAGTCTAACTTAGCATCGGAGGACCGTCATTGAAAAGTGCCAACGGTCATCTGATACATATTAATTTTGATAAGAAAATTACTGTTATGACTGTGAAGATCCCACTCTTCTTCAACCCTCTTACAGAAGGGACAAAAAAAAACGAGCCGCATCATATATAAATAGTCCAACAATGCATTAAGACTTTAGTTAGCCATGCATGTTAACCATATAATTAGGCGGACGATTTACTAGTCAGGCATGCATTTCGATAAAAAAACAATCTAATCTTGTGATCAAGACAAGAATCGTACTCATTTAAAATGAATATAAAAATCGGTAAGATCCAAACTCGGCCTTCTAGAAGCTCAAAAGATGCCCTAGATATGGGCTTTTAAGGCCTTTTTATGGGCTAGGCCTATTTAGAACTTTAGCCAGAGAGTTTTTCCCCTCCTTTTCATGGGCCAAGCCTGTTTAGAACTTGAGTCAAACATCAATGTCAAATCTTCATGTCAAACATCAAAATATCTCTCGAGTCAAATTCGAGTCCGGTCAATCATGATCTAGACCGATTGCATCAACAAATAATATTAACTAAAAACAATTTGAAATATGTCATCCCTTTGTAAAAAAACATAACTACAAATTAAGACAGGACAATATATCTAATAAAAAAACTTCAACTAACTAATATAGATATTGATATGGCTAGAATAGACGTATGGGCAGACCAATGGGACAGGGCTCACTTGGGCCTAAAGCCAATAAAGAGATGAAAGAGGAGGCCACCAATGAGAACTCAGAGTTCGTGGGGTCGGAATGTGGAATGTGGTGATTCGAATCATCAAGAGAGAGACAAGTCGAAGCGAAGCAGCCTGGGTAATTAGGGAGGCGAGTTGAAACAAAGTGACTTAGATCATTAAATAAGTGAGTTAGGATGAAGTGACTCGAATCGTTAAGGAAGTGAGTCAGACCAAATTGACTCAGATCGTCAAGGAGAAACAAGTCAGAGCAAAGCGACTCGAGTAATTAAAGAAGTGAATCAGAGCGAAGTGACTCAGATCGTTAAGCAAGCGAGTCAAGGTGAAGTGACTTGGATCATTAAGGAAGTGAATCGGAGCCAAGTGACTCGGATCGCCAAGGAGAAACGAGTCAGAGCGAAGTGACTTAGGTAGTTAAAGAAGTGAGTGGAGACAAAGCAACTCGGATTGTAATAAGTCACAGACTATAAGTGAGATTCTTCTCTTTAGTCTATTATGGCTCTCTCCTAAACAACTCCTTCTCGTGATAGCCCCCGAACCCTTTGAAGTGTTAAGTGGAGATTTCATACGGAAATTGTCCCCTAACCATTTGTTCCCCAAGGGATAAAGGCATACGTAGCGGCCCCTGTGGTAGGGTACCTGGAGCAAAATTTGTCCCCGAACCGCTTGTTCCCTAAAGAATAAAAACCTACGTGGCATCCCATGTGGGAAGGTGGCACAGAGTTTGTCTCCTAACAGCTTACCAAAAGACATCCCGGGGACGATGGTCGACAGGAGGATAGTTATCACAGGGCTATTATAAAAAGAGGGGGAAAGGGGACTTATCTCGACTACTATATTGTCTACACTTTTCTTATCTATTTTTCCTAGTCTAATTTAGCATCGGAGGACCGTCATTGAAAAGTGTCAACGGTCATCTGATACATATTAATTTTGATAAGAAATTTACTGTTATGACCATGAAGATCCCACTCTTCTTCAACCCTCTTACAAAGGGACAAAAAAAAACGAGCCGCATCATATATAAATAGTCCAACAATGCATTAAAACTTTAGTTAGCCATGCATGTTAACCATATAATTAGGCGGACGATTTACTGGTCAAGCATGCATTTCGATAAAAAAAAAACAATCTAATCTTGTGATCAAGACAAGAATCGTACTCATTTTAATTGAATATTAAAATGAATATAAAAATTGGTAAGATCCAAACTCGGCCTTCTAGAAGCTCAAAAGATGCCCTAGATATGGGCTTTTAAGTCCTTTTTATGGGCTAGGCCTATTTAGAACTTCAGCCAGAGAGTTTTTCCCCTCCTTTTCATGGGCCAAGCCCGTTTAGAACTTGAGTCAAACATCAATGTCAAATCTTCATGTCAAACATCAAAACATCTCTCGAGTCAAATTTGAAACCAGTCAATCGTGACCTAGGCCGATTGCACCAACAAATAATATTAACTAAAAACAATTTGAAATATGTCATCCCTTTGTATAAAAACATAACTACAAATTAAAACAGGACAATATATCTAATAAAAAAACTTCAACTAACTAATATAGATATTGATATGGCTAGAATAGACGTATGGGCAGACCAATGGGACAGGGCTCACTTGGGCCTAAAGCCAATAAAGAGATAAAAGAGGAGGCCACCAATGAGAACTCAGAGTTCGTCAGGTCGGAATTTGGAATGTGGTGATTCGAATCATCAAGAGAGAGACAAGTCAAAGCGAAGCAGCCTGGGTAATTAGGGAAGCGAGTCGAAACAAAGTGACTTAGATCATTAAATAAGTGAGTCAGGATGAAGTGACTTGAATCGTTAAGGAAGTGAGTCAGACCAAATTGACTCAGATCGTCAAGGAGAAACAAGTCAGAGCAAAGCGACTCGAGTAATTAAAGAAGTGAATCAGAGCGAAGTGACTCAGATCGTTAAGCAAGCGAGTCGAGGCGAAGTGACTTGGATCATTAAGGAAGTGAATCGGAGCCAAGTGGCTCGGATTGCCAATGAGAAACGAGTCAGAGCGAAGTGACTTAGGTAGTTAAAGAAGTGAGTGGAGACAAAACAACTCGGATTGTAATAAGTCACAGACTATAAGTGAGATTCTTCTCTTTAGTCTATTATGGCTCTCTCCTAAACAACTCCTTCTCATGATAGCCCCCGAACCCTTTGAAGTGTCAAGTGGAGATTTCATACAGAAATTGTCCCCTAACCATTTGTTCCCCAGAGGATAAAGGCATACGTAGCGGCCCTCGTGGTAGGGTACCTGGATCAGAATTTGTCCCCGAACCGCTTGTTCCCCCAAAGAATAAAAACCTATGTGGCATCCCACGCAGGAAGGTGGCACAGAGTTTGTCTCCTAACAGCTTACCAAAAGATATCCCGGGGACGATGGTTGACAGGAGGATAGTTATCACAGGACTATTATAAAAAGAGGGGAAAAGGGGACTTATCTCAACTACTATATTGTCTACACTTTTCTTATCTATTTTTCCTAGTCTAACTTAGCATCGGAGGACCGTCATTGAAAAGTATCAACGGTCATCTGATACATATTAATTTTGATAAGAAAATTACTATTATGACCGTGAAGATCCCACTCTTCTTCAACCCTCTTACAGAAGGGACAAAAAAAATGAGTCGCATCATATATAAATAGTCCAACAATGCATTAAAACTTTAGTTAGCCATGCATGTTAACCATATAATTAGGCGGACGATTTACTGGTCAGGCATGAATTTCGATAAAAAAACAATCTAATCTTGTGACCAAGACAAGAATCGTACTCATTTTAATTGAATATTAAAATGAATATAAAAATCGGTAAGATCCAAACTCGGCCTTCTAGAAGCTCAAAAGATGCCCTAGATATGGGCTTTTAAGGCCTTTTTATGGGCCAAGCCTATTTAGAACTTCCGTCGGAGAGTTTTTCCCCTCCTTTTCATGGGCCAAGCCCGTTTAGAACTTGAGGAAGAGAGTTGTTCCCCTCCTTTTTCTTGTTCTGCACGGTGCATAGAAACGGTGTCAATAAATAATCATTATTTTTAATCAATTGTATTTGGGATTTGAAACTTTCAACATTTATAAATAATTTTATATTCATGTAGTAAATCAAATATATGTATTCGATCCAATAATAAAAAATAAATGTGGATAATTATTTTTATTAAATATTAGGAGCGATTCTAATTCAAATTTATGAGACAAAACAAAATTGAATTAAATTGCCTTAATTGTAAGAGGGTTCATAATGTCGTGCAAAAGTAGGAAGAAGATGTCCCCCTCCATGCACGGTGCAATGAAAAATTGATTGTTGGATATTCAAAGTATCACGATTCAAATTCCAACTGAGACATATTCATAGTGAGAGATCGACTATTAAGTGCACGACTCGAGCACTTTCGAATTTGTCTGATGGGTGAATCAAAGAGGATCATATATTTTCGAGATTAGTTAGGCCTCTAAGAATCTAAATACTTTGATTATTCAAAAAGAGAGAGAGAGAGAGAGAGAGAGAAATATGGAGACACACTTTGACTCATATAGGTTAGACCCACCCTAAAGGGAAAGAGGAGCAAATTAAGATATGTTAGGCTCACTCCAAAGAGTGAGTGCTAGAGTTTGTTAATTATTTCCTAATATAGGTATTGAGTATCTCTCTTTTGCCCTAAATAGGAAGAGGATTTATATGTGGGGATCAAACTTGCAAAATTAAGAAGTGCAAGGAAATAGATATTAATCATTTTGACTTGCGTTGAGATAGGGTATATATATCCCACATGGTGTCTTGCATGAAGGAGAAGAGGAGGAAATTAAGATAGATTAGGTCCACTTAAAAGGGTGCTAGAGTTAATTCGTTGTTTCCTCTTATATAGGTAATGAGTATCTCTCTCTTTTGCCGCTAAACAAAAAAAAGGAAAGAAGGTAGAAAGAACAAGAAGAGAACCTTTTAAGCAAGAGGTCTAACTAGTTATACTACGTTGGTGGTGGATTTATATATAATTATCGTAACACATCCAAGTGTGTCGTATTGGTTCGAACCCGATTAAAAATGATCTAATCATTATGGTTTTAAGTTAACGGATTTATTTTATTGGATGTGGATTAATGGATTTTGAATCTATATATGTAAAACCCTTTAATCTATATCGTTAGCATTGATGGGATGTTAATAGATTTTGGGTTAACACTATATATAAGGTGTGATCCCCACAGAAGAGCTATGATTCGGTCAACTTTTTTCCCCATCGAACAGAGCATCGGGGTTAACTCTCTCGACTTGTGAAAGATCAAGCCCTACGACGCTTCTTCCAACTTCAGGATCTTCCGACGATGCTGACTCTAGATTCAGGTGCATAGTTAATGCTTTCTTCTATGCTTCTATTCTTTTGTTTTATTTTCACATATTTATTGTAGATCGTTTGAGAAGATCCTATATATGGATCGTTTTTATTTTCGTTTTTTCAATTACATATGTGGATACACGATCCATTGAGGGATCCAAAAGATCCATCATACTACTCCAAGTATCCTTTTAGAATGGACATGTGTAGGAGAATATTGATTCATGAATATTTAAATTTATGTATTGGTGTAGACAGGGTCGATCCTAGACTTTGAAAGGTCTAGTGGACATTTTGTATTCATATAAAAAATAATAAAATTAATGCTATAAAAATAATTTCATTAATAGAACACATAAACTGATATTTATAATAATGAAAAATATTATATTCCACATTGCTAATAATCAATATTATTACATCAAAGAAAATGGAAAAAGAATTATTACAATTAACTATGAAAAATTGATCTTGCATTTTTATCTGCAAAGTCATTAATCAATTTTTCATAATTAGGTTTTTAAAACCTCACTCTCAATTGAAATCATAGTTAATGCATTCAATTTTGTTTGGGTCATGGTTGATTTCAACCACTTCAATTTAAAAAAAAAAAATTCTGCAGATGTAATAGTCATTGAAATAATCAATAATATTCTATATGCAATAAATGAATTTGGGAGACAATTCATTCTTTGTAAAAAAAAATAGTTTTTCATTTGTTGTTTTTGTTTTCTTTGATAGAATATGTTGTATGATTTTCAATTCTCTACATAAGCCATCTCCATCTAAATTTAAAACATCTTGTCATGTACCCTTTTCTTTATAATTTCCTTTCAACGATTCTTGCAATGAGCTTTCAAATCATCATTAATCAATGAACTCAACTTTTTCAACTATGAAAAGGAATCCAAATTTTTTTTCATATTGTTCAAATTTTTTCTTTAATCACCCAATTATTTGATCTACTATGTACAAGAAATAATGAACTTTAACAACTTCCTTGATAGATTCTTAAGGTATTTTGGAAGACTCACATGTAACTTCATCAAAAAATATTTTTCTATATATTTGTTTATTTTCAAGAAAAATATGATCCATTGTTGAAGTAAGTTTTTTTATTGTATTTATGGCTCATCCAAATTCAAATTCTCTGTACTCTTCAAAAGAAGCAATTAGCTCCTTAACCTTGGTCATAACAATGCCAATAAGCATATTTTCAAATTGTAAGCCTTTGCTAACAATGTTAACTTTACCCAATATGTCAAACCAAATAGCTATGTCCATTAAAAACTTGAAATTTTCAAGTTCAGATGTTGCTAAAGACTTAGCTTCACTTTTTATTTTAAAGTCGATGTTTTTTTCTTCTGCAACTTGAAGTAAAGCTTCTCTAATTTGTTAAGCTTGAAGTACCACTGCTTTCACACTTTCACTACGGCTTTCCCATCGAATGATTGACAATGAATTGAGAGTTAAATCTTTTACCGCCACATGATCTATCGAAACCTTCCACCTCTTTGTAAATGAGAAAATATAGTATAAATCCGTTGTGCTACTCCAAAAAAAATCTTTTTCTTTTACACAGGAATTTACAATGTCACAAAGTGTTAAATTCAAACAATGACAACTAGATGGAGTATATAATGCTATAGGATTTATATCCAACCAATTTTTTTGTATGTCATGGTGTCTCCCTTTCAAATTTGTCCCATTACCATATCTCTGCTCTTTCACATTATCAACATTAAGATCGAAACTATTCAATACATTTTGTAGTTCTTCAAATAACCCTTGTTCTATTATATCATCCACTTTCAAAATTTTCAAAAAGTATTCTTCTACTTCCATTGGATTTATAGAAACATCAACACATCGTATAACTAAAGTCATTTTGCTCTTGGCTACTAACATCAAGAGTGCAATCAAGTATTACTGAAAAGAACTTAGTTTCTTTAATATTTTAAAGAATATAACTCTTGATTTCAAAAGCTAACAAACATATTAACTCATTCTGAATTTTGTAGCTAAGATAATTGTCACGCCCCGAGAGCATACCGAGCCGAAAATCAAACGGACGACACCTCCCCTGTACGTGACAATATTTCGGGTTAATACAAGGCTCGTAGGCCCACAATAACAACAATATATATATATATATATATATATATATATATATATATATATATATATATATATATATATATATATATATATATATATATATATATATCAAAACAACAACTACACAAAAATACAGCGGAAACATACCACAACAATACAACAATCCCACATATGCATATCGGTATGACTAACACACCACAACAACACGAAATCTCGACAAAATCTGAATATACAACATATACATCGCGAAACTCCAAAATACAATGCACAACGAACGGAAGGCCCAAAACCAATACGGGAGCCTCGGAGGTGAGATGAGATGTCAACCAGCGGTGCTCCAAGCTGTCACGAAGTCTTCTACCTGTTACCTGGGCGACAGAAAACCCAGGGTCCGTGGGGGGTGGTGAGTAAAACTCAACAGGTAATCAGAGAAAACATGTAAATATATGTATCAATATTACATGTCATTCAACGTTTAAATCTACTCGAACAACGGGTATACATCACCATAAAAGGTATATATGCATGCATACACTATATAAACTGAACAACAACGATGCTGACATACCTGACCGTCAGCTACTCTATCTGATCCAACCTGGGCATATAACCACATCATAGGGTATAAAAGAATAGTACTAACTCACACAATATCCTGAATATGATCCAAGGGTATCACCGTGAATAACCAACAGATATACAGGTACCAGCCTACTACCATACAGGAAATGCAGTAGCATGTATGAATATGTACAAACAAATGCAACAAGTATAGTACAATCAAATGCAACATCACAATAATCATATATATATACCGCATCTATATATATATTAATCTCAACCATCCATACATATATATATATATATATATATATATGGTAATATGCAAAGTGCCATCAGGTATGACTATGCAGCATGCATGGTCATGCCTGCTCACCCCTACTCGCTACCACGACCCCAGTGTGGCCTAGGTGGCACGACATGACAACTGTCCCAACTCACACCAACCACTGCTATAGAGTGGCCGAGTGGGCAGTATGATCAAGTAGCATATGAGCGTAAAGAGCTCGCTACACAACGGGGGTCTCTGCTGCTGGTCACTCCGACTAACACTACCAATGAGTGGTCGAGTACCACGCATCCAGGATAATTGCACGCAACTCCAACTACCACCGTCTATAGTGGTAGAGTGCGGCACAACAAATGCTCTGCCCTCACACCAGTTACTCCTCGGGGAGTGCTCTGGGAGGCAAGATGACTGACGACTCTCTCAACCCCAAGGGAGACTATGTCGTCAGAATGCATGCAAATGACATGTGTATGCTGTCACACGTACAACCATCTATCACAGACTCTCTGTTCAGCAAAGAGTCATACCCATCTAATCAATACTCTCTATCTTGTAGAGAGTTGTACTCAACAGATCGACAGACTCTCTATCCTGTAGAGAGTCGTACTCAACTGATCATAACTCTCTCTCCAATAAAGAGTCATACTCGACTAATAATAACTCTCTCTCTAATAGAAAGTCATACTCAACTGATCGACGCACTCGCTATCCGATAGAGAGTCGTACTCGACTAATCATACCAAGCTGGGACCACTGGTCCGCAGCGACACACTAATCACCCTTCACTTAACCATTACACAACTCATGGTTGGTAACAGTATGCAACATATAGGTATTGGAAGTAAATCCTACATTTAGGGCATTACCTACCCATGGATGACCTTCTTGCCAATTTATAAATTGGATCATCCTCCGTACTAACATTTACACCCTACTAAACAACTAGGTCAATTTACATCACATCTATAACTCCTAAATCATGATAGGGTATATGTGTGATATCAACAATTGAGCATAAATACATTAAACGATAAGTTCAAGCATACGATAATAAGAGCAGGGTCAAGGTAATATGAACACCTAGCATGCTCATATCTATGACTAAATCTGAATGCAATACATCTACCCGGACCAGGTAGGAAATTACCCACTTGCTGTAATGCTCGTAATAACAATCTTCACGGCGGAGGTCCTGTCTCGTATTCACGTCCTACACATATCAAACATTATGATTAAGTGCAAATATACGAAGAATAATCGAATCGAATCGTACATCGACTTCGTATCCCCATACCCCCAACTACATCATTAACATCAACAAGATTAAAAGGGAAATCCCAACCCTTAAATTAAATTCACCCATATGTCATGTAGTTCCACCCTTAACACAATCATCATAACAATAATTCAAGATTCCAACTATAACACCCTAAACACACCCAAATTCAAGTACCTTACTGTTCAAAATCAATTCAGCTTCTACCCATACATCCATAGCTAATTCACACTAATTGAGCTCTCTCTATTGAACCCACAGCTCATCCACAATGGATCCACATTCATGCAACTATCTCAAATCCGTAACACCATCACTCAATTAGAATCCTTACTTCACCACCCTCAACAGCGCAACAAACATAACATTCAACATATCACAAGCTTAAAAATTGATTGTAACATAGATCAAGAATCGCCACAACCAATTCACGGTGGAAACTCAAAATCTGACTAAACTATAGATTAATATAGGACTTACCCCCAATTACAGTCGTACAGCCGGTAATTTTCAAATAGAACCTCACTGCCCCTTTTTCGACTATTCACAACCACACCTTCATTGTCGACATAGCTTCACAGCCAAGAACAAAGCATCACCACCATTTACAGTCACTCACAGTGATTCACAATCGTCCTCAACTCCAATCACAGTCGAAATTCTCAACAACACATCACAGCCAAGACACACAACCCTCTTAATCGACCAAAACTCCCATTCGCAGCCAAAATCCCTCGGCAAACAACCTTAAAATCTCGTCCAAGCTCAGGAAAGGAGCAGTGCTCACCTATCTCTGGTGACCATCAACAGCGAAGTCCACAGAACCGACAGCGACCTTCTTCTATCCCCTGTTCGCCGACCCACCTCCTGCCCAAATCAAATCCAATTAACAAACGACCACCACAGCAGGTGTAGGTCTCATCCAAGATCGAAGAAAACAAATCTAGATAGCATGCTCATATCTATGACTAAATCTGAATGCAGTACATCTACCCGGACCAGGTATGAAATTACCCACCTGCTGTAATGCTCGTAATAACAATCTTCACGGCGGAGGTCCTGTCTCGTATCCACGTCCTACACATATCAAACATTATGATTAAGTGCAAATATACGAAGAATAATCGAATCGAATCGTACATCGACTTCGTATCCCCATACCCCGACTACATCATTAACATCAACAAGATTAAAAGGGAAATCCCAACCCTTAAATTAAATTCACCCATATGTCATGTAGTTCCACCCTTAACACAATCATCATAACAATAATTCAAGATTCCAACTATAACACCCTAAACACACCCAAATTCAAGTACCTTACTGTTCAAAATCAATTTAGCTTCTACCCATACATCCATAGCTGATTCACACTAATTGAGCTCTCTCTATTGAACCCACAGCTCATCCACAACGGATCCACATTCATGCAACTATCTCAAATCCATAACACCATCACTCAATTAGAATCCTTACTTCACCACCCTCAACAGCGCAACAAACATAACATTCAACATATCACAAGCTTAAAAAATGATTGTAACATAGATTAAGAATCGCCACAACCAATTCACGGTGGAAACTCAAAATATGACTGAACTATAGATTAATATAGGACTTACCCCCAATTACAGTCGTACAACCGGTAATTTCCAAATAGAACCTCACTGCCCCTTTTTCGACTATTCACAACCACACCTTCATCGTCGACATAGCTTCACAGCCAAGAACAAAGCATCACCACCATTTACAGTCACTCACAGTGATTCACAATCGTCCTCAACTCCAATCACAGTCGAAATTCTCGACAACACATCACAGCCAAGACACACAGCCCTCTCAACCGACCAAAACTCCCATTCGTAGCCAAAATCCCTCGACAAACAACCTTAAAATCTCATCCAAGCTCAGGAAAGGAGCAGTGCTCACCTATCTCTGGTGACCATCGGCAGCGAAGTCCACAGAACCGGTAGTGACCTTCTTCTATCCCCTGTTCGCCGACCCACCTCCTACTCAAATCAAATCCAATTAACAAACGACCACCACAACAAGTGTAGGTCTCATCCAAGATCGAAGAAAACAACACCTACTCACCCGACTCCAACCGATCCTTGAACTCACGGGACGGAGGATCCGATTTGGCGTCGGCGTTGTCCATCGACAGCGGAAGTCCAGCCCTAATCCTCGAGACCGAAGAGATCAGTAACTGTCGGCCTACCGTCAGTGGTTGCAGTGGAGATCAACGACGATAGCCAAGCGTGGTGGTCGCCGGCCGTCCGCGCAGGAGTGGCGTCTACTGATCCTGTGTGCGCGTCGAGCAGGGCGATTAGAATGGGTGTTTCTCTGCCCAAGGACCGCCGGCGGTCATGGATGGTTGCGGGGGCGGCGAGTTGAGGAGGGCGGCGCGCGATCGGGAAGCAGAGGAGCGGAATCGGGATGGAGGAGAAGAGTCGCGCCATGAAAGAGAGGAAATGAATCGGTTTTTAATAAAATGCATTAACTCTTCCGTAACGGGTAATCCAAACAAGCTTTGTAAAAGCCTGTTAAATCTCTCCGTACATAGTATCATAAGAATTCCGTTTAAATCCAGAAAAATTTCTAAAAATTTCTAAAAATTCCACAAGCCAATTTCTTAATTAGCAAGATTTTTTTTTCCCGATATCTTACAATAATGATGATGTGTTTTTCTTTCAAGATGTCCCTTTATCACTGAATCCTACTCAGCAATCATCTCAACAACAGCCATAGAGTTTCCATTGTTATCATCGTAAAGCTAGCTTCTCATTACTACCACGAAATGCTACCTTTTGTTTAGTCAAAAATCTCACAAGTGAAATTAAGCAGTGCAATACCTTCCTCTAATGCTCTTTTGCCTTCTTGGTTGGATCTTAACTAGCATGATCAATTGTTGTACCTTTCACTAATCTAATACATAATTCAGACCAGCTAGCATAATAGTGGCATGCTCAATACTCGTCTCATGTTTTTTAAGACTACTACTAAGATGTCCCTAATCATAGTATCCCTCATTTGCTAGTTGACTTGGTTGAGGTCCTTTTTAAATAACTTGCAAACAAATGAAATACTTTAAGTGCTTTTGAATAGACCAACCAATCTCTATAGTGTTTTTGACCATTTGGCAAAATTCAAGTATAGAAATCTTTAGAGAATTGTTTATTTGATGTATTTTTGGGACCTTTCCCTGTTAATACATCTCTTATAGGATCCTTTTCCACTACTTGATCCTTTCACTTAGGATCTAAATTTTTTCAGCTTCTAGGATCAAAAATGTTAAGTGGAATTAATGAACTTGATTCTTCATTCACTACATTAATAATATCATCATCACTTTTAGAAGAATTATTTCCAAAGTCTAACCATCACCACTTTCATTGCCTTCAATCTCATTCACATCTTCTTCTATATCATTTTCTATAACTAAATTTTCGTGCAATTTATTATAATTATTTTCTTTTTTTCTTTGCATTATCCAAATCTTCAAGTGATGGATTTTTTTATTCTTGGACAATAAATCGGTCAATCACCCTTCTTTGAGACTCAATAAATTCTTTAATTTTTTGTTTGCGTTTATCATGTTCTAATAGATATTTCCTAGTAGTAGGCATTCTAATTTTCTACAGAAAAATAAACAAATCAAGCTCTCAAACAATCATTTAATTTATAGACATTAGACAAGTATTTATTATAAAATGTTCATTTTAACTTTAACAATGCTAAACTGGAATTTAAACAACTAATTAACTTTTCAGAATCCTTTAAAATATTCAAACTTTGCATTTCACTTCCAAAAATCATACATTAAATTTTCAAATATCATATTTGACAATTCAATGTATCGACACTCCAAAATTAAATTATTCAATGCTAAAACATGCAAAAATTCTCTGAATAAATAATTTAAAATTTCAAAAATTTTAAAGATTGATTTTCACAATTCAAGTTTCAAAAGGCCTACTTTTGAATTGAAACAACTAAACGCAAGGTTAACTCGAAATAAAAATACAACCTTGATATTCGATTTGAATTGAAACAGACAACTTCCGAAGCAAAAGCTTCAATATCTACACAATAACACTGCAGTACAACTAATTTAATCAGTAATCAACCACAATTCATAAGTTTCAAACTAAAATCAAAAAATAAGTTTGGATTTTTCTAACCTTGCAAAATAAACTTGGAATTTCACTACCTAAAGGTGGAAATCGATCTAAAATATTATAAAAGACATTGACCTAGATTGCACAACGACTAGCAACAACAAATGAGGTGGCGTGCATGATAGAGACGTGCGATGAGGGTGATCAATCAAACTTAGATTTGAGGATTTTTTTTTTTTTTGCAATTTTATCACCAAAACATAGCCCAAGCTGAGCTCTATCCAAAATCGTGATCAATTTTTAGTTTCTGATACCCGATGGCTAGAAATGACGGTCAGCCGATGGCTAAAATAAGTCTCCAGTCGAGTCGTCAGTCGAGGATCTTCTAATTCTATAGTTGGCCAAAAAATAGACAGTCGAGTCTTTTCTAGTGTCAGTCGACTGATATTTAGCGACGAAATGAGATTGTTTCGTCGTTAATTTGTCAGTCGAGTCGCTACTCAAGTCTCTCCCGATTATGTGGCGGGCCAAAAAAATAGACAGTCGGCTGCTAATTTATTACGTCACTCGACTGATGGTTGACGACGAATTTGTGATATTTCATCGTCAATATCGGTGATTTTCTTCTTTCTAACATTCTAGATTTTGCGACGAAAGTTTTATTTTTGGCCACGTTTTTTATTTCATCGGTAATTTTAACAACGAAAAAGCCTTAATTCATTGCTAATTTGTCTTTGCGACGAGCTTATTACGATGACTCTAACTAGCAACCAAACTATTTCATCGTAAAATATATTTAGCGGCAAAATTGTGGTATTAGCGACGAAAAAAATTCGTCGCTATTTTCCATTTTTGTTGTAATGGGTGAGGATTTCCGTCTTTGAGAGATTTTAGAGAATTTTTTTTTTTACTTATGAGGAGAATAAATAGTTGTGAAGAAAGAGAAAATCTAACTTGTTTCGTTAATCTTTATTAAAAAAAAAAATTGGGGCGACCTCTAAGGTAGGGTCCTATTCAACAATCCCATCTTGACCATCCTAGGGTCGACTCTCGGTGTAGATTAAGATTTCATAATAGATATTTTTTTCCTTTTGATGTTGTTGGAAACAACCAACAAGATAAGATTATCTATAAGTGATATCCCCTTCATGGACAAAATAAATATTTCATTGGCGAAGCACCAACCTAAATCAACAATATCATACTTGATGTTCCACTACTTGTTTATTTGAAATGTAATGAGTATCATTGATATTATATTATTTCCATCTTGAACTTTATCTGAACAAAAAAAGCCTAAAAAAATATCTTTATGAGATTATTATTTTTTTAAAAACAAGTATAAATTAAGTTAATCAACAAGAGACAAACAACAGTGAATTTCTTATAGTAGTTCAATCATTTAGTATATATTTAATGGTAGTGCACAATCATTTTCCAAGTAGTTGCAATTAAGTTTTAAGTCTAGAAATTGGAAATCAAAACGACAAATATATTCAAATATGTCGTTTTATAAATATCCACATTGACCATAGTATATCTCAATAATCCTCATTCATAATCAAAGTAGTTGAAGGATAATTAATGAGTCAAATTTTTTTTTTCTTTCAAGTTGATGCAACAATCGAACTTTTAGTCGATTTGCCAAGACAATGGATTCAGGAATGAGGAATCATATTCACCATGCAAAGTTATTTTTTTTTTAAATATCATCAATCTAACACAAATTCTAAAATATCTATGCTGTTGTCGTTAAGATGATGGCATGATATCAAAATAGCAACTTACCAATTTAGCAAGTTGCTTACTAGGCTTGTATGTGACATCTATCTAGTTTATAATAAATTCATTCGATCATTTATATATATATTTTAAATCTAGCACAATTAATTTATATTTTATTCATTCTAACACAACCAATAAACTTCTTTCAAATCTAACACAAGTAATATATATATATATATATAATCATATAAGTTCTTTAAAAAATAGTATAATGTTTTAAAATGAAATTATTTAACTAAAAAAAAAGGGAAATTTAAGAGTAGTAAACCTACTAGCTATTATGATAGTAGCTAGTTGAAATTAAACAAGATGACCTAACCAAAATATATTGGGGTAAAAAGTAATAATGCACTGTAAAGGTTATACCTTGGATTTTCACTTCGACTTTCATTTATAATTAGTTACAAATTAAATAAGATTAATTATAAAGATCATCACTTTAGTCTTATACCTTTTCCCTATTTCTTCAAACTTTTAACATCTTCAATTATGTTTCGACCTTCTTTGTTTTTGATGGAGACTATAGATCACTACTAATTGTCAATCATACCTACCTTACTAATCTAATAACAGAAATCACATCCATGTAACTCCGCGATCAGTAAAATACCAAATTATTTTTGATATAATTAAGCGACTCAAAGCATGATTACCTTAGTCATATTCGATTTACATTTGAGGTAAGTTCTATAGAGATTTTAATTTGTCTATGAATTTTTTATGAGTAAAAGTAAGATATTGATACCTGGGTACGACTAAAAGACAGGATTTAACAAACAGGATGAACCCACTGCGAATGCCACACTTCTTTTATATACCGGACGCCCTGCGTTTCGGCTCGGACTTCTTTTATATACCGGACGCCCTGCGTCTCGGCTCGGACTTCTTTTATAATACCGGATGCCCTGCGTCTCGGTTTGGACCTCTCTTATACCGGACGCCCCCCGGATTTCCCCGATATTAGGCTCCCTGCACCTGAAGTAGAGTCGTCGTAGGAAGAAGGATCCATTTTATTGTAAGCTAAGGAGGTAGGCTATTTCATCAAGTTGAAGGAGCAAATTCCCCTTGAAAGGATAAATCACTGACAAGGTTCAGAGGAATGTCTGCGACATTAATAGAGAATGGTCTCCTATCAACCGCGCAGCGTGTATTAATTACTGCTCACGTCTAAGGGCAGATTTCCCTGCCAAAATCTCAAGGGATTAGCCGCAACATTAATTGAGACTTGTCTCCTATCAACCGCACGACGTGTAGTAATTACAGCCCACGCACGGGATGCAGTCCAGGTAACAATGATTATAATGTGCGGTCCATTAGGCCCCGTCACTTCTGTGGACAGAGCTCCTCGAGAATAGAGCCTCCCTTCTATATATAGGACCTTCCTGGGAAAGGGGAGGTAAGTTTTGGTCAAAACATTAATACTAGTTTCTCTGAGTTCTTTTTCCTCTCCCAGCTAAGTTCTGTCTTGAGCGTCGGAGGGGCCGTGCCGAGATCTCTCTCGGTGCCCTTAACCGATTGCTACTGCGCAGGCTCACCACTCGGCTCGACCCGCATCTCTCTGCTCAGCTACCTGGCGTGATTGATTTTCCATAATCAGCTCAACGATTACAGGCTGCACGTCTCTCCGCCAAAGCGTCCACATTTACCGGTTTGCGCTGCCTGGACACCTTGCCATCACAGTCTCGACGGGCATCATAATTGGCGTCGTCTGTGGGAAGGAGAAACAAACAACGCCTGAGGCAAAGATGGCGGACCAAGGAGCGAATTCAAGTAATCACAACCTCGCGGGCGAAAGCTTAACGAGGGAAAGCATCATGACACTCGTCAAGACAACCATGGAAGACATCCTGCGTGACCTCATCCCTCGGGGAAATCCCCCACTGACAACCCCTTCTAACCCACTCCAGGGCCCTACTCCAGCTTCTGTGTCGACCACTCCAGCTACTCCCAGATCGACTCCCACCGTTTGGCCATCGTCTGAGTCATCCTCTACTGCTTCGTCTTCATGATCCTCTGGGGAGACCCCTTCATATACACCATCTGAGAAGGATCCCAAAAAGGGGAAGGCTCCTGCTGTCGATCTGAATCCCCCTCGCTCCCAAAGATTATAGCGACGAGAATGCCCAAGTCCTTGAGCCGATCGCATAGGGGAATATAACGGCTCGGCTGATCCAGAAGAATATTTGGGAAGATTTAGAAAGGCGGCATTAATCCATAATTACTCGGATGGAGCAAAATGTAAGGTTTTCTCTCTTAATCTGATTGGCCCCGCACAAAGGTGGTTTGACCGACTGCCAGCTGGGTCCATTCATTCTTTCCAAGAACTGTCCTTACTATTCCTACAAAGATTTACCAGTAGTAAACGATATTGGCGGACAACCCAGTACCTCATGACCATGAAACATGAACGGGGAGAATCCTTGAGGGACTATTTGCACCGTTTCAACCGAATAGCTGTGGATGTTCCGGATGCCTCGCCAAAAACAGTGGTAGATGCTTTCTCTCATGGTCTCGTGCGGGGGGACTTCTCCAAATCCCTAATGAAGAGGTTGCCTCCCCACTTCGAAGCCTTGTTGGCTAGGGCTGAAGCATATATTAACTTGGAGGAAGCCGAGAAGGCAGCTGACGGACAAAATCAATTGGAGCATCCCAAACCCCATAAAAACGTCCAGAAAGCCTCTCTACCTCTCCGACCACCTGGGTGTCATGTTTACCCCCCACGCCTCGTAAAGGATAGGACCATTCATACTATCCGAGAATTGCCCGCCATACCACAAGAACGAGGTCCTTTCTGCGCCTTTCATCAAGTATACGACCATTCAACCCGGGAGTGCCGCGTCCTAGCCAATGAAATTAGGCAAGTGATAAAGGAACAGCAAGGCGAAGCCTCTCGAAGACCAGAACCACGGGAGCCTACCCACCGAAATCCGGCCAGAAGGGCTCCCCGACCAAATCCTGAACAGCAAAGGTCGGCTCAAGCCCCTCGAAGGTCGCAGGACACTCCAGAAGAAAACCTCCCTTCCCCCCACTCGCCTCAAGCACTCAACACTCCACATCGGGGGACAATCAACATGATTGCAGGAGGAGCTACGGATGGGGACTCAAACCGAGCCAGAAAGGCTCACGGTCGGCGGCTGGAAAATATGCAAGTAAGCGGCAATCCAACCCTTGCAGACAAACCAGCAATCGAGTTCGGCCCCGGAGATCTGCGGGGAGTAGTTACTCCCCACGACGATGCCTTGGTGGTGAAGGCTACAGTGACCAATTACGATGTAGCTCGGATCTTCATTGACACAGGTAGTTCGGCTAACATATTGTTTAAAGATACTTTTGACCGTATGCAGCTTGAGAGCTCCTGGCTCCAGCCTATGAACACCGCTTTGTATGGCTTCTCGGGACACGAGGTCACTCTGCTCGGCCGAATCAACCTCCCTCTCTCTCTGGGAGAAGAACCCTCCCGTCGGACACGGACGGTCACTTTTACTGTGGTGAACGCTGTCTCCGCGTACAACATTATTTTGGGAAGGTCGGCCCTACATTCCTTCGAAGCTGTCGTCTCCACTTATCACCAGAAAATTAAATTCCCTGTAGGCAGCCAGATCGGGGAAGTAGCCGGAGACCAGATGGCGGCTCGAAAGTGTTACGTGGAGGAGGTTCGTACAGGACCTCGAAAGAGTCGAAAAACAGAAAGCACCAGCATATATACCCTGAGGGAAGTCCCTTTTGTAAACACTGAGGAAGAAGAGATACAAGTATGGCCGAATCAGCCCGAGCGGATCCTTCGAATAGCTGCAGATCTACCAGAAGAATTGAAGCAGAAGATCAAAGAGTGCCTAACCAGCAACATAGACGTCTTCTCTTGGTCGAATGAACAACACCAGGGCATCCCTCGAACAGTCATGGAGCATAAGCTGAGTATCTTCCCAGGGTCGCGGCCCATTCGGCAAAAAAGAAGGCATTTTGGACCAGAAAAGGATCAAATCATCCGAGTCGAGGTGCAGAAGCTCCTGCAAGTAGGATACATCCGAGAAGTACAGTTCTCGGAGTGGCTGGCTAATGTAGTACTGGTACCAAAGCCGGGAGGAAAGTGGAGGGTCTGTATAGATTTTAGGGATCTTAATAAAGCATGCCCTAAAGATTGCTACCCTCTGCCTCGAATAGACCAGGTAGTGGACTCCACTGCTGGCTGTGAATTAATTTGTATGTTAGATGTGCACCAGAGATATCATCAGATTCCGCTCGCTATAGAGGATCAAGAAAAGGTTAGTTTCATCACTGCGGACGGGACCTTCTGTTATAAGGTCATGCCGTTTGGTTTAAAGAATGTCGGAGGCACCTATCAAAGGATGATGAATAAAGTGTTCCGGCCACAAATAGGCCGAAACCTAGAGGTGTATGTCGATGATGTCCTTATCAAAACCGTCAAAGTCGAAGACATAATCTTTGACATGAAGGAAACATTTGGCACCTTGCGACATTACGGGATTCGGCTTAACCCAAGCAAGTGCATATTTGGAGTCTGCGGAGGCAAATTCCTAGGGTACATTGTTACCGAGCGAGGCATTGAAGTCAACCCTGAAAAAGTCCAAGTCTTACAGAACATAGCTTCCCCTCGCAGTATCAAAGAAGTGCAAAAACTGTTGGGCCGAATTACGGCACTCTCAAGGTTCATCTCTAAGTCGGCAGAGCGGACCCTCCCCTTCTTCAAAATACTCCGCAAGTCGACTCGGTTTTCATGGGATGACAAATGCGAGCGGGCCCTGACAGAATTAAAGCAGTATATAGCCAACTTGCCTACATTGGCCAAACCGGTCCTCGGAGAAGAGTTGCAATTATACCTGGCCTCCTCAGAAGAAGTTGTGGCATCCGTATTGATCCGTCAAGAAGCAGGTAAACAACTGTCCATTTACTTTGTCAGTCATTTATTAAAAGGCGCCGAAAGCAGGTACACAACCCTGGAGAAGCTAGTTTTTGCCCTGCTTATAACGGCTCGGAAGCTCCGACCCTATTTTCTCTCTCATCCAGTCACGGTCTTAACCAATAGTGGCATCGGAAGGGTATTAAACAATCCAGAAGCATCCACCCATTTAATCAAATGGATCACGGAGTTGGCTGAATATGATATCCAATATCAACCTCGTCCCGCCCTCAAAGCGCAAGTATTGGCGGATTTATTGGCTGAAACATCTGGGATAGGAAAGAATGAAGAATGGAAGGTCTATGTGGATGGTTCGGCAACCAAACAAGGCAGTGGAGTAGGATTATTATTAATATCCCCCCAAGGGGATGCCATCAAGATAGCAGTACAACTCAACTTCCGGGCTTCTAACAATGAAGCCGAATATGAGGCCCTATTGGCAAGGATGCAAGCCGCTCGTCATCTTAGAGCTGCGCGGATTTCCCTGCATTCCGATTCCCAATTAGTCGTAGAGTAGCTCAAGGGATCATTCGACGTCAATAACCCGAGACTAAAACGCTACAAACAGGCTTATCAAAGGTTAGCCGCGGAGTTTCAAGAAGTAGTCCTACACAAGATACCCAGAGCCGACAATCAGAGAGCTGATGAATTGACCCGTATGACTAGTACCCTTGCCGCATGGAGCTTGGAAGACTCAGTAGCTGAGGTGCAGCTCATCTCCAGTATAAACCAAGAACCACTGGTATCTCACAGCCCGCCAGATTGGAGGAAGCCCTTAACCGATTACATCAAGAGCAGGGTACTACCTGATGACCAGGCAGAAGCCCGAGTCATCAAAAGGAGGAGCACTCATTTCGTCTTGATAGGGGATACATTGTACAAACGATCCTTTGCTCGACCCTTGCTTAAATGTCTCGGCCCAGAAGAGGCAGAATATGTTATGCGGGAAATACATGAGGGCTGCTGTGGAAACCATGGGGGGGGGGGAATTTCTCTCGCAAGGAAGATCCTACTAGCTGGATATTTTTGGCCCACTTTACAAAAAGATGCCTCCCATTGCGTACAGGTATGCCTTAGCTGTCAGAAACATCAAAATTTCTCTCAAAAACCGGCTGAACTGTTGAAGGCCTCTGTTGTCTCTTGCCCGTTCGACCAATGGGGGATGGACATAGTAGGACCTCTACCTACAGGGTCGAATCATAAAAAATTCTTACTAGTAGCGGTGGACTATTTTTCCAAATGGGTAGAAGCAGAGCCGCTAGCTAAGATAAATGAGGAGGCCGTATTAAAATTTCTGTGGAAAAATATAGTATGCCGATTTGGCGTTCCCAGGAAGTTGGTCTCTGACAATGGGCGACAATTTCAAGGCCGTAAGCTGAAAGATTGGTGCCAATAGTTGGAGATCCGGCAAGTCTTCACCTCGGTAGCTTATCCGCAAAGCAATGGACAAGCCGAAGTCACCAATCGAGAGTTGATTCGAGGACTGAAGATCAAGCTCGACCATACAGAAGAGAGCTGGGTGGATGAGTTACCTAGTATCTTGTGGGCCTACAGAACTACTCCCAAGGACAATACTGGCCTCACTCCGTTCCATCTAGTCTATGGGGCAAAGGCACTCGTTCCGGTAGAAATTGGCGAGAGATCTCCCCGAGTATTTGTTTACACACATTCCGATGAAGCCAACCAAGAAAAGAGATTAATCGAGCTGGACTTGGTGTCTGAGACCAGAGAACAGGCAGCCAGTCGAATGCACGCCTTCCGGAGGAAAATGACCCAAGCTTACAACAAAAAAATAGTGCCTCACTCTTTTCAGCTAGGAGATTTTGTATGGAAAAAAGTCCAACCAGCCGGAGAGGTTCGTAAATTATCACCCCGATGGGAAGGCCCGTATAAGGTCATCAAGAAACTCAGCTCAGGCGCGTATTACCTCCAAGATAAGGAAGGGAAGGAACTCGGTCGGCCCTGGAATGCTTTCCATTTACGGCCTTATTATGCTTGACAGACTCCTGTGTAACAAGGTGCCTTTATAATGAAAGTTCTGCTTGAGCTCTTTTCCAAGAAAATTTGGGTCATTCTCCTTGGGTATCGCTTCTCAGCTGGTCCCAAGTATTTTTAATACGGCTAAGTATCTTCAATACGGTCATTCTCCTTGGGTATCGCTTCTCAGCTGGTCCCAAATATTCTCAATACGGCCAAATATTTTCAATACGGCCATTCTCCTTAGGTATCGCTTCTCAGCTGGTCCCAAGTATTCTCAATACGGCCAAATATTTTCAATACGGTCATTCTCCTTGGGTATCGCTTCTCAGCTAGTCCCAAGTATTTTCAATACGGCTAAGTATCTTCAATACGACCATTCTCCTTGGATATCGCTTCTCAGCTTGTCCCAAATATTCTCAATACGGCCAAATATTTTCAATACGGCCATTCTCCTTGGGTATCGCTTCTCAGTTGGTCCCAAGTACGACCAAATATTTTCAATACGACCATTCTCCTTGGGTATCGCTTCTCAGCTGGTCCCAAGTATTTTCAATACGGCTAAGTATCTTCAATACGGCCATTCTCCTTGGGTATCGCTTCCCAGTTGGTCCCAAGTATTTTCAATACAGTCATTCTCCATGAATTTCACACGTTTCCTTTGAGCTGCCTATCGAGGGTAACCTAGGTGGCAAGTATTCGACTATGTCCCGCATGTCGTTAAAGATGGTCTACTCGGTTCTCGAGCCTTTCGGTCGGTCCTCATTTCAGTTAGTTTCTCATTATACGAGGTACGCTTGATGCTATATTACAAGAACAGTTAGAAATTATTAGATTTTATATTAAAAAGATGGACATGTCTGTTTAGAAAAGGCCGCTAGGGCCACAAAATTCCTTAATTACAAAAGACTGTGAAAAGTAACCGAATAGACTAGACCGACACTACTGAGGAGGACCCCCTAAAGCCGAATCCGGGGTCTCGTCGACAAGACGTTGCAAGTCCAAGAAGTCGACGGAGACCCCCTCGGGTGGGTACCCGGCTTCCTTGAAGTGTCGGATGGCCCCCTCATAGCCTATCTCTAGGAGATCTAAGGTACGACCCCCCAGGATGTCCGCGAACTCTTCCGAAGCAAGGAAGGTTTTCTTCCGCTTCTCCCACCAGCCTTCCTCGCCCGCCCGATAAGAAATAAGCTCCTCTCTGGCCTTCTCGGCTCGATCCGACAGCTCGTTCCGCCGTTTGGCCTCTTGTTCTGCCTGGGCGGCTCGGGCCCGCTCGACGTGTAAAAAGCGAGCCTCCGCTTCTTGGGCTCTGGCCTTGTACTCTGCCACTTCTGCGGCCTTCGCCTCCAGTTGGGCTTCCTGGAGTTTCATCTCCTGTGCCCTTAGTCGGAGGTCATCCTCAAACCGGGCAGCCCGGGCTTAGAAAAGAGCCGCCTCGGACTGAGCTAAGCCCAGCTCCGTCTCTTTGTCCCGGAGTTGGGTCTTTAGGCCGGCCGTCTGTGCCCGCATTTGATGGAAGGCAGCTATCAGGGGGGGTATCCGGGCCATCAACTCCAGGTGGTATCCCCAGAACTGCGAGAAAAATAAGGATGGTCAAAGTAGCAGAACTCACCAAGGGGAAAATAAGCGAAAAGTAAATTACCTTGGTGAGATAAATATTCATCTCGTCGCTAATCGCTGGGATGGATTTCCCTCTAACAGAGTCACCCACAGCATCCCGGATCTCTTGAAGAAAGCTCCGAGAGGGTTGTCCCTGATTTGGCTATGGTCGACCGGATACTTCCGGCAGGGGACTAGGACCACGCCGAAGCGAAGGTTCCTCGGGTGCCGAGGTGCCCCTCGGCAGTTCTTCTCGTAAGAACTCTGGGGGGTCTGGCACTGCGCCGCTGGGCCCTTCTCCACTCAGACCAGCCGAATGACGCGGGCTTGGGAAGGAAGAGAGACGGGGAGAAGAGTGCTGGGAGGAGCTTCCCTCGGGGGAAGAGAGCACTTGTCGGCTCCTCTTGTGCTGTCGTTGATGCTCCCCCGAATCCCCTGAGCTTATCACCTCCGCCACCATGGAGGGCCTAGGTGGAGGAGGAACTCCAGAGCCTTCCCCTTCGGGTTCTTCAGACGGAGCATCCTCGGGGGGAATGATCTGCGCCCTTCTCCACTTCAACTTTTTGCTGATAGAAGCTCGAATCATGACTTCAGTTGTTAAGAAGGAAAGAAACGAGTTAGGAAAATTGATAATAATAATAAAGAGAAGAGAAGAGGGAAGCCAGAGAAATTCTTTACCTAAGGAGCCACTCAGCTCGGCTTCTATTGGACTTATATCAAAATAATGTAAAAGTCCTTCCTCCAGCAGGACGTTCACATCGAACCTCAGGCCGAGTAGAACTGAGGCCATCTCTTGATAAGTCCTGGACTTTCGGAACGACCGAATGGAAGGAGAAGGGGGCAACTCGAGTTGCCATCTGGTGGGCCATAGGAAGGGGGATTCGGGACGAACGTAAATGAATTTGGACTTCCAATACTTGTGAGAAGTAATCAGGTTCGACAAGAATTTCACTTCTTGTCGAGCCGAGAAGAAGAAGACGCCGACTTCTTTCTTCTTGGGGAGAAAACAGGAGTGAAAGGCTTCGACAGAAAGAGGGAGGTGATAAAATAAGAAGATAATAATAAAGCTGTTGATAATACTAAAGGCGTTAGGAGCTAGTTGATTAATAGGTATCCCAAAGTATATGGATAATTCGGTGAAAAAAGGATGAAGAGGGAACCGAAGGTGGGTAAGAAGGTGGTAAATTCGGGAGGGGGTTCGTGAGGGCGCTGATCCGGTTGAGGGGCTCGAAGCCGGTAGGAATTAGGGATGTGAAAAGCAACCCGTGCCTCGGAACGAATCTCCAAGTCGATGGTGCTGCGAGCTCTCAAAAACCAGAGGTCGGTCTTTGGAGCCATGAAACAAAAACCGAAAACACAAGGAAAGGGGAGGAATGAGGAACTTACTAGTAGAGCGGCGCTGGGGAAGGAGAAAGGAATGGTCGAGGAACGGGGGAGGAAAGCAGCAGGCAAGAAAATGACGGAGAAGTAGGGATGGGGATTTACTTATAGCGGCAACCCGGCGACCTCCTTTTCTGAGGTTTCTTCCGGAAAGCCACGTGGTACAACTAGGAAAACCCCAGGGAGAACAGAATGATCATCATCGGATCATCGCATTAATGGACATTGATAAGTGTGTCCAAAAGCAAGATCCTCTCCGTCTCCCGAGGGGCCTTTACCATGCCTCATTAAAAGAGCAATAGGAGGGAAAATCATGGTTTGGTACGAACCAGTCTAGTCAGTCAGGCTGCGCCTGTCCTTCGACTAGACTCAAGGGGGGGGGGGGGGGAGACTCATGATACCTGGGTACGACTAAAAGACAGGATTTAACAAACATGATGAACCCACTACGAATGCCACACTTCTTTTATATGCCTGACGCCCTGCATCTCGGCTCGGACTTCTTTTATATACTGGACGCTCTGCGTCTCGGCTCGGACTTCTTTTATAATATCGGACGCCCTGCGTCTCGGCTCGGACTTCTTTTATATACCAGACGCCCTGCGTCTCGGCTTGGACCTCTCTTATACCGGACGCCCCGCGTCTCGGCCCGGATTTCCCCGATATCAGGCTCCCTGCACTTGAAGTAGAGTCGTCGTAGGAAGAAGGATCTATTTTATTATAAGCTAAGGAGGTAGGCCATTTTATCAAGTTGAAGGAGCAAATTCCCCTTAAAAGGATAAATCACTGACAAGGTTCAGAGGAATGTCTGCGACATTAATAGAGAATGGTCTCCCATCAACCGCGCAGCGTGTATTAATTACTGCTCACGTCTAAGGGCAGATTTCCCTGCCAAAATCTCAAGGGATTAGCTGCAACATTAATTGAGACTTGTCTCCTATCAACCGCACGACGTGTAGTAATTACAGCCCACGCGCGGGATGCAGTCCAGGTAACAATGATTATAATGTGCGGTCCATTAGGCCCCGTCACTTCTGTGGACAGAGCTCCTCGGGAATAGAGCCTCCCTTCTATATATAGGACCTTCCTGGGAAAGGGGAGGTAAGTTTTGGTCAAAACATTAATACTAGTTTCTCTGAGTTCTTTTTCCTCTCCCAGCTAAGTTCTGTCTTGAGCGTCGGAGGGGCCGTGCCGAGATCTCTCTCGGCACCCTTAACCGATTGCTACTGCGCAGGCTCACCACTCGGCTCGACCCGCATCTCTCTGCTCGGCTATCTGGCGGGATTGATTTTCCATAATCAGCTCAACGATTACAGGCTACACGTCTCTCCGCCAAAGCGTCCACATTTACCGGTTTGCACTGCCTGGACACCTTGTCATCACAGTCTCGACGGGCATCAGATATAAAGGTAGACTTTTAGTACTTGACATAACGAAAAATCATATACTACAATAGAGACATCATTGGATCGGCAAAAACTCACATAATATTGAAATCAGTGGTCGAGTAGTCCGTCCACACCATAGAAATAACTGAAATTATTGCCCTAGCAATAATATGTACTTCAAAGCATGTGAAAATTATCATGCCACCAATTAATTAAGGGCAAGTGGCCCTAGCTACTGATCATGTTATTTCTCTAAATTAAGAAGATTTAGAGAAAGGGCTTGTTTTACATGTTTATAAATTAGGTCAATATGTTTTAATTAAATTAATATATATGCTATAATTTAAAGCGTTGACAGTACAAATGAAGTGCGCCATGCAAATGATCAGCACTGCCGCCGAAAATTTGACAAAGTACGTTGCCGCAT
This sequence comes from Wurfbainia villosa, assembly GCA_025175895.1. NCBI lineage: Eukaryota > Viridiplantae > Streptophyta > Magnoliopsida > Zingiberales > Zingiberaceae > Wurfbainia > Wurfbainia villosa. Next base: position 3,568,327 of record CM046005.1, read on the forward strand.
AATTCTTTCTTTCTAAATTCTGTAATAAAAATATCTGTGGACACGTCGTTGATAAGCAAACTGCATGCATTAACGGCAGGAACACGTAGACCCTCATTATTATATGTATGCATATTTTCCATTATGCGAGTGATATATTGACCGAGAACAATCAGCACACAATTATATATGTATGATATCATGTAATTAATTATTCTGCGTACGTCGGTATCGTTAATTAATAATCAAATTTTAGAAGGTGGATTCCCATGGTGTCGGCGTTGGGTGGGACGACGAGTTCCGCTGGGTACTTGTCGATCTCGTCTGCCCACGGGTTGAGATCGGGGTCCTCCGCAACCGGATCGATGGCCCGGAGCGCCCTCCACACCGCGCTGTTGCACTTGAATCCGCCGCCCAGCGCGATCTGCCACACGCGGTCGCCCTTGTGCACGCGGCCCTTGGCCTCCATGTAGGTCAGCGAGTACCAGATTGAGCTGCTCGACGTGTTGCCGAAGTGGAACAGCGTCATGCGCGACGGCTCCAGGTGCCACTCGGTGAGCTTCAGGTGGCGCCCCATCTCGTCGATCACCGCGCGACCGCCGGCGTGGACGCAGATGTGCTGGACCGCGCGCTTGAAGTCCGGCACGTACGACTTCGCGCTGGACTTGGTCAGCCGCCCCGCTAGCCACGAGGCGACGAAGAGCAACTTCTCGGAGGCGGGGAGGATGAGGGGGGCGAGGGTGGTGAGATTCAGGCGGAGGGCGTCGGACGCCACCGCCATGATGTCCTTGGAGAGCGCGATGCCCAGCTTGCCTTCGGCGTCCACCGCCTGTGCCGCAGCCTTGAAGCACCGGTCCTCGGCGCCCATGTGCGTGCGGACCACGTGCATCAGCTGGTATTTGGACCGCCGCCGCTCGCTGCGCTTGTTGGTCAGTAGCACGGCGGCGCCGCCCACTCGGAACAAGCAGTTGGACACCAGCATCGACCGGTCGTTCCCCTCGTACCTGCAATTCTCAAATTTCAATCAACTCATTCAGATAAATAGCATTTGTAGACAATTTTATTCGGATCCAATGGCTGCAGAAGAAATTATTATCTGGATTTCATGACAAAGAAATGGTTATGAATGTATGCATCAGAACAGATTAACGATTAAAGAATGAAGGAATTAAGCTCTATTTAATTTATTTTCTTCGAGGAAAATAATTTTAAAATTATAGGAGAAACCAAATGCAAAAGGCTTCAAAAATGAAGATTATCAATTTTTTTTTTGGAAGTTTATGTTAAATTTTGCCCAATCCATTCCCCATCGATCGGCACTGAAGTCTCACCGCCGGAACCCTAACCTGGCCTCACCGCTCGGTCCCTAACGTTACCTCTCGATCGGTCCCACCTCGCAGTCCGAATCCATTCGCCGGCCGCTAGTTCGACCTTTATCTTCGTCGCTTTCGATCCCTATCCGCCGTTTAAACTACGACGACCTTAACCCTCGATCCCACTTCGTTGACGTTGTCCTCCCCTTCGCCGGCGAGGAATGAACTTAAAGGGTAAAAAAACTGAAAGAACTAGAAACTTTGAGAACTGCGCATAACATGTGGCATGCACGAACGTCCCTTTAGTAGGTTAGACGACGCACGGGCCGGGGAAGGCGAGTGCGGAGCCTTCGCCACAGTGTTTTCCTATGATCACGACGTCGAAAGTTGTACCTGCCGCACATGGAGGTGTTCTCGATGCTGACTACGATGGCATATGAATTGCGGTTGAGCTGGAGGAGATCCCTGGCGAGGGCCACCGCGATCGGGCTCGCGCTGCACCCCATCCCGCCCAGGCTGAACGTGATCACGTCGTGCCGGAGCTTGAACCTGTTGACCACCATCGCCGACAGAGACGGCGCCGGGTTGTACAGCCCGCAGTTGACGATCAAGATGTCGATGTCCTCCGGCTTCAGCCCCGTCTTCTTTAGCAGCGCCTCGATGGGCTCAAACATCACGGCGCACGCCTCCTTCCGCGCCTCCACCGGGTGGTTGTACGACCGCGAGCGCACCACCTTCTCCGGAAGGTACGTGTCGTGGCCGAGGCCGGCGCGCTCCAGGACCCTGCGCTGGAACTCGATGTTCTCCTGCGGGAAGACGCCGATGAAGTCGGCCACGGACATGAACTCGTGGTTCGTCTTCTTGGCCTTGTAGCAAGCGATCTCCATGAGATACACCGGCCGCGGCCGCCACAGAAGATAGATGACGACGAGGCAGAGCAGGAGGCATCCACCGAGGACCACGGTGGTCAAGTTCAGCCGATGCCGGAGATCATCCAACGAGGCAACCGTCGGCATCTGGATGAGGAACAAAGCGACCAAAAGGGTGACGAGGAAGTAGACGCCATGATCGAAGAGGTAATCGACGGCGAGCTTCGCGTACCGCTCGCTCTCTTTAACCATGTTGTTTCAGATAAACTATATAATTAATAATTTACTTTGTTCATGATTTAGAGAGACAATGCAGAATTTATAGATACATTTACGATCGGCAAGAATTCAAGAAGATGAGGAAGGTGATCGCCTGTCCAATTAATTTCTTCATTTCACACTAAACTTAGAAAATTACGCTCTCATTATTAATGAGGATGCATATCTTTCTTCCTCGCAGAGGAATGTCCTGATCAAAGAAATAACTTCATGATCCAGCTAATTAAACCAGAGAAAAAAAAGATCTACCAACACTAACACTTTTAAATGTAAGGTGTAAATTTGTATAGATATTATATATATTATAATTTCTCCAGGATCGATCTTCTTTTTTTTAAAAAAAAAAAATCTTAGCCATGCTTAAAATTTTTATTTTTCACTTCCATAATTTCAAAAGTTCTTATCAATATTGAATCCTCCAACTAGAAGTCTGTAAATGCTAGGGTTAAACTAAAATTATCCTAATTATATATTTGTTGAGCCTTGACTTATCTACCAATTAACCCAAACTTAATGTTTTATATTGCACTCATCATCTTTTTCAATTATTCTCGTTTACAATTTCTCTCTCTTAAATACACGATATATATAGTTGGCTAATGAGAATGGTCAACTTGTTTAAGTCGAATTTGACTCATTTATATCGCAGGAGTTTGAGTTTGAATTTTAGTGAGTGACATTAAATTTGCGTGAGAGTGAACAGTGCTTTCACTGTTCATGTGAATAATATTTTTTACTGTTCACGTAAACAGCTAGCTATATATATATTCTTGAATTCTAAGAGATCGAACGATGAATAATAAAAATATACATAGATGCTACCAATAAATTGTGTAACATTATATATATACACAATTCATCGGTAGCATCCGTGAACACTGAACAGTACTTTTATTATCCACCGTTCGATCCCTTAGGATTCAAGGATTGAGTTATAATGCACATCTGATCGGGCAGTGAATAATGAAGGCACTTTATAGGTATTCACGGATGAATTGTGTAGTATAACATTTCTTTCTGTATATATTTATTTATTTAATTTTTAACTAATTTATTCAATTAGTTAAAGGGTAGTACGGTGCACTAAATTTTTACCAGTGTGAGATTTCGATTAAGAGTCTATTGTACTTAGTCTTATTTTGCTCTGACTCTACATTGATAGATTGATGATGTGGATCCAAGTAGCATAAGGTATGTCGATCCCATGTGAATAAGAAGGAACCACCTTGCGAAGGACAACACAGTTACTAAATCTTAATCTTGGTGTAAAAAGACAAATTCGCTTGCCCTCAGTGCTCCCGCTAGTCGGTCCCAGCCCACAGTCAATACGAATAAGGTAAATCATAGGGAGTATCCAAGGGCTAGTGGGCATGAGAACAGGACTATAGGCATTCCGAAAGGCTTGCAGTTCCTGGAGAACTGACTCTTGCTCATTGATACAATTTTATTATCACGCTAGCCACAAGGTCCTTCTATGGAGACCTACTAAATCTTAATCTTGAACAATGCATAAGGATGACTAATTAGCTTTTGTTTCAAATATAATAAATACCATTATTATTTTTTATAATTATCATTTTTTATTATGCAAAAGACAATAAAATATAGTTTATTATAATAATATATTTTAATTAAAAAAAACATTTTTGGTTTCTCTTCATATTAAAATCATAAAGATGACGACCATGATACTCTAAATTAATAAACAAGATAAGAATAACAACAATCCATGTCGTAGTAGTTGTCCTTTCGAAAGTATATATTCAATGGTACTCCACACAATCCTTTTCAAAGTAGTTGCATATAAATTAACCCAATAAATTAATCATTAATGAAGGCATATACAATTCAAATTCCACCTCTATATTGGAAGGAATCATACACCACCAAAAATAATATAAAAATGTTTTGTTTGAACTATTAGAAGCGACAACAGTGCATAGAAAAGGGTGGTAATATAGTATATATTGTCTTTAGTCTTCTTTAATCATTCACAGATTAGTTGAAGAACAATTAATGAGAGTTTTTTTCAGGTAGTTGCCACAATTGAAGTTTTAGTTGAATTTTTTTGGGGGTAGGGACGAGAAAATAATTGATCCAATGAATATCTGATCTGATCTCACTCAATATGACAAAAAAAAACTTTGAATTATGAGCCATTCATGTAATTAACAGTGAATTGAAGCTACTAGCTATACAATAATACGATAAAAAAAATTATTAAAATTATAAACTTCCATGATTAGATTTGATTTTGGGATGACTAAAGGAACGACGATAGAGCTAAGAGTTTAAACTTGCCGGAGTCTTAAGTGGATGCCAACGAGAGTTTTATGAATCGTGTATGCTTGTATAAGCTACATTTAATTTTATTAAAAAAAATGGAAGTATTATATTAGTGTTCTCTCCCGACTGTCTCTATCAATTGATGAAGTAAATTAGAATTTCAGATGATAAGTACAAAGGGAAGAAGAGATCGATCGATAATTAAGGATGATGAAACTTCTGAAAATTGATCTCGCCCATTTAAGAATTATCCTTTTATATTTACCATCTAAGACAAATCCGAGGGCTTATAAAACATCTTATGCAAGTATATTAAGTGTTTTTTTTTCTATTTTAAGGCTACGTCAAATTTTTCGATTGTTGGAAATTATATGGTGCTAGCTTAACCAAAAATGCTACTTAAAGAAAGGTAGCATCAGGTGTGAGTGGACTGATAAAACTGGTGGCTTAGCACAAAATGGACCGTGCTTGTGAGGCTGGTCGGGATGACAATGAGTTGGGTTACTCATGATCACTTTTGAAAATTAATATTCGTTAATAATTGAGCACTTTATATGCTAAATACTCCCATTAAATTTTTCAAATTAAAATATATATATATATATATATATATATATATATATATATATATATATATATATATATATATATATATATATATATATATATATTTTATCAGTGTTCACACGTTAACTTGTTCAACTGCCATAAATACTTGATGTTAGTGGTGTTAAATGGGTGAGGGTGAGGCTGCTCGTAGCTCAGCCTCACGTTGCCCGATTTGGGCCGGGCCTGTGTCACAACTTAGTTGGCCATTGTTAATAATTACATAGAGCAAAATTACTAAAATGATCCCCAATTTGAAGAAAAAATAGGATTATTTCAATATTTTTTTTAGTAAAAATTACCAATTTGATCCAAAATACTCCAATAAATTTTTAATTTTTTTATAAATATCTTAAACCCATCTCTCGATCTTCAGCCAATCAAATTCTCACTCTTGTATTTTCGAGTCTTAATACACATTCTCTTATTCTCTCGACTCAAATTCATTTTTAATTTGAATGCCCATAAAATAATATTAAGTTTTCGTAATACACAAAATAAATAAATAAATAGTTTAAATTTTTTTGAAGTTCTCATGCTATTTATTTTTGGTTATATTTATAATGTTGTTAACTTTTATGGTATCATTGACATACTTTTTTTTTTTTTGATAATACATCAAATAATAAAATCACATTGATCCTAATTTTCCCTAAAGAAATTAGGGAGGCTGGCAGAGTAGAAAGTAAATATTTTCTTCTACTCATAACAATTGAATGTAATATTTAAATTATATTCTAGTATTTTTATTAAGTTAAAGTTAAATTAAGAATGAAATTATAATATTGTGAATATTTAATTGATAAAATTAGTTGTTTTACTTATTTATCTTTACCCTTTAATTTTGTTATTTCAAAAACTATTTTCAATTTTTTTTTAAAAAAATCATTTTTTATTTCTTTTTATAATTTATAATTTATTTTTTTAATAAAAAGGGTAGGCTTGATGGGCTAGGGAGGTGCATCGATCCTTTTCATAAAATTACTTTTGGTCCCGTCGATTTTCTATGCATTCACCCGACTCCCATTTGGAAAGGGCAACCAGGGATTGTACTAAAACTTACACCTAGCTAGGACATTCAGTTATCGAATTGATCGAAGGAAATTATTAAAATTAAATTAATCGAATTTTTTCTAACTAACTGATTTTTACTATTAAAACTGAACCCACTAAATCGATAAAAAAAAGTAAAGACTATATTATGATTTTTTTTAGTAAAATCATTTGGTTTAATAATTACAAAAAAACCAATCTTATTTTTTTAATAGAAAATTAATTTATTGAAAAGTAAAATTAACTGAAATAATCGATATTTAAAAAAAAAAAAACTTCTGAACAACTTGAATCCAAATTTGATTATTTTGATCGAATCAAAATTTTACTCACCGATATACTCAACGACATTCATTCGATAAGTCCCTATTTCATTTATGACCTTAATTATATTTTCCTTTTGTTCTTATAAATGTTCAACAACATTTGAAATTGAATTAAAGAATGTGTTCGTGTTCTCCTAGCTAGCTCATTTTCATTTTATTTAATTCCTTTATATGTGCTCCTCCATAATTAATAAAATTCTCCTGAAAGTTAGTACTATGCATGCAGTAATTCGTAAAAGATTGAAATCATCAATCTAGCAATTTTTATCGATCTATTCCATAATCATTATGAAGGAAGTAAATCATAGAAGATCTTATGAGTTTTGACGTGATTGTCAAAACACGTAGGAATCATATGAATATAAAAAATGACTTTAGATATCCTCCGAAATCGATCCATATTATTTTTACAAATATCACTGTGCATTAACTACCACGTCATCTCCGTAAAAATTAGTACTAAAGCAGTAATACTTATCTGTGGAAGAGCTAGTGTTTGGTCGATGACTATGCCTATCATCTTTAATATCCTAAGACGATGTTCAGAATTGCTATATATATACTAGCTTCTAAGCCTAACTATTCGTACAACGATTAAGGGAAGTTGCTAAAGAAGACTAATCTGGGAAAGGTCGATCGGTTTGTATTGGCTTTAGTTTAAACTTAGTGCGATTGAATTAGTTACAATTTGGCCAAAATGAGTTGGATAAAAGCGACTCATTCAAGGTAGTTGTGAAATAGGATTTCATTAGAGAGGTGGATTGAGTTCGATAGATATTTGAGTAGTGTAGACCATGATGGAATATGTTTGTAGAAAGTTAGGGAGTGTTTAGTATACCACATGCATTTTTTCTTTTTCATATTTTTTATTTTCTAAAAAATAAATTTTCTGTATTTTTCAATTTTCAAAAAATGCTCTCTCATTTTTTACAAAACAAAGATGAAAAATACCAATCAAATATTATTTTCCGTATTTTTTCATTTTTCTCAAAAAATAAAAGTGAAAAAAAAAATCTCTATTTATCTTTCTCTTTAGGGATAACTAAAGTTTTATCGGAATAAATTTTAAAATAGACCAATTAGAATTTTTCTTTATTAGATAAATTAAAATATAGCTTTATTAGATCGTGTTTACTTGGAGATGTTGCTAGTGCACAGTCTGAGATTAAAATTTATTGATCCGAGTAGGACTGTAAACGAATCAAGTATTTATGAACAAGTTTGGTATTCAGTTCGATAAGAGCTCGTTTATGTCCGTTCAATATACATCAAAGTCAATTAATAAATAAGCTTGAACAACTTGATAAATTAAATAAACAAGCTTGAACACATATGTGTTCGGCTTGTTAATATTCGTGAACAGTGTTCATGAACATTATGTGTTCAGTTTGTTAATGTTCGTGAACAATGTTCGTGAACAGTGTTCATGAACAGTGTTCATGAACAGTGTTCGTGAATAAACTCATTTAAAAAATATTTATGAACTTATTTATACTCATTTATAAATAAGAATTAAAATATTTAAAGTTTAAATAGATAAATAAGTTTAATTTAAGAGTTTGATAACGTTTAAATAAACTAAGCTTAAACAAACTTAAATCAAACTTGATTAGGAGCTTGATATCCATTAAAAAAGGCAGGCTCGATTCAAGCTCAAGCCAAGCTCAACCTCTAAAAAAAAAAAAATCAAGTCAAGCTTGAATAGATTTTTCAATAGCTTGATTAATTTTAAGCTCGGTTTGGCTCAACTTGGTTATCTTATCGAACAAGTCTGAACATTGTAAAACTTGACTTGGCTTGACTTGTTTACAACCCTAGATCTGGGACTTATTTGGTTGATTGGAGTTGATAACCAAGTTACTATGTCAGATATGACAATTCCCATAAGAGGCATGAGGCACTGGAATCTTTGCTTGGATAAATGATGCTGAACTACAACAACTTAACTTGGGAACAAACTATTATCAATCTTGTAGCAAGTGAGTGAATATTTTACCAAAATTAGACCTTAATTGCACTTGTCATGACACTCTATGTATAGTCTAAAGAATCGACATTGGGCCCAATGCGAGCGCTTCCCGATTTATCTCGACGGTCGATGAGAAATTTTCATGGGGTTAGTGATGATATCATTCATATTACATGAATCATGCTTCATGAAATATTGAATGAAAACTTAATGAAGACTTATCTGATGCTCTTATGTTGATGTTTTTTCTTATGGTCTGTTGTCTAAAGAACAATTACAAAACGAACTGTCGTTTCACAAGCCAAATTCCATTGTTCGTTTAAATGTCTCAATATTCAAGAGAATTCTTACTCTCGACAGCACTTCCGCAATGCTTCAATCTCATCACCTCTCTCTCCTTGGGTGCCTACCCAATATATAGGATGAGGCAGTGAAAATTGCACTGCACGAAGTGTAGTGCGTGCACATGTTGTCATATATGGCAACGTGTGCACGTTGCAAGTAGTTAAGGAAAACTGCTTATATCTCTCACTCGTCCAAGTTAAGCCATATAGATAAATATTCACATAGATCAATAAGAGGTATTTAACCACGTAGACTAAATAGAACTGGAGTCCATAGTCATAAAGACTAAAAGAACAAAGATTAATGGTCACATAGACCAATAAAACAACATCCAATTCATATTTAAGAAAATGGTCTGTGCGACAACAAATACCATTGAGGATTCATTGCTAAGAAAGTTGTTACACCTTACATAGTTGCTCATAGAGCGATCAATGCTAAAAAAATTATTACACCTTACTTAGTCGCTCACCAAATGATATATAACCATTCTCAGAATGACACATAGTCATTCTCTAGGTGGCACACAACCGTTCTCCTAATGGTACATAATCATTTTCCTGGATACATCAATATCTTGCTATTTATCCAGATTAAATAATCTTTATTTATATCAATATGAACATCTTTAATCCCTCATAATTAATGACCATCATGTCAAGAGTATATTCCATATTCACAATCATTTCTATACATAACAGAAATGGCTCGACTAGTAAATAATATTAAAAAATATAAATCTATTTAATCTTCATTTTTGGCTTGAATCCATTCATTTTAATCAGTCACTTTCCTAGTCATATTCCATAGACCGAATCATCCATAGTCAATATGTTTACATGAAAAAATAGCAAACCCTAATTAAAACTTTAAGTACATAATTAAATAGTCACTCAAAGTAAATGCTGAGATCAAGATATAATATCAAAGGGCTCACATAGTAGAGAAGTAGGGATCCATTCTCCTACTATCCTTATTGTCGTCTTAGCACATGTGATATGAATCACATATTACAATATTATTCTCTTTAAAGAGCACATTTTTTTTTTTCAAATCAACGTCGTACATATTTCGATCTAGATATTCTCAATGCCTAATCTTGAATTCAACATATGAATTCTAGTCTGGCTCTAAATAGGTATATTAAATGGTGGGTGCATTTACTTCTATCATCAATTTTCAAATGATCTTATCTTGATCCAAATATCAAGGCGACTACAGCTTATAGGAATGTAATAATTTTACAGCTACACAAGCCAACAACTACATAAGCTGACCTATGAGCACCAATATTACCTCTATTCATATATAACAAATAGAGATGATTGTCTATGTGAGAGGACCAATCATTACCTACCAACATGCTCACCGAGATTTTATCACCATAATGTAATATTTCACATACACTGAATAGATTATGACATTTCATACAATCAAATCACAATATCTGATTGTCAATTACAATATCGTTACATTCTTCGAAGTCCCATACACTTTACATGCTCATTAAATCACTCTCTAGCCAGTGACTTAGTAAAAGAATCTACAAGTATAGCATGTGTAGGTATATACTCAAGAACTACCTTCTTTTTAGCAACAATATCCCTCACAAAATCGAACTTTATATCTATGTGCTTGCCCTTGTTGTGATTTTGAGGGTCATTGGCAATATATAGCTTGACTGTCACAGTAGATAGACATTGGACTCCCATAATCCTCAGTAATTTTCAGATGCTTTAAGAACCTCTGTAATCAGATCGCTTCTTGTACAACTGCTAAACATGCCACATATTCATCTTCCATTGTTGACAAGCCCACACATGCATGTTTCTTGCTGTTTCAAGAGATGGCGTCACCATTCAACAAGAATGCATAGCCTAATGTGAATTTTCTATCATCCAGGTCTCCTGCCTAATTTGCATATGAATAGCCCTTTGAGCTCATATATGATCCTTGAAAAAAAGACAATAATCCGTTGTCACTTTCAGATACCTGAATATCCTCTTCACCATCTTCCAGTGTCTCGGTTTTAGGTTTGACTGGAACCGACTGACTAAGCCAACAACATAGCTGATATCGGGACGAGTACACAACATAGTATACATCAAACTACCAATAACACTGACATATAATTTTTTATTCATCTCGACTATTTACTCAGGAGTTTTGGGACTCATACTCTTGCTCATAAAAGCACCTTTCACAATAGGTGTATGTTCACTGTTACAATTAGATATGATGAAATATTGTAATATCTTATTGATATAAGACTCTTAAGACATACCCAACAGTCTTTTAGATCGATCTATGATGATCTTAACTTCTAAGATATATTCAGCTTCTTCCATATCCATTATGTCAAACTGCGATGAAAGTCACTCTTTACTTCTATCATAAAACTTATGTCATTTTCTGCTATCAGCATTACATCAACATATAATGATAAAATGATATATTTTTCTTTTTTTTCCTTTTTAGGAAAATACAATGATCCTCATTGATCATCTCGAAACCATAAGATAAAACGATTTCATTAAATCTTATATTCCATTGTCTTGACATTTGCTTTAACCCATATATAGACTTTTTAAGTCTACATACTTTTTCTTCTTGGCATTTAGCAATGAAACCTTCTGGCTGAACCATATAGATTTCTTCGTCAAACTCACTATTAAGGAAAGCGATTTTTACATCCATATGATGTAATTTCAAGTCATAATGCGCCACAAAAGCCAAAATAACTCAGATTGACACAAACTTTACTACAGGAGAAAATGTCTATTCATAGTCAATACCTTCTAGTTAGGAAAATCCTTTTGCAACCAAATGAACTTTGTATCGATTAATTAATCCATCAACTTTTCTCTTTATTTTGAGAATCCATTTATTCCTAATAGCCCTTCGACCAGGAGGAAGATTGACTAAATTTCAAACTTGATTCTGAATCATCGATTCCATCTCTTCAACCATTACAGCTTTCCACTTTTCTCAAACTCTACATCCCAAAGTTTCCTCAACTGATTGAGGCTCATCATCGTCAACTAAGAGTGTCATCATTGTCTCATTCTTAATATCAAACCTCTTCTTAGGTTTTATCTTACGAGCACTTATTCGTAAGTTGGACTCCTAAGAAGTCACCCTGTGACTAGACAAATTGCTCCCACTTGATTAATTAGGTTCAGGTATTCCACTTGATACCTATCTTGTTGATAATGACTCATCCTCCTCAAATAGAGGAACTATCTTATTGTTGGGAATCCTATGCGATAAACAATAAAATCGTAGTGGAAAAAGGATCCCTTGAGTGATACATGCGAAAGAAAACTCATACAAGTTTAGATCTATAAAGCTTTATCTTATAGGTATACCTTTGATGCGTGCCCTTTGCTTATCCCGCTTATCCAAGGTTCGTCAGATCTCTAACACGTTCAAGTGTCCGTGCCTCTATACATATACACACAAATGTTAGTACCTATAAGATTCATATATCTCCACAATTGTATGATATTGTCCACTTTGGGCCTAAGCCCTCATGGTTTTATTTTTGGGCTTCATCCAAAAGGCCTCACACCAATGGAGATATCTTTTCATCTTATAAGCATATGATCTTTTTCATGTCTTACCAATGTGGGACTTTGATTGTCTTCCCAATACTCCAACAACCCCCCTCAAACGAAGGACCACATTAACCCCCCCTTCAAGCCTATCCGTCCTCGAAGGACATCCTCTGCTTGATGTCCGATCCTCAACCCACCAGAACTTCCTGCCAACTGTTTGGTCCTCCTGACCCAGCTGGACTTCTTGTCAGTTGTCCAGCCCTTCTGGCCTAACTGGACTTCTTGCCAATTGTTTGGTCCTCCCGACCCAACTGGACTTCCTGCCTAGTGTCTGGTTCTCTTGATCCGAACATGGGAGCTCAACTTCCTTCGTTCGAGGTTCATGACTTGACATAGACCATGACTCAAATACCAATTGTTAGTGCCTATAAGATTCATATATCTCCACAATGGTACGATATTATCCACTTTGGGCCTAAACCCTCATGGTTTTATTTTTGGGTTTACCCAAAAAGCCTCACACCAATGGAGATATCTTTTCATCTTATAAGCACATGATCTTTTTCATGTCTTACCAATGTGAGACTTTGATTGTATTCCCAATACTCCAACAACAAACACGCTGTTCCTCTCATGAACTAGGTTTAGAGAAGAACCACCACCGTTGTGCTAGCAACAAGGGTGTTCTTTCATTCGGCTAAAAGAGGACCAAGATAGGGAAATCCATCCAAGAAGAAGACTTGAAGAAGGTGGCCAACTAAGAGAGAAAGCATTAGGAGAAGATGATGATCTCTATCACATCCTTTTATAATCTCCTTAATATCATCATGCATGATAAACTTAAGTGGATAATAAATCCAATTTACTATTCTTCTTGTAACTTACATTGCATGATAAACTTAAGTGGATAATAAATCCAATTTACTATCCTTCTTGTAACTTACATTCCACTAATCTCCATGCACGAGCATTTAATGCTCCACTAATCTCCATACATCTCCATGCATGAGCATTTAATGCTCCACTAATCTCCATACATCTCCATGCATGAGCATTTAATGCTCCACTTATCTCCATGCATCTCCATGCATGAGGTCTTAAGTGGTTGGATCAAATCTAAATGAGTCTAATCCGGATTAGACTCAATCCTTGGATTCATTTGAGTCTAACTCAATTAATAGATTCAATCCTTGGATTCATTTGAGTCTAACTTAATTAATCCAACTTAATCCACATAATCTTAAGGTCCATTATTTTAGTCAAACTAAAATAAGCTTAGCTCTAAACCAACATATTCTTTGTGTGTGACCTTATAGGCTCTCATAACGCTGACAATGTATCTAAAACCATTTTAGATACATAAGCAATGAGCGACATCTAGCAATACATCATTGCTATCCAAGTGATGAGAATGTCGAGATCCGACTTAACCTTTTGTGACTACTATAATGTGTTGGATCGAAAGTGTCGCTAGAGGGGGGGGGGGTGAATAGCGATACGATGTCGTTAAAAAACTTTTGCAATAAGTAAAAAGCAAGTAGAGAGTGCACAGCGGAAATATAAAGTAGACAAGATATTTTTACGTGGTTCACAATCTTTCGATTGCTAATCCACGGCCCTAGTGATCCTTGATCACGTACGGAGGGCAATTCACTAAAACCACTCCTCCTCGTTGGAGGTAGGAGCAACGATTACAAAAAGAAATCAAGGCAAAGGGACACTCCCCCTTTCCTTGTTACGATTAAAGCACAAAGACAATTTAAAGAAGTAGAACTTAAATAAATATACCGACAACTCTTATAAGTAGAAGATGTAGCTTTCGTTGTCGACACTTCGTCGTAGCAAATGTGAGTAGTAGTAGCGGCGACGGCGTGTTGAGAGCTCTTGAATTCTTGTGATTTGCTTGGCTTGAACATGTCTATTTATGGATATTGATCTATGAATTTAGACATAGGTAGTGTCCAAGGTGAGGTTCTTATCCCAACTCAAGGATGAGGTGTTTCATCCAACCACCTTGTGCCACCTCCAACCTTCTTGTGCGCCAACTCAAGGATGAGGTGTTTCATCCAACCACCTTGTGCCACCTCCAACCTCCTTGGGCGCCAACTTGAGGATGAGGTGTTTCATCCAACCACCTTGTGCCACCTCCAACCTCCTTGGGCGCCAACTTGAGGATGAGGTGTTTCATCCAACCACCTTGTGCCACCTCCAACCTCCTTGGGCGCCAACTTGTTGGAGCCATTCAACTTGTGCCACATCATGGGAGCCAACCATCTTGTGCCAACTCACCTTATTTTGGGCGTCCACCACAAGGAAGCTTGGTGATGGTTTGGATGTCCACCTTGATGCCACATCACCCTTTGTACCAAAACACGAGTCAAGTCCAAATTCACCCCCTTGAAATTCGAGCTCTTCTCGAGGCTGGAACTTGACTAGCAGTTGACTGTAGTCAAAGGGTTTTGGACTGCAGTACAAGTTAGCTTAAAATATAAAGTACGATGGTTCTAACCATCTGATCTCGACCTAGACCTTCCATTGGAGGTATTGGGTCGGATCTACGCTTAACGACCTTGCTTCGCTTTCACACGAGCTTACCTTGTAGCCTCGCTTCCGGTCTTCACCCGAGTACCTCGGCTTCCTCCGAAGTCCCTCTGGCGTTGCCCGACCACCTCGGTTCCCACCGGGTGTCGCAGACCTTCCGCTCAACTTTAGCATTTCTGCACACTTAATTGAGCTCGTAAGATAACAAATATACCCTTAACTATTGAGCCTTTTGCCATAATCAAAATACCGGTTCGACTTTGGTGCCCACTGCACCAACAATCTCCCCCTTTTTGATTCATGGCAAACCGACACAAAAGTTAAGGAAAAATTAAGCTAGCATAATGATTAAGCATGAATGAGCTAGCATAAAGATTAAATATGAATGAGCTAGCATAATGATTAAGTATGAGTGAGCTAGCATAAAGATTAAATATGAATGAGCTAGCATAAAGATTAAATATGAATGAGCTAGCATAATGATTAAATATGAATGAGCTAGCATAATGATTAAGTATGAATGAGCTAGCATAAAGATTAAGCATGAGTGAGAAATATTATTGTTTCAAGTTCTCCCCTTTGAGGTAACCTCCCCCTTGACCGAAGGTGAGTTCTTGAAAAATAATTTTTACTCCCCCTTAATAGTTGCTTAAGTAATCGGAATTACTTAATATAAAAGGTAATAATTTTGTTTACTTTCTTCCCCTTTAATTTTGGTTAATTTTGGTTACTTTTGTGACTTTCTCCCCCTTTTGCCTTAACTCAAAAAGTTTGTAAATATATTTTAGGGTTTGTAAGTCCAAGCAAGTTCCCAATATGATTTCTAAGGTAAGACTTAGGCTAATTTCATAAAAAGAAGCAAAAATAGAGTACATATATAGAAAAATTTAAATCCTACTCTATTACGCACATACCTAACTTTTAATGTTGTTAAAGATTAAGCTAAAGTCTTGGAGAGTGTGCTTCATCCACAGGAGCTGAGAGACACACTCACCCATCGCAACGTATTCAGCTTCGGTGGTAGATAAGGCAACGCAATGCTGCTTCCTACTGCACCAACTCACTAGACTCGAGCCGAGGATTTGACAACAACCACTCGTGCTCTTTCTATCGAGTTTACTACCGGCATAGTCGGAGTCGGAGTAGCCGATTAGATTAAACTCGGTAGATCTAGGGTACCAAATACCTACGTTTAGCGTGCCCTTTAGATATCTAAGGATACGCTTGACTAGGGTTAGGTGAGACTCCTTGGCACAGGTTTGTAACCTTGCGCACATACTTACCGCGAATAAAATATCGGGTCGGCTCGCGGTTAAGTATAGGAGACTTCCTATTGCGCTCCTATAGTATTTTAGGTCAACGGGTTTTCCTTCTACATCTTCGTTTATATTAACATTAGTTGCTATAGGTGTATTAATTATTTTAGCATCTTGCATTCCAAATCGATTTATTAAGTCCTTAGTATATTTTTGTTGATGTAAATATATTCCATCTTTAGTTTGTTTAATTTGTAAACCTAAGAAGAAACTTAACTCTCCTACTAAATTCATTTCAAATTCACTTTCCATAAGTGAGATGAATTCGTTTAGCAGGATCGAGTTGGTAGTTCCAATAATTATATCATCTACATAGATTTGGGCTATAATGATTTCTTTTCCTACGGTTTTAACGAATAAGGTTGGGTCGACTAAACCTTGGTTGAATCCTTTGGACTTAAGATAGATCGAAAGCCTTTCGTACCAAGCTCTTGGGGCTTGTTTGAGTCCATATAGGGCTTTCTTAAGTCTAAGGACATGGTCAGTTTATCTAGATTTTGAATCCGGGAGGTTGGTGACGTAAACTTCTTCCTTAATGTATCCATTCAAAAATGCTTGACATCCATTTGAAACAATTTAAAACCTCGATGTGCGATATGCTAACAACATTCGGATGGACTCTAGTGCGGCTACGGGCGTAGGTCTCATCGTAATCTAAACCTTCGACTTGACTAAACCCTTTTGCGACTAACCTGGCTTTATTTCTAACTACTTCACCTTTATCATCAAGTTTATTTCGAAATACCCACCTTGTTCCAATAATTGATTTTTCTTTAGGTGGTGGTACTAATTCCCAGACTTCATTTCTAGTGAATTGAGCTAGCTCTTCTTGCATAGCAATAATCCAATCGGGATCAAGAAGTGCTTGTTCAATAGTTTTGGGTTCGATTTTGGAAATTAACGAGATTTGACTAAGGTTTCGATATGAAGCTCTAGTTCGAACCCCTAAATTTGGATCACCTATAACTTGATTGATAGGATGACTTGGGTGAGTTCTAGTTTGACTTGGGTTAGAGTCATCTATCACTTGGTCGATAGGATGACTTGGGTTAGGACGAGATTCAAGTTCAAGATCAGAGTCGGGTTCGCTATAAGTTGATTTGCTAGTTGGTTTTGTTAAGGATTGAACGGGTTCGTGTCCTTCGTCGAAAACTATATTAATGGTTTCTTCGACTCTTATGTGTAGGATCAATGGAATTACTAAAGGGTTGTTTGTAAGTTTTTAAACCTAAATCATCTCACCAATATCTACATGATCAAAACATGTTATTCCTATGTGTTACAGTGAGATGACTTTCAATTTTACTTGATTAATTTTAATGAATTTAAATTAACCAACATTAGGTTAGATTCGGATTTAGTCTAAGCTCATCAAGTAATCTTTTCAAGAGATTAGCTTCGTGTCGTGGCGAGCAGAGGCCTTCTTTGATCGGAACAACGACCACTTCCTTAGACAAAGCTAATTTCAAGAAATTGATAACTCGACTTACTTGAGACTACGCCTTGGTCTAACTAGTTATTTTGAAAAGAGGCTCCCGAGGCTCAATCTTTCGTGAGGATTTTAGTTGGTTTATTTTTGAAAAGAGGCTCCCGAGGCTCAATCTTTCGCAGGATTTTAGTTGGTTATGAGTCCTATCTAACCATTCTAAAAATAAAGGAAAAACTAAGCATGCAATTTCTAAGACTTAACAAAATACATTTTGTATTGGCTCCACCTGGACCATTGAATCGAGTGGGTCTATTCACATAGTGAATTTGGTCCTTGGGAACCCAATACATGTTAGATCCTAAAGTTGAAATCAAAGTGGTCTTAGGGACCCATGCTTGGACATTTTTCTTATGTTGGTTTACTATAGACATATATGACTTATTGGTTGTATTTGAGTTAAACCCGAGTCCGGCCTTGTTGTACACGGCCCTTTGTGATCCAAGTAAGAGGTCAAGTCCCTTGGATCCCAAAGTGAACCTTTCCAACGTGTTCCTAAGGTCTTCGACTTGTGTTTTCAAAAGCGAGTTCTCAACTTCAAGCTTTTCAACTTGAGTTGAGTCCTCCTCTTGAATCTGAGTAGTCGAAGAGGTTAGGAGACCTCATGTTTGAGAAGGTTAACCTCCTCAATTAGGGTCTCGACCTTGGACTCGGACTTAGCTAGTTTCTTATTTAAAAATTTAATTGCACCATACAAAGTATTAAGTAACGACCGACTTACCCTTAATGATTCTTTTGAACCGGATACGGATCCGTGGCTTGTCTTGAATGGAAGCTCATCATCGGATTCGGACTCGGACTCTTCTTCGGTTTCGGCGTCGTGCTCGGTCGGCTTGGCCATTAGAGCTTGGATATCGTCTTCTTCCTCCGACAACTCCTCCCAAGTAGCGTTTAGCGCTTTCTTGGTCTTTGATGCTTTATTCTTTAGCTTTGGGCACTCGGACTTGATGTGACCAACACTCGCTGCACTCATAGCATCTAAAATTAGAAGTATTTGAATTAGGTTTAGGCTTACCTTGAGTTGTTGGTCGTTTTCGTCTCTTGATCATCTTCCGAACTAGATTGACTAGTTCGGATTCTATTTCGGAGTCTACTTCCGATTCGGACTCGTCTTCTTCCTTCGGGGGTGGCTTGCTTGCGGGTTTCTTCTTCTTGGAACCTGCAACTAACGCAATACTCTTCTCGGCCTGGACCACGTTAGTTTGCTCATGTAATTCAAGTTCCGAAAACAATTCGTCTAACCTAATTTTAGAAAGGTCCTTGGAGACCTTGTAGGCATCGACCAGGGATGCCCACAAGGTGGTCCTAGGAAACGAGTTAAGAGAATACCTGATAAGGTCGCGATTCTCGACCTTTTGTCCGATGGCATGGAGTTGGTTGACGATGTCTTGGATACGAGCATGTAGTTGAGTTGCGGTCTCGTTTTCCTGCATTTTCAAGTTATACAATTTATTTAAAAGTAAATCTCTTTTACATACCTTCGTGTCGTCGGTGCCTTCGTGTAGTTCCACTAGCTTGGTCCATAAGTCCTTTGCACTAATGAAGGGGCCGACGCGGTTGAGCTCTTCCTTGGACAACCCACATTGCAAGATTTGAGTTGCCTTGGCATCGGCTTCTACTTGTTTTTTCATGGAATTTGACCATTGATCGTAACCCAAAGATTCACCATCTTCATTAATAGGAAGTGTGAAACCGGTTTGGATTACGATCCACATCTCGATTTGGGTTTTAAGAAAGCATTCCATCCGACCCTTCCAATAACGAAAGTCATTACCGTTGTAAAATGGGGGTCGGGCGGTGCTAAACCCTTCGAGATGGGCCATTTAAAAACAAGAAGAAGAACGAAAAAGAATCTTGCAAAACACACACGAAAGAATATTCCAAGACTTTCGTCTTGGATTAGTAATCTTGAAGTAAAAAGATATATAAAATGTAACTTGCAAAAAGAAATAAACAATCAAATGTGAATGTTGAAGTTCCGGAGGACAACCTTACTCGGGATCTAACCCGAAGGACAACCTTATCCGGATCCTAAAGCCTCTAATGCAATTCTATATGTAGGAGAAGATGAGCAAGTGAAATAATTATACGAGAAATAAATAAATATAAAAATCTGTAAAAAAAAAGAAACACAAAGCTAGATTGGTGGTTTCACCGAATCTTAGCGCCCCCGGCACTGATACCAATTGTTGGATCGAAAGTGTCGCTAGAGGGGGGGGGGGTGAATAGCGATACGTTGTCGTTAAAAAACTTTTGCAATAAGTAAAAAGCAAGTAGAGAGTGCACAGCGGAAATATAAAGTAGACAAGATATTTTTACGTGGTTCACAATCTTTCAATTGCTAATCCACGACCCTAGTGATCCTTGATCACGTACGGAGGGCAATTCACTAAAACCACTCCTCCTCGTTGGAGGTAGGAGCAACGATTACAAAAAGAAATCAAGGCAAAGGGACACTCCACCTTTCCTTGTTACGATTAAAGCACAAAGACAATTTAAAGAAGTAGAACTTAAATAAATATACCGACAACTCTTATAAGTAGAAGATGTAGCTTTCGTTGTCGGCGGCACTTCGTCGTAGCAAATGTGAGTAGTAGTAGCGGCGTTACGACGGCGTGTTGAGAGCTCTTGAATTCTTGTGATTTGCTTGGCTTGAACATGTCTATTTATGGATATTGATCTATGAATTTAGACATAGGTAGTGTCCAAGGTGAGGTTCTTATCCCAACTCAAGGATGAGGTGTTTCATCCAACCACCTTGTGCCACCTCCAACGTCCTTGGGCGCCAACTTGAGGATGAGGTGTTTCATCCAACCACCTTGTGCCACCTCCAACCTCCTTGGGCCTAACTTGAGGATGAGGTGTTTCATCCAACCACCTTGTGCCACCTCCAACCTCCTTGGGCGCCAACTTGAGGATGAGGTGTTTCATCCAACCACCTTGTGCCACCTCCAACCTCCTTGGGCGCCAACTTGTTGGAGCCATTCAACTTGTGCCACATCATGGGAGCCAACCATCTTGTGCCAACTCACCTTATTTTGGGCGTCCACCACAAGGAAGCTTGGTGATGGTTTGGATGTCCACCTTGATGCCACATCACCCTTTGTACCAAAACACGAGTCAAGTCCAAATTCACCCCCTTGAAATTCGAGCTCTTCTCGAGGCTGGAACTTGACTAGCAGTTGACTGTAGTCAAAGGGTTTTGGACTGCAGTACAAGTTAGCTTAAAATATAAAGTACGATGGTTCTAACCATCTGATCTCGACCTAGACCTTCCATTGGAGGTATTGGGTCGGATCTACGCTTAACGACCTTGCTTCGCTTCCACACGAGCTTACCTTGTAGCCTCGCTTCCGGTCTTCACCCGAGTACCTCGGCTTCCTCCGAAGTCCCTCTGGCGTTGCCCGACCACCTCGGTTCCCACCGGGTGTCGCAGACCTTCCGCTCAACTTTAGCATTTCTGCACACTTAATTGAGCTCGTAAGATAACAAATATACCCTTAACTATTGAGCCTTTTGCCATAATCAAAATACCGGTTCGACTTTGGTGCCCACTGCACCAACATAATGTATGACCTTGTCCTTCTATCCTCGATATCTAGATTGATCAATGAGACATAGACCGTGTCATCCTCTTATCAATCTTTGTATTTCTTGATCCCTAAGTAGACTCACTCAAACAAATAAGCTCAATATCTCATATTGACTCATTTGAGTATGACCATGCATTTCGTGGTCCTACTCTATCAAGAGGTCTAAAGATATCACTCCTGTCATATGGGAGGGATAGATCCCATCTACATCACTCACATCCCTCTGCATAATTTGTTACATACCTAGTGATCACCTTTATAGTCCACCCTGTTACGGGTGACGTTTGATGATACCAAAGTACATAACTCCTTATGTAGGGAACCGTAATGACTTCAGGTCTAAGGATTATTCATATAAATAGTCACATGAGAATGTTTATGACACTTATATAACGATCCATGAAACATTCTCATGGCGAGTTAATTCAGTACATAGTCTCTAATATGTACCCATGTGTCAACTTGATATCATATATCCATGATTTGTGAGATTAAGTCATCAATTGACCTACATGCTAGTCTCTGCGCATTAATATATATATATATATATAGACTCACTATTAATTCAACCAATTGATATGTTGTAAACCTGAACCTACTATTCAAGGACACTATTATATTATTCGTATAGCACATATAAGAAATAATATAATAAGCAAACTTTTTCTGTTATTTATGAAATATGATACATATGATCCATAATCATTCATCTCATGATTAGTACTAAGGGCTGACACTAATAATCTCCCACTAGCACTAGTGTCAATTACTGTAATCTCTAAGACCCAGTGACCTAGTATGACCATCATGCTTCTTCTGTGCTAAAGCCTTGGTCAAGGAATCCATAATGTTAGCATCAATATCTACTCTGCATATCCACACATCTCCTCTATCGATGATATCTCGAATGAGGTGTTATCGCCGTAGTATATGTTTGGAACGCTGGTGAGAACGAGGTTCCTTAGCCTGTGCTATAGCCCCGTTGTTGTCACAATAAAGCTCTATAGGGCTCACGATGCTAGGAACTACACCAAGCTCAGAAACAAACTTTCTGATCCAAATAACCTCCTCTGTCGCATCTGAAGCAGTAATATACTCGACCTCTGTAGTAGAATCCGCAACTGTGTTTTACTTTGAATTCTTCCAGCTCACAGCACCACCATTTAAACAAAAGGCATACCCTGACTGCGATCTATAATCGTCCTTGTCCGTTTGGAAGCTAGCATCACTATAACCCTTTACAGTGAGCTCCTCATTGCCTCAAAATATCAAGAAATATTCTTTAGTTCTTCTCAAGTACTTAAGAATATTCTTGATGGTTGTCCAGTGACTGTCACTTGGATCCTACTGGTACCTGTTCATCATGCTTAAAGCATACGAGACATCAGAACGAGTGCATAGCATGACGTACATAATAGACCCTATAGCGGATGCATAAGGGATATGATCCATACGTTCCCTTTCTTCCTTAGAAGAAGGGCATTGAGTGTTGGATCGATGTGGTTCGCTAGAGGGGGGGGGGGGTGAATAGCGAAAAACCTTTTCTTTTTCTTTCGTTAAAACTCGAGAGATAATTAGTTAATTGCAGCGAAAATGTAAAAATAAAAAAAAACAATCGACACAAGGGTTTTACTTGGTTCGTAGCCGAAGGCTACTACTCCAAGGCCCTAGTGGTCCTTGACCACGTACGGAGGGCAAAAGCACTAAAGGAACTCCTCCTCGTTAGAGGTAGGAGTTAATCGATACAAGAAGGAACCACAAAAACTTGAGGTAGAGGGACACTCCCCCTCTCCTCGTATACGATAAAAGCTCCGGAAATGTAAATGACAAGAAAAACTAATACCGACGTACAAGAAATAATAAGAGTTAAACCTAGACGTCGGAATGGAAGGACTTCGTTGTCGGAGAGTTGCAGCGTAACGGAGACTTTTTGGAGGCTTAGAATTGTTGTTAAAACCCTAGGTTTGACCCTCCTTTTATAGCCTTTGAGCCCCTTTTCGAGTGGGTCTTCAACCAATCACAAATGGACACCAAACCGCTTTGAGGTGGAGTGATAAGCCTTGACTCCTCGAATCTGATCATTGACCATCAGTCGATTGATGGCCATCATCAGTCGACTGATGGCAGCATCAGTCGATTGATGACCTTCGGCGATCGGCCGATACACGCAATCGAGTCCTCCAGTAGCGATCGTGATGCTTGCTGCAAGTCAAAGTTAGCTCAACAAAAACATACTTCCGACGGTCTTCGACCGTCCGATCTCGACCTAGACCACCTATGAGATGTCTTGGGTCGGATCTACGCTTAAGATCATCCCCGTAAAGAGGATACGACCTCACTTACGCTCACACACACGAGCTTACCTCGATACTTACGTGTTGCTTTTGCTTCCGGCCTTCCACTCGATTCCATCGGCTCCCTCCGAAATCACTCGAGTGTCGCCCGACCACCGCGGCTTCCTCCGGGTGTCGCTAGCCTTCAGCTCCAGCTATAGCAATCTTCTGCACACTTGATTCAGCTCGTGAGATAACGACATGAGCTTAACTTTGTATCATTTGCTATAATCAAAACTCAGGTTCGACTTAGGTGCCTGCTGCACCAACATTGAGCCTTTGGAAGGCTCACACCATGTGACATTGGCAGAAATCCCTTTTTGGAATTCTACACAGTAAAACATTTAAGCACCTTGTCAATGTATACACTCTGACTTAAGCCAAACAATCTCTTAGATCTATCTCTATAGATCTTAATGCCTAAAATGTAGGCTGCTTCACCTAAGTCCTTCATTGAGAAACAATTCCTAAGCCAAGTCTTCACAGACTACAGCGTAGGGATGTCGTTTCCAATGAGAAGTATGTCATCAACATACAAGATAAGAAAGATAACTATGCTCCCACTAACCCTCTTGTAGACATAGGCTTCATCTTCATTCTTGATGAAACCAAACTGTTTGATCACATCATCGAATCGAAGATTCTAGCTTCTAGATGCTTGCTTTAAACCATAAATGGACCTTTGCAGCTTACATACCTTACTAGCATGTTGTGGATCTACAAAACCCTCAGGTTGTGTCATGTATACATCCTCAAGGAGGTTTCTATTCAGAAACGCAGTTTTGACATCCATTTTCCAGATCTTATAATCATTGTAAGCTGTAATAGCAAGCATGATCCGAATGGACTTAAGCATCACAACTGGTGAAAAAGTTTCATCATAGTCAATACCATGAATCTGTTTGAAACCTTTAGCTATCAATCTCCCTTTATAGATATGCATAAGACCATCTACGTTAGTCTTTCTCTTAAAGACCCACTTACACCCAATGGGTTTGACCCCTTCAGGTGGATCAACCAAAGTCCATACTTGGTTAGTGTACATGGATTCCATTTCGGACCTCATGGCCTCTAGCCACTTCTCAGAATTTGGGCTCATCATAGCTTCCTGATAGGATGTAAGCTCATTCAACTCAATAAGCATAACTTCATCATTATCAAATAAGAGAAATGAATATCTCTCAGGCTGACGACGTATCCTATCAGACCTGCGAAGAGGTTGGTCTACTTGAACAGGTTGTTGCTCCACAACTTCTTGTGCAATAATCTCATCATCCATAACACTTTATGGTGCCTGTTCAATTTCCATCTCAGTGCTATCTTTATTTTGAATTTCTTCAAGACGTATTTTACTCCCACTAGTTCTTCTAGAAATGAACTCTCTTTCTAGAAATATGTCATTTCTAACGACAAACACTTTGCCTTGTGTGAGATTGTAGAAGCAATATCCTTTCGTTTCATTAGGATATCCTACAAAGTAGCACTTGTCTAATTTGGGGCCTAGTTTGTCGGAGACTTGACGTCGAACATAAGCCTCACAATCCCAAATCTTCATAGAAGACATCTTGGGACTCTTCCCAGTTCATATCACATATGGTGTCTTTATGATTGCCTTAGATGGGACGTGGTTAAGTGTAAAAGCATCAGTCTCTAAAGTATATCCCTAGAAGAAAGAAGGAAGATTTGTGTGACTCATCATGCACTACAAAATAAGCAAATTTGGCGACGAATTTTGGAAAAAAAATTCGTTGCAAAAATTTTTTGCAACGAAAATTTTTTTGTTGCAAATAATTCCCCGCCAAATTCTGCAACGAAAAATAAAAATTTGTCGTTAAATTGCAATGAATAAAATTTTCATTGCAAAATTCATTGCCAAATTTGGCGACGAATTTATTTTTTGTCGCAAATTTGGCGATGAATATATTTTTCGTTGCCAAAGTCTAATAAACATATTCCCATGAATAAAATTCAATTTAGCGATGAATATTTTTCCGTCGCCAAATCTGCGACGAAAAAAAAATTCGTTGCAAAATTTTCAAGATCAGTCGACTGGATATACGACCAGTTCGACTGATCGATCGGCTATCAAAGGTTCTGTAATGCGCTAAAGTAATGACAGTCGACTGGTCATTTTCATCAGTCGACTACCAGGTGAGTAGTCGACTACTCAGTCGGCTATGAAACGTTTTGTAAGGTGCTACAGTACCATCAGTCGACTGATCATGTTGATCAGTCGACTGATGTTGAAAATCTATTTTGTCGATGCATTTTTTTATGTATCAGTCGACTGATACATCAATTTTTGTAACGAAAATAGTTTTTTCGTTGCAAATCTGGAAAAATAAAAAAAATATTTTTATAGATTATACTTTTTTTCCTGTTTTACAACAAACACATATAACAATATAAACAAATTTAGACATCAAACTTTAATACGGAATTAATATATATATAACAAACCTAAACAAACTTACAAATACATAGATATGATATGTGATAAGTCAAGTAACATTTAAATACAACAAATAAATTCAAAGGTAACCACCATCATCACCATCATCATCAAAAAATACATCATCATTGTCATTATGATAGGGATCATGAGGAGGAGCATATCCAGAAGGAGGAAGTTGACTTGATATCAAATAGCAACTGGATGCCCTACAAAAAAAAATAGTTCATTAATATATCAAATATATGAAATTTCGAATTAGACAATAAATTAAAACATAATTGGTACTGAATAAAAGTTACCCAAAATTAGAAATCGAAGTCCGTATTATAATTTTCATCCTGGTCATGCGTCTATTCATCATCATCTTCGTCTTCATCATCGTCATCGTCATCGTCATCGTCATCGTCATCGTCATCCTCATCCTCATCCTCATAATTAAATTCTTCATCTTCATCCTCATTCAGTTCACTTGCATCAACGACTACTACTACGCCGCTGAGATCTCGTAACGTTGAAATGTTATATTTTTCGATATGAAATGTATTGACAACTTTATCTTGTTGATATGCTATATCTTTCCAATGTTCCTCAATTTTATTACGTTCTTTTGGTTTTCAAACAACCCACCAATCACTTTTGTTTCGTCTCAAACTAGGATATGAAGTATAAAATACTTGAATCGCTTGCTATGCTAACACAAATGATTCATACCTATTGTATATTTTTTTGTAATTAATTTCAACCAAATTAAATTGTGGATGCACCCTTATACCTTTGATAGGGTCAAACCAATGACACATAAATAAAATAACTCACAAATCTGAGCCTGGGTATGCTACCTCTAAAATTTCATCTAACAAGCCGTAAAATTTATTCCTTGCACCTCCATCATTAGATGACTGAACACAAACTCCACTATTCATTGTAGTTTTCCCAGTTCCATAATCCTGAGTATGAAAATTATATCCATTTATGAAATATGTCGGCCAAGTTTTCACCATTGAGTTTGGACCCCATGACAGATGTTTTACTAGGTCTTGCTCAATGTGAGCGTGATTATCAAGAGCCTAAAGTCAAATAAATATGTGTTAAAGTCAAGATTTATCAAATTTATTATCATAGACTACTTACATATTTTTTGAACCATTGTGCAAATTCTTCATCACGCAAACGATCAAACTCATTCTTCGGAAGCTCAGAATATAGAGTTTGGAAAATCCTACCATAAAATTAAATATAACATGAACAATAATTTATGATATACGAAATATATAATATAATATTTATATACTCACTCGAAATACATCATTACTTCTGGACAGTTTAGTAAAATATATGTGTGAGTTGCTCGCCACTCCTGACTAGTTAAGTGCATGTCTACTTGTACAAGATCCACTTGGTCGACTAAGGTAGTTAAAAATTGAGAATGCCCTCAAATTTGGATCAACGGGACCCTCATCGTTTCTTCCTACTTTCTGACTCTTGCATTGAACGTAAGGTTCAAAATAATATGATGCAAAAGTTGTAACTTCCTCTACAATATATGCATTAACAATATAAGCTTAAACATGAGCCTTATTTTTCACTTTTTTTTTCAAGTGATAGAGGAATCTAAGAGTAATACAATAAAATTTATTAGAAAATAAATTATACTAAATTTGATCAAATGAAATAACAATGATAAAAAAAATAAAAAAATTCACCTTTCAAACGGATACATCCATCGAAATTGAACATGACCTCCAACTTTAGCCTTATATGGCAAGTGAACCAAAAGATGTTCCATGGAATCAAAAAACGCGGGTGAAAATATCCTTTCTAAGTTACACAAAATGATCAGAATGTCTCTCTCTAATGTCTCCATGTGTGAATGACTCAATACTGTCGAGCAAATATCATGAAGGAAAATGCTTAATTTCGGAATTGCACCCCAGATAAAATTCGGTAACAGTTCCTTCAAAGCAATAGGAATTAGTCTTTCCATGAATATATGATAGTCATAACTTTTCAAACCAATCAATTTGCATTCTTTCAAATCAACGCATCTGCCAAGATTAGAGACATAACCATCAAGAAATCTCAATGATTTCAACCATTCACAAATAATCCGTCTCTGATCCTTATTCAATGTATAAATTGCTTTCGGTTTTGGTCCCCTACTATTTTCATCAACATCAAGGGTGGGTCATTTACAGATGAGACACAAATCTTTTCTTGTATTCAGATTATCTTTTGTTTTTCCGGTAATATCCATCATCGTATTTATCATATTATCAAAAACATTCTTCTCAATATGCATTAAATCAAGATTGTGATGAATCAAATTACTCTGCCAATACGGTAAATCCCAAAATATACTCCATTTAGTCCATTTATGCGTAATTCCATAGTCATATGTTGTAACATTTGGTTCTTCTATAACAGATGGAAAGTTAAGCACTCTATGCCATAAAAATTGACTGGTGAATCTCAATGGTGGAGGTGTTCTTTCAATTCAATTCTTAGTGAATTCTTCTTTATTTTTTTGATTGAATTTATGATTTGACGATAAAAATTGTCTATGATAATCAAAATAACTCGGGGTCTTTCCATGTTTCAATTTGAATGACTTTGATCTCTCCATATATATTAGACATCCTAAAATCCCTACGGTACTCCAGTCCGATAACATCCCATAAGCAGGAAAATCATTTATGGTCCAAAGAAGCGCAACTCTCATTATGAACATCATATGTAGAAACACCCTCGTCCCATAGTTGGATCAACTCGACAATCAACAGTTGCATGTAAACATCTATTAACTTCTTCAGATTATGAGGGTCAGACACAATCAATGTTAAAAACATATAAGGTGTTTTCATACACATACCGGGTGGAAGATTATACGGAGTTACGATAATTGATCAACAAGAATAAGTTCTTCGATTTGCAAATGGAGCAAATCTATCGCCACATAGACCAATCGATGTTTCGAGTCTCATTCACAAACTCAGGATATGTTCTATCAAAATTTTTCCATGCCTTTGCATCTGATGGATGACACATTAGCCCATCCTCTGTTTCATGATTTGTATGCCAAGTCATGTGTTCAGCAGTGACCTTTGATGCATAAAACCTTTGTAATCTAGGAGTTAAAGGCAAATAGAACATTTATCTGAATGATTTAAATCGCTTATTACGATTCGATCTCGTGGTACGCTTGTACCTGCATTGACTACAGAATTTACAAGTCTCTAAATCTGCATTATCTCCCCAATATAGCATACAACCATCTCTGTAAACATCAATTCTTTGCACCGGAAGAACTAAATCTTTCATAAGTTTTTTCATACTGTAAAAATCGTTCGACATTATGTGATCACGCGACAATACTTCTCCAATAACTTGAACAAAATCATTAAAACAATCTTCAGACACATTATGCTCAGCTTTAACATTCAACAATCTTACGGTGAGAGATAATTTAGTGTAACTGTCACAACCAGACCACACAGGTTCATCTGCAACTCTCAACACTTCTTGAAATTTGAGATATGACTCATTGTATACATTTTCATGAACACCAATTACTTCTACCTCCTCCAACGACGTTGAATTACATGTGTTCAAATGTTTGAGGATGACTAGAACTTGCAGCGTTTGGTTCGTTATTCAAATTATAACCAACTACATCAACTATCATCCTCTGGTATGGATTGAATTGATAGTAATATATTTGCTCTCCACTAATTGTCCTTTGTATGTTTCGTCCAACCTCTTCATCGGATATAAATGGTTCACTATGACAAGTCCAATTATAATAATTTGGCGTAAAACCAAATCTACAAAGATGTTCTCGAACTTTATCACACTGGAAAAATTTACCATTATGATATTTTTTGCACGAACACCTTAATTTATTCCCATCCATAAACTCAACATTGCTATTAGCAAAAGTAAAAAATTGTTCCAACCCAATAATAAATTCATCGGTTAAACCACGACGTTCTGGTAAATTCTTTTTATACATCCAACTTTATTCTCTCTCCATTTATCTTGTTTTCAAATTTATATCAAGGATTAATTTTTTTTTTCCAAATTTCATCCATATATATTAATCTAACAATAAATTTATACTCAAAATAAATTCTTCTAGTACTAAATATGATTTTGTGTGATATTTAATTACAAACTATAATATCATTTCGAACAAATATTATATATTTATAGTAATAAAATTACTTAAAATGAAACATTAATTATATATAATATAAAATAATAATACTATAAATTTATGAATATATAATATTTATACCTGTCCTGATGGAAACAACGGATAAGCTCACAGCTAACTGAAGACTTCACGAACACACCGAACACCTTAATGACGAAGTAATACATACCTATGAAAAATAAAACATTAATTTTGTATTTATATTACACATTATACTGATTTATATAATTTGAATAATATTTTAACTCTATTGTTATGGCGATGAACGACCCAATTTGATTGTGCATGCGACGTCTGGAACAAATGCTCCAGTTGGGACGGCGATTAACCACCCAAACCATGTCCCCATGTCAAATTATGTGGCGGTGTGAGTCGTCATTGCCGCGATGTAAAATACTGGGAAAAAAATTAAAATAATGTTCGGTAATTAGAATAATACCCTATGGAATTTTTTAGGAATTTTTAGAAATTTTCCTGGACTTAAATGGAAATTTCTAAGGCAAATTGTGGAGAAAGATTTAATGGTCTTAAAGGGGTTTTAAGCTCAACCCGTTAAAATCGAACCCGATCCACTTCTTCCCAAAAATCCGATCCGATCGCGATTTCTTCGCGATCGCCCCTTCCTCTTCCTCTTCTTCACGCACTGCAAGCTGCTCCTCCCGATCGTTACTCAGCCGCCCCTCCTAAATGCCAGCCACCCTTCTCAATAACCATCGCCGATTTCTCCCTGCCTCAACGCGCGACAACCCTTCCCTCACTGCGTGATCTCCTCTCTTCGGAATGCACGACTGCTGGATACTTTCTCTTTCTCGCTCGTCTTCTTCTTCCTCGCGTCCCTCCCCTCTGCAAGCGACGGTCGAAGACCTCGATGGCCTCCCCGAACGGGCTAGAAGCTTGGATTTGGCGACTTCCCAGTTGAAGGCAGCCGTGTGATTTCTGATCCTTGTTGCCGATCAACGCCGGAGCAAGGTAAGGCGTTGTCCGATCTTGTTTTTCCTCGATCTCAGAAGGGATCCACTTGTGAATGAATTTTTGCTATGATTTTCCTTCACGAAGCTTGACCTATCGATTTGGGTAGAAATTGGGAGCGCCGGTGGAGTCAGTGAACAGTGGTTAAGGGAGGAATACCGTCGGTGGATCCCAAGGGCAGGTATATCTCGAACTATACCTATTCTTTCGTCTGTTGTTTGGTTGATTCGGGTGATGGTCACGGAACTGGATTTCTGTTGGCTGTGAGAAGGGGTTGTTTTGTAAAAATAAGATTAGAGGTGGCTGTGGATAGTGTATGGGTTCGAATGGGAGGCTGTCGTGTGATTGTGGGTGGCTGTCGTGTGTTCCGTGGGGTTGCGAGTTGAAATTTTGGTCGGTTATGGGCTTTTGATGGCTGTGAATTGGAGTCTTAGTTGGGTATGGGTTGTAAATGGCGGTACAGGAGTTGTGATCGGTGGTTTACATGATTAGAGAGTTGTTATGGGCTATGGAATATCCGAATAATATGGAAATTGGTGTATGGAATCGAATGTATAGATTTGCGTAGTTGTTAATTGGAAATGGGGGGTTTTAATTATGATGTTAACCGTTCCAGTTGAGGGTCTAATGTGAAGGTTGGTTATAGTGAATCGACCTTGGAGGATTTGGAGGATTTTCCTAAATCGTAGTTGATAAAAAGGATGCGACTATAAGAACGATATAGTAATTAATTCTTATTTTGTAGTCTGCTTACACTAAAATATAATTGATAATATTTACAGGACGTGGATACGAGACAGGTCCGCGGCCGTGAGGACTTCATTGTTTCGAGCATTACAGCAGGTGGATAATTTCCTACCCTGGTCAGGTAGTTATTATTGCCTGCAGATTTAGATATATGATCATCTTATATGATCATATTATCTTGACTTCGCTCTTATTTACTCTTGTGCTTGATACTTTATCTTTGGCCTGTTATGCTCTATTGTTGTTATCATATCTCACTTCATCATGATTAGGAGTTACAGATGTGATGTAAGTAACCTAGAATTGTTTAGTTAGGTGCAAATAGTAAAGTCTGGATGATGACCTGATTGTAAATTAGGCAAAAAGGTCATCCGTGGATAGGTAATGTCTTGATCGCAGGGTTAATTCTAATACCCTTAGGTTGCATGTTTACTACTGACCATGTATTGTGTAAATGGTTAGGTGAATTGTACTTAGTGTGTCGCTACAGACCAGTGGTCATAGCTTGTTATGATCAGTTGAGTACGACTCTCTGTAGGATAGAGTCGTTGATCTGATTGGTATGACTCTCTGTAGAATAGAGTCTATGGTGGATGTCTATTTGTGTGACAGAGCATTCATGTCATTTGCATGCATGCTGGCGACGTGGTCTCCCTTATGGTTGAGAGGGTTGTCAGTCATCCTTCCTCCACGGTTACTCATAGGAGGAGTAATCGGTGTGAGGCCAGAGCATTGTGGTGTTGCACTCTACCACTATAAACGGTGATAGTTGGATTTGCGTGTCATAGTCCTGCGTGTAAGGCACTCGACCACTCATGGGTAGTAGTCGGGTAGCCATAGCGAGGACCCCGTCAAGTAGCTTACTTTTTACGCTTATATGCTACTCGATCATATTGCTCACTCGGCCACTCGAGAGTAGTGGTTGGTGTTAAGTTGGGATAGTTGTCATGTCGAGCTACCGAGGTCACACTGGGGTCATGGTAGCTTTAGGGTGAGTCGGCATGACCATGCATGCTGCATTGCCGTGACTTATGATATTTTTGCATATTGCCATATATATACATATATGCATGTATATATATATATATATATATATATATATATATATATATATATATATATACATATATATATCTATATATATATATATATATATATATATATATATATATATATATATATATATATATATATATATATATATATATATATATATATGGATGATTGTGTTTAGTATATATATATATAAATGCAGTCTATATATATATGCTTATTGTGATATTGCATTTGATTGTACTATGCTTGTTGTATTTTGGTTGTACATCATCTTCATACATGCTACCCGATATGTTATATGGTTGTGTCGGATACCTGTATAATTGTTGGTTAGACTATTACATTCTTTGACCCGTATTTATGATGTTGTATGGTTTAGACCAGATTTCCTATTATATATATATATTGTGGATATGTGCTCAGGTTGGATAGGTATAGCGTAGTAGACTTTCAAGTATATCTGCATTTTATGTTGGTCATTTGGTTAGAAGGTATATACATGTATATGTTTATCATGCTAGTGTTACCTGATGTACCTGTAAATTTTTCTATTGAATTACATGTGATATCTGATATATATATATTTTTCCTATTACTTGCGAGTTTTACTCACCCCCACGTGTAGGATTCGAGTAAACCGAGAGAGAGGGTGAATCTCGTGTTTTATAATTTTTGGTTACTTTTAATATGAGTACGTATGAGCGAAATGAAATGCAATAAGAGACACAATAATTTACTTGGTTCCTGGCGGTGGGTTGCTACTCTAAGGCCCGTAGCTCTACTACGAACTACCTCGATGGGCAATATCTATAATGCCCTCTGATTCGAGAACTCTCGACTTCGGAGGGAGTTCGCTTTTTACAAATGTAAGAAAAGAGTAACAATCTACTCTCTCTTTAAATTGAATTTAAAAGCGAAAATAAAAAGGTTAATGACTACTTTATACCGACACAAGATGTAGTAGTGGATGCAGCTTGAGGTGTTGGAAAAGAGTCCTTCTGAATGGTTGAAGCTCTTTTGATCGTGATGAAATTTTGGCAACACTTTGACGTATATGAATGTTGATGCTGAGTTCTGGTCGAGCACGACTTTTATAAACTCTTTTCAGTCGACTGGAATGCATTCCAATCGACTCCACATCAGCCCGTCGATATGGAATTTGTAAAATACTAAAAAAAAATAATAGAAAATACCCTTGTTAATTAAGAAATTATCTTATAGAATTTTCAGAATTTTTTAAAAATTTTTCTGGATTTAAATGGAGGTTCTATAGATATTTTATAGGGATAAAGTAAACAGGCTTTTGTAAAGCCTGTTTAGACTATAATGAGGTGTTAAATTTCTCTATAAAGCCGATTTCCTTCCGTGACTTCTCATTCCCCGTCGGTTTCTTTTTCTCCGCGATGACTCCTTTCTTCTTCTCGCGATCTCGTGACCGGTGGATTGCCGAGACCGTGACCTCGCCGGAGCGCGGAGAAGCGGCGACTGCGGCTGGACCATCCTCGACGATCTTGCGGACGAGCGAAAGCAGAGGGCGCGTGAGTGGTTGGAAGCTTGGATCGATGGCGTCTAGTTGTAATCTGCCTGGCGATCTCTGCCGGAGCAAACCCAGGAATGGGTGGTGCTAGGGCAGCTCGATCCCTCTTCTCCAGGCTTTTGCTGGTCCCTTTCGTGTGAGCCGATTGGCGGCGTGATCGCCGCGACAGAGAGTGGCTTCCATGGGTTTCTGCCGATTGTCGCCGGAGCAGGTGATCTTGAGCCTGGATTTCTCCGAGGAACAGGAGATCAGAGGAGATTTGCGTTGGTGGAGTTGCTAGGGTAGGGAGGTGGTGTCGACAGTGGGTCAACTAGAGGCTTTCACGGTTATCACCGGAGCAAGGTAAGGGCATGATTCTCGGTTAATTTCGATCGATCTCTACATCACATCTCGTTGTTTTTCTCGTGAGCAGCAAGGTGACCCCGTCACTGTGATTGGTTGTTCCGATCGGAGGTGGAGCTATGGTCGGCGAACAGAATAGTTGGGGGGTATCGCCGATGAAGTTTCAATTGTAGGTATATCAGTCGATTCCCCCTTTTCTCTTCTGTGCTTTTCATTTCTGGTAGTTGTTGGTGTTGGATCGTGGGTTGAATGGGTCAGTGGCAGTGTGTAAGAGGGGGAAGAATCGAATTTGAGGTAAGGGGGGTATTGATCGATGAATTTGTCATGTTGTTATGCTGCAACAGGGGTTGCTCGTGGTGTTGGCTTTGAGTTTTTCCGGCGAACCAAACAGGTTAAAGGATCACTGCCGGTGGAGTATAGGGCTGGTAAGCTTGAACGATCCTCTGACTTTTAGCTAAAATTTCTAGGTTCTATGGTTCATACGGTGGATCTGTGAATTTTTACTGTGTAGGTAGGTTATTTGGTTTATGGGGGTTCACAGCAAGGTTTAGTGTGAAACTGGTGTTGGTAAGTGAATTGAATGTGTAGGGTAGCGGATTTGCTACTTGAAATGGTGGGTTTTAATTATGATGTTAACCATACAAGTTGAGGGTCTAATGTGAAGGTTGGTTATAGTGAATCGACCTTGGATAATTTGAGGGATTTTCCTAAGTCGTAGGCGATAAAAGGTTGTGACTATAAGAACGATATAGTAATTAAATCGTATGTTGTAGTCTGCTTGCACTAAAATGTAATTGATGCTATTTGCAGGACGTGGATACGGGACTGGTCTGCGGACGTGAGGACTCTATTACTACGAGCATCGACAAATAGGGTAATTTCCTACCTGGTCCGGGTAGATGTATTGCATTCAGATTTAGTCATAGATATGAGCATGTTAGGTGTTCATATTACCTTGACCCTGCTCTTATTATCGTATGCTTGAACTTATCGTTGGATATATTTATGCTCAATTGTTGATATCACATATACCCTATCATGATTTAGGAGTTATAGATGTGATGTAAATTGGCCTAGATGTTTAGTAGGGTGTAAATGTTAGTACTGGGGATGACCCAATTTATAAATTGGAAAAAGGTCATCTATGGGTAGGTAATGCCCTAAATGTAGGATTTATTTCCAATATCCGTATGTTGCATACTGTTACCAACCATGAGTCGTGTAATGGTTAAGTGAAGGGTGATTAGAGTGTCGCTGTGGACCGGTGGTCCCAGCTTGATATGATTAGTCGAGTACGACTCTCTATCGGATAGAGAGTGCGTCGATCAGTTGAGTACAACTCTCTATTAGAGAGAGAGTTATGATCAGTCGAGTATGACTCTCTATTGGAGAGAGAGTTATGATCAGTCGAGTATGACTCTCTACAGGATAGAGAGTGCGTCGATCTGTTGAGTACGACTCTCTATTGGATAGAGAGTTATGATCAGTTGAGTACGGCTCTCTACAGGATGCTCAACGGCTCTCTACAGGATAGAGAGTCCGTCGATCTGTTGAGTACAACTCTCTACAGGATAGAGAGTAAGGTTCAAAATAATATGATGCAAAAGTTGTAACTTCCTCTACAATATATGCATTAACAATATAAGCTTAAACATGAGCCTTATTTTTCACTTTTTTTTTCAAGTGATAGAGGAATCTAAGAGTAATACAATAAAATTTATTAGAAAATAAATTATACTAAATTTGATCAAATGAAATAACAATGATAAAAAAAATAAAAAAATTCACCTTTCAAACGGATACATCCATCGAAATTGAACATGACCTCCAACTTTAGCCTTATATGGCAAGTGAACCAAAAGATGTTCCATGGAATCAAAAAACGCGGGTGAAAATATCCTTTCTAAGTTACACAAAATGATCAGAATGTCTCTCTCTAATGTCTCCATGTGTGAATGACTCAATCTTCACGAGCAAATATCATGAAGGAAAATGCTTAATTTCTAATTGTACCCCGAGATAAAATTGATGTGATTCCTTCAAAGCAATAGGAATTAGTCTTTCCATGAATATATGATAGTCATAACTTTTCAAACCAATCAATTTGCATTCTTTCAAATCAACGCATCTGCCAAGATTAGAGACATAACCATCAAGAAATCTCAATGATTTCAACC
This sequence comes from Wurfbainia villosa, assembly GCA_025175895.1. Classification (NCBI taxonomy): domain Eukaryota; kingdom Viridiplantae; phylum Streptophyta; class Magnoliopsida; order Zingiberales; family Zingiberaceae; genus Wurfbainia; species Wurfbainia villosa. The sequence goes on from CM046005.1 coordinate 3,605,674, forward strand.
ATTCACAAATAATCCATCTCTGATCCTTATTCAATGTATAAATTGCTTTCGGTTTTGGTCCCCTACTATTTTCATCAACATCAAGGGTGGGTCATTTACAGATGAGACACAAATCTTTTCTTGTATTCAGATTATCTTTTGTTTTTCCGGTAATATCCATCATCGTATTTATCATATTATCAAAAACATTCTTCTCAATATGCATTAAATCAAGATTGTGATGAATCAAATTACTCTGCCAATACGGTAAATCCCAAAATATACTCCATTTAGTCCATTTATGCGTAATTCCATAGTCATATGTTGTAACATTTGGTTCTTCTATAACAGATGGAAAGTTAAGCACTCTATGCCATAAAAATTGACTGGTGAATCTCAATGGTGGAGGTGTTCTTTCAATTCAATTCTTAGTGAATTCTTCTTTATTTCTTTTGAATTTATGATTTGACGATAAAAATTGTCTATGATAATCAAAATAACTCGGGGTCTTTCCATGTTTCAATTTGAATGACTTTGATCTCTCCATATATATTAGACATCCTAAAATCCCTACAAGATTCCAAATCGATAACATACCATAAGCAGGAAAATCATTTATGGTCCAAAGAAGTGCAACTCTCATTGTGAACATCTGATTAGTATGAACATCATATGTAGAAACACCTCATCCCATAGTTGGATCAATCAAGAATCAACAGTCAGACAAACATCTATTAACTTCTTCAGATTATGAGGGTCAGACACAATCAATGTTAAAAACATATAAGGTGTTTTCATACACATACCGGGTGGAAGATTATACGGAGTTACGATAATTGATCAACAAGAATAAGTTCTTCCTGATTTGCCAAATGGAGCAAATCTATCAGCACATAGACCCAATCTGATGTTTCGAGTCTCATTCACAAACTCAGGATATGTTCTATCAAAATTTTTCCATGCCTTTGCATCTGATGGATGACACATTAGCCCATCCTCTGTTTCATGATTTGTATGCCAAGTCATGTGTTCAGCAGTGACCTTTGATGCATAAAACCTTTGTAATCTAGGAGTTAAAGGCAAATAGAACATTTATCTGAATGATTTAAATCGCTTATTACGATTCGATCTCGTGGTACGCTTGTACCTGCATTGACTACAGAATTTACAAGTCTCTAAATCTGCATTATCTCCCCAATATAGCATACAACCATCTCTGTAAACATCAATTCTTTGCACCGGAAGAACTAAATCTTTCATAAGTTTTTTCATACTGTAAAAATCGTTCGACATTATGTGATCACGTGACAATACTTCTCCAATAACTTGAACAAAATCATTAAAACAATCTTCAGACACATTATGCTCAGCTTTAACATTCAACAATCTTACGGTGAGAGATAATTTAGTGTAACTGTCACAACCAGACCACACAGGTTCATCTGCAACTCTCAACACTTCTTGAAATTTGAGATATGACTCATTGTATACATTTTCATGAACACCAATTACTTCTACCTCCTCCAACGACGTTGAATTACATGTGTTCAAATGTTTGAGGATGACTAGAACTTGCAGCGTTTGGTTCGTTATTCAAATTATAACCAACTACATCAACTATCATCCTCTGGTATGGATTGAATTGATAGTAATATATTTGCTCTCCACTAATTGTCCTTTGTATTTTCGTCCAACCTCTTCATCGGATATAAATGGTTCACTATGACAAGTCCAATTATAATAATTTGGCGTAAAACCAAATCTACAAAGATGTTCTCGAACTTTATCACACTGAAAAAATTTACCATTATGATATTTTTTGCACGAACACCTTAATTTATTCCCATCCATAAACTCAACATTGCTATTAGCAAAAGTAAAAAATTGTTCCAACCCAATAATAAATTCATCGGTTAAACCACGACGTTCTGGTAAATTCTTTTTATACATCCAACTTTATTCTCTCTCCATTTATCTTGTTTTCAAATTTATATCAAGGATTAATTTTTTTTTTCCAAATTTCATCCATATATATTAATCTAACAATAAATTTATACTCAAAATAAATTCTTCTAGTACTAAATATGATTTTGTGTGATATTTAATTACAAACTATAATATCATTTCGAACAAATATTATATATTTATAGTAATAAAATTACTTAAAATGAACCATTAATTATATATAATATAAAATAATAATACTATAAATTTATGAATATATAATATTTATACCTGTCCTGATGGAAACAACGGATAAGCTCACAGCTAACTGAAGACTTCACGAACACACCGAACACCTTAATGACGAAGTACGACAAACCTATGAAAAATAAAACATTAATTTTGTATTTATATTACACATTATACTGATTTATATAATTTGAATAATATTTTAACTCTATTGTTATGGCGATGAACGACCCAATTTGATTGTGCATGCGACGTCTGGAACAAATGCTCCAGTTGGGACGGCGATTAACCACCCAAACCATGTCCCCATGTCAAATTATGTGGCAGCAGCCGTGAGGTGCGGCAGCTGCCGCGATGTAAAATACTGGGAAAAAAATTAAAATAATGTTCGGTAATTAGAATAATACCCTATGGAATTTTTTAGGAATTTTTAGAAATTTTCCTGGACTTAAATGGAAATTTCTAAGGCAAATTGTGGAGAAAGATTTAATGGTCTTAAAGGGGTTTTAAGCTCAACCCGTTAAAATCGAACCCGATCCACTTCTTCCCAAAAATCCGATCCGATCGCGATTTCTTCGCGATCGCCCCTTCCTCTTCCTCTTCTTCACGCACTGCAAGCTGCTCCTCCCGATCGTTACTCAGCCGCCCCTCCTAAATGCCAGCCACCCTTCTCAATAACCATCGCCGATTTCTCCCTGCCTCAACGCGCGACAACCCTTCCCTCACTGCGTGATCTCCTCTCTTCGGAATGCACGACTGCTGGATACTTTCTCTTTCTCGCTCGTCTTCTTCTTCCTCGCGTCCCTCCCCTCTGCAAGCGACGGTCGAAGACCTCGATGGCCTCCCCGAACGGGCTAGAAGCTTGGATTTGGCGACTTCCATTGAAGGCGTAGTGTGATTTCGATCCTTGTTGCGATCAACGCGAGCAAGGTAAGGCGTTATCCGATCTTGTTTTTCCTCGATCTCAGAAGGGATCCACTTGTGAATGAATTTTTGCTATGATTTTCCTTCACGAAGCTTGACCTATCGATTTGGGTAGAAATTGGGAGCGCCGGTGGAGTCAGTGAACAGTGGTTAAGGGAGGAATACCGTCGGTGGATCCCAAGGGCAGGTATATCTCGAACTATACCTATTCTTTCGTCTGTTGTTTGGTTGATTCGGGTGATGGTCACGGAACTGGATTTCTGTTGGCTGTGAGAAGGGGTTGTTTTGTAAAAATAAGATTAGAGGTGGCTGTGGATAGTGTATGGGTTCGAATGGGAGGCTGTCGTGTGATTGTGGGTGGCTGTCGTGTGTTCCGTGGGGTTGCGAGTTGAAATTTTGGTCGGTTATGGGCTTTTGATGGCTGTGAATTGGAGTCTTAGTTGGGTATGGGTTGTAAATGGCGGTACAGGAGTTGTGATCGGTGGTTTACATGATTAGAGAGTTGTTATGGGCTATGGAATATCCGAATAATATGGAAATTGGTGTATGGAATCGAATGTATAGATTTGCGTAGTTGTTAATTGGAAATGGGGGGTTTTAATTATGATGTTAACCGTTCCAGTTGAGGGTCTAATGTGAAGGTTGGTTATAGTGAATCGACCTTGGAGGATTTGGAGGATTTTCCTAAATCGTAGTTGATAAAAAGGATGCGACTATAAGAACGATATAGTAATTAATTCTTATTTTGTAGTCTGCTTACACTAAAATATAATTGATAATATTTACAGGACGTGGATACGAGACAGGTCCGCGGCCGTGAGGACTTCATTGTTTCGAGCATTACAGCAGGTGGATAATTTCCTACCCTGGTCAGGTAGTTATTATTGCCTGCAGATTTAGATATATGATCATCTTATATGATCATATTATCTTGACTTCGCTCTTATTTACTCTTGTGCTTGATACTTTATCTTTGGCCTGTTATGCTCTATTGTTGTTATCATATCTCACTTCATCATGATTAGGAGTTACAGATGTGATGTAAGTAACCTAGAATTGTTTAGTTAGGTGCAAATAGTAAAGTCTGGATGATGACCTGATTGTAAATTAGGCAAAAAGGTCATCCGTGGATAGGTAATGTCTTGATCGCAGGGTTAATTCTAATACCCTTAGGTTGCATGTTTACTACTGACCATGTATTGTGTAAATGGTTAGGTGAATTGTACTTAGTGTGTCGCTACAGACCAGTGGTCATAGCTTGTTATGATCAGTTGAGTACGACTCTTTGTAGGATAGAGAGTGCGTTGATCTGATTGGTATGACTCTCTGTAGAATAGAGTCTATGGTGGATGTCTATTTGTGTGACAGAGCATTCATGTCATTTGCATGCATGCTGGCGACGTGGTCTCCCTTATGGTTGAGAGGGTTGTCAGTCATCCTTCCTCCACGGTTACTCATAGGAGGAGTAATCGGTGTGAGGCCAGAGCATTGTGGTGTTGCACTCTACCACTATAAACGGTGATAGTTGGATTTGCGTGTCATAGTCCTGCGTGTAAGGCACTCGACCACTCATGGGTAGTGACTGTCGGAGTAGCCAACAGCAGGGACCCCCGTCAAGTAGCTTACTTTTTACGCTTATATGCTACTCGATCATATTGCTCACTCGGCCACTCGAGAGTAGTGGTTGGTGTTAAGTTGGGATAGTTGTCATGTCGAGCTACCGAGGTCACACTGGGGTCATGGTAGCTTTAGGGTGAGTCGGCATGACCATGCATGTCTTTGCATTAGTGACTTATGATATTTTTGCATATTGCCATATATATATACATATATGCATGTATATATATATATATATATATATATATATATATATATATATATATATATATATATATATATATATATATATATATATATATATATATATATATATATATATATATATATATATATATATATATATATATATATATATATATATATATATATATATATATATATATATATATATATATATTTTTATATATATATATATATATATATATATATATATATATATATATATATATATATATATATATATATATATATGGATGATTGTGATTAGTATATATATATATAAATGCAGTCTATATATATATGCTTATTGTGATATTGCATTTGATTGTACTATGCTTGTTGTATTTGGTTGTACATCATCTTCATACATGCTACCCGCATATGTTATATGGTTGTGTCGGATACCTGTATACTTGTTGGTTAGACTATTACATTCTTTGACCCGTATTTATGATGTTGTATGGTTTAGACCAGATTTCCTATTATATATATATATTGTGGATATGTGCTCAGGTTGGATAGGTATAGCGTAGTAGACTTTCAAGTATATCTGCATTTTATGTTGGTCATTTGGTTAGAAGGTATATACATGTATATGTTTATCATGCTAGTGTTACCTGATGTACCTGTAAATTTTTCTATTGAATTACATGTGATATCTGATATATATATATTTTTCCTATTACTTGCTGAGTTTTACTCACCCCCACGTGTAGGATTGAGTAAACCGAGAGAGAGGGGTGAATCTCGGTGTTTTATAATTTTTGGTTACTTTTAATATGAGTACGTAGCAGAAATGAAATGCAATAAGAGACACAATAATTTACTTGGTTCACAACCCGGACTGGGTTGCTACTCTAAGGCCCGTAGCTCTACTACGAACTACCTCGATGGGCAATATCTATAATGCCCTCTGATTCGAGAACTCTCGACTTCGGAGGGAGTTCGCTTTTTACAAATGTAAGAAAAGAGTAACAATCTACTCTCTCTTTAAATTGAATTTAAAAGCGAAAATAAAAAGGTTAATGACTACTTTATACCGACACAAGATGTAGTAGTGGATGCAGCTTGAGGTGTTGGAAAAGAGTCCTTCTGAATGGTTGAAGCTCTTTTGATCGTGATGAAATTTTGGCAACACTTTGACGTATATGAATGTTGATGCTGAGTTCTGGTCGAGCACGACTTTTATAAACTCTTTTCAGTCGACTGGAATGCATTCCAATCGACTCCACATCAGCCCGTCGATATGGAATTTGTAAAATACTAAAAAAAAATAATAGAAAATACCCTTGTTAATTAAGAAATTATCTTATAGAATTTTCAGAATTTTTTAAAAATTTTTCTGGATTTAAATGGAGGTTCTATAGATATTTTATAGGGATAAAGTAAACAGGCTTTTGTAAAGCCTGTTTAGACTATAATGAGGTGTTAAATTTCTCTATAAAGCCGATTTCCTTCCGTGACTTCTCATTCCCCGTCGGTTTCTTTTTCTCCGCAGTGACTCCTTTCTTCTTCTCGCAATCTCGCGATCGGTGGATTGCCGAGACCGTGACCTCACCAGAGCGCGGAGAAGCGGCGACTGCGGCTGGACCATCCTCGACGATCTTGCGGACGAGCGAAAGCAGAGGGCGCGTGAGTGGTTGGAAGCTTGGATCGACGGTGTCCGATTGTAATCTGCCTGGCGATCTCTGCCGGAGCAAACTCAGGAATGGGCGGTGCTAGGGCAGCTCGATCCCTCTTCTCCAGGCTTTTGCTGGTCCCTTTCGTGTGAGCCAATTGGCGGCATGATCGCCGCGACAGAGAGTGGCTTCCATGGGTTTCTGCCGATTGTCGCCGGAGTAGGTGATCTTGATCCTGGATTTCTCCGAGGAACAGGAGATCAGAGGAGATTTGCGTCGGTGGAGTTGCTAGGGCAGGGAGGTGGTGTCGGTAGTGGGTCGACTGGAGGCTTTCACGGTTGTCGCCGGAGCAAGGTAAGGGCATGATTCTCGGTTAATTTCGATTGATCTCTACATCACAACTCGTTGTTTTTCTCGCGAGCAGCAAGGTGACCCCGTCACTGCGATTGGTTGTTCCGATCGAAGGTGGAGCTGTGGTCGGCGAAGAGAACAGTTGGGGGGTATCGCCGATGAAGTTTCAATTGTAGGTATATCAGTCGATTCCCCCTTTTCTCTTCTGTGCTTTTCATTTCTGGTAGTTGTTGGTGTTGGATCGTGGGTTGAATGGGTCGGTGGCAGTGTGCAAGAGGGGGATGAATCGAATTTGAGGTAAGGGGGGTATTGATCGATGAATTTGTCATGTTGTTATGCTGCAACAGGGGTTGCTCGTGGTGTTGGCTTTGAGTTTTTTCGGCGAACCAAACAGGTTAAAGGATCACTGCCGGTGGAGTATAGGGCTAGTAAGCTTGAACGATCCTCTGACTTTTAGCTGAAATTGCTAGGTTCTATGGTTCATACGGTGGATCTGTGAATTTTTACCGTGTAGGTAGGTTATTTGGTTTATGGGGGTTCACAGCAAGGTTTAGTGTGAAACTGGTGTTGGTAAGTGAATTGAATGTGTAGGGTAGCGAATTTGCTACTTGAAATGGTGGGTTTTAATTATGATGTTAACCGTACCAGTTGAGGGTCTAATGTGAAGGTTGGTTATAGTGAATCGACCTTGGATAATTTGAGGGATTTTCCTAAGTCGTAGGCGATAAAAGGTTGTGACTATAAGAACGATATAGTAATTAAATCGTATGTTGTAGTCTGCTTGCACTAAAATGTAATTGATGCTATTTGTAGGAAATGGATACGAGACTGGTCCGCAGACGTGAGGACTCTATTACTACGAGCATTGACAACAGGTGGATAATTTCCTACCTGGTCCGGGTAAATGTATTGCATTCAGATTTAGTCATAGATATGAGTATGTTAGGTGTTCATATTACCTTGACCCTGCTCTTATTATCGTATGCTTGAACTTATCGTTGGATATATTTATGCTCAATTGTTGATATCACATATACCCTATCATGATTTAGGAGTTATAGATGTGATGTAAATTGGCCTAGATGTTTAGTAGGGTGTAAATGTTAGTACGGGGGATGACCCAATTTATAAATTGGAAAAAGGTCATATATGGGTAGGTAATGCCCTAAATGTAGGATTTATTTCCAATACCCATATGTTGCATACTGTTACCAACCATGAGTTGTGTAATGGTTAAGTGAAGGGTGATTAGAGTGTCGCTGTGGACCGGTGGTCCCAGCTTGATATGATTAGTCGAGTACGACTCTCTATCGGATAGAGAGTGCGTCGATTAGTTGAGTACGACTCTCTATTGGAGAGAGAGTTATGATCAGTCGAGTATGACTCTCTATTGGAGAGAGAGTTATGATCAGTCGAGTACGACTCTCTACAGGATAGAGAGTGCGTCGATCAGTTGAGTACGACTCTCTATTGAATAGAGAGTTATGATCAGTTGAGTACGACTCTCTACAAGATAGAGAGTCCGTCGATCTGTTGAGTACAACTCTCTACAGGATAGAGAGTATTGATTAGATAAGTATGACTCTTTGCTGAACAGAGAGTCTGTGGTAGATGGTTGTACGTGTGACAGCATACACATGTCATTTGCATGCATTCTGACGACATAGTCTCTCTTGGGGTTGAGAGAGTCCAACCATCTTGCCTCTAGAGCACTCCCCGAGGAGTAACTGGTGTGAGGGCAGAGCATCTGTTGTGCCACACTCTACCACTATAGACGGTGGTAGTTGGAGTTGCGTGCAGTTGTCCTGGGTGCGTGGTACTCGACCACTCATTGGTAGTGTTAGTCGGAGTGGCCAGCAGCAGGGACTCCCGTTGTGTAGCGAGCTCTTTACGCTCATATGCTACTTGATCATACTGCCCACTCGGCCACTCTATAGCAGTGGTTGGTGTGAGTTGGGACAGTTGTCATGTCGTGCCACCTAGGCCACACTAGGGTCGTGGTAGCGAGTAGGGGTGAGCAGACATGACCATGCATGCTGCATTGCCGTATCTGATGACACTTTGCATATTACCATATATAGATACATATATGTATGTATATATATATATATATGGATGGTTGAGATTAATATATATATATATATATATATATATATATATATATATATATATATATATATATATACGGTCTATATATATATGATTATTGTGATGTTGCATTTGATTGTACTATGCTTGCTGCATTTGGGTGTACATCATATTCATGCATGTTTCTTGCATTTGTTATATGATTGTGTCGGATACTGGTATGGGTTGGACAGACCATTAGATACCTTGACTTGTAGCTAGAGTATATTGTGAGTTGATCTACTCTTCCTGTTATATATATATATATATGTTTGATATATGTTCAGGTTGGATCAGAGTAGCATAGCAGACTTCAGGTATGTCTACATTTTTATGTTGTATATTTGGTTAGACGGTATATGCTTGTATTTATATACTATGCTGATATACCTGTTGTACCTCTGAGTATGTTGTTGAAAATACATGTGATATAACATATATACATGTTTTTCTATTACCTGCTGAGTTTTACTCACCACCCCCCACGGACCCTGGGTTTTCTGTCGCCCAGGTAACAGGTAAAAGACTTTGTGACAGCTTGGAGCACCGCTGACTGACATCTCATCTCACCTCCGAGGCTCCCTTGTTGATTTTGGGCTTTGCGTCCGCCGTGTATTGTATTTGGAGTTTTCATAGTGTACTATGTTGTGCAGACTTGTAGATTCAAATTTTGTCGATGTACTGTATGTGATTGTGGTGTGTTAGTCATATTGGTATGCATGATGTGGATGTATTGTATATGTGGGGTTATGGGTATGTCGTTGTATTAGTTTCCGCTGTGTTTTGGTATGTTGTTGTGTTTTTATTTGTTATGTTATTGTTATTGTGGGCCTACGAGCCTTGTATTAACCCGAAATGTTGCCATGTATAGGGGAGGTGCCGTCCGTTTGATTTTCGGCTCGGCATGCTCTCGGGGCGTGACAACTTTAGTGGTATCAGAGCCCTAGGTTCTGCGAAGCCATACAATGTTGTTTTGTGTCGAGTCTTGGATTCTCGGGAGTCGATTTGTTCGGTTTTGGTTTTCTGAGATGAGATGGACAGCAGCCTGAGCTCCAAGCAGCACGAGGTAAGCATTCCTGAAAACTTATGGTTTAGTTGATATTTATCTAAACTTGATCAGTAGGTGTATACAATAGAGTTATGACACCTGTGTAGACTTGTAGTAGGGGTCGTCCACCGAGGCGACCAACCGGAGTGACCTTTAGAGTTTATACTCCCGATTATATTGGCTATGCATTTAGATGCTTATACCAAGGAATAACCTGTAGTGTGTTGGTTATTATTCGTAACCGTGGTATGAGTTGACCACGGGAACGACCTGTTGAGTCTGTGAGTCTTGAACCTGTGTCGAGAAGGTGATTTACCTTTGAGAGCCGACTGATACCGAGTCGGAAAACAGAGGCCAATTCGTCACATTTATTATGAAAATCAAAGACTACAGTCTTAGAGATTTCCACTAACTATGCTAGTCAGATCATTACCTGTGGGTAATGAACAGACTTGTAGACTATTTGTGATGCAGATAGCGGAAGGCTAGGTTACGGTGTTTCATAGGGATTTTATCCCTGAGTTGTTCATACTGAGATGTATAACTTTGAGAGTACTTTTGAGTACTTAACTCATGTTATACCGAGAAAGAAGAGTTGTTTGCATACCATTATCGGGATCAAGCCGGTATTTGGTGATAAATGCAGAAAATAATCTTCGGGAAATAATATATCACTTGATCATGGTTTAGTGATGTTGAAAGAGAGTATTTCCCTGTGTCACTTTTAGTGACGCATTGTAAGGAATTCTTGAGCTTTAAGAAAGGGTGATCAGTTAGTAATAGTGTACTGTGCAGATTCGTGAGACTTGCAGAGGTTACGACCACCTAATAGCTCAAGAAGATGAATGGATGATTTAAGCCACCCAGAGATATTGGCTTATAGTTGGATTAGGATGCCGGGATCTTCTACCAGATCCTGCTGGAAGATGTTGGATTGAGACAGGAGTTTAAAAATGACTCCGTACAAGAGTTTAAGAGTTGGAGACCGGTAAGCAAATATTGCAGGTCAACTTAATAGAGTCAGAAGTCTCCGATTGTTGGATAAAGGAGCAAGATCGAAGTCATATACTTTGAGCTATTTTTCGATTATAGAAGACTAGCCGTGGATCATCAGGATGTTCTCGTGGATATCAGCAAAATCAGAACAAAGACTCCGAAGGGATTGTGGGTGTGCAGTGCAGATCACAAAGACACGCGAAGCCAGATTATCTATTGGATCAGTTCATCTGTTGCTATTGTAAGAAACCAGTACAGATTGAAGAGTTGTATTTTAAAGACTCAGTTGGAGACTACCAATGGTGTTTCGGGAGGATGATGCACCATCTCGACAGTGGAGATCAGCACCGAAGATTGGGTTATTTCGTCAGCAGCGACCTACTACCTCAGGCGTGGTTGGAGTTCCTTGATACTCCCCTTCAGCAGAGATCAGCATAGAAGATTGGGTTATCTCAACAGCAACAACCTACTACCTCAGGCGTGGTTGGAGTTCCTTGATACTCCCCTTCAGCAGAGATCAGCACAGAAGCAGGATCAGCAGAAGACATTGTAGAAGACTCAGCAGACAACAACAAACAGTTACCTCCAGATGTGATTTGCTTAGTACAGAGGAGAGAGTATACGACGATGGTCGTATTTATTCAGTATTCTACAGTTGCAGCTCGTAGGATTAAGTGATGAGATCAGATGGTCTAGGAAAAATCCCCGCGGCATTCGTCGCAGAAATGTGACCGCTTTGTCGCGAACTGTTGGATCTGATCTGGTTCTCTTCGGAGAAAGGCCGAGACCTGCGTGGAGCCTTTTGGATCGGATCAACAGATATTTGATCGTTCAGGGTATTACTCTAGTTTTACCCTCTGGATTAATATATTGAGAGATACTTGTAGTTTACAGGTATCTTTGTCTAGAACATTCTTAGTTGGATTAGAAGGGTCCTTTACATCGACTTGTGGGTCGGTGGTATCTCTACCGTCTGGTGAGATGTGGATCAATAATTAAGAAGTCAAGGGATACCCTTAGACTTTGATAGACATACTTTTGCTGTAGACATATCCTTACGGATGGTCAAATTGTTGGAAGTATGGTACGATATGTCTCTCGGATGTGCGTATAATCTGAGAGCCTTCGGATGTAATTTCGGATGAACTCCAAGGCTTTCCGTTGCTTAGGCAAGTGGAGTAGGCATTCGAAATGATTGCGAAAATAGTCCGATATCGAAGATCACATAACGAGTGATATTTTTGTCGGTATCAGTGTTGTTAAACACTATAAAAGAATCAGAATAACGTGAGTTGCGATTATAGATGTTGGAGGGGATATTTATCTATCCCAGTATTTCTCCTTGTGAAGATCCAAAACTCTTTGTCGAAAGAGAGATGGACATTTGAGATTATGCATCGATTGTCGATGATGGAATGCGATGATTGTTGAAAGTAAACATCCTACGTTGAGGATAAATGAGCTGTTTAGTTCAGCAAAGGACACCTGTGTATACTCTAAGGTTGATTTACGACTGGAGTATTGTAGTGACAGGATGTCATACGATTATCATGGTCGTTATGATGATTAATATATATCATCAGCTTAGAGTAAAGGGGATGAAGGTGTGTGGAGACGATAATTTCATACTTGGTATGAATTGTATGAGTTTTGATTAAATTGCTAGACTAATTAACGATTTAGTCGCCACTGGATTTGAGAATCGTGTATCCTGGACACGATTGGATTAGTTTGTGGTTGTTGGAGTTGCGTAACCTGGCCACTGTTGATTGTGGTAGTTGGAGTTGCGCACTCGACCACCATAGATGGTGGTTTTCCTTGTATGTTTTGGTTAGTATTGTAGATGTGGATAGAATGTCTTAGCATTACTATACCACGGACTTGTTTGACAAAGGTGACGATAGAAATCATTTAGTCGGAAGCTGGTGAAACCAGTTTACATGACCTCAGTGGCGGTTAACTTTTACGCCAGTATTAGTTAATCCTTCCGAAGTGGATAAAAAGGATGATGTACGCAGATGCGTCGTTTCAGGGATCGGAACGATTCCGATGCAGTTGAATGAGGCATATTTTATGTCTGCATCAGTTAAGAAACTACGAGATAGTCTGTCATATACATGACGTGACTTTAGTAGTTATTATCTGGATTTATAGTTGTATGGAGCAGAAGTGCTCATTGAATTTAACAAGCTACTGGGTAGCTACAATGGAGTTGCTGGAGCGCAAACAGTTGCAACAATTGCAACAAGGGAGATTGATTGCTATAGTCTTCCATGCACTTACAGTGTGTGTGGAGTGCATCTTGGAAGGTTGACTGATTTCTCTTTTGAGAAAATAATTCCTCGTCTCTGATAAGGATAGTGGGTTCCAGAGTTGCTGTGTTTAAGGAAGAGTTGCTACAGAAAGCACATCATTCGAGATGGGCTATATGCCTTGGTGGTACTCAGATGTACCAAGAGTTGAAATGTTTATACTGGTGGAATGGTATAAAGAGAGTTATAGCAGATTTTGCTGCTCGATGTTTAGTATACCTGTAGGCGAAGTCTGAACATCAGAAACTCGCTGGATTGCTCTAGGAAATTCTGATTCCGGAATGGAAGTGGGAGTATATCATGATGGTTTTCGTTACGAGACTACCTAGAACCCGTAAAGGACATGATGCGATTTGGATGATTGTGGATCGACTAACCAAATCAGCTCACTTTTTGCCTATTCATGGAATGGACTTGTTGGATCGTCTGACAGAGTTGGGCTGCCTAGAGATTTTCAGATAGTATGGGGTATTTTTGAGTACCATATCTGATAGAGATCCACAATTTATCTCACGACTTTGGTAGAATCTGCATCAGACCATGGGCATAGAGCTTCGAATCAGTACAACATTCATTCGCAGATGGATAGATAGTCTGAGCGTATCATTTAGATCATGTTTTGAAAGAGGTTCCGATTCTACTTCAGTCTAATGTGACTTACGAGGAGATTCTAGGGTGGAGCCTGGGTCGCAAGGAGCGATAGTAGTGGGACAAAGACCATCCGACTCGTAAAGGTTGGATGACAATATAATACCGATGAGGAGGCTATGTGGGAGCTGGAAGATACTATCCGAGCTCGATAGTCTCATCTGGTCACTTGAGGAAGTTATGTGGTCCTTTCGGAAACTTGCTTGAAGTAAATTTTCACATGTTAGTACGAAATTTGGGGACCAAATTTTTATAAGTGGGGGAGAATGTAAAATACTGAAAAAATAGAAAATACCCTTGTTAATTAAGAAATTATCTTATAGAATTTTCAGAAAATTTTAAAGATTTTTCTGGATTTAAATGGAGGTTCTATAGATATTTTATAGGGATAAAGTAAACAGGCTTTTGTAAAGCTTGTTTAGACTATAATGAGGTGTTAAATTTCTCTATAAAGCCGATTTCCTTCCGTGACTTCTCATTCCCCGTCGGTTTCTTTTTCTCCGCGATGACTCCTTTCTTCTTCTCGCGATCTCGTGACCGGTGGATTGCCGAGGCGTGACCTCGCCGGGCGCGGAAGCGGCGGCTGCGGTGGACCATCCTCGGCGATCTTGCGGACGAGCCGGGCGAGCGTGAGTGGTTGGAAGCTTGGATCGATGGCGTCTAGTTGTAATCTGCCTGGCGATCTCTGCCGGAGCAAACCCAGGAATGGGTGGTGCTAGGGCAGCTCGATCCCTCTTCTCCAGGCTTTTGCTGGTCCCTTTCGTGTGAGCCGATTGGCGGCGTGATCGCCGCGACAGAGAGTGGCTTCCATGGGTTTCTCAGATTGTCGCGGGCGGTGATCTTGAGCCCTGGATTTCTCAGAAGGCGAGGAGATCAGAGGAGATTTGCGTTGGTGGAGTTGCTAGGGTAGGGAGGTGGTGTCGGCAGTGGGTCAACTAGAGGCTTTCACGGTTATCACCGGAGCAAGGTAAGGGCATGATTCTCGGTTAATTTCGATCGATCTCTACATCACATCTCGTTGTTTTTCTCGTGAGCAGCAAGGTGACCCCATCGCGCGATTGGTTGTTCCGACGGAGGTGGAGCTATGGCCTGCGTAATAGTTGGGGTATCGCGATGAAGTTTCAATTGTAGGTATATCGATCGATTCCCCTTTTCTCTTACGTGCTTTTCATAGTTGTTGGTGTTGGATCGTGGGTTGAATGGGTCAGTGGCAGTGTGTAAGAGGGGGAAGAATCGAATTTGAGGTAAGGGGGGTATTGATCGATGAATTTGTCATGTTGTTATGCTGCAACAGGGGTTGCTCGTGGTGTTGGCTTTGAGTTTTTCCGGCGAACCAAACAGGTTAAAGGATCACTGCCGGTGGAGTATAGGGCTGGTAAGCTTGAACGATCCTCTGACTTTTAGCTAAAATTTCTAGGTTCTATGGTTCATACGGTGGATCTGTGAATTTTTACTGTGTAGGTAGGTTATTTGGTTTATGGGGGTTCACAGCAAGGTTTAGTGTGAAACTGGTGTTGGTAAGTGAATTGAATGTGTAGGGTAGCGGATTTGCTACTTGAAATGGTGGGTTTTAATTATGATGTTAACCATACAAGTTGAGGGTCTAATGTGAAGGTTGGTTATAGTGAATCGACCTTGGATAATTTGAGGGATTTTCCTAAGTCGTAGGCGATAAAAGGTTGTGACTATAAGAACGATATAGTAATTAAATCGTATGTTGTAGTCTGCTTGCACTAAAATGTAATTGATGCTATTTGCAGGACGTGGATACGAGACTGGTCCGCGGACGTGAGGACTCTATTACTACGAGCATTGACAGCAGGTGGGTAATTTCCTACCTGGTCCGGGTAGATGTATTGCATTCAGATTTAGTCATAGATATGAGCATGTTAGGTGTTCATATTACCTTGACCCTGCTCTTATTATCGTATGCTTGAACTTATCGTTGGATATATTTATGCTCAATTGTTGATATCACATATACCCTATCATGATTTAGGAGTTATAGATGTGATGTAAATTGGCCTAGATGTTTAGTAGGGTGTAAATGTTAGTACTGGGGATGACCCAATTTATAAATTGGAAAAAGGTCATCTATGGGTAGGTAATGCCCTAAATGTAGGATTTATTTCCAATATCCGTATGTTGCATACTGTTACCAACCATGAGTCGTGTAATGGTTAAGTGAAGGGTGATTAGAGTGTCGCTGTGGACCGGTGGTCCCAGCTTGATATGATTAGTCGAGTACGACTCTCTATCGGATAGAGAGTGCGTCGATCAGTCTATTAGAGAGAGAGTTATGATCAGTCGAGTATGACTCTCTATTGGAGAGAGAGTTATGATCAGTCGAGTATGACTCTCTACAGGATAGAGAGTGCGTCGATCTGTTGAGTACGACTCTCTATTGGATAGAGAGTTATGATCAGTTGAGTACGGCTCTCTACAGGATGCTCAACGGCTCTCTACAGGATAGAGAGTCCGTCGATCTGTTGAGTACAACTCTCTACAGGATAGAGAGTAAGGTTCAAAATAATATGATGCAAAAGTTGTAACTTCCTCTACAATATATGCATTAACAATATAAGCTTAAACATGAGCCTTATTTTTCACTTTTTTTTTCAAGTGATAGAGGAATCTAAGAGTAATACAATAAAATTTATTAGAAAATAAATTATACTAAATTTGATCAAATGAAATAACAATGATAAAAAAAATAAAAAAATTCACCTTTCAAACGGATACATCCATCGAAATTGAACATGACCTCCAACTTTAGCCTTATATGGCAAGTGAACCAAAAGATGTTCCATGGAATCAAAAAACGCGGGTGAAAATATCCTTTCTAAGTTACACAAAATGATCAGAATGTCTCTCTCTAATGTCTCCATGTGTGAATGACTCAATACTGTCGAGCAAATATCATGAAGGAAAATGCTTAATTTCGGAATTGCACCCCAGATAAAATTCGGTAACAGTTCCTTCAAAGCAATAGGAATTAGTCTTTCCATGAATATATGATAGTCATAACTTTTCAAACCAATCAATTTGCATTCTTTCAAATCAACGCATCTGCCAAGATTAGAGACATAACCATCAAGAAATCTCAATGATTTCAACCATTCACAAATAATCCATCTCTGATCCTTATTCAATGTATAAATTGCTTTCGGTTTTGGTCCCCTACTATTTTCATCAACATCAAGGGTGGGTCATTTAGATGAGACACAAATCGTTTCTTGTATTCAGATTATCTTTTGTTTTTCCGGTAATATCCATCATCGTATTTATCATATTATCAAAAACATTCTTCTCAATATGCATTAAATCAAGATTGTGATGAATCAAATTACTCTGCCAATACGGTAAATCCCAAAATATACTCCATTTAGTCCATTTATGCGTAATTCCATAGTCATATGTTGTAACATTTGGTTCTTCTATAACAGATGGAAAGTTAAGCACTCTATGCCATAAAAATTGACTGGTGAATCTCAATGGTGGAGGTGTTCTTTCAATTCAATTCTTAGTGAATTCTTCTTTATTTCTTTTGAATTTATGATTTGACGATAAAAATTGTCTATGATAATCAAAATAACTCGGGGTCTTTCCATGTTTCAATTTGAATGACTTTGATCTCTCCATATATATTAGACATCCTAAAATCCCTACGGTACTCCAGTCCGATAACATCCCATAAGCAGGAAAATCATTTATGGTCCAAAGAAGCGCAACTCTCATTATGAACATCATATGTAGAAACACCCTCGTCCCATAGTTGGATCAACTCGACAATCAACAGTTGCATGTAAACATCTATTAACTTCTTCAGATTATGAGGGTCAGACACAATCAATGTTAAAAACATATAAGGTGTTTTCATACACATACCGGGTGGAAGATTATACGGAGTTACGATAATTGATCAACAAGAATAAGTTCTTCCTGATTTGCCAAATGGAGCAAATCTATCAGCACATAGACCCAATCTGATGTTTCGAGTCTCATTCACAAACTCAGGATATGTTCTATCAAAATTTTTCCATGCCTTTGCATCTGATGGATGACACATTAGCCCATCCTCTGTTTCATGATTTGTATGCCAAGTCATGTGTTCAGCAGTGACCTTTGATGCATAAAACCTTTGTAATCTAGGAGTTAAAGGCAAATAGAACATTTATCTGAATGATTTAAATCGCTTATTACGATTCGATCTCGTGGTACGCTTGTACCTGCATTGACTACAGAATTTACAAGTCTCTAAATCTACATTATCTCCCCAATATAGCATACAACCATCTCTGTAAACATCAATTCTTTGCACCGGAAGAACTAAATCTTTCATAAGTTTTTATCAGTAAAATCGTTCGACATTATGTGATCACGTGACAATACTTCTCCAATAACTTGAACAAAATCATTAAAACAATCTTCAGACACATTATGCTCAGCTTTAACATTCAACAATCTTACGGTGAGAGATAATTTAGTGTAATCACACAACCAGACCACACAGGTTCATCTGCAACTCTCAACACTTCTTGAAATTTGAGATATGACTCATTGTATACATTTTCATGAACACCAATTACTTCTACCTCCTCCAACGACGTTGAATTACATGTGTTCAAATGTTTGAGGATGACTAGAACTTGCAGCGTTTGGTTCGTTATTCAAATTATAACCAACTACATCAACTATCATCCTCTGGTATGGATTGAATTGATAGTAATATATTTGCTCTCCACTAATTGTCCTTTGTATTTTCGTCCAACCTCTTCATCGGATATAAATGGTTCACTATGACAAGTCCAATTATAATAATTTGGCGTAAAACCAAATCTACAAAGATGTTCTCGAACTTTATCACACTGAAAAAATTTACCATTATGATATTTTTTGCACGAACACCTTAATTTATTCCCATCCATAAACTCAACATTGCTATTAGCAAAAGTAAAAAATTGTTCCAACCCAATAATAAATTCATCGGTTAAACCACGACGTTCTGGTAAATTCTTTTTATACATCCAACTTTATTCTCTCTCCATTTATCTTGTTTTCAAATTTATATCAAGGATTAATTTTTTTTTTCCAAATTTCATCCATATATATTAATCTAACAATAAATTTATACTCAAAATAAATTCTTCTAGTACTAAATATGATTTTGTGTGATATTTAATTACAAACTATAATATCATTTCGAACAAATATTATATATTTATAGTAATAAAATTACTTAAAATGAACCATTAATTATATATAATATAAAATAATAATACTATAAATTTATGAATATATAATATTTATACCTGTCCTGATGGAAACAACGGATAAGCTCACAGCTAACTGAAGACTTCACGAACACACCGAACACCTTAATGACGAAGTACGACAAACCTATGAAAAATAAAACATTAATTTTGTATTTATATTACACATTATACTGATTTATATAATTTGAATAATATTTTAACTCTATTGTTATGGCGATGAACGACCCAATTTGATTGTGCATGCGACGTCTGGAACAAATGCTCCAGTTGGGACGGCGATTAACCACCCAAACCATGTCCCCATGTCAAATTATGTGGCAGCAGCCGTGAGGTGCGGCAGCTGCCGCGATGTAAAATACTGGGAAAAAAATTAAAATAATGTTCGGTAATTAGAATAATACCCTATGGAATTTTTTAGGAATTTTTAGAAATTTTCCTGGACTTAAATGGAAATTTCTAAGGCAAATTGTGGAGAAAGATTTAATGGTCTTAAAGGGGTTTTAAGCTCAACCCGTTAAAATCGAACCCGATCCACTTCTTCCCAAAAATCCGATCCGATCGCGATTTCTTCGCGATCGCCCCTTCCTCTTCCTCTTCTTCACGCACTGCAAGCTGCTCCTCCCGATCGTTACCCAGCCGCCCCTCCTAAATGCCAGCCACCCTTCTCAATAACCATCGCCGATTTCTCCCTGCCTCAACGCGCGACAACCCTTCCCTCACTGCGTGATCTCCTCTCTTCGGAATGCACGACTGCTGGATACTTTCTCTTTCTCGCTCGTCTTCTTCTTCCTCGCGTCCCTCCCCTCTGCAAGCGACGGTCGAAGACCTCGATGGCCTCCCCGAACGGGCTAGAAGCTTGGATTTGGCGACTTCCCAGTTGAAGGCAGCCGTGTGATTTCTGATCCTTGTTGCCGATCAACGCCGGAGCAAGGTAAGGCGTTGTCCGATCTTGTTTTTCCTCGATCTCAGAAGGGATCCACTTGTGAATGAATTTTTGCTATGATTTTCCTTCACGAAGCTTGACCTATCGATTTGGGTAGAAATTGGGAGCGCCGGTGGAGTCAGTGAACAGTGGTTAAGGGAGGAATACCGTCGGTGGATCCTAAGGTGTATATCTCGAACTATACCTATTCTTTCGTCTGTTGTTTGGTTGATTCGGGTGATGGTCACAGAACTGGATTTCTGTTGGCTGTGAGAAGGGGTTGTTTTGTAAAAATAAGATTAGAGGTGGCTGTGGATAGTGTATGGGTTCGAATAGGAGGCTGTCGTGTGATTGTGGGTGGCTGTCGTGTGTTCCGTGGGGTTGCGAGTTGAAATTTTGGTCGGTTATGGGCTTTTGATGGCTGTGAATTGGAGTCTTAGTTGGGTATGGGTTGTAAATGGCGGTACAGGAGTTGTGATCGGTGGTTTACATGATTAGAGAGTTGTTATGGGCTATGGAATATCCGAATAATATGGAAATTGGTGTATGGAATCGAATGTATAGATTTGCGTAGTTGTTAATTGGAAATGGGGGGTTTTAATTATGATGTTAACCGTTCCAGTTGAGGGTCTAATGTGAAGGTTGGTTATAGTGAATCGACCTTGGAGGATTTGGAGGATTTTCCTAAATCGTAGTTGATAAAAAGGATGCGACTATAAGAACGATATAGTAATTAATTCTTATTTTGTAGTCTGCTTACACTAAAATATAATTGATAATATTTACAGGACGTGGATACGAGACAGGTCCGCGGCCGTGAGGACTTCATTGTTTCGAGCATTACAGCAGGTGGATAATTTCCTACCCTGGTCAGGTAGTTATTATTGCCTGCAGATTTAGATATATGATCATCTTATATGATCATATTATCTTGACTTCGCTCTTATTTACTCTTGTGCTTGATACTTTATCTTTGGCCTGTTATGCTCTATTGTTGTTATCATATCTCACTTCATCATGATTAGGAGTTACAGATGTGATGTAAGTAACCTAGAATTGTTTAGTTAGGTGCAAATAGTAAAGTCTGGATGATGACCTGATTGTAAATTAGGCAAAAAGGTCATCCGTGGATAGGTAATGTCTTGATCGCAGGGTTAATTCTAATACCCTTAGGTTGCATGTTTACTACTGACCATGTATTGTGTAAATGGTTAGGTGAATTGTACTTAGTGTGTCGCTACAGACCAGTGGTCATAGCTTGTTATGATCAGTTGAGTACGACTCTTTGTAGGATAGAGAGTGCGTTGATCTGATTGGTATGACTCTCTGTAGAATAGAGTCTATGGTGGATGTCTATTTGTGTGACAGAGCATTCATGTCATTTGCATGCATGCTGGCGACGTGGTCTCCCTTATGGTTGAGAGGGTTGTCAGTCATCCTTCCTCCACGGTTACTCATAGGAGGAGTAATCGGTGTGAGGCCAGAGCATTGTGGTGTTGCACTCTACCACTATAAACGGTGATAGTTGGATTTGCGTGTCATAGTCCTGCGTGTAAGGCACTCGACCACTCATGGGTAGTGGTAGTCGGATGTAATAGCGAGGACCCCGTCAAGTAGCTTACTTTTTACGCTTATATGCTACTCGATCATATTGCTCACTCGGCCACTCGAGAGTAGTGGTTGGTGTTAAGTTGGGATAGTTGTCATGTCGAGCTACCGAGGTCACACTGGGGTCATGGTAGCTTTAGGGTGAGTCGGCATGACCATGCATGCTGCATTGCCGTGACTTATGATATTTTTGCATATTGCCATATATATACATATATGCATGTATATATATATATATATATATATATATATATGGATGATTGTGATTAGTATATATATATATAAATGCAGTCTATATATATATGCTTATTGTGATATTGCATTTGATTGTACTATGCTTGTTGTATTTGGTTGTACATCATCTTCATACATGCTACCCGCATATGTTATATGGTTGTGTCGGATACCTGTATACTTGTTGGTTAGACTATTACATTCTTTGACCCGTATTTATGATGTTGTATGGTTTAGACCAGATTTCCTATTATATATATATATTGTGGATATGTGCTCAGGTTGGATAGGTATAGCGTAGTAGACTTTCAAGTATATCTGCATTTTATGTTGGTCATTTGGTTAGAAGGTATATACATGTATATGTTTATCATGCTAGTGTTACCTGATGTACCTGTAAATTTTTCTATTGAATTACATGTGATATCTGATATATATATATATACGGTCTATATATATATGATTATTGTGATGTTGCATTTGATTGTACTATGCTTGCTGCATTTGGGTGTACATCATATTCATGCATGTTTCTTGCATTTGTTATATGATTGTGTCGGATACTGGTATGGGTTGGACAGACCATTAGATACCTTGACTTGTAGCTAGAGTATATTGTGAGTTGATCTACTCTTCCTGTTATATATATATATATATGTTTGATATATGTTCAGGTTGGATCAGAGTAGCATAGCAGACTTCAGGTATGTCTACATTTTTATGTTGTATATTTGGTTAGACGGTATATGCTTGTATTTATATACTATGCTGATATACCTGTTGTACCTCTGAGTATGTTGTTGAAAATACATGTGATATGACATATATACATGTTTTTCTATTACCTGTTGAGTTTTACTCACCACCCCCCACGGACCACAGGTTTTTCTGCGCCCGAGTAGTAAAGACTTTGTGATGTGCTTGGAGCACATTGTGACATCTCATCTCACCTCCGAGGCTCCCTTGTTGATTTTGGGCTTTGCGTCCGCCGTGTATTGTATTTGGAGTTTTCATAGTGTACTATGTTGTGCAGACTTGTAGATTCAAATTTTGTCGATGTACTGTATGTGATTGTGGTGTGTTAGTCATATTGGTATGCATGATGTGGATGTATTGTATATGTGGGGTTATGGGTATGTCGTTGTATTAGTTTCCGCTGTGTTTTGGTATGTTGTTGTGTTTTTATTTGTTATGTTATTGTTATTGTGGGCCTACGAGCCTTGTATTAACCCGAAATGTTGCCATGTATAGGGGAGGTGCCGTCCGTTTGATTTTCGGCTCGGCATGCTCTCGGGGCGTGACAACTTTAGTGGTATCAGAGCCCTAGGTTCTGCGAAGCCATACAATGTTGTTTTGTGTCGAGTCTTGGATTCTCGGGAGTCGATTTGTTCGATTTTGGTTTTCTGAGATGAGATGGACAGCAGCCTGAGCTCCAAGCAGCACGAGGTAAGCATTCCTGAAAACTTATGGTTTAGTTGATATTTATCTAAACTTGATCAGTAGGTGTATACAATAGAGTTATGACACCTGTGTAGACTTGTAGTAGGGGTCGTCCCAGGCGACCAGCCGGAGTGACCTTTAGGTTTATACTCCCGATTATATTGGCTATGCATTTAGATGCTTATACGAGGAATAACTTTGTAGTGTGTTGGTTATTATTAAATGGCAGTGGTATGAGTTGACCACAGGAGCGACATGTTAGTCTGTGAGTCTTGAACTGTGTCGAGAAGGTGATTTACCTTTGAGGCCGGTGATCGAGTCGGAAAAGCGAGGGGTCGTCACATTTATTATGAAAATCGAGACTACAGTCTTAGAGATTTCCACTAACTATGCTAGTCGGATCATTACACATGGGTAATGAGCAGGACTTATGAACTATTTGTGATGCGAGATGGCGGAAGGCTAGGTACGGTGTTTCGCAAAGATTTTATCCCTGAGTTGTTCATACTGAGATGTATAACTTTGAGAGTACTTTTGAGTACTTAACTCATGTTATACCGAGAAAGAAGAGTTGTTTGCATACCATTATCGGGATCAAGCCGGTATTTGGTGATAAATGCAGAAAATAATCTTCGGGAAATAATATATCACTTGATCATGGTTTAGTGATGTTGAAGAGAGTATTTCGTCACTTTTAGTAGTGACGCATTGTATGAAATTCTTGAGCTTTAAGAAAGGGTGATCAGTTAGTAATAGTGTACTGTGCAGATTCGTGAGACTTGCAGAGGTTACGACCACCTAATAGCTCAAGAAGATGAATGGATGATTTAAGCCACCCAGAGATATTGGCTTATAGTTGGATTAGGATGCCGGGATCTTCTACCAGATCCTGCTGGAAGATGTTGGATTGAGACAGGAGTTTAAAAATGACTCCGTACAAGAGTTTAAGAGTTGGAGACCGGTAAGCAAATATTGCAGGTCAACTTAATAGAGTCAGAAGTCTCCGATTGTTGGATAAAGGAGCAAGATCGAAGTCATATACTTTGAGCTATTTTTCGATTATAGAAGACTAGACGTGGATCATCAGGATGTTCTCGTGGATATCAGCAAAATCAGAACAAAGACTCCGAAGGGATTGTGGGTGTGCAGTGCAGATCACAAAGACACGCGAAGCCAGATTATCTATTGGATCAGTTCATCTGTTGCTATTGTAAGCAACCAGTACAGATTGAAGAGTTGTATTTTAAAGACTCAGTTGGAGACTACCAATGGTGTTCCGGGAGGATGATGCACCATCTCAACAGTGGAGATCAGCACCGAAGATTGGGTTATTTCGTCAGCAGCGACCTACTACCTCAGGCGTGGTTGGAGTTCCTTGATACTCCCCTTCAGCAGAGATCAGCATAGAAGATTGGGTTATCTCAACAGCAACAACCTACTACCTCAGGCGTGGTTGGAGTTCCTTGATACTCCCCTTCAGCAGAGATCGGCCGCGAAGCGAGGATCGAGAAGACATTGTAGAAGACTCAGCAGACAACAACAAACAGTTACTTCCAGATGTGATTTGCTTAGTACAGAGGAGAGAGTATACGACGATGGTCGTATTTATTCAGTATTCTACAGTTGCAGTTCGTAGGATTAAGTGATGAGATCAGATGGTCTAGGAAAAAAAATCCCCTCGACATTCATCGCAGAAATGTGACCGCTTTATCGCGAACTATTGGATCTGATCTGGTTCTCTTCGGAGAAAGGCTGAGACCTGCGTGGAGCCTTTTGGATCGGATCAATAGATATTTGATCGTTCAGAGTATTACTCTAGTTTTACCCTCTGGATTAATATATTGAGAGATACTTGTAGTTTACAGGTATCTTTGTCTAGAACATTCTTAGTTGGATTAAAAGGGTCCTTTACATCGACTTGTGGGTCGGTGGTATCTCTACCGTCTGGTGAGATGTGGATCAATAATTAAGAAGTCAAGGGATACCCTTAGACTTTGATAGACATACTTTTGTTGTAGACATATCCTTACGGATGGTTAAATTGTTGGAAGTATGGTACGATATGTCTCTCGGATGTGCGTATAATCTGAGAGCCTTCGGATGTAATTTCGGATGAACTCCAAGGCTTTCCGTTGCTTAGGCAAGTGGAGTAGGCATTCGAAATGATTGCGAAAATAGTCCGATATCGAAGATCACATAACGAGTGATATTTTTGTCGGTATCAGTGTTGTTAAACACTATAAAAGAATCAGAATAACGTGAGTTGCGATTATAGATGTTGGAGGGGATATTTATCTATCCCAGTATTTCTCCTTGTGAAGATCCAAAACTCTTTGTCGAAAGAGAGATGGACATTTGAGATTATGCATCGATTGTCGATGATGGAATGCGATGATTGTTGAAAGTAAACATCCTACGTTGAGGATAAATGAGCTGTTTAGTTCAAATGAAAGGACACATGTATACTCTAAGGTTGATTTACATTTGGAGTATTGTAGTGACAGGATGTCATACGATTATCATGGTCGTTATGATGATTAATATATATCATCAGCTTAGAGTAAAGGGGATGAAGGTGTGTGGAGACGATAATTTCATACTTGGTATGAATTGTATGAGTTTTGATTAAATTGCTAGACTAATTAACGATTTAGTCGCCACTGGATTTGAGAATCGTGTATCCTGGACACGATTGGATTAGTTTGTGGTTGTTGGAGTTGCGTAACCTGGCCACTGTTGATTGTGGTAGTTGGAGTTGCGCACTCGACCACCATAGATGGTGGTTTTCCTTGTATGTTTTGGTTAGTACTGTAGATGTGGATAGAATGTCTTAGCATTACTATACCACGGACTTGTTTGACAAAGGTGACGATAGAAATCATTTAGTCGGAAGCTGGTGAAACCAGTTTACAGGACCTCGGTGGCGGTTAACTTTTACGCCAGTATTAGTTAATCCTTTCGAAGTGGATAAAAAGGATGATGTACGCAGATCGTCGTTTGAGATCACGATTCCGATGCGATTGAATGAGGCATATTTTATATACGCGCTTAAGAAACTACGAGATAGTCTGTCATATACATGACGTGACTTTAGTAGTTATTATCTGGATTTATAGTTGTATGGAGCAGAAGTGCTCATTGAATTTAACAAGCTACTGGGTAGCTACAATGGAGTTGCTGGAGCGCAAACAGTTGCAACAATTGCAACAAGGGAGATTGATTGCTATAGTCTTCCATGCACTTACAGTGTTTGTGGAGTGCATCTTGGAAGGTTGACTGATTTCTCTTTTGAGAAAATAATTCCTCGTCTCTGATAAGGATAGTGGGTTCCAGAGTTGCTGTGTTTAAGGAAGAGTTGCTACAGAAAGCACATCATTCGAGATGGGCTATATGCCTTGGTGGTACTCAGATGTACCAAGAGTTGAAATGTTTATACTGGTGGAATGGTATAAAGAGAGTTATAGCAGATTTTGCTGCTCGATGTTTAGTATACCTGTAGGCGAAGTCTGAACATCAGAAACTCGCTGGATTGCTCTAGGAAATTCTGATTCCGGAATGGAAGTGGGAGTATATCATGATGGTTTTCGTTACGAGACTACCTAGAACCCGTAAAGGACATGATGCGATTTGGGTGATTGTGGATCGACTAACCAAATCAGCTCACTTTTTGCCTATTCATGGAATGGACTTGTTGGATCGTCTGACAGAGTTGGGCTGCCTAGAGATTTTCAGATAGTATGGGGTATTTTTGAGTACCATATCTGATAGAGATCCACAATTTATCTCACGACTTTGGTAGAATCTGCATCAGACCATGGGCATAGAGCTTCGAATCAGTACAACATTCATTCGCAGATGGATAGATAGTCTGAGCGTATCATTTAGATCATGTTCTGAAAGAGGTTCCGATTCTACTTCAGTCTAATGTGACTTACGAGGAGATTCTAGGGTGGAGCCTGGGTCGCAAGGAGCGATAGTAGTGGGACAAAGACCATCCGACTCGTAAAGGTTGGATGACAATATAATACCGATGAGGAGGCTATGTGGGAGCTGGAAGATACTATCCGAGCTCGATAGTCTCATCTGGTCACTTGAGGAAGTTATGTGGTCCTTTCGGAAACTTGCTTGAAGTAAATTTTCACATGTTAGTACGAAATTTGGGGACCAAATTTTTATAAGTGGGGGAGAATGTAAAATACTGAAAAAAATAGAAAATACCCTTGTTAATTAAGAAATTATCTTATAGAATTTTTAGAAAATTTTAAAGATTTTTCTGGATTTAAATGGAGGTTCTATAGATATTTTATAGGGATAAAGTAAACAGGCTTTTGTAAAGCTTGTTTAGACTATAATGAGGTATTAAATTTCTCTATAAAGCCGATTTCCTTCCGCGACTTCTCATTCCCCGTCGGTTTCTTTTTCTCCGCGATGACTCCTTTCTTCTTCTCGCGATCTCGTGACCGGTGGATTGCCGAGACCGTGACCTCGCCGGAGCGCGGAGAAGCGGCGACTGCGGCTGGACCATCCTCGACGATCTTGCGGACGAGCGAAAGCAGAGGGCGCGTGAGTGGTTGGAAGCTTGGATCGATGGCGTCTAGTTGTAATCTTCCTGGCGATCTCTGCCGGAGCAAACCCAGGAATGGGTGGTGCTAGGGCAGCTCGATCCCTCTTCTCCAGGCTTTTGCTGGTCCCTTTCGTGTGAGCCGATTGGCGGCGTGATCGCCGTGACAGAGAGTGGCTTCCATGGGTTTCTGCCGATTGTCGCCGGAGCAGGTGATCTTGAGCCTGGATTTCTCCGAGGAACAGGAGATCAGAGGAGATTTGCGTCGGTGGAGTTGCTAGGGTAGGGAGGTGGTGTCGGCAGTGGGTCGACTAGAGGCTTTCACGGTTATCACCGGAGCAAGGTAAGGGCATGATTCTCGGTTAATTTCGATCGATCTCTACATCACATCTCGTTGTTTTTCTCGTGAGCAGCAAGGTGACCCCGTCACTGCGATTGGTTGTTCCGATCGGAGGTGGAGCTATGGTCGGCGAACAGAATAGTTGGGGGGTATCGCCGATGAAGTTTCAATTGTAGGTATATCAGTCGATTCCCCCTTTTCTCTTCTGTGCTTTTCATTTCTGGTAGTTGTTGGTGTTGGATCGTGGGTTGAATGGGTCAGTGGCAGTGTGTAAGAGGGGGAAGAATCGAATTTGAGGTAAGGGGGGTATTGATCGATGAATTTGTCATGTTGTTATGCTGCAACAGGGGTTGCTCGTGGTGTTGGCTTTGAGTTTTTCCGGCGAACCAAACAGGTTAAAGGATCACTGCCGGTGGAGTATAGGGCTGGTAAGCTTGAACGATCCTCTGACTTTTAGCTAAAATTTCTAGGTTCTATGGTTCATACGGTGGATCTGTGAATTTTTACTGTGTAGGTAGGTTATTTGGTTTATGGGGGTTCACAAGGTTTAGTGTGGCGGTGTTGGTAAGTGAATTGAATGTGTAGGGTAGCGGATTTGCTACTTGAAATGGTGGGTTTTAATTATGATGTTAACCATACAAGTTGAGGGTCTAATGTGAAGGTTGGTTATAGTGAATCGACCTTGGATAATTTGAGGGATTTTCCTAAGTCGTAGGCGATAAAAGGTTGTGACTATAAGAACGATATAGTAATTAAATCGTATGTTGTAGTCTGCTTGCACTAAAATGTAATTGATGCTATTTGCAGGACGTGGATACGAGACTGGTCCGCGGACGTGAGGACTCTATTACTACGAGCATTAACAGCAGGTGGGTAATTTCCTACCTGGTCCGGGTAGATGTATTGCATTCAGATTTAGTCATAGATATGAGCATGTTAGGTGTTCATATTACCTTGACCCTGCTCTTATTATCGTATGCTTGAACTTATCGTTGGATATATTTATGCTCAATTGTTGATATCACATATACCCTATCATGATTTAGGAGTTATAGATGTGATGTAAATTGGCCTAGATGTTTAGTAGGGTGTAAATGTTAGTACGGGGGATGACCCAATTTATAAATTGGAAAAAGGTCATATATGGGTAGGTAATGCCCTAAATGTAGGATTTATTTCCAATACCCATATGTTGCATACTGTTACCAACCATGAGTCGTGTAATGGTTAAGTGAAGGGTGATTAGAGTGTCGCTGTGGACCGGTGGTCCCAGCTTGATATGATTAGTCGAGTACGACTCTCTATTGGATAGAGAGTGCGTCGATCAGTTGAGTACAACTCTCTATTAGAGAGAGAGTTATGATCAGTCGAGTACGACTCTCTATTGGAGAGAGAGTTATGATCAGTCGAGTATGACTCTCTACAGGATAGAGAGTGCGTCGATCAGTTGAGTACGACTCTCTATTGGATAGAGAGTTATGATCAGTTGAGTACGGCTCTCTACAGGATGCTCAATGGCTCTCTACAGGATAGAGAGTCCGTCGATCTGTTGAGTACAACTCTCTACAGGATAGAGAGTATTGATTAGATGGGTATGACTCTTTGCTGAACAGAGAGTCTGTGGTAGATGGTTGTACGTGTGACAACATACACATGTCATTTGCATGCATTCTGACGACATAGCCTCCCTTGGTGTTGAGAGAGTCGTCAGTCATCTTGCCTCCCAGAGCACTCCCCGAGGAGTAACTGGTGTGAGGGCAGAGCATCTGTTGTGCCGCACTCTACCACTATAGACGGTGGTAGTTGGAGTTGCGTGCAGTTGTCCTGGGTGCGTGGTACTTGACCACTCATTGGTAGTGTTAGTCGGAGTGGCCAGTAGCAGGGACCCCCGTTGTGTAGCGAGCTCTTTACGCTCATATGCTACTTGATCATACTGCCCACTCGGCCACTCTATAGCAGTGGTTGGTGTGAGTTGGGACAGTTGTCATGTCGTACCACCTAGGCCACACTGGGGTCGTGGTAGCGAGTAGGGGTGAGCAGGCATGATCATACATGCTGCATTGCCGTATCTGATGGTACTTTGCATATTACCATATATAGATACATATATGTATGTATATATATATATGGATGGTTGAGATTAATATATATATAAATACGGTCTATATATATATGATTATTGTGATGTTGCATTTGATTGTACTATGCTTGCTGCATTTGGGTGTACATCATATTCATGCATGTTTCTTTTATTTGTTATACGATTGTGTCGAATACTGGTATGGGTTGGACAGACCATTAGATACCTTGACCTGTAGCTAGAGTATATTGTGAGTTGATATACTCTTCCTGTTATATATATATATATATATGTTTGATATATGTTCAGGTTGGATCAGAGTAGCGTAGCAGACTTCAGGTATGTCTGCATTTTTATGTTGTTTATTTGGTTAGACGGTATATGCTTGTATTTATATACTATGCTGATATACCTGTTGTACCTCTGAGTATGTTGTTGAAAATACATGTGATATGACATATATATATGTTTTTCTATTACCTGCTGAGTTTTACTCACCACCCCACGGACCACAGGTTTTACATGCGCCAGTAATGTAGAAGACTTTGTGACAGCTTGGAGCATCGCTGGCTGACATCTCATCTCACCTCCGAGACTCCCGTGTATGTTTTGGGCTTTGCGTCCGCCGTGTATTGTATTTGGAGTTTTCATAGTGTACTGTGTTGTGCAGACTTGTAGATTCGGATTTTGTCGATGTACTGTATGTGGTTGTGGTGTGTTAGTCATACCGGCATGCATGATGTGGATGTATTGTATATGTGGGGTTATGGGTATGTCGTTGTATTAGTTTCCGCTGTGTTTTGGTATGTTGTTGTGTTTTTATTTGTTATGTTATTGTTATTGTGGGCCTACGGGCCTCGTATTAACCCGAAATATTGCCACGTACAGGGGAGGTGCCGTCCGTTTGATTTTCGGCTTGACATGCTCTCGGTGCATGACAGAATTCGTGGTCTTCCAATCGACTGAATCCTCTTCAGTCGACTCCACGTCACTCGGCTCTGCATCGGGAAATTTCCCTCTTCAGTCGACTCAAACTCTTCAGTTGACTTAAGCCCTTTCCATCTGCGTCGCATGATCTTTGATCGATCACCAGCTGATCCTGCTAAATAGGTATCCAGTCGACTAATACATCTCCAGTCGACTGAACTTCAGTCGACTTGAATCCGTTCAGTCGACTGATCCCTGCAAAATAGGATTAGCACAAAAATAAATAATATGAAATGCGATAGCAGTAGTAATACTGCTCGATCTCGACTACTAAGTCCTACGCGGATTTTTTGTCGGATCGACGCCTAGCTTTGTCCCCCTACAGAGGACTCAGCCTCACCTCTTCACTCAAGGCTTACCTGTCGGACTTACCATTCTTGACATCCGATCTGACCCACCAGGGCTTCCACCAGCTGTTCGGTCTTCCTGACTCAGCTGGACTTTTTGTCGATTGTTCGGTCTTCTGACCCAACCGGTCTTCATGCCAAATGTCCGATCCACGCGACCCATCTGGACTTCATGCCTGGTATCCGGTCCTCCTGATCTGTCAAGAGTCATGCATAGTATTCGGTCAACATGACCTACTAGGATTTCCTGTTAAGCCTGCACACTTAACACTTATATTAGATCACACGTGAGTCCTAACTATTAATTGTATTAGTTCATACATCAAAACTAAGGAGTGATGCTTACTGCATCAACAATCTTCCCCTTTTTGATGTATGACAATACATCAGTTAAAGTTAGGAGAATCAAATACCAATCTCCATATTTAACATGTATAAGAAATGAACTTACAACTTTTGTAATGAATATAGATGCATAAATTTAACCATGTATGACATGCATTAATCCTTATCAAATTTTTGCATCTTCTCTAATTTTATCTCTCTTCTTCTTAAATTTATATCTTATAATTTTATATCTCTTCTCTCCCCTTTTGGCATACATTAAAATAAGGGTGAAATTAAAGATATGAACTTAGTATATTATATTTTATCAAGACACATTTTCAAAAACTGCCCTTGAACAATTTAACCTTTTCAAAAAAAAATTTCAATAATTAACAACTTTTCCTTGAATAATTAAAATTTTACACTTTTTTATTCAAAATTTTCAAACATTTTCAGAAACTCCCCTTGAAAAATTTAATAATTTTAAAATATTTCAAAAAATATTCACAAGTCCCCATGAAAAATTCAAAATTTTCAAATATTTTTTTAAAAACTCCCCATTCAAAATTTTTCAAACATTTTCAGAAACTCTCCCTAAAAAATTTAATATTTAAAATATTTCAAAAAAATATTCACAAGTCCCCATGAAAAATTCAAAAATTTCAAACAATTTTTTTTTAAAACTCCCCATTCAAAATTTTTCAAACATTTTCAGAAACTCCCCTTGAAAAATTTAATATTTAAAAAATATTTCAAAATATTCACAAGTCCCCATGAAAAAATCAAAATTTTCAAACATGTTTTTTTTTTAATTTTTATTAAATTAAATGAGCAATTTCAAAGTGTTTAAACTTGTGTTAGATTAAGGCTTGGTTTGAGCAAGTCAAGTAGGTTTTTCCAGTATTGACTTCCTGGTCGTGGCGAGGCACATATCCTTCTTGATTATCGGAGCAACGACTACTTCCTAGACAAAGTCAATAAATGAATCAAGTACTTGATTCACTTTAGATCAAGCCTTGGTCTAACTAGTTAAAGACTTAGTGAGTTAGCTTCAGTCAGTTCCACTCGACTTAGTGCACTAGGTCGTGGCGAGGCACATGGCCTTCTTGATTATCAGAGCAACGACCACTTCCTAGACATGCACTTCGAAGAGCTTCCCCAACTTATTATCGGTTCACTTATCTTAGTACTAGGTTGTTCAAGTTTAAACTACTTTGTTTCCTATCTAGTCCATTCTACATTAAGCAAGTAAACTAAACTAAGACATTCAAGTGTTTAACTAAAACAAGGAAGGTACACTAAAGCAACCAAGTGTTAAACTAAAACAAGAAAAGTTAACTAAAACATGCAAGTGTTTAACTAAACAAGGAAACAAGCAAGGTGTTAGCTCCCCCTAAATGGTAGCTAGTTCGAGTTTTGTTCACTAAGTGAACTTGACTCTTGGAAACTCAAAATTGATTTGGTCCAACTTGGTTAACTAAGCTAGACTTAGGAACCCATGCTTGGACTCTATTCTTAGCATTTCAGCTAAGTAATGACATGTAAGATTTATAGGTGGACTTCGGATACATTGTAGTACATCGGCTGAGATCCAAGCATCATGTTGAGATACTTGGAACCCGAAGTGAACTTTTCCAAAGATCCAGTTAGATCTTCTACTTGTCTTTTTAGGACTGAGTTCTTTTCCTCAAGCTTTCCAACTTGAGTTGAGTCTCTATCCTTAAATTGGCAAGTCAAAGTCTTCGAGTTGACTTGCTCCTTAAGTACTAGGACTTCCTTAAGTAGCGAGTCGACTCGATTTTCGGACTTAGCTAACTTCCTACCTAAGCATGCAATGATATTATATAATTTATCTTCTAATGGAGAAGTTACCTCATTCGAACCTTCGAAAACGGATACGGATTGTCATGCCCCAAGAGCATGCCAAGCCAAAAATCAAACGAACAGCATCTCCCCTGTACGTGGCAACATTTCGGGTTAATACAAGGCCCGTAGGCCCACAACAACAACAATATATATAACAAATAACAACAGCGGAAATAAAGAGCGCATACCCACAACATACATAACAAAAATATACAGGTGTACACCACCTGACAAGTCCACAGTCAAAAACCATAAATAAAACAACGACATCACGACAAGTCCATAACAAAACAAGGGTCCATGACATAGGACCAAAATCCATAACTCATAAACAAGTCCAAACCTATCAAAAAGATAAAAACACAATAAACTCCTCAGGAGGCATCGAAAAATGGAGATGGGATGGATCGGTCGGCGTAGCTCCAAGTCGTCACAAAGGCGTCTACCTGTTACCTGGGCGACAGAAAAACCCAGGTCGGAGGTGGTGAGTAAAACTCAGCAGGTAATCAGAGAAAACATATAAATATATGTATCAATATTACATGTCATTCAACAGTCTAATCTACTCGTACAACAAGTATACATCAACATAACAATAGATATGCATGCATACATCTACGATCTTGACATACTGACAATATACTATTCTATCCTGATCCAACCTGGGCATATAATCACATCATAGGGTATAAAAGTATATTACTAACACAATATCTTAACCTGAGTTAAGGGTTCCACT
This sequence comes from Wurfbainia villosa, assembly GCA_025175895.1. Classification (NCBI taxonomy): domain Eukaryota; kingdom Viridiplantae; phylum Streptophyta; class Magnoliopsida; order Zingiberales; family Zingiberaceae; genus Wurfbainia; species Wurfbainia villosa. Next base: position 3,640,437 of record CM046005.1, read on the forward strand.
GTGAATATCCGATAGGTATACAAGTACCAACCTACTACCATACAACAATATGCAATAGCATGTATGAATATGTACAAACAAATGCAACAGGCATAGTACATACAAATGCATCATCAAAGTGAGTATACATATAGATCAGATTCGTATGTATACTAATCACTATCATCCATGTATATATATACAAGTAGGTATGTATATATATATGATGATACAAAGAATGCAACATGCATGGTCATGCACGCACCTCTACTGCTACTACGAATTCGCAGTGGCCTAGGTGATACGACATGACAACTGTCCCAACTCACACCAACCACTGCTATAGAGTGTCCGAGGCAGATGATGATCGAGTGGTATGAAAGAGCTCGCTACGCCAGGGGTCCTCCACGCTACTCCAACTGACACTACCAATGAGCGGTCGAGTGCCACGCACCCAGGACAACTGCACGCAACTCCAAAAACTATCGTCAATAATGGTAGAGTGCGGCACAACAAATGCTATGCTCTCATACCAGTTACTCCTCTGAAAGTAACCTGGGAGGCAGGATGACTGACGACTCTCTCTCAACCCCAAGGGGAGACGATGTCGTCAGTATGCATGCAATGACATGAGGGTACGATCTCACATACAGAACACCTACCCTAGACTCTCTGTTCAACAAAGAGTCACACCCAATTGACCAGTACACTCTCTACCTTGTAGAGAGTCACTTATCTGATTATGACAAGCTAGGACCATCGGTCCGTAGCGACACACTGTCCACGACTCACATGACTATTCACACAACCCGTGGTTGGTGAATAAATGTGCAACATACAGGTATGGAATAAGTCCTACATCTAGGGCCTTACTTATCCACGGAGGGCCTTTTGGCCAAATTTACAATTTGGGTCATCCTCCGTACTCTAACATCTATACCCTACTAAACAGTTAGACCTACTTACATCATATCTGTAACTTCTAGATCATGCTAGGGAATATGTGTTATCAATAATCGAGCACACATATATATCAACGATAAGTTCAAGCATACGATAAACAGAGCATGGTCAAGGTAATATGAACACCTAACACGTTCATATCTATGTCTAAATCTGGAAATCATTACATCGACCACACCAAGAGGGAAATTACCTACCTGATAAGAAGCTCGTGACAATAGAGTCCTCACGTCCGCGGACCAATCTCGTATCCACGTCCTGCAAGTATCATCAATTATCATTCAGTGAAAGCATATAACAACAATACGAATTAGCTACTATGTTATCCACATATTTGTATCCCTTATCGAATTAGGGGAAAAACCCCAAATCGCTCATGGTCAATTCACACCAACTTAGTTCCTTCTCTTGGACTCTCAACTTATTCACACGAACGTGAACATCCCGCTCTTCGCAACACCCAATTTTACAACCTACAATATAAGAAAACCCAACTAGACAACTTAACCCCTTGATCCGTCGTCCACAGCTCTATCACAGCCATTTTACAGATCACACCCAGAACATCACAGCTCATGCATAGCCATCCCAGCCTGTTCTATTCACCGAAATAGGCCTCATCGATTTCCATCCCACAAAACCCCATATACCAATTCATCATCACAGTTGGTCATTCCCTGCTCATAGACACACAACTCCTTCCTAGCTCACACGACCACATCTTCGACGCCAGCCCACTCCTAACACACACACAACCCCCTGCTCATAGCCACACAGCATGAACAGAACATTACAACCCACTTATCGACCATTTACAGCTCCTTCTAAGCCTACCACAATGAAACAATCAACCAGTCGATGACAGAAAGAAAAAGGATGGTTTGAGATATACCTACCTTGGATTCCACCAAAGAAATCCCAACCAACTAACTCTCGAATCCGGCAGCTCCTTCTCCTCCACCGACGCTCCATTCTCTCGCCTAAAAATCGCTAGGTCAAGCTTCGTGAAGGGAAATCACAGTCCGAAATTCATTCACAAGTAGACCCCTTCTGAGATCAAGGAAAAATGAGATCAGACAACGCCTTACCTAGCACTCACAGTGATCGCCGGCGCAGCCTCCACTTCGATCGGGAAGAATGACTTCCGATTTGGGACCGCCACTGACTTGTATTCCCGGACTTTGCTTGTCGACGCCTATCGGCCTCTTCTCCTACATCCGGATCTCCCACCGAAAATGCGTCGGTAGTGCTTGAGATGCTGTGGAGACGACGGCACGGAGAGATTGCAGAAGAGGCGAGGGAGATCCAGAATCGGGAAGAAGGAAATCGCGAGGAGGCTGTGCGCGGTGGAGAAGAAAATAAGAGAGTTTTCGACTGGGAACTACACTCGGCGAAGTCGGCGTGAAGTCGACGAATGAAGAAAGTCGCCGTCGCGGGTTAATGAGGTGCGGCTGATGCGTTTGCGCGGAGGAATCGCGTGCGTTAAAGGGAGAGGAAGTGGATCAGGTTTGAGGGTTAACGGGTTGGGTTTAATCCGATAAGCCATTAACCCAAAAATTGAAATGGATCGGGTTTTGAGGGTTAACGGGTTGGGTTTAATCCTATAAGCCATTAACCCAAAAATTTAATTAACCCTATGTTAATTTAACCCTAAGCTCCATTTAATTAAAACCATATCATTTAAATCTAGGTTAGGTCTTAAGTATATCCCTAACCAGGCATCACCAACCATATATATATATATATATATATATATATATATATATATATATACACACATTTTTTTTCCTGGTATTTTACATTCTCCCCCACTTATTAAAATTTGGTCCCCAAATTTCGTACTTAAATGCTAAAAATTAATTCAAGCATATTCTGAAACAACCTCATACCTCAGGTAAACAGATGAGGGTATCGAGCTCGGATAGTATCCTCCAGCTCCCATGTAGCCTCCTCATCCGTATGATGCTGCCATCCCACCTTTACGAGTCGGATGGTTTTGTTCCGCAACTGCCGCTCCTTGCGATCAAGAATCCGCACTGGAGTCTCCTCATAAGTCGCATTCGCCTGGAGGGGTATTGGAACCTCTTTCAGAACATGATCAGATCGCGGCACGTATTTCCTCAACATGGATACATGGAATACGTTGTGAACACCCGTAAGTGTCGGAGGTAAAGCCAACTGATACGCTACACCTCCAATCCTCTCTAATATCTCAAATGGACCGATGTAACATGGAGCTAGTTTTCCTTTTAGCCCAAATCTCTTGACTCCTTTGGTGGGTGACACTCGTAGGAATACGTGGTCCCCGACTGAGAATTCCAAAGGCCTTCACCTCCGGTCCGCATAACTTTTCTTCCGATCCTGTGCCTCAGATAACCGTTGTCTGATCACTCGCACCAACTCTGCATCCTGCTGGATACTCTGAGGCCCCAATATCTGTCGTTCCCCAACTTCCTCCCATAACACAGGAGATCTGCAGGGTCTGCCGTATAATGCCTCGAATGGAGCCATCTAGATAGAAGAGTGGTAGCTGTTGTTGTAGGCAAACTCCACTAAAGGAATGTGATCCTCCCAACTGCCACCGAAATCCATGACGCAAGATCTCAATAGATCCTCCAGAGTCTGAATGGTACATTCGGACCGTCGTCTTCGCGGATGAAAGGTCAGATCGAGTCGAAACTCTGTGCCCATGGCCTGCTGCAGACTCTGCCAGAATCGCGAAGTAAATTGCGGATCTCTATCAGATATAATACTCAATGGTACTCCATGCAATCTGATGATCTCTCGGCAGTACAATTCCGCTAGATGATCCAATGAGTCCGTCTCATGTATTGGAAGGAAGTGAGCGGATTTGGTTAATCGATCCACGATCACCCAAATCACAGTATGTCCTTTACGGGTTCTGGGTAATCCCGTAACAAAATCCATCGTGATATTTTTCCACTTCCATTTCGGGATCGGAATTTCCTGAAGTAAGCCAGCAGGTTTCTGATGTTCAGCCTTCACTTGCTGGCATACTAGACATCGTGCCACAAAATCTGCAATATCCCGTTTCATACTGTTCCACCAGTATAAGCGCTTCAAATCTCGGTACATCCGTGTACCACCAAGATGTATAGCAAATCTCGACTGATGTGCTTCCTGTAGTAGTTCTTCCTTAACTGGGTGTGTGTCCAGAACACATAGTCATCCTCGGAAATGAAGTACACCATTCTCGTCACTCGAGAAATCCGTCTGACGTTCTGAGTCTATCGTGCTGCTCAAGAACTGTAGATGCTGATCACTGACTTGTGCTTCCTTGATCCTCTCGGCAATAGTGGAATGGGCAACCATAGATACCAATATCCCTTGGGATGTTTGACCGTGTTCGCATCCCCAACTCGAGAATCCGCCGAACTAGGTCAAGAATCGCCGCGATGACCGCCAAACTCCACGAGACTTCTCGCCAGAGCATCCGCTACCACATTAGCCTTCCCGGATGATACTTGGATGGTGCAATGTAATCTTCGATATTCCATCCACCGCCTCTGCCTCGTGATTCACTCTTTGCGTGAATGACATTTCGACTTTTATGGTCTGTGTAGATCTCAAAGGTAATCCCATATAAGTAGTGCCTCCATATCTTCAATGCAAAAATAATGGCGGCTAACTCTAGATCGTGCACTGGGTAATTTCTCTCGTGATCTTTTAGTTGACGGGAGGCATAAGATACCACACTGCTTGGATCGCTGTAATCGCTTCCCAACCCTTGGATAGAAGCATCCGTATAGAGAACCATCCCATCAACACCAGAAGGAATCACTAAGATAGGTGCAGAAACTAGCCGTCGCTTAAGCTCCTGGAAGCTAGTTTCACAGGCCTCTGACCAGGTGAACTTGACCCCTTTCCGAGTCAGGCGAGTGAGTGGCATGGCGATACTCGAGAATCCCTCCACGAATCTCCGATAATACCCGGCCAGACCAAGGAAACTACGGACCTCCTGCACTGATTTTGGCTGCTCCCAACTGGTAATCGCCTCAATCTTCTGGGGATCTACAGAAATACCTCTGTTGGACACCACATGTCCAAGAAAACCCACTGAGGATAACCAGAACGCACACTTGCTAAATTTGGCATACAACTGCTCCTGTCGCAACGTCTCTAATACTATCCGTAGATGTTGTTCATGCTCCTCCTCTGATCGGGAATAAATCAATATGTCATCGATGAACACTATCATGAACTGGTCTATATACCTCAGGAATACCCTGTTCATTAAGTCCATAAATGCAGCAGGGGCATTCGTGAGACCGAAAGGCATCACTAGAAACTCGTAATGCCCATAACGGGTGCGGAAAGCTATTTTCTGAACATCCTCATCTCTTATCCGAAGCTGATGATATCCTGAGCGCAGATCAATTTTAGAATACACACATGTATCCTTAAGCTGATCGAACAAATCTTCTATCCTCGGCAGTGGATATTTGTTCTTAACTGTGACTGCATTCAGTTGCCGATAGTCAATACATAGCCGTAACGATCCATCTTTCTTCTTGACAAAGAGTACCGGTGCTCCCCAGGGTGAAACACTAGGGCGGATGAATCCATTATCCAGCAACTCCTGCAGTTGAACTTTAAGTTCATTCAGCTCCTTTGGTGCCATCCGATAAGGAGGTTTCGATATAGGCGCGGTTCCTGGAATCACCTCTATCGCAAATTCCAATTGCCTAGGAGGTGGCAAGCCTGGAAGTTCATCGGGAAATACATCTGGATATTCTTGGACTACTTGCACATCAGAGAGGGGCGGTAGTCCTTCGTTCTCAACTTTGACTAGAGATAATAGATAACCTTGACAACCCTGAGCCAATAGTTTCTGAGCATGTAGGGCCGATATAATAGATAATCCATCATCTCTGGTACCAACAAATTCCCAAGATGGTTGATCTGGTGGTCGGAAAGTCACCACTCTCGCTCTACAATCCACTGTAGCGTGATAAGCGGCTAACCAGTCCATACCGAGAATAATATCGAACTCTATCATTTCCAACACCTGAAGGTCCACTGTAAGGATATGCCCGTCAAAGTCTAATGGGAACCCCTTGATTTCTTGGTGGCTAGTCAGCACCTCTCCTGATGGCAAGGACACTGCTAACCCACAAGAACAAACCCTTGGGATTCTTCCAACTCTACCCAGAAATACTTTAGATACGAATGAATGAGAACTACCGGTATCAATCAAAGTATCAGCATATATAGAATAAACTGAAACCATACCGCGTATGACTGATCCTTTAGCCCACTGTGCCTTATCTCTAGTGATAGCAAAAACTCGTCCAGTCTCTATATTCGTCGGCTGCATCCCGGATGAAGTAGTAGTGTGCCTCCACTCCGGCTGGATCTGGCTCTGTGGTACTGGAGGCTGAGTAATCGTGCATAAGATATCCTCGAGAGGTGGTAAGAATCGGCCATGCGGATACTCGGATAGTAGATCACCGAGATGCAGGATCGGATCATCGCCGCATCGTATGGGCACCTCCGCATCGATACAAGTGCCGGTGGAGGTCTTGGCCGCTCTATAAGTCCGAGTCCGCGGCCCCTCCGCCGCGGTAGACTTCTTCCCTTTGTTGGAGCTATCGAAAACTCTAATCGCCTTGGTGCACAATCACGGCTAGTATGACCCGATTGTTTGCAATAATAGCAAACCGGCTGATCCAACGGACACTCTGATACTCTGTGGCTTTCAGATCCACATTTATAGCATCCATTCTTGCCTCGGCCCTTACAGCTACTCTGAGATCCTCCAAAACTCGATCTTTGGACGCTTCCTTCGTGATCTAGTCGACCCTTCCGCAAAGACTTCGTAGTTCCTTTCTGCTCCCCTTTCTTCTGAGTCCCCTGAGCTGAACCCTGGTTATGCTGCTTGCCCTTGGTCATCTGCTTCTCGATATCCTTCTCCTTGGAAATTTGCTGGGAAGTCATCTCGATGAAGAGGGCGCGTCCAAAGGCTCTCCTATATGAGGTAATGGTAGATCGACATCCGCTCCGTGATATAGATAGCGAGACCGGGTGAACTCGGTACATCCGACCGCATCCGAGCTACTAGGTGAGAGCAGAACTCGATAGTCCGTAAACTCTGCGTTGTACTCCATGACACGATCACCTTGCTTCAGCTTAGAAATTCGGCGACGCGTCGTAGAAAACGCCAAGGAAAATCGCCTCGAAAGCGTCTCAGCCGCCCAAGTAATCCCACGCCCCGGATAGAGTCTTCGCAATTTCCACCAAGTGACACCGATCTCGAGATGATATGCAAAGAAGGCCCACCTTCTCCACATCTGGCTCATATACTCAAGGTGTCTTCTATATTTTCCACCAAGATCGGGCAATCCATGGGCCTCGGACTCCTTGGAACATGGTGAATCGCTCCTTGGCCGATCGTGCTAACACGAGTATCCGTGACTTATCATCGAGCCTATCGGACTCGCGGGCTCGGGCGTAGTCGATGGTGTATCCGATTCTCGAGGCTCAATCACCAATAGGGCTCACGAGGTGGTGCTTGAGTAGCGTGCTCGGGCCTCACCAGATCTCATCCCTCCTCCGGCCGCCGCTCGATGGACGACCGACCACGAGTCAACAGTGGCATAACTCGACAAGATTCACCGTGAACAAGTCTAGATAAGCATCTAACTAAAGTATAAATTATCAGGAATACTTACTTCGTGTTGCCCGGAGCTTATGCCGCTATCAATCCCATCTCACAAAAATCAAAATCGAAAAATATACCGACTCCCGAGAATCCAAGACTCGAAAACAAAATCATTGTATGGCATCGCAGAACCTTGGGCTTTGATACCAATAAAGTTGTCACGCCCCGAGAGCATGCCGAGCCGAAAATCAAACGGACGACATCTCCCCTGTACGTGGCAACATTTCAGGTTAATACAAGGCTCTTAAGCCCACAACAACAACAATATATATAACAAATAACAGCAGCGGAAATAAAGAGCGCATACCCACAACATACATAACAAAAATATACAGGTGTACACCACCTGACAAGTCCACAGTCAAAAATCGTAAATAAAACAACGACATCACGACAAGTCCATAACAAAACAAGGGTCCATGACATAGGACCAAAATCCATAACTCATAAACAAGTCCAAACCTATCAAAAAGAGAAAAACACAATAAACTCCTCGGGAGGCATCGGAAAATGGAAATGGGATGGATCGGTCGGCGTAGCTCCAAGTCGTCACAAAGGCGTCTACTGCTACCGGCGATGTAAAAACCTGTGGTCGGAGGTGGTGAGTAAAACTCAGCAGGTAATCAGAGAAAACATCTAAATATATGTATCAATATTACATGTCATTCAACAGTCTAATCTACTCGTACAACAAGTATACATCAGCATAACAATAGATATGCATGCATATACTAAATAACTGAACATCAATGATGCTGACATACCTGATAGTCAACTATTCTATCCTGATCCAACCTGGGCATATAATCACATCATAGGGTATAAAAGTATATTACTAACACAATATCTTAACCTGAGTTAAGGGTTCCACTGTGAATATCCGATAGGTATACAAGTACCAACCTACTACCATACAACAATATGCAATAGCATGTATGAATATGTACAAACAAATGCAACAGGCATAGTACATACAAATGCATCATCAAAGTGAGTATACATATAGATCAGATTCAGATGTATACTAATCACCATCATCCATGTATATATATATATACAAGTAGGTATGTATATATATATAACCATATGCAAACAATCGTATGATACAATGAAAAGCATGCATGGTCATGCTCGCCACCCTACTCGCTACTACGACTTAGCCTAGGTGGCACGACATGACAACTATCCCGACTCACCGCCACCACTCGAGTGACCGAGTGGGTAGTATGATCAAGTAGCATATGAGCGTAAAGAGCTCGCTACGCAAACGGGGGTCCCCGCCGCCACACCGACACACTACTAATGAGTGGTCGAAAGTGCCACGCACTCAGACAATCGCACGCAACTCCAACAACCATCGCCAATAATGGTAGAGTGCGGCACAACAAATGCTATGCCTCACACCGCTTACTCTCGAAGTAACTCGAGGCAGATGATGACGACGACTCTCTCTCAACCCCAAGGGGAGACGATGTCGTCAGTATGCATGCAATGACATGAGGGTACGGTCTCACATACAGAACACCTACCCTAGACTCTCTGTTCAACAAAGAGTCACACCCAATTGACCAGTACACTCTCTACCTTGTAGAGAGTCACTTATCTGATTATGACAAGCTAGGACCATCGGTCCGTAGCGACACACTGTCCACGACTCACATGACTATTCACACAACCCGTGGTTGGTGAATAAATGTGCAACATACAGGTATGGAATAAGTCCTACATCTAGGGCCTTACTTATCCACGGAGGGCCTTTTGGCCAAATTTACAATTTGGGTCATCCTCCGTACTCTAACATCTATACCCTACTAAACAGTTAGACCTACTTACATCACATCTGTAACTTCTAGATCATGCTAGGGAATATGTGTTATCAATAATCGAGCACACATATATATCAACGATAAGTTCAAGCATACGATAAACAGAGCATGGTCAAGGTAATATGAACACCTAACACGTTCATATCTATGTCTAAATCTGGAAATCATTACATCTACCCGACCAGTAGGAAATTACCTACCTGATAAGAAGCTCGTGACAATAGAGTCCTCACGTCCGCGGACCAATCTCGTATCCACGTCCTGCAAATATCATCAATTATCATTCAGTGAAAGCATATAACAACAATACGAATTAGCTACTATGTTATCCACATATTTGTATCCCTTATCGAATTAGGGAAAAAAAAACCCCAAATCGCTCATGGTCAATTCACACCAACTTAGTTCCTTTTCTTGGACTCTCAACTTATTCACACGAACGTGAACATCCCGCTCTTCGCAACACCCAATTTTACAACCTACAATATAAGAAAACCCAATTAGACAACTTAACCCCTTGATTCGTCGTCCACAGCTCTATCACAACCATTTTACAAATCACACCCAGAACATCACAGCTCATGCATAGCCATCCCAGCCTGTTCTATTCATCGAAACAGGCCTCATCGATTTCCTCTTCACAAAACCCCATATACCAATTCATCATTACAGTTGGTCATTCCCTGCTCATAGACACACAACTCCTTCCCAGCCCACTCCTAACACACGCACAACCCCCTGCTCATAGCCACACAACATGAACTAAACATCACAACCCACTTATCGACCATTTACAGCTCCTTCTAAGCCTACCACAACGAAACAATCAACCAGTCGACGACAGAAAGAAAAAGGATGGTTTGAGATATACCTGACCTGGATTCCACCCGCAGCAAATCCCAACCGGCAGCCAACTCTCAGAATCCGACAGTCCTGTTCTCCGACACCACCGACGCTCCCAATTCTCTGCCCAAATCGCTAGGTCAAGCTTCGTGAAGGGAAATCACAGTCCGAAATTCATTCACAAGTAGACCCCTTCTGAGATCAAGGAAAAATGAGATCGGACAGCGCCTTACCTAGCACTCACAGCGATCGCCGGCGCAGCCTCCACTTCGATCGGGAAGAACGACTTCCGATTTGGGACCGCCACTGACTCGTATTCCCGGCCTTTGCTTGTCGACGCCTATCGACCTCTTCTCCTACATCCGGATCTCCCACCGGAAACGCGTCGGTAGCGCTTGAGATGCGGTGGAGACGACGACACGGAGAGATTATGAAAGAGGCGAGGGAGATCCAGAATCGGGAAGAAGGAAATCGCGAGGAGGCTGTGCGCGGTGGAGAAGCAAATAAGAGAGTTTTCGACTGGGAACTACACTCGGCGAAGTCGGCGTGAAGTCGACGAAGTTGGCGTGAAGTCGACGAAGTCGGCGAATGAAGAAAGTCGCCGTCGCGGGTTAATGAGGTGCGGCTGATGCGTTTGCGCGGAGGAATCGCGTGCGTTAAAGGGAGAGGAAGTGGATCGGGTTTGAGGGTTAACGGGTTGGGTTTAATCCGATAAGCCATTAACCCAAAAATTGAAATGGATCGGGTTTTGAGGGTTAACAGGTTGGGTTTAATCCTATAAGCCATTAACCCAAAAATTTAATTGACCCTATGTTAATTTAACCCTAAGCTCCATTTAATTAAAACCATATCATTTAAATCTATATATATATATATATATATATATATATATACACGGATCCGTGGCTTCTCTCGGATTCGGAATCGGACTCATATTCGGAGCTCGACTCGGCTCTGGATCTTGATTAGGCCATAAACGCGACGAAGCTTCTCTTCGTCTCTTCCGCATCCGACTCCTCAGATGATGATTCATCCCATGTTGCCTTAAGAGCCTTCTTCTTTTCCTTTTTTGGTTTTTCTTCTTTTTTTAAATTTGCGCACTCTGACTTGTAATGTCCTTTTCCGTTGCATTCATAGCAGGTTACTTTCGATTGAGGTCTCGGCTTGTTGTCGGCCACCTTTTGGCATCTTTCTTTGTAAATCTTTTCTTTCGGTTGAACATTTTTCTTACCATGTTTACAATCTCCTCTTCTCCGTTTGTTTCCGACTCTGACTCATCTTCGGACTCAACCTTCACTTTTCTTTCCTTTTTAGTTGAACCTGCCATCAAAGCTATACCATTCTCGGTTTGACCCGAGTTAGCTTGTTCGTGTAGTTCAAGTTCACAAAATAGTTCATCTAACCTAATTGTGGAGAGATCCCTAGATACTTTATAAGCATCGACAATCGATGTCCATAAGACATTTCTCGGGAATGCCTTAAGGGTATACCTAATTAAATCCCTATTCTCTATTTGGTGTCCTATTAAATGTAATCCATTTAATATATCTTTAATCATAGTATGAAGTTGACTAGCATTTTCGTTTTCGTTCATTTTACAATTAAATAATTTATTTAAAAGCATGTCGCTTTTGGCTATCCTAGTGTCATTTGTACCCTCATGCAATTCAATTAACTTCTCCCATAATTCTTTAGAATTTTCAAATGGACCTACCCTATTTAGCTCTTCTTTAGTAAGTCCGCATTGCAAGGTGGTAAGTGCCTTGTAATCGACTTGAGATATCTTCCTAATATTCGAGGTCCATTTCTCCAGTTCTAATAACTCCCTCGAGTCGTCTACCGGAGCTATAAACCCTTTTCTAATTGAAAACCAGACCTCTAGGTCGGTCTTCGGATATCACTCCATTCACCTTTTCTAGTAGGAAAAGTCCTCTTCGTTAAAGAGAGGAGAGCGAACGGTACTATATCCCTCTAAGCGTGACATTATGAATGAAATATTTTCTAAGGACAAAAATTGAATTAAAAAAAATCCTAATATGTAGAAAACTATTTTACTTAATTTAAATATGCTGAAAATGAATTTAAAATACAGAAAATTATTTTAACAAATTTTAAAATGCAGAAAATTAATTTAATACGTAGAAAATTATTTTAACGAATTTTAAAATGCAGAAAATTAATTTAATATACAAAAATTATTTTAATGAATTTTAAAATGCAAAAAATTAATTTAATATGTAGAAAATTATTTTAATCAATTTTAAAATGCAAAAAATTAATTTAATATGAAGAAAATTATTTTAACGAATTTTAAAATGTAGAAAATTATTTTAACGAATTTTAAAATGTATAAAATTAATTTAATATGCAAAAATTACTTTAATGAATTTTAAAATGCAAAAATTAATTTAATATGTAGAAAATTATTTTAAAGAATTTTAAAATGTAAAAAATTAATTTAATATGCAGAAAATTATTTTAACAAATTTTAAAATACAAAAAATTAATTGAATATGGAGAAAATTATTTTAACGAATTTTAAAATATAGAAAATTAATTTAATATATAGAAAATTATTTTAATGAATTTTAAAATGAAGAAAATTGATTTAATATGCAAAAAATTATTTTAACGAATTTTAAAATGCAGAAAATTAATTCGATATGCAAAAAATTATTTTACCGAATTTTAAAATGCAAAAAATCAATTTAATATGCAGAAAATTATTTTAATGAATTTTAAAATGTAAAAAATTAATTAAATATGCAGAAAATTATTTTAAAGCAATAAAAATTATTCTAATGCAATAAAAAATTATTCTAATGCAATAAAAATTATTCTAATTAAATAAAAATTATTCTAATGCAATAAAAATTATTCTAATGCAATACAAATTATTCTAAAGTAATAAAAAATATTCTAAAGCAATAAATATTATTTTAAAGCAACTTAAAGCTCACGATGGTGGTTTCACCAACTCAGAGCGCCCCTGCTCTGATATCAATTGTAGGATTGAGTAAATCGAGAGAGGGGGGTGAATCTCGGTGTTTAATAATTTTTGGTTACTTTTAATATGAGTACGCAGCGGAAATGAAATGCAATAAGAGACACAGTAATTTACTTGGTTCACAATCCAGACTGGCTTGCTACTCCAAGACCCGTAGCTCTACCATGAACTACCTCGATGGGCAATATCTATAATGCTCTCTGATTCAAGAACTCTCGACTTCGGAGGGAGTTCGCTTTTTACAAATGTAAGAAAAGAGTAACAATCTATTCTCTCTTTAAATTGAATTTAAAAGCGAAAATAAAAAAGTTAACGACTACTTTAGTAGTGGATGCAGCTTGAGGTGTCGGAAAAGAGTCTTTCTGAATGGTTGAAGCTCTTGTGATCGTGAGGAAATTTTGGCAGCACTTTGACGTATATGAATGTTGATGCTGAGTTCTAGTCGAGTACGACTTTTATAAACTCTTTTCGGTCGACTGGAATGCATTCCAGTCGACTCCACATCAGGACGTCGATATGGAATTCGTGGTCTTCCAGTTAACTGAATCCTCTTCAGTCAACTCCACGTCATGTTAGTGCAACAATGCCCCAAGTATTTATATGTTTTGATGTTTGGATAATTATCTAAGTTAGGCAATACTTTGTGATCTAATTGTGAACATGTTTAAGTGACAAGAAAATCTAAGTATGAAGACTTGGTAAAGGCAAAGTCCAAGTGTGATCTTGGCAAGAGAAGTCTAAGGAAAAGGCTTGGCGGCGTAAGACCAAGCATGTAGTCTTGGCGGCATAAGTCCAAGCGGACCTTGGCAAAGGAAGTACAAAGGCAAGTCTTGGCAGCGTAAGTCCAAGCATGTAGTCTTGGCAGCGTAAAGTCCAAGCACACTTTGGCAAAGGACAACCCAAGACATGACAAAACCGAAGGAAGCTCTTGGAAGCAAAGCGTAAAGGATGAACAAGTCGCGAACTCAGAGGGATCCTGGAGGTGCAAGGCTTAAGGAAGAGCTAGAAGGTTGAGTCTAGGTCTAGGGAGTCAATTCAAGTATGAATTATTCATACTTGACGAGTATCAGTCGACTGATACGATGTATCAGTCGACTGTTAGGGTACTTGACTGAGTCAGGATGAAAAGTTGATGAACAATCGATTGCCAATCGGCGACAGTCGACTGATCAAGGCGAACACGGGCACAGAATGGAGTCTCACTCGACTGCACGCTGTGATCACTCCATCAGTCGACTGATGGAGGGATCAGTCGACTGATGAGCGTGCCGTTGGAGGATGACAATTATGAATCCCACGAATCCAACTGTTCAAAAGCCATTAACTGCGGTGGCAGTCGACTGATGTTGTACATCAGTCGACTGATCGTGGCCCAACGGGAAATACAACCCTCTCTCTATAAAAAGAGGGCTTGTGGTGGTTGAGAGGGTTAATGCTTACTTTCTGATCATCCTCTCAAGCCTCCACGAATTTTCTAAGCTTTCCTAGTGTTTTAATTCCCCTCCTCTCTAAACTTCTTAGTGAGATTGATTAGGGTAGATCCACCTTAAGGATTGTCATGGAGTAGGAGCATTATCTCCGAACCACGTAAAAGCTTTGTGTTAGCATTGTGTTTTTATTTCTTTTACTATTGTATTTATTGTGCTTCCGCTAATCATCTTTGTAGAAACGAAAACAAGCTATTCACCCCCCTCTAGCTTCCAAGGATCCCCTACAAGTGGTATTAGAGCTCGGATCACATCGGAAGATCTAACAATCAACCGGAGCACGATGGCTTTCCAGGAGGGGTATAGCACGGTGAGACCTCCTTTCTTCGACTGCAATGACTTCGGCTATTGGAAAGGTAGGATGGAATACTACCTCATGAATGACATCGAAAATTGATTTAGTATTGTAGACGGATTTGAGAAGCTGGTCGACGAACTTGGAGCGCCAATACCGACCAAAGATTGGACAAGGGACATGGCCAAGAAGGCGCAAGCAAATGCCAAGGCAACGACCACACTCCAATGTAGTCTATCAAAGGAGCAATTGTCCAAGGTCGGACCCTTCAACTCCGCTAAAGAGCTTTGGGAGAAGCTCATCGAATTGAATGAAGGATCAAAAGAGATGAGGAGAGCCAAGAGGGACCTCTTGATAGGCCAACTCCAAAACTTTGCCATGAAGACCAATGAGACCGTGAGCCAAATGCACGGTCGCTTCAAGAAAGTAGTCAACGGACTACATGTGATAGGTGAGAAGGTCAACAATCGAGACCTTGTGAGGTATGTACTCCAAGCCTTCCTTAGAACAACCTTATGGGCTTCAATGGTAGATGCCTATAAGGTCTCTAGGGATCTTTCTTTGGTTAAATTAGATGAGCTCTTTTGTGAATTTGAATTGCACGAGCAAACTAATACTTCATCAAAAGAGAAAGATATAACTCTTTTTGTAGGGAAGAAGGACAAAAAGAAGAAGGAGAAGAAAGAAGTCTCTTCCTCATCCGAATCCTAGGAGGAATCATCAAGTAGCGACGACGAGCTATCGGCTAGTGAGGTAGCTCACTATGTGAAGAAGTTTGGTGGGAGGTCAAGGAAACTCACCAAGAAAGATGTGAGGAGGATGTTCCAATCCTCCAAAGGTAAAACCTCAACTAGTTCAATTCCTATATCTAATGTAACTTGTTATGGTTGCAACAAGAAAGGGCATATCAAGCCAAATTGCCCGGAACTAAAGAAGAAGGAGGAGAAGGAAAAGAAGGAGAAGAAGGAGGCAATGGTGGCACAAACTATTGGTGCAACAATGCCCCAAGCATTTATATGTTTTGATGTTTGGATAATAATCTAAGTTAGGCAATGCTTTGTGATCTAATTATGAATATGTTTGAGTGACAGGGAAATCCAAGTATGAAGACTTGGTAAAAGAAAAGTCCAGGTATGATCTTGGCAAGGAAAGTCCAAGGGATGGATTTGGCAGCGTAAGACCAAGCTTGTAGTCTTGGCAGCGTAAAGTCCAAATGAACCTTGGCAAAGGGAAGTCCAAGGGATGGACTTGGCAGCGTAAGACCAAGCTTATAGTCTTGGCAGCGTAAAGTCCAAGTGAACCTTGGCAAAGGAAGTCCAAAGTAAAGTCTTGGCAGCATAAGTCCAAGCTTGTAGTCTTGGCGGCGTAAAGTCCAAGCATTTTGCAACCCAAGACATGACGAGGTCGAAGGAAACTCTTGAAGGCAGGCGCAAGGATGAAGGAAGAGTTAGAAGGTCAAGTCTAGGTCTAGGGGGTAAAATCAAGTATGAAATATTCATACTTGATGAGTATCGATGTATCGATCAGTCGGTGAAACCACGACTATCGATCGCTTGCCTTAGTCATGGATCGATGATTGCGATCGTCATTGCTAAAAGCATCAGTCGACTGATCAAGGAAAAATTTGCCACAGAATGCAGTCTCACTCGACTGCTGCTTTGATCACTCGACTGATCACTCCATCAGTCGACTGATGGAGGGATCAGTCGACTGATAGGCCTCCCGTTAGAAATGGCAGCTGTGAATCCCCGTGGATTGGCTTTGTCAGAAGTCGTTAGCTTCGATGGCAGTCACCATCAGTCGACTGATCAAAGCCCAACGGGAAAAATAACCCTTCTTCTATAAGAAGGGGCCTTGGGGAGCTTGGTGAAGCTAGTGCTCTTATTCCTAGCTACACCCTTGTGCTCACCAAGCCTTCTCCAAGTGTTTTTATGATTCTAAACCTCCTCTTCTCTAATCTTAATCTTCCATCATTGTAAAGAAGAGGAGTGCATTGTAAGACAAGGTTTCTCCACCTTGGTTCATCCAAAGGAGGTTTTAGTGAAGATTGGCTAGGACTAATCCACCTTACAGATTACCGTGGAGTAGGAGCGTCATCTCCGAACCACGTACATCGGGTGTTAGCATTGCTTTCTTGTTTCGTATTCTTATTTACATTTGTATTTGTATTGCTTCCGCTAACGTATTTTGTAGAAACGAAGAAAGGCTAATAACCCCCCCCCCCTCTAGCCATTACAAAGATCCTAACAAGTGGTATCAGAGCCCGGATAGCTTGGAAGATTTCACCATCAACCAAGGCATCAATGGCTCTTCAAGAGGGATATAGCACCGCCAAGCCACCGCTCTTCGATGGGAGTCACTTTGCATATTGGAAAGGTAGGATGAAGTATTATCTAATGAGTAATATTGAAATTTGGCATAGCATTGTAGATGGCTTTGAGGAACCGGTGGATGAACATGGAAATCCTATTCCAAGCAAGGATTGGACAAGAGAAATGAATAGGAGGTTCGAATCAAATGCAAAGGCAGTACTCACCATCCAATGCGGCATTACAATGGAGCAACTCAACAAGGTGGGGCCTTTCGAATCCGCCAAGGAGTTATGGGAAAAGCTCATTGAGCTAAATGAATGATCCAATGAGTCAAAGAGGGCCAAGAAGGACTTGCTAATTGGACAACTTCAAGCCTTCCAAATGAAGATGCATGAAACCGCAAGCCAAATGCATGGAAGGTTCAAGGAGATTGTGAATGGACTCCACATCATAGGTGAGCGAGTTGACAACCGGGATTTGGTAAGGTACATACTTCAAGCATTTCCTAGAAATTCTCTATGGACTTCTATAGTTGATGCTATTAAAGTAACTAGGGATCTTTCTCAAATTAAAATTGATGAATTATTTTGTGAGTTTGAATTGCATGAGCAAACTAACATGTCCTCTAATGAAAAGGGTTTAGCTCTATTTGTTGAAAAGAAGGAAAAGAAGAAGAAAGAAAGGAAAGAAGTGTCATCATCATCCGAATCGGAGCATGACTCAAGTAGTGATGGAGACTCATCTAGAGAGATGGCCAACTTTGTCAAGAAACTCTATAGAAAATCAAAGGAGTTCAAGAATAGAGAAGCAAGGAAGGGGTCCCATTCTTCAAGAGGTAAAATTAGTGGTAATTCAAATTTTAATAATAATGTGATTTTCCATGCTTGCAATAAGAAGGGGCACATAAAGCCGAATTGCCCGGAGCTAAAAAAGAAGGAAGAAAAAGAAAAGAAAAAGAAGGAAAAGAAGGAGAAGAAGAAGAAGAAGGTCATGATGGCTCAAACCACATGAGACACACCAAGTGTTGAAGATTCCTCCTCCGATGATGAGCTTTGCCACGTCACACGTCATGTGACACTTATGGCCCAAGGAGACGACTCCGGTACATCAAGCCAAGAAGAAGACTCTTCAAGTGATGAATCGTCATCTAGTGACGATGAGGTAATGAACTCTCCTAAAGTTAAGTTTCTTTATAAATCAATTTCTTATCTTAAAGAGACTTTAGATAAGTCTAAATCTAAGGTTAGAAGCATGAAGGTAGAACTAAAGGCCATTAGGAATGAAAAACCGTCACATGTTGATTCTTGCATACTTAAGGAAGAGAATGACAAACTTAAGGATGATGTTAGTGAATTAAAGGCATGCTTAGAAAAATTTACAAATGGCTCAAAATATCTTGACATGATCCTTAGCCGACAAAGAGCCGTTTACAACAAGGCCGGTTTAGGATATAAGTCAAAAGAAAAAGAAGTTGCTTATATCTCATTGATTAATAGAAAAGCAACCATTAAGGGTAAGGTTAAGAAAGCATGGGTACCTAAGAAGTTCTTACTTAATGTTACCGGTCCAAATGTTTGGGTACCAAAAGATTGTGTTTTTCATGTGATTTAGGTAGGAGAGCAAGGTATGTGGATTGTGGATAGCGGTTGCTCAACACATATGACCGGGGATGTGAGCAAGTTCTCCACAATTAAGTATGTGAAGAAGAGAGCGGTGTCTTTTGGAAATAGTGGAAAACTCAAGATACTAGGTAGAGGTACAATTGAGGTATCCCCCAAAATTGTCATTCACAAAGTTTTACTAGTTGAAAATATGAAATTTAATTTATTAAGTGTTAGTCAACTTTGTGATGCAAGCTACCATGTTTCTTTTGAATCCTCAAAATGCATGATTAGACATAAGGAATTAAATGATTGTATGTTAGTTGGATATAGGAAATCAAATATTTATTATGTCGATCTTGCATATGCTTCTAACATTTCTACTAAGTGTCTTGTTGCAAAAGAAGAAGAAAGTTGGCTATGGCATAGGAGATTGGGGCACATCAACATGAAAAACATAGCCAAGGTAGCCAAGTTGGAGTTGGTCAAAGGGCTACCAAAGATCAAGTATGTCAAGAATAAAATGTGTGATGCATGCCAAGAAGGAAAACAAACAAAGGCATCACACAAAGGTAAAACCTTAACTAATACCTCTTTACCATTAGAATTATTGCATCTTGACTTATTTGATTGCCATAGTACTCCTTTAAATGGTAACAAATATTGTTTAGTCATAGTAGATGATTTTTCTAGGTATACTTGGGTTTATTTTATGAAACATAAGGATGATACCTTAAAAATACTCATAGAATTTAGTAAAAGAGTTGAAAATGAAAAGAGTCTCAAAATCAACCGGATCCGTAGTGATCATGGTGGTGAATTTGAGAATTCTAAATTTTCACAATTTTGTTTAGAACAAGGGTACAAGCATGAGTTCTCTTGTCCTAGAACACCCCAACAAAATAGGATGGTGGAAAGGAGAAATCGTACCCTACAAGAGGCGGCTAGGACTATGCTTAATGCATATTCTCTACCTAGCTGCTTGTGGGCGGAAGCGGTTAATACCGCTTGCTATATCCAAAATAGGGTTCAAATCCATAGGTTTTTAGGAAAGACACCATTTGAATTATGGAATGGGACTATCCCCACAATTCATTATTTCAAAGTCTTTGGATGTAAGGTTTATATTTTAAACACCAAAGATAACTTAGGAAAATTTGAATCCAAAGCGGATGAGGGGATCCTAGTTGGATACTCATCTACGAGTAGAGGATATAGAGTCTACAATAAGAGAACTCAAGGGATTGAGGAGTCTTCTAATATTTAATTTGATGAAACCACTAGTACCTACCCTAGAAAGTCCTCCATTGATAAGGATATTAATGACAATAATCAAGACATTACCCAAAAACTTCAAAATTTGACCATAAGGGGTAATGATCAAGGGGGAGGAAGAGGAGATTCCGATGATGAAAGGAGGGTAGAAGATAACAATGATCAATTTGAAACCCCTTCTAGAACCCTAAGAATTTATCAAGATCATCCACTTGACCAAGTAGTAGGAGATCTATCTCAAGGAGTAAGAACTAGGTCATTTCATAGACCTCCTACTAGTCAAGTAGCTCTTATTTCACAAATCGAGCCCAAATCGATCAATGATGCGTTACATGATCCGGATTGGATTTTGGCAATGCAAGATGAATTGGCTCAATTTGAGAGGAGTCAAGTATGGGAGTTAGTGCCTAGACCAAATGATAGCACCATAATTACTACAAGATGGGTCTTTAGGAATAAGCTAGATGACCAAGGAAATATCACTAGAAATAAGGCTAGGTTGGTTGCTAGGGGATTCAATCAAGTTGAGGGGCTTGACTATGATGAAACTTATGCTCCGGTTGCTAGGTTAGAATCTATTAGAATTCTCTTAGGATATGCTTCCTATATGGGATTTAAACTTTATCAAATGGATGTTAAATCGGCATTTCTAAATGGTTATATTAAGGAAGAAGTATATGTAGAACAACCACCCGGGTTTGAGAACATAGATTATCCGAACCACGTATATAAGCTTAGGAAAGCATTATATGGGTTAAAACAAGCTCCCCGGGTATGGTATGAAAGATTGTCATCCTTCTTAATCTCTAAGGATTTTAGAAGAGGCCAAGTAGATCAAACCTTGTTCATAAAGTCAACATTAAAGGATATCTTCATAGCCCAAGTATATGTTGATGACATTATTTTTGGGTCAACAAATGATGATCTTCTTCAAGACTTTATAAAAAACATGGAGAATGAATTTGAAATGAGTTTAGTTGGAGAGCTTAACTTTTTCCTAGGGTTACAAGTCAAGCAAACCAATGAAAGGATTCATATTTATCAAACCAAATATGCAAATGAAATGATCAAGAAATTTGGTTTGGAAAATGCCAAAATTGTAACCACTCCTATGGCCACTAGCACTAGAATAGATAGTGATCATGATGGTAAATCAATTGATCTTAAACTTTATAGGAGTATGATTGGTAGCCTACTATACCTAACCGCTAGTAGACTCGATATCTTATTTGCGGCAGGTATGTATGCAAGATACCAATCTTGTGTCAAAGAATCACATTTAGTAGCCGTTAAGAGAATTTTAAGATATGTTAAAAGGCACCCTAAATGTAGGACTTTGGTATCCTAGGACTAGGTCTTTTGAGTTGCTTGGCTATACCGATTCCGATTATGCCGATTGCAAATTGGATAGGAAGAGTACTAGTGGTGGATGCCAATTTTTTTGGGTCCTCCCTAGTTAGTTGGAGTAGTAGGAAGCAACATTGTGTTGCTTTATCAACCACCGAAGCCGAATATGTGGCTATGGGTGGTTGTGTAGCTCAATTACTTTGGATGAGACATACTCTTGAGGACTATGAGCTACACTACTCTAACATTAAAGTTTATTGTGACAATGTGAGTACCATCAATTTGACCAAAAATCTGGTACATCACTCTAGGACCAAGCACATTGAAGTGAAACATCACTTCATAAGAGATCATGTGGCAAGAGGGGACATTGAACTTAATTATGTAGAATCTAAGTCCAACATTGCCGATATCTTCACCAAAGCTCTTCCCGAAACCGAATTTTTATCTTTAAGGAGAGAGCTTGGTATGTGCTTTGTAGAGTAAAATTCTAGGTTTGCATGATCCCATATTCATATGTTAGCTTTATACCTTGATGCATCTCACAAAAAGCCTTAAGAAACCTTGATTTTTGTATTGAGACACTTAGGAACACGTGAGATGATAGGGAAGGTGTACATGACTCATCATGCTTGTTATGATGCATTACTATGAGCCAATGACACACCTAGAGACATGAATACCTCATGGACCAATCATTGGGAAGGCTTGTATTCAAGTAATGAATACATAGCTCTAAGAACATGATTGAAAATTCTAAATCATATATATTTTAAACTATGTTCATCATATTTTGAAAAACAGTTTTCAAGTGGAAGACAAAAGTGATACAAAGTTTGCAAAAACATTAGAACTTTTATTAGTTTCCAAGTTTGTATCAATCCCAAAATCTGGAAAACAATTATTTTTCAAACTATTTTTCCTTGATAAAGTATGATTTCAAAAATGTGTACGCAAAATTTTGTGATTTTTCGAGATTTTTGGAATTTCTAACGCATTTCTGAATTTGGGATGAAAAGGCTGAAATTCGGATTAACTTATCGGTCATTATTGAAACGATCAGTGTTCTATAATCTTCCGACAAATAGCTTCATTTTGTGATATTTAGTGTATCCTTGATGCCCTAACACTCTAGCATGATAATATTGGGTATATTAACACTTGTGTAACTGTTTCATGCAATGTTCTAGGGGGAGTTTTCATAATGTATATCTTTTCATCCCCAAACTTACATTGTTGGTGCAAAGTTAGGACTTAACCTTTAAACTTTTGTTATGCTTTGCTTCAAATGTTCGTCACACATCACATAGCATATCTTGGATTAAGGGGGAGCTTAATTTCAGTCTTATACCTTAGTCCAAGATACAACAATCTTAATTCTTTCAAGAAATCTATGAATTCTTCTCTTTTCGATGTATGTCAAAGGGGGAGAAGGAATGGTTAAGTTAGAATTCATATTATGTGCATATTGAAAAGACCTAACTTATATGATTGCCAAACATCAAAAAGGGGGAGATTGTTGGTGCAACAATGCCCCAAGCATTTATATGTTTTGATGTTTGGATAATCATCTAAGTTAGACAATGCTTTGTGATCTAATTATGAATATGTTTGAGTGACAGGGAAATCCAAGTATGAAGACTTGGTAAAAGAAAAGTCCAGGTATGATCTTGGCAAGGAAAGTCCAAGGGATGGATTTGGCAGCGTAAGACCAAGCTTGTAGTCTTGGTAGCGTAAAGTCCAAATGAACCTTGGTAGAGGGAAGTCCAAGGGATGGACTTGGCAGCGTAAGACCAAGCTTATAGTCTTGGCAGCGTAAAGTCCAAGTGAACCTTGGCAAAAGAAGTCCAAAGTAAAGTCTTGGCAGTATAAGTCCAAGCTTGTAGTCTTGGCGGCGTAAAGTCCAAGCATTTGGCAACCCAAGACATGACGAGGCCGAAGGAAACTCTTGAAGGCAGGTGCAAGGCTGAAGGAAGAGTTAGAAGGTCAAGTCTAGGTCTAGGGGGTAAAATCAAGTATGAAATATTCATACTTGATGAGTATCAGTCGACTGATACGATGTATCGATCGGCCCAGTCAGCGTTCGGTAGTCGGTGAAACGACTATCGATCGGCTTGCCTTGGTCATGGCGATCGGTGATGTTGCGATCAGTCGACTGCCAAAAGCATCAGTCGACTGATCAAGGAAAAATTCACCACAGAATGCAGTCTCACTCAACTACTGATTTGATCACTCGACTGATCACTCCATCAGTCGACTGATGGAGGGATCAGTCGACTGATTGGCCTCTTGTTAGAAATGGCGGCTGCGAATCCCCGCAGATCGGCTTTGTTAGAAGTCGTTAGCTTCGATGGCAGTCGACTGATGGTGATCATCAGTCGACTGATCAAAGCCCAACGGAAAAAATAGCCCTTCTTCTATAAGAAGGGGCCTTGGGGAGCTTGGTGAAGCTAGTGCTCTTATTCCTAGCTACACCCTTGTGCTCACCAAGCCTTCTCCAAGTGTTTTTATTATTCTAAACCTCCTCTTCTCTAATCTTAATCTTCCATCATTGTAAAGAAGAGGAGTGCATTGTAAGACAAGGTTTCTCCACCTTGGTTCATCCAAAGGAGGTTTTAGTGAAGATTGGCTAGGACTAATCCACCTTACCGATTACCGTGGAGTAGGAGCGTCATCTCCGAACCACGTACATTGGGTGTTAGCATTGCTTTCTTGTTTCGTATTCTTATTTACATTTGTATTTGTATTGCTTCCGCTAATGTATTTTGTAGAAACGAAGAAAGGCTAATCACCCCCCCTCTAGCCATTACAAAGATCCTAACACAAACATGGGACACACTAAGCTTGGAGGACTCTTCCGATGATGAAGAAATGTGTCATGCCACCCGGAACCGAGCTCTCATGGCCTTGGAGGAGGAAGCCGGGAGCTCAAGTGAGGAGTCTTCATCCTCATCCTCAAGCGACGAATCATCATCAAGTGATGATGAGGTAAGAGACTCCCCTAGGATAGATTTACTTTACAAAACTATTGCATGCCTTCAAAATGCCTTAAATAGATCAAAAATTAGGATTAAGGACTTAAAACTAGAAATTAAATCACTCAAAAATGTAGTACCATCTTGTGATGATGCATGTACACTTAGGAATGAGAATGATGAACTTAGGAAAGAAATAGGTGATTTACATGCATGTTTAAAAAAGTTTACAAATGGGTCCAAATATCTTGATATGATTCTTAGGGACCAAAGGGTCATTTATAACAAGGCCGGCATAGGATACAAGCCTAAGGAAAAAAAAGTAGCTTTCACCTCTCTAATTAGTAGAAAACCAACCATTAAGAGCAAGGTTAGAAAGACTTGGGTCCCTAAGAAGTTTTTAATTGATGCTAGCGGTCCTAAAATTTGGGTGCCTAAGGCTTGCATTTTTCATGTTGTATAGGTAGAAGAACCAAGCTTATGGATTGTTGATAGTGGGTGCTCAAAACATATGACCGGTGATGAGAGAAAATTTTCTACCATCAACCACACTAGCAAGGGGAAGGTGTCTTTTAGAAATAGTGGTAAACTTAAGATTTTAGGAAAAGGCACAATTGAGGTATCCCCCAATCTTACCATTCATAAAGTGTTATTAGTTAAAAATATAAAATTTAATTTACTTAGTGTAAGTCAACTATGTGATGCCAATTTGATGTTCATTTTGACTCTTCAAAATGTTTCATAAGACACAAAACTTTGACTGATTGCATGCTAGTAGGTTTTAGGAAATCAAATATATACTATGTTGATTTATCCTATGCTACTAATGCTTCTACTAAGTGTCTTATTGCAAAAGAAGAAGAGTGTTGGCTTTGGAATAGGAGGCTAGGGCGCATTAATATGAAGAACATTGTCAAAATAGCCAAAATAAAGTTAGTCTAGGGGTTGCCAAAAGTCAAGTATCTCAAGGACAAAATGTGTGATGCATGACAAGAGGGGAAGCAATCAAAATCATCACACAAAGGTAAAACTTTACTTAGTATCGCTTTACCTTTAGAACTATTGCATATGGACTTATTTGATTGTCATAGTACTCCTTCCATGATTGGTAGTAAATATTGCTTAGTGATTGTAGATGATTTTTCTAGATTTTCTTGGGTATTTTTCATGAAAAATAAGGATGAAACTCTAGGAATAATCATAGGATTTAGCAAGAGAGTAGAGAATGAAAGGAAACTCAAAATCAACCGGATCCGTAGTGATCATGGTGGAGAATTTGAGAGTTCCAACTTCTCAAACTTTTGCCTAGAACAAGGGTACAAGCACGAATTTTCTTGTTCTAGAACACCCCAATAAAATGGGATTGTGGAAAAGAAAAATCGTGCTCTGCAAGAAGCGGCTAGGACTATGCTTAATGCATACTCTTTACCTAGCTACTTGTGGGCGGAAGCGGTCAACACCGCTTGCTATATCCAAAATAGGATTTTAATTCATAGGTTTTTAGGGAAAACCCCATTTGAATTATGGAATGGTACAATTCCAACAATTCACTATTTTAAGGTCTTTGGATGCAAAGTCTATATTTTAAACACCAAAGACAACCTAGGTAAATTTGAGTTCAAAGCGGATGAGGGAATCCTAGTTGGATACTCATCCCTAGTGTAGGATATAGAGTTTATAATAAAAGAACTCAAAAGATTGAGAAACCTTCAAATGTCCAATTTGATGAAACCTCTAATACATACCCTAGGAAATCCCCCATTGATGATGATATCAATGACAAAAATCAAGAAATTACCCAACAATTTCAAGATTTAACTTTAGGGGATAATGAGCAAGGGGGAGAATTGAAGCAAGGGGGAGTAAGAGGTGATTCCGACGATGAAAGAAGGGTTGAGGATAATCATGATCAAACTCAATTTAATACACCTCCTAGAACAATAAGAGTTTATCAAAATCACCCTCTAGATCAAATTGTAGGTGAATTATCTCAAGGTGTTAGGACTAGGTCATTTCATAGGGATCCCTCTAGTCATATAGCCCTAATCTCTCAAATGAAGCCCAAAACAATAAATGATGCATTGCTTGATCCGGATTGGATCTTAGCAATGCAAGATGAATTGGCTTAATTTGAAAGGAGTCAAGTATGGGAGTTAGTTTCTAGACCTAATGACAACACCATCATTACTACAAGATGGGTCTTTAGGAACAAACTAGATGACCAAGGAAATATTACTAGGAATAAGGCAAGGTTAGTTGCAAGGGGCTTTAATCAAGTTGAAGTACTTGACTATGATAAAACATATGCCTCGGTTGCTAGGTTAGAGTCTATTAGGATCCTATTAGGGTATGCATCTTATATGGGTTTCAAACTCCATCAAATGGATGTTAAATCGACATTCCTAAATGGGTTCATTAAGGAAGAGGTATATGTAGAACAACCTCTAGGGTTTGAGAATATGGACAATCCAAACCATGTATACAAACTTAGGAAAGCATTGTATGGTTTGAAACAAGCTCCCCGGGCTTGGTATGAAAGATTATCATCTTTTTTAATCTCTAAGGACTTTAAGATGGGTAGTGTAGATCAAACTCTATTTATAAAGTCAACATCAAAGGACATCTTTGTAGCCCAAGTATATGTTGATGACATTATCTTTGGGTCAACAAATGATAAACTCCATCAAGACTTTATTAAGAATATGAAAAATGAGTTTGAGATGA
This sequence comes from Wurfbainia villosa, assembly GCA_025175895.1. Taxonomy (NCBI): domain Eukaryota; kingdom Viridiplantae; phylum Streptophyta; class Magnoliopsida; order Zingiberales; family Zingiberaceae; genus Wurfbainia; species Wurfbainia villosa. The sequence continues at coordinate 3,667,753 of CM046005.1, forward strand.
GTCTAGTTGGGGAACTAAATTTCTTCCTAGGATTACAAGTCAAACAAATAAGTGAAGGAATTTATATTTACTAAACCAAATATGCTAATGAAATGATTAAGAAATTTGGTTTGGAAAGTGCTAAAATAGTGTCAACCCCAATGACAACCAATACAAAAATAGATAGTGATCATGAAGGAAAACAAATTGACCTTACACTTTATAGGAGTATGATTGGTAGCCTCTTGTACCTAACCGCTAGTAGACCCGATATATTATTTGTCGTTGGTATGTGTGCTAGGTACCAATCATGTGCCAAAGAATCTCATTTAGTTGTCGTTAAGAGAATCTTAAGATATATTAAAGGCACACTAAATGTAGGACTATGGTACCCTAGGACTAGGTCTTTTGATTTGGTTGGGTACACCGATTCCGATTATGCCGGTTGCAAAATGGATCGGAAGAGTACTAGTGGTGGATGCCAATTCCTTGGGTCCTCCCTAATTAGTTGGAGTAGTAGGAAACAACCTTGTGTTGCCCTATCCACCACCGAGGTCGAATATGTGGCTATGGGTGGTTGTGTAGCTCAACTACTATGGATGAAACATACTTTATAGGACTATGAACTACTTTACTCCAACATAAAAGTATTTTGTGATAATGTGAGTACCATAAATTTGACCAAAAATCCGGTGCATCACTCTAGGACCAAGCACATTGAAGTGAAATATCACTTCATTAGAGATCATGTGGCTAAGGGGGACATTGAGCTTAATTACATTGAATCTAAGTCCAACCTAGTCGACATCTTTACCGAGCCTCTCTCCGAAGTAGAATTTTCATCACTTAGGAGAGAACTTGGGATGTGCTTGGTTGAATAAAGGTGTAGGTTTGCATGATCCTATAGAAATCCTAGAATTTATACCTTCAAGAATCTCACAAAATACCTAAGAAACCATGATTTTTGTATTGAGCCACTTAGACAACATGTGAGATGTTAGTAAGATGCACTTGGTTCATCATGCTTGTTATAATGCATTACTATGAACCAAAGTGTCATCTAGAGACATTAATCCTTCATTGTACCAATCATTGGGAAGGCTTATGCACAACTAATGTGCATATAGCTCCAAGAATATGATTGGAAATTTCAAATAAAACATAATTTAAACTATGTTTATCAAACTTTGAAAAACAGTTTTCAAGTGGAATACAAAAGTGGTACAAAGTTTGCAAAATACTTAGAGTTTTTGCTAGGTTTCAAAATTGTATCATTTTTGAAATCTGGAAAACATATATTTTTTAAATTATTTTTCCTTGATATAAAATAACTTCAGAAATGTGTACACAAAATTTCGTGATTTTTTGATATTTTTATAATTTTTGGCGCATTTTTGAAGTTGGGCTAAAAAATCAGAAAAATGAAATTCGGGCGTAGCAGTCGACTGCATCAGAAACCAGTCGACTGATACACTGTATTTTCTGATAAAAAGCTCTATTTTCTAGATTTAAGTGTATCTTTGAATGTCCTAAAACTATGGCATGATAATCTTCAGTATAAAGAAGTTTTTAGGATTGTTTGATGTAATATTTTAGAGGGAGTTTCATAATATATATCTTTTCATCCCTAAACTTATATTGTTGGTGCAAAGTTTGGATTTAACCTCCAATTTTTTAGGCTTTGCTTTACATGTTATTCACATATCGTAAACCATATCTTGGATTAAGGGGGAGCTTAATTTCAATCTTATACCTTAGTTCAATATTACAACAAATTTAATTCCTTCTTAAATGTATGAATCCTTCTCTTTTTGTTGTATGTCAAAGAGGGAGAAAAAATGTTTAAGTTAGAATTTATATTGAAAATTTGATTGTGTGCATGTGTTAAAGACCTAATTTAAATGATTTTCAAACATCAAAAAAGGGGAGATTATTGGTGTAACAATGCCCCAAGCATTTATATGTTTTGATGTTTGGATGATCATCTAAGTTAGGCAATACTTTGTGATCTAATTGTGAACATGTTTAAGTGATAGGAAAATCCAAGTATGAAGACTTGGTAAAGGCAAAGTCCAAGTGTGATCTTGGCAAGAGAAGTCCAAGGAAAAGGCTTGGCGGCATAAGACCAAACATATAGTCTTGGTGGCATAAGTTCAAGTGGGCCTTGGCAAAGGAAGTCTAAAGGCAAGTTTTGGCAGCGTAAGTCCAAACATGTAGTCTTGGCGGTGTAAAGTCCAAGCACACTTTGGCAAAGGAAAACCCAAGACATAACAAAACCGAAGGAAGCTCTTGGAAGCAAAGTGCAAAGGATGAACAAGTCACGAACTCGGAGGGATCCTGGATGCGCAAGGCTTAAACAAGAGATAGAAGGTTGAGTCTAGGTCTAGGGAGTCAATTCAAGTATGAATTATTCATACTTGATGAGTATCGATCATTCGTATTACGGATCGGTCAGTCGAGTTGAAAAGGCGGCGAGCGATCGCCTTGTAATGGCGATCCAACGATGTCGCCATCGATCGGCCCAATCGATCGGGTCGATCGATCAAGGCGAACACGGGCACAGAATGAAGTCTCACTCGACTGCACGCTGTGATCACTCGACTGATCACTCCATCAGTCGACTGATGGAGGGATCAATCGACTGATGAGCGTGCCGTTGGAGGATGACTATTATGAATCCCGCGAATCCGGCTATTCAGAAGCCGTTAACCGCGGCGACAGTCAACTGATGTTGTACATCAGTCGACTGATCGTGGCCCAACGGGAAAAACAACCCTCTCTCTATAAAAAGAGGGCTTGTGGTGGTTGAAAGAGTTAATGCTTACTTTCTGATCATCCTCTCAAGCCTCCATAAATTTTCTAAGCTTTCCTAGTGTTTTAATTCCCCTCCTCCTCTCTAAACTTCATCTTCATCTTTTGTAAGAAGAAGAGGATTGTTGTAAAAAGAGAAAGCTTCTTAGTGAGATTGATTAGGGTTGATCCACTTTAAGGATCACCGTGGAGTAGGAGCGTTATCTCTGAACTACGTAAAAGTTTTGTGTTAGCATTGTGTTTTCATTTCTTTTACTATTGTATTCGTTGTGCTTCCGCTAATCATCTTTGTAGAAATGAAAACAAGCTATTCACCCCCCTTTAGCTTCCAAGGATCCCCTACACGTCACTCGGCTCCACATCGAGAAATTTCTCTCTTCAGTCGACTCAAACTCTTCAGTCAACTTAAGACCTTTCCATTTGCGTCGCATGATCTTTGATCGATCACCAGCTGATCCTACCAAATAGGTATCCAGTCGACTGATACATCTCCAGTCGACTGGACTTCAGTCGACTTGAATCCATTCAGTCGACTGATCCCTTCAAAACAGGATTAGCACAAAATAAATAATATGAAATGCGATAGAAGTAGTAATACTGCTCGATCTCGACTACTAAGTCCCACGTGGACTTTTCGTCGGATTGACGTTTAGCTTTGCCCCCCCTACAGAGGACTCGGCCTCACCTCTTCACTCGAGGCTTACCTACCGGCTACCTGCCGAACTTACCATTCTTGACATCCGATCTGACCCACCAGGGCTTCCACCAGCTTTCCGGTCTGCCTGACCCAACTGAACTTTTTGTCGATTGTCCGGTCTCTTGACCCAACCGGTCTTCATGCCAAATGTTCGGTCCACGCGACCCATCTGGACTTCATGCCTGGTGTCTGGTCCTCCTAATCTGTCAAGATTCATGCATACTATTCGGTCAACATGACCTACTAGGACTTCCTGTTAAGCCTGCACACTTAACACTTATATTAGATCACACATGAGTCCTAACTATTAACTGTAGTTCATACATCAAAACTAAGGAGTGATGCTTACTGCATTAACACCACGGACCCTGGGTTTTTCTATCGCCCAGGTAACAAGTAGAAGTCTTTGTGATGGCTTGGAGCTTCGCCAGTGATCCATCCCATCTCCATTTTCCGAGCCTCCCGTGGATTTTGGTTTATTTGTGTACTTCCGTTTGTGTTCGATGTTTTATGTACGATTTGATACTGTGGACTTGTCAGGTGGTGTACACCTATGTTGGTTTTGGATTGTATGTCAGTATGTGTGGTTATGGGTGTTTGGTTTTATATTTTCCGTTGTGTTTTGATATATATATATGCTTGTTATGTTGTGGTTGTGGGCCTAAGGGCCTTATATTAACGGGATATGTTGCCACGTACAGGGGAGATGTCGTCCCTTTGCTTTTCGGCACGACATACTCTCGAGGCGTGACAACTTTATTGGTATCAGAGCGAAGGTCCTGCGATGTCATACAATGATTTATTTTTGAGTCTTGGATTCTCAGGAGTCGGTTTATTTTTCGATTTTGGTTTTTGTGAGATGGGATTGACAGCGACATAAGCTCCGGGCAACATGAAGTAAGAATTTTTGATAACTCATATTTCAGATAGTTACTTATCTAGACTTGTTCAACAGGTGAATACAGTCAGAGTTATGACACCTGTGCAGACTGGTAGTCGAGGACATCCATTCAGGCGATTAGCCAGAGTGGTGGGACAAGATACGGTTACGACTGAGCCAGCTACTCAAGCACAACCTCAGTAATCCCCTATTGGTGGTACAGAGCCTCAAAATCTGGATATACCATCGACTAGGCTGGTACCTACGGAGTCCAATTGGCTCAATGAAAAAGCACAAATACTAGTATTGGCATGTTCGACCAAGGATAAATTTACCTTGTTCCGAGGGGAGTCCGATCCATGGATTGCCCGTGCTTGGCTGGAAAATTTGGAGGACACTTTCGAGTACATGGACTGTACGGACGATGAGAAGGTGGGTCTTGCTGCATACCGCCTTAGAGATCAGGTTGTTACTTGGTGGAAAATGCAGAAGACCCTACTTGGGGAGCGTGGGATTACTTGGGCAGTCTTTCGAGATACTTTCTGGAGACAGTATTTCCCTTCCACATTTTCTACGACACGTCGTTAGGAGTTTCTGAGCCTGAAGAAAGGTGACCGTTCTGTCATGAAATATAATGCAGAGTTTACCAGACTTTCAAAGTTCTTCCCTCACCTGATAGCATAGGATGCAGATCGGATGTTCCAGTTCACACAAGGCCCAGCTGCTTATATTCGAGTCAGGATGTCAGGATCTTCTATTGCCTCTTACAGGGAGGCATTGGATCGGGCCATTTGTATTGAAATGACTTCCCAACAGATCTCCAAGGAAAAGGATATAGAGAAGCAGATGTCCCAAAGTAAGCAGCAGAAGCAAAATTCAAGGAATCAGACTTAGAAGAAGCAGGATCAGAAGGGCAATACTCGAGGTACTACAGAGGGATCATTTAGGGCGCAAAAAGGGAAGCACTCAGCTTCTGAATAGGCTGGAGGTTCTCAGAAGAACCATAAGAGTCATAACAGAACTGGATGTTATAGATGCGGATCTGGAAGTCATTGAGCTCCAGAGTGTCCTTTGGAGCAACCTGTTTGCTACTATTGCAAGCAACTTGGACATACCAGTCGAGAGTGTACATTGAGAGCACAACTGGAGTTTCCTGATAGCTCTAACAAGGGAAGAAAGTCCAACCAGGCGTGTGCGAGAGCGGACACCACGGGCGTAGTCTTATGGTCGAGCGGCCGGTACCTTCGCAGCGCGATTGTATCGAATCTGAGGTACCCCTTCAATGATGCTGATGGCTATCCAGTATCCTACATATCCAGTAATCTACTATCCAGGGGTATCTGCACCGTCGATGTTACCAGCCAACTCTCAGGGTTATCTTATGCCTGCACTAGCGACTCAGTCTCCAACACTTTGATGTGCACGAACGCGACCTCAAATCTCGCGACGAAGGGCGTCGAGGACTTGAAGCGTGCGCTCATGCTCAACGCCCGCAAGTGCACGGATGTCGTCAAGTAATAAAGATTATCAATCCCACATGGACTGGGATTCGAATATCGGTATGTTCAGTGGGTGTAATTGTTCGGACGTAACTCGAAGAGGTTTCGATGGGTGAGGGCTGTCGGTGGACTTTACTCTATACGGTGTCACACGGAGGAGGAAGGGAGTGTGCCGAGGTCTTCAAAGGTGATTCTAGGACTTCGGTTTCGCTTGTGCATCATAAAACAATGTTGTCAATTGGCGTTGTCTAGATGTTTAGCTATGGTTTTGTGGAAGGGATATCATACACTCTTTCGTAGAGCCGCCGCATCTACCGAGAGCTGTCTCCACCTAAAAGGACGGGATAGACGGTACGAGGATGTTGAATCAATCCCTACGATGAACCGTTTCCGATTCCATCGTACCCTTCTACCCACAGTTACAAGGGATCAGGTTTACCCCTAGGTTCCTTGTATAAAATCCCCTAAATCTTAGATACGAGGGTTGTCACCCCTCGTATCGCCTATGCACAACAGATAAAAAACTAAACACACATAGATATAATAAAAACAACTACCAATTATCAAATCAAACTCAAAGGCATAATTTAACATGAACCAATATTGTAATGTGCACACAATCTACTTCCTAATCCTAGAATCAAAAGTACTACTCCATGTATATGAAGGAAGAATCACAAAGCATATCTATGTTCGAATACATAAGGAATAAAATGCAGGAACAAAGAATTACAATGCTTTCGTGGTCTTCTCTCCGACGTTGAAGTGCAAGGCGTGGACCTCCGACGGCGTTCCTCCTCCCCGTCGTGAGTTACTGAAGCTTTTTAGGGCTTCGGTGTGTCGTCCTAGCCATCGTGCCTCTCCCCTAGGGTTTGGGTGGAGCCATCCTTATATAGACATCGCCTCGGACCGCTGCAAAATCCGAAAAAAGCCCTAGTCGCACAAATATGACGGGCCGCCACACGGCTATGTGTTTCCACACAGCCAGGCCGTGTGCGGCCCTAGGGTGCTGATGTCTCCCATTGGGCATGGTCGTGTGAATCCACACGCCCTGGCCATGTCTCACTCTGTGTCTAGCTGCGAAATGTCCTTCTTTTACTCTGAAAGCACGTCTTTTTAACCCGAAATGCTAACCTGCACACAAAAGTCCAACGAGCAGACCTTCGAACCAGAAAATAGAAAATGCATGCAAAATAGAGTAATATATGCATGAAACTAACATGAAATGTAACAAGATGTGAGTAAAAACTACTCCTAAAATCCTATATGTTTTGCTCACATCACTTCCCCAGACTTAAATCTTTGCTTGTCCTCAAGCAAACCTCAGTGTCGTGAAAATTAAAAAGATTTTATTCCATACTTAGCATGTTAACTAAATTTATCAAGTGATATTTACAATCAAAGAAAAATAAATATGTCCTAGAAATTCACTAAGTTAGCTCCTCGTGCTCATGCTAGGCGAATCATTCTTAGGGGACGCCCGTTCCATAGTGAGTTAAGTCGTTATCACATAACTTTCCTAAGGTTTCCAGCTCTTAGGCACTTACCTGCACAAAGCGAGGGTCATTCCCTAGGTCTAGCATAAAGTCTCAAAGGCGTGCTCGGTATTGAGAGAAATTGGTAGGTGTTTCCCCAGTAACCTAACTCGGTCTCAAAGGAGCACATAGCCATTTCCACCCACGACAATTATTTTTTATCCCTCATAATCTTCTCTCTCTCTTTTTTTTCATTTTTCTCTCTCTCTCTCTTTTATTTCTCTTTTCTTTTCTCTCTTTTATTTGTCGGCTCACTGGGATTTTGATTTTTCCGAATGGGCTTACACAATCTGAGCATCTTCAATAACTAAAATGCTAAACCTAGAGTCACCTATGGATTCCAAAGTACTAGACTACTGAGATGAATCATAACTCGTTATGTACTAGGTTCTCCCTTTCAGAACGTTCGAGATGTGTAAGTGTAAAAATAAAGCTAACCAGTGTAAGTCTAGAACATTTAATAGAGCAAATAAAATAAAATACCATGAGATAAATGAAGTTAAGCTACCTATAGGAACAACTTATGCAAGCAACTTTCAAAAATACTACTGAGGTAGCTTTACAGATAACAAAATTTAAGTACTGAAAGAAACTCAACCACCCATGCATGTATAAATGAGTGAAAATACCAAAAAAAAAAAAACTACTGCTAGAAAACAAAACAAAATAAACTTTGGGGTCCCCCAGACTTAAATGAAAATATACCTCTAGTATGGTGGACGAGGTGGAAAGTCTGGAAGCCTCGGCATCTCTGGATCCTAGGAGAACTTGCTACTGAGCCACTGATGCCACATGTACATGTGGTCGATCTGGGAGCTGGTGGATGCAGCGACTGCTCGGTATGTATATGCTGTCGCATCTCCCTGCGGTAGGCGGCTTCATCCTGGCGATGAAAAACCTCCTCCTGGAAGTATATGCGGGCCTCGTCGTAGAACTCCTCAGCACGCTGGAAGTGCTCCCCGAATCTCTGGAACTCCCCCTGCTCGTAGGCACTCTGCTCCTCCCATCGCTGCCTCTGTGTCTGCTGCTCAGTGTATATATCATCGAGGCATGATCGGAACTCTGAGAAATCATAGGTCGACGTACCTACATCCTGCTCAAAGGTGGAAAAATGTGGTGGTGCTGGTGCAGACTCATGTCGACGTGGACTAGGTGGGCTCCTATGCACATGTGGACTGGAGGGAGAGTGATATAAAGGTGGAGAGATGGGCACCGATGTGGATGGTCCCTCATGTAGAGGGGACTCCACTATCAGGTCCAAGCGCCAGTTGGCGCGTATAGCGATGGTGGTACGATCCGGGTCGGGGAGCCTAAGGGTCGTCAGATTTTTCCTTACAAAGCTTAAGGAGTCTTCTTCTCTCACAATCATTTTCATGGTCATACACACTCCTAGGTCGATCATAGGGCTCCCCTCTATACTCTCTAATGTTGTGTAATCGTACCCCATCCTGTGGCAAATGTGGGTAAGTAGACCTCCCACATTAATCTCTCCTCATGCTGCTTTGCCCCATCTTCACTAAGTGTCTGATGAAGTGGGACCCTACATCGATGCTACTCCTTTCTTGTAGCATATCTCATAGGCAAAGCAGCTCACTAGCTCTAACTACACCATCACTCTCCCCACGACCAAATATGGTATTGGCCATAATGCGGTGGAGGTATCGAAAGACGAGGTTTTGGAGGCGCAACACTTTGGCCCTAGATGGGTCATAAGCATGCTCCCCCGTCAACTCAATCCAAACTATCCGAGAGTTGAACCCAATAGGGGTTCTTCTCTCTCCCCCACTTGGCAAGCCAAAGCATGAGTTCCATTGGTGAAGGGTCCACTCATGCTCAATGTTAAAAAGCCTAAAAGTTATCCTACCCTCCTCGCTTTCTCTACCCGTTAAAACTTTCGCCTCTAAGGAACTCAAAAATTCTAGAACTATCCTAGGGTAGGTTAGGTGTCTTATTCCCATAATCTCTTCCCACCCCATTTTTGCAAATAGGGTTTGCATATCACCTAACAACCCTAAAGATTCTAGAAAATCTTCATCCAAGTACCTAGTAGCAGTGAGTTTATGAGTAGAGAGCATATTATATCTATCTCTATGTTCATTATTACGAAAAAGAAGAGTGGGTAGGGCGTTACCCTCCTCCGGAGCTTGAGGGGCGTCGGCTCTCCTTGTTCGTCGCTCTGAGGCGTCGGATCGAGGTACTACATGCTTGGCCCTCCTCATCCTTGCTTCTTTTGGCTTCGTTAGAGGTTAAAAGTGCTTCTAGATGGTGGGGAAAATGAAATCACACGGCTAGGGCAAGAGCTTTCGAAGCACACAACGCAAATGGGGTGAAAACACACGGCTCACCCCTTTTAACCTCGCGTGCCACGACCATGTGAAAACACACGGCCAGGCCGTGTGCGCCTCAGGTCGGTCGGGCACGACCGTGGGAAAACACACGGCCAAGCCGTGTGTCCCCATTTCTCTCCCCATTTTGCGTCAAAGCTCGAATTCTCTCACACCTTTCGCCGTGTAGGTTAATATGGATTTTTTTTTGCCTAGCAAAGTTCTTTTCTAGTCCTAACCCTAAATGGGATGGAAATCAAAACTAAAATCAAACAAATGCATGCAATGCATAAAAAAAAGGGAAATCTAAAACTAAACTTGGGTTGCCTCCCAAAAAGCGCTTTGTTTAAGGTCTCGACCTTATTCCTACGTTTCATTTGAGGCGTTTGAATCTTGCTCGTGGGGGAGCAAGATATTTGCTCAATTTATGCCTCCTTCCTTGTGATCCCTTATCACCATATCTCTTAAATCTTGCTCGTGGAGAGGTAAGATATTTATTGGCTGTCTTCCTTGGTTTGAGAGTGAACATGCTTATCTTTAAAGAATCATCAGGATTTTGGTCATGATATTCTGTTTCATCCATATGCTATAAATAATGTAACTCACTATAAATATTCTCACCAAAAGATTTATTAGCAGATTCTATCATGTCGAATGAAATTTTATCATTACAAATCACTAGGTGGGCTTTGTTATTGGTAACTAAAGTTTTGGTGAGGGTTAAGGCAGGCTCTTCTAGACCCTTGAGGTTAGGAGGTGTTTTGATTGAAGCAATGCACTCCTCAATTAAAGTATCAATTATATAATCCTTAAGTTCTCCTTCTAGTGGTGATTGAATGGATTGTCCTTCTTTACTTCCAATGTCATCTACGTCCTCCTCATCCATTCACTCAAAGTGAGTCTCTATCATATTAGGTTTAATCCAGTCATCAAAGCCACCTTCTAGTCGTTTGGTTTCTTCTCTTGCTAGATCTCATTCCATAATCTCTGCAAATTGTTGGCGATGCTCCTCGCATTCCCTAGTAAAATTATCTAGCGGGTCTTCTAAGTGGGGACTTGGTTCTGGATAAAATTTTCATGGTGACTCATATCTCTCGTTCTCATTTTGAAAACAATATTGAGTCTCTGTCTGCAAATGCCGCCATTGGAATTCAACGTTCGCCGCTTGTTCTATTCGAATGAAATCTTCCATCATCTGCTCAAGTCGGGATTTAGATGGACAATATTGAGGGTTTAAGTACCCAGGGTCATAACTATATGATTAGGAATCATCTTGTGGCCACTGGTTGTAATTGTAGGTGGCATCTTCTTGTTCAAATTGTAAAGGTTCGAATATATCTAGACAATCGTTAATGGTATGCCATATTTCACCACAATGTTCATAATAAATATTACCAAAACTTACAACATTCAATTGACCATAATCATGAGTAAAAGCATGCATCCTTATATGTAGGAAATTATAAATAAGGAAAGAGCAACTAAATAAACAAAACTGAAATAAAATAAAATAAAATAAAACAAGAAAAGTAAATCTATCCTAAGTCCGATCCAATTATCCACTTCCCGATTCGATATCGAATCGATCAATCCCCAACAATGGCGCCAAAACTTGATGCGCACGAACGCGACCTCAAATCTCACGACGAAGGTCGTCGAGGACTCGAAGTGCGCGCTCACGCTCAATGCCCGCAAGTGCACGGATGACATCAAGTAATAAAGATTATCAATCCCACAAGAACTGGGATTCAAATATCGGTATGTTCAATGGTTGTAATTGTTCGGACGTAACTCTAAGAGGTTTCGATGGGTGAGGGATATCAGTGGACTTTACTCTATACGGTGTCACATGGAGGAGGAAGGGAGTGTGCCGAGGTCTTCAAAGGTGATTCTAGGACTTCAGTTTCGCTTGTGCATCACAAAACAATGTTGTCAATTGGCGTTGTCTAGACGTTTAGCTATGGTTTTGTGGAAGGGACATCATACACTCTCTCGTAGAGCCACCGCATCTACCGGGAGCTATCTCCGCCTAAAAGGATGGGATAGACGGTACGAGGATGCTGAATCAATCCCTACAATGAATCGTTTTCGATTCCATCGTACCCTTCTACCCACAGTTATAAGGGATCAGGTTTACCCTTAAGTTCCTTGTATAAAATCCCCTAAATCTTAGATACGAGGGTTGTCACCCCTCATATCGCCTAAGCACAGCAGATAGAAAACCAAACACGCATAGATATAGTAAAAACAACTACCAATTGTCAAATCAAACTCAAAGGCAGAATTTAACATGAACCAACATTGTAATGTGCACACAAGCTACTCCCTAATCCTAGAATCGAAAGTACTACTCCATGTATATGAAGGAAGAATCACAAAGCATGTCTATGTTCGAATACATAAGGAATAAAATGCAGGAACAAAGAATTACAATGCTTTTGTGGTCTTCTCTTCGGCGTTGAAGTGCAAGGCGTGGACCTCCGGCGGCGTTCCTCCCCGTTGCGAGTTACCGAAGCTTTTTAGGGCTTCGACGTGACATCCTAGTCGTCGTGCCTCCCCCCTAGGGTTTGGGCGGAGCCATCCTTATATAGACATTGCCTCAAACCACTGTAAAATTCGGAAAAAGCCCTAGTCGCGCAAATATGGTGGGTCGCCGCACGACCATGTGTTTCTACATGGCCTGGCCGTGTGTTTCCACACAGTCAAGCCATGTGTGGCCATGGGGTGCTGATCTCGCCCATTGGGCACGACCGTGTGAATCCACACGCCCTGGTCGTATCCCACTCTGCATCTAGATGCGAAATGTCCTTCTTTTGCTCAGAAAGTGCATCTTTTTAATCTGAAAAGCTAACATGCACACAAAAGTCCAACGAGCAGACCTCCAAACCAGAAAATAGGAAATGCATACAAAATAGAGTAACATATGCATGAAACTAACATGAAATGTAACAAGATGTGAGAAAAATCTACTCCTAAAACCCTATATGTTTTGCTCACATCACACCTCAAAATCAGACTCAACCCGAGTGGAGGCACACTACTACTTCGTCGAGGATGCAGTCGACAAATATGGAGACTGGACGGGCTTATGCCATCACCAGAGATGAGGCACAGCGGGCTGAGGGATATGTCATACAGGGTATGGTTTTAATTTATTCTATATATGCTGATACTTTGATTGATACCGGTAGTTCCCATTCATTCGTATCTAGAATATTTCTAGGTAGAGTTGGAAGGATCACAATGGTTCGTTCTTGTGGGTTAGCAGTATCCTTGCCATCAGGAGAGGTGCTGACTAGCCACCAAAAAATCAAAGGTTTCCCATTAGAGTTTGACGGGCATATCCTTACAGTGGACCTCCAGGTGTTTGAGATGGTGGAATTTGATATCATCCTCGGTATGGACTAGTTGGCCACTTATTATGCCACAGTGGATTGCAAAGCGAGAATAGTGACTTTTCGACCACCGAATCAACCTGCATGGAAATTTGTTTACACTAGAGACGATGAGCTATTCATTATATCAGCTTTATAGGCTCAGAAGTTATTGGCCCAGGGTTGTCAGGGTTATTTACTATCTCTAGTCAAAGTTGAGAATGAAGGACTACCACCCCTTTCTGATGTGCGAGTAGTCTGAGAGTATTCGGATGTGTTTCCCGAAGAATTTCCAGGCTTGCCACCTCCTAAGCAAGTGGAATTTGCGATGGAGGTGATTCTAGGAATCGCGCCTATATCAAAACCTCCTTATCGGATGACGCTAAAAGAACTGAATGAACTTAAAGTTCAACTACAGAAGTTGTTGGATAATGGATTCATTCGCCCTAGTGTTTCACCATGGGGAGCTCCGGTACTCTTTGTCAAAAAGAAGGATGGATCATTGCGATTATGTATTGACTATCGACAACTGAATGCAGTCACAGTTAAGAATAAATATCCACTGTCGAGGATAGAAAATTTGTTTGATCAGCTTAAGGATACATGTGTGTATTCAAAAATTGATCTGTGCTCAGGATATCATCAGCTTCGGATAAGAGATGAGGATGTTCAAAAATAGCTTTCCGCACCCTTTATGGGCATTACGAGTTTCTAGTAATGCCTTTCGGTCTCACGAATGCCCCAGTTGCATTTATGGACTTGATGAACCAGGTATTCCTGAGGTATATAGATCAGTTCATGATAGTGTTCATCGATAATATATTGATTTATTCTCGATCCGAGGAGGAGCATGAACAACATCTACGGATAGTGTTGGAGACATTGCGACGAGAGCAGTTGTATGCCAAATTTAGCAAGTGTGCATTCTGGTTATCCTCAGTAGGTTTTCTTGGACACGTAGTATCCAACAGAGGTATTTCTGTAGATCCTCAGAAGATCGAGGCGATTACCAGTTGGGAGAAGCCAAAATCAGTTCAGGAGGTTCGTATTTTCCTTGGTTTGGCTGGGTATTATCGGAGATTCGTGGAGGGATTCTCAAGTATTGTCATGTCACTCACTCGCCTGACTCGGAAAGGGGTCAAATTCACCTGGTCAGAGGTTTGTGAAACTAGATTCCAGGAGCTTAAGCGATGGCTAGTTTCTGCACCAGTTTTAGTGATCCCTTCTGGTGTTGATGGGATGATTCTTTATACGGATGCTTCTATCCAAGGGTTAGGTGCAGTTCTGATGCAGTCTAACCATGTGGTATCTTATGCATCCCGTCAACTAAAGGATTACGAGGGAAATTACCCAGTGCATGATATGGAGTTAGCAGCCATCATTTTCGCATTGAAGATATGGAGGCACTACTTGTATGGGATTTCTTTTGAGATCTACACAGACCATAAAAGTCTGAAGTATCTATTCACACAGAAAGAACTAAACCTGAGATAGAGACGGTGGATGGAATATCTAAAGGATTACGACTGCACCATCCATTATCATATGGAAAAAGCTAATGTGGTAGCAGATGCGCTGAGCAGGAAGTCTCATGGGATTCTGGCCAGTCACCTAACAACAGTTACCTATATAGTGCGACAGTTCTCAGAGTTGGGATTATCTGAACACGGTCAAACATACCGGGTGATATTAGTTTCTATGGTTGCTCAGTCCACTATTACTGAGAAGATAAAAGAAGCACAAGTTAGTGACCTGCATCTGCAGTTCTTATGCAACACGATAGACTCAAAAAGTCAGACGGATTTCTCAAGTGACGAGAATGAAGTACTTCGTTTTCGTGGATGATTATGTGTTCCAGACACACATCCAGTTAAGGAAGAATTGCTACAGGAAGCACATCAGTCGAGATTTGCTATACATCCTAGTGGTATTCGGATGTACCAAGATTTGAAGCGCTTATACTGGTGGAACGGTATGAAAAGAGATATTGCGGACTTTGTTGCACGATGTTTATGTAGGGATGTATACTGAAAAGTCTATTTTTTATATGAACATTTTTATTTTGGAATAAGAATCACATGATCATTGTTTGCATATTTTTATTGTTATGCAATATTGTCTAATACTTTACATTGTAGATAACATGGTGTGTGGTGTCACACAGAAGACCATGTTATCGGCCCCTTGAAAAGTATAAGCAAAGGCTCACAACCGAGATGACTTTGGACAAACCATCGGAATGGTTGTAGTGTGGTTTGATATTGGTTTGTCTTGACCATAGAATCACACTAGTGCACTTTGTGTGTATTGAGCAGGACCGACTTAGAGGTGATTCGATTTATTGCTGACTACATAATCGAATCGGACCTCAGATATTATTTAGTACATGCTCTTAATCCCGATATAATAACGGGCACATATACTTAGTACTCATCTCTTTGATTTACCAATGGGCGAGATTTATAGATTAAATCGATAGGCTCGGTAAGTTGAGAGATGATATTATGTATATGGTGTGTCGTTGATTATAGGAGGAAACCATGTCCTATATATTAGGATGATGATGTCCCCTTGAGGAGCTCATAAGGTTCATCATGTAAACCCTGCAGGTGGACTTGGTCCGGCATGATGAAAAGGTTGAGTGGTACTACTCAAGGAGTTAGATGTTGATTAATTAATGGTCGGTAAATTAATTAATCGACGGACATTCGAGATCTTAAACACGGAGAGAAAATATACAAATAATATATGAAGCTCATATTATCATATGAGGGTTGGTGAGGTAGATCAATGTTGAACCTTTAGTGGATTGGATCATCATTAGTGGATCGGACTTTAGGTGGGCTTGATCCATGGGTGGCCAAGACCCAACTCCTCCTCATGGTCCCTAATATAGCCTATTAACACCTCATGATGCTTAGATCCAAAGGATAGAAACAAAACTCAAAGATCCATTGGTAGAGATTAAATCTCTAAGAACCGACGGTTGAGATTAAATCTCTAGATCCGACGGTTGAGATTAAATCCCTAGAACCAATGGAGGAGATTAATTCATGACTTATCCCTAACTCTATAAAACGATGGCAAAGGGATTTGGCATGAACTACATGATAGGAGAGCTAGGGTTTGGGCGGCAAGAAGGAATCCTATTTGAGATAGGATTAGGATTAGGGTTTGGAGGCAAGGGTGGCACCAAATAAGGAAGGTTCTTTCTCTCTTCTTCTTCCTCTTTTGGCCAACGTCCAGCACCCTTCTCAGCTCTTTTCCAGCCTTGGCCGGTGCCCAAAAGCTTCCTTTTCCCTCTCCTTAGGTGGTGGAAACAAGATATAGGCCTTCCCTTGGTGTCTTGGTTGTTTTCCACCATCTTCTCCTTCATCTAGTTGGCCAGCGGCAAGGATAAGTTTGGTTCCTTGTTGGTTGTTTCTAGTGAGGAGAAAAACCTTGTTTCTATTCTTCCTCTTGCTTTGGAAGATCAAGGAAGGAAGATTTGGCATCTAGGAGCTTCGACTTTTGGTGGATCGTCGCTCACACGACGTCCAAAAGGAGGAAGGTCATACATTAGAAGATCGAGAGGTATACCTATTCTACTTTCTTCTTTTGTTTGTTGCTTGTTTTTGTTTTTCAATTATAAGCATGTTATAAATCTGTAAATGGCTAAATAATACTTGGATCCTGAGCATAAACACAAAAACCGGCGATCCGGACATCGTCTATTCCGCGGCTACTCGTAGAATACAGGATGGTCGCTTGAACAACTAGTTTGTTCAAGTGACCTCTCTAAACGAATAGCACGACGATGACTTGGTTGCTTGGGCAATCCCTTTTGTCTAGGATTAAATTTTTTTTAATCCCGGGACATCGAAGGGATCGCCATGGACAAGCTACCGAGGTGAAGTGGGAAGCGAAGTTTCCCCTCACGAACTCGATAAGCAAAACCCTACAATTAGTAGGAGAGCTTCCGGGGCAAAACCCTTCAATTGGTATCAGAGCTTCCAGGCAAAACCTTCAATTGGTATCAGAGCCAAGGTTTCCAATTTTGTGTGTTTAGGATTCGGTTAATTTTTATGCACTTTTTCATATATTATATGTGCCGGATAATAGTAGGATATGCGTAGTTTAACTCTTTGGTTGCAGGCATAAGATCCGACTATTATGGCCATATGTGTGTATGTGATTGTATGTGTGTAAATATTTATTTTGTTGAATCCTCGGGGTTGACGAGGCTAGTATTTAGTTTTTGGTAAATTAAATACGGCATTGTTTAGCCGCTCTTTATTTTATTTTACTTTCGATCTAGATTTCATGTACACTCCCTCGTGGAGTATAGGATCGATGGATGTAAATTAAAATAGGTTTTAGTCTCGGCTCGGATCTTTGGATGGCTCGTACATGGCGTAGGAGGAGCGGATGAGATGGCGATGTGACGGGATTCATATTGAAGACAAAAGCCATAATAGTTGGAAAATAATTTATTTTTCATATTTATTGCCTTTTGTTTGATATGCATGTCGTAGGCTAGGAAAATTCCTCAATTTCAAATTACTAAGTGGGAAAGGGATATTTTTATAAATTCCCGCGGCCTCCATTACGATTTGACAAGTGATGCAAACAAACTTGCGCGTCAGCTCTGAGTGTCTTCCTCCCCATCGGATGGGTTTGTTTGCGGATCACAAGGTCGAATATGGTTATAGGAAATTATTAAGGAGCGTGTGTACTTGCCCATCGTAAGGCACATAACCCGAGATAATTACCTTGGTACCAAGTAATGGTGAACACTTAGATACAAATATAAGTATCCTCCCCATCGGAGTCACTGCTTTTATTTGTAGGGCCGAAGAGAAACCAACTATTAATTTTACTTGTCATAAAGTTAGGTTGACAAGATAGTAAAATTAATGGGTAAAACCTCCTCTTACAAATGTAGAATTCGTATACATCCACACGATTGTGGCATGCGATATTCTCGGTGTTTAGAGGTGTTGGTTGATTTTAAAATTTTATTGTTTGAGGAATCAATAATTTTTTGAAATCTACAGTAATGATCTATGTGATTCTTAGGATTTTCAAAATTGACTTTCAATCCACTTGCTTTGATACTAAAGGAAAATAAACTTACTGTACATAATTATGATGATTGGAAAAGAATCTAGATATTGTTTTATCTGCTAAGGAGTACAAGTATGCACTCTTCGAAGAGTGTCCTCAAGCCATGGTTGCTCAAAAAGGTTTCTACTTATAAGCCGAAAGGCAAGAAGAAGAAGAAACAAGGTGAAGCAAAGGTGGTGAGAGGATCTCAGGGAGGAGTGAAGAAGCCGAAAGGCAAGTACTTCACTTATAAGCGGGATGAACATTAGAAGAAGGACTGTCCCAATCCGAAGCAGAACAAAGGTATATCTTTTGGTCTAGTCGTTGAAACATGATTAGCGGTGTTATCTACCGGCACCCGGTGTGTAGATACGGGAGTCACTAATCATGTCTACAATACTTTACAGGGGTTCCAGGAAACCCAACGACTAGCTAAAAGGGAGATTACCATTTACTTGGGCAATGCCATGAAGATGGCGGCTATTGTAGTGGGAGAAGTTTTATTTATCTCTTGAGAAAAATAAAACTTAGCTTCTAGAAAATTCCCTTTATGTACCTTTATTTAGAAAGAATTTAGTTTCAGTTTTTAAATTATTTATGGATGGATATTCTATTTCTTTTAATGACAGAGTTGTTATAAAAAGGAATAGAGAGAATATCTATTTAGGTGCATTGATAGGAAATTTGTATACACTTGAACCAAAACCTCCCACGATGCAAATTGAAGTTAATAACTCATCTTCTAATTCCAATAAGAGAAAAGAACCTTCGAAGATGAACCAAACATATCTTTGGCATCTTAGGCTTGGTCATATTAACCTAAGTAGAATATAAAGGTTGATATCTGATGGACCTTTGGGTTCATTAGTAGTGGAGGATCTCCCAACCTATGAATCTTGCTTGGAGGGTAAGATGACCAAGAGGCCTTTTAAGGCCAAGGGGTATAGAGCCAAAGATGTGTTAGAATTGGCTCATTCTGATTTGTGTGGTCCTATGTCTATCTAGGCTAGAGGTGATTTTGAGTATTTTATTTCTTTTATAGATGATTACTCAAGATATGGATACATTTACCTGATGCGCCGCAAGTCTGAATGCTTTGACAAGTTCAAAGAATTCAAGGCTGATGTGGAGAAACGTCAAGGTAAAAGTATCAAGACACTACGATCTGATCGTGGCGGTGAGTACCTCTTGGGAGAGTTTAGGAACTACTTATCAGAGGCTGGGATTCAATCCCAATTGACTGCACCCGGCACACCCCAGCAGAACGGTGTAGCAGAGCGAAGGAATATGACTCTTATGGAGATGGTTAGATCGATGATGAGTTATTCTGACTTGCTAGATTCGTTCTGGGGATATGCTCTAGATACGGCGGTATACATTCTGAACTTGGTACCATCTAAATCAGTGCCTTCTACTCCCACAGAGTTGTGGACTGGGCGAAAGCCTAGTCTAAGACATATTCGGGTATGGGGGAGTCTAGCACATGTCTTTGAAGCGGATCTTTGGTAAGTTGGAACCTCGTCAGAATGCATGTTAGATTGGCTATCTAGAGGCGATTGTTTTATAGTCCTAGAGATCAGAGGGTGATCGTTAGCACGAACGCCAGATTTCTAGAGGAAGACTATGTAATGAGCCACAAGCCCAAGAGTAAAATTGTTCTGGAGGAGTTAAAAGGGGAAGTCACTTCTTTAGTACCACCGGTACAAGAGGATATAACACATGTCACTGCACCGCGTGTCATAGAGGATACACAGGTGATACCTCATCGTAGTGGGAGGGTTGTGAGACAGCCTGATAGATTCATGTTCTTGGGAGAATCTTCTGATTTGGTCCCTGGCGAACATGAACCTGATCCCTGGACATATGACGAGGCAATCCAAGATAAAGATCACGATATCTTGGCAAAGTGCAATGAATCTTTGAGATTGAATCTATGGATTGAATCAGTGCAGGAGCTAGTAGAACCACCCGATGGTGTAAAAACCATTGGATGCAAGTGGATCTACAAGAGAAAGAGAGGAATAGATGGGAAGGTTGAGACCTTCAAAGCGAGGCTTGTTGCGAAGGGGTATACTCAGAAAGAGGGTATCGATTATGAGGAGACCTTTTCACCGGTAGTCATGCTTAAGTCTATCCAGATTCTCTTATGCATAGCAGCTCATATGGATTATGAGGTGTGGCAGATGGATGTCAAGACAGCTTTCCTTAATGGAAGTCTTGAGGAAAATATCTACATGAAGCAATCAGAGGGATTCATTGCTAAGGGCAAAGAGCATCTTGTATGTAAGCTTAATCGATCCATTTATGGATTGAAACAAGCTTCGAGGTCTTGGAACATCCAGTTTGATGAGGTGATCCAGTCTTATGGATTTATTCAAAGTCCGGATGAGTCTTGTGTATACAAGAGATGTGACGGAAATGTAGTGGTATTTCTTGCACTATACATAGATGACATTTTATTGATTGACAACAATATCAAGGTGTTATCGGACGTAAGGGTATGGTTGTCCAAACAGTTTGATATGAAGGACTTGGGGGAGGTAGGACACATCCTTGGGATCAAGGTTATAAGGGATCGCAGGAAAAGGATGTTGTGCTTATCCCAAGCTTCATACATAGACACGATTATGGAGCATTTTAGCATGCAGAACTCCAAGAAGGGTTTTCTACCTTTCAGGCATGGAGTTCCTTTATCTAAGGAGATGTGTCCTAGATCATCTGAGGAGATAGAGGAGATGAAGGTGGTTCCTTATGCTTCGGCAGTAGGAAGCCTCATGTATGCGATGCTCTGTACGAGACCAGATATCTGCTTTGCCGTGGGCTTGGTCAACAGATATCAGAGTAATCTAGGACAGGGACATTGGACTGTGGTAAAACATATATTGAAGTACCTGAGAAGGACTAGGGATTATATGTTGGTTTACCGAGCAGACCAATTACTCCCTGTGGGTTACACGAATTTTGACTTCCAATCTAATAGGGATAACAGTAAGTCTACCTCAGGTTTTGTGTTTACTTTGGGAGGTGGAGCCATTATATGGAGGAGTGTCAAGCAGAAGTGCGTGGCAGACTCCACCATGGAAGGTGAGTATGTGGTGGCCTCTGAGGCGGCCAAAGAAGTTGTATGGCTCAGGAACTTCCTGATGGACTTGGATGTGATTCCTGGTTTGCCCAGAACTATCACAATTTATTGTGATAATAGTGGTGCAGTTGCAAACTCAAAAGAACCACGAGCCCATAAGGCTAGTAAACACATAGAGCGCAAGTACCAACTTATACGAGAAATCATAAAGAGAGGAGAAGTTGCTGTGGCCAAGATTGCATCGGAGGATAACCTGGCAGATCCTTTCACTAAGGCCCTTCCGGCGAGAGCTTTTCATAGGCATGTGGAGGGAATGAGGATAAGATGTATGACACTTTGAGGACAGCATAGTCTTTTAGTATAAGTGGGAGATTGTAGGGATGTATACTGAAAAGTTTATTTTTTGTATAAACATCTTTATTTTGGAATAAGAATCACATGATCATTGTTTGTATATTTTTATGGTTATGCAATATTGTCTAATACTTTACATTGTAGATAACATGGTGTGTGGTGTCACACAGGAGACCATGTTATCAACCCCTTGAAAAGTATAAGCAAAGGCTCACAACCGAGATGGCTTTGGACAAACCATCGGAATGGTTGTAGTGTGGTTTGGTATTGGTTTGTCTTGACCATAGAATCACACTAGTGCACTTTGTGTGTATTGAGCAGGACCGACTTAGAGGTGATTCGATTTATTGATGACTACATAATCGAATCAGACCTCAGATATTATTTAGTACATGCTCTTAATCCCGATATAATAACGGGCACATATACTTAGTACTCATCTCTTTGATTTACCAATGGGCGAGATTTATAGATTAAATCGATAGACTCGGTAAGTTGGGAGATGATATTATGTATATGGTGTGTCGTTGATTATAGGAGGAAACCGTGTCCTATATATTAGGATGATCCATCATAAGGTTCATCATGTAAACCCTGCAGGTGGACTTGGTCCAGCATGATGAAAAGGTTGAGTGGTACTACTCAAGGAGTTAGATGTTGATTAATTAATGGTCGGTAAATTAATTAATCGATAGACATTCGAGATCTTAAACACGGGGAGAAAATGTATAAATAATATATGGAGCCCATATTATCATATGGGGGTTGGTGAGGTAGATCAATGATGAACCTTTAGTGGATTGGATCATCATTAGTGGATCGGATCATCATTAGTGGATCGGACTTTATGTGGGCTTGATCCATGGGTGGCCAAGACCCAACTCCTCCTCATGGTCCCTAATGTAGCCTATTAACACCTCATGATGCTTAGATCCAAAGGATAGAAACAAAACTCAAAGATCCATTGGTAGAGATTAAATCTCTAAGAACCGACGGTTGAGATTAAATCTCTAGATCCGACGGTTGAGATTAAATCCCTAGAACCAATGGAGGAGATTAATTCATGACTTATCCCTAACTCTATAAAATGATGGCAAAGGGATTTGGCGTGAACTACATGATAGGAGAGCTAGGGTTTGGGCGGCAAGAAGGAATCCTATTTGAGATAGGATTAGGATTAAGGTTTGGAGGCAAGAGTGGCACCAAATAAGGAAGGTTCTTTCTCTCTTCTTCTTCCTCTTTTGGCCAACGTCCAGCACCCTTCCCAGCTCTTTTCCAGCCTTGGCCAGCGTCCAAAAGCTTCCTTTTCCCTCTCCTTAGGTGGTGGAAACAAGATATAGGGCTTCCCTTGGGGTCTTGGTTGTTTTCCACCATCTTCTCCTTCATCTAGTTGGCCGGTGGCAAGGATAAGTTTGGTTCCTTGTTGGTTGTTTCTAGTGAGGAGAAAAACCTTGTTTCTATTCTTCCTCTTGCTTTGGAAGAGCAAGGAAGGAAGATTTGGTATCTAGGAGCTTCAACTTTTGGTGGATCGTCGCCCACACGACGTCCAAAAGGAGGAAGGTCATACATTAGAAGATCGAGAGGTATACCTATTCTACTTTCTTCTTTTGTTTGTTGCTTGTTTTTATTTTTCAATTATAAGCATATTATAAATCTGTAAATGGCTAAATAATACTTGGATCCCGAGCATAAACACAAAAACCGACGATCCGGACATCGTCTATTCCGCGGCTACTCGTAGAATAGAGGATGGTTGCTTGAACAACTAGTTTGTTCAAGTGACCTCTCTAAATGAATAACACGACGATGACTTGGTTGCTTGGGCAATCCTTTTTGTCTAGGATTATTTTTTTTTAATCCGGAGACATCGAAGGGATCGCCATGGACAAGCTACCGAGGTGAAGTGGGAAGCGAAGTTTTCCCTCACGGACTCGATAAGCAAAACTCTACAATTAGTAGGAGAGCTTCCAGGGCAAAACCCTTCAATTGGTATCAGAGCTTCCGGGCAAAACCTTTAGTTTAGTATGCCAGCAAGTGAAGGCTAAACATCAAAAACCTGCTGGGTTACTTCAGGAAATTCTCATCCCGGAATGGAAGTGGGAGCATATCACGATGGATTTCATTACGGGATTACCCAGAACCCATAAAGGACATGATGCGATTTGAGTGATCATGGATCGATTAACCAAATCAGATCACTTCCTTCCTATCCGTGGGACGGACTCATTGGATCGTCTAGCAGAATTATACTGTCGAGAGATTATCAGATTGCATGACATACCTTTGAGTATCATATCTGATAGAGATCCGTGATTTACTTCGTGATTACAGCGAGTGCATGGCGAGTCATGGGCACGAACTTGACTCGATCCGTCTTTCATCGCAGATAGATGGGCCCGATGCAGCGTACCATTCAGACTCTGGAGGATCTATTGAGATCTTGTGTCATGGATTTCGGTGGCAATTGGGGGGATCACATTCCTTTAGTGGAATTTGCTTACAACAACAGCTATCACTCTTCTATTCAGATGGCTCCTTTCGAAGCTTTATACGGTAGGCCCTATAGATCTCCTGTGTTATGGGAGAAAGTTGGGGAACGACAGTTATTGGGGCCACAGAGTATTCAGCATGATGCAGAGTTGGTACGAGTGATTAGACAACGGTTATCTGAGGCACAGGATCGACAGAAAAGTTATGCGGAGGGGAAGGCCTCTGAAATTCTCAGTCGGGGACCATGTATTCCTACGAGTTTCACCCACCAAAGGAATCAAAAGATTCGGGTTAAAAGGAAAGTTAGCTCTACGCTACATCGATCCATTTGAGATATTGAAGCGGATTGGAGGTGTAGCTTATCGGTTGGCTTTACCTCCGACACTTGCGGGTGTTCACAACGTATTTCATGTTTCTATGCTGAGGAAATACGTGTCGCATTCTGATCATGTTCTAAAAGAGGTTCCGATACCACTCCAGACGAATGCGACTTATGAGAAGA
This sequence comes from Wurfbainia villosa, assembly GCA_025175895.1. Classification (NCBI taxonomy): domain Eukaryota; kingdom Viridiplantae; phylum Streptophyta; class Magnoliopsida; order Zingiberales; family Zingiberaceae; genus Wurfbainia; species Wurfbainia villosa. The sequence goes on from CM046005.1 coordinate 3,692,365, forward strand.
TTCCAGTGCGAATTCTTGATCGCAAGGAGTGACAGTACGAAACAAACCATCCGACTTGTAAAGGTTGGATGACAGCATCATACGGATGAGGAGGCTACGTGGGAGTTAGAAGTACTATCCGAGCTCGATACCCTCATCTGTTCACTTGAGGTGTGTGATGATTCCAGAAATAGCTTGTGTTGGTTCTTACATTTAAGTACGAAATTTAGGGACCAAATTTTTATTAGTGGGGGAGAATATAAAATACAGGAATAAAATAAAATAATGTTTGGTAATTAGGAGAATACCCTATGGAATTTTCTAGGAATTTTTAAAAAATTTCCTGGACTTAAATGGAAATTTCTAAGGCAAATTGCGGAGAAAGATTTAACGATCTTAAAGGGGTTTTAAGCTCAACCCATTAAAACCGAACTCGATCCACTTCTTCCCATAAATCCCAATCCGATCTTGATTTCTTCGTGATCGCCCCTTCCTCTTCCTCTTCTCACGCGCTGCAAGCTGCTCCTCCCAACCGTTACCCAGGCGCCCCTCCTAAATGCCAGCTGCCCTTCTCAATAACCATCGTCGATTTCTCCCTGCCTCCACGCGCGACAACCCTTCCCTCACTGCGCGATCTCCTCTCTTCGGAATGCACGACTGTCGGACGCTTTCTCTTTCTCGCTCGTCTTCTTCTTCCTCGTGTCCCTCCCCTCTGCAAGCGGCAGTCGGCGACCTCGATAGCCTCCCCGAATGGGCTGGAAGCTTGGGTTTAGCGACTTCCAGATTGAAGACAGCCGTGCAATTTCTGATCCTTGTTGCCAATCATCACCGGAGCAAGGTAAGGCGCTGTCCGATCTTGTTTTTCCTCGATCTCAGAAGGGATCCACTTGTGAATGAATTCCTGCTGTGATTTTCCTTCACGAAGCTTGACCTATCGATTTGGGAAAAAATTGGGAGCGTCGGTGGAGTCGGTGAACAGTGGTTAGGGGAGGAACACCGACGGTTGATCCCAAGGGCAGGTATATCTCGAACTATACCTATTCTTTCGTCTGTTGTTTGGTTGATTCGGGTGATGGTCACGGAATTGGATTTCTGTTAGCTGTGAGAAGGGGTTGTTTCGTGGAAATAAGATTAGAGGTGGATGTGGATAGTGTATGGGTTCGAATGGGAGGCTGTCGTGTGATTGTGGGTGGCTGCTGTGTGTCCCGTGGGGCTGCGAGTTGAAATTCTGGTCGGTTATGGGCTTTTGATGGCTGTGAATTGGAGTCTTAGTTGGGTATGGGCTGTAAATGGCAGTACAGGAGCTGTGATCGATGGTTTACATGATTAGAGAGTTGTTCTAGGTTGTGGAATATCCGGATAATATGGAAATTGGTGTATGGAATTGAATGTATAGATTTACGTAGTTGTTAATTGGAAACGGAGGGTTTTAATTATGGTGTTAACCGTACCAGTTGAGGGTCTAATGTGAAGGTTAGTTATAGTGAATTGACCTTGGATGATTTGGGGGATTTTCCTAAATTGTAGTCGATAAAAAAGATGCGACTATAAGAACGATATAGTAATTAATTGATATTTTGTAGTCTGCTTGCACTAAAATATAATTGATGATATTTGCAGGACGTAGATACGAGACAGATTTGTGGTCGTGAGGACTTCATTGTTTCGAGCATTACAGCAGGTGGGTAATTTCCTACCCTGGTTAGGTTGTTATTAATGCCTGCAGATTTAGATATATGATCATCTTATATGATCATATTACCTTGACTTCACTCTTATTTACTCTTGTGCTTGATACTTTATCTTTGGCCTGTTATGCTCTATTGTTGTTATCATATCTCACTTCATCGTGATTAGGAGTTACAGATGTGATATAAGTAACCTAGAATTGTTTAGTTAGGTGCAAATAGTAAAGTTCAGATGACGACCTGATTGTAAATTGAGCAAAAAGGTCATCCGTGGGTAGATAATGTATTGATCGTAGGGTTAATTCTAATACCCTTAGGTTGCATGTTTACTACCGACCATGTATTATGTAAATGGTTAGGTGAATTGTACTTAGTGTGTCGCTACAGACCGGTGGTCCTAGTTTGTTATGATTAGTTGAGTACAACTCTCTGCAGGATAGAGAGTGCGTTGGTATGACTCTCTGTAGAATAGAGAGTCTGTGGTGGATGTCTATTTGTGTGACAGAGCATTCATGTCATTTGCATGCATGCTGGCGATGTGGTCTCCCTTATGGTTGAGAGGGTCGTTAGTCATCCTGCCTTCACGATTACTCATAGGAGGAGTAACCGGTGTGAGGGCAGAGCATTGTGGTGCCGCACTCTACCACTATAGACGGTGGTAGTTGGATTTGTGTGTCGTAGTCCTGCGTGTGAGGCACTCGACCACTCATGGGTAGTGACTGTCGAAGTGGACAACAGTAGGGACCCCCGTCGAGTAGCTTGCTCTTTACGCTTATATGCTACTCGATCATACTGCCCACTCGGCCACTCGAGAGTAGTGGTTGGTGTTGAGTTGGGACAGTTGTCATGTCGAGTCACCGAGGCCATGTTGGATCGAAGCGGATCGCTAGAGGGGGGGGGTGAATAGCGATAAAAAAAATTTTCTCTTCGTTCGTTAAAAAACCAAGTAGATAATTAATTTGCAGCAGAAAAGATAAGCAATATAAAGAGAAGACAAATGTTTTACTTGGTTCGTAGCCTTCGGCTACTACTCCAAGGCCCTAGTGGTCCTTGACCACGTACGGAGGGCAAAAGCACTAAAGGAACTCCTCCTCGTTAGAGGTAGGAGTTAATCGATACAAGAAGGAACAAAAACTTGAGGTAGAGGGACACTCCCCCTCTCCTCGTATACGATAAAAGCTCCGGAAAAGTAGATGAACAACTGATAAAAACTAATATCGATGTACAAAAATAATAAAGAAAGTTAAACCTAGACGTCAGAAAGGAAGGACTTCGTTGTCGGAGAGTTGTAGCTTTGCGGAGGCTTTTGGAAGCTTAGAATTGTTGTGAAAACCCTAGGTTAGGACCTCCTTTTATAGCCTTTGAGCCCCTTTTCGAGAGGAACCCTAGCCAATCATATTTGAGCACCACTCCCCTTGAAATTTGGTGATAAACCTTGACTCCTCGAGGCTGATCCTTTGACCGGTGATCATGGCCATAGCCATCGATCGTGATGGCGGCATCGATCAGTCTTGACCTCAGCGGTCATTGTTTGACGATCGAGTCCTCAGTGACGGTCGTGATGCTAAGGCAAGGTTAGCTCAAAGAAAACATTATTTCGACGACCTTCGACCGTCCAATCTCGACCTAGACCATCTATGGGATGTCTTTGGTCGGATCTACGCTTAAGATCATCCCCGTAAAGAGGATACGAGCTCACTTACGCTCGCACACACGAGCTTACCTCGATACTTACATGTTGCTTTTGCTTCCGGCCTTCCACTCGATTCCTTCGGTTCCCTCCGAAGTCACTCGAGTGTCGCCCGACCACCGCGGCTTCCTCCGGGTGTCGCTAGCCTTTAGCTCCAGCTATAGCAATTTACTGCACACTCGATTCAGCTCGTGAGATAATGACATGAGCTTAACTTTGTATCGTTTGCTATAATCAAAACTCAGGTTTGACTTAGGTGCCTACTGCACCAACAGGCCACACTGGAGTCGTGGTAGCTTTAGGGTGAGCCGGCATGACCATGCATGCTGCATTGTCGTGACTTATGACATTTTTGTATATTGCCATATATATATATATATATATATATATATATATATATATATATATATATATATATATATATATATATATATATATATATATATATGCTTATTGTGATGTTGCATTTGATTGTACTATGCTTGTTGCATTTGGTTGTACATCATCTTCATACATGCTACCCGCATATGTCATATGGTCGTGTCGGATACATGTATACTTGTTGGTTAGACTATTGCATTCTTTGACTCGTATTTATGACGTTGTATGGTTTAGACTAGATTTCCTATTATATACATATATTGTGGATATGTGCTCAGGTTGGATAGGTGTAGCGTAGCAGACTTTCAGGTATGTCTGCATTTTACGTTGGTCATTTGGTTAGAAGGTATATAGCTAGTGTTACCTGATGCACCTGTAGTTTTTCTGTCGCCCAGGTAATAGGTAGAAGTCTTCGTGACGCCTTGGAGATTTCACCAGTGATCCATCCCATCTCCATTTTCGGAGGCTCCCGTGGATTTTGGTTTATTTGTGTACTTCCGTTTGTGTTCGATATTTTATGTATGGTTTGATACTATGGACTTGTCAGGTGGTGTACACCTATATTGGTTTTGGATTGTATGTCAGTATGTCTGGTTATGGGTGTTTGGTTTTATGTTTTCCGCTGTATTTTGATATATATATGCTTGTTATGTTGTGGTTGTGGGCCTAAGGGTCTTGTATTAACGGGATATATTGCCACGTACAGGGGAGATGTCGTCCGTTTGCTTTTCGACACGACATACTCTCGGGGCGTGATACGCGACCCCACGTGGCAATTGCCGCGTAGCCTCGCGGCAGCAGCCACGAGCTCGCGGCCACAGTCACGAGGCCGCGAGCTCGTGCAGTAGCATCCTCCCTACTCCGGCGACGACGACGGAAGGTAGCGAGAGGAAGGGGAGGAAGAGGGGAAAACGTACCAGATCGGGATCGGGGAAGCCGTGAGATTCGATTGGAGAAAGAAAGTGGGGGGAATAATTAGGGAGAAATTGGCGACGAATCCTATTTCGTTGCTAAATCTGTCAGAAAATTTGCGACGAATTTATTTTTCATCGTCAATTTTATGACGAAATTTATTTTTCATTGCAAAATTGACGATCAATTTATTTTTCGTCGCTAATTTAGCGACGAATATTATATTCGTCACAAAAATTATAAATCCATCCCGACAAAATAATTGAAATTTTTCGTCGAAAATTTTTCGTCGCCAAATTTGATGGGAAATTTCCAACGAATTCATGAACTCGTTGCTAATTTTGGCAACGAATTTTAGATTCGTTGCTAATTTACAACGAAAAAAATTTCATTGCAAAATTTACAACGAATTCATGAATTCATTGCAAATTTTTGCAATGATTTTTGAATTCGTTGCAAATTCTGCAATGAATTAAATTTTTGTTGTAAAAATTTACAACGAAAATATTATATTGTCACAAATTGGCGACGAAAATTTATTTTCATCGCGAATTTGCAACGAATTTTGCGACGAAAATTAAATATTAGAAATTTAAATAATTTTTCAACAAAAAAATTTTTGTTGGAAATTTCGTTACTAATTTACGACGAAATTTAAAATTCGTCGCAAATTTTGTTGTAGATTTGCAACAAATTTTTTTCGTTGAAAATTTCATCGTAAATTTGATATTTTTTTTGTAGTGATGGATCATACTGTCACGCCCCGAGAGTATGCCATGCCGAAAAGCAAACGGATGACATCTCCCCTGTACGTGGCAACATATCGGGTTAATACAAGGCCCGTAGGCCCACAACAACAATATGATATACACAGATATCAACATATCAAACGCAGTAAACACAGCGGAAACATACAACAGATAAAACAATATACAATGACCCAACTGTGCACTTCGGAGTGACTTGACACGACAAGAAACATAATAGAAGCCACATCGAAAGCCAAATATATACAACACGTCCGTATATCACAGATACGGAAACAACACGGCTAAAAACACAAACCAACAATCCATAAGGATACAACAACACGGAAAACATATCCATTCGTCCGGTGTGAGATGGGATCAGCTGGTGGAGCTCCGAACGTCCAAGGAATCTTCTACCTGTTATCTGGGCGACAGGAAGCCTAGGGTCCCGGGGTGGTGAGTATAAACTCAGGGGTAATATATAGAAAGTGCATGAACAACATATAAGGATAGATCTACAAGTATACATGTGAAGATCTACAGGTATACAAAATGAGTCCAATAGACATACAGTCATATCCAAATCTAATAACAAGTAACTACAGTAAAATCATACTCAAGGTATATACTAAACTGATCAACTGAACATAAAGTAATGTACCAACGTACCTGACGGCCTGCAACACCATAAGCTATATCATCCTGACAGATATACAATAACATAATCCATATAATGTACCAGGTCAATCCCATACCTGACCAATACTCCAACATATGAACAGTATATGATCACTTGTACTAACAACCAGGTCTGTACCACACAATGACATGATACTAATCAAATGCATATAACAGTCTGAATCAACGCATGTATCATGCTCAACACATAGCAGTAAATAAAATGCAAATGACATATATCATGATGAACAACCATATGCAGCAATCATAGCTCAATCAAATGCATCATCTCACAGGCATATGTAAAACATATATCAAATACATGCATACATATATATCAGCAATGCATATGCATGGTCATGCCTGCACACCCCACTCGCTACCACGACCCCAGTGTGGCCTAGGTGGCAGGACATGACAACTATCCCGACTCCAGCCGCCACCACTCTTGAGTGACCGAGTTGGGTAGTATGAAACGATGCTAGCCCGCCGTAGCTATATGCTACCCACACGGGGTCCTCACGCTTTGCGCTCCATCCCTACCCATGAGTAGACGCGAGCACCGCACCCGGGACAATCGCGCATCACACGACCACATGCCTATAGTGGGTGAGTCGCTAACTACCACTCCATGGGTGTCAGTGTGCATCTCCAGCTACCACCATCCATAGTGGCCGAGAACGACACGCACAACAATGCTCTGCCCTCAACCCTACAACCACTACCCCGAGTGGCCGGGGAGGCAGGATGACTGATGACTTGTCTCAACCACAAGGCAGACCCAGTCGTCAGCATGCATGAAATGTAATGATGCATAGCTCACACACAAATCCTCGCAACACTCCCTAACTCACGGGGAGACCTAGTCAACCAAAAGTCAACCATGCAAGGACTATAATCCATAAGACTCTCTCTATCACACAGAGTCATACACACCTGACAGTCAACCATGCTAAGACCTCTAGTCAGTAGTGAGATACCATCGACCATCCATATAACCATACTCAGGCACACAATCCATAATGGATATACCATCACGCTAGGACCTCTAGTCTATGGTTACATACTGACACCCATACACTTGTCTATGCACAGACAACTAGATCCACCATAAATGCACCACTAAAACGGATATGATATAACAATCGACTCTATAATCCAAACCATCACCTAACCCTAGTGATGTAATACAGTAACCCAATCTGAAGTCACAAAGATAAACCTAACCACTTGTACTTACTGAACATCCATCAGCTAATACATAATAGGGTTTATAATTCCTATCCGTGCTAGATAATCAATGAGTAACAGAGTATATATCTCAAAGGTCAAGGCAGTACAAGCAAATGATTAAATAAGAGTGGATTTAAGGTAAACAGGTATAAACATAAATCCAAGATCATGCACTAGAATTTGATCAAAACTACCGGACCAGGTAGATATTACCCACCTGATATATAATCCGTGCTATCCATCTCCACGTTCATGTATCCATCACCATCAAAGTCCTGAAACAATAGGATACCATTAAGTACCATCACATATCTAATGATCACGAATAAACATGATTGTTCTCCAACTATACCATCACTAGATCAAGCTTACCAAACTCAATTCCATCGTCTACAGTAGCTCTGGAATCAAGCCCTCAGTCGAATAGAAACAATCCCTAGTTCAATACCAAGAATTCCTGAAATCACAATATTTATATCTGTTTCCATCCGATCCTCACTTCCAACATCCTTATTCAAATAAAACAAATATGCTCATCACATAGCAATCCATTAACTTAATCAACATCGGAAAACCTTGCCTCCCCAATTGCGATGATAGCTTCGTTGAAATCATAGAAATCCCAATCGTCGATACCAACGCAGGTTGCATTCCAGAGACACAATTATTCGAAAAATGTTAGGTCGTCGTCTCTTCCCTACTGGCTTATCGACAATCCACAGAGATTAAACAAAAGAAGATGAAGAGCAATAGATAGATCAAAGTAATCACCTCACAATGTTGCTTACGATCTAAGCTATAACAATGAGCTCGCTGCCATCCAGATCAACGGAGCAGAGCATGGAGGTGATGGTACACGGTAACTCACCGCAAAGAAGAGGCCCAATAATGATCCATGTTGGATACATATCTGGATCACCACTTCAGCGAAAAATTCTGAAGTCGCGTGACACGGAAAGCGAGGAAGAAGAGCTTGCGAAAATGAGGAAATAACCCGATGCAGCACACAGTTAGCTATCAGTCGAAAGCAGCTTACGATCTGGCAGAGTGACGCCGCTGTCGATCCAAGCTCCCGACCACTCGCACTCCAGCTCGTCCGTGGAGACCATCGGGAATGATCCGGTCGCCGCCGCTTGCAAGGAGGAAGGAAACCAAACAACTCAGCTATGCCACTCACCAGCCATCCCGACGGCGATCGATGATATTCAACGAAGTTGCGGTGGCGACAACGACCATCGATAGAAAAGAAATAGATGCGATGGTCGACGACCGGCGTCTTCCACTCGAGGTAACCTCCGGCGACCTAGGGTGACGGCGCTGCTGTCGTTCGCAATGAAGATGGTGGCGATCGGCACCACATCGACCTCGCCGAGCTCGCGGAAGAGAGGGAATCGGAGAAATGAGATCGAGAAATCGGGATTGGGTTCGTTCGGCGGCTTATAAAAGCCGTTCGAGTGATTTGGCTAGCCCAACCCAAATCCAACCCAATCCTGATTTGGGTTCAACTCATTGTTGACCCAATCACCAAGCCCAATCTATTCAAGCCCAATTCCCTAATTAATCCCCTTAGCCCACTAATTAAGCCCAATTAATCTACTCATTATATCCAATTAATTAGAGGGTTAATTCATATAATAATTTTTTTTTCCGTACTTTACACATACCATATCTAATAATATACGATTTCTCCTTTCTGATACACCATTCCACTGTGGTGTTTCAGGTAGAGTGAGTAGAGATATAATCCCAAACTCAACCAGATAGTCCTGAAAATCTTGGCTAAGGTATTCTCCACCTCGATCTGATTAAAGCACTTTTATACTCTTACCAAGTTGATTTTGTACTTCATTCTTGAATTCTTTGAACTTTTCAAAGGATTCAGATTTGTGTCTCATAAGATACACATATTCATATCTACTGAAATCATCAGTAAAAGTAATGAAGTACTGATAGTCTCCTCTAGCTGCTACATTGAAAGGCCCACATACATCAGTATATATGAGTTTTAACAAATCAGTAGCTCGCTCACCATGTCCACTAAATAGAGTCTTAGTCATCTTGCCTAGAAGATAGGATTCGTATGTCACATATGATTCAAAATTGAATGAGTCCAGTAATCCATCCTTATGGAGCTGAGATATGCGATTTTCATTTACGTGACCCAGAGATATATTTGACTCGGATCATTAGATTTGAACCATTTGGTATTTATGTTATAGACTGGGGTTTCAAGATCTAGAAGATAGAGACCATTCACAAGGTGTACACTATAAAAAAAAGTATCATTTAAATAAACGGAATAATATTTGTCATTTATTACAAATAAAAAATCTTTCTTGTCTAAATAAGAAATAGAGATAATATTTTTAATCAAGACAGACACATAACAAGAATTCAGATCTATTACATATGTTTTAATTGAATATAATTATCAAGAATTTTCTTTAGTGTCCTTATACCCTGTACCTTCAAATCCTAATTATTTTGCTTTGTCTAGCTACAAAAATTTTAGTTGTCTTTTGGTGGTGGTTGATTGCAGGGGAGGTAGGTTGGCACATGCAACTTGATAACACGACATGTATTTATTTGGTCCAAAACATATTAATAGAGTCAAAACTGAATGATGGCGACACTTGACCTATTTTAAAAGTAAATTAATTTTAAAAACTTTATTAACTTTTTTGTGTCATATAACTTAATTATTTAGAGAATTTAATTAATCTTGGATCTTAAAAAATTAAATTTTTTAAAAAATAAATTTTTTGTATGTTATTTCATATAATTTTATATTGATTTACATGTTATGATTTGCTTGTGATGCAATTAACACAACATAACATAAATTTCTCATTGAAAGAAAATAGAGGAGAGGAATGAAGGTAAGAATGGAGGGAACCTCTAAGAATGAGAGGAAAATGTTTATTCAAGTGACAATGAAATGTGATGGGCATGGTTGGGCGGGTCAAGTTTGTTTTAACTGGGGAATTAGGGAATCATTTGCCAATTCAAACCGGTCAATAAATGGCGGTTGAATCACTATTAATATTTTTAAAATATTAATTATTTTAATTGATTTTTTTAATAGTAATTTTTATATAATAATATTTGTAATATTTTAATGATATTAATGATTCAATATAGATTGGTTCATATGTTTTAAATTTTGATAGTATCAATCTATTTAAATCATTTTTTTAATATGCTTGTTTTAAATTTTCTAACGTAAGACTACTTTAACCTCATTTAACTCTCCTAATTGGTTATTTATTAGTTTTATTTTATCTTTTTTTATTTATTTAATATTAAGTTTATAAAGATTTATTTAAATTGTATAATACAACTAATATTAATTTATGTAATAATAAAATTATCATACAACCTACAAAAGTAAATATAAAATTAATATATATATATATATATATATATATACAAAAAAATATTATCTTACATAATTCATCCATGAATCATACTTATTATTAAATCGTCCATCCCAGGATTGAGGATTGTATAATGCTTTCGATTGATCGGGCGATGAATAATCGAAGTGTTAGTGGATCAGGATAATATTCCCTTATTTATATATATATATATATATATACATATTTTAATATAATATTTATCTCAATTTACTTTAGCGTTTGACTTTCTAGAAGCTAAAACACTATTTGATGATTCAACACGAAATTAAAAAAATAAAAATAAAAATATAATTTTTAGAGAATGAAATAAAAGATTTTGATAGCGCACAAATTAACAAATGTGATTTTAATTTCTTTATACTTAATAGATAACAACTTAAATAAATCTATTTTTTATATTTTTTTCGCATTTATAATTAAAAAAAAATAAAATATAAATAATAATTTTGAACCGTAACGAATTGTGAACTGAATCGTAATCGGTGATTTCAAATTATAAATTGTAATCACTTTAGACAATTAAGATTAAGGATCGATCTTTCAAAAATCGTTGAACCGATAATTTCGAAACCGTCAAACTGACGATTCCAAACTGTGGTCAAGTGTACGTGTGATATTTATGTACACAATATGTAAATATTACATCTTCATTCCAATATGTAAATATAGACAATTATATCAATCACAAATGCTAACTAGCAGGAGAATTTATAAGAACTGAACCTTTGTAATGGAATCACCTATTAGATTCTGAAGTTATTTAGATTTGGGCATGGACTGAATATGTCAGGCCATAGGTTGTAACATAATATTGTAAAACTCCACTTTAGCCTCATATTTTTTTAGTTGTGAGCTATGCGTTGGTTCATGAGGTATACAAGCCATATGATTTAGGTTATGAAGTTAAGATTCCAATTTCCTTGTGTAACATTCCAAATTTTAATTTTTATATTTTTATTAGAGAAAAATAGAAATAAGAATAAGAATAGAAATAATAAAAATAGGAATAGAATAATAATAATAATAAAGAATATAAATAATTAAGAATAAAAATAAAAAAAAATCGAATAAATGGTTCGTTAGCCGAGGCTCAAACCATGAACTGTTGATTTGGGGGAATAAGCTTCCCACCATTAAGTCATAAGATTACCAATGAATAAGATATAACAAAATATATCTATAGGTGAAAAAAATGAGAGATTGATTAATTTGACTAATTATTTAAAAAGATAATTAGGTTAAAACAAATCCTAATTTATATATATATATTTATTTTCTTCCTCTCCTTTAACCCCACGCCAAAGCCTCTCATCTCTCTCTCTCATCTTCTTTTCAGTCGCCGCCTCTCATCTCTCTCTCTCTATTTTTTTTCCGGCCATCCCCCTCTCTCTCTCCTGTTTTCTCCAGCCGCCCAATCAAAGAAAAAAAAATCGGCCAATCAAAAAAAAACAAAAGGAGAAGAAGCTTCCCTTCCATTTTCTCCGGCCACCGAGCAAAACAAAAGAGGAAAAAAAAGAGCCTCTATAATTTCTCCACCGAGGGATAATTCAAGAGGGGATTTTCAAGAGGGATCTCCGTAAGGACTTAGTAGAGTATCACGCTAAAACAAAGGAACACGTAGGAGGTTTTCTCTTTACGAAATCTAACGGTATAAATTGGTGAAAAGCGTAGGAAGTAAGTATTGCTCACCTGCAGTATAAGTAGTTATCGTATGCCATTGATATGTTTTTATGTGCATGTTATTTCCAGTTACATGGTTGAGCAGTTTATACGCATGTATATGAGACAGTTATGCATGATATTTTTAGTTACATGATTTTTACCCGTTATGTCATGTTTGATTTAGTATCATGTTTAGATCCATGATAAGAATGTGATTTATGATCATGCATGTTGTAGATGAGTTGTAGTTTACAATTATATGCATGATGTAAAGTAAGATGTAAAAATATTTCCTTTATAAAGAAAATTTAAAGATGCTTCCCGTTCGAATTGGGGATTAAGAGCACAACGATCTTCAGTATGCTCCCCATTTCAGTTTTGGGGGTCAAGAGCATAATGATCTTTATGGTGCTCCCCATTCGTGATTTAGGGGATTAAGAGCATTCTGTCAGTATGTATAGGAATATAAATATAAAGGAAGTATTTTACTTTTGAAAGGACATGTACTGAGCATCAGTTCGCCCACGGGCCAAGGCCCTCAGTCTCAGTTACCCTAGTAGGTTCGGTGGTTGGCCACCCCGGCCTATTAGGTATGCGCGCATTGGTACTATGTCGGGCCCATATCCAGGATGATTATTATTTTGAAGTATCAGTATAAGTATAAGTAAAAGTTTTCAAAGTTAATTATTTCAGTTCAGATACGCTGTTTACAAATTTTAAAATACTTAAGATCATGATTTATACAAGAGACATGTAATCAGAGTTATGATTTCCAGTTATGTTTGCATGTGTATCAATGTATCCAGGGTAAGAGAATTAGTTGCATGATTTCATATAGTGCATGTTTTTATGAGCATAGAAAGTACTTACTAAGCGTTATTGCTTATAGTTTGCATTTCCTTATACTGCAGATAAAGGTAAAGAAAAGTTTCAGTGAGGTGGCATGGCGGACGAAGTGCTTGGTGTGTGTGGCAATGAAACAGTGGAAATAAAAGATCCTAAGTGCAGAAGTCTAACCCATATTTTAAGTTTCTAGTTGTTTTTTTATATTGTTGAAGTTCAACTGGATTGCTTATGGTTGAGACCAAAGAATGCTAAAGTCATGTTGGGTTAGTCTTAATACTTGCATGTCATGTGAAGATCTTGAAATGGTTATTATTTAAGTGATGTCAAGATCCTTATGATCATTCTAGTTGTTAGCATATTGCGTTAGTATATTGCATGGATTTAAGAATAAGATAGTAAAGTAGTGACATCTCCCCTGGTAGAGAGTGGAAAGACTAAGGGGGTGTTACAAGATGGTATCAGAGCGGGTTCCGCCTTTCCGTCACACACACATCGAGCATCAGTCCTGCTGCCTCCAAGTAAGCAAGTATTTATCTGCTTTATTTACTTTATGAGTAGTAAGGAATGCTTCTTTTAAGTTAAACATGCTCACCTAGAATGTTCTCTTTGAGTTAAACATGCTTGCATATATATATATGAAGATGATAGACAGTAAGTAATAGAGCATACCTAGATATGTATATGAAGATGGGAAAAAAATAGTGATAATAGTCTGATAGTGAAATAATGCAAAGGGAAGTTCAGCCAGTAAGCATCCTACGTATCTTACATGTTCTAAGTGTGGGATGAAGCATCCAGGAGTTTGTCGCCAGGGCGTGAGCAGGTGTTATATATGTGGTATCGAGGGACACTTCGCCAAACAGTGGCCCACCAAGACCAATCTACCTCCGCCACAATCTACTCAGTATGGAGGTAGACCAGCTCAGCTACATCAGATGCAAGGAGCACTGGAGGGTCCTTACATCAGCCAAGGAAGATTGGAGGCCCTATCAGTTACACCTAATGCCCGAATCTTCTCCCTCACCAAGGAGGAGGTAGCAAATGCTTCTACGATAGTCACAGGTCAGATACCTATCCTTAGTCAGCATGCTACCATACTGTTTGATACTGGGGCAACCCATTCTTTCATGTCTATGGCATTTGCTAAGAAGATAGATATAACTTCGGATATCTTAGATATTCAGTTTTTAACGACCCTACCTTCGAGTGAAGTAATGACATATACACACTGGTTACGTGCCGTGTCAGTCAGAATTTCAGACAGAGAGCTTTATAGTGATCTGGTCTTGCTGGACATGCATGACTATGATGTCATCTTTGGAATGAACTTTCTGAGCAAGTATGGTGCTTCCATTGAGTGTCGTAAGCGAAGAGTAGTATTCCAACCCGAGACCAAGGCCAGCTTTGAGTTTATTGGAGAACCAAGGAAGAAGACTAAGAAGTTCTTGTCTGCCATGGAAGCTCAGAAGATGTTAGCTAGTGGATGCACTGGGTATTTAGCACATATAGTTGATACTAAGCAAGAAAGAAGCCAAAAGCTGAAAGAAGTCCCAATTGTATGTGACTACCCAGAAGTATTTCCTAACGAGCTACCAGGACTAGCACCTAGAAGGGAAGTTGAGTTTGAGATTGAGCTTATTCCTAGTACCAACCCAATCTCAAAAGCACCCTATCATATGGCTCCGGCTGAATTGAAAGAGCTTCAGGAATAATTACGGGAGTTATTAGACAAGGGATTCATCCACCCTAGTCATTCCCCATGGGGAGCTCCAGTGTTGTTCGTGAAAAAGAAAGATGGGTCTATGAGGATGTGCATAGACTACCGAGCCTTGAATCAAGTGACGATCAAAAACAAATATTCTCTACCAAGGATAGAGAATTTATTTGATCAATTGAGGGGAGCCATAGTCTTCTCCAAGATTGAATTACGGTCTGATTATCACCAGGTAAGAGTTAAAGAGGATGATATACCAAAAACAGCCTTCCGAATGAGGTATGAACACTATGAGTTTGTGGTCATGCCCTTCGGAGTGACAAATGCACCCGCTATGTTTATGGACTTGATGAATCGGATATTTAAAGAGTACCTTGACAAGTTTGTGGTCGTTTTCATTGATGACATCCTTATCTACTCGAGAACCCAGAAAGAACATGTCGAACACTTGAAGACAGTCTTGCAGACCCTTCAGCAAAGACAGTTATATGCAAAGTTCTCCAAGTGTGAGTTTTGGCTTGATCGAATATCGTTTCTGGGTCATGTTATTTCAAAAGATGGAGTTATGGTAGACCCGACAAAGATAGAAGCGGTTAGTAATTGGGGTCAACCAAAGAATGCCAGTGAAGTCAGAAGTTTCCTCGGATTAGCGGGGTACTACCAGAAGTTTATGGAAAACTTCTCAAGGATAGCTTCACCGTTGACGGTTCTTACTAGAAAAAAATAAGAAGTTTGAATGGACCAAAGATTGTGAAAAGAGCTTCCTTGAATTAAAGAGGAGACTCACAAGTGCTCCAGTGCTTATCCTTCCAGAAAGTAATGAGGGATTTGACCTGTATAGTGATGCATCCAAAATGGGACTCGGAGCAGTACTTATGTAGAATGGTAAAGTCATTGCTTATGCATCTAGACAACTCAAGGACTACGAAAAGAATTACCCCACTCATAATCTTGAGTTGGCAGCAGTGGTCTTTGCTCTGAAAGTTTGGAGACATTACTTATATGGAGTCCAATGCAAGATTTACATAGATCACCAGAGTCTGAAGAACTTCTTCACTCAGAAGGATTTGAATATGCGACAGCGCAGATGGCTTGAGATAGTAAAGGACTATGACTGTGAAATCCACTACCATCCTGGAAAGGCAAACAAAGTAGCAGACGTGCTGAGTAGAAAATCATGCGCCACTTTGATGTATCTAGCAACACTATCCCAACCAATGGAGAAAGAGATAATAAATTTTGGGGTTAAGATCATTTCTGGATAGCTCTCCGCCTTGACCATAGTACCTACACTGTTTGGGGATATATTAGCAAGACAAGACAAAGATCCTAGCCTCCAAAGGATCAAACAAGAGATCCAAGAAGGAAAGGATGAAGGATTCCATATCTCTGACAGTGGGGTATTATATCTGGTTGAACACTTATGTATCCCCAAGGATCCAGACTTAAGAAAGAAGATCCTAGAAAAAGCTCATGGGACCCCATATCCGATGCATCTTGGATCTACCAAGATGTATCAAAATATGAAAGGGAAATTCGGGTGGCTTGGTATGAAAAGGGATGTGGCTAAGTATGTTAGCACTTGTCTGACATGTCAGAGAGTGAAAGACGAACACCAGAGACCAGGAGGAGTTCTACAGCCTATCCAGATTCTAGAATGGAAGTGGGAGGAACTAGCCATGGATTTTATGGTAGGACTGCCCAAAACAACCAATGGCTACGATTCTATTTGGGTAGTTGTCGATAGATTAACAAAGTCTCCTCACTTCATGTCTATCAGAATATCATACTCCATGGAACAGTTAGCCCAGTTATATGTCAAGGAATTGATTAGACTGCATGGAGTACCTAAGACCATTATCTCTGATAGAGACAGTCGCTTCACTTCACACTTCTGGGAGTGTGTTCAGACATCCCTCGGCACTAAGCTACGATTCAGCATTGCATTTCATCCTCAGACAGATGGGCAAACAGAAAGAGTGAATCAGATTTTGGAGGACATGCTCAAAGCTTGTGCCTTAGATTTTAAAGGAAGCTGGTGCAAATATTTGTGTTTGGCAAAGTTTGTCTATAATAATAGTTATCAAACCACAATTGTGTAAGTGATTTGAGGTCGCTAGAGGGGGGTGAATAGCGTCGTGCACGTTCTATGATGGAATTCGTTGTGTTTGTATCTACAATTTCGTTAGCGCAGAGGAAATAAAAATAATACAATAACGAAACAAAACAAACACAACTAACAACACGAGATATAACGTGGTTCGGAACCGAATGGTTCCTACTCCACGGATCGAGCTCTAAAGAGCTCTAGTGATGCACACGCACTCACTAATGACAAATAACTCCTTCTCGACACAAGTCAGAGGTGGAGAAACCTCGTACAAGGATTACACTAAGTAATACAAAAGATACAAGCTAATACAAGTAAGAAATACAATGCAAGTAAAGAAAAACACTTTACAAGAGCACTTTGGTTGCTTGATCTTTGGTTGCCTTGGACTAGCCTTGAAAGACTGGAAGAGCACTAACAATTCCCCTTCAAATCGCCCAAGAAAACCCTTGCCTTGAGCCTTCCACGAACAACTGCTTTTATCCTCCATCGGGCTGGATTTCCGCTTTGGCGATCGGCATCGTAAGGCCCGATCGATTGCCAACATCATATTGTGAGACAACGACTCAATTCACGTTGGACAAGTTCCAATGGATCTCTTGGCAGTCGACTGCCAACATTGGCAGTCGACTGCCCAGTCGGCTACGGAGCGTTCTATGCTCGTGGTCGAACCATCACCGATCGGCCCATGGCGGTCGATTGATCGACTAGTAGTCGATCGCTACTAATGAGCGATCAGCCAAGACACTTTCAAATTTGCCGATTCGAACTCAAGTCGACTCATCGAACCGCCATAATGCGGTCATTGCCAACCTCAAAGATGAGGTTTTAACCCAAGTATGGTGTCCCCATACTTGCTAGACCACCCTTAGCCTAGACCTAAGCCTTCTAGCCACCTCCATCAGCCTCACGCCTCTCGGATCCCTCCAAGTCATCCATGACTTGTTCATCCATCGCGCTAGCCTTCAGGTGCTTCCATTGGCTATGTCATGCTAACGGTGTCTACACCGCCAAGGCACATTGGACTTACGCAGGCAAGACTTCGCTTGGACTTTACGCCGCCAACCATTGGACTTATGCTGCCAAGACTCTACCCTTAGACTTTACGCCGCCAATATCAAACCCCTTGGACTTCTCAAATGCCAAGACTCAAGCTTGGACTTTCCCTTACCAACCCATGTTGGACTTTCCATGCCAAGACCCATGCTTGGACTTTCTCTTGCCAACCCATGTTGGACTTTCCATGCCAAGAACCATGCTTGGACTTCCCTTGTGCCAAGTACTCAAGACTTGGACTTTCCCAAATTGCCAAGTGTCCCCACTTGGACTTTCCATGCCAAGTACCCATGACTTGGACTTTACCTTGCCAAGACCCATGCTTGGACTTTCCCAAATGTCAAGTGTCCCACTTGGACTTTCCATGCCAAGTACTCATGACTTGAACTTTACCATGACAATTACATTGTCATATGTTTTTGTCTAACATCAAAACATCTCTCGAGCCAAGCTCGAGTCCTAGTCAATCGTGACCTGGGCCGATTGTACCAACAATTTCCCCCTTTTTGATGTTTGACAAAAACCAAACAAAACAAACCATTTGAGTTAGACCATCTAACTCAAAAACTCCTTACCAATTATCCCAAATTGGCAATTTAACCTTCTCCAAAATATTCTTCCCCAAATATTCTCCCCCTTTTTGACTAACATCAAAAAGGTTATCTCTCCAAGGAGGTCAATGTCTCATGTCCCAATGAGTTCTTACAATCTCCCCCTTGGTCCAAAAATACCTAGGATGCCTACCATCTTCCTAGTGATAAGTCTCATATCACTCAAGAGAGACAATCCTATTCACTCTCCCAATTTCCAAATTGGGTATCAAAAACCCATCAACTTTCCCAATTGATGATACTCTCCCAATAACTTCTCCCCCTTCAAGAAGAGAAACACATCCATCATCCCAAGATGAATAACTCCCCCTAAAGGCTTGCTCCCCCTTGATCATTACACCAACAATGTCCTCGGGAAGTCCCTAAGCCAGTAGGAACTCTAAACCATCAAAATTAAGGTTCTAAGTTCAAACATGAACTCTTCCACCCTTAAATTTGATACTTTGACCTAACACCTCTCCAAATCTATATCCAATGGATTTTCACCCTTTCTAATGCTTCCCAAAGCATATCCTAGGGTTAGGAGTGGTTAGAGACCTTTACCATAGCTAAAATCAGGCTAAACAAACTTTGTTAACCCGAAATCAGACTTGACAGTCGACTCCTATTAGTAATCAGTCATCATCGAATCAAGGCGTGATCAAGAAATTCTCAAATTTCAACTATCAGAATCGAATTTTGAAAAGTCATAAGTAATTCTACGTATATCGAAAAATCACGAAATTTGATACGTATATTACTTATAGTCAATACAATGGGTGAAAAATGTTTGAAAAATATTTTACCCATAAAATATCAAAATTAATACAAAATTCAAAAGTGAAGAAAAACTTCAATGTTTTAGCTCACTTTGTATCAATCTCATCAATGGTGATTGCTATCAAAAGATAGACTTCACCAAGGTTTTCTAAATTGATTTTAAAACGATTTCAAAACGATTTCAAAACCTTATTCTGGATCATATTCCTTGGGCTCAATGTACATGACTTGTACACAAGCTTTCCCAATGATCCCCTAATGAAATTAGATGAGTTATAGTCCATCTAGATGCAAAAACTATGCACCTTGAACTCAACTCATATCCTAGCATCTCACATATATCTAGGGTGTATAAATACACATACATGTCAATGTAATGTGAGATGTGGGTTTTGTTCTTCCTAAACTAGAGTTTCATGCATTTTTCTAAGGCAACTCTACTTGATTCCCTTATAAATGGGACTTCAAGTCATGTCAAAGTCTTTAACTCAATTTTAATCAATTAAATGCATGAAATGATCATGGCATAATAATAGCAAAAATAAAACATGGCCAATGATCATGATGTCATGGCATATGATATAAAACTAAAGCACATGACATTTAAATCCTTAATTCTAAACATGATCATGACATATAAATGATAAAAATAAATATGATGTTATGACAAATCAAGGCATGACAAATAGAAGGTAAAGGTATACGAATACCTAAATTTTAAAATTAGTTGCCATTTGTTATAATTAGGTATATCTTGCCATAATGCTCCTAATCTCCCATGTGTGCCAAAAATCCAAAATGTCACACTAAGACTCTAAACCCTAAGTTGTGCCAATTCGATTGATTTATCAAACTTCATAATTAATATTGGCACATCCTAAAAACCTTTAGGATTAAAATCAAACTACATTTCCAAGGTAACCATAACCTTGAAAATGACCTAAAGTATCACCTTTACCATGTTTAGGTTAACTACCCTTCCATTTAAAGTTGGCACACCCTAACCCATTTAGCGTGAATCAATCACGCTCTTAGAAACCCAAAATCTATTTGAGATCCTAGGATTAATTAGGTATTCCTTAGGGATAACCTCCCTAAATACCTTCCTAATGACCCTCCTAGGCTTGTTAGCCTTGGTCATTGTGGTCTTACCTAGGTTGACTCTAGAGGTAACTCCCCTTGCAACCTTCTTAGTGGCCACCCTAGGTTTCCTAGAAACCCTAGCCACTAGGCACAAACCTTGGTCAACTCTAGGGATGACTTCCCTATTGACCTTGGTCTTCCTAGACCTAGTTTGTGTTCCATAGTCAAATGAAACACTATGATAAGTCAACTTAGGCTTAGGTTTGTGACCCAAACCTTGCTTGCCCTTGATTGACTTTTGACTCTTAGGTCCTAGGTGTTGACTTTGACTTTTGGACCTAGACTTTTGATCACTTGACCCTTTAAATTGATTTTGAATAATTTTAAGGGTCTTCTCAAGTTTTTCAAGCCTTGATCTCAAGGCTTGGTTCTCTAATTCTAATTGCCCAATTTTAGAATTTTAATTTAATCCTTGGGCATGGTTCTTCTTAGGCATATGCCTAGTCCATTTGGGGTTAAAACCTAGGTGTTCTTGTATTTTCCTAATAGATTCCCTAGGTAGGACGTTTCTAGGGACATTAGTCCCAAATTTCTCCTTCTTGGAGAGGTAGACATTTTTGGCTCCTAAATAAAATTCCCTATGTCTATCATGCTCTTTGTGATAAATAGCAAGATTGCTAAAGTTATTTCTAGCATGATTTTTACTATAATTTAAGGAATGAGTATTGTTTAAATATACCTTAGGGTTTGCCCTAGAGGCTCTCCCTACTTGTGATGCTCCATCTTGTCCCTTCTTTTTCCCCCTTGGGCATTGACTCCGGTAATGCCCCGGTTGCCGACATTTGAAGCAAATGACTTGCTCCTTGCTTTTCTTGGTGTTGGGAACATCGGCTTCATTGACTATTTGTGCCGGTGGAGCTTTCCTAACTTTCTTTGGGCACTTGCTCTTATAGTGCCCAAATTCCCTACACTCAAAACACATAATATTATTTTTATTTTGAATTATGGTGTTTGAGTTACCTAGGGTGGTGGTGGAGTTTTGAGCTTCCTCATCTTGACCGGATGTTGAAGGCTCTTCTTGAGGTTGCTCCGGTGTAGATGGTCTCTCCTCCTCAATCCTAGAAGTGGATACTTCTTCTACTTCTTCCACCTCTTCTTTCTCTGATCCGGAAGTTGACTCCTCACTTTCTTGTGAGGATGATGAAGCTTCCTCTTCAGTCTCCTCCTCTTCCAAGTCTTCTTGGACTGATTCGGGATTGTCGTAGAATTTGACCAACTTGTTCCATAACTCCTTGGCATCCCTATAGCTTTCTAATTTAGACAAAATGTCGTTAGGTATCAAATTAACCAACATTTTTGTTACCTTAACGGTTGTCTTGAATTTTTTCCGTTGCTCCTCGGTCCATCGCTTCTTTTTGAGGATTTTGTCATTCTCTCCTCTCGAAGCATCAAAACCTATAATCACGGCAAACCAATTTTCTATATTCGACATTAGAAAATATTCCATCCTACCTTTCGAATACGCGAAATCTTCACGATCAAAGGCAGGTGGAGTCGCTATGTCATCGCCCCATCTTTCTTGAAGATCCATCGTCTTCCCTCTAGCTTCTTTAGCTCCCGACAGTTAATCCGTAGAAGAGCCCCGGGCTCTGATACAAATTGTAAGTGATTTGAAGCCGCTAGAGGGGGGGTGAATAGCGTCGTGCACGTTCTATGATGGAATTCGTTGCGTTTGTCTCTACAATTTCGTTAGCGCAGCGGAAATAGAAATAATACAATAACGAAACAAAACAAACACAACTCACAACATGAGATATAACGTGGTTCAGAACCGAATGGTTCCTACTCCACGGATCGAGCTCTAAAGAGCTCTAGTGATGAACACGCACTCACTAATCACAAATAACTCATTCTCGACACAAGTCGGAGGTAGAGAAACCTCGTACAAGGATTATACTAAGTAATACAAAAGATACAAGCTAATACAAGTAAGAAATACAATGCAAGTAAAGAAAAACACTTTACAAGAGCACTTTGGTTGCTTGATCTTTGATTGCCTTGAACTAGCCTTGAAGGACTGGAAGAGCACCAACAATTCTCCTTCAAATCGCCCAAGAAAACCCTTGCCTTGAGCCTTCCACGAACAACTACTTTTAGATCGTCATCATAAGGCCCGATCATTGCTAACACTGTAGCTGTGAGACAACGGCTCAATCCACGTTGGACAAGTTCCAACGGATCTCTTGCCGATCCCAACATTGGCAGCCGATCCGCGCCCGTAGCCATTGCTCGATCGGCTCACGGAGTGTTCTGTGCTCATGGCGAACCATCGATCGTCCATGGCGGTCGGTGATCAACCCAAGATCGCTACACCAATGATCGATCATTGCCAGCAAACTTTCATCCCCAAGTCGGCAGTCGAACTCAAGTCGACTCACAGCAGTCGAACCGGCCATAATGTCAGTCGACTGTCAACCTCGAAGATGAGGTTTTAACCCAAGTATGGTGTCCCCATACTTGCTAGACCACCCTTATCCTGGACCTAAGCCTTCTAGCTACTGTTGGTGCAGTGGGCACCAAAGTCGAACCGGTATTTTGATTATGGCAAAAGGCTCAATAGTTAAGGGTATATTTGTTATCTTACGAGCTCAATTAAGTGTGCAGAAATGCTAAAGTTGAGCGGAAGGTCTGCGACACCCGGTGGGAACCGAGGTGGTCGGGCAACGCCAGAGGGACTTCGGAGGAAGCCGAGGTACTCGGGTGAAGACCGGAAGCGAGGCTACAAGGTAAGCTCGTGTGAAAGCGAAGCAAGGTCGTTAAGCGTAGATCCGACCCAATACCTCCAATGGAAGGTCTAGGTCGAGATCAGATGGTTAGAACCATCGTACTTTATATTTTAAGCTAACTTGTACTGCAGTCCAAAACCCCTTGACTACAGTCAACTGCTAGTCAAGTTCCAGCCTCGAGAAGAGCTCGAATTTCAAGGGGGTGAATTTGGACTTGACTCGTGTTTTGGTACAAAGGGTGATGTGGCATCAAGGTGGACATCCAAACCATCACCAAGCTTCCTTGTGGTGGACGCCCAAAATAAGGTGAGTTGGCACAAGATGGTTGGCTCCCATGATGTGGCACAAGTTGAATGGCTCCAACAAGTTGGCGCCCAAGGAGGTTGGAGGTGGCACAAGGTGGTTGGATGAAACACCTCATCCTTGAGTTGGCGCCCAAGGAGGTTGGAGGTGGCACAAGGTGGTTGGATGAAACACCTCATCCTCAAGTTGGCGCCCAAGGAGGTTGGAGGTGGCACAAGGTGGTTGGATGAAACACCTCATCCTTGAGTTGGCACAAGAAGGTTGGAGGTGGCACAAGGTGGTTGGATGAAACACCTCATCCTTGAGTTGGGATAAGAACCTCACCTTGGACACTACCTATGTCTAAATTCATAGATCAATATCCATAAATAGACATGTTCAAGCCAAGCAAATAACAAGAATTCAAGAGCTCTCAACACGCCCGTAATGCCGCTACTACTACTCACACATTTGCTACGACGAAGTCACGACAACGAAAAGCTACATCTTCTACTTATAAGAGTTTTCGGTATATATAGTTCAGTTCTACTTCTTTAAATTGTCTTTGTGCTTTAATCGTAACAAGGAAAGGGGGAGTGTCCCTTTGCCTTGATTTCTTTTTGTAATAGTTGCTCCTACTTCCAACGAAGAGGAGTGGTTTTAGTGAATTGCCCTCCGTACGTGATCAAGGATCACTAGGGCCGTGGATTAGCAATCGAAAGATTGTGAACCACGTAAAAATATCTTGTCTACTTTATATTTCCGCTGTGCATTCTCTACTTGCTTTTTACTTATTGCAAAAGTTTTTAACGACACCGTATCGCTATTCACCCCCCCCTCTAGCGACACTTTCGATCCAACAATTGGTATCAGAGCCGGGGGCGCTAAGATTCGGTGAAACCACCAATCTAGCTTTGTTTTTCTTTTTTTTACAGATTTTTTTTTATTTATTTCTGTTTTCGTATAATTATTTCACTTGCTTATCTTCTCCTACATATAGAATTGCATTAGAGGCTTTAGGATCCGGATAAGGTTGTCCTTCGGGTTAGATCCCGAGTAAGGTTGTCCTCCGGAACTTCAACGACATTCGCATTTGATTGTTTATTTCTTTTTGCAAGTTACATTTTATATATCTTTTTTTACTTCCCGCACTACTAATCCAAGACGAAAGTCTTGGAATATTCTTTCCGTGTGTGTTTTGCAAGATTCTTTTTCGCCGTTCTTCTTCTTGTTTTTAAATGGCCCATCTCGAAGGGTTTAGCACGCCCGACCCCGCTTTACAACGGTAATGACTTTCGTTATTGGAAGGGTCGGATGGAATGCTTTCTTAAAACCCAAATCGAGATGTGGATCGTAATCAAACCGGTTTCACACTTCCTATTAATGAAGATGGTGAATCTTTGGGTTACGATCAATGGTCAAATTCCATGAAAAACAAGTAGAAGCCGATGCCAAGGCAACTCAAATCTTGCAATGTGGGTTGTCCAAGGAAGAGCTCAACCGCGTCGGCCCTTCATTAGTGCAAAGGACTTATGGACCAAGCTAGTGGAACTACACGAAGGCAAGCGACACGAAGGTATGTAAAGAGATTTACTTTTAAATAAATTGTATAACTTGAAAATGCAGGAAAAGCGAGACCGCAACTCAACTACATGCTCGTATCCAAGACATCGTCAACCAACTCCATGCCATCGGACAAAAGGTCGAGAATCGCGACCTTATCGTATTCTCTTAACTCGTTTCCTAGGACCACCTTGTGGGCATCCATGGTCGATGCCTACAAGGTCTCCAAGGACCTTTCTAAAATTAGGTTAGGCGAATTGTTTTGAACTTGAATTACATGAGCAAACTAACGTGGTCCAGGCCGAGAAGAGTATTGCGTTAGTTGAGTTCCAAGAAGAAGAAGCCCGCAAGCAAGCCACCCCAAGGAAGAAGAAGTCGAATCGGAAGTAGACTCGAAATAGAATCCGAACTAGTCAATCTAGTTGGAAGATGATCAAGAGACAAAACGACCAACAACTCAAGGTAAGCCTAAACCTAATTCAAATACTTCTAATTTTAGATGCTATGAGTGCAACGAGTTCGGTCACATCAAGTCCGAGTGCCCAAAGCTAAAGAATAACGCATCAAAGACCAAGAAAGCGCCAAAGCGCTACTTGGGAGGAGTTGTCGGAGGAAGAAGACGATATCCAAGCTCGCCGAATCCGAGCACGACTCGAAAGAAGAAGAGTCCGAGTCGAATCCGATGATGAGCTTCCATTCAAGACAAGCCACGGATCCGTATCCGGTTCAAAAGAATCATTAAGGGTAAGTCGGTCGCTTACTTAATACTTTGTATGGTGCAATTAAATTTTTAAATAAGAAACTAGCTAAGTCCGAGTCCAAGGTCGAGACCCTAATTGAGGAGGTTAACCTTCTCAAACATGAGGTCTCCTAACCTCTTCGACTACTCGTATTCAAGAGGAGGACTCAACTCAAGTTGAAAAGCTTGAAGTTGAGAACTCGCTTTTGAAAACACAAGTCGAAGACCTTAGGAACACGTTGGAAAGGTTCACTTTGGGATCCAAGGGACTTGACCTCTTACTTGGATCACAAAGGGCCGTGTACAACAAGGCGACTCGGGTTTAACTCAAATACAACCAATAAGTCATATATGTCTATAGTAAACCAACATAAGAAAAATGTCCAAGCATGGGTCCCTAAGACCACTTTGATTTCAACTTTAGGATCTAACATGTATTGGGTTCCCAAGGACCAAATTCACTATGTGAATAGACCCACTCGATTCAATGGTCCAGGGAGCCAATACAAAATGTATTTTTGTTAAGTCTTAGAAATTGCATGCTTAGTTTTTCCTTTATTTTTAGAATGGTTAGATAGGACTCATAACCAACTAAAATCCTGAAAAGATTGAGCCTCGGGAGCCTCTTTTCAAAATAAACCAACTAAAATCCTTTAAAAGATTGAGCCTCGGGAGCCTCTTTTCAAAAATAACTAGTTAGACCAAGACGTAGTCTCAAGTAAGTCGAGTTATCAATTTCTTGAAATTAGCTTTGTCTAAGGAAGTGGTCGTTGTTCCGATCAAAGAAGGCCTCTGTGCCTCGCCACGACCTGGAAGCTAATCTCTTGAAAAGATTACTTGATGAGCTTAGACTAAATCCGAATCTAACCTAATGTTGGTTAATTTAAATTCATTAAAATTAATCAAGTAAAATTGATAGTCATCTCACAATAACACATAGGAATAACATGTTTTGATCATGTAGATATTGGTGAGATGATTTAGGTTTAAAAACTTACAAACAACCCTTTAGTAATTCCAATATCCGATCCAACTACCTTATGTGTAGGATCAATGGATGTTGACGATGGTTGCTCGACACATGACCGGGGATCAACTCAAATTTTCGAAGTTACGATTCAAACGACAAGGATCGGTAGCCTTCGGAAATAACGGCAAGCTCAAAATCATCGGATCAGGTGATATTGAGCTCAACTCTAACTTTACAAGTCAAACTAGAACTCACCCAAGTCATCCTATCGACCAAGTGATAGATGACCCTAACCCGAGTCACACTAAGACTCAAACAAATCATCCTATCAATCAAGTTATAGGTGATCCAAATTTAGGGGTTCGAACTAGAGCTTCATATCGAAACCTTAGTCAAATCTCGTTAATTTCCAAAATCGAACCCAAAACTATTGAACAAGTACTTCTTGATCCCGACTGGATTATTGCTATGCAAGAAGAGCTAGCTCAATTCACTAGAAATGAAGTCTGGGAATTAGTACCACCACCTAAAGAAAAATCAATTATTGGAACAAGGTGGGTATTTCGAAATAAACTTGATGATAAAGGTGAAGTAGTTAGAAATAAAGCTAGGTTAGTCGCAAAAGGGTTTAGTCAAGTCGAAGGTTTAGATTACGATGAGACCTACGCCCCCGTAGCCAGACTAGAGTCCATCCGAATGTTGTTAGCATATGCTGCACATCGAGGTTTTAAATTGTTTCAAATGGATGTCAAGTCAGCATTTTTGAATGGATACATTAAGGAAGAAGTTTACGTCAGTCAACATCCCGGATTCGAAAATCTAGATAAACCTGAACATGTCCTTAGACTTAAGAAAGCCCTATATGGACTCAAACAAGCCCCAAGAGCTTGGTACGAAAGGCTTTCGATCTATCTTAAGTCCAAAGGATTCAACCAAGGTTTAGTCGACCCAACCTTATTCGTTAAAACCGTAGGAAAAGAAATCTTTATAGCCCAAATCTATGTAGATGATATATTTTTTGGAACTACCAACTCGATCCTGCTAAACGAATTCATCTCACTTATGGAAAGTGAATTTGAAATGAATTTAGTGGGAGAGTTAAGTTTCTTCTTAGGTTTACAAATTAAACAAACTAAAGATGGAATATATTTACATCAACAAAAATATACTAAGGACTTAATAAATCGATTTGGAATGCAAGATGCTAAAATAATCAATACACCTATGGCAACTAATGTTAATATAAACGAAGATGTAGAAGGAAAACCCGTTGACCTAAAATACTATAGGAGCGCAATAGGAAGTCTCCTATACTTAACCGCGAGCCGACCCGACATTTTATTCGCTGTAAGTATGTGCGCAAGGTTACAAACCTGTGCCAAGGAGTCTCACCTAACCCTAGTCAAGCGTATCCTTAGATATCTAAAGGGCACGCTAAACGTAGGTATTTGGTACCCTAGATCTACCGAGTTTAATCTAATCGGCTACTCCGACTCGACTATGCCTGTAGTAAACTCGATAGAAAGAGCACAGTGGTTGTTGTCAAATCCTCGGCTCGAGTCTAGTAAGTTAGTGCGATGGAAGCGACATTGCGTTGCCTTATCTACCACGGCGAATACGTTGCGATGGGTGAGTGTGTCTCTCACTCCGTGGATGAAGCACACTCTCCAAGACTTTAGCTTAATCTTTAACAACATTAAAACCTACATAGATAACATTAGTTCAATTAACTTAACTAAAAATCCAATATGTCATTCTAGGACAAAACATATAGAAGTTAAACACCACTTCATTAGGGAACATGTAACTAATGGAACTATACAACTAGAGTATGTTGAGTCCAAATCAAACCTAGCGGACATCTTCACCAAACCACTACCCAAGCAATTTAGTTTATTAAGACGAAATTTAGGTATGTGCGTAATAGAGTAGGATTTAAATTTTTCTATATATGTACTCTACTTTTGCTTCTTTTTATGAAATTAGCCTAAGTCTTACCTTAGAAATCATATACCTATAGATTTAAGGAGCCAACACATCTCACAACACATAGGACTAATGTGTTTGTGTACGGGCGTGAGATGTTAGGACCTTACTCGGTTCCAGATGTAGATTCAAGTGCATCGACATGAACCATGGAGTATAATTATTTAAAATTAATCAACTCCTTCAAGACTTATTGATCATTCTATATCAATCAAGTCCAACCGGAGTTGTACATTTTAGATGAACATATTTTCAAGCTTATTATTATTTAAAAAAAATATATATATATATATATATATATATATATTTGTAACTTGCTTGGACTTACAAACCTTAAAATATATATACAAACTTTTGAATTAAGGCAAAAGGGAGAAAGTCACAAAAGTAAGGAAGAAAGTAAACAAAATTATTACCTTTTATATTAAGTAATTCCGTTTACTTAAGCAACTATTAAGGGGGAGTAAAAATTATTTTTCAAGAACTCACCTTCGGTCAAGGGGGAGGTTACCTCAAAGGGAGAACTTGAAACAATAATATTTCTCACTCATGCTTAATCTTTATGCTAGCTCACTCATGCTTAATCTTTATGCTAGCTCATTCATACTTAATCATTATGCTAGCTCATTCATATTTAATCATTATGCTAGCTCATTCATATTTAATCTTTATGCTAGCTCATTCATATTTAATCTTTATGCTAGCTCATTCATGCTTAATCATTATGCTAGCTCATTCATATTTAATCTTTATGCTAGCTCATTCATGCTTAATCATTATGCTAGCTTACTGTTATGCTTAATTTTTCCTTAACTTTTGTGTCGGTTTGCCATGAATCACAAAGGGGGAGATTGTTGGTGCAGTGGGCACCAAAGTCGAACCGGTATTTTGATTATGGCAAAAGGCTCAATAGTTAAGAGTCTATTTGTTATCTTACGAGCTCATTATGTGCGTAAATGCTAAAGTTGAGCGGAAGGTCATGCGACACCGGTGGGAACCGAGGTGGTCGGGCAACGCCAGAGGGACTTCGGAGGAAGCCGAGGTACTCGGGTGAAGACCGGCGAGGCTACAAGGTAAGCTCGTGTGAAAGCGAAGCAAGGTCGTTAAGCGTAGATCAGGCCCAATACCTCCAATGGAAGGTCTAGGTCGAGATCGGATGGTTAGAACCATCGTACTTTATATTTTAAGCTAACTTGTATGTCAAAACCCTTTGACTACAATAAGCTGCTAGTCAAGTTCCACCTCGAGAAGAGCTCAATTTCAAGGGGGTGAATTTGGACTTGACTCGTGTTTTGGTACAAAGGGTGATGTGGCATCAAGGTGGACATCCAAACCATCACCAAGCTTCCTTGTGGACGCCAAAATAAGGTGAGTTGGCACAAGATGGTTGGCTCCCATGATGTGGCACAAGTTGAATGGCTCCAACAAGTTGGCGCCCAAGGAGGTTGGAGGTGGCACAAGGTGGTTGGATGAAACACCTCATCCTCAAGTTGGCGCCCAAGGAGGTTGGAGGTGGCACAAGGTGGTTGGATGAAACACCTCATCCTCAAGTTGGCGCCCAAGGAGGTTGGAGGTGGCACAAGGTGGTTGGATGAAACACCTCATCCTTGAGTTGGCGCACAAGAAGGTTGGAGGTGGCACAAGGTGGTTGGATGAAACACCTCATCCTTGAGTTGGGATAAGAACCTCACCTTGGACACTACCTATGTCTAAATTCATAGATCAATATCCATAAATAGACATGTTCAAGCCAAGCAAATAACAAGAATTCAAGAGCTCTCAACACGCTCCGTAACGCCGCTACTACTACTCACATTTGCTACGACGAAGTGTCACGACAACGAAAGCTACATCTTCTACTTATAAGAGTTGTCGGTATATTTATTTAAGTTCTACTTCTTTAAATTGTCTTTGTGCTTTAATCGTAACAAGGAAAGGGGGAGTGTCCCTTTGCCTTGATTTCTTTTTGTAATCGTTGCTCCTACTTCCAACGAAGAGGAGTGGTTTTAGTGAATTGCCCTCCGTACGTGATCAAGGATCACTAGGGCCGTGGATTAGCAATCGAAAGATTGTGAACCACGTAAAAATATCTTGTCTACTTTATATTTCCGCTGTGCATTCTCTACTTGCTTTTTACTTATTGCAAAAGTTTTTAACGACACCGTATCGCTATTCACCCCCCCCCTCTAGCGACACTTTCGATCCAACAACTACCTCTATCAGCCTCACGACTCTCGGATCCCTCCAAGTCATCCATGACTTGTTCATCTATTGCGCTAGCCTTCAGGTGCTTCCATCGGCTATGTCATGCTAACAGTGTCTACACCTCCAAGGCACATTGGACTTACATAGCCAAGACTCCGCTTGGACTTTATGCCGCTAACCATTGGACTTATGCTGCCAAGACTCCACCCTTGGACTTTACGCCGCCAATATCAAATCCCTTGGACTTCTCAAATGCCAAGACTCAAGCTTGGACTTTTCCTTGCCAACCCATGTTGGACTTTCCATGTCAAGAACCATACTTGGACTTCCCTTGTGCCAAGTACTCAAGACTTGGACTTTCCCAAATTGCCAAGTGTCCCACTTGGACTTTCCATGCCAAGTACCCATGACTTGGACTTTACCTTACCAAGACTCATGCTTGGACTTTCCCAAATGCCAAGTGTCCCACTTGGACTTTCCATGCCAAGTACTCATGACTTGAACTTTACCATGACAATTACATTGTCATATGTTTTTGTCTAACATCAAAATATCTCTCGAGCCAAGCTCGAGTCCTGGTCAATTGTGATTGGGCCGATTGCACCAACAAATTGGAATGACGCCTTATGAAGCCTTGTATGGAAGGAGATGCAGATCGTCTTTCTGTTGGTATGAGGGTGGCGAGAAGAAAGAAATGGGACTCAAGACTGATTTTATAGATGACGCCACCAAAGCTATAAAGAACATACGCCAAAGGATAGAGACTGCCCAAAGTCGGCAGAAGAGTTACACCGATGTCCGACACAGACCCCTAGAGTTCCAAGTCGGAGATTCAGTGTTCATTAAGGTTGCTCCTATGAAAGGGGTAATGAGATTTGGGAAGAAAAGCAAGTTAAGTCTCAGATATGTAGACCCCTACCAGATCACCAAGAGAGTTGGTAAGGTAGCTTATGAGCTAGAGCTACCACAGGAAATGTCAGTTATCCATAATGTATTTCATGTTTCAATGCTTAAGAAGCACATCCCAGACACCAACCAAGTGATTGAGCCACAGACGGTACAGATTCAGACAGATCTAAGTTATGAAAGTCGACCTATTCAGATAATAGATCGAGCAGTCGGGAAACTAAGAAATAAAGAAATAACGTTAGTAAAAGTCTTATGGCAAAGTCAAAGGGTTGAAGAAGCAACCTGGGACTATGAGGATGACATGAAGCAAAAGTACCCCGAGCTGTTCTAAGTTTCGAGGACGAAACTTTTATAAGGTATAAGGGATTGTAACACCCCAAATTTTAATTCCTATATTTTTATTAGAGGAAAATAGAAATAAGAATAAGAATAGAAATAATAAAAATAGGAATAGAATAATAATAATAATAAAAGAATAGAAATAATTAAGAATAGGAATAAAAAAAATCGAATAAATGGTTCGTTAGCCGAGCTCGAACCATGAACTGTTGGTTTGGGGGAATAGACTTCCCACCACTAAGTCATAAGATTACCAATGAATATGATATAACAAAATATATCTATAGGCGAAAAAAAAAGAAGAGATTGGTTAATTTGACTAGTTATTTAAAGGGGTAATTAGGTTAAGAAAAATTTTAATTTATATATATATTTCATTTCTTACTCTCCTTTAACCCCACGCCAAAGCCGTCGTCTCTCATCTCTCTCTCTCTCATCTTCTTTACAGTCGTCGCCTCTCATCTCTCTCTCGTATTTTTTTTCCAGCCATCCCTCTCTCTCTCTCTCTCCCATTTTCTCCAGCCACCCAATCAAAGAAAAAAAATCAGCCAATCAAAAAAAAACAAAAGGAGAAGAAGCTTCCCTTCCATTTTCTCCAGCCACCGAGCAAAACAAAAGAGGAAAAAAAAGAGCCTCTATAATGTAAAATACGAAAAAAAAAATATTATGGATTAACCCTTTAATTAAGTGGGGTTAATTAGTGGATTAAATTGGGCTCAATAAGTGGACTAATTGGGTTGGTATTAGGTTGTATTGGGCTTGGGCTATATTGGGCTTGGGCTGAAATTGGGCTTGAACCGGTTTGGGCTGGTCTAACCAAATCGCTCGAACGGCTTATAAAAGCTCTGAACGAATCGATCTCTCGCGATTTCACTGTCTCCTTCTCTTCTCCTTCGTCTTTCCCGATCGTGATTCCTTCTCTTGCTCGTTTCGCCGCCGCAAGCTTCCCGATCGCACGCGACGCCGTCGACTTCTTCGGTCATCGCGACCGCCACGAGCTCAATGTGTGGTCATTGTTGTCTCTTCCTCTTCATCACCGACGCTTCCTCATTTCCGATCACGTCTTCCCGGTGCTTCCACTCGTCGCTGCCAGAGTTCTCTAGCGTCGGCCACGCAAGGGTTTTTCCCTTCCAGCCGGTAGTCATTCTTCTCTCGTTCGTGCAGCTTTGCTATTCCCTGTTTCGTCACCGTGGCTCATCTCTTCCGACGATCTGCCATCGTCGACCCTAAGCTAGTTGATCTCCGCCCGATGCTGCCTTATCACCACTGTCGGAGCTCTCCGTCGTCGACCCGGTCGGAGTTGCTCGTCATTACCGTTGCTCGAGCTCAGATCTGCCATCATCGACGCTCGAGCTCAGCCCGCCGTCGCCTCTCCTCTTCCACCGTTTCATCATCGGCATAGTGTTGGAGTTGGTGTTGTGCCGGAAAACAATGGGGTGTTGTCGGAGGAGATTTGATCGGTAAGCTCTTGTTACCCTTTTTTTTTGTTCAGTGGTAATGTTGTTGTGTTCCGGTGAGTGGACTGATCTATACTTTGGCTGTGAGTGATGAAGAACTTAGGGTATCAAATTGGAGAGAGAGCTCAGTTATGTCGAATCGGCAATTGGTGGTTTGGGCAGAAGGTTGTGGTATTAAGCTAGTGGAAATCGAGTTGAAGCAGGAAGTTTGGATTCGAATTAGCGGATTGCAAGGTAAAATTGGGTGATCTTGTGAGTAATTTCTTCATTTCGTTGGTCTTGGAGGTTGTATTCATTTTAACTGGATTGAGCAAAGATTTTGGTTGAATAAATATGATTGTTCCAGATGGGATAACTATGCTCGGATTGAAGGGACTACGTTGGGTAAGTTGGGTTAGTTCATATCAAACCCTTGTAAGCTTATCCAGAAGCTGTGTTGATGGAATTGGACTAGGTAAGTTCGATTTGGGATTTGATATCATCCTTGGACTTATGATAGTACTTGTCAATGTTGATTTCAGGACTTTGATTAGTGATGGATGCTCGTATGCATGGAAAGCTAGCCAGGCTACATAGTAGGTGGGTAATATCTACCTGGTCCGATAGTTTTGACCAAATTTATACATGTTTACCTTAAATCCACTCATGTTTAATCATATGCTTGTACTGCCTTTAACCTTTGAGATATATACTCTGTTACTTCATTGATTATCTAGTACGGATAGGAACTATAAATCCTATTATGTGTTAGCCGATGGATGTTCAGTAAGTACAGGTGATTAGGGTTATCCTTGTGACCTCAGATTGGATTACTGTGTTACATCACTAGGGTTAGATGATGGTTTGGGTTATGGAGTTGATTGTTATATCATACCCGTATTAGTGGTGCATCTATGGTGGATTTAGTTGTCTGTGCATAGATAAGTGTGTGGTTACCAGTATGTGGCCATGAACTAGAGGTCCTAGCGTGATGGTATATCCATTATGAATTGTATATCTGTGTATGGTTATATGGATGGTCGATAGTATCTCGCTACTGACTAAAGGTCTTAGCGTGGTTGACTGTCAGATGAGTATGACTCTTTGTACGATAGAGAGAGTCTTGTGGATTATAGTCCTTACATAGTTGACTTTTGGTTGACCAGGACTCCCCGTGGGATAGGGAGTGTTGCGAGGATACTTGTGTGGAGCTATGCATCATTACATTTGCATGCATGTTGTTGACTGGGTCTCCCTTGTGGTTGAGACGGGTCGTCAGTCATCCTGCCTCCCCGGCCACTCGGGGTAGTGGTAGCAGGGTTGAGGGCAGAGCATTAGATGTGCCGCGCTCGGCCACTATAGACGGTGGTAGCTGGAGATGCGCACCTGGCCACTGTGCAGAGTGGTGTTAGCACTCGCCCACTATAGACGGTGGTTGTGTGACGTGTAGTTGTCCTGTGTGCGGCGCTTGTCTACTCATGGGTAGGGACGACGTGGCTTGCAGCAGGAACCCCTAGGAGTAGTTAGCTTTTTACGCTTATATGCTACTCATTCATACTACCCAACTCGGCCACTCGAGAATAGCGGTAGCTGGAGTCGGGCTAGTCGTCATGTCGTGCCACCTTGGCCACTCTGGGGTCGTGGTTGGACGGGTCCGCAGACAGTGACCATGCATATGCACTGCTGATATATATGTATGCATGTATTTGATATATATTTTACATTTGCCTGTGAGATGTTGCATTTGATTGAGCTATGATTGTTGCACATGCTTGTACATCATGATACATGTCATTTGCATTTTATATACTGTTGTGTGTTGAGCATGATATATGTGTTGGTCCAGACTATTGTATGCGTTTGATTAGCGTCATGTCATAGTGTGGTATGGACCGGGATGTTATTACATGTGATTATATATTATTCGTATGTTTGAGTGTTGGTCAGGTATGGGATTGACTTTGCACATTATATGGGTTATGTTATTGTATATCTGTTCAGGATGATATAGCATATGGTGTTGCAGACCGTCAGGTACGTTGGTACATTACTTCATGTTCAATTGATCAGTTTAGTATATACATTGAGTATGACTATACTGTGGTTACTTGTTATCAAATTTGGATAGGACTGTATGTCTATTGGACTCATGTTGTATACCTGTAGATCTTCACATGTATACTTGTAGATTTCTATATCCTTATATGTTGTTCATGCACTTTCTACATATTACCCCTGAGTTTATACTCACCACCCTTGGACCCTAGGTTTCCTGTCGCCCAGATAATAGGTAGAAGATTCCTTGGACGTTCGGAGCTCCGCCAGCTGATCCCATCTCACACCGAACAATTGGGGTTTTCCACGTATTTGCTTCCGCTGTTGTTTTGTATTATGACCATGTATAATCAGTGTTATATTTGGTTGTTGGTTTGTATGTTGTTTTTGGTGTAGTATGTTAGAGTCGCACCGGTGCGCACCTTTGTGTTGTTATGGATGTATTGTTTAGTATTGTCCATATATATGTCATGTTATTGTGGGCCTACGGGTCTTGTATTAACCCGATATGTTGCCACGTACAAGGGAGATGTCGTCCATTTGCTTTTCGGCACGGTATACTCTCGAGGCGTGACATATAATTTCTCCATCGTGGAATAATTCAAGAGGGGATTTTCAAGAGGGATCTCCGCAAGGACTTAGTAGAGTATCACGCTAAAGCAAAGGAACACATAGGAGGTCTTCTCTTTACGAAATCTAACGGTATAAATTGGTGAAAAACGTAGGAAGTAAGTATTGCTCACCTGCAGTATAAGTAGTTATCGTATGTCATTGATATGTTTTTATGTGCATGTTATTTTCAGTTACATGGTTGAGCAGTTTATACGCATGTATATGAGGCAGTTATGCATGATATTTTTAGTTACATGATTTTTACCCGTTATGTCATGTTTGATTTAGTATCATGTTTAGATCCATGATAAGAATGTGATTTATGATCATGCATGTTGTAGATGAGTTGTAACTTACAATTATATGCATGATGTAAAGTAAGATGTAAAAATATTTCTTTTATAAAGAAAATTTAAAGATGCTCCCCGTTCGAATTGGGGATTAAGAGCACAACGATCTTCAGTATGTTTCCCATTTCAGTTTTGGGGGTCAAGAGCATAATGATCTTTATGGTGCTCCCCATTCGTGATTTTAGAGATTAAGAGCATTCTGTCAGTATGTATAGGAATATAAGTATAAAGGAAGTATTTTACTTTTGAAAGGGCATGTACAGGGCATCAGTTCGCCCACGGGCTAAGACCCTCAATCTCAGTTACCCTAGTAGGTTCGGTGGTTGGCCACCCCGGCCTATTAGGTATGCGCGCATTGGTACTATGTCGGGTTCATATCCAGGATGATTATTATTTTTAAGTATCAGTATAAGTATAAGTAAAAGTTTTCAAAGTTAATTATTTCAGTTCAGATACACTGTTTACAAGTTTTAAAATACTTAAGATCATGATTTATACAAGAGACATGTAATCAGAGTTATGATTTCCAGTTATGTTTGCATGTATATCAATGTATCCAGGGTAAGAGAACTAGTTGCATGATTTCATACAGTGCATGTTTTTGTGAGCATAGAAAGTACTTACTAAGCGTCATTGCTTATAGTTTGCATTTCCTTATACTGCAGATAAAGGTAAAGAAAAGTTTCAGTGAGGTGGCATGGTGGACGAAGGGCTTGGTGTGTGTGGCGACGGAACAGTAGAAATAAAAGATCCTAAGTGCAGATGTCTAACCCATATTTTAAGTTTCTAGTTGTTTTTTTTATATTGTTGAAGTTCAACTGGATTGCTTATGGTTGAGACCAAAGAATGCTAAAGTCATGTTGGGTTAGTCTTAATACTTGCATGTCATGTGAAGATCTTGAAATGGTTATTATTTAAGTGATGTCAAGGTCCTTATGATCATTCTAGTTGTTAGCATATTGCGTTAGTATATTGCATGAATTTAAGAATAAGACAGTAAAGTAGTGACATCTCCCCTGGTAAAGAGTGGAAAGACTAGGGGGTGTTACACCTTGTGGAGTCATGATTTAGTCCGGTGATGATTTAATCCATTAGATTGATTATGATAGAAATTTACCGATAAACAAGTTGAATTTTTAAGAAGAATGAGGAATGAAAGGATTAGAGGGAGTTTAAAGAGTGAAAGAAGGTATTGTACAAAATGAGATGTTGCTTATTGTCTACTTATAGGATAAAAAATTATTTGTTAGGAGTATGACAAACTTATCTGTGACGTGTGTTGAGAGTATTGGCAATACAATCAAAGTCTCACATTGGTAAGACATGAAAAAGATCATGTACTTATAAGATAAAAAAATATCTCTATTGATATGAAGCCTTTTGGGTAAAACCCAAAAATAAAATCATGAGGGATTAGACCCAAAGTGGACAATATCATATCATTGTGGAGATATGTGGATCCTATAGGCACTAACAATTGGTATCAGAGTCATAATCCATGTTAAGCCATGAACCTCGAACGAAGAAAGTGGATCGGAGCTCCCATATCCGGATCAAGACACCAGGCAGGAAGTCTAATTGGGCCAGAAGGGTTGAACAATTGACAGGAAGTCCAGTTGGATTAGGAAGACCAAACAGTTGGCAGAAAGTCCTGATGGATTGAGGATCATATATTAAGCTAAGGAAGTCCTTAGAGGATGGATGCGCTTGAGGGGGGGGGGCTCAATGTGGTCCTTCGTTTGAGGGGGAGAGGGAGAATTTTGGGAGTATGTGCAATACAATCAAAGTCTCACATTGGTAAGACATGGAAAAATCATGTGCTTATAAGATAAAAAAATATCTCGATTGGTATGAAATCTTTTGGGTAAAGTTCAAAAATAAAACCATGAGGACTTAGGCTTATAGTGGACAATATCATATCATTGTGAAGATATGTGAATCTCATGGGCACTAATAACTTGTGTATATTTAATATTCTTTTCTTGATTACTATGCAAATGGTTAGCACTTATTCTCATATGCTATGCAGAAAAATAAGAATAACAAAAAGGTAAGTAGACATGCCATAATTGCTACAAGTAGGAAAGGAAATTGATGGAAGGGAAATCCCAATAGGCATGTATACTTACCTTTCTATTTTTTTTATTTTTCTGCATAGCATATGAGGATAAGTGCTAACTATTTGCATAGAAATATATATATAAGTCATATATTTAACATTCCAGTATAGTGAATTCCATCTAGTGAGATAAAATTTATTTGTTGTTGTTATAGTATTTAACATTCCAGCATTGTCCTTCTTCCTAGAGCTTTCTATTCTATGCGACTGAGTTGTCTAATAAAGTTGAAGTCTCTTTAATTTATCCATGTGAAAAACAAAAACGTAGAAACTATGCATCTTCCAAGAATTTTTAAGGATGAAAAAAATGTGGCTGTTTGATCCTATATTGCTGTTTGATCCTATATTTTAGTTTGCTGGTTTCCCTCCAAACTGGAAGTACTACTTAGTTTTCTAATTTTTTTCATCTTTCGTTATTACTAATGTCTGCATAGAACTTAAATTCGTTCATCTTTCATCCAAATTCTACCTGTCAGTCTTTTTTTTTTCAAAAAAATCGATAATTAATACCCTTGTGAAGTATCTATACACACATAAGGTTGAGCTAGAGCTTGTCCTGTTGAAAATATCTCATTGCCTTTAAATCTAGGAATGTATACACAGTTACTGCTTCTTCCATCTTGTTGAAAATAGAACCATGCAATCACAATAAAAACTTGGTCATATTCATTCTATTTATACATCTAGTTGATAGTTAGTGTGATATTATCATATGTTGGATTCTTATACTAATGTGAGTGCCAGAAGTAAAGTAATTATTGAATGAATAGGGTTCGTAATGTCAGCATTGAACAAATTCAGCACACTTGAGGAATCAAAGTAATGACCTTTTAGAGAATGAAAGGTTAAGGAATTGATGATTCTTAAATTAGAAGCAAGTTTGGAGATCAACTAAAAAGATCCAACGCAATTTAGGATGAATAGCAATCATTATTAAGAGAAAGCAAGGGTAAATAGCTGATTGTGTAAGTAAAAGCAAGATTTGGTTAGCCATGAAACTCTACAGGAATTGTGTTTTGATTAAACAACAATATATAGCCCTCCAAACTGGGGCCTATACTGAATGAATTGGCCTGAGCCTTAACTTGCTATTCAATCTGTTCAATTGGTTTAACTAATTGAATTAACATACAATGGAAAACTAATAAATTTGAAGAATTGGAAGTTAAGCTATCTAAAAGAAGTTACATTAATGTGTTTGGTCACTTCACAGATTTTGACTGGTTGGATAACTGATTGCATCCAGAATGCTTCCTGTTGAACTAACCACTCCAATGTGGTTTTGAAAACACTTCTATATGAAGTATTCTCATCACAACACATTTGTTGAGGAGATAAAATTTGAATGCCGATCTTTTGCTAGAGTTTATAGGGGAACTTGGGGAATGTTTCAAATCTCTTACCTATGAATCTGCCAATGGTCGCCATACTTTCTCACTTGGTTTGGGTTTATGTTGCTCACATTTCTGCCAATTGTCTTTTGCATGCACGACTAAAACAATGTGATTCGGTTATTATGCCTACTAGAGGAATTTATATTGGGGAAGCACATAATTAAAGACTATGAAGTAGTGATCGATGACTGAACATTAAGGGAATTTACACATCGGGTGCATAGTTGGGAACTTTTGCTTCATTCTTCTCTGTTATCATTTAATTAAAGACCTACTTGGGTCATAACCTTGCACATTCATCTTTTGATTTTGCAACTTTGTCATTTGATATATTCATTATTTTTAATAGTCATTGTTAATCATTTGCTTTATCTATTCTACTCATTCTAAAAAGTGAAGTGTGTCAAATATGATTGATAAAGATCAATCTGTGTTACAGAAAATTTCATGCTCACTGTGCAATAAAATATTGCTTTAATAATGTTGTTCTGTTCTGCATGTCGATGATGAATAATATAAGAAATCTTGAATTGCAGGATTAGGATTGTCCTTCGAACAAGATTTAAGAATCAATATTCTTCAGCGTTAGACTTCGTGATGCATATAAAACAGATTTTAGTACCTAAGATCTGTCTGATTTCCTTTTTTTATTGCTATAAGTTTGTTTCCTGAATTCTCGACTGCCAAACATAATTTCCATGAGCAATTAGACGTTTCTTTGGCAGCTCAAATTCTCTATTTTTTATGCACATTTCCTTGCATTTCATTATCGGAGCTAACTAACGTTAGCAAAAACGGGAGTTGGAGAGTTGTGTAAACTCATCCAAAAGTGGTGGTCCTCCAAATGTTAATGGAAAGCTTGGGTGGGCGAGGCGAGCTCTCGTATTAATGCTTCTACTTCAGACATTTGGAGAATTTATTTTTTTTTATAATCCAAATATCTAAATTTAAAATTTGATTAAATTTTGAATGTGGACGGTTAGTTCCGTAAAAGTTTGGAATTCGTCAATCTAGCGGTCTCCTTCAATCTGTCTTACGATCATTATGAGAGAGGTAAATCATGGAGGTTACATGACTTTGATATCGTCAAACACGCGTGGAGTCGTATCCGATTGTAGAAAGAGTTTTAAATTTTTTCGAAATCAACCCTTGTCTTATCCGCAAGCTCCGCCCGTGCTTTAATCACCACGTCATCCTCGTGGAGACAAGTTATCAGGCTAAGCGGTCCAATGTCCCCAAGTTTTTTATCTCATTGAAAAAAAATTCCTTATAATGTATCGCAGTTTGAGATCGAATTCGAGATGTCTGAATAGCTATGTCTCCTAGTATCTTAGCTTCGGAGATAAATATTTATGTATATAGTTGTTAATGTATGATTTTTCTTCTGCAAAGGTTGGAATCCGGCAATCTAGTAGCCCCCATCGGCCTGTCACATGATCATTGTGAGGAAGATAAATCACGGATGATCCTATAAGCTTTAACGTGGTGGCCAAGACACGTGGTCATCTGAATCCAAAAAAAAACTTTAAATCTCCTTCGAAATCAATCTTTATTTTATTCATAAATTCCGTCATGTTTTACTCACCACGTTGTCCTCGTGGGAACTAATGTATGATTTTTCTTATTAGATGAACCAGAATAATATCAGTACCAATCTATAAAATCCTTTTGACGGTCTCTTAATCAGAGGATGTGAGAGAGTTTAGACAGTTGATTAACTAATTAAAGTGCTAAAAAAAGCTATGTAACGATTTCTCTAAATTAACATGCGAATCAATCGAATTTAACGAGACGAAGTCCTAACTCTGTGCGTGGTCGCACGCTGGCGATCTCCGTCGGGAACTTCCCGATCTCATCCATCCACGAATTCCCCTCCTCCACCGTCAACTACTCCGACGACACCATCCTCACTGCCCTCCACACTGCGCTGTTGCACTTGAAGTCGCCTCCCAGCACGATCCACGGAGAGCTATGATTCGGCCGACTCATTTTCCCCATCGGGTAGAGCATCCGGGGTCAACTCTCTCGACTTGTGAAAGATCAAGCTCTACACGCTTCTTCCAACTTCAGGATCTTCCGACGATGTTGACTCTAGATTCAGGTGCATGGTTAATTAATGCTTTCTTCTATGCTTCCATTTTTTTTTTCGTATACTTGTTGTAGATCGTTCGATAAGATTCTGTGTATGGATCATTTTTATTTTTATTTTTCCGATTATATATGTGGATATACGATCCATTGAGGGATCTAAAAGATCCATCATATGTAATATCCCCCTAGCCTTTCCACTCTCTACCAGGGGAGATGTCACTATTTTACTGTCTCTATCTTTAATTCATACAATATACTAACACAATATGCTAACAACTAAAATAATCATAAGGACCTTGACATCACTTAAATAATAATCATTTCAAGATCTTCACATGATATGCAAGTATTAAGACTAATCCAACATGACTCTAGCATTCTTTGGTCTCAACCATAAGCAATCCAGTTGAACTTCAACAATATAAAAAGAAAACAATTAGAAACTTAAAATATGGGTTAGACATCTGCACTTAGGATCTTTTATTTCCACTGTTCCGTCGCCACACAAACCAAGCACTGTTGGATCGAGAAGCGTCGCTAGAGGGGGGAGGGGGGTGAATAGCGATCGTAAATCTTTTCGATGTTTCGTTTGAGTAGATAATTAAATGAGTAAGAGCAGCGAAAAATAAAGAGACACATTTATTTTTACTTGGTTCACAACCCAGCGGTTGCTACTCCAAGGCCCTATCGGTCCTAGACCGCGTACGGAGGGCAAAACACTATAACGTCTCCTCCTCGTTGGAGGTAGGAGACAACGATCACAAAACCGAATGTACGAGGATGAGACAACAAGCCTACCTCACCTCGTTACGAATAAAAACAACGAATACAATATCAAAATATATTACTAGATGCTACTGCCGACGAAGAAGATCTGAACTTGTTGTCGCGTCGGCGTTATGACGGTGTTGGAGCATTGGCGTTGTAGGAGCACTTGATGAATAAACTTGATGATGTTTGGAGTTGAAATCCACCCCTCCTTTTATAGATTTTACCCTCTGAATATGTCTCCTCTTTTTTCGGAACAGATCACGAAGTTGTAATAAATTTTATCACAAAGTGGTCGCGTCAAACCTTATCCGTTTTGACCTAGCGCTAATTAATAGTCGCCATCGGACTCGATGATTTCATCACCGACCGATGAGCATCACCGATCACCGGCTGGCCACTTCCCTGCAGCAAGAGGTTAGCTCGGAAAATGATAAATGCGACGATTTCTAACCGTCCGATCTCGACCTAGACCTTCCACAAGAAGTCTTAGTCGGATCGTCGCCTACGGTCATCCCCGTAAAGATGACACAACCTTACAATCTCTCACTCACACGAGCTTTCCTCAATACTTACCTTGTAGCTCTCGCTTCCGGCCTTCCACTCGATTCCTTCGGCTCCCTCCGAAGTCACTCGAGTGTCGCCCGACCACCACGGCTTCCTCCGGGTGTCGCTAGCCTACAACTCCAGCTTTAGTACTTTTCTGCACACTCGATTTAGCTCGTGAGATAACGATGTAAACTTAACTTTGTGTCTTTGCCATAATCAAAACACATGTTCGATTATCTAGTGTCCCTACACCAACAAGCACTTCGTCTACCAGACCACCTCATTGAAACTTTTCTTTACCTTTATCTGCAGTATAAAGAAATGCAAACTATAAGCAATAACGCTTAGTAAGTACTTTCTATGCTCACAA
The DNA here is from genome assembly GCA_025175895.1 of Wurfbainia villosa. NCBI lineage: Eukaryota > Viridiplantae > Streptophyta > Magnoliopsida > Zingiberales > Zingiberaceae > Wurfbainia > Wurfbainia villosa. The sequence continues at coordinate 3,736,458 of CM046005.1, forward strand.
AAATATGCACTGTATGAAATCATGTAACTAGTTCTCTTGCCCTGAATACATTGATACACATACAAACATAACTGAAAATCATAACTCTGATTACATGTCTCTTGTATAAATCATTCTCTTAAGTATTTTAAAACTTGTAAACAGTGTATCTGATCTAGAATGATTAACTTTGAAAACTTTTACTTATACTTATACTGATACTTCAAATTAATAATCATCCTAAATATGGGCCCGGTATAGTACCAATGCGCGCTTTCCTAATAGGTCGGGGTGGCCAACCACCGAACCTACTAGGGTAACTGAAACTGAGGGCCTTGGCCCATGGGCGAACTGATGCCCGGTACATGCCCTGTCAAAAGTAAAATACTTCCTTTATACTTATATTCTTATACATACTGAAAAAAATACTCTTAATCCCCTAAACTACGAATGGGGAGCACCATAAAGATCATTATGCTCTTGACCCCCAAAACTGAAATGGGGAGCATACTGAAGATCATCGTGCTCTTAATCCCCAATTCGAACGGGAAGCATCTTTAAATTTTCTTTATAAAGGAAATATTTTTACATCTAACTATACATCATGCATATAATTGTAAGCTACAACTCATCTACAACATGCATGATCATAAATCACATTCTTATCATGGATCTAAACATGATATTAAATCAAACATGACATAACAGGTAAAAATCATGTAACTAAAAACACCATGTAACTGGAAATAACATGCACATAAAAACATATCAATAACATATGATAACTACTTATACTGCATGTGAGCAATACTTACATCCTATGCTTTTTCACCAATTTATACCGTTAGATTTCGTAAAGAAAAGATCTACGTGTTCCTTTGCTTTAGCGCGAGCCTCTACCAAGTCCTTGAGAAGATCCCTCTTGAAAATTCCCTCTTGAATTAATCCACGGTGGAGAAATTATAGAGACTCTTTTTTTTTTCCTTTTTTGTTTTCCTCGGTAGCTGGAGAAAACGGAATGGAAGCTTCTTCTCCTTTTTTTTTTTTTATTGCCTGTTTTTTTTATTGATTGGGCAGCTGGAGAAAACAGGAGGGAAGGAGGCATGGTTGGTCGGCGGTTGGAGAGAAGAGGAGGAGAGTGGGTTGTTCGGCGGCTAGAGAAAACGGGAGAGAGAGAGAGAGAGGGATGAGAGGTGGTTGGCGTTGGCGGCGTTGGGAGAAAAGAGGGAGAGAGGGTTTGGCGGCGTTGGAGAAAAGAGGGAGAGAGGGGTTGGCGGCGTGGGAATTTAGAGAAAGGAGAGAGGAGAGGAAAAAAAAAAAAAAAAAAAAAAAAAATATATATATATATATATATATATATATATATATATATATATATATATATATATATATATATATATAATAATTAGGGTTTCTTTAATTTAATTACCCCTTTAAATGATTAGTCAAATTAACCAACTTCTTCTTTTTTCCCGTCTATAGATATATTCTGTTATATCCTATTCATTGGTAATCTTATGACTTAGTGGTAGGGAACCTATTCCGCCAAATCAACGGTTCATGGTTCGAGCTCCGGCTAACGAACCATTTATTCAAACTTTTTTTTAAAAATTCCTATTCTTAATTATTTCTATATTTTTTTTATTATTATTCTATTCCTATTTTTATTATTTCTATTCTTATTCTTATTTCTATTTTCCTCTAATAAAAATATATGAACTAAAATTTGGGCTGTTACAATCCCTTATACCTTATAAAAGTTTCGTCCTCGAAACTTAGAACAGCTCGGGGTACTTTTGCTTCATGTCATCCTCACGTTCTCAGGTTGCTTCTTCAAATTTTTGACTTTGCCATAAGACTTTTACTAACAGTATTTCTTTATTTATTAGTTTCCTGACTGCTCGATCTATTATCTGAATAGGTCGACTTTCATAACTTAGATCTGTCTGAATCTGTACCGTCTGTGGCTCAATCACTTGGTTGGTGTCTGAGATGTGCTTCTTAAGCATTGAAACATGAAATACATTATGGATAGCTGACATTTCCTGTGGTAGCTCTAGCTCATAAGCTACCTTACCAACTCTCTTGGTGATCAAGTAGGGGCCTACATATCTAGGACTTAACTTGCCTTTCTTCCCAAATCTCATTACCCCTTTCATAGGAGCTACCTTAATGAACACTGAATCTTCGACTTGGAACTCTAGGGGTCTGCGTCGGACATCGGCGTAACTCTTCTGCCGACTCTGGGAAGTCTATCCTTTGGCGTATGTTCTTTATAGCTTTGGTGGCGTCATCTATAAAATTAGTCTTGAATCCTATTTCTTTCTTCTCGCCACCCTCATACCAACAGATAGGTGATCTGCATCTCCTTCTATACAAGGCTTCATAAGGTGTCATTCCAATTGTGGTTTGATAACTATTATTATAGGCAAACTCTGCCAAACACAAATATTTGCACCAGCTTCCTTTAAAATCTAAGGCACAAGCTCTTAGCATATCCTCCAGAATCTAATTCATTCTTTCTGTTTGCCCATCTGCCTGAGGATGAAATACAGTGTTGAATCGTAGCTTAGTGTCGAGGGCTATCTGAACACACTCCCAGAAGTGTGAAGTGAAGCGACTATCTCTATCAGAGATAATGGTCTTAGGTACTCCATGCAGTCTAATCACTTTCTTGACGTATAACTGGGCTAACTGCTCCATGGAGTATGATATTCTGATAGGTATGAAGTGAGCAGACTTTGTCAATCTATCGACAACTACCCAAATAGAATCGTAGCCATTAGTTGTTTTGAGCAGTCCTACTATGAAATCCATGGCTAGTTCCTCCCATTTCCATCCTGGAATCTGGATAGGCTGTAGAACTCCTCCTGGTCTCTGGTGTTCGGCTTTCACTCTCTGACATGTCAGACAAGTGCTAACATACTTAGCCACGTCCCTCTTCATACCAAGCCACCAGAATTTCCCTTTCATATCTTGATACATCTTGGTGGATCCAGAATGCATCGAATATGGGATCCCATAAGCTTCTTCTAGGATCTTTTTTCTTAAGTCTGGATCCTTGGGGACACATAAGCGTTCACCCAGATATAATACTCCACTGTCAGAGACACGGAATCCTTCATCCTTTCCTTCTTTGATCTCTTGCTTGATCCTTTGGATGCTAGGATCTTTGTCCTGTCTCACTAATATATCCTCGAACAGTGTAGGTACTATGGTCAAGGCGGAGAGCTATCCAGAAATGATCTCAATCCCAAAATTCATTATCTCTTTCTCCAGTGGTTGAGATAGTATTGCTAGGGACATCAAAGTGGCGCATGATTTTCTACTCAGCGCGTCTGCTACTTTTTTGCCTTTCCAGGATGGTAGTGGATTTCACAGTCATAGTCCTTTACTAGCTCAAGCTATCTGTGATGTCGCATATTCAAATCCTTCTGAGTGAAGAAATACTTCAGACTCTGGTGATCTGTGTAAATCTTGCATTGGACTCCATATAAGTAATATCTCCAAACTTTCAGAGTAAAGACCACTGCTGCCAACTCAAGGTCATGAGTGGGGTAATTCTTTTCGTAGTCCTTGAGTTGTCTAGATGCATAAGCAATGACTTTACCCTTTTGCATAAGTATCGCTCCGAGTCCCATCTTGGACGCATCACTATACATGTCAAATCTCTCATTACTTTCTAGAAGGATAAGCACTGGAGCACTTGTGAGTCTCCTCTTTAATTCAAGGAAGCTCTTTTCACAATCTTTGGTCCATTCGAACTTCTTGTTCTTTCTGATAAGAATTGTCAACGGTGAAGCTATCCTTGAGAAGTTTTCCACCAACTTCCGGTAGTACCCTGCTAATTCGAGGAAACTTCTGACTTCACTAGCATTCTTTGGTTAACCCCAATTACTGACCGCTTCTATCTTTGTCGGGTCTACCATAACTCCATCTTTTGAAATAACATGTCCCAGAAATTACATTTGATCAAGCCAAAACTTACACTTAGAGAACTTTACATATAACTGTCTTTGCTGAAGGGTCTGTAAGACTGTCTTCAAGTGTTCGGCATGTTTCTCTTGGGTTCTCGAGAAGATAAGGATGTCGTCAATGAAGACGACCACAAACTTGTCAAGGAACTCCTTAAATATCTGATTCATCAAGTCCATAAACATAGCGGGTGCATTTGTCACTCCGAAGGGCATGACCACGAACTCATAGTGTTCATACCTCGTTCGGAAGGCTGTTTTCGATATATCATCCTCTTTAACTCTTACTTGATGATAACCTGACCGCAAGTCAATCTTGGAAAAGACTGTGACTTCCCTCAATTGATCAAATAAATCCTCTATATATCCTTGGCAGAGGATATCTGTTCTTGATCGTCACTTGATTCAAGGCTCGGTAGTCTATGCACATCCTCATAGATCCATCTTTCTTTTTCACGAACAACACTGGAGCTCCCCATGGGGAATGACTAGGCGGATGAATCCCTTGTCTAATAACTCCTGTAATTGTTCCTGAAGCTCTTTCAATTCAGCTGGAGTCATACGATAGGGTGCTTTTGAGATTGGGTTGGTACCAGGAATAAGCTCAATCTCAAACTCAACTTCCCTTCTAGGTGCTAGTCCTGGTAGCTCGTCAGGAAATACTTCCGGGTAGTCACATGCGATTGGGACTTCTTCCAGCTTTTGGCTTCTTTCTTGCTTGGTATCAACTATATGTGCTAAATACCTAGTGCATCCACTAGCTAGCATCTTCCGAGCTTCCATGGCAGACAAGAACTTCTTAGTCTTCTTCCTTGGTTCTCCAATAAACTCAAATTTGGCCTCGGTCTCGGGTTGGAATACTACTCTTCACTTACGGCACTCAATGGAAGCACCGTACTTGCTAAGAAAGTTCATTCCAAAGATGACATCATAGTCATGCATGTCCAGCAAGATCAGATCACTATAAAGCTCTCTATCTGAAATTCTGACCGGCACGGCACGCGATCAGTGTGTAGATGTCATTATTTCACCCGAAGATAGGGTCTTTAAAAACTGAATATCTAAGATATCCGGAGTTATATCTATCTTCTTAACAAATGTCATCGACATGAAAGAATAGGTTGCCCCAGTATCAAACAGTATGGTAGTATGCTGACTAAGGATAGGTATCTGACCTGTGACTACCGTAGAAGCATTTGCTACCTCTTCCCTGGTGAGGGAGAAGATCCGGGTATTAGGTGTAACTGATGGGGCCTCCAATCTTCCTTGGTTGATGTAAGGACCTCTAGTGCTCCCTGCATCTGATATAGCTGAGCTGGTCTACCTCCATACTGAGTAGACTGTGGCGGAGGTAGATTGGTCTTGGTGGGGCACTGTTTGGCGAAGTGTCCCTCAACACCACATATATAACACCCGCTCACGCCCTGGCGGTAAACTCTTGGATGCTTCTTCCCACACTTAGAACATGTAGGATACGTAGGCTGCTTACTAGCTGAATCTCCCTTTGCATTATTCCACTATCAGGCTATTATCACTATTTTTTTCCCCATCTTCACATACATATCTAGGTATGCTCTATTACTTACTGTTTATCATCTTTACATATATATATATATGCAAGCATGTTTAACTCAAAGAGAAACATTCTAGGTGAGCATGTCTAACTTAAAAGAAGCATTCCTTACTACTCATAAAGTAAATAAAACAGATAAATACTTGCTTACTTAGAGGCGGCAAGACTGATGCTCGAGGTGTGTGTGACGGAAGGGCGGAATCCGCTCTGATACCATCTTGTAACACCCCCTAGTCTTTCCACTCTCTACCAGGGGAGATGTCATTACTTTACTGTCTCTATCTTTAATTCATGTAATATACTAACGCAATATGCTAACAACTAAAATAATCATAAGGACCTTGACATCACTTAAATAATAACCATTTCAAGATCTTCACATGATATGCAAGTATTAAGACTAACCCAACATGACTCTAGTATTCTTTGGTCTCAACCATAAGCAATCCAGTTGAACTTCAACAATATAAAAAGAAAACAATTAGAAACTTAAAATATGGGTTAGACATCTGCACTTAGGATCTTTTATTTCCACTTAAATGCACCGCAGGCCACCTCATTGAAACTTTTCTTTACCTTTATCTACAGTATAACGAAATGTAAACTATAAGCAATAACGCTTAGTAAGTACTTTCTATGCTCACAAAAACATGCACTGTATGAAATCATATAACTAGTTCTCTTGGCCTGGATACATTGATACACATGCAAACATAACTGGAAATTATAACTCTGATTACATGTCTCTTGTATAAATCATGCTCTTAAGTATTTTAAAACTGGAATGATTAACTTTGAAAACTTTTACTTATACTTATACTGATACTTCAAATTAATAATCATCTTGGATATGAGTCCGACATAGTACCAATACGCGCTTTCCTAATAGGCCGGGGTGCCCAACCACCGAACCTACTAGGGTAATTGAAACTGAGGGCCTTGGCCCATGGGTGAACTGATGCCCGGTACATGCTCTGTCAAAAGTAAAATACTTCCTTTATACTTATATTCTTATACATACTGAAAAAAAATGCTCTTAATCCCCTAAACCACGAATGAGGAGCACCATAAAGATCATTATGCTCTTGACCCCCAAAACTGAAATGGGGAGCATACTGAAGATCGTCGTGCTCTTAATCCCCAATTCGAACGGGGAGCATCTTTAAATTTTCTTTATAAAGGAAATATTTTTACATCTTACTCTACATCATACATATAATTATAAGCTACAACTCATCTATAACATGCATGATCATAAATCACATTCTTATCATGGATCTAAACATGATACTAAATCAAACATGACATAACAGGTAAAAATCATGTAACTAAAAATACCATGTAACTGGAAATAACATGCACATAAAAACATATCAATGACATATGATAACTACTTATACTGCAGGTGAGCAATACTTACATCCTACGCTTTTTCACCAATTTATACTGTTAGATTTCGTAAAGAAAAGATCTACGTGTTCCTTTGCTTTAGCGCGAGCCTCTACCAAGTCCTTGAAAAGATCCCTTTTGAAAATTCCCTCTTGAATTAATCCACGATGAAGAAATTATAGAGGCTCTCTTTTTTTTCATTTTTTGTTTTCCTCGGTGGCCGGAGAAAACGGAAGGGAAGCTTCTTCTCCTTTTTTTTTTGATTGCCTGTTTTTTTTTTATTGATTGGGCGGCTGGAGAAAACAGGAGGGAAAGAGGCGTGGTTGGTCGGCGGTTGGAGAGAAGAGGAGGAGAGTGGGCTATTCGACGGCTAGAGAAAACGGGAGAGAGAGAGAGGGATGAGAGGTGGTCGACGTTGACGTCGTTGGGAGAGAAGAGGGAGAGAGGGGTTGGCGACGTTGGAGAGAAGAGGGAAAGAGGGGTTGGCGGGGTTGGAATTTAGAGAAAGGAGAGAGGAGAGAGGAGAGGAAAAATAAATAAATAAATAAATATATATATATATATATACATAAATATATATATATATATATATATATATATATATATATATATATATATATATATATATATATATCTATATATATAACTAAGGTTTCTTTAATTTAATTACCTCTTTACATGATTAATCAAATTAATCAACTTCTTTTTTTTTCCCACATATAGATATATTCTGTTGTATCTTACTTATTGGTAATCTTATGACTTAGTGGTAGAAAGTTTATTTCCTCAAATCAATGGTTTATGGTTCGAGCCCCGACTAACGAATCATTTATTCGAACTTTTTTTTTAAATTCTTATTCCTAATTATTTCTATATTTTTTTATTATTATTCTATTTCTATTTTTATTATTTTTATTTTTATTTTTATTTTTATTTTCCTCTGAACTAAAATTTGGATTGCTACCCTAAGTATTCTTTTAAAATGGATATGTGTAGGAGAATATTGATTCATGAATATTTAAATTTATGTGTTGGTGTAGACACGGTCGACTCTGGACTTTGAAAGGTCTAGTGGACATTTTGTATTCATATAAAAAATAATAAAATTAATGCTATAAAAATAATTTCATTAATAGAACACATAAACTGATATTTATAATAATGAAAAATATTATATTCCACATTGCTAATAATCAATATTATTACATCAAAGAAAATGAAAAAAAAATTATTACAATTAACTATGAAAAATTGATCTTGTATTTTTATCTACAAAGTCATTAATCAATTTATCATAATTAGGTCTTTAAAAACTCACTCTCAGTTGAAATCATAGTTAATGCATTCAATTTTGTTTGGGTCATTGATTTCAAATAAGATTTCAACCACTTCAATTTAAGAAGAAAAATTTCTACAGATATAATAGTCATCGAAATAATAAATAATATCGTGTATGCAATAAATAAACAATTCATTCTTTGTAAAAAAAATTATATTTTATTTATTGTTTTTGTTTAGTTTGATAGAATTAATATATTGTATGATTTTCAGCTCTCGATATAAGTCATCTCCATCTAAATTTGAAACATTTTATCATGTATCCTTTCCTTTATAATTTTCTTTCAAAATTCTTGCAACGAGCTTTCAAGTCATCATTAATCAGTAAACTCAACTTTTTAACTATGAAAAGGAATCCAAATTTTTTTTCATATTTCTCATATTATTCAAATCTTTTCTTTAATGACCCAATTATTTGATCTACTATGTATAAAAAATAATGAACTTTAAAAGTTCCCGTCCTCGACAGATTCTTAAGGTATTTTGGAAAGATTCACATGTAACTTCATCAAAATGTATTTTTCTATATATTTGTCTATTTTCAGGAAAAATAGGATTAATATCCATTGTTGAAGCAAGTTCTTTTATTGTATTGATGGCTTATCCAAATTCAGATTCTCTGTACTCTTCAAAAGAAGCAATTAGCTCCTTAACCTTGGTCATAACAATGTCAATAAGCATATTTTTCAGATTGTAAGCCTCTGCTAACAATGTTAACTTTACCCAATATGTCATACCAAGTAGTTATATTCATTGAAAACTCAAAATTTTCAAGTTCAGATACTGCTAAAGACTTAGCTTCACTTCTTATTTTAGAGTCGGTGTCTTTTTCTTCTGCAACTTGAAGTAAAAATTCTCTAATTTGTTAAGCTTGAAGTATCATTGCTTTCATACTTTCAATAAGGCTTTCCTATCGAGTGATTGACAATGACTTGAGATCAATTAAATCTTTTATCGTTACATGATCTATCAAAACCTTCCACCTCTTTGTAAATGAGAAAATATTGTATAAATCCATTGTACTACTTCAAAAAAGTCTTTTGCTTTTACACAGGAATTTGCAATGGCACAAAGTGTTAAATTCAAATAATGACAACTACATGGAGTATATAATGCTCTAGGATTTATATCCAACTAATTTTTTTGTATGTCATGATCATGTCTCCCTTTCATGTTTGTCCCATTATCATATCTCTGCCCTTTCACATTATCAATATTAAGATCAAAACTATTCAATACATTTTGTAGTTCTTCAAACAACTCTTGTTCTATTGTATCATCAACTTTTAAAAATATCAAAAAGTATTCTTCTACTTTCATTGGATTTATAGAAACATTAACACATCTTCTAACTAAAGTCATTTTGCTCTTGGTTACTAACATTAGGAGTGCAATCAAGTATTACTTAAAATAACTTAGATTCTTTAATATTTTAAAGAATAGAACTCTATTTCAAAAGCTAACAAACATATTATGTCACGCCCCGATGGAGACCCCGCCAGACGAAAATCCGATAGCATCTCCCCTGTACAGGTGACAATACCAAACTTATATACAAGGCCTACACGACCACTATACATCGGTGAACACGACCGGAATCCAAAACAACACACGCAGATAACATTTAGGCCTCAGGCCATCAATCTAAGTAAATAAATAAACAGTCTATCACATCTAAATCTACCCCTTCTGTCATCTGGGCAGGAATACTCAACCGAAATCCAATCCAGAACAAAACTCTGAACAGAGGTCCATAAGGACACCAAAAATCCACGAATACATAAATCCAATTCCAGTCCTAAGTATATCTTCTAAACAAGATATCCAAAACCAAAAACAAATAACCAAATAAACTTCCACGACGAGGGGGTTTAGCAGCTGCACTCTCCTGACAACTTCATCCTGAAATAGATATAATCAACGGGGTCAGTTCAAAGAACTCAGCGGGTATAGTCGATATGCAAGTAAGATATAGCTAACAATAAAAATCATGCCAGTACAGTCTCACATATAGGGTATGTAAGAAATAAGTACAACAAGACTGTACTAACCTGAATCTCCTACCCTGATATAGGAGCATGTGCCTGACTAGAAGTAATAAAGTCCTCACCATATATATATAAATATGTATCCTATATGCATGACAATCATATGCACATCCAAGGCAACAATAAAAATGCAGCAAACACAATACAAATGATATCCATGCAAAATGCATGTCGTGCCAATGACATGGTCACCCCTGACGCCAGTCAGCCGCCTCACACGCGATGGTGAAGCCGAGTGGGTAGGGCTAAGACAACTGTGCACTCTGCCATCACTGCTCCTGAGTGACCGAGTGGACAGGATGCTGTCGGAGTACACCTATCCTCCTGCCCCAAACAGAGTGGGGGAGCTAAGCTCTCATCTCTTGGTGTCATAGACCAAAGGAGGGATCCCTGCCCGCTACCACGCTGCCTCATCGCTACCCATGAGTGGACCAGCGGAGCCTGACAAAGCAACTACACATACCCTCTTGATGTACCACTAACCCATGAGTGACGGTGTGTGCATGTAACATCCCAAATTTTAATTCCTATTTTCATTAGAGGAAAATAGAAATAATAATAAGAATAGAAATAATAAAAATAGGAATATAATAATAATAATAAAAATAAAAAAGAATAGAAATGATTGGTTCGTTAGTCGAGACTTGAATCATGAACCGTTTGTTTGGGAGAATAAGCTTCCCACCACTAAGTCATAAGATTACCAATGAGTAGGATATAATAGAATATATATATTGGTAGAAAAAAAAGAGATTAGTTAATTTGACTAATTATTTAAAGGGGATAATTAGGTTAAGGAAAAACCTTAATTTATATAAATTTTTATTTCTTTCTCTTTATAAATCTCACGCCAATCTCTCTCTCTCCTCTCATTTTATTTTCAACGCCGACGCCGCCGCTCTCTCTCTCCCTTCTTGATTGTCTTCTCGATTTGGGAGCCAAAGATGAAGAAAAGTCACACGATGTTCTTTCGACGGAGAACGTTGCACGGATGGATTGATCGTCCAGCTTCTGCATGCGTTGGATCTCAACACGGAGAGCAACGGAGCAATCCTTTCCTATCTTCTTCCTTCTTTTAATCCTCCAGATCTCCTCCTAGAGGGCTGGTTCATGAAGAAGGAATCCTTTTGATGACCGGTACATCTTGGATTCGCCTGTATTTCTGCTTCTGGTGATTTGAGCTGTTGAGGTTTAAGTTCGGTGCAAAGGACTACATGCATGGCGGTACCACAGCAAAGAGAAGGGATAAGTTGAGATTGTACCAATCATAGAAGGAAACATGTAGGAGGTCTTTTCTTTACGAAATCTAACGGTATAAATTGGTGAAAAAACGTAGGAGGTAAGTATTGTTCACCTGCAGTATAAGTAGTTATCGTATATTATTGATATGTTTTTATGCGCATGTTATTTTTAGTTATGCATGATGTTTTCAGTTACGTGATTTTACCGTTATGTTATGGGTAATGTTGGGGATCGCTACGGCCGGCTAGAGGGGGGGTGAATAGCTCTTTTCGTTTGGATGCCGGTATTTCACTACAACAAATATGACTTTCCGCAGCACGTTATCAACAGCACACAATTATAGCACGCTGTTAATAATAGTTTTTACAGCGTGCCTAATTTTGTACGCTGCGGATAATATTATATTTTTACAAACAACAGCATGCAAAAATAATACGCTGTCAATACTCATTTTAACAGTGTGCAGTGCACGCTGTTAATATTAAATATTAACAGCGTGCATTTTGCGCGCTGTTAAAAATCTTATTATAAAAAATTAAACTTTTCGCAGCGTGCCAATCATGTGTGCTGCGGATAATATTAGGTTTATTAATATGAGACTTTTAACAGCGTGCATTTTGCACGCTGTTAAAAGTCTCACTATAAAAAATTAAATTTTTCGTAGCGCGCCAATCAAGTGCGCTGCAGATACAATATTTGTTAATATGAAATAATAACGGCGTACAATTTGCACGCCGTTAAAAGTATCATTATAAAAACTTAAATTTTTCATAATGTGTCAATCAAACGTGCTACGGATAATACTAAGCTTGTTAATATGAAATAATAATAGCGTACAATTTGCACACTATTAAAAACTTCATTATAAAAAATAAACTTTTTGCAAATAAGTGCTAATCAAGTAATCATGCGGATAATATTAGCATTGTTAATATTATCCGCAAAGATGCATTTTGCACTGTTAAAGTATCATTATAAAAAATTAAATTTTTTACAATGCGCCAATTTAGTACGCTGTGAATAATATTATATTTGTATAATTACTTTTTTTTTATTTAACAACACATTTGCTATTAATATTAAATAATTTATTATTTTTTAATCTGAAAATAAAATTTTTTAACAACGCATTTGCACTTATTATTCTTATTAATTATATTACTTTTTTTAGGTTAAATTTTTCCTAAACGATTAAGCATTTTTTTCCTAATAATAATATTTAAAATAAAATAAAATAATTAAATCTATTTAATTTGTTTAAAAAAAAATGAAACTCAATTATTTATAATTGAGTTGGAAATTTTTAATAGGTTTTGAGATAGTATTTATCTTATCCCTAAACTACTAAGCACTAAGCACTAAGCAGTTCATTTTTCCCCCATGCGCCGCCACCATCATCCCGATCCCCTATCTCCTCTTTTCCTCCCCTGCTCTTTCCTCTTCTCGCGGCCCACGCTGCCTTCTTCTCCTTCTCGTCGCGTCACCTACATCGCGAGCCGCCGCTTTTCTTCTGGATCTCGACAAAGAACTAGCACGCGACATTTCCTTCGCGAGCTCGAACCGTCGGCGCCTTCTTCTCCGGCGCCCTCTTCCTTCAACGGCCGAGTGTTACGAGCTCGCTCGCCGTGAGCTCCGACGTCGCTGCATCGCGCCGCCTCTCCAGACGCTGCGGCGCTCGCTGTCCGCCATAATGGCCGCCACTGGTACAAGAACGATCGCTGTGACTCGTGCAATCTTCTCCTCCCACCTCGCCGCCCGGCAAAGATCCCATGGTTTTCCGCTTCCTGTGATTTCTCCACTGCGCTCATGGCGGATGTCGCCTCCGTCCCGACCACGATGCATAACCTTCCTAGATTTGGTGTGGCCTCCGATCGGCGCGAGTAGGTGCATGGCCCGGCTGGCCAGACACTCGGGTTACTCGCCTCAACTCGCTCCGTGGCTCGGGTCCAGCCGACCGTCCACGGCCGAAAAATGGCGCCTGTTTTGGTGCGACTACGAGCACTAGCTCATCGGTATGGGTAAACCTGGAGGCGAGGGGGGCATCCAAACAGCAGATGATCGATTGCTACGTTCAAACCCTAGCCAAGGTCCCCGACAGATTTGAGAGCAAGAAGCGAGAAGCTCGATTTGGGCCTTGATTGAGGTAGATTCGCACACACAATTTTTGAGTTAAGCTCACCAAAATTATTAGGACTCGACCAGTTAGAAGTTACATATTGAGAAGGCTAGCTTAAAGATCAAATATCTTGCTTCTCTAATGCAAAAGTCACCAAATCTAGGTAGTATTATTATGGTTCCTTTTCCTATAGGCATTATTAACAAAAATTTTATCGTGATTAGATTTGATGGATCAAATTGTGTCTGCATCTTGATTGGTGATGACAAGTAATATCTTAAGTGCCATGTATTTGGAAAAGGTGTAGAAAGAGGAAGCACTTTTAATATAGTAGATCATTTCAACAATTTGATTTGATAGAGAACAACAAAATAATGAAACAGAACATCAAAACTGCAGAAGGTCTCTAATTGTGATTCTTTGAATTGTAAAATTTGTTAGAAAAAGAATTTGCTGCCTTTTACTTATAATTTTTATATCGTCATTACCTAATCAGGTCAACTCTGCACTATGTCATCCTTATCTTGATTTTCCTCTTCATTGCATTAAATTGAAGAATGTGAACTTATAGAAAACTTAACATTTTATTATTTGTCCTTATCTTTTTTTGTTCTTATTAGTGAATTTGCAATTATGATAATATTATTTGACAAAATTTATTTGAAAAATTAGGTTGCTAGTGGTGGCATTGATGACAATATTAGAAATTATGTTAGTGGCGGTAGTGATGTCAATAGAGTAAAAAGTGACAATATTGCAACTTAGGTAACCATATTGACATAAGGAATATTGTGGTTTTTTTCTGGATAGAATCTTTGTTTCTAATGCTTTTAGATCATTAAAATAAGTTTCATTGTTTGTCATATTATTAGCTTCTTTATGCTTTTAATATGTCGAAAGAGACAAATCTAAATTGACCTTCACTTTTGAACTACTAAATTTTCTTGATCAGATCTCATTTGTACTCATGCACCATCAAATTACTTGACCAAAAATTGAAGAATATGAATTGTTTATATGTTTTACTCTCTCTTATTACTAATAGCATGTTTTGTTATAAAAATATACTTGGGAATGTTAATAATTTTTTATTGTTATACAGGAAAAATTGAAGAAGGTGAATTGTGGAGATGTCAGTGTTACTACTAAATGTAAGTCGCCATTGGTCTGTTGATGAAGTTGTTGCAGAATGGCGAATTGCATCCTCAGATCCAAAAGCAAAAGTGCATCACATTTCTCTTGGTGGATTTTGTTGGAAAGTTTGGATTGATAGAGTTTTTCTGGAAAAGGTGGATTTAATTCGACCCAATGATGAAATGTGTTTTCTTGAGAATGCAATAGGAAGCATAGTCGCTTGGTTATCTAAGTTTATAGTTTTGTGTGACTGATATAGATTTTATATTACTGGTTGAATTGTTTTATGAGACTAAGTGAATAATTATTTTGTAGGAAAGAAATCATGTAAGTGAATTTATATTATTAGTTTGAATTGTTTTATGTGACTAAGTGAATAATTAGTACATTAACTGTTTAAGTGTGGTGTTGATGATTATTTATGGTATTATAATTATTTTAGTTTTGATTTTATAATCGTGTGTATGTGATGTTAAAAATGGGTATAGTATTTGTATGTGATATTATAATTGTGTGGTATTTGTGGGTTGGATTATAATTATTTGAGTTTTGATATTACAATACTGCACTTAACCGCAGCGCGCGATCGCACATTACAAATGTACTTAATGCAGCAGCGATCCAAGACCGCAAATGATTTAACGCCGACGCGATTGCGCCGCGAATGCACTTAACTACGACACGATCGCGTGTCGCGAATACTTTAATCGCAGTAGCGATCGCGCTGCGAATCCAGAATCGCTAGCCACGCTGCGATTCGACGCCTTAATCGCGACTGTCGCGGTACCGCGCAGTATACATAATCGCGCGATCGCGCGCTGCGAATGTCTTATGACTTTCAACAGCTTAGCATTGTGCAGCATGCGATGCGCGCTGCGGATAGCATATTTGCGCGCTGCGGAAAGTCAAATTTGTTGTAGTGTTTGCTCGTCTACAAAACTAATTAGCGCAAGAGGAAGACTAATAAAGACAAGCAAATAGAAATACGAGAAAACAAACGCTAACAAAGAATGTAACGTGGTTCACGGCTACGCCGCTAATCCACGGTCCCCGATTCGTCCTCGGTGAATCACTCCGCTAAACCAATCCACTAAATGGTCTCTCCTTTGCACCAAGCTAGGTGGAGGTAACCTTTACAATCAAGATCACTCTTCTTACAAATAGAATGGAGTAAAAGCGAGTAAGAAGAGTTTAGAGCTTGTGGGGCACTAGAAAGATCACTTGGAGCATTAGCATTAGCCTCTCAAAGGCTTACACCCTCTCTTTTTATAGAGAGGGCTGATTTCTTCCCGTTGGCCGCCATCAGTCGACTGCCGCCCTTGGCGATCATTGCCATCCTACTAACGGCCTCGAACACGTCGGATCCCGGCCCGTTGTAGTCCAGCGGAACTCTTGGTAGTCGGTGATGGACCTCATCGATCATTTGCTGCCTCCGTAATCGACGCCTGGCCAGTCGGGATGGCGAAACCCTATTGACGATCATTCGCCGCCGTCGATCGATGGTAGTCTTGCGATCGGCCCACGTATGGCGATCGGCTGCACAATCCGATCGATCGTATACGGTCGAACTCCACTCGACTCGGAAGCGATCATTGCCATGACATGGCAGTCGACTGGTGTCGGGAAAACCCATCTGACACTTGGCCAAATGGCCAAGTTTCACCTAAGAGCTACCCTTCCCCGGGTTATAATCGCTCACTCTCATCTCTCGGAGTCCCTCGCCTTCGAAGTTCTCTTCGTTCTCGGCCACGTCCCTCGACAGCATCAGGCGCACGACTCTGCAATGCTCCTTCGCGTCTCTTGCCTCGAAGTCTACTTCCTCCGACTTCACTCCAAGCTTCTCGTCCGGCGGTCCCTCGGATGCTCCAAGCGCACGGCTTTCGCAAAGCTATCCTTCACCGACTCAAGGCACGAGTCATGAGATGTGAAACTCGCCACGACTCCATGTGCGAATTACTAAGTCCTGCACGACTTCAACGCACATATCACATCAACATATCAAACTAACTTAAACCCTTTGCCACACCATCAAAACCATATTACGACAAGAGATTGCCCTAACAATCTCCCCCTTTTTGATGTGTGGCAATCCATTTAAGTTAGGTAAAAACATTTGATATAAATTTTAAGGTAAGAAAGGCATGTAAAGATAAACATGATTTAGCAACATGCAACTCCCCCTTAATCCATGAAACTCTCTATGCAAATTTTCTCCCCCTATCATATATTTCTCCCCCTAAAATAATTAACTTAAACATAATTATTTCTCCCCCTTTGACACCATCAAAAAGATTAACACAAAGTTATAAGCTCATGGCATCAAGTATAATGGAGGGAAAATACCAAAAGCATGATTAAAATCTGAAATCAGAAAATTGCAGGCTGATTTTCAGGTGAGCAGTCGACTGCTATCAGTATGGCAGTCGACTGGCACAATTGATTCCGAAATTCTGATTTTCTAGGCGAATTTCAGAAATGCATTAAAAATTCTAGAAAATTCGAAAAATCATGAAATTTGAAGAGCATATTTCTATTAAGTATATCTATCAAGGAAAAATAGTTTTTCATGAAAAATCATTGTATTTTCTGAGATTTGCCAAAAATCCAAACACTTGAAAAACCACTAGTTTTTGAGCATGTTAGTATCCATTTTAACACCTAGTCTTGCTTTGAATTGTTCCAAAACATGAATACATAGATTTTAGATTAAAGAATTGTTTTGAAAACATATGAAATATCCAACCATGATCTTTGGGCAATATGTCTATGAATTAAACATAAGCCTTCCCCATGATTGGTCTATTATTGCTATTTTGATACTTTAAATGACCATCTAAATGCCATAGGCATTAGTGAACATTTGTATCATCCTAACATCTCACTCATGCTAAGTTTTCAATCAAGGTAGCCTATGGTGAGTGTGAGATGCATCCTAGGGGGTATTTGTATATACTTAACCAATATATTCATGCAATTCTATCATGGTTAAGTATCAACCTAACAATTAACATGATCATAATGACATATATGAATGAATTCTACATTATGATCATGAAACTCATGTATTCATCAAATAATAGTCATGCATTAGGTATTATATGATGATAATAAACAAAGTATCACCTAAAGCATGATTCAAACCTATTTCTCATGATAACGTGCCAAATTTCAAAAACATAAATCATGATTGCAAATATACATAGGGATTACATTAATCATCATGATTTAAGCATTATTACCTATTTATGGGCACGTTATCATCACCCAACACTATCTAAAAATGTTGTCCCGTCATCCTAAGTCAACCAAAATATGATATAGGTCAAGTTCATATGGTTGACTACCCTAGGGGTTTTCTAACCCTTAAGGATGGATTTTGGAACCCAAAATAAATTCTTTCCTATTGGGTTCACTAAATATTCCTTGGGGATCCATTTTCTAGCTATTACTTTCTTTTTATCTTGTCCCCTAGCTATTAGGCATTTGTAGGCTTTTTCATTTTTCTTTTCCTTGTAGCCTAGGCCTTTCTTGTTAAAACTTGCCCTTTGGCTCCCTAAGATCATATTTAAGGTGTTGGAGCCAATTGTGAATTTCTCTAGGGCTTTGGTTAAATAATCTACCTTTTCCCTTAATGCCCTATTTTCCTCTATGCATGCATCATTAACATCCAAAGGTATATAATCATGTGAGCATGCATCATCATGGCAAGAAGAGGTATCATTATTATTTAAACATGCATTTTCTAGCTTATATTCCAAAGTCTTAATTTGATTAAGCATGCTTTTATTTTTCTTTTTCATTCCAAATAAGTCCTTAGTTAAACTAGAAATTATGGAAACTATTTTCTTAGGAGAAGCTTTCGTTACCATAGTTTCCATGTCTTCTTCTTCTTCTTCTTCGGATGATGAGGATGTAGAAGCTCCCCCTTCATTTGAGCTCTCCCCACTTGAGCTTGATCTTTCATTTTCGGATGAAGAGCAATCCAAGTCATCAAAGGCCATCAAGGCCAAATTGGTGACAAAGGCATTCTCCTCATCCGATGATGATGAGGAGGATGAGGATGGGTCATCCCAAGTCCTTGCCTTGAGAGCTTTGGCCTTTCCTTTTTTCCTTTGTCTTCTTCTCCTCTTCCTTTTTCTTCTTGCTCCCCTTTTTCTTCTTCTTTTCTTCCTTCTTTTTCTTTTCTTCTTTGCTCTTGTTTAGGAGAGGACAATTGTCCCTTATGTGCCCCTCTCCTTGGCAATTGTAGCATATGACCTTCCCCCTTGGTCTTCTATTCCTATCATAAGATTTATCAAATCTAAAATTCTTAAATGCACGTCTTACCTTCCTTACCATGTAGGCTTCTTCCGTGCTATCCATGGAGGAGGAAGACGCTTCATCATCGGAGGAGGAGGAGATCTCTATCTTCTTCTTCCCTTTATTTGCCAACAAGGCTACTCCCCTTGAATTTTGGACTCTAGGCTCTTCTTGTATACCTTCAAGCCTTGTCTCATGAAGCTCCATGGTTGAAAAGAATTCCTCCAAGGTGCTCACTTCTAGGTTCTTGGAGATATAAAATGAGTCCACCATGGAGCTCCATTTTGAGGACAGGGGAAAGGCATCTATGGCCTTCATTACCATATCCCGGTTTGATAGCTTCTCACCTACACTTGTTAGCCCAATTAAAATTTCTTTAAACCTAGAGTGTAGTGAGGTTACCTTTTCTCCCTTTTCTAGTTTTATATTGGATAGTTGGGAGCGGAGGAGGTCTCTCCTTGCTAGCTTGGCCTCGGATGTGTCTTCATGGAGTTCTATAAGCTTCTCCCACATCTCTTTGGCGCTAGCACATTCTCCGATCCGGTTGATCTCTTGTTGGGGGAGCACATTGTAGAGATGATGCTTGGCTTTTGAATTTGCAAGGTGCTCTTCCCTTTGCCTTTTGGTCCACCTAGATTTCTCTATTGGTTTCCCTTCTTCATCCCTAGGCAAAACGAAACCGGATTCCATTGTAATCATTATATCAAAATCCATTTCGAAAAATACCTCCATTCGCTTCTTCCACCAAGCGAATTCTCCTTCAAACTTCGGAGGATGAATGTTGGAGCCGGCCATTTTGAAAATTGCTTGTTGTGGCGGTTAGTCCTCGACAAGCTTTCCTTAACTCGATACCACTTGTAGGGATCGATGGGCTAGAGGGGGTGAATAGCCCTTTTCGTTTGGATGCGGTATTTGCTCGTCTACAAAACTAATTAAGCGCTAGCGAAGACTAATAAAGACAAGCAAATAGAAATACGAAAACAAGCGCTAACAAAGAATGTAGCGTGGTTCCACGGCTCGCCGCTAATCCCGGTCCCCGCTTCGTCCTCGGTGAATCACTCCGCTAAATCAATCCACTAAATGGTCTCTCCTTTGCACCAAGCTAGGTGGAGGTAACCTTTACAATCAAGATCACTCTTCTTACAAATAGAATGGAGTAAAAGCGAGTAAGAAGAGTTTAGAGCTTGTGGGGCACTAGGAAGATCACTTGGAGCATAAGCATTAGCCTGTCAAAGGCTTACACCCTCTCTTTTTATAGAGAGGGCTGATTTCTTCCGTTGGCCGCCATCGATCATTGCCGCCCTTGGCGATCATTGCCGTCCTAGCGGCCTCGAACATGTCGGATCCGGCCGTTGTAGTCAGCGGAACTCTTAGCGATCGTGATGGACCTCGTCGGTCATTCTTCGTAGTCGATCGGCCTACGGCTACGAACGGTTCTCGGTCGAAACCCTATTGACGACCGATCGGCCGCTTCACCGATCGGATGGTCTTGGCATCGACTACCCACGATGGCGCGATCAGCGCCTAATCCGATCGTCGATACCAACTCCACTGACTCAGAAGCGGGCCGATCGCCATGACATGGCGATCGTGTCGGGAAAATCCATCCGACACTTGGCCAAATGGCCAAGTTTCACCTAAGAGCTACCCTTCCCCAGGTTACAATCGCTCACTCTCATCTCTCGGAGTCCCTCGCCTTCGAAGTTCTCTTCGTTCTCGGCCACGTCCCTCGGCAGCATCAGGCGCACGACTCTGCAATGCTCCTTCGCGTCTCTTGCCTCGAAGTCTACTTCCTCCGGCTTCACTCCAAGCTTCTCGTCCGGCGGTCCCTCGGATGCTCCAAGCGCACGGCTTCCGCAAAGCTATCCTTCACCGACTCAAGGCACGAGTCATGAGATGTGAAACTCGCCACGGCTCCATGTGCGAATTACTAAGTCCTGCACGACTTCAACGCACATATCACATCAACATATCAAACTAACTTAAACTCTTTGCCACACCATCAAAACCATATTACGGCAAGAGATTGCTCTAACAGGTAATTCAGTATCATGTTTAGATCCATGATAAGAATGTGATTCATGATCATGCATGTTGTAGATGAGTTGTAGCTTACAATTATATGCATGATATAGAGTAAGATGTAAAAATATTTCCTTTGTAAAGAAAATTTAAAAATGCTCCTCGTTCGAATTGGGGATTAAGAACACAACAATCTTCAGTATGCTCCCCATTTTAATTTTAGGGGTCAAGAGCATAATGATCTTTATGGTGCTCCCCATTCGTGATTTAGGAGATTAAGAGCATTTCCTTCAGTATGTATAAGAATATAAGTATAAAAGAAGTATTTTACTTTTTGACAGGGCATGTACCGGGCATCAGTTTCGCCCACGGGCCGAGGCCCTCAGTTTCAGTTACCCTAGTAGGTTCGGTGGTTGGCCACCCCGGCCTATTAGGAATGCGCGCATTGGTACTATGCCGGGCCCATATCCAGGATGATTATTATTTTAAAGTATCAGTATAAGTATAAGTAAAAGTTTTCAAAGTTAATCATTTGATTCAGATCTGCTTATAAGTTTTAAAATACTTAAGAGCATGGTTTATACAAGAGATATGTATTCAGAATTATGATTTCCAGTTGTGCTTGCATGTGTATCAATGTATCAAGGGTAAGAGAACTAGTTGCATGATTTCATACAGTGCATGTTTTTGTGAGCATAGAAAGTACTTACTAAGCGTTATTACTTATAGTTTGCATTTCCTTATACTGCAGATAAAGGTAAAGAAAAGCTTCAGTAAGGTGGCATGGCGGATGAAGTGCTGGGTGTGTGTGGCGACGGAACAGTGGAAGTAAAAGATCCTAAGTGCAGATGTCTAAATTAGATTTTTAGTTTCTTATGTCATGTTTGATATTGTTTAAGTGATGTAATGGTCCTTATGATTATTTTAGTTATTAGCATATTGCATTAGTATATTGCATGAACTTACTAGAAAGGATAAGACAGTAAAGTAGTGACATCTCCCCTGATAGAGAGTGGAAAGACTAGGGGGTGTTACAGTGCAGGCCATGTAACTGGTTGCGGGCTCAACAATAATGGAACCCCGTCCAGTCAGCATGCAATCATGCAAAAATGATGCATGATACTAAAGCATGTAAATCCAACCAAATATACCTATCCGAATAATATGCACAATCAATATGTGCATATCCCTAAATCCAAGTAACTATGATCCAAATAAAATAGGAAAGATATAATCATAACCTATCATATGCATGTATCAAGTAGGCACCAACAATATACTAGGCATATAAACATGAATATTATTGCAAGCTATCCTAACTAGCATATCAACTTGACTATATCTAAAAGATAAGTCAAAATACCCGCCTGATAATATATCCGCAAAAGAACCAGATCGTCACGATCGGAGACCTGCCTCGTGACCAAAACCTGCATAATGCATAACTATTGTTAAGCACAAAATACCATTCACCGACAAATCAAATACTAAATCGATTCCTTCCATAACCAATTAATCCAAAGTAAATCCATCAAATCCAAGCACACGACAACGTGCTAAATTACTACTATGTATCCCCAAGTGGACCCTCAACCCCTAGGTCACAAATTGTGATTAACTCTTCAATCCCAGAACATATCCTTGCAATTAATCTCACCATGATCAATACTCATCATATGAAAATATTATCCATCTCACAACCCAGAATGTAACCGAAATTAACCAACAATCATCTAACCATCCAATATCAACCGAATACAATACGATCAACCAAAAACACCTAAAATAGTGCTTACCAGCCCTAGGATCCCACCAGCCACCAATCCTTTCCCCAAATCAGATCCCCAACTCAATTTTCCAGCGGCTCAAACATTATTCACAGCCACCCTTGCACGACATTAGGGATCTAATGAACCTTAATTGGAACCCAACATAACCCACAGCTATTTACAACCATACATCATACAACCGCATTGTCGAACACAAAACCTAATAAAATCATAGATCAAACCAAACCTTACCTCAACCTCGATCCAACCCTTGGATCCCACAACTCACTTAACCTACCAATTACAATCGTACAATTGACATCAAACCCAATCACAGCGATCCCAAATAGGACATCTCAGCCCTCACAGCCCCTCAAACCCATTCACCGAAAACATAGCCCTCACAGCCGATAGAAATCTACACCTCAACAATCAACAACCAAACCAAAATAAACAACTTACCTAAAAGAGGAGATAGTTCGAATTATACCTGCAAATTGGAACCTTCCCCCGTTAGTTCTCTTCCCCCATTTGCTCAGTTTGCCGAAACCATCACTGCCCAAACCACAGAAGGATTTCAGTGAAATAAAACCAGCGTAACCCCGAAATCTCATCCAAGGAACAAGGAATCCGACTCCTACCTTGCTCCGGCGACCACTGGCAGGGATCGCAGCCTCCACCCCAAATCTGACAGCCCCCCCTCGCGACCGCACAACCCAGCGCCTGCTTGTTGTCGCCACGTTTGTGGACACCGACGAGGACACGGTGGATCTGCCACCGACGCAACCTCCCTAGCCGTCGACTGCCACGAGCGCCGACTACCGCAGGGAGACTCCCTACTTCCACTCATCCGCAGGGATCGTCGAGGACGATGAAGTCGTCGCCGTCCGCAGCGAAGAGAAACGGAAGAGAGGGAGAGGGGAAGGACGTCGGCTGTGGACGGCGAGCGTGCGGCCAGTGCTATGGGTGACGACGCGAGGAAGTAGGGCCCGGAGAAAGTGGTGTGCACCGGGTCGAAGATGAGGAGGCGGCGGCGCGGCGAAAGCAGCACGCGACCTCGATGTCGGCAATGAAGGAAGAGCACGCCGCTTGGCGCGAGGAAAGAAAAGAAATCGATGGTGTTTCGCGAAGAAGAGAAGTTCACGAAGAGGGAACCGTCGGGCACGGCGTGGAAAGAGAGAAATCCGGAAATTAAAAAAAATTGAAAACCTAGACTAAACAGGCCCTTTAAAAGCCTGTTTTCCCTATCCCCGTAATTATCTCGTACGACCTCCATTTAAATCTGGAAAAATTCCTAAAAATCCTGAAAAATTTCCAAGATAAATTTCTTAACTCTTTGGCCATTTTATTTTAGTATTTTAAATCTTCAGTATTTAACATTCTCCTCCACTTATAAAAATTTGGTCCCCAAATTTCCTACTCGTATTAGTACGAGATGTCACAACAACCATCTCATGAATCTGGAGACAAGTCACGCCTCAAGTGACTAAGTGGGGTTACTGATATCCCCTACAATCTATCACTCATGCTTCTAGCAGCCCTTCCAAAATATGAACTGGCTCAACAGAGGGTCAATACTGACAGGAAGAGGAAACAGACCGAAAGAACCACAGGTCAGACCCAGCATCCACAGACTACTGGACAACAGCAAAGTGGCCACAGTCAGTCGGGTCAGAGTCATTCTGGGGCATCTAGCCGGCCTCAGAAATCCACTGGGCCCTCCCGGTCTTCTCAGCAGAGTCGGAGGCCGCCCACTAGTGATACCCACTGTACTCGTTGTGGATCGAGAGAGCATATCGTCTCAGCCTGCACTTTGGGACAGTCAGTTTGCTATTATTGCAAACTTTCTGGACATCTGAGACGGGATTGTTCGTTGAAGGCTCAGCATATGGTTTCCGGGGTTTCTATTCAGGGAGGACCGTTGCGTCGATGCCAGGGACTCGAGAGGCGGGGCCCGGACCCCATAGCGCAACGCAGAGGACAGCTCCCCCTGCAGGAGTCGCCTATGGTATTCATGGACAGGAGTACACCAGTGCCCGTACGGTGTCACAGAGGTTGATTTGAGACGCGATGTGCGGATGCGATCCCGGCCCAGTCGATTATGCAGTACCGCCATTGCGTCTGATGCACATCCCTCGACACTAGTTCGAGATCGGCCGGCGCTTCGTGCAGTACCGATCCACGGCCTTCATACCATCTTGATCGGACTCGTACGGCCTTCGTATCGGTCCGAGCCCGAGCACGCCCACCTCTGGCGGTGTTACCACCTCCACCTCCTCCATTGGTGGATTCATGCGATTACGGAGAGGATGCAAGCCAAGCGAATCCGTATTTTTGATGCGGTTTCACTTTATGCATGTTCAGCTATTATGCTAGTTGATACTGGTAGTACGCATTTGTTTATTTCTCATACTTTTATGAGAGAGATTGGTAGACTACCTACTAGTAGATCACAGAGATTAGTCGTCTCCCTACCGTCTGGCGATACATTTGACGTTACCCAGGAGGTTCGAGGTTGTCCCTTAGATTTTGGTAACATCGTTCTTACTGTAGATTTATTGGTACTGGATATGGTTGAGTTCGACATTATCCTTGGCATGGATTGACAAATAAATTATCACCTAGTAGGGGATCTTCGATATCGAAACTATTTCCGAAATCACTCCGATCGCCTACTCTACTTGCCTATACAGCGGCAAGCCTAGAATAGGCGATCAGAGTGATTTCGGAAATAGTTTCGATATCGAAGATCCCCTACTAGGTGATAATTTATTTGGTATCAGAGTGCACAGCGGAAGCGTGGTGGGCCCATAACCCACAGGTCCCAGGATTGAAACCTAGCTCTGATACCAAATAAATTGTCACGCCCCGATGGAGACCCCGCCAGACGAAAATCCTACAGCATCTCCCCTGTACGGGTGACAATACCAAACTTATATACAAGGCCTACACGGCCACTATACATCGGTCAACACGACCGGAATCCAAAACAACACACGCAGATAACATTTAGGCCTCAGGCCATCAATCTAAGTAAATAAATAAACAGTCTATTGTTGGTGCAGTGAGGCACCGAAATCAAACCTGTGTTTTGATTATAGCAAAGACACAAGGTTAAGTCTATTTTGTTATCTCATGAGTCTACTTGAGTGTGCAGAAACAGTTTAAGCTTGAGTTGGAGATCTGCGACACAGTAAGTGCAAGGTAAGACTCGTGTCCGACGAGCGTAAGTGAGGTCGGATCCTCCGTTTAGGAGTTGATCTTAGGCGAAAATCCGACCCAAAACTTTCCATGAAAGTCTAAGTCGAGATCGGATGGTTAGAAACCATCTAAATCCATCACATTTAATATTTCTACATATTGCTTTGAGCTAACCCTTGTTTGAATTCGAAATTACTCTAATTCGAATTAAAATTAGAATTCGAATTTATTCGAATTCTAATTAAAATTAGAACTCGAATTAAAATAAAATTAAATAACTAAAGTATCCTAAAAATGGGCAAAAGGAACTAAAAGCAAGGTGGCAACTTATCCCCCAAATCTTGGTGAGGTGGCCGGTCAAAAGCAAGGTGGAAACTTATCCCTCAATTGGTGGTGAGGTGGTTGGATCTCAAGTGAGCGGACAAGGCTTCAAATAGAGGGGGGGTGCTTCACATCTTAGATACAACAATTATTACAAAGCTCTCAACGCCTCCTGGCGCCGCTCTTCTACTGACGCCACTACAGCAGTCGCCAACACAAAGCTTCACCGTTAAAGTGTTGGTAATCGTTTTAGTCGATTAATTTAAGTTGTGTTTTTCGAGCTTTTATATCAAAAAGGAGAGAGGGGCTTGTCTCTCATCCTTGTGTTTTTGTCGAAAGTTTTGTAATCGTAACTCCTACCTCCAACGAGGAGGAGTGTTTTAGTGATTGCCCTCCGTACGTGGTCTAGGACCATTAGGGCCTTGGATTAGCAGCCGGTTGGCTGTGAACTAAGTAAAACTCCTTGTGTCCATCTCTTTTTCGCTGTGTTTATCTCTCACTTATCGTTTTTACAACAAAAGAAAAGAAAAACCGTTTTGCGCTATTCACCCCCCCTCTAGCGCTCATTTCGATCCTACAATTGGTATCAGAGCCGGGGGCACTCAAATTTGGTGAAACCACCAATTTGAGTAATTTTTATTTCTTTTGTTTCCTTTGTTTCTGTCTACGTTAATTTTTGTGTTTTTTTTTAATTTTTCTAAATTTTCTTTCAGACTTTTCTTTAATTTAATTTTATCGCTTTTAATCTTTCTATTGATCATCCTAACAAAAAAAAACTCTTAATTACGATTTTTTAATTCTATTACTGATTAAAATTAGTTTTTCCCAGAATTAAAAATTCTTTCATATTTTTTTTAAGACACTTGAATTTTTCAAACCCTAAAATCTTCATATTTCATTTTATAAAGTTTTCTCGTTAATCTTAGCATTGAATTAAATCTTATTTCCACTAAAATAGATTTTCAATCAATTTTCAAATTTAATCAATTAAAAATCAATTAAAAACTTATTTTAATTTTTAAATCTTGTCTAGAATATAAATTTGGGTTTTCAATATTTTTTACTTAATTTCAACATTAGATTTTTTTTCTACAAAATAGTTTTTAATTAATTTTCGAAATTAATTAATTATTTTTTTTTACAGAATTAAAATTAATTTTCTAATTAGTTAATCTATTGATTGATTTATTTATCTTTTCTTCTTCCCGCATTACTAATCCAAGACGCAAGTCTTGGGACCTTTGTTGTCTGTATGTTTTTTCTTTTTTTTCTCTTCTTACCGTTTCGTGTTAATTGCCCATCTCGAGGGTTTTAGCACCGTCCGACCACTGTTTTACAACGGTGACGATTTCCGTTACTGGAAAGGTCGGATGGAGTGCTTCCTAAAAACCCAAATAGAGATGTGGATTGTGATCCAAACCGGGTTCACCCTTCCTACTAATGAAGAAGGTGAATCCTTGGATTACAATCAGTGGTCCATTACCACTAAACGACAAGTCGAGGCAGATGCAAAGGCGACTCAAATCCTGCAGTGCGGGCTATCCAAGGAGGAGCTGAACCGAGTCGGACCCTTCATCAGCACAAGAGATCTCTGGACGAGGTTGATCGAGTTACACGAAGAATCGGATCAAGCTAAGGTTTGCAAATGCGATTTGTTGTTCAATAAATTGTACACACTAAAAATGCAGGAACACGAGACGGCAACACTGTACGCGCCGCGTCGAGACATAGTCAACCAGCTGCATTCAATAGGACAGAAAGTCGAAAACTGAGATCTAATCAGGTATGTTCTAAATTCTTTCCCTAGGACCACCTTGTGGGCATCCATGACCGATGCCTACAAGGTATCTAAGGACCTAGCTAAAGTTAGAATAGACGAATTATTCTCAGATTTCAAATTACATAAGCAGTCCAACTCGGAACCCGAGAGGGGTATAGCCTTGTTTGCAGGTTCAAAGAAGAAGAAAATCGCAAGCAAGCCACCACCAACCGAGGAGGAAGACGAGTCCGAAGAAGAAGTTGACCCGGAGTTGACTGCCGAACTAATGAACCTAGCTCGAAGGATAGCCAAGGGACGAAAGCGAACCACGACTCGACCCAACCAAGGTAAGCCTAAAAGTTCTAATATTAGGTGTTATGAGTGTAACAGGTTTGGACATATCAAGTCCGAGTGCCCCAAGCTCAACCACCAAGCACCTAAGCACAAGAAGGCCCTCAACGCGACATGGGAAGAAGCGTCATCCGAAGAAGACGAAGACCACGTCTTCATGGCGAAATCGATTGAGTCGTACGAGATCGAACTCGAACTTGAGTCGAACACGAGGATGACTCGGACTCACGGTTACCTTCAAGTCAAGCCACGGATACGCATCCGGTTCAAAAGATACCCTTAAAGTGAGTCGAACTTTATTTAATACTTTACATAATACGGTTAGGTTTTTGTCTAGGAAATTAGTTAAGTCCGAGTCCAAGGTCGAGACCCTGGTTGAGGAGGTCAAACTCCTCAAACACAAGGTCTCCCTAACCTCTTCGACTAGTCAAGTTCGAGAAGAGGACCCAACTCGAGCTGAAAAGCTCGAAGTTGAGAACTTTCTCTTGAAAAGTCAAGTTGAAGATCTTAGGAACACGTTGGAAAGGTTCACTTCGGGATCCAAAGGACTTGACCTCCTACTTGGATCTCAAAGGGTCGTGTACAACAAGGCTGGACTAGGGTTTAACTCAAACACGACTAATAGGTCGTATATGTCGATTGTAAGTCGACATAGGAAACATGTCCAAGCATGGGTCCCTAAGAACTTTTTGATTTCAACTCTAGGATCCAACCCGTACTGGGTTCCTAAGGACCAAATCCACTATGTGGACAGACCGAACCGATTCAACGGTCTAGGGGGAGCCAGTACAAAACATGTTTGTTCTTTAACTTAGAAATTGCATGCTTTTTTTTTAAAAAAAACTTGTGAACTCACTTAGAACACGTACATAACCAACTAAAATCCTTCGAAAAGATTGACCCTCAGGGAGCCTCTTTTCAAAAATAACCAGTTAGACTAGGAAATAGTCTTAGGTGAGTCAAGTCATCATTTTCTTGAAAATGGCTTTGTCTAAGGAAGTGGTCGATGATCCGATAAAAGAAGGCCCCTGTGCCTCGCCATGACCTGGAAGCCATGATCTTGAAAAGGTAAACTTGACAAGCCTGGGGTCAAATCCAAATCTAACATAAAATTACTTGAACCTAAATGCACTTAATCAACTTAATTGGAAGTCATCTCACAAAAAACACATAAGTATAACATGGTTGATCATATAGACACAGGTGAGATGACCTAGGTTTAACAACTTACAACCAATTTTTTTTTAAAAAAAAATCTAACATCCAATCCAACCACCTTGTGTGTAGGATCAATGGATGTTGGACAGCGGTTGCTCCCGACACATGACCGGGGATCAACTCAAATTTATGAAGCTTCGATTCAAACGACAAGGATCGGTAGCCTTTGGGAATAACGGCAAGCTCAAAATCATCGGATCAGGTGATATCGAGCTTAACTCGAATTTTGTTATTAAAAATGTATTACTTGTAGAGAATTTTGAATATAACCTTCTTAGCGTAAGCCAATTATGTGACAATAACTATAAGGTCGTATTTTTAGAAAATGAATGTGTAATTAAAACAAATAAAACAGCTAAAACAATACTCAAAGGAACTAGGACAAATAACATTTATACAATTAACTTAATCAAATCCTCAGCCAAATGTCTTATGACACAGGAAGAGGAATCATGGTTGTGGCACCGACGACTCGGTCACTCGCACCCAAGACTCGTCCACAAGATGAGTCAGAGTGGCTTAGTCAGAGGCTTACCCAACCTCAACAATTTGGTTAATAAAATCTGTAATGTTTGTCAACAAGGAAAACAACCTAGAACACAACACAAGTTAACTAACCAAGAACGAACCTCAAGTGTACTTGAGCTCCTGCATATGGATCTATTCGATTCACATGGAGCCAAGTCACTCAATAGAAGTCAATATTGCTTAGTCATAATTGACGACTACTCCAGGTTTACCTGGGTTAGGTTCATCAAACATAAAAATGATACCCTAGATCAATTAATCAATCTATTCAAATTAATCGAGAATCAAAAAAACCTTAAGGTTAAAAGACTTAGGAGCGATCATGGTGGTGAATTCGAAAATCAAAGGTTCACCGACTTCTATAACCTAAACGGATACCACCATGAATTCTCTTGCCCTAGGACCCCTCAACAAAATGGCCTAGTGGAGCGGAAAAACCGAACTCTACAAGAAGCCGCTAGGACCATGTTGAACGAATACGACCTACCTGATAGGTTTTGGGCAGAAGCCGTTAGCACAGCTTGCTATGTCCAGAATAGGATTCTTATGGTAAAGAGGCACCTTAAGACCTCGTACGAGATTTATCACAATAAAGTACCCAACATCAAGTACTTTAGGGTATTTGGATGTAAAGTACATATCTTAAACACTAAGAACCACCTAGGGAAATTCAAATCCAAAACCTCCATCGGAATCTTCTTAGGATACTCAACCACGAGTAGGGCCTATAGGGTATATAACCACGATACCCTTAAAGTCGAAGAGACTATTAATGTAGTGTTCGATGAAGTACTCGAACCTACAAAACCCTTAATGACCCCAAGTGTTGAGCCCACTGATACCAAACTCGTCTCCGACCCTGAGATCGAGTCTAATCCACATCAACCAACTTCTCTTGTCGACCAAGTGACAAGTGATCCGAGTCAAACTAGTGTTCAACCAAGTCACCCCATTGATCAAGCATTAGGTGACACAAACCCAACCCAATCTAGGATTCAAACTAACCACCCTATCGATCAAGTGATAGGAGATCCTAATCTAGGAGTTCGAACTAGAGCATCCTATAGGAACCTTAGTCAAATTTCCTTAATTTCAAAGATAGAACCCAAATCAATTGAACAAGCTCTTCTTGATCCCGATTGGATTATTGCAATGCAAGAAGAGCTAGCTCAATTTACTAGGAATGAAGTGTGGGAATTAGTACCACCACCTAAAGACAAAACGATAATTGGAACAAGGTGGGTGTTTCGAAATAAGCTTGATGATAAAGGTGAAGTAGTTAGAAACAAGGTTAGGTTAGTCGCCAAAGGGTTTAGTCAAGTCGAAGGCTTAGATTACGACGAAACCTATGCCCCAGTAGCTAGACTCGAATCCATTTGAATGTTGCTAGCTTATGCCGCACATCGAGGATTTAAGCTGTTTCAAATGGATGTTAAGTCGGCATTCCTAAATGGATACATTAAAGAAGAAGTTTATGTTAGCCAACCCCCCAGATTCGAAAATCTAGATAAACCCGACCATGTTCTAAAACTTAAGAAAGCTCTCTATGGATTTAAACAAGCTCCTCGAGCTTGGTACGAGAGACTTTCAATCCATCTTAAGTCAAAAGGGTTTAACCAAGGATTAGTTGACCCAACTCTCTTCGTAAAAACCTTAGGTAAAGAAATATTCATAGCTCAAATTTACGTAGACGATATAATTTTTGGAACCTCTAACTCAGCCTTACTAAATGAGTTCGTTTCACTCATGGAAAGTGAGTTCGAAATGAACTTGGTAGGCGAGTTAAGTTTCTTTTTAGGTCTACAAATTAAACAAACTAAGGATGGTATATACCTATATCAACAAAAATACACTAAGGAGTTAATTAAAAGATTTGGAATGCAAGACGCTAAGATAATAAACACCCCAATGGCGATTAATGTTAACATAGGAGAAGACCTAGAAAGTAAGTCCATTGACTTAAAGTACTATAGGAGCGCGATAGGAAGTCTCCTATACTTAATCTGAGTCGACCCGACATCCTATTCGCAGTAAGTATGTGCGCCAGGTTTCAAACCTGTGCTAAGGAGTCTCACCTAACCCTAGTTAAGCGTATCCTTAGATATCTTAAGGGTACACTTAACGTTGGTATTTGGTACCCTAGATCTATGGAGTTCGAACTAATCGGCTACTCCGATTCGAATTATGCCAGTAGTAAACTCGATAGAAAGAGCACGAGTGGTTGTTGTCAACTACTCGGCTCGAGTCTAGTGAGTTGGTGCAGTAGGAAGTAACATTGTATTGCCTTATCTACCACCGAAGCCGAATACGTTGCGATGGGTGAGTGTGTAACTCAGCTTCTTTGGATGAAGCACACTCTCCGAGACTTTAGGTTGGACTTCACCAAAACTAAAATTTTTGTAGACAACATAAGTTCGATAAATCTAACTAAGAACCCTATATGCCATTCAAGGACAAAGCATATATAGGTAAAACACCATTTCATTCGAGAACATGTAACCAACGGCTCCATACAACTCGAATATGTTGACTCGAAGTCTAACCTAGCAGACCTATTTACTAAACCACTACCCGAAGCCGAATTTAGTCTCTTGAGACGAAAATTGGGCTTGTGCGTAATAGAATAGGTTAGCAAAAGTTAAATGCTATTTTCAAAAATTTTATTTTCGAATTTTATTTTTCTTATTTTTTTTCTTTATGCAAATGGAACTAGTTTAGGACTTCCCCTAGATATCATGATCCTATAGATTTAAGGAGCCAACACATCTCACAACACATAGTGTTAATGTGTTTGTGTATTAAGCTACCTAGAACGGCGTGAGATGTTAGGACCCTACTCCAGGTTCCAAGATGTAGATCAAGTGCGTCAATATGAACCTCGGAGTATAAATATGCAACTAATATTAACCAACTCTAATCAGGACTTGTTGATAATATCATTTCAATCAAGTCAAACTAGAGTTGAACATTTAGATGAATTATTTTCACATACTATTTTCAAAATCATCATGCTTGGACTTAGGGTTTTCTTAACCCCCCCCCCCCCTACTTTTTTTCTTGATTTATGTCAAAAGGGGGAGAAAAGGCCAAAGTTAAGGTTTAATAAATTCAAATTTTTGAATTTGATAACTTAACTTAAAACTTTGATTCTGGCCTAAGTTAAGGGGGAGTAAGGTTTAGGTTTCAACTCTTCGGAATTGAAAACTTTAAAGGCCCAAGTTAAGAAATCAAAAGTTAAACCTTTTGAATAATTAACCTTTTGACTTAACTTTTGATTACTTAACTTACACTTATTTTTGACTCTAAAGAGCCTAAGTTAAGTAATGTCATTTACTTAACTCGTTATCTTTTGTGTTTGGAGAACTAAAAGTCTTTTCAAGTACTCACCCTGTCGAGGGAGGGTTCCTCTAAGGGAGAACTTGAGAAATATTTTTACTACTCCTACTTTTGCTTCATGTCTTTCTGTTTCATGCACTTAATTTCCTTAACTTTGTGTGTTTTTGCCATAGATCAAAAGGGGAGATTGTTAGTGCGGTGAGGCATCAAATCGAACACGTGTTTTGATTATAGCAAAGACACAAGGTTAAGTCTATTTTGTTATCTCATGAGTCTACTTGAGTGTGCGAAGCGAGTTAAGCTGAGTTGGAGATCTGCGACACAAAGAAGTGCAAGGTAAGACTCGTGTGTCCGACGAGCGTAAGTGGTCGGATCCTCCGTTTAGGAGTTGATCTTAGGCGACAATCCGACCCAAAACTTTCCATGAAAGTCTAAGTCGAGATCGGATGGTTAGAAACCATCTAAATCCATCACATTTAATATTTCTACATATTGCTTTGAGCTAACCCTTGTTTGAATTCGAAATTACTCTAATTCGAATTAAAATTAGAATTAATTTATTGAATTGAATTAAAATTAGAACTCGAATTGAAATAAAATTAAATAACTAAAGTATCCTGAAAATGGGCAAAAGGAACTAAAAGCAAGGTGGCAACTTATCCCCCAAATCTTGGTGAGGTGGTCGGTCAAAAGCAAGGTGGAAACTTATCCCTCAATTGGTGGTGAGATGGTCGGATCTCAAGTGGGCGGACAAGGCTTCAAATAGAGGGGGGTGCTTCACATCTTAGATACAATAATTATTACAAAGCTCTCAAACGCCTCCACAACGCCGCTCTTCTACGACGACGCCACTACAACGAAGTGCTGCCAACACGAAGCTTCACCGTTAAAGTGTTGGTAATCGTTTTAGTCGATTAATTTAAGTTGTGTTTTTCGAGCTTTTATATCAAAAAGGAGAGAGGGGCTTGTCTCTCATCCTTGTGTTTTTGTTGAAAGTTTTGTAATCGTAACTCCTACCTCCAACGAGGAGGAGTGTTTTAGTGATTGCCCTCCGTACGTGGTCTAGGACCATTAGGGCCTTGGATTAGTAGCCGGTTGGCTGTGAACCAAGTAAAACTCCTTGTGTCCATCTCTTTTTCGCTGCGTTTATCTCTCACTTATCGTTTTACAACAAAAGAAAAGAAAAACCGTTTTGCGCTATTCACCCCCCCCCTCTAGCGCTCATTTTGACCCTACATCTATCACATCTAAACCTACCCCTTCTGCCATCTGGGTAGGAATACTCAACCGAAATCCAATCCAGAACAAAACTCTGAACAAAGGTCCATAAGGACACCAAAAATCCACGAATACATAAATCCAATTTCAGTCCTAAGTATATCTTCTAAACAAGATATCCAAAACCAAAAACAAATAACCAAATAAACTTCCACGACGAGGGGGTTTAGCAGCTGCACTCTCCTGACAGCTTCATCCTGAAATAGATATAATCAACAGGGTCAGTTCAAAGAACTCAGCGGGTATAGTCGATATGCAAGTAAGATATAGCTAACAATAAAAATCATGCCAGTACAGTCTCACATATAGGGTATGCAAGAAATAAGTACAACAGGACTGTACTAACCTGAATCTCCTACCCTGATATAGGAGCATGTGCCTGACTAGAAGTAATAAAGTCCTCACCATATATATATAAATATGTATCCTATATGCATGACAATCATATGCACATCCAAGGCAGCAATAAAAATGCAGCAAACACAATACAAATGTTATCCATGCAAAATGCATGTCGTGCCAATGACATGGTCACCCCTGACGCCAGTCAGTCGCCTCACACGCGATGGTGAAGCCGAGTGGGTAGGGCTATGACAACTGTGCACTCTGCCATCACTACTCCTGAGTGACCGAGTGGACAGGATGCTGTCGGAGTACACCTATCCTCCTGCCCCAAACAGAGTGGGGGAGCTAAGCTCTCATCTCCCGGTGTCATAGACCAGAGGAGGGATCCCTGCCCGCTACCACGCTGCCTCATCGCTACCCATGAGCGGACCAGCGGAGCCTAACAGAGCAACTGCACACACCCTCCTGATGTACCACTAACCCATGAGTGGCAGTGTGTGCAGGTCATGTAACTGGCTGCGGGCTCAACAATAATGGAACCCCATCCAGCCAGCATGCAATCATGCAAAAATGGTGCATGATACTAAAGCATATAAATCCAACCAAATATACCTATCCGAATAATATGCACGATCAATATGTGCATATCCCTAAATCCAAGTAACTATGATCCAAATAAAACAGGAAAGATATAATCATAACTTATCATATGCATGTATCAAGTAGGCACTAACAATATACTAGGCATATAAACATGAATATTATTGCAAGCTATCCTAACTAGCATATCAACTTGACTATATCTAAAAGATAAGTCAAAATACCCGCCTGATAATATATCCGCAAAAGAACCAGATCGTCACGACCGGAGACCTGCCTCGTGACCAAAACCTGCATAATGCATAACTATTGTTAAGCACAAAATACCATTCACCGACAAATCAAATACTAAATCGATTCCTTCCATAACCAATTAATCCAAAGTAAATCCATCAAATCCAAGCATACGACAACGTGCTAAATTACTACTATGTATCCCCAAGTAGACCCTCAACCCCTAGGTCACAAATTGTGATTAACTCTTCAATCCCAGAACATATCCTTGCAATTAATCTCACCATGATCAATACTCATCATATGAAAATATTATCCATCTCACAACCCAGAATGTAACCGAAATTAACCAACAATCATCTAACCATCCAATATCAACCGAATACAATACGATCAACCGAAAACACCTAAAATAGTGCTTACCAGCCCTAGGATCCCACCAGCCACCAATCCTTTCCCCAAATCAGATCCCCAACTCAATTTTCCAGTGGCTCAAACATTATTCACAGCCACCCTTGCATGACATTAGGGATCTAATGAACCTTAATTGGAACCCAACATAACCCACAGCTGTTTACAACCATACACCATACAACCGCATTGTCGAACACAAAACCTAATAAAATCATAGATCAACTCAAACCTTACCTCAACCTCGATCCAACCCTTGGATCCCACAACTCACTTAACCTACCAATTACAATCGTACAATCGACATCAAACCCAATCACAGTGATCCCAAATAGGACATCTCAGCCCTCATAGCCCCTCAAACCCATTCACCGAAAACATAGCCCTCACAGCCGATAGAAATCTACACCTCAACAATCAACAACCAAACCAAAATAAACAACTTACATAAAAGAGGAGATAGTTCGAATTATACCTGCAAATTGGAACCTTCCCCCGTCAGTTCTCTTCCCCCATTTGCTCAGTTTGCCGAAACCATCACTGCCCAAACCACAGAAGGATTTCAGTGAAATAAAACTAGCGTAACCCCGAAATCTCGTCCAAGGAACAAGGAATCCAACTCCTACCTTGCTCCGACGACCAATGGCAGGGATCGCAGCCTCCGCCCCAAATCTGACAGCCCCCCCTCGTGACCGCACAACCCAGCGCTTGCTTGTTGTCGCCACGTCTGTGGACACCGACGAGGACACGGTGGAGCTACCACCGACGCAACCTCCCTAGCCATCGACTGCCGCGAGCGCCGACTGCTGCGGGGAGACTCCCTACTACCACTCGTCCGCAGGGATCGTTGAGGACGATGAAGTCGTCGCCGTCCGCAGTGAAGAGAAATGGAAGAGAGGGAGAGGGGAAGGACGTCGGCTGTGGACGACGAGCGCGCGGCCGGTGCTATGGGTGGCGACGCGAGGAAGTAGGGCTCGGCTACCCCAGAGAAAGTGGCATCGGGCACTGGGGTCAGAGATGAGGAGGGGCGGCGCCGGCGAAGGCGAGCACGGCGCGACCTCAGCGTCGGCAGCGAAGGGGAAGAGACGACTGCTTCGGGCGCGAGGGGAAAGAAAAGAAATCGACTGTGTTTCGCGAAGAAGAGAAGTTCGCGAAGAGGGAACCGTCGGGCGCGGAGTGGAAAGAGAGAAATCCGGAAATTAAAAAAAATAGAAAACCTAGACTAAACAGGCCCTTTAAAAGCCTGTTTTCCCTATCCCTGTAATTATCTCGTACGACCTCCATTTAAATCCGGGAAAATTCCTAAAAATTCCTAAAAATCTCGAAAAATTTCCAAGATAAATTTCTTAACTCTTTGGCCATTTTATTTTAGTATTTTAAATCTTCAGTATTTAACATATTATCTCATTCTGAATTTTGTAACTAAGATAATGATGATATGTACTTTCAAGATGTTCCTTTATCACTGAGTCCTACTTAGCAATCATCTCAATAACAACCATAAAGTTTCCATTGTTATCATCGTAAAGTTAGCTTCTCATTACTACCACAAAATGTTATCTTTTGTTTAGTAAAAAATCTCACAAGTGAAATTAAGCAGTGTATGCAA
Source organism: Wurfbainia villosa (assembly GCA_025175895.1). Lineage (NCBI taxonomy): Eukaryota > Viridiplantae > Streptophyta > Magnoliopsida > Zingiberales > Zingiberaceae > Wurfbainia > Wurfbainia villosa. The sequence goes on from CM046005.1 coordinate 3,774,532, forward strand.
TACCTTCCTCTAATGCTCTTTTGCCTTCTTGATTTGATATTTAATAGCATGATCGATTGTTGTACCTTTCACTAACCTAATACATAACTCATACCAACTGACATAATAAGTGACATGCACAATAATTGTCTCATGTTTTTTAAGACTACTACTAAGATGTCCCTAATCACAGTATCCCTCATTTAATTTTTTAGTTGACTTGGTTGAGGCTCCCTTTTAAACAACTTGCAATAAAAACGAAATACTTTATTAAGTGCTTTTGAATAGACCAACCAATCTCGCTCTATGGTGTTTTTGACCATTTGGCAAAATTCAAGTATAGAAATTTGAAGAGAATTGTCTATTTGATGTGTCTTTGGGACCTTTCCTTGTTAATACATCTCTTATAGGATCATTTTCCACTACTTCATCCTTTCACTTGGGATCTAAATTTTTTTAGTTTCTAGGATCAAAAAATGTCATGTGGAATCGATGAACTTGATTCTTCATTCACTCCATTAATAATACCATCATCACTTTCAGAAGAATTATTTCCAAAGTCATCACCACTTTCATTGCCTTCAATCTCATTCACATCTTCTTCTATATCATTTTCAATAACTAAGTCTTCATGTAATTTATTATAATTGTTTTCTTTTTTTCTTGCATTATCCAAATCTTCAAGTGATGGTTTTTTTTATTCTTAAACAATAAATCTGTCAATCACCTTTCTTTGAGACTCAATAAATTCTTTAATTTTTTTTTTCTGTTTATCATGTTCTAATAGATACTTCATAGTAGTAGACATTCTAATTTTCTACAGAAAATTAAATAAACAAATCAAGCTCTCAAACAATCATTTATTATAGACATTAGACAAACACTTATTATAAAATATTCATTTTAACTTTAACCATGCTAAACTAGAATTTAAACAACTAATTAACTTTTCATAATCCTTTAAAAATTTCAAACTTTGCATTTCACTTCCAAAAATCATACATTAAAATTTCAAATATCATATTTGACAATTCTAAGACATCGACACTCCAAAATCAAATCATTCAATGCTCAAACATACAAAAATTCTCTGAATAAATAATTTAAAATTTCAAAAATTTTAAAGATTGATTTTCACAATTCAAATTTCAAAAAGCCTACTTTTGAATTGAAACAACTAAACGCAATGTTAACTCGAAATAAAAATTCAACTTTGATATTCGATTTGAGTTGAAACAGAGAACTTCTGGAGCAAAAGCTTCAATATCTACACAATAACACAATACAACTAATTTAATCAGTAATCAACCACAATTTATAAGATTTTAACTAAAATAAAAAAAACAAGTTTGGATTTTTCTAACCTTGCAAAATAAACTTGGAATTTAACTACCTAAAGGTGGAAATCAATCCAAAATATTATAAAAAGACACTGACCTATATTTCACAATGATTAACAACAACAAATGAGACGGCGTGCATGATAGAGATGTGCGATGAGGGCGATCAGTCAAACTTAGATTTGAGGATTTTTTTTGCAATTTTATCACCAAAACATAGCCCAAGTTGAGCTCTATCCAAAATCGTGGTCAATTTTTAGTTTCTGATAATCGATGGCTAGAAATGGCGGTCAGTCGATGGCTGAAATAAGTCTTCAGTCGAGTCGCCAATCAAGGGTCTCCCGATTCTATGGTTGACCAAAAAATAGATAGTCAATTCTTTTCTAGTGTCAGTCGATTGATATTTAGCAACGAAATGAGATTGTTTTGTCGTAAATGTATCAGTCGAGTCGCTAATCAAGTCTCTTCCGATTCTGAGACGGGCTAAAAAAATAGATAGTCGACTGCTTTATTGAGTCACTCGACTGATGGTTGATGACGAATTTGTGATATTTCATCGCCAATATCGGTGATTTTCTTTTTTCCGGCATTCTAAATTTGCGACGAAAGTTTTATTTTTGACGATGTTTTTTATTTCATCGGTCATTTTAACTACGAAAAAACCTTATTTGTCGCTAATTTGTCTTTGCGACGAGCTTATTACGACGACTCTATCTAGCGATGAAATTATTTCGTCGTAAAATATATTTAGCGACGAAATTGTGGTATTAGCGACAAAAAAAATTCATCCCTATTTCCATTTTTGTTTTAGTGGGTGAGGATTTCCATCTGTGAGAGATTTTAGAGATTTTTTTTTTTACTTATGAGGAAAATAAATAGTTGTGAAGAAAGAGAAAATCTAACTTGTTTCGTTAATCTTTATTAAAAAAAAATTGGGGTCGGCCTCTAAGGTAGGGTCCTATTCAACAATCCCACCTTGACCATCCTGGGGCCGACTCTGGGTGTAGATTAAGATTTCATAATAGATATTTTTTTCCTTTTGATGTTGTTGGAAACAACCAACAAGATAAGATTATCTATAAGTGATATCTCCTTCATGGACAAAATAAATATTTCATTGGCGAAGCACCAACCTAAATCAACAATATCATACTTGATGTTCCACTACTTGCTTATTTGAAACGTAATGAGTATCATTGATATTATATTATTTCCATCTTGAACTTTATCTGAACAAAAAAAGCCTAAAAAAATATCTTTATGAGATTATTGTTTTTTAAAAAACAAGTATAAATTAAGTTAATCAACGAGAGACAAACAACAGTTAATTTCTTATAGTAGTTCAATCATTTAGTATATATTTAATGGTAGTGCACAATCATTTTCCAAGTAGTTGCAATTAAGTTGTAAGTCTAGAAATTGGGAATCAAAACGACAAATATATTCAAATATGTCGTTTTATAAATATCCACATTGACCATATATAATATATCTCAATAATCCTCATTCATAGTCAAAGTAGTTGAAGGATAATTAATGAGTCCAACTTTTTTTTCTTTCAAGTTGATGCAACAATTGAACTTTTAGTCGATTTGCCAAGACAATGGATTCAGGAATCATATTCACCATGCAAAGTTTTTTTTTAAAAAAATATCATCAATCTAACACAAATTCTAAAATATCTATGCTGTTGTCATTAAGATGATGGCATGATATCAAAATAGCAACTTACCAACTTAGGAAGTTGCTTACTAGGCTTGTATGTGACATCTGTCTAGTTTATAATAAATTCATTCGATCATTTTTATATATATTTTAAATCTAGCACAATTAATTCAGATTTTATTCATTCTAACACAACCAATAAACTTCTTTCAAATCTAACACAAGTAATATATATATATAATCATATAAGTTATTTAAAAAATAGTATAATGTTTTAAAATGAAATTATTTAACTAAAAAAAGAAATTTAAGAGTAGTAAACCTACTAGCTATTATGTAGTAGCTAGTTGAAATTAAACAAGATGACCTAACCAAAATATATTGGGGTAAAAAGTAATAATGCACTGTAAAGGTTATACCTTGGATTTTCACTTCGACTTTCATTTATAATTAGTTACAAATTAAATAAGATTAATTATAAAGATCATCACTTTAGTCTTATATCTTTTCCCTATTTCTTCAAACTTTTAACATCTTCAATTATGTTTCGACGTTCTTTTGTTTTTGATGGAGACTATAGATCACTACTAATTGCCAATCATACCTACCTTGCTTATCTAATAGAAGAAATCACATCCATGTAACTCCGCGATCAGTAAAATACCAAATTATTTTTGATATAATTAAGCGACTCAAAGCATGATTACCTTAGTCACATTCGATTAACATTTGAGGTAAGTTCTATAGAGATTTTAATTTGTCTATGAATTTTTAATGGGTAAAAGTAAGATATAAAGGTAGACTTTTAGTAGTTCTGTAAAAGTTGAAAATCTGTTCAACTAGTAGTCCCCTGTCATCTGTCCTAGGACTGCGGCGAGAGGAAGAGTAAATCGCGGAGGGAGGGGGGGAGAGACAGGGTCCCTTGACACGGTGGTAAGACAGAGAGGGGGGTCATCTGAAGTCAGGGGAATTTTAGACCCCTCTCCGGAATCGACCCCTGCCCATTCTCCAAGAACCTCTTATCTTACCATCGGGTCATCTCCGTGGAGACTAGACTTTTAGTACTTGACATAACGAAAAATCATATACTATAATAGAGACATCATTGGATCGGCAAAAACTCATATAAATATATAATATTGAAATCAGTGGTCGAGTCGTCCATCCACACAATAGAAATAACTTAAATTATTGCCCTAGCAATAATATGTTTCAAAGCTTGTGAAAATTATCATGCCATCAATTAAGGGCAAGTGGCCCTAGCTACCCATGTTATTTCTCTAAATGAAGAAGATTTATAAATTAGGTCAATATGTTTTAATTAAATTAATATATATGCTATAATTTAAAGCACTGACAGTACAAATGAAGTGCGCCATGCAAATGAGCACTGGCGCCGAAAATTTGACAAAGTACGTTGCCGCATAATTCTTTCTTTCTAAATTCTGTAATAAAAATATCTGTGGGCACGTCGTTGATAAGAGCACATATAATGTACGTTAATGGGTATTATAATACCTTCTTTCGTATTAAAGACATTACGAAGGGATATTATAATACTTCAACGCGTTAAAAAGGACGTGGGATGGGTCATTCTGTTGTCCACCTCACATATTTTTTTAATTATATTTATCAAAAATTAAAATAAAAAAATTAAATAAAATGATTTATTATTTTTTAAAAGTAATAATAATTTTAATATTTTAAAATATTTTTAAAATATAATATAATTTTAAAATAATTGAGTGGATTGTGAATTCAGTGTTAATGTTAAAAGAGATGTCAATGAAAAAAATATATTTTTATAATGAACATGTGTTATGATTTTTAATTAGATGGTAGATATTATCTAAACAAACTGCATGCATTAACGGCAGGAACACGTAGACCCTCGTTATTATATGTATGCATATTTTCCGTTATGCGAGTGATATATTGACCAAGAACAATCAGCACACAAATATATATGCGTGATATCATGTAATTAATTATTCTGCGTACGTCGGTATCGTGAATTAATAATCAAATTTTAGAAGGTGGATTCCCATGGTGTCGGCGTTGGGCGGGACGACGAGTTCCACTGGGTACTTGCCGATCTCGTCTGCCCACGTGTTGAGATCGGGGTCCTCCGCAGCCGGGTCGATGGCCCGGAGCGCCCTCCACACCGCGCTGTTGCACTTGAATCCGCCGCCCAGCGCGATCTGCCACACGCGGTCGCCCTTGTTCACGCGGCCCTTGGCCTCCATGTAGGTCAGCGAGTACCAGATTGAGCTGCTCGACGTGTTGCCGAAGTGGAACAGCGTCATGCGCGACGGCTCCAGGTGCCACTTGGTGAGCTTCAGGTGGCGCCCTATCTCGTCGATCACCGCGCGGCCGCCGGCGTGGACGCAGATGTGCTGGACCGCGCGCTTGAAGTCCGGCACGTACGACTTCGCGCCAGACTTGGTCAGACGCCCCGCTAGCCACGAGGCGACGAAGAGCAACTTCTCGGAGGCGGGGAGGATGAGGGGGGCGAGGGTGGTGAGGTTCAGGCGGAGGGCGTCGGACGCCACCGCCATGATGTCCTTGGAGAGCGCGATGCCCAGCTTGCCTTCGGCGTCCACCGCCTGTGCCGCAGCCTTGAAGCACCGGTCCTCGGCGCCCATGTGCGTGCGGACCACGTGCATCAGCTGGTATTTGGACCGCCGCCGCTCGCTGCGCTTGTTGGTCAGTAGCACGGCGGCGCCGCCCACTCGGAGCAAGCAGTTGGACACCAGCATCGACCGGTCGTTCCCCTCGTACCTGGAATTCTCAAATTTCAATAAACTCATTCAGATAAATAGCATTTGTAGACAATTTTATTCGGACCCAATGGCTGCAGAAGAAATTATTATCTGGATTTCATGACAACGAAATGGTTATGAATGTATGCATCAGAACAGATTAACGATTAAAGATTGAAGGAATTAAGCTCCATTTAATTTATTTTCTTCGAGGAAAATAATTTAAAATTATAGGAGAAACCAAATGCAAAAGGTTTCAAAAATGAAGATTATCAAATTTTTTTTTTGGAAGTTTATGTTAAATTTTGCCCAATCCATTCCCCATCTATCGACACTGAAGTCTCACCGGCGGAACCCTAACCTCACCGCTCGGTCCCTAACCTTACCGCTCGGTCCCACCTCGCAGTCCGAATCCACATTTGGCCGACCACTAGTTCGCCCTTTATCTTCGTCACTTTCGATCCCTATCTGCCGTTTAATTAAACTACGACCTTAACCCTCGATCCCACTTCGCAGACATTGTCCTCCTCTTCGCCGGCGAGGAATGAACTTAAAGGGTAAAAAAACTGAAAGAACTAGAAACTTTGAGAACTGCGCATAACATGTGGCATGAACGAACGTCCCTTTCGTAGGTTTTCGTAAAAAAACTTTAGACGACGCACGGCGAAGGCGAGTGCGGAGCCTTCGCCGCAGTGTTTTCCTATGATCACGACGTCGAAAGTGTTGGGATGTATACTGAAAAGTCTATCTTTTGTATGAACATCTTTATTTTGAAATAAGAATCACATGATCATTGTTTGTATATTTATGATTATACATATTGTCTCATACATTACATTGTAGATAACATGATGTGTAGTATCACACGGTAGATCATGTTATCAGCTCCTTGTAGAGTATAAGTAAAGGCTCACAACCGAGATGACTTTGGACAAACCATTGGTATGGTTGTAGTGTGATTTGGTATTGGTTTGTCTTGACCATAGAATCACACTAATACACTTTGTGTGTATTGAGCAGGACCGACTTAGAGGTGATTCGATTTATTGCTGACTACATAATCGAATCGGATCTCAGATATTATATTGTACATGCTTTTAATCTCGATATAATAACGGGCACATATACTTAGTATTCATTTATTTGATTTACCAATGGGTGAGATTTATAGATTAAATCGATAAGCTCGGTAAGTTGGGAAATGATATTATTTATATGGTGTGCCGTTGATTATAGAAGGAAACCATGTCCTATATATTAGGATGATGATGCCCCCTTGAGGAGCTCATAAGGTTCATCATGTAAACCCTGCAAGTGGACTTGATCCGACATGATGATAAGGTTGAGTGATACTACTCATGGAGTTAGATGTTGATTAATTAATTATCAATAAATTAATTAATTGATGGACATTCGAGATCTTAAACACGGGGAGAAAAATGTACAAATAATATATGGAGCCCATATTAACTTATGGGGGTTGGTGAGGTAGATCAATGATAATCCTCTAGTAGATTGGATTATCATTAATGGATCGGACTTTATGTGGGCTTGATCCATTGGGTGGCCAAGATTAAACTTCTCCTCATGGTCCCTATTATAGCCTATTAAAACCTCATGAAGCCTAGATCCAATGGTTGAAAACAAAACTCTAGCTCCGATGGTGGAGATTAAATCTCTAGATCCGATGGTTGAGATTAAATCTCTAGATCCGACGGTTGAGATTAAATCCCTAGAACCGACGGTTGAGATTAAAAGGAGACTTAAGTCTAACTCTATAAAAGGGGTCTTAAGGCTTGGGCGTGGGATTAAGAGAGAAAGGTTAGGGTTTTGTTTCTTAAGGCTTGGGCGACAAGAAACAAAAGGAGGCTAGGGTTTTTGGAGAAGAGCTTGGGCGGCCACAAATAAGGAAAGAGTTCTTCTTCCTTAAGAGTAGCCGGCGCCCCTCCTTGTTCTCTAGACCTTGGCCGACGCCCAACAAAAATCCTCTCTTCTCCTTGGCCGGTGGAAAAAAGTCTAGGGTCTCTTCCCTTAGAGTTTTGGCCGGCGTTCACTTCTCTTGGTTCTTCTTCTTGGCCGGCGGCAAGCACTAAGCTTGGAGCTTGGTGGTTGGTTGAAAGAAGGAGAAGTGTTTTGTTTCTATACTTCCTCTTGTTTGGAGCGAGCAAGGAAGGAAGATTGGTGATCTAGGAGCTTCGACTTTTGGAAGATCGTCGCCCACACGACACCCAAAAGGAGGAAGGACATACAATAGAAGATCGAGAGGTATAACGCTTGTCTATTTTCTTTTGTAACATGTCTATAATTGTTTTTCAATCATATACATGTTGTGTATTCTGTTTTTATGGTTAAATATACTTGGACCCCGAATATAAACACAAAAGCCGGCGATTCGTACATCGTCTATTCCGCGACTATTCGTAGAATAGAGGTTGGTGGCTTGAACAACAAGTTTGTTCAAGTGACCACTCTAATCGAATAGCACAACGATGAAACGGTAGCTTGGGTAATCCCTCTTGTCAAGGATAATTTTTTTTATCCGGGGACGTAGAAGGGATCGCCATGAACAAGCGACCAAGTTGAAGTGGGAAGCGAAGTTTCCTATCTTCAAGTGGTATCAGAGCCACGGTTTCCAATTTTGTGTGTTTAGGATTCGGTTACTTTTATGCATTTTTCATATATTATATGTGTTGGATAATAGTAGGAAGTGCGTAGGTTAACTTTTTGGTTGCAGACATAGGATCCAACTATTATGGCCATATGTGTGTATGTGATTGTATGTGTGTAATTGTATATTTTGTTGAATCCTCGGGGTTGATGAGGCTAGTATTTAATTTTTGTAATTAGATACGACATTGTTTAGCCACTCTTTTTATTTTAGTTTACTTTCGATCTAGATTTCATGTACACTCCCTCGTGGAGTATAGGATCGATGGATGTAAATTAAAATAGTTTTTCTCGGCTCGGATCTCCGGATGGCTTGTACATGGCATAGGGAGGAGCGGACGAGATAGCGACACGACGGGAGACATATTGAAGACAAAAGCCATAATAGTTGGAAAATATTTATTTTTCATATTTATTGCTTATTGTTTGATATGCATGTCGTAGGCTAGAAAATTCCTCAATTTCAAATTACTAAGTGGGAGAGGGATATTTTTATAAATTCCCACGACCTCCATTACGATTTGACATGTGATGCAAACAAACTTGCGCGTCGGCTCTAAGTGCCTTCCTCCCCATCGGATGAGTTTGTTTGCGGATCACAAGGTCGAATATGGTTATAGGAAATTATTAAGGAGCGTGTGTACTTCCCCATCGGAAGGCACATAACCCGAGATAATTACCTTGGTACTGAGTAATGGTGAACACTTAGATACAAATATAAGTATCCTCCCCATCGGAGTCACTGCTTTTATTTGTAGGGCCGAAGAGGAACCAACTATTAATTTTACTTGTCAAAAAGTTAGATTGACAAGATAGTAAAATTAATGGGTAAAACCTCCTCTTACAAATGTAGAATTCATATACGTCCACACTATCGTGGCATACGATATTCTCGGTGTTTTAAGGTGTTGATTGATTTTAAAATTTTATTGTTTGAGGAATCAATAATTTTTTGAAATCTAATGTTTTTGATCTATGTGATTCTTAGATTTTCTTTCAAAATGACTTTCAACCCACTTGCTGTGATACTGAAAGAAAATAAACTTACTGGACCCAACTATGTTGATTGGAAGAGGAATCTTGACATTGTCTTGACTGCTGAGGAATACAAATATGTACTCTTCGAAGAGTGCCCTCCTAAGCCTGCAGATGATTCTGGGGAAAAGAGAAGGAGAGTTATAAGAAGTGGATCAAGGCCGATGAGATGGCGCAATGCTACATTTTGGCATCTATGTCAAATGTACTGCAACATCAGCATCAAGCCATGCCCACTGCTTATGACAGGATGCTCAATCTCAAAGAGCTTTTCGGACACCAGAATCGGGCTACTAGGTAGGAAGTCATGAGGAACTTGATGACGACCACCATGATTGAGGGAACACCCGTGAGGGATCATGTTCTCAAGATGATGACTCATTTGAATGAGCTGGAAGTCCTCGGAGCTGAGATCGATGGGGAAACCCAAGTAGATATCATTCTCTAGTCTCTACCTAGGAGTTTTGAGCAGTTTCACCTGAACTACAACATGAACAAGAGGTTGTATTCGTTGGCAGAGCTTCTGACAGAACTCCAGGCGATAGAGGGGCTTTTTCGTCAGAGTGCTCAAGCGCAAGCCATGGTTGCCCAAAAGGTTTCTACTTCTAAGCCGAAAGGCAAGAAGAAGAAGAAACAAGTTGGGGCAAAGGCGGTGGGAGGAACTCACAGAGGAGTGAAGAAGCCGAAAGGCAAGTGCTTCACTTGTAAGCAGACTGGACACTGGAAGAAGGACTGCCCCAACCGGAAGCAGAACAAAGGTATATCTTTTGGTTTAGTCATTGAAACATGTTTAGCGGTGTTATCTACCGGCACATGGTGTGTAGATACGGGAGCCATTGATCATGTCTGCAATACTTTGCAGGGGTTCTAGGAAACCAAACGACTGGCTGAGGGGGAGATTACCGTATACTTGGGAGATGCCACGAAGGTGGCGGCTGTTGCAGTGGGAGATATTTATTTATTTTTTTGAGAAAAATAAAGTTTTGGTTCTTAAGAATTGCCTTTATGTACCTTTATTTAGAAAGAATTTAATTTCGGTTTCTAAATTGTTTATGGATGGATCTTCTATTTCTTTTAATGATAGAGTTGTTATAAAAAGGAATAGGGAGATTATCTGTTCAGGTGCATTGATAGGAAATTTATACACACTTGAACCAAAAGCTCCCACGATGCAAATAGAAGTTAATAACTCATCTTCTAATTCCAATAAAAGAAAAGAACCTTCGAAGATGAACCAAACATATCTTTGACATCTTAGGCTTGGTTATATTAACCTAAGCAGAATTCAAAGGTTGATAGCTGATGGACCTCTAGGTTCATTAGTGGTGGAAGATTTCCCAACCTGCGAATCTTGCTCGGAGGGTAAAATGACCAAGAGGCCTTTTAAGGCCAAGGGGTATAGAGTCAAAGATGTGTTGGAATTGGTTCATTCTGATTTGTGTGGTCCTATGTCTATCTAGGCTAGAGGTGGTTTTGAGTATTTTGTCTCTTTTATAGACGATTATTTAAGATATGGATACATTTACTTGATGCGCCGCAAGTCTGAATGCTTTGATAAGTTCAAAGAATTCAAGGCTGATGTGGAGAAACGTCAAAGTAAAAGTATTAAGACACTACGATCTGATCGTGGTGGTGAGCACCTCTTAGGAGAGTTTAGGAATTACTTATCAGAGGCTGGGATTCAATCCCAATTGTCTGCACCTGGCACACCCCAGCAGAATGGTGTAGCAGAGCGAAGGAATAAGACTCTTATAGACATGGTTAAATCGATGATGAGTTATTCTGAGTTGTCAGATTCGTTCTGGGGATATGCTCTAGATACAATAATGTATATTCTGAACTTGGTACCATCTAAATCAGTGCCTTCTACTCCCACAGAATTGTGGACTGGGCGAAAGCCTAGTCTGAGACATATTCGGATTTGGGGGAGTCCATCATATGTGCTGAAGGCAGATACTGATAAGTTGGAACCTCGTATAGAAGTACGCATGTTCGTTGGCTATTCTAGAGGAATGAAAGGAGGTTTGTTTTATAGTCCTAGAGATTAGAGGGTGATCGTTAGCACGAACGATAGATTTCTAGAGGAAGACTATATAATGAACCACAAGTCCATGAGTAAGATTGTTCTGGAGGAATTAAAAGGAGAAGTCACTTCTTCAGTACAACCGGTACAAGAGGATATACCATAAGTCATTGCACTGCATATCACAGAGGATACACAGGTGATACCTCATCATAGTGGGAGGGTTGTGAGACAGCCTGATAGATTCATGTTCTTGGGAGAATCTTCTGATTTGATCCCTGGCGAACATGAACCTGATCCCTGGACATATGACGAGGCAATCCAAGATAAAGATGCGGTATCTTAGCAAAGTGCAATGAATGCTAAGATTGAATCTATGGATTCAAATCAGGTCTGGGAGCTAGTAGAACCACCCGATGGTGTAAAAACCATTGGTTGCAAGTGGATCTACAAAAGAAAGAGAGGAATAGATGGGAAGGTGGAGACCTTCAAAGCAAGGCTTGTTGCGAAAAGGTATACTCAGAAAGAGGGTATCGATTATGAGGAGACCTTTTCGCCGGTAGCCATGCTTAAGTCTATCCGGATTCTCTTATGCATTGCTGCTCATATGGATTATGAGGTATGACAGATGGATATCAAGACAGCTTTCCTTAATGGAAGTCTTGAGGAAAACATCTATATGAAGCAACCAGAAGGATTCATTGCAAAGGGAAAAGAGCATCTTGTGTGTAAGCTTAATCAGTCCATTTATGGATTGAAGCAAGCTTCGAGGTCTTGGAACATCCGCTTTGATGAGGTAATCCAGTCTTATGGATTTATTCAAAGTCCGGATGAGTCTTGTGTATACAAGAGATGTGACAGAAACGTAGTGATATTTCTTGTACTATACGTAGATGACATTTTGTTAATTGGCAACAATGTCAAGGTGTTATCGGACGTAAGAGTATGGTTATCCAAACATTTTGATATGAAGGACTTGGGAGAAGTGGGACACATCCTTGGGATCAAGGTTATAAGGGATCGCAGGAAAAGGATGTTGTGCTTATCTCAAGCTTCATACATAGATACCATTATGGATCGTTTTAGCATGCAAAACTCCAAGAAGGGTTTTCTACCTTTCAGGCATGGAGTTCCTTTATCTAAGGAGATGTGTCCTAGAACATCTAAGGAGATAGAGGAGATGAAGACGGTTCCTTATGCTTCGGCAGTAGGAAGCCTCATGTATGCGATGCTATGTACGAGACCAGATATCTGCTTCGCCGTCGGCATGGTTAGCAGATATCAGAGTAATCCAAGACAGGGACATTGGACTGCGGTAAAGCATATATTGAAGTACCTGAGAAGGACTAGGGATTATATGCTAGTTTACTAGGCAGACCAATTACTCCCTGTGGGTTACACAGATTTCGACTTTCAATCAGACAGGGATAACAGTAAGTCTACCTCAGGTTTTGTGTTTACTTTGGGAGGTGGAGCCATTGTATGGAGGAGTGTCAAGCAGAAATACGTGGCGGACTCTACCATGGAAGCTGAGTATGTGGCGACCTCTGAGGCGGCCAAAGAAGTTGTGTGGCTCAGGAACTTCTTGATGGACTTGGATGTGATTCCTGGTTTGCCCAGAACTATCACAATTTATTGTGATAATAGTGGTGCAGTTGCAAACTTGAAGGAACCACGAGCCTATAAGGCAAGTAAACACATAGAGTGCAAGTACCACCTGATACAAGAAATCGTAAAGAGAGGAGAAGTTGCTGTGGCCAAGATTGCATCAGAGGATAACCTGACAGACCCTTTCACTAAAGCCCTTCCAGCGAGAGCTTTTGATAGACATGTGGAGGGAATGAGAATCAGATGTATGACAGTTTAAGGACAACATAGTCTTTTAGTATAAGTGGGAGATTGTTGGGATGTATACTGAAAAGTCTATCTTTTGTATGAACAACTTTATTTTGAAATAAGAATCATATGATCATTATTTGCATATTTGTGATTATGCATATTGTCTCATACATTACATTGTAGATAACATGGTGTGTAGTGTCACATGGTAGATCATGTTATCAGCTCCTTGTAGAGTATAAGTAAAGGCTCATAACCGAGATGACTTTGGACAAACCATTGGTATGGTTGTAGTGTGATTTGGTATTGGTTTATCTTGACCATAGAATCACACTAGTACACTTTGTGTGTATTGAGCAGGACCGACTTAGAGGTGATTCGATTTATTGCTGACTACATAATTGAATCGGACCTCAGATATTATATTGTACATGCTCTTAATCCCGATATAATAATGGACACATATACTTAGTATTCATTTTTTTGATTTACTAATGGGCGAGATTTATAGATTAAATCGATAGGCTCGGTAAGTTGAGAAATGATATTATTTATATGGTGTGTCGTTGATTATAGGAGGAAACCATGTCCTATATATTAGGATGATGATGTCCCCTTGAGGAGCTCATAAGGTTCATCATGTAAACCCTGCAGGTGGACTTGGTCCGACATGATGATAAGGTTGAGTGGTACTACTCATGGAGTTAGATGTTGATTAATTAATTGTCAGTAAATTAATTAATCGACGGACATTCGAGATCTTAAATACGGATAGAAAAATGTACAAATAATATATGAAGCCCATATTAACTTATGGGGGTTGGTGAGGTAGATCAATGATAATTCTCTAGTGGATTGGATTATCATTAATGGATCGGACTTTATGTGGGCTTGATCCATTGGGTGGCCAAGATCCAACTCCTCCTCATGGTCCCTATTGTATCCCATTAAAACCTCATGAAACCTAGATCCAATGGTTGAAAACAAAACTCTAGATCCGACGGTGGAGATTAAATCTCTAGATCTGACGATTGAGATTAAATCTCTAGATCCGATGGTTGAGATTAAATCCCTAGAACCGACGGTTGAGATTAAAAGGAGACTTAAGCCTAACTCTATAAAAGGGGTCTTAAGGCTTGGGTGTGGGATTAAGAGAGAAAGGTTAGAGTTTTGTTTCTTAAGGCTTGGGCGACAAGAAACAAAAGGAGGCTAGGGTTTTTGGAGAAGAGCTTGGGCGGCCACAAATAAGGAAAGAGTTCTTCTTCCTTAAGAGTAGCCGGCGCCCCTCCTTGTTCTCTAGACCTTGGCCGGTGCCCAACAAAAATCCTCTCTTCTCCTTGGCCGGTGGAAAAAAGTCTAGGGTCTCTTCCCTTAGAGTTTTGGTGGGCGTTCACTTCTCTTGGTTCTTCTTCTTGGCCGGCGGCAAGCACCAAGCTTGGAGCTTGGTGGTTGGTTGAAAGAAGGAGAAGTGTTTTGTTTCTATACTTCCTCTTGTTCGGAGCAAGCAAGGAAGGAAGATTGGTGATCTAGGAGCTTCGACTTTTGGAAGATTGTTGCCCACATGACGTCCAAAAGGAGGAAGGACATATAATAGAAGATCGAGAGATATAACGCTTATCTATTTTCTTTTGTAACATGTCTATAATTATTTTTCAATCATATACATGTTGTGTATTCTATTTTTATGGTTAAATATACTTGGACCCCGAATATAAACACAAAAGTCGACGATCCGTACATCGTCTATTCCGCGGCTATTCGTAGAATAGAGGTTGGTGGCTTGAACAACAAGTTTGTTCAAGTGACCACTCTAATCGAATAGCATGATGATAAAACGGTAGCTTGGGTAATCCCTCTTGTCAAGGATAAATTTTTTTTATCCGGAGACATAGAAGGGATCACCATAAACAAGCGACCGAGTTGAAATGGGAAGCGAAGTTTCCTACCTTCAGAAAGTTGTACCTGCCGCACATGAAGGTGTTCTGGATGCTAACTATGATGGCATATGAATTGCGGTTGAGCTGGAGGAGATCCCTGGCGAGGGCCACCGCGATCGGGCTCGCGCTGCACCCCATCCCGCCCAGGCTGAAGGTGATCACGTCGTGCCGGAGCTTGAACCTGTTGACCACCATCGCCGACAGAGACGACACCGGGTTGTACAACCCGCAGTTGACGATCAAGATGTTGATGTCCTCCGGCTTCAGCCCCGTCTTCTTTAGCAGTGCCTCGATGGGCTCAAACATCACGGCGCACGTCTCCTTCCGCGCCTCCACTGGGTGGTTGTACGACCCCGAGCATACCACCTTCTCCGGAAGGTACGTGTCGTGGCCGAGGTCGGCGCACTCCAGGCCCTGCGCTGGAAACTCGATGTTCTCCTGAGGGAAGACGCCGATGAAGTCAGCCACGAACATGAACTCGTGGTTCATCTTCTTGGCCTTGTAGCAAGCGATCTCCATGAGATACACCGGTCGTGGCCGCCACAGAAGATAGATGACGATGAGGCAGAGCAGGAGGCATCCACTGAGGACCACGGTGGTCGAGTTCAGCCGTTGCCGGAGATCATCCAACGAGGCGACCCTCGGCATCTGGATGAGGAACAAAGCGACCAAAAGGGTGACGAGGAAGTAGATGCCATGATGGAAGAGGTAGTCGACGGCGAGCTTCGCGTACCGCTCGCTCTCTTTAACCATGTTGTTTCAGATAAACATGACTAGGCATATAAGCGTTGACACCACGTCATATATTATTCCAGATGCCCCGTATCTCGATTCGGCCATATATTATTCCAGATGCCCCGTGTCTCGGCTGAGCCATATTTTATTCCAGACGCCCCGTGTCTCGACTTGGCCATATCTTATTCCAGATGCTCCGCGTCTCGGCTCGACCATATATTATTTCAGACGCCCCGCGTCTTGGCTCGGCCATATCTTATTCCAGACGCCCCGAGTCTCGGCTCGGCCATATATTATTTCAGATGTCCTGCCTCTTGACTCGACCATATATTATTCTAGACGCCCCACGTCTCGGCTCGGCCATATCTTATTCCAAACGCTCCGCGTCTCGGTCATCATCTCATACCTCGGCAAAGATATATTATCTCAGATGTATGACTTCTCAACGCATGATTTATCTTATTTAGTCGTAGGAAGTGGAGGATATTTCCTGTTCAGGGGGTCCACCCGACAGTCCTTGTTAGCATTTCTCTCCGACCAAGAAACAGATGTCCATACTGATTTTCAGAGAAATGTCTACTTCATTAATGAAGAATTGTCTCCCATCAACCACGCGATGAACATTAATTGTTGGTGCAATCGGCCTAGGTCACGATTTACCAGACTCGTGTTGGACTCGAATAGTGTTTTGATGTTTGACAAGTGTTGGGGAGATTATTGGTACAATCGACCCAGATCATATTTGA
Source organism: Wurfbainia villosa (assembly GCA_025175895.1). Lineage (NCBI taxonomy): Eukaryota > Viridiplantae > Streptophyta > Magnoliopsida > Zingiberales > Zingiberaceae > Wurfbainia > Wurfbainia villosa. The sequence continues at coordinate 3,791,260 of CM046005.1, forward strand.
CGTTTAACGATGGTTTGACCATTGTCATGGGAAAGTCCAAGCATGAGTCTTGACATGGAAAGTCCAACATGGGTTAGCAAGGGAAAGTCCAAGCTTGAGCCTTGATATTTGGAAAGTCTAACATTGGATTGGCAAGGAAGTCCAAGGGTGTAGTCTTGGCCACGTAAGTCCAAGGGTGTAGTCTTGGCGGTGAAAGTCCAAGTCATAGGTACTTGGCAATTAAGAAGTCCAAGGGGAATATTAGCGACGTAAAGTCTAAGGGTGGAGTATTGGCAGCATAAGTCCAATGGTTGACGGCGTAAAGTCTAAGCGGAGTCTTGACAGCGTAAGCCCAATGTTCCTTGGCGGTGTAGACCACATTAGCATGACAATAGCTGATGGAAGCATATGAAGGCTAGCATATGGATGAACAAGTCATAGATGACTTGGAAGGATCCGATAGGCGTGAGGCTGACGGAGGTGGCTAAAGGCTTAGGTCTAGGCTAAGGGTGGTCTAGCAAGTATGGGGGCGCCATACTTGGGTTAAAACCTCACGTTTGAGGTGTATCAGTCAACTGATATTAAGGGTCGTCGACTGATGCGAGTAAACAAGGGTTTGACTGTGGAAAATGGCCTAGCAGTCGACTGCCAGCATTGGGCAGTTCATAGATGGCCTGAGCAGTCGATTGCCAAGGCTATCAATCGACTGGTGGTCAGGATTTCAAAAACAGAATGTTTCTGAGTCGAATGTTGCGGCTTGACAGTCGAGTGAAGGCTTGATTAGTCGACTGATGGACATGATCAGTCGACTGATGGTCTATTCGTTAGACTTATCCGACGTGGCTCATGCCATTGTGAGATAATGACTACAGGAGCAGTCGACTGCTAGGCGAAATCTAGCCTGATTGTAGGTTATAAAAGCAGCTCGGAAGGAGGGATTTGACAGTGGTTTTCTTTGATGATTTGGAGCGATTTGCTGGTAAAAATAAGGGTCTTTAAGGCTAGTCTAAGGCAATCAACAAGCAAGCTTCCAAAAGAGTTTTTGTAAAGTATTCTTTACTTCTTTTATTGTATTTCATTTGTAATTGCTGGAACTCGATATTCTCCTGAGGGAAGACGCCGATGAAGTCGGCCACGGACATGAACTTGTGGTTCGTCTTCTTGGCCTTGTAGCAAGCGATCTCCATGAGATACACCGGCCGCGGCCACCACAGAAGATAGATGACGACGAGGCAGAGCAGGAGGCATCCACCGAGGACCACGGTGGTCGAGTTCAGTCGTTGCTGGAGATCATCCAATGAGGCGACCGTCGGCATCTGGATGAAGAACAAAGTGACCAAAAGGGTGACGAGGAAGTAGATGCCATGATCGAAGAGGTAGTCGACGGCGAGCTTCACGTACTGCTCGCTCTCTTTAACCATGTTGTTTCAGATAAACTATATAATTAATAATTTACTTTGTTCATGATTTAGAGAGACAATGCAGAATTTATAGATACATTTACGATCGGCAAGAATTCAAGAAGATGAGGAAGGTGATCGCCTGTCCAATTAATTTCTTCATTTCACACTAAACTAAGAAAATTCCGCTCTCATTATTAATGAGGATGCATATCGATCTTTCTTCCTCGTAGAGGAATGTCCTGATCAAAGAAATAACTTCATGATCCAGCTAATTAAACCAGAAAAAAAAAGATCTACCAACACTAACACTTTTAAATGTAAGGTGAAAATTTGTATAGATATTATATATATTATATATGATTTCACCAGGATCGATCTTCTTTTTTTTTTAAAAAAAAAAACTCTTAGTCATGCTTAAAATTTTTATTTTTCACTTCCATAATTTAAGAAGTTCTTATCAATATTGAATCCTCCAACCTACCCCCAAAAAATTTCAACTAAAACTTCAATTGTTGCAACTACCTGAAAAAAACTCTCATTAATTGTTCTTCAACTAATCTGTGAATGATTAAAGAAGACTTAAGACAATCTATACTGATACCGAGAAAAACTAACTTATGACTAGGTGTATGACTAGGCATATAACCGTCGATACCATGTCATATATTATTTCAGACGCCCCGCATCTCGATTCAGCCATATATTATTCCAGATGCCCCGCATCTCGGCTGGGCTATATCTTATTCCAGACGCCCCGCGTCTCGGCTCGGCCATATCTTATTCCAGATGCTTCGCGTCTCGACTCGACCATATATTATTTCAGACGCCCCGCGTCTCAGCTCGGCCATATCTTATTCCAGACGCCCCGCGTCTCGGCTCGGCCATATCTTATTCCAGATGCCCTGCGTCTCGACTCGACCATATATTATTCTAGACATCCCACGTCTCGGCTCGGCCATATCTTATTCCAAATGCCCCGCGTCTCGGTCATCATCTCATACCTCGGCAAAGATATATTATCTCAGATGTATGACTTCTCAACGCATGATTTATCTTATTTAGTCATAGGACGTGAAGGATATTTCCTGTTCAGGGGGTCCACTCGACAGTCCTTGTCATCATTTCTCTCCGACCAAGAAACAGATGTCCATACTGATTTTAAGAGAAATGCCTACTTCATTAATGAAGAATTGTCTCCCATCAACCACGCGATGAGCATTAATTGTTGGTGCAATCGGCCTATATCACGATTTACCAGACTTGAGTTGGACTCCAATAGTATTTTGATGTTTGACATTGATGTCTGATAAGTGTTGGAGAGATTGTTGGTGCAATCGACCCAGATCATATTTGACGTTTGACGATGGTTTGACCATTGTCATGGGAAAGTCCAAGCATGAGTCTTGACATCGAAAGTCCAACATGGGTTGGCAAAGGAAAGTCCAAGCTTGAGTCTTGGCATTTGGAAAGTCCAACATTGGATTGACAAGGAAGTTCAAGGGTGTAGTCTTGGCCACATAAGTCCAAGGGTGTAGTCTTGGCGGTGAAAGTCCAAGTCATGGGTACTTGACAATTAAGAAGTCCAAGGGGAATATTAGCAACGTAAAGTCCAAGGGTGGAGTCTTGGCAACATAAGTCCAATAATTGGCGGCGTAAAGTCTAAGCGGAGTCTTGGCAGCGTAAGCCCAATGTTCCTTGGCGGTGTAGACCACATTAGCATGACAATAGCTGATGGAAGCACCTAAAGGCTAGCGTATAGATGAACAAGTAATGGATGACTTGGAAGGATCCGATAGGCGTGAGACTAACGGAGGTGGCTAGAAGACTTAGGTCTAGGCTAAGGGTGGTTTAACAAGTATGAGGGCGCCATACTTGGGTTAAAACCTCACGTTTGAGGTGTATCAGTCAACTGATATTAAGGGCAGTCGACTGATGCGAGTCAACAAGGGTTTGACTATGGAAAATGGCCTAACAGTCGACTGCTAGCATTGGGCAGTTGACAGATGGCCTGAGCAGGCGATTGCCAAGGCTGTCAATCGACTGGTGGTTAGGATTTCGAAAATAGAATGTTTCCGAGTCAAATGTTGGGGCTTGACCGTCGAGTGAAGGCTTGATTAGTTGACTGATGGGCATGATCAGTCGACTGATGGTCTATTCGTTAGACTTATCCGATGTGGCTCATGTCATTGTGAGATAACGACTACAGGAGCAGTCGACTGATGGTCCCGATCAGTCGACTGTTAGGCAAAATCCAACCCGATTGTAGGTTATAAAAGTAGCTCGGAAGGAGGGATTTGACAGTGGTTTTCTTGAATGATTTGGAGCGATTTGCTGGTGCAAATCAGGGTCTTAAAGGCTAGTCCAAGGCAATCAACAAGCAAGCTTCCAAAAGAGTTTTTGTAAAGTATTCTTTACTTCTTTTATTGTATTTCATTTGTAATTGCTTGTATTTCATTCTTATTGTTGTAAGAATACTTGTACGAGGTTTCTCCGCCTCCGACTTATGGTCGAGAAGGAGTATTTGAGTAGTGGTGTGTGATTGGCATCGCTAGGGCTCTTACGAGCACAATCTGTGGAGTAGGAACCATTCAGTTCCAAACAATGTTATATCGCTTGTGTATTTGTCTTGTGATTGTAATTGTCATGTTTATTCTTGTTATTATTATTTCCACTGTGTTAACGACGATTGTAGAGATGCAAGCACGAACGATCAAATTCCGTAATTCATCGAAGTGCTATTTGTTGGTGTAATCGGCCCAGGTCACGATTGACCAGAATCGAGTTTGACTCGAGTGATGTTTTGATGTTTGACATGGAACTTGGACATTGATGTTTGACATTAATGTCGGTTAATATGTTGGGGAGATTGTTGGAGCAATCGACCCGGGTCATGATTGATCGGACTCGAGTTTGACTCGAGGGAGACTTTGATGGTTGACTAGGGTTGACCATGTGGTTATTGTGAAAGTCCAAGTCTTGAGTACTTGGCATGGGAAGTCCAAGCATGGGTCTTGGCAAATTGAAAGTCCAACATGTGTTGGCAAGGAAAAGTCCAAGCTTGAGTCTTGCCATTTGAGAAGTCCAAGGGGATTGATATTGGCGGCGTAAAGTCCAAGCGGGAGTCTTGGCAGTATAAGTCCAATGGTTGGCGGCGTAAAGTCCAAGCGGAGTCTTGGTGGCGTAAGTCCAATATGCCTTGGCGGTGTAGACACCGTTTAGCATTACATAGTCGATGGAAGAACCTAGAGGCTAGCGCAATGGATGAACAAGTCATGGATGACTTGGAGGGATCCGAGAGACGTGAGGCTGATGGAGGTGACTAGAAGGCTTAGGTCTAGGCTAAGGGTGGTCTAGCAAGTATGGGGGAACCATACTTGGGCTAAAACCTCATGTTTGAGGTGTGTGTCTGGTGTGCCATGGGGCGGACCGCTCGAGTCGACTTGAGTTCGACCGCGTTAGGGTGAAAAGTCTCGGCGTCGATCGCTCATCGAGCAAATATTGATGATGATCGACTACCATACATGGCGATCATTCACGGTTTAGTCACGAGCACAGAATGCTCCGTAGCCGACTGGGCAGTCGACTACGGGGCTGGCAGTCGACTGCCAATGTTGGCAGTCGACTGGTGAGAGTCCCGTTGGAACTTTTCCAGCGTGGATTGAGCCGTTGTCTCACAGCAACAGTGACATCAGTCGACTGGTGACTTATGGCAGTCGACTGATCGGCGGAAATCCAGCCCGATGCAGGTTAAAAAGAGGAGCTCGTGGAGGATTTCGGCATTGGTTCTTTGGGAGCTTTGGTGAGGCGATTTGAAGGTGCATTTCAGGGTCCTTCAAGCTCATCCAAGCAACCGACAAGCAAGCGCTCAAAACCCTAGTTTGTAAAGTGTTCTTTACATTTTCACTTGTATTTGCTTGTTTACTTTGCATTACTTATTGTAATCACTTGTAAGAGGTTTCTCCACCTCCGACGTGTTGTCGAGAAGGAGTTTATTGCTTAGTAGTGTTTGTGGCATCGCTAGAGCTCTTTAGAGCTCGATCCGTGGAGTAGGAACCGTTCAGTTCCGAACCATGTTACATAGTTGTGTTGTGCTTGTGTTCTTGTTGTATTTTCATTATTATTTATTCCGCTGCGTACTAACAAGAATTGTAGCAAGCAAACGCGAACGTTTTCCATCAACGTATAGCAAGACGCTATTCACCCCCCTCTAGCGGGCGCACAGGTCCTAACAAGTGGTATCAGAGCGAGGTCGCTCTTGAAGTTTAACAACTAAGGGAGCACGCTAGAGGGTGAAGATGGAGTTGGAAGAAAGACTAGGTTGGGACATCAACACACCGGTGCCCTACACCCTATACGGACGAGAAGGCTTCAATTCTTGGAAGAGAAGAATTGAAGATTTTATTATGATGAGAGATTTTGAAGAGTGGTCAATTTTGATGGATGGATTTGTATATCCAAAAGGACCAAAGAGTGGTTTCCTCAAGAAGAAGAAATGGAGTGAAGATCAAATCCAAGCTTTCGAGAAAAACATGAAGGTAGTAAAATTTATTTTTGATTTGATCCCTAACGATATTGTGTGTATGTTAGGAGATTATATGGATGCTAAGGAGTTATGGAGCCAAGTGGCAAAGCTCCATGAAAACTCATCATCGGTCCAAGAAGAAGAAGAAGAAGAAGAGGAGTGCTCACCCTCTCAAGCTCAAAAGGAAGCAAGTACATCGTCATCCAAAGAGCTTGAGGATTCGGAAGTTGATAGGGAATCAACCTCTGAATCGGTGGAAGAAGAGGAGACCTCCACCTCTAGGATTTAGGGGGAGGAGATTAGGGCATCCTCAATACCGGAGCAACAAGAAGAACCATCTACATCCGGTAGAGAGGAAGAGCAAGCTCAAGAATCCACTCCGACCACCACAACCACCCTAGGTAACTCAAACATGGTAATTCAAAATAAAAATAATATTATGTGTTTTGAGTGTAGAGAATTTGGGCATTATAAGAGTAAGTCCCCAAAGAAAGTCAAGAAGACTCCTCCGGCACCAAAACCTCAAGAAAGATCAAAAGATGCCGGTGCCCCCACTAGAAGAAGCAAAGAGCACGTCATTTGTTTCAAGTGCCAACAACCGGGACATTATCGGAGTCAATGCCCGAAGGGGGAAAAGAAGAGGCAAAATGGAGCAGCACAAGTAGGGGGAGCCTCTAAGGCAAACCCTAAGGTATATCTAAATAATGCTCCTTCTAATTTAAATGTTAAAAAACATGCTAGGAATTTTAATTCTCTTGCAATTTATGGAAAGCATGCTAATAGGAACAAGTACATTTATTTAGGAGCTAAGAATTTTCATTTTGAAAATAAGGAGAAATTTGGGACTAATGTCCCTAAAAACAATTCATCTAAGGACAAACCTAGGTCAAATAACACTAGACCAATTTTACCTAGGGAGACAATTAGAAAGGTGCAAGAGCACCTAGGTTTTAATTCCAAATGGACTAGGCATATGCCTAGAAAAAACCATGCCCGAGGATTAAATCAAAATTCTAAAATTGGGCAATTAGAATTAGAGAACCAAACCTTGAGGTCAAGGCTTCAGAAATTAGAAAAGACCCTTAGGAATATACAAAATCAATTTAAAGGGTCAAATGATCAAAAGTCTAGGTCCAAAAGTCAAAGTCAACACCTAGGGCCCAAGAGAGAAAAGTCAACCAAGGGCAAGAAAGGGTTTGGGTCACAAACCTAAGCCTAAGGTGGCTTATCATAGTGTTCCATTTGATTATGGAACACAAGTTAGGTCTAGGAAAGCCAAGGTCACAAGGGAAGCCATCCCTAGAGTTGATCATGGTGTGTGCCTAGTGGCTAGGGTTTCAAGGAAACCTAGGGTGGCCACTAAGAAGGTTGCAAGGGGAGTTACCCCTAGAGTCAACCTAGGTAAGACCACAATGACCAAGGCTACCAAGCCTAGGAAGGTCATTAGGAAGGTATCTAGGGAGGGTATCCCTAAGGAATACCTAATTAACCCTAGGAGCTCAAATAGGTTTTGGGTTCCTAAGAGTGTGATTGATTCACGCTAGATGGGTTAGGGTGTGCCAACCTTAAATGGATGAGTAGTTAACCTAACCATGGTAAAGGTGACATTTTAGGTCATTTTCAAGGTTATGGATACCTTGGAAATAGATTTGATTTTTGATCCTAAAAGATTTTAGGATGTGTCAATACATTCTTGGAATTATGAAAAATCAATCAAATTGGCACAATTTAGGTTTAGAGGCTATAGTGTGTCATTTTGGGTTTTTGGTACACTTGGGAGAAAATTAATAATATGGCAAATAAATCTAATTATAACAAATGACAACTAATATTAAAATTTAGGTATTATTATACCTATACTTTTTATATGCCATGCTTTGTTTTCCATATAACATGCCATGACATCATATTTATTTTTATCATTTATATGTCATGATCATGTTTAGGATTAAGGATTAAATGTCATGTGTTTTTAGATTCAATCATATGCCATGGCATCATGATTATGAGCATGTGTCTATTTATATCATCTCTAATGCCATAATCACTCATGCATTTAAGATAATTTGATTAAAATTGAGTTAAGAACAATTGGCATGACTTGGAGTCCCATTTATAAGGGAATCAAGTAGAGTTGCTTTAGAAAATGCATGAAACCCTAGATTAGGGAGAACAAAACCCATATCTCACATCACATTGATACGTATGTGTATTTATACACTCTAGATACATGTGAGATGTTAGGATATGAGTTAAGTTCAAGGTGCATAGTTTTTGCATCTAGATGAATTAAAAACTCATCTAATTTCATTGGTGGATCATTGAAAAAGCTTGTGTACAAGTCATGTACATTGAGCCCAAGGAATATGATCTAAAATAAATGTTTTGAAAACATTTTAAAATCTTTTTGAAAAACCTTGGTGAAGTCTATCTTTTGATAGTAATCATCATTGATGAGATTGATACAAAGTGAGCTAAAACTTTGAAGTTTTTATTCACTTTAGGATTTTGTATCAATTTCGATATTTTATGGGTAAAATATTTTTCTATCATTTTTCACCCATTGTATTGACTATAAGTAATATACGTATGAATTTTCACGATTTTTCAAAATATGTAGAATTACTTATGCTTTTTCAAAATTCGATTCTGATAGTTGAAATTCGGGAATTTCAGTTATAAGTCGACTGCCAACAAGTGGCAGTCGACTGATGCAAGGGCAGTTCGACTGCTTCTGTCAGGAGTCGACTGCTAGACTGATTTCGAGTTAACAAGAGTTGTTTAGCCCGTGTTCAGCTATGGTAAAGGTCCCTAACCACTCCTAATCCTAGGATATGCTTTGGGAAGCATTAGAAAGGGTGAAAATCCATTGGATATGGATTAGGAGAGTTGTTTAGGGTTTGTATCAATTTTAAGGTGAGGAAAAGTTCTATGTTGAACTTTGAACCTTAATTTTGATAGTTTAGAGTTCCTATTGGCTTAGGGACTTCCCAGGGACATTATTGGTGTAATGGTCAAGAGGGAGCAAGCCTTTAGGGGGAGGTATCCATCATGAGATGATGGATGTGTTTTTCTCTTCTTGAAGGGGAGAAGTTATGGGGAGAGTGTCATCAATTAGGAAAATTGATGGGTTTTTGAAATACCCAATTTGGAAATTGGGAGAGTGAATAGGATTGCCTCTCTTGAGTGATATGAGATTTATCACTAGGAAGATGGTAGGCATCCTAGGTATATTTGGACCAAGGGGGAGATTGTAAGATCTCATTGGGACATGAGACATTGACCTCCTTGGAGAGAACCTTTTTGATGTATGTCAAAAAGGAGGATAATGTTTTGGGGGAGAATTTAAGATTACCAATTTGAGAAATTGGTAAGGGAATTTGAGTTAGGGGCCTAGCTCAAGGTTGTTTTTGTCAAACATCAAAAAGGGGGAGATTGTTAGTGCAATCGGCCCAGGTCACGATTGACCAGACTCGAGTTTAACTCGAGTGATATTTTGATGTTTGACATAGTATGGTTGACATGGAACTTGGACATTGATGTTTGCCATTAATGTCGGTTAATATGTTGGGGAGATTGTTAGAGAAATCGACCCGGGTCATGATTGACCGGACTCGAGTTTGACTCGAGGGAGACTTTGATGGTTGACTAGGGTTGACCATGTGGTTATTGGGAAAGTCCAAGTCTTGAGTACTTGGCATGGGAAGTCCAAGCATGGGTCTTGGAAAATTGAAAGTCCAACATGTGTTGGCAAGAAAAAGTCCAAGCTTGAGTCTTAGCATTTGAGAAGTCCAAGGGGCTTGATATTGGCGGCGTAAAGTCCAAGCAGGAGTCTTGGCAGCATAAGTCCAATGGTTGACGGCGTAAAGTCCAAGCGGAGTCTTGGTGGTGTAAGTCCAATGTGCCTTGGCGGTGTAGACACCGTTTAGCATGACATAGCTTATGGAAGCACCTAGAGGCTAGCGCAATGGATGAACAAGTCATGGATGACTTGGAGGGATCCGAGAGGCGTGAGGCTGATGGAGGTGGCTAGAAGGCTTAGGTCTAGACTAAGGGTCGTCTAGCAAGTATGGGGGGACCATACTTGGGCTAAAACCTCATGTTTGAGGTGTGCGGTCATTTGTTATTATGGTAGGATTCGTGGCCGTCGTTTAAGTGGCGTTTAGGGGCCAAAAGTCTCGCCAATCATTCTTGGTTTAGTCACGAGCACAATGCTCATGAGCCGATCGGGCGATTACGGACGAAATGACCGCTAATGTTGGCAATGATCGTGAGAGTCCCGTTGGAACTTTTCCAGTGTGGATCGAGCCGTTGTCTCACGACAACAGTGACATCAGTCGACTGATGACTTATGACAGTCGACTGATCGGTGGAAATTCAGCCCGATGCAGGTTAAAAAGAGGAGCTCGTGGAGGATTTCGACATTGGTTCTTTGAGAGCTTTGGTGAGGCGATTTGAAGGCGATTTGCAGGTGCATTTCAGGGTCCTTCAAGCTTATCCAAGCAACCGACAAGCAAGTGCTCAAAACCCTAGTTTGTAAAGTGTTCTTTACATTTTCACTTGTATTTGCTTGTTTACTTTGCATTACTTATTGTAATCACTTGTAAGAGGTTTCTCCACCTCTGACGTGTTGTCGAGAAGGAGTTTATTGCTTAGTGGTGTTTGTGGCATCGCTAGAGCTCTTTAGAGCTCGATCCGTGGAGTAGGAACCGTTCGGTTCTGAACCACGTTACATAGTTGTGTTGTGCTTGTGTTCTTGTTGTATTTTCATTATTGTTTATTCCGCTGCGTACTAACAAGAATTGTAGCAAGCAAACGCGAACGTTTTCCATCGACGTATAGCACGACGCTATTCACCCCCTCTAGCGGGCGCACAGGTCCTAACACTATTCACCCCCTCTAGCGGCCACCGATATCCTAACAATTTGTATCAGAGCTTGGAGCTCTTCTACGGACTAACACCCGAGAGCAAAAAATGCTAGAGGGAAGATGGAGTTTGAAGAACAATTAGGATGGGATATCAACACTCCGATCCCGTACACCTTCTATGGACAAGAAGGGTTTAGCCAATGGAGGGCACGGATTGAAGACTTTATTATGATGAGGGACTTCGAAGAATGGTCCACATTAATGGAAGGATTCAAATATCCGAGAAGGCCAAAGGGAGGTTTCCTCAAAATGAAGAAGTGGATCGGGGAACAAATTCAAGAATTCGAGATAAACAAGAAGGTAATAAAATTCTTGGTTGATTTGATTCCTAACGATATATTGTGTAGATTAGGTGAGTACAAGGATTCCAAGGAGCTTTGGAGCGAATTGGCAAAGTATCATGAAAGTCCATTACCGGTCCAACAAGAAGGGGAAGAAGAGGAATGCTCATCGGCTCAATCGGAGGAGATTGAAGAAGCAAACACATCATCCTCACAAGCAAGTGAGGATTCAAAAGTTGATAGAGAATCAACATCCGAATCCGGATTAGAAGAGGAAGAAAAGGTGGAAGAAGCCTCCACCTCTAGGATTGAGGGGGAGGATATTAGATCATCCTCAATACCGGAGCAAGAAGAACATGAACCATCTACCTCCAGTCAAGAAGAGGAAGAAGTCCAATCTTCCACCACCCTAGGTAACTCAAATGTTGTAGTTAAAATTAAAAATCATATAATATATTTTGAGTGTAGGGAGCAAGAACACTATAAGAGTAAGTGTCCTAAAAGGGTCAAGAAGGCTCAACCGGCTCCAAAGGTTAAGAATGTCGGTGTCCCCTCAATTAAAAGCAAGGAGCATGTGATTTGCTTCAAATGCAATCAACGGAGCCATTACCGGAGTCAATGCCCAAAGGGAAAGAAAAATACCCAAGAAGGAGCTACACATGTAGGGGGAGCCTCTAAGGTAAACCCCAAGGTAAAATTCAATAATGTACTTTCTTTAATTAATAGGCAAAAGCATGCTAGGAATTTTGTTGCTATTACTCATGAACAAAAGTGTCACACCCCGAGAGTATGCCGGGCCGAAAATCAAACGGACGACATCTCCCCTGTACGTGACAATATATCCTGTTAATACAAGGCCCTTGGGCCCACAATAAACATAACATATAAATATAAATACAACAAATACACAAAACACAGCGGAACTAACACATATACAATACAAACCATACACCATGCATACCGGTATGACTAACACCAGACTAAGGAAATACCGTAACAAAACCAGAAAGCACGGTCAACATCAATAGTGTCCAACACTACAAATCATCACATAAAACCAAGGACATTGAAACATCAACGATAAATCCCAAAAGCTCAGACCCTCGGAGTTGAGATGAGACGATGACAGCCAGCGATGCTCCAAGCCATCACGAAGACTTCTACCTGCTACCTGGGCGACAGAAAAACCCAGGGTCCGTGGTGGTGAGTATAACTCAGCGGTAATATGAGAGAACATGTATATATCAAATATCACATGTAATTCAACAATATAACCTAGAGGTACAACAGGTATACCAGTATAGTAAACATATACATGCATATATCGTCTAACCAAATAAACAACGTAAAATGCAGACATACCTGAAAGTCCGCTACGCTGCTCTAATCCAACCTGAGCATCTATCCACAATATATAACATGAAGAGTAATACTACCTCATACTATAATCATGATACAGGTCAAATGTATCTAATAGTCCGACCAACAAGTATACAGGTATCCGACACAACCATATAACAGATGCGAGTAGCATGTATGAAGATGATGTACAACCAAATGCAACAAGCATAGTACAATTAAATGCAACATCACAATAAGCATATATATATAGACTGCATCTATATATATACTAATCACAATCATCTATATATATATATATATATATATATATATATATATATACGACAATGCAACATGCATGGTCATGCATGCGCACCCCTACTCGCTACCACGACCCCAGTGTGACATAGGTGGCACGACATGACAACTGTCCCAACTCAACACCAACCACTACTCTAGAGTGGCCGAGTGGGCAGTATGATCGAGCAGCATATGAGCGTAAAGAGCTTGCTGCACAAAGGGGGTCCTTACTGCTGGCCACTCCGACTGACACTACCTATGAGTGGTCGAGTGTCACGCACCCAGGACAACTGCACGCAACTCTAACTACCACCGTCTATAGTGGTAAAGTGTGGCACAACAAATGCTCTGCCCTCACACCAGTTACTCCTCTAGGAGTAACTTGGGAGGCAGGATGACTAACGACCCTCTCAGCCACAAGAGAGACTATGTCGTCAGTATGCATGCAAATGACATGAATGCACTGTCACACATACAAACATCTATCACAGACTCTCTGTTCTACAAAGAGTCATACCCATTTGATCAATACACTCTCTATCCTGTAGAGAGTCGTACTCAACTAATCATAACAAGCTAGGACCACCGGTCCGTAGCGATACACTATTAACAACTCACCTGACTATTTACCCAACACATGATTGGTAGTAAATATACAACATAAGCATATTGGAATAAATCCTATGTTTAGGACATTACCTACCCACGAATGACCTTTTACCCAATTTACAAATCAGGTCATCATCCGTACTCTAACATCTACACTTAACTAAACATTTATAGATCTACTTATATCATATCTGTAACTCCTCAATCATGATAAAGGAAAACGTGATATCAACATTAGAGCATATATGGCCAACGATAAAGTATCAAGCACAAGAAAAATAAGAGTGGGGTCAAGATAATATGAACATATAATATGATCATATATATATCTAAATCTGTATGCAACGACAACTACCTGACTAGGGTAGGAAATTACCCACCTATTATGTAGTTCGTGCTGATTGTATTCACATCTGCGAACCTACCTCGTATCAATGTTCTGAAACCGTAGAATACCAATATAATCAAAATAACTCTAGTCTCCACTAACCACCAATATAATCCAATAATAACACATTCATATCAGTTTACTAAATTAATCTGATACACGACTATGAACAACTAAATCTCACTTACCAAGCCTAGCTTTTATTTGCTCGATTTCTTGATCCTCATCAGATCTACTCAACTGCCCAAAAATACGATATGTAAATCTACAATTAACACCACTATATTAATAATCACAAACAAATATGATTTCTCTCCAACTATATCATTACTAGATCAAAGCTTACCTCTCCCCCTTCAATCGACCACAACTTATCAACAAGCTAAATCCAGATAAACTGAAGGCGAAACTCCACCACATTAATCCTGAAACACCTGCAGATACATAGTATCTAAGTTTTTCTACATCCTACCAATATGTGCATACCAAATCCAAAGAGAACAGAAAAATTACCTAACGCAATCGAAGATATGGTCGATGCCCATTATCGATTGATAGGTCTACCCAATTTCCAAAGATCTACACGGTTGATGTTCCTCTCAGATATGAAAGACCTTCGGCTTTCCCTCTTGAACTTACTGTGAACTGCCAAGGAATGCAAGCAACGAAAAGGGAGGACAACCTCCTTACTGTCATCCAAATTTGCAGAAAACAAAGTCGATGGGGATGAAGAGCTCATCGCGGCAAAGACAGGATGGAACGATGATGCTTGCTGCTAAGGTGGAGATCTACAACAACGAAGTGACGAAAGAGGTGACCGACATTGGATTCATCACTCACAATGAGTACTGGCTCTTCGACTTCAGTGAGGATCACCCCCAAGCAGTGGCTGGCGGCTGACCAGTCACTCCGACGAAGCTTGAGGGGAAGAGGAGAGGCGACGACACTTGCTATCATCGAATCGATAGAGGAGATGAGCAGCGCTCGAAAGATCAGGAGAGAAGCAGAAGGCGCATGCATGGAGAAACGAGAATCGGGCGATGACACAAGCTATCGGTAGGATCTCCGAAGACGGCATGGCGGTGGAGATCGACATCGCTTGAGAGAAAAAGGGATCGCGATTTGGGCGGCACCGATCGAAGATGGTAGTAAATCGGGTGGCATGTGATCCGAAGAAACGGGCAGTGATCGACGATGAAATGGTGATGAGTTGGCTCGATGGTCGCGAGGGGCATCCCTTGCGTCGAGGCAACCTCGATGGTTGGAGGAGTTCACTGCCACCGCGATCGGGAGCAGGATTGAGGTGGAGGTCGGGCGGCAATGAGCGACGCAGAGACATCCGACTGGCGCAGCGACGAAGAAGAGATCTTCATAGGATTTGGGGGAGGAATCGATCGGGCAGAGAAGGAAATGACCGATTGGGAAAGTAATGGGAAAAGCGGCTGGAAATGCCCGCGCAGAGAAATGGTGTGCAGTGAGGAAACGCCGAACGAAACGGAAAGGACTAACACGGGTCGGGTTTTGCAACAAATGTATTGGGTTTAAGATCCTATAAGGCTTAAATCTAAATTCGATTAAACCCATTCCATTAAACCTAGGTTCAAATAATTAAACCTAATAGACTTTGAACCTAGGTTAGGTTTAAATTAACTCCTAACCATGCATCATCAAATTTAATTTATCCCAAATAGGCTTTCCCAAAGCCTATTAAATCTTTCCCACAACTATCATAGAATTTTCCATTTAAGTCTACGAAAATTTCTAAAAATTCTTGGAAAATTTTATAGGGTATTTTCCTAATTAACAAGCATTATTTTATTATTATTTTTTGTTTCCGGTATTCTATATTCTCCCCCACTAATAAAAATTTGGTCTCTAAATTTCGTACTTAAGCACTACAAGTAAGCACTATCATACTAATCAACTCAAGTACTTCGAGAAAAGTGAGGCACCTCCAGTAACCCTGTGGGAGTATTGAGCTCGAATATTATTTTTTCAGCTCTCATATAGTCTCTAACATCAATCGCCTATACTCCCCACAGACCTTCTATAGTCTGAATAATACACTCTATCTAACCACCTAACTGTGGGTGGACCACTGCACCCGAGTGGAGCTCTATATCTGGGGGCTATTGTAGACTTTGACGGAATCGTAAGGTGAATCATAATCACTATCAGAAATGATACCAAGGATACTCTATAAAATATAGAAATCTCCTTGCAATATAAATCTATCAATCGATCCATCAAATTCATCTTACGGATTGGAAGAAAATGAACGGACTTGGCTATTCGATCACCGATTACTCCAAATCGTATCATGTCCTTTACGGGTTCTAGGCAATCCCGTAACGAAATCAATAGTGATATGCTCCACTTCCATTCCGGAATCAGAATTTTCTGGAGCAATCCAGTGGATTTCTGATGTTCAGCCTTTACCTGCTGGCATACTAAACATCGAGCAACCAAGTCTGCACTATCTCTTTTATACTGTTCCACCAGTATAAATATTTCAAATCTCGGTACATCCGAGTACCATCAGAATGAATAGCAAATCTCTAATGATGTGCTTCCTGTAGCAACTCTTCCTTAACTGGATGCGTGTCCGAAACACACTATCCTTATCAGAGACGAAAATTATCTTCTCACAAGAGAAGTCCATTTACCATCCAAAATCCACTCCACCACACACTCTGTAAGTGCATGGAAGACTATAGTGACCAATCTCACTTGTTGCAACTATTCGTGTTCCAGCAACTCTACAGTAGCTACCCAGTAGCTAGTTAAAACTCTATGAGCATTCTTGCTCCATACATCCACAAATCAGGATAAAATCCACTAAGTCCACGTCATGTATATGACAGCTTGTCTCGCAGTTCCTCAACTGTCGTAAGCTTAAGATACGCCTCATTCAATTGCATCGGGATTGCTCCATTCCTTGGAATGATGCATCTGCGTACAACATCCTTCAATCCACCTCGGAAGGATTAACTAACATTGATGCAAATGTCAATCACCGACTGAGCCCTGAAACTAGTTCCACAGGCTTCCGACCAAGTAAATTCCATCACCTCCCTGATCAAATAAGTCAATGATATACTAATGCTAAAAAGCATCCTATCCACATTTACGGTAATATCCAAATCCATACAAGGAAACCACCATCTACGGTGGTCGAGTGCGCAACTCCAACTACCACAATCAATAGTGGCCAAGTTGCGCAACTCCAACAACTATAAACTAATCCAATCGTGTCCAGAATACATGATTTCTCAAGTCCATAGATGACTAAATCATTAAATAGTCTAATATCATTAACAACAGCTCGTAAATTCATACTAAGTATGAAATGTCATCCTTCATACACCTGCATCCTCTTTACTCTAGGCTGATGATATATCAATCATTAAAATGACAATGATAATTATATGCCACCATGTCACTACAATATCAACACACCAGTCGTAAACCAACCCTAGAGTATACACAGGTGTTCTTAGTTGATCTAAATAGATCATCTATCCATAATGAAGGATATTCACTTTCAACAACTATCACATTCCATCATCGATAATCGATGCATAATCTCAAAGGTCTAACTATCTTTTAACAAAGAGTTCCGGATCTTCTCAAGAAAATATTGGGACAGACAAATATCCCATTCAACACCTCCTGTAACCGCAACTTACATTCTTCCAATTCCCATAGTTTTTAGTAACACTTATGTTGGTGCAATCGGCCCAGGTCACGATTGACCGGACTTGAGTTTGGCTCGAGTGAGTGTTTTGATGTTTGACATGGATGTTTGACATTAATGTTTGACATGTGTTGGGGAGATTGGCACAATCGACCCAGGTTAGTATTTGATGTTTGATGATGGTTTGACCATTGTCATGGGAAAAGTTCAAGTCTTGAGTACTTGACATTTAAAGTCCAAGCATAGGTCTTGGCAAGGGAAAGTCCAACATGGGTTGGCAAAAAAAAGTCCAAGCATGGGTCTTGGCATGGAAAGTCCAACATGGGTTGGCAAGGGAAAGTCCAAGCTTGAGTCTTGACATTTGGAAAGTCCAAGGGGTTTATATTGGCGGTGTAAAGTCCAAGGGTGGAGTCTTGGCAGCATAAGTCCAATGGTTGGCGGCGTAAAGTCCAAGCGGAGTCTTGGTAGAGTAAGTCCAATGTGCCTTGGTGGTGTAGATACCGTTAGCATGACAATAGCCGATGGAAGCACCTGAAGGCTAGCATATGGATGAACAAGTCATGGATGACTTGGAGGGATATAGGTGCGAGGTTGACGGAGATGGCTAGAAGGCTTAGGTCTAGACTACGAGTGGTCTAGCAAGTATGGGGGCACCATACTTAGGTTAAAACCTCATGTTTGAGGTGTATTAGTCGACTGGGACCATGGATCAGTCGACTGGTGTGAGTCAACTAGGGTTTGACTACGGGAAGTGCCATAGCGATTGATTGCGGGAGGTGGGCGATCATTCTTTGGCACAAGCGATCGGCCCGATAAAGGTGATCAATCGAATAATGGCCCGAAGTTCGGGCACAGAATATTCTCCAGTTGAGTGATCGGCCTAACCACTCGACTGATTGAGTCATCAGTCGACTGATGGGTATGACCAGTCGACTGATGGTGTATCCGTTGGATTTTTCCAGTGTGGATCTAGCCGTTGTCTCACGATAACAATGGCACTAGTCGACTGATTGTCCCGACCAGTTGACTGATAGGTGAAATCCAGCCCAGGTAGCAGCTTTAAATGGAGCTCGTGGAGGAGGATTTGGAGCGATTTGTTGTTGCAAATCAGGGTCTTCAAGGCTAGTCCAAGGCAATCAACAAGCAAGCATCCAAAAGAGTTTTTGTAAAGCATTCTTTACTTCTCTTGTTGTATTTCATTTATAATTGCTTGTATTTCATTCTTATTGTTGTAAGAATTGTTGTAAGAGGTTTCTCCGCCTCTGACTTGTTGTCGAGAAAGAGTATTATTGCTTAGTGGTGTTGTGTGCATCGCTAGGGCTCATTCGAGCCCGATCCGTGGAGTATGAGCCATTCGGTTCCGAACCATTATATATCCTTGTGTCTTGATCATGTTTGTGTTTGTATTGTATATTTTCTATTTCCGCTGCATACTAATATATTTGTAGCAAGCACGATCACGAACGAATTCCATCAAGCATCGACGACGCTATTCACCCCCTCTAGCGGGCGCATCATTCCTAATAATTGGTATCAGAGCGGGTTGCTCTTCACCGACTTCACATCCGAGGGAGCAAGCTAGAGGGAAGGTGGAATTTGAAAAACAATTGGGTTGAGACATCAACGCCCCAATTTCATATGCCTTCTATGGACAAGAAGGGTTTAGGCAATGGAAGATAAGAATTGAAGATTTCTTGATGATGAAGAATTTTGAAGAATGGTTCATATTGATGGAGGGATTTAGCTATCCAAGAGGACCAAAGGGTGAATACCTCAAGAAAAAGAGATGGACCGAAGAGCAAGTCCAAGCCTTCGAGAAAAATAAGAAGGTAGTCAAATTTATTTTTGATTTGATTCCTAATGACATCTTGTGTAGCCTAGGGGATTACATGGATGCCAAGGAGCTTTGGAGCTAATTGGCAAAATATCACAAAAACCCTCAACCGGTCCAAGAACAAGAAGAAGAGGAGTGCTTATGCTCTCAATCTCAAGAAGAAGCAAGCATATCCTCATCCTCACAAGCAAGTGAGGATTCGGAAGTTGATAGAGAATCGACATCCGGATTGGTGGAAGAGGAAAAGATGGAAGAAGCCTCCACCTCTAGGATTGAGGGGGAGGAGATTAGATCTCCGGGTCAAGGGCAAGAGCAAGAAGAGCCATCTACTTCGGGGAGAAGTGATGTACAAGCTCAAGAGACCCTCACCACCACCCTAGGTAACTCAAACATTGTAGTTAAAAATAAAAATCATATAATATATTTTGAGTGTAGGGAGCAAGGACACTACAAGAGTAAGTGTCCTAAAAGGGTCAAGAAGACTCCACCAACTCAAAAGGTCAACGATGTCGATCCCCCGACAATCAAAAGAAAGGAGCAAGTGATTTGATTCAAATGTCGACAACTGAGACACTACCAGAGTCAATGCCCAAAGGGGGAGAAGAAAACTCAAGGAGGAGCATCACAAGTAGGGGGAGCCTCTAAGGTAAACCCTAAGGTAAAATTCAATAATGCTTCTACTTCAATTAAAGGTCAAAAGCATGTTAGGAGTAATCTTGCTATTTATCATGAAAAACATGCTAAGAATAACAAATATTTTTGCCTAGGAGCTAAAAATGTTCTCTTTAAAACTAAGGAGAAATTTGGGACTAATGTCTCTAAAAATATTTTACCTAGGGCAAGCATTAAGAAAATTGAGGACCACCTAGGTTTTAACCCCAAATGGACTAGGCATATGCCTAGGAAGAACCATGCCCAAAGATTAAATCAAAATTCAAAAATTGGACAATTAGAAAAGGAAAATCAAGACTTGAGGTCAAGGCTTGAGAAAATGGAAAAGACCCTTAGGATTATGCAAAACCAAATGCAAGGGTCAATTGATCAAAAATCTAGGTCAAATGGTAAAAGTCAACACCTATAGTCTAGGAGGCAAGGCTCATCTATGGGCAAGAAAGGCTTGAACCACAAGCCTAGGTCCAAGGTAGATAAGCCTACCTACCATAGTGTTCCATTTGACTATGGAACTAAACTTAGGTCTAGGAAGACCAAGGTTATTAGGGAAGTCATTCCTAAGGGTAACCAAGGTGTGTGCCTAGTGGCTAGGGTTTCAAGGAAACCTAGGGAAGCCACTAAGAAGGTTACAAGGGGAGTCACTCCTAGAGTTAACCTAGGCAAGACCACAATGACCAAGGCTAACAAGCCTAGAAGGGTCATTAGGAAGATATCTAGGGAGGTTATCCCTAAGTAATACCTAATTAACCCAAGGAGCTCAAATAGGTTTTGGGTTCCTAGGAGTGTGATTGATTCACGCTAAATGGGTTAGGTTGTGCCAACTTTAAATGGATGGGTAGTTAACCTAACCATGGTAAAGATGACACTTTAGGTTATTTTCAAGGTTATGGATACCTTGGAAATAGGTTTGATTTTTAATCCTAAAAGTTTTTAGGATGTGCCAATATACTTTGAAGATTATGAAAAATCAATCAAATTGACACAATTTAGGTTTAGAGGTCTTAGTGTGCCATTTTGGGTTTTTGGCACACTTTGAGAATAATTGATAATATGAAAAAATGAGATTAATTATAAAAAATGGCAACTAATATTAAAATTTAGGTATTATTATACCTATACATTTTATTTACCATATAACATACCATGACATCATATCTATTTTTAATCATATAAAATGTCATGAGTATGTTTAGGGTTAGTTTTTAATGTCATGTATATTTAGATTATATCATATGTCATGACATCATGATCATTGGCCATGTTTATTTATGTTATCATTTATGCCATGATCATATTTCATGCATTTAAGTTAATGAAAATTGAATTAAGGACATATGACATGACTTGAAGTCCCATGTACAAGGGAATCAAGTAGGGTTACCTTAGAAAATGCATGAAACCCTAGATTAGGAGAACAAAATCTACATCTCACATCTAAATTGACATGTATGTGTTTTAAACACCCTAGATACATGTGAGATGATATGATATGAGTTGAGTTCAAGGTGCATAGTTTTTGCATCTAGATGAACCAAAACTCATCTTATATTATTAATGGATCATTGGGAAAGCTTATGTTCAAGTCATGTACATTAAGCCCAAAGAATATCATCCAATATAAGGTTTTAAAACTAATTTAAAATCATTTTGAAAAACCTTGGTGAAGTCTATCTTTTGATAGCAATCACCATTGATGAAGTTGATACAAAGTGGGCTCAAACATTGAAGTTTTTCTTCATTTTTGAACTTTGTGTCAATTTCATTATTTTATGGGTAAAATATTTTTCACCCATTGTATTGGTCATAAGTATTATATGTATGAAGTTTCATGATTTTTCAAATTACATATAATTATTTATGAATTTCCAAATCTCGATTCTGATAACTAAAAATCAGATTTATCAATTATCAGTCGACTGCCCTTGTTGACAGTCGACTGATGCTTGATAAAGTCGACTGCCAATGCTGAATTCGGGAAAACAAGGTATGTTTAGTCTATTTTCAGCTATGTTAGGGTTCCATAACTACTCCTAACCCTAAGATATGCTTTGGGAAGCATTATAAAGGGTGAAAATCCATTGGATACGGATTAGGAGAGTTGTTAAGGTGATATATCAAATTTAAGGCGAGTGAAAGTTCAATGTTGAACTTTGAACCTTATTTTTGATGGTTTAGAGTTCCTATTGGCTTAGGGACTTCCCAAGGACATTGTTGGTGCAATGGTCAAGGGGGAGCAAGCCTTTAGGGGGAGGTATCCATCATGGGATGATGGATGGTAGTTTTCCTCATGAGAGGGAGAAATGGGAATTTTGAGATATCCAATTTGAAAATTGGGGAGTTTGTAGGATTACCTCTCTTGAGTGATATGGGACTTATCACTAGGAAGATTGTAGGCATCCTAAGTATTCTTGGACCAAGGGGGAGATTGTAAGATCTCATTGGGATATGAGACATTGGCCTCCTTGGAGTGAACCTTTTTGATGTATGTCAAAAAGGGGGAGAATGTTAAAATTACCAATTTGGGATAATTGGTAAGGGAATTTGAGTTAGGGGCCTAACTCAAGGGTATTTTTGTCAAACATCAAAAAGGGGGAGATTATTAGTGCAATCGGCCTAGGTCACAATTGATCGGACTCGAGTTTGACTCGAGTAAGTGTTTTGATGTTTGACATGGATGTTTGACATGGATGTCTGACATGTGTTGGGGAGATTACCACAATCGACCCAGGTTAGCATTTGATGTTTGATGATGGTTTGACCATTGTCATGGGAAAAGTCCAAGTCTTGAGTACTTGACATGTAAAGTCCAAGCATAGGTCTTGGCAAAGGAAAGTCCAATATGGGTTGGCAAAGAAAAGTCCAAGCATGAGTCTTGGCATGGAAAGTCCAATATGGGTTGGCAAGGGAAAGTCCAAGCTTGAGTCTTGGCATTTGGAAAGTCCAAGGGGTTTGATATTGGCGGCGTAAAGTCCAAGGGTGGAGTCTTGGCAGCATAAGTCCAATGGTTGGCGACATAAAGTCCAAGCGGAGTCTTGGCAACGTAAGTCCAATGTGCGTTGGCGGTGTAGACACTATTAGCATGACAATAGCCGATGGAAGCACCCGAAGGCTAGTGTATGGATGAACAAGTCATGGATGACTTGGAGGGATCCGATATGCGCGAGGCTGATGGAGGTGGCTAGAAGGCTTAGGTCTAGGCTACGGGTGGTCTAGCAAGTATGGGGGCACCATACTAGGGTTAAAACCTCATGTTTGAGGTGTATCAGTCGACTGAGACCATGGGTCAGTCGATTGGTGTGAGTCAACTAGGGTTTGACTGCGGAAAGTGCCCTAGCAGTTGACTGTCAGAGGTGGGTAGTCATTGCTCGAGCACGATCGATAAAGGTGATCGATTGGTGATAGTGAGAGTTCAGACGCAGAATATTCTCGATCAGTGATCGGCCCGACCACTCGACTATTTGAGCCATCAGTCGACTGATGGTGTATCTGTTGGATTTTTCCAGCGTGGATCTAGCCGTTGTCTCACGACAAGCGGTGGCTAGCTGATTGGTGATTATCGACGATCGATAGCGTAAACTAGCCCGCATGACTTTAAATGGAGCTCGTGGAGGAGGATTTTACAACTGATTTTCTTGGATGATTTGGAGCGATTTGCTGTTGCAATTCAGAGTCTTCAAGGCTAGTCCAAGGCAATCAACAAGCAAACATCCAAAAGAGTTTTTGTAAAGCATTCTTTACTTCTCTTGTTGTATTTCATTTATAATTTCTTGTATTTCATTCTTATTGTTGTAAGAATTATTGTAAGAGGTTTCTCCGCCTTCGACTTGTTGTCAAGAAGGAGTATTATTGCTTAGTGGTGTTGTGTGCATCGCTAGGGCTCATTCGAGCCCGATCCGTGGAGTATGAACCATTCGGTTTCAAACCACGTTATATCCTTGTGTCTTGATCGTGTTTGTGTGTTTGTATTGTATATTTTCTAATTCCGCTGCGTACTAATATATTTGTAGCAAGCACGATCGCGAAGGAATTCCATCAAGCATCAACGACACTATTCACCCCCCTCTAGCAGGCGCATCGTTCCTAATAACTTATACCAATCAAATTATCACCCGGTATGGGATCTTCGATACCGAAACTATTTCCACAATCATTTCGATCGCCTACTCCACTTGCCTATGCAGCGGCAAGCCTAGGAGTTCATCCAAAACATCCGAATGCTCTTGGATTATACACACATTCGAGAGACATAATCATACCATAATCTCAACAATTTGACCATCCGTAAGGATATGTCTACAGTAAAGATATGTCTATCCAAGTCTAAGGTATCCCTTGACTTCTTAATTTTTGATCCACATCTCACCTGACCGTAGAGATACCACTGACCCACAAGTCGATGTAAAGGAACCCTTCTTATCCGAACTAAAAATATTCTAGACAAGGATACTTGTAAACTACAAGTATCTCTCAATATATTAACCCAGAGGGTAAACTACAGTAATACCCTAAACGATCAATTATCTGTCAATCTGATCCAAAGGTTCCACATAGGTCTCGACCTTTCTTCGAAGAGAACAAGATCAGATCCAACAGTTCGCGACAAAGTGGTCACATTTCTGCGATGAATGACCTGGAGATTTTCCTAGATCATCTGATCCCATCACTTAATCCTACAAGTTGCAACTGTAGAATACAGAATAGATACGGCCATCGTCGTATACTCTCTTCTCTGTACAAAGCCAATCCATGTCTAGGGGGTAATCGTTGTTGTTATTTGTATGAATCTTCTAAGATGTCTTCTGCTGATACTGCTGAGTAAATCACTTCCCCTGAAGGGAAGTATCAAGGAACTCTAACCATGCCTGAGGTAGTAGGTCACTGCTGGTGAGATAACCTAATCTTCTGTGATGATCTCTGCTGTCGAGACTGTGCATCATCCTCCCGGAACACCATCGATAGTCTTCAACTGAGTCTTCAAAATACACCTCCTCAACTGTACTGGTTGCTTACAATAGCAACAGATGAACTGATCCATCGAATAATCTGACTTCGCGTGTCTTCGTGATTTGCACTGCATGCACATAATCCCAGAGTCTTTCTTCTAATTTCGCAGATGTGCACGAGAACATCTTGATGATCTGCAGTTGGTCTTCTATAATTGGAAAAACTCTCCACTAGTAGCTCGTGGCCTATGACTCCGATCTTGCTTCTTTTGTCCAACATTCGGAGGCTTCTGACTCTAATAAATTGACCTGCAATATCTGTTTATCGGTCTCCATCTCCTAAACACTTGTACGAAGTCATTTCTAAACTCCTGACTCAATCCAATGTCTTTCGGCAGGATCTGATAGAAGATCCAATCATCTTAATCCAATAATAAGCCAACAACCATGGGTGGCTTAAAACATCCATTCACATTCTTGAGCTATTAGGTGAGCGTAAACTCTGCAAGTCTAATGACTCTGCATGGTATTCCCATTATCGACGATCGCCCTACTTGAAGCTCAAGAATTCCCTACAATGTGTCACTGAAAGTGACGCGGGGAAATACTCTCTTTCAATATCACTAAACCATGATCAAGTGATATATTATTCCCCCAAGGTTATTTTCTGCATTTACCACCAAGTACCGGCTTGATCCCGATAATGGTATGCAAATAACTCTACTTTCTCTGTATAACATGAGTTAAGTACTCAAAAGTACCTTCAAAGTTATACAACCAGTACACACAACTCAGGGATCACAATCCCTATGAAACACCTTATACTAATCTTCTGCTTGCTGTAGCAATAATAGACACACCTAGTCCATTACCCTACGGGTAATGATCTGACTATCACCGTTAGTGAAAATCCCTAAGACTATAGTCTTTGATTTCCACAAGAAATGTGACGACTTGACCTCTGTTTTCCGACTCGGTATCAGTCGGCTCTCAAAGGTAAATCACCTTTTCGACACAGGTTCAAGATTCACAGACTCAATAGGTCGTTCCCGTGGTCAACTCAAACCACGATTACGAAGAATAACCAATGCACTACCTGTTATTCCATGTTATAAACATTAAAAGCTTAGCCATAAAAATCGAGAGTATAACCCTAAAGGCAACTCCGGCTGGTCGTCTCGGTGGACAACCCCTACTACAAGTCTGTACAGGTGTCATAACTCTGATTGTATACACTTGTTGAACAAGTCCAGATAAGCATCTACTAAAATAATAGTTATCAGGAATTCTTACTTCGTGCTGCCCGAAGCTTGTGCCGCTGTCCATCTCATCTTAGAAAACCAAAACCGAAAAATAAATCGACTCCCGAGAATCCAAGACTCAACAAAAATAACATTGTATGACATCACAGAACCTAGGGCTTTGATACCAATAAAGTTGTCACACCCCGAGAGTATGCCGAGCTGAAAATCAAACGGATGACATCTCCCCTGTACGTGACAACATATCATGTTAATACAAGGCTCTTGGGCCTACAATAAACATAACATATAAATGTAAATACAACAAATACACAAAACACAGCGGAACTAACACATATGCAATACAAACCACACACGATGCATACCGGTATGACTAACACCAGACTAAGGAAATGTCGTAACAAAACCAGAAAGCACGGTACAACATCAATAGTGTCCAACACTACAAATCATCACATAAAACCAAGGACATCGAAACATCAACAATAAATCCCAAAAGCTCGGCCCCTCGGAGTTGAGATGAGACGATGCCAGCCGACGATGTTCCAAGCCGTCACGAAGACTTCTACCTGCTACTTGGGCGACAGAAAAACCCAAGGTTCGTGGTGGTGAGTATAACTCAGCGGTAATATGAGAGAACATGTATATATCAAATATCATATGTAATCCAACAATATAACCTAGAGGTACAACAGGTATACCAGTATAATAAACATATACATGCATATACCGTCTAACTAAATAAACAATGTAAAATGCAGACATACCTGAAAGTCCGCTACGCTGCTCTAATCCAACCTGAGCATATATCCACAATATATAACATGAAGAGTAATACTACCTCATACTATAATCATGATACAGGTCAAAGGTATCTAATAGTCCGACCAACAAGTATACAAGTATCCGACACAATCATATAACAGATGCGAGTAACATGTATGAAGATGATGTACAACCAAATGCAGCAAACATAGTACAATCAAATGCAACATCACAATAAGCATATATATATAAACTGCATCTATATATATACTAATCACAATCATCCATATATATATATATATATATATATATATATATATATACATGCATATATGTATATATATGGTAATATGCAAAATGCCATATGATACGACAATGCAACATGCATGGTCATGCCTGTGCACCCCTACTCGCTACCACGACCCCAGTGTGGCATAGGTGGCACGACATGATAACTGTCCCAACTCAACACCAACCACTACTCTAGAGTGGCCGAGTGGGCAGTATGATTGAGCAGCATATGACCGTAAAGAGCTCGCTACACAACGGGGGTCCCTGTTGCTTGCCACTCCGACAGACACTATCTATGAGTGGTCGAGTGCCACGCACCCAGGACAACTGCATGCAACTCCAACTACCACCATCTATAGTTGTAAAGTGCGGCACAATAAATGTTTTGCCCTCACACCAGTTACTTCTCTGGGAGTAACTTGGGAGGCAGGATGACTGACGACCCTCTCAACCACAAGGGAGACTATGTCGTCAGTATGCATGAAAATGACATGAATGCACTGTCACACATACAAATATCTATCACAAACTCTATTCTACAGAGAGTCATACCCATTTGATCAATACACTCTCTATCCTGTAGAGAGTCGTACTCAATTGATCATAACAAGCTAGGACCATCGGTCTGTAGCGACACACTATTCACAACTCACCTGACCATTTACCCAACACATGATTGGTAGTAAATATACAACATAAGGATATTGAAATAAATCCTACATTTAGGATATTATCTACCCAAAGATGTCATTTTACCCAATTTACAAATCAGGTCATCATCCGTACTCCAACATCTACACCTAACTAAACATTTATAGATCTACTTATATCACATCTGTAACTCCTCAATCATGATAAAGGAAAATGTGATATCAACATTAGAGCAAATATGGCCAACGATAAAGTATCAAGCACAAGAAAAATAAGAGCGGGGTCAAGATAATATGAACATATATATGTCTAAATCTGTATGCAACGACAACTACCTGACTAGGGTAGGAAATTACCCACCTATTATGTAGTTCGTGCTAATTGTATTCACATCGCGAAACTGCCTCGTATCAAAGTTCTAGAACCGTAGAATACCAATATAATCAAAATAACTCTAGTCTCCACTAACCACCAATATAATCCAATAATAACACATTTAGATCAATTTACTAAATTAATCTGATACACAACTATGAACAACCAAATCTCACTTACCAAGCCTAGCTTTCATTTGCTCGACTTCTTGATCCTCATCAGATCTACTCAACTGCCCAAAAATACGATATGTAAATCTACAATTAACACCACTATATTAATAATCACAAACAAATATGATTTCTCTCCAACTATATCATTACTAGATCAAAGCTTACCTCTCCCCCTTCAATCGACCACAACTTATCAACAAGCTAAATCCAGATAAACTGAAGGCGAAACTCCACCACATTAATCCCGAAACACCTGCAGATACATAGTATCTAAGTTTTTCTACATCCTACCAATATGTGCATACCAAATCCAAAGAGAACAGAAAAATTACCTAACGCAATCGAAGATATGGTCGATGCCCATTATCGATTGATAGGTCTACCCAATTTCCAAAGATCTACACGGTTGATGTTCCTCTCAGATATGAAAGACCTTCGGCTTTCCCTCTTGAACTTACTGTGAACTGCCAAGGAATGCAAGCAACGAAAAGGGAGGACAACCTCCTTACTGTCGTCCAAATTTGCAGAAAACAAAGTCGATGGGGATGAAGAGCTCACCGTGACAAAGACAGGATGCAACGATGATGCTTGCTGCTTAGGTGGAGATCTACAATAGTGAAGCAACAAAAGAGGTGACTGACATTGGATTCATCACTCACAATGAGAACCGGCTCTTCGACTTCAGTGAAGATCACCCCCAAGCAGTGGCTGGCGGTTGACCAGTCACTCCGGCGAAGCTTGAGGGGAAGAGGAGAGGCAACGTCACTTGCTGTTGTCGGATCGATAGAGGAGATGAGCAACACTCAAAAGATCAGGAGAGAAGCAGAAGGCGTGTGCGTGGAGAAACGAGAATCGAGCGATGACACCGGCTATCGGTAGGATCTCTGATGATGGTGTGGCGGTGGAGATCGACATCGCTCAAGAGAAAAAGGGATCATGATTTGGGCGGCACCGATCGAAGATGGTAGTAAATCGGGTGGCATGCGATCCGGAGAAATTGGCGGTGATCGACGATGAAATGGCGACGAGTTGGCTTGGTGGCAGCGAGGGGCGCCCCTTGCGTCGAGGCAACCTCGATGGTTGGACGAGTTCACTGTTGCCGCGATCAGGAGCAGGACTGAGGTGGAGGTCGGGCGGCAATGAGCGGCGCAGAGACATCCGACTGGCGCGGCGATGAAGAAGAGGTCTTCGTAGGATTTGTGGGGAGGAATCGATCAGGCAGAGAAGGAAACGGCTGATCGGGGAAGTAATGGGAAAAGCAGCTGGAAATGCTCGCGCAGAGAAACAGTGTGCAGTGAGGAAATGCCGAACGGAACGAAAAGGACTAACATGGGTCGGGTTTTGCAACAAGCATATTGGGTTTAAGATCCTATAAGACTTAAATCTAAATTCAATTAAGCCCATTCCATTAAACCTAGGTTCAAATAATTAAACCTAATAGACTTTGAACATAGGTTAGATTTAAATTTGAAGGGAGAGTGCCATTGGTTGCGTCGGAGTCTCATTGCCTCCCATGTCCCCGGATTAAAATTTTATCAACTAAAACTAATCCGGACGGGATGAGTTTCCGAAGCACAACCGTTTCGTCATCGTGCCAACGACTCGAGCGATCGCTTGAACAAACTTGTTGTTCAAGCAATCAACTCTTCTAGTCGGTTAGTCGCGGAAGAGACGACAAATGGATCGCCGGTTTTTGTGTTTCTTATCGGGGTCCATGATTATACAAATACAAACAAATGCAAACTAGTATAATCAACACATACTAACATAAAGAACATAAGCTAGCATATCTTATCATAAGAGGATCAAGAATAAAGTTTGTAAAACTTTTATACCTCTTGGTCTTCTACCGTATGTCCCATCCTCCTCGTGGACATCGTGTGGGCGAAGATCCTCCACGAGTTGAAGCCTCCTAGATCACGTTCTTCCCTTCCTTGCTCGCTCCGAACAAAGAGAAGAACCAAACAAAAACTCCTCCTATCTAGAACCGACCACCAAGCCAAGGAGCTTGATATAGCCGCTGGCCAAGGAGTAGATAATTGAGCGCCGGCCAACCTTGAAGAAAGGTTGCCGCCGGCCACCAAGGAGAGAGGGAGAAGGAATAATGGGTATGGGCGCCTGCCAAAGCAAGGAGGAAGAAGATGGGCGCCGGCTACAAATTAGGAAGAGAAGGAAACAAACCTTAATCCTTCCAAGGATTGTCGCCCAAACCTTTTCCCAAACCCTAGCCGCCCAAGCCAAAAACCCTAATCTCCTTCTTGATATATCTCTATCTTCACGCCCAAGCCCTTAGCCCTCCTTTTATAGAGTTAGGCTTAGGCCTCCTTTCAATCTCCACCGTCGGATCTAGAGACTTAGTCTCCACCATCGGATCTAGGGTTTCATCCCAACCGTCGGATCTAGGGTTTCATCCCAACCGTCGGATCTAGGGTTTCATCCCAACCGTCGGATCTAGGGTTTCATCCCAACCGTCGGATCTAGAGTTTTATGTTCCATCATTGGATCTAGGCTCCATGAGGTTTTAATAAGGCTACGATATGGACCATGAGGAGGAGTTGGATCTTGGCCACTCGATGGATCGGAACCACACAAACTTGATCCATCAATGATGTTCCATTCCACTAGAGGATCATCATTGATCTACCTCACCAACCCCCATTTATATGGGCTCCATATATTATTTGCACAACTATCTCCCCGTGTTTAAGATATCGAATGTCCATCAATTAATTGATTTACTGACCATCAATTAATTAACATCTAACTCCTCGAGTAGTACCACTCAACCTTATTATCATGTTGACTAAGTCAACCCGCGGGGTTTACATGATAAACCTTATGGGCTCCTCAAGGGGACATCATCAACCTAATATATAGGACACAGTTTCCTTCTATAATCAATGGCACACCATATAAATAATATCATTTCCCAACTTACCGGGCCTATTGATTTAATCTATAAATCTCACCCATTGGTAAATCAAAGAAATAAATACTAAGTACATGTGCCCGTTATTATATCGGGATTCAGAGCATGTGCAACATAATACCCGAGGTCTGATTCAATCATATAGTCAGCAATAGATTGAATCACCTCTATGTCGGTCCTGCTCAATACACACAAAATGTACTAGTGTAATTCTATGGTCAAGATAAACCAATACCAAATCACACTACAACCATGCCAATGGTTTGTCCAAGACCATCTTGGTTGTGAGCCTATACTTATATTCTACAAGGAACTGATAACATGATCTTCTGTGCCACACCAAGCACCACGTTATCTACAATGTAGAGTATTAGACAATATGCACACATATAATAAATATAAAGTGCAAACAATGATCATGTGATTCTTATTTCAAAATAAAGATGTCCATACAAAAGGCTAGGCTTTCAGTATACATCCCAACAAAATTAACTCCTAACCATGCATCATCAAATTTAATTTATCCCAAACAGACTTTCCCAAAGCCTATTAAATCTTTCCCCACAACTGTCATAGAAATTTTCATTTAAGTCTATGAAAATTTCTAAAAATTCCTGGAAAATTCCATAGGGTATTTTCCTAATTAACAAGCATTATTTTATTATTTTTTTTCCTCGGTATTTTACAAAAAGCATGCTAAAAATAGATTTTATTATCTAAATGCAAAATCATACTACATTTCAAATAAGGAGAAATTTAAGACTAATGTCCCTAGAAAAATCCTACCTAGGGAATCCATTAGGAAAGTAGAAGACTATTTAGGCATTAGGCATATGCCTAAGAAATGGAACACTGTCCAAAGAATAGATGTAAAATAAAAAATTGGACAATTAAAGCTAGAAAATCAAGTCTTGAGGTCAAGGCTCGAGAAACTAGAAAAGACTCTTGCAAAAATACAAAATCAAATACAAGGGTCAAAAGATCGAAAATCTAGGTCTAAGAGTTAAAACCTAGGTTTTAGGAAGCAAGGTCCACCTAAGGGCAAGAGAGATTTGGGTCACAAACCTAAACCTAAGGAGACCTACCATAGTGTTTCATTCGATTATGGAACACAACCTAGGTCTAGAAAAACCAAGGTCACTAGGGAAGTCATCCCTAGGGTTGACCAAGGTAAATGCCTAGTGGCTAGGGTTTCGAAGAAACCTAGGGAAGCCACTAAGAAGGTTACAAGGGGAGTCACCCCTAGAGTTAACCTAGGCAAGACCCAAATGACCGAGACTTCTAAGCCTAGGAGGGTATCTAAGGAAGTTATCCCTAGTGAATACCTAGTTAACCCAAGGAGCTCAATAGGTATTGGGTTCCTAGGAGCGTGATTGATTCATGCTAGATGAGTTTAGGTGTGCCAACCTTGAATGGATAGGTAGTTAACCTAACCATGGTAAAGGTGACACTTTAGGTTATTTTCAAGGTTATGGGTACCTTGGAAATAAGAATTGATTTAAATCCTAAAATATTTTAGGATGTGCCAATATATTTTTAAGATTATGAAAAATTAATCAAATTGACACAATTTAGGTTTAGAGGTTGAGATGTGCCATTTTGGGTTTTTGACACACTTGAGGCATTAGTGATAATATGGAAAAATGGGTTTAATAACAACAAATTGTTGGGACGGATCGATTGGCCGGCTAGAGGGGGGTGAATAACCCTCATTCGTTTGATGTCGTAATTCGCTCGTTCTCGTTGCGTTGCTTGTCTACGATTGTCGTTAGCGTAGCGGAAACAATAGAAATAATAATAATACTAACAACAATACAAGCACAGCAAATACGCAAGCATATACGTGGTTCGGAACCGAATGGTTCCTACTCTACGGGCGAGCTCCTCGAGCTCTAGAGATGCACACGACAATACTCAAACTCCTTCTCGACTACACGTCGGAGGTGGAGAAACCTCTCACAAGCAATTACAACAGTAATATACAAATACAAACAAGAATACAAATACAATACAAAAGAAACACTTTTCACCGATTGCTTTTGATCACTTGTTTGTTGCTTGCTTTGATTGGCTCTTGAAGGACTGGAATGCAGCAGCAATTCCCCTCCAATAGCTCCACAAAAACCTTGGCGAAATCCTCCAACTCGTGCTCCTTTTATAACCTACATCAAGCTGTTTTCGCGCCCATCAGTCGACTGATCGTGACCATCAGTCGACTGGTCCCGTAGCCGTTGTCTCACAACGGCCAAATCCACGTTGGTTAAGTTCCAACGGATCACACATCAGTCGACTGATGGCACCCATCGATCGATCATCCATCGATCGAGTCTTGACGAGCTCGACTCCATTCTCGCGTGCTGCGTGTCATCGATCATTGCCATCCCTCGGCGGTCGATTGATCCTCCCAACAAGCCGATCGCCTCCTCGGCAATCGACCGATCACCGAACTTGTTCAAAACACCGGTCGAACCCATACTACAGAGCGATCGGGCACCTATGCGTGACCGATGTCGGCTAAAACCTCAAACATAACGATGTTTGAGCCTCCGACACTCAGTCTTAGCCACTTGGCCAAGTCCACCTTATCCCTCATGGAGTTCCCCACCGAAGCTCTCTTCCCTCGGCCTACGTCCCTCGGATGCGCCAAGCACACGACTTCGCAACGCCATCCTTCGCGTCTCATGCCCTAGAAGTATGCTTCCCTTTGGGCTCACTCCATTCGCTCCCCGTCCAACGGTCCCTCGGATGCACCAAGCGCACGACTTCACAATGCCATCCTTCACCGACTCAAGGACCCCGAGCCTAGTGAACTTACCAAGTCCTCAAGACTTCCCAAATGCACCAAGCGCACGGCTTCGCAATGCATTTCTCACCAAGCACTAAGCGCACGACTTCGCAATGCTTTGGACTTTCCCATGCCAAGGCTCCCCCCTTGGACTTCCACACCAAGCTCCATGCTTGGATTTTCCATGCCAACCCCATGTTGGACTTTCCTATGACAATCCCATGTCATGAGTTTTGTCTATCATCAAAATATCATCAAGGTACTGCTCGAGTCAAACTCGAGTCAACCTGGGCCGATTGCACCAACACAAATGACAACAAATATTAAAATTTAGGTATTATATACCTTTATATTTTATTTTCCATGCTTGATTTGTTATATATCATGTCATGACATCATATTTACTTTTATCATTTATATGTCATGATCATGCTTAGGATTAAGGTTATAATGTCATGTATATTTAGATTATATCATATGTCATGACATCATGATCATTGGCCATGTTTATTTATGTTATCTATTATGCCATGATCATTCATGCATTAATAAAATTGATTTAAGGACAATTGACATGACTTGAAGTCCCATGTATAAGGAAATCAAGTAGAGTTGCCTTAGAAAAATGCACGAAACCCTAGATTAGGATGAACAAAAATCACATATCACATTACATTGATATCTATGTGTATTTATACACCCTAGATACATGTGAGATGTTAGGAAATGAGTTAAGTTCAAGGGGCATAGTTTTTGCATCTAGATGAACTCAAACTCATCTAAAATCATGGGTGGATCATGGGGAAAGCTAATATGCAAATCATGTGCATTGAGCCCATTGATCATGATCCAATATAGGTTTTCAAAAAAATTTTAAAATCATTTTAGAAAATCTTAGTGAACTCTATCTTTTGATAGCAATCACTATTGATGATGTTGATACAAAGTGAGCTCAAATATTGAAGTTTTTCTTCATTTTTTAACTTTGTATCAATTTCATTATTTTATGAGTAAAATATTTTTCAAATATTTTTCACTCATTGTATTACTTATAAGTAATGTACGTATGAATTTTCATGATTTTTCAAAATATGTAGAATTACTTATGAATTTTTGAAATTCATTTCTAATAACTGAAAATCAGAATTTTTCGTTATCAGTCGACTGCCTCTTGGTGGAAGTCGACTGATGGGTAGGGCAATTAACTGTTGACTGATAGAGTCGACTATCAGAGCTGATTTCGGGTAAACAAGGATGTTTAACCCATGTTTCAGCTATGTTAGGATTTCCTAACTGCTCATAACCCTAGAATATACTTTGAAAAGCATTAGAAAGGGTGAAAATCCATTGGATATAGATTAGGAGAGTCGTTAGGGTGATTTATCAATTTTAAGGTGTGGGAAAGTTCAATGTTGAATTTTTAACCTTATTTTTGATGGTTTAGTGTTCCTATTGGCTTAGGGACTTCCCAAGGACATTGTTGGTGCAATAGTCAAGGGGGAGCAAGCCTTTAGGGGGAGGTATTCATCATGGGATGATGGTTGTATTTTTCCTCATGAGGAGGAGAAATGGAAATTTGAGATGCCCAATTTGAAAATTGGGAGAGTTCATAGGAGTGCCTCTCTTAAGTGATATGAGACTTATTACTAGGAAGATTGTAGGCATCCTAGATATTTTTGGACTAAGGGGGGAGATTGTAAGATCTCATTGGGATATGAGACATTGACCTCCTTGGGGAAAACCTTTTTGATGTATGTCAAAAATGGGGAGAATTAATGGGAGAATGTTAGAATTACCAATTTCAGAAAATTGGTAAGGGAATTTGAGT
Organism: Wurfbainia villosa; assembly: GCA_025175895.1. NCBI lineage: Eukaryota > Viridiplantae > Streptophyta > Magnoliopsida > Zingiberales > Zingiberaceae > Wurfbainia > Wurfbainia villosa. The sequence continues at coordinate 3,827,217 of CM046005.1, forward strand.
TAGGGGCCTAACTCAAGGGTGTTTTCGTCAAATATCAAAAAGGGAGAGATTGTTGGTGCAATCGACCCAGGTCACGATTGTCCGAACTCGAGTTGGACTCGAGTAGTATTTTGATGTTTGACATTGATGTCTGACAAGTGTTGGGGAGATTGTTGGTACAATCGACCCAGGTCATATTTGATGTTTGATGATAGTTTGACCATTTTCATGGGAAAGTCCAAGCATGGGTCTTGGCATGGAAAGTCCAACATGGGTTGACAAGAGAAAGTCCAAGATTGAGTCTTTGCATTTGGAAAGTCCAACATTGGGTTGGCAAGGAAGTCCAAGGGTATAGTCTTGGCCACGTAAGTCCAAGGGTGTAGTCTTGGCGGTGAAAGTCCAAGTCATGGGTACTTGAAAATTGAGAAGTCCAAGGGGAATATTGGAGGCGTAAAGTCCAAGGGTGGAGTCTTGGAAGCATAAGTCCAATAGTTGACGGCGTAAAGTCTAAGCAGAGTCTTGGCAGCGTAAGTTCAATGTGCCTTGGTGGTGTAAACCACATTAGCATGACAATAGCTGATGGAAGCACCTGAAGGTTGTTGGTGCAATCGGTCCGGGTCACGATTGACCAAACTCGAGTTTGCCTCGAGTAAGTGTTTTGATGTTTGACATGGATGTCTGACATGTGTAGGGGAGATTGCTGATGCAATCGATCCAGGTTAGTATTTGATGTTTGATGATGGTTTGACCATTTTCATGGGAAAAGTCCAAGTCTTGAGTACTTGACATGTAAAGTCCAAGCATGAGTCTTGGTAAGGGAAAGTCCAACATGGGATGACAAAGGAAAGTCCAAGCATGGGTCTTGGCATGGAAAGTCCAACATGGGTTGGTAAGGGAAAGTCCAAGCTTGAGTCTTGGCATTTGGAAAGTCTAAGGGGTTTGATATTGGCGGCGTAAAGTCCAAGCGGGAGTCTTGGAAGCATAAGTCCAATGGTTGGCGGCGTAAAGTCCAAGCGGAGTCTTGGCAGTGTAAGTCAAATGTGCCTTGGCGGTGTAGACACCATTAGCATGACAATAGCCGATGGAAGAACCTGAAAGCTAGTGTATGGATGAAAAAGTCATGGATGACTTAGAGGGATCCGATAGGCGCGAGGTTGACGGAGGTGGCTAGAAGGCTTAGGTCTAGGCTACAGGTGGTCTAGCAAGTATGGGGGCACCATACTTGGGTTAAAACCTCATGTTTAAGGTGTATCAGTCGACTGGGACCATGGGTCAGTCGACTGGTGTGAGTCAACTAGGGTTTGGTATCATGTGGGAAGTGCCCCGATCAGCCAATCGTCGAGGTGAAGCGGCTTCTTGGCTGGCGATTAGTGATCTGGTGATCAATCGACTGGTGGCTGGGATTTCGAGCACAGAAGGCTCTCCAGTCGAGTGATCGCGTTGACCACTCGACTGATTGAGACATCAGTCGACTGATGTGTAAGATCAGTTGACTGATGGTGTATATGTTGGATTTTTCCAGCGTGGATCGAGTCGTTGTCTCACGACAACAATGACATCAGTCAACTGATGATCCCGAGCAGTCGACTGATAGGTGAAATCCAGCCCAGGTTGTAGGTTTAAAAGGAGCACGGAGGGAAGGATTGAGCACCTATTTTCTTGGATGATTTGGAGCGATTTGCTGTTGCAAATCAGGGTCTTCAAGGCTAGTCCAAGGCAATCAACAAGCAAGCATCCAAAAGAGTTTTTGTAAAGCATTATTTACTTCTCTTGTTGTATTTCTATTATAATTGCTTATATTTCATTCTTATTATTGTAAGAATACTTGTACGTGGTTTCTCCACCTCTGAATTGTTCCGAGAAGGAGCTATTTGAGTAGTGGTGTGTGATTGGCATCGCTAGGGTTCATTTGAGCCCGATCTGCGGAGTAGGAACCATTTGGTTTAGAACCACATTATATTATTGTGTTTGCGTGTTTGTATCTTGTTATTGCTTTATTTCCGTTGCGCACTAATCATTTGTAGCAAGCACGCAATCGAGTTCCATCGACGATGCTATTCACCCCCTCTAGCGGGCACATCGTTCCTAACAATTGGTATCAGAGCGGGTCGCTCTTCACCGGCTTCGCATTCGAGGGAGCAAATGTGCTAGAGGGAAGAAGATGGATTTCCAAGAAAGATTGGGTGACAACGTCGACATTCCACCATCCTTCGACCGCGAAGATTTCGCGTATTGGAAAGGTAGAATGATGCACTTTCTAATGTGTGACTTTGACAATTGGATTAGTGTCTTAGTAGGTTTCGACACTCCAAAAGACGAACAAGGAAGAAAAAACAAGAAGAAGGATTGGAGTCAAGATCAACTTCTATATTACAACATCAATAATAAGGTAATGGGTATTCTGCTTAATGTAATCCCTAATGACATTTTGATCAAGATAGGGGATTGTAATGACGCCAAGGAGCTATGGAGTAAATTGACGAAACATTTTGAAAACCCATCACCGACCCAAGAAGAAGAGGAAAAAGAAGAGTGCTCATCAGCTCAATCGGAGGAGACCGAGGAAGCAAGCACATCATCCTCACAAGAAAGTGAGGATTTAGAAGTTGATAGAGAATCAACATCCAGATCGGGATCGGTGGAAGAAGAGGAAAAAGTAGGAGAAGCCTCCACCTCTAGGATTGAGGGGGAGGAGCAAGAAGAAGAGCCTTCAACATTCGGTCAAGATAGAGAAGCCCAGACTCTGGCACCTACCACCACTCTAGGTAACGCAAGCACATTAATTCAAAATAAAAATTATATTATGTGTTTTGAGTGTAGGGAATATGGGAATTACAAGAGTAAGTACCCAAAGAAGGTCAAGAAGCCTCAACCGACACCAAAGGTCAAGGATGTCGGTCCCCTAACAATCAAAAGCAAGGAGCAAGTGATTTGCCTCAAATGTCGACAACTGGGTCATTACCGGAGTCAATGCCCAAAGGGGGAGAAAAAGACTCAAAAGGGAGCTACACATGTAGGGGGAGCCTCTAAGGTAAACCCTAAGGTAAAATTCAATAATGCTTCTACTTTAATTTATAGGCAAAAGCATGCTAGGAGTTATGTTAATAATGTTGCTATTACTCATGAAAAGCATGCTAGGAATAACAAATATTTTTGTCTAGGTGATAAGAGTGTAAACATTTTAAATAAGAAGAAATTTGGGACTAATGTCCCTAGAAAAACTCTTCCTAAGGAAACCATTAGGAAAATAGAAAACCATTTAGTCATTAACCTTAAGAAGGGTAGGCATATGCCTAGAGGAAATGGTATTGCCCAAAGACCAAATCAAAATTTAAAAATTGAGCAATTGGAGTTGGAAAATCAAGTCTTGAGGTCAAGACTTGAGAAACTAGAGAAAACACTTGCAAAAATGCAATATTCAATTAAAGGGTCAAATAGTCAAAGTCTAGGGTCTAGGAGTCAAGGTCAAAGACCTAGAAATCAAGAACAATCCAAGGGCAAGCTTAAGCCCAAAAAGACCTACCATAATGTTCCATTTGATTATAGAACTCAAGTTAGGTCTAGGAAGACCAAGGTTACAAGGGAAGTCATCCCTAGAGTTAACCATGGTGTGTGCCTAGTGGCTAGGGTTTCAAGGAAACCTAGGCAAGTCTTGAGGTCAAGACTTGAGAAATTAGAGAAAACCCTTGCAAAAATATAAAATTTAATTAAAGGGTCAAATAGTCAAAGTCTAGGGTCTAGGAGTCAAGGTCAAAGACCTAGAAATCAAGAACAATCCAAGGGCAAGCTTAAGCCCAAAAAGACCTACCATAATGTTCCATTTGATTATGGAACTCAAGTTAGGTCTAGGAAGACCGAGGTCACAAGGGAAGTTATCCCTAGAGTTGACCATGGTATGTGCCTAGTGGCTAGGGTTTCAAGGAAACCTAGGCAAGCCACTAAGAAGGTTACAAGGGGAGTCACCCCTAGAATTAACCTAGGCAAAACTCAAATGACCAAGGCTACCAAGCCTAGAAGGGTCATTAGGAGGGTATCTAGGGAGGTCATCCCTAGCAAATACATAGTAAACCCAAGGAGCTCCAATAGGTATTGGGTTCCTAGGAGCGTGATCGATTCACGCTAAATGGGTTTAGGTTTACCAACCTTGAATGGATAGATAGTTAACCTAGCCATAGTGAAGGTGACACTTTAGGTTATTTTCAAGGTTATGGATACCTTGGAAATAGTTTTGAATTATAATTCTAAAAGATTTTAGGATGTGCCAATATTAATTAAGAAGTTTGATAAATCAATCAAATTTGCACAATTTAGGTTTAGAGGTCTTAGTGTGTCATTTTGGGTTTTTGGCACACTTTGGGAATAATTGATACTATGACAAAATGAGATTAATTATAACAAATGACAACTAATATTAAAATTTAGGTATTATATACCTTTACACTTTATTTGTCATGCTTTGATTGCCATATAACATGCCTTGATATCATATTTTTCTTTATCATATAAAATGTCATGAGTATGTTTAGGGTTAGTTTTTAATGTCATGTATATTTAGATTATATCATATGTCATGACATCATGATCATTGACCATGTTTACTTATGCTATCATTTATGCCATAATCATTTCATGCATTTAAAATAATTAAAATTGAGTTAAGGACAATGACATGAACTGAGTCAAGCACATTAATTCAAAATAAAAATCATATTATGTGTTTTGAGTGTAGAGAATATGGGCATTACAAGAGTAAGTGCCCAAAGAAGGTCAAGAAGCCTCAACCGACACCAAAGGTCAAGGATGTCGGTCCCCTAACAATCAAAAGCAAGGAGCAAGTGATTTTCTTCAAATGCCGACAACCGGGTCATTACCGGAGTCAATGCCCAAAGGGGGAGAAAAAGACTCAAAAGGGAGCTACACATTTAGGGGGAGCCTCTAATGTAAATCCTAAGGTAAAATTCAATAATGCTTCTACTTTAATTTATAGGCAAAAGCATGCTAGGAGTTATGTTAATAATGTTGCTATTACTCATGAAAAGCATGCTAGGAATAACAAATATTTTTGTCTAGGTGCTAAGAGTGTAAACATTTCAAATAAGGAGAAATTTGAGACTAATGCCCTTAAAAAAACTCTTCCTAAGGAAACCATTAGGAAAATAGAAAACCATTTAAGCATTAACCCTAATAAGGGTAGGCATATGCCTAGAGGAAATGGTATTGCCCAAAGACCAAATCAAAATTCAAAAATTGGGCAATTGGAGTTGGAAAATCAAGTCTTGAGGTCAAGACTTGAGAAATTAGAGAAAACCCTTGCAAAAGTACAAAATTCAATTAAAGGGTCAAATAGTTAAAGTCTAGGGTCTAGGAGTCAAGGTCAAAGACCTAGAAATCAAGAATAATCCAAGGGCAAGCTTAAGCCCAAAAAGACCTACCATAATGTTCCATTTGATTATGGAACTCAAGTTAGGTCTAGGAAGACCAAGGTCACAAGGGAAGTCATCCCTAGAGTTGACCATGGTGTGTGCATAGTGGCTAGGGTTTCAAGGAAATCTAGGCAAGCCACTAAGAAGGTTACAAGTGGAGTCACCCCTAGTATTTATACACAATAGATACATATGAGATGCTAGGATATGAGTTAAGTTTAAGGTGCATAATTTTTGTATCTAGATGAACCAAAACTCATCTTATATTAGTTGTGGATCATTGGGAAAGCTTATGTTCAAGCCATGTACATTAAGCCCAAAGAACATGATCCAAATAAAGATTTTCAAAAACATTTTAAAATCATTTTAGAAAATCTTTGTGAAGTCTATCTTTTGATAGCAATCACCATTGATGAGGTTGATACAAAGTGAGCTTAAACATTGAAGTTTTTCTTCATTTTTGAACTTTGTATCAATTTTGCTATTTTATGGGTAAAATATTTTTCTAATATTTTCCACCCATTGTATTGCTTATATGTAATATACGTATGAATTTTCATGATTTTTCGATATACGTAGAATTACTTATGCTTTTTCAAAATTCGATTCTGATAACTGATATTCGGAAATTTCAGTTATCAATCGACTGCCCTTGTTGGCAATTGACTGATGAGCACGACAGTCGACTAATGCCTGATAAAGTCGACTGCCAATGTCGATTTCGGGAAAATAAGGTATGTTTAGCCCATTTTCAGCTATGTTAGGGTTCCCTAACTACTCCTAATCCTAGGATATGCTTTGGGAAGCATTATAAAGGGTGAAAATCCATTGGATATGGATTAGGAGAGTTGTTAGGGTGATGTATCAAATTTAAGGTATGGGAAAGTTCAATGTTGAACTTTAGACCTTATTTTTGATAGTTTAGAGTTTCTATTGGCTTAGGGACTTCCCAAGGACATTGTTGGTGCAATGGTCAAGGGGGAGCAAGCCTTTAGGGGGAGGTATCCATCATGGGATGATGGATGTATATTCTTCCATGTAAAGGGGAGAATGGGAATTTTGAGATACCCAATTTGGAAATTGGGAGAATTTGTAGGATTGCCTCTCTTGAGTGATATGAGACTTATCACTGGAAGATTGTAGGCATCCTAAGTATTTTTGGACCAAGGGGGAGATTTTAAGATCTCATTGCAACATGAGACATTGACCTCCTTGGGAGAACCTTTTTGATGTATGTCAAAAAAGGGGAGAATGTATGGAATTCCCAATTTAGGATAATTGATAAGGGAATTTGAGTTAGGGGCCTAACTCAAGGGTGTTTATGTCGAACATCAAAAAGGGGGAGATTGTTGGGTCAATCAGCCTAAGTCACGATTGACGGACTTGAGTTTGCCTCGAGTAAGTGTTTTGATATTTAACATGGATGTCTGACATTGATGTCTGACATGTGTAAGGGAGATTACTGATGCAATTGATCCAAGTTAGTATTTGATGTTTGACGATGGTTTGACCATTGTCATGGGAAAAGTCCAAGTCTTGAGTACTTGACTTGTAAAGTTCAAGCATGGGTCTTGGCAAGGGAAAGTCCAACATGGGTTGACAAAGGAAAGTCCAAGCATCGGTCTTGGCATGGAAAGTCCAACATGGTTGGCAAGGGAAAGTCCAAGCTTGAGTCTTGGCATTTGGTAAGTTCAAGGGGTTTGATATTAGCGGCGTAAAGTCCAAGCGGGAGTCTTGGCAGCATAAGTCCAATGGTTGACAACGTAAAGTCCAATGGTTGGCAGCATAAGTCCAATGGTTGGTAGCGTAAGTCCAATGTGCCTTCGCAGTGTAGACACTGTTAGCATGACAATAGTCGATGGAAGCACCTGAAGGCTAGCGTATGGATGAACAAGTCATGGATGACTTGGAGGGATCCGATAGGTGCGAGGCTAATGAAGATGGCTAGAATGCTTAGGTCTAGGCTACGGGTGGTCTAGAAAGTATGGGGGAACTATACTTGGGTTAAAACCTCATGTTTGAGGTGTATCAGTCGACTAGGACCATGGGTCAGTCGACTGGTGTGAGTCAACTAGGGTTTGATTGTGGGAAGTGCCCTGGTAGTCGACTGCCAGAGGTGGGCAGTTGACTGCTGGCCTGAGCAGTCGTGGCCGGGATTTCGGGCATAGAAGGTTCTCCAGTCGAGTGATCGCATCGACCACTCGACTGATTGAGACATCAGTCAACTGATGTGTAAGATCAGTCGACTGATGGTGTATCCGTTGGATTTTTCTAGCGTGGATCGAGCCGTTGTGTCACAACAATAGTGGCATCAATCGACTGATGGTCCCAAGCAGTTGACTGATAGGCAAAATTTAGCCCAGGTTGCAGGTTTAAAAGGAGCACGAAGGGAAGGATTGAGAATCAGTTTTCTTGGACTATTTGGAGCGATTTGTTGTTGCAAATCAGGGTCTTCAAGGCTAGTCCAAGGCAATCAACAAGAAAGCTTCCAAAAGAGTTTTTGTAAAGCGTTCTTTACTTCTCTTGTTGTATTTCATTTATAATTGCTTATATTTTATTCTTATTGTTGTAAGAATACTTGTACGAGGTTTCCCACTTCCGGATTGTTCCGAGAAGGAGCTATTTGAGTAGTGGTGTGTGATTGGCATCGCTAGGGCTCATCTGAGCCCGATCCGTGGAGTATGAACCATTTGGTTCTGAACCACATTATATTATTATGTTTGTGTGTTTGTATCTTGTTATTGCTTTATTTCTGCTGCACACTAATCATTTGTAGCAAGCACGTGATCGAGTTCCATCGACTACGCTATTCACCTCCCCTCTAGCAGGTGCATCGTTCCTAACAAAGGCTAGCGTATGGATGAATAAGTCATGGATGACTTGGAAGTATTTGATAGGCGTGAGGCTAACAGAGGTGACTAGAAGGCTTAGGTCTAGGCTATGGGTGGTCTAGCAAGTATGGGAGAACCATACTTGGGTTAAAACCTCACGTTTGAGGTGTATCAGTCAACTGATATTAAGGGCAGTCGACTGATGCGAGTCAACTAGGATTTCACTGTGGAAAATGGCCTAATAGTCGACTACCAGCATTGGGCAGTCGACTGATGGCCTGAGCAGTCGACTACTAAGGCTGTCAGTCAACTGGTGGTCGGGATTTCGGAAACAGAATGTTTCCTAGTCGACTGTTGGGGCTTGACAGTCGAGTGAAGGTTTGATCAGTCGACTGATGGTCTATCCATTGGACTTATCCGACGTGGCTCATGCTGTTGTGAGACAACGACTACAGGAGCAGTCGACTGATGGTCTCGATTAGTCGACTGCTAGGCAAAATCCAAGTATGGTGCGATTTGCTGTTACAAATCAAGGTGTTCAAGGCTAGTCAAAGGCAATCAACAAGGAATCATCCAAAAGAGTTTTTGTAAAATGTTCTTTACTTCTTTTGTTGTATTCCATTTATCATTGCTTGTATTTCATTTTTATTATTGTAAGAATACTTGTACGAGATTTCTTCACCTCTGACTTATTGTCGAGAAGGAGTATTTGAGTAGTGGTGTGTGATTGACATCTCTAGGGCTCTTACGAGCTCAATCCGTGGAGTAGGAACTATTCGGTTCCGAACCACGTTATATCGCTTGCGTATTTGTCTTGTGATTGTAATTGTCATGTTTATTCTTGTTATTATTATTTCTACTGTGTTAACGACGATTGTAGAGACACAAGCACGAACGATCAAATTCTGTAACGCATCGAAGCGCTATTCACCCCCCCCTCTAGCGGCCACCCAGGTCCTAACATTAGTGATGGCCCACGCACCGACAACATTTATGAGGGTAATGACCCCTATTACTTCTCAAAAGCGGACGTAAGACCAGGAAGCCATACTGCCCATACCGACCGTACTGATTGGTAGGGGGATTTCTCTTCTATATATAGACCTCCCAGAGGAGGAGAAAGGGGGTTCGCACATTCTTAACTTAACCTTTCCATTTCCTTCTCCACCTTCTTACTAATTTCCTACCTTGAGCGTCGGAGGAGCCTTGTCGAGATCTCTCTCGGTGCCCTTAACCGCTTTTTGTCTTGCAGGACTCGCCATTCGTCTCATCTCTTTTCATTTGGCTCGGCCTACAGCCGAGATGACGTTTCGACTGTCACCACTCTCCCTCCGCGTCATTTCCTTTCGTCCGAGTTATCAGTCCTTGTCGTTCTTGCCACCGGGACACCTCACCATCCTCGTCTTGATAGGCAACATAATTGGCGCTGTTAGTGGGAAACAAAATAAACAACGCCTCAGGCAAAGATGGGAGACCAAGGAGCGAACTCCGACAACCACAACTCCACCGAAGGGAATCTGACTAGGGAAAGCATCATAGCTCTTGTCAAGACCACCATGGAAGATGTTTTGCACGACCTTCTTCCCCGAGGAACTACCCCCGTGCAGGTCTCTCCTAGCCCGGTTCAGGGTCCCGCACTGACTTCTGTCCCCTCCACTCCAGCTACCCCGAGGGGCAGCTCCTGTGGCCTCAATGCCTGCCGAGTCATCGTCGACTGCATCATTGCAAGAATCTTCAGAGGAAGTGCCTTCCTATACACCGACGGAAAGAGATCCTAGAAAGAGCAAGGCTCTGTTAATCAGCATAGAGTCTCCCCTTGCTCCTAACATTATAGCTGACAAGATGCCCAAGTCTTTCAAGCAAATCTCTATAGGAGAATATAGCGACTCGGCTGACCCAGAGGAATATCTTGGAAGATTCAAGAAGGCCGCCCCGACACACGACTACTCAGACGGAGTCAAATGCAAGGTTTTATCTCTCAATCTAATTGGCTCTGCCCAAAGGTGATTCGACCGACTCCCGGTTGGATCCATTAACTCCTTCCAGGAGTTGTCCATTCTATTCCTTCAACGCTTTGCCAGTAGCAAAAGGTATCACTGAACTGCTTAGTATCTTATAACCATGAAGCAGAAGAGTGATGAATCCCTGAGGGACTACATACATCAGTTCAACCGAGTAGTTGTCGACGTCTCAGATGTTTCGCCCAAGACAGTGGTCAATGCCTTCTCTCAGGGCTTGATAAGGGGGGATTTCTCAAAGTCATTAATGAAGAGACCCCCACCTCACTTTGAGGCCTTTCTGGTTAGAGCCAAAGCATACATTAATTTAGAGGAGGTCGAGAAGGCAGCAGATGAACAACGAAGGATTGATCGGCCCAAGCCTCAAAAGTCGAGTCAGAAGGCCCCTCCCCTAATACATAACCATCCCCCCAGGGTCCCTCCTACCTACCCTCCTCGACTGATGAAAGACAGAACAATTCATGCAGTGCAGGAAGCCCCCCAACCGTCCATGCAACCCGACCAGCATGACCCCTTCTGTGCCTTTCATCAGATATACAGTCACTCAACTTGGGAGTGTCGTACATTGGCTGATGAAATAAGGCAAGTTATGAGGGAACATCAATAGAACTTCAATGCTCCATCCCAAGATATAAGGCTTGAACCACGGGGTCATGCTCAGCGCAATCCGGCCAGAAGGGCTCCTCGACCTACACTCGAGCAGCAAAGACCAGCTCAAATCTCGCGAAGGTCCCGAGAAGCTTCTCCAAGCAGGCCTGTTTCTCAGCCAGGATCGCCGCAAGAACTCAAAACACCACACCACGGAACGATTAACATGATCACCGGTGGAGTCACAGATGGGGATTCAAATCGAGCCTGGAAGACAGCTGGAGAACATGGAAGTAAACACTAGCCGAAGGCCTGCGGATGGACCTGCAATAAGTTTCAGCCCCGAGGACCTGCAAGGAGTTTCTGTCCCATATGATGATGCCTTGGTGATTAGAGCCACTATCGCCAACTATGACGTGGCTAGGATCTTCATGGACATGGGTAGCTCAGTCAATATTTTATTTAAAGATGATTTTGACTGTATGCAGCTTGATTCAACACAACTCCAGCCAATGAACACCGCTTTATTTAGCTTCTCGGGCCACAAAGTAGCACCATTCGGCCGAATTGATCTCCCCCTATCTCTGGGAGAAGAGCCCCTCCGTCGGACTCGGATGGCCACTTTTACTGTTGTAGACGCCACCTCAACCTACAACGTCATCTTGGGAAGGCCGATACTGCATTCTTTTGAAGCGGCGGTATCCACTTATCATCAGAAGATTAAGTTTCCTATGAACAATAAAATAGGGGAAACCGCTGTAGATCAAAAGGCAGCTCGAAGGTGCTACATAAAAGAAGTCCAAACCGGCCCCAAAAAAAGCTGAAAGATAGAAATGGCTGAAGTCTATGCCCTGCATGAGGTACCTCTGGAAGAAGACCTTGACGAAGAAAACATACAAGTATGGTCGGATCAGCCTGAGCGAGTCATCCGAGTCACTGTAGACTTGCCCGATGAGTTGAAGCAAGAAGTAATGGACTGCCTGGTCAACAACCGAGACGTCTTCACTTGGCCGGAGGAACAAAATCATAGCATCTCTCGAGCCGTAATGGAGCATAGATTGAACATCTTTCCTGGGTCTCAGCCTTCAAACAGAAACGAAGACACTTCGGATAAGAGAAAGACCAAATTATCCGAGCCGAAGTGCAGAAACTCATGCAAGCCGGATACATTCGGGAGGTACAATTTCCCGAATGGTTATCTAATATTGTATTAGTGCCGAAACTGGGGGGGGAGTGGAGGGTATGTATAGACTTCAGAGATCTTAATAAAGCATGCCCTAAAGATTGCTACCTTTTGCCTCGGATAGATCAATTAGTAGATTCCATGGCAGGATGTGAGCTAATTTGCATGTTGGACGCTCGCTAGGGGTATCATTAGATCCCATTAGCTCTAGAAGATCAAGAAAAGGTCAGCTTTGTCACAGTGGATGACACTTTTTGCTACAAGGTTATGCCATTCAGATTGAAGAACGCTGGCGCCACTTATCAAAGGCTGATGGACAAAGTGTTTCGGTCACAAATAGGCTAAAACATAGAAGTATATGTGGACGACATCCTCGTCAAGTCCACCAAAGCCGAAGATATGGTCATAGATATGACGGAGACGTTCAGCACATTGCGCCAGTATGGAATTCAGCTTAACCCTAGCAAATGTATATTCGGGGTTTGAGGAGGCAAGTTCCTGGGCTACATTGTTACTGAGCAAGGCATTGAAGTTAATCCCGAGAAGGCTCAGGCTTTACAGAACATGATTTCTCACCGAAATATCAAAGAAGTGCAAAAGTTGCTGGGTCGAATAACGACACTTTCTCGATTCATCCCTAAGTCGGCTGAGCGGAGTCTCCCTTTCTTCAAGATACTCTGTAAGTCGGCTTAGTTTTCATGGGATGAGAAGTGTGAATAAGCTTTCTCTGAATTGAAGCAGTATATAGTCGAGCTGCCCACACTTGCTAAACTTGTGCCTGGGGAGAGTGTGCAGCTATACTTAGCCTCCTCTGAAGAGGTCGTGGCATCAGTACTACTCCGACAGGAAGAAGGTAAATAATTACCTATTTATTTTGTCAGTCATTTATTAAAAGTTGCCGAGAGTAGGTACACGACACTGGAAAAGCTAGCCCTAACTCTACTTATAATAGCCCGGAATCTCTGTCCGTATTTCTTATCTCACCCGGTCACGGTCTTAACTAATAGTGGTCTTGGAAGGATATTAACCAATCCAAAAGCATCCACCCACTTAATCAAGTGGATCACTGAGCTAGCCGAGTATGACATCCAATATCAACCCCGTACGACCCTTAAGGCACAAGTATTGGTGGACTTCTTAGCTGAGACGCCAGGGGTCGAGAAAAATGAGGAATGGAAGGTATATGTTGATGGCTCGACAACTAAGCAGGGAGTGGGGTAGGAGTATTATTGATATCCCCCCAAGGAGATACAATCCGGATAGCTATACAACTCAACTTCCAAGCTTCCAACAATGAAGCAGAGTATGAAGCTTTACTAGCTGGAATGCGGGCAACCTGTCATATTGGAGCCACTCGGATTTTTCTATATTCAGACTCATAGTTGGCCGTGGAACAACTCAAAGGGTCATTCGACATCAACAACCAAAGGCTGTGGTGTTATATGCAAGCCTATCGCAAGTTATCCTCGGAATTTCAAGAAGTTACTCTTCAAAAATTCCTCAGGCAGACAATAAAAAATCTGACGAGCTGGCTCGCATGGCTAGTGCACTCACTACTTGGAGCTTGGATGACTCAATAGCCGAGACGCAGCTCATCGCTAACATAGATCAAGAACCGATGGTATCTCATGGCCCGCCAGACTGGAGGACTCTTCTAACTGACTATCTCAAGAAGGGAGTACTGCCGAATGACTGAGCCAAGGCACAGACAGTTAAAAAAAGAAACACTCGCTTCGTCCTAATAGGTGACACACTGTAAAAATGAGATTTCTCTCAGCCCCTACTTAAATGTCTGGCCCCGGAAGAAGCAGATTATGTCATGCGCGATGTGCACAAGGGTTGCTACAAAAATCATTCCGGAGGAGCATTCCTTGCTCGAAAAATCTTATTAGCCGGGTTTTTTTGGCCTACACTCCAGCAAGATGCCTCTCGCTATGTGTGGGTATGCCTTAGTTGTCAGAAGCATCAGAATTTTTCTCAACAACCAGCCAACCTGCTGAAAGCGTCAGTAATATTTTGCCCTTTCGATCAGTAGGGAATGGATATAGTGGGACCACTGTCGATGGGGTCGAATCATAATAAGTTTCTACTGGTGGCGGTGAATTATTTCTCAAAGTGGGTAGAAGCCGAGTCGTTGACCAAGATAAATGAAGAGGTTGTGTTAAAATTCCTCTGGAAGAACATAGTTTGCCGATTCGGCATTCCAAGGAAGCTAGTCTCGGACAACGGGCGACAATTTCAAGGCCACAAAGTGAAAGAGTGGTGTCAGCAGCTGAAGATTCAGCAGACCTTTACCTCAGTAGCTTATCCTCAAAGCAACGGGCAAGTTGAAGTCATTAACCGAGAGCTAATTCGGGAAATTAAAATCAAGTTAGATCACACGGGGGGAAGCTGGGTCGAAGAACTATCTAGTATCTTATGGGCATACAAAACTACCCCTAAAGACAGCACGGGCCTCACCCCATTCCATCTGGTTTACGGCGCTGAAGCCCTCGTCCCTGTGGAGATTGACATGGGATCACCCCGAGTTTCTGCTTACACTCCCGACGATGATACCAACAAGGAAAGAAGACTGACCGAGCTGGATTTAGTAACGGAGACCCGAGATCAAGCGGCCAGTCGGATGAATGCCTTTCAGAGAAAAATTGCCTAAACTTACAACAAGAAGGTGGTACCCCGATCCTTTCAGCCCGACAATTTTGTATGGAATAAAATTCAGCCCGCGGGGGAAGTTCACAAATTGGCACCTCGGTGGAAAGGCTCATACAAAGTAATCAAGAAGCTCAGTTCTGACACTTACTACCTTTAGGATAGCGAAGGGAAGGAGCTTACTTGGCCTTGAAATGCTTTCCATTTACGACCTTATCATGTTTAAAGAGCTCGGTGATATGTAATGAAAATTCTTCTTCATGGCCCCGGACAGGCTTTTCTGCGCAAGTATTATTTATTCGGCTATTCTCCTTGGGTATCGCTTATCACAACTGATCCCAAGTATAGCCCATTCAACATTCTCCTTGGGTATCGCTTATCACAATTGGTCCCAAGTATTATTTATTCGGCTATTTTCCTTGGGTATCGCTTATCACAGTTGGTCCCAAGTATAGCCCATTCGACATTCTCCTTGGGTATCACTTATCACAGCTGGTCCTAAGTATAACCCATTCGACATTCTCCTTGGGTATCGCTTATCACAACTGGTCCCAAGTATTATTTATTCGGCTATTCTCCTTGGGTATCGCTTATCACAGCTAGTCCCAAGTATAGCCCATTCGACATTCTCCTTGGGTATCACTTATCACAGCTGGTCCCAAGTATTATTTATTCGGCTATTCTCGTTGGGTATCGCTTATCATAGCTGGTCCCAAGTATAGCCCATTCAGCCTTCTTCCTTGGGTATCACTTATCACAGCTGGTCCTAAGTATAGCCTATCCGGGCTTCTTCCTTGGGTATCATTTATCACAGCTGGTCCTAAGTATTATTTATTTGGTTATTCTCCTTGGGTATTACTTATCACAGCTGGTCCCAAGTATATCCTGTTCGGCTCTTCCTTGGATATCGCCTATCACGGCTGGTTCCAAGTATCTTTAATTCGGCTCTTCTTTGGAAATCACTTATCATAGCTAGTTCCAAGTGATTGTTATTCGGCCTTTGGTTTTCTTCCTCAAGTATCTCTTCTTGGCCAAGTCTCTTTTCATTGAGCCGCGGTGAAGGTACTTTGAAGTCGTTTGTTATTATTCGGTATTATCATAGTTAGTAGTATTAAATTCCTAAAAGGCTGAGAGACAACACTTAGCTTCAAGAAAACTCGCATTAATGACAAACAAATTACAAGTTTAAGAAAGCCGTGCATGGCTACAAAATTTACTACTAAGCTGAAAATTAAAAACCAAACTATGAGGGGAGACTGTCGAGAGCTGAATCTGGAGTCTCGTTGATTAGACGCTGCAAATCCAAAAACTCAGCTAAGGCTCCTTCAGGCAGATATCCGGCTTTCTTGAAGTGTCGGATGACCCCCTCATATCCTATCTCTAGGAGGTCGGCGGTGCAACCTCCTAGGATGTCAAAAAAACTCCTCAGAAACGAGGAAGGCCTTCTTACGTTTCTCCCATCGGCCTTCCTCACTCGAACGGTACGAGGCTAGTTCATCCTCAGCCTTCTCGACTCGGTCTACTAGCTCGTCCCATCGCCTGGCTTCGAACTCTGCCTGAGCCACTCTAACTTGCTTAGCTTGTAGTAGTCTGGCCTCGGCTTCTTCGGTGCGGGCTTTGAGCTTATTTGCCTCTGCAGCTCTAGCCCGCAACTCCTCCATCTCGGCAGCCTTGACCTTTAGGTGCTCTAGCTCCCGCGCCTGGCTCCTGAGATCGTCCTCGTAGCGGAGGACCTTGGATCGGAACATGGCTACCTCGGACTGAGCTAGGCCGAGCTCCACTTCCTTGTACCGGAGCTGAGTTGAGAGGCCTACCACCTGAGCCCGCATCTGGTGGAAAGTCACGGTCAAGGGAGGCAGGCGAGACATTAACTCCAAATAGTAGCCCCAAAACTATAAAAGGATCAGAGCTAACTAAGTTAGCCGAGGTAGTAAAACTTAGCGACAAAAGCAAAATAGCAAAATAGACACTTACTTTGGCAAGGTGGGTGTTTATCTCGTCGCTCAGCGCCGAGATGGATTTCATTTTGGTGGACTCCCCTATTGCATCCCGAATTTCTCAGAGAAATCCCCTAGTGGGCCGCTCTTGTCCCGGTCGGGGATGGCCAAAAACCTCTGAGAGAGGGCTTGACGGCGCTGCTGGGAGGGCGACGACTCGGCTAGAGGGGTAGGAGCCCTCGGATACTCCTCCATGGGGGGGGGGGGGCGTTGGACTATTGGGACCAGCGCCACTAGGCCCTTCACCACTCGGCCCAGTCGAGTCGTGGAGACTTTGGTTGGGAAATGAAAGAGAGGGACTCCCTTCTGGAGAAGACAGCATGGCCCGACTCCTTTTTCGCTGTCGTTGTTGCTCCTCTGAGTCCCCGGAGCTTATCACCTCAGCCACCATGGAAAGCCGAGGTGGTGGAGGTTCGTCCGATCTGGCTCCTTCAGGTGTCTCGGCCGAAGCATCTGCTGGAGGGATCATTTGTGCCCTTTTCCACTTCAATTTTTTGTTGATTGAAGCGCGAAACATGACTTCAGCTGACATCAATATAAAAATTAGCAGATAAAAATAAAATAGAAATAGATCAAGGGGAAGTTTTTTACCTAGGGAGCCACTCAACTCGGCCTCTAAAGGACTTATACCGAAGTGGTATAGAAGTCCTTCCTCCAGCAAGACGTTGACGTCAAAGCTTAAGTCGGCGAGGACTCCGAAAATCTCTCGGTAGGTGGGATATTTTTTGAAGCTTCGAATAAAGGGGGAAGGTGGAAGCTCGAGTTGCAAATCGGTTGGCCAAGTGAAAGGGGATTCGGGTCTAACAAACAATTACTTGGCCTTCCAGTGTTTGTGTGAAGTAGCAAGGTTCGACAAGAACTTCACTTCTTGCCGAGTCGAGAAGAAGAAGACTCCCGCTTCTTTCTTCTTCGGAATGAAGCAAGAATGGAAAGCGGCAGCCGAAAGAGGAAGATGGTAGAAAAGAAAATTAATAATAAAGTCGTTAATAATACTAAAGGCGTTAGGGGCGAATTGGTTCAAGGGAATGAGAAAATAAGAGGACAACTCGGCAAAGAAAGAGTGCAAGGGGAAGCGAAGACCAGCGGCCAATTTGTCGAGAAAGAAGGTTGTGAATTCGGGAGGGGGCTCGTGAGGTCGCTGTTCCTGTTGAGGAGACCTAAGCCTATAGGAGTTAGGGATGTGGAAAGCAGACCTGACCTCGGTGCGAACCTCCGAGTTGATGGTACTACGGACTCTCAGATACCAGATATCAATATTTGAGGCCATTGCGAAAGAAAAAGGGGGATGAAGGGCAGAGAACTTACAAGGGAAACGTCGTCGGAGAAGAAGGAAGGAATCACCGGGAAAAAAGGTTTGAGAAGGCGGTGCGTGCGAAATAGCAAGAACCAAGTGGTGAGGGGGCACTTATAGATAAGCTGCATTGACTCTCCTTCCGAGGACTTCTCCTTGGGACACACGGCATAATGAAAGAAACCCTAGAGAAGCAAGACAATCATAACATATCCCCGTATTAATGTACATTAATGGGCCATCTCCAAAAGCGAGATCTTCTCCGTTCCCGAGGAGCACATACTAGGTGCCACCTCCCATGCCTCATTAAAATGAGGATAGACGCAATAAGATCTGTCTAGTCAGTCACGCTACGTCTATCCTTCGACTAGACTTGAGGGGGGATGCCTTTAATACTGGGAAAAACTAACTTATGACTAGGTGTATGACTAGGCATATAATCGTCGGTACCACATCATATATTATTCTAGATGCCCTGCGTCTCAGCTCGTCCATATATTATTCCAGATGCCACGCATCTCGGCTTGGCCATATCTTATTCCAGACGTCCCGCGTCTCGGCTTGGCCATATCTTATTCCAGACGCCCCACGTCTCGGCTCGACCATATATTATTCCAGACGCCCCGCATCTCGGCTCAGCCATATCTTATTCCAGATGCCCCGCATCTCGGCTTGGCCATATCTTATTCCAGATGCCCCGCATCTCAGCTCGACCATATATTATTCTAGACGCCCCGCATCTCGGCTCAATCATATCTTATTCCAGATGCCCCGCGTCTCGGCTCGGCCATATCTTATTCCAAACGCCTCGCATCTCGGCTCGACCATATATTATTCCAGACGCCCCATGTCTCGGCTCGACCATATCTTATTCCAGATGCCCCGTGTCTCAGTCATCATCTCATACCTCAGCAAAGGCATATTATCTCAGATGTATAGCTTCTCAACGTATGATTTATCTTATTTAGTCGTAGTACGTGGAGGATATTTCCTGTTCAGGGGGTTCACTCGGCAGTCCTTGTCAGCATTTCTCTTCGACCAAGAAATAGATGTCCATACTGATTTTCAGAGGAATGTCTACTTTATTAATGAGGAATTGTCTTCCATCAACCACGCAATAAGAATTAATGATGGTCCACACACCGACAGTATTTATGAGAGTAATGCCCCCTATTACTTCTCAAAAGCGGACGTAAGACCAGGAAGCCATACTGCCCATACCGACTGTACTGATTGGCAGGGGGATTTCTCTTCTATATATAGCCTTCTCAAAGGAGGAGAAAGGTGGTTCACGCATTCTCAACTTAATCTTTCCATTTCCTTCTCCACCTTCCTACTAATTTCCTGCCTTGAGCGTCGGAGGGGCCTTGTCGAGATCTCTCTCGGTGCCCTTAACCGCTTTCTATCTTGCAAGACTCACCATTCGGCTCGTCTCGCTTCATTCGGCTCGCCCTACAGCCAAGACGACGTTTCGACTGTCACCACTCTCTCTCCACGTCATTTCCTTTCGTCCAAGTTATCAGTCCCTATCGTTCTCGCTACTGGGATACCTCACCATCTCCGTCTCGACAGACAACATATACTATATTACCACTCTTTTCTATGCATTGTTGTCTCTTCTAATAGTTCAAACAAAACATTTTTATATTATTTTTAGCGGTGTATGATTCCTTCCAATATAGAGTTGGAATTTGAATTGTATATGCCTTCATTAATGATTAATTTATTGGGTTAATTTACATGAGAGTTGACCTTAGGGGAGGGCTGCTGGGGCCCTCAGCCAAGGCTCAAAAAAAAATTTCTATAGGAAGAGTCCAATTTTCAAAATTTTCAATAGAAAATGAAGTTCAATTTCTAAATTTCACTCAGGGTTCTAAGTTAAAATTTTAAAATTCAGACCGGCTCTAATTTATATACAACTACTTTGAAAAGGATTGTGTGGAGTACCATTAAATATATACTTTCGAAGGGACAACTACTATGACATGGATTGTTATTATTCTTATCTTGTTTATTAATGTAGAGTATCATGGTCGTCATCTTTATGATTTTAATATGAAGAGAAATCAAAAATGGTTTTTTAAATTAAAATATATTATTACAATAAACTATATTTTATTGTCTTTTGCATGATAAAAAATGATAATTATTAAAAAAATAATGGTATTTATTATATTTGAAACAAAAGCTAATTAGTCATCCTTGTGCATTGTTCAAGATTAAGATTTAGTAGGTCCTCATAGAAGGGTTTGCAATTGCTTTAGATTTCTTTATTTGCATTCTATTGTATTTATTCAAAAGATAGATTGCATCAAGGTTTTTCAAAATAATTTTTAAATTGTTTTAAAACCTTATATTAGATCATGTTCTTTGGGCTCAATGTACATGACTTGAACATAAGTTTTTCCAATGATCCATCCATGATATAAGATGAGTTTGAGTTCATCTAGATGCAAAAACTATGCACCTTGAACTTAACTCATTTCCTAGCATCTCACATATGTCTAAAGTGTATGAAAATATATACAAGTCAATTTGATGTGAGATGTGAGTTTTGGTTCATCTTAAACTAAGACCTTATGTATATTCTAAGGAAAAACTATATGATTCCCTTATACATGAAACTTCAAGTCATGTCATAGTCCTTAAATAAATTTTAATTACTTTAAATGCATGAATGATCATGACATAAATGATAACATAAATAAGCATGACCAATGATCATGATGTCATAACATATGATATAAATCTAAACATACATGACATTTAACCTTAATCCTAAGCATGATCATGACATATTATATAATTAAAAGTAGATATGATGTCATGACATGTTATATGACAAATCAAGCATGACAAATAAAATATAAAGGTATATAATACCTAAATTTTAATATTTGTTACCATTTGTTAGAATTAAATTCATTTTACCATATTACTACTAAGCTCCCAAGTGTGCAAAAAACCCAAAATGACACACCATGACCTCTAAAATTAGTTTGTGCTAATTTTAATGATTTTTCATAATCTTCAAAATATATTGGTACATCCTAAAAACCTTTAATCAAAACACATTTCCAAAGTACCCATAACCTTGAAAATGACCTAAAGTGCCACCTTTACCACGGTTAGATTAATTACCCATCCATTTAAAGTTGGCACACCCTAACCCACTTAGCGTGAATCGATCACTCTACCTAATATCTATTGGAGCTCTTGGGTTTACTAGGTATTTCTTAGGGATAACTTCCCTAGATACCCTCCTAATGACCCTCCCAAGCTTAGAAGTCTTGGTCATTTGGGTCTTGCCTAGGTTAGCTCTAGGGGTAACTGTCCTTGTAACCTTCTTAGTGATTTCCCTAGGTTTCCTTGAAACCCTAGCCACTAGGCATCTACCTTGGTCAACCTTAGGGATGACTTCCCTATTGACCTTGGTTTTCCTAGACCTAGGTTGTGTTTCATATATAATCGAATGTAACACTATGATAGGTCTCCTTGGGCTTAGGTTTGTGACCCAAACCTTTCTTGCCCTTAGTTGGACCTTGCTTCCTAAAACCTAGGTTTTGACTCTTAGACCTATATTTTTGATCCTTTGACCCTTGTATTTGATTTTGCATTTTTACAAGGGTCTTTTCTAGTTTCTCAAGCCTTGACCTCAAGGCTTGATTTTCTAATTCTAATCTTCCCAATTTTGAATTTTCATATGTCCTTTGGGAATTATTTTTCCTAGGCATATGCCTAGTCCATTTAGAGTTAAAACCTAAGTTCTCTTCTACCTTTTTAATTGCCTCCCTAGGTAGGTTTTTTCTAGGATTATTAGTCTCAAATTTCTCCTTATTTCTAACGTTGACATGTTTCGCTCCTAAACAATAAAACCTATTATTTCTAGCATGCCTTTCATGACTAATTACAAGATTACTTCTAGCATTCTTTTGATAATTAATTGAAGAAGAAGCATACTTAAAAGTTACCTTAGGGTTTGCCTTAGCTCCCCTTACATGTGTAGCTCTTCCTTCATAAGTCTTATTCTCCCCCTTTGGGAATTGACTTTGGTAGTGTCCTGGTTTTCGCCATTTGAAGCAAATGACATGCTCCTTGCTCTTCTTATCGGGGACTCCGGCATCCTTTGAGATTTCTTGAAGTTTTGGTGTCGGTTGACTTTTCTTGACCTTATTAGGGCACTTGCTCTTGTAGTGACCATATTCCCTACACTCAAAATATATTATATGATTTTTAACTTTAACTACAATGTTTGAGTTACCTAGGTCAATGGTGGAAGCTTGGGCTTACTCTTCTTCTTGACCGGAAGTAGAGGCTTCTTCCTGATGCTCCGGAGTAGATGGTCTCTCCTCCCCCTCAATCCTAGAGATGGAGGCCTCTTCCACTTCTTCCACCTCTTCCGATCCGGACATTGATTCCCTATCAATCTCCAAATCCTTAAACTCTTGGGATGAAGATGTGTTTGCTTCTTCTTGAGCTTGAGAGGATGAACACTCCTCCTCGGACTCCTCTTCTCCTTCATGAGTCGATGATGGACCTTCATAAAACTTTGCCAATTTGCCCCCAAAGCTCCTTGACATCTTGATATTCACCTAGTCTAGATAAAATATCATTAGGTATTAAATCAATTAAAAATTTCATTATCTTCTTATTTTTCTCAAACTCTTGGAGTTGTTCCTCAGTCCATCTCTTCATCTTGAGGAAACCACCTTTTGGTCCTCTAGGATATTCAGATCCTTCCATCAAAGCGGACCACTCTTCGATGTCTGTCATCATCATGAAGTCTTCAATCCTTGCCTTCCATGAATTAAAGCCTTCTCGTCCATAGAACACATATGAGATCGGAGTGTTGATATCCCATCATAATTGTTCTTCAAATTTCATCTTCCCTCTAGCGGTGCTCTCTTGGTTGTTAATCCTTGAAGACCAACCTCGTTCTGATACCACTTGTTAGGTATCAAAGCATCTTCTTCTTCTTAGAGCCACCAGACTCTGATACCACTTGTTAGGACCTGTGTGCCCGCTAGAGGGGGGGGGGTGAATAGCGATTCATCGTACGTCGATGGAATTCGTTCGTGCTTGCTACAAAACTTGTTATACGCAGTAGAATAATAATAACAATAAATACAAATAACCAAAATGAACAAGCACAACATGAGATATAACGTGGTTCAGAATTGTATGGTTCTTACTCCATGGATTGGGCACGAAAGAGCCCTAGCGATGCAAACACACACCACTAATCAAATACTCCTTCTCGACAACAAGTCGGGGGCGGAGAAACCTCGTACAAAGATTACAACAGTAATACAACAAGAACACAAACAAATACAATAGAATGCAAGTAAAGAAAACTTTACAAAGAGCTTTTAGATGCTTGCTTGATGATCTCTTGAACTGTGCTTGAAGACCCTGATTTGCACTAGCAAATCGCCTCAAAAACGCCCAAGAAATCGCTGCCAAAACTTCCCCTTCGAGCTGCCTTTATAACCTGCACACGAGTTATTTTCGCGCCTGGCAGTCGACTGCCAACACTGTTGTTGTTAGACAACGACTCGATCCACATTGGAAAAGCTCCAACAAATCACAATCGCTAACGCAATCGATCGCCTACCATCGAGCGTTCTGTGCTCGCGACCAAAAAACCATCAGTCGACTGCCATCCATGGCAGTCGACTGCTACAATGAGCAGTGGACTGCCAAGGCTTTTTCGGCCCTAAACCGTAGTCGAGCACTAGTCGACTCATAACAGTCGAACTGGTCATAATCTCGGTCGATTGTTGAGTGTCAACTAGGTTGCCAAGTGTCAAACACTTGACCATCCGACCGGTATAAAGCCCCGGTCAACCGATAACCTCAAACATGAGGTTTAACCCCAAGTATGATGCCCCCATACTTGCTAGACCACCCTTAGCCTAGACCTAAGCCTTATAGTCACCTCCGTCAGCCTCGTGCCTATTGGATCCCTCCAAGTCATCCATGACTTGTTCATCCATACGCTAGCCTTCAAGTGCTTCCATCGGCTATTGTCATGCTAATGGTGTCTACATCGCCAAGGCACATTGGACTTACACTGCGCTTGGACTTTACGCTGTCAACCATTGGACTTATGTTGCCAAGACTCCACCCTTGGACTTTACGCCTCTAATATTTCCCTTGGACTTCTCAATTGCCAAGTACCCATGACTTGGACTTTCACCGCCAAGACTACACCCTTGGACTTACGTGACCAAGACTACACTCTTCGACTTTTCATGCCAACTCCATGTTGGACTTTCCAATTGCCAAGACTCAAGCTAGGATTTTCCCTTGCTAAGATCCATGCTTAGACTTCCTATGTCAAGTACTCAAGACTTGGACTTTCTCTTGCCAAGACCCATGCTTAGAATTTCCATGCCAAGTACCCATGACTTGGACTTCTCCATCATATGGTCAACTCTAAGTCAACCATATAGTCAAACCATTGTCAAACAGTCAATGATGCCCTGGGTCGATTGCACCAACAATCTCCCCAACACATTGTCAAACATCAATGTCAAATATCAAAATACTACTCGTGTCAAACTCAAGTCTGGTCAATCATGACCTAGGTCGATTGCACCAACACTTCCGCAATGCTTCAATCTCATCACCTCTCTCTCCTTGGATGCCTACCTAATATATAGGATGAGGCAGTGAAGATTGCACTGCACGAAGTGCAGTGCGTGCACACATTGTCATATATGACAATGTGTGCACGTTGCAAGTAGTTAAGGAAAATTGCTTATATCTCTCACTCGTCCAAGTTAAGCCATATAGGCAAACAGTCACATAAACCAATAAGAGATATTTGTTGGTGCAGGGGCACTAGATAATCGAACCTGTGTTTTGATTATGGCAAAGACACAAAGTTAAGTTTACATCGTTATCTCACGAGCTATCGAGTGTGCAGAAAAGTATTAATGCTGGAGCTGAAGGCTAGTGACACCCGGAGGAAGCCGCGGTGGTCGGGCGACACTCGAGTGACTTCGGAGGGAGCCGAAGGAATCGAGTGGAAGGCCGGAAGCGAGAGCTACTATCGAGGTAAGCTCGTGTGAGTGAGAGATTGTAAGATCGTGTCCTCTTTACGGGGATGACCGTAGGCGGCGATCCGACTAAGACTTCCTGTGGAAGGTCTAGGTCAAGATCGGACGGTTAGAAATCGTCGTATTTATCATTTTCCGAGCTAACCTCTTATTGCAGGGAAGTGGCCAGCCGGGCGATCATGATCGGAAAATGGAAGCGATCGTGATGCCCATCATTCGACGATGGGAGGCATCCCGATCGATGGCGGCGATTCGACTTTGCGCTAGGTCAAAACGGATAACGTTTGACGCGGTCACTTCGCGATAAAATTTGGACAACTTCATGATCCGTTCCGAAATAAGAGGAGACAAATTCAGAGGCCAAAGTCTATAAAAGGAGGGGAGGATTCCATCTCCAAATTACATCAAGTTTATTCATCAAGTGCTCCTACAACGCCAACGCTCCAACATCATCATAACGCCGACGCGACGTCAAGTTTCGATCTTCTTCGTCGGCAGCAGAATCAAGTAATATTTTTGATATTGTATTCTTTATTTTTCTTCATAACAAGGTGAGGTAGGCTTGTTGCCTCATCCTCGTATATTCGGTTTTGTGATCGTTGTCTCCTACCTCCAACGAGGAGAAGACGTTATAGTGTTTTGCCCTCCGTACGCGGTCTAGGACCGATAGGGCCTTGGAGTAGCAACCTCTGGGTTGTGAACCAAGTAAAATAAACGTGTTCATTTATTTTCCGCTGTGCTTACTTTGCGTATCGAACGAACGAAAAAGAAAAGATTTACGATCGCTATTCACCCCCCCCCCTCTCTAGCGACGCTTCTCGATCCAACAATATTTAACCACGTAGATTAAATAGAATTGGAGCCCATAGTCATAAAGACTAAAAGAACAAAGATTAATGGTCACATAGACCAATAAAATAACATACAATTCATATTTAGGAAAATGGTCTGTGTGACAACAAATACCATTGAGCATTCATTACTAATAAAGTTATTACGCCTTACATAGTTACTCATAGAGCGATCAATGCCAAAAAAATTATTACACCTTAGTTGCTCACCAAATGATATATAACCATTCTCAGAATGACACATAGCCATTCTCTAGGTGGCACACAAGCGTTCTCCTAGTGGTACATAATCATTTTCCTGGATACATCCATATCTTGCTATTTACTCAGATTAAATAATCTTTATTTACATCAATATGAACATCTTTAATCCCTCATAATTAATGACCATCATGTCAAGAGTATATTCCATATTCACAATCATTTTTATACATAACAAAAATGGATCTACCAGTGAATAATATAAAAAAATGTAAATCTATTTAATCTTCATTTTGGGCTTGAATCCATTCATTTTAATTAGTCACTTTCCTAGTCATATTCCATAGACCGAATCATCCATATTCAATATGTTTACATGCTAAAGTAGCAGACCCTAATTAAAACTTTAAGTACATAACTAAATGTCGCTCAAAGTAAATGCTGATATCAACATATAATATCAAAGGGCTCACATAGTAGTGAAGTAGGGATCCATTCTCCTACTATCCTTATTATCGTCTTAGCACATGTGGTATGAATCACATGTTACAATATTATTCTCTTTAAAGAGCACATGTTTTTCTCAAATCAACGTCGTACAAATTTCGATCTAGATATTCTCAATGCCTAATCTTGAATTCAACAAATGAATTCTAGTCTGACTCTAAATAGGTATAGTAAATGGAGGGTGCATTTACTTCTATCATCAATTTCTAAATGATCTTATCTTGATCCAAATATCAAGGTGACCACAACTTATAGGAATGTAACAATTTGACAACTACACAAGCCAACAACTACATAAGCTGACCTATGAGCACCAATCTTACCTTTATTCATACATAACAAATAGAGATGATTGTCTATGTGAGAAGATCAATCATTACCTGTCAACATGCTCACCGAGATCTTATCACCATAATGTAACATTTCACATACACTGAATAGATTATGACATTTCATACAATCAAATCACAATATCTGATTGTCAATTACAATATCGTTACATTCTTCAAAGTCCCATAGACTTTACATACTCATTAAATCAATCTCTAGTCAGTGACTTAGTAAAAGAATCTGCAAGTATAGCACGTGTAGGTATATACTCAAGAACCACCTTCTTTTTAGCAACAATATCCCTCACAAAATTGGACTTTATAGCTATGTGCTTGCCCTTGTTGTGATTTTAAGGCTCATTGATAAAAACTATAGTAGCTTGACTATCATAGTAGATAGACATTGGACTCCCACAGTCCTCAGCAATTTTCAGATGCTTTAAGAACCTCTATAATCAGATCGCTTCTTGTACAATTACTAAACATGCCACATATTCAGCTTCCATTGTTGACAAGCCCACACACGCATGTTTCTTGCTATTCCAGGAGACGATGTCACCATTCAACAAGAATGCATAGCCTAATGTGAATTTTATATCATCCAAGTCTTCGTCCCAATTTGCATCTGAATAGCCCTTCAAGCTCATATCTGATCCTTGAAAATAAAGACAATAATCCGTTGTCACTTTTAGATATCTGAATATCCTCTTCACCATCTTTCAGTGTCTCGATTTTAGGTTTGACTGGAACCGACTAACTAAGCAAACAATATATTATTGGTGCAATCGGCCCAGGTCACAATCGACTAGGACTCGAGTTTGACTCGAGTGATGTTTTGATGTTTGACAAAGTAAGTTGACATTGATGTTTGACATTAATGTCTGTTGATGTTTTGAGAAGATTGTTTATACAATCAAACCGGGTTATGTTTAACCGGACTCGAGTTTGACTCGAGGGAGACTTTGATGGTTGACTGGAGTTGACCATGTCATGGAAAGTCCAAGTCTTGAGTACTTGGCATGTAAAGTCCAAGCATGGGTCTTGGCAAGGAAAAGTCCAAGCATGGGTCTTGGCATGGAAAGTCCAACATGTGTTGGCAAGGGAAAGTCCAAGCTTGAGTCTTGGCATTTGAGAAGTCCAAGTGGTTTGATATTGGCGGCGTAAAGTCTAAGCGGGAGTCTTGGCAGCATAAGTCCAATGGTTGGCAGCGTAAAGTCCAAGCGGAGTCTTGGCGGCGTAAGTCCAATGTGCCTTGGCGGTGTAGACACCGTTAGCATGACATAGCCGATGGAAGCACCTGAAGGCTAGCGCGATGGATGAACAAGTCATGGATGACTTGGAGGGATTCGAGAGGCGTGAGGTTGATGGAGGTGGCTAGAAGGCTTAGGTCTAGGCTAAGGGTGGTCTAGCAAGTATGGGGGAACCATACTTGTGTTAAAACCTCATGTTTGAGGTGTGTCAATCGACTGGTGTCATGTGGCAGTTGATTGGAGTAAGTCGACTAAGGTTTGACTGCGGGATTGGCCTAGCAGTCGATTGCCAGAGGTGGGCATTCGACTGATTGGCTGAGCAGTCGACTAATCTTGTGAGCAGTTGACTGATCTTGTGATCAGTCGACTGATGCTCCGGTTTTAGAGCACAGAATGGAGTCTCACTCGATCGCTGCGGTCAGCAGTCGAGTGATGGCTTGATCCGTCGACTGATGGTCATAATCAGTCGACTGATGATGGATCCGTTGGATCTTTCCAGTGTGGATCTAGCCGTTGTCTCACGATAACAGTGGCATCAGTCGACTGATGGTCTCGAGCAGTCGACTGATCGGTGTTTTCCAGCACAGGTTGAAGCTTTAAATGGATCTTGTGAAGGAGGAAAAAGCCAATGGTTTCTTGAGAGCTTTTGGGGCGATTTGCTGCTGCAAATCAGGGTCTCCAAGTGCAATCCAAGCTACCAAGCATTCAAGCAATCAAAACCAAAGTGTTGTAAAGTTCTCTTTACTTGTTTTTTGTATTTTCATTATATTTACTTGTTTATCTTTCGTATTACTGTTGTAATCAATTGTACGAGGTTTCTCCACCTCCGACTTATTATCGAGAAGGAGTTTATTGCTTAGTGGTGTTTGTGGCATCGCTAGAGCTCTTTAGAGCTCGATCCATGGAGTAGGAACCATTCGGTTCCGAACCACGTTATATTCTTGTATTCTTGTGTGATTGTCTATTTCATTATTGTTATTATTATCTATATTCCACTGCGCTAACGAAGTTTGTAAACGAACACGTGAAAGAATTCCATCACGCACTAGCTCGACGCTATTCACCCCCCTCTAGCATTCCAACGATCCCCAACAAGTGGTATCAGAGCGAGGCCTCTCTTTAAGGTTTAACAACTAAGGAAGCACGCTAGAGGGTGAAGATGGAGTTGGAAGAACAATTGGGATGGGATATCAACACCCCAATTCCCTATACCTTCTATGGACGAGTAGGCTTAAATTCTTGGAAGGCGAGAATTGAAAACTTTTTGATGATGAGAGACCTTGAGGAGTGGTCCGTTTTGATGGAAGGATTCGAATATCCAAAAGGACCAAAAGGTGGCTTCCTCAAGAAGAAGAAATGGAGTGAAGATCAACTCCAAAGATTTGAGAAAAACAAGAAGGTAATAAAATTCCTTTTTAATTTAATTCCTAATGACTTCTTGTGTAGCCTAGGTGAGTGCATGGATGCCAAGGAGCTATGGAGCGATTTGGCCAAGCTTCATGAAAATTCATCATCAATCCAAGAAGAAGAAGAAGAAGAGGAGTGCTCACCCTCTCAAGCTCAAGCAAGTACATCGTCATCTAAAGAGCTTAAGGATTTGGAAGTTGATAGGGAATCAATTTCCGGATCGGTGGAAGGAGTGGAAGAAGCCTCCACTTCAAGGATTGAGGGGGAGGAGAGACCATCCACACCGGAGCCGGAGCAAAATCAAGGAGAAGCCTCAACCTCCGGGAGGGATGAAGAACCCACTCCGATCACCACCACAAATACCCTAGGTAACTCAAGCAATTTAGGTTTAAATAAAAATTATATAATTTACTTTGAGTGTAGGGAAAGTGGGCATTACAAGAGCAAATGCCCAAAGAGAGTAAGAAAAGCTCCCCCGGCACCAAAAGTTAAGGATGTCGGTCCCCCAACAACTAAAAGCAAGGAGCAAGTCATTTGCTTCAAATGTCGACAACCGGGACATTATCGGAATCAATGCCCGAAGGGAGAAAAGAAGAGGCAAAATGGAGCATCACAAGTAGGGGGAACCACTAAGGCAAACCCTAAGGTATATCATGTTAATAATGCTCCTTCTTTAGTTAAAAGTCAAAAGCATACTAGGAATTTTAATTCTCTTGCAATTCATCATAAAAAGCATGCTAGAGAAAAATACTTTTGTTTAGGAGCTAAAAGTGTCTACTTAGGAAATAAGGAGAAATTTGGGACTAATGTCCCTAGAAAAACCTTACCTAGGAAATCTATTAGGAAAATACAAGAGCACCTAAGTTTTAACCCCAAATAGACTAGGCATATGCCTAGAAAGGACAATGCCCAAAGGCCAAATCAAAATTCAAAAATTGGGCAATTAGAATTAGAAAATCAAGCCTTGAGGTCAAGGCTTGAGAAATTGGAAAAGACCCTTGCAAATATGCAAAATCAATTTAAAGGGTCAAATGGTCAAACTTCTAGGTCTAGAACTCAAAGTCAACACCTAGGGTCAAAGAGAGAAAAGTCAACCAAGGGCAAGAAGGGTTTGGGTCACAAACCTAAGCATAAGGTGGCTTATCATAGTGTTTCATTTGATTATGGAACACAAACTAGGTCTAGGAAGACCAAGGTTACTAGGGAAGTTATCACTAAGAGTAACCATGATATGTGCCTAGTGGCTAGGGTTTCAAGAAAACATAGGGTAGCCACTAAGAAGGTTGCAAGGGGAGTTACCCCTAGAGTCAACCTAGGTAAGACCCAAATGATCAAGGCTACCAAGCCTAGGAAGGTATCTAGGGAGGTTATCCCTAAGGAATACCTAGTAAACCCTAGGAGCTCAAATAGATTTTGGGTTCCTAAGAGCGTGATTGACTCATGCTAGATGGATTTAGGGTGTGCCAACCTTGATTGGATGAGTAGTTAACTCAACCATGACAAAGGTGTCACTTTAGGTAATTTTCAAGGTTATGGATACCTTGAAAATAGTTTTGATCTATGATCCTAAAAGATTTTAAGATGTGCCAATACATTTTTGAAATTATGAAAAATCAATTAAATTGGCACAATTTATGATTAGAGGTCATAGTATGCCATTTTGGGTTTTTGACACACTAGGGAGAAAAGTGATAATATGGAAAAATATATTTAATATATCAAATGGCAATTAACTTTAAAATTTAGGTATTATTATACCTATGTATTTTATATGTCATGCTTTGTTTGCCATATAACATGTCATGACATCATGCTTATTTTTAATCATTTAAAATGTCATGATCATGTTTAGGATTAAGGATAAATGTCATGTGTTTTTAGATTATATCATATGCCATGACATCATGATCATTGGTCATGCTCTATTATGCTATCATTTATGTCATGATTATACTTCATGCATTTAAATTAATGAAAATTGATTTAAGGACTTTGGCATGATTTGGAGTCCCACTTATAAGGGAATCAAGTAGGATTGCCTTAGAAAAATGCATGAAACCCTAGATTAGGGAGAACAAAACCCACATCTCATATTACATTGATATGTATGTGTATTTATACACCCTAGATACATGTGAGATGCTAGGATATGAGTTAAGTTCAAGGTGCATAGTTTTTGCATCTAGATGAACTAAAACTCATCTTATATTAGAGGTGGATCATTGGGAAAGCTTGTGTACAAGTCATGTATATTGAGCCCAAGGAATATGATCCAAAATAAGGTTTTGAAAACATTTTAAAATCCTTTTGAAAAACCTTGGTGAAGTCTATCTTTTGATAGCAATCACCATTGATGAAGTTGATACAAAGTAGGGCCAAAACATTAAAAATTTCAATGGTTTTGAACTTTGTGTCAATTTCCCTATTTTATGGGTAAAATAATTTTCAAATATTTTTCACCCATTGTATGTCTCATAAGTAGTATACGTATGAATTTTCATGATTTTTCGATATACGTATATGTATTTATAAATTTCTAAAATTTATTTCTGATAATTAAAATTCTGATATTTCAGTTATCAGTCGACTGCTCATGGTTGCAGTCGACTGATGAGGGTGGCAGTCGACTGGTAACTAAGAGAGTCGACTGTCAATGCTGAATTCGGGAAAACAAGGTTTGTTAGCCCATTTTTAGCTATGGTAAAGGAACCTAACCACTCC
This sequence comes from Wurfbainia villosa, assembly GCA_025175895.1. Lineage (NCBI taxonomy): Eukaryota > Viridiplantae > Streptophyta > Magnoliopsida > Zingiberales > Zingiberaceae > Wurfbainia > Wurfbainia villosa. The sequence goes on from CM046005.1 coordinate 3,859,506, forward strand.
TAACCCTAGGATATACTTTGGGAAGTATTAGAAAGGGTGAAAATCCGTTAGATATGGATTAGGAGAGTTGTTTAGGGTTTGTATCAAATTTAAGGTGTGGAGAGTTCATGTTTGAACTTTGAACCTTATTTTTGATGATTTAGAGTTCCTATTGGCTTAGAGACTTCCCAAGGACATTGTTGGTGCAATGGTCAAGGGGGAGCAATCCATTAGGGGGAGGTATCCATCATGGGATGATGGATGGTATTTTTCCTCATGAGGGGGAAAATGGAATTTTAAGATACCCAATTTGGAAATTGGGAGAGTGTATAGGATTACCTCTCTTGAGTGATATGAGACTTATCACTAGGAAGATGGTAGGCATCATAGGTATTTTTGGACTAAGGGGGAGATTATAAGATCTCATTGGGACATGAGACATTGACCTCATTGGAGAGATAACCTTTTTGATGTTAGTCAAAAAGGGGAAGAATGTTTTGGGGGAGAAGTTAGAATTACCAATTTGGGATAATTGGTAAGGGATTTGAGTTAGTTTTCTAACTAAATGGTTTGTTTGATTTTTGTCAAACATCAAAAAGGGGGAGATTGTTGGTGCAATCAGCCCAGGTCACGATTGACCAGGACTCGAGTTTGACTCGAGTGATGTTTTGCTGTTTGACAAAGTAAGTTGACATTGATGTTTGACATTAATGTCTGTTGATGTTTTGAGGAGATTATTTATATAATCAACCCGGGTTATGTTTAACCGGACTCGAGTTTGACTCGAGGGAGACTTTGATGGTTGACTGGAGTTGACCATGTCATGGAAAGTCCAAGTCTTGAGTACTTGGCATGTAAAGTCCAAGCATGGGTCTTGGCAAGGAAAAATCCAAGCATGGGTCTTGGCATGGAAAGTCCAACATGGGTTGGCAAAGGAAAGTCCAAGCTTGAGTCTTGGTATTTGAGAAGTCCAAGGGGTTTGATATTGGTGGCGTAAAGTCCAAGCGGGAGTCTTGACAACATAAGTCCAATGGTTGGCGGCGTAAAGTCCAAGCGGAGTCTTGGCAGCGTAAATCCAATGTGCCTTGGCGGTGTAGACACCGTTAGCATGACATAGCCGATGGAAGCACCTGAAGGCTAGCGCGATGGATGAACAAGTCATGGATGACTTGGAGGGATCCGAGAGGCGTGAGGCTGATGGAGATGGCTAGAAGACTTAGGTCTAGGCTAAGGGTGGTTTAGCAAGTATGGGGGAACCATACTTAGGTTAAAACCTCATGTTTGAGGTGTGCCAGTCGACTGGTGCCATATGACAGTCGACTGGAGTAAGTCAACTAGGGTTTGACTACAGGATTGGCCTAGCAGTCGACTGATTGGCTGAGCAGTCAACTGATCTTGTGATCAGTCGACTGGTGCTCGAGTTTTGGAGCACAGAATAGAGTCTCACTCGACTGCTGTGGTCAACAGTCGAGTAATGGCTTGATCAGTCAATTGATGGTCATAATCAGTTGACTGATGATGGATATGTTGGATCTTTCCAGCGTGGATCTAGCCGTTGTCTCATGACAACAGTGACATAAGTCGACTGATCGGCATTTTATAGCATAGGTTGAAGCTTTAAATGGAGCTCGTGAAGGAGGAAAAGTCAATGGTTTCTTGAGGGCTTTTGGGGTGATTTGCTGCTGCAAATCAGGGTCTCCAAGTGCAATCCAAGCTACCAAGCATTCAAGCAATCAAAAGCAAAGTGTTGTAAAGTTCTCTTTACTTGTTTTCGTATTTGCATTGTATTTGCTTGTTTGTCTTTCGTATTACTATTGTAATTAATTGTACGAGGTTTCTTCATCTTCGACTTATTGTCGAGAAGGAGTTTATTGCTTAGTGGTGTTTGTGGCATCGCTAGAGCTCTTTAGAGCTCGATCCGTGAAGTAGAAACCATTCGGTTCCGAACCACGTTATATTCTTGTGTTCTTGTATGATTGTCTATTTCGTTATTGTTATTATTATCTATATTCCGCTGTGCTAATGAAGTTTGTAGACGAACACGTGAAAGAATTCCATCACGCACTAGCTCGACGCTATTCACCCCCCCTCTAGTGTTCTAACAATCCCCAACATATAGCTGATATCTAGACGAGTACACAACATAGTGTACATCAAACTACCAATAACATTGACATATGATTTTTTATTCATCTCGACTATTTACTCAGAAGTCTTGGGACTCATACTCTTGCTCATAATAATACCTTTCACAATAGGTGTATGTTCGCTGTTACAATCAGACATGATGAAATATTATAATATCTTATTAATATAAGACTCTTGAGATATATCCAACAGTCTTTTAGATCGATCCCTGATGATCTTAAATCCTAAGATGTATTCAGCTTCTCCCATATTCATTATGTCAAACTATGATGAAAGCCACTCTTTACTTCTATCACAAATCTTATGTCATTTTCTGCTATCAGCATTACATCAACATATAATGATAAAATGATATTTTTTTTCCTTTTCAGGAAAATGCAATGATCCTCATTGATCATCTCGAAACCATAAGATAAAATGATTTCATTAAATCTTATATTCCATTGTCTTGATGTTTGCTTTAACCCATATATAGACTTTTTAAGTCTACATACTTTTTCTTCTTGGCATTTAGCAATGAAACCTTTTGGTTGAACCATATAGATTTCTTCGTCAAGCTCACTATTAAGGAAAGCGATTTTTACATCCATATGATGTAATTCCAAGTCATAATGCGCCATAGAAGCCAAAATAACTCGGATTGACATAGACTTCACTACAGGAGAAAATGTCTCTTCATAGTCAATACCTTCTAGTTGGGAAAATCCTTTTGCAACCAAATGAACTTTGCATCGATTAATTGACCCATCAACTTTCCTCTTTATTTTAAGAATCCATTTATTGCTAATAGCCCTTCGACCAGGAGGAAAATCGACTAAATTTCAAACTTGATTCTGAATAATTGATTCCATCTCTTCAACCATTGTAGCTTTCCATTTTTCTCTAACTCTACATCCCAAAGCTTCCTCAACTGATTGAGGCTTATCATCGTCAGCTAAGAGTGTCATCATTGTCTCATTCTCAATATCAAACCTCTTCTTAGGTTTGATCTTATGAACACGTATTCGTAAGTTGGACTCCTGAAAAGTCACCCTGTGACCAGGCAAATTACTCCCACTTGGTTAATTAGGTTCAAGTATTCCACTTAATACCTATCTTGTTGATAATGACTCATCCTCTTCAAATAGAGGAACTGTCTTATCAACTTCACCTCTACCTGAGAACTCGATTTGGAGAAAAGCGGCATCTCTCGAATTCAATTCGGAGATGATTCCATCTTGTTGCTCACCTATAAAAACATAACATTTGGAGGTATCAAAATATTTTATAAAGATACATTTCTTACCTCTAGATCCTAATTTTTCATACCTATGAGAACTTTCATGAACATAGAAAAACTAACCCCCAGGGTCTCAAATTGCTCAAATCTGGTTTTCTGCCTGTCCAACATTCATATGGGATAGATGAAACTGACTTTGAAGACACTTTATTAAGTATATATGTCGCAACTAATAATGCATCTCCCTAATAGGAGATTATAAATTAGCATGTGTCATCATATACTTAACCATTTCAAGAAGAGCTCTATTTATTCTTTCAGCAACTCTATTTTGCTATGGAGTTCTTGGGATTGTTAGCTGTCTAATAATTCCCTTATCATTACATATTATCTTGAACATATTAGACAAATATTCTCCTCCACGGTCAGTGCGTAAAGTCTTAACCTTACATCCCTTTTGATTCTCAACTTCATTCATATAATAAATGAAGCAATCCAATGCTTCAAATTTATAAGAAATCAAATATACATGATCGAAATGAGAGAAATTATCAATAAATATAATGAAATAGAAAGCTTCATGTCTAGCCTCCACATTTATTGAACCACAAATATTCGAATGAATTAATTGCAATGACGATTGAGTCCTAATAGTCTTATCGAATGGTTTCCTAGTTGCTTTTCCAGCAAGACAATGCTCACATATAGACAAGCTAATCTTAGCACGAGAGGCCAATAAGTCCTCTTTAGCTAACCGATTCATGCGATCATGTCCTATATGTCCTAATCTAACATGCCAAATATCATCAGTTATATTTTCATCACTAGTAAGAGCAATGTTTGAAAAATAACTATCAATCGTACAACTAATATTTGGTTCCACATCAAGAACCATACAACCATTCATTAAAAAATCATATCTGATTAACATTGAGCCAATCTTAAATTCAACACACCGACTATAAAAATTAATACAGTATCCTAAATCAAGAAGACACATGACGGAAACAAGATTCCGTTCAATTTCAAAAGTATATAGGACATCATGTAGAAATAAAGTACTACCACCACGAAGGTTAGTTTATAAGTGTCGACTCCTTTGACTTCAACTCTTACATTGTTTCCTACATCGATCCATTTGTTGTTAGTTGGTATCCATCGATACTCCACATATGTAATTTTCTCCCGAGTTACATGGTTAGTTGCTTCTGAATCTATAATTCACATAGGATAAGAATCAACTAACAACACTGAATTAGAAACAAAATATTTAGAAAACAGACTGAAAGTTACTTTTTTTGGCTCAATACTCTCCCGAGCGAAGTGATCCTTCTTGCCATAGTTAAAGTAAGATATCTTGCTTTTAGGTTTTTTCCCAGTCTTCTTTCCCTTCTTATTAATCAGGCCTTGTCCCACTCCTACAACAGCAGCTTCCTTCTTCTTTCTCTTTCTTTTTTGGATTCATTTCTTTTTCTTGGATCCAGATAGTCCAGCATAACCAATAGCCACATAGACTTGTCCAGAAATCTTTGTGGATTCAACTCTCTTCACCTTCAGTTCAATATGACGTAAGATATCAATAAAAGTCTTAATACTTTCATTGTGAGTTAATGTATGCTTCATGGTCTTCCAAGAATATGAAAGGGAACAAATAACTTCCTGAATCTGTTGTTCATCAATCAAGTCATGACCAACAGTTTTAAGCTCCTGAATCATGTTCGATATCTCTCTGAGGTGTTGAACCATAGTGACATTCGGACGCTTATTGTAGCTATCAAACCTTATCGTCAGCTATTGAAGCTTGCTCAGACTAATTCCACTGTATCTATTCCTAAGGGTTACCTAAACTGCATGAGCCAAAGGATATGACTCATACTTAAAAACCAAGTCATCGACCATTGAACTTATCAATATACCCTTAGCAGTGAAATCCTTATTTTTCCATGCCTTATAGGCATCAAGGTCTTATCTGTGTTGTGCATTAGGACCCTCAACAGGTTCTACCATAACTTGATGTATAACCTCTAAAACTTCTTGTTCCTCAAGAACATACTGAATCTCGAGGTGTCAAATTTTGTAGTTTTTCCATTAAGTTTCTCACCCTTGTTGAGTTCAACTATAATATTTTTTCTTGCCATAATCTACTATAAATAAATAGATTATTTAGATATTCAGTGTATGTATTTATGTATGTAATCTCTAAATTAACTTAATATAAATTTGATTTGGTTTATAAAATCAAGTGATAACTACGTTCCCACTCATCATTTGTATATGCCAATCTAATTTACATTGATCTATTCTATTACATACATTTCATCTAATAAACTTAATCATTATATAATCATGATATTTAACAGTAAATGAACTGATCATTTATAATTATACTCATAATAAACTAATCAATGAGTATATTGCAATAAACAAATATCATGTATCAAGTAGAATAAATAACATAAAATGAACAAATCATTTGAATGCACGTATCATAAACTTGCTGTGCATTATTAACACATAACAAACTCTACTAAGAATATAACACATAACATTCTTGAATGACTCATAACCTAAACAACTCTAATAAACTAGATAAGCAATTGCTACTCTCACTAGGGTAAACACTAGCACAGTAGTAATCTAAACATGTCATATCATTTTAGGTTCAACTAGGGCACTATCGACTAGAATACTCTCAGGATGATGCCGAGCCACAGAGTCCTGTAAAGAATCCACACGTAAAGAACCCATGGAGAAGTTTTCCTCTAGTTCTTCTTCAGGATCTTCTTCATACTCTGTGTAGTAAAGCAACTCTATGCACAACTTTGTATATATGATGCACCCCTCGTAGCGCTCTCATATCTGGTGTGCAAAATTACTCAGGTGGTCTAACAGTGAACGAACCAATGCTCAGATCCTGTAATTATCTATAATAAGAAACTCCTTCATCTCGAATCTCTAAAATAACCGATCAAGTCTCCCATGTGTCCTCCGACTCCATAAACAAGGTCGTACTCTATCCCCTGAATAGCTTCCCTTAGCTTAGCTTATTTCACAACACATTGCGATGACTCATCGTGGTAATCATCCGTGCCATCTAAAAAATTGAAATTAATTAAGTCAGTACAAAATCGACAAACCAACACATATACCGATTCAATTCAATTTATATAAGCATTGAACCAACACAATAAATCAAGAAAGAGAAAAAAAACTTCTTGATTTTCAAAAGATCCAATAGCCAATCGATTGGAATTTACTCAATCGACTAAAATATATTTCAATTGACCGATACCATTCAATAGTCTATCAGTCGACTGTCAACTTATACCAATCAACTGGTGCTTTGGAAACTCAACTCGGCAGTGTTATGTGAGAACCCGAACACCTCACGATTTGCTCTGAGCACTCTAGGCACTCGAGCATCATACATGATATTATGTCTTCTCAACGTCCCTTGCTGTCAACCCTAGTTTAATAAGCCTATTTTGAGTTGTCATATTCCAAGTCCTAGTTGTTCCAATAACTACTCGATATTTAGGTCATGATATAAATTGACATCCAGTCATTTAATAGCCAACTTTCCAGTCAGCCAATGCCGACTTCTTTACTCAAGCTCGAGCACAATATTGATGTTCTGAGCACCACTACTTGACATCTCGATCATCTCATGCTACTTCTGAGTACTTTTGAGTATGAAGCATTGTGCTCACTCAACCAAGAACCATTAGCTTCCGTTGACCTCTTCCAAGCACAAACAGTCAAAACCAAGCACCATCGGCCATGGTCGAATACCAGCTGCTACGTTTCACGCCGCGTCGAGCACAAATAGTAGCACCCCAACACAAAACTCGAGCACTAATGTGCTCTCCCCGAACAACTACAGTGTAGTCGAGTAGGAATTGTAATATCCCGAGCACATATCCTGAGAACCAACTTTCCAAGCACTTTATACTCAAGTGATGCTCGTGTACTATATAGCACTTGACATCATGCATGCCAATCCACTTGGCACAATACTGATTTCACTGTTGGTCTTAGTTAGATTTCTGCTCATCTAATTGGACCTATCAAATCTAAATGGGCTGGCCAAAAATTAAATTGAAATGATTTATAGCCCACGTGAACACTTAATTCAATTCAATTATTGAAATCCATGCCCAAGAAGAAACAGTAAAGCATAAAAAAAACCTTTCTTCTTCATCTCTATAAGCAAAGATTGACTCTTTCTCCTCTGCCTGCACTTGCTCCTTAACTCCATTGCCACAAAACCTTCCGCACTTTCCACACAAGATGGCGGTGGTTGGAGCGCTCAAGGCCCTTTTTTTTCTACGGAATTGTGACAGATCACGATTTCAACCGGTGATGGCGGCGAATGCAACAGATTCGATGACTGTAGCATTCGGCGATGCAATTTTGCCTCATACCACAAATTCAAATTGCGATTTTGTCTATTGCAACAGAGCAAACTCCGTCGACAATGCCTTCGGTCTTGAACAGGAACCTAGATGCTTGATTCAGTCGAATTTCAATATTGAAATCGCTTACGGAATATTTATGAAGAGGTAGACAAAAATTTCATATGTAATTTTGTTTTTTTTAATCCCGACCACGACATCTAATGTGAGGCATAGGTAAGCAATTTGCAATTTTGACTTGCATGATTCATGTGAAAAATAATCATATCATCATATGATACCACAAATGATATTCACTCTGATACCAATGATAATTCATATTGCATGAATCATGCTTCACGAAATATTGAATGAATACTTACCTAATGCTCTTATGTTGATGTTTTTTCTCGTGGTATATTGTATAAAGAACAATTATGAAACGAACTGTCCTTCTTCTTTCACAAATCAAATTTCACTATCTGCTTAGATGTCTCAATATTCAAGAGAATTCTTACTCTCGGCAACAATTCCACAATGCTTCAATCTCATCATCTCTCTCTCCTTGGATGTCTACCCAATATATAGGGTGAGACAGTGAAGATTGCACTGCATGAAGTGCAGTGCGTGCACACGTTGCCATATATGGCAACGTGTGTCCACAGTAACGTGTGTCCACAGTTAGGTTGGTCGCTCCTAAAATTAGTCGGGTCAAAGACTTGGATATCTGATGTCAACTTAAAAAAAAAAAAGGAATCGACATTGGATGAGATGGAAAATGTGTGTTGGGTTCGATGAAATTCATATATCTTTATCATTGCATGATTATCAACTTTGAATTCAAATTTTTATAGATATATTTTTGAACATTACTCATAACATTTCATACCAAGAGATATCTTTTCGTTTTATAAGTCGATGATCTTTTTTATATTTTTTTTTCAATATGGAACTTTAATTATACTCTAAATAATATTTTTCTCAAATGAAGGATATATTGGGCGTCCTCAAGTTCATTCATCATCGATGGACTTCCTCTATGTTTGATCCTTAATTCATCAGGTCTTCCTATCAGTTGTTCGATCCTTCTAACCGAACTGGACTTCATGTATTGTATCTATCTTACCAGGTATTTTTGTCAGTTGTCTGATTCTTCTGATCCAACTGAATTATCAATGTCAATTCTCCGATCCTCCTGATCCAACTGGACTTCCTGTTTGGTGTCTGATTCTCTTGATCCGGATATAAGATTCATCATTTCCTTCATTCGAGTTTACTATTTCACCCACATGGCTAGACTTAGACCATGACTTTGATACCAAATATTGGATATGATGAAATTTATATATTTTCACAATGATATAATATTGTTCATTTTAAATTTAAATTTTTATGAATTAATTTTTATTATTTTTAGATTTTAGAATTATATTTATTCATATTTTTTTCATTTTATGTTATCGATTTTTTTTATATCTTTTTAATATGAAATTTTAATTGTACGTCGACAAAGGAAAGTGCAAATTTTCAAAAGAATAACTAGTTCTATAATTGTGAAGAAAAAAAACGTCACTATGGCAGACGTCACTGATTTAACAGAACAAAAGGATACGTCGCAAACATCCTCCCATCCCTAGATTGAAAGTGGAGATCGAATGAGATTTTCAAACCTCCTATGCTATTTTAGAGCGCTAATTATAAGTAATTATGCTGAGTCTATTCCTTCTCTCACAGCAAAGTTAGAGGAAGAACATGTAATGATAAGTGATGATTTTATCAACTATAATATGATGATTGGATAATAGATTCTGAATGCTTAGATAAAGAAAAATTATCAAGTACGTCGGAATATAAAAACAACCGAGTTGTTGTCATGGTAAACGACTCAAAATTACCCATAACTTATGTGACGGCGATGCTCCAATTCAATTCAAAATAAGTAGAGTTGGAAAATGTATTTTTATGTACCTGTGACACGAAGAAAAAAACATGATATTAGTGTTAGTCCTTGGTATCAATCAATTATGAGATGATTGGTAAGGAAAATTTATATTTCATAATAAAAATAAAGTTTATTGTTATTGTATTTACTTTATTGATGTGTCATTTGAATAAATATAATAATATCTTAGAGTAGTTGATTCTAGTCTACAACATATCAAGTTGATGACTTAATAGTAGGATACTATATATATATATATATATATATATATATTATTCGTAACAGTTCCTAGTTAAGTATTAATATACAAGGATAATATTAATACGATAAGACTAGCATGTAGGTTAACTGATGACTAAATCTCACAAGTCATGGATATAGGATATCAAATTGATACATGAATATATATTAGAGAATATATACTGAATTGATCCGGCATGAGAATGTTTCATAGATTGTCATATAAGTGTCATAAACATTCTCATAGTGACTATTGATATGAATAATCCTTAGACCTGAAATCACTATGGTTCTCTATACAAGGAGTTGTATACTTTAGTATTGACTAACGTCACCTATAATAAGGTGGATTATAAAGTTGATCATTGGGCATACAATAAACTATGCGGAGGGATTTGAGTGATGTAGATGAAATCTATCCCTTTCATATAACGAAAGTGATATCTTTGGGCCCCTTGATAAAGTAGGACTACTAAAATGCATGGTTATGCTCAAATAAGTCAATATGAGATATTGAGTTCATTTGATTAGGATAGTCTACTTGGAGATCAAGAAACACAAATATTGATAAGAGGATGACACGGTCTATGACTCATTGATCAATCTAGATATCAAGGATAGAAGGATTGAGTCATACAAGATAATAGCCACAGAAAAATTATATCGGATCTCGACATTCTTGTCACTTGAATAGCAATGGTGCATTGCTAGATGTCACTCATTGCTTATGTTTTTAAAAGGGGTTTTTAGAGACATTGTCAACGTTACGAGAACCTATTGGGTCACACACACAGAATATGTTTTGGAGACGGGTTCATTTTAGTTTGACTAAATGATCAATTAGGCTATTGAATTAGAATCATTAAGTTAGACTCATAGAAATGGTTGAATTTGGTTAAACTCAAATTGACTGATCGAAATTGAGTTAGACTCAAATTGATTTAATTTGAGTTGGACTCAAATTAATTTAAAGAAGATGAATGGATTCATTATGATTAATTAGATTAATTATGCATTAAAGATGGAATACAAAAAGATGCAAAAAAATCTTTGGTATTCATGGGATGAATATAAAAAGTTGTTGGATAATGATTTGGTTAAAGGTTATTTTTGTTCTTCTTCTTCATTATGGTCGAACCTCTTCTTTGGTCAAGACCCCTTATGTGGTATTGCTAACACAACTTTGATTCTCTAAAGTATGTGTTCGTATGGATACCATAAAGGCGCGACCATCTTGATCGCACTGAGATCCATCGTAGAGAAGTTGTTGTCGGGATTGTGAAGTTCAGACTCATCGGTTGCCATAAATGCGACGAAGCTCTTCTTTGGGTGTCATGTCTCGGGGGCCTATTCATCATCCAAATGACAGAGGAGCCCCTTATTGACAATATTCAGAAATACAACACTGGAATCAGATCTGGTAAAAACCTCAAAATAATAATAAAATATAATTATTTTATTAACCGCATGCATGCACGACTAAAATATATATATCAATTAAAAGTAAATTAGTTTTATGACACAAATCCAATTGCGACAAAATCCAACGTGCATAAACAAAATGCAATAACAATAAAATAAATAAAATGACATCTCGGCGATGCAGTGAGACCAGCACGGCAAGGGACTCTCTAAGCGATGCGAAAGTAAGTCAACTGGACTCGTCCTCTATCGGCTAACCTGGAGGATAAGAGAAGAGGGGGTGAGTACAACCACTCAGTGGGTGGATAGAAAATAGTGCATAATCATAATGGACATAATGGAAGTCAAAGGAAACAAAATGGAATAACCCAAACCTCAGAGTACCAATATCAGTCTGCAACTAACCTGGTCAGCAATATAATAAATATACCTGTAACATATACAACCAACTGCAATCTACAAGCAATACACATTAAGATACCGCGATAAAGCCTCATGGTTCTCGAGGTAATACAAAAGGGCACTATCTGCGGGCAACAACATGCTACCACGATCGGGACTCATGGGTAGATGAAGCAATATACGAGCAGCTTGTCTCTGGCGCGACCACATGCTACCGCGAGCGGGACTGCGTGGGTAGGCGAACAATAAAGACTCAATGTGCGAGGCGGCGACATGCTATCACGGCCAGTTGCATTGGGAAGGCGAGTATATAGCTATCTAGCTATGGACTGCATGCAACAACATGCTACAACGATCGGGTATCATGGGCAGTCAAGATGTAAGGTAGCTATCTAGTTACAGATGATACACGAATCCAACTATCACTAACTCCGAACAAGTAGTCCAAGAGTATAACTCCACGGTAGATTCTCTCAACCACGAATGAGAGACATGATCGACCATAGGTATACAAATGCAACTATAGTTTAAAAGTAGGAAACCTCTATTGCAGACCCTCTCAACTATGAATGGGAGACATAGCTGGCAGCCGAGATAGGAGAAAAGTTATAAATCCTCTACTGCAGATCCTCTCAACCATAAATGGGAGACATGGCTGGTAGCCGAGATAGGAGAAAAGTTATAAATCCTCTACTGCAAACCCTCTCAACCACGAATGGAAGACATAGCTGGCAGTCGAGATAGGAGAAATGTCACGCCCCGGGGGAGTCCCTGCCAGACAAAAATCCGACAACATCTCCCCTGTACGGGTGACCATACGAAACTTACATACAAGGCCCACACGACCTACTATACATCGGTCAACATGATCGGAACAATACCACACATGCAGGTCATAAATAGGCCTCAGGCCAACAATCAACGTAAATAACAAAAAAAAAAATCTACCATATATAGACTTACCCCTTCTGCCATCTGAGCAGGAATACTCAACCAAACCAATTGAATAAAAGTCCGAATAGAAGTTCATAAGGACATAACAAATATCACCAAAACATCCACAAGTACATAACCAAAACAAACATAAGTCCTACACACTTCTTCTAGTCAAAAACCGAAACCATAAGACCAACAAAAAAAAACAACTCCACTTCGACGAGGGGGATTGGCAGCTGGACTCTCCTGCCAGTTTCATCCTGAAAAAAAAATATAAAGCAACGGGGTAAGTTCAATGAACTCAGCGGATAATAGTCGATATGCATAGTAAGATATAACTAACAATAATAATCATGCTAGTACCATCTACTAATCAATAATAGAAAATGCAAGAAAGAAATGCGAAAAGACTGTACTTACCTGAATCTCCTATCCTGACATAGGAGCATGTTCCATATTAGCAGAAATAAAGTCATCAGACCAAATACAAAAATGTATCATGTATGCATGACAATCATATGCAACATCCAAGGCAGCAACCAAAATGCAGCAAACACAATACAAATGTCATCCATGCAAAATGCATGCGATGCAAATGACATGGTCACCCCTGATGCCAGTCAGCCGCCTCACACGCGATGGTGAAGTCGAGTGGGTAGGGCTATGACAACTGTGCACTCTACCATCACTGCTCCTGAGTGACCGAGTGGATAGGATGTTGTCAGAGTACACCTATCCTCCTACCCCAAACAGAGTAGGGGAGCAATGCTCTCATCTCCCAGTGTCGTACACTAGAGGAGGGATCCCTGCCCGCTACCACGCTGCCTCACCGCTACCCATGAGCGAACTAGCAGAGCCTGACAGAGCTACTGCACACACCTTCCTGATGTACCACTAACCCATGAGTGGTCAGGCTGCGTGCATTATGTAATCGGGCTCATGGCTCAATCTACAAAGGAACATGCAAGATGGTGCATGACACTAAAGCATGTAACACCAACTAAAATATGTCTCCGAATAATATGCACAACAAATAGGTACATATCGATGACCTAAGTAAAACAGGGAAGGTATAACTAAAAGCTGATCAAATGCATGCATCAAGTAGGCACAATAACATACAAGGCAGTTAAACATAAACATTATTGCAAGCTATAACCAACTAAGCATATCAATATGACATTATCTAAAAGATAAGTCAAAATACCTGCCTGATAAAATGCTCGAAATAAAATGAAATCTTCACGCTCGTGGACTTGTCTCGTGACCGAAACCTGCATAAAACATAATATAATTAGATTATATAGTCAACCCTAATATCAAGTCCAAAACCTAATGGATTAAGTTATCCCCTTAACCGATCACTCACTGCCGTCATATATCCACACAATAACATGACCCATAACCATCCCTCCAATCACACTCATTCACAGTCTGCAAAACCCCAATTTACAGCCCTTAATCGACACCCAAATAAAACCTCACAACCCTCTCAATCGGCCAACAATCCACTTCACAGCCGTGCAAAAACCCCCAACCAAAACCCACAGCTCAGCCATCCTCCGTCTAACCTACTCAACTGATCAAACTGCCACCGCTCCAATCCACCCCGCTGCAACCCATATGGACTCAATAATGCACCCACATTCATTCAACGATTACAATCCATACCAAAACACTGACATAAGAAAAAGAGAGGGAAATGAGAGATATACCAAAATGCGCCCCCAACCGCCTGCTCACGACAAAATCCATGCCGCCTAAATCCTACTTAGTGCACTTGCTCCGGCAGAGGTCAGGCTCCTGCTCATAACACGGGAAATCAAGGCGACTCGACTCCTAGCCACGCGCTGCACCTCACCGTCGCCAAGAATTAAGGGACCACCGGTCAACCTTCCACCAAGCCATTCTCGTTGTGGCCCCTGGTTGCCGCGAGGAAGAAGAACGAAAGGTGGATGGAGTCGACGATCCGCGTCGCAGCAGAGAGAATCACGAGGGAGATGTCAACGGCATTTGGGGCGAGTCGCACAGTCAGGAGAAGAGATGGAGCAGTCGGCGCTTGAACGTTAACGATGGAGAGGAGAAGACGACGACGATGCGGGCGAGTGGAGAGGAGAATCGGGATTAGGGGGGAAAGAGTACGTCGCGAGAGAGAAGACAACGAGGAAGAGGAACTGCCTGTGGCACGTGGAGAAAGAAATCAGGGAAGTAGGAAATAGAAAAACCTAGATTTATAACCTAGGTTAATTAATCCTATTAACTCATCTAAATAGGCTCTTTAAAAGTCTATTTTTCTTATCCCCGTAATTATCTCGTACAGGCTCCGTTTAAATCCAGAAAAATTCCTAAAATTCCCTAAAAATCCTGAAATAATTTCTAGGATTATTTTTCTTAAATTTTTGGCCATTTAATTTAGTATTTTAAAATTTTCATATTTAACAAGAAAAGTTATATATCCTCTAAGGATTAATCTCATCTTCATTATACTATTCTTACCAGTTCGAATATAGTATCAACCAAAGCAACAACTAAGCAAATAAGCACATATAACAATCATATTCATTAAACAATAGCATAAACATACTAATGGAAATCAAATAGCCCAGAAAACAAATAGGATATAATAAGTCAAGCAAATATAGGGTCAAAGCAATACTAGCAAGAACGTAAAGTGTAATTATAAAATAACCTAAGTAAACAATGTAACCAATATAACCATGCACTAAATCCTAAAAAGATAGAGAACCACCCACCTGATCTATAGAGTGTTGGTTGTCTTCACGTCCGACAGTTTATCTCAAATCAGAATCCTCCTTTATCCTGCATAAACAAATCAAGACACCATTGACAGATGGTGGTGACGACGACTCTATGTCATCGGAGTACAATTGACAATCATCACAGCTGGAAGAAGACAATGGAATCCACAGCAAGGATGCCGACAGTGGGAACAGTCCAAAGACAGGTTCGATTGCAGTCGTAGGTGGCTAGCAGCAGCAGTCGAGTTGCGACTGGTACGCCTTCGGAGCATTCAATCCACCGAGAAACCAGGGGAGGAGGGAATTGGTGACAGTAGAGGACCGTTGTCCGATACGAGGCATAGAACGTCTTGATCCCTTCATCCCTCAGCATCCTAACTATGCAATCCCTCACTCCGATGTAGGGGCTCAAGCACAGTTGCAGGCGCTGCTTGAGAACGTCCATAGGGGTGAGTACGGTGTCGCTGGCGAGGGTGGTAGCCACCTCAGAGGCGGCATGGACGAGAGGATGGTGGTAGCCATCGCGGCCATCGCCACCGAGGTAGCCTTTGCAGAGTTCATAGACGACGAAGAGAAGAACGACGACCGGCGGGAGAGTGCGGGTGCAGGAGCTCTTGGCTTTTGGCAGCGGCTGCTCAACTGGCAACAGACAGTGCGCGTTGCAGCAAGCAACGGGCGGAGATGTGGCGATGCGATGCAGGCAAGTTGCAACGGCAGAGGGTGGGCAAAGCCGCGGCGGAGAAGATGGGGTGGAGGTGAGGACGCAGCCTTCGACGCATGGGGTGAAGGCGACGGCCAGAGGTGTGGTTGTGGATAGCAAGCGCACGACGCGTAGGGGCGGCGGTGCTCGCGTACAGTAGCCATGGTCGACCGGTGTCGTGTGGCGACCGGTGGCCGGAGAGAGGCGGCATCGGTGACGAGCTCGGCGGGACATCGATGTGGTGACGGAAAAATGGGCGACATTGTTGAGGTTGGGAGGCGCGATGTGAGCGCGTGAGAAGGTAGTGACGGGGTAAAAGAAAAAGGATTAAATCCCTAACTTAGCCCCTTTTAATTAAATCTTAACACTACTTTATACAACCTTAAATTTAATTGAATTAATCAATAATTAATTATAATTAGACTTAATCCCATCCAGTAAAATTTTATCCCGAAATATCTAATAAATATTTAATAACTAAATTATGCTTTTAAACAATCCACTTTATTATTGGATAAAGCCAATTAGACTTAGTCCAATAAGATAAAAACTTATCCCAAAATTAACAACTAAAATACTAATAAATAACTAATTTCCATTTTAGTAAAATAAATAAATAAATTTATTTTATTTATCTCGTTTTTAAATTATATTATATTATTTTTTAAAAAAATTAATTTATAGTTTTTTTTTTCAATATATTACATTCTCTCCCACTAATAAAAATTTGGTCCCTAAATTTCCTACTTGATATACCCTAATAATGATATCCTATCTACATGTCATTCTTCTACTCTAAATAGTTTCTTCATCAGAATCTCATTACCATCCAACTTCAATCCAACAGATGACCTTGCTTCATCTCAACATTCTTCGCGCCTAGAATATAATCTGAAACTTCAACTATATCTTTCACAACATAAATAAATTGAGTACATACTCCATATTAACAAAATATGGAAGTCATTATGTACTTCTATGGTTAGATAACCCTAAGTATTTTATCTTAGCATTTCAATTGTCAGATCGTAAGCTTCTCTGTAGGTTATGAGCCCACTATGTTTCCGTTGCGCAACTCTGATCCATATCCCCAATTAGTTACTAGTCTTCTTATCTTCGGCAAGTTTGAGATTCAGTGCCTTTGTGCTGAGTTTTTGTATGTCGAGTCTCATACTCTAAGTTACTAGTAGTCTAATCTCCAATCATGGTATGACTATAAAAATCCAAGGGTTACTCCTCTACTTCGTAATGAGACGTTAAAGTCCTCCTTGATAGTGTTATTATAACTAATCTACAAGGTTGAGGTATCGTAATTCCACTAATTTTTCCCTAAGTATTATCGGGATATAAAGGAATGTAAGCTATCAATATATCAGCTAGAATAGGATAAACCAACCTGATACCTCGTATACCAAACCCACCGGCTCATTGGGTTATCTCGACCAGTATGACTCGATCTAGTGCTTCTCGATAGATACCAATGGAGGATCCAGATATCCTAACCCGAATGTACGCTTCAATACCATGGACAAACTGGAGCATACGATCATAGTTTTGGCCTCCAAAGTAGGGTAAAATTCTATAAGTCGACTAAATTCTACATTGTAATCCATGATGCTTCGATCACCTTGCTTACGATTCAGAAACTCCTGACGACAACTTATACGGAAAGAGGCAGGGAAATACTGTCTCTCCAAGGCCTCTCGGAATAGTCTCCCAGTGATACTCTACTCCTTGAAATCATTCGCTGCATTTTCCACCATGTGATGGTCTGACCTCGTAAGTGATACAAAACAAGCTCTACCTTCTCTGTATCTATGCGAGTTATGTATCCAAATGAATCTTCTACATTGTCCATCCACGCATGAGCAATCCATGGACCGGTATCCCCTAAAATAAGGTAAAACAATCTTTCATCGTCTTGGTTAATGTAGGTATACATGCCTTATCTATGACCAAATCACTAGTAGTATGGACTGATACTCTTTAAGGGGCTACTTTTTTGACCTCCAAACGGGTGCCTAGCGGCATAACCCTAGCTTCTTAATTCGACATCAGTCGACACTTCTAAAGAGTCTACATTTTCAACCTTGAGGGGAGGTTCCGAAGCATCAACAAGTCGTTTCCGAGGTCGACCTCATCCATGACCATGAGTAGGGGCAATTTCACTAGATAGCATTTCCTGCTAAGAGTAGATAGGTAAGTATCTAATAAGACATAATGCTAACTTCCTATTACATGAGGAAAGTGTAGTGACCACTAAAGATGAATACTTTTCCTATAGCTCAGAGATGTCCTTCAGCTTGCCCGGTCCCAAAACACGAGAACTCCAAAACAAAGAGCAAGAAAATCTCAAAACACAAAACCCACAAATCGAAATCGCAAACTTGACTCTGATACCAATAAATTGTCACACCCCGGGGGCCTATTCATCATCAAAATGATAGAAGATCCCCTTAGTGACAATATTCAGAAATATAACACTGGAATCAGATCTGGTAAAAACCTCAAAATAATAATAAAATACAATTATTTTATTGACCACATGCATGCACAACTAAAATATATATATCAATTAAAAATAAATTAGTTTTATGACACCAAATCCAATTGCGACAAAATCCAACGTGCATAAACAAAATGCAATAACAATAAAATAAAGCAACATCTCGACGATGCAGTGGGACCAGCATGACAAGGGACTCTCTGAGCGACGTGAAGGTAAGTCAACTGGACTCGTCCTCTATTGGCTAACCTGGAGGATAAGAGAAGAGGGGGTGAGTACAACCACTCAGTGGGTGGATAGAAAATAGTGCATAATCATAATGGACATAATGGAAGTCAAAGGAAACAAAATAGAGTAACTCAAACCTCAGAGTACCAATATCAGTCTGCAACTAACCTGATCAGCAGTATAACAAATATACCTGCAACATATACAACCAACTGCAATCTACAAGCAATACACATCAAGACACTGCGACAAAGCCTCGTGACTCTCGAGGTAATACAAAAGGGCACTATCTGCGGGCAACAACATGCTACCACGACCGGGACTCATGGGCAGATAGGCAATATACAGAGCTGTCACGCCCCGAGAGTATGCCGTGCCGAAAAGCAAACGGACGGCATCTCCCCTGTACGTGACAACATATCGGGTTAATACAAGGCCTATAGGCCCACAACAACATGACATATATATGGACAATACTAAACAATACATCCATAACAACACAAAAGTGCGCACCGGTGCGACTCTAACATACTACACAAAAACAACATACAAAC
Source organism: Wurfbainia villosa (assembly GCA_025175895.1). Classification (NCBI taxonomy): domain Eukaryota; kingdom Viridiplantae; phylum Streptophyta; class Magnoliopsida; order Zingiberales; family Zingiberaceae; genus Wurfbainia; species Wurfbainia villosa. The sequence goes on from CM046005.1 coordinate 3,878,935, forward strand.
CAACAGCCAAATACAACACTGATTATACATGACCATAATACAAAACAACAGTGGAAGCAAATACGTGGAAAACCCCAATTGTTCAGTGTGATATGGGATCAGCTAGTGGAGCTCCGAACATCCAAGGAATCTTCTACCTGTTATTTGGGCGACAGGAAACCCAGGGTCAAGGGGTGGTGAGTATAAACGCAGGGGTAATATGTAGAAAGTGCATGAACAACATATAAGGATATAGAGATCTACAAGTATACATGTGAAGATCTACAGGTATACAGCATGAGTCCAGTAGACATACAGTCATATACAAATCTAATAACAAGTAACCACAGTATAGTCATACTCAATGTATATACTAAACTGATCAACTGAACATGTAGTAATGTACCAACGTACCTGACGGTCTGCAACACCATAAGCTATATCATCCTGAACAGATATACAATAACATAGCCCATATAACGTACAAGGTCAATCCCATACCTGACCAACACTAAGACATATGAACAGTATATAATCACATGTAATAACATCCCGGTCCATACCACACTATGACATGACGCTAATCAAATGCATACATCAGTCTGGACTAACACATATATCATGCTCAACACATAGCAGTATATAAAATGCAAATGACATGTATCATGATGAACAACCATATGCAGCAATCATAGCTCAATCAAATGCAGCATCTCACAGGCATATGTAAAACATATATCAAATACATGCATACATATATATCAACAATGCATATGCATGGTCACTGTCTATAGACCCGTCCAACCACGACCCCAGAGTGGCCAGGGTGGCACGACAAATGACAACTAGCCCGACTCCAGCTGCCACCACTCTTGAGTGACCGAGTTGGGTAGTATGACTGAGTAGCGTATAAGCGTAAAGAGCTAACTACTCCTAGGGGCCCCTACTGCAAGCCACGCTGTCCCTACCCATGAGTAGACAAATGCCGCACACAGGACAACTGCACGTCACACAACCACCGTCTATAGTGGGCGAGTGCTAACACCACTCTGCACAGTGGCCAGATGCGCATCTCCAGCTACCACCATCCATAGTGGTCGAGCGCGGCACATCCAATGCTCTACCCTCAATCCCTGCAACCACTACCCCGAGTGGCCGGGGAGGCAAGATGACTGACGACCCGTCTCAACCACAAGGGAGACCCAGTCAACAGCATGCATGCAATGGAATGATGCATAGCTCCATACATGTATCCTCGCCTCACTCCCTATCCCATGGGGAGTCCTGGTCAACCAAAAGTCAACTATGCAAGGACTACAATCACAAGACTCTCTCTATCGCACAAAGAGTCATACTCATCTGACAGTCAACCACGCTAAGACCTCTAGTCCGTAGCGATATACTATCGCCTGTCCATATAACCATACACAAACACACAATCCATAATGGATATACCATCATGCTAGGACCTCTAGTCCATGGTCACATACTAACAACCACACACTTATCTATGCACAGACAACTAGATCCACCATAGATGAACCACTAATATGAGTATGATATAACAATTGACTCCATAATCCAATCCATCACCTAACCCTAGTGATGTAACACAGTAACCCAATCTGAGGTCACAAAGATAACCCTAACCACATGTACTTACTGAACATATATCAGCTAACACATCATAGGGTTTATAGTTCCTATCCATTCTAGATAATCAATGAAGTAACAGAGTATATATCTCAAAGGTCAAAGGCAGTACAAGCATATGATTAAACATGAGTGGATTTAAGGTAAACAGGTATAAACATATATCCAAATTCATGCACTGGAATTTGGTCAAAACTACCGGACCAGGTAGATATTACTCACCTGATACGAAGCTCAAATAATCCTCACGGTCGTGGACCTGCTTCGTATCCCAAACCTGCACATAATAGCAACAATGATTAAGTACAAGTATCCAACAAAAGTAGGAACTAAACACTACATCATTCCTATACTCGCATCCTTTCCTCACCTACGAGTTATAACCTCGAACACATACCTCCCGTAACCCTAAATCTATCATCTCCAAAATCCACAAGATTATCAACGCTCAGAATAATCTAAGCTTATCCCAATATCCAAATCACATAACCAATACATTCACATACTACAGGTCCGAAACACCCTGCACAGAACAAGATAAGAAGGGGGAAAATAGAGTTCATATCGGAACTACACTCAATACTGCATTCACCCAAAACATAGAGCAGTTTATCAATATATTCTACCGGCATGGCAATTACCTCAAGCACCATCCACATCTCCACAGATCCTTGAATCAAACACAATTCACTATCTCTAACACCTATAGATCAGCCTAACATCAATGGGATCTCTCAACTCCACCCAGCTATCTTCTCCTTCCCACTCACAGCCGACACAACACCTAGATCCTGAACACCATGAATAGATCACAACACAAATACCATGGTTCATAGCACACTGAATCACAATCGGATACCATTCCATCGAATCTCACAACATTGATACCTCACAGCATTCACAACAGTTACAGAGGAAACCAAAAGGAATAAACACAACCTACCGCCCAAAACTTCACCGACAGCCCCTCCCCTGTTCACCGAAGTAATCCAATGACGCCAATCCAATCACTGCCCAAAAACCACAGATTAATGCTAAATCAAGGAATCCACAGCAAGATCTCAATTCACATCTCAAAGAAGGAAGGAGATCGACCCCTACCTAGCTCCGGCGACAAGCGGCAACTAGCTCCCTCACGCTCGGCCATTCACTCCAGAAACGCCAAGGAGGGTTGCTCATTGCACAGCTCAAATCCAACTCGAGAAGGTCGTCGAGTAGAGTTCACCGCCCACCCCCTTTTTCCCTTTGAACTCGCGATCTGCTCACGGGATGCCGGCGGATACGATGGCTGGAGGCGGTCAGCAGTGGCAAGCCACCGGAATCCCGGACTCGAGCGTCGGCGATGGCAGATCGTCCTCGCGGCGAGCAGGGCCGACGGCGACAGCAGGCTAGTCTTCGATGATGAAGCAGCGTCACAAGATCGATTGGAGGCCTCGCGGTGAGCGGAAAAGCGCGGGAGGCGACAACGTAGAAAATGGGAAGAGGATGAAATCACAATCGGGAAGAAATCTCGAGTGAAATGTTGATCGGTTCGTTCGGCAGTTTAGTCCACATTTACCGGTTCAAGCCCAATCGAACCCAAGTTAAGCCCAACTCAAACCCCAAATCAATTTGGTTCAGCTCAGCCGGTTCATCCCAAGCCCAATTTCCAGCCCAAGCCCAATATCAGCCCAAGCCCAATTAGTCTACTAACTAAACCCAATTATTTAAAGGGTTAAATTTTTTTTTCCCCTTATACTGCATTCTCCCCCACTTATAAAAATTTGGTCCCCAAATTTCCGACTCATGTACGAGTATGAGATGTCACAATAACCATCTCAAGTATCCGTTGCAAAGCCACACCTCATGTGACTAAGTGGAGTACTGAGCTCGAATATTATATTCTAGCCCTTATATACACTGTCAATCAACCTAGTACAAGGTAAATCACTGTATCAAAGCGGAGCTCTATACCCGTAACCGATGGGAGACTTTGCCATAATCGTAAGGTGAGTCATGAATCACTATCAGAAATGATACTCAAGGTTACTCCATGGATATAATTCCATCAAGTGATCCAATGAAATTCATCTTATGGCTCGGAAGAAAATGAGTGGACCTAGCTAATCGATCATCGATTACCCAAATCACATCAAGTCCTTTCCGAATTCTAGATAATCTCCCAACACAGTCTAACGCACTAGGCTCCCACTTCATTACGGTACGTAACCCTACCGATCACACTATTCCACCTTTGCTTGTGGGCATACCCAACATCAAACTAAGAAATCAACCATGCCCCATATATCGTTCCACCAACATGAACATCTCAATACTCACTATTTTCAGATACACTCCGAATAAATCATCTCTCTCGAATGAAGAGTCTCCTGAAACAACTCTTCCTAAATCGAATGCAACTCTGGGAACGATTATCCTTCCTAGAGTCAGAGATTTATTCTCACAAGAGAAATTAATCTAATGTCCAAAATTCATTCTGTCACACAGAACTGAAAGTAACTGGAAGACTATAATGACTAATCTCTCCAGTTGCATCTATCCGTGTTCTAACAACCCCATAACAGCTACCTAGTAGCTAGCCAAAACTCCCTGAGCACTCCTGCTCTATACATCTACTACTCAAGATCATAACTGCTAAGCTCCACGTCATATATATGATAGCTTATCTCGTAGTTCCTCAACTGACATAGCCATAATAAATGTCTCATACAACTGCATCGGAATCGCTCCAATCCCTGAAATGTTGCATCTATGTGCCGTACCCTTCCATCCGTAATGGAAGGACTAACTAACACTAATGCAAAAGTCAGTCACCGTCTAGGCCCTGAAACCTAGCTTCACAAACTTCCGACCAGGTGATTTTCATCACCTTCTTGGTCCAACAAGACAGCGGTATAGTATTGCTAGAACATCCTATCCTCATTTATGGTAAATACCAAATCATTCTAGGAAAACATAACTTCCTTTAAGATCGTGAATATATCCATAAATATATCCTCCACAGATATGATAACAATCGATCTCAAATACTCCAAGAGTACTTGATTCCTCAAATCCATGAACGGAAAAATCGTCGATAAGTCTAACAACATTATCAACATATCCTAAAATTCATACCAAGTATGAAATGTCGTCTTATACACACCTGCATCCTTTTTTTTCTCTAAGTTGATCATAGCTCAATCATCACACCGATATTGATAACTGTATGACACCAAGTCACTACAATATCAACACTCCAATCATAAATCAACCCTAGAATAACCTCCAGTGTCCAAAACGAAGGATATTCATTCACAACAACTACTGCATTCCATCATCAATAATCGATGCATAACCTCAAAGGTTCGTCTCTCTTCTAACAAAGAGTTACAAGTCATCTCAAGAAGAAACATTAGGACAGATCAATCTCCCATCCAATACCTCATGTAATCACAACTTATGCTCTTCCAATTTCCCCAGTGTTTAGCAACACTGATACCAATAAAATCATCTCCCGGTATGAGGTCTCAATATCAGGACTATTTCCGAAATCACCTCAATCGCATATTCCACTTGCCCATGCAGTGACCAGCCCGAGAGTTCATCCATAACTGCATCCGAATACTCTCAGATTATACGTACATCCGAGAGTCCTAGTATACCAACGCTCCAACAATCCAACTATCCGTAAGGATATGTCTATAGTAGAGGTATGTCTAGCAAAGGCTAAGGGTATCTCTTGACTTCGTGATAGTTAGTCAACATCTCACCTGACGGTAGAGATACCACCAATCCGCAAGTCGATAGGAACCCATCTAATACTATCTAAGAATGTTCTAGATAAAGATGTCTGTAAACTACCAGTATCTCTCGATATATCCACAAATAGGATAACCTAAAGTAATACCCCGAAGGACCGATCCTTCGGTCTTCTATACTTCTTCTTGAGTAATCATGTAACTCGTCCAACTTCTGCTCTTGGCGACTGAGCACAAGTAGATGCGAAAGACTACCATGGAGAACTGAAATCAGCTGCTGAAACTGATGTACAAACTGAAACAACTACAATGGAGATGGTAAACAACATGTATCGCAAAAGGTACACATCTAGTCAGAAATCTTCAAGAATCACAACATCATAGCACGCTCCATCTCTATGAAAGGTATAGCTACACCCGGAGAATACGGCATAGATACGACCATCGTCGTATACTCTCTCTCCGCTGAACAAATCATAACTACGCCTGGGAAGATAACAGTTGCTATCGTCTGGGAAGGTAACAATTGTTGTTTGAACGTCTGAGTCTTCTGAGATGTCTTCGGCTAATACTGCTGAGTAACTTACTTCTTTCGGATGAAAGTATCAAAGAGCTCCAACTATATCTGAGGTAGTAGATCGTTGCTGATGTGATAATCTATTCTTCTGTCATGATCTCGGCTTCCGAAGTTGTAGATCGTCCGCTCGAAAGCATCATCCATATTCTTCCACTGAGTCTTCAAAGTACATACTCTCCTCGTGGATACCGACTGCTTATAGTAGAAACAGATACAATGGTCCATCGGATAATCCAGCTCTGTGTCTCGTCGTAACACGCACTGCACACACATAATCTCCCTTCAGAGTCTTTCCTCTGAGTTCGCTGATAAACATGAGAAGCTGCTGACAATCTGCAATTGGTCTTCTATGATCGGAAAACTCTCCAATAGTCGCTCGTGACTCATGACTTTAATCTTGCTCCTTTTGTCAAACATTCGGAGACTTCCAATTCCAATAATTTGACTTGCAATATCTGCTTATTAAATCTCCAACTCTTAAAACACTTGCTACGGAGTCATTTCTATACACATGACTCGGTCTAAGGACTTCCGATAGGATCTGGTAGAAGATCCAAACATCCTGATCAAGATGTCAACCGATAAACCGTAGGTGGCTTAAGACATGTCGATCACATTCTCGAGCTATTAGGTGGTCGTAACCCTCGCAGGTCTAATGACTTTGCAGGGTACCTTCGTTACCAAACGATCATCCAACCTGAAGCTCAAGAATTCCTTGACTACAAGTCAAAGAAGATGACGTGGGGAAATACTATCTCACAATATCACTGAACTGTGACCAAATGATACATTATTTCCCGTAGGTTATTTCCTATATCTTCCACCAAGTACCGGCTAAATCCGGATAATGGTATTCAACTAACACTACTATCTTCGTATAACCCGAGTCAAGTACTCCAAAAGTACTCCCAATGTTATACAACCTAGAACGACCAGTCCGGGGATCAAAATCCCCATGAATATCATATATTAACTTTCTACTATCCGAATCAGTAATAGTATACTCGCTTAGTCCATTACCCCATAGGTAATGATCTGACTAACATAATTAGTGAAAATCCTTAGGACCGTAATCCTTGGTCTCCACAAAAAAAAAAGTGATTACTAACCCCTGCTTTCCAACTCGGTATCAGTCGGCTCTCAAAGGTAATTACCTTTTCGACAGCAGGTACATGTCTAATAACCTCAATATGTCATTCCCGTGATCAACTCAAACCACGGTTACGAATACTAACCAACACCCTACAAGTCATCCAAGTTATAAGCAACTAAATGCATAGGCAATAGAAGGATATGTAATAACAGTTAACATACCTTAATCCTTGTAGCTCGGAGATGTCCGCAACAGCCAGATCCCAGAACTCACAAAACCAAAACCGAGTAAAGCAAAACTCGATGTCTTAATGAAATAAAATTTGAAAATGGACTTCGCAACCTGGCTCTGATACCAATAAAATTGTCACGCCCCGAGAGTATGTCGTGCCGAAAAGAAAATGGACGGCATCTCCCCTGTACGTGGCAACATATCGGGTTAATACAAGGCCCGTAGGCCCACAACAACATGACATATATATGGACAATACTAAACAATACGTCCATAACAACACAAAAGTGCGCACCGGTGCGACTCTAACATACTACACAAAAATAACATACAAACCAACAGCCAAATACAACACTGATTATACATGACCATAATACAAAACAACAGCGGAAGCAAATACGTGGAAAACCCCAATTGTTCAGTGTGAGATGGGATCAGCTGGTGGAGCTCCGAACATCCAAGGAATCTTCTACCTGTTATCTGGGCGACAGGAAACCCAGGGTCCAGGGGTGGTGAGTATAAACTCAGGGATAATATGTAGAAAGTGCATGAACAACATACTAGTAGAAAAGGTACTTTTAATGACGGAATTTTAACGACGGTATCAAATACCGTCATTATTAGTAGGTCATCAACGACGGTATTTAGTGTCCGTCGTTAATATATATGCATTAACGATGGTATTTTGTCCCATCGTTGATACTTTGTCATCAACGACGGTTTTTTTTATTTCAGTCGTTAATGTCATATCTTTAACGATGGTATTTCGTCCCGTCGTTATTACTTTTTTGATTTTTTATAAATTCAACACCCTAAACTGAAAACTATTTTTTTAAAATATAAAAAATATCATCTTTATATAAATTATGAAAATATAATTTATTTATACCCATTTGCATGGTATTTTTTTCCATTTTTATTTCATTAAAAATTAGCTTTAGTTTATTTATATTATTTTTTTATTTTCTTATAATTTTCCCCCTAATTAAACCCCGTGCCCTAGTTTCAGATTTCTCCATCGCCATTTCTTCCTTTTCTCTTGTTTTCCCGATCCATCCCCTCGGTCTTCCATCGCCACTCCAGCCGACCTATCCCCTCGCTCTTCCATCGCCACTCTAGCCATCGATCGCCGCTCAATCAACTATCTCTGCTCCGGTGTGAAAGCAACTCTTGCTGCTCCGAGCTTCCATCGCCGCTCAAGCCGTCCGTCACCACTCCGAGCATCCATCGCCGGTTAAGCCATCCGTCGGCGCTCAAGCATTCATCGCCGTTCAAGCATCCGTCGCCGCTCCAGCCTTTCGTCGCAAGTATCCGTCCAGCTTCGACCATCCTCTTTCTCTCTTCTATCGCTGCGCCATTCACGGTCAAGTAATAATATTTAAAATTTTGAAATAGAGAAAGAATGAAATGTACTCTATTTTTGCTATGTTCTTGACCGATTAAAGCCTCATCTAGTTTGGACAGTTTATAATCAAATGCACTGAACCATGATGATTAAAATGCATTCCTTAGGAAATGCAGAGAGAAAAAGAATCAACATTTCATCTAGAGTTTATGGCACTATTTGGAGCATCAACATTTCACATGTAAGGAATGAATACTATAGTATTTCATATCATTTGGAAATAGAGTAATTGGTTCTATGTCATAAGGTGTTCGCTATAAATTCTATCTTCCTCATGAAAACTCCTCATCGTACTATAGACTTATGGTTTTCATTGATAGCATGAGTTTTCATTGAATACAAACAATTTTGCAAAATACATTTACTGAATATATAGTATTCCTGACATGACTATAAACTCCATATCATTTTACAAGAAGTATTCCTGACATGACTCTAGTATTCCTAAATTTGCATCCTTAACAGTTTAAGCATCATACTTATGGTTTTTACTATCTCTATCCTAGTCATATGGACTTATAGTAGCTATTTATTTTGACACAAGAGGCCTTAATATTTCATTGTATCTTTTCATTCCTAACAAGGTTGTTGTCCAAAATTATTTGTAGTTAACTTTGTCCACTTTTTGGCATTTATAGAATGACACCTGATAAGAAATGGATGGATCTTATTAATGATCGTCTTGGAGAAGAATATGGAAAGGGAATTGAAAATTTTTTGAACTATGCTTTTGAGCGAACTGGTGCAACAAATGAAATTCGATGTCCATGTGCTAAATGTGTTAATGCACATTTTGGGTCTAGGGAATCTATTAACATGCACTCGATTGTTTATGGAATACTTCAAAATTATAGATTTTGGTATCATCATGGAGAAAAGCCAGGGGATGATTTGGAGCAACAATATTCAGAAAATGAAGTAAATGATAATGAAGACTTCATGGAAGATCTTCTAAGGGACCTACATCCACATTATGATGAGTCAAACGGTGACAATATTAGTGAGGAACCAAATGATGAAGCTAAAAACTTTTACAGATTATTAAATGATTCAAAAGAACCTTTGTACCAAGGATCAAGGGTTTCAAAATTGTCAGCATTAATAAAGTTACTTAATCTCAAGAATGTTGGACAATGGACAAATAAATCATTTAGCATGTTGTTGAAATTGTTGAAGGAAGAAATATTACCAGAAGATTCTGATCTTCCAGATTCATATTATGATGCTAAGAAGTTTATTAGAGATATTGGCCTTTCTTATGAAAAGATTGATGCATGTAAAAATAATTGTATGTTATTCTGGAAAGACCGTAAGAACTTAGATTTCTGTGAAGTGTGTGGAATATCTAGATGGAAGGAGGAAAGACATAGTGGGGAAACTCGATTTAAAGAAAATGGAAAGAAGATTCCGAAGAAGATATTACGTTATTTCCCACTAAAACCAAGGTTGCAAAGATTATTCATGTGTTCAAAAATAGCTCCTTACATGAGATGGCACAATGATGCAAGGGTTGATGATGAAGTTCTAAGGCATCCGGCTGATTCTATGACATGGAAATCATTTGATGAAAAATATAAAGATTTCTCCTCAGATTCTCGCAATGTGAGACTTGGCCTCGCAAGTGATGGGTTTCAACCATTCGAAAATGCAAAAACAACATATAGCATTTGGCCTGTGATTCTTATTCCTTATAATTTACCACCATCGATGTGTATGAACTTATCTAACTTTATTTTATCCATGTTAATTCCTGGTCCAGAGAGTCCTGGTGATGCAATTGATATCTATCTGCAACCGTTGATCGATGAATTGAGTGAGTTGTGGCACACTGGCGTAGAAACATTTGATACATCAACTTCTCAAAATTTTACTTTACATGCTACTTTGTTGTGGACAATTAATGACTTTTCGGCATATGCAAATTTATCCGGATGGAGTACAAAAGGGAAGTTAGCATGCCCTTGTTGTAATAAGGATACTTGCTCATTGAGATTGACACATGGTGGTAAAGAGTGTTATATGGGTCATCGACGTTATCTCCCATTGAACCACAAATGGCGCAAAGATAAGGATTCCTTTGATGGTACAGTTGAAATGAGATTGCCGCCTAAATCATTTTCGGGAAAAGATATTTTAAGTCAAGTTCAAGATTTGGAAGGCATAATCTTAAGTAAGGACACAACTAGAAAGACAAAAATATCTCATGACAAACGGGGTGATAATTGGAATAAGAAGAGTATATTCTTTGAACTACCATATTGGGAATCATTGTTATTGAGACATAATTTGGATGTTATGCATATTGAGAAAAATATATGTGACAGTGTTCTTGGAACGATTATGGATATTAAAGGCAAGACTAAGGATAATCATAAAACACGTCTCGATTTGCAACTCTTGAATATAAGGCCTGAATTACATCCTGTTGCAATAGGAGATGCTCTTGAGTTTCCGCACCTTACATTGTCCTTTGGTGAGAAACATCAATTTTGTTTATTTCTTAAAGAATTAAGATTGCCTGAAGGCTTTTGTTCAAACATTGCGGATTGTATAAATGTTAACGAGAACAAGATTTCTGGTTTAAAGAGTCATGATTGTCACATCTTTTTAGAATATCTTATTCCTATTGCAATACGTGGACTACTTTCAGAATCAGTATATGAAGCTCTTGTTGAGCTATCAATGTTCTTTTCTAGTTTGTGTTCCAAATCACTAAAGATGGAAGACTTAAAACAGCTTGAAAAATAAATTCCTATCACACTTTGCAAGTTGGAAAAGATTTTTCCACCCTCATTTTTTGACATCATGATACATTTACCGATTCATTTAGTGATAGAAGCTATGCTTGGGGGACCTGTTCAATATCGGTGGATGTATCCAATAGAACAAAAGTTACGCACTTTCAAATCATATGTTCGAAATAAAATTCATCCAGAGGCTTCAATTGTTGAGGGTTATATTGCAAATGAGTGTATCAGTTTATGCTCAAGATATTTCGACACATCTAGTTGTGGATGTATGAAAAGTAATGATGGTTTATCTATATTTTCATCTATTGAAGATTTATCAGTGGGGATAGCATGCAAGTTGGATCGTGTTGACCAAGAGCAAGCTCACATCTACTTATTAAAGAATTGTGAAGAAGTTCAATCATTTTACAAGTATGAAACTATAAACTTATTCTTCTATATAGTTGTTTCAATTATGATTAAACTCTAAATTTCCTTTGCAGTGATTACTTGCAAATCCGTGCTTCTAGCCATTTGGTTTTGTCCGATGAAGAATGGGATAAACAATTTATTAAGTGGTTTAGAGTTAGAGTAAGTGACATTTTTTTAATGTACATACATGTCTTTGTTTTCACTAATAAATTATATCTTGAGAGTATGATTTTTTTTTTGTTCAAATTATATAGGTCGAGAGGTTATATAAAAATGACAAAAATAAAAAAATGGAAGATCTACTTTCTTTGGCACGTGGGCCTACACAGTATGGAAAGTCATTTGTATGTTGTAAAGTAAATGGATATAAATTCCACATTGAAAAGTACAACAAGGGCCTAAGGACACAAAACAGTGGTATTCTTGTTGTTGGAAACTATGGTACAAAAAATATTGACTATTATGGAGTGCTGTCACAGATTCTTGAATTGCAATTTCTTGGTGGAAGGCAAATTGTGGTCTTTAAGTGCAAGTGGTTTGATGTGCATTCTAGAGAAAGAGGGATCAAACTGGATAAATATGGTTTTGTTAGTGTAAATTGTCAACGATTGTTGAAATCAAATGAGCCTTTTGTATTGGCTACTCAAGCATCACAAGTGTTTTATATGAAAGATAACACCTCAAAAGGTTGGCACATAGTAACAAAGATATATCCTTGATACTCATATCATATGTTAATGGAGAGAGATTCAATGTCCACCGATACAGATGATATCCTCGAAGCTTACTAAAGATGAGGAGAGATATTTATAAATCTTTATTTGCTTTATGTAAGTGTAAGTGTTTTAAACTTCTAAATGTATTGTTTATATTATTTTTTCATTTAACTAATATAATAATGTATTTGTTATAGGATCATGGACTCTCAAAAGTCATCTTTGGGTTCTAATTGACTAGTATTCTCTAAAACTCTATTTTTGTTTTATTGTAATGTTATTTAATATGTTGTTATAGACATGAAGTTGCATCGACATGTCGTTTATTATGTTTATTCTAGTAAATATCGATATGTCAGATTCTGTCAGCTCTCTGGTAGTCTAAACTAATAGTTTTAATGTTCTTGTGCACATTATGGAATGGATATCATGTGTATTAGTTTTGCAATATACATACTGATCTGTATATGTTCTGTCCCAACTTAATGTCTATCCACTCCATTGAATTCTTATTGAATAACACAAACGTAATCCATGTTTTCTTACCTTAATCTCTATTTAAAGCAGCTAAGATTTTCTTGTACTCACTTTGGTATGGCAGCACGGGACAGTAAGAGTTTCTGCAGGATGGCCACAGCCGTGGAAGAGGACGGAGCCGTGGAAGAGATAAAGGACATAGCGAACCTATTTCTACTGCACCACTTGATGCAGATTTGGACAAGTATCATGCAGAAGCGATGCAAACCAACTAAATGGTCTCATTTATCTCTTTCAGCCTATTACCATTGCTTGCCTGATGCCACCCAATATTTGTATTTTATTTTGCAAACATGCATAATCTAGCTAATGTGTCATCACCCTACTGCGTGGGGTTCTGGGCTTTTCATCTTCGCTTGTTATTGTTCTTCTGTTTGAATTTCCTACTGCGGTTAATGTGAATACCTAGTGCTGGATGATATTTTAATAAATATGGTGTTTAGATTTTTAATATATTGTGTTTTGATTTTTTATTAACATTCATTAATATATATTGTGAATTGTGTATAGATAATAATGATGAAATAATAACTATATAATGACCGTCATTGTTATTATTAACGACGGTATATTAAACCGTCGTTAAACAATTAAACGACATTAAATTACTAATGACGGTACATATATCCGTCGTCGTTGTTATTAACAACGGTTCATATAACCGTCGTTGTTGTTATTAACGACGGTACATATTACCGTCGTTGTTGCCATTAACGACGGTATATAAATCCGTTGTTACCATAATTAACGACGGTAGTGAATACCGTCGTTAATAGCATTTAACGACGGTATTTTTATTCCCGTCGTTAATCTTTTCCCGACAAGGCCTTTTAGCGACAACTTCCTACGGTATTTATTACCGTCGTTAAAACTCATTAATGACGGGAATTGACTCTTTAACGACGGGATTTCCCTTCGTTAAAAAGTCCTTTTCTACTAGTGATATAAGGATATAGAGATCTACAAGTATACATGTGAAGATCTACAGGTATACATCATGAGTCCAGTAGACATACAGTCATATACAAATCTAATAACAAGTAACCACATTATAGTCATACTCAATGTATATACTAAACTGATCAACTGAACATGTAGTAATGTACCAACGTACCTGACGGGCTGCAACACCATAAGCTATATCATCCTGAACAGATATACAATAACATAGCCCATATAACGTACAAGGTCAATCCCATACCTGACCAACACTAAGACATATGAACAATATATAATCACATGTAATAACATCTCGGTCCATACCACACTATGACATGACGCTAATCAAATGCATACATCAGTCTGGACTAACACATATATCATGCTCAACACATAGCAGTATATAAAATGCAAATGGCATGTATCATGATGAACAACCATATGCAGCAATCATAGCTCAATCAAATGCAGCATCTCACAGGCATATGTAAAACATATATCAAATACATGCATACATATATATCAACAATGCATATGCATGGTCACTGTCTACGGACCCGTCCAACCACGACCCCAGAGTGGCCAGGGTGGCATGACAGATGACAACTAGCCCGACTCCAGCTGCCACCACTCTCGAGTGACTGAGTTGGGTAGTATGACTGAGTAGCGTACAAGCGTAAAGAGCTAACTACTCCTAGGGGCCCCTACTGCAAGCCACGCTGTCCCTACCCATGAGTAGACAAACGCCGCACACAGGACAACTGCACGTCACACAACCACCGTCTATAGTGGGCGAGTGCTAACACTACTCTGCACAGTGGCCAGGTGCGCATCTCCAGCTACCACCATCCATAGTGGCCGAGCGCGGCACATCCAATGCTCTGCCCTCAACCCTGCAACCACTAACCCGAGTGGCCGGGGAGGCAGGATGACTGACGACCCGTCTCAACCACAAGGGAGACCCAGTCAACAGCATGCATGCAATGGAATGATGCATAGCTCCATACATGTATCCTCACCTCACTCCCTATCCCATGGGGAGTCCTGGTCAACCAAAAGTCAACTATGCAAGGACTACAATCACAAGACTCTCTCTATCGCACAAAGAGTCATACTCATCTGACAGTCAACCACGCTAAGACCTCTAGTCCGTAGCGATATACTATCGACTGTCCATATAACCATACACAGACACACAATCCATAATGGATATACCATCACGCTAGGACCTCTAGTCCATGGTCACATACTGACAACCACACACTTATCTATGCACAGACAACTAGATCCACCATAGATGCACCACTAATATGAGTATGATATAACAATCGACTCCATAATCCAATCCATCACCTAACCCTAGTGATGTAACACAGTAATCCAATCTGAGGTCACAAAGATAACCCTAACCACATGTACTTACTGAACATCTATCAGCTAACACATCATAGGGTTTATAGTTCCTATCCATGCTAGATAATCAATGAAGTAACAGAGTATATATCTCAAAGGTCAAAGGCAGTACAAGCATATGATTAAATATGAGTGAATTTAAGGTAAACAGGTATAAACATATATCCAAATTCATGCACTGGAATTTGGTCAAAACTACCGGACCAGGTAGATATTACCCACCTGATACGAAGCTCAAATAATTCTCACGGTCGTGGACCTGCTTCGTATCCCAAACTTGCACATAATAGCAACAATGATTAAGTACAAGTATCCAACAAAAGTAGGAACTAAACACTACATCGTTCCTATACTCGCATCCTTTCCTCACCTACGAGTTATAACCTCGAACACATACCTCCCGTAACCCTAAATCTATCATCTCCAAAATCCACAAGATTATCAATGCTCAGAATAATCTAAGCTTATCCCAATATCCAAATCACATAACCAATACATTCACATACTACAGGTCCGAAACACCCTGCACAGAACAAGATAAGAAGGGGAAAAATAGAGTTCATATCGGAACTACACTCAATACTGCATTCACCCAAAACATAGAGCAGTTTATCAATATATTCTACCGTCATGGCAGTTACCTCAAGCACCATCCACATCTCCACAGATCCTTGAATCAAGCACAATTCACTATCTCTAACACCTACGGATCAGCCTAACATCAATGAGATCTCTCAACTCCACCCAGCTATCTTCTTCTTCCCACTCACAGCCGACACAACACCTAGATCCTGAAAACCATGAACAGATCACAACACAAATACCATGGTTCATAGCACACTGAATCACAATCGGATACCATTCCATCGAATCTCACAACATTGATACCTCACAACATTCACAACAGTTACAGAGGAAACCAAAAGGAATAAACACAACCTACCGGCCAAAACTTCACCGGCAGCCCCTCCCCTGTTCACCGAAGTAATCCAACGACGCCAATCCAATCACTGCCCAAAAACCATAGATTAACGCTAAATCAAGGAATCCACAGCAAGATCAATTCACATCTCAAAGAAGGAAGGAGATCGACCCCTACCTAGCTCCGGCGACAAGCGGCTGCCAGCTCCCTCACGCTCGGCCATTCACTCCAGCAACGCCAAGGAGGGTTGCTCGTTGCACAGCTCAAATCCAACTCGA
Organism: Wurfbainia villosa; assembly: GCA_025175895.1. Lineage (NCBI taxonomy): Eukaryota > Viridiplantae > Streptophyta > Magnoliopsida > Zingiberales > Zingiberaceae > Wurfbainia > Wurfbainia villosa. The sequence goes on from CM046005.1 coordinate 3,895,579, forward strand.
GAAGGTCGCCGAGTAGAGTTCACCGCCCGCCCCCTTTTTCCCTTTGAACTCGCGATCTGCTCACGGGATGCCGGCGGATACGATGGCTAGAGGCGGTCAGCAGTGGCAAGGCACCGGAATCCCAGACTCGAGCGTCGGCGATGGCAGATCATCCTCGCGGCGGCGAGGCAGCAGCGGCACGACGAATAAACCGGCGGCAGCGAAGCGACGCGGCGATCGATCAAGACGTCGCCAAGCCGATCGCGGGCGGCGAGGAAAGACAACGATGGGAAAAATGGGAAGAGGATGAAATCACAATCGGGAAGAAATCTCGAGTGAAATGTTGATCGGTTCGTTCGGCGGTTTAGTCCACATCTACTGGTTCAAGCCCAATCGAACCCAAGTTAAGCCCAACTTAAACCTCAAATCAATTTGGTTCAGCTTAGCCGGTTCAACCCAACCCCAATTTCCAGCCCAAGCCCAATTAGTCTACTAATTAAACCCAATTAATTAAAGGGTTAAATTTTTTTTTCCCGTATACTACAAGAGCACTGTCTACGCACAACCATATGCTACCACGAACGTGACTCGTGGATAGACAAGCAATAAAAGACTCAATGTTTGCAGGCAACGACATGCTACCACGACCGGGTCTCATGGGCAGTCAAGATGTAAGGTAGCTATCTAGCTACAAACGATACACGAATCCAACTATCACTAACTCCGAATGAATAGTCCAAGAGTATAACTCCACGGTAGATTCTCTCAACCACGAATGGGAGACATGATCGACCACAGGTATACAAATGCAACCATAGTTCAAAAGTAGGGAACCTCTACTGCAGACCCTCTCAACCATGAATGGGAGACATAGCTGGCAGCCGAGATAGGAGAAAAGTTATAAATCCTCTACTGCATACCCTCTCAACCACGAATGGGAGACATAGCTGGCAGCCGAGATAGGAGAAAAGTTATAAATCCTCTACTGCATACCCTCTCAACCACGAATGGGAGACATAGCTGGCAGCCGAGATAGAAGAAAAATTATATATCCTCTAAGGATTAATCTCATCTTAATTATACTATTCTTACCAGTTCGAATATAGTATCAACCGAAACAACAACTAAGGAAATAAGCACATATAACAATCATATTCATTAAATAATAGAATAAACATACTAATGGAAATCAAATAGCCCAGAAGACAAATAGGATATAATAAGTCAAGAAAATATAAAGTCAAAGCAATGCTAGCAAGAACGTAAAGTGTAGTTATAGGATAACCTAAGTAAACAATGTAACAAATATAACCATGCATTAAATCCTAAAAAGATAGAGAACCATCCATCTGATCTGCAGCGTGTTGGTTGTCTTCGTGTTTGATAGTTTATCTCAAATCAGAATCCTCCTTTCTCCCGCATAAATAGATCGAGACACTGTCGACAGATGGTGGTGACGGCGGCTCTATATCATCGGAGTACAATTGACAATCATCATAGCTGGAAGAAGATGATGACATCCACAACAAGGATGTTGATAGTGGGAATAGTTCAAAGACAGGTTCGACTGCAGTCTTAGGTGGCTGGCAGCAGCGTTGGAGCTGTGACTGGTACGCCTTCGGAGCATTCGATCCACTGAGAAACTAGGGGAGGAGGGAATTGGTGACGACAGAGGACCGTTGTCTGATACGAGGCATAGAACGCCTTGATCCCTTCGTCCCTCAGCATCCTAACTACGCAATCCCTCACTTTGATGTAGGGGCTCGAGCGCAGTTGTAGGCGCTACTTGGCAACGTCCATAGGGGTGAGTACGGTGTCGCTGGCGAGGGTGGTAGCCACCTCGGAGGCGGCATGGACGAGAGGATGGTGGCAGCCATCGTCGCTGTCGCCACCGAGGCAACCTTTGTAGAGTTTATAGACGACAAAGAGAAGAGCGACGTCCGATGGGAGAGTGCGGGAGTAGGAGCTCCTGTCTTCTGGCAGCAGTGGCGACGGCTGCTCAACTGGAAACAGACAGCGTGCGTTGCGGCAAGCAGCGGGCGGAGATGTGGCGACGCGATGTGGGCAAGTTGCAACGGTAGAGTGTCAGCAAAGCCATGGCGGAGAAGATGGGGCGGAGGTGAGGGCACAGTCGTTGACGCACGGGGAGAAGGTGGTGGCCAGAAATGCGATTGTGGACGACGCACAGGGGCGGTGGTGCTCGCGTGGCTGGACATGGTCGGCTGGTGTTGCGGGCTAGGCGACTGCGGCGACCGGAGGAGAGGGGCGGCGTCGGTGGCGAGCTCGAGCGGTGGGCGGCATCGGTGTGGTTGCGGACGGAAAAGGGGTGACGTCGTTGAGGTCGGGAGGCGCGATGTGCGCGTGTGAGAAGGTAGTGACGGGGTAAAAGAAACGGGATTAAATCCTAACTTAGCCCCTTTTAATTAAATCTTAACACTACTTTATACAACCTTAAATTTAATTGAATTAATCAATGATTAATTATAATTAGACTTAATCCCATCCAGTAAAATTTTATCCTGAAATCTCTAATAAATATTTAATAACTAAATTATGCTTTTTAAACAATCCACTTTATTATTAGATAAAGCCAATTAGACTTAGTCCAATAAATTAAAACTTATCCCAAAATTAACAACTAAAATACTAATAAATAACTAATTTCCATTTTAGTAAAATAAATAAATAAATTTATTTTATTTATATCATTTTAAAATTATATTATATTATTTTTTAAAATTATATTATATTTTTTTTTTAATTATAATTTATAGTTCTTTTTTTTCGATATATTACATTGGTTCTTCCGCGTCCGAATCTTCCGATGACAACTCATCCCAAGTTGTGTTGAGTGTTTTCTTCTTCTTTTCCTTTTTAGGCTTCTCTTCTTTTTTTAGATTTGCACACTCGGACTTGTAGTGACCTTTCCCGTTGCACTCATAGCATGTTACTTCCGATCTTGGTCTACTAGGCTTTGTTGGTGCAACAAGTCCCTGGTCAATGTTGACCAAACTCGAGGTAAATCTTGACCAAACTCAAGTGAAACTCTAGTAATATTTTGATGTTTGACATTGGGTTGACAATGGATTTGACCATTGTTCAAATATATGGTTTGGCTATATGTTGACCATATGACTAGTGGATGATTAGGATATTCAAAGTCATATGGGGGAGTTATTTGGGGGAGATTGTTGAAGCAATCAACCTTGGAAGTCCAAGTATAGATACTTGGCATGTGAAAGTCCAAGCATGGTTTTGGAAATTGGAAAGTCCAAGAATTATCTTGGAAAAGAAAGTCTAAGTCATGGGTACTTGGCAATGGTAAAGTCTAAAGGTATAGTCTTGGCAGCATAAGTTCAAGCATATAGTCTTGGCGGCATAAAGTCCAAGTAAACTTTGGCAATTGGAAATTCCAAGTCAGGGGTACTTGGCAAAGGGAAAGTTCAAGGGTAGGTTTGGCAGCGTAAAGTCCAAGCATGGGTCTTGGCGGCGTAAGTCCAAATGGATCTTAGCAATGTGAAAGTCCAAAGGTGTAGGTTTGGTGGCGTAAAGTCCAAGCATGGGTTTTGGCGGCATAAGTCCAAATGGACCTTGGCAAAGGTACCGATTAGCGTGACATAGTCGATGGAAGCACTTGAAGGCAAACGCGAAGGATGAAGAGTCATGGACTCAAGGGATCCGAGAGGCATGAGACTGATGGAGGTGGCTAGAAGGCTTAGGTCTAGGCTATGGATGGTTATCAAGTATGAGGGGATCATACTTGGATTAAACCTCATGTTTGAGGTTCATCAGTTGACTGTGGTTATGGATCAGTCGACTGACCGAATGTTTGACACTCGGGAGTCTAGTTGATTCGGAGCAGTCGACTAGGATTATGACCAGTCGATTGGTCAATAGTTGACTGGAGGCTCGACTGCTGTTGTGTGCCACTAGGCAGTCAGCTGGCCTTGAGCAGTTGACTGCCATGGATGACAGTTGATTGGAATTTGTGGACAGAAAGGTTCGTAGTCGACTGCTATGTAAGGGCAGTCGACTGATAGCTATGGGCAATCGATTGATGGGTCAGAGAAGTCGATTGGTGTTCCCTAATCTGACATGGATTAGTCCGTTAGAGACAATAGCTAAGTGACTAGTCGACTGCTACGTAAGAGCAGTCGATTGGAAGGCAGAAAATCAGCTTGAGCTGAGTTATAAAAGGAGCTCGATGAGAGGATTTGGAGCTACCAATTCTTGAAGCTTTTGGGGAGGAATTGCTGCTATATTCTAGGTCTTCAAAACCTTTCAATGCAACCAAAAGGTTAAGCTATCAAAAGTGCACTTATAAAGTGGTTTAATTTTGTACTCTTGCATTTGTTTTGTATTTGGTTGTATTTCATTGTATAAACTTGTTGTATGAGATTTCTCCACCTTCGGATTATTTCCAAGAAGGAGAAGTTGATAGTGCTGTGTGCATCACTAGAGCTCAACTAGAGCTCGATCGTGGAGTAGGAACCCTAGTTTCGAACCACGCAAAATCATGTGTATTATGGGTGTGTGTTGTCTTTGTGTTTATTTCTATTTTGTATTTATATATCCGCTGTGTACTAACGTTTTGTAGAGATAATCACGAATGCAATCCATATAAATCACAAGAAATCACTATTCACCCCTTCTCTAGCATGACAACGATTCCTCTACAATTAGTATCAAAGCAAGATTATTCTTCAAGAATTAACAATCGAGGGAGCATGCGCTAGAAGAAAATGGAGTTTCAAGATAGATTGGGGGATGACATCACATTCCAACCGTCTTTGTCTGCAATGATTTTCAATATTGGAAAAATAGAATGAAATATTTTCTTATGTATAATATAGAAAATTAGATTTATATTGATGTAGGTTTCAAAGCGCCTATGGACAAAAAGGGAATTAAGGCTCCTCAAGAAGAAGAAATGAACGGAGGAGCAAGTCTAACAATACGAAACCAATGGCAAGGTAACAAAAATGTTGGTGAATTTGATTCCTAACAACCTATTGTGTAAGATAGGTGAATATTAAGATGCTAAGGAGTTATGGAATAAGCTTGCCAAGCTCTACGATAATTCCTCACTGGCATAAGTAGAGAAGAAATCCAAAGTAGAGGAATGTTCATCCTCCAAAGAGCTTGAGGATTCGGAGGTTAAGAGGGAATCAAAATCCGGAGAAGAAGAGGTGGAGGTATTGGAAGTCTCCACTTTTAGAATTGAAGGGGAGCATAGGTATTCAACACTGGAGCAAGAACAAGAAGAAACATCTACCTCCGAACAAAATGAAGAGCAAATTTAAAACTCTTCTCTAGGTAACTCAAATGCAATTCATAAAAATAAAAATCACATAACATGCTTTGAGTGTAGGGAGCAAGAGTATTATAAGAGTAAGTGCCCAAAAAGAGTCAAGAAGACTCAATCGACATCAAAGGCTAAGGAGAAGACCAAAGAAGTCGGAGCCCCAATTAGGAAGAGCAAGTAGCACATTGTGTGCTTCAAATATCAACAAATGGGGCACTATAGAAGTCAATGTCCTAGGAGGAGTCACCTTACCAAGGACAAAAGGAAGAGCTCAAATGTAGAGGAAGCTAAGACAAGCCCTAAGATATCATTTAATAATGCTCTTTATTTTAGTAATGGTAAGAAGCATGCTAGTGATGTATCACATGTTAATGCTTTTATCATAAGAAGCATGCTAGCAATAAGTATTTTTACTTAGGAGCCAAACATGTCAATTTACCTAAGGACAATCCTAGAACTAGTCTACCTAAGGAAACTATTAGGAATATAGAGAACAATTTAGGCATTAACACTAAGAAGAGTAGGCATATGCCTAAAAGGAAGAACAATGCCCAAAAAACAAATAGAAATTCAAAATTGGAGCATTAGTGGTAGAAAATCAAGCTTTGAGATCAAGGATTGAGAAATTAAAAAAGACCAATAATAAGATGACAAATTCAATTAAAGGGTTCAATGGGCTCAAGAATTGCTAAAGGACAAGAAAGGTTTGGGTCACAAGCCTATGCCCAAGAAGGTAATGGCGACCTACCACAAGATTTCATTTGACTATGGAACTAAGTCTAGGTCTAGAAAGGTCAAGATCGCAAGGGAGGCAGCCCCTAGAGTTGACCTTAGGAAGACTGAAGTGACTAAGGCCTCCAAAATGCCTAGAAAAGTCACTAGCAAGGTTACAAGGAGAGTTACCCCTAGAGTTAACTTTGAGAAGACCCAAACAACCAAGGCTTCAAAGCCTAGGAGAGTCATTAGGAGGGTAGCTAAGTTATCCCTAGTGAATACCTAATTAACCCAAGGAGCTCAAATAGATTTTGGGTTCCTAGGTGCGCGATTCCATCACGCTAGGTGGATTTGTCAACATTGAATAGATAGGTAGTTAACCTAACAATTGCAGAGTTGACACTTTAGGACATTTTCAAGGTTATTTGATACCTTGGGAATGAAATAGAATTTTAATCCTAAAATATCTTAGGATGTGCCAATAAAAGTTGAGAAGTTTGAAAAGTCAATCATAATTGGCACAATTAGGTTAAAGGTCAATGGTGTGTCATTTTAGATTTTTGGCACACTTGAAGAAAAATTGATATTAAGGTAAAATTGATATAACTTTAGAAAATGACAATTCGATTTAAAACTTAGGTATTCTATATCTTGGTATTTTATATATTTGTCATGCTTTGTTTGCCTTACCATGTTATGGACATCATGCTTAATTTGATCATATAAAATATCATGATAATACTTAGGTAATTTATGTCATGCTTTCGTTTAGGTTTAAATTTTTATGTCATGACATTATGATTATTGGCAAATACTTTAATTATGCACATTTTTATGCCACGATAATATCTCATGCATTTAGGATAATTAAAATGAAATTAAGGACAATGACATGATTTGAAGTCCCATGATAAGGGAATCAAATAGAGTCGCCTAGATAAAATGCATGAAACCTTAGATAAGTGAGAACAAAAACCCACATCCTACAAAAATATTAAATTGATATGTGTATGTATTGATACACCCTAGACACATGTGAGATGTTAGGAAAATGAGTTAGGTTCAAGGTGCACAGTTCTTGCATATAGATGAACACAAACTCATGATATGACATTAATGAATCATGAGGAAAGCAAATGTATAAGTCATGTACATCTAGCCATAGACTATGGTTTAAAATAAGATTTTAAAATCATTTTAGAAAATCTTAGTGAAGTCTATCTTTTGATAGCAATTACCATTGAACAAGTTGATACAAGTTAGGCCAAAAACATTGAAGTTATTAATACTTTTGGACTTTGTATCAATACTTCAATTTAATGGGTATTTTATTATAAAAATATTTTTAACCCATTGTATTTTATATAAGTAATGTACATAATTACTTATACAATGTATTTTCAACCCATTGTTTCATGATTTTTCAAAATACATATAATTACTTATGTATTTTCAAAACTCAAATTCTGAAGTCTGATTTTTGCATTTGCAGAAATCAGTCAACTTCTACTTTAGCCAATCAACTGTTGGTAGTTTAGTCGACTGGCAACTGAAACCAGTCGACTCGAATTTTTGATGGTTTGAGTTTTCTATTGGCTTAGGAACTCTCCAAGGACATTGTTGGTGCAATGGTCAAGGGGGAGTAAGCCTTTAGGGGGAGGTTATCCATCAAGGGATGATGGATGAGTATTCCTCAAAGGGAGAGAAATGAAGGGTTTGAAACCCTCATTGTGCTCACAAAAGGGGGAAAATTGGAGAAGTGAGGATCACTTCTCATATAGTGATATGAGACTTATCACTATGAAGAGTGAAGACATCCTAAATATTTTTGGACTAAGGGAGAGAATGTAGGATCTCTTTGAGAGATGAGGCATTGAAAATCTTGGTAGTCTTTTTGATGTATGCCAAAGGGAGAGAAGTGAGGTTTAAGTTAGGTAAACCTTACTATGCATTGGCATTGGAAGAGTTAAGTTGGGGTATTTTTAGCCTAACTTAAAGGTATTATCAAACATCAAAAAGAGGGAGATTATCGGTGCAACAAGTCCCAGGTCAATGTTGACCAAACTCGAGGTCAATGTTAACCAAACTCGAGTGGGACTCGAGTAGTGTTTTGATGTTTGACAATGGGTTTGACCATTGTTCAACTATATAGTTTGGCCATATGTTGACCATATGACTAGTTGATGATTAGGATATCCAAAGTCATATGAGGGAGTTATTTAGGGAGATTATTGGAGAAATCAACCTCTGAAGTCCAAGTATGGATACTTGGCATGTGAAAGTCTAAGCATGGTCTTGGAAATTGGAAAGTCCAAGAATGGTCTTAGCAAGGAAAGTCCAAGTCATGAGTACATGGCAACGGTAAAGTCCAAAGGTATAGTCTTGGTGGCATAAGTCCAAGCATGTAGTCTTGGCGATGTAAAGTCCAAGTTCTGGGTACTTGACAATTGAAAGTCCAAGTCATGGGCACTTGACAAAGGGAATGTCCAAGGGTAGGTTTGACTGCTTAAAGTCTAAGCAAGGGTCTTGGTTGTGTAAGTCCAAATGGATCTTGGCAATGTGAAAATCCAAGGGTGTAGGTTTAGCGGCATAAAGTCCAAGCTTGGGTCATGGCGGTATAAGTCCAAATGGACATTGGAAAAGGACCCAGTTAGCATGACATAGCAATGGAAGCACCTGAAGGCTAACGTGAAGGATGAAGAGTCATGGACTCGAGGGATCCGAGAGGCGTGAGGATGATGGAGGTGGCTAGAAAGCTTAGGTCTAGGCTATATGTGGTTATCAAGTATGAGGGGATCGTACTTGGGTTAAATCTCATGTTTGAGATTCATCAGTCAACTGGGGTTATGGACCAGTCGACTGACCGAATGTTTGACACTTGAGAGCCTAGTTGACTCGGAGCAATCGATTGGGATTATGACCGCTTGATCGTCGCAGTCGATCGAGGCTCGATCGTATTGTGTTAATCGTAGTCGATCGCCATGTATGGACAATGATCGGGTCTTAAGCAGTCAACTGCTATGGATGGTAGTCTACTGGAATTTATGGACACGAGTATAGAAAGGTCCATAGTCGACTGTTATATAAGGGCAGTCGACTGATGGGTCAGAGTAGTCGACTGGTGTGCCCTAATCTGATGTGGATTAGTCTGTTAGAGACAATGGCTAAGTGACTAGTCAACTACAAGGTAAGAGCAGCCGACTGGAAGGCAGAAAATTAGCCCGAGGTGAGTTGAAAAAGAACTCGATGTGAGGATTTGGAGATGTCGATTCTTGGAGCTTTTAGGGAGGAATTACTGTTGCATTCTAGGTCTTCAAAGCCTTTCAAAGCAACCAAAAGATCAAGCAATCAAAAGTGCACTTGCAAAGTGTTTTAGTTTTGTACTCTTTTATTATATAAACTTGTTGTGCGAGGTTTCTCCACCTCCAAATCATTTTCGAGAAGAAGTTGATAGTGGTGTGTGTATAATTAGAACTTAACTAGAGCTCGACAGTGGAGTAGGAACCCTTGTTTCGAACCATGTAAAATCATGTGTATTGTGTGTGTGTGTTGTCTTTGTTTTTATTTCTATTTTATATTTGTATATCCACTGCATACTCATGGTTTGTAGAGACTATCACGAACACAATCCATCTAAATCGCAAGAAATCGTTATTCACCACCCCTCTAGCACGACAATGATTCCTCTATAGGCTTGTTGTCGACCATCTTTTTTGCATCCTTTTTTGTAAATTTCTTTTCTCAATTGAACTTTTTTCGGATCACGTTTACTATCTCTTCTTTTCCGTTTACATCTGACTCCAATTCGTCTTCGGACTCATGCTTTACTTTCTTTCCTTCTTTGCTCCTAGTCGAACCTGCCAATAAAGCTATACCATTATCGGCTTGACCTGAGTTAGCTTGTTCATTCAACTCAAGTTCGCAAAATAGCTCATCTAACCTAATTAACGAAAGATCCCAAGAAATTTTATAGGCATCGACAATGGATGTCCATAAAGTGTTCCGAGGAAATGCCTTAAGAGTATATCGAATCAAATCATGATTTTCTATTTGATGTCCTATTAAGTGAAGTCCATTTAATGTCACTACAAAAAAACTGTTTTTTAGCGATGAATTTTGGCAACGAATTATTTTCGTTGGAAATCTGCAACCAATTTAGCGACGAATTTTCTGATTTGTCGCAAATTAGCGACAAAAATGTATTCGTTGCAAATATTTCCAACGAATCCATTTTTCGTTGCAAATATTTGCAACGAATCTTGGATTCGTTGGAAATATTTGCAACGAAAAAAGGATTCGTTGGAAATATTTGCAACGAATCCTGGATTCGTTGCAAATTAAAAAAAAAATAAACTTTTTAAAATTGTAATATTAATTTTGCAACGAATCTTGTTATTTGTTGGAAAAATAATTTGCAACAAATTCAGGATTCGTTGGAAAATTTCCAACGAATCGAGAATTCGTTGTTCCAACATCTTTTTCCAACGATTTTCGTTGGAAATTTCCACAAGAATTCGTTGGAAACTTTTCCAACCATTTCTCGATTCGTTGAAAATTTCCAACCAATCTAGAATTGTTGAAATTTTTCCAACGCAATTCTCGATTCGTTGAAATTTTCCAACGAATCGAGAATCTGCTGGAAAAATTTAAAAAGTTTAAAATGTTTATTTTAATTTCAAATTGCAAGCGAATCCGCGGATTCGTTAATTTTGCAACGAATCCCTGATCTGCAATTTGTTTGTGATCAACTGCGATTCGCTAGTTTAATCCCGATTCGCTTTTGCAACGAATCCACGGATTCGCAAAACAAATCGCAACGAATCCGGGATTCGTTGTAAATTGCAACGTAATCCACGGATTCGCTGTATTTAGTTGCAACGAATCCACTGATTCGCTGTAAAATTGCAACGAATCCGAGATTCGCTAAAATTGCAACGAATCCGAGATTCTGCTAACGCTGTTATCGCTGCCCTAACTTTTTCTTCCTCGCTCGACCTATCCGGCCACGGCCAGCCGCAGCGCTTTCCGGCCACGACCGCGGCCCGCCGCGACTCGATCTCCGGCGCACTGAGCGCCGCCAAGACCCGAGCCCGCCAAGACTCCGGCCGCCGCCACGCCGCTTAGGTCGACCGAGGGCCGCCGCCACCCGAAGTCCGCCACGGCCAAGGAGCCCGGAATGGCCGCGAAGTCCGCCGCCGCCTCGTCTCGCCCGGCCATGACTTCCCCCACGAGTGACTGGCCGCTTCACCACAGCCCTCAGGCCGAAAGCTCACGGCCAAGGCCTCGTCCGGCTACAGGTTCTGGGCCGTGTGAGCGCCCGCTTCCGGCTTCCGCCGCGCCGGCCTCCCTGCCACGGCCTCACGGCCGCCAGCCTCCGGCTGGGCCGCCTCACCACAGATCGGCCTGCCGGGTACAGATCGCTTCCGGCCACCCTCGCCTACGGTGATTTTTCGGCCGCCTCCTCGCCGCACGCCTCCGCTGGGCCGCCTCCTCAGACGCTCCCAAGATTGCCTTCCGGCCTCCTGACTGGCGCCTCGACAATGGCCGGGCCTCCCTCGCCCCGGCATTGCCCGGCTGGCCTCCGCCAAGACTGCCGGGCCGCCTCCTCAGAGATCGCTTTTCCGGCTGCCTCGCCGGCACCGCCTCTCGCTAATCACGGCAGACTCCCGCCAATACCAAGCGACTTTGCTGCCAGGTCACACCACGCGGCCACGGTCCGTGCTGACGACTACGCCGGCAGCCACCGGCTAGCTGTCCGAGACTGCCGCCTGCGACCACGTAAGGGAGCCGCCGACAGCCACCAATCGCCGCCTCGGAGACGCCCGCAGCCACTAGTGGTATAATATTTAAATTTTCTTAAATCAGTATTAATTTTTAAATTGAAATTTATATTATTGTTATTTTTGTGTTGATCTAGAATGGTATTAGAGTGGTATGGTTTATATTAATATAATTGATTGAAAACAGACAAAATGCAGCGTGAAAGGAGTTGGATGTATAATAGGAATTTACCTGAACGTCGGGGTTTAACTGATGAATTTATGAGTGGGTTGCAAGAGTTTTTAAATTTCGCAGCTAGTAATGTTGAGTTTATGGATGGTAATCAGATAAGGTGTCCGTGCAGAAAGTGTCACAATGGTAGATTTTTACCGTCTAGCAAAGTTTCAGAGCATCTCTGTAGGTTTGGATTCGCTGTGACATTATAATCGACATGTCATGGTGAACCATTTATATCTGATGAAGTCTATGATAGACACAACACACAAGTCTCTAGGGATCAAAGTGATTATAATCAATTAAATCCATATCAGAGGATGATATATGATGTAGCGGGCCCGAATTTGATTCCCCAATCACAAGGTGCAACTTCAAGTTGTCCTCCAATAGTTGAGCAAATGTTTACTAACGCATCACCCTTGGAAGAGGTGCACGTAATGTATATCGGTCGAATATGAATAATGAAGCATATCTCAAATTTCAGGAGGTGTTGAGGCCGCAGATGCACCTTTATGGGTCCGGATGTGAGACTCACACTAAACTATCGCTCACCGCAAGAATGTTGAATGTCAAGGCAGAGCACAATGTGTCCAAGAGTGTTTTAATAATTTTGTTCAAGCTTTTGAAGAGGCATTGTCACGTGATAATATACGCCAATGATTTGTACAAAGATGAAAAAGCGATGATGAAAGAATTAGGTCTCGGTGGAAAGAATTGATGTGTGCGAGAGATGGTTGTATGTTATATTGGGGAGATGATGCAGATGTGGATGTTTGTAAATTCTGTAGAATCAAGATAGGTACAAGAGCACTAGTAGGAGGCAAGAACGACGTAAATCATATAGTCATTGTTTTATTTGCCTTTAACTCCTAGGTTACAAAGGCTTTATGCATCGAAGACAATCACGAACACATGACTTGGCATGCAAATCATCGAATGTAAGAGGGACTAATGTGTCATCCATCGATGCAGAGGCGTGGAAAATTTTGATAGAACATATCCCGATTTTGCGAAGGAGACTAAATATTAGGTTAGGTCTCGTCAGGTCGACGGATTTGCTCCATTTGGTAAATCAGAAGACACTATTCTTGTTGCTTATATTAACTCCGTATAATCTTCCGCTCGATGTGCATGAAAACACCGTATATGTTTTTAACATTGGTTGTGTGCTCGCCCAAAAATCAAGAAGTTAATAGATGTTTATATGCAACCATTGATTGCAGAGCTAAAACAACTATGGGATGAAGGTTTTCCTACATACGACGCTCATACTAATCGATGTTTGTAATGAAGGTCGCTTCTTTGGGACCATTAATGACTTTCCGGCTTATGGTATGCTATCAGGTTGGAGTACTGCAGGGATCTTAGGATGCCCAATATGTATGGAGAGATCAAAGTCGATTAGATTGAAGCATGGTAAGAAGCCGAGTTATTTTGATTGTCACATAAATTTTTACCACTAAATCATAATTTCGTATGAATATAGATGAATTCACTAGGAATCGAATTGAAAGAACACCTCCGCCATTGAGATTGACAGGCCAAGATATTTGGTACAGAGTTCTTCACTTTCCATCTGTTATAGAAGAGCCACACGATACAACTTATGGATATGGAAGCAACCATAAATGGACCAAACGCGTATATTTTGGGAGTTACCGTATTGGTTTAGTAATTTGATTCATCATAATCTCGATGTTATGCATATTGAGAAGAATGTTTTTGATAATCGATAAATACAAAGTGATGGATATCACCGAAAAACAAAAGATAATCAATGCAAGAAAAGATATGCGACTCATTTGCAAACGACTCCAAATTTGATGTTGATGAAAATAGTAGAGGACCAAAACCAAAGGCAGTTTATACATTGAATAAGGAACAGAGACGTGTTGTTTGTGAATGGTTGAAGTCATTGAGATTTCCTGATGGCTATGTTTCTAATCTTGGGAGATGTGTCGATATGAAGGAATGCAAATTGATGGGTTTGAAAAGCCATGATTGCCATATATTCATGGAAAGACTTATTCCTATTGCCTTTAAAGAACTCTTACCGAATTTTGTCTGGGGTGCCATTACAGAGTTAAGTATTTTTCTTCATGATATATGCTCAACAGTTTTGGGATATTCACACATGGAGAAGTTAGAGAGAGACATTCCAATTATTTTGTGCAATTTAGAAAGGATTTTTCCGCCTGCATTTTTTGATTCAATGGAACATCTTTTGGTTCACTTGCCATATGAGGCCAAAGTTGGAGGACCAGTTCATTATCGATGGATGTATCCTTTTGAAAGGTATAATTCACATATTCTATATTTAATATTGCATAAAAATGTTAATTTTTTTTATATATTCATTTCTAATACAATTTATTATATTACAATCAGATTCTTATATCATTTGAAGAAAAAGGTGAAAAATAAGGCACATGTTGAAGCCTCTATTGTGAATGCATATATTGTGGAGGAAGTAACAACTTTTGCATCATATTATTTTGAGCCTCACGTTCAGACCAAAAGACGGAAATCCGGAAGGAATGATGAAGGTCTCGATCCCAATTTAAATTCTTTCTCAATTTTTAATTATCTTGAGCGACCAAGTGGACCGTGTAAGCAACGATACTTAACTGATCAAGAATGGCGGGCAACTCAGACATATGTTTTACTTAATTGTCCTGAAGTATCGCCATATTTCGAGTTAGTATATATTTCCTATTTCTTCGTCAAGTGTTAATTTGTTTGTGTTATAATACAATTTTTATTATAGGATTTTCCAAAACTTATACTCTAAATCCCGACACGTGACTTTGATCATATCGATCAGGAATTTGCACCTTGGTTCAAATCATATGTAAGCAGTTTTAATTACCTCATTTTTGTTTAGACATATCTTAACTTTTAAATAAATATCATTTTCATTTGAGTATAGGTTTATGCTAATCAAACTCACGTTCAGCAAGAATTGCTAATCCATCTATCATGGGGTCCAAAATCAATGGTACGCACTTGGCCAGCATATTTCATAAACGGATATAATTTCCACACTCAAGAATATGGAAATGGAAAGAGTACAATGAATAGTGGAGTATGTGTTCAGTCTTCCAATGATGGAGGTGCAAGCAATGAATTTTATGGTTTGCTGGATGAAATTATAGAGATTGATTATCCTGGTCCAGAAATGCGAGTTATCTTATTTATGTGTCGCTGGTTTGACCCCGTCAGGGGGATGAAGGTGCATCCACAGTATAATTTGGTTGAAGTAAATCATAAAAGATTTTATAAGAGATATGAACCATTTATTTTGGCACAACAAGCAATTCAAGTTTTCTATGCTCCATATCCTAGTTTGAGGCGTGACAAAAATGAATGGTGGGCTGTTTGTAAAACAAAAGCACGGAAAAAAATTGAAGAGCGCTGGCAAGACATTGCATATCAACAAGACAAAGTTACAAATATGTTTCATACCGAGGAATATATAATTCCAACGTTACGAGATCCCAGCGGAGTAGTGATAAACGTGGATGCAACTGAAATTGATGATAATGATGAAAAGGAGGAGGGGGACGAGGAGGAGGGGGACGAGGAGGAAGAGGAGGAGGAGACCGAGGATGAGGATACTGATGAGGATGAGGAAGATGATAATGAGGACTTTGAAATTTGACGTCTAGGGTAAGTTTTTATATATATAATTTTTGTTTTAAACTATAATTTTACAAAATTTCTTAGCTCAATTATTTGTTTATATAATGTCTGATTGTTAAATTTATATCTTTTGTCTCTGTATGTTTTGTATAATTTGTTCTTATAGGTTATCAGTGGTGAAATCATCGTAGCTTAAGCCTTAGTCTTGTATCTCATATCTTCATTATGCATATTGTAAGTTTTTCATGTTCTTCATTAAGCATAAAAGTTTTATTTTCTTTATTCTAATTTTGTTTTGGTTGATAGTTTCGACGTGGTGGGAGAGGCGACAGAGTACTAGCAGATGGCGAGTGATCCACCGCGCCCGGCCAAAGACTATACCTACTTGCCCTCCCGATCTTCCCGGACCTTCACATGATCACCGCCAAGATATCTCATTCCGACACTCTTCCCATTCCCGATTCACCGCCAGACACTCCTCCACTGAGAACATCGAAAGTCGACCATATATATTTCCTATGGGAGATTCGTAAGTAATATAAGTATTAAAATTTTTAAAATATCTTAATTATTTATTCAAATTTTTTCACTTGATCGTAGGTTTGAAAATTATTCGTACTGCTATTCATGAGATCAATAAAATCGTGAATAACTATTGGAGAGGAGATTCTTTGTCATACTCGAGCACGCCAGGACCTACAAAAGAATTATGGTGGTGCGAGTTTCAGGTATAATTGATTCATTTTATATATTAAATAAGTGATTATATAATCAATTGTTTTTTTTCCATCTCAGCGGAGATTTATTTGGGACCCTAGTCAAGACTTAGAAATTAAAAGAATTTTTAAAAAAAAATGTGGCGATCATATCCCATGGCATGTATTGAGTCATGCCAAATCTTCGAAAAACCCGCCGTGTCACGTCGAAAATTGGAGTAAAATCTCCAATTATTGGCAATCGGATGAGAGCAAAAAGAAGTCAACGAATAAATTAAATCAAGCACGTAATTACGAGACTTATCTGCAACATATGCGGATCTATAAATATCGAGGAGCATTCACGTAGATTGGTAATTTTAAATTCTACAATTAGTTTTTAAATTTATTTCAGATTATTATTTTATTTCTAACATTCTTATATTTAGTCTAAGGAATTGGGAAAGGAGCCGAATTTATAGATACTTCGTTCGCACTTTCCAAAAAAAAGATAAGACTTGGAGTGGAGATAGAGCTCGAGCTATTAAGGTTTGAAATAATCTTTAAACTTACTTTATAACTTTAATTCTGTTAGTTATGTAAATGCTCTGATTAAATTTTTAATTTTGTGTAGGAGAGATATGATCAGTTATCCTCATCTCAGAGAATTTCGAGATGACGTGATGATCTTGAGGATCTGAGCCATCTGTTAGTAATAATATGGATTTATGGCTTGAGGCAGTGGAGGATCCAAAGGGGAAGGATACTAGGTATGGGTTCTCTCCGAGCATCGCATAATGCTCCTCGTAGATCTATTTCTTCTACTCCACCAGCAGTAGCGGCACAGATACACAACTTGACTGAGGAGGTTAGCAATTTGAAGGGCATAATACATGAAAGAGATCAGCAAATTTTAGCAATACAACATCAAAACTCACAAAGGGATCAGGAAATGATAGAGATGCGACGACAACAAGCCTTTCTTATGCGCCAGTTTCAACAATTTACTTCTGGTCCAAGTCATATTCCTCCGAGTCAAGACGATGATGGTGGTGACGATGATGATATTGTATGCATGTTTTTAATTAGTACCTTTAAAATTATTTAGTTTATTTAGTTTGTTACTCCTTCATTTTTTACATTTTTTATTAGTTCTTTTTATTTTGCTTTAAACAGGAATGATCTATGAAGTCAATCCTTATAGCGGTTGAAAATGCACATCATTGTAAGTCTTTGCATATTTATTTTCGCGTTAATATATAGTTTTTTTTAATGTATGTTACTTTTTGCTGTTTGTTTCTTTTCTAATGCAGGTAGAAGAATGTATTGCGATTGCTTACTAGATTTTCTTTTCCCTCATGTGTTTAGATCTTTTAAAACATTGTTATTTGGATATCATAATTAACTATGTTGATGTTTGAATTTTAGTAGGATATAACTTTTATTTGGATATCTTTTGTTGGAATGTTGCTTATTATTTTGTTATATTGAATGTGTGTGTTTTGGTTGTATTGAAAGTATTTATTTGGATATTAGAACTTATTGTTTTTTGTTGTGTGTGTGTGATCATTTGTATATACGATAGAATATCGAAACGGAATAAATCTGTCAATTTTTTTTTAATTTTGCGACAAATTTAGCGACAAATATATCAATTCGTTGCTAAATCCCGATAAATCTGCGACGAACTTTGCGACAAATTTAAATTTCGTCGCAAATTTGCGACGAAATTAGCAACGAATCCAATCTGCGACAAATTTTGCAACCATGAAATTTGCGGAACTTTGCAACAAAATTATTTCGTCGCAAATATTTGACGAACTTTGCAACAAAAATTATTTCGTCGCAAATATTTGCAACGAAAAACGAATTCGTCGCAAATATTTTGCAACGAATTTTGCGACGAATTTGGAAGCTACTCAAATTTACCAACGAATTCCTTATTTCCTTGCGAAATTTTCCGACGAAAAAATTTATTCGTCATGAATTTTTTAACGAATTACAAATTTAAATGCAAATTTAAGAATTTTGTAATTCGTTGCAAAATTTAGCGACGAATTCTGCGACGAATTTAGGAAATCGGGGTAACTTTTGCAACAAAATTAGGGACGAATTTTAAAATTCGTCCCTAATTTTCGTCGCTAAAATTCGTCGCAAAAATTCGTCGCTATTTTTGTCGCTAATATTTGCGACGCTTTATTCCCAACCAAAAAATGTTTGTCGCTAAATTCGTCGCAAATTTTTTTTGCAACGAATTTTTTTTAAAAATTCGTCGCTAAATTCGTCCCAAATTTCTGTTTTTTTTGTAGTGTGTCTTTAATCCTAGTATGTAATTGACTAGCACTTTCACCATCCAACATTTTACAATTAAATTGTTTATTTAGCAACATGTCTCTTTTAGCTATTCTAGTATCATTTGTTCTTCATGCAATTCTATCAATTTATCCTAAAATTCTTTAGAGTTTTTCATTACATTTTTTATTGTTTCTATATATTTTTTCTACTTGTTTATTTTTAGTGATGTATTATGTCATATTGTTTATGAGCGGATCATTATATATCAATGAGAAAAATGAGGGAAAAATACAAAAAAAACATATATAGATGAAATTCAGGTGACATTATATTCTTTTTAAAATCTTAGTTTACCATAGTAAAGTATACTTATACATCTTAATCTCTTTATGCTATTTTGTAGAAAAATATAGCTAAGAGGCTATCAGGAGTGGGCTCTAACACTTCACCTAATTTTCTCGAGGATGCAATAAGTGTAGGATTGAGTTTACCGAGAGTGGAGGTGAATCTCGATGTTTAACAAAATTTTCTTTTCTTTTCAAAATCGAGCGTAATGTAGTGGAAAATAAAAACAAACTAAATTAAAGTGCAGGAGTTCTTTTTACTTGGTTCACAACTCGAGCCGGGTTGCTATTCCAAGGCCCGTGACTTCCGAGAGTCACCTCGATCATTCACTAAATGACCCTCCGAATCAACAACTCTCGACCTCGGAGGGATTTCACTTTTACAAAGAATAAAGAGTAAGGTGACAAGCTACCTTCTCTTCTTTAATTGAAGTACAATAAGCGAAAATAAAATTACAAAGATTATACCGACACTTTAAGGATGAAGATGTAGCTCGGAGTGGCGGTATGTCAAAACTTTTACGGATGACAAATGACGGAGATAACACTTTGAGGTAGTAGCAATTGATACTTCGGAGCTGGTCCTTCATTTCTTTTATAAGCTTTTCCCAGTCGACTGGAATACCCTCCAGTCAACTCCAAATTAGCTTATTGATTTGGTATTCTGGGCTTTCCAATTGACTGGACCTGGTCCAATCGACTCCATGTCGGCTGGCTCCACTTCGCTGTTGTTTTGTTATCTTCCTATCCCAATCAATCGACCCTGCAAGTCGAATGGATTGCTTGCCATTTAGGTTAGAGGATCTCCAGCTCGAATGACAACTCTCTTACGAACTTGGCATCCCAGTCGCCTAGACCTTGATCAGTCGACTAGGTCTGAGTCGCCTGGACACTATCCAGTCACTTGAATACATGCAACACAAGGTTAGTACAAAATAAATCATAATATCAATTGGCAGTAGTAATACTGCTCAATCTCGACTTTCAAGTCCAACACGGACCCTCCATTGGATCGATGCCTATCTTGTCCCCAACTAAGGACTCGATCTCATTTCTTCACTCGAGGCTTACCTGCTGACTGTCCAGTCGAACTTACTTGTAGAAACTTCGGTGAGCGCTAGAGCGGGGGGTTAATGGCATGTTTCGTTGCTTGATGGAATTCGATCGTGTCCGTGCTACAATTGTTAATATACACAGCGAAATATATAATAATAAAAACAAATGCACAATACAAGCACACAATACACAAGATATACGTGGTTCGAAACCTTAGGGTTCCTACTCCATGGGGCGAGCTCAACGAGCTCTAGTGATGGACACACCACTAATGAACTCCTACTCGACAATAAGTCGGAGGTGGAGAAATCTCGTACAAGGATTACAATAGTAATAAAATGAAATACAACAAGTAAACTAAGCAATACACAAATACAAGTAAAGAAAACTTTATGCTAAGAGCTTTGGATTGCTTGCTTTGGTTTGCTCTTGAAGGTCTGGAATGCAGCAGCAATTCCCCTCCAAATCGCCCCAAGAATCATGGCCAAAAACCTCCCCATTCGAGCTCCCTTTAAAGCTACAACTTGAGTTGATTTCCGTAAAGCAATCGATTGCTCATACCCATCAGTCGACTGCTTCTGTAGCTGTTGTCTCACAATGACTTAATCCACGCTGAAAAAACTCCAACGGATATCTGAGCAATGATCGCCATTTCCAACGATCGCCATAGCTCGTAGCCGTCGATCGCTCACCACTCACGAAGCCGCTCGCGACCTCGACCAACAGTCGATTGCCATCCATGACAGTCGATTGTTCAAGTCCAGGTGACTGTCCAATACTGGAAGTCAATTGCCAAGGCCACTCGATCGTAGTCGATTGCCAGTCGACTCACGACAGTTGACTGGTCATAATCCCAGTTGATCGCTGTCGACTCTACCGCTAAGTGTCAGAACATGAGGTTTAACCCCAAGTATGATGCCCTCATGCTTGCTAGACCACCCTTAGCCTAGACCGAAGCCTTATAGCCACCTCCATCAGCCTTACGCCTATCGGATTCCTCCAAGTCATCCATGACTTATTCATCCATACGTTAGCCTTCAGATGCTTTCATCGGCTATTTTCATTCTAAGCTGGTCTATACTGCCAAGACACATTTGGGCTTACACTACCAAGACACACGCTTAGACTTTACACTGTTAAACCATTGGACTTATGCTGCCAAGACTCCACTCTTGGACTTTATGCTGCCAATATCAACCCTTGGACTTCCCAAATGCCAAGTACCCATGACTTGGACTTTTATCGCTAAGACTATACACTTGGATTTACGTGGCTAAGACTACACCCTTGGACTTCCTAATTGCCAAGTACCCATGACTTGCACTTTCACTGCCAAGACTACACACTTGAACTAACGTGGCCAAGACTACACCCTTGGACTTTCCATGCCAACTCCATGTTGGACTTTCCAATTGTCAAGACTCAAGCTTGGGCTTTCCCTTGCCAAGACCCATGATTGGACTTTCCATTCCAAGTACTCAAGACTTGGACTTTCTATGTCAAGTGTCCCACTTGGACTTCTCCATTATATGGTCAACTCCTAGTCAACCATCTCCCCAAACAATTGTCAAAACAATGATCACTCCTTTGTTAAACATCAAAACACAGACATCAACACACTACTCAAGTCAAACTCGAGTTTGGTCAATCATGACCTGGGCTAATTGCACCAACAATCTCCCCCTTTTTGATGTTTGATAAAAACTACAAAAACCATTGAGTTAGGCCTCCTAACTCAAATCTCCCAATTCTCCCCAATTGGATAATTCTCACATTCTCCCCATTTTTGACATACATCAAAAAGGCTCTCCCCAAGGGTATCAATGTCTCATATACCAATGAGATCTTATAATCTCCCCCTTGGTCCAAAAAACATCTAGGATGCCTTCACTCTTCCAATGATAAGTCTCATATCACTAAAGAGAGACAATCCTGTTAGGGCAATCTCTTGCCGTGATATGGTTTTGATGGTGTGGCAAAGGGTTTAAGTTAGTTTGATATGTTGATGTGATATGTGCGTTGAAGTCGTGCAGGACTTAGTAATTCGCACATGGAGCCGTGGCAAGTTTCACATCTCATGACTCGTGCCTTGAGTCGGTGAAGGATAGCTTTGCGGAAGCCGTGCGCTTGGAGCATCCGAGGGACCGCCGGACGAGAAGCTTGGAGTAAAGCCGGAGGAAGTAGACTTCTAGGCAAGAGACGCGAAGGAGCATTGCAGAGCCGTGCGCCTGATGCTGCCGAGGGACATGGCCGAGAATGAATAGAACTTCGAAGGCGAGGGACTCCGAGAAATGAGAGTGAGCGATTGTAACCCGGGGAAGGGTAGCTCTTAGGTGAAACTTGGCCATTTGGCCAAGTGTCGGATGGGTTTTCACACGGATCGCCATGTCATGCGATCGGCTTCCGAATCAGTGAGTTCGACCGGTATCGATTGGTGGATTGTAGCGTGATCGCAGCCATCGATCGGCGGTCGGATTGCCAAGACCATCGATCATCGGCGAAGCGGCCGATCGGGGTAGATAAGGGTTGACCATTGAACCGTTCGTAGCCGGCCGAAGGCGATCGACTACGAGGCGTGATCGATGAGGTCCATCGATCGCCGCCAAGAGTCGTTGGACTACAGCGGTCGGGATCCGGCGTGTTCGAGGCCGTTGTAGTAACGATCGCCAAGGCGGCGATCGATGGCGGCTAAGCGGGAAGAAGTTAGCTCTCTCTATAAAAGAGAGGTGTAAGCCTTTGAGAGGCTAATGCTCATACTCCAAACAATCTTCCTAGTGCCCCAAGCTCTAAACTCTTCTTACTTGTCTTTACTTCAATCCTATTGTAAGAAGAGTGATCTTGGTTGTAAAGGTTACCTCCACCTAGCTTTGTGCAAAGGAGAGACCGATAGTGATTGGTTTTGGTGGAGTGATTCACCGTGGACGAATTGGACCGTGGATTAGCGGCGTAGCCGTGAACCACGTTATATCTCGGTGTTTGTATTGCTTGTTTATATTTTGCTTGTCTTTACTTATAGTTGTATATTCCGCTTGCGCTAACGTTTTGTAGACGAGCAATTTACGACGTCCAACGTACGAGGGCTATTCACCCCCCTCTAGCCGGCCATATCGATCCCTTACAAGTGGTATCAGAGCCGAGGTTGCTTGTCACCGGACTAACCGCCGCAACAAGCCCTACATCAAAAATGGCCGGCTCCAACATCCATCCTCCGAAGTTTGAAGGAGAATTCGCTTGGTGGAAGAAGCGAATGGAGGTATTTTTCGAAACAGATTTTGATATAATGATTACAATGGAATCTGGTTTCGTTTTGCCTAGGGATGAAGAGGGGAAACCAATCGAAAAATCAAGGTGGACCAAAAGGCAAAGGGAAGAGCACCTTGCAAATTCAAAAGCCAAACATCATCTCTTCAATGTGCTCCCCCAACAAGAAATCAACCGAATAGGAGAATGCCTAAGCGCCAAGGAGATGTGGGAGAAGCTAATTGAGCTTCATGAAGGCACATCCGAGGCAAAGCTAGCAAGGAGAGATCTCCTCCGCTCCCAACTATCCAACATCAAATTAGAAAAGGGAGAAAAGGTAATTTCTTTGCATTCTAGATTCAAAGAAATTTTAAATGGACTAACAAGTGTAGGTGAGAAGCTATCAAACCAGGATATGGTAATGAAGGCCATAGATGCCTTTCCCCGGTCCTCAAAGTGGAGCTCCATGGTGGACTCATTCTATATCTCAAAGAATTTAGAAGTGAGCACCTTGGAGGAGTTCTTCTCAACAATGGAACTCCACGAAACTAGGCTTGAGGGAATACAAGAGGAGCCTAAAATTCAACCCTCAAGAGGAGTAGCACTATTGGCAAGTAAGGGGAAGAAGAAGATGGAAATCCCCTCCTCCTCCGATGACGAAGCGTCTTCCTCCTCCTCCATGGATAGCACCGAAGAAGCCTATATGGTAAGGAGGGTAAGACGTGCATTTAAGAATTTTAGATTTGATAAATCTAATGATAGGATGAGAAGACCAAGGGGGAAGGTCATATGCTATAACTGCCAAGGAGAGGGACACATAAGGGACAATTGTCCCCTCCTAAACAAAAGCAAAGAAGAGAAGAAAAAGAAAGAAGAGAAGAGGAAGAAGAAGAAGGGGAGCAAGAGAAAGGAAGAGGAGAAGAAAACAAAGGAGAAGGGAAAGGCTAAGGCTCTCAAGGCAAGGACTTGGGATGATCCATCTTCATCCTCCTCATCATCATCGGAAGAGGAGAATGCCTTTGTCACCAATTTGGCCTTGATGGCCTTTGATGACTTGGATTGCTCTTCATCCGAAAATGAAGGATCAAGCTCAAATGGGGAGAGCTCAAATGAAGGGGGAGCTTCCACATCCTCATCATCCGAAGAAGAAGAGGACATGGAAACTATGGTAACCAATCTTTCACCTAGTAAAATAGTTTCTATGATTTCTAGTTTAACTAAGGATTTATTTAGGGCAAAGAAGAAAAATAAATGCATGCTTGAACAAATTAAGGAATTAGAACAAAAATTAGAAAAGGCATGCTTAAATGATAATATTTCTTCTAGCTTAGATGATGCATGCTCACATGATTATATGCCTTTGGATGTTAGTGATGCATGTATAAATGAAAATAGGGCATTAAGGGAAAAGGTAGATTATTTAACCAAAGCCCTAGAGAAATTCACTATTGGCTCCAACACATTGAACATGATCTTAGGGAGCCAAAGAGCTAGTTTCAATAAGAAAGGTCTAGGCTACAAGGAAAAGAAAAATGAGAAGGCCTATAAATGCCTAATAGCTAGGGGACAAGATAAAAAGAAAGTAATTGCTAAGAAATGGATCCCCAAGGAATATTTAGTGAACCCAATAGGAAAGAATCTATTTTGGGTTCCAAAATCCATCCTTAAGGGTTAGAATAACCCTAGGATAGTCAACCATATGAACTTGACCTATATCATAATTTGGTTGACTTAGGATGATGGGACAACATTTTTTAGATAGTGTTGGGTGATGATAATGTGCCCATAAATAGGTAATAATGCTTAAATCATAATGATTGATGTAATTCCTATGTATGTCTTAAATCATGATTTATGATTTTGAAATTTGGCACGTTATCACTAGAAATAGGTTTAAATCATGCTTTAGGTGATAATTTGTTTATTATCATCGTATAATACCTAATGCATGACTATTATTTGATGGATACATGAGTTTCATGATCATAATGTAGAATTGATTGGTATATGTCATTATGATCATGTAGAATGTTAGGTTGATACTTAACCATGATAGAATTGCATGAATATATGGGTTAAGTATATACAAATACCCCCTAGGATACATCTCACACTCACTATAGGCTAACTTGATTGCAAACTTAGCATGGGTGAGATATTAGGATGATACAAATGTCCACTAATGCCTATGGCATTTAGATGGTCATTTAAAGTATCAAAATAGCAATAATAGACCAATCATGGGGAAGGCTTATGTTTAATTCATTGACATATTGCCCAAAGATCATGGTTGGATATTTCATATGTTTTCAAAACAATTTCTTACCTTAAAATACATGTATTCATGTTTTGGAACAATTCAAAGCAAGATTAGGTGCTAAAATGGATACTAACATGCTCAAAAACTAGTGGCTTTTCAAGTGTTTGGATTTTTGGCAAAAACAAGAAAATATAATGAGTTTTCATGAAAAACTATTTTTCCTTGATAGATATACTTAAAAGAAATATGTTCCCCAAATTTCATGATTTTTCAAATTTTCTGGAATTTATAATGCATTTCTGAAATTCGTCCAGAAAATCAGAAATTTGGTTTTTAGCTATTGCGATCATTGCCATCATATTGAAGGCCGAATTCAGTTTGTAAACCTCCTACAAGTGGTAGAAATATACTTGATGCCACCAACAAGTGGTAGAAATATACTTGATGTCATCAACAAATAGTACCCAATTTTTAAATCAACTTGACATATTTTTCCCTCCATTATACTTGATGCCATGAGCTTATAACTTAGTGTTAATCTTTTTGATGGTGTCAAAGGGGGAGAAATAAGTATGTTTAAGTTAATCACATTAGGGGGAGAAATATATTGTAGGGGGAGAAATATATGATAGGGGGAGAAAATTTGCATGGAGAGTTTCATGGATTAAGGGGGAGTTGCATGTTGCTATATCATGTTTATCTTTACATGCTTTCTTACCTTAGAATTTATATCAAATGATTTTACCTAACTTAAACGGATTGCCACACATCAAAAAGGGGGAGATTGTTAGGGCAATCTCTTGCCGTGATATGGTTTTGATGGTGTGGCAAAGGGTTTAAGTTAGTTTGATATGTTGATGTGATATGTGCGTTGAAGTCGTGCAGGACTTAGTAATTCGCACATGGAGCCGTGGCAAGTTTCACATCTCATGACTCGTGCCTTGAGTCGGTGAAGGATAGCTTTGCGGAAGCCGTGCGCTTGGAGCATCCGAGGGACCGCCGGACGAGAAGCTTGGAGTAAAGCCGGAGGAAGTAGACTTCTAGGCAAGAGACGCGAAGG
This sequence comes from Wurfbainia villosa, assembly GCA_025175895.1. Lineage (NCBI taxonomy): Eukaryota > Viridiplantae > Streptophyta > Magnoliopsida > Zingiberales > Zingiberaceae > Wurfbainia > Wurfbainia villosa. The sequence continues at coordinate 3,922,166 of CM046005.1, forward strand.
AGCATTGCAGAGCCGTGCGCCTGATGCTGCCAAGGGACGTGGCCGAGAATGAAGAGAACTTCGAAGGCGAGGGACTCCGAGAAATGAGAGTGAGCGATTGTAACCCGGGGAAGGGTAGCTCTTAGGTGAAACTTGGCCATTTGGCCAAGTGTCGGATGGGTTTTCGACACCGGATCATTGCCATGTCATGGCGATCGCTTCCGAAGTCGAGTGAGTTCGACCGGTATACGATCGACCGGATTGTGGCCAGCGATGTTATCATCGTGGGCGATCGCCAAGACCATCGATCGGCGCAAGGCGCATGATCGGGTAGATAAGGGTTCGCCATTAGACCGTTCGTAGCCGGCGATCGCGGCCGACTGATGGAGGCGGGATCGGCGATGAGGTCCATCACGATCGCAAGAGTTCCGTTGGACTACAACGGTCGGGATCCGACGTGTTCGGAGGCCGTTGTAGTACGCGGATCGGCCAAGCGGCGATCGATGGCGGCAAACGGGAAGAAGTTAGCTCTCTCTATAAAAAGAGAGGGTGTAAGCCTTTGAGAGGCTAATGCTCATACTCCAAACAATCTTCCTAGTGCCCCACAAGCTCTAAACTCTTCTTACTTGTCTTTACTTCAATCCTATTGTAAGAAGAGTGATCTTGGTTGTAAAGGTTACCTCCACCTAGCTTTGTGCAAAGGAGAGACCGATAGTGATTGGTTTTGGCGGAGTGATTCACCGTGGACGAATCGGACCATGGATTAGCGGCGTAGCCGTGAACCACGTTATATCTCGGTGTTTGTATTGCTTGTTTATATTTTGCTTGTCTTTACTTATAGTTGTATATTCCGCTTGCGCTAACGTTTTGTAGACGAGCAATTTACGACGTCCAACGTACGAGGGCTATTCACCCCCCTCTAGCCGGCCATATCGATCCCTTACAAATCCTTCAAACTCTACATTCTCCCATTTCTCTAAATTCTCCCCCTTATGAGGAAGAACACATCCATCATCCCATGATGGATAACCTCCCCCTAAAGGTTTGCTTATACCTTGACCATTGCACCAACAATGTCCTTGGAGAGTCCCTAAGCCTATAGGAACACTAAACCATCAAAATTAAGAGCAAAAGTTCAAACTTGAACTTTCATGCACCTTAAAATTGATACACAACCTAAACAACTCTCCTAATCTATATTCAATGGATTTTCACCCTTCCAATGCTTTTCAAAGCATATCCTAGGGTTAAGAGAAGTTAGGGTAGCCTAACATAACTAAAAAATGAGCTAAACATCCTCGTTTACTCGAATCGCGTTAGTCGATCGCTCTAAGGCCACGACCGTCAGATCTATGGCAGATCGATTTCGACCGTAGAAATTGGTTAATTCATAAGTAATTATACGTTGTTTTAAAAATAGTGAAACTTCATACATATAATACTTATGTCAATCATTATGGGTGAAAAATATTTGAAAAATAAAATACCCATAAAATAGTGAGATTGATATAAAGTTCAAAAACAAAGAAAAATTTCAATGTTTTAACCTTACTTTATATCAACTTCATCAATGGTGACTTCTATCAAAAGATAGACTACACCAAGGTTTTCTAAAATGATTTTAAAATGCTTTTAAAACCTTATATTGAACCATGGTCTGTGGCTTAATGCACATGACTTGTACATAAGCTTTTCTCATGATTTATCTATAGTATAAGATGAGTTTGAATTCATCTAGATGCAATAACTATACACCTTGAACTTAACTCATTTCCTAGGATCTCACATGTGTCTAAGGTGTATAACAACATACACAAATCAATTTGATGTGAGATGTGGGTTTTATTAATCCTAATCTAAGGTCTCATGTATTTTCTAGGCAACTTTATTTGATTCCCTTATACACGGGACTTCAAATCATGTCATTTATCCTTAAATCAATTTTCATTAATCCTAAATGCATGAACGATGATTATGATATATAATGATAACAAAAATAAGTATGTACCAATAATCATGATGTCATGACATGTAAATAAAGTCTAAGCATACATGACTTTAAAAAAAAAATTTAACCTAAGCATCATCATAACATTTAATGATTAAAATGAATATGATGTCATGACATGGTATCTAACAAATAAATCATGGCAAATAAAAAGTAAGGTATACAAATACCTAAATTTTAGCGTTAGTTGTCATTTGTTGGGATTAAGTTTATTTTGTCATATTACTACTTATCTCCCAAGTGTGCCAAAAATCCAAAATGACACTATGACCTCTAAACCTAGTTTGTGCCAATTTGATTGATTTTTTAATTTTCATAAATTATATTGGCACATCCTAAAATCCTTTAGGATATAAATTCAACCTCATTTCCAAGGAATTCCAAAACCTTAAAAATGTCCTAAAGTGTCAACTCTACCATGGTTAGGTTAACTATTCATCCACTTAGGGTTAACACACCCTAACCCATCTAGCGTGAATCGATCACGCTCCTAGGAACCCAATACCTATTGGAGCTCCTTGGGTTAACTAGGTATTCACTAGGGATAACTTCCTACTGACCTTTTTAGGCTTAGAAGCCTTAGTCATTTGGGTCTTACCTAGGTTAACTCTAGGGGTAACTCCCCTTGTAACATTCTTAGTGACTTCCCTAGGTTTCCTTGAAACCTTAGCACTAGCCACACACCATGGTTAGCCTTAGGGATGACTTCCCTAGTATCCTTGGTTTTTCTAGACCTAGATATGGTTCCATAATCGAATGGAACATTGTGATAGGTCTTTTTGGGTTTAGGTTTGTGACCCAAACCTCTCTTTCCCTTAGATGGTTCTTATTTCTTAGGCTTTAGTTTTTGATCATTTGACCCTTGAATTTGATTTTGTATTTTTCTAAGGGTCTTTTCTAGTTTCTCAAGCCTTGACCTCAAGGCTTGATTTTCTAATTCTAATTTTTCCAATTTTGATTTTTCATTTACCCTTTGGGAAAAATTCTTCCTAGGCATATGTCTATCCTTCTTAGGATTAATGCCTAGGTGATCTTCTACCTTCCTAATTGACTCCCTAGGTAGAATGGGTTTAGAGTTGTTGTTTCTAGATTTGTCCTTTGGTAAAATAGGTCTAGTATGATCCTTGGACCTAAAATTACAACTCTTAGTACCTAAACAATAGAATTTATTATTTCTAGCATGCTTTTTATAAACAATAGAAAGATTATTAACATTACTCCTAGCATGCTTTTTGACATGAAAATTTGAAGGTGCATTACTAAAATATACCTTAGGATTTGCTTTTAAAGCTCCCCCCACTTGTGATGCTCATTCTTGGCTTTTCTTCCTCCCCCTAGGGCATTGACTTCTATAATGCCCCTTTTGATTGCATTTGAAGCACACCACATGCTCCTTGCTTTTTTGTGTTAGGGCACCGACATCCTTGACCTTTGGCACCGATTGAGCCTTCTTAATTTTCTTAGGACACTTACTCTTGTAGTGCCCATATTCCCTACACTCAAAACACATAATATGATTTTTATTTTTAGTTAAAATGCTTGAGTTACCTAGGTCGGTGGTGGAAATTGGTGTTGGTTCTTCATCCCTTCCGAAGGTTGAAGCTTCCTCTTGATTTTGCTCCGGTGTGGGAATCCTCTCCTCCCCCTCAATCCTAGAGGTGGAGGCTTGCTCCAATTCTTCCTCTTCCTCGGATGTTGATGGCCTTTCAACCTCCGATTCCTCAAGCTCTTGTGATGAAAATGATGTGCCCTCTTCTTCTTGAGCTTGAGAGGATGAGTACTCCTCCTTGGACTCCTCTTCTACTTCATGAGTCGATGATGGATTTTCATGATATTTCACCAACTTGCTCCAAAGCTCCTTGGCGTCTTTACAATCTCCTATCTTGACCAAAATATAATTAGAAATTACACTAAGTAATATACCCATTACCTTATTTTTTATATTGAAGTATCAGAGTTGTTCTTTGCTTCACTTCTTCTTCTTGAGTCTCTTTCCATTCTCATCCTTCGGAGCGTTGAACCCTACTATGATACTAATCCAATTATCATAATCGCACATAAGAAAATGCTTCATTCTTACCGCTCATTGCTCAAAATCCTTGGCTCCATAGAGTTCATATGGAGGCGGCACATTGATGTCTTGTCCCAAGCTAGGACTCAGTTCCATCTTCTCCTTCTCCTCTAGCGCGCTTGTTCCCGGTTATTAATTTGTAGAAGAGCTCCAAGCTCTAATACCAATTGTAGAAACTTCAGTGAGCGCTAGAGGGGGGTGAATGGCGCATTTCATTGCTTGATAGAATTCGATCGTGTTCATGCTACAATTGTTAGTATACGCAGCAAAATATATAATAATAAAAACAAATGCACAATACAAGCACACAATACATAAGATATACGTGGTTTGGAACCTTAGGGTTCCTACTCCACGAGGCAAGCTCAACGTGCTCTAGTGATGGACACACCACTAATAAACTCCTTCTCGATAACAAGTCAGAGGTGGAGAAACCTCATACAAGGATTACAATAGTAATACAATGAAATACAACAAGTAAACTAAACAATACATAAATACAAGTAAAGAAAACTTTATACTAAGAGCTTTGGATTGCTTGCTTGTTGATTACTTTGGTTTGCTCTTGAAGGTCTAGAATGCAGCAGCAATTCCCCTCCAAATCACCCCAAGAATCATGGCCAAAAACCTCCCCTTCGAGCTCCCTTTAAAGCTGCAACTCGGGCTGATTTCTACCTAGCAGTCGACTGCTCATACCCTTCAGTCAACTACTCCTATAGCCGTTTTTTCACAATGACTTAATCTAGTTGGAAAAACTCCAATGGATACCTCAGTAGTCGACTGTCATTTTCAACAGTCGACTGCCAAAGCCCATAGTCGACTTCTCAGTCGGCTATCGAGCTTTCTGCCCTCGCGACCTCAACCAGCAGTCGATTGCCAAATACTGGCAGTCGATTGCCAAGGTCATTCGGCCGCAGTCGACTCACGACAATTGACTGGTCATAATCCCAGTCGACTGCTTAGTGTCGACTTGGTTGCCAAGTGTCAAAACACTTGACCAGTCGACTGGTTCATAACCCCAGTCGACTGCTAAACCTCAAACATGAGGTTTACCCCAAGTTTGATCCCCTCATACTTGCTAGACCACCCTTAGCCTAGACCTAATCCTTCTAGCCACCTTTATTAGCCTCACGCCTATCGAATCCCTCCAAGATATCCATGACTTGTTCATCCATACGCTAGCCTTCAGGTGCTTCCATCAACTATTGTCATGCTAAGCTGGTCTACACTGCCAAAGAATATTTGGGCTTACGCTACCAAAACACATGCTTGGACTTTACGCCGCCAAACCATTGGACTTATGCTGCCAAGACTCCACCCTTGGACTTCCCAAATGCCAAGTACCCATGACTTGAACTTTTATCGCCAAGACTACACACTTGGACTTACATGGCCAAGACTACACCCTTGGACTTCCCAATTGCCAAGTACCCATGACTTGGACTTTCATCGCCAAGATTACACATTTGGGCTTACGTGGCCAAGACTACACCCTTGGACTTTCTATACCAACTCCATGTTGTACTTTCCAATTTCTAAGACTCAAGCTTGTACTTTCCCTTGGCAAGACCCATGCTTGGACTTTCCATGCCAAGTACTCAAGGCTTGAACTTTCCATGCCAAGTGTCCCACTTGGACTTCTCCATCATATAGTCAACTCCTAGTCAACCATCTCCCCAAATCATTGTCAAAAAAATGATCACTCCTTTGTCAAACATTAAAACACAAACATCAACACACTACTTGAGTCAAAATCAAGTCTGGTCAATCGTGACCTGGGCCGATTGCACCAACATTATCTTCTTAACATTCGATTTGACTCACCAGGACTTCATGCTAGCTGTCCGATCTCCCTGACCTAGCTGGGCTTTCTGTTGGCTGTCCGATCTCCCTGACTGAATCGGTCTTCTGCCAGATGTCTGGTCCACTTGATCCATCTGGACTTCATGCTTAGTATTTGGTCCTCTTGATCTGTCAAGACTCTTGTCTAGTATCCAATCAACACGACCTACTAGGACTTTCATGTTAAGCCTACATACTCAACATGCACATTAGATCACAAGCTTATCTTAGCTTTAACTATGGTTCATACATCAAAACTCAGGAGTGATACTTTCTGCACCAACAATAGGAAGCATAGTGGCTTGGTTATCTAATTAAGTTTATAGATTTACATGATTGATATAGATTCGATTGATTTTATTATATACATTTTGTAAAAAAGAAATGATGCTACTAAGTGAATTTTTATTACTAGTTTGGATTATTTTTTCTTACTAAGTGAATTATTATTTTTCTTAAGTGTGGTGTTGATAGTTATCTATAGTATTATAATCATTTTTATTTTTATTTTATAATTGTGTGTATGTGATATAACTGTGTAGTATTTGTATGTAGTATTATAATTATGTGTGGTATTTATGTGTTGTATTATAATTATTTAAGTTTTAATTTTATTATTATTTGTATTTAGTATTATAATTATGTGTGGTATATATATGATCGCACTTAACTGCAGTGTGCGATTGTTCGTTGTGAATGCATTGAACCACAGTGCGTGACTATGCGCTATAAATGCATTTAACCGCAATACACAATTGTGCATTACGAATGTATTTAATTGTAGTGTACAATTGCATGTTGTAAATGCATTTAATCACATCGTGCGACTGCGCACTACGAAAACTATTATTGACAATATACTACAACAAAAATTTGAAAAGGCAACGGTGAAAAATCGTTGTCTATGACCTAAAAAATCTATGGTAAATTGATGCGTTGAGAAAGATAAGGCACTTAAAGACAGCGATGAAAAACCGTTGTCAATTTAAGGGAAAGACAACGATTTTTAACCGTTGTATTTGAGTGTTATATCTTTCTCAACACATTGATTTACCATGGATTTTTTTGGTCATAGTCAATGCTTTTTTACCATTGTGTTTCAAGTGAAACTACAATGGGCTATAATCATTGTCTTTGAGCGCCCTTTCTTTCTCAATGCGTGAATTTATTATGATTTTTTGAGTCATAGACAATGGTTTTTGACCGTTGTTATTTGTATTGTCATTGTTATTTTAACCGTTGTCGTTTCTCAACACACACTAGAGAATAATAAACCGTTGTTGATTTATAGTGTTGTGTTTTTAGTATATATCATACAACAACATTAAAAAGAATTGTAGAAAATATATATACAAATGCACTTGTAGCAATGTGAAGTACAAGCTCATATTATCCCATTTTAAATTATTACTCTTAAAAATATAGTATACAAAAGTACTTATAGCAAAACAACTACACATCATATGCTTAGTACTACACCAAAAGAATTATTCATAACCAAAACACTTATAGATTACAATACTTAACCAAAAGAGTTATGGATACCTAAATTTCTTACTCATCATATATGTGATCTTGTATGCATTTAACTCACTCCGAACGTACTTCATCATTTTCCTTTGCAATTATCACAACTTTTGCGAACTACATGTGAATAAATGAGTGAAAATATAAACTACTGAACACTTTGAATACTATATGATAATTAATTGCACAAATCATTTTACAAATAAGCTTCATTAAGAAAATTTAAAAATATGTCTTTATTATTATTGGTCGTAGGGAAGACTTGTCAATGGATGTGATGTCTTTAATTATATCTCTCATATATTGCAAAATGAAATAACCACATTGGGCTCCATCCTGTTGAAGGGGAGCATGTGATGAAAAAAATGGTAGTAGAAAATTAATAACTTAATTGGAATAACAATTATAAATAAGGAGAAGACTACAATCATGAATGAAGGTTTTCTAGAAGCATAAGAGCACTAATTGTAGACTTGTAACTAACATTGGTCCAAGTTAAATGATTCTCTCTCAAAGAATGCAAAATGTTTTCTAAACCCAGCTAATTGTATCATGTGACGAAAAACTCATAATAAGCGTCAAACTACAACAGGTTTCTGAGCAAAAGAAATGCAAACTATCAAGATTTTTTAGTTACTAGAAAACATACCTTGACTATTTTCCACAAAGATTGTTTCTTCCTGTGCTTGTCAATCTCTGTGTTGAATAGTTTCAAGGTCCTTCATATAATCATAAGAGATTATACACTTTTAGTGCATCTAGTATACAAGGAAAACTTATAATAAATATTCACAATATTTTCCTAATAAAGCTTACATATTTGCAATATTCTTCCAAGTATCATCACGATTACGCTAACCGAGAGGATCCAACAAAGAAATAACCTCTTTGTGAGAATCGATGACAGTCAAAATCCAATGGAAACTACATATATACACAATATTAATGCATGTAGTTAAGCAAGTGTTTATCAAAGTAAAAATGAGTATTCCACCTCTGTTTTACATACTCTATGTTAACTAGAACCAAAACTAGTTGGTTTGTTGGTATGTCATTCAACCTAGCTGCCAAACCAAGGACCCTCTTATCAACTAATGTGAAGTGAGACCCAACAACATATGGATCCACAAATCTAATTAAACCTCTCAAACTTATTTTCCTCCTTCATCTTTCTATACAAATGTCTACGATTTAAACATACAATAAAATGCATAAAACCAGGATAAATATAACTTACAAATCAAGAGTCAAAGTGTTAGTATCTGAAAATAATATACGTACCATATGTACACACCTATGCAATTGTATGAAATTGTCGTCAAATTGCAGAAAGGAATGATGTCTTGAAGGAAAACACTGGCTTCGAACTTACCACAAAATACATCATACTCTAACATTAATTTGATAGCCTGGTGATCATGAAGAGAACACTTGCAATAACAATACAACAACCATAGTGATCTAAGCACACTTGATGATTGCATTGTTGATGATTGCACACTCGGTGATTGCAATCGATGCTTCTTTTTAGCACGATCAACTTTTTCCCCTTGAGCTTCTAGTAAATGGTAATATATACTTGTTAGACACTTGTATAGTTAAATTTAATAGATTGTAGCATTTACTGAAGGATCTTGTGTTTGCATCAAGTATTTGGGGGCATGCTACATGTTGTTGGTGCAATCGGCCCAGGTCACGATTGACCAGGACTCGAGTTTGACTTGAGTGATATTTTGATGTTTCGACAAAAATATATGACAATGTAATTGTCATGGGAAAGTTCAAGTCTTGAGTACTTGGCATGGAAAGTCCAAGTGGGACACTTGGCACATGAAAAGTCCAAGCATGGGTCTTGGCAATGTAAAAGTACAACATTGGTTGGCAAGGGAAAGTCCAAGCATGGTCTTGGCATTTGAGAAGTCTAACATGGGTTGGCAAGGGAAAGTCCAAGCTTGAGTCTTGGCATGAGAAGTCCAAGGGGTTTGATATTGGCTGCGTAAAGTCCAAGCGGGAGTCTTGGCAGCATAAGTCCAATGGTTGGCGGCGTAAAGTCCAAGCGGAGTCTTGGCGGCGTAAGTCCAATGTGCCTTGGCGGTGTAGACACCGTTAGCATGACATAGCCGATGGAAGCACCTAAAGGCTAGCGCGATGGATGAACAAGTCATGGATGAATTGGAGGGATCCGAGAGGCGTGAGGCTGATGGAGGTGGCTAGAAGGCTTAGGTCTAGGCTAAGGGTGGTCTAGCAAGTATGGGGGCACCATACTTGGGTTAAAACCTCATGTTTGAGGTGTGCCAGTTGATGTGTCATATGGCGATCGGACCGGACCGAGTCAACTAGGGTTTGGATGTGGAAGTAGCCTAGCGATCATTGCGGAGGATGGCTCGATCGATGGCTCGAGAAGTCGATCGATTGCATGATCGTTGGTGGTGCTCGAATTCGGCCCGCAGTGTAGTCTCACTCGACCGTTGGGACCAGCAGTCGAGTGAGGACACCATCAGTCGACCGATGGATTTGATCAGTCGACTGATGGTAGATCCGTTGGACTTATCAAGCGTGGATCTAGCCGTTGTCTCACGACAACAGTGGCATCAGTTGACTGATGGTCCCGAGCAATCGACTGATCGACTTTTTCCAGCACAGGTTGAAGCTTTATAAGGAGATCGTGATGGAGGAATTGGGCATGGTTCTTTGAGGTGATTTGGGGCGAGTTGCTGCTGCAATTCAGGGTCTCCAAGTGCTACTCGATCAACCTAGCGATCAAGCATTCAAGAGCATTTGTAAAGTGTTTTTCTTTACTAGTCTTGCTTTGTATTTCATTGTATTCGCTTATAGCTTTTGATTATTGTTGTAATCATCTTTGACGAGGTTTCTCGCCTCCGGATTGTTCCGAGAAGGAGTGTTTTATAGTGGTGTGTGATTGACATCGCTAGGGTTCATACGAACCTGATCCGTGGAGTAGGAACCGTGCGATTCCGAACCATGTTAAACAATTGTGTTCATGTGTGATTGTTTATTTCGTTATTGTATTATTTCTATTTCCACTGCATACTGACGAAATTTTAGAGACGATCACGATCGAATTCCATCAACGAACGAACACGCGCTATTCACCCCCCCCTCTAGCGGCCTCAAATATCCTACAATTGGTATCAGAGCCCGGGGCTCTTCTACGGATTAACAACCCGGAGTCAAGACGCTAGAGGAACAAGATGGAATTCAAGGAGAGATTGGGTGACAACATCAACGTTCCACCTTCCTTCGACCGCGAACATTTCGCGTATTGGAAAGGTAAAATGGAATATTTTCTAATGACAAATATAGAAAATTGGTTTGCCGTGATTATAGGTTTTGATGCTCCGAGAGGAGAGTACGGCGAAATCCTCAAAATGAAGCGATGGACCGAGGAGCAACGTCAAAAATTCAAGACAACCGTTAAGGTAACAAAAATGTTGATTAATTTGATACCTAACGACATTTTGTCTAGATTAGGAAGCTATAAGGATGCCAAGGAGTTGTGGAACAAGTTGGTCAAGTTCTACGACAATCCCGAATCGGTCCAAGAAGACTTGGAAGAAGAGGAGACCGAAGAGAAAGCTTCATCATCCTCACAAGAAAGTGGGGATTCGGAGGTTGATAGGGAATCAACTTCTGAATCAGTGGAAGAGGAAGTGAAAGAATTGGAGGAGACCTCCACCTCTAGGATTGAGGGGGAGGAAGTTAGACCATCCACTTCGGAGCAAGAGTCAAGTCAAGAAGAAGCCTCTACTTCTGGTCAAGAGGAAGAGCAAGCTCGAGCTTCCGCCACGGCCCTAGGTAACTCAAACACATCCATTTCTAATAAAAATCATATCATGTGTTTTGAGTGTAGGGAATTTGGGCATTACAAGAGCAAATGCCCAAAGAAGGTTAGGAAAGCTCCACCGGCACCAAAAGTCAAGGATGCCGGTTCCCCAACATCTAAAGGCAAGGAGCACATCATATGCTTCAAGTGCAATTCAAAAGGACATTATAGGAATCAATGTCCTAGGGGGAGCAAAAAGACCAAAGAGGGAGCTGCACATGTAGGGGGAGCATCCAAGGCAAACCCTAAGGTATATTTCAATAATGCACCTTCCTTAGTTAATAGGAAAAAGCATGCTAGAAGATTTAATTCTCTTGCTATTGTACATGAAAAGCATGCTAGAAGTAATAGACATATTTGTTTAGGTGCTAAAAGGGTCCACTTAGGAAATAAGGAGAAATTTGGGACTAATGTCCCTAGAAAAACCTTACCTAAGGAATCTATTAGGAAAATACAAGAACACTTAGGTTTTAACCCTAAATGGACTAGGCATATGCCTAGAAAGGACAATGCCCATTGTTTAAATCAAAACTCAAAAATTGGGCAATTAGAATTGGAGAACCAAGCCTTGAGGTCAAGGCTTGAGAAACTAGAAAAGACCCTTAGGAATATACAAACTCAATTTAAAGGGTCTAATGATCAAAAGTCTAGATCTAGATCTCAAAGTCAACACCTAGGACCTCAAAGTCAAAAGTCAACCAAGGGCAAGCAAGTTTTTGGGTCACAAACCTAAGCCTAAGGTGGCTTACCATAGTGTTCCATTTGATTATGGAACACAAACTAGGTCTAGGAAGACCAAGGTTACTAGGGAAGTTATCCCTAAGAGTAACCAAGGTTTGTGCCTAGTGGCTAAGGTTTCTAGGAAACCTAGGGTGGCCACTAAGAAGGTTACTAGGGAGGCAATCCCTAAGGTTAACCATGGTAAGACCCAAATGACCAAGGCTAATAAGCCTAGAAGGGTCATTATGAAGGTATCTAGGGAGGTTATCCCTAAGGAATACCTAATTAACCCTAGGAGCTCAAATCGGTTTTGGGTTCCTAAGAGCGTGATTGATTCACGCTAGGTGGGTTTAGGGTGTGCCAACCTTGATTGGATGAGTAGTTAACTCAACCATGGTAAAGGTGGCACTTTAGGATATTTTCAAGGTTATGGTTACCTTGAAAATACATTTGAACTTTAATCCTAAAAGATTTTAGGATGTGCCAATATTATTTGAGAAGTTTGATAAAATGATTAAATTGACACAATTTAGTTTTAGAGATTAGTGTGCCATTTTGGGTTTTTGGCACACTAGGGAGATTAATGATAATATGGCAAAATATAATTAATTATATCAAATGGAAATTAATATTAAAATTTAGGTATACTTATACCTATACTTTTTACTTGCCATGATTTGTTTGCCATATGCCATGACATGACATCATGTTTATGTTCTATCATTTATATGTCATGAGTATGCTTAGGGATTAAGGATAAATGTCATGTATTTTTAGATTCCATATTATGTCATGACATCATGATCATTGGCCATGCTTAATTATTGCTATTATTATGCCATGATCATTTCATGCATTTAATTGATTAAAATTGATATAAGGACTATGGCATGACTTGAAGTCCCATTTATAAGGGAATCAAGTAGGGTTGCCTAGGAAATGCATGAAACCCTAGATTAAATGAACCAAAACCCACATCTCACATCCAATTGACATGTATGTGTATTTATACACCCTAGATACATGTGAGATGCTAGGATATGAGTTAAGTTCAAGGTGTATAGTTTTTGCATCTAGTTGAACCCAAACTCATTTTAACTCAACATATGGATCATTGGGAAAGCTTGTGTACAAGTCATATACATAGAGCCCAAGGAATATGATCCAAAATAAGGTTTTGGAAACATTTTAAAATCATTTTGGAAAACCTTGGTGAAGTCTATCTTTTGATAGCAATCACCATTGATGAGATTGATATAAAGTGAGCCAAAAACTTAGAAGTTTTTGTCACTTTTGGATTTTGTATCAATTTCGCTATTTTATGGGTAAAATATTTTTCAAATATTTTTTACCCATTGTATTGGTCATAAGTATTATACGTATCAAATTTCGTGATTTTTCGATATACGTATAATTAGTTATGATTTTCCAAAACTCATTTCTGATAACTGAAAATCGAGATTTTTTAAGACTAGTCGACGCCTCGGTGTCGATCGATCGATGGAGGTGCCAATGATCGATGTCCGAATCACTCATTGTAGCCCGATTTCAACCAAGGGTGCTTAATCCGATTTCAGCTACGGTTAAGGTCCCTAATCACTCCTAACCCTAGGATATGCTTTGGGAAGCATTATAAAGGGTGAAAATCCATTGGATATGGATTAGGAGAGTTGTTTAGGGTTTGTATCAATGTTAAGGTGTTGGAAAGTTCAATGTTGAATTTCTAACCTTAATTTTGATGGCTTAGAGTTCCTATTGGCTTAGGGACTTCCCAAGGACATTGTTGGTGCAATGGTCAAGGGGGAGCAAGCCTTTAGGGGGAGGTATCCATCTTGGAGTGATGGATGTGTTTTTCTTTCTTCTTGAAGGGGAGAATGTTATCAATTGGGAAAATTGATGGATTTTTAGAAACCCAATTTGGAAATTGGGAGAGTGTATAGGATTGCCTCTCTTGAGTGATATGAGACTTATCACTAAGAAGATGGTAGGCATCCTAGGTATTTTTGGACCAAGGGGGAGATTGTAAGATCTCATTGGGACATGAGACATTGACCTCCTTGGAGAGGAAACTTTTTTGATGTTAGTCAAAAAGGGGGAGAATGTTTGGGGGAGAACATTTGGAGAGTGTTTACCAATTTGGGATAATTGGTAAGGGATTTGAGTTAGTGTTCCAACTCAATGATTTGTTTGGTTTTTGTCAAACATCAAAAAGGGGGAGATTGTTGGTGCAATCGGCCCTGGTCACGATTGACCAGGACTCGAGTTTGACTCGAGTGATGTTTTGATATTTCGACAAAAACATATGACAATGTAATTGTCATGGGAAAGTCCAAGTCTTGAATACTTGGCATGGAAAGTCCAAGTGGGACACTTGGCACATGAAAAGTCCAAGCATGGGTCTTGGCAATGTAAAAGTCCAACATTGGTTGGCAAGGGAAAGTCCAAGCATGGTCTTGGCATTTGAGAAGTCCAACATGGGTTGACAAGGGAAAGTCCAATCTTGAGTCTTGGCATGAGAAGTCCAAGGGGTTTGATATTGGCTGCGTAAAGTCCAAGCGGGAGTCTTGGCAGCATAAGTCCAATGGTTGATGGCGTAAAGTCCAAGCGGAGTCTTGGCGGTGTAAGTCCAATGTGCCTTGGCGGTGTAGACACCGTTAGCATGACATAGCCGATGGAAGAACATGAAGGCTAGCGCGATGGATGAACAAGTCATGGATGACTTGGAGGGATCCGAGAGGCGTGAGGCTGATGGAGGTAGCTAGAAGGCTTAGTCTAGGCTAAGGGTGGTCTAGCAAGTATGGGGGCACCATACTTGGGCTAAAACCTCATGTTTGAGGTGTGCCAGCCGACTGGTGTCATATGGCAGTCGACTGGATCGAGTCAACTAGGGTTTGACTGCGGGAAGTGGCCTAGCGATCATTTGCCGGAGGATGGGCGATCGGTGATGGCTCAAGCGATCGGCCCGGTAGCTCGGCGATCGTGATTGCATGATCGATCGGCGGTTCTTGGGAATTCGGCCACGCAGTGTAGTCTCACTCGGCCACCGACCAGGAGTGAGGATACCATCATCGATCGATGGGTTTGATCGATCGGCCCGATGGTAGATCCGTTGGACTTATCCAGTGTGGATCTAGCCGTTGTCTCACGACAACAGTGGCATCAGTCGACTGATGGTCCCGAGCAGTCAACTGATCGACTTTTTCCAGCACAGGTTGAAGCTTTATAAGGAGCTCATGATGGAGGAATTGGGCATGGTTCTTTGAGGCGATTTGGGGCGAGTTGCTGCTGCAATTCAGGATCTTCAAGTGCTACTCGATCAACCTAGCGATCAAGCATTCAAGAGCATTTGTAAAGTGTTTTTCTTTACTAGTCTTGCTTTGTATTTCATTGTATTCGCTTGTAGCTTTTGATTATTGTTGTAATCATCTTGTACGAGGTTTCTCCACCTCCGGATTGTTCCGAGAATGAGTATTTTATAGTGGTGTGTGATTGGCATCGCTAGGGTTCGTACGAACCCGATCCGTAGAGTAGGAACCGTGCGGTTCCGAACCATGTTAAACAATTGTGTTCATGTGTGATTGTTTATTTCGTTATTGTATTATTTCTATTTCCGCTGCGTACTAACGAAATTATAGAGACGATCACGATCGAATTCCATCAACGAACGAACACGCGCTATTCACCCCCCCCCCTCTAGCGGCCTCAAATATCCTACACATGTGATCCTATAACATCGCTGACGCTTTGATACGTATGGTTTGGAACTGGCGAAGGGGTTGTTTCATCCAATGCTTCATCAACCATGACGAAGCAATGGTTCGTACGTTTACTTGGATCACCATTAAGATGATCATCAACTCCCCCAATACTAACAATTGTTCCAAAAGTTACATGGATGCCTGATTCCACACTCAATGCAACTAATTAACCCTATAAGACAAAACATAATGCTTCAACCTATAAATAAATAAATATCTTTAAATCGGACAATTCAATTATATTATTAGAGATTAAAGATACCTTTAAAGCCTCAGTTTCGTTAATCATATCCACATTGTCATCATTGTCTGTTTTCATATCCTTTGACGAACCATGATCATGTTTAAAATCATTTTCATGCAAGGTAGGAAGAAACTATTTGCAATATCCATGAAGGTTTGCAAGGTTCGCTTTGTGTTACGTGGGGGAAAACATCTTCACGCTAAGAAGAGGGGATAAAACAGTTTGCAATCTCCATGAAGATTTGCAATGCCATGCTGCTTCTGGAATCAACAAATACTGAGATCTGATTTCTTAAAAGGATTATCCACATTACTATCATAATTAAGATATCAACTCAACTAAGATGAGCTTTGGAGAAAATTGACGGTGGTAAGAAAGCTTCCAATATGTGGTGTATTAATATATCATTAGCATCAAGAAATCTATATATTTAGGTAGATTTTCCAAAGGGAGTGATCCAATAGTTATATGGCTTAAAAGATAGGTGCCAAAGCTAATAAGGGATATCTACCATCATCAAGGTATAGCTTTGATAGTCTCAAACATTGAGGATCATCTACATGGATGTTATTCCTCAATCGAACTCGATGAAAGACTCTATCACTACAACACCTCATTATAATACCAAAATCTAGTAAGTTATCGTCTATTAGATGGAAAGGAGTATCTAATATGTCACCAGTATATCTATTAATGATTGTTGATGGATTTATGAGTCACATTCAGATTTATATGTATATTTTTTATATTACCAAATTAATGTGAGCTTTAACTTGAGCAAAAGTCAGCACTGGCACTCAGAGATTGCACAACGAGAAGCAAAAACAAATACACATAGTGTAGCTTCAGTACTTGAGAAAAAAATGACCAAAAAAGTAGGAGAAACATGAAAGAGAAATCATAATAAATAAAAAGTTATTGAGGAATGAATTTCCTATCAATAAAACAAAATGGTCGAAGTGAAGAGGAGCTCATTGCAATAATCTAATATTTATCAAATGTAATGATGTACTTTCTTTGATATATTTAGATATGAAAGATTCACAACATCAACTAGCTTGCTTCATGGCAAGCGACTTGGAAGCGTGCATAGAAATATTATTCATTATAGAATTATTTCTCAAAATTAAGTTTTCTGTAACTCAGATGTGATCGGAGGCAAAAAAAAAAAAAAATGAATGAAATAAAAAATGATTATTATGAACTATATGCTCCAAATCATGCTGCTCTCTGCCATGGCCAAGAAGAGGAAGGCTCCAAAGCTTCTTCCAATCATCAATCATAAGGCAGAGAGAATATAAATAAAGGGGATCAAGTGGGTGAAGAATAATTACCACAAACTCGAATTAGCCCGGCTTGAAGCTGAAGGGAAAATTGCTTCTTCCGCTTCGGTTGCTTGTGCATGGCGATTCTATCATACGTCCCCGGATAAAAAAAAATTAATCCGGACGAAGATGGATTACCCAAGTAACCGATCCATCATCGTGCTATTCGATTTGAGTGATCGCTTGAACAAATTTATTGTTCAAGCAACTTAATTCTTTTTCTCGATTAGCCGCGGAATAGATGATGCATGGATTGCCGATTTTTGTGTTTATCATCGGGGTTCATGTTAATCAATAACATACAAAATACAAAAGAGCACTAATCAAAATTAAACAAGATTATACCTCTTATTTTATCTCTTGATCTTCTATTGTATTTCTATCCTCCTCTTAGACATTGTGTGGGCGACGATCTTCCAAGAGTCGAAGCCTCCTAGATCTCTTATCTTCCCTTTCTTGCTCGCTCCGAACAAGAGAAGATAAAATTCCCTGCTTCTCCTTACTTGTGCCGACCACCAAGGCCTCCTCTTCTCCTTGCTTGTGCCGACCACCACAACTCCAAGAGTTGGTGTCCGCCGGCCCTAGGAGAGGAGAGAAAGGAAGAGAACCTTCCTCCTTGTGTTGCCGCCGGCCCTAGGTGAGGAAGAAGAAGAAGCGTCGGCTTTGCTTGAAGGAAGGAGCGCCGACCCTAAAGAGATGAAGAAGAGGCGTCGGCTAAACCTTAGGAAGAGAGGAAAACAAAAACCCTAAACCTCTTCCACTTGTTGCCGCCGCCCAAAGCCAACTCTAAACCCTAAAACTTCTTCCCTCTCTTATATAGATCTAGGCTTCATGAGTTATTTATAATAGGCTACAATAGGGACCATGAGGAGGAGTTGGATCTTGGCCACCCAATGGATTCGAACCACACAAAATCCGATCCATTAATGATGATCCATTCCACTAAAGGATTATCATTTATCTACCTCACCAACCCCCATAAATAAATATGGGCTCCATATATTATTTGTATAAAATATCTCTCCGTGTTTAAGATATCGAATG
This sequence comes from Wurfbainia villosa, assembly GCA_025175895.1. Lineage (NCBI taxonomy): Eukaryota > Viridiplantae > Streptophyta > Magnoliopsida > Zingiberales > Zingiberaceae > Wurfbainia > Wurfbainia villosa. Next base: position 3,940,528 of record CM046005.1, read on the forward strand.
TCCATTAATTAGTTAAATTACTGATAATTTAATTAATTAATATCTAACTTCATGAGTAGTATCACTCATCCTTATCATCATGTTGGACCGAGTCCACCTGCAGGATTTACATGATGAACCTTATGAGCTCCTCAAGGGGACATCATCATCCTAGTATATAGGACACAGTTTCCTCCTATAATCAACGACACACCATGTAAATAATATTATTTCCAACTTACTAGGCCTATCGATTTAACACATAAATCTCTCCCATTGGTAAATCAAAGAAATAAATACTAAGTACATGTGCCCATTATTATATCGGGATTAAGAGCATGTACATCATAATATCTGAGATCCGATTCAATTATATAGTCAATATAAATTGAATCACCTCTAAATCAGTCCTACTCAATACACACAAAGTGTACTAATGTAATTCTATGGTCAAGTTAAACCAATATCAAATTATACTATAATCATACCAATGGTTTGTCCAAAACCATCTTAGTTGTGAGTCTCTACTTATACTCTATAAGGAACTGATAACATGATCTTTTGTGTGACATCACACACCATGTTATCTACAATGTAAAATATCAGACAATATGCACATATATAAAATGTAAATAATGATCATGTGATTCTTATTTCAAAATGAAGATGTTCATACAAAGGCTAGGCTTTTAGTATACATCCCAACAATCTCCCACTCATACTAAAAGACTATACTGCCATCAAACTGTCATACATTTGATTCCCATACCCTCCACATGCCTATCAAAAGCTCTTGCTAGAAGGGCCTTAGTGAAAGGATTTGTCAGGTTATCCTCTGATGTAATCTTGGCGACAACAACTTCTCCTCGCTTTACGATCTCTCGTATCAAGTGGTACTTGCGCTCTATGTGTTTACTTGCCTTATGGGCTTGTGGTTCCTTCGAGTTTGAAACTGTACCACTATTATCACAATAAATTATGATAGTTCTGAGCAAATCAGGAATTACATCCAAATCCATCAAGAAGTTTATGAGCCATACAACTTCTTTGGTTGCCTCAGAGGCTGTCACATACTCAGCTTCCATGGTAGAGTCCGCCACGCATTTTTTCTTGACACTCCTCCATATAATGGCTCCACCTCCCAAAGTAAACACAAACCCCGAGGTATACTTATTGTTATCCCTATTTGATTGGAAGTCAGAATCTGTGTAACCCACAGGGAGTAATTGATCTGTCTGGTATACCAACATATAATCTCTAGTCCTTCTCAGGTACTTCAATATATGCTTTACCGTAGTCCAATGTCGCTGTCCTAGATTACTCTGATATCTGCTAACCATGCCTATGGTAAAGCAGATATCCGACCTCATACATAACATAACATAACATACATGAGGCTTCCTACCGCCGAAGCATAAGGAACCGCCTTCATCTCCTCTATCTCCTTTGATGTTCTAGGACATATCTCTTTAGATAAAGGTACTTCATGCTAAAAGGTAGAAATCCTTTCTTGGAGTTCTGCATGCTAAAACGAGCTAAACTAGTGTATATGTATGAAGCTTGAGATAAGCACAACATCTTTTTCTTGTGATCCCTTATAACCTTGATCCCAAGGATGTGTCCCACTTCTCCCAAGTTCTTCATATCAAAATATTTGGACAACCATACCTTTACGTCTGATAACACTTTGACATTGTTACCAATAAGCAAAATACCATCTACATATAGTACAAGAAATACCATTACGTTTCTGTCACATCTCTTGTATACACAAGACTCATCCGGACTTTGAATAAATCCATATGACTGAATTACCTCATCAAAGCGGATGTTCCAAGATCTCGAAGCTTGCTTCAATCCATAAATGGACCGATTAAGCTTGCACACAAGATGTTCTTTGCCCTTTACAATGAATCCCTCTGGTTGCTTCATATAGATGTTTTCTTCAAGACTTCCATTAAGGAAAGTTGTCTTAACATTCATTTGCCAAACCTCATAATCCATATGAGCTGCAATAGATAAGAGAATCCGGATAGACTTAAGCATGGCTACCGGCGAAAAGGTCTTCTCATAATCGATACCCTCTTTCTGAGTATACCCTTTTGCAACAAGCCTTGCTTTGAAGGTCTCTACCTTCTCGTCTGATCCTCTCTTTCTTTTGTAGATCCACTTGCATCCAATGACTTTTACACCATTGGGTGGTTCTACTAGCTCCCATACCTGATTTGAATCCATAGATTCTATCTCAGAATTCATCGCTCTTTGCCAAGATACCGCATCTTTATCTTGGATTGCCTCGTCATATGTCCAAGGATCAGGTTCATGTTCGCCAGGGACCAAATCAGAATATACTCCCAAGAACATAAATCTGTCAGGTTATTTAACAACCCTCCCACTACAACGAGGTATCACTTATGAATCCTCTGTGACACGCAGTGCAGTCACTTATGGTATGTCCTCTTGTACCGTTGGTACTGAAGTAGTGACTTTCCCTCTTAATTCCTCTAGAATAATCTTGTTCATGGGCTTGTGGTTCATCACATAGTCTTCCTCTAAAAATTGGGCATTCGGGCTAACGATCATCCTCTGATCTCTAGAACTATAGAACAAACCACCTTTCGTTCCTCTAGGATAGCCAACGAACAGGCGCACTTCTGTATGAGATTCCAACTTACCAGCATCTCCCTTCAACACATATGTTGGGCTATCCCAAATCCAAATATATCTCAGACTAGGCTTTCGCCCAGTCCACAATTCTATTGGAGTAGAAGGTATTGATTTAGATGGTACCAAGTTTAGAATATACACTGTCGTATCCAGAACATATCCCCAGAATGAATCTGGTAACTCAGAATAACTCATCATCGATCTAATCATCTCCATAAGAGTCCTATTCCTTCGCTCCGCCACACCATTCTGCTGGGGTGTACTAGGTGCAGATAGCTGGGATTGAATCCCAGCCTCTGATAAGTAACTCCTACACTCTCCCAAGAGGTACTCACCACCAGGATCAGATCATAGTGTCTTGATACTTTTATCTTGACGTTTCTCCACATCAGCCTTGAATTCTTTGAACATGTCAAAGCATTCAGACTTGCGACGCATCAAGTAAATGTATCCATATCTTGATTAATCATCTATAAAAGAGATGAAATATTCAAAACCACCTCTAGTCTGGATAGACATAGGACCACACAAATCAGAATGAACCAATTCAAACACATCTTTGGCTCTATACCCCTTGGCCTTAAAAGGTCTCTTGGTCATTTTACCTTCCAAGCAAGATTCACAAGTTGGGAAATCTTTCAACACTAGTGAACCCAAAGGTCCATCAGTAATCAACCTTTGAATTCTACTCAGGTTAATGTGACCTAACCTTAGATGCCAAAGATATGTTTGGTTCATTTTTGAAGGTTCTTTTCTCTTATTATATTTAGAAGATGAGTTATTTATTTCTATTTGCATCGTGGTAGTTTTTGGTTCAAGAGTGTATAAATTTCCTATCAATGCACTAGAATAGATAATCTCCCTATTCCTTTTTATAACAACTTTGTCATTAAAAGAAATAAAATATCCATCCAAAAATAATTTAGAAACTGAAATTAAATTCTTTCTAAATGAAGGTACATAAAGGTAATTTGTCAGAACCAAAGTTTTATTCCTATCAAAAGATAAATAAACATCTCCCACTGCAATAGCCGCCACCTTCGTAGCATTGCCCATGTAGACAGTAATCTCCCCCTCAGCTAGTCGTCTGGTTTCCTGGAACCCCTGCAAAGAGTTGTAGACATGATCAGTGGCTCCCATATCTACACACCAGGTACCGGTAGATAGCACCGTAAATATGTTTCAACGACTAGACTAAAAGATATACCTTTGTTTTATTTGTGGTTGGGACAGTCCACCTTCCAATGTCCAGTTTGCTTGCAAGTGAAGCACTTGCCTTTCGTCTTCTTCACTCCTCCCTGAGATCCTCCCGCCACCTTTGTTACACCTTGTTTCTTCTTCTTCTTTCCTTTCGACTTAGAAGTAGAAACCTTCTGAGCAACCAAAGCCTGAGAACTCTGACGAAAAAGCCCCTCTGCCACCTGGAGTTCTGTCAAAAGCTCCGCCAACGAATACAACATCTTATTCATGTTGTAGTTCAGGCGAAACTGCTCAAAACTCCTAGGTAGAGATTAGAGAATGATATCGACCTGGGTTTCCCCATCGATCTCCGCTCCAAGGACTTCCAGCTCATTCAAATAAGTCATCATCTTGAGAGCATGATCCCTCATGGGTGTTCCCTCAACCATGGTGGTCTTCATCAAGTTCCTCATAGCTTCCTGCCTAGTAGCCCGATTCTGGTGTCCGAAAAGCTCTTTGAAATTGGGCATCATGTCATAGGCAGTATTCATGGCTTGATGCTGATGTTGCAATACATTTGACATGGAAGCCAAAATGTAACACCGAGCCATCTCATCAACCTTGATCCACTTCCTAAAGCTCTCTTTCTCCTTTTCACCAGAATCATCCGTAGGCTTAGGAGGACACTCTTCGAAGAGTACATATTTGTACTCCTCAGCAGTTAAGACAATGTCCAAATTTCTTTTCCAATCAACATAGTTAGGTCCAGTAAGTTTGTTTTCTTTCAGAATCACAGCAAGTGGGTTAAAAGTCATTTCGAAAAACCTAAGAATCACATAAATTAAAACATTAGATTTCAAAATTTTATTGATTTCTCAAACAATAAAATTTTAAAATCAACCAACACCTCAAAACACCGAGAATATCGTATGCCATGATAGTGTGGACGTATATGAATTCTACATTTATAAGAGGAGGTTTTACCCATTAATTTTATTATCCTGTCAACCTTACTTTTTGACAAATAAAATTAATAGTTGGTTCCTCTTCGGCCCTACAAATAAAAGCAGTGACTCCGATGGGGAGGATACTTTTATTTGCACCTAAGTGTTTCCCATTACTCGATACTAAGACAATTATCTCGGATTATGTGCCTTCCGATGGGGAAGTACATACACTCCTAAATAATTTTCTATAACCATATTTGACCTAGTGATCCACAAAACAAACTCATCTGATATGGAGGAAGGCACCCAGAGCCAACACGCAAGTTTGTTCGCATCACATGTCAAATTGTAATGGAGGCCACGGGAATTAATAAAAAATATCCCTCTCCCACTTAGTAATTTAAAATTGAGGAATTTTCACACAACATGTATATCAAATAATAAGAAATAAATATGAAAAAAAACTTTCCAACTATTATGGCTTTTGTTTTCCAATATGTTTCCCGTCGTGTCGCCACCTCATCCTCTCCTCCCTTTACCATGTGCAAGCCACAAAAGGATCCGAGCCGAGATAAACTATTTTAATTTACATCCATCGATCCTATACTCGATGAAGGAGTGTACAACATATCTAGATCGAAAGTAAATTAAAATGAGCGGCTAAACAGTGTCGTATTTAATTACAAAAATTAAATACTAATTAGCCTCGTCAACCCCGAGGATTCAAATAAATAGTTACAATCACACACACACAATCACATACATCCACATAACCATAATAGTTGGATCTTATACCTGCAAACAAAAAGTTAGCCTACGCACATCCTACTATTATCCGACATATACAATATATGATAAATGCATGAAAGTAATCGAATCCAAAACACAAAAAATCGGAAACCGCAGCTCTAATACCACTTGAAGCGAAAATTGCTTCCCCCGCTTCAGTCGCTTGTGCATGACGATCCTATCACACGTCCCCGAATAAAAAAAATTTAATTCGGACGAAGATGGATTACTCAAGCAACCGATCCATCATCGTGCTATTCGATTTGAGTAGTTGCTTGAACAAACTTGTTGTTCAAGCAACCTAACTCTTTTCCTCGATTAGTCGCGGAATAGATGATGTACGGATCGTCGGTTTCAGTGTTTATCATCGGGATCCATGTTAATCAATAACATACAAAATACAAAAGAGCACTAATCAAAATTAAACAAGATTATACCTCTTGTTTTACCTCTTGATCTTCTATTGTATTCCTATCCTCCTTTTAGACATTGTGTGGGTGACGATCTTCCAAGAGTCGAAGCCTCCTAGATCTCTTATCTTCCCTTCCTTGCTCGCTCCGAACAAGGGAAGATAAAACTCTCTTCTTCTCCTTACTTGTGCCGACCACCAAGGCCTCCTCTTCTCCTTGCTTGTGCCAACCACCATAACTCCAAGAGTTGGTGTCCGGCGGCCCTAGGAGAGGAGAGAAAGGAAGAGAACCTTCCTCCTTGTGTTGCCGCCGGACCTAGGTGAGGAGGAAGAAGAAGCACCGACCTTTGCTTGAAGGAAGGAGCGCCAGCCCTAAAGAGATGAAGAAGAGGCTCCGGCTAAACCTTAGGAAGAGAGGAAAACAAAAACCCTAAACCTCTTCCACTTGTTGCTGCCGCCCAAAGCCAACTCCAAACCCTAAAGCTTCTTCCCTCTCTTATATAGATCTAGGCTTCATGAGGTATTTATAATAGGCTACAATAGGGACTATGAGGAGGAGTTGGATCTTGGCCACCCAATGGATCCGAACCACACAAAACTCGATCCATTAATGATGATCCATTCCACTAGGGGATTATCATTGATCTACCTCACCAACCCCCATAAATAAATATGGGCTCCATATATTATTTGTACAAAATATCTCCCCATGTTTAAGATATCGAATGTCCATTAATTAATTAAATTACTAACAATTTAATTAATTAATATTTAGCTCCATGAGTAGTACCACTCATCCTTATCATCATGTTGGACCAAGTCCACCTGCAAGACTTACATGATGAACCTTATGAGCTCCTCAAGGGGACATCATCATCCTAGTATATAGGACACGGTTTCCTCCTATAATCAACGACACACCATGTAAATAATATTATTTCCCAACTTACCAGGCCTATCGATTTAACACATAAATCTCACCCATTGGTAAATCAAAGAAATAAATACTAAGTACATGTGCCCGTTATTATATCAGGATTAAGAGCATGTACACCATAATATTTGAGGTCCGATTCAATTATATAGTCAGTATAAATTGAATCACTTCTAAATCGGTCCTGCTCAATACACACAAAGTGTATTAGTATAATTCTATGGTCAAGATAAACCAATACCAAATTACACTACAACCATACCAATGGTTTGTCCAAAACCATCTTGGTTGTGAGCCTCTACTTATACTCTACAAGGAACTGATAACATGATCTTCTGTCTGACACCACACACTATGTTATCTACAATGTAAAGTATCAGACAATATGCATATATATAAAATGTAAACAATGATCATGTGATTCTTATTTCAAAATGAAGATGTTCATACGAAGGCTAGGCTTTCAGTATACATCCCAACAGAAGCCAGGCTCAGCGGAGATCGAGAGCGTCACGAGCCCTAACGTCGACCCCCTCGATGCCATCACCTCCGAGGCGGTGCCACTCTCTGCAATCTTTTGCCCAAGCCACAATGTCTCCGTCGCTAGCTTCTCCACCGACGCCCCGAACCTCCCATCTACCGCCGGCCTGGCCCACCTCCTTGCTCTTGACCTCAGCGCTCCCAACGCTCCCATGATCTTTCCTCCATCCCCGAATGCCGGAGATGCCTCCGCCTCGATGACAGCCTTGAGGAGGGTGATCGAAGGAGGAAAAAAAATTAAGAAAGTTGCTGGGAAAAACAACAAAAGAAGATATAGAGAAAAGAATTGAAGAAGAAGACCTTGCCTTCTTCGTTGGCGGTCTCGCTTTGTTCCGACAAAATCCAATCCAACGACAAGGAAAAGTTGTTGGTGCAATAATGCCCCAAGCATTTATGTATTTTGATGTTTAGATAATCATTTATAGTTAGGTAATATTTGTGATCTAATCATGAATGTGTTAAGTGATAGAAAAATCTAAGTGTGAAGACTTGGTAAAGAGAAGTCCAAGTGTGAATCTTGGCAAGAAAAGTCCAAGGGAAGGTCTTGGCAGCATATGTCCAAGCATGTAGTCTTAGCAGCGTAAAGTTCAAGCAGACCTTGTCAAAGAAAGTCTAAAGTCAATGTCTTGGCAGTGTAAGTCCAAGCATGTAGTCTTGGCAGCATAAAGTCCAAGCGGACTTTGGCAAAGGAGAAACTCGAAACATGACGAAATCGAGGGAAGCTTTTGAAGGCAAGTGCATAGATGAAGAAGTTGTGAATTCGGAGGGATTCTGGAGGCGCAAGGCTGAAGGAAGAGCTAGAAGGTTAAGTCTAGGTTTAGGTGTTGGTTTCAAGTATGATTTGATCATATTTGAAGTATGTCAGTCGACTAGGGTTATGAACCAGTCGATTGGTCTCGAGTTTTTGACACTCGAGTGTTGGTGCAACAATGCCCCAAGAATTTATATGTTTTGATGTTTGGATAATCATTTATAGTTAGGCAATATTTTGTGATCTAACTGTGAACGTGTTAAGTGACAGGAAATCCAAGTGTAAAGACTTGACAAAGGAAAGTCCAAGTATGATCTTGGCAAAAGAAGTCCAAGGGAAGGTCTTGGCGGCGTAAGACCAAGCGTGTAGTCTTGGCGGCGTAAAGTCCAAGCAAACCTTGGCAAAGGAAGACCAAAGGCAAGGTCTTGGAAGCATAAGTCCAAGCATATAGTCTTGGCAGCGTAAAGTCCAAGCGGTCCTTTGGCAAAAGAGAAACCCAAGACATGACAAAACCGATGGAATCTCTTGGAAGCAAGCACAAGGATGAAGGAGTCACGGACTCGAAGGGATCCTGGAGGCGCAAGGCTGAAGGAAGAGCTAGAAGGTTGAGTCTAGGTCTAGGGAGTTGACTTCAAGCATGAATTTATCATACTTGAAGTGTGTCAGTCGACTGATTAGTCACTCGACTAAAGACGACTGATTCTGTGGTCGAACAGTCGACTGTTAGGGTTTGGCAGTCGACTAATCCACCCATCAGTCGACTGTTATACCCTAGCAGTCGACTGCTATAAGCGGCCGTTGGCACAGAAGGTTCTCCAGTCGAGTGATCGCTTGGAGCACTCGATTGGTTACTCAATCAGTCGACTGATCGACTTCCTGTTGGGTAGTGACGATCACGAATCCGACTTATCAGAAGTTGTTGGATTGCTTCGGCTATAGCAGTAGTTGACTGATAGAGACCATCAGTCGACTGATCGAGGCTCAATGGGAAAATCAACCTCTTCTCTATAAAAAGAGGCCATAGGGTGCTTGATGAGGCTAGTGCTTACATTCATACTCATACTCTCAAGCTCCCCTAGTGTTCTAAAGCTTTCTAAGTGATTTCTAACCTCTTCTTCTCTAATTTCATTTCTATCATTTGTAAGAAGAGAGGTTCATTTGTAAAGAAGGCTTCTCCACCTCAAAGGAGTTCTTAGTGAAGATTAGCTTGGGTTGATCCACCTTACGGATCGTCGTGGAGTAGGAGCTTAATCTCCGAACCACATAAATTGTCTTTGTTAGTTCTTGTCTTTGTTTCTTTAGTATTTTTGCTTTTGCTTCTGCTAACCATTTGTGTAGAAACAAAAAGAGGCTATTCACCCCCCCCCCTCTAACCTTCCAAAGATCCCCTACAAGTGGTATCAGAGCCCGAATCGCGTCGGAAGATCTAACAATCAACAGGAGCACGATGACATTTCAAGAGGGGTATAACACAGCGAGGCCTCCGTTCTTCGACAGCAACGACTTTGGATATTGGAAAGGTAGGATGGAATACTACCTTATGAACAATATTGATGTTGGGAGTATTGAGAATACAATCAAAGTCTCACATTGGCAAGACATGGAAAAGATCATGTGCTTATAAGATGGAAGATATTTCCATTGGTATGAGGCCTTTTGGGTGAAATCCAAAAACAAAACCATAAGGGCTTAGGCCCAAAGTGGACAATATCATACCATTGTGAAGATATGTTGATCTTATAGGCACTAACAATTGGTATCAAAGCTATGGTCCATGTCAAGCCATGAACCTCAAATGGAGAAAGTAGAGCTCCTATGTCCGTATCAAGAGAACCAGACACCAGGCAAGAAGTCCAGTTGGGTCGAGAGGACAGAACAACTGGCAGAAAGTATAGTTGGGCTAGAAGGGCTGGACAACTGGCAGAAAGTTCAGCTGGGTCAGGAGGACCAGATAGTTGGCAGGAAGTCCTGGTGGGTTGAGGATCGGACATCAAGCAGAGCAAGTTCTTCGAGGACGGATAGGCTTGGGGGGGCATGTAGTCCTTCATTTAAGGGGGGAATTGTTGGGAGTATTGAGAATACAATTAAAGTCCCACATTGACAAGATATGAAAAAGATCATGTGCTTATAAGATGGAAGATATCTCCATTGGTATGAGGCCTTTTGGGTGAAGCTCAAAAACAAAACCATGAGGGTTAAGGCCCAAAGTGGACAATATCATATCATTGTGGAGATATGTAGATCTTATAGGCACTAACAATTGATAATTGGTTTAGTATTGTAGATGGGTTCAAGAAGCCGGTCGATGAGTTTGGAGTGCCACTACCAACCAAGGATTGGACAAGGGAAATGTCAAAGAAGGCGCAAGCAAATGCAAAAGCAACGACCATACTTCAATGTGGTCTATCAAAGGAGCAACTATCCAAAGTAGGACCCTTCGAATCCGCAAAGGAGCTTTGGGAGAAGCTCATCGAACTAAATGAAGAGCCAAAGGAGACAAGAAGAGCAAAGAGAGACCTTTTGATAGGTCAACTCCAAAGTTTCAACATGAATACCAACGAGACCGTGAGCCAAATGCATGGTCGCTTCAAGGAGGTAGTCAACGGACTACATATAATAGGTGAGAAGGTCGAAAACTGAGACCTTGCAAGGTATGTCCTACAAGCTTTTCCTAGAACAACTTTATGGGCATCAATGGTCGATGCGTATAAAGTCTCTAGGGACCTTTCTTTAGTTAAGATAGATGAACTATTTTGTGAATTTGAGTTGCATGAGCAAGCTAATACTTCTTCGGAAGAGAAAGGTATAGCTCTTGTTGTAGGGAAGAAGGACAAGAAGAATAAGGAGAAGAAAGAAGTCTCTTCTTCATCTGAATCCGAGGAGAAGCCATCTAGTAGTGATGAAGAGCTATCGGCAAGTGAAGTGGCTCACTATGTGAAGAAGTTTGGTGGGAGGTCAAGGAAGCTCACCAAAAAGGATGTGAGGAGGATGTTCCAATCCTCAGAAGGTAAATCCTCTAGTAGTTCAAGTTTAAACACTAACGTAATTTGTTATGGTTGTAACAAGAAAGGGCACATCAATTGCCCGGACCTAAAGAAGAAGGACGAGAAGGAAAAGAAGAAGAAGGAAAAGAAGGAGAAGAAGAAGAAGGAAGTCATGGTAGCCCAAACATAGGATACACAAAGTGTAGAAGATTCCTCCGATGATGAAGAACTTTGTCACATCACAAGAAATATGACACTCATTTCCCTAGAAGATAGCTCAAGTGAGGAGTCATCATCATCCTCAAGCGACGAATCGTACTCTAGTGACAATGAGGTAAAAGACTCCCCTAGGATAGACTTACTTTATGAAACTATTGCATGTCTTCAAAATGCTCTAAATAAATCAAAATCTAGGATTAAGGATTTAAAAGTAGAAATTAAATCAATTAAGGATGTAGAAATTTCTTGTATGATGCATGTTCACTTAGGAATGAAAATGATGAACTAAGAAAAGAAATAGGTGAACTAAGAGCATGCTTAGAAAAATTTACAAATGGCTCCAAATACCTAGATATGATACTTAGAGATCAAAGAGCTATTTACAACAAGGTCGGAATAGGATATAGGCCTAAGGAGAAGGAAGTAGCCTTTACCTCCCTTGTTAGTAGGAAATCAACCATTAGGAGCAAGGTTAGAAAGGCATGGGTTCCCAAGAGCTATATAGTTAATGCTACCGGTCCAAAGATTTGGGTGCCTAAGACTTATATTTTTTATATTGTATAAGTAGAATGACCAAGCTTGTGGATTGTTGATAGTGGTTGCTCAAAACATATGACTAGTGATGAGAGCAAATTTTTCACAATCAACCACATTAGCAAGGGGACCGTGTCTTTTGGAAATAGTGGAAAACTTAAAATTCTAGGAAAAGACACAATTGAGGTATCCCCAAATCTTTCTATTCATAAAGTATTGTTAGTTAAAAATATGAAGTTTAACTTGCTTAGTGCAAGTCAATTATGTGATGTCAACTTTGATGTTCAATTTAACTCTTCTAAATGCTTTATAAGACATAAGACATTAAATGATTGCATGTTAGTAGGATATAGGAAATCAAATATTTATTATGTTGATTTATCCTATGCTTTTAACATTTCCCCTAAGTGTCTTATGGCAAAAGAAGAAGAAAGTTGGTTATGACATAGGAGGCTTGGGAACATCAACATGAAAAATATTGCCAAGATAGCCAAGATGGAGCTAGTCAAGGGTTTGTAAAAAGTCAAGTATCTCAAGGACGAGATGTGTGATGCATGTCAAGAAGGAAAACAATCAAAGTCATCACGCAAGGGTAAAACCTTAATTAATACGTCTTTACCTTTAGAACTTTTGCATTTAGATTTATTTGATTGTTATAGTACTCCTTATTTAAATGGTAGAAAATATTGCTTAGTTATAGTTGATGATTTTTCTAGATTTACATTGGTATATTTTATGAAACATAAGGATGAAACCCTAGAAATAATCATAGGTTTTAGTAAAAGAGTAGAGAATGAAAGAAGTCTCAAAATCAACCGCATCCGTAGTGATCATGATGGAGAATTTGAGAATTCTAATTTCTCCAAATTTTGCTTAGAACAAGGGTACAAGCATAAATTCTCTTGTCCTAGAACACCCCAACAAAATGGGGTGGTGGAAAGGAGAAATTGTGCCCTACAAGAGGCGGCTAGGACTATGCTTAATGCATATTCACTTCCTAGCTACTTGTGGGCGGAAGCGGTTAATACCGCTTGCTATATCCAAAATAGGATTTTCATACATAGGTTTTTAGAAAAAACACCCTTTGAATTATGGAATGACACAATTCCTATAATTCACTATTTTAAAGTCTTTGGATGCAAAGTTTACATCTTAAATATCAAAGACAATTTAGGTAAATTTGAATCCAAAGCGGATAAGGGAATCCTAGTTGGATACTCATCAACTAGTAGAGGGTATAGAGTTTATAACAAGAGAACTCCAAAGGTTGAGGAATCCTCAAATGTTCAATTTGATGAAACCTCTACCACTTACCCTAGGAAATCCCACATTGATAATGATATCAATAAGAAAAATCAAGATATTACCCAAAAATTTCAAGACTTGACCTTAGGGGGTAATAATCAAGGGGGAGGATTAGTAAGTAATAATTAAGGGGGAACAAGAGGAGATTCGGATGATGAAAGGAGAATTGAGGATAACCAAGATCAAAATCAATTTAATACACCTCCTAGAACATTAAGAATTAATCAAAATCATCCTCTTGACCAAGTTATAGGAGAATTATCTCAGAATGTTAGAACTAGGTCCTTCCATAGAGCTTCCTCTAGTCAAATAGCTCTTATCTCCCAAATTGAGCCCAAATCAATCAATGATGCATTACTTGATCCGGATTGGATCTTAGCAATGCAAGATGAATTGGCTCAATTTGTAAGGAGTCAAGTATGGGAGCTAGTTCCTAGACCCAATGATAGCACCGTTATTACTACTAGATGGGTATTTAGGAACAAATTAGATGATCAAGGTAATATAACTAGGAATAAGGCAAGGTTAGTTGCAAGGGGCTTCAATCAAGTTGAAAGACTTTATTATGATGAAATCTATGCCCCAGTTGCTAGGTTAGACTCCATTAGAATTCTATTAGGATATGCCTCTTATATGGGCTTTAAACTCCATCAAATGAATGTAAAATCGACATTCCTAAATGGGTTCATTAAGAAAGAAGTATATGTAGAGCAACCTTCCGGGTTTGAAAATATAGATTATCCAAACCATGTATGTAAGCTTAGAAAAGCTTTATACAGGTTAAAACAAGCTCCCCGAGCTTGGTATGAAAGATTGTCATCTTTCTTAGTTTCTAAGGGGTTTAGAAGAGGTCAAGTAGATCAAACTCTCTTCATAAATTCAAAATCAAAGGATATCTTTGTAGCCCAAGTATATGTAGATGACATCATTTTTGGGTCAACAAATGATGAACTCCTTCAAGATTTCATCAAAAATATGGAGAATGAGTTTGAAATGAGTCTAGTGTTAGTAATATATGAGAGATGTCCTAAGGCAATCGCCTTATGTATGAACCATTTATATGATAAATGAAGATTCACTATTTGAGTATACATGTTTTATGTATTTGATTGGATCTTAAACTCATTTACTGAATGTCCACGATACGATTCACAGCATGAGAGAATTTGTGATTGGATCACAACTAGTGAGTATCTCTACATGTGTAATTGTGATGTATCAGAATTATCCCTAGTCGATGAATTGATGGATCTGGACACCATCAATTCTGTTGAGACTAGCACGAGGTATACTCCTTGGTGTATCCAAGCAGCTGATTCTCACTGGCTGGAGACATAGTGATGTCCGGAGTTAATCGTGGATGCTAGTTATGGTAACTAGTTCATTGGAGTGACCACCCGTAAGACTTCATATGGTTCTCTGCATATATAGATATGTCAATGAAGTTCTTACTGTGGCTTAAGTGCGATGTTCCTTTGACTTGCGGTATTCAAGTCATCTTGATCATGGAGACTTATGCTTTGACATCTTAAGCAAACATCTCTAAGGAGATGTGGACCCGGGATGATTGGGTATAAGTCGAAGTGATCGAAGGTGTTTGAATAGCCTATAAAGGATTCACCACTCCTTGCGAGGAGATGTATACCCATGGCCTCTCGTAGGATTGTTACTAAAGTCTTTGGCCAAAGCATTACATGTTTAGAGTAAGGTACTCTTCGATACATGTGAGTAACTAGAACTGTAGGACGAGGAAATGATACTTGGGCTAGGTGTGACGTAGTCCCTAGTGGGGGTGACACAATAGACCATGTCCTCGAACCAAGTGGGTATAAGATGAGTGAAGGGAATGGGGCGCGATTCATTCGAGCATCAAGGGTTTCTGAGAAATAGTTCGGGATCAACCGTTGATCTTTCTTAATTGGAGGATCATGATGTACTACTAGGTGCCACTCATGATCGCTCTATAATTAATGGTTAATTATAGACGGCCAACATAAACCGAGAACCTATTTGGTCACACGCACAACGAGTGTAATCCAAAGGATTTAAAACGAGCTTGAGAATGGGATTCTCGCATCGAGAGAAACTATGTTTGGTTGGACCAAACATAAAGCGAGCATGAAATTGTTTCACCGCAGAGGAAGCGTGGATGGGCCGCGTCTTATGAAGACATAATGGATGGACCAAAATGGTTTGGTTCTAATCAATGGATAAGAATAAACCAAAGGGTTTGGTTTATTTTAAACGAATGAACCAAAAGTTGGTTGTTCGTTTAACTTAAAATAAACCATCATGGTTTGGTTTATTTTAACTTATCTTAATGGAGCGGGTTAACGGGCTTTATGGATATGATCCATTAACCATTAAGAGAATTAGTTCTCTATAAAAGTGGGCTTAAGGGATTGTTAAACCCTAACTAATCCAAAATCAAAACCCTATCCTCCAAGGAGTTACTGGTTGTGCCGCCCAACCTCCTTGCCGCCACTTGATTGTGCTGCCCCTAGCTCTGCCGCGACCAAGCTTCAGCCGGTGAACCTCCGGCGACCCTCCGGTGATCTCCTATAGGTTTGGCATCAAGGTGAGGCTTTTCTCTCCTTGTTTTGGCCGGCGCCTACTCCTCCACCAAGCTGTCCAATTTTCTGGACAGCTTCTCCTCCTCTCGTCGGAGCGTCGTTTGGACGACGGTTAGTGCTCCGACAGTGGCTAACTTACCGGGGATTTGATCTCCGGTAATCCTCTGAGGTGGAGGATGAAGGATTCGTCAAACGGTTGACGAATACCTCTCCGGAGAAGCGAGTTTTGAGAACTCGTTTTGGATCCGAATTTGGATTCGGATCGTGATCATCTCTCGATCACGTCGTCTTCAACACGAGGCTAGTAACCCATACGAAGACGAAGCTCGTGACTTAGCGAAGTCATCCCGAGGAGCTCGGCGTGGATACGGATAGAGACGATTCTACGAGGATCGCCCGGTTGATGCCGTTCCCGCTACACGTCATACGGAAGGTATAACGTAGTTTAATTTCCTTTTATTGCAAATTTTAATTTACGGTTATGTCTACACTTGTTGTAATAGCATGCGTGTGTTGTGTGTGTTGTAATAAATATAGATTTATTATTTTTAATTGCTTCCACTGTGCTCATGTTTACGAAACATGATCGAACACACACACGCCGCGGTGCCGGAAACCCAACAGTGGTATCAGAGCCCAGGTTGTGTTTCGACATAATCGTAAAAATGGTTTTGCGATAGTCATAATGTATTTCTGGAAGTTTTCTAAATTTTGGAAATTTAGAAGTATTTATGGAAATTTTTCAATTTTGGAAAGTCTAGAAGTATTTATGGAAATCTTCCACTTTTGGAAAGTTGGAAGTATTTATGGAAATTGATATTTTCCATAAATAAAATATTTGATTAGATTCTCGAAATTTGTTTCCTAATTTAATCATGATTTGATTTGGGAAATCAAATCTTAAAATATTTTATTTCCATAAGTAGTTTTAATGATTTAGGAAATTAGTTTCCTAAATAGATTTTCCTTAATCAAATAATTCCATGAATAAAATATGTGATTAGATTTGGAAATTTGTTTCCTAATTTAATTATGATTTGATTTGGAGAATCAAATCTTAAACATATTTTATTTCCATAAATAGTTATGACATATAAGGAAATATATACATGACATAATTGTATGTCATGTAATTGCATTAGATGCATAACATTATGTGTCGTGACATGTAAATGTATGCCATGTATGTCATGTCATGTAGATAATAGTTATTTGCATGCAAAGAGGATGAGACATAAAACCCTAACTCAATATTAAAGCCTACACCTTCCATTAATATGGTTAGAACCAGAGTTCTGTTTCTTGTTTGGGTTGTTGGACTCACTCCAAGCCCTAGCTCGAACTCGAACATGTTCAAATCATTGGAATAGTTTAACTCTAATATGGTAAGAGTCGAGGTCAATCGTTAGTTTGGGTTGTTGGACTCACTCCAAGCTGGCTAATTGGTTGAATGCGCTCTAACCATATTAAAACTATTTCGATTAATGGGTTGGCTTTAACTTGGAGCATCGATTTGTTGGACTCACTCCAAGGTCGATGTGAAGAGAGGTGAAGTTGGGTGCTATGCATATGATGCATACTTGTTAATGTGTTAACAACCCAATGTATGTGTAAACATTCAATTAGTTGATAGCACATTGTGATAGTTACATATACATGATATGTAATCGGTATACTTGATACCCACCATCATAGCTAAGAATGGCTTGTTGGACTCACTCCAAGGTTGTTCTTATCTATGATGGATATCAACCCATTCGGAGATGGACCTACGATCTCCCGAAGTGATTTTAAGGGTTTTTGAAATTCGAAAAATGAATGGGATTTATAAATGTATATTAATGCATTTTAAAATCATTTTCTCATATATGCTCGTTTTGTATTTCTAAAATTGATCATGATGTCTTTGAATTTGTGTTCCATTTTGGATTCGAATAAATTGACTGGGCCGAGCTTCATGGACTGGCTTAGAAGCTTGAGAATTGTTCTCAAGGTTGAAAAGTTTGCAAATGTCCTCGAAGCGTCTCTTCCCGCCCGTCCTAGTGTCAATGCAACTCAGAACCAATTGTTGGCCTATCAGAAACATGTGAATGATTCTGAACAAATGAGTTGCATCATGCTAGCCGCGATGGAACCCAAGCTACGAAAGCAACATGAGCATATGGATGCTCATATCGTAGTCCTTCATCTTTGTGAGTTGGTTGATGAGCAAGTGAGATTCGAAAGGTTCGAAGTCTCAAAGCTCCTCTTCACCTCTGAGATGCTAGGAGGTTCATCTGTGGTACTGCTCAATATGCTGAAGATTATGGAGTCTTCTGAGAAGCATGAGCAGGGGATGGTGTTGTTAGTTGATTCCTCGAAGAAAGGTTCTAAGAGGAAGTCAAAGGAACAGCAGAAGGGAAAGAAGAGAAGGGCTAAGAAGGTAGAACTAGCACAAAAGGAAACTTGCCATCATTATGGCAAGGAGAGCCATTGGCGAAGAAAGTGCAAGATTTATCTTGAGTCCATGAAGAAGGATAAGGCATCGGATGCCCCATCTTCTTCAGAAATCTTCTTTATTGATTGTCATTCTATTTCCTCAGACACTTGGGTATTTGATACTGGGTGTGGCTCACATATATGTAATGACATACATGGGCTAAGGAATAGAAGAAGACTCGCCAAGGGGAGAGTCAAATTTACGTGTTGGGAATGGAGCAACGGTTGCTGCACTCGCCATCGGAACGTATTTGTTGGAACTCCCTGTAGGACTTGTCTTAGAACTGGACAATTGCTTTTATGTTCCTTCGTTGATAAAGAACATCATTTCTATTTCTTGTTTAAATAGAAATGGTTACCATTTGACGCTTTTAGTAACAATTGTTGTTACATAACTTCAATGAGTTCTTTATGGGATGGAACTTTAAGCAATGGTGTTTATACGCTGGACGATCCAAAGGACATTTTCATATCGGGCGAGCAACAAGCGTGCTCAAAGGATAATCAAATAGACTCCTATATGTGGCATTGTCGCCTTGGCCATGTAAGCAAGAAACGCATGTCCGAATTACACCGATGTGGAATTCGGAATCGCTTGAATTGGATTCATACGATACATGTAATCATGCTTAAAAGGCAAGATGACTAAGTTACCTTTTACCGAAAAGGTGAACGAGTGGGAGAGTTATAGGTCTAATACATACCGATGTATGTGGACCTATGTCAACTCAAGCTTTAGGAGGCTATAGCTACTTCATTACCTTCACCGATGATCACTCACGCTTTGGGTATGTGTTCTTGATGAAACACAAGTCCAAGCCTTTGAAAGGTTCAAAGAATTCAGAATGAAGTAGAGAAACAACATGACAAAAGTATTAAAATACTTCGATCGATCGAGGTGGTGAATACTTAAGTCAAGAGTTTCTTGATTATCTAAGAGACAATGGCATATTGTCTCAATGGACTCCGCCCTATACACCACAGCATAATGGTGTATCTGAGAGGCGAATCGACCTTTGTTGGACATGGTCAGTCAATGATGAATCATGCGACTCTTCCCAAGTCCTTTTGGGGTTATGCACTCGCATAAATTGCTTACTTGTTAAATGTAATGCCTACCAAGGTAGTCTCAACTACTCCATATGAGATATGGAATGGTAAGAAACCTCATGTATCTTACTTGAAGATATGGGTTGTCCTGCTTATGTGAAGCGGACTGTATCAGACAAACTGGATGCTAAGTCTGATAAATGTCTATTTATTGGATACCCTAAGGAAACAAGGGGTTACCAATTCTATCATCCTGTGGAACAAAAGGTGTTTGTTTCAAGGCATGTTGTTTCTAGAAGAAAGAGTTTCTCTTGCAAGAAAGCGAGTGTCGTCGAGCTTGAGGAGGCTCGAGAGACTCAAATAGACATTAATGAGATACACTGGTGAAGCCTGACGGTAGATAACTCATAGTGATGAGCAATCGGCTGGACCTATTGTAACACCACATCTTCGTAGATCTGGTAGAACACGCAACATTCCTGAGAGATATGGATTTCTCGTAAGCGAATCGAACGACGTGTTACTCATTGATGATGAGGAGCCTACCAGTTATGAAGAAGTGCTGACAAGTTCAGAAAGGGATAAGTGGCTTGGTGCCATGAAGTCGGAAATGGATTCCATGTACGAAAACCAAGTTTGGAACTTGGTTGACCCACCTGAAGGCATAAAGCCTATAGGGTGCAAGTGGGTTTTCAAGAAGAAACCCAACATGGATGGTAATGTGATTACCTATAAGGCTAGATTGGTGGCGAAAGGATATCGTCAAAAGCAAGGTGTTGATTATGACGAAACCTATTCGCCTGTAGCTATGCTTAAATCCATTCGGATGCTCCTGGCCATAGCGGCTCATTATGATTATGAGATATGGTAGATGGATGTGAAAACAGCTTTCCTTAATGGAAACCTGCTCGAGGACGTGTATATGATACAGCCTGAGGGTTTCACATCGGTTGACAAAACCAAGGTATGCAAATTGCGACGATCCATTTATGGATTGAAGCAAGCATCCAGGAGCTGGAATATCCGTTTTGATGAGACAATCAAAAAGTTTGATTTCTCACAAAATCCAAACGAACCTTGTATGTACAAGAAGGTTAGTGGGAGTGCAGTCGTGTTCCTAGTATTGTATGTCGATGACATATTACTTATAGGAAACGATGTGTCAATCTTACAGTCAGTTAAGGTTTGGTTATCCAAGACATTCTCCATGAAAGACCTGGGAGAAGCAACCTACATCCTTGGGATTAAGATCTATAGAGATAGATCGAAACGGTTGCTTGGTCTTTCGCAGTCTACATATATAGACCGAGTGCTAAAGAGGTTTAGCATGTCGGAATCCAAGAAAGGTTTCCTACCCATCAGGCATGGGGTACACCTTTCGAAGTCTATGTGTCCGCGCACAGAAGACGAGAGGATTTGCATGAGTAAGATTCCCTATGCATTCGCAATAGGATCTATCATGTATGCTATGTTATGTACGAGGCCCGATGTATCGTATGCTCTGAGTGTCACGAGTAGATACCAGTCCAATCCAGGAATGGATCATTGAGCGACTGTTAAGACGATCCTTAAGTACTTGAGAAGAACTAAGGATGTGTTCCTAATATATGGAGAAGGGTACATGGTGATACGTGGGTATACGGATACCCGGCTCGAGCGAAGGATAATTCCATGTCTTTGCAGGTATGTATTCACTGGAATGGGCGCAATAAGTTGGAAAGGTTCCAAGCTTGACACTATAGCGGATTCTCGCCACTAAGGCGAATACATTGCAGCTTTAGGCGAAAGAGCGGTTTGGATCAAAGTTCATCTCGAACTTGATGTGGTCTCATCAATGATCCAAACATGTGCTTCGCCGCTATCATCTTATCAGAGAGATCATCAGTAGGAACGAAATACAAATCGAGAAAATTCCCACTGAAAGGAACTTAGCGGATCCTTTGACTAAAGCATTACCTCAAAGTAAGTTTGAGGGTCATGTTGGTGCTTATGGTATTGGATACCGTAGCGATTGGCATTAGGCCAAGTGGGAGTCTATTAGTAATATATGAGAGATGTCCTAAGGCAATCGCCTTATGTATGAACCATTTATATGATAAATGAAGATTCACTATTTGAGTATACATGTTTTATGTATTTGATTGGATCTTAAACTCATTTACTGAATGTCCACGATACGATTCACAGCATGAGAGAATTTGTGATTGGATCACAACTAGTGAGTATCTCTACATGTGTAATTGTGATGTATCGGAATTATCCCTAGTCGATGAATTGATGGATCTGGACACCATCAATTCTGTTGAGACTAGCACGAGGTATACTCCTTGGTGTATCCAAGCAGCTGATTCTCACTGGCTGGAGACATAGTGATGTCCGGAGTTAATCGTGGATGCTAGTTATGGTAACTAGTTCATTGGAGTGACCAGGTAGTAAGACTTCATATGGTTCTCTGCATATATAGATATGTCGATGAAGTTCTTCTTGTGGCTTAAGTGCGATGTTCCTTTGACTTGCGGTATTCAAGTCATCTTGATCATGGAGACTTATGCTTTGACATCTTAAGCAAACATCTCTAAGGAGATGTGGACCCGGGATGATTGGGTATAAGTCGAGTGATCGAAGGTGTTTGAATAGCCTATAAAGGATTCACCACTCCTTGCGAGGAGATGTATACCCATGGCCTCTCGTCGGATTGTTACTAAAGTCTTTGGCCAAAGCATTACATGTTTAGAGTAAGGTACTCTTGATACATGTGGAGTAACTAGAATCCGTAGGGACGAGGAAATGATACTTGGGCTAGGTGTGGCGTAGTCGACTAGTGGGGACTGACACAATAGACCATGTCCTGAACCAAGTGGGTATAAGATGAGTGAAGGGAATGGGGCACGATTCATTCGAGCTACTGAAGGGTTTCAGAAATAGTTCGGGATCAACCGTTGATCTTTTCGGTTAATTGGGGATCATGATGTACTACTAGGTGCCACTCATGATCGTTCTATAATTAATGGTTAATTATAGACGGCCAACATAAACCGAGAACCTATTTTGTCACACACACAACGAGTGTAATCCAAAGGATTTAAAACGAGCTTGAGAATGGGATTCTCAGACCGAGAGAAACTATGTTTGGTTGGACCAAACATAAAGCGAGCATGAAATTGTTTCAGTCGCAGAGGAAGCGTGGATGGGCTGCGTCTTATGAAGACGTAATGGATGGACCAAAATGGTTTGGTTCTAATCCAATGGATAAGAATAAACCAAAGGGTTTGGTTTATTTTAAACGAATGAACCAAAAGTTGGTTCGGTTCGTTTTAACTTAAAATAAACCATCATGGTTTGGTTTATTTTAACTTATCTTAATGGAGCGGGTTAACGGGCTTTATGGATATGATCCATTAACCATTAAGAGAATTAGTTCTCTATAAAAGTGGGCTTAAGGGATTGTTAAACCCTAACTAATCCAAAATCAAAACCCTAGCCTCCAAGGAGTTGCCGCCCAACCTGGTTGTGCCGCCCAACCTCCTTGCCGCCCGCTGATTGTGCTGCCGTCTAGCTCCTTGCCGACGACCAAGCTTCAACCGGTGAACCTCCGGCGACCCTCCGGTGATCTCCTATAGGTTTGGCATCAAGGTGAGGCTTTTCTCTCCTTGTTTTGGCCGGCGCCTACTCCTCCACCAAGCTGTCCAGTTTTTTGGACAGCTTCTCCTCTCGGGCCGGAGCGCCATTTGGGCGACGGTTAGTGCTCCGGACAGCGGCTAACTTACCGAGATTTGATCTCCGGTAATCCTCTGAGGTGGAGGGACGAAGGATTGTCAAGCGGTTGTGAATACCTCTCCGGAGAAGCGAGTTTTGAGAACTCGTTTGGATCCGAATTTGGATTCGGATCGTGATCATCTCTCGATCACGCGTCGTCTTCAACACGAGGCTAGTAACCCGTCTGAAGAGGCGGCTCGTGACTTAGCGAAGTCATCCCGAGGAGCTCGGCGTGGATACGGATAGAGACGATTCTTACGAGGATCGTTCCGGTTGATGCCGTTCCCGCTACACGTCATACGGAAGGTATAACATAGTTTAATTTCCTTTTATTGCAAATTTTAATTTACGGTTATGTCTACACTTGTTGTAATAGCATGCGTGTGTTGTGTGTGTTGTAATAAATATAGATTTATTATTTTTAATTGCTTCCGTTGTGCTCATGTTTACGAAACATGATCGAACACACACACGCCGCGGTGCCGGAAACCCAACATCTAGTTGGAGAATTAAAATTCTTCTTAGGATTACAAGTCAATCAAACTAATGAAGGTACTTATGTATACCAAACCAAATATGTCAAAGAAATGATCAAGAAATTTGATTTGGAAAATGCTAAGGTAGTTTCAACTCCTATGGCAACCAATACAAAAATAGATAATGATCATAAAGGAATATCAATTGACCTTAAACTTTATAGGAGTATGATTGGTAGTTTATTATATCTAACTGCTAGTAGACCCGATATATTATTTGCGGTAGGTATGTGTGCTAGGTACCAATCATGTGCCAAAGAGTCCCATTTAGTGGTCGTTAAGAGAATTTTAAGATATATCAAAGGCACATTAAATGTAGGACTTTGGTACCCTAGGACAACATATTTTGATTTGGTTGGGTACACCGATTTTGACTATGCCGGTTGCAAGTTGGATAGGAAGAGTACTAGTGGTGGATGCCAATTTCTTGGATCCTCCCTAGTTAGTTGGAGTAGTAGAAAGCAACCTTGTGTTGCTTTGTCTACCACCGAAGCCGAATATGTGGCTATGGGTGGTTGTGTGGCTCAATTACTTTGGATGAGACACACTCTAGAGGACTATGAGTTACACTACTCCAATGTCAAGGTTTATTGTGATAATGTGAGTATCATAAATTTGACCAAAAATCTGGTACATCACTCTAGGACTAAGCACATTGAAGTGAAGCATCACTTCATTAGAGATCATGTGGCTAAGGGGGACATTGAAATCAATTACATAGAATCCAAGTCCAACCTAGCCGACATATTCACCAAGGCTCTCCCCGAAGCAGAATATTCATCACTTAGGAGAGAACTTGGAATGTGCTTAGTAGAATAGAGGTCTAGGTTTGTATGATCCTATAGAAAATCTAGGACTATACCTCTAAGCATCTCACAAAATACCTAAGAAATCATGATTTTTTTATTGAGCCACTTTGACAATATGTGAGATGTTAGGAAGATGCATTTGGTTCATCATGCTTGTTATGATGTATTACTATGAACAAAAATGTCATCTAGAGACATTAATCCTTCATTGGACTAATCATTGGGAAGACTTATGTACAATTGATGTGCATATAGTTCTAAGAACATGATTGAAAATGTCAAACAAAATATATTTTAAACTAGATTTATTATATTTTGAAAAATAGTTTTCACTTGACAAGCAAAAGTGACACAAAGTATTGAGATTTCATTAAGGCTTTTGCTAGTTCTCAACATTGTACCATTTTTGAAATCTGGAAAATATATATTTTCAAATTATTTTTCCTTTATAGAAAATAGTTTCAGAAATTTGTACACAAAATTTCGTGATTTTTCGATATTTTTATAATTTTTGACGCATTTCTGAAGTTGGGATGAAAACTCTGAAAAAGGCATTTCAGGTGTGGCAGTCGACTGATTCAGTATTCAGTCGACTTCCACTTTGATTTTTCTGCAAATCAGTCTTCTTTCTTGACTTAAGTGTAATCTTAAGTGTCCTAACCCTATGGTATGATAATTCAAGTAATTAAAAGGGTATAGGACTAATTGATATTTTGTTTTAGGGGAAGCTTCATAGTGAAATCTTTTCATCCCCTAAATTTATATTGTTGGTGCAAAGTTAGGACATATCTTCATATCTCTTGTTTATTCTTTGCTCCACATGTTATTCACACATCATGAACCATGTCTTGGATTAAGGGGGAGCCCCATATCTATCTTATACCTTAGTTCAAGACATAACCAATTCAATTCTTTTATGAACTTATCATTGTATGAATCCTTCTCTTTTTGATGTATGTCAAAGGGGGAGAAGGAAACTTTAAGTTAGAATTCATATTGAAAATATGATGTTTTCATTATGTGCATATGTTAAGACCTAACTTAAATGATTGTCAAACATCAAAAAGGGGAAGATTGTTGGTGTAACAATGCCCCAAGCATTTATATGTTTTGATGTTTGGATAATCATCTATAGTTAGGCAATGTTTTGTGATCTAACTGTGAACGTGTTAAGTGACAAGAAATTCAAGTGTAAAGACTTGGCAAAGGAAAGTCTAAGTATGATCTTGGCAAAAGAAGTCCAAGGGAAGGTCTTGGCGGCGTAAGACCAAGCATATAGTCTTGGTGGCGTAAAGTCCAAGCGAACTTTGGCAAAGGAAGACCAAAGGCAAGGTCTTGGCAGCGTAAGTCCAAGCATGTAGTCTTGGCAGCGTAAAGTCCAAGCGGTCCTTTGGCAGAAGAGAAACCCAAGACATGATGAAACCGATGGAAGCTCTTGGAAGCAAGCACAAGGATGAAGGAGTCGTGGACTCGGAGGGATCCTGGAGGTGCAAGGTTGAAGAAAGAGCTAGAAGGTTGAGTCTAGGTCTAGAGAGTTGACTTCAAGCATGAATTTATCATACTTGAAGTGTGTCAGTCGACTGGTGACTTGTTCCAGTCAACTAATCAGTCACTCGACTGAAGACGACTGATTCTGTGGTTGAACAGTCGACTGCTAGGGTTTGACAGTCGACTGATCCACCCATCAGTCGACTGCTATACCCTAGCAGTCGACTACTATAAGTGGGTGTCGGCACAGAAGGTTCTCTAGTTGAGTGATCGCTTGGAGCACTCGACTGGTTACTCAATCAGTCGACTGATCGGCTTCCTGTTGGGTAGTAACGATCGCGAATCCGACTTGTCAAAAGCCATTGGATTACTTCGGCTACAGCAACAGTCGACTGATGGAGACCATCAGTCGACTGATTGAGGCTCAATGGGAAAATAATCCTCTTCTCTATAAAAAGAGACTATGGGGTGCTTGATGAGGCTAGTGCTTACATTCATACTCATACTCTCAAGCTCCCCAAGTGTTCTAAAGCTTTCTAAGTGATTTCTAACCTCTTCTTCTCTAATTTCATTTCTATCATTTGTAATAAGAGAGGTTCATTTGTAAAGAAGGCTTCTCCACCTCAAAGGAGTTCTTAGTGAAGATTGGCTTGGGTTGATCCACCTTACGGATCACCGTGGAGTAGGAGCTTAATCTCCAAACCATGTAAATTGTCTTTGTTAGTGCTTGTCTTTGTTTCTTTAGTATTTTTGTTTTTGCTTCTGCTAACCATTTGTGTAGAAACAAAAAGAGGCTATTCACCTCCCTCTAGCCTTCCAAAGATCCCCTACATCGAGGGTCCAAAAGGCTTGAACAATCAATTGGGGTTATGCCCTAGTCGACTGATAGGAGCTAATTGGAGCTCGACTATGGTTGTGTACCACTAATAGTCGACTGTCAGCTTTAGGCAGTCAACTAGCACCCGGATCAATTGACTTCCATGAAGGGAAGTCGATTGATGTAGGTGGACACAGGCACAAAAATATTTGGAGTCCTGATTGCTTGGAGTAGTCGACTGCTGGCTCGATCAATCGACTGCTAGTATGGGAACTCGATTGGTCAGAGTTCCGTTGGGCAATGACGATCGTGATCAGACTTCATCAGAAGCAATTGGATTCGATCAACAGTGGAGTAGTCGACTGTTGGTATGCAACAGTCGACTGCTGATAGGCTCAACGGGAAAATCACTTCTCTATAAAAAAAAAAAAAAAGAGGCATTGGGGAGCTTGAGAGAGCTAGTGCTCTCATTTCAATCTTTTCTCTCAAGCTCACCAAGCCTTCTCCAAGCTTTCTAGTGATCTTAACGTCTTCTTCTCCATTTTAATTCCATCATCTTGTAAGAAGAAGAGTGTAATTGTAAGAAGGCTTCTCTACCTTGGTGTGATCATCAAAATGAGATTTTAGTGAAGACTTGCTAGGGTTGATATACCTTACGGATTGCCGTGGAGTAGGATCATCATCTCCGAACCATGTTAAAGATCTTTGTTAGAATTGATTTTTGTTGTCTTTCGATTTCATTCTTAATTGCATTATTGTTTTTGCTTCCGCTAACATTTAATAGAAATCGAAAGAGGCTATTCACCCCCTCTAGTCAATCCTCAAGGTTCCTACAAGTGGTATCAGAGCCAGGTTCACATCGGAAGATCTAACAATTAACCGGAGAATGATGGCATTTCAAGAGGGATATAGCACGACGCGACCACCTTTCTTCGACGGGAACGACTTCGCCTATTGGAAAGGTAGGATGGAGTATTATTTAATAAATGATATTGATAATTGGTTTAGTGTAGTATATGGATATGGAGCACCACTACTAACAAAAGATTGGACAAGGAAAATGATGAAGAAAGCTCAAGCAAACGCCAAAGCAACAACCACACTCCAATGTGGTTTATCCAAAGAGAAATTGAGCAAAGTTGGACTCTTCGACTCTGCCAAAGAGCTTTGGGAGAAGCTCATTGAGCTCAATGAAGAATCCAAGGAGACAAGGAGAGCCAAGAGGGACCTATTGATAGATCAACTTCAAACCTTTAGCATGAAGACCAATGAGACCATGAGCCAAATGCACGGTAGATTCAAAGAGGTGGCCAACGAACTACACGTCATAGGTGAGGAGGTGGACAACCATGATTTGGTAAGATACATTCTTCAAGATTTTCCTAGAACAACCTTATGGGCATCAATGATAGATGCTCATAAGGTTTCTAGAGATCTTTCCTTAGTTAAATTAGATGAATTGTTTTGTGAATTTGAATTGCATGAGTAAGCTAACACTTCATCAAAGGAGAAAGGTCTAGCCCTTTTTATAGGAAAGAAGGAGGTATATTCATTAGAGTCGGAGGATGAGTCATCAAGTAGTGATGAAGAGTTGCTTGCTAGTGAAGTGGCTCACTACGTCAAGAGGTTTGGTGGAAAATCAAGAAGACTCACAAAGAAGGATGTAAGGAGGATGTTCCAATCCTCAAAAGGCAAATCAAGTAGTAATTCGATTTCTAACACTAATGTTACTTGCTATGGATGCAATAAGAAGGGGCATATCAAGCCAAATTGCCCGAAATTAAAGAAGAAGGAAGAGAAAGAGAAGACGGAAGAGAAAGAGAAGAAGGAAGAGAAAGAGAAGAAGAAAGAGGTCATGGTAGCACAAACAACATGGGACACACGAAGTGTTGAAGACTCATCCGATGAGGAGGAGCTATGCTACATCACACATCATGTGACACTCATGGCATTGGGAGATGACACCGGAGCATCAAGCCAAGAGGAGTCTTCATCAAGCGATGAATCGTCATCCAGTAACGATGAGGTAAAAGACTCCCCTAGAATAGAATTATTATACAAAACTATTGCCTATCTTAAGAATGCATTAGACAAGTCAAAATCTAGGATTAAGGACTTGAAGGTAGAAATTAAGGCAATTAGGAATGAACAATCCTTATGTGATGATTCATGCATGATTAAGGAGGAGAATGAAAAACTTAAGAATGAGATTAGTGAATTAAAGGCATGTTTAAAAAAAAATCACAAATGGCTCAAAATATCTTGACATGATTCTTAGGAACCAAAGAGTCGTTTATAACAAGGCCGACATAGGATATAAATCTAAGGACAAGGAAGTAGCTTATATCTCTTTAATTAATAGAAAGACAACAATTAGGGGTAAGGTTAAGAAGGCTTGGGTCCCAAAGAAGTTTTTGAATGATATTACTGGTCCAAACATTTGGGTGTTGGGGAATTGATCGTCGCTAGAGGGAGGGGTGAATAGCGTTTTTCGTCGTTTGATGGAATTCATTCGTGCGCTTGCTATAATTATATTAGTACACAACAAAAATAGAAAACACAATACAAATACAAATACAAGCACACTATGCAAGATAAACGTGGTTCGAAATCTCAAGGTTCCTACTCCACGGGTTAAGCTCAACGAGCTCGAGTGATGACAACACCACTAATAAAACTCCTTGACAATACGTCGGAGGCGGAGAAACCTCGTACAAGTGATTACAAAAGTAATACAAGGTAAAACAAGAAAATACAAAGTAAACTACAACAATCTATGTAAAGAAAACTTTACAAATGCTCTTTTGAATGCTTGCTTGTTTGGTTGCTTGAGCTGCACTTGGAGACCTTGAATTGCACTAGGAAATCGCCCCAAATCACCCTAAGAAACCATGGCAAAAACCTCCTCCACGAGCTACTTTTATAACCTGCATTCAGGCTGGATTTCGCCTAGCAGCCGACTGATCGAGACCATCAGTTGACTGCTCCTGTAGCCGTTGTCTCTTATGTGAGTAAAACATATAGGGTTTTAGGAGTAGTTTTCGCTCACATCTTGTTACATTTTGTGTTAGTCTCATGCATATGTTACTATATTCTTGCACGCATTGCCTATTTTCTGGTTCGGATGTCTGCTCATTGTACTTTTGTGTGCAGGTTAGCTTTTCTGGTGAAAAAGATGCATTTTCGGAGCAAAAGAAGGACTTTCGCATATAGACACAGAGTGGGATACGGCAAGGGTATGTGGACTCACATGGCCATGTCCAATGGGCGAAGAATAGCACCCCAGGGCCACACACGGCCTGGCCATGTGGAAACACACGGCCGTGTGGCGGCTCGACAGATTTGCACAACTAGGGTTTTTTCCGGATTTTACAGCTGTTCGAGGCGATGTCTATATAAGAATGGCTTTGCCCAAACCCTAGGTGGGAGGCACGACGGCTAGGATGGCACGCCGAAGCCCTAAAAAGCTTCGGTAACTTGCAGCGGGGAGGAGGAATGCCGCTGGAGGTCCACAACTTGCAATACAACGCCGGAGAGAAGATCACGAAGCATCGTATATCTCTATTTCTGTGCTTTATTTTTATTGTATTCAAACTTAAACATGTTTTGTGATTCTTCCTTCGTATTTATGGAGTAGTACTTTCGATTCTAGGATTAGGGAGTAGCTTGTGTACATAAACAATGTTGGTTCATATTAAATTCTGGCCAAAAGTTTGATTTGACAATTGGTAGTTGCTCTCTATTATATTTACGTGTGTTTGGCTTTTCTTCCCCTGTGCTTAGGCGATACGAGGTGGTGACAGCCCTCGCAATCCAAGGAACCTAGGGGTAAACCTAACCTCCCGTAATTGCGGAGAGAAGGGAGCGGTGGAGTCGGAAACGGTCCATCGCAAGGATTGATTTGGCATCCTCGTACCCTCTATCCCGTCCTTTTGGGCGGAGATAGCTCCCGGTGAATGCGGCGGCTCTGTGGGAGAGTGTATGATGTTCCTTCCCCAAAATCGTAGGTAGACGTTTAGACGACGCCAATTGACAACATTGTTCTGTGGTACACAAGCGAAACCAAAGTCCTAGAATCGCCTTTTAAGACCCCAGCATACTCTTTTCCTCCTCCGTGTGACACCGTACAGAGTAGGGTCCACCGATAGTTCTCACCAACCGACTCTCTCAAAGATTACGTCCGAACAATCGCAACCACTTAGTGTATTGGTATTCGAATCTCAGTCCCTGTGGGATCGATAAATCTTTATTACTTGACGACATCCGTGCACTTGCGGGCGTTGAGAACGAGCATGCGCTTTGAGTCCTCGATGGTATCCATTGCGAGATTCGAGGTCGTGTCCATGCGCATCAAGTTTTTGGCGTTGTTGCCGGGGACTGTCGATTCGATATCAAATCGAACAGTGGTGAATTGGATCGGACTTAGGATTAGATTATTTACTTGCTTTATTTTCTTATAGTTTATCTTATTTGCTTTAGTTCTATTTTCCGTATTTAGTTTTTATTTTCAGCAGTAGTTTTTTATTTACTTATTGCATCTTAGATTTTTATTTGCTAGACTTATTTATTTTCTGCTTTTAGCATTAGGTTAGCACTCTTAACTTAGTGGTTTGGTTTGTCGTATGCTTAGACGATTAGGGTCGGAAGGTTTAATTCCGATCGACTTAGAGATTGAGCGAACCTTTCACCGTCGGAGAGTAGCACAACGAAAGATGGAAGATCAAGCTGCATCCGAGGTGAACATAGGAAGTCGACCTCTACGGGACTACGCAGCTCCTAGCGCTAGAGGATTCAGGCCGAGCATAGCTGGACCATCTATTTCGGCGAATAACTTTGAGCTGAAGCCGACCCTTATACATATGGTCCAGCAGAGCCAATTCGGGGGAGCTACGACTGAAGACCCGAACCGACATCTTAAGGCTTTTCTCAAAATCTGCTCAACTATAAAACTAAACGGAGTCCCTTCTGACGTGATCCGCCTGAGCCTGTTCCTGCTTTCACTGTGGGATAAGGCTAAGGCTTGGCTTCACTCTCTACCCTCTGGCAGCATCACCACATGGGAGCAGTGTGAGCAGCAGTTTCTGAATAAATACTTCCCACCAAGTAAGACTGCTCACATGCACCATATTATCACAAGTTTTCGCCAGAAGGAGGGAGAGTCCTTATTCGAAGCATGGGATCACTACAAGGGGCTACTTTATCAATTCCCCCACCACGGACTGGAGTGGTGGCTAGTGATCCACATTTTCTATAATGGGATCGCTTACGCCACAAAGATGTCCCTAGATTCTGCCGCAGGAGGAGCACTAATGAACAAAACCATAGAAGAGGCAGAGGAGCTTATCGAAGAGGTGGCACAAAATCACCATCAATGGGCTTCCGAACGTGGTCAACCCACGCCTGTAGCAGAACGATACACTGTCAACTCCATGGACCACCTTTCGGCAAGGATGGACACGCTCAGCAGACGGTTTGAATCTTTCAATCCTTCATCTGCATACGCGGCCATTGATTTTGGAGAGGGAGCGACAGCGTATTGTGAGGACCACTATGGAGGGCAGGGGACCTCAGACGAGCAGATTGAGTATTGTGACGCGATTGGGGACTATGATCAAAGGCCCCACAACCCATACTCTAATACCTACAATCCCGGATGGAGAAATCACCCGAATTTCTCCTGCAAAAATAACTCGGGAAACCCCCAACCATCCGGAGGGTATGTGCAACAGCAGGGCAATGGGCAGCGACCACAGAAGTCCAGACTGGAAATGATGATGGAGGACTTCATCACTACCCAAACTAAGGCCAATGAGGAATTTCGTCACCAACATCAGAAGTCTGAAGAAGCACTGAGAGACTTGAAGGCCATAGTTGACGGCCTTGCAAGTCATACCCGGATGTTGGAGACACAAGTGGCCCAAATAGCCTAATCCGTGTCACAACCTGTGAAGAACTCTCCGGTGAGCCAAGGAAAAGAGGAAGGAGTGGGGCAGAGTAGCCAATTCGCCAAGGGGTGTGCAGCCATGATTACCACCCTACCCCTGCCGAGTTTGAAGAGAAGATTCCAGATACCAAGACCCCGTGAATTTGTTATCCCCTGCTCGATTTATGGGGAGAGCTTCGAAGAAGCACTATGCGACTTGGGGTCATCAGTCAGTGTGATGTCCTACGCATATTTTCTGAAAATGGGACTGAGCGGGCTCCAACCAATGAATCTTGGTATTCGTATGGGGGATGATTCAGTTAAGGAGCCCGTTGGCCTGCTACCATACGTTCCTATGATGATTGAGGATTTTGTGATACCCACGGACTTCATCATACTGGACACAGGACCGAATCCTCAGAATTCTATCATTCTGGGAAGGCCTTTTCTAGCAACCGCAAGGGCGTGCATAGATGTGAAGACACATCAGATCTCCCTGGAGGTAGACGGGGAGATCATCCTTTTCAGCCTTTCGGAGCACAGAGCTCCCTACCTTGACGGCTTCATATTTAGCAGAATGAAGCCAGAACCTCCGGATCAAGATTTCGAGATGGATGAATGGAGGTTCACTGAACCACCAGAGCCGAGTTGATAGTAGAGTGCAGTCGAGCTAAATGACCTTAAACAAAACACTTATTGGGAGGCAACCCAAGTTTAGTTTTAGATTTCTCTTTTTGATTGCATTGCATACGTTTGTTTGATTTTAGTTTTGATTTCCATCACATTTAGAGTTAGGAATAGAAAAGAACTTTGCTAGGCAAAAATGAGACCTATATTAGCCTGCATGGTGAAGTGTATGAGAAAATTTGGGCCATGGTGCATGAATGGGCGAAAAATGGGGACACACGGCCTGGCCGTGTGTTTTCCCACGGTCGTCCCCGATTGACCAGAGGCGCACATGGCCTGGCTGTGTGTTTTCACATGGTCGTGGCGCGTGAGGTTAATGTTGGGGATTTGAGGCCGCTAGAGGGGGGGTGAATAGCATTGTGACCGTACGAAGATGGAATTCGATCGTGATCGTGTCTACAATTTCGTTAGCGCAGCAGAATATAGAAATGAAAGCAATAACGAAATACAACAATCACGAACACAAAGATATAACATGGTTCGGAATCGAACGGTTCCTACTCCACGGATCGAGCTCTAAAGAGCCCTAGTGATGCACACGCACTCACTAATCACAAATACTCCTTCTCGACACAAGTCGGAGGTGGAGAAACCTCTTACAATAAGATTACAACAATAATCTAAATACAACAAGCAAATATAAGAAGAAATATAACAAGAGAAGTAAAGAACACTTTACAAAAACTCTTTAGAAGCTTGCTTGTTGATTGCCTTGGAATAGCACTTGAAAGCCCTGATTTGCAACAGCAAATCGCTTCAAAACGTCCAAGAAAATTGGTTGCAAAAACCCTCTCGTCGAGCTCCTTTTATCCTTGCGCGCGACCTAGATTTCCGCCCATTAGTCGACTGCCATAAGTCCCCAGTCGACTGATGCCACTGTTGTCGTGAGACAACGGCTCGATCCACGCTGGAAAAACTCCAACGGATCTCTTGGCAGTCGACTGCCAACATTGGCAGTCGACTGCCAGCCGCGTAGTCGACTGCCCAGTCGGCTACGGAGCATTCTGTGCTCGCGGCTGAACTAGCGATGACTCATCGACTTTGGCGTCATTGCCGTAGACATCGGGTTCGATCGCTCCAATGAGCATGAGCGACCCATCTCTTAAACGGCAGTCGAACTCAAGTCGACTCACGGCAGTCGAACCGGCCATAATGCCAGTCGACTGCCAACCTCAAGGATGAGGTTTTAACCCAAGTATGGTGCCCCCATACTTGCTAGACCACCCTTAGCCTAGACCTAAGCCTTCTAGCCACCTCCATCAGCCTCACGCCTCTCGGATCCCTCCAAGTCATCCATGACTTGTTCATCCATCGCACTAGCCTCCAGGTGCTTCCCTCGGCTATGTCATGCTAACGGTGTCTACACCGCCAAGGCACATTGGACTTACGCCGCCAAGACTCCGCTTGGACTTTACGCCGCCAACCATTGGTCTTATGCTGCCAAGACTCCCGCTTGGACTTTACGCTGCCAATATCAAACCCTTAGACTTCTCAAATGCCAAGACTCAAGCTTGGACTTTCCCTTGCCAACCCATGTTGGACTTTCCATGCCAAGACCCATGCTTGGACTTTCCATTTGCCAAGACCCATGCTTGGACTTCTCATTTGCCAAGACCCATGCTTGGACTTCTCATGCCAAGTACTCAAGACTTGGACTTTCCTTGCCAACCCATGTTGGACTTTTCATGCCAAGACCATGCTTGGACTTTCCTTGTCAACCCATGTTGGACTTTACATTGCCAAGACCCATGCTTGGACTTTTACATTGCCAAGACCCATGCTTGGACTTTTCATGTGCCAAGTGTCCCACTTGGACTTTTCATGCCAAGTACTCAAGACTTGGACTTTACCAAATACTAAGTGTTCCACTTGGACTTTCCCATGACAATTACATTGTCATATGTTTTTGTCGAAACATCAAAACATCACTCGAGTCAAACTCGAGTCCTGGTCAATCGTGACCTGGGCCGATTGCACCAACAATCTCCCCCTTTTTGATGTTTGACAAAAACCAAACAAATCATCTAAGTTAGACCACTAACTCAAATCCCTTACCAATTATCCCAAATTGGTAAACACTCTCCAAATGTTCTCCCCCAAACATTCTCCCCCTTTTTGACTAACATCAAAAAGGTTATCTCTCCAAGGAGGTCAATGTCTCATGTCCCAATGAGATCTTACAATCTCCCCCTTTTTAACCTAAAAATATCTAGGATGCCTACCATCTTCCTAGTGATAAGTCACATATCACTCAAGAGAGGCAATCCTATAATCTCTCCCAATTTTCAAATTGGGTATCAAAAACCCATCAATTTTCCCAATTGATGATACTCTCCCAATAACTTCTCCTCTCTAAGGAGAAAAACACATCCATCATCCCAAGATGGATAACTCCCCCTAAAGGCTTGCTCCCCCTTGACCATTGCACCAACAATGTCCTTGGGAAGCCCCTAAGCCAATAGGAACTCTAAACCATCAAAATTAAGGTTCTAAGTTCAACATAGAACTTTCACTCACCCTAAATTTGATACTTTGACCTAACACATCTCCTAATCCATATCCAATGGATTTTCACCCTTTATAATGCTTTTTAAAGCATATCCTAGGGTTAAGAGTGATTAGGAACCTTTTCCATAGCTGAACACGGGCTAAACAAACCTTGTTAACCCGAAATCAGACTGATGACTCACAAGAATCGATCATTGCCACTCACATCGATCACGCGCCACACAGAGGCGATCGGTGATAACTAAAAATCTCGATTTTCAGCTATCAGAAATGAATTTTGAAAATTCATAAATAATTATACGTAATTCGAAAAATCATGAAAATTCATACGTATAATACTTATGACACACACAATGGGTGAAAAATATTTGAAAATTATTTTACCCATAAAATAGTGAGTTTGATACAAAACTCAAAACCATTGAAATTTTCAATGTTTTGGCCCTATTTTGTATCAACTCTATCAATGGTGATTGCTATCAAAAGATAGACTTCACCAAGGTTTTTCAAAATAATTTTAAAATGTTTTCAAAACCTTATTTTGGATCATATTCCTTGGGCTCTATGTACATGACTTGTACACATGCTTTCCTAATGATCCACAAATGAAACAAGATGAGTTTTAGTTCATCTAGATGCAAAAACTATGCACCTTGAACTTAACTCATCCTAGCATCTCACATGTATCTAGGGTGTATAAATACACATACATGTCAATTGGATGTGAGATGTGGGTTTTGGTTCATTTAATCTAGGGTTTCATGCATTTTTCTAAGGCAACCCTACTTGATTCCCTTATAAATGAGACTCCAAATCATGCCATTGTCCTTAAATCAATTTCAATCAAATTATCTTAAATGCATGAGTGATTATGGCATTAATGAAGATATAAATAAGTATATGCTCATAATCATGATGTCATGGCATAAAATGAAGTCTAAAAACACATGATATTTAAAACCTTAATCTTAAACATAAACATGACATATAAATGATGAGAATGAACATGATGTCATGTCATGGCATATGGCAAATCAAAGCATGGCAAATAAGATATAAAGGTATGTAATACCTAAATTTTAATATTAATTTCCATTTTATATAATTAAGTATATTTTGCCATATTAACCTAAATTGTGCCAATTCGACCATTTTATCAAGCTTCTCAAATAATATTGGCACACCCTAAAATCTTTTAGGATGATAATTCAAGTCTATTTCCAAGGTAACCATAACCTTGAAAATATCCTAAAGTGTCACCTTTACCATGGTTGAGTTAACTACCCATCCAATCAAGGTTGGCACACCCTAAACCCATCTAGCGTGAATCAATCACGCTCTTAGGAACCCAAAACCGATTTGAGCTCCTAGGGTTAATTAGGTATTCCTTAGGGATAACCTCCCCCGATACCTTCTTAATGACCCTTCTAGGCTTAGAAGCCTTGGTCATTTTGGTTTTGCCATGGTTAACTCTAGGGGTGACTCCCCTTGTAACCTTCTTAGTGGCTTCCCTAGGTTTCCTAGAAACCCTAGCCACTAGGCACACACCATGGTCAACTCTAGGGATGACTTCCCTATTGACCTTAGTCTTCCTAGACCTAGTTTGTGTTCCATAATCAAATGGAACACTATGGTAAGCCACCTTAGGCTTAGGTTTGTGACACAAACCTTGCTTGCCCTTGGTTGACTTTTTGACTCTTAGGTCCTAGGTGTTGACTTTGACTTTTGGACCTAGAAGTTTGACTAATTGACCCTTGCATTTGATTTTGCATAACCTTAAGGGTCTTTTCAAGTTTTTCAAGCCTTGACCTCAAGGCTTGGTTCTCTAATTCTAATTGCCCAATTTTAGAATTTTGATTTAGACCATGGGCATGGTTCTTCCTAGGCATATGCCTAGTCCATTTAGGGTTAAGGCCTAGATGTTCTCCTATTTTCTTAATGCTTTCCTTAGGTAATATATTTTTAGGGACATTAGTCTCAAATTTCTTCTTATTTCCTAAGTGAACACTCTTAGCACCTAAACAAAAGTATTTATTTCTATTAGCATGCTTTTCATGGCAAATTGCAAGAGAATTAAAATTCCTAGCATGCTTTTGACTTTTAAATTTAGAAGATGCATTATTGAAATATACCTTAGGGTTTGCCTTGGAGGCTCTCCCTACATGTATAGCTCCTTCTTGGGTCTTTTTGCTCCCCCTAGGACATTGATTTGTAATGCCCCTAGTTGCACTTGAAGCAAATGACTTGCTCCTTGCTTTTCTTGGCATTGGGAACACCGGCTTCATTGACCTTTGGAACCGGTTGAGCCTTCTTGACCCTTTTTGGACACTTACTCTTGTAGTGTCCGGATTTCTTACACTCAAAACAAATGATATGAATTTTATTTGAACCTTGAGTGTTTGAGTTACCTAGGGTATTTGTGGTGGTGGGTGCCGGAGTTGGAGCTTCTCCATCTTGACCGGATGTGGAAGCTTCTTCTTGTTGCTCCGGAGTGGAGATCCTTTCCTCCCCCTCAATCCTAGAAGTAGATGCTTCTTCCACCTCTTCTACTTCTTCTTTCTCCGATTCGGAAGTTGACTCCATCTCAACTTCCGATTCCTCACTCTCACTTGAAGATGAGCTCTCCTCTTCATCCTCCTTGTCTTCTTGGATTGAATGAGGCTCTTCATGGAATTTTGCCAATATGTTCCATACCTCTTTGGCGTCTTTACAATCCCCATAGTCACCTAGGCTACACAAGATGTCATTAGGAATTAAATCAAATATAAATTTGATTACCTTCTTATTTTTCTTGAATTGTCATAGTTGTTCTACACTCCATTTCTTCTTCTTGAGACATTCTCCCTTTGGTCCCTTAGGATATTCAAATCCTTCCATCAAGGCAGACCATTCCTCAAGGTCTCTCATCATCAAAAACTCTTCAATTCTCGCCTTCCAAGAATTGAAACCTTCTCGTCCATACAATGAATAAGGGACTGGTGTGTTGATGTCCCATCCTAATTGCCCTTCCATCTTCACCCTCTAGCTTTTTGTCTAAGCTCCCGGCGGTTAGTCCGTAGAAGAGCCCCGGGCTCTGATACTAATTGTTGGGGATTTGAGGCCGCTAGAGGGGGGTGAATAGCGTTGTGACCGTACGAAGATGGAATTCGATCGTGATCGTGTCTACAATTTCGTTAGCGCAGCAGAATATAGAAATGAAAGCAATAACGAAATACAACAATCACGAACACAAAGATATAACGTGGTTCAGAACCGAACGGTTCCTACTCCACGGATCGAGCTCTAAAGAGCCCTAGTGATGCACACGCATTCACTAATCACAAATACTCCTTCTCGACACAAGTCGGAGGTGGAGAAACCTCTTACAATAAGATTACAACAATAATCTAAATACAACAAGCAAATATAAGAAGAAATATAACAAGAGAAGTAAAGAACACTTTACAAAAACTCTTTAGAAGCTTGCTTGTTGATTGCCTTGGACTAGCACTTGAAAGCCCTGATTTGCAGCAGCAAATCGCTTCAAAACGTCCAAGAAAATCGGTTGCAAAAACCCTCCCGTCGAGCTCCTTTTATCCTTGTGCGCAA
This sequence comes from Wurfbainia villosa, assembly GCA_025175895.1. NCBI lineage: Eukaryota > Viridiplantae > Streptophyta > Magnoliopsida > Zingiberales > Zingiberaceae > Wurfbainia > Wurfbainia villosa. The sequence goes on from CM046005.1 coordinate 3,979,978, forward strand.
CCTGGATTTCCGCCCATCAGTCGACTGCCATAAGTCCCCAGTCGACTGATGCCACTGTTGTCGTGAGACAACGGCTCGATCCACACTGGAAAAACTCCAACGGATCTCTTGACAATGATCGCTAACATTGGCGATCATTCGCCCAACAGAGTCGATCGCCTACGGCTACGGAGCATTTTGTGTGCTCGCAATGAACTAGCGATCAATGCCGACCCTTGGCGATCGCCAGACATCATCGATCGCCATTGCTCAATGAGCAGCCGACCGCCAGATTCGGCTCTTAAACGGCAGTCGAACTCAAGTCGACTCACGGCAGTCGAACCGGCCATAATGACAGTCGACTGCCAACCCCAAGGATGAGGTTTTAACCCAAGTATGGTGCCCCCATACTTGCTAGATCACCCTTAGCCTAGACCTAAGCCTTCTAGCCACCTCCATCATCCTCACGCCTCTCGGATCCCTCCAAGTCATCCATGACTTGTTCATCCATCGCGCTAGCCTCCAGGTGCTTCCCTCGGCTATGTCATGCTAACGGTGTCTACACCGCCAAGGCACATTGGACTTACGCCGCCAAGACTCCGCTTGGACTTTACGCCGCCAACCATTGGTCTTATGCTGCCAAGACTCCCACTTGGACTTTACGCTGCCAATATCAAACCCTTGGACTTCTCAAATGCCAAGACTCAAGCTTGGACTTTCCCTTGCCAACCCATGTTGGACTTTCCATGCCAAGACCCATGCTTGGACTTTCCATTTGCCAAGACCCGTGCTTGGACTTCTCATTTGCCAAGACCCATGCTTGGACTTCTCATGCCAAGTACTCAAGACTTGGACTTTCCTTGCCAACCCATGTTGGACTTTTCATGCCAAGATCATGCTTGGACTTTCCTTGCCAACCCATGTTGGACTTTACATTGCCAAGACCCATGCTTGGACTTTTACATTGCCAAGACCCATGCTTGGACTTTTCATGTGCCAAGTGTCCCACTTGGACTTTTCATGCCAAGTACTCAAGACTTGGACTTTACCAAATGTCAAGTGTTCCACTTGGACTTTCCCATGACAATTACATTGTCATATGTTTTTGTCGAAACATCAAAACATCACTCGAGTCAAACTCGAGTCCTGGTCAATCGTGACCTGGGTCGATTGCACCAACAGTTAAAAGGGGCGAGTCGTGTGTTTTCACCCCATTTGCGTCGTGTGTTTCAAAAGTTCTTGCCCTAGCCGTGTGATTTCACTTTCCCCTTCCTCTAGAAGCATTTATAATCTCTAAAGAAGCCAAAAGGAGCAAGGATGAGGAGGACCAAGACTGTAGCATCCTGATCTGGCGCCTCGGAGCAACGAACAAGGAGAGTCGACGCCCCTCAAGCTCCGGAAGAGGGTAACGCCCTACCCCCTCTAATTTTTCGCAATAATGAACATAGGGATAGGTACAATATGCTCTCTACCCGTAAACTTACTGCTACTAGGTACTTAGATGAGGATTTGCTAGAATCTTTAGGTTTGTTGGGTGACATGCAAACCCTATTTGCAAAAATGGGGTGGGAAGAGATTATGGGAATAAATCACCTAACCTACCCTAGGATAGTTTTGGAATTTTTGAGTTCTTTAGAGGCGGAAGTTTTAACGGGTAGAGAGAGCGAGGAGGGTAGGATAACTTTTAGGCTTTTTAATATTGAGCATGAGTGGACCCTTCACCAATGGAACTCATGCTTTGGCTTGCCAAGTGGGGGAGACAGAATGACTCCTAATGGGTACAACTCTCGTATGATTTGGACTGAGTTGATAGGGGAGCACGCTTATGACCCATCTAGGGTCAAAGCGTCGCACCTCCAAAACCTCGTCTTTCGATACCTACACCGCATCATGGCCAGTACCATATTTGGTCGTGGGGAGAGTGACGATGTAGTCAGAGCCAGCGAGCTACTTTGCTTGTGGGATATGCTACAAGAAAGGAGTAGCATCGATGTAGGGTCCCACTTCATTAGACACTTAGTGAAGATGGGCAAAGCAGCACGCGGAGAGATCAATGTGGGAGGCCTACTTACCCACATTTGTTATAGGATGGGGTACGACTACACAACATTAGAGAGTATAGAGGAGAGCCCTAGAATCGACCTAGGAGTATGCATCGCCATGAAGATGATTGTAAGAGAAGGAGACTCCTTATGCTATGTAAGGAAAAATCTTACGGCCCTTAGGCTCCTCGGCCCGGATCGTACCACCATCGCTATACGCGCCAACTGGTGCTTAGACCTGATAGTGGAGTCCCCTCCACATGAGGGACCATCCACATCAGCGCCCATCTCTCCACCTTTGTATTACTCTCCCTCCAGTCCACACATGCATAGGAGCCCATCTTTTTCTACTTTTGAGCAGGATGCAAATATGTCAGCCTATGATTTCTCAGAGTTCTGATCATGCCTCGACGACATTTACACTGAGAAGCAGACGCAGAGGTAGCGATGGGAGGAGCAGAACGCCTACCAGCAGGCGGAGTTCCAGGGATTCCGGGAGAATTTCCAGCGGGCTGAGGAGTTTTACGATGAGGCCCGCATATACTTCCAGGAGGAGGCTGCTCGTCGCCAGGATGAGGCCGCCTACCGCAGGGAGATGCGGCAGCATATACACGCCCAGCAGGCACAGTGGGCTAGGGAGGAGGAGCACCGAGCAGCCGCTGCATCCACCAGTTCCCAGATCGACCACATATATATGTGGTATTAACGGCTCAGCAGGAGGTTCTCCCAAGATCCAGAGATGCCCAGGCTCCCAGACTTTCCACCTCGTCCACCCTATTAGAGGTATATTTTCATTTAAGTCTGGGAGGGGAGACCCCAGGATCTATTTTGTTTTGTTTCTTAGCAGTAGTTTCTTTTCTGGTATTTTCATTCATTTGTTCATGCATGCATGAGTTGTTTAGTTCCTTTCAGTACTTAATTTTTGGTGTCTGTAAAGCTACCTCAGTAGTATTTTTGAAAGTTGCTTACATGAGTTGTTCCCATAAGTAGCTTAACTCTATTTATCTTGTGGTATTTTATTCTATTCGCTCTATTGAATGTTCTAGACTTGCATTGGTTAGCTTCATTTTTGCACTTACACATGTTGAACATTCTGAAAGGGAGAATCTAGTACATACCTAGTTATAATTCACTTCAATAGTCTAGTACTTTGGAATCCATAGGTGACTCTAGGTTTAGCATTTTAGTTACTAGAGATGCTCGGATTGTGTAAGCCCATTTGGAAAAATAAAAATCCCTGTGAGCCAAAAAAAATTTAAAAAAAAAGAGAGAGAGAAAAAGAAATTAGAAAAGAAAAAAAAAAGAGAAAAGAAAAAGAGGGATAAAAAAATAGTTGTCATAGGTGGAAATAGCTAGGTTCCACTTTGAGACCGAGTTAGGTTACTGGGGAAACACCTCCCAATTTCTCTCAATACCGAGCACGCCTTTGAAACTTTATTCTAGATCTAGGGAACGCCCCTCGCTTTGGGCAGGTAAGTGCCTAAGAGCCGGAAACCTTAGGAAAGCTATGGGGTGATGACTTAACTCACCATGGAACAGGCATCCCCTAAGAATGATTCGCCTAGCACGAGCACGAGGAACTAACTTAGTGAATTTTTAGAACATATCTATTTTGCTTTGATTGCAAATATCACCTGATAAATTTAGTTAGCATGTTAATTATTGAACAATATCCTTTTAAAATTTTATGGCACTGAGGTTTGCTTGAGGACAAGAAAAGATTTAAGTCTAGGGGAAGTGATGTGAGCAAAACATATAGAGTTTTAGGAGTAGTTTTCGCTCACATCTTGTTATATTTTGTGTTAGTTTCATGCATATGTTACTCTATTCTTGCACACATTGTCTATTTTCTAGTTCGGAGATCTGCTCATTGTACTTTTATGTGCAGGTTAGCTTTCCTGGTGAAAAAGAGCAAAAGAAGGACTTTCGCAGCTAGACGCAGAGTGGGACATGGCCAAGGCGTGTGGATTCACATGACCGTGTCCAATGGGCGAAGAATAGCACCCCAAGGCCACACACGGCCTGGCCATGTGGAAACACACGGTCGTGTGGCGGCCCGACGGATTTGCGCGACTTGGGCTTTTTTTGGATTTTACAGCGGTCCGAGGCGATGTCTATATAAGGATGGCTCCGCCCAAATCCTAGGAGGGAGGCACGATGGCTAGGACGGCACGCGGAAGCCCTAAAAAGCTTCGATAACTCGCAGAAGGGAGGAGGAACGCCGTCGGAGGTCCACAACTTGCAATACAACGCCGGAGAGAAGATCACGAAGCATCGTATATCTCTATTTTTGTGCTTTATTTCTATTGTATTCGAACTTAAACATGTTTTGTGATTCTTCCTTCGTATTTATGGAGTAGTACTTTCGATTCCAGGATTAGGGAGTAGCTTGTGTACATAAACAATGTTGGTTCATATTAAATTTTGGCCAAAAGTTTGATTTGACAATTGGTAGTTGCTCTCTATTATATTTACGTGTGTTTGGCTTTCTTTCCGCTGTGCTTAGGTGATACGAGGTGATGACAGACCTCGCAATCTAAAATTTAGGAGGTTTGATCTAAGGAACCTAGGGGTAAACCTGACCTCCCGTAACTGCGCGGAGAAGGGAGCAGTGGGGTCGAAAATGGTCCACCGCAAGGATTGATTTGGCATCCTCGTACCCTCTATCCCGTCCTTTTGGGCGGAGATAGCTCCCGGTGAATGCGCCGGCTCTGCGGGAGAGTGTATGATGTCCCTTCCCCAAAACCGTAGGTAGACGTTTAGACGACGCCAATTGACAACATTGTTCTGTGGTACACAAGCAAAACCAAAGTCCTAGAATCGCCTTTTAAGACTCAGGCATACTCTTTTCCTCCTCCGTGTGACACCGTACAGAGTAGGGTTCACCGATAGTCCTCACCAACCGACTCTCTCAGAAATTATGTCCAACAATCGCAACCACTTAGTGTATTGGTATTCGAATCCCAGTCCCTATGGGATCGATAAATCTTTATTATTTGACGACATCCGTGCACTTGTGGGCATTGAGCACGAGCGTGCACTTTGAGTCCTCGACGGTATCGGTCATGAGATTCGAGGTCGCATCCATGCGCATCAGTCTCACAATGGCTCGAGTCATGTTTGATAAGTTCCAATGGATAGACCATCAGTCGACTGATCATGCCCATCAGTCGATTGATCGAGCCATCACTTGACTGTCAAACCCTAACAGTCGACTCTAGAACCTTCTGTGCCCGTGACATCGACCATTAGTCGACTGGCAGACATAACAGTCGACTGATTAGGCCATCAGTTGACTGCCCAATGCTGGCAATCGACTGTCAGGCCTTTTCCTGCAGTCGAACTTCAGTCCACTCCCATCAGTCGACTCGTTATAGTCCCAGTCGATTGATACAAGTTGACTCGGCTGCTAAGTGTCAAAACACTTGACCAGTCGACTGGTCCATAACCCCAGTCGACTGTCAAATCTCAAAAATGAGATTTAACCCCAAGTATGATGCCCTCATACTTGCTAGACCACCCTTAGCATCGACCTAAGCCTTCTAGCCACCTCCGTCAGCCTCACACCTATCGGATCCCTCCAAGTCATCCATGACTTGTTCATCCATACGCTAGCCTTCAGGTGCTTTCATCGACTATTGTCATGCTAATGTGGTCTACACCGCCAAGGCACATTGGGCTTACGCTGCCAAGACTACCGCTTGGACTTTACGCTGCTAACCATTAGACTTATGCTGCCAAGACTCCACCCTTGGACTTTACGCCGCCAATATCACCCCTTGGACTTTCCTTGCCAACCCATGTTGGACTTTCCATTTGCTAAGACTCAAGCTTGGACTTTCCCTTGCCATGACCCATGCTTGGACTTTCCATGGCAACTCATGTTGGACTTTCCAATTGCCAAGACTCAAGCTTGGACTTTCCCTTGCCAAGACCCATGCTTGGACTTTCAATCATATGGTCAATCCCATGTCAACCATATAGTCAAACAATGGTCAAAAAATCGTCAAACATCAAAATACCACTCGAGTCAAACTCGAGTCCGATCAATCATAACACGGGTTGATTGCACCAATAATCTCCCCAAAACATTGTCAAACATCGAAACACTACTCAAGTCAAACTCGAGTCCGGTCAATCATAACCTGGGCTGATTGCACCAACAATCTCCCCCTTTTTGATGTTTGACAAAAATCACAAAACCATTAAGTTAGGCTACCTAACTCAAATCTCCTTACCAATTCTCCCAAATTGGTAATCCCGCTAATTCTCCCTCTTTTTGACATACATCAAAAAGGTTCTCCCCAAGGGTGTCAATGTCTCATATCCCAATGAGATCTTACGATCTCTCCCTTTGTCTAAAAACACCTAGGATGCCTTCACTCTTCCTAGTGATAAGTCTCATATCACTAAAGAGAGTCAATCCTCACACTCTCCCAATTTCTAAATTGGGCACCTCATATTCCCATTTCTCTCCCTCATGAGGAAGAACACATCCACCATCCCATGATAGATACCTCCCCCTAAAGGCTTGCTCCCCCTTGACCATTACACCAACAATATCCTTGGAGAGTCCCTAAGCCTATAGGAACACTAAACCATCAAAATTTAGGGTAAAAGTTCAACCTTGAACTTTCACACACCTTAAAATTTGATACACACCCTAAACAACTCTCTTAATCCATATCCTATAGATTTTTACCCTTTCAATTGTTTTCCAAAGCATATCCTAAGGTTAAGAGCAGTTAGGGTAGCCTAACATTACTGAAACATGGGTTTAACATCCTTGTTTACCCGAAATCAGCTCTGGCAATCGACTCTTACAAATACCATGACGTATGCATCGATCGACTACCATAAATTTGCGATCATTGATTTATGAATGCAAATTTAAATCAAAAGAAATTCAAAAATTCATAAGTAATTATACATAATACGAAAAATCATGAAATTTCATATGTATAATACTTATGACAAATACAATGGGTGAAAAATATTTGAAAATTAATTTACCCACAAAATAATGAGATTGACACAAAGTTCAAAACCATTGAAAAGTTCAATGTTTTGACCCTACTTTGTATCAACTCTTTCAATGGTGATTGCTATCAAAAGATAGATTTTACCAAGGTTCTCTAAAATGATTTTAAAATATTTTTGAAAATCTATATTGGATCATGATCATGTTAGACTATCCGAGCCATAAAAACTGCTTTTTGCATTACGGAAACCTAGGAAGTCGGCCACGGATCCGTGCGAAGATAAACTAAATTACATGTACATGTTTAAAAACCTTAGATCTACTCTAGATCTACATGTTTAGAGTTTTACCCTTGATGCGACACCCTTCGCTTATTCCGCTCGTCCAAACGGCTTGCCGGAACTCGAGAGTGTCAAATGTACACTCCTCTATCAGTATCCACATGAGCAATAGGTGGAGAAAAGACAACCTAGTGTTGGTGCAATCGGCCCAGGTCACGATTGACCAGGAATCGAGCTTGGCTCGAGAGATGTTTTGATGTTAGACAAAAATATATGACAATGTAATTGTCATGGGAAAGTCTAAGTCTTGGGTACTTGGCATGGAAAGTCCAAGTGGGACACTTGGCATTTGGGAAAGCCCAAGCATGGGTCTTGGTAATGTAAAGTCCAAGCATGGGTCTTGGCAAGGTAAAGTCCAAGTCATGGGTACTTGGCATGAAAAGTCCAAGCATGGGTCTTGGCATGGAAAGTCCAACATGGGTTAGCAAGGGAAAGTCCAAGCTTCAGTATTGGCATTTGAGAAGTCCAAGGGGTTTGATATTGGCAGCGTAAAGTCCAAGGGTGAAGTCTTGGTAGCATAAGTCCAATGGTTGGCAGCGTAAAGTCCAAGCGGAGTCTTGGCGGTGTAAGTCCAATGTGCCTTGGCGGTGTAGACACCGTTAGCATGACATAGTCGATGGAAGCACCTGAAGGCTAGCGCGATGGATGAACAAGTCATAGATGACTTGGAGGGATCCGAGAGGCATGAGGCTGATTGAGGTGGCTAGAAGGTTTAGGTCTAGGCTAAGGGTGGTCTAGCAAGTATGGGGGAACCATACTTGGGCTAAAACCTCATGTTTGAGGTGTGCCAGTCGACTGGTGTCATGTGACAGTCGACTGGCCTGAGTCAACTAGGGTTTGACTGTGGGAATTGCCCTAGCAGTCGACTGTCATAGGTGGGCAGTCGACTGATTGGCTGAGCAGTCGACTGATCTTGTGATCAGTCGACTGGTGCTCATGAAATCGAGCACAGAATGGAGTCGAGACTCGACTGGTTGAGACTCGACTGGTCGAGACTCGACTGGTCGAGTGAAGGCTCCATCAGTCGACTGATGGGTATGATCAGTCGACTGATGATGGATCCGTTGGACTTATCCATCGTCGATCTAGCCATTGTCTCACGACAACAGTGGCATCAGTCGACTGACGGTCCCAAGCAGTCGACTGATCGATTTTTTCCATCACGGGTTGAAGCTATAAAAGGAGCTCATGATGGAGGAAAAAGCAATGGTTTCTTGAGGGCTTTTGGGGCGATTTGCTGCTGCAAATCAGGGTCTCCAAGTGTAAGTCAAGCTACCAAGCATTCAAGCAATCTAAAGGCATTTGTAAAGTAATTTCTTTACTTGTATTGCATTGTATTTCATTATAATTGCTTGTTGTACTTAGTTTATTGTTGTAAACTATTGTACGAGGTTTCTCCACCTCCGACTTTTGTCGAGAAGGAGTATTTGTGATTAGTAAGTGTGTGTGCATCACTAGAGCTCTTTAGAGCTCGATCCGTGGAGTAGAAACCATTCGGTTCCGAACCACGTTATATCTCGTGTTGTGAATTGTGTTTGTCTTGTTTCGCTATTGTATTATTTCTATTTCCGCTGTGCTAACAAAATTGTAGAGACAAACGCAACGAATTCCATCATCGAACGAGCACGACGCTATTCACCCCCCCCCTCTAGCGGGCGCACAGGTCCTAACAAGTGGTATCAGAGCGAGGCCGCTCTTCAAGGTTTAACAACTAAGGGAGTACGCTAGAGGGTGAAGATGGATGTCGAAGAACAATTAGGATGGGACATCAACACACCCGTTCCCTACACCCTATATGGACGAGAAGGCTTCAATTCTTGGAAGAGAAGAATTGAAGATTTTATTATGATGAGAGATTTTGAGGAATGGTCCATTTTGATGGATGGATTTGAATATCCAAGAGGACCAAGAGGTGGATTCTTCAAAAAGAAGAGATGAACCGAAGAGCAAGTCCAAGCATCCGAGAAAAATGATAAGGTGATAAAAATTTTAATTGATTTAATGCCTAACAATATCTTGTGTATGTTAGGTAATTATGTAAATGCCAAGGAGCTATGGAGCCAAGTGGCAAAGCTCCATGAAAATTTATCATCGGTCCAAGAAGAAGAAGAAGAAGAAGAGGAGTGCTCACCCTCTCAAGCTCAAGCAAGCACATCGCCATCTAAAGAGCTTGAGGAGTCGGAAGTTGATAGGGAGTCAACTCTCGGATCGATGGAGGAAGTGGAAGAAGCATCCAACTCAAGGATTGAGGTGGAGGAGAGAACTTCCACACCAGAATATCAAGAAGAAGCTTCGACATCCGGTCAAGATGAAGAAGCTCATAATCCAACTCCGGCACCTACCATCACAAATACCCTAGGTAACTCAAGCAATTTAGGTTTAAATAAAAATCATATAATTTGCTTTGAGTGTAGGAAAAGTGGGCATTACAAGAGCAAATGCCCAAAGAGAGTAAGAAAAGCTCCACCGACACCAAAAGTTAAGGATGTCGGTCCCCCAACAACCAAAAGTAAGGAGCAAGTGATTTGCTTAAAATGCCGGCAACCGGGACACTACCGGAATCAATGCCCAAAGGGGGAGAAGAAGACTCAAAGGGGAGCATCACAAGTAGGGGGAGCCTCTAAGGCAAACCCTAAGGTATATTTTAATAATGTACCTTCTAAATTTAAAAGTCAAAAGCATGCTAGGAATTTTAATTCTCTTGCAATTCATTATGAAAAGCATGCTAAAAATAAATATTTGTGTTTAGGTGCTAAAAGTGTCCACTTAGGAGATAAGTAGAAATTTGGGACTAATGTCCCTAGAAAAACCATACCTAGGGAATCTATTAGGAAAATACAAGAGCACCTAGGTTTTAATCCTAAATGGACAAGGCATATGCCTAGAAAGGATAATGCCCAAAGACCAAATCAAAATTTCAAAATTGGGCAATTAGAGATTGAAAACCAAGCCTTGAGGTCAAGGCTTGACAAACTTCAGAAGACCCATAGGATTATACAAAATCAATTTCAATGGTTAAATAGTCAAAATCAAGGGTCTAGGACTCAAATTCAACATCTAGGACCTAAGGAACAAAAGTCAACCAAGGGCAAGAAGGGTTTGGGTCACAAACCTAAGCCTAAGGTGGCTTATCATAGTGTTCCATTAGATTATGGAACACTAACTAGATCTAGGAAGACCAAGGTTACTAGGGAAGTTATCCCTAAGAGTAACCATGGTAAGTGCCTAGTGGCTAGGGTTTCTAGGAAACCTAGGATGGCCACTAAGAAGGTTGCAAGGGGAGTTACCCCTAGGGTCAACCTAGGCAAGACCACAATGACCAAGGCTAACAAGCCTAGAAGGGTCATTAGGAAGGTATCTAGGGAGGTTATCCCTAAGGAATATCTAATTAATCCTAGGAGCCCAAATAGGTTTTAGGTTCCTAAGAGCGTGATAGATTCACGCTAAATGGGTTAGGGTGTGCCAACTTTAAATGGAAGGGTAGTTAACCTAACCATGGTAAAGGTGGCACCTTAAGTCATTTCCAAGGTTATGGTTACCTTGGGAATGTGGTTTGATTGTTAATCCTAAAAGATTTTAGGATGTGCCAATGTTAATTGAGAAGTTTGATAAATTGATCAAATTGGCATAACTTAGGGTTTAGAGTCATAGTGTGCCATTTTGGGTTTTTGGCACACTAGGGAGAAAAGTGAAACTATGGAAAAATATATTTAATTATATCAAATGGCAATTAATATTAAAATTTAGGTATTATTATACCTATACTTTTTATATGTCATTCTTTATTTGCCATATAATATACCATGACATCATATTTATTTTTATCATTTATATGTCATGATCATGCAGTTAGGATTAAGGATAAATGTCATGTATTTTTAGATTATATCTTATGTCATGACATCATGATTATGAGCATATGTTTACTAATATCATCTCTAATGCCATAATCACTCATGCATTTAAGATAATTTGATTGAAATTGATTTAAGGACAATGACATGACTTGGAGTCCTATAAGGGAATCAAGTAGGGTTGCCTTAGAAAAATGCATGAAACCCTAGATTAAATGAACAAAACCCACATCTCACATCTAAATTGATATGTATGTGTATTTATACACCCTAGATACATGTGAGATGCTAGGATATGAGTTAGGTTCAAAGTGCATAGTTTTTGCATCTAGATGGACCAAAATTCATCTTATATGAGTGATGGATCATTGGGAAAGCTTGTGTACAAGTCATGTACATTGAGCCCAAGGTATATGATCCAAAATAAGGCTTTGAAAACATTTTAAAATCATTTTAGAAAACCTTGGTGAAGTCTATCTTTTGATAGCAATCACCATTGATGAAGTTGATACAAAGTGAGCCAAAACTTAGAAGTTTTCTTCACTTTTGAATTTTGTATCAATTTCAGTATTTTATGGGTAAAATATTTTTCTATTATTTTTCACCCATTGTATTGACTATAAGTAATATACGTATCAAATTTCATAATTTTTCGATATACATAGAATTACTTATGATTTTCTGAAATTCGACTCTGATAATTGAAATTCAGAAATTTCAGTTATCAGTCGACTGCCCTGGGTGGCAGTCGACTGGTATCTGATGGAGTCGACTGCCAATACTGATTTCGAGAAAACTAGGTTTGTTTAGCCCGTGTTCAGCTGCGGTTAAGGTCCCTAACCACTCTTAACCCTAGGATATGCTTTGGGAAGCATTATAAAGGGTGAAAATCCATTGGATATGGATTTGGAGAGGTGTTAGGTCAAAGTATCAAATTTAAGGGTGGAAGAGTTCATGTTTGAACTTAGAACCTTAATTTTGATGGTTTAGAGTTCCTATTGGTTAGGGACTTTCCAAGGACATTGTTGGTGCAATGGTCAAGGGGGAGCAAGCCTTTAGGGGGAGGTATCCATCATGGGATGATGGATGGTATTTTTTCTCATGAGAGGAAAAGTGGGATTTTGAGAAACCCAATTTGGAAATTGGGAGAGAGTATAGGATTGCCTCTCTTGAGTGATATGGGACTTATTACTAGGAAGATGGTAGGCATCCTAGGTATTTTTGGATCAAGGGGGAGATTGTAAGATCTCATTGGGACATGAGACATTGACCTCCTTGGAGAGATAACCTTTTTGATGTATGTCAAAAAGGGAGAGAAAGCTAAGATTACCAATTTGGGATAATTGGTAAGGAGTTTTTTTTTAGTTAGATGTTCTAACTCAAATGGTTTGTTTGGTTTTTGTCAAACATCAAAAAGAGGGAGATTGTTGGTGCCATCGGCCCAGGTCACGATTGACCAGGACTCGAACTTGGCTCGAGAGATGTTTTAATGTTAGACAAAAACATATGACAATGTAATTGTCATGGGAAAGTCCAAGTCTTGGGTACTTGGCATGGAAAGTCCAAGTGGGACACTTGGCATTTGGGAAAGCCCAAGCATGGGTCTTGGCAATGTAAAGTCCAAGCATGGGTCTTGGCAAGGTAAAGTCCAAGTCATGGGTACTTAGCATGAAAAGTCCAAGCATGGGTCTTGGCATGGAAAGTCCAACATGGGTTGGCAAGGGAAAGTCCAAGCTTGAGTATTGGCATTTGAGAAGTTCAAGAGGTTTGATATTGGCAGCGTAAAGTCCAAGCGGAGTCTTGGTGGCGTAAGTCCAATGTGCCTTAGCGGTGTAGACACCGTTAGCATGACATAGCCGATGGAAGCATTTGAAGGCTAGCGCGATGGATGAACAAGTCATGGATGACTTGGAGGGATCCGAGAGGCGTGAGGCTAATGGAGGTGGCTAGAAGGCTTAGGTCTAGGCTAAGGGTGGTCTAGCAAATATGGGGGAACCATACTTGGGCTAAAACCTCATTTTTGAGGTGTGCCAGTCAACTGGTGTCATGTGGCAGTCGACTGACCTGAGTCAACTAGGGTTTGACTACGGGAATTGCCCTAGCAGTTGACTGCCATAGGTGGGCAGTCGACTGATTGGCTGAGCAGTCGACTGATCTTGTGATCAGTCAACTGGTGCTCATGAAATTGGGCACAGAATGGAGTCGAGACTCGACTGTGTTGGATCGAGAAGCGTCGCTAGAGGGGGGGTGAATAGCGAGCGTAGAATTTCTTTTCGTTCGTTTACGTTCATTAAAACACGAGTAGACACAATGGAAAAATAAGAAGACAAGTTTATTTTTACTTGGTTCACAACCCAACGGTTGCTACTCCAAGGCCCTAACGGTCCTAGACCGCGTACGGAGGGCAAAGCACTATAACGTCTCCTCCTCGTTGGAGGTAGGAGACAACGATCACAAAACCGAAAGTACGAGGATGATGCAACAAGCCTACCTTACCTCGTTACGGTTAAAACAAAGAATACAATAAAAAACAATTACTTGCTATTGCTGCCGATGAAGGAGATTTGAACTTGTCGTCGTGTCGGCGTTATGACGGCGTTGGAGCATTGGCGTTGTAGGAGCACTTGAGAATAAACTTGATGTAGTTTGGAGTTGGAATCCTCCCCTCCTTTTATAGATTTTGGCCTCTGAATATGTCTCCTCTTTTTACGGAATAGATCCCGAAGTTGTACAAAATTTTATCGCGAAGTGGCCGCGTCAAACGTTATCCGTTTTGACCAAGCGCAAAGGCTGATTCGTCTCCATCAGTCGACTGATGAGCATCAGTCGACTGCCCCATGTCCAGCAGTCGACTACCAGCCTGGCCACTTCCTTGCAGTAAGAGGTTAGCACGGAAAATGGTAAATACGACGGTTTCTAACCATCTGATCTCGACCTAGACCTTCCACAGGAAGTCTTAGTCGGATCACCGCCTACGGTCGTCCCTGTAAAGAGGACATGACCTTACCATCTCTCACTCACACGAACTTACCTCGATACTTACTTTGTAGCTCTCGCTTCTGGCCTTCCACTCGATTCCTTCGGCTCCCTCCGAAGTCACTCGAGTGTCGCCTGACCACCGCAGCTTCCTCCGGGTGTCGCTAGCCTTTAGCTCTAGCTTTAGTACTTTTCTGCACACTCGATTTAGCTCATGAGATAATGATGTAAACTTAACTTTGTGTCTTTGTCATAATCAAAATACAGGTTTGATTATCTAGTGCCCCTGCACCAACAGACTGGTCGAGTGAAGGCTCCATCAGTCGACTGATGGGTATGATCAGTCGACTGATGATGGATCCGTTGGACTTATCCATCGTCGATCTAGCCGTTGTCTCACGACAACAGTGGCATCAGTCGACTGACGGTCCTGAGCAGTCGACTGATCGATTTTTTCCAACACAGGTTGAAGCTATAAAAGGAGCTCGTGATGGAGGAAAAAGCAATGGTTTCTTGAGGGCTTTTGGGGTGATTTGCTGCTGCAAATCAGGGTCTCCAAGTGCAAGTCAAGCTACCAAGCATTCAAGCAATCTAAAGGCATTTGTAAAGTGATTTCTTTACTTGTATTGCATTGTATTTCATTGTAATTGCTTGTTGTACTTAGTTTATTATTGTAAACTATTGTACGAGATTTCTCCACCTCCGACTTTTGTCGAGAAGGAGTATTTGTGATTTGTGAGTGTGTGTGCATCACTAGAGCTCTTTAGAGCTTGATCCGTGGAGTATGAACCATTCGGTTCCGAACCACGTTATATCTCGTGTTGTGAATTGTGTTTGTCTTGTTTCGTTATTGTATTATTTCTATTTCCGCTGTGCTAACGAAATTGTAGAGACAAATGCAACGAATTCCATCATCGAACGAGCACGACGCTATTCACCCCCCCCCCCCTCCTCTAGCGGGCACACAGGTCCTAACACCTAGAGTGTGCTAGCACTCATTAAAGTCCACGGCAAAGGAGGGAGAGAGAGCTTGAGGGAAGAAAGGAGGAAGAAGATGAAGTTACACAACTTAACTTCACACACTTACCCACCATCAATCTTGGTCGGCCACTAAAAAGGGGGTTACATGCATGCATGTAATTCCAAGAGCCAATGTCTCTTGGTCTCCCTCATGAGGTGGCATCCCATGATGTGTCCATGATGATGTGGAACATCATCATTGGCCAGCCCCATGCCAAGTCACCATGATATGATAATTGGTCAAGTCAAAATTGACCATTCATCTTCCCTCTCAAGTTAAGTCAAACTTGACCTCTTATCTCCCATGGTTGATCAAATCCAACCATTTGATTCAAGTCAATTTAATTTAATGAATCTCTATTCATTAGTTTAAATTGACTCAATGAATCAAATCTAAATTAGACTCATTCAACACTTGAATCAAATTGAGTCCAACTCAATTAGTCTAATTTAGATTACTCTTAATCCAATTTGGTTCATCCCATGAACCTATTCCTCATGGTCCATCATATGAACCTAATTTCCATCTAATTGCCCTTTGTGCGTGACCCTATAGGTTCTTGTAACATTGGCAATGTCCCTAAACCGATTTAGAAACATAAGCAATGAGCGATATCTAGCAACACATCATTGCTACCCAAGTTACAAGAATGTTGAGATCCAATATCACCTTTGTGACTACTAATTATGACTCTCACAATATGTGACAATGTCCCTCTATCTTTGACATCTAGATTGACCAATTGATGCATAGACCGTCTCATCCTCGGTACAATCTATATCTTGAACTCCAAGTAGACTCACTCTAATCAAATGAGCTTAATATCTCATATTGATTCATCTGAGCATGGTCATGCACTTAGTGGTCTCACTCTATCAAGAATAACGATGTCACTCCCATCATATAGGAAGGATAGATCTCATCTACATCACTCACATCCCTCCGTATAATTTGTTACATACCCAGTAATCGCCTTTATAGTCCACCCATTTACGGGTGACGTTTGACGAAGCCAAAGTATGCAACTCCTTATGTAGGGAACCATGGTGATTTCAAGTCTAAGGACTAATAGTCATACTAATAGTCACATGAGAAAGTATATGACACTCATATAATGATCCATGATACTTTCTCATGGTGGGTCATTCAATATACATTCTCCAATGCATACCCATGTGTCAACTTGATATCTCATATCCATGACTTGTGAGATCAAGTCATCGAGTTGACCTACATGCTAGTCTCTTCGCATTAACATTGTCCCTGAATGTTAATACTTGACTAGGAATGATTAAAAGTAGTATTCTTTATATCATCTCATTATCGATTCAACCAATCGATTGATATAGATAAGAACCTTCTACTCAAGGACGTTATTATACTTAGTTATTTGGCACCAATACAAGTAAGTATAATAACCATAAAGAAATGTCTTTATAAATAGGAATATGATACAACAATCATCACATGATTGGCTCTAGGGCTTTCACTAACAGATCAATGGGCTCAATGCACATGACTTACACATTAGCTTTCCTCATGATCCACCAATGGTATATGATGAGTTTGAGTTCATCTAGATGCAACAACTATGCACCTTGAACTTAACTCATTTCCTAGCATCTCACATGTGTCTAAGGTGTATGAAAACACATACAAGTCAATTTGATGTGAGATGTGAGTTTTGGTTCATCTTAAACTAAGGCCTCATGCATTTTCTAAGGCAACACTACTTGATTCCCTTATACATGGGACTTCAAGTCTGCCATAGTCCTTAAATAAATTTTAATTACCTTACATGAATGATCATGACATAAATATAACATAAATAAGCATGACCAATGATCATGATGTCATGGCATATGATTAAATCTAAATATACATGACATAAACCTAAACATGATCATGACATAGTATATAACAAATAAAATGTATAGGTATAACAATACCTAAATTTTAATATTAATTGTAATTTGTTATTATTAGGCTCATTTTGCCATATTACTACTAATCCCTCAAGTGTGCCAAAAATCTAAAATATCACACTATGACCTCTAAACCTAATTTGTGTCAATTTGATTGATTTTTCATAATTCTCGAAATATATTGACACATCCTAAAAAACCTTTAGGATTTACATTCAAATCTATTTCCAAGGTATCCATAACCTTGAAAATGACCTAAGGTGCCACCTTCACCATGGTTAGGTTAACTACCCATCCATTTAAAGTTGGTACACCCTAATCTATTTAGCGTGAGTCGATCACGCTCCTAGAAATCCAAAACCTATTTGAGCTCCTTGGGTTAACTAGATATTCCTTAGGGATGACCTCCCTAGATATCCTCCTAATGACCCTCCTAGGCTTGGTAGCCTTGGTCATTGTGGTCTTATCTAGGTTAACTCTAGGGGTAACTCCCCTTGTAACCTTCTTAGTGGCTTCCCTAAGTTTCTTTGAAACTCTAGCCACTAGGCACCTACCATGGTCAACTCTAGGGATGACTTCCCTTGTGACCTTGGTTTTCCTAGACCTAAGTTTAGTTCCATAATCAAATGGAACATTGTGGTAGGTCTCCTTGGGTTTAGGTTTGTGACCCAAACATTTCTTGCCCTTGGATGACTCTTGTCTTCTAGACCCTTGACTTTGACTATTTGACCTCTTAATTTGATTTTGTATATTCCTAAGGGTCTTCTCCATCACCTTAAGTTTTGACCTCAAAACTTGATTTTCAAATTCTAATTTTTCTAATTTGGTGGGCCCACTATTTCTTTGAGTATTATTGCCCTTCCTATGCATATGTCTAGAATTCTTTGGATTAAAGCCTAGATGGTCTTTTATTTTCCTAATACTTGCCTTAGGTAAAATTTTCTTAGGGACATTAGTCCCAAATTTCTCCTTATTCCTAACATGGCAAGACTTTGCACCTAAGCAATAAAGTTTACTATTTCTAGCATGCTCTTTATGATAAATAGCAAGATTACTTCTAGCATGCTTATGAACATTAAAATACGAAGGTGCATTATTGAAATATACCTTAGGGTTTGCCTTAGAGGCTCCCCCTACATGTGATACTCCTTCTTACCCTTTCTTCCTCCCTCTAGGGCATTGACTCCTATAGTGTCCCAGTTATTGGTATTTGAAACAAATGACATGCTCTTTTCTCTTCTTAGTGGGGACGCCGACATCCTTGACCTTTGGCACCGGGGGAGCCTTCTTGATCTTCTTAGGACACTTGCTCTTATACTGCCCATATTCCCTACACTCAAAACACATAATATAGTTTTTATTATTAATTGAAGTGTTTGAGTTACCTAGGTCAATGGTGGTGGTCAGAGTCGGTTCTTCATCTCCTCGATCAGAGGTAGATGACTCTTCTTGCTCTTGCTCTGGCATGAAAGATGACCTAATATCCTCCCCCTCAATCCTAGAGGTGGAGGCTTCCTCTACTTCTTTCTCTTCCACCGCCTCTTCCTCCTCGGATGTTGAACACTCCTTGACCTCCGAATCCTCACTTTCTTGTGAGGATGAACTTGCTTCTTCGACCTCTTCCTCTTCTTAAGCCGGTGATGGATTTTCATGATACTTTGTCAATTCGCTCCAAAGCTCCTTGGCATCCTTGTACTCACCTAACTTGTACAAGACATTATTAGGAATTAAATCACTTAGCATTTTGATTACCGTAATATTTGTCTTGAACTCCTTGAGTTGTTCCTTGGTCCATTTTTCAACCTTGAGGATTCCACCCTTTTTTCCTCTTGGAAATTCACAACCTTCTATTAAGGCGGACCAAAGCTTGATATCAACCATCATTAGAAAGTTCTCAATCCCTATTTTCCATGAGTTGAAGCCTGCAAATCCATAGTTCTCATAGGATGGTGGTGTGTTGATGTCCCGACCTAGTTTTCTTCAAATTCCATCTTCTTCTTCACCCTCTAGCGGTGCTCCCTTGGCGGTTAGTTCAAATGAAGAGCGGTCTTGCTCTGATACCACTTGTTGGGGAATTGATCATCGCTAGAGGGGGGTGAATAGCATTTTTCATCGCTTGATGGAATTCGTTTGTTTGTCTCTACAATTAGATTAGCGCAGCGAAAATACAAAATAGAATATGGATATAGAGACAAATACACAATCACAACACAAAGATATAACGTGGTTCAGAACCTCAAGGTTCCTACACCACGGGTTGGGCTCAAACGAGCCCTAGCGATGCAAATACCACCACTAAACCAATAAACTCCTTCTCGGCAACAAGTCGGAGGCGGAGAAACCTCTTACAATGATTATAAAAGTAATACAAAGCAAATACAAGCTAATATGAATGAAATACACAAAAACACGTAAAGAAAACTTTACAAATGATCTTTTGAATGTTTGCTTGTTTGGTTGCTTGAGCTGTACTTGAAGACCTTAAATTGCACCAGAAAATCACCCCAAATCGCTCTAGAAATTGATGGCAAAAACCTCCTCCATGAGCTGCTTTTATAACCTATATTCGGGCTGAATTTCACCTAGTAGTTGACTGATCGAGACCATCAGTCTACTGCTTCTATAGCAGTTGTCTCACAATGGCCCGAGCCACATTGGATAAGTTCCAATGGATAGACCATAAGTCGACTGATCATGCCCATCAGTCGACTGATCGAGCCATTACTCGACTGTCAAACCCTAACATCCAACTCTAGAACCTTCTGTGCCCGCGACATCGACCATCAGTTGACTACCAGACATAGCAATCGACTGATCGGGCCATCAGTCGACTACCCAATGTTGGCAATCGACTGTCAGGCCTTTTCTTTCAGTTGAACTCCAGTCGACTCCCATCAGTTGACTCGTCATAGTCCCAGTCGACTAATAGAAGTCGACTCGGCTGCCAAGTGTCAAAACACTTGACCAGTCGACTGTCAAACCTCAAACATGAGAACCCCAAGTATGATGCCCTCATACTTGATAGGCCGCCCTTAACCTAGACCTAAGCCTTCTAGCCACCGCCGTCAGCCTCACGCCTATCGGATCCCTCCAAGCCATCCATGACTTATTCATCCATACGCTAGCCTTCAGGTGCTTCCATCGGCTATTGTCATGCTAACGTGGTCTACACCGCCAAGGCACATTGGGCTTACACTATCAAGACTACCACTTAGATTTTACGCCGTCAACCATTGGACTTATGCTGCCAAGACTCCACCCTTAGACTTTCCTTGCCAACCCATGTTGAACTTTCCATTTTCCAAGACTCAAGCTTGGACTTTCCCTTGCCAAGACTCATGCTTGGACTTTCCATGCCAACCCATGTTGAACTTTCCAATTGTCAAGACTCAAGCTTGGACTTTCTCTTGCTAAGACCCATGCTTGGACTTTCAATCATGTAGTCAATCCCATGTCAACCATATAGTCAAACAATGGTCAAATCATCGTCAAAACATCAAAATACCACTCGAGTCAAACTCGAGTCCAATCAATCATGACCCGGTTCAATTGCACCAACAATCTCCCCAAACATTGTCAAACATCAAAACACTACTCGAGTCCGATCAATCGTGACCTGAGTCGATTGCACCAACATTGGGTACCTAAGGAGTTTATTTTTCATGTTGTTTAGGTAGGTGAACCAAGCATGTGGATTGTGGATAGTGGTTGCTCAAGACACATGACCAGAGATGTGAGCAAGTTCTCCATAATCGATTATGTTAAAAAGGGAATGGTGTCATTTGGCAAAAGTGGGAAGCTTAAGATCTTAGGTAGAGGTACAATTGAGGTATCCCCCAAAATTGTCATTCACAAAGTTTTACTATTTGAAAGCATGAAGTTTAGTTTATTGAGTGTAAGTCAACTTTGTGATGCGGGCTATAAGATAGAGTTTAAATCTTCTAAATGTGTAATTAGGCACGACAACTTAAATGATTGCATGTTAGTTGGATATAAGAAATCAAACATTTATTATGTTCATCTTTCATATGCTTCTAACATTTCTACTAAGTGTCTCATGTCAAAAGACGAGGAAGGTTGGTTATGACATAGAAGACTTGGATATATCAACATGAAGAACATTGTCAAGATAGCCAAGTTGGATCTAGTTAAAGGGCTACCAAAAGTGAAGTACATCAAAGGCAAAATGTGTGATGCATGCCAAGAAAGAAAACAATCCAAATCATCACATAAGGGTAAAACTCTAACTAGTACTTCATTACCCTTAGATCTATTGCATTTAGATTTATTTGATTGTCATAATATCCCTTCATTAAATGACAATAAATATTGTTTAGTCATAATTGATGATTTTTCTAGGTATACATAGGTTTATTTTATGAAACATAAGGATGATACCTTAGAAATAATCATAGGATTTAGTAAAAGGGTTGAAAATGAAAGAAATTTCAAAATCAATCGGATTTGTAGTGATCATGGTGGAGAATTTGAGAATTCTAATTTTTCAAAATTTTGCTTAGAACAAGGGTACAAGCATGAGTTCTCTTGCCTTAGAACACCCCAATAAAATGGGGTAGTAGAAAGGAGAAATCATGCCCTACAAGAAGTAGCTAGGACAATTCTTAATGCATATTCCTTATCTAGCTACTTGTGGGTGGAAGTGGTTAACACCACTTGCTATATCTAAAATTGAGTCTTAATCCATAGGTTTTTAGGCAAAACACCTTTTGAATTATGGAATGATAATATTCCTACAATTCATTATTTCAAGGTCTTTGGATGCAAAGTCTACATTTTAAATACCAAAGACAACTTAGGAAAATTTAAGTCTAAAGTGGATGAAGGAATCCTAGTTGGATACTCATCCACTAGTAGAGGTTATAGAATATACAAGATGACTCAAAAGGTTGAGGAATCCTCTAATGTTCAATTTGATGAATCTGCTAGTACTTACCCTAGGAAATCCTCTGTTGATAAGGATATCAATGATAAAAATCAAGACACTACCCAAAAACTTCAAAATCTAACTTTAGAGGGTAATGATCAAGGGGGAGGAATAGGAAGTATTAATCAAGGGGGAGGAAGAGAAGATTCAGATGATGAAAGGAGAAAGGATAATCATGATCAAAATCAAGTTGATTCACCTCCTAGAACATTAAGGATTCATCAAAATCATCCCCTAGACCAAGTTGTAGGAGAACTATCCCAAGGAGTAAGAACTAGGTCTTTCCATAGAGCTCCTACTAGTCAAGTAGCTCTCATCTCACAAATTGAGCTCAAATCAATTAATGATGAATTACTTGATCTGGATTGGATTTTAGTAATGCAAGAAGAATTGACTCAATTTGAGAGAAGTCAAATATGAGAGCTGGTCCCTAGACCCAATGATAGCATTATTGTTACTACAAGATGGGTCTTTAGGAATAAATTGGATGATCAAGGGAACATAACTAGAAACAAGGCTAGATTAGTGGCAAGAGGATTCAATCAAGTTGAAGGACTTGACTATGATGAGACCTATGCATCGGTTGCTAGGTTAGAGTCAATAAGAATCCTATTAGGATATGCTGCTTACATGGGATTTAAGCTTTATCAAATGGATGTGAAATCGACATTCTTAAATGGATTTATTAAGGAAGAAGTATATGTAGAACAACCTCCCGGGTTTGAGAGTGTAGATTATCCAAACCACATTTATAAGCTTAGAAAAGCTTTATATGGGTTAAAACAAGCTCCCCGAGCTTGGTATGAAAGATTATCATCTTTCTTATCTCTAAGGATTTTAGAAGGGGCCAAGTTGATCAAACTCTCTTCATTAAGTCAAAGTCAAAGGATATCTTTGTTGCCCAAGTATATGTTGATGATATCATTTTTGGGTCAACAAATGATGATCTCCTCCAAGACTTTATTAAAAATATGAAAATGAGTTTGAAATGAGTCTAGTTGGGGAATTAAATTTCTTCTTAGGTCTACAAGTTAAACAAACCAATGAGGGAATTCATATATACCAAACCAAATATGCCAAAGAAATGATCAAGAAATTTAGTTTGGAAAATGCTAAGGTAATAACCACTCCTATGGCAACCAACACTAAGATAGACAATGATCTTGAAGGTAAAGCAATTGACTTAAAACTTTATAGGAGTATAATTGGTAGTCTACTATACCTAACTGCTAATAGACCCGATATTTTGTTTACAGTAGATATGTGAGCAAGATACCAATCTTGTGTCAAAGAGTCTCACTTAGTGGTTGTTAAAAGAATCTTAAGATATATTAAAAGCACATTAAGTGTAGGACTTTGGTACCCTAGAACTAGGTCTTTTGACTTGGTTGGGTACACCGATTCTGATTATGCAGGATCCAAATTAGATCGGAAGAGTACTAGTGGTGGGTGCCAATTTCTTGGATCCTCCATAGTTAGTTGGAGTAGTAGGAAGCAACCTTGTGTTTCTTTATCACTACAACAAAAATTCGAATAGACAACGGTGAAAAACCGTTGTCTATGATCCAAAAAATTTATAGTAAATCGACCCGTTGTGAAAAGTGGGGCGCTCAAAGACAATGGTGAAAAACCGTTGTCAATTTAAGGAAAAGACAACGATTTTTAACCGTTGTCTTTGAGCGCCCCACTTTTCACAACAGGTCGATTTACCACGAATTTTTTGGATCATAAACAATGATTTTTCACCTTTGTCTTTCAACTAAAATTACAACGGGTTATAACCGTTGTCTTTGAGCGTCCTATTTTTCTTAACGCATAGATTTATTATAATTTTTGAGTTATAAACAACGGTTATTAACCGTTGTCATTTCTCAACGGTTACTTTAGAAAATAATAAACCGTTGTCGATTTATATTGTTGTGTTTTTAATATAAATCATACAACATCAAAAAGAATTATAGAAAATACATATACACTCGCACTTGTAACAATGTAAAGTACAAAGTCACATCATCCCATTTTAAATGATCACTTTTAAAAACATATATAAAAAAGTACTGTAGCAAAACAACTACACATCATATGCTTAGTACTGCACCAAAAGTATTAATAATAAAAATAATATTTTTTATTTGTTTTAAAAATATTTTAAAATTAATAATTATTATTAACGAATTATATTGTATTTCTCCTAATTCAATTACACCATTAAAATGTCATTGACAACGGTTTAAAACCATTGTATTATTATCACAATGACAATAATTTTTTACCGTTGTACCAAATGTTACGAAAACATTCTCATTGACAACGGTTGATTGCACCATTGTCCCAATTGTTGTTAAGATAAAAAAAAAATATTAAAGACAACAGTTCTGGAAAACCGTTATAAAATGCATTGTCGATTAAAAAAAATATGCTCAATGACAACGGATAGTGTAAAATCGTTGTCTTTTGTGTTATATGGGCGCTCAAAGACAACGGTTTTGTCAAAAATCGTTGTCTTTTACCAAAATCATAATGATTTCTCCTAAAATCGTTGTCTTTGTGGTGTTATCATTTAGCATTTTTGTTGTAGTGTATCCACCACTGAGGCCGAGTATGTAGTCATGGGTGGTTGTGTAGCTCAACTACTATGGATGAGACATACTCTAGAAGATTCTGAGCTACACTACTCTAAGGTTAAGGTCTATTGTGATAATGTGAGTATCATTAATTTGACTAAAAATCTGGTACATCACTCTAGGACCAAGCACATTGAAGTGAAATATCACTTCATTAGAGATCATGTGACAAAGGGGGACATTGAACTTAATTACATTGAATCTAAGTCCAACCTTGCCGATATTTTCACCAAGGCTCTTCCCGAGGTGGAATTTTCATCACTTAGAAGAGAACTTGATATGTGTTTTGTAGAGTAGTGATATAAGTTTTCATGATCCTATAGAAAATCTAGGACTATACCTCAAAGTGTCTCATAAAATACCTAAGAATCCATAATTTTTGTATTGAGCCACTTAGACATCATGTGAGATGTTAGGAAGATGCATTTGATTCATCATGTTTGTTATAATGCATTACTATGAACCAAAGTATCATCTAGAGACATTGATCCTTAATTAGACCAATCATTGGGAAAATTTATGTACAATTGATGTGCATATAGCTCTAAAAACATGATTGAAAATGTCAAATAAAATATCTTTTAAGCTATGTTTAGCATATTCTGAAAAATAATTTTCACTTGATAAACAAAAGTGGAACAAAGTTTTGAAAAACCTTAAAGCTTTTGCTAGCTTTTAAATTTGTGTCAATTTCAAAATCTAGAAAAGATATATCTTTTAAATTATTTTTCCTTGATATAAAATGACTTTAGAAATGTGTCTATAAAATCTCATGATTTTTTGACATTTTTTGAATTATTTATGCATTTATGAAATTAGGCTGAAAACTTGAACTGGGCATTTCAAGGTTGACAGTCGACTGCTTCAGTGTCCAGTCGAATGTTGCACTGGTTGTTTCAAAAATTAGCCTTGTTTACTTGCTTAGAGTTTAATCCTAGGTGTCCTAACTCCATGATATGATTAGTGCAACAGTAATATGATAATTTTTATGAAGGAATAGGACTAAATTGATGCAAGGGTTAAGGGGGAGCGTTTCATGAAACTTATCTATTTCCATAATCTAAAATGCATAATTTTTATTGTTAGTGCAAAGTTAGGACTTACTCTCATTTATGATTTTCTTCTTTGCTCAACGTATCATAAATCAATGTCTTGGATTTAGAGGGAGTTTTATGTTTATTTTATACCTTAATTCAAGGCATAACCAATTTTACTCATCAATGAACTTATTTTCTATGTCCCTTTCTTTTTTTGATGTGTGCCAAAGGGGGAGAAATGAAAATTTAAGTTAGAAATTCATATTGGGATATATGATGCTTTTATTTATTGCATATTCAAGACCTAACTTAAATGATTGTCAAACATCAAAAAGGGAGAGATTGTTGGTGCAACAATGCCCCAAACATTTATGTATTTTGATGTTTGGATAATCATTTATAGTTAGGCAATATTTGTGATCTAATCATGAATGTGTTAAGTGATAGAAAAATCCAAGTGTAAAGACTTGGTAAAGAGAAGTCCAAGTGTGAATCTTGGCAAGGAAATCCAAGGGAAGGTCTTGGCAACATAAGTCCAAGCATGTAGTCTTGGCGGCGTAAAGTCCAAGCGGACCTTAGCAAAGGAAGTCCAAAGGCAAGGTCTTGGCAGTGTAAGTCCAAGCATGTAATCTTAGCAACGTAAAGTCCAAGCAGACTTTGGCAAAGGAGAAACCCAAAACATGACGAAATCGAGGAAAGCTTTTGAAGGCAAACGCAAGGATGAAGGAGTCGTGGACTCGGAGGGATCCTAAAGGCGCAAAGCTGAAGGAAGAGCTAGAAGGTTGAGTCTAGGTTTAGGGTGTTGGTTTCAAGTATAATTTGATCATCCTTGAAGTATGTCAATCGACTGGGGTTATGGACCAGTCGACTGGTCTCAAGTTTTCAACGTTTGAGGGTGCAAAAGGCTTGAACAGTTGGATCAAGGTTATGACCCAGTTGATCGCGTGAGTCGGAGTTCGAGTTGTGGTTGTGTGCCACCGGGATCATTGCTAACTCGCTGGTCAATCAGCGCTCGATCGATCGATCATGAAGGGAAGTCCACTGATGTAGGTGGATACGGGTACAGAAACATTTGGAGTTGAATGATTGCTTGGAGCAGTCGACTGCTAGTATAAAGCGATCGGTAGTGATTCGATTCGTTGAGCGATGCGATCGTGTCGAGCCGTTAGAAGTCGTTGGATTCGATCAGCGAGATCAATTGTTGGTATCACTCTTCTTTACAAAAAGAGGCCTTGGGGAGCTTGAGAGGGCTAGTGCTCTCATTCCAATCTTTGCTCTCAAGCTCCCCAAACATTCTCCAAGCTTTCTAGTGATCTTAACCTCTTCTTCATTTTAATTCCATCATCTTATAAGAAGAAGAGTGTAATTGTAAGAAGGCTTCTCCACTTTGATGTGATCATCAAAATGAGATTTTAGTGAAAGCTTGCTAGGGTTGATCCACCTTACGAATTATCGTGGAGTAGGAGCGTTATCTCCGAACCACGTTAAAGATCTTTGTTAGCATTGCTTTTTGTTGTCTTTCAATTTCATTTTTAATTGCATTATTGTTTTTGCTTCTGCTAATATTTAATAGAAATCGAAAGAAACTATTCACCCTCTCTAGCCAATCCTCAAGGTTCCTGCAAAAGCTACTATTGTTGCTCCTCGTTGCTCTTGAGAAAATGAAGAGCTAGGGCAGCAGCCTGCTGGGAAATCAAGAGAAAGAAGGGAAGACTGAAGGAGAAAGGAGAATCGCGTGAGAATGGAGGTGTTGAGGTTGTAGGTGTGAGAGGTGTCCTAGCGTGGGTAAGGCATTGAGGGATGGATGAGGATGTGGGATCGCAGAGCGGCAGCGATGATTAGGGGTGCAGTGCAATGATGGAGAGATAAGAAAACCTAAGGGTGAGTGGAGGAGTTTTTTTGGGACGAAAGTTTATGATTTCAGGTGTGTGCTTCTTAGCTAGGTTTAACTTTCATTTATATATATTTTTTTAAATGATCATGTGTATGTGCTATTGAAGTGTATAGGGTTAACTTTCATTTATATATTTTTTATGATTACTAATGAAAGTCGCATATGTGTCCCAATTTCTGATGCGAGTTTTAAGGCGGGAAAAAGAAAATCGTTATAATTTCATTAACAATGTTTTATAACTGTTGTATTATATTATTACAACGACAATGATTTTTTACCATTGTATACCAAATGTTGTGAAAATTCTCATTGACAACAGTTCATTACATCGTTGTCCCAACTACTGTTAAGATTTAAAAAAAATCTTAAAGATAACAGTTTGGAAAATCATTGTAAATTGTGTTGTTGATTAAAAAATATACTCAACAACAATGGATAGTGTGAAACTGTTGTCTTTTGTGTTATATGGGCACTCAAAGACAACGATTTTATTAAAAATCATTATCTTTTATTAAAATCATAACGGTTAAAATCATTGTTTTTGTGGTATTGTCTTTTAGCATTTTTGTTATAGTAAATGGGTAGTGTGCATTGTTGAAGCATTATAACTTTCAACCCATTGGAGTTATAGAGTGTACAAATAATTACACGTTGTCAATATCTATATTTGTTACAGTGACATTAAGTTCCTTAACAAAAGCTCCATTGGAAGATATAACCCAAAAAAAGACAATTACTTTCAAATGACAATTTTTTAAAATTTAAACTTTTCATTGATCGTTAAAATGACACACTCTTCATTAATAAATGAGTATTTAAATAGTAATTTAAGAAAGACAAAATAGGTATTTTAATTTGAAATTAGTGAAATATAAATAAGCCATGTTAAGATAGGATTTTTTTTGTGTTTTTTCCTTTTCTATAGTTATCACATTGTTCAAGATTCATAAATCATCTTCAAGTTCAAGTTGGTCATGTAATTGGATGCAATTCGTATCCATATAAAATCATAAAACTAAAATAAATCTAAACATTTTAAAGTCATTTTAATTTTAGATGGTGTGATATTGATTAAATTTTCTAAAAAAAAGTTATGCGATATTAAAAAGCTAACTATAATTTTTAAGAAATAGTTTACCCCGTGAACATATCGATTAACAGAAATATTATCCTACACAATTTATCCGTGAGTATCCGTGAGCATCTTTATTATCCATCGTCCAATCTCTTTGGCTTCAAAGATTGAGTTATAGTGCACACCAGATCGGATGGTGAATAATAGAGATAGATGTTTACGGATAATTAATTAAGTTATGTAGGATAATATTTCTCTATCGATAATTAATATCTCACTTTTATTTGTTGTCTATAGAGTACTGTCAATTTAAAATATTATCTCTTTAAAAGTGCTTCAAACATATATCTATATGGTAATAATTAATGTCATCGAATTGTATATATAAAAGCGATCGACCTCAACAGAATAATTTATGGAGATTGGCTTAATTAATGTGTTCTATAACCATCGATCATTCTATATGTTTTCCTTATGTGGGCAATTGACATAAAAGCTTATAAACTTTCGACATCATTTCTCTTTTTATGCACTTGGACCTAGAGGGGTCACTGTTTGAGATTTTGGCTAGCAATTATGTAAGATATATGTGATGATTGATATGTTCCTTTCAGACAAAGATGTATAAATATACGTATAGGAATAAATCGATGCATTGGAAAGTCGATGCTAATATATCTTGTTGTAAAGTTGAGCACTAGATGCAAGTTCTCTAGGATTAGTTATATCAAACATGGCATGGGAATCTATCTATCCATCATCTAAAAGTAGCCTTAAAATGTTTAACTAGCTAGCTTTATGCTAGTTTTATAGTTTTATATATGAACGATATGAAACATGGTACTATAAGAATTGTCGCCGCTATGTATATACTCTCGAGATAAATATGCTAAATTATTGCGTGTCGACGCATATCTCACCTCATCGAGAAGTACTATTTTTAGCTAGCTCCAAGTTAGTTCGCAAACAAAGGTGATCAATGGGAGACGTAGTCGAGTTAGCTAGGCTGAGTTGATGTTGACCCATCAAATACAAAAAAAAAATCAAATTAACTTTGGAGCTGTGGGAATATTCAAAGTTAGTGAAAGAAGGAATTGAAGAAGAAAATTATCTGAGGGAAAGGAAAGGCCAATATTGGTCATCTATACTAAGTGGGATATAGAAAGATGAAGGAGGAGCCAACTCTTGTCAAGGGTGGGGAATAAGAGGCGAGTAAAAGCCTCATTAGTGAGTGGAATATTCACATTGTCTGCTGATTTCATGTTCATGTACATGCATGTACAATATTTGTGTTCCATGTTCCTTCTTATCCAGTCCTAGCTAGGTCAACAAGCCATATATGCATGTCTCACCCCTCATCCACCTGGCTTCCTTTCCAGCATGCCACCTCGGCATGCACAAATCTACTTATACTTGATTTTATATATATATCTCGACACTAAACATGCATGGCTTAATGCATGAAAGTCTGAAGCTAGCTAGCTCTTGAATTATTGGTAAAGGGAGTAGGAATATATAAGAGGGATTGGACTTCTCCATAGGAGAATTGATTCCTGGTGAGGAGTGGAGTCTGAGATATATATGTACCATAAAGCTAAGCCATTCTGTACATTAACTAACTAATTGCATAATCATAAGCTCCAGTTAGCATTGAGTTACTGTGCACGTTTTGGCCTTCAGTAACAAGCTAAGTGTTTTGTGTCTATTATTAATGTGAGTTGGTCAGTGTCAGGAATTAACTGCCCCTTGTGTATATATACTGACGGGAAGTAAATTTTGTTAATTAGTTGCATGATTATATATATATAATATATTGGCTTTATTTAATTTGCATGCTCCTGTTAAGCCTGGCAAATGGGGAGGATCGCAGCACAAGAAACAGATAGCTAGCAGTCGCCCACAGAAAGGAAAGAAAAGGAAGCATCATGCCTGGGAAATAATTGAGATTTCACATCCTTTTAAAAGATTTGCAGGGTGAGAATCATCTAAAGTTGAGAGAGAGTCTTGGATGTCTTTCCCTCCAATCACAATATTTTCTTCAAATATCCTTTTATATTATATATATATATATATATATATATATATATATATATACACGATTTTTATCAGCTGCGCACCGAAGTCAAACGCGGCCTCTGTGTGAAAAGCTTTGATGAATAGTATTTTCATTGTTCATAACACTGCAATGAACAATAAAATCACTGTTCATCACAGTGTTACGTGCATAGACACGCATAACTTTGTCACGCAGCTGAAAATTATTCTCTCTTTTATATATATATATATATACGCGCGCGCGTTTGAACTAGCATGGATAACACATGTAGCATAGTTATTAATTCTTTCCACAAAGAATTAATTAAAGGGATCAAAGAGGTTACTCTTTATTATTCTTTTAGAGTCCTCGGCCCCAACATCTCCATAGGTGAATGGCTTAACTAGTAGGTCTACACAATTGCCCTAACTTTGAAGTAATGTGCAGCTGTGACTTCAAGTCTAGATTCTCAATACAAGTCAATGGCATG
Organism: Wurfbainia villosa; assembly: GCA_025175895.1. NCBI lineage: Eukaryota > Viridiplantae > Streptophyta > Magnoliopsida > Zingiberales > Zingiberaceae > Wurfbainia > Wurfbainia villosa. Next base: position 4,011,197 of record CM046005.1, read on the forward strand.
GAAGATCATTCCAATTCACTTTAGAGAATGTTTAACTAGGTTGTTTGACAGTGCAAATGAGCCTCAAGTCCAAACTACATTTTAGAATTTGCCAATTAATTGTATGTGAGTGTTCTCTTAATATTCCTCTATTTTTTTTTTCTTCATTTCTATGCACATTGAGTACGCGTGTGTGTAAAGGAGGTAAAGGTAAAACAACAAAGGACAGCACCAGAACCTGATTATATTCTCAATTATTGAGTTCCATGTAAGTATAAAAGGCCTCCCCCACCCTCCCTCTAACAACACCACACAGCCTTCTCTTCTCCTCTCTCTCTAGTTAATTAGTTCCCTTATTTCACCAGGTAATTAATTGTTTAATCGTACGAACTACCTTTTTAATCTACATTTTTAGCTATGGTCGTTTATCTGAAGGTTCTAAGTTAATTAATACTTTGCAGGAAGATGAGCAGGTGGCCGGGAGACTGGAACTGCAGCACGTGCCAGCACCACAACTTCAGCCGCCGCGACACGTGCCAGCATTGTGGCTTCCTGAGGTCCGGCGCCGGCGGAGGCGGCGACTTCGGTGGAGGCTCCTCCTTCGCCTTCGCCGCCACTGCGGCCGACATCCGGCCAGGCGACTGGTACTGCTCCTGCGGCGGGCACAACTTCGCCAGCCGCTCGAGCTGCCACAGGTGCGGCGGCGTCAAGGAGTCCTCCGCCGGGTGGTGCTTCGATGTCGTCGCCGCTGACAATGACGCGACCACCGCGCGTGCGCCCGCCGAATGGAAGTCCGGCGATTGGCTGTGCACAAGGTATAATACATGCATATACATACATATATACACGCGAACGTATAATAGCAATTAAATCGTCATTTACCATTTTAATTAACATACTCTTTTTCGCAGGTCTGGTTGCAATCAGCACAATTTTGCGAGCAGGAAGGAATGTTTTCGCTGCAAGGCACCGAGAGGAGGCGGTGAGCAATTAATTAACCATAATCAAGGGGATTAATTAACTCGTATACCATCTCTAACACCGCCATTAAACTGGTCATTCTTCGACAGGGATCGGGCATTAATAACTTAGAGGAGAAGAAGACACAGAGCGAGGGAGAGGGAATGAGCAAATTAAATGCTACGGCTCAATTAATTAGTAGTTTTCTTAATTAATTACTTTGCTATCTACAAGTTTTAATTAAGTAGTGTGTTTGCATGCACTTCCTCTGCATGCATGGATCATATGTAATCGTGAAGGAGCAAAAGGTGATGGAATTGGAATGCTCCTTTTTAATCTATTTTAATATGATCTCGATCGATCGGAATGATATATATATGCTCTACAGTTTTAGAGAAAAATGTTTCTTTCGATTCACCTGATGGGAATTGTGCTGGAACAAATAATGCAAACTGGTCCCGGAAAGAATATAATTTTAACAGTTCTTCACAATTTCAAATTATAAAATTAAAATTAAATATGTGCTAGCTCCACGAGTGTAATAAACTTAAATATTTTCCTTTATTTTTTAATATGCAAACTGATCGATTTGAAGCATTAATTAATATAATTGAATTAAATGAATTTAGATGGATCAATAAATATTTGAATAGCAAATAAAATCATGATTGGATTAATTTAGATAGATCAATAAATAACTTTATTTATAAAATTTAGGAATGAACAAAACTAGGTCAATAAATTATTTAAAAAGCTTAGTGAGTTAACAACCTAGCTCATTAGTATTCATGCTTTTTTGTTTGTATATATATACGAATGAACATAAATAAACTTTTACTTTTATTCATCTGTAAAAAAGTTGGAATTTCCAACCTAGAAGCCTCCGGCCCCCCGTCCCAAGGGAAATGCGCGAAGGGGTTAATCACGGGGCAGCCCAACCAGGGACATTATCCCGTATGGACTGAGCCTATGGTCTTTGACGGGCTGGTACCAGCAGAGGAGGGGGCTCTGCTACGACTGGGGAGAGGATTTTAATCCTGTCATACCCAGGGATCGAACCCTGTCCTCATCTGCAAACGTCCTCTGTCTTAACCAACCCGCCATCTCCGTTGGGACAAACTTTTACTTTTATTCATGTTTAAGTTCTTCGTGTCCTATCAATAAATTCTAGATTCTGGCTGTTGGCATATGTTGGCTTCATGCATGTCAAGGTTTACATGGTACAACTACAATTTGAATGCTAAAAGATGGACAAAGAGAACAAGTTGGGCAACACATTTTTCCGAGCAAATTCCAAGCTTAAAAATAAACAAAGAGTAGAGTTCAAAAAATAAATAAATAAATAAATAAAAAGGTTGAGCAAAAGAATTTGATCTCTCGTGTAAATTAAATATATAATGTAATAAAATAAAATGTAATCTTTGACATAGGTAAAATTTGAGACACCCCATTAATTTAAAATATAGACCGTACCACAGGGCAAATATATGTATTTAAATATTTAATATATATTTCAAAATTTGATATTCTGGTATGTTATTAAAGAAGCGTCAAGATGAAATAAAAAATAAGGAAGAAATTAAAGTAGTGCCAAAATTATAACATTTATTTATTTTAATGCAGTTCAATCTAGATCTATATTAATTAAGTTATGACCCATACAACCTAAATTAGCTAGGCAGTCGAATGTGATCCATCTTTGGATGAAAAATCATTGAAATTATTAAAATTTAACTGATTTAATTTGGTTGTTCAATAGCAAAAAATTAGGATTAAACTAAAAGTTGTATGTTTTGTTGTTTTTGTGTTTGATAGAAAAAAATTTCATTTGCACTTTTAATTTCTTAAAAATCAATTCAAAAATTAATAAAATAAATAATTAAAATTGACATTTTAGCCACTTAAATTTAATATAAATATTTTTTTATTTTAAAAAAATTACAAGCCATTTATAATCTAATCACTTGATGAAAGATAGGAAAAAAAAGACTCCTAAAATTATACATATAACTCTAACTATATTATTTCTAAGCAATTAACCAGCTCTTAAGTAAGCAATTTTCAGCAAAATAGTGTTATCGAACGGGTTGAAAATGGGGTGTGGCATCGAATCGAGTCGCAAGCGATGAGACGATGAAATGGAGCTTGGTCCAAAGTGAGTGGACTTGACTTTCGATCCAAAATGTGATCAGGAACCAATTGCCTCATGTGTTTTCCTTAGTGCTGGTCCATTAAATATGTTTTGCTATATATCTATCCATCACCAAACTTTATTTTAGAGAAGGGTTTTGTGGGTATACTTAGACATGTGTTCTTCCCAATTCAGATTTTTAGTGTTCAGCATTTGTCTATTTTTCCCTCTTCTTTTGTGTTTTACATCATACATATTGTTGTTTGTTGTTATATTTTATTTTCATTATGACTGGAATTATTTTTCACCTTTTTTCCTTTGTTGCTCTATCAGTAGTTGTTAGTGGAGGCTTTCCGACACTCGCAACGTATTTCATAGTTTTTTTTTTTTAATCTTTGTGGTTAGGGTTCTTTTCCTTTTGTTAATTTTTCTTTTTCTTTTTTGTGTGTCCTGTTCACTTATTACTAGTCTTATGATCTAGAAGTTACGGATTCGAATCCTAGAAATAATCTCTTGTAAAAAGTAAAATAAAACTATATATAATAGATCTTTCTTTGAAATCCCGTACGTATGACATAAACTTTATACATCGGACTACTCTTTTGTTGATTTACTGGTTTATTTGTTGTGATTAGTGTTGGAGTTTCTTGTGATTTGTTATTGTAAAAGCTTTTTTAAATAATACATTTAAAATTGTGTATGTTTTCTTTGGATGCTAACCATGGCTATGATCGTGAATATCAACTTAGGGACCAATAAACAAGGATCAATCTCCGAGGACTACATGTCTTTCGGAGTGTCTGCTACCGCGCTAGCTCTGGGTTGGACAATATGCTTCCCGTGATTTATCTTCTTCGTATTGATTGTGGAACCGGCTGATGAAGATCAAGTTAGGGCATGATAGGTCAAGTGGATCTAAAACACAAAGTAAACAAATCAAGTAATTTGAGTAGGCCAAGCCATTTGAGTCAGGTAGAGTCACAGACCAATCAGACTAAGCAAGCTAGCCAACACTACAACAAAAATTCGAATAGACAACAATGAAAATCGTTATCTATGATCCAAAAAATCCGTGGTAAATAGATCCATTGTGAAAAGTGGAGCGTTCAAAGACAACGGTAAAAAATCATTATCGATTTAAGGAAAAGACAACGGTGTTTAACCGTTGTCTTTGAGTGTCGCACTTTTCACAACGGGTCGATTTACCATGAATTTTTTGAGTCATAGACAATGGTTTTTCACTGTTATGTTTCAATTAAAATTACAACGGGTTATAACCATTGTTTTTGAGCATCCTATTTTTCTCAATGCATGGATTTATTATAATTTTTTGAGTCATAGACAACAGTTATTAATCGATGTTATTTGTATTGTCATTGTTATTTTAACCGTTGTCATTTCTCAACGGTTACTCTAGAGAACAATAAATCATTGTCGATTTATAGTGTTGTATTTTTAATATAAATCATACAACAACATCAAAAAGAATTATAGAAAACACATATACACTCGCACTTGTAGCAATGTAAAGTACAAGCTCACATCATCCCATTTTAAATGATCACTCTTTAAAACATATATAAAAAAGTACTGTAGCAAAACAACTACACATTATATGCTTAATACTGTACCAAAAGTATTATACATAATAACCAAAATATTTTATAGACTACCACATCTAACCAGAAGAGGTATGTACACTTAAATCTAGTAGGAGATCTTCTAATCATCAGATATGTGATCTTGTATGCATTCAGCCCACTCTGAATGTACTTCATCAATTTCCTTTGCAGCTATCACAGATTTTGCGAACTACATGTTAATAAATGAATGAAAATATAAACACTTTGAGTACTATGTGAAATCACAGAGAATCCACTTTATCATGCAAAATAAACCATATAGAAATGCGTTATCACTTTATCAAAGGGAAAGTGTTACACAAAGAAATTGAACTTTAATATATAAAGACAGAAGAGCACGGAAGAACAACTAACCGATTTATTTACTAAACGACCTATTTAGCTGTGAAATCTCAGTTTTCTTTGGTTTTATAGTCTTTACCAACTTCATAAAACAACTATTCATCACCACAAAGACAATACTAAGAATTTCACATCATCAATCTATTGAGTTGCAAGCGCTCAAAATGCTTTTGATTCTGTTTTGAACAGAGTAATTACTATTCAATCTTGACAACATAAATTAAAGACCAAAAACTTTTTTAAGTTTATCAATCTCAAAAGTCAATTTGTCCAAGAATACTCCTTATAATTGTATAATATTAGTTTATTGTCTATTACACAAGCCGATAATCAATCTGATAAACATGATTGAGACTATACATAAATGCACTCATACATTGCCTGGAAAGCACAACCACAGATCGAGATTGGAAGATAGATGCATCGAACATTTGAATACAGTTGGACCTACTGGCTAGAGAAAAAAAGTATAACCATTTGCATCCAGTTTCTCAAAAAACTTTTCTAATCTTCCATTTAACCATTCATTTACCTTGTTGTATAAACGCCTGCAGCTAGAGCAGTTAAACCTCCAACAGCTACAATTAACTTGTTCTGGTCAGTGAGTATCGATCACTCTTAAGCCACCTAAACAGCATTGAATTTGAATATAGAATTTAATTATAATTAGAAATGTAAGTAGAAGTTAAAAGACCAAGCTGAAATGCATTTACAATGCCATCTAACATATTTGGAAATCGAACACATAAATGAGAAAAGACAAGAAATAACCTTGTCAAGAATAAATCTAACAAAATACCTTAAATCGTAGTTTAAACATGATATATCAGACATGAAGAAAATTTCTCCATCACAATTCTAAAGAAGTTAAATGTTGTTCTCCAAGAATTGTCCAAGGCAATTAGAATAGATTCTAAAATAGAACAAAATAGATTAAATATGATATGGAAAATTTAAAAGACAACCTTTATTCAGATCAGTTGAGTGGATTAGTGCTATCAGTTGTCATGTTGGGAGTGAGACCTAAAAGCCTATCATTAACAAAATAAAAAATAATATGAGAGATCCAAATATGACTTGTAAAATACCTTGTAGAGAATTTAATAAGGGAGATAACATCCATAAATTCATATCTAAATAGCTAGGACTGACACAGACTGTTGAATATTTAAATACTGTTGTTAGCAAAGGGATAACTAATTGAATTCATACTAGCACTAATGCAAATCTCCATCAGCAATTTAATAAAGTTGTAGCTATAGGCGATAAGTTTTGTTTTAGAAGTTCTGGTCCACATTCATCATCAACATCTTTAAAGACATTAAACAGTGTACTCGTCAAAAGACATTTGAATGCAAAATACTACAATTGCAAATTATCATTAGTACATTTTATGATATTATAAAACCTGGTGGTAAGTTCACTTTAATATGTAAAGACAGAAGTTTTTAATGATATACTAATGCTTAAAATTGTTCGCAGTTTGGTCACATCAAAATAATAATATAAACAATTCAACCTCAAGATTTCCAGTAAATATGTGGGTTATGTGTCCATAAGAATATAGCCACAGTTTTGCTACCAACCTCAATATTCCTAATATGTGGATTCAAAATATATTCAGTGTAAGCTAATTAGTCTCTGGAAACTCACTAAATAAGCTAAGACTTTTATTAAGCCTTAAAACATATCCATAAGACTATTCTGAAAGTTTTACACCTATCTACAGATTTAATCTAAGAAATGCTGAGTTATATATTACTGAATAAAATTAGTGTTGCAAAATAAATTTATCCATTTCTAAAAAGATGACCTATAATCATGTTTATTCTAATAGTCTCCTTTATATTACAACTACTATAAGCCTCTTGCCTCTTGAAGATCAAGAAAACTTGGAAGATAATGCCTAGATAAATTGATTCACACTCCATAATATTCAAACTAAACATAAAATGGTTGCAGAAGTTGCAACTTACAAAACAAATAATGCAACCTTATACAACAACATGGTTTAGAAGGGACATTACTACAAATAAGAATATTCTATGATAAGAAAGAAGATGAGACCAACTCTGCAATATGACTTAAGAAAAGATCATAACTTTAATACATTTCAGATTATAGATAAGAGAGTTTTAGCAAAAGCACTAGTGTATAACATAAATTACTCACCACATAATCGTCATCTAACCGAAAGAGGTAACTACTGTCAATTCCCATCCTTTCGTACAAGCACTCACATATACCAGATATCTGCAAGAACTGTGACCCTTAGTTTTCTTTAAAAGCTATCTCATTGAAGAGTTGCAGAAGTAATCTATCTACCCGTCGACGAATCAATTACCCCACATATTTGATCACAAAATCTTCTGCATCAATTGGTTTTAGAGCAACCAGACCCTGTCATGTATCATGCTTCTCTAGAAAAATAATCTTTTTTTCCTTGCCTAGAAAAAATAGAAAGGTAAATCCAGAACAACCAGACCCCAATCATGTATCTTCCTCTATGCATCAATCGCAATGGAGTGGGTGGAAACGACAGATGCAGGACAACAACAGATCAAGTTCGTGAGAAAGGAGAAGAAGAGAACAACAGTCGCGATGGCTGACTGGCCACGACAACGACGGGGTGACCGCGTGCAGTGGTGACGGCGAGATGGGTGAGGGCGACGTTGTGAGCACGAGCGTGGGAGGCGCGTGACGCCGGCGATTGGTTGGAAGGCGACCATGTGCATGTGATGGCTGCGTTGGCCGAGCTCCCGACGAGGTCGAGCTCGCAATGCTCGGCCGCTGAAAGAAGGGGCACTGGAGTCGCGTATGGGCCAAAGGCTAGCCGCGACGAAGTGGTGTTGTGTGCGGGGCAGCCGCAGTGCAAGCTACAACAGCGGAGGCAGCCCGGCAGGGTGGGCGCATGAGCAGAAGGGGAGGTGGCCGGTGCTGCGCACGGAGAAGAAGGCGACGACGACAGTGGATTGAGCGAGCTTGCGAGAAGAGAAGATGCAAGAGGGAAAAGAGAAATCGCTTCAATCCCTAATTCTACGCTTTTTATTAAACCCTAACTTAGATTTTGATTTATATAATCTTATATTAATTGACTTAATCAATATTTTGGATAAAATAATTAGACTTAATCAAATCTAATAAAATTTTATCTCGAAATTATCAACTAAACTACTAATAAATAACTAAATTTTATTTTAATAAATAAATACATTTATTTTATTTATTTCATTTTAAATTATATTATATTATTTAAATTAAATTTTAATTTAATTTATTTTTTTCCAACATATTACTGTGGCTCCGCAGTCATCGCACATAGGGTCGCCCCGACGATCATCATGCATAGGGGCGACAGTGGTCATCGTGCGTAGATCCACTCAGCGGTCGTTGTGTGCAGGTGCGCCATTGAGCCTGATTGACGCTAGCTGGTGGTTAAGGTGTTGCACGCAAGGGCAGCAATGAGGTCGAGCTCGTCGAAGTAGCCAGCGACGATAAGGTGTGCGACGGTGACACAAGGAAGGTGAGGAAGGCGACAGGAGAGAAGAAAGAGATCGGTGATTTGGGAAGAATAAGAAAATTAATTAAAGAAACCTAGGTTTAAGTATTTATGACTTAATCCAAATAGATTTTATAAAAGTCTATTTGATCTTTTCCCGTGAATTACTATATCAACTCGATTTAAATTCTAAAAAAATTCAAATTTTTTTAAAAATTTAATACATAAATTTCAAACATTCATCTCTTCACCAATAACCATTACTTACTAGACAAGAAAAGTTTTGCTATATTTAATTTTTTTTTTGTGATTACTAATGAAAGTCACACATGTGTCTCAATTTTTGGCACGAGTTTTAAGTCGGAAAAAAAACAACCGTTATAATTTCATTGACAACGGTTTAAAACCGTTGTATTATTATCATAACGACAATAATTTTTGACCGTTATACCAAACGTTACGAAAATATTCTCATTGATAACGGTTGATTGCACCGTTGTCCCAACTGTTGTTGAGATAAAAAAAATTCTTAAAGACAACAGTTTTGAAAAATCATTATAAAATACGTTGTTGATTAAAAAAAATATGTTCAACGACAACGGATAGTGTAAAACCGTTGTCTTTTATATTATATGGGTGCTCAAAGACAACGATTTTGTCAAAAATCATTGTCTTTTATAAAAATCACAACGATTTCTCTTAAAACCGTTGTTTTTATGGTATTGTCTTTTAGCATTTTTGTTGTAGTGCAATCAAGCTAAGCGAACCACTTGAGCCCGAAGAATTGACCGAGCTGAGTAGACTAAGCAGGCTAATTAGGTAGGAGTGTTAGCCAGACCAAACAAACCAAGAGGGCCATCTAGATAGTCTTTTAAATTCGACGAGTAGGGCAAGTCAACCATAAAACTAATTAGATTAGTTAAGCAAGGTAGGCATAAACTGTTATCCAAATTGACTGAGCAAACGAGGTAACCAAGCTAGGTGAGTTTGCAACGCCAAATAAATTCATGTGACTAAACAAGTAGGTAAACAAATTGATAAAGATATATAAGCCAATTTTGGGTCAATAAAATCAATCAAATTGGGTAAATAGATCATGTCACTTCAATGAATCAGCTAGACTAACTTAATTGAATAAGCCAGATACATCTAGGGGTAGATTGGTCATTGCAAGATCGTCGATCAATGGGTTATGCGAGTCATATTGATTAAAAGTATTATACAAGTCCCAGAGACACCATGCAACAATAAAGCGGGACGAGATCTCACAGATTAGCACGGTTCATTAATTCTCTATTGATATAAATTTAATTTTGAATTTTGCAAAAACTTGGATATATAACTCTGAACCAGATGCAGATCGTGAGTTTGTATTCTCGAACAGAGTACATTTTGACATCAGATTTGTTTTATAGGAACAATATGACTGTGTCATTGTCAGACTGAACTGCAAAATAATGAGTACTTCTCTGATTTATCATGATGATTGATGGAGCATATCTCGCTCATAGATTACTTAGCATTCCATCGGAAATCTATAGAATCGGACCGGTCATTCTCAAAATTAGTCGAGTTGAATGTCTAAATACTCAATACTAGTCCAAAAAAAAATCACACAAATAAAATAAAATTTATTCTCTATTATATTTCATTTGTATGTACCAAATGTAATGTTTTGTGTTTGCAAAGCATGCATTCATTTTTTTTACGGGTATCCGAATTTTCAATCCAACTAATCCCTGAGAGTGATCGGCCCTGCCCCACGGACCTTCAGGATGCCTCACTAATAGCTAAGCCGGATAAGATCGGAACCCAAGTAACCTCTACTGACCACCAAAGGTAAATCAGGAAAGCGCTTGTAGCCTTTTTACGGTTCAGTCCGGACTCCACAGTCGCGTTATCTCTGAACGACAGTCCAATGTCAAAGTCGTACTTCGTCCACTGGACAAACTCTGGAGTCAAAGTCACCCGAATAGATTTTTTTAAAATTCGCCGCTAAATAATATCGCAGCAGATGATTAAATTACGTTCTCCTATAGAATGTCTTTTCACTTTTATCACTGCACCAACCCCTGGGAGCTACAAAACATGCATTTGTGTTTTAGTTCGATATTGATCTATGGCTTCTAAATGTAATATATGAACTTGTAGAGCAAGTAATTTAATTTCTTCGATTCATATTTTTACTACATTGTATGAATTTGTCGAAACACAAACTACCTCAATGATATATCACATAGTGAAAGGTATGAAACAGATCACCTGCACAAACCTAATTCCTGCACATAGCCATAACTTTTTTTATTTACATTTTTTTTTTAAAAAGTTATCAATTCAATTTCTCAAGTTTTGTCCCTTCTATTGACTAGAGAGAAGATGCCGTTACAAATAGACAAAGATCGATTTTCGATGTATAATTTAAAATTTTTACTCGAACTCAAAAGTCATTTGTTGTTTTGGCTAACGAGTCAAGGGGTATAGTCTCTTCATAATTTATCTTTCATTATCATCACCGGAAGATCGGCGATGATGAATATTGGGTGAGCGTAATCGCATTTTGCTAGTGCAGAAGATTATCACATCCGTAAGTATGCTTGCAGTTGGCAACTTGCCCTATCAAATTCAGATCATCCAACAATTATCAGAGCTGAGTTGTTCTTCACAATGAGAAGTGGCAATCTTCATTTATTCTGGTCATCAAAACTTGAACTCGATCTCGTTGTGTACTCTACAACGAGTTTCGCGAACAAGGACCACTTGTTTTCCAACAAGTTTATCGGTTTATCATGCTCCACAATGACTCCTGGATGAAGAGAAGGAATTGCATCTGAGATGAATTACGAGGTATCTTGAGTTAAAGAAAATGAATAGATAACTTACCATTATCTAAAAGTAAAACCATATCACTATCAAGAACAGATGTTATCTTATGTGCAATGGTGATCACAGTACATTCTGAAAACTGCTACCTCAGGATTTTTTTGGATCACACTGTCTGTAGCAGTATCCACCAAAGCTGTTGCTTCATCAAGAACCAAAACTTTACTTTTCTTCAGAATCACCCTAACCAAACAAACAAAGCTGGTGTTGTCCCACACTTTAATTTTCTCCATTTTCAATCACAGAGAAGATTCAGTAAATAGAAAATATAGACTTAGCTAAATTGTGAAGAACTCTTCCGCCAAAAGCATGATATCTAATTGTGAAAACCCTTTATCTTCAGAGTCGAGCTTTAGTTCTTTCTTCCTCACTTCCTCCCCAAGCTGATAGGTATCTAGAGCCTAAAACATTTGGATTGGATTAGATCAGTCGGGGTGCAAGAGCAAACAAACAACTGAGGGCAAAGGCATGAGTAAAAACAAGTCACCTTCCATAATGTTAGTGCAATCATGCCCTGAATATTGATTTCAATGTTTGATGGATAATTAAGTTTAAATAAATGTGTGGATCTCACTTGTGTAACAAGTGTGCAGGTAAGTCATCACGGGTTTGAGACCAAATGCAAGGCAAAAGAAGTTCAAGAAGGTCGAGTGTTGGATTCTTGATAAAGAGAAGTCCTTCAAGGTCGGAAGAATAGATGCAAGGCTTAAAAAGTCCAAAATGGCCGAGAGTTGGATTCGGAAGACCGAATGCAAGGCGTAGAAAGTCCAAGAAGGCTGAAGGTTGGATTCTTGGCAAGAAGAAGTCCTTGCAGATTAGAAGATCGGATGTATGGGTGGAAGAAAACCTGAAGATAAGGAAGCTCCAAGCACAAAAGTTCAAAGAACAAGAGGTTTATCTGACATGAGGTACTAATGGGACGATGATAGTGAAGTTAGATGGGCGTCAACCATTAGAATGGCTAAAGATGATGTATTAGTGAATTATTAAACTCTATAAATCAACTTATACATTACAAAGAAGAAACAAATTTTATGATTGAGTTTTAAGGTTGAAAAATCCTAAAATAGGATTTGTCAGTCGATTGCTAGGATCTAACAATCGACTGGTAAATCATTCGGAGTGAATAGAATGTTTCCAACTCAACCAACTAGTTCAACCGAATGATCATCAGTCGACTGATAAGTAAATCTCGAACATGTACAAAACGTTTAGGGTTGAAGCCTTAAACTAGGTTTTGGCAGTCGATTGTTAAAACAATGAATCGACTGGAGAACACCACTCAACTGCTAATTGTAGCAATCGACTGGTAGACGATTTGAGGAAAATAGAATGTTTCCAACTTGGCTATCCAGTTCGACTGGACCACACCAGTGGATTGCTAATTTTAGCAATCGACTGGTAAGCGATTTGGAACAAATAAAATCTTTCCAACTCATCTATCCAGTTCGACTGGTGATATTTAGTAGTCGGCTAGTATTCAAAAAATAGGGTGATATCAGCCACTGATCCAAAGTCAGTGACCGTTTAATGACAAGATTAATGGTCAAACTTTATAGCAATCGATTGCTAGAATATGACAATCGACTGGTGGCGACGAAAAGAGAGAGTAAGCAACACAAATCAGTGGGTTTTAAAAGAAGCTTCAACAGTTCTTTTCAGTACATAATCTGCGTAATAACTCATAGAGAAAGACAAGCTTTCAACCTTCATTCTCAGCAATCTACAAGCAAAAAGAGGGGTGTCCTTGAACAAAAGGATAATCTATCTTGTATTCTCTCTTGTTCTCACTTGTTGAAAGTGTTTTCTGCTTGAAATACTATTGTAAGAGGTTTCTCCACCTCTGGATTTGGTCTGACAAAGAGAAAATTCTATAGTGGTGATAGATCGCTAGGGTTAGGTCTGGGAGTAGCCATCTAGGGAAACGGTGAACCAAGTAAATGAATTGTGTTAGTGTTGGTGTGTGGTTGTTTCTTCACGCTGAATATTCTATTGTACACATCTCTCAAGCAACGCGAATTGGAGCTATTCAACCCCTAGCTCGCCACGATCCTAACAAGTGGTATTAGAGCTTGGCTTCCCCAAAGGATTAACAATCGAAGGAGAAAAAGTTCAAATGACAATGCAAGAGGGCTACAACACTACACGTCATTCGTTCTTTGATAGAAACAACTTCTCTTACTGGAGAAGTCGTATGGAATACTATGTGATGGCCGACATCGACATGTGGTTCGTGGTGTCGGAAGGATTTGTTCCTCCTACTACTGAAGATGCCAAAGTGCTAGAATTTGAATGATGGATGGATGAGCAGAGAAAGAAGGTGCAGTACAATGCGAAAACAATAGTAAATGTTCAATGCGGACTCGCTGCGGAACAACTTAACAAAGTCGGTCCATTCCAGAGTGTCAAGGAGCTATGGGATAAACTCATTGAACTGAATGAGAGTACAAAGGATTCAAGAATTGCTAAGAAGGACCTCCTCTTAAACCAAATGCAAAATTTCACTATGAAGTAAGGAGAAAAGTTAAATCAACTTCATGGGTGATTCAAGGAACTCCTCAATGGTCTCTATTCAGTTGAAGAAAGTGTGGAGAACCGAGATCTCATCAAGTATGCACTAAAATCCTTCCTAAGAAACTCTCTATGGTCATCAATGGTCGATTCCTATAAGGTTTTAAGGGACTTATCTATTGTTAAGTTAGATGAACTTTTTTGTGAATTAGAATTACATGAATAAGCTAATGCAAGTTATAAGGAGAAAGATATGACTTTAGTTGTAGGTGAAAAAACAAGAAGATAAAAAAGAAAAAAAAAGGAAAGGAAGGAAGAGTCTTCTTCCGAATCTGAACAAGGGAGTGATAGTGACGAGGAGCTATCATCCAGAAAAATGACAAATTTCGTTCAGAAAATGATGAGACATTCTCGAAAGTACAACAAGAAGGATGTGAAAAAAAACCTCCAGTGAAAACTAAAGGAGGGGTAAGTCTCCTATAAAATCTAGATTAAGATCTAATGTTGTTTATTTTGAGTGCAATAGGAAAGGACATTTCAAGGCAGACTGTTTGGAGATGAAGAAGCAAGAGGACAAGCCAAAGAAAAAGAAGGCATTGAAGGCTACATGGGATGACTCATCTTCCAACTTATTAGAAGAAGAAAATGAGGTGAAGAAAACAAGACACGTGGAACATATGTCATTGAACGATACAGAGAACAATGTCAATGAGAAAGAAAGCCATCGAGAGGATGCAGACTCCTCAAGTTAGTCATCATCTAGAAATGACGAGGAAATCTCTCTAAAATTAGATAAGTTGTATTCTACCATTACATGGTTAACAAACGCTTTGTCAAAATCAAAAGGTAGAGTTAAGAATTTACAAAATGAATTTAAATTTCTTATAAATGAAAGTATGTTATATATTAATTGCATGTATTATAAAAATGACCTTGTTCAAAATAATGAGCATAAACATGAAAATGCATCTTTAAAATTGCAAGTAGAAGATTTAAAAAGTATGTTAGTAAAGTTTTCATCAAGTTCCAAATACTTAGATATGATTTTAGGAGTCAATGAGTTGTTTATAATAAAGCTGGATTAGGATATAAACCAAAGCAAAAGGAAGTGAAGTTTATGTCTTTAATTAGTAGAAATAATTCTTCTAACACTAGAATTGTGCAAGCTTGGGTACCCAAGAAGTTTGTTGTTAATGCTCCTGGACCCAAAATTTGGATACCAAAATATTTAGTTTATCGTGTTTGATCAGGCATGCACCAAGGAGGAGCATCCAACCATATGGTTCATTGATAGCGGATGCTCTAGGCACATGATAGGAGATTCATCAAAGTTTTCATCTTTTAAAAGCAAAAATAAAGGTACCATTTCATTTAAGGTTGTAGTAATATGTGATATTAAAATTTTTGAATAGTTTAGAATAAAAAATGTGTTACTTGTGAAAGGCATGATTTTTAATCTTCCAAGTATTAGTCAACTATGTGATTCGGGATATAGAGTTGAGTTCAAATCATCTCAATGTCTAATCAATATTAGTGAACTAGATACTACCATGCTCATAGGCCACAAAAAGGAAAATATTTATTAAATTGAACTATATGGTACTACTAATGTGTTTGCAAGTGTTTCATGTCCAAGGAAGAAGAGACTTGGCTCAAGCACCGTAGACTTGCTCACACCAACATGAGGAACATTAAAAGATTATCAAGGAAAGAATTGGTGCAAAGGATTGCTAAAGTTGAAGTTTCAAAAGGACAAATTATGTGATACATGCTAAATGGGCAAGCAAACTAAGGTTGTCTATAAAGATAAAACATTGTAAGTACATCAAATGCATTAGAACTTATACACATGGATTTGTTTGATAGTAGTAAATATAAGTCCTTGAATGGTAGTAGATATTGTTTTATTATAGTTGATGATTACACTAGATATACTTGGGTGTTTTTCGTGAAGTACAAGGACCAAACCTTATATAGCTTGATTGTTTTTTGCAAAAGGGTAGAAAATAAAAAGAATAACAACATAAATCGGTGAGTTTGAAATTGATAGATTTTTAGAATTTTGCTTAGAAAAAGAATACAAACATGAATTTTCGACCCTTAGGACACCACAACAAAATGAAGTTATGGAAAGAAAGAATAGGATCTTGCAATAGGCGACTAGGAGTATGTTGAATGAATATTCACTTCCTAATCACTTTTGGATAAAAGCAACAAAAACTGCCAGTTATACAAAAAATCGAACTTTAATTCATAGATTTTTAAGAAAAACTCATGAACTTTGATTTGGAAAACTCTCAACAATTAAACATCTTAGGGTGTTTGGTTGTAAGGTTTATATTCTAAAACTAAGGATCAATTAGGTCAATTTATAGCTAAGGTTGATGAGGATATCCTTGTTGGATACTCTAGCTTTAGCAAGACTTATCGAGTCTATAACAAAAGAATGTGCTTAGTTGAAGAATCCGTAATTGTAGTCTTTGAAGAAAATCAACTCTCAAACTTAACTCAAAGAATCGATGATAATATACTATTTGAACTTAAGAGATTTAATTAAAATTAGAAGAGGGCAATGATCAAGGGGGAGTTAAGGAAAAATCTGAAAATGAACAAGCCAAAATAGAAGGGGCATCACTTAGGGATGTGATTGGCACAACTCAAGTACTAAGATCTGCTAGGATAATCTCAAATCACCCTTTAAATCAAGTTGTGGGGAATATTTCTCAAGGGGTAAAAACTCGATCATGTTTTAGAATTGAGGGAAATATAGTATCCTTAATTTCTCAAACTGAGCCAAAAGCTATTGACGATGTCTTACTTGATCCGGATTGGATTTTAGCAATGCAAGATGAATTAACTCAGTTTGAGAGAAATCAAGTGTGGTTTTGGTTCCTAACCTGAAGAAAGTTCAATTATTGATACAAAATGAGATTTTAGGAACAACCTTGATGAAAAGGGGGTGGTTGAAAGAAACAAAGCTCAATTGATGGCTAGGGGTTTCAATCGAGTAGAAAGGTTAGATTATGATAAAACATATGCACCTGTAGCTCGATTAAAAATCCATTAGAATGATGTTAGCATTTGTTGCTCACAAGGGATTTAAATTATATTAAATTGATGTAAAGCCAACATTTTTAAATGATTTCATTAAGGAAGAAGTCTATGTTGAACAACCTCCTAGGTTTGAAAATCTAGAGTTTCCAAATCATGTGCTCAAATTAAAAAAGGTCTTGTATGGACTGAAACAAGCACCTCGTGCTTGATATGAACGGTTGTCAATATTCTTAGTGTCTAAGGGTTTTTATAGAGGTCAAATTGATCCCACATTTTTTCTAAAAAATAGTTGAAAAGATATCTTTGTGGCCCAAGTATATATAGATGACATTATTTATGGGTCAACAAATAAGGATTACCTAAACGAGTTTATAAATCATATGAAAAGTGAATTTGAAATGAGTTTAGTTGGTGAGTTGACATTTTTTTTAGGACTACAAATTAAACAAACTAAATAGGGAATATACATTCATCAATCAAAGTATCCAAAAGAAATATTAAAGAAATTTGGAATAGACAATGTGAAAGACATAACAATGCTCATGACAACTAATACCAAGTTAGATACTGATATTGAGGGTAAGGAGGTTGATCCAAAGCTAAATCGTAGCACTATTGGTAGATTTCTATATATCATAGCTAGTAGACTCGATCTTTTATTTGCTTTAGGAATGTGTGCAAGATATCAATCTTGTACTAAGGAGTCACATTTTAGTGCAGTAAAACAAATACTACGATATTTTAAGGGAACCCAAAAGATAGGATTATGGTATCCTAGGACTGAAACGTTCAATCTTGTGAGATACTCCGACTCCGATTATGCTGAATGCAAATTGGATCAAAAAAGTACTAATTGAGGGTGTCAATTTCTTGGCTCATCCTTAGTTGGTCAAGTTGTAAACAACATTATGTAGCACTCTCAACAACCGAAGCTAGTATGTTTGCTATGTGAGAGTGTGTATTACAATTATTATGGATGACTCATACCTTAGAGGACTATAGTCTCATCTACAAATAAATACACAAGTCCTATGTGATAATGTGATCACCATAAACTTGACAAAGAATTCAGTTCATCATTCTAAAACAAAACACATAGAGGTCAAGCATCATTTCATTAGGGATCATGTAGTTAAAGGAAATATTACACTCAATTATGTTGCGTCCAAAGCTAATCTAGCTAATATTTTCATAAAATCACTTCCAAAAGTGGAATTTAGCTTCTTACGAAGGGAGTTAGGAATGTGTACAGTAGGATAACTTACTTCCTTGATCACTTCAATGACTAAAACCCTATTAAAATTAAATTCTTCCTGATATTACATCTCACACGAACTTAAGGTTTACCTTGATTGTGTATTGACATACTTAGATGGGAGTGAGATGTTAGAAAAAATAATTTTGCTTAAAATGCTTGTTAAGATGCATTATTATGAAAGAAAATTGAAATTATTTGTAAATAATTAATTTGACCGATCATGGGGAAGACTGATACATAATTCACATGTTTTTGGTTCGACAATCATGGTTGGACATTTTCACAACCCAAAATAATTCAAAACTCACTTAAGCACGTTCACAATTACATATTGCTTCAAATGCAATTCTTTCCTTACATGTGAGCAGGACAATCATGAAATCAGACTTGAATCAGATGTTATTTGGAGTTTTTCAGACACGTCAGTCGACTGGTGTCAATTATCAATCTACTGATAAGCTGAGAACTCATCACATAATTGTTTCAACTTGATCAGGTAGTCAAGTTCATGTCTACCAGTCGATTGTCACTTTTATCAATCAACTGATGTCTTTATTGATGAACACAGTGTGTTCAATAGTCTATTATGCAGTTGAGTTGCTTCAAGATGCCAGTCTATTAACATTTTCTATTAGTTGACTGGGGGTGTCAGCCAAGTGAACAAAATGCCCCTTAATCGACCGAGCAGTTTGACTGAACTCCATCAGTCGACTGTTGTTCTCGATAATCAATTGTCAAACCTGACCATATAAAACTAACCCTTATCAATCGACTTTCGATTTCTACTGTCTTCTCCGCCATAACCGCCCCACTTCCTCTCTTCCTCTTCTCCGTCGTTTCCATTGCTACTCTCATGATTTTGCGCATCCCCCGCCGGCATTCCCGAGTTCTCTAGTGACCCTAAGGCCTCACACGTGATGCTAGGGTTTCGACGTGAAGGGTCCTCTCTGACAATTTTTAGCCATTTTTGTCCTTCCACAACTGGTTCACCACTCAAGTTCCATGGCACCAAAGTAAACCCTAACTCCAATATTGTTATTTTGTCCATTTTATTTTAAATTTCTTTTGGGTTTCTGATCATGTGATACTTGGTTTTCATTCATGCATATTCACTCATTTTCATTGTACATCTTCATTACTTAAACAAAGAGTTAAGCACGTCACATCCAAACATAAGCAAGTTGCATTCGGTGAGGATTCATCTGACCCTCAACCATCCATAGATCCCCATTTTCCTATTGCATCTCATCAAAATAACTTTGATACCTATAAATTCCAACTTATTCTAGCTCGGTCGTTGGATTCAAAGTTTTTCATGACTACTGCTTTGACATTCTCAAAATCATTCAGTACTATCAGATAGAGTCTTTAGTATTTTGTGAGCATGACATTAATATCACTCTCCTATCTGAATTCTTTAATAACTTAAGATTAGTCGGAGATGGTTTGAGATATAGAACTCAAGTTGCTCAATGCAATTTGGAGTTTACTCCCAAAATTTGGCAGGAGTTTTTAGGGTGGCATCCTTCTACACTTTGTCTTCTATCCTTCTTTGATTGATCATCTACCATTGTCATTTAAGGGCATAACCCTATATTCTATACATGAGCAATTTTTTTAAAAAATCTCATCCAAATGGTGTGAATATATTTTAGGTCAACTAGTTATCTGCCAGGGACAATGTCCTTTATAAGGTCATTGTACATTGCATCCTTCCCATTGTCACTCATGGTTTAGCTTTGGTTCGGCCCCCACATTTTGTCATGATGCATGCATGTCATAGTCTTCTTGACATCAATATAAGTTTAAATACATTTCATTGTATCATCCATTTTATTAAGCCAAACAGCGGAAAGGTGCACATGTCATATGGTGTTATTCTCACCAAGTGGCTCAAATTCATCGGCATCAATGTATCTAAAGGCGTGATCAAACCAATGACTAGAAAATTCGATCGGATCACTGCTAGGATGTTCTCTCTAGCGGGTATGAAACCAGTTGACTATTCCATGGATTGAGAAGATAGTCGTCAAATTGGTGAAGAAGCCAAATGTAAAGTACCACAAAAAATAATAATAATAAAATAAAATAAATGTTGGGTAATTAGGAGAATACCCTATGGAATTTTCTAGAAATTTTTAGAAATTTTTTTCTAGACTAAATGGAGATTTCTAAGACCCTCTTTGTTTAGAGGGAGTTAAAAGGCTTAACGGGTCTGAAATCCAACCCGTTAACTCTTAAACCCAAACCTCCATTTTTCTCCCCATTAATGCCAGCCACTTTTCTCGGCGGTCTCACATTGCGATTAAAAGCCCGACCTTCTCACCGCGACAGCCGTTCCTCTTCGCGACACTTCCCTCCTCCATCAATTTCCATTCCTCTTCGCGACTCCGCCATCTTCCTTTTCCCCGAAGCAAACTGCGGCCAAAACTCTCCCTCTCTTCCTCGTTGTCTTGTTCGCGAGCCTTTCCGCTCGCGACCTCTCCGACGCCAGGTCATTCCCTCTCTGCGAGTGCCGATCTTCTTCCTCGCGGCAGGTGGCGGTCGTCGGCTTGGACGACCCCCGAGACGAGTTGGAAGCTTCGATTTGGTGACTTCCCGACGGTAGGCGACCGGGCGATTTCTGATCTCTGCTGTCCATTCGTCGCCGGAGCGAGGTAAGGGCTGTCCGTTCCCTTGTTTTCCCTCTATCTCAAAGGGGATCCATTTTGTGAATGAACTCTTTTGGTAGTTTCCTTTGTTGAGCTTGACCTATTGATTTGGGCAGAAAATCGGGAGCGCCGGTGGTGCCGGTGAATAGAGGATTAGGGAACACTGCCGGTGGAGTCCAGGGCAGGTATATCTCGAACTATACCTATTCTTTCGTTTGTTGTTTGGTTGATTCGGGTGATGATCATGGAATTAGATTTCTGTTGGCTGTGAGAAGGGGTTGTTTTGTAGAAATAAGTGTAGAAGTGGCTGTAAATAGAGTATGGGTTCGAATGGGAGGCTGTCGTTTGATTGTGGGTGGTTGTCGTGTGTCCCATGGGGCTGCGAGTTGAAATTTTGATTGGGTATGGGCTTTTGATGGGCTGTAAATGGCGGTACAGGATCTGTGATCGGTGGTTACATGATTAGAGAGTTGTTCTGGGTTGTAGAATATCCGATTCATATGGAAATTGGTGTAGGGAATTGAATGTATAGATTTGCGTAGTTGTTAATTGGAAATAGGGGTTTTTAATTATGATGTTAACCATACCAGTTGAGGGTCTAATGTGATGGTTGGTTATAGTAAATCTACCTTGGATAATTTGGGGAATTTTCCTAAGTCGTAGTCGATAAAAAGGATGCAATTATAAGAACGATATAGTAATTAATTCGTATTTTATAGTCTGCTTGCAACTAAAATGTAATTGATGATATTTGCATGACGTGGATACGAGACAGGTCCGCGGCCGTGAGGACTCATTGTTACGAGCATTACAGCAGGTGGGTAATCCCTACCCTGGTCAGGTAGATTTAAATGCATGCAGATTTAGATACATGATCATCTTATATGATCATGTTATCTTGACTCTGTTCTTATTTACTCTTGCGCTTGATACCTTACCTTTGGCTGTTAACTCCATTGTTGCTATCATGTTTCATTTTATCATGATTAGGAGTTATATATATAGGTGATGTAAGTAACCTAGAATTTGTTTAGTTAAGTGCAAATAGTAAAGCCTAGATGACAACCTGATTGTAAATTGGGCAAAGAGGTCATCTGTTGATAGGTAATGTCTTGAACGTAGGGTTAGTTCTAATACCCTTAGGTTGCATGTTTACTATCGACCATGTACTGTGTAAATTGGTTAGGTGAATTGTACTTAGTGTGTCGCTACGGACCGGTGGTCCTAGCTCATTATAATCAGTTGAGTACGACTCTCTACAGGATAGAGAGTGCATTGATCTGATTGGTTTGACTCTCTTTAGAAGAGAGAGTCTGTGGTGGATGTTTATTTGTGACAGAGCATTCATGTCATTTGCATGCATGCTGGCGATGTGGTCTCTCTTATGGCTGAGAGGGTCGTCAGTCATCCTGCCTCCATGGTTACTCATAGGAGGAGTAACCAGTGTGAGGGAAGAGCATTGTGGTGCTGCCCTCTACCACTATAGATGGTGGTAGTGGGATTTGCGTGTCGTAGTCCTGCGTGTATGACACTCGACCACTCATGGGTAGTGACTGTCGGAGTGACCAACAGCAGGGACCCCCATGTGTAGCTTGCTCTTCACGCTTATATGCTACTCGATTATACTGCCCACTCGGCCACTCGATAGTAGTGGTTGGTGTTGAGTTGGGACAGTTGTCATGTCGAGCCACCGAGGCCACACTGGGGTCGTGGTAGCTTTAGGGTGAGCCGGCATGACCATTCATGCTGCATGTCGACTTATGACATTTTTGCATATTGTCATATATATACATATATGCATGTATTTATATATACGGATGATTGTGATTCGTGAATATATATAGATGCAGTCTATATATATATGCTTATTGTGATGCTACATTTGATTGTACTATGCTTGTTGTATTTAGTTGTACATCATCTTCATACATGCTACCTGCATCACTTATATGGTTGTGTCAGATACCTGTTTAGTTGTTGGTTAGTCTATTGCATTCTTTGACCCGTATTTATGTCGTTATATGGTTTAGAGTAGACTTCCTGTATATGTATATATTGTGGATATATGCTCAGGTTGGATAGGTGTAGCGTAGCAGACTTTCAGGTATGTCTGCATTTTATATTGGCCTTTGGTTAGAAGGTATATATATGGATATGTTATCATGCTAGTGTTACCTGATATATACCTGTAGATTTTTCTATCGAATTACATGTAATATTGATATATACATATTTTTCTATTATCTGTTGAGTTTTACTCACCACCACGGACCCTGGATTTTTCTATCGCTCAGGTAATAGGTAGAAGTCTTCTTGACAACTTGGAGCTGCGCCGGCGATCCATCCCATCTTCGTTTTTCCGAGTCTCCCGAGGATTTTGTTTATGTTATGGACTTGTTTTATATTATGGACTTTGTCGTGATGTCGTGGACTTTATTTCTGTGTCTGATGTTTTATGTACGGTTCTATTACTGTGGACTTGTCAGGTCATGTACACCTGTACGTTTTTAGTATGTATGTTGTGGGTATGTGGTTTATATTTCCGCTGTATTTGACATATTTATATTATGTTATTGTTGTGGGCCTACGGGCCTTGTATTAACCCGAAATGTTGCCATGTACAGGGGAGATGTCGTCCGTTTGCTTTTCGGCACGACATACTCTCGGGGCGTGACAACTTTATTGGTATCAGAGCCGAAGGTTCTGTGATGCCATACAATGATTTTGTTTTTGAGTCTTGGATTCTCGGGAGTCGGTATATTTTTCGGATTTGGTTTTGTGAGATGGGATTGACAACGACATAAGCTCCGGGCAGCACAAAGTAAGTATTCCTGATAACTTATACTTTAGTTAGATACTTATCTAGACTTGTTCAACAGGTGTATACAGTCAGAACTATGACACCTATGCAGACTCGTAGTCAAGGTCGTCCATCCAGGCGATCAGCCAGAGTGGTGGGACAAGATACGGTTACGACTGAGCCAGCTACTCAAGCACAGTCTTAGCAATCCCCTATTGGTGATACAGAGCCTCGGAATCTGGATATACCACCGACTAGGCTGGTACATACGAATTCTAGTTTGCTCAATGATAAAGCACGAATACTTGTATTAGCACGTTCGGCTAAGGACAAATTTACCTTATTCCGAGGGGAGTCTGATCCATGGATCGCATGTGCGTGGCTGGAGAATTTAGAGGACACTTTCAAGTACATGGATTGTATAGACGATGAGAAGGTGGGCCTTGTTGCGTATCACCTTAGAGATCAGGCCGTTACTTGGTGGAAAATACAGAAGACCCTACTCGGGGAGTGAGGGATTACTTGGATCGTCTTTCGAGATGCTTTCTAGAGATAGTACTTTTCTTTCGCATTTTCTACGACATGTCGTCAAGAATTCCTAAGTCTGAAGCAAGGTGATCGTTCCGTCATGGAGTATAATACTGAGTTTACCAGACTTTCAGAGTTCTGCCCTCACCTGATAGCCCAGGATGCAGATCGGATGTTCCAGTTCACACAGGGCCTAGCAGCTTATATTCCAATGAGGATGTTAGGATCTTCTATTGCCTCTTACAGGGAGGCACTGGACCGGGCCATCTGTATTGAAATGACTTCCCAACAAATCTCCAAGGAAAAAGATATAGAGAAGCAAATGTCCCAGAGTAAGCAGCAAAAGCAAAATTCAGGGAATCAGACTCAGAAGAAGCAGGAGTAGAAGGGAAATACTCGAGGTACTACAGAGGGATCGTCTAGGGTGCAAAAAGGGAAGCGCCCAGCTTCTGAATAGGCTAGAGGTTCTCAGAAGAACCGTAAGATTCAGAACAGAATTGGATGTTACAGATGCGGATCTGGAAGCATAGAGCTCCAGAGTGCCCTTTAGAGCAGCCTATTTGCTACTATTGCAAGCAACCTGGACATACCAGTCGAGAGTGTACATTGAGAGTGAAGCTGGAGTTTCCTAATAGCTCTAACAAGGGAAGGAAGTCCAACCAAGAATAAGAATAGAGGACAAAGACCGCTAGCACGATCTTATGGTCGAGGCGGCAAGATTTTCGCAGCGCAGCGATTGTATCGAATACGGTGCCCCTTTAGTGATATCGATGGCTATCCAGTATCCTACATCTCCAGTAATACACTATCCAGGGGTATCTGCACCACCGATGTTACCAGCCAACTCTCAGGGTTATCTTATGCCGCACTGACTCGATCTTGGCACCTCAGTCGGACTCGGCCGAGTGGAGGCACACTACTTCTTTCGTCGAGGATGCAAATGACAAATATCGAGATCGGACGAGTTTTGCCATCACCGAGAGATGAGGCACAATGGTGAGGATCAATCAATCATACGGGGTATGGTTTCAGTTTATTCTATATACGCTGATACTTTGATTGATACTGGTAGTTCTCACTCATTCGTATCTAGATATTTCTGGGTAGAGTTGGAAGAATCCCAATGGTTCGTTCTTGTGGGTTAGCAGTATCCTTTCCATCATGAGAGGTGCTGACTAGCCACCAAGAAATCAAAGGTTGCCCATTAGATTTTGATGGGCATATCCTTACCGTGGACCTCCAGGTGTTGGAAATGATAGAGTTCGATATTATTCTCGATATGGACTGTTTGACCGCTTATTATGCTACAGTGGATTGTAGAGCAAGGGTGGTGACATTTCGACCACCAGATCAACCAGCTTGGGAATTTGTTGGCACTAGAGACGATGGATTATCCATTATATCGGCTTTACAGGCTCAGAAGTTATTGGCTATCTCTGGTCAAAGTTGTGAACGAAGGACTACCACCCCTCTCTGATGTGCAAGTAGTCCGAGAGTATCCAGATGTATTTTTAGATGAACTTCTAGGCTTGTCACCTCCTAGGCAAGTGGAATTTGCGACAGAGGTGATTCTAGGAACCGCGCCTATATCTAAACCTCCTTATCGGATGGCGCCAAAAGAACTGAATGAACTTAAAGTTTAACTGCAAGAGTTGCTGGATAATGGATTCATCCACCCTAGTGTTTCACCATGGGAAGCTCTGGTACTCTTTGTCAAAAAAAAAGAATGGATCATTGCGGTTATGTATTGACTATCGGTAACTGAATGCAATCACAGTGAAGAACAAATATCCAGTGCCGAGGATAGAAGATTTGTTCGATCAGCTTAAGGATACATGTGTGTATTCTAAAATTGATCTACGCTCAGGATATAATCAACTTCGGATAAGAGATGAGGATGTTCAGAAAATAACTTTCCGCACCCGTTATGGACATTACGAGTTTCTAGTGATGCCTTTCGGTCTCACGAATGCCCCAGCTGCATTTATGGACTTAATGAATCGGGTATTCTTGAGGTCTATAGATCAGTTCATGTGATATATTGATTTATTCTTGATCCGAGGAGGAGCATGAACAACATCTGCAGATAGTATTGGAGACGTTGCGACAAGAGCAGTTGTATGCCAAGTTTAGCAAGTGTGCATTCTGGTTATCCTCAGTGGGTTTTCTTGGACATGTAGTGTTCAACAGAGATATGAGGCAATTACCAGTTGGGAACAGCCAAAATCAGTTCAGGAGGTCCATAGTTTCCTTGGTCTGGTCGGGTATTATCGGAGATTCATGGAGGGATTCTCAAGTATCGCCATGCCACTCACTCGCCTGACTCGGAAAGGGGTCAAATTCACCTGGTCAGAGGCCTGTGAAACTAGCTTTCAGGAGCTTAAATGACGGCTAGTTTCTGCACCAGTCTTAGTGATTCCTTCTGGTGTTGATGGGATAGTTCTCTATACGGATGCTTCTATCCAAGGGTTGGATGCAGTTCTGATGTAGTCCAACCGCGTGGTATCTTATGTCTCTCGTCAACTAAAAGATCACGAAAAGAATTACCCAGTGCATGATCTAGAGTTAGCCACCATTATTTTCGCATTGAAGATATAGAGACACTACTTGTATGAGATTACTTTTGAGATCTATACAGACCATAAAAGTCTGAAGTATCTATTCACACAGAAAGAGCTGAATCTGAGACAGAGACGATGGATGGAATATCTGAAGGATTACGACTGCACCATCCATTATCATCCAGAAAAAGTTAATGTGGTAGCAGATGCGCTGAGCAGGAAGTCTCGTGGAGTTCTGGCCAGTCATCTGATAGCAGTTACTGATCTAGTTCGACAATTCTCAGAGTTAGGATTGTCGGAACATGGTCAAACATCCCGGGGAGTATTGGTATCTATGGTTGCCCAGTCCTCCATTACCGAGAGGATCAAGGAAGCACAAGTCAGTGACCAGCATCTACAGTTCGTGTGCAACACGATAGACTCAGAACGTCAGACGGATTTCTCGAGTGACGAGAATGGAGTACTTCGTTTCTGTGGACGACTATGTGTTCCGGACACACACCCAGTTAAGGAAGAATTGCTACAGGAAGCACATCAGTCGAGATTTGCTATACATCCTGGTGGTACTCAGATGTACCAAGATTTGAAGCGCTTATACTGGTGGAACGATATGAAACGAGATATTGCGAACTTTGTTGCACAATGTCTAGTGTGCCAGCAAGTGAAGGCTGAACATTAGAAACCTGCTGGGTTACTTCTGGAAATTCTGATCCCGGAATGGAAGTGGCAGCATATCACGATAGACTTCGTTACGGGATTACTCAGAACCCATAAATGACATATTGCGATTTGGGTGATCGTAGATCGGTTGACCAAATCAGCTCACTTCCTTCTGATTCATGGGACGGACTCATTGGATTGTCTAGCGGAATTGTACTGCCGGGAGATTATCAGATTGCATGGCGTACCTTTGAGTATCATATCTGATAGAGATCCACGATTTACTTCGCGATTCTAGTAGAGTCTGCAGCAAGCTATGGGCACAAAGCTTCGACTCAGTACCGCATTTCATCCGTAGACAGATGGACAGTCGGAGCATACCATTTATACTCTGGAGGATCTATTGAGATCTTGTGTCATGGATTTCGGTGGCAGTTGGGAGGATCACATTCCTTTAGTGGAATTTGCCTACAACAACATCTACCACTCTTTTATTTAGATGGCTCCTTTCGAGGCCTTATATGGCAGACCCTGCAGATCTCCAGTGTTATGGGAGGAAGTTGAGAAACGACAGTTATTGGGGCCTCAGAGTATCCAGCATAATGTAGAGTTGGTACGAGTCATCAGACGACGATTATCAGAGGCACAAGATAGAAAGAAGAGTTATGCAGACCGGAGGCGAAGGCCTCTGAAATTCTCAGTAGGGTATCATGTATTTCTACAGGTTTCACCTACGAAAGGGGTGAAATGTTTTGGGCTAAAAGGAAAATTAGTCCCATGCTACATTGGTCCATTTGAGATATTGGAGCGAATTGGAGGTGTAGCTTATCGGTTGGCTTTACCTCCGACACTTGCGGGTGTTCACAACGTATTTCATGTTTCTATGCTGAGGAAATACGTGCCGCGATCTGACCATGTTCTGAAAGAGGTTCCGATACCACTCTAGGCGAATGCGACTTATGAGGAGATTCCAGTGCGGATTCTTAGTCACAAGGAGCGACAGTTGCGGAACAAAATCATTCAACTCATAAAGGTGGGATGGCAGCATCATACGGATGAGGAGGCTACATGGGAGCTGGAAGATACTATCCGAGCTCGATACCCTCATCTGTTTACTGGAGGTATGTGGTTATTTCGGAATATGCTTGATCTAATTTTTGCCTTTAAGTACGAAATTTGGGGACCAAATTTTAATAAGTGGGGGAAAATGTAAAATACCACAAAATAATAATAATAATAATAATAATAATAATAATAATAATAATAATAATAAAATAAATGTTGGGTAATTAGGAGAATACCCTATGAAATTTTTCAGAAATTTTTAGGAATTTTTTTCTGGACTAAATGGAGATTTCTAAGACCCTCTTTGTTTAGAGGGAGTTAAAAGGTTTAACGGGTTTGAAATCCAACCCGTTAACTCTTAAACCCAAACCTCCATTTTTCTCCCCATGAACGCCAGCCACTTTTCTCGGCGGTTTCACATCGCGATTAAAAGCCCAACCTTCTCGCCGCGACAGTCGTTCCTCTTCGCGACACCTTCCCTCCTCCATCGATTTCCATTCCTCTTTGCGACTCTGCCGATTTCCATTCCTCTTCGTGACTCTGCCATCTTCCTTTTCCCCGAAGCAAACTGTGGCCAAAACTCTCCCTCTCTTCCTCACTGTCTTATTCGTGAGCCTTTCCGCTCGCGACCTCTCCGACGCCAGGCCATTCCCTCTCTGCGAGCACCGGTCTTCTTCCTCGCGGCAGGCGGCGGTTGTCAGCTTGGACGACCCTCGGGATGGGCTGGAAGCTTCAATTTGGTGATTTCCCGACGGTAGGTGGTCGGGCGATTTCTGATCTCTGTTGTCCGTTCGTCGCCAGAGCGAGGTAAGGGCTGTCTGTTCCCTTGTTTTCCCTCAATCTCAAAGGGGATCCATTTTGTGAATGAACTCTTTCGGTAGTTCCCTTCGTTGAGCTTGACCTATCGATTTGGGCAGAAAATTGGGAGCGCCGGTGGTGCCGGTGAACAGAGGATTAGGAAACACTGCCAGTGGAGTCCAGGGTAGGTATATCTCGAACTATACCTATTCTTTCATTTGTTGTTTGGTTGATTCGGGTGATGATCATGGAATTAGATTTCTTTTGGCTGTGAGAAGGGGTTGTTTTGTAGAAATAAGTGTAGAAGTGGTTGTGGATAGAGTATGGGTTCGAATGGGAGGTTGTCGTGTGATTGTGGGTGGCTGTCGTGTGTCCCGTGGGGCTGCAAGTTGAAATTTTGGTTGGGTATGGGCTTTTGATTGGTTGTAAATGGCAGTACAGGAGCTGTGATCGGTGGTTACATGATTAGAGAGTTGTTCTGGATTGTAGAATATTCGGTTCATATGGAAATTGGTGTAGGGAATTGAATGTATAGATTTTCGTAGTTGTTAATTGGAAGCAAAGGGTTTTAATTATGATGTTAACCGTACCAGTTGAGGGTCTAATGTGAAGGTTGGTTATAGTAAATCGACCTTGAATAATTTGGGGAATTTTCCTAAGTCGTAGTCGATAAAAAGGATGCAATTATAAGAACGATATAGTAATTAATTCGTATTTTATAGTCTGCTTGCACTAAAATGTAATTTATGATATTTGCAGGACGTGGATACGAGACAGGTCCGCAACTGTGAGGACTCATTGTTACGAGCATTACAGTAGGTGGGTAATCCCTACCCTGGTCAGGTAGATTTAAATGCATGCAGATTTAGATACATGATCATCTTATATGATCATGTTACCTTGACTCTGTTCTTATTTACTCTTGCGCTGGATACCTTACCTTTGGCTGTTAACTCCATTGCTGCTATCATGTTTCATTTTATCATGATTAGGAGTTATATATATAGGTGATGTAAGTAACCTAGAATTTGTTTAGTTAAGTGCAAATAGTAAAGCCCGGATGACAACCTGATTGTAAATTAGGCAAAGTGGTCATCTGTGGGTAGGTAATGTCTTGAACGTAGGGTTAGTTCTAATACCCTTAGGTTGCATGTTTACTACCGACCATATACTGTGTAAATTGGTTGGGTGAATTGTACTTAGTGTGTCGCTACAGACCGGTGGTCCTAGCTCATTATAATCAGTTGAGTACGACTCTCTACAGGATAGAGAGTGCGTTGCTACAGGATAGAGAGTGCGTTGATCTGATTGGTTTGACTCTCTTTAGAAGAGAGAGTCTGTGGTGGATGTATATTTGTGACAGAGCATTCATGTCATTTGCATGCATGCTGGCGACGTGGTCTCCCTTATGGTTGAGAGGGTTGTCAGTCATCTTGCCTCCACAGTTACTCATAGGAGGAGTAACCGGTGTGAGGGCAGAGCATTGTGGTGCCACACTCTACCACTATAGACGGTGGTAGTGGGATTTGCGTGTCGTAGTCATGCGTGTGTGACACTCGACCACTCATGGGCAGTGACTGTCGGAGTGGCCAACAGCAGTGACCCCCATCGTGTAGCTTGCTCTTCACGCTTATATGCTACTCGATCATACTGCCCACTTGGCCACTCGAGAGTAGTGGTTGGTGTTGAGTTAGGATAGTTGTCATATCGAGCCACGGAGGTCACACTGGGGTCGTGGTAGCTTTAGGGTGAGCCGACATGACCATGCATGTTGTATTGCCGACTTATGGTATTTTTGCATATTGACATATATATACATATATGCATGTATTTATATATATGGATGATTGTGATTCGTGAATATATATATATGCAGTATATATATATATATGCTTATTGTGATGCTGCATTTGATTGTACTATGCTTGTTGCATTTGGTTGTACATCATCTTCATACATGCTACCTGCATCACTTATATGGTTGTGTCGGATACCTGTTTAGTTGTTGGTTAGTCTATTGCATTCTTTGACCCGTATTTATGTCGTTATATGGTTTAGAGCAGACTTCCTGTATATGAATATATTGTGGATATGTGCTCAGGTTGTATAGGTGTAGCGTAGTAGACTTTCAGGTATGTCTGCAATTTATATTGACCTTTTGTTAGAAGGTATATACATGGATATGTTATCATGCTAGTGTTAGCTGATATATACCTGTAGATTTTTCTATCGAATTACATGTGATATTGATATATACATGTTTTTCTATTACCTGTTGAGTTTTACTCACCACCACGAATCCTAGGTTTTTCTGTCGCCCAGGTAACAGGTAGAAGTCTTCGTGACAACTTGGAGCTGCGCCGACGATCCATCCCATCTCTATTTTTCCGAGTCTCCCGAGGATTTTGTTTATATTATGGACTTTGTCGTGATGTCGTGGACTTTATTTCTGTGTCTGATGTTTTATGTACGATTTTATTACTGTGGACTTGTCAGGTGGTATACACCTGTATGTTTTTAGTATGTATGTTGTGGGTATGTGGTTTATATTTCTGATGTGTTTGATATATTTATATTATGTTATTGTTGTGGGCATACGGGCCTTGTATTAACCCGAAATGTTGTCACGTACAGGGGAGATGTCATCTGTTTGCTTTTCGACACGGCATACTCTCGGGGCGTGACACCAAAGATACACTCGGTGAAGCAGTGGTACCGATTATGGAGGATGCACCTGAGCCAGACTTGAACTTTGCATCTTGGTTTTCTGAGTTTGAGGAGTCCATTGACACACGGCTAGAGGAGCTTAGCTTGGAAAATCAACATATCCACATGGAACAGTAGGAATTTCAGACTCAGGTATTCTCATGAATTGATATCATGGAGTGGCAGCAACTTGAGATGTTTGAGATCTTGCGCTCCTTAGCACCGGAGCAACCACATCTATTTTTCCATCCTCCTTTGGTGTTGGTGTTGCTGCCACTGTTGACGACAATACTAACATCATGGAGATTGAAGATAACAATGAGGGCACTTGTTAGTTGCCTACTGGCTAGTTGCACATGTTTACGTTATTGTGTAGTTTTTGTTGCCCCTTTTGTACTCTTAGAGTGGATAACTGCTATGCTCATTGGATTGGTTTGACACTATGTTATTGCTTCACCCTTGAAATGTTATGAGCAGTTCTTTTGTTATGGGTGTTTATTGTGATTCTTCTGCAAGTTCTCCATGGTCGTAGGAGGAGTTGTTGTCCTTTTTCCTTTTTGATATTTGGCAAAGGGGGAGAAATGTTAATTAAGTTTTGTATGTGATTATGCTTAAATGGCTTTGTTATTATTGATATTATATTTGAAACTGGTCTAAACTTAAATATGTTGTCAAACATCAAAAAAGGAAAGATTGTTGCTCTGGATATGAGTTTCAATGTTTGATAGATAGTTAAGTTTAGACAAATATATGGATCTCACTTGTGTGACAAGTGTGCAAGAAAGTCCTCGTAGGGTTGGAGACCAAATGTAAGGCAAGAGAAGTCCAAGAAGGCCTAGGGATGGATTCTTGGCAAAGAGAAGTCCTTGCAGGTGTAAGACCGGATGTAAGGTGTAGAAAGTCCAAGAAGGCAGAGTGTTGGATTCTTGACAAGGAGTAGTCCTTACAGGTTGGAAGATCGGATGCAAGACATAGAAAGTCCAAGAAGGTCGAGGGATGGATTCTTGGCAAAAAGAAGTCCTTGTAGGTGGGAAAATCGGATGCAAGGGTGGAGTAAGACCCAGAGATAAGGAAGCTCCAAGCACAAAAGTCCAAAGAATAGGAGGTTTATCTGGCATGAGGTACTCATGGGACGAGGATAGTGAAGTTAGGTGGGCATTGGCCATTAAAATGGTTGAACACGATGTATTAGTCGATTGTTAAACTCTACAAATCGACTAATATATTACAAAGAAGAAATGAATTTTATGATTGAGTTTTAAGGTTGAAAAATCCTGAAATAGGATTTGTCAATCGATTGTCAAGATATAGCAATTGATTGGTAAATCATTCGGAGTGAACAAAATATTTCCAACTCAACCAATCTGTTCGACCAAATAATCACCAGTCGACTGATAATTATAGCAATCGATTGATAACTAAACCTCGAACTTGCACAAAACATTTAGGGTTGAAACCCTAAACTAGGTTTTGGTAGTTGATTACCGAAACAATTAATAGACTAGAGAACACCAGTCGACTGCTAATTGTAGCAATCGACTGGTAGGCAATTTGAAATAAACAGAATGTTTCTAACTCGCTTATCCAATTCAATTGGAGTACAACAGTCGACTGCTAATTTTAGCAATCGACTAGTAGCCAATTTGGATCAAACAGAATGTTTCCAACTCACTTGTCCAGTTCAATTGAGGTTCACCAGTCGACTGGTGATATTTAGCAGTTGACTGGTATTCAAAAAATAAGATGATATCAGGCACTGATCCAAAATCAATGATCATTCATCGACGAGATTAACGATCAAACTTTATAGCAGTCGATTATTGGAGTATGACAGTCGACTGGTGGTGGAGAAAAGAGGGAGTAAGCAACACAAATCAATGGGTTTTAAAAGGAGCTCCAATAGTTCTTCTTAGTATAGAACCTGTATACGAACTCATTGAGAAAGACAAGCTTCCAACCTTCATTCTGAACAATCTACAAACAAAAAAAAGGAGGGTCCTTGAGCAAAAGTGTAATCCATCTTGTCTCCTCTCTTCTTCTCACTTGTTGAAAGTGTTTTCTATTTGAAATATTATTGTAAGATGTTTCTCTACCTCTGAATTTGGTCTAAGAAATTCTATAATGGTGGTAGATCGCTAGGGCTAGGCCTTGCAGTAGCCATCTAGGGAGACGGTAAACCAAATAAACGAATTGTGTTCGTATTGATGTGCCATGTTGAATATTCCACTGTGCACATCTCTCAAACAACGCGAATTAGAGCTATTCCCCCCTCCCAGCTTGCCACGATCCTAATACATATCTCTTCATCTTTGTACTCTTCCAAGGGGTCTAGGTTGCTTCGAACAGTTCCCTTGAACATCGTTGGGTCTTGTGGGAATATGCTTAGTCTTGACCTCAGATCGAGGAGTCCTACCATGGAAATGTCAATCCCATTAATAGCTATCCATCCAATTGTCAGATCAATTATGCGAAAGAATGCTTGTATTAGGGTAGATTTTCCATTACCAGTTCTTCCAACCATTCCAGTTTTCATTCCTCCAAGAAATGTACAAGTCAGACCTCTCAATACTAAAGGCATGTTTTCTCTATAGTGAATTTGCATCATCAAATCAACACTTCAGAAAAACTAGCTAATGGAACAGGATTGGGCCGACAAATACATACAGCTGTTTTATTTTCATCTGGAGACAAAAGAGAAGAAACTGAAGAGTAAAAGATATGAGAATGCTACTCATGATCATTTGTGACTCAATAAGAAATAACAAGAAGCCACCAATCCAAACTACTTGGAGGAAATTGGAAACAACTTGTTTGTTTTACATAGTTTTGGGATTACCTGTAAATTATGAAGTTCAATTTCTCCATTGGATGGCCAACTTGAGTCTAGATTATTTGATTCTATCAAGAGAGGTGGTTCATTGTCAATGGTTATATACTGCAGTATTCATTCGACTGATATCATGGAGTTTTCAAGTTGACAGAGACTCCAGATGAACAGGCTAACAACATATTAAGATTAAGTCCATATGTCACAACAAGGCCAGAAAAACCTAAAAAGGAGAGGATGCGAGCCCAAAATGGTAGAGATTAGTATTAAATGCCCTTGAGTAATATAGAACTGAACTTGCTGATGGGAAATTACCAGGATCAATCGTCCCTCTCGGTATGAAGATTAGAAAAACTAATTAAAAGGCAAACATAAGTGATGACAGACATATCCAAACGAAAGCAAAGTCATTCCCGTTGGATCGGAAAAATGCTAGAGGGGAAGGTGAATAGCATTTTTAAAACTTTTCTTTTCTTTCGTTTAAAACACATAAAATCAAAGTAAGACGCAGCGGCAAATATAAAAGACGAAACACAATAAATTTTTTACTTCGTTCACAATCGAACGACTGCTAGTCCAAGGCCTGCGATCCTTGATCGCTTTCGATGAGCAATTCACTAAGAGATCTCATCCTTATTGGAGGTAAGAGGCATGATGCTTACAAAAAGTAAAGAAGACAATAACAACTTTACCGCTCCCTTTAGAAATTAAGTACACACAAAAAAAGAGCTAAAGTATACTGACAAAAATGACTAAATGAAGAAGCATGATCGGAGTTGTAGTGTTGTAGCACGAAGGATCGTTGTTTGCGAAGTTTTGAGAGCAAGAGCACTTGGGCAAAAATTGATTGTTAGGGTTTATGTCCAACCCCATTTTTATAGATCAGTCGTCTTGACTTTGTCTAGTTTGAGATTCTACTTATTCGCAATCTCTATCTTGATGTGGCAATCTCTATCTTATTGTGGCGATTAACTTTTGACTGAACCTATTCACCTCAGTCGACTGGACCTTTTACCAGTCGATTGGGTTCCATTCCAGTCGACTAATGCTTGAGTTTCCTTTCCTTGAATTCCCATCTAGTCACCTGCATCACAAGATTAGCACAATATATATAACCATAGTAGTAATGACAGTCTTTGACCGTCTGATCTTGACTTCGGCCTTCCCTAGGAATCCTTAATTGGATTGATGTCTAAGCTTGTGCCCGTACTGAGGATGTGACCTTATCATCACTCCTCACAAGGAACTTATCTTTGCTACCCCTTGTCCTCTAACCTTTTTGGACCTACTTAGCTTTTGATCTTTAAACCACCACGGCTTCTTTCAAGTGTCCAAGCTCTTTTGATCCATCACGAATCCCTCACTTGATGTCTTTGACCATCCCGACTTCTTTCTGATGTCCAACTCCCGCTGACCCATCACGAACTTCTACCACCACAGTTTCTTTTTGATGTCTAGACTCTGCTGACCCATCATGAATCCTTCACCTGGCGTCTTTGATCCTGCTAAGACTTCCTTGCCTAGTCCTACTAGGACTTCTTACCTATTAAGTTTTGCAAACTTAACATACCATATCAAATCAAACAACTATATATTGTTGGAGTATTTGAATACAATCAAAGTCCCACATTTGTAAGACATGGAAAAGATCATGTGCTTATAAGATGAAAAGATATCTCCATTGGTATGAGACCTTTTGGGTAAAACTCAAAAATAAAATCATGAGGGTTTAGGCTCAAAGTGGACAATATCATATCATTATGGAGATATGTGGATCTTATATGTACTAATATATATTGTCAAACATCGAAACTCTAGAGATTGATTGCACCAATAATTTCATAGTTGTAGCAGTGTGGAATTTCAATTAAGAAAACTGATCTGATAGGTGGAAATTAGTATTTATAAATTTTGGATTCTGATCAAAACTTTTTATTATTGTTGATCCAAAAAATGATTCTAAGAAATGTTGTATGATTGGAGCTTTACACACACCATTCAACTTGAACGGTTCTCGAGTTGTACCTATATAATAATTCTTCGAAAATAGGACAAATGCATGATCATCAAGTGAATGTTTAAGGGAAAGGAAATAACATAAGAGTTGATAAAATTGCCGCCATTTTGGAAATGTAAATCAATATCATATCAACTGTTGTTAGGCATATAAAGATTGAAAAAAAAAACTTGTTTGAATATGAGTGATACATCCATTACTTCTTCTCTACGCACTAGATAGAAGAGCTCATAGGCAAAGTATTATTCGAACCAATTAGAGGGTTCAGTAGAAGAAAAAGAGAGGAACGGGTCGGGCGCAAGCACCTGGAATAATTGATACGGAAAAGTAAGTGAAGGTAATCGGCACGGCAAAGCGGAGAAGTACTTCGTTGGGAAATAGGCCAGAATCGGTTCGGCCGCATAAGCCTAAAGGTAGACAGAGCGGATCATAATCGGTTCGGCCACATAAGCCTAAAGGTAGGCGGAGCGAATCGTAATCGGTTCGGCCAGATAAGCCTAAAGGTAGACGGGGCGGATCGTAATCGGTTCGGCCAGATAAGCCTAAAGGTAGACGGGACAGATCATAATTGGTTCGCCCAGATAAGCCTAAAGGTAGACGGGACAGATCGTAATCAGTTTGGCCACACAAACCTAAAGGTAGACGAGGTGAATAAGAATCGGTCTGGCCAAATGAGCCTTAAGGCTATATTACCCGTGGGTTATGAACCTAAGTTAGTTTCGCCAAAAGTAAAAGGTTGAGGGGGGCAAGCTAACCTAGTTCATTGAAATATAGAAGAGGAGGTAGTATGTAATAGAAAAAGGAGGTCCCCACATAATATTCTGAGGAGCCTTCGCCCCTCGTACTTGTAACAGAATTATTCTCCAGGTGGACATGGTGGCCACGTGTACGGTGAGAACCACTCGCAAGACAACGATGGATTAGAGAAGGAGGATAAAAGGGAAGAGGAGAGGAGAAGGAAGAGATCCGCAATCATTCCATCAGACAGAAAACAAGGACATAGGAGGGGAAGGAGGAGAGTTGTCATCACTTCGCCGGAGAAGAAGAGCTGCGACCTTGATCTTGTGATACACGTATTCTTTCTTGTATTTGTAAGCCCCTGTAAGAGGTTTTCTCCTCGACCTCGGGAAGTTTCCTTTCCGTAAAAGAGGACATTCATAGTGGAAAGTGCTTGGGCATTGTCCCCAGTGAGAGAGCTCACCTCCGTGGAGTAGGAATACTCATTCTGAACCACGTTATATCTTGTGTTCAAGTTTCTGCTGTTTGCTTGGGGTTTTTGCATTTCTTGATTTCGTCTTCCACACCCATTCTTACTGTTGCGGCCTGCGAGAACCCTCCCCAAAAGCTCCCTTCGTGCGTTCGTCGCGTCGAAAGGGGGTAAAGCAAATTTTCCTCGCCGCATTAGTTGACGCTGTCTGTGGGAAACATTGAGCTGGACGTTGAAATGCAACCTGAAGAGATACAACAACCCGCTGCCTCTGCAATGGAGGAGAGCCCCATCACCCTCCTACCATCACAGTTGAAGGCCTTGATGGATGACGCTATTACAGAGGCCCTTGCTAGAGAAAGGAGAAGAATCGGATATCTGCATCCTCATTCTGGTGAACCTTCCTCTAGGGGTCCACCCCCAAAAATGCCTCCTCCCTCTCGTACCGCCGTCAATGTGGAAGTAGGGCCTGGAGAAGGACTTGGGGGAAGAGCACCTCAGAACACTATGCCCTTCACCCAAACTCGAAGGGAAGAACAGGGCGAAAGTCAATCAACCGGACCTCCAGAAGTATATGAACCCAGTCCCTTTACCATGGACATCCTCTCTGAAGTCCCCCCGTCCCACTTCCGGAATCCTCAGATCAATAAGTATGAGGGCTCAACGGATCCCGAAGAGCACCTGTCGCAATTCGACGGAGCAGCCTCGCTCCACTGTTATACCGATGCTCTCAAATGCTGAGTTTTTCGAACCACCTTAACCGGCTCGGCACAAAAATAGTTTAATACTCTGCCTCCGGGATCCATTACTTGTTTCGCTGATTTCCGGAGGATGTTCAGCCGGGAGTTTGCCAGCTGCAAGACGTATAAGCATGATGCCTATATCCTGACGCATATCACCCAGGAACCCTCAGAATCCCTTAGAGAATATCTCCACCGATTCACTTCTGCAGCTAGGGGAATCCCCTCTGCTAGATTAGAAGCTTTCAGAGGCGCTATTCTTCATGGGTTGAAGGAGGGCCCCTTCATTAGTTCCTTATTAAGACAACCTGCTGACAGTTATGAGGAGCTGCTAGGCCATGCGGAGCAATTTATCCACAAGGAGGAAGGATTGAAGGTGAGAAGAGCTGAACGGGCTGCCGCAGCCGTTCTAACTGAAAGAGCTCGCCCCGCCCCTCTTCAAGCACCCCCTCGGCGGGAATATGTGCGACCTTTTCGACAAGGGGCTCCTAGGCCTCGTCCACTACTACAGGGCGTTCGTCCTGTACCGTCGTTACAAATTATGTCCGCTGAAGCACTTCCTCCTGCGAGGACTTGGAAGGAGCAGGAGATGGAGTTTTATGACCAACAGGGTTTGCTGCAACGACCCTTAGGATACAGGGGGATCCCACGTAATCCCCCCGCCCCATTCTTCTGCCAATATCATACGAAATATGGCCACGCTAGTGGCCGATGTTTCAAGTTACAAAAGGAACTGGATCGCCTCCATACTGCATATCCGCAAGTGCGGTTCCAGGCGGGAGGACCGACACGGCGAGACCCCCGACCCAATGTAACCCGTCCAGGGCCGTATAATCAACAACCTCAAGTCACTTTCCCCCAAACGCCATCCCAGGAGGTTGTCTCTCAAGAAGGCTCATCAGGTGAGGGTCCCTCGTCCCATCTAGATAACGCTCCCACACGGGGGGTTATTCATGTTATAGTTAGAGGACCTACCGACGGGGACTCTAACCGGGCACGGAAGTCATATGCCCGTCTTATGGAGAGTTTAGCCATCGTCACTGACCAGACTGTTCAAATTGCACCGCCCGTTTCGTTCGGGCCGGAAGATCTACAAGGTGTCCTGCTGCCCCACACGGACGCCCTAGTTATTCGTATATCCTTGGCCAATTATGAAGTGGCCAGGGTGTTGGTCGATTCGGGAAGCTCCGTCAATATCCTTTTCCAGGAAGCTTTGAGACGTCGGTGAAATGCCCAGCTAGAAGATGTGGCCACCC
Source organism: Wurfbainia villosa (assembly GCA_025175895.1). NCBI lineage: Eukaryota > Viridiplantae > Streptophyta > Magnoliopsida > Zingiberales > Zingiberaceae > Wurfbainia > Wurfbainia villosa. The sequence continues at coordinate 4,051,270 of CM046005.1, forward strand.
CCTCTTTGGATTTGCAGGGCATGTGGTCCACCCTACAGGGCAGATTTCATTGCCTCTGACTCTGGGTGTAAAGCCCAGCCAAAAAACCAGTATAATCCCTTTCCTCATCGTGGACGCTCCGTCCACTTATAATGCTATTCTTGGGCGTCCTTTCCTTACCCTTTTTCAGGCGGTAGCTTCCCCGTACCACCAGAAGCTGAAATTTCCTGTGGGACAATTGGTGGGAGAAGTTCGCGGAGAACAGAAGGCCTCCAGGAGCTGCTACGTACAAATGGTTCGGGTTGATCAAAAGAAGGCCCGAACCGATGACCTCAAGGGCAAAGCTATCATCATTTCGGACGTCTGCGTCCTGGAAGAATCCCCCCCAAGGCCGACAAAATAGAGGAAGGAGAGCTGGTGGAAATCGCTCCAGGAAAGGCCACACGGGTAGCACAACAGCTGGAAGCCAAGGAGGAGCTGGTGGCCTGCCTGAAGGAGAATGAAGACATCTTTGCGATAGATGTGCATGATCTCACTGGGATTAACCCTCACGTGGCTGAACACCATCTCAATATAACCAGAGGAGCCCGACCTGTCCAACAGAAGCGGCGACATTTTGGGCCAGAGAAGGACAAGGTCATAGCTGAAGAGGTGGAAAAACTGTTAAAAGCGGGTCATGTAAAGGAAATCCAGTTTCCCGAGTGAGTTTCCAATGTAGTTTTGGTCCCCAAGCCTTCGGGGCAATGGAGGATGTGTATCGATTTTCATGATTTGAATAAAGCGTGCCTAAAGACTGCTACCCCTTGCCTCATATTGATCAGTTGGTAGACTCTACTGTAGGATATGAAGTGGTGTCTCTAATGGATGCATATCAAGGATATCACCAAATACCTTTGGCCAAAGAAGATCAAAAGAGGGTTAGCTTTGTGACTGTAGGAGGGTTATACGCTTATGTGGTAATGCCATTCGGATTAAAGAACGCAGGGGCCACCTATCAGCGTCTTATGGACAAGATCTTTGCAGAGCAGAAAGGGAAGAATGTGGAAGTCTACGTGGATGACATATTAGTCAAATCGAAGACCACTCGAGATTTAGTCAAGGACTTAAATGAAACCTTTGCTACATTGAGACAGTTTAATATGAAGCTAAACCCTAACAAATGCCTGTTCGGGGTAAAAAGCGGCAAGTTCTTGAGGTACATAGTGACTGAGAAGGGGTTGCAAGCCAACCCTGAGAAGGTGCAGGCGCTGTGCAACATGAAATCACCCACTAATCTGCGAGAGACCTAGAAGTTGGCAGGCAGGATTGTTTCCTTATCCCGATTCATAGCCAGATAGGCGGACAAAGGGCTGCCTTTCTTCAAGATTCTACGTAAGGCTACTAAATTTCAGTGGGACGATCAATGCGAACAAGCTTTCTAGGAGTTGAAGAAATATTTGGCTGGACTCCCACTGCTAGCCAAACCAATAGCCGGAGAACCATTATGGATGTATTTGGCCGTCTCAGAGGGAGCTATTAGTTCGGTTTTGCTGAAACAAGAAGGCTCTCACCAACAACCTATTTACTATACCAGTCATATTCTGAAGGGGGCTGAATTCCGTTATACATAGCTAGAGAAGTTGGCATATATTCTGGTGTTAACCGCCCGCAAGTTGAGATCAGATTTTGGCTCATCCCATCACCGTTCTAACTCACGGCGAATTGGGCAAGGTAGTCACTAAGCCCAATTTCTCCGGAAGATTGGCCAAATGGGCGGTAGAACTAAGCGAATATGATATTCACTACCAACCCCGAACGGTTATCAAGGCCCAAGCGCTTGCTGATTTTCTAGCGGAGGTACCTTATGGCCCGGAAGATGGTTCGGCGGCAAAAGAGGAAGGATCAGACATATGGAACATATTCATAGACGATTCTTCAGGATCTACGGGTAGCGGTGTCGGTGTTCTATTAATTTTTCCTGATAAGGAGGAGACCTGCATAGCCGTACGCCTGGGATATCGGGCATCTAATAATGAGGCAGAATACGAAGCCATTCTAGCGGGATTGCAGGCTGCTAAAGTGGTGGGGGCTTCTTCAATTGTAATCCATTCGGATTCCCAGTTGGTAATATCACAACTTCAAGGTTCTTTCGCAGTTTGGGAGGAAAGGCTGCATAAATACTTGAAGGCTTTTGAGAATGAAAAAGCTCAATTTAGTCAAGTCTTCTTAAAGCAAATCCCGTGGGAGAATAACGGGAAGGTAGATGAATTGGCTCGGATGGCTAGTGCCATGGAAGGAGTGAAGTTATTGGAAACGGTCCATGTGGAAATCCCTACTTCCCTAGCAATATTCAAGGTGGAGGAAGCCGCGCCCGAACCAAACCTAATTCCTGATTGGAGGACCGACATCATAGCTTATTTACAGCACGGGAAGGTCCCTGAAGAAAAAGCAGCGGCATCTTCTTTAATGTGCCGAGCCAGACGGTTCACCCTCTTAAATGGAGACTTATACAAGACATCTTTCGGACGACCCTTATTGAAATGCTTGGGAAGAGAGGATGCTGAATGGGTACTCCGGGAAATTCATGAAGGTTGTTGCAGTAATCATCTAGGAGGGAGAGCCTTAGCAAGGAAGACCCTATTAGCAGGATATTTTTGACCTACTCTCCAACAGGATGCCGCTCGTATAGTGCAGGCTTGCCTAGCTTGTCGAATATAGCAACCAGGTCCTTGAATTAATGAAAGTCGTGGTCGCTTCATGTCCTTTTGATCAATGGAGAATGGATATAGTGGGCCCGATGCCAGTGGCACCTTTGCAGAAGAAATTTTTATTGGTGGCTGTGGATTACTTCTCCAAATGGGCGGAAGCAGAGCCCCTAGCCAAAATTATCGAGAATGCTATAATACAATTCTTATGGAAAAATATTGTCTGTCGATGTGGTATTCCTCGGAGGATAGTTAGTGATAATGGACATCAGTTCCAAGGTAAAAAGATCAAAGAATGGTGCCGGAGCCTCAACATTCAGCAGACTTTCACTTCGGTAGCTCACCCTCAAGCTAACGGGCAAGTGGAAGTGACTAACAGAATTCTCATTCAAGGATTAAAGACCAAATTGGGGGCTCAGAGAGGAAACTGGGTAGAAGAATTGCCAGGAGTTCTGTGGGCCTACCGAACTACACCAAAGATTGCAACAGGGGAAACTCCCTTCAGTTTAGTATATGGGATGAAAGTTGTTATTCCGGTCGAAGTTCTCTTAAGTAGCGCTCGGATATAGGTGAACGAACTAGAGAAGAACCAACTTATCCGAAGCACTGAGTTGGACATGGTGGAAGAAAAGTGGGAGACGACACGAAGATGAGCAGAGCTTTACAAGCAAAGAGTGCAGCAAGTCTTTAATAAGAAGGTGATGCCTCGAAGATTTCAGGAAGGGGATTGGGTTTTGCGTAAAGTTAATCCAGCCGGAGACCCTGGAAAGCTAGCTCCAAACTGGGAAGGACCCTATGAAGTAACGCGTCGCGTAGCAGGGTCAACATATTATCTGAAAGATGACCAAGGCAAAGAACTTCCATGACCTTGGAATGCCATTCATTTAAAATTTTTTCACACTGTATGAGAAGTGAGGAATAGAAGAAGAGGAATTGTGAGACTCCCGAAGGGGTGTACTTCCTAACTTGATTGCATTAATTAGGCGTAAAGTACCCCCAAATTTCATTTAATGAGTCATTTACAAGTGCGATACGGTATCTTTAATAAACTTTGAAAAAAGAAGAAGAAGAGAGAAAGTAAGCTCCCATTTCGAAGCAATATATCGAATTACAGCTTAAATCGGTCGGGAGGATAACGTTGAAAGTCAGCCTCCCAAATTAAAGAGAATAAAGGATAAGTTGGAGGAGGTAATCCTTGATCAGCATATTGCCGAACCGCTTCATTAAATCCGTCCTGATAAGTGGCGCGCAGCAAAATGATGAGTCTCTCCTGGCGGTTCGGACGGTCAAGGCTCCAATCTCGATGAAGCCTATGGCATTTTTCTTGTTGTTCTCGAAGCTTTCGGCATACGTCAACATAGCGTCGCGACACCTCCATAATAGCATCGGCTAGGATGGAAACATCGTCGGCCCGGGAAGTTTGATCCTGCTGTACCAGGTGCGTCATCTCCATCATGTTCTGACGCATGGAGGCCGAAATCCCCTCTACCGCTTCGGAGTAGGACTTGGTGCGGGCAAGCTCAGTGCTCAATCTCTGAAGGGATGTTTCTTGCCTGCGTAGACGGGCGTGAGCATGCACCCTAGAATTTATGAGGGATGAGTTTTCTTGTACCTCCTTGCATAAGCGGGTGCGGAGGTCCCCTATTTTATCCTGTGCCTGCTGATATTGAACCTGGAGTCAAGCGATGGTGTCTGAGTCATGTTGCTTCCCCTGAAGGAGTTTTGCTACCTGTTCTCGAAGGCGGGTCAATTCTTGAGAAGAGGAAGACTCCTTGTCAAGCTGGGTCTGTTGAACCTCCCGCTGTAATAAGGGGGATTTCACACCTGCTCGTTGTTGTTCTTGCAAAGTGGCAATGGTATCAACATCTTTTTGAATTTGTTGGCGAGCTTCTTCCAATTGCCCCTGGCATAGGTGCAACTGTTGCAACAGGAGCTATTCTTGATTCTGGGCAGCCGCTAAACCTTCCTGTTGCCACCGCTCCAATTCCTGAGCTTGGGTTCGGTATTGATGAAGAGAGCGGTTCAATTCTTGGTAGTTGATCAAGGCCTGCCCGTCGGTCGTGGAAAAGAAATCGATTAGTAAGATAAAGTTAGGAAAGCTGATGGAAAAACATACCAAATCAAGGGCATGGCGCAAGCTTTCCATGCGAGGAACCAATTCCTCTAAATTCAGGATCCGAAGACTCCTGGGGGAAAGGGAAGAAGATGGGACGAATGACGTTGAGGGGGTAATTTCACTTATAATGGGGAGAATGGGGGTGGCAGTCAGAGGCAACAGATCAGGAGCCAGAGGGAGAAGAACATGTGCCATGGCCGGCTGTGAGGTAAGCATAGCAGAAGAGACGGAAAGGTGCTGGTTGGACGAGGAATCCAGAGAGGATGATAAGATGAGCACAGGGTTGAAGGAACCTTCGGCAGGAAGGAAAGAAGTAGAAGGACCCTGGCCAATTATGAAGTGGCCAGGGTGTTGGTCGATTCGGGAAGCTCCGTCAATATCCTTTTCCAGGAAGCTTTCAGACAGATGCAGCTGAGAAATGCCCAGCTAGAAGATGTGGCCACCCCCTCTTTGGATTTGCAGGGCATGTGGTCTACCCTACAGGGCAGATTTCATTGCCTCTGACTCTGGGTGTAAAGCCCAGCCAAAAAACCAGTATAATCCCTTTCCTCATCGTGGACGCTCCGTCCACTTATAATGCTATTCTTGGGCATCCTTTCCTTACCCTTTTTCAGGCGGTAGCTTCCCCGTACCACCAGAAGCTGAAATTTCCTGTGGGACAATTGGTGGGGGAAGTTCGCGGAGAACATAAGGCCTCCAGGAGCTGCTACGTACAAATGGTTCAGGATGATCAAAAGAAGGCCCGAACCGATGACCTCAAAGGCAAAGCTATCATCATTTCGGACGTCTGCGTCCTGGAAGAATCCCCCCCCCTCAAGGCCGACAAAATAGAGGAAGGAGAGCTGGTGGAAATCGCTCCGGGAAAGGCTACACGGGTAGCACAACAGCTGGAAGCCAAGGAGGAGCTGGTGGCCTACCTGAAGGAGAATGAAGACATCTTTGCGAGAGATGTGCATGATCTCACTGGGATTAACCCTCACGTGGCTGAACACCATCTCAATATAACCAGAGGAGCCCGACCTGTCCAACAGAAGCGGCGACATTTTGGGCCAGAGAAGGACAAGGTCATAGCTGAAGAGGTGGAAAAACTGTTAAAAGTGGGTCATGTAAAGGAAATCCAGTTTCCCGAGTGAGTTTCCAATGTAGTTTTGGTCCCCAAGCCTTCGGGGCAATGGAGGATGTGTATCGATTTTCATGATTTGAATAAAGCGTGCCTAAAGACTGCTACCCCTTGCCTCATATTGATCAGTTGGTAGACTCTACTGTAGGATATGAAGTGGTGTCTCTAATGGATGCATATCAAGGATATCACCAAATACCTTTGGCCAAAGAAGATCAAAAGAGGGTTAGCTTTGTGACTGTAGGAGGGTTATACGCTTATGTGGTAATGTCATTCGGATTAAAGAACGCAGGGGCCACCTATCAGCGTCTTATGGACAAGATCTTTGCAGAGCAGAAAGGGAAGAATGTGGAAGTCTACGTGGATGACATATTAGTCAAATCGAAGACCACTCGAGATTTAGTCAAGGACTTAAATGAAACCTTTGCTACATTGAGACAGTTTAATATGAAGCTAAACCCTAACAAATGCCTGTTCGGGGTAAAAAGCGGCAAGTTCTTGAGGTACATAGTGACTGAGAAGGGGTTGCAAGCCAACCCTGAGAAGGTGCAGGCGCTGTGCAACATGAAATCACCCACTAATCTGCGAGAGACCTAGAAGTTGGCAGGCAGGATTGTTTCCTTATCCCGATTCATAGCCAGATAGGCGGACAAAGGGCTGCCTTTCTTCAAGATTCTACGTAAGGCTACTAAATTTCAGTGGGACGATCAATGCGAACAAGCTTTCTAGGAGTTGAAGAAATATTTGGCTGGACTCCCACTGCTAGCCAAACCAATAGCCGGAGAACCATTATGGATGTATTTGGCCGTCTCAGAGGGAGCTATTAGTTCGGTTTTGCTGAAACAAGAAGGCTCTCACCAACAACCTATTTACTATACCAGTCATATTCTGAAGGGGGCTGAATTCCGTTATACATAGCTAGAGAAGTTGGCATATATTCTGGTGTTAACCGCCCGCAAGTTGAGACTGTACTTTTTGGCTCATCCCATCACCGTTCTAACTCACGGCGAATTGGGCAAGGTAGTCACTAAGCCCAATTTCTCCGGAAGATTGGCCAAATGGGCGGTAGAACTAAGCGAATATGATATTCACTACCAACCCCGAACGGTTATCAAGGCCCAAGCGCTTGCTGATTTTCTAGCGGAGGTACCTTATGGCCCGGAAGATGGTTCGGCGGCAAAAGAGGAAGGATCAGACATATGGAACATATTCATAGACGGTTCTTCAGGATCTACGGGTAGCGGTGTTGGTGTTCTATTAATTTTTCCTGATAAGGAGGAGACCTGCATAGCCGTACGCCTGGGATATCGGGCATCTAATAATGAGGCAGAATACGAAGCCATTCTAGCGGGATTGCAGGCTAAGGTGGTGGGGCTTCTTCAATTGTAATCCATTCGGATTCCCAGTTGGTAATATCACAACTTCAAGGTTCTTTCGCAGTTTGGGAGGAAAGGCTGCATAAATACTTGAAGGCTTTTGAGAATGAAAAAGCTCAATTTAGTCAAGTCTTCTTAAAGCAAATCCCGTGGGAGAATAACGGGAAGGTAGATGAATTGGCTTGGATGGCTAGTGCCATGGAAGGAGTGAAGTTATTGGAAACGGTCCATGTGGAAATCCCTACTTCCCTAGCAATATGCAAGTTGGAGGAAGCCGCGCCCGAACCAAACCTAATTCCTGATTGGAGGACCGACATCATAGCTTATTTACGACGGAAGGTCCCCGAAGAAAAGCGTGGCATCTTCTTTAATGTGCCGAGCCAGACGGTTCACCCTCTTAAATGGAGACTTATACAAGACATCTTTCGGACGACCCTTATTGAAATGCTTGGGAAGAGAGGATGCTGAATGGGTACTCCGGGAAATTCATGAAGGTTGTTGCAGTAATCATCTAGGAGGGAGAGCCTTAGCAAGGAAGACCCTATTAGCAGGATATTTTTGACCTACTCTCCAACAGGATGCCGCTCGTATAGTGCAGGCTTGCCTAGCTTGTCAGAAACATAGCAACCGGTCCGAACGGCCGGCTGAATTAATGAAAGTCGTGGTCGCTTCATGTCCTTTTGATCAATGGAGAATGGATATAGTGGGCCCGATGCCAGTGGCACCTTTGCAGAAGAAATTTTTATTGGTGGCTGTGGATTACTTCTCCAAATGGGCGGAAGCAGAGCCCCTAGCCAAAATTATCGAGAATGCTATAATACAATTCTTATGGAAAAATATTGTCTGTCGATGTGGTATTCCTCGGAGGATAGTTAGTGATAATGGACATCAGTTCCAAGGTAAAAAGATCAAAGAATGGTGCCGGAGCCTCAACATTCAGCAGACTTTCACTTCGGTAGCTCACCCTCAAGCTAACGGGCAAGTGGAAGTGACTAACAAAATTCTCATTCAAGGATTAAAGACCAAATTGGGGGCTCAGAGAGGAAACTGGGTAGAAGAATTGCCAGGAGTTCTGTGGGCCTACCGAACTACACCAAAGATTGCAACAGGGGAAACTCCCTTCAGTTTAGTATATGGGATGAAAGTTGTTATTCCGGTCGAAGTTCTCTTAAGTAGCGCTCGGATATAGGTGAACGAACTAGAGCAGAACCAACTTATCCGAAGCACTGAGTTGGACATGGTGGAAGAAAAGTGGGAGACAACACGAAGATGAGCAGAGCTTTACAAGCAAAGAGTGCAGCAAGTCTTTAATAAGAAGGTGATGCCTCGAAGATTTCAGGAAGGGGATTGGGTTTTGCGTAAAGTTAATCCATAGGAGACCACTGAAAGCTAGCTCCAAATGGGAAGGACCCTATGAAATGTAGCGCGTCGCGTAGCGAAATTATCAAGATGACCAAGGCAAAGAACTTCCATGACCTTGGAATGCCATTCATTTAAAATTTTTTCACACTGTATGAGAAGTGAGGAATAGAAGAAGAGGAATTGTGAGACTCAAAGTGTACTTCCTAAGCAGTTGCATTAATTAGGAGTAAAGTACCACCAAATTTCATTTAATGAGTCATTTACAAGTGCGATACGGTATCTTTAATAAACTTTGAAAAAAGAAGAAGAAGAGAGAAAGTAAGCTCCCATTTCGAAGCAATATATCGAATTACAGCTTAAATCGGTCGGGAGGATAACGTTGAAAGTCAGCCTCCCAAATTAAAGAGAATAAAGGATAAGTTGGAGGAGGTAATCCTTGATCAGCATATTCTTAGAACGCTTCATTAAATCCGTCACGATAAGTGGCCTTGCGACAAAATGATGAGTCGCTCCTGGTGGTTCAGACGGTCAGGGCTCCGATCCCGATGAAGCCTATGACATTTTTCTTGTTGTTCTCGAAGCTTTCGACGTACGTCAACATAGCGTCGCGACACCTCCATAATAACATCGGCTAGGATGAAAACATCGTAGGCCCGGGAAGTTTGATCCTGCTATACCAGGTGCGTCATCTCCATCATGTTCTGACGCATGGAGGCCGAAATCCCCTCTACCGCTTCGGAGTAGGACCTGGTGCGGGCAAGCTCAGTGCTCAATCTCTGGAGGGATGTTTCTTGCCTGCGTAGACGGGCGTGAGCATGCACCCTAGAATTTATGAGGGATGAGTTTTCTTGTACCTCCTTGCATAAGCAGGTCTGCGGAGGTCCCTATTTTATCACATGTACTGTGATATTGAACACAGAGTCAAGCGATGGTGTCTGAGTCATGTTGCTTCCCCTGAAGGAGTTCTGCTACCTGTTCTCGAAGGCGGGTCAATTCTTGAGAAGAGGAAGACTCCTTGTCAAGCTGGGTCTGTTGAACCTCCCGCTGTAATAAGGGGGATTTCACACCTGCTCGCTGTTGTTCTTGCAAAGCGGCAATGGTATCAGCATCTTTTTGAATTTGTTGGCGAGCTTCTTCCAATTGCCCCTGGCATAGGTGCAGCTGTTGCAACAGGAGCTGTTCTTGATTCTGGGCAGCCGCTAAACCTTCCTGTTGCCGCCGCTCCAATTCCTGAGCTTGGGTTCGGTATTGATGAAGAGAGCGGTTCAATTCTTGGTAGTTGATCAAGGCCTGCCCGTCGGTCGTGGAAAAGAAATCGATTAGTAAGATAAAGTTAGGAAAGCTGATGGAAAAACATACCAAATCAAGGGCATGGCGCAAGCTTTCCATGCGAGGAACCAATTCCTCTAAATTCAGGATCCGAAGACTCCTGGGGGAAAGGGAAGAAGATGGGACGAATGACGTTGAGGGGGTAATTTCACTTATAATGGGGAGAATGGGGGTGGCAGTTAGAGGCAACAGATCAGGAGCCAGAGGGAGAAGAACATGTGCCATGGCCGGCTGTGAGGTAAGCATAGCAGAAGAGACGGAAAGGTGCTGGTTGGACGAGGAATCCAGAGAGGATGATAAGATGAGCACAGGGTTGAAGGAACCTTCGGCAGGAAGGAAAGAAGTAGAAGGACCCTGGCTAGTGCCCATGGGATGAGAAGGGCTCTTCAGGCGATGAGTAGAGGGGGAAGTAGGCAATGAGGAGATATCAATCGCCATGGGTTCAGAGGTGGAATCGTATTCAGGGGAAAAAGAAAGTAGAGGTGAGCCAGCCTCTTTCATTGGCTGACACGGAAGTACATCCTCCTTAGGTTTATCCTCAGATTGCGGCGAAGGAGAAGGCGACTTCCGAACCTTTATGGCGGAAGGAGAAAGAATGGGGGAGCTAGGGTTTGTAAATGACGGAGGAAATGAGGAGGGGCTGATTACCCCGGTTTCCTCTGGGATGGAGGCAACAAGGGTTCCAGGAGGAGGAGAGGAAGAAGGGCGAGACGGAGAAGGTGCAGTGGTGATCGGGGAAGGCGAGGAGGAAGACGAAGCTGACGGCTGACCGACGCCTCGCTTGGAATGTGAGTAATGGCTCGCTATTTCTTGAAAGAAGGTGGAATGCATCTTGTTGGTCTGAGAATAAGGAGAAAGGGCTGAAGCAGAGGAGTGAGGCAACGGAGTATGGCGGCGGAAAAACGAACAGACGAAGAAGGAGATAAAAAGGCGAAGGGATAAAGACAGCAAGAGAAATGAAGACGAAGGATCCCCTATAAAAGGAGGGAAGTATGGGCTTGTAACCACTATTGGGCTCCTCGTTTATAGTGAGAGAGGGTTTATTTTTCTAATGGCCCATTATGTACTAAAGACCTCATTTCCATGGGAAGGAATGGATGTGAGTGTTCCCCTTCGGGAGGAAAGTAGAAAGAAGGATGATACGAAGGTGTCGCATTCTTTGGGTTGAAGGCCTTTAGGCAATGTATGTTATTATTATTATCCCCGCGAAGCGAAAGATATCCTCGTGTGGTGGCGGAACGGAAGAACCAAGGTTTCCTCGGTTATATTTAAATTTTTATCCCCACGAAGCGGAAGAAATCTCCGTGTGGTGGCGGAACGGAAGAACTGAGGTTTCCTCGGTTATACTTAAATTTTTATCCCCGCGAAGCGGAAGAAATCCCCGTGTGGTGGCGGAACGGAAGAACCGAGGTTTTCTCGGTTATATATTATATCATTTTTATCCCTGCGAAGCGGAAGATATCCCCGTGTGGTGGTGGAACGGAAGAACCGAGATTCTTCGGTTATATATTATATTATTTTTATCCCCGCGAAGCGGAAGATATCCCCATGTGGTGGTGGAACGGAAGAACCGAGATGCTTCGGTTATATATTATATTATTTTTATCCCCGTAAAGCGGAAGATATCCCCGTGTGGTGGTGGAACGGAAGAACCGAGATTTCCTCGGTTATATATTATATCATTTTTATCCCCGCGAAGCGGAAGATATCCCCGTGTGGTGGTGGAACGGAAGAACCGAGATTCTTCGGTTATATATTATATTATTTTTATCCCCGTGAAGCGGAAGATATCCCCGTGTAGTGGTGGAACGGAAGAACCGAGATTTCCTCGGTTATATATTATATCATTTTTATCCCCGCGAAGCGGAAGATATCCCCGTGTGGTGGTGGAACGGAAGAACCGAGATTCTTCGGTTATATATTATATTATTTTTATCCCCACGAAGCGGAAGAAATCCCCGTGTGGTGGCGGAACGGAAGAACCGAGATTTCCTCGGTTATACTTAAATTTTTATCCCCGCGAAGCGGAAGAAATCCTCGTATGGTGGCGGAACGGAAGAACTGAGATTTTCTCGGTTATACTTAAATTTTTATCCCCGCGAAGCGGAAGAAATCCCTGTATGGTGGCAGAACGGAAGAACCGAGATTTCCTCGGTTATACTTAAATTTTTATCCCCGCAAAGCGAAAAAAATCCCCGTGTGGTGGCGGAACGGAAGAACCGAGGTTTCCTCGGTTATACTTAAATTTTTATCCCCGCGAAGCGGAAGAAATCCCCGTGTGGTGGCGGAGCGGAAGAACCGAGGTTTCCTCGGTTATACTTAAATTTTTATCCCCGTGAAGCGGAAGAAATCCCCGTGTGGTGGCGGAACGGAAGAACCGAGGTTTCCTCGGTTATACTTAAATTCTCTCCCCGTGAAGCGGAAGCAATCCCCGTGTGGTGACGGAATGGAAGAACTGAGGTCTCCTCAGTTATATATCATTTTTGTCTATGCAAAGCAGAAGAAGTTGAAGTCCTTAATTAAACTTCGTATTATTTTATTCCCGCAATGTAAAGGAAGCAGAGTTGGCTCATTTAGCTACTCTATAGTATTGTATTCATGGTAGGGTAAAAAGGCAGAATAGCCGAAATATGCCCCAGCTATATGTCAGTCTATGTAAAAAAAAAAAAGAAAAAAAGTAAAGCATGGCATAACTCAAGAGACACTGGAAGAAGAAGATAAACAGGGAAAGTTCACTAGTGCGGGAAAATTACATATTCTAGGTCATTTACAAAGAGGAGATAACAAAAGAAACCCTTATACATCTAGGGTATTACAGCTCTTTATTGGGAGGAACGGATGGAGCTCCTTTGCGCGGTCGATGTTGGCATAGTAAGTAATTGCTACAAGAAGACCACATAGAAGATTTGCTTGGATAGCTCCTTTTGGGACCCAACCAATTGTCGACGCAGAGAGCGACATCATGAAGCTTCCTTCACCAAGTTGCAAATACCTCACTTGCTCCTCCAGGGTAGCTATGTAGCGGCGATCGTCTATCTGTTCTTCAGTGGAAGAGGAATTGCTGCCCTATTCAGATATTCTGTCCATGGCAAAGGAAAGGAAAGGGAAAAGATGGAAGCCATTTGGTAAGGGTTGGGATCTTTATAGCGATGAAGGAGAAGAGCGCATTTATTTACAGAAGAAATAGAGACAATAAATGCCAGTAAAGAAGAGGAAGCGTAGGGGCAATAGGTGGAAGGTCGCCGGAACTATAACTGTAATTAAGAGGGTCCGAATCCCCGGGAGATGGTAGGAGAAGGTATGTTTGGACCAGATTACAGTCCTTTTGAGGACAGAAACCTTACTTCTACGAAAAAAAGACAAAAGCAAATATCAGTTCCCTCCCTCATTTTTATTGACATATTTGAAATGATTACATCAGCTTAATCTATGAAGATCTTCTCTGATTACTTCTAAAAGATGAAGCAGGAGAGGTCTCTTTGGGGGGTGAAGGTGCCAAGATGACCTTGAAGCGCTCGCCTTGAGCCGGAGGAATGGCTGATGGACTTTCATCGAAAGGAGGAGGATGAGCTCTCGCCGAGGAGACTGGGATGAAAGCCAGCACTGGTGGAAGTGGGGGAAGTTCAGCAGCAACACGAGGATCTCCCACTGTATACTCCCATGTGAAGGGAGGATTCCACACCCTATTGCAGAATGAGGGGAATGGGGCATGAAAGGACCTCCCTGTAGGAGGGGTTGGAGTTGGAATGGAGGCGGAAAAGGAAGGGGGCGGAAGGCTGAAGTGGCGGTTGAGCGGGTCTCCGAATCTTCAATGTCTTTCGAAACCCAGTCTTGTAGCTCAAAAGATTCTGATTCTGAAGAAATTTCGATGGGGTGCCCCGTTGAAGCCATGATAGTGAGATAGAAGGACAAAGACATGGAGGGCGATGATTTATAATGGAAGGAAAGCGACGACAAAAGTTCTTGGGAAGGGGAAGAAGATGAAGAGACTGATATCGTTTCCGAAGCAGTAAGAGGGATAGGGAAGATCGACAGGTAAAGGTCATTTAAAGTGTTGGCCGAACCAAAATTGGGTCGGATATGAACAATGTCATTCGAGACCTTCCAAGTAAGTCCCCGAACCAACTCGATGATTGCGCCGTACAACACAAGAAAAGGAATGATAGCATAAAAAAGAGGAAAGATTAGAGTTGGTCCAGAATCTTCGACTCGCAAGAAGACATACAAGGGTGATGATAAAAGTTATGGTTAACATAATTGTTTTTCATTACAAGAAGCGGAACATTAGAAGCTACAATTTGAATAATTCAGGAGGACACTTGGCTAGGGCGTCTACAGGATTTAAGTAGCTGGTGTCCGTGCCAAGGGGCGGGTATCCTCGTTCGGCGTTTTGAGCCGAAGACCCCTCAAAGCCTAATATAAATAGGTCTACCCCCTTCTTGACGTATCGCCCCTTAAGATCGGCTTCTTGCTCCTTCAGCTGATCTTGACATTTGGCTAGCTGGGCTTGACTTTCCGCCAATTTAGCCGCCAAGGCATCTTTTTCGGTGGCTGCCTGAATAGCTTGCTGTCCCAGAGTTGAAAGAGCTTCAAAGTACTCTTTGTGAAGGGTGGACTGTTGCCGAGCCACCGGCGATAAGGTTTGAGGAAGAGCCGCCACCATGGAGGAAAGCTCTTGACATTTTTCTATACAGGATTTCTTGGTAGCTTCCCAGGCTTGACGCTCCAGTTTAAGCCGGTGGCGTTCTTGCTGAAGCTGTAGAATTGTAGTCGAGGAGTCAACAGCTTTGATCATGGCGTCTCCAAGATACCCTTTATATTCCTTCAGTTCATGGGCCAAGACGCCCACCTGTTGCAGTTCACTGGATTGTAAGAAGATGCGCTGTTCAAGTTCTTCATTTTTTCGCTGCAGCTTCTCCTTTTCGCTCTGGACCAAGGCCAATTGCGTCATCGCATCTTCGCATTGGCCCCTCAGGTCAGCTTCCTTCGCCTCTTTCTCGCTTAATTGCTGGACGAGCTTTTTCTGTTGCGTTATGGAGGCGAAATGACGCGTTTCTACGCTGGACTGGAATCGAGCCAGTCGAACTACCATTTTGTGATGCTGGGTGGAGGCCTAAAGGGAAGGAAAAACCATCAGTATATGTTGGCATATATAGAGATACATATAGTGAAGATAAGAATAAGACAACAAATACCTCAGCCAGCAATTTGCCCACTTGTTCGCACGGGCCTTGCACGCCCGACTGGTTGAAGAATTTTATTTCCGAAGGGTGACGAATCTGTAACAATGACCCCAATGTAGCTCTTGCAGGGGTCGGAACAGGAAGGTCATCTCCTTCGGAAGGAAGATTGGGGCCGACGCGTTGGAGGGGAGTAGGAGAGGTAAGTGTGTCTAAGGGGATCGGGGCAGATAGGGATTCGGTTCGGGATAGTTCGGGAGAATCATGAGGATGGGATGAGGAGGCAGGAGAGTGGGAAGAGGAATCTCCCTCTCGAATAGATGAAGATGGAGCTGCTCGGGTGGTGCCTCTCCTCTTTGGTTCATAAATGGTTAGGAATTGTGAACCAAGTTGATCAGAAGAGGAAGGGAGAAGAGCTGATGAGCTGGGAGGTCCCTTCTTAACAAGCCGTAACTTCTTCCGAGGGGAAGAAGGGGCTGCTGTTGATTTACCCCTCTTTGTGGAGGTTTTCTTCTGCCTGGCCGCCTCAATCTCTTCTCCCTTCACCAAAGCGTTCTGCATCAGATTATCTACACAAGGCGTCGATTAGCAGGAAGGTTGATACAGATAAAAAGTCAGCATCAAGAGTAAGTATAGTCCTACCTAATGATCCGAGGGCCGTGGAAGGGAAGAGAGACAGCCCGAAATGGTTCAGAAGGGGAGTTTTCATTAGGTGGTTTGAACAATAATGTGACTCCCCTAATATTCTATAGACTTCCGAGAAAGGACATTTGGTCCTCATTTCTCGGAAAGGAGGTAGCTCGGGGAGTCCTAGCTTCCATGTTTCCGAGTGGGGTAGGGGTACTAGAAGCTGAACGAAGAAGTATAATTCTTCCCATCCTTTATGGGAAGTGGGCAGGTTCATAAGAAATTGACAATCGGAGCGGCTAGATAAATAAAAAAGACCTGCTTTGGAAGATTTCAGTTGAAAGAAACAATGGAATATTTGAGGGGTTAGGGAAAGATTTAGGTGTTGGAACACCATGAGAGCCCCTGACAAAATACGAAAGGAACTGGTTTAAAAGAAGTCCGTAAAAGTCCAAAAGGTCTAGATAAGCGGGAGGCACTGGTAGACATAGGCCATTAAGAAACTGTTCGGAGAAAAAGCACGTTGAACCAGGAGGAGGATTATTGGGCCGATGCATCTTGGTAGTAAAACAACATTTTATAGAAGGGTCTATATATTGGTCCTTAAGATTAAAGAAATAATGATTGCAATCTAGTTGAGTTATGATATTCTCGTACCATGCGGGTGAAGGGATGGCCTTAGGAGCCATAAGTGTGAACAAGGCAGAGTACTTACTCGGGGTTTGGAAGAAGAACGTACGAGAAGAAGAAGGTTGGGTCGCAGGAACGCCGCCGGTGAAAGTCGTAGGAGAAAAGAAGCTAAGGACAGATTGTCGGGCACGCTAAGTAATACCTAAAAGAAAAAGGCGGAGGTTTATATATGGTTTTTCCGTGACGGTTTGACTGCAGGAGAGAAAAGAGGAGTGGGGCCCATGGGCCCATTAGGCCGCCGTACGTATATGCAGTAAAGCTTTAGAAACGGAGTAAATCTGAATTAGTAAGGCCAATGATGGAGTAAGAACCTTATATATAGTGGGAAAGTCAAGCTTATAACTTCGCCTGACTATTTTTTGGGGTTGACTAATGATACATCCGTTACTTCTTCTCTACGCACTAGATAGAAGAGTTCATAGGCAAAGTATTACCCGAACCAATTAGAGGGTTCAGTAGAAGAAAAAGAGAGGAACGGGTCGGGCGCAAGCGCCTGGAATAATTGATACGGGAAAGTAAGTGAAGGTAATCGGAGAAGTACTTCGCTGGAAATAGGCCGTAATCGTTCACCGCATAAGCCTAAAGGTAGACGGAGCGATCATAATCGGTTCTACCACATAAGCCTAAAGGTAGGCGGGCGAATCGAATCGGTTCGCCAGATAAGCCTAAAGGTAGACGGGCGGATCGTAATCTGGTCGCCGTAGATAGTAAAGGTAGCCTAAAGGTAGACGGGCGGATCGTAATCGGTTCGCCACACAAACCTAAAGGTAGACGAGGTGAATAAGAATCGTCCTACTAAATGAGCCTTACTATATTACCCGTGGGCTATGAACCTAAGTTAGTTTACAAAAGTAGAAGGTTGAGGGGCAAGCTAACCTAGTTCACGAAATATGGAAGAGGAGGTAGTATGTAGCAAAAGGAGGTCCTCACATAATATTCGAGGAGCCTTCGCTGCACTTGTATTATGCAATTATTCTCCAGGTGGACATGGTGGCCACGTGTACGGTGAGAACCACTCGTAAGATAGCGATGGATTAGAGAAGGAGGATAAAAGGGAAGAGGAGAGGAGAAGGAAGAGATCCGCAATCATTCCATCAGACAGAAAATAAGGACACAGGAGGGGAAGGAGGAGAGTTGTCATCACTTCGCCGGAGAAGAAGAGCTGCGACCTTGATCTTGTGATACACGTATTCTTTCTTGTATTTGTAAGGCCCTGTAAGAGGTTTTCTCCTCGACCTCGGGAAGTTTCCTTTCTGTAAAAGAGGACATTCATAGTGGAAAGTACTTGGGCATTGTCCTCGGTGAGAGAGCTCACATTCCTGGAGTAGGAATACTCATTCCGAACCATGTTATATCTTGTGTTCAAGTTTCCGCTGTTTGCTTGGGGTTTTTGCGTTTCTTGATTTCGTCTTCCACACCCATTCTTACTGTTGCGGCCTGCGAGAACCCTTCCCAAAAGCTCCCTTCATGTATTCGTCGCGTCGAAAGGGGGTAAAGTAAATTTTCATCGCCGCATCAATGAGAAATCAAATGTCAACTAGAAAATGCTAAAAAATAAATCAAATCAAATTTAGAAGTCATGTGTACCAAAAACTCTCCTCGGACACAATAAATCATAATCCTTTTTTGCTCACTTCCAGGGATAACTTGTAATAAAGAAATCTACGGCAGTGTATCAAAAGGAGTAATCAACACAATAGCATGCATGACTAGAAGACTTAATTTTTGACTAACAGCACTTGTTGAATATTAAATAGTTTGTTTTTAGAAGAGTAAGCAAGACAAGCAAAAAAAAAAAAAAATGACTGTCACATTAGCGCCTACAAGTCAAGCAAAAAGCAAAAGCCAAACCTTTGCATAAAATTATGTAGCTCTTCTATCCATACACACCAAAAGGTGATTGACATGACTCAAATCCTTAAATCCTGTTTCACAATGGACCAACCTTAATGCGAGTGTCTGGTGTGTAAAGTAAATGTACTGTTTAGGCATAGGATACTGAAACTTCAGCTGCATATCTTTTTTCTACAAACTACTTGGGTTTCAGTAATAACAGATTTGGAAGTCGAGGAATGAAATTTAGGTTCAAATTCTCAACAGCAACATAAAAAAAAAGCCACAGTTCTATTTGTTTTAATTATTGTGGGATGGCTATATAATCTTGAGCATCATTAAGCTCCATACGACAATTATAATCAACAGTGTTAAATTTTTAGACAAACTTTTACTTTTGCTGTTCTATATTAGATCAGCATCGATGGTTGTCAAATTCCTAAAACATTTGCTGTAACTATAGAAATCAACGGCAAAGTCAAATTGAAGAAAACAATCTTAACAAGATTAGTACCTGATACCAAATGCAGATTGCAATCACAGGAATAAAGACGATGAATATTTGCCATGCAACTTGCGACATGACTGCAATTATCCTAACAAGTTGAATGAAAGTAAATGCAACAGCATCAATTTGATAAGGAATAGTGGTGTCCACATCATTTTGATCCGTTGATGCCTCCAAAAGAAAAGTGCAAACACGGATGAGATATAACAAGTGCAAACAAAATTCCATTGCTAGGGATGATTTGCTCAAATCACATACTCTATTAAGGATGGAACCGCTGAGAGTGGAACGGAAAATGCAGTTATGCAGCTTGTTAAATAAAAGTGTTGCTGTCTTGTATCCAGCTGTTGCAAGCAGCATAGCTCTCACAAGTACACAAAAGGAGCTTCCAACAGCTAGTGCAACATAAACATCGATGAGCACTGATCCACTGACAGGAGGTTGGGAGCTGCCCATGCCATCCAATAATTGCTTCCGATTTGAAGGACTTGAAACAGAACTTGTGCCCAACAAAATTAGAGGAACAAGAGCTCCTCCATAGGCCATGGTCACATACTTCCTTACAGTAGACCCAAAATCCAACACGGCCTTTCTCCCTCTCTTCTTGTTGAACAAGTTGTCCCTTTTGGCTATACGTTTCATCTGCCTTACCATTTCGTGCATCACTGTTAACACCTTGGCTGGGACCACCTGCACCAATATTTGTGTCGTCGTCATCAACTTGTGCATTATTATTGGAAGCACCAAAGCCAAGCTCAATGGAGTCAAGTGCTGTCAAAGCATCCTTGTGGGCACCAACCAATTCCCTGAATTTAGCACGTCATTATACTTGCCTGCTTGTACAATCCTTCCCTCTTTCGTGCACTATGAATTAGAAAGCAACGTTTTGCTAAGTTCCCTAAGAAGCCTATGGAGCAATCGCATGACGCAAAATCAGGAAGGAAAAAGACATAAATCACTAGGACAAGATCAGCTGAAGGTAAGAACTCCACTTGGTGGTGGGTGACATATATTACTGTTTTCGAAGCTAGATGACCAAGCAGGCACACCTGCAATTCAGAAGATAATGAGAAACAGAGGCTAATAATTTGTATGCAAACAAAAACTGAATTCCATAAGGGTACTTTAGATCACCCAAAAAAAAAAGCAAAAATGAAAAAAAAAGAAAGAAAGAGATCATATACTAGCTTTCCATTTGCCTATGAGTGTGCAAACTTAAATCATAGATGCAATCAAGAAAAGAGTTATTTTGGTAAAAGAAAATTATTGATATAGTTGAAAATCAGATGACCATAGATGAATAAATGTTGAGTTTATATTCATTCTTGAAACCCTGATCATAAGCATAGGAAGTAAGCATTCACATGTACGTATTAGGGAAAAAAAATACGTACCTTAAAGAGATGGGTTCCTGTGCGAGCATCTACGGCGCTGAAAGGATCATCAAACAAGAAAATATCAGCATCCCGTACAAAGCCCGGCCAATCTGAATCCTTTGCTTCTGTCCCCGACTCAAGTTTGCTTCTGTTCCCCACACAAGTTGATGCCCCGCTCTCCTATCACCGTCTGGTCTCC
This sequence comes from Wurfbainia villosa, assembly GCA_025175895.1. Classification (NCBI taxonomy): domain Eukaryota; kingdom Viridiplantae; phylum Streptophyta; class Magnoliopsida; order Zingiberales; family Zingiberaceae; genus Wurfbainia; species Wurfbainia villosa. Next base: position 4,071,649 of record CM046005.1, read on the forward strand.
AAATGCCAGGATCTTTAAGTCTTTCTTCAAACAGCAAGCTTTAAGCACCTTCTCATACTTTTCCCGATCCATCTCTGTTGTCTGACAATGAGGTGTCTAGTGGCGAAGACGACGAAGGACCGGTGACTCGAACGGAATGACGGCTGATGCGGAGGGAAAGCCGAGACGGAAGAGTCGGCATATCGAGTGTGAATCGAACTGAAAGACGCGAGACGATCGAATGACGTATCATGCCAGAAAAATATGATTAAAGGCGCCGAGAAAGATCTTGGCGAGACCCCTCCGACGCTCTAGACAGAAATTAGTAGGAAGAAGATGAAAGCAATAGAGAGAGTTTTGAGAATGTCAACATGCTTTTCTTCCCCTCAAGAGGGTTATATAGAAGCGAGTCTTCCTACAGAGCGATACGGTAGGTATAAGCGGTATGACTTCACGACGTAATTATGCCGACTCTTAGAGGTAATAGGGATCATTACCCTCGTAAATACCGCAGGCGCGTGGGCTGTGATTAATGCTCATCGTGTGGTTGATGGGAGACAACTCCTCATAATGCAGTGGACAGACTTATGAAAGTCAGTATAGACATCTGTTCCCTGGTCGGAGAGAACCCCTGATAAGGACTGCCTTGCTGGCCATATGAACAGGAATACCCGTCACGTCACTTAACTAGCTGAGATAGAGCATGCTTTAGAAGACTATACAGCCGAAATGGCGCGCAACTGCCGAGATGCGGGGCCGAGATGAAGAATACTGGTAATAGTCGAGACGCGGGATGTCTGAAATATAATACGGCTGAGATGAAGAGTACTGGTCGAGACGCAGGGCGTCTGAAATATAATACGGTCAAGATGAAGAGTACTGACCGAGACGCGGGGCGTCTAAAATATAATACGGCCAAGATGACCACTTCATATGGTTTGGGCATGCCGAATATCTTCGCCTTTCAACGAGACTGAGATATGGTGACTTGGAAAACCAACTATTCTTATTGTACGGATAATTACAAAGTGTTTTCATCCAGTATCATAGGCATCCCCCCAAGTCTAGTCGAAAGATAGGCGTAACATGACTGACTGGACTGACCTTATCATGTTATGATTTTCCTCTTTCGACTTAATGAGGTATGGGGGGGTGGTGCCTCGGATATGCCTCTCGGGAACAGGGGAGATCTCATTCGAGAGGTGGACCATTAATGCGAGGATATGATATGATTGCCTCGCTTCCCGAGGGTTCCTTTTGTTATGCCACATGCTTATAGGATCTCGAGGAAGGATCCTTGAGAGACGAACCATCGCGGCTCATCTATAAGTACCTTTCAAAACCTAGGTCTCATGACTTTACGTGCGACACCTCCAGTCTTTTCTTCTCCAGCGAGTCTCCTTCTCTCTCCCTTTCCGACGAAGTTTTTACTATGTAAGTTCTCCTTTCTCATCTTCTCCCTTTTTTCCGATGGTTGAAACCACCGATCTATGGTTCCATAGGACTCGCAGCGCCATCACTCCTGATGTGCGCCACGAGATTAGGGAAGCCTTTCACATCCCTCTCTCCCATAGGTTTAAGGCTCCTTAGCGGGACCAACGCCCTCACGAACCTCCCTCTGGTTTCACTACCTTCTATCACGACCAACTAGCGGTCGGTCTCCGATTTCCCTTCCATCCTTTCTTTGTCGAGTTGTCAAACTATTTTCTTATCCCATTACACCAATTAGCCCCTAATGCCTTTAGCCTTATTAACGACTTCATTATAATCTTTCTTTTCTATCACCTTCCCCTCTCGGCCACTGTTTTTCACTCCTGCTTCATTCCTAAAAAGAAAGAAGCAGGAGTCTTCTTCTTCACGACTCGGCAAGAAGTAAAATTCTTGACGAAGCTTATCACTTCTCACAAGTATTGGAAGACTTGGTACTTGTTTATAAAACCCAAATCCCCCTTCCTTTGGCCGACTGGGTGGCAGCTCGAGCTCCCCCTTCTCCATTCGTTCGTAGTTTTAGAAAATCTCCCGCCTACCGAGAGATAGTTGGAGTCCTTACCGGCTTGAGTTTTGACGTTAATGTCTTGCTGGAGGAAGGACTCTTATATCATTTCGGTCTAAGTCCAAATGAGGCCAAGATGAGCGACACCTTAGGTAAAAGGCCTTATCTCATTTTTATTTATTATTTTATTTCTAAATTCTAACCTCTTTTCTTGTCTGTGACAGTCGAAGTCATGTTTAGGGTTTCAATCAACAAGAAGATGAAATGGAAAATGGCGCAGATGATCACCCCTACAGATGCCCCAACCGAGACACCAGAAGAGGCTGAATCAGAACCCCCTTTGCCTCGGCCTTCCATGGTGGCTGAGGTGATAAGCTCTGAGGGGTCGGAGGAGCGGCGGCAATGGCGTAAAAAGAGTCGAGTCGTGCTCTCCTCCGTAAAAGGGAGCCCTTCCCAACAATCCTTTCCTAGCCCAAGTCTTCACGACTCGGCTGGGATGAGTGGTGTTGGGCCCTCCGACATCTTGGCGCCCCCGTGGAGGAGTATCCGGAGGTTCCAGCTCCTCCGACCGAGTCATCGTCTTCTTGGTCGCGCAGTCCAAACCCTCTCCCTGGGATGTCCTCTGGACATTCCGTGCCGGGACAAGAGCGCCCTACCCGGGGTTTCCTTTAGAAGATCCGAGAGGCGGTCGGGGCGTCTGCCAAGGAGAAATCCATCCCGGCACTAAGCGACAAGATGAATACTCACTTGACAAAGGTAAGCATTCTTTGAGTAAGCTTCTAAGTTTTTCTACTTTGGTAACTTTTACTAACTTTGATTTTTTCCTTACAGTTCTGGGGCTACCACCTAGAACTGATGACTCGACTGTCTCACCTAACCACTACCTTCCAAGGTATGCGGGCTAAGGTGATGGCCACCACCGCCCAACTCCATGGCAAAGAGGTGGAGCTTGGAATCGCTCAGTCCGAGGCGGTGGTGTCTCGGTCGAAAGTCCTTCGCTTCGAGGACGACCTCCGGAACCATGCGCAGGAGATTGAGCATCTTCACCTTCAAGCAGCAGAAGCGAAGGAACTCCGAGCCCAAGCGGAAGAGGCAGAGGCTAAGCTGCAGGAAGTCAAGCGGGTTAGGGCCACCGAGGCATCTTTTGAGGCGAAACGATGGGACGAGCTAGCAGCTCAAGCCGATACAGCTAGGGTTGAACTAGTCTCTTACTGCTCGGGCGAGGAGGGTCGCTGGGAGTAGCGCAAGAAAGCCTTCCTTGCCTTGGAGGAGTTTTTTGACATCCTAGGAGGTTGCACCGTCGACCTCCTAGAGATAGGCTACGAGGGGGTCATCCGACACTTCAAAGAAGCCGGATACCCCCCCCCCCGAGGGAGGCTCAACTGAATTCTTTGATCTACAACGTCTAATCGACGAGACTCCGGACTCGACTCTCGATGGGCTCCCGAAATAACTTAGTATTTAGTTTTTATTTTTAGCAGTAGATTTTTGTAGTCGTATGCGACATTTCTCTAAAATTAATACAAGTTTTTTGAGCTAAGTGTTGTCTCTTGGCTTCTTAAGAATTTAACGCAACAGACTGACTACTATAATAATGAACAGTAATCAACAACTCTAAAGTACCTTCACGATGCCCGATGATAGGGGACTTGACTGAGACGTGCCCTAATAGGCAACTTAGAAATAATGTGCCGAATTATATACCGTTGGCGGGCTGTGTTACCATGACCAATCCCCTCAGCCGGAGGGTAATGCTTGAAATCAATGGTGATGAGTAATCTCCATAAGAATGAGCCGTGATATAAGTACTTGGAACCAAACATGATAGACGATATCCAAGGAAGAGCCCAGAGATAAATACTTGGAACCAGCCGTGATAGGCGATATCCAAGGGAGAGCCGAGAGATAAATACTTGGAACCAGCTGTGATAGGCGATATCTAAGGGAGAGCCGAGAGATAAATACTTGGAACTAGCCGTGATAGGCGATATCCAAGGAAGAGCCGAGAGATAAATACTTGGAACCAGCCGTGATAGACGATATTCAAGGAAGAGCCGAGAGATAAATACTTGGAACCAAACGTGATAGACGATATCCAAGGGAGATCCGTGATATAAATACTTGGAACCAGTTGTGATAGGCGATATCCAAGGAAGAGCCGAGAGATAAATACTTGGAACTAGCCATGATAGGCGATATCCAAGGAAGAGTCATGATATAAATACTTGGAACCAACCGTGATAAGTGATATCCAAGGAAGAGTCGAGAGATAAATACTTGGAACTAGCCATGATAGGCGATATCCAAGGAAAAGACAAGAGATAAATACTCGAAACCAGTTATGATAGACGATATCCAAGGGAGAGCCGAGAGATAAATACTTGGAACCAGCCGTGATAGGCAATATCCAAGGGAGAGTGGTGATATAAATACTTGGAACTAGTAGTGATAGGCGATATCCAAGGGAGAGTCGTGATATAAATACTTAGAACCAGTCGTGATAGGCGATATCCAAGGAAGAGCCGAGAGATAAATACTTGGAACCAGCCGTGATAGGCGATATCCAAGGGAGATTCATGATTTAAATACTTGAACCAGCCGTGATAAGCGATATCCAAGGAAGAGCCGAGAGATAAATACTTGGAACCAATCGTGATAGACGATATCCAAGGAAGAGCCGTGATATAAATACTTGGAACCAGTCATGATAGGCGATATCAAAGGAGGAACCGATCTATGAATACTTGGATGTAAGGGGCAGTTCTATATGAATTGCACCCTGATAGATGACTTATATAGGAAAGCCTAGCTGCAATCACGAAGGAGAGATTTTATTATGAAAAAATCCCATTACATACTGCCTGACTATTTAGACATGATAGGGTCGCAAATGAAAAGCATTCCATGCCCGAGTAAGCTCCTTCTCCTCATTGTCCTGTAGATAGTAAGCTCCTGAGCTGAGTTTCTTTACAATTCTATACGTGCTCTCCCATCGGGACTCCAACTTACGAACTTCTTCTGTTGACTGGATTTTCTTCCATACGAAATCGACAGGCTGAAAGGAGCGAGGCACTACTCTTTTATTGTAGGCCTGTGATATCTTCCTCCGAAAGGCGCCCATTCGACTGGTGGTGTTATCTTTCGTTTCTATGACTAAATCCAACTCGGCCAGCCTTGTTTCATCATTATTGCTATTGTCCATAGCGTAAGCCGAGACTCTAGGCAACCCCATGCCAATTTCCATCGGGACTAGGGCTTCGGATCTGTATACCAAGTGAAACAGGGTGAGACCAGTGCTGTCTTTGGGAGTTGTTCTGTATGCTCAAAGGATTCTTGGCAATTCTTCTACCCGGCTAACATCCCTGTATGGTCCAACTTGATTTTGAGCCCCCGAATCAACTCTTGGTTGGTTACTTCAGCCTGTCCATTGCTTTGAGGGTACGTCACTGAGGTGAAAGCCTGTTGAATCTCCAGTTGTTGGCACCATTATTTTATTTTTCGGCCTTGGAACTGCCTCCCATTGTTCGAGACTAGTCTTCTCGGAATGCCGAATCGGTAGACTATATTTTTCCAGAGGAACTTCAGTATGGCTTCCTCGGTTATCTTGACCAGGGGCTTCGCTTCCACCCACTTTGAAAAATAGTCTACCGCGACCAGTAGGAATTTTTTCTGATTCGGCCTAATTGGTAATGACTCCACAATATCCATTCCCCACTGGTCGAAAGGGCAAGATATCACTGATGTCTTTAGCCATTCAGCGGGCTGCCAAGAGAAGTTCTGATGTTTTTGGCAACTAAGGCATATACGGACACAGCGGGCGGCGTCTTTCTGGAGGGTTGGCCAAAAATATCCTGCTAGTATGACCTTGTGGGCCAAAGAAGTACTTCCGGAATGATTCCTGTAGCAACCTTCGTGCACTTCCCTCATAACGTAATCGGCCTCCTCGGGGCCAAGACACTTGAGCAAGGGCCGAGCGAACGCCCTTTTATAAAGGGTGTTCTCGATCAAGACAAATCGGGACCCTCTTTTCTTGATGATTTATGCCTCGGCTCGGTCATTCGGCAGTATCCCCCTTTTCAGATAATCAACGAGGGGGTCCTCCAATCCGGTGGACTTCGGGTCGCCATCAAATCTTAATCTATATGAGTAACAAGCTGAGTCTCGACCAACAAATCCTCCAAGCTCCAATTAGTGAGAGCACTGGTCATGCGAGCCAACTCGTAAGCCTTCTGATTGTTGGATCGATTTGAGCGCTAGAGGGGGGGGTGAATAGCGTAAAAGAAAACTTTATGAGATCATTCGATTAAGGAAAATGTATGCAACAGAAAAGTAAATAACACACTTTGTTTTTACTTGGTTCACAACCTTCGACTGCTAATCCAAGGCCCTAATGGTCCGAGACCACGTACGGAGGGCAATTCACTAAACAATCTCCTCCTCGTTAGAGGTAACAGACAACGCAATACAAAATCTCGACAAAAGATTAAGGTAGAGGGACACTCCCCCTCTCCTTGTTACAATAAAAAGCTCCGAATAAATGAAAGAAATACAATAGACTTTAATGAAACTTCTACCGACGATGAAGGAATGAGGGCTTGAGCTTAATCGTCGGAGAAGTAGAGTTTCGTCGTTGTAGAGTTGTCGAAGAGTCGAGGCATTATGGAGGCTTTTTTTGGAGAGCTTTTGATGATGGAAATAGGGTGGAGAACACCTTCTTTTATAACCTTGTGAAACCCTAATCGTTGAGATGAGCTTTCATGAGGTGATGCCACCTAGCCCTTGAGAAATGGAGATAAGCTTTGACTCTCCTCGAGGCTGATCCTTGACCAGCAGTCGACTGATCAACCTTATCAGTCGACTGCTGGAGGCATCAATTGACTGATAAAATCCATCAGTCGACTGATGGAAGGATTTCCAGCTATAATGAAGAGTTAGCTCGAAAATGCAGTTAGTATAAGTAAGCTCGATGGCCATTTACCATCCGATCTCGACTTAGACCTTCCATGGGAAGTCTTGGTTGGATCAACGCCTAAGGATGTTCCCGTACAGAGGAAACGACCTTACTTACACTCACTCACATGAGCTTACCTCAACCTTTACCTTTGAAGCTTTGCTTCCGATCTTCACCTGAGTTCTTCGGCTTCCTACGAAGTCCTCCCGGTGTCGCCCGACCACCACAGTTCCCTTCAGATGTCACTTGTTGGTGCAATCAGGCCAGGTCGCGATTGACCGGACTCGAGTTTGACTCGAGTAAGTGTTTTGATGTTTGACATGGATGTCTGACATTGATGTCTGACATGTATTGGGGAGATTGCTGATGCAATCATCCCAGGTTAGTATTTGATGTTTGACGATGGCTTGACCATTGTCATGAGAAGAGTCCAAGTCTTGAGTACTTGACATGTAAAGTCTAAACATGGGTCTTAGCAAGGGAAAGTTCAACATGGGTTGGCAAAGGAAAGTCCAAGCATGGGTCTTGGCATGGAAAGTCCAACATGGGTTGGCAAGGGAAAGTCCAAGCTTGAGGCTTGGCATTTGGAAAGTCCAAGGGGCTTGATATTGGCAGCGTAAAGTCCAAGCGGGAGTTTTGGAAGCATAAGTCCAATGGTCGGCGGCGTAAAATTCAAGCGGAGTCTTGGCAGCGTAAGCCCAATGTGCCTTGGTGGTGTAGACACCGTTAGCATGATAGTAGCTGATGGAAGCACCCAAAGGCTAGCGTATGAATGAACAAGTCATGGATGACTTGGAGGGATCCGATAGGTGTGAGGCTGATAGAGGTGGCTAGAAGGCTTAGGTCTAGGCTACGGGTGGTCTAGCAAGTATGGGGGCACCATACTTGGGTTAAAACCTCATGTTTGAGGTGTATCAGTCGACTGAGACCATGAGTCAGTCGACTGGTGTGAGTCAACTAGGGTTTGACTGCGGGAATTGACCTAGAAGTTGACTACTAGCCTTTAACAGTCGACTGCTTGCCTGATCAGTCGACTGATATGTCGATCAGTCGACTGATGCTCGAGAATTCAGGCACAGAATAGAGTCGGACTCAACTGTTGGGGTTAACAGTCGAGTGAAGGCTCCATCAGTCGACTGATGGGTATGATCAGTCTACTGATGATGGATCCGTTGGATTTTTCCAGTGTGGATCTAACCGTTGTCTCACGTCAACAGTGACACAAGTCGACTGATGGTCCTGAGCAATCGACTGATAGGCGAAATCCAGCCCAGGCAGCAGCTATAAAGGGAGCTCGTGGAGGGAGGATTTACCATGGTTCTTTGGGAGCTTTTGGGGTGAATTGCAGGTGTAATTTAGGGTCTCCAAGGCTACTCTTCAAGCAACCAAAAGCAAGCGCTCAAGTTTTCTTGTAAAGTATTTTTCTTTACTTGTATTGTATTTCATACTTGTAATTGCTTGTATTTGTTTTTTACTATTGTAAGATCATTTGTACGAGGTTTCTCCACCTTCATATTGTTCAGAGAAGGAGTTTAATTGATTAGTGGTGTGGTACGCATCGCTAGAGCTCGTTTGAGCTCGATCCGTGGAGTAGGAACCATTTGGTTTCGAACCACGTTATATCATGTTGTCTCTTTTGCTTTCTTGTGTTGTATTTACTTTTGTTATTATATATTCCGTTGCATTAACAAGTGTTGTAGAGACGAACGTGATCGTAATCCATCGACAAGCCAACGCGCTATTCACCCCCCCCTCTAACGGGCGCATCGTTCCTAACATCGTTGACCTTCAGCTCTAGCTTTAGCACTTTCTGCACACTTGGTTTAGCTCGTGAGATAACAAAATGAGCTTAACTTTGTATCGTTTGCTATAATCAAAACTCAAGTTCGACTTAGGTGTCTACTGCACCAACAATCTCCCCTTTTTTGATCTATGGCAAACCCAGACACAAAGTTAAGTAAATAATTGAATTGTATCGAGTGAATGACAAGCATAAAACATGAATATGAAGAAATGCGTATAAGTAGATTAGCAAGTTAAGTAGGAGTATGAAAAACCTTTTTCAAGTGCTCCCCCTTGAGGAATCCTCCCCCTTGACCGAGGGTGAGTACTTGAAAAATGATCTTGACCCTCCCCCTTGATGCGTGCTACTTAAAAAGAATTAAGTAATCAAAATTACTTAATATTGACCTTAGTGTTTACCTTTGGATGCATGCTACTTAAAAAGAATTAACTAATCGAAATTATTTAATATTGACCTTAGTGTTTAAAATAGGTTTAAGTTAAGATACAAAAAAAAATGATCCCTTAACTTTGACCTTTTCTCCCCCTTTTTCCATAAATCAGAAAGAGCGGGGGATTTCGAAAAACATAGTTTTTGAATTTAGTTTTAAGTCCAAGCATGTTCCAAATAAATTTTGAAAATAGTAATTTAAACATAAGCTCATCTATTTAAATGTTCAATTCTATTCGACTCGATTGATATGAAATAATCAACAAGTCCTGATTAGAGTTGGTTAATTTATGTAATTATACTCCATGGTTCATGTTGATGCACTGAATCTACATTTGGAACCAGGAGTAAGGTCCTAACATCTCACGCCCATCTACATGGCTACGTACACAAACACATTAGTCCTATGTGTTGTGAGATGTATTAGCTCCTTAAAGCTATAGGTGCATGATTTCTAGGGTAAGCCCTAAGCTAATTCCATTAACAAGAAAAGTAAATAATAGAGTTATAATAAGTTATGATTTGTAAATCCTACTCTATTACGCACATGCCCAATTTTCATCTAAGTAGACTAAATTCGGCTTCGGGTAGCGGTTTGGTAAAAAGATCGGCTAGGTTTGACTTGGATTCCACATATTCGAGTTGAATAGTTCCGTTAGCTACATGTTCTCGAATAAAGTGGTGTTTGACCTCTATATGTTTGGTCCTAGAGTGGAATATGGGATTTTTGGTTAAGTTGATTGAGCTAATATTATCTATGTGAGTTTTAATATTGTTGAAGTTTAAGTTAAAGTCTTGGAGAGTGTGCTTCATCCAAAGAAGCTGAGCTACACACTCATCCATCGCGACGTATTCGGCTTTGGTGGTAGACAAGGCAATACAGTGTTGCTTCCTACTACACCAACTCACTAGACTTGAGCCGAGAAGTTGACAACAACCACTCGTGCTCTTTCTATCAAGTTTACTGTTGGCATAGTCCGGGTCGGAGTAGCCGATTAGTTCGAACTCGGTAGATCTAGGGTACCAAATACCTACGCTCAGCGTGCCCTTTAGATACCTAAGGATACGCTTAACTAATGTTAGGTGAGACTCCTTAGCACAGGTTTGGAACCTTGCGCACATACTCACTGCGAATAGTATGTCGGGTCGACTTGTAGTTAAGTAAAGAAGACTCCCTATCGCACTCCTATAGTATTTTAGGTCGATGGGCTTTCCTTCTAAGTCCTCTCCTATATTGACATTAGTTGCCATGGGTGTATTGATGGTTTTAGCGCCTTGCATTCCAAAATGTTTAATTAATTCCCTAGTATAATTTTATTGATGTAAATATATTCAATCCTTAGTTTGTTTAATTTCTAGTCCTAGAAAGAAACTCAATTCACCTACTAAATTCATTTCAAATTCACTTTCCATAAGTGAAATAAACTCGTTTAGTAGGATCGAATTGGTTGTTCCGAAAATGATATCGTCTACGTAGATTTGGGCTATAAAGATTTCCTTACCTACGATTTTTACGAAAAGGGTTGGATCGACTAGGCCTTGGTTAAACCCTTTTGACTTTAGATAAATTGAAAGCCGATCGTACCAAGCTTGAGGAGCTTGTTTGAGTCCATAAAAAGCTTTCTTTAGTTTAAGGACATGGTCAGGTTTATCTAGATTTTCGAATCCGTGGGGTTGGTTAACATAAACCTTTTCCTTAATGTATCCATTCAAGAATGCTGACTTGGCATCCATTTGAAATAATTTAAATCCTCGATGCGCAGCATATGCTAACAACATTCGGATGGATTCTAGTCTAGCTACGGGGGCATAGGTTTCATCGTAATCTAACTCCTCTACTTGACTAAACCCTTTTGCGACCAATCTCGCTTTGTTTTTAACTACTTCACCTTTGTCATCAAGTTTGTTTCGGAAAACCCACCTTGTTCCAATAATTGATTTATCTTGAGGTGGTGGTACTAATTCCCAAACTTCATTCCTAGTAAATTGAGCTAGCTCTTCTTGCATTGTAATAATCCAATCGGGATCAAGAAGAGCTTGTTCAATGGTTTTGGGTTCGATTTTTGAAATCAAGGATATTTGACTAATATTTCTATATGATGATCTAGTTCGAACCCCTAGACTAGGATCGCCTATCACTTGGTCGATAGGATGATTTGATTGAATCTTAGAATGACTTGGGTTAGGGTCACCTATCACTTGGTCGATAGGATGACTCGATTGAATCCTAGACTGGCTCGGATTAGGATTGATACTAGACTCGTGTTCAAGGTCAGAGTCGAGTCTGGTATGAATCAGTTCGCTAGTTGGCTTTACTACGGATTGTGTAGGTTCATGTCCTTCGTCGAATACTACATTAATGGTTTCCTCAATTTTAAGGGTGTCATTGTTATATACCCTATAGGCTCTACTTGTAGTTGAGTATCCTAGGAAGATACCGGCAGAGGTTTTGGATGTGAACTTTCCTAGGTAGTCCTTAGTGTTCAGGATATGTACCTTACACCCAAATACCCTAAAGTATTTAATATTAGGTACTTTGGCATGGTAGATTTCGTATGAGGTCTTAAGGTGCCTTTTTATTATAAGAATTCTATTTTGGACATAACAAGCCGTACTAACAGCTTCTGCCCAAAATCTATTGGGTAGGTTGTATTCGTTCAACATGGTTCTAGCGGTTTCTTGTAGGGTTTGATTTTTCTGCTTGACTAGGTTATTCTATTGTGGGGTTCTAAGACATGATAATTCATGGTGGTATCCGTTTAGGTTACAAAAATCTGTGAACCTTTGGTTCTCAAATTCACCACCATGATCGCTTCTAAGTCTTTTAATTTTAAGGTTTTTGATTAATTTAAACAAATTGATGAGTTGGTCTAAGGTGTCATTTTTGTGTTTAAGAAACCTAACCCAGGTAAACCTAGAATAGTCATCAATTATGACTAAGCAAAATTGACTCCCATTAAGTGACTTGGCTCCATGAGAATCGAATAGATCCAAATGAATGAGCTCAAGCACACTTTTGGTCCGTTCTTGGTTAGTTAGTTGATGTTGTGTCCTAGGTTGTTTACCTTGTTGACAAACATTACAAATTTTATTGTCCAAGTTGTTAAGGTTGGGCAAACCTCTGACTAAGCCACTCTGACTCATCTTGTGAACGAGTCTTGGGTGCGAGTGACCGAGTCATCGGTGCCACAACCAAGATTTCTCTTGCTCTGTCATAAGACACTTGGTTGAGGAGTTGGGTAAGTTAATTTTGTAAATGTTGCTATTCCTTTAAGTATTGTTTTAGAGGTTTCATTTGTTTTAATTAAGCATTCATTTTTTAGGAATATAACCTTATAGTTTTATCACACAATTGACTTACACTAAGTAAATTATATTGAAAATCTTCAACTAATAAAACAATATGAATTGTGAAATTAGAATTTAGCTCAATATCACCTGATTCCATGATTTTGAGCTTGTCGTTGTTTCCGAAAGCTACGGATCCTTGTCGTTTGAATCTAAGCTTCGAAAATTTAAGTTGGTCTCCAGTCATATGTCGGGAGCACCCACTTTCCAACATCCATTGATCCTACACACAAGGTAGTTGGATCGGATATTGGAATTTAAGGGTTGGTTGAAGATTAATAGACCTAGATCATCTCACCCATTTCTACATGTTCAAACACGTTATCCTTATGTGTTCTTGTGAGATGACTTCAATTTTACTTGATTAATTTTAATGAATCGAAACTAGTCAACCTTGCGTTAGATTCGGATTTAACCCTAAGCTCACCAAGTCATCTTTTCAAGAAATTGACTTCCAGGTCGTGGCGAGGCACAAAGGCCATTTTTGATTGGAACAACGACCACTTCCTTAGATAAAGCCAAATTCGAGAAAATAATAACTTGATTCACCTAAGATGACTTCCTGGTCTAACTAGTTAAGGATACGACGAGGTAGCTTCAGCTAGTTCCACTTAGTCGAGTGCACCAAGCTTGATACGCCTTATCTAACTCGGACACCCAAGACTTCATTTTCCTAGCGTACTATTATCTCGCCGCATCCTAGTACTATGTTGTCAAGTGTTGACGAGTTATAGTTCCTATATAACCATTCTAAAAGAAATAAAAAGAAAAATATCTAAGCATGCAAAGTCTAATTAATAGCGCAAACAAATTTTGTACTAGCTCCCCCTAGACCATTGATTCGGTTCGGTCTTTCCACATAGTGGATTTGGTCTTTGGGAACCTAGTACTTTTTCGATCCTAATTGAAAAATAAAAATGGTCTTAGGGACCCATGCTTGGACATGTTTTTTTATTTCTACTTACAATCGACATATACGACTTATTAGTCGTATTTGAGCTAAACCCAAGCCCGACTTTGTTGTACATAGCCCTTTGCGATCCAAGTAAAAGGTCAAGTCCCTTGGATCCCAAAGTAAACCTTTTCAACGTATGCCTAAGGTCTTCGACTTGACTTTTCAAAAGTGAGTTCTCAACTTCGAGCTTTTCAACTCGAGTTGAGTCCTCCTCTTGAACTTGACTAGTCGAAGAGGTTAGGGAGACCTTGTGTTTAAGGAGTTTAACCTCCTCAACTAAGGTCTCGACCTTGGACTTAGACTTAGCTAACTTTCTAGTTAAGAATTTAATTGTAATGTATAAAGTGCTAAGCAAAGATCGACTTACCTTAAGTGACTCTTTTGAATCGGATGCGTATCCGTGGCTTGTCTCGAATAGCGACTCGTCATCGGATTCAGATTCAGACTCTTCCTCGGGTTCGGAGTCTTGTTCGGACTTGGTCGGCTTGGCCATGAAGACGAGATCATCATTTTCCTCCTCCGACAATTCTTCCCAAGTAGCGTTAAGTGCTTTCTTGGGTGCTTTGTATTTTAGTTTCGGACACTCCGACTTGATGTGCCCGAACCTGTTACATTCAAAATATCTCAAATTCAAATTAGATTTAGACTTAGTTTTACCTTGATTGACGGGTCATTTTCGACTCTTGATCATCTTCCAAACTAGATTTACTAGTTCGGTTTCCATTTCGGGATCTACCTCCGACTCGTACTCGTACTCGTACTCGTCCTCTTCCTTGGGGGGTGATTTGTTCACAGCCTTCTTCGAACCTGCAATTAAGGCGATATCTTTCTTGGCCTGGACCATGTTAGTTTGTTCATGAAGTTCAAACTCAGAAAATAACTCATCTAATCTAAGTTTAGAAAGATCATTAGAAACCTTGTAGGCATCAACCATGGATGCCCACAAGGTGGTCCTAGGGAAAGAGTTTAAAGTGTACCTTATAAGGTCTCGATTCTCGACCTTTTGTCCGATGGCGTGCAAGCTATTGACGATGTCTTGAATATGGGCATGTAGTTGCATCGCTGTCTCGTATTCCTACAACTTAAGGTTATACAACTTATTGAAAAGAAGATCATGTTTACATACCTTTGCATCGTCGATTCCTTCGTGTAGCTCTACGAGTTTAGTGCTAATGAAGGGGCCAATGCGGTTTAGCTCCTCTTTGGATAAGCCACATTGAAGGATTTGGGTCGCCTTGGCATTGGCTTCTACTTGCCTTTTTATGGCATTAGTCCATTGATCATAATCCAACGATTCACCCACTTCATTAGTAGGAAGCGTGAATCCGATTTGGATTATGATCCATATCTCGATTTTGGTCTTTAGGAAGCACTCCATCCGACCCTTCCAATAACGGAAGTCATCTCTGTTGTAAAACGGAGGTCAGATGGTGCTAAACCCTTCGAGATGGGCCATTTAGAAAAAAAAATGAAAGACAAGTACCTCGCAAAAACAAAAACACCAAAATGTACCAAGACTTTCGTCTTGGATTAGTAGTGCGGGAGAATGAATTTAATTTAAATGAAAAATCTTGTAAACCCCGAAATAAATAGAAATAAATAAAAATAAATTTGTAAAAATTGCTATATTGGTGGTTTCACCAAATCGTAGCGCCCCCGACTTTGATACCACTTGTTGGATCGATTTGAGCGCTAGAGTGGGGGGGGGGTGAATAGAGCAAAAAAAACTTTACGAGATCGTTCGATTAAGGAAAATATACGCAGTGGAAAAGTAAATAACACACTTTATTTTTACTTGGTTCACAACCTTAGGCTGCTAATCCAAGGCCCTAATGGTCCGAGACCACGTACGGAGGGCAATTCACTAAAACAATCTCCTCCTCGTTGGAGGTAGGAGACAATGCAATACAAAAGATCGACAAAAGATTAAGGTAGAGGGACACTCCCCCTCTCCTTGTTACAATAGAAAGCTCTGAATAAATGAAAGAAATACAATAGACTTTAATGAAACTTATACCGACGATAAAGGAATGAGAGCTTGAGCTTAATCGTCGGAGAAGTAGAGTTTCGTCATCATAGAGTTGTCAGAGAGTCGAGGCATTGCGGAGGCTGTTTTGGAGAGCTTTTGATGATGGAAATAGGGTGGAGAACACCTTCTTTTATAACCTTGTGAAACCCTAATCGTTGAGATGAGGCTTCATGAGGTGATGCCAACTAGCCCTTGAGAAATGGAGATAAGCTTTGACTCTCCTCGAGGTTGATCCTTGACCAGCAATCGACTGATCAACCCTATCGTTGACTGATACAAGCTATCAGTCGACTGATGATAGGGTTTCCAGCTGCAATGAAGAGTTAGCTCGAAAGTGCAGTTAGTATAAGTAAGCTCGATGGTCATTTACCATCGGATCTCGACTTAGACCTTCCATGGGAAGTCTTGGTCGGATCGACGCCTAAGGATGTCCTCGTACGGAGGACACGACCTTACTTACACTCACTCACACGAGCTTACCTCAACCTTTACCTTTGAATCTTTGCTTTCGGTCTTCACCTGAGTTCTTTGGCTTCCTCCGAAGTCCTCCCGGTGTCGCCCGACCACCATGATTCCCTCTGGGTGTCGCTGACCTTCAACTCTAGCTTTAGCACTTTCTGCACACTTGGTTTAGCTCGTGAGATAACAGAATGAGCTTAACTTTGTATCGTTTATTATAATCAAAACTTAGGTTCGACTTAGGTGCCTACTGCACCAATACCGATTATTTTCTCGAGGAATTTTATGAAGGATAACCTCTTGAAATTCTGAGGATAGTTTGCGATAAGCTTGTATATAGCACTGAAGCCACTGGTTGTTGGTGTTAAATGATCCTTTGACTTGCTTCATCGCCAACTGCGAGTCGGAATATAAAGAAATCCGAGAAGCTCCAACATACCAAGCTGCCCGCAATCCGGCTAGTAAGGCTTCATATTCGGCTTCATTATTAGAGGCTCAAAAATTGAGTTGCACTGCTATCCGGATTGTGTCCCCTTGAGGAGATATTAACAATACCCCTACTCCACTCTCTTGCTTAGTTGTTGAACCATCCACATATATTTTCCATTCCTCATTTCTCTCGACCCTTGCTGTCTCGGCAAGGAAGTCTGTCAATACTTGTGCTTTGAGGGTCATACGAGGCTGATAGTGGATATCATACTCGGCTAGTTCAGTGGTCCATTTAATCAGACAACCAAATGCTTCGGGGTTAGTTAATATCCTTCCAAGACCACTGTTGGTTAAGACTATGATCGGATAGACAGAAAATAGGGACCGAGCTTTCTGGCTATTATAAGTAGAGCTAGCACCAGCTTTTCCAATGTTGTGTACTTGCTCTAGGCAACTTTTAATAAATGACTGACAAAATATATAGGTAATTGCTTACCATCCTCTTGCCGAAGTAGGACTGAAGCCACGACCTCTTTTGAGGAGGCCAGATATAACTGCAGACTTTCTCCCGACACTGGGTTGGCAAGTGTAGGTAGTTAAGATATATACTGTTTTAGTAATGTAAAGGCTTGTTCACACTTCTCATCCCATGAAAATCGAGCCGACTTGCGAAGTACCTTGAAGAAAGGAAGGCTTCGCTCAGTCGACTTAGGGATGAAGCGGGAGAGTGTCATTATCCTACCCAGTAGCCTTTGTACTTCTCTGATATTTTTGGGAGAGATCATGTTTTGCATGGCCTGAGCCTTCTCGGGATTAACTTCAATACCTTGCTCGGTCACAATGTACCTGAGAAACTTGCCTCCTCGGATGCCAAATATGCATTTTCTAGGATTGAGCTGAATTCTATATCAGTGTAGTGTGCTGAATGTCTCCGCCATGTCTTTGACGATGTTTTCAACTTTCGTAGACTTGATGAGAATATCGTCCATGTATACTTCAATGTTTCGACCTATTTGCGACCGAAACACTTTATCTATCAGTCTTTGATAAGTGGCGCCATCATTCTTTAATCCGAATGGCATGACCTTGTAGCAAAAAGTGACATCCGTCGTGACAAAGTTGACTTTCTCTTGATCTTCCTGTGCCAACAGAATTTGATGATACCCCTGATGAGCGTCTAACATGTAGATTAATTCACATCCTGTCGTAGAATCAATCAGTTGATCTATCTGAGGCAAGGGGTAGCAATTTTTAGGGCATGCTTTATTAATGTCGCTGAAGTCTATACATACCCTCCATTTTCCTCCTGGTTTTGGTACTAATATAATATTGGACAACCATTCAGGGAACTAAACTGTTAGTGCATATAAGATCCACATATCTCCACAATGGTATGATATTGTCCACTTTGGGCCCAAGCCCTCATGGTTTTGTTTTTGGGCTTTACCCAAAAGGCCTCATCCAATGGAGATATCTTTTTTCTTATAAGCACATGATCTTTTCCATGTCTTACCAATGTGGGACTTTGATTGTATTCCCCATACTCCCAACAATCCCCCCCTCAAACGAAGGACCACATTGGACCCCCCCTCAAGCCTATCCCTCCTCGAAGGATTTTCTCTGCTTGATGTCCGATCTTCAACCCACCAGGACTTCCTGCCAGTTGTTCGGTCCCCCCGACCCAACTAGACTTCCTTCCTGATGTCTGGTTCTCTTGATCCGGACGTGGGAGCTCAACTTCCTTCGTTCGAGGTTCATGGCTTGACATGGACCATGGCTCTGATACCAATTGTTAGTGCATATAAGATCCACATATCTCCACAATGGTATGATATTGTCCACTTTGGGCCCAAGCCCTCATGGTTTTGTTTTTGGGCTTTACCCAAAAGGCCTCATCCAATGGAGATATCTTTTTTCTTATAAGCACATGATCTTTTCCATGTCTTACCAATGTGGGACTTTGATTGTATTCCCCATACTCCCAACATAAACTTCTCAGATGTATCCGACCTGCATTAATTTCTGTACTTCGACTCGGATGATCTGATCTTTCTCCGGGCTGAAATGACTTCTCTTTTGTTTTATGAGCCAAGATCCATGAAGGGCATTTAGTCGGTGCTCCATCATGGTTTGGGAGATACTCCAATTGTGCTCTCAAGGCCAAGTAAAAATATTTCGATTGTCCACCAGGAAACTGATTATTTCTTGCTTCAGCTTGACTGGCAAGTCAGCGGCAACTCGGACCACTCTGTTAGGTTGATTTGGCCATATCTGCACAGCTTCCTCTTCCAACGACTCTTCCCGGATAGCATAGACTTTTGCTATTTCGATCTTTCAATTTTTCTTGGGGCTCATCAGAATTTCCTCCACATAACATCTCCGAGTTGCCTTTTGATCTCCAGTAGCTTTCCCTATTTGGTTATCATAGGAAATTTGACCTTCTGGTGGTAAGTTGATACGACGACTTTGAAGGAGTGTAACGCTGGCCTTTCCAATATGACGTTGTAAGTTGAGGTAGTGTCTACTACAGTAAAGATGATAGTTTTGGTCCAGCGAAGGGGCTCTTCCCCTAGAGATAGAGGCAGATCAATCCAGCCAAGTGGAGACACCTCGTGACCCGAGAAGCCGAATAGAGCAGTATTCATCGGCTGGAGTTGTATTGGGTCAAGCTACATACGATCAAAGGTATCTTTAAATAAAATATTAATCGAGCTACCTGTGTCCACGAAGATCCTGGCCACGTCATAATTGGTGATGGTGGCTCTAATCACCAAGGCATCATCATGCAGGATAGAAACTCCTCGCAGGTCCTTGGGGTCGAAGTTCATCGAGGGTCCTTCGGGGTGCCTTTGGCTGGTATTTACTTCCATGTTCTCGAGCCACCTCCCGTGAGCCTTCCTAGCTCGATTCGAATCTCCATCTGTGGCCCCGTCGATGATCATGTTGATGGTGCCGCGATGTGGAGTGTTGAAGAGTTCTTGCGGCGATCCTGGCGGGGGAGCTGGTTCGCTTAGAGAGGCTTCTTGAGCCCTTTGGGGAACTTGAGCTTGTCTCTGGTGCTCGGGTGAGGGTCGAGGAGCCCGCCTGGCTGGGTTTCATCGAGCGTGGTTTCGCAGTTCTGGTCTTGCTTCTATTTGCAGGAACTGGGGCGAGGCATTGAAGTTTTATTGCTGCTCCCTCATAACTTGCCTGATTTCTTCAGCCAGAGTACGACATTCCTAGGTCAAGTGATGATGCACTTGATGGAAGGCACAAAAAGGGTCGCGCTGGTTCGACAACATCAACGATTGAGAAGCTTCCTACACAGTGTGGATTGCCCTATCTTTGACCAGCTGAGGAGGGTAGACAGGAGGAACTTTGGGAGGGAGATTCAGTGCCGAGGGAAGGGCCTTCTTACTTGGTTTTTGAGGATGAGGTTGGCTAGATCTTCCCACTCCTTATTGCTCATTCGCTGCCTTCTTGTCTTCTTCCAAGTTGATGTATGCCTCTGCTCTGGCGAGTAAGGCCTTGAAGTGAGGTGGGAGTCTCTTCATCAGGGACTTCGAGAAATCCCCCCTTATTAATCCCTGGAAAAAAGCATTGACTACCATCCCAGGCAAAGCATTCAAGACGTCGACTGCCACTCGATTAAATAGGTGTATATAATCCTTCAAGGATTCATGACTCTTCTACTTTATAGTCATAAGGTACTGGACAGTTCGACGGTACCTCTTGCTGCTGGCGAAGTACTGAAGAAAAAGAACGGAGAGCTCTTGGAAGGAACTGATGGATCCCTCAGGAAGTCGTTCGAACCACCTTTGGGCAGAGCCTATTAAGTTAAGAGAGAAAATCTTGCATTTGGCTCCGTCAGAATAGTTATGTATCAGGGCAGCCTTCTTAAATCTTCCCAAATATTCTTTTGGGTCAGCCGAGCCGTTATAATCTCCTATAGATATCTACTTGAAGGAATTGGGCATTCTCTCGGCTATAATGCTGGGGGCAAGGGGAGAATCTGTGCCGACTAGTGGAGTCTTGCCCTTCTTGGAGTCCCTTTCTTGTGGTGTGTAAGAGGGTGCTTCTTCGGCAGACTTCTGTAGAGATGTTGTTGAAGATGACTCGGTCGGCATTGAGACTATAGGAATTGCTCTCGGTGGAGCCGGAGTTGAAGGGGCAGATGTTGGTGCTAGACCTTGAACCGGGCTAGGGGATGCCCGCATAGGAGTAGGACCCCAGGGGAAAAGGTCATGTAGGATGTCCTCCATGGTATTCTTGACGAGGGTGATGATACTTTCCCTGGTCATATTTCCTTCAGCAGAGTTACGGTTGCCGAAATTCGCTCCTTGGTCTCCCATCCTTGTCTCAAGCGTGTTTACTGAATTCCCATAGATAGCGCCAATTATGTTATCTGTCAAGATAGGGACGATGAGGTGTTTGGTGGCGAAGATCGCGAAGGACTGGTGACTCGGACGGAAGGATGACTGACGCGGAGGGAAAGCCGAGACGCAAGAGTCGGCGTATCGGGCGCGAGCCGAACCGAAAGACGCGAGACGGTCGAATGACGTATCCTGTTAAAGGCGCCGAGAGAGATCTTGGCGAGGCCCCTCTGACGCTCAAGATAGGAATTAGTAGGAAGAAGGTGAAAGCAGTGGAGAGAGTTTTGAGAATGTCAACCTGCTTTTCTCCTTCTCAAGGAGGGTTATATAGAAGCGAGTCTTCTTACAGAGCGATACGGTAGATATGATCAGTATGGCTTCACGACGTAATCATGATGACTCTTAGAGATAATAGGGATCATTACCCTCGTAAATGCTACAGACGCATGGGTTGTGATTAATGCTCATCATGTGGTTGATGGGAGACAACTCTTCATTAATGTAGTGGACATGCTTATGGAGGCCAATATGGGCATCTGTTCCCTAGTTGGAGAGAACCACTGATAAAGACTGCATTGCTGGCCATATGAATAGGAATACCCACCACATTACTTAATTAGCTGAGATAGAGCATGCTTTAGAAGACCATACAGCCGAAATGACGCACAACTACCGAGATGCGGGGTCGAGATGAAGAATACTGATAATAGTTGAGACGCAGGGTGTCTGGAATATAATACTGCCTAGATGAAGAGTACTGGCCAAGACGTGGGGCGTCTGGAATATAATACGACTGAGATGACCTTTTCATACGATTCGGGCTTGTTGAATCGGTATATCTTCGCCTTTTAACGAGATCGAGATATGGTGACTTAGAAAGCCAACTGTTTTTATTGTACGGATAATTACAAGATGATTTCATCTGGTATCAATCTCCTTACCAAATAAAATGTTATCTTGAATCTTACCACTCTGTATCCAAGACGACTGGGGTACATGTTACTAAAGTCTTTGACTAAAGCATTACATGTTTAGAGTAAGGTACTCTTGGATACATATGCAGTAACTAGAATCCGTAGGACGAGGAAATGATACTTGGACTAGGTGTGACGTAGTCAGCCTAGTGGAGACTGACACTATAGACCATGTCCTGAACCAAGTGGGTATAAGATGCGTGAAGGGAATGGGGCACAATTCATTGTAGCTGCTAAAGGGTTTCAGAAATGGTTCTGGATCAACCGTTGATTTTTCGATTAATTGAGGATCATGATGTACTACTAGGTGTCACTCATGATCATTCTATAATTAATGGTTAATTATAGATGACCAACATAAATCGGGAACCTATTTGGTCACATGCACAACGAGCGTAATCCGAAGGACTTAAAATGAGCTTGAGAATGAGATTCTCAGACCGAGAGAAACTAGGTTTGGTTGGACCAAATAAGGAGCGAGCATGAAATTATTTCAGTCGCAATGGAAGCATGGATGGACCGTGTCTTATGAAGACATGATGGATGAACCAAATTGGTTTGGTTTTAATCCAATGGTGAAGAATAAATCAAAGGGGTTTAGTTTGTTTTAAACGAATGAACCAAAGTTGGTTCGGTTTGTTTTAACTTAAAATAGACCAATGTGGTTTGGTTTATTTTAACTTAAGTTATTGGAGCGGGTTAACGGGTTTTGGTTATGAACCAATAACCGTTAGGAGAATGTGTTCTCTATAAAAATAGGGCTTAAGGGTTTTTGTGAAACCTAATTCTATTCTTGCCGCCCAACCCTCTCTTCTCCTTGCCACCGCCCAAGCTCTCCATGCCGCCAGCTCTTGTGCTGCCGTCCACCTTGCTGCCAGCGTCCAAGCTTCTGTCGGTGACCCTCCGACGACTTCCCTTAGCTCCGATGACCAAGGTGCAGCCGACCATCCTCCTTTGGGCCGGCACAACTCCTCCACCAAGCTGTCCAGTTTTCTGGACAGCTTCTTTCTTTTGTGTCGGAGCGTCGTTTGGATGACATTTTGAGCTCCGACAGCGGCTACTTTATCGAGGATTCGATCTCTGATAATCCTCATAGGTGGAGGACGAAGGATTCGTCAATCGGTTAACGAATACCTCTCCGGAGAAGCGAGTTTTGGGGACTCGTTTTCAAATTCGAATTTTGATTCGGATTGTGATCTTCCCTCGATCATATCGTCTTCGACACGAGGCTAGTGACTCTTACGAAGACGAGGCTTGTAGCTTGGTGAAGCTATCCCGACGATACTCAGCGTGGATACGAATAGAGACAATTCTAGCGAGAGTTGCTCCGGTTGATGTCTTTCTCGCTGCACGTGATACGTCAGGGAATTAAAAGCATGGAACAAGGCACTGTTGGCAAAAGTATTATGGAGAATACAGCAAAAACAAGACACCCTATGGATTCGCTGGGTACACCATACCTACATACAGCAACAAGGAGTTTGGGAATGGCAAGGCAAACACAATGACTCTACACTAGTGAAAAACCTCATATACATCAAAAACAGCATCATGGTAGTGGCAGGCTCCCCAGAAAAGGCAGAGGAACTGTTGTCAGCATTATTTAGCCAAAGAAAAGGAGGAGTCAAGAGAGCATATGATCATTTCAGAAATGTAAGCTCCAGGAAGGTCTGGGCGGCGACGGTATGGCAGTCGGATATCCAACCAAGCCACAGACTCACCCTGTGGATGCTGGCACAAGGGAAACTACCTGTGCGTGCTGGGAAGGAGTACATAGAAGATAGAAGCTGTGTCTTTTGCAATCAAGAAGAGGAGACAATGGAGAACATTTTTTTCAAATGCGGGCAGGTCCAGTGACTGGAGAGCAGTAAGGGGATGGCTATTGATGAGGCCAAGAATGCTAACATACCGGCAAATGTTACGGGTATTCAGAAGTCACTACAAAGGGTATAACAGTATTAACAGAGCTCGACATCTAGCCATGGCAACAATGATTCATCATATTTGACGAACACGAAACACTATGAGATTTGAAAGGACAAGTTTTGAAGGGGAAGAGATCCTCCGAAAGATTCAAATACATGTGTACAGAGCATTGGAGAATTGCAATCTCCAGCTCTCCACAGACAATGGATGAGGGTGATAAAGGCAGGCCAGTTCCCCTGCACTTTCTTTTCTTTTCTTTTCCTTTTAAGCATGAAAATTTCTAATGGTTTGCCAACCTCGCACTCCTATGTCTCTCGCCTTCTTTTCGCATCAAGTACTTTACTCAATTTCTACCTTCTTTCCAGGACAATCCCCCACCTTCGTCCCAATGTCCAGGGCAACCCCCCCCCCCCTCATGAGTCTCTCTATTTTCGCCCTCATTCCAGAGCAATTCCCCCCCCCCTTTTTTTCTTGGCTGGGCCCCCCTGTTCCTGGTCCCCTGGTCATCCACTAACCAGGGCATCACTAGGCAGGCCAATGTTCCCCTTGTTAGGGCAATATTCCTCTTCCTCTCCCCCGTTAGCTAGGGAAATGTTCCATGCCTCCATCAGCCAGGGCAATGTTCCCTTTGCCAGGGCAATCTTCCCCTTGTCAGGGCAATATTTCCCTCCTCCTTTAGCCAGGGCAATGCTCCACGCCTCCTTTAGCCAGGGCAATGCTCCACGCCTCCTTTAGCCAGGGCAATGTCCCCTTTGCCAGGGCAATGCCCAACGCCATCTTTAGCCAGGGCAATGTTTCCTCCACCAGGGCAATTCTCCCTCCTAGTCTGCCAGGGCAATATCTCACTTCACCAGGGCAATTATCGCCCTCCTCCCTTGGTTTACAAAGTACATAATAGTCTTTAGCCAGGGCAATGTTCCTTTCACCGGGAATTAGTGGGAAAAAAAAACGGTATTCCAGGGTGGTATGAGAGGCCAGGGCAGTTTTGAGAGGCCAGGGCGGTTTGAGAGGTCAGGGTGGTTTTCCAGGGCAGTATAAGAGGCCAGGGCGGTTTTCCAGGGCGGTTTGAGAGGCCAAGGCGGTTTTGAGAGGCCAGGGCGGTTTTCCAGGGCGGTTTGAGAGGCTAGGGCAGTTTTCCAGGGCGGTTTTCCAAGGAGCACGGCTCTCTCAAGCAAGGGCGGATTTTCAGGTTCCAGGGCGGTTTGAGGGGCCAGGGCGATTTTCCAGGGTGGTTTGAGGGGCAAGGGCGGTTTTCCAGGGCGGTTTTCCAGGGCGGTTTTCCAAGGAGCACGACTCTCTCAAGCAAGGGCGGATTTCCAGGGCAGTTTGATTACAAAGCAGGGCGGTTTTGCACAAAGAGAGTAACCTCTTACGCCAGGGTGGTTTTCCAGGGCGGTTTTGACTCCAAATCCAGGATGGTTTTGTGCAAGGGACAATGGATCTCTCAAGACAGGGCGGTTTGGCCCCAAGTACAGGGTGGTTTTGTGCAGAAAGCTCAGGGCGATCAGGGCCCAGGGAGGTTTTGGAGAGTGCCCCCTCTCAAATCCAGGGCGAACAGGGCGGTTTGCTCCCTCCCAAATCCAAGGCAATTTAGCATAAGGAACAGGCTGCTAGGGCAGTGAAGAATCAGGGCGGCTCAAGCTTGCATAAGGGCGTATATCAAGCAACACTGTTACAACAGGATTCACAGAGCTCCAGAACAGGCCACTCGCAGGCCAAGAGGTATCCAGAGAGGTTCTCATCTCCAAGGCTCCAAGGCGACAGGGAAGTTTTGACAAGACAAGGACGAAGTGGTATCCAACGTCAGGGCGGATTGCATTACAATAAGGTGTTCACAGCTTCAAGCTAGGATGGTTTACGACCCCAGGGCAATGTGAAAAAAAAAAAAAGTGAATAGGCTAGCCTATAATAGCCTATCTAGTCCGTAGCAAACGGCTACGGTAAAGACACTCTAAATCCGTTTTATGGCTGAGGCTTGGCCAATAAGCCTAGTAGAGGTGAATAGGCCCACCTGAATGGCCTATCTAGTCCGTAGCAAACGGCCACGGTAAAGACAAGCCAAATCCGTTGATGGTTGGTCACTTACCGAAAGTGGCAAATATTGCATGATAGGCACACAAGCTGGATGGAGTAAAAGGACATGGATGGACAATGCGAGAAGGTACACATGGAGTGATGGACACAAAGAGATAGTATGGATGAGCAAAGGAAACACGAAGGACACACCCGCACTGTGCAAGTGCAAGTGTGGAATATGTATGCATGTATGAGTTAAGGTACCCATGAGAGATTTAGTATACATGAGAGTTGAGGTACCCATGAGAGCACATGTACACCCCCCTGGATGCATCTCAGATCTGACACATCGTCAGACAGAACATGAGTGTGCATTCCAGGATTTTGTATGATTGTGCCTTTCTTGATGATATATATTTACCTTTCATAAAAAAAAAGAGTAATTTCCTTTTATTGCGAAATTTAAAATTACAATTATGTCTACACATATTGTACTATACATGCATATGATGTGTGTTGTAATAAATTAGATTTATTATTTTTTAATTCTTTCGCTGTGTACATATTTACGAAATATATTCGAATACATACTCACCACAGTGTCAGAAAACACCTGCAACACTCTAAAGGCCGTCAGCGCCAAGAGGACCTTACCTCATGATAATGGAATCCCTACCTTGATCACTTTAGTCAAGAACTTCATCTCCCATCATTGCAGCTTGAGAATTCTCATGTTCCTTAAAATCTCCGACGTCGCCTTCATTCTCGTATCCTTGCACTCCATCACCTTTCCCTGGTACTTCTCCTGCATCTTCCCGAGAGGCATATTGGCCCGCATCACCAGGACCGTGGCCACCAGTGCGGCGCCAACGGCTAGGCCTACATTAGCGTACAAGATGAGCAAGGCGAGCGCGATCTGCAAGAGAACTAGCCAGAGGTCGTGCATGTACCAGCTGAAGAGCCCAATTCGGTCTGCGTCGACGCTCATCAGATTAATGACCTCGCCGATGGTCTGGCTCTGTTTCGACTAGCTCGACAGGGCGAGCCCCTTTTGGTAGATGATGGCGACGAGAGAGGCACAGATTCTGATCCCGGCTTGCTGCAAATGGAAGAACCAGTGCCTCTGCGATAGGTACTCCGGAGCTTCCCCACAACGAAGGCCGCCACAACCCAGTAGCCAGCGCCGGTGAACAGAGGCTTGCCGTTGAGATACTGGGAGAGGAAGCCGATGAGGTACGGGACCAGGTAGATTGCGAAGGTGTAGACGATCGCGTAAACGGCTGTGATTGCTAATTGCTGCCACGTGGTGAAGAGCAACGCCTTCGCAAGCTGGAATGTGGTTACGGAAGAAGTGCTACCGGTAACGGAGGAGGAGTCGAGTTTGGTTGTGAATATGAGAAAGACGCCGTCGATGCAATCTCGTGGATCCAAATGCGGCACATTGTCGAGGGTTTTCCAAATTCTAATTGCCGACGTCGAGCAGCGGGCCAATCTAGAAGAAGGTGAGCGTGCTGAGGAACCCGACATTGGCGAACAGGGAGGTGTTTCCCGCGCAACTCTCTGCATTTGCAGAGACGCCATCCAACAGCGGCTCTTGGTATCAGACCGCTCTCTCCTCACGGCTGTTCCCAAAGAAGGCAGCAGAATTGACGATAAGAGCTGATAAAGTGGAAACGATATCGAACACCCAAGCGGGAATCGACAATGATATCGGAAAGAACTAACCTAGGACTAATCGCATATACAAACGACAATCAAGACTCCAAGTTTTCGTATCACGGTTCTATGGAAGAAGACCCGGCAGTCCAATACATCCGAGCTATATGAAAGAGGTCAGCTCGGTCATATATTATGTCAGACGTCCCGCGTCTTGGCCTGTTCCTCAGCTCGATCATATTATATGTCAGATGCCCTGCGTCTCGGCCTGTTCCTCAGCTCGGCCATATTATATGTCAGACGCCCCGCGTCTCGACCAATACTCTTCAGCTCAGACATATTGTATCCCGGACGCTCCATGTCTCGGCTTATTATGCATCTCGGCCTCACTATCATTCACCTTTGCCCCACATCTCGGCAACTGCACAATATATTGGATGTATGACTTTCCAAAGTATGATTTATCTCATCTAGTTAGGCGACGTGGTGGGTATTTCTGTTCATATGGTCAACAAAGCAATCCTATCAACGGTCCTCTCCGACTAGGGAACAGATGCCCATACTGGTTTTCATCAGCATGTCCACCGTATTAATGAGGAGTTGTCTCCCATCAATCACATTATGAGCATTAATCACAGCCCACACGCCTGTGACATTTACGAGGGCAATGATCCCTGGTATCCCCTAAAAAATCGGCATAAATACGTCGTGAAGTCATACCTATCATACTCACCGTACAACTCAACAAGAGGATTCACTTCTATATAACTCTCGTTGAGGAGGAGAAAGACAGGTTCCCACTCTCAATAACTCTCTCCACTGTTTTCACCACCTTTCCTACTGATTCCTACCTTGAGCGTCGGAGGGGCCTTGCCGAGATCTCTCTCGGCGCCCCTAACTACGTCTGTCTTGTAGGATACTCTACTCGATTGCCTCGCGTCATTCGGCCCAACTCCCGGCAGACACACCGGCCCTGCCATCTCGGCTTTCCCTCCGAGTCAGCCATCCTTCCGTTCGAGTCACCGGTCCTTTGCCGCGTTTGTCACCGGACATCTCATCATCTCTGTCTCGACAGACAACATAATTGGCGCTGTCTGTGAGAACTCTTTTCAGTAAACAAGCCTGAGACAATGATGGGAGATCAAGGAGTGAATTTTGACAATCATAACTCTACTGAAGGAAACATGATCAGGGAAAGTATCATTGCCCTCGTCAAGAACACCATGGAAGACATCCTCCATGCCCTCTTCCCCCCGGGGTTCTACTCCTATGCAGGCATCCCCAGCCCGGTTCAAAGTCCAGCACAAACATCTGCCCCTCCAACTCCAGTCCCTCCGAAGGCAGTTCCTATAGTCTCAATGTCGGCCGAGTCATCTTCAACAACCTCCCTGCAGGAGTCTTCCGAGGATCCACCCTCCTACACTCCACAAGAAAGGAACCCCAAGAAGGGCAAGACTCCGCCAGCATTATAGCTGAGAGAATGCCCAAGTCCTTCAAGTAGATATCTATAGGAGAGTATAGCGGCTCGATCGACCTGGAAGAGTATTTGGAAAGATTTAAGAAGGTCGCCTTGATACATAACTACTCTGACGGGGTTAAATGCAAGGTTTTCTCTATCAACTTAATGGGCTCCGCCCAAAGGTGATTTGATCGGCTTCCTGAGGAATCCATCAGTTCCTTCCAGGAGTTATCTGTTCTCTTTCTCCAGCACTTCACCAGTAGCAAAAGATATCGCTGAACTATCCAATACCTCATGACTATAAAACAAAAGAGTAATGAATCCCTATGGGATTACATACACCGGTTTAACCGAATGACAGTCGACGTCTTGGATGCTTTACCCAGGATGGTAGTTAATGCCTTTTCTCAGGGTTTAATAAGAGGAGATTTTTCGAAGTCCCTGATGAAGAGGCCCCCACCCCACTTTGAAGCCTTATTAGCCATAGCAGAGGTGTACATCAACTTAGAAGAAGCCGAGAAGGCAGTAGATGAGCAACAAGGGGGGAGATTCAGCCAGCCTCAACCCCAAAAACAAAGTAAAAAGGCCCTTCTCCCAACACCGAATCACCCTCTCAAAATTCCTCTCGCCTATCCTCCACGGCTGGTCAAGGACAGGGCAATCCACACAGTGCAGGAAGTTTCTCAACCATTAATATTGCCGGAACAGAGCGCCTCTTTTTGCGCCTTCCACCAAGTACACGACCACTCGACTCAGGAGTGTCGTACTCTAGCTGAAGAAATCAGGCAAGTTATGAGGGAGCAGCAACAAAACTTCAACACCCCGCCCTGGTTCCCTCAAATAGAAGCAAGATCGGAGCCACGAAACCATGCTCGACGAAATCTAGCCAGGCGAGCTCCTCGACCTTCACCCGAGCGCCCAAGGCCAGCTCAAGCTCCTCGAAGGGCCCGAGAGGCCTCTCCAAGCGAGCCAGCTCCCTGACCAGGATTGCCGCAGAAACTTTCCAACGCTCCACATCGCGACACCGTCAACATGATCACCGGTGGGGTCACAGATGGAGTTTCAAACCGAGCTAGGAAGGCTCACAGGAGGCGGCTGGAGAACATGAAAGTAAATACCAGCCGAAAAGCATGCCGAAGGACCCTCAATGAACTTCGGCCCCGAGGATCTGCGAGGAGTTTCTGTCCCGCATGATGATGCCTTGGCAATTAGAGTCATCATTGCCAATTATGACGTGGCCAGGATCTTCATGGATACAGGTAGCTCGGTTAATATTATGTTTAAAGATACCTTTGCTCGTATGCAGCTCGATTCGGCACAACTCCAGCCGATGAATACTATTTTATTTGGCTTCTCGGGTCATGAGGTGTCTCTACTCGGCCGAATTGATCTTCCTCTATCTCTAGGGGAGGAGCCCCTCCGTCGGACCCGAATTACTACCTTTACGGTAGTAGACGTTGCCTCGGCTTACAACATCATCTTGGGAAGGTCAGCGCTACACTCTTTCGAAGCTGCCGTATCAACATACCATCAGAAGGTCAAATTCTCTATGAGCAATCAAATAGGGGAAGCCACTGGACATCAAAAGGCAAGCTCGAAAATGTTATGTGGAATAAATCTGAACGGGCCCCAAGAAAAACTAGAAGATCGAAAGGGCAGAAGTTTACACTCTCTGGGAGGAGCCGTTGGATAAAGAAGCTATGCTGATATGGCCGAATCAGCCTGACAGATTGATTCAAATTGCTGTTGACCTGCCAGTCGAGCTAAAGCAAGAAGCAATCAATTGCCTAATAAGCAACCGAGATGTCTTTACTTGGCCTGAGGAACAGAATTAGAGTATCTCTCATGCCATAATAGAGCACCGACTAAATGTCCTTCCCAGATCTCGGTCCATCAAACAAAAAAGAAGACACTTCAGCCCAGAGAAAGATCAGGTCATCCGAGCTAAAGTACAGAAACTCATGCAGGTTGGATACATTCGAGAAGTGCAATTTCTCGAATGATTGTCTAATATTGTATTAGTACCAAAACCAGGAGGGAAATGGAGGGTATGTATAGACTTTAGAGATCTTAATAAAGCGTGCCCTAAAGATTGCTACTCCTTGTCTCAGATAGATCAACTAGTAGATTCTACGGCAGGATGTGAACTAATTTGCATATTAGACGCTCATCAGGGGTATCATCAGATTCCATTGGCATGGGAATATCAAGAGAAAGTCAGCTTTGTCACAGTGGATAACACTTTTTTCTACAAGGATATGCCATTCGGATTAAAGAACACTGGCGCCACTTATCAAAGGCTAATGGATAAGTGTTTCGGTTGCAAATAGGCTGAAACATTGAAGTATACGTGGAAGATATTCTCATCAAATCCACAAATGTTGAAGACATCATCAAAGATATGGAGGAGACATTCGGCAAGCTGCGCCGATACAGAATTCGGCTTAACCCCAGCAAATGTATATTCGGTGTCCGAGGAGGCAACTTTCTCGGATACATTGTGACCGAGTGAGGCATTGAAGTTAATACTGAGAAGGCTCAGGCCCTGCAGAATATGATCTCTCCTAGGAATAACAGAGAGGTACAAAGGATATTGGGCAGAATAATGACAATCTTCCGCTTCATCCCTAAGTCGGCTGAACAAAGTCTTCCTTTCTTCAAGGTGCTCCGCAAGTCAGCTTCGTTTTCATAGGACGAGAAGTGTGAACAAGCCTTTACTGAGCTAAAGTAGTATATATCCGAACTACCCACACTTGCTAAACCAGTGCCGGGGGAAAAGTGTTAGTGCAATCGGCCCAGGTTGACTCGAGTTTGACTTGAGCAGTACCTTGATAGTATTTTGATGATAGACAAAACTCATGACATGGGATTGTCATGAGAAAGTCCAACATGGGGTTGGCATGGTAAATCCAAGCATGGAGCTTGGTGTGAAAGTCCAAGGGGGAAGCCTTGGCATGAGAAAGTCCAAAGCATTGCGAAGCCGTGCTCTTGGTGCTTAGTGAGAAATGCATTGCGAAGCCGTGCGCTTGGTGCATTTGGGAAGTCTTGAGAACTTGGCAAGTTCACTAGGCTTGGGTCCTTGAGTCGGTGAAGGATGGCATTGCGAAGCCGTGCGCTTGGTGCATCCGAGGGACTGCCGGACGGGGAGCGAATGGAGTGAGCCCAAAGGGAAGCATACTTCTAGGGCATGAGATGCAAAGGATGGCGTTGCAAAGCCATGCACTTGGCGCATCCGAGGGACGTAGGCCGAGGGAAGAGAGCTTCGGTGGGGAACTCCATGAGGGATAAGGTGGACTTGGCCAAGTGGCTAAGACTGAGTGTCGGACGCTCAAATGACTTTATGTTTGAGGTTTTAGCCGACATCCGTCGACTGACATAGGTGCGATTGGCTGCTCCTAGGTAAATATGGCGACCGGTGTTCCATTGAACCAAGTCTGGCTGATCGGTCGATTGCCGAGGGAGGCGATCGATTGTTGGGAGGATCGGCCGATTGCCGAGGGATGACAATGATCGATGACACTGCGTGCAGAACGCTGGAGTCAAGCTCACGGCCTTTCGGTGATGGGTGCCATCAGTCGACTGATATGTGATCCGTTGGAACTTAACCAACGTGGATTTGACCGTTGTGAGACAACGACTACGGGACCAGTCGACTGATGGTCACGATCAGTCGACTGATGTGCGCAAAAATAGCTTGATGCAGGTTATAAATGGAGCTTGAGTTGGAGGATTTCACCAAGGCTTTTGAGGTGACTTTGGAGGGGAATTGCTGTTGCATTCCAGACCTTCAAGAGCAAACAAAAGCAAGCAACAAGAAAGCGATCAAAACAATTATGTAAAAGTTCTCTTTTGTATTGTCTTTGTATTTCTTGTTGTATTTCATATTACTTGTTGTAATAGCTTGTGAGAGGTTTCTTCACCTCCGACGTGTAGTCGAGAAAGAGTTTGGTTAGTGCCGTGCGCATAACTAGAGCTCGAGGAGCTCGCCCGTGGAGTAGGAACCATTCGGTTCCGAACCACGTATATCGTGTGTGTTTGCGTGTGCTTATTTGTTGTTAGTATTATAATTGTTTTATTGTTATTCCGCTGCGCTAACAAGAATTGTAGACGAGCACGCAATGAGAACGATTAAATTCCACCATCCAACGATCGAGGGCTATTCACCCCCCTCTAGCCGGCCATTTCGATCCTCCCAACAAGTGGTATCAGAGCTGAGGTCGCTCTTCAAGGACTAACCTCCGTGAGAGCACTACAAATGGCCAGCTTCATCCATCCACCGAAATTCGATGGAGATTTTTCTTGGTGGAGGAAACGGATGGAGGTATATCTTGAAACCTATTTTGATTCTATGTTAATTGTAGAAAATGGTTTTAAGATGCCTAGGGACAAAGAAAACAAGCCCATGGAAAAATCAAAATGGACCCAAGACCAAATCAAAGATTTCAAGACAAATCTCGAGGTAATAAAATTGATAAGTGATTTATTACCTAACACTATTTGGTCTAGATTGGGTAATTTTAGGGATGCAAAGGAATTATGGGAGAAGATAATGAAATTTCAAGAAAGTTCCCAATCGGCACAAGTAGAGGAAGATGCCGTGGAAGAAAGCCCATCCACATTTGAAGATGTTGATGATTTGGTGGAGACTTCCACCTCTAGCATTGAGGGGGAGGAAAGGATTTCCACTTCTGAGCCAAGTCAAAATGAAGCATCTACCTCCGGAAGAAATGACCAAGAGGCTTCCACCAACTCCCTAGGTGACTCATGTATTATAATTAATCGTAAAGATTATATTATTTGTTTTGAGTGTAGGGAGAAAGGGCATTACAAGAGAAAATGCCCAAAATTGGCTAAGGAAAAGGTATCCGCACCAAAAGTCAACCCAAAGTCAAAGGATGTCGGTGTTCTCAAAATTAAAAGCAAAGAGCACATTGTGTGCTTCAAATGCAACCAACGGGGACATTACCGAAGCCAATGCCCTAGGGGGAGGAAGAAAGGGCAAGAAGGTGTAATTCATGTAGGGGGAGCTTCCCAAGC
Source organism: Wurfbainia villosa (assembly GCA_025175895.1). Lineage (NCBI taxonomy): Eukaryota > Viridiplantae > Streptophyta > Magnoliopsida > Zingiberales > Zingiberaceae > Wurfbainia > Wurfbainia villosa. Next base: position 4,105,445 of record CM046005.1, read on the forward strand.
TAACCCTAAGGTATATTTAAATAATGCACCTTTAATTCTTAAAGTCAAAAAGCATGCTAAAAATTATTTTAGTTCTCTTGCTATTATCAATGAAAAGCATGCTAAGAGAAATAATAAGGTGTATTGTCTAGGTGCCAAGCATGTTCATATAACTAAGGACAAACCTAGGACCTAAAACACTAGACCTATATTACCTAGGGAGTCCATTAGGAGAATCGAAAACCACCTAAGTGTCAACCCCAAGAAATCTAGACATATGCCTAAAAGGAAAAATAATTCCCAAAGAAAGAATGAAAATTCAAAATTGGGAAGATTAGAGGTGGAGAACCAAGCCTTGAGGTCAAGGCTAGAAAAATTGGAGAAGACCCTAGCAATAATATCAAATTCGGTTAAGGGGTCTAATGTACAAAAGTCAAGACCTAGAAAACAAGAAATGTCTAAGGGCAAGAAGAGTTTGGGTCACAAACCTATGTCCTACCACAATGTTCCATTTAATTATGGAACTATTTCTAGGTCTAGGAAAACCAAGGCTAATAGGGAAGTCATCCCTAAGACTAGTCATGGTGTGTGCTTAGTGGCTAAGGACTTAAGGAAAACCAAGAAAGCCACTAAGAAGGTCAATGGAGGAGTCACCTCTAGAGTTGACCCAAGTAAGACCCATTTGACTATGGTTTCAAAACCAAAAAGGGTCATTAGAAAGGTATCTAGGGAAGTTATCCCTAGGGAATACCTTGTTAACCCAAGGAGCTCCAATAGATATTGGGTTCCTAAGAGCGTGATTGATTCACGCTAAATGGGTTAGGGTGTGTCAACCCTAAGTGGATGGGTAGTTAACCTAACCATAGTAGAGTTGACACATTAGGATGTGCCAATGTGTTTGAGAAGTTAAAAATGATTAAATTGGCACAATTAGGTCTTAGAGGTATTGGTGTGCCATTTTGGGTTTTTGGCACACTAGGGGGAATGATGGCATTAAGGCAAAATGTATTTAATCCCTAAAAATGGCAAATTGATTTTCACACTTAGGTATTCTATACCTTAGTATATTTTACTTGCCATACTTTATTTGCCTTGCCATGTCATGACATCATTTTCATTTTTATCAAAAAAAAAAAAAATTGTGTCATGATAATGTTTAGACTTATCCTTATATGTCATGTATGCTAAAACATCATTCACATGCCATGACATCATGATATTGGCATATGCTTTTACTTAAATCATATTTATGCCATAATCATCATGCATAAATTAAAAAGAAATTAAGGACTATGGCATGATTTGATGGGAATCAAATAATATTGCCTAGAAATATGCATGAGACCATTTAAAGAACAAAAACCCACATCTCACTAGATTAATTGCCTTGAATGTGTTTTTACACATCTAGATATAAGTGAGATGTTTAAGGAAAAGAAATTAAAGGTTTTGAAAATATTTTGAAAAACCTTGGTGAAGCCTATCTTTTGATAGCTATCACCATTGAATGGGATGATACAAAGATGGCTCTTTATTGAAGCTTTTCTTAAATTTTGAACTTTGTATCAATCTCCTAATTTAATGGGTAAAATAATTTTTTAATATTTTTCACCCATAGTGTTTAGGATAAGTATTATACGTGTGCATTTTCAAGATTTTTAAAATTACGTATATTTACTTATGGATTTCAAAATCCGTTCTAAAAAAATCATAGAATGTAGTTATCGATCGATCACTGTAATGATGATCGATGGTAAGTCCAATCGATCGGGTATTTGTGGTCGACCGCACAGCCGATTTTGGGTAAACTTGATAGTTAGGCCCATGTTTAGCCATGTTTTGGTCCCCTAACCACTCCTAACCCTAGGATATGCTTGGGAGAGCATTAGAGAGGGTGGAAATCCATTGGATATGGATTAGGAGTTGGGTTGAGGGTGAGTATCAATTTTAAGGTGGATGAGAGTTCATTGTTGAACTTTGCCTTAATTTTGTTTGGTTCCTATTGGCTTAGGGACTCTCCAAGGACATTGTTGGTGCAATGGTCAAGGGGGAGCAAGCCTCTAGGGGGAGGTATCCATCATGGGAAGATGGATGTGTATTTCCTCATGGGAGGAAAATTGGGTTGCCTCTCTTTAAGTGATATGGGATCACTAGAAAGATTGTAGGCATGTGTTCCTCCAAGGGAGAGATTGTAAGATTTTATTGGGATATGAGACATTCATACCCTTGGGGAGGACCTTTTTGATGTATTGTCAAAAAGGGGGAGAAGTTACCAAGTTACCAATTAGGGTTCGTTGGAATTCTCATTGGGATATGAGAATTGCCAATATGGGAGAATTGGTAGACTTGAGATGGTAGTTTTGTCAATCATCAAAAAGGGGGAGATTGTTGGTGCAATCGGCCCAGGTTGACTCGAGTTTGACTCGAGCAGTACCTTGATAGTATTTTGATGATAGACAAAACTCATGACATGGGATTGTCATGGGAAAGTCCAACATGGGGTTGACATGGTAAATCCAAGCATGGAGCTTGGTGTGAAAGTCCAAGGGGGAAGCCTTGGCATGGGAAAGTCCAAAGCATTGCGAAGCCGTGCGCTTGGTGCTTGGCATGGGAAATCCAAAGCATTGCGAAGCCGTGCGCTTGGTGCTTGGTGAGAAATGCATTGCGAACCCGTGCGCTTGGTGCATTTGGAAAGTCTTGAGAACTTGGCAAGTTCACTAGGCTCGGGTCCTTGAGTCGGTGAAGGATGACATTGCGAAGCCGTGCGCTTGGTGCATCTGAGGGACCGTCGGACGGAGAGCGAATGGAGTGAGCCCAAAGGGAAGCATACTTCTAGGGAATGTGACACGAAGGATGGCGTTGTGAAGCCGTGCGCTTGGCGCATCCGAGGGACGTAGGCCGAGGGAAGAGAGCTTTGGTGGGGAACTCCATGAGGGATAAGGTGGACTTGGCCAAGTGGCTAAGACTGAGTGTCGGACGCTTAAACGACTTTGTGTTTGAGGTTTTAGCCGACATCAGTCGGCCCAGCATAGGTGCGGTCATTGCTCGTATATGGGTTCGACCCGGTGTTGATTGAACCAAGTCTGGTGATCGATCGACTACTGGGGAGAGCGATCGTATTGGGAGGATCGATCAGGCAGGGATAACGATCGACTAATGACACGTATGCAGACGCGAGAATGGAGTCAAGCTCACCGGCCTCGTGATGGATGATCGGTCGGTGATGGAATGCCATCGATCGGGATGTGTGATCCGTTGGAACTTAACCAACGTGGATCTGGCCGTTGTGAGACAACGGCTACGGGACCAGTCGATTGATGGTCACGATCAGTCGACTGATGTGCACGAAAATAGCTTGATGCAGGTTATAAATGGAGCTCGAGTTGGAGGATTTCGCCAAGGCTTTTGAGGTGACTTTGGAGGGGAATTGCTGTTGCATTCCAGACCTTCAAGAGCAAGCAAAAGCAAACAACAAGAAAGCGATCAAAACAATTATGTAAAAGTTCTCTTTTGTATTGTCTTTGTATTTCTTGTTGTATTTCATATTACTTGTTGTAATAGCTTGTGAGAGGTTTCTCCACCTCCGACGTGTAGTCGAGAAGGAGTTTGGTTAGTGCCGTGCGCATAACTAGAGCTCGAGGAGCTCGCCCGTGGAGTAGGAACCATTCGGTTCCGAATCACGTATATCGTGTGTGTTTGCGTGTGCTTATTTGTTGTTAGTATTATTATTGTTTTATTGTTATTCCGCTGCGCTAACAAGAATTGTAGACGAGCACGCAACGAGAACGATTAAATTCCACCATCCAACGATCGAGGGCTATTCACCCCCTTCTAGCCGGCCGTTTCGATCCTCCCAACAAAAAGTTATAGTTATATCTGTAGGACTGTTAGCGTCGCTAGAAGGGGAGATGAATAGTGAATGATCGTCTCTTGAATTCGTTGTGCTTGTCTGCAATTGTTAGTATGCACCGGAAACATAAATACGAGTACAAAACACACAACAAGCACAACACAAGGAATTTACGTGGTTCGGAACCCTAGTTCCTACTTCACGGTCGAGCCCTAGTCGGCTCTAGTGATACTTACCACCACTATAATACTTCTCCTTCTCGGTGACACACCAGAGGTGGAGAAACCTCTTAATACAAGTTTTACAACGATTACACAAAAGAGAATGAGAAGGGAAAGATTACAACATATGCAGTATAAAATAGAGCTTCTTCTCTTCAAAATTTTTGATTGCCTTTGAGTATGATTAGAACTTGGAGGATCAGAGAAAAATCGCTGGAGAATAGCTTTCTGGTTTGTCGTGAGTAATAATATCGAGAGATATAAAATATATTCATATAAACCTTTTAAATCGAGCCCGATTAGGGTTTTTTCAGCCCGCGTAGTCGAGTCGCCTCGACTGGCGCCTCGACTCGCATGTAATGAACGTTCCAATGGTATGTTTTCCACCTTAATTTGAATTATTCATCCATTGTAACATAGGTCCAATCGAGGTGATGGTTCATCGCCTCAATTGGTAAGCTTTTAGTCGAGCCCTCAGTCGAGCCTACCTCGCTTTTGTTTCAACCGAACAGAGCAACAGTCGAGGCAGCGCCTCGATTGCTTATGAGTTTCAGCTTAAGTTAATCTACTCCAGTCGAGCTTGTAGTCGACAGTGCCTTGCCTCTGTTCGGTTGAACCAAGCTTCAGTCGAGGTGTTGCCTCGACTAATATGAGTCTGCCCAGAACATGCAACTCGTCCAGGATAGCAATTTCTAGTCGAGGCGCCACCTCGACTAATGAGGTAATCAGTCGAGGTGCTGCCTTGACCCTTGACCGTTTCAACTCGTCTAGAGATGAAACCATGCCTAAGAAGGGGTCTACCCTGTACCCCTTACCTGATGCCTGTGAACCACTGTTCATAGGTCTTCCATGCCAAGAATCGCTTCCAGGACTTCGTGCCAAAACTTCTCGTCTGGGTCTTCATGCTAGGACTCCTCTTCCGAGTCTTCATGCCAAGACTCCTCGTCCGGGTCTTCATGCCAGGACTCCTCGTATGGGTCTTCATGCTAGGACTCCTTGTTTGGGTCTTCATGTCAGGACTCCTTGTCTGGGTCTTCACTTGCTAGGACTCGTCGTCCGGGTCTTCACTTGCCAGGACTCCTCATCCTCTACCTACAAGGAATTTCCTGAAAATACATCTCAACCAACCACGTGAGATAACACATAATTATCACCTTGGCTTAAACCCTTGTCAAACACCAGAACATTATTTTGGGCCTGACTGCACCAACAATCTCCCCCTTTTTGATGTTTGACAACATGATTTAAGTTTAGGTGATGCAATTATAGCACAATATAACATTCTCAGAATTGTATAGAATTTCAAAACTTCATCAAATCAAGAATCATCAAATCAAGATGTGCAATAAGATTTTCATGTCATTTCAAATGAGATATAGATTTGCAATACATTTGACATGATGGAAATTCGTAATTCATGTTATTCTCAAATGAGATATAGATTTGCAATGAATTTCAAAACTTCTAGAATCTAAAGGTTTAAGATCCCACCTTCAACTTAAACTCTAGAATCTAAAGGTTTAAGATCCCACCTTCAACTTAAACTCCACCCACTTATCTCTCCCCCTTTGGCAAACATGCAAAAAGAGCAATCTATAGTATCCTCCCCTGAATTATTACCCTTAGTTATCCAATGCACTAGCAAAGTATTTCAACAAAGTAGATATCGATTGTGCATATATATTGAAAGACAAAGAAAACCAAAAAAATCGGTAGAATTTCCTCTAAAAATAGTTGCGATAAAACCTGTTAACAACATATAAACACACTAAATTTTCACTAAATATACCAGTGAAACAAACATTCAACATTCAACATCCAATATTCATCGGTCAAGCTCATATACAGATTCACTAAATTTTTAAACAACCATTTACAGAGTTTTCCATAATTCTAAAAGTTTGATACACACACAAGACTTGCCAAAACTACATAGCCGGCGATGATGGACCCGATGAATCAGTCGCCAAGGAATGTAGGAGACTGAGAATCTCTCGCTGTTGGGCAGAAACTTCTAAAAATCACGTATCTATCTTGGTTTGAAGCTCCTCGAATCTAGTATCAATCGTCATACTGAGCTCCTCGTATTTTGTATCAACTGACTCCACGAACTCAGCATAGTCGATGCGCAGGCCCTCTAGCTGCTCAGATACAGAATAATAAGGTTCGTCAACTAGGGTTAGATGTGCTTCTTCTTCTCCTTCGTCTTCTGCTCCCATATCCCACCTCTCACCAGCCTAGTGTCCATCGGCCCACTCAACACTATTATGTACTTGAGACATGTCGGCCAGTGAAAAATTTCTCCATTTCATGAAATCGAAGTCCGTCATTTGCTTAACCTTGCTCCTGCTTGTGTTGATGCCTATGGATTCTAGCCAAAAGGTGATGATATGTCCAAATGGCATGTAAATTTTCTTTTGGACAGGAACTGTGAAGTGGACGATGAAAAGAAAGATGTTTACGTTAAAGTCTAGACGATTCTTTAGGAGATGTGAGTAAATGATGTGGTCTGACTTTAGCTTGTCCCCGAGTGACAATGGGAAGGATGCAACCTACAATGACCTTATATAGGACATTATTGGGGGCAGCTAATGCCATGGCCGGAAACAAGTTAAGGCCAGATTGTCGTGGGTTTCTAAAGAAATACTCATGAATGGAATTGATGGAGTATCCCTCAACAGGTTCTTGAATGCTCGGATAACATTCAAGAGTTGATTCTGACTCTCTACAATCTATGAATGCCCTAATAATATCAGGAGTGAATGAAATATCCCTCCTGGCTACCCTACTTTTATAGATGAGCCTATCGCCTATAGGTTGTAGATTGTTATAGAACTCAGTAACTAAGTGTACATTAATATCATGATCATAGTAGACTAATTTACTAAGCCTATAAAAATCGATTACACTTATGGCATTTTGAGCATATGAGGAGAAGAACTCCCTATCTAGTGAGCGAGTAGGCATCAACTAGAATTTATGATTCATGAATGAATGTTGATGATATTCAGAAGGAAATCGAGAGTCCGTAGACAATTTCTCCCTAGATGTTTCCATCCTACTACTCTCAACTACTTTTCATTTTTGCCTAATGATGCAAAAATTATGCCCAAAGTGATGAATGAATGTGATATGATGTGTAATGATGAATGGCATGGGGGAAAAAATGATTAGTGACCAACACTAACTATGAAATGAAATGAGAAAATGAAAGACAGAGGAAGAGTTTTATACTTTGGTGACATTGTCATTGAATCTGTTCAAGAGGATTAGAACTAGGAAGACCTCAGAGTTGACACACCCTCTGTCCAGCGAACCCAACCCCTAGATTTCTCAGGCGAGAAGAGATGCCCGACGAAACCTAGCTGTGGAGAACCGGTGATTAGGGTTAGGGCTTTGACCTAGAAATGGAAGGAGGAGCGAGAGGACTTACCCTAGGTTAGTTTGGGTCTGAGAGAGGTAGACTAGGGTGTTGGTGCAGTAGGCACCTAAGTCAAACCTGAGTTTTGATTATAGTAAACGATACAAAGTTAAGCTCATATTGTTATCTCACGAGCTAAATCGAGTGTGCAGAAAAGTGCCAACGCTGGAGCTGAAGGCTAGCAACACCCAGAGGAAGCCGCAGTGGTCGGGCGACACTCGAGTGATTTCGGAGGAAGTTGAAGGAATCGAGTGGAAGGTCGGAAGTGAAAGCGACACAGTAAGTATCGAGATAAGCTCGTGTGTGTGAGAGTAAGAGAGGTCGTATCATCCTTACGAGGATGGTCTTAAGCGTAGATCCGACCAAAGACATCCCATAGATGGTCTAGGTCAAGATCAGATGGTCAGTGACCGTCAAAATAATATTTTTGTTGAGCTAACTTTGACTTGCAGCTAGCATCAGTCGATTGCCAGCTTGGAGGACTCGACTATCATCCATCAGTCGACTTCCTGCGGTCAGCATTCGACTGATGTTGCCATCAGTCGACTGATGATGGCCATCAGTCGACTGATGGTCAAGGATCAGTTTCGAGGAGTCAAGGCTTATCACCTTATTTCAAGGGGATTGGTGCTCAAATCTCATTGCTTGAAGTTCCTCTCGAGAAGGGGCTCAAAGGCTATAAAAGGAGGGCCTCTCCTAGGATTTTCTCATCAATTCTAAGTTCCCAAAAGCCTCCGCAATGTTGCAACTCTCCGACGACGAAGTGCTACTTCTCCGACGCTCTAAGTTTAAGTGTTTATATTTTTCATCGGTATAAGTTTCAATTCAGTTTATTTATTTTCATATATTGTCTCAGATTTTTATCGTAACGAGGAGAGGGGGAGTGTCCCTCTACCTCAAGTTTTTGTGATTTCTTGTATTCGATCAACTCCTACCTCCAATGAGGAGGAGTTCGTTTAGTGTTTTGCCCTCCGTGCATGGTCAAGGACCACTAGGGCTTTGGAATAGTAGCCGAAGGCTACGAACCAAGTAAAAAATCCACTTGTCTCTTTTATTTATCATTTATCTTCCACTGCATTTTAATTGTCTACTCAACGAATTCGTACGAAAAGTTTTATCGCTATTCACCCCCCTTTAGCAATCCGCTCGATCCAACAATTGGTATTAGAGTCGGGGGTGCTTAGATTTGGTGAAACACCAATCTAGCTTTCTACGGATTTTTTTTATTTTTTTTCTGTTTATTTCGAATCTTTTTCTTTCTTTTTCATTCTTGCAGTTTTTTTTTCTCCCGCACTACTAATCCAAGACGTGAGTCTTGGGACATTTCCGTCATTTGTGTTTTTAGGCCTCTTCCGCTTCATCCTCTTATTTTTTTTTCAATGGCCCATCTTGAGGGTTTTAGCACCATCCGACCTCCATTTTACAATGGAGATGTCTTCCGTTATTGGAAGGGTCGGATGGAATGCTTTCTTAAAATCCAAATCGAGATGTAGATCATAATCCAAACGGGATTCACACTTCCGACTAACGAAATGGGTGAATCCTTGGATTATGACCAATGGAACGTTGGGTTGTTAACACATTAACAAGTATGCATCATATGCATAACACCCAACTTCACCTCCCTTTACATCAACCTTGGAGAGAGTCCAACAAGCCGATGCTCTAGGTTAAAGCCAACCCATTAATCGAGAAATAGTTTTAATATGGTTAGAGCGCATTCAACCAATTAGCCCAGCTTGGAGAGAGTCCAACAACCAAAGCTAACAATTGACCTCTGACTCTTACCATATTAGTATTAAACTATTCCATGGTTTGAACATGTTCGGGTTCGAGCCGGGCTTGGAGAGAGTCCAACAACTCAAACAAGAAACGAAACTCTGGTTCTAACCATATCAATGGAAGGTGTAGGCTTTAATATTTTTTAAGGGTTTTATGTCTCATCCTCTTTGCATGCAAATAACTATTATCTACATGGCATGACATACATGACATACATCTACATGTCACGACACGCATGACATAATGTTATGCATCTAATGCAATTACATGACATACAATTATGTCATGTATATATTTCCTTATATGTCATAACTATTTATGAAAATAAAATATGTTTAAGATTTGATTCTCCAAATCAAATCATAATTAAATTAGGAAACAAATTTCCAAATCTAATCACATATTTTATTTATGGAATTATTTGATTAAGGAAAATCTATTTAGGAAACCAATTTCCTAAATCATTAAAACTACTTATGGAAATAAAATATTTTAAGATTTGATTTCCCAAATCAAATCAAGATTAAATCAGGAAACAAATTTCCAAAATCTAATCAAATATTTTATTTATGGAAAATATCAATTTCCATAAATACTTCCAACTTTCCAAAAGTGGAAGATTTCCATAAATACTTCTAGACTTTCCAAAATTGAAAAATTTCCATAAATACTTCTAAATTTCCAAAATTAGAAAATTTCCAGAATAACATTATGACTATCGCAAAACCATTTTACAATTATGTCAAAATACAACCTGGGCTCTGATACCACTGTTGGGTTTTCGGCACCGCGGCGTGTGTGTGTTCGATCACGTTTCGTAAACATGAACACAGCGGAAGCAATAAAAATAATAAATCTATATTTATTACAACACACACAACACACACATGCATATTACAACAAGTGTAGACATAACCGTAAATTTAAATTTGCAATAAAAGGAAATTTATCTACGTTATACCTTTCGTATGATGTGTAACGGGAACGGCATCAACCGGAACGATCCTCGCTAGAATCGTCTCTATCCGTATCCACGCCGAGTTCCTCGGGATGACTTCGCTAAGCCACGAGCTTCGTCTTCGTACGGGTTACTAGCCTCGTGTTGAAGACGACGTGATCGAGAGATGATCACGATTCGAATCCAAATTCGGATCCTAATACGAGTTCTCAAAACTCGCTTCTCCGGAGAGGTATTCGTCAACCAATTGACGAATCCTTCGTCCTCCACCTTAGAGGATTACCGGAGATCGAATCCTCGGTAAGTTAGCCGCTGTCGGAGCTCTAACCGTCATCCAAATGACGCTCCGACGAGAGGAGAACAAGCTCTCCAGAAAACTGGACAGCTTTGGTGGAGGTGATGGGCGCCGGCCAACCAAGGGAGATAGAGCTCACCTTGATGCCAAACTTGAAGGAGATCACCGGAGCACTAACCGGCAACAGCTCAACGCCGGCGAGGGGGAAGGAAGCAGCCTTCTGGACGCCGGTTGGAGGAGCTTTGGGCGGCGACAATAGGTTGGCGCCGAGAGCTCCAAGGAGGAGGTGGGCGGCAACCTTAGGGCTAGGGGTTTTTGGATTAGGGCTTAATTATCCCTTAAGCCCTCTTTTATAGAGAACTAATTCTCTTAATGGTTATTGGATCATAACCATTAGGCCCGTTAACCCGCTCCATTAAGATAAGTTAAAATAAACCAAACCATGATGGTTTATTTTAAGTTAAAACGAACCGAACCAACTTTTGGTTCATTCATTTAAAATAAACCAAACCCTTTGGTTTATTCTCCTCCATTGGATTAGAACCAAACCATTTTGGTTCATCCATTATGTCTTTATAAGACACGGCCCATCCACGCTTCCATTGTGACTGAAACGATTTCATGCTCGCTTCATGTTTGGTCCAACCAAACCTAGTTTCTCTCGGTCTGAGAATCCCATTCTCAAGCTCATTTTAAATCCTTTGGATTACGCTCGTTGTGCGTGTGACCAAATAGGTTCTCGGTTTATGTTGGTTGTCTATAATTAACCATTAATTATAGAACGATCATGAGTGGCACCTAGTAGTACATCATGATCCCCAATTAACCGAAAAGATCAACGGTTGATCGTAACTATTTTACGAAACCCTTGATGCTCGAATGAATCATGCCCCATTCCCTTCACTCATCTTATACCCACTTGGTTCAGGACATGGTCTATAGTGTCAGTCCCCACTAGGCTGACTACGTCACACCTAGCCCAAGTATCATTTCCTCGTCCTACGGATTCTAGTTACTCTACATGTATCGAAGAGTACCTTACTCTAAACATGTAATGCTTTGGCCAAAGACTTTAGTAACAATTCGACGAGAGGCCATGGGTATACATCTCCTCGCAAGGAGTGGTGAATCCTTTATAGGCTATTCAAACACCTTCGATCACTTCGACTTATACCCAATCATCCCGGGTCCACATCTTCTTAGAGATGCTTGCTTAAGATGTCAAAGCATAAGTCTCTATGATCAAGATGACTTGAATACCGCAAGTCAAAGGAACATCGCACTTAAGCCACAGTAAGAACTTCATTGACATATCTATATATGCAGAGAACCATATGAAGTCTTACGGCTGGTCACTCCAATGAACTAGTTACCATAACTAGCATCCACGATTAACTCCGGACATCACTATGTCTCCAGCCAGTGAGAATCAGCTGCTTGGATACACCAAGGAGTATACCTCGTGCTAGTCTCGACAGAATTGATGGTGTCCAAATCCATCAATTCATCAACTAGGAATAATTCCGATACATCACAATTACACATGTAGAGATACTCACTAGTTGTGATCCAATCACAAATTCACTCATGCTGTGAATCGTATCGTGGACATTCAATAAATGAGTTTAAGATCAATCAAATATATAAAACATGTATACTCAAATAGTGAATCTTCATTTATCATATAAATGGTTCATACATAAGGCGATTGCCTTAGGACATCTCTCATATATTACTAACACGAAGTGCTATTCAAGACAAGCCACGGATACACATCCGGTTCAAAAGATACACTCAAGGTAAGTTGATCCCTTATTAGTACACTCTATAGTGCAATTAAATTCTTAACTAGGAAATTAGCTAAGTCCGAGTCCAAGGTCGAGACCCTGGTTGAGGAAGTTAAACTCCTCAAACTCGAGGTCTCCCTAACCTCTTCGTCTAGTCGAGTTCGAGAGGAGGACTCAACTCGGGTTGAAAAGCTCGAAGTTGAGAACTCACTCTTGAAGAGTCAAGTCGAAGATCTTAGGAACATGTTGGAAAGGTTTACTTTGGGATCCAAAGGACTTGACCTCCTACTTGGATCGCAAAGGGCCGTGTACAACAAGGTCGGACTAGGGTTTAGCTCAAATACGACCAACAAGTCGTATATGTCGATTGTAAGTCAAAAACGTGTCCAAGCATGGGTCCCTAAGATCACTTTGATTTCAAACTTAGGGTCAAACCAGTACTGGGTTCCCAAGGACCAAATCCACTATGTGGAGAGACCGAACCGATTCAACGATCCAGGGGGAGCCAGTACAAAATGTATTTGTGTTTTAACTTAGAAATTGCATGCTTAGGTTAGTTATTTATTTTGATTTTCCTTTTTAGAATGGTTAGATAGAACTATAACTCATCAATACTTGGTAACATAGTACCAGGACGCGGCGAGATGATAGTACGCTAGGAAAGCGGAGTCTTGTGTATTCGGGCTAGATAAGGCATATCTAGTTCGGTGCACTTGACCGAGTGGAACTAGCTGAAGCTACCTCACCGTATCCTAGACTAGTTAGACTAGGAAGTGGTCTTAGGTGAGTCAAGTCTCTATTTTCTTGAAAATGGCTTTGTCTAAGGAAGTGGTCGTTTTTCCGATCAAAGAAGGCCTCTGTGCCTCACCACGATCTGGAAGCCATGATTTTGAAAAGGTGACTTGATGAGCCTAAGGTCAAATCTGAATCTAACGCAAGGTTGACAAGTGTTCAAATCATTAAATTTAAATCAAGTAAAATTGGAAGTCATCTCACAAGAACATATAGGGTTAACATGCTTGATCATGTAGACATGGGTGAGATGATTTAGGTTAATAATTTTCAATCAACCTTTAATAAATCCAATATTCGATCCAACTACCTTGAGTGTATGATCAATGGATGTTGGACAGTGGTTGCTCCTGACACATGACTGTGGATCAACTCAAGTTTTCGAAGCTTCGATTCAAACGACAAGGATCGGTAGCCTTCGGAAACAACAGCAAGCTCAAAATCATTGGATCAGGTGATATTGAGCTCAACTCTAACTTTATTATTCAAAATGTCTTATTGGTAGAAAATTTTCAATATAATTTACTTAGTGTAAGCCAATTGTGTGATAATAACTATAAGGTCATATTTCTAGAAAATGAATACGTAATTAATACAAATGAAACTTCTAAAACAATCCTTAAGGGAACTAGAAATAACAATATTCATACTATTAATTTAACTAACTCTTCAATCAAGCGTCTTATGACACGGCAAGAGGAATCATGGTTATGGCACCGACGACTCGATCACTCACACCCAAGGCTCATCCACAAGATGAGTCAGAGTGACTTGGTCAGAGGTTTGCCTAACCTCAATAACTTGGATAATAAAATATGTAATGCTTGTCAACAAGGTAAACAATCTAGGACACAATATCAACTAACTAATCAAGAATGAACCAAAAGTGTTCTTGAGCTCCTACACATGGATCTATTTGATTCACACGGAGCTAAGTCACTTAATGGGAGTCAATTCTGCTTAGTCATAATTGACGACTATTCTAGGTTTACTTGGGTTAGGTTCATCAAACACAAAAATGATACCCTAGATCAACTAATCAACCTATTTAAACTAATAGAAAATCAACAAAATCTTAAAATCAAAAGACTTAGGAGTGATTATGGTGGTGAATTCGAGAACCACAGGTTTACAGAATTCTGTAACCTAAATGGATATCACCATAAGTTCTCTTGCCCTAGAACCCCACAATAGAATGGTCTTGTAGAACATAAAAATAGAACCCTACAAGAAGCCGCTAGGACAATGTTAAACGAGTATAACCTACCCGATAGGTTTTGGGCGGAAGCCGAGAGTACGACATGCTATGTCCAAAATAGGATCCTTATGGTAAAGAGGCACCTTAAGACCTCATACGAGATTTATCACGATAAGATACCTAACATCAAGTACTTTAGGGTATTTGGGTGTAAGGTACATATCCTAAACACTAAGGATTACCTAGGGAAATTTACATCCAAAACCTCGACCGAAATCTTTCTAGGATACTCGACTACAAGTAGAGCTTATAAAGTATATAACCATGACACCCTTAGAGTCGAGGAGACTATTAATGTAGTATTTGATGAAGGACATGAACCTACAAAACCCTCGACAACCCCAATTAGCGAGCCAATTCATACCAGACTCAACTCTGATTAGGAGATCAAGTCTAGTATTAATCCTAACCTAAGTCAACCAAGTCATTCTATTGACCAAGTGGTAGATGACTCAAACCCAAATCAAACTAGGACTCAAACTAGTCATCCTATCGACCAAGTGGTAGATGACTCAAACCCAAATCAAACTAGGACTCAAACGAATCATCCTATTGACCAAGTGAAAGGTGATCCAAGCCTAGGAGTTCGAACTAGAGCCTCATATAGAAACCTTAGTCAAATCTCCTTGATTTCCAAAATTGAACCCAAAACTATTGACCAAGCTCTTCTTGACCTCGATTGGATTATTGCAATGCAAGAAGAGCTGGCTTAATTCACTAGGAACGAAGTATGGGAATTAGTACCACCACCTGAAGATAAAACAATCGTTGGAACAAGGTGGGTGTTTAGAAATAAACTTGATGATAAAGGTGAAGTAGTTAGAAATAAAGCTAGATTAGTTGCTAAAGAGTTTAGTCAAGTCGAAAGTTTAGATTATGATGAGACCTATGCCCCAATAGCTAGATTAGAATCCATTCGAATGTTATTAGCATATGCTGCACATCGAGGATTTAAGTTGTTTCAAATGGATGTGAAGTCAGCATTCTTGAATGGATATATTAAAGAGGAGGTTTATGTTAGTCAACCCCCCGGTTTCGAAAACCTAGATAAACCCGACCATGTCCTTAGATTAAGGAAAGCTCTCTATGGACTTAAACAAGCTCCTTGAGCTTAGTACGAGAGGCTTTCGGTTTATCTTAAGTCCAAAGGATTTAGCTAAGGTGTAGTTGACCCAACCCTTTTCGTAAAAACCGTAGGTAAAGACATATTCATAGCCCAAATCTACGTAGATGATATCATCTTCGGAACCACCAACTCGATCCTACTAAATGAATTCATTTCACTTATGAAAAGTGAATTTGAAATGAATTTAGTAGGTGAGTTGAGTTTCTTCTTAGGTCTATAAATTAAATAAATTAAAGATGGAATATACCTACATCAACGCAAATATACTAGAGAATTAATTAAACGCTTTGGAATGCAAGACGCTAAAATTATTAATACTCCAATGGCAACGAATGTAAATATAGAAGGAGATGTAATCGGAAATTTAATTTATTTAAAATACTATAGGAGCGTAATAGGAAGTCTCCTTTACTTAACTACGAGCCGACCTAATATCTTATTTGCAGTAAGTATGTGCGCAAGATTCCAAACCTGTGCCAAGGAGTCTCACCTAACTCTAGTCAAACGTATCCTTAGATATCTAAAGGGTACACTTAATGTCGGTATTTGGTATCCTAGGCCTACCGAGTTCGAACTAACCGGCTAC
This sequence comes from Wurfbainia villosa, assembly GCA_025175895.1. Classification (NCBI taxonomy): domain Eukaryota; kingdom Viridiplantae; phylum Streptophyta; class Magnoliopsida; order Zingiberales; family Zingiberaceae; genus Wurfbainia; species Wurfbainia villosa. The sequence continues at coordinate 4,121,500 of CM046005.1, forward strand.
TCCGACTCGAACTATGCCGGTAGTAAGCTCGATAGAAAGAGTACGAGTGGTTGTTGTCAATTTCTTGGCTCGAGTCTAATGAGTTGGTGCAGTAGGAAGCAACATTGTATTGCCTTATCTACCACAGAAGCCGAATACATCGTGATGGGTGAGTGTATCACTCAACTTCTTTTGATGAAGCACACTCTCCGAGACTTTAAGTTAGACTTTACGAACACTAAACTCCACATAGATAACATTAGCTCAATTAACCTAACTAAGAATCCGATATGTCATTCTATGACCAAACATATAGAGGTCAAACACCATTTTATTCGAGAGCATGTGGCCAACGAAGCCATACAACTCGAATACGTCGAATCGAAGTCCAACTTGGCAGGCCTATTTACTAAACCCCTACCCGAAGCCAAATTTAGTCTATTAAGATGAAAATTGGGCATGTGCGTAGTAGAATAAGAACTTACAAATTATATTTTCTTATTACTATTTCTTACTTTTCTTTTTCATGGAACCAGCATAGGACATACCTTAGATATCATGCACCTATAGATTTAAGGAGCCAATAAATCTCACAACACATAGGATTAATGTGTTTGTGTACTTAGCCACGTAGATGGGCGTGAGATGTTAGGACCTTACTCCTGGTTCCAGATGTAGAGCTAGTGCATCGCCATGAACCACGGAGTATAATTATATATATTTAACCGACTCTGACCAAGACTTGTTGATCTTTCATATCAATCAAGTCAAATAAGAGTCGAACATTTTATAGATGAGCTTATTTTCAGTATATTATTTTCAAAATAATATGGAACATGCTTGGACTTTAAATTTAATACCTATATTTTTTCACACACCCCCACTCTTTTCAATATATGGCAAAAGGGGGAGAATAAGGCCAAAGTTAAGGGATCAGTATCAAATTTTTGATAACTTAACTCACTTCATACTTATTCACATGGCCAAAAGTTAAGTAAACATTTACTTAACTTTAAGTTTTGAAAATTTACTTAACTTTAATTTGTGCATCTTAACTTGTTTGAGTATAGAGGCCAAGTTAAGAGAATTCTTAACTTAAACTTATTTTTAATACTATGGCCAAACGTTAATGCTTTACTTAAGAAAGGGGGAGAAAGGGCCAAGTTAAGAAGTCCTCTTAAATTAAACATTTTACTAAGGCCAACTTTAAGTAATGTTAATTACTTAAACTCTTCCTAAATAGCAACCATCAAGGGGGAGGACTAAGATCTTCTTTCAAGACTCACCCTCGATCAAGGGGGAAGTTTCCTCAAGGGGGAGCACTTGAAGAAAATCCTTACTACTCCTAGTTAATCTTTATTATTCTTGTTTCTCATGCATATTATTTTCTTAACTTTGTATGTGGGTTTGCCATAGATCAAAAAGGGGGAGATTGTTGGTGCAGTAGGCACCTAAGTCGAACCTGAGTTTTGACTATAGCAAACGATACAAAGTTAAGCTCATATTGTTATCTCACGAGCTAAATCGAGTGTGCAGAAAAGTGCCAATGCTGGAGCTGAAGGCTAGCGACACCCGGAGGAAGACACGGTGGTCGGACGACACTCGAGTGATTTTAGAGGAAGCCGAAGGAATCGAGTGGAAGGCTGGAAGCGAAAGCGACACAGTAAGTATCGAGGTAAGCTCGTGTGTGTGTGAGAGTAAGAGAGGTCGTATCCTCCTTACGAGGATGGTCTTAACTGTAGATTCGACTAAAGACATCCCATGGATGGTCTAGGTCGAGATCAGATAGTCGGCGGCCGTCGAAATAATGTTTTTATTGAGCTAACTTTGACTTGCAGCTAGTATCAGTCAACTTCCATCTTGGAGGACTCGACTATCGTCCATCAGTCGACTACTTGCGGTCAGCATTCGACTGATGCTGCCATCGGTCGACTGATGATGACCATCAGTCGATTGATGGTCAAGGATCAGCTTCAAGGAGTCAAGGCTTATCACCTCATTTCAAGGGGATTGGTGCTCAAATCTCATTGGCTGAAGTTCCTCTTGAGAAGGGGCTCAAAGGCTATAAAAGGAGGGCCTCTCCTAAGGTTTTCTCATCAATTCTAAGTTCCCAAAAGCCTCCACAACATTGCAACTCTTCGACGACGAAGTGCTACTTCTCCGACGCTCTAAGTTTAAGTGTTTATATTTTTTGTTGGTATAAGTTTCAATTCAGTTTATTTCTTTTCATATATTGTCTCATATTTTTATCGTAACGAGGAGAGGGGGAGTATCCCTCTACCTCAAGCTTTTGTGATTTCATGTATTCGATCAACTCCTACCTCCAACGAGGAGGAGTTCGTTTAGTGTTTTGCCCTCCGTGCATGGTCAAGGACCACTAGGGCCTTAGAGTAGTAGCCGAAGGCTACGAACCAAGTAAAAAATCTATTTGTCTCTTTTATCTATCATTTATCTTCCGCTGCATTTTAATTGTCTACTCAACGAATTTGTATGAAAAGTTTTATCGCTATTCACCCCCTCTAGTGATCTGCTCGATCCAACATAGGGTTCAAGCGGCATGAATGTGGTCGACGACTTTGAGCGACGACGACGAAATCGATGGAAAGTCGGAAGAGAAATCGCAACGAAAAAAAATAGAGAAGTCGGGTTTGGGAGACGTGGAAAATGGGTTATTCTATATAAAGCCAAGTCTAACAGTCGAGGCGATAAGTTGGATGCCTCGACTGATAACTCAGTCGAGGCATTGGTCGAGTGTGCCTCGCTTCTGTGCCTTTATTTGAACGTCCAGTCAAGGCACTGGTCGAATGTATTGGTGCAGGGGCACTAGATAATCGAACCTGTGTTTTGATTATGGCAAAGACACAAAGTTAAGTTTACATCGTTATCTCACGAGCTAAATCGAGTGTGCAGAAAAGTACTAAAGCTGGAGCTGAAGGCTAGCGACACCCGGAGGAAGCCGTGGTGGTCGGGCGACACTCGAGTGACTTCGGAGGGAGCCGAAGGAATCGAGTGGAAGGCTGGAAGCGAGAGCTACAAAGTAAGTATCGAGGTAAGTTCGTGTGAGTGAGAGATGGTAAGGTTGTGTCCTCTGTACGGGGACGACCATAGGCGGTGATCCGACTAAGACTTCCTGTGGAAGGTCTAGGTCGATATCGGACGGTTAGAAACTGTCGTATTTACCATTTTTCGTGCTAATCTCTTACTTCAGGGAAGTGGCCAGGCTGGTAGTCGACTGTTGGATATTGGGCAGTCGACTGATGCTCATCAGTCGACTGATGACGACGAATCAACCTTTGTGCTAGGTCAAAACGGATAAGGTTTGACGCGACCACTTCACGATAAAATTTGGTACAACTTTGTGATATGTTCCAAAAGATGAGGAGACATATTCAGAGGCCAAACTCTATAAAAGGAGGGGAGGATTCCAACTCCAAAGATTATCAAGATTATTCTCAAGTGCTCCTACAACACCAAAGTTCCAACACCGTCATAACGCTGACACGACGACAAGTACTAATCCTCTTCGTCGACAGTAGCAACAAGTAACATATTTTGTTATTGTATTCTTTGTTTTTATTCGTAACGAGGTGAGGTAGGCTTGTTGCCTCATCCTCGTACTTTCGGTTTTGTGATCGTTGTCTCCTACCTCCAACGAGGAGGAGATGTTATAGTGCTTTGCCCTCCGTACGTGGTCTAGGACCGTTAGGGCCTTGGAGTAGCAACTGCTGGGTTGTGAACCAAGTAAAAATAAATGTGTCTTTTTATTTTTTCGCTGTGCTTACTCGTGTATCAAACGAACGAACGAAAAGATTTACGCTCGCTATTCACCCCCCCTCTAGCGATGCTTCTCGATCCAACAACATGTGCCTCAATCGCTTTTACTCATAATTTACTGCAACAGCGATCAGCGACATCGAAATGCCTTGACTGTTAATCTGAAATTTCATTTTCTAAGATATTTTAAGTCCTAAATTCGTTGATCTTAAGTTCCTAAACCATTTAATAAGTGTCAATACACTTGATAAGCAATTTCTAACATATTTTTGATGTTTTAGTTGGGTTTTATCATTGTTTAGGATGACCAACCAATTTGACTTGGTTGGAATATCCAATTATGATATTAGAACCAAATACACATGAATTATGTATTGGTCTTCCCCATAATTGGTCAACTTAATGATTTGTGTTATTTTCAACCTCATTACTCAAATTGATGCATCATAATAAGCATCTTGAGTAAATGGGTTGCTCCTAACTTCTCACCCCTTTCTAGCAATACACAAACATAGTTACTCCTAAGGTTTGTGTGAGATGTTCTCCCAAGGCATTCCAAAATCATTTTCCCATTTCTCTTGTACTCATGAATTAATCCTTATGATCATGGAGAGTTTTTACTCAGCGACACACATTCCTAAATCTCTTCTTAAATAATTAAATTCATTTTCTGGAATAGGTTTTGTGAAAATATCAGCAAGATTAGCCTTAGACTCAACATAATCGAGTATAATATCTCCTCTTGCTACATGATCCCTAATGAAGTGATGTCTCACTTCAATGTGTTTCGTTCTGGAATGATGGATTGGGTTTTTCGTTAAGTTTATTGTGCTAATATTATCACAAAGCAATTGTACGTTCTTATATGCATAATCTTCCAAGGTGTGAGTCATCCATAACAATTACAATACACTCTCTCCCATGGCTATGTACTTAGCTTCAGTCGTGGAGAGAGTGACACAATGTTGCTTACGACTTGACCAACTAACTAATGCTGAACCTAGGAATTGACAACTCCCACTAGTGCTTTTCTTATCTAGTTTGCATTCTGCATAATCTGAATCGGTATAGCCTACTAAATCAAAAGACTCAGTTCGGGGATACCACAATCCAACTATTATGGTTGCTTTAAGATATCTCATAATTCTTTTAACAGCAACCCAATGAGACTCTTTCACACACGATTGATATCGTATACACATACCTACAACAAATATTATATCATGTCTACTTGTTGTAAGGTATAACAGACTACCTATGGCACTCCTATAAAGCTTTAAATCAATAGGTTTTCCATCTACATCACTATCTAAATGAGTGTTTTGTTCCATTGGAGTGAAAACCTCCTTAACATTTTCTATGTTGAATCTTTTTAGCAATTCCATGGCATATTTTGATTGATAGACATGAATTTCTTCTTTGGTTTGATTGATTTGCAATCCAAGAAAAAATGTCAATTCTCCTACAAGACTCATCTCAAACTCACTCTCCATGTGTTCTATGAATTCATTGAGGTAATCCCTATTGTTTGAGCCACAAATTATGTCATCAACATAAATTTGAGCTACAAATATATCTTCACAATTTCTTTTCAAAAATAGTGTGAGATCAATTTGACCTCTTCTAAAACCCCTCTCAACTAGAAAAGTTGACAACCTTTCGTACCAAGCACGAGGTGCTTGTTTCAGCCCGTAAAGAGCCTTCTTAAGCTTATACACGTGATTTGGAAATGCAAAATTTTCAAATTCCGGTGGTTGTTCAACATAGACTTCCTCCTTTATAAAACTATTCAAAAATACCAACTTCACATCCATTTGATATAATTTGAACCCTTTGTATGCTGCAAATGCTAGCATAAGTCTTATGGATTCTAATCTAGCTACGAGTGCGTAAGTTTCATCATAATCAAGTCCCTCAATTTGATTGTACCCTTTGGCAACTAACCTAGCTTTATTTCTAACTACTTCTCCCTTATCATTCATTTTATTTTTAAATACCCATTTTGTCCCTATTATGGTAGCTTGATCAGGTCTTGGGACTAAATCCCAAACTTGACTTCTCTCAAATTGCCCCAATTCATCTTGCATTGCTATAATCCAGTCCGGATCAAGCAAAGCTTCATCAATTACTTTAGGTTCAATTTCAGAGATTAATGCTACTTGATTCACTTCATTCCTAAAGAATGATCTAGTCCTCACCCCATGATGGATGTCTCCAACGACTTGGTCTTGGGGATGACTAGCAACCGTTCTAGTGGATCTTGGCACTTGAGATGTTTCTTGAACCTCACAATTTGGCACAAGCTCAAGTGATGACCCTTCTGACCTAGGTTTTTCATTATCGAAGTCAAATTTAACTCCCCATACATTAGGGTTCTTATTCAAACTCAATCTCTTGAGTTCGAACTCAACTTCATCGCTCTTACCCTTAGAGTCAATTTTCTCTTTACATTCTTCAAAAACTACATTTGATGATTCCTCAACTAGATTCATTCTTTTGTTATAAACTCGATAAGCCTTACTAGTGTGAGAGTATTCTAAAAGGACACCTTCATCTGCTTTTGCGTTGAATTTTCCTAGATGATCCTTAGTGTTTAAAATAAACACCTTGTAACCAAATACCCTCAGGTGTTTGACTGTTGGTGGTTTTCCAAACCATAGTTCATGAGGCATTTTTCCTAAGAATCTATGTATCAAAACTCTATTTTGAACATAGCATGCAGTATTAATCGCCTCAACCCATAAGTAACTAGGAAGAGCATACTCATTTAGCATACTCCTCGCAGCTTCTTGTAAGACTCTATTCTTCCTTTCTACCACACCATTTTGTTGTGGTGTCCTAGGAGTGGAAAATTCGTGTTTGTATCCTTTTTCTAAACAAAAATCCTTAAACCTCATGTTTTCAAATTCTCCTCCATGATCGCTTCTAATTGTTTTAATTGTTGCATTTTTCTCATTCTCAATTCTTCTACAAAAGGAAATAAAAATTTCTAACATTTGATCCTTATGTTTGAGAAAGAAACTCCATGTATATCTAGTATAGTCATCTACTACTACCAAGCAATATCTACTAACATTCAAGGATTTAGTTGAGCTACTATCAAACAAATCCATATGCAATAAATCTAAAGCACTTGACGTACTTACAACGTTTTTGCTTTTGTGTGATGCTTTTATTTGTTTACCTTTTTGACACGCATCACATAATTTGTCCTTTTCGTACTTGAGCAATGGTAGTCCTCGCACAAGCTCTTCCTTGGCTAACCTCTTAATATTCTTCATGTTGACGTGTGCGAGTCTTCGATGTCATACCCATGAGTCATCTTCTTTGGACAAAAAACACTTCACATGTAGCACTACTAAACTGAACTTGATAGATATTTTCCTTCCTAGTCCCTACTAACATGATAGTGTTGGATTCATTATGTTTAATTAAGCATTGAGTTGAATAAAATTCTACTCTATATCCTTCATCACATAATTGACTAACACTCAACAAATTAAAAACCATTCCTTTAACTAGCAAGACATTCTTAATCCTAAATTGTTCAAAAATAATAATATCTCTTACTCCTATGACTTTTAGTTTACCACTATTACCAAAAGAAACAGTACCTTTATTTCTGTTTTTAATTGTAGTAAACCTTGAAGAATCCCCGGTCATGTGCTTGGAGCATCCGCTATCCACAAACCATATCATCTGACACTCCCCCTCGACCGGTACCTATTCAAATATGAAATACAAGATCTTTTGGAACCCAAATTTTGGGTCCATTAGCATTCACAACATATTGTTTAGAAATCCATGCTTTAGTTACTTTAGCTTTAACACTATAAGTTCTATTAATTAATGACATGAAACTAACTTCTTTTTGTTTTGGCTTATACCCTATTCCAGCTTTGTTATAGACTGCCCTTTGGGCATCTAAGATCATGTTAAGGGTTTGAGAGTTTGTTGTGAATTTTTCAAGTGTGTACTTGAGATCATCAACTTGTGCTCTCAAGGAATTGTTCTCTTCTCTAAGTTGTTCAACTTGAGAAGTATCAATCCTATTTTTTGTAGAAATTGAATTAAGATTCCTAAGTTCTTCCACCTTAGATTTCAACACCTTAACCTTAATTTTAGATCTACTCAAAGCATTAGATAAACATGCTATTGTTTCATATAACTTATCTAATTCAGGAGATGTTACCTCATCATCATCAGATGATGATGTGTCTTCCAGTAAGGTTCATGTTTGACTTTCATCTCCCTCTGAATCTGAATTGTTAAAGGCCATTAGCGCAGTATGCTTGGTCCCTTTTCCCTTAACTTCGTCCTCTGAGGAGCTGGAAGAAGACTCATCCCATGTCGCCCTCAATGCCTTCTTCTTCCTAGGCTTGTCCTCTTTCTTTGTGAGGTCAGGACACTCACTTTTAATGTGCCCCTTCCTATTACATTCAAAACAAATGACATCAGATTTTCCTCTGTATTTATGTGATGTCTTACCCTTCTTCTTGTCTGTGAACATTTTCTTCACATCCTTCTTGTTGTATTTTCTACTTCTCCTCATCATTCTCCTCACGAAATTAGCTATCTCATTGAATGAGGATTCATCATCACTATCACTGCTTGTCTTGGATGAGGATGAAGATGACTCCCTCTTCTTCTCCTTCTTCTTGTTCTCCTTGCTCTTGTCCTCCTTGTATTGCTCACCTGCAATAAACACAATACCTTTCTCTTTTGAACCCTTATTAGCTTGCTCATGCAGTTTCATTTCACAAAATAGTTCATCTAATTTTACTGTAGATAAATCCCTTGATACTTTGTAGGCATTTACCATAGATGACCACAAAGCATTTCGGGGAAAGGATTTCAGAATGTACCTAATCGTGTCTCGGTTTTCTAAGTCTTCTCCAACTGAATACAAACCATTTAGCAGCTCCTTGAACCTTCCGTGCAGTTCACCAACAGTCTCACCGTCTCTCATAGCGAAATTCTACATCTGGTTCATGTAGAGGTCTCGTTTCACTATTCTTGAGTCCCTTGTGCCTTCATTGAGTTCTATTAGTTTGTTCCAGAGCTCTCGTGCGTTGCTGAACGAACCAATTTTGTTGAGCTGGTCCTTCGCCAAACCACATTGCAAAGTTAAGGTGGCCTTGACATTTGCTTGCGCCTTGCGTCTTTGTTCTGTAGTCCATTGCACAGATTCGAGTATCCTACCTTCTGCATCCATCGGTGGTGTGAATCCTTCAGTCACAGAGAACCACATATCTATCTCAATCATGAGATAGTACTCCATTCGGCTTCGCTAGTATTGGAAATTGGTTCCATCGAAGAAGGGAGGTCTGTTTGTGTTGTAGCCTTCTTGCATCGCCATTAGAGCTTGCTCTTGCAGTTGTGAATCCAGAGAAGAGCACCTTGCTCTGATACCACTTATAGGACCGTTGGCGTCGCTAGAAGGGGGGATGAATAGCGAATGATCATCTCTTGAATTCGTCGTGCTTGTCTACAATTGTTAGTACGTAGCGGAAACACAAATACGAGTACAAAACACACAACAAGCACAACACAAGGAATTTATGTGGTTCGGAACCCTAGTTCCTACTCCACAGTCGAGTCCTAGTTGCCTCTAGTGATGCTTACCACCACTATAATACTTCTCCTTCTCGGTGACACATAGGAGGTGGAGAAATCTCTTAATACAGGTTTACAATGATTACACAAAAGAGATTGAGAAGAGAAAGATTACAGTGTATGCAGTATAAAATAGAGCTTCTTCTCTTCAAAATATTTGATTGCCTTTGAGCATGATTAGAACTTGGAGGATCAGAGAAAAATCACTGGAGAATCACTTTTTGGTTTGTCGTGAGCAATAATATCGATAGATATGAAAAACAACCGTATAAACCTTTTAAATTGAGCCCGATTAGGGCTTTTTTGGCCCGCACAGTCGAGTCGCCTCGACTGGAGCTGCGACTCGCATTTAATGAACGTTCCAACGGTAAGTTTTCCACCTTAATTTGAATTATTCATCCGTTGTAACATAGGTCCAGTCGAGGTGATGGTTCATCGCCTCGACTGGTAAGCTTTTAGTTGAGCCCTCAGTCGAACCTACCTCGCTTCTGTTTCAATCGAACAGAGCAACAGTCGAGGTGGTGCCTCGACTGCTTATGAGTTTCAACTTAAGTTAAGCTACTCCAGTCTAGCTTGTAGTTGACAGTGCCTTGCCTCTGTTCGGTTGAACCAAGCATCAGTCGAGGCGCTGCCTCGACTGATATGAGTCTACTCAGAACATGCAGCTCATCCAGGATAGCAGTTTCCAATTGAGGCACCGCCTCGACTAGTGAGGTAATCAGTCGAGGTGCTGCCTCGACTACTGCCTTGACCCTTGACCGTTTCAACTCGTCTAGAGCTGAAACCATGCCTAAGAAGAAGTTTACCCTGTACCCTTTACCTGATGCCTATGAACCACTGTTCATCGGTCTTTCGTGCCAAGAATTTCTTCTGGGACTTCGTGCCAAGACTCTTCGTCTGAGTCTTCATGCTAGGACTCCTTGTCCAGGTCTTCATGCCAGGACTCCTCGTCCGGGTCTTCATGCCAGGACTCCTCGTCTGGGACTTCATGTCAGGACTCCTTGTCTGGGTCTTCATGCCAAAACTCCTTGTCTGGGTCTTCACTTGCCAGGACTCCTCGCCCGGATCTTCACTTGCCAGGACTCCTCGTCCTCTACCTACAAGGAATTTCCTGAAAATACATCTCAACCAACCGTGTGAGATAACACATAATTATCACCTTGGCTTAAACCCTTGCCAAACACTAAAACATCACTTTGGGCCTGACTGCACCAACAATATCTAGCCTCCTTAGAAGAGGTCATGGCGTCAGTCCTGCTTCGGCAAGAGAACGGTAAGCAGTTACCTATATATTTTGTCATTCATTTATTAAAAGATGCTGAGAGTCGGTACACAACATTGGAAAAGCTAGCGTTGGCTTTACTTATAATAGCCAGGAAGCTCCGTCCCTATTTCTTATCTCATCCAGTCACAGTCTTAACCAACAATGGTCTCGGGAGGATATTGACCAACCCTAAGGCATCTGGGTGCTTGATTAAATGGACCACTGAGCTAGCCGAATATTGACATTCACTATCAGCCTCGTTTAGCCCTCAAAGCATAAGTACTAGCCGACTTCTTAGCCGAGACACCAGGGGTCGAGAGAAATGAGGAATGGAAGATATATGTGGATGGCTCGACAACTAAGCAAGGAATTGGAGTAGGAGTATTATTAATATCCTCTCAAGGAGATCGATCCAGATAGTTGTGCAACTCAACTTCCGAGCTTCCAACAATGAAGTCGAATACGAAGCCTTATTAGCTGGAATGCGAGCAGCTCGGCATGTTGGAGCCACGTGGATTTCTTTATATTCCGACTCACAGTTGGCAATGGAGAAAGTCAAAGGATCATTTGACACCAACAACCAGTGGCTTTAGCGCTACATACAAGTTTACCGCATGTTATCTTCAGAATTTCAAGAGGTTGTCCTTCATAAAATTCCTCGGGCAGACAATCAGAAGGCTGATGAGCTGGCTCGCATGGCCAGTGCTCTCATCACTTGGAACCTGAAGGATTCGATGGCCGAGACGTAGCTCATCGCTAATATAGATCAAGACCTAATAACGCCCCAGAGTTGGCCGGACTGGAGGACCCCCCGACTGATTATCTGAAAAGGGAGATATTGCCGAATGACTAAGCCGAGGCATAGATCATCAAGAAAAGAAGTACCCATTTCATCTTGGTCAGCGACACCCTGTACAAACGAGCCTTTGCTCAACCTCTGCTTAAGTGTCTCGACTCAGAGGAAGTTGATTATGTCATGAGGGAGGTGCATGAAGGTTGTTGTGGAAATCATTCCGAAGCAACATCCCTTGCTCGAAAGATTTTGTTAGCTGGGTATTTTTGGCCGACTCTCCAGAAGGATGCCGCCCACTGCGTACGTGTATGTCTCAGCTATTAGAAGCATCAGAACTTCTCTCAACAACCAGCTGAGTTACTAAAGGCCTCAGTAATATCATTCCCTTTCGACCAATGGAGAATGGACATAGTGGGACCACTGCCAACCGGGACGAATCAAAAGAAGTTTTTGCTGGTCGCAGTAGATTATTTCTCGAAGTGGGTGGAAACCGAACCACTGGATAAAATAACTGAAGAAGTTGTGTTAAAATTCCTATGGAAAAATATAGTCTGCCGATTCGGTATTCCGAGAAGGCTAGTCTTAGATAATGGGCGACAATTTCAAGGCTGAAAGATAAAAGAATGGTGCCAGTAGTTGGAGATCCAGCAGGCTTTCACCTCTGTAGCTTATCCTCAGGGCAATGGGCAAGCTAAAGTCACCAATCGGGAACTAATACGGGGAATCAAAATCAAGATAGATCACACTGGGAAAAGTTGGGTTGAAGAATTACCCAGTATTTTATGGGCATACAAGACTACTCCCAAAGACAGCACGGGTTTCACCCCTTTTCATCTTGTATATGATGCTGAAGCCCTCGTCCCTATAGAGATCGATATGGGATCACCTCGAGTCTCTGCTTATGTTACGGGCAGTGGAAGCAATGATGAAAGGACACTGGCAGAGTTAGACTTAGTAACTGAGACTCGGGACTAGATGGCTAGCCGAATGAATGTTTTCGAAGGAAGATCGCCCAAGCTTATAACAAAAAGGTTGTCCCCCGCTCCTTTCAGCCCGGTGATTTCGTATGGAAGAAAATCTAACCCGTGGGGGAAGTTCACAAATTGGCACCCCGATGGGAGGGCCTTTACAAAATCATTAAGAAACTCAGCTCTGGCACTTATTATCTAAATTATAGCGAGGGAAAGAAGCTTACCCGACCATAGAATGTCTTTCATTTGCAAACCTATCATGTCTAAAGGGACAGATAGTATGTAATGAGGTCTCTCCATAATAGAGGCCAGGTTTTCTTATATAAGTCGCATACCAGGATGCAATTCGTATAGAAGTACCCCTTACGTTCAAAAAGTATATCTCATTTGGCTCTTCCTTGGATATCGCCTATCACGGCTGGTTCTAAGTGTTTATTATTCGGCTCTTCCTTGGATATCGCCTATCACGGCTGGTTCCAAGTGTTTATCATTCGACTCTTCCTTGGATATCGCCTATCACATCTAGTTCCAAGTGTTTATCATTCGGCTCTTCCTTGGATATCGCCTATCACGGCTGGTTCCAAGTTTTTATCATTCGACTCTTCCTTGGATATCGCCTATCACAGTTGGTTCCAAGTGTTTATCATTCGACTCTTCCTTGGATATCGCCAATCATGGCTAGTCCCAAGTGTTTATCATTCGCCTCTTCCTTAGATATAGTCTATCACGGTCGGCTCCAAGTCTCATTTCTCGGTTTATTCTTATTATAACCGATCAGCTGCAGGGTATATTATTCCTTAAATCACCTACAGGGGTGCATCTCAGCCGAGATCCTTACCTTGGGGCAGGATTAAGGTACTTATTATATCTATTATCATTTCAAGCTCTATTAGTCACTATGGTAAAGTATGATTTATTTCTTTACATTCCTCCATACTCGGAGAAGGCCAAGACGCGATTAATTCATACATAACAATGACAATTAAGCCCGGCAAAAAACTTGTCATATTATAAAGTTTGGTCGTATCTAGTTACAAGCCTTCAAAATTGCCGAACAGAAAAAATTAATTGCCTGTTGTGGCTACAAAAGTACTAAAAGTAAAAAACTAAAACTAAAACTACTTGGGGAGCCACCAAGTACTGAATCTGGAGTCTCGTCGATAAGGCGTTGCAGATCCAGGAACTCAGTTGAGGCTCCCTCAGGGGGGTATTCGACTTCTTTGAAGTGTCAGATGACCCCCTCATAGCCTATCTTTAGGAGGTTGACGGTGCGACCTCCTAGGATATCGGAGAACTCCTCGGAGGTGAGGAAGACCTTTTTGCACTTCTCCCAGCAGCCCTCCTCGCTAGCCCAATAGGTAACCAGCTCGGCTCTGGCCGCCTCCGCTCGAGCTGCTAGCTCTTCCCACTGTTGGTTTCAAACTTTGTTTGAGCGGCTCTGATCTTCTCAACCTGTAGCAGCTTGGCCTCAGCTTCTTCTGCACGGGCTCAAAGTTCATTCGCCTCGGCAGCTCTAGCCCGGAGCCCCTCCACTTCAATCGCCTGAACCCTAAGACGCTCTATCTCCTGCATCTGGATCCAGAGGTCATCCTCATAGTGGAGAGTTTTAGACCGGGACACGGTCGCTTCGATCGGGCTACCGAGCCCGCTTCCTTGTCCCGGCCGAGTGGAAAGGGCGCTACACGAGCCCGCATACCCGAAGGTCATTGTAAGGGGCAAAGAGACATCATCTCCAAGTGGCAGCCCCAAAATTGCAAAAGAAAGAAGTAAATTTAGTAACGATAATTAAAGTACTAGGACGCTTAAAGAATACTTACCATGGCCAAATGGGTATTCATCTCATCGCTTAACGCTGGGATGGATTTCTCCCTAGCGGATGCCCCGACTGCATCCCGGATTTTCTGAAGGAAACCTCGAGCAGACCGCTCCTGTCTCGGCACGGAATGACCAGAGGACATCTCGAGGAGAGGGTTGGAACTACGCGACTGTGAAGATGATGGCTCAATTGGAGGAGAAGGAGCCTCCAGGTACTCTTCCATGGGGGGCGTCGGGATATCGGAAGGACCTGCGCCACTCGACCCCTCACCACTCGCCCCAGCCGAATCGTTAAGTCTTTGGTTGGGAGAGGAGGGTTGGGAAGGGCTCCCTTCTGGGGAGGAGAGCATAGCCCGACTCCTCTTGTGCCGTTGTCGCTGCTCCTCCGATCCCTCAAAACTTATCACCTCAGCCACCATGAAAGGTCGAGGTGGTGGGGGTTCATCTGAGCCAGCCCCCTCCGGTGTCTCGGTCGGAGCATCCGTGGGAGGGATCATCTGTGCCCTTCTCCACTTCATTTTCTTATTGATCAAGGCACAAAACATGACTTCGGCTGCAAAAAAAAAATACAAAGTAGATTAGAATTTAGAAGTACAAAAGAAAAACAAAGGATGAACTTTTACCTAATGTGTCGCTCAGCTCAGCTTCTAACGGGCTTAACCCATAGTGATATAATAGTCCCTCCTCCAATAGGACATTAATATTGAAGCATAGACCAGACAGTACTTCAACGATTTCTTTATAGGTGGAAGACTTTTTGAAGCTACGCAAGGAAGGGGTGGGAGGTAGCTCGAGCTACCAGCTACTCGGCCAAAGAAAGAGAGTCTCCGGTTTGAGGAACAGATAGCGGATTTTCCAATGCTTGCGGGAAGTAATAAGGTTGGTTAATAAACCTAGTCTCTGGCCGAGCTGTAAAATAGAACACTCCTGCCTCCTTTTGTTTCGGGATGAATCAGGAGTGAAAGGCCTTGGTAGACAAGGAAAGATGATAAAAAAGAAAGATGATGACGAAGGCATTGATAAGACTGAAAGAGTTGGGAGCTAGCTGCTTTAAAGGAATACGAAAATAATCAGTCAGATTGGTGTAGAAGAGATAGATAGGGAAACGGAGACCGACTGCTAGCTAGTCATGGAAAAAAGTGGTAAAGGCAGGAGGAGGCTCGTGGGGGTGCTGGTCTGGTTGAGGAGCTCTAAGCCTATACGAGAGGGGAATGTGGTAGGCAGACCTAATCTCGCGGTGCACTTCAGGGGTGATGACACTGCGAGTACTAACGAACAACATATTAGTGGTTCTGGCCATCAAAAAACAAAAAGGAGGGTAAAGAAGGAGAACTTACAAGAACAGAGAGCTCGTCGGAAAGGGAGAGAGAGGAAGACCCGCTGAAGAAGAAAAAGATGGAGGTGTCGCACATAAGATCGTGAAACCTAGATCTTAAAAGGCACTTATAGATGAGTCGTGCCAGTTCGTCTCTTGAGGACCTTTCCTTGAGATCCTATAGACACGCGACATTGTGGAGGGAACCCTAGGGAAGCAAGACAATCATATCATATCCTCGCATTAATAGGCCATCTCTAAAAGCGAGATCTCATCTGTTTCTGAGGGACATATCTGAGGCGCCACCTCCCATGCCTTATTAAGTCGAAAGAGGTAAAGCATGACGTAATCAGGCCCGTCCAGTCAGTGAGACTACGCCTATCCTTCGACTATACTTAGGGAGGGAGGTCCCTATGATACCGAAAAGAACTAACCTAGGACTAGTCATGTATACAAACGACAATCAAGACTCCAAGTGTTCATATCATGGTTCTATGGAAGGAGACTCGGCAGTCCAATACATCCGAGCTATATGAAGAGGTTAGCTTGGCCATATTATATGTCAGACGTCCCGCGTCTCAGCCTGTTCCTCAGCTCGGCCATATTATATCTCGGATGCCTCACATCTCGACCTGTTCCTCAGCTCGGCCATATTATATGGCAGACACCTCGCATCTCGGCCTGTTCCTCAGCTCGGTCATATTATATGTCAGACGCCCCGCGTCTCGGCCAGTACTCTTTAGCTCGGACATATTGTATCCCGGACGCTCCGCATCTCGACTTATTATGCATCTCGGCCTCACTATCCTTCACCTCAGCCCCGCATCTCGGCAGCTACACAATATATTAGTTGTATGACTTTCCAAAGTATGATTTATCTCACCTAGTCAAGTGACGTGGTGAATATTTCTTTTCATATGGTCAACAAAACAGCCCTATCAAAGCCCCTCTCCGACTGTGGAATAGATATCCATATCGATTTTCATCAACTCCCATCAGATTAATGAGGAGTTGTCTCTCATCAACCACATTATGAGCATTAATCACAACCCACACGCCTATGACATTTACGAGGACAATGATCCCTGTTACCCCCTAAAAAGTCAGCATAAATACATCGTGAAGTCATACCTCCCATACCTATCATACTCACCGTATGACTCAACAAGAGGATTCGCTTCTATATAACTCTCGTTGAGGAGTAAGGCAGGTTCGCTCTCTCAATAACTCTCTCTACTGTTTTCACCACTTTTCCCATCGATTCTCGCCTTTGAGCGCCGAGGGTCTTGCCGAGATTTCTCTGACACCCTTAACCTGGCTCTGCCTTGCATGATACTCTACTCACCTGTCTCGCATCATTCGACCCCCGGCAGACATTAATCGATGTCCTATCTCGCTTTCCTCCGCGTCAGCCATCCTTCCATCCAAGTCACTGATCCTTTGCCACGTTCGTCATCGGACACCTCATCGTCTCTGTCTCGACAGGCAACCGACAAAGTAGCTCATTTTCTCGGGCAGAAGATCAACGGCGAGGGAGGAACATGACACAAGGAAGAACAATCCCCACCAGATCAAAAGAAACACCGAGAAGCGCGGGGAGCGGAGGCCGACAGCAAGGTAAGCGGCGGTGGAGAGCCAAGTGCCCATGCAAATCACGGCATTAGCGAGGGCCACAGCCTGGTCATGCTGCCATCGCCGACCGTCCTGATACCAGACAAAAGTGAGCACGGAAAGCGGCGCAGGTTGAGATCATCAATCTCTGGAACAGAGACGCGCGACGCTCTGATAGTTGGTTCCAAGTGTTTATCATTCGACTCTTCCTTGGATATCGCCTATCATGGCTAGTTCCAAGTGTTTATCATTCGGCTCTTCCTTAGATATCGTCTATCACAGTCGGCTCCAAGTCTCATTTCTCGATTTATTCTTATTATAACCGATCAGCTGCAGGGCATATTATTCCTTAAATCACCTACAGGGGTGCATCTCAGCCGAGACCCTTACCTTGGGGAAGGATTAAGGTACTTATTATATCTATTATCATTTCAAGCTCTATTAGTCACTGCGGTAAAGTACGATTTATTTCTTTACATTCCTCCATACTCGGAGAAGGCCAAAATGCGATTAATTCATACATAACAATGACAATTAAGCCCGACAAAAAACTTGTCATATTATAAAGTTTGGTCGCATGAAGTTACAAGCCTTCAAAATTGCCGAACAGAAAAAATTAATTGCATGTTGTGGCTACAAAAGTACTAAAAGTAAAAAAAACTAAAACTAAAACTACTTGGGGAGCCTACCAAGTACTGAATCTGGAGTCTCGTCGATAAGGCGTTGCAGATCCAGGAACTCAGTTAAGGCTCCCTCAGGGGGGTATCCGGCTTCTTTGAAGTGTCAGATGACCCCCTCATAGCCTATCTCAAGGAGGTCGACGGTGCGACCTCCTAGGATATCGGAGAACTCCTCGGAGGTGAGGAAGACCTTTTTGCGCTTCTCCCAGCAGCCCTCCTCTCTAGCCCAATAGGTAACCAGCTCGGCTCTGGCCGCCTCCGCTCGAGCTGCTAGCTCTTCCCACTGTTGGTTTCAAACTCTGTTTGAGCGGCTCTAATATGTTCAACCTGCAGCAGCTTGGCCTTAGCTTCTTCTGCACGGGCTCGAAGTTCATCCGCCTCGACAGCTCTAGCCCGGAGCCCCTCCGCTTCAATCGCCTGAACCCTAAGACGCTCCATCTCCTGCATCTGGATCCAGAGGTCATCCTCATAGTGGAGAGTTTTAGACCGGGACACGGTCGCTTCGGACTGGGCCAGCCCAAGCTCCGCTTCCTTGATAAATTTTAGAACCTTTTGCTAGTTTCCAAATTTGTATCAATATTGAAATCTGGAAAACATATATTTTCAAAATATTTTTCCTTGATAAATTATGATTTCAGAAATGTGTACACAAATTTTCATGATTTTTCGAGGTTTCTAGAATTTCTGACGCATTTCTGAACTTGGCCTGAAAAGGCTGATTTTCGTATTACAGGTATAGCAGTCGACTGGTTTAGAAACCAGTCGACTGATACACTGTGGTTTCAGAAAATTAGCCTCATTTTCTGAGGTTTAGTGTATTGTTGATATCCTAAAGAAATAACATGGTAGTATTGAGTATAAACAACGTGTATGGATGTTTAATGGCGTGTTTTAGGGGGAGTTTCACAAAATATATCTTTCTCCTCCAAAATTTACATTGTTGGTGCAAAGTTAGGATTTAAACTTTCAAATTTTTTGATGACTTTATCTCCACATGTATTTTATTCATCATAATCTGTATCTTGGATTAAGCGGAGTTAAAATTTTAAAATCTATGCCTTAGTTCAAGATTGTCAAACACTCAATCGTTTCATGAAATATATGTTTTTATCTTTCTTCTCTTTTTGATGTATGTCAAAGGGGGAGAAGAAATGTTTAAGTTAGAATTGGAATTGGATATATGATGTGATAATATGCGTATCTTTAAAAGACCTAACTTAAATGATTGTCAAACATCAAAAAGGGGGAGATTGTTGGTGCAACAATGCCCCAAGCATTTGTATGTTTTGATGTTTGGATAATCATCTAAGTTAGGCAACAAATTGTGATCTAAATTATGATGATATCTAAGTGACAGGGAAATCCAAGTATGAAGACTTGGTGAAAGAAAAGTCCAAGGTAAAGGTTTGGTGGCATAAGACCAAGCATGTTGTCTTGGCAGCATTAAGTCCAAACGGACCTTGGCAAAGGGAGTCCAAAAGCAAGTCTTGGCAGCGTAAGTCCAAGCATGTAGACTTGGCGGCGTAAAGTCCAAGCACGCTTTGGCAAAGGAAAACTCTAGACATGACAAAACCAAAGGAGCTCTTGGAAGCAAAGCGCAAAGGATGAACAAGTCGCGGACTCGGAGGGATCCTGAAGGCGCAAGGCTTAAGGAAGAGCTAGGAGGTTAAGTCTAGGTCTAGGGGGAGAAATCAAGTGTGAAATATTCACACTTGATGAGTATCAGTCGACTGATACGATGTATCACCGATCGGTCGTAGCCGACCGAGTCGTGGTGAAACTCGACTAGCATCGCCGTGACCAAGGCGATCGATGATGTTGCAACTGGTCGACTGCCAATAGTGTCAGTCGACTGATAGATATAAAAACGAGCACAGAATGGAGTCGCACTCGACTATGACCGTGATCACTTGACTGATCACTCCATCAGTCGACTGATGGAGGGATCAGTCGACTGATGAAAGTGTCGTTGGATGAAACGACTCTGAATCCCGCGAATCCGACTATTCAGAAGCCGTTAACCACGCCAGCAGTCGACTGATGTTGTACATCAGTCGACTGATCGTGCTCCAATGGGAAAATCAGCCTCTTCTCTATAAAAAGAGGGCTAGTGGAGGTTCTTGGGGTTAATGCTTATTTCCTAATCTTTCTCAAGAGCCTCCATGAATTCTTTAGCTTTCTAAGTGATTTAAATCTCCTCCTCTTCTCTCTAAGCTTAGATCTTCATTCTTTGTAAAGAAGAGGAGTTGTGTGTAAAGAAAGCTTATTAGTGGATTTGCTTGGATTGATCCACCTTAAGGATCGCCGTGGAGTAGGAGCGCTATCTCCGAACCACGTAAAAGGCTTTGTTTGCGTTTGCTATTGTTTTTACTTATATCATTGTGTTTGCTTCCGCTAATCATTTTTGTAGAAATCGAAAAATGCTATTCACCCCCCCCTCTAGCTTCTAAATGATCCCTAACAGTATTCATCTCATCGCTTAACGCTGGGATGGATTTCTCCCTAGCGGATGCCCCGACTGCGTCCCGGATTTCCTGAAGGAAACCTCGAGCAGACTGCTCCTGTCTCGGCACGGAATGCCCAGAGGACATCTCGAGGAGAGGGTTGGAACTACATGGCTGTGAAGATGATGGCTCAATTGGAGGAGAAGGAGCCTCCAGGTACTCTTCCATGGGGGGCGTCGGGATATCGGAAGGACCTGCGCCACTTGGCCCCTCACCACTCGCCCCAGCCGAATCGTTAAGTCTTTGGTTGGGAGAGGAGGGTTGGGAAGGGCTCCCTTCTGGGGAGGAGAGCATAGCCCGACTCCTCTTGTGCTGTTGTCGCTGCTCCTCCGATCCCTCAAAACTTATCACCTCAGCCACCATGAAAGGTCGAGGTGGTGGGGGTTCATCTGAGCCAGCCCCCTCCGGTGTCTCGGTCGGAGCATCCGTGGGAGGGATCATCTGTGCCCTTCTCCACTTCATTTTCTGATTGATCGAGGCACGAAACATGACTTTGACTGCAAAAAAAAAAATACAAAGTAGATTAGAGTTTAGAAGTACAAAAGAAAAACAAAGGATGAACTTTTACCTAATGTGTCGCTCAGCTCAGCTTCTATCGGGCTTAACCCATAGTGATATAATAGTCCCTCCTCCAATAGGACATTAATATTAAAGCATAGACCAGACAACACTTCAACAATTTCTTTATAGGTGGAAGACTTTTTGAAGCTACGCAAGGAAGGGGTGGGAGGTAGGTCGAGCTACCAGCTACTCGGCCAAAGAAAGAGAGTCTCCGGTTTGAGGAACAAATAGCGGATTTTCCAATGCTTGCGGGAAGTAATAAGGTTGGTTAAAAAAGCTAGTCTCTGGCCGAGCTGTAAAATAGAACACTCCTGCCTCCTTCTGTTTCGGGATGAATCAGGAGTGAAAGGCCTTGGTAGACAAGGGAAGATGATAAAAAAGAAAGATGATGACGAAGGCATTGATAAGACTGAAAGAGTTGGGAGCTAGCTGCTGCAAAGGAATACGAAAATAATCAGTCAGATCGGAGTAGAAGGGATAGATAGGGAAACGGAGACCGACTGCTAGCTAGTCATGGAAAAAAGTGGTAAAGGCAGGAGGAGGCTCGTGGGGGCGCTGGTCTGGTTGAGGAGCTCTAAGCCTATACAAGAGGGGAATGTGGAAGGCAGACCTAATATCGCGGTGCACTTCAGGGGTGACGACACTGCGAGTACTAACGAACAACATATTAGTGGTTCTGGCCATCAAAAAACAAAAAGGAGGGTAAAGAAGGAGAACTTACAAGAATAGAGAGCTCGTCGGAAAGGGAGAGAGAGGAAGACCCGCTGAAGAAGAAAAGGATGGAGGTGTCGCACATAAGATCGTGAAACCTAGATCTTAAAAGGCACTTATAGATGAGTCGTGCCAGTTCGTCTCTTGAGGACCTTTCCTTGAGATCCTATAGACACGCGACATTGCGGAGGGAACCCTAGGGAAGCAAGACAATCATATCATATCCTCGCATTAATAGGCCATCTCTAAAAGCGAGATCTCATCTGTTTCCGAGGGACATATCCGAGGCGCCACCTCCCATGCCTCATTAAGTCGAAAGAGGTAAAGCATGACGTAATCAGGCCCGTCCAGTCAGTCAGACTACGCCTATCCTTCGACTATACTTGGGGAGGGAGGTCCCTATGATACCGAAAAGAACTAACCTAGGAATAGTCATGTATACAAACGACAATCAAGACTCCAAGTCTTCGTATCGTAGTTCTATGGAAGGAGACTCGGCAGTCCAATACATCCGAGCTATATGAAGAGGTCAGCTCGGTCATATTATATGTCAGACGTCCCGCCTCTCGGCCTGTTCCTCAGCTCGGCCATATTATATCTCAGATAACTCGCATCTCGGCCTGTTCCTCAGCTCAGCCATATTATATGGCAGACGCCTCGCATCTGTTGGATCAATGCGGTTCGCTAGAGGGGGGGGGTGAATAGCGAAAGAAAAAACTTTTTCGAATTCGTTTCAAGACAAATATACGCAGCGGAAAGATAAGCAAAACAAAAAGTAAAGGAGACAATAGAAACAAGATATTTACTTGGTTCGTAGCCGAAGGCTACTACTCCAAGGCCCTAGTGGTCCTTGACCACGCACGGAGGGCAAATCACTAAACAAACTCCTCCTCGTTGGAGGTAGGAGTTAATCGATACAAAAAAAAACTTGAGGTAGAGGGACACTCCCCCTCTCCTCGTTACGATAGAAAAATAGCTTCGAAGAATGTAAATGAGCAACGACACTAAAATTAAAACCGACGTACAAAAATAAAGGAAATGAAACCTAGACGTCGGAGAAGAAGAAGCACGTTGTTGTCGGTAGCTTTGCGGAGACTTTTTGGAAGCTTAGAATTGTTGTAAAACCCTAGGTTTGGCCCTCCTTTTATAGCCTTTGAGCCCCTTTTCGAGTGGGTCTTCAACCAATCACAAATGGACACCAAACCGCTTTGAGGTGGAGTGATAAGCCTTGACTCCTCGAATCTGATCATTGACCATCAGTCGACTGATGGACATCATCAGTCGACTGATGGCAGCATCAGTCGATTGATGACCTTCGGCGATCGGCCGATACTCGGTCGAGTCCTCAGTGGCGATCGTGATGCTGCAAGTCAAAGTTAGCTCAATAAAAACAT
This sequence comes from Wurfbainia villosa, assembly GCA_025175895.1. Lineage (NCBI taxonomy): Eukaryota > Viridiplantae > Streptophyta > Magnoliopsida > Zingiberales > Zingiberaceae > Wurfbainia > Wurfbainia villosa. Next base: position 4,144,488 of record CM046005.1, read on the forward strand.
AATTTCGATGGTCGTCGACCATCCGATCTCGACCTAGACCATCTATAAGATGTCTTTGGTCGGATCTACGCTTAAGATCATCCCCGTAAAGAGGATACGACCTTACTTACTCTTGCACACACGAGCTTACCTCGATACTTACGTGTCGCTTTTGCTTCCGGCCTTCCACTCGATTCCTTCGGCTCCCTCCGAAGTAACTCGAGTATCGCCCGACCACCGCGGCTTCCTCCGGGTGTCGCTAGCCTTCAGCTCCAGCTATATCAATCTTCTGCACACTCGATTCAGCTCGTGAGAAAACAAAATAGACTTAACTTTTGTGTCTTTGCTATAATCAAAACACAGGTTCGATTTCGGTGCCTCACTGCACCAACAATCTCCCCCTTTTTGATATATGGCAAAAACACACAAAGTTAAGGAAATTAAGTGCATGAAATAGTAAAGACAAGAAGCAAAAGTAGGAGTAGTAAAAATATTTCTCAAGTTCTCCCCTTAGAGGAACCCTCCCCCTTGACCGAGGGTGAGTACTTGAAAAAGACTTTTAGTTATCCAAACACAAAAGTTAAGTAAGGCTTCTTAGAGTCAAAAATAAGTGCAAGTTAAGTAATCAAAAGTTAAGTCAAAAGGTTAATTATTCAAAAGGTTTAACTTTTGATTTCTTAACTTGGGCCTTTAAAGTTTTCAATTCCGAAGAGTTGAAACCTAAACCTTATTCCCCTTAACTTAGGCCAGAGTCAAAGTTTTAAGTTAAGTTATTAATTTCAAAAATTTGAAATTGAACTTTGGCCTTTGAAATTGAACTTTGGCCTTTTCTCCCCCTTTTGACATAAATCAAGGAAAAAGTGGGGGGTTTTAAGAAAACCCTAAGTCCAAGCATGATGATTTTAAAAATAGTATGTGAAAATAATTCATCTAAATGTTCAACTCTAGTTTGACTTGATTGAAATGATATTATCAACAAGTCCTGATTAGAGTTGGTTAATATTAGTTGCATATTTATACTCCGAGGTTCATATTGACGCACTTGATCTACATCTTGGAACCTGGAGTAGGGTCCTAACATCTCACGCCCATCTACGTGGCTAAGTACACAAACACATTAGTCCTATGTGTTGTGAGATGTACTGGCTCCTTAAATCTATAGGTGCATGATATCTAAGGTATGTCCTATGCTAGTTCCATCAAAATGAAAAATAAGAAATAGTAGTAAGAAAATATAGTTTGCAAGTTCTTATTCTATTACGCACATGCCCAATTTTCGTCTTAATAGACTAAATTCGGCTTCGGGTAGGGGTTTAGTAAATAGGTCTGCTAGGTTAGATTTCGATTCGACGTACTCGAGTTGTATGGCTCCGTTGGCCACATGTTCTCGAATGAAATGGTGTTTGACTTCTATATGTTTGGTCCTAGAGTGACATATTGGATTCTTGGTAAGATTAATTGAACTAATGTTATCTACGTGAAGTTTAGTATTCGTAAAGTCTAACTTAAAGTCGCGGAGAGTGTGCTTCATCCAAAGAAGTTGAGTGACACACTCACCCATCGCGATGTATTCCGGTGGTAGATAAGGCAACACAATGTTGCTTCCTCTCGCACTAACTCACTAGACTCGGCAGTAGTTGACAACAACCACTGTGCTCTTTCTATCGAGTTTACTACCGGCATAATCCGAATCGGAGTAGCCGATTAGTTCGAACTCGGTAGATCTAGGATACCAAATACCGACATTAAGTGTACCCTTTAGATATCTAAGGATATGCTTAACTAGGGTTAGGTGAGACTCCTTAGCACAGGTTTGAAACCTGGCGCACATACTTACTGCGAATAGGATGTCGAATTCTAGCTAAGTATAGAAGACTTCCTATTAACGCTCCTATAGTACTTTAAGTCAATGGACTTACTTTCTAGGTCTTCTCCTATGTTAACATTTATCGCCATTGGGGTGTTTATTACCTTAGCGTCTTGCATTCCAAATATTTTAATTAACTCCTTAGTGTATTTTTGTTGGTATAGGTATATACCATCCTTAGTTTGTTTAATTTGTAGACCTAAAAAGAAACTTAACTCGCCTACCAAGTTCATTTCGAACTCACTTTCCATGAGCGAAACGAACTCATTTAGTAAGGCTGAGTTAGAGGTTCCAAAAATTATATCATCTACGTAAATTTGAGCTATGAATATTTCTTTACCTAAGGTTTTTACAAAGAGAGTTGGGTCAACTAAGCCTTGGTTAAACCCTTTTGACTTAAGATGGATTGAAAGTCTCTCGTACCAAGCTCGAGGAGCTTGTTTAAGTCCATAGAGAGCTTTCTTAAGTTTTAGAACATGGTCGGGTTTATCTAGATTTTCGAATCCGGGGGGTTGGCTAACATAAACTTCTTCTTTAATGTATCCATTTAGGAATGCCGACTTAACATCCATTTGAAACAGCTTAAATCCTCGATGTGCGGCATAAGCTAGCAACATTCTAATGGATTCGAGTCTAGCTACTGGGGCATAGGTTTCGTCGTAATCTAAGCCTTCGACTTGGCTAAATCCTTTGGCGACTAACCGAGCCTTGTTTCTAACTACTTCACCTTTATCATCAAGCTTATTTCGAAACACCCACCTTGTTCCAATTATCGTTTTGTCTTTAGGTGGTGGTACTAATTCCCACACCTCGTTCCTAGTAAATTTAGCTAGCTCTTCTTGCATTGCAATAATCCAATTGGGATCAAGAAGAGCTTGTTCAATTGATTTGGGTTCTATCTTTGAAATTAAGGAAATTTGACTAAGGTTCCTATAGGATGCTCTAGTTCGAACTCCTAGATTAGGATCTCCTATCACTTGATCGATAGGGTGGTTAGTCTGAGTCCTAGATTGGGTTGGGTTTGTGTCACCTAATGCTTGATCAATGGGGTGACTTGGTTGAACACTAGTTTGGTTGGAGTCATCTATCACTTGATCAATAGAGTGACTAGGTTGACTTAGGTTAGGATTAACACTAGACTTGATCTCCGGATCAGAGTAAGGTCTAGTATGAATCGACTCGCTAATTGGGGTTACCGGGGGTTTTGTAGGTTCATGTCCTTCATCGAATACTACATTGATAGTCTCCTCGACTCTAAGGGTGTCGTGGTTATATACTCTATAAGCTCTACTTGTAGTCGAGTATCCTAGAAAGATTCCGGTCGTGGTTTTGGATGTAAATTTCCCTAGGTAATCCTTAGTGTTTAGGATATGTACCTTACACCCAAATACCCTAAAGTACTTGATGTTAGGTATTTTATCGTGATAAATCTCGTACGAGGTCTTAAGGTGCCTCTTTACCATAAGGATCCTATTTTGGACATAGCAAGCCGTGCTAAGTCTCGCCAAAACCTATCGGGTAGGTCGATTTAGATTCAACATGGTCCTAGCGGCTTCTTGTAGAGTTCGGTTTTTCCGCTCCACTAGGCCATTTCTTTGAGGGTCCTAGGGCAAGAGAATTCATGGTGGTATCCGTTTAGGTTACAGAAGTCGGTGAACCTTTGATTTTCGAATTCACCACCATGATCGCTTCTAAGTCTTTTAACCTTAAGGTCTTTTTGATTCTCGATTAATTTGAATAGATTGATTAATTGATCTAGGGTATCACTTTTATGCTTGATGAACCTAACCCACGTAAACCTAGAGTAGTCGTCAATTATGACTAAGCAATATTGACTTCTATTGAGTGACTTTGCTCCATGTGAATCGAATAGATAAATATGCAGGAGCTCAAGTAAATTTGATGTTAGTTCTTGTTTAGTTAACATGTGTTGTGTCCTAGGTTGTTTTCCTTGTAGACAAGCATTACAGATTTTATTAACCAAATTGTTGAGGTTGGGTAAGCCTCGACTAAGCCACTCGACTCATCTTGTGGGCCAGTCTTGGGTGTCGTCAGTGACCCATGATTCCTCTTGCCGTGTCATAAGACACTTAGTTGAGGAGTTGGTTAAGTTGATCGTATATTTGTTTTTATTTCTAGTTCCTTTAAGAATTGTTTTAGAGGTTTCGTTGGTATTAATTACGCATTCATTTTCTAGAAATATAACCTTATAGTTATTATCACACAATTGGCTTACACTAAGTAAGTTATATTCAAAATTCTCTACAAGTAATACATTTTTAATAACAAAATTTGTGTTAAGCTCGATATCACCTGATCCGATGATTTTGAGCTTGCCGTTATTCCCAAAGGCTACCGATCCTTGTCGTTTGAATCGAAGCTTTGCGAATTTGAGTTGATTCCCAGTCATGTGTCGGGAGCAACCGCTGTCCAACATCCATTGATCCTACACACAAGGTGGTTGGATTGGATGTTAGATTTTTGTTAAGAAAATTGGTTGTAAGTTGTTAACCCTAGGTCATCTTGTCGGAGTCTATATGATCAAGCATGTTATACTTATGTGTTTTTTGAGATGACTTTCAATTAAGTTGATTGAGTGGATTTAGGTTCAAGTAATTTTATGTTAGATTTGGATTTAACCCTAGGCTTGTCAAGTTTACCTTTTCAAGATCATGGCTTCCAGGTCGTGGCGAGGCACAGGGGTCTTCTTTTATCGGATCATCGACCACTTCCTTAGACAAAGCCATTTTCAAGAAAATGATGACTTGACTCACCTAAAATTATTTCCTCGTCTAACTAGTTATTTTTGAAAAGAGGCTCCCCGAGGCTCAATCTTTTCGAAGGATTTTAGTTGGTTATTTGAAAAGAGGCTCCCCGAGGCTCAATCTTTTCGAAGAATTTTAGTTGGTTATGTACGTGTTCTAAGAGAGTTCACAAGTTTTAAAGCACAAACTTTCTAAGTTAAAACATGCAATTTCTAAGTTAAAGCACAAACTTTCTAAGTTAAAACATGCAATTTCTAAGTTAAAGCACAAACATATTTTGTACTGGCTCCCCCTAGACCGTTGAATCGGTTCGGTCTATCCACATAGTGGATTTGGTCCTTGGGAACCCAGTACGAGTTAGATCCTAGAGTTGAAATTAAAGTGGTCTTAGGGACCCATGCTTGGACACATTTTTTATGTCTACTTACGATCGACATATACGACCTATTAGTCGCGTTTGAGTTAAACCCTAGTCCAGCCTTGTTGTACACGGCCCTTTGAGATCCAAGTAGGAGGTCAAGTCCTTTGGATCCCGAAGTGAACCTTTCCAATGTGTTCCTAAGATCTTCGACTTGACTTTTCAAGAGAGAGTTCTCAACTTCGAGCTTTTCAACTCGAGTTGAGTCCTTCTCTTGAACTCGACTAGTCGAAGAGGTTAGGGAGACCTCGTGTTTGAGGAGTTTAACCTCCTCAACAAGGGTTTCGACCTTGGACTCGGACTTAGCTAACTTCCTAGACAAAAACCTAACCGTATTATGTAAAGTATTAAATAAAGCTCGACTCACCTTAAGGGTATCTTTTGAACCGGATGCGTATCCGTGGCTTGACTTGAAGGTAGCTTCGTAGTCCGAGTCATCCTCAGGTTCTGACTCAAGTTCGGTCTCCGTGTCTGACTCAATCGACTTCACCATGAAGACGTGGTCTTCGTCTTCTTCGGATGACGCTTCTTCCCATGTCGCGTTGAGGGCCTTCTTGTGCTTAGGTGCTTGGTGGTTGAGCTTGGGGCACTTGGACTTGATGTGTCCAAACCTGTTACACTCATAACACCTAATGTTAGAACTTTTAGATTTACCTTGGTTGGGTCGAGTCGTGGTTCGCTTTCGTCCCTTGGCTATCCTTCGAGCTAGGTTCATTAGTTCGGCAGTCAACTCCGGGTCAACTTCTTCTTCGGACTCGTCTTCCTCCTCGGTTAGTGGTGGCTTGCTTGCGATTTTCTTCTTCTTTGAACCTGCAAACAAGGCTATACCCCTCTCGGGCTCCGAGTTAGACTGCTCATGAAGTTCAAAATCCGAAAAGAGTTCATCTAACCTAATTTTAGAAAGGTCCTTGGAGACCTTATAGGCATCGACCATGGATGCCCATAAGGTAGTCCTCGGAAAAGAGTTTAGGACATACCTTATAAGGTCGCGATTTTCGACCTTTTGCCCGATTGCATGTAGGTTGTTGACTATGTCTTGGACACGGGCATGGAGTTGCGTCGCGGACTCGTGTTCCTGCATTTTTAGTGTGTATAATTTATTGAATAACAAATCACGTTTGCAAACCTTAGCTTGATCCGATCCTTCGTGTAACTCGATTAGTTTTGTCCAAAGATCCTTTGCGCTTATGAAGGGGCCGACGCGATTTAGCTCCTCCTTGGATAGGCCACATTGGAGGATTTGTGTCGCCTTGGCGTCGGCTTCGACTTGTCGTTTTGTTGCAACGGTCCATTGATCATAATCCAAGGAGTCACCCACTTCATTGGTCGGAAGTGTGAAACCCGTTTGAATTATGATCCACATCTCAATTTGGGTTTTGAGAAAGCATTCCATCCGACCTTTCCAGTAACGGAAATCATCTCCGTTGTAAAACGGAGGTCGGACGGTGCTAAAACCCTCGAGATGGGCCATTAGAACAAAAAGACAAGGAGACTAAAATGAAAACCTAGCAACAACAAAAACACACGAAAGTACCAAGACTTGCGTCTTGGATTAGTAGTGCGGGAAATAAAAAGAAATAAACGAAAAATAGAAAGTTAAGCAAAGAAATAAGAAACTAAATAAAAAGTAAGTACTCACAACCTTCGATGTCCCCGAAAGGCTACTAAATGTCGTTTTTTGAGGATGAAAACAGCTTGTTACGGGGGTAAACCCTCGTAAGAAGTGTAGATCTCTGCGAGAGCTTCGATTTGGTAGGTAGACCGTGTCGTGGGTCAACTTGTACGAAAAGTTATGCCCGTTTGACCGTTGGCTACTCCAAAAGCGAATACTTGCAAAACAAAATCAAACGAAGAGTACCAAGACTTCGTCTTGGATTAGTAGTGCGGGAGAAAAATTTAAACGAACGAAAAACAAATCTGTGAAAAAAAGTTAGATTGGTGGTTTCACCAAATCTAAGCGCCCCCGGCTCTGATACCAATTGTTGGATCAATGCGGTTCGCTAGAGGGGGGGGGTGAATAGCGAAAGAAAAAACTTTTTCGAATTCGTTTCAAGACAAATATACGCAGCGGAAAGATAAGCAAAACAAAAAGTAAAGGAGACAATAGAAACAAGATATTTACTTGGTTCGTAGCCGAAGGCTACTACTCCAAGGCCCTAGTGGTCCTTGACCACGCACGGAGGGCAAATCACTAAACAAACTCCTCCTCGTTGGAAGTAGGAGTTAATCGATACAAAACTACTTGAGGTAGAGGGACACTCCCCCTCTCCTCGTTACGATAGAAAAATAGCTTCGAAGAATGTAAATGAGCAACGACACTAAAATTAAAACCGACGTACAAAAATAAAGGAAATGAAACCTAGACGTCGGAGAAGAAGAAGCACGTTGTTGTCGGTAGCTTTGCGGAGACTTTTTGGAAGCTTAGAATTGTTGTAAAAACCCTAGGTTTGGCCCTCCTTTTATAGCCTTTGAGCCCCTTTTCGAGTGGGTCTTCAACCAATCACAAATGGACACCAAACCGCTTTGAGGTGGAGTGATAAGCCTTGACTCCTCGAATCTGATCATTGACCATCACGATCGATGGACATCATCACGATCGATGGCGATCACCGATTGATGACCTTCTGCAATGATCGATACACGCAATGAGTCCTCCGTCGGGCTCGATGCTTGTCAAAGTTAGCTCAATAAAAACATAATTTCGATGGTCGTCGACCATCCGATCTCGACCTAGACCATCTATAAGATGTCTTTGGTCGGATCTACGCTTAAGATCATCCCCGTAAAGAGGATACGACCTTACTTACTCTCGCACACACGAGCTTACCTCGATACTTACGTGTCGCTTTTGCTTCCGGCCTTCCACTCGATTCCTTCGGCTCCCTCCGAAGTAACTCGAGTATCGCCCGACCACCGCGGCTTCCTCCGGGTGTCGCTAGCCTTCAGCTCTAGCTATATCAATCTTCTGCACACTCGATTCAGCTCGTGAGAAAACAAAATAGACTCAACTTTTGTGTCTTTGCTATAATCAAAACACAGGTTCGATTTCGGTGCCTCACTGCACCAACAACATCTCGGCCTGTTCCTCAGCTCGGTCATATTATATGTCAGACGCCCCGCGTCTCGGCCAGTACTCTTTAGCTCGGACATATTGTATCCCGGACGCTCTGCGTCTCGACTTATTATGCATCTCGGCCTCACTATCCTTCACCTCAGCCCCGCATCTCGGCAACTGCACAATATATTAGTTGTATGACTTTCCAAAGTATGATTTATCTCACCTAGTCAAGTGACGTGGTGAATATTTCTTTTCATATGGTCAACAAAACAGCCCTATCAGCGGTCCTCTCCGACCAGGGAATAGATATCTATACTGATTTTCATCAACCTGTCCACTGTATTAATGAGGAGTTGTCTCTCATCAACCACATTATGAGCATTAATCACAACCCACGCACCTATGACATTTACGAGGACAATGATCCCTGTTACCCCCTAAAAAGTCAGCATAAATACGTCGTGAAGTCATACCGCCCATACCTGTCATACTCACCGTACGACTCAACAAGAGGATTCGCTTCTATATAACTCTCATTGAGGAGTAAGGCAGGTTCGCTCTCTCAATAACTCTCTCTACTATTTTCACCACTTTTCCTACTGATTCCTGCCTTGAGCGTCGGAGGGGTCTTGCCGAGATTTCTCTTGACGCCCTTAACCGCGTCTGTCTTGCATGATACTCTACTTAGCTGTCTCGCGTCATTCGACCCGACTCCCGGCAGACACACCGATGCTGTCATCTCGGCTTTCCCTCCGCGTCAGCCATCCTTCCGTCCAAGTCATTGATCCTTTGCCACGTTCGTCATCGGACACCTCATCATCTCTGTCTCGACAGGCAACCGACAAAGTAGCTCGTTTTCTCGGGCAGAAGATCAACGGCGAGGGAGGAACATGACACAAGGAAGAACAATCCCCACCAGATCCAAAGAAACACCGGGAAGCACGGGGAGCGGAGGCCGACAGCAAGGTAAGCGGCGGTGGAGAGCCAAGTGCGTACGCAAAGCATGGCATCGTGAGAACACCGCGCTGGCCATCGCCGACGCCTCCGATACTGCATAAAAGTGAGCACGGAAAGCGGCGCAGGTGGAGATCATCAATCTCTGGAACAGAGACGCGCGACGCTCTGATAGTTGGTTCCAAGTGTTTATCATTCGACTCTTCCTTGGATATCGCCTATCATGGCTAGTTCCAAGTGTTTATCATTTGGCTCTTCCTTAGATATCGTCTATCACACTCGGCTCCAAGTCTCATTTCTCGGTTTATTCTTATTATAACCGATCAGCTGCAGGGCATATTATTCCTTAAATCACCTACAGGGGTGCATCTCAGGCGAGACCCTTACCTTGGGGAAGGATTAAGGTACTTATTATATCTATTATCATTTCAAGCTCTATTAGTCACTGCGGTAAAGTACGATTTATTTCTTTACATTCCTCCATACTCGGAGAAGGCCAAAACGCGATTAATTCATACATAACAATGACAATTAAGCCCGACAAAAAACTTGTCATATTATAAAGTTTGGTCGTATGAAGTTACAAGCCTTCAAAATTGCCGAATAGAAAAAATTAATTGCCTGTTGTGGCTACAAAAGTACTAAAAGTAAAAAAACTAAAACTAAAACTACTTGGGGAGCCTACCAAGTACTGAATCTGGAGTCTCGTCGATAAGGCATTGCAGATCCAGGAACTCAGTTGAGGCTCCTTCAGGGGGGTATCCGGCTTCTTTGAAGTGTCAGATGACCCCCTCATAGCCTATCTCTAGGAGGTCGACGGTGCGACCTCCTAGGATATCGGAGAACTCCTCGGAGGTGAGGAAGACCTTCTTGCGCTTCTCCCAGCATCCCTCCTCGCTAGCCCAATAGGTAACCAGCTCGGCTCTGGCCGCCTCCGCTCGAGCTGCTAACTCTTCCCACTGTTGGTTTCAAACTTTGTTTGAGCGGCTTTGATATGTTCAACCTGCAGCAGCTTGGCCTCAGCTTCTTCTGCACGGGCTCGAAGTTCATCCGCCTTGGCAGCTCTAGCCCGGAGCCCCTCTGCTTCAATCGCCTGAACCCTAAGACGCTCCATCTCCTGCATCTGGATCCAGAGGTCATCCTCATAGTGGAGAGTTTTAGACCGGGACACGGTCGCTTCGGACTGGGCCAGCCCGAGCTCCGCTTCCTTGTCCCGAAGCTGAGTGGAAAGGGCTGCTACCTGGGCCCGCATACCCTGAAAGGTCGCTGTAAGGGGGGGGGCAGGCGAGACATCATCTCCAAGTGGCAGCCCCAAAATTGCAAAAGAAAGAAGTAAATTTAGTAACGATAATTAAAGTACTAGGACGCTTAAAGAATACTTACCTTGGTCAAATGGGTATTCATCTCATCGCTTAACGCTGAGATGGATTTCTCCCTAGCGGATGCCCCGACTGCGTCCCGGATTTCCTGAAGGAAACCTCGAGCAGACCGCTCCTGTCTCGGCACGGAATTCCCAGAGGACATCTCGAGGAGAGGGTTGGAACTACGCGGCTGTGAAGATGATGGCTCAATTGGAGGAGAAGGAGCCTCCAGGTACTCTTCCATGGGGAGCGTCGGGATATCAGAATGACCTGCGCCACTCGGCCCCTCACCACTCGCCCCAGCCAAATCGTTAAGTCTTTGGTTGGGAGAGGAGGGTTGGGAAGGGCTCCCTTCTGGGGAGGAGAGCATAGCCCGACTCCTCTTGTGCCACTGTCGCTGCTCCTCCGATCCCTCAAAACTTATCACCTCAGCCACCATGAAAGGTCGAGGTGGTGGGGATTCATCTGAGCCAGCCCCCTCTGGTGTCTCGGTCGGAGCATCCGTGGGAGGGATCATCTGTGCCCTTCTCCACATCATTTTCTTATTGATCGAGGTACGAAACATGACTTCGACTGCAAAAAAAAAAAATACAAAGTAGATTAGAGTTTAGAAGTACAAAAGAAAAACAAAGGATGAACTTTTACCTAATGTGTCGCTCAGCTCAGCTTCTATCGGGCTTAACCCATAGTGATATAATAGTCCCTCCTCCAATAGGACATTAATATTGAAGCATAGACCAGACAGTACTTCAACGATTTCTTTATAGGTGGAAGACTTTTTGAAGCTACGCAAGGAAGAGGTGGGAGGTAGCTCGAGCTACCAGCTACTCGGCCAAAGAAAGAGAGTCTCCAATTTGAGGAACAGATAGTGGATTTTCCAATGCTTGCGGGAAGTAATAAGGTTGGTTAAAAAACCTAGTCTCTGGCCGAGCTATAAAATAGAACACTCCTGCCTCCTTCTGTTTCGGGATGAATCAGGAGTGAAAGGCTTTGGTAGACAAGGGAAGATGATAAAAAAGAAAGATGATGATGAAGGCATTGATAAGACTGAAAGAGTTGGGAGCTAGCTGCTGCAAAGGAATACGAAAATAATCAGTCAGATCGGCGTAGAAGGGATAGATAGGGAAACGGAGACCGACTGCTAGCTAGTCATGGAAAAAAGTGGTAAAGGCAGGAGGAGGCTCGTGGGGGCGCTGGTCTGGTTGAGGAGCTCTAAGCCTATACGAGAGGGGAATGTGGAAGGCGACCTAATCTTGTGGTGCACTTCAACGGTGATGACACTGCGAGTACTAACGAACAATATATTAGTGGTTCTGGCCATCAAAAAACAAAAAGGAGGGTAAAGAAGGAGAACTTACAAGAACAGAGAGCTCGTCGGAAAGGGAGAGAGAGGAAGACCCGCTGAAGAAGAAAAGGATGGAGGTGTCGCACATAAGATCGTGAAACCTAGGTATTAAAAGGCACTTATAGATGAGTCGTGCCAGTTCGTCTCTTGAGGACCTTTCCTTGAGATCCTATAGACACGCGACATTCTGGAGGGAACCCTAGGGAAGCAAGACAATCATATCATATCCTCGCATTAATAGGCCATCTCTAAAAGCGAGATCTCATCTGTTTCCGAGGGACATATCCGAGGCGCCACCTCCCATGCCTCATTAAGTCGAAAGAGGTAAAGCATGACGTAATCAGGCCCGTCCAGTCAGTCAGACTACGCCTATCCTTTGACTATACTTGGGGAGGGAGGTCCCTATGACACCGGAAAGAACTAACCTAGGACTAGTCGTGTATACAAACGACAATTATATGGAAGGTGACTCGGTAGTCCGATACATCCGAGCTATATGAAGAGGTCAGCTCGACCATATTATATGTCAGACGTCCCACGTCTCGGCCTGTTCCTCAGCTCGGCCATATTATATGTCAGACGCCTCGCATCTCGGCCTGTTCCTCAGCTCGGCCATATTATATGGCAGATGCCTCGCATCTCGGCCTGTTCCTCAGCTCGGTCATATTATATGTCAGACGCCACACGTCTCGGCCAGTACTCTTTAGCTCGGACATATTGTATCCTGGACGCTCCGCGTCTCGACTTATTATGCATCTCGACCTCACTGTCCTTCACCTCAGCCCTGCATCTCGGCAGCTGCACAATATATTAGTTGTATGGCTTTCTAAAGTATGATTTATCTCACCTAGTCAAGTGACGTGGTGAATATTTCTTTTCATATGGTCAACAAAACAGCCCTATCAACGGTCCTCTCCGACCAGGGAATAGATATCCATACTGATTTTCATCAACCTGTCCATTGTATTAATAAGGAGTTGTCTCTCATCAACCACATTATGAGCATTAATCACAACCCATGCGCCTATGACATTTACGAGGACAATGATTCCTGTTACCCCCTAAAAAGTCAGCATAAATACGTCGTGAAGTCATACCGCCCATACCTGTCATACTCACTGTACAACTCAACAAGAGGATTCGCTTCTATATAACTCTCGTTGAGTAAGGCAGGTTCGCTCTCTCAATAACTCTCTCTACTGTTTTCACTACTTTTCCTACTGATTCCTGCCTTGAGCGTCGGAGGGGTCTTGTCGAGATTTCTCTTAACGCCCTTAACCGCGTCTGTCTTGCATGATACTCTACTCAGCTGTCTCGCGTCATTCGACCCCGGCTCCCGGCAGACACACCGATGTTGTCATCTCGGCTTTCCCTCCGCGTCAGCCATCCTTCCGTCCAAGTCACTGATCCTTTGCCACGTTCGTCATCGGACACCTCATCATCTCTGTCTCGACAGGAAACCGACAAAGTAGCTCGTTTTCTCGGGCAGAAGATCAACGGCGAGGGAGGAACATGACACAAGGAAGAACAATCCCCACCAGATCCTAAGAAACACCGGGAAGCGCGGGGAGCGGAGGCCGACAGCAAGGTAAGCGGCGGTGGAGAGCCATGTGCCCGTGCAAAGCGCGACATCAGCGAGGGCCACAGCCTGGTCGCGCTGCCATCGCCGACCGTCCTGATACCAGACAAAAGTGAGCACGGAAAGCGGCGCAGGTGGAGATCATCAATCTCTGGAACAGAGACGCGCGGCGCTCTGATAGTTGTTTGCTGTTGCCGACGTTCTCTGAGGCCGGTCGGAGCCAGAAGAAGGCTAAAGCGAGGAGGCAGACGAGATGGAATGCGGCGGAGAAACCATGCAGGACGACGATGGCCGCGTCGGCGGACACGGAAAACGAACGAAAGAATCGACATGGTTAGCTCTTCAGCTGCGACTTCTGGCTCATGTCGGAGTGTGCGGTTAATCCAGAGAAGGAAGGCAGCCCCAAGAAATGGAAACGGCGTACGATGAGAATGGTGACGTAGAGGAAGGGGACGAAAAAGGGAGAAGGCCGCGATCGGGTGCGTCAAAAGGTACGTGGCAATTTGGAGTGATACGCGAGAAGTTAATTAATTAGGGTTAGCTTTTTTATATTATATTATTTTATTTTATTTTATTTTTAAGTAATAGAAAATATATGTCACATACCCTCTAAGATTAAAGGGAGAAAAAGGAAAACCGTAAAAAGATGAAAAAAAAACTTCTCGAATTTATATTATTTGAATTAAAAAAACATTGTATGCACAATAAAAAAAAAATATAACATGAAAAAAAATATCATACTCAAATTACACTCTAACTTAAAAAAAAATTCTAGAACACATATCAAATCATTTTAAATAAAAAACTTCTCGAATTTATATTATTTGAATTAAAAAAACATTGTATGCACAATAAAAAAAAAATATAACATGAAAAAAAAATATCATACTCAAATTACACTCTAACTTAAAAAAAAATTCTAGAACACATATCAAATCATTTTAAATAACTCTGATTAATCATCTCATTATCCATTTATTTCTCTCTCTTTATAAAAATGAATAGGACAAGAAGGTTAGAGAGATAATTTAATTAATTTATTTTCTACCAAAATAAAAATGTGAAAAAAATAATTTTTTATTTTCATATCATAATTATAACTTATATTCTCATTTCGGTTTCTTTTCCTTAACTTCTTTTTCCTATTAATTAAATTTTTAAAATCATGATTCAATTTGAAGGCTTCTTGTTTCCAATCCTAATTAACCTTAAAAGTCGACTTACTGACTTCCTTTCTTATTCTCTTTCCTCTATATCTTTTAAGCTTCATCAGTTATCCTAAATCAATTCATCATTGTGCTTCTCACTATTCCATCTGTTTTGTTCTTTTTTCACTTCTTTCTTTTTCTTTATCATTAACTTATTCAAGGTAGTTTGATTATTTTGACTTGAAATTGATGGATTAATGGATTTTAAAGTCGAATATTTGTTTTATTTTTGAGAAGGAATGAACTGTCATAGTCGATTTATTTTTTTAACATTGATTTATCTTTGTGTGTGTAGATTGAATGATTCGAAAAGGGAATTTGGAATTTACGAATGATAGTATACAATTCTGAATGATCTTATACGATCATACCGATTCTAAAAGTAGAATCGATATAATCCCATCAATTTATAAACAATCCTATACAATCCTATCGATCATATATGATCCTATGATTCCACAACAAAAAATGATCCTATACAATTTAGGAGCATTTTGGAATCCTAGATCACAGGATCATGCAATCCTATGATCCAAGATCATGATTTTGCAAACCATGGTCTGTCACATCAATAAAGTAAGTATATAATTCGGAATATGATCACTTTAGGTATAAGATTTTTATTAATTACGAGATTAACAATAGATAATTATTTAAAAAATATTTTGTATTAGTTAACACCTAATTAATATTATCCAAAAATAATGCAGCAAAATATTAAACTAGATTATAAATTAAAACCTTCAAATAAATAAATTTTTATTATATGAGTTACAGCTCGAAGACCTCGTTGGGATATTTTGCCATGGTGACCTCCACATCTAAATAACTAATGTCTGTACCTGGAGGAGGGTGGCCCTGGGCAGCATGCTGTTCGTTGGCCCCTTCAAAGCCTAATATGAATAGTTGTGTCCCTTTGTCGGTGCATTTCGTCCGCAATTCTTTCTCTCGCTCTTTCCATTGAGCCTCGTTGTCAGTCACCTGGTCGACGAGAGCGTCCCTTTCTTTAGCGGCTGTTATGGTGTGTTGGCCCAGGGAGGTTATGGCTTCAGAGTGCTCCTTTTGCAGTGCCTGCAGTTATCCTATAATGTCTGTCAACACCCAGGAAAGGCAGATACTTTAGAGG
Source organism: Wurfbainia villosa (assembly GCA_025175895.1). NCBI lineage: Eukaryota > Viridiplantae > Streptophyta > Magnoliopsida > Zingiberales > Zingiberaceae > Wurfbainia > Wurfbainia villosa. Next base: position 4,160,148 of record CM046005.1, read on the forward strand.
AGAGGATTTCCAATTGTGCTCGGCATGCTGATAAGGAAGTCTTCAAAGTTTCATTAGCCGATTAAGCTTGTAGGAGGGCAACCGAGGATTGGGATGCTCTAGCCTCTGCCTCTTTGAGTTGAACTTTGTGCTCCAATAGTTCCTGGGCAGAGCGTTGACATGTTGAATCTTGTTAATTTGCAGGAACAACTGGTGATGAAGGGCATTGTTCTTCTTCAGAGTTTCTTCCCTTTCGGGCCCAGCTATCGTTAATTGGGTCGTTAACTCTTCACAATGAGTAGCTTAAGCAACCTCCCGCTATTTACTTTCTGCTAGCTGCCGAGCTAGCTTTTTCTGCTGAGTTTGGGAGGTGCTATGGCGAGTAGCCATCGTAGACTGGTAGTCAGCCAGGTGTTGTGTTGTTTCATTATAATCGGCGATTATCCGGGGAAGAGTAAAATATGTTGTGAAGGTGAGTACCAAGGTATCTTAAGTACAAGGAGGGGAAGAGAGTATACATCTGATATGTGTTTTCGCATGTGCTCGAAGGGGCCTTGCACGCCTGATTGAATGAAATTTTTTACCTCCTCTGTACTATGGATCTTGAGCACAGACCCTAAAGTAGTAGTAGGAGGGTTTAAAGGGAGAATATCTCCCATGGGAAGAGAAGGTTCTTCAGCAGGGACGGGAGGATCAGAAGGAGCAAAATTATAGGGGGGAGAAGGTGAAGGAGGTAGCTCTATAGGGGCTGGCAAAGGAGAAGAAGATGTGGGATGGTCAATTCCCCTGCCCAAAAAAGAAGGAGAGGAAGAAGTGGGTAGAAAAGGAGAAGGTTCTTCGCGGGTAAGTGAGGGGAGGACTGGAGACTAGATGTCCTCCCCTGTGGGTTCAGAAATGACAAGGTGGTAGTGTCTATTAAGTTTTAAGGGGGGAGGAGTAGAGGAATGAGAGAAAGAGGACACTGGAGGGGTGGAGGAGCTGAGAGCACTCCCCTTGCATGGGCAGAACTTTTTGAGGGGAGAAGGGGATAGGATAGGGGATTTTCCCCTGGTCCGTTTCTTTGAGGGTTTCTTGGCAACAATCTTCTCTACGCTAACTAGGGCCTTTTGCATCAGGTCGTCTACAATATAAGACATCCAAAACAATAGTTAGTAGCAGTAAGAGTTAGTAGGTGGTGTATACTAAGTGTAGGCAGTGTCCTACCTATGACGACCAGATCATCCAGGGGAAAGGGGGACATCTCATAGTAGCTCAGGAGGTGAGTGTCCAGTAGGTGGTCCAAGTTGTAGTGGTGTTCCTTCAATTCCTTGTAGACCTCCATAAAAGGGCATTGAAGCCTACAATCTTGGAAAGAGGGCAAGTCCGGAAGGGTTGTCTTTCAAGTTTTAGAGTAAGGAAGGGGGATAGGAAGCTGGGCGAAGAAGTATGAGTCCTTCCAACCTTTTGTGAAAAGAGGGTACGTTGATAAGAAATTGGCATTCAAGGCAGCTAGCAAAATAAGAGGTGCCCTCTTTGGAGGATTTCAACTGGAAAAGACAGTGAAATAGTAACGGGGACAAGGTGAGCCCAAAGTGTTTAAAACTATTACAACACCTGTTAATATCCGGAAAGCATTAGGAGCTAACTGGTTAATAGGTAATTGGTAGAAATCTAATAGTTTAAAGTAGATAGGGTGAATAGGCAGGCAAAGGCCATTTATTAACTGCTCGGAGAAGAAGCAGTGATACCCGGAGGGGGGGGGGGTGATGTGGCCGGAAAGAGTCAGAAATAAAATGACAATTTATAGTAGGAGCTATATATAATTCTTTGGCATCGAAGAAATAATGGTGACTACTTATGCACGTGACGGTATCTTCGTACCAAGGGATTGGTCTAGGGTTTTTTGAAGCCTTAGTCGGGAAGCAAAGAGAGCATTTACTTGTGGTTGAGGAGAGACATTCGTTTGGAAGAAAGAAAACTCCTAAGGGCTAGCAGTTTAAGCGCAGGACAGTCGTCGACGAAAACCATCGGAGGGAAGAAGAAGAGTCAAGGTTAGGAAAGAAGAAATCGTCGTGTGAAGACTAACTTATCAAGGGTTTTGGCTTTTAAACTTCCCTCTGGAAATAGAGAAGCGAGGCCCATTAGCCCGGTAAAATGTTAATATACTTAAGGTAAAGTAGGGAAAAGTAAAATCTTGGCCCGATAAGCTAGCAGGAGGAAGATGAGAAGTTGAGTGAGGTAGGGCTGAAAAAAGGTGGTGGAAAAGGGGGTTTCTCACTTTGGAAGTCAAACTCAAAGCTTCGTTTGACTATTTTTTTTTTTGAGGGGGGGGGGGGAGGTGGCTAATGATACTGTTATACCATGATTTAAGAGTTGGAGAAAGGAACTATGAGTGGTAAGGTAAAGTATGAAGGAGGGAATGTAGTATAGGATATACAATCTGGTCCGGATATACCTGACTCGGGAAAATAGACCGAGTTGATGAGGTTGCAATCTAGGGTAGGATGGATAAGCCTGATGGGAAAAAAGTAACCCGAATAAATGAGTCAGGAACGACTTATGAATCAACTCAGGAAATGACTCAGAAAATTAAGGAGGGTGTAAGTGTGTGGGCCTGATGGTCGGCACAGGGCCAAATATCAACTCGCAGGCTGAGTTGAGTTATATGTACCTCGGTTTAAGTAAACCAGAAGGGTACAGGGGAATACGCCGGGAAAATAAGACAAGGGTGTAAAATACGGTATATATATATATATGGATTAACCCTTTAATTAATTGGGTTTAATTAGTGGGTTAATTGGGTCTAATTAGTGATTAGGTTGAGGATTGGACTTGGGCTGAAATTGTTGGGTTTTCTCTATTGGGCCGAAGCTGTTGGGCTCTCTCTATTGGGCCAAAGTTGTTGGGCTGGAAATGGGTTTGAACCAAATCGCCGAACAACCTTTACATGGCTTCCCGATTGCGATTTCCGGCTTCTTCCATCGCATCTGTTCGCCTCGCTCGCGATTCCTGCTTCTTCCTCGTTGCTTCCTCATTTTCCCCAATTTGAGCTGTTCCTCGCCAAGAGCTCTACACCGCTTCTTTTCCTTCACTCAAGAGTCGTCGGATCAGTCGCTAGCTCCGTCGGATGCCTGTAGCAGCAGCATCGGTTGATCTGCTATCGCCGACGCCGGAGCGAGCTTGACTTCGCCGCACCAGTCGGTTGTCTCCGCCCGATCGCCGCCTTCTCCATCGCAAACGACAGTAGCGCTACCGCCCTTGGTCGTCGGAGGTTACCTCGAGCAGAAGACACCGATTATCTGTCATTGCATTTTATTTTCTCTTCTGTCAGTGGTCATCGTCGCGTCATCACCGGAGCAACTCATTGAACACCACTGCCTCAATCGTCGCCGGGATGGCTGGTGAGTGGTTTAGCTGAGTTGTATGGCTTCCTTCCTCCCTGCAAGCGGTGGCGACCGGATCATTCTCGATGGTCTCCGCGGACGAGCTGGAGTGCGAGTGGTCGGGAGCTTGGATCGACAGCGACATTACTTTGCCAGATCGTGAGCTACCTTCGACGGATAGCTAACCTGTTGATGCTGTTGTGCCCTAGCCATTGCCTGTATCGTAGGTGAGTGGTTTTGTTTGGGTTTGTTTTCATCTGATCAGAGGTGTTGAATGGGTAGTTTCAGCCTCTGTTTGCCGCAGAGCTTGCAGCTGGGGGATCGGTGATCGAGCTCTATTCGGGTGGTGGCCGATGTGTGTGTATAAGATGAGAAGGTGAGTCAAAATTGTAACACTGTTTTAGATGTTGTTTGGATGCATTATGGTGAAATGTGTTGTTCTGTGGAGCTGTAAATGAAGTGATTTAGCAAGCTATTGAAGTGTGTTTTGGATTTCTGTTGTAGATAGTGAAATTAGGCAGTGAATCGTTGAGGGAAATGTGGATCAACAAAGCGATGGAAGCGAGGCTCGGATGGGTAAGCTTGAAATTGAAAGTTATGATTTGTAAGGATATGGATGCTTATAGTATTTATAGTTGTTGTAATCGATTGTTGATTATTAGTTGTGAACGTAGTAGATGTATGCACTTGCTAATTAAATTGGTGGGTATGTTCATGATGTTAAGGTGTATCAGATTGGGATAATCGATTTTTTAACTTGTATTCGAGGAAAGAACGTGGATATAGAAATGTAGTAGTTAACCTGTATATTTGTTAGGTGTTAGAACTTAATTGTAGTTGCCATTATATGCAGGTTTGGGATACGAAGCAGGTCCACGACCATGAGGATTATTCGAGCTTCGTATCAGGTGGGTAATATCTACCTGGTCCGGTAGTTTTGATCAAATTCTAGTGCATGAATTTGGATATATGTTTATACCTGTTTACCTTAAATCCACTCTTATTTAATCATATGCTTGTACTGCCTTGACCTTTGAGATATATACTCTGGTACTTCATTGATTATCTAGCTCGGATAGGAACTATAAACCCTATTATGTATTAGCTGATGGATGTTCAGTAAGTACAGGTGGTTAGGGTTATCTTTGTGACCTCAGATTGGGTTACTGTGTTACATCACTAGGGTTAGGTGATGAATTGGGTTATGGAGGTGATTGTTGTATCGTACACATATTAGTTGTGCATCTATGGTGGATTTAGTTGTCTGTGCATAGATAAATGTGTGTGGTTGTCAGTATATGGTTACGGACTAGAGGTCCTAGCATGATTGTATATCCATTATGGATCGTATATCTAGGTATGGTTATATGGATGGTCGATAGTATCTCGCTACTGACTAGAGGTCTTAGTGTGGTTGAGTATCAGATGAGTATGACTCTTTGTACGATAGAGAGAGTCTTGTGGATTGTAGTCCTTGCATAGTTGACTTTTGGTTGACCAGGACTCCCCATGGGATAGGGAGTGAGGCGAGGATACATGTATGGAGCTATGCATCATTACATTTCATGCATGCTATTGACTGGGTCTCCCTTGTGGTTGAGACGGGTCGTCAGTCATCCTACCTCCTCGGCCACTCGGGGTAGTGGTTGCAGGGTTGAGGGCAGAGCATTGGATGTGCCGCGCTCGACCACTATGGATGGTGGTAGCTGGAGATGCGCACCTGGGCACTGTGCAGAGTGGTGTTAGCACTCGCCCACTATAGACGGTGGTTGTGTGACGTGCAGTTGTCCTGTGTGCGGCGTTTGTCTACTCATGGGTAGGGACAGCGTGACTTGCAGCAGGGGCCCCTAGAAGTAGTTAGCTCTTTACGTTTATACACTACTCAGTCATACTACCCAACTCGGCCACTCGAGAGTAGTGGTAGCTGGAGTCGGGCTAGTTGTCATTTGTCGTGCCACCTTGGCCACTCTGGGGTCGTGGTTGGACGGGTCCGCAGATAGTGACCATGCATATGCACTGCTGATATATATGTATGCATGTATTTGATATATGTTTTACATATGCCTGTGAGATGCTGTATTTGATTGAGCTATGATTGTTGCATATGGTTGTTCATCATGATACATGCCATCTGCATTTTATATACTGCTATGTGTTGAGCATGATACATGCGTTGATTCAGACTATGGTATGCATTTGATTAGCATCATGTCATTGTGTGGTACGGACCGGGTTGTTATTACAGGTGATCATATACTATTCATATGTTGGAGTATTGGTCAGGTATGGGATTGACTTGGTACGTTATATGAGTTATGTTATTGTAAATGCTCGGATGATCTAGCATCCGGTTCTGATCACGTCGAATGCGTTGGTACATTACTTCATGTTCAGTTGATCAATTTAGTATATACACTGAGTATGACTTTACTGTAGTTACTTGTTATTAGAGTTGGATAGGACTGTATATCTATTGGACTCATGTTGTATACCTATAGATCTTCACATGTATACTTGTAGATCTCTTTACCCTATATGTTCATGCACTTTCTATATATTACCCCTGAGTTTATACTCACCACCCCGGGACCCTGGGCTTCCTATCGCCCAGGTAACAGGTAGAAGATTCCTTGGACGTTCGGAGCTCCGCCAGCTGATCCCATCTCACACCGGATGGATGGATATGTTTTTCCGTATTGTTGTATTACTATGGATTGTTGTTTTGGGGTCTTTACCCTGTATGGTTTCCGTAGTTGTGATATACGAATATGTTGTATGTATTTGGTCTTTGATTCGATTGCTGTTATGATTCTTGTCGTGTCAAGTCACTCCGGAGTGCATAGTTGGGTCCTTGTATTTTGTTTTATCTGTATTATGTTTCCGCTGTGTTTGATATGTTGATATCTTTATGTTATATTGTTATTGTGGGCATACGGACCTTGTATTAACCCGATATGTTGCCACGTACAGGGGAGATGTCGTTCGTTTGCTTTTCGGCACGGTATACTCTCGGGGCATGACAATTTTATTGGTATCAGAGCCCTAGGTTGCAAAGTCCATTTTCGGATTTTTATTTCTTTCGGGCATCGAGTTTTTCTTTACTCGGTTTTGGTTTTGTGAGTTCTGGGATCTGGCTGTTACGGACATCTCCGAGCTACAAGGGTTGAGGTATGTTAACTGTTATTACATATCCTTTTGTTGGCTATGCATTTAGTTGCTTATAACAGGGATAACTTGTAGGGTGTTGGTTAGTATTCGTAACCGTGGTTTGAGTTGACTATGGGAACGATATGTTGAGGTTATTAGACATGTATCTGCTATCGAAAAGGTAATTACCTTTGAGATCCGACTGATACCGAGTCGGAAAGCAGGGGTTAGTAGTCACATCTCTTGTGGAGATAAAGGATTATAGTCCTAAGATTTTCACTAATTAGGTTAGTCAGATCATTACCTATTGGGTGGGTAGTGGACAAGTGAGTATACTATTGTTGATGCAGATAGTAGAAAATTAGTGGATGATATTCATGGAGATTTTGATCCCCGGACTGGTCGTTCTAGGTTGTATAACATTGGGAGTACTTTTGGAGTACTTGACTTGGATTATACGAAGATAGTAGCGTTAGTTGAATACCATTATCCGGATCTAGCCGGTACTTGGTGGAAGAGATAGAAAGTAACCTACGGGAAATAATGTATCACTTGGTCATAGTTCAGTGATGTTGTGAGATAGTATTTCCCCATGTCATCTTCTTTGACTCATTGTCAGAGAATTCTTGGGCATCGAGTAGGGTGATCGTTTGGTAATGGGAGTACCATGCAGAGTCGTTAGACTTGCGAAGGTTACGACCACCTAATAGCTCGAGAATGTGATCGACATGTCTTAAGCCACCCACGTTTTATTGGTTGACATCTTGATCAGGATGTTTGGATCTCCTTCCAGATCCTACCGGAAGTCCTTAGACCGAGTCATGTGTATAGAAATGACTCCGTAGCAAGCGTTGTAAAGAGTTGAAGATTTGATAAGCAGATATTGCAAGTCAAATTATCGGAATTTGAAATCTCCAAATGTTGGATAAAAAGGAGAAAGATTAAGGTCATGAGTCATGAGCGACTATTGGAGAGTTTTCCGATCATAGAAGACCGATTACAGATTGTCAGTAGCTTCTCATGTTTATCAGTGAACTCAGAGGAAAGACTCCGAAGGGAGATGATGTGCGTGCAGTGTAGGTCATGACGAGACACAGAGCCAGATTATCCGATGGACCATTGTATCTGTTTCTACTATAAGCAGCCAGTATCTACGAAGAGAGTATGTATTTTGAAGACTCAGTTGAAGACTATGGATGATGCTTTCGAGCGGACGATCCACAACCTCGAAAGCCGAGTTATCACAGCAGATTATATTATCACATCAGCAGCGATCTACTACCTCAGACATAGTGGTGTTCTTTGATACTTCCCGTCGAGAGAAGAGAGTTACTCAGTACTATTAGCAGAAGACATCTCAGAAGACCCAGACCTTCAGACAACAACTGTTACTTTCCCAGACGTGGTTATGCTTTATACAGAGGAGAGATTTTATGATGATGGTCGTATCTACGCAGTATTCTCCAGTTGCAGCTATACCTTTCACAGAGATGGAACGTGCTATGATGTTGACAGTTCTTCAGTATTATACAGTCGGATGTGTATCCTTTGCCAGTACAACAGTGTTTACCATCTCCATTGCAGTTGTTTCAGTTGTACCTCAGTTCCAGCAGTTGATTTCAGTTCCTCCATGATAGTCTTTGCATCTACATGAGCTCAGCCGTCTAGAACAGATGATGGACAAGTTTACATGATTACTCGAGAAGAAGTATAGAAGACCGAAGGATCGGTCCTTCGGGGTATTACTTTAGGTTATCCTATTTGCAGATATATCGAGAGATACTGGTAGTTTACAGATATCTTTATCTAGAACATTCTTAGATAGGATTAGATGGGTTCCTATCGACTTACGGATTGGTGGTATCTCTACCGTCAGGCGAGATGTTGATCAACAATCAAGAAGTCAAGGGATACCCTTAGCTTTTGCTAGACATACCTCTACTATAGACATATCCTTACAGATAGTTGGATTGTTGGAGCGTTGGTATACATGACTCTCGGATGTACGTATAATCCGAGAGTATTCGGATGTAGTTACGGACGAACTCTCGGGCTGGTCACTGCATGGGCAAGTGGAATATGCGATTGAGGTGATTTCGGGAATAGTCCTGATATTGGGGACCTCATACCGGGAGATGATTTTGTGGGTATCAGTGTTGCTAAACACTATGGGAGATTTATCTGCCTCAGTGTTTCTTCTTGAGAAGACTTGTAACTCTTTGTAAGAAGAGAGACAGACCTTTGAGTTTATGCATCGATTATCGATGATTGGAATGTATTAGTTGAGAATGAGTATCCTTTGTTAGGGATAGACGATTTGTTTAGATCAGCTAAATAACACCTGTGTATACCCTAGGGTTGATCTACGATTGGGGTTGATATTGTAGTGACTTAGTGTCATACAATTATCATTGTCGATGTGACGAGTGAGCTATCATCAGCCTAAAGTAAAAGGATGCAGGTGTGTAGAAGACGACATTTCATACTTGGTATGAATTTTATGAGTGGTTGATAATGTCGTTAGACCTATCGACGATTTAGTCGTTCATGGATTTAAGGAATCAAGTACTCTTGGAGTATTTGAGATCGATTGTCATCATGTCTATGGAGGATATATTTATGGATATATCCACAATCTTAAGGGAAGTTGTGGTATCCCTAGATTGATTTGATATTTACCATAGGTGTGGGTAGGATGTTACTAGCAATACTATACCATCGACTTGTTTGACCAAGAAGGTGATGAAAATCACTTGGTTGGAAGTTTGTGAAGCTAGGTTTCAGGGCCTAGAGGGTGACTAACTTGTGCATTAGTATTAGTTAGTCCTTCCGTTGGGGATGAAAGGGTATTGCACATAGATGCAATATTTCAGGGTTTGGAGCGATCTCAATGTTGTTGAATGAGACGTATATTATGTGTACGCTAGTTGAGAAACTAGCGAGATGGGTCATTATAATCTTTCAGTTACTTTCAGTTCTGTGTGAGAGTGAATTTTGGACATTAGATTAATTTCTCTTGTGAGAATAAATCTTCGTCTTTGGGAAGGATAGTGGTTCTCAGAGTTGCATTCGCTTTAGGAAGAGTTGTTTCAGGAGACTCTTCATTCAAGAGTGATGATTTATTCGGAGTGTATTCAAAAATAGTGAGTATTGAGACGTTCCAGTTGGTGGAACGGTATGTGGGACATGGATGATTCCGTAGTTTGATGTTGGGTATGCCAACAAGCAAAGGTGAATATTGTGATCGGTAGGGTTACGTATCGTGATGAAGTGAGAGCCTAGTACTTTAGACTGTGTTGGGAGATTATCTAGAATTCAGAAGGGACTTGATAGGATTTGAATAATCGATGATCGATTAGCTAGGTCCGCTCATTTCCTTCTGAGCCGTAAGATGGATTTCGTTGGATCGCTTGACGGAATTATATCCATGGAGTAACCTTGAGTATCATTTCTGATAGTGATTCATGATTCACCTTACGATTCTGGCAAAGTTTCCCATCGATTACAGATATAGAGCTCCACTTTGGTACAGTCGTTTACCTTTTAAGAGGTCGGTTGAGAGTGTATATAAGAGTTGGAATATAATATTCGAGCTCAGTACCCCACTTAGTCACTTGAGGTGTAACTTTTCTCTGGATACTTGAGATGATTATTTTGACATATCATACAAGTATATAAGTCGGAAATTTGGGGACCAAATTTTTATAAGTGGGGGAGAATGTAAAATACGGTAAAATATACATATATATACGGTAAAATACGGTAATCCATATATATATATATATATATATATATATATATATATATATATGGATTAACCCTTTAATTAATTGGGTTTAATTAGTGGGTTAATTGGGTCTAATTAGTGATTGGGTTGAGGATTGGACTTGGGCTGAAATTGTTGGGTTTTTCTATTTATTGGGCCAAAGTTGTTGGGTTGGAAATGGGTTTGAACCAAATCGCCGAACAACCTTTACATGGCTTCCCGATCACGATTTCCGACTTCTTCCATCGCATCTATTTGCCTCGCTCGCGATTCCTGTTTCTTCCTCGTTGCTTCCTCATTTTCCCCGATTTGAGCTGTTCCTCGCCAAGAGCTCTCCTCCTCTTATTTTCCTTCACTCGAGCGTCGTCGGAGCAGTCGCTAGCTCCGTCGGATGCCTGTAGCAGCAGCATCGGTCGATCTGCTACCGCCGACGCCGGAGCGAGCTTGACTTCGCCGCACCAGTCGGTTGTCTCCGCCCGATCGCCGCCTTCTCCATCGCAAACGACAGTAGCGCTGACGCCCTTGGTCGTCGGAGGTTACCTCGAGCAGAAGACACCGATTATTTGTCATTGTGTTTTATTTTCTCTTCTGTCGGTGGTCATCATCGCGTCGTCACCGGAGCAACTTGTTGAACACCACTGCCTCAGTCGTCGCCGGGATGGCTAGTGAGTGGTTTAGCTGAGTTGTATGGCTTCCTTCCTCCCTGCAAGCGGTGGCGATCGGATCATTCTCGATGGTCTCCGCGGACGAGCTGGAGTGCGAGTGGTCGGGAGCTTGGATCGACAGCGACATCACTTTGCCAGATCGTGAGCTGCCTTCGACGGATAGCTAACCTGTTGATGCTGTTGTGCCCTAGCCATTGCCTGCATCGTAGGTGAGTTGTTTTGTTTGGGTTTGTTTTCATCTGATCAGAGGTGTTGAATGGGTAGTTTCAGCCTCTGTTTGTCGCAGAGCTTGTAGTTGGGGGATCGGTGATCGAGCTCTATTCGGGTGGTGGCCGATGTGTGTGTATAAGACGAGAAGGTGAGTCAAAACTGTAACACTATTTTAGATGTTGTTTGGATGCATTATGGTGAAATGTGTTGTTCTGTAGAGCTGTAAATGAAGTGATTTAGCAAGCTATTGAAGTGTATTTTGGATTTCTATTGTAGATAGTGAAATTAGGCAGTGAATCGTTGAGGGAAATGTGGATCAACGAAGCGATGGAAGCGAGGCTCGGATGGGTAAGCTTGAAATTGAAAGTTATGATTTGTAAGGATATGGATGCTTATAGTATTTATAGTTGATGTTGTAATCGATTGTTGATTATTAGTTGTGAACGTAGTAGATGTATGTACTTGCTAATTAAATTGGTGGGTATGTTCATGATGTTAAGGTGTATCAGATTGGGATAATCGAGTTTCTAACTTGTATTCGAGGAAAGAACGTGGATATAGAAATGTAGTAGTTAACTTGTATATTTGTTAGGTGTTAGAACTTAACTGTAGTTGCCATTATATGCAGGTTTGGGATACGAAGCAGGTCCATGACCGTGAGGATTATTCGATCTTCGTATCAAGTGGGTAATATCTACCTGGTCCGGTAGTTTTGATCGAATTCTAGTGCATGAATTTGGATATATGTTTATACCTGTTTACCTTAAATCCACTTTTATTTAATCATATGCTTGTACTGCCTTGACCTTTGAGATATATACTCTGGTACTTCATTGATTATCTAGCTCGGATAGGAACTATAAACCCTATTATGTATTAGCTGATGGATGTTCAGTAAGTACAGGTGGTTAGGGTTATCTTTGTGACCTCAGATTGGGTTACTGTGTTACATCACTAGGGTTAGGTGATGAATTGGGTTATGGAGGCGATTGTTGTATCGTACACATATTAGTTGTGCATCTATGGTGGATTTAGTTGTCTGTGCATAGATAAATGTGTGTGGTTGTCAGTATGTGGTTATGGACTAGAGGTCCTAGCATGATTGTATATCCATTATGGATCGTATATCTGGGTATGGTTATATGGATGGTCGATAGTATCTCGCTACTGACTAGAGGTCTTAGCGTGGTTGACTGTCAGATGAGTATGACTCTTTGTACGATAGAGAGAGTCTTGTGGATTGTAGTCCTTGCATAGTTGACTTTTGGTTGACCAGGACTCCCCATGGGATAGGGAGTGAGGCGAGGATACATGTTTGGAGCTATGCATCATTACATTTCATGCATGCTGTTGACTGGGTCTCCCTTGTGGTTGAGACGGGTCGTCAGTCATCCTACCTCCCCGGCCACTCGGGGTAGTGGTTGCAGGGTTGAGGGCAGAGCATTGGATGTGTCGCGCTCGGCCACTATGGATGGTGGTAGCTGGAGATGCGCAGCTGGCCACTGTGAAGAGTGGTGTTAGCACTCGCCCACTATAGATGGTGGTTGTGTGATGTGCAGTTGTCCTGTGTGCGGCGTTTATCTACTCATGGGTAGGGACAACGTGGCTTGCAGCAGGGGCCCCTAGGAGTAGTTAGCTCTTTATGCTTATATGCTACTCAGTCATACTACCCAACTCGGCCACTCGAGAGTAGTGGTAGATGGAGTCGGGCTAGTTGTCATTTGTCGTGCCACCCTGGCCACTCTGGGGTCGTGGTTGGACGGGTCCGCAGACAGTGACCATGCATATGCACTGCTGATATATATGTATGAATGTATTTGATATATGTTTTACATATGCCTGTAAGATGCTGCATTTGATTGAGCTATGATTGCTGCATATGGTTGTTCATCATGATACAAGCCATCTGCATTTTATATACTGCTATGTGTTGAGCATGATACATGCGTTGATTCAGACTATGGTATGCATTTGATTAGCATCATGTCATTGTGTGGTACAGACTGGGTTGTTATTACAGGTGATCATATACTGTTCATATGTTGGAGTATTGGTCAGGTATGGGATTGACTTGGTACGTTATATGAGTTATGTTATTGTAAATCTGTTCAGGAAGATCTAGCATCTGGTGTTACAGACCGTCAGGTACGTTGGTACATTACTTTATGTTCAGTTGATCAGTTTAGTATATACACTGAGTATGACTTTACTGTAGTTACTTATTATTAGAGTTGGATAGGACTGTATATCTATTGGACTAATGTTGTATACATGTAGATCTTCACATGTATACTTGTAGATCTCTTTACCCTATATGTTCATGCACTTTCTATATATTACCCCTGAGTTTATACTCACCACCCCGGGACCCTGGGCTTCCTGTCGCCCAGGTAACAGGTAGAAGATTCCTTGGACGTTCGGAGCTCCGCCAGCTGATCCCATCTCACACCGGATGGATGGATATGTTTTTTCGTATTGTTGTATTACTATGGATTGTTGTTTTGGGATCTTTACCCTGTATGGTTTCCGTAGTTGTGATATACGAATATGTTGTATATATTTGGTCTTTGATTCGATTGTTGTTATGATTCTTGTCGTGTCAAGTCACTCCGGAGTGCACAGTTGGGTCCTTGTATTTTGTTTTATCTGTATTATGTTTCCGCTGTGTTTGATATGTTGATATCTTTATGTTATATTGTTATTGTGGGCCTACGGGCCTTGTATTAACCCGATATGTTGCCACGCACAGGGGAGATGCCGTCCGTTTGCTTTTCGGCACGGTATACTCTCGGGGCGTGACAAAGGGTCATCCAAGAAAAATGGTTGAGTTGATGGAGAAGTCAGAAGAGCTGACTAGGAAAAATAAAGACCTTTAGGGGAGAAAGAGAGGATAAAGAAAAGGGAAGGACGCTCCTCGATACGCTTGCTCATAAGAGTTTGCTACATGGTATAACAAACTAGGACCCCACATAAGATTCTCACGAGTTTCCATTTACTATCTTCCTAACAGAATTATTCCTCAAGAAAAAGGGGCCCTCCACATGGACGATGATCTCGGTAATTTTTTACATCACAATTGGCTCCAGGAGAGCATGTAAAAAGGGGGTGATCGATTCCATTCACAGAGGTTCTAGACACTCAACGGGGGCGACATTGAGGGGAGAGGAGCTTTCACGAAGGGGAGGAGGACGACCAAAGGAGAAGGAAAGGGAGAAAATCAGAGAAGGGAGAAGAAGGCGGAGTGTTATTTCAATTTCATTCATCTCTTTGCTTTGTGTATATCTTGATTTGTAAGGGGTTTTCTCCACCTCCAGAAGTGTTCCTGAGAAGGAGGGATTTTATAGTCGAGGTGTTTTGTATCGTAGCTCGCTCTAGATCTTATCCTGTGGAGTAGGAATTAGAATTCCGAACCACATTAAATCTTGAGTCATCATTCTCTGTTGCTTGCTTCATCGTTATTCACCTTTATTGTTGCAGCTGGAGAGGACTCTAAGCCTCCTTGACATCCTCGTCTCCTTAAGAGGAGGTAAAAAATCCGTGTCACATCACTGACATTTTAAAGTGTCGTTATATCTCTAGCTAAATTGGGACACTTTTGATGTTAGCTTTGATATTGTATAGCGACATTATAAAATATCAGGAATGCAAGAAAGGTCTAAAATAACATTACTTTATAGGGTGTTTTTCAATGATATCACTAAAATCGTTAATGTCATCAAAAATATACTAAATGGGCATTTATAAGTGTCCTAAAAAACCATTATTCATATAGTGAATATACAATATGCATTAACTTGTAATTCATAAGCCTCATTACTCAATGTGATTTTTCTCATGACAGTAGCATAGATCTCTCTGATTCACTCAAACAAAACTTTCAGCTGACTCAGAAGGAGGAGTGGTATATAAGGGAATCAGGTCAATAGGTTGACGAGTTTTCAAACCATACATGATCATGGATGCACTATAACCAATAAATTGATTTATTGAGTTTTTGCGAGTGAAGTCAACATGTGGTAAGTTAGACAATTAAGAATTTGAGATCAAATTCTTAGTGTGATTGGTCATACACATATATGGGGGTTTATAAGATAACTTTGTCTAAGTATGCTCTCAAGTTTCAGATGGTATCATTTTTGAATGGCATTGTCTTTTTTTTTCTTTTCAAATGTGCATTGTGTGAGAAGATAGTGGGGTTGTTTCAAAGATTAGGTCATTTTAGTGAGTAAGTTAGGTTTGGGCTCTAGTTTGTTAGATTTAGCTAGGTTGACTTCTTTGTTGTATCCTTGTTTTAAGGCTAAGACTTTGTGTAGACATTTGGATGATATATGACCTTTGTCATGCTAATTTAAATATTAAAATTAGGATTTTTGTAGTTTTCCTAATGGCTTGCATATTTATCTCTTTTTTTTTCGCATGATGGTAGTTCCAAGATAGATCGGGCTAGGAGGCTTTGCTAGATTGTGATGATGGTCTATAAGTAGGATTGTTACTTATTGAGAGGCTTAATTAATGCACGTAAAATGTTTTCATAAAGCACTCAATCTCATCCGACTTTTGATAAGCTTTGTCAATCGAAGTTGAGACAAATAATTTTACTTATTTTTGAATTTCAGGTCTCAATTCATCAATGAAGTAAATCAAAATTTAACTAGGGTTTAATTTGAAGTCACAAAACATTCGTAAACTTTTAAATTTATTTAGATATTCATTTACACTATCTTTGATTGTTCTAGATTGATCTATAAAATATATTGTTGTTTTCTAAAGTATTAATATATTTTCTAATTAGAATTCATTTTATTTCTATCCAATGTGTGATTGATTATTCTCCATTTGCTATGTATTGATTTTTTACACTATGCAAGTATTTTTTTTTGTTGAACCTATAATTTTGAATCTTACAAATCGTAGTTGGTTAATTTCGATCATATTGTACTAGTCAAAATAATTCTCAATTTTGTCAACCCCATTAAGAAATGTATTTGGTTTTGACTGACTATCGAAGTTAGGGATATCTAATTTGACTTGGTCAGTAGTATCTTTTTCTAGTCTAATTTTAAATTTAGATTTAATTAGATATATACCTAGGTTGGGTTTGATAGTTCCAATGTGGATGATGAATAGATAATTGTTGAGTTATGCATGATATGTGCATGATTTGCGTGCTTAAGACTCGTGTTCTTTACTAGATTGTCAACAACATAGGTTTTAAATCATTATAGATTTTCCACTCTAAATCGGTAAATCTTAAGTTCATCTTTCAAAAGCTTAAATTCAGTATCTACCTCTCTAATAGTGGAGCCTCTCTAATAGTTGAGTTTTTCATCATGGTGACGTGGAGGTTTGACAAGTAATGAGAATTATAAACTTAGGATGATTTAAGAAAAATAAGTAGGAAATTCAATGAATAATGATGAAATAAATAGTAAATTTAATTAAATAATAATTTCGGGAAAGATAAGAAATAAAATGATTATAAAATAGAGAAAAATAATGAGAAAATAATATAATGCATATGAAGTAATTAATTTATTTCATTAAGTAATACAATTTTCAAAGAAGGAACAATGTTACCGTGTTGATGCGAGCCTTCTTATTGCATAATTATTTAAAAGTGCATTAGCAAGCTTAATCTCCTCTACTTGTGATCTTCTATATTATAGGTAGTTGTCGTGAGGCAACAATGATGATGACAACAACAAAGATCGGGAGGTGATGGTCTAAGACAATGATGAATTTGATGACAGAGAAAAAATGATTGTTGGAGAATCGTGGCCCGACTAGAAGGGGGTTGAATAGCCTCGATGTTCGTCGATGGAATTCTCACGTCTTAATTGTCTACGATAATGATTAGCGCAGCGAAAATACTAAGAACAAGATAATTAAAACTAAAGCAAAAGTAAAGAGAAAGAAGCAATCGCAAACACAATGATGTAATGTGGTTCACGACCCTTGCCGCTGATCCACGGACGATTCGTATGGCGAATCACTCCTCAACTCAATGCATTAGTCTCTCCTTTAGCTTAAACAAGGTGGAGATAACCTCTTTACAACAATTTCTCCCTCTTATAATAAGATAGAGCTAAGAACAAGGAAGAGGAGAGAAAACACGTTTAGGGCACTTGGGAATATGAATATGAGTGAAGCATTAGGTGCCCCAAGGCCCCCAACCCCTCTTTTTATAGGGAAGAGGGGTTTCTTCCCGTTGGACATGCAACAGTCGACTGTTGCATGCCATCAGTCGACTGCTTCCATTCCAAGGACTTCTGACCATGCCAGATCGCGATCGCATAATTAATGACACATAGGGCAATGACCCATCATGCCCATCACCGACCGATCAAGCCATCACCAAGTGATCCAGTGCAATCGATCGACTAAAAACCCTTCGTGCCCACGACCACCTTCAGAATGATCGCCGTCCCTTGGCGATGATCACAAACCCTAGCGATCATTGTCAAACCCTAGCGATGATCGCTAGGATAGAAACACTTCAAGACACCACCAACAATCACGACTCGGTAAAACCTCAAACAAACACTTGTTTGAGCATCCGACGGTCCATTTGTCGGGTAGAAACCTCAAACTCATGTATGAGCATCCGACTTATCTAATTGTCGGGTAAAACTTCAAACGCAAGTTTTGAGCATTCGACTTGTCGGGTAAAATCTCAAACCTAAGTTTGAGTGGCTGACACTTGAATTAGCCATTTGACCAAGTTCACCTATGAGCTACCCTGTCCCGGGTTACAATTGCTCAATCTCTCATCTTCCAATGGAGTCCCTCATTGAAGCTCTCTTCATCCGGCCATGTCCTTCGGATGCACTAAGCCCACGGCTCCTCCGGTGCCATCCTTCACGTCTCGCCCTGAAGTTTGATTCCTTTGGCGTCACTCCAATGCTCCTCGTCCGACGGTCCCTCAGATGCACCAAGCGCATGACTTCCGCAATGTCATCCTTCACCGACTCAAGGATCCGAGCCATGAGATGGTGAACTCCTCAATGCTTTCATCAAGTAAACACATGTGTGATTCACTTAAGTCCTGCACAACTTAAACACACACATCAAATCACATAATCAACCTAACTTAAACCCTTTGCCACAAACATCAAAACCAAATTATACTTGGATTGCTTGCCCTAACCACTACAAAAAATGTAGTCTTTGGCGACAAATTTTGCAACGAATTTTGAATAAAAATTCGTTTCAAAATTTGTTTGCAATAATTTTTTTTCGCTAAAAATAATTCACCGCTAAATTTGGCAACGAAAATAAAAAATTCGTCACAAAAATTGCAACGAATAAAATTTTCGTTGCAAAATTCGTCGCCAAATTTGACGATGAAAATAATTATTCGTTGCCAAATTTGGCGATGAAACATAGTTCGTCGCCAAATCTGCGACGAAAAAAATAGTTCATCGCCAAATTTGCGACGAAAAATATTTCGTCGCCAAATCTGCGACGAAAAATTAGTTCATCGCAAAAATTTGGCGACTAAAATAACTATTCGTCGCCAATTTTGGCGATGAAAATAACTATTCATCGCCAAATTTAGCGACGAAAATAATTATTCGTTGCCAAATCTAAGACGAAAACTCAACATGTCGTTCTCGTGGTCAACTCAAACCACGGTTACGAATACTAACCAACACCCTACAAGTCATCCCTGTTATAAGCAACTAAATGCATAGCCAACAGAAAGATATGTGATAATAGTTATCATACCTTAAACCTTGTAGCTCGGAGATGTCCCGCAACAGCCAGATCCCAGAACTCACAAAACCAAAACCGAGTAAAGCAAGATTCGATGTTTGAACGAAATAAAATTCGAAAGTGGACTTTGCAACCTAGGGCTCTGATACCAATAAAATTGTCACGCTCCGAGAGTATGCCAAGCCGAAGATAATCGGACAGCATCTCTCCTGTACGTGATATAATTCTCTGATATACATAAAGCCTTTCAGCCACAATCACATAACAAATATATATATATATAATCCATACAAACACAGCGGAAGATACTGACAAATAATACAAAGACTAACTATGCACTTCGGAGTGACTTGACACAACAAGAATCATAATAGAAACCATATAAAAGGTCAAATACATACAACACATCCGTATATCACAAATACAGAAATGATATAGGATAAAACCCAAAAACATCAATCCATAAGAATACAACATCGATATGGAAATACTATCCAACCATTTGGTGTGAGTGTTGGATTTTCCGAGCCGCAAAAACTGCTTTTTGTGTTGTGGAAACCCCGGAACTCCGGCCACGAATCCGTCCGAAGATGTATTAAAACTAAAACATGTATGTGTTTACAAAAACCCTAGATCTACCTTAGATATATAAGGTGAGATCATTACCCTCGATGCGATGCCCTTCGTAAATCCCGCTCGTCCAAAAGCTTCGCCGGAACTCAAGAACGTCAAGTGCACACTCCTCTATTGGTATCCACACAAGCAATAGGTGGAGAAAACACACCCTTGAGTGTGCTAGCACCCTATGGATGGTTCAGCCAAAGAGAGGGATGGGAGAGCAAGCTTGAGAGGAAGATGATCCAAGGAAGAAGATGAAGTTGTGTAACTCACAATAAAATGAATACCCCATCTAATGGAGTGGTCGGCCACTTCAAGGCTTGGGAGGTTACATGCATGCATGTAACTCCTCCAAGAGCCAATCTTGGTCTCCCTCATGAGGTGGCACCACATGCTAAGTCAATGATGATGTGGAGCATCATCATTGGCCGGCCATGCCAAGTCATCATCATGACATGACATTTGGTCAAGTTAAACTTGACCTTTCATCTTCCCTCTCAAGTCAAGTCAAACTTGACCTTTTATCTCCCATGGTTGATCAAATCCAACCATTTGATTCAAGTCAATTTAATTTAATGAATCTCTATTCATTAATTTAAATTGATTTGATGAATCAAATCTAAATTAGACTCATTCAACACTTGAATCAAATTGAGTCCAACTCAATTAGTCTAATTAGGATTACTCTTAATCCAATTTGGTTCATCCCATGAACCTAATCCTCATGGTTCATCATATGAACCTAATCTCCATCTAATTGCCCTTTGTGTGTGACCCTATAGGTTCTTGTAACGTTGAAAATGTCCCTAAATCAATTTAGGAACATAAGCAATGAGCAGTATCTAACAACACATCATTGCTACCCAAGTTACAAGAATGTTGAGCTCCAACATCACCTTTGTGACTACTAATTGTGTCTCTCACAATATGTGACAATGTCCCTCTATCCTTGACATCTAGATTGACCAATCGAGGCATAGACCGTGTCATCCTCAGTACAATCTATATCTTGAACTCCAAGTAGACTCACTCTAATCAAATGAGCTCAATATCTCATATTGACTCATTTGGGCATGGCCATGCACTTCGTGGTCTCACTCTATCAAGAATATCGATGTCACCCCCGTCATATAGGAGGGATAAATCCCATCTACATCACTCACATCCCTCCGCATAATTTATTACATACCCAGTAATCGCCTTTATAGTCCACCCATTTACGGGTGACGTTTGACGAAGCCAAAGTATGCAACTCCTTATGTAGGGAACCATGGTGACTTCAGGTCTAAGGACTAATAGTCATACTAATAGCCACATCAGAAAGTATATGACACTCATATAACGATCCATGATACTTTCTCATGGCGGGTCATTCAGTATACATTCTCCAATGCATACCCATGTGTCAACTTGATATCTCATATCCATGACTTATGAGATCAAGTCATCGTGTTGACCTACATGCTAGTCTCTATGCATTAACATTATCCCTGAATGTTAATACTTGACTAGGAATGATTAAGAGTAGTGTTCTCTATATCATCTCATTATCGATTCAACCAATCGATTGATATAGATAAGAACCTACTACTTAAGGGCATTATTATATTTAGTTATTTGGCACCAATACAAGTAAATATAATAACCATACCTTTATAAATAGGAATATGATACAATGAAGTCCATACAACAATCATCACATGATTGGCTCTAGGGCTTTCACTAACAATCTTCCACTAGCACTAGTGTCAATCACCGTAGTATCTAATACCCAATGACCTAGTGTGACCATCATGCTTTTTCTGTGCCAAAGCCTTGGTCAAGGGATCTGCGATGTTAGCCTCTGTGGGTACTCTGCAAATCTTCACATCTCCTCTATCGATAATCTCTCGAATGAGATGGAAGCGCCGTAGTATGTGTTTGGTCCGCTGGTGTGAGCGAGGTTCCTTAGCCTGTGCAATCGCTCCATTGTTGTCACAATATAGCTCTATGGGATCTGCTATGCTAGGAACCACCCCAAGCTCAATAATGAACTTGCAAATCCAAACTGCCTCCTTTTGTGCCTCAGATGCAGCAAATATACTCGGCTTCTGTTGTAGAATCAGCAACTGTGTTCTGCTTCAAACTCTTCCAGCTCACCGCGCCACCATTCAAGCAAAACATGAACCCTGACTGCGATCTATAATCATCCTGGTCAGTTTGGAAGATGGCATCGCTATAACCCTTTACAGCTAGCTCCTCATCGCCTCCAAATATCAAGAAATATTCTTTAGTCCTTTTCAAGTACTTAAGAATATTCTTGACTGCTATCCAGTGACGCTCACCTGGATCTGACTGGTATCTACTCATCATGCTCAAAGCATACGAACATCAGGACGAGTACACAGCATGGCGTACATGATAGATCCTATAGCAGATGCGTAAGGGATCTTATCTATGCGGTCTCTCTCCTCTCTAGAAGAGGGACTTTGAGTCTTCGAAAGACTCACACCATGTGACATCGGTAGAAGTCCCTTCTTGGAATTCTGCATGGAAAACCGTAGTAATACTGTGTCAATGTATGTACTCTGACTTAGGCCAAACAATCTCTTAGATCTATCTCTATAGATCTTGATGCCTAAAATACAGGCTGCTTCACCTAAGTCCTTCATTGAGAAGCATGTCCCCAGCCAAGTTTTCACAGACTGTAGCGAAGGGATGTCATTCCCAATGAGCAGTATGTCATCCACATACAATACAAGGAAGACAATTGTATTCCCATTAACCCTCTTGTAGATACAGGGTTCATCTTCATTCTTGATAAAACCAAACTGTTTGATCACATCATCAAATCGAAGATTCCAGCTCTGAGAGGCTTTCTTTAGCCCATAAATGGACCTTTGCAGCTTGCATACTTTCCCAGTATGCTGTGGATCTTCAAAACCCTCAGGTTGTGTCATGTACACATCCTCGAGTAAGTTTCCATTCAGAAACATGGTTTTGACATCCATCTGTCAGATCTCATGTAATGCAATAGCGTGGTATCTTTACTTGATAGCAAGCAAGATCCGAATGGACTTAAACATCGCCACTGGAGAAAAGGTTTCATCATAGTCAATACCATGAATTTGCTTGAAACCTTTAGCCACTAATCGGCCCTTATAGGTATGCGTAAGTCCATCCATGTCAGTCTTTCTCCTAAAGACCCACTTACACCCAATGGGTTTGACCCCTTCAAGTGGATCAACCAAAGTCCATACTTGGTTGGTGTACATGGATTCCATCTCGGACCTCATGGCCTCTAGCCATTTCTCAGAATCTGAGCTCATCACAGCTTCCTGATAGGAGGTAGGCTCATTCTCAATGAGCATAACGTCATCATGGTCAGACAAGAGAAATGAATATCTCTCAGGCTGACGACGTACCCTATCAGACCTACGAAGAGGTAGGTCTACATAAATAGGTGGTTGTTCCACAACCCTTTGTGCAATAATCTCATCACCCACAACACTTTGTGGTTCCTGTCCAACCTCCATCAAGGCCTCAGTGCTATGGTCCTTATCTTGAATTTCTTCAAGATCGAACGTACTCCCACTAGTTTTTCTAAAAATAAAATCACTTTTTAGAAAAACCCCAATCTTTGCTACAAACACTTTGTGCTGACTGGGAATGTAGAAGTAATATCCTTTTGTACCCTTGGGATATCCAACAAAATAGCACCTATCGGATTTAGGTCCCAGTTTGTCTGAGACTTGACGTCGAACGTAAGCCTCACAACCCCAAATCCTCATGAAAGATATCTTGGGATTTCTCCCTGTCCATATCGTATATGGTGTCTTTATCACAGCCTTGGATGGTACACAGTTAAGGGTAAAGGCTGCTGTGTCTAGAGCATATCCCCAAAAGGATATAAGAAGATCTATGTGACTCATCATAGATCGTACCATATCTAATAGGGTACGATTCCTCCTTTCGGATACACCATTCCACTGTGGTGTTCCAGGAGGAGTAAGTTGGGATCGAATCCCACACTCAGCTAGATAGTCACCAAACTCATGGCTAAGGTATTCACCACCTCGATCTGATCGAAGTATCTTAATACTCTTGCCAAGCTGGTTTTGTAGTTCATTCTTGAATTCTTTGAACTTTTCAAAGGATTCTGATTTATGTGTCATGAGATACATGTTGGTGCAATCGGCCCAGGTCACGATTGACCAGGACTCGAGTTTGACTCGAGTGATGTTTTGATGTTTCGACAAAAACATATGACAATGTAATTGTCATTTGGTGAAGTCCAAGTCTTGAGTACTTGGCAAGGAAAGTCCAAGCATGGTCTTGGCATGGAAAGTCCAACATGGGTTGGCAAGGAAAGTCCAAGCATGGTCTTGGCATGGAAAGTCCAACATGGGTTGGCAAGGAAAGTCCAAGCATAGTCTTGGCATGAAAAGTTCAACATGGGTTGGCAAGGGAAAGTCCAAGCTTGAGTCTTGGCATTTGAAGTCCAAGGGGTTTGATATTGGCTGCGTAAAGTCCAAGCGGGAGTCTTGGCAGCATAAGACCAATGGTTGGCGGCGTAAAGTCCAAGCGGAGTCTTGGCAGCATAAGTCCAATGGTTGGCGGCGTAAAGTCCAAGCGGAGTCTTGGCGGCGTAAGTCCAATGTGCCTTGGTGGTGTAGACACCGTTAGCATGACATAGCCGACGGAAGCACCTGAAGGCTAGCGCGATGGATGAACAAGTCATGGATGACTTGGAGGGATCCGAGAGGCGTGAGGCTGATGGAGGTGGCTAGAAGGCTTAGGTCTAGGCTAAGGGTGGTCTAACAAGTATGGGAGAACCATACTTGGGTTAAAACCTCATGTTTGAGGTGTGCCCGATCGGTGTGCCATGTGGCGATCGGCCCGGTGCCATGTCGATCGACCGAGTCAACTAGGGTTTGGTGTGGGTTATGGCCTAGCGATCGCCGGATGTGGGCGCGATCGATGATGGCTCGGCGCGATCGTGATCGTGTAATCGATCGTGGTGCTCGAAATCGGCCACGAGAATGGAGTCGAGACTCATTGGTCAAGTGAGGACTCCATCACCGATCGATGGTCACAAGCGATCGTGATGAAGGTTCCGCTGGACTTATCCTGGATCTAACCGTTGTATCACAACGAGTGGCATCATCGGTGATGGTCCCGTCGATCGGTGATCGACTTTTTCCAAAGACAATATATGGAGCTCGTGATGGAGGAAAAACCAATCGATTTCTTGGATGTCTTGAGGCGATTTGCTGTTGCAAATCAGGGTCTTCAACCACGATTCAAGTGATCAACAAGCAAGCAATCCAAAGGCATTTGTAAAGTTGTTTTCTTTACTAGTTTTACATTGTATTATTGTATATTGCTTGTATTCGTATCTTATTGTTGTAAGATTAATTGTACGAGGTTTCTCCGCCTCCGGATTGTTCCGAGAAGGAGTTATTTTATAGTGGTGTGTGATTGGCATCGCTAGGGCTCGTTTGAGCCCGATCCGTGGAGTAGGAACCGTGCGGTTCCGAACCACGTTACATACTCGTGTTTGTGTGTAATTGTCTATTTCGTTATTGTTATTATTATCTATATTCCACCGCACTAACGAAATTATAGACACGAATGCGAAAGAATTCCATTGACGCTATTCACCCCCCCTCTAGCCATTCCAAATATTCCCAACAAGTGGTATAAGAGACCGGGGCTCTTCTACGGACTAACCGCCCTGAGCTAAGACAAGAGGCTAGAGGGTGAAGATGGAATTCCAAGACAAGCTTGGATGGGATATCAATACTCCACCTCCATATGATCCAGAAGATTTTCCGGCGTGGAGAGCAAGAATGGAAACATTCTTGATGATGAATGATGGTATTTTTTTCCGCAAGTGCACGGTTGTTGTCAAGTAATAAAAATATCGATCCCACAGGGATTGGGTCAATTACCGAGTGGTCGTGATACCAAGTTATCTAGTCAATCGAATTGTGGTTTAAGCAAAGAACCTGAGAAGTCAAGAACGACGAATGAGAAGAACGAGCTGAAAGTCAAGAGTTGAGGAGAATCTCAGGATATGGGTTTCACCACGTCGACGATTTATAAGGTGATTTAATTCTTTCCTACCCTTATTAGAGTTGTTTTGATGGAACCTATCCTAAGGTAAATCAACGGCCCCTTTCGAGGTCTACGTTAACTGTACCTATCAAACTCAATTTACCTGTCACGGTGTTCGAGCATAGGGGATCATAATCAGCTAAGGGGACCTGTCACGAGACCCCCGCAAACCTCCCTATGTCTTTCCTCCGTTACTTGGTAAAAACTGGATTTGATAGATCCATTAAATTCATGAGAGTTCCTCTAGAGTCAAATTTTCTCTTCATGGTAGGCTTGCACACGGGACCATAATCAGCTAAGGAGACCTGTCACGAGACCCCCGCAAGCCCTCATAGATACACTACCGCTACTAGTAGGAGTTATTCCCTAGTTGGTTCTGGCTTTCGGGAACTCGGGTTCACTGTTAGGTACTTCCCCTTTGCTCCTTAGGTTTATCAATAAGAATCCAAAAGAACCAGATCAAAATAAACAATAGTTCAGGTAGTATAGATTATATCATCCGTCATAAATTGTCAAGGGCTACTCCCCCATCCTAAGATTACAGGATACTACTCCATAGTCTGACAAGAATTACTAGAGAAAGAAATTACGATACTGGGTGCCATATCCTTCTTCTGCCGACTCCTTCTCTTTATCTTCTTCTGTCGTCGATCTCTGACCACCTGCCGTCCCCCTTTAGGGTTAGAATCTCTCCTCTTTTATAGCCTTGGCCTCCTCTTCAATTAAGGCAATAAATTTCCCCATAATTGAGATGAAGATCCTGATTGCTCACAGAAAAGGAATTCTGGAATCAGGCCAACACGCCCGTGCCAAATGAGGGCACTGGCGTGTCGGGCATTTCCTCGGCGTGTTGCGCTCAGGCTGGGCGTGTCGCTGGAACCCTTGACACAGGCGTGTCGATCTTTGAACTAGGGTGTGTCGGCTACTGGCTCTCATGACACGGGCGTGTTGATTTCTAACACGCCTGTGTTGTTTTGATACGCCTGTTTCTTCGCCCTGTTAACACAAAAACACCCAAAAGCAGTCTCTTCGTCCAAAATATGCTAAACTTTAACTGAATCATGATAAAATACATGCCTAGGATATGAAATGTGATAGAATGCATGTATATGGAGTAGTGAAAACATAGCATGATTTACACTCATCAAAATCCCCTAGTCCTAAACTTTTGCTTGTCCTCAAGCAAAGAAAACCCAAAAGACAACTTAATTGTGGAAATGCTAGACACCATCCAGAGGTATACAATCTGATCTTAATCTTTTCAAATCATTCCTAGTTGCCAAGTTTGAAAGATCCCTATATAGTGAAAAGGTGGACTAAAGTCATTGGACACCAATCTGGACTTGACATCCCTTCTATCGTAGAACATTCTTATTTAGGCATAGAGGCACTTAGCCTTAATTTAATGCATGGATCATTCTTACCTATCATCAAAAGGTCTCAAAGGAGCACTTTCTAAGAAGAGAGAAGGAAAGGAATTACAGAGAGCATTTCCCCAGTAACTAGTTAGTCTCAAAGGGGCACCTTTTAGGTGTTTCCCCAGTAACTACTTGGTCTCAAAGGGGTGCTTGAAAACAATTCCAGTAAACCCTTTTTTTTTTTTTTAAACATACTTCTAGTGAAAGTGTTTCTCCAGTAACCAAGTTGCGCAAGTAAGTCTCCAATGGAAAATCGAGTACTCGTCCGATATAGGGGATTTAAATCTTTTCATTGGATACCTCAGACCTATAGACCGTGTTAGAAGTGAAATAGGGTTCTTATCAAATAGACAAAAAGGAATATCATGATCCGACCAATGTTCAGTTGTATTACGCTAGATGATATAAAAAATGCACTGTTATGATATATGAAAAGATGCAAACAAAATGGCAGTATCCAAACTAAAAATCTAAGTAGAGATAGAACAAACAATAAAGGATGTGCATCGAAACTCACAAAATAGTTCAAGGTGGTCAATGGTCATCGTCTTCACTACTAGCATCCTCCTCTGCCCACCTTCGTCGCTCCCGTAAAATTCCCGGGACTCTGCAAATCTATCATCATCTTCCCCGGGCGGACTCGTGATGAAAAACTCATCAGCTCTCCTGTAAAAATCAGCTGCCCTATCCAAATATTGTGTCACTATACGATGGTGCTCCTCCGTAGCTTGGGCATACCGATCCCACATACCTATGTACGAGGTATGTTCGACCCTGAAAGCTTCGAATGATGATCGGAATCCTGAAAAATCAAAAGAAGAGTACCTGCGAAACATTGTCGAGAGGAAACCGTGGGGTTCGTGAGTCGAATGTGATGGCTCAGGGGTTATGTGAGATGGCTCCCTAGGAGGGGGTGATGGAGCATGGGCAGTGGGGGTAGGAAAGGGTTCCTGGACATCTCTAAAAAGCCAATTGGATGAATTACGTACAGTTATCCGCTCAGGGTTCGGAAGAGGGATTTTAATTCCATTTCTTAACACCAAACGATATCCCTCATCACATGCCTCAATCATCTTCATATTTATACAAGCATCCAAATCCAATCTAGGGCTAGCAGGACAATATTCAAGGTCATCTAAATCACATCCTAAGGCTACAGCAATCCTAGTGATAATACCACCTATGACTATGACTCCGGATGGGCTATTACTAACCTTAACTAGATGTCTAACCATATGGGCTCCAGAATCAATATTAACTTCATTTAGCATGGCCCATAAAATTGTAACTCACTTTGCCTAGCCACCTCGCACTATCATATCTTCCCAGAGATTGTATTAGCCATGAATCTAAGGAGATAACGAAAAGTAGGATTAGGGATGTTAAATGATTTGGACCTGGATGCATCATAGGGGCGAGGGTCATCAGAAATTAATCTCCAAAATTGATGATCAATAAAATGTCTATGAATGTGCCTCTCCCCTCCGCTAGGAAAATCAAATATCGTATTAAAATCACTTAAAGAAAGGGTAAACTCATGGTTCATTAATCTAAATTTTATTTTTCCTTCCTCACAATCCTTTCCTTGCAGTGTTTCAGCAGACAGGGAGCTAAGGAATTCAAGAGTGATGCTCGGGTAAGTAAGATGATGGTGCGTGATAAACTCGGTCCATCCTATCCTATTGGTTAACCAAGTTATGTCATCTCTTAACCCTAGGGTGGTCAACGTGTAGAAGTCTATAGTTCTTGTAGATACTAACTTCCTTTTTTCAAGCTTACTGAATTTAGTCTTCATAACATCATCTCTAAAAACAATTCCATATGGATGGCTAGAGGTCGGAGGAGGTTCGTTACCCAAATCCTAAGCTTTTCTTTTCCCCTTGTCCCTTGCCGAAGAGGAAGAAGCTCCTCCTCTAGTCTTCACTCGCTTGCTCATGGCGTTGGTGATGGAGAGACAGCAGGTTAGCTCCTCGGCTGCTTGAGAGAGAGACTGATGGCGGCTGCTTCAACCTTGGATCGCGAGTGGAAAATTAGGGCGTGCTCGGATCGGTTTTAGAGGGCTATCCGCAACATAGGCGTGTCGGGCATCCTCTTACGCAAATACCCGACCCGTTTAAGCGCGACATAGGCGTCTCGCCGCTCCCAGCGTCAAGCCGCAGCCTCAGCCAGCGCGCACGAGGTTGAGAGAAGTGACACGGGCGCTTAGTCAAGACGCTCGCTGCGTGTTGTCTTCGGATACCAACAACACGCCTGTCGTCGCAAGACAGCGGTCGTGTCAACTTGGTACGCAGTGGCACGCAGTGGCACGTATCCTGAAAACCTGAAAAAAATAAAAATAGAATAAAGAATAAAATAAAATAAAATAAAGTGACTAAAAAAAATGAAAATAGCATGGGTTGCCTCCCAAGAAGCGTTTGTTTAAGGTCGTTAGCTTGACCCCTCGGTTACTCCCTAGTTTTGGGGATATGGCTTGAGGAGTGTGCTCTGCCCCTCCTTATCTCTAATTAGCTCAATGTAATTGTTTCAAGTATCTCTTAAGTCTTTGACCATTTACTTTGAAAATTCCGTAGACTCACTAGATATATCAATAGCTCCATGACGATAAACCTTTTCAACTCGATATGGCCCCGACCATCCGGATTTCACTTCCCAGAAAGAGTTTCAACTGAGTTGAATAGTAATACCAAGTCTCCTTGATGGAATTCTCTCATGATGTTCTTGTCATGCCACCTCTTCGCTTTCTCCTTGTAAGACCTTGCATGTTCATAAGCATCAAGGCGTAGTTCTTCAAGTTCATTTATGCAGTTTTCTTTTCTCTCCGGCTTTCTTGGTCAAAATTAAGCCATTTAATTGCCCAATATGCCCTGCGGCTTTATTTCAACCGAAGATGACATGGTTTTCCATAAACTAATCAAACGGAGTCATTCCAATGGGTGTCTTGTAGGTAGTTCGATAGGCCCATAAAGCATCATCAAGTCTTAAAGACCAATCCTTCCTTGATCTTGACATCGCTTTCTCCAAGATAGTCTTGATTTCCTATTCAAACTTCTACTTGCCCGCCGCTTGTGGATGATATGGTGAGGCTAGTTTATGGGTTACTCCATACTTCTTGAGAAGACTTTCAAATTGTCTTTCGATAAAGTGTGAGCCTCCATCACTTATTATCGCTCTCTGTATTCCAAATCTTGGAAATATTATACTCTTAAAGAGCTTAATGACTGCTTTTGCATCACAAGAGGGGATGGTAGAGCCTCAACCCATTTAGACACATAGTCCATGCTACCAAGATATAGGTATTTTTATAGGAAGTAGGAAGGGTCCCATATAGTAAATTCCCAGACGCCGAACAATTCGACTTCCAATATCGAATTTTGAGGCATCTCATGTCTCCTTGATATGTTCGGTCCTTTGGTGGGTCACAAGTCGTCACATAATTCCGAGAGTCTCTAAAAATATGAGGCCAATAAAATCTCGCTTGCAGAACCTTTGCATGATTTTGTCTGTGCGCTCGCTTGACCTCCATATGCGTAAGAATAGGTGATACAATATATCCTCAATCTCTTCTTCGGATACGCATCTTCGATATATAGCATCCGCCCCTTGCTTGAACAAGAATGGTTCGTCCCACACATAATGCTTCACATCCGAAAGGAACTTCTTCCTCTGATGATAACTCATGTGAGAAGGTATTATCCCGCAAGCTAGGTAGTTGGCAAAATCAGCATACCACGGAGCTTTGATTGTTCTAGCTGCTAGTAGCTGCTCATCCGGAAAGAAGTCATTTATAGCAAGATCATCGGCTCTTCCCGCATTTGGTTCTAGATGAAGCCTCGATAGATGGTCTGCAACTACGTTCTCCGTTCCTTGCTTGTCTCGAATTTCTAAGTCAAACTCTTGTAGGAGAAGTATCCACCAGATAAGTCTTGGCTTAGATTCCTTTTTACTCAGCAAATATCTTATGGCTGCATGATCTGTGTAAACTATCACCTTGGTCCCTATGATATAAGATCTGAACTTGTCGAAAGCAAATACTATAGCCAAGAGTTCCTTCTCTGTGGTAGCATAATTCATTTGTGCTTCATCCAATGTTTTACTGGCGTAGTAGATTGCATACACCTTGCGATCCTTCCTTTGTCCTAACACTGCTCCCATAGCAAAATCGCTGGCATCACACATAATTTCAAAAGGAGACTCAACTGAGGTTGCATTATTGGGGCGGTTGTTAATGCTTCCTTTAACTCGGAAAATGCATCAAGACAAGGATTATCAAGTGAAACACAAAGATCTTTAGCAAGCAAATTAGTTAATGGTTTTGAAATTTTTGAGAAGTCTTTGATGAACCTGTAGAACCCCTGCATGTCCTAGAAACTACGACTCACATCAGTTGGAGGAGGCAACTTCTTGATCACTTGCTTTTTGCAATGTCCACCTCGATACCACGGTGTGAGACTAGGTGCCCAAGTACTATGCCTTCTCGCACCATGAAGTGACACTTCTCCCGATTAAGCATTAAATTCATTTCTCGCATCTCGCAAGACCTTTACCAAATTAGATAAACACATATCAAAATCTGCTCCATATACGTAAAAATCATCCATGAACACTTCCATTATATTCTCGATCATGTCGTAAAAATTGAAGTCATACACCTCAAAATGTGGCGGTGCATTGCATAGTCCAAAAGGCATTCTTCAAAGCAAAAGTACCATATGGGCAGGTGAAAGTTGTTTTCTCTTGGTCATTAGGATAAATAGGGATTTGATAGAAACGAGTATCCATCTAAGTAAATGCGAGTGTTTTGCCAATCGGTCTAGCATTTGGTCAATAAATGGGATGGGGAAGTGGTCCTTTCTAGTTTCTTTATTCAATTTTCTATAATCAATGCACATTCTCCATCCCGTGATTCTAGTGGGGATTAACTCATTCGTAGCATTCCTTATCACGTTACCCCCTTTCTTTGTACGACATGGTGGACTTACCCATTCGCTATCGGATATTTGATAGATAATTCTGCATCTAGCAATTTCATGACCTCTTTCTTGACTATCTCTTTCATAGCCGGGTTCAAATTCTTTGATGCTCTATAGAGGTTTTAAAATTGTCTTCTAGTAGAATTCTGCATGCAAACCGATGGACTAATTCCCTAATATCCTCAAGCTTGTATCCAATGACATTCTTATGTGTTTTCAATACCTCAATCAGTTTTTCTGCCTGCATTGCTCGATTAGCATTAATGATCACAGGATAAGTAGAGTTTTCGCCAAGGAATTCATACTGAGTGTGGATGGAAGAGGCTTAAGTTCTACCTGTGGTGTGAGGTTGGGAGTCCAAATCTCCAGCCTCTTTATCCTCAAAATCCTCTCGAGCTTATTAAGATGAGTTTGTTCTGGTGCTCCTTCTAGTGCTATTGACTGGAGACTGTCAATCCTACAACAAACATCAAAAACAGAAGGTTGTTTAACAGCTTTTGAAAGGTCAAATTCAATTTTGTCGTTTCCAAATGCAAGTGAGAGTTTGTGGTTCTTGACATCTATCATTGCTCCTGCAGTAGCCAAGAAAGGTCTCCCCAAAATGAGTGGAATACATGGGTCTTCATCCATGTCTAGTACTACAAAATCTGCAGGAATAATAAAATTTCCCACCTGCACTGGTACATCTTCTAAGATTCCCAAAGGATATCTAATGGAGCGATCAGCTAACTGTAAGGCCATAGTAGTTAGTTTCATTTCTCCCAAATCCAATTTCTTGCATATGGAAAGAGGTATCAGATTTACACTGGCGCCCAAATCGCAAAAAGCCTTATCAAAATTTGAGTCATTAATTATGCAAGGTATAGAAAAGCTACCCGGATCATTTAGTTTGGGAGGTACCATGTTCTTAATTAACGCGCTGCACTCCTCAGTAAGAGCCACTGTTACATGCTCCTCGACTTTTCTTTTATTTGTTAAGATGTCCTTCAAGAACTTGGAGTATGTGGGCATTTGTTGAAGAGCTTCTGTAAAAGGTATATTGATATATAGCTTCCTAATTACCTCAAGGAACTTACCAAATTGTTCATCCAATTTTTCCTTAATCAGCCTTTGAGGGAACGGGATAGGGGGCTTATATGTTCTTGGTTCCCTATTCGACACGCCTGTGTCGTTCGGCACAGGCTGGGCATGTCGGCTGCTGGAGTTACCCGACACGGGTGTGTCGGCCTACCGACACGCGCGTGTCCGCTTTCCCTTAGCGTGTTGAACAACACGCCGGGTCGTGGTGTGTTGGGCTTCCTTTGCTATTCACCAGCGTGTCGCCTTCTTCCAACTCGACACGCCGCGTGTCGAGGCGACTTGTTGAGCTCTGTCTCCTTCTAAAATCCTTCCACTTCTCAAACTTATAGAATTACAATGCTCGGCTGAGTTTACTTCTGAATTTCCAGGAAATCTGCCGGGCGTCCTTGATGCTGAGCTGGCAATTTGGGAAATTTGATTTTCCAGCATTCTTGTGTGATTAGTCAAATTATCAACCTTGCTTCCCAATTGCTTGATTGCCTCGGTATTATTTTGATGTTGCCGATTTGATTCTACAATATGCTGTCGAAATTCATCATTTATCTTCCCCTAACATGTAATAAAATTTTCCATCATCTTTTCTAAGCTCGACTTGGGTCCTGGCTGAAATCCCGAAGGTGCTCCAAAATTGTTCAGTCCAGAAGAATTTTGATTTGCTCTATACGAAAAGTTGGGATGATTCCTCCAACCGGGATTGTACGTGTTTGAGTAAGGGTTGCCACCATTAGGCTTCTGATTAAAATTATTTAGCGCATCCACTTGCTCAATCCCAGCTCCTTCAGATGGTGCGTGTAGGATTTGGCAATTCATCGTTACATGTCCTGTTACACCACAGATCTCGCAAGTGACATTAGATGAGTTTACAGCTGATACATTAAAATGTTCGAGCTTTTGAGTTAACGCATCGACTTTTGCACTGAGTAGATCAATGGTACTTACCTCAAACTTACCTGGCATTTTAGTTTGATATCCTCGTTCTGTAGCCCATTGGTGAGAATTCATTGCCACATTCTCGATGATCTCAAAAGCTTCATCCAATGTTTTGTTCATAAGAGCTCCTCCTGCAGCAGAATCAAGAGAAACTTTAGTAGCATACGAGATTCCATTGTAGAAAGTATGAACAATGAGCCACTTCTCCAGCCCATGATGAGGGCATTGCTGTAGTAATCCCTTAACTGGCCCTGTGCTTCAAATAATGTTTCTCCATCCTTTTGCGCAAAATTCGTGATTTGATAACGAAGACTTGCAGTTTTGCTGGGTGGAAAATACTTGTCTAAGAATCTTTGCTCCAGCTGATCCCAGGTAGTTATACAATCTGCTGGAAGAGAGTGTAGCCAAGCTCTAGCTTTGTCCCGCAATGAGAAAGGAAACAAGCGCAGTCTAATAGCATCAGCTGAGGCTCCATTCAGTTTTAAAGTTTCGTAAAATTCCAAAAATACTTCCAAGTGTAGATTTGGATCTTGGAGTGCTCCTCCGAATTGATGTCGGACCATGGATAGTAGAGCCGGTTTTAATTCAAAATTGTTCGCTTCAATAGGGGGTCTTCTAATACTCGATCTCAATCCCCTTGTACTAGGCGCTGCATAATCCCTTAGAGGTTTATTCTCATTCTGATCAGCCATGTTGGAGGTCAGATTTTCTTCCTGAGTTTGCTGAAATCGTCTTCTAGCAAGGAACGTTCTCTCTATCTCAGGATCAATATCGATGATTTCCCTATTAAACTGCGGCATGCATGCAGCGACAAGAGAGGCTCCCAAAACAAGAATTCTGTAATAGACAAAAGAAAGAAAAAAACAAAACAAAATCTAGATTAACTAAATCACGCTCAATTCAATATTGAGTGCCAATCCTCCAAATCTCGCCAAAAACTTGATGGTATTTTTTCCGCAAGTGCGGTTGTTGTCAAGTAATAAAAATATCGATCCACAGGATTGGGTCAATTAATGAAAGTGGTCGTGATACCAAGTTATCTAGTCAATCGAATTGTGGTTTAAGCAAAGAACCTGAGAAGTCAAGAATGACAAATGAGAAGAACAAGCTGAAAGTCAAGAGTTGAGGAGAATCTCAGGATATGGGTTTCACCACGTCAACGATTTATAAGGTGATTTAATTCTTTCCTACCCTTATTAGAGTTGTTTTGATGGAACCTATCCTAAGGTAAATCAACGGCCCCTTTCGAGGTCTACGTTAACTCGCATTCCTATCAAACTCAATTTACATCCACGGTGTTCGAGCATAGAGGATCATAATCGCCTAAGGGGACTCCACGAGACCCCCGCAAACCTCCCTATGTCTTTCCTCCGTTACTTGGTAAAAACTGGATTTGATAGATCCATTAAATTCATGAGAGTTCCTCTAGAGTCAAATTTCCTCTTCACGGTAGGCTTGCACACGGGACCATAATCAGCTAAGGAGACCTGTCACGAGACCCCCGCAAGCCCTCATAGATACACTACCGCTACTAGTAGGAGTTATTCCCTAGTTGGTTCTGGCTTTCGGGAACTCGGGTTCACTGTTAGGTACTTCCCCTTTGCTCCTTAGGTTTATCAATAAGAATCCAAAAGAACCAGATCAAAATAAACAATAGTTCAGGTAGTATAGATTATATCATCCGTCATAAATTGTCAAGGGCTACTCCCCCATCCTAAGATTACAGGATACTACTCCATAGTCTGACAAGAATTACTAGAGAAAGAAATTACGATACTGGGTGCCATATCCTTCTTCTGCCGACTCCTTCTCTTTATCTTCTTCTGTCGTCGATCTCTGACCACCCGCCGTCCCCCTTTAGGGTTAGAATCTCTCCTCTTTTATAGCCTTGGCCTCCTCTTCAATTAAGGCAATAAATTTCCCCGTAATTGAGACGAAGATCCTGATTGCTCGCAGAAAAGGAATTCTGGAATCAGGCCAACATGCCCATGCCAAATGAGGGCACTGGCGTGTCGGGCATTTCCCTCCGAGCGTGTTGCGCTTGAACTGGGGCGTGTCGGCTGCTGGAACCCTTGACACAGGTGTGTCGATCTTTGAACTAGGGCGTGTCGGCTGCTGGCTCTCATGACACGGGCGTGTTGATTTCTAACACGCCTGTGTTGTTTTGATACACCTGTTTCTTCGCCCTGTTAACATAAAAACACCCAAAAGCAGTCTCTTCGTCCAAAATATGCTAAACTTTAACTGAATCATGATAAAATACATGCCTAGGATATGAAATGTGATAGAATGCATGTATATGGAGTAGTGAAAACATAGCATGATTTACACTCATCAATGAACATAGAGGATTGGTTCATCCTTGTTGAAAGCCTTAAACCCCCTAGGGATAAGAAGGGAAATGTCCTAAAATTGAAAAAGTGGACCCAAGAGCAACGCCAAAAGCTCAAGACCGAAATTAAGGTAACGAAACTTTTGGAAGATTTAATCCCTAATGATGTTTTGTGCAAGCTAGGGGATTACATGTATGCCAAGGAGCTATGGAGAAAATTGGCAAGATTCCGTGAGGAGAGTTCATCCTCAAGTGAAAGTGAGGAATCGGAAGTTGAGATGGAGTCAACTTCCGGATCGGAGAAAGAAGAAGTAGAAGAGATGGAAGAAGCATCTACTTCTAGGATTGAGGAGGAGAGACCATCCTCTACACCGGAGCAACCTCAAGAAGAGCCTTCAACATCCGATCAAGATGAGGAAGCTCAAAATTCAACTCCGGCACCTACCACCACCCTAGGTAACTCAAACACTTTATCTTCCAATAAAAATCATATTATGTGTTTTGAGTGTAGGGAATTTGGGCACTATAAGAGCAAGTGCCCAAAGAAGGTTAGGAAAGCTCCACCGGCACCAAAGGCCAAGGATGCCGGTCCCTCAAGTCAAAAGAGCAAGGAGCATATTATATGCTTCAAGTGAAACTCAAAGGGACATTATCGGAGTCAATGTCCAAGGGGAAAGAAGAAAGGGCAAGAAGGAGCAACACAAGTAGGGGGAGCCTCCAAGGCAAACCCTAAGGTAAAATTTATTAATGCACCTTCAATTCCTAGGGATAAGAAGCATGCTAGGAATAATTTTAATAGTCTTGCTATTGTGCATGAAAAGCATGCTAGAAATAATAAATATATTTGCCTAGGAGCTAAGAGTGTTCACTTAGGAAATAAGAAAAAATTTGGGACTAATGCCCCTAAAAATATATTACCTAAGGAAAGCATTAAGAAAATAGGAGAACATCTAGGCCTTAATGCTAAGAAATCTAGACATATGCCTAGAAATAAAAATATCTCAAGAGAAAATGAAAAATCAAAAATTGAGATATTAGAAAAGGAAAATCAAGCCTTGAGATCAAGGCTTGAAAAACTTGAAAAGACCCTTAAGGTTATGCAAAATCAAATGCAAGGGTCAATTAGTCAAACTTCTAGGTCCAAAAGTCAAAGTCAACACCTAGGACCTAGGAGTCAAAAGTCAACCAAGGGCAAGCAAGGTTTGGGTCACAAACCTAAGCCTAAGGTGGCTTAGCATAGTGTTCCATTTGATTATGGAACACAAACTAGGTCTAGGAAGACTAAGGTCAATAGGGAAGTCATCCCTAGAGTTGACCAAGGGTTGTGCCTAGCGGCTAAGGTTTCTAGAAAACCTAGGGTGACCACTAAGAAGGTTACAAGGGGAGTTACCCCTAGAGTCAACCTAGGTAAGACCCAAATGACCAAGGCTAATAAGCCTAGGAGGGTCATTAGGAAGGTATCTAGGGAGGTTATCCCTAAGGAATACCTAATTAACCCTAGGAGCTCAAATCGGTTTTGGGTTCCTAAGAGCGTGATTGATTCACGCTAGATGGGTTAGGGTGTGCCAACCTTAAATGGATGGGTAGTTAACTCAACCATGGCAAAGGTGACACTTTAGGTTATTTTCAAGGTTATGGATACCTTGGAAATAGGGTTGAGCTCTAATCCTAAAAAGATTTTAGGGTGTGCCAATATTATTTGGGAAGCTTGATAAAATGGTCAAATTGACATAATTTAGGTTTAGAGGTTAGTGTGCCATTTTGGGTTTTTGGCACACTAGGGAGATTAGGTTAATATGGCAAAATATGATTAATCCCAACAAATGGCAATTAATATTAAAATTTAGGTATTATTATACCTATATATTTTATATGCCATGCTTTGTTTGCCATATAACATGTCATGACATCATGCTTACTTTTAATCATTTTATATGTCATGTTCATGTTTTAGGATTAAGGTTTTAAATGTCATGTGTTTTTAGATTTCATCTTATGCCATGACATCATGATTATGAGCATATGCTTATTTATATCATCATTAATGCCATAATCACTCATGCATTTAAGATAATTTGATTAAAATTGATTTAAGGACTATGACATGACTTGGAGTCCCATTTATAAGGGAATCAAGTAGGGTTGCCTTAGAAAAATGCATGAAACCCTAGATTAGGAGAACAAAACCCACATCTCACATCTAATTGACATGTATGTGTATTTATACACCATAGATACATGTGAGATGCTAGGATATGAGTTAAGTTCAAGGTGCATAGTTTTTGCATCTAAATGAACTAAAACTCATCTAATTCTATTTGTGGATCATTGGGAAAGCTTGTGTACAAGTCATGTACAATGAGCCCAAGGAATATGATCCAAAATAAGGTTTTGAAAACATTTTAAAATCATTTTGAAAAACCTTGGTGAAGTCTATCTTTTGATAGCAATCACCATTGATGAAGTTGATACAAAATAGGGCCAAAACATTGAAAATTTCAATGGTTTTGAGTTTTGTATCAAATTCACTATTTTATGGGTAAAATAATTTTCAAACATTTTTCACCCATTGTATTGGTCATAAGTATTATACGTACCAAATTTCGTGATTTTTCGATATACGTATAATTATTTATGATTTTCTGAAATTCAACTCTGATAATAAATTGTAGAAATTTGAAATTATCAATCGATCGCTATTGGTGGCGGATCGATAGAGGTGCCAATGATCGATTTGAATCACTGATCGTAGTAGCTGATTTTGGGGAAAACAAGATTGTTTAACTCGATTTCAGCTACGGTTGTGGTCCCTAATCACTCCTAACCCTAGGATATGCTTTGGGAAGCATTATAAAGGGTGAAAATCCATTGGATATGGATTAGGAGAAGTGTTTAGGGTTTGTATCAATGTTAAGGTGTTGGAAAGTTCAATGTTGAATTTCTAACCTTAATTTTGATGGTTTAGAGTTCCTATTGGCTTAGGGACTTCCCAAGGACATTGTTGGTGCAATGGTCAAGGGGGAGCAAGCCTTTAGGGGAAGATATCCATCTTGGGATGATGGATGTGTTTTTCTCCTTGAAGAGGAGAAGTTATTGGGAGAATATGACATCAATTGGGAGATTGATGGGACTTTTGAGAGACCCAATTTGGAAATTAGGAGAGTAAATGGGATTGTCTCTCTTGAGTGATATTGGACTTATCACTAGGAAGATGGTAGACATCCTAAGTATTTTTGGACCAAGGGGGAGATTGTAAGATCTCATTGGGACATGAGACATTGACCCTCTTGGGGAGAAAACCTTTTTGATGTTAGTCAAAAAGGGGGAGAATGTTTGGGGGAGAACATTTGGAGAGTATTTACCAATTTGGGATAATTGGTAAGGGATTTGAGTTAGTGTTCTAAC
Organism: Wurfbainia villosa; assembly: GCA_025175895.1. NCBI lineage: Eukaryota > Viridiplantae > Streptophyta > Magnoliopsida > Zingiberales > Zingiberaceae > Wurfbainia > Wurfbainia villosa. Next base: position 4,199,845 of record CM046005.1, read on the forward strand.
TCAATAATTTGTTTGGTTTTTGTCAAACATCAAAAAGGGGGAGATTGTTGGTGCAATCGGCCCAGGTCACGATTGACCAGGACTCGAGTTTGACTCGAGTGATGTTTTGATGTTTCGACAAAAACATATGACAATGTAATTGTCATTTGGTAAAGTCCAAGTCTTGAGTACTTGGCAAGGAAAGTCCAAGCATGGTCTTGGCATGGAAAGTCCAACATGGGTTGGCAAGGAAAGTCCAAGCATGGTCTTGGCATAGAAAGTCCAACATGGGTTGGCAAGGAAAGTCCAAGCATGGTCTTGGCATGGAAATTCCAACATGGGTTGGCAAGGAAAGTCCAAGCATGGTCTTGGCAAGGAAAGTCCAAGCATGGTCTTGGCATGAAAAGTCCAACATGGGTTGGCAAGGGAAAGTCTAAGCTTGAGTCTTGGCATTTGAAGTCCAAGGGGTTTGATATTGGCTGCGTAAAATCCAAGCGGGAGTCTTGGCAGCATAAGACCAATGGTTGGCGGCGTAAAGTCCAAGCGGAGTCTTGGCAGCATAAGTCCAATGGTTGGCGGCGTAAAGTCCAAGCGGAGTCTTGGCGGCGTAAGTCCAATGTGCCTTGGCGGTGTAGACACCGTTAGCATGACATAGCCGACGGAAGCACCTGAAGGCTAGCGCGATGGATGAACAAGTCATGGATGACTTGGAGGGATCCGAGAGGCGTGAGGCTGATGGAGGTGGCTAGAAGGCTTAGGTCTAGGCTAAGGGTGGTCTAACAAGTATGGGGGAACCATACTTGGGTTAAAACCTCATGTTTGAGCACCGACCGGGTGCCATGTGGCTGACCGATCGACCGAGTCAACTAGGGTTTGATCATGGTTATGCCTAGCAATGACCGCCGAGGATGGCAATGATCGATGGCTCGAGCCGCCGATCGATCGTAATCACCGACCGGTGCTCGAGAAATCGCCACGTATCGGAGTCGAGACTCGATCGTCGAGGACTCCATCACCGATCGATGGTCACAAACAATGATCGATGAAGGTTCTGTTGGACTTATCCAGCGTGGATCTAGCCGTTGTCTCACGACAACAGTGGCATCAGTCGACTGATGGTCCCGATCAGTCGACTGATCGACTTTTTCCAGCACAGGTTGAAGCTATATATGGAGCTCGTGATGGAGGAAAAACCAATCGATTTCTTGGACGTCTTGAGGCGATTTGCTGTTGCAAATTAGGGTCTTCAACCACGATTCAAGCGATCAACAAGCAAGCAATCCAAAGGCATTTGTAAAGTTGTTTTCTTTACTAGTTTTGCATTGTATTATTGTATATTGCTTGTATTCGTATCTTATTGTTGTAAGATTAATTGTACGAGGTTTCTCCACCTCCGGATTGTTCCGAGAAGGAGTTATTTTATAGTGGTGTGTGATTGGCATCGCTAGGGCTCGTTTGAGCCCGATCCGTGGAGTAGGAACCGTGCAGTTCCGAACCACGTTACATACTCGTGTTCGTGTGTAATTGTCTATTTCGTTATTGTTATTATTATCTATATTCCGCTGCGCTAATGAAATTGTAGACACGAACGCGAAAGAATTCCATTGACGCTATTCACCCCCACTCTAACCATTCCAAATATTCCCAACAATACACATAACCATATCTACTGAAGTCATCAGTAAATGTAATGAAGTACCTGTAACCACCTCTAGCTGCAACATTGAAAGGGCCACATACATCACTATGTATAAGTCCTAACAAGTCTGTTGCTCTTTCGCTGTGTCCACTAAAGGGAGTCTTGGTCATCTTGCCTAAAAGGCAAGACTCACATGTCTCATATGATTCAAAATCAAATGAGTCTAGCAGCCCATCCTTATGGAGCTGAGATAAGCTACTCCCGTTTATGTGACCTAAGCGACAATGCCAGAGATAGGTTTGGTTCAACTCATTTGACTTGAACCTTTTGGTACTTATGTTATAGATAGGGATCTCTAAGTCTAGAAAGTAGAGTCCGTTCATTAGAGGTGCACTACAATAGAACATATCATTTAAATAAACTGAACAATATTTGTTCTTTATTGTAAATGTAAATCCTTTCTTGTCCAAACAAGAAACCGAAATTATGTTCTTAGTTAAGGCAGACACATAACAACATTCATCTAATTCTAGTATAAGCCTAGAGGGCAGAGATAGATCATAAGTTCCTACAACAACAACAGCAACTCTTGCTCCATTGCCTACTCGTAGGTCCACCTCGCCCTTTGTCAATGCCCTGCTATTTCTCAGCGCTTGCACATTGGTACAAATGTGAGATGCACATCCGGTATCTAATACCCATGATGAAGAAATAGATAGATTGACTTCTATAACATTTATACCTGAAGTAGAAGTCTCACTTCTCTTCTTCTTAAGATCTTCCAGGTATGCCTTGCAGTTGCGCTTCCAGTGTCCAGCTTCCTTGCAGTGGAAGCAAGCCCCTTCCTTGGCTACCCTTCCTTTGGGTTTAAGTTCTTTGCCTTTGCCCTTCTTCTTTTGCACCATCAAAATGGTGTAAGATTTTCCCTTCTTAAGGTTAAGCTCAGCAGTTCTCAACATGCTGAGCATCTTAGGCAGTGGCTTATCAATTTTATTCATGTTATAATTCATGACAAATTGATTGTAAGCTTGTGGCAAAGATTGCAAGATCAGGTCAGTGGCCAGCTCTTGGCCAAGTGGGAATCTCAGCCTTTGTAGGTTTTCTACGTACCCAATCATCTTGAGTACATATGGACCTACGGGAGTCCCATCTTGCATTTTGGACCCAAACAATGCCTTAGAGACTTCATATCTCTCGTGCCTTTCTTGTCCTTGATATAGTTGACGAAGATGGTCAACCATATCATAAGCATTCATGAACTCGTGTTGCTTCTGAAGCTCAGAGTTCATGGTCGCGAGTATTAGACATGACAGATCTAATGCATCATCTTGATGCTTCTTGTAAGCATCTTTGTCAGCTCGCGAGGCAGTGGCAGGAGGTGCCTCCGGAATGGGCTACTCTAGGACGTATAACTTCCTTTCTTGGGTGAGAACAATTCTCAGATTCCTGTACCAGTCCAGGAAATTTGCTCCATTGAGCTTGTCCTTCTCAAGGACAGAACGCAGAGAGAGAGTGTTCGTGTTTGTCGACATAGTTATCTACAACATACAATGCAGAGAATTAATATCATATTCCTTTTATCATTTAATTAGGTCTTTAATCAAATGATGCTCCCACTGAATTATAGGAATTTTGTATAATCGAGTTATGGATGTGGTCAAACCACATTACTAGATTCATACAAACTAGCTATAATTCTTGCGGGACAAGATCCACATCATACTAAGCCTTGAGTTAGCTTTGGCTAAATCGCCCAAGACTTTGTACGATCGGTGGGTAACACATTACCGATTACATCTCTATGCAACTCTTGTTTATAGGATCAAGACCCACATTTACAAAATACCTTGAGTTAGCTTTGGCTAAATCGCCCAAGATTTAGTGTAAATGTGATCTTATCCTATCTTTCCAACAATTGGAATATGCCTATAGTTCTACTCGATCCAATTGAGTTAACTAGTTTTACTCAATCTAATTGAGCTTACTCTAACCCAAGCCGTGATAGGCGGGACTAAGATTGTCCCTCCACACCCTACCAAGATAATATGCGTTGCTCTGCTTTGGCAGATTCAACAACTACAAATGATCGAGGTAGTGATGGGTATCAAGGACTTGGTAGGCATTTACGAGTTGATTCGATTAAGATCTAATCTAATCGTAATGTGTATCATATACGCATTAAGACCTTTATTATCCTATATTAGCATGCATCACATACATACAAGCATTATTCTAGCATGCATCATATACATACAAGAAAAATATCCTAGCATGCATCATATACATACAAGCATTATTCTACTAGCATGCATCACATACATACAAGAAAAATCAAATAAATAAATATATATATATATATATATATATATATATATAGAAATTATCTGCCGCGCGACTCCGCATCCGCTCCCCATCCGCGAACCACGCGGCCGACGCCGCTTATCGCCCTTCGCCGCCTGCCGCCACCGCGCCGCCGGGCCGAGCGATCGGCCGACTTCATGGGCGGTCCGGCGGCGACGGTTTCCGGCCGGATAAGCGCCGCTACCCTAACCGGCCAGAAATGGCGCCGATCACGGTCGGTGGCGATGGCGCCGCTGCCGGCCGCGATCGGGCGGATTCCGGCCGGTGCGGCCGGAATCCGCGCGGGGCGAGACGGCGTCGCTGCCGTCCGTCGAGCCGATTCGGCCGCGGTCGGCGGAATCCGGCGCCGACGGACCGGCGGCGGCGGCGCGTCCGTCTGCCGGAGCGCAATTCGGTCGAATCGCCCGATCGCGCGGCGGCTGGCGCGCCATCTTGCCGCGATTCGGCCGGAATCGCGGCCGAATGCCGGCTTCTGCAAATCCAGCGGAAGACAAGATCTACCGGACCGCGGCGAAGTGCGCTTCAACGCACCGGTCCGTGGCCGGAGGTGGTGACGGCGGAAGCGGCGTAGCGATAGCGATGAGTCGGCGTCGCGACGGCGCGGATGAATTAATGTGGAGAAAAGAACTCTATATATATATATATATATATATATATATATATATATATATATATATATATATATATATATATCAACATATATATATATCAACATATATATATATAATTAACTGTGATGTGGTCATGGCCCTACTACGATCTTCTCAAGCCAATGAGAAGATCGGACGGTCAACCTAAGGCTAGCGGCTTCTCCAAGCGCTTCCTTTGACCGCCATGTGTCGTCGACACCCTTCTCGTAACTTCGTCTACAAGTGGACTTTCCACCGCTCCATTTTGTACATTACAAATATAAAACTTGAGTTACATTCGAGTCTAAAACTATTTACAACTAGAATTTCAAAAGAAGAGGTACGACGCACAGGCCGCATACACTATACAACACGCACAACCACAAAAACGGCACGCATGCCGTATTATGAATTACAACATATCATAATCCAATCAAATTGAGGTCATTGGGCCATGAAAATCATAGAATTATACATAATTCTAAATTATGTATTTTTTACAAAAAATTTCTATAATTTTTCCTATTTTTTTTTAATTTTATGAGTCACCTCTCCGTAACGGTCCCGCTAAGCGGTTTCCGGGCGCGATCGCGGGACAAGGCCCCTTTCGGGGATAGGGGCAGCGCCCCTACTCGCAAAATAAACTTTGCGAGTGTCCCTACTATAATCTTACAGTGACTTAAGTCACTGTCCCAAAAACCTAAAGCGAGAACTCGCCGTTTCGGAGAGTTTTTCTCGGTGGTTGAAGCCAACAAGTGTCCCAACACTCGTTGCTTCGACTCTTTGAGAAAAATACCCAAAAATTCTATAAAAATAGGAAATTTTCAGAAACATAAAAATCTGTAATTTTTATATCTAATATAAAAACTACAAAAAAATGAAACACATACATGCTTCGCACGTGGCTCTAATACCACATTACTGGACTTTCCGAGCCGCAAAAACTACTTTTTGCGTTGCGAAAACTCCGGAAGTCCGACCACGGATCCGTACGAAGATGTATTAAAACTAAAACATGTATGTGTTTACAAAAACCCTAGATTTGTCTTAGATATAGAAGGTGAGATCATTACCCTCGATGCGGCGCCCTTCGCAAATCCCGCTCGTCCAAAAGCTTCATCGAAACTCAAGAGCGTCAAGTGTACACTCCTCTATTTGTATCGACACAAGCAATAGGTGAAGAAAACACACCCTTGAGTGTGCTAGCACCCTATGGATGGTTCGGCCAAAGAGAGGGATGGGAGAGCAAGCTTGAGAGGAAGATGTGTTAGTGAAAGCCCTAGAGTCAATCATGTGATGATTGTTGTATGGACTTTATTGTATCATATTCCTATTTATAAAGGCATGGTTATTATATTTACTTGTATTGGTGCCAAATAACTAAATATAATAATATCCTTGAGTAGTAGGTTCTTATCTATATCAATCGATTGGTTGAATCGATAATGAGATGATATAGAGAACACTACTCTTAATCATTCCTAGTCGAGTATTAACATTTAGGGACAATGTTAATGCGTAGAGACTAGCATGTAGGTCAACATGATGACTTGATCTCACAAGTCATGGATATGAGATATCAAGTTGACACATGGGTATGCATTGGAGAATGTATATTGAATGACCCGCCATGAGAAAGTATCATGGATCGTTATATGAGTGTCATATACTTTCTCATGTGGCTATTAGTATGACTATTAGTCCTTAGACCTAAAGTCACCATGGTTCCCTACATAAGGCGTTGCATACTTTGGCTTCGTCAAACGTCACCCGTAAATGGGTGGACTATAAAGGCGATTACTGGGTATGTAACAAATTATGCGGAGGGATGTGAGTGATGTAGATGGGATCTATCCCTCCTATATGATGGGAGAGACATCGATATTCTTGATAGAGTGAGACCACGAAGTGCATGGCCATGCCCAAATGAATCAATATGAGATATTGAGCTCATTTGATTAGAGTGAGTCTACTTGGAGTTCAAGATTTAGATTGTACCGAGGATGACACGGTCTATGCCTCGATTGGTCAATCTAGATGTCAAGGATAGAGGGACATTGTAACATATTATGAGAGTCACAATTAGTAGTCAAAAAGGTGATGTTGGAGCTCAACATTCTTGTAACTTGGGTAGCAATGATGTGTTGCTAGATACCGCTCATTGCTTATGTTCCTAAATCGGTTTAGGGACATTGCCAACGTTACAAGAACCTATAGGGTCACACACATAAGAGCAATTAGATGGAGATTAGGTTCATATGATGAACCATGAGGATTAGGTTCATGGGATGAACCAAATTGGATTAAGAGTAATCCAAATTAGACTAATTGAGTTAGACTCAAGTTGATTCAAGTGTTGAATGAGTCTAATTTAGATTTGATTCATCAAATCAATTTAAATTAATGAATAGAGATTCATTAAATTAAATTGACTTGAGTCAAGTGGTTAGATTTGATCAACCATGGGAGATTAGAGGTCAAGTTTGACTTGACTTGAGAGGGAAGATGAAAGGTCAAGTTTGACTTGACCAAATGTCATGTCATGATAATGACTTGGCATGGCCGGCCAATGATGATGCTCCACATCATCATTGACTTTGTCAATTGGTACCACATCATGAGGGAGACCAAGAGGCATTGGAGTTACATGCATGCATGTAACCTCCCAAGCCATAATGTGGCCGGCCAACACCATTAGGGAGGAATTCATTTTGGTGAGTTACACACAACATCATCTTCAACCTTGGATCAATTTCCCTCAAGCTCTCCTTCTTCTTCCTCATCTTGCCGAGACATTCTAGGAGTGCTAGCACACTCAAGATTGTCTTTTCTCCACATTTTTCTTGTGTGGATACCAATAGAGGAGTGTGCACTTGACACTATCAAGTTCCGGCAACCCTTTTGGACGAGCGGGATTTGCGAAGGACGTCGCATCGAGGGTAATGATCTCACCTCTTAGATCTAAGGTAGATCTAGGGTTTTTTAGTAAGCACATACATGTTGTATTTTAATATATCTTCGCACGAATCCGTGGCCGGGGATTCCGAGGTTTCCGCAACGCAAAAAGCAGTTTTTGCGGCTCGAAAAAACCCAACAGTGGTATCAGAGCCACGTGCGAAGCATGTATGTGCTTCATTTTTGTAATTTTTGTATTAGATATAAAAATTACAGATTTATATGTTTCTGTAAATTTCCTATTTTTATAGAATTGTTGTGTAATTTTCTCGAATAATCGAAGCAACGAGTGTTGGGACACTTGTAGGCTTCAACCGTCGAGAAAAACTCTCCAAAACGGCGAAATCTCGCTTTAGGTTTTTGGGACAGCGACTTAAGTCATTGTAAGATCATAGTAGGGACACTCGTAAGGTTTATTTTGCGAGTAGGGGCGCTGCCCCTATCCCCGAAAGTGGCCTTGTCCTGCGATCGCGCTCGGAAACCGCTTAGCGGGACCGTTATGGAGAGGTGACTCATAAAATTGAAAAAAAAATAGGAAAAATTATAGAAATTTTTTGTAAAAATACATAATTTAGAATTATGTATAATTCTGTGATTGTCATGGCCCAATAACCCCAATATGATTGGATTTGATGTGTTGTAATTCATAATACGGCCTGCGTGCCATTTTGTGGTTGTGCGTGTTGTATAGTGTATGCGACCTGCGCGTCATACCTCCTTTTTGATATTCTAGTTGTAAATAGTTTTAGACTCGAATGTAACTCGAGTTTCATATTTGTAATGTACAAAATGGAGCGGTGGAAAGTCCACTTGAAGACGAGGTTACAAGAAGGGTGACGACGACACATGACAGTCAAAGGAAGCGCTTGGAGAAGCCGCTAGCCTTAGGTTGACCATCCAATCTTCTCATTGGCTTGAGAAGATCGTAGCAGGGCCATGACTATATCACATTTAATTTTATATATATATATATATATATATATATATATATATATATATATATATATATATATATATATATATATATATATATATATATATATATATATATATATTTGATTTTGCTTGTATGTATGTGATGCATGCTAGTAGAATAATGCTTGTATGTATATGATGCATGCTAGGATAATTTTCTTGTATGTATATGATGCATGCTAATATAGGATAATAAAGGTCTAAATGTGTATGAGATACACATTACGATTAGATTAGATCTTAATCAAATCAACTCGAAAATGCCTACCGAGCCTTGATACCCATCACTACCTCGATCATTTGTTGTTGTTGAATCTGCCAAAGTAGAGCAACGCATATTATCTTGGTAGGGTACGGAGGGACAATCTTGGTCCCGCCTATCACGTTTGGGTTAGAGTAAGCTCAATTAGATTGAGCAAAACTAGTTAACTCAATTGGATCGAGTAGAACTATAGGCATATTCCAATCGTTGGAAAGATAGGTTAAGATCGCATTTACACTAAATCTTGGGTGATTTAGCCAAAGCTAACTCAAGGTCTTTTGTAAATGTGGGTCTTGATCCAATAAACAAGAGTTGCATAGAGATGTAATCGGTAATGTGTTACCCACCGATCGTACTAAGTCTTGGGCAATTTAGTCAAAGCTAACTCAAGGCTTAGTATGATGTGGATCTTGTCCCGCAAGAATTATAGCTAGTTTGTATGAATCTAGTAATGTGGTTTGACCACATCCATAACTCGATTCTGTAAAATTCCTATAATTCAGTGGGAGCATCATTTGATTAAAGGCCTAATTAAATGATAAAAGGAATATGATATTAATTCTCTGCATTATATGTTGTAGATAACTATGTCGACAAACACGAACACTCTCTCTTTGTGTTCTGTCCTTGAGAAGGACAAGCTCAATGGAGCGAATTTCCTGGACTGGTACAGGAACCTTAGAATTGTTCTCACCCAAGAATGTACATCCTGGAGCAGCCCATTCCGGAGGCACCTGCTGCCACTGCCTCGCGAGCTGACAAAGATGCTTACAAGAAGCATCAAGATGATGCATTAGATGTGTCATGTCTAATGCTCGCGACCATGAACTCTGAGCTTCAGAAGTAACATGAGTTCATGAATGCTTATGATACGGTTGGACATCTTCGTCAATTATATCAAGGACAAGCAAGGCATGAGAGATATGAAGTCTCTAAGGCATTGTTTGGGTCTAAAATGCAAGAATCGACTCCCGTAGGTCAATATGTACTCAAGATGATTGGGTACGTAGAAAACCTACAAAGGCTGGGATTCCCACTTGGCCAAGAGCTGGCCACTGACCTGATCTTGCAATCTTTGCCACAAGCCTTCAATCAATTTGTCATGAATTATAACATGAATGAAATTGATAAGCCACTACTTGAGATGCTCAACATGTTGAGAACTGCTGAGCTTAACCTTAAGAAGGGAAAATCTGACACCATTTTGATGGTGAACAAGAAGAAAGGCAAGGGCAAGCCTAAAGGTAAGGGAAAGTCCCAAGCCAAGGGCAAAGGCAAAGAACTTAAACCCAAAGGAGGGGTAGCCAAGGAAGGGACTTGCTTCTACTGTAAGGAAGCAGGACACTGGAAGCGTAACTGCAAGGCATACCTGGAAGATCTTAAGAAGAAGAGAAGTGAGACTTCTACTTTAGGTATAAATGTTATAGAAGTCAATCTATCTATTTCTTCATCATGGGTATTAGATACCGGATGTGCATCTCACATTTGTACCAATGTGCAGGCGCTGAGAAATAGCAGGGCATTGACAAAGGGCAAGGTGGACCTACGAGTAGGCAATGGAGCAAGGGTTGTTGCTGTTGCTGTAGGAACTTATGATCTATCTCTGCCCTCTGGGCTTGTACTAGAATTAGATGAATGTTGTTATGTGCCTGCCTTAACTAAGAACATCATTTCAGTTTCTTGTTTGGACAAGAAAGGTTTTTCATTTATAATAAAGAATAAATGTTGTTCAGTTTATTTAAATGATATGTTCTATTGTAGTGCACCTCTAATGAACGGACTCTATTTTCTAGACTTAGAGAGCCCTATTTATAACATAAGTACCAAAAGGTTCAAGTCAAATGAATTGAACCAAACCTATCTCTGGCACTGTCACTTAGGTCACATAAATGAGAGTCGCTTATCTCAACTCCATAATGATGGGCTGCTAGACTCATTTGATTTTGAATCATATGAGACATGCGAGTCTTGCCTTTTAGGCAAGATGACCAAGACTCCCTTTAGTGGACACAGCGAAAGAGCAACAGATTTGTTAGGACTTATACATAGTGATGTATGTGGCCCTTTCAATGCTGCAGCTAGAGGTGGTTACAGGTACTTCATTACATTTACTGATGACTTCAGTAGATATGGTTATGTGTATCTTATGACACATAAATCAGAATCCTTTGAAAAGTTCAAAGAATTCAAGAATGAAGTACAAAACCAGCTTGGCAAGAGTATTAAGATACTTCGATCAGATCGAGGTGGTGAATACCTTAGCCATGAGTTTCGTGACTATCTAGCTGAGTGTGGGATTCTATCCCAACTCACTCCTCCTAGAACACCACAGTGGAATGGTGTATCTGAAAGGAGGAATCGTACCCTATTAGATATGGTACGATCTATGATGAGTCACACAGATCCTCCTATATCCTTTTGGGGATATGCTCTAGACACAGCAACCTTTACCCTTAACCGTGTACCATCTAAGGCTGTCATAAAGACACCATATACGATATGGACAGGGAGAAATCCCAAGATGTCTTTCATGAGGATTTGGGGTTGTGAGGCTTACGTTCGACGTCAAGTCTCAGACAAACTGGGACCCAAATCCGATAGGTGCTATTTTGTTGGATATCCCAAGGATACAAAGGGATATTACTTCTACATTCCCAGTCAGCACAAAGTGTTTGTGGCAAAGACTGGAGTTTTTCTAGAAAGGGATTTTGTTTCTAGAAAAACTAGTGGGAGTACCTTTGATCTTGAAGAAATTCAAGATAAGGACCATAGCACTGAGGCCTTGATGGAGGTTGAACAGGAACCACAAAGTGTTGTGGGTGATGAGGTTGTTGCACAAAGAGTTGTGGAACAACCACCTGTTCAGGTAGACCTACCTCTTCGCAGGTCTGATAGGATACGTCGTCAGCCTGAGAGATACTCATTTCTCTTATCTGACCATGATGACATTATGCTCATTGAGAATGAGCCAACCTCCTATCAGGAAGCTGTGATGAGCCCAGATTCTGAGAAATGGCTAGAGGCCATGAGATCCGAGATGGAATCCATGTACACCAACCAAGTATGGACTTTGGTTGATCCACCTGAAGGGGTCAAACCCATTGGGTGTAAGTGGGTCTTTAGGAGAAAGACTGACATGGATGGACTTACGCATACCTATAAGGGCCGATTAGTGGCTAAAGGTTTCAAGCAAATTCATGGTATTGACTATGATGAAACTTTTTCTCCAGTGGCGATGTTTAAGTCCATTTGGATCTTGCTTGCTATTGCAGCATACCACGATTATGAGATCTGACAGATGGATGTCAAAACTGTATTTCTGAATGGAAACTTACTCGAGGATGTGTACATGATACAACCTGAGGGTTTTGAAGATCCACAGCATACTGGGAAAGTATGCAAGCTGCAAAGGTCCATTTATGGGCTAAAGCAAGCTTCTCGGAGCTGGAATCTTCGATTCGATGATGCGATCAAACAGTTTGGTTTCATCAAGAATGAAGATGAACCCTGTGTCTACAATAGGGTTAATGGGAACACAGTTGTCTTCCTTGTATTGTATGTGGATGACATACTACTCATTGGGAATGACATCCCTTCGCTACAGTCTGTGAAGACTTGGCTGGGGACGTGCTTCTCAATGAAGGACTTAGGTGAAGCCTGTATTTTAGACATCAAGATCTATAGAGATAGATCTAAGAGATTTCTTGGCCTAAGTCAGAGTACATACATTGACACGGTATTACTACGGTTTGCCATGCAGAATTCCAAGAAGGGACTTCTGCCGATGTCACATGGTGTGAGTCTTTTGAAGACTCAAAGTCCCTCTTCTAGAGAGGAGAGAGACCACATGGATAAGATCCCTTACGCATCTGCTATAGGATCTATCATGTACGCCATGCTGTGTACTCGTCCTGATGTCTCGTATGCTTTGAGCTTGACGAGTAGATACCAGTCAGATCCAGGTGAGCGTCACTAGATAGCAGTTAAGAATATTCTTAAGTACTTGAGAAGGACTAAAGAATATTTCTTGATATTTGGAGGCGATGAGGAGCTAGCTGTAAAGGGTTACAGCGATGCTAGCTTCCAAACTGACCAGGATGATTATAGATCGTAGTCAGGGTTCGTGTTTTGCTTGAATGGTGGCGCTGTGAGCTGGAAGAGTTCGAAGTAGGACACAGTTGCTGATTCTACAACAGAAGCCGAGTATATCGCTGCATCTGAGGCAGCAAAGGAGGCAGTTTGGATCCGCAAGTTCATTACTGAGCTTGGGGTGGTTCCTAGCATTGCAGATCCTATATAGCTATATTGTGACAACAATGGAGCGATTGCATAGGCTAAGGAACCTCGCTCACACCAGCGGACCAAACACATACTACGACGCTTTCATCTCATTCGAGAGATTATCGATAGAGGAGATGTGAAGATTTGCAGAGTACCCACAGAGGCTAACATCACAGATCCCTTGACCAAGGCTTTGGCACAGAAAAAGCATGATGGTCACACTAGGTCATTGGGTATTAGATACTACGGTGATTGACATTAGTGCTAGTGGGAGATTGTTAGTGAAAGCCCTAGAGTCAATCATGTGATGATTGTTGTATGGACTTTATTGTATCATATTACTATTTATAAAGGCATGGTTATTATATTTACTTATATTGGTGCCAAATAACTAAATATAATAATATCCTTGAGTAGTAGGTTCTTATCTATATCAATCGATTGGTTGAATCGATAATGAGATGATATAGAGAACACTACTCTTAATCATTCCTAGTCGAGTATTAACATTCAGGGACAATGTTAATGCGTAGAGACTAGCATGTAGGTCAACATGATGACTTGATCTCACAAGTCATGGATATGAGATATCAAGTTGACACATGGGTATGCATTGGAGAATGTATATTGAATGACCCGCCATGAGAAAGTATCATGGATCATTATGAGTGTCATATACTTTCTCATGTGGCTATTAGTATGACTATTAGTCCTTAAACCTGAAGTCACCATGGTTCCCTACATAAGGCGTTGCATACTTTGGCTTCGTCAAACGTCACCCGTAAATGGGTGGACCATAAAGGCGATTACTGGGTATGTAACAAATTATGCGGAGGGATGTGAGTGATGTAGATGAGATCTATCCCTCCTATATGACGGGAGAGACATCGATATTCTTGATAGAGTGAGACCACGAAGTGCATGGCCATGCCCAAATGAATCAATATGAGATATTGAGCTCATTTGATTAGAGTGAGTCTACTTGGAGTTCAAGATTTAGATTGTACCGAGGATGACACGGTCTATACCTCGATTGGTCAATCTAGATGTCAAGGATAGAGGGACATTGTCACATATTGTGAGAGTTACAATTAGTAGTCACAAAGGTGATGTTGGAGCTCAATATTCTTGTAACTTGGGTAGCAATGATGTATTGCTAGATACCGCTCATTGCTTATGTTCCTAAATTGGTTTAGGGACATTGCCAACGTTACAAGAACCTATAGGGTCACACACATAAGAGCAATTAGATGGAGATTAGGTTCATATGATGAACCATGAGGATTAGGTTCATGGGATGAACCAAATTGGATTAAGAGTAATCCAAATTAGACTAATTGAGTTAGACTCAAGTTGATTCAAGTGTTGAATGAGTCTAATTTAGATTTGATTCATCAAATCAATTTAAATTAATGAATAGAGATTCATTAAATTAAATTGACTTGAGTCAAGTGGTTAGATTTGATCAACCATGGGAGATTAGAGGTCAAGTTTGACTTGACTTGAGAGGGAAGATGAAAGGTCAAGTTTGACTTGACCAAATGTCATGTCATGATGATGACTTGACATGGCCGACCTCCACATCATCATTGACTTTGTCAATTGGTGCCACATCATGAGGGAGAACAAGAGGCACTGGAGTTACATGCATGCATGTAACCTCCCAAGCCATAATGTGGCCGGCCAACACCATTAGGGAGGAATTCATTTTGGTGAGTTACACACAACATCATCTTCAACCTTGGATCAATTTCCCTCAAGCTCTCCTTCTTCTTCCTAATCTTGCCGAGACATTCTAGGAGTGCTAGCACACTCAAGATTGTCTTTTCTCCACATTTTGCGTGTGTGGATACCAATAGAGGAGTGTGCACTTGACACTCTCAAGTTTCGGCAACCCTTTTGGACGAGCGGGATTTGCGAAGGGCGTCGCATCGAGGGTAATGATCTCACCTCTTAGATCTAAGGTAGATCTAGGGTTTTTTAGTAAGAAGATACATGTTTTATTTTAATATATCTTCGCACGGATCCGTGGCTGGGGATTCCGAGGTTTCCGCAATGCAAAAAGCGGTTTTTGCAGCTCGAAAAAACCCAACAAGATGATCCAAGGAAGAAGATGAAGTTGTGTAACTCACAAAAAAATGAATACCCCATCTAATGGAGTGGCCGACCACTTCAAGGCTTGGGAGGTTACATGAATGCATGTAACTCCTCCAAGAGCCAATGGCTCTTGGTCTCCCTCATGAGGTGGCACCACATGCTAAGTCAATGATGATGTGGAGCATCATCATTGGCCGCCCATGCCAAGTCATCATCATGACATGACATTTGGTCAAGTTAAATTTGACCTTTCATCTTCCCTCTCAAGTCAAGTCAAACTTGACCTCTTATCTCCCATGGTTGATCAAATCCAACCATTTGATTCAAGTCAATTTAATTTAATGAATCTCTATTCATTAATTTAAATTGATTTGATGAATCAAATCTAAATTAGACTCATTCAACACTTGAATCAAATTGAGTCCAACTCAATTAGTCTAATTAGGATTACTCTTAATCCAATTTGGTTCATCCCATGAACCTAATCCTCATGGTTCATCATATGAACCTAATCTCCATCTAATTGCCCTTTGTGTGTGACCCTATAGGTTCTTGTAATGTTGGAAATGTCCCTAAACCGATTTAGGAACATAAGCAATGAGCAGTATCTAGCAACACATCATTGCTACCCAAGTTACAAGAATGTTGAGCTCCAACATCTCCTTTGTGACTACTAATTGTGACTCTCACAATATATGATAATGTCCCTCTATCCTTGACATCTAGATTGACCAATCGAGGTATAGACCGTGTCATCCTCGGTACAATCTATATCTTGAACTCCAAGTAGACTCACTCTAATCAAATGAGCTCAATATCTCATATTAACTCATTTGGGCATGGCCATGCACTTCGTGGTCTCACTCTATCAAGAATATCGATGTCACCCCCGTCATATAGGAGGGATAGATCCCATCTACATCACTCACATCCCTCCGCATAATTTGTTACATACCCAGTAATCGCTTTTATAGTCCACCCATTTACGGGTGACGTTTGACGAAGCCAAAGTATGCAACTCCTTATGTAGGAAACCATGGTGACTTCAGGTCTAAGGACTAATAGTCATACTAATAGCCACATGAGAAAGTATATGACACTCATATAACGATCCATGATACTTTCTCATGGCAGGTCATTCAGTATACATTCTCCAATGCATACCCATGTGTCAACTTGATATCTCATATCTATGACTTGTGAGATCAAGTCATCGTGTTGACCTACATACTAGTCTCTACGCATTAACATTGTCCCTGAATGTTAATACTTGACTAGGAATGATTAAGAGTAGTGTTCTCTATATCATCTCATTATCGATTCAACCAATCGATTGATATAGATAAAAACCTACTACTCAAGGACATTATTATATTTAGTTATTTGGCACCAATACAAGTAAATATAATAACCATACCTTTATAAATAGGAATATGATACAATGAAGTTCATACAACAATCATCACATGATTGGCTCTAGGGCTTTCACTAATAGTGAGATGGGATCAGCTGGCGGAGCTCCGAACATCCAAAGAATCTTCTACCTGTTACCTGGGCGACAGGAAACCCAAGGTCCAGGGTGGTGAGTATAAACTCAGGGGTAATATATAGAAAGTGCATGAACAAGATATAAGTATATAGAGATCTACAAGTATATATGTGAAGATCTACAGGTATACATCATA
Source organism: Wurfbainia villosa (assembly GCA_025175895.1). Lineage (NCBI taxonomy): Eukaryota > Viridiplantae > Streptophyta > Magnoliopsida > Zingiberales > Zingiberaceae > Wurfbainia > Wurfbainia villosa. The sequence goes on from CM046005.1 coordinate 4,216,708, forward strand.
AGTCCAATAGACATACAGTCCTATCCAAATCTAATAACAAGTAACCATAGTATAGTCATACTCAATGCATATACTAAACTGATCAACTGAACATGAAGTAATGTACCAACGTATCTGACGGTCTGCAACACCATAAGCTATATCATCCTGAACAGGTATACAATAACATAACCCATATAACATACAAGATCAATCCCATATCCGACCAACACTCAGACATATGAACAGTATATAATCACATGTAATAACAACCCGATCCATACTACACTATGACATGATGCTAATCAAATGCATACAACAGTCTGGACCAACACATATATCATGCTCAACACACAGCAATATATAATATGCAAATGACATGTATCATGATGTACAAGCATATGCAACAATCATAGCTCAATCAAATGAAACATCTCACAGGCATATGTAAAACATATATCAAATACATGCATACATATATATCAGCAATGCATATGCATGGCCATGTCTACGGACACGTCCAACCACAACCCTTGTATGGCCCGGGTGGCACGACATGATGACTAGCCCGACTCCAGCTACCACTACTCTCGAGTGGCTGAGTTGGGCAGTATGAATGAGTAGCATATAAGCGTAAAGAGCTAACTACTCTACGGGGGTCCCTGCTGCTGGTCGCTTCGTCACTACCCATGAGTAAACGAGCTCCGCACACAGGACAACTACACGTCACACAACCACCATCTATAGTAGGCGAGTGCTAACACCACTCTGCACAGTGGCCAGGTGCACATCTCTAGCTACCACTGTCTATAGTCACCGAGCGCTGCACATCTAATGCACTGCCCTCAACCCTGCTACTACTATCCCGAGTGGCCGGGGAGGCAGGATGACTGACTGTTGGGTTTCCGGCACCGCGGCGTGTGTGTGTTCGATCATGTTTCGTAAACATGAGCACAGCGGAAGCAATTAAAAATAATAAATCTATATTTATTACAACACACGCATGCATATTACAACAAGTGTATACATAACCGTAAATTAAAATTTGCAATAATAAGGAAATTAAACTACGTTATACCTTTCGTATGACGTGTAGCGGGAATGGCATCAACCGGAACGATCCTCGTAAGAATCGTCTCTATCCGTATCCACGCCGAGCTCCTCGGGATGACTTCGCCAAGCCACGGGCTTCGTCTTCGTACGGGTTACTAGCCTCGTGTTGAAGACGACGTGATCGAGAGATGATCATGATCCGAATCCAAATTCGGACCTAAAACAAGTCCTCAAGACTCGCTTCTCCGGAGAGGTATTCGTCAACCGATTGACGAATCCTTCATCCTCCACCTCAGAGGATTACCAGAGATCAAATCCCCGGTATGTTAGCCGCTGTCGGATCACTAACCGTCGTCCAAACGACGCTCCGACGAGAGGAGAAGAAGCTGTCCAGAAAACTGGACAGCTTGGTGGAGGAGTAGGCGCCGGCCAAAACAAGGAGAGAAAAGGCTCACCTTGATGCCGAACCTATAGGAGATCACCGGAGGGTCGCCGGAGGTTCACCGGCTGGAGCTTGGACGCCGGCAAGGGTCTTGGACGGCGGCACAAAGCTGGGCGGCGGCAGCTTGTAGTTGGGCGCCGAAAATTCCTCCAAGGGGTGGGCGGCAACTTCAAGCTAGGGTTTTGGATGATTAGGGTTTAACAATCCCTTAAGCCCTCTTTTATAGAGAACTAATTCTCTTAATGGTTAATGGATCATATCCATAAAGCCCGTTAACCCGCTCCATTAGGATAAGTTAAAATAAACCAAACCATGATGGTTTATTTTAAGTTAAAACGAACCGAACCAACCTTTGGTTCATTCGTTTAATATAAACCAAACCCTTTGGTTTATTCTCATCCATTGGATTAGAACCAAACCATTTTGGTCCATCCATTATGTCTTCATAAGACTCTGCCCATCCACGCTTCCATTGCGACTGAAACAATTTCATGCTCGCTTTATGTTTGGTCCAACCAAACATAGTTTCTCTCGGTCTGAGAATCCCATTCTCAAGCTCGTTTTAAATCCTTTGGATTACACTCGTTGTGTGTGTGACCAAATAGGTTCTCGGTTTATGTTGGCCGTCTATAATTAACCATTAATTATAGAACGATCATGAGTGGCACCTAGTAGTACATCATGATCCCCAATTAACCGAAAAGATCAACGGTTGATCCAGAACTATTTCTGAAACCCTTCAGTAGCTCGAATGAATCGTGCCCCATTCCCTTCACTCATCTTATACCCACTTGGTTCAGGACATGGTCTATTGTGTCAGTCCCCACTCGGCTGACTACGTCACACCTAGCCCAAGTATCATTTCCTCGTCCTACGGATTCTAGTTACTCCACATGTATCGAAGAGTACCTTACTCTAAACATGTAATGCTTTGGCCAAAGTCTTTAGTAACAATCAACGAGAGGCCATGGGTATACATCTCCTAGTGGTGAATCCTTTATAGGCTATTCAAACACCTTCGATCACGACTTATACCCAATCATCCGGGTCCACATCTCCTGAGATGCTTGCTTAAGATGTCAAAGCATAAGTCTCCATGATCAAGATGACTTGAATACCGCAAAGTCAAAGGAACATCGCACTTAAGCCACAGTAAGAACTTCATTGACATATCTATATATGCAGAGAACCATATGAAGTCTTACTGGTCACTCGATGAACTAGTTACCATAACTAGCATCCACGATTAACTCGGACATCACAATGTCTCCGGCCGGTGAGAATCGGGCTTGGATACACCAAGGAGTATACCTCGTGCTAGTCTCGGCGAATTGATGGTGTCCAAATCCATCAATTCATCGACTAGGATAATTAGATACATCACAATTACACATGTAGAGATACTCACTAGTTGTGATCCAATCACAAATTCTCTCATCTTTGTGAATCGTATCGTGGACATTGATAAATGAGTTTAAGATCCAATCAAATACATTAAACATGTATACTCAAATAGTGAATCTTCATTTATCATATAAATGGTTCATACATAAGCGATTGCCTTAGGACATCTCTCATATATTACTAATGGACACTACAAAAATATAGTCATTAGCAGCGATTTAGCGGCAATTTTAAAAAAATTCGTTGCAAAATAAATTAACGCAATTTAGCGACAAAAATATTTTAGATTGAATAAAGCGTCATGAAATATTAGCGACAAAAATAGCGCGAATTCTTGCGAATTTTAGCGGCAATTTAGCGCAATTTAAATTTTTAAAGCTAATTTACGTTCTTACGAATTCTGACAATTCAAAATTTAAATGCAATTTTAAATCATAAAATTTGCGACGAAATAAAAAATTCATAAATTTGCGACGAATTAAAAATTGTCGCAAAAATTTGCGACAATTAAGTTTTTGCTAATTTTCGACAAAAAAATTAAATCGCAAATTTTTTGACGAATTAAGTTTTTCGTTGCTAATTTTCGCGACAAAAAAATTAAATGCAAAACTTTACGACGAAAAATAAATTCATCGCGAAAATTCGCGAAATAACGATTTAGTTGCTAAATTTGCGGATCGATACAAATTAAATTCGTCGCAAAAATCGTCGCTAAATTCGCATAAAATTCGTTTGCAAAAAGCATATTTTATGCATTTAATTCTTTTCGTCGTAAAAATTTGCGGCGATTAATTAAATTTTCGAATTTAAATTTCAAAATTCGTTCAATTTGTCACAAAGTTAGTTTCATTGCTAAAATTTAAAATATTTTGTCGCTAAATTTGTCGCTAAATAAAAAAAAATTTAACAAGTTCCATCCGTTTCGATATTCTATCGTATATATAAATTTCACACACACAAAACAAAACACAATAAGTTCTGATATCCAAATAAATACATTTAATACAAACAAAACACACACATTCAATACAACAAAATAACATTCAATAATATCCAAAAATATTTCATATTCAAATAAATACAAACTAACACAATAAGTTAAGAACAATACAACATTCCAAATAACAAAGTTATATCGTACAACATTTCAAACATCAACATAGTTCTGATATCCAAATAACAATGTCCATGCAAAAGATCTCAACACATGTGAAAGAAAAAAGAAAAGTGCATCTGCTAAGCAACGACCGACATTCTTCTACCTGCATTAGAAAAGAAACAAACAAAAAGTATCATACATTAAAAAAAAACTATATACTAACACGAAAATAAATATGCAAAGACTTACTCAGATGTGCATTTTCAACCGGCATAAGGATTGACTTCATCATTCCTGTTTAAAGCAAAATAAAAAGTACTAATCAAAAATTAAAAAAATGAAGGATTAACAAACTCAATAAACTAAAAATTTTTAAAAGTACTATTTACAAACATGCATACAATATCATCATCGTCGCCACCATCATCATCATTACTAGGAGGAATATGACTTCGACCCAAACTAAATTGCTGAAACTGTCGCATAAGAAAGGCTTGTTGTCGTCACATTTATATCATTTCTTGATCCCTTTGTGAGTTTTGTTGTTGTATTTCTAGAATTTGCTGATCTCTTTCAAGTATTATGCCCTTCAAATTGCTAACCTCCTCAGTTAAGTTATGTATCTATGCCGCTACTGCTGGTGGAGTAGAAGAAATAGATCTACGAGAAACATGATGCACTTAGATTGGATATCCTTCATGGTGCGTTTGAATTGTTCACTTACATTGGTTATTCTTTGTTGTGGTCGTAAGACCTCCTTTAGTTTTGACACATCGCTTTCTGTAGTAGATGAACGTAAAGCTTTTCCATCGCTTATTGGATACTCTCTAAGAGAGACATTGATTATCGGAAAATCTAGCACTTGGGAGTTGGTAGATTGGCCAATTCTAACCTTTGCGAAAAAAGTAAACGACTAAAGATGAGACAAATGAATTGGTTGAGTACAGTGGTTGGGCTGACTTTAAATAATATGGGTGGATTGGGTAAAACCAACATGCCAAAATAAGGCGAGCAAGAGTGAGGCAGATGATCTAAGTGAACCACATTGATTGATCAAGTTGACTGAGGAAACTGAATGGGCTAAGCAAGCCGAATGAAAAGAAAAAGAAAAAAAAAAGTCAACTCGCCAAAGGGATAAGTCGAGCTGATCATGCTGGATGAGTTAAACATATCAAGCAAACTAGACACACTAGGTGGATCCTAATCCATCAATTTGATATGTTTGAACGCAAATCAATAAATTTGGTTCGTCCAGACAGGTAGGGCAAACTAATCAGTTTGATCCATCTAGGAGTAGACAAAGCAACCGAAACGAGCGAGGCAAGTTAAACAAAGTCAATTGGGTGCTTGGTCCAAACTAGCAAGGGAAATGAACCAAGGTCAACTTAGATGAAAGAATCAAAAGTATACTAAAGAATGAAATATTCTAAATGAAAGATATAATTGCATTTGTGATATTCCTTATCAGGACCAAATGCATCCTGTGACATTGAATTATTGATGCTGCATTAAAAGCTTAAGCTCTACTAAGTTGTTTTAAATAGAAACAACCAAAGATAACACAAAGAGGTATGTCATCTATAACTCCTTTGCATACCAGCCATGATGCAATCGTTCGAATACTAATCACATGATTTGAAGAATATTGCAGTTTGTTAAACAAGAAAACCAATATGATCGAAGGGAAAACATGATCAAACTGTTTCAATACCACAAATTATCCAGGTATTCTGGAAATTAACTTTTACATTTCGGAGAGTAGCTTATTAGTCGATTCTAAAGACAAAAGTATCGCTACAATAAGGTTGTGCAACCTTCAGCATATTTGTAAAGAATTTAGCATTCAACAAGGATATCATTCTGACTGCCTCTGCCCCAATACTGGAATATCTTCGTATCTCTTCTGCATTAACAAATCAAAGATATGATCAACAACTTTAAATTAGAAGCAAAGCTACTGGATATTATTAAGATGTGGAATCTATTTTTCCAAAATTTGTGGAATAAGCTCTCATGATCTGATTCATAATGTCAGGTGAGCATCCGAGAAATTTTGCAAATAAGCAATCAAGTGTGATTCGGGACGAGGAACCAATTCAATTCCATTACTTCAAAAAAGTTGAAACTTTATAAGAGAACGAGCTTAGAGAAGCAATATTCATCAATTTCATTTTGATCTTTTGGATAAGTGGAAGCGGAAAAGTGAAGCAAAGATTTACTCAATTCCTCGAATTTCATTTTGATCTTTTCGGATAAAAACAAAACAAGAAACAAAAGGCAAAATATGCGTAAAACAATTCGACGCAATCGATGAAAATTTAATTGGTTCACTAGACAAAGTGCCATGGCAACTACTAAGTTCGCGTTTAACAAATTGATGAACACAAACCGACGAGATAAAATTTGAGAAATCATTATGCGTTTGAATTGTGCGGCCGGGCGGCCGGCTGTGCTGAGGCCTTGTGGCGGCCAGGGGTCGCGGACGGATGGGCACGCTGCTGCGGGCTCATGGCCGGGCCGGTTCGTGGGCGGACGGCGTGCTCGCGGACAGCCCACTCCGATGATGTCGGGCGCGGACGGTGAAAGGGCGGCGGCAGAGCCTCTCGTGCGTGAGGAGTTGTGGGATTAGGGCATCGGCGGGTGCAAAAAAAAAGTGGAAATTTTGCAACGATATTTGGATTCGTTGCAAATTTGCAACGAATCCAAAAATTCGTTGCAAATATTTTTTTTTTATAAATTAAAACATTTGAAAACGTTAACTGAATTTAAATTTTTTTTATAAATTTAAAAGTTTGCAACGAATCAGTGATTCGTTGCAAATTTGCAACGAATATGTGGATTCGTTGCAAATTTGCAACGAATTTGTAGATTCGTTGCAAATATTTAAAAAAAAAAAAAAAAATTTGAAAACGTTAACTGATTTTTTAAATATTTTTTTTTAATTCGTTGCAAATATTTTTTAAAAAAAAATTAAAAAAATTTAAAACGTTAAATGTTTTTTTTTAATATTTTTTTTAAATTTAAAAGTTTTCAACGAATCTGTGATTCGTTGCGAAATATTTGCAACGAATATGTAGATTCGTTGCAAATTTGCAACGAATATGTGGATTCGTTGCAAATTTGCAACGAATCCAAATATTCGTTGCAAATATTTTTTAAAAATAAAATTAAAAAATTTGAAAACGTTAACTAATTTTTTAAATATTTTTTTTTAATTTAAAAGTTTGCAACGAATCGCAGATTCGTTGCAAATTTGCAACGAATCCACATATTCGTTGCAAATATTTAAAAAAAAAATTAAAAAATTTTAAAACGTTAAATGTTTTTTTTTTAATATTTTTTTTTTAAATTTAAAAGTTTCCAACGAATCTGTGATTCGTTGCGAAATATTTGCAACGAATATGTGGATTCGTTGCTAATTTCTAGCGAATCCACATATTAGATTGCAAATATTTTTTAAAAAAAAATTAAAAAAATTTAAAACGTTAAATGTTTTTTTTTAATATTTTTTTTAAATTTAAAAGTTTTCAACGAATCTGTGATTCGTTGCGAAATATTTGCAACGAATCCAAATATTCGTTGCAAATATTTTTTAAAAATAAAATTAAAAAATTTGAAAACGTTATCTGATTTTTTAAATATTTTTTTTTTATAAAATTAAGAGTTTGCAACGAATCTGTGGATTCGTTGCAAAATTAGCACCGAATCCAAATATTCGTTGCAAATATTTTTTTATTTTAAAATAAATAAAATACTTTAAACTCGTAAACTAACTTACAGCTATCCGAATGAGATAAATTTAGTGCCAATATATTCGTCTAGTTCTCCTCATTATATAAACATCATCAAAAAAATTTTAATCCAGGCATTTTTGAATATCGGTCTGTCTGAGAAATCTAATTCACGTTCAAAAAATCACGTATCGCAATATTTTCGGTAAAATTGATTTTTAAAAATATATATATAATCAGGGGAACTAGACGAACACATTGGAACTTGTTTCATCTCATTCCGAACTCTCTAAGTCACTTAACCGACATCGAAGAATTTTTAATATTTTTTTTTCTAAAAACAGCTTTTGCAACGAATCCGTGGATTCGTTGCAAATTTGCAACGAATCCGTGGATTCGTTGCAAATTTGCAACGAATCGACGGATTCGTTGCAAAAAAATTTTTATATAATAAAATAAAAATCTGCGACGAATTATGTATTCGTCGCTAAATTAGGGACGAAACATAAATTCGTCGCAGATTTTTGCAACGAATTTATTTTTTCGTCGCAGAATTTGCAACGAAAAAATATTAAATGCAAATTTTGCAATGATTTTTAATTCGTTGCAAAAGCTATGACGAAATTTTTTCGTCGCTAATAATCGAAAAAAATTTCGTCCCCAATTTGCGACGAATTTTGCAACGAAATTTAAATGTTGGAAATTTTATAATTTTTACAACTAATTATTTTTCGTCGGAAATATCGTTACAAATTTGCGACGAAAAATTAAAGTCGTCGCAAAATTTGTTGCAGATTTGCAACGAATTATTTTCGTTGCCAAAATTCGTCGCCAAAAAACAGTTTTTTTGTAGTGAGACTCCCACTTGGCCTAATGCCAATCGCTACGGTATCCAATACCATAAGCACTAACATGACCCTCAAACTTACTTTGAGGTAATGCTTTAGTCAAAGGATCCGCTAAGTTCCTTTCAGTGGGAATTTTCTCGATTTGTATTTCGTTCCTACTGATGATCTCTCTGATATGATAATAGCGGCGAAGCACATGTTTGGATCATTGATGAGACCACATCAAGTTCATAGATGAACTACTTGATCCAAACCGCTTCCTTTGCTGCTTCCAAAGCTGCAACGTATTCTGCCTTAGTGGCAGAATCCGCTATAGTGTCAAGCTTGGAACCTTTCCAACTTATTGCGCCTCCATTCTAGGTTAATACATACCCAGACTGAGACATGGAATCATCCTTGTCTGTCTGGAGCTGGCATTCGTATACCCACGTATCACCATGTACCCTTCTCCATATATTAGGAACACATCCTTAGTTCTTCTTAAGTACTTAAGGATCGTCTTATACCGCCAATGATCCATTCTGGATCGGATCGTATCTGCCGTGACACTCAGAGCATACGATACATCGGGCCTCGTACATAACATAGCATACATGATAGATCCTATTGCGGATGCATAGGGAATCTTACTCATGCAAATCCTCTCGTCTTCTGTGCGCGGACACATAGACTTCGAAAGGTGTTCCCCATGCCTGATGGGCAGATAACCTTTCTTGGATTCCGACATGCTAAACCTCTTTGCTTTTCGGTCTATATATGTAGACTGCGAAAGACCAAGCAACCATTTCGATCTATCTCTATAGATCTTAATCCCAAGGATGTAGGTTGCTTCTCCCAGGTCTTTCATGGAGAATGTCTTGGATAACCAAACCTTAACTGACTGTAAGATTGAAACATCGTTTCCTATAAGTAGTATGTCATCGACATACAATACTAGAATCTGTTGCCTCCCACTAACCTTCTTGTACACACAAGGTTAAATGCGGATTTTGTAGAAATCAAACTTTTTGATTGTCTCATCAAAACGGATATTCCAGCTCCTGGATGCTTGCTTCAATCCATAAATGGATCGTCGCAATTTGCATACCTTGGTTTTATCAACCGATGTGAAACCCTCAGGCTGTATCATATATACGTCCTCGAGAAGGTTTCCATTAAGGAAAGCTGTTTTCACATCCATCTGCCATATCTCATAATCATAATGAGCCGCTATGGCCAGGAGCATCCGAATGGATTTAAGCATAGCTACAGGCGAATAGGTTTCGTCATAATCAACACCTTGTTTTTGACAATATCCTTTCGCCACCAATCTAGCCTTATAGGTAATCACATTACCATCCATGTCGGTTTTCTTCTTGAAAACCCACTTGCACCCTATAGGCTTTATCCCTTTAGGTGGGTCAACCAAGTTCCAAACTTGATTTTCATACATGGAATCCATTTCCGACTTCATGGCACCAAGCCACTTATCCCTTTCTGAACTTGTCAGCACTTCTTCATAACTGGTAGGCTCCTCATCATCAATGAGTAACACGTCGTCGATTCGATTAAACTACGAGAAATCCATATCTCTCGGGAATATTGCGTGTTCTACGGATCTATGAAGATGTGGTGTTACAATAGGTCCGGGATTGCTCATCACTATGAGTTGTCCATTGCTTCACCGGTATCTCATCAATGTCTATTTGAGTCTCTCGAGCCTCCTCAAGCTCGGCGACACTCCCCTTGTTTTCTTGCAAGAAAACTCTTTCTCTAGAAACACGGATGCCTTGAAACAAACACCTTTTGTTCCACAGGATGATAGAATTGGTAACCCCTTGTTTCCTTAGGGTATCCAATAAATAGACATTTATCAGACTTAGCATCCAATTTGTCTGATACAGTCCGCTTCACATAAGCAGGACAACCCCATATCTTCAAGTAATATACATGAGGTTTCTTTCTATTCCATATCTCATATGGAGTAGTTGAGACTACCTTGGTAGGCATTCTGTTTAACAAGTAAACAGCTGTCTGAAGTGCATAGCCCCAAAAGGACTTGGGAAGAGTTGCATGATTCATCATTGACCTGACCATGTCCAACAAGGTCCGGTTACGCCTCTCAGATACACCATTATGCTGTGGTGTATAGGGAGGAGTCCATTGAGACAATATACCATTGTCTCTTAGATAATCAAGAAACTCTTGACTTAAGTATTCACCACCTCGATCCGATCGAAGTATTTTAATACTCTTGTCATGTTGTTTCTCTACTTCATTTCTGAATTCTTTGAACCTTTCAAAGGCTTCAGACTTGTGTTTCATCAAGAACACATACCCAAACCGTTAGTGATCATCGGTGAAGGTAATGAAGTAGCTATAGCCTCCTAATGCTTGAGTTGACATAGGTCCATATACATCAGTATGTATTAGACCTAGTAACTCTCCCACTCGTTCACCTTTTCCCGTAAAAGGTAACTTAGTCATCTTGCCTTTTAAGCATGATTCGCATGTATCGTATGAATCCAATTCAAACGATTCCAGAATTCCACATCGGTGTAATTCAGACATGCGTTTCTTGCTTACATGGCCAACGACAATGCCACATGTAGGAGTCTATTTGATTATCCTTTCGAGCACTCTTGTTTGCTCGCGATATGCAAATGTCCTTTGAATACGTCCAGCGTATAAACACCATTGCTTAAAGTTCGGTCCATAAAGAACCTCATTCAAAGTTATGTAACAACAATTGTTACTAAACGTCAAATGGAAACCATTTCTATTTAAACAAGAAATAGAAATGATGTTCTTTATCAACAAAGGAATATAAAAGCAATTGTCCAGTTCTAAGACAAGTCCTGCAGGGAGTTTCAACAAATACGTTCCGATGGCGAGTCGACAGCGTTGCTCCATTCCCAACACACAAATTTGACTCTCCCTTGACGAGTCTTCTTCTATTCCTTAGCCCATGTATGTCATTACATATATGTGAGCCACACCTAGTATCAAATACCCAAGTGTCTGAGGAAATAGAATGACAATCAATAAAGAAGATTTCTGAAGAAGATGGGGCATCCGATGCCTTATCCTTCTTCACGGACTCAAGATAAATCTTGCACTTTCTTCGCAAATGGCTCTCCTTGCCATAATGATGGCAAGTTTCCTTTTGTGCTAGTTCTACCTTCTTAGCCCTTCTCTTCTTTCCCTTCTGTTATTCCTTTGACTTCCTCTTAGAACCTTTCTTCGAGGAATCAACTAACAGCACCGTCCCCTGCTCATGCTTCTCAGAAGACTCCACAGTCTTCAGCATATTAAGGAGCTCGGGAATGGTGGATTCTAATTTGTTCATCCGATAGTTCATCACAAATTGCGAGAAGCTCTTGGGCAAACAATGCAGAATTAAGTCAATACTTAACTCATGATCCATCACAAAACCGAGGGTAGCTAGCCGCTCGATATACCCGTTCATCTTTAGCACAAACTGCACTACAGACGAACCTTCTTGCATCTTCGTAGTGAAGAGGAGCCTAGAGACCTCGAACCTTTCGGATCTCGCTTGCTCATCGAACAACTCATGAAGATGGAAGACCATAGTATTAGCATCCATATGCTCATGCTGCTTTGCACTCGGTACCATCGCCGCTAGCATGATGCAACTCGCCAGCTCAGAATCTGCCACATGTTTCTGATAGACCAACATTTGGTCTGGAGTTGCATCGTCCTTAGGACGGTCAGGAAGAGGCTCTTCTAGGACATATGCAAGCTTTTCCGCCTTGAGAACAATTCTCAGGTTTCTAAGCCAGTCCAGGAAGTTAGGCCCAGTCAGTTTGTTCGAATCCAAAATAGTGCGCAAATTCAAAGATGTCATGATCAATTTATTGACCTAGAAATACAAAACGAGCATATATGAGAAAATGATTTTAAAATGCATCAATATACATTTATAAATCCCATTCATTTTTCGAATTTCAAAAACCCTTAAAATCACTTCGGGAGATCGTAGGTCCATCTCCGAATGGGCTGATATCCATCATAGATAAGAACAACCTTGGAGTGAGTCCAACAAGCTATTCTTAGCTTTGATGGTGGGTATCAAGTATACCGATTACATATCATGTATATGTAACTATCACAATGTGCTATCAACTAATTGAATGTTTACACATACATTGGGTTGTTAACACATTAACAAGTATGCATCATATGCATAGCACCCAACTTCACCTCTCTTCACATCGACCTTGGAGTGAGTCCAACAAATCGATGCTCCAAGTTAAAGCCGACCCATTAATTGCGAAATAGTTTTAATATGGTTAGAGCGCATTCAACCAATTAGCCAGGCTTGGAGTGAGTCCAACAACCCAAACTAACGATTGACCTCTGACTCTTACCATATTAGAGTTAAACTATTCCAATGATTTGAACATGTTCAGGTTCGAGCCGGGCTTGGAGTGAGTCCAACAACCCAAACAAGAAACAGAACTCTGGTTCTAACCATATTAATGGAAGGTGTAGGCTTTAATATTGAGTTAGGGTTTTTATGTCTCATCCTCTTTGCATGCAAATAACTATTATCTACATGGCATGGCATACATGGCATACATCTACATGTCACGACACGCATGGCATAATGTTATGCATCTAATGCAATTACATGGCATACAATTATATCATGTATATATTTCCTTATATGTCATAACTATTTATGGAAATAAAATATATTTAAGATTTGATTCTCCAAATCAAATCATAATTAAATTAGGAAACAAATTTCCAAATCTAATCACATATTTTATTCATGGAATTATTTGATTAAGGAAAATCTATTTAGGAAACCAATTTCCTAAATCATTAAAACTACTTATGGAAATAAAATATTTTAAGATTTGATTTCCCAAATCAAATCATGATTAAATTAGGAAACAAATTTCCAGAATCTAATCAAATATTTTATTTATGGAAAATATCAATTTCCATAAATACTTCCAACTTTCCAAAAGTGGAAGATTTCCATAAATACTTCTAGACTTTCCAAAATTGAAAAATTTCCATAAATACTTCTAAATTTCCAAAATTAGAAAATTTCCAGAAATACATTATGACTATCGCAAAACCATTTTACGATTATGTCGAAACACAACCTGGGCTCTGATACCACTGTTGGGTTTCCGGCACCGCGGCGTGTGTGTGTTCGATCATGTTTCGTAAACATGAGCACAGCGGAAGCAATTAAAAATAATAAATCTATATTTATTACAACACACACAACACACGCATGCATATTACAACAAGTGTAGACATAACCGTAAATTAAAATTTGCAATAATAAGGAAATTAAACTACGTTATACCTTTCGTATGACGTGTAGCGGGAACGGCATCAACCGGAACGATCCTCGTAAGAATCGTCTCTATCCGTATCCACGCTGAGCTCCTCGGGATGACTTCGCCAAGCCACGAGCTTCGTCTTCGTACGGGTTACTAGCCTCGTGTTGAAGACGACGTGATCGAGAGATGATCACGATCCGAATCCAAATTCGGACCTAAAACAAGTCCTCAAGACTCGCTTCTCCGGAGAGGTATTCGTCAACCGATTGGCCAGAATCGCCGTCCTCCACCTCAGAGGATTACCAAGATCAAATCCCGGTATGTTAGCCACTGTCGGATCACTAACCGTCGTCCAAAGCGGACGCTCCGGCGAGGAGAAGAAGCTGTCCAGAAAACTGGACAGCTTGGTGGAGGAGTAGGCGCCGGCCAAAACAAGGAGAGAAAAGGCTCACCTTGATGCCGAACCTATAGGAGATCACCGGAGGGTCGCCGGAGGTTCACCGGCTGGAGCTTGGACGCCGGCAAGGGTCTTGGACGGCGGCACAAAGCTGGGCGGCGGCAGCTTGTAGTTGGGCGCCGAAAATTCCTCCAAGGGGTGGGCGGCAACTTCAAGCTAGGGTTTTGGATGATTAGGGTTTAACAATCCCTTAAGCCCTCTTTTATAGAGAACTAATTCTCTTAATGGTTAATGGATCATATCCATAAATCCCGTTAACCCGCTCCATTAGGATAAGTTAAAATAAACCAAACCATGATGGTTTATTTTAAGTTAAAACGAACCGAACCAACCTTTGGTTCATTCGTTTAATATAAACCAAACCCTTTGGTTTATTCTCATCCATTGGATTAGAACCAAACCATTTTGGTCCATCCATTATGTCTTCATAAGACACTGCCTATCCACGCTTCCATTGCGACTGAAACAATTTCATGCTCGCTTTATGTTTGGTCCAACCAAACATAGTTTCTCTCGGTCTGAGAATCCCATTCTCAAGCTCGTTTTAAATCCTTTGGATTACACTCGTTGTGCGTGTGACCAAATAGGTTCTCGGTTTATGTTGGCCGTCTATAATTAACCATTAATTATAGAACGATCATGAGTGGCACCTAGTAGTACATCATGATCCCCAATTAAGCAAGAAAAGATCAACGGTTGATCGAACTATTTACGAAACCCTTGATGCTCGAATGAATCGTGCCCCATTCCCTTCACTCATCTTATACCCACTTGGTTCAGGACATGGTCTATTGTGTCGATCCCCACTAGTGACTCGTCACACCTAGCCCAAGTATCATTTCCTCGTCCCTACGGATTCTAGTTACTCCACATGTATCGAAGAGTACCTTACTCTAAACATGTAATGCTTTGGCCAAAGACTTTAGTAACAATCCGACGAGAGGCCATGGTATACATCTCCTCGCAAGGAGTGGTGAATCCTTTATAGGCTATTCAAACACCTTCGATCACTTCGACTTATACCCAATCATCCCGGGTCCACATCTCCTCGGAGATGTTTGCTTAAGATGTCAAAGCATAAGTCTCCATGATCAAGATGACTTGAATACCGCAAGTCAAAGGAACATCGCACTTAAGCCACAGTAAGAACTTCATTGACATATCTATATATGCAGAGAACCATATGAAGTCTTACGGTTGGTCACTCCAATGAACTAGTTACCATAACTAGCATCCACGATTAACTCCGGACATCACAATGTCTCCAGCCAGTGAGAATCAGCTGCTTGGATACACCAAGGAGTATACCTCATGCTAGTCTCGACAGAATTGATGGTGTCCAAATCCATCAATTCATCGACTAGGGATAATTCCGATACATCACAATTACACATGTAGAGATACTCACTAGTTGTGATCCAATCACAAATTCTCTCATGCTGTGAATCGTATCGTGGACATTCAGTAAATGAGTTTAAGATCCAATCAAATACATTAAACATGTATACTCAAATAGTGAATCTTCATTTATCATATAAATGGTTCATACACAAGGCGATTGCCTTAGGACATCTCTCATATATTACTAACACTGACGACCCGTCTCAACCACAAGGGAGACCCCAGTCGACAGCATGCATGTAATGTAATGATGCATAGCTCCACATACATATCCTCGCAACACTCTCTATCCCATAGGGAGTCCTGGTCAACCAAAAGTCAACTGTGCAAGGACTAATAATCCACAATAAACTCTCTCTATGAAACAGAGAGTCATACACAATTGGCAGTCAACCACGCTAAGACCTCCAGTCCATAGCGATATACTATCGACAATCCATATAATCATACACAGATACACGATCCATAATGGATATACAATCACGCTAGGACCTCCAGTCCATAGCCACATACTGACAACCACACACTTATCTATGCACAAACAACTAGATCCACTATAGATGCACAACTAATATGTGTACGATACAACAATAGACTCTATAATCTGATCCATCACCTAACCCTAGTGATGTAACACAGTAACCAAATCTGAGGTCACTAGATAACCCTAACCACATGTCCTTAACTGAACATCTATCAGCTAACACATAATAGGATTTGTAATTCATATCCGTGATAAAAGAACGATGAACTAACAGTAATATCTCAAAGGTCAAGGCTAAGTACAAGCACATGATAAAATCAGAGTGGAGTCAAGGTAAAAGAATTCTATATAAATCCAAATTCATGCACCAGATTCAGATCAAAACTACCTGACCAGGGTAGATATTACCCACCTAATACGAAGCTCGAACTAATCCTCATGGTCATGGACCTGCTTCGTATCCCAAACCTACACATAATAACAAACAATGATTAATTACAAGTGTCCGACCAATATACGAGCTAAAAGCTATATCGTTTCTATATTCGCATCCTTTCCTCGTCTACGAGTTAGAAACCCCGATTATCCCAACCTGATACACTATCACCATACTCGCTCCCACATCAACAAGATCACTATATAGATCTAAACTACACTCAAATAGCTATCCAATCATCTAAATCACCACAGCCAAACAAACCAGCTGCCCCATGAACAATCAGAACACAATTACCATAAATTAGATAGGTAAACCCTAAGCAATTCCTCTACTAGTTACCGATCTAAGCCAATCATCCCAGCTGCAACTTCAAATGCATCCCTAACACATTCTATAGCCGTAGCAGCTCCATCCCCAATAGCAGATCGATCAACAATCCACATCCTCCAATCATCCACCAAAATCGATTAAGGAAATAGAATTAAACACTTGAATCAGGGTTGTAATGGCAGCTTACTTCAAGCTTCATCTATCACCGCCAATCAATTCACACACACCCATAGATCAGCCACCACCCAACACATAACAACTTCCATCGAATAGAAAGGGTAACAAGAGCTTACCAATCAAATCTCCTCCGGCAGCACCCCCTATTTTCCGGTGCAACACCAACTCCAACACTACCCAAAACTGATCCAAGCTAAACAAGAACCCATAGCTAGCTCTAAGGGAAATCAACAATTTAACCCAAACCAAACAGATCACAGCACCTGTGTCGATGATGAAACGATAGAAGAGGAGAGCCGATGGCAACTGAGCTCGAGCGTCGACGATGGCAGATCAGAGCTCGAGCGATGGTGACGACGAGCAACTCTGGTCGGGCTGACGACGGAGAGCTCCGACAGTGGTGATAAGGCAGCATCGGGCGGAGATCGGCTAGCTTGGTGTCGACGGTGGTAGATCATCGAAAAAGGTGAGATCCAGCTCAGGAAAGTCGACGATAGTTGGTTCTCGCGGTGAGGAGGACTGAGCATGGGCAGCGGTGACCGACCGACTGCTCCAATGAAGATCCCTGACAACTCCAGAAGAGGAAGACCGATTGGCAATGGTGCACCGGGGAGATGAAATCGCCAGCAGCAGCGGTGATTCGGAAGAGACGAGAGGCAGAGGTGAAGTGGAAATCATTAGCAAGGAGAAAGAGAAAAATCACTATAAGGGAAGAAGAAATCTGCATCCAAACGAGTCGAGTTCAGCCTTATAAACCCACCCCTTGTGGTTAAACTAGCCTAGGTCAAGTCTGAACTAGCCTACGTTGACCCAACCACCTATTTAAGCTTTAATCTTCCTCGTATGGACTCCTTTTGAATCCAGAAAAATTTCTGTGAACTCCTAAGGAATTATATAAGACAATTTCTCCATTAACAAGGGGTATTTTATTCTATTCTTATTATTTTCCATATCTTACAGTAAGTCCTTGCATGGCTCGAGTTCTTTTATATTAATGGTTATCATGAAGCATAGTATTTCACTCGTCTCATTAGGACAGTTCGTAAGTCCTCTGCCCGACTCAAGTTTTATTGTATGGAGAGTTGTTATGGAGCATAGTATTTTACTCGTCTTGCCGGGGCAGTTCATAAGTCCTCCGCCTGGCTCGTGTTATGTTGTATGAAGAGTTGTTATGAAGCATTGTATCTCACTCGCCTCACCGGGGAAGTTCGTAAGTCCTCCGTCTAGCTTAAATTCTGTTGTATGGAGAGTTGCTAGGGAGTGTGGACTTTCCCTCACCCAACCGAGGCAATTCATAAGTTCTCTGCTCGACCCAAGTACTTTTATATGGAGAGTGATTGCTAATGCGAATGTTCCATCGGTCTTTCCAAAGTACTTTATTATTCTACTCAGCGAGGATTGTGAAAGGATGCATTTTATCATTCCCGAATGAGGCCATTTGTAAGTTCTCGACTTGGTCAAAATCGAAGAGGTGTGGTGAGAAAAAGTATGTGACACTAACTAGTTGTTGCATTCATCCTTTACGCTTGCATAATTTAAATACATATGATTGTAATGCACATCCCTTGAGGGAGAGAAGGAGAGAAATTAGGAGGCATCCCCTATAGTTGGGTCTTCCGGCAAAGGGGTGACGACAATGCACACCAGAACTGATTATGGTAGATATAGTTGTTGGAGGGTTGCCTTGTACAGTTCACAAGTTTGGCGTAAGTCGCGCTGGAAAACTATTAACTCCTGTCGGAGACTGTAAGCCCGAGTGGATGAGTATCTTAGGCGAGCATGAAGGGTTTCCACGAGGGCCTCCAGTTCTTTAATCTGTAATTGATTAGAAGACAAGGATTCATGGGGGAGAGATTCTTGGTCCATAGATGATGGAATACTAGTCAATAGTCGAGGAAGGTTGTAAGGTAACCTTCATGAGGAGACCTACTGTGGAAGAGGAAGAGGAGAGTATGTAGGAAGTGAAATGAAGAGAAGGAGGTATTTGTAGAAACAGTAGGCACAGGCTGTTAAAGAGGAAGGCGCTTGG
Organism: Wurfbainia villosa; assembly: GCA_025175895.1. Taxonomy (NCBI): domain Eukaryota; kingdom Viridiplantae; phylum Streptophyta; class Magnoliopsida; order Zingiberales; family Zingiberaceae; genus Wurfbainia; species Wurfbainia villosa. Next base: position 4,235,887 of record CM046005.1, read on the forward strand.
GATATCGACTCGGTGGAGCGGAGTAAGAGAAGAGAAAGAAAACGGGAGAAGGGACACCCATCAACTCCCATGCATTTAAGAGTGTTTTAAAGGCGGTAGGTAGGATCCAGATATTCCGTGAAAGAAGATATGGAGAAGGATGCGGCGAGACAACATTCATCGCAAAAAGTTAATCTCTTTTCCTAAGGAAAGAGAAAATATCCTTATCACGTCCTTAGGGAACATGTGCCCTAAGGAGGCAAAATAAAATAAACACGCTAATAGCAGAGTGACAAAACCCTAGGAGAAGATACCAACCATGAACCATTAAGAAGAGGGGACGACGGACGGGGCCCTTTGGTTTCCAAGCGAACGACCTTAAATTCAGGCACCTGAGTGCATAATGTAGCGATGACGGCTGTCATGACCTGCTCCTGTTGGCTTATCTCTTCCAATTGTCGAAGAGCTTCTGCATGTTGACGATTCAAGTCCTCCAAGCGATGGGCAATCACTGCCCTTTGAATGGATAACTCCTCAAGTCGAACAGAGGCTATTAGGTGTTTGATGCTCCTCGCTAAGGCCTCACTGAAGAGTGTGGCGAAGAAGTGAAGAGGCACCACACATGAGGGACCCCTTCCTATAAGCCTCGGGAGAGCCTAAAAACAACTCAGTGGGTTTTTGTTGACAAAAGGGAAGCACAAAGACATTGGGCATACAGAGTCGAGGATATAAACTAGTGAGATACTTACAAGGAAAGTTGCCTCATCATGGGCTCCAAGGGATGCCCGTACCAAAAATGGGGGCTCCCCCCAGATATAGCAACGAGGCGGGAAGAGCTATGCAAGGGGGTCGGATGAGCGGTGGGGTGAGGAGGATTAGAAGGCTCAGGGGACCTAGCCCTTGAAGAAGATCCAGTCGCATAAGGAAGGCGAAAAGGAGACATTTGGACTCAGTAGAAAAAAGCAATGAAAGAGGATTTCTCCTCAACCACTTTATTTACGGTGCGAAGGAGCAGGGTGTCGCCTTACTTGGAAAGCAGAGAAATGACAGTATACTTTTGGAGGGAAAAAATTATGATAGGTGGGAAAGACAGTAGACTATTATTCAAACAATCTTTCAGGGTTGTACAATTTTTTAGTTATAGAAAACACAGAAAAAGGGTGAGGTTCGGCTGAGTAGGCACCCTGTTTTCTTTTTAAGAGAAGATTTCCCCTGTACACCCCACCTATCGAGCGTCGAGAAGATGCCCCGCTAGAAATAGGCCGCTCGGGTAGAAGAGGCGCTAACCCAAATATCCCCCTTGTAACTGATAAACCAAGGAGCTCGGACCGTTCTCACGCCACCTCAAGCGAGGGGCTCGAGATCTTGCTTATCCACCCACTTGGCTAGGTCGGTATGTTTTTAATTCCCACCGAGTCGAGGGAGACAAGGGTCACCTTGATAGAATGACCACCTTTCCCTCCATTAGTAAAGGCTCCATACTAAACCATGAACGTTAGCCAAGCCATACTCCGGTGTGAACATTCTAAAAAAGGTGATATCTTAGAATTATATGTCATCTCACTAGTCACCCTTAGTATCAATAGGAAACTTAGGACAACATCTTATTCAAACAACGGAAAGAAATTGGAGATTACTGAGGAGAACATTCTTCAATAAAAAGCATAGGGAGAAAGAAGAAAGGAGGAGAGGAGTTTTGCGCCCCATGAGTTATAAGCGAACCTCTCCTTTCCCCCTTTTTTATAGCCAACCAGAGGGGAAGGACCCTGATAGGGTAGGTGGAGGTATTGATGACAAAAAGTAAAGGGGCATGATGCTTGAGATATTATGATGAGGACGATTGGGATAGTACCAGTCAGCGTTAAGAGGGACAGAGACTTCATTATAATGAGGGAGAAGAAAAAAAAGTCACAGAGGGAGGGGACTTCATCGTTTTTCTTCCCCTCCTCAAAATTTGACTGTAGGGGAAAGGCACGGAACTAGCAAAACTTGCAAACATATGAGAAAACCAAACCCCAATGTTAGGACAACATGCAGCATAAAAGACCTACATCTTAAATTTCTTGTTCAAAAGTAAGAGGGAATAGGTATGCCCCAACATTAGTTTGATTAATAAACACAAGAATACTTCCTAAGATCACAGTTGACAATTGTTCACCGGAGATTCAGACCCTTCCCCCAATCTCGGAGGTGGCATCAGTAAGCTCAAAATTCGTGTGTGTTCCATTGAAAGATGAAGAGATCTCCCGATAAGGTTTGTAAACTTTCATTATGGGGGGAAGGATGGGAAGATGTGTTGGCAATCAGCTCTTTGGCTCTGTGAGACGCTTCAAAAGATGCCCAATTCACCTAAATAAAGGCATCCAAAGAGTGGTTGATGGCCATCTCAAGGCAAGCCACCAAGGACCCCCAGTTCAAGCAATGAGAAAGGAGTAAGTCTCGCTCCTTCATAATGCGGCACTTTTCATCGATCTCCTGAGATAATTTCCTCATCAATTCAGCGTTTCATCAAGAGAGACTATCATTTTCATCGAAAATCTTCTAGACTTGAGCATTGCAAGCTGCTTACTGAGATTGCAGGAAGGTAGTGCTAGGTAGGATTTCATCAGGAGGAACTGAGCCTACCATATCCTGGTCTGGGGGTACTACTGAACTAAACTCCTAAGTGGAAGGGATGATGTCTAGCGAAGGAGTGACATCCGTGGAAGGCTGCGAAATACAAGCAGTGATGGTTGATTTCTTCAAGTATTCGACTAGGTGTCGAACTAACTCCACATAGTTGTCCTAAACCTGTATGGAAGCAAATCTAGAAAAATCCATGAAAGAGTGTGAGAAGAAAGACGGATAATTGCATCATTTATACTCACCAGCATCAACCCATAATGTAGGCACTCCAGAATAGCAGAACACCCTGAATAGGTCATGAGGCGGAGCTCTTCAGGGGAGGGAGACTGGAGCAGGAAAAGAAGGGGCACTCAAGGTAGAGGTACCTTGGGTCCCACGGTAGAAAGTGAACTAGGCGATCCAAGATAGAAAGGGGACGAGGGGCGGTTGGATGAAAAAGGATGATGAGGCGATAAAAAGACTACAGGGGTGGAGAGGGACGTGTGAGCAGAGGAAGGCATTGAGACAATCAAGGGGAAAAGTTAGGGAATAGAGGAAGAGCCTCCCAGTGGCGAATCCCCGATGTCCAAGAATCCTTGAGAAGAAAATCCCAGCCACGAAAACCCCCAAGATGGCTCGAGCGAGTGAAGAACGCTAAGAGATCGAGGAGAAGTTTCTTGCAAAGGTAGAATGTCAGGACATCAGAGATTTTTTTTGATATATTGGTAGATTATTTCGGTATTAGTATTGCAGATAAAATATGGTAAGTTTTTTCATATTATTCATTATACATTCGATGAAGATGTGATTCTTTTTTACTTTATTATTCTAATAATTATGATTGATAGTTTCGGCATGACAGTTATAGATGGAATAGTGATAGAAGAATACTCTCTTCCTCTGCTTCAACCCTTGTATCGACAGGACATGTGTCTTCGGGCCCTTCTCCAGCTGCAGGATCTCCTTCTCAAGTTGCAGGATCTTCTGGTTCCCCAACTACAAGATCTCCTTCTCCAATTGCAAGATCTTCGGTTCTCCAGTTGCAGGATCTCCTTCTCCAGTAAAGATCAATTGTTGAGAGGGAAGATACGCGAGAGTTGAGGATGATAGTTATGTTTCAATTTTATACCTAAATGTTTCTTGACTGGTTACATTCGATATTTTTGTATTAAAAATTTCATACGATTAATAGTTTAATTATTATTTGTATTGATGAATCATTTTGAATGATTAGATATCTTTATCAAATTTGTTATGTGAATTTTTATATATTGTTATATGTGTTTGGAGTACAAATTGTAAAAACAGATAAAAACAATAAATTATTTTATAGTATTTTTTCATATTATTTTAAATTTGCGACAAAAACAAGGTTCATCGCAAATTTAGCCACACAAAAAAATTCATCGGTAATTTGGTGATGAAAATATAATTTTGTTACAAAATCTGCAACGCCAGTCGACTAGAATATCCACCAGTCGACTGATAGAACATTATCAGTCGACTAATTTACTATAGCACATTACAGAACCTTTGGTAGCTAACTGACCAGTCGAACTGGTCACACATCAGTCGACTGATGGTATTCTTCAGTCGAATGGGAATGAATATTTTGCAACAATTTTTTTTTCATCACAGATTTGGCGACGAAAAAATATTCATCGCCAAATTTATTTTTATTCATGAAAATCTATTTATTAGACTTTTGCGATGAACTATATTTTCGTCATAAATTTGGTGACGAATATAAATATTCATCGCTAAATTTGGTGACGAATAGTTATTTTCGTCACCAAAATTGGCGACAAATAGTTATTTTCATCGCTAAATGTTTACGACGAACTTACCTGCTATCGAAAAGGTAATTACCTTTGAGAGCCGAAAAGTAGGGGTTAGGTAGTCACATTTCATGTGGAAATCAAAGATTACAGTCTTAAGGATTTTCACTAATTATACTTGTCAGATTGTTACCTGAGGGGTAATGGACTAAGCGAGTATACTATTGCTGATGCAGATAGTAGAAAATTAGTGGATGATATTCACGGGGATTTTGACCCCTAAGATGGTCATTCTAGGTGGTATAACTTTGAAAGTACTTTTGAGTACTTAACTCGTATTATACAGAGAAAGTAGAGTTGGTTGAATATCATTATCAAGATCAAACTGATACTTGGTGGAAGAGGCAAGAAATAACCTTCGAGAAATCACACATCACTTGGCCACGATGTAGTGATGTTGTGAGAGAGTATTTCCCCACATCATCTTCTTTGACTCATTTTCAAGGAATTCTTGAGCTGCAAGTAGGGTGATCGTTTGGTAACGAAGGTACCATGCAAAGTCGTTAGACTTGCGAGGATTACGATCACCTAGTAGCTTGAGAATGTGATTGACATGTCTTAAGCCACCCACAGTTTGTTGGTTGATAGTTTGGATCTCCTACCAGATCCTACCGGAAGACATTAGACTGAGTCATGTGTATAGAAATGACTGTATAGCAAGTGTTTTAAGAGTTGGATATTTGATAAGCAGACATTGCAAGTCAAATTAATTGGAACTAGAAGTCTCCGAATGTTGGATAAAAGGAGCAAGATCGGAGCCATGAGTCACGAGTGACTATTGGAGAGTTTTTCGATCATAGAAGACCGATTACAGATCGTCAGCATTTTCTCATGTTTATCAGTGAAATCAGAGGAAAAACTCCAAAGGGAGATTATGTGCGTGCAGTGTGGGTCACGACGAGACGCAGAGTCAGATTATCCGATGGATTATGTTATCTGCTTCTACTATAAGCAGTCAATATCTATGAGGAGAGCATGTAATTTAAAGACTCAGTTGAAGACTATGGATGATGCTTTCGAGAGGACGATCCACAACCTCGAAAGTCGAGATCATCACAGAAGAATGGATTATCACATCGGCAGCGATCTTATTTCAGACATAGTGGAGTTCTTTGATACTTCCATCCGAGAGAAGTAATTTACTCAGCAGTATCAGCAGAAGACATCTCAGAAGATTCAGACATCTAGACGACAACAACTGTTACCTTCCCAGGCATGGTTATGATTTGTACAGAGGAGAGAGAGTAAACGACGATGGTCGTATCTATGTCGTATTCTCCGGTTGCAGCTATACCTTTCACAGAGATGGAGCGTGCTATGATGTTGGTAGTTCTTTAGTACCTTATAGCCGGTTGTATATTCTCTGCCAGTACAACAGTTTTTACCATCACCATTGCAGACATTTTGGTATTGTATCTCAGTTCAACAATTGATTTCAGTTCCTTCATGGCAGACTTTTGCAGCTACTTGAGCTCATCCGTCAAGAACAGATGTTGGTCAAGTTTACATGGTTACTTGAGAAGAGGTATAAAAGACTGATGAAGTGGTCATTCGGGGTATTACTTTAGATTACCCTATTTGCTGATATATCTATAGATACTTATAGTTTACAGGTATCTAGGTCTAGAACATTCTTAGATAGGAGTAGATGGGTTCCTATCGACTTGTGGGTTGGTGGTATCTCTACCGTCAGGTGAGATGTTGACCAACGATCACAAAGTCGAGGGATACCCTTAGACTTTGATAGACATACCTTCACTATAAACATATCCTTACGGGTAGTTAAATTATTGAAATGAGGGTATAACTTGTATCTCGGATGTGCATATAATCCGAGAGTATTTGGATGTAGTTTTGGATGAACTCCCGGGTTTGCCACTGCATGGGCAAGTGGAATATGCGATTGGGGGTGATTTCGAGAATAGTTCCGATATTGGAGACCTCATACTGGGAGATGGTTTATTGGTATCAGTGTTGCTAAACACTGTGGAAATTGAAAGAACGTAAGTTGCGATTATATGAGGTATTGGATGGGATATTTATCTGTTCCAGTATTCCTTTTGGAGAAGATCCGAAACTCTTTGTTAAAAGAGAGAGATGAACCTTGGAGGTTATGCATCGATTATCGATGGTGGTATGCAGTAGTTGTTGGAAATAATATCCTTCATCATGGATAGATGATCTATTTAGATCAGCTAAAGGACACCTGTGTATATCCTAGGGTTGATCTACGATTGGAGGGTTGATATTGTAGTGACTTAGTGTCATACAATTATCATTGTCGGTGTGATGATTGAGCTATCATCAGCTTAGGGTAAAAAGGATGCAGGTGTGTAGAAGATGACATTTCATACTTGGTATGAATTTAGGAGATATTGATAATGTTGTTAGACTTATCGACAATTTAGTCGTTCATAAAGTGATTGGACCAGTTCATGGTTGTCTTTTTAGACGATACGTTTGGATAGGATGCTCTAGCATTACTACGCCGTTGATCTATTGGACCAAGAGGGTGATGGAAATCACTTGGTTAGAAATTTTGAAACTAGGTTTCAGGGCTTAGATAGTAGCTATCTTTTGCATCAGAGTTAGTTAATCCTTCCGGTGTGGCTGGAAGGTGTACATGGATGTATCATTTCAAGGATTGGAGCGATCCCGATGCAATTGATTGAGACGTATCGTAGGCGTACGTCAGTGAGGAACTACGAGATAGGTTGTCATATACATGACGTATGACGTGAAGTTAACAGTTATTATCCTGGTTCGTTGATGTATGGAGCTAGAATGCTCATGGAGTTTTGGCTAGCTACTGTGTAGCTGCTATAGGGTTGATTTCGTAGTTTAAGGTTGGGAGTGCCAATGCATAAAGGTAGAATATTAGTGACCGGTAGGGTTATGTACCGAGATAGAAGTGGTAGCCTTATACGATGGACTGTGTCGGGAGATTTTCTAGAATTTGGAAAGTATTTGGGGTGATTTGGGTAATCGGTGATCGATTAGCCAAGTCCACTCATTTTCTACTGAGCTGTAAGGTGGATTTTGTTGGATCGCTTGATGAAATTATATTCATTGAGCATCCTTGAGTATCATTTCTGATAGTGATTCATGATTTATCTTACGATTCTGGCAAAGTCTCCAACATGTCACGGTTATAGAGCTCCACTCTAGTATAGTTATGTACTTTTTGATAGATTAGCGATATAAAGGTGTTATTCAGACTTTAAAAGGTCTATTGAGGATATCCATGATAGATTTTAGAGGCTATCAATAGCCCCATTTAGTCACTGGAGGTGTGTGACTTTTCTCCGGATACTTGAGATAGTTATTGTGACATCTCGTACTCGTATATGAGTCGGAAATTTGGGGACCAAATTTTTATTAGTGGGGCAGAATGTAAGATATAGAAAAATAATAATAATAATAATAGAATAAAATACCCCTTTTTAATGGAGAAATTGTCTTATATAATTTCTCAAGAGTTCACAGAAATTTTTTTGGATTCAAAAGGAGTCCATACGAGGAAGATTTAAGCTTAAATAGGTGGTTGGGTCAACGTAGGCTAGCTCAGACTTGACCTAGGCTAGTTTAACCACAAGGGGTGGGTTTATAAGGCTGAACCCGACCCGTTTGGACGTAGATTTCTTCTTCCCTTATCGTGATTTTTCCCTTTCTCCTCGCTCGCGATTTCCGCTTCACCTCTGCCTCTCGTCTCTTCCGAATCAACGCTGCTGTCGGCGATTTCATCTCCCTGGTGCACCATCGCCGATCGGTCTTCCTCTTCTGGAGTTGTCGGGGATCTTCATTGGAGCAGTCGACCGATCACCGCTACCTCTGCTCAGTCCTCCTCGCCGCGAGAACCAGTTGTCGCTGACTTTCCCGAGCTGGATCTCACCTTTTCCGATGATCTGCCACCATCGACACCAAGCTAGTCGATCTCCGCCCGATGTTGCCTTATCACCACTGTCGGAGCTCTCCGTAGCCGGCCCGGCCGGAGTTGCTCGTCGTCACCGTCGCTCGAGCTCTGATCTGCCATCATCGACGCTCGAGCTCAACCACCGTCGCCTCTCCTCTTCCGTCGTTTCATCATCGACACAGGTGCTGCGATCTGTTTGGTTTGGGTTAAATTGTTGATTTCCCTTAGAGCTAGCTATGGGTTCTTGTTTAGCTTGGATCAATTTTGGGCAGTGTTGGAGTTAGTGTTGTGCCGGAAAATAGGGGATGCTGTCGGAGGAGATTTGATTGGTAAGCTCTTGTTACCCTTTCTGTTCGATGGTAGTTGTTATGTGTTGGGTGGTGGCTGATCTGTGGGTGTGTGTGAATTGATTGGCGGTGATAGATGGAGCTTGAAGTAAGCTACCATTACAACCCTGATTCAAGTGTTCAATTCTGTTTCCTTAATCAATTTTGGTGGATGATTGGAGGATGTGGATTGTTGATCAATTTGTTGTTGGGGATGGAGCTGCCACAGCTGTAGAATGTGTTAGGGATGCATTTGAAGTTGCAGCTGGGATGATTGGCTTAGATCGGTAACCAGTAGAGGAATTGCTTAGGGTTTACCTATCTAATTTGTGGTAATTGTGTTTTGATTGTTCATGGGGCAGCTGGTTTGTTTGGCTGTGGTGATTTAGATGATTGGATAGCTATTTGAGTGTAGTTTAGATCTATATAGTGATCTTGTTGATGTGGGAGCGAGTATGGTGATAGTGTATCAGGTTGGGATAATCGGGGTTTCTAACTCATAGACGAGGAAAGGATGCGAATATAGAAATGATATAGCTTTTAGTTCGTATATTGGTCGGACACTTGTACTTAATCATTGTTTGCTATTATGTGCGGGTTTGGGATACGAAACAGGTCCACGACCATGAGGATTAGTTCGAGCTTCGTATCAGGTGGGTAATATCTACCCTGGTCAGGTAGTTTTGATGTGAATCTGGTGCATGAATTTGGATTTATATAGAATTCTTTTACGTTGACTCCACTCTGATTTTATCATGTCCTTGTACTTAGCCTTGACCTTTGAGATATTGCTATTAGTTCATCGTTCTTTTATCACGGATATGAATTACAAATCCTATTGTGTGTTAGCTGATAGATGTTCAGTTAAGTACTTGTGGTTAGGGTTATCTAGTGACCTCAGATTTGGTTACTGTGTTACATCACTAGGGTTAGGTGATGGATCAAATTATGGAGTCGATTGTTGTATCGTACACATATTAGTTGTGCATCTATGGTGGATATAGTCGTCTGTGCATAGATAAGTGTGTGGTTGTCAGTATGTGGCTATGGACTGGAGGTCCTAGAATGATTGTATATCCATTATGGATCGTGTATCTGTGTATGGTTATATGGATTATCGATAGTATATCGCTACGGACTGAAGGTCTTAGCGTGGTTGACTGTCAGTTGTGTATGACTCTCTGTTTGGTAGAGAGAGTGTCTTGTGGATTAGTAGTCCTTGTATAGTTGACATTTGGTTGACCAGGACTCCCCGTGAGATAGGGAGTGTTGCGAGGATACATATGTGGAGCTATGCATCATTACATTACATGCATGTTGTCGACTGAGGTCTCCCTTGTGGTTGAGACGGGTCGTCAGTCATTCTGCCTCCCCGGCCACTCGGAATAATGGTAGCAGGGTTGAGGGCAGAGAATTGGATGTGCCGCACTCGACCGCTATAGACAGTGGTAGCTGGAGATGCGCACCTGGGCACTGTGCAGAGTGGTGTTAGCACTCGCCCACTATAGATGGTGGTTGTGTGACGTGCAATTGTCCTGTGTGCAGAGCTCATCTACTCATGGGTAGTGACGAAGCGGCCAGCAGCAGGGACCCCCGTGGAGTAGTTAGCTCTTTACGCTTATATGCTACTCATTCATACTACCCAACTCGGCCACTCGAGAGTAGTGGTAGCTGGAGTCGGGCTAGTCGTCATGCCCTGTCACCCGGGCCATACTGGGGTCGTGGTTGGACGGGTCCGCAGACATTGTCATGCATATGCATTGCTGATATATATGTATGCATGTATTTGATATATGTTTTACATATGCTTATGAGATGTGCTGCATTTGATTGAGCTATGATTGTTGCATATGCTTGTACATCATGATACATGTCATTTGCATATTATATACTGTTGTGTGTTGAGCATGATATATGTGTTGGTCCAGACTATTGTATGCATTTGATTAGCATCATGTCATAGTGTAGTATGGACCGGGTTGTTATTACATGTGATTATATACTGTTCATATGTCTGAGTGTTGATCAGATATGAGATTGATCTTGTATGTTATATGGGTTATGTTATTGTATACCTGTTCAGGATGATATAGCTTATGTGTTGGTGCAACAATGCTCCAAGCATTTATATGTTTTGATGTTTGGCTAATCATCTAAGTTAGGCAATATCTTGTGATCTAATTACGAATGTGTTTAAGTGACAGGAAAATCCAAGGATGAAGTACTTGGTAAAAGGAAGTCCAAGGGATGGACTTGGCGGCATAAGACCAAGCTTGTAGTCTTGGCAGCATAAAGTCCAAAGTGAACTTTGGCAAAGGAAGTCCAAAGTAAAGTCTTGGCAGCATAAGTCCAAGCTTGTAGTCTTGGCGGCGTAAAGTCCAAGCATTTGGCAACCCAAGACATGACGAAACCGAAGGAAGCTCTTGGAAGCAAAGCGTAAAGGATGAACAAGTCGCGGACTCGGAGGGATCCTGAAGGCGCAAGGCTTATTGAGGAGCTAGAAGGTTAAGTCTAGGTGGTATAAAATCAAGTATGAATTACTCATACTTGATGAGTATCGATCGTGATCGATGTATCGATCGTGATCGGCGTCATTCAGTCGAATGAAACCACGACCATCGGTCGGTGGCGTGATCGGATCGGTCGGCGATTCTGCGATCGATCGGCGAAAATCGATCGGATCGGTGATCGAAATATCACCACGCGAATCGTCTCACTCATTGCGCCTTGATCACTTTGATCACCCCATCGATCGTGATGGAGGATCGATCGACTAATCACGGCCATTGGAGATTGCGGCTCACGAATCTCGCGGAGATCGCGTTTGGCCGGGTTGGCCGGCGATCGGTGATGGCATGCATCGGTCGTGATCGGCCTAACAGGAAAAAACAGCTCCTCTTCTATAAAAAGGGGCCATAGGGAGCTTGGTGAAGCTAGTGCTCTTGCTCCTAACTATACTCTCGTGCTCACCAAGCCTTCCAAGTGTTTTTAGTGATTTAAATCCTCCTCTTCTCTTGTTCTTGATCATCCATCATTGTAAAGAAGAGGAGAGCATTGTAAGAAAGGTTTCTCCACCTTGGTTCATCCAAAGGAGGTTCTAGTGAAGGTTGATTAGGGCTAATCCACCTTACGGATTCTTAGTGGAGTAGGAGCGTCATCTCCGAACCACGTTACATCGGGTGTTAGTTTTGTTTCTTGTTTTTGTTTGTGCTTATATTTGTATTGCTTCCGCTAACATTTTGTGTAGAAACAAGAAAGGCTAATCACCCCCCCCCCTCTAGACATTCCAAGGGTCCTAACAAGTGGTATCAGAGCCCGGATTGCTTGGAAGATCTCACCATCAACCAAGGCATCAATGGCTCTTCAAGAGGGATATAGCATCGCCAAGCCACCACTCTTCGATGGGAGTCACTTCGCATATTGGAAAGGTAGGATGAAATACTATTTAATGAGTAATATTGAAATTTGGCATAGTGTTGTAGATGGCTTCAAGGAACCGGTGGATGAACGTGGAAACCCTATTCCGAGCAAGGATTGGACAAGAGAAATGAATAGGAGTTTGAGTCAAATGCGGTACTCACCATCCAATGTGGGATTACCATGGAGCAACTTAACAAGGTGGGACCTTTCGAATCCGCCGGAATTATGGGAAAAGCTCATTGAGCTAAATGAAGGTTCCAAGGAATCAAAGAGGGCCAAGAAGGACCTATTGATTGGACAACTTCAAGCCTTCCAAATGAAGATGCATGAAACCGTAAGTCAAATGCATGGAAGGTTCAAAGAAATTGTTAATGGACTCCATATCATAGGTGAGCGAGTTGACAATCGGGATTTGGTAAGGTATATTTTACAAGCATTTCCTAGAAATTCTTTATGGACCTCTATAGTTGATGCAATTAAGGTAACTAGAGATTTATCTCAAATTAAAATTGATGAATTGTTTTGTGAGTTTGAATTACATGAGCAAACTAACATGTCCTCTAAGGAAAAGGGTTTAGCTCTATTCGTTGAAAAGAAGGACAAGAAAGAAAAGAAGAAGAAGGAAAGAAAAGAAGCATCATCATCATCCGAGTCGGAGGATGAGTCAAGTAGTGATGGAGACTCATCTAGTGAAATGGCAAATTTCGTCAAGAAGCTTTATAGGAAGTCAAGAGAGTTCAAGAATAGAGAAGCAAGGAAGGGGTCTCATTCCTCAAAAGGTAAATTTAATGGTAATTCAAGTTTTAATAATAATGTGATTTGCCATGCTTGCAACAAGAAGGGGCACATAAAGCCGAATTGCCCGGAGCTAAAAAAGGAGGAGGAAAAAGAGAAGAAAAAGAAGGACAAAAAGGAAAAGAAGAAGAAGGAGGCCATGGTGGCTCAAACCACATGGGACACACCAAGCATTGAAGACTCTTCCTCCGATGATGAGCTTTGCCACATCACACGCTATGTGGCACTCATGGCCCTAGGAGATGATTCGAGCACCTCAAGCCAAGAAGATTCCTCAAGCGATGAATCGTCATCTAGTGACGATGAGGTAATGAACTCTCCTAAGGTTAAGCTCCTTTATAAATCAATTGCCTATCTTAAAGAAGCTCTAGATAAGTCAAAATCTAAGGTTAAAAGCATGAAGGTAGAACTAAAAGCCATTAGAAATGAAAAACCCTCACATATTGACTCTTGCATGCTTAAAGAAGAAAATGATAAACTTAAGGATGAGGTTAGTGAATTAAAAGCATGTTTAGAAAAATTTTCAAATGGCTCAAAGTGTCTTGATATGATTCTTAGTAGACAAAGAGCGGTTTATAACAAGGCCGGTTTAGGTTATAAGCCAAAAGAAAAAGAAGTTGCTTACATTTCATTAATAAATAGGAAAGCAACTATTAAGGGTAAGGTTAAGAAAGCTTGGGTACCTAAGAAGTTTTTACTTAATGTTACCGGTCCAAATGTTTGGGTACCAAAAGCTTGTGTTTTTCATGTGATTTAGGTAGGAGAGCGAGGTATGTGGATTGTGGATAGCGGTTGCTCAACACATATGACCGGGGATGTGAGCAAGTTCTCCACAATTAAATATGTGAAGAAGGGAGCGGTGTCTTTTGGGAATAGTGGAAAACTCAAGATATTAGGTAGAGGAACAATTGAGGTATCCCCCAAAATTGTTATTCACAAAGTCTTGCTAGTTGAAAATATGAAATTTAATTTATTAAGTGTTAGTCAACTTTGTGATGCAAACTATCATGTCTCTTTTGAATCCTCTAAATGCATGATTAGACACAAGGAATTAAATGATTGCATGTTAGTTGGATATAGGAAATCAAATATCTATTATGTTGATCTTTCATATGCTTCTAACATTTCTACTAAGTGTTTTGTTGCAAAAGAAGAGGAAAGTTGGCTATGGCATAGAAGATTGGGGCATATCAACATGAAAAACATAGCCAAGGTAGCCAAGATGGAGTTGGTCAAAGGGCTACCAAAGATCAAGTATGTCAAGAACAAATTGTGTGATGCATGCCAAGAAGGAAAACAAACAAAGGCATCACACAAAGGTAAAACCCTAACCAATACTTCTTTACCATTAGAATTATTGCATCTTGACTTATTTGATTGCCATAGTACTCCATCTTTAAATGGTAATAAATATTGTTTGGTTATAGTAGATGACTTTTCTAGGTATACTTGGGTCTATTTTATGAAACATAAGGATGATACCTTAGAAATAATCATAGGATTTAGTAAAAGAGTTGAAAATGAAAAGAGTCTCAAAATCAACCGGATCCGTAGTGATCATGGTGGTGAATTTGAAAATCTAAAATTTTCACAATTTTGTTTAGAGCAAGGGTACAAGCATGAGTTCTCTTGTCCTAGAACACCCCAACAAAATGGGGTGGTAGAAAGGAGAAATCGTGCCCTACAAGAGGCGGCTAGGACTATGCTTAATGCATATTCTCTACCTAGCTACTTGTGGGCGGAAGCGGTTAATACCGCTTGCTATATCCAAAATAGGATTCAAATCCATAGGTTTTTGGGAAAAACACCATTTGAATTATGGAATGGGACTATACCCACAATTCATTATTTCAAAGTCTTTGGGTGTAAAGTTTATATTCTAAACACCAAAGATAACTTAGGAAATTTTGAATCAAAAGCGGATGAGGGAATCCTAGTTGGATACTCATCCACAAGTAGAGGGTATAGAGTCTACAATAAGAGAACCAAAGGGATTGAGGAGTCTTCCAATGTTCAATTTGATGAAACTACTAGTACCTACCCTAGAAAGTCCTCCATTGATAAGGATATTAATGACAATAATCAAGACATTACCCAAAAACTTCAAAATTTGACCATTAGGGGTAATGATCAAGGGGGAGGAAGAGGAGACTCCGATGATGAAAGAAGGGTGGAAGATAATGATAATCAAATTGAAACCCCTTCTAGAAACCTAAGAATTCATCAAGATCATCCACTTGACCAAGTAGTAGGAGATCTATCTCAAGGAGTAAGAACTAGGTCATTTCATAGACCTCCTACTAGTCAAGTAGCTCTTATCTCACAAATTGAGCCCAAGTCGATCAATGATGCATTACATGATCTGGATTGGATTTTGGCAATGCAAGATGAATTGGCTAAATTTGAGAGAAGTCAAGTGTGGGAATTAGTGCCTAGACCCAATGATAGCACCATAATTACTACAAGATGGGTCTTTAGGAATAAGCTAGATGATCAAGGAAATATCACTAGAAATAAGGCTAGGTTGGTTGCTAGGGGATTCAATCAAGTTGAGGGGCTTGACTATGATGAAACTTATGCCCCGGTTGCAAGGTTAGAATCTATTAGGATACTCTTAGGGTATGCTTCCTTCATGGGATTTAAACTTTACCAAATGGATGTTAAATCGGCATTCTTAAATGGTTTTATTAAGGAGGAAGTATATGTAGAGCAACCACCCGGATTTGAGAACATAGATTATCCAAATCATGTATGTAAGCTTAGGAAAGCATTATATGGGTTAAAATAAGCTCCTCGGGCATGGTATGAAAGATTGTCATCCTTCTTAATTTCTAAGGATTTTAGAAGAGGCCAAGTAGATCAAACCTTGTTTATAAAGTCAACATTAAAAGATATATTCATAGCTCAAGTATATGTTGATGATATCATCTTTGGGTCAACAAATGATGATCTTCTTCAAGACTTTATAAAAAATATGGAAAATGAATTTGAAATGAGTTTGGTTGGAGAGCTTACCTTTTTCCTAGGTTTACAAGTCAAACAAACCAATGAGGGTATTCATATTTATCAAACCAAATATGCAAATGAAATGATCAAGAAATTTGGTTTGGAAAATGCCAAAATTGTAACCACTCCTATGGCCACTAGCACTAGGATAGATAGTGATCATGAAGGTAAATCAATTGATCTTAAACTTTATAGGAGTATGATTGGTAGCTTACTATACCTAACCGCTAGTAGACCCGACATTTTATTTGCGGTAGGTATGTGTGCAAGATACCAATCTTGTGCCAAAGAATCACATTTGGTAGCCGTCAAAAGAATATTAAGGTATATTAAAGGCACCCTAAATGTAGGACTTTGGTATCCTAGGACTAGGTCATTTGAATTACTTGGTTATACCGATTCCGATTATGCCGGGTGCAAATTGGATAGAAAGAGTACTAGTGGTGGATGCCAATTTCTTGGGTCCTCCCTAGTTAGTTGGAGTAGTAGGAAGCAACATTGTGTTGCTTTATCAACCACCGAAGCCGAATATGTGGCTATGGGTGGTTGTGTAGCTCAATTACTTTGGATGAGACATACTCTTGTAGACTATGAGCTACACTTCTCTAACATCAAAGTTTATTGTGATAATGTGAGTACCATCAACTTGACCAAAAATCCGGTACATCACTCTAGGACCAAGCACATTGAAGTGAAACATCACTTCATAAGAGATCATGTGGCAAGAGGGGACATTGAACTTAATTATGTAGAATCTAAGTCCAATCTTGCCGATATCTTCACCAAAGCTCTTCCCGAAAATGAATTTTCATCTTTAAGGAGAGAGCTTGGTATGTGCTTTGTGGAGTAAAATTCTAGGTTTGCATGATCCCATGTTTATATGTTATCTTTATACCTTGATACATCTCACAAAAAGCCTTAAGAAACCTTGATTTTTGTATTGAGACACTTAGAACCATGTGAGATGATAGGGAAGGTGTACTTGGCTCATCATGCTTGTTATGATGCATTACTATGAGCCAATGACACACCTAGAGACATAAATACCTTATGGACCAACCATTGGGAAGGCTTGTATTCAAGTAATGAGTACATAGCTCTAAGAACATGGTTGGAAATTCCAAATCATATATATTTTAAACTATGTTCATTATGTTTTGGAAAACAGTGTTCAAGTGAATCACAAAAGTGATACAAAGGTTGAAAATTCCTTAGAACTTTTGTAAGTTTCCAAATTTGTATCAATCTTGAAATCTGGAAAACATATATTTTTCAAATTATTTTTCCTTAATAAAGTATGATTTCAGAAATGTATGCATAAAATTTGATTTTTGAGATTTCTGGAATTTCTACGCATTTTTGAAAATGAATTTGAAAAGGCTGAAATTTCGATTTAGCGTAGCGATCAGACTAGTTTTCGTAATAAGCTCCATTTTCTGATATTTGGTGTATTTTTGATATCCTACCACTCTAGTATGATAATATTGCGTATAAGCGAGTTTTAGGACTTATCTGATGGTTTAGGGAGTTGGAGTTTCAATAAATTCTATCCTTTTATCCCCAAAACCATTGTTGGTGCAAAGTTAGGATTTAACTTTTGAATTTTAGATTATTCTTTGCTTCAAATATAATTTACATCCTATCTTGGATTAAGGGGGAGCTTAATTTCGATCTAATACCTTAGTCCAAGATCCAACATTCTTAATTCTTTCATCCTTCTCTTTTTGATGTATGTCAAAGGGGGAGAAGGAATGCTTAAGTTAGATGATTATGTGTGTATCTTTAAAGACCTAACTTAAATGATTGTCAAACATCAAAAAGGGGGAGATTGTTGGTGCAACAATGCTCCAAGCATTTATATGTTTTGATGTTTGGCTAATCATCTAAGTTAGGCAATATCTTGTGATCTAATTACGAATGTGTTTAAGTGACAGGGAAATCCAAGGATGAAGTACTTGGTAAAAGGAAGTCCAAGGGATGGACTTGGCGGCATAAGACCAAGCTTGTAGTCTTGGCAGCATAAAGTCCAAAGTAAACTTTGGCAAAGGAAGTCCAAAGTAAAGTCTTGGCAGCATAAGTCCAAGCTTGTAGTCTTGGCGGCGTAAAGTCCAAGCATTTGGCAACCCAAGACATGACGAAACCGAAGGAAGCTCTTGGAAGCAAAGCGCAAAGGATGAACAAGTCGCGGACTCGGAGGGATCCTGAAGGCGCAAGGCTTATTGAGGAGCTAGAAGGTTAAGTCTAGGTCTAGGGTATAAAATCAAGTATGAATTACTCATACTTGATGAGTATCGATCGATACGATGTATCGATCGCCGTCGAGGCGTTATCGAGTCGAATGAAACCGACCATCACCGATCGGGCGTGATCGGATCGATCGACTAATTCGCGATCGATCCGTGATCCGATCAAGGGAAATATCGCTACGCACGCGCGCCTCACTCGATCGCCGCTTGATCACTGATCGATCACCCCATCGGCCGATCGATGGAGGGATCGATCCGACCGATCACCTGGCCGTTGAGATCACTACGAATCTCGCGGAGATCGCGTTGGCCGTTGGCCGGCCGATCGACCGATGGCATGCATCCGATCCGATCGACGTCCAACGGGAAAAACAGCCCCTCTTCTATAAAAAGGGGCCATAGGGAGCTTGGTGAAGCTAGTGCTCTTGCTCCTAACTATACTCTCGTGCTCACCAAGCCTTCCAAGTGTTTTTAGTGATTTAAATCCTCCTCTTCTCTTGTTCTTGATCATCCATTATTGTAAAGAAGAGGAGAGCATTGTAAGAAAGGTTTCTCCACCTTGGTTCATCCAAAGGAGGTTCTAGTGAAGGTTGATTAGGGCTAATCCACCTTACAGATTGCCGTGGAGTAGGAGCGTCATCTCCGAACCACGTTACATCGGGTGTTAGTTTTGTTTCTTGTTTTTGTTTGTGCTTATATTTGTATTGCTTCCGCTAACATTTTGTGTAGAAACAAGAAAGGCTAATCACCCCCCCCTCTAGCCATTCCAAGGGTCCTAACATTATGGTGTTGCATACTGTCAGGTACATTGGTACATTACTTCATGCTCAGTTGATCAGTTTAGTATATGCATTGAGTATGACTATATTGTGGTTACTTGTTATTAGATTTGGATAGGATTGTATGTCTATTGGACTCATGTTGTATACATGTAGATCTTCACATGTATACTTCTAGATCTCTATATACCTATATGTTGTTCATGCACTTTCTATATATTACCCCTGAGTTTATACTCATCACCCCGGACCCTGAGTTTCCTGTCGCCCAGGTAACAAGTAGAAGATTCCTTGGATATTCGAAGCTCCGCCAGCTGATCTCATCTCACACCAAATGGTTGGATAGTATTTCCATATCAATGTTGTATTCTTATGGATTGATATTTTTGGGTTTTATCTTATATCGTTTCCGTATTTGTGATATACGGATGTGTTGTATGTATTTGACCTTTGATATGGTTTCTATTATGATTCTTGTTGTGTTAAGTCACTCCGGAGTGCATAGTGAGTCTTTGTATTATTTGTTAGTATCTTCCGCTGTGTTTGTATGGATTATATCTGTATATTTGTTATGTGATTGTGGCCAAAAGGTTTTATGTATATCAGAGAATTGTATCACGTACAGGGGATATGTTGTCCGATTATCTTCGGCTCGGCATACTCTCGGGGCGTGATACTTACGAACTGCCCCGGCGAGCTGAGTGAAATACTACGATCTCTAAAAAGTCTTCATATAAAAGAACTCGAGCCAGGTGGAGGGATTACGAACTACCCTCATCCAAGCGAGTGAGATACTACACTCTATAACAACACTTCAGGTCATCTCTCTCCTATCAGGCAGAATGTAACGCTTCAGGTTGCCTCTCTCCTGTCAGGCAGAATACAATGCTTCAGGCCACTTCTCTTCTATCATGCAGAATGCAACGCTTCGGGTCGCTCCTCTCCTATCAAGCAGAATGCAATGCTTCGGGTCGCTTCTCTCCTATAAGACAGAATGCAACGCTTCATGTCGCTTCTCTTATGTCAGGCAGAATACAATACTTTGGATTGCTTCTCTCATGTCAGGCAGAATACAACACTTTGACCACTTCTCTCTTGTCAACGATAGAATACTACCCTTTAGGTCGCTTCTCTAATATCAGAAAAAATACAATGATTCGGTAGCTTCTCTCCTATAAGGTAGAATACAATGCTTCAAACTGCTTCTTTCCTGTCATGCAGAATACAATGCTTCAACCCCTTCTCTCCTATCAAATAGAATATAATGTTTTGGGTTGCTTCTATCAAATATAATACAATGCTTCGGTTGCTTCTCTCTTGTTAGGCAGAATACAACCTTCGACCACTTCTCTCCTGTCAGGCAGAATACAATGCTTCGGGCCACTTCCCTCCTATCAGGCAGAATACAATGTTTCAGGCCACTTCTGTCCTATCACGAAGAATACAATGCTTAAGGTCACTTCTCTCATGTCAGATAGAATACAACACTTCAACTACTTCTCTCCTATCAGGCAGAATACAATGCTTCGTGTTTGAGGTTGATGTCAACACCCCCTCCTTGAGTACGGTTATTCTGACATCAACTTAAGGTTTGGGGACCCTTGGGGTCTACTTCCTTATACAATATTTCTTCCGCCTTCCTTTTAAGAGTTCTTGCTTGTACCTAGTGTGATCGTACCCCTATAACACCACCTCCTCTCCTTTTTCTGTCTCTCTCCTTAACCTCTCATCCTACAACCAAACCCTCTAGACCCCCTTCTACTTTTCGAACCTCGTCTTCGGGGTTCCCTACTTGTGACGCCAATCCTCATCATCCATCATCTCTATCGTCTCTCCCTTCGAAGTTTCATCGCCACCTCCGTAGTTCAAGACCATCAACAATCACCTCACGCCTTCCCACCCCTTTGTGGCTCAGTGAGATCAGTACATTAACAAGGATGTGGCTTTAATCTTTCCTCAAGCAACCGATCATCCTTACAATCCTCCCTCGCACCATTACTTCTTCTTCTTAGGTCAGTTAGAGGGTGGTCTTCATTTGTCGAAGCCATCCATTTATCAGAGGATATCTTCTTTCTACGTGGTGTCGACATATTAATTCGCTCCTAATGCCTTTCATCTCCTGGCCAGAATCAACATCATATTTTGTCATCTAGGGCTCCACCTTTCCCCTTTACTTTTTCATTGTCTCTTCCAAATAAAGACAAAGGAAACTAGGGGTTTTTACTTCACCACTCGCCCCGACTGTCAATTTCTAAAGAACATTCCTTCTTCCAATAAGGGGTGGAAGAATTTGTTCTTCTTCACACACCTACCTAATACCCTCCTTAACTTGGAGGACTGGGTGACTGACCCTCGTCGCCTGCCCGACTTCCATAAAGCTCAATGACAGAGTGACTTCCCGTCTATCCATCAAGCCCTGCAAGGGCATCACTATGATATTCGACGCCTCACCATCGACCCTTTCCAGAATCACTTCCGACTATCTCCCTTTGCCAACCTGGAAGGGGTTTATGTAGGTAACTACTAATTTGTTTTCCTCTCTTATTTCTTATTTTTGTAAGATGATAACCCATGACCCTTTGCCTACCAGATGATCTCCTATAGGCCGCCTACGTTAGCGCTCCAGAGCCAGCCCCCTCGGGGGAGAAGGGTGCAGTGATTTCTTTTACCATCGTTGTTCTCCCTTTAGTGGGGGAAAGTTCATCAGGCTCTAGATTCTTCATCCACTCTAGGTCTGCCCAGGGTAAGGAGTAAACGACAACGCTCGCATTCCTACTCACCTTCCCCTATTGATTGGCATAAGGCCCCTCTCATCCTTAAGTGCAAGATCCACTCTCATAACCTCCCCTCACCAGTCGTACACATCGAGTCTTCGCTCTCTCCTTCCGCGGAACCCCCTTAGGAAGTTTCTCCCCTCCCTGTCCCATTCCCTACTTCTCCACCTCCATTATTGCCACCCTCCCCTCATTCCTCAGGACATTGCTCACCTATGTCCCCTTCCTCTCCAATACATTCTTCTTCCTCCCTTCCTTCGCTTAACTTGGACAACCTTCCATTGATAACCTCCTCTTCTCCTAACGAGGAACATCCCATTGGGGATTTTCCTCCTTCCTTTCCTACCTGAGCCCACAACCCATATACCGCATCCTCTCCCGTGGAGCCCCCACCATGGAGCCTCCCTTGGTTCCTTCCTCCTCTTTGCCTCTTCTGACCCCTATAGCTCCACCGTTGGAGGGTCTAAATGTCCCCTTGCCAAATTTAGCCTGGACAACTTTGCTCCACAGAGTAGACACGGAAAGTTCTTTTTCCTTTCCTTTTTAGGTGGTATAAATTCTGATCCACTGACATAGGGGTGCAAGTTCGGTCTAGTTAGGATGAATTGGCTCGTAGGTTGGTAGCTTTTGGCTGTGACATGGTGACGCACACCGCCTCCCTTCATGACTGGATTAGTCGCATGAGGCAGCAGGCATCTCAAATAACCTAGAGAGAGCTTCAGTTGGCGAGCTCTGAACAACTACTACAAAAGCGTTGCGCAACTTTGGAGGAACAAGCTCAAATCCTGGATCAGTATCATCGGATGACTCAACAAACCATCCAGTTTCTCTTCGTTGATTTGGACCGCCATCGAGGCTATCTTTAAGAGAAATCCACAGAGTTAGGCCGGAAAGAGTTAGAGATGGCTTGGTTGTGTAGGACCGTTGGTGTTGCTATAGGGGGGAGGTGAATAGCAATTCACATCAATTTCGTTGATGGAATTCGTCGTGCTTGTCTATAATTATTAGTATGCAGTGAAAATATAAATACAAATACAAATACAAATACACATACAAATCACAGCACAAATACAACATATGAATTTTACGTGGTACAGAACCCTAGTTCCTACTCCATGGGCGAGCCCTAGCGAGCTCTAGTGATGCACACCACCATTATCACACTTCTCCTTCTCGGTTACACACCAAAGATAGAGGAACCTCTTACAAGACTCTTACAACAATAAGAACGAGATACAACAAGAAAATACAATAATTACAAAAGAAAATGGAGAAAACAAGTGAACACACTTTACAAGTTAGGGCTTTTGAATGCTTGCTTGTTGATAGCTTTGGGATGACTTTGAAGGCCCTGAAATATAGTAGCACCTCGCCTCAAATCGCCCTTCAAAATCTTGCTCGGAGACGCCCACAGCCACTCCTTAAAAAGCCCCATCGAAGCCTCCCAATTCTGAACGTTGTAGCACAACGATCGGCTCACCAGTCGAGGCGCCACCTCGACGGATACTCCAGTCAAGGCGCTAGTCGAGTCGACCTTGCTTTTAATCGACTGTTTTCATACATGTGCTAGAACCAGTCGAGGTGCCAGTCGAGTGATCCAGTCGAGGTGCCGCCTCGACTGGCCATTAGTCGAGGTGCTGGTCAAGTGCACCTCGCTTCTATGCCTCTATCCAGAGCGACCAGTCAAGGTGCCAGTTGAGTGGTTCAGTTGAGGCACCGCCTCGACTGGCCTCTAATCGAGGCACTGGTCGAGTGCTTCCATAGCACTATCCCGACTTTCTAAGTCCCACCACTCGACTCCACCTTACCAGTCAAGGTGCCACCTCAACTACAACCCAGTCGAGGCGCTGGTCGAGGTCACCTTGCTTCTGTTTGCCTACAAACGAAGCCCAGTCGACTGTTATACCTCTACACCGAGGTTTAACACCCCCAAGTATGATCCCTTCATACTTGATACTCACCCTAAGACTAGACCTAAGACTTCAACCCACTTTCATTAGCCTCACTCCTCCCGGATCCCTCGAGTCTGTGACTCTTCATCCTTGCACTAGCCTTCAAGTGTTTCCATCAGCTATTGTCATGATCTCGGGTCTACCTTTGCCAAAAGGCCTCGCCTCTAGGACTTCCCTGTTGCCAAGCTTGATCTCCCTGATCAGTTAGGTCTTCCCTTGAAAAGACTCCTCGTCCGAAACTTCACTGCCAAGAGGTCACGCCTCTGGGACTTCACTGCCAAGACTCCTTGTCTGGGACTTCACTCGCCAAGACTTCTCGTCCAGGACTTCATTTGCCAAGACTCCCCATCCGAGACTTCACTAACAAGACTCCTCATCCAAGACTTCATTTGCCAAGACTCCCTATCCAGGACTTCACTACCAAGACTCCTCGTCCGGGACTGCACTTGCCAAGCACGGTCTCCTAGACCTGCCAGTACTTCCCTCGCCAACTCCCCGTTGGTCTTTCTAACACCAAGTGTTCGGTCTCCCTTGACCGACTTGGATTTTCCCTAGCCAAGTATCCATACTCGGATTTTTCTTTGCCAAGTCTCCATACTTGGACTTCTCCACACCAAGTGTCCGGTCAACCTTGACCGACTTGGATTTCTTCAATAGTCTCCCTCATATGACCTTGGATGTCTCATATCATCCACTAGTCATGTGGTTAAACCACATTGTAAACCATTGTCGAACATAAAACCCTACTCGAGTCCCACTCGAATCTAGTCAATCATGATCTGGGTCAATTGCACTAATAATCTTCCCCTTTTTGATGTTTGATAATACTGTTAAGTTAGGTTATCCCATAAACCCAACTTAACTCTTTTTATGCCAAAGCATAATGAAGTGTTCCCAATTCAGAATTTCAAAATTTTGAAATTTTTGGGGTTTAGTGTATATTTGGGTATCCTAAGTTAAAAAACCTACTAACTTAACCCCTTCCATTTCTCCCCCTTCTTGACACACATGCATCAAAAAGTCCACCAAGGTTTACCATGTCTCATTTTCATTAAGATTCTTCCTTTTCCCCCTTGGTCAAAAATCATATTGAATGCCTTCATTTTCCTTAGTGATCTATCACTAAATGAAAAATAATCTTCCATTTTCCCCCTTGTGATAATTCATCATCCATCATACCTAGATGGATAATCTCCCACTAAAAGCTTACTCCCCCTAGATCATTGCACTAACAATGTCCTTGGAGAGTTTCTAAGTCAATAGGAACCTTAAACAATTAAAAATAAGAATACAAGTTAAAACTTGAACTTTAAGCTCCTTTAACATTTGATTTTTACCCTAATTAACTCTCCAATTTATTTCCAATGAAAATATCATCCTTTCAATGCTTGTCTAAGCATATTAGAGATGTAGGAGTAGTTATCTAGCCTAGAGTTATGGTCAGATGGCTTAACCCAACATTGGTAAGCCAAATGATCGAGAACGATCCGTCAGTGTAGAGCCCAAATGAGGCGCCTCGATCGTTTTTTACTTTTCTGAAATTTAGTTTTCAGACAAACTTCAGAAATGCATAAATAATTCTAGAAAATTCAAAAAAATCTTGAAATTTTAACCACACATTACTTATGTCAAACACTATAGGGGAAAAATAGTTTTCTATGAAAATAACTTTTAAATTCAAAGAATGATACAAAGTTCAAAAGCATTGAAACTTTCAATGTTTTAATCCAACTTTGTTCCAATCTTCTCAATGGTGATTGCCATCAAAAAATAGACTTTACTAATATTTTTCAAAATGATTTTAAAATATTTTCAAAACCTTAATTTCAATCATGGTCTATGGGCTAAATATACATGACTTGTATACTAGCTTTCCTCATGATTTATACCTATGATTGAGATGAGTTTGAGTTCATCTAGATGCAACATCTATGCACCTTGAGCTTGACTCACTTCCTAGCATCTCACATGTATCTAGGTGTATCAATACACATCCAAGTCAAGTGTTCTTGTGAGATGTGAGTTTTCATTTTCTTAATCTACGGTCTCATGCATTTTCCTACACAACTCCATTTGATTCCCTTATACATGGGACTTCAAATCACTCCATAGACCTTAAATCAATTTTAATTAATCATAAATGCATGAATGATGATTATGACATTATAGATAGCATGAATTAGCACATAGTCAATAATCATGATATCATGACATATAAATAAAATCTAAACACTAACATGATATAAAAATTAAACCTAAACATTATCATGACATTTTATATGATTAAATGAAATATAATGTCATGACATGACAATGCAAACAAGACATGACAAGTATAAAATATAAGGATATATAATACCTAAGTGTTAAGCTCAAATTGTCATTTCTAGGATTAAGACCATATTTGCCATAATAGATCATTCTCCCAAGTGTGCCAAAAACCCAAAATGACACACCATGACCTCTAAATCTAATTGTGCCAATTTTGATCAATTTTTTAACTTCCACACAATTCATTGGCACATTCTAAAATGTTTTAGGACATAATTCACCCTCATTTCCAAGGAATCCCAAAACCTTAGAAATGTCCTAAAGTGCTACCTTTACTATGGTTAGGTTAACTACCTATTCATTTAAGGTTGGCACACCCTAAACCCATCTAGCGTGAGTGTATCACGCTCCTAAGAACCCAATATCTATTGAAGCTGCTTGAGTTTACTAGATACTCACTAGGGATAACTTCCCTGGTGCAGGGGCACCAGATAGTCGAACCTAGGTTTTGATTATGGCAAAGATCCAAAGTTAAGGTCATATTATTATCTCATGAGCTGAATTAAATGTGCAAGAAATGGTTAAGCTAAGTTGAAGGTCAGCGACACCCGGAGAATCCCGAGTCAGGAAACTGTGGTGGTCGGGTGACACCAAGAGAATTTCATGGGAGTCAAAGAACCTAGGTGGAAGACTGGAAGCAAAGTGACAAGTCATAAAGGACCAGAGGTAAGCACGAGTGCGAAGAGAGATGGTAAGGTCATGTCCTCTATACGGGGATTATCGTAGGCGGCGATCCAACTAAGACTTCCAGTGGAAGGTCTAGGTCGAGATCGGACGGTAAGGAACCATCATATTTACCATTTTCTATGCTAACCTCTTACTGCAGGGAAGTGGCCAGCCGCAATGATCGCCGTCATTCATTAGACGATCGCTACACATCACCAATGATGGAAGGCATTAGTTGACTGATGGCGACGAATCAGCCTTTTGTGCTAGGTCAAAACGGATAATTTTTGACGCGGCCACTTCGCGATAAGATAAGGTGTCACCTCGTGTTCAGTTCCAAAAGTTGAGGATTTTTATCAAGACTTATTCCAAGGCAAAAATCTATAAAAAGAGGGGAGGACTCCAACCCAAACATCATCATCTTGCTCTCAAAGTGCTTCTGCAACGCCAAAGCTCTAAACGTCGTAACGCCGATGCAACGCCAAGTTCAGAATTTCTTCATCGACAGTAAGTATTATTTTTATTTATTGTATTCATTGTTTTAATCGTAACGAGGTGAGGTAGGTTTGTTGCCTCATCCTCGTGCTTTTGTTTTTGTGATCGTTGTCTCCTACCTCCAACGAGGAGGAGACTCTATAGTTGATTGTCCCTTCGTACGCGGTCAAGGATCGCGGGGCCTTGGATTAGCAGTCGGTGGGTTGTGAACCAAGTAAAAATAAATTGTGTTATTTATTTTTCCGTTGTGCTTGCTCTCATCGAATGAACGAAAGAAAGTTTTACGCTCGCTATTCACCCCCCCCCCTCTAGCGACGCTTCTCGATCCAACAATTGGTATCAGAGCGGGGGCGCTAAGATTTGGTGAAACCACCAATCTAGCACTTTTCGACTTTCTTTTCATATTTTTTTATTCATGTTTTTTTTAGGTTTTTTTTCTCCCGCACTACTAATCCAAGACGAAGTTTTGGTACTCTTCTTTTGATTGTGTGTTTGTAAGTATTCGCTTTTGGAGTAGCCGATGGTAAAACGTTCATAACTTTTCGTACAAGTGGACTCACAAAACATGCTACCTACCAAATCGAAGCTCTCTAAAAGATCTACACTTCTTATGAGGGTTTACCCTCGTAACAAGCTGTCTTCATCCCCAAAAACCAATGTTTAGTACGGGGACATCGAAGGTCGTAAGTTTCTAGTTTTTGTTTAGTTTCTTTTTTTTATTTCTGTTTATTTTTTATTATTTCTTGCATTACTAATCCAAGACCAAGTCTTGGAATTCCTTTTGGTTTTTATTCATGTTTTGTAAGATAATTAATATCTAACATTGAGGGGTATAGCACCACCCGACCTCCGTTCTTTAACGGAAATGATTTTCATTATTGGAAAGGTCGGATGGAGTGTTTCTTGAAAACACAAGTCGAGACTTGGATAATAATCCAAACTGGCTTTGCTCTACCCACCAATGATCAAGGGGAGCCCTTGGATTTCGACAAGTGGACCAATGCAACCAAGTGGCAAATCGAAGTCGATGCAAAAGCAACCCAAATGTTGCAATGTGTCTTGTCCAAAGAGGAGCTCAACCGAATTAGACCATTCATTAGCGCCAAAGACCTCTAGAATAAATTGTTGGTGCAATCGGCCCAGGTTGACTCGAGTTTGACTCGAGCAGTACCTTGATAGTATTTTGATGATAGACAAAACTCATGACATGGGATTGTCATGGGAAAGTCCAACATGGGGTTGACATGGAAAATCCAAGCATGGAGCTTGGTGTGGAAGTCCAAGGGGGAAGCCTTGGCATGGGAAAGTCCAAAGCATTGCGAAGTCGTGCGCTTGGTGCTTGGCATGGGAAAGTCCAAAGCATTGCGAAGCCGTGCGCTTGGTGCTTGGCATGGGAAATCCAAAGCATTGCGAAGTCGTGCGCTTGGTGCTTGGTGAGAAATACATTGCGAAGCCGTGCGCTTGGTGCATTTGGAAAGTCTTGAGAACTTGGCAAGTTCACTAGGCTCGGGTCCTTGAGTCGGTGAAGGATGGCATTACGAAGCCGTGCGCTTGGTGCATCCGAGGGACCGCCGGACGGGGAGCGAATGGAGTGAGCCCAAAGGGAAGTATACTTCTAGGGCATGAGACGCAAAGGATGGCATTGCGAAGCCGTGCTCTTGGCGCATCCGAGGGACGTAGGCCGAGGGAAGAGAGCTTCGGTGGGGAACTCCATGAGGGATAAGGTGGACTTGGCCAAGTGGCTAAGACTAAGTGTCGGACGCTCAAACAACTTTGTGTTTGAGTCTGGTGATCGGTCATTGTAAGTGAGAGGGATCGATGACCGTTAGGAGAAATCGATCGTCGAGGGATGGCGATCGGTGATGACGCATGCGGGCATAGAATGGAGTCAAACTCGCCAGCACTCGACTGATGGATGATCAGTCGACTGATGGGTGCCATCAGTCGACTGATGTGTGATCCGTTGGAACTTAACCAACGTGGATCTGGTCGTTGTGAGACAACGGCTACGGGACCAGTCGACTGATGGTCACGATCAGTCGACTGATGGGCGCAAAATCAGCTTGATGCAGGTTATAAAAGGAGCTCAAGAGGGAGGATTTCGCCAAGGACTTTTGAGGTGACTTTGGAGGGGAATTGTTGTTGCATTCCAAACCTTCAAGAGCAAGCAACAAGAAAGCGATCAAAATAATTGTGTAAAAGTTCTCTTTTGTATTGTCTTTGTATTTCTTGTTGTATTTCATATTACTTGTTGTAATAGCTTGTGAGAGGTTTCTCCACCTCCGACGTGTAGTCGAGAAGGAGTTTGGTTAGTGTCGTGCGCATAACTAGAGCTCGAGGAGCTCGCCCGTGGAGTAGGAACCATTCGGTTTCGAACCACGTATATCGTGTGTGTTTGCGTATGCTTATTTGTTGTTAGTATTATTATTGTTTTATTATTCCGCTACGTATATTAACGATAATTGTAGACAAGCACATGAGAATGAACGAATTACGACATCCAACGAACGAGGGCTATTCACCCCCTCTAGCCGGTCGTTTCGATCCCCCAACAAGTGGTATCAGAGCCGAGGTCGCTCTTCAAGGACTAACCGCCGCGAGAGCACTACAAAATGGCCGGCTTCATCCATCCACCAAAATTCGATGGAGATTTTGCTTGGTGGAGGAAACGGATGGAGGTATATCTCGAAACCAATTTTGATTATATGATTATTGTAGAAAATGGTTTTGAGATGCCTAGGGACAAATACAACAAGCAAATTGAAAAGTCAAGGTAGACCCAAGACCAAATTAAGGACTTCAAGACAAATCTCGAGGTAATAAAATTATTTAGTGATTTGTTACCTAACAAAATTTGGTCTAGTTTGGGTGACTATAGGGATGCAAAGGAATTATGGTAGAAGATAATGGAATTTCAAGAAAACTCCCAACCGGCACATGTAGAGGATAATGCCGAAGAAGAAGCACCATCTATTTTTGATGATGTTGATGATTTGGTGGAGACCTCCACCTCTAGCGTTGAGGGGGAGGAAAGGATTTCAATTCCGGAGCAAGATCAAAATGAAGCTTCTACCTCCGGAAGAAGTGAAGAGGCCTCCACCAACTCCCTAGGTAACTCAAGTGTTGTTATTTTAAATAAAAATTACATAATATGCTTTGAGTGTAGGGAGAAAGGGCACTACAAGAGTAAATGCCCTAAATTGGCTAAGGAAAAGGCATCAACACCAAAAGTCAACCCAAAGTCAAAGGATGCCGGTGTTCCCAAAATCAAGAGCAAAGAGCACATTGTGTACTTTAAATGCAATCAAAAGGGACACTACCGAAGCCAATGCCCTAGGGGGAGGAAGAAAGGGTAAGAAGGTGTGACTTATGTAGGGGGAGCTCCTAAAGCTAACCCTAAGATAAATTTATTTAATGCACCTTTAATTTCTAGAGTCAAAAAGCATGCTAAGAATTATTTTAGTTCTCTTGCAATTATAAATGAAAAGCATGCTAAGAGAAATAATAAGGTTTATTGCTTAGGTGCCAAGCATGTTCATATAACTAAGGATAAACCTAGGACTCATAATTCTAGACCTATTTTACCTAAAGAGTCCATTAGCAGAGTTGAAAACCATCTAGGCATTAACCCTAAGAAGGGTAGACACATGCCTAAGAAGAAGAACATTTCCCAAAAACCTAATGAAAATTCAAAAATGGGAAAATTAGAGCTAGATAACCAAGTCTTGAGGTCAAGACTTGAGAGAATGGAGAAAGCCCTTAGAATCATAGAAAATTCAATTCTAGGGTCAAATGCCCAAAAGTCAAGACCTAAGGTTCAAAAACGGTCTAAGGGCAAGGAAGGTTTGGGTCACAAACCTAAGCCCAAGAAGACTTATCATAATGTTTCATTTAATTATGAAACTATTTCTAGGTCTAGGAAAACCAAGGCTAATAGGGAAGTCATCCCTAAGACTAGTCATGGTGTGTGCTTAGTGGCTAAGGACTTAAGGAAAACCAAGAAAGCCACTAAGAAGGTCAATGGAGGAGTCACCTCTAGAGTTGACCCAAGTAAGACCCAAAAGACTATGGTTTCAAAACCTAAAAGGGTCATTAGGAAGGTATCTAGGGAAGTTATCCCTAGGGAATACCTTGTTAACCCAAGGAGCTCCAATAGGTATTGGGTTCCTAGAAGCGTGATCGATTCACGCTAGATGGGTTAGGGTGTGTCAACCCTAAGTGGATGGGTAGTTAACCTAGCCATTGTGAGTTGACACATTAGGTGTGCCAATATGGTTTGAGAAGTTTTAAAATGATTTAAATTGGCACAATTAGGTCTTAGAGGTATTGGTGTGCCATTTTGGGTTTTTGGCACACTAGGGGGAATGATGGTATTAAGGCAAAATGTATTTAATCCCTAAAAATGGTAAATTGATTTTCACACTTAGGTATTTTATACCTTAGTATATTTTACTTGCCATAATTTGTTATGCCTTACCATGTCATGACATCATTTTCATTTTTATCTATAAAATGTCATGATCATGTTTAGAATTATCTTTAGATGTCATGTATGCTTAGTTCTCATTCACATGCCATGACATCATGATATTGGCATATGTTTTTATCTAAATCATGTTTATGCCATAATCATATCATGCATAGTTTAAAATGGAGTTAAGGACTATGGCACAACTTGAAGGGAATCAAATTAATGTTGCCTAGAAATATGCATGAGAACATAAACAAAACAAAACCCACATCTCACAAAAATTTGACTTGTATGTGTTTTACACATCTAGATATTGGTGAGATGTTTAGGAAAAAGAAAATAAAGGTTTGAAAAACATTTTGAAAAACCTTGGTGAAGCCTATCTTTTGATAGCTATCACCATTGAATGAGATGATACAAAGAGGGCTCTTTATTGAAGCTTTTCTTAAATTTTGAACTTTGTATCAATCTCCTAGTTTAATGGGTAAAATAATTTTCTAATATTTTTCACCCATAATGTTTGTGATAAGTAGTATACATACCAAATTTCAAGATTTATCAACTTATGTATATTTACTTATGAATTTCGGAAAGTCATTTCTGAAATTACAAATCTGCGATTATCATCACGACCGCCAGGAGGCGATCGATCGATGAGGGTGTCACGATCGTGGTTTCGACGCAATGATCGACAATGCTGATTTCGGGTAAACCTTGTTGGTTAGGCCCATGTTCAGCTGTGTTTTGGTACCCTAACCACTCCTAACCCTAGGATATGCTTGGGAGAGCATTAGAGAGGGTGGAAATCCATTGGACATGGATTAGGAGTTGGGTTGAGGGTGAGTATCAATTTTAAGGTGGAAGAGAGTTCATTGTTGAACTCTGCCTTAATTTTGATTGGTTAAATGTTCCTATTGGCTTAGGGACTCTCCAAGGACATTGTTGGTGCAATGGTCAAGGGGGAGCAAGCCTCTAGGGGGAGGTATCCATCATGGGAAGATTGATGTGTATTTCCTCATGGGAGGAAAATTGGGTTGCCTCTCTTTAAGTGATATGGGATCACTAGAAAGATTGTAGGCATGTGTTCCTCCAAGGGAGAGATTGTAAGATCTCATTGGGATATGAGACATTCATACCCTTGGTGAGGACCTTTTTGATGTAATGTCAAAAAGGGGGAGAAGTTACCAATTAGGGTTCGTTGGAATTCTCATTGGGATATGAGAATTGCCAATATGGGAGAATTGGTAGACTTGAGATGGTAGTTTTGTCAATCATCAAAAAGGGGGAGATTGTTGGTGCAATCGGCCCAGGTTGACTCGAGTTTGACTCGAGCAGTACCTTGATAGTATTTTGATGATAGACAAAACTCATGACATGGGATTGTCATGGGAAAGTCCAACATGGGGTTGACATGGAAAATCCAAACATGGAGCTTGGTGTGGAAGTCCAAGGGGGAAGCCTTGGCATGGGAAAGTCCAAAGCATTGCGAAGCCGTGCGCTTGGTGCTTGGCATGGGAAAGTCCAAAGCATTGCGAAGTCGTGCGCTTGGTGCTTGGCATGGGAAATCCAAAGCATTGCGAAGCCGTACGCTTGGTGCTTGGTGAGAAATGCATTGCGAAGCCGTGCGCTTGGTGCATTTGGGAAGTCTTGAGAACTTGGCAAGTTCACTAGGCTCGGGTCCTTGAGTCGGTGAAGGATGGAATTGCGAAGCCGTGCGCTTGGTGCATCCGAGGGACCGTCGGACGGGGAGCGAATGGAATGAGCCCAAAGGAAGCATACTTCTAGGGCATGAGACATGAACGATGGCGTTGCGAAGTCGTGCGCTTTGCGCATCCGAGGGACATAGGCCGAGGGAAGAGAGCTTCGGTGGGGAACTCCATGAGGGATAAGGTGGAATTGGCCAAGTGGCTAAGACTGAGTGTCGGATGCTCAAACAACTTTGTGTTTGAGGTTTTAGCCGACATCAGTCGATTGGCATAGGTGTCAGTCGACTGCTCTAGGTCGTATGGGTTCGACTTGTTCGATCAACCAAGTCCGCCGATCCGATCGCCGAGTGAGGCGCAATGATCGTTGGGAGAATCACGACTACCGAGGGATGGCAATCGATTAATAACACCGCGGCACGCACGAGTAATGGAGTCGAGCTCGGCAAAGACTCGATCGATGGATGATCATGATCGATGTGTGATCCATTGAACTTAACCAATGGGATCCGCCGCTAGAGACAACTATACGGGACCAATGATCGATGGTCATGATCAGTCGATTGATGAGCGCAAAATCAGCTTAATGCAGGTTATAAAAGGAGCTCAAGAGGGAGGATTTCGCCAAGGGCTTTTGAGGTGACTTTGGAGGGGAATTGTTGTTGCATTCCAAACCTTCAAGAGCAATCAAAAGCAAGCAACAAGAAAGCGATCAAAACAATTGTGTAAAAGTTCTCTTTTGTATTGTCTTTGTATTTCTTGTTGTATTTCATATTACTTGTTGTAATAGCTTGTGAGAGGTTTCTCCCCCTCCGACGTGTAGTCGAGAAGGAGTTTGGTTAGTGTCGTGCGCATAACTAGAGCTCGAGGAGCTCACCCGTGGAGTAGGAACCATTCGGTTCCGAATCACGTATATCGTGTGTGTTTGCGTATGCTTATTTGTTGTTAGTATTATTATTGTTTTATTATTCCCCTGCGTATATTAATGACAATTGTAGACAAGCACATGAGAACGAACGAATTATGACATCCAATGAACGAGGGATATTCACCCCCCTCTAGCCGACTGTTTCGATCCCCCAACACAAATTAATTGATCTACACAAAGGGACGTCCGATGTTAAGGTATGTAAAAGAGATTTACTTTTAAATAAATTGTATAATCTAAAGATGCAGAATCATGAGACCGCTTCACAACTCCATGTGCGGATCCAAGACATCTTGAACGGTCTACATGCCATCGAACAAAAGGTAGACAATCGAGACATAATAAGGTACACACTCAATGCATTTCCTAGGACCACCTTATGGGCATCTATGGTTGATGTCTACAAGGTATTTAAAGATTTATCTAAGATTAGGTTAGACGAATTCTTTTCAGAATTTGAGTTACATGAACAAACTAACGCGGTCTCGGTCGAGAAAGGTGTAGCATTGTTTGTAGGACGAAGACAAAAAGCAAAGAGCCCCGAGGAAGAAAAATCTGAATCGGAATCCGAAGAGGAGATGGAGGCCGAACTAGTCAATCTAGTTCGGAG
This sequence comes from Wurfbainia villosa, assembly GCA_025175895.1. NCBI lineage: Eukaryota > Viridiplantae > Streptophyta > Magnoliopsida > Zingiberales > Zingiberaceae > Wurfbainia > Wurfbainia villosa. Next base: position 4,270,723 of record CM046005.1, read on the forward strand.
GATCATCAAAAAGAAAAAGGAGCAATTGAAGTGTAAAATACGAAAAAAAAAATTATATGGATTAAACCCTTTAATTAATTGGGTTTAATTGGTGGATTAATTGGGCTTAATTAGTGGGCTAATGGGTTAATTATCTAGTTGGGTTAAATCCATTGGGCTTGGGCTGGAAATTGGGCTTGGGCTGATCCGGCTAAGCTGAACCAAATCAAATTGGGTTTGGTTTGGGCTGATTAACCGAATGGGACGAACAGCGTTTAAAAGCCACAACCGATCGCGATATTCACATTGCGATCTCCGCTTCTATTTCTGCTCCGCCTCATTTCTTCGTTCCGAGCAATCGCGCCGCCGGGTTCCAGATCATCGGCGTCCGATGAGCGTCGCTCGACGGTGCCACCTCAGTAGCTGATCTCTGGTCGGAGATCAGTAGGTGGTTCGCCTTTGGGGGTGTCAGCATTCCTTCGCTCGATGAGTCGGCGGTGCTGTCGCCATGGCAGCGAGCTGCCGATCAAGGTACGTCAGTGGTTTTAGTTTTAGCTGGGTTTTTCCTTGTCATTTCCGTAGATCTGGTTGTGTTGATCGGAGTTTGGCTGAGAAACCTGGCATTGTCGCGGCAGATTCAATTTTCCGACGATCTGTGTCTGGGATTGGGAGAAATATCACCGCCGGTGAAGGTTGGACTCGGTAAGATGAATCTAACCTAATAATGTCATCTGTGGTATTCGTTGATTTGGGATTAGATCTGTTTTGGTGGTGCGTCTTACTGTTGGCAGCTTGAATCGTGTTAGGGCTGAAGTTCCTTCGGTGAGCAAAGGTCGAGCAGGGGTAGACTGTCGGAGAATCTACGGGGTTGGTAAGTTTCAATCCCTTTTTCCTTCGTAATTGTGTCGTGTGGAAAAATTCAGTGTTCTTATGGTTGATTTGTGTTCTGCTGTGATTACGGTAATTGTTGATACGGGTGTTTGTTATGGCAAATCGATTGTGCCGTCTGTGTGTGTGTGGGTGGAAGAGAAACTGCAGTTGGTAACTGTTATGGTTTATGTGATGGTAAGCTGCCGAAGGATGGTTGGAGGTTAGTTCATTAGGATATGTGGTGAGTTGGAGATTTCAGTGTTTGGATTATATGGGTTGTGCTCTGTGAGGGAGATGATGATTAGGTTAAGTAAGTGTGGTTAGATCTGTCATCGTAATTAATTTTGAGGATGTCGGTGAGTTATTAGAAGCTGGATCTGAATTTGGATTTAGTGAGGTAGGTGAATTTGGATTTGATATGGATGCTTATAGTATTTATAGTTGATGTTGTAACCGATTGTTGATTATTAGTGGTGAACGTAGTAGATGTATGTACTTGCTAATTAAATTTGGTGGGTATGTTCATGATGTTTTGGGTATCAAATTGGGTTAATCGGAGTTTCTACCTCGTAGACGAGGAAAGGATGTGAGTATAGGAACGATGTAGTGTTTAGTTCCTATGTTTGTGGGATACTTGTACTTAATCATTATTGCTATTATTGTACAGGTTTGAGATACGAAGCGGGTCCGCGGCCGTGAGAATTAGTCAAGCTTCGTATCAGGTGGGTAATATCTACCTGGTCTGGTAGTTCGATCGATTCTAGTGCATGATCTTGGATTTATGTTTATACCTGTTTACCTTAAATCCACTCTTATTTAATCATATGCTTGTACTGCCTTGACCTTTGAGATATATACTCTGTTACTCATTGATTATCTAGCACGGATAGGAACTATAAACCCTATTATGTATTAGCTGATAGATGTTCAGTAAGTACATGTGATTAGGGTTATCTTTGTGACCTCAGATAGGGTTACTGTGTTACCTAACTAGAGTTAGGTGATGGATTGGATTATGGAGTCGATCGTTATATCATAACCGTATTAGTGGTGCATTTATGGTGGATCTAGTTGTCTGTGCATAGATAAGTGTATGGTTGTCAGTATGTGACCATGGATTAGAGGTCCTAGCTCAATGGTATATCCATTATGGATTGTGTGCCTGTGTATGGTTATATGGACGGTCGATTGTATATCGCTACTGACTAGAGGTCTTAGCGTGGTGGACTGTCAGATGAGTATGACTCTTTGTGCGATAGAGAGAGTCTTGTGATTGTAGTCCTTGCATAGTTGACTTTTGGTTGACCAGGACTCCCCATGGGATAGGGAGTGAGGCGAGGATACATGTATGGAGCTATGCATCATTACATTGCATGCATGCTGACGACTGGGTCTCCCTTGTGGATGAGACGGGTCGTCATCTACCTCCCGCCACTCGGGGTAGTGGTAGGAGGTTGAGGCGAGCATTGGATGTACGCCACGCCGGCCACTAGGGATGGTGGTAGCTGGAGATGCGCACCTGGCCACTGAGCAGAGTGGTGTTAGCACTCGCCCACTATAGACGGTGGTTGTGTGACGTGCAGTTGTCCTGTGTGCAGAGCTCGTCTACTCATGGGTAGTGACGGAGCGACCAGCAGCAGGGACCCCCGGGGAGTAGTTAGCTTTTTACGCTTATATGCTACTCATTCATACTACCCAACTTGGTCACTCGAGAGTAGTGACAGCTAGAGTCGGGCTAGTCGTCATGCCGTACACCCGCTACATCGGGTCGGGTCGTGGTTGGGTCCGGCAGACATGGCCATGCATGCATATGCGATATATAGTATATGCATGTATTTGATATATGTTTTACATATGCCTGTGAGATGCTGCATTTGATTGAGCTATGATTGCTGCATATGGTTGTTCATCATGATACATGTCATCTGCATTTTTATTTACTGCTATGTGTTGAGCATGATACATGCATTGATTCAGACTGTTATATGCATTTGATTAGCATCATGTCATTGTGTGGTACGGACCGGGTTATTATACAGGTGATCATATACTGTTCATATGTCTGAGTATTGGTCAGGTATGGGATTGACCTGGTACATTATATGGGTTATGTTATTGTATATCTGTCAGGATGATATAGCTTATGGTGTTGCATCAGTGCACGCTGGTACATTACTTTATGTTCAGTTGATCAGTTTAGTATATACATTGAGTATGACTTTACTGTAGTTACTTGTTATTAGAGTCAGATAGGACTGTATGTCTATTGGACTCATGCTGTATACCTGTAGATCTTCACATGTATACTTGTAGATCTATCCTTATATGTTGTTCATGCACTTTCTATATATTACTCCTGAGTTTATACTCGCCACCTCGACCTCGGGCTTCGTCGCCTGATAATGTAGAAGATTCCTTGGACGTTCGGAGATCCGCCAGCTGATCCCATCTCACACCGGACGAATGGATATGTTTTCCGTGTTGTTGTATCCTTACGGATTGTTGGTTTGGGTTTTTCTTTGTATTGTTTCCGTATTTATGATATACGGACATATTGTATGTATTTGGTCTTTGATTCGATTTCTGTTATGATTCTTGTCGTGTCAAGTCACTCCGGAGTGCACAGTTGGTCTTTGTATCTTGTTGATCTGTTTGTATTGTTTCCGTTGTGTTTAGTATGTTTGATATGTTGATATCTGTGTATATCATATTGTTATTGTGGGCCTACGGGCCTTGTATTAACCCGATATGTTGCCACGTACAGGGGAGATGCCGTCCATTTGCTTTTCGACACGGCATACTCCCGGGGCGTGACAATTTTATTGGTATCAGAGCCCTAGGTTGCGAAGTCCATTTTCGGATTTTATTTCGTTCGGACATCGAGTTTTGCTTTACTCGGTCTTGGTTTTGTGAGTTCTGGGATCCGCCGCTATGACATCTCCGAGCTACAAGGATTAAGGTATGTTAACTGTTATTACATATCCTTCTGTTGGCTATGCATTTAGTTGCTTATAACAGTGCATGACTTGTAGTATGTTAATCAGTATTCGTAACCGTGGTTTGAGTTTGACCACGGGAACGATATGTTGAGGTTATTAGATATGTATCTGCTATCGAAAAGGTAATTACCTTTGAGAGCCAATTGATACCGAGTCGGATAGCAGAGATTAGGTAGTCACATCTCTTGTGGAGATCAAGGATTACGGTCCTAAGATTTTCACTAATTATGTTAGTCAGATCATTACCTATTGGGTAATGGACAAGCGAGTACACTATTGCTGATGCAGATAGTAGAGGATTTGTTTGGAGATAATCATAGGGATTTTGATCCCTGAGTTAGTCATGTTAGGTTGTATAACATTGGGAGTACTTTTGTAGTACTTAACTCGTATAATACAGAGGAAGCTAAGTTAGCTGCATACCAGTATCCGGATCTAGCCGGTACTTGGTGGAAGAGATAGGAAATAACCTTCGGGAAATCACACATCACTTGGCCACAGTGTAGTGATGTTGTGAGAGGGTATTTTCCCATGTCATTTTTGACTCATCGTCAGGGAATTCTTGAGCTTCTGGTTGGGTGATCGTCTGGTGACGAAAGTACCATACAGAGTCGTTAGACTCGTGAGGGTTACGACCCCCCTAATAGCTCGAGAATGTGATTAGGTTGGTTTTGGCCACCCCCAGGTTATCGATTGACATCTTTATCAGGATGTTTGGATCTCCTACCATATCCTACCGGAAGTGCATAGACCGAGTCATGTGTATAGAAATGACTCCGTAGCAAGTGTTTTAAGAGTTGGAGATTTGATAAGCATATATTGCAAGTCAAATTATTGGAATCAGAAGTATCCGTATGTTGGATAAAAAGGAGCGAGATTGGAGTTATGAGTCACGAGCGACTATTGGAGAGTTTTTCGATCATAGAAGACCGATTGCAGATTGTCAGCAGCTTCTCATGTTTATCAGCGAACTCAGAGGAAAGGCTCCGAATGGAGATTATGTGTGTGTAGTGCGGGTCACGACGACACCAGAGTCAAATTATCCAATGGACCATTGTATATGTTTCTACTATAAGCAGTCGGTATCTACGAGGAGAGTATGTACTTTGAAGACTCAGTGGAAGACTATGGATGATGCTTTCGAGCGGACGATCCACAACCTCGAAAGTCGAGATTATTACAGAAGATTAGGTTATCACATCAGCAGCGATCTACTACCCCAGATATAGTTGGAGTTCTTTGATACTTTCATCCGGAAGAAGTAAGTTACTCAGCAGTATCAGCCGAAGACATCTCAGAAGACTCAGACGTGCAGACAACAATTGTTACCTTCCCAGACGACAACAACAGTTACCTTCCCAGGCGTAGTTATGATTTATATAGAGGAGAGAGATTTTACGACGATAGTCGTATCTATGCAGTATTCTCCAGTTGCAGCTATACCTTTCACAGAGATGGAGCGTGCTATGATGTTTCTGATTCTTGATATATACTGATGGATGTATCTTTTGCCAAGACAAATGTTGTTTATCATCTCCAATGCAGTTGTTTCAGATTGTACCTCAGTTTCAGCAGTTGACTTCAGTTCCTCCATAATAGTCTTTGCATCTACATGAGCTCGGCCGTCCAGAACAGATGTTGGACAAGTTTACATGATTACTCGAGAAAAAGTATAGAAGACCGAAGGATCGGTCCTTCGGGGTATTACTTTAGGTTATCCTATTTGCGGATATATCGAGAGATACTGGTAGTTTACAGGTATCTTTGTCTAGAACATTCTTTGATAGGATTCAAAGGGTTCCTATCAACTTGTGGGTTGGTGATTTTTCTCTACCGTTAGGTGAGATGTTGATCGACAACCAAGACTTCAAGGGATACCCTTGACCTTTGCTAGACATACCTCTACTATAGACATATCCTTACGGATAGTTAAATTGTTGGAATGTTGGTATACTAGATCTCGGATGTACGTATAATTCGAGAGTATTCGGATATAGTTTTGGATAAACTCCTAGGCTTGCCACTGCATGGGCAAGTGGAATATGCCATTGAGGTGATTTTGGGAATAGTCCTGATATTGGGGACCTCATACCGGGAGATGATTTTATTGGTATTAGTGTTGCTAAACACCATGGGAGATTTATCTTTCCTAGTGTTTCTTCTTGAGAAGACTCGTAACTCTTGTTAAAAGAGAGACAGACCTTTGAGGTTATGCATCGATTATCGATGATTTGAACGCAATAGTTGAGAATGAGTATCCTTCGTTGTGGATAGAGGATCTGTTAGATCAGCTAAATGACACCTGTGTATATCCTAGGGTTGGCCTACGACTGGAGTTTTGATATTGTAGGGACTTAGTGTCATACAATTATCATTGACGGTGTGATGATTGAGCTATCGTTAGCATAAAGTAAAAGGATGCAGGTGTATAGAGCTGATTGATAATGTTGTTAGACTTATCGACGATTTAGTCGTTCATGGATTTGAGGAATCAAGTACTCTTGGAGTATTTGAGATCGATTGTCATCATATCTGTGGAGGATATATTTATGGATATATTCTCAATCTTGAGGGAAGTTGTGGTTTCCCAAGATTGATTTGGTATTTACCATAGATGTGGATAGGATGCACTAGCGATACTATATCATCGACTTGTGGGACCAAGAAGGTGATAGCAATCACCTGGCCGGAAGTTGGGGAAGCTGGGTTTCAAGGCCTAGAAGGTGGCTGACTTTTGTGTCAGTGTTAGTTAATCCGTCCGATATTGATGGAAGGGTATTGCACATAGATGCAATATTTCAGGGATTAGGAGCTTAGCAGTTATTATCTTGAGTAGTAGATGTATAGAGCAGGAGTGCTCAGGGAGTTTTGGCTAGCTACTGGGTAGCTGCTATAGGGTTGTTAGAGCACAGATAGATGCAACTGGGGAGATTAGTCATTATAGTCTTCCAGTTACTTTCAGTTCTGTGTGACAGAGTGAATTTTTGGACATTGGATTAATTTCTCTTGTGAGAATAAATCTCCGTCTCTGGGAAGGATGGTGGTTCCTAGAGTTGCATTCGCTTTAGGAAGAGTTGTTTCAGGAGACTATTCATTCGAGGGTGATGATTTATTCGGAGTGTATCCGAAAATAGTGAGTATTGGGATGTTCCTGTTGGTGGAACGAGATATGGGACACGGTTGATTTCGTAGTTTGATGTTGGGTATGCCAACAAGCAAAGGTGAAATATTGTGATCGGTAGGGTCACGTACCGTGATAAAGTGGGAGCCTAGTACGTTAAAATGTGTTGGGAGATTATCTAGAATTCGGAAAGGACTTGATAGGATTTGGGTAATCGATGATCGATTAACTAGGTCTGCTCATTTTCTTCCGAGCCGTAAGATTAATTTCGTTGGATCGATTGATGGAATCATATCCATGGGGTAACTGTGAGTATCATTTCTGATAGTGATTCATGATTCACCTTACGATTCTGGCAAAGTCTCCCATCGGTTAAAGGTATAGAGCTCCACTCTGGTACAATTATTGACCTCTAAATAGGTTGATTGAGAGTGTATATAAGAGCTGGAATATAATATTAGAGCTCAGTACCCCACTTAGTCACTTGAGATGTGTGACTTTCCTCCGGATACTTGAGATGATTATTGTGACATCTCGCTTGTACATGAGTCAGAAATTTGGGGACCAAATTTTTATAAGTGGGGGAGAATGTAAAATACGAAAAAAAAATTATATGGATTAAACCCTTTAATTAATTGGGTTTAATTGGTGGATTAATTGGGCTTAATTAGTGGGATAATGGGTTAATTATCTAGTTGGGTTAAATCCATTGGGCTTGGGCTGGAAATTGGGCTTGGGCTGATCCGGCTAAGCTGAACCAAATCAAATTGGGTTTGGTTTGGGCTGGTTAACCGAATGGGATGAACAACGTTTAAAAGCCACAACCGATCGCGATATTCACATTGCGATCTCCGCTTCTATTTCTGTTCCGCCTCGTTTCTTCATTCCGAGCAATCTCGCCGCCGGGTTCCAGATCATCGGTGTCCGATGAGCGTCGCTCGACGGTGCCACCTCGATTCGATCTCGGCCGGAGATCGAGGTGATTCGCCTTTAGGGTGTCGATTCCTTCGCCGACGAGTCGTGTATCGCCATGGCAGTGAGCTGCCGATCAAGGTACGTCGGTGGTTTTAGTTTTAGCTGGGTTTTTCCTTGTCATTTCCGTAGATCTGGTTGTGTTGATCGAAGTTTGGCTGAGAAACCTGGCATTGTCGCGGCAGATTCAATTTTCCGATGATCTGTGTCTGGGATTGGGGGAAATATCGCCGCCGGTGAAGGTTGGACTCGGTAAGATGAATCTAACCTAATAATGTCATATGTGGTATTCGTTGATTTGGGATTAGATCTGTTTTGGTGGTGCGTCTTACTGTTGGCAGCTTGAATCGTGTTAGGGCTGAAGTTCCTTCGGTGAGCAAAGGTCGAGCAGGGGTAGATCGCCTGGAGAATCTACGGGTTAGTAAGTTTCAATCCCTTTTCCTTCGTAATTGTGTCGTGTGGAAAAATTCGGTTCTTATGGTTGATTTGTGTTCACCGTGATTACGGTAATTGTTGATACGGTGTTTGTGATGCCTCGTGTGTGTGTGGGTGGAAGAGAAACTGCTGGTAATCGTTATGGTTTATGTGATGGTAAGCCAAGGATGGTTGGAGGTTAGTTCATTAGGATATGTGGTGAGTTGGAGATTTCAGTGTTTGGATTATATGGGTTGTGCTCTGTGAGGGAGATGATGATTAGGTTAAGTAAGTGTGGTTAGATCTGTCATCATAATTAATTTTGAGGATGTCGGTGAGTTATTAGAAGCTGGATCTGAATTTGGATTTAGTGAGGTAGGTGAATTTGGATTTTATATGGATGCTTATAGTATTTATAGTTGATGTTGTAACCGATTATTGATTATTAGTGGTGAACGTAGTAGATGTATGTACTTGCTAATTAAATTTGGTGGGTATGTTCATGATGTTTTGGGTATCAAATTGGGTTAATCGGAGTTTCTACCTCGTAGACGAGGAAAGGATGTGAGTATAGGAACGATGTAGTGTTTAGTTCCTATGTTTGTGGGATACTTGTACTTAATCATTATTTCTATTATTGTACAGGTTTGAGATACGAAGCGGGTCCGCGGCCGTGAGAATTAGTCGAGCTTCGTATCAGGTGGGTAATATCTACCTGGTCCGGTAGTTTGATCGATTCTAGTGCATGATCTTGGATTTATGTTTATACCTGTTTACCTTAAATCCACTCTTATTTAATCATATGCTTGTACTGCCTTGACCTTTGAGATATATACTCTGTTACTCATTGATTATCTAGCACGGATAGGAACTATAAACCCTATTATGTATTAGCTAATAGATGTTCAGTAAGTACATGTGGTTAGGGTTATCTTTGTGACCTCAGATAGGGTTACTGTGTTACCTAACTAGAGTTAGGTGATGGATTGGATTATGGAGTCGATCGTTATATCATAACCGTATTAGTGGTGCATTTATGGTGGATCTAGTTGTCTGTGCATAGATAAGTGTATGGTTGTCAGTATGTGACCATGGACTAGAGGTCCTAGCGCAATGGTATATCTATGATGGATTGTGTGCCTGTGTATGGTTATATGGACGGTCGATTGTATATCGCTACTGACTAGAGGTCTTAGCGTGGTGGACTGTCAGATGAGTATGACTCTTTGTGCGATAGAGAGAGTCTTGTGATTGTAGTCCTTGCATAGTTGACTTTTGGTTGACCAGGACTCCCCATGGGATAGGGAGTGAGGCGAGGATACATGTATGGAGCTATGCATCATTACATTGCATGCATGCTGTTGACGATGGTCTCCTTGTGGATGAGACGGGTCGTCAGTCATCCTGCCTCCCCGGCCACTCGGGGTAGTGGTAGCAGGGTTGAGGGCAGAGCATTGGATGTGCCGCGCTCGGCCACTAGGGATGGTGGTAGCTGGAGATGCGCACCTGGCCACTGAGCAGAGTGGTGTTAGCACTCGCCCACTATAGACGGTGGTTGTGTGACGTGCAGTTGTCCTGTGTGCAGAGCTCGTCTACTCATGGGTAGTGACGGAGCGACCAGCAGCAGGGACCCCCGGGGAGTAGTTAGCTTTTTACGCTTATATGCTACTCATTCATACTACCCAACTCGGTCACTCGAGAGTAGTGATGGCTGGAGTCGGGCTAGTCGTCATGCCGTGCCACCCGGGCCATACTGGGGTCGTGGTTGGACGGGTCCGCAGACATGGCCATGCATATGCACTGCTGATATATATGTATGCATATATTTGATATATGTTTTACATATGCCTGTGAGATGCTGCATTTGATTGAGTTATGATTGCTGCATATGGTTGTTCATCATGATACATGCCATCTGCATTTTTATTTACTGCTATGTGTTGAGCATGATACATGCATTGATTCAGACTGTTATATGCATTTGATTAGCATCATGTCATTGTGTGGTATGAACCGGGTTGTTATTACAGGTGATCATATATTGTTCATATGTCGGAGTATTGGTCAAGTATGGGATTGACCTGGTACATTATATGGGTTATGTTATTGTATATCTGTCAGGATGATATAGCTTATGGTGTTGCAGACTGTCAGGTACGTTGGTACATTACTTTATGTTCAGTTGATCAGTTTAGTATATACATTGAGTATGACTTTACTATAGTTACTTGTTATTAGAGTCAGATAGGACTGTATGTCTATTGGACTCATGCTGTATACCTGTAGATCTTCACATGTATACTTGTAGATCTATCCTTATATGTTGTTCATGCACTTTCTATATATTACCCCTGAGTTTATACTCACCACCCCGGGACCCTGGGCTTCCTGTCGCCCAGATAACAGGTAGAAGATTCCTTGGACGTTCGGAGATCCGCCAGCTGATCCCATCTCACACCGGACGAATGGATATGTTTTCCGTGTTGTTGTATCCTTACGGATTGTTGGTTTGAGTTTTTCCCTGTATTGTTTCCGTATTTGTGATATACTGACATATTGTATGTATTTGATCTTTGATTCGATTTCTGTTATGATTCTTGTCGTGTCAAGTCACTCCGGAGTGCACAGTTCGTCTTTGTATCTTGTTGATCTGTTTGTATTGTTTCCGCTGTGTTTAGTATGTTTGATATGTTGATATCTGTGTATATCATATTGTTATTGTGGGCCTACGGGCCTTGTATTAACCCGATATGTTGCCACGTACAGGGGAGATGCCGTCCGTTTGCTTTTTGGCACGGCATACTCCCGGGGCGTGACATGAAGAGCAAGAAACCCCCACAAACATACACATGCTATGGGTGCAACAAGAAGAGCCATTATAAGTCGAAGAGCCCAAGACTCAAGAACAAGCCATCTCAATCCAAGCAAGCATTTCACGCACCATGGGAGTTGGGAAAAGATCAAAATCACGACTTGGCATTCATGGCCAAACCGATAGAGTCCGAGTTCGAAGCCGACTACAAATCCAACTCCGACTCCGACTCCGAAGATGAATTCGAGTCAAGACTCAAAGTCGGAGCAAAAGAAAAGGTTAAGTTAAGTCGTTCATTAATTCCAAACTTATGTCATGCAATTAAGTTGCTAAATAGGAAATTGACTAAGTCTGAGTCTAGAGTTGAGTCGTTACTTGAGGAGGTTGAAATCCTCAAGCAAGAGGCTACTCTAACCTCTTCAACTAGTCAAGTTCAAGAGGGAAACTCAACCCAAGTTGAAAAACTTGAGGAGGAGAATTCTCTCTTGAAAGACTGAGTTCAAGAGGTCGAGGCTAGGTTGGAAAGGTTCACGTTGGGATCTAAGAATCTTAACCGGCTACTTGGAAGCCAAAGAGTCATGTACAACAAAGCCGGACTCAGATTTAGGTCAACGACTATGAATAGATCTTACATGTCTATTGTGAATCGTAGTCATCAAAGAGTCCATGCATGGGTCCCAAAGGGGTTATTGAACTCACATATAAGGGCTAATAAGTATTGGATTCCCTAGGGTCAAGTCCACTTTGTAGATAGACCATATTGGTTCAATGGTCCAGGGGGAGCTAACACTAAAATAGTATACCCGCTTCCTTAGCAAAACCATTGCATGATTAGTTATTTTATTTTAATTTTTAGAACATCTAGATAGGGTAAATAGTTAGTCAACTCTTGACAACATAGTATTAGGACGCGATGAGATGACAGTACGTTAGGGAAACAAAGTCTCGTATATTCGAGCTAGATAAGGCGTATCTAGCTTGGTGCACTTGACCGAGTGGAACTAGCTGAAGCTACCTCGCCGTATCCTAAACTATTTAGACTAGGAAGTAATCGTAAGTAACTCAAGTAATCAATTTCTTGAATTTGGCTTTGTCTAAGGAAGTGGTCGTTGTTCCGATCAAAGAAGGCCCCTGTGCCTCGCCATGACCTAGAAGCCAATTTCTTGAAAGGTTTACTTGATGAACTAAGGGTTAAATCCGAATCTAACCCAAGGTTGACTAACTCTAATTAGGTTAAAATCATCTCACAAAACATATAAGGTGAACACATTATGAAACACATAGAATGGGTGAGATGTTAAGGATAATTGAAATACACTTAACTTTTTCAAAATTCTACTTATTTTCTTGCACTTAATGAATAATTATAACTTCGATTGGTCAATACTTAGTATACAACTCTCCAGGCCAAAGTTTAGCCCCCCCCCCCCCGCCCCCCCCTCCCCCCAAAATCTCTTATACTTCATATATTTGACTAAGGGGGAGAGCAAACTAACCCTAAGGGTTATATTACAAACCTTTGAAGTTGGTGCAGAGGGATGTACCTTGAACAAATCTATCAAACTAATGCTAGACGCATGCTTGGACTCATAGTTGATTTATCTAGACGCATGCATATACAATGTTGATTTTAAAACCCTATTTTATATAAAAACCCCAACATTTTTTTGATTTATGGCAAAAGGGGGAGAAGAGTGAGAGTTAAGGGGGAGTAACACAAAATTTAATTTTAAAAATTTAAAGTATCTCTTTCAAAACTCACCTAGGGTTAAGGGGGAGTTTTTAAAAATGGTATTCATCATTTACTCTACTTGTTTTATGCTTTAAGTTTTCCCTTAACTTTGTATCGATTTGCCATAGATAAAAAAGGGGGAGATTGTTGGTGCAGGGGCACCAGATAGTCGAACCTAGGTTTTGATTATGGCAAAGATCCAAAGTTAAGGTCATATTGTTATCTCATGAGTTGAATTAAGTGTGCAGGAAATGGTTAAGCTAAGCTAAAGGTCAGCGACACCCGGAGAATCCCGAGTCAGGAAACCGTGGTGGTCGGGCAACACCGAGGGAACTCCATGGGAGTCGAAGAACCTAGGTGGAAGACTGGAAGCAAAGTGACAAGTCATAAAGGACCAGAGGTAAGCACGAGTGCGAAGAGAGATGGTAAGGTCATGTCCTCTGTACGGGGATGGTCATAGGCGGCGATCCGACTAAGACTTCCAGTGGAAGGTCTAGGTCGAGATCAGACGGTAAGGAACCATCATATTTACCATTTTATGTGCTAACCTCTTACTGCAGAGAAGTGGTCAGGCTGACAGTCGATTGTTACACATCAGTCGACTGATAGAAGGCATCAGTCGACTGATGGCGACGAATCGGCCTTTTTCGCTAGGTCAAAATGGATAATATTTAACACGGCCACTTCACGATAAGATAAGGTGTCACCTCGTGATCAGTTCCAAAAGTTAAGGATTTTTATCAAGACTTATTCCAAGGCAAAAATCTATAAAAGGAGGAGAGGACTCCAACCCAAACATCATCATCTTGCTCTCAAAGTGCTTCCGCAACGCCAAAGCTCTAAACGTCGTAACGCCGACGCAACGCCAAGTTCAGAATTTCTTCATCAACAGCAAGTATTATTTTTATTTACTATATTCATTGTTTTAATCTTAACGAGGTGAGGTAGGCTTGTTGCCTCATCCTCGTGCTTTCGTTTTTGTGATTGTTGTCTTTTACCTCCAATGAGGAGGAGACTCTATAGTGGATTTCCCCTTCGTACGCGGTCAAAAATCACGGGGCCTTGGATTAGTAGCCAGTGGGCTATGAACCAAGTAAAAATAAATTATGTTATTTATTTTTCCGCTATGCTTGCTCTCATCGAATGAACGAAAGAAAGTTTTACGCTCGCTATTCACCCCCCCCCCTCTAGCGACGCTTCTCGATCCAACACCTCCTAGGCTTGGAAGCCTTGGTCATTTTGGTCTTGTCAAAGTTAACCCTAGGGATTTCTTCCCTTCTAACTTTGTTAGTGGATTTCCTAAGTTTCATTGAAACCTTACCTACTAGACACTTACCATGGTCAACTCTAGGGATGACTTCCCTTGTCACCTTGGTACTCCTAGACCTAGAACTTGTTCCATAATTATATGGAACACTATGGTAGGTAGGCTTATCTACCTTGGACCTAGACTTGTGACCCGAGCCTTGCTTGTCCTTAGATGCACCTTGCCTCCTAAAACCTACACTTTGACCATTTGACCTCTGAATTGAAATTTTCATCTTATAAAGGGTCTTTTCTAATTTTTCAAGCCTTGACCTCAAGACTTGATTTTCAATTTCTAAGATCTCAAGTTTTGATTTTTTTTTTTTTTCATTGACTCTTGAGATGTTCTTCTTCCTAGGCATATGTCTAGTCTATTTAGGATTGATGTCTAAATTGTTGTTCTCTACCTTCCTATCCTTAGGTAAGGTTGATCTAGCATTGTCCTTAGATAAATTGGCATACTTAATACCTAAGCAATAAAATCTATTTTTAACATGCTTTTTGTCATGATGGATAGCAATAAAATTATGAGCATGCTTTCTAACATTATGTAAAGGAAGAGCATTATTTAAATTTACCTGAGGGTTTGCCTTAGCTTCCCCAACATTTGAACTCTCTCCTTTGCCCTTCTGAGGGTGACTCTCCCTAGGACATTGACTCCGATAATGCCCCCGTTTGTTGCACTTGAAGCATACTATATGCTCCTTGCTCTTGCAAATTGGGACTCCGGCTTCCTTTGACTTTTCTTTGACCCTTGGTGCCAGTTGAGCCTTTTTGACTCTTTTTGGGCATTTACTCTTATAATGCCTTACTTCCCTACACTCAAAGTATGTTATATGATTTTTATTTCTAACAATTATATTTGAGTTACCTTCTTGAATGGTAGGTGAATCTTGGCCTTCTTCTTCATTTCTCCTGGAGGTAAAAGGCTCCTCCTCTTACTCTTGTTTCAGGGTTGAACGTCTAACCTCCCTCTCAATCCTTGATGTGGAGACTTCAATAATTTCTTCTATCTCAGAAATTGAACACTGTCATCTTCCGAATCATCGCCCTCTTGGGAAGATGAACATTCTAATTCTTTGGATTTATCCTCATCTTCTTGAATCATGGAAGTTTCACCATTGAGCTTAGTAAGTTTGCTCCATAATTCTTTAGCATCCACAAACTTCCCTAATTTGCAAAAAATGTTGTTAGGTATTAGATTAACTAAAATATTTATTACCTTTTCATTAGCTTCAGATCTTTGGACTTCCCCCTCAGTCCATTTACTCCGGTCTAGAGTTCTCCCCTTCTTGTCCGTTGGAGTCTTGAACCCTTCTGTTAGTGCGAATCACTCCTCTATATTCATTTGGAAGAAGAATTCAGTCATCGTCTTCCATTGAGCAAATCCTCCAAATCCATAGGGTGGTGGAAATCGAACATCACGCCCAAATCCATCGCCTCTAGCTTTAGCTCCCTAAGTAGTTAGTCCAATTGAAGAGTGACTTGTAGATATCGGAGCGTCTTCTTCTTCTTAGAGCCAACCGGGCTTTGATACCACTTGTAGGACCATTGGAATCGCTAAAGGGGGAGGTGAATAGCAATTCACATCGATTTCATTGATGGAATTCGTCGTACTTGTCTACAATTGTTAGTACGCAGTGAAAATATGAATACAAATATAAATACACATACAAATCATAGCACAAGCACAACACACGGATTTTACATGGTTCGAAACCCTAGTTCCTACTCCACATGCGAGCCCTAGTGAGCTCTAGTGATGCACACCATCACTATCACACTTCTCCTTCTCGATTACACACCGGAGGTGGAGGAACCTCTTACAAGACTCTTACAATAATAAGAACGAGATACAACAAGCAAATACAACAATTACAAAAGCAAATGGAGAAAACAAGTGAACACACTTTACAAGTAAGGGCTTTTGAATGCTTGCTTGTTGGTAGCTTTGGGATGACTTTGAAGGCCTTGAAATGCAGCAGAACCTTGCCTTAAATTGTCCCTCAAAACCTTGCTCGAAGACGCCCACAACCTCTCCTTAAAAATCCCCATCAAAGCCTTTCAATTCTGAACGTTGTAGCACAATGGTTGCCTCACCAGTCGAGGCGCTAGTCTAGTCGGCCTTGCTTCTAATCAGCTATTTTCATACCTATGTTGGAACTAGTCGAGTGATCCAGTCGAGGCACCGCCTCGACTTGCTACTAGTCGAGGCGCTGGTCGAGTGCACCTCGCTTCTGTGCCTCCATCCAGAGTGACCAGTCGAGGCGCCAATCGAGTGGTCCAGTCGAGGCGCCACCTCGACTGACCTCTAGTCGAGGCACTGGTCGAGTGCTTCCATAGAACTATCCCAACTTTCCAAGTCCCACTGCTCGACTCCACCTTACCAGTCGAGGTGCCACCTTGACTACAACCCAGTCGAGGTGCTAGTCGAGGTCACCTTGCTTCTGTTTGCCTACAAACGAAGCCCAGTCGATTGATCCAAACTGGAAGTCGACTGTTATACCTCTACATCGAGGTTTAACACCCCGAAGTATGATCTCTTCATACTTGATACTCACCTTAAGACTAGACCTAAGCCTTCAACCCACTTTCATCAGCCTCACACCTCCCAGATCCCTCGAGTCCGTGACCCTTCATCCTTGCGCTAGCCTTCAAGTGTTTCCATCGGCTATCGTCATGCTCTCGGGTCTACCTTTGCCAAGAGGTCTCACATTCGGGACTTTCTCATTGCCAAGCTTGATCTCCCTGATCATCCAGGTCTTCCCTTGCTATGACTCCTCGTTCGAAATTTCACTGCCAAGAGGCCACGCCTCTAGGACTTCACTGCCAAGACTCCTCGTCCGGGACTTCATTTGCCGAGACTCCTCGTCCGGGACTTCACTGCCAAGACTCTTCGTCCGGGAATTCATTTGCCAAGACTCCCCGTCCGGGACTTCACTGCCAAGACTCCTCGTCCGGGACTTCATTTTCTAAGCATGGTCTCCCAGACCTGCTAGTACTTCCCTCGCCGACTCCCCGTTGGTCTTTCCAACACCAAGTGTTCAGACTCCCTTGATCGACTTAAATTTTCCCTTACCAAGTATCCATACTCGGACTTTTCTTTGCCAAGTCTCCATACTTGGACTTCTCCACACCAAGTGTCCAGTCTCCCTTGACCTATTTGGATTTTCCCTTGACAAGTATTCATACTTTGACTTTTCCTTGCCAAGTCACCATACTTGGACTTCTCTACACCAAGTATCCGGTCAACCTTGACCGACTTGGATTTTCTCTTGCCAAGTATTCATACTTAGACTTCTCCAATATTCTCCCTCATATGACCTTGGATGTCTCATACCATCCACTAGTCATTTGGTCAAACCACATTGTAAACCATTGTCGAACATCAAAATCCTACTCGAGTCTCACTCGAGTCTGATCAATCATGACCTGGATCGATTGCACCAACAGGTTGAAAGTCGACTTGCCCTGTGAAATGGAGCGGGGGCTCCAACCCCTCTCACAAAGGGAGCAAGCCTCTTCTCCTGCATCTCTCCTTGATCAATGCTCGTTGGATCTAGTTAACCTCCCTACTTCTCCTCCTCTATCAAAGCCAGAGTCGTCCTCCACTTCGGGAACCTTGGGGCCAGAGCCAACCTTTTCTCCCATTTCTTCCTATTCCACCCTCGAAGAGTACCAAGCCCCAGGAAAAAGCAAGGTGTGATGCTTGGAAAAAAGATTTGAAGCTTTACATAGGGGCCAAGATGGCTTCCATCTTCTAGATGGGCTTCGAAAGAGCCTTAAAAGGATGTGTGTCTCAGGGCTTCATTCTTTCCAGAGCAAATCTGAACAACTTAGACCTTGTCGTTGTGTTGATTGTCCTCCCAAGGAATTTGAATTATGACAGCTTTTGATGTTGCTCTCAGATAACACGTTTTGCCTTTTGATAGTTTCCTTTCTACTTCATCTAGAAATTCTGTGTATTTTGCATTAAGGTCTTTGAATAGAATACAATCAAACAATCTTTGGCTCTTCTCCTCGGCTACATACACTCGCTTCTTCTAAGACACTTTAATCTCTAACTATCTTTCCAACTCTTCTCTCCCTCTTCCCTAGAAAAAGAAAGGGCTCAAATGCACCGCATTCCAAGGTCGGGGCAGAACCTTTCCTTTCACATCCTATAGATGATATGTAAACCTCGCTACCCACTGCAGAATCTTATATATATGGACCCTCCCAGTTAGGGGTCAACTTCTTCACCTCCCCTACAGGGTTAACCTTGCAAAGAATAAGATTTCCTACTTGCAATTAGTGGGGGCGAACTCAGCTATTATAAGCTTGTCAAACTCTTCCTCGATATATTTCCATTCGCACCCACACTTGCTCCCTCCACTCCTCGATTAGATCCAGGTCAACTCTCGCTGCACTTCATTGTTGGAGGGGTCGTAAGATAGAATCCGGGCAATGGGTAGAAGGACTTTGACGGGAATAATGACTTCCTCTCCATAGACCAGATTGAATGGAGTCTCTCCCATGGGGCTACGAGGGGTCGTTCGGTAGTCCCAGAGGACACTCAGGAGTTCCTCCACTCAATTTTTTCGGGCTTCTTCCAGGCGAGCCTTCAATCCTTGGACAAGGGTCCTATTTGTTACCTCCACTTGACCATTAGCTTGGGGAAAAGTCACGGCTGTGAAGGCTTGCTAGATATGTAGCTCCCAACACCATTCTTGTATTCGACAACCTTGGAATTGATGACCATTATCGCTAATTAAACGACGAAGGATCCTGTATCGGTAGAGGATGTTCTTCCACAGGAACTGAATGACGACCTTCTCGATAATGCTTGCCAGAGATTCGACTTCTACCTACTTAGAAAAATAATCCATAGTCACGATTAGAAATTTTCGTTTCCCGAAGGCCATCGACATAGGCCCCACAATGTCAACTCCCTATTGGTCGAAGGGGTAAGGAGCTACCACCGTCTTCATCATCTCTGCGAGATGTTGTGACTGATTACTGTGTATTTGACAGCTGCAATAGGTCTTCACTAGTTGTCCGACATCCTTGGCTAGGGTGGGCCAAAAGTATCTAGCCAGGACAACTTTTTGGGTGAGATCTAGACCTCCCAGATGATTCCCGCAACAACCTTCATGAATTTCCCTAAGGATTCCCACAGCTTCTCGATCTCCCAAGCACCTCAACAAAAGGCCTTCCATGTGATATTTTATAGAGGACTCCATCTATAAGGACAAAATATTTCTCTCTCCTCCTTGTCTTAGGTGGGTCTCTGGCTTCTATCTCCAAACTTTCCTCCTTGAGATATGCCTCCAAATCCGTTCTTTAATCGGGCCTTTTCCCTTCGCTTGTCTCTTCGCTATTAATGTCCTCCACCATAAGGGTGCGCTCCGCTTTGGTCAGGACAAATAAAAAAGAATCGACTTCTTAATATAATAGGTCTTGTGATGTCCATTCCACCAAAGAGTTGGCAAAATGGGCTAGACTGTCTGTCTGCTTGTTCTCCTCTTGAGAAATCTGTTGCAACTTCACTTCCGAGAATTGAGCTTGTATACACTTATAAACTTCGATGTACTTCGCCAAGAGTCCTCTTTTACAGTGAACACACCCTGTATTTGAGAGATCACCAACTGTGAGTCCGAATATATACATACTCGACTTGCTCAATCGCTTGTGCATTCCGCAACCCAAATAGAACAACCTCATACTCTGCCTCATTGTTGGACACCTTGAATCCGAGCCGTAGGGCGATCCGAGTCTCTTCTTTGAAGGGGGAGATGAGAAAGATCCCTACACCACTTTCTTCAGCTCCTAATGACACATCTATAAAGACCCTCCAAGGGCTACCTGTCATTTCGAGATCCTCCAGATCTTGCACATCAGGATTAGGCAACTCGACTAGGAAATCTACCACCGCCTGAGCTTTTACTGTAGTCCTCGGGTTGTATTGTAAATCATATTCGCTCAACTCCATGGTCCACCTGGCTAGCCATCTCAGAAAATCGAGCTAGGTTAGGACTTTTTCCAGATTGCTATTGGTAAAGGAAGTCACGGGTGTGCGAGGAAGTAGGGACGCAACTTGTGGGCTATGAGGACCAAGGAATATGCCAATTTCTCCAGTTTGGAATACCGAAGCTCAGCTCCTTTCAATATGTGGTTGGTATAATATAGGATGTTGTTGAGTACCTTCTTGATGAAGTAGCACGAAACTAACAACCCTTTCTGATACTGCCAAATAAACCCAGAGTCTCTCCCCATCCTTTGGGCTAGCCAGGATAGGCAACCTCGCGAGGTACTGCTTTAGCTCCTGAAAAGATCTTTGACATCGGTCATCCCACTGAAAATGAGTTGCCTTTCGGAGTATCTTGAAGAAAGGAAGGCCCTTATCTGTTGACCCAGATATAAACTGAAACAGGGCTATTATCCTGCCTACCAATCTTTGTGTCTCCTTCATATTGCTCGGGGACTGCATATTGCACAAGGCCTTAACCTTCTCGGGATTAGGCTTGACTCCTCGCTCGGTGACAATGTATCCTAGGAATTTTCTGCTACGCACTCCAAACACACATTTTCTTGGGTTCAACTTCATATTGTACTTCCCTAGGGTGGTGCAGGTTTCCTCCAAATCAGGGACCAAACTGGCAAGGAACTAAGACTTTACCAAGATGTCGTCCACGTACACTTCAACATTTCTCCCTTTTTGGCTTGCAAAAATCTTATCCATTAACTTTTGATAGGTGGTTGTTGCATTCTTCAAGCCAAAAGGCATGACAACATAAGCATATAAACCCCCCGAAGTGACAAAACTAACTTTGTTCTTATCAGCCTTAGCTAAAGGGGTCTAATGGTATCCCTAATAAACATCCATAAGGGAGATGACTTCGTGACCAGCTGTCGAATCCACTAATTGATCTATATGAGACAAGGGGTAGCAATCTTTAGGGCATGCTTTATTGAGATTGCGAAAGTCTACACACATTCTCCATTGGCTCGAAGGCTTAGGAACAAACACTACATTAGATACCCACTCAAGAAACTGCATTTCCTCAATATGCCCCGCTCCCATTAGCTTCAACACTTCCTCTGCGACGACTTTGTCCTTCTCTGCCTCGAAGTGTCTCTTCCTTTGCTTGATCGGCCGAGCTTCTTTGTTGATATTTAGATGGTGCTCGGCCATCTTAGGAGCAATCTCAGTCATACCATGCACATCCCTTGCGAAAATATCAACATTCCTCCTAAGACAGGCCATCAGCTCTTCCTTGTCTCCTGGCTCCATCCAATTCGCTATCTTGGTCGTCTTGTCTCCTCCAATATCAACAAGCTCTCCCTCTTCACGGATCCCCTTCCTCAAGTCTTCCATCTCCAGCACCTGCACCTCAGAGCCCCGGCAAGGGTATGTTTCCTCAACTTCCCAACATGCCCATTTCTGGTCCTCTCGCACAGCTTGTACATAGCGGCCTCACGCGGTCTTTTGATCGCCCCGTACTTCTCTTACCAGATTTTCGACTGGGAACTTCAGCTTCTAATGTAGGGATGAAGCTACCACCATAAAAGCTACAAGATAAGGGCAACCTAAAAATAGCATTATAAGAAGATACAACATCCACTGCTAGGAATGTTGTCATCACTATCTTCTGTGTGGATGCTCCCCTAGCATTAGGGGCAAAATGACCTTCCCTAAGGGTAGGACTGAATGGCCTGCGAACCCGAACAGAGTCGTCATCACTTTCTCTAGTTGTACTTCTCTTAGATGCATCTGAGTAAAAGCTTCTCGGAACAAGATGTTGACGGAGTTGCCAAAATCCACCAACACCCATGCCACCTCATAGTTGGCAAGGGTGGTTCGGATCACCAGAGCGTCATTATGGGGAAACACCATGTCCGCAAGGTCCTCAGGTCCAAAACATATAAGGGGTGAAGCTCTCCACAATCGATCCTGCTGAACGAACAATGATTCTAGCACTCGGGCATGGGCTCGACAAGCCCGATGGGAGTCTCTATCTGTGGGTCCTCCAGCTATCACGTTGATGATTCCCCGAGAAGGACGGTTCTCGAGGCTCGGTGGTGCTCTGCTACTCTGCCCTTTCTCCCTCTGAGTTTCTTTGGGTATTTCAGCTGCACGCTCTTCTTGGGTCCCCTCGTAAGGACTCTTTCGAGGAGGGGGTCTAGAACGGAAGACTTGCGGGGAAAGCCCCCTACCAGGTAGAAACTTCAAGTATGGGTGCAGGTGGGGATGCTCTCTCCTAATTCTGTCAAGCTCCCACTTTAACCCCTGACAGTTATCGCTGGAATGACCATATTCCCCATGAAAAAGGTAGAAGTAGGATGAAGGGGGATTACGAGGACTACCCGTATAGCCTGCTAGTCAGTGAAGCACTTGATGTTGTTCGCAAATCACCAGGTCTCTTTCTCTGCTGGAGCGGGGTGCACGGGGCACATCATTTACAATAACTCCCAGTGGCTTGCTCGGCGTTGCAAGCCAATACTTCTCATTCTTGGCAGGAGTTGAACGGGGCTCCTTGGTCTTCTCGGGCAAGGTGGATCCGCCTGCATTTCCTTTAACAACTTGACATACTTTTCAGGCTTCCTCCATGTTAATGCATTTCTCGGCCCGATCTAGCAGTTCTTTATACTCTTTATGGGGCTTTAATGACAGGGAGTCAAAGAAGGCCTCGTGTCGTAATCCTTGTGTGATGACGACCATTAACACTTTCAGAGCTGCCATGAGAGCATCCCGCATAAACCTTTGGATATACTTATAGAGAGTCTCCGAGGCTTCCTGCTTTACATGGAACATACTAGAGGTGGTAGGTTGGTACCTTTTACAACTGACAAAGTACTTTAGGAACACCTTGCAAAGGTCGCCGAAACTGGTTAGCGATCCGGACGAAGAAGTTGGAACCACTTCTGTGCTGCTCCTACCAATGTAATAATGAATATACGACATTTGACTGTGTTAGAGTACCTATGTAGGGTGGCCGCATTCTCAAACTTACAAAGATGCTCCTCCAAATCAGTAGTGTCATCATATTCTTCAATGTGTGTGTGTGTGGGGGGGGGGGGGGTCGGAAGCCGACTGGAGGATCCTCCAACATAACCTCCTCTACGAAGGGAGAAGGTTTTCTTGGTGTAGAATATGTTGTCAGGTAGCTCTCCCCCTGCTCCTCTAGGCCAGCCAAGGGAGGGGCTCCTATAGAGGGGTGGTCCCTTGAGGCAGGATGATTCTCGCAGACCTCTTTTCCCCTTCCGACGAGTAGAAACTTGGGGGTGGGGTGGGCACGGATGGGACATGACCTCCCCCTTCAGGGAGGACTTCATATTCGGGTTGGTTAGGGCAAGATTGACTAGCACTTTCCCATTCCTCTGCCAAGATCTCCACGATAACCATTCGGAGCAGCTCCTTTAGCTGACAACGAGTAAGGGTTACCATGGCCTCCTCCGGGATGGAACCCGAAATCAAAGCCTCTTGTAATCTCATCTCCACATCTTGCTCACTAGTTTCCCATAGACAATGCCAACTGATGCAGTCACATTTTAGGGTACCTTTCACCGAGCCTTCAGAAGAGGTGGAGTTCTCACGACCATAACAGTATCCCTGTCAATATAAACACGGGTCAAGAGACTGCCATCAGGGTTCCCGACTTCGGCCCTCCGATGCTTAAGTTAGGCAGGGAAGAAGAAAGTGAAAAAAAAGATAGACTAAAAAGTCCAAAGAGTCTAGAGTTCGAACCTTTTCCTTAATCTTCCCTTATATCACACATGTGAGGGATTCTTCACACATTGGGGGTTATCCTCTAGCCACTGCGTCTGTCGAGTGATTTAGGGACAACCTCTGCTGGGAATCTCCACGTGGCGGACCATGAGTTGATAAGAATTATCGTGCGGATAGGCCGTTAGGGGAGATCATTCATACTCTGCACAAGAAGGGAATATTCTAAATGGTCTCCGCCTTCCGAGTGTTTCTACACCCAACTTAGCTTATCTCTGTTGTGTTGGGTTTCCCCGGCACCATGGCGAGTGTGTGTTCAAACACGTTTCGTAAACATGCACACAGCGGAAGCAAAAACAAGTAATAAACTAATTTTATTATAACATACACATCACACACATGCAGAATACAACATGTGTAGACATAATCGCTATTTAAAATTTTACAATAAAAGGAAATTTATTCTAGTTATACCTGACGTATCACGTATGATGCGCACGGGTGTGACCTCAAATCTCGTGATGGATATCATCGTGGACTCAAAGTGCGCGCTCGCGCTCAACGCTCGCAAGTGCACGGATGTCATCAAGTAATAAAGATTTATCGATCCCACGGGGACTGGGATTCGAATACCAATACACTAAGTGGTTGTGATTGTTCGGACGAAATCTCTGAGAGAGTCAATTGGTGAGGACTATCGGTGGACCCTACTCTGTACGGTGTCACACAGAGGAGGAAAAGAGTGTGTCGGGGTCTTAAAAGGCGATTCTAGGACTTCAGTTTCGCTTGTGTACCACAAAACAATGTTGTCAATTGGTGTCATCTAAACGTCTACCTACAATTTTGGGGAAGGGACATCATACACTCTCCCGCAGAGCTGCTGCATTCACCGGGAGCTACCTCTGTCCAAAAGGACGGGATAGAGGGTATGAGGATGTCAAATCAATCCTTGCGGTGGACCGTTTCCGATTCCATCGCTCCCTTCTCTCCGCAGTTACGGGAGGTCAAGTTTACCCCTAGGTTCCTTGGATCAAACCTCCTAAATTTAGATTGTGAGGGTTGTCACCACCTTGTATCGCCTAAGCACAGCGGAAAGAAAGCCAAACTCACGAAGATATAATAGAGAGCAACTACCAATTGTCAAATCAAACTTTTGGCCAGAATTTAATATGAACCAACATTGTTTATGTACACAAGCTACTCCCTAATCCTAGAATCAAAAGTACTACTCCATAAATATGAAGGAAGAATCACAAAACATGTTTAAGTTCGAATACAATAGAAATAAAGCACAGAAATAGAGATATACGATGCTTCGTGATCTTCTCTTCGGCGTTGTATTGCAAGTTGTGGACCTCCGACGGCATTCTTCCTCCCCGCTGTGAGTTACCGAAGCTTTTTAGGGCTTCGGCGTGCCATCCTAGCCATCGTGCCTCCCCTCTAGGGTTTGGGCAGAGCCATCCTTATATAGACATCGCCTCGGACCGCTACAAAATCTGAAAAAAACCCTAGTCGCGCAAATCCATCGGGCCGCCACACGGCCAGGCCGTGTGCGGCCCTGGGGTGTTATTCTTTGCCCATTGGACACAGCCATGTGAATCCACACACCCTGGCTATGTCCCACTCTGCGTCTAGCTGCGAAAGTCCTTCTTTTGCTCCGAAAATGTATCTTTTTCACCAGAAAAGCTAACCTGCACACAAAAGTACAACGAGCAGACCTCCGAACCAGAAAATAGGTAATGCGTGCAAGAATATAGTAACATATGCATGAAACTAACACAAAATGTAACAAGATGTGAGCGAAAACTACTCCTAAAACCCTATATATTTTGCTCACATCACTTCCCGCAGACTTAAATCTTTGCTTGTCCTCAAGCAAACCTCAGTGCCATAAAATTTTAAAAAGATATTGTTCCATAATTAGCATGCTAACTAAATTTATCAGGTGGTATTTGCAATCAAAGCAAAACAGATATGTTCTAAAAATTCACTAAGTTAGCTCCTCGTGCTCGTGCTAGGCGAATCATTCTTAGGGGATGTCCGTTCCATGGTGAGTTAAGTCGTCACCCCATAGCTTTCCTAAGGTTTCCGGTTCTTAGGCACTTACTTGCCCAAAGAGAGGATCGTTCCCTAGATTTAGCATAAAATCTCAAAGGCGTGCTCGGTATTGAGAAAAATTGGGAGGTGTTTCCCTAGTAACCTAACTCAGTCTCAAAGGGGCACCTAGTCATTTCCACCCACGACAACTGTTTTTTTATCCCTCATAATCTCTCTTCTTCTTTTTTTTTTCTTTTTATTTTTCAGCTCACAAGGATTTTGATTTTTTCGAATGGGCTTACACAATTCGAGCATCTCCAGTAACTAAAATATTAAACCTAGAGTCACCTATGGATTCCAAAGTACTAGACTATTGAAGTGAATCATAACTAGATATGTACTAGACTTTCCCTTTCAGAATGTTCAATATGTGTAAGTGCAAAAATAAAGTTAACTAGTGCAGGTCTAGAACATTCAATAGAGCGAATAGAATAAAATACCACAAGATAAATAGAGTTAAGCTACCTATGGGAACAACTCATGCAAGCAACTTTCAAAAAATACTACTGAGGTAGCTTTTCAGACACCAAAAATTAAGTACTGAAAGGAACTAAATAACTCATGCATGCATGAACAAAATGAATGAAAATACTAGAAAAGAAACTACTGCTAGGAAACAAAATAAAATAGATTTTGGGGTCTCCCCCCCAGACTTAAACAAAAATATACCTCTAATATGGTGGACGAGGTGGAAAGTCTGGAGCCTAGGCATCTCTGGATCCTGGGAGAACCTGCTGCTGAGCTGCTGATGCCACATATACATGTGGTCGATCTAGGAACTGGTGGATATAGCAGTTGTTCGGTGCTCCTCCTCCCTAGCCCACTATGCCTGTTGGGCTTGCATATGCTACCGCATCTCCCTGCGGTAAGCTGTCTCATCCTGGCGACGAGCAGCCTCCTCCTAAAAGTATATGCGGGCCTCATCGTAGAACTTTTGGCTCCCGGAATCCCTGGAACTCCGCTTGCTGGAAGGCACTCTGCTCCTCCCATCGCTGCCTCTGCGTCTGCTGCTCAATGTAAATGTCATCGAGGCACGATCAGAACTCCGAGAAATCATAGGCCGATGTACCTACATCATGCTTAAAAGTAGAAAAAGGTGGTGGTGCAGGTGTAGGCTCATGTCGGCGTGGACTAGGTGGGCTCCTATGCATCTGTGGACTGGAGGGAGAGTGACACAAAGGTGGAGAGATGGGCGCTGATGTGGATGGTCCCTCATGTGGAGGGGACTCCACTATCAAGTCTAAGTGTTAGTTGGCGTGTATAGCGATGGTGGTACGATCCGGGTCGGGGAGCTTAAGGGTCGTAAGATTTTTTTTTTCTTACATAGCATAAGGAGTCTCCTTCTCTTACAATCATCTTCATAGTCATGCATACTTCTAGGTCGATCCTAGGGCTCCCCTCTATACTCTCCAATGTTGTGTAATCGTACCTCATCCTATAGCAAATGTGGGTAAGTAGGCCTCCCACATTGATCTCTCCGCGTGCTGCTTTACCCATCTTCACTAGGTGTCTAATGAAGTGGGACCCCACATCGATGCTACTTCTTTCTTATAGCATATCTCATAAGCAAAGCAGCTCGCTGGCTCTTACTACACTGTCACTCTTTCCATGACCAAATATAGTACTGGCCATGACGCGGTGAAGGTATCGAAAGACGGGGTTTTGGAGGTGCGACGCTTTGGCCCTAGAAGGGTCATAAGCGTGCTCCCCCATCAACTCGGTCCAACATTCCCGAGAGTTGAACCCAATAGGGGTTCTTCTCTCTCCCCCACTTGGTAAGCCAAAGCATGAGTTCCATTGGTGAAGGGTCCACTCATGCTCTATGTTAAAAAACCTAAAAGTTATCCTACCCTCCTCGCTCTCTCTACCCGTTAAAACTTCTGCCTCTAAAGAACTCAAAAATTCCAAAACTATCCTAGGGTAGGTTAGGTGCCTTATTCCCATAATCTCATCCCACCCCATTTTTGCAAATAGGGTTTGCATATCACCTAACAACCCTAAAGATTCTAGCAAATCCTCATCTAAGTACCTAGTAGCAATAAGTTTATGAGTAGAAAGCATATTATATTTATTTCTATGTTCATTATTGCGAAAAAGTAGAGGGGGTAGAGCATTACCCTCTTCCGGAGCTTAAGGAGCATCGGCTCTTCTTGTTCGTCGCTCCGAGGCGCCGGATTGGGATGCTACGGTCTTGGTCCTCCTCATCCTTGCTCCTTTTGGCTTCTTTAGAGGTTAGAAATGCTTCTAGAGGAAGGGGAAAGCAAAATCACATGGCTAGGGCAAGAACTTTTAAAGCACACGGCGCAAATGGGGTGAAAACACACGGCTCACCCCTTTTAACCTCGCGCGCCACGACCGTGTGAAAACACACGGCCAGGTCGTGTGCGCCTCTGGTCAATCAGGCATGGCCGTGGGAAAACACATGACCAGGCCGTGTGCCTCCATTTTTTCGCCCCTTTTATGCACCATGGCCCGAATTTGTTCATACACTTCGCCGTGTATGTTGGTGCAATTGGCCCAGTTCACGATTGACCAGGACTCGAGTTTGGCTCGAGTGAAGTTTTGATGTGTTTTGATGTTTCGTCAAAAAAAAACATGTGACAATATAATTGTCAAGGAAAGTCCAAGCATGGGTCTTGCCAAATGGAAAGTCCAACATGTGTTGGCAAGGAAAGTCCAAGCATGGGTCTTGGCAAATGGAAAGTCCAACATGAGTTGGCAAGGAAAGTCCAAGCATGGTCTTGGCATGGAAAGTCTAACATGGGTTAGCATTTGAAGTCCAAGGGGTTTAATATTGGCGGCGTAAAGTCCAAGCGGTAGTCTTGGCAGCACAAGTCCAATGGTTGGCGGCGTAAAGTCCAAGCGGAGTCTTGGCGGCGTAAGTCCAATGTGCCTTGGCGGTGTAGACACCGTTAGCATGACATAGCCGACGGAAGCACCTGAAGGCTAGCGCGATGGATGAACAAGTCATGGATGACTTGGAGGGATCCGAGAGGCGTGAGGCTGATGGAGGTGGCTAGAAGGCTTAAGTCTAGGCTAAGGGTGGTCTAGCAAGTATGGGGGAACCATACTTGAGTTAAACCCTCATGTTTGAGGTGTGCCAGTCAACTGGTGCCATGTGGCAGTCGACTGGACCGAGTCAACTAGGGTTTGACTGCGGGTTATGGCCTAGCGCGATCGCCATAGGTTGGCGATCGATGATGTCAGCGATGATCGATCATGTGATCCGGTCGGTGCTCGAAATTCGCCCTCGAGAATGGAGTCGAGACTCGACTGGTCGAGTGAGGACTCCATCAGTCGACTGATGGTCACAATCAGTCGACTGATGGTAGTTCCGTTGGACTTATCCAACGTGGAACTAGTCGTTGTCTCACGACAACAGTGGTATCAGTCGACTGATGGTCCCGATCAGTCGACTGATAGACTTTTTCCAGCATAAGTTGAAGCTATATATGGAGCTCGTGGTGGAGGAAAAAGTAATCGGTTCTTAAGGGCTATTGGAGCGATTTGTTGGTGCAAATCAGGTCTCCAAGTGCAAGCAAGCAACCAAGCATTCAAGCAATCAAAACAAGTGTTGTACAGTCTTTTCTTTACTTGTATTTCATATTTACATTGTATATTGCTTGTATTTCATTCTTACTGTTGTAAGATTTATTGTAAGGGGTTTCTCCGCCTCCGACTTGTGTCGAGAAGGAGTGTTTATCATTAGTGAGTGCGTGTGCATCACTAGGGCTCTTTAGAGCTCGATCCGTGGAGTAGGAACCGTGCGGTTCCGAACCACGTTATATCATTGTGTTAGCTTGTTGTCTATTTCGTTATTGCTTTTATCATTATATATATTCCGCTGCGCTAACGAAATTGTAGACACAAACGAGATCGAATTACATCTTCGCTATTCACCCCCCCTCTAGCCGTTCCAAGGGTCCTAACAAGTGGTATCAGAGCCCGGGGCTCTTCTACGGATTAACAACCGGGAGCTAAGGCAAAAGGCTAGAGGGTGAAGATGGAATTCCAAGACAAGCTTGGATGGGAAATCAACACTCCACCTCCATATGATCCAGAAGATTTTCCGGCATGGAGAGCAAGAATGGAAACATTCTTGATGATGAACATAGAGGATTGGTTCATCCTCATTGAAGGTCTTGAACCCCCTAGGGATAAGAAGGGGAATGTCCTAAAATTGAAAAAGTGGACCCAAGAGCAACGCCAAAAGCTCAAGACCGAAGTTAAGGTAACGAAACTTTTGGAAGATTTAATCCCTAATGATGTTTTGTGCAAGCTAGGGGATTACATGTATGCTAAGGAGCTATGGAGAAAATTGGCAAGATACCATGAGGAGAGTTCATCCTCAAGTGAAAGTGAGGAATCGGAAGTTGAGATGGAGTCAACTTTCGAATCGGAGAAAGAAGAAGTAGAAGAGGTGGAAGAAGCATCTATTCCTAGGATTGAGGAAGAGAGACCATCCTCTACACCGGAGCAACCTCAAGAAGAGCTTTCAACATCCGATCAAGATGAGGAAGCTCAAAATTCAACTCCGGCACCTACCACCACCCTAGGTAACTCAAACACTTTATTTTCAAATAAAAATCATATTATGTGCTTTGAGTGTAGGGAGTATGGGCATTACAAGAGCAAATGTCCAAAGAGGATCAAGAAACCTCCTCCGGCGCCTAAAAGTCAACAAAAGTCAATGGATGCCGATTCTCCAAGACAAAAGAGCAAGGAGCATGTCATTTGCTTCAAATGTCGACTACCGGGTCATTACCGGAGTCAATGCCCAAAGAAGAAGAAGAAGGGGCAAAAGGGAGCATCACAAGTAGGGGGAGCCACTAAGGCAAACCTTAAGGTATATTTAAATAATGCTCCGTCTAATTTAAATATTAAGAAGCATGCTAGAACTAATTTTAGCAATTTTGTTATGTATCATAAAGAGCATGCTAGAAGTAACAAACATATTTGTTTAGGAGCTAAGAATGTTCACCTTAAGAATAAGGAGAAATTTGGGACTAATGTCCCTAAAAATATATTACCTAAGGAAAGCATTAAGAAAATAGGAGAACATCTAGGCTATAATGCTAAGGAATCTAGACATATGCCTAGAAATAGAAATATCTCAAGAGAAAATGAAAAATCAAAAATTGGGATATTAGAAAAGGAAAATCAAGTCTTGAGGTCAAGGCTTGAAAAACTTGAAAAGACCCTCAACATTATGCAAAATCAAATGCAAGGGTCAATTGGTCAAATTTTTAGGTCAAATAATCCAAGTCAACAAGTAGGATCTAAAAGACAAAAGTCAACCAAAGGCAAGAAGGGTTTGGGTCAAAAACCTAAGCCTAAGGCGGCTTACCATAGTGTTCCATTTGACTATGGAACACTAACTAGGTCTAGGAAGACCAAGGTCAATGGGGAAGTCATTCCTAGAGTTGACCAAGGGTTGTGTCTATTAGCCAAGGTTTCGAAGAAACCTAGGATGGCCACTAAGAAGGTTATTAGGGAGGCAATCCCTAAGGTTAACCTAGGCAAGACCAAAACGACCAAGGCTAATAAGCCTAGGAGGGTCATTAGGAAGGTATCTAGGGAGGTTATCCCTGAGGAATACCTAATTAACCCTAGGAGCTCAAATCGGTTTTGGGTTCCTAAGAGCATGATTGATTCACGCTAAGATGGGTTTAGGGTGTGCCAACCTTGATTGGATGGGTAGTTAACTCAACCATGATAAAGGTGGCACCTTAGGTTACTTTCAAGGTTATGGTTACCTTGGAAATATCCTTGAGTCTTATTGTTAAAGAATTTTAGGTTGTGTCAATATATATCTTGAAAACATGAAAATCAATAAAATTGACACGATCTAGTTTTAGAGGTCATAGTGTGTACCTTTGATTATTGGCACACTTTGGAAGGTCATGTATCAAGAAATGTGTGGTTAAGATGTAAAAATAACATCTAGAGTGATACTCAAGTGCCACACAACTTGATGTCTTGTATTCACCATGATTCATATGTTTTACCATATGTTTGCATGGAAGGAATGTATAGGATAGATTACATCTCACAAAACAAGTCTTTTACCTTGATTGTGTATTTCAACACTTAGAAAGGGTGAGATGTTAGGTTTTGGAAATCATTGAATGTTAATGTTTGAAAAAATGAAATAAAACATTAAAATACATTAACAAATACATGAATAAAAGTATAATATCAATACATTCGATATACAAGATCTAACGTGATAAAATGGAATAATTAAGATGACGAAATCGAGATTTAAATCGACATCACCGATCGATCACCGACCGATAACATCAGAGCGCGATACGATACGCCATCACCGAGTGCTAGCTCCATGACTCGATCGATCGAACATCACGATCGATGAGGTCCATCACCGATCGATGGTAATCTGCTCACCAAGGCCAAGGCCATCAATGAGTGCTCGACGAATGCCGAGTGATGCACATCACGATCGATGGGCAACATCACCGATCCGATGCTATCAGAGCACGTTACAGAAGGTTCGACAGTCGATTGCCGAGCCGGATCAGTCGACTGCCGGCTCGGTAAACCCGGTAATAAACCGCCATCAGTCGACTGATGCTCCACATCAGTCGACTGAATCGCATTTTTAAAACGCGAACCGCTAGGGTTCGGCGTCTTCACGCGACGAACTCTTTCTTCTTCCTTCGGTCTCCGATCGCGCCCCTCTCCGACCAACTCTTCCGGCCGTGCCAACCTTCCAAAGTCCTAGGTTTGATAAAAAAGCCTCTCCTCTTCCATCTTTGACCTATCTTGGAGCCCTAGTTCGCGCGATTTAGGGTTTATTTCTCTTGTTCCGTTTAGGGTTCCGGCGTCTGAAGCTTTCCGGCGACTTTTCCGGCGATCCTCAGCAACATTTGAGTCTTCCCTCCGGCACACACATTCAAATGGCGCCTAAGTAACGATTTTTCTTTCCGAGCCCTAATTTTCATTTCCATTACAATTAAGGTTTATCTAATCGTGTATTGTTGCCATTGCATGTCATATCATCACATTGCATTCATAATAGGAGAGCCCGTAGGAATGATCCACCCGAGAGTGAATCTCGATTGTACCAACCTATGTTGGTTAGGTACATCGATAGGAACTTTTTCAATAGGCATTGTAGTGACGTTATGGAATTAATTGCATACTACAATCTGATGAAAATCGTCTTGTGCACGCATCCAATTAATGATGACCTTATTAAGGAATTCTATCAAAACCTTAAAAAGGTGGATGACGGCCCTACATACACTACTCGCGTTGCAAAACGCGAGTTAGAGTTCACTCCTGCGATACTGCAGGAGTTTCTCGAGTGTAGGCCTTCAGATAACACCTTTATCTTTTACCCTACCATGGACTTTCCTCTACCTGAGCCTTTTGTTCATATCTCTATGGAGTCCATGCATGAGCATATCTTTGGTTATCCTCGTCCACTGGCCCAGAATCTATTTCCTATCACCGAGTTATCTGCACCTGACAATGTCCTCTACAAGGTCATTGTTGGGTGTTTTCTGCCCATTGTCACTCGGGGTCTGGCCAAGATTCGGCCTCCCCATCTCTTTCTTCTATATGTCATGCGTCATCAGTTAGACATAAACTTTGCATTGAACATTTTCCATCATTGCAGTACTCTACTTCCCTGCATAAGGGAAAGTGCATATGCCATTTGGTCATATCATCACAAAGGCATGGCTCGACTCGTGGCGTCAACATCCATAGGGCTCTCTGCGGCACCATCGGAGGTGTACGATCAGATATCGATTCAGAACTTCTCATTAGCGAAGCTACAGATGGGCGCTGGACAGATGGAGTTGTCGCCACGACCACCACCCAGGGCGCACAGACAGCCTCCTCCGCCACCCAGAGAGGTGACAGAGGACCACGAGGATCAGACACATCACGGGGTCCATCGATCGCCGTGACTACCGGAGTCCAGATTTCAGACTATCGCAGCCGGTGGACTCCAGTCGCGAGATATCTTGGCGGTGCCGCATCCTTCAACAAGACGTCTCGATAGGATGGAGGAGTCCTGTGGCGCATAGAGCAAAGATCACTCGATATGCTAGAGATGATGCGGGCCTGGACTCTGAGTCAGCAGCCTCCTCCGCCACCACCTCCTGCGGACGATTAGAGGATATTAGATTTTTTTTGGTTGTCAATTTTTGTAGTGAGATTGAGCATAGCCAATCTCCATTTTGAATGTAAAAGACAAATTTTAAGTTAAATGAAATCTTGTTCTGAAAAATCTTGTGTGTATGAATGAATATTTGTATAATTGTATTGCTATCATATACCATGTCATGACATTGTTTAGGGTTACCTTAGATGTCATGTGTTTTTAAATTTCACCATATGTCATGACATCATGATCATTGGCCATGTTTTAATAATGCTATTATTTATGCCATGATCATACATTCATGCATTAACTTGATTAAAATTGATTTAAGGACTATGGCATGACTTGGAGTCCCAGTAATAAGGGAATCAAGTAGAGTTGCTTTAGAAAATGCATGAAACCCTAGTTTAGGGAGAACAAAACCCACATCTCACATCTAATTGACATGTATGTGTATTTATACACCATAGATACATGTGAGATGCTAGGATATGAGTTAAGTTCAAGGTGCATAGTTTTTTCATCTAGATGAACTAAAACTCATCTAATTTTAGTTGTGGATCATTGGGAGAGCTTGTGTACAAGTCACGTACATAGAGCCCAAGGAATATGATCCAAGATAAGGTTTTGAAAACATTTTAAAATCAATTTAGAAAACCTTGGTGAAGTCTATCTTTTGATAGCAATCACCATTGATAAGATTGATACAAAGTGAGCTTCAACTTTAAAGTTTTTAGTCACTTTTGGATTTTGTATCAATCTCCTAATTCAATGGTAAAAATATTTTTCCAAAATTTTTCACTGATTGTATGTGTGTTAAGTAATATACGTATCAAGTTTCGTGATTTTTTGATTTACGTAGAATTACTTATGCATTTCTAGAAGTTGAGTCTGATCTATCACGATCGCTTCTACAAAGGCAATGATCGATGGCGCGTGACTCGATCATAGCTATATCACTCGACTGTTGCTTCGTGCCAGTCGACTGATGGACACATCAGTCGACTGGTAGCTGACAGAGTCGACTGATAGCCTGATTTCGGGGTAACCAAAGGTGTTTAACCCGATTTCAGCTGCGGTTAAGGTCCCTAACCACTCTTAACCCTATGATATGCTTTGGGAAGCATTATAAAGGGTGTAAATCCATTGGATATGGATTAGGAGAAGTATTTGGGGTTTGTATCAATTTTAAGGTGTTGGAAAGTTCAATGTTGAATTTCTAACCTTAATTTTGATGGTTTAGAGTTCCTATTGGCTTAGGGACTTCCCAAGGACATTGTTGGTGCAATGGTCAAGGGGGAGCAAGCCTTTAGGGGGAGGTATCCATCTTGGGATGATGGATGTGTTTTTCTCCTTGAATAGGAGAAGTTATTGGGAGAATATATCATCAATTGGAAAATTGATGGGTTTTTGAGAGACCCAATTTGGAAATTGGGAGAGAGTATAGGATTGCCTCTCTTGAGTGATATGGGACTTATCATTAGGAAGATGGTAGGCATCCTAAGTATTGTTGGATCAAGGGGGAGATTGTAAGATCTCATTGGGACATGAGACTTTGACCTCCTTGGAGAGAAGACCTTTTTGATGTTAGTCAAAAAGGGGGAGAATGTTTGGGAAAAACATTTGGAGAGTATTTACCAATTTGGGATAATTGGTAAAGGTTTTGAGTTAGTATTCTAACTTAAATTATTTATTTGGTTTTTGTCAAACATCAAAAAGGGGGAGATTGTTGGTGCAATCGGCCCAGGTCACGATTGACCAGGACTCGAGTTTGGCTCGAGTGAAGTTTTGATGTGTTTTGATGTTTCGACAAAAACATGTGACAATATAATTGTCAAGGAAAGTCCAAGCATGGGTCTTGGCAAATGGAAAGTCCAACATGTGTTGGCAAGGAAAGTCCAAGCATGGGTCTTGGCAAATGGAAAGTCCAACATGAGTTGGCAAGGAAAGTCCAAGCATGGTCTTGGCATGGAAAGTCTAACATGGGTTAGCATTTGAAGTCCAAGGGGTTTAATATTGGCGGCGTAAAGTCCAAGCGGTAGTCTTGGCAGCACAAGTCCAATGGTTGGCGGCGTAAAGTCCAAGCGGAGTCTTGGCGGCGTAAGTCCAATGTGCCTTGGCGGTGTAGACACCGTTAGCATGACATAGCCGACGGAAGCACCTGAAGGCTAGCGCGATGGATGAACAAGTCATGGATGACTTGGAGGGATCCGAGAGGCGTGAGGCTGATGGAGGTGGCTAGAAGGCTTAGGTCTAGGCTAAGGGTGGTCTAGCAAGTATGGGGGAACCATACTTGAGTTAAAACCTCATGGTTGTGTCATGTGAGTCAACTAGGGTTTGTGTGGGTTAGCCTGCGATCATTGCCATAGGTTAGCGGTCGATCGATCATGTGATCGATCCGGGTGCTCGAGAATTCGCCACGAGAATGGAGTCGAGACTCAGGTCGAGTGAGGACTCCATCGCCGATCGATGGTCAATCGGCCGATCGATGGTAGTTCCGTTGGACTTATCCAACGTGGAACTAGCCGTTGTCTCACGACAACAGTGGCATCAGTCGACTGATGGTCCCGATCAGTCGACTGATAGACTTTTTCCAGCACAGGTTGAAGCTATATATGGAGCTCGTGGTGGAGGAAAAAGTAATCGGTTCTTGAGGGCTATTGGAGTGATTTATTGGTGCAAATCAGGTCTCCAAGTGCAAGCAAGCAACCAAGCAATCAAAATAAGTGTTGTAAAGTCTTTTCTTTACTTGTATTTCATATTTACATTGTATATTGCTTGTATTTCATTCTTACTGTTGTAAGATTTATTGTAAGGGGTTTCTCCACCTCCAACTTGTGTCGAGAAGGAGTGTTTATCATTAGTGAGTGCGTGTGCATCACTAGGGCTCTTTAGAGCTCGATCCGTGGAGTAGGAACCGTGTGGTTCCGAACCACGTTATATCATTGTGTTAGCTTGTTGTCTATTTCGTTATTGCTTTTATCATTATATATATTCCGCTGCGCTAACGAAATTGTAGACACAAACGAGATCGAATTACATCTTCGCTATTCACCCCCCCTCTAGCCGTTCCAAGGGTCCTAACAGTGTAGACTAATATGGGTCACACTTTTACCTAGCAAAGTTCTTTTCTATTCCTAACTCTAAATGTGATGGAAATCAAAACTAAAGTCAAACAAATTTATGCAATGCAATAGAAAAGGGAAATCTAAAACTAAACTTGGGTTGCCTCCCAAGAAGCGCTTTGTTTAAGGTCGTTTAGCTCGACTACACTCTTCTATCAACTCGGCTCTGGTGGTTCAGTGAACCTCCATTCATCCATCTCGGGATCTACATTTGGAGGTTCCGGCTTCAATCTGCTAATCGTGAAGTCGTCAAAGTAGGGAGCTCTATGCTCCGAAAGGCTGAAAAAGATGATCTCCCCATCTACCTCCAGGGAGATCTGGTGTGCCTTCACATCTATGCACGCCCCTACGATTGCTAGAAAAGGCCTTCCCAGAATGATGGGATTCTGGGGGTTCGGTCATGTGTCCAGTATGATGAAGTCCGTGGGTATCACGAAATCCTCAATCATCACAGGAATGTGTGGTAGCAGGCCAACGGGCTCCTTCACTGAATCATCCCCCATACGAATACCAAGATTCGCTGGTTGGAGCCCGCTTAGTTCCATCTTCAAAAAATATGCATAGGGCATCACACTGACTGATGACCCCAAGTCGCATAGTGCTTCGTCGAAGCTCTCCCCATAAATCGAGCAAGGAATAACGAATTCACCATGGTCCTCAAGCTGTATTGGAATCTTCTCTTCAAACTCAGCTTGGTCAGGTAGGGTGGAAATCATGACTGCACACCCCTTTGAGAATTGGCTACTCTGCCCTACTCCTTCCTCCTTTCCTTGGCTCACCGGAGAGTTCTTCACAGGTTGTGACACGGATTGGGCTATTTGGGCCACTTGTGTCTCCAACATCCGGGTATGACTTGCAAGGCCGTCAACGGTGGCCTTCAAGTCTCTCAGTGCTTCTTCAAACTTTTAATGCTGGTGACGGAATTCCTCATTGGCCTTAGTTTGGGTAGCGATGAAGTCCTCCATCATCTGTTCTAGTCTAGACTTCTGTGGTCGCTGCCCATTGCCCTGCTGTTTCCCATACCCTCCGGATGGTTACGGGTTTCCTGATTTATTTTTGTAGGAGAAATTCGGGTGACTCCTCTATCCAGGATTGTAGGTATTAGAGTACGGGTTGTGGGGCCTTTGATCATAGTCCCCAATCGTGTCACAATGCTCGATCTGCTCGTCTGAGGTCCCCTGCCCTCCATAGTGGTCCTCATGATACGCTGTCGCTCCTTCTCCAAAGTCAATGGTCGCGCATGTAGATGAAGGATTCAAAGATTCAAACCGTCTACTGAGCGTGTCTATCCTTGCCGAAAGGTGGTCCATGGAGTTGACAGTGTATCGTTTTACCGTAGGCGTGGGTTAACCACGTTCGGAAGCCCATTGATGGTGGTTTTGGGCCACCTCTTTGATAAGCTCCTCTGCCTCCTCTATGGTCTTGTTCATTAGAGCTCCTCCTGCGGCATAATCTAGGGACATCTTTATGGCGTAAGCGATCCCATTATAGAAAATGTGGATCACCAACCACCTCTCCAGTCCGTGGTGTGGGCATTGATAAAGTAGACCCTTGTAGCGATCTCATGCTTCGAACAAGGACTCCCCCTCCTTCTGGTGAAAGCTCATGATAAGGTGGCGCATGTGAACAGTCTTACTTAGTGGAAAGTATTTATTCAGAAACTGCTGCTCACACTGCTCCCATGTGGTGATGCTGCCAGAGGGTAGAGAGTGAAGCCAAGCCTTAGCCTTATCCTGCAGTGAAAACGAGAACAGGCTCAGGCGGATCGCGTCAGAAGGGACTCCATTCAGTTTCATAGTTGAGCAGATTTCGAGAAAAGCCTCAAGATGCCGGTTCAGGTCTTCAGTTGCAGCTCCCCCGAATTGGCTCTGCTGGACCATATGTATAAGTGTCAACTTCAGCTCAAAGTTATTTGCCGAAATTGATGGTCCAGCTATGCTCGGCCTGAATCCTCTAGGGCTAGGAGTTGCGTAGTCCCACAGAGGTCGGCTGCCTATGTTCACCTCGGATGCAGCTTGATCTTTCATCTTTCGCTGTACTGCTCTCCGACGGTGAAAGGTTCACTCAATCTCTAAGTCGATCAGAATTAGGCCTTCCGACCCTAGTCTTCTAAGCATACGATGAACCAGACCACAAAAGTAAGAGTGCTACCCTAATGCTAAAGGCAGAAAATAAATAAATCTAGCAAATAAAAATCTAATATGCACTAAGTAAATAGGAAACTACTACTAAAAATAAAAACTAAATCTAAATATGGAAAATAGAACTAAGCAGATAAGATTAAACTAAAAGGAAAATAAAGGAAGAAAATAATCTAATCCTAAGTCCGATCCAATCTACCACCGTTCGATTTGATATCGAATCGACAGTCCCCGGTAACGGCGCCAAAAACTTGATGCGCACGGGCGCGACCTCAAATCTCGCAACGGATATCGTCGTGGACTCAAAGTGCGTGCTCGCACTCAACACCCGCAAGTGCACGGATGTCGTCAAGTAATAAAAATTTATCGATCCCACAGGGACTGGGATTCGAATACCAATACACTAAGTGGTTGCGATTGTTCGGACGTAATCTCTGAGAGAGTCGGTTGGTGAGGACTATCGATGGACCCTACTCTGTACGGTGTCACACAGATGAGGAAAAGAGTGTTCCGGGGTCTTAAAAGGTGATTCTAGGACTTCGATTTCGCTAGTATAACACAGAACAATGTTGTCAATTGGTGTCATCTAAACGTCTACCTACGATTTTGGGGAAGGGACATCATACACTCTTTCGGAGAGCTGCCGCATTCACTGGGAGCTACCTCCATCCAAAAGGACGGGATAGAGGTACGAGGATGTCAAATCAATACTTACGGTGAACCATTTCCGATTCCACCGCTCCCTTCTCTCCGCAGTTATGGGAGGTCAAGTTTACCCCTAGGTTCCTTGGATCAAACCTCCTAAATTTAGATTGCGAGGGCTATCACCACCTTGTATCGCCTAAGCACAGCGGAAAGAAAGCCAAACTCACGAAGATATAATAGAGAGCAACTACCAATTGTCAAATCAAACTTTTTGCCAGAATTTAATATGAACTAACATTGTTTATGTACATAAGCTACTCCCTAATCCTAGAATCAAAAGTACTACTCCATAAATACGAAGGAAGAATCACAAAACATGTTTAAGTTCGAATACAATAGAAATAAAGCGCAGAAATAGAGATATACAATGCTTCGTGATCTTCTCTCCGGCGTTGTATTGCAAGTTATGGATCTCCGGTGGCATTCCTCCTCCCCACTGCGAGTTACCGAAGCTTTTTAGGGCTTCGGTGTGTCGTCCTAGCCATCGTGCCTCCCCTCTAGGGTTTGGGCGAAGCCATCCTTATATAAACATCGCCTCGGACCGCTATAAAATCTGGAAAAAGCCCTAGTCATGCAAATTCGTCGGGCCGCCACACGACTGTGTGTTGTCACACGACCAAGCCGTGTGCGGCCCTGGGGTGATGTTCTTCACCCATTGGATACGGTCGTGTGAATCCACACGCCCTGGCCGTGTCTTACTCTGCGTCTAGCTGAGAAAGTCCTTCTTTTGCTTCGAAAATGCATCTTTTTCTCCAGAAAAGCTAACCTGCACACAAAAGTACAACGAGCAGACCTCCGAACCAAAAAATAGGCAATGTGTGCATGAATATAGTAACATATGCATGAAACTAACACAAAATGTAACAAGATGTGAGCAAAAACTACTCCTAAAACCCTATATGTTTTGCTCACATCAACGTGTAGAGGGAATGACATCAACCATAGCGACCCTTGCTAGAATCGCCTCTATCCGTATCTACGTCGAGTATCGTCGGGATAGCTTCACAAAGCCACGAGCCTCATCTTCGCAAAATTCACTAGCCTCTATCGAAGACAATGTGATCCGAGAGAGACGATCACAATCCGAATCAAATTTGGATCTAAAAATGTGTTCCACGAACTCGCTTCTCGGAAGCGATTTTCGTCAACCAATTGACGAAAACTTAACCCTCCACCTATGAGGATTGCCGAATATCAAATCCCTACAAGTAGGTCACTATCGGAGCGCAAAACGCCAACCAAACGACCTCTCCACGGGGAGAACAACAAACTATCCAGAAACTGGACAGCTTGTTTGCGGTGGAAGAGATGGCTAGCCAATCAATGGTCGATTGCTCCTTGGTTGTCGACGGCCAAGAGAGGATGGCTGGAGGAGTTGCTGGTGGCTGGTGGGTGGCCGACGACAAGGTGGCAGCAGCAATAAGGTTGGGTGGCAACCAACTTGGGCGGCTCCTTAGCATGCTCGGCAAGAGCAAGGAGGAGGAGAAGAGTGGGGTTGGGCGGCTAGGGTTCAAACTTCTTAAGTTATCCACGAAAAACCCTTAAGTCATATTTTTATAGAAAACACATTCTCCTAACGGTTATTGGTTCATAACCAAAACCCATTAACCCGCTCCAATAACTTAAGTTAAAATAAATCAAATCGCGTTGGTCTATTTTAAGTTAAAACAAACCGAACCAATTTTGGTTCATTCGTTTAAAATAAACCAAACCACTTTGGTTTATTTTCCACCATTGGATTAGAACCAAACCAATTTGGTTCATCCATGTAAGAGAAACACCACTCCCACTGTTTTCTTGTAAGAGAAACTCTTTCTCCAAAAATACAGCATGCCTTGAAACAAACATCTTTTGTTCCACAGGATGATAGAATTGGTAACCCCTCGTTTCCTTAGGGTATCCAATAAATAGACATTTATTAGACTTAGCATTCAGTTTATCTGATATAGTCTGTTCACATAAGCAGGACAACCCCATATCTTCAAGTAAGATAAATGAGGTTTCTTACTATTTCATATCTCATATGGAGTAGTTGAGACTACCTTGGTTGGGACTCTATTTAACAAGTAAATAGTTGTCTGAAGTGCATAGCCCCAAAAGGAATTGGGAAGATTCGCATGATTCATCATCGACCTAACCATGTCCAATAAGGTCCAATTTCGCCTCTCAGATACACCATTAAGTTGTGATGTATACGACGGAGTCCATTGAGACAATATACCATTGCCCCTCAGATAATCTAGAAACTTTTGACTCAAGTATTCACCACCTCGATCCGATCGAAGTATTTTAATACTCTTGCCAAGTTGTTTCTCTACTTCATTTTTGAATTCTTTGAACCTTTCAAAGGCTTTAGACTTGTGTTTCATCAAGAATACATACTCAAACCGTGAGTGATCATCAGTGAAGGTAATGAAGTAGCTATAGCCTCCTAGAGCTTGAGTTGACATAGTTCCACATACATCAGTATGTATTAGACCAAGCAGCTCTCCCACCGGTTCACCTTTTCCAATAAAAGGTAACTTGGTCATCTTGCCCTTTAAGCATATTTCGCATGTATCGTATGAATCTAATTCAAACGATTCTAGAATTCCACATCGGTGTAATTCAGACATGCATTTCTTGCTCACATGGCCAAGACGACAATGCCACATGTAGGAGTCTAATTGATTATTTTTTCGAGCACGCTTGTTGCTCGCTTCGATATTGAAAATGTCACTGGATACGTCCAACGTATAAATATCATTGCTTAAAGTTTCAGTCCCAAAAAGAATGTTATTCAAAGTTATGTAACAATAATTGTTACTAAAAGTTAAATGGTACCCATTTCTATTTAAACAAGAAATAGAAATGATGTTCTTTATCAACGAAGGAACATAAAAGCAATTGTCCAGTTTTAAGACAAGTCCTGTAGGGAGTTTCAACAAATATGTTCTGATGGTGAGTGCAGCAACCTTTGCTCCATTCCCAACACATAAATTTGACTCTCCCTTGACGAGTCTTCTTCTATTCCTTAGCCCATGTATGTTATTATATATATGTGAACCACACTTGGTATCAAATACCCAAGTGTCTAAGGAAATAGAATGATAATCAATAACAAAGATATCTGAAGAACATGGGGCATTGGATGTCTTATTCTTCTTTACGGACTCAAGATAAATCTTGCAGTTTCTTTGCCAATGACCCTCCTTGCCACAATGATGGCAAGTGCCCTTTTGAGCTAGTTCTGCCTTCCTTGCCTTCTTCTTCCCCTTGTGATGTTCCTTTAATTTCCTCTTAGAACCTTTCTTTGAGGAATCAACTAACAGCACCGTCCCCTACTCATGCTTCACAGAAGGCTCCACAGTCTTCAACATGTTGAGCAGTACCACAGATGAACCTTCTTGCATCTCAGAGGTGAAAAGGAGCTTGGAGACTTCGAACCTTTTGGATCTCACTTTCTCATCAAACAACTCATAAAGATGAAAGACTATGATATGAGCATTCATATGCTCATGCTGCTTCCGCAGCTCGGGTACCATCACGGCTAGCTTGATGCAACTCACTAGTTCAGAATCACTCACATATTTCTGATGGGCCAACAATTGGTTCGTAGTTGCATAATCACTAGGACAGGTGGGAAGAGGCGCTTCGAGGACATTCACAAGCTTTTTAACCTTGAGAAAAATTTACAAGTTTCTAAGCCAGTCTAAGAAGTTCGGCCCAGCCAATTTATTTGAATCCAAAATGGAATGCAAATTCAAAGATATCATGATCGATCAATTAACCTAGAAATACAAATCGAGCATATATGAGAAAGATGATTTAAAATTCATCCACATACATTTACAAAATCCCATTCATTTTTTGAAATCAAAAACCCTCAAAATTAATTCGGGAGATCGTAGGTCCATCTCCGAATGGGTTGATATCCAATATAGATAAGAATAACCTTGGAGTGAGTCCAACAAGTCATTCTTAGCTATGATGGTAGGTATCAAGTATACTGATTACATATCATGTATATGTAATTATCACAATGTGCTATCAACTAATTAAATGTTCACACATACATTGGGTTGTTAACACATTAACAAGTATGCATCATATGCATAGAACCCAACTGTAGGGTCGATGTCGGCCGGCTAGAGGGGGGTGAATAGCCTTTCTCGTCGTAGATGGAAGTCGTTCGTTTATTGCTCGTCTACAAACTTAATTAGTGTAAGCGGAATATACTAATATAAACAATTAAGACAAAGCAAAGTAAAGGAAAGAAAGCACAAATGCTAACACCACAATGTAACGTGGTTCACGGCCTCGCCGCTAATCCATGGTCTGATTCGTCCAAGGTGAATCACGCCTCAAGCTTTCACTATTCTCTCCTTTGCACCAAGCTAGGTGGAGGTAACCTCTTTTACACAAGAATCACTCCTCTTACAAATATAATGTAAATAAGCTTAAGTAAGAGGATGGAAAACGTATTGGGCACTTGGGAGAAGTTTAGAGCATGAACATTAGCCTCCCAAAGGCCCTCACCCCTTCTCTTTATGGAGGAAGAGGGTTTCTTCGATGTCGATGTCGATTTCGATCCAAATAGTTTAACACCACGATTGTCGATCGATTGATGCGATCGCCATGATATGGCGCGATCGGTGCGCGGTGAAACTCAAACTTAACATCTGTTTGAGCTTCCGGCGGTCGGGTAAACCTCAACCCTTGTGGTCAAGCCTCCGACACT
Source organism: Wurfbainia villosa (assembly GCA_025175895.1). Classification (NCBI taxonomy): domain Eukaryota; kingdom Viridiplantae; phylum Streptophyta; class Magnoliopsida; order Zingiberales; family Zingiberaceae; genus Wurfbainia; species Wurfbainia villosa. Next base: position 4,315,558 of record CM046005.1, read on the forward strand.
CAGTCATTCGGCCAAGTTCACCTAATGAGCTACTTACAATTCACTCATTCTCTCATCTCACTCGAAGTCCCTCACAGAAGCTCTCTTCGTTCGCGACCACGTCCCTCAGCAGCATCAGGTGCACGGTTCTACAATGCTCCTTCGCGTCTCTTGCCCTCGAAGTCTGCTTCCTTGGCTTCGCTTCAAGTCATCTCGTCCGACGGTCCCTTGACAGCATCAAGCGCACGGCTCTACAATGCTCCTTCTCCGACTCAAGCACGAGGTTGTGAGTGGTGACACTTGCCTAGGCTCCATGTGCGAATTACTAAGTCCTGCAAGACTCCAACGCACATAATCAAATCCAATCATCCTAACTTAAACCCTTTGTCACACACATCAAAACCATATCACGGGTTGATTGCCCTAACAATCTCCCCCTTTTTGATGTGTGGCAATCCGTTTAAGTTAGGTAAATATTTGATAAAAATATTAAGGTAAGAAAGCATGTGAATAAACATGATTATCAACTCTCCCCCTTAATACATGAAACTCCCCCTAAATGCAATTCTCCCCCTTAATATAACTTACTTAAACATACATATTTCTCCCCCTTTGACACCATCAAAAAGATTAAACTAAGTTATTCAAACATGGCATCAAGTCTAGGAAACAAAAATCACCAAAACATGCCTTAAAATATGATAATGTAAGAGTTCTGTGCATGTTTTGGATCGTTCAGACTACTACCGATCTGTACTGATGTTTTTTCCGATTTTCAATTTGAATAAATGCATTAAAAATTCTATAAAATTCAAAAAATCATGAAATTTAGGGAACACATTTCTTGTAAGTTACTTTATCAATGAAAAATAGGTTTTCATGAAAAATCATTATATTTTCGATAATTAGGCAAAATCTCAAAAGTTGGAAAATATCTAAAGTTTGTATCAATTTCAAAGCCTAGTTTTGCCTTGAAGCTTTTCAAAACATGAAAATTCAGTTTATGAAACAAGAAATGGTTTTCAAAATATTTGAAATATCCAACCATGATCTTTGGGTAATATGTCTATGAATTAAACATAAGTCTTCCCCATGATTGATCTATTATTACTCTTTTGATACTTTAAATAATCATCTAAATGTCATAGGCATTAGTGGACAATTAGTATCATCCTAACATCTCACCCATACTATGTTTTCAATCAAAGTTATCCTTATGGTGAATGTGAGATGTTCCTAAAGGTATTTATGTACTTAACCTTCAATTTCATGCAATTCTACCCATGGTTAAGTATCATCCTAACATACAACATGATCATAAAAATATATATGAATTAATTTCACATTATGATCATGAAACACATGTATCAATCAATTTTTAATCATGCATTGGGTATAAAACATGATAATAAGTCAAGTATTACCCAAAGCATGATTTAAAACCTTATTTCCCATGATTATATTGTTGGGTTTCCGGCACCGCGGCGTGTGTGTGTTCGATCATGTTTCGTAAACATGAGCACAGCGGAAGCAATTAAAATTAATAAATCTATATTTATTACAACACACACAACACACGCATGCTATTACAACAAGTGTAGACATAACCGTAAATTAAAATTTGCAATAAAAGAAATTATCTACATTATACCTTTCATATGACGTGTAGCGGGAACGGCATCAACCGGAACGATCCTCGTAAGAATCGTCTCTATCCGTATCCACGCCGAGCTCCTCGGGATGACTTCGCTAAGTCACGAGCTTCGTCTTCGTACGGGTTACTAGCCTCGTGTTGAAGACGACGTGATCGAGAGATGATCACGATCCGAATCCAAATTCGGATCCTAAAACGAGTTCTCAAAACTCGCTTCTCCGGAGAGGTATTCGTCAACCAATTGACGAATCCTTCGTCCCCCACCTCAGAGGATTACCGGAGATCAAATCCCCGGTAGGTTACCCGCTGTCGGAGCACTAACCGTCGTCCAAACGACGCTCCGACGAGAGGAGGAGAAGCTGTCCAGAAAACTTGACAGCTTGGTGGAGGATATAGGCGCCGGCCAACCAAGGAAAGAAAAACCTCACCTTGATGCCAAACCTATAGGGGATCACCGGAGGGTCGCCGGAGTGTTCACCGGCTGAAGCTTGGTCGCCGGCAATGACTTGGACGGCGGCACAAAACCTGGGCGGCGGCAATCCTAGGGTTGGCGCCGACTAGGGGAGGAGAGGGAGGGGCGGCAACACAAGGTTGGGCGGCAACTCTTGATTAGGGTTTTAGGATTAGGGTTTAAGCCCTATTTTATAGAGAACTAATTTTCTTAATGGTTAATGGATCATATCCATAAAGCCCGTTAACCCGCTCCATTAAGATAAGTTAAAATAAACCAAACCATGATGGTTTATTTTAAGTTAAAATGAACCGAACCAACCTTTGGTTCATTCGTTTAATATAAACCAAACCCTTTGGTTTATTCTCATCCATTGGATTAGAACCAAACCATTTTGGTCCATCCATTATGTCTTCATAAGACACGGCCCATCCACGCTTCCATTGCGACTGAAACAATTTCATGCTCGCTTTATGTTTGGTCCAACCAAACATAGTTTCTCTCGGTCTGAGAATCCCATTCTCAAGCTCGTTTTAAATCCTTTGGATTACACTCGTTATGCGTGTGACCAAATAGGTTCTCGGTTTATGTTGGCCGTATATAATTAACCATTAATTATAGAACGATCATGAGTGGCACCTAGTAGTACATCATGATCCCCAATTAACCGAAAAGATCAACGGTTGATCCAGAACTATTTCTGAAACCCTTCAGTAGCTCGAATGAATCGTGCCCCATTCCCTTCACTCATCTTGTACCCACTTGGTTCAGGACATGGTCTATTGTGTCAGTCCCCACTAGGCTGACTACGTCACACCTAGCCCAAGTATCATTTCCTCGTCCTACGGATTCTAGTTACTCCACATGTATCGAAGAGTACCTTACTCTAAACATGTAATGCTTTGGCCAAAGACTTTAGTAACAATCCGACGAGAGGCCATGGGTATACATCTCCTCGCAAGGAGTGGTGAATCCTTTATAGGCTATTCAAACACCTTCGATCACATCGACTTATACCCAATCATCCCGGGTCCACATCTCCTTAGAGATGTTTGCTTAAGATGTCAAAGCATAAGTCTCCATGATCAAGATGACTTGAATACCGCAAGTCAAAGGAACATCGCACTTAAGCCACAGTAAGAACTTCATTGATATATCTATATATGCAGAGAACCATATGAAGTCTTACGGCTGGTCACTCCAATGAACTAGTTACCATAACTAGCATCCACGATTAACTCCGGACATCACTATGTCTCGGCCCGGTGAGAATCGGTGCTTGGATACACCAAGGAGTATACCTCGTGCTAGTCTCGACAGAATTGATGGTGTCCAAATCCATCAATTCATCGACTAGGGATAATTCCGATACATCACAATTACACATGTAGAGATACTCACTAGTTGTGATCAAATCACAAATTCTCTCATGCTGTGAATCGTATCGTGGACATTCAGTAAATGAGTTTAAGATCCAATCAAATACATTAAACATGTATACTCAAATAGTGAATCTTCATTTATCATATAAATGGTTCATACATAAGGCGATTGCCTTAGGACATCTCTCATATATTACTAACATATATGCCAAATATCAAGATCATAAATCATGATTGCAAACATGTGTAACAATTACATTAACTATCATGATTTAAGCATTATTATCAATTTATGGGCACATTATCATCACCCAACACTATGCTAAAAATTTATAGGACATGAGTGTCAACATATATAACACTAAGTGTTGAGCATGATTTAAACTATTTATGGGTGCATTATCATCACCCAACACTATCTCAAAAATTAAGTCCCGCCATCCTAAGTCAACCAAAACATATGATATAAGTGAAGTCCACTATGGTTGACTAACCTAGGGTTTTCCTAACCCTTAAAGATGGATTTAGGAACCCAAAACAAATTGTTTCCTATGGGGTTCACTAAAAATTCCTTAGGGATCCATTTTCTAGCTATTGTTTTCTTTTTATCTTGACCCCTAGCAATCAAACATTTATAGGCCTTTTCATTTTTATCTTCCTTATATCCTAGGCCTTTCTTATTGAATCTTGCTCTTTGGCTCCCTATGATCATGTTAAGGGTGTTGGAGCCAATGGTGAATTTTTCTAGAGCCTTGGTCAAATGGTCTACCTTTTCCCTTAGGACCCTATTTTCTTCAATGCATGCATCATTAACATCAAATGGCATATAGTTATCATGTGAGCATGCATCATCATTATTAACATTTAAACATGCTTGTTCTAATTTATTTTCTAAGGCCTTAATTTGGTCTAGCATGCTTTTATTCTTTTTCTTATCCCTAAATAAATCCTTAGTAAGGCTAGAAATCATGGAAACTATTTTATTGGGTGAGAGATTCGTTACCATTGTCTCCATGTCTTCTTCTTCGGATGAGGAGGATGATGAAGAAGCTCCCCCTTCACTAGTGCTCTCCTCACTTGTGCTTGATCTTTCTTGTTCGGAGGAGGAGGTGTCTATGTCATCAAATGTCATTAGTGCCAAATTTGTGACAAAGGCATTTTCTTCTTCTTCGGATGATGATGAAGAAGAGGGATCATCCCATGTCTTTGCCTTTAGTGCCTTGGCCTTCTCCTTTTCCTTGGCCTTCTTCTGCTCTTCCTTCTTCTTGCTCCCCTTCTTCTTTTCTTCTTTCTTTCTCCTCTCTTCTTTTCTCTTGTTCAAGAGTGGACAATTATCTCTTATGTGTCCCTCTTGTTGGCAATTGTAGCAAATTATTTTCCTCCTTGGCCTTTTCCCCCTATCATGAGATTTGTTAAATTTAAAGCCTTTTAATGCACGCCTTACCTTCCTTACCATATAAGCTTCTTTCGTGCTATCCATGGAAGAGGAGGAGGATGCTTCATTGGAGGAGGAAGGAGTCTCCATCTTTTTCTTCCCCTTGTTGGCTAATAATGTCACTCCTCTTGATGGTTGAATTCTTGGCTCTTCTACTACTCCTTCAAGCCTTGTCTCATGCAACTCCATGGTTGAAAATAACTCCTCCAAGGTGCTAACTTCTAAATTCTTTGACATGTAGAAGGAGTCTACCATTGAGCTCCATTTCGATGACCGGGGAAAAGCATCGATTGCTTTCATAAGCATATCCCAGTTCGAAAGTTTTTCTCCTACACTTGTTAGCCCAATTAAAATTTCTTTAAACCGAGAGTGTAGTGAGGTTACCTTTTCTCCCTTTTCAAGCTTAATATTGGTTAGTTGGGAGTGGAGGAGGTCTCTTCTTACAAGCTTGGCCTCCGAGGTACCTTCATGAAGCTCTACTAGCTTCTCCCACATCTCTTTAGCACTTGCACATTCCCCTATCCGGTTGATCTCTTGTTGGGGGAGCACATTGAAGAGGTGGTGCTTGGCCTTTGAATTTGCAAAGTGCTCCTCCCTTTGCTTTTTAGTCCACCTTGACTTCTCTATTAGTTTACCCTCTTCGTCCCTAAGCATCTCAAAACTGTTTCCCATTATAAGCATAATATCAAAATCGGTTTCAAAGAATACCTCCATTCTCTTCTTCCACCAAGAAAATTCGCCTTCAAACTTCGGTGGGTGAATGTTTGAGCCAGACATTCTTGATTGTGCTTGTTGCGACGATTAGTCCGTTGACAAGTGCCTTGGCTCTGATACCACTTGTAGGGTCGATGTCGGCCAGCTAGAGGGGGGTGAATAGCCTTTTTCGTCGTAGATGGAAGTCGTTCGTTTATTGCTCGTCTACAAACTTAATTAGCGCAAGCGGAATATACTAATATAAAGAATTAAGACAAAGCAAAATAAAGGAAAGAAAGCACAAACGCTAACACCACAATGTAATATGGTTCACGGCCTCGCCGCTAATCCACGGTCCGATTCGTTCAAGGTGAATCACGCCTCAAGCTTTCACTATTCTCTCCTTTGCACCAAGTTAGGTGGAGGTAACCTCTTTTACACAAGAATCACTCCTCTTAAAAATATAATGTAAATAAGCTTAAGTAAGAGGATGGAAAACGTGTTGGGCACTTGGGAGAAGTTTAGAGCATGAACATTAGCCTCCCAAAGGCCCTCACCCCTTCTCTTTATAGAGGAAGAGGGTTTCTTCCCGTTAACACAGGAGCAGTCGACTGATGTCCCGATCAGTCGACTGGTCTTGTAGCCATTGCCCAATAATGGTTTCTTCCACGTTGGATTTCAACCAACGGCTGCAACATCAGTCGACTGATGTCGACTTCCATTCGAGTGCCCGCGAGCTCGACTAGCTTCTGTGCCCGTGCATAGTGTGATCAATCGACTGCTTCCCTTAAGCAGTCGACTGATGTCGACTTGATCCAGCAGCTAACACCAGTCGATTGCTGATCCAAATTGAGTCTAGTCCAGTGGCTCATCTCGATCTCCTACAAACAAAGACAAATTTTGCATATAAGTCCAAAATTTAGAAGAATTTACAATTATGTCCAAAAATATATCTAACTCATAAAACATGCAAATAATCGATAATTAATCACTCGAGAGGATAAAAATAATGATATTAAGGACCAAAATAATCCGACAAAATGACAGTTATCAATTGTCGATCAACTTGGAGCAATCGACTGCCATGACATGGCAGTCGACTGGTGCCATGTGAAACTCAAACTTAACATCCGTTTGAGCTTCCGACGGTCGGGTAAACCTCAACCCTTACGATCGAGCCTCCGACATTCATCCATTCGGTCAAGTTCACCTAATGAGCTACTTACAATTCACTCATTCTCTCAGATCACTCGAAGTCCCTCACCGAAGCTCTCTTCGTTCGCGACCACGTCCCTCGACAGCATCAGGCACACGGCTCTGCAATGCTCCTTCGCGTCTCTTGCCCTCGAAGTTTGCTTCCTTGGCTTCGCTTCAAGTCATCTCATTCGGCGATCCCTCAGCAGCATCAAGCGCACGACTCTACAATGCTCCTTCTCTGACTCAAGCATGAGGTTGTGAGTGGTGACACTTGCCTAGGCTCCATGTGCGAATTACTAAGTCCTGCAAGACTCCAACGCACATAATCAAATCTAGTCATCCTAACTTAAACCCTTTGCCACACACATCAAAACCATATCACGGGTTGATTGCCCTAACACCAACTTCACCTCTCTTCACATCGACCTTGGAATGAGTCCAACAAATCGATGCTCCAAGTTAGAGCCGACCCATTAATCGCGAAATAGTTTTAATATGGTTAGAGTGCATTCAACCAATTAGCCAGGCTTGGAGTGAGTCCAACAATCCAAACTAACGATTGACCTCTGACTCTTACCATATTAGTGTTAAACTATTCCAATGATTTGAACATGTTCAGGTTCGAGTCGGGCTTGGAGTGAGTCCAACAACCCAAACAAGAAACAGAACTCCGGTTCTAACCATATTAATGGAAGGTGAAGGTTTTAAAATTGTGTAAGGGTTTTAATGTCTCGTCCTCTTTGTATACAAATAACTATTATCTACATGGCATGACACACATGGCATATATCTACATGTCATGACACGCATGACATAATAATATGCATCTAATGCAATTACATGCCATAAAATTATGGCATGCACAAATAGTTTCCTTATTTGTCATAACTATTTTGGAAATAAAATATATTTTAGATTTGATTTCTCAAATCAAATCATGATTAAATTAGGAAATAAATTTCCAAATCTAATCACATATTTTATTTATGGAAAGTGTTAATTAAGGAAAGTAAAATCTAATTTAGGAAATAAATTTCCTAAATTGTAATTTCCTAATAATATTAGGAAACATCTAATTTGAATTTCTTTACGAATTAAAATTTTCATAAATACTTCTAAACTTTCCAAAAGTAGAATATTTCCATAAATATAATTATGACTATCACAAAATAATTTTACGATTATGTCGAAACACAGTCAGGCTCTGATACCACTGTTGGGTTTCCCCGACACCGCGGTAAGTGTGTGTTTGAACACGTTTCGTAAAAATGCACACAGCGAAAGCAAAAATAAGTAATAAACTAATTTTATTAAACACACACATCACACGCATGCAGGATACAACATGTGTAGACATAATTGCTATTTAAAATTTTGCAATAAAAGAAAATTTATTCTAGTTATACCTGACGTATCACGTGTAGTGGGAATGACATCAACCGTAGCGACCCTCACTAGAATCGCCTCTATCTGTATCCACGCCGAGTATCGTCGGGATAGCTTCACAAAGCCACAATCCTCATCTTCGCAAAAGTCACTAGCCTCGAGTCAAAGACGATGTGATCCGAGAGAGATGATCAAAATCCGAATCAAATTCGGAACTAAAAATGAGTTCCACGAACTCGCTTCTCGGAAGCGGTTTTCGTCAACCAATTGACGAAAACTTAACCCTCCACCTATGAGGATTTTTGGAGATCCAATCCCCTACAAGTAGGTCACTGTCGGAGTGCAAAATACTGACCAAATGACCTCTCCACGGGGAGAACAACAAGTTGTCCATAAACTGGACAACTTGTTTGCGGTGGAAGAGATGGTCGGCCAATCAATGGTTGGCTGCTCCTTGGTTGTCGGCGGCCAAGAGAGGATGGCCGGAGGAGTTGTCAACGGCTGGTGGGTGGCCGACGGCAGCAACAAGGTTGGGCGGCAACCAACTTGGGCGGCTCCTTGGCTTGGGCGACAAGAGCAAGGACGAGGGGAAGAGAGGGGTTGGGCGGCTAGGGTTCAAACTTCTTAAGTTATCCACGAAAAACCCTTAAGCCGTGTTTTTATAGAGAACACATTCTCCTAACGATTATTGGTTCATAACCAAAACCCGCTAACCCGCTCCAATAAGTTAAGTTAAAATAAACCAAACCGCGTTGGTCTATTTTAAGTTAAAATGAACCGAACCAACTTTGGTTCATTCGTTTAAAACAAACCAAACCACTTTGGTTTATTTTCCACCATTGGAATAGAACCAAACCAATTTAGTTCATCCATCATGTCTTCATAAGACTCGGCCCATCCATGCTTCTGATGCGATTGAAACCATTTCATACTCGCTCTTTGTTTGGTCTAACCAAACCTAGTCTCTCTCGATCTGAGAATCCTATTCTCAAACTCATTTTAAATCCTTCGGATTATGCTCGTTGTGCGTGTGACCAAATAGGTTCTCGGTTTATGTTGGTCATCTATAATTAACCATTAATTATAGAACGATCATGAGTGGCACCTAGTAGTACATCATGATCCCCAATTAACCGAAAAATCAACGGTTGATCCCAGAACCTTTTCTGAAACCCTTCAGTAGCTACAATGAATCATGCCCCATTCCTTTAACTTATTTTATACCCACTTGGTTCAGGACATGGTCTATAGTGTCAATCCCCACTAGGCTGATTACGTCACACCTATCCCAAGCATCATTTTCTCGTCCTACGGATTCTAGTTACTGCACATGTATCCAAGAGTATCATACTCTAAACATGTAATGCTTTGGCCAAAGACTTTAGTAACAATTCGACGAGAGGCCATAGGGTATACATCTCCTCACAAGGAGCGGTGAATTCTCTGTAGGCTATTCAAATACCTTCGGCCACTTCGACTTATACCCAATCATCCTGGGTCCACATCTCCTCGGAGATGTTTGCTTAAGATGTCAAAGCATAAGTCTTCATGACCAAGATGACTTGAATACCGCAAGTCGAAGGAACATCACACTTAAGCTGTTGTAAGAACTTCATTGACATATCCATATATGCAGATAACCATATGAAGTCTTACAACTAGTCACTCCTATGAACTAGTTACCATAACTAGCATCTGTTAGGGCAATCAACCCATGTATGATGTGGTTTTGATGTGTGTGGCAAAGGTTTAAGTTAGGTTGTTTATGAATTTGATATGTGTGTTGAAGTCATGCAAGACTTAGTAATTCACACAGGAGTTAGCTTGATGATAGCATTGGTGGGTTCACCATCTCATGAATCGGTCCTTGAGTCGTGATGTGAGCAAAACATATAGGGTTTTAGGAGTAGTTTTCGCTCACATCTCATTACATTTTCTGTTAGTTTCATGCATATGTCACTCTATTTTGCATGCATTTTCTATTTTCTGGTTCGGAGGTCTACTCTTTGTACTTTTGTGTGCAAGATAGTATTTCATGGGAAAATGGTGCATTTTTAGAGTAAAAATGGAGTAATTTATGGAGCATAGACCTTAGGGAAGATGCACTAGCCATGTCCCAAGACTTGGGTATGTTTCCGAAGCGAAACAGATCAAAACAGAGGCTCCAAGAAAAGACACAGCCAGGCCGTGTGAAAACACATGGTCGTGCCTTTTTTCCAGCTCAATTTCCAGCCGAAATTTCATCTGTTTTCCAGCCTTAAACATGGCCAGGCCGTGTGAAATTTACACGGTCATGTGGCGGCATCGCAAATTCAACGAAATAAGGTTTTTCAAGCATTTATGGAAAGCCGGAACCACCTCTATATATAGGAAACTTGTCTAAGAGGTTGAGGATCAGGAGAGACCCGCCCTAGGGCTCCCAAACCCTAGGGAGGAGGAACGATGGCCGGAACAACACTCCGAAGCCCTAAAAAGCTTCGGAGACTCGCAACGGGGAGAAAGGAAGTCGCTCGAGATCCAAGTTCTGCACCTCAATGCCAGAGAGAAGGGCCTCAACGCATTATAATCTATATTCTTTCCATGCTTTATCTTGTATATTTGAATTTGACAATGCCTTGTGTTTCCTTTCTCACATTCATGGAGTAGATTCCCTGATTCTAGGACTAGGGAGTAGTTTGTGATGCGTTAGAACATGTTGGTTCAAATATCTTTTTGTTCTTGAATCTATATTTGCAATTGGTGTTTGGTTTAGATCTATGGCTATTGTTTTGGTTTTCTAGTCATTGTGCTTAGCCGATACGAGGGGTGATAGCCCTCATATCAAGGATTTAGGGGAATTAAAGAGGAACCTAGGGGTTGGCCTCATCGCCGGTAACTGTGGGTAGAATGATGTGATAGAGTAGGTAACGCACCTCGTTTTTGACTCATCGTAGGGATCGATTCGGCATCCTCGTACTGACTATCCCGTCCTAAGTCCAGGGGTCGACCTGGTTGTTGGATCGAGAAGCGTCGCTAGAGGGGGGTGAATAGCGAGCGTAAAATTTTTCGTTTCATTTGTTCGATTTACGAGCAAGCACAGTGGAAAAATAAAAAGACAAGTTTATTTTTACTTTGTTCACAACCCAGCGGTTGCTACTCCAAGGTCCTAACGGTCCTAGACCGCGTACGGAGGGCAAAACACTATAAGATCTCCTCCTCGTTGGAGGTAGGAGATAATGATCACAAAATTAGAAGTACGAGGATGAGGCAACAAGCCTACCTCACCTCGTTATGATTAAAACAAATAATACAAAAGATATTACTTGCTGCTGTTGCCGACGAAGAAGATGGAAGCTTGGCGTCGCGTCGGCATTATGACGGTGTTGGAGCTTTGGCGTTGTAGGAGCACTTGAGAATAATCTTGATTGATTTTTGGGTTGGAATCCTCCCCTCCTTTTATAGAGTTTGGCCTCAGAATAAGTCTCCTGGTCTTTTAGAACAGATCACGAGGTGGTACCAAATTTTATTGTGAAGTGGCCGCATCAAATATTATCCGTTTTGACCTAGTGTAAAAGGTTGATTCGTCGCCATCAGTCGATTGATGAGCATCAGTCGACTGCCCAATGACCAGCAGTCGACTGCCAGCCTGGCCACTTCCCTGCAATAAGAGGTTAGCACGAAAAATAGTAAATGCGACGATTTCTTACCGTCCGATCTCGACCTAGACCTTCCACAGGAAGTCTTAGTCAGATCGCCGCCTACGGTCGTCCCCGTACAGAGTACATGACCTTACCATCTCTCACTCACACGAGCTTACCTCTGGTCCTTTAAGATTTGTCTCTTTGCTTCCGGTCTTCTACTTGATTCCTTCGGCTCCCTCCAAAGTCACTCGAGTGTCGCCCGACCACCGCAGCTCCCTCTGGGTGTCACTGACCTTTGACTTAGCTTAGCCTTTCTGCACACTTGATTTAGCTCGTGAGACAACGATGTAAACTTAACTTTGTGTCTTTGCCATAATCAAAACACAGGTTCGATTATCTGGTGCCCCCTGCACCAACAATCTCCCCCTTTTTTATCTATGGCAAACCAACACAAAGTTAAGGAAAATTAAAGCATAAAACAAGTATAGTAAATAATGAATGTCATTTCCAAAAACTCCCCCTCAACCAAAACTCCCCCTTAACCCTAGGTGAGTTTTGAAAGAGATACTTTAATTTTCAAAATCAAATTTTTAGTGTTACTCCCCCTTAACTTTCACTCTTCTAGGTGAGTTTTGAAAGAGATACTTTAATTTTCAAAATTAAATTTTTAGTGTTACTACCCCTTAACTTTCACTCTTCTCCCCCTTTTGCCATAAATCAAAAAAAAGTTAGGGTTTTTATATAAAATAGGGGATTAAAAACAATATCGTATATGCATGCATCGAGATAAATCAACTATGAGTCCAAGCATGCGTCTAACAGTAGTTAGATAGATTGGTTCGAGGTGTGTCCCTCTGCACCAATAATCTAAAGGTTTATAATATAACCCTTAGGGTTAGTTTGCTCTCCCCCTTAGTCAAATATATGAAGTATAAGAGATGTAGGGGGTGCTAAACTTTGGCTTAAAGAGTTGTAAATAGTCATTAAGTACAATAGTTGAGAAAATAAATAGTATTTTGAAAAGGTTATTTTAAGTATATTTCAATTATCCTTAATATCTCACCCATTCTATGTGTCTCAGAATTTGTTCGCCTTATATGTTTTGTGAGATGATTTGAGATTGATTAAAGATAGTCAACCTTGGGTTAGATTCGGATTTAACCTTTAGATCGTTAAGTAACTTTTTGAGAAACTGACTTCCAGTTCATGGTGAGGCACAGGTCCCTTCTTTAATCGGAACAACGACCACTTCCTTAGACAAAGCCAAATTCAAGAAAATATCACTTAAGTCACTTAGGGTTACTTTCTTGTCTAACTAGTTTAGGATACGGTGAGGTAGCTTCAGCTAATTCCACTCGGTCAAGTGCACCAAGCTAGATACGCCTTATCTAGCTTGAATACACGAGACTTTGTTTCCCTAACGTACTATCATCTCCCTGCGTCCTGATACTATGTTGTCAAGAGTTAACTAACCATTTTCCCTATCTAGTTATTCTAAAAATTAAAATAAAATATGCGATGGTTTTGCTAAGTAAGCGGGTATACTATTTTAGTATTGGCTCTCCCTGGACCATTGAACCAATATGGTCTATTCAAATAATGAACTTGATCCTGGGGAATCCAAAACTTATTAGTCCTTATATGTGAGTTCAATAAAACCTTTGGGACCCATGCTTGGACTCTTTGATGACTACGATTCACAATAGAAATGTAAGATCTATTTGTAGTCGTTGACTTAAATCCAAGTCTGACTTTATTGTACACGGCTCTTTGGGTTCCAAGTAGTCGATTAAGGTTCTTAGATCCTAACATAAACCTTTCCAACCTAGCCTCGACCTCTTGAACTTGGTCTTTCAAGAGAGAATTCTCCTCCTCAAGTTTTTCAACTTAGGTTGAGTTTCCCTCTTGAACTTGACTAGTTGAAGAGGTTAGAGTAGCCTCTTGCTTGAGGGTTTCAACCTTCTCGAGTAACGACTCAACCCTAGACTCGGACTTAGTTAATTTCCTAGTAAGCATTTTAATTGTAAGGTAAAGTGTACTAATTAAGGAGCGGCTAACCTTGACTTTCCCTTTTGGTCCGGCTTTGAGTTTCCTCTCGAAGTAGTCTTCGGGGTCGGAGTTGGAGTCGGAGTTGTAGTTGGACTCGGCTTCGAATTCTGACTCTGACTCCTCCGGTCTTGCCATGTAAGCTATGTCGACGCCTTCTTCTCATTTGTCCCAAGTTGCATGGAAGGAAGGCTTTCCTTGCTCCCTTTTGCTTTGGCTGCCTCCTTGACTTGTATTGCTCTTGGTTCTCGTTCTTCAATTGCCTTCTTTCTTGTCAAACTATTCTCCGCACAATGTTGACTATTGCGGCCTCCTCTTCGGATTTGGATTCGGATTCGTCCTCTTCCTTGGGGGTGATTTGTTTGCGGCCTTCTTCTTTGAACCTGCAAATAAGGCAATACCTTTCTCGAGAGCCGAATTAGACTGTTCATGGAGTTCAAATTCAGAAAATAATTCGTCTAGTCTAAGTTTAGAAAGGTCCTTAGAAACCTTGTAGGCATCGACCATGGATGCCCACAAGGTAGTCCTAGGGAAAGCATATTTTATAAGGTCCAGGTTCTCTACGGCTTGCCCAATCGAGTGAAGATCGTTGACGATGTCTTAGATCCGCGCATGTAGTTGGGTGGCGGTCTCGCAATCCTACATCTTTAGATTGTATAGTTTATTTAAGAACAAATCCCTTTTACATACCTTAGCATCGGGTGTTCCTTCGTGTATCTCAATTAATTTGTTCCATAGGTCCTTTGCGTTGATGAAGGGTTCAATGTGGTTGAGCTCCTCTTTGGATAGACCGCACTACAACATTTGGGTCGCCTTTGCATCGGCTTCAATTTGCTTCTTGATTGCATTGGTCCACTTGTTGAAGTCCAAGGGCTCACCTTGATCATTGGTAGGTAGAGCAAAGCCAGTTTGGATGATTATCCAAGTCTCGACTTGTGTTTTTAAAAAACACTCCATCCGACCTTTCCAATAACGGAAATCATCTCCGTTAAAGAACGGAGGTCGGGTGGTGTTGTACCCCTCAAAGTGAGTCATTAAATATCTTGCAAAACATGAATAAAAACCAAAAGGAATTCCAAGACTTGGTCTTGGATTAGTAATGTGGGAAGAAATAAACAGAAATAAATAAGAAGAATAAGAAACTAACAAAAACTAGAAACTTACAACCTTCGATGTCCCCGAAAGGGTACTGTACGTTGGATTTTAGGGATGGAGACAGCTTGTTACAAGGGTAAACCCTTGTAAGAAGTGTAGATCTTTCAGAGAGCTTTTATTTGGTAGGTAGATCGTTTCGTGAGTCCACTTGTGCGAAAAGTTATGGTCGTTTTACCGTCGACTACTCCAAAACAGAATACTTGCAAACACACAACCAAAAGAAAAGTACCAAGACTTCGTCTTGGATTAGTAGTGCGGAAAAAAAATAAAAAAAACACAAATCGAAAAATACTAAAATAAAACCAAAAAGTGCTAGATTGGTGGTTTCACCAAATCGTAGCGCCCCCGCTCTGATACCAATTGTTGGATCGAGAAACGTCACTAGAGGGGGGTGAATAGCGAGCGTAAAATTTTTCATTTCGTTCGTTCGATATACGAACAAGCACAGCAGAAAAATAAAAAGACAAGTTTATTTTTACTTGGTTCACAATCCAGCGGTTGCTACTCCAAGGCCCTAACGGTCCTAAACCGCGTACGGAGGGCAAAACACTATAAGATCTCCTCCTCGTTGGAGGTAGGAGATAATGATCACAAAATCGGAAGTACGAGGATGAGGCAACAAGCCTACCTCATCTCGTTACGATTAAAACAAAGAATACAAAAGATATTATTTGCTGCTGTTGCCGACGAAGAAGATGGAAGCTTGGCGTCGCGTCGGCGTTATGACGGTGTTGGAGCTTTGGCGTTGTAGGAGCACTTGAGAATAATCTTGATTGATTTTTGGGTTAGAATCCTCCCCTCCTTTTATAGAGTTTGGCCTCAGAATAAGTCTCCTCATCTTTTGGAACATATCACTAGGTGGTACCAAATTTTATCGCAAAGTGGTCGCGTCAAATATTATCCATTTTGACCTAGCGCAAAAGGTTGATTCATCGCCATCAGTCGACTAATGCCTTCGATCAGTTGGATCGATGAGCATCCGATCGCCTTAATGACGATTGATTGCTAGCAATAAGAGGTTAGCATGGAAAATAGTAAATGCGATGGTTTTTTACCGTCCGATCTTGACCTAGACCTTCCATAGGAAGTCTTAGTCTGATCGTCACTTACGGTCATCCCCATATAGAGGACACGACCTTACCATCTCTCACTCACATGAGCTTACCTCTGGTCCTTTAAGATCTGTCGCTTTGCTTTCGGTCTTCCACTCGATTTCTTCGGCTCCCTCCGAAGTCACTCGAGTGTCGCCCGACCACCGCAGCTCCCTCTGGGTGTCGCTGACCTTTGGCTTAGCTTAGCCTTTCTGCATACTTGATTTAGCTCGTGAGACAACGATGTAAACTTAACTTTATGTCTTTGCCATAATCAAAATACAGGTTCAATTATTTAATGCCCCTGCACCAACACTGGTAATGGAAAAGGTAGCTTCCGATAGATGCGAAGGCTCATCGGGGGAGTGTATGATATCCTTTCCACAAAGTCGTAGCTAGAAACCTAGACAAACCCAATTGACAATGTGTTCTGCAACACACAAACAAAATCGAAAACCTAGAATCCATCTAAAGACTCGTACTAACCCTTCTCTTCCTCCATGTGACACTGTACTAGAGTTAGGACCGCCAACGACCCTCCTAATCACAACCCTTAGAATCAAGTTCCGAACAATAACGTCCATCGAATAGATCGGTATTCGAATCTCAGTCCCTGTGGGATCGATAATCTATATTATTACTTGACGACACTAGTGCACTTGTGGGCATTGAGCGCGAGCGCGTGCTTCGAGTCCTCGATGGCCTCCATCGCGAGATTTGAGGTCGTGATCACGTGCATCAAGTCGGTGAAGGATGACATTGCGGAAACTGTGCGCTTGGTGCATCTGAGGGATCGCCGGACGAGGAGATTTGGAGTGAAGCCAAAGGAAGTAGACTTCAGGGCGAGACGTGAAGGATGGCATTGCGAAGCTGTGCGCTTGGTGCATCCGAGGGACGTGGTCGGACGAAGAGAACTTCGGCGAGGGACTTCAAGGGAGATGAGAGAATGAGCGAAATGTAACATAGCTCATAGGTGAACTTGGCCGAATGGCTAAGTCAAGTGTCGGATGCTCAACTGAGTGGGTTGAGGTTTTACCCGACCGTCGTATGCTCAAACAAGTATCTTGTTTGAGGTTTATCCAACACCAGTCGACTGCCATGAATGGGCAGTCGAACTAATCCAAGTCAAATGAGTTCGACTAGTGTGCGACGGAGCTACCCGATCAGCCGGATCGGTGCTAGCGCGATCATTCGTAGTCGATCGCCATGTATGGTAGTTGAGTGATCGCCGAATTCGCCGAGAAGCACTCGTAGCCGACTGATCAATCCGCTACAAGGTCATTAGTCGACTGATGGAGTCATCAGTCGACTGCCAAGGTTTTCGTTAGACGGTGGCGATCGTGGATCAAACGTCATCAGAAGTCGTTGCAAAGGCGACAATCGACTGGTGTCATGCAGCAATCGATTGATGAAACCCCAACAGGAAGAATTCACCCCATTCTATAAAAAGAGAGGGTGTGGGCTTTGGGGAGGTTAATCTTTATGCTCCCAAGTATCCCCTAAGTGCCCTACACGAGTTCTACTCCTTCTCCTTGCATTTCTTTCAATCATATTGTAAGAATGAGTGTTGTGTTGTAAGAAGGGTTACCTCCACCTTGCTTGGGCAAAAGGAGAGATCTAGTGGATTCGGTTAGGAGTGACTCACCTGGAACGAATCGGGTCATGGATTAGCGGCAAGGGTCGTGAACCACGTTACATCGAGTTGTTAGCATTTGCTTTCTCTTTGCTTATCTTGTTTTGTCTTAATTACTTTGTTTAGTGTTTGTTTTCCGCTGCGCTAATGGTATTTGTAGACAATTAAGCGAACAAATTCCATCATCTACGATCAAGAGGCTATTCACCCCCCTCTAGCTGGCCACCGATCCTCCAACAAGTGGTATCAGAGCGAGGAGCTTATCGCGAACTAATCGCCAACACAAGCATGACGAGATGGCTGGCTTCAACATTCATCCGCCTGAATTCGAAGGAGAATTCGCTTGGTGGAAAAAGCGAATGGAGGTATTCTTCAAGACCGACTTTGATATAATGCTTATTATTGAAAACAGTTTCGAGTTGCTTAGGGATGAAGAAGGGGAGTCATTAGAGAAGTCAAGATGGACAAAGAAGCAAAGGGAGGAGCACCTTGCGAATTCAAAAGCCAAGCACCACCTATTCAATGTGCTTCCACAACAAGAGATTAATAGAATTGGAGAATGTTCAAGTGCCAAGGAGATGTGGGAAAAGCTTATAGAACTTCATGAGGGCACCTCCGAGGCAAAGCTAGCAAGAAGGGACCTCCTCCGCTCTCAACTAAATAATATCAAGCTAGATAAAGGGGAGAAGGTATTATCTTTGCATTCTTGCTTTAAAGAAATTATTAACAGTTTATCTAGTGTAGGGGAGAAGATCTCCAATAGGGATATGATCATGAAGGCCATTGATGCATTCCCTCGATCATCAAAGTGGAGTTCCATGGTGGACTCATTCTATATCTCCAAGAATCTAGAGGTAAGTACTCTAGAAGAATTTTTCTCCACTATGGAATTACATGAGACTAGGCTTGAAGGTATAATTGAAGAACCAAGCATAAAGCCAAGGGGATTAGCACTAGTAGTCGACAAAGGGAAGAAGAAGAAGAAGAAGGTGACGCCACCCTCCTCATTCAATGAAGATTCATCCTCTTCCTCCATGAATAGCAATGAAGAAGCATATATGGTAAGGAAGGTAAGGTATGATTTAAAGAATTTTAGATTTAATAAATCTCATGATAGGGGAAGAAGGCCAAGGAGAAAGATCATTTGCTATAATTGCCAAGGAGAGGGACACATGAGGGATGATTGTCCCCTCTTGAACAAAAGCAAGGAAAAAAGAAGAAAGAAAGAAGACAAGAAGAAGGGGAGCAAGAAGAAGGAAGAAGAAAGAAAATCAAAAGAAAAAGGGAAGGCTAAAGCCCACAACCTTAAAGCGGTGACATGGGATGATCCATCCTCATCGGAAGAAGAAGAAGTCTTTACGGGCCTCACACTAATGGGGATAGATGACTTGGACTCCACCTCCTTCGAAAAAAAAGAAACAAGCTCAAGTGAGGAGAGCTCAAGTGAAGGGGGAGCCTCATCATCATCATCATCATCATCGGAAGGGGATTGGGTAAGCAAGGTAACGAAACTCCCCTCCAATAATATTGTTTCAATGATAACTAGCCTAACTAGGGATTTGTTTAAGGCTAAGAAGAAAAATAAAAGCATGCTTGATGAAATTAGGAAATTAGAAGAAAAGCTAGAAAATGCATGTTTAAATGTTAATGATAATGCTTCTTCTTCTATGACTAGTGATGCATGCTTAGTAGAAGAAAATAAGGCCTTAAGGGAAAAGGTAAATTATTTAACTAAGGCCTTAGAAAAATTTACAATTGGCTCCAACACCCTAAATATGATCATTGGGAGCCAAAGAGAAAGCTTTAACAAGAAAGGCCTAGGATATAAGGAATCTAAGAATGAGAAAGCCTACCATTGTTTGATTGCTAGAGGACAAGCCAAAACTACAATGATAGCTAGAAAATGGATCCCAAAGGAGTATTTGGTGAACCCTATTGGAAAGAACTTATATTGGGTTCCCAAGTCCATCCTTAGAGGTTAAAGAAACCTAGTTTAGTCAACCATAAGTGAACTTAATTTATATCATGCTAAATGGTTGACTTAGGATGATGAGGAGATTGGTATGATGATATTTGTTATTATGAGCATGGTGGATGATTTGGTTGTATTGTTAAATCATGATACTTGATATACATATTTATAATCATGATTCATGATTTTTAACTTAGTGTTGGGTGATGATAATGTATGATTTATAAATTAAATGTTATACTTGATTTGTGATCATAATATGGAAGCTTGGATAATACTTGTTTTTATGATCATGATAGGTTTTTAGGATAATACTTAACCTTTGATAGAATTGCATGAAATTTTTGGTTAAGTATAAATACCTCTAGGCACATCTCACACTCACTATAGGCTAACTTGATTGGTAACATAGCATTGGGTGAGATGTTAGGATGATACAATGACTCACTTATGCTTATGACATTCTTGATGAGTCATTCAAAGTATCATAATAGAGCAATAATAGACCAATCATGGGGAAAGCATATGTTTAATTCATAGACATATTGCCCAAAGATCATGGTTGGATATTTCAAATGATTTCAAAACCATTTCTTGTGTTACATTCTGTGTATTCATGCTTTAAATCACCTCAAGGCAAAACTAGGTTCTAAAATTGATAAAACTTTGAAAGTTTTTAAGACTTTTGAGTTTTTGCAAAATGTTGGAAAATTAAATAAATTTTCATGAAAAATTATTTTTCATTGATAAAGGGACTTATGAAAAATGTGTTTTCATGATTTTTCAAATTTTATGGAATTTTTGGTGCATTTCTGAATTTCGTCCAAAAAATCAGAAAATCCATATTTACTTGTGCTAGTCGACTGTCATGCTGATAGCAGTCGACTGCTGAACTGTGCATGAGCACAGTAACCTATTTTGACAGGTTTTGAGGCTGTTTTGGTATTTTTCTCCTTTTAGACTTTGATGTCATGCTTTATTACATATGTTTGATGTTTTTGATGGTGTCAAAGAGGGAGAAATTGTGGGTTTAAGTTAATCATGCTAGGGGGAGAAAATTAGCATGTGTTAAGGGGAAGTTGCATGTATTTAAGGGGAGTGTTTGATATCCATGTTTTACATTCCTTCTTGCCTTATGTTTTTATGTTAATGTTTTACCTAACTGAAACATGGTTGTCACACATCAAAAAGGGGGAGATGTGGTTTTGATGTGTGTGGCAAAGGTTTAAGTTAGGTTGTTTATGGATTTGATATGTATGTTGAAGTCATGCAAGACTTAATAATTCACACAGGAGTTAGCTTGATGATAGCATTGGTGGGTTCACCATCTCATGACTCAGTCCTTGAATCGATGAAGGATGACATTCTGAGCCGTCGCTTGGTGCATCAGAGGACCGCCCAGGACGGCGAGCTTTGGAGTGAAGCCAGGAAGTAGACTTGAGGCGAGATCGAGAAGGATGGCATTGCTTCGCGCTTGGTGCATCAGGGGCGTGGCGGACGAAGAGAACTTGGTGAGGACTTGAGGAGATGAGAGAATGAGTGAAATGTAACGTAGCTCATAGGTAAACTTGGCCGAATGACTAAGTCAAGTGTCAGATGCTCAACCGAGTGGGTTAAGGTTTTACCCAACCGTCGTATGTTTGAGGTTTACCCGGCACCAGTCGACTGCCATGAATGGGCAATCGAACTGATCCAAGTCGAATGAGTTCGATTGGTGTGCATTAGCCATCGCCATGTATGGTAGTTGATCGGAGTTCGCGGCATGAAGCGTAAGCAGATAGATGATCACGGCCTACGAGATCATCAATCGACTGATGGAGTCATCAGTCGACTGCCAAGGTTTCCGTTGGACGATGACGATTGTGGATCAAACATCATCAGAAGTCATTGCAAAGGCGACAGTCGACTGCTGCCATGCAGCAGTCGATTGATGAAACCCCAATGGGAAGAATTCGCCCCTCTCTATAAAAAGAGAGGGTGTGGGCTTTGAGGAGGTTAATCTTTATGCTCCCAAGTATCCCCTAAGTGCCCTATACGAGTTCTACTCCTCCTTGCATTTCTTTCAATCATATTGTAAGGAGTGTTGTGTTGTAAGAAGGGTTACCTCCACCTTGCTTGGGCAAAAAGAGAGATCTAGTGGATTCGGTAAGGAGTGATTCACCTGGAACGAATCGGGTCGTGGATTAGCGACAAGGGTCATGAACCACGTTACACCGAGTTGTTAGCATTTGCTTTCTTGCTTTCTCTTTACTTATCTTGTTTTGTCTTAATTACTTTGTTTAGTGTTTGTTTTCCGCTGCACTAATAGTATTTGTAGACAATTAAGCGAACAAATTCCATCGTCTACAATCAAGAGGCTATTCACCCCCCTCTAGCCGGCCACCGATCCTCCAACAACATCCATGATTAACTCTGAACATCCCAATATCTCCAGCCAGTGAGAAACAGCTACTTGGATAAACTAAAGAGTACACCTCATGCTAGTCTCAACAGAATCGATGGCGTCCGAATGCATCAATTCATCAACTAGGGATAATTCCATTACATCACAATTATACATGTAGAGATACTCACTAGTTGTGATCCAATCACAAGTTCTCTCATGTTGTGAATTGTATTGTGGACATTCAGTAAATGAGTTTAAGATTCAATTAAATACATGAAAATATGTATACTCAAATAGTGAATCTTCATTTATCAAATAAATGATACAACCATTAGGCAATTGCCTTAGAACACCTCTCATATATTACTAACATGTTGTTGGACCCTTCCTAAGCCACCTTTGCTTCTGCCTCAGTCTACTTTGGTCTTAAACCCTTCCTGAGTCGTCTTCACTCTTGACTCGACCTGCTCATGTCTTAGACCCTTCTCGAGTCGTCTTCGCTCTCGACTCGACCTGCTCTGGTCTTAGATCATTTTTGAGTCGTCTTTGCTCCTGACTCGACCTACTCCGGTCTTAGACCCTTCTCAAGTCGCCTTCACTTCTACCTCGGTTTACTTTGGTCGTAAACCCTTCCTGAGTTGTCTTCGCTCCTGACTCGATCTGTTTTGACCCCCCTCACGTTACGCTACTCTCTAATTTGATGTGGGGTCTCGCACCGGGGGCTTATTCCGTCTCTCTGATGATTGTTTGGGTTCCCTATACTACAAAAATAGAAGGGTTTTGCGATGAATTTTGCAACGAATTTTGAATAAAAATTTGTTGTAAAAATATTTTGCAATGATTTTTTTTCGTTGCAAATAATTCGCCTCTAAATTCGGCAATAAAAAAAAATTCGTCGCCAAAATTCCAACGAATAAAATTTTTGTTGCAAAATTCATCGCCAAATTTGGCGATGAAAATAATTATTTGTCACTAAATTTGGCGATGAAAAATAGTTCATCGCCAAATCTATGACGAAAAAATAGTTCGTCGCCAAATCTACGACGAAAAAATAGTTTGTCGTAAAAATTTGGCGATGAATGTAACTATTCGTCGTCAAATTTGACGACGAATTTAATTTTTGTCGCCAAATCTGCGACAAAAATATAGTTTGTTGTAAAAGTCTAATAAAGATATTTTCATGAATAAAAATAAATTTGGCTACGAATATTTTTTCGTTGCCAAATCTGCAATGAAAAAAAAATCGTTGCAAAATATTCAAGGCCAGTCGACTGAAGGATACCATCAATGATCGGGCTTCACCACGCGCTCGATCGGCTACCAAAGTTACGTAAGGTGCTACAAGATAGCTAATCGATTGTTTTGATCAGTTGACTAATGTGGTGAATAGTCGACTGCTCAGTCAGCTACCAAAAGTTTTGTAACGTACTACAATAATTTCAGTCGACTGATCATGTTGATCAGTCGATTGGTCAAGATAATCTACAACAAAAACTTTTTTCGATGCAATTTCTGCGATGAAAAAAAAATCATCACAAATTCTCATGTATCAGTCGACTCATGGTGGCCATCAGTCGACTGGTAATGGAGAAGCTAATGAGAACCTTTTTTAGTCCACTGCCCACTCGACTGATAGTATATCAGTCAATTAGACACATGCATCAGTCGACTGGTGCTTCATTTTTTGCAACGAAAAATTTTTTTCGTTGCCAATTCTGTGATGAAAAATAATTTTTCGTCGCAAATCTACGACAAAATTTTTTTTGTTCCTAATCTGGAAAATTTTTAAAAATATATATTATGATAGATTATACCATTTTTCCTATTTTACAACAAACATATGTAACAATATAAACTAATTCACACATAAAACTTTAATACCAAATCAATATATACATAACAAACATAAATATAACTTACAAAATATAGATATCATATATGATGAGTCAAGTAATATTTAAATACAACAAATAAAGTCAAACGTAACCACCATCGTCACCACCATCATCATCAAAAAATACATCATCATTGTCATTATTATAGAGATCAGGAGGAGGACCAGATCGAGAAGGAGGAAGTTGACTTGAAGTAGACGTTAATTGAAGATGCTGCATAATGAACATCTGTTACCTCCGAAATTTGTTCATCTGTTCATTTAATTCTTTTACTTCCTGAGGTCTTTCTCTTGATTCATTTTCCTTCTGCACTAGTAACTCTCTCAAATGAGTAACCTTTTCGGTTAATTGATTTATTTCTACTCTTGATGTCGGGGAGGATGAAGAAGAAGTACCAGGGGCTTTATAGGATCGACTCAAAGAACCGAGTCCAATTATTCTTCCACTTTTCACCCCTCCAATTGCTTCGAACCATAAATTGATATTGCAAACAGAAGGCTCAGATTCGACTGCATCATCACTTGCACTCGAATTTCTCTGTGCAAGCTCATCGTATTTCTCCTGTTTCGAAAGAAAAAAAAGTTAAATACTAACATAAGAATTTAAATTTTTTAAAATTACAAACCTTCATTGTTCTAGCTCTCTCCCCACTCCACGTCTTATCTTTCTTTTGGAATGTATGAGTGAAAGTGTCTATGAATAATGGCTCAGTCCCCATCTCATGGGCCTAAACAAACAACGTTATAATTTATAAATTAGAGAGTATTAGGTTACAAAATTATGATTTGAAAAAACTCACCAATCGATGTCTATACTCATCGATATTGATTGAGCCTCCCGCATACGTGGCAGACATAGCGCCAGAATTACAATGTTGATTTTGTTTATTCTGCTCACTCCTCCATTTGCTATCCTCAAATCCCCAATATGCAATAATTTTATTCCAATTCTCCTCGGTTATACAGTGTGGCTTTTTATTTCTGGTTTTACATGACTGAATATGTTTCTGATATGGTCGCTATACTTTTTCTTGAAAATCCTCCTAATCTCTAGTGTTTTACTCTCCTCCCAAGTAAATAACCGCTGCAGTAGAAAAAAATTGAATTGATTGTATTAACTGCAATTTTAGATACAAAATTATTTAAATAACTTACTTTGAACTCATTCCACCATAAAAATTTTACTTCTTCCGGCATGCTCGTATAAGTCATAGAAGCTCCGCCCCAATAGTTATTCGCTATTTTATTCACCTCGTGAATAACATGTACAGAATTTATAAATCTAACATAAAATAAAAACAAACCATGTTAAATTCTTATAAAAATACATATCATATTAAAAACATAGATAATTTAAAACTTGAATACTTACGAATCTCCGCGTGGAGATATGAACTCTCGCGTATCTTCCCTCTCAACGATTGATTGTTGTATTGGGGAAGATACATTAGCAGGTATCTATTGAGAACCAGATGATCCTGCAACTGGAGAAAAGGTGGAGGGCACATTTCCTATAAGAGCATCAAACTGTGCAGGGGATGAAGCAAAGGAAGGTTGTGATCTTCCATCGCTACTCCATCTATGACCGCCACGTCGAAACTAATAATCATAATTATTAGAAGAATATGACAGTAAAAAAAAGAATTACATTTGCATATCGAATTTATAATATAAACAATAAGAAAAAAATTACCATATTCATAACAACTGGATAACCTACAAAAAAAAAGACAGTTCATTAATATATCACATATATGAAATTTAGAATTAGACAGTAAATTAAAACATAATTGGTACTTAATAAAAGTTACCCATAATTATAAATCGAAGTCCGCATTATGATTTTCATCCTGGTCATAAGTCTATTCGATATCATCATCGTCACCATCATCGTCATCGTCATCCTCAAAATTAAATTCCTCGTCTTCATCCTCATTCATTTCACTTTCATCAATGGCTATTACTACTCCGCTGGGATTTCGTAACTTTGAAATATTATATTCTTCGATATGAAATGTATTGACAACTTCATCTTGTTGATATGCTATGTCTTCCCAATGTTCCTCAATTTTTTTACGTACTTTTGTTTTACAAATAATCCACCAATCACTTTTGTCTCGTCTCAGACTAGGATATATAGCATAAAATACTTGAATCGCTTGTTGTGCTATCACAAATGGTTCATACCTCTTGTATAATTTTTTGTAATTCATTTCAACCAAATTAAACTGTGGATGCACCCTCATGACTTTGATAGGGTCAAACAAACGACACTTAAATAAAATAACTCGTAAATCTGAGCCTGAGTATACTACCTCTAAAATTTCATCTAGCAAGCCATAAAAATCATTCCTTACAGCTCCATCACTAGATGACTGAATACAAATCCCACTATTCATTATAGCTTTTCTAGTTTCATATTCTTGAGTATGAAAATTATATCCGTTTATGAAATATGTCGGTCAAGTTTTCACCACTGAGTTTGGGCCCCATGACAGATGCTTTACTAGTTCTTGCTCAATGTGAGTGTGATTATCAAGAACCTAAAGTCAAATAAGTATGTGTTAAAGTCAAGATTTATCAAATTTATTATCATAGACTACTTACATATTTTTTGAACCATAGTACAAATTCTTTATCACAAAAACGAACAAACTCATACTCCGGAAGCTCAGAATATAAGGTTTGGAAAATCCTACCATAAAATTAAATATAACATGAACAATTAATAATTTACGATATATGAAATATATAATATAACATTTATATACTCACTCAAAATATGACGTTACTTTTGGACAGTTCAGTAAAATATATGTGTGGGTTGCTTGCCACTCTTGATAGTTAAGTATCTACTTATACAAGATTCACTCGGTCGATCAAGGTAATTAAAAATTGAGAATGACTTCAAATTGGGATCAACAGGACCCTCATTATTTCTTCCTACTCTATGACTTTTGCATTGAACGTGAGGTTCAAAATAATATGATGCAAAAGTTGTAACTTCCTCCACAATATATGCATTAACAATAGAAGTTTCAACATGAGCCTTATTTTTCACTTTTTTTCAAGTAATATAGAAATCTAATAGTAAAAAAAATATATTAGAAAAAAAAATTATACTAAAATTGATCAAATGTACTAACAATGATAAAAAAAAAGAAAAAGTTCACCTTTCAAACAGATACATCCATCGAAATTGAACAGGACCTTCAACTTTAGCCTCATATGGCAAGTGAACTAAAAGATGTTCCATAGAATCAAAAAACGCCGGTGGAAATATTCTTTCTAAGTTACACAAAATGATTGGAATATCTTTCTCTAATATCTCCATGTGTGAATGACTCAATACTGTCGAGCAAATATCATGAAGGAATATGCTTAATTCCGTAATTACACCTAATACAAAATTTGGTAACAGTTCCTTAAAAGCAATAGGAATTAGTCTTTCCATGAATATATGGCAGTCATAACTTTTCAAACCAATCAATTTACATTCCTTCAAATCGACGCATCTGCCAAGATTAGAGACATAACCATCAGGAAATCTCAATGATTTCATCAATTCACAAACAATCCGTCTCTGATCCTTATTCAATGTATAGACTACTTTTGATTTTAGTCTCCTACTATTTTCATTAATGTCAAGGGCGGGTCGTTTACAGATGAGACGCATATATTTTCTTGCATTAAGATTGTCTTTTATTTTTCCAATAATATCCATCACTTTATTTATCAGATTATCAAAAATATTCTTCTCAATATGCATTACATCAAGATTGTGATAAATCAAATTACTCTGCCAATATGGTAAATCCCAAAATATACTCTGTTTAGTCCATTTATGCTTAATTATATAGTCATATATTGTAACATTTGGTTCTTCAATAATAGATGGAAAATTAAACACTCTATGTCATAAGAATTGACTGGTGAATTTCAATGGTGGAGGTGTTCTTTCAATTCTATTCTTAGTGAATTCTTCTTTATTTCTTCTGAATTTATGATTAGGCGATAAAAATTATTTATGACAATCAAAATAACTCAGTTTCTTTCCATGTTTCAATCTGAATGACTTTGATCTCTCCATACATATTGGACATCCTAAAATTCCCATGGTACTCCATCCCGATAACATACCATAAGCAAGAAAATCATTAATGGTTCAAAGAAGCACAGCTCTCATTGTGAACATCTGATTAATATGGACATCATATGTAGAAACACACTCATTCCATAGTTGTTTCTGCTCGACAATCAGTGGTTGCATATAAACATCTATTAACTTCTTGGGATTATGAGGGTCAGATACAATCAATGTTAAAAATATATACGGTGTTTTCATACACATATCGGGTGGAAGATTATACGGAGTTATGATAATTGGTCAGCAAGAATAAGTTCTTCCTGATTTGCCAAATGGAGCAAATCCATCAGTACATAGACCCAACCTGATGTTTCGAGTCTCATTCGCAAACTCAGGATATGTTCTATCAAATTTTTTCCACGCCTCTGCATCTGATGGATGACACATTAGCCCCTCCTATGTTTCATGATTTGCATGTCAAGTCATGTGTTCAGCAGTTACATTTGATGCATAAAGCCTTTGCAATCTAGGAGTTAAAGGCAAATAGAACATTTGTTTGAATGATTTACATCGCTTATTACGATTCGATCTTGTGGCACTCTTGTACCTACATTGATTATAGAATTTACAAGTCTCTAAATCTGCATTATCTCCCTAATATAGCATACAACCATCTCTGCAAACATCAATTCTTTGCACTGGAAGACCTAAATCTTTCACAAGTTTTTTCATGTTATAAAAATCGTTCGGTATTATGTGATCATGCGGCAATACTTCTCCAATAACTTCAACAAAATCATTAAAATAATCTTCGGACACATTATGTAGAGCTATCAAACGGGTCGATCCATGGCAGGGTGGGTCAATCCGTCGTTAACTCAACATTTAGCGGAGAGGGGCAGGCTGACCCGCCATCTCGGGGTTGAGAAATCTCCAACCCAACCCAACCCAAGGCGGGTTGCGGGTTAGGCGGGCCAACCCACGGGCCACAAAAATTAAAAAACTATATCTAAAATTACTAAGGTATTGAGAGTTTGAGGTGATGATCGGTAAGGTAGATGAGGTACCATGATTTAAAAAATAAGCATTTGAAGTAACTAAAATCTTATAATTGAGATTAATCGACAAAGTTGAATACCGATATTTTTGATTCTTTCAATGCTCGAAAATATTCAAAACTTGATCATATGTAAATTTAAATTTTTACTCTTCCAAATAGAGATCCAATTGAGATTTTTTAGCTCTTGTAATTATTTAACTTTGATATGTCATCATTTCCTACATCGATTGGAATAGTAGTGATTAGAGCTGTCAAACGGACCGATCCATGGTGGGGGCGGGTTAATCCGTCGCAAATCTAACATTTAGCGGGGAGGGGCGGGCCAACCCGCTATCTTGACGGGTTGAGAAATCTCGAACCCAACCTAAGGCGAGTTGCGGATTAGGCGAGTCAATCTGCGGGCAAAAAAAATATAAAAAAATCCAAAATTATTGAGGTGGTGAAGGCTTGAGGTGATAACCGACAAGGAGGATAGAATACCATGGTAAAAAAAATATGCATTTGAAACAACTAAAATCTTGTAATTGAGATTCAATTATCAATCGACAATGTTAGGTACCAATATTTTTTATTCTTTCAACACTCCAAAATATCCAAATCTTGATAGTTTACAAATTCAAGTTTTAGCTCCTCCAAGATTTAATTGAGATTTTTTGACATTTGTAATTAGTTGACTCTGATATATCATCATTTCCTATATTAATTGAAATTGAAATAGCAGTAATAAAATAATTATAAACTAATTAGAGTATATCAAAAAAAATTATTAGAGTACCTAAATCAATTTTTTTTATTATTTTCTTTAACTTCTCCTACACTTTGTGCCGAGTTATATGTGTGATAGAAGAAGATTGTGATTATGAACTTGTTAGTATTAGAATTTTGATAAAAAAAAGTTTAAATAAAATTTTTTCACAAAATTTATCTTCTTTTGATATTTCTCAACCCGCGGGCCAACCTAAGTCCACCGCGGGCCAACCCGTCTAACTCGCAACTGGGGTGGGTTGATTCGTTTAGACCCGCCAAAATGGCGGGTTGATAAAATTTTAATCCAACCCGACGGGCCTAACCCAACTTGACGGCTCTAACATTATGCTCAACTTTAACATTCAATAATCTTGCGGTGAGAGATAATTTAGTGTGACTGTCACAATCAAATCATACGGGTTCATCTGCAGCTCTCAACACGTCTCGAAATTTAAGATATGGTTCATTGTATACATTTTCATGAACACTAGTTACTTCTACCTCCTCCAACGACGATGAATAATTGGTATACATGTGTTCAATTGTTTGAGGATAACTAGGACTTGCAACATTTGATTCGATATTCAAATTATGACCAATTGCATCAACTATCATCCTCTGATATGGATTGAATTAATCATAATATATTTGATCTTCATTAACTGTCCTTTGTAGGTTTCATCTAACTTCTTCATCGAATATGAACGGTTCACCATGACATGTCCAATTATAATAATTTGGAGTAAAACCAAATCTACAAAGATGTTCTCGAACATTATCACACTGAAAAAAATTTACCATTATGATATTTTTTGCACGAACACCTTAATTTATTCTCATCCATACACTCAACATTACTACTAGCAAAATTCAAAAATTGTTCCAACCCAATAATAAATTCATCGGTTAAACCACGATGTTCTGATAATTTTTTTTTATACATCCAACTTCTTTCTCTCTCCATTTGTCCTGTTTTCAAATTTATATCAAGGACTAATTTTATTTTTTCTATATTTCATCTATATTAATCTAACAATAAATTTATACTCAAAATAAATTCTTCTAGTACTTACTGTGTTTTTGTATGATATTGAATTGCAAACTATAACATATCGAACAAATATTATATATTTATAGTAAAAATATTACTTAAAATCAAACATTAATTAATTATATATATTATAAAATGATAATGCTATAAATTTGTGAATATATAATATATATACCTATCCTGGTAGAAGCAAAAGATGAGCTCACAGTCGAAGACTTCAAAAACACATAGATCACCTGAAGGATGAAGTGTGACAAACCTATAAAAAATAAAATATTAGTTTTGTATTTATATTACATATTACTGATTTAATTTGAATAACATGTTAACTCTACTGTGACCGAGTACATAATGCGGAGGGACGGGGTCATCACAATAGTTGTGCGCAATCTAGGGACAACGATGAACGACCCAACTGGGTCGTGCAGAACCTGGAACAAATGCTCCAACTGAGACGACGATGAACCACCCAGGTGCGCGATCCAAGGGGCGATGATGAACCCCCTATCGCGTCATCGTGCCCCTACGACGTGTGTCCGCGGTAGCTGCCAGTTGCCCACGACGGCAACTGTTGCCAGCTGGCAGTTGTCGCGGAAGCTGCCATGACCTCGTGGCACCTCGCGGCAGGCGCCGCGAGGCCGCGGCAGCAACGTCGTGAGCTCGTACGGTAGCAACATCGCTGCTGCGAGCTCGTGGCGGCCTACGCCACTCCATGGAAGAGGAGAAGAGGAGTTAAGCGTGGAGAGGGACGGAGGATTAAGGAGGAAAAGAGGAATGTTAATTAGGGGGAAATTGGAGACGAAATCTATTTCGTTGCAATATTCGTCGCCAAATTGGCGACGAATCGAGTATTCGTCACCAAATTGGCGACGAATAGAGTATTCGTCGCTAATTAAAAATACCAACGAAAAAATTTTCGTTGCTAAATTTATCATAAATTTTGCAACAAATTATTAAATTGTTGCAAATTTAGCGACAAATTTATATTTCGTTGCAAAATTCTGCGACGAAATTTATTTTTCGTTGCAAAATTGACGATGAAAAATAAATTCGTTGCCAAATTAGCAACGGATATTAAATTCGTTGCAAATTTTATAATTCCCGCCGTTGATTTTCTTTGTCAAATAATTGAAAATGTCCAATGAAAATTTTTCATTGTCAAATTTGCAGTAAAATTTGCAACGGATTAAAAATTCGTTGCAAATTTTACAACGAAAATATAATTCGTTGCAAAAATTTGCAATGAAAATGTAATCCGTTGCAAAATTTTACAACGAATTCATAATTCATTGCAAATTCTACGACGAATTTATATTTTATTATAAAATTTTACGACGAATTTGATTTTCCGTCGCAAATTTGCGATGAAAAATCAATTTCGTTGCAAAACTACGACGATATTTGCGACGAAAATGAATTTGTTAGAAATGTAAATAAATTTGCAACAAAAACAGTTTTGTTACAAATTCTGTTACTAATTTGCGACGAAATTTGAAATTCGTCGTAAATTTTGTTATAGATTTATAATAAATTATTTTCGTTGTTAAATTTCGTCGTTAAATTTCGTCGTTATTTTGATATATTTTTATAGTACTAGATTAGATCATATCCACATCGTTAATTAATCAAAATGCGTCTTCAGAGACAATTTTAAATTTGTGTTTCAATTGTGTATAAATATAGATAAAATTCTAGTATGAAAAATGTTAACAAAATAACTCATCAATGTGTAACTTTATTATTATTATTATTATTATTATTATTATTATTAGTATTAGTATTATTTTGGTTCCGATTAATTCTAAAAATAATTGACTCCGTTCCACATATTTTCAATGAAGTGCTAAATAATTTTTAAATAAAATATAAAAAATATTCACATGAATAATTTCATTAGTTGTAATATTTTTGATTTATAAAATTTTATAAATAGGTTATGACTGAGAATGAATAGCTAATGAATATTTCCAATAATAAATATCTAAGAATCCAATAGAACGTAGAACGTTCTACCGTCCTAATACCGGAGCAATCAATGTGTAACTTTAGGAGCACAAACGAGTTTGAGTTTTGGGGGCACAAGTCAAGATTGATCACGAAAGCTTCCCCAAAAGACTAATGAGCTTGGACTCTTACGATGCCGTAGCATGTTTGGATTCGCCTTTGCGTTGCACGTTTAATTGATTTTGTCTGTTTGATTATGGAAACATGCTCATCGTTCGTCTACCTTCTAATTTCCCGAGAAAACCAGTCATCTTTTGATATTTGAAGCCAGGTCACGGCGAGAGAAGACAACCCTGTTTGCGCCGGCGCCGCCATCACAAGATTAGCGCTGAAGAAACGCAAATCACGGGAGACAATAACGACAGATATATCCATCATTAATGTGTGCGTTTTTTTTTTTTTGTTTTATTTTCTTGATTAAAACAGGATCTCAGCGAGGAAATCTAAGCACAGTAGCATGCTGCTGCTGATTAAATATGGCACTACACTGTCGTCTGCCGGTGCTGCTGCTTCGGGGCGACGAGGCTCGCCACTCTCTTACAGGCGGTGACGTGCTCGCCGGAGAGGGAAATCACCGGCAGGTTGTCGCAGTTGCAGATCTCGATCATGAACCCGTCGGGATCGTGGAAGAACAGCTGGTCCACGAGGATTCCGCCTTCCTCCACGCGCCCCTGCACGTAGACTATTCCCAACTCCGCCAGCTTCTTCTCCACCAACGCCAAGTTCTCACACTGCCCCAATTAACTACCGATCAGACAAAAACAGAGCAAAACAGAGGAGGATGGTTCGATCGTAAACACCTGGAAGGAGATGTGGTTGTCCTTGGGATTAATTTCCCGCTTTTGAGGCATCTTCTCGGGGGCTTCAGACTGCAGCAAGTGGACTCCGATCCCGTAGTTGAACAACCTATAAGGGTTCTTTTCTTTAGCGGCAGGCACAGAGTTAGTTAACCATCAGCGGCATGCATTCCTTACCAGGCGCCGTCGAAGTCGAAGGAGCCGGGACGGCGGATGGGGACGAAGCCCAGGACGTTCTGGTAGAAATCGAGGGAGGCCTCCACGGACCTGCAAACGATGGAGATGTGGTTCAACGAAGCCAGCGGCAGAACTCCGGTTGCACTGCTCAACATTTTTGAGATTTATTAGCTACTCTACGATCTTTGTATTATTGTATCTGATGGAGAGGGGAAAGCAGGGGAGGGAAGACTGGAGAGGGCGGCGGAGGGGAACAGAGGAAAATATAAAAGCAGGGGAAGTGGGCGAATCGTGTACGTGATCTCATGCAAATCTGATGGACGCTTCGCGTTCTCTAAGCGCGCCACCTGTCTGGCTTGTGGCTTTGCCACGCAAGAAAGAAATTACCTTTCCTTCTTAAATTTAGCGGCATTTTACGGAAGAC
Organism: Wurfbainia villosa; assembly: GCA_025175895.1. Classification (NCBI taxonomy): domain Eukaryota; kingdom Viridiplantae; phylum Streptophyta; class Magnoliopsida; order Zingiberales; family Zingiberaceae; genus Wurfbainia; species Wurfbainia villosa. The sequence continues at coordinate 4,349,879 of CM046005.1, forward strand.
TACTCAAAGTTCTGAAATTCTCAAAAGAAACATCTTATTTTGTATTTTTATAAATATATATATTTAATTTCAAAAACACATCTCCGATTAAAAGGTCAGAAATATAATTTTTCTGTAATATTTTTTTTAAATGTGCATCTCTTAATTTTAAAATTTTAAATTTTTTAAATTCAATATTTTTATAGTAATCTTGAATTCAATCAATCATATTAGTGGTATTGATTTTCAAATTTATCACAAAAAAAAAAGAGGAATAATTTTAAATTAAATATGACTTTTGATAAAATATAAAATATAATATACCTTTTAGAAATTTCCAAACTTCATGTGTAAATTTAATATTTTGTAATCATCTAACAAAAATAAATTCAAATATTACAACGAGTGGACCGTGGGAGAAGTCGGTAATCCGATCCGATTCCAGATCCGACAAAACCCAACCCGAGCATTCACGGAGGCAATTAGGGTATAAACGGTGGTCGCTTTATACCAGTTTGTTTCCTTCCTGTTTCTCGGCCGCAGCCACACGAGGGAATTAGGGTTAGGGTTTCGGATATCTTGCACGCGGAGGAGGAGCTAATCGCCCATGGAGGAGGTCACGGAAGGTGTCAACAATCTCCACATCACGACTACCGATTCCCACAAAAAGAACCGGATCCAGGTCTCCAACACCAAGAAGCCGCTGTTCTTCTACGTCAACCTCGCTAAGGTTCGATCTTCATTACCCTCTCAGATTTTATACTCATTTCCGTTCGCGGGTTAAAGGCTATTCTAGTATCCGATGGTATTAATTGGAAGCCCTAGTTTTTGTGTGTTCATTTCGCTTGCCGCTGGATGCTCTAAGTACCTGAGTGATGGCTTTCTTTATCATTTTTTTATTCTGTCTTGTTATCTGGTCATTATTTCTTTGTCGCGTTAAATTGATCATGATTATGTTCTTTCTTCGCAGAGATACATGCAGCAACATAACGAAGTCGAGCTATCAGCTCTGGGAATGGGTAGGTTCTCGAGTTTAGTGTATTTTGGTGTATATTCAACTTTAAGCAATATTAGGTGTTGAGTATTATTTTTGGAATTTCCTATATCAAAACCTAACAGTAACTATTCACTATATTGATTGATTATATTACTTAGGTGGATGATCTTGCATTAGACTTTCTTGTTATTAGTTAGATGCTTGTTTACATGCTAAATAATTCAACTTGGTTTGTGTTTATCAGTTGGAGGCATGTGCATAGGAATTTTTGTTTGACTGCTCTAGCCATACCTCGAATCAACATAAATATACTGCATGTTGCCCCAGCCTTCTGGGTTTGTACGCATGGATTTTATTTTTCTATTGGACTTTATGCAAGACTATATGATTAGGAAGTCATACCTTGAACCAACATATTACCCAAAAAAGTCAATTTATGGTAGGTTGAAATAGAAACTTATGCTTAGTTTAGGAATCATAGAATTTGATTAGTTTGTAAATATAGGTGAACAAAGTTTCAAGTATTTATAAAGAGGGTGAAACTGATGGTATATATATATATATACTATGTTCAACTATATGTATTCCTCTATCTGTAGAGCGATACACAACTCGCTTTAAATACAAGAAGTTGAGTAGGTGGATTAGTCTATTTGGAGAGAAAAAATATATTGAACTAAAATTATTTTCCGGAGATATTTATTTTCCTAGAGAGGAAGATAAGATATCTAGGCACAGCGGCATTTTTATACCACCAAAAACTGTAAAAAAAATTCTAAGGAATCAAAAAAATTGAAAAATTGGATCTATGTCCAATGGATCACACCCACGAAGAAAAAGTATTTTGTTTCAGTTGGACCCATAGTTACATATCAAATAATTGATGGCACAAATTTAACAACTCTCTTTCCTCAAGATCTCTTGCAGGAAAAGGATAATGTCCAATTTAGAGTTATCAATTATATCCTTTATGGAAATGGCAAGTCAATTTGAGAATTTTTTCACACAAATATTCAATTAGCTCACACTTGTTTAATATTGAATTGGGATCCAAGACAAAATGGTTCTATGAAAGAGATTTGTGCTTCCTTTAATGAGGTAAAGGGAAATGATCTGATTCAAAATTTCAAATAGATATAGAGGTAGGAATTTATCGAACAAATCACACTCCTTGGTGTACATTAGGAGTCCATTGATGACAAGGAGCTGGGGAAAGCATGAATCCAATTACTACAGTGATGGATCTAAGCGCAATTAAAATTCTTGGGGAGTTATACATTTGTGTATTGATAAGACCATTTACTATTTCTTGGAGCTCAATCACCTTCCCCTCCTATTTTGTAGTAGCCTCATTAGACCATGCATCTCTCTTGGTATATCCAGGCAATAGGTAGGAACATTAATGAAACATTCTGAAGCTACAAAGATAGTTATTAAATCGTTAGCACCACATACAAGATTCCTCTTAGAGTAGTTGTTAATACGAATAACATAAACTCTGTTATAGCCATTTCTGTGCATTCAATGTACTCTACAGATAGAGGAAAACAAAGAGCTTAACATAATAATAATAATAATAATAATAATAATAATAATAATAATAATAATAATAAGTGAATGATTACGAATTTGAGAAAAAATCTCAGGAAATCATTAATCTGATTCATACAGTATACATCTGAAAGTCAATATAAGCCATGGTTTTACGTTTTGTGTTGTGTTAGCTGGCATGGACAAAAATTATTGCTTTGCCCCATTGATGAGGCACTTAAATTACTTCAAAACAAATGAAATGGGTCTCCATAACCTGCCTTCCTTGATTCTATGAACTGCACCAAGTTGCAGCCTCTCTTGATTATACGTTGTCTTCTCCTCTCTACTTCCTCCTCCTCCACTCCCCCTCCATTTTGATTCATCATGGCTCCTTCCTCTTCCTCATTGGTGCCACCAACACCATGTGTTCGCACCGACACACGTGAAATGACATGATACAGTTTCATTCTGGCCAAGGTTTGAAACCTCAGGGCGGAAAGAAATTTTAATCCTTGTTATAGACATAAAAAACTTAGCTAGTCACACCAAGATAACATAGGGAACAATGACTAAGAGAAGACTATGATGAGAAATATTCAACAAGGATGCTTTGAAAATGGAAAATTAGTCATAGTTATTTTCTATATTTCTAGTAGATAATAATAAAATATCAAGAAAAATGGATTGCTTGTGGAAAAAAGCATATGATAGAACTTCTATCAAAACTCCATGCAGGATTTTGAAAACTAAAGAATATCCAGTAATATCAATAAGAAACAAAAACACTTCTCCAATGTAGTTTGTAGTGTTAGAATATAGAACGCCACTAATGAGTTTGATAGTGTTAGAATACTGAATGACTCTAACGAGTTTCATATGACTATAGTTTACTTTAATGGTTGACCATGACACATTATTTTTAGCAATGTTGTCAAGGACGCAAGGCGCATAAAGGCCCTAGAGCCTGAGGCGCAAGGCGAGGCGTGCGCCTTATTGAAGCAAGATGCACATTTTTAAATGTGTTTAAAAAATATTTTATCTTGGAATAAATATATTAAAAACTGAAATAATTAAGTCACAATGCCACACAAAACAAAACATAATTAATAAATCCACAATAATTAGTAACATGATTAAAATTCTTCAATCATCCAAATCAAATTCATCTTCTTCCATCGAATCATCAGAGTCCTTAGAATTTTCGAACTTGTATTCTTCTTGGTCGTCATCACTTTCTTGATTAACATCAATTTCTTCTTCCTCTTCATCCAAAAGATGTGAAATCGGCCTTTTCTAGTTGTTTTGGATGTAAATTCCCTCACTTCGTTTGAAGAAGATGAAGCACGAGATCTAAAATCGTAAATTTGTTCACCAACCCCAGACATACGACTTACATCACCCCATGTCAAATCATCATCCCAAAGACTAGATTATTTTCTTCATCGTCCAATCCTCCCATTAACCATTCATTGCCATCATCGATATCATCCAATGAAATATGATCAATTTTGTCACGCAATCATGTCGACATTTCAATGCCCTGTTATATTTAATAAAGGCTAGATCATTCAAACGTTTATGCGCCAACCTATTTCTTCTTTTCGAATGAAGCTGCGAAAATTTTAAAATAAATTCATTCTTCATTAATTGTTCATAATAATAATTATAATTAATATATCAAGATTCAAGATTCAAAAGTCAACTGTACAATGCTAAAATTTAAATACTTACGTGTTAAAACATACTTCAATTCAGCTCACAACTAGAAGCACTGCAACTAAGGTTGAGAATTCTCACAGCAAAATCTTGCAATTGTGGGGTCGTAGAACCATAAGTTGACCACCATTCAGCTGTCAAATGAGATATCCAAAATTTCAAGATTCAAATACTTCAAATTTTCAACAATATGTTATGAACTTATGATCTTGAAATAAAAAAAGCACATATACCCAGTGATAATTTATTTCTATGTCAAATGACCATAGAACCACCAAAAAGCTCATTAGCATTTTTATATTGTGAGAATTGATATGTGACTTTATCTTGAAGGTCAATATCTTCACACATCTTTTCAATATATTCGTACAACCCTTTCATAACTTCGGCATCTTTTTCTATTTGGGGATTTGCATAAAAGAATTTCAGATTCAAAAAGTAACCAGCTGCATGCAAAGGCTTATGAAGCTGATCCGTCCACCTTTTATCAATGATTTAAAAAAAAAAATTGTACTTCTCTTCATTGTTGTTGATAGCCAAAGCAATTGCCTCCTTAGCTCCATCCATAGCCCCGTATATGTACCCCATTGCAGGTGCAGGTTTTTTTTCATCGTCAACTAATCGAAGAACTTTAACAAGTGGGCCACCAACTTTAATGGCATAAACAATACTACTACTACTACAACAACAACAACAACAACAACAAAGTCTTATCCCAAATGAAGGCATCAATATAATCTCTGTAGCATGTTTACCTTTTGCCTCCTTCGCAAATTGACTCATGCTTCACTTTTCTGAAGTGAACATCTTTCTTAAATTTACCTTTTGTTTTGAAACCTCTTCAATGTCAAAAAATCAGTGGCAAAATGAGTTTTCCTTTCTCTTTGACCTGTGAATTCTCTCATCATGTTCAAGACTTGCAGTCGGTTATTTATATAGTCATTCACCATCATACCCCTCTCATAAACCTTCTTAAGTACTGGAATTTTGAACAAATCTTCAAGCATTAGTCCAGAATATGTGGAAATTTTGACATTAAATACTTCCTTGCATATTAAAGATTTATGTTATTATTTATGAGTAACAAATCTAATACTTATTAGAAAGTAACCACTTGAATTCACAGTTTCATACCTGCTGAAACATTTGCAAAGGCATTATCTGTAACCACTTGAGCAACATTCTTTGGATCGATTTGCTCCACATACTTTGCGAGTAAGTCAAATAACTTGATACCTGTATGAGAAAAGTTAGAGGCATCTATAGATTCCAGAAATATTGTCCCTCTTGGGCCCGTTCACCAAAAATTTAATCAAAGTTCTATTTTTTCCATCAGTCCATCCATCAACCATTAATGAGCATCCATATTTTTTATAGTCTACCTCGAACACTTTCAAAAAAAATTTCGTACTTTGTATTTCTTTATTTAAATAAGTTACCCTAACTTCATGGTAACTTGGGGGCTTCCAATCATGCGTACAATAAGATGCAGCTCTACAAAATTCCTTAAAATTATCATACTCTACAACATTGAATGGAATACCTACATTGTACCTCCATTTGGCAAAATATTGCACCACAGAGTCTCACTTTTTCAGACATTCATCATATTTCTTTGAATCTTTTGCTCCTTTTTGCTTTCCTTGATTCACAAGTTGATCCATATTATCGACAAAGAAATAATCAAGTAGACCAACCGTCTTTGTCTTTTAAATTGAGAAAATAGGAGGGATTGGGGCCACATAACTTGCTATTGAATTTGATAATGGTTGTTCCCCTTTTCGAGAGATTGGAAACACATCATCATCTTCCAAAATTTTCAATTGCTCATCAAATTCATCAAAATCAGGATTCATGTCCATTTGATGCTTGACTTTTTTTTTTGACATGTAAACTTGAATTTTAGTTCTAACACGCTCAGGGCATTTTGGACATGCTTTGGCATTTCGATGGCCTCCAGCAAGATGTTGCTTTAGACGAAAAATTCCTCCCTTGAGAATTTTACCACATAAAACACATTGCATTGAATTAGTGTCTTTTGGATTGATTAATTTCCCATAGTTCCAGCCAGGATCTTTTTTATTCTCCAAATTTTCAGAAGTTGACATTAATCTGAATTCTAGAGAAAAAATTGCAACCATGAATACATATATCATAAATTTATATCAGTAATTCATTAGGTTAATGATGGAAAATATATCAGTAAATTAAAAATGAAAATTTTAATTTAATTATTAAAAATAAACAAAATAATTATGGGAAGAAAATTATCAAAAAATTAATTTAAATAAGATTAAAAAATAAAATAAAATTTAATAATAATAAACTTATTATTCATAATATATAAATTAATAAAATAATTTATGAAATATTTTTAAATTAATAAGATAAATTTATTAAATTTTAATTTTTTAATTGTTTTTTTATATAGTTGAACTATAGTTTGGGGAGGTGATTATTAAAATCACTTTGCAAACCTCTATTGCAACATTCCCCGCGGAGTCGTTGCGCTCCATGTGAAGGCCGCACGACACTGTGGCGGGCCTCGCAGAGGCTGCACAGTGTCACAACAACCCCCGCAGAGCGCGCGAGGCCACGACAATCGTGCTGACATCTTGCACTACGCTAATCAAATGATTGATTTTGATAAAAAAATTTCTTACTTGAATATTTGGAGCCTTTTCCTTCGCTTGTTGTTTTCTTCGTATACTTTTCTGCCCTCTTCTTTTACGTTGGGATTAGAGGGTTAAGACTTGGGCCTGGGCTTTTTTTATTGATTATTGAACAAATAATTAAAAAAAAAACATACTTAGGCACGCCTGAGTGACCTCCCTAGGTGCGCACTTAGGCTCGCCTGATTGCCCCACTGTGCTTGGGATGACTCTAGGCGTAGCAACAACACCTCGCGAGAGGCGCTTGCCTTTAACAACTATGATTATTAGAGAATCTTACTAATTATATTCATGTTAAAATGCATTAAGTTAAGTAAAATTTTGAGCATTAATTTTAGCAGCAATAAAGAAAATGTTTAGTTAAGTTAGATAAATAACAAAGTCTTTCAAGTAAGTGATTTAGATTATAGGTTTTATATTTAGATAAATTTAATCAATTAGAGTTGAACTGTGATAATTATGAAAGATAAAGAAAACTCTGGTTGAAAATCTACAAAAATCTGAATAATATGTTTATTAGTTGATACTGATGATATTATCTGATCTAGATCTAATGGAGCTATGATTATGCCATTGACCAAAAATATTTTGGGTATCACAAGTTGTTAGATGTTGTCACGATCTTCAAACAATGCTAATGACTAGGTTAATTGAGACCTAAATAGGTTCCTAGTTTGTTGCAAAATTAAAAATTGTATATAGATTAGTCATAGATAGATTCTTCGGCTTTGAAATTTATGTACTGGATATATTAAAAAAGTCGAGACTTTCAAGCCAGATTTAGTAATTAAAGCTTATAAATATGGCAAACAGGCTTTTCTTATGAGTTTGAAATGTGGTGCATATCAAGTAGACCTAGGTCTACGTATTTCTTTCTTAAGTGCATCGTTTTCCATATGACTTAGTATCTATATACTTATCTCATTGGTCAGGCTAAGAGAAAGGTATTAAACTGAAAAAGCTATTTATCCTTCTTTTCTGCATTTTTATTAGACCATCATCATTTATAAATCTTTATCATTTATGTTTTGTGCTTTCATCTAAGTAGATTTTCATGGCCATTGCTTCCTTTCTAAATATGTGAAAACTATTGTTCTAGTTTGAGACTCTTGTGTGTTTAATTAATGCTTGCTTGGAAATGACTAGAGTGTTATCTTGTATGGATCCATTATGTTGGTGTGATATCATTAAATTAAATGCTACCTAATTTTTGCCATGGTACTTGAATTTTTTTGTTTTGTTTTATCAGTTACAAATCTTATGATCTTGTCTGGCTTGTTAGTATTTTTGAATTCCTTGTTTTTTTTCTTACTTTAATGTTTTTGTATACTTACACGCTATATGAGGATTAATAGATGTCAGATATTTATGCTATCTATATTTTTATTATTTGCCCTAGTAAAGTATTTTAATACATTAAGGTTTGTTATGTTTTGAGCTCTCTGAGTTACAGCATTCTTTGGGTTCATGGTAACTAGTAAAATTACAAATTTGTTTCTGAAATTGTGATTGTAATTTATACACTTTACAAATTATTTATAGAAGCATGTAAATTCCCTCGCTCAGTATCTGCTTTTGATGCTTATTTAATCTACCGTATTCTGTCAGCAATTGCAACTGTTGTCACCATTGCTGAGATACTGAAAAACAATGGACTTGCTGTTGAGAGAAGTAAGCTTCTCTCTTGTTCTAGTTTTTTCTTATCTTGGTCAAGTGCATAAGAGATTGAATTTTGATCAATTTGGTGCAGAGATCACTACATCCACTGTCGATATCACTGATGAATCTAGGGGCAGGCCTATCCAAAAAGCCAAGGTATTCAGTATATTGCGGTATTAATATTCATTCTGTAGGGCATTAGATTGCCCTTGAATTTGCTTGCTTCAAAGGAAACTTGCAAAAAGTAGCGTACATAGATTTGGCTGTTTCATTTAGGATAGTGTTGTTGAAACATGAGCAATAACAACATAGTCAAAGCATTTAGGGCTCCAATGTGACGCTCATAATTGCAATTTGCAAGTGGAAGTAGAACATGGAAAATGTTTAAATTTAAAAGAAATGTGAGGAAGTATCATGTTTATGTTAGTTTACCATGATGTGAGGAAGTATCAAATGATAAATTTACCATGATGTTGCTTTTAGCTGCATGTAATAACTTTTTCAAGCAAATTCAGTGCCAAGTGCTTCTTGTAATGCTGAGATATATTGTGTTCCACATCCAGATTGAGATATTGTTGGGTAAGACGGAAAACTTCGATGAACTAATGGCTGCTGCAGCCGAGGAGAGGGAGTTGGTAGATGGTGAAGAACAAAGCTGAAACTGAAAAACCACTACTTTTAATGCATGCTGGGTTGATTTGTTTGTTACATTTACATTATAATAGCTGGTTTGTTAACTGGTGTCGAAATATTACCACCACGTTTCTTGCAAAACTTTCATGTGACTATTTAAGCCTTTGTAATGTTTAAACAAGTTTTTAAGATGTAGTTTAGGGGGGTTCTTTGATTTGATTTGGGTTAGTATGAGTCTGCGGAATGTGGACTGCAGTTATATGCTGGAACTATTAACATTAGGAACTATATTTGAATTGGAATGTTTATGTCCGTTTCTTTATGTGAATGATGAATAGGCTGTTTCACGTTACTTTCAACCCCTGAATTTGCATGTGGGTTGCACATTGATCATCATGGTGTCTAGGTTCTTATCTCAGTTTCTTGCGGAGAGTCACCAACGCCCATTTCCTCTAGCAATTCTTCCTTTTCAATGTGGCTTTCCCTGGGGTTCTCAGTGCACTAGAGCGTTTAGCTATGTTGCAGCTTGGGCATCCAGTTTGGTTTTTAAGTATTCACAGTTCGATCTTCCATCATCATATATTTATGAGATTTTTTTCACAAGATAATAAATCAAGGATGGTATAATTATTGAGATTGTTCATGTGAATATTTTTAAATTTATTTTGATAATTGATAAGTATATTTCATCTAAAAATTATTTAACGTTTTGTGATAATTTCTAAGTTAGGATATACAGTGCAATTAAAAAAAAAATCTAGCACTTGCCTCTGGAAACACTAGCGAGTCAATTGGAGTTGCAATGATAAAGAAATAAAATAAAATAAAAATAAAGAACATAATTGCATGAAATGTAAAAAAAAAAAGTTAAAATTCTAAAACAACAACAGCATTACGACCGTTGAGGAAGATAGGAACACCTTGGGCTTTTGATAAATCTGTCAGGCCCAATAACGACGCTTCTCTCCGTAGGACTCATCGTGCCGAACAGCCTCGCCTCTCCAAGGAACCGCCTTCAATACTCGTCTTCAAACCGTCGTCAACCTCCACCTCCTCTTCTACGCCGCTGTCGGAGAATCCCTCGGAGTCCTTCTTTCGCGCGTACGAATTCATCTCCCGCAGCGCCCAAAACCATCTTCCCACCTTTTCCCATTGCCGCAATCACCGTTCTCTACCCAACGATACGCGCCGACCTCTCTTCTCCCTCTTGTCCAAGCCTGGCTTTGAAGTCGATGAAGGAAGCGCAATTTTCCGACATAAAAAAAGAGGATTTTTCTTTGACTTAAGCGCTCGTCGACCGTGTTCATTGGGTTCCTTTCCTGAGGTAACTTTATTTTCTTTTTTTTTTTCCAGGCAAAGGCTGCGGGCCCTTTGACCAAGGAGGAGCTCGGGAGGGCGACTTGGACACTGCTACACTCCATTGCTGCGCAGGTGTTTGATGAATTTCCTCTGCACAACTTTTGTTCGACTTGAATTCTAAAGCATTGTTTCTTTTAAGGAGCGTTACGATGTTGGTTTGGTTGATATCCGGGATTAATCTCGAGCTAAATAGCCTGATTAGAACCTATTTATGATTCCAACTGAATATGATTCAGATTTCTAGTCGGATGCTTTCAGGTTGTCAACTTTAACTTGATTGAAGATAGCAAATTTTTCTTTTGGTTTATATCTAGTTACAAATTTCGGCAGTTAAATTTTTTAAACTCGAAGGCTGTATACTAGTCTTTTTCTATTTTATTAATGACATACTGTACTAAAATTATGAGCTAATTGTTGTGAGGTTCCTTTGATCTTTACGGGATCCAGATCATCTAAAAAGACAGATGTTGCGGCTGATACAGAGATATGAGAGATGAGTCAGCAAGGGATGATGATTCGGTAAGGTGTGCGCGGTTGAGATGACAAGGATCGATTAAACGTAGGCTGAGGGGGTTTCTGCGAGCTAGCTTGGCTGGATTAACTGTTTTCAGAGCTTCGTCTTGTACCGTGGCAAATGAGCTTGAAGAAGACATTGCACGGTGGTCGTTGGAGCTGCTGGGACGCTAACCTTAGGAGACTCACAAACGGATGAGAAAGGGGGGCCGAGGGGGACCTCGGCCAAGCCCCTCCGATGCCCAAGTCCGAACGTAGAGAATATGGAGAAAGCTGCTTAAAGAAGCAAAGTTGAGGATTAGAGATTACCGAAGAGTCCCCTTTTCCTCCTCCTTGTTACCTTTATATAGGCCATGAAACCAGAGAAGTCTGATGATGTGGCTCCTGAGGAAGACGTGACTCTTGGGAGGCATGACCTCCTTATAATGGATATGTGACGGTACAGAGGGTATCTTGGGAGGCATTACCTCATTATGGTGGAGATGTAATTGTTCAGGTGGGATGGAGACGTGGCTTAATAGTGTTAATAGTGGAGACTGTGGAGAGGTATCTTTCAGACGATACAAACATCTGATGAACTGAGCTGAGACATCAGACTGAAACATCAAAGCAGAGACATCAAACTAAGATATCAAGCTGAGACATCAAACTGAGACATAAGACTGAGACATCAAACTGAGACATAAGGCTGAGACATCATGTTGTGACATAAAATTGAGACATCAGGCTGAGATATAAGGCCGAGACATCAGGTGGCCGAGACATCAAGTGGTCGAGACATTAGGTGGCCGAGGTAAGCTATGACAGATAAGCTATGGTTGAGGTAAGCTATGGTCGAGGCCGAGCTATGGTCGAGTCCGAGCTATGGGTGAGGTGGCCGACATAAGCTATGACCAAGGCTGAGGTAAGCTATGGTCGAGGATGATCTATTACTGAGTTCTAGCTATGGGCGAGGTGGCTGACATAAACTATAGTCGAGACCGAGGTAAGCTATGGCTGAGGCCGAGGTAAGTTATGGCCGAGGCCAAGCTATGGTCGAGTCCGAGCTATAGGCGAGGTGGCCGACATAAGCTATGGCCGAGGTAAGCTATGGTCGAGGTGGCCGACATAAGTTATAACCGAGGCCGAGGTAAGCAATGGCTGAGGCCGAGCTATGGCCGAGTCCGACTATGGGCGAGGTGACCGACATAAGCTATGGTCGAGACCGAGGTAAGCTATGGCCGAGATCGCCGGCGTAAGCTATAGCCGAACTAAAATAAAGTTGCAGTTCTAAGTCGACTTGTATTTTCTTTGACCAAATTCAACCTTCGTTTCTACCTAAGCTTGACTATCGACCTGACTTTGTCATATAGTGAGGGATATTTCTCCCACATCATAGGTATCCCTCGCTAATCTAGTCGAAGGAGGCCTAAGCCCAACTGACTAGACTAGTATCGAACATGAAAGAAATATGTAGAATTGACCTCTGTTATCGGGATAGAAATTAGTGAAGATGCCAAGAGATGCCTTGGTCTAAGGGAGGGATATACTTAGTTCAGACATCGGTTCTAGACTAGGGGATTATTGTTGAAAAAAATTTTTGCCTTGAGATTAAGGTAATTAAACCTAAAGAATATCGAATGTTGTAGTTCAAGATTAAGGAAATACAATGAGTTGAACGGCGACTTTGCTAATGGACGCCTCGGTCCAAGACCAGAGGGAATAGACGACGCCGCGAGGGTGACTTTGCTGATGGATGCCTTGGTTTGAGACCAGAGGGAATAGACGGTGCCGCAGGGGCGACTTTACTAATGGACGCCTCGGTCCGAGACCAGAGGGAATAGATGGTGTCGCGGGGGCGACTTTACTGATGAACACCTCGGTCCGAGACCAGAGGGATAATAATGCGTCGAACGGTGGCTTTGCTTATGGACGCCTCGATCCGAGACACGAGGGGATATAATGCGTCGTGATAGACGACTTTTGTTGATGAATGCCTTAGTCCGAGACTAAGGGAATATAATAGATATATCTGGAGAATAGGTCGATGCGAGGACTTACAAACTGCCTTGGCCGAAATAAAGAGAAGATCGGTGCAAGGGCTTATGAGCTACCTTGGCCGAGATAATTAAAAGATGGGCACAAGAGTTTACGAATTGCCTCGACCAAAATAATGTGAAGGTCAGCGCGAAGACTTACAAATTGCCTCGAGCGAAATACAAGTCATCCGACTCCAGAATACTAGCGGAGTCGGGGAGAGAATCATAATCTCGATCCTAGACTCTCGAAGATTCATGGAGTCAAGGAGAGATTGAATAAATTTGACTCTCTATAAAATTTAATCGAGCAATGTAGTAGTGCAAAATGAAAAAAAAGCAAAGAATCCAGCTGACCTGGGAAGATTGAATTTCAACAGATGTCTGGAAGAACTTTGAAGAGCTTTGGAAGAGAGATCCTTCGGAAGATATGTCTTCGAAAGATCTGTCTTGAGAAGAGCTCTAGAAGAGCTAACTTTGGAAGAGAACTTTGTAATAACTCTTGGAAGAGCTTTGGAAGAGCTAGCTTTGGGATAGTTCTTAGAAGAGACATCTTAGAAGAGTTCTGGAAGAGCTTAGGATAGCTCGGGAAGAGCTAGCTTTTAAAGATTTGACTTGGGAAGATCTAACTTCGGAAAAGCTCTGGAAGAACTGACTTTGGAAGAGCTCTTGGAAGAGACATCTTGGAAGAGCTCTGGAAGAGTTAACTTTTGAAGATCTGACTTGGGAAGATCTAACTTCGGAAGAGCTATGGAAGAACTGACTTTGGAAGAGCTCTTGGAAGAGACTTTGGAAGAGACATCTTCGGAAGAGCTAACTTTGAGATAGATTGGGAAGATTTAACTTTGAGAAGAGCTCGGAAGAGCTAACTTTTGAAGATCTGACTTGGGAAGAGCTCTGGAAGAGTAACTTTGGAAGAGCTCGAGAAGAGACATCTTGGAAGAGCTCGAAAGAGCTAACTTTTGAAGATCTAACTTGGGAAGATCTAACTTCGGAAGAGCTCTGGAAGAACTAACTTTGGAAGAGAACTTTAGAAGAGCTCTTGGAAGAGACATTTTGGAAGAGACTTTGGAAGAGGTCTTAGAAGAGACATCTTAGAAGAGCTCTGGAAGAGCTAGCTTTGGGATAGCTCAGGAAGAGCTAGCTTTTAAAGATCTGACTTGAGAAGATCTAATTTCGAAAGAGCTTTGGAAGGAACATCTTCGGAAGGGCTAACTTTGAGATAGCTCGGGAAAAGTTAACTTTGAGAAGAGCTCAGAAGAGCTAACTTTTGAAGATCTGACTTAGGAAGAGCTCTGGAAGAGTAACTTTGGAAGAACTATTAGAAGAGACATCTTGGAAGTTTTGGGATAGCACGGGAAGAGCTACCTTTAGAAGATTTGACTTGGGAAGATCTAACTTCGAAAGAGCTTTAGAAGAGACATCTTCGGAAGAGCTAACTTTGAGATAACTCAAGAAGAGCTAACTTTTGAAGATCTGACTTGGGAAAAGCTCTGGAAGAGTAACTTTAGAAGAGCTCGAGAAGAGACATCTTCGGAAGAGCTCGGAAGAGCTAACTTTTGAAGATCTGACTTGGGAAGATCTAACTTCGGAAGAGCTATGGAAGAACTGACTTCGGGAGAGCTTTGAAGATCCTATGACCATCTTGCGTTATGACATCACCCATCTCCACGTCTCAACTTCACTGCTACTATGTATGTGTCATCGGTGCACAAACAGAGATACGAGAGATAGCCGAGGGATGATGATTCGGCAAGGTGTGCGCGGTTGAGATGGCAAGGGTCACAATGCAGTTCGAGGGGTTTCCGCTGATTATCTACTTCCGAGCTTCGCCTTGCTGCATGCGTATGAGCTTAAAGAAGACGCTGGTATGGTCGCTTGAGTCATGCGGGCGCTGACTCGAGAGCATGCCAAATACCGACCGCTTATCCGAAAGCAGATTTCATTTCATTCCGCCGCGCCACCAAAACTGGCACGCCCGCGAGACCACAAGACGACGGAAATAAGGCCTCGCGAGGCGTAGGCGACGCCGCGGCCTGCGGCGCCGCGCGGCGTCATGACTGGTCGCTGCGCGCATTGCCAAGGAAGGTCCGCAACGAGTCACATGGCCTCCGCGCACTGAGAGGTAGGGAAAAAAAAAATTAACTTCCCAAACTATAGTTTAACTATAAGTTAATAAAATTAATTAAAATTTATTTTATTAATTTATATATTATAAATAATAATTTATTTTTTAATCCTATTTAATTGAATTAATATTATTAATTTTTTTACTATTTAAATTAATATTTTCATTTTTAATTTATATATTTTATATTAAAAAATTATCAAAATTTATCGATACGCTCCAATACGATACAGAAATCGTATCGTTCTGGTCGCGAACCGAAACATCGATTCGGATCGAAATTTTAAACCTTGTTGAGGAGAATCACAAACGGATGAGAAAGGGGAGCCGAGGGGGACCTCATCCAAGCCCCTTTAACGTCCAAGTCAGAACGTAGAGAACATGGAGAAAGCTGCTTAAAGAATCAAAGTTGAGGATTTGAGATTACTGGAGAGTCCCCTTTTCCTCGTTACTTTTATATAGGCCATGAAATCAGAGAAGTCTGATAACGTAGCTCCTGAGGGGGGACATGACTTCGCAGAGATCTTGGGAGGTATGACCTCCTTATAATGGAGATGTGACGGTACAGAGGGTATCTTAGGAGACATTACCTTATTATGATGGAGATGCGATTATTCATAGGGGATCTTGGTAGGCATAGTCTCATTATGACAAAGACATGGCTTAATAGTGGAGATCGTAGAAAGGTATCTTCCGGACAGAGATACAAACATCTGACGAATTGAGCTAAGACATCAAACTAAGACATCAAAGCTAAGACATCAAACTGAGATATTAAGCTGAGACATCAAACTGAGACATAAGGCTGAGACATCAGAATGAGACATAAAACTGAGATATCAAACTGAGATATAAAGCTGAGACATCAAGCTGAGACATAAGGCTGAGACATCAGGTGGCCGAGGTAAGCTATGACAGGTAAACTATGACCGAGGTCAAGCTATGGCCGAGTTGGAGGTATGGGCGAGGTGGCCGATATAAGCTATGGCTGAGGTCGAGACCGAGGTCGAGGTAAGTTATGGTCGAGACCAAGCTATGGCTGAGGCCGAGCTATGGCCAAGTCCAAGCTATCGGTGAGGTGGCCTACATAAGCTATAGCTGAGACCGAGGTAAGCTATGGTCGAGGCCGAGCTATGGCCGAATCCGAGCTATGGGCGGGGTGGCTGATATAAGCTATGGCCGAGGCCGAGGCCGAGGCCGAGCTATAGCCGAGGTGGTCGTCATAAGCTATGGCTGAGGCCGAGCTAAGCTATGGCCGAGTATGAGCTATGTGTGAGGTGGCCGACATAAGCTATGGTCGAGGTCGAGTTATGGTCGAGTCCGAGCTATGGGCGAGGTGGCCGACATAAGCTATGGCCGAGGCCGAGCTATGGCCGAGGCCGAGCTATGGCCGAGGTTGCCGACGTAAGCTATAGTCGAGCCGAAATAAAGTTGCAGTTCTGAGTCGACTTGTATTTGCTTTGACCAAATTCAACCTTCGTTTCTACCTAAGCTTGACTGTCGATCTGATTTTGTCATATAGTGAGGGATATTTCTCCCACATTAACAGGAGGTGTGATGTGAAGGGACTAGGATTTTAAGCAGCAGAGTTTGTATGTAGATATCGAGTTTAAGAAAATCTTCTCGAAGGGCATTGTTTTAGCAGAAAGTTTGCATGGTTTCACTGTCTAGAATGGTAACTAGACCTCCTTGGACAACTCAGATTAATTGCTTAGGAGATTTAGTAGACTAACAAGGGTTTGATAGGGTACAAACCCTGAGGATCCATTTACGAGTATTTTGTATCTACAAGATTTAGTTATTTTGAAACAGCATTCTTCTGTAGGGTAGATTTGCAAACTAATTTTGTTTCGCTTCCTTTTGCTTTGCAGATGGCCACCCTTTCTCGACTTAATCCTTGCAAGGAATGTGCTAATCATTTTAATGAGGTTTTGAAGTGAGTCAATCCCTTTGTATTTGGTATGCCACTGCTTAGCCCATTGCAGAAGAAGTGACAACTATAAATTGTAATGGCCTAACCGATAGAAACTCTTGCTTTTTGTATTCTATAAAATGCATCCTCGGACATTTAAAACATTTGCTGATATAATGGGGGAAAAAACCAGTTGAAACTTGATAAAGATGTACCAAGTATGCACAGACCTCATCGCTCGATTGCATTTCAAAGCAAGTCCTGTACAAGCTGGATCACAAGAAGAATTTTCTCAATGGCTATGCCATACACCTAATGTTGTCGATCGGAGGTACTTGACCTTTTATCTTTTATTGTTCCCTTTTTATGCGAATATGTTTCTTATTACTTCTTTAGTTATGACTAATTTTTCACTGGTGTGAGATCTTTTAATCTGACAAATTCTTATTAATTCTTTTGACAGTCTGGAGAAGGTGACATTTCCTTGTAATAGAGTAAATGCAAAATGGGGAAAATTGGACTGCCCTGGACCTAATTATGATCTTCAAGGGACTTCAGGTATGAAATGCTTAGGGAATGCTTCGATTGAATCTGTTATTATGTGTATGACCAAGAAAATCTCTGAATAAGGTCATATTTTTCATATATTTTTCATAGTAGATAAGGAAAACCCCATTAACTAATGTAGACTATCAAGTACATATTCAAATGTTATGTTTCATGAGGTCATTATATTGATAGATTATATAATCAATCATATAATTTTTATTTCACTTTATTCGTTTAATACTTCTAGAAATCATACGAATTGTACTTTTAGAAAAAGATAACGTATGAGATTTTGCAAAAACACAAGTTTCCCAATTGGTAGAAATATAACCTCTTGAATCTAGATTATTTATCAACTGAAGTTTTAGAAGAAAATAAAAATTTTAAGTTTGAAGCATTTGGATGTCTTTAATGATAATGCTAAAGCAGAAGCATTTGAATATCTTAGACAACAATGTTAAATATTTCACAATTTATCTAAAGAATTTAATTTACTCTAGTTGAAATTATTATTGAAGTTTATTAGTTTATGTCATCTTATATGGAGAAGTCCAATAGATCATATATCTTTTTTAATGGACTAAAGATATATGTGGAATTGTATCCATCGGGTTATAGTCCCCAAGGTATATAAATAAGATACATATTTGATTTCTTTTTTCTCCCTGATTTGAGGAATAAGGAGGTTTTCTCTATAACCCTAAAAGAGAATATCTATTTCTGCTACAAATCAAGACTAATTCGCTTTGGAGAACGAATTCATGTTATATCTGAAAACCGATTTGTTTTGAAGTGTTATTCTTGCAATCTTATCCTATTGGATATCATCCTCAATTACTCTGTCGCATGGAGTGATTCAATTTGCTGCTGTAGACGTGAACAAATGCTAGAATACTATCATGCTTAGAAGTGTGGAATATATGAAAGTTGAAAGGCACATATAGAAGAGGATCATTGTAATGAAGTGGGCAGTGTCATATTCTTCTTTAGCATTGATTGTTTGGTCACTTGTTATCAAGATGAACAAAGGAGAGTGATAATACTCAAGAGATTATTTTCGTGATTCAAATTCATAATCTTTAGATCATATTGCGGCAAAGTTTCTCTTTCATTTTAGTAATTTACTTCTGATATATAAATCATGTAATTTTTCAATACGAGTAACAAATTTACATAACATGGCATTTAGTTCACTGAACATGTTAAACTCGTTTCATGATATGGGCTAACCATGACACGAGTACTGATGCTCGATATATATGTCACTCTTCTAAAACCGAAAAGGAAATCTTTAAAGTTTCAAGCTTGTGCTTGAAGGTGCATCATGCCTACCCCAGTCACAACCCATCGACAAGCTTAGTTCGAATGAACAATTGTCATACTGATGCTCAACTATTCTCAGCTTGAATCATTCTGAAAACAGCAACAGATACTTTCTTTTCTGTACATTAGGTTTGAGAACAAGGTCATTGACTGCTAAAACTGAAAAGGAATCTTTAAGGTTTCATGCTTGTGCTTGAAGGTACATCATGTGTGCCTCGGTCACAATCCATCGACAAGCCTAGTTCAAATTAACAATCGTAGCACTGCTGTTCGACTACACTCAACTTGAAGCTTCTTGAAGACCTAGCAACAGACAAACTCTTTCTGTACACTAGGGTTGAGAACAAGGACAAATTCTGTCTGTACACTAGGTTTGAGAACAAAGTCATTGACTGCTTCGGCCAAAAAAGGATTCTTGAAGGTTTCATGTGACTCCACCTACAAGTCTTCTGCATAAGTTATCGGTTGGAAACCAAAATACTATACCAAACTAATCTTTAGTAATCTGTTAAACAAAGAATACTGGATGAATGAAGCACAAAAGTCTAGTAGGAGGTTGTTAAGGATTTCTAAATCACTGCTTTATAATCACAGGCAAGCTAGAAGCTTGAATACAGCGCGACAAGAGTTTCTCGATGGAACAGAAAAACCCAATCAGAAGCAAGCACAGATGTTAACACCCAGCATGCTACTCTTGGTAACTTTCCTAAAGTAGGCTAGGCTACATATATACAGGCTATAGTTACAGTTGTATATACAGGGAGGCAAAGCAACTAGTACTACAAGAGAAAGTTGCAAGCGAGAGTGTTTATTCTACCAGCCAGTCCAAATTGAAACTTTCTTCGGCTACCTGAATATGAAGTTCTGGTATATCTGTTTCGGCTTCTTTCCATAACAAAGCGATATCTTCATCACAAATCACATGACCAAGAGACTTCAAGGAAGATGAGGATCTTGGTAGAGTCTTCAATTGAGAACATTCTCTCATGTCGATCTTCTCTAAACTTGTCATGTAGCCAAGCTCTTCTGGCAACTCTCGGAGATTAAAGGACTGAGAAATGTCGAGGTACTTTAATCCTTTCAGCAAGCAGATCGAATGAGGTAGCCTCTTCAGAGCAGGGCAAGCATATACCCTTAAAATCTTTAGGGAATTTAGCTTATCAAATTCACATGGCAACTCTGACAAATCATGGCAGTTGGATATGCTCAAGCATTCGAGTGAGTTGATGTCGCAAATGGCAGAAGGAAGTTTTGTTACATCGATGCAATGATCTATCGTTAGATGTGATAGGCGTGGAAGTGTCATTGAGAGGTCCACCTTTGATCCTCTCAGGCTGTTGGTTAATTCACATAGAACAAGAGATACTTTTCGCAAGTTCTGCAGGGGAACTGTAGTTTTTGGCAAAGGAGGTACGGCTATTCTCTCAAGCCAGAGACTCCTCAAGTTATTTAAAGATGTGAATACAGAGAGATTCTGTAGTGTTGTGCATGATGCCCCATAATTGATCAAGATCAGAGTCTTCAGACTGGGCATAATACTGAGAAAGGGTGGCAAGAAGTATGCATCGGCAGCAAAATTCAAAATTAGTACCTCAGCCTTAGGAAAATGCATCTGAAACCAATCAGATTCTTTCATTTCACCTGTAAAAGAGATAGATACTTCAATTTCTGGAGCATACTTAAGATCATCAACATATCAATCAAGAAGGAATCGCCTACTGGATTTTAGAATAAGGTAGAGCTGAATACCTGTATTAATGGAAACAATTTGTGCCTCTAACTGTTGATCCTTAATTCTCTCCCATTCCTTTGGAAGTTCATTTTCCCTCCTCGGCATAATTAACCTCCTTCGAGAATTTAAAGGCTCCTGATTGTTCACATGAAGAGCAAGGTCCCTCAACAAATCATGCTGAGTAACAGAGAGCTCTGTATAGCTGCTATAGATATCTCCAGCTCTATTCCTGCGGCATGTGTAAAATTGGACCAAGTTAATCTATGAGCATTGAAGCAATAGTGGTTCTAACAGAAATTATTGAAGAAACATACTGTGCATCCTTTAATAAAGTTAAAAGGTTCTTATTCGAAAGCTCCACTAGAATAGCAAAAGCATCTTCTTCATCAAGATCATGGAGTTCCATCCACATGTTGATTAGCACGTCCAAAGGGATTCTCTTATCTTCCGGAAAAGAACCAAGATCTAGGAAACACTCCCTCACTTTCCCTGATAGAAACTCTATGGATGATGCCATTCGTTCAAGAAATTTATTTTCATGAGATTCGCATATACTTTCTCCACGAGCAAGCTTATTTTTGGCTCTCAGCCAAAATTTTGGAGGTTGATCTCTTAAAGAAGCACCAATAACCTTTAGAGCTAAAGGAAGCCCTTTACACTCCTCAACAACCTGTATTAACAATGAAATCAGTTCAGACAAAATTGAATGTGTTTTAACAGTTCGAATTAAACAATTCCCATTGTCACAGTATCTATGAGAAAAGTATGATGGTGATGACATACACACACACACACACAAATCAATAATTGGTGACTACCAACTGAAACACTACCAAATTAGGTAATCTGAAAGAATGCCACCAGAAGAATATTGAAAAATAAATCCCCACAAAGAACTCAATATTTTGACAAAAATATATAATACAGTTAAATGTATTTTTTCTTATATTATAAACATTTCATTGAAAAATTGTTGAAGCAAGTTAAATATGCATGCAACAAAAGCAGTATCATCTAGTTGCTGAATTAAGCATACAAATAATGGTTTTTTTTACCTGCTTTACTAACTTTTTGTCAAAAGTAGATGGTATATATTTCTGCTCAAAAGCTGCATGACAGAAGAGGGATAAAGCATCCTCTTCTCCCAGTAATTCAATCTCATAAGTGTTTTTGACAATCGAAGGGAATTTGAACCGTGAAACGACAAGAATCTTGCATCCTGGTACTCTGAAAACAAGTTCTTCAAGCTCTGAGGCAGACCACACATCATCGAAAACCAGAAGAAATGGTCCTCTATCTCTTGGCCCCAACTCCAGCTGCCACTGAGGAATTTGGTTATAAGCGCCAAGAACCACATTACCACTAATTTGTTCCCACAGCTTTAGCTTCAAACTCTCCAAATTCTGAGATTGTGAGAGCGTCTCAAAATAAATTCTATCTTTGAAGTAACCTAAAGAAGAACAAGAAGCGAATGAGTTAGAACATAACGTGGACTGTCTGATATTCCTTGAAATTTTTATGGTAAGTTTTATGCTAATTCTATGACCAAAAGTTTCAAAGTTTTAAATACCACAATAAACTCTTGCCAGCAGCAAAGAATCAGACCTAATCATTTGAATTTTGCAGGATAAAGTACCTTCTTGAAACCAATTATCTAGACTGGTAATTGATATAAAAGAATGTCAAAACTCGTCAGTCGATCTAAGAAAACCATAAGAAGGTAACTGCTTATATGATCTATGTTTGAGAATCTTAATCAAGAGTAGACTATAGTAAACCTCGAATTCAATCAGAAGACAATGAAACAATCGAAACAAGCAAGATTAGCAAGCGCGAATATATCAAGGACAAGTTTGTAGTAGAAATGTGTAAAAGGGAGAAAAAAAAAATCCAAACTTGTTCAAGAGTAAATCTCTGCGTAAGGGGGAAAAAAAGGGAAACGCAAAAGTAAAAAGCCCTTACTTCGAATCTCTGAATCTTTGCAAATCTCCCTGGCGAGCGTCGTCTTGCCACTTCCTCCGATGCCGGAGATTCCAACCACGGCTACTCTATCAATGCCATCCATTAACATCTCCTTTACCTTCTCTTTTCCGAACCTGATCCCGACCCCCACGGGTTTCATCCCTTCTCCCGCCAGTATCAGCTCCTCCATCATTTCAGCAACCGGGAACCCTGAGGACTGCGACTTCCCCATAGCCACCGGTACCTTCGCAGCTGCTTCAGAGGGCATCAACCCCTCCATCATCTCTGGCATCGGGAAGCCCGACGACGGCGGTGGACTCCCCATCGCGACCGGTTCTTTAGCGGGCGCAGCCAGGGGCATAAATCCCTCCATCATCTCAGGGAACATCGAGAATGGCGTAGTCCTCAACGCGACCGCGGAGGCAGCTGTGATGTCGAGGGTCCGTTCGATGCGGTCAAGGCGAGCGGCGTAGTCGACGCGGATGTGGTGGACGTCAGCGAGGACATGGACAGGCATCTGACGCTCGATCCAGCGGCTGATCCAGTGGTCGATGCGCTCCATTTTACGAGCGAGCTGCATGGATCTGTAGACATTCCAGCGGGGGGAGGCGGCGGCCTTGCGGGCGAGCTCGAGGGCGAGGCGTAAGTTGTCGGCGAGCTCGGAGAGCTGATTTTGGCGGTGCTGGGGGAGCTCGACGCCGGAGAGGCGAATCTCCTGGACGATGGGGAGCAGGGAGTCGACGGAGCGCTTCAGCTGCTCTGCGGCCGGCCGGCAGAGATAGGTGCTCCGGACCACCTTGAGGAGCTCCTTTATCAGTTCGGTTGCAATCTCACCGGTAAAGAGCGTCTCCATCTTCGCCGACCGGAGCGCCGGCGCCTCTCTCCAATGGGGAGAAGCCGATAGACCTTGGACCAAGGGGAGGGAGGAATTATAAAGCGGAAAGAGGGCAATTTTGTCCTTTGAAAAAATACCGATTTGCTGACCTCATGATGATGTAAAAAGTAAAATAATACGTAAAAATTTGCACTTTTTTTAATCAAAAAGTAAAATTAAATAAAATGTGAAACATTTGATTTCAACATATTTTTGATCAAATATTAAGTAATATTAATTAATAACTAATAGAATGCTTCTACTGTTTTTAAATTTTAAAAAGATCACACTAAAGTACACCTGTGTTTCAAGGGAATACTTTAATTTCTTAAAAACAAAATAATAATAATAATAATAATAATAATAATAATACGTTAATCTAAAGAATAGATATTCAAACTAAAAATATTTTTATAAATGAGTCAAAATGAAGGCTAATATAAATAGATAATCTTGAAGTGTTTTACTTATTTTCCTTAAGATTAACTTGCCCTTCCTTGGTGAATATCCTTTAGAGCTCAAGTGTTAGGACAATAGTCTTTTTCTAAATAAAAAAAAAAACTCTAATATTTGAAGGTTATCAATATGGATTCTCAAAGAAGGATCAGATCGTATTAACTTTATTATTCATAATTTTATTTCACATTACAAGAGACTATTTTTATAATTCCTTTGATAATTTTTCTTTTAAGATTAAGTTTAATTACAGTGTTTTGATAATTTAGTAATTCAGCTTAAGTTAGGTATGTATTTGATGATTGGCATGTTGTAAAAATTGTGTGAATTAGAGATCATAATGATTAAACTTGGATGGTGAAATTCATGTTTTGAGTATAGAGACATGAGATACTTTGAACTTGTGAATGACCATCAAGCTTGAAGATAAACTTAAAGACTATGTGACCATGTATTATAATAAGTTGATTTATTTTAGTACTAGGTTTAACTTCTATGTAAAGTTGTTACTTAAACCAAGTTAAAACTCAATATTGAGATCTCTGATCGATGGTCATATTTGATAAATTGTTTAACGCAAGTCTAGAGTGAGTCGACATTAGTGCTTAGATAAGTTGTTGAAGCATTTTTTAAAAAGCTTTGTCAGCGATTTCTTTGGCTAAGAATCCCCACATGAAAAGATTCAGTCATTCTCATTTTCTCTAAGATTCAAAAGGAACATCAAGGAATTTGAGAAGTAAACATCAAAGCTTTTTTCTTATTTTAGTTTTAGAAGCTCTCTAGTAACGCATTTTAATCTTCTCACTGAAAATTAAATCTTTATTTTTAAGATGAATTTTAGTCTTGTGGGATTTTTTGATTCAACATAGTATCTAGAGGTACTTGTTTCGGAATTGAATCTAAGGGTGAGTCTAGATCAAGGTTATACTCAACTAGTGGATATCGATTTAGGGCTATACCAAGTACTCATCTTATCGTCAAGGAGTTAACAATATATCATATCCAGTCGTCGTAGAGGTTTGCCCTATTATCTCGTTTAAAGGGATGGTCTAGTGGAGGTGATCATGGAATTCAATCTAAAGAAGAAGCGTGCTACCATATAGAAATCACAAAGAAAAATAAACAATTTGACACACAAGAATTTTTCATAGATTCACAGTAATATACAAAAAATAAAACAATAAAAAATGAAAGCAAAAGAATACTGTAAATCACACCTAAATCCAGAGACATCTTGTCTTCAATATCGTTGGAGAAATATGAAAATCAAAATGCATCAACTACGTAAGGGATTTAATCTTCCATTAATATTCTACGACAACAAAATTTATGCTCTTTGTGACTTGCATTACCCCAAGGGGCTTGCGATCCACCTAATTTGGAAATAATTTCCAATGGTATGTCTTTTTGGAGGAAGACTTTTGTTGTTTTTCAAGGGAAGAGGAGATCTAATGAAACCTAAAAATTCTCATTAAATTCTAGTGAGTTTACACAATCTACTAACTCTTTCATGGCTATGTCTACGCCTTCTAATAGGTTATGTCCATCGAGTTGCACCTATCATACATTGATTTACACTCTTAGATGATCAAGCTGATCGAATTATTTCAAGGCATTGATTTAGCTAAATTCATTCACATCACAAAATCAATCGACTAGCACATGTACACAACTTACTAGGACAATGATATATCATTGTCTTTCATGGTTGCTTAATTAGTTTGAGTGTGTTGTCCTACTTGGTAATAGTTCAAATACAAATATCTCTGAATACTTTGGTCGCAATAAATTTAGTACACTCCATAATGCTACTTGTAAAGATGTTATGTCTGATGAAATTCATATATATATCTCTATAGATGTTATGTCGGATGAAATTTATATATATATCTCTATAATTGTATGATATTATTCATTTTGAATCTAAATTCTGATGAATTTATTTTTAAATTTTATCTAAAAAATCTCATATCAATGATTTTTTTTTTCATCTTATAAGTCCATGAATTTTTTTATGTCATTTCAATTTGAGATTTTAATTTTACCCCAGCAATCCCTTCTCAAAAGAAATACTATATCGGATCCCTCCTCAAGTCCAGATGTGGATCCCCTCAAGTTCATCTGTCTTCGAAATTTTTTTTCTGTTTGATGTATAATTTTTAATCCACTAGATCTTTTTGTAAATTGTTAGTCCTTATGACCCAACTGAAATTTCTATCTGGTGTCTGAACTATCAGGTCTTTCTATAAATTGTTCAGTCCTCCTAGCTAATTAATTCAATTGGATTTTTTTATTTGGTATCTAATTCTCTTGATCCGGATATAGAATTCTCCACCTCCTTCGTTCGAGGTTTCTATTCTATCCATATGTCTCAACTTAGACCATGACTCTAATATCGATTTGTAGGTTTGATAAAATTTACATATCTCCATAATTATATGATATACTTTGAATCTAAATCCTTATATATAGATTTATTTTTGAATTTTACCCAAGATTTCATATCAGTGAAGATATATTTTTATTTTATAAGTCCATAAAAAAAAATTTATATCTTTTTCAATATGAAATTTTAATTATACTCTGGACAAAAAAATACTTGTACATCACATAAGTTTAATTCTCTAAAAGGGCATCACATTAGCTTATCTACTGTGTGCAAAGAATCACTTTTCTCATTATCCTCTCTACTTTATGTGCACCACTACCAATTATTTAAATGCTCCTGACTTCCTCTAAAAGCTAGATGGATGTTGGACTCATCAGAATTGAGTGTTGTACGTGGAAAGGTCGCAAAGGACGAAGGTGATTGATCTTCAATTAATTATGCAATTAAGTGAACCAATTAATTAAACCTGACCTGACAGAAGAGAATTAAACTGTGATACCCCAACTCCCCCATCAGCAATCCTACTGTGACTGTCAAGACAAGCAATACAGAGAAAATGCCCACTCACCGCAATGCCGCCCATGCAGCTAGCAAAATCAGATCCACTAGTGCTTCTTCTTTGGAGACTAAAATGGATGTGATGCCCTCCAACATGCATGCACAGTAATATTGTTCAACTCTATAAAAGATTAGAATCATTAATTTAGTTAATAATTTTTATCGATCTGTCCAACAATGAAAGATAAATTATGAAGAATTCTATGAAATTTGATATGATAGTCAAGACATATAGAGTTATCTGAATTCAAAAAAAAATTTAAATTTCTTTCGAAATCGATCTATGTACTTTTTATAAATATCACACGTTATATCTTAATCATCGTGTTATTCCTCGGAGATTAGTATTGCTCAACTATTTTATTTCTGGTGGAGCATGAGTGTCATATCCAAACTTTTCTCACAGATTTGGGCATGCACGTTCTAAACGAGACGAACACTAGTGGAGAGGGGGGAGAGACGAGGACAGCCGAGACTTTCTCTATCTAATTAGGAGCCAGAGCCCACAAGGAACACACAAATCAATTAATTAAATCCTCAACTTAATTAATTTGCCCATCCACATCGATCGCTAGTTTAATTAATTTGTTATCGATCGGTCTGGGAGCCCTAGATCGATGGCCTCGAGCTGATCATGCCCGTCCATGTGGCTGACACTCCGGAAGAATTCAAGTCAAGAATGGTTGCTCACTTGTTAATTGCCTCCTTCTCGGTGTTGGTGTGTCTCTTGTGCATGCTGACATCATGAGTCCCGAGCAATGGGTAGGCGAAAGTCTTAATCGAGGACACTAACACAGTGCCTTGCGTTCATATGTGGATTGAAGGATTCCTATGCAACTGTTGCGTGCGATAGTGTAGTTCATTCATGCGTCGTTCTTGAGCTTCGGATAAAAAGATGTTTTTTTTATGTTTTATCTTATTTATAATGATTACAAATTAATATATAAGACCGGTAGATTGACAGATTCTAATCTTTTGTAAGAGACTGTTTTCAAGATTTAAAAACGTGACCTCTTGATCACAAGACAATAATCTTACCGTTATGCCAAAGCTCCTCTTTAAAATTAAAATGAATGACGATAATTAAATAAATCTAATTTGAATATAACTAAATTGTCATCGTCTCAATATCGTTCATAAAATTCATATATT
The DNA here is from genome assembly GCA_025175895.1 of Wurfbainia villosa. Classification (NCBI taxonomy): domain Eukaryota; kingdom Viridiplantae; phylum Streptophyta; class Magnoliopsida; order Zingiberales; family Zingiberaceae; genus Wurfbainia; species Wurfbainia villosa. The sequence continues at coordinate 4,377,990 of CM046005.1, forward strand.
TTGAAAAAAAAAAATCGAACGAATATTCCATACGTATAGATTGGGGTGACGATATAGTATTCTCATCGTCAATAGATAACAAAAAGGTCTCAAAAAGTTGTTCAATTCTATGAGAATAGTTTCAGATATTTTTTTGATAATAAAAAGAAATTTTTTTAAGTTAACGAATTCTACACATTTAACTAACATCTAATAGTAATTAAAAATTCACTGTTAATTTTAATTAGATCACTTAATAAATTTGTTTCACAATGACAAATACTTACGTTAATTACAAAATAACATACAAGTCTATGAAATAACGAAATAAAATTCAACATGAATTTCTCACTTCCTCGATCTTTTGAAGCAATTAATGTTTTCTTTTTTCACGCTGTATTATATTATTACCTCCGCATGTTTAATTACTTCATGATTAATTATTGCACTAATTACAAGCAGAATCAAAACAAAAGGTCGATCTGCAATGAAAAAAAAATGCTGAAAGAAAGCATTCGAGTTGAAGTCAAGGAGCTAGCAACCATTTGGTCAAGAAGAGTGGCTGTGAAAGAATTAATTACAGAAACAAATTAATTAACGAAATGATGAAAATTAATTAAAGTTCACCATCAAACTGATCCAAATATTGCTGGTAGATGATATATGCATGCCCCCTTGAGCCTTGGCATGCAACCAAGATCCATATACACTGATGAAAAAGTATATTTTTTTTCTCTATAATTTAATCGAACCCTATCATAAGCATCAATTAATTAATGTCGATCGATGAAGAAGTTTTTATCATTATTATTTTTGTTTGGCAATGTCGTCAGAAAAGAAAAAGACAGTTAAAGCAAAATATGAAGCTTAAGTCAAATTAAAGAATTATTAAAAGTGAGATCAATAAATACCATTTGCAAGGACTTTGAAAATGATATTTCGACTGTTAAAAATAGAATTAGAATTTCAAAAAAATATGAAAAAGAGAATATTATATCATTATAAAAATATATAAATTCCTCTGACTCCTTGCGGTCCACATGAATAATTAATGCAGTAATTATGAAGATCACTGTCATGTCATGTAGCCTTCGAGGACCACCCCCAAGCACATCGGCATAGGATAGTTTTCTTCTCAACCCCAAGTGTCAATGTTCAACCTCCGCCTAACTCTTCTGAGGCCTAGAGAATGCAACCAAATAGTATAAATAAATCCAAGGATGAGTCAAGGCACATGTCTTCCAAGATTCTCAAGATCAGAAACAATATACTTTTAGGGTTTTTTCATTTTTTTTTTCTTTTATTTGCCGTCACCCCTTTTCATATTTACAGATAAAATTTATCGAGTTGACTGACAGATGAATGGAATAGCAGCCCTAGAAAGGCACATGTTTTGAAACGTAGTCCGAGAGCTATTTCTCTTTGAATTTGTTAAAAGAAGCCAAAAATGAAGCTTACTTACATCCTAAGAATAATTAAGAGTTTTTTTTAGATACACTTAGATACTAAGAAAATATTCACTTGAGTTCTCTATCTTCTCTTTTTCTTTACTCATTCTTGGTGTTTGCCTTGTAAAGGCATATGTTATTTCGATCTGATGGATAATGCGCACCTGTGTAATTAAGGGCATGCCAAGTGATATCATGGGATAGTGGGTGGTCCTATTACCCATGTTTATGAAATCTCTTCCCTATATATACTTCTTGTGAGAAGTAGAAAAGAGATGATGATACATATTTCTTTGAGAGAGAGTGAAGAAAGTCTCTTTATCTTGTTGAGAAGAACAAGGAGGCTTCATCACACTTCATCGGATTAAAGGATTGGGACATTGTGATGTTACAGTGATAGTTGAAGATTCATAACTATCATCTGACTACGAGTTGTTCGTGATTTGAGTTCGTATCGGTTCTAATCTTTGAAACCATCGATTAAGGTTTAATATTTATATTCGACAAGTTTTTTCTTTCATCATCCAATCTTGATATTAGAGTCCAATTGGTTGTCATTGATTTTGCGTCGATGAATTCATTGAGTGAGGCACTCGGAAGAATTATTGCTGAGTGAGGCACTTGGGAATGCGGTTGTCGAGTCTGAGATCGAGGGTGCATATAGGTGCTTGGGTCACCCGGGATGTGGTGCTCGACATGTGTAGAAAGTGCTCGGTGCACACAGAGAAGCTCAATGCACGTAGAGATGCTCGGGACGCAATGCTCAGCGAGTGCTCGTCAGTACTCGGTTGTGCTCGGCGGGGCTCGACAATGTTCGGGGAGTACTCAGTAGTGCTCGGGAGTACTCGGCAAGTACTCGACAGTGCTTGGGAAGAGTCGAGGTGCTCGGGAGCTCGGCATGAGCAAAGTGCTCGAGTACTTGGGTACTCAGGAAGAGTCGAGGTGCTCGGGAGCTCGATACAAGCGAAGTTCTCGGGAGCTCGACACAAGCGAAGTTCTCGGGAGCTCGACACAAGCGAAGTTCTTAGGTACTTGGGTACTCGAGAAGAGCCAAGGTGCTCAAGAGATCAACATGAGTAAGGTGCTTTAGAGCATGGCACGAGCCGCAATACTCTAGTGAGCGTGGCACGAGCTGTAGTGCTCGAGTACTTGGGATGAACCACGAAGCACGGAAGCTTGACTCGAGCGGAGAGGAGGTGCTCGGGTTCTCGGTATGTCGAGGTCCTCGGGAACTTTACACGCGCAGTGGTACTCGGGAAAAAGCACTTACTGAGTGGGTAACTGACAAGTTGGGTGGATAATCCGCTTGCTCAAACTTGACATACCTACTCGAACTTTGAGAGTGTCTGAACAAGCCGAGTGTCCGAAACCCACTCGTACTTGACAAATTGAGTTGGATTTTCAGGTTGTCCAAAATCTAATCAGACTCAGTAAAGCAAGAAGGAATTACTAAGTTGTTAGTGTCATAAGATCCACATATCTCCACAATGATATGATATTGTCCACTTTGGGCCTAAGCCCTCATGATTTTATTTTTGGGCTCTACCCAAAAGGCCTCATGCCAATGGAGATATCTTTTCATCTTATAAGCACATGATCTTTTTCATGTCTTACCAATGTGGGACTTTGATTGTATTCTCAATACTCCAACAATCCCCCCTCAAACGAAGGACCACATTGACCCTTTCAAGCCTATCCGTCCTCGAAGGACATCCTCTGCTTGATGTCCGATCCTCAACCCACTAGGACTTCCTGTCAACTATCTGGTCCTCTTGACCCAGTTGGACTTCTTGCCACTTGTCCAGCCCTTCTGGCCCAACTGGATTTCCTGCCTAGTGTCTGGTTCTCTTGATCCAGACATGGAAGCTCAACTTCCTTCATTCGAGGTTCATGGCTTGACATGGACCATGACTCTAATACCAATTATTAGTGCCTATAAGATTCACATATCTCCATAATGGTATGATATTGTCCACTTTGGGCCTAAGCCCTCATGGTTTTATTTTTAGGCTCTACTGATGTGTATAAATCATGCTATGTTTTCACTACTCCATATACATGCATTTTATCTCATTTCATGTCCTAGGCATGTATTTTATCATGATTTAGTTAAGTTTAGCATATTTTGGACAAAGAGACTGTTTTTGGGTGTTTTCCATGTTAACAGGGCAAAGAAGCAGGCATATCAAAACAACACAGGCGTGTCATCAGTGACACGTCCGTGTCAGGAGTTCCAGCCTTCAACACGCCCTGGTTCAGTAGCCGACACGCTCTGTTCAAAGTATTGACACGACCGACATATCAAAACAACATAGGCGTGTCATCAGTGACACGTCCGTGTCAGGAGTTCCAGCGCTCAACACGCCCCAGTTCAGCCTTCGACACGCCCCAATTCAAGCGCAACACACTCAGTGGGAAGCCCGCGACACGCCTGTGCCCTCATTTGGCACGGGCGTGTTGTCTTGATTTCGGATTTCCTTTTTCTGCGAGAGCCGCGATCTTCGTCTGAATTAAAGGAAAATCTTTTGCCTTAATTAAAGAGGAGGCCAAGGCTATAAAAGAGGAGATATTCTAACCCTAGAGGAGGACGGCGGGTGGTGAAAACGATGACAGAAGAAGGAGGATAAGGAAGGAGTCGACGACAGAGGAACACAGATGACACTAAGTATCGTAATTTCTTTCTCTAGCAATTCTTGCCAGACTATGGAGTAGTGTCTTGTAATCTTAGGATGGGGGAGTAGCCCTTGACGATTTATGATAGATGGTGTAATCTATACTACTTGAATTATTGTTTGTTTTGATCTGGTTTTTGGATTCTTATTGATAAACCTAAGGAGCTAAGGGGAAGTACCTAACAGTGAACCCAAGTTCCCGAAACCCAGAACCAATTAGGGATTAACTCCTGCCAAGTAGCGGTGGTGTATCTATGAGGGCTTGCGGGGGTCTCGTGATAGGTCCCCTTAGCTGATTATGATCCCGTGTGCAAATCTACCGTGAAAAGGAAATTTAGACTCTAAAGGAACTCTTATGGACTTAATGGATCTATCAAATCCAGTTTTTACCAAGTAACGGAGGTAAGACTAGGGAGGTTTGCGGGGGTCTCGTGACAGTCCCCTTAGCCGATTATGATCCCTACACTCAATACCGTGATGTAAATTGAGTTTGATAGGTATAGTTAGCGTAGACCTCGAAAGGGGCCGTTGATTTACCTTAGGATAGGTTCCATCAAAACAACTCTAATAGAGGTAGGAAAGAATTAAATTACCTTATAAATCGTCGACGTGGTGAAACCCATATCCTGAGATTCTCCTCAACTATTGACTTTTAGCTCGTTCTTCTCATTCGTTGTTCTTGACTGCTCAGTGTCTTTGCTTAATCCACAAATTGATTGACTAGATAACTTGGTATCACGATCATTCGGTAATTGTCCCAATCCCTGTGGGATCGATATTTTTATTACTTTACGACAACCGTGCACTTGCGGAAAATAAGACATCAAGTTTTTGGCGTCGTTGCCGGGGATTGACACTCAATATTGAATTGAGCGTGATTTAGTTAATCTAGATTTCTGTTTTTGTTTCTATTCTTTGTGTCTATTCTGAATTATTGTTTTGGGAGCCTCTCTTATTGTTTCATGCACAGACTTAATGGGGAAATTCTCGATATTGATCCTGAGGTAGAGAGAACGTTCCTCGCTAGAAGACGATTTCATCAATATCAGGAATACAATCTGACCTCCGACATGGCTGACCAGAACAAGAATAAACCTTTAAGGGATTACGCAGCACCTAGTACAAGGGGATTGAGATCGAGTATTAGAAGACCCCCTATTGAAGCGAATAATTTTGAATTAAAATCGTCTCTACTATCCATGGTCCAACAACATCAATTCAGAGGAGCACCCACTGAAGATCCAAATCTGCACTTGGAAGTATTTTTGGAATTTTGCGAAACTTTAAAACTAAATGGAGCTTGGTGATGCTATTAGATTAGCTTGTTTCCTTTCTCATCATGGGACAAAGCTAAAGCACGGCTACACTCTCTTCAAAGAGATTGCATAACTACACGAGATCACCGAGCAAAGATTTTTAGACAAGTATTTTCCACCCAGCAAAACTGCAAGTCTTCGTCATCAAATCACTAATTTTGCGCAAAAGGATGGAGAAACATTATTTGAAGCATGGGACAGATTTAAGAGATTACTACAGCAATGCCCTCATCATGAGTTGGAGAAGTGGCTCATTGTTCATACTTTCTATAATGGAATCTCGTATGCTACTAAAGTTTCTCTTGATTCTGCTGCAGGAGGAGCTCTTATGAACAAAACATTGGATGAAGCTTTTGAGATCATCGAGAATGTGGCAATGAATTCTCACCAATGGGCTACAGAACGAGGATATCAAACTAAAATGCTAGGTAAGTACCCTTGATCTACTCAGTGCAAAAGTCGATGCGTTAACTCAAAAGCTCGAACATTTTAATGTATCAGCTGTAAACTCATCTAATGTCACCTACGAGATCTGTGGTGTAACAGGACATGTAGCGATGAATTGCCAAATCCTACACGCACCATCTGCAGGAGCTGGGATTGAGCAAGTAGATGCGCTAAATAATTTTAATCAGAAGCCTAATGGTGGCAACCCTTACTCGAACACGTACAATCCCTGCTGAGGAATCATCCCAACTTTTCAGATAGAGCCAACCAAAATTCTTACAGACGAAACAGGTTTTGGAGCACCTTGGGATTTGGCGGGACCCAAGTCGAGCTTAGAAAAGATGATGGAAAATTTTATTACGTGTCGGGAAGATAAATGATGAATTTCGACAAAGATATTGTAGAATCAAATCGGCAACATCAAAATAATACCGAGGCAATCAAGCAATTGGGAGGCAAGGTTGATAATTTGAATTAATCACACAAAAATGCTTTGGAAAATCAAATTTCCCAAATCACACCAAAGATCAAGGACGCCGCAGATTTCGAAATTCGTATAAACCCAACCGAGCATTGTAATTCCATAAGTTTGAGAAGTGGAAAGATGCTAAAGGACACGAGCGTGTCAGAGTTGGAAGAAGACAGCAACACGCCTGGGATGAATAGAAAAGGAAGCTGACACACCCTGACCCAGGGCGTGTTGTTCAACAGGCCTGAGGAAGAGAATGCCCACGAGCGCGTGTCAGCCGACACACCCGTGTCGGGACACTCGGCCCTAACACGCACCAGGCGAACGACACAGCGTGAATAAGGAACCAAGAACATATAAACCCCCTATCCCGTTCCCTCAGAGCCTGATTAAGGAAAAATTGGATGAACAATTTGGTAAGTTCCTTGAGGTAATTAGGAAGCTATATATCAATATACCTTTTACAGAAGCTCTTCAACAAATGCCTACATACTCCAAGTTCTTGAAGGATATCTTAACCAATAAAAGGAAAGTCGAGGAGCATGTAACAGTGGCTCTTACTGAGGAGTGCAGTGCTTTAATTAAGAACATGGTCCCTCCCAAACTAAATGATCCAGGTAGCTTTTCTATCCCTTGCATAATTAATGACTCAAATTTTGATAAGGCTTTTTGCGATTTGGGTGCCAGTGTTAATCTGATACCTCTTTCCATATGCAAGAAATTGGATTTGGGAGAAATGAAACTAACTACTATGGCCTTGCAGTTAGCCGATCGCTCCATTAGATATCCTTTGGGAATCTTAGAAGATGTACCAGTGCAGGTGGGAAATTTTATTATTCCTGTAGATTTTGTAGTGCTTGACATGGATGAAGACCCATGCATTCCACTCATTTTGGGGAGACCTTTCTTGGCTACTGCAGGGGCAATGATAGATGTCAAGAACCATAAACTCTCACTTGCATTTGGAAACGACAAAATTGAATTCGACCTTTCAAAAACTATTAAACAACCTTCTGTTTTTGATGTTTGTTGTAGGATTGACAGTTTCCAGTCAATAGCACTAGAAGGAGCACCAGAACAAACTCATCTTAATAAGCTCGGAGGGGATTTTGAGGATAAAGAGTTGGAGATTTCCGACCCCAACCTCACACCACAGGTAGAACTTAAGCCTCTTCCATCAACACTCAGGTATGAATTTCTTGGCGAAAACTCTACTTATCCTGTGATCATTAATGCGAATCTGAGCAATGCAGAGACCGAAAAACTGATTGAGGTATTGAAAACACACAAGAACATCATTGGATACAAGATTGATGACAATAGGGGAATTAGTCCATCGGTTTGCATGCACAAAATTCTACTAGAAGAAAATTTTAAAACCTCTATAGAGCATCAAAGAAGACTGAACCCAGCCATGAAAGAGATAGTTAAGAAAGAGGTCATGAAATTGCTAGATGCAGGAATTATCTACCCAATATCCGATAGCGAATGGGTAAGTCCTGTCCATGTTGTGCCAAAGAAAGGGGGGATAACGGTAATAAGGAATGATACAAATGAGTTAATCCCCACGAGAGTGGTTACGGGATGGAGAATGTGTATTGATTATAGGAAATTGAATAAGGAAACTAGGAAGGACCACTTTCCCATCCCATTTATTGACCAAATGCTAGATTGGTTGGCAAAACACTCGCATTTCTGTTACTTAGATGGATACTCCGGTTTCTATCAAATCCCTATTTATCCTAATGACCAAGAGAAAACAACTTTCATCTGCCCATATGGTACTTTTGCTTTCAGGAGAATGCCTTTTGAACTATGCAATGCACCCGCCACTTTTCAGAGGTGTATGACTTCAATTTTTTCTGATATGATCGAGAATATAATGGAAGTTTTCATGGATGATTTTTCTGTATATGGTGCAGATTTTGATATGTGTTTATCTAATTTGGTCAAGGTCTTGCAGAGATGCGAGGAAATGAATTTAATGCTTAATTGGGAGAAGTGCCACTTCATGGTGCGAGAAGGCATAGTACTTGGGCACCTAGTTTCACACCGTGGTATTGAGGTGGACATTGCTAAAACTGAAGTGATCAAGAAGTTGCCTCCTCCAACTGATGTCAAGGGAGTGCGTAGTTTCCTAGGACATGCAGGGTTCTACCGACGGTTCATCAAGGACTTTTCAAAAATTTCAAAGCCATTAACTAATTTGCTTGCTAAAGATGTTGTGTTTCACTTTGATAATCCTTGTCTTGATGCATTTTCCAGGTTAAAGGAAGCATTAACAACCGGCCCAATAATGCAACCTCCAGATTGGAGTCTCCCTTTTGAAATTATGTGTGATGCAAGTGATTTTGCTGCGGGCGCAGTGTTAGGACAAAGGAAGGATCGCAAGGTGTATGCAATCTACTACGCCAGTAAAACATTGGATGAAGCACAAATGAATTATGATACCACAGAGAAGGAACTCTTGGCTATAATATTTTCTTTCGACAAGTTCAGATCTTATATCATAGGGACCAAGGTGATAGTTTACACAGATCATGCAGCCATAAGATACTTACTGAGTAAAAAGGAATCTAAGCCAAGACTTATCCGGTGGATACTTCTTCTACAAGAGTTTGACTTGGAAATCCGAGACAAGCAAGGAACGGAGAACGTAGTTGCAGACCATCTATCGAGGCTTCATCAAGAATCAAATGCGGGAAGAGCCGATGATCTTGCTATAAATGATTTCTTTCCGGATGAGTAGCTACTAGCGGTTAGAATAGTCAAGGCTCCGTGGTATGCTGATTTTGCCAACTACCTAGCTTGTGGGATAATACCTTCTCACATGAGTTATCATCAGAGGAAGAAGTTCTTTTCGGATGTAAAGCATTATGTGTGGGACGAACCATTCCTGTTCAAGCAAGGGGCGGATGCTATATATCGAAGATGCGTATCCGAAGAAGAGATTGAGGATATATTGTATCATCGCTATTCTTGATATGGAGGTCACACGAGCATGCACAAGATCATAAAGGTTTTGCAAGCAGGATTTTATTGGCCTCATATTTTTAGAGACTCTCGGAATTATGTGACGACTTGTGACCACTGTCAAAGGACCGGGAACGTATCAAGGAGACATGAGATGCCTCAAAATTCGATATTGGAAGTCGAATTGTTCGACGTCTGGGGAATTGACTATATGGGACCCTTCCTTACTTCCTATAAAAATACCTATATACTGGTGGCAGTGGACTACGTGTCTAAATGGGTTGAGGCTCTTCCATCCCCCTCTTGTGATGCAAAAACAGTCATTAAGCTCTTTAAGAGTATAATATTTCCAAGATTTGGAATACGAAGAGCAGTAATAAGTGATGGAGGCTCACACTTTATCGAAAGACAATTTGAAAGCCTTCTCAAGAAGTATGGAGTTACCCATAAACTAGCCTCACCATATCATCCACAAATGAGCGGGCAAGTAGAAGTTTCAAATAGGGAAATAAAGACTATTTTGAAGAAAACAATATCAAGATCAAGGAAGGATTGGTCTTTAAGACTTGACGATGATCTATGGGCCTATCGAACTGCTTACAAGACACCCATTGGAATGACTCCGTTTCGATTAGTTTATGGAAAACCATGTTATATTCCAGTTGAAATAGAGCACAGGGCATATTGGGCAATTAAATGGCTTAATTTTGACCTGAAGAAAGCCGGAGAGAAGAGAAAACTGCAGCTAAATGAACTTAAATAACTACGCCTTGATGCTTATAAACATGCAAGGTCTTACAAGGAGAAAACGAAGAGGTGGCATGACAAGAATATCATGGGCAGAGAATTCCATCAAGGAGACTTGGTATTACTATTCAACTCAAGATTGAAACTCTTTCCTGGGAAGCTGAAATCCAGATGGTCGGGGCCATATCGAGTTGAAAAGGTTTATCCTCATGGAGCTATTGATATATCTAGTGAGTCTACAGGAATTTTCAAAGTAAATGGTCAAAGACTTAAGAGATACTTCGCAAACAATTCTGTTGAGCTGATTGGAGACGAGGAGGGGCAGAGCACACTCCTCAAGCCATATCCCCAAAACTAGGGAGTAACTGAGGGGTCAAGCTAACGACCTTAAACAAGCGCTTCTTGGGAGGCAACCCAAGCTATTTTCATTTTTTTTTAGTCATTTTATTTTATTTTATTTTATTCTTTATTCTATTTTTATTTTTTCGACATGTTAAACGTAAGCAGCGTAAATTGATACGACGCTATGCCGAACGACACAGGCGTGTTGAGGTTATCCGAAGACAACACAGGTCGGGAGTGTTGATGAGCACGCCCGTGTCGCACATTTCTCAACTGCGGCACGCCTGGGCCGAACTGCGGCACGCCTGGGGAGGACGGAGCACGCCTATGTCGCGCTTAAACGGGTCGGGTATTTGCATAAGAGGATGCCCGACACGCCTAGCCCTCTAAAGCCGGCCCAAGCACGCCCTAATTTTCCACTCGCGATACAAGCTTGAAGCAGCTGCCGCCGGTCTCTCTCGAGCAACCGAGGAGCTAACCTGCTGTCTCTCCCTCCCCAACGCCATGAGCAAGCGAGTGAAGACTAGAGGAGGAGCTTCTTCCTCTTCGGCAAAGGACAAGGGAAAGAGAAAAGCTTAGGACTTGGGTAACGATCCTCCTCCGACCTCTTGCCATCCATATGGAATTGTTTTTAGGGATGAGGTTATGAAGTCTAAATTCAGTAAGCTTGAAAAAAGGAAGTTAGTATCTACAAGAACTATAGACTTCTACACGTTGACCGCCCTAGGGTTAAGAGATGACATAACTTGGTTGACCAATAGGATAAGCTGGACCGAATTTATCATGCACCATCATCTTACTTACCCTAGCATCACCCTTGAATTCCTTAGCTCCCTGTCTGCTGAAATACTGCAAGGAAAGGATTGTGAGGAAGGAAAAATAAAATTTAGATTAATGAACCATGAGTTTACCCTTTCTTTAAGTGATTTTAATACGATATTTGATTTTCCTAGCGGAGGGGAGAGGCAAATTCATAGACATTTTATTGATCATCAATTTTGGAGATTAATTTCTGATGACCCTCGCCCTTATGATGCATCTAGGTCTAAATCATTTAACATCCCTAATTTTACTTTTCGTTATCTCCTTAGGTTTATGGCTAATACAATCTCTGGAAGATATGATAGTGCAGGGGTGGCTAGGCAGAGTGAGTTACAATTTTTATGGGCCATGCTAAATGAAGTTAATATTGATTCTGGAGCCTATATGGTTAGACATTTAGTTAAGGTTAGTAATAGCCCATCCGGAGTCATAGTCATAGGTGGTATTATCACTAGGATTGTTGTAGCCTTAGGATGTGAATTGGATGACCTTGAATATTATCCTGCTAGCCCTAGATTGGATTTGGATGCTTGTATAAATATGAAGATGATTGAGGCATTCGACGAGGGGTATCGTTTGGTGTTAAGAAATGGAATTAAAATCCCTCTTCCAAACCCTAAGCAGATGACTGTACGTAATTCATCCAATTGGCTTTTTAGAGATGTCTAGGGACCCTTTCCTACCCCCACTGCCCATGCTCCATCACCCTCTCCTAGGGAGCCATCTCACATAGCCCCTGAGCCATCACATTCGACTCCTGAACCCCCACGGTTTCCTACTGACAATGTTTCTGCAGGGTACTCTTCTTTTGATTTTTCAGGATTTCAATCATCATTCGAAGCTTTCAGGGTCGAGCATACCTCGCACATAGGTGTGTGGGATCGGTATGCCCAAGCTACAGAGGAGCACTATCGTATGGTGACACAACATTTGGATAGGGCAGCTGATTTTTACAGGAGAGCTGATGAGTTTTTCACTGCTGAGTCCGCCCGGAGGGAAGATGATGATAGATTTCGACAGGAGTCCCCGGAGTTTTACTAGGAGCAGCGACGTAAGTGGGCAGAGGAGGATGCTAGTAGCGAAGATGATGACCATTGACCACCTTGAACTATTTTGTGAGTTTCGATGCACATCCTTTACTGCTTATGCTGTCTCTACTTAGATTTTTAGTTTGGTTAGTGCTATTTTGTTTGCATCTTTTCATATATCATAACATTGCATTTTTATATCATCTAGCGTAATACAACTGAATATTGGTCGGATCATGATATTCCTTTTTGCCTATTTGATAAGAGCCCTATTTCACTTCTAACACTCTATAGGTGAGGTATCCAAAAAGGATTTAAATCCCCCATATCGGACAGTACTGATTTTCCATTGGAGACTTACTGCATAACTTGGTTCGGAGAAACACTTTCACTAGAAGTATGATCGAAAAAAAAAACCAAAAACTGGAATTGTTTTCAAGCACCCCTTTGAGACCAAGTAGTTACTGGGGAAACACCTAAAAGGTGCCCCTTTGAGACTAACTAGTTACTGGGGAAATGCTCTCTATAAATTCCTTTCCTTCTCTCTTAGAAAGTGCTCCTTTGAGACCTTTTGATGATAGGTAAGGATGATCCATGCATTAAGGCAGGTAAGTGCCTCTATGCCGGAAATAAGATTGCTCTACGATAGAAGGGATGTCAAATCCGAATTGGTGTCCAATGACTTTAGTCCAACCTTTCACGTGCACTATATAGGGATCTTTCAAACTTGGCAACTAGGAATGACTTGAAAAGATTAAGATCAGATTGTATACCTTTGGATGGTGTCTAGCATTCCCACAAATAAGTTGTCTTTTGAGTTTTCTTTGCTTGAGGACAAGCAAAAGTTTAGGACTAGGGGATTTTGATATGTATAAATCATGCTATGTTTTCACTACTCAATATACATGCATTTTATCTCATTTCATGTCCTAGGCATGTATTTTATCATGATTTAGTTAAGTTTAGCATATTTTGGACAAAAAGACTGCTTTTGGGTGTTTTCCGTGTTAACAGGGCAAAGAAGCAGGCGTATCAAAACAACACAGGCATGTCATCAGTGACACGTGTCGAGTTCCACCTTCAACGCCTGGTTCAAGAAAGACACGCCTGCTCAAAGTGTTGACACGACCGGCGTATCAAAACAATACAGGCGTGTCATCAGTGACACGTCTGTGTCAGGAGTTCCAACGCTCAACACACCCCAGTTCAACCTTCGACACACCCCAATTCAAGCGCAACACGCTCGGTGGGAAGCCCGCGACACGCCTGCACCCTCATTTGGCACGGGCATGTTGTCCTGATTCTGAATTTCCTTTTTCTGCGAGAGCCACGATCTTCGTCTGAATTAAAGGAAAATCTTTTGCCTTAATTAAAGAGGAGGCCAAGGCTATAAAAGAGGAGATATTCTAACCCTAGAGGAGGACGGCGGGTGGTGAAAACGACGACAGAAGAAGGAGGATAAGGAAGGAGTCGACGACAGAGGAACACAGATGACACTAAGTATCATAATTTCTTTCTCTAGCAATTCTTGCCAGACTATGGAGTAGTGTCTTGTAATCTTAGGATGGGGGAGTAGCCCTTGACGATTTATGATGGATGATGTAATCTATACTACTTGAATTATTGTTTGTTTTGATCTGGTTTTTGGATTCTTATTGATAAACCTAAGGAGCTAAGGGGAAGTACCTAACAGTGAACCCAAGTTCCCGAAACCCAGAACCAATTAGGGATTAACTCCTACCAAGTAGCGGTGGTGTATCTATGAGGGCTTGCGGGGGTCTCGTGACAGGTCCCCTTAGCTGATTATGGTCCCGTGTGCAAACCTACCGTGAAAAGGAAATTTAGACTCTAAAGGAACTCTTATGGACTTAATGGATCTATCAAATCCAGTTTTTACCAAGTAACGGAGGTAAGACTAGGGAGGTTTGCGGGGGTCTCGTGACAGGTCCCCTTAGCTGATTATGATCCCCTACGCTCGAATACCATGACAGGTAAATTGAGTTTGATAGGTACAGTTAGCGTAGACCTCGAAAGGGGTCGTTGATTTACCTTAGGATAGGTTCCATCAAAACAACTCTAATAGGGGTAGGAAAGAATTAAATCACCTTATAAATCGTCGACGTGGTGAAACCCATATCCTGAGATTCTCCTCAACTATTGACTTTTAGCTCGTTCTTCTCATTCGTTGTTCTTGACTGCTCAGTGTCTTTGCTTAATCCACAAATTGATTGACTAGATAACTTGGTATCACGATCATTCGGTAATTGTCCCAATCCCTATGGGATCGATATTTTTATTACTTGACGACAACCGTGCACTTGCGGAAAATAAGACATCATCTACCCAAAAGGCCTCATGCCAAAGGAGATATCTTTTCATCTTATAAGAACATGATCTTTTCCATGTCTTACCAATGTGGGACTTTGATTGTATTCTCAATACTTCAACATGAGTAACTTGGACTCGGTCTAAGCCAAGAGTCTGGGGAAGACAAAGAGGTTTAACTTCGAGGCTAGTGAATAAGCACTGCCAATGTTTTGCGGCGTATGGATCCTCATGGTGGCACGTAGGCTTACCGAGAGTATTATGCTAAAAGTGACTAATTGTGTACCACATCTTAATTTAAACGGTGAGATAGAATTTCAGATTGTGGTGTATAATGTTCGTTGACTCATATGATTGTCTTACAATTTGTATTCGAGTCATTTGAGTCTTGATGATTAGTAGGGTACACAAAATTGAGATATTAAGCATCAAATATCACTAACATCTCTCTATTTTGTGCAATAGAGATATGACTGTAATAAAGAATATTATATTGGATCTCGTGAATGGAGACAAGATGAACAGTGACAATTATGATATTTGGTACTGAAAAGTTCAATTTGTCTTCGAGGAACAAGAACTCGGAAAGGTTCTTAAACATGAGATGGTAGACCCCGAGGAGGGTACCACAATACAAGCAAGACGGGATCAGGAGATATATCATGCTTGGAAAAAGAAGGATGGTCAAACTAGGGTAATTCTTCTTAGTATGATGAACTCCTAAGTTAAGGATTATGACCTATAAATTCATTACATATAAGAAGAGGCTCAATCATACTATGAAGTAGCATTTAATACATATGTCAAGTATGATTACCTCTCTGAAGAATATGGGGGAGTCTATGTCGAAAGAGCTTCAAGTACTAGGAGTGATCCAGTTCTTACCTAACTCCTGTGATATAGTTAAGACCTATCTCACACACACTAAGAGTATTCGTACTTTTATAGTTGTGAGTAGGCACTTTGAGTTTGAAGAGGAGTTCTAGGAGGTGATCAAGTCAGCTTCAGGTCATGCTAACTTTGCGGAGTTGAGTAAGGGCTCCCTGGGTACAAAGCGTAAGTGGTGCAAGCATGAGAAGAAGACCAAAGATCAAGGTAAGAAGAAGTCATTTGTAAAAATAAATGAGAAAGAACAAAAACACATGAAGAAGGAGATCGAAAAGAGAAATGCCCGATGCTACATGTGTGGTAAGCTTGGGCATTTCGCATGCGAGTTTAGTGAGCGAAAGATACATCCTTCTTCTTCACATGGTTTGAGTTATGTGTCATCTAGTATGATGTTCACTAACTCTTTTCATTTATGAATTAGACTCAGGAGTCACATACCATGTAGCTTATGACAGGAGTACATACATGGAATTCCATCATTTAAGTCCACATGCGAGATGGTTATATGTGGGAAATAGAGCATTTGTGGAAGTGAGAGGGATTGACATTTGTAAGCTATTGCTACAAAGAAATCAAGTTTTGTATCTCCATGACGTGTTGTATACTCCAGCGATAAGGCAGAATCTCATTTCTATTCGTTGTCTAGACCAATTAGGATGTTGTGTATTAATTGAAAACTCTAGAGTTTCTATCTCGTATGATTCTATCTCGTATGACAGTTCTTTAATTTGTTCCAGTTTAGTCTATGAAGAATTTATGTACTGAACTTGATTTCATTTCATGAGTTTTATCATGCTTCTCCTATTGCTTTTGCATCTGATAGTGTAGTAGATAATGTAACTGCATGACATACATAGGACAAGAGAGAATGAGTTGGTTAGCAGCGAGTAGCCTATTGGGCTCGCTAGCCAAGGTCGAGTTGCCCTTATATGAGTTTTGTCTGGCAAGCAAAACTACGAGAAAACCATTTGGGAAAGCATTGAAGAATTTATGTACTGAACGTGATTTCATTTCATGAGTTTTATCATGCTTCTCCTATTGCTTTTGCATCTGATAGTGTAGTAGATGATGTAACTGCATGGCATACATAGGACAAGAGAGAATGAGCCGGTTAGCAGCGAGTAGCCTATTGGGCTCGCTAGCCAAGGTCGAGTTGCCCTTATATGAGTTTTGTCTGGCAAGAAAAACTACGAGAAAACCATTTGGGAAAGCAATGAGAGTTGGAACTCCATTACAATTCCGACATTTGCGAACCCATGAATGTGAGAGCCTGAAATGGGACCACATATTTTATTATGTTTATAGACGACCACACACATTTTGGTTATGTCTACCTGATCTCATGTAAGTCTGAGATATTAGAGTATTTTAGGAGGTTTATTAGCGAGATTAAAAATCAGCTAGACTTGAGGGTGAAAACTCTCAGAATTGATCGTGGGCATGAGTATCTGTCTGAACAGTTCAAAGAGCTCGATTTGAAAAAGACATTACAAGACAGTTGACTATTCCTGCTACTCCTCACAGAATGAAGTCACTGAGAGAAGGAATAGGACTCTATTGGAGATGATGAGATCTATGATAGTGTAGACAAATTTATTTATCTCTCATTGGGGGATGTTTTATTGACTATAGCCTACATCCTTAATCGTGTTCCAACGAAGTCTATAGTCAATATCTCATACGAACTTTGGACAGGGAGGCAACCTGCCCTTAGTCATTTGAGGCTATATTTCTCAAAAATGATTTTCCTAAAAGAGGAGAAATCAATCGAGACTTCACATTCCATGAGATGGATGAGCCTAGCATCTTAGTCGAGCCTAGCGACAGGATTCAAGACCCTGTTATGGATCTTGGTCTTAGTAAATGATACTACTGTTACCTCTTCTCTGTGAACTGGGTAAGAATGCTCGTGTGTAAGACACTATCCGAACCAAGTAATCGGTTCGGCAAGGGAAGCAAGGTAGAATGGTTCAGACATGCCCGTCTGGGGCAATTGGGACGGGGGGACAGTTGGAGGTAGTTGGCATGGCGGCGCGATCGCGGAGATCATTTTGGTATGGGGCGGATAAAAATCGGCTCGGTTTAATAGGCCCAGAAATGGTTTGGTGCGGGAAATAGAGGAATTGGTTCGGGCTACTGGGGAGAACCTTAGGGCTACGCCACACGTGAGCCACAGATTTAGGTTAGTTTCGTCGAAGGCAAATGGTTGAAAGGGACAGGCTAGCATATTTCCTGAAATGTAGATAAGAAGTTGTTACACAATAGAAGGGGGACCCCCACATAATATTCGAGGAGCCTTCGCTCCTCGTGTCTGTAACAGAATGATTCTCCAGATGGGCAAGGTGGCCACGTGTACGACGAGGAAGGTTTGCGATGCAACTACTGGCTAGAGGAAGAGAATAAAAGGGAGAAGTAGGGCAGAAGAGAAGGGGATCCGTATTATTCCAACTAGCAAGAGACGAAGGCATATTCTGAAGAGGAGAGCAACCACATTCGCCGGAGAAGGAGCTAAGGAGAGTAAACCCCCTAAGCTTCCTTCGCGCCCCACTGCGTTGAAAGGAAGTCTACAGATCTTCTTCCCCATCACTGCATCAGTTGGCGTCGTCTGTGGGAACATCTGAGTAAGGCATAGAGATGCAACCAGAGAAGATACAACACCCGGAAACCTCCATTGCGGAGGAAAACCCCATCACGATACTACCGTCACAACTGAGAGCCATGGTGGACAACGCTGTGGCTGAGGCCCTTGCCAGAGAAAGAAGAAGGATGGGGTACCTTCATCCTCATTCTGAAGAATCTTCCTCTCGTGGACAGCCACCAGAGATGCCCCCTCCACCTCGTACCACCACTAACATCGAAGCATTTCCTGGAGAAGGGCTAGGGGGGTGAGTACATCAGACCACTTTACCATTAACCCAGAATCTACGAGAAGAGCAGGACAAAAGCCGGTCGAACAGGGCTCCAGAGATTTACGAGCCCAGCCCTTTCACCATGGATATTCTTTTCGAAATCCCTCCGTCATACTTCAGGAATCTCCAAGTAGACAAGTACGATGGCACAACAGATCCAGAAGAACACCTATCACAGTTTGCTGGAGCAGCCTTGCTTCACTGCTATACCAACGCCCTTAAGTGCCGAGTCTTCCGGACCACCCTAACTGACTCGGCACAAAAATGGTTCAACACCCTGTCCCTGAGGTATATTACTTGTTTTGCCGATTTTCAGGGGATGTTCCGCCAAGAGTTCGCCAGCTGCAAGGCGTACAAGCATGATGCTTCCATCCTGCTGAACATTACGCAGGGGCCCTCGGAATCACTCAGAGGGTATCTTCACTGGTTCACTTCCACCGCCAGAAGCATCCCTTCAGCAAGGTCGGATGCTTTCAGAGTGGCCATTCCGCACGGGCTGAGGGAGGGTCCCTTCCTCAGCTCACTTTTGAGGAAGCCCGCGAACAACTACGAGGAGATATTAAGCCGTGCGGAGAAGTATATCAACGAGGAAGAAGGGCTGAAAGTGTGGAGAGCCGAACGAGCCTCCGCGATGGTCCTTGCCGAAAGGAATCATCCCACAGCCCCTCGAGCACCTCCCAGACGGGAATATGTACGACCTTTGCTATCGGAGGCCCCCAGGCCTCAATTATTGCTACAGGACGTTCGCCCCGCACAGTCGTTGCAGATCATGGCTGCCGATGTAGTCCCTCCCTTGAGGACTTGTAAGGAGCGGAAGATGGAATTCTACGACCAGCAAGGTCTCTTACAGCGGCCCACGGGATATAGGGGAGTGTCTTGCAACCCTCCCACCCCGTTCTTTTGCCAGTACCTTATGGAGTACGACCACGCTAGTGGCCGATGTTTCAAATTGCAAGAAGAACTGGAGCACCTCCGAGCCGCTTACCCACAACTGCGGCCTCAGACTGGAGGACCGACACGGTGAGGCCCACGACCCAATGTGGCTCATCCGGGGCCATATAACCAACGGCCGCAGGTTACTTTTCCTCCGAATCCCGACCCATGAGGCTATCTCACAAGGGGGCCCATCAGGTGAGGGCCCATCATCTGATATGAATAATGCCCTCACACGGGGGGTTATTCACGTTATTGCAAGAGGACCCACTGATAGGGATTCCAACCGGTCACGGAAATCATATGCCCGTCTCATGGAAAGCTTGGCTATAGCCACTGATCAAGCTGTTCAAACAGTGCCGCCGATTCCATTCGGACCAGAAGATCTCCGAGGTGTTCTGTTGCCTCACACGGATGCCTTGGTGATCTGTATTTCCCTGGCCAACTATGAAGTGGCCAGGATACTAGTTGATTCGGAGAGTTCTGTCAATATCCTCTTCCAAGAGGCTTTTGGACAGATGCAGCTGGAAAACGCTCAGCTAGAAGACGTGGCCACACCCCTCTTTGGGTTCGCTGGACATGTGGTCCACCCCACAGGGTAGATTTCGTTGCCCCTGACTCTGGGCACCAAGCCCAGCCAAAAAACCAATATAGTGTCTTTTCTTATTGTGGACGCTCTGTCTACCTATAATGTCATTTTGGGTCGCCCCTTCCTCTCCATTTTTCAGGTGGTGGCTTCTCCGTATCACCAAAAGGTGAAATTTCCAGTCGAGCAACTGATTGGGGAAGTCAAAGGCGAGCAGAAGGCTACAAGAAGCTGCTACGTGCAAATGGTCCGGGATGACCAAAAGAAGGCCCGAACCGATGACCTCAAGGGGAAGGCCATCGTGATTTCTAATGTCTGCGTGCTGAAAGAATCTCCTCCCAAGGCGGACAAAATAGAGGAAGGAGAGCTTATGGAAATAGCTCTCGGAAAGGCCACTCGGGTGGCACAACAGCTGGAGGCCAAAGAGGAACTGGTGGTCTGCTTAAGGAAGAACGAAGACATCTTCGCCGGAGATGTGCATAACCTTACGGGAATCGACCCTCACGTTGTTGAACATCACCTCAACATTACCAGAGGAGTCCGACCCATCCAACAGAAGCGGCGACATTTTGGACCCAAGAAGGACAAGGTGATAGCGGAAGAAATAAAAATGCAGGGGCTACATACCAACGGCTCATGGATAAGATCTTTGCAGAGCAAAAAGGGAAAAATATGGAAGTTTATGTCTACGATATCCTGGTCAAATCAAAAACCACTCGGGATTTGGTTAAGGATCTAAATGAAACTTTCGCTACCTTGAGGCGGTATAACATGAAGTTGAACCCTAAAAAATATCTGTTCGGGGTGAAGAGCGGGAAATTCTTGGGATATATGGTAACTGAGAAGGGACTGCAGGCTAACCCAGAGAAGGTGCAAGCCTTATGCAATATGAAGTTACCCACTAATTTGCGAGAGACTCAAAAGCTAGTGGGGAGAATTGTTTCCTTGTCTCGATTTATAGCCAGATCGGCGGACAAGGGGCTACCTTTCTTCAAGATTTTGTGCAAAGCTACTAAATTTCAATGGGATGATCAGTGTGAGCAGGCTTTCCAAGAGCTGAAGAAGTATCTAGCTGGGCTTTCGCTGTTAGCCAAGCCAGTGGTAGGAGAGCCATTGTGGATGTATTTAGCCGTCTCAGAAGGAGCTATCAGTTTAGTTTTGTTGAAGCAAGAAGGTTCTCATCAGCAACCTATCTATTATACCAGCCATATCCTGAAAGGGGTTGAATCCCGTTACACGAAGCTGGAGAAGTTGACATATATTCTAGTTTTGACAGCCCGCAAGTTGAGGCCATACTTTCTGGCTCATCCTATCAATGTTTTGACTCACAGTGAGTTAGGCAAGGTGGTTACTAAGTCTAATTTTTCTAGGAGACTGGCTAAATGGGTCATAGAACTAAGTGAATATGACATTCACTACCAACCCCGAACCGTTATCAAGGCTCAGGCTCTCACTGATTTTCTAGCCGAGGTACCTATTAGTTCAGAAAATGGCTCGTCGGCAAAAGAAGAAGGATCGGAGGCATGAAATGTATTTGTGGATGGCTCTTCTAGGTCTGCAGGTAGTGGGGTGGGAGTCCCATTGATATCTCCTGAGAAAGAAGAAACTCGCATAGCCATGCGCCTGGGATATCGAGCGTCCAACAATGAAGCTGAATATGAAGCTATTTTAGCAGGGTTACAAGCCACCAGGGTTGTGGGAGCATTCGGACTCCCAGTTGGTGGTATCACAACTTCAAGGCTCTTTCATGGTTCGGGAAGAAAGGTTACAAAAATATTTGAAGGCTTTCGAGAAGGAAAAGACTCATTTTCGTCAAGTCCTCTTAAAGCAGATTCTAAGGGAGAACAATGGGAAGGCGAATGAATTGGCCCGGTTGGCTAGCGCAATGGAAGGGGTGAAGCAGCTTGAAACGGTTTGTGTGGAAGTCCCTACCTCTTTGGTGATATACAATGTGAAAGAAATTGTACTTGAGCCCGATTCGATCCCTGATTGGAGGACTGACATTATAACATATCTACAGCAAGGAAAAGTCCCGGAAGAAAGAGGGGTGGCATCTGTTTTAATGAGTAGGGCAACATGGTTCACCATCCTAAACGGAGACTTGTACAAGACATCTTTTGGACGCCTCCTGCTGAAGTATTTGGGAAGGGAAGATGCTGAATGGGTACTCCGGAAAATCCACGAAGGTTGCTGTATTAATCATTTGGGAGGGAGATCTTTGGCGAGGAAAGTTTTGTTAGCAGGATACTTTTGGCCCACCCTCCAACAAGATGCAACTCATATAGTGCAAACCTGCTCGTCCTGTCAAAAGCATAGCAACTGGTCCGAACGATCGACTGAATTAATGAAAGCTATTGTTGCTTCATATCCTTTCGATCAGTGGGGAATGGATATAGTGGGTCCCATGCCTGTGGCACCGCTGTAGAAAAAAATTCTTATTGGTGGCTGTGGATTATTTCTCCAAGTGGGTGGAAGCAGAGCCCCTTGCCAAAATTACTGAGAATGTTGTGATACAATTCCTGTGGAAGAATATTGTTTGCCGGTATGGTATTCCTCGGAGGTTAGTTAGTGACCACGGGCGACAGTTCCAGGGCAAGAAGATCAAGGAATGGTGCCGGAGCCTTAATATTCAGCAGACATTCACTTCGGTAGCCTATCCTCAAGCTAACGGGCAGGTCAAAGTCACTAATAGAATCCTTATCCAAGGACTGAAGACTAAATTGAGGGCTCAGAAAGGAAATTGGGTGGAAGAGTTGCCCGGGATCTTGTGGGCCTACCGAACCACGCCAAAAACTGCAACAGATGAAACTCCTTTCAGCCTGGTATACGGGACGGAGGTTGTTATTCCGGTGGAGGCCCTTTTAAGTAGTGCTCGCGTAGAAGTTTACGAGCCAGAGCAGAACTAAATTATTCGGAGCACTGAGTTGGACTTGGTGGAAGAAAAGAGGGAATTGGCATGGAGGCGAGCATAATTTTACAAACGGAGGGTACAACAAGCCTTTAACAAAAGGGTAATGCCTCGAAGATTTCAAGAGGGGGATTTGGTTCTGCGCAAAGTTAATCCCGCTGGAGATCCCGGAAAGTTAGCCCTAAACTGGAAGGGCCCCTACGAAGTGATGCGCCGCGTAGAAGGATCAGCGTATTATCTGAAAGATGAGCAGGGCAAGGAATTTCCTCGACCCTGGAATGTTGTACACTTAAAACATTTTTATACTGTGTAAGGGGTGATGGATGAAAGAAGGAATTGAGAGGTTCCCGGAGAAATGTATTTGACAATTTGCTATATTGATTAGATGTATGGCAAACCCAAATCTGATTGATGAATCATTTACATTAATATTATATCCTCTTTGGCGGGCTATGAAAAGAAAAGAAGATAAAGAGGGAGCCGTGTCCCGAAGCAATACATCAAGTTATAATCTAAAACGATTTGGAGGATAGCATCGGAAGTCGGTTTCCCAGTGTAAGAAAAGAGCAAGATGATTCGCAGGGGGTAGTCCTTGGTCAACATACTGCCGAACCACCTCATTAAATCCATCTTGGAAGGTGGCACGCATCAGGATTATTAATTGCTCTTGTCGGTTCGAACGGTCAGGACTTCGATTTCGATGAAGCCTGTGGCAATTTTCTTGATGCTCCCAGAGGGCTCGATGCATTTCGCTATAACGCTGGGATATTTCTATAATAGAATCAACCAGGACCGAGATGTCATCCGCTCGGGAAGTTTGGTTCTGCTGAAGGAGCCTTGTCATGTCCATCATATTTTGGCGTATTGAAGTCGAAATTCCCTCTACCACCTCCGTGTTGGATCTGGTACGAATGAGCTCATTGCTCAGCCTCTGGAGGGACGTTTCTTGCCTGCGGATATGGGCGTGAGCATGCGCCCTAGAGGTTATTAAGGAGGAGTTTTCTTGTACCTCCATGCACAGGCGGGTGCAGAGATCCCCTATTTTGTCCTCCGCCCTCTGGTGTTGAACCCGCAGGTTTGCGATGATCTCAGAGTCCCTTTGTTTTTCCCGAAGGAGTTCCGCTACCTGTTTTTGAAGGTCTGTTAATTCTTGAGGAGGGGGAGTCTCTCTGTCAGATTGCTCTAGCTGAACGTCCTACCGAATAAGTAGTGACTCTGTATGAGCCCGCTGTTGTTCTTGTAATGCCGCTATAGTTTTGGCATCCTTTTGGTGTTGGCAACGAGCCTCTGTCAGTTGCTCCTGGCATTGTTTCAGCTGCTGTGACAGGGACTACTCTCGGTTCTGGGCAGTTGTCTGATCCTCCCACCACTATTGCTCCCATTTTAGAGATTGAACCTGATATTGCTGGAAGGAGCGGTCCAGTTCTTGATAATTGGTGAAGGCCTGGAGATCATTCATTAAAAATAAATCATCAAGCGAAGAAAGTCAGAGAAGTCAGTTTGAGGAACATACCAATTCCATAGCGTGGCGTAGGCCTTCCATCCAGGGGATTAGTTCTTCTAAGTTTAAGATTCGAAGACCCCGGGTAGAAGAAGAAGAAGGGACGGATGACACCAGAGGCGAAGGTTCACTTATGATGGGGGGAGGAAAGATGGGAGCTGGAGGGTGTGTTGGGAGGTTCAGAAGGAAAAGAAGAAGGAGCTCTCGTTTGGAGGCTCAAAGAGATAGGGGTCGAGAAAGAAGAAGCAGAAGTGGGGGGGGGGGGGGGTGGAAGACTCAATGTGGTTAGCTGTGAAATGGGCACGGAAGAATCTGCAGAAGGGGATTGGTCCAGTGAGAAGTTTGGTGAGGAAGATATAGAGAGCACTGGGGTGGAAAGCTCTCCACTGGGGAGGGGAAAAGTGGAAGGACCCCGGTTTGTGTCTAGAAGAGAAGAAAGGTCTCCCAAGTTATAGGCATCAGGGGAAAATGAAGATGGGGGAATCTCGACTACCATGGGTTCAGGTGTAAGAGAATGCTCTGGGGAAAGAGAAGGAGGGGATGCAGGAACGTCTGTCGTCGACAAGCACTAATGCACCACTCCTCTGTACACTAACACACCACTCCTCTGTGTTCAGCCTCAGGATGTGATAGGGAAGGGGGCGATTTGTGGATACCTAAGGCGGAAGGGAAAAAGACGGGAGAGTTAGGGTTTACAAGCAACATTGGAGATGAGGATGGGCTGGCTACCCTAGTCTCATCTGGAGTGGTGGCAACGGGGGTTTCAGAAGAACGAGGAGGAGAAGGGAGAGATGAGACAGATGTGGTGGTGATGGATGAAGGTAAGAGAGAAGGTGAAGGCGAAAGGGCTGCTAACTGTTGGCCCTCACTCCGCCTGGATTCTTGAAAGCGCTTTGCCATTTCCCGTTGGAAAAAGGAATATATCCTACCTGCTGGAGAAAGAAAAGAAGCACTGGAGTTAATGGCTGGAACGCCGAAGGATGGCGGTGGCAAGAAAGAAGGACAAAGAAGAAGGAAAAGACGAAAAAGCGAATAGAAAAGATGAAAACGGAGAAGAGGAAAGATGAAGCATCTTATATAAAAGGGGGTGTTAAATGGGCTTGCAATGTCAATTGGGTTGTAGAAGGGGCCTTGGGGAAAAAGGGAATTGATGATTTATTCCTCTAATGACCTACTATCCGTTAAAACCCTTATCTTAATATGCTGAAGTGAACGAGGGCAACCAACTTCAAGATGAATGAAGAAATGATGGTAGTATGAAGGCAGATCCCGGGATCAAATTAGCACATTTTTATGCGGATGGACATTGGTCGCTGTTATTTTTATCCTCGTGTGGTGGCGGAACGGAAGAGTTGAGCTTATTACTCAACTATATATAATTTCATCCCCGTGTGGTGGCGGAACGGAAGAGTTGAGTTCATTTCTCAACTATATATTATTTTATCCCCGTGTGGTGGCTGAACGGAAGAGTTGAGTTTATTCCTCAACTATCTATTATTTTATCCCTGTGCGATGGTGGAATGGAAGAGTTGAGTTTATTCCTCAACTATCTATTATTTTATCCTCGTGTGGTGGCGGAACGAAAGAGTTGAGTTTATTCCTCAACTATATATTATTTTATCCCCTGGTGGAATGGAAGAGTTGAGTTTATTCCTCAACTATATATTATTTTATCCTCGTGCGATGGTGGAATGAAAGAACTGAGTATTCCTCAGTTATATATTATTTTTTATCTCCGTGCGATGGTGGAACGGAAGAACTAAGCATTCCTCAGTTATATATTATTTTATCCCCGTGCAGTGGTGGAACGGAAGAGTTGAGTTTATTCCTCAACTATATATTATTTTATCCCAGTGCGGTGGTGGAACAGAAGAACTGAGCATTCCTCAGTTATATATTATTTTATCCCCGTGCGATGGTGGAACGGAAGAACTGAGCACTCCTCAGTTATAGATTATTTTATTCTCGTGCAGTGGAAGTGTATACACGATTCCTGCATAATGAAAGGGCGGAGAAGTTGTCTGTTTATTTAATTTTTGTATTATCTCAGAGAAGTATAAAATTTGACATAGCCGGAGGAATGTCGGAAGAAGAAGGTAAGTGGGAAAGGATATAGGCGAAAGCTTATATGGCAGAAAGTTCATTACTTTGGAAAGGCTACATGTTACAATTTCTCCACAAGAAGAAAATAACAAAAGAAGCCCTTATTCATAGGGTGTTACAGTTCTTTGTTGGAAAGTACTGAAGGAGCTGTTAGGATCCTTGGAATAGCTAGAGGGGGGGGGTGAATAGCGTAGATGAAATTCGCTCGCGTTTGTGTCTACAATTTCGTTAGTGCGCAGCGGAAATAGAAATAATAAAAGCGATAACGAAATAGACAACAAGCTAACACAATGATATAACGTGGTTCGGAACCGCACGGTTCCTACTCCACGGATCGAGCTCTAAAGAGCCCTAGTGATGCACACGCACTCACTGATGATAAACACTCCTTCTCGACACAAGTCGGAGGCGGAGAACCCCCTTACAATAAATCTTACAACAGTAAGAATGGAATACAAGCAATATACAATGTAAATATGAAATACAAGTAAAGAAAAGACTTTACAACACTTGTTTTGATTGCTTGAATGCTTGGTTGCTTGCTTGCACTTGGAGACCTGATTTGCACCAACAAATCGCCCCAATAGCCCTCAAGAACCGGTTACTTTTTCCTCCATCACGAGCTCCATATATAGCTTCAACCTGTGCTGGAAAAAGTCTATCAGTCGACTGATCGAGACCATTAGTCGACTGATGCCACTGTTGTCGTGAGACAACGGCTAGTTCCACGTTGGATAAGTCCAACGGAACTACTATCAGTCGACTGATTGTGACCATCAGTCGACTGATGAAGTCCTCACTCGACCAGTCGAGTCTCGACTCCATTCTTTGGCCGAATTCTTGAGCACCGATCCGATCACACGATCACGATCGCTGAGCATCGTCGATCGCTAACCTATGGCGGTCGCGCTAGGCCATAACCCGCAGTCAAACCCTAGTTGACTCGGTCCAGTCGACTGCCACATGGCACCAGTCGACTGGCACACCTCAACCATGAGGTTTTAACTCAAGTATGGTTCCCCCATACTTGCTAGACCACCCTTAGCCTAGACCTAAGCCTTCTAGTCACCTCCATCAGCCTCACGCCTCTCGGATCCCTCCAAGTCATCCATGACTTGTTCATCCATCGCGCTAGCCTTAGTGCTTCCGCGGCTATGTCATGCTAACGGTGTCTACACCGCCAAGGCACATTGGACTTACGCCGCCAAGACTCCGCTTGGACTTTACGCCGCCAACCATTGGACTTATGCTGCCAAGACTCCCGCTTGGACTTTACGCCGCCAATATCAAACCCTTGGACTTCTCAAATGCCAAGGCTCAAGCTTGGACTTTCCCTTGCCAACCCATGTTGGACTTTCCATGCCAAGACCATGCTTGGACTTTCCTTGCCAACCCATGTGGGACTTTACATTGCCAAGTGTCCGACTTGGACTTTCCATGACAATTATATTGTCATATGTTTTTGTCGAAACATCAAAACACATCAAAACATCACTCGAGCCAAACTCGAGTCCTGGTCAATCGTGACCTGGGCTGATTGCACCAACAATCTCCCCCTTTTTGATGTTTGACAAAAACCAAACAAATAATTGAGTTAGAATACTAACTCAATTCCTTTACCAATTATCCCAAATGTTCTCCCCCAAACATTCTCCCCCTTTTTGACTAACATCAAAAAGGTTTTCTCTCCAAGGAGGTCAATGTCTCATATCCCAATGAGATCTTACAATCTCCCCCTTGATCCAAAAATACCTAGGATGCCTACCATCTTCCTAGTGATAAGTCCCATATCACTCAAGAGAGGCAATCCTATTCACTCTCCCAATTTCCAAATTGGGTGTCTAAAAATCCATAAATTTCCCAAATTGATAACATTCTCCCCTTCAAGGAGAAAAACACATCCATCATCCCAAGATGGATATCTCCCCCTAAAGGCTTACTCCCCCTTGACCATTGCACCAACAATGTCCTTGGGAAGTCCCTAAGCCAATAGAAACTCTAAACCATCAAAATTAAGGTTAGAAATTCAACATTGAACTTTCTACACCTTAAAATTGATACAAACCCTAAACAACTCTCCTAATCCATATCCAATAGCTTTTCACCCTTTATAATGCTTCCCAAAGCATATCCTAGGGTTAGGAGTGGTTAGGGACCTTTGCCATGGCTGAACACGGACTAACTAAACTTAGTTTTCCGAAATCAGCCTTGGCAATGACTGTCGCTACTACCAATCACAAGATTATCAATGACCGCCACTGTAGAAGCTGATCGATAATCAAATTTCCGAATTTCAGTTATCAGAAATGAGTTTCAGAAAATCATAACTAATTATACGTATATCGAAAAATCACGAAATTTGATACGTATAATACCTATGACCAATATAATGGGTGAAAAATGTTTGAAAATTATTTTACCCATAAAATAGTAAATTTGATACAAAACTCAAAACCATTGAAATTTTCAATATTTTGGCCCTATTTTGTATCAACTTCATCAATGGTGATTGCTATCAAAAGATAGACTTCACCAAGGTTTTCTAAAATGATTTTAAAATGTTTTCAAGACCTTATCTTGGATCATATTCCTTGGGCTCTATGTGTGTGACTTGTACACGAGCTCTCCTAATGATCCACTACTAAAATTAGATGAGTTTTAGTTCATCTAGATGCAAAAACTATGCACCTTGAACTTAACTCATATCCTAGCATCTCACATGTATCTAGGGTGTATACATACACATACATGTCAATTAGATGTGAGATGTGGGTTTTGTTCTCCCTAATCTAGGGGTTCAAGCATTTTTCTAAGGAAACTCTACTTGATTCCCTTATAAATGGGACTCCAAGTCATGCCATAGTCCTTAAATCAATTTTAATCAATTTAAATGCATGAAATGATCATGGCATAAAGATAGCAATAATTAAGCATGGCCAATGATCATGATGTCACGGCATATGATAAAATCTAAAAACACATGACATTGGTCCTTAATCCCTAAGCATAATCATGACATATAAGATGATTAAGAATAAACATGATGTCATGACATGGCATATGATAGCAATACAATTATACAAATATTCATTCATACACACAAGATTTTTCAGAAATAAGGATTTCATTTAACTTAAATTTGTCTTTTGCAATCAAAATGGAGATTGACTATGCTCAATCTCACTACAAAAATGACATCCACAAAAAAAATAATATCCTCTAATCATCCGTAGGAGGTGGCGGTGGAGGTGGCTGCTGACTCAGAGTCCAGGCCCGCATCATCTCTAGCATATCGCGCTGATGCTGCTCTATGCGGCCCTGGGTCTCCTCCATCCTATCGAGACGTGTGCCAGCCTGGCACGCTCGCCAATAACTCACGGCTGGAGTCAACCGATCACTGGTAATCCTCAATCTGGACTCACCGGGGCCACGACGAATGATGGACCACATGATGTCTCTGCGGCATCCGTCATCCTCATCGAGGTGTCCGTGCATCCTCGTCGTCCTCTGCGCATCTCGGGTGGCGAGGAGGCATGCCTGTGTGCCACTGGGTGGTCGAGGCGCCAACTCCATCATCGCGCCCATCCAGTAAGCCGCTAAGGAGAAGTTACGATATCTGATACACTTAGAGCTGGATGTTAATGCCTACGAGTCGAGCCATCTGTGATGATATGTCCAAATGGCATATGCACTTTCCCTTAGGAAGTGAAGTGCACAATGCAATGGAAGATGTTCAATGCAAAGTTTATGTCTAAGCGATGACGCATGGCATATAGAAGAAAGAGATGGGGAGGCCGAATCTTGGCGGACCAGAGTGACAATAGGCGAACACCCAACAATGACCTTATAAAGGACATTGTCAAAAGTGTATAACTCGGTGATAGGAAATAAATTCGGGCGGTGGGCAAAAATATGCTCATGCATGGACTCCATAGAGATGTGGGCAAAAGGCTCAGGTAGAGGAAAGTCCATGGTAGGGTAAAAGATGAAGGTGTCATCTGAAGGCCTACACTCGAGAAACTCCTGCAGTATTGCAGGAGTGAACTCTAAGTCGCGTTTTGCAACGCGAGTAGTGTATGTAGGGCCGTCATCTACCTTTTTAAGGTTTTGGTAAAATTCCTTAATGAGGTCATCATTGATTGGATGTGTGCACAAGACAATCTTCATCAAATTGTAGTATGCAATTAGTTCCATGACGTCACTACAATGCCTATTGAAGAAATCTCTATCTATGTACCGAACCAACATAGGTTGGTAGAACCGAGAGTCACTCTCGGATGGATCATTCCTACGGGCTCTCCTATTATGAATGTAATGTGATGATATGCAATGCAATGACAACAATACGCGATTAGATAAACCTACATTGTAATGGAAATAAAAATTAGGGCTCGGAAAGAAAAATCGTTACTTAGGCGCCATGTGTGTGCCGGAGGGAAGACTCAAAAGTTGTTGAGGATCGTCGGAAAAGTCGCCGGAAAGCGTCAGCCGCCGGAACCCTAACTGGAGCAAGGGAACAAAAACCTAAACCGCGTGAACTAGGCTCGAAACAAGTGAAAAATGGAAGAGGAAGGGCTTATCTGTCAAACCTAATATCTTGGATGATTGGGACGGCTGGAGGAGTCGATCGAAGAGGAAGACGACGATCGGAGAGGGAAAGAAGAAGGAGAACTCGTCGCGTGAAGACGCCGAACCCTAGCGGTTCGGCGTTATATCGCGATCACGATCGGCGATGTGAGCATCGATCGATCGCGGTCGCGTTATCGAGTTTTCGAATCGGCGATCGCTCGGTTCGGCAATCGATCGAACTCTCTGGCGTGCTCTGATAGCATCGGCCGGATCGATGTGCATATCACTCGACCGCTCGTCGAGCACTCGTGATGGCCTTCGGCCTCGGTGAAACAGATACCATCGATCGTGATGGACCTCATCGATCCGATGATGTTCGATCGATCAGTCATGGAGCTAGCACTCGATGGTATGGTGTATAAATGCGTGCTCTGATGTTATCGATCGTGATAATCGTATCGATCGATTTTATCATCTTAATGTTCCATTTTATCACGTTAGATCTTGTATTTTGAATGTATTGATGTTATACTTTTATTTATGTATTTGTTAATGTATCTTAATGTTTTATTTCATTTTTGCAAACATTAACATTCAATGATTTCCAAAACCTAACATCTCACCCTTTCTAAGTGTTGAAATACACAATCAAGGTAAAAGACTTGTTTTGTGAGATGTAATTTATCCTAGACATTCATTCCATGCAAACATATGGTAAAACATATGAAGCATGGTGAATACAAGACACTAAGTTGTGTGGCACTTGAGTATCACCCTAGATATTACCTTTACATCTTAACCACACATTTCTTGATACATGACCTTCCCAAGTGTGTCAATAATCAAAGGTACACACTATGACCTCTAAATCTAGATCGTGTCAATTTTATTGATTTTCATGTTTTCAAGATATATATATTGACACAACCTAAAATTTTGAGATTAAGACTCAAGGATATTTCCAAAGTAACCATAACCTTGAAAGTAGCCTTAAAGTGCCACCTTTATTGTGGTTGAGTTAACTACCCATCCAATCAAGGTTGGCACACCCTAAAACCATCTTAGCGTGAATCAATCACGCTCTTAGGAACCCAAAATCGATTTGAGCTCCTAGGGTTAATTAGATATTCCTTAGGGATAACCTCCCTAGATACCTTCCTAATGACCCTCCTAGGCTTATTAGCCTTGGTCATTTGGGTCTTACCTAGGTTGACTCTAGGGGTAGCTCCCCTTGCAACCTTCTTAGTGGCTTCCCTAAGTTTCCTAGAAACCCTAGCCACTAGACACACACCATGATCAACTCTAGGGATGATTTCCCTATTGACCTTGGTCTCCCCATAGTCAAACGGAACACTATGGTAAGTCACCTTGGACTTAGGTTTGTGACCCAAACCATTCTTGCCCTTGGTTGACTTTTGACTCTTAGGTCTACGAGTTTGACAATTTGACCCTTGAGATTGATTTTGTATTTTGTTTAGGGTCTTTTCCAATTTCTCAAGCCTTGACCTCAAGGCTTGGTTTTCTAATTCTAATTGCCCAATTTTAGAATTTTTATTTAACTCTTGGGCATTGGACTTTCTTGGCGAATGCCTAGTCCATTTTGGATTAAAACCTAGATGTTCTTGGATTTTCTTAATAGATTTCTTAGGTATTGTTTTTCTAAGGACATTAGTCCCAAATTTTTCCTTATTCTTAAGGTGAACATTCTTAGCTCCTAAACACATATGTTTGTTATTTCTAGCATGCTCTTTGTGATACATACCACAATTGCTAAAATTAGTTCTAGCATGCTTTAAATTAGACGGAGCATTATTTAAATATACCTTAGGGTTTGCCTTAGTGGCTCCCCCTACTTGTGACGCTCCCCTTTGCCCCTTCTTTTTCTTCTTTGAGCATTGACTCCGGTAATGACCCGGTAGTCGACAATTGAAGCAAATGACATGCTCCTTGCTCTTTTGTCTTGGAGAACCGGCGTCCATTGACTTTTGTTGACTTTTAGGCGTCGGAGGAGTTTTCTTGAT
The DNA here is from genome assembly GCA_025175895.1 of Wurfbainia villosa. NCBI lineage: Eukaryota > Viridiplantae > Streptophyta > Magnoliopsida > Zingiberales > Zingiberaceae > Wurfbainia > Wurfbainia villosa. The sequence goes on from CM046005.1 coordinate 4,410,976, forward strand.
TCTCTTTGGACATTTGCTCTTGTAATGCCCATACTCCCTACACTCAAAGCACATAATATGATTTTTGTTTGAAAATAAAGTGTTTGAGTTACCTAGGGTGGTGGTAGGTGCCGGAGTTGAATTTTGAGCTTCCTCATCTTGATCGGATGTTGAGAGCTCTTCTTGAGGTTACTCCGGTGTAGAGGATGGTCTATCCTCCTCAATCCTAGAAGTAGATGCTTCTTCCACCTCTTCTACTTCTTCTTTCTCCGATTCGGAAGTTGACTCCATCTCAACTTCCGATTCCTCACTTTCACTTGAGGATGAACTCTCCTCATGGTATCTTGCCAATTTTCTCCATAGCTCCTTGGCATACATGTAATCCCTTAACTTGCACAAAATATCATTAGGGATTAAATCTTCCAAAAGTTTCGTTACCTTAACTTCGGTCTTGAGCTTTTGGCGTTGCTCTTGGGTCCACTTTTTCAATTTTAGGACATTCCCCTTCTTATCCCTAGGGGGTTCAAGACCTTCAATGAGGATAAACCAATCCTCTATATTCATCATCAAGAATGTTTCCATTCTTGCTCTCCATGCTGGAAAATCTTCTGGATCATATGGAGGTGGAGTGTTGATTTCCCATCCAAGCTTGTCTTGGAATTCCATCTTCACCCTCTAGCCTTTCACCTTAGCTCCCGGTTGTTAATCCGTAGAAGAGCCCCGGGCTCTGATACCACTTGTTAGGATCCTTGGAATAGCTAGAGGGGGGGGGGGTGAATAGCGTAGATGAAATTCGCTCGCGTTTGTGTCTACAATTTCGTTAGTGCGCAGCGGAAATAGAAATAATAAAAGCGATAACGAAATAGACAACAAGCTAACACAATGATATAACGTGGTTCGGAACCGCACGGTTCCTACTCCACGGATCGAGCTCTAAAGAGCCCTAGTGATGCACACGCACTCACTGATGATAAACACTCCTTCTCGACACAAGTCGGAGGCGGAGAACCCCCTTACAATAAATCTTACAACAGTAAGAATGGAATACAAGCAATATACAATGTAAATATGAAATACAAGTAAAGAAAAGACTTTACAACACTTGTTTTGATTGCTTGAATGCTTGGTTGCTTGCTTGCACTTGGAGACCTGATTTGCACCAACAAATCGCCCCAATAGCCCTTAAGAACCGGTTACTTTTTCCTCCATCACGAGCTCCATATATAGCTTCAACTCTTTGGAAAAAGTCTATCACGATCGATCGAGACCATCGATCGATGCCATCATTGTCGTGAGACAACGGCTAGTTCCACGTTGGATAAGTCCAACGGAACTACTATCACCGATCGGACAGATAATCACGATCGATGAAGTCCTCACTCGACCGAGTCTCGACTCCATTCTCGCGGCGATTCTCGAGCACCCGGATCGGTGATCACACGATCAATCGCTGAAGCCATCGATCGCCAACTTATGGCGGGCGATCGCTAGGCCGTACCCCGCCGTCAAAGCCTAGTTGTCTCGGTCCAGTCGCCTTCCACCTGGTACCAGTCGAGTTGCACAGATCAAACCTGAGGTTTTAACCCAAGTATGGTTCACCCATACTTGCTAGACCACCCTTAGCCTAGACCTAAGCCTTCTAGCCACCTCCATCAGCCTCACGCCTCTCGGATCCCTCCAAGTCATCCATGACTTGTTCATCCATCGCGCTAGCCTTCAGGTGCTTCGGCTATGTCATGCTAACGGTGTCTACACCGCCAAGGCACATTGGACTTACGCCGCCAAGACTCCGCTTGGACTTTACGCCGCCAACCATTGGACTTATGCTGCCAAGACTCCCGCTTGGACTTTACGCCGCCAATATCAAACCCTTGGACTTCTCAAATGCCAAGGCTCAAGCTTGGACTTTCCCTTGCCAACCCATGTTGGACTTTCCATGCCAAGACCATGCTTGGACTTTCCTTGCCAACCCATGTTGGACTTTACATTGCCAAGTGTCCGACTTGGACTTTCCATGACAATTATATTGTCATATGTTTTTGTCGAAACATCAAAACACATCAAAACATCACTCGAGCCAAACTCGAGTCCTGGTCAATCATGACCTGGGCCGATTGCACCAACAGGAGCCTCTTTGCGTGGCTTGGGTTGGCATAGTAGCTGCCGGAGGTAGGACTGTTGTATGAAGATGTGCTTGGATAAGTCCTTCTGGGATACTGCCAGTTGCTGGCGCAGGGAGTAGTTGCTGGTAGAAGCCTCCCTCAAACGTCGCTGCAGATATCCAACCTGTTCCTCCAAAGTGGCGATATAGCACTGTTCCTCCGTCTTTTCCTCAGGAGGAAAAGAGCTACTATCCTGTTCAGAGGTTTGTTCCATGACGAAGAGAGGATGAATGTTAACCAAACGACGACTTGGGGTCCTTATAACGGCGAGGGAAGAAGGTGCATTGACTCACGGAGAAGGTAAAATAAATAAATGCTAGTGAAGAAGGAGAAACGTAAAGACAATGGGTGGAAGTTGTTAGCACAGTAACTCTAGGGAGGACGATTCAAATTCCATGAAAGTAGTAAGGGGAAGTATGTTCAGATGGGATTGCAGTCTTTTCTGGTGGCAATTGCTTTACATTTACAGGAAAACGATAAAGAGAAGTCTCAGTACCCTCTTTTTTTCTTTTTATTAATATTCTCGATCATAGTTACATCATTTAGGCTAATCATTATACAAGTTTTTTAGGGTTATCACTAATAGGAGGATCGTCAGAGGGGTCCTCCGGAGGAGAAGGTGCCAAGACAACTCTGTAGAGATTGCCTTGACCTGGAGGTGCCGTTGGTGGAGCTCCAACAAAAGGAGGTGGATGAGTCCCCGCTGGAGGGACTGGAACGAAAGCTAGGGCCAGCGGAAGCGGAGGAAGTTCAGCAGAGACCCGAGGATCTCCTATTGTGTATTCCCACGTCAGGGGAGGGTTCCAGACCCGATTACGGAAGGAAGAGAAAGGGGCTCGGAAGGACCTCCCTGTGTTAGGAGTTGGAACAGTGGTTAGGGATGGAGAAGGAAAGGGGCGAAAGGCCGAAGTTGCAGTCGAACGTGTCTCAGACTCTTCAGTGGACCAGTCATGTAACTCAAAAGAGTCAGAATCTAAAGAGATCTCGATGGGGTGTTCCGCCAAAGCCATGAGAGTGAGATGGAAGGCCGAAGACATTGGGGATGACAATTTATAATCGAGGGAGGAAGAACTGCATTCGTCCTTGGGAAGGAGAAGAAGAGGAAGAGACTAATATCATAATGGTGTCAGCATAGGAAATCATCGAGATATCATTTCCGGAGCGGCCAAGTAGCTTGAGAAGATTAAGAGACCGAAGTAACTTAATTGTTGGCCGAGCCAAAATTGGTTCGGGTCGGAAGAAGATAACATGAAAAATTCCAGACCCACATCAAAGCATACATGAAAAATAACAAAAAGCCGTGTCAATGCAAATATTCTTTAACAGTGAAGGAATAGTCTTTACAAAGAGCAGATATGATAAATTACAACTCAAAGAGTTGGGGGGGGGGCATTTGGATAAGGCTGTTGTCGGATTTAGGTAGCTAGTGTCCGTACTAGAAGGAGGATATCCTCGTTCGGCATTTAAAGCCGAAGACCCATCGAAGCCCAGTATGAACAGGTCCACCCCCTTTTGGACATAATGCCCCTTTAAATCTGCCTCTTGTTCCTTTAATTGGGATTGGCAGGCGACAAGTTGGGCCTGACATTCAGCTAATTGGGCTGTCAGGCCATCTCTTTCTGTTGCTGTCGTCATGGCCCGCCGACTCAAAGAAGAAAAATCCTTGGTATATTCTCGGTGAAGTTCTTGTTGTTGCCGAGCCATAAACGACAGGGCTTTAGGGAAGGTCGCCACCAGGGTAGAGAGTTCTTCGCACCTCTCCAAGCAGGCTTTTTGGGTGGCTTCCCATGCTCGGCGTTCTTGCTGCAGCTGCTGGATGGTAGTTGTAGAATCAGCAGCCTAAATGATGGCATCCCCAAGCTGTCTCTTATACCCGGTCAGCTCGTGGGTAAGGAGGTCCACCTGCTGGAGTTGGCTAGATTGCAGGAATATTTGATGCTCGAGGTCTTTATTTTTACGTTGAAGCTCCTCTTTCTCGCTTTGAGCCAGGGCTAATTGGGTCATGGAATCTTCACATTGGGCGATCAAATCAGATTCCTTCTGCTCCTTTTCATTCAGCTGCTGGGCGAGTTGCTTCTGGTGCGCCAGAGAAGCGAAATGACACGTCTCCACATTAGCTTGAAATTGGGCCACGTGGGACATCATTTTATTATGAGTGGCCGATACCTGAAGAAAAAAGGAGACAAATGTTAAGCATTGGCATATATATATATATATTCTGAAGGTAAAGAAGGAGAACAATTAACCCGGCCAACAGTTTGCTTATCTGGTCACAGGGACCTTATACACCTGATTGGTTGAAAAATTTCACCTCTGAGAGGTGACGGATCTTCAGGAGGGACCCCAGCGTAACCAATGAAGGGTTTGGGATGGGAAGATCCCCCCATTCTGAAGGAGGAGGGGGACCTACACGCTGAAGGGGAGCGGAAGACGGATGTGTTTCTGGAGGAACGATGACTGGGATAGATTTGGTCGGGTAATATGTGGGAGAGTCAAGAGGAATGGGGGATGAAACAGGAGAATGGGAAGGAGAGTTTCCCCCTTGGGGGGGGGGGAAGAGGATGGGGCGACCAATGTGGTATCCCCCACCCTCGGTTCATAGATGACTAGGCGTCGGCGTTTCTCCAAATTAGAAGAGGAGGAAGGAAGGGATGAAGAGCTGGGAACTCCTTCCTTGACAGGACGTAATTTCTTTCGAGGTGAAGAGGGGGCAACCACAGATTTACCTCGCTTTATGGAGGTCTTCTTCTTCTTGGCTGCATCAATCTCTTCGCCTTTTACCAAAGCATCCTGCATTAGATTATCTGTGAAATCCATTGATAAGAAAGATAGGTTGATCCAGATAATAAGCTGTATCAAAATATGAACATCGTCCTACCTATGGAGGTCGGGGCCATTAGAGGGAAAGGGGATAGCCTGAAGTGACTGAGGAGAGGGGGGTTCATTAGATGATCTGAGCAATAGTGGGATTCTCTCAACACTTTATAAACCTCCGAGAAAGGACATTGGGTCATCATTTCACGAAAGGGAGGTAGCTCGGGAAGATCTAGCTTTTAGGTAACTAGATAGCTGAGCAAAGAAATATAATTCTTCCCATCCTTTATGGGAAGAAGGCATATTCACTAAGAATTGGCAGTCCGTGCGACTGGAGAGGTAAAAAAGGCTTGTCTTAGAAGATTTCAGTTGGAAGAAGAAATGGAATATTTGGGGGGATAAAGGGAGGTTTAGGTGCCGAAATACTATGATGACCCCCGATAAAATACGGAAGGAGTTGGGGGTAAATTGATTTAAAGGCAGCGCGTAGAAATCTAAGATTTCTAAGTAGGGAGAGGGCGCGGCCAAAAACAAGCCATTAAGGAATTGTTCAGAGAATAAGCAAGTCATGCCGGGAGGAGGACGATGTGGTCGGTAAGCCTTACTATTGAAACGACATTGTATGGAAGGGTCTATGAACTGGTTCCTAAGGTTAAAGAAGTAATGCTTGCTATCTAGTTGGGTGATGGTGTGTTCGTACCAAGAAGATGAGGGCAAGGTCTTAGGGGTCATAGGTATAGAACAAGGAAGAACATTTACTTGGAGATTGGGGGAGGAACGTTTGCAAGAGAAGGGGCTAGGTCGCTGAAACACTGTCGGAGAAAATCGCTGGAAGGGAGAGGACTGGATTGTTAGGCACGCTAAAATATGCGTAAAAGGAAAGGGCGAAAATTTATATAGGGTTTTGTGTGACTTTTCGACTACCTAAGAGAAAAAGAGAAGCGGGGCCCATGGGCCCATTAAGCCGCTTCGGGCATATGGAGTAAGACCATTAGAAAAGAGTGGGTTTGAATTGGCGAGCAAAGGGTGAATTAGAGGTTTCGTACATTTAGAAGGTCAAGCTTATGACTTCGCTTGACTATTTTTGGGGGTTGACTAATGATACTACTCTTACCTCTTCTCTGTGAACTGGGTAAGAATGCTCACGTGTAAGACACTATCCGAACCAAGTAATCGATTCGGCAAGGGAAGCGAGGTAGAATGGTTCGGACACGCCCGTCTAGGGCAATTGGGACGGGGGGACAGTTGGAGGTAGTTGGCACGATGGGGCGATCGCGGAGATCATTCTGGTATGGGGCGGATAAGAATCGACTCGGTTTAATAGGCCCGGAAATGGTTTGGTGCGGGAAATAGTGGAATTGGTTCGGGCTACTGGGGAGAGCCTAAGGGATACGCCACACGTGAGCCATAGGTTTAGGTTAGTTTCGTCGAAGGTAAATGGTTGAAAGGAGCAGACTAGCATATTTCCTGAAATGTAGATAAAAAGTTGTTACACAACAGAAGGGGGGCCCCACATAATATTTGAGGAGCCTTCGCTCCTCGTATCTGTAACAGAATGATTCTCCAGATGGGCAAGGTGGCCACGTGTACGACGAGAAAGGTTTGCGATGCAACTACTGGCTAGAGGAAGAGAATAAAAGGGAGAAGCAGGGCAGAAGAGAAGGGGATCCGCATTATTCCAACTAGCAAGAGACGAAGGCATATTCTGAAGGGGAGAGCAACCACATTCGCCAGAGAAGGAGCTAAGGAGAGTAGTGAGCTTCATCTTTGTTACACTGTTTTCCCTGTGCATTGACTTGATTGTAAGAGGTTTTCTCCTCCACCTCGGGAAGTTCTTTCCGTGAAGGAGAAAGTTCATTGTGAAAGTGCTTTGACACCGTAGCTGGTGGGAGAGCTCACCCCCGTGGAGTAGGAATCCTTATTCTGAACTACGTTATATCTTGTGTCTTTGTTTGTTGCTTGTGTTGGCTTGCGTGTCTCTGTTTCACGTTTCATTTTACTGTTGCGGCTGGAGAGAACCCCCTAAGCTTCCTTCGTGCCCCACTGCGTTGAAAGGAAGTCTGCATATCTTCTTCCCCATCACCGCATCGGTAAAAGTGGTTCATCTAAAGGTGTGGAGGCTCTCTCTCCTCATAGGAATAGTTGGAGAAATGTACCTTGTTGTTATTTTCCGATTGAGAATGAAATTCTCATTGTGACTCCAGAGGACGAAGATTCGAGGACACTAAGAGAGACTCTCAATGGTTCTGCAAAGGATCAATGGTTAAAGGCTATAAAGGAAGAATTGGAATCAATGAAAGTCAATGAGGTATGGGACCTAGTTGACTTATCTAAGAATAGAAAGATCATTAGAAACAAGTGAGTTATCAGAATCAAGAGAAAGGTCGATGGATCGATTCAGAGGTATAAGGCTCATCTAATAGCCATGGGTAATACTCAGACAAATGACATTGATTACGAGGAGACCTTCTATCTAGTAGTCAAGTTTACATCGATCCGTTTACTTTTAGTGATTGTCAAAAGTTTGGATTTAAAGTTACACTAGATGGACGTAAAGACTGCTTTCCTTAATGGAAGTTTGGATGAGAAGATCTACATGGAATAACCCCTTGGGTTCATTCTAGTAGGTTAGGAAGATAAGGTCTGTCTACTTCGAAAGTCGATATATGACCTAAAGCAATCATCCAGGCGGTGATATCTAATATTTTACGAGGAGATGATATCCTATAGCTTTACAATGGTCGAGAAGAATCATTGTGTCTATCTGATAAGGTCAGATAATTTTTTTGTGATTCTGTCGTTATATGTTGTTGACTTAATGTTGGTTGAGAACAATATTGAGTATCTAATGACCATTAAAACATGATTGTCATCCAGCTTTGACATAAAAGACATGGGTGAAGCTGAGTTCATCCTCCGAGTACATATTCGGAGGGATCGCTCGAGAAGATTGCTAGCTCTTTCATAAAAGACCTACATTACAAATTTCTCAAGCATTTTGGAATGAGTGATTGTAATCTCATAGATACTCTAATCGCTAAAAGTGATCATGAAGATATGATCTTAGTAATGTGTCCTAAAACTCAGGAAGAAATAAGTGAAATGACTAAAGTACTATTCAAGTACATTTAGAAGTCTAATGTATGTAATGATGCGTACACAACCAAATGTATGTTATGCAGTCAGTCTAGTATGTAAATATCAATCAAATCTAGGAAGGGGTCACTAGAGAATAGTGAAAAGGATTTTTTTTTATATCTTAAAGGAAATATAAACTTTTCTCTGTGTTTCGGAGGAGGAGACGATTTGCGACTTGTGGGATATTCAGATGCCGATTGGGGAGGCGATCTGGATAAACATAAATCAACATCAAATTTTGATTTCTTGCTCAATGGAGAGACCATCTCTTGGAGTAGTAAGAAGCAAACTTGTGTTGCTCTATCTATAATGGATTCTGAGTTCATGGCTGGCTCAATAGCAGTTCAAGAGGGTGTTTAACTATGAAGACTATTAGATGACTTAGGGATAGTGGGAGGTCAATAATGATTTATTATAATAATCAGGTCTGTTATTGCTCACACTCGAGATCCTAAATTTCATAGTAGAACCAAACACATAGACACCAGATGTCATTTTGTGAGAGACATCATTAAGAAGAGTGAAGTGACAGTCAAGTACATTTCAACACACAATATGGTGGCTGACCCCTTCACCAAACCTATTCCTAGAGACTCCTTTATGTTGGAGTATTGAGAATACAATCAAAGTCCCATATTTATAAGACATGGAAAAGATTATGTGCTTATAAGATGAAAAGATATCTCCATTAGTATGAGACCTTTTGGGTAAAGCCCAAAAATAAAAACCATGAGGGCTTAGGTCCAAAGTGGATAATATCATGTCATTGTGGAGATATATGATGCTTATAGGTACTAACAATTGGTTTCAGAGACATGATCCATGACAAGCCATGAACCTTGAACGAAGGAAGTTGAGCTCCCATGTCCGAATCAAGAGAACCAGACATCAGATAGGAAGTCCAGTTGGGTCAGGAGGACCGAACAACTGGCAGGAAGTCCAGTTGGGCCAGAAGGGCTGGACAATTGATAGGAAGTCCAGCTGGGCCAGGAGGACCGAACAACTGGCAGGAAGTCCAGTTGGGCCAGAAGGGCTGGACAATTGATAGAAAGTCTAGCTGGGTCAGGAGGACCAGACAATTGGTAGGAAGTCCTGGTGGGTTGAGGATCGGACATCAAGCAGAGGATGTCCTTCGAGGACGGATAGACTTAAAGGGGGGGGGTTAATGTGGTCTTTCATTTGAGGGGGGGGGGGTGGATTGTTGGAGTATTGGGAATACAATCAAAGTCTCACATTGGTAAGACATGGAAAAGATCATGTGCTTATAAGATGAAAAGATATCTCCATTGGTATGAGGTCTTTTGGGTAAAGCTCAAAAACAAAAATCATGAGGGCTTAGGCCCAAAGTGGACAATATCATGTCATTGTAGAGATATATGATTCTTATAGGCACAACACTTTATGGGACATAGAGAGTCATTGTGTTTGGGAACTTTATGATATTTCTCAATTTGTACTTTTTCGACAAAAGAGATGCTTAATGATTCTTGTGCATTATTTGATCACACTTATATTATATGTAATGCACTTGTTATATATATATTATGTGATATAATAGATATGTCAAGAAGGAAAGAGGTCAACTCTTTCACACGAGTAACCACCTCCAAGAGTGGAGATGAGACGATTTCTAGCTATAAGAGACTTTGAGTGTAGCCTTGCTAGAACTAAAGTCGTCCTGATACATGTTCAGGATGAGATCATGTGTGACATGACCGACATGGACATAGTCACATCCATGTTGCCTATAGGAAGCTAGATTTGAAATCTCAGATATCACCTACGATTTGTGATAGTTTCTTTGAGATACTCTCTCTGAGATCTCTAAATAGAATCTCAAACCTATACAGTGTTAGAGAAATTTGACATATGCCCTTATGAGAGATGAGAGATCAACACTATAGCACATGTATACCATGTGTAATAAAATGATTAGAGAATATAGGAGCAATAATTTGATATCCCCGAGTCCCACTGTGTGAGATTCGAGATCCTCTAGGTGGGATTTCTTGTACCCTTATGACTTTTGACTGCTTCTTGAGATCCTGATTCAGTGTTTGCTACTTTAGTTTACTTATCGATGGTCTGGAAGATAATTTAAGGAATGAGGAATGGGTCTAGGACAACAGCTGAATTGAGATTGATAGATTCGAATTTGGGAAAAGGAAGACCAATTGACAATGCATCATTATCTAATATTCACTGACCAGTATTTTATGTTTATCCATATAGAGATTAAATATATTAGTGAATATAAAATCAAGTGTGATCTAGGAATTACTTTCGATGGGGAAAGTAGTTCGATGGATGTAATTAGTCTTAGATTTGGGGTGCAGCAAGAATTTATATTTTTTTTATACAATGATAATTACTCAATCATCCTAACAAGTGTATTGAGTAGTTTTTTATTTGCAATTGTACTCGCAAGTTTCATGATGTCCAAATCAATATGAAAGCCCAATAAGGTGATGTAATGGGTCGCATGAGATGTGATCTAATGACGGAAATAATATGTCCTCATATGCAAGTGGGAGATGATGGATAATGCCCACGTAGGGGCATGCCAAGTAGGATAATGGGATAGTGGGTGACCCCATTATCCCATGTTCATGAAACCCCTTCCCTATATATACTTCTTGTGAGAAGTAGAAAAGGGATGATGACACATATCTCTTTGAGAGAGTGTGAAGAAAGTTTCTTCATCTTGTTGAGAAGAATAAAAAGGCTCCATCACACTTCACTGGGTTAAAGGGTTGCGACGTTGTAGTCATAGTTCAAGATTCGTGACTATCATTCGACTGCGAGTTGTTCGTGATTTGAGTTCATAGTAGTTTCAGACTTCTAGTCTTTGATACTATCAATTGAGGTATAATATTTATATTCTGAAAAAAATTTCTTTCATCATCCAACATGATCATATATCCCTGACGCTAATAAATCATTCACTTTGTGTTTTCTTTTTACACCATGCATGGTAATGATGATGACAAAGGTTATGCTTCCTTTTAAATCTCTTTATGTGCTCTGATTCCATCACCTATTCAACATTCAAGTTGAAAAAATAATCGATTAATACTATCACCGTCTACGTATCGCCCTTTCATTACTAATGTAGATGAAGAAAAAATTGATATTGAGCCATTTAAAGGCCATTGTTCACCTAGTGTCAAGACGGTTAGGATTTTAATGTTGCTAGAGGGAGATGAATGTTGGTGCAATCGACCTCAGGTCAATGTTGACCAAGCTCGAGTGGGACTCAAGTAATATTTTGATGTTTGACAATATGTATGATAGTATGACTAGTGGATGATTTAGGACATCCAAGGTCATATAAGGGAGATTGTTAGGAAGAGATTATTGGAGCAATCAGCCTCAGGTCAAGGTTGACCAAGCTCGAGGAAGATTTGAGTAGAAGTCCAAGTATGGATACTTGGCAATTGGGAAGTTTAAGAAAGTCTAAATTTGGATACTTGGCAATGGAGAAGTCCAAGAATGGATTCTTGGAAAAGGAAGTCCATGTTTGAAGACTTAGCAAAGGGAAAGTCCAAGTGTATAGTCTTGGCAAGGGAAAGTCCAACTATGGATACTTGGCAAAGGAAATCCCAAGTATGTAGTCTTGGTCATGTAAGTCCAAGTTGTTAGGGCAATCAAACCATGTATGATGTGGTTTTGATGTGTGTGGCAAAGGGTTTAAGTTAAGTTGTTATATGATTTGATATGTGTGTTTAAGTTACACGGGACTTAGTAAATCACACATAGGTCAGCTTGATGTTAGCATTGGTGGGTTCACCATCTTATGGCTCGGGTCCTTGAGTCGGTGAAGGATGACATTGCGGAAGTCGTGCACTTGGTGCATCCGAGGGACCGCTGGACGAGGAGCATTAGAGTGAAGCCAAACGAAGCAGACTTCAGGGCAAGACGTGAAGGATGACATTGCAGAAGCCGTGCACTTGGTGCATCCGAGGGACGTGGTCGAACGAAGAGAGCTTCGATGAGGGACTCCAAGGGAGATGAGAGATTGAGCGATTGTAATGGTAGCTCATAAGTGAACTTGGCCGAATGGCTAAGTCAAGAGTCGGATGCTCAAACTTAGGTTTGAGGTTTACCCGATGTTTGGTTAAGTCGGATGCTCAAACAAATGGTTTGTTTGAGGTTGATGGCACTCGGGGTGCTCGATTGGTGTTTGATGTTGGTTTACCCCGAATGATCGATAGGGTTTGATCGATCATTGTTACACCATCGATCGGTACGCCAAGGGACGAGATCGATCGATGAAGGTGGTCGTGGGCACAAAAGGTTTGAAAGTCGACTGATTGCCTGGATCACTCGATTGATGGCTCGATCAGTCGACTGATGAAGGAACCATTGGATGTGACAACCATGATTCAGTCGGGTCAAAAGTCGTTGGAACGACAACGGTCGACTGATGAATGTAGCAGTTGACTACCGCCTGTCCAACGAGAAGAAACCCTTCTTCTCTATAAAAAGAAGGGGAGGGGGATTTTGAGAGGTTAATGCTTCACTCATAATCTTACTCCCAAGTGCCCAACACGTTTTAACACTCCTCTTCTTGTTCTTATTTCTATATTATTGTAAGAGGGAGTGATTGTTGTAAAAGAGGTTTACCTCCACTTTGCTTGGGCTAAAGGGGAGACTAGTGGATTATTGAGGAAGTAATTCGTCATACGAATCGTCCGTGAACTAGAGGCAAGGGTCGTGAACCACGTTACATCTTGGCATTAGCATTTGCATCTCTTACTTCTTGCTTTGTCTTAATTGTTTTTGTTTAGCTTCTATTTCTGCTGCGCTAATCCCTTTCGTAGACAATTAAGCGACCGAATTCCATCTACGATCATCGAGGCCATTCAACCCCCCTTCTAGCCGGGTCACGATCCTCTAACACAAGTGTGTAGTCTTGGCAGCGAAAGTCCAAGTATGGAGATTTGGCAGTGTAAGTCCTGGAGGCGCGACCTCTTAGCAAAGGAAGACCCGATATCATGACAAAGTTGATGGAAGCACTTGAAGGCTAGTGTAAGGGTGAGGAGTCATGGACTCAAATCAAAGGTGTGAGACTGATGGAAGTGACTTGAAGGCTTAGATCTAGGCTAAGGGTACTCGATGGCATGACGGAGCCGATGGAAACACTTGAAGGCTAACACAAGGGTGAGGAGTCATGGACTCGAACCAAAGGCATGAGACTGATGGAAGTATCTTGAAAGCTTATGTATAGACTAAGTGTAAATGTTAAGTATAAGGGGATCATACATGGGTGTTAAACCTCAGTTTTGAGGTTTGCCAGTCGACTGGTGCTTTGAAGCAGTCGATTAGTCGTGTGCTTGACACTCGAGAGCTCAAAAGACTCGGACAGTTGACTGGGATTATGGACCAGTCGATTGTGACTCGAAAAACTGACTGGTGCTCGAGTAGTTGACTGGTGGTTTGGACCAATCTACTGGACACTAGCAGTTGATTGATGGGTTGGAGCAGTCGACTGAATTTAGTGGACAAGAGCATAGAATATTTCTAAGTCGACTATTGGCTCATGGCAATCAACTGCTGGCCTATGGCAGTCGACTGATGGCTATGAGCAATCGATTGTTTGGCTGAAATTTGACGTGGATTAAGCCATTGTGAGGCAACGATACAATGGGTAGTCGACTAGGAGTAAGACCAACTGACTGATCGACAAAAAATCAGCCCGATAAGATCTTTAAAAGGAGGTTGCTGGTAGAGTTTTTGGTTATCGATTTCTGAGGATTTTGAAGGGAAAACGCTACTGCTTTTCAAACCTTCAAGGCATTCCAAATCAACCAAAAGATATCAAGCAAAAATGTTCTTTATGTAAAGTTGTTTCTCATTGTATTTTGTTTTTACTTGTATCTGGTTACTTGTTTTGTATAAACTCTCTTGTAAGAGGTTTTTCCACCTCCGTAAGTGTCTAAGAACGAGAAAGAGTTAGTGGTGGTGCATCACTAAAACTCTCACTAGAGCTCGGTCATGGAGTAGGAACTAGGATTCCGAACCATGTGAAATCTTATGTTGTGAGTGTGTATTTATTTTTATCTTTTGTACTTTGTATTTCCGCTGCGCTAACACTTTTGTAGATAAGAACACAATCGAAAAAAATTGAATGAGTTAAATCACTATTCACCCCCCTCTAGTGCGTCACAAGATCCTCAACAATGAATAGCATTTGCAATTTGATCATCGATTATTATTAGTGTGCTTGTCTACAAAGTGTTAATGCAAAAGAAGAAATAAAAACATATCACAAAACAAATACAACAAATCAAGTTTTTACGTGGTTTAGAATTCCCGGTACTTACTCCACTGTTTAATTCCTAACAATAACTACACTATTCTTTCTTCTTGTTGGATACTTTTTGAAAGTGAAGAAATTTCTTACAATCTATTTTTTACAAGTGCACGCAACCAAGAATACAAGTATACAAATGAAATAAAAAATTGAAACAATCAACTTTACAAATGAGTTTCGCTTTTGTTTGCTTTTTTATTGCATTGGTTACTTTGGAAAATCTTTTGAAGGTCTAGAATACAACATCACTTTTTTTTCAAAGTCTTTAAGAACACACTTTCATAAAATCCTCTTTTATAGAATTGTTATCGGGTTGATTTTTATAATCAGTCAATTGTCTTCTGCCATCAATGAACTCCTCCATTGTGCATTTGAACGTTGCTTTGACCTATTAACTTAATGACTTTATCCACGTCATCATCAATCGAATATAATTTATTCAGTCAAGCTCCATAGTCAACTACATAACCTTCTGTGCTCTACTCCATAACACTAGTTGACTAATTAGATTTATCAGTTGACTAGTCTCCATCAGTCGATTGATCACACTTTAGATCCTTTGTAAACTTGCTCAAATCCTTGAACTTGTGGCTAGAGTTTATCAGTTGACTAATACCTCAATTTCAATTCTCACTAAGGCTAACTCTTGTTTCACATGATATCTAATTGATCTCAACATTGTTGGTGCAATAGGTCCAGGTCAAAATTGATCAGACTCGAGTGAGACTTGAGTAAGGTTTTGATGTTTGACAATGGTTTACAATATGGTTTGACCATATGACTAGTATATGGTATGGGACATCCAAGGTCATATGAGGGAGATTATTGGAGAAATCCAAATCGGTCAAGGTTGACCGGACACTTGGTGTGGAGAAATCCAAGTATGGTGACTTGGCAAGGAAAAGTCCAAGTATGGTGACTTGGTAAGGAAAAGTCCAAGTATGGATACTCGGCAAGGGAAAATCTAAGTCGATCAAGGGAGACCGGACACTTAGTGTTGGAAAGACCAACGGGGAGTTGGCAAGGGAAGTTCCGATAGGTATGGAAGACCGTTCTTGGCTGTGAAGTCCCGAACAAGGAGTCTTGGAAAATGAAGTCCTGGGCGAGGAGTCTTGGCAAATGAAGTCCCGAACGAGGAGTCTTGGCAAGTGAAGACCCAGACGAGGAGTCTTGGCAAGTGAAAACCCAGACGAGGAGTCTTGGTAAATGAAGTCTCGGACGAGGAGTCTTGGTAAATAAAGTCACGGACGAGGATTCTTGGCAAGTGAAGACCCAAATGAGGAGTCTTGGCAGTGAAGTTACGAAGGCGTGGCCTCTTGGCAGTAAGTGATGTGGGTGAATCATGCTATGTTTTCACTACTTTATATATGTGCATTTTATCTCATTTCATATCCTAGATATGTATTTTATCATGATTAGCATATTTTGGAGGAAGAGACTGCTGTCAGGGTGTTTTTGTGTTAACAGGGCGAAGAAGAAGGGCGTATCAAAACAACACAGGCGTGCTCGGAATCGACACGCCTGTGTCATGAGAGCCAGCGGACAACACGCCTGAGTTCAAAGAGCAACACGCCCGTGCCGGTGATTCCAGCAGCCAACACGCCCTATGCAGCCACAACACGCCCGTGCCGGTGATTCCAGCAGCCAACACGCCCTATGCAGCCACGACACGCCCCAGTTCAAACCGTTGTGGGAAACCCGCGACACGCCGGTGCCCTCATGTGGCATGGGCGTGTTGGCCTGATTTCAGCCTTCCTTTTCTGCGAGCAATCAGGATCTTCGTGGGAATCTATTGCCTTAAATTGAAGAGGAGGCAAGGCTATAAAGGAGAAGATATTCTAACCCTAAAAGGGGGGACGGCGGATGGTCAAAAAGGGGGATAGAAGACGGCAAAGGGATCGACAACAGAAGAGGCAAAAGAGAAGGAGTCGGCAGAGGAACGCAGATGGCATCCAGTATTGTATTTTCTTTCTCTAGCAACTCTTGTCAGACTATGGAGTAGTGTCCTGTAATCTTAGGATGGGGGAGTAGCCCTTTGACGATTTACGATGATGATATAATCTATACTACTTAAATTATTGTTTGTGTTGATTTGGTTTTCGTTGGATTCTTATTGACAAACCTAAGGAGCTAAGGGGAAGTACCTAACAGTGAACCCAAGTTCCCGAACCCCGAACCAACTAGGGATAAACTCCTGTCAAGTAGCGGTAGTGTATCTACGAGGGCTTGCGGGGGTCTCGTGACAGGTCCCCTTAGCTGATTATGGTCCCGTGTGCAAACCTACCGTGAAAAGGAAATTTGACTCTAGCGGAACTTTTATGGACTTAATGGATCTATCAAATCCAGCTTTTAATGCAACGGAGGCAAGACTAGGGAGGTTTGCGGGGGTCTCGTGTGACAGTCCCCTTAGGCGATTATGATCCCCTATGCTCGAACACCGTGATGTAAGTTGAGTTTGATAGGTACAGTTAGCGTAGACCTCGAAAGGGGCCGTTGATTTACCTTAGGATAGGTTCCATCAAAACAAACTCTAATAGGGGTAGGAAAGAATTAAATCACCTTATAAATCGTTGACGTGGTGAAACCCATATCCTGAGATTTTCCTCAATTCTTGACTTTTAGCTCGTTCTTCTCATTCGTTGTTATTGACTACTCAGTTTCTTTGCTTAAACCAACAATCGATTTACTAGATAACTTGGTATCACGATCATTCGGTAATTGTTCCAATCCCTGTGGGATCGATATTTTTATTACTTGACGATAACCGTGCACTTGCGGAAAATAACACATCAAGTTTTTGGCGCCGTTGCCGGGGATTGGCACTCAATATTGAATTGAGCGTGATTTAGTTAATCTAGATTTCTGATCTGAATTCTTGTTCCGAATATTGATTGTTCCTATTTTTCTTTTTGTATCTATTCTGAATTCTTGTTTTGGGAGCCTCTCTTGTTGTTGCATGCACAGACTTAATAGGGAAATTCTCGATATTGATCCTGAGATAGAGAGAACTTTCCTTGCTAGAAGACGATTTCAGCAACCTCAGGAAAACAATCTGACCTCTGACATGGCTGACTGTAACGAAAATAAACCTTTAAGGGATTATGCAAAGACCTAGTACAAGGGGATTGAGATCGAGTATTAGAAGACCCCCTATTGAAGCAAACAATTTCGAATTAAAACCGGCGCTACTATCTATGGTCCAACAGCATCAATTCGGAGGAGCACCTACTGAAGATCCAAATCTGCACTTGGAAGTATTTTTGGAATTTTGCGAGACTTTGAAACTGAATGGAGCCTCAGCAGATGCTATTAGACTGCGCTTGTTTCCTTTCTCATTGCGGGACAAAGCCAGAGCTTGGCTACACTCTCTTCCAGCAGATTGTATAACTACCTGGGATCAACTGGAGCAAAGATTTTTAGACAAGTATTTTCCACCCAGCAAAACTGCAAGTCTTCGCCATCAAATCACTAATTTTGCAAAAGGATGGAGAAACATTATTTGAAGCCTGGGACAGATTTAAGGGATTACTACAACAATGCCCTCATCATGGGCTGGAGAAGTGGCTCATTGTGCATACTTTCTACAATGGAATCTCGTATGCTACTAAGGTTTCTCTTGATTCGGCAGAGGAGCTCTTATGAACAAAACATTGGATGAAGCTTTTGAGATCATCGAGAATGTGGCAATGAATTCTCACCAATGGGCTCTGAGCGAGGATATCAAACTAAAATGCGGTAGTAAGTTTGAGGTAAGTACCATTGATCTACTCGGCAAAAGTCGATGCATTAACTCAAAAGCTCGAACATTTTAATGTATCACCGTAAACTCATCTAATGTCACTTATAGATCACGTGGTGTAACAGGGCACGTAGCGATGAACTGTCAAATCCTACACGCACCATCATCGGAAGCTGGGATTGAGCAAGTTGATGCATTGAATAATTTTAATCAGAAGCCTAATGGTGGCAACCCTTACTCAAACACGTACAATCCCGGTTGGAGAAATCATCCCAACTTTTCGTATAGAGCCCATCAAAATTCTTCCGATGTAACAACTTTGGAGCACCTTCGGGATTTCAGCCAGGACCCAAGTCGAGCTTAGAAAAGATGATGGAAAATTTTATCACATGTCAGGGGAAGATAAATGATGAATTTCGGCAGCATGTTGTAGAATCAAATAGGCAACATCAAAATAATACCGAGGCAATCAAGCAGTTGGGAAGCAAGGTTGATAATTTGACTAATCACACAAGAATGCTGGAAAATCAAATTTCCCAAATTGCCAGCTCAGCATCAAGGACGCCCGGCAGATTTCCTGGAAATTCAGAAGTAAACCCAGCCGAGCATTGTAATTCTATAAGTCTGAGAAGTGGAAGGATTTTAGAAGGAGACAGAGCTAAACAAGCAGCCTCTGACACGAGCGTGTCGGAGTTGGAAGATGACAGCAGCACGCCTGTGTTGAACCGACACACCCTGACCCAGGGCGTGTTGAGCAACACGCCGGAGGCCCACGAGCGCGTGTCAGCCGACACACCCGTGTCGGGTCATTCCAGCAGTCGACACGCCCAGGCTGTGCCAAACAACACAGGCATGTCGAATAGGGAACCAAGAGCATATAAGCCCCCTATCCCGTTCCCTCAAAGGCTGATTAAGGAAAAATTGGATGAACAATTTGGTAAGTTCCTTGAGGTAATTAGGAAGCTATATATCAATATACCTTTTATAGAAGCTCTTCAACAAATGCCTACATACTCTAAGTTCTTGAAGGACATCTTAACCAATAAAAGAAAAGTCGAGGAGCATGTAACAGTGGCTCTTACTGAGGAGTGCAGTGCCTTAATTAAGAACATGGTACCTCCCAAACTAAATGATCCAGGTAGCTTTTCTATACCTTGCATAATTAATGACTCAAATTTTGATAAGGCTTTTTGCGATTTGGGTGCGGTGTCAACTGATACCTCTTTCCATATGCAAGAAATTGGATTTGGGAGAAATGAAACTAACTACTATGGCCTTGCATTAGCCGATCGCTCAATTAGATATCCTTTGGGAATATTAGAAGATGTACCAGCAGTGGGAAATTTTATTATTCTGCCGATTTTGTAGTGCTTGACATGGATGAAGACCCATGCATTCCACTCATTTTGGGAGACCTTTCTTGGCTCTGCAGGGCAATGATAGATGTCAAGAACCACAAACTCTCACTTGCATTTGGAAACGACAAAATTGAATTCGACCTTTCAAAAGTCATAAAGCTTCTTCTATTTTGATGTTTGTTGTAGGATTGATAGTTTCAAATAATAGCACTAGAAGGAGCATCAGAACAAACTTATCTTAATAAGCTCAAGGGATTTTGAGGATAAAGAGTCGAGATTTCGATCACAACCTAACACCACAGAGTGGTTGAGGAGGAAGAGGGAGAGCACACTCCTCGAGCCATATCCCCAAAACTAGGGGATAAGCGAGGGTCAAGCTAACGACCTTAACGGCGCTTCTTGGGAGGCAACCCAAGCTATTTTCATTTTTTTAGTAATTTTATTTTATTTTATTTGATTTTGAGTTTTACATTTTTCGTGTTTACAGGACCGCGACATGATAAACGTGCCACTGCGTGCCAAATTGACACGACCCTCCTATGCCGAACGACACAGGCGTGTTGTTGGTACCCGAAGACAACATAGGCAGGGCGTGCTGACTAGCACGCCCGTGTCGCACACTTCTCAACACTAGGCACGCCTGGGCCGGACTGCGACACGCCTACGGAGGGACGGAACACGCCCATGTCGCACCTAAACGGGTCGGGTATTTGCGTAAGAACAAGCCCGACACGCCTATGCTGCGGATAACCCTCTAAAACCAGCCCGAGCACGCCCTAATCTTCCCAAGGTTAGGCGTACCGCCGGTCTCCCTCTCAAGCAGGCGAGGAGCAAACCTGCTGTCTCTCCAATTCCAACGCCATGAGCAAGCGAGTGAAGACAAGAGGAGGAGCTTCTTCCTCTACGGCAAAGGACAAGGGGAAAAGAAAAGCTCAGGATTTGGGTAACGAACCTCCTCCGACCTCTAGCCATCCTTATGGAATTGTTTTTAGGGATGATATTATGAAGACTAAATTCAGTAAGCTTGAAAAGAGGAAGTTAGTATCTACGAGAACTATAGACTTCTACACGTTGACCACCTTAGGGTTAAGAGATGACATAACTTGGTTAACAAATAGGATAGGCTGGACAGAGTTTATCACACACCATCACCTTACTTACCCTAGTATCACTCTTGAATTCCTTAGCTCCCTGTCCACTGAAATACTGCAAGGAAAAGATTGTGAGGAAGGAAAAATAAAATTTAGATTAATGAACCATGAATTTACCCTTTCTCTGAGTGATTTTAATATGATATTTGATTTTCCTAGCGGAGGGGAGGCAAATTCATAGACATTTTATTGATCATCAATTTTGGAGATTAATTTGATGACCTCGCCTTACGATGCATCTAGATCTAAATCATTTAACATCCCTAATCCTACTTTCGTTATCTCCTTAGATTCATGGCTAATACAATCTCGAGGAGATATGATAGTAGGGTGGCTAGGCGAGTGAGTTACAATTTCTATGGGCCATGCTAAATGAAGTTAAGATTGATTCAGAGCCCATATGGTTAGGCATTTAGTTAAGGTTAGTAATAGCCCATCCGAGTCATAGTCATAGGGGTATTATCACTAGGATTCTTTGTAGCCTTAGGATGTGATTTGGATGACCTTGAATATTGTCTGCTAGCCCTAGATTGGATTTGGATGCTTGTATAAATATGAAGATGATTGAGGCATGTGACGAGGATATCGTTTGGTGTTAAGAAATGGAATTAAAATCCTCTTAGAACCACAGCGGATGGTACGTAATTCATCCAATTGGCTTTTTAGAGATGTTCAGAACCCTTACCCTACCACGCCCATGCTCCATCACCTGCTAGGGAGCCATCTCACATAGCCCCGAGCCATCACATTCGACTCCTGAACCCCCACGGTTTCCTACTGACAATGTTTCTGCAGGGTACTCTTCTTTTGATTTTTCAGGATTCCGATCATCATTCGAAGCATTTAGGGTCGAGCATACCTCGCACATTGGTGTGTGGGATCGGTATGCCCAAGCTACAGAGGAGCACCATCGCATGGTGACACAGCATTTGGATAGTGCAGCTGATTTTTACAGGAGAGCTGATGAATTTTTCACTGCTGAGTCCGCCCGGAGGGAAGATAATGATAGATTTCGACAAGAGTCCCGGGAGTTTTACCAGGAGCAGCGACGTAGGTGGGCAGAGGAGGATGCTAGTAGCGAAGACGATGACCATTGACCACCTTCAACTATTTTGTGAGTTTTGATGCACATCCTTTACTGCTTATGCCATTTCTACTTAGATTTTTTTTGGTTATTGCTATTTTATTTTATTTGCATCTTTTCATATCTCATAACAGTGCAATTTTTTTATATATCATCCAGCGTAATACAACTGAATATTGGTCGGATCATGAAATTCCTTTTTGCCTATTTGATAAGAACCCTATTTCACTTCGAACACGGTCTATAGGTCTGAGGTATCCAATGAAAAGATTTAAATCCCCCATATCGAAGTACTGATTTTCCATTGAGACTTACTTATGACTTGGTTATCGGAGAAACACTTTCACTAGAAGTAAAAAAAGGCGTATGGGAATTGTTTTCAAGCACCCCTTTGAGACCAAGTAGTTACTGGGGAAAACACCTAAAAGGTGCCCCTTTGAGACTAACTAGTTACTGGGGAAATGCTCTCTGTAATTCCTTACCTTCTCTCTTCTTGGAAAGTGCTCCTTTGAGACCTTTTGATGATAGGTAAGAATGATCCATGCATTAAGGCGGTAAGTGCCTCTATGCCTAAATAAGAATATTCTACGATAGAAGGGATGTCAAGTCCAGATTGGTGTCCAATGACTTTAGTCCACCATTTCACGTGCACTATATAGGGATCTTTCAACTTGGCAACTAGGAATGATTTGAAAAGATTAAGATCGTGTATACCCCTAGATGATGCTTAGTATTTCCACAAATAAGTTGTCTTTCGAGTTGTCTTTGCTTGAGGACAAGCAAAAGTTTAAGACTAGGGATTTTGATGTGGGTGAATCATGCTATGTTTTCACTACTTTATATATGTGCATTTTATCTCATTTCATATCCTAGATATGTATTTTATCATGATTAGCATATTTTGCTGTGGTGGTGTTTTTGTGTTAACAGTAGGCGAAGAAGAAGGGCGATCAAAACAACACAAAGGCGTGCGGAATCGACTCGCCTGTGTCATGAGAGCCAGCTGACAACACGCCTGAGTTCAAAGAGCAACACGCCCGTGCCGGTGATTCCAGCAGACAACACGCCCTATGCAGCCACAACACGCCCGTGCCGGTGATTCCAGCAGCCAACACGCCCTATGCAGCCGCGACACGCCCGCTCAAACCGCTGTGGAAACTCCGCGACACGGTGCCCTCATGTGGCATGGGCGTGTTGCTGATTCGACCTTCCTTTCGCGAGCAATCAGGATCTTCGTGGGAATCTATTGCCTTAAATTGAAGAGGAGGCAAGGCTATAAAGGAGAAGATATTCTAACCCTAAAAGGGGATAGAGAAGACGCAAAGGATCGACAAATGTAAGAGGCAAAAGAGAAGGAGTCGGCAGAGGAACGCAGATGGCATCCAGTATTGTATTTTCTTTCTCTAGCAACTCTTGTCAGACTATGGAGTAGTGTCCTGTAATCTTAGGATGGGGGAGTAGCCCTTTGACGATTTACGATGATGATATAATCTATACTACTTAAATTATTGTTTGTGTTGATTTGGTTTTCGTTGGATTCTTATTGACAAACCTAAGGAGCTAAGGGGAAGTACCTAACAGTGAACCCAAGTTCCCGAACCCCGAACCAACTAGGGATAAACTCCTGTCAAGTAAGCGGTAGTGTATTCACGAGGGCTTGCGGGGGTCTCGTGACAGGTCCCCTTAGCTGATTATGGTCCCGTGTGCAAACCTACCGTGAAAAGGAAATTTGACTCTAGCGGAACTCTTATGGACTTAATGGATCTATCAAATCCAGTTTTTACCGGGTAACGGAGGCAAGACTAGGGAGGTTTGCGGGGGTCTCGTGACAGGTCCCCTTAGCTGATTATGATCCCCTATGCTCGAACACCGTGACAGGTAAGTTGAGTTTGATAGGTACAGTTAGCGTAGACCTCGAAAGGGGCCGTTGATTTACCTTAGGATAGGTTCCATCAAAACAAACTCTAATAGGGGTAGGAAAGAATTAAATCACCTTATAAATCGTTGACGTGGTGAAACCCATATCCTGAGATTTTCCTCAATTCTTGACTTTTAGCTCGTTCTTCTCATTCGTTGTTATTGACTACTCAGTTTCTTTGCTTAAACCAACAATCGATTTACTAGATAACTTGGTATCACGATCATTCGGTAATTGTTCCAATCCCTGTGGGATCGATATTTTTATTACTTGACGATAACCGTGCACTTGCGGAAAATAACACATCAGTAAGTCCCGGAGGCATGGCCTCTTAGCAAAGGTAGATATGAGAGCATGACGATAGCCGATGGAAACACTTGAAGGCTAGTGCAAGGATGAAGAGTTACGGACTCGGATCCAAGAGGCATGAGGCTGATGGAAGTGGGAAAAAGGCTTAGGTCTAGGCCTAGGGTGAGCATCAAGTATGAAGGGATCATATTTGGGGTGTTAAATCTCAGTGTTGAGTTATAACAATTAACTGCCAGTTCATTCCAGTTGATTGGGCTTCGTTTGTAGGCAAATAGAAGCAAGGTGACCTCGACCAGTGCCTCAACTGGGATAGTAATCGAGGCGGCAACTCGACTGGAAGTGGGTGGACGAGAGGAGCTCGAGTGCGTAGTGCTCTGGAAGCACTCGAACATCACCTCGACTAGAATCTAGTCGAGGTGGCACCTCGACTAGAGGCACTCAACCAGTACCTCGGCTGGATCTGGGAGAAGACATGATAGCAACCACTCAGAAGCAAGGCTTGCTCAACCATCACCTCGACTAGGTGCTAGTCGGGGTGACACCTCGATTGGATCACTCGACTGGCACCTCAACTGGATATGGGACAGGCATGAAAATAGTCGATTAGGATCAAGGTAGACTCGACCAACACCTTGACTGGGGTATCAGCTGAGGTGGTGTCTCGACTGGCGAAGCGACCATTGTGATGCAATGTTTAGAATTGCGAGTGTCGATGGTAGACATTGGACGCTTCGATAGGGCTTATAAGAAGAAGGCTTATGGATATTTTTCCAAGTCGATTCTTGGGGAGTTAGAAGGCAAAGTGTTGTTGCATTCCAAACTTCTAGAGCATTCTCCAACACAACCAAAATAAGAAATATAGCAAAGGCATTCATGTAAAGTGTTTTTTATTTTTTCATTTCATTTATATCTTGTATTTGGTTGTTATTGTTGTAAACTTTATTGTAATAGGTTTCTCCACCTCCGGAATGTTTTCCAGAATGAGAAGGTTTAGTAGTGGTGTGCATCACTAGAGCTCGCTAGGGCTCGATCGGGAGTAGGAACTAGGGTTCCAAACTACGTAAAATTCATGTGTTGTATTTGTGATATGTTTTGTGCTTATATTAGTATTAGTATTTATATTTCCGCTACGTACTAACGATTGTAAACAAGCACAACGAATCCAAGTGAAGAAATCGACGAATCGCTATTCACTCTCCCTCTAGCGATGCCATATTGGTCCCTACAAATATATCAGGACTTCTTTCACCCAATATCCGATCATTATTGATCTATTGAGACTTCACTCACTAGCATTTAGTTAGTCTTGAACTGCCAGGACTTCACTTGCTTAGCATTCAGTTACCCTTGACCTGTCAAAACTTTATTGATACGAAACATCTAATTCTCCTTAATCTGTTTGAATTTTCTCACTCATCTAACATTCAATCCTTCCTAATATATTAGGAATTTTTCACTCATTAACATTTGGTCATTCTTGACCTATTAGAATTTTTTTCCCTTATAACAAGTGTTCGATCAATCGTAGCTATTGTGTAGGGTCGCGAGTTTCCGAGAGAGGAGGGTGAATCTCGAAATATAAAAATTTCCTTTCTAAAGTTTTGAAAACTATTCTTTTGTTTTGAAATATAAGAGTATGATGCGGATATGTAAATAAGATAAAATAAATTGCACGAAATCTTTTACTTGGTTCACAACTCTAGCCAGGTTGCTACTCTAAGATCCGTGACTCTCTGAGAGTCACCTTGATGGGCAATCCACTAAATTCCCTCCGAATCGAGAACTCTCAATCTCGGAGGGTTTCGCTTTTTACAGAGAATAGAGGATTAGGTACAAGTCACCTATCCTCTTGAAATGAAGTACAAGTAAGCGAAAGTAATAAGCAATTATTATACCGACACTTTTAGAGTTTGACAAAGTAGCTCGGAGTATCGGACTTGCAAGAGGTTGGTGTGTCAGAGCTTTTACGGACGAGGGAAGATGGCGACAACACTTCGATGTTGTCGCATTGTTGTTCTCGTAGCTAGTCCTCCATTTCTTATATAGGCACTTTCCAGTCGACTGGAACACCCTTTAGTTGACTTCAAATCAGCCCGTCGATTTGGTACTTCTGCCTTTCTAGTCGATTGAACCTAGTCCAGTAGACTCCAGGCCGCCTGCCTCTGCTCCACCACAGTTCAGAAAATTTCATATCCCAATTGATTGAACTTCCCAGTCAACTGGAACTCTTGCCATCTCGATCGCATAATCTACCGTCGATCACCAGTTGTATTGCCAACTCGACATCCTAGTCGACTGGACCTCAGTTGACTAAAAATCAATCAATCGACTGGATACCTACAACATAGAGTTATCACAAAATATAATATGAAATGGAGTAGTAGTATTGCCCGAACTCGACTTCTTAGTCCCACACGGACTAACTGTCGGATCGACGCCTACCTTGTCCCCCCTACAGAGGACTTGACCTCACCTCTTCACTCAAGGTTTACCTACCGACTACCCAGTCGGACTTACCATACTTGACATCCGATCTGACCCATCAAGGCTTCTCGCCAGCTGTCCGATCTCCCTGACCCAACTAGACTTCATGTCGGTTGTCTGGTCTCTTGACTCAACTGGTCTTCATGCCAGATGTCCAATCTCCTGACTCATCTAGACTTTCTACTTGGTGTCCGATCCTCCTAATCTGTCAAGTCTTTTGCCTTGTATCCGGTAAATATGACCTACTAGGATTTTCCTGTTAAGCTTGCACACTTAACACACATATTAGAACACAAGTAATTCCTAACTTTAAACTATGGTTCATATATCAAAACTAAGGAGTGATGCTCCCTGCATCAACAATCTCTCCCTTTTTGATGTATGACAATACATCGGTTAAAGTTAGAAAAATCAATTTGCAATGTACCAAGTTCAACACATATTCATATGCATCAAGTTTGAGTATATCAAGTTTAAGTTCATATGCAATAAATGAAGTCATGAAATGCAATCTTGATATTAAGTAGATGTTTTAACTTTAAATTTTTACATTAAACTACTCTCTAATTTTAAACCTCTCTCTCTTCCTTTGACATACATCAAAATATTACTATCATTCAAATGCCAAAATTCAATATTTGAGAATTTCACAAAAGTAAGTTCAAAGTATTAGCTTTCAAAATAAACAAGTTTAGTTTAAGTTAAAAGCTAAGTATATGAAATTGCTTAAGTATATTAGCTTTACAAACTACATAAGCATTTTAAAATACCTAAGCTTCTCGACATACTTAAGCTTTTCAAAGTATTTTAAAGTACTTGAGATTTTCAAAAGACTTAGAATTTTCAATGTAAATGAAAATTTTCAAAGTAATTGAGCTTTTCAAAAGACTTATGATTTTCAAAGTGAATGTGTATTTTTCAAAAATCACTATTTTTTCAAGATAAGATTTTGAAAATGTGCTTTTCAAGTATATAAGTGTTTCAAAATATAAGAAAATTTCTAAGATTTTGAAAACACCTTAAAAATCCCCCCCCCCCAATAAGAACTAAGTGTTTTGAAAATCTTTTAATTTTCTTTTAATTATTTCTTCCCCCTTAATACAAAGCTTTCTCACTAAAATTTCAAAATTTTATTTTTGAAAATTGTTTAAATTTATCAAAACTCCCCCTAAATTCATGTCATCACTTAAGTTTTCAAAACTCCCTCTTCACTTATGCTTTCAAAAATAACATTTTCAAACTATAGAAATGAAACTTCAAATATTCGAGTGCATTTATTTGAAACCATAACTTCCATGCTTTTGAAAAATTGGGTTCGATTCTAGCTGCACGGCGAGAATAGCGATGCTCGATGTCCTTTCTGTGCAGCGTGGTCGGCCCATTGGCGTAGCATGGGCTCTAACGTAGCAGGCCGCGCGTCTCCTGATTTACCCTCGTTGACCGGTGGGGACTCTCGTTGAAGGCCTTGGGGCGGGGCCGGTCAACCATCAAGATTAGTAGGGAAGAGAAATCGTACCTGATACCTGATGTAAATCAAAAAAAAAAAAAAAAAAAAAAATTGATGCACTAAAATTTTCTTTGAAAATACAACCTCCTAATTTTCAAAGAAACCATAACCTATGGTCCTCATAATTTTTAAAATGTCTCTTATTATTTTGAAAATAATATATCTATTTTTTCAAAAGTACTTAAAATAATTTTCAAAATAAATCCTTAACATTTTGAATATAATCTTTCTAATATCCTCCCCCCTATGTCTCTCATCAATGATGCACATTTATCGCCCCCAAGGCAACGATGCGTTAGTTAATCATGAGGCTTTCCTCTGTACTTCTGGGGTCGATTTCGCCCTGACAGCGCGTGCTATGTGGATGGTGGTAGAAATCAACCCCTCCGTCTCAGCGTGGTCGGTCTTCTTGGTGTCACATGGGTTCAAACGTGTTCGGACCACACGTCATCCTGATTTGCCCTCGTTGATCGGTGGGGAAACTCTGTGAGGCAGGACCTGTTGGTGCAACAATGCAACAAGCATTTATATGTTTTGATGTTTGGATAATCATCTAAGTTAGACAATAATTTGTGATCTAATTGTGAACATTTTCAAGTGACAGGGAAATCCAAGTATGAAGACTTGGTAAAGGCAAAGTCCAAGTATAATCTTGGCAAGAAAAGTCCAAGGTAAAGGTTTGGCGGCATAAGACCAAGCATGTTGTCTTGGCGGCATTAAGTCCAAATGGACTTTGGCAAAGGAAGTCCAAAGGCAAGTTTTGGCATCATAAGTCCAAGCATGTAGACTTGGCGGCATAAAGTCCAAGCACGCTTTGGCAAAAGGAAACCCAAGACATGACAAAACCAAAGGAATCTCTTGGAAGCAAAGCGCAAAGGATGAACAAGTCGCGGACTCGGAGGGATCCTGGAGGCGCAAGGCTTAAGGAAGAACTAGAAGGTTGGGTCTAGGTATAGGGGGTGAAATCAAGTATGAATTATTCATACTTGATGAGTATCAGTGTAACATCCCAAATTTTAACTCCTATATTTTTATTAGAGAAAAATAAAAATAAGAATAAAAATAGAAATAATAAAAATAGGAATAGAATAATAATAATAAAAAAAGAATAAAAATAATTAAGAATAGGAATTAAAAAAAAATTGAATAAATAGTTCGTTAGCCGAGGCTCGAACAATGAACCGTCGATTTAGGGGAATAGACTCCCTACCACTAAGTCATAAGATTACCAATGGATAGGATATAACAAAATATATCTATAGGCGAAAAAAAAAGGATTGATTAATTTGACTAATTATTTAAAGGGGTAATTAGGTTAAGAAAAATTCTAATTTATATATATATATTTTTCCTTATTCTCTATAAAATCTCACGCTCCTCTAGTTTTCTATATTCCAAGCCGTCTCTCTCTCTCCCTCTCATTTTTTTCCAGCAGCTTATCTCCCTTCTTGATCGTCTTCTCGATTTGGGAGCGAAAGATGAAGAAAAGCCGCGCGACGTTCTTTCGACGGAGAATGTTGCACGGATGGATTGATCGTCCAACTTCTACATGCGTTGGATCTCAACACGGAGAGCAACGGAGCAATCCTTTCCTATCTTCTTCCTTCTTTTAATCCTCCAGATCTCCTCCTAGAGGGCTGGTTCATGAAGAAGGAATCCTTTTGATGACCGATACATCTTGGATTCGCCTGTATATCTGCTTCTGGTGATTTGAGCTGTTGAGGTTTAAGTTCGGTGCAAAGGACTACATGCATGGCGGTACCACAGAAAAGAGAAGGGATAGGTTGAGATTGTACCAATCATGAAAGGAAACACGTAGGAGGTCTTTTCTGTACGAAATCTAACGATATAAATTGATGAAAAAGCGTAGGAGGTAAGTATTACTCACCTGCAGTATAAGTAGTTATCGTATGTCATTGATATGTTTTTCCTGTGCTTGTTATTTCCAGTTACATGGTTGAGCAGTTTATATGCATGTTATTTCCAGTTATGCATGATGTTTTCAGTTACGCGATTTTACCGTTATATTATGGGTAATTCAGCATCATGTTGAGATCCAAGATAAGAATGTGATTTATGATCATGCATGTTGTAGATGAGTTGTAGCTTACAATTATATGCATGATGTAGAGTAAGATGTAAAAATATTTCCTTTATAAAGAAAATATAAAGATGCTCCCCGTTCGAATTGGGGATTAAGAGCACAACGATCTTCAGTATGCTCCCCATTTCAGTTTTGGGGGTCAAGAGCATAATGATCTTTATGGTGCTCCCCATTTGTGATTTAGGGGATTAAGAGCATTTCCTTCAGTATGTATAAAAATATAAGTATAAAGGAAGTATTTTACTTTTTGACAGGGCATGTACCGGGCATCAGTTTCAGTTACCCTAGTAGGTTCGGTGGTTGGCCACCCCGGCCTATTAGGAATGCGCGCATTGGTACTATGTCGGGCCCATATCCAGGATGATTATTATTTTGAAGTATCAGTATAAGTATAAGTAAAAGTTTTCAAAGTTAATCATTTCAGTTCAGATACACTGTTTATAAGTTTTAAAATACTTAAGAGCATGGTTTATACAAGAGACATGTATTCAGAATTATGATTTCCAGTTGTGCTTGCATGTGTATCAATGTATCAAGGGTAAGAGAACTAGTTGCATGATTTCATACAGTGCATGTTTTTGTGAGCATAGAAAGTACTTACTAAGCGTTATTGCTTATAGTTTGCATTTCCTTATACTGCAGATAAAGGTAAAGAAAAGCTTGAGAAGGTGGCATGGCGGATGAAGTCTTTGGGTGTGTGTGGCGTAGATCCTAAGTGAAGATGTCTAAATCAGATTTTTAGTTTCTTATGTCATGTTTGATATTGTCTAAGTGATGTAAAGGTCCTTATGATTATTTTAGTTGTTAGCATATTGCATTAGTATATTGCATGAATTAAAAATAAAGACAATAGTAAAGTAGTGACATCTCCCCTGGTAGAGAGTGGAAAGACTAGGGGGGGTGTTACAAGATGGTATCAGAGCGGGTTCCGCCCTTCCGTCACACACACATCGAGCATCAGTCCTGCCGCCTCCAAGTAAGCAAGTATTTATCTGCTTTATTTATTTTATGAGTAGTAAGGAATGCTTCTTTTAAGTTAAACATGCTCACCTAGAATGTTCTCTTTGAGTTAAACATGTTTGCATATATATATATATATATATATATATATATATATGAAGATGATAGACAGTAAGTAATAGAACATATCTAGATATGTATGTGAAGATGATAAAAAGTAGTGATAATAGCCTTATAGTGGTTTCACTTTATCATCTTATGAAGAGCAAGAAATGCCTCGAGGAAGACCCCGTAGAGGACAAGGAATGAATGAAGAAGTACCACCACCTGCCTGGATGCAGATAGTCACTCAGCTCCAACAACAAGTGGCAGAGCAGCAGTAGGTCATCAATACCTTGATGACGAATCAACGAGAAAATCCTGTTACTCAGTCAGGGACTCCAAATGTCATTCCAACTACATCTTCCGCCCCACCAGTCCCACCAACAACTCCAGTGGGAGGGGTGAGGCAAGAGGCCTATCTGATTCAATGGCAAAAGCTAAAGCCAGAGAGTTTTGCCGGTGCCAGTGAACCATGGGATGCTCATGCATGGTTCAAGACAGTAGAGAGCATAGTGGAACTGCTGGACTGGCCTGAGAATGAGAAAGTCAAGTGCGCCTCGTTCTGTCTGACCGGAGATGCCAGAATGTGGTGGGAGCGAGTAAAGGCTAAGAGGGTGGTGAACCAAATGTCATGGATGGACTTTGAGACGGAGTTCTTCGAGGAGTTCTTTCATATGCGAGTCACCAATAAGCATTATGATGAGTTCACGGAGTTCCGACAAGGGGATTTATCAGTAGATGAAGCGGTGAAGAAGTTCAATAGGTTGGCTCATCTATGCCCGGAATTGGTCAGTACTGAGAAGGAAGAGTTAGGTTGATGCTAAAGATGTTGAGACCGGAGATAGCTCTGAATATGGCTGGTGGAATTAATAGACCACAGACTACTGAAGAGCTAATCAGCAGTGCGCTAACCATGGAGCATTACATGAATAGTATCAATCACCAAAAGCTAACCTCGGTAGAAAGAAAAAGCCAGGGAAGTTCAGGAGGTCAGAAACCTTAGATCGGTAATTCGAACTGGAAGTGAAACAACAATGGCAAGAGGAAGCAATGGAATAATGCAAAGGGAGGTTCAGCCAGTAAGCAGCCTACGTATCCTACATGTTCTAAGTGTGGGAGGAAGCATCCAGGAGTTTGTCGCCAGGGCCTGAGTGGGTGTTATATATGTGGTGTCGAGGGACACTTCGCCAAATAGTGCCCCACTAAGACCAATTTGCCTCCGCCACAGTCTATTCAGTATGGAGGTAGACCAGCCCAGCTACATCAGATGCAGGGAGCACTGGAGGGTCCTTACATCAGCCAAGGAAGATTGGAGGCCCCATCAGTTACACCTAATGCCCGGATATTCTCCCTCACCAAGGAAGAGGTAGCAAATGCTTCTACGGTGGTCACAGGTCAGATACATATCCTTAGTCAGCATGCTACCGTACTGTTTGATATTGGGGCAACCCATTCTTTCATGTCTATGGAATTTGCTAAGAAGATAGATATAACTACGGATACTTTAGATATTCATTTTTTAACGACCCTACCTTCGGGTGAAATAATGACATCTACACACTAGTTGCGTGTCGTGCCAGTCAGAATTTCAGACAGAGAGCTTTATAATGATTTGATCTTGTTGGACATGCATGACTATGATGTCATCTTTGGAATGGACTTTCTTAGCAAGTACGGTGCTTCCATTAAGTGTCGTAAGCGAAGGGTAGTATTCCAATCCTAGACCGAGGCCAAATTTGAGTTTATTGGAGAACCAAGGAAGAAGACTAAGAAGTTCTTGTCCGCCATGGAAGCTCGGAAGATGCTAGCTAGTGGATGCACTGGATATTTAGCACATATAGTTGATACTAAGCAAGAAAGAAGCCAAAGGCTAGAAGAAGTCCCAATCGTATGTGACTACCCGGAAGTATTTCCTGACGAGCTACCAGAACTAGCACCTAGAAGGGAAGTTGAGTTTGAGATTGAGCTTATTCCTGGTACCAACCCAATCTCAAAAGCACCCTACCGTATGACTCCAGCTGAATTGAAAGAGCTTCAGGAATAATTACGGGAGTTACTAGACAAGGGATTCATCCACCCTAGTCATTCCCCATAGGGAGCTCCAGTGTTGTTCGTGAAAAAGAAAGATGGATCTATGAGAATGTGTATAGACTACCGAGCCTTGAATCAAGTGACGATCAAGAACAGATATCCTCTGTCAAGGATAGAGAATTTATTTGATCAATTGAGGGGAGCCACAGTCTTCTCTAAGATTGATTTGTGGTCCGGTTATCATCAAGTAAGAGTGAAAGAAGATGATATACCGAAAATAACCTTTCGAACGAGGTATGAACACTATGAGTTCGTGGTCATGCCCTTCGGAGTGACAAATGCGCCCGCTATGTTTATGGACTTGATGAATCGGATATTTAAGGAGTACCTTGACAAGTTTGTGGTCGTTTTCATTGACGACATCCTTATCTACTCGAGAACCCAGGAAGAACATGTCGAACACTTGAAGACAGTCTTGCAGACCCTTCAACAAAGACAATTATATGCAAAGTTCTCCAAGTGTGAGTTTTGGCTTGATCGAATATCGTTTCTGGGTCATGTTATTTCAAAAGATGAAGTTATGGTAGACCCGACAAAGATAGAAGCAGTCAGTAATTGGGGTCAACCAAAGAATGCCAGTGAAGTCAGAAGTTTCCTCGGATTAGCAGGGTACTATCGGAAGTTTGTGGAAAACTTCTCAAGGATAGCTTCACCGTTGATGATTCTTACCAGAAAGAACAAGAAGTTCGAATGGACCGAAGATTGTGAAAAGAGCTTCCTTGAATTAAAGAGGAGACTCACAAGTGCTCCAGTGCTTACCCTTCCAGAAAGTAATGAGAGATTTGACCTGTATAGTGATGCATCCAAGATGGGACTCGGAGCTGTACTTATGCAGAAGGGTAAATTCATTGCTTATGCATCTAGACAACTCAAGGACTATGAAAAGAATTACCCCACTCATGACCTTGAGTTAGTAGCAGTGGTCTTTGCTCTGAAAGTTTGGAGACATTACTTTTATGGAGTCCAATGCAAGATTTACACAGATCACCAGAGTTTGAAGTATTTCTTCACTCAGAAGGATCTGAATATGCGACAGTGCAGATGGCTTGAGCTAGTAAAAGACTATGACTGTGAAATCCACTACCATCCTAGAAAGGCAAACAAAGTAGCAGACGCACTGAGTAGAAAATCATGTGCCACTTTGATATCCCTAGCAACACTATCCCAACCACTGGAGAAAGAGATAATGAATTTTGGAGTTGAGATCATTTCTGGACAACTCTCTGCCTTGACCATAGTACCTACACTGTTTGAGGATATATTAGCGAGACAGGACAAAGATTCTAGCATCTAAAGGATCAAGCAAGAGATCCAAGAAGGGAAGGATGAAGGATTTCGTGTCTCTGATAGTGGGGTATTATATTTGGGTGAACGCCTATGTATCCCCAACGACCCAGACTTAAGAAAGAAGATCCTAGAAGAAGCTCATGGGACCCCATATTCGATGCATCCTGGATTCACCAAGATGTATCAAGATATGAAAGGGAAATTCTGGTGGCTTGGTTTGAAGAGGGACGTGGCTAAGTATGTTAGCACTTGCCTGACATGTCAGAGAGTGAAAGCCGAACACCAAAGACCAGGAGGAGTTCTACAACCTATCCAGATTCCAGAATGGAAGTGGGAGGAACTAGCCATGGATTTCATAGTAGGATTGCCCAAAACAACCAATGGCTACGATTCTATTTGGGTAGTTATCGACAGATTGACAAAGTCTGCTCACTTCATGCCTATCAGAATATCATACTCCATGGAGCAGTTAGCCCGATTATCGTCAAGGAAGTGATTAGGCGCATGGAGTACCTAAGACCATTATCTCGGATAGAGAGACATCGCTTCACTTCACACTCGGGAGTGTGTTGAAAGCCCTCGACACTAAGTTACGATTGATCGCATTTCATCCTCGATGATGGGCAAACAGAAAGAGTGAATCAGATTTTGGAGGACATGCTCAGAGCTTGTGCCTTGGATTTTAAAGGAAGCTGGTGCAAATATTTGTGTTTGGCAGAATTTGCCTATAATAATAGTTATCAAACCACAATTGGAATGACACCTTATGAAGCCTTGTATGGAAGGAGATGCAGATCGCTTATTTGTTGGTATGAGGGCGGCGAGAAGAAAGAAATGGGACTCAAGACTGATTTTATAGATGACGCCACCAAAGTCATAAAGAACATACGTCAAAGGATAGAGACTGCCCAAAGTCGGCAGAAGAGTTACGTCGATGTTCGACGCAGACCCCTAGAGTTCCAAGTCGGAGATTCAGTGTTCATTAAGGTAGCTCCTATGAAAGGGGTAATGAGATTTGGGAAGAAAGACAAGTTAAGTCCCAGATATGTAGGCCCCTACTTGATCACCAAGAGAGTTGGTAAAGTAGCTTATGAGCTAGAGCTACCACAGGAAATGTCAGCTATCCACAATGTATTTCATGTTTCAATGCTTAAGAAGCACGTCCCAGACACAAACCAAGTGATTGAGCCACAGATGGTACAGATTCAGACAGATCTAAGTTATGAAAATCGACCTATTCAGATAATAGATCGACCAGTCAGGAAACTAAGAAATAAAGAAATACCGTTAGTAAAAGTCTTATGGCAAAGTCAAAGGGTTGAAGAAGCAACCTGGGAACGTGAGGATGACATGAAGCAAAAGTACCCCGAGCTGTTCTAAGTTTCGAGGATGAAACTTTTATAAGGTATAAGGGATTGTAACATCCCAAATTTTAACTCCTATATTTTTATTAGAGAAAAATAGAAATAAGAATAAAAATAGAAATAATAAAAATAGGAATAGAATAATAATAATAATAAAAGAATAAAAATAATTAAGAATAGGAATTAAAAAAAAATTGAATAAATAGTTCGTTAGCCGAGGCTCGAACAATGAACCGTCGATTTAGGGGAATAGACTCCCTACTACTAAGTCATAAGATTACCAATGGATAGGATATAACAAAATATATCTATAGGCGAAAAAAAAGGATTGATTAATTTGACTAATTATTTAAAGGGGTAATTAGGTTAATAAAAATTCTAATTTTTATATATATATATTTTCTTATTCTCTATAAAATCTCACGCTCCTCTAGTTTTCTATATTCCAAGCCGTCTCTCTCTCTCCCTCACGCCGCCTCTCTCTCTCCCTCTCATTTTTTTTCCAGCAGCTTCTCTCCCTTCTTGATCGTCTTCTCGATTTGGGAGCGAAAGATGAAGAAAAGCCGCGCGACGTTCTTTCGACGGAGAACGTTGCACGGATGGATTGATCGTCCAACTTCTGCATGCGTTGGATCTCAACACGGAGAGCAACGGAGCAATCCTTTCCTATCTTCTTCCTTCTTTTAATCCTCCAGATCTCCTCCTAGAGGGCTGGTTCATGAAGAAGGAATCCTTTTGATGACCGATACATCTTGGATTCGCCTGTATATCTGCTTCTGGTGATTTGAGCTGTTGAGGTTTAAGTTCGGTGCAAAGGACTACATGCATGGCGGTACCACAGCAAAGAGAAGGGATAGGTTGAGATTGTACCAATCATGGAAGGAAACACGTAGGAGGTCTTTTCTTTACGAAATCTAACGGTATAAATTGATGAAAAAGCGTAGGAGGTAAGTATTGCTCACCTGCAGTATAAGTAGTTATCGTATGTCATTGATATGTTTTTTCTGTGCTTGTTATTTCCAGTTACATGGTTGAGCAGTTTATATGCATGTTATTTCCAGTTATGCATGATGTTTTCAGTTACGCGATTTTACCGTTATATTATGGGTAATTCAGCATCATGTTGAGATCCAAGATAAGAATGTGATTTATGATCATGCATGTTGTAGATGAGTTGTAGCTTACAATTATATGCATGATGTAGAGTAAGATGTAAAAATATTTCCTTTATAAAGAAAATTTAAAGATGCTCCCCGTTCGAATTGGGGATTAAGAGCACAACGATCTTCAGTATGCTCCCCATTTCAGTTTTGGGGGTCAAGAGCATAATGATCTTTATGGTGCTCCCCATTTGTGATTTAGGGGATTAAGAGCATTTCCTTCAGTATGTATAAAAATATAAGTATAAAGGAAGTATTTTACTTTTTGACAGGGCATGTACCGGGCATCAGTTTCGCCCACGGGCCGAGGCCCTCAGTTTCAGTTACCCTAGTAGGTTCGGTGGTTGGCCACCCCGGCCTATTAGGAATGCGCGCATTGGTACTATGACGGGTCCATATCCAGGATGATTATTATTTTGAAGTATCAGTATAAGTATAAGTAAAAGTTTTCAAAGTTAATCATTTCAGTTCAGATACACTGTTTATAAGTTTTAAAATACTTAAGAGCATGGTTTATACAAGAGACATGTATTCAGAATTATGATTTCCAGTTGTGCTTGCATGTGTATCAATGTATCAAGGGTAAGAGAACTAGTTGCATGATTTCATGCAAAGGTATGTTTTTGAGCATAGAAAGTACTTACTAAGCGTTATTGCTTATAGTTTGCATTTCCTTATACTGCAGATAAAGGTAAAGAAAAGCTTCAGTAAGGTGGCATGGCGGATGAAGTGCTGGGTGTGTGTGGCGACGGAACAGTGGAAGTAAAAGATCCTAAGTGAAGATGTCTAAATCAGATTTTTAGTTTCTTATGTCATGTTTGATATTGTCTAAGTGATGTAAAGGTCCTTATGATTATTTTAGTTGTTAGCATATTGCATTAGTATATTGCATGAATTAAAAATAAAGACAATAGTAAAGTAGTGACATCTCCCCTGGTAGAGAGTGGAAAGACTAGGGGGGGTGTTACAATCAGTCGACTGATATGATGTATCACCGACCGGGTCGTGTTCGACCGAGTCAGATGAAACCCGACGATCACATCGCTGGTCAAGGCAATGATCGAGTTACGATCGATCGACTACCAACAGTGGCAGTCGACTAATCAAGTTAAGCACAGGCACAGAATGGAGTCTTACTCGACTGCAACCTGTGATCACTCGACTGATCACTCCATCAGTCGACTGATGGAGGGATCAGTTGACTGATGAGAGTGTCATTGGAGGTAACAACTCTGAATCCCACGAATCTGGCTATTCAGAAGCCGTTAACTGCGTCGGCAGTCGACTGATGCACAACATCAGTCGACTAATGGTGCTCCAACGGGAAAATCAACCCTCTCTCTATAAAAAGAGGGCTTGTGGAGGTTTTTAGGGCCAATTCTTATTCTCTGATAATACTCTCAAGCCTCCACGATTTTTCAAAGCTTTCTAGTAATTCTAAATCTCCTTCTCCTCTCTAAGCTCCATCTACATCCTTTGTAAGAAGAGGAGGAGTGTTGTAAAGAAAAGCTTCATAGTGATATTGATTAGGGTTGATCCACCTCAAGGATCACCGTGAAGTAGGAGCGTTATCTCCGAACCACGTAAAAGAATCGTGTTAGCATTGTTTTTCATTTGTGTTATTATTATTTTTGTTGTGCTTCCGCTAATCTTTTTGTAGAGACAAAAACAAGCTATTCACCCCCCCTCTAGCTTCCAATCGATCACCAACAAGTGGTATCAGAGCCCGGATTGCATCGTAAGATCTAACAATCAACCGGAGCAAAATGACTTTCCAAGAGGGGTATAGCACGGCGAGGCCTCCGTTCTTTGACGACAATGACTTTGGCTACTGGAAAGGTAGGATGGAGTATTATTTAATGAATGATATTGAAAATTGGTTTAGCGTTGTAGATGGTTTCGAGAAGTCGGTCGATGAACACGGAGCGCCCATACCAACCAAGGATTGGACGAGAGACATGGCCAAGAAGGCTCAAGCCAACGCCAAGGCAACAACCACACTTTAATGTGGTTTGTCAAAAGAGCAACTAAGCAAGGTGGGGCCATTTGAATCGGCGAAGGAGGTTTGGGAGAAGTTGATAGAGTTTAATGAAGGATCCAAGGAAACAAGAAGGGCCAAGAGAGATCTCCTAATTGACCAACTTCAAAGCTTCTCCATGAAGACCAATGAGACCGTGAGCCAAATGCACGGTAGCTTCAAAGAAGTAGTCAACGGACTACATGTAATAGGTGAGAAGGTCGACAACTGAGACCTTGTAAGGTATGTGTTCCAAACCTTCCCTAGAACAACCTTATGAGCCTCAATGGTAGATGCCTATAAGGTCTCTAGGGATCTCTCTTTGGTTAAGTTAGATGAGTTATTTTGTGAATTTCAATTACATGAACAAGCTAACACTTCATCCAAAGAGAAGGGTATAGCTCTTTTTGTAGGAAAGAAGGACAAAAAGAAGAAGGGGAAGAAGGAAGTGTCCTCCTCATCCGAATCCGAGGAAGACTCATCAAGTAGTGAAGATGAGCTATCGGCAAGCGAGGTGACTCATTATGTCAAGAAGTTTGGTGGGAAGTCAAGGAAACTCACCAAGAAAGATGTGAGGAGGATGTTCCAATCCTCAAGAGGTAAGTCTTCAAATAGTTCAAATTCTACACCTAACGTAACTTGCTTTGGTTGCAACAAGAAAGGGCATATAAAGCCAAATTGCCCGGAACTAAAGAAGGAGGAGGAGAAGGAAAAGAAAAAGAAGGAAAAGAAGAAGAAGGAGGCAATGGTGGCACAAACATGGGACACCCTAAGCATGGAGGACTCTTCCGACGATGAAGAAGTATGTCATGACACCCGGAATCTAGCCCTCATGGCATTGGAGGAAGAAGCCGGGAGCTCAAGTGAGGAGTCCTCATCTTCTTCTTCAAGCGACGAATCATCATCAAGTGATGATGATGAGGTAAACAACTCCCCTAGGGTAGATTTACTTTACAAGACAATTGCATGTCTTCAAAATGCATTGAATAGATCGAAAACTAGGATTAAGGACTTAAAAGTAGAGATTAAATCACTTAAGAGTGTAGAACCGTCTTGTGGTAAATTATCTTGTGATGATGATGCATGTACCCTTAGGGATGAATTGAAAAAAGAAATAGGTAACTTAAGAGCATGCTTAGAAAAATTTACTAATGGTTCTAAATACCTAGACATGATAATTAAGGATCAAAGGGACATTTATAACAAGGTCGGACTAGGATATAGGCCTAAGGAAAAGGAGGTAGCATTTACATCTCTTGTTAGTAGAAAATCCATAATTAAAAGCAAGGGTAGAAAGGCTTGGGTCCCTAAGAAATTTCTAATTGATGCTAGTGGTCCTAAGATTTGGGTACCTAAGGATTATATTTTTCATGTGATATAGGTAGAAGAACCAAGCTTGTGGATTGTTGATAGTGGGTGCTCAAAACACATGACTGGTGATGAGAGAAAATTCTCCACTATCAACCACACTAGCAAGGGAAAGGTATCATTTGGTAATAACGACAAACTTAAGATTCTAGGAAAGGACACAATTGAGGTATCCCCCAACCTTGCCATTCATAAAGTGTTATTAGTTAAAAATATGAAATTTAATTTACTTAGTGTAAGCCAACTATGTGATGCAAACTTTGATGTTAAATTTGATTCCTCAAAATGTTTTATAAGACACAAAACTCTAAATGATTGCATGTTAGTAGGTTTTAGGAAATCAAATATATATTATGTTGATTTATCCTATGCTACTAATACTTCTACTAAGTGTCTTATTGCAAAAGAGGAAGAAAGTTGGCTTTGGCATAGGAGGCTAGGACACATAAACATGAAGAACATAGCCAAAATAGCAAAAATGAAGTTAGTCAAAGGGTTGCCTAAAGTCAAATTTCTCAAGGACAAAATGTGTGATGCATGCCAAGAAGGGAAACAATCAAAAACATCACACAAAGGTAAAAATTTACATAGTACCGCTTTACCTTTAGAACTTTTACATATGGACTTATTTGATTGTCATAGTACCCCTTCTATGATTGGTAGTAGATATTGCTTAGTAATAGTAGATGATTTCTCTAGGTTTACTTAGGTATTTTTCTTGAAAAATAAAGATGAAACCCTAGGAATAATCATAGGATTTAGCAAGAGAGTAGAAAATGAAAGAAAACTCAAAATCAATCAGATCCGTAGTGATCATGGTGGAGAATTTGAGAATTCTAATTTCTCAACCTTTTGCTTAAAACAAGGGTACAAACATGAGTTTTCTTGTCCTAGAACACCCCAACAAAATGGGGTTGTGGAAAGGAAAAAATCATGTCCTACAAGAAGCGGCTAGGACTATGCTAAATGCATATTCTTTACCTAGCTACTTGTGGGCGGAAGCGGTTAATACCGCTTGCTATATCCAAAATAGGGTGTTAATTCATAGGTTTTCAGGAAAAACTCCATTTGAATTGTGGAATGGTACAATTCTAATAATTCATTATTTTAAGGTTTTTGGATGTAAAGTTGATATCTTAAATACCAAAGACAATCTAAGTAAATTTGAGTCCAAAGCGGATGAGGGAATCCTAGTTGGATACTCATCCACTAGTGTAGGATATAGAGTTTATAATAAAAGGACTCAAAAGATTGAGAAATCTTCAAATGTCCAATTTGATGAAACTTCCAATACATACCTAAATCCCCTGAAAATCAAGAAATTACACAATAATTTCAAGATTTAACCTTAGGGGGTAATGATCAAGGGGAAGGATTGAATCAAGGGGGAGTAAGAGGTGATTCCGATGATAAGCAAAGGATTGAGATTAATTATGATCAAACTCAAATTAATACACCTCCTAGAACTATAAGAATTCATCAAAATCACCCCTTAGATCAAATTGTGGGTGAATTATCTCAAGGTGTTAGGACTAGGTCATTTCATAGGGATCCCACTAGTCATATAGCTATAATTTCTCAAATTGAGCCCAAAACAATCAAAGATGCATTACTTGATCCGGATTGGATCTTAGCAATGCAAGATGAATTGGCTCAATTTGAAAGGAGTCAAATATGGGAGTTAGTTCCTAGACCTAATGAAAACACCATCATTACTACAAGATGGGTCTTTAGGAACAAACTAGATGACCAAGGGAATATTACTAGGAATAAGGCAAGATTAGTTGCAAGGGGCTTTAATCAAGTTGAAGGACTTGACTATGATGAAACATATGCCCCGGTTGCTAGGTTAGAGTCTATTAGGATACTATTAGGGTATGCCTCCTATATGGGTTTCAAACTCCATCAAATGGATGTTAAATCGGCATTCCTAAATGGGTTTATTAAGGAAGAGGTATATGTAGAACAACCTCCGGGTTTGAGAATATGGACTATCCAAACCATGTATACAAGCTTAGGAAAGCTTTGTATGGTTTGAAACAAGCTCCCCGGGCTTGGTATGAAAGATTATCATCTTTCTTAATTTCTAAGGACTTTAAAAAGGGTAGTGTAGATCAAACTCTATTTATAAAGTCAACATCAAAGGACATATTTGTAGCCCAAGTATATGTTGATGACATTATCTTTGAGTCAACAAATGATGAACTTCTTCAAGACTTTATTAAAAATATGGAAAAAGAGTTTGAAATGAGTCTAGTTGAGGAATTAAATTTCTTCCTAGGATTACAAGTCAAACAAACAAGTGAAAAAATTTATATTTATCAAACCAAATATGCTAAGGAAATGATTAAGAAATTTGGTTTGGAAAATAATAAGGTAGTTTCAACTCTAATGGCAACCAATACTAAAATAGATAGTGATAATGAAGAAAAACAAATTGATCTTACACTCTATAGGTGCATGATTGGTAGCCTTTTGTACTTAACCGCTATTAGACCCGACATATTATTTGCGGTTGGTATGTGTGCTAGGTATCAATCATGTGCAAAAGAATCTCATTTAGTTGTCGTTAAGAGAATCTTAAGATATATTAAAGGTACACTAAATGTAGGACTATGGTACCCTAGGACTAGGTCTTTTGATTTGGTTGGGTACACCGATTCTGATTATGCCGGTTGCAAATTAGATCGGAAGAGTACTAGTGGTGGATGTCAATTCCTTGGGTCCTCCCTAGTTAGTTGGAGTAGTAGAAAACAATCTTGTGTTGCCCTATCCACCACCGAGGCCGATTATGTGGCTACGGGTGGTTGTGTATCTCAACTACTAT
Organism: Wurfbainia villosa; assembly: GCA_025175895.1. Taxonomy (NCBI): domain Eukaryota; kingdom Viridiplantae; phylum Streptophyta; class Magnoliopsida; order Zingiberales; family Zingiberaceae; genus Wurfbainia; species Wurfbainia villosa. The sequence continues at coordinate 4,454,215 of CM046005.1, forward strand.
GGATGAAACATACCTTAGAGGATTATGAGCTATCTTACTCCAACATGAAAGTATTTTGTGATAATGTGAGCACCATAAATTTGACCAAAAATCCGGTGCATCACTCTAGGACCAAGCACATTGAAGTGAAACATCACTTCATTAGAGATCATGTGGCTAAGGGGGACATTGTGCTTAATTACATTGAATCCAAGTCCAACCTAGCCGACATATTTACCAAGGCTCTCCCCGAGGTAGAATTTTCATCACTTAGGAGAGAACTTGGAATGTGCTTGGTTGAGTAAAGGTGTAGGTTTGTATGATCCTATAGAAATACTAGGATTTATGCCTTTAAGCATCTCACAAAATACCTAAGAAACCATGATTTTTGTATTGAGTCACTTAGACAATATGTGAGATGCTAGGAAGATGCACTTGGTTCATCATGCTTGTTATGATGCATTACTATGGACCAAAGTGTCATCTAGAGACATTAATCCTTCATTGGACCAATCATTGGGAAGGCTTATACACAATTGATGTGCATATAGCTCTAAGAACATGATTGGAAATGTCAAATAAAACATATCTTAAACTATGTTTATCAAATTTTGAAAAACAGTTTTCAAGTGGAAGACAAAAGTGATACAAAGTTTACAAAAACATTAGAACTTTTGTTAGCTTCCAAGTTTGTATCAATCTTAAAATATGGAAAACATATATTTTTCAAATTATTTTTCCTTGATAAAGTATGATTTTAGAAATGTGTACACAAAATTTCGTGATTTTTCGAGATTTTTAGAATTTCTAACGCATTTCTGAAGTTGGGCTGAAAAGGTTGAAATTCGGATTTCAGGCGTAGTAGTCGACTGAGTCAGAAACCAATCGAATACACTGTGTTTTCTGAAAAATAACTCCATTTTCTGATATTTAGTGTATCTTTGATGTCCTAAAACTATAGCATGATAATATTGAGTAAAAACAAATTTTTACGACTGTTTAATGCGATGTTTTAGGGGGAGTTTCATAAAATATATCTTTTTCATCGCTAAATGTACATTGTTGGTGCAAGTTAGAATTGAAACCTTCAAATTGTTTGATATGTAACGCCCGCAAAATTCTAAACTAGGAAAAGTAATTATATAGGTTTTAAGGCCATAAAAGGGTTTAAAATAAAATAAAATAAAAGATGGTTATAGGTAGGATTTGAACCATGAACCTCCTAATAGGGAGGTAGCCTTGACACCACTAGACCCTAGGATAATTTATGAATAAGATATATAAAGAATATACAAAGAATATAGATGGGAAGATGAGGAGTTGGTTCTCCCCATGAAAGGATAATGGGTGTTCATTCCCTAGGTATTAAAGAGGAGAATTAAGAGAAGAGTGGAAGTAAAACCCCACTTTCCTTCTTCATTCTCCTTCTTCCTCATACTTGGCAATTCCCCATTTCCTCCCTTTTCATCCCAAGCTCTAGAAATTTTATAAGAAATTTTGTATGATTATAGGGACTTTATGTGGGCTCCTTCAAAAATAAAAGAAAAATAGCCAAAAAGGATGCAAGGCCTAGGAATTGAACCCCAACCCTCTAGAGATAGCCAAGCCCTATAGATGCACCCACTAACCATAAGCCCAATAGGATATTATCATTAGAGGAATAGGGGAAATTATGGTTAAGTGTAAGGGAGATCAAGGGACTCTCTAAGTGAATAAATAGGGGAAATGAGGGGGCATGAGTTAGCAAATTTGTTTTCTCCTCTTCTCTTCTTCTTCCTCACCGAATCCTAGAGCTCTTCCTCCCCATTTTCACCCCTTGGCCGAAACTCATCCAAGCAAGAAGCAAGGGCTAGGTTTGGTTCCTTAGGTCATCTTCCCACTACAAGCAAAGCGAAGGATGTAAGTATCCCTCACCTGCATACGAGTAGCTTCGATTGATGGTTGTAAAAGAGATCTATATGTTATATTCGGCCAAGCTATGTTTTTGGGTTATCAATGAAGTTATATGCTATGTTTAGTAAGTATATGATGATGTTAAGATGGAAAAAGGGGTTAGGACAAAAGCTAACCCTAAAAGCCTCCAAGGTCCATTCGGCCAAGCCATGTTTTTAAGGTTTCGATGAAGTTCTATGCTATGTTTTGTAACTATATGATGATGTTAGGACTTAAAATGGATTAGGTCAAAAGTTAACCCTAAAAGCCTCCAAGATCCATTCGGCCAAGCCATGTTTTTAAGGTTTCGATGAAGTTCTATGCTATGTTTTGTAACTATATGATGATGTTAGGACTTAAAATGGATTAGGTCAAAAGTTAACCCTAAAAGCCTCCAAGATCCATTCGGCCAAGCCATGTTTTTAAGGTTTCGATGAAGTTCTATGCTATGTTTTGTAACTATATGATGATGTTAGGACTTAACATGGATTAGGTCAAAGGTTAACCCTAAAAGTCTCCATGATCCATTCGGCCAAGCTATGTTTTGGATGTTTCAATGAAGTTCTATGTTATGTTTTGTAACTATATGATGATGTTAGGATGTAAAATGGATTAGGTTGAAAGTTAACCCTAAAAGCCTCCATAAACCATTCGGCCAACATGGATTTTTGGTGTTTTATTAATGTTCTATACCTTATTCTTACATGCACATGATGAAGTTAAGGTGTAGGGTGAATTAGGTTAAAGGTTAATCCTAGAAACCTCTAAGGACTATTCGGCCACCTCCTTGTATGGATGATCCAAAGAAGTTTTATTCCATGTTTTGTATGCTTATGATGTTGTTAGTATGTTAATTGAATTAGGGTAAAAGACTATCCCTAAAAACCTACAAGGACCATTCGGCCACCCCCATGTATGGATGCTCCAATGAAGTTTTATTCCATGTTTGTATGCATATGATGTTGTTAGTAGGTTAAATGAATTAGGTTAAAAGATAACCCTAGAAACCCCTATGGACCATTCGGCCATCATGTATTTTTGGGTGATTAAATGAAGTTTAATTCATGTTCTATATGCAAATGAAGCTGTTGTTATGTTAAATGAATTAGGTTAAAAGATAACCCTAGAAACCCTATGGACCATTCAGCCATCATGTATTTTTGGGTAATTAAATGAAGTTTAATTCATGTTTTATATGCAAATGAAGTTGTTGTTATGTTAAATGAATTAGGTTAACATGTGTTTTATGTTTGGGTGAATTCCTGTTGACTTGTGATATTAAATGATGCTAGATGAAGATAACATGCCTTAGGTTAGTGTTTACTTACTCTTGATGACATGCCTTATGCCATGCCCTATGTGTATGTGATATTTAAGATATGTTATAAAATGGAATACGATAAGATTATGAAATGAAACAAAACGATATGTTCACGAAATGAATATGATATGATGATGAAATGAAGTATGATATGTTATGAAATGAAGTATGGTATGTTCATGAAATGAAAGATGATATGTTGATGAAGTGAAGCATGATATGTTATGAAATGAAGTAAGCTATGTTGCAAAATGAAATAAGCTATGTTATAAAATAAGCATATAAGTATTTTACCTTCTTTATGGCTTGTACCAAGACCTTAATAAGGTCCAAGAAGGGATGGGCTCCTAAGATGCCCTAGGTCGATGGAATAAGACTCGGGCCTAGGACGGGCTTCTATGTATGATTGTCCCTAGGTCGATGGAATAAGACTCGGGCCTAGTACGGGATGGGCTCCAAGATGCCTTAGGTCGATGGAGTAAGACTCGGGCCTAGGATGGGCTTCTACGCTATGACGATTGCCCTAGGTCGACGGACTAAGATCGGGCCTAGTAACCTAGTAGGTTCGAGACTTGCTACCTCGGGCCTATTTAGGGATGCGTGCTATGATAATGAAGAAGTGGTACAATGTCGGGCCCAAATATGTTGAGATTTATATTTACGTACCTATAATATATGTTTTCAAAAGCATCCTGCATATGTTACATGATTAGATTGTTATGTTCACATGCTATGTTGATATGTTAAATATGATGTAGGTTATGTTTGATATGTCATGTTTATGCCACTATGTTACATATGATGTAGGTTATGTTTGATATGCCATGTTTATGCCACTATGTTACATATGATGTATGTTATGTTGATTCGCTATGTTACATATGTTATATGTTATGTTTGATTAAGTCATATATTTACATGATATGCTGCTATGTTATAGATGATACATGTTATGCTGCCATGTTATGGATGATACATGTTATGTTTACTCACGTTACTTATGCTACATGTTAAGTTGATTACGCTATGTATGTTACATGTTATATTGCTTATATGTTATGAATGTTACATGACATGATTAATGTCGATGTATGGTTTTTGTGAGTAGGACAGGATCTTACTAAGCCTATGTGCTTATAGTTTATCTTTCCCTCGTACTGCAGATAAGGGTAAGGGATGGATAAACTAAAGGGAGCAGCAGGAGGGGCCAATGTGTGTGGTAGTGGCATGGTGGAGAGGATCCGTTAGGTCTATATATATATGTTTACCTATGATGATGATGTCTATGGATGCCCTTACTTATGTCTCCTTATGACGATGATGTTTATGAACCTGAGCTAAGCACTAAGTATCTATATATATGATGCATGCTCTATGTTGATAAGAAGAAGTAAAGAAGTAAGAAGAAGTATCTATACATGTTATGAAGTATACTCTATGTTAAGAAGAAGAAGTATATATATATATATATATATATATATATATATATATATATATATATATATATATATATATATATATATGTCAATGCATGTTTATGATTTAAAAGAAAAAAAAATATAGGTCTGAAGTCTTCCGCTGTAAGAATTAAGAAGTATGTATAAAGTCTTCCGCTGTAAGTAATGTATGTATGTCGTCACAGCTACGCTTGCCTTCCGGATTCTGGGTCCGAAAAGGGCGGGCGTGACAGGTTGGTATCAGAGCGGATCTGCCTTTCCACTACACACACATCAAGCTCCAAATCCTGCCGCTACAAGTAAGAATTCTATGTCTACTCTAATTTTGTTAATTTTGTTCATGAATGATAAGAAATGTTTTTTTTTAGCTTAAACATGCATGAATTCATGTAGGATAATCTTATGCTAGCCTGGCCTTTAGTTTAAGTAATGCATGAATATACAAATGATAGCTTTATGCTAGCTTTAGTTTAATTATGCATAGTTCAACGAACGAAAAACTTATGCTAGCCTTATTATAATATATGAAGATAAGTGTATGATAAAGAATGTTTTTAGTTAAATATGCATGAATATAGGTATGATAGTCTTATGCTTATGTATGATAAGGAATGCTTTTAGTCAAAATATGCATGAAAGTATGTATGATACCCTTATGCTTGTTCATGTATGATATAAAATGCCTCTAGCTTATTTTGTTCATGTATGACATAAAATGCCTTTAGCTTATTTTGTTCATGTATGACATAAAATGCCTTTAGCTTATTTTGTACATGTATGATATAAAAATGCCTTTAGCTTATTTTGTTCATGTATGATATAAAATGCCTTTAGCTTATTTTGTTCACATACGATATAAAATGCCTTTAGCTTAAATACGCATGAAAATATGTGTGATACCCCTTATGCTAGCTTTTAGTTTAACTATGCATAGATAAATGAACGATAATCTTATACTAGCCTTACTCTAATATGTGAAGATAAACATGACTAGGAGACGTAGTAATAGAGTAGATGAGATAGTACCCCCACCTGATCTTATGCATGTGGTTACGGAACTCCAGGGACAGCTACAGGAGTTCTGTAGCCTATTCAAAACCCAGAATGGAAGTAGGAAGATATAGCTGTGGACTTCATAGTAGGACTACCCAAAACAACTAATGGATATGAAGCTATTTAGGTGATTGTTGAAAGATTAACAAAAATCTGCCTATTTTCTGGCAATCGAGTATCGTACTCAATGGAAAAACTAGCTCAGTTGTATGTTGAGAAGGTGATCAGATTGCATAGAGTTCATAAGACCATGTGATCGAGCCACAAACGGTACAAGTTCAAGAAGATTTAAGTTATGAAAGTCGACCTATTCAGATAATAGATCGAGAAATCAAGAAATAGAGAACCAAAGAAGTACCCTTAGTGAAAGTCACATGACAAAATCAAAAGTTTGAAGAAGCAACTTAGGAACGCGAGGATGACATGAAATAAAAGTATCCGGAGTTGTTCTAAGTTTCGAGGACGAAACTTTTATAGGTATGAAGGATTGTAACGCCCGCAAAATTCTAAACTAGGCAAAGTAATTATATAGGTTTTAAGGCCATAAAAGGGTTTAAAATAAAATAAAATAAAAGATGGTTATAGGTAGGATTTGAACCATGAACCTCCTAATAGGGAGGTAGCCTTGACACCACTAGACCCTAGGATAATTTATGAATAAGATATATAAAGAATATACAAAGAATATAGATGGGAAGATGAGGAGTTGGTTCATCCCCCCCCCCCCCCCCCCCATGAAAGGATGATGGGTGTTCATTCCCTAGGTATTAAAGAGGAGAATTAAGAGAAGAGTGGAAGTAAAACCCCACTTTCCTTCTTCATTCTCCTTCTTCCTCATACTTAGCCGAATTCCCCATTTCCCTTTCCTCCCTTTTCATCCCAAGCTCTAGAAATTTTATAAGAAATTTTGTATGATTATAGGGACTTTATGTGTGCTCCTTCAAAAATAAAAGAAAAAGAGTCAAAAATGATGCAAGACCTAGGAATTTAACCCCAAACCTCTAGAGATAGCCAAGCCCTATAGATGCACCCACTAACCATAAGCCCAATAGGATATTATCATTAGAGGAATAGGGGAAATTATGGTTAAGTGTAAGGGAGATCAAGGGACTCTCTAAGTGAATAAATAGGGGAAATGAGGAGGCATGAGTTAGCAAATTTGTTTTCTCCTCTTCTCTTCTTCTTCCTCACCGAATCCTAGAGCTCTCCCTCCCCATTTTCACCCCTTGGCCGAAACTCATCCAAGCAAGAAGCAAGGGCTAGGTTTGGTTCCTTAGGTCATCTTCCCACTACAAGCAAAGCGAAGGATGAAGTATCCCTCACCTGCATACGAGTAGCTTCGATTGATGGTTGTAAAAGAGATCTATATGTTATATTCGGCCAAGCTATGTTTTTGGGTTATCAATGAAGTTATATGCTATGTTTAGTAAGTATATGATGATGTTAAGATGGAAAAAGGGGTTAGGACAAAAGCTAACCCTAAAAGCCTCCAAGGTCCATTCGGCCAAGCCATGTTTTTAAGGTTTCGATGAAGTTCTATGCTATGTTTTGTAACTATATGATGATGTTAGGACTTAAAATGGATTAGGTCAAAAGTTAACCCTAAAAGTCCTCCAAGATCCATTCGGCCAAGCCATGTTTTTAAGGTTTCGATGAAGTTCTATGCTATGTTTTGTAACTATATGATGATGTTAGGACTTAAAATGGATTAGGTCAAAAGTTAACCCTAAAAGCCTCCAAGATCCATTCGGCCAAGCCATGTTTTTAAGGTTTCGATGAAGTTCTATGCTATGTTTTGTAACTATATGATGATGTTAGGACTTAACATGGATTAGGTCAAAGGTTAACCCTAAAAGTCTCCATGATCCATTCGGCCAAGCTATGTTTTGGATGTTTCAATGAAGTTCTATGTTATGTTTTGTAACTATATGATGATGTTAGGATGTAAAATGGATTAGGTTGAAAGTTAACCCTAAAAGCCTCCATAAACCATTCGGCCAACATGGATTTTTGGTGTTTTATTAATGTTCTATACCTTATTCTTACATGCACATGATGAAGTTAAGGTGTAGGGTGAATTAGGTTAAAGGTTAATCCTAGAAACCTCTAAGGACTATTCGGCCACCCCCTTGTATGGATGCTCCAAAGAAGTTTTATTCCATGTTTTGTATGCTTATGATGTTGTTAGTATGTTAATTGAATTAGGGTAAAGGACTAGCCCTAAAAACCTACAAGGACCATTCGGCCACCCCCATGTATGGATGCTCCAATGAAGTTTTATTCCATGTTTGTATGCATATGATGTTGTTAGTAGGTTAAATGAATTAGGTTAAAAGATAAACCTAGAAACCCCTATGGACCATTCGGCCATCATGTATTTTTGGGTGATTAAATGAAGTTTAATTCATGTTCTATATGCAAATGAAGCTGTTGTTATGTTAAATGAATTAGGTTAAAAGATAACCCTAGAAACCCTATGGACCATTCGGCCATCATGTATTTTTGGGTGATTAAATGAAGTTTAATTCATGTTTTATATGCAAATGAAGTTGTTGTTATGTTAAATGAATTAGGTTAACATGTGTTTTATGTTTGGGTGAATTCTTGTTGACTTGTGATATTAAATGATGCTAGATGAAGATAACATGCCTTAGGTTAGTGTTTACTTACTCTTGATGCCATGCCTTATGCCATGCCCTATGTGTATGTGATATTTAAGATATGTTATGAAATGGAATACGATAAGATTATGAAATGAAACAAAATGATATGTTCACGAAATGAATATGATATGATGATGAAATGAAGTATGATATGTTATGAAATGAAGTATGGTATGTTCATGAAATGAAAGATGATATGTTCATGAAGTGAAGCATGATATGTTATGAAATGAAGTAAGCTATGTTGCAAAATGAAATAAGCTACGTTATAAAATAAGCATATAAGTATTTTACCTTCTTTATGGCTTGTACCAAGACCTTAACAAGGTCCAAGAAGGGATGGGCTCCTAAGATGCCCTAGGTCGATGGAATAAGACTCGGGCCTAGGACGGGCTTCTATGTATGATTGCCCCTAGGTCGATGGAATAAGACTCGGGCCTAGTACGGGATGGGCTCCAAGATGCCTTAGGTCGATGGAGTAAGACTCGGGCCTAGGATGGGCTTCTACGCTATGACGATTGCCCTAGGTCGACGGACTAAGATCGGGCCTAGTAACCTAGTAGGTTCGAGACTTGCTACCTCGGGCCTATTTAGGGATGCGCGCTATGATAATGAAGAAGTGGTACAATGCCGGGCCCAAATATATTGAGATTTATGTTTACGTACCTATAATATATGTTTTCAAAAACATCCTGCATATGTTACATGATTAGATTGTTATGTTCACATGCTATGTTGATATGTTACATATGATGTAGGTTATGTTTGATATGCCATGTTTATGCCACTATGTTACATATGATGTAGGTTATGTTTGATATGCCATGTTTATGCCACTATGTTACATATGATGTAGGTTATGTTTGATATGCCATGTTTATGCCACTATGTTACATATGATGTATGTTATGTTTGATATGTCATACATATATGTTGTATGTTATGTTGATTTGCTATGTTACGTATGTTATATGTTATGTTTGATTAAGTCATATATTTACATGATATGCTACTATGTTATAGATGATACATGTTATGCTGCCATGTTATGGATGATACATGTTATGTTTACTCACGTTACTTATGCTACATGTTAAGTTGATTACGCCATGTATGTTACATGTTATATTGCTTATATGTTATGAATGTTACATGACATGATTAATGTCGATGTATGGTTTTTGTGAGTAGGACAGGATCTTACTAAGCCTATGTGCTTATAGTTTATCTTTCCCTCGTACTGCAGATAAGGGTAAGGGATGGATAAACTAAAGGGAGCAGCAGGAGGGGCCAATGTGTGTGGTAGTGGCATGGTGGAGAGGATCCGTTAGGTCTATATATATATATGTTTACCTATGATGATGATGTCTATGGATGTCCTTACTTATGTCTCCTTATGACGATGATGTTTATGAACCTGAACTAAGCACTAAGTATCTATATATATGATGCATGCTCTATGTTGATAAGAAGAAGTATCTATACATGTTATGAAGCATACTCTATGTTAAGAAGAAGAAGTATATATATATATATATATATCTATGTCAATGCATGTTTATGATTTAAAAGAAAATAAAAATATAGGTCTGAAGTCTTCCGCTGTAAGAATTAAGAAGTATGTATAAAGTCTTCCACTGTAAGTAATGTATGTATGTACGATCGCGTCACGTGCCGCCCCTTCCGGATTCTGGGTTCGAAAAGGGCGGGCGTGACATGATAGGCTTTTGCTCCACATGTCTTTTACTCATCATGAACTATATCTTGGATTAAGGGGGAGCTAAATTTCAATTCTATACCTTAGTTCAAGATTACAACGCATTCAATTCTTTTATGAAATATATGATTTCTTCTCTTTTTGATGTATGTCAAAGGGGAGAAGAAATGTTTAAGTTAGAATTGGATATATGATTATGTGATATGATTATGTGTGTATCTTTAAAAGATCTAACTTAAATAATTGCTAAACATCAAAAAGGGGGAGATTGTTGGTGCAACAATGCCCCAAGCATTTATATGTTTTAATGTTTGGATAATCATCTAAGTTAGGCAACAATTTGTGATCTAATTGTGAACATGTTCAAGTGACAGGGAAATCCAAGTATGAAGACTTGGTAAAGGCAAAGTCCAAGTATGATCTTGGCAAGAAAAGTCCAAGGTAAAGGTTTGGCGGCATAAGACCAATCATGTTGTCTTGGCGGCATTAAGTCCAAACGGACTTTGGCAAAGGAAGTCCAAAGGCAAGTCTTGGCAGCGTAAGTCCAAGCATGTAGACTTGGCGGCTTAAAGTCCAAGCACGCTTTGGCAAAAGGAAACCCAAGACATGACAAAACCGAATGAAGCTCTTGGAAGCAAAGCGCAAAGGATGAACAAGTCGCGGACTCGAAGGGATCCTGGAGGCGCAAGGCTTAAGGAAGAGCTAGAAGGTTGGGTCTAGATCTTGGGGGTGAAATCAAGTATGAATTATTCATACTTGATGAGTATCAGTCAACTGATACGATGTATCAGTCGACTGGTCAGGTGCTCGACTGAGTCAGGATGAAACCCTGATGATCAATCGACTGCTTTGGTCGAGGCAGTCGACTGATGTTGCGATCAGTCGACTGCCAATAGTGGCAGTCGACTGATCAAGTTAAACACAGACATAGAATGGAGTCTCACTCGACTGCGGCCTGTGATCACTCGACTGATCACTCCATCAGTCGACTGATGGAGGGATCATGTCACGCCCCGAGGTAGACTCTGTCCGGCCAACGGACGACACCCCCTTATAACAATTCCAATACGGTACAAAAGTCGCAGCCAGTATAACACATATCGAAAATATATAACAACACAGCAAAAACGTATAACATCAATAGCGGAAGCCAAACACATGGAAATACAAACTCGTCAACATAAGTACATCGGTATATCCGTCCATACTAGAATAAAATCCATACTGAATATCAAAAGAGAAACATACAGCATGATCTCCAAAACAATAAGAGTCCATATGAAGATACATGCGATGGGAAGCAAAAACCCTTGGAAACGGCGAGATGGGATCAGGTGGCAATGCTCCAAGTCCATGCCGAAGTCTTCTATCTACTACCTGGGCGACAGGAAACCCAGGGTCCAGGGTGGTGAGTATAAAACTCAGGGGTAATATATAGAAGTGCATGAACAACATACAGGGTAAAGAGATCTACAGGTATACATGTGAATATCTACAAGTATACAGCATGAGTCCATCATACATACAATACTCAACATAGTAACCAGAAACTACAGATACGATCATACTCATAGCATACACTAAACTAATAAACTGACATAAAATAATGTACATACCTGACATCCCAGCAATACGTAAAACCTATAACATCCCGAATGTATATCATAACATAATCCAAATAACATGCGACAGTCTAAACCAAAACATACTCATACTCAACACACAGCAGTATATAAAATGCAAATGATATGTAGCATGATATACAATCATATGCAGCAACCAAATGCAACATCTCACAAGCATATGTAAAACATATATCGAATACATGCATACATATATATATATATATATATCAACAATGCATATGCATGGTCATGCCTGTGCACCCAACTCGCTACTACGACCCCAGTGTGGCCTAGGTGTCACGACATGACAACTATCCCGACTCCAGCCGCCACCACTCTCGAGTGACCGAGTTGGGTAGTATGAAACAGTAGATAGCCGCCATAGAGCTATATGCTACTCACACGGGGGTCCCTGCTGCTAGCCGCTCCATCCCTACCCATGAGTAGACGAGCACTGCACCCAGGACTACTGCACATCACACAACCACCATCTATAGTGGGTGAGTGCGCTAACTACCACTCCGCATAGTGGCCAAGTGCGCATCTCCAGCTACCACCATCCCTAGTGGCCGAGAACGGCACGCACACAATGCTCTGCCCTCAACCCTGCAACCACTACCCCGAGTGGCCAAGGAGGCAGGATGACTGACAACTCATCTCAACCACAAGGCAGACCCAGTCGTCAGCATGCATGAAATGTAATGATGCATAGCTCACACCCAAATCCTTGCAACGCTCCCTAACTCACGGGGAGACCTAGTCAACCATGTAAGGACGACAAATACGTAATCACAACCTATTTACCTATGTACAGATAAATAGCTCCGTCAAAATAACACACTGATATGTATACGATACAACGACCGACCTCATAATTTGGACTCATCACCTAACCTAGCGATGCAACCCAGTAACCCAGTCTGAGGTCATAAAAATAACCCTAACCACATGTACTTACTAAACATCTATCAGCTAACACATAATAGGGTTTTATAGTTCCTATCCGTGATAGATAATCAATGATGTAACAGATTATAATTCTCAAAGGTCAAAGGCAGTACAAGCATATGATTTAATAAGAGTGGATTTAAGGTAAACAGGTATAAACATATATACAATGTCACGCACTAGAATGGATCAAACTACCAGACCAGGTAGATATTACCCACCTGATACGAAGATCGAATAATCCTCACGGCCGTGGACCTGCTTCGTATCCCAAACCTGCACAATAGTAGCAAATTACGATTAAGTACAAATCACCGATACTTATACGAACCAAATACTAACTCATTTATATTCGTATTCTTTTTCCTGGAGGCACTTTAACCACTCCGACTAACCCATTCCGACACACTACATAGATCAATTAAAATTTATATAGATCTAAACAATACTTCCAACAATATAGACTACCCTCATCACCTCTCCTTAACAAAGGATAACCAATAAAATCCAATACACTAAGAATCTCTAAATCCAAATAGGTCAAGCAACAACTAATATTAACCGAGCATAGCCAATACCCGAAACCCTATAGACATCAAAAGAGACAATCGGCAATACAAATTCCACCTCCTGATTACAGCCCACAATCTTCCCAAACAATTACCGTAATCACAGCAGAACACAATCAACCATTAACTCAACCAAACCATCCACAGATCCTACATCTAATCAAATCGATCTCCTACACAAATAACACAACGGAAAGCCTAATTAACAACTTTCCCCAACTTGAATTTCTCCCGACAGCAGCTCCTCACACTCGACACCAAACAAAATATCTCCGGTAGCACCCCCTGTTCAACCTCTGCTCACCGAAGAAAATCCCGATCAAACCATCAACAACATTTGCAATCACAGGATACCAACTACACCCTATCAATCGATTACCTTAATCACAATAGCACACAAATCATCATATAAATACCGAAATCACCACAACTTATCTATCTCTGATCTCCTCCGGCAGTTCACTCCGGCTCAACCTCTGCCCACCAAAAGAACTCCAGATTAAACGCATCAACAACCAATTCCATAATAACAGAACACCCCAAATCCACAATACCATAGATGACTATATTAGGTTAGATCCACACTTACCGGCTCTAAACTCCACCGGTGGCGAAATTTCCCCCAATCCCAGCTGCTCGCCGAATCGAATCAGACTCCCGATCACTGCCAAACCATAGATCTAAGCTAAAATCATGCAAACCACAGCTAACAGCAAAACCTAACCTCGGAAGGGAAGACGACCCTCGAGCCTTACCTCCGATGGCAGCTTGTTGCCGCGACAACGACGCCGCTGTCCGCTCGGAGTGTCGCCGCGATTTCTTCTGTGGAACCCCTAATCCCCTACCGAGATTAATCCGCATATCGTCGAACGCGCCCTGACGCCGACGAGTGGAGGTCGGTGACGGACGCCGCGCGGAGCAGAGAAATGTCGCGGAGAAGATGAAATGGGGATCGCGAAGGCTTTGATTCGTTCGGTGGCCTTTTAAAAACTGTTCGACCTAATCTGGCTAACCCAGCCCATTCCAAACCCAATCCGTTTGGATTCAGCCCAGCCGGTTCAGCCACTTAACCCAAGTCAGATTCAATCCGAGTTCAGCCCAAATCCAATTGCATATCAAGCCCGATTTCAGCCCAAATCCAATTGCAGATCAAGCCCGATTTCAGCCCGAGCCCAATTACAGATCAAGCCCAATTTCAGCCCACTAATTAATTAACCCATTATCTCACTAATTAAGCCTAATTAATCCCCTAATTAATCCTAATTAATTAACGGGTTAATCTTTTTTTTTTCCGTATACTACATTCTCCCCCGCTTAATAAAATTTGGTCCCCAAATTTCCGTACTTATATGCAGAAATCAAACGTAAGAAATTTCTTGAATTACTACATACCTCACGTGAACAGGTGAGGGTATCGAGCTCAGATGATATCCTCCAGCTCCCATGTAGCCTCCTCATCAGTGTGATGCTGCCATCCAACCTTTACAAGGCGGATAGTTTTGTTCCGTAACTGACGCTCTTTGCGACCAAGAATCCGCATAGGAACCTCCTCATATGTCGCATTAGGCTGGAGTGGAACCGGTACCTCCGTCAGAACATGATCCGGATGCGGTACATATTTCCTCAGCATAGACACATGGAATACGTTATGGACGCTCGCAAGCATTGGAGGTAGAGCTAACCTGTATGCTACACCTCCAATCCGCTCCAATATCTCGAATGGTCCAATGTAGCGTGGTGCTAACTTTCCTTTAATTCCGAATCTCTTAACTCCTTTTGTAGGTGATACTCGCAAAAATACATGATCTCCTATAACAAACTCCAGAGGTCTTCGCCTCCGATCCGCATAACTTTTCCGCTCGCCCCGAGCCTCGATAATCGCCGCCTCGATAACACGAACTAACTCGTGATCGTGCTAAATACTCGAGGGCCCAATAATCGCCGCTTCCCAACATCCTCCCACAACATCGAGATCCGCAGGTCGACTGCATAAAGCCTCAAAGGGAGCCATCCGAATGGAAGAGTGATAGCTATTATTATACGCGAACTCCACCAAGTGAACGTGATCCTCCCCGCCTCAAATCCATGACGCAAGATCTCAATAAGTCCTCCAGTCCAATAGTATGCTCCGATCGGCCCATCCGTCTCGCGGGTGAAATACAAGATCGAGACGGCTCTGCCCATAGCATGCTGAAGACTCTACCAGAATCGTGAAGTAAAATGCGGATCTCTGTCAGATATGATACTCAAGGGTACTCTGTGCAGTCTGACAATCTCTCTACAGTATAGCTCAGCTAGTCGATTCAATGGATGTGTCTCACGAATCGGAAGGAAATGAGCGGATTTGGTTAACCTATCCACAATCACCCAAATCGCATCATGTCCTTTACGGGTTCTGGGCAACCCCGTAACAAAATCCATCGTAATATGTTCCCACTTTCATTCTGGAATTGGGATTCTCTGTAGCAATCCGGCGGGTTTTTGATGTTCAGCCTTTACCTGCTGGCAGACCAAATATCGAGCGACGAAATCCGCAATATCTCTCTTCATACCGTCCCACCAGTATGAACGCCTCAAATCCTGATACATCCGAGTACCGCCCGGATGTATAGCAAATCTCGAGTGATGTGCCTCTCGTAATAACTCCTCCTTAATGATGTGTGTCCGAACACATAATCTTCCTAACCGAGGACTCAGGCCTCGCCACACGAGAAATTGCTCGGCTGCCCCGAGTCCAGAGTGCTGCATAAGAACTGCAGATGCTGATCACTAGCTTGTGCCTCCTTGATCCTCTCAATAATAGCAGACTAGACAACCATAGATACCAATATCCCCCGGGATGTTTGACCCTATTCAGAAACCCCAACTCTGAGAACTGTCGAACAAGATCAGTCACTGCGGTCAAATGACTAGCCAGAATCCCACAGACTTCTCGCCGGCATCTGCTACAACGTTAGCTTTACCCGGATGATACTGAATGGTGCAATCATAATCCTTTAGGTATTCCATCCATCGTCTCTGTCTAAGGTTCAATTCTTTCTGAGCGAAAAGATATTTCAAACTCTTATGGTCTGTATAGATCTCAAAAGTAATCCCATACAGATAATGTCTCCATATCTTTAGCGTAAAAATAATGGCTGCTAGCTCCAGATCGTGCACCGGATAATTCCTCTCATGGTCCTTAAGCTGACGGGAGGCATAGGATACTACACGGTCGAACTGCATCAGAACTGCTCCCAATCCTTGGAAAGAAGCATCAGTATACAGGACCATCCCATCACAAGAAGAAGGAATCACTAATACAGGCGCAGAAACTAGTCGCTGCTTAAGCTCCTGAAAACTGGACTCACACGCCTCTGACCAAGCAAACTTGACCCCTTTCCGGGTCAAGCGAGTAAGTGGTGTACCTATACGGGAAAATCCCTCCACAAATCTACGGTAATACCCGGCCAATCCAAGAAAACTACGGACTTCCTGAACTGACATTGGCTGCTCCCAACTGGTAATCGCTTCGATTTTCTGGGGATCAACTGAAATATCTCTGCTAGATACCACATGTCCAAGAAATCCCACAGAAGATAACCAGAAAGCGCACTTACTGAATTTGGCATATAAATGCTCTCGTCGCAATGTCTCCAATACAATCCGAAGATGGTGCTCATGCTCCTCCTCAGAATGAGAATATATCAAGATATCATCTATGAATACGATGATAAACTGATCCAAGTACCTCAAGAATACCCGGTTCATCAAATCCATAAATACAGCTGGAGCATTAGTCAGACCAAATGGCATCACTAGAAACTCGTAATGTCCATAACGCGCGTGCGAACGCCGTCTTGAACATCCTCGTCTCTTACCCTCACCGATGATAACTGATCGCAGATCAATCTTGGAATACACGCAAGTATCCTTGATGATCAAACAAATCCTCTATCCTCAGGCGTGGATATTTGTTCTTAATCTGCTTCATCGCATTAAGTTGTCGAATCAATACATAACCGCAGAGATCCATCTTTCTTTTAACGAACAAAGACCGAGCTCCCAAGGTGAAACACTAGGACTAACAAAACCCCTATTCAATAACTCTTGCAGTATCTTTAGCTCACTTAACTCTTTCTGCCATCCCAGATGGAGCTTTTGACACCGGTGCGGTTCCTGGAATCACCTCTATCGCGAATTCCACTTGCCTCGGAGGTGGCAAGCCCGGAAGTTCATCTAGAAATATATCCGGATACTCACGAACTACCCGCATGCTGGAAAGTGGTGGTATCTCCTCACTCTCCACTTTGACCAAAGAGAATAAGTAACCCTGACAACCATGCGACAATAATCTCCGAGCCTGAAGTGCAGATATAACGGACACTCCATCATCCCGGGTACCCACGAATTCCCATGCGATGATCGGTGATCTAAGGTCACTACTCGCTCTACAATCCATCAGAGCACAATATGTAGCCAACCAATCCATTCCGAGTATGATATCGAATTCCACCATCTCTAGCACCTGAAGGTCCACCGTAAGTATATGTCCCTCGAAATTCAACGGACAACCCTTGATTACTTGATGATTGGTCAAAACTTCACTCGATGGTAATGATACCGCTAATCCACAAGAACGAATCATAGGGATTCTCCCAATTTTACTCAGAAATATACTAGAAATAAAGGAAAGCGAGCTACCAGTATCAATCAATGTATCAGCAGGTATAGAATAAACCAAAATCATACCCCGAATGACCGATCCCTCGGCCCGCTGAGCGTCCTCTCGGGTAATGGCATAAACTCGTCCAGTCTTCACATGCGGCCATTGCGCTCGGATATAATAGTAGAATGCCTCCACTCCGGATGGATCTGGTCCGTGATGATGATCGGCCGAGGTCGACACGGCGAGCATAATATATCCCCGAGAGCCTACCGATAGATATCGCCGAGTAGGTGGTCCTAATAATAACTCTCTGAGCTGGTGTATAATGAATCGTCGGCATCCCTAAGAATCACTCCCATGTATATGATATATGTAGAGGGGTGGCTATCTCTGACCATGCATCTGCGTCCTAGGTGCTGACCTCTGCTGATGATGCTGATCAGATCTCTTTCCCTTGCTGGAATTTCCTGAACCCTCTAGTTGTGCCTTCAGAGTACACTCTCGACTAGTGTGCCTTGGATGCTTGCAGTAATAACAAACACTCCGGTCCAAGGGACACTCTGAAATGTGGTGGGTTCCTGACCCGTATCTATAGCATCTAGCCATGTGTCCGCTCTTACGGTTCTTCTGAGAACCTCCAGATCGGCCGGTGGTCGCCTCTTCGTGCCCTATATGATCCCTCCAAAGTACCATGAGAAGCCCCTCTCGATCTTGCTTTCTCGAGTCTCGTGAGTCGCATCGATTTCCCGCTTCTCGGTTCATCTGTTTTTCCAACTCTCTCTCCTTTGCGATTTGTTGAGAAGTCATCTCAATAGACAATGCCCTATCCAGTGCCTCTCGGTACAAATTAATGGAAGATCCCGATAGTTTGGCCCGAATATACGCACCAAACCTCGTGATAAATTGGAACATTCTGTCCCCATCCTGTGCTACCAAATGTGGACAAAATTCCGCGAGTCGGGTGAACTCCGCATTATACTCCATGACTGACCGGTTGCCCTGCTTAAGCGTTAAGAACTCCTGACGGCGTGCTGTAGAGAACGCAGAAGGAAAATATCGCTTCCGTAATATATCTCAAAGCGCCCAAGTGATGTCCTGCTCTCCCATCAATGTCTTCTGCATTTTCCACCACGTAGTCGCCTGCTCCCGAAGGTGATAAGCTGCTAGACCCACCTTCTCCTCATCGGTGCAACTCATGAACTCAAACGTATCCTCCAAATTGTCTAACCAAGTCCGTGCAATCCAGGGATCAGACTCGCCTCGGAATAGCGTAAATCGGTCCTTGGCTGACCGTGCTAACACCGGTATACGTGCCTTGACTCTGACCCAACTGGAATCCGTAGCAGTCGGCATAGTCAGGGGTACATCAGGCTCTTGAGGTTCCGAACCTCTGGTAGGAGACTGTCGTGGCTCCTCCTGATCAACCGGTCCTCCGGTAGGTCGCTTTAGATGGTCGACCTCTTACGAGCGACAGGTGCCATAATATCGTCTGTTCACACCTGTTGAACGACTTACATAAATATTTAACCAGAAAATACTAAGTGTTAAGATTTCTTACTTCGGACAACTTGGAGCTCATGCCTCGGTCAATCCCATCTTACCAAAATCGAAATCAAATCAAATCAAAACGATTTCCGAGGTCCCAAAATCCGACAAAAACATTATTGCATGGCATCGCAACCTAGAGCTCTGATACCAATAAAATTGTCACGCCCCGAGGTAGACTCTGTCCGGCCAACGGACGACACCCCCTTATGACAATTCCAATACGGTACAAAAGTCGCAGCCAGTATAACACATATCGAAAATGTATAACAACACAGCAAAAATGTATAACATCAATAGCGGAAGCCAAACACATGGAAATACAAACTCGTCAACATAAGTACATCGGTATATCCGTCCATACTAGAATAAAATCCATACTGAATATCAAAAGAGAAACATACAGCATGATCTCCAAAACAATAAGAGTCCATATGAAGATACATGCGATGGGAAGCAAAAACCCTCGGAAACGGCGAGATGGGATCAGGTGGCAATGCTCCAAGTCCATGCCGAAGTCTTCTATCTACTACAGGCGACAGAAACCCAGTGGTCGGTGGTGGTGAGTATAAAACTCAGGGGTAATATATAGAAGTGCATGAACAACATACAGGGTAAAGAGATCTACAGGTATACATGTGAATATCTACAAGTATACAAAGATGAGTCCATCATACATACAAGATCAACATAGTAACCAGAAACTACAGATACGATCATACTCATAGCATACACTAAACTAATAAACTGACATAAAATAATGTACATACCTGACGGTCTGCCGTCCACATAACCTATAACATCCTGAACAGGTATATCATAACATAATCCAAATAACATGCGACAGTCTAAACCAAAACATACTCATACTCAACACACGGCAGTATATAAAATGCAAATGATATGTAGCATGATATACAATCATATGCAGCAACCAAATGCAACATCTCACAAGCATATGTAAAACATATATCGAATACATGCATACATATATATATATATATATATATATATATATATATATATCAACAATGCATATGCATGGTCATGCCTGTGCACCCAACTCGCTACTACGACCCCAGTGTGGCCTAGGTGTCACGACATGACAACTATCCCGACTCCAGCCGCCACCACTCTCGAGTGACCAAGTTGGGTAGTATGAAACAGTAGCTAGCCGCCATAGAGCTATATGCTACTCACACGGGGGTCCCTGCTGCCAGCCGCTCCGTCCCTACCCATGAGTAGACGAGCACTGCACCCAGGACTACTGCACATCACACGACCACCATCTATAGTGGGTGAGTGCGCTAACTACCACTCCGCACAGTGGCCAAGTGCGCATCTCCAGCTACCACCATCCCTAGTGGCCGAGAACGGCACGCACACAAAGCTCTGCCCTCAACCCTGCAACCACTACCCCGAGTGGCCGAGGAGGCAGGATGACTGACAACTCGTCTCAACCATAAGGCAGACCCAGTCGTCAGCATGCATGAAATGTAATGATGCATAGCTCACACCCAAATCCTTGCAACGCTCCCTAACTCACGGGGAGACCTAGTCAACCATGTAAGGACGACAAATACGTAATCACAACCTATTTACCTATGTACAGATAAATAGCTCCGTCAAACTAACACACTGATATGTATACGATACAACGACCGACCTAAAAATTTAGACTCATCACCTAACCTAGCGATGCAACCCAGTAACCCAGTCTGAGGTCATAAAAATAACCCTAACCACATGTACTTACTAAACATCTATCAGCTAACACATAATAGGGTTTTATAGTTCCTATCCGTGCTAGGTAATCAATGATGTAACAGATTATAATTCTCAAAGGTCAAAGGCAGTACAAGCATATGATTTAATAAGAGTGGATTTAAGGTAAACAGGTATAAACATATATACAATGTCACGCACTAGAATGGATCAAACTACCGGACCAGGTAGATATTACCCACCTGATACGAAGCTCGAATAATCCTCACGGTCGTGGACCTGCTTCGTATCCCAAACCTGCACAATAGTAGCAAATTACGATTAAGTACAAATCACCGATACTTATACGAACCAAATACTAACTCATTTATATTCGTATTCTTTTTCTCGGAGGCACTTTAACCACTCCGACTAACCCATTCCGACACACTACATAGATCAATTAAAATTTATATAGATCTGAACAATACTTCCAACAATATAGACTACCCTCATCACCTCTCCTTAACAAAGGATAACCAATAAAATCCAATACACTAAGAATCTCTAAATCCAAATAGGTCAAGCAACAACTAATATTAACCGAGCATAGCCAATACCCGAAACCCTATAGACATAGAGACAATCACAATACAAATTCACACTCTCACGAACAATCTTCCCAAACAATTACCGTAATCACAGCAGAACACAATCAACCATTAACTCAACCAAACCATCCACAGAACCTACATCTAATCAAATCGATCTCCTACACAAATAACACAACGGAAAGCCTAATTAACAACTTTCCCTAGCTTGAATTTCTCCTGACAGCAGCTCCTCACACTCGACACCAAACAAAATATCTCCGGTAGCACCCCCTGTTCAACCTCTGCTCACTGAAGAAAATCCCGATCAAACCATCAACAACATTTGCAATCACAGGATACCAACTACACCCTATCAATCGATTACCGTAATCACAATAGCACACAAATCATCATATAAATACCGAAATCACCACAACTTATCTATCTCTGATCTCCTCTGGCAGTTCACTCCGGCTCAACCTCTGCCCAC
This sequence comes from Wurfbainia villosa, assembly GCA_025175895.1. Classification (NCBI taxonomy): domain Eukaryota; kingdom Viridiplantae; phylum Streptophyta; class Magnoliopsida; order Zingiberales; family Zingiberaceae; genus Wurfbainia; species Wurfbainia villosa. The sequence continues at coordinate 4,476,459 of CM046005.1, forward strand.
CGAAAGAACTCCAGATCAAACGCATCGACAACCAATTCCATAATAACAGAACACCCCAAATCCACAATACCATAGATGACTATATTAGGTTAGATCCACACTTACCGGCTCTAAACTCCACCGGTGGCAAAATTTCCCCAAATCCCAACTGCTCGCCGAATCGAATCAGACTCCCGATCACTGCCAAACCATAGATCTAAGCTAAAATCATGCAAACCACAGCTAATAGCAAAACCTAACCTCGGAAGGGAAGATGACCCTCGAGCCTTACCTCCGATGGCAGCTTGCTGCCGCGACAACGACGCCGTTGTCCGCTGGGAGTGTCGCCGCGATTTCTTTCCAGGCGAGAACCCCCTAATCCCCGGCCGGAGATTAATCCAGTGGGGCATCGTCGAACTGCTTGCCCCGGACGCCGACGAGTGGAGGTCGGTGACGGACGCCGCGCGGAGCAGAGAAATGTCGCGGAGAAGACGAAATGGGGATCGCGAAGGCTTTGATTCGTTCGGTGGCCTTTTAAAAACCGTTCGACCTAATCTGGCTAACCCAGCCCATTCCAAACCCAATCCGTTTGGATTCATCCCAGCCGGTTCAGCCACTTAACCCAAGTCAGATTCAATCCGAGTTCAGCCCAAATCCAATTGCAGATCAAGCCCGATTTCAGCCCAAGCCCAATTACAGATCAAGCCCAATTTCAGGCCACTAATTAATTAACCCATTATCTCACTAATTAAGCCTAATTAATCCCCTAATTAATCCTAATTAATTAACAGGTTAATCTTTTTTTTTTCCGTATACTACAGATCAGTCGACTGATGAGAGTGTCGTTGGAGGTAACGACTCTGAATCCCGTGAATCCGGCTATTCAGAAGCCGTTAACCACGTCGGCAGTCGACTGATGTTGTGCATCAGTCGACTGATGGTGCTCCAACGGGAAAATCAGCCCTCTCTCTATAAAAAGAGGGCTTGTGGAGGTTTTTAGGGCTAATACTTATTCTCTGATAATACTCTCAAGCCTCCATAATTTTTCAAAACTTTCTAGTGATTCTAAATCTCCTTTTCTCTAAGCTCCATCTACATCCTTTATAAGAAGAGGAGGAGTGTTGTAAAGAAAAACTTCATAGTGATATTGATTAGGGTTGATCCACCTCAAGGATCACCGTGGAGTAAGAGCGCTATCTCCAAACCACGTAAAAGAATCGTGTTAGTATTATTTTTCATTTGTGTTATTATTATTTTTGTTGTGCTTCCGCTAATCTTTTTGTAGAGACGAAAAACAAGCTATTCACCCCCCCTCTAGCTTCCAATCGATCACCAACAAGACCGATCGACCATCATGACTAATAGGAAAGAGAAGTCATACATGATACCTGATATAAATAAAAAAAATGATATATATTTATCATCATAGAAACTTTCTACGTCACCAAGCATGAATTCTGACTTGTATAAAAAATTATTGAATTAGAAATGATCCATAAGGTAAATGTCTTTTAGGTAAGCATTTTAAATATAGATTTAGTTAAGCTAACTCCCCTTTAACTTTCTATATAAAATTTTAAATGTTTTAAATTCTCTCATAATTAAATAATAAGCAAAACTGATAAAGTAACACTTCTTGCACACTTTTAACTTGAAATTAGTTTTATAAGACGTTGCTTTCTTTTTAAGATAACTAGATCTTATGAGAAGCATACTCAATTTCTTTTAAAAATATAAAATTTTAAATCCAAGGGGTTTTTTAGAATGAAGTTAATCAAAACTTGAGTTCTTTTGAAAGGTAAAGTTCACTTGTCTCACTTAGTATAGGTTTTCCTCAATAAGTATCTTTTGAAAACCTAATTTCTCCCTTTCATTTGTTTGAAAGTATCCCATACTAAAATATACTTTATAGATTTTCAATAAAAATTTCTAAGATAATTTGAAAACACTTAACTCATGAAAATACATGCTCTCTCTAAAATATTTTTGAAAGCCTTTTCAAAATATATTAAGTATTCTTTTCATTTTTCATGTCGAATTCTAATTCTTGTTTTAAATCTAATTTTTTTAATTTTGAACGGGTATTAATAATTTTGTAATACAAATCTTTTAAGCTCCCCTACATTCTTAATCTCCCCTTAAGTGACATCTCAATTAATATGCTTTAAAACTCTAGTTCTCAATTTAAATCCATTATTATAAACCCATATTTTGAAAATATTTTAATAGTTTTGACCAGAAACTTTATTTGAATTCAAATATTCTTGAATTTAACCTTCATTTTGAGAATAATTTGAATAAAATTTTATCATGAGCATAGGATTTAATTCATCCTGACTTTTAAACTTTAAAAAAGTTTGTAAGTAAAATCATTATTGACCAAAATATTTTATAGTTTTGTCAAAATAACTTTTCCTACTCTACCCCTTGAGTTATGTCCAAAAATAAACAATTATTGGTTGAGTTAACCTTATTCATCTCACTCAATCTAAATTCTCAATACATGTTAATCCTATGGTTTTTGTGAGATGAGGATTCATTCTTATCTTGATTAATTTTAATGAAATTTTAAAGTTTTTAAACTTGTGTTAGATTCAAGTTTAGTTTGGGCTAATCAAGTAAGTTTTTTCAAAACTGACTTCCAAATAGTGGCGAGGCATATGACCTTCTTAGTTATCAGGTGGACCACTTTCTAAGACAAAGTCGATCAAGGAATGAATTACTTGACTCACTTTGAACTAAACTTTGGTCTAACTAGTTAAAGACTTAGTGAGTTAGCTTCGGTTAGTTCTACTCAACATAGTGCACTTAGTCGTGGCGAGACATATGACCTTCTTGGATATCAGGTGGACCACTTCCTAGACATACACTTTGAAGTACTTCCCTAACTTACTATTAGTTCACTTTGTCATAGTACTAGGTTGTTCAAGTTTAAACTACTTTATTTCCTATCTAGTCCATTCTAAATTAAGCAAATAAACTAAACCAAACATTCAAGAGTTTAACTAGTTAAAGAAACATGCAAGTGACTAGGTCCCCCTAAGTGATAACTTAGTTGAGTTTTGTTAACTAAGTGAACTTGACTCTTGGGGACCCAAAATTGATTTGGTTTAACATGTTGACTAAGCTAGACTTAGAAACTCATGCTTGGACTCGACTCTTAGCGTTTCGGCTAAGTAATAACATGTATGATTTTTAGGATGATTTAGTCTTGTATTCGAGTCCAGACTTATTGTACATGACTCATTGAGTCTCAAGCATCATGTTTAGATACTTGGAGCCCGAGGTGAACCTTTTCAATATTCCGGTGAGATCTTCTACTTGTCTTTTTAAGACGAAGTTCTCTTCCTCAAGCTTTGCAACTTGAGTTGAGTCTCTATCCTCAACTTGGTAAATTGAAGTCTTTGAGTTGACTTGCTCCTTAAGTACTTGGACTTCCTTAAATAGTGAGTATACTCGATTCTCGAACTTGGCTAACTTCCTACCTAGTCATGCTATTATGTTATACAACCTATCTTCTAAAAGAGAAGTTACCTCGTCTAGTCCTTCAGAAACAGATATAGATCTGTGGCTTCTCTTGGACTCAGACTCAGAGTTTGTTTCGACTTCGGACTCGTTGGACGCTATGAAAGCTATGAAGCTTGTCTCTAGGCATCCGAATCATCCGATGATGGTTTGTCCAGGGTTGCCTTAGATGCCTCTTTCTTTTTTTTCTTTTCCTTGATTTGGATTTCTTTCTCTTTTTGTTCGTTCCTACCATCAAAACTAAACCATTCTCGGTTTGACCTGAGTTAGCATGTTCATACAAATTTATTAATTTATCCCATAAATCTTTATAATTTTGAACCAACCTGACTCAATTTAGCACTTCATTTGTAAGTCCGCATTGCAAGGTGTTAAGGGCCTTATTATCAACTTGAGCTTGTTTCCTTATGTCCGCGATCTATTTCTTCGGATCTAATAATTCTCTCGAATCATCTACTAGAGAAATGAAACATTTTCTAATCGAAAATCAAATCTCGAAGTCGATTTTCAAGAAGCACTTCATTCGCCTCTTCTAATAGGAAAAGTCCTCTCTATTAAAGAGAGGAGACCAAATGGTGCTATATTCCTCTAGGAGCGATATTTTCTTATTAAAAAAATTTACAAAATTTTTATTATTTAAAAAAAATTCCTAAAGTTACAAAAATGAAGTAAGATTATAATAGTGCAAAAATTTAAACTAAGAAAAATAAAGCAAGATTAACAATTGTAAAGAAAACTTATTCTAATGCAAAAATTTAAACTAATGCAAAAATAATAAAGCTAAAGAAAATTTTCTTATTTGCTCTTTTTGGTTGTTTCACCAAACTAGGAGCGCCCTCGTGCTCTGATATCAATTATATGATCGTAAGTTCTCGAAAGAGGGGGTGAATCTTGGAATATAAAAATTTTCTTTTTAAAGTTCTGAAAACTATTCTTTGGTTTTGAAATATAAGAGTATAATGCAGAAATGTAAATAAGATAAAATAAAATACACGAGACCTTTTACTTGGTTCACAACCCTAGCCAGGTTGCTACTCCAAGGTTCGTGACTCTCCGAGAGTCACCTCGATGGACAATCCACTAAATTCTCTCCGAATCGAGAACTCTCGATCTCGGAGGATTTCACTTTTTACAAAGAATAGAAGATTAGGTATAAGTCATCTATCCTCTTGAAATGAAGTACAAGTAAGCGAAAGCAATAAGCAAATATTATACTGACACTTTTAGAGATGACGAGGTAGCTCGGAGTGTCAAACTTGTAAGAGGTCGCCGTGTCGGAGCTTTTGCAGGCGAGGGATGATGGCGACAACACTTCGATATTGTAGGATTGTTGTTCTCGGAGCTGGTCCTCCATTTCTTATATAGGAACTTTCCAGTCGACTCCAAATCAACCCGTCGATTTGGTATTTCTTCCTTTCCAGTCGACTGGACCTGGTCCAGTTGACTCTAGGTCGCCTGGCTTCACTCCTCCGCAGTTCGGGAAATTTCATATCCCAGTCGATTGGACTTCCCTAGTCGCTATCTTGGTCGCACAATCTACCGTCGATCACCGACTATGTTGCCAACTAGACATCCTAGTCGACTGAACCATATTCAGTCGATTGAAAATCAATCGGTCGACTAGATACCTGCAACATAGAGTTAGCACAAAACACAGTATGAAATGACAATAGTAGTATTGCTCGAACTCGACTTTTTAATCCCACACGGACTAACTGTCGGATCGACACCTTCATTGTCCCCCTACAGAGGACTCGGCCTCACCTCTTCACTCGAGGCTTACATGTCGATTGTCCAATCGGACTTACCATACTTAACATCCGATTTGACCCACCAAGGCTTCCCGTCAACTGTCCGGTCTCTCTAACCCAGCTGGATTTCATGCTGGTTTTCTGGTCTTCTGATCCAACCAGTCTTCATGCAAGATGTCCAGTCTCCTAACCCATCTAGACTTTTTGTCTGGTATTTGATCCTCCTGATCTGTCAAGTTTTCTGTCTAGTATTCAATCAATGCGATCTACTAAAACTTTCCTGTTAAACTTGCACACTTAACACGCATATTAGAACACAAATAATTTTTAACTTTAAACTATAGTTCATACATCAAAACTAAGGAGTGATGTTTCTTACATCAATATATTGGACTTCTCATTTGTCAATGTTCTATTAGACTTTTGACCACTAAGTGTATAGTCTTTTATGATCCATTTGAATTTTCTTTATCTCATACCAAGTATCTAATTCTCAATGATTCACTTGTACTTTTTTATTTATCAAGTATTCGATCAACTTTGATCTATTTGATTTCTCACTCAACTATTTTCCATTGAATTTTATATTCATCATGGTCAATTTGACCCATGATTATTACACTAATAATCTCTCTTCAATACTCTCCAAACTTAGTTATACATTATCTCTACGTATTATTTAAATATTAAAATTTAATTTGAATTCGATCAATATGACCATCGGTGAGAGTCTAATCATTGTATTTCGACCAAAAAGAAAATTTTAACTTTTTAATTTCATATTAAAAAAGAGCTTTTTAAATATGCTTTCAACTAAATGTCAAGTCACTCAGGTTTTGTTTAGATTCTTCCAGGGGTTGGAGTTGACCAAAATAATATTTTAGAGGAAATAGTCCTTTCCGAAATAATATTCTAGACCGAAATAATATTTTTTTTTATTGATATTAGATATTTAAATTTTTGATCCGATTAATTATGAGATGGTCGATTTAACTCCACAGAAATTTTTCATCGACCATCAAAATAAATTGAAAAACACTCACAGCAGACAACTCAATTTTCTTAGGCTCATCATCCAATTTAGAGAAAATTCTTACAAATATATTATAACTGAGGCTCGAACTTTAAATGTCTGAAAAATGACATGGACATCTTACCGTTGCACCATATCTCCGGGACTTCTCTCTCCCTTTTGATAGCCCTTTCCTCTTGATTCTCTTACTAGGGTTCCTAAAGTAATTGCTTATCAAAAGAAGACAGATGAGATTGTTCTTCAAATCAACTTTATATGCTATAAATATAGATGCATGACAATTAAGATGGATCGCTTAGGACTAGACTTGACCCTGGATAGATTGTGCCAGACACAACTCAATAAGAATTAGGTCATGCAATGTCAAACCTGGTTTGGCTCATGAGTCGAAACGGGCAAAGATGATTCAGTTTGAAAATTGATTGTGGGTGACTCGACATTAAATTAAATCAAATCAAACGTGGCCTTGTTTGGTTCGATATTAGGGGCAATTTAAATGACTATATATCATTTAGGAAAAAAAAACTAGAATGACCCTATATTTTTGTCACGCCCCGAAAGCATACCGAGCCGAAAATCAAACGGACGGCACCTCCCCTGTACGTGGCAACATTTCGAGTTAATACAAGGCTCGTAGGCCCACAATAACAACAATATATATATATATATGAAAATAAAAACTACACAAGACACAGCGGAAACATACTAAAATAATACAACAATCCCACACATGCATACCGGTATGGCTAACACACCACAACAACACAAACCTCGACAAAATCTGAATATACATCACGAAAACTCCAAAATACAATGCACAACGGACAGCAGACCCAAAACAAAATACGGGAGCCTCGTGAGATGAGATGACGTCAGCTGGCGGTGCTCCAAGCTGTCACGAAGTCTTCTACCTGTTACCTGGGCGACAGAAAACCCAGGGTCCGCGGGGGTGGTGAGTAAAACTCAGCAGGTAATAGAAAACATGTATATATGTAATATCACATGTATTTCGACAACATAATCTAGATGTACAATAGGTATATTAGCATAATATATAAATACAAGCATATACCATCTAACTGAAATGAATAACATAAAATGCAGACATACCTGACGTCTGCTACGCTACTCTGATCCAACCTGAATATATATCCAAAATATATATATATAACAGGAAGAGTAAATCAACTCAAAATATACTCTAGCTACAGGTCAAGGTACCTAGTGGTCTGTCCAACACATACCAATATCCGACTCAATCGTATAACAAATGTAAGAGACATGCATGAATATGATGTCCACCCAAATGCAGCAAGCATAGTACAAACAAATGCAACATCACAATAATCATATATATATAGACTGTATCTATATATATATTAATCTCAACAATCCATATATATATATATATATATATATATATATATATATGCAAAGCGCCATCAGATACGGCAATGCGGCATGCATGGTCATGTCGGCTCACCCTAAAGCTACCACGACCCCAGTGTGGCCTCGGTGGCTCGAGCATGACAACTGTCCCAACTCAACACCAACCACTACTCTCGAGTGGCCGAGTGGGCAGTATGATCGAGTAGCATATAAGCGTAAAGAGCAAGCTACACGATCGGGGTCCCTGCTGTTAGTCTCTCCGACAGTCACTACCCATGAGTGGTCGAGTACCACACACGCAGGACTACGACACGCAAATCCAACTACCACCGTCTATAGTGGTAGAGTGCGGCACCTCAATGCTCTGCCCTCACACCGGTTACTCCTCCTATGAGTAACTGTGGAGGCAGGATGACTGGCAACCCTCTCAACCACAAGGGAGACCTCGTCGCCAGCGTGCATGTAAATGCATGAATGCAATGTCTCACATACAGACATCTACCATAGACTCTCTATCCTGTAGAGAGTCATACCAATCTACTCGACGCACTCTCTATCCTGTAGAGAGTCGTACTCAACTGATCATAATACTCTCTATCCTGTAGAGAGTCATACTAATCTACTCGACGCACTCTCTATCCTGTAGAGAGTCGTACTCATCTGATTATAACAAGCTAGGACTACCGGTCCGTAGCGATACCCTAAGTATCATTCCTCTGACCATTTACACAACACATGTTCGGTGGTAACATACAACCTAAGGGTACTAGAACTAACCCTAGGTTAAAGACATTATCTACCTACGGATGACCTTTTTGCCCAATGTACAATCAGGTTGTCATCCGGACTTTACCATTTGCACTTAACTTAAACAAATTCTAAGTTACTTGCATCACCTATATGTATAACTCCTAATCATGATAAAATAAACTTGATATCGGCAATAGAGTTAATAGCCAACGGTAAAGGATCAAGCATACGATAAAAAGAACAGGGTCAAGGTAATATGAACACCTAACATGCTCATATCAATGACTAAATCTGAATGAAATACAACTACGGACCGGGTAGGAAATTACCCTGCTATTATAAACCGTGAATCGCTTCTCGTCCAAAAGACTATTCCCAATCAAGGTCCTGCAGTTACAAAACATAAAGAGTAATTAAATGCTAGCATAACCCTAATGCTAGAATAATTCTCTAAATCACATCCTAACCCTTGCTTAGTCAATTTAATCATGTAATAATGTACTCATCTACACTTCATTTACTAATCATATTTGATCCATGATTACTTCACAAGCAATACTACTGTGACATATCATATCGAATCAAATATCCAAAAGCAGAGAATCTAATCCAATCTTAATCCCCAATTAATTAATCAAATCTCACAGTGGCATAATCTCATTCCATTTATTAATACCCAACCATTCTCTATTCTTACTCAAATTAAATTCACCGTATATTTCATGAATCAACTCTAGCATTAACAATAAAGGTAACACATCCTACATCATAACGTACCAAATCAAAGCTTACCTTCCCTTATCCGATTTGTAGATCTGCCTTAGCCCACCGTAAGCTATGATGATACGAGAATCAACACCCTTGTAGAATCTGCTCCCCTTGAACCCTAGCTGGACTCCTGAAACACCAAAGTTCTAGATCGGGCATACTCATCGTAGGTCAACAATGAAGCTAAATGGAAACTGAAAGAACCGATCAATTACCCTAGGCATTACCAGGAATTGAGTAAGAACAGAATCGCCTAAACTTTGATCCCCTAGCTCGAATCCCTCCTTGCAACAACCCCACAACCAATGCCTCGGAAGAAGACCGGCTTGGTGCGGCTGGTGATCAGTAGAGCTGGGCATTGAGATGAGTAGCGGCTGAGGAAACAAAGAAAAGGGGTGCACGACCCCGACAGAGCCCAAGCAAGAGAAATAGGGATTGACCCTCTGCTCCCTCAATGGAATCGTCGACGACACCGGCGTTGCTGATTGCACACCAAAGCCAACAAATCACGAGGTCCATCTCATCTCTGTCCTCTGCGCCGGACGCTTGCAGAAATAGTCGGCGAATGATCGTGATCGGCCCCCGACAGGGTGAGGCCGTCGGAACATGAAATCGACGTCGACCACAGGGGCAGAGGCGGTGGCTAGGTCATCGACAGCGAGCATAGGAAGGAGATCGGGCTGGATCGGCACCGACGGCAGCAGCCAATCCAACTCGCGGTGGCAGCGAGTGGAGCGGCGACGGCGAGTGCAGCGGAACGAAGTTGGGCCGGAGATCACGGATCTACACCGACGGCGACTCTCTCCCTCTGGCGACGAAGTCGAGTTCAGGTGGCGTCGACACTCGCTGTTGTTGGATCGGAGGAAAAAGGAAGCCGGCGGCGGTGAGGTGGCTGATGGCAGCGACTGGCCGGAAGGTGGAAGAGGGCATGGCGGGAGGGCACTGCGACGAGGATGAGAAGGAGAGAAAGGGAGCGTCGGGGAAGAGGAGGAGAAGCGGCGAAGAAATGCCTGCGCGGAGTAAAACCGCGTGTGAATGACGAAAACGTCGTTCGGTTTGGCGTTACGAAGGGGAAAACGGGTCGGGTAGGCCTGTTTAATGGGTTGGGCTTAAAATGTTGTTTGGGTTCTTACCCTATAGGACCAACCCTAGCTTTAATCAACCCCTATCAATTGAACCCATAACTTCCGTTTAAATCCAGAAAAATTTCTAAAAATTTCTGAAAAATTTCACAAGATATTTTATCAATTACCGAGGAATATTTTTATTTTTATTATTTTTTTTATTTTTTTTCCCTTCGGTATTTTACATTCTCCCCCACTTATAAAAATTTGGTCCCCAAATTTTGTACTAACATGCAAAAATTTTTCTTCACGCAAGTTTCCGAAATGACCACATACATTCTTCAAGTGAACAGATGAGACTATCAAGCCCGGATAGTGTCTTCCAGTTCCCAAGTAGCCTCCTTATCAATATGATGCTGCCATCCAACCTTTATGAGTCGGATGGTTTTTGTTCTGCAACTGACGCTCGTTGCGACTAGGAATACACACTGAAATCTCCTCGTAAGCCGCATTAGACTGAGGTAGAATCGGAACCTCTTTCAGAACATGGTCAGATCGCGGCACGTATTTTCCCAACATAGAAACATGAAATACATTGTGAACACCCGCAAGTGTCGGAGGTAAAGCCAATCGATAAGCTACACCTTCATAATCCACGACACAAGATCTGAATAAATCCTCTAACGTCTAAATGATACACTCGATCGCTCATCCGGTGCATGGATGAAAACGCTGCACTAAGCCAAGCTCAGGCCCATCGCCTCGCAAGGCACTCGCCAAAATCACGAGATAAATCATGAATCTCTATCTGATATAGTACTTAAAAGTACCCCACGCAATCTGATAATCTTTCGGTAATACAACGCTGCCGGATCGTCCAACGAGTACGACCCACGAATAGGAAGGAAATGAGCTGATTTAGTCAGTCGATCCACACTCACCCAAATCGCACCATGGCCTTTACGGGTTCTAGGCAATCCCGTAACGCAATCAATAGTGATATGCTCTCACTTCCATTCCGAAATCGAAATTTCCTGCATCGATCCAGCGGGTTTCTAATGTTCAACCTTCACCTACTGGCATACTAAACATCGAGCAGCAAAATCTGCTATAACTCTCTTTATATCATTCCACCAGTATAAACGTTTCAACTCTCAGTACATCCGAGTATCATCAGGATAAATAGCAAATCTCCAATGATAAGCTTCAGCACCTTCGACTCCTCCTTGAACACACTATCCTTATCAAGACGGGGAATTATTTTCTCAAAAGAGAAATCCATCAACCATCCAAGATACACTCCACACACGCTGCAAGTGCATGGAAGACTATAGCGACGAATCTCACTCGTTGCAATTGTTGCAACTGTTCGTGCTCCAGCAACTCCATTGTAGCTACCTAGTAGCTTGTTAAATTCAATGAGCACTTCTGCTCCATACATCCACAAATCCAGAAAATAACTACCAAAGTCCCATCATGTATATGACAGACTATCTCGTAGTTTCTTAACTGTCGTAAGCCTAAGATACGTCTCATGCAACTGTATCGGATTCGCTCCGATCCCTGAAACGACGCATCTGCGTACATCATCCTTTTATCCACTCCGGAAGGATTAACTAATACTCGTGTAAAAGTCAACCGCCGTCTAGGTCTTGTAACTGGTTTCACCAGCTTCCGACTAAATGATTTCCATCATCACCTTTGTCAAACAAGTTCGTGGTATAGTAATGCCAAACATTCTATCCACATCTACAGAACTAACCAAACCATACAAGGAAAATCACCATCTACGATGGTCGAGCGCGCAACATCCAACTACCACAATCAACAATGGCCAAGTTACGCAACTCCAACAACTACAAAAGGATCCAATCGTGTTCAGGATACACGATTCTCAAATCCAGTGATGACTAAATCGTTAATTAGTCTAACAACTTAATCAAAAAAAAAATCTCATACAATTCATACAAAGTATGAAATTGTCGTCTCCACACACCTGCATCCCCTTTTTCTCTAGGCTGATGATATATCAATCATCACAACGACAATGATAATTGTATGACGCCATGTCAATACAATATCAACACTCTAGTCATAAACAAACCCCAGAGTATACACAGGCGTTATTGGCTGATCTAAGTAGATCATTCATCCTCAACGAAGGATACTTACTTTCAACAACTATCGCATTCCATCATCGATAATCGATGCATAATTTCAAATGTTCATCTCTCTTTCAACAAAAAGTTCCGGATCTTATCAAGGAGGAATACTGGGATAGATAAATATCCCTTCCAACTTCCCCTATAATTACAACTTACCTTCTTCCAATTTCTATCGTGTTTAACAACACTGATACCAACAAAAATATCACTCGTTATGTGATCTTCGATACTGGACTATTTTCGCAATCATTTCGATCGCCTACTCCACTAGCCTAAGCAACGGCAAGACTAGGAGCTCATCCGAAACTATATCCGAAGGCTCTTGGATTATACGCACATCCGAGAGACACAATCATACTATAATCTCCACAACTTGACCATCCGTAAGGATATGTCTACAGTAAAGATATGTCTATCAAAGTCTAAGGGCATCCCTTAACTGCTTAATCGTTGGTCCACTTCTCACCTGACGGTAGAGAGACCACCGACCCATAAGTCGATGTATAGGAACTCTTCTAATCCAAACTAAGAATGTTCTAGACACAGATACCTGTAACTACAAGCATCTCTCAACATATTAACATTGAGGGTAAACTAAAGTAATACCCTGAATCATCAATTATCTATCGATCCGATCCAAAGGCTCCCCGCAAGTCTCTGCCTTTCTCCGAAGAGAACCAGATCAGATCCAACAGCTCGCGACAAAGCGGTCGCATTTCTGCGATGAATGATCCGAGGATCATGCTAGATCATCTGATCACATTACTTAAATCCTATGAGTTGCAATTGTAGAATACAAAATGGATACGACCATCGTCGTATACTCTCTCCTCTGTACTAATCAAATCATATCTGGGGATAACTACTGAATCTTCTAAGATGTCTTCTGCTGATGCTGCTCCTGTGTTGATCTCTGCTGTCGAGACGATGCATCTTCCTCCTGGAATACCATCGATAGTCTTCAACTGAGTCTTCAAAGTACACCTCCTCCACTGTACTGGTTGCTCAACAATAGCAACAGCTGAACTGCTCCAACAGATAATCTGGCTTCACGTGTCTTCGTGATCTGCACTGCACGCACATAATCCCTTCGAAGTCTTTGTTCTGATTTTGCTGATATCCACAAGAACCTTCTGATGATCTGTGATTGGTCTTCTATAATCGGAAAATAACTCAAAGTCTGACTCTGATCTTGCTCCTTTATCCCATAGTCGGAGACTTCTGACTCTATTAAATTGACCTGCAATATTTGCTTACCGGTCTCCAACTCTTAAACCCTTGTACGGAGTCATTTCTAAACTCATGTCTCAATCCAACGTCTTCCGGCAGGATCTGGTAGAAGATCCCGGCATCTTAATCCAACTATAAGCCAATAACTCTGGGCGGCTTAAATCATCCATCCATCTTCTTGAGCTATTAGGGGGCCGTAACCTCCGCAAGTCTCACGACTCGACCAGATATCGTTATTCGTAACGCCCGCCCTTATCGCTCTCGGTATGGCGCATCAAGTACTCTTTTTTTTTTTTTTTAAACATACTACATATGGATCCTCTCACAACCTACGTACTTTAACAGGTCATCATAACTTAAACCTTCTTTTGCACATGCATCACATATCATATTCATCATTAGCATGTTAACATATCTTTCATAACATGCATACATAAAGATTCGTTCATGAGTTCTAACATTTCCAACCTTCTTAAGTAGATGATACTCATTAAACACAAGTCTTATAAGCGGAAGCAATGTCTTAAGTTGTTCTTAGAGCATATAAATACAAGTAGATAGTATAGGGTCTTCTTCCACCATGCCACTATCACACACACTTGGCCCCTCCTGCTACTTCCTCTAGCGCAGACTTCCTTTATCTGCAGTATATGGACAACATGAACTATAAGCATATAGCTTAGTAAGATCCTTGCCTACTCACAAAAGCCACAAACTTCATCAAGCAATTAGAACATGAGCATACTAGCATAAAGGACCTAAGTATTTCATAGCAACACTAATCAACAACATATCCATGTAATAAAAACTGAGCATGGCATAGAAAGCATAATTAATCTAAGCAGGGCATAATTTAAACATAAGCATTATAACTACATAAAACTAAGCATGCATGAAAGACATATTCATAAGTGTTTTAAAACTTAACAATAAGCATTCCTAACCTAAGCATCCGTAACATCCTACGTCTTAAACCTACATAAAGTACATAGGCACAAACATTCTTCAACTTAACCATGACCATTCATCAGGGAATCCAATCATGCATAAAGGATAGAATCAAAAGCATTTGTTTAACTTGGACATAAACTTTTGTAATAACATAAATCCTAAACTTGTAGAAAGAACATAATCGCAAGTATTCATAAACTTAACCATGACATTCACCACATCATAAATTCTAAACTAGCATGAAGTACATAGTCGCAACATTCTTAAACTTAACTCTAAACATCATAACTTCATAACATCTAGCATGCATAAAGAACATAGTTCGCAAGCATTCAGGGTATTTAACATAAGCATACACAATATCATGAAAGTCTTTTCTTTTCAAAACATATACTTATAGATACTTCCATATCATCATAACTTCATAACATCTAGCATGCATAAAAAAAAATATAGTTCGCAAGCATTCAGGGTATTTAACATAAGCATACACAATATCATGAAAGTCTTTTCTTTTCAAAACATATACTTATAGATACTTCCATATCATCATAACTTCATAACATCTAGCATGCATAAAAAAAAACATAGTTCGCAAGCATTCAGGGTATTTAACATAAGCATACACAATATCATGAAAGTCTTTTCTTTTCAAAACATATACTTATAGATACTTCAATATCATCATAACTTGTTTGGGGGGCCCCAGGTTAAGTACCACATAATGCGCGTTCCCTAGTAGGCTGGGGTAGCGAGCCACCAGTCCTACTAGAGCAAGACCTCTTACGTCTTACCAGGGCAAGACCTCTTACGTCTTCTTATGTCCCTATGGATTTGATTAACGACCACCTGACGGGTCGGGTACTTAACCTCTTGCAAAGTAAAATACTTAATTCTTTTCTTTTCTTGTCATAATATAAAGAATGCTCTTGATCCCCAACATAAAAAGGGAAGCATCTTAATCTCATCTTATCATAAGGAGAGCTCTTGATCCCTACTTGAAAGGGAAGCATCTCCATTTTATCTTATCTTAAGGAGAGCTCTTGATCCCTACTTGAAAGGAAAGCATCTCCATCTTATCATAAGGAGAGCTCTTGGTCCCTACTTGAAAGGGAAGCATCTCCATCTTATCATGAGGACACATGCATTCATAACATAAGAGTACCCTAAAGGGGTCCTAAAGTATAAACATGTTCATCATACAAGCATATTTCGTGGCACATTACATCATAAACATGAAGCATATTTCCTTGGCATATTCATGGCATATTAAATCACAAAAACATGTTCATCACCTAAGCATATTTCATGGCACATTACATCATCAACATGTAGCATGTTTTCTAAGCATATTCAAGGCATACTAAATCATAAAAACATGTTCATCACCTAAGCCTATTTCATGGCACATTACATCATAACATGAAGCCTATTTCTCTAGCATATCCATGGCATATTAAATCATAAAAACATGTTCATCACCTAAGCATATTTCATGGCACATTATATCATAAACATGAAGAATATTTCCTATGCATATTCATGGCATATTAATCAAACAAAAACCATACCCTTAGCACAACTACATGTGGGGGGTGTTTTCATGAAACCCTAACCCTAAAACCATGGGTTGGCCGAATCTTGTAAGGGGCTCGAGCTTGGGTTTTGTCCCCTAAAGTTCACTCATGAAGCCTTATAACTAATCATAGTATCATTAGGGATATTTTCATGCAACCCTAACCCTACTTTCATTAGTTGGCCGAATCTTGTAAGGTTAGATCTTTGGACTTTTGTCCCCTAAAGTTCATTCATAAGCATTATTACTTACCCTAGTGTCATTAGGAACATTTTCATGCAACCCTAACCCTAATTATAGGGGTTGGCCGAAACATGGAATGGGTTCAAACTTAGGTTTTGTCCCCTAAAGTCCATTCATAAAGCATTATTACTTAACCTAGTGTCATTAGGAACATTTTCATGCAACCCTAACCCTAATTATATGGGTTGGCCGAAACATGGAATGGGTTCAAACTTAGGTTTTGTCCCCTAAAATTCATTCATAAGCATTATCATGGCCTAACCTCATAAGAGGGAGTTGTCATAAAACCCTAACCCTAAAAGGCCTTGGTGGCCGAAACCTATAAGGGCACCAAGTTAGAATTTTTTATTCCCTAAAAGGGTCCTATAGTGAGCATACAACCTATAGAAGTTCCCTAGAAACATTTTCATGAATCTTAGCCCAAGAAAACTTGATTGGCCGAAACCTACAAGGGCTACAACTTCATCGTTCTTACATGAAATTTAACTTACGAAACTAATACACTGCAGGTTAGGGGAAACTTACTTCCTTCGCTTTGCTTGAGAGATGACCTAATGGAGGTCACCTAGCTTTCTCCTAGCTTGAAAGGGGGTCTCGGCCAAAGGAAGAAGAAGGAGGTTGGTTTCGGTGAGGATGAAGAGGAGAGGAAGAAAATGGCCAAATGGAAACTTCCTTCTTCTTTATAAAGGGAGGAAGAGAAGTTTCTCTTTTCTTTGTCATGCCTCTTCACTTACCCTTCTTCCACTTATCTATAAATTCCCCTCTTCCTCTAATGATATAATTCTATTGGGCTTATGGTTAGTGGGTGCATCTATAGGGCTTGGCTATCTCTAGAGGTTTGGGGTTCAATTCCTAGGCCTTGCATCTTTTTTTCTTTTGGCTTATTTTCTTTTATTTTTCCCAAAAACCCCACATAAAGCCTATCATCATAAAGCCAAAATTCTCGTAAAATTGCTAGAAATTTTACGGGCGTTACAGTTACTAACCGATCACCCTTTCTTGAAGCTCAAGAATTCTTTATAATGTGTCACTAAAAGTGACACGGGGAAATACTCTCTTTCAACATCACTAATCCATGACCAAGTGATATATTATTTCCCAAATATTATTTTCTGCATTTATCACCAAATACCGGCTTGATCCCGATAATGGTATGCAACCCACTCTTCTTTCTCGGTATAACATGAGTTAAGTACCCAAAAGTACTCTCAAAGTTATACAACTCAGTACGAACAACTCAGGGATAAAATCCCTATGAAACATCGTAACCTAGTCTTCTGCTATCTACATCACAATAGACAATTTGTCTTGTCCATTACCCAACAGGTAATGATCTGACTAGTACAGTTAGTGGAAATCTCTAAGACTGTAGTCTCTGATTTCCATAATAAATGTGATGACTTGACCCCTGTTTTCCGACTCGGTATCAGTCGGCTCTCAGAGGTAAATCACCTCCTCGACACAGGTTCAAGACTCACAAACTCAACAGGTCGTTCCCGTGGTCAACTCATACCACGGTTACGAATAATAACCAACATACTACAGGTTATTCCCTGGTATAAGCATTAAAAGCATAGTCAACATAACCGGGAGTATAAACCCTAAAGGTCACTCCGGTTGGTCGCCTCAGTGGACGACCCCTACTACAAGGCTGCACAGGTGTCATAACTCTATTGTATCCACCTACTGATCCAGTTTAGATAAATATCTACTAAACCATAAGTTTTCAAGAATTCTTACCTCGTGCTGCTTGGAGCTCAGGCCGCTGTCCATCTCATCTCAAAACCAAAACCGAATAAATCGACTCCCGAGAATCCAAGACTCGACACAAAAACAACATTGTATGACATCGCAGAACCTTGGGCTCTGATACCACTAAAGTTGTCACGCCCCGAGAGCATACCGAGCCGAAAATCAAATGGACGACACCTCCCCTGTACGTGGCAATATTTCGGATTAATACAAGGCCCGTAGGCCCACAATAACAACAATATATATGTATGAAAATAAAAACTACACAAGACACAGTGGAAACATACTGCAATAATACAACAATCCCACACATGCATACCGGTATGGCTAACACACCACAACAACACAAACCTCGACAAAATCTGAATATACATCACGAAAACTCCAAAATACAATGCACAACGGACAACAGGCCCAAAACAAAATACGGGAGCCTCGTGAGATGAGATGACGTCAGCCGGCGGTGCTCCAAGTCATCACGGTCTTCTACCATACTGGGCGAGTAAAACCTGTGGTCCGCGGGGGTGGTGAGTAAAACTCAGCAGGTAATAGAAAACATATATATATGTAATATCACATGTATTTCGACAACATAATCTAGATGTACAACAGGTATATCAGCATAATATATAAATACAAGCATATACCATCTAACTGAAATGAATAACATAAAATGCAGACATACCTGACGTCTGCTACGCTACTCTGATCCAACCTGAATATATATCCAACATATATATATATATATAACAGGAAGAGTAAATCAACTCAAAATATACTCTAGCTACAGGTCAAGGTACCTAGTGGTCTGTCCAACACATACCAATATCCGACTCAATCGTATAACAAATGTAAGAGACATGCATGAATATGATGTCCACCCAAATGCAGCAAGCATAGTACAAACAAATGCAACATCACAATAATCATATATATATAGACTGTATCCATATATATATTAATCTCAACCATCCATATATATATATATATATACATGCATATATGTATATATATATATATGGTAATATGCAAAGCGCCATCAGATACGGCAATGCGGCATGCATGGTCATGTCGGCTCACCCTAAAGCTACCACGACCCCAGTGTGGCCTCGGTGGCTCGAGCATGACAACTGTCCCAACTCAACACCAACCACTACTCTCGAGTGGCCGAGTGGGCAGTATGATCGAGTAGCATATAAGCGTAAAGAGCAAGACACGATGGGGTCCTCGCTGGTCACTCCGACAAATACTACCCATGAGTGGTCGAGTACCCCACGCAGACTACGGACGCAAATCCAACTACCACCGCCTATAGTGGTAGAGTGCCGACTAATGCTCGCTCACACCGGTTACTCCTCCTATGAGTAACGTGGAGGTGAGATGGCGACCCTCTCAACCACAAGGGAGACCTCGTCGCCGCGTGCATGTAAATGCATGAATGCAATGTCTCACATAGACATCTACCATAGACTCTCTATCCGTAGAGAGTCATACCAATCTACTCGACGCACTCTCTATCCTAGAGAGTCGTACTCAATCGATCATAATACTCTATCCTGTAGAGAGTCATACTAATCTACTCGACGCACTCTCTATCCTGTAGAGAGTCATACTCATCTGATTATAACAAGCTAGGACCACCGGTCCGTAGCGATACCCTAAGTATCATTCCTCTGACCATTTACACAACACATGTTCGGTGGTAACATACAACCTAAGGGTACTAGAACTAACCCTAGGTTAAAGTCATTATCTACCTACGGATGACCTTTTTGCCCAATGTACAATCAGGTTGTCATCCGGACTTTACCATTTGCACTTAACTTAAACAAATTCTAAGTTACTTGCATCACCTATATGTATAACTCCTAATCATGATAAAATAAACATGATATCGACAATAGAGTTAATAGACAACGGTAAAGGATCAAGCATACGATAAAAAGAACAGGGTCAAGGTAATATGAACACCTAACATGCTCATATCAATGACTAAATCTGAATGAAATACAACTACCCGGACCAGGTAGAAAATTACCCACCTGCTATGTAAACCGTAACTGTCTTCTCGTCCAAAAGACTATTCCCAATCAAGGTCCTGCAGTTACAAAACATAAAGAGTAATTAAATGCTAGCATAACCCTAATGCTAGAATAATTCTCTAAATCACATCCTAACCCTTGCTTAGTCAATTTAATCATGTAATAATGTACTCATCTACACTTCATTTACTAATCATATTTGATCCATGATTACTTCACAAGCAATACTACTGTGACATATCATATCGAATCAAATATCCGAAACGGTAGAATCTAATCCAATCTTAATCCCCAATTAATTAATCAAATCTCACAGTGGCATAATCTCATTCCATTTATTAATACCCAACCATTCTCTATTCTTACTCAAATTAAATTCACCGTATATTTCATGAATCAACTCTAGCATCAACAATAAAGGTAACACATCCTACATCATAACGTACCAAATCAAAGCTTACCTTCCCTTATCCGATTTGTAGATCTGCCTTAGCCCACCGTAAGCTATGATGATACGAGAATCAACACCCTTGTAGAATCTGCTCCCCTTGAACCCTAGCTGGACTCCTGAAACACCAAAGTTCTAGATCGGGCATACTCATCGTAGGTCAACAATGAAGCTAAATGGAAACTGAAAGAACCGATCAATTACCCTAGGCATTACCAGGAATTGAGTAAGAACAGAATCGCCTAAACTTTGATCCCCTAGCTCGAATCCCTCCTTGCAACAACCCCACAACCAATGCCTCGAAGTGCGGCTGGTGATTAGTAGAGCTGGGCATTGAGACGAGTGGCGGCTGAGGAAACAAAGAAAACGGGTGCACGACCCCGACAGAGCCCAAGCAAGAGAAATAGGGATTGACCCTCTGCTCCCTCAATGGAATCGTCGACGACACCGGCGTTGCTGATTGCACACCAAAGCCAACAAATCACGAGGTCCATCTCCTCTCTCCCTCTCGCACGGACGCTGCGTAAATAGTCGGCGAATGGTCGTGATCGGCCCCCGACAGGGTGAGGCCGTCGGAACATGAAATCGACGTCGACCGCAGGGGAAGAGGCGGTGGCTAGGTCATCGACAGCGAGCATAGGAAGGAGATCGGGCTGGATCGGCACCGACGGCAGCAGCCAATCCAACTCGCGGTGGCAGCGAGTGGAGCGGCGACGGCGAGTGCACGGCGGCAACGAGTTCGGGCCGGAGATCGCTGGATCTACACCGACGGCAGCAGCTCTCTCCCTCGCGGCGGCGACGAGTCGAGTTCAGGTGGCGTCGACACTCGCTGTTGTTGGATCGGAGGAAAAAGGAAGCCGGTGGCGGTGAGGTGGCTGATGGCAGCGACTGGCCGGAAGGTGGAAGAGGGCATGGCGGGAGGGCACTGCGACGAGGATGAGAAGGAGAGAAAGGGAGCGTCGGGGAAGAGGAGGAGAAGCGGCGAAGAAATGCCTGCGCGGAGTAAAACCGCGTGTGAATGACGAAAACGTCGTTCGATTTGGCGTTACGAAGGGGAAAACGGGTCGGGTAGGCCTGTTTAATGGGTTGGGCTTAAAATGTTGTTTGGGTTCTTACCCTATAGGACCAACCCTAGCTTTAATCAACCCCTATCAATTGAACCCATAACTTCCGTTTAAATCCAGAAAAATTTCTAAAAATTCCTGAAAAATTTCACAAGATATTTTATCAATTACCGAGGAATATTTTTATTTTTATTTTTTTTTCCTCCGGTATTTTACAATTTTTGTGAGAGAAAAAAATAGTTTGGGGATATTTTGATCGACTTTAGCCTAAACAAATGAAATTGGCCTAAAAAATTCTAAAATTTCTCTAAATACTCCCATTACCATCCCTAATTATCTCTTATCCAAACAATCTCATTCTCATACTTTCAACTCTTTTTCTCATCTCTCATTCTCTCATCCAAACGTACGAAATGTACATATGCTTGAAGGATTAAATGCCAACATCCCCCCTTCAAA
Source organism: Wurfbainia villosa (assembly GCA_025175895.1). Classification (NCBI taxonomy): domain Eukaryota; kingdom Viridiplantae; phylum Streptophyta; class Magnoliopsida; order Zingiberales; family Zingiberaceae; genus Wurfbainia; species Wurfbainia villosa. The sequence goes on from CM046005.1 coordinate 4,498,648, forward strand.
TCCAATGAAATTGGTTCCAATAATACAATAAGACCAAATCAAGTATGACCCTCCTTTGTCTCATTTTCATCGCCCTTAGTATAGTAAATATAATTAAGGTAAAACTACATTGATCCCGATCCTTTCAAGAAAAAAGATACTTAGACGACTTAAACGGAAGTCCTAAAGATTAGATAGGAATAATCTACACGAACATAAATATTTTTTCCTTTAAAATTTTAATCTTAAGATATGTAATATAGATATACATGATTATTACATTGTTTTTATTGTATTAATCTAAAGTAAATAATGTCGTAAATATTTAATTAATAAAATTGGAAATCAATTTATCTTTATTTATTTTCTATTTTGCCTTTTTTTAATTTGTTAATTTTTTCAATATTTTTTTTTAATTTTTCAAAAGTTTTCTTTTTCCTATTTTCATTTTGATAATTATAGGGCCTTGTTCGTGCCAAGAATTGGACCCTAACGTTACAAGCCGTGCTTGGTATAACCGCGTGATGGTGGCTCATGTCGAATCCAACACATTATTTAGACTGACTAATCGTGCCCAACTCAATTAATCTCTTTTAACACCTCTAGAGCTATGAGCACTACAAATCCTTCAAAGCTACAACCATGGATCCCACTCTCAAATTGACTTCCTTCCTTCCATTATTAATTGTTTCCCCTCAAATTGTGGCTAAGATCTGAAAGGCTTTCCAATGAATATGAAATGACAAGAATAAGACAAGACATTGGTCCTCCATCTAGAAGTGTTACTTGAAGGCGAGGGAATATCATAATATGAACAACCTTTCAAACAATTGGACAATGAAGCAAAACATCTAGAAGTGTTACTTTTAAGATTTTTTTTTAATTAAAAAAAAAAAATCCAAAGTTCCCTACTCCAAAAGTCATGCCTTGTTAATTTATTGTTGTTCATAAAATTATATATATATATATATATATATATATGAAATCGTCGCATTAACGATCTCCTCCGATTGCCTCTATTGGTGGAAGAAATAAATTAGGATCCCAATTGATAAATACAAAAAAAGAGGATCAATCGATAGTTCAGAGTAATGAATTTCTCAGGAATTTAATCTCTGTTCATTACGAATAAATTTCTTTATACTTACCAATTAGATTAGCCTTGAAAACTTTGTTGTTGTTCATAAAGTTTGTAGTGTTAGGGTTCGGTGTGAGGATGGCATATGGTTAGGTGGGATGATAAGTGCAACAATTAATTCATTAAGTAATATCGTTTGTCAAACTCAATTATTCAGTAAATATCCATCAAAAAGCCAAAATTTCATAATGATATTCCATATAGAAAAAATAATTCATATTTTTGTAATTAAGTTTTATTTTTTTAAAATAAAAAAAAATCCCTATGCTCTTATCAATTTGATGCCGACCCTAAGACCTACTCAACCCCACCACACGTTTCTCGATCTTCTAATTGACAAATAGCTCCACACACTTCTCTCTCAACTCTTAAATCAAGGTCATAAATTATATTCTATTTTTTCATCGTATTAATTCTTAATTGAATAAAAATATTTTTCATGATTTATTTCCTTCATCTAGCTAGCTATGGGAATCAATGATGAGAGACGTTTACGATGAACACACCATCTTTTATCTTAAGATTATAAATCATAGCAAAGAGAACGAGGAAGGAAAATCAATCGATAATCTAAATAAATAGATAGCAAAGGGAATTATTTCAATGGAAAACGAAGTAAATATTGAAAAGAAATTACACCAGAAGGTTAGATCTTAATTTGTTGGGGGATCTATTGGAGGTCCTTGTTTGTTTTTAAAAAGAAAAAGAAAAAGAAAAACATCACGTTTTTTTTGTGGATGCAATTTCTAAAACCTAGTCAACACGCCAAAGTCAATAGTCAAATGGTCAAACTTATTAAAGAAATCAAACTATTATACACCAACTTGAGTATTCTTTATTTTCCTTGTCGAGAAAAATAAAGACATTGTCGATGAATGTTTTTCCTCGGAGATCTTTCCACTTTCATGGATAACAAAAATATATATATATAATTCATGAAACTTGAGTCGGGCATAATAGGTTTGATCGTCGAACAAACTCGATCGATCAACTCATTTACGTATCATGTCAAGCTAGGTACAATAGGCGCTTGGTGAGCTCGATATGAACTTGAGTTCAATTGAACCAGGCTTGCAAAATAATATTTTTTTAAAAAAAATCAATATATTTATTTGTGAATTTTTAGGTCAAAAATGACTGCTGATGCAAAGATGAATGCTGATGCAAGTTAATTAATTAGGCCTTGTTGATGACTGCCTAATTAACTTGTCTTATCTTAAAATTTTCACTTAAACCTTTCAAATTTATTGGCACCTAAATTAATCCACTCGGTCTACCATGTTTAGGACAAATATATATGTGAAATACGAACGCACTAATTTAATAAAATAAATGGGTAGGACAAAGTTAATATAATTATAAATTAATAAATTATCAAATAAAAGGACCTTCATTTCTTGTGATGAAAAGACGTTACACCAATTTGAATCTACGCATAAAACTCCCAAATAGTTTACAAGAGTCCACCGTCAATCACGATCGAGGTGGAACCAAAAACACTGGCTAAAAGAAGATATATTAAAACCCTCTTTATCTTTTAAAGTGTTCTAGAGATTCAAGGGCATTGGAAAGACTTCGAAGCAAGCATTCAAGGGTTAGAAGATAAGCTCGAACCAATAATGGTGTCCCTTGTGCTTTATGGTTGAAACAAAGGAAGAAAATGATGTCTATATGTCGAAAGATGTTTTTTTTTTATTACAGTGGACTCTTATTTGTAATACGTAGAGAAAGGTACGTATCTTTGTAATAGTAAAAGATAATTATATTCGTCTTTAATATTTTTTATTATCGGTCTCTCGATGACGATAAAAGAAGGTAAATCATGAAAAATTATACCCCTTGTTCCGTTGATCAGAGACGACGAAAGACTTCTAAGTCTGAATGAAAATTTTAAATTTTATATTAAAATTCGATCTTTATTCATCTATAATAATATTTGTATCATTCTAATCAATGGATCATCTGAAAAGGACGAGAAAAAATATTTCTAATCCTCTGCAATGACATTTTGCCTAATGTCTTTTCTCTTTGTTCATACATGCGCCAATGATTTGTAGGCTTCGAGGCCTTTGTGAAGGCAATTAATTCTTTCGCTATAAAAAGGGAAGTTCTCTAGTATTGTCAAATACCCCTTCTAATTTATTATTATGATTTCTTAACATATTTTTATGGGTATTGTGAGAGTGTAGAATCGAGAGAATAAAATTGTTTATAAAAATAAAATAAAATTCTTATAAAGGGAAAAATTAATTAGGGAGTCTGATGCACAAATCTCTTATTATGTAGAGTTCTAGAGAAGGATTCATTCTATACAGTCTTATTTTACTTTGCGAATATGACCTCTAAATCACAAGATATAATTTTACCATGGTACCAAGACTCGCCTTCACTAAACAACTTTATCTAAAATTTAAATTGATTTTTTAAAAAATAATAATAAATAATTTTACATTATTAGATCATCTCTAATGATAGAAATTAAAAAACTTTTTTGTCCTATGATACCACATCAATGCCGTCCAAAATAAAAATCTTATTCATCTTTCTACTATTAAAAAATCTTTCAATAATTTTTTCATGAAGCTCACTTTTTATTTATATTTTATATTACACACAGATAATATATTTTTTTTTAAAATTAAAAATTAATCTTCCAACAATGGCTAAAAATTAATCATTCTTTAACGGTTAATTTTTTATCATTTGTTTTTTTTAATTTTCACTAATTTGAATTTTTCAAAAACAAATAAAAATTAAAAATTATAAAAATATTTTATTAAAAAAAATTGAGGCTCCCCTTTATAAAAAAGCTCCCTCCCAATATGAGAGAGATAGAGCGCGCTCTTTTTCTTATATATATTTTTTATATTTTAAAAAATATAATAAAAATTTAACTAGTGAATAAAACTTTTCTATTACCAACTTGGATACAATACTTTGAAAACATCTAATTAAGTACTTATTTGTCTATCTATTTGTTTGTCTAATCTATCTATTTAGTCCATTTATTTATCGATCCAATCTTGTTTGTCTATTTAGTCCTTTATTTTGTTTATTTGTTTGACAAAAATAAACAAGGAAGACAAATGTCACCCATATTAATTAATGGAAGTTGTGATGGGAAGAGAATAGGTAGTTTAACATTATAGCAATATATTATCAATATTACAATAATAATTAATTTAACATTGTAGTAATATATTATCAATATTTTAATAACTTTTCAACATTATAACAATAGTTATATAACATTCTAGCAACATATTAAATAACATTATAACAAAGCAAAAAAAAAAGTTTAGGGAACACTAGTCAAACACCAAAATGAGTTTTCATTCTATTATTTCTCACTAATAGCTTGTGTGCCTATAAAGCATTGACAACTCAAAATGAACAAAACTCATTCTCATTATCAAATAATGCTGGGGACCGGTTGATGCGCTAGAGGGAGGAAGGGTGAATAGCGTCGTTCAATTCACGTTTCAATTGCGTATTTGTCTCTATAAAAATGTTAGCAGCGGAATATGAAATACACAAGATAAAAATACACACAATCAGAATAAGGAGATTTTACGTGATTTGAAACCTACGGTTCCTACTCCACGACAGTACTTAGTGATCTATCCTCACTAAAATCTCTCTTTCTCAGTAACACGCCAAAGGTGGAGAAATCTTGTACAAGAGTTTACAACAATACAAGCAAATACAATGTAAAGAAGAAATACAAATACAAAAGTACTTTACAAATAAAGAGAACTTTGCTTGATCTTGTTGGTTGCTTGGATGACTTTTGAAAGTCTGGAATGCAACAACACTTTCCCTTCAAAATCTCCCAAAAACCACTGTTGAATCCTTCATCTCGAGCTCCATTTAAAGCTACATCTGGCTGATTTCACACCAAGCAGTCTGCTACCAAAAGATTTCAGTCGACTGTCCACTTATCCGTTGTCTCACAACAGACTAATCCACATTGAATTCTATTCAATGTATACCTGAGCAATTGATATTATTACCATCAGTCGACTGCCAAGCCAGTAGTCGACTGCCCATCGACTATGAGACCTTATGTGCCCTATCCACTTATAGCCAGTCGACTGATGAAAGCCACCAGTCGACTGCTAGAACCATAGTAGCAGTTGAGCGACAGTTGACTACACGACCAGTTGGTTGGGTCATAATCTCAGTAGATTGTCCGAATCAACTAGGTCTCTCGAGTGTCGAACACTTGACCAATCGACTAACTAAAACCATCAGTTGACTAGTAAATCTCAAATATGAGGTTTAACCCAAGTATGATTTCTTCATACTTGATACTCACCCTTAGTCTAGACCTAAGCCTTCTAGCCGCTTCCATCAACCTCACGCTCTTAGGATCCATCAAAGTCTTCCACGACTCATTCACCCTTAGCCTAGACATAATCCTTTTAGCCACTTCCATCAGCCTCACACCCTTAGGATTCATCCAAGTCCTCCACGACTCGTTCATCCTTAGCCAAGACCTAAGCCTTCTAGCCGCTTCCATTAGTCTCACAACCTTAGGATCCATCCGAGTCCTCCACGACTTATTCACCCTTTGCACTAACCTTCAAGTGCTTCCATCGACTAGTCATGCTAATAGATCTTACGCCACCAAGACTACACACTTGGACTTACACGTACGCCACCAAGATTACACACTTGGACTTAAACAACCAAAACTACACCCTTGGTCTTTTTCTTTGCCAAATATCCATATTTGAACTTTCACTGCGAAGACTACACCCTTAGACTTAAGTGACCAAGATTACACCCTTGGACTTTTCCATTGTCAAGTATCTATACTTGGACTTTCTCTTGCCAAGACTTCACTCTTGGACTTTTCCTTTACTTGGACTTCTCCATTGTCAAGACTCCAATCTTGAACTTCTCCATGCCAAGTATTCATACTTGGACTTCTACTCAAGTCTCACTTGAGCTTGGTCAACCTTGACCTGAGTCATATTGCTCCAACAATCTCCTCATCACAATCTCTTCCATATGACCTTGGATATCTCAATCATCCATTGGTAATATGGTCAACATATGGTCAAACCATATTGGCAAACATCAAAACACTACTTGAGTCCCATTCAAGTCTTGGTCAATCGTAACCTGGGCCGATTGCACCAACAATATCCTCCTTTTTGATGTTTGACAATACCTTTAAGTTAGGTTGTCCCATAAATCCAACTTAACTCTTCTTATGTCAAAGCATAATGAAGGTTTACCTAACTTAAATCCTCACTTCTCCCCCTTTGGCATACTTCAAAAAATCTACCAAGGTTTTCAATGTCTCATCTCCAATGAGATCCTACATTCTCCCCCTTGGTTCAAAATCATCCTAAATGCCTTCATTCTCCTTAGTGATACACCCTTATCACTAAATGGCAGACAACTCATAATGAAGGTTTACTTAAACCCTCATTTCTCCCTTTGTAACTAAAATTTATCCATCATATCTTGATGGATGGCCTCCCCCTAAAGGCTTGCTCCCTCTTACCATTGCACCAACAAGGTCCTTAGAGAGTTCCTAAGCCAATAAGAAATCTAAACAATCGAAAATAAAGATAAAAGTTCAAACTTGAACTTTAACCTCCCTTAAAATTTGATACTCCATCCTAACTAATGCTCCTGATCATTTTCAATGATTATTTCCCCCTTTCAATACTTCTCTAAGCATATCATAGAGTTAGGAGTAGTTAGGGTACCTAGGGTTGTTGATAAATGACTAAACAAATCTAATTCAACCAATATCAGACATGACAGTGGACTGAAATCAGAAACCAATCGACTGCACCACCACCAGTTGACTGCTCCAAGAGCCAATCGATTGGTTTCTACAATTGCAAAAATCAGACTTTAGAATTGAATTTCAAAAATTCATAAGTAATTATATGTTTCTTTAAAAATCTTAAAATTTCATATGTATAATACTTATGTCAAATATTATTAGTGAAAAATATTTTTAAATTAAAATACTCAATATTTTAAAAGATTAATACAAAGTTCAAAATCATTGAAAACTTTCAATGTTTTGTCTAACTTTGTTTCAATATTCTCCATGGTGGTTCCTATCAAAAGATAGACTTTACCAAAGTTTTTCAAAATGATTTTAAAATGATTTTCAAAACCTATATTTCAATCATGGTCTATGGGATAAATATACATAACTTATACATTAGCTTTCCTCATGATTTTTACCTATGATTGAAAGAGTTTTAGTTCATTTGATACCATACAAGCACATTGAACTCAACTCAATTTCCTAACATCTCACATGTGTCTAGGGTGTATCAATACACACACATGTCATCCTATGGGTTGTGTGAGATGTGGATTTTATTTTTTCTAAACTAAGGGTTCATTCATTATATCTAGGCATATTCATTTGCTTCCTTTATCTATGACATCAAATAATGTCATTGTCCTTGATTTCAATTTGATTGACCTAAATGCATGAATTATGATTATGACATAAATTGATTGTATAATTAAATTATTTGTCAATGATGCATGATATCATGATATAAAGATAAACTTAATTACAAGCATGACACAATTTAAGCTTAAGTATTATCATGACATTTTAAATAATAATATGAGCATAATATCATGACATGACATATGACAAACAAGACATGACAAATATGTAATATAAGGTATAGAAACACCTAAGTTTAAAGTTTAATTGTCATTTTCTAGAATTATATCTAATTTACCATAATGACTCAACTAACTCCTATGAGTGTGTCAAAACTCCAAAATGACACATTATATACTTCTAATCTAATTGTGCTAATTATGATATATTTTTCAACTTCTATTAAATCTATTAACACATCCTAAAATCTTTTAGGATTATTTCTAAACTCATTTTCAAGGAATCACATAACCTTGAAAATGCCCTAAAGTGTCAACTTTACCATGATTAGGTTAACTACCCATCCATTTAAGGTTGATACATCCTAAACCCATCTAGCATGAGAGAATCACGCTTCTAGGAACCCAAAATCTATTTAAGCTCATTGAGTTTACTAGGTACTCACTCAGGACATCTTCCCTTAGTATCTTCCTAATGACCCTCCTAGGCTTAGAGGCCTTGGTCATTGTAGTCTTGTTTAGGTCAACTCTAGGGATGACTTCCCTTGTGACCTTCTTAGTGACTTGGCCAAGCTTCTTCGAAACCTTAGCCACTGACACCTATCACGGTCAACTCTAGATATGACTTCCCTTGTAACCTTTGTTGAATCAATTTGAGCGCTAGAGGGGGGGGGGGTGAATAGCGCAAAAGAAGACTTTATGAAATCGTTCGATTAAAGAAAATGTACGCAGCGGAAAAGTAAATTACACACTTTGTTTTTACTTGGTTTACAACCTTCAGCTGCTAATCCAAGGCCCTAATGGTCCGAGACCACATACGGAGGCAATAAACTAAAACAATCTCCTCCTCGTTGGAGGTAGGAGACAATGCAATACAAAAGCTCGACAAAGATTAAGATAGAGGGGCACTCCTCCTCTCCTTGTTACGATAGAGAACTCCGAACAAATGAAAGAAATACAATAGACTTTTATAACAAAAAAACCTTATACCAACGATAAAGGGATGAGAGCTAGAGCTTAATCGTCGGAGAAGTAGAGCTTCGTCGTCGTAGAGTTATCGAAGAGTCGAGGCGTTGCGGAGGCTTTTGTGTTAGGGCAATCAACCCGTGATATGGTTTTGATGTGTGTGGCAAAGGATTTAAGTTAGGTTGTTATTATGATTTGATATATGCGTTGGAGTCATGCAAGACTTAGTAATTCGCACATGGAGCCTTGGCGAGTTTCACATCTCATGACTCGATCCTTGAGTTAGTGAAGGATGACTTTACGGAAGCCATGCGCTTGCAGCATCCGAGGGACCGCCGGACGAGGAGCTTGGATTGAAGCCGGAGGAAGTAGACTTCAGGGCGAGACGCGAATGATGGCACTGTAGAGCCGTGCGCTTGGCGCATCCGAGGGACGTGGCTGGACAAAGACAACTTCAAAGGCTAGGGACTCCAAGGGATGAGAGTGAGCGAATGTAACCCGGGAAGGGGTAGTGCTCTTAGGTGAAACTTGGTCATTTGGCTAAGTGTCGGATGAGATTTTCCGACATCAGTCGACTGCCTGAAATGACAGTCGTCTGCTCTGAGTCTAATGGGTTCGATTGGTATCTGACTAATGGGTTTTTGGCCCAACAGTCGACTATCAAGACCATCGATCATTCCGATGGAAGCGAATCGGTAGTCGAGAGGTTTAGCCGCAGAACCTCGAGGCCGGGCAGGCGACGACGATGAAAGAATGATCGATGGATACATCACCGACCGCTAAGGTCTGTTGGACTACAACGGTCGGGATCTAACGTGTTCAGAGGTCGTTGTAGTGGCAGCAGTCGATTGGTGGCGGCCAACGGGAAGAAATCAACCCTCTCTATAAAAAGAGAGGGTGTTGGGCTTTGGGAGGCTAATGCTTCTATTCTAAACATCTTCCAAAGTGCCCAAACGAATTTCCTCCTCTTCCTTGTGCTTATATTCATCTTATTGCAAGAGGAGTGATTTTGTAAGAAAAGGTTACCTCCACCTAGCTTTGTGCAAATGAGAGAATAGTGAAAGCTTGCGGAGTGATTCACCGTGGACGAATCGGACCGTGGACGAATCGAACCGTGGACTAGCTGCGCAGCCATGAACCACGTTATATTCTCTTGTTAGCATTGTTTGTTTCCTTTGCTTTGTCTTTCTTTGTTTGTATTTACATATTCCGCTTGCGCTAATATTCTTTGTAGACGAGCAAATTCCATCATCGTACGAAGAGGGCTATTCACCCCCCCCTCTAGCCGGCCAACACATACACATCGATCTACCCTACAAGTGGTATCAGAGCAGAGGAAAGCTTGTCGAGGACTAACCGCCACAACAAGCACATTCAAGAATGTCCGGCTCAAACATTCACCCACCAAAGTTTGAAGGAGAATTCTCTTGGTGGAAAAAGAAAATGGTGGTATTTTTCGAAACCGATTTCGAAATTCTTTTAATTATGGAAAACGGTTTCGAAATGCCTAGGGATGAAGAAGGGGAGCCATTGGAAAAATCAAGGTGGAGCAAGAGGCAAAGGGAAGAGTACTTGGCAAACTCAAAAGTCAAACATCATCTCTACAACGTACTCCCCCAACAAGAAGTAAACCAGATAGGAGAGTGTGCTAGCGCCAAGGAGATGTGGGAAAAACTAATAGAGATTCATGAAGGCACATCCGAGGCGAAGCTAGCAAGGAGAGATGTCCTTCGCTCCCAATTATCCAATATCAAACTCGAAAAGGGAGAGAAGGTAAAATCCCTACACTCTAGATTTAAGGAAATTCTAACCGGTTTGACAAGTGTAGGTGAAAAACTCTCCAACCGGGATATGATAATGAAGGCCATAGATGTCTTTCCCCGGTCCTCAAGATGGAGTTCAATGGTAGACTCTTTTTACATCTCCAAGAACCTAGAAGTTAGCACCTTAGAGGAATTTGTCTCAACTATGGAGCTCCACGAAACAAGGCTCGAAGGAATAGTAGAAGAGCCAAAGTTTCAACCTTCAAGAGGAGTAGCCTTGATGGCTAACAAAGGGAAGAAAAAGATGGAGATTCCCTCCTCCTCCGATGAAGCTTACTCCTCCTCCTCCATGGATAGCACGGAAGAAGCTTATATGGTAAGGAGGGTAAGGCGTGCATTAAAAGATTTTAAATTTAATAAATCTAATGATAGGAGTAGAAGACTAAGGGGGAATGTGATTTGCTATAATTGCCAAGGAGAGAGACATATAAGGGATAATTGTCCCCTCTTAAATAAGAGGAAAGAGGAGAATAGAAAGAAGGAAGAAAAGAAGAAGAAAAAGGGGAGCAAGAAAAACGAAGAAGAGAAGAAAGCCATAGAAAAGGGAAAGGCAAAGTCTCTAAAAGCAAGGACTTGGGATGACCCTTCTTCCTCATCATCATCATCCGAGGCAGAAAATGCCTTTGTCACAAATTTGGCATTAATGGATTTTGACGACTTAGACTCCTCCTCCTCCGAAAATGAAGAAGCAAGCTCAAGTGAGGAGAGCTCGAGTGAAGGGGGAGCTTCTTCCACATCCTCATCATCGGAAGAAGATTTGGTAAGTGAGGTAACAAATCTCTCCCCCAAGAAAGTCATGTCAATTATTTCTAGCCTCACTAAGGACTTGTTTAGGGCAAAGAAAAAGAACAAATGCATGCTAGATCAAATTAAGGACTTAGAAGAAAAATTAGAAAAAGCATGCTCAAATGTTAATGATAATGTTTCTAGCCTTGATAATGCATGCTCACATGACTATATGCCATTTGATGTTAATGATGCATGCATTGATGAAAATAGGGCTCTAAGAGAAAAGGTAGATCATTTTACCAAGGCCCTAGAATAGTTTACAATTGGCTCAAACACTCTTAACATGATCATAGGGAGCCAAAGAGCAAGTTTCAATAAGAAAGGCCTAGGATATAAGGAAAAGAAAAATGAAAAGGCCTATAAATGCTTAATTGCTAGGGGTCAAGACAAAAAGAAGGTAATAGCTAGAAAATGGATCCCTAAGGAGGATTTAGTGAACCCCATAGGCAAGAATTTATTTTGGGTTCCTAAATCCATCCTAAAGGGTTAGGAAAACCCTAGGATAGTCAACCATATGGAATTTATCTATATCATATGTTGGTTGACTTAGGATGGCGAGAAAATATTTTTGAAATAGTGTTAGGTGATGATAATGCACCTATAAATAGATAAATCATGCTTTAGGTGATATTTGCCTTATTATCATGATGTAATACCTAATGCATGATTATTAATTGATGAATACATGTGTTTCATGGTCATAATATGAAATTCATCCATATATGTCTTTATGATCATGTGGAATGATAGAATGATACTTAACCTTGATAGAATTGCATGAAAATAATGGTTAAGTATATACAAATACCTTTAGGATACATCTCACACTCACCATAAGCTACCTTGATTGAAAACTTAGCATGAGTGAGATGTTAGGATGATACAAATGTTCACTAGTGCCTATGACATTTAGATGGTCATTTAAAGTATCAAAATAGCAATAATAGACCAATCATGGGGAAGACTTATGTTTAATTCATAGACATATTGCCCAAAGATCATGGTTGGATATTTCATATGTTTTTAAAACAATTTCTTACTTTAAAATCTGCATGTTCATGTTTTGAAACAATCCAAAGCAAAACTAGGTGTTAAAATGGATACAAACTTGATCAAAACACTAGTTGTTTTTGAAGATTTTGGATTTTTGGCAAATCTTTGAAAATATAATGTTTTTTCATGGAAAACTATTTTTCATTTATAAATAACCCTAAAAGAAATGTGTTCCCCAAAATTTCACTATTTTTCTAATTTTCTAGAATTTATAGTGCATTTCTGAAATTCATCCAGAAAATCAGAAATTCTGATTTCCTTGTGCCAGTCGACTGCCATACTGATAGTAGTCGATTGATGTACTGTGCACGAGCACAGTAACTTGATTTTATCAGGATTTCAAGTGTTTTTGATTTTTGCTTCTCTCTAGACTTGATGTCATGCTATATAAACCCTATTTAATCTTTTTGATGGTGTCAAAGGGGGAGAAAGATATATGTTTAAGTAAAGGGGGAATGCATTTAGGGGGAGTTTCATGTATTAAGAGGGAGAGTTGCTAATCATGTTATTTACATGCTTTCTTTTTTTAATATTTTATCAAATGTTTTTACCTAACTTAAACAGATTGTCACACACCAAAAACGGGGAGATTGTTAGGGAAATCAACCCGTGATATGGTTTTGATGTGTGTGGCAAAGGGTTTAAGTTAGGTTGTTATTATGATTTGATATGTGCGTTGGAGTCTTGTAGGACTTAGTAATTTGCACATGGAGCCTTGGCGAGTTTCACATCTCATGACTCAGTCCTTGAGTCGGTGAAGGATGGCTTTGCGGAAGCCGTGCGCTTGGAGCATCCGAGGGACCGCCGGACGATGAGCTTGGAGTGAAGTAGACTTCAGGGCGAGACGCGAAGGATGACACTACAGAGTCGTGTGCTTGGCGCATCTGAGGGACGTGGCCGGACGAAGACAACTTCAAAGGCGAGGGACTCCAAGGGATGAGAGTGAGCGAATGTAACCCGGGAAGGGGTAGTGCTCTTAGGTGAAACTTGACCATTTGGCTAAGTGTTGGATGAGATTTCCCGACATCAGTCGACTGCCATGAAATGGAAGTCAACTGCTCTAAGTCGAACAGGTTCGATTAGTATCGATCGATGGGTTTTGGCCCAAAGAATGATCATTATATGTTGGCAAATGATCGAAGACCATCAATCGACTCATCGATGGAAGCGGTCGGTAGTCGAGAGGTTTGGGGCCACAGAACCTCTTCTAGCGACTAGGGACTGATGCGTGCAATGATCGATGGATACATCAGTCGACTGCCAAGGGTTCCGTTGGATTACAATGGTCGGGATCTGACGTGTTCAGAGGCCATTGTAGTGGCGGCAGTCGACTGCCAAGGGCAGCAGTCGACTAGTGGCGGCCAACGGAAAGAAATCATCCCTCTCTATAAAAAGAGAGGGTGTTGGGCTTTGGGAGGTTAATGCTTCTATTCTAAACATCTCCCAAAGTGCCCAAACGAATTTCCTCCTCTTCCTTGTGCTTATATTCATCTTATTGCAAGAGGAGTGATTTTGTAAGAAAAGGTTACCTCCACCTAGCTTTGTGCAAAGGAGAGAATAGTGAAAGCTTGCAGAGTGATTCACCGTGGACGAATCTGACCGTGGACTAGCGGCGCAGCCGTGAACCACATTATATTCTCTTGTTAGCATTGTTTGTTTCCTTTTCTTTGTCTTTCTTTGTTTGTATTTGCATATTCCCTTGCGCTAATATTCTTTATAGACGAGCAAATTCCATCATCGTACGAAGAGGGCTATTCACCCCCCTCTAGCCGACCAACACATACACATTGATCGACCCTACATTTTGGAGAGCTTTTGATAATGGAAATGGGGTGGAGAACACCTTTTTTTTATAGCCTTGTGAAACCCTAATCGTTAAGATGAGGTTTCATGAGGTGATGTCACCTAGCCCTTGAGAAATAGAGATAAACTTTGACTCTCCTCGAGGTTGATCCTTGACCAACAGTCGATTGCTGGAGGCATCAATCGACTGATACAAGCCATCAGTCGACTGATGGTAGGGTTTCCAACTGCAATAAAGAGTTAGCTCAAAAATGCAGTTAGTATAAGTAAGCTTGATGGTCATTTACCATCCGATCTCGACTTAGACCTTCCATGGGAAGTCTTGGTCGGATCGACGCCTAAGGATGTTCCCGTATAGAGGACACGACCTTACTTACATTCACTCACACAAACTTATCTCAACTTTTACCTTTGAAGCTTTGCTTCCAGTCTTCACCTGAGTTCTTCGGCTTCCTCCGAAGTCCTCCCGGTGTCGCCCGACCACCACGGTTCTCTCCGGGTGTCGCTGACCTTCAGCTTTAACTTAGCAATTCTGCACACTTGATTCAACTCGTGAGATAACAAAATGAGCTTAACTTTGTATCGTTTGATATAATCAAAACTCAGGTTCGACTTAGGTGCCTACTGCACCAACAATCTCTCCCTTTTTGATCTATGGCAAATCCGGACACAAAGTTAAGTAAATGATTTGAAGTGCATTAAATGAATGACAAGCATAAAACATGAATATGAAGAAATGAGTATACTTAGATTATCAAGTTAAGTAGGAGTATGAAAAACCTTTTTCAAGTCCTCCCCCTTGAGTAATCCTCCCCCTTGACCGAGGGTGAGTGCTTGAAAAAGGAACTTGACCCTCCCCCTTGATGTGTGCTACTTAAAAAGAATTAAGTAATCGAAATTACTTAATATTGGACTTAGTGTTTAAAATAGGTTTTAAGTTAAGGTACAAAAAAAAAATGATCCCTTAACTTTGGCCTTTTCTCCCCCTTTTGCTATAAATCGGAAAGAGCGGGGGAATTTGAAATACATAGTTTTTGAATTGAGTTTTAAGTCCAAGCATGTTTCAAATAAATTTTGAAAATAATAATTTAAACATAAGCTCATCTAATTAAATGTTCAACTCTATTTGACTCGATTGATACAAAATAATCAACAAGTCCTGATTAGAGTTGGTTAATTTATGTAATTATACTCCATGGTTCATGTTGATGCACTAAATCTACATCTGGAATCAAGAGTAAGGTCCTAACATCTCACGCCCATCTACGTGACTAAGTACACAAACACATTAGTCCTATGTGTTGTGAGATGTATTGGCTCCTTAAATCTATAGGTACATGATATCTAGGATAAGCCCTAAGCTAGTTCCATTAACATGAAAAGAAAAAGTAAATAATAGAGTATGTAAATCCTACCCTATTATGCACATGCCCAATTTTTGTCTAAGTAGACTAAATTCGGCTTCGGGTAGCGGCTTGGTAAAAAGATCGGCTAGATTTGACTTGGATTCCACATATTCGAGTTGAATGGTTCCGTTAGCTACATGTTCTCGAATAAAGTGGTGTTTGACCTCTATATGTTTGGTCCTAGAGTGGCATATGAGATTTTTGGTTAAGTTGATTGAGCTAATATTATCTATGTGAGTTTTAATGTTGTTGAAGTTTAAGTTAAAGTCTTGGAGAGTGTACTTCATCCAAAGAAGCTGAGCTACACACTCACCCATTGCGACGTATTTGACTTCAGTGGTAGATAAAGCAACACAGTGTTGCTTCCTACTGCACCAACTCACTAGACTCGAGCTGAGAAGTTGACAACAACCACCCGTGCTCTTTCTATCGAGTTTACTACCGGCATAGTTTGAGTCAGAGTAGCCGATTAGTTCGAACTCGGTAGATCTAGGGTATCAAATACCTACGTTAAGTGTGCCCTTTAAATATCTAAGAATACGCTTGACTAGGATTAGGTGAGACTCCTTGGCAAGGGTTTGAAATCTTGCGCACATACTTACCACGAATAAAATGTCGGGTCGACTCGCAGTTAAGTATAGAAGACTCCCTATCGCACTCCTATAGTATTTTAGGTCGATGGGCTTTCCTTCTAAGTCCTCTCCTATATTGACATTAGTTACCATGGGTGTATTGATGGTTTTAGCATCTTGCATTCCAAAACGTTTAATTAATTCCCTAGTATATTTTTGTTGATGTAAATATATTTCATCCTTAGTTTGTTTAATTTGTAGTCCTAGAAAGAAACTCAATTCACCTACTAAATTCATTTCAAATTCACTTTTCATAAGTGAAATGAACTCGTTTAGTAGGATTGAATTGGTTATTCCGAAAATGATATCATCTACGTATATTTGGGCTATAAACAACTAGGTCTTGGTCAAATCCTTTTGACTTAAGATAAATTGAAAGCCTCTCATACCAAGCTCGAGGAGCTTGTTTGAGTCCATAAAGAGCTTTCTTTAGTTTAAGGACATGGTCAAGTTTATCTAGACTTTTGGATGGATTCTAGTCTAGCTACGGGGGCATAGGTTTCATCGTAATCTAACCCCTCTACTTGACTAAACCCTTTCACGACCAATCTTGCTTTGTTTCTAATTACTTCACCTTTGTCATCAAGTTTGTTTCGGAAGACCCACCTTGTTCCAATAATTGATTTATCTTGAGGTGGTGGTACTAATTCCCAAACCTCGTTCCTAGTAAATTGAGCTAGCTCTTCTTGAATTACAATAATCCAATCGGGATCAAGAAGAGCTTGTTCAATTGTTTGGGTTCGATTTTCGAAATCAAGGAGATTTGACTAAGATTTCTATATGATGATCTAGTTCGAACTCCTAGGCTAGGATCATTTATCACTTGGTCGATAGGATGATTCGATTGAATCCTAGAATGACTTAGGTTAGGGTCACCTATCACTTGGTCGTTAGGATGACTCGATTGAATCCTAGACTGGCTCGGATTAGGATTGATACTAGACTCGTGTTCAAGATCAGAGTTGAGTCTGGTCTAAATCGATTCGCTAGTTGGCTTTACTACAGATTTTGTAAGTTCATGTCCTTCGTCGAATACTACATTAATGATTTCCTCAATTTTAAGGGTGACATTGTTATATACCCTATAGGCTCTACTTGTAGTTGAGTATCTTAGGAAGATACCGGTAGAGGTTTTGGATGTGAACTTTCCTAGGTAGTCCTTAGTGTTTAGGATATGTACCTTACACTTAAATATCCTAAAGTATTTAATGTTAGGTACTTTATCATGGTAGATTTCGTATAAGGTCTTAAGATGCCTCTTTACCATAAGAATTCTATTTTGGACATAACAAGTCGTACTAACGGCTTCTGCCCAAAACCTATCGGGTAGGTTGTATTCGTTCAACATGGTCCTAGCGGCTTCTTGTATGGTTTGATTTTTTCGCTCGACTAGGTCATTCTATTGTGGGGTTCTAGGATATGAGAATTCATGGTGGTATCCGTTTAGGTTACAGAAATCTGTGAATCTGTGGTTCTCAAATTCACCACCATGATCGCTTCTAAGTCTTTTAATTTTAAAGTTCTTTTGGTTTTCGATTAATTTAAAAAAATTGATGAGTTGGTCTAAGGTGTCACTTTTGTGTTTAAGAAACCTAACCCAGGTAAACCTAGAATAGTCATCAATTATGACTAAGCAAAATTGACTCCCATTAAGTGACTTGGCTCCATGAGAATCGAATAGATCCAAATGAATGAGCTCAAGCACACTTTTGGTCTGTTCTTGGTTAGTTAGTTGATGTTGTGTCCTAGATTGTTTAACTTGTTGACAAGCATTATAAATTTTATTGTCCAAGTTGTTAAGGTTGGGCAAACCTCTGACTAAGCCACTCTGACTCATCTTGTGAACGAGTCTTGGGTGTGAGTGACCGAGTCATCGGTGCCACAACCAAGATTCCTCTTGTTGTGTCATAAGACACTTGGTTGAGGAGTTGGGTAAGTTAATTGTGTAGATGTTGTTATTCCTAGTTCCTTTAAGTATTGTTTTAGGGGTTTCATTTGTTTTAATTAAGCATTCATTTTCTAGGAATATAACCTTATAGTTGTTATCACACAATTGACTTACACTAAGTAAATTATATTGAAAATTTTCGACTAATAAAGCATTATGAATTGTGAAATTAGAATTTAGCTCAATATCACCTGATCCGATGATTTTGAGCTTGCCGTTGTTTCCGAAAGCTACCGATCCTTGTCGTTTGAATCTAAGCTTCGAAAATTTAAGTTGGTCTCTGGTCATATGTCGAGTTATCCATCGTCAACATCCATTGATCCTACACACAAGGTAGTTGGATCGGATATTGGAATTTAAGGGTTGGTTGAAGATTATTAGTCCTAGATCATCTCGTCCATTTCTACATGATCAAACATGTTATCCTTATGTGTTCTTGTGAGATGACTTCAATTTTACTTGATTAATTTTAATGAATCAAAACTAGTCAACCTTGTGTTAGATTCAGATTTAACCCTAAGCTCACCAAGTCATCTTTTCAAGAAATTGGCTTCCAAGTCGTGGCGAGGCACAGAGGCCTTCTTTGATCGGAACAACGACTACTTCCTTAGACAAAGCCAAATTCGAGAAAGTAATAACTTGATTCACCTAAGATCACTTCCTGGTCTAACTAGTTAAGGATACGGCAAGGTAGCTTCAGCTAGCTCCACTTAGTTGAGTGCACCGAGCTAGATACGCCTTATCTAACTCGGACACACAAGCCTTCGCTTTCCTAGCATACTATCATCTCGCCGCGTCCTAGTACTATGTTTTCAAGTGTTGATGAGTTATAGTTCCTATCTAACTATTCTAAAAGAAATAAAAAGAAAAATATCTGAGCATGCAAAGTCTAATTAATAGCGCAAACAAATTTTGTACTAGCTCCCCCTGGACCATTGATTCAGTTCGGTCTTTCCACATAGTGGATTTGGTCCTTAGGAATCCAGTACTTGTTAGATCCTAATTGAGAAATCAAAATGGTCTTAGGGACCCATGCTTGAACATGTTTTTTATTTCTACTTACAATTGACATAAACAACTTATTAGTCGTATTTGAACTAAACCCAAGCCTAGGCTTGTTGTACATGACCCTTTGCGATCTAAGTAAAAGGTCAAGTCCCTTGGATCCCAAAGTAAACCTTTCCAACATATGCCTAAGGTCTTCAACTTGACTTTTCAAAAGTGAGTTCTCAACTTTGAGCTTTTCAACTCGAGTTGAGTCCTTTTCTTGAACTTGACTAGTCGAAGAGGTTAGGGAGACCTTGTGT
Source organism: Wurfbainia villosa (assembly GCA_025175895.1). Taxonomy (NCBI): domain Eukaryota; kingdom Viridiplantae; phylum Streptophyta; class Magnoliopsida; order Zingiberales; family Zingiberaceae; genus Wurfbainia; species Wurfbainia villosa. The sequence continues at coordinate 4,518,110 of CM046005.1, forward strand.
TTAAGGAGTTTAACCTCCTCAACTAAGGTCTCAACCTTGGACTCGGACTTAGCTAACTTTCTAGTTATGAATTTAATTGCATTGTATAAAGTGCTAAGCAAAGACCGACTTACCTTAAGTGACTCTTTTGAACCAGATGTGTATCCGTGGCTTGTCTTGAATAGCGACTCGTCATCGGATTTGGACTCGGACTCTTCCTCGGGTTCAGAGTCTTGTTCGGGCTCGGTCGGCTTGGCTATGAAGACGAGATCATCATTTTCCTCCTCCGACGATTCTTCCCAAGTAGCGTTAAGCGCTTTCTTGGGTGCTTTGCCTTTTAGTTTCGGACACTCTGACTTGATGTGTCCAAACCTGTTACATTCAAAACATCTCAAATTCGAATTAGATTTAGACTTAGTTTTACCTTGATTGACGGATCATTTCTGGCTCTTGATCATCTTCCGAACTAGATTTACTAGTTCGGTTTCCATTTCGGGATCTACCTCTGACTCGTACTCATTTGTTGGATCGATTTGAGTGCTAGAAGGGGGGGGGGTGAATAGCGCAAAAGAAGACTTTATGATATCATTCGATTAAAGAAAATGTACGCAGTAGAAAAGTAAATGACACACTTTGTTTTTACTTGGTTCATAGCCTTCGGCTACTAATCCAAGGCCCTAATGGTCCGAGACTACGTACGGAAGGCAATAAACTAAAACAATCTCCTTCTCGTTGGAGGTAGGAGACAAAGCAATACAAAAGCTCGACAAAGATTAAGGTAGAGGGACACTCCCCCTCTCCTTGTTACGATAGAGAACTCCAAACAAATGAAAGAAATACAACAGAATTTTATAACAAAAAACCTTATACCGACGATAAAGGGTTGAGAGCTTGAGCTTAATCGTCGGAGAAGTAGAGCTTCGTCGTTGTAGAGTTGTCGGAGAGTCGAGGCATTGCGGAGGCTTTTTGGAGAGCTTTTGATGATGGAAATGGGGTGGAGAACACCTTCTTTTATAGCCTTGTGAAACCCTAATCATTGGAATGAGGTTTCATGAGGTGATGCCACCTAGCCCTTGAGAAATGGAGATAAACTTTGACCCTCCTCGAGGCTGATCCTTGACCAGCAGTCGACTGATCAACCCTATCAGCCGACTGCTGGAGGCATCAGTCGACTGATACAAGCCATCAGTTGATTTATGGTAGGGTTTTCAGCTACAATGAAGAGTTAGCTCGAAAATGCAGTTAGTATAAGTAAGCTTGATGGTCATTTACTATCCGATCTTGACTTAGACCTTCCATGGGAAGTCTTGGTCGGATCGACGCCTAAGGATGTCCCTGTACAGAGGACACGACCTTACTTGCACTCACTCACATGAGCTTACCTCAACTTTTACCTTTGAAGCTTTGCTTCCGGTCTTCACCTAAGTTCTTTGGCTTCCTCCGAAGTCCTCCCGGTGTTGCCCGACCACCACAATTCCCTTCGGGTGTCGCTGACCTTCAGCTTTAGCTTAGCAATTCTGCACACTTGATTCAGCTCATGAGATAACAAAATGAGCTTAACTTTGTATCGTTTGCTATAATCAAAACTCAGGTTCGACTTAGGTGTCTATTGCACCAACAACCTTGACTTTCCTAGACTTAGTAATTGTTCCATAGTTAGGTTTGTCTACCTTAGACTTAGGTTTGTGACAAACCTTTCTTGTCCATAGTTTTTCCTTGCCTCCTAAACCCTAGGTTTTGGCCACTAGACCCATTAATTGAATTTTCCATTCTTTTGAGGCTCTTTTCCATTTTCTCAAGCTTTGACCTCAAAGCTTGATTTTCTTTTTCCAGTCTCTCAATTTTTGTATTTTCATTCACCTTTTGGACATTTTTCTTTCTCCTAGGCATATGCCTATTCTTTTTAGAATTATTACCTAGGTTGTTATCCTTAGGTGTGGTAGTCCTAGAGTTAATTATTCTATAATTGTCCTTAGGTCAAATTCATACGATTTTGCCCCTAAACAATAAAATTTATTATTTGCATGCTTTTCATGATTAACAATAGCAAGAAAATTCTTAGCATGTTTTTTATTATTGCACAAAGGAATAGCATTATTAAAATTTACCTTGGAGTTTACCCTAGCTTCCCCTACATTTGAGCTCTCCCCTTTACCCTTCTTAGAGTGACTCTCCCTAAGACATTGACTTCAACAATGCCCTTTTTGTTGGCATTTGAAGCACACAATGTTCTCCTTGCTCTTGCGGATTAGGGCACTGACTTCCTTTAGCTTCTCATTGGCCTTTGGTGTCAATTGAGCCTTTTTAACTATTTTGGATATTTGTTCTTATAATGCCCTACTTCCCTACACTCAAAGCAAGTTATATGATTTTTATTTTTAACAATTACATTCGAGTTACCTAGCTCGGTGGTAGGTGAATTGTGGTCTAGTCCTTTGTTGGTGCAACAAGCTCCGGGTCAATGTTGACCAAACTCGAGTGAGACTCGAGTAGTATTTTCATGTTTGACAATGGGTTGGCAATAAATTTGATTATTTTTCAACTATTTGGTTTGACCATATGACTAATGGATGATTGGGATATCCAAAATCATATGGGAGAGATTATTTGGGGGAGTTGTTAGAGCAATCAAACTCGAAAATTCAAGTTTGAATACTTGGCAAGGAAAGTCCAAATATGAATATTTGACAAGAGAAGTCCACAGGTATAGTCTTAGCAGCATAAGTCCAAGCATGTAGTCTTGGCAGCGTAATGTCCAAGTGAATTTTGGCAATTGGGAAGTCCAACATGGAGTTGGCATGGAAAGTCCAAGCATGGTCTTGGCAACTAAAAAATCCAAGTCATGAGTACTTGGCAATTGAAAGTCCATGTCATGGGTAATTGGGAATGGGAAAGTCCAAGAGAGTCACAGACTCGAGGGATCCGAGAGATGTGAGGTTGATGGAGGTGGCTAAAAGGCTTAGGTATAGATTATGGATGAGTATCAAGTATGAGGGGATCATACTTGGGTTAAATCTCATGTTTGAGGTTTACAAGTAGACTAAAGTATTGAACCAGTCGACTGGCTGAGTGTTTAATACTCGAAAGCCTAGTTGACTCGGCTAGAGACTCGACTTCTGCTGTGTGCCACTAGCAGTCGACTGCCATGTATGGGCAGTCTACTGCCATGGATGTCGGTCAACTAGAATTTATTGACACAAGCATAGAAAGGTCCATAGTTTACTGCTATGTAAGGGCAATCAACTGACGGTTATGGTCAGTCAATTGATGGGTCAGAGTAGTCGATCGGTGTGCCCTAATCAGCCATGGATTAGCCCATTGTGAGATAACGGATAGGTGAGCAGTCGACTGGGACCTTTTGACAATCGACTGCTTGGCGAAAAATCATCCCAACAAAGGACTTAAAAGGAGCTTTATGGGGAGGTTTTCCATAGCGTTTTTGGGGCGATTTGAAGGGAAGGTGTTGTTGCATTCCAAACCTTCAAGAGCAATCCAAAGCAACCAAATATCAAGCAAGCAAAACTCACTTTTTGTAAAATATTTTGTTCTTTGTTCTTGTATTTTATATTTGGTTGCATTCTTATTGTTGTAAGATTGTGTACGACGTTTCTCCACCTCCAGTGTCATACCGAGGGGAAATTTGATAGTGGTGGTGTGCATCACTAGAGCTCAATTAGAACTCACCCCATGGAGTAGGAGTCATAGTTCCAAACCACGTTAAATCTTCTTGTCTTGTGGTTATTTTTGTTTTTATTATGTATGCTTGTATTTCTATTGCGTACTAACTATTTTAGATGAGCATATGAATGAACGATTGAAATAGAAGAAAATGTTATTCCCCCTCCCTCGTGTGACATCTGATCCCAAACAAGTGATATCAGAGCGAGGACACTCTTTAAGGACTAACGATCAAGAGAGCACAAGCGCTAGAGGATGGAGTTTCCCAATGATGGATTGGGATGGGACATCAACACTCCAATCCCATATGCATTCTATGGACAAGAAGGTTTCGATCAATGGAAAACTTATTCATGATGAACTTCAAAGATTGGATGATCTTGATGAAGGGAGTTTAAGCTCCCATAGACAAAATGAGAAAACTCCTCAAGAAGAAAAATGGACCGATGAGCAAATCCAAGCCTTTGAAATAAATGAGAAGGCAACGAAAACTTTAATTAATGTAATACCTAACGATATTTTTTCTAGATTAGGAGATTACAAGGATACCAAGAAGCTATGGAGCAAATTGACAAAGTTCCATGAACAATCTTCACCGACCCAAGATGATAAGGAGGAAGCCAAGGATGAGTGCTCCTCATCTCAAGCTCAAGAAGACTCAGAATTTGAGAGATGCTCAACATCTGAAGAGGAAGAATCATCATCATTCTCTCTAGAGCTTGAATAATCGAAGGTTGAGAGATGTTCAACATCCAGATCGATAGAGGAAGTTGAAGAAGCTTCCACCTCTAGGATTGAGGGGGGAGGAGATTAGATCACCAATGGTAGAGAAAGAGGAGGCACCATCTAATCCGGGAGTGATTCTCCTATCACCAACCTAGTTAACTCAAGCATAAGTTGTAAAAATAAAAATCATATTGTATGCTCTGAGTGTAGGGAACAAGGACACTACAAGAGCAAGTGTCCAAAAAGAGTCAAGAAGACTCAACCGACACCAAAGGCTAAGGAGAAGACCAATGAAGCTGGAGTCCTAATTAGGAAGAGCAAGGAGTACATTGTGTGCTTCAAATGTCAACAAAAGGGGCACTATAGAAGTCAATGTCCTAAGGGGAGTCACCTTACCAAGGATAAAAGGAAGAGCTCAAATGTAAGGGGAGCTAAGGAAAACCCTAAGGTATTATTTAATAATGCTCTATATTTTAGTAATGATAAGAAGCATGCTAGTGATGTATCACATGTTAATACACTTGCAATTTATCATAAGAAGCATGCTAGTGATAAGTATTTTTGCTTAGGAGCCAAACATGTCAATTTACCTAAGGACAATCCTAGAATTATTCTACCAAAGGAAACTATTAAGAAGATAGAGAACAATTTAGGCGTTAACCCTAAAAAGGGTAGGCATATGCCTAAAAGGAAGAACAATGCCCAAAGAACAAATGGAAATTCAAAATTAGAGGCATTAGTGGTAGAAAATCAAGCATTGAGGTCAAGGCTTGAGAAATTAGAAAATACCTTAATAAGATGACAAATTCAATTAAAGGATCTAATGAGCAAATGTTAGGTGTTAGGAGGCAAGGTTTACCTAAGGACAAGAAAGGTTTGAGTCACAAACTGATGTCCAAGAAGGTAATGTCATCCTACCATAGTGTTTCATTTAACTATGGAACCACTACTAGGTCTAGGAAGGTCAAGGTCACAAGGGAGGCAATCCCTAGAGTTGAACTTAGGAAGACCAAAGTGACTAAAGCCTCTAAAAGGCTTAAGAAAGTCACTAGCAATGTTACAAGGGGAGTTACCCCTATAGTTAACCTTGAGAAGACCCAAATAACTAAGGCTTCAAAGTCTAGGAGGGTCATTAGGAGGATATCTAGGAAAGTTATCCCTAGTGAATACCTAGTTAACCCAAGGAGCTCAAATAAGTTTTCGGTTCCTAGAAGTGTGATTCCATCACGCTAGATGGGTTTAGGGTGTGCCAACTTTAAATGAATAGGTAGTTAACCTAACCATAGTAAAGGTGACACTTTAGGACATTTTTGAGATTAAGTAATACTTTGAAAATAGGTTTAGGATTTAATCCTAAAAGATTTTAGGATGTGCCAATAAAATTTATGAAGCTTGAAAAGTCAATCAAATTTGGTACAAACTAGGTGAGAGCTAATGGTGTGTCATTTTGAATTTTCGGCAAACTTGGAAATTTGGTACATTATGGCAAAATGAGGTTTATTTCTAATAAATGAAAATTAGACTTGAAATCTATGTATTCTTATAACTTTTTATTTTATTTGCAATATTTTATTTGTCATATATCATGTCATGACATCATATTTCATTTAATCATATAAAATATCATGATAATACTTAGAGTTATTATGTCATGTTTGTATTTATGTCATTTTTATACCATGACATCATGATTATTGGCAAATATTATAATTTATGCTATCATTTATGTCATGATCATATTTCATGCATCTAGGATAATTAAAATTAAATTAAGGACAATGACATGATTTGAAGTCTTATTATAAGAGAATCAAATAGAGTTGCCTAGATGAAATGCATGAGACCCTAGATTAGGAAGAACAAAAATCCACATCTCACAAAAATATTAAATTGGCATGTGTGTGTATTGATACATCCTAGACACATATGAGATGTTAAGGTGCATAGATGTTGCATCTAGATGAATATAAACTCACAATATAACATGGAGGAATCATGAGGAAAACTAATGTACAAGTCATGTACATTTAGTCTATAAACCATGGTTCAAAATAAGGTTTGAAAAATATTTAAAATCATTTTGAAAAATCTTAGTGAAGTCTATCTTTTGATAGCAATCACCATTAAACAAGTTGACACAAAGTTAAGCAAAAATATTGAAGTTTTTTATGGTCTTGAACTTTGTATCAATTTCATAATTTAATGGATATTTTAATTCCAAATTATTTTACACCCATTGTATTTCATGTAAGTAATGTACGCATGAAATTTTAAGATTTTTAAAAATACGTATAATTACTTTTGAATTTTTAAAATTTGACTGAAAACTCTAATTTATGGAAAATTAGAGTTCAGTCAACTGTTGCTTGGAGCAATCGACTAATTTCTATTTTAGTCGACTGTCATGGCTGATTTCGATTGAACAAGGTTTGTTTAGCCATGTATCAGCTGCCCTAGGTTACCTTAACATCTCCTATGTTGATGCAGAGATCATCGCTCCTTGATTTTGATGTATGAACCATAGTTAAAGTTAGGACTTACTTGTATTCTAATATCAGTGTTAAGTGTGCAGACTTAATAGAAAGTCCTAGTAGGTCGTGTTGATCGAATACTAGGCAGATGATTTGACAAATTAGGAGGACCGAACACCAAGCATGAAGTCTAGATGGATCGTGTGGACCAGACATTTGGCATGAAGATCGGTTGGGCTAGGAGACCAAACAATCAGCAAAAAGTCTAGCTGAGTCAGGTAGACTGGACAGCTGGTGGAAGCCCTAGTGGGTCAAATCGGATGTCAAGAATAGTAAGTCCGACAGGTAACCAGCAGGTAAGCCTTGAGTGGAGAGGTGAGGCCGAGTCCTCTGTAGGGGGATAAGCTAGGCATCGATCCGACGGATAGTTTGCATGGGACTTAGAAGTCAAGATCGAGCAGTATTACTATTGCTATCCTGTGTTGTATTATCTATTTTTGCTAATCTCGTTTTGTAGGGATCAGTCAACTGAAGTTAAATCGACTCGGTTTAGTTCAGTCGACTGGATGCACACTTGGCAGGATTAGCTGGTGATCGATCAAAGATCTGGCTTCACAGATGGAAAGAGTTTCAGTCAACTGGGGGAGGTTCAGTTGACTGGAGAGCCAAACTTCCCGATGCAGAGCTAGGTGACCTAGAGTCGACTGGGGAGTTTTCAGTCAACTGGAAGACCAAAAGTTCCATATTGACGGGCTGATGTAGAGTCGACTAGAAAAGCTTTATAAAATAAGTGCTCGACCAGCTCCGACTAGAACACTACTACTATGTCGAAGTGCTGCTAAAATTTGTCCTTATCCACAAGAGCTTCAGTTCCTCACAAAGATGCTTTTTTGACACTCCATGCCTACTTTAAAACTTCCATTAGTGTCTGTATAACGTAGCTCTTAATTTCTTGTATTTATTTTCGCTTGTATATACTTAACTTCAAAGAGAGGGTAGAGTGTTACCCATATCATATTTTTGTAAAGAGCGAACCCCTCCAAAGTCAAGAGTTCTCGAGTCGAAGACTATATAGTGATTGCCCATCAAGGTAGCTCTCAGAAGAGCTATGTGCCTTGGAGTAGCAACCCAGTTAAGGTTGTGAACCAAGTAAAAGAAGTTGTCTCTATTTCATTTCATTTCCGTTGCATACTCTTTAAATATTTCAAAATATAAAAATAAGTTTTAAATTTCAAAAGAAAATTATAACTTCCAAGATTCACCCCCCTCTCTCGGAGTATCTCGATCCTTCATCCTAACCCTAAGATATGCATCGGAAAGTATGGGAAGGGTAAAATATCATTGAAAATGATTAGGAGAGGAGTTTAAGGTGGAGTATCGATTTTTAAGGGTTGTGAAAGTTCAATGTTGAACTTTTGCCCTTATTTTCGATGGGTTAAGTTTTCTATTGGCTTGGGAACTCTCCAAGGACATTGTTGGTGCAATGGTCAAGGGGGAGTAAGCCTTTAGAGGGAGGTTATCCATCAGGGGATGATAGATGAGTATTCCTTAAAGGGGGAGAAATAAAGGGTTTGAAACCCTCATTGTGCTCACCAAAGGGGGAGAATTGGAGAAGTGAGGATTGCCTCTCATTTAGTGATATGGGATTTATCACTATGAAGAATGAAGGCATCCAAGATATTTTTGGACCAAGGGAGAGAATGTAGGATCTCATTGGGAGATGGAATATTGAAAACTTTGGTATGCTTTTTGATGTATACCAAAGGGGAAGAAGTGAGGTTTAAGTTAGGTAAACCGTCACTATGATTTGACATTGGAAGAGTTAAGTTTGGATTATTGTTAGCCTAACTTAAAAGTATTGTCAAACATTAAAAAGGGAGAGATTGTTAGTACAATAAGTCTCGGGTCAATGTTGACCAAACTCGAGTGGAACTCGAGTAGTGTTTTGATGTTTGACAATGGGTTGGCAATGAATTTGCCCATTGTTCAACTATATGGTTTGACCATATGTTGACCATATGACTAGTTGATGATTGGAATATCCAAAGTCATATGGGGGAGATTATTGGAGCAATCGACCTCAGAAGTCCAAGTTTGGATACTTGGCAAGGAAAGTCCAAATATAGATATTTAGCAAGGGAAGTCCAAAGGTATAGTCTTGGCAGGATAAGTTCAAGCATGTAATCTTGGCGACGTAAAGTCCAAGTGAACTTTAGCAATTGGAAAGTTCAACATGGAGTTGGCATGGAAATTCCAAACATGGTCTTGGCAATTGGAAAGTTTAAGTCATGGGTACTTGGCAATTGAAAGTCCAAGTCATGGGTATTTGGCAATGGGAAAGTCCAAGAGTGTAGGTTTGGTGGCGTAAAGTCCAAGAATGAGTCTTGGCAGCATAAGTCCAAATGAATCTTGGCAATGTAAAAGTCCAAGGGTGTAGGTTTGGCAGTGTAAAGTCAAAGCATGGGTCTTGGCGACATAAAGTCCAAATAAACTTTGGCAAAGGACCCAGTTAGCATGACATAGCTGATGGAAGCACCCGAAAGCTAATGTGAAGGATGAAGAGTCGCAGACTCGAGGGATCAGAGAGGCATGAGACTGATGGAGATGGCTAGAAGGTTTAGGTCTAGGCTATGGGTGAGTATCAAGTATGAGGAGATCATACTTGGGTAAAATCTCATGTTTGAGATTTACCAGTCGACTAGGGTATTGGATCAGTCGGTTGGCCGAGTGTTTGACACTCGGAAGCCTAGTTAACTCAGAGTAGGCGACTGGAATTATTACCAGTCGACTAGTTAGTAGTCAACCGGAGGCTCGACTGCTACTGTGTGCCACTGTCAATCGGCTACCATGTATGGGCAATCGATTAGCCTTGAGCAGTTGACTACCATGGATGGCAGTCGACTGGAATTTGTCGACACGAGCATAGAAAGCTCCATAGTCGACTACTATGTAAGGGCAATCGAATGAAGGCTATGGGCAGTCAACTGATGGGTCAGAGCAATCAACTGGTGTGCCCTAATCTGACGTGTATTAGTCCGTTGTGAGACAACTGATAAGTGAGCAGTTGATTGGGGCCTTTTTGACAGTCAATTGCTTGGCCAAAAATCAGTCTGACGAAGGACTTAAAAGGATCTCGATGGGGAGGTTTTCTACAGCATTTTTGGGGTGATTTTGAAGGGGAAGTGTTGTTACATTCCAGACCTTCAAGAGCAATTCAAATCAATCAAAGATCAAGCAAGCAAAGCTCACTTCTTGTAAAGTGTTTTGTTCTTTGTTCTTGTATTTCATATTTGGTTGCATTCTTATTGTTGTAAGATTTTGTACGAGGTTTCTCTACCTCCAGTGTCATACCGAGAAGGAGAAATTTGATAGTTGTGGTGTGCATCACTAGAGCTCAATTAGAGCTTGCCCCGTGGAGTAGGAACCCTAGTTCTGAACCACATTAAATCTTCTTGTCTTGTGGTTGTTTTTATTTTTATTGTGTATGCTTATATTTCCACTGTGTACTAACTATTTGTAGACGAGCATATGAACAAACGATCGAAATCGAAGAAAATGCTATTCACCCCCCCCCCCCCCACTCTAGCGCGATGTCCAATCCCCAACATTCTTCATTTCTTTCATAGGTAGATGACTCCTTTACTTGCTTCGGTGTTGAAAACCTATGCTCCTCCTCCTCAATCCTAGAGGTGGCAGCTTCCTCAATTTCTTCTTCGAATGTTGAGCACCTATCAACCTCCGAATCTTCATGAGCTTGAGAGGATGAACATTCCTCCTTAGACTCTTCCTTTACTTCTTGAGCCAGTGAGGGTTCTTCATGGAACTTGGCTATCTTGCTCCATAGATCCTTTGCATCGTTGAATTCCCCTATGTTGTACAATAAATTTTTAGGTATGCAGTTAGCTAAAATTATGACTACCTTTTCATTTGTCTTGGACTTTTGGATTTTCTCCTCGATCCACTTCTTCTTCTTGAAGAGTCTTCCCTTCTTGTCCATGGGAGGTTCAAATCCATCCATGATGATGTACTAATTCTCTATATCCATCATCAAGAAAGTCTTCATCCTCGCCCTCCATGTCAAAAAATCTCCTCGGTCGAATCATGGAGGGATCTGGGTGTCATAGCTGAATCCATCACTTGGCTCTATATTCCTCTAGCGTTGCTCTTGCGACAATGAGTCCGGTGAAGAGCACCCCGCTCTTATATCAATTGTTGGGGACCAGTTGATGTGCTAGAAGGGGGATAAATAGCATCGTTCGATTCACATTTTGATTACATGTTTGTCTCTGCAAAAATGTTAGCAGCGGAATACAAAATACACAAGACAAAAATACACATAATCACGACAAGGAGATTTTACGTGGTTCGGAACCTATAGTTTCTACTCCACGACGATGCTTAGTGATCTATCCTCACTAAAATCTCTCCTTCTCAATAGCATGTCGGAGATGGAGAAACCTTGTACAAGAGTTTACAATAACACAAGCAAATATAATGTAAAGAAGAAATACAAATACAAAAGTACTTTACAAATGAATAGAACATTGCTTGATCTTATTGGTTGCTTGGATGACTCTTGAAGGTCTGGAATGCAACAACACTTCTCCTTCAAAATCTTCCAAAAACCATTGTCGAAATCCTCCATCTCGAGCTCCATTTAAAGTTGCATCTGACTGGTTTTGCGCTAAGAAGTTGACTGCCAAAAAGTCCCAATCGAATGCTCACCTATCCATTGTCTCACAACGGACTAATCCACATTGGATTTTGTCCAACATATACCTGAACAATCGACAACCATTACTATTAGTTGATTGCCAAGCCAGTAGTCGACTACGAGATCTTACATGCTATCCACTTATAGAATGAGCATAAAAATGACTACATGACCACCGATGGTCATAACCCCAGTTGACTTCCCGAGTCAACTAGGACTCTCGAGTGTCCAACACTCAATCAGTCGACTAGCCAAAATCATTAGTCGACTAGTAAACCTCAAACATGAGGTTTAATCCAAGTATGATCCCTTCATACTTTATACTCACCCTAGACCTAAGCCTTCTAGCCACTTTCATCAGCCTCACACCCTCAAGACCTTCAATATTAGATTCCATATTTATTAGCATTGTTTGTATTCTTCTTTGTTTATTTGCTTGGCTTTATTAGTATTCCGCTTGCGCTAACAATTGTGTAGACGAGCAAATTCCACCATCCAACGATAAAGGACTATTCACCCCCCTCTAGCCGGCCGATCGATCACCTACAAGTGGTATCAGAGCAAAGGAAAGCTTGTCAAGGACTAACCGCCACAACAAGCATATTCAAGAATGGTCGGCTCTAATATTCATCCGCCAAAGTTCGAGGGGGAATTCTCTTGGTGGAAAAAGAGAATGGAGGTATTTTTCGAAACTGATTTTGAAATTCTTTTGATTATGGAAAACGGTTTCGAATTGCCTAGGAATGAAGAAGGGGAGCTATTGGAGAAATCAAGATGGAGTAAAAGACAAAGAGAGGAGTACTTGGCGAATTCAAAGGCCAAGCACCACCTCTACAATGTACTCCCCCAACAAGAAGTGAATGGGATAGGGGAGTGTGCTAGCGCCAAGGAAATGTGGGAGAAACTAATAGAAATTCATGAAGGCACATCCGAGGCGAAACTAGCAAGGAGAGATGTCCTTCGCTCCCAATTATCCAACATCAAACTCGAAAAGGGAGAGAAGGTAAAATCCCTACACTCTAGATTTAAGGAAATTCTAATCGGCTTGACAAGTGTAGGTGAAAAGCTCTCCAACCGGGATATGGTGATGAAGGCCATAGATGCCTTTTTCCCGGTCCTCAAGATGGAGCTCCATGGTGGACTCATTTTACATCTCCAAGAACTTAGAAGTGAGCACCTTGGAGGAGTTCTTCTCAACAATGGAGCTCCACGAAACAAGGCTTGAAGGAATACAAGAAGAGCCAAAGTTTCAACCTTCAAGAGGAGTAGCCTTGATGGCACACAAGGGGAAGAAGAAGATAGAGATCCCCTCCTCCTCCGATGAAGCATCTTCCTCTTCCTCCATGGATAGCATGGAAGAAGCCTATATGGTAAGGAGGGTAAGGCGTGCTTTAAAAGGTTTTCAATTTAATAAATCTAATGATAGGAGTAGAAGATCAAGGGGGAAGATTTGCTACAATTGTCCTCTCCTAAACAAGAGCAAAGAAGAAAGGAAGAAGAAAGAAGAAAAGAAGAAGAAAAAGGGGAGCAAAAAGAAGGAAGAAGAGAAGAAGGCCAAAGAAAAAGGGAAGGTCAAGGCATTCAAAGCAAAGACATGGGATGATCCTTCTTCCTCATCATCATCCGAAGAGGAAGAACGTGTCTACTCCAACCTTGCCCTAATGGCCTTTGACAACCTAGATTGCTCCTCCTCCGAAAATGAAGGATCAAGCTCAAATGGAGAGAGCTCAAGTGAAGGGGGAGCCTCCTCTACATCCTCATCATCGGAAGAGGATTTGGTAAGTGAGGTAACGAATCTACCCCCTAAGCAAATAATGTCCATGATTTCTAGCCTCACTAAGGATTTATTTAGGGCAAAGAAAAGGAATAAATGCATGCTTGAGCAAATTAAGGATTTAGAACAAAAATTAGAAAAAACATATTTTAATGATAATAATGATGATGCATGCTCACATGATAACTATATGCCTTTGGATGTTAATGATGCATGCATAGAAGAAAATAGGGCTTTAAGGGGAAAGGTAGACTATTTGACCAAGGCCCTAGAAAAATTTACAATAGGCTCCAATACCCTTAACATGATCATTGGGAGCCAAAGGGCAAGCTTCAATAAGAAAGGCCTAGGTTATAAAGAAAAGAAAAATGAAAAGGCCTATAAATGCTTAATAGCTAGGGGTCAAGATAAAAAGAAAGTAATAGCTATAAAATGGATCCCTAAAGAATTTTTAGTGAACCCCATAGGCAAGAATTTGTATTGGGTTCCAAAATCCATCCTAAAGGGTTAGAAAAACCCTAGGATAGTCAACCATAAGGACTCTACCTATATCATATTTTTTGGTTGACTTAGGATGGTGGGACAACATTTTTGAAATAATGTTAGGTGATGATAATGCACCTATAAGTAAATGAATCATGCTTTAGGTGATATTTGCTTTATTATCATGATGTAATACCTAATGCATGATAACAATTTGATGAGTACATTTGTTTCATGATCATAATGTGAAATTAATTCATATACATCTCTATGATTATGTGGAATGATAGGATGATACTTAACCTTGATAGAATTGCATGAAAATAATGGTTAAGTATATACAAATACCTTTAGGATACATCTCACACTCACTATAGGCTACTTTGATTGAAAACTTAGCATGAGTGAGATATTAGGGTGATACAATGTCCACTAATGCCTATGGCATTTAGATGGTCATTTAAAGTATCAAAATAGCAATAATAGACCAATCATGGGGAAGGCTTATGTTTAATTCATAGACATATTGCCCAAAGATCATGGTTGGATATTTCATATGTTTTCAAAATAATTTCTTACTTTAAAATATGTGTATTCATGTTTTGAAACAATTCAAAGCAAGACTATGTGTTAAAATGGATACTAACATGATCAAAAACCTAGTGGTTTTTAAAGCTTTTGGATTTTTGGCAAATATGTGAAAATACAATGATTTTTCAGGAAAAACTATTTTTCATTGATAGATATACTTACAAGAAATGTGTTCCCCAAATTTCATGATTTTTTGAATTTTATAGAATTTTTTATGCATTTCTGAAATTCACTCCGGAAAATTAGAAATTCTGAAATCCATGTGTCAGTCGACTGGTAGCCTGATAATATGCCCAATAACCTTTTGTATCTGATTTTAAGGCATGTTTTGGTTTTTGTTTACCTCTAGACTTGATGCCATGCTTGTATAAACATTGTTTAAATATTTTTGATGGTGTCAAAGGGGGAGAAATGTGTATGTTTAAGTAAGGGGGAATATATTTAGGGGGAGTTTCATGTATTAAGGGGGAGAGTTGCTAATCATGTTTATTCACATGATTTCCTTCCTTAATAGTTTTATCAAATGTTTTACCTAACTTAAACGGATTGTCACACATCAAAAAGGGGGAGATTGTTAGGGCAATCTTTTGCCATGGTAAGGTTTTGATGTGTGTAGAAAAGGGTTTAAGTTAGATTGTTATTATGATTTGATATGTGCGTTGGAGTCTTGCAGGACTTAGTAATTCGCACATGGAGCCTTGCCGGGTTCACCACTCAGAACCTCGTGCTTGAGTCGGAGAAGGAGCATTGCAGAGCCATGCGCTTGATGCTGCTGAGGGACCGCCGGACGAGATGACTTGAAGCGAAGCCAAGGAAGCAGACTTCGAAGACAAGAGACGCGAAGGAGCATTGCAGAGTCGTGCGCCTGATGCTATCGAGGGACGTGGCCGTGAACGAAGAGAGCTTCGGCGAGGGACTTCGAGTGAGATGAGAGAATGAGTGAATTGTAAGTAGCTCATTAGGTGAACTTGGCCGAATGGCTAAGTGTCGGATGAGTTTTCCCGACATCAGTTGACTGCCATGGAATGGTAGTCGACTACTCTGAGTCGAATGGGTTCGACTGGTATCCGACTAAGTTGTTTTAGCCGCAATGATCGCTATATGTGGGCGGCCGATCGCTATCACCATCAATCGGCCAAGGCGTGAATGATCGCTAAGACATTAGTCGATCGGCAAGGCGCAATGATCGATCAAGAGGGTTTGGGCCAGAACCACTCGTAGCCGATCGCGCCGATTATGAGGGCTAGCGATCGATGGGATCCATCAGTCGACTGCCAAGTGTTCCGTTGGACTACAACGGTCAGGATCCGACGTGTTCGGAGGCAATTGAAGTGGCAGCAGTCGACTGTCAAGGGCAGCAGTCGACTGATGGCGGCCAACGGGAAGAAATCATCTCTCTCTATAAAAAGAGAGGGTGTGGGCTTTTGGATGGCTAATGCTTATGCTCTAAGTGACCATCCAAGTGCTCTACAAGATTCAAACTCTTTCTCTTAGTTTTCTTTCACATCTATTGTAAAAGAAGGAGTGTCTTTGAGTTGTAAGGATTACCTCCACCTAGCTTAGTGCAAAGGAGAGACCGATAGTGATTTGGTTGCGGAGTGATTCACCGGGGACGAATCAGACCGTGGATTAGCGGCGTAGCCGTGAACCACGTTATATTTTGGTGTTAGGATTGTTTGTATTCTTCTTTGTTTATTTGCTTAGTTTTATTAGTATTCCGCTTGTGCTAACAATTGTGTAGACGAGCAAATTCCACCATCCAATGACAAAGGACTATTCACCCCCCTCTAGCCGGCCGATCGATCACCTACAGATATGTCTTTGTTACTATGTGTCAACCTTTTGAGGTATTCACATAAAACACTTGAGATGCTTGAGTGGCCAATACAAAAGGCTCATTTGATTTCAACAACCGTTGACAATTTACACTAACAAAATCATATTTATCCACTTTGATCCCTCTTTCTCCATAATACACATCAAACCAATTTCACTTATAGACCATAATTCACCTTTCACCAAGAAATTGCAATTCAATAATCTATGACACTCCATAATATTCAATAGTTTTTGTGTCATAGTTTCCGACAATGAGAATACCACTATTTTGTGTTCTTAGACCTTTGTTGTGCTCTTTAGTGTGGAATTTATATCAATTTACTTTACAACATACAAATGACTTGCAATACTGTCTAGGCCTACATGACCAAGAAAGTAGATCTTCCATTTTTTTTTTGTCATTTTTATATAACCTCTCGACCTATATAATTTGAACAAAAAAAATTCTTGCCCTCAAGATATAAGTTATTAGTGAAAACAAAGACATGTGTGTACATTATGAAATGACACTTACTCTGACTCTAAACCACTTAATAAATTGTTTATCCCATTCTTCATCGGACAAACCAAATGGCTAGAATCACATATTTGCAAGTAGTCACTGCAAAGGAAATTTGGAGTTTAATCATAATTGAAACAACTATATAGAAGAATAAGTTTATAGTTTTATACTTGTAAAATGATTGAACTTTTTCACAATTCTTTAATATATGTAGATGTGAGCTTGCTCTTGGTCAACACAATCCAAATTGCATGCTATCCCTACTGATAAATCTTCAATGGATCGACAACTAGATGTGTCAAAATATATTGAGCATAAACTGATACACTCATTTGTGATATAACCCTCAGCAATTGAAGCCTTTGGAAGAGTTTTATTGTGAACATATGATATGCATAAAATTTGTTCTATTGGATACATCCATCGATATTGAAAAGGCCCGCCAAGCATAGCTTTCATCGCTAAATGAATCAACAAATGCATCATGATATCAAAAAATGAGGGTGGAAAAATCTTTTCTAACTGCAAAGTGTGATAGGAATTTGTCTTTTAAGCTATTTCAAGTCTTCCATCTTTAATGAATTGGAACACATACTATAAAAGGAAATTGATAGCTCAACAAGAGTTTCATACACTAATTCTGAAAGTAACCCACATGTCACAATAGGAATAAGATATTCTAGTAAGATGTGACAATCATGACTCTTTAAACTCGAAATCTTGTTCTCGTTAACCTTTATATAATCCGCAATGTTGAACAAAAGCCTTTAGGCATTTTTAATTCTTTAAGAAATAAACAAAGTTGACATTTCTCACCAAAGGACAATGTGTAAGGTGAAACGGGAAACTCAAGATCATCTCCTACTACAACAAGATGTAATTCAGGCCTTATATTCAAGAGTTACAAATCAAGATGTGTTTTATGGTTATCTTCAATCTTACCTTTAATATCGATAATTGTTCCAAGAACACTATCACATATATTTTTCTCAATATGCATCACATCTATATTATGTCTCAATAACAATGTTTCCCAATATAGTAGCTTAAAGAATATACTCTTCTTATTCTAATTATGACCCCGTTTGTCATGAGATATTTCTGTCTTTCTAGTACGTAGTGTCCTTAATTAAGATTATGCCTTCCAAATCTTGAACTTGACTTAAAATATCTTTCCCAAAAATGATTTAGGCGACAATCTCATTTCAGTTGTACCAATAAAGGAATCCTTATATTTGCACCATTTGTGGTTCAATGGGAAATAACGTTAATGACCCATGTAACACTCTTTATTATCATGTGTCAATCTCATTGAGCAAGTCATTAATTGTCCACAACAAAGTAGCACGTAAAGTAAAATTTTGAGAAGTTAATGTATCAAATGTTTCTACTCTAGTGTGCCACAACTCACTCAATTCACTAATCAATGATCGTAGATAGATATCAATTACATCTCCAGGACTCTCTTGACCAGGAATTAACATGGATAAAATGAAGTTATACAAGTTCATACACATCGATGGTGGTAAATTATAAGGAATAAGAATCACATACCAAGTGTTATATGTTGTTTTTGCAATTGCGAATGGTTGAAACCCATCACTTGCGAGGCCAAGTCTCACATTGCGAGAATCTGAGGACAAATCTTTATATTTTTTATCAAATGATTTCCATGTCATAGAATCAGTTGGATGTCTTAGAACTTCATTATCAACCCATGCATCATTGTGCTATCTCATGTAAGGAGCTATTTTTTAACACATGAATAACCTTTGCAGTCTTGATTTTAATGGGAAATAACATAATATTTTCTTTGGAATCTTTTTCCCATTGGCTTTAAATCGAGTTTCCCACTATCTTTCCTTCTTCCATCTAGATATTTCACACACTTCACAGAAATCCAAGTTCTTATGGTCTTTCTAGAATAACATACAAATATTTTTACATGCATCAATCTTTTCATAAGACCAATATCTCTAATAAACTTTTCAGCATCATAATATGAATATAGAATATCAAAATTTTCTGGTAATATTTCTTCCTTCAACAATTTTAACAACATGATAAATGACTTATTTGTTCATTATCCAACATTCTTGAGAAGAACTTTATTAATGTTGACAATTTTGAAATCCTTGATCCTTAGTATAAAGGTTCTTTTGAATCATTTAATAATCTGTAATAGTTTTTATCTTCATCATTTGATTCCTCACTAATATTGGCACGGTTAAATCATCATAATGTGGATGTAAATCTCTTAGAAGATCTTCCATGAAGTCATCATTATCATCTACTTCATTTTCTGAATATTGTAGCTCCAAATCATCTCCAGGTTTTTCTCCATGGTGATATAAAAATCTATAACTTTGAAGTGTTCCATAAACAATTAATGCATTTTAACTGATTCCCTAGACCCAAAACATGCATTAACACATTTAAAACATGGACATCAAATTTCATTTGTTGCACTTGTTTTCTCAAAAGCATAGTTCAAAAAATTTCAATCCCTTGTTCATCTCCAAGGTGATCATTAATAAGATCCATCCATTTCTTATCATGTGTCATTCTCTAAATGTCAAAAAGGTGGATAAAATTAACTACAAAAAATTTTGGACCTACAACCTTATCATGAATGAAAATATATGTTGAAATATTAAGGTTGCTTGTGTCGAATTAAACAACTACTATAAGCCCTTAATTATTGCAATTTGATCGTGATTACACAATTGATCTAATTATCCCATTAACCTAGTCAAGTATCCACATTAAGCCATATACCAGATCTCTACTAAATGAACAACTTCTTCCATTAACTGTTAATCAATAAGTCAATAACCAAATCAACTGCAAAACTAGTATACCTCCACTACATATCCCCAACTCAGCTTGAATTGCAAAGCTGCTTGATCCTAGCGTATGGCTGCCCAATTTGATGACTAATTGTTTGCTTCAACTCGAGGATACTGCTATAGAGTAATGACTACAATTGTCGATCCAAACACAAGAAGGAATGAGTTGTCACTGCAAATGCGAGATCAAAATAGTAAACAGGGGTTTCTCAAGGTAGATTGGCTACTGCTCTGATCACTGAGTGGAGGAGAAGCTTTCGATGCCGAAAGAAAAGTAAGAGAAGATCGAATTGTAACTTACATTGGGGTTGAACTCACTGTGATTGAGCATGCCAGATCAATGATCTACCCTAGGGAGGGGAGAACAATGACGACATTGCTCCTGGTAAGGAAAAAGAGAGTGCAGTGCTGAAATCATGGGATCGACCCCCATGATGATGCTTGTGAGCGACCACTGGCAATGCCTAGGCTCGCACCGGAGACCCAGGTTACAACGCACGACAGCTCGCAGTGAGGACACAGAGAGGGTGGCTACACTGAGGGAATCGTCAGTGTGGCCGACAGTGAAGATGAGGGTGGCGACCCCAAATCAAGGAAAGAGGGGTCGGGAGCGATGAGGAAGAGAAATCACGATGAGGGAAAAGAATCGAGACTGGGGCAGAGAAAAACCAGATTAAGAGAATTAAAACCTAGTTATGTTGATATGGGTTTAGGAGAAAAAATTAAGGAAAAAAATAAGAAAAGAAATAAAATAAAATAAATAAAATTAAGATATTTTTTAATGAAATAAAAATGGGAAAGAAGTATGAAAATGGATATAAATAAAATTAAATTTTCATAATTTATTTAAAGATTGTTTTTTTATATTAAAAAAAATAGATTTCTACCCAATAAAAAATTGACTTAGACTCTCGTCTTTATAAAAAAATAAAAAATAATAATAACGATGGGAGAAAAAACTCCGTCGTTGAAGGTCTTGCAATAACGACAAGAGAAAATACCATTGTTAAAGGTATGATATTAACGACTGAAATAAAAAATATCATCGTTGATGATAAAGTATCAACAATGGAACAAAATATCATCGTTAATGTGTATACATTAACGACGAGCACTAAATAAGGTTGTTGTTGACTATATTTGATACCACCATTAAAAGTTGCTTTTCTACAAGTGAAGTCTGACTGAATATGCTCTATTAACGTTTGACCATCCTAAACTCTTTCTTTTAATCACCAGACACTTTATGTTGATGCACAATGATTTTGACATGCCACAATTATCCTTGGCATAAAGTTTCACAACTTTATTATCACAATTGATCCTCAATGACTATCAAGGTCCCCAATGATATATAATTCTGTGATAAATTTTGCGATAATATCTCATAACTAGATGCTTCATAGGGATCTACAAATTCAACTTTCATTATTAAGGTGATCGTCTGTGTTTGTTTGAAGCATTTTGAGATGATAGCTCTTCCTAACAACATGAAGATATTGTTGGAGATTTGACGCCGCTAGAGGGGGGGTGAATAGCGTTGTGACCGTACGAAGATGGAATTCGATCGTGATCGTGTCTACAATTTCGTTAGCGCAGTGGAATATAGAAATGAAAGCAATAAAGAAATACAACAATCACGAACACAAGGATATAACGTGGTTCGGAACCACACGGTTCCTACTCCACGGATCAAGCTCTAACGAGCTCTAGCGACGCCAATGCAATCACTAATCAATAAACTCCTTCTCGACAACAAGTCGGAGGCGGAGAAACCTCGTACAAACGTTTACAACTATAAACGAAAGAAATACAAGCAAATATAAAGGAAATGTAAAGAAAACTTTACAAACTAGGGTTTTGAGCGCTTGCTTGTTGGTTGCTTGGATGAGCTTGAAGGACCCTGAAATGCACCTGCAAATCGCCTTCAAATCGCCTCACCAAAGCTCCCAAAAATTTGATTCTTGAGCCTTCCACGAACAGCTGCTTTTATCCTCCATCGGGCTGGATTTTCGCCTAGCAGTCGACTGCCATAAGTCCCCAGTCGACTGCCAGCACTGTAGCTGTGAGACAATGGCTCAATCCATGTTGGACAAGTTCCAACGGGACTCTTAGCGATCGATCATTGCCAACATTTAGCGATCGTAACGCCGTAGTCGACGCCTGGTTGGCTACGAGCGCTCTGTGCTCGACACTGACCGCGATCGGCCGCCATCCCTAGCGATCGCGGAGCCATCCTCAAGTCGACTCACGACAGTCGAACCGGCCATAATGTCAGTCGACTGCCAACCTCAAGAATGAGGTTTTAACCCAAGTATGGTGCCCCCATACTTGCTAGACCACCCTTAGCCTAGACCTAAGCCTTCTAGCCACCTCCATCAGCCTCACGCCTCTCGGATCCCTCCAAGTCATCCATGACTTGTTCATCCATCGCGCTAGCCTCCAGGTGCTTCCCTCGGCTATTGTCATGCTAAAGGTGTCTACACCGCCAAGGCACATTGGACTTACGCCGCCAAGACTCCGCTTGGACTTTACGCCGCCAACCATTGGTCTTATGCTACCAAGACTCCCGCTTGGACTTTACGCTGCCAATATCAAACCCCTTTGACTTCCCAAATGCCAAGACTCAAGCTTGGACTTTCCCTTGCCAACCCATGTTGGACTTTCCATGCTAAGACCCATGCTTGGACTTTCCTTGCCAACCCATGTTGGACTTTTCATGCCAAGACCATGCTTGGACTTTCCTTGCCAACCCATGTTGGAATTTACATTGCCAAGACTCATGCTTGGACTTTTACATTGCCAAGACCCATGCTTGGACTTTTCATGTGCCAAGTGTCCCACTTGGACTTTTCATGCCAAGTACTCAAGACTTGGACTTTACCAAATGCCAAGTGTTCCACTTGGACTTTCCCATGACAATTACATTGTCATATATTTTTGTCGAAACATCAAAACATCACTCGAGTCAAACTCGAGTCCTGGTCAATCGTGACCTGGGCCGATTGCACCAACAATCTCCCCCTTTTTGATGTTTGACAAAAACCAAACAAATCATTTGAGTTAGACCACTAACTCAAATCCCTTACCAATTATCCCAAATTGGTAAACACTATCCAAATGTTCTCTCCCAAACATTCTCCCCCTTTTTGACTAACATCAAAAAGGTTTTCTCTCCAAGGAGGTCAATGTCTCATGTCCCAATGAGATCTTACAATCTCCCCCTTTTTGACCTAAAAAATATCTAGGATGCCTACCATCGTCCTAGTGATAAGTCTCATATCACTCAAGAGAGGCAATCCTATAATCTCTCCCAATTTCCAAATTGGGTATCAAAAACCCATCAATTTTCCCAATTGATGATACTCTCCCAATAACTTCTCCTCTCCAAGGAGAAAAATACATCCATCATCCCAAGATGGATAACTCCCCCTAAAGGCTTGCTCCCCCTTGACCATTGCACCAACAATGTCCTTGGGAAGCCCTTAAGCCAATAGGAGCTCTAAACCATCAAAATTAAGGTTCTAAGTTCAACATAGAACTTTCACTCACCCTAAATTTGATACTTTGACCTAACACATCTCCTAATCCATATCCAATGGATTTTCACCCTTTATAATACTTTTTAAAGCATATCCTAGGGTTAGGAGTGATTGGAACACAAAGCAAACAAACCTTGTTAACCCGAAATCGACTGGCAATGACTTCGACAGAATCAATCGATAATCAATCGACCACTCACATCGATCATTGAGGCCGATCGATAACTCGAAAAATCTCGATTTTTAGCTATCAGAAATAAATTTTGGAAATTCATAAATAATTATACGTAATTCGAAAAATCGTGAAAATTCATACGTATAATACTTATGACACACATAATGGGTGAAAAATATTTGAAAATTATTTTACCCATAAAATAGTGAGTTTGATACAAAACTCAAAACCATTGAAATTTTCAATGTTTTGGCCCTATTTTGTATCAACTCTATCAATGGTGTTGCTATCAAAAGATAGACTTCACCAAGGTTTTTCAAAATGATTTTAAAATGTTTTCAAAACCTTATTTTGGATCATATTCCTTGGGCTCAATGTACATGACTTGTACACTAGCTTTCCCAATGATCCACATTGAATTAAAATGAGTTTTGGTTCAACTAGATGCAAAAACTATGCACCTTGAACTCAACTCATATCCTAGCATCTCACATGTATCTAGGGTGTATAAATACACATATATGTCAATTGGATGTGATATGTGGGTTTTGTTCTCCCTAATCTAGAGTTTCATGCATCTTTCTAAGGCAACTCTACTTGATTCCCTTATAAATGAGACTTCAAGTCATGTCATTGTCCTTAAATCAATTTCAATCAGATTAATGCATTAAATGTATGATCATGGCATAATGATAGCAAAAATTAAAGCATGGCCAATGATCATGATGTCATGACATATGATATAACCTAACAACTCATGACATTAACCTAAAACCTAAACATGATCATGACATTTTATATGATTAAAACTAAGTATGATGTCATGACATGGCATATGGCAATCAAGGCATGGCATATAAAATATATAGGTATAGTACTACCTAAATTTTAATATTAATTGCCATTTGATACAATTAGATATATTTTGCCATAATAACCTTAATCTCCCTAGTGTGCCAAAAACCCAAAATGGCACACTAATACTCTAAACCCTAATTGTGCCAATTTGACCATTTTATCAAGCTTCTCAAATAATATTGGCACACCCTAAAATCTTTTAGGATGATAATTCAAATCTATTTCCAAGGTATCCATAATCTTGAAAATAACCTAAAGTGTCACCTTTGCCATGGTTGAATTAACTATCCATCCATTTAAGGTTGGCACACCCTAACCCATCTAGCGTGAATCAATCACGCTCTTAGGAACCCAAAACCGATTTGAGCTCCTAGGGTTAATTAGGTATTCCTTAGGGATAACCTCCCTAGATACCTTCCTAATGACCCTCCTAGGCTTATTAGCCTTGGTCATTTGGGTCTTACCTAGGTTGACTCTAGGGGTAACTCCCCTTGCAACCTTCTTAGTGGCCACCCTAGGTTTCCTTGAAACCCTAGCCACTAGGCACACCCTTTGGTCAATTCTAGGGATGACTTCCCTATTGACCTTGGTCTTCCTAGACCTAGTTTGTGTTCCATAGTCAAATAGAACACTATGGTAAGCCACCTTAGGCTTAGGTTTGTGACCCAAACCTTGCTTGCCCTTGGTTGACTTTTGACTCTTAGGTCCTAGGTGTTGACTTTGACTTTTGGACCTAGAAGTTTGACTAATTGACCCTTGCATTTGATTTTGCATAACCTTAAGGGTCTTTTCAAGTTTTTCAAGCCTTGACCTCAAGACTTGATTTTCCTTTTCTAATTGCCCGATTTTAGAATTTTGATTTAAATCTTGGGCATTGGACTTCCTAGGCATATGCCTAGTCCATTTAGGGTTAAGACCTAGATGTTCTCCTATTTTCTTAATGCTTTCCTTAGGTAATATATTTTTAGGGACATTAGTCCCAAATTTCTTCTTATTTCCTAAGTGAACACTCTTAGCTCCTAAGCAAATATATCTATTATTTCTAGCATGCTTTTCATGCACAATAGCAAGACTATTAAAATTATTCCTAGCATGCTTTTGCCTATTAACTAAAAAGGATGCATTATTAAAATATACCTTAGGGTTAGCTTTGGAAGCTCCCCCTACATGTGTAGCTCCCTCTTGGGTCTTCTTCTTCCCCCTAGGACATTGATTCCTATAATGTCCTTTTGCATTGCATTTGAAGCATATGATGTGCTCCTTGCTCTTGATACTTGGGGAACCGGCGTCCGTTGACTTTTGTTGACTTTTAGGCGCCGGAGGAGCTTTCCTAATCTTCTTTGGGAACTTGCTCTTATAGTGCCCAAATTCCCTACACTCAAAACACATAATATTATTTTTATTCGAAATTAGAGTGTTTGAGTTACCTAGGTTAATGGAGACCGGAATTGAATTTTGGGCTTCTCCATCTTGACCGGATGTCGAAGCTTCTTCTTGATGTTCCGGTGTGGAAGTTATCTCCTCCCCCTCAATCCTTGAGGTGGATGCTTCTTCCACTTCCTCCACCTCTTCTGATCCGGATGTTGATTCTCTATCAACCTCCGAATCCTCACTTCCTTGTGAGGATGATGCATTAGCCTCTTCGGTCTCTTCCTCTTGGACCGGTTGTGAGCCTTCATGATATTTTGCCACTTGACTCCAAAGTTCTTTGGCATCCTTGTACTCACCTAGCTCACACATAATTTTATTAGGAATCAAATCAACCAAGAATTTAATTACCTTTGTATTCTTTTCGAACTCTTGGATTTGTTCCTTGGTCCACTTCTTCATCTTGAGAATTCCTCCCTTGGGCCCTTTTGGATATCAAATCCTCCATCAAAATGCCCCACTCTTCAAAGTCCTTCATCATCAAGAATTCTTCAATCCTCACCTTCCATTGATTGAATCCTTCTTGTCCATAGAAGGTATAAGGGATAGGTGTGTTGATATCCCATCCAAGCTTGTCTTGGAATTCCATCTTCACCCTCTAGCGTCTTGCTCCCGGTTGTTAATCCGTTGAAGAGCCACCAGGCTCTGATACCAATTGTTGGAGATTTGACGCCGCTAGAGGGGGGTGAATAGCATTGTGACCGTACAAAGATGGAATTCGATCGTGATCGTGTCTACAATTTAGATTATAATGAAAGCAATAACGAAATACAACAATCACGAACACAAGGATATAACGTGGTTCGGAACCACACGGTTCCTACTCCACGGATCGAGCTCTAACGAGCTCTAGCGACGCCAATGCAATCACTAATCAATAAACTCCTTCTCGACAACAAGTCAGAGGCGGAGAAACCTCGTACAAAAGTTTACAACTATAAACGAAAGAAATACAAGCAAATATAAAGGAAATGTAAAGAAAACTTTACAAACTAGGGTTTTGAGCGCTTGCTTGTTGGTTGCTTGGATGAGCTTGAAGGACCCTGAAATGCACCTGCAAATCGCCTCACCAAAGCTCCCAAAAATCTGATTCTTGAGCCTTCCACGAACAGCTGCTTTTATCCTCCATCGGGCTGGATTTCCGCCTAGCGATCGTCGCCATAAGTCCCGATCATTGCCCGGCCGCAGCTATGAGACAACGGCTCAATCCACGTTGGACAAGTTCCAACGGGACTCTTGGCAGTCGACTGCCAACGCCCGTAGTCGACTGCCCAGTCGGCTACGGAGCGTTCTGTGCTCGACACTCGACTGGCAGTCGACTGCCATCCCTTGGCAGTCGACTGCCAGAGCCATCAGTCGACTGCTACCAACGAGCAGTCGACTGCTAGAGCATTTTCAGCCTCAAGCTGGCAGTCGAACTCAAGTCGACTCACGGCAGTCGAACCGGCCATAATGCCAGTCGACTGCCAACCTCAAGAATGAGGTTTTAACCCAAGTATGGTGCCCCCATACTTGCTAGACCACCCTTAGCCTAGACCTAAGCCTTCTAGCCACCTCCATCAGCCTCACGCCTCTCGGATCCCTCCAAGTCATCCATGACTTGTTCATCCATCGCGCTAGCCTCCAGGTGCTTCCCTCGGCTATTGTCATGCTAACGGTGTCTACACCGCCAAGGCACATTGGACTTACGCCGCCAAGACTCCGCTTGGACTTTACGCCGCCAACCATTGGTCTTATGCTGCCAAGACTCCCGCTTGGACTTTACGCTGCCAATATCAAACCCCTTGGACTTCCCAAATGCCAAGACTCAAGCTTGGACTTTCCCTTGCCAACCCATGTTGGACTTTCCATGCCAAGACCCATGCTTGGACTTTCCTTGCCAACCCATGTTGGACTTTTCATGCCAAGACCATGCTTGGACTTTCCTTGCCAACCCATGTTGGACTTTACATTGCCAAGACTCATGCTTAGACTTTTACATTGCCAAGACCCATGCTTGGACTTTTCATGTGCCAAGTGTCCCACTTGGACTTTTCATGCCAAGTACTCAAGACTTGGACTTTACCAAATGCCAAGTGTTCCACTTGGACTTTCCCATGACAATTGCATTGTCATATGTTTTTGTCGAAACATCAAAACATCACTCGAGTCAAACTCGAGTCCTAGTCAATCGTGACCTGGGCCGATTGCACCAACAGATATATTCTAATGTAAATCTCTCACTGTCCAGACATTCATTAAAATCAAAGTCTGAATATCTAATCACCTCTAGATGGTTAAATCTTCGATACATGCACATTCAAAAATTTACTATAAATATCACATAACTCTCTTTATAGTGCACTTATTTAGGTATATGTCTAACATTCTTAGTATGCACACTATAACCAAATGCATACATACTTATGCATACACGAGGCTCCTTATAACCGAAGCATTAGGGTAACTCCAACTGGGTTTGACATATTTTTATTGATCAATAGATTTCTCTCTAAAATTGCCTGATCCATGTTTATGATACCATTAACGGAATGCCAATTTTTTAAATTATAAATGGACTTCTTCAGTTTGTATACTAGGTGCTTTGAATCATCAGATTCAAAATTATTTAACTACACCATATATATTGTTTCCTCATTAAGAAAAATGATCTAAATGTTCATCTAGTATAGCTCCAAGTCATAATGAGCTACAAGTGTCATGATTACCCTTAGGATGCCTTTCTGAGTGATTATCTTGGCTATAAGACATGCCTAATACTTTTCGACATTGTCCAATAAATCTCATTTAATTTTAAATATTCATTTACAATCAATAGATTACATCCTTTCAGATAATTTGACAAGTTTCATTGTTTTCCATAGACTTTATCTCATCCTTTATGGGTTGAATCCACCTTTTACGAATAGAACACTATTTTACTTTTTTGGAAAGGGATAGGATTACTTTCCAATCCCATGTGAAACTCATGCTCTTAGAGATACACAAAATCACGTGAAATCATAGTTCTCCTTTCCCGAATGGATTGCCTTAGTGACACTTGTATTTGAGGAGCTTGGGGAACTTGCTCAACCATAAGAGGAAATCCCTCAACCTAAGCAAACAGTTCCTCTATATGCATTGGAGAGGCAATAAGTATATCATAATGTATTACTCCTACTAAATGTGCAACCCCAACAACAAAAGATATAAATATCATACCACACTACTGGCTACATTTATAGTTGTTGGTGCAATTTGCCCAGGTTACGATTGATCAGATTCGAGTGGGACTCGAGTAGTATTTTGATGCTTGACAATGTGCTTGAGTGTGGATGATCGTATGACTATGGGATGGTATGGGACATCCATAATCATATGGAGATAAGCATGAAGTCAAGGAAGTCAAAGTTGACCAGATACTTAATGAGGAAAAATTCAAGTGGGACTTGGTGATGGAAAGTCCAAGAGTGGAGTCTTGGTCATGTAAGTCCAAGTGTGTAGTTTTGGCAATGAAAGTCCAAGTATAAATACTTGGCACAGGAAGAGGAAAAGTCTTGGTAAGTCAAGAGTGACCGGATGACTAGGCAAAGAAAGACCCGACAGGTCAAGGAGACCGTGCTTATCAAGAGAAATCCTGATAGGTTAGGGAGACAATGCTTGGCAAGGGAAGACATGGTTGATCAGAGAAATCGAGCTTGGCAATTTAAGTCCTTTCTAATGCTTTCCAAAGCATATCCTAGGGTTATGAGCAATTAGGGTAGCCTAACACAGTTGAAACATGGGCTAAACATCCTTGTTTACTCAAAATCAACATTGACAGTCGACTTCATCAGTCAACAGTCAACTGCCCTTGACGCCAGTCGACTGCCATAAGCGGTAGTCGACTGATTTCTACAAATGCAGAATTCAAAAATCAGAAAATGAAATTTGAAAAATTCATAAGTAATTATACATAATACGAAAAATCATGAAAATTTATATGTATAATACTTAAGTCAATCATTATGGGTGAAAAATATTGGAAAAATAAAATACCTATAAAATAATAAGATTGACACAAAGTTCAAAACTATCAAAAAGTTCAAAGTTTTGACCCTACTTTGTATCAACTCTATCAATAGTGATTGCAATCAAAAGATAGACTTCACCAAGGTTTTTTAAAATGATTTTAAAATATTTTTAAAATCTTATATTGAACCATGGTTTATGGGCTCAATCACATGACTTGTACATAAACTTGAGAGGACCGGTATACGCAAGAGGGGGGAGATATATCATTTTTTTTCTTTTCTTTTTAAATCAAAAGACGCAGCAGAAAGTCCAACGACACCTTGATCAGACACGGAGTACTACACACACAACCACCCAACCGACTCATGAGCAACCAACAAACAGAAAATGACGCAGCCGATTTTACTTGGTTCACAGCTCTCTCCTAGAGCTGCTAGTCCAAGGTCTACCTCTATATTTTCTCCTTTTTAAAGTAAACTTCAAAGTCGGAGAAACCTCTTAAAAACTTACAAATTACAAACTCTCTATATATGAAATTAATACAGGAATTTGAAATGAACTGATAAGCAATAGCTAAACACAGATAGAAAAAATAGTAAGACAAAACCAACAAACAAAACCTTTAATCTTTACAGTTGAGATGTGGAAATTGCGAGTTCAGCAATGACCCCAGCTGTCCAGATTTATAGAGCACTAGCCGAGCAGAGATTTCACACTAGCAGAAGCAATGGACGTGACTCTTTCTCAGATGAGCAATCGACCACAGGCAAGCAACTCAGATGTAACAGGTTGTCGATCAATTTTCAGCCAAAAGGAAGAACACCGAGAGTTGTATGGGAATCGCAAGAAAAGCTTCAATCTCGTTCGAGCGATCTCTTATCGAAAATAGAGCCAACCCTTTTTATTTCTATGCAACCCTAATCCCTTGATCTTTGCTCCAATCTCCAGTCAATTTTGTCCATGCCATTTGAAAATGTCCAAGAGCAAAAGATTAGGTCATCCACTCGAGCGGAAACTTGTAAAAATCAAACACACGGAAGAACAGATAGAATTTTTCACCAGAATCGCGAATTGGTTTCCCACCAGTCAAAGCGGCAGTTGAGCGCGCCTTGCGTCTGTGCAATTTTTTCGAAGGCCAGTCAAGGTGCTGGCTCAACTGCTCATGTTAAATGTCGAGACTTCCTCTACTGCAGTCAAGGTGCTAGTTGAAGCACCTGTTGGATCGAGAAGCGTCGCTAGAGGGGGGGTGAATAGCGATCGTAAATCTTTCGTTCGAATTCGTTCGTTGAGACACAAGTAAACGAGTAAGAGCAGCGGAAAATAAAGGAACACGTTTATTTTTACTTGGTTCACAACCCAGCGGTTGCTACTCCAAGGCCCTATCGGTCCTAGACCGCGTACGGAGGGCAAAGCACTATAACGTCTCCTCCTCGTTGGAGGTAGGAGACAACGATCACAAAAACCGAATGTACGAGGATGAGGCAACAAGCCTACCTCACCTCATTACGATTAAAATAAAGAATACAATAAAAATAATTACTTGCTACTGCTGCCGACGAAGGAGATTTGAACTTGTCGTCGCGTCGGCATTATGACGGCGTTGGAGCGTTGGCGTTGTAGGAGCACTTGATGAATAAACTTGATGATGCTTGGAGTTGGAATCCTCCCCTCCTTTTATAGATTTTGGCCTCTGAATATGTCTCCTCTTTTTTCGGAACAGATCACGAAGTTGTCCAAATTTTATCGCGAAGTGGCCGCGTCAAACCTTATCCGTTTTGACCTAAGCCTTGGTGATTAAATCGCCATCGATCGTGATACCTCCCATCGATCGACTTATGAGCATCGATCATTGCCCGGCTGGCCACTTCCTGCGATGAAGGTTAGCTCGGAAAATGATAAATACGACGGTTTCTGACCGTCCGATCTCGACCTAGACCTTCCACGGGAAGTCTTAATCGGATCGCCGCCTACGGTCGTCCCCGTAAAGAGGACACGACCTTACAATCTCTCACTCACACGAGCTTACCTCGATAGTAGCTCTTGCTTCTGGCCTTCCACTCGATTCCTTCGGCTCCCTCCGAAGTCACTCGAGTGTCGCCCGACCACTGCGGCTTCCTCCGGGTGTCGCTAGCCTTCAGCTCCAGCTTTAGCACTTTTCTGCACACTTGATTTAGCTTGTAAGATAATGATGTAAACTTAACTTTGTATCTTTGCCATAATCAAAACACAGGTTCGATTATCTAGTGCCCCTACACCAACAATCTCCCCCTTTTTGATCTATGGCAAACCAACACAAAGTTAAGGAAAATTAAAGCATAAAATAGGTATAGTAGAAGATGAATGTGAAGATGAATATCATTTCCAAAAACTCCCCCTTAACCAAAACTCCCCCTTAACCCTAGGTGAGTTTTGAAAGAGATAATTTAATTTTCAAAATTAAATTTTATGTTACTCCCCCTTAACTTTTGCTCTTCTCCCCCTTTTGCCATAAATAAAAAAAAATTTGGGTTTTTTATATAAAATAGGGTTTTGAAAACAATATCGTATATGCATGCATCTAGATAAATCAAATATGAGTCCAAGCATGCGTCTAGCAGTAGTTAGATAGATTGGTTCGAGGTGTATCCCTCTGCACCAATAATCTAAAGGTTTATAATATAACCCTTAGGGTTAGTTTGCTCTCCCCCTTAGTCAAATATATGAAGTATAAGAGATGTAGGGGGCGCTAAACTTTGGCCTAAGAGTTGTTAAGTACAATAGTTGAGAAAATAAGTAGTATTTTGAAGAGATTGTTTTAAGTATATTTCAATTATCCTTAACATCTCACTCATTCTATGTGTCTCAGAATTTGTTCACCTTATATGTTTTGTGATATGATTTTAAATTGATTAAAGATAGTCAACCTTGGGTTAGATTCGGATTTAACCTTTAGATCGTTAAGTAACTTTTCGAGAAACTGGCTTCCAGGTCGTGGCGAGGCACAGGGGCCTTCTTTGATCGGAACAACGACAACTTCCTTAGACAAATCCAAATTCAAGAAAATATCACTTAAGTCACTTAGGGTTACTTCCTGGTCTAACTAGTTTAGGATACGGCGAGGTAGCTTCAGCTAGTTCCACTCGGCCAAGTGCACCAAGCTAGATACGCCTTATCTAGCTCAAATACACGAGACTTTGTTTCCCTAACGTACTATCATCTCGCCGCGTCCTGATACTATGTTGTCAAGAGTTGACTAACCATTTACCCTATCTAGTCATTCTAAAAATTAAAGTAAAATATGCAATGGTTTTGCTAAGTAAGCGGGTATACTATTTTAGTGTTAGCTCCCCCTGGACCATTGAACCAATATGGTCTATTCAAATAATGAACTTGATCCTGGGGAATCCAAACCTTATTAGTCCTTATATGTGAGTTCAATAAAACCTTTGGGACCCATGCTTGGACTCTTTGATGACTATGATTTACAATAGACATATAAGACCTATTCGTAGTCTTTGACTTAAATTCGAGTCCGGCTTTGTTGTACACGGCTCTTTGGGTTCCAAGTAGTCGATTAAGGTTCTTAGATCCCAATGTGAACCTTTCCAACCTAGCCTCAACCTATTGAACTCGGTCTTTCAAGAGAGAATTCTCCTTCTCAAGTTTTTCAATTTGGGTTGAGTTTCCCTCTTGAACTTGACTAGTTGAAGAGGTTAGAGTAGCCTCTTGCTTGAGGGTTTCAACCTCCTCAAATAACGACTCAACCCTAGACTCGGACTTAGTTAATTTCCTATTAAGCATTTTAATTGTATTGTAAAGCATATGAATTAGTGAGCGGCTAACCTTAATTTTCTCTTTTAGTCCGGCTTTGAGTTGCTTCTCGAAGTAGTCCTCGAGTTCGGAGTCGGTGTTATAGTTGGACTCTCGATTCTGATTCGACTGACTCCTCCGTCTTGCCATGTAAGCTATGTCTTCTTTGTTGTCCCAAGTTGCATGGAAGGCTTTCCTTGCTCCCTTTCTTTGGTTCTCGTACTTCAATTTCCTTCTTTCTTTTCGAACTATTCTCCGCACAACGTTCACTATTGCTTCCACCTCTTCTGATTCGGACTCTGATTCATCTTCGGGTTCAAGTTCATCTACTTGCCTAGTAGGTGGCTTGCTTCTTTGTCCTGCAAGTAGAGCAATACCTCTCTCGGCCCGGACCACGTTAGTTTGCTCGTGAAGTTCAAACTCGGAAAATAATTCGTCTAACCTAAGCTTTGAAAGGTCCTTAGAGACCTTGTAGACATCGACAATGGATGCCCACAAGGTAGTCCTAGGGAAAGCATTTAAAGCGTACCTTATAAGGTCCCGGTTCTCTACGACTTGCCCAATCGAGTGAAGACCATTGACGATGTCTTGGATCCGCGCATGTAATTGGGTGGCGGTCTCGCGATCCTGCATCTTTAGATTGTACAGTTTATTTAAAAGTAAATCTCTTTTACATACCTTAGCATCGGGCGTCCCTTCGTGTAGATCAATCAATTTGTTCCAGAGGTCTTTGGCGCTAATGAATGGACCGATGTGGTTGAGCTCCTCCTTGGACAAGCCACATTGTAATATTTGAGTTGCTCTTGCATCGGCTTCGATTTGCCTCTTGGTTGTAGTTGTCCACTTATTGAAATCCAAGGGCTCTCCTTGATCATTGGTGGGTAGAGCAAAGCCGGTTTGGATTATTATCCAAGTCTCGACTTGTGTTTTCAAGAAACACTCCATCCGACCTTTCCAATAACGGAAATCATTTCCGTTAAAGAACGAAGGTCGGGTGGTGTTTTACCCCTCAATGTGAGCCATTAAGTCTCTTGCAAAAACACGAATAAAAACCAAAGAGAATTCCAAGACTTGGTCTTGGATTAGTAGTATGGGAAATAATAGGAAATAAACAGAAATAAATAAGAAGAATAAGAAACTAACAAAAACTAGAAACTTACGACCTTCGGTGTCCTCGAAAGGCTACTGAACGTTGGATTTTGGGACTGGAAACAGCTTGTTACGAGGGTAAACCCTGGTAAGAAATGTAGATCTCTCAGAGGGCTTCGATTTGGTAGGTAGATCGTTATGTGAGTCCACTTGTGCGAAAAGTTATGGCTGTTTTACCGTCGGCTACTCCAAGGGAGAATACTTGCAAGCACACAACCAAAAGAAACGTACCAAGACTTCGTCTTGGATTAGTAGTGCAGGAGGAATAAAAACCTAAGAAAGATACGAATCTAAAAATACGAAAAGAAAACCAAAACGTGCTAGATTGGTGGTTTCACCAAATCTTAGCGCCCCCTCTCTGATACCAATTGTTGGATCGAGAAGCGTTGCTAGAGGGGGGGTGAATAGCGATCGTAAATCTTTCGTTCGAATTCGTTCGTTGAGACACAAGTAAACGAGTAAGAGCAGCGGAAAATAAAGGAACACATTTATTTTTACTTGGTTCACAACCCAGCGGTTGCTACTCCAAGGCCCTATCGGTCCTAGACCGCGTACGGAGGCCAAAGCACTATAACGTCTCCTCCTCGTTGGAGGTAGGAGACAACGATCACAAAAACCGAATGTACGAGGATGAGGAAACAAGCCTACCTCACCTCATTACGATTAAAATAAAGAATACAATAAAAATAATTACTTGCTACTGCTGCCGACGAAGGAGATTTGAACTTGTCGTCGCGTCGGCGTTATGACGGCGTTGGAGCGTTGGTGTTGTAGGAGCACTTGATGAATAAACTTGATGATGCTTGGAGTTGGAATCCTCCCCTCCCTTTATAGATTTTGGCCTCTGAATATGTCTCCTCTTTTTTCGGAACAGATCACGAAGTTGTCCAAATTTTATCGCGAAGTGGCCGCGTCAAACCTTATCCGTTTTGACCTAACACAAAGGCTGATTCATCGCCATCAGTCGACTAATGCCTCCCATCAGTCAACTGCTTGATGTCCAGCAGTCGACTGCCAGCCTGGCCACTTCCCTGCAGTAAGAGGTTAGCTCGGAAAATGATAAATGCGACGGTTTCTGACCGTCCGATCTCGACCTAGACCTTCCACGGGAAGTCTTAATCGGATCGCCGCCTACGGTCGTCCCCGTAAAGAGGACACGACCTTACAATCTCTCACTCACACGAGCTTACCTCGATAGTAGCTCTTGCTTCTGGCCTTCCACTCGATTCCTTCGGCTCCCTCCGAAGTCACTCGAGTGTCGCCCGATCACCGCGGCTTCCTCCGGGTGTTGCTAGCCTTCAACTCCAGCTTTAGCACTTTTCTGCACACTTGATTTAGCTCATGAGATAACGATGTAAACTTAACTTTGTGTCTTTGCCATAATCAAAACACAGGTTCGATTATCTAGTGCCCTTGCACCAACAACACCCTCGCTTCTGTTCGCAGCTGCCAACGATCAGTCAAGGTGTCGACTCGACTGCTTCTGTTGAACCGTCGATTGAGTCTGCCACGCGACAGCAGGCTTCAGCTAGAGGCCAGTCAAGGCACTGCTTCGACTGCCGCAGTCGAACTGTCGGTAGAGTGGGGCTTGCTTCTATCCACTTCAGTGCATGATCATTCGAGGTGCCGCCTCGACTGCTCAGTAAGAAGAGCCTTCACTGTACAAGTGTACGATATACTTGCTCTAGTTCTCGGCTCTTCTGGGCAGTGAACATCAGAGTTAATGACCGACGTCTATATACCCTAAGCCGACGATGAAAGGCTTTGTCCGAGAACAAACACCTTCTCAAAGTTGTGCTCAGAGTTAATAAGTGTGATAAGGGCAACAGTTGAGGTGTCAACTCATTGTTGTCCTTAGACCCAAAGTTTCAATCAACTCTAAGACTGAAACACGCCTAGTAAAGACTCTACCCGGAGACCCTTTACTTGCCAAGACTCTGGCCTCCAGCCATTCTTGGAATTTTCACCTTGCCGTTTCCACAAGGAATTTCTGCCTGCCAAGGAATTGCCCTTCTTGGACTTTTCACCAAGGTTCCACCCTTGGATTTCTCCAGTCGCCAAGGAAATAACCATCTTGGACTTTTCACCAAGGTCCACCCTTGGATTTTTTTCAGTCGCCAAGGAATTAACCATCTTGGACTTTTCACCAAGGTTCCACCCTTGGATTTCTCCAAACGCCAAGGAAATAATCATCTTGGACTTTTCACTAAGGTCCACCCTTGGATTTTCCAGTCGCCAAGGAATTAACCATCTTGGACTTTTCACCAAGGTCCACCCTTGGATTACTTAAACTTTTGTTTATTTAACCGTTTGTCAAACACTAAAACATACTTTAGAGCATCAGCTCCAACAGTCTCCCCCTTTTTGATGTTTGACAACCCGTTTAAGTTTAGGTTACCCTTTTCAGGTTTAAGTTACAATCATACCAAATCAAGTAGCAGTAACAAAATGAATGAGCATTAAGCATGTGACTGATACAAGCATTAACAGAACTTCTCCTCCCCCTTTGGTAAACACCTAAAAGGGGTTATAGGGATATTGAAAGCTTAAGGAATATGATATGTTGGATCTTTGTAATGGCTAGAGGGGGGTGATTAGCCTTTCTTCGTTTCTACAAGCACGTTAGCGGAAGCAATGCACATACATATAAGAATAAGAATGAGAAACAAGAAAACAATGCTAACACCCGATGTACGTGGTTTGGAGATGACGCTCCTACTCCACGGTAATCCATAAGGTGGATTAGCCCTAGCCAAGCTTCACTAAATACTCCGTTGGATGAACCAAGGTGGAGAAACCTTGTCTTACAATGCACTCCTCTTCTTTACAATGATGGAAGATGAAAACTAGAGAAGAGGAGGTTTAGAATCACAAAAACACTTGGAGAAAGCTTGGTGAGCACGAGAGTGTAGCTAGGAATGAGAGCACTAGTTTCACCAAGCTCCCCAAGGCCTCTTCTTATAAAAGAAGGGTTGTTTTTCCCGTTGGGCTTTGATCAGTCAACTGATGCTCACCATCAGTCGACTGCCGTCGAAGCTAACGGCTTTTGACAGAGCGGATCCGCGGGGATTTGCAGTCGCCATTTCCAACGGGAGGCCTATCAGTCGACTGATCACTTCATCAGTCGACTGATGAAGCGATCAGTCGAGTGATCGTCACGAGGAGTCGAGTGAGACTCCATTCTGTGCTCATTTTCGACTTGATCAGTCGACTGCCTGGATTGGCAGTCGACTGATTGCATCATCAGTCGACTGTCGGTTCCTGTCAGTCGACTGATAGTCCGGTTTTCAGCCTGACTCAGTCGAGCACCTTATCAGTCGACTGCTACATCGTATCAGTCGACTGATACTAGTCAAGTATGAATAATTCATACTTGAATTGACTCCCTAGACCTAGACTTGACCTTCTAACTCTTCCTTCAGCCTTGTGCCCGCCTTCAAGAGTTTCCTTCGGCCTCGTCATGTCTTGGGTTGCCAAAAGCTTGGACTTTACGCCGCCAAGACTACAAGCTTGGACTTATGCTGCCAAGACTTTACTTTGGACTTCTTTTGCCAAGGTTCACTTGGACTTTACGCTGCCAAGACTACAAGCTTGGTCTTACACTGCCAAGTCCATCCCTTGGACTTCCTTTGCCAAGATCATACTTGGACTTCCTTTGCCAAGGTTCACTTGGACTTTACGCTGCCAAGACTACAAGTTTGGTCTTACGCTGCCAAGTCCATCCCTTGGACTTCCTTTGCCAAGATCATACTTGGACTTCCTTTTCCAAGGTTCACTTGGACTTTACGCTGCCAAGACTACAAGCTTGGTCTTATGCTGCCAAGTTCGTCCCTTGGACTTTCCTTGCCAAGATCATACTTGGACTTTTCTTTTACCAAGTCTTCATCCTTGGATTTCCCTGTCACTTAAACATGTTCACAATTAGATCACAAAGCATTGCCTAACTTAGATGATTATCCAAACATCAAAACACATAAATGCTTGGGGTATTGTTGCACCAACATGATAACCTAGCAAGGATTAAAGTATCCTCCTCCTGCGTTCTTACTCCCAGTTATCCATTGTACCAACAATGAATATCATCCAAATATAATGGCAAACAAAAAAATTATTTTTTTAAAAAAAAATTGATAGAGTGTCTCCTCATGACATAATGCAACCTAGTAGTTCCCGAGCAGTTAAAGGGAAAAACAAAAAAAAATCTGAACAGTTCCCTGGTGGGAAACTGCTTCCCGAGCAGTTTCAGATAGTGCTCGGGATTTCAAACCGATCTGGTTTACAAACTGATTGGGATTGTTGAACAGTTCCCGAAACTGGTCTGAATTTTAAACCAATCTGAATTTTAAACAAGTCTGAATTTTAAACCAGTCTGGATTTTAAACCGGTCTGGATTTTAAATCGGTATGGATTTTAAATCGATATGGATTTTAAACCAGTCTGGATTTTAAACCAGTCTAAATTTCCGATCTGGATTTTAAACCAGTCTGAATTTTAAACTGGTCTGGATTTTAAATCGATCTAGATTTTAAACCAGTCTAAATTTCAAATCGATCTGGATTTTAAACCAATCTGAATTTCAACCCGGTTTGGATTTTAAACCAGTCTGAATTTCAAATTGGTCTGGATTTTTTTTTCAAACTGGTCGGGATTTTTGAAAAACTGGTCGAGATCTCTTTAGACAGGTCTGGATTTCTATAGGTTGCTCAGTTTGGACCTTTAGAAATCTAGTGACAGTAACCACTAAAAGAACCCAATAGTGCTCAACTAGCAAAGGGTGCTTGGCCAGCATTAATAGTGGTACGCTAGTACTTTAAGTGCTCGGGTTTCATTACTTACAAACAACAAAAGTTATCATATCAAAACCACACTAAACCTTATCAAACAAACAACTCCAATCATATGCATTTTAAAGGAGCCTACCCAGTCGATACACAAGCAAGTCAATTTTACAATGTGTTTAGTTGGCAAATACGCTAAACCTATGAAACCATCCAAACTTTAGTTTTACTACAATTCATTTATGAAAGAACTATCAAAACTAAAATGATGATGACGAGGGGCCCGACGAATCCGTCGTCAAGGAGCGTAGGAGTCTAAGCATTTCAGCCTGCTAATCCAGAATTTGTGTTTGTCAGGTTGTGACTTCCGAGAAACGCGTATCTATGGTCATCTCTAGATCCAAGAGCCATGTGTCCATGGTCTCTAAGAACTCAGTATAATCACGGCGTAGGCTGTCAAGCTACTCAGACACTGACTCATAGGGATCATCAGCAAGAGCCAGACACTCTTCTTCTTCTTCTTCGTCTTGTGCCCCCATGTCCCATCTCTCACCAGGCTGATGCCCATCAACCCACATCACAATCTTTTTGCCTTGAACCATGCTGGCCAAGGCAAAGTTTCTCCATTTGATGAAATCAAAATCTATCATCTGCACAGCCTTGTCCCTGCCAGTGTTTATGCCCATGACCTCTAACCAAGATGTGATGACATGTCCAAAAGGTATGTAAATTTTCTTTTGGACTGGGACCATGAAATGGATGATGCAAAGAAACATATTTAGTGCAATATTGAAGTCTAGATGATTCTTGAGGAAATGGAGGGCTAGTAAATGATGTGGTCGCACCTTAGCTTGCCCCCTCGTGACTACTGGAAGAATGCAACCTACAATGACCTTATACAGGACATTGTCGAGGGCAGCTAATGCCATGGCTGGAGCTAGGTTGACACCAGGTTGTCTTGGTCTCCTAAAGAATTGTTCATGAATGTCATTGAGAGAGAATCCATCAATAGGTTCTTGGATGTTTGGATAGAATTCTAAGGTTGATGTTGACTCTCTACAACCTAGAAATGTTCTAAGGATATCAGGAGTGAAGGATATGTCTGTCCTTGCTACTCTACTCCTGTAGATGAGTCAATCTCCAGTAGGTTATAAATTATTGTAAAACTCATAAACTAAGTCTACATTAATATCGTGATTGCAGTAGACTAGCTTACTAAGTTGATAATAATCAATTACACCCACTACTTCTGGAGCAAAATCTTTGAAAAAACATTTATCTAAAGAGTGTGTAGGCATCTTCTGGAATTTATGTCATGTATGTATGCTGATGTAATTTGGAGGGGAAGCGGGGATCCCTAGAGGGTTTTGCCCCCGACATTTCCTTCCTACTAGTATTAGAATGTTTTTGTTTTTTCCAAGAGATGTAAAAATTATGTCCAAAATGTAGAATGAATGCGGTAAATATGTAGAATGAATGCGGTATTATGCGATATGATGGATGACATGGATAAATAATGATTAGTAATCAATTGTTGGCTAATAATCGTGAAAGTAAAGTGAAGGAAGAAGAAGGGTTATACTTGGGTGTCATTGCTCCTTGTCCAAGTAATTTCGAGTTGATGAGACCTTAGGTTGGAGCCCCTTATGTCAAAAACGGACTTTTCCGACAAAGAGAAAGGGTCCGACGAACCCTAGCTGTCAATGACGGCAGAGTTAGGGTTAGGATGCTAACCTAGAGATGGAGATAGATGCATAAAGACTTACCCTAGCTTGGCTTGGGTCCTAGAGAAGTAGGGATGGTGTGGTAGGAGTCGGAAGTAGGCCAGAGACCAAGCGGCGACGGTGAAAGCGACGGAAGCAGAGGAAAGGGCTTGGCTTGAGTCGAATGCGGAGAAGGATTTCCTTATATAAACCCACGTTCACCAGTCGAGGCAATAAGTAAAATGTCTCGACTG
The DNA here is from genome assembly GCA_025175895.1 of Wurfbainia villosa. Taxonomy (NCBI): domain Eukaryota; kingdom Viridiplantae; phylum Streptophyta; class Magnoliopsida; order Zingiberales; family Zingiberaceae; genus Wurfbainia; species Wurfbainia villosa. The sequence continues at coordinate 4,559,385 of CM046005.1, forward strand.
ATAAATCAGTCGAGGTGTGGATTGAGTTTACCACGATTTTGTGCCTTTGTCAAAATGTCCAATCGAGGCGCGGGTCGAGTGCGCCTCAATTCTGTTCGCTAATGGTTGCAACCGAGGGTGCCAGTCGAGTTAGTGTCTTGACTGGAAGTGTGGTTGAGCTCCTGGTCAAGAGAAAACTCGTGTTTTAACCTATAATCAGTCGAGGCGCTGCCTCGACTAGTTTCTGCTAACTGATTTACTCAGTTTTTCAGACGAACTTCAGAAATTCATATCTAATTCCAGAGATTTCTAAAAATCTTGAAATTTTGCGTACAGAATTCGAATGTAATGCTATTCCATAAAAAAATATGTGAAAAATACACGACCTAATATTCCACAGATTGATACAATTTCTAAAAATCTAAAAATTGAGCCTCTCTCAAGCCTCATTCTAGTTCTATCACTAACTTCAAAGGCGATCCATACACCAATACGTGATTGACCATAGTGAAGATAGCATTCCTTTTTTTTAAAATGATTTTAGATGCTTATTTAGGTTTGCACTTGTCTTAAGTGATCCAACCAATTTTACTTGGTTAGAATGTCCAATTATGATCTTCGGACCAAGTGAACATGAATTATTCAAAGGTCTTCCTCATAATTGGTCGAAATAATGATTATTGTCTCGATAACCACCTTATCCAAGGGATGCACTGAACATTTTGGGTAAGTAGGTTATACCTAAACATCTCACCCCCACCAACTAAAAATACAAAAACAGTTTTGTTAAACCTTATAGTTTGTGTGAGATGTTTCCTAAGGTTCCTGTGATCTCCTTTATTCATTCTTGTCAAGGTGAGTTAGTCCTTAAGATCATGGAGAGATTCTAATTCCTTACTCAGTGACACACATACCTAATTCCCTTCTTAAGTGGCTAAATTCTTTTTTCGAAAGAGGTTTAGTGAAGATATCTGCTAGATTTGACTTGAACTCAACATAATTGAGTACAACATCTTGTTGGTGCAGTGAGGCACCGAAATCGAACCTGTGTTTTGATTATAGCAAAGACACAAAAGTTAAGTCTATTTTGTTTTCTCACGAGCTGAATCGAGTGTGCAGAAGATCGATATAGCTGGAGCTGAAGGCTAGCGACACCCGGAGGAAGCCGCGGTGGTCGGGCGATACTCGAGTTACTTCGGAGGGAGCCGAAGGAATCGAGTGGAAGGCCGGAAGCAAAAGCGACACGTAAGTATCGAGGTAAGCTCGTGTGTGCGAGAGTAAGTAAGGTCGTATCCTCTTTACGGGGATGATCTTAAGCGTAGATCCGACCAAAGACATCTTATAGATGGTCTAGGTCGAGATCAGATGGTCGACGACCATCGAAATTATGTTTTTATTGAGCTAACTTTGACTTGCAGCAAGCATCAGTCGACTGCCAGCTTGGAGGACTCGACTGTCGTGTATCAGTCGACTGCCGAAGGTTATCAATCGACTGATGCTGCCATCAGTCGACTGATGATGGCCATCAGTCGACTGATGGTCAATGATCAGATTCAAGGAGTCAAGGCTTATCACTCCACCTCAAAGCGGTTTGGTGTCCATTTGTGATTGGTTGAAGACCCACTCGAAAAGGGGCTCAAAGGCTATAAAAGGAGGGCCAAACCTAGGGTTTCATCAACAATTCTAAGTGCTCAAAAGCCTCCGTTACGCTGCAACTCTACGACAACGAAGTCCTTCCATTCCGACGTCTAGGTTTAAGTTTCTTTATTATTGTACGTCGGTCTTAGTTTTTGTTATCAGTTTGTCATTTATATTTCCGAAGCTTTTATCGTATACGAGGAGAGGGGGAGTGTCCCTCTACCTCAAGTTTTTGTGGTTTCTTCTTGTATCGATTAACTCCTACCTCTAACGAGGAGGAGTTCCTTTAGTGCTTTTGCCCTCCGTACGTGGTCAAGGACCACTAGGGCCTTGGAGTAGTAGCCTTCGGCTACGAACCAAGTAAATCTCTTGTGTCTATTGTCTCCTTTACTTTTTGTTTTGCTTATCTTTCCGCTGCATATAAGTTTTCTTTTAAAACGAGTTCGTACGAGAAAAATTTTCTTTCGCTATTCACCCCCCCCCTCTAGCGAACCGCATTGATCCAACAATTGGTATCAGAGCCGGGGGCGCTTAGATTTGGTGAAACCACCAATCTAACATTTTTTTTACAGATTTGTTTTTCACTCGTTTAAATTTTTCTCCCGCACTACTAATCCAAGACGAAGTCTTGGTACTCTTCGTTTGATTTTGTTTTGCAAGTATTCGCTTTTGGAGTAGCCGACGGTCAAACGGGCATAACTTTTCGTACAAGTTGACCCACGACACGGTCTACCTACTAAATCGAAGCCCTCGCAGAGATCTACACTTCTTATTGGGGTTTACCCCCGTAACAAGCTGTTTTCATCCTCAAAAAACGACGTTTAGTAGCCTTTCGGGGACATCGAAGGTTGTGAGTACTTACTTTTTATTTAGTTTCTTATTTCTTTGCTTAACTTTCTATTTTTCGTTTATTTCTTTTATTTCCCCTACTAATCCAAGACGCAAGTCTTGGTACTTTCGTGTTTTTGTTGTTGCTAGGTTTTCATTTTAGTCTCCTTGTCTTTTTGTTCTAATGGCCCATCTCGAGGGTTTTAGCATCACGTCCGACCTCCGTTTTACAACGGAGATGATTTCCGTTCGAAAGGTCGGATGGAATGCTTTCTCAAAACCCAAATTGAGATGTGGATCATAATTCAAACGGGTTTCACACTTCCGACCAATGAAGTGGGTGACTCCTTGGATTATGATCAATGGACCGTTGCAACAAAACGACAAGTCGAAGCCGACGCCAAGGCGACACAAATCCTTCAATGTGGCCTATCCAAGGAGGAGCTAAATCGCGTCGGCCCCTTCATAAGCGCAAAGGATCTTTGGACAAAACTAATCGAGTTACACGAAGGATCGGATCAAGCTAAGGTTTGCAAACGTGATTTGTTATTCAATAAATTGTACACATTAAAAATGCAGGAACACGAGTCCGCGACGCAACTCCACGCCCGTGTCCAAGACATAGTCAACAACCTACACGCAATCGGGCAAAAGGTCGAAAACCGCGACCTTATAAGGTATGTCCTAAACTCTTTTCTGAGGACTACCTTATGGGCATCCATGGTTGATGCCTATAAGGTCTCCAAGGATCTTTCTAAAATTAGGTTAGACAACTCTTTTCGGATTTGAATTACATGAACAATCCAACCGGAACCCGAGAGGGTATAGCCTTGTTTGCAGGTTCAAAGAAGAAGAAAATCGCAAGCAAGCCACCACCACCCGAGGAGGAAGACGAGTCCGAAGAAGAAGTTGACCCGGAGTTGACTGCCGAACTAATGAACCTAGCTCGAAGGATAGCCAAGGGACGAAAGCGAACCACGACTCGACCCAACCAAGGTAAGTCTAAAAGTTCTAACATTAGGTGTTATGAGTGTAATAGGTTTGGACACATCAAGTCCGAGTGCCCCAAGCTCAACCACCAAGCACCTAAGCACAAGAAGGCACTCAACGCGACATGGGAAGAAAGCGTCATCCGAAGAAGGCGAAGACCACGCCTTCATGGCGAAGTCGATTGAGTCGGACACGGAGACCGAACTTAGTCGAGAACTCGAGGATGACTCGGACTCACGGTTACCTTCAAGTCAAGCCACGGATACGCATCCGGTTCAAAAGATACCCTTAAGGTGAGTCGAGCTTTATTTAATACTTTACATAATACGGTTAGGTTTTTGTCTAGGAAGTTAGCTAAGTCCGAGTCCAAGGTCGAGACCCTTGTTGAGGAGGTTAAACTCCTCAAACACGAGGTCTCCCTAACCTCTTCGACTAGTCGAGTTCAAGAGAAGGACTCAACTCGAGTTGAAAAGCTCGAAGTTGAAAACTCTCTCTTGAAAAGTCAAGTCGAAGATCTTAGGAACACGTTGGAAAGGTTCTTGGGATCCAAAGGACTTGACCTCCTACTTGGATCTCAAAGGGGTGTACAACAAGGCCGACTCGGGTTTAACTCAAACACGACTAATAGGTCGATATGTCGATTGTAAGTCGACATAAGAAACATGTCCAAGCATGGGTCCCTAAGAACTTTTTGATTTCAACTCTAGGATCCAACTCGTACTGGGTTCCCAAGGACCAAATCCACTATGTGGATAGACCGAACCGATTCAACGGTCTAGGGGGAGCCAGTACAAAACATGTTTGTGCTTTAACTTAGAAATTGCATGTTTTAACTTAGAATGTTTATGCTTTAACTTAGAAATTGCATGCTTTAACTTAGAAAGTTTGTACTTTAAAACTTGTGAACTCACTTAGAACAAAAACATAACCAACTAAAATTTTTGAAAAGATTGAGCCTCGAGCCTCTTTTCAAAAACATAACCAACTAAAATTCTTCGAAAAGATTGAGCCTCGGGGAGCCTCTTTTCAAAAATAACTAGTTAGACGAGGAAATAATTTTAGGTAAGTCAAGTCATCACTTTCTTGAAAATGGCTTTGTCTAAGGAAGTGGTCGATGATCCGATAAAAGAAGGCCCCTGTGCCTCGCCACGACCTGGAAGCCATGATCTTGAAAAGGTAAACTTGACAAGCCTAGGGTTAAATCCAAATCTAACATAAAATTACTTGAACCTAAATCCACTTAATCAACTTAATTAGAAGTCATCTCAAAATAAACACATAAGTATAACATGCTTGATCATATAGACTCCGATGAGATGACCTAGGGTTAACAACTTACAACCAATTTTCTTAACAAAAATCTAACATCCAATCCAACCACCTTGTGTGTAGGATCAATGGATGTTGGACAGCGGTTGCTCGACACATGGCCAGGGATCAACTCAAATTCACAAAGCCGATTCAAGCGACAAGGATCGGTAGCCTTTGGGAATAACGGCAAGCTCAAAATCATCGGATCGGGTGATATCGAGCTTAACACGAATTTTGTTATTAAAATGTATTACTTGTAGAATTTTGAATATAACTTACTTAGTGTAAGTCAACTGTGTGATAATAACTATAAGGTTATATTTCTAGAAAATGAATGCATAATTAATACCAACGAAACCTCTAAAACAATTCTTAAAGGAACTAGAAATAACAACATTTATACGATCAATTTAACCAACTCCTCAACTAAGTGTCTTATGACACGGCAAGAGGAATCATGGTTGTGGTAATCGACGACTTCACTCACACCCAAGACTCGTCCACAAGATGAGTCGAGTGGCTTAGTCGGAGGCTTACCCAACCTCAACAACTTGGTTAATAAAATCAGAATGCTTGTCAACAAGGAAAACAACCTAGGACACAACACAAGTTAACTAACCAGAGCGAACCTCAAGTGTACTTGAGCTCACGCATATGGATCTGCATTCGATTCACATGGAGCCAAGTCTCTCAATAGAAGTCAATATTGCTTAGTCATAATTGGCGACTACTCGAGTTTACAGGTTAGGTTCATCAAACATAAAAATGATACCCTAGATCAATTAATTAATCTATTCAAATTAATCGAGAATCAAAAAGACCTTAAGGTTAAAAGACTTAGAAGCGATCATGGTGGTGAATTTGAAAATCAAAGGTTCACCGACTTCTGTAACCTAAACGGATACCACCATGAATTCTCCTGCCCTATGACCCCTCAGCAAAATGGCCTAGTGGAGCGGAAAAACCGAACGCTACAAGAAGCCGCTAGGACCATGTTGAACGAATACGACCTACCCGATAGGTTTTGGGCAGAAGCCGTTAGCACGACTTGCTATGTCCAAAATAGGATCCTTATGGTAAAGAGGCATCTTAAGACCTCGTACGAGATTTATCATGATAAAATACCTAACATCAAGTACTTTAGGGTATTTGGGTGTAAGGTACATATCCTAAACACTAAGGATTACCTAGGGAAATTTACATCCAAAACCACGACCGGAATCTTTCTAGGATACTCGACTACAAGTAGAGCTTATAGAGTATATAACCACGACACCCTTAGAGTCGAGGAGACTATCAATGTAGTGTTCGATGAAGGACATGAACCTACAAAACCTCCGGCAACCCCAATTAGCGAGCCGATTCATACTAGACCTTACTCTGATCCGGAGATCAGGTCTAGTGTTAATCCTAACCTAAGTCAACCTAGTCACTCTATTGATCAAGTGATAGATGACTCCAACCAAACTAGTGTTCAACCAAGTCACCACATTGATCAAGCATTAGGTGACACAAACCCAACCCAATCTAGGATTCAGACTAACCACCCTATCGATCAAGTGATAGGAGATCCTAATCTAGGAGTTCGAACTAGAGCATCCTATAGGAACCTTAGTCAAATTTCCTTAATTTCAAAGATAGAACCCAAATCAATTGAACAAGCTCTTCTTGATCCCGATTGGATTATTGCAATGCAAGAAGAGCTAGCTCAATTTACTAGGAACGGGGTGTGGGAATTAGTACCACCACCTAAAGAGAAAACGATAATTGGAACTAGGTGGGTGTTTCGAAATAAGCTTGATGATAAAGGTGAAGTAGTTAGAAACAAGGCTAGGTTAGTCGCTAAAGGATTTAGTCAAGTCGAAGGCTTAGATTACGACGAAACCTATGCCCCAGTAGCTAGACTCGAATCCATTCGAATGTTGCTAGCTTATGCCACACATCGAGGATTTAAGCTATTTCAAATGGATGTGAAGTCGGCATTCCTAAATGGATACATTAAAGAAGAAGTTTATGTTAGCCAACCCCCCGGATTCGAAAATCTAGATAAACCCGACCATGTTCTAAAACTTGAGAAAGCTCTCTATGGACTTAAACAAGCTCCTCGAGCTTGGTACGAGAGACTTTCAATCCATCTTAAGTCAAAAGGGTTTAACCAAGGCTTAGTTGACCCAACTCTCTTTGTAAAAACCTTAGGTAAAGAAATATTCATAGCTCAAATTTACGTAGATGATATAATTTTTGGAACCTCTAACTCAGCCTTACTAAACGAGTTCGTTTCGCTCATGGAAAGTGAGTTCGAAATGAACTTGGTAGGCGAGTTAAGTTTCTTTTTAGGTCTACAAATTAAACAAACTAAGGATGGTATATACCTATATCAACAAAAATACACTAAGGAGTTAATTAAAAGATTTGGAATGCAAGACGCTAAGGTAATAAACACCCCAATGGCGATAAATGTTAACATAGGAGAAGACCTAGAAAGTAAGTCCATTGACTTAAAATACTATAGGAGCGCAATAGGAAGTCTTCTATACTTAACTGCAAGTCGACCCAACATCCTATTCGCAGTAAGTATGTGCGCCAGGTTTCAAACTTGTGCTAAGGAGTCTCACCTAACCTTAGTTAAGCGTATCCTTAGATATCTAAAGGGTACACTTAATGTCGGTATTTGGTATCCTAGATCTACCGAGTTCGAACTAATCGGCTACTCCGATTCGGATTATCGTAGTAAACTCGATAGAAAGAGCACGAGTGGTTGTTGTCAACTACTCGGCTCGAGTCTAGTGAGTTAGTGCGATGGAAGCAACATTGTGTTGCCTTATCTACCACCGGCCAGAATACATCGCGATGGGTGAGTGTGTCACTCAACTTCTTTGGATGAAGCACACTCTCCGCGACTTTAAGTTAGACTTTACGAATACTAAACTTCACGTAGATAACATTAGTTCAATTAATCTTACAATCCAATATGTCACTCTAGGACCAAACATATAGAAGTCAAACACCATTTCATTCGAGAACATGTGGCCAGCAGCCATACAACTCAGTCGTCGAATCAAATCTAACCTAGCGGACCTATTTACTAAACCCCTACCCGGTCGAATTTAGTCTATTAAGGCGAAAATTGGGCATGTGTAATAGAATAAGAACTTGCAAACTATATTTTCTTACTATTTCTTATTTTCATTTTGATGGAACTAGCATAGGACATACCTTAGATATCATGCACCTATAGATTTAAGGAGCAGTACATCTCACAACACATAGGACTAATGTGTTTGTGTATATGCGTAGATAGATGGGCGTGAGATGTTAGGACCCTACTCCAGTTCCAAGATGTAGATCAAGTGCGTCAATATGAACCTCGGAGTATAAATATGCAACTAATATTAACCAACTCTAATCAGGACTTGTTGATAATATCATTTCAATCAAGTCAAACTAGAGTTGAACATTTAGATGAATTATTTTCACATACTATTTTTAAAAACCATCATGCTTGGACTTAGGGTTTTCTTAAAACCCCACTTTTCCTTGATTTATGTCAAAGGGGAGAAAAGGCCAAAGTTAAGGTTCAAGAAAAGGCCAAAGTTAAATTTCAAATTTTGAAATTGATAACTTAACAAAACTTTGATTTTGGCCTAAGTTAAGGGGGAGTAAGGTTTAGGTTTCAACTCTTCGGAATTGAAAACTTTAAAGGCCCAAGTTAAGAAATCAAAAGTTAAACCTTTTGAATAATTAACCTTTTGACTTAACTTTTGATTACTTAACTTGCACTTATTTTTGACTCTAAGAAGCCTAAGTTAAGTAATGTCATTTACTTAACTCATTATCGTTTGTGTTTGGAGAGCTAAAGTCTTTTCAAGGGGAGGGTTCCTCTAAGGGAGAACTTGAGAAATATTTTACTACTCCTACTTTTGCTTCTTGTCTTTCTTGTTTCATGCACTTAATTTCCTTAACTTTGTGTGTTTTTGCCATATATCAAAAGGGGAGATTGTTGGTGCGATGAGGCACCAATCGAACTGTGTTTTGATTATAGCAAAGACACAAAGTTAAGTCTATTTTGTTTTCTCACGAGTGAATCGAGTGTGCAGAAGATTGATATAGCTGGAGCTGAAGGCTAGCGACACCCGGAGGAAGCCGCGGTGGTCAGGCGATACTCGAGTTACTTCGGAGGGAGCCGAAGGAATCGAGTGGAAGGCCGGAAGCAAAAGCGACACGTAAGTATCGAGGTAAGCTCGTGTGTGCGAGAGTAAGTAAGGTCGTATCCTCTTTACGGGGATGATCTTAAGCGTAGATCCGACCAAAGACATCTTATAGATGGTCTAGGTCGAGATCGGATGGTCGACGACCATCGAAATTATGTTTTATTGAGCTAACTTTGACTTGCGGCAAGCATCGATCATTTGCCCGGCTTGGAGGACTCATTTGCGTGTATCGATCATTGAGAAGGTTATCAATCGGCCCGATCTTGCCATCGATCGGTGATGATGGCCATCGATCGTGATGGTCAATGATCGGTCGAGAGTCAAGGCTTATCACTCCACCTCAAAGCGGTTTGGTGTCCATTGTGATTGGTTGAAGACCCACTCGAAAAGGGCTCAAGGCTATAAAGGAGGGCCAAACCTAGGGTTTCATCAACAATTCTAAGTGCTCAAAAGCCTCCGTTATGCTGCAACTCTACGACAACGAAGTCCTTCCATTCCGACGTCTAGGTTTAAGTTTCTTTATTATTGTACGTCGGTCTTAGTTTTTGTTATCAGTTTGTCATTTATATTTCCGAAGCTTTTATCGTATACGAGGAGAGGGGGAGTGTCCCTCTACCTCAAGTTTTTGTGGTTTCTTCTTGTATCGATTAACTCCTACCTCTAACGAGGAGGAGTTCCTTTAGTGCTTTTGCCCTCCGTACGTGGTCAAGGACCACTAGGGCCTTGGAGTAGTAGCCTTCGGCTACGAACCAAGTAAATCTCTTGTGTCTATTGTCTCCTTTACTTTTTGTTTTGCTTATCTTTCCGCTGCATATAAGTTTTCTTTTAAAACGAGTTCGTACGAGAAAAATTTTCTTTCGCTATTCACCCCCCCCCCCTCTAGCGAACCGCATTGATCCAACACATCTCCCCTAGCTACATGATCTCTAATGAAGTGATGTCTCACTTTAATATGTTTCGTTCTAGAGTGGTGGACAGGGTTCTTTGTCAAATTGATAGTGCTCATATTAATCATATAGTACTTGTACATTTCTGTATGACAACTCATAGTCCTCCAGCGTGTGAATCATCCACAACAGTTATGACACACTCTCTCCCATGGCTATATACTCAACCTCAGTGGTGGAGAGAGCAACACAATGTTGCTTTCGACTCGACCAACTCACTAGCGAAGAACCTAAGAACTGACATCCTCCACTCGTACTTTTTTTTGTCTAACTTGCACCCAACATAGTCAGAGTCAGAATAGCCAACTAAATCAAATGATTCAGTTCGAGGATACCATAACCCAACCTTAATAGTGCCTTTAAGATATCTCATTATCCTTTTCACAGCACTTAGGTGAGACTCTTTGGCACATGATTGATACATAGAACATACCCCCACAGTATATAAAATATCAAGTCGATTTGCCGTGAGATACAGTAAACTACCAATTATACTCCTATAGTATTTTAGATCCATCGATTTTCCTCCATCATCATTTCCTAGATTTGTGCTTTGTGTCATAGGAGTGGATATCTCCTTTGAATTCTTCATATTGAATTTCTTTAGCAAATTTATGGCATACCTAGACTGATGAACATATATACCCTCCTTTGTCTATTTGATATCAAGTCCGAGGAAGAAGGTGAGTTCTCCTACAAGACTCATCTCAAACTCGCTCTCCATGTGTCCTATAAACTCGTTTAGATAGTCCTTATTATTTGAGCCATAGATTATGTCATCAACATAGACCTAGGATATAAAAATATTTTCACTATCTCTTTTCAGAAATAGCGTAGGATCTATCTGACCTCTCTTCAACCCTTTCTCTACTAGAAATGTGGACAACCTTTCGTACCAAGCATGAGGTGCTTATTTTAGCCCATAAAGGGTTTTTTTCAGTTTAAATACGTGGTTTGGAAAGTCTATACTTTCAAACCCCGGTGGTTGTTCAACATACACTTCTTTCTTAATTACCTCATTTAAAAAGGCAGACTTCACATCCATTTGGTATAATTTGAAGCCTTTATATGCAGCAAATACTAGCATAAGCCTTATAGACTCTAGACGTGTTACTGGGACATACATCTCTTTATAATCTTATCCTTCAATTTGGTTATAGCCTTTGGCAACTAACCTTGCTTTGTTTCTTATGATTTCTCCCTTATGATCCATTTTGTTTCTAAACACCCATTTTGTACCAATTATGGAGACTTTTTTCGGTCTCGGAACTAAGTCCCATACTTAGTTTTTTTTCGAATTGCCCTAGTTCATCTTGCATTGCTAAGATCCAATTAGGATCAAGCAAAGCTTCTTATACTACTTTGGGTTCAATTTCTGAGATGAGTGCAACTTCAACTCCTTCATTTCTAAAAGAAGATTTGGTCCTCACCCCTTGTTGAAGTTCCCCAATAATCTGATCGTGGGGATGACTGACACTTGTCCTATTGGATCTTGGTGCTTGAGATGTTTCAAGTATTTGGTCGTTTGATACATCTTCAAGTAATGACCCTTGTGACTTAGACTTTTCATCATCAGGTTCAATTTTAACTCCCCCTACTTTGATGTTCTCTTGTAATTTGATCTTCTCCATTCCAAATTTAATTTCTTCATTAATTCTTTCGATATCATCAGATTTTTCACCCTCTTCAAACACGACATTAGACGATTCTTCAATTAATTTTGATTTCTTATTGAAGACTCTATATCTTTGCTAATAGAAGAGTATCCAACAAGAATACCTTCATCAACTTTAGTCGTGAATTTTCCTAGATGATCTCTGGTATTTAGAATGAATACCTTGCAGCCAAACACCCTAAGATGCTTAACTGTAGGTGATTTTCCAAACCAGAGTTCATGAGAGGTCTTCCCTAGAAACCTATATATTAGCACCCTGTTCTGAACATAACAGGCTGTGCTGACAACTTCGACCCACAAGTAGCTTGGAAGAGCATACTCATTGAGCATGCTTCTAGCAGCTTCTTATAAGGCTCAGTTTTTCCTTTCCACAACACCATTTTGTTAGGGTGTTCTTGGAATAGAAAATTCATGCATATACCCCTTTTCTAAACAATAGTCCCTAAATCGAGTGTTTTCAAATTCCCCTCCATGATCACTCTTACGGGTTTTAATGGTTGTTTTTTTCTCATTTTCAATTCTTTTACTAAAAGAAATAAAAATATCAAGAGTTTCATCTTTATGTTTCAAGAAAAAAGTCCAAGTGTATCTAGTGTAATCATCAATAACTACCAAACAGTATCTGCTACCATTGAGAGATTTAATAGTACTACAATCAAATAGGTCTAAATGTAATAAGTCTAAAGTTATAGTAGTACTTACAACATTTTTGGGCTTGTGTGATGCCTTCTTTTGCTTACCTTTTTGACAGGCATCACATAACCTATCTTTTTGAAACTTTAGCATTGGCAGCCTCCTGACCAACTCTTTTCCAACTAGTCTTCTTAAGTTCTTCAAATTGACATGCACGAGCCTTCTTTGCCATAGCCAGGATTCATCTGTTCTAGATACAAGATACTTGGCAGATAGATTAGTAGTATTTTCAAATGCACTTGATATATGTTCTCCTTTCGAATTCCTACTAACATGGTAATATCTGAGCTGTTGTGCTTTACTAGACATTGAGTTGAATTGAACTCAACCCTATATCCAGCATCACACAGCTGACTCACACTTAACAAGTTAAATGACATATTATTGACTAACAACACATTCCTAATCATAAAAGACTCTAAAACATAAATATCTCCTATTCCTGCAACTTTTAATTTACCGTTATTTCCAAATGAAATGATACCTTTACTTTTATTTTGCAGCGAAGAAAACAAGGATATGTCGCCAGTCATGTGCTTGGAGATCCATTGTCCACAAACTAGGTCGATGGACACTCCCCCTCAACTGATGCCTGCTAGACACGAAAGATAAAAGATTTTGGAACCCATATATTGGGTCCATTAGCTTCCAAAATATATTTCCTAGGAATCCATGCCTTAGTTGTTTTCTTCCTACTAGGAATTCTAGAAACTAAAGAAATAAAGCTATGTTCTTGCTGCTTAGGTCTATAACATATTCCAGCTTTGTTATAAATAGCTCGCTGAGATTCTAGAATCATATTCAGCGTTCGAGAGCTAGAGCTGAACTTCTCAAGAGTGCTCTTGAGATCATTCACCTGTTCTTTCAAAATTATGTTTTCATCCTTAATTTTATCAAATTTGGAGGTATTAACACTAGATTCTACCACATGCTCCTTAATATTTTTAAAATGTTCTAATTCAAATTTTTAGGTTTTGATTCTACATTTAGATTTATCTAGCATGCTAGTCAAATATGCGATGGTTTTATAACAATCTCTAAGTTCCAAGTTTACCTAATCATCATCCGTCGATGATGATTCTGCCTCCGAGTTTGAATCTATTCCGGAGTCCTCTAGCTCCATCAGAGCAGTGTGTCGTCCAGCCTTGTCTTCTTTGTCCTCTTCCGACAATCCGGATGAAGACTCATCCCATATGGCTCTCAATGCCTTTCGTCTCCTCCTCTTTTCTTCCTTCTTCTTGAGACAAGGACATTCATTTCTGAAGTGTCCTTTCTTGTTGCATTCATAACACACTACATTAGATTTATCAATTCCATTATCAACTTGCTTACCTTTCTTTTTGTTGAATCTCCTGCTTCTCCTCATCATCTTCCTCACGAAGTTGGCCATCGCGCTTGAGGAGGACTCGTCATCTCCATCTGATTATGTTCTTGAGGATGAAGACAACTCCTTCTTCTCCTTCTTTTTCTTTTCCTCCTTGCTTTGATCACCTGCAAGCAAAGTCATACCCTTCTCTTTTTAACCTTTATTAGCCTGTTCATGCAATTCCATTTCACAAAATAATTCATCTATTTTAACAGTTGATAAGTCCCTTGATACCTTATAGGTATCCACAATGGATGACCATAAGATATTTCTGGGAAACGACTTAAGGACATACCTAACCAAATCCCAGTTCTCAACAGTCTCCCCAATAGAGTGGAGACCGTTAAGTAACTCCTTGAACCTTCCATGAAGCTCACTGACAGATTCAGTGTCCTTCATAGAAAAGTTCTGGAGTTGACTTAGGAACAAATCCCTCTTGGCTATACGAGAATCTCTGGTACCCTCATACAACTTATTCCATAGGTCTTGTGCACTGCTGAAAGGACCAACTTTATTAAGTTGTTCCTTTGTCAGGCTGCACTATAATGTTACAGTAGCTTTAGCATTAGCCTGTGCCTTGCGCTTTTGCTCATTTTTCCAAAGAGCAGACCCTAAGACCTTACCTACTTCAACCACTGGAGTAATGAAGCCCTCCGTAACGGAGAACCACATTTCTATCTCATTCATGAGATAATACTCCGTCCGACTTTTCCAGTATTGAAAATTCGTTCCATCAAAAAATGGAGGTCAGTTTGTACTGTAACCCTCTTGCATGGTTACGACTCTAGGGTTGTTAAACTGGGTAATTAGAGCCCTTGCTCTGATACCACTTGAGAGGACCAGTATACACAAGAGGGGGGGGAGATATATCATTTTTTTCTTTTCTTTTTAAATCAAAAGACGCAGCGGAAAGTCCAATGACACCTTGATCAGACACGGAGCACTACACACACAACCACCCAACTGACTCACGAGCAACCAACAAACAAAAAATGATGTAGTTGATTTTACTTGGTTCACAACTCTCTCCTAGAGCTGCTAGTCCAAGGCCTACCTCTATCTTTTCTCCTTTTTGAAGTAAATTTCAAAGGTGGAGAAATCTCTAAAAACTTACATATTACAGACTCTCTAGATATGAAATTAATACAGGAATCTGAAATGAACTAATAAGCAATAGCTAAACATAGATAGAAAACAGTAAGACAAAACCTTTAACCTTTACAGTTGAGACATGGAATTAGTGAGATGATCGCGAGTTCAACAATGGCCCCAGCCATCCAGAGTTACAGAGCACTAGCTGAGCAGAGATTTCACACCAGCAGAAGCAATGGATGCAGCTCTTTCTCAAATGAGCAATCGACCACAGGCAAGCAACTCAGATGTAACAGGTTGTCGATCAATTTTCAACCAAAAGGAAGAACACTGAGAGCTGTATGGGAATCTCAAGAAAAGCTTAAATCTCGTTCGAGCGATCTCTTGCAAAAAATAGAGCTAGCCCTTTTTATTTCTGTGCAACCCTAATCCCTTGATCTTTGCTCCAATCTCCAATCAGTTTTGTCCACGCCATTTGAAAATGTCCAAGAGACAAAAGATTAGGTCATCCACTCGAGCAGAAACCTGTAAAAATCAAACACGCGGAAGAACAGATAGAATTTTTCACCAGAATCACGAACTGATTTCCCACCAATTGAGGCAGCAGTTGAGCGCGCCTTGCGTCTGCGCAATTTTTTGGCCAGTCAAGGCGTTGGCTCGACTGCTCATGTTAAATGTCAAGACTTCCTCTGCTGCAGTCGAGGTGCTAGTTGAAGCTCCCTCGCTTCTGTTCGCAGCTGCCAACGATCAGTTGAGGCGCCGCCTCAACTGCTCCAACCAAACCGCCGATCGAGTCCGCCACGCGACAACAGGCTTCAACTGTAGGTCGAGTGGGGCTTTCTTTTGTCCGCTTCAGCGCACGATCAGTTGAGGTGACGCCTTGACTGCTCAGTAGGAAGAGCCTTCACTGTACAAGTGTATGATACACTTGCTCCAGTTCTCAACTCTTCTGGGCAGTGAACATCAGAGTTAATGACTGACGTCTATATACCCTAAGCCGACGACGAAAGGCTTTGTCCGAGAAGAAATACCTTCTCAAAGTTGTGCTCAGAGTTAATAAGTGCGATAAGGGCAACAATTGAGGTGTCAACTCATTGTTGTCCTTAGACCCAAAGTTTCAGTCAACTCTAAGACTGAAACACACCTAATAAAGACTCTACCTAGAGACCCTTTATCTACCAAGACTCCAACCTCCAGCCATTCTTGGACTTTTCACCTTGCTGTTTCCATAAGGAATTTCTGCCTGCCAAGGAATTGCCCTTCTTGGACTTTTCATCAAGGTTCCACCCTTGGATTTCTCCAGTCGCTAAGGAAATAACCATCTTGGACTTTTCACCAAGGTCCACCCTTGGATTTTTCCAGTCGCTAGGGAATTAACCATCTTAGACTTTTCACCAAGCTTCCACCCTTGGATTTCTCCAATTGCCAAGGAAATAACCATCTTGGACTTTTCAACAAGGTCCACCCTTGGATTTTTCCAGTCGCCAAGGAATTAACCATCTTGGACTTTTCACCAAGGTCCACCCTTAGATTACTTAAACCTCTGTTTACTTAACCATTTCTCAAACACCAAAACATAGTTTAGAGCATCAGCTCCAACAAAGCTTTCCTCATGATTCATCCAAGGTATAAGATGAGTTTGAGTTCATCTAGATGCAAGAACTATGCACCTTGAACTTAACTCATTTCCTAGCATCTCACATGTGTCCAGGGTGTATCAATACACACATATGTCAATGTGATGTGAGATATGGGTTTTATTCATCCTAATCTAAGGCCTTATGTATTTTTCTAAGACAACACTACTTGATTTCCTTATACATGGGGCTTCAAGTCATGTCAATTGTCCTTAAATCAATTTTAATTAATGCATGAATAATCATGGCATAAATGATAACATTAATAAGCATGTGCCAATAATCATGATGTCATGAAATATAAATTTAATCTAAACATACATGACATTAAAGACAAACCCTAAGCATGATCATGATATTTTATATGATAAAGATGAAATATGATGTCATGACATGTTATATGGCAATCAAAGCATGACAAATAAAATATAAGGGTATAATAATACCTAAGTTTTAGTATTAATTGTCATTTATTATGATTAAGTTCATTTTTCCATATTACCAACTTATCTCCCAAGTGTGCCAAAAACCCAAAATGACATACTATGACCTCTAGACTTAATTTGTGTCAATTTGATCAATTTTTCAAAATTCTCAAAATATATTGGTACATCCTAAAACCTTTTAGGATAAAAATTAAACTTCATTTCCAAGGTATCACATAACCTTGAAAATGACCTAAAGTGCCAACTTTGTTATGGTTGAGTTAACTACCCATCCAATCAAGGTTGACACAACCTAACCCATTTAGCATGAATCGATCACGCTCCTAGGAACCCAATACTTATTGGAGCTCCTTGGGTTTACTAGGTATTCCTTAGGGATAGCTTCCCTAGATACCATCCTAATGACCCTTCTAGGCTTAGAAGCCTTGGTCATTGTGGTCTTGTCTAGGTTAACTCTAGGGGTAACTCCCCTTGTAACATTCTTAGTGGCCTCCCTAGGTTTTCGTGAAATCTTAGCCACTAGGCACTTACCTTGATTACTCTTAGGGATGACCTCCCTAGTAACCTTGGCCTTCCTAGACCTAGATTGTATTCCATAATCAAATAGAACACTATGATAGATCTCTTTGGGCTTAGGTTTGTGACCCAAACATTTCTTGCCCTTGAATGAGCCTTGCCTCCTAGACTCTAGGTTTTAACCATTTGACCCCTTAATTTGATTTTGCATATTCCTAAAGGTCTTTTCTAGTTTCTCAAGTCTTGACCTCAAGGCTTGGTTCTCCAATTCTAATTGCCCAATCTTTGATTTTTCATTGAGTCTTTGGGCATTTCCATTTCTTCTAGGCATATGTCTACCCTTCTTAGGGTAATTGCCTAAATGGTCTTCTACCTTCCTAATACTTTTCTTAGGTAACATTATTTTAGAGACATTAGTCCCAAATTTCTCCTTATTTTCAAAATTACAACTCTTAGCACCTAAACAATAAAGTATATTATTTCTAGCATGCTCCTTATGATTATGCACAATTGCAAGAGTATTAAAAGCATGCTTTTTAGTATTGAAATTCAAAGGTGCATTAGTAAAATATACCTTAGGGTTTGCTTTAGAAGCTCCCCTTATATGTACATGCTCTTTCTTGGCCCTTCTTCCTTCCCCTAGGGCATTGAATCCTATAATGGCCTTTTTGATTGCATTTGAAGCACATTACATGCTCCTTGATCTTGCTCATTGGGCTCCGACATCCTTTGACTTTTTTTGAGGTTTTGGTGTCAATTGACTTTTCTTGACTCTTTTAGGACATTTACTCTTGTAATGTCCTACTTCCCTACACTCAAATCATATGATATGAATTTTATTTTTAAATGGAATGTTTGAGTTACCTAGGTTAATGGTGGCCGGTGTCGGAGTTGATTTTTCACTTCTTCCGGAGGTTGAAGCTGCTTCTTGATTTTGCTCCGGCTCTGATGATCTCTCCTCCCCATCAATCCTAGTGGTGGAGGCTTCTTCCACCTCTTCCTTGGACATTGACGGTCTCTCAACCTCTAATTCTTTACATTCTTCTATCGACCCGGATGTTGACTCCTCTTTAACTTCCTATGCCAAGTGAGGCTCCTCATGGAATCTTGTCAACTTGCTCCATAGATCCTTGGCATCCATGTAATCCCCTAGCTTGCACAAAATATCATTAGGGATCAAATCAACATGAAATTTCACTACCTTCTTGTTTTTCTCGAATCTTTGGAGTTGTTCCTCGGTCCATTTCTTCATCTTGAGGAAACCTCCCTTTAGCCCTCTTGGATATTCAAATCCTTTCATTAAGGCGGACCAATCTTCAATATCCATTATCATCATAAAGTCTTCAATCCTTTCCTTCCATTAATTGAAGCATTCTCGTCCATAGAGCGCATATGGAACCGGCGTGTTGATATCCCATCCCAATTTTTCTTCAAATTCCATCTTCTTCCATCTAGCGCTTTGCTCGCAGTTGTTAATCAATAGAAGAGATCCTAGCTCTAATATCAATTGTAGGATCTTCGCTGAGCGCTAAAGGGGGGTGAATAGCGTGTTTGTTCGACGATGGAATTCGATCATGTTCGTCTCTACACTTCGTTAGTATGCGCAACGGAATATATATATATATATATATATATATATATATATATATATATAAAGCATAAACTAAATATGACAAACACAACAACACACAAACATGGCAATATAACGTGATTCGGAACCTTAGAGTTCCTACTTCACTGGTTGGGCTTGAATGAGCCCTAGCAATGCAAACACCACCACTAAACCAAAACAGTACTCCTTCTCGACAATAAGTCAAAGGCGAAGAAATCTCGTACAACGATTACAAAAGTAATACAAGATAAAACAAACAAATACAAAGTAAATACAACAAAAGAAGTAAAGAACACTTTACAAAAACTCTTTTGAATGCTTACTTGTTGATCTCCTTGGACTAGCCTTGAAGGACTGAAAAGTACCAACTATTCCCCTTCAAATCGCCCAAGAAAATCACTGGAAAAAATCTCCCCGTTGAGCTCCTTTTATGCCTCCGAGCGACCTGGATTTCTGCTTGGCAGTCGATTGCCAAAAGTGTCATTGTCTCACAACGGACTTAATCCAAATCAACATTCAACCATGATTACCGGCGATCGACTATCATTACCCATCACGATCGCTAAGGCGAGTCGACTAACGGTCATCTACCGAGTGTTTGGCTCCCGACCTCGACCAAGAATCGATTGCCTTCGTAGTAGTCAATCGCCCAATGCCGATAGTCAAGCTGTCAAGGCTATTTGTTGCGATTGAACACCGATTGACTCACGTGATCCAATCGGTCATAATGTCGGGCCGATCGCCTGTAGTCAACTCGGTTGTCAAGTGTCAAAACACTTGACCAGTCGACTGGTCCAAAGCATCAATTGACTAATAACCTCAACCATGAGGTTTAACCCCAAGTATAATGCCCTCATACTTTCTAGGTCACCCTTAGCCTAGACCTAAATCATCTAGCCACCTCTATCAGCCTCATGCCTATAGGATCCCTCCAAGTCATTCACGACTTGTTCATCCATACGCTAGCCTTCAGGTGCTTCCATCGACTATTATCATGCTAAGCTGGTCTACACTGCCAAGGTATATTTGGGCTTACACTGCCAAGACTACCGCTTGAACTTTACGCCGCCAAGGCATATTTGGGCTTACGCTGCCAAGACTACCACTTGAACTTTACGTCGCCAAATCATTAGACTTATGCTGCCAAGACTCCCGCTTGGACTTTACGCCACCAATATCAACCCTTGGATTTCCCTTGCCAACCCATGTTGGACTTTCCATTTGCCAAGACTCAAGCTTGGACTTTCCCTTGCTATGACCCATGCTTGGACTTTTCATGCCAACCTATGTTGGACTTTCCAATTGCCAATGCTCAAGCTTGGACTTTCCCTTTCCAAGACCCATGCTTAGACTTTCCATGCCAAGTACACAAGACTTGGACTTTCCATTGCCAAGTACACAAAACTTGGACTTTCCATTGCCAAGTGTCCCACTTAGACTTCTCCATCATATGGGCAACCCTATGTCAACCATATAATCAACCCATTATCAAACAATTGTCAACTCATTGTCAAACATTAATATCAAACATCAAAACACTAACATCAAACTACTACTCGAGTCAAACTCGAGTCTGGTTAATTGTGACCTGAATCGATTGCACCAACAGTCCTAGCAGGTCACGATTGACTAGATGCTAGATAAGTAAAGAAACTCTAAGTATGGATATTTAGCAAAGGGAAAGCCCAAGGGTGGAACTTTAGCAATGGAAGTCCCTGAGGTGTGGCCTCTTGGCAATGGAGACTCAGTAGCATGACTAGGCCGATGAAAGCACTTGAAGGCTAGGGTCAAGGGTGAGGAGTTGTGGACTCGAACCAAGGACTTGAAAGCTGATAGAAGTGGCTAGAAGGCTTAGGTATAGGTTATTATGTATTTGTTGAGAAGTGATCTACAGAAACGACGGTGTCAGTAATCGTTAGATTCGAGTGGCAGTCGACTGAGGGTGATGAGCAGTCGACTAGTTGGCAAGAAAGCAGCCCAGCGTGGAGCTTATAAAAGGAGCTTGATGGGAAGATTTCCATAGCCAATTCTTAAGGGGTTTGAAGGGGAAACGTTGTTGTGATTCTAGACCTTCCAAGAATCTCAAAGCAATCAACAAGATCAAGCAAATCTCTCTTCATTTATAAAGTGATCTTGTATTTACAGTTTATTTTTTTTACATTATATTTACTTGTATTGTTGTAAGTATTATTGTAAGAGGTTTCTCTACCCCAATGTCATACCGAGAAGGAGAAAAAGGTTTAGTAGAATAGACACTAAAGTCCAGTCATGAAGTAGGAACTGTAGGTGTCACGCCCCGAGAGTATGCCGTGTCGAAAAGCAAACAGACAGCATCTCCCCTGTACGTGTCAACATATCGAGTTAATACAAGGCCCGTAGGCCCACAACTACATGACATATATATGGACAATACTAAATAATACATCCACAACAACACAAAGGTGCGCACCGGTACGAATATAACATACTACACAAAAAAACAACATGCAAACCAACAACCAAATACAACGCTGATTATACATGGCCATAATACAAAACGACAGCGGAAACAAATACGTGGAAAACCCCAATTGGTCGGTGTGAGATGGGATCAGCTGGCGGAGCTCCGAACATCCAAGGAATCTTCTACCTGTTACCTGGGCGACAAGAAACCTAGGGTATGGGGTGGTGAGTATAAACTCAGGGGTAATATATAGAAAGTGCATGAACATCATATATGGATATAGAGATCTACAAGTATACATGTGAAGATCTACAGATATACAACATGAGTCCAATAGACATACAGTTCTATCCAAATTTAGTAACAAGTAATCACAGTATACTCATACTCAATGTATATACTAAACTGATCAACTGAACATGAAGTAATGTACCAACATACCTGACGGTCTGCAACACCATAAGCTATATCATCCTGAACAGATTTACAACCTGAACAGATTTACAATAACATAACCCATATAACGTACCAAGTCAATCTCATACCTGACCAATACTCAGACATATGAACAGTATATAATCACCTGTAATAACATCCCGGTCCATACCACACTATAACCTGACGCTAATCAAATGCATACAACAGTCTAGACCAACACATATATCATGCTCAACACACAGCAGTATATAATATGCAAATAACATGTATCATGATGTACAAACATATGTAGCAAACAAATGCAACATCTCATAGGCATATGTAAAACATATATCAAATACATGCATACATATATATCAGCAATGCATATGCATGGCCATGTCTACGGACCCGTCCAACCATGACCCCAGTATGGCCAGGGTGGCACAACATGATAACTATCCCGACTCCAGCCGCCACCACTCTCGAGTGACCGAATTGGGTAGTATGAAACAGTAGCTATCCGCCATAGAGCTATATGCTACTCACACAGGGGTCCCTGCTGCTAGCCGCTCCGTCCCTACCCATGAGTAGACGAGCACCGCACCCAGGACAACTGCACATCACACGACCACCGTCTATAGTGGGTGAGTGCGCTAACTACCACTCCGCACAGTAGCCAAGTGCGCATCTCCAACTACCACCATCCATAGTGGCCAAGAACGGCACGCACAATAATGCTCTGCCCTCAACCCTGCTATCACTACCCCGAGTGGCCGGGGAGGCAGGATGACTGACGACCCGTCTCAACCACAAGGGAGACCCCAGTCGACAACATGCCTACAATGTAATGATGCATAGCTCCATACATGTATCCTCGCAACACTCCCTATCCCACAGTGAGTCCTAGTCAACCAAAAGTCAACTATGCAAGGATTACAATCCACAAGACTCTCTCTATCGTACAAAGAGTCATACACATCTGACAGTCAACCACGCTAAGACCTCTAGTCAGCAGCGAGATACTATCGACCGTCCATATAACCATACACAGGCACACAATCCATAATGGATATACCATCACGCTAGGACCTCTAGTCCATGGCCACATACTGACAACCACACACTTATCTATGCACAGACAACTAGATCTACCATAGATGCACAACTAATAGGTGTATGATACAACAATCGACTTCATAATCTGATCCATCACCTAACCCTAGTGATGTAACACAGTAACCCAATCTGAGGTCACAAAGATCCCTAACCACATGTACTTACTGAACATCTATCAACTAACACAATAGGGTTTATAGTTCCTATCCGTGCTAGATAATCAATGAAGTAAAAGAGTATATATCTCAAAGGTCAAGGAAGTACAAGCATATGATTAAATAAGAGTGGATCTAAGATCAAAGTAATAGCATAAGTCTGAATTCATGCACCAGATTTAGATCAAAACTACCTGACCAGGGTAGATATTACCCACCTGATACAAAGCTCGAATAATCCTCACGGTCGTGGACCTGCTTCGTATCCCAAACCTGCACATAATGGTAACAATGATTAAGTACAAGTATCCAACAAACATAGGAACTAAACACTACATCGTTCCTATACTCGCATCCTTTCCTCGTCTACGAATTAAAAACCCGATTATCCCAATCCGATCCACCATAACCCACTCACAATAAATCACCGACATCCTCAAGATTAATTTAGGTGAATATATTTAATCACACTAAGCTCTCTTACAATAGATCATATTCATCTAGCTTTCACCAGCTCACAACCTATCTGGAAGATAAACCCACTATCAATCTACCATAAACACAATAACATCAATTCCCTACCCTGTGAACACATTAAGCCCATATTTCCACTGGATCCATTGATCCATGTAGCTCATGCTCACATTAGCTGTGTTTTGCATTCTCAACTCACAACAACAGAAGAATGAATGAAATTACCAGAAATCAGTAACTTATAAGTTGTATCACCAATCTGCCGATTGATCCATAGATCTAATCGTAGCTCACCTCTATTGTGGTGAAGATGGCAGAGTATGACCCAACGATGATCTAGGCTGCGACAGAACACTTGTGACGAAGATAGATGGCGATGACATTGCTCACAACCATCAACTCACAGAACAATTACAAAGACCCCAATCAATATAAAACGATCAACTTCCCATCTAAACGCAGCCTCAATTTCCACAATCCTTTGATAGAAACCCATCGGATTCCATAAGCGTTGACACATCACGAATGCACACAATCTACAGCCAATACATACAAGTAAACCAAACTTACCGAGCTCAAATCTCCACCGGCAACCGTTTCCCCCCTAGCTCCCCAGTTCACCAGAGAAATCAAAACTCCAAAAACACTGCCAAACCATAAATCAAAGCTCAATCGATGAATCCACAGCTAGATCTAGAGGAAACAACAGATTAAACCTAACCCTAACAGACCCCAGTACCTGGATTGGCAGCTTGCTGCCGCAGCGACAACACCGCAGGTCCGCCGAAAGAATCAACGAGATCTCCAGGCGAGGAATCCAACTGATCTTCGGCCGGAAATTAGCTAAGGTAGTAACGCTGTCGAGCTGCTCTGATCGGAATTCCAACGAGCTAAGATCGGCGATGAAATCGCACAGAGTGGAGAAGGAGGCAACGAAAATGGGAGAGGGAAATCGTGGAATGAGCTCAATGGTCGATCGGCTTTTCCAACTGCACGACACCTCTCCCAACGGTCGGATCCTCCACCATCGGCAGCAGCAGTCGTCAGCTCGCAAAGGAAGAAGAGGAGCTGAAATCGCCGCAAGAGGGGAGGAGGAAATCGCGCGATCGCGATATGAGGAAGAAAGCTGCGGATCGAGTTTTTGGGGTTCGGGTTCGTAAGATTTCATTAAAAACCAGACAATTGACTGAGCTAGCTCAAGTCTAAACCAAAGCTAACCTAAGTTAAGTCCGAGTTAACTCAAGTCACCAAACTCTCCATTTAAGCTTAAATCTTCCTCGTATGGACTCCTTTTGAATCCGAAAAAATTTCTATGAATTCTTGTAAAATTATATAAGACAATTCCTCCATTAACAAGGGGTATTTTATTTGATTATTATTTATTTATTTATTTATTTATTTTTTCCCTGTATCCTACATTCTCCCTCACTAATAAAAATTTGGTCTCTAAATTTTCGACTTATGTACGAGTACGAGATGTCACAATAATCATCTCAAGTATCCGGAGAAAAGTTACACACCTCAAGTGACTAAGTGGGGTACTGAGCTCGAATATTATATTTCAGCTCTTATATACACTCTTAACCAACCCATAAAGAGGTAAATAACTGTACCCGAGTGGAGCTCTATATCCATGACCTGTTGGAGACTTTGCTAGAATCGTAAGATGAATCATGAATCACTATCAGAAATGATACTCAAGGATACTCCATGGATATAATTCCATCAAGCGATCCGATGAAATTCATCATACGACTCGGAAGAAAATGAGCGGACCTAGCTAATCGATCATTGACTACCCAAATCCTATCAAGTCCTTTCCGAATTCTAAATAATCTCCCAACGTTGTCCATCGTACTAGGCTACCACTTCCATCACGGTACGTAACCCTACTGGTCACTAATATTTCACCTTTACATGTTGGCACACCAACATCAAGCTACGAACTCAACCATGTTCCACATGTCGTTCTACCACCAAGAACATTCCATCACTATATAGCAACGACTCAATAGCTAGCCAAAACTCTACGAGCACTTCCGCTCCATACATTTACAATCAAGATAATAACTGCTAAGCTCCACGTCTCGTAGTTCCTCAACTGACGTAGGCATAAGACACGTCTCATACAATTGCATCGAAATCGCTCCAATCCCTGAAATGTTGCATCTATGTGCAGTACCCTTCCATCCCCAACAGAAGGACTAACTAACACTGAAGCAAAAGTCAGTCACCGTCTAGGCTCTGAAACCTAGCTTCACAAACTTCCGACCAGGTGATTCTCATCACCTTCTTGGTCCAACAAATCCACGGTATAGTAACGCTAGTAACATCCTATCAACCTCTACGATATCAACCAGATCAATCCAGGGAAGCCACAACTTTCCTTAAAATTGTGAATATATCCCAAAAATATATCATCCACAAATATGATGACAATCGATCTCAAATACTCCAAGAGTACTTGATTCCTCAAATCCATGAATGACTAAATCGTCGATAAGTCCAACAACATTATCAATCAGCTCTATACACCTGCATCCTTTTACTCTACTCTAATGATAGCTCAATCATCACACCGACAATGATAATTGTATGACACTAAGTCACTACAATATCAAACCCTCCAGTCGTAGATCAACCCTAGGGTATACACAGGTGTCATTTAGCTGAACTAAACAGATCATCTATCCACAACGAAGGATATCATTTCCAACAACTACTGCATACCACCATCGATAATCGACGCATAGCCTCCAAGATCTGTCTCTCTTTTAACAAAGAGTTTCATATCCTCTCAAGAGAAATACCAGGACGGATAAATATTCCCTCTAATACCTCCTATAATCGCAACTTATGTTCTTCCGATTTCCATAGTGTTTAGCAACATTGATACCAATAAAATCCTCTCCCAGTATGGGGTCTTCAATATCGGAACTATTCCCGAAATCACCCCAATCGCATATTCCTACTTGCCCATGCAGTGGCGAGCCGAGAGTTCATCCGAAACTACATCCGAATATTCTCGGATTATATGCACATCCGAGATACAAGTTATACCCTCATTTCAACAATTTAACTATCCGTAAGGATATGTCTATAGTAGAGGTATGTCTAACAATGACTAAGGGTATTCCTTGACTTCTTGGTTGTTGATCAACATCTCACCTGACGGTAGAGAAAATCACCAACCCACAAGTCAATAGAAACCCTTCTAATCTTATCTAAGAACGTTCTATACCTAGCTACATGTAACTACCAGTATCCCTCGATATATCCGCAAATAGGGTAACCTAAAGTAATACCCCGCATGACCAATTCTTTGGTCTTCTATACCTCTTCCCGAGTAACCATGTAAACTCGCCCAATATTTGTTCTTGACGGCTGAGCTCAAGTAGCTGCAAAAGTCTTCCATGGAGGAACTGAAGTCAACTGCTGAAACTGAGGTACAGACTGAAACAACTGCAATGGAGATGGTAAACACTGTTATATTGGCAAAGAATATACAATCGGCTATAAGGTACTGAAGAACTGTCAACATTGTAGCACGCTCTAACTCTGCAAATGGTATAGCTGCAACTGGAGAATACTGCATAGATACGACCATCATCGTACAATCTCTCCTCTGTATAAAGCATAACCACGTCTAGAAAAGTAATAGTTGTTGTCGTCTGGAGAGGTAACCATTGTTGTCTGAATGTCTGAGTCTTCTGAGATGTCCGCTGCTGATAGTGTTAAGTAACTCGCTTCTCTCGGTTGGAAGTATCAAAGAGCTCCAACTATATCTGAGGTGGTAAATCGATGCTGATGTGATAACCCAATCTTCTATAATGATCTCAGCTTTCGAGGTTGTGGATCGTCCTCTCGAAAGCTTCATCCATATTCTTCAACTGAGTATTCAAAGTACATATTCTCCTTGTAGATATCGGCTGCTTATAGTAGAAACAGATAAAATGATCCATCAGATAATCTGACTGTGCATCTCATCGTGACCCACACTGCACACACATAATCCCTTCTGAGTCTTTCCTCTGATTTCGCTGATAAACATGAAAAAGGTGTTGTCGATCTGTAATCGTCCTTCTATGATCGGAAAACTCTCCAATAGTCACTCATGGCTCATGACTCTAACCTTGCTCCTTTTGTCAAACATTCGGAGACTTCTGATTCCAATAATTTGACTTGTAATATATGCTAATCAAATCTCCAACTCTTAAAACACTTGCTACGGAGTCATTTCTATACACATGACTCGGTCTAAGGACTTCCGGTAGGATCCGATAGGAGATCCAAACATCCTGATCAAGATGCCAACCAATAAACCATGGGTGGCTTAAAACATGTCAATCACATTCTCAAGCTATTAGGTGGTCATAACCCTCGCAAGTCTAACGACTTTGCTTGGTATCTTCATTACCAAACGATCACCCAACCTAAAGTTCAAGAATTCTCTAACGACGAGTCAAAGAAGATGACGTGGTAAAATACTCTCTCACAACATCACTACACCGTGGCCAAGTGATGTGTGATTTCCCGAAAGTTATTTCCTATATCTTCCACCAAGTACCGGCTAGATCCGGATAATGGTATTCAACTAACACTACTATCTTTGTATACCACGAGTTAAGTACTCAAAAGTACTCTCAAAGTTATACAACCTAAAACGACCAACCCAGGGATCAAAATCCCTATGATACACCGCAAACTAATCCTCTACTATCTGCATCAGTAATAGTATACTCGCTTAGTCCATTACCCCATAGGTAATGATCTGACTAACTTATTAAGTGAAAATCCTTAGGACTGTAATATTTGATGTCCACAAGAGATGTGACTACCTAACCCCTGCTTTCCGACTCGGTATCAGTCGACTCTCAAAGGTAATTACCTTTTCGATAGCAGGTACATGTCTAATAACCTCAACATGTCGTTCCCATGGTCAACTCAAACCACGGTTACGAATACTAACCAACACCCTATAAGTCATCCCTGTTATAAGCAACTAAATGCATAGCCAACAGAAGGATGTGTAATAACAGTTAACATACCTTAAACCTTGTAGCTCGGAGATGTCCGCAACAGCCAGATCCCAGAACTCACAAACCAAAACCAAGTAAAGAAAAACTCGATGTCCGAACGAAATAAAATCCGAAAATGGACTTTGCAACCTAGGGCTCTGATACCAATAAAATTATCACGCCCCGAGAGTATGTTGTTGGTGCAATCGGCCCAGGTCATGATTGACCAAACTCGAGTTTGACTCGAGTGATATTTTGATGTTTGACAAAGTGGTTTGACAAAGTGAGTTGACATTGATGTTTGACATTGATGTCGGTTAATGTTTTGGGGAGATTGTTTATACAATCTACTCAGGTTATAATTGACCAGACTTGAGTTTGACTCGAGGGAGACTTTGATGGTTGGCTAGAGTTGACCATGTGATTATGAGAAAGTCCAAGCATGGGTCTTGGCAAGGTAAAGTCCAAGTCATGGGTACTTAGCATGGAAAGTCCAAGTGGGACACTTGGCATTTAGGAAAGTCCAAGTCTTGATTACTTGGCACAAGGGAAGTCCAAGCATGGGTCTTGGCATGGAAAGTCCAACATGGGTTAGCAAGGGAAAGTCCAAGCTCGAGTCTTGGCATTTGAGAAGTCCAAGGGGTTTGATATTGGCAGCGTAAAGTCCAAGGGTGGAGTCTTGGCAGCATAAGTCCAATGGTTGGCAGCGTAAAGTCCAAGCGGAGTCTTGGTGGCGTAAGTTCAATGTGCTTTGGCGGTGTAGACACCGTTAGCATGACATAGCCGATGGAAGCACCTGAAGGCTAGCGCGATGGATGAACAAGTCATGGATGACTTGGAGGGATCCGAGAGGTGTGAGGCTGATGGAGGTGGCTAGAAGGCTTAAGTCTAGGCTAAGGGTGGTCTAGCAAGTATGGGGACACCATACTTGGGTTAAAACCTCATCTTTGAGGTTGGCAGTCGACTGACATTATGACCGGTTCGACTGTCGTGAGTTGACTAGAGCTCGACTGTCATTTAGGGTTGAAATTGCCTAGGCGATCAGCGCTCATTGGAAGCGATTAGCTCTGCGATCGGCTTACCATGGATGGCGATTATTTCTAGCAATCGATCGTACCGATTAGTCGCGAAACCTGAGAATGCACCGTAGTCGGGCGATCGACTCACGAGGTAGCGATCGTGGTGAGAGTCCCGTTGGAACTTTTCCAGCGTGGATTGAGTCGTTGTCTCATAGCAACAGTGGCATCAATCGACTGGTGACTTATGGTAGTCGACTGATCGGCAAAAATCCAGCCCGATGAAGGTTAAAAAGAGGAGCTCGTGGAGGATTTCGGCATTGGTTCTTTGGGAGCTTTGGTGAGGCGATTTGAAGGCGATTTGTAGGTGCATTTCAGGGTCCTTCAAGCTCATCCAAGCAACCGACAAGCAAGCGCTCAAAACCCTAGTTTGTAAAGTGTTTTTTACATTTTTCACTTGTATTTGCTTGTTTACTTTGCATTACTTATTGTAATCACTTGTAAGAGGTTTCTCCACATCCGACGTGTTGTCGAGAAGGAGTTTATTGCTTAGTGGTGTTTGTGGCATCGCTAGGGTTCGTACGAACCCAATCCATGGAGTAGGAACCATTCGGTTCTGAACCACGTTATATCATGCGTGTTGTGATTGTATCTTGTATTTGTATTTGTAATTGTTTATTCCGCTACGTACTAACAAGATTGTAGACAAGCAACGCGAACGACTTCCATCGACGTATAGCACGACGCTATTCACCCCCCCCCCCCTCTAGTGACCAACGATCCCTAACATATGTCGTGCCGAAAAGCAAACGGACAGCATCTCCCCTGTATGTGGCAACATATCGAGTTAATACAAGGCCCGTAGGCCCACAACTACATGATATATATATGGACAATACTAAACAATACATCCACAACAACACAAAGGTGCGCACCGGTGCGACTCTAACATACTACACAAAAAAACAACATCCAAACCAACAACCAAATACAACACTGATTATACATGGCCATAATACAAAACGACAGCGGAAATAAATACGTGGAAAACCCCAATTGTTCGGTGTGAGATGGGATCAGCTGGCGGAGCTCCGAACGTCCAAGGAATCTTCTACCTATTACCTGGGCGACAAGAAACCCAGGGTCCAGGGTGGTGAGTATAAACTCAGGGGTAATATATAGAAAGTGCATGAACAACATATATGGATATAGAGATCTACAAGTATACATGTGAAGATCTACAGGTATACAGCATGAGTCCAATATACATACAGTTCTATCCAAATCTAGTAACAAGTAACCACAGTATAGTTATACTCAATGTATATACTAAACTGATCAACTGAACATGAAGTAATGTACCAACGTACCTGACGGTCTGCAACACCATAAGCTATATCATCCTGAACAGATTTACAATAACATAACCCAAATAACGTACCAAGTCAATCTCATACCTGACCAATACTCAGACATATGAACAGTATATAATCACCTGTAATAGCATCTCAGTCCATACCACACTATAACCTGACGCTAATCAAATGCATACAACAGTCTAGACCAACACATATATCATGCTCAACACACAGTAGTATATAATATGCAAATGGCATGTATCATGATGTACAAACATATGCAACAAACAAATACAGCATCTCACAGACATATGTAAAACATATATCAAATACATGCATACATATATATCAGCAATGCATATGCATGGCCATGTCTACGGACCCGTCCAACCACGACCCCAGTATGGCCAGGGTGGCACAACATGACAACTATCCCGACTCCAGCCGCCACCACTCTCGAGTGACCGAATTGGGTAGTATGAAACAGTAGCTAGCCGCTATAGAGCTATATGCTACTCACACGGGGGTCCCTGCTGCTAGTCGCTCCATCCCTACCCATGAGTAGACGAGCACCGCACCCAGGACAACTGCACATCACATGACCACCGTCTATAGTGGGTGAGTGCGCTAACTACCACTCCGCACAGTGGCCAAGTGCGCATCTCCAGCTACCACCATCCATAGTGGCCGAGAATGGCACACACAACAATGCTCTACCCTCAACCCTGCTACCACTACCCTGAGTGGCCGGGGAGGTAGGATGATTGACGACCTATCTCAATCACAAGGGAGACCCCAGTCGACAGCATGCATACAATGTAATGATGCATAGCTCCATACATGTATCCTCGCAACACTCTCTATCCCACGGAGAGTCCTAGTCAACCAAAAGTCAACTATGCAAGGACTACAATCCACAAGACTCTCTCTATCACACAAAGAGTCATACACATCTGACAGTCAACCACGCTAAGACCTCTAGTCAACAGCGAGATACTATCGACTGTCTATATAACCATACACATGCACACAATCCATAATGGATATACCATCACGCTAGGACCTATAGTCCATGGCCACATACTGACAACCACACACTTATCTATGCACAGACAACTAGATCCACCATAGATGCACAACTAATAGGTGTACAATACAACAATCAACTTCATAATCTGATTCATCACCTAACCCTAGTGATGTAACAGAGTAATCCAATCTGAGGTCACAAAGATCCCTAACCACATGTACTTACTGAACATCTATCAACTAACACAATAGGGTTTATAGTTCCTATCCGTGCTAGATAATCAATGAAGTAACAGAGTATATATCTCAAAGGTCAAGGCAGTACAAGCATATGATTAAATAAGAGTGCATCCAAGATCAAAGTAATAGCATAAGTCCGAATTCATGCACCAGATTTAGATCAAAACTATCTGACCAGGGTAGATATTACCCACCTGATACAAAGCTCGAATAATTTTCACGGTCGTGGACCTGCTTCGTATCTCAAACCTGCACATAATAGCAACAATGATTAAGTACAAGTATCCAACAAACCTAGGAACTAAACACTACATCGTTCCTATACTCGCATCCTTTCCTCGTCTACGAATTAAAAACCCCGATTATCCTAATATGATCCACCATAACCCACTCACAATAAATCACTGACATTCTCAAGATTGATTTAGGTGAATATATTTAACCACACTAAGCTCTCTTACAATAGATCATATTCATCTAGCTTTCACCAGCTCACAACCTATCTGGAAGATAAACCCACTATCAATCTACCATAAACACAATAACATCAATTCCCTACCCTGTGAACACATTAAGCCCATATTTCCACTAGATCCATTGATCCATGTAGCTCATACTCACATTAGCTGTGTTCTGCATTCTCAACTCACAACAACAGAAGAATGAATGAAATTACCAGAAATCAGTAACTTATAAGTTTTATCACCCATCTGTCGATTGATCCATAGATCTAATCATAGCTCACCTCTATTGTGGTGAAGATGGCAGAGTATGACCCAACGATGATCTGGGCTGCGACAGAACACTCGTGACGAAGATAGATGGTGATGACATTGCTCACAACCATCAACTCACAGAACAATTACAAAGACCCCAATCAATATAAAATGATCAACTTCCCATCTAAACGCAGCCTCAATTTCCACAATCCTTTGATAGAAACCCATCGGATTCCATAAGTGTTGACACATCACGAATACACACAATCTAAAGCCAATACATACAAGTAAACCAAACTTACCGAGCTCAAATCTCCACTGGCAACCGTTTCCCCCCTAGCTGCCCAGTTCACTAGAGAAATCAAAACTCCAAAAACACTACCAAACCACAAATCGAAGCTCAACCGATGAATCCACAGCTAGATCTAGAGGAAGAAACAGATTAAACCTAACCCTACGGACCCGACTGGATCGGTAGCTTCTTTGCGCAGGACAACACCGTCCACCGAAAGTGTCGAGATCTCAGCGAGAATCCAACCGATCTTCTAGAAAATCGCTAAGGTAGTGATGTTGTCGGTGCTCTCGATCGAATGCCGACGAGCTGAGATCAGCGGTGGAATCGCATAGAGTGGAGAAGGAGGCAATGAAAATGGGAGAGGGAAATCGCGGAATGAGTTCAGTGGTCGATCGACTTTTCCAACTGCATGACACCTCTCCCAACGGCCGGATCCTCCACCGTCGGCAGCATCAGTCGCCGACTCGCAAAGGAAGAAGAGGAGCCGAAATCGCCGCGAGAGGGGAGGAGGAAATCGCGCGATCGCGATCTGAGGAAGAAAGCTACGGATCGGGTTTCGTTAAAAACCAGTCAATTGACTGATCTAGCTCAAGTCTAAACCAAAGCTAACCTAAGTTAAGTCTGAGTTAACTCAAGTCACCAAACTCCCCATTTAAGCTTAAATCTTCCTCGTATGGACTCCTTTTGAATCCGAAAAAATTTCTATGAATTCCTGTAAAATTATATAAGATAATTCCTCCATTAACAAGGGGTATTTTATTTGATTATTATTAATTTATTTATTTATTTCTCCGTATCCTACAGTAGGTTCCAAACCACATAAAACTTTATGTTGTACTTGTGAGTTTGTTTTGTATTTTCTTTATATTTATTTCTGCTACGTATTAACAATCTTGTAAATAAGCACAAATGCAATCGAGCGTACAAATTGATGAACATTATTCACCCCCCCCCCTAGTGCACCATCAGTCTCAACAAGTGGTATCAGAGCGAGGACGCTCTTCAAGGACTCACAACAGCAAGAGCACAAGAGCTAGAGGGAATGGAGTTCAATGACGGTTTTGGACTCGACACTCGATTTCTATCGCCCTACAAACTCGGAGGTTTCAATCAATGGAGGGCAAGGACAGAAGTGTTCTTCCAGATGAACCTGGAAGAATGGTTTGCCCTAACAGATGGTTTTAAAGCTCGTGTCGACAAGAAAGGGAAGATTCTGAAAAGAAGCAAGAGAACCAAGGACCAAACCCAAAGATTCAAGGCCAATGACAAGGTAATCAAAATTTTAAATGATTTGGTGTCTAACCATATTTTGTGTAGATTAAGTAAATTTAGGAATGTGAAGAAATTGTGGAGCTAATTAATCAAGCTCCATGAAGAACCTACCTCAGCCCAAAATGAAGATGATGATGAGTCCAAGAAGAGGAAGAATCTTCATCATCTCAAGCTCATGAACACTCAGAGGTTAAGAGGTTCTCAACATCTGAAGGTGAAGTAGTTGAAGAAGTCTCCACCTTAAGGATTGAGGGAGAGGATAGATCTTCCACGCTAGAGCAACTAAAGGAATCAATCTCCGAAACAAATGAGGAACAAGCTTAAGGTTCCTCTATAGGTAACTCAAATGCATGCATTAAAAATAAAAATCATATAACTTAATTTGAGTGTAGGGAAGTAGAACACTACAAGAGAAAGTGTCCAAAAAGAGTCAAGATTAAGGCTCAAATAACTCCAATGGAAAAGAAGAAGCCCAAGGAAGTCGGAGACCCAACATGCAAGAGCAAGGAGTATATAGTGTGCTTCAAGTGCCAACAAAGGAAGCATTATCTGATCCAATGTCCTAGGAGAAGTCACCCTAAGAAGGGAAAAGGGGAGAGCTCAAATGTAGGGGGAGCTAAGGCAAAGCCAAAGATAAATTTTAATAATGCTCTTCCTTTGTGCAATAATAAAAAGCATGCTTAGAATTTTCTTGCTATTGTTAATCATGAAAAGCATGCTAATAATAAATTTTATTATTTATGAGCAAAATCTTATGAATTTAGTCTTTAAAACAATTCTAGATTAATTAACTCTAGGACTACCACACCTAAGGATAGGAAGATGGAGAACAATCAAGGCATTAACCCTAAGAAGGGTAGGCATATGCCTATAAAGAAGAACAATGTCCAAAAGAACAATGGACAATCAAAAATTAAGAAGTTAGAAATAAAAAATCAAGCTTTAAGATCTAAGCTTGATAAAAATGGAAAAGACTCTTAAGAGAATGGAAAAGATGCTTAGTGAGTCTAGTAGTCAAAATCTAGGTGTTTGTGGAAAGGAATCAACTAAGGACAAGAAAGGTTTGGGCTATAAACCAAAGTCCAAGGAATCAACACGATCCTACCACAATATTCTATTTAACTATGGAACAAGTCCTAGGTGTAGGACCAAGTAACGCCAGAGGGGGGGGGGGTGAATAGCATTTTAAAACTTTCTTTTCTTCGTTAAAATCAACGCTTGCAGCGTATATAAATAAAGACAAAACACAAGAACAAGTTTATTTTTACTTGGTTCACAACCAACCAGTTGCTAGTGTTGGTGCAACAATACTCCAAGCATTTATATGTTTTGATGTTTGGATAATCATCTAAGTTAGGCAATATCTTGTGATCTAATTGTGAATATGCTTTAAGTGACAGGGAAATCCAAGGATAAAGCCTTGGTAAAAGAGAAGTCTAAGTATGATCTTGGCAAGGGAAGTCCAAGGGATGGACTTGGCAGCATAAGACCAAGCTTGTAGTCTTGGCAGCGTAAAGTCCAAATGAACTTTGGCAAAGGAAGTCCAAGTATGATCTTGGCAAAGGAAGTCCAAGGGATGGACTTGGCAGCGTAAGACCAAGCCTGTAGTCTTGGCAGCATAAAGTCCAAGTGAACCTTGGCAAAGGAAGTCCAAAGTAAGGTCTTGGCAGCATAAGTCCAAGCTTGTAGTCTTGGCAGCGTAAAGTCCAAGCATTTGGCAACCCAAGACATGACGAAACCGAAGGAGGCTCTTGGAAGCAAAGCGCAAAGGATGAACAAGTCGCGGACTCGGAGGGATCCTGAAGGCGCAAGGCTTAATGAGGAGCTAGAAGGTTGAGTCTAGGTCTAGGGTGTAAAATCAAGTGTGAATTACTCAGATAGTATCGATCGACCGATCGATGTATCGATCCGACCGGGTCAGGCGTCGATCGAGTCGGTGAAACCACGGCCATCGATCGACTACCTTGAGGCGCCGATCGGTCGATGATCACCGACCGTTGCTCAGTAGCTGATCGATCAAGGAGAAAATCGCCAGAATACGGTCTCGCTCGACCATCGCCTGATCACTGATCGATCACTCCATCATCGGTGATGGAGGGATCGATCGATCACCCGCCATTGGAAAATCGACTCTGATCTGCGATGGTCGGCCGCTGGTTGAGCCGGACCAGTGATCGATGATGAGCATCAGTCGACTGATCGAGGCCCAACGGGAAAAACAGCCCCTCTTCTATAAGAAGGGGCCTTGGGAAGCTTGGTGAAGCTAGTGCTCTCATTCCTAACTACACCCTCGTGCTCACCAAGCTTTCCTAAGTGTTTTAGTGATTCAAAACCTCCTCTTCTCTTGTTCTTAATCATCCATCATTGTAAAGAAGAGGAGAGCATTGTAAGAAAGGTTTCTCCACCTTGGTTCATCCAAAGGAGAATATAGTGAAGCTTGGCTAGGACTAATCCACCTTACGGATTGCCGTGGAGTAGGAGCGTCATCTCCGAATCACGTACATCGGGTGTTAGCGTTTGGTTTCTTATTCGTATTCGTTTTCGTATTTGTATTGCTTCCGCTAACTTACTTGTAGAAACAAAGAAAGGCTAATCACCCCCCCTCTAGTCGTTACAAGGGTCCTAACAAGTGGTATCAGAGCCCGAATAGCTTGGAAGATCTCACCATCAACCAAGG
Organism: Wurfbainia villosa; assembly: GCA_025175895.1. Classification (NCBI taxonomy): domain Eukaryota; kingdom Viridiplantae; phylum Streptophyta; class Magnoliopsida; order Zingiberales; family Zingiberaceae; genus Wurfbainia; species Wurfbainia villosa. The sequence goes on from CM046005.1 coordinate 4,596,558, forward strand.
CATCAATGGCTCTTCAAGAGGGATATAGCACCGCCAAGCCACCACTCTTTGATGGAAGTCACTTTGCATATTGGAAAGGTAGGATGAAGTATTATCTAATGAGCAATATTGAAATTTGGCATAGTGTTGTAGATGGCTTCGAGGAACCGGTGGATGAACAAGGAAACCCTATTTCAAGCAAGGATTGGACAAGGGAAATGAATAGGCGATTCGAGTCAAATGCAAAGGCGGTACTCACCATTCAATGCGGTATTACCATGGAGCAACTCAACAAGGTGGGGCCTTTCGAATCCGCCAAGGAGCTATGGGAAAAGCTCATTGAGCTAAATGAAGGTTCCAAGGAGTCAAAGAGGGCCAAGAAGGACCTACTAATTGGACAACTTCAAGCCTTCCAAATGAAGATGCATGAAACCGTAAGCCAAATGCATGGAAGGTTCAAGGAGATTGTGAACGGACTCCACATCATAGGTGAGCGAGTTGACAACCGGGACTTGGTAAGGTATATTCTTCAAGCATTTCCTAGAAATTCCTTATGGACTTCTATAGTTGATGCCATTAAGGTAACTAGGGATCTTTCTCAAATTAAAATTGATGAATTATTTTGTGAGTTTGAATTACATGAGCAAACTAACATGTCCTCTAAGGAAAAGGGTTTAGCTCTATTTGTTGAAAAGAAGGAAAAGAAGAAGAAGGAAAGAAAAGAAGCATCATCATCATCCGAATCGGAGCATGATTCAAGTAGTGATGAAGACTCGTCTAGTGAGATGGCAAATTTCGTCAAGAAGCTCTATAGGAAATCAAAGGAGTTCAAGAGTAAAGAAGCAAGGAAGGGGTCTCATTCTTCAAAAGGTAAGTTTAGTGGTAATTCAAGTTTCAATAATAATGTGATTTGCCATGCTTGCAACAAGAAGGGGCACATAAAGTCAAATTGCCCGGAGCTAAAGAAGAAGGAGGAAAAAGAAAAGAAAAAGAAGGACAAGAAGGAGAAGAAGAAGAAGGAGGCCATGGTGGCTCAAACCACATGGGACACACCAAGTGTTGAAGACTCCTTCTCCGATGATGAACTTTGCCACATCACACGCCATGTGGTACTCATGGCCCTAGGAGATGACTCCGGTACATCAAGCCAAGAAGACTCCTCAAGTGATAAATCGTCATCTAGTGACGATGAGGTAATGAACTCTCCCAAAGTTAAGCTTCTTTATCAATCAATTGCTTATCTTAAAGAGGCTCTAGATAAGTCTAGATCTAAGGTTAAGAGCATGAAGGTAGAACTAAAGGCAATTAGGAATGAAAAACCTTCACATATCGATCCTTGCATGCTTAAGGAAGAGAATGACAAACTTAAGGATGAGGTTGTTGAGCTAAAAGCATGTTTAGAAAAATTTTCAAATGGCTTAAAATGTCTTGATATGATCCTTAGTCGACAAAGAGTCGTTTACAACAAGGCCGGTTTAGGATATAAGCCAAAAGAAAAAGAAGTTGCTTATATTTCATTGATTAATAGGAAAGCAACCGTTAAGGGAAAGGTTAAGAAGGCATGGGTACCTAAGAAGTTTTTACTTAATGTTACCGGTCCAAATGTTTGGGTACCAAAAGCTTGTGTTTTTCATGTGATTTAGGTAGGAGAGCAAGGTATGTGGATTGTGGATAGCGGTTGCTCAACACATATGACCGGGGATGTGAGCAAGTTCTCCACAATTAAGTATGTGAAGAAGGGAGCGGTGTCCTTTGGGAATAGTGGAAAACTCAAGATATTAGGTAGAGGTACAATTGAGGTATCCCCTAAAATTGTCATTCACAAAGTCTTACTAGTTGAAAATATGAAATTTAATTTATTAAGTGTTAGTCAACTTTGTGATGCAAACTATCATGTCTCGTTTGAATCCTCTAAATGCATGATTAGGCACAAGGAATTAAATGATTGTATGTTAGTTGGATATAGGAAATCAAACATTTATTATGTTGATCTTTCATATGCTTCTAACATTTCTACTAAGTGTCTTGTTGCAAAAGAAGAGGAAAGTTGGCTATGGCATAGGAGATTGGGGCACATCAACATGAAAAACATAGCCAAGGTAGCTAAGATGGAGTTGGTCAAAGGCCTACCAAAGATCAAGTATGTCAAGAACAAAATGTGTGATGCATGCCAAGAAGGAAAACAAACAAAAGCATCACACAAAGGTAAAACCCTAACTAATACCTCTTTACCATTAGAATTGTTGCATCTTGATTTATTTGATTGCCATAGTACTCCATCTTTAAATGGTAACAAATATTGTTTGGTTATAGTAGATGATTTTTCTAGGTATACTTGGGTTTATTTTATGAAACATAAGGATGATACCTTAGAAATAATCATAGGATTTAGTAAAAGGGTTGAAAATGAAAAGAGTCTCAAAATCAACCGGATCCGTAGTGATCATGGTGGTGAATTTGAGAATTCAAAATTTTCACAATTTTGTTTAGAGCAAGGGTACAAGAATGAGTTCTCTTGTCCTAGAACACCCCAACAAAATGGGGTGGTGGAAAGAAGAAATCGTGTCCTACAAGAGGCGGCTAGGGCTATGCTTAATGCATATTCTCTACCTAGCTACTTGTGGGCGAAAGCGGTTAATACCGCTTGCTATATCCAAAATAGGGTTCAAATTCATAGGTTTTTAGGAAAAACACCATTTGAATTATGGAATGGGACTATTCCCACAATTCATTATTTCAAAGTCTTTGGATGTAAGGTTTATATTTTAAACACCAAAGATAATTTAGGAAAATTCAAATCCAAAGCGGATGAGGGAATCCTAGTTGGATACTCATCTACAAGTAGAGGTTATAGAGTCTACAATAAAAGAACCCAAGGGATTGAGGAATCTTCTAATGTTCAATTTGATGAAACCACTAGTACCTACCCTAGAAAGTCCTCCATTGATAAGGATATTAATGACAATAATCAAGGCATTACCCAAAAACTTTAAAATTTGACGATTAGGGGTAATGATCAAGGGGGAGGAAGAGGAGATTCCGATGATGAAAGGAGGGTGGAAGATAACCATGATCAATTTGAAATCCCCTCTAGAACCCTAAGAATTCATCAAGATCATCCACTTGACCAAGTAGTAGGAGAACTATCTCAAGGAGTAAGAACTAGGTCATTTCATAGACCTCCTACTAGTCAAGTCGCTCTCATTTCACAAATTGAGCCCAAATCGATCAATGATGCATTACATGATCCGGATTGGATTTTGGCAATGCAAGATGAATTGGCTCAATTTGAGAGGAGTCAAGTATGGGAGTTAGTACCTAGACCGAATGATAGCACCATAATTACCACAAGATGGGTTTTTAGGAATAAGCTAGATGACCAAGGAAATATCACTAGAAATAAGGCTAGGTTGGTTGCTAGAGGATTTAATCAAGTTGAGGGTCTTGACTATGATGAGACTTATGCCCCGATTGCTAGGTTAGAATCTATTAGAATTCTCTTAAGATATGCTTCTTATATGGGATTTAAACTTTACCAAATGGATGTTAAATCGGCATTCTTAAATGGTTATATTAAGGAGGAAGTATATGTAGAGCAACCACCCGGATTTGAGAACATAGATTATCCAAACCATGTATGTAAGCTTAGGAAAGCACTATATGGGTTAAAACAAGCTCCCCGGGCATGGTATGAAAGATTGTCATCTTTCTTAATTTCTAAGGATTTTAGAAGAGGCCAAGTAGATCAAACTTTGTTTATAAAGTCAACATTAAAGGATATATTCATAGCCCAAGTATACGTTGATGACATCATTTTTGGGTCAACAAATGATAATCTTCTTCAAGACTTTATAAAAAATATGGAAAATGAATTTGAAATGAGTTTAGTTGGAGAGCTTACCTTTTTCCTAGGTTTACAAGTCAAACAAACCAATGAAGGTATTCATATTTATCAAACCAAATATGCAAATGAAATGATCAAGAAATTTAGTTTAGAGAATGCCAAAATTGTAACCACTCCTATGGCCACTAGCACTAGAATAGATAGTGATCATGAAGGAAAATCAATTGATCTTAAACTTTATAGGAGTATGATTGGTAGCCTACTATATCTAACCGCTAGTAGACCCGATATCTTATTTGCGGTAGGTATGTGTGCTAGATACCAATCTTGTGCCAAAGAATCACATTTAGTAGCCGTTAAGAGAATTTTAAGATATATTAAAGGCACCCTAAATGTAGGACTTTGGTATCCTAGGACTAGGTCGTTTGAATTGCTTGGGTATACCGATTCCGATTATGCCGGGTGCAAATTGGATAAGAAGAGTACTAGTGGTGGATGCAAATTTCTTGGATCCTCCCTAGTGAGTTGGAGTAGTAGGAAGCAACATTGTGTTGCTTTATCAACCACCGAAGCCGAATATGTGGCTATGGGTAGTTGTGTAGCTCAATTACTTTAGATGAGACATACTCTTGTGAACTATGAGCTACACTGCTCTAACATTAAAGTTTATTGTGATAATGTGAGTACCATCAATTTGACCAAAAATCCGGTACATCACTCTAGGACCAAGCACATTGAAGTGAAACATCACTTCATAAGAGATCATGTGGCAAGAGGGGACATTGAACTAAATTATGTAGAACCTAAGTCCAACCTTGCCGATATCTTCACCAAAGCTCTTCCCGAAACTGAATTTTCATCATTAAGGAGAGAGCTTGGTATGTGCTTTGTAAAGTAAAATTCTAGGTATGCATGATCCTATATTTATATGTTAGCATTATACCTTGATACATCTCACAAAAGCCTTAAGAAACCTTGATTTTTGTATTGAGACACTTAGAAACATGTGAGATGATAGGGAAGGTGTACTTGGCTCATCATGCTTGTTATGATGCATTACTATGAGCCAATGACACACCTAGAGACATAAATACCTTATGGACCAATCATTGGGAAGGCTTGTATTCAAGTAATGGATACATAGCTCTAAGATCATGGTTGGAAATTTCAAATCATATATATTTTAAACTATATTCATTATATTTTGAAAAATAGTTTTCAAGTGGAACACAAAAGTGATACAAAGTGTGCAAAATCTTTAGAACTTTTGTTAGGTTCCAAGTTTGTGTCAATATGGAAATATGGAGAACATATATTTTTAAAACTATTTTTCCTTAATAAAGTATGATCTCAGAAATGTGTACACAAAATTTCGTGATTTTTTGAGGTTTCTAGAATTTCTAACGCATTTCTGAAGTTGGGCTGAAAAGGCTGAAATTTCGATTTCAGGCGTAGCAGTCGACTGATACACTGTATTTTCTGATAAACAGCTCCATTTTGTGATATTTAGTGTATCGTTGATGTCCTAAAACTATAGTATGATAATATTGCGTATACACAAAGTTTTAGGACTAATTAATGCAGTATTTTAGGGGGAGTTTCATAAATTATATCTTATATCTTTTTCATCCCCAAAACCATTGTTGGTGCAAAGTTAGGACTTAACTTTTGAATTTTTGATTATGCTTTGCTTCAAATATTATTTACACATCCTATCTTGGATTAAGGGGGAGCTTAATTTCAATCTTATACATTAGTCCAAGATCCAACACCTTTAACTCTTTCATTATTGAATCCTTCTCTTTTTGATGTATGTCAAAGGGGGAGAAGGAATGTTTAAGTTAGATGATTATGTGTGTATCTTTAAAGACCTAACTTAAATGATTGTCAAACATCAAAAAGGGGGAGATTGTTGGTGCAACAATGCTCCAAGCATTTATATGTTTTGATGTTTGGATAATCATCTAAGTTAGGCAATATCTTGTGATCTAATTGTGAATATGCTTTAAGTGACAGGGAAATCCAAGGATAAAGCCTTGGTAAAAGAAAAGTCCAAGTATGATCTTGGCAAGGGAAGTCCAAGGGATGGACTTGGCAGCATAAGACCAAGCTTGTAGTCTTGGCAGCGTAAAGTCCAAATGAACCTTGGCAAAGGAAGTCCAAGTATAATCTTGGCAAAGGAAGTCCAAGGGATGGACTTGGCAGCGTAAGACCAAGCCTGTAGTCTTGGCAGCATAAAGTCCAAGTGAACCTTGGCAAAGGAAGTCCAAAGTAATGTCTTGGCAGCATAAGTCCAAGCTTGTAGTCTTGGCGGCGTAAAGTCCAAGCATTTGGCAACCCAAGATATGACGAAACCAAAGGAGGCTCTTGGAAGCAAAGCGCAAAGGATGAACAAGTCGCGGACTCGGAGGGATCCTGAAGGCGCAAAGCTTAATGAGGAGCTAGAAGGTTGAGTCTAGGTCTAGGGTGTAAAATCAAGTGTGAATTACTCATACTTGATAAGTATCACGATCGATACGATGTATCGACCGGGTCGCGCTCGATCGAGTCAGGTGAAACTCGGCCATCACCGCTTCGCCTTAGTCGAAGGCGATCGTGATCGATAGTAATCGGCGATCGTCAGGCAGCAAATCGATCGATCAAGGAGAAAATCGCCACGCACGCGCTCGCTGACTTATCGCCTGATCACTGATCGATCACTCCATCGATCGGTGATGGAGGGATCAGTCGACTGATCACCTGGCCATTGGAAAATGCGGCTACAAATCTCCGCGGATCTGCATGGTCAAAAGTCGTTGGCTTCGGCGGCAGTCGACTGATGATGAGCATCAGTCGACTGATCGAGGCCCAACGGGAAAAACAACCCCTCTTCTATAAGAAGGGGCCTTGGGGAGCTTGGTGAAGCTAGTGCTCTCATTCCTAACTACACCCTCGTGCTCACCAAGCTTTCCCAAGTGTTTTAGTGATTCAAAACCTCCTCTTCTCTTGTTCTTAATCATCCATCATTGTAAAGAAGAGGAGAGCATTGTAAGAAAGGTTTCTCCACCTTGGTTCATCCAAAGGAGAATATAGTGAAGCTTGGCTAGGACTAATCCACCTTACGGATTGCCGTGGAGTAGGAGCGTCATCTCCGAATCACGTACATCGGGTGTTAGCGTTTGGTTTCTTATTTCTTATTCGTATTCATTTTCGTATTTGTATTGCTTTCGCTAACTTACTTGTAGAAACGAAGAAAGGCTAATCACCCCCTCTAACCGTTACAAGGGTCCTAACAGCTAGTCCAAGGCCCCGCGATCCTTGATCGCTTCCGATGGACAATTCACTAAAAGGTCTCTTCCTCGTTAGAGGTAAGAGACAAACGAACGGTACAAAGAATGTAGAGGACAAGGTAACACTCCTACCCCTTCTATTAGCAATGAAAAAGTACAAAGAATAAGAATAATATTAACTAAACAAAACACTACTGACTTAAGTGAATGAGTTATTGAAGCATGATCGGCGTAACGACATTGTTGCATGATGAAGAGCACTTGGATCGATGGAGCACTTTTGGAAGCCTTTCAAGTTAATAAAAAAGAGTGATTTGTGTCTCCTTTTATAGCCTTTTGAACCTCATCTTGTTGAGATCTAGATCTGAGTCAAACATCCACATCACCCCTCCTTTGGTGGATCTTATCTTGACTCTCCTCGAAGTGATCAACTTGACTAGCAATCGACTGATGTCATACAACAATCGACTGATGGTAGTTCAATCAACTGTCATTTCCCTCCAGTCGACTAATATCTTGATAGCTCACCTACAACACATGGTTAGCAAAAAAATCTTTATTGATAATAAATTTGATGGTCCTGTACTGTCCAATCTCGACTTAGACCTTCCTCTGGAAGTCTTAGTCGGATCACCGCCTACTGTTGTCCCCGTACGGAGAACACGTCCTTACCATCACTCCACACATAGAGCTTACCTTTGGTCCTTCTGACCTGTCGCTTAGCTTCCAGTCACCACCGAGGTTCCTCGACTCCCTGAGGTTCTCCTGGTGTCACCCGACCATCGAGATTTCTCGTCCCGAGATTCTCCTGGCGTCGTTGACCTTAACAAAGCCTAATACACTACCTGCACACTCAACATCACATATGAGACAACAAGATAGCTTAACTTTGAATTTTTTTCATTATCAAAACCTAGATTCGATTATTTAGTGCCCCTGTACCAACAATCTCTCATTTTTTAATCTGTGATAAACCAATTCAAAGTTAAGATAAAATAAGCATTAATCATTAATAAAATATTTTTCAAAACCTCCCCCTTAACCCTAGGTGAGTTTAAAAAATTAACCTCTCAACTTTAATCTTAATTTTAACCTTTCTCCTCCTTTGTCATATATCAAAAATAATTACATGAGGGGTGATTTTCTAAGATTAATATTTAAACATATATAAGGAAGAGAATCTTGTGCAATTTCAAACTCTAATAAACTTTTCAAAAACACATTATAAGTTCAAAAGATAAGGGACATGATTATAAGTTTTTATGAATCCAAGCATGTGCCCTTTTTATAAAATAATATATACTTTGAAGTTAATTTCAATTTATTAATTTAAGTCCTAAGGATCGTATACCAACCTAGAGGTAACTAGAGGTGTAAGATCAATTTAAGTTTTTCTTTTCCCTCTGCACCAACAATATTAAACTTACTTTATGTTTGTGAAAGAGTGTATGGTAGAGTAATTTTTGAAAATATTATAAACATAATCTAGATATTACAAGCTCATTTTATAAAAGTTACATTTTGAATGCATACACTCAATTAACTATTGTGTTTAATTTTATACCTTACAAAAAGGATTCAATAAATATAATTTCAAAATACTTTGAAGACTTATTAATTTTTTTAAAAGAGTTGCAAAAATAAATAACAAATTTTAACCTTTCATATTAGTATTTCCCCCTTAACTTGCCCTGCTTTTTAGGACATTCTAGTTACCTAAGTCTAGAGGGTTTAGGAGTCTAAGATTGACCTAAGAATTAAATGTCTAGTATTAGTCAACCAATCAAGTAACTATAGATTTCCAAAGATTAAATATAACTACACGCAATAATCATGAAAATAAATATTTTTATAGATTTTGAAAATATTTCAAAAATTATGTTATTTTTATTTTAATTGTCCTTAACATCTCACCTATTTTATGTGTCTCAACACATGTTAACCTTATGTGTTTTGTGAGATGGTTTTCAATTTTACTTAGTTAATTTTAATGATTTAAAAATTAATTAATCTTAGGTTAGATTCAGATTTAACCTTAGTTAGCTAAGTGGACCTTTCAAAAGATGGCTTCTAGGTCATGGTGAGGCACAGAGACCTTCTTTGATCGGAACAACGACCACTTCCTTAAACAAAGTCAACTTAAGAAATTATGCACTTAATTCACTTTAGGATTACGTCTTGGTCTAACTAGTTTAGGTTGTGGTGAGGTAGCTTCAGCTAGTTCCACTTAGCCAAGTGCACCAAGCTAGATACTCCTTATCTAATCCGTATACACGAGACTTCGTTTCCCTAACATACTATCATCTCACCGCGTCCTGATACTATGTTGTCAAGGTTAATTAACCATTAGTCCTATCTAACTGTTCTAAATTAAGTAAATAAAAACTAACTAAGCATGCAAAGATAAATTAATCAAGTAATTGAGCACACAATTTTAGTATTGGCTCCCCCTAGATCATTGAAATGATATAGTCTATCCGCATAGTGGATTTGATCCTTGGGAACCCAATACTTGGTTGAACCTAGTTGTGAGTTTAGAATGGTCTTAGGTACCCATGCTTGGACTCTTCTATTATTACAATTTACAATTGACATGTAAGATCTATTTATTGTTCTAAACCCGAGTCCGACGTTATTGTACACGGCTCTTTATGATCCAAGAAGTAGATCAAGACCCTTGGATCCCAATGTGAACCTTTCCAATGACTTCATAAGCTCTTGAACTTGTCCTTTCAAGAGAGAATTCTCTTCCTCAAGTTTTTCAACTTGAGTTGAGTTTTCCTCTTGAACTTGACTAGTTTGAAGAGGTTAGGGTAGCCTCATGCTTGAGGAGTTTAACTTCCTTAAGCAATGACTCAACTTTAGACTCGGACTTAGCTAATTTCTTATCTAAGAATTTAATGACATTGTATAAGTATTAATTAAAGATCGACTCACCTCGATTGAACCTTCTGAACCAGATACAGATCCGTGGCTTGTCTTGAATTGTAGCATAATGTCAGATCTAGAATCGGACTCGGACTCGGACTCTGCTCCATGAATGCCAAATTATTGATTTGATCCTCTTCTTCTTTCGAGGTTTCCTCCCAAGTCGCATTGAGTGTCTTCTTGGTTTGCGATTGCTTGTTCTTTAGCCTCGGACACTTAGATTTGAAGTGACCTCTCTTATTGCACTCGTATCACTTGTAATTTTGATTTTGGTTGGATCTCTTCTCCTTAGTTTGCTTGATGAATCACCTTCTATTCTTGATCATCTTTCAAACTAGATTGACTAGCTCAGTCTCCATTTCTTTGTCTACTTCTGATTCATACTCGTCTTCTTCGAAAGGAGGCTTGCTTTTTACCTTTCTTCTTCCTACATACAAAGCAATACCTTTCTCAACTGGGGCCAAATTAGATTGCTCATGTAGTTCGAATTCGGAAAGCAACTCATTTAATCTAATTTTAGACAAGTCCCTAGAAACTTTGTAAGCATCAACCATGGGTGCCCACAAAGTCGTCCTAGGAAAAGCTCTTAGAGTGTACATTATCACATCGTGGTTCTCCAACTTTTGTTAAATGGCATGAAACACGTTTAATATATCTTGAATGCACACGTGTAGCTGGCTAGCAGTCTCATTTTTCTACATCTTTAGATTGTACAATTTATTTACTAGCAAGTCCCTTTTACATACCTTTGCATCGGACGCCCCTTCATGAAGCTCGATTAGCTTGTTCCAGAGGTCTTTGGCACTAATAAATGGTCCAATTCGATTGAGTTCCTCCTTGGACAAGCCGCATCATCTTCGATTTGCCTCTTGGTTGCATTGGTCCACTTGTCGCAGTCCATGAATTCTCCTTCTTCATTAGTTGGTAGATTGAACCCCATCTGAATAAAAATCCACATCTCAACTTGGGTCTTAAGATAGCACTCCATCTGACCCTTCCAATAACGGAAGTCATCTCCATTAAAGAACGGAGGTCGGATGGTGTTGTACCCTTGAAGATGGGCCATTGATTATCTTGCAAAACAAAAATACAAATCAAAAAAAAGTTCCAAGACTTAGTCTTGGATTAGTAATGCAAGAAATAATGATAAACGACAAAAAAAAAAGAAATAAAAAGCTAAGCAAAAACTAAACACTTACAACTTTCGATGTCCCCAAAAAGGTATTAAACGACATTTTTTGGGGTCAAAAGCAGCTTGTTATGGAGTATACCCTGGTAAGATGTGTAGATCTTCGAGAGAGCTTCGATTTAGTGGGTAACACATTTTGTGGGTCCACTTGTATCAAAAGTTACGCCCGTTTTACCATCAACTACTCTAGATGCGCTTGGTTCGGTTGTAGAACTTTAGATACTTGCAAACACACAAACAAAAAACAATGTGTTAGTTCCTATAAGATTCACATATTTCCACAATGGCATGATATTGTCCACTTTGGGCCTAAGCCCTCATGGTTTTTTTTTTGGACTTTACCCAAAATGCCTCATTCCAATGGAGATATTTTTTTATCTTATTAGAACAGGATCTTTTCCATGTCTTATTAATGTGGGACTTTGATTGTATTCCTCATACTCCCAACAATCCTCCCCTCAAACGAAGGACCACATTGACCCACCCTCAAGCCTATCCGTCCTCCAAGGACATCCTCTGCTTGATGTTCGATCCTCAACCTACCAGAACTTCCTGCCAAGTGTTTGGTCCTCTTGACCCAGTTGGACTGTCTGCCAGTTGTCCAACCCTTCTGGCCCAACTGGACTTCCTGCCAGTTGTTCGGTCCTCCCGACCCCCAATGGCATGATATTGTCCACTTTGGGCTTAAGCCCTCATGGTTTTGTTTTTGGGCTTTACCCAAAATGTCTCATTCCAATAGAGATATTTTTTTATCTTATAAGCACATGATCTTTTCCATGTCTTACCAATGTGGGACTTTGATTGTATTCCTCATACTCCCAACATAATGTACCAAGACTTGGTCTTGGATTAGTAGTGCAGGAATAAAAAATTTAAACAATAAACACAAAAAGAAAAGTGCTCGACCGATGGTTGCACCAAATCTGAGCACCCCCGCTCTGATACCAATTGTAGGATTGAGTAACGCTAGAGGGAGGGGTGAATATGGTTTTAAGAATATGGTTTTAAAACTTTCTTTTCTTCATTAAAATCAAAGCGCGCAACGTAAATAAATAAAGACAAAACACAAGAACAAGTTTGTTTTTACTTGGTTCACAACCAAACGGTTGCTAATCCAAGGCCCCGCGATCCTTGATCACTTTCGATGGACAATTCACTAAAAGGTCTCTTCTTCATTGAAGGTAAGAGATAAACTAATGGTACAAAGAATGTAGAGGATGAGGTAACACTCCTACCCCTCCTCTTAGCAATGAAGAAGCACAAAGAATAAGAACAATATTAACTAAACAAAATACTACCGACTTAAGTGAATGAGTTGTTGAAGCACGGTCAGTGTAACGACGTCGTTGTGTGATGAAGAGCACTTGGATCGATGGAGAACTTTTGGAAGCCTTTCAAGTTAATGAAAAAGAGTGATTTAGAAGCCTTTTATTGCCTTTTGAACCTCATCTCATTGAGATCCATATCTGGGTCAAACATCCACATCACCCCTCCTTTGGTGGATCTTATCTTGACTCTCCTCGAAGTGATCAGCTTGACTAGCAGTCGACTGATGTCATACAACAGTCGACTTCCATTTCCCTCCAGTCGACTAATATCTTAATAGCTCACCTGCAACACATTGTTAGTACAAAAATCTTTATTTATAGTAAATCTGACGATCCTGTACTATCCGATCTCGACTTAGACCTTCCTCCGAAAGTTCTAGTTGGATCGTTGCCTATGGTCATCCTCGTACGGAGGACACATCCTTACCATCACTCTACATTTGGAGCTTACCTTTGGTCCTTCTGACCTACTGCTTAGCTTCCGGCCACCACCGAGGTTCCTCAACTCCCCGAGGTTCTCCTGGTGTCACCCGACACCAAGGTTTCTCGTCTTGAGATTCTCCTAGCGTCGTTGACCTTAGCAAAGCCTAATACATTACCTTTACCTATACACTCAACATCACATATGAGGCATTATCAAAACCTAGGTTTGATTATCTGGTGCTCCTGCACCAACACTAGGTCTAGAAAAACCAAGGTCACAAGGGAAGTCATCCCTAGAGTTGACCATGGTAAGTGTCTAGTGGCTAAGGTTTCCAAAAAACCTAGGAAAGTCACTAAGAATATTACAAGGGAGGAAATCCCTAGGGTTAACCAAGGTAAGACCACAATGACCAAGGCTTCTAAGCCTAGGAAAGTCATTAGGAAGGTACCAAGGAAGGTCATCCCTAGTGAATACCTACAAACCCCAAGGAGTTCCAATAGGTATTGGATTCCTAGGAGCGTGATCCCCTCATGTTAGATGGGTTTAAAATGTGTTAACTCAAGATGAAAAGGTAATTAGCCTAACCATAGTAAAGTTGACACTTTAAGGCATTTTCAAGATATTGTTATACTCTAGAAATGAAATTAGAATTATATCCTAAAAGAGTTTAGGTGTGTCAATGGATTTAATGGAAAACAAAAATTGATCAAAAATTGGCACAAATAGCTTAGAGTCAAAAGTGCGCCAAATTTGGGATATGAGCATACTTAAGGGATTTAGATAAGCATTATGGCAAGTGGATACCCTAGCAAGTGGCAAATTAGGTTTAAAATTAGGTATTTTTATACCTTGATATTATAAAATTTGCTATGCTTTGTTTGTCATATATCATGTCATGATATCATGCTTTATCTGATCATTTTATAATATCATGATAATACTTAGATTAATTTTTAGTATGCTATGAAATCATGCATCATTGGCACATGCTTTAAATTATGCAATCTATTATGACATGATCATCATTCATGCATTAAAATTAATCAAAATGAATTTAAGGACAAATGACATGATTTGAAGTCCCAAGATAAGGGAATCAAATTGGATATGTCTAGATAGCAATGCATGAACTCTTAGATTAGGGAAGAACCAAACTCACATCTCACAAAGACTATAAGAAGACATGTGTGTATTGATACACTCTAGATACATGTGAGATGCTAAGTGGATGAATTAAGTTCATGTGTTCATATGGTACACCAAAATGAATTTAGACTCTTTCAATCATAAGGTTAAATCATGAGGTAAACTAGTATACAAGTTATGTATACTTAACCCATAGACCATGATTGAAATTAAAGCTTGAAAACCATTTTTAAAAACCTTAGTGAAGTCTATCTTTTATTAGCAATCACCATTGAGAAGATTAGCATAAAGTTAGACAAAATATTGAAGTTTTAATACTTTTGAAATTTGTATCATTTTTTTAATTTAATGGGTATTTTCATATAAAAATATTTTTTCCCAATTGTACTTACCATAAGTAATATACATATGAAATTTCAAGATTTTTTAAAATACATATATTTATTTATACATTTCTGAAAAATATCTAAAAAACTCTAATTTTTAAAAAATCAGAGTTCAGTCGACTGTTATATGCAGTTAGTCAACTAGTGATGATCTAAGTCGACTGTTTATCAACAAAGTCGACTGTTGGATCTGATTTCGACTGAACAATATTTGTTTAGCCATTTATCAGCACCCTTAGGCTATTCTAACTACTCCTAACCCTATGATATGCTTAAACACGCATTAGAAGGGTGAGATTTTCATTGAAAATGAAAAGGAGAGTTACTTAGGGTGTAATTCGAACTTTTAAGGGATGTAAACTCAAGATTGAACTTATATCCACATTTTTGAAATTTTAGTTTTCCTATTGGCTTAGGAACCCTCCAAATACATTGTTGGTGCAATGGTCAAGGGAGAGCAAACCTTTAGGGGGAGTTTGTCCATCAAGGAATGATGGATGAAAGTTAGAAAGGGAGAGAAATGAAGAATTACTTTCATTTAGTGATAAGGGTTGTATCACTAGGGAGAATGAAGGCATGTAGGATGAATTTTGACACAAGAGAGAGAATGAAGGATTTCATTGGAAGATGAGAAACTTTTTGATGTGTGTCAAAGGGGGATAAATGGAAGGGTTTAAGTTATGCTCAAGATGCTTAGTGCATAAAGATATCCTATAAATCCAAATATACACAAAACCCTAAAAATTTCAAAAATTGAAATTCTGAAGTTAGGAATTCTTCATTATGCTTTGTCATAAGAAGAAGGAAGTTGAGCATATTGGCTAACCTAATTTAAAGTATTGTCAAACATCAAAAAAGGGACCCAGATCACGATTGACCAGACTCAAGTGAGACTTGAGTAGTGTTTTGATGCTTGATAATGTGCTTGAGTGTGGATGATAGTATGACTATAGGATGGTATGAGACATCTGTAGTCATATGGAGATGGGCGTGAAGTCAAGGAAGTCAAGGTTGACTAGATACTTAACGAGGAAAAATCCAAGTGGGACTTGGTGATGGAAAGTCCAAGAGTGGAGTCTTGGCCATGTTAGTCCAAGTGTATAGTCTTGGCAACGAAAGTGTAAGTATAGATACTTGGCACAGGAAGAGAAAACCTCCTGGTAGGTCAAGAGTGACTGGATGACTAGATAAGAAAAGACTCGGTAGGTCAAGGAGACCATGCTTGGCAAGGAAAGTCTCGGCAGGTCAGGGAGATCGTGCTTGGCAAGGCAAGACCCGGCTAATCAGGGAGATCAAGCTTGACAATAGAAGTCCTTGTAGGTCACGGTTGACTAGATGCTAGGCAAACGAGGAAAGTTCAAGTATTGATACTTAACAAAAGGAAAGCCCAAGGGCGGAGCCTTGGCAATGGAAGTTCCGGAGGCGCAACATCTTAGCAATGAAAATCCGATAGCATGATTAGGTCGATTGAAGCACTTGGAGATTAGGGACAAGGGTGAGGAGTTGTTAACTCAAACCTAGGGAATGAGACTGATAGAAGTGGATAGAAAGCTTAGGTCTAAGCTAAAGGTGAGCATCAAGTATGAGAGGGAACATACTTGGGTTAAACCTCATGGTTGAGGTGCGACAGTCGACTAAAGGATTTGCCCAGTCGACTGGTCCAGTGAAGCCAACTCCCGCTGTGAGGTTCAGATTTTAGATTGGGTGCTCGATATTGTGTGGCTCAAGAAACAACTATGGTGCTTGATAGTCGACTACTGTGGAGAGCAGTCGATTGGCCTACACTTGGGAAGTCTGAAGGGTTGTTGGGCGACGTGAGAAACAGTAGCTCAAACCCGCAGTTGACTGTTGTGGTAGAGCAGTCAACTAGACGCTTGACAGTGGCAGGTTAGAAGCAAGGCGCACTCGACCAACGCCTCGATTGTGTGAACAAAAGTCGATTGGGGTTGTGAGCATTCAACTATTATGTATCCGTTGAGTCGTGATCCATAGAAACAGTGGTGTTAGTAGTCGTTAGATTCGAGTGGAAGTCGACTGAGGATGATGAGCAGTCGACTGATAGGCGAGAAAGCAACTCGATGCGGAGCTTATAAAATGAGCTCAATGGGGAGATTTCCATAGCCAGTTCTTGAGGGTTTTGAAGGGGAAACATTGTTGTGATTCTAGACCTTCCAAGCATCTCAAAGCAACCAACAAGATCAAGCAAAGCTCTCTTCATTTGTAAAGTGCTTTTGTATTTACAGTCTATTTCTTTATATAGTATTTGCTTGTATTGTTGTAAGCTTTATTGTAAGAGGTTTCTCCACCTTCTGTGTCATACCGAGAAGGAGAAAGAGATTTAGTGGATTAGATACTAAAGTCCCATCGTGGAGTAGGAATCATAGGTTCCAAACCACGTAAAACTCTGTGTTGTGCTTATGAGTTTGTTTTGTATTTTCTTTATATCTATTTCCGTTGCTAACAATCTTGTAGACAAGTACAAACACAATTGAGCATACAAATCGAGGAATGCTATTTAACCCCCCCCCCCCCTCCCTCCCCCCCCCCCTCCCCCCCCCTCTAGCACACCATTGGTCCCAACAGTAGTAACATGGGTAGAATGACCAATGCTATCCTCCTTAAAGGATTTTTCTTTGAGTTTATCACTCCCACTTTCTTCAATGAATTTAGCATTACTCGTCTAGAAGAAGGAACTATTTAGGGAATGAAATTATAGGAATACCCTATTTTAGAAGTAAACTGCAATCTTAAGTATTTCACCCAACAAGAATTTTGATAAAGTAGTGAAAAATCAAATTCTTATCACTATATTCTTTGGGGTGTGGTTCCTTCGTTTAGTACCGGAGATGATGTACTAAACCACGATACAACACTTAGAAAGGTAATTTATCTCAGAAAGATAATTTTTTAATCAACTTTCCTTTGACATACTCTATGCAAACATCACGATCTACCACATCAAGGGAATCAAGGATTCTTCTAGGCATTATTTGAAGACATATCTCAACCACCTATGCTACAACATGGATAAATTCTCTTCCGTTGAGATTTGTACTTTTACTATGTATTGTTTTGTTGCAAAGCATGTAGGTGTTTTAGATTGTATAGTTTATCACTTAAGGAATTTTTGTCAATCAACATTGAATTTAGAAAATACTAAAAAAATTATTTCTAAATGAACAAAGACAACGATATTTGTCCAAATAATAAAAGAAATTAAGTTCCGTCTAAAGGATGGTACATTAAATTTATTTATCCAAATTCAAAATTGACATTGTTCCCTAATGTGGATATAACCTGGCCTATGAGACCCAGATAGTAATTAAGGAGGTGGAGTAGGGCCCAAGCTAAAGACTATATGCTGAATCGGGGAGTAGTATAACTCAAAAAGGGTTGAAATAAGTCAAGTTGGGATTAAAATGACTTGAGAAGGATAGAGATTTGTTAAGGCCGAGCCAGGTGCAAAGGCAACTCCGAAAGGATCCAAGACTAGAGTAGGCTGAGTCGGGTGCAAAGTTGACTCGGGAAGGGTACAAGACCGGAGTAGGCCGAGTCAAGGGGGCGAAGGCGACTCGAGAAGGGTCCAAGATGAGAGTAGGTTGAGTCTAATGCAAAGGTGACTCGAGAAGGGTTCAATATCGGAGTAGGTTGAATCGAGTGCGAAGTCAACTCGGGAAGGGTCTAAGACCGAAGTAGGCTGAGTCGAGTGTGAAGGCGACTCGGAAAGGGTCCAAGACCAGAGTAGACCGAGTCGAGGGGTGAAGGTGACTCGGGAAGGGTCAAGGGCCAGAGTAAGACTAGTTGGATGAGAAAAAACACTCAGGAAGCAAGGGCCACTTAGGATATTCCTTTCCTATATATGGAGTATGTTCGGTCCCCTAATGACCTTTTCTCATGGTGACTTGCATCCACTCGTGGCCTTCCATGTAGAGATTCCTAGCAGAGGTTGTCCCCTAACAGTTCAACAGGCAATAATATCAAGATAACTCTTATAGATGAAGAATCCCTAAAATGCTATATAAGGGAAGGTTAAGGTAAAGAACTCTCTCTCTCCAATCTCTAGGATTCTTCTAGTCTATTTTTCTTTCCTTACAAGAATTTAAATGATCCTTCTTCATCTTCTTTGTCTAACTTAAGTATCGGAGGGTTGTAAGTCGAAAACTACGACGACGGCCTCTTGATGAGTGTTAATATCAGCAGGGATACTATTACAGATGTGAGAACCTCACCTCTCCCGAAGGCTCGACGAAAGGTACTCAAAACATGACCACATCATTCCCTAACAAATCATAAACAAAACACCTATAGCTACTACTCTCATCGTCTTACCATTTTCACTAAAGATGTGTCTTTCATCATTGAGAGACAGTTGGCTCCATAGGCGCGCAATCCTATATAGTGACACTTGAGTAGATATTCTGTTATCTTTTCACTAATGCTCTATTTGGATGGGATGAGGGGAGGGTCCATTAACGAAAGGGGAAAGGAGGGAAAGGAATGGGAAGTAAAGTATTTAAGTTCCTCTTGTTTGAGAGGGAGGAAAAGTTCATTAATGTAACATGTGTTACCTTGTTTGGAATGAAAGAGTGGGAAATGAATATTAAATATATAAAGTTATAAAAATAACCTCACTTCTTAAATTAAACATTGATTTGATTGTTTTATAATATTAATATTTATTTTATAAATATAAAATAGATAATTTTGAATTAAAAAAATAATTCTTTTATATTATCATTTAAATAAAAAATTAATTATTTTATACTACCAACAACGAAAATCCTTGCGAGGCAGCGACCCACCTCGTGTGTAGTCGCACGCAAAGCGACGACCTCAAGTGCAACTACTCAAGAGTTGGTCGCATGTGAAGTGATCGCTCGTTGTCTCGCCAACCAACTCTCGTTGTCTCCTCGTCGATACTGAACAATTAAAAAAAATTACTTGGTGACGAACAAATATTTCGATGTGAAGAAGGAAGGAGCGGAAAGGTCGTGCATGCTCAATGAGAGAAATTGAGAAAGCTTAGTTAAATAAATTAAATAACTTTGATATATTTGCTTGATATATTTGGGAATTAATATATTAAAATAGGAATAAAATTGGAACAAAAAATATTTAAGTTTTTCTTCCCCTTTCTTATCCCCCAAATTGGGGTGTAAGAAAATCTTCCTCTTCATGGGTAAGATGAGTAAAGAAGGTTAAAGTTTAGCTTTCCCTCCCCTTCCCTCACTCCTTTCTAAATAAGGTTCAAAGTTTCCCTCCCCTTTATTTACTCTTTCCTCACCTCCTCCCAAATAGAGTGTAAGCGTCTATATGTACAGAAGCCAAATTGGCTTATAAAGTTAAACAAGTTACCTTTCTTAATACGTCAACTGACATACATGGGGCATTCTTTCTTGATATAAGTGTTCTTCTTACAGAAGAAATAAGTTGATATCTTATTTTGTTTCCCTTGCTCATTATACCCAGATGTCCCAGTATTTGTAGTTTGTTTTGCTTTTCCTTTGACATTTGTCCTCTTCCTTTTATCATTGGTACCATGAGAATTGGATGTCATATGAGCACTTTTAGATGTCTCACCTCAGTCTCTCCTCCTCTTGCACATGTTAAGTTATAAGCTCATTTAATGTTCATTTCTCCTTTTGGGTGTTGTAGTTTATTGTAAAGGGTGTGAACTATGCAAGTAGAGAAAACAAGACAAAATGCATTAGTATACTTTCAGACATTGTTGGTATGTCTTGACCTACCTAATTCTCTTCATCCGTTGTTGTCCGATTCCCATGGATTTTCGATGAGGATGTCGATCAGCCAGTAGGTTGTTTGGGGTTAGGTTTCAATCGTTGATTCCTTTATATCTTGCTGTGAATTTATCGATTTAGCATCAATATGTAGTTTGTTGCGGTGAACAGGGCAGCTAGGGGGAAATAGTCGCCGGTGGAGATTTGAGCTCGGTAAGCTTGGTTTACCTTTCCTGTTTGATCTATGTGATGAATTGTGGATATTGTGTTGTTGTGGATGAGTTGTGTGCTCGAGAGAGAGTTCAGGTATGTGCGAATCGACATTGAGGTTGAGCTTGGTAAGAAGGATTTAGATGCTGGTTGAATGGACAGTGAGGTTGAGAGGTCAGATACATTGTGAAAGCAGATTGAGGTAAGATCTGTATTGATTTATCATTCTATCATATTTCTATGATTCAGCATGGATTAAGTATGGTGATCTTGATGTGGGATGTGTGTTGTATATGGTGTTCTATTTCTGCATAGTGTATGGAGCTGTGAAGGGCTGAGAGTGAAGCGGGATGATGGTGATCTTTAGTGAAGAAGAAGGTTGCAACTGGGTTTGATTGGCTTAGATCGGGGATATAGGTTTACTGGCATTGATTCAGTGATGTTGGAGTTGTGGATCGAGTGTGAAGTGATTTGTTCCGGGCTATTGAGGAAGTTGTGATGTGTATTGGGCACAGTTGTGAGTTGGATGTTGGTGATCTATTGTGAGTTGGGTTAAGGTGTATCAAATTGGGATAGTCGAGTATCTAACTTGTAGACGAGGAAAGAATGTGAACATAGAAACGAGTAATGTTTAGTTCGTATATTTGTCTGGTGATTGTACTTAATCATAGTTTGCTATTAAGTGCAAGTTTGGGATATGAAGCAGGTCCACGACTGTGAGGATTAGTTCAAGCTTCGTGTCAGGTGGGTAATATCTACCCTGGTCAGGTAGTTTTGACTTATTCCGGTGCATGAAATTGGACTTATGATGATTCCTTTGATCTTAGATTCACTCTTATTTAATCATGTGCTTATACTTAGCCTTGACCTTTGAGATATATTGTTGTTACTTCATTGATTATCTATCAAGGATATGAACTACAATCCCTATTGTGTGTTAGCTGATGGATGTTCAGTAAGTACATGTGGTTAGGGTTATCTTTGTGACCTCAGATTCGGTTACTATGTTACATCACTAGGGTTAGGTGATGGATTAGATTATGGAGTCGATTGTTGTATCGTACACTTATTAGTTGTGCATCTATGGTGGATCTAGTTGTCTGTGCATAGATAAGTGTGTGGTTGTCAGTATGTGGCTATGGATTGGAGGTCCTAGCATGATGATATATCCATTATGGATTGTGTGTCTGTGCATGGTTATATGGACGGTCGATAGTATCTCGCTACGGACTAGAAGTCTTAGCGTGATTGAATGTCAAATGTGTATGACTCTTTGTGTGATAGAGAAAGTCTTGTGGATTGGTAGTCCTTGCATAGTTGACCAGGACTCCTCGTGGGATAGAGAGTGTTGCGAGGATACGTATGTGGAGCTATGCATCATTACATTGCATGCATGCTGGCGATTAGGTCTCCCTTGTGGTTGAGAGGGTCGCTAGTCATCCTTCCTCCCCGACCACTCGGGGTAGTGGTAGCAGGGTTGAGTGCAGAGCATTGTTGTGCATGCCGTTCTCGGCCACTATAGATGGTGGTAACTGGAGATGCGCACTTGGCCACTATACGGAGTGGTAGTTAGCGCACTCACCCACTATAGACGGTGGTCGTGTGATGTGCAGTTTGTCCTGGGTGCGGTGCTCGTCTACTCATGGGTAGGGACGGAGCGGCTAGCAGCAGGGACCCCGTGTGAGTAGCATATAGCTCTATGGCGACTAGCTACTATTTCATACTACCCAACTCGATCACTCAAGAGTGGTGATGGCTGGAGTCGGGATAGTTGTCATGTCGTGCCACCCAGGCCATACTGGGGTCGTGGTTGGATGGGTCCGCAGACATGGCCATGCATATGCATTGCTGATATATATATGTATGCATGTATTCGATATATGTTTTACATATGCCTGTAAGATGCTGCATTTGATTGAGCTATGATTGCTGCATATGTTTGTACATCATGATACATGTCATTTGCATATTATATACTGCTGTATGTTGAGCATGATATATGTGTTGGTCTAGACTATTATATGCATTTGGTTAGCGTCATGTCATAGTGTGGTATGGACCGGGATGTTATTACATGTGATTATATACTGGTCATATGTCTGAGTGTTGGTCAGGTATGGGATTGACCTTGTACGTCATATGAGTTATGTTATTATATACATGTTCAGGATGATATAGCTTATGGTGTTGCAGACCGTCAGGTACGTTAGTACATTAATTCATGTTCAGTTGATCAGTTTAGTATATGCATTGAGTATGACTATTCTGGTGGTTAGTTGTCATCACAGTTATGACTGTATGTCTATTTGACTCATTCTGTATACCTGTAGATCGTCACATGTATACTTGTAGATCCTTATATCCCTATATGTTGTTCATGCACTTTCTATATATTATCCCTGAGTTTATAATCACCACCCCGGACCTTGGGTTTCCTGTCGCCTAAGTAACAGGTAGAAGATTCCTTGGATGTTCTGAGCTCTGCCAGCTGATCCCATTTCACATCGAATGGATGGATACTATGTCCATATTATTGTATTCTTATGGATTATTGTTTTGATATTTTATCCTATATCATTTCTGTATTTGTGGTATATGGATGTGTTGTACGTATTTGGGCTTTGTTGTGGTTTCAGTTTGTATTTGGGTTCTATTATGATTTTTGTTGTGTCAAAGTCACTCCGGAGTGCATAGTTGGGTCTTTGTATCTTATTTACCTGTCAGTATGTTTCCGCTGTGTTTATTGGATTGTGTCCATATATATGTTATGTGATTATGGCCGAAAGGCTTTATGTATATCAGAGAATTGTATCATGTACAAGGGATATATTGTCCGATTATTTTCGGTTCGGCATACTCTCGGGGCATGACAATTTTATTGGTATCAGAGCCCTAGGTTGTGAAGTCCACTTTTCGGATTTTATTTTATTCGGACATCGAGTTTTGCTTTACTCGGTTTTGGTTTTGTGAGTTTTGGGATTTGGCTGTTGCGGACATCTCTAAGCTACAAGGTTTAAGGTATGTTAACTGTTATTACATATCCTTCTGTTGGCTATGCATTTAGTTGCTTATAACAGGGATGACTTGTAGGGTGTTGGTTAGTATTCGTAATCGTGGTTTGAGTTGACCACGGGAACGACATGTTGAGGTTATTAGACATGTACCTGCTATCGAAAAGGTAATTACCTTTGAGAGCCGATTGATACCGAGTCAGAAAGCAGGGGTTAGATAGTCACATCTCTTGTGGAGATCAAAGATTACAGTCCTTAGAATTTTCACTAATTATACTTGTCATATTGTTACCTGAGGGGTAATGGACTAAGCGAGTATACTATTGCTGATGCAGATAGTAGAAAATTAGTGGATGATATTCATAGGGATTTTGATCCATGGGTTGGTCGTTCTAGGTTGTATAACTTTGAGAGTACTTTTGAGTACATAACTCGTGTTATACAAATAAAGTAGTGTTAGTTGAATATCATTATCGGAATCAATCCGGTATTTGGTGGAAGATGTAAGGAAATAACACATCACTTGGTTACGATGTAGTGATGTTGTGAGAGAGTATTTTCCCACGTCATCTTCTTTGACTCATTGTTAGGGAATTTTTGAGCTTTAGGTTGGGTGATCGTATGGTAATGGAGGTACCATGCAGAGTCATTAGACTTGTGAGGGTTACGACCACCTAATAGCTCGAGAATGTGATCGACATGTCTTAAGCCACCCACAGTTTATTGGCTAACATTTTGATTAAGATGTTTGGATCTTCTATCAGATTCTACCGGAAGGTATCAGATCGAGTCATGTTCATAGAAATGACTCCGTAGTAAGTGTTTTAAGAGTTGAAGATTTGATAAGCAGACATTGCAAGTCAAATTATTGGAATCAGAAATATCTGTATGTTGGATAAAAGGAGCGAGATTGGAGTCATGAGTCATGAGCTACTATTGGAGAGTTTTCTAATTATAGAAGGTCGATTACAGATCGTCAGCATTTTCTCATGTTTATCAGTGAAATCAGAGGAAAGACTCCGAAGGGAGATTATGTGCGTGCAGTGTGGGTCATGACGACACGCAGAGTAGATTATCCGATGGATTATTTTATCTGCTTCTACTATAAGCAGTCAATACCTACGAGGAGAGTATCTACCTTGAAGACTCAGTTGAAGGCCATAGATGATGATTTCGAGAGGACGATCCGTAACCTCGAAAGTCGAGATCATCACAGAAGAATGGATTATCACATCTGCAGCGATCTACTACCTCAAATATAGTTGAAGCTCTTTGATACTTCCATCCAGGAGAAGCAATTTACTCAGCAGTATCAGCAGAAGACATCTTAGAAGACTCTGACATCCAGACGACAACTATTACCTTCCCAGGCGTGCTTATGCTTTGTACAGAGGAGAGAGAGTTTACGACAATGGTTGTATCTATGTTGTATTCTCCAGATGCAGTTATTTAGTATTTTACAGTCGGTTGGATACTCTTTTCCAGTACAACAGTGTTTACCACCTCCACTGCGGTCATTTTGGGTATTGTATCTCAATTCAACAATTGACTTCAGTTCCTTTATGGTAGTCTTTTGCACTTACTTGAGCTCAATCGTCAAGAACAGATGTTTGGCGAGTTTACATGGTTACTTGAGAAGAGATATAGAAGATCAAAGAATTGGTCATTGGGGGTATTACTCTAGGTTACCCTATTTGCTGATATATCTAGAGATACTGGTAGTTTATAGGTAGCTAGGTCTAGAATATTCTTAGACAAGATTTGAAGGGTTCCTATCGGCTTGTGGGTTGGTGATTGTTCTCTACCATCAAGTGAGATGTTGATCAACAACCAAGAAGTCAAGGGATACCCTTAGCCTTTGCTAGACATACCTCTACGATAGACATATTCTTTCAGATAGTTAAATTGTTGGAATGTTGGTATAACATGTCTCTCGAATGTGCGTATAATTTGAGAGTATGCGGATGTAGTTTCGAATGAACTCTCGGGCTTGTCACTGTATAGGCAAGTGGAATATGCGATTGAGGTGATTTCGGGAATAGTTCTGATATTGAAGACCTCATACTGGGAGATGATTTTATTGGTATCAGTGTTGCTAAACACTGTGAGAATTGGAAGAATGTAAGTTGCGATTATCAAAGGTATCAAATGGGAGATTTATCTATCTCAATATTTTTTTTATTGAGAAGATTTGGAACTCTTTGTTAAGAGAGAGATGGATCTTTGAGGTATGCATCGATTATCAATGGTGAAATGCAGTAGTGGTTGAGGATGAATATCCGTTGTTGTGGATAGATGATCTATTTAGATCAGTTAAAGGACACCTGTGTATACTCTAAGATTGATTTATGATTGGTGTGTTGATATTGTAGTGACTTGATGTCATACAATTACCCTTGTGGGTGTGATGATTGAGATATCATATGCTTGGAGTAAAAAGAATATAGGTGTGTAGAAGACGACATTTCATACTTGATATGAATTTTATGAGTTGTTGATAATATTGTTAGACTTATCGATGATTTAGTCGTTCATGGATTTAAGGAATCAAGTACTCTTGGAGTATTTGAGATTGATTGTCATCATATCTGTGAATGATATATTTTTGGGATATATTCACAATCTTAAGGGAAGTTGTGGTTTCCCTAGTTTGATTTGGTGTTTACCGTAGATGTGGATAGGATGCTCTAGCAATATTATACCGCTGATTTGTTGGACCAAGAAGGTGATGGAAATCACTTGGTCGGAAGCCTGTGAAGCTAAGTTCCAGGGCCTAGACAGTGGCTAACTTTTGCATCAGTGTTAGTTAATCCTTCCGGTGTGGCTGGAAGGGTAATGTACACGGATGTATCATTTTAGGGATTAGGAGCGATTCCGATGCAGTTGATTGAGACATATCTTAGGCGTACGTCAGTTGAGGGACTACGTATATGACATGAATTTAGCAATTATTATCCTGATTTGTAGATGTACGGAGTAGGAGTGCTCATGGAGTTTTTGGCTAGTTACTGGGTAACTACTATAGAGTTGCTGAAATATGGATAGATGCAACTAGGGAGATTGGTCCCTATAATCTTCCAGTCACTTATAGTATGTGTGGTGGAGTGAATTTTGGAACAGTAGATTGGGTTCTCTTGTGAGAAAAGAATTCCCCGTCTCCGAGGAGAATAGTGAGTTACAGAATGGTATTAGGTTCAAGACAAGTTGACTCGGAAGGCTCGTCGGTCGATATTGGTGATTTATTCAGAGTGTATCCGAAAATAGCGAGTTCTGAAACATTCCTGTTGGTGGAACGGTACATGTAGGACATGGTTGAATTGGTAGTTGGATGTTGGGTGTGCCAACACGTAAAGGTGGAATACTAATGATCAGTAGGGTTACGTACCGAGATAGAAGTGGGAGCCTAGTATGATGGACTGTGTTGGGAGATTATCTAGAATTCGGAAAGGATTTGATGGGATTTGGGTAATCGATGATCGATTAGCTAAGTTTGCTCGTTTCCTTCCGAGTCGTAAGATGGATTTCGTTGGATTGCTTGACGGAATTATATTCATGGAGTATCCTTGAGTATCATTTTCGATAGTGATTCATGATTCACCTTACGATTCTGGCAAAGTCTTCCATCGGTTACGAGTATAGAGCTCCACTCTAGGATAGTTATGTACTTTTTGATAGGTGAGCGATATGAAGGTGTTATTCAGACTTTAAAAGGTCTGTTGAGAGTATCTATGATATATTTTAGAGGCTATCAGTACCCCACTTAGTATTTGAGGTGAGTGACTTTTCTCCAGATAATTGAGATGATTGTGTGATATCTCGTACTCGTACATGAGTCGGAAATTTGGGGACTAAATTTTTATAAGTGGGGGAGAATGTAAGATACGGAAAAAAAATAATAATAATAAAATAAAATACCCCTTGTTAATGGAGAAATTGTCTTATATAATTTCTCAGGAGTTAACATAAATTTTTCTAGATTTAAAAGGAGTCCATACGTGGAAGATTTAAGCTTAAATGGGTAATTGGGTCAACTTAGGCTAGCTTGGACTTGACCTAGGCTAGCTTAACCACAAGGGGTTGGTTTATAAGGCCAAACCCGAACCCCAAAACCCAATCCGGATTTCTTCTCCATCGCAATTTCTCCTTCTCTGTCGCACTTTTCTTCCCCGATCGACGGCTCTTCGCACTCGTCGCGATCTCTCTTTCTGCCGTCGAACACAAGCTCAGCTTTCCTTCCGATCATTGCTGCCTTTTTGATCGCACTGGCCATACGAACGATCGTCATCGCCTTTCCTAGCTTCGCTAGCCGCCTTCTCCAGCTAGCTCTGTCGACAGCTTGTGATCGTTTTGTGGAGTTGTCGATCATTTCCTTAGCAACTGCAATGCTCGATCATCGCCGGAGTTAGTGAATGGTGGCGGATTGTGGGAGTTGTTCCGGTGAACGGAGAAAAATGGGAGGAATATCGCCGATGAAGCTCCAATCGCTGGTATGTCTTGACCTACCTAATTCTCTTCATCCGTTGTTGTTCGATTCCCATGGATTTTCGATGAGGATGTCGATCAGCCAGTAGGTTGTTTAGGGTTAGGTTTCAATCATTGATTCCTTTAGATCTTGCTGTAGATTCACCGATTTAGCGTCAATCTATGGTTTGTTGCGGTGAATAGGGCAGCTAGGGGGAAACAATCACCGGTGGAGATTTGAGCTCGGTAAGCTTGGTTTACCTTTCCTGTTTGATCTATACGATGAATTGTGGATATTGTGTTGTTGTGGATGAGTTGTGTGCTCGAGAGAGAGTTCAGCTATGTGTGAATCAACATTGAGGTTGAACTTGGTAAGAAGGATTTGGATGTTGGCTGAATGGATAGTGAGGTTGAGAGGTCAGATACATTGTGAAAGCAGATTGAGGTAAGATCTGTATTGATTTATCATTCTGTCATATTTATATGATTCAGCATGGATTAAGTATGGTGATTTTGATGTGGGATGTGTGTTGTATATGGGGTTCTATTTCTGCATAGTGTATGGAGTTGTGAAGGGCTGAGAGTGAAGCGGGATGATGGTGATCTTTATGAGGAAGAAGGTTGCATCTGGGTTTGATTGGCTTAGATCGGGGAGATAAGTTTACTGGCATTGATTCAGTGATGTTGGAGTTGTGGATCGAGTGTGAAGTGATTTGTTCCGGGCTATTGAGGAAGTTGTGATGTGTATTGGGCACAGTTGTGAGTTGGATGTTGGTGATCTATTGTGAGTTGGGTTAAGGTGTATCAGATTGGGATAGTCGAGTATCTAACTCATAGACGAGGAAAGAATGCGAACATAGAAACGAGTAGTGTTTAGTTCGTATATTTTTCTGGTGATTGTACTTAATCATAGTTTGTTATTATGTGTAGGTTTGGGATACGAAGCAGGTCCACGACCGTGAGGATTAGTTCAAGCTTCGTGTCAGGTGGGTAATATCTACCCTGGTCAGGTAGTTTTGACTTATTCTGGTGCATGAAATTGGACTTATGATGATATCTTTGATCTTAAATTCACTCTTATTTAATCATGTGCTTGTACTTAGCCTTGACCTTTGAGATATATTGTTGTTACTTCATTGATTATCTATCACGGATATGAACTACAAATCCTATTGTGTGTTAGCTGATGGATGTTCAGTAAGTACATGTGGTTAGGGTTATCTTTGTGACCTCATATTGGGTTACTGTGTTACATCACTAGAGTTAGGTGATGAATTAGATTATGGAGTCGATTGTTGTATCGTACACTTATTAGTTGTGCATCTATGGTGGATCTAGTTGTCTGTGCATAGATAAGTGTGTGGTTGTCAGTATGTGGCTATGGACTGGAGTCCTAGCGTGATGGTATATCCATTATGGATTGTGTGTCTGTGCATGGTTATATGGATGGTCGATAATGTCTCGCTACGGACTAGAGGTCTTAGCGTGATTGACTGTCAGATGTGTATGACTCTTTGTGTGATAGAGAAAGTCTTGTGGATTGGTAGTCCTTGCATAGTTGACTTTTGGTTGACTAGGACTCCCCGTGAGATAGGGAGTGTTGCGAGGATACGTATGTGGAGCTATGCATCATTACATTGCATGCATGCTGGCGATTAGGTCTCCCTTTTGGTTGAGAGGGTTGCTAGTCATCCTGCCTCCCCGGCCACTCGGGGTAGTGGTAGCAGGGTTGAGTGCAGAGCATTGTTGTGCATGCCGTTCTCGGCCACTATAGATGGTGGTAACTGGAGATGTGCACTTGGCCACTGTGCGGAGTGGTAGTTAGCGCACTCACCCACTATAGACGGTGGTCGTGTGATGTGCAGTTTGTCTTGGATGCGGTGCTCGTCTACTCATGGGTAGGGATGGAGCGTCTAGCAGCAGGAACCCTCGTGTGAGTAGCATATAGCTCTATGGCGGCTAGCTACTATTTCATACTACCCAACTCAGTACTCGAGAGTGGTGGCAGTTGGAGTCGGGATAGTTGTTATGTCGTGCCACCCAGGCCATACTGGAGTCATGGTTGGATGGGTCCACAGACATGGCCATGCATATGCATTGCTGATATATATATGTTTGCATGTATTCGATATATGTTTTACATATGCCTATGAGATGTTGTATTTGATTGAGCTATGATTGTTGCATATGTTTGTACATCATGATACATGTCATTTGCATATTATATACTGGTGTGTGTTGAGCATGATATATATATGTTGGTCCAGATTGTTGTATGCATTTGGTTAGCGTCATGTCATAGTGTGGTATGGATCGGGATGTTATTACATGTGATTATATACTGGTCATATGTTTAAGTGTTAGTCAGGCATGGGATTGACCTTGTACGTCATATGAGTTATGTTAGTATATACTTGTTCAGGATGATATAGCTTATGGTGTTGAAGACCGTCAGGTACGTTAGTACATTACTTCATGTTCAGTTGATCAGTTTAGTATATGCATTGAGTATGATTATTCTGGTGGTTAGTTGTCATCACAGTTATGACTGTATATCTATTGGACTCATTCTATATACTTGTAGATCCTTATATATCTATATGTTATTCATGCACTTTCTATATATTACCCCTGAGTTTATACTCACCACCCCGGACCTTGGGTTTCCTATCGCCTAGGTAACAAGTAGAAGATTCCTTGGATGTTCGGAACTCCGCCAGCTGATATCATTTCACATCGAATGGATGGATACTATGTTCATATTTCTGTATTCTTGTGGATTATTATTTTGGGATTTTATTCTATATCGTTTCTATATTTGTGGTATATGGATGTGTTGTACGTATTTGGGCTTTGTTGTGGTTTCAGTTTGTATTTGGGTTCTATTATGATTTTTGTTGTGTCAAAGTCACTCCGGAGTACATAGTTGGGTCTTTGTATCTTATTTATCTGTCAATATGTTTCTGCTGTGTTTATTGGATTATGCCCATATATATGTTATGTGATTGTGGCTGAAAGATTTTATGTATATCAGGGAATTGTATCACATACAGGGGAGGTGTTGTCCAATTATTTTCGGCTCGGCATACTCTCGGGGTTTGACAACTTGTATTGGTCAAAGGTGCAAAACAGTCATATTTCAATGCATAGTCCAAGTCTATGCATCCCAAGACAAACATCACGTATTCTTTACACTTGGCAAAATTAGTTCTAGTGAGTGTAGGATTGTTGCTTAACTTAGCAGTTACTGAATGTATTGAATAGAAAGAGAGAATAAAAATATAATTTCACATTATTGCTAAGAACATAAAGAGATTATAATAAATAATCCATGTAATATATATGTATGATTATGTATGGACAAGAATTAGATATAAAGTATGCAATGTGATTTGTTAGTAGTACTCTTAAAATTATAGATCATAATAATTTTCATTGGCTACATTACGTGTCTTCTTTTGGGTCGACACATCATGAACATAACTAAAAAAATTATACTTTATATGAGTTATATCTATTTGAGTCTATGATTTACAAATCTTTAATCTATCATATAAAATATCTTCTTTTGGCTCGACATCCTACGAGCATGATCAATAGAATATATTCTTTATATGTAAACCATCCTGAACATATATCTAGCCTAAACATAACTTTTCTTTGAGCCAATTATAATTAGCATAGATATGTAAGATCGATAGATGCTAGAGGAGGGAATAAATAGTCTTCATTTCTTTTCTTTCTATCAAGATTGTTAGCAGTAGAAATATAAAATAAAACAACAAAGGATACTATGATTTTACTTGGTTCCCAACCCCTAGGGTTAGTACATCCGAGAGGTGCCTACCCGTTATATCTTCTCTTTTTCGGAGGCACAGAAACCTCTTATAAAGATAGTAATGCAACAACAAATAATAAAGAAATAAATATGTATAATAAATAAGATAAATAGTATAGTGGACGATCAAAAATCCCTAAGTATCTCGCATTTCTCCTAAAGCTTCCCTAATCACACAAGTAGAACTTTGATACTGACTACATAAAAGGGAATTATGTAATTGATTATTTGAAGCTTCTGCTCGAGATCACTTTTATAAAGCTAATTCAATCACCTGGAAGCCTTCCGAGACCCCCAAGTCAGTCTTGATCCAGTCCGAGTTAGTTGAACTTTATCTTATTCCGATCGCTTGGATATCTTTTAGGCACTTGGATTCTAATGTGTCGCTCCACTAACAAGGGTTGAGCCTTGTGATTCATCTATGCCTTATCTGATCCAGTAGCCTGGATCTCTGTCGAGCACCTAGATTTGACGTTGAACTTGGACTATATCTCAACTTTCTCTGAATCTTACTCCGATCACCTAGAACTATTCCAGTAGCTCGAATTCCCCTAATTAGAGCTGTCAAACGGACCGACCCATGGCGGGGCGGGCCAACCCGTCGTAAACTCAATATTTAGCGGAGAGGGGTGGGCCGACCCGCCATCTCGGCGGGTTGAGAAATTTCCAACCCAACCCAACCCAAGGCGGGTTGCGGGTTAGGCGGGCCAACCCGCGGGTCACACAAATTTTAAAAATATATTTAAAATTACTAAGGTGTTGAGGGCTTGAGGTAATGATTTGTAAGACAGATAGAGTACCATGATTAAAAAAATAAATATTTGAAGTAACTAAAATCTTATAATTGTGATTCAATTATCGACTTACAAAATTAAGTACCGATATTTTTGATTCCTTTCTAATGTTCTAAAATATTTAAATCTTGATAATATGTAAATGTAAATTTTTACTCTTTCAAATAGAGATTCAATTGAGATTTTTTAACTTGGGTAATTATTTGATTTTGATATGTTATTATTTCCTATATTGATTAGAATAGTAGTGACAAGATAATAAAAAGCAATTAGAGTATAAAAAATATTCTTTTGTTCTTTACTCTTAACTTCTTTTATACTTTGTTGAGGTGTATGTGTGATAGAAGAAGATTGTAATGGTGAAAAATTTGTCTTTTGACATTTCTCAACCCGCGGGCCAACCCGTCCCACGGCGGGCCAACCCGTCTAGACCCGCAACCCGCGCGGGTCGCTCCGTTTAGGCCCGCCAAAATGGCGGGTTGATAAAAGTTCAACCCAACCCGCTTAAATTGTTTGGCGGGGCGGGCCAACCCGACGGGCCTAACCCAACTTGACAGCTCTACCCCTAATTCCAACTCCTGCAAGATAGCATACAAGTAAACAAACAAATAAGTCTAATTCTAATTCTGTAAGTCAATCTAACCTATTAGGCTTGCTTGGCTTTTGCTTGGAGTTTACTCCTCCAAGACTTTTTTTTAAAGCACTCTCCTAAGTTTTTTCCTTTGCCAAGCATCTAATCACTTTGACCGGCTTGGACTTGTCACTTGCTAGACATTTGGTCACTATTGACCTACCTGAACTTTTTCCTTACCTAACATCCGATTCTCTCCTAATCTGTTAGGACTTTTCCTTGCTAATCATTCGGTCAACCACCTTGACCTAACTAGACTTACCCTTTGCTAGTCATCCAGTCAACTACTTTGACCTAACTAGACTTTCTCTTTGCTAGTCATCCAGTCAACTACCTTGACTTGACTAGACTTTCTCTTTATTAGTCATCCGATCATCCACCTTGACCTGACTAGATTTACCTCACTTAGCTCACATCAAACATTTGATCATGTGTGTGTCAACGTTAGTCAATACTTGACGAAACACAAGTATATATATTGTCAAACATCAAAATCTTGAAGGTTAATTTTACCAAAAAGATATAATCCATCTACACATTATCATCTAAATTTTTATAATAGTTCTCACTTTGATGATAATATTAATTTGAATTAGAATCATATATATAAATAAATAGATACATTAGAAAACTTAAGAAATTCAACTGTACTATTATACTCTAATGATGTAAAAGATGACCTTAACAAAGGACTAAATATTTTCGAAGCTCTCGAAAAGATCTTAAATAATATTTTTAAGACCTGAAACTAAGTTATTATGGGATTTCAGTATGTTAACAAACATATATCTAAAAGAGCTTCGATTTAAACCAAAGAACATTCCAAAACTCATCTTGAACTAAAGTTATGACATCTAGAAGCTCTCTGTATCAACTGTGCTCATTTTCTTCCACATCAATCAATTGATCCTAATAGAAGTCAACTAATGTACATTAATCGAATACCTCAGTCGACTTAAACATATTTTGTTAGATATTGGGTCTTAAAAGACCAATATGGTTTACGGTATTGAAAAGAAAAATTGGGGTGCCATCAATCGATGAAAGTCTAAATTGACTTCAAAATCAAAATCTACGTTTCGAGTAGATGAATCTAGACTATTAATTTGCTCAAAACCGATTATGGGTGAATGAGAAATTAATTGTTAAAGTTAGCCTAAAAATATTATTAAAGGAAGTAGGGGGAGCAACAGTCCCACATTAGAAATTCCAGAGAGAATTTACTTCCTTATATGTGTTGCTGTGTTAATTGAGTTAACTCAAATAAGCACAGATACTCTCATCCAATGGGTTAGCAAGTGCTCACACCTGCAAGCCCGCCACGCGCGCACGCACGCAATGGGCATTTTATTAGCGCACTTTGCACTTCGTCGTCACGAGGAGCATTGAGGAGCTTAAATTTATGCTCCAGGTGACATGGAAATGTCTACGTGGCATTCGGGTGATGTGTCATGCATACATGACACTCGGTTGGACAGAGAGAGGTGACTGGCTGTTGACTGGGCAATCGGATGGCCACCGTTGGAACGAAGAGGGTGATGGATCGCAAGTGACGCGATCTGGAGCGTTGATCGCGAAGAATCACGATCGGACCATTGGTGATTAAGGTTGATTTGGAGCGTCAGATTGACTAGATCGCTGGATCCAGATTTGACGGCTAAGATCAAAGGAGGATCTGAAAAGTTACAATCCTCCAGATCTAATGGTCGAGATTAAAAGGTTTGTTGAAGGGTTACAACCCTCTAGATCTTATGACTCAGATGAAACTCATCAAAGGGCACTTCACCTCTTCACCTAGTATAAATAGGATCCCTAGATGATGGAATAGAATCACTCAATCTCACTCAATCCTTGCATCCATTCCATCCTCTGCATCCGGAGTCCGAAAAACCTACGAGAAGGTTTACCGATCTCGGAATTTATAGTGCTATTATTTCGAGACATCGTCGTTGTATCTTGGAAACGAATTGCTGCTATTCGTAAGCACCTGAGCGGAACAATATCATTTTACAAAGATAGTGTTGAATACTAGTCTCGATGATATTATATCATATTGCATCCTTTCCGACGACAATACTCATTTCAGCTACAATATATTTTATATATAACACTATGAGCACCGGTCGTCTAGAAACTAATAGCAACTAATTAACAACCCTCTGTGTGCAACAAAATTATATTAACTATTACACGTTATAATAACTATTTTATAGCTGTACAGTTACTCTATAATTTTCATACGTTGTAGTATCGACTTGTAATTATTATAACCGTGTTGAAAAATAAAACATCCGATGCATCACCTATTTAATCATTTTTACAAAAAAAAAAATGTCCATTGTGCGATTAGTCAAATGTAGAACGTTCTTTTGATTTTTTTGCTTTTTATATTATTATACATCTTTTAAAAATATAATAAATATTTATTAAATATTAGGAAAAAAAATATTCTCAATGCAGAAAAAGCAAAGAAGCAATTCTTTTAAAGGCGGTGTATCTATTTTCTATTGCGTCAGGTGCTAAATTATAGATTGATCGTTATTTTTTTTTTTTCCGATCAGAGAATTTATTTTGAAGGACGTTCACTTTTGGAGAGGAGAAAAATCGAAGAAGCAAACCCACCGTTTTGCTGCTCCTGTTTCCTACTCTCACACCGTTTTGGTTCATTTCAGAACACGCAAACGCGGAAATCTATGGCTGCACAACACACTTTTCCTCTCGGTCCCTTTTGACTTGAGGCCCCTTGACAAAGATAAAAAAATCGTCAGTGATCCAATCGACGACTCGGCGGAAACAGTAGAAATAATATAGTCAAAACAACAAAAACCATCTACACCGCTCAAGCAATCGTCAAAAACAAGGGAAACCACAAGCAAACAAGCCATTAAAGTCTTTCAATGTTCTAGGAGCTGCTTCATTAGCCAACACCCCTGTTTTCAACAGACTCTCCCTCAACAAGACAACAACAACGCATAAATGCCTCTTCCAAACTCTGTCCTGCTTTGTGCCATTGCCACTGATCATACAAAGATGCCAGACATGGTAGAGATCTGCTGCGCGGGGTTGCAAAGGCTTCACGAGAAATGCAGCTCAATCCTCCATTCTGCTGGATCAATTCATAGCGAGGAGCGTTGCTCCAGCAAGCCTGAAAAGGGAGAAGGCCACCAGCAGGCGAATCCGCAGAAGCAAACAGAAGGGATTGGGGTGGAGACTGCAGTGTCCATTTTAGCAGACTGCTTCGGTCTGTAGCTCTGAAGTCTGAAACTTGTAACATGTACATGTTGAGTGGAATCTGAAACTACTTCTGATTGCTTTCGATATATATATATCAAATAGTGATGCTCGTACAAATTTAACTTGCAAACCAAAATAGATGAATTTTCAGCTTGTAGACATGCCAATCCAACTTATTAAACTAGTACGTCATTAGTACTGCACTAACAATCCCCATCCAGTTTTTCTTTCTATTTGTTTTCTTAAAGGAGGAAAAAAAAAACAAAAACAAAATCAACCAACGCTTAGTTACAAAACCAAACAGTCAACTCGCAAATTAACACAGAAAGAGTCGACTCAACTCATTTGAAGATTTTCTGCATAATCTTTCTTTCTCATTTCACAGATCATGAGCTACGGATGGAGACTGTAACTGTAACTGGCACCATGAAGAACTGATAAGACTCTCACGTTTGAATCATCATGCTCATGAACCATAGATTGTGCCTATATATATATATATATATATATATATATATAAGAACAAAATTAAACTATCTTAATAATTCACACAAACATTTTTTCCTTAGACAATTGTGTGCGCATTACTAATTACCTGACTTAACTCTTGAGTCAGAATATTGTGAAATTTGGAATTTTGTTGAAACAAATATGGTATCTTTGCACTCCCAGCTTCTCCTGATGGATACTGTTCTCTGCATAATATATATGGTCGTTGAAAAAAAAACAAAAATTATACTATCTATGACATAGGGCAAGTAACCATAGTTATAGATGACAAAATTTAAAGTAGCTAGGATTCATAATTTAATTATATGTAGCACAATTAGTTATAATAATTAACTACAGAATTTAATTATATGTTTTTGCATGGTCGAAGGGAAAAAGGAAGTATCTATACATATTCGATAGGATAGTTTCTTCTTATTAATCGGTTCAAAGCTTAACAATTAGTTCAAATGTTGGAACTTCTAATAAATAGACTATGTAAAAATGTAGTTCGACCAAGACTTGAAAGATCATTTAGTTTGACAAATAATTAAGCTTAAATTGATATTTTTTAAAAATAATGTATGAAATTGACATCGAATGTGAGATAAACCTTATCATTTGTTGTCTATGCCTTACCAAACATCCCCACAATTGAAGCAGAACTAGTCTCACAATGTCTGTGTATGAATTATATCAAACACTACATACCTTTAGCCTTTCTAGGTGCTAAAAGCTCCCCTCAAAAGAATTCATCGCTCAACAAGCACTTGGGGGACTTCAGAATGCTCCTAAGATGAAAATGTTTATAGTCATCTCAAGTGCCCCCACAATTAGTGCAAAAGGCGATTCGTTTATCCTCGGTGCCCCCACCAGTCAGTTTCACAGTCAACATGATGAGGTAAATCACGAGGAGCATATTGCCCAATCAAGGACTAGCGTAGTAGGAGAGTAGGTACTCTGAAAAGGCTTGCAGTTCTCGAAGATTGACCCTTGCTCATTAGTACAACTCTGTTACCGCCTAGCCACAAGACCCTCCTGTGAGGACTCAAGAGCCCCCACAATTGAATCTAGACTTCGATCTCAATGTTGATATATTAAATAGATCAAATTGTATCTCATCTTTTCAAATACTCAAAACTCTCATTGATCGAGAGAAAATTTTTCTCTCTACGAGTACTTTGGCTTCTACCCTACTTGTATATATCATGAGAAATTCTTAGGCTCTAGGATGCTTCCAAGAAGGAAAATATTAGCAACCATAACAATAAATAGGGAATATAAACCAAAATCTACTTAGTCTAGGTACTACTGATGCATTAATTAACAAATAAAAGTTGACTCAACTAAGCCCTTGTATTTTAATCTAGTAATCAACATCATCAATTATTCAAATGTACAATTTTATAATTTTTTTCTAACAACAAATGTAAGTGGCAATTCAAACCCATATCTAATCTATTCAACTTAATTAGAGACCATCCACCTCTCCCATGGAAAATATATTTTCTAAGATTCTTTTTAACTTTTCAATATTGGTGGTGGACTTATATGTGATTATCGTAACCGTTCGATTGTGTTGTATTGATTCAAATCCGATTAAGTGATCTACTTATTAGTTTATGAGTTTCAGTTATTTGATATGGGGTCTAATATGTGAATCCGTTATAGCACGGATTCATTATTGATGATGGGTCAATAACGGATCCGATCCGTTTTCTATATATAGGGCATGGTCCCCATAAGGGCTAGGATTCTGATAGACCCTTGGCATTCTATCGACTAGGGTTTACGACGTCATCACTCCAGAACCCTACGGAAGACTTGTTTTCTTCTTCCGTTGGAATTTCGAATCGGAGATCACCAACGAGGAACGATGGTCACTCCGCTGCAATCAGGTTCTTTGTGTTCATGCTATTTGTTTCATTTTTATGCTTTCGTTGTCATAGAAATTTGATAAAACTAGATCTACTCCACGAATCTTGATGTATATATCCGGATTTTTATATACATGCTTAGAATCATAGAATTCCATTAATTGGTATTAGAGATTTGATCGTTTCATCAATTTATATGGCGTTAGGTTGTTTTCGTTATTTTTCATCAATTTTACACAAGATTTGGATCTTTTGTCGCAAAACGATAGTTATTTGACGAAAACGCAAGTAGAAAATCTAGTGTTAGGTGCTAGGTCTTAGGTTTTGCATTTTTCTACAAAGAACATGAAGAACGGTGGTGTAACTGCCGTCGTTCGTGGTGAAACCATCATGTTTGTCCTCGAAAAATTGTGTTGAGTCGCCTATCAGTAGGCTTATGTCTTACACCAATCGACTGAAGGGTCTACCAGTTGATTGAAGTCAAGCATCTGTTAACTGTAGCACCTAAAATTGAGCCTAACTACATATACCAGTCGATTGCCCTAAAGGGCAGTCGACTGATATGCTCAAACTCAGGTAATAACCATTTTTAGTTGACTGGGAAGTCACTGATATTGCCGAGGTTGCATATAGAAGGTATTTTAGTCGACTAGAGCAATAGAGCAATCGACTAATTTGATCAGTCAATTGTTATCAAGCACTAGTCGGCTGGTACTCTTGAAATCGTCCACAGATGGTATTCTAGTCGACTGTGTCAGTCGACTGGTAATGAGTGGATGAATTCGAGCACATTTTGACATAGGAAATTTTCAGAGGTCATAACTTTTCGTTCGGGATGAGTTTTGAGGCGTTCTCGGTTGCATTTCGAAGCTCGTTCAAAGCTCTACCTCTAAACCCCTATAAAAGCTAGTTTCGGATCTTAAAAATATCATTTAGTGTCTTTTCGGAGACTTCAAAGTTTTTATTCTGATGTTATGGTCGTTTTCTACATCATTAGGCTACTAAAATACAATTAAGTTTACTAGGTTTTCTAAAGTATCTATCTACACATATGATTCTATTCCAACCTAATAATTATCACCAAAGTGAGAATTCTTAGGGAGGTTTAGGACATACTGTGTAGATAGATTTATGTTTATGCTAAATGTAATTGGCCCATAGGAAAGTTATGTTTATGTCAGACATATGTTAAGAATGGTTTACATATAAAGAATAGATTTTATTAATAAATTTTATTGATCATGCACACAAGATGTCAACCCAAAGGAAGACATTTTGTGTGGCAAATCAATATCTTAATAAATTATGTTGATCATGTGCACAAGATGTCAGCCCAAAGGAAGACACTTTGCATGGAAGATCAATAGTTTGATAAATTTTGTTATAGATTATGCTCATAGGGTGTCGGCTCAAAGAAAGATATTTTATGTGGTAGATCAAAGGTTTGTAAATCATAGACTCAGATATATATAGCTCATATAAGGGATAATTTAGCTATGCATATCATATGTTGACCCAAAGGAAGACACATGATGTGTCTAACGAAAATTATCATGAGCTGTGATTTAGAGAGTATCACTAATAAGTTACACTGCAGTCTAAAGACTGAGTATAATGTTATATTTGGTATCTCATTTAGCTCATACATATTTAGACATGTGTATTATACACATTATTTATTATTATCTCTTTATGTTCTTGGTATGATATGATATTATATTCTTGTGTTTTCTTTCTTATTCAGTGAACTCAATAACTGTCCACATAGCAAACATTCTTACACTCACTAGCACTAACTTTAACCAGTAGAAAGGATACATAATAGTGGTCTTGGGATGTATGGACTTAGACTATGCATTGAGATATGATCATCCTACACCTCTGATTAGTTCTAACATAGCAAAGGACTCAGTTTGAACGATGAGAGCATTCTAA
Source organism: Wurfbainia villosa (assembly GCA_025175895.1). Taxonomy (NCBI): domain Eukaryota; kingdom Viridiplantae; phylum Streptophyta; class Magnoliopsida; order Zingiberales; family Zingiberaceae; genus Wurfbainia; species Wurfbainia villosa. The sequence goes on from CM046005.1 coordinate 4,637,269, forward strand.
TCATATGAGTTTAAGCATTATGAAGCTATCAATCCCAGAAGCTATTAGAGGCTCTCTAACTAAGCAAGTGGATGTCAAAGTTTTCCTAAGTCAATTAGCAAATCGATTCACTTCAAGTGAAAATATTGAAACAAGCATACTCTTATCAAAGCTTATTACTATGAGATATAAAGGAAATGAAAATGTCAGAGAATACATTGTGGAGATGTCAAACATTGTCACAAGACTTAAAGCACTGAAGCTGAAAATGTCTAAAAGCATGTTGGTGTATTTTGTCTTGTTGTCTCTGTCTGTACAGTTCACTCCCTTCAAGATAAGTTATAATACTCAGAAGGAGCAATGGACATTAAATGAGCCTATAGCTCAATATGTGTAAGAAGAGGATAGACTAAATCAGGAGACATCGGAGAGTACTAATCTGGCATCCAATTCTCAAGGTACTAACAATAAAAGGAAGAGGAACAATTCCAAAGGGAAAGCAAAGCAAACTGTAAACACAGGGACATCCGGTCAAAATGGGCAAAAGGAATAGGATAAGGTGACTACTTGTTACTTCTGTAAGAAGAATGATCATGTTATGAAAGAATGTCCTAAGTACATTAATTAGCGTAATAAGAAAGGTAATTTGTAAGTCAATTTCAGTTTCCATTCATATAGACACTTGATGGATAGATGTCAATACAGCTACTCATATTAGTGTTTCTCTGCAGGATTGCCTCCTCTACAACCAACTACTGCTTGATGGTGAAAGATACATCATTACTGATGGCGAGAAGCGAGCTGGAGAAGTAGCATTAAGTGCTTTTATTTTATGTTTAGTTTAAGGAACAATGTCAATTTGGATTTGGAAAATAATGTACCATCCTTGAGACGGAGATTCATTTATATTTCTTGTTTGAACAAATAAAGTTATTCTTGTTCATTTAGAAATAATTTTTTTTTAATATTTTTTGAATTCAATAGTTCCTTAATTGATAAACTATAAAGTCTTAAAAACACTTATATGTCTATTAGCAATAAATAAATGCATATTGAAAGTACGAAGCTTGATTGATAAGAAATCCATTCGGTGGTAAAAATACTTATCTAAATAACTCCGAGAAGAATTCTTGATTTCCTTACCATGATATCTGTACAGAGTATGTCAAAGAAAAATCGATTAACAAATTACTTTTATGAGTACGAGATTATGGTTTGATGCACCATGCCTGATATTCATTATCAGAATGGTGTGGTTGAGCAAAGGATCCATACTCTATAGGTTTTGGTGTGAAGAAGATGGTTTACACTTCTTTGCTAAAATCCTTGAGGGATGAATCACTCATAGTTGCAGTTACCTTTGCAATGAGATTTTTTCAATAAGGCAGTGATCAAAACCTCATACATCTGGGGTTGTCCAGATGTTGGACATTTTGTACCTAAAGAAGAAAACTGAACTTAAAGAATTATGAGCTGTCATTTAAAATGATACTTTAATCCACCCCTTGAGATTCTTCTTCTATATAAGAAATGCAAAAAAAAAAATTAAACAGTGGGAGCATTAAGCGCATGGATATGTCATTTAAAGAGGAGAGCATTGGCGATCCTTCTAAGGGTACTATAGTTGTAACTAGCAGGAGTTTGATACCCTGTGTAGAAGTTGCACATCTAGTATGAATAGTACACTATGACATCCAACCACTTTAAACAAAAATACCACTAAGTAAATCTACTAGGGAAAGGAGATCTACAATTGATCATATTTATCTCGAAGAATATATATATGAGTTTGATATTGGGTTGAAAGATTATTCTTCATCTTTTCATAAGGTTAAATAGTATTCTAACCCTAGAAAATACACTAAAGTCATGAAGGTTGAGTCGAAGTACTCTATGACAATCGATGACATATAGAAGCTAATCGAATTATCTGAAAAAGTGAAATCTGTTGGTATAAGGAGGTTACCTCATTCAGGTGTGGAGGGAAACCTATCGATCAGTTAAAATATGTCAAGTTTACAGTGGAAGTTATTCTTAAACTCCAAATATAACGAGTCTCATATATGCATAGGAATGTATACATTTAATTTAGTGTACATTGTAGGAATATTCGGCAAACAATTAAATAAAGCACTGCAAAAAAAGTTATGTAGTATTTTTTAATAGATTATTTAAATGCTCGCATAGTGAAGATTTAATTACCTGGAAGTTATTAGATATGAAGACTTCGCATTTTGATGGGTGTTTAGACAATGAGAGGTTTACATTAAGACATGTATTCATATTGTTAGGAATAGCTATCATTTGGAAAAGCGTCAAACAGACATTGATAGTCACCTCAATGATGAAGCATGAATTAGTAAACTGCTACGGAACATCCAATTATAGAATATGGTTCCAGAATAGATATCACAGGATTAAAGATCATTTGGGGTCATGATGGCTATTTGGAATCAACTGTGATAATAAAGTTGCGGAACTTTAGTCCAAGGACAACCGTGGTATGTCAACTTCATTATGCATCGACATAAAGTGTCAAATGGTTAAAAGAAAGAGTTCAAAGTAGTCAAAGCTTTGATAGAGCATATTATGACAGACTTTATATCCATTATCAGAGTGAGTTGAAATGGGAGTTCTTCGTATAGATGAAATACCCATTAAGTAGGAGTCTGTATTTTTATGTTATCTAGGATGCTTTATAATCAAGACACATGTATATTTTATTTATAATGTGCACACTAAGATAGGAAAATATATGTGTAATTTATCTTTGACACTCTGTATAAAGACATCATAATTTACTAATACGGTTAGTATATGATGATTGTAAATGTGATGTAAGTCTCTATTTTGAGTCATGAGATTTAGATCATGGTTTGCTAATATGGTTTAGCATATGGTGCATGCGATTTAGCATATGGTGCTTACAAACATGATCATGACCCTATTCTGGGTCATAAGAAGGATCAATTTGGGAATTGACATGTGCATATCACATTTCATGCAATTCTCATGCTACATATCCACAGCTGATCTATGCCATTGATGGCATTGTTATTGGGATTACTGATGGGTCCTACTACCGATTACATATATGGAGTAGCAACGATCACTTTAGTTTATATCAATGAAGTTGATGGACCAGATTGATTTAGTTCAATATGGCATAGTGATCAACTAAAAAATTTCGGTCATATATTACATTCAGAATCTCATATAGTTCAAGTGAAAGATTGTTGGTGGTGGACTTACATGTGATTATCGTAACCGTCCAATTGTACCGTATTGATTCAAACCCGATTAAGTGATCTACTTATTGGTTTACGAGTTTCGATTATTTGGTATGGGGTCTAATGTGTAGAACTCGTTATAGTATGGATCCGTTATTGATGATGGGTCGATAACGGATTCGATCCGTTTTCTATATATAGGGCATGGTCTGCGTAGGGGATGGGATTCTGATAGACCCTTAGCATCCTATCGGCTAGGGTTTACGGCGCCGCCACTCCAAAACCCTACAGGAGACCTGCCTTCTTCTTTCGCAGGAATTTCAGACCGGAGATCACCAACGAGGAACGATGGTCACTTCGCTGCAATCAAGTTCTCTATATTCATGCTATCGTTTCATTTTTATGCTTTTATTACCATAGAAATTTGATAAAACTATATCTACTTCATAAATCTTGATATATATATCCGATTTTTTTGTATACATACTTAGAATTGTTGATTTCCATCATTCAATATTTGACACAATAAAAAAAAAATACAGTCGATGGAAAACACTTTTGCTAGTCAATAGAAATACAAATTTTCAAAAGAAAATGACTTCCTCTCATGCTCCTAGCTATTAATATTTTCTATTGGTTTTCCCCTACATAGTTATGTAATATTATCTTGTTAGTTAAATTTCTTTTATCAAGTATAAACGACTTATTATCTGAAATGGTTTACTTTTATTTCAATTAATGTGCCTATATATATCTCCATCTTAAGGGATCGAGAGTATTACGAATATTATTTGTTATCAATAACCTGAATTGAATCTGTCCATGATGAGCCATAAACTATATAGTATATAATGGACGGATAATCAGTAATCGTCAATATCTCTCTATATCCATACTGATCATTCAAGAACAGTCGTCGCAGACAATGAACATCATAATTTCTTGGCCTGACAGTGCTGTACATGCGTGCACTGCATGCATGCACGAGACTCCTACTTGAATCCGTAGCACACATTTCAAGGTGGTAACGTATGGTAACACTATAAAAGTTCAGGGAACAGGAAGGAAAGAGGAGGCACAGACCTAGCAGAGTTTGGTAGTGCTACTGCAGTTACACTCGATGGTGGGGTTGTTGATGAGATGGGAGAAACATGAGGAGCAGGGCTCAGGAAGTCATCGTCTCCAGCTTTATCACCTGCTGCTGCCGCCACCAGTGCTACTCCTCCTTCCTCCACTTCCCCTGCACTACTCTTCTTGCAAGCCATGACTGCCACCTCATTACCACCTTCTTCTCCAATCGCTGCATACATTTCCTCATTAATTATGTATATACATACTGTTTATTGTGTAGGAAAGTTCAAATGCATGCTGACCTGCTCCTCTGTTAGTGCTCTTCACTGTCCTGTACATCTGCACAGAAGAAGCAAGAGTTCGTGTAAAACATGTATTTCTGGCTAACAAAACCCTAACCCTAGCTAACAGATGAACACCCCCCCCCCCCCCCTTAAGGTCCTAATTGTTGTTGTTGACTACCTGCAGGTGACTCTTCACATGAGCCAGAGTGAGATCTTTCACGTTCATCAGTTCCAAGACCGATTTTGGCGTTGCCCCTGCAGTATCCAGAAGATCTAGCCTTTGATTTAATTGTTCACTGATCGAAGAGTACTGTACTGATTGCTCGCTTACTCTCATGGCCACCGAGGAGCTCCACAGCATGGACGAACTGGGCGTGAAGGCCGGTCGTCCACCGCATTCTCGGGGCGCGGAGGTTCCGCCTCCCACTGCTCGCCCTCGGAGCGGCGCTCCGCTTAGCCCGCGGCATCGTCTGATGATGAGGATCATGTCCAGCTTTTGCCGCTCGGCCGGCCTCGAGTCCCAGGCTCAGCGTCGGCTCGGCGTTCCTGAGCTCATCAGTGTCGCAGTGCTCGCAGCTCCTCCTTTGGCCTCTCCTGCTCGGGGGTGTCCTAATTTGGAGGGCGAGATCAGGAAATGGAGCTTCCATTTGGCTCGATGGATCTCAACGTGACAAAATGGACCTTCCAACTCAATTATTCTGAGCGACACAAGGTGCAGTAGGGTTTCATCAACAGGAGTCCTTGCTGAGACGATGAAGAGCAATAAGAAATTAAAAACAAAAAAATAAAAGCATGGACAGGTTACAGGTTGGGAGCTATAGAGAGAGAGAGAGAGAAGCAGTGGGAGAAAAGAATGATGAATGATAAGAGATAGAGTGCGATTGGTTAATAAATAGAAAGGGATTAGGTCATCACTCATTATATATATATATATATATAATTAAATTTAAATTTAAATTTAATACACTCTCGATCGAATCATTAACCTAGCTAATACATTACTGTATACGTAGAAAAATACAAAATAAAAAGAGATGAGAGGAATGAAATAACTAATAAAAAATATATATGTAAGAGAAGAAGAGGGATTGGGTGTTTCAAGTTTTGAGAATCTTTCGTTATTTAGTAATTTTTCTTTCCCCTTCGTATTGGGTGATCATGGGAGCAAGTTTGGTGGAGGTAGTGAAAGCGAGAAAGGACTGATGCATGGGAAAGTCAAATGCAGAGATAACGACACCAATCAAAACCTAACCGTATTTAAAAAAAAAAATCAAATTATGACTTCTACTATATATTATTTGGATGAATAATTCAATCCCATACAAAATTTTCATCGATCAAAATAAATTCAAATAATATAAATATAATCGATCGATAGATGATTTAACAGTACAAATAGTTCGTACTCATCTAGATGTTCAAATTTAAAAAAAAAATTCAAAAAGTAATTTTCGAAAGAGATCAAATTCTTACCGCATAAAAAATCATTTTACTCTTCTATCATCGCACTATATTTTGGAAGGCAATCGTATTAATTTTTATATATAATTCACGTATTTATGTTTTATCCTATTAATTATTTTGGAGGTATATAACCTTTTTCTTATTTTGCATAAATTTAAAGTACAATTTAAATTTAACATATATATTGTTTTTTTTTTTTTTTTTTTTTGATTTACAAGTGGTATCCAAGCTTCGCCCGACTAGTCCACTTGGCGAACCGGCCCTGCCCCACGGCCTCCGAAGAGTCTCCACCGGCCCACAAGGGTAAATCAGGAAGACGCGCCACCAAGTCGCCGTGAGGGGTTTAACGCCAATCAGGGTCCGCACCCCATACCAACCCGCTGGTAAACGGGAACCCGCCTCCGCAACCCGCAAGCGAGTGGAAAACGGCGGAATTCCCTCCGCAAGCTGCAGCCGGCAGGGATCGAACCATGGCTTGCTCCAGGGACCCCCTAAGCTCTTACCGACACGCCATTGCCCTGGGGGCAAAAAACTGTGATGGGTAAACTTTTTATAGTTGCCGCCGCCGGGCCCGAAGACCCCCCCTCATCAGAAACCCCGAAGGATTTTTGGGCGAACGGTTCAACTGTCCTATCAGAGCGTACACGGGTTTACCCTCCGGACACTGCTCGTTGAACTTTTCGCACATATTCGTGGGAGTTGCAATTTCTGCAGCCCTTTGGGATCGAACCCGTGACCTCCGATTGGATATCTCCATGTGCTTGCCACTAGGGCTAGCACATATATATTGTTGATAAGGTGGGAAATGCACTAGGAAAAGAGAAATAAATATAATATTTTTTATTTTTATTTATTTATTTTTTGATAGGAGGCATGAATTTCTGTGCATAAATTTAATAAGTAAATTTGTGTTAAAATTTAAAGAACTATTTATATTTATATTGTACGTGTTATTTACACATGTATTACTATCAAATTCTATTTTAGAGGTTACTAAATTATATTATATATAATACGAAATTGTATTATATAGATGCTACCGTACGTGTTATATATTGTAGGTGCTACGAAGTTACTACTAATTAAGTTGTATTGCAAATGTTAAAAATTCATTACCAGTGCATGCCATATGGAATTATATATATTTTATGTGCTAATTAATAAATTGCAGTAGCTTTAAGATTACTATATTTATTTATTTTAAACTTTATATACATATCGATGAGATATTATTCTTTCATGTGTTTGTGCATGTGAAATTAAAGGACCTCGATCCTAATTCTATCCTACAATATCTATGTCTATTGCATTGTTCTACAAAAGTTTATATAAGATTAATCATGAGGAGAAGTCTTGAGCACGAAAAATTTCTCGATCTTAAAAATGTGTGCTTTGCATATGTAGTGCTCTTGGAGAGACGCCGATCTAACAAGGTCCATCGAGTAGGAGACTATGATTATAAAAAATTTGTCGATGATAAGAGTAATTTGACCTTCATCGATTTTCTTATAGATTTTACAAAAATGTCTATCATTTCTACTTTAGCTGTATAATTGCATATATACTTTCAATTCATAAAGTATCATATCCATTAATTAATTGGAGTGAAATTTGACTTTTAGAATAGTCAACTATATATCTTCATCTCACTAAATATATATGATAGAAGTTTAAATGCCTTCATTAAAATGATTAAAGGATGAGTAAAACAATTTTCCTTCATATTTTTAGTGCTAAAAAGATCAAAGAGTTACACTATTTTGAAAAAAAAAAAAAAAGAAAAAGAAGATTTCAAAGAGATGAAAAATGTAAATCTCATAAATTTGTGAAAGAAAGAAAGGAAAAAAAAAAAAAATTTCACTTAGTTTGAGTGGAAGTTCTTCTCTTCCAAAATGCCTATATTTTTCTTTTGGCCAATCAAAATTTTTGTTTTTGTTTTTGTTGTTGAACATGAACTAATATATGTATGCTTAATTCTTTCTCTCTCACACACTAGTTATCATTTTACTTATGCACAAAGTGTTCCCCACCCCCACAACATCCTCTCTTTTTTAGTAAACCATCGTTCCATGATTGCATCGAACACCAATGAAGAACTCGAACAATACGACTATACATTAACTATATATAGACCATTAACTTGCCTACTTGATCTCCACATCGAGTAGTTTCTTACTGTTTCATTCACGAACAAAGCAGTTCCCATCCCATAGCAACCTTTTTTGTTTTTTAGTGAACCATTGTTCTATGATCCAAACACCTCACTCAATACATTTAATTTGTGGTTTTAGCATTGACGTCGTAACGCCCTACGATTGACAATATGACTAATATTGCTTCTTATCTTGAACATGAACCCGCCGGCCCCTTAGATGCTGCCTCTAGTGAATAAATTCACCCACATTAATTAATTACATCCTCGATCGACATATAAAAGCTCACCAAATCTTAGAGGACTTGCATATATTTGTCATATATTGCACCAATAAAAGAATCTAAATTGAATAATGCTAATGAATTCAACTACTGTTGAAGATTCATGTCATCGATCGAGATGAAGCGATAAATGAAAGCACATTGCAAAACACTATTGAGTTGTCAATGACAGAGAAGAAAGCTAAAGTTTGCTGTGAAAAAGCAAGGAAGAGGACAAGGACTCCAATTCAACCAATAAGAGCTTTATGTGAAGGCCCCGTATCGAGATTCAATAATTGACCTAAAAAGCTTCACCACTTTTGCAATTGGTTCTCTAGCATGGAGCCCCACCCACCAGGCAATCAATGGCTCACAAAAAGGGTCCCCATGCATGGCTATATGCCCTCTGCCCTCTGCCCTCTGGAAGAAGTCACTTAGCTCGTTAGGGACGTAGTCAAGAACTAGCTAGCTAGCTATATATAGCTAGGTCCTTTTGATGTGTCATCCTATGACCTAAGTTTGAATGAGAGTGTTCTACATAAAAACACTACTTAATTAAATTGGATAATATATAAATCAGAATGAAATTAATTGGTGTTATTTCTTTTTTTCCTTTGAGAAAAGACCTAACAATTAATTCGCTAGCTCTATAAATAGATTTGCACATTAATGTTAACTACTTCTTATTATGTGAGTTATATATGATGTTAATTTGCTTCATTTAATTTTGATTTGCTTGCAAAACTGTGGCACCTATGGGAGAGACTCACAACTTAAAGGCACAATTAATATATAGAGATAGAGCTGTAGAAAATTCAATGTGTATCACATATAATTCTATAACAAGCTTGCTCCCATGGTACACAATCGATCGGTAGAAGAAGTGACAAAATGAATATACAATGTACGGCAATTTACCAAACACAGCAGCCGAAGTTCGGATTTGCCCAAAACGCGCACTATAGTTTCATAATGACCAAATTGCGCGCGTAATTCCCAAAATACCCCTCCCGCCAAACAGCTTTGAAATTTAATGCAGAGAGAGGTTTGCATCCATCCGAGGCACATCTGGAAATCCCGAGCCATCCAAACGTCTCTTCCAGCCACGTGGGAGCACCAGCCCCATGCTGTTGATGAGCACCACACGCAGCTTTCCTCCGCAAACCAACTGAGCAACACCATTTTTGATGAAACTCTAGTAGTTATCAACGACATCACTGCTCCCACGAATTTATCAGCAGTTAATCCAGAAGTTGGCGCAGCTCACTCACCAGCCACTTCACATAGTATTATCATGTATGTATGTGTTTTTATTCTTGAGACTGCTATGAGGTTAATAAATGCATTGTAGGTGGTTGTATAACCAAGTTTGCCACACACCCATAAATACGATGTAGGCATATCATACCAAAGTAGACCAATGCACCCATAATTGCGATGCAAGAGATTCATAACCGAGTTTTGTCCCCACCTAAACAAATGTCACCTAACTTAAAAGGTGATGCTTCCAATTAAATCCCACGATTACTGAAGTTCCCTGATTGATATTTCCGGCACTAGGAGATTCAATCTGTCTGAGAGAGTAGGTGGTGCTGGCAATGAAATTTCCAAGACCACCAGTATCCTAAAATTTAAAATCCCAAAGACCATGGGAGAGTAGGGTGTCGTAATGAAATTCCTCAGTGCGGATAAAAAGTGATCCGGGAATTTAAATCGAACATCGTGGCGCTCAAAATTCTCAAAGACCATTAAGGTTCAACAAATTCGGGATAAAATATGGTGCTGGGAATTTAAATCTCGTCACCACCGTGGTGCTGAGTTTAATACTCCCAGCACCATGGGGAATGAACTTGTCGAGATAAATTATGGTGCTGGTAATTTATATTCCAGCACCACGATGGTAATGAGATTCAAACTTCCAGCAACACCTTGGTGCTGGGAATCTAATTCACTAGACCAAGGAGATATAAGTGGTCGACATTAAGGGTGGTGCTGGGATTAGAAACCTCAGCAACACTATGGTCCTGCGAATAAGACTCCCAGCACCATTGGCATTGGACTGGTCGAGATAAATGGTGGTGCTGGGAATTTATATCCCAGCACCACTGTGGTAATGGGATTAAAACCCCCAGCAACACCATGGTGCTGGGAATGTAATTTCCAGCACCATGTACATATAAGTTGGCGGAAATGTTGGTGGTGCTGGGAACTAAAACCCCAGCAACACAGTGGTTCTGCGTTTAAATATCCCAGCACCAGGGAGATGGAACCAGTCCAGATAAATGGTGGTGCTGGGAGTTTATATCCCAGCACCACCGTGGTAATGAGATTAAAACCACCAGCAACACCATGGTGCTGGGAATGAAATTTCCAGCACCATGTACATAAAAATTACCGGAATTATTGGTGGTGCTGGGAACTAAAACCCCAAAGAACACAAAGGGTTCTGCGTTTAAATATCCCAGCACCAGGGAGATGGAACCAGTCCAGATAAATGGTGGTGCTGGGAGTTTATATCCCAGCACCACCGTGGTAATGAGATTAAAACCACCAGCAACACCATGGTGCTGTGAATGAAATTTCCAGCACCATGTACATAAAAATTACCGAAATTGTTGGTGGTGCTGGGAACTAAAACCCCAGCAACACAGTGGTTCTGCGTTTAAAAATCCCAGCACCAGGGAGATGGAACTGGTCGAGATAAATGGTGGTGCTGGAAATTTATATCCCAGCACCACCGTGGGCCTGGGATATAAATTTCCAGCACCATGGAGAGGGAACCTGGCTGAGAAAAAGAGTGGTGCTGTCAATTTATATTGGAGATAAATAAAGTCGTCTAGGCGGGTCGAGTCCAAGCGTGACCTATACTATCATTCTCCACCTTTCCTTAGAGTTATGAAAAATAATGCTATCTGCCAACATTCAGACGAGTGTGCTAATTATGCGTCGCGTACAATTGGCACGCACCCATAACTGCCTGTAGGAATGTGGGAACTAAGTATCCCTCTGCGCATAAACCCGGTAAATATCTTCCTCTTCCATTCCATATAAACCGTTCATAATTTCAACATTGAAAGGTCCATCAATGGGTTTCGTTAAAAACCCATTAATGGCCCTATCTATCAACATCAAATGTTATAATTAGTTAAGTGCATAATTGGGAAACCTAACCATAAACTCTCATCCTCCACTTGTCTTCAGACTTCTAAAGCCTAGTTAAAAAAATTCAGCCTACTTTCATAGCACACTACATATAACAGTGTTGATTTTAAAAACATTTGCAGGGATGACCCCCTTCCTGATGAAGTGTTAACATTTTTGGAAACCATTGAATCAAATTTGAAGGATAGAGAGTTAGATGATCAAGATTCCATAAATCTGTGCCCAAGTAATATTCCATCTTCATCTCAGTTTACTGATGTGGGCAATAGAATTACCAGTGATCAACACCTTGATATAAATAGAGACGCTTCTTCCATACTCGAAGAAGAGTTTGTCACTGCTACCACAGTAGATCATGAATATTTTGAACAAACTTGGAGTGAAGAGGAGGTAAGTGATATACATGGGATAGAAGAGTTAGAATATACAAATTCTTCGGAAGAATTCTTCGCTGATGATATCCAACATGAAGAAGGTGAGTTAAATCCAGATCAGTACAGTGACTTAGAGGAAGTGTTCCCAATTGCTGATGATCCCTATGTTTTAAATCCACAAATAAGACTATTGGCAGATGTCGGTTCATCAGATCCAAATGATTTTTCATGGATGTGTTTTTCCTCTCGACAAGAGTTTAAAGATGCACTAGTAAGGCATGCGATGCTAAAAACTTCAGATACAAGCTTGACACGGACTCAATAGAATTAAAGTTATTTGCTTTAGTCGACCTTGTTCATGGAGTCTAGTTGCAAGTGGAGACGGAGTTCACTGTCACAAAATATGTAAGCAAGATGAGTGTGATAAAGTTAGGGAAACAAAGAGATCACCATGCTTGCACATCCACATTTGTAGCAAAACCAGTCATACAGACGGTTAGCTACCTCGATGATTACAAACCAAGTTCAATTCAAGAGAAATGCAAGCTAGGTTTGGTGTTCACATTTCATACAAGAAAGCATACACCTGCATGTAAAGCATTAAAAAGAGTGGTAGGTGATTTTGATCAGGCCTATATTGATCTTCCAATGTACTTGCGTGAGTTAAGAGTTAGAGATCCTGATACATATGTTGTAGTACTAAGAAATGGTGAAAATCAATTCCAGGGATGTTTTTGGGCATTTGGTGCTTGTCGAAGAGTATTCAGGTTGTATTTACGAAAACTAATTGGAATCATATGATGGCAAGTATCCCGTGTTTTGCTAATACTCTAGCTGATTGAATGCAAAAATTATGCCATTGCATTTGGAATTGCCAAGTTGAATGTGGATCCGCTTGGGAGTGGTTTTGGATCATGTAAAGACATTCCTTGATGTCCTGCCAGGGTCATTGAGCATTGTCTCAGATAGATATCGGGGGATTATATCAGCAGTTAACAAAGTGTATCCATCTGCCCATCATGGTTTTTGTTGCTATCACTTGTCTTGTAACATGGTGACAGAATTCGGGATAGATCCTCATTAGGTTTATTTTGGGCGCGGCAAGAGCAAATACAAGAGTTGACTTTGATCGATTAATGCGAACATGCATGACAAACACAAGGAAGCATATGCGTGGCTACAAAAGATCGATCCAAAAGATGGGCCAATGCACACTTTCTGGCGGGAGGTACACAATGTTAACCACTAATTGTTCGAGAGTTTAAATGCATTATTCAAGAAAGCACGTGAACTCCCATCACCGCTTTAATTGACAACACTAGAAAAAGCTTGCTCAATGGTTCTATAACCGTAGGGAAGAATCTTCAAAAGGTCGGGTTTTCTAACACCTTATGCCATTAAAGAGATTGATGAAAGGAGAGAAAGAACTCGATTATATTGGTATTCCCATATTCACAAAGCGAAATGGAAGTATGCACAATAATAGCATCTTCGTATATTGTTGATTTGGATAGCGAAGTTGCATTTGCGGTGAGTTTCAAATTTCAGAATTTCTTGCTCGCATGCTATCGATCATCATATATCGGAACATGGATCCATACTGCTATCATGAGCATTATTTTCTAAGGGAAACCTGGGAGGCCACTTACATGGATCGTATTTACTCATGTCGAAGTAAGAAATTTTGGCCTAATGGTGACAAAATTTTCGGAGTTCTAACTCCTCGTAGCCTTATGCAGCCCGGGCGAAGAAAAAAGGCACGCATAGAGTCCAAACATACTGGGAGGGTGAAAAATAAATCGAGATGCAAAACAGCTTGGGCATAATAGGAGGTCTTGTAGAATGCCACCGGCTACTAATTCCTAAGTATGTTTATTGTGGTTGTGTAAATATTTTTAAAGGAAACAATGTTAATGTCAATGTCAATGTCAATGCTAATGTTAATGTTAAGCTATTTTGCAGAATTGTAATGGAAAATTTTGTTACGTTAGTTTGCAAAATTGTAATCTCAATATCTCTGTGTATCGTGTCCAAAATTTCCGATATTCAAGGCAGGATTAGGTTTACACAGCCAATTTTCAGAAATCAGGCCCCGTGCCAAGTGGCACGCGGCCGAAACATGGAGGTAGGAGGATCAGAAGGAAGTTTCCTCGATGCAACAACATGTGAAGTCGTTAGGTCTTTCAATCGATGCAAAGATTTCGGAATTTGGACTCCTGTAGGTCCATCAATGGGTTTTGGCCAAAATCCATTGATGGCCCTACACAGGACCACTGTGTTCCTGGAATTTAAATTGTCAGCACCACCTTATTTCCGGCCTGTTTGAAAGTGTACGTGGTACTGGGAATTGAAATCCCAGGACCACTGTGTGTTCCCCGGCCAGTTCTAAATTGTACGTGGTCCTGGGAATTGAAATCCCAGGACCACTGTGTGTTCCCCGACCACTTCTAATGACGTGTCCCAGGAATTGAAATCCCAAAGACCTTACCTTATTTTCTGTTTGAAAGTGTACGGGGAATTGAAATCCCAGGACGTGTTCCCGGCAGTTCTAAATTATGACGTGGTCCTCGAAAATTGAAATCCCAGGACCACTGTGTGTTCCCCGGCCACTTCTAAATTGTACGTGGTCCTGGGAATTGAAATCCCAGCACCACCTTATTTCCGGCCTGTTTGAAAGTGTATGTGGTACTGGGACTTGAAATCCCAGGACCACCGTGTGTTCCCCGGCCAGTTCTAAATTGTACGCGGTCCTGGGAATTGAAATCCCAGGACCACAGTGTGTTCCCCGGCCACTTCTAAATTGTACGTGGTACTGGAAAATGAAATCCCGGCACCACCTTATTCCTTAGCTATTTCAAAATTGTACGTGGTGCTGGGAAATAAATTCCCAGGACCACTTTGTTTCTGGGATTATAATTACCAGCACCAAAGTATTCTAAATCCGTCCGACCGCACCCGACCCGTTAATATAAAACTCCCCGGTGGAAGTTCAAACATCTCAACACCACATTTCATTTCTCGCGCTCATGCCTCTGTGGAATTCCGCCTGCTCTCGGCGAATCGCTCAAACTCTTCTGCTTCTAGTTCAAACTCCCGGTGCTACCAAAACCCCTGTCAGTTAAACCTCCCCGGTGTGAGTTAAAACATCTCAACACCAGCTCAACACCATCTCAACGCCTTTTTCGACCTAAGTAAGTTTTGTAGATTTCTTAAATTCTGTGTCGCTATCGTTTCTTCCGATCTATCTAGGGTTTTTGCCTTTTTCCGTTCACGATCTCGTTTAAACTCGGGCCTGATAGGGTTTAGGGTTTTAGGCTTTACCATTTAAGCAGAGGTAACGTTTGTTTGTATCATCACACATGTTTCAATCCATTTCATCTATCAGTTTAAAATTGCTGTATTACAATGCATTTGGTTGTTAACCTAGGGAAATTTTTTCAGTTAACGATGGCTTCAACTGGTGAATCATCGCGTTTATACTTCTGCAAGAACCCGTGCGTTGATGCGAGGAAGAACCAAGAGAATGAACTGGAAAAGCAACGTTTCCCAGTTTAAAAAATTTATTGCAAGTGTGCCGCCGAGTGTGGAAGAAGAAACGCTTATTCGGAGCTCCCCCTTTGCGTGGGTTTTGGACATTCCAGATATTACCCATGTCAGACCCCTCGTTCAGAATATGTTTGATAATTGGGACTGCACGGAGAAATGTTTTATATTCCAAGACAAGAAATTACATTTCACAAAGACGGATGTCTCCCTCATCCTTGGTCTACCAGATGATGGACTCGAAGTTCCTATGAATAATGAAGCTCCGTCTGGACAACTATATATTCAATATTTCGTGGAAGCTGATTGCTCTAACAAGCATCTGAAAGATTTATTGAAGACTTCTAGATCTCCAGATAATTTAGGATCTGCAAAACTTTATTGTCAGTTGTTTATTTTATATTTTTTCTCTTGTGTGTTTTTTACTACCACCAGCAGTAAGCCTAGAATAGCTATGCGATCACTTATAGATTGTGTAGAGGATTTTGATAACTTAGGCAGGTACAATTGGTGCGAAGCACTTTATACGTACATGGCTCCTCAAATGGAGTCAATTGGTATGGGAGTCACATTGCGACCAAAAGCAGACGTCGTAGGTGGATCCACCAGACCAATGCTTAAGGGTTTCGCACACTTATTGGCTGTGAGTGAATATATTTTATGTCTTCCGCAAATAGTATAGATAAATCTGTCTATTAACAACTAATCTTGTCATTCCAGGTATGGATGTGCGAGCATTTGTGTATCCTACCTCCACACGTCCCTCATGCTTTGCCAAGAATGCTGAGATGGAGGTGGAGTTCCACAAATGTAAGGGTCGTTAAGAAGATGGTAGATGGTCTCGTACCTGACAAAATAATTGTCGATCTAATTCCAAAGACATGAGTCGGCATCTGTACATACCGCTTCCCCACCTAGATTTTCTGCATCAACTCCTCAACCCGAAACTCAGGTCGACGCAAGAGGAATGACCTGTCCAGTATGCCAGGAGAATGCAGAAATTGTATCTACTCTAAGCACCAAGCTAGTTGAAGCAAGGTGTGATTTTGAAAGCACCTCCCTACTTAAGGAAGCGACCATCGAACAACAAGAAAAGACAATACAGGAGCTTCTTCAAGAGTTAGAGGAGGTCAGGAAGAGGAAGTACAACGAGATAAGTGAAATGGATGATATAATTGATTACAAAGAAGCATTAATCGCTGAAAAAGACAGTTTAATACTGGAGCTTCAACTCAATTTACAATCCCGGGATGTAGAGGGGTTACAATCACAGCCTATACAAGCTGTACAAACCCAACAGCCTTCTTCTGCATACACTAGGCGGAAGGTTTGTGTGAGGAAGAAGGCTCTTGACGGTCTATCACCCCCTAGCCTTAGAAGCCTCCCTCCTGCATGGTTTTCAAACATCCCTAAAAGAAGGAGAGTTGAAACTCTAATTGTCCCCACCAAGGCTATTGAGTATCCTCCAGTAGACCCTAATATCTCTCCTGCAGAGCCAAACATTGAGCAGGAGTCAGGCCAGGATAAAAAAGGGAAATCAATTGCCGAGGAGGGTGAACCCGAAATATCAGATACCGGCACACAAGTCTCCACAGAAAAACAACCAACACTCGACGACGTCAAGCAGAGGATTTTGGAGGTGAGCATAAGTTATCCTGTCCAGTCCTATTTTTCAGACAAAATATTTCTGAAACTCAACAGTTTTATTTTGTATACAGTAAGCTTATAAAGAATTCGCTTAGAAGATGGATCCAAACGTCGGGGAGTCTTTATTGAAACTAAAAAAAATAGAGTAAGACAATCTTATATTCTTTGTATATACCTTTCATCTTATGTTTTGGGAGTTGCTAATAACCCTTTCCTTGTGTAGTGTGACAGTATCAGGACCAGTGTGGAAGAACGATGCTATTAACTTATACATGGACTCTTTCCTTACAATATTTGATTGGAATGTTTTGACACATGGGGATTGCATAAGCGCATATTTTTCAGTCTTAGCTGAGCAGTGCAAGGTGACTGATAAGCCATACTATAACTCAATTTTTTGTGGGGCTGGATTCCCGGTAAGTTTTGGCCCTTTTGCAAGGAATTGTAAACTTTACGGCTTCGGTGTTTTGACAGATTTTTTTATACACAGGATATGTTTAATATTATGTACGCCCAAGCATTCGAGCAAACTTTTAAAACCCCAGGCAATCCAATCAGATACATATTTTGTCCAATAATCCGTGACGATCACTGCCACCTACTAGTGGCCGACTTGGAAATTTCAGAGTTCATCCACTACAACTCCTTGTCCGTCAGGAAGGCTTACACTACTCAATTTGAAGAAACAGTAAGCATTAGATTAGATTTCAGCTAAATAAACCGTTTGTGTATGGAGGATTCATAGCATTTATTTCGGTCCCAGGTTGAATTCTTTAAAAAGATGCACTCTTCGTATTATGATAATCGCATCTCCCGTTGAAAAAATTTGTAATGCAAACTTTTCCGCAAGGCCGAGTCCGTGGTCCTGCATAAAGCTCTTCGTAAGACATCTAATAATCTTTGTAAATACCATATTTTATAAGCTAGCATTGGACTAATAATTTTTAATTTTTTACAGCTATGATTGCGCATTTTTTATAATACGATACATTGAGAGCCTACTATTTGGGTACCCTAAAAGATTCGGACAGCAGGATATGAGGAGCTTCATATTCGTGGTGGAGAATAGAATAATGCGCAGCTCACAATTTTGTTTGCAATTATGCGATCTTTGTATAGTGGGATATGTTGTAAGACTATACAGAGTTTTAGATATGTAACTACACCAAGGTGCCTGCCTGTAAAAGTCATTAGTCAGCTGCAAAGGTGTTTGCAATCTGTGTAGTATCTGTACAATTATGGAATATATATACTTTGTTAAATATTTCAACCACTTCGACTTTATGATTTTGTGATGTGATTTCTACGTGGTGCTGGGAATTAAATTTCCAGGACCACCGTGTTCCTGGGATTAAGATTCCCAAAGACCACCTTATTTCTCGCCACTCAAATGGACGTGGTCCCGAGAATTATATTTCAGACCACTGTTCTCGGAGTTACATTCCCAAAGACCACCGTATTCCTGGCCAATTGAATCAGACGCAGGCCGGGAATTCACTTTCCAAAGACTAACGTGTTCCCGGGATTAAGATTCCCAAGACCACCTTTTTTTCTCGGCCGATTCGCGAATGGGCGTGGTGCTGAATTAAATTTCAGATCATCGTGTTCCGGATTTAATTCCAAAGACCACATTTTATCTCGTCGATTCGACATCATGCGTGGTGCCGAATTCACTTACAAGACCACGCGGTGTTCTGGGTTTAGATGCCCAAAGACCACCTTATTTCGGCCAGTCATAGCGACGCGTGGTCCGGGAATTAAATTTCAGACCACGTGTTCTGGGATTTAATTCCCAACACCACATTTTCAGAAATCAGGCCCCGTGCCAAGTGGCACGAGGCAGAAATTGGGAGCCAGGAGGATCACAACGAAGTTTGCTCGACGCAACACATGTGAAGTCGTTAGGTCTTTCAGTCGATGTAAAGAATTTGGAATTTGGACTCCTGTAGGTCCATCAATGGGTTTAGGACAAAAACCATTGATGGCCCTACACACCTCAACTTGGCCCAAACCAACTCGGCTTTGGGACTTGCCCTCTGTATCGTGTCCAAAATTTCGATTTTCAAGACAGATTAGGTTTACCCAACCGCACGCCGCCAAATCGGGAGGTAGGAGGATCAGAAGGAAGCTTCCTCGACGCAACACCATGTGAAGCCGTTAGGTCTTTCAGTCGATGTAAAGATTTCAGAATTTGGACTCATGTAGGTCCATCAATGGGTTTTGGCCAAAATCCATTGATGGCCCTACACAGGACCACTGTGTTCCTGGAATTTAAATTGTCAGCACCACCTTATTTCCTATTTATTTAAAGTGTGCGTATACTGGGAATTGAAATCCCGGGACCATGTGTTCCCGACGTTCTAAATTGTGCGTGGTCCCGAATTGAAATCCCAGACCACGTGTGTGTTCCCGGCGATTTAAATCAGACGTGGTCCTGAGAATTGAAATCCCAGGACCACCTTATTCCTCAGCCATTTCGAAATTGTACGTGGTCCTGGGAAATAAATTCCCAGGACCACTGAGTTTCTGGGATTATAATTACCAGCACCACCGTATTCCTTGGCCAGTTCGAAATTGTTCGTGGTCCTGGGAATTAGAATCCCAGGACCATTGTGTTCCTGGGAATTTAATTCCCAGCACCACCTTATTTCTTGGCGATTCAGCTAAAGACGTGGTGGTGGGACTTTTTTCCCAAAGACCCTTGTGTTCCCAGGAGTTAAATTCAAAGACTATTCTGGATTCGATTCGAAATTGTACATGGTCCTGGAATTAAAATCCCAGGATCATTGAGTTCCTGGGATTTTAATTCCCAACACCACCTTATTTCTCGCCCAGTTCGAATTGTACATGGTGCTGGGACTTTAATTCCCACCACCACTGTGTTCCTGGGAGTTAAATTCCCAGCACCACCGTATTTCTCGGTGAGTTCGAAATTGTACGTGGTGCTGTGAATTAAAATCCCAGAACCACTGTGTAATGCAAAATTTAATCCCAGGGCCATTGTGTTCCTGGGATTTCATTGTCAGCACCAGCAAAGTATTGAACAATATATTATATAACATTTATTAAAGCTCAAACACAAACAATAAACATATTTACAGTCACTGTTGATCTATGGGAAGCAGTACCATTTACAAATTAGCAAATTTCATTAATTACAATAATGCATTGTCATACTCCCACCTGAACACTTCTAAAATTACATCAGGAAGAACTCATCCCTTAAAATTGAGACAGAGACATCTATTCTGAATTTGGTCATGTCTGCTTGTTTGAAGTCAATCTTCTCACCATAAAGCAGACATCTCATGTATTGCATCACAAAGAAGGCACAATCATTGCTGTAAACATGCAAAGAAAAATTTTATATTTCAATTCAAAAGTATAATTTTCACGTTCAGTATTTTTCTTTTAGTACCTTGCCACTTGTTGGGGACAATCAGTTGTAACAGAAACCCAGCTGTCGATGGGGTAATAGCCTTGTAAACATGGATGAATTGCTGCAAGCTCCTTAGGTGAATATCCTTTAAATTGGGATACCTATAATTAAACGATGACTAAGTTAACATAACTATTCATTAACAGATAACAAAGTTAAATTGATGGAATATCTATATTTAAAATATTTAACTACTCACCACTGCTTCAAAATCAGCTTTTGATCTTCCACCATATGAAATGGAGTTGTAATGATTGAAACTCATTGCTTTTGTGTCGATACACAACAGGTGAAAGTGAGTTTGGTCAGTATTTAGAGGTATAAAAATATATCTAACTTCTCCATCATTCATATACGTATGTTTATGATTTGTCTTGTGGCGTCTTCCACGATAATCTTAATCTTGTGAAATTGTGTGTAGAGGAAAAATATTTAAGCAGATTAGTATAACATCAAATGTCGTGAAAATACAAGATAATTTAACTCCCTTACAATGAACAGAGATGAGCAATACGCAGACTTGTTATATGACCTACATGAAGAGGAGGCCCCCCTAAAAAGAATTGAGTAAAATGTATCGATAACCTCCCATCTGAAAAGCATCCATTAACTCTAGAGTATAAAGAATTCAGAGTTAATGAAAAAGGACCTTCCTCCCAAACATAACCTGTTATCGGCCTACAAAAAAATTTAATCGTAAATAAATATTTGCACTTTATAATATTGTAATAAAATTTTTGAATGTAATGGTGGATGTAACTACCATACTTTATTTTTTCTAAACTTTTTAGCAAGTAGGTCACATCAGCATCTTGTTTCTGGTTCTTTGCTGTCTTACACTTCTTCTTGACATACTATAATACAAAAATAATATTAGTTATTTAAATAAAATAACACAAACTAATTTTGGGAAGTATTCTGACTAACCGCAATGACTTCCATTCTCATTTGGTTGAGTTTATCAATTATTGCTTCATCCCTGTCAAGATCTTTTTCATCTTCTTCCAAAATACAGATAGTATCCCTCGCTTGCAATTCATCCATACCAATTTTTTGTTTGCCTTTCTTGTCAAACACTTCTACTTCTTTTACAGCTTTATCAGGTTGCCCTTCTAATAACTCAACATCAGAAATTTCTGTCTTTTTTCTTTTGCTTTGAGGTACCAATTTTGCCCACAGTGGACTATCAACGGGAGTATCCCTGTAATCATAGCGGGTTCTATCTCGCCGTCTTGTTCTGCTGGCAATTGGTTCCGGTTGAGGTTGAGGGTCAACTTCAGGCTTATTTGGTTCAGGCTCCATACCTTCTCTTCCTATAATTTCCATTAGTTCTTTTACCCTTTCAGTTAGTGTCATGTTTTCCATTCTTAACTCTTTGAGTTGTCTCTGATAAACTAAACACTCATGGCATTCACTAGTAGGGTATTTTTCTTGTATAGTTTGTGATGATGATGTCTCTATTGGATGAGGAGTATTTTCAATATAATAGTCAACCTTATCAAGCAATATATTTTCACTACGGGTACATACTAGATCAACAATGACCTATCAAAAAATCAACAATTATTTAGATAACGAAAATGAAAAACTGCTAAGTTGTGGTCTTCTATTTACCTGTTCAGGGGAGACTTGCTCCAATAAATTCCTGACCTTGCTAATATGTGAAGGAGTTGCCCTCCACTTATTTATTCGTGGGCCTTCAGTATTGTACGGTCTCTGGATTGGGACATGTTCCAGAAACCAAGCCTGCTCATATCGAAAGTGTTACATACTTACGTAAATATAAAAGAAAAAATTATTTAGTAAGAAAGAACTTATAGCCAAAAGGCCGGCAAACCCCTTTAGATAAGGAATTCGGCTCTTCTGCGCAACTGTATTATTAGATGAACATATATCTCCAATAGTAGACAATTGTGGAGCCATAAATTGATGGATGACTTCGACCCAATTGAAACTACCTATGTTGTCAAAATCATCTACAATATCTACAAGACCTATGGGGACCTTATATGTAGTAGTACAGAACAACACACAAGCAAATATATACAATACATACAACTTACAAAATACCAAAACATCTTCATCTACTTCTACTCTAGTAGCAAAGGTTTTAAGCAAAAACTCTAACCTCGATCTAGTTGGTTCTTTTTTGGAGAATTGAGAATTGAAAAGAGCACCTGATGCATTAGTTGAATTCATAGGAACATAAGCCCCTCTATCTGCAATTACTGAGCAAAAGAGACACATCTCTTCTCGTGAAAGCAATCGCACAGCTTGAAAACTTAAAGCTTTTACTTGTTTAATCCCAACTTTGAAATATATTGACCAATATTCCACAATTTGTGGAATGTCTTGTATATTCAAAAAAAAGAAATGGGGTTTGTTTAATTATCTCTCTGTCTTTCATGTAAACAAACCGACGCGTTGCTTCCTTTAGCACTTGGACCTCCAAAAATTCAATAAAGTGGCCTAAAATGCCGGGTCCATCATAGCTTTCTTCGCACACTCATTATTTCCCTAACAATTACAAAATACATAATTTATTCCTTCATTTTGTAATTGTAAAAAACAAATTTGAGATTCAGCAATTCTTTGCAATAATCCTGTAAAAAAAAATTGACATCACCACTCTTTTTCTAGGCCAGGTTCCCTCTCCATGGTGCTGGAAATTTATATCCCAGGCCCACGGTGGTGCTGGGATATAAATTCCCAGCACCACTATTTATCTCGACCAGTTCCATCTCCACAGTCGGAATATTTAAACGCAGAACCACTTTGTGTTCTTTGGGGTTTTAGTTCCCAGCACCACCAACAATTCCGGCAGCTTTTATGTACATGGTGCTGGAAATTAGATTCCCAGCACCATGGTGTTGCTGGGAGTTTTAATCCCATTACCACGGTGGTGCTGGGATATAAATTCCCAGCACCACCATTTATCTTGACTGGTTCATCTCTCTGGTGCTGGGATTTTTAAACGCAGAACCACTGTGTTGTTGGGGTTTTAATTCCCAGCACCACCAACAAATCCGGCAACTTATATGTACATGGTGCTGGAAATTACATTCCCAACACCATGGTGTTGCTGGGAGTTTTAATCTCATTACCACGGTGGTGCTGGGATATAAATTCTCAGCACCACCTTTTTTCTTGACTAATTCATCTCCCTGGTGTTGAGATTTTTAAACGCAGAACCACTGTGTTGTTGGGGTTTTAATTCCCAGCACCACCAACAAATTCGGCAACTTATATGTACATGGTGCTGGAAATTACATTCCCAAAGACCATAGTGTCTTGGAGTTTTAATCCCAAAGACTACGATTTTTCTTGACTAGTTCATCTTGCCGAGTTTTAATCTCATTACCACGGTGCTGGGAATTTACGGCTCTATTTATCTAATTCATATACAGATTGAAGAGATCGTCCATTTGTATTTGAATGTTTGAAACCATTCCAAAACCATAACGGAGAAATCATTTTAAACATATGGCATACTTCATATTGGACTAAAGCAAGGAATGCGACACATACCTTGGCCGGTGAAGGAGAGGTTGAACCGGATGCTTGACTCATTCTGCAACACGAAATGGTAGAAAAAAACCCAATGAGATGTACGCCTTTCAACGGAAACCCTAAAACCGAGTAAGAAATGGGTAAAACTCTAGTTAAATGAGAGGACGACACCATATTACCTCGAAGCGTCTCGACGAAATTCCAAGAACTCGGAAACTAACGTAATGAAGCAGGAGGAAAAATGGAGTCTAAGCTTTTCCAAGTTTTTGTGCGCTCGAAGATTTCCCGGAAGCTGAAGACACGAAGACGGTAATGTGGTGACTTGTTTGGACGGGACGTTTCGATGGCTCGGGATTTGGAAATGTGCCTCGGATGCATGCGGGATCTTTGCATTAAAAACGCTGTTTGGCGGGAGGGGTATTTTGGGAATTACGCGCGCGATTTGGTCATTCTGAAACTATAGTGCGCGATTTGGACAAATCCGAACTTCGGCTGCTGTGTTTGGTAAATTGCCGTACAATGTATCTCATCGTCGATAACAATGTGAGACACACTGGTAAGTAGCTAGCTAGGCCTGTTTTACTGTGGGAGATCAATGAAGACTTGTACTACGACACTACTAGCTCGATCGAGAATCAATTGTAAGATATTGGTTGCATCTTCGTACCAAAAAGATCGAGTCTACTTGAACAAAAATTGTCATTCATGGAGAACCTCTTAAGTCATGCAATTTTTAAAACGAGAATTGAACGTGACAAGTCAAACTTTATGTTTGGGAATCCAAAACATTTTATTTATTTAATATCGAAATTAAAAAAATTTAAATGATTTTTTTTTAATTTTAACAACAATAGGATTTTTTTAGTGAAATAAAAAAATGTTTTGAAAAAGGATGAAAATTATAAAATTTTATTTAGAAAATAAAATCTCATTTTGTATACTCATCATCTTCTATAAATAAAAATAAAAATATATTTAATTTAAAATATTTTATGACAAGAATAAAGTCCATAATAGAAATTTTTGATTAATTTATTATTATGCAAATATATCTATAAAATAAAATAAATTAAAAATAATGCTAGTTAGTTATTGATTAACCGATTATCAACATAATACATTATATTAATTAGATAAAATAACTATCTTTATTACTTCATAATCATCATTATCAGTGAATGATTTAATATTAATATTTAGATTATGAAGAAATATGAAATGCAATTTTATGTTCAAATATGTAAGGGTGAAATAATTATAAAAAAATAGAGGAAAATTAAAAAAAAATCAATAACTATGAGATAGTATAATTTAAAAAATTAAAATTAGAATATAGAGGATTCAATTACAAATTTACATTAATAATGATGTTAAATGTTGAAATTATATGATTGTGAAAATTAAAATGAAATTTATACAGTGAAATAAAAAATTCAAAGGCTTATAATTTGATTTTAAAAAAAAACTAAGGTGGAATAAGAAATTAAAATATTTTTGAAAATATGAAAACATTAATATAAGCGTTAAATTTAAGGACTGATTTTTTTTAAAAAATAACTTATATATGCTAGGGAGGAAATTATAAAAAAAAAAGTATCTTGATATAATTTATATTGAGGATTGGACGTCGTGCTAAGGGGATGAATAGTGGTTCGCCAATTTCGTCGTTCGTTCGTGTGCTTGTATACAACGATGTTAGTGTACGTAGTGGAATAATATATAATAATAGAAATAAGTACACAAACACAAAAGATATAATATGGTTCGGAACTTATACGATTCCTACTCCACGGATAAGCTCTAGTGATGCACACCATCACTAATAAACTCCTTCATGGTGACACACTAGAGGTGGAGAAACCTCTTACAACAATCTTACAATAATAAAAATGAAAATACAACCAAGTACAACAAGAGTACCAATGAAATGCAAAAAACACTTTATAAACTAGGACTTTTGAATGCTTGTTGATGTGGTTGCTTGGACGAACTTGAAGGACTTTGAAATACACTAGCACTTCACCTCAAATCACTCCTAGAATCGCTACCGAAATCTTCTCCGTCGAGCTCCTTTTATGTCTCCGCGCGATCTGGATTTTCGCCTAACAGTCGACTGTCAAAAGGCATCAGTCGACTGCCTACAGTGTCGTTGTCTCACAACGGATTTAATCTATGTTAACATTCTAGCTAACAGATACACTAGCAGTCGACTGCTCTTACTAGTAGTCGACTTCTACTCAGTAATCAACTCGACAGTCGACTACTAGAGCCTCTATGCTCGTGTCCCAAAAAACCAATCGACTGCCCAAGGCTAGTCGGTTGCCCACAATTGGCAGTCGACTGCCAAAGCACAACTTGAGCAGTCGAGCCTCAGTTGACTACACAACCCATCGACTGATCATAATCTCAGTCGACTGCTCTGAGTCAACTCAGCTCCCGAGTGTCAAATATTTGGCCATTCGACTATCCAATACCCCATTTGATTGATAAACCTTAACAATGAGGTTTAACCTCAAATATGATCCTCTTATACTTGATAAACAACCTTAGCTTAGACCTAAGTCTTCAATCCACTTCCATTAGCCTCATGTCTCTCGAATCCCTCGAGTCGGTGACTCTTTATCCTTGCACTAACCTTCAAGTGTCTCCATCAACTATGTCATGCTAACCGGGTTTCTTGCCAAGGTTCATTTGAACTTATGTCATCAAAACTCTATGCTTGGACTTTACGCTGTCAAACATTAGACTTATACTACCAATACTACATGCTTGGACTTTACGTCATCAATATCACACTCTTGGACTTCCCAATTACCAAGCATTCATACTTGGATTTTCACCGCCAAAGTTCATTTGGACTTTACGCCTCCAAGATTATACACTTGGATTTATGCCGCCAAGACTATACCTTTGGACTTTCTTTGTCAAGTACTCATGACTTGGACTTTCCATTACCAAGACTCATTCATGGATTTATGCCGCCAAGACTATTCTTGAACTTTCCAATTGCCAAGTAAACATGACTTCGACTTTCACATGCCAAGTGTCTATGACTTGGACTTTACCATTGTCAAGACTCATGCTTGAACTTTTCATGTCAAGTACCCAAGACTTAGATTTCTCTCAAGTTCTACTCGAGCTAGGTCAACTTTGACGTGAGGTCGATTGCTTCAACAATCTCCCCATAAAACTATCTCCTCATATGGTCAAACCCATGTCAACATATAATCAATCCATTATCAAACGTCAAAATATTACTCGAGTCTGGTCAATCGTGATCTGGGTCGATTGCACCAACAATCTTCCCCTTTTTGATGTTTGACAAATCTTTAAATTAGGGTACCTAGCTCAAACCATCAATTCTCCTCCTTTTTGACATACATCAAAAAGTTTTCCAAGGGTACTCAATGTCTCATCTTCCATGAGATCCTACATTTTCCCCCTTGATTCAAAATCATCTAGAATGTCTTCATTCTCCCTAGTGATAGATCTCATATCACTAAATGCAAGGCATAATGAAGATTTACTAAAACATTCACTTCTCCTCCTTTGGTGAGCACAATGAGGGCTTTTTAACACAAATCCTTCATTTCTCCCCCTTTGAGAAAAAAAATCATCCATCATCCCATGATGGATAACCTCCCCCTAAAGGCTTTCTCCCTCTTAACCATTGCATCAACAATGTCCTTGGAGAGTTCCTAAGCCAATAGGAAACTTAAACTATCGAAAATAAGGATAAAAGTTTAAACTTGAACTTTAATCTCCCTTAAAATTCGATACTCAACCATAAACACCTCTTCTAATTATTTTCAATGATATTTCATTCTTTCCATGCTTTCCAAAGCATATCCTAGGGTTAGAAGGCTTTAGGATATCCTAAAGTGGCAGATATTGGACTAAACAGATCTTGTTCAACCAAAATCAGACCCATCAATCCACTGGAATCAGAATTTAGTTGACTAACCTACCACCAGTCGATTGCCCAAAGCAGCACTGATTTCTGTATTTTCTGAAATCAATTGAATTTCAGTAAAATTCATAAATGTATAAGTAATTCTAGAAAATTTGAAAAATCATGAAACTTCATAAACAATTACTTATGTTGAATACAATGGATGAAAAATAATTTTATATAAAAATACCTATTAAATTGTGACATTAATACAAATTTCAAAATCATTAATAACTTTAATGTTTTAAGCCTACTTTGTATCAACTCATCAATGGTGATAGCTATCAAAAGATAGACTTCACCAAGGTTTTTCAAAATGATTTTAAAATATTTTTCAAACCTTATTTTGAATCATGGTCTATGGGCTAGATGTACATGACTTGTACATTAGTTTTTCTCATGATTTATCCATGTTATATTATGAGTTTGTGTTCATCTATATGCAACATCTATGCACCTTGAACTTAACTCATTTTTCTAACATCTCACATGTGTCTCGGGTGTCTCAATATACACATATGTCAATTCAATGTTTTTGTGAGATGTGAATTTTGTTCTTTCTAAACTAAGGTCTCATGCATTTTATCTAGGCAGCTTTTTTTTATTCCTTTATCATGGGACTTCAAATCATTGTTGGTGAAGGGGCACTAGATAATCGAACCTAGGTTTTGATTATGGCAAAGACCCAAAGTTAAGATCATATTGTTATCTCACGAGTTGAATTAAGTGTGTAGGAAATGATTAAGCTAAGTCGAAGGTCAGCGACACTCAGAGAATCCCGAGTCGGAAAACCGTGGTGGTCAGGCAACACCGGGAGAACTTCGTGGGAGTCAAAGAACTCAGGTGAAGATCGGAAGCAAAGCGACATATCATAAAGGACCAGAGGTAAGCACGAGTGAGAAGAGAGATGGTAAGGTCGTGTCCTTTGTACGAGGATAACCCTAGGCGGCGATCTGACTAAGATTTCCAATGGAAGGTCTAGGTCAAGATAGGACGGTAAGATATCGTCGCATTTACCATTTTTCGTGCTAACTCTCTGTTGTAGGGAAGTGACTAGGTTGGCAGTTGACTACTGGATATTGGCAGTCGACTGATGAAGTGCATCAGCGACTGATGGCGACGAATCAGCCTTGTGCACTAAGTCAAAAAGGTTAACGTTTGACGCCGCCACTTCGCAATAAAATAAGGTGTCACCTCATAATAAGTTCCAAAAGTTGAGGATCTGCATCTAGACTTATTCCAAGGCACAAGTTTATAAAAGGAGGGGAGAACTCAAACTCAAAGATCATCAATCTTATTCTCAAGTGCTCCCACAACGCTAAAGCTCTAACATCGTCATAACGCCGATGCAACGCCAAGCTTACAACTTCTTCATCGGTAGCAACAAGTTTGTTTCTATTTAGTTATTGTATTCGTGGTTTTAATTGTAACAATGTGAGGTGGGTTTGTTGCCTCATCTTCATGTTTTCGGTTTTTGTGATCGTTGTCTCCTACCTCTAACGAGGAGGAGACTTTATAGTGGATTGCTCTTTCGTACGTGGTCAAGGATCGCGGGGCCCTGTATTAACAATCGTTGGGTTGTGAACCAAGTAAAAATAAATTATCTTATTTATTTTTTCGCTGTGCATCTCTGTATTTTAATCGAACGATCGAAAAGACAAAAAGATTTTACGCTCGCTATTCACTCCCTTCCTCTAGTAACGCTTTCGATCCAACAATCATGTCATTATCCTTAAATCAATTTTATTAACCTAAATGTATGAATGATGATCATGGCATAAGAATGTGCATAATTTAAAATATTTATCAATAATCAAGATGTCATAGCATAAAAATGACCTAACTACAAATATGACATAATACCTTAAATATTAATCATGACATTTTATATAATTAAATGAAATACGATGTCATGACATGACACATAGCAAACAAAGCATGCCAAATAAAATGTAAAGGTATAAGAATATCTAAGTTTAAAATCTAATTGTCATTTGCTAGGATTAAATCATTTTTGTCATAATACATCAATTTACCAAATGTTCCAAAAATTCAAAATGACACACCATCTATTCTAACCTAGTTTATGCCAAATTTGATTGACTTTTCAAACTTCATAAATTTTATTGGCACATCCTAAAATCTTTTAGGATTAAACCTTAAATCCATTTTCGAAGTATTATAATACTCCGAAAATGCCCTAAAATGTCACTTTTACCATGGTTAGGTTAACTATCTATCCATTCAAGATTGACACACCCTAAACTCATCTAGCGTGAGGGAATCACTCTCAACTCCTAGAAACCCAAAACCTATTTGAGCTCATTAGGTTAACTAGGTATTCACTAGGAATTACCTCCCTAGATACTCTCCTAATGACCCTTCTAAACTTTGAAGCCTTGGTCATTTGGGTCTTATCTAAGTTAACATTAGGGGTAACTCCTCTTGTAACCTTGTTAGTGACTTTTCTAGATTTCTTTGAAACCGTAGCCACTAGACATCTACAATGGTAACTCTAGAGATGACCTCCCTTTGTGACATTGGTTTTCCTAGACTAAACTAAGTTCTATAATCAAATGGAACATTGTGGTAGGTGGGCATGACTACCTTGTACATAGACTTGTGACCCAAACTTTTTTTGTCTTTAGGCAATTCTTGCCTCATAACACCTAAGTTTTGACTCTTAGACTCTTTACTTAAATTTGTTATTTTTGCAAGGGTCTTTTCTAATTTTTCAAGTCTTGACCTCAAAACTTGATTTTCCTTAACCAACTTATCCAAATTTAATTTTGCATTAACCTTTTGAAAATTCTTCTTCTAGGCATATGTCTAATTCATTTAAGGTTAATGCCTAGATTATTGTTCTCTATCTTCCTATCCTTAGGTAAGGTTGATCTAGGGTTAACGATTCCAAACTTATCCTTAATATTATCATGTTTAACACCTAAACAAAAATATTTATTGCTATTTGCATGCTTTTTCTCATAAACAATTGCAAGGAAATTATTAACATATAAATAAGGTCTATTGCTAGTATGCTTTTTGTTATGAATTAAAGGAGCATAATTAAAACTTACCTTCGAGTTTGTCTTAGCTCCCTCTACATTTGAGACTCCTCCTTTGCCCTTGGTTTGCTTCTTCCCCCTAGGGCATTAACTTCTATAGTGGCCCCTTTGATTGCACTTGAAGCGCAAAATGTGATCCTTGCTCTTAATTATTGGGGCTTCGGCCTCTTTGGACTTGTCCTTGACTTTAGATACCAATTGAATCTTCTTGACTCTTTTTATACATTTACTTTTGTAATGTCTTTGCTCCTACACTCAAAACATGTAATATGATTTTTTTTTATAAATGCACTTGAGTTACCTATAGGGGTAGAGGAATCATGTGCTTGCTCTTCATCTCTTTCGGATATAGAAGCTTCTTCTTGCTCTTCCTCCAGTGTGGAAGGTCTCTCCTCCCCCCTCAATCCTGGAGGTGGAAGCTTCCTCCAATTCTTCCACCTCTTCTACCAATCCAGATGTTGATTTCCTTTCAACCTTCGAATCCTCAAGCTCTTGGGATAATAATAATGTGCTTTCTTCTTGAGCTTAAGAGAATGAGCAATTTGGTTCTTCTTCAGCTTTCTCCTCTACTTCTTTGGTTGATAAAGGATCTTCATGATATTGTGTCAATTTGCTCCAAAACTCCTTGGCATCCTTATAATCTTCTAATCTACACAAAATATCATTAGGGATTACATCAACTAAAATTTTTGTTACCCTTTCATTTATCTCAAATGTTTGGGTTTGCTCTTCGATCCATCTCTTCATCTTGAGATATCCTCCCTTCGGACCCTTTAGAAATTCAAATCTATCCATCAAGATGAACCATTATTCGATGCCCATCATGAGGAAGTTTTCTATTCTTGCCTTCAATTGATCGAAATCTTCTTGTTCATAGAATGCATATAGGATCGGAGTGTTGATGTCCCATCCCAATCCAAGACTTGGTTCCATCTTGCCCTCTAGCGTTGCTCCATCGACGGTTAGTCCCTGAAAAACGTCCTCCCTCTGATACCACTTGTTGAGGATCGGACTTCGCACTAGAGGGGGGTGAATAGCGGTTCTCCGATTTCGTCGTTCGTTCGTGTGCTCGTCTATAATGATGCTAGTGTACGTAGCAGAATATATAATAATAGAAACAAATAAACAACAAGCACACAAATACAAAGATATAATGTGGTTTGGAACATAGAGTTTCTGCTCCACGGGCAAGCTCTAGTGATGCACACAACCACTAATAAACTCCTTCACGGTGACACATCGGAAGTGGAAAAACCTCTTGCAATAATAAGAATGAAGATACAACCAAGTACAACAAGAGTACAAATGAAATGCAAAGTGCACTTTACAAAGTAGGACTTTTAAATGTTTATTGATATGGTTGTTTGGACGAGCTTGAATGACCCTGAAATGCACCAGCATTTCGCCTCAAATCGCCCTTAGAACCATTGCCGAAATCCTCCCCGTCGAGCTATTTTTATGCCTCCGTGCGACCTAATTTTCGCCTAGCAGTCGACTGCCAAAAGACGCTAGTCGACTGCCTACAATGTCTTTGTCTCACAACGGACTTAATCCACGTTGACATTCTAGCCAACGGATACATCAACAGTCGATTGTCCTTACTAGCAGTCGACTGGTCAGTCGACTATCAGAGCTTCTGTGCTCATGTCTGTAAAAACTAGTCAATTTCCATTCATGGCAGTCGACTGCCAACCCATAGCTGGCAGTCGACTGCCAGAGCACAACTCGAGCAGTCGAGCCTCAATCGACTACATGATCAGTCAACCGATCAAAATCTCAGTCGACTGCTTTGAGTCAACTCAGCTCCCCAGTGTTAAACACTCGATCATCCGACTATCCAATACCCTAGTCGACTGATAAACCTCAACAATGAAGTTTAATCCCAAGTATGATTCCCTCATACTTGATAAACACTCTTAGCTTAGACCTAAGCCTTCAACCCACTTCCATCAACCTCACGCCTCTCGGGTCCCTCGAGTTTGGGCTTTTAAATGCTTGTTAATGTGGTTGCTTGGACGAGTTTGAAGGACCCTGAAATGCACCAGCATTTTGCCTCAAATTGCCCTTAGAATCGCTGCCGAAATCCTCCCCGTCGAGCTCCTTTTATGCCTCCGCGTGACCTAAATTTCTGCCTAGTAGTCGACTATCAAAAGGCACCAGTCGACTATGTTAGTAATATATGAGAGATGTCCTAAGGCAATCGCCTTATGTATGAACCATTTATATGATAAATAAAGATTCACTATTTGAGTATACATGTTTTATGTATTTGATTGGATCTTAAACTCATTTACTGAATGTTCACGATACGATTCACAACATGAGAGAATTTGTGATTGGATCACAACTAGTGAGTATCTCTACATGTGTAATTGTGATGTATCGGAATTATCTCTAGTCGATGAATTGATGGATTTGGACAACATCAATTCTGTCGAGACTAGCACGAGGTATACTCCTTGGTGTATCCAAGCAGCTGATTCTCACTGGATGGAGACATAGTGATGTCCGGAGTTAATCGTGGATGCTAGTTATGGTAACTAGTTCATTGGAGTGACCAGCCGTAAGACTTCATATGGTTCTCTGCATATATAGATATGTCAATGAAGTTCTTACTGTGGCTTAAGTGCGATGTTCTTCGACTTGGCGGTATTCAAGTCATCTTGATCATAGAGACTTATGCTTTGACATCTTAAGCAAGCATCTCTAAGGAGATGTGGACCCGGGATGATTGGGTATAAGTCGAAGTGATCGAAGGTGTTTGAATAGCCTATAAAGGATTCACCACTCCTTGCGAGGAGATGTATACCCATGGCCTCTCGTCTGATTGTTACTAAAGTCTTTGGCCAAAGCATTACATGTTTAGAGTAAGGTACTCTTCGATACATGTGGAGTAACTAGAATCCGTAGGACGAGGAAATGATACTTGGGCTAGGTGTGACATAGTCAGCCTAGTGGGAACTGACACAATAGACCATGTCCTAAACCAAGTGGGTATAAGATGAGTGAAGGGAATGAGGCACGAATCATTCGAGCTACTGAAAGGTTTCAGAAATAGTTCTGGATCAACCGTTGATCTTTTCGATTAATTGGGGATCATGATGTACTACTAGGTGCCACTCATGATCGTTCTATAATTAATGGTTAATTATAGACGACCAACATAAATCGAGAACCTATTTGGTCACACGCACAATGAGCGTAATCCAAAGGATTTAAAACGAGCTTGAGAATGGGATTCTCAGACCGAAAGAAACTAGGTTTGGTTGGACCAAACATAAAGCGAGCATGAAATCATTTCAGTCGCAATGGAAGCGTGGATGGGCCGAGTCTTTTGAAGACGTAATGGATGAACCAAAATGGTTTGGTTCTAATCCAATGGAGGAGAATAAACCAAAGGGTTTGGTTTATTTTAAACGAATGAACCAAAAGTTGGTTCGGTTCGTTTTAACTTAAAATAAACCATCATGGTTTGGTTTATTTTAACTTATCTTAATGGAGCGGGTTAATGAGCCTAATGGTTATGATCCAATAACCATTAAGAGAATTAGTTCTCTATAAAAGAGGGCTTAAGGGATAATTAAGCCCTAATCCAAAACCCTAGCTTGGAGTTGCCGCCCAACCTTCATTGCCGCCCAACCTCCATTGTCACCCAGCTTGTTGTGCCGCCGTCCAGCTCCTTGCCGGCGACCAAGCTTCAGCCGGTGATCCTCCGGCGACCCTCCGGTGATCTCCTATAGGTTTGGCATCAAGGTGAGCCTTTTCTTCCCTTGGTTGGCCGGCGCCTATCTCCTCCACCAAAGCTGTCCAGTTTTCTGGACAGCTTGTTCTCCTCTCGTCGGAGCGTCGTTTGGACGACGGTTAGAGCTCCGACAGCGGATAACTTACCAGGGATTCGATCTCCGGTAATCCTCTGAGGTGGAGGACGAAGGATTCGTCAATGGGTTGACGAATACCTCTCCGGAGAAGCGAGTTTTGAGAACTCGTATTAGGATCCGAATTTGGATTCGGATCGTGATTATCTCTCGATCACGTCGTCTTCAACACGAGGCTAGTAACCCGTACGAAGACGAAGCTCGTGGCTTAGCGAAGTCATCCCGAGGAACTCGGCGTGGATATGGATAGAGACGATTCTAGCGAGGATCGTTCCGGTTGATGCCGTTCCCGCTACACGTCATACGAAAGGTATAACGTAGATAAATTTCCTTTTATTGCAAATTTAAATTTACGGTTATGTCTACACTTGTTGTAATATGCATGCATGTGTTGTGTGTGTTGTAATAAATGTAGATTTATTATTTTTATTGCTTCCGCTGTGTTCATGTTTACGAAACGTGATCGAACACACACACGTCGCGGTGCCGGAAACCCAACAATGGTATCAGAGCCCAGGTTGTGTTTCGACATAATCGTAAAATGGTTTTGCGATAGTCATAATGTTATTTCTGGAAATTTTCTAATTTTGGAAATTTATAAGTATTTATGGAAATTTTTCAATTTTGGAAAGTCTAGAAGTATTTATGGAAATCTTCCACTTTTGGAAAGTTGGAAGTATTTATGGAAATTGATATTTTCCATAAATAAAATATTTGATTAGATTTTGAAAATTTGTTTCCTAATTTAATCTTGATTTGATTTGGAAAATCAAATCTTAAAATATTTTATTTCCATAAGTAGTTTTAATGATTTAGGAATTTGGTTTCCTAAATAGATTTTCCTTAATCAAATAATTCCATAAATAAAATATGTGATTAGATTTGGAAATTTGTTTCCTAATTTAATTATGATTTGATTTGGAGAATCAAATCTTAAACATATTTTATTTCCATAAATAGTTATGACATATAAGGAAATATATACATGACATAATTGTATGTCATGTAATTGCATTAGATGCATAACATTATGCCATGCGTGTCGTGACATATAGATGTATGTCATGTATATCATGTCATGTAGATAATAGTTATTTGCATGCAAAGAGGATGAGACATAAAAACCCTTAAACAATATTAAAGCCTACACCTTCCATTAATATGGTTAGAACCAGAGTTCCGTTTCTTGTTTGGGTTGTTGGACTCTCTCCAAGCCCGGCTTGAACCCGAACATGTTCAAACCATGGAATAGTTTAATACTAATATGGTAAGAGTCAGAGGTCAATCGTTAGCTTTGGTTGTTGGACTCTCTCCAAGCTGGGCTAATTGGTTGAATGCGCTCTAACCATATTAAAACTATTTCCCGATTAATGGGTTGGCTTTAACCTGGAGCATCAGCTTGTTGGACTCTCTCCAAGGTCGATGTAAAGGGAGGTGAAGTTGGGTGTTATGCATATGATGCATACTTGTTAATGTGTTAACAACTCGATGTATGTGTGAACATTCAATTAGTTGATAGCACATTGTGATAGTTGCATATACGTGATATGCAATCGGTATAGTTGATACCTACCGTCATAGTTATGAATGACTTGTTGGACTCTCTCCAAGGTTGTTCATAACTATGATGGATATCAGCCCATTCGGAGATGGACCTACGATCTCCCGAAGTGATTTTGGGGTTTTTGAAATTCGAAAAATGAATGGGATTTATAAATGTATATTGATGCATTTTAAAATCATTTTCTCATATATGCTCGTTTTGTATTTCTAGGTCAATAAATTGATCATGACGTCTTTGAATTTGCGCACTATTTTGGATTCGAACAAACTGACTGGGCCTAACTTCCTGGACTAGCTTAGAAACCTGAGAATTGTTCTCAAGGCGGAAAAGCTTGCATATGTCCTTGAAGAGCCTCTTCCTGATCGTCCTAAGGACGATGCAACTCCAGACCAAATGTTGGTCTATCAGAAGCATGTGGCGTGATTCTCGAAATGAGTTGCATCATGCTAGCGCGATGGTACAAGCAAAAGCAAAGATGAGCATATGGATGCTAATACTATAGTCTTCCATCTTCATGAGTTGTTCGATGAGCAAGCGAGATTCGAAAGGTTCGAGGTCTCTAGGCTCCTCTTCACCACAAAGATGCAAGAAGGTTCGTCTGTAGTGCAGTTTGTGCTAAAGATGAACGGGTACATCGAGCGGCTAGCCACCCTCGGTTTTGTGATG
Organism: Wurfbainia villosa; assembly: GCA_025175895.1. Lineage (NCBI taxonomy): Eukaryota > Viridiplantae > Streptophyta > Magnoliopsida > Zingiberales > Zingiberaceae > Wurfbainia > Wurfbainia villosa. Next base: position 4,674,509 of record CM046005.1, read on the forward strand.
GATCATGAGTTAAGTATTGACTTAATTCTGCATTGTTTGCCCAAGAGTTTCTCACAATTTGTGATGAACTATCGAATGAACAAATTAGAATCCACCATTCCCGAGCTCCTCAATATGCTGAAGACTGTGGAGCCTTCTGTGAAGCATGAGGAGAAGGCGGTTCTGTTAGTTGATTCCTCAAAGAAAGGTTCTAAGAGGAAGGCAAAAGAACAGAAGAAAGGAAAGAAAAAAAAGGCAAAGAAGGCAGAACCAGCGCAAAAGGGCACTTGCCATCACTGTGGCAAGGAAGGCCACTAGCGAAGAAACTGCAAGATTTATCTTGAGTCCATGAAGAAGAAGAAGGCATCCGATGCCCCATCCTCTTCAGGTATCTTCGTTATTGATTGTCATTCTATTTCCTTAGACACTTGGGTATTGGATACTGGGTGTGGCTCACATATATGTAATGACATACAGGGGCTAAGGAATAGAAGAAGACTTGTCAGAGGGAGAGTCAAATTTGCGAGTCAATGGAGCAAAGGTTGCACTCGCCATCGGAACTTATTTGTGAAGCTCCTAGTGGACTAGTCTTAGAATCGACAATTGCTATTATGTTCCTTCTCTAATAAAGAACATTGTTTCTATTTCGCTTAAATAGAAATGGTTTCCATTCGACGCTTAGTAACAATTGTTGTTATATAACTTTGAATGGCGTACTTTATGGGCCGGAACTTTGAGTAATGGCATTTATACGCTGGACGATCCGGACATTTTCAATATCGGCGAGCAACACGTGCTCGAAAGGATAATCAAATAGACTCCTATATGTGGCATTGTCGTCTTGGCCATATAAGCAAGAAACGCATGTCCGAATTACACCGATGTGGAATTCTGGAATCGTTTGAATTGGATTCATACGATACATGCGAATCATGCTTAAAAGGCAAGATGACTAAGTTACCTTTTACTGGAAAAGGTGAATGAGTGGGAGAGTTACTAGGACTAATACATACTGATGTATGTGGACCTATGTCAACTCAAGCATTAGGAGGCTATAGCTACTTCATTACCTTCACCGATGATCACTCACGGTTTGGATATGTGTTCTTGATGAAACACAAGTTTGAAGCCTTTGAAAGGTTCAAAGAATTCAGAAATGAAGTAAAGAAACAACATGATAAGTGTATTAAAATACTTCGATCGGATCGAGGTGGTGAATACTTAAGTCAAGAGTTTCTTGATTATCTAAGAGACAATGGTATATTGTCTCAATGGACTCCGCCATATACACCACAGCATAATGGTGTATCTGAGAGGCATAACCGGACCTTGTTGGACATGGTCAGGTCAATGATGAATCATGCGACTCTTCCCAAGTCCTTTGGGGGTTATGCACTTCGCATAAAATTGCTTATTTGTTAAATGTAATGCCTACCAAGGTAGTCTCAACTACTCCATATGAGATATGGAATAGTAAGAAACCTCATGTATCTTACTTGAAGATATGGGGTTGTCCTGCTTATGTGAAGCAGACAGTATCAGACAAATTGGATGCTAAGTCTGATAAATGTCTATTTGTTGGATACCCTAAGGAAACAAGGGGTTACCAATTCTATCATCCTGTGGAACAAAAGGTGTTTGTTTCAAGGCATGCTGTGTTTCTAGAGAAAGAGTTTCTCTTGCAAGAAAACAGTGGGAGTGTCGTCAAGCTTGAGGAGGCTCGAGAGACTCAAATAGACATTAATGAGATACCTGGTGAAGCACAGCAGCCGACAACTCATAGTGATGAGCAATCGGCTGGACCTATTGTAACACCACATCTTCGTAGATCTGGTAGAACACGCAATATTCCTGAGAGATATGGATTTCTCGTAAGTGAATCGAACGACGTGTTACTCATTGATGATGAGGAGCCTACCAATTATGAAGAAGTGCTGACAAGTTCAGAAAGGGATAAGTGGCTTAGTGCCATGAAGTCGGAAATGGATTCCATGTATGAAAACCAAGTTTGGAACTTGATTGACCCACCTGAAGGGATAAAGCTTATAGGGTGGAAGTGGGTTTTCAAGAAGAAAACCGACATGGATGGTAATGTGATTACCTATAAGGCTAGATTGGTGGCGAAAGGATATCGTTAAAAGCAAGGTGTTGATTATGACGAAACATATTCGCCTGTAGCTATGCTTAAATCCATTCGGATGCTCCTGGCCATAGCGGCTCATTATGATTATGAGATATGGCAGATGAATGTGAAAATAGCTTTCCTTAATGGAAACCTGCTCGAGGACGTGTATATAATACAGCCTGAGGGTTTCACATCGGTTGATAAAACCAAGGTATGCAAATTGTGACGGTCCATTTATGGATTGAAGCAAGCATCCAGGAGCTGGAATATCTGTTTTGATGAGACCATCAAAAAGTTTGATTTATCACAAAATCCAGACGAACCTTGTGTGTACAAGAAGGTTAGTGGGAGTGCAGTCGTGTTCCTAGTATTGTATGTCGATGACATACTACTTATAGGAAACGATGTTTCAATCTTACAGTCAGTGAAGGTTTGGTTATCCAAGACATTCTCCATGAAAGACCTGGGAGAAGCAACCTACATCCTCGGGATTAAGATCTATAGAGATAGATCGAAACGATTGCTTGGTCTTTCGCAGTCTACATATATAGATCGAGTGCTAAAGAGGTTTAGCATGTCGGAATCCAAGAAAGGTTTCTTACCCATCAGGCATGGGGTACACCTTTCGAAGTCTATGTGTCCGCGCACAGAAGACGAGAGGATTTGCATGAGTAAGATTCCCTATGCATCCGCAATATGATCTATCATGTATGCTATATTATGTACAAGGCCCGATGTATCGTACGCTCTGAGTGTCACGAGCAGATACCAGTCCGATCCAGGAATGGATCATTGGGCGGCTGTTAAGACGATCCTTAAGTACTTGAGAAGAACTAAGGATGTGTTCCTAATATATGGAGAAGGGTACATGGTGATACGTGGGTATACGGATGCGACTCGGATAGACAAGGATGATTCCATGTCTAAGTGCAGGTATGTATTCACCGGAATGGGCGCGATAAGTTGGAAAGGTTCCAAGCTTGACACTATAGCGGATTCTGCCACTAAGGCAGAAAACATTGCAGCTTTGGAAGCAGCAAATGAAGCGGTTTGGATTAAGAAGTTCATCTCTGAACTTGATGTGGTCTCATCAATGATCCAAACATGTGCTTCGCCGCTATCATCTTATCAGAGAGATCATCAGTAGGAACGAAATACAAATCGAGAAAATTCCCACTGAAAGGAACTTAGCGGATCCCTTGACTAAGGCATTACCTCAAAATAAGTTTGAGGGTCATGTTCGAGCTTATGGTATTGGATACCATAGCGATTGGCATTAGGCCAAGTGGGAGTCTGTTAGTAATATATGAGAGATGTCCTAAGGCAATCGCCTTATGTATGAACCATTTATATGATAAATGAAGATTCACTATTTGAGTATACATGTTTTATGTATTTGATTAGATCTTAAACTCATTTACTGAATGTCCACGATACGATTCACAGCATGAGAGAATTTGTGATTGGATCACAACTAGTGAGTATCTCTACATGTGTAATTGTGATGTATCGGAATTATCCCTAGTCGATGAATTGATGGATTTGGACACCATCAATTCTGTCGAGACTAGCACGAGGTATACTCCTTGGTGTATCCAAGCAGTTGATTCTCACTGGCTGGAGACATAGTGACGTCCGGAGTTAATCGTGGATGCTAGTTATGGTAACTAGTTCATTGGAGTGACCAGCCGTAAGACTTCATATGGTTCTCTGCATATATAGATATGTCAATGAAGTTCTTACTGTGGCTTAAGTGCGATGTTCCTTTGACTTGCGGTATTCAAGTCATCTTGATCATAGAGACTTATGCTTTGACATCTTAAGCAAGCATCTCTAAGGAGATGTGGACCGGGGATGATTGGGTATAAGTCGAAGTGATCGAAGGTGTTTGAATAGCCTATAAAGGATTCACCACTCCTTGCGAGGAGATGTATACCCATGGCCTCTCGTCGGATTGTTACTAAAGTCTTTGGCCAAAGCATTACATGTTTAGAGTAAGGTACTCTTCGATACATGTGGAGTAACTAGAATCCGTAGGACGAGAAAATGATATTTGGGCTAGGTGTGACGTAGTCAGCCTAGTGGGGACTGACACAATAGACCATGTCCTGAACCAAGTGGGTATAAGATGAGTGAAGGGAATGGGGCACGAATCATTCGAGCTACTGAAGGGTTTCAGAAATAGTTCTGGATCAACCGTTGATCTTTTCGGTTAATTGGGGATCATGATGTACTACTAGGTGCCACTCATGATCGTTCTATAATTAATAGTTAATTATAGACGGCCAACATAAACCGAGAACCTATTTGGTCACACGCACAACGAGCGTAATCCAAAGGATTTAAAGCGTGCTTGAGACTGGGATTCTCGCATCGAGAGAAACTAGGTTTGGTTGGACCAAACATAAGCGAGCATGAAATCGTTTGATCGCAATGGAAGCGTGGATGGGCGAGTCTTTTGAAGGCGTAATGGATGAACCAAAATGGTTTGGTTCTAATCCAATGGAGGAGAATAAACCAAAGGGTTTGGTTTATTTTAAGCGAATGAACCAAAAGTTGGTTGGTTCGTTTTAACTTAAAATAAACCATCATGGTTTGGTTTATTTTAACTTATCTTAATGGAGCGGGTTAACGGGCCTAATGGTTATGATCCAATAACCATTAAGAGAATTAGTTCTCTATAAAGAGGGCTTAAGGGATAATTAAGCCTAATCCAAAACCCTAGCTAACCTTCATTGCCGCCCAACCTCCATTGCCGCCCAACTTGTTGTGCCGCCGTCCAGCTCCTTGCCGGTGACCAAGCTTCAGCTGGTGATCCTCCGGCGACCCTCCGGTGATCTCCTATAGGTTTGGCATCAAGGTGAGCCTTTTCTTCCCTTGGTTGGCTGGCGCCTATCTCCTCCACCAAAGCTGTCCAGTTTTCTGGACAGCTTATTCTCCTCTCGTCGGAGCGTCATTTGGACGACGGTTAGAGCTCCGACAGCGGCTAACTTACCGGGAATTCGATCTCCGGTAATCCTCTGAGGTGGAGGACGAAGGATTTGTCAGTGGGTTGACGAATACCTCTCCGGAGAAGCGAGTTTTGAGAACTCGTATTAGGATCCGAATTTGGATTCGGATCGTGATCATCTCTCGATCACGTCGTCTTCAACACGAGGCTAGTAACCCGTACGAAGACGAAGCTCGTGGCTTAGCGAAGTCATCCCGAGGAACTCGGCGTGGATACGGATAGAGACGATTCTAGCGAGGATCGTTCCGGTTGATGTCGTTCCCGCTACACGTCATACGAAAGGTATAACGTAGATAAATTTCTTTTTATTGCAAATTTAAATTTACGGTTATGTCTACACTTATTGTAATATGCATGCGTGTGTTGTGTGTGTTGTTATAATAAATGTAGATTTATTATTTTTATTGCTTCCGTTGTGTTCATGTTTACGAAACGTGATCGAACACACACACGCCGTGGTGTCGGAAACCCAACAGACTACCTACAGTATCTTTGTCTCACAACGAACTTAATCCACGTTGACATTCTAGCCAACGGATACACCAACAGTCGATTTCCCTTACTTGCAGTCAACTATCAAAGCTTATGTGCTCGTGTCCATAAAAATCAATCGATTGTCATTCATGGCAGTCGGCTGCCAACCTACAATTGACAGTCAATTGTCAGAGCACAGCTCGAGCAGTCGAGCATCAATCGACTACATGATCAGTCGACTGGTCATAATCTCAGTCGTCTGCTTTGAGTCAACTTGGCTCCCCAGTGTCAAACACTCGACCATTCGACTGTCCAATACCCTAGTCGACTGATAAACCTCAACAATGAGGTTTAACCCCAAGTATGATTCCCTCATACTTGATAAACATTCTTAGCCTAGACCTAAGCCTTTAATCCACTTTCATCAACCTCACGCCTCTCGGATCCCTCGAGTTCGAGGCTTTAAATGCTTGTTAATGTGGTTCCTTGGACGAGCTTAAAGAATCCTGAAATGCACCAGCACTTTGTCTCAAATCGCCCTTAGAACCGTTGGTGAAATTCTTCTCGTCGAGCTCCTTTTATGCCTCTGCGCGACCTGAATTTCTGCCTAGCAGTCGATTGCCTATAGTGTCTTTGTCTAACAATGAACTTAATCCACGTTGATATTCTAGCCAATAGATACACCAACAGTCGACTGCTTTGAGTCAACTCGACTCCCCAGTGTCAAACACTTGGTCATTCGACTGTCCAATACCCTAGTTGACTGATAAACCTCAACAATGAAGTTTAACCCCAAGTATGATCCCCTCATACTTGATAAATACTCTTAGCCTAGACCTAAGGCTTCGACCCACTTCCATCAACCTCACGCCTCTCGAATCTCTCGAGTTCGTGACTCCTCATCTTTGTGCTAGACTTTAAGTGCCTCCATCGGCTATGTCATGCTAACTAAATTCCTTGTCAAGGTTCATTTGAACTTATGCCGCCAAAACTCCATGCTTGGACTTTACACTGCTAAACATTAGACTTATATTGCCAAAACTACATGCTTGAACTTACGCCGCCAATATCACACTCTTGGACTTCCCAATTTCCAAACATCCATACTTGGACTTTCATCGTCAAAGTTCACTCGGACTTTACGCCACCAAGACTACACACTTGGACATATGCCGTCAAGACTATACCTTTGGACTTTCCTTGCCAAGTACTCATGACTTGGACTTTTCATTGTCAAGACTCGTGCTTGTACTTTCCATTACCAAGACCATTCTTGGACTTTCTAATTGTAAGTACCAATGATTTGGACTTTCACATGTCAAGTGTTCATGATTTGGACTTTACTATTACCAAGACTCATGCTTGGACTTTTCATGCTAAGTACCCAAGACTTAGATTTCTTTCGAGTCCTACTCGAGCTAGGTCAACCTTAATCTGAGGTCGATTGTTTCAACAATCTCCCCATAAAATTATCTTCTTAAATGATCAAACTCATGTCAACCATATGATCAATTCATTGTCAAATAACGGTCAAATCCATTGTTACATATCAAAGCACTACTCAAATAATCAAGTCGGCCATCGATCTGGCGCAGGCCAGGTCTGTAACAATTTATAAGTTCAGAGTTGAATATAAAAATATACGAAAGTATATGGTTTAAAATTTAAGAACGAAAAATGAAAGAATTATAATATATATTTTTTAATATCACAAAAGATAATTTTTTTAGAAATAAAAACGAAACTATAAAAATTTAAAGAAAAAATAAAAAAATATTAACTTTTATTTTTAAAAAATACAAAAAAATAATATAATTCCTAAAATTTTCATCTCGGCTGATTACCTGATAAAAATCTTGTTCTATTTTCTTTCTCAACTCCTACAGCAAAAGGGGAAATCCTTCTCCCATGGATCCTCTCTCGTTGAATCCGTAGCGAAAAGAGAGAATTAACTACAATCAGTCTTTGATCGTACTAGCACCTGAACATGATGGAGGGCCCACATTATGTGCTAAATACAGATTGACCCTTACCGCACTAGTTATTTCATTTGCCCGTGGAGACATCCCAACTCCGGTTTAAATTAAGGGAAGGATGTTTTTTTAAATAAAAAATAAAAAATAAAAAACCCGATCATAAAATTCCCTCGTTATTCTAATTTTTAACGTCTCCTAAAGCTTTAAACGTAACTTAATCTAAAACTTAAGAGAGACATTAAGATTAACATACCCCACTTAGAAGAGGGACCCAATCATTAACTTTAAATACTTAACCTCAAGTCAACAATAATTAACTCGCCTAAAGTATAAAACTCCTATATTAATTCATAATTTATTGTATGAGATTAAATTAAAGTGATACATACCGTACAAGCAAACCAACATCCATTAATTAATTTGCAAAATTTGAGCTACTTCAGTCACAAAACAAACCCAAATCTATCTTTCAATCACTATTAACAAACTATTATGCCCAATTAAGATTAAGTTAAACCCTAACTAACTCATATTAGGTCATTCTAATGCTTATATCATGGTTAATTAGGCCAACTAATCCACAATTAGGTAAACCCCTTTACTTGTATATAATCATGGACAAATTTTAGGGACAAGAGATTTCTATACCAAATTTCTACAAGCTCAATTCAGTGTTCTCAAAGATGCACAATTCAAGCTCTTAACTTCTTACAATAAATAAAAAAATGTCAACAATTAAAGAGCAAAAGAAGAACAAATCAACTCTTCAAACCAATTCGCCAGTAATTCCTACCTTGCAACTTCTCTTGACAGAAGATATCTGAAGTTGAAGTTATATGGCTGCCATTCAAAAACTTTGCTGGATCTTGATTTCGGAAAACTTTGAATCGACCTCCTCCGAAAAATCCCGGAGAGGTGATGATGAACCATGTCAACCAAAGCTTGTGAGGTTAGTGCCATCTCCTTGGCATACAAATCTACGATCTTTGGAACAATGATCTTCTCTTCCTTGCAAATCCTGATAGTTGCTTGAATATACTCTTCTTTTGCAGTTTCCAGCTGTTGAAGCACTCTCTTGGGGTTATATACACGGACCTAGATAGAAGGATCAGGTATCAAGAGGGTTTTGTATTCGAATCGCAGAATGACAGAGGTAATTTGCCAAGTTTTAGTGAACTCTAGCAACTAGTTAATATCAGCAGCTAGCCGAAAATTATCATGGCAAATGCAGGAGGATATCTAAGTTCACCTGAGTAATTAGTACAGTACTACTCTAGCTAACTGCATCAGAGCAAACATAAAGAAATGAGTGTATCAGTTTCAATGAAAACTAATATTGATAGGGCGGTGTGGAATGTTTACTGCGGGATCGGAGTAACTGCCGGAACATAGTGCGAAATGAAGAAGAGGTTCTTGTTGTTCGATGGCATATCTATGCCAACGATCTCCAACCTTGTTTTTGAATCTTGAGTAGAACAATGATTGAAGCCCCTGAAATCATAGAAGGGTAACTTGTCGAGATTATTGGAGTGCATATCAAAATTGCGGTCGAGAAAGTTGTTACTCTTCATACTTTTAAACAATATTTGATGTTCAGTACTGTAATTCAAAGTATGCAATGTCATAGTTTTGTTCCAAGAGACAAAAGTAAGGGGGGAAAAAAACTATGAGGCATACTTGTCGAGGACAATGTGTGCGGCAACAAAGAATGGAACCTTGTATGATGGCTGCATTCACTACACAATTCCCAATTGTGCAACTCGCCTAGAGAAAACAACAAGAATGGGATGAAGGCTTAACATCAACGAGTCGAAATTACTTAGCCAATACGACCATGGTACCTTGAAAAGAAGGGAAGCCTTACTCGTGTTATCTTGTGGAATTCCAAATTCTACATATGCCTTTATATAGAACATGAATATGTGAGGAAAGTTTAACATACAACTATTTCGCAAGTGGACCGAGGGTTGTGCTTACATGCATCACTAAGGCATTGTGTACATTAACCCAGAAGGCTAGCTTCTCCTCGTGCTTCATCTTAGTTGGATCAACCATTTTTAGTCGGCCAAGAATTGACCTGAAAATATTTTTCTAATGTCAACTAATTTTCATGACAATCTAAAATATTCAGGACTAGTGTTCTAGTTTGTGGTGTATTGGCGTTGAGTTCAAGTGAACTAACTTATAATTCTGTAGCATGTCTTCGACACCCCTCAGTCTCCATGGATCCCTACTAATCGAAGGCACCTCCACAGTGCAAGTATCAGTATGTGCTCCACTGAGTTCTTTGAGTCCCTTGGCTTGGAAAGCATTGATCAACCAGGAATCGAAGGCCCCGTGTTTATGGATAGGATTATTTGTCTGTTGTATCGGAGAAAGAACACTGACTGACGAAGGCAATGAAACAGGAGATGATGGCGGACCATGACAAACCGTAGGAGGATCAGCAAGTTTGAAGAACATGACAGTCATGCATCTCACCATTTGTTCTGAAAGCCTATTCGGTGTCTCTGGGACATGATCATCAATATTGGCACCAAGATATTCTGCTAAGCTTATCACCCTTGAAGCATGGTTCTTCTCTTCCTGGACAAACAAATCAGGGATGTAAGAAATTTGAAACCCAAAAATACTGTTATCTGCTGAAGAACAAAGATTGACATCTTATTGCCTTGCGAAACGATAGTGGTGGCGAATGGCACGAGTAAGTAGCTGTAGCAAAACTTTCATTGAAAGATGATATCCTTGAGGAACGAGTTGCCCGTTGTGAGAACCATGCATTGATGTATTGATCATCATCTTGAGGTACTACTTTTATAGTTGAATTCTGATTCGTCGTTTCACGAAAACATAAATGCCTTGATGAAGCCCCTAGTGTTGAGTCAGGTTCAATCATCTTAGAGTGAGAATTCCACGACCTTGTCAGTTTGCTACCACTTGAGCCAGACAAAGTGAGCACTTGGTGATCGAAAGCCCTTCGATAAAGTGATAACAGATACTGCTCCAGATACATAACCTCTAATTCCAATAAGGCAATCTCCCTAACCAATTCCTCAGTGTCTGGTTCTGGTATACTCGCGATGTCCTTGTAAAAATAAAAACTCTACTTAAGGTAGATCTGAAGAGGAAAAGTTACATCTCCTACTTGAATCAGAATTATCACAAACATTTTATGTGCCAACACTAGAAAATTCAGATATCTTTTGGCCAACACTTAAATTAATGTTCCTAAAAACTGAACAGAGAGACACTATCGAAATCAAAATTCCAAGAAAAAAACTAAGTAAAATACCTGCGTAGAACTAACTGACTTGGCTGTGGAACCAAACTGAGGCTCCAAGTTTATCTTGTCAGAATCACTGTAACAAAAGATATACAAGAAGATAAATATGTTGCAGGGAACCATGGATTAACTCGAGGAGAGACGATGAGCTACCTCTTGGTGCGCCTGTGCCTCGAACAAAACTTGACATTAGAGCGTTTTAGATTCTGAAATCGAGTGACTTGCCTTCTCTCAGTCTCCATCGCTATGCAATGCTGATGGCAAACACTGCAATTGCCACCTAAAGCTTTTCTGGAGTTGGATGTAAAGGGAAGATGGTACTAAACTGACAGGTCCACTGAGCAAACTCATCTGACGCAGGAGTGAAAATTGTGGGATGAAGAAACTTGGTTAGAGTGGATTTACTTGCCAGAGAGTGTGAAGATCAGGATGAGAGAAGTTAGGACAGAGACCAAATAGGAAAAGGCACATATCAGTCACTAACTGACAACACTAATGGCATAATATGTTCTACTTCTCGCACTGTTCTTGAGATCTGAAGAGAATTATGAAGCTATGAACCAGCAATCAAATGGAGTGGATGAGGAGATAGATTTTTTTTTTTTGTAAGATTGAAGCACCAGGAAAATGGTGGTTCCAAAAGAAAAGGTAAATGTATGATTCCTTTCAAGTAGTTTGATATGCTTGACTGATTAGTTTGGGGTGTTCAACTCAAGGCCTGCTAATTGATCTGAAGCACCAAGTCGAAATACACCCGATCGAATTGATCAGCAAGTTCATTGGCCTACTTGGCTCGACCACTTGATTGAGCACGGTTGCGGAGCACTTAAATTAGTCAAGCCAAACTAAGTCGGTTCACATAGCGAGCTAGTTTCGATTGAGGAATAGAAATTAGTGTAGTCATCTTGTTCAAATAGGTTTCACTCGGATGAATTGTGCTAGCTAGATTGTTCGAGCAAAGAAGACAAATTGAGTTAGTTATGCATGTCGAGTCGGCTAAGCTAAGTCAAATAACCCAATAATTTAAATTGATTGAGGGAATCAAAGAGCTAGACAAAATAAGCAAACCAATCCAAGCGCACATACAATTGAATCCATTGAATTGGGAAAACCTTGTAGATTTTTCAACAATACTAACAAGTCAATCAAGGGTAAATGAATTAGATTGGGATAGGTTAATTAGACAAACCGATGACTCGGGTTTGTTCGAGCGAGCTAAGGTGAGCCCAAGTTGGTTGGAATATTTTTTACAAGGATACTCAAAGTATTATAGTCGATTTAAAAACTACTTTTCATCTCTTACTTATCACTATTGCCACAAATAAAATGCATGAACAATGATTGTGTGCCAATTCATTTCTTGAATCAAACAAACAAAGAGAATTCCTGTTGTCGTTACATTATTGATTCATGGAATAATAGATAATAAAGTATGAGGCAACATAATGGTCCAATATTTTTATGCAAGATAATGATATATTGCAAATAGTCGCACTGCAGAAGAATGGCATGGCAAAGCATTGCTAATATATAAAATCTCAATCTCCAATTGTAAGCCAAGATATTAAGATGAAGCAGAAAAGAAGAGAGAGAAAAAAAAAAAGCAACAAAAATATCGAACTTCGAAAGAGTGCTCAGCTTTTAAAAGGCGAAGTAGAAGTAGCAACACGCGCAGCAGCTTAAGAGAAAGATAGAAAAACAAGAGAAAGCAGATCGAGCAAAGAAAGAGGAAGAATATTACGAAAAGTGAAAGCGTTTAGCATTCACAGCAAAACACGTCCGGCAAAAGCCCTGTTTTCATAGCCTTTGCAACAAAAAAAACACAAGTTTATTCATTCATAAAAAGCAAAAGCCACCGATTAAATCTCGTGAAGCGCGACGAGGGAGCTTTCTAAAGGCCGGAAATTAGGCAAAGAGGTCAAATGCGGGCTCTGCTTTTAGCTCGAGCACTGCACCATGTCAAGCCATTCAACTCGCCTGCTCCATAAAACACAATGCTCTGCTTTTACTCGAAACATAATTTGAAGGCTCAAGTTCTTCCTGCAAAAGCCACTGGCTTTAGGCCATATATTAATCACCATTTGAGAGAGAGAGAGAGAGAGAAGCAGGAAAATCCGACACGCACGAACAAGCTTGCAGTTGCAACTTGCAACAATCATGTGTAAAATTTCAAACGCCAAGGTTGCTGCCTTGGTCAATAGCCAATTTGCAACGATCGTGTGTAAATTTTCATTAAAATTAACCTCGACTAGTTCCCATCGTGCTTTCACAACAGGCTGGGTCAATGGTGGAGCAAGCTCCAGACATAATGTCCGGATAAATTTTTACACCGAGCTAAATGGTAAAAAAAATAAATTTCTTTGTGCTACAGTAATTTTTTTAAAAATCCGAATTAACCCGGGTACTCTAGAAGGTGGCTCCGCCCTTGGGGTGGGTGCTCCTAACAAATATACGTCCATGTGTCCGAGCATGTGGAACACCTACGAGTTTATAATTAGATATGACAGCTTATCTAACAACCTTAGTAGGATAGTCCTAATGTTGTCATTCAAGATCCAGTGTTGATTCGACAATTTAGAGTGCATTTGATTATAATTATCATACTGTAATTATCAAATAATTACATAATTAAAATTATAATGAATAAAACATAACTTGTTTAAAGGTTTTAATATATAACTTAGTTTAATATTTTATTATATTATTCAATTGGTTCAACTTTAAAACTTCATTTACTCTAAAATATATTTATTTATAATCGTGCAGATCGGAACAATATCCGTCGTCACCTGGTGAGATGCCGACGGATGACCACGAGACACTGCGATTCGCGCCAACAATCGTTCGTCGGCGATCAACGATTGACAACGATGGTAGTGATGGGGCGATGGCGTAGCGATGATTGGCAATGATAGTCGACGATCGACGACGGCGATCGGAGGCACCATAGGCGATCAACTAGAATTTTGATTATATTCAAATGAATTTGATATTTGATAAAATTTTAAAGGTATTTTAATCCGAATGAATAAAATTCAGAGGATATTTTTAAAAAATATATATATTTGTTAATCTTGAAATAAAAAAAAATTCTATCCTCTCTGAGATAATATGATTTTGGATTATATTCTCTATTTATTGATACAGTGGACATATTTCATTATTTAGGAATCACTGATTCTTAAAACAAAAAAAAAATTAGTGTGAATAATTTTAGATGGATAACCAACCATTTAAATTGGTAGAGCTTGTAAGGCAATATGGATTTTGTCTCTTTTATAATTCTGATCTACCTTTTCAGTTATTGAGAGACTTTTTCGAGTTGTAGTCGTAACAAATTTTCAGAGTCCTAGAACTCTTTAAGAATTGAATAAGTTGAATCAAACGAGTAGAGTTCCTAAAGAAATTCTCCCAAAAAATAAAATGATATTTTAACATGTATCTTTAGAAATATCATTAACTAACTTAATTATTTTATATTTTCATTTTTAATTTGATCGATTAATTTCTAGTATTTTGCAACTAAATTTAAAAAATTAATTTTGATTTCTTTATCCTTTAATATTTCATATGAATTCATATATATTCGAATTAATTAGCATTCATATATTCACATTTATAAACATAGTTTATTCATGCGCAAGTCAATATATATTTGTGTCTCGATTGTACTTGATCAACCTTTATCCCTTGAAATAGTCATTTTATATTTTTATTTGATTAAAAAATTAATTTTCCAACCCATGTCATATGTAGCTTATTATAAAGAACTTTTATAGTGAGATCCATCTTATGGTTTTGCACATTATTTAACCTCACATTTAAGGCAAACTCATGTTGAAATCTTCACCTTTGCCGTCGAGCATAATATGATGGTAAAAAACGCAACAATTTTTGAAATAGTACTATTGAAGTTTAGAATTGTTCAAAAAATATTCCATACTTTTATATTTATCAAATATTGGCTTAATTTTTTTATCGCCGAAATAATGCGGCAATTTAGCGTAGTGTTGAGAATTAGCTGTGGTGGTCTTTGGAATTCTACTTATTTAATGGCGTTGAGAATTGATTCAACACCGTAGTGGTGTTGGGATTCTGTAATCATTTGTGATACTTGGAATTGAATCCGTCTGGCGTGGTCTTTAAATTTATAATTTCAACATCACAATAGTACAGATTTTTTTGACGGGAGAGATAAAAAGGAAATTAAGTGCACTATTTGATAAATACGAAAGTATGAAATACTTTTTTGATAATTTCAAATTTTATGAGTACTGTTTAGTAAATCATCGTAAAAAATGAGATGATTTTTTAAGTAACTAGGATTCAAGATTTATACGTTACAAATTAGATGTCTGTCATATTCAAATTATTAATGATATTGGATTATTTATCAGAATCCATCTGTGCTTCTCGAATTTTGTTGGATCATTCACTCTGAGGATTTAGATGAATCGAAACTCTTGCATACCTAAATTCTATATATATATATATTGTTCTATCAAATGTTCATGTGCATCCATTTAGGTTAATCTTCACTTGTAATCATTGGTTGTTGAATTACCCTTTCACTGTATTGACAATTAAACCTTTTCGAGTAAATAATATGGTCAAAATAAATCGAGTCCTTTCTCTTTAAAATGAGATTATCCTGCTTAGATGCTCCTAATTTATCGGCAACTATTTCTAAAATATAATAACTTTTTTTTATTTAAAATAGAAACATTCTGAATTTCAAGTTTTGATAAAATTCTAACACTTTTAACACGCTCAAAGAGGAGAAAGAATAAATAAAAAACTCAATTTAGAATTGAATAAATAGTCAATGAAATGAAAGAGTTTTTTTTAATCTTAAATGATGATGATGTCCAATTAATTTCCTTAGCCAAATTTGATTATCGAAATCCTTTGTGTATATTTATTGGTTCCATGACAATCAAATCAAACCAATGAATATTATAATTTTCCTTTTATTTTTTGAAATAATAATTTACTCAAAAATAGTTTACATATATCTTTATTCGATAATTGATCACATAAATTAATTTCCAATAATAGTAATTTGGGCCTACGAGCCCTAAAAAAAATAAAAGGATGGATCCGTTGTTGGACTATCCGAGCCATAAAAATCGCTTTTCGCGTTATGAAAACTCCAGAAGCCGGTCACGAATCCGTGCGAAGGTAAATAAAACTACATGTATGTGTTTAATACCTTTAGATCTACTCTAGATCTACATAATAAGAGTTTACCCTTGAAGCGATGACCTTCGCTTATTCCGCTCGTCCAAACGGATTGTTGGAACTCGAGAGTGTCAAGTGTATACTCCTCTATTGGTATCCACACAAGTAATAGGTGGAGAAAAGACAATCTTGAGTGTGCTAGCACTCCTTGAAGTCCACGACAAGATGAGGAAGAGAAAGGGGAGAGCTTGAGGGAAAAACCAAGGAAGAAGATGATGAAGTTACACACAAATCACTTCACAAACTAATGCACACCATCTCAGTGGTCGGCCACTTCTTTGGGGGGTTACATGCATGCATGTAACTCCAAGAGCCAATGACTCTTGGTCTTATTGGCAACCGTGCTATTTCTCGGAATGCTCATAGGCTCCCATGTCCCCGGATTAAAATTTTCACTAATGAGAACTAATCCGGATGGGATGAGTTTCCTAAGCACAACCAATTCGTCATCGTGCTAACGACTTGAGCGATCGCTTGAACAAACTAGTTGTTCAAACAACACAACTCTTCTAGTCGGTTAGCCGCGGAAGAGACGACGGACGGATCGCCGGTTTTTGTGTTTCTTATCGGGGTCTATGATTATACAAATACATGCAAATGCAAACTAGTATAATCAACATATACTAACATAATGAACATAAGCTAGCATATCAAATAAGAACATGAAAAGAACAATAATAAAAGTTGTGAAACTTTTATACCTCTTGATCTTCTATCGTATGTCCTAACCTCCTTGTAGACTTTGTGTGGGCGAAGATCCTCCACAAGTCGAAGCTTCTTAGATCTTCTTCAATCCAAAGAAAGAAGAACTCTCTTTCCCTTCTTGCTTGAGCCAACCACCAATCCACAAAGGATTGATGCCGCCGGCCCCAAGAATAGAGAGAACATAATGGAAACAACCAAGCAACCGAACTAGGGACAAACCCTAGCTCCTTGTGCCGCCGGCCAAGAGGAAAACAAGAGGAAAAGAGGAATAGGTTGGGCACCACCAAAGGTATAGGAAAAAGGATAAGGCAGGCCAACACCCTAGGAAGAAGAAGAACACTTCCCCTATAGTTGCCACCTACCTTACCTTCCAAACCCTAGCCGCCCAACCAAGCTTCCTTTGGATTTCTTGCCGCCCAAGCATGGTGGAGAGGAGAGATCTAGGAGCTAGCCCCCTCCAAGGAAGAAGACAAGCTCCTCCATAGGTTGCCGCCCCCTCTAGCTCCATCACCTTGGCCGCCCAACCTAAGGAGCCAAAACCCTAATTAGGGTTTCCTCCTTGAGGTTGCTCACGCCCAAGTAATGCTAGGCAAAACCCTAATTTCCTTAGCATCCATCATGAACCATTCAAAAACTTAGTTGCCTTAACCCATCCTCCCTTATATAGAACTTAGGAGAAAATTGGTTATTGATGAGGTAGCCAAAAATATAGGAACTAATTCCCAATTTTCTTGCCGCCCACCTTATCCAACCTTTCCTCTCCCTTTTATATAGAGTTAGGTTTAGGCCTTGGTTTAATCTCCACCGTCGGTTCTAGGGTTTTAATCTCAACCGTCGGATTTAGAGATTTAATCTCAACCGTCGGTTCTAGGAAATAATCCCAACCGTCGGATCTAGAGATTTAATCTCAACCGTCGGTTCTAGGAATTAATCCCAACCGTCGGATCTAGAGATTTAATCTCAACCGTCGGTTCTAGGAATTTAATCCCAACCGTCGGATCTAGAGATCTAATCTCCACCGTCGGTTCTAGGAATTCAATCCTAACCGTCGGATCTAGAGATTTGTTTTCCATCATTTGATCTAGACTTCATGAGGTTTATATAAGGCTACGATAAGGACCATGAGGAGGAGTTGGGTCTTGGCCACCCGATGGATCGGAACCACACAAACTTGATCCATCAATGATGTTCCATTCCACTAGAGGATCATCATCGAACTACCTCACCAACCCCCATAAATTAATATGGGCTCCATATATTATTTGTACATCCATCTCCCCGTGTTTAAGATATCGAATGTCCATCAATTAATTGATTTACTGACCATCAATTAATTAACATCTAACTCCTCGAGTAGTACCACTCAACCTTATCATCATGTTGACTAAGTCAACCTGCAGGGTTTACATGATGAACCTTATGAGCTCCTCAAGGGGACATCATCAACCTAATACATAGGACACGGATTCCTCCTATAATCAACGACACACCATGTAAATAATATCATTTCCCAACTTACTGGGCATATTGATTTAATCCATAGAAATCTCACCCTCTGGTAAATCAAAGAAATAAATACTAAGTACATGTGTCCGTTATTATATCGGGATTAAGAGCATGTACAACATAATATCCGAGGTCCGATTCAATTATGTAGTCAGCAACAAATTGAATCACCTCTATGTCTGTCCTTCTCAATACACCTAAGTGTACTAGTGTAACTCTATGTTCAAGACAAAACAATACCAAGCTACACTACAACCATGCCAATGGTTTGTCCAAAACCATCTTGGTTGTGAGCCTTTACTTATATTCTACAAGGGACTGATAACATGATCTTCTGTGTCGCACCCAGGCACCATGTTATCTACAATGTAAAATATTAGACAATATGCACACATATAAATATAACGTGCAAACAATGATCGTGTGATTCTTATTTCAAAATAAAGATGTCCATACAAAAGAGCTAGACTTTCAGTATACATCCCAACAATCTCCCACTTATACTAAAAGACTATGCTGTCATCATACTGCCATACATCTGATTCCCCTTCCCTCCACATGCCCATCAAAGCTCTCGCTAGAAGGGCCTTAGTGAAAGGGTCTATCAGGTCATCCTCTGATGCATGCTAGGCGACAGCAACTTCTACCTCCTTTACGATTTCTCGTATCAGGTGGTACTTGCACTCTATGTGTTTACTAGCCTTATGGGCTCGTGGTTCCTTCGAGTTTGCAACTGTACCATTATTATCACAATAAATTGTGATAGTTCTGGGCAAACCAGGAATAACATCCAAGTCCATCAGGAAGTTCCTGAGCCATACAACTTCTTTGGCCGCCTCATAGGCTGCCACATACTCAGCTTCCATGGTGGAGTCCGCCACGCATTTCTGCTGGACACTCCTCCATACAATGGCTCCACCTCCCAAAGTAAACACAAAACCTGAGGTAGACTTACTATTATCCCTATCAGATTGGAAATCAGAATCCGTGTAACCCACAGGGAGTAATTGGTCTGCCCGGTAAACTAGCATATAATCCCTAGTCCTTCTCAGGCACTACAATATATGCTTTACCGCAGTTCAATGTCCCTGTCTTGGATTACTCTGATATTTGCTGACTATGCCTACGAAAAAGCAGATATCTGGTCTCGTACATAGCATACATTAGGCTTCCTACCGCCGAAGCATAAGGAACTGCCTATATCTCCTCTATCTCCTCAGATGATCTAGGACACATCTGCTTAGATAAAGTAACTCCATGCCTGAAGGGTAGAAAACCCTTCTTGGAGTTTTGTATGCTAAAACGATCCAAAACCATGTCTATGTATGAAGCTTGGGATAAGCACAACAACCTTGATCCCCAAGGTTGTGCCCCACTTCTCCCAATTCCTTCATATCATCCGCTTGTTTGGGCGACGACATACCCTTACGTCGATAACACTTCGATGTTGTCGCCAACCACCAAAATGTCATCTACGATAGTACAAAAATACACTACGTCACATCTCTGATATACACAAGACTCATCCGAACTTTGAATAAATCCATAAGACTGGATTTACCTCCTCAAAGCGGATGTCCCAAGACTTCAAAGCTTGCTTCAGTCCATTAACGGACCGATTAAGCTTATATACAATACGCTCTTTGCCCTTAGCAATGAATCCCTCTGGTCGCTTCATGTAGATGGATTCCTCAAGACTTCCACTAAGGAATGCTGTCTTGACATCCATCTGTCACGTCTCATAATCCATATGAGTTGCTATGCATGAGAGCTCCCAGACCTGACTTGAATCCATAGATTCAATCTCAGTATTCATTGCACTTTGTAAAGATGTTGTATTTATATCTTGGATTGCCTCGTCGTATGTCTAGGGATCAGGTTCATGTTTGCTAGGGACCAAATCAGAAGATTTGTCCAAAAACATGAATCTAAGAGGTTGTCTAACAACCCTCCCACTACGACGAGGTATCTTCTGTGTATCCTCTGTGACACGCGGTGCAGTGACATGTGGTATGTCCTCTTGTACCGGTGGTACTAAAGAAGTGACTTCCCTTTTTAACTCCTCCAGAACAATTTTACCCTTGGGCTTGTGGCTTATCACATAGTCTTCCTCTAGAAATCTGACATTCGTGTTAACGATCATCCTCTGATCTCTAGGACTACCAAACAAGTCAGAATAACTCATCATCGATCTAACCATCTCCATAAGAGTCCTATTCCTTCGTACTGCTACACTGTTCTGCTGGGGTGTGCCAGGTGCAGTCAATTGGGATTGAATCCCAACCTCTGATAAGTAGTTCCTAAACTCTCCCAAGAGATACTGACCACCACAATCAGATCGTAGTGCCATCTTGAATAATTGTCTATGAAAAAGACAAAATATTCAAAACTACCTCTTGCCTGGATAGACATAGGACCATACGAATCAGAATGAACCAATTCCAACACATCTTTGGATCTATACCCCTTGGCCTTAAAAGGCCTCTTGGTCATCTTACCCTCCAAGCAAGATTCACAGGTTAGGAGATCCTCCACCACTAATGAACCCAAAGGTCCATCAGCTATCAACCTATTGAATTCTGCTTAGGTTAATGTGACCAAGCCTAAGAAGCCAAAGATATGTTTGGTTCATCTTCAAAGGTTCTTTTCTCTTATTGGAATTAGAAGATGAGTTATAAACTTCTATTTGCACCGTGGGAGCTTGTGGTTCAAGCTATAAATTTCCTATCTATGTACCTGAATAGATAATGTCCCTATTCCTTTTATAATAAATCTGTCATGAAAAGAAATAGATTATCCATCCAAAAATAATTTAGAAACCGAAATCAATTCTTTCTAACTAAGGGTACATAAAGGAAATTATTAAGAACCAAAACCTTTATTTTTCTCAAAAGATAAATAAAACATCTCCCACTACAATAGCCGCCATCTTCATGGCATTGCCCAAGTAAATGGTAATATCCCCTTTAGCTAGTCGTCGGGTTTTCTGGAACCCCTGCGAAGTATTGCAGACATGATTAGTGGCTCTCGTATCTACACACCAGGTACCGGTAGATAACACCGCTAACCATGTTACAACGACTAGACCAAAAGATATACTTTTGATCTGTTTTGGATTGGGACAGTCCTCCTTCCAATGTCCATCCTGCTTGTAAGTGAAGTACTTGCCTTTCGGCTTCTTCACTCCTCCCTGAGATCCTCCCACCACATTTGCTCCACCTTGTTTCTCCTTCTTCTTGCCTTTCGGCTTAGAAGTAGAAACCCTTTTGAGCAATGATGGCTTGAGGACACTCTTTGAAGAGTGCATACTTGTACTCCTTAGCAGATAAGACATTATCTTGAATCTTTTCCAATCAACATTATTTAGGTACAGTAAGTTTATTTCCTTTAGTATCACAGTAAGTGGACTGAAAGTCAATTTTGAAAATCCTAAGAATCACATAGATCGTTACTTTAGATTTCAAAAAATTATTGATTCCTCAAACAAAAAAATTTCGAAATCAACCAACACCTCAAAACACCGAGAATATCGCATGCCACGCAGTGTGGACGTATACGAATTCTACATTTGTAAGAGGAGGTTTTACCCATTAATTTTATTATCTTGTCAACCTTACTTTTTGACAAATAAAATTAATAGTTGGTTCCTCTTTGGCCCTACAAATAAAAGCAGTGACTCCGATGGGGAGGATACTTTTTATTTGCATCTAAGTGTGCACCATTACACGATACTAAGGGAATTATTTCGGATTATGTGCTTTACCGCTGTGGAAGTACACACGCTCCTAGATAATTTCCTATAACCATTATTTGACCTAGTGATCCGCAAACAAACTCATCCGCAGGGAGGAAGGCACTCAGAGCCGACACGCAAGTTTGTTGCATCACACGTCAAATTGTAATGGAGGCCGCGGGAATTAATTAAAATATCCCTCTCCCACTTAGTAAATTGAAAATGAGGAATTTTCAAGCACACACAACATACATATAAAACAAATCAGCAATAAATATGGAAAAATCAGAATTTTTTCAACTATTATGGCATTGTTCTCCAATATGCGTCCCGTCGAGTCGCCACCTCGTCCGCTCCATCTTTTCCCGTGCGCAAGTCACCAAAGAGTTTTGAGCCGAGATAAAACATTTTAATTTACTTCCATCGATCCTATACTCCACGAAGGAGTGTACAAATAATCTAGATCGAAAGTAAACTAAAATGAGTGGCTAAACAATGCCGTATTTAATTACAAAAATTAAATACTAATCTAGTCTCGTCAACCCCGAGGATTCAAATAATATACAATCACACACACATGCAATTACATACACACATATATAGCCATAATAGTTGGATCTTATGCCTGCAACCAAAAAGTTAGCCTACGCACATCCTACTATTATCCGGCATACACAATATATGATAAATGCGTGAAAATGCTTGAATCCAAAACACACAAAACCGGAAACCGTGGCTCTGATACCATTTGTTGGCAACCGTGCTATTCCTCGGAATGCTCATAGGCTCCCATGTCCCCGGATTAAAATTTTCACTAATGAGAACTAATCCGGATGGGATGAGTTTCCTAAGCACAACCAATTCGTCGTCGTGCTAACGACTTGAGCGATCGCTTGAACAAACTAGTTGTTCAAGCAACACAACTCTTCTAGTCGGTTAGCCGCGGAAGAGACGACGGACGGATCGCCGGTTTTTGTGTTTCTTATCGGGGTCTATGATTATACAAATACATGCAAATGCAAACTAGTATAATCAACATATACTAACATAATGAACATAAGCTAGCATATCAAATAAGAACATGAAAAGAACAATAATAAAAGTTGTGAAACTTTTATACCTCTTGATCTTCTATCGTATGTCCTAACCTCCTTGTAGACTTCGTGTGGGCGAAGATCCTCCACAAGTCGAAGCTTCTTAGATCTTCTTCAATCCAAAGAAAGAAGAACTCTCTTTCCCTTCTTGCTTGAGCCAACCACCAATCCACAAAGGATTGATGCACTACCCCAAGAATAGAGAACATAATGGAAACAACCAAGCAACCGAACTAGGGACAAACCCTAGCTCCTTGTGCCGCCGACCAAGAGGAAAACAAGAGGAAAAGAGGAATAGGTTGGGCACCACCAAAGGTATAGGAAAAAGGATAGGAACCGGCCAACACCCTAGGAAGAAGAAGAACACTTCCCCTATAGTTGCCACCTACCTTACCTTCCAAACCCTAGCCGCCCAACCAAGCTTCCTTTGGATTTCTTGCCGCCCAAGCATGGTGGAGAGGAGAGATCTAGGAGCTAGCCCCCTCCAAGGAAGAAGACAAGCTCCTCCATAGGTTGCCGCCCCCTCTAGCTCCATCACCTTGGCCGCCCAACCTAAGGAGCCAAAACCCTAATTAGGGTTTCCTCCTTGAGGTTGCTTGCCGCCCAAGTAATGCTAGGCAAAACCCTAATTTCCTTAGCATCCATCATGAACCATTCAAAAAACTTAGTTGCCGCCCAACCCATCCTCCCTTATATAGAACTTAGGAGAAAATTGGTTATTGATGAGGTAGCCAAAAATATAGGAACTAATTCCCAATTTTCTTGCCGCCCACCTTATCCAACCTTTCCTCTCCCTTTTATATAGAGTTAGGTTTAGGCCTTGGTTTAATCTCCACCGTCGGTTCTAGGGTTTTAATCTCAACCGTCGGATTTAGAGATTTAATCTCAACCGTCGGTTCTAGGAAATAATCCCAACCGTCGGATCTAGAGATTTAATCTCAACCGTCGGTTCTAGGAATTAATCCCAACCGTCGGATCTAGAGATTTAATCTCAACCGTCGGTTCTAGGAATTTAATCCCAACCGTCGGATCTAGAGATCTAATCTCCACCGTCGGTTCTAGGAATTCAATCCTAACCGTCGGATCTAGAGATTTGTTTTCCATCATTTGATCTAGACTTCATGAGGTTTATATAAGGCTACGATAAGGACCATGAGGAGGAGTTGGGTCTTGGCCACCCGATGGATCGGAACCACACAAACTTGATCCATCAATGATGTTCCATTCCACTAGAGGATCATCATCGAACTACCTCACCAACCCCCATAAATTAATATGGGCTCCATATATTATTTGTACATCCATCTCCTGTGTTTAAGATATCGAATGTCCATCAATTAATTGATTCTGACCATCAATTAATTAACATCTAACTCCTCGAGTAGTACCACTCAACCTTATCATCATGTTGACTAAGTCAACTGCGCAGGTTTACATGATGAACCTTATGAGCTCCTCAAGGGGACATCATCAACCTAATACATAGGACACGATTCCTCCTATAATCAACGACACACCATGTAAATAATATCATTTCCCAACTTAGGGCATATTGATTTAATCCATAGAAATCTCACCTCCGTAAATCAAAGAAATAAATACTAAGTACATGTGTCCAAGTTATTATATCGGGATTAAGAGCATGTACAACATAATATCCGAGGTCCAATTCGATTATGTAGTAAGAACAAATCAATCACCTCTATGTCGGTCCTCTCAATACACCTAAGTGTACTAGTGTAACTCTATGTTCAAGATAAAACAATACCAAGCTACACTACAACCATGCCAATGGTTTGTCCAAAACCATCTTGGTTGTGAGCCTCTACTTATATTCTGGAGTGATAACATGATCTTACGTGTCGCACCGGGCACCATGTTATCTACAATGTAAAATATTAGACAATATGCACACATATAAATATAACGCAAACAATGATCGTGATTCTTATTTCAAAATAAAGATGTCCATACAAAAGAGCTAGACTTTCGATACATCCCAACAATCTCCCACTTATACTAAAAGACTATGCTGTCCTCATACTGCCATACATCTGATTCCCCTTCCCTCCACATGCCTATCAAAGCTCTCGCTAGAAGGGCCTGAGTGAAAGGGTCTACCAGGTCATCCTCCGATGCATGCTAGGCGACAATGAACTTCTACCTCCTTACGATTTCTCGTATCGTGGTACTTGCACTCTATGTGTTTACTAGCCTTATGGGCTCGTGGTTCCTTCGAGTTTGAATCAGACCATTATTATCACAATAAATTGTGATAGTTACGGGCAAACCAGAATAACATCCAAGTCCATCGAAGTTCTGAGCCCATACTGACTTCTTTGGCGCCTCTAGGTCGCCACATACTTCCATGGTGAGTCCGCCACGCATTTACTGGACACTCCTCCATATAATGGCTCCACCTCCCAAAGTAAACACAAACCCTGAGGTAGACTTACTATTATCCCTATCAAATTGGAAATCAGAATCCGTGTAACCCACAGGGAGTAATTGGTCTGCCCGGTAAACTAGCATATAATCCCTAGTCCTTCTCAGGCACTACAATATATGCTTTCTGCGATTCAATGTCCTGTCTTGGATTACTCGATGTTTTGCGACTATGCCTAAAAGCAGATATCTGGTTTCGTACATAGCATACATTAGGCTTCCTACTGCCGAAGCATAAGGAACTGCCTATATCTCCTCTATCTCCTCAGATGATCTAGGACACATCTGCTTAGATAAAGGAACTCCATGCCTGAAGGGTAGAAAACCCTTCTTGGAGTTTTGTATGCTAAAACGATCCAAAACCATGTCTATGTATGAAGCTTGGGATAAGCACAACAACCTTGATCCCCAAGGTTGTGCCCCACTTCTCCCACTTCCTTCATATCATCTTTTGGGCGACCGTACCCTTACGTCGATAACACGATGATGTGTCGCCAACCACCAAAATGTCATCCGTATAGTACAAAAAATACCACTACGTTTACGTCACATCTACGATATACACAAGACTCATCGAACTTTGAATAAATCCATAAGATGGATTTAGATTTACCTCCTCAAAGCGGATGTCCCAAGACAAAGCTTGCTTGGTCCATTAACGGACCGATTAAGCTTATATACAATCACGCTCTTTGCCCTTAGCAATGAATCCTACGGTCGCTTCATGTAGATGGATTCCTCAAGACTTCCACTAAGGAATCTTTGTCTTGACATCCATACATCACGTCCTCATAATCCATATGAGTTGCTATGCATGAGAGCTCCCAGACCTGACTTGAATCCATAGATTCAATCTCAGTATTCATTGCACTTTGTAAAGATGTTGTATTTATATCTTGGATTGCCTCGTCGTATGTCTAGGGATCAGGTTCATGTTTGCTAGGGACCAAATCAGAAGATTTGTCCAAAAACATGAATCTAAGAGGTTGTCTAACAACCCTCCCACTACGACGAGGTATCTTCTGTGTATCCTCTGTGACACGCGGTGCAGTGACATGTGGTATGTCCTCTTGTACCGGTGGTACTAAAGAAGTGACTTCCCTTTTTAACTCCTCCAGAACAATTTTACCCTTGGGCTTGTGGCTTATCACATAGTCTTCCTCTAGAAATCTGACATTCGTGTTAACGATCATCCTCTGATCTCTAGGACTACCAAACAAGTCAGAATAACTCATCATCGATCTAACCATCTCCATAAGAGTCCTATTCCCTACATTGCTCTGACTGGGTGTGCCAGTGCTAATGGGATTGAATCCCAACCTCTGATAAGTAGTTCCTAAACTCTCCCAAGAGATACTGACCACCACAATCAGATCGTAGTGCCATCTTGAATAATTGTCTATGAAAAAGACAAAATATTCAAAACTACCTCTTGCCTGGATAGACATAGGACCATACGAATCAGAATGAACCAATTCCAACACATCTTTGGATCTATACCCCTTGGCCTTAAAAGGCCTCTTGGTCATCTTACCCTCCAAGCAAGATTCACAGGTTAGGAGATCCTCCACCACTAATGAACCCAAAGGTCCATCAGCTATCAACCTATTGAATTCTGCTTAGGTTAATGTGACCAAGCCTAAGAAGCCAAAGATATGTTTGGTTCATCTTCAAAGGTTCTTTTCTCTTATTGGAATTAGAAGATGAGTTATAAACTTCTATTTGCACCGTGGGAGCTTGTGGTTCAAGCTATAAATTTCCTATCTATGTACCTGAATAGATAATGTCCCTATTCCTTTTATAATAAATCTGTCATGAAAAGAAATAGATTATCCATCCAAAAATAATTTAGAAACCGAAATCAATTCTTTCTAACTAAGGGTACATAAAGGAAATTATTAAGAACCAAAACCTTTATTTTTCTCAAAAGATAAATAAAACATCTCCCACTACAATAGCCGCCATCTTCATGGCATTGCCCAAGTAAATGGTAATATCCCCTTTAGCTAGTCGTCGGGTTTTCTGGAACCCCTGCGAAGTATTGCAGACATGATTAGTGGCTCTCGTATCTACACACCAGGTACCGGTAGATAACACCGCTAACCATGTTACAACGACTAGACCAAAAGATATACTTTTGATCTGTTTTGGATTGGGACAGTCCTCCTTCCAATGTCCATCCTGCTTGTAAGTGAAGTACTTGCCTTTCGGCTTCTTCACTCCTCCCTGAGATCCTCCCACCACATTTGCTCCACCTTGTTTCTTGCCTTTCGGCTTAGAAGTAGAAACCCTTTTGAGCAATGATGGCTTGAGGACACTCTTTGAAGAGTGCATACTTGTACTCCTTAGCAGATAAGACATTATCTTGAATCTTTTCCAATCAACATTATTTAGGTACAGTAAGTTTATTTCCTTTAGTATCACAGTAAGTGGACTGAAAGTCAATTTTGAAAATCCTAAGAATCACATAGATCGTTACTTTAGATTTCAAAAAATTATTGATTCCTCAAACAAAAAAATTTCGAAATCAACCAACACCTCAAAACACCGAGAATATCGCATGCCACGCAGTGTGGACGTATACGAATTCTACATTTGTAAGAGGAGGTTTTACCCATTAATTTTATTATCTTGTCAACCTTACTTTTTGACAAATAAAATTAATAGTTGGTTCCTCTTTGGCCCTACAAATAAAAGCAGTGACTCCGATGGGGAGGATACTTTTATTTGCATCTAAGTGTGCACCATTACACGATACTAAGGGAATTATTTGGATTATGTGCTACTGCGTGGAAGTACACACGCTCCTAGATAATTTCCTATAACCATTATTTGACCTAGTGATCCGCAAACAAACTCATCCGCAGGGAGGAAGGCACTCAGAGCCGACACGCAAGTTTGTTGCATCACACGTCAAATTGTAATGGAGGCCGCGGGAATTAATTAAAATATCCCTCTCCCACTTAGTAAATTGAAAATGAGGAATTTTCAAGCACACACAACATGCATATAAAACAAATCAGCAATAAAT
This sequence comes from Wurfbainia villosa, assembly GCA_025175895.1. Lineage (NCBI taxonomy): Eukaryota > Viridiplantae > Streptophyta > Magnoliopsida > Zingiberales > Zingiberaceae > Wurfbainia > Wurfbainia villosa. The sequence continues at coordinate 4,703,111 of CM046005.1, forward strand.
ATGGAAAAATCAGAATTTTTTCAACTATTATGGCATTGTTCTCCAATATGCGTCCCGTCGTGTCGCCACCTCGTCCGCTCCATCTTTTCCCGTGCGCAAGTCACCAAAGAGTTTTGAGCCGAGATAAAACGTTTTAATTTACATCCATCGATCCTATACTCCACGAAGGAGTGTACAAATAATCTAGATCGAAAGTAAACTAAAATGAGTGGCTAAACAATGCCGTATTTAATTACAAAAATTAAATACTAATCTAGTCTCGTCAACCCCGAGGATTCAAATAATATACAATCACACACACATGCAATTACATACACACATATATAGCCATAATAGTTGGATCTTATGCCTGCAACCAAAAAGTTAGCCTACGCACATCCTACTATTATCCGGCATACACAATATATGATAAATGCGTGAAAGTAACCGAATCCAAAACACACAAAACCGGAAACCGTGGCTCTGATACCATTTGTTGGCAACCGTGCTATTCCTCGGAATGCTCATAGGCTCCCATGTCCCCGGATTAAAATTTTCACTAATGAGAACTAATCCGGATGGGATGAGTTTCCTAAGCACAACCAATTCGTCGTCGTGCTAACGACTTGAGCGATCGCTTGAACAAACTAGTTGTTCAAGCAACACAACTCTTCTAGTCGGTTAGCCGCGGAAGAGACGACGGACGGATCGCCGGTTTTTGTGTTTCTTATCGGGGTCTATGATTATACAAATACATGCAAATGCAAACTAGTATAATCAACATATACTAACATAATGAACATAAGCTAGCATATCAAATAAGAACATGAAAAGAACAATAATAAAAGTTGTGAAACTTTTATACCTCTTGATCTTCTATCGTATGTCCTAACCTCCTTGTAGACTTCGTGTGGGCGAAGATCCTCCACAAGTCGAAGCTTCTTAGATCTTCTTCAATCCAAAGAAAGAAGAACTCTCTTTCCTTCTTGCTTGAGCCAACCACAATCCACAAAGGATTGATGCATGACCCCAAGAATAGAGAGAACATAATGGAAACAACCAAGCAACCGAACTAGGGACAAACCCTAGCTCCTCGGCCAAGAGGAAAACAAGAGGAAAAGAGGAATAGGTTGGGCACCACCAAAGGTATAGGAAAAAGGATAGGAACCGGCCAACACCCTAGGAAGAAGAAGAACACTTCCCCTATAGTTGCCACCTACCTTACCTTCCAAACCCTAGCCGCCCAACCAAGCTTCCTTTGGATTTCTTGCCGCCCAAGCATGGTGGAGAGGAGAGATCTAGGAGCTAGCCCCCTCCAAGGAAGAAGACAAGCTCCTCCATAGGTTGTCGCCCCCTCTAGCTCCATCACCTTGGCCGCCCAACCTAAGGAGCCAAAACCCTAATTAGGGTTTCCTCCTTGAGGTTGCTTGCCGCCCAAGTAATGCTAGGCAAAACCCTAATTTCCTTAGCATCCATCATGAACCATTCAAAAAACTTAGTTGCCGCCCAACCCATCCTCCCTTATATAGAACTTAGGAGAAAATTGGTTATTGATGAGGTAGCCAAAAATATAGGAACTAATTCCCAATTTTCTTGCCACCCACCTTATCCAACCTTTCCTCTCCCTTTTATATAGAGTTAGGTTTAGGCCTTGGTTTAATCTCCACCGTCGGTTCTAGGGTTTTAATCTCAACCGTCGGATTTAGAGATTTAATCTCAACCGTCGGTTCTAGGAAATAATCCCAACCGCCGGATCTAGAGATTTAATCTCAACCGTCGGTTCTAGGAATTAATCCCAACCGTCGGTTCTAGGAATTAATCCCAACCGTCGGATCTAGAGATTTAATCTCAACCGTCGGTTCTAGGAATTTAATCCCAACCGTCGGATCTAGAGATCTAATCTCCACCGTCGGTTCTAGGGATTCAATCCTAACCGTCGGATCTAGAGATTTGTTTTCCATCATTTGATCTAGACTTCATGAGGTTTATATAAGGCTACGATAGGGACCATGAGGAGGAGTTGGGTCTTGGCCACCCGATGGATCGGAACCACACAAACTTGATCCATCAATGATGTTCCATTCCACTAGAGGATCATCATCGAACTACCTCACCAACCCCCATAAATTAATATAGGCTCCATATATTATTTGTACATCCATCTCCCCGTGTTTAAGATATCGAATGTCTATCAATTAATTGATTTACTGACCATCAATTAATTAACATCTAACTCCTCGAGTAGTACCACTCAACCTTATCATCATGTTGACTAAGTCAACCTGCAGGGTTTACATGATGAACCTTATGAGCTCCTCAAGGGGACATCATCAACCTAATACATAGGACACGGATTCCTCCTATAATCAACGACACACCATGTAAATAATATCATTTCCCAACTTACCGGACATATTGATTTAATCCATAGATATGTCGGTCCTGCTCAATACACCTAAGTGTACTAGTATAACTCTATGTTCAAGACAAAATAATACCAAGCTACACTACAACCATGCCAATGGTTTGTCCAAAACCATCTTGGTTGTGAGTCTTTACTTATATTCTACAAGGGACTGATAACATGATCTTCTGTGCTGCACCCAGACACCATGTTATCTACAATGTAAAATATTAGACAATATGTACACATATAAATATAACGTGCAAACAATGATCGTGTGATTCTTATTTCAAAATAAAGATGTCCATACAAAAGAGCTAGGCTTTCAGTATACATCCCAACAGGTCTCCCTCATGAGGTGACACCCCATGATAAATCCATGATGATGTGGAACATTATCATTGGGCGGCCCCCATGCCAAGTCACCATGACATGACAATTGGTCAAGTCAAAATTGACCATTCATCTTCCCTCTCAAATCAAGTCAAACTTGACCTCTTATCTCCTATGGTTTATCAAATCTAACCACTTGATTCAAGTCAATTTAATTTAATAAAACTCTATTCATTATTTTAAATTGACTTAATGAATCAAATCTAAATTAGACTCATTCAATACTTGAATCAAATTAAATCTAACTCAATTAGTCTAATTTGGATTACTCTTAATCCAATTTAGTTCATCCCATGAACCTAATCCTCATGGTTCATCATATGAACCTAATCTCCATCTAATTGCCCTTTATGTGTGACCCTATAGGTTCTTGTAACGTTGGCAATGCTCCTAAACCGATTTAGGAACATAAGCAATGAGCGATATTTAGCAACACATCATTGCTACCAAAGTTACAAGAATGTTGAGATCCAATATCACCTTTGTGACTACTAATTGTGACTCTCACAATATGTGACAGTGCCCCTCTATCCTTAACATCTAGATTGACCAATTAAGGTATAGACCGTGTCATCCTCGGTACAATCTATATATTGAACTCCAAGTAGACTCACTCTAATCAAATGAGCTCAATATCTCATATTGACTCATTTGGGCATGACCATGTACTTCGTGGTCTCACTCTATCAAGAATAACGATGTCACTCCCGTCATATAGGAGGGATAGATACCATCTACATCACTCACATCCCTCCGCATAATTTGTTACATACTCAGTAATCACCTTTATAGTCCACCCATTTACGAGTGACGTTTGACGAAACCAAAGTATGCAACTCCTTATGTAGGGAATCATAGTGACTTCAGGTCCAAGGACTAATAGTTATACTAATAGTCACATGAGAAAGTATATGACACTCATATAATGATCCATGATACTTTCTCATGGCGGGTCATTTAGTATACATTCTTCAATGTATATCCATGTGTCAACTTGATATCTCATATTCATGACTTGTGAGATCAAGTCATCGAGTTGACATACATGCTAGTCTCTACGCATTAACATTGTCCCTGAATATTAATACTTGACTAGGAATGATTAAGAGTAGTGTTCTCTATATCATCTCATTATCGATTCAGTCAATCAATTGATATAGATAAGAACCTTCTACTCAAGGACGTTATTATACTTGGTTATTTGACACCAATACAAGTAAATATAATAACCATGCTTTTATAAATAGGAATATGATACAATAAAGTCCATACAACAATCATCACATGATTGACTCTAGGGCTTTCACTAACAATCTCTCACTAGCACTAGTGTCAATCACCGTAGTATCTAATATCCAATGACCTAATGTGATCGTCATGCTTTTTTTGTGCCAAAGCCTTGGTCAAGGGATCTGCGATGTTAGCCTCTATGGGTACTCTGTAAATCTTCACATCTCCTCTATCGATAATCTCTCGAATGAGATGGAAGCGCCGTAGTATGTGTTTGGTCCGCTGGTGTGAGCGAGGTTCCTTAGCCTGCGCAATCGCTCCATTATTGTCACAATAGAGCTCTATGGGATCTGCTATGTTAGGAACCACCCCAAGCTTAGTAATGAACTTGCGGATCCAAACTGCCTCCTTTGCTATCTCTGATGCAGCAATATACTCGTCCTCTGTTGTAGAATCAGTAACTGTGTCCTACTTCGAACTCTTCTAGCTCACAACGCCACCATTCAAGCAAAACACAAATCCTGACTGCGATCTATAATCATCCTGGTCAGTTTGGAAGCTGGTATCGCTGTAACCCTTTACAGCTAGCTCCTCATCGCCTCCAAATATCAAGAAATATTCTTTAGTCCTTCTCAAGTACTTAAGAATATTCTTGACTACAATCCAGTGACGCTCACCTGGATCTGACTGGTATCTACTCATCATGCTCAAAGCATATGAGACATTAGGACGAGTACATAGCACGACGTATATGATAGATCCTATGGCCGATGCATAAGGGATCTTATCCATACGGTCTCTCTCCTCTCTGGAAGAGGGACTTTGAGTCTTCGAAAGACTCACACCATGTGACATCGGCAGAAGTCCCTTCTTGGAATTCTGCATGGCAAACCGTAGTAATACCGTGTTAATATATGTACTCTGACTTAGGCCAAGTAATCTCTTAGATCTATCTCTATAGATCTTGATACCTAGAATATAGGCTGCTTCACCTAAGTTCTTCATTGAAAAGCACGTCCCCAACCAAGTCTTCACAGACTGTAGCGAAGGGATGTCATTCCCAATGAGTAGTATGTCATCCACATATAATATAAGGAAGATAACTGTGTTTCCATTAACCCTCTTGTAGACACAGGGTTCATCTTCATTCTTGATGAAACTAAACTGTTTGATCGCATCATCGAATCGAAGATTCCAGCTCCGAGAAGCTTGCTTCAGCCCATAAATGGACCTTTGCAGCTTGCATACTTTTCCAATATGCTGTGGATCTACAAAACCCTCAGGTTGTGTCATGTACACATCCTCGAGCAAGTTTCCATTCAGAAACGCGATTTTGACGTCCATCTGCCAGATCTCATAATCGTGGTACGCTGCAATAGCAAGCATGATCCGAATGGACTTAAACATCGCCACTGGAGAAAATGTTTTATCATAGTCAATACCATGAATTTGCTTGAAACCTTTAGCCACCAATCGGCCCTTATAGGTATACGTAAGTCCATCCATGTCAGTCTTTCTCTTAAAGACCCACTTACACCCAATGAGTTTGACAGCTTCAGGTGGATCAACCAAAGTCTATACTTGGTTGGTGTACATGGATTCTATCTCGGATCTCATGGCCTCTAGCCATTTCTGAGAATTTAGGCTCATCACAGCTTCCTGATATGAGGTAGGCTCATTCTCAATAAGCATAACATCATCATGGTTAGAAAAGAGAAATGAGTATCTCTCTGACGACGTACCCTATCAGACTTGCGAAGAGGTAGGTCTACCTGAACAGGTGGTTGTTCCACAACTCTTTGTGCAACAATCTCATCACCCACAACACTTTATGATTCCTGTTCAACCTCCATCAAGGCCTCAGTGCTATGGTTCTTATCTTGAATTTCTTCAAGATCGAACGTACTCCCACTAGTTTTTCTAGACACAAAATTTCTTTCTAGAAATACTCCAGTCTTTGCCACAAACACTTTGTGCTGACTGGGAATGTAGAAGTAATATCCCTTAGTCTCCTTGAGATATCCAACAAAATAGCACTTATCGAATTTGGATCTCAGTTTGTCTGAGACTTGACGTCAAACGTAAACCTCACAATCCCAAATTCTCATGAAAGACATCTTGGGATTTCTCCCTGTCCATATCATATATGGTGTCTTTATCACAGTCTTGGATGGTACACGATTAAGTGTGAAGGCTGTTGTGTCTAGTGCATATCCCCAAAAGGATATAGGAAGATCTGTGTGACTCATCATAGATCGTACCATATCTAATAGGGTACGATTCTTCCTTTCGGATACACCATTCTACTGTGGTGTTCCAGGAGGAGTGAGTTGGGATAGAATCTCACACTCAGCTAGATAGTCACGAAACTCATGAATAAGGTATTCACCACCTCGATCTGATCGAAGTATCTTAATACTCTTGCCAAGTTGGTTTTGTACTTCATTCTTGAATTCTTTGAACTTTTCAAAGGATTCTGATTTATGTGTCATCAGATACATATAACCATATATACTGAAGTCATCAGTAAATGTAATGAAGTACCTGTAACCACCTCTAGCAGCAACATTGAAAGGACCACATACATCACTATGTATAAGTCCTAACAAGTCTGTTTCTCTTTCGCTGTGTCCACTAAAGGGAGTCTTGGTCATCTTGTCTAGAAGGCAAGACTCGCATGTCTCATATGATTCAAAATCAAATGAGTCTAGTAACTCATCCCTATGGAGCTGGGATAAGTGACTCTCATTTATGTAACCTAAGCGACAATACAGAGATAGGTTTGGTTCAACTCATTTGACTCGAACCTTTTGGTACTTATGTTATAGATGGGGCTCTCTAAGTCTAGAATGTAAAGTCCGTTTATTAGAGGTGCACTATAATAGAACGTATCATTTAAATAAACTGAACAACATTTGTTCTTTATTACAAATGAAAATCCTTTCTTGTCCAAACTAAGAAACCGAAATTATGTTCTTAGTCAAAGCAGACACATAACAATATTCATCTAGTTCTAGTACAAGCCTAGAGGGCAGAGATAGATTATAAGTTCCTACAGCAACAACAACAACTCTTATTGCCTACTCGTAGGTGCACCTCGCCCTTTGTCAATGTCCTGCTATTTCTCAGCGCCTGCACATTGGTACAAATGTGAGATGCACATCCGATATCTAATACTCATGATGATGAAATAGATAGATTGACTTCTATAACATTTATACCTGAAGTAGAAGTCTCACTTCTCTTCTTATGATCTTCCAAGTATGATTTGTAGTTACGCTTCTAGTGTCTAGCTTCCTTGCAGTAGAAGCAAATCCCTTCTTTAGCCACCCCTCCTTTCGGTTTTAGTTCCTTGCCTTTGCCCTTGGCTTGAGACTTTCCCTTACCTTTAGGCTTGCCCTTGCCTTTCTTTTTTTGCACCATCAAAATGGAGTCAGATTTTCCCTTCTTAAGGTTTAGCTCAGTAGTTCTCAACATGCTGAGCATCTCTGACAGTGGCTTATCAATTTCATTCATGTTATAATTCATGACAAATTGATTATAGCTTTGTGGCAAAGATTGCAAGATCAAGTCAGTGGCCAGCTCTTGGCCAAGTGGGAATCCCAACCTCTGTAGGTTTTCTATGTACCTAATCATCTTGAGTACATATGGACCTACGGGAGTCCCATCTTACATCTTAGACTGAAACAATGCCTTAGAGATCTCATATCTCTCGTGTCTTACTTGTCCTTGATATAGTTGACGAAGATGTTCAACCATATCATAAACATTCATGAACTTGTGTTGCTTCTGAAGCTCAGAGTTCATGGTCGCGAGCATGAGACATGACACATCTAATGCATCATCTTGATGCTTCTTGTAAGCATCTTTGTCAGTTCACGAGGCAGTGGCAGGAGGTGCCTCCGAAATGGGCTGCTCTAGGACGTACAGTTTCCTTTCTTGGGTGAGAACGATTCTCAGATTCCTGTCCCAATCCAGGAAATTAGCTCCATTAAGCTTGTCCTTCTCAAGAACAGAACGCAGGGAGAGAGTGTTCGCATTTGTCGACATGGTAATCTACAACATACACAATGCAGAAAATTAATATCATATTCCATTTATCATTTAATTAGGCCTTTAATCAAATGATGCTCCCACTGAATTATAGGACTTTTATAGAATCGAGTCATGGATGTGGTCAAACCACATTACTAGATTCATACAAACAAGCTATATTTCTTGCGGGACAAGATCCACATCATACTAGGCCTTGAGTTAGCTTTGGCTAAATCGCCCAAGACTTAGTATGATCGGTAGGTAACACATTACCGATTACATCTCTATGCAACTCTTGTTTATAGAATCAAGATCCACATCTACAAAAAACCTTGAGTTAACTTTGGCTAAATCACCCAAGATTTAGTATAAATGCGATCTTATCCTATCTTTCTAACGGTTGAAATATGTCTATAGTTTTACTCGATCCAATTGAGTTAACTAGTTTTACTCAATCTAATTGAGCTTACTCTCACCCAAGCCGTGATAGGCGGGACCAAGATTGCCCCTCCGCACTCTACCAAGATAATATGCGTTGCTCTGCTTTGGCAAATTCAACAACAACAAATGATCGAGATAGTGATGGGTATCAAAACTTGGTAGGCATTTTATGAGTTGATTCGATTAAGATCTAATCTAATCGTGAATGTGTATCATATACGCATCAAGACCTTTATTACCCTACACTAGCATGCATCACATACATACAAGCAATATACTAGCATGTATCATATACATAAAAGCAAAATATTTTAACATGCATCATATACATACAAGCAAAATTTACTAGCATGCATCACATACATACAAGCAAAACAAATATATATATATATATAAATTAATTGTGATGTGGTCATGACCCTACTACGATCTTCTTAAGCCAATGAGAAGATCGGACGGTCAACCTAGGGTTAGCGGCTTCTCCAAGCGCCTCCTTTGACCGCCATGTGTCGTCGGTTCCCTCCTCGTAACTTCGTCTACAAGTGGACTTTCCATCGCTTCATTTTGTACATTACAAACATGAAACTCGAGTTACATTCGAGTCTAAAACTATTTACAACTAGAATTTTAAAAGAAGAGGCACGACGCGCAGGTCGCATACCTTATACAACATGCACAACCACAAAAAGGCGCGCAAGCTGTATTATGAATTACAACACATTTATCATCCAATCATATTGGCATTCTTGGGCTATGACCATCACAGAATTATACATAATTATAAATTATGTATTTTACAGAAATTTCTATAATTTTTTCTATTTTTTTTTTCAATTTTATGAGTCACCTCTTCGTAACGGTCTCGCTAAGCGGTTTTCGGGCGCGATCGCGGGACAATGCCCCTTTCAGGATTAGGGGCAGTACCCCTACTCGCAAAATAAACTTTGCGAGTGTCCCATCTTGATCTTACAACGACTTAAGTCGCTGTTCCAAAAACCTAAAGCGAGATTTCGCCATTCCGGAGAGTTTTTCTTGGTGGTTGAAGCCTACAAGTGTCCCAACACTTGTTGCTTTGACTCTTCGAGAAAAATACCCAAAAATTCTATAAAAATAGGAAATTTACAGAAACTTATAGATATGTAATTTTTATATCTAATACAAAAACTACAAAAATAAAATACATGTATGCTTCGCGCGTGGCTCAAATACCAATGTTGGACTATCCGAGCCATAAAAATTGCTTTTTGCGTTGCGGAAACCTCGGAAGTCGGCCACGAATCTGTGCGAAGGCAAATAAAACTACATGTTTGTGTTTAATACCTTTATATCTACTCTAGATCTACATGATAAGAGTTTACCCTTGAAGCGATGCCCTTCGCTTATCCTGCTCATCCAAATGGATTGTCGGAACTCGATAGTGTCAAGTGTACACTCCTCTATTGGTATCCACACAAGTAATAGGTGGAGAAAAGACAATCTTGAGTGTGCTAGCACTCCTTGAAGTCCACGGCAAGATGAGGAAGAGAAAGGGGAGAGCTTGAGGGAAGAACCAAGGAAGAAGATGATGAAGTTACACACAAATCACTTCATAAACTAATGCACACCATCTAAGTGGTCGACCACTTCTTTGGGGGGTTACATGTATGCATGTAACTCCAAGAGCCAATGACTCTTAGTCTCCCTCATGAGGTGGCACCCCATGATAAATCCATGATGATGTGAAACATTATCATTGGGCGACCCCCATGCCAAGTCATCATGACATGATAATTGGTCAAGACAAAATTGACCATTCATCTTCCCTCTCAAGTCAAGTCAAACTTGACCTCTTATCTCCCATAGTTGATCAAATCTAACCACTTAATTCAAGTCAATTTGATTTAATGAATCTCTATTCATTATTTTAAATTGACTCAATGAATCAAATCTAAATTAGACTCATTCAACACTTGAATCAAATTGAGTCTAACTCAATTAGTCTAATTTGGATTACTCTTAATCCAATTTGGTTCATCCCATGAATCTAATCCTCATAGTTCATCATATGAACCTAATCTCAATCTAATTGCCCTTTGTGTGTGACCCTACAGGTTCTTGTAACGTTGACAATGCTCCTAAACCGATTTAAGAACATAAGCAATGAGCGGTATCTAGCAACACATCATTGCTACCCAAGTTACAAGAATGTTGAGATCCAATATCACCTTTGTGACTACTAATTGTGACTCTCATAATATGTGACAATGTCTCTCTATCCTTGACATCTAGATTGACCAATTGAGGCATAGACTGTGTCATCCTCGGTACAATATATATCTTGAATTCCAAATAGACTCACTCTAATCAAATCATATTGACTCATTTGGGTATGACCATGCACTTTGTGGTCTCACTCTATCAAGAATAACGATATCACTCCCGTCATATAGGAGGGATAGATTCCATCTACATCACTCACATCCCTCTGCATAATTTGTTACATACCTAGTAATAGCCTTTATAGTCCACCCATTTACGGGTGACGTTTGACGAAGCCAAAGTATACAACGCCTTATGTAGGGAATCATGGTGACTTCAGGTCCAAGGACTAATAGTCATACTAATAGTCACATGAGAAAGTATATGACACTCATATAACGATCTATGATACTTTCTCATGGCGGGTCATTCAGTATACATTCTCCAATGCATACCTATGTGTCAACTTGATATCTCATATTCATGACTTGTGATATCAAGTCATCGAGTTGACATACATACTAGTCTCTACGCATTAACATTGTCCCTGAATGTTAATACTCGACTAGGAATGATTAAGAGTAGTGTTCTCTATATCATCTCATTATCGATTCAACCAATCGATTAATATAGATAAGAACCTTCTACTCAAGGACGTTATTATACTTAATTATTTGATACCAATACAAGTAAATATAATAACCATGCCTTTATAAATAGGAATATGATACAATAAAGTCCATATAACACTTATCACATGATTAACTCTTGGACTTTCACTAACATCCATGAGCCATGACATATTGAATGCTACAAAAATTTCAGAAAGTATTTAAAATATTTTTATTTTGATGCTGTAGAATTCTCATAACAATTTTAGTTTTTCAAATTATTTTTTATTTATATATTTTTTTAAAAAATTATTCATAAATTCCATACGGTCATAATTTCCTTTAAAAATATAAATAGATAAGAGGATAAGAGACATTTATTATTTGTATCTTTATGAGAGTTTGACCCCAAAGTTTGCCCTGTAAGACACATGGATGGGCCTTGAAGGTTTCCAACTACAGAGACAATGTGCTCACGTGAAGACTGTAAAGAAATTGGAGTCGATGGGAATGAGTTGGTCTTCTTTTTGCTTTCTTGGCTTCTGTAGATGAATCAATTGATAGATACGAAGGCACTGAGATCATTCGTCGCCCGCCTGCAATATGATAGCTAAGCTCCAAAGCAGAGCTAAAGCAAAGCTGCTGATAAAGGAGGAAGCTTTTTGGTAACACTCGACACAAAAGTTGGACAATGTTTGTTGTTTTGCTCCGTCTTTCTTTTGCTTGTCATGGCATTGCATATTTCTATTGGCAGTCCCACCAATACCAATACCAATCCAAAGTTCTCATACTGCAAAATGGGCGGAGATAAAAGAACAAATATTTTTAACATAGAAAACAAAAATTATATGTCATGAATAGTAAGATTTAAGAATATCAAAAGCTGGTTTTCTGTTTTCTGAATCTCGGAAGGATTCGATGAATTTTGAGTGTTTTTTTTCCATTCAGTAAATTGGTTAAATATTCAAATCGAACTAGTTAGCGGTAGATCTTAATTTTGCTGCAAGTAAACATCATGGAACACGGAGTCCCAGAGCTTTCCCGAAGCCCAATGGCCATCACTTTGGCAAGCAAACCATGTTGACAGTCTCAAAAATCCTTTTTTTTTTTCTGTTCCACAAGGCAAGAGGATGATCAGATATCTTATCCATGAATCATGATCTTCTCTGTTCTCTTTCTCCATGTGAAATCGTTTCCCTCGCCATGGCCACTTGTTTCTGCCATTAAATAAACATGCCCACCCCCATTATTGTCTGAAAGAATCCAATTTCTTTTTGCACCACCACCTGCTGCAAACATGCAACCTGTGGCCCCATGAACTGTACGTGACTGATTTGTTCTTAATTTACTGAAAAGAACTAGCTCAAAAAAACACTCACGGCCTGCAAATTTGGCCTCCATTGGTAAAAAAAATAATTGGAATAGCAGTTCTACTTGCATGAAGGCTCATGGACTTGTTATCTCATCTCTTACTTGTTAATCTTGGGAATTGAGAGCGAAAGTCTAGTGCTACTCTTCCATTTTAAAATCCTTATCCAGTTATCGTAACGACATACATGTATCTGGAGATCAGTGCAGTGTTTGAAAGGGTGCATTTGGCGCATATTCTGCGGTTTGAAAGCTCAGGAACAGTGGAGTGGGGCTTTTTGATTGATGCCTTGTCGGTACAGTACACAAGCTCGTAGAGAGAGAGAAAAAGGTAAAGGGGGGAGAGAGAGGAGTCGATGGCTTAGGGTTGAAGTAGATTGGAGGCCAAAGAAGCGACTTTCTTAGCTGGTTACGTTAAAGATCTCGTCTTTTTACCACTGAACTGGAGAGAAATGATTTCAGCTATGTTTCATCATGGCAATGGCCAAATAAGGGAGCACGAGATGTGTCGAAGAAGGGTGAAGCCGTTTCCGGATAGAGGCATTGCCCGAGATGAGTGAGTGAATCTTTTTGATTTCTTATCTGATCTTTCTTTCTTTCTTTTAAAGTTTCCTTTGGTTTCTATTAGGGTTCACTTCCTAGTTACAGAAAAAACAAACTCGTTTTTTCCTCTTATTTAAGAAAAGCTAGAAATAGAAAGTCCAAATTCGTTGGGTTTTGGAATTCTTGTTTGTGTTGAACCACAAGCATAACCTAATAATTTCCCCCTTTTGATTTTGCTTGCAGCTTTATATAGGGTTCCATTTTTCTAGCAAACTTTGTTGTTGCCCTAAGAAATCAAGGTTCCCTTGTCACTAGCAGGGAGTGTTTCTTGCGAGGAACCCTACCTTGTTTCTATGATTTGATCTTTTGGAGATTATTGCTCCTCCCTGGAACCCTAGTTACCAGAAGCCTTGGCCCACTTGTTTCCCCTTGGGTAGTGCAAATGGCAGATTTTCGAGTTGGAAGGATTGAACAAGGGCAGACAAGGATCCGAAATGTTCCGATTGCAGTAACTCCTGAAGGGTTCTGGTGTTGCCCCTCTCCTGCGGTTCTTCAGAAAACCCTAAAAAATCATCACAATCACCAAAGCAAGCACAAAGTATCATCTCCGCTGCCGTCAAAGTCATCATCATTCCAGCGGCCGGCGAATTCCCCAGCTGATAGGAAACCACACTCTGGCCCCTTAGGTTCAAAAGTTGTGTCTGATGATCAGAGATTCCCGACACCTGATGTTTCCACTGCAACACCAACAAATGTGGCTGAGAAGGCACCTGAAAGACAACCAGAGAGGCCACCAAAACCCACGATTGACAATCCGCAACGCAAGATATCAGTTAGCTATGGTCGACCAGAGACGAGTGATTTGAAAGTTATTTTGTTTGGCAAGGAAGGAATCCATGTGACAATGAATGTCCATTGGAACGTTCTTGCAGAAAACAGCAGTTTCTTTGCAAGTAAACTCTCTAGGCAGTCTCCATTACCGGCTGTTGAAATAGCAGACTGTGAAGATGTGGAAATCTTTGTCGAGACTGTGGGATTGATGTACTGCAAAGAACTGAAAGTTAGATTAATCAAGCAAAGTGTTCCACGCGTACTGCGTATTCTCAAGGTTAGTTTGCTCATCATGTCATTTGAACTTTCAGCACTGTCATGTGGTCTGAGCATTCCTTTTTCCACAAATGTAATACTATCTTATGGAGACCTACTTTCTGTTAGTTTTATTCTAAAACCTGATCTGGACAGATCCTCTAGTCTGACCTAGAAGTATTTTTACTAGTATCTACTACAAAGGTCTAGAAAATTAGGAACATCAATAAAATGAATGTAACTGCAAGGAAAGCGTTTTGATTTACGACACCAGGAGTTATATTATTGAACAAAGAGAAATTTAGACTCCAAGTCATGAGCAATGGATGTGAGATTGTTGTAAATAGTTTCTTCTTGGAGTTCATAGCGCACTTGAAACAAATCAAGATTTTTTTATTCCAATGTTCTGAAATTTCCAAAATCAAAACAATTAGTCTATCAAGTTTAGACAGGCAGTCTCAGTAGGAAAATCCATTACCATTTGATGCCTGTGAATTCACAGGTGAGTAAATTATAGGGTACTGTCCTTGTTAGCCAGACATAGGGAACAAACAGTTGGTGTCAATTGAAGTGCCATGGTTGAGGAGGAACTTCTTATTCTGAAACTTTCATGTAGAAACCTATCCAATAATTTCAATCTTTATTTGGCACAACATTCATAGGAGTTCTTAATTTATTCAAATTGGACCCTGCTGATAGCCACAGACAATAAGTTGAACTATGCTTGTTTCACAAGGCTTTATGATGGCGGAGCCTGGTTAATTGCCTTGGTGATTTTGGGTGAGTTTGTTGGTAATCTGCAATGAACTTACCATTGAGAGAGTTTAATTTAGATGTATTAAATAATTGGCATCTGATCTCTATTGGTTTAGAGGTCTATATTCGCTTAACATTATGTGACTGTTGTTCTTCTAGTAAGGGCTTAAGCGTCATGCCAGAGGTTTCAGATATTTCAGTCTTTAATGCTAATATTTGGTTCCTCTCCAATAAGTTATGGAAGTATGGGAATCATGACATCAATATGGATTGTTTCATGCGATTCAAACAACTCGTTGAAGGCATACCATAGCTACAATAGAGATAAAGAACAGATCAAGTACAATAAAGTAGCACTTCAAAATATTGTCGAAGAGTAGGTGCAACTTTTCCCATTTTATTAAAGAAATTTTGAGTGTAGGTAATTAGTAACTATTCTTCTTGCGTCCTTTATTATATAACATGTTGTTCATTTGTATAGCTTCTTATGAATTCAAATGTCCCTTGAATAAATGCATTGTGTTATAGTGCTTCAGATTCCTGCTAATGTTAGATCTCTAGTGCATCTGGTTTTATTTATTGGGATTCTTATCATTGATTGATTAAGTTAACTGGAACAGCTAGAATAATTTTCCTCTTTTTAGCTTGATTTCTAAATATATTCCAACCTTTATATTTTTAACAAACATATCTTCATCTTGCAATTTTTATAAATCTAAATCCTAAATATCTAGAAATTCTATCACTTCATTAAACATATCATCTATTCACTATTAGTATTGACATGATATCTTAAAATATGCCATCAATGACCTGTTGTTTTAATATTTTATTTGTATTTGATACATATAATATTTTATTCATCTGTAATAAAGTATGACATGAAAAATAAATAAAACACTATTTAAATCAAATTATAACATAAATATTAAGCCTAGGTGCCACTGACTGCATGTCAATTAAGCTAGAATGATATTATGTCAACTTACCTATAATGGAATAACAAACTTAATGGAGCAGTATAATTTCTAGAGATTCAAATAGGTTATGAAGAGAGAAATGAGAATGACAATAAAGAGGGTAGCAAACATCCTTGATATACCCAAGTTTTCCACAATGGTTACATTTTGGTGTGTTCTATTCACTCTTACAACCTTTACATTTTCGCCGACGACTTCCTATACCACCATGAGTCAGTTGATCACTAATTTGTAGGGATGCAATCAAGCATCCTCTTTGTTACAATTGTGTAAATTACAGATACACTTCAAAGTGACATGTGATCATTTCATTTTTCTCTGCATTTGCACATCTGAATAAATGTGATGAAAGTAAAGGTTGAAATCTAAATGCATAAAATTTTAGATAAGGTTTATGTGCACCGATTATGAATATTACAACCAAGGTTTAAAATTTCGTTTCGTTTCGCTCGAAACGGACGAAACATTTCGTTCCGACGCCCGATCGAAACGAAACGCCGTGCGAAATTTCGCATGACAGAGCAACGGCGGCGATTGGCGCGCGATCGTGGGATCGCGATCGCGTTCCCCGCGCGATCGCGTGATCGTGATCGCGTTCCCCGCGCGATCGCGGGATCGCGGGATTGCGATCGTGTTCCTCGTGCGATCGCGGGATCGCGATCGCGTTCCCCGCGCGATCGTGGGATCGCGATCGCATTCCCCGTGCGATCTCGGGATCGCGATTGCGTTCCTCGCGCGATCGCGGGATCACGATCGCGATCCAGATTTACTATCCCAATTTAATTAAAAATTAAATTTATATAATTAACAAAATTATAATTTCTATATTATAATATTATTAATTAAAATTTTATATATAATATAAATTAATTAAACCATAAATTTAATTAAATAAATTATTAATTAATTTATATTATCGAAACGATATGTCGACATACGATCACGATCAAAGCTATCATTAAGTCGCGGCCGAAACCTCGGTACGGCTTGGCATTTAAAACCTTGATTACAACATAAACATACATTGTATCGAGACAAAAAATTTTGGGTCCATGATAGGGTGATCGAATTGCCTCAATTTTGATCACTCCACACCTAAGAAAGAGAATTATCATGTGGCCTACAATCACATATGAACATTAAAATGGAAAGACTTGATAAAAATAGAAACAAATTGAGGAAAACTGAGAAGAAATGTGAAAAATCATCAAGTGTAAAACCATATGGCTCAAGTATTTATACCCAAGGCTAAAATTTTAATCTTGATTCAATTAAATCAATCGAGTCTTAAGTCACCCAATCAAACTCACTTAAGATTTAGCCTTAACTTGGTAGACATGGTGAAGAATTAATTAAGAGAGACTTAATGTCACCATAACCCAAAACATGGTCATGATTAACAATGTAAAACAACCTTATGGATATGATTCTAATTCCGATGTTAACATGACCAAAATCCAGTCCCTATTTAGTTGACATGATTATTGGCTTCATGGGTTGATCATTATTAGTCTAATTTGAGCTTTGACCAAATGACATGTCAATCAAATATGGCATGATACTAATGCCAACAATGCTAACATGACTCCATGCCAATGTCAATGTCATCGTGAATGACACCATAGTAACTTAGAATGACCAATGACGAGGAAATTCACTACAATGGTGAAGGTTCTTTATTAATGTGCAAAGATGAAGGCATTCAACTTTCAAGTGCCACCATAACACCATAACAACAATGGACTATATAAGGTGAGCTTACATTTCATAGGAAGTATACACTAACTCAAGCAAAAGGAGCGTTTGATTCATGACAATTACTTTAGATATGACTGTGACAAAATAATATAACAATATGGTTAGCTTACATGAAGTGCGGGCAAGAGCTCATCAACAACAAACCAAATATGTACCCATTCTTATTTTTAAAAGTGGAGGATCAAGCACACCATGAAAGAGGAGAGATCAGAACTTGGCTGCAACCACATTTCCTGCAAAACAAAACTAGAAGAGCATTGTATCAGAAAAAAAAAGCTTTCCATAAATAGGAGAAGCTCTATAGGAAGAAAAAGACACAGGAAAGGGCATAGATATTAAAAGGTCTTCCAGCTGAAATGAATAAGGACAGACTGCTGAAAAGGAGTATTGACATTGGAACACCATTCATATAAAACCAAGGAGGAAGAACCCGTTGTTGGAGGTTTACCATACAAAAGCATGGTGCATAATGGCTGCTAAAAAGAAGAAGCATTGGAAGCCCTCCACATGAAAACAAAGAAGAGGCTAAGGGACTGTTTGGTTCGTAGAAAATTTTCTATTTTCTATTTTCATTTTCTGAGAAAATGAGAAAATATAGGAAATGATGTTTGGTTGACATTTTTCATTTTCGTTTTTCAGAAAATAAAGGAGCATTTTTTGGAAAACACAAAAAAATTGTTTTCTGTTTTCATTTTCGTTTTTCAAAAAATAAAGGAGCATTTTCTGAAAAACTAGAAAATACAAAAAAATCGTTTTCTGTTTTCTGGAAAAGAGAAAATGAAAACGAAAAATAGAAAATTTTCTATGAACCAAATGCTCCCTAAAGGTCTTGAGAAAAATGATATTAAAAGAAGAGGTTACTAAGGTTCTTGAACAAACACAAAGCAAAGAATTTCAAGGTGATGCTTTTTACGGCAAGGGACAAAGAACTAGAGAAAAAAAGAAACTTTAAGCTGATGTCTAAAGTATAATAAATTCTATCTATTCCTTCCCTTCTCCTTGGAGTAAAGAAAAAGACAACCAGGATTAAGGTCTCCTGTGTGAGGCTTGAAAACAAATCTACGAGTAGAGTATGACGATTGTAACCAACACCTCTTCAATGAAACTTCAACTAAAAAAACTACAAGAAAAACAGCTCAATAAGTTGATAAATGAACCATGAAGAAATGACAACAAATAGATCATTGATTAAAATATACAGGATTTAAAACATGGAGCATGAAGAACGCTCTATAGAACTCCTATATGAGATCTATATCTATAAAAGAAGAGCACATATAGAGGGTCAAAACCTGTACTAAGAACTAAAAATGAGAAATCAGATAATCTATTTGAGCTCTTCTTTACTAGATATAGATCTCATAGAGTTCTTTGGATTGTTCTTCATCCTCTATGATTTTGAACCTTGTATGTTTCAGTCAATGACCTATTTAGAAACAATTTCTTCTCGGTTCAGGTATTAACCCATTGACCAGTCTTCTTCTAGATTTTTTGGTTGAAGTTTCATTAAAGTGGTCTTCATTATCATTGTCATGCCTTCCTCATCCATCTTTTGCCAAGCCTGAGTGAGAATATCTTGGTTCTCATTATCTTCTCCTTTTCTCCGACAATAGGGTCAAGAATAGAAAGGATTTAGTATACTTAAAGCAATAGCTTGAAGGTCTTTTTCTTTTACTTCAAAGCTTTGACTCGAAGTTCTTTGCTTTAAGTTTGCTTAAGAACTAATGCAAACGAATAAACAAATAATGCAGAAAAGGGCTTTTGATATCTCTTCTCCTTTCTCACTTCTTTTTCTTCTAATAGAGCTTCTCCACTTTTTGGTAAAGTTTTGGTATGATGATCTTTGGTTTTGAAGGAAATGTGATTGTAGATGGGTTCTATTCTCTCCAGAATCCCATGAAGGATGAATATTCGGGAGGTCAACCTTTGAATGTGCATAAGTTGTGCTTCTAATTTATCCAACATGCTAAATAGGGGGGAAGGTCATCTACGTTAAGATTAGTCGGGCGAAGCCCAAACACTTGGATTATCAAAAAAAAAAGAGATATATTTGGTAGGCTATTTGATAATCTCTTGCCCACACTTTATAGATTTAACCATATTGTTATATGTTTTTTTATTATTCTATCATGGGTATATCTAGTGGAATTGCCATGAATAATTTTTTTACGAGTATTAGTGTGGTTTTAAATGACCTTTTATTTGAGTTAGCTTAACCTTTTTTTGTTTTTTGAAAATTTTCTAAAAACCTTTCTTGTCTCTTATAATATAGAATTTAAAATAAAAAATACATAAAATTACCTATTTTTTTAACACATTTAAATTTATTAAACGTGAATAATATGATAATTTTTTTAATTTTAAATTTATTTTATTTTATGTAAAATAGAAAATTTTCAATTGCCAAACAAAGCCTTATATTTTCTATAGTATGTAAGCAAAGGTTATGATGCTTAATTGTTGTCACAACGAGATTTTGGAAAGTTTGAAATCCCTTAAGCATTAATAAATTCCTTGAGAATTAATAAAGAAAACTTACCGTTTTAATATATTTTTTTCAAGACATTCTAAGATTTCGTGGGGTCATTCTTTCTGTCATTTGGTGTTGGCATGTATTATGTTGGTATTGACATGTTGCCTTGTGTTCATCTTGTTATGTGTTGTTGGTCATAATCTAAATGACCATATTGATTAAGCCATATAGCTCTTAATCATGTCAAGCAAGCTAGGATTTGGTTTTCATAATGTTAACATTGGAATTAGGGTTATATCTATGAAGCTACATTACATTCGTTATTACATTAATGTTTTGGTCACATAACCTTACTAAGCCTTAACCATGTCCACTAACTAAAGGTTGAATCTTGATTGAGCTTGATTATGTCAAATATAGGGATTGATTGGATGAATTAAGACTTGATTGATTTCATTGCAAAATTAGGGCTTGGCCTTAGGTATAAATTATTTTGCCAAATCTTTCCTTTGACTCCTTATCCCTTAGAGTCCACTCGAACAAATGTTTGTAAACAAGCTTGGTGTCCATCTTGATAAAGCTTATCTATTTTCATTCAATAATGAAACAATATATATAATAAACAAGCTTAAATGCTAATAAGCTTAGTTAGTTAACGTTCATAAACAATTTATGAATAAACTTATTTATTAATTTAATTAAATTCAATGATAAATTTATTTTTTAATTTTTATTTAATTACATAAAATTTATAAATTTTTATAATTTAAAATTTTTCATAATATGTTAAAAGTGAGAAAATAATATAAGTTTTATAAAGGGCAGTCCGGTGCACGAAGTTTCTGTCATGCGAGGTCTCGATGAAGAGTCTATTGTACGTAGTTTTATCCTGCTTTGCAAAAAGATATTTCCAAAACTTGAATCCATGACTTTTAGGTGATAAGGCAGCAACTCTGTTGCGCCAAGTGCCCCCTTCTAATATAAGTTTCATGTATTTGATAAATGTTTAACTAATTTCTAAGGACAATAACATTATTAGTTGAGCTCGATAAACTTGAGCTCAATAAATTTTTTAATAAACTCAAGCTCGATAAGTAAACAAATAAGTTAAGTTCTGTTTGGCTTGGCTTGTTTACACCCTAAGTACACTCGAGACATGTGGTTGAGATTGATTTTTTGTTTGAGTAGATGCTATTGATGAATATCGATCAACTGACCCCCGCGAGCCTATATGCTTAACATTTGGAGTTTTTTCACACTTTTCAAGTTTCCTCAGTTTATTTTTGATTTCATCAAGACTTTCCATTTTGATGTTTGTATATAAATGTTGGTCAAGTGATATTCTCTTTCTTAGATTTAGAAAGGTCAAAATTTAAACGTTTTGATCTGCAGGTGGTAAACCCAAGCATTTTTTCACGACTCAATGTAATATAGTAATATTCATAATTGATGCACATGTACCCTATGTAAAATTTTATGTGTTTAAACTTTCAACCTAATCACATTATGATTAAAAAATGCAAATGTACACACAATGAATTAATTGTTTTTGTTCTAGATATATTTGCAATTGACAAAATCATTACCATGTCCTTGAAGTTTCTTGATCACATCTTTTATAATCAAATTGGTGATTAATAAAGTTGTCAAATTTCAATTTCAATAGAGTACTTATATGAACAATGAACTCGACCAGCTTAGAGAAGGGTCAAATTCAGGAGGATATTCCGTGTGAGTAGGAGATGAGGCTCGAAAATGTATGGTAGAAGAAGATCCCTCAATTGAGGACTATGGTGCTATAGATCTGGTATATGCCCTTAACATGCTTACGTAAACATATGGCAAAGATAGAGATGGAATAAGGTGCCTCTTAGGTTTTGAGTCTCCACAAGCTCTAACTCGGGACAAACTATATAAAGCAATATAGTGGTAAGGAGTTAATCAAAATGATCTTTCTTGATCCTTGTAACTTATGTGATCAAGAAAATTTCTCGAAGATCGATAGCAATACCCTAGAATCAATTAATATATATGGTGATCTCTGTGTCAGATTATGATCACTAAAAGTGATTATCAATCACATTACAGGCTTGAGAAACATCACCCATGTATGGATCTCTAGCTTGTTTCAAATTTCATAGCATAAAAAGTTATAGGAAGATGCTCATGAGACTGGGATGGATGGATCATTAAAGAAGAGCATACAATTGAACATCAATCTACGTTCATGAGGCTCTGCTAGACTTAGGAATCTCAGTAACTTGGGTAGTGAGGTGTTTCAACTAAGCTTCACTCCTGAACCAATAAAGCATAATATCTCCTGTTAAAATTTTCTATGCTAATGTATCTACCCTTAGACTGAACATGTGATGGCATAATCAAGGAACTTATTGTTGTATTTTTTGTTTTTACATTAAGACAACCTTTTGTACTTATTATTTAGATTTTGAAGTTACTAATAGAGAAGCCTAATAGTCACACGAGTAAGGTTTTTATGCAACATTCAGATTCCTCCTCCTTCAGATCTTGATTTTTTGCTGCAATGCTGATGCGGCAACAGGAAACCTAAAGAAAGATTGGGAATTGGTGGTTTGAGCTAGTGTAAACCCATCATCGGCACTCTAAGATGTTGGATCGAAAAAGAGTGCTAGAGGGGGGGGGGGGGGTGAATAGCGCACGTGAATTCTTTTCGTTCGTTCGATATAAAACAAGTATAAGAGTAAAAACACAGCGGAAAGTAAAAGACACGAGTTTGTTTTTACTTGGTTTACAATCTATCGGCTGCTAATCCAAGGCCCTAGCGATCCGAGATCGCGCACGGAGGGCAATTCACTAAAACTCTCCTCCTCGTTTGAGGTAGGAGAAGACGATTATAAGAAACACGAGGAACTCAAGGTAGAGAGACAAACCCCCTCTCCTCATTACGATAAAAGCTCTGAAAACAAAGTAAGGTACAATGATTAAAATAACAACTCTAAAAACTAATACCGACGACTGAGAGGATGAAGGATGAGCTCGTGTCGTCGGCGTTTCGGCAGCGCTTCGGTGTTGTAGAGTCGTCGTAGAGTAGCGGCGTTGGGGGAGCACTTAGAGAGCTTGAATGATGACCTAAAGGGGTGAAACCACCCTTATTTTATAGCCTTCCAACCTAGTGGATGTTGAGCTCAAGTTTTATCCAAAATGGCCACCTCACCCTAAGATAAAGGGATGAAGTTTGACTCTCCTCGAAGCTGGAATTTGAATAATGATCGGTGATCAACCCTATCGATTGATGCCACCAATGATCGGCCTTGACGTGATCATTGTTGCTAGGGTTTCGCGTAACAAAAGTTAGCTCGAAAATGAAAGCAATATAAGTGAATTTGACGGTCACTTGCTGTCCGATCTCGACCTAGACCTTCCACGGGAAGTCTTGGTCGGATCGTCGCCTAAGGACATTCCCGGACAGAGGACCCGACCTTGCATTCACTCACACACACGAGCTTACCTTAGGTCCTTATGACTTGAAGCTTTGCTTTAGGTCTCCACCTGAGTTCTTCGGCTCCCTCCGAAGTACTCTCGGTGTCGTTCGACCACTGCGATTTCTCCATTTGAGATTCTCCGGGTGTCGCCGACCTTCAGCTCAGCTTAACTATTCCTGCACACTCGGTTCAGCTCGTTAGACAACAATATGACCTTAACTTTGAGTCTTTACCATAATCAAAACTCAGGTTCGATTATCTGGTGCCTACTGCACCAACATAAGATATACCAAGGTCATGAACAAAGCCTCGCACAATTGAGGTTGCGTTTGAGGAAGTGAAGAAGATTGATGTTAGGGATGAACAAAAGGCCAAGGTGAAATTACAATGTATGTATGAAAGTTGTGAGCCAACAAGGGCAACGACACTAATAAACTAGGAGCAAGTGACATTGCAGTAAGCTCTCACATTAGCCAACACTGGTGGATAGGATCACCAATGGCGATGAATTTTTGTTGGCTATTGGCGACAAAAAGGCGCTCAGGTGGTGAATGCAAGTAGACACAAAGTTGCCTTGATTGTGAGCGACCAAATTGAGAAGTCATGAAGTAGGCATTGGAGTTGGGGTATAGGTCCTATAGATAATTTAAAAAAATATATATAATATTAATACAAATATCAAAAGAACAATGAAAATTAATTGAAAATGATTAATATAAACAATGGTATTATTATTTCCAATACTTATCAACTAAATAATTCAATGTTACAACTATTTTTTGATAACACAATTTACAAAATTGTATAACTCCATGCAAAAAAATACAAGTACTTGTATTTCACATTGGCCATCCTCCAAGTCTTGTTGAATTTGTAATGATGGGAGGGATGATTTTCCACCTCGCTTGTCATTTGGATTCCTTGATGCTACAAAATGGCTTGACATTCTTCGAAAAGAGATGTCATTTTGATCTTGGATGTAGCAAAATGGCAATTCCCAATCGTGAACCACACTTCAATCTAGATAAAATGCTCTTGTCAGAGCTGACCGTATAGTTATGATGTGATCCTCATTCCATATTTTTTGTCCGAGTGTAAGTCAAAAATCATCTTTCTCAATTGGCATTCCATATCAAGCAAAAAACCTTTTGTCAACCTTTCCACATTGCTGTTAGCATCATATAAATTATTCTTTCAATCATTGACGACATATTATGGAACCTAGAACACTTTGAGTCTTTACGTAACTAGAGTTGGATGTTTGCAGGTTGCCGAATCACTTGGCTTCCGTGAATGCATCAAGTCTTGCTTGGATTATCTGGAAGCAGTCCCCTGGGTCACAGAGGAAGAAGATAATATTGTATCATCGGTCCGACATCTCCAAAATTATGGCTCTAGTCCTGTACTTAAGCGTGTCGCTTCTGATTTATCAAATCCACCAAATGACACACTTGCTCTCATCATGGACCTTGTCCTCAAAAGCAATGAGGATAGAGGTCGGCGGGAGATGAAAACTCTGGTGCTAAAACTTCTGAAGGAAAATAATAGCTGCACTACTGGATCTGTGAACACATGGATCCAATTATTTTACAGATCATGTACGACTTGCGTGGAATCGCTGCTAAATCTGTTCCGGCAAGCATCTGAACCTGGTTTCTCAGACTGTTCTTCTGACTGCAAAGATCCCATGCGGCAGATAGCTCTTGAGGCAGATAATCTCATTTGGTTAGTTGAGATTCTGGTTGATAGGCATGCAGCGGATGAGTTCGCAACAATGTGGGCTAGCCAGACTGAGCTGGCAGGGTTACACTCCAAGCTACCGATCATGTCACGCCACCTTGTTAGTTGTATCACTTCTCGGATTTTCGTTGGTATAGGAAGAGGAGAGATACTTCCAACAAGGGAAACTAGGCAGCTACTGTTACAAACTTGGTTGCAACCTCTTATTGATGACTACAGCTGGTTACAACATGGTTGCAGATCGTTTGATCGCAAGGTCGTCGAGGAAGGAATTGGCCAGACAATTTTGACACTTCCATTAGAAGACCAGCGAAGTATTCTACTTTCTTGGTTGGGAAGCTTCTTGAAGGTCGGCGATAACTGTCCTAATCTTCAGAGAGCATTCGAGGTTTGGTGGAGGAGAACTTTTGTAAGGCCTTATGCTGAACAGCAGTCGTCGAATCTGCCCCCAGAAAGAAGTTAAAACTCTCAGAATGAAGAAGGCAGGTTTGTTTTAGATTTGGATGCTTGGAAGAAATTTAAATATTATTGTAACATGTTTTTCAGATGGTGGAGTACTTTCTCTGTTATAAGAAGTTCAAATGTTATTTCAGAAGGCGAGCCTCGCTCGGCGCAGTAAGTTTGATCTATTGCGAATTTGGAGACTAGGTTTATCAAACTGAACTGATCCCGCATTGGCGATCGGCCTGCCTTGTGTATGGAGATTGTGCTTTTTCTATATTTACTGATGATATTTTCGTTGCACAACCGTCGACAACTCACTTTTGTTACTCAATGCTGCTGAGTAGGTTGATCGATCGAGTTTGTCGATTCAACTCGTTGAGTTGCCCGATTCGACTTGACTTGATTCTCCAGGTGGATGATACTTTGTTTGCGACTGTGTTTCGCAGAGTTTCGATTGCCAAAATGCATCTTTGATCAGATTTTATGAACTTTGTTAGTTTATCTCTCATGGCCTTTGTAAGATCAAAGGCAGAATGTTTTGTTAATAAGAAACTTTAAATATATTTCACACAATCTGATGTTATAGGAGACATTTTGAAGACAAAGAATGCATTGTCAATCGAGTGGATTCTTACCATTTGCAATTAAAGAGGTCTTTAATTTATGCAAAGGAATAAATTCTATTCTATAGGTAATTCGAAAGTAATGAAATTATGATATAAAAAAGGTCGAATTGAAAATTTCATTTCCTTCTATGATATATGAAATAATAATAGAGATCCAAATGGATTGACCCCATAATATGTGAATTTATATATTAAAAATATAGATTAATATACGAAATTATTAAAATTGTTTAAAACCCTTTAAAAAGGATCAGATTTATCCTTTTTAAATTATATTAAGATAATTTATAATCCCATAAGTGAATTTGGAAATAAAAAATAATTTAGACCTTCAATATTCAAAACTTGAATTTGCTACTCATCTATCAAAAGCCCCTTAGCTTCGTTCTTTCCTTTTTATTCTCGTCTCCTCATCTCTTGATCTCACACTCTAATTCTCAACTTCGTAAGCAACGACTGACCCTAAGCTCTCGGCGATCACATAACCATTGCATCGGTAAGAATCTTAACCTCTTTATATTAATTGTCATTGTTCAACTTTCAAAATGTTAATCCCAAAGGTTCGTAATGTTCGATAAACATGTTTAAGTGGGTGGTTCGTACTTGACAAATTGATTAAATAGGTAGGCTAGCTTGATCAAGTAAATGGGGAACCGAATGGATCGATTGGATAAACCTTCAAAGGATGCTCAATGTGTTTTTAATTTAGGTAAAACATATTGCAATAAGTAAACATGTGATTAGTTCAAAGAGGGTTATTTTGACAACGTTTCGTTAACAAAGCTTTATTCTTTATTAGAATCTCAATTTAGAGAACAAGCTACTATTAAAAAAGGCCCCCTGGCCTCTACGGTCTTTAAAGCACTATCTCCATAACAGTCCTCTCCCTTAATTAAATATACTCAACACATGTACTGATCCCACCTCCAAGCTTTTCTTTTTCGGCTTCATCTCCAAAATGCTCAACCATCCACATGCTCGATCCCTTTAACAACATGGAGTACTCTTTCCCTGCCCGCGTGCATGTCTCCTCCCTACCTCTCCAAAGTGCTATGAAGCCTCAAACATCATTTTTTCTAATGTCCATGCATGGAGAATAATAATATTGTTATAGATAGATAAAAATCGATTCTCAATATAAAATTTTAAATTTTCATTCGAACTTAAAAGTTCTTCGTTGTTCTGATCAATGGATTAAGAAGTATAGTCCCATAATTTACCTCTCTTCATCATAATCGAAGAACCAACAATGAAAAATATTAGGGACGAGAATAATCAACCTTTTGGTACGGATATATAAATATTCTTGCTCATGTCCATTGTATTGTACCTCGTGTGCACTGTGCATGTGTTACACCCAAGCAAAATGGACTTTGCACTATGCATATCTATACTATGTTGATTCCAAGTCCAGATGGGAAAAAAAAAAGTTGTGTTAAATTATCAGTTAGTTAGCTAAATTCAAATAAATGTTAATTGAATAAATTCATCAAGCTATTGTATTAATGCTAGATTATTTTTTGAAAGGAACCTATTATAAGATATGATTATAACATCTTCGTGAAAATTTAAATGTAGTATTAAATACGTAAAAGTTCTTACACCATAAATTAGATAAAAATAAATATTATAAAAAAATTGATTTTTTAGATTTGAAATATAGAATATGTAAGATACCGGAAATATATATATATATATATATATATATATATACCCTTGTTGATTAATAAATTGTCTTATAGAATTTTTCAGGAATTTTTTAGAAATTTTTCTGGATTTGAATGGGAGTGTTATGGACATTTCATGGGGATAAAGCGAGTAGGCTTTTGTAAAACCTGTTTAGACTATCTACTGGAAATTAATAGGTTTAATTCTCCCGATTCCTTCCGTTTTCCCCCGATCGACGTTTCCTAAATTCCCGATTTCCTCCATTCTCAATCGTGACTTTCTCCATTCTCCAGTGCGCAACCTCACCGTTCCCTCTTCTTTTCCTCCCCTGATCTCCGCCCTCTCTCTCTCTCTCTCTCTCTCTCTCTCTCTCGATTTCTCGCCACTGCCGTCCCCTCTCCCGAACCCATACAAGCGCCGTGGCTCCCGTTATTCTCCGTCGGCGTCGTCAAAGCTCGATTCGTCGTCGTCGTCTTGGCGCCTCGTTATGCGCCACATCGGGCGCCGACTATGCCTCCTCACGACGTCGTCACCCCATTCCACCTTGAATCCGAGCCGACCAGACTTCGCCGCCTGCCTGAGCTCCTTCCTGTGCTTGTTGCCGCCGCCTCTGCTCCACTCGTCGACGCAACAACGTGAGCTCCTCCAGCCGACGCGATCACTGTCGCCTGGTTTTGGTCCGGATCTCCATCTTGAGCAGTGTCTCCGGCCACAAGTCATGCCGATACGGTGAGTCCTTCGATCTGTCGCTGCAATCCTTCCTATGCTCATATGAGTTAACTTTCTGTTCGAGGGATTTGTGGTGTAGGATTGTGGTGAGGAGGAACGTTTTTGCTGGAGCTCACAATGGGTTGTGGTATTAGGGGGGGGGGATCGATCATTAGCTGTGATTTGCCTTTGGTTGAACGAGGATCCTGTTTGGACAGTGATCCAGGAGCCGGTGAACAGAGGAAGGGGTGGCTGCCGAGGGTTTTGGGGCAATTTCCTGATCTGGAGCACAACCAAAGTTGATTGTGTGATCGTTGTGGTGGAGAGTGCTCCCATTATAATTTACAGTGGTTCAAGAGAATAAAGGTAACGATGTGTGGAATTTTGATTAATTAAATTTGGTACAAACTTATACGATTGATTGGCTTGATTGCTAGGTTTAGCTAATCTGATGGGATTTGCTTCTGATTAAACATTTGGGCAGATTAGGTTTCTCGCAAATTGGATCAAGAAACTGTGAAGGGAAGCTAAACTTGGTAAGTACAAATTCAGATTATTATAGATGTGATGTTAGATCTATAGCCGGTTATTATTGGATTCATTGAGTAATAGTCGATGGAAGAAGTGTAGTTGCTATAGATCTGATGGATGGATTTGTATATTTGTCGTGTGCTTGAATTTAATTGTAAATGATGATATTTACAGGACGTGGATACGAGGCAGATCCACAGACGCGAAGATATTTATTTCGCAGAGCTATTTAACAGGTGGGTAATTTCCTACCTGGTCCTGGTAGATGTATTGCATTCAGATTTAGTCATAGATATGAACATGTTAGGTGTTCATATTACCTTGACCCTGCTCTTTTTATCGTATGCTTGATACTTTACCGTTGGCTATTAACTCAATTGCTGATATCATGTTTATTTTATCATGATTAGGAGTTATATATATAGGTAATGTAAGTAACTTAGAATTTGTTTAAGTTAAGTGCAAATAGTAAAGTCCGGATGACAACCTGATTGTACATTGGGCAAAAAGATCATCCGTAGGTAGATAATGTCTTTAACCTAGGGTTAGTTCTAGTACCCTTAGGTTGTATGTTACCACCGAACATGTATTGTGTAAGTGGTCAAGGGAATGATACTTAGTGTGTCGCTACGGACCGGTGGTCCTAGCTTGTTATAATCAGATGAGTACGACTCTTTACAGGATAGAGAATGCGTCCATCAGTTGAGTACGACTCTCTACAGGATAGAGAGTGCGTCGATTAGATTGGTATGACTCTCTACAGGATAGAGAGTATTATGATCAGTTGAGTACGACTCTCTGCAGGATAGAGAGTGCATTGATTTGATTAGTATGATTCTCTGTAGAATAGAGAGTCTATGGTGGATGTCTGTATATGAGACATTGCATTCATGCATTTGCATGCACGCTGGCGACGAGGCCTCCCTTGTGGTTGAGAGTGTCGCCAGTCATCCTGCCTCCACGGTTACTCATAGGAGTGTTGGGAATCGATTGGCCGGCTAGAGGGGGGGGGTGAATAGCCCTCGTTCGTTGGATGTCGTAATTCGCTCGTTCTCCTTGCGTTGCTTGTCTACGATTGTCGTTAGCGCAGCGGAATAACAATAATAATGAAACTAACAACAATCCACAATCACACAACACAAGATATACGTGGTTTGAAACCGAATGGTTCCTACTCCACGGGCGAGCTCACCGAGCTCTAGTTATGCGCACGACACTAACTATAACACTCCTTCTCGACAACACGTCGGAGGTGGAGAAACCTCTCACAAACAATTACAATGTAATATAGAAATACAAGCAAATACACAAATACAATACAAAAGAAAACTTTCACCGATTGCTTTGATCGCTTTGCTTGTTGCTTGCTTTGATTGGCTCTTGAAGGACTGGAATGCAGCAGCAATTCCCCTCCAATAGCTTCACAAAAACCATGTCAAAATCCTCCAACTCATGCTCCTTTTATAACCTGCATCAAGCTATTTTCGCGCCTATCAGTCGACTGATCGTGACCATCAGTCGACTGGTCCCGTAGCCGTTGTCTCACAACGGCCAGATCCACGTTGGTTAAGTTCCAACGGATCACACATCAGTCGACTGATGGCACCCATCAGTCGACTGATCAACCATCAGTCGAGTGCTGGCGAGCTCGACTCCATTCTGTGCCCGTGCATAGTGTCATCAGTTGACTGCCATCCCTCGGCAGTCGACTGATCCTCCCAACAGTCAACTGCCCTCCCTCGGCAGTCGACTGATCAGCCAGACTTGGTTCAGTCGAACACTAGTCGAACCCATACGACCTAGAGCAGTCGACTGACACCTATGCCAGTCGACTGATGTCGGCTAAAACCTCAAACATAACGATGTTTGAGCCTCCGACACTCAGTCTTAGCCACTTGGCCAAGTCCACCTTATCCCTCATGGAGTTCCCAACCGAAGCTCTCTTCTCTCAGCCTGTTGGTGCAATCGGCCCAGGTCACGATTGACCAGGACTCGAGTTTGACTCGAGTGATGTTTTGATGTTTCGACAAAAACATATGACAATGTAATTGTCATGGGAAAGTCCAAGTGGAACACTTGGTATTTGGTAAAGTCCAAGTCTTGAGTACTTGGCATGAAAAGTCCAAGTGGGACACTTGGCACATGGAAAGTCCAAGCATGGGTCTTGGCAAGGGAAAGTCCAAGTCATGGGTACTTGGCATGGAAAGTCCAAGTGGGACACTTGACATTTGGGAAAGTCCAAGTCATGGGTACTTGGCATGAGAAGTCCAAGTGGGACACTTGGCATTTAGGAAAGTCCAAGTCTTGAGTACTTGGCATGAGAAGTCCAAGCATGGGTCTTGGAAAATGAGAAGTCCAAGCATGGGTCTTGGCAAATGGAAAGTCCAAGCATGGGTCTTGGCATGGAAAGTCCAACATGGGTTGGCAAGGAAAGTCCAAGCATGGTCTTGGCATGGAAAGTCCAACATGGGTTGGCAAGGGAAAGTCCAAGCTTGAGTCTTGACATTTGAGAAGTCCAAGGGTTTGATATTGGCAGCGTAAAGTCCAAGCGGGAGTCTTGGCAGCATAAGACCAATGGTTGGCGGCGTAAAGTCCAAGCGGAGTCTTGGCGGCGTAAGTCCAATGTGCCTTGGCGGTGTAGACACCGTTAGCATGACATAGCCGACGGAAGCACCTGAAGGCTAGCGCGATGGATGAACAAGTCATGGATGACTTGGAGGATCCGAGGCGTGAGGCTGATGGAGGTGGCTAGAAGGCTTAGGTCTAGGCTAAGGGTGGTCTAGCAAGTATGGGGGCACCATACTTGGGTTAAAACCTCATCTTTGAGGTTGGCAGTCGACTGGCATTATGGCCGGTTCGACTGCCGTGAGTCGACTTGAGTTCGACTGCCGTTTAAGAGCGGAATCGTCGGGCGATCGCGCTCATTGAGCGATCGGCCCGATGTCGATCAAGCGCCATAAGCGCCATGGGTAGCCGATCGCTAGTTCACCCGCGAATGCCGTAGAGCCGATCGGCGATCGACTACGCGCGGTAGCGATCGGCTAATATTGGCGGTCGATCCAAGAGTCCCGTTGGAATTTGTCCAACGTGGATTGAGCCGTTGTCTCACGATAACGATGGCATCACCGATCGGGACTTATGGCGATCGTGATGGCGGAAATCGGCACCGATGGAGGATAAAAGCAGCTGTTCGTGGAAGGCTCAAGCATCAGATTTTTGGGAGCTTTGGTGAGGCGATTTGAAGGCGATTTGCAGGTGCATTTCAGGGTCCTTCAAGCTCATCCAAGCAACCAACAAGCAAGCGCTCAAAACCCTAGTTTGTAAAGTGTTCTTTACATTTCCTTTGTATTTGCTTGTATTTCTTTCGTTTATTGTTGTAAACGTTTGTACGAGGTTTCTCCGCCTCCGACTTGTTGTCGAGAAGGAGTTTATTGATTAGTGATTGCATTGGCATCGCTAGAGCTCTTTAGAGCTCGATCCGTGGAGTAGGAACCGTGTGGTTCCGAACCACGTTATATCTTTGTGTTCATGATTGTTGTATTTCGTTATTGCTTTCATTTCTATATTCCCCTGCGCTAATGAAATTGTAGACACGATCACGATCGAATTTCATCGACGTACGAATTCAACGCTATTCACCCCCCCTCTAGCGGCGTCAAATCCCCAACAAGTGGTATCAGAGCAAGGTTGCTCTTCAACGGATTAACAACCGGGAGCAAGACGCTAGAGGGTAAAAGATGGAAGTCCAAGATCAATTAGGTTGGGACATCAACACACCAGTGCCCTACACTCTATACGGATGAGAAGGATTCAATTCTTGGAAGGGAAGAATTGAGGATTTTATTATGATGAGAGACTTTGAGGAATGGTCTATTTTGATGGATGGATTTGAATATCCAAGAGGACCAAGAGGTGGATTCCTCGAAAAGAAAAGATGGACCGAAGAGCAAGTTCAAGCATCCGAGAAAAATGATAAGGTGATAAAATTTTTAATTGATTTAATGCCTAACAATATCTTGTGTATGTTAGGTAATTATGTAGATGCTAAAGAGTTATGGAGCCAAGTGGCAAAGCTCCATGAAAACTCATCATCGGTCCAAGAAGAAGAAGAAGAAGAAGAGGAGTGCTCACCCTCTCAAGATCAAGAAAGTTCACCATCAATTCAAGAAGATAAGGAGGGTGAAGATGAGAGATCATCCTTACAAGGAAGTGAGGATTCGGAGGTTGATAGGGAATCAACATCCGGATCGGAAGAGGTGGAGGAAGTGGAAGAAGCATCCACCTCAAGGATTGAGGGGGAGGAGAGAACCTCAACACCGGAGCAACAAGAAGAACCATCTACATCCGGTAGAGAGGAAGAGCAAGCTCAAGAATCCACTCCGACCACCACAACCACCCTAGGTAACTCAAGCATGTCAATTAATAATAAAATGAATATTATATGCTTTGAGTGTAGGGAGAAAGGACACTACAAGAGTAAGTGTCCTAAACGGGTTAAGAAGACTCCACCCGTGCCAAAAGTCAAGGAGACCAGTGCCTCAATGAAAAAGAGCAAGGAGAAAGTGATTTGCTTCAAATGCCGACTACCGGGTCATTACCGGAGTCAATGCCCGAAGGGGGAGAAGAAGGGGCAAAGGGGAGCATCACAAGTAGGGGGAGCTACTAAGGCTAACCCTAAGGTATATCAAGTTAATAATGCTCTTTCTTTAGTTAATAGACAAAAGCATGCTAGAAATTTCAATTCCCTAGCAATTTGCCATGAAAAGCATGCTAATAGAAATAAATACTTTTGTTTAGGAGCTAAAAATATTCACTTAGATAATAGGGAGAAATTTGGGACTAATGTCCCTAAAAACAACTTATCTAAGGACAAACCTAGGTCAAATAACTCTAGAAAATTTTTACCTAGGGAGACAATTAGAAAGGTGCAAGAGCACCTAGGTCTAAACCCTAAATGGACTAGGCATATGCCTAGGAAGAACCATGCCCATGGTCTAAATCAAAATTCTAAAATTGGACAATTAGAATTAGAGAACCAAGCCTTGAGGTCAAGGCTTGAAAAACTTGAAAAGACCCTTAAGGTTATGCAAAATCAAATGCAAGGGTCAATTAGTCAAACTTCTAGGTCTAAAAGTCAAAGTCAACACCTAGGACCTAAGAGTCAAAAGTCAACCAAGGGCAAGCAAGGTTTGTGTCACAAACCTAAGCCTAAGGTGGCTTACCATAGTGTTCCATTTGATTATGGAACACAAACTAGGTCTAGGAAGACTAAGGTCAATAGGGAGGTTATCCCTAGAGTTGACCAAAGGGTGTGCCTAGTGGCTAGGGTTTCTAGGAAACCTAGGGTGACCACTAAGAAGGTTGCAAGGGGAGTTACCCCTAGAGTTAACCTAGGTAAGACCCAAATGACCAAGACTAATAAGCCTAGGAGGGTCATTGGGAAGGTATCTAGGGAGGCTATCCCTAAGGAATACCTAATTAACCCTAGGAGCTCAAATCGGTTTTGGGTTCCTAAGAGCGTGATTGATTCACGCTAGATGGGTTTAGGGTGTGTCAACCTTGATTGGATGGGTAGTTAATTCAACCATGGCAAAGGTGACATTTTAGGTCATTTTCAAGGTTATAGTTACCTTGGGAATGTGGTTTGATTTTAATCCTAAAAGGATTTTAGGATGTACCAATATTAATTATGAAGTTTGATAAAATGATCATTTTGGCACAATTTAGGTTTAGAGGTTAGTGTGCCATTTTGGGTTTTTGGCACACTTGGGAAAATTTAGGTTAATATGGCAAAATATACTTAATTATATCAAATGACAATTAATATTAAAATTTAGGTATTACTATACCTATATATTTTATATGCCATGCTTTGTTTGCTATATAACATGCCATGACATCATGCTTATTTTTAATCATTCTATATGTCATGTACATGGCTTAGGATTAAGGTTTAAATGTCATGTGTTTTTAGATTTCATCTTATGCCATGACATCATGATTATGGGCATGTGTTTATCTATATCATCTCTAATGCCATAATCATTCATGCATTTAAGATAATTTGAGTGAAATTGATTTAAGGACAATGGCATGATTTGAAGTCCCATTTATAAGGGAATCAAGTAGGGTTGCCTTAGAGAATGCATGAAACCTAGATTAAATGAACCAAAATCCATATCTCACATCCAATTGACATTTATGTGTATTTATACACCCTAGATACATGTGAGATGCTAGGATATGAGTTAAGTTCAAGGTGCATAGTGTTTGCATCTAGATGAAATAAAACTCATCTAATTTTATTAGTGGATCATTGGGAAAGCTTGTGTATAAGTCATGTGCATAGAGCCCAAGGAATATGATCCAAAATAAGGTTTTAAAAACATTTTAAAATCATTTTGAAAAACCTTGGTGAAGTCTATCTTTTGATAGCAATCACCATTGATAGAGTTGATACAAAATAAGACCAAAACATTGAAAATTTCAATGGTTTTAAGTTTTGTATCAAACTCACTATTTTATGGGTAAAATAATTTTCAAATATTTTTCACCCATTGTGTGTGTCATAAGTATTATACGTATGAATTTTCATGATTTTTTGAATTACGTATAATTATTTATGAATTTTTAAAAATCATTTCTGATAGTTGAAAATCGAGATTTTGATTATCGATCCCGTGTGTGATCGATGTGAGTGGCAATGATCGGTGATTCTTGTCGAGTCGACTGCCAGGTCTGATTTTGGGTTAACAAGGTTTGTTTAGCCCGTATTCAGCTATGGAAAAGGTTCCTAATCACTCCTAACCTTAGGATATGCTTTAGAAAGCATTATAAAGGGTGAAAATCTATTGGATATGGATTAGGAGATGTGTTAGGTCAAAGTATCAAATTTAGGGTGAGTGAAAGTTCTATGTTGAACTTAGAACCTTAATTTTGATGGTTTAGAGTTCCTATTGGCTTAGGGGCTTCCCAAGGACATTGTTGGTGCAATGGTCAAGGGGGAGCAAGCCTTTAGGGGGAGTTATCCATCTTGGGATGACGGATGTATTTTTCTCCTTGGAGAGGAGAAGTTATTGGGAGAGTATCATCAATTGAGAAAATTGATGGGTTTTTGATACCCAATTTGGAAATTGGGAGAGATTATAGGATTGCCTCTCTTGAGTGATATGTGAATTATCACTAGGAAGATGGTAGACATCCTAGGTATTTATTTTTGGATCAAGGGGGAGATTGTAAGATCTCATTGGGACATGAGACATTGACCTCCTTGGAGAGAAAACCTTTTTGATGTTAGTCAAAAAGGGGGAGAATGTTTGGGGGAGAAAATTTGGAGAGAGTTTACCAATTTGGGATAATTGGTAAGGGATTTGAGTTAGTGGTCTAACTCAAATGATTTGTTTGGTTTTTGTCAAACATCAAAAAGGGGGAGATTGTTGGTGCAATCGGCCCAGGTCACGATTGACCAGGACTCGAGTTTGACTCGAGTGATATTTTGATGTTTCGACAAAAACATATGACAATGTAATTGTCATGGGAAAGTCCAAGTGGAACACTTGACATTTGGTAAAGTCCAAGTCTTGAGTACTTGGCATGAAAAGTCCAAGTGGGACACTTGGCACATGGAAAGTCCAAGCATGGGTCTTGGCAAGGGAAAGTCCAAGTCATGGGTACTTGGCATGGAAAGTCCAAGTGGGACACTTGGCATTTGGGAAAGTCCAAGTCATGGGTACTTGGCATGAGAAGTCCAAGTGGGACACTTGGCATTTGGGAAAGTCCAAGTCTTGAGTACTTGGCATGAGAAGTCCAAGCATGGGTCTTGGCAAATGAGAAGTCCAAGCATGGGTCTTGGCAAATGGAAAGTCCAAGCATGGGTCTTGGCATGGAAAGTCCAACATGGGTTGGCAAGGAAAGTCCAAGCATGGTCTTGGCATGGAAAGTCCAACATGGGTTGGCAAGGGAAAGTCCAAGCTTGAGTCTTGGCATTTGGGAAGTCCAAGGGGATTGATATTGGCAGCATAAAGTCCAAGCGAAGTCTTGGCAGACCAATGGTTGGCGGCGTAAAGTCCAAGCGGAGTCTTGGCGGCGTAAGTCCAATGTGCCTTGGCGGTGTAGACACCGTTAGCATGACATAGCCGACGGAAGCACCTGAAGGCTAGCGCGATGGATGAACAAGTCATGGATGACTTGGAGGGATCCGAGAGGCGTGAGGCTGATGGAGGTGGCTAGAAGGCTTAGGTCTAGGCTAAGGGTGGTCTAGCAAGTATGGGGGCACCATACTTGGGTTAAAACCTCATCTTTGAGGTTGACAGTCGACTGGCATTATGGCCGGTTCGACTGCCGTGAGTCGACTTGAGTTCGACTGCCGTTTAAGAGCTGGAACTGCTCTGGCAGTCGACTGC
This sequence comes from Wurfbainia villosa, assembly GCA_025175895.1. Classification (NCBI taxonomy): domain Eukaryota; kingdom Viridiplantae; phylum Streptophyta; class Magnoliopsida; order Zingiberales; family Zingiberaceae; genus Wurfbainia; species Wurfbainia villosa. The sequence goes on from CM046005.1 coordinate 4,740,986, forward strand.
TCATTGGAGCAGTCGAACTGATGTCTACGGCAGTCGACTGCCAAGGGTCGGCAGTCGACTGCTAGTTCAGCCGCGAGCACAGAATGCTCCGTAGCCGACTGGGCAGTCGACTACGCGGCTGGCAGTCGACTGCCAAGAGTCCCGTTGGAACTTGTCCAACGTGGATTGAGCCGTTGTCTCACGACAACAGTGGCATCAGTCGACTGGGGACTTATGGCAGTCGACTGATAGGCGGAAATCCAGCCCGATGGAGGATAAAAGCAGCTGTTCGTGGAAGGCTCAAGCATCAGATTTTTGGGAGCTTTGGTGAGGCGATTTGAAGGCGATTTGCAGGTGCATTTCAGGGTCCTTCAAGCTCATCCAAGCAACCAACAAGCAAGCACTCAAAACCCTAGTTTGTAAAGTGTTCTTTACATTTCCTTTGTATTTGCTTGTATTTCTTTCGTTTATTGTTGTAAACGTTTGTACGAGGTTTCTCCGCCTCCGACTTGTTGTCGAGAAGGAGTTTATTGATTAGTGATTGCATTGGCATCGCTAGAGCTCTTTAGAGCTCGATCCGTGGAGTAGGAACCGTGTGGTTCCGAACCACGTTATATCTTTGTGTTCGTGATTGTTGTATTTCGTTATTTCTTTCATTTCTATATTCCGCTGCGCTAACGAAATTGTAGACACGATCACGATCGAATTCCATCGACGTACGAATTCAACGCTATTCACCCCCCCTCTAGCGGCGTCAAATCCCCAACACGGCCTACGTCCCTCGGATGCGCCAAGCGCATGGCTTCGCAACGCCATCCTTCGCGTCTCATGCCCTAGAAGTATGCTTCCCTTTGGGCTTACTCCATTCGCTCCCCGTCCGGCGGTCCCTCGGATGCACCAAGCGCACGACTTTGCAATGCCATCCTTCACCGAATCAAGGACCCGAGCCTAGTGAACTTGCCAAGTTCTCAAGACTTCCCAAATGCATCAAGCGCACGGCTTCGCAATGCATTTCTCACCAAGCACCAAGCGCACGGCTTCGCAATGCTTTGGATTTCCCATGCCAAGCACCAAGCGCACGGCTTCGCAATGCTTTGGACTTTCCCATGCCAAGGCTTCCCCCTTGGACTTCCACACCAAGCTCCATGCTTGGATTTTCCATGCCAACCCCATGTTGGACTTTCCCATTACAATCCCATGTCATGAGTTTTGTCTATCATCAAAATATCATCAAGGTACTGCTCGAGTCAAACTCGAGTCAATCTGGGCCGATTGCACCAACAATCTCCCCCTTTTTGATGATTGACAAAACTACCATCTCAAGTCTACCAATTCTCCCACATTGGCAATTCTCATATCCCAATGAGAATTCCAACGAATCCTAATTGGTAACTTCTCCCCCTTTTTGACATTACATCAAAAAGGTCCTCCCCAAGGGTATGAATGTCTCATATCCCAATGAGATCTTATAATCTCTCCCTTGGAGGAACACATGCCTACAATCTTTCTAGTGATCCCATATCACTTAAAGAGAGGCAACCCAATTTTCCTCCCATGAGGAAATACGCATCCATCTTCCCATGATGGATACCTCCCCCTAGAGGCTTGCTCCCCCTTGACCATTGCACCAACAATGTCCTTGGAGAGTCCCTAAGCCAATAGGAACATTAACCAAATCAAAATTAAGGCAAAGTTCAACAATGAACTCTCTTCCACCTTAAAATTGATACTCACCCTCAACCCAACTCCTAATCCATATCCAATGGATTTCCACCCTCTCTAATGCTCTCCCAAGCATATCCTAGGGTTAGGAGTGGTTAGGGGACCAAAACACAGCTGAACATGGGCCTAACCATCAAGTTTACTCGAAATCAGCCTGTGCCAGTCGACTCCGTCAGATACCAGTCGACTGGACTTACCATCAGTCGACTGTCATTACAGGCAGTCGATAATCGATTCTATAGTTTTGATTTGAAGATTGGATTTTTGAAATCCATAAGTAAATATACGTAATTTTAAAAATCTTGAAAATGCATACGTATAATACTTATCCTAAACACTATGGGTGAAAAATGTTGAAAAATTATTTTACCCATTAAATTAGGAGATTGATACAAAGTCCAAAGTTTAAGAAAAGCTTCAATAAAGAGCCCTCTTTGTATCATCCCATTCAATGGTGATAGCTATCAAAAGATAGGCTTCACCAAGGTTTTTCAAAATGTTTTCAAAACCTTTATTTTCATTTTCCTAAACATCTCAAAAATATCTAGATGTGTAAAACACATTCAAGGCAATTAATCTAGTGAGATGTGGGTTTTTGTTCTTTTAAATTCTCATGCATATTTCTAAGACAATATTATTTGATTCCCATCAAATTATGCCATAGTCCTTAATTTCATTTTACTTTATGCATGATGATGATTATGGCATAATTATGATATAGATAAAGACATATGCCAATATCATGATATCATGGCATGTGAATGAAACTTAAGCATACATGACATCTAAACATAAATCTAAACATGATCATGACATTTTTATAGATGAAAATGAAAATGATGTCATGACATGGCAAGGCAAATAAAGCATGACAAGAAAAATATACTAAGGTATAGTGTTAGAATCAATTTGCCATTTCTAGGGATTAAATTCATTTTTCCTTAATGCCATTATTTCCTTAGTGTGCCAAAAACCCAAAATAGCACACCACGACCTCTATGACCTAATTGTGCCAATTTAAATAATTTTTAACTTCTCAAACCATATTGGCACACCCTAATGTGTCAACTCACAATGGCTAGGTTAACCACCCATCCACTTAGGGTTGACACACCCTAACCCATTTAGCGTGAATCGATCACGCTTTTAGGAACCCAATATCTATTGGAGCTCCTTGGGTTAACAAGGTATTCTCTAGGGATAACTTCCCTAGATACCTTCCTAATGACCCTTTTAGGCTTTGAAGTCATAGTCTTTTGGGTCTTTCCTAAGTCAACTCTAGAGGTGACTCCTCCATTGACCTTCTTAGTGGCTACATTTGATTTCTTTGAGGTGTTAGCCACTAAACACATACCATGGCTAGACTTAGGGATGACTTCCCTATTAGCCTTGGTTTTCCTAGACCTAGAAATAGTTCCATAATTAAATGGAACATTATGATAAGTCTTCTTGGGCTTAGGTTTGTCACCCAAACCTTCCTTGCCCTTAGACCGTTTTTGAACCTTAGGTCTTGACTTTTGGGCATTTGACCCTAGAATTGAATTTTCTATGATTCTAAGGGCTTTCTCCATTCTCTCAAGTCTTGACCTCAAGACTTGGTTTTCTAGCTCTAATTTTCTCATTTTTGAATTTTCATTAGGTTTTTGGGAAAACCTCTTCTTCTTAGGCATGTGCCTAGACTTTTTGGGATTAATACCCAAATTTTCTTCTACTCTCCTAATTGACTCCCTAGGCAAGATATTTCTAGAACTATGAGTCCTAGGTTTGTCTTTAGTCATATGAACATGCTTGGCACCTAAGCAATAAACCTTATTGTTTCTCCTAGCATGCTTTTCATTAATAATGGCAAGAGAACTAAAATAATTTTTAGCATGCTTTTTGACTCTAGGAACTAAAGGTGCATTAAATAAATTTACCTTAGGGTTAGCTTGGGAAGCTCCCCCTACATGAGTCACACCTTCTTGCCCTTTCTTCCTCCCCCTAGGGCATTGGTTTCGGTAGTGTCCCTTTTGATTGCATTTGAAGCACACAATGTGCTCTTTGCTCTTGATTTTGGGAACACCGGCATCCTTTGACTTTGGGTTGACTTTCGGTCTTGATGCCTTTTCCTTAGCCAATTTAGGGCATTTGCTCTTGTAATGCCCTTTCTCCCTACACTCAAAACATATTATGTGATTTTTATTTAAAATAATAACGCTTGATTTACCTAGGGAGGTGGTGGAGGCCTCTTCATGATCTTCACTTCTCCCGGATGTGGATGCTTCTTGTTCTTGCTCCGGGATGGAAGATTGCCTCTCCTCCCTCTCAATGCTAGAGGTGGAGGTCTCCACCAAGTCATCAACATCTTCAAATGTTGTGGGATCTTCTTCGGCATTCTCCTCTTCTTGTGCCGATTGGGAATTTTCTTGGAATTTCATTACCTTATTCCATAATTCCCTTGCATCCCTATAATCACCCAATCTAGACCAAATAGTGTTAGGTAACAAATCACTAATCAACTTGATTACCTTGAGATTTGTCTTGAAGTCTTTGATTTGGTCTTGGGTCCACTTTGATTTTTCAATGGGCTTGTTGTGTTTGTCCCTAGGCATTTCAAAACTGTTTTCTATAATAATCATAAAATCAAAATCGGTTTCTAGGTATACCTCCATCCGTTTCCTCCACCAAGAAAAATCTCCATCGAATTTTGGTGGATGGATGAAGCCGACCATTTGTAGTGCTCTCGCGGCGGTTAGTCCTTGAAGAGCGACCTCGGCTCTGATACCACTTATTGGGAATCGATTGGCCGGCTAGAGGGGGGGGGGTGAATAGCCCTCATTCGTTGGATGTCGTAATTCGCTCGTTCTCCTTGCGTTGCTTGTCTACGATTGTTGTTAGCGCAGTGGAATAACAATAATAATGAAACTAACAACAAATCCACAATCACACAACACAAGATATACGTGGTTCGGAACCGAATGGTTCCTACTCCACGGGCGAGCTCACCGAGCTCTAGTTATGCGCACGACACTAACTATAACACTCCTTCTCGACAACACGTCGGAGGTGGAGAAACCTCTCACAAGCAATTACAATGTAATATAGAAATACAAGCAAATACACAAATACAATACAAAAGAAAACTTTCACCGATTGCTTTGATCGCTTTGCTTGTTGCTTGCTTTGATTGGCTCTTGAAGGACTGGAATGCAACATCAATTCCCCTCCAATAGCTCCACAAAAACCATGGCGAAATCCTCCAACTCGTGCTCCTTTTATAACCTGCATCAAGCTATTTTGCGCCCATCGGTCGGTGATCGTGACCATCGGTCGGTCCATCAACCGTTGTCTCACAGCGGCGGATCCACGTTAGTTAAGTTCAGCCGGATCACACATCACGATCGATGGCACCCATCACGATCGGATCAACCATCACCGAGTCGAGTCTTTGGCGAGCTCGACTCCGTGCTCTGCAGCGTGTCATCGATCATTGCCATCCTCGGCGTCGGCGATCCTCAACGATCGCCCTCCTCGTGACCGATCAACCGAACTTGGTTCACCGAATCGGTCGAACCCATATGACCTAGAGCAGTCGACTGACACCTATGCCAGTCGACTGATGTCGGCTAAAACCTCAAACATAACGATGTTTGAGCCTCCGACACTCAGTCTTAGCCACTTGGCCAAGTCCACCTTATCCCTCATGGAGTTCCCAATCGAAGCTCTCTTCCCTCGGCCTACGTCCCTCGGATGCGCCAAGCGCACGACTTCGCAACGCCATCCTTCGCGTCTCATGCCCTAGAAGTATGCTTCCCTTTGGGCTTACTCCATTCGCTCCCCGTCCGGCGGTCCCTCAGATGCACCAAGCGCACGGCTTCGCAATGCCATCCTTCACGGACTCAAGGACCCGAGCCTAGTGAACTTGCCAAGTTCTCAAGACTTCCCAAATGCATCAAGCACACGGCTTCGCAATGCATTTCTCACCAAGCACCAAGCGCACGGCTTCGCAATGCTTTGGATTTCCCATGCCAAGCACCAAGCGCACGACTTCGCAATGCTTTGGACTTTCCCATGCCAAGGCTTCCCCCTTGGACTTCCACACCAAGCTCCATGCTTGGATTTTCCATGCCAACCCCATGTTGGACTTTCCCATGACAATCCCATGTCATGAGTTTTGTCTATCATCAAAATATCATCAAGGTACTGCTCGAGTCAAACTCGAGTCAACCTGGGCGGATTGCACCAACAAGGAGGAGTCACCCGTGTGAGGGCAGAGCATTGTGGTGCCGCACTCTACCACTATAGACGGTGGTAGTTGGATTTGCGTGCCGTAGTCCTGCGTGTGTGGCACTCGACCACTCATGGGTAGTGACTGTCGGAGTGGCCAACAGCAGGGACCCCCATCGTGTAGCTTGCTCTTTATGCTTATATGCTACTCGATCATACTGCCCACTCGGCCACTCGAGAGTAGTGGTTGGTGTTGAGTTGGGACAGTTGTCATGCTCGAGCCACCGAGGCCACACTGAGGTCGTGGTAGCTTTAGGGTGAGCCGACATGACCATGCATGCTGCATTGCCGACTTATGACATTTTTGTATATTGCCATATATATACATATATGCATGTATATATATATATATATGGATGATTGTGATTAGTATACATATATAGATGCAGTATATATATATATGCTTATTGTGATGTTGCATTTGAGTGTATTATGTTTGCTGCATTTGATTGTACATCATATCCATGCATGTTTCTTGCATATGTTATACAGTTGTGTCGGATACTGGTATGTGTTGGACAGACCATAGATACCTTGACCTGTAGCATGAGTAGATTATGAGTTGGTATTACTCTTCCTGTTATATATATGTTGGATATATGTTCAGGTTGGATCAGAGTAGCGTAGCAGACTTCAGGTATGTCTGCATTTTTCGTTGTTCATTTGGTTAGACGGTATATGCTTGTATTTGTATACTATGCTGATATACCTGTTGTACATCTAGATATGTCGTTGAAATACATGTGATATTACATATATATATGTTTTCTATTACCTACTGAGTTTTACTCACCACCCCCGTGGACCCTGAGTTTTTCTGTCGCCCAGGTAACAGGTAGCCGACTTCGTGATGGACTTGGAGCACTGCTGGCTGACATCGTCTCATCTCAACTCCGAGAGTCCGGATTCTTGGTGTTCTCTTTGGCGTTACGTTATGGATTTGTTTTATGTGATGTACGCACATGTTGGTGCGGGTTTTGTCGAGGTTTTCTTTATGTTCTGGTGTTAGTCATACCGGTATGCATGTGTGGGATTGTATTGTTGTGGTATCGTTTCCGCTGTGTATTTGTTGTGGTAGTTATTTTTATGTTGTTGTGGTTTGGTGATATTGTTATATATATTGTTGTTATTGTGGGCCTACGGGCCTTGTATTAACCCGAAATGTTGCCACGTACAGGGGAGATGCCGTCCGTTTGATTTTCGGCTCGGCATGCTCTCGGGGCGTGACAACTTTAGTGGTATCAGAGCCCAAGGTTCTGCGATGCCATACAATGATGTTTTTGTGTCGAGTCTTGGATTCTCGGGAGTCGATTTATTCGGTTTTGGTTTTTTGAGATGAGATGGACAGCGGCCTGAGCTCCAAGCAGTACGAGGTAAGAATTCCTGATAACTTATGGTTTAGTAGATATTTATCTAAACTTGATTAGTAGGTGTATACAATATAGTTATGACACCTGTGCAGACTTGTAGTAGGGGTCGTCCACCGAGGCGACCAACCGGAGTGACCTTTAGGATTTATACTCCCGATTATGTTGGTTACGCATTTAGATGCTTACACCAGGGAATAACCTGTTGTGTGTTGGTTATTGTTCGGAACCATGGTATGAGTTGACCATGGGAACGACCTGTTAAGTATGTGAGTCTTGAACCTGTGTCGAAAAGGTGATTTACCTTTGAGAGCCGACTGATATCGAGTCGGAAAACAGGGGCCAAGTCGTCACATTTATTATGGAAATCAGAGACTACAGTCTTAGAGATTTCCACTAACTGTGCTAGTCAGATCATTACCTGTGGGTAATGAACAGACTTGTAGGCTACGTTTGGTACGGGGTAATCAGGCTTGTAATGTAATCGGATTACATTACAAGATGATTTACTTTGTTTGTTAACATTTCAAAGATGTAATGTAATGTAATCGCATTACAAAATAAGAGCCAAGATCCGTAATCTCGATTACGAAGGAAAAGCGATGTAATCCGATTATATTACGGACTCAATATTTGTCTTTACAAATATGTCCTTCTTTTATTTTTTCTAATTGCTTCTCGATGCCGGCCGGCGACCGGCGGTCGGCCGGCGGCGCGGCGCGGCGGATCGACCGGCCGGCGGCCGCGATCGGCGACAGCGGCGGCCGTGATCGCGCCGATGATCGGCCGTGACCGTGGCCGGACCGGCGGCCGGCGACCGGCGGCGGCGGCGCCGGCGACCGGCGGCCGGCGACCGGCGGCCGCGGCGGCCGGCCGGCGGCCGGCCGGCGACCGGCGACCGGCGAGAAAACCTTGGAGAGAAAACCTTTTTGATGTTAGTCAAAAAGGGGGAGAATGTTTGGGGGAGAACATTTGGAGAGTATTTACCAATGTGGGATAATTGGTAAAGGATTTGAGTTAGTGTTCTAACTCAATAATTTGTTTGGTTTTTGTCAAACATCAAAAAGGGGGAGATTGTTGGTGCAATCGGCCCAGGTCACGATTGACCAGGACTCGAGTTTGACTCGAGTGATGTTTTGATGTTTCGACAAAAACATATGACAATGTAATTGTCATTTGGTAAAATCCAAGTCTTGAGTACTTGACATGGAAAGTCCAAGTGGGACACTTGGCATTGGAAAAAGTCCAAGCATGGGTCTTGGCAATGTAAAGCCCAACATGGGTTGGCAAGGAAAGTCCAAGCATGGTCTTGGCATGAAAAGTCCAACATGGGTTGGCATGGAAAGTCCAACATGGGTTGGCAAGGGAAAGTCCAAGCTTGAGTCTTGGCATTTGGAAAGTCCAAGGGGATTGATATTGGCGGCGTAAAGTCCAAGCGGAGTCTTGGCAGCATAAGTCCAATGGTTGACGGCGTAAAGTCCAAGCGGAGTCTTGGCGGCGTAAGTCTAATGTGCCTTGGCGGTGTAGACACCGTTAGCATGACATAGCCGATGGAAGCACCTGAAGGCTAGCGCGATGGATGAACAAGTCATGGATGACTTGGAGGGATCCGAGAGGCGTGAGGCTGATGGAGGTGGCTAGAAGGCTTAGGTCTAGGCTAAGGGTGGTCTAGCAAGTATGGGGGAACCATACTTGGGTTAAAACCTCATGTTTGAGGTGTGCCAGTCGACTGGTGCCATGTGGCAGTCGACTGGACTGAGTCAACTAGGGTTTGACTGTGGGTTATTGCCTAGCAGTCGATTGCCAGAGTTGGGCAGTCGGTGATGGCTCGGCGATCGGGATGGCTCAGCGATCGTGATCGTGTAATCGGTCGGGGTGCTCGAAATCGGCCACAGAATGGAGTCGAGACTCGACTGGTCGAGTGAGGACTCCATCAGTCGACTGATGGTCACAATCAGTCGACTGATGAAGGGTCCGTTGGACTTATCCAGCGTGGATCTAGCCGTTGTCTCACGACAACAGTGGCATCGATCGGTGATGGTTCCGATCGATCGATCGACTTTTCGACATAGGTTGAAGCTATATATAGAGCTCGTGATGGAGGAAAAACAAAAGGGTTCTTTGAGGCGATTTGGGGCGAGTTCTGCGCAATTGAGGTCTCTCGATCAACCTAGCGATCAAGCATTCAAGAGCATTTGTAAAGTGTTTTTCTTTACTAGTTTTGCTTTGTATTTCATTGTATTCGCAGCTTTTGATTATTGTTGTAATCATCCCATGCACGAGGTTTCTCCGCCTCGGATTGTTCGAGAAGGAGTGTTTATTAGTGTTTGCGTGTGCATCACTAGAGCTCGTAGAGCTCGATCCGTGGAGTAGGAACCTTGAGGTTCCGAACCACGTTACATACTCGTGTTCGTGTGTGATTGTATATTTCGTTATTGCTTTCATTATCTATATTCCGCTGCGCTAACGAAATTGTAGACACGAACGCGATCGATTTCCGACAACTTGAGATTGACGCTATTCACCCCCCCTCTAGCCGTTCCAAATATCCCTAACAATGATGTCATACGATTATCATTGTCGTTGTGATGATTAATATATATCATCAGCTTAGAGTAAAGGGGATGCAGGTGTGTGGATACGACAATTTCATACTTGGTATGAATTGTATGAATTTTGATTAAGTTAGACTAATTAACGATTTAGTCGTCTCTGGATTTGAGGATCGTGTACTCTGGACACGATTTGATCAGGTTGTGGTCGTTGGAGTTGCGTAACTTGGCCACTATTGATGGTAGAAGTTGGAGTTGCGCAGTCGACCACCGTAGTTGTTGTTTCCTTGTATTGATTTTGTTATTCCTACGAATGTGGATGGGATGCTTTTAAGCATTAGTATACCACGAACTTGTTTGACAAAGGTAATGATGGAAATCATTTAGTCGGGAGCTGGTGAAATCAGTTTACAAGACCTAGAAGGCGGTTAACTTTTACACGAGTATTAGTTAATCCTTTTGGAGTGGATAAAAGGATGATGTATGCAGATGCGTCGTTTCAGGGATCGGAGCGATTCCGATGTAGTTGAATGAGGCGTACCTTATGCTTACGTCAGTTAAGAAACTACGAGATAGTCATCATATACATCATGACGTGACTTTAGTAATTATTATCTGGATTTGTAGTTGTATGGAGCAGAAGTGCTCATTGAATTTAACAAGCTACTGGGTAGCTACAATGGAGTTGCTGGAGCGCGAACAGTTGCAACAATTGCAACAAGGGAGATTGATCGCTATAGTCTTCCATGCACTTACAACGTGTGTGGAGTGTATCTTGGATGGTTGATAGATTTCTCTTTTGAGAAAATAACTCCCCGTCTCTGATAAAGATAGTGGGTTTCGAAGTTGCAGTGTTTAAGAAAGAGTTGCTACAAAAATCACATCATTCGAGATGGGCTATATACCTTCGAGGTACTCATATGTACCGAGAGTTGAAATGCTTATACTGGTGGAATGGTATGAAGAGAGATACCGCAGACTTTGTTGCTGAATATATACTATACCAGCAGGTAAAGGCTGAACATCAGAAACTCGCTGAATTGCTCTAGGAAATTCCGATTCCGGAATGGAAGTGGGAGCATATCACTATTGATTATGTTACGGGATTGCTTAGAACTTGTAAAGGACATGATGCAATTTGGGTGATCGTGGATCGATTAACCAAATCCGTCCTTTTCCTTCCTATTTGTGGGACGGACTTGTTGGATCGTCTGACAGAGTTGTACTGTCGAGGGATTATCAGATTGCGTGGGGTACTTTTAAGAACCATATCGGATAGAGATTCGGGATTTACCTCGCGATTTTGGCAGAGTCTGCATCAGAATATGGGCACAGAGCTTCGGCTTAGTGCAACGTTTCATCCATAGATTGATGGACAGTCTGAGCGTATGATTCAGACATTGGAGAATCTATTGAGATCCTGTGTCAAGGATTTCAGAGGCAGTTAGGAGGACCACGTTCATTCAGTGGAATCTGCCTATAACGACATAAGAGTTATGTAGACCGGAGGCGAAGACCTTTAGAAATTATCAGTTGGGGAATAGGTACTTCTGCATGTTTCACCTTCGAAAGGGGTGAAACGATTTGGGTCGCAAGGAGCGACAGTTGGGGAGAAAAACCATCCGACTCGTAAAAGTTGGATGACAACGTCATACGGATGAGGAGGCTACATGGGAGCTGGAAGATATTATTCGAGCTCGATACCCTCATATGTTTACTAGAGGTAAGTGGGCATTACGGAAATTTTGGTATTGGCCCTTACATTTAAGTACGAAATTCGGGGACCAAATTTTTATTAGTGGGGGAGAATGTAAGATATCGGAATATATATATATATATATATATATATATATACCCTTGTTGATTAATAAATTGTCTTATAGAATTTTTCAGGAATTTTTTTAGAATTTTTTCTGGATTTAAACGGGAGTGTTATGGACATTTCATGGGGATAAAGCGAGTAGGCTTTTGTAAAGCCTATTTAGACTATCTACTGGAAATTAATAGGTTTAATTCTCCCGATTCCTTATGTTTTCCCCCGATCGACGTTTCCTAAATTCCCGATTTCCTCCATTCTCAATCGTGACTTTCTCCATTCTCCCGTGCGCAACCTCACCGTTCCCTCTTCTTTTCCTCCCTCGATCTCCGCCCAATCTCTATCTCTCTCTCTCGATTTCTTGCCACTGCCATCCCCTCTCTCGAACCCATACGAGCATCGGCCGCTCCCCGTTATTCTCCCGATCGAGCGCCGTCGCAAAGCCTGATTGTCGTCGTCGTCTTCGGCCTCCCGATTGTGCGCCACTTCGGGCGCCGACTATGCCTCCTCATGACGTAGTCACCCCATTCCACCTTGAATCCGAGCCGACCAGACTTCGCCGCCTGCCTGAGCTCCTTCCCGTGCTTATTGCTGCCGCCTCTGCTCCACTTGTCGACGCAACTCGTCTCCTTCCTCAGCCACCACCGCGAGCTCCTCCAACCGACGCGATCACTGTCGCCTGGTTTTGGTCCGGATCTCCATCTTGAGCAGTGTCTCCGGCCACAAGTCATGCCGATACGGTGAGTCCTTCGATCTGTCGCTGCAATCCTTCCTATGCTCATCTGAGTTAACTTTCTGTTCGAGGGATTTGTGGTGTAGGATTGTGGTGAGGAGGAACATTTTTGCTGGAGCTCACAATGGGTTGTGATATTAGGGGGGGGGATCGATCATTAGCTGTGATTTGCCTTTGGTTGAACGAGGATCCTGTTTGGATAGTGATCCAGGAGCCGGTGAACAGAGGAAGGGGTGGCTACCGAGGGTTTTGGGGTAATTTCCTGATCTGGAGCACAGCCAAAGTTGACTGTGTGATCGTTGTGGTGGAGAGTGCTCCCATTCTAATTTACAGTGGTTCAAGAGAATAGAGGTAACGATGTGTGGAATTTTGATTAATTAAATTTGGTACAAACTTATACGATTGATTGGCTTGATTGCTAGGTTTAGCTAATCTGATGGGATTTGCTTGTAGTTAAAGTATTTAGGCGATTAGGTTTCTAAATTGGATCAAGCTGTGAAGGGAAGCTAAACTTGGTAATGCAATTCGGATTATTATAGATGTGATGTTAGATCTATAGCCGATTATTATTGGATTCATTGAGTAATAGTCGATGGAAGAGGTGTAGTTGCTATAGATCTGATGGATGGATTTGTATATTTGTCGTGTACTTGAATTTAATTGTAAATGATGATATTTACAGGACGTGGATACGGCGCGCATCCACAGACGGGAAGATATTTATTTCGCAGAGCTATTTAACAGGTGGGTAATTTCCTACCTGGTCCGGGTAGATGTATTGCATTCAGATTTAGTCATAGATATGAACATGTTAGGTGTTCATATTACCTTGACCCTGCTCTTTTTATCGTATGCTTGATACTTTACCGTTGGCTATTAACTCCATTGCTGATATCATGTTTATTTTATCATGATTAGGAGTTATATATATAGGTAATGTAAGTAACTTAGAATTTGTTTAAGTTAAGTGCAAATAGTAAAGTCCGGATGACAACCTGATTGTACATTGGGCAAAAAGATCATCCGTAGGTAGATAATGTCTTTAACCTAGGGTTAGTTCTAGTACCCTTAGGTTGTATGTTACCACCGAACATGTATTGTGTAAGTAGTCAGGGGAATGATACTTAGTGTGTCACTACGGACCGGTGGTCCTAGCTTGTTATAATCAGATGAGTACGACTCTTTACAGGATAGAGAGTGCGTCCATCAGTTGAGTACGACTCTCTACAGGATAGAGAGTGCGTCGATTAGATTGGTATGACTCTCTACAGGATAGAGAGTATTATGATCAGTTGAGTATGACTCTCTGCAGGATAGAGAGTGCGTTGATCTGGTTAGTATGATTCTCTGTAGAATAGAGAGTCTATGGTGGATGTCTGTATGTGAGACATTGCATTCATGCATTTGCATGCACGCTGGCGACGAGGTCTCCCTTGTGGTTGAGAGTGTCGCCAGTCATCCTGCCTCCACGGTTACTCATAGGAGGAGTCACCCGTGTGAGGGCAGAGCATTGTGGTGCCGCACTCTACCACTATAGACAGTGGTAGTTGGATTTGCATGCCGTAGTCCTGCGTGTGTGGCACTCGACCACTCATGGGTAGTGACTATCAGAGTGACCAACAGCAGGGACCCCCATCGTGTAGCTTGCTCTTTACGCTTATATGCTACTCGATCATACTGCCCACTCGGCCACTCGAGAGTAGTGGTTGGTGTTGAGTTGGGACAGTTGTCATGCTCGAGCCACCAGAGGCCACCTGGGTCATGGTAGCTTTAGGGTGAGCCAAACATGACCATGCATCTTTGCATTTTTTGTATATTGCCATATATATACATATATGCATGTGTATATATATATATATATATATATATATATATATATATATATATATGGATGATTGTGATTAGTATACATATATAGATGCAGTCTATATATATATGCTTATTGTGATGTTGCATTTGAGTGTATTATGTTTGTTGCATTTGATTGTACATCATATCCATGCATGTTTCTTGCATATGTTATACAGTTGTGTCGGATACTGGTATGTGTTGGACAGACCATAAATACCTTGACCTGTAGCATGAGTAGATTATGAGTTGGTATTACTCTTCCTGTTATATATATGTTGGATATATGTTCAGGTTGAATCAGAGTAGCGTAGCAGACTTCAGGTATGTCTGCATTTTTCGTTGTTCATTTGGTTAGACGGTATATGCTTGTATTTGTATACTATACTGATATACCTGTTGTACATCTAGATATGTCATTGAAATACATGTGATATTACATATATACATGTTTTCTATTACCTGCTGAGTTTTACTCACCACCCCTGCGGACCCTAGGTTTTTCTGTCGCCCAGGTAACAGGTAGCCGACTTCGTGATGGACTTGGAGCACTGCTGGCTGACATCGTCTCATCTCAACCCCGAGAGTCCAGATTCTTGGTGTTCTCTTTGGTGTTACGTTATGGATTTGTTTTATGTGATGTACACACATGTTGGTGCGGGTTTTGTCGAGGTTTTCTTTATGTTCTAGTGTTAGTCATACCGGTATGCATGTGTGGGATTATATTGTTGTGGTATCGTTTCCGCTGTGTATTTGTTGTGGTAGTTATTTTTATGTTGTTGTGGTTTGGTGATATTGTTATATATATTGTTGTTATTGTGGGCCTACGAGCCTTGTATTAACCCGAAATGTTGCCACGTATAGGGGAGATATCGTCAGTTTGATTTTTGGCTCGGCATGCTCTCGGGGCGTGACAACTTTAGTGGTATCAGAGCCCAAGGTTCTGCGATGCCATACAATGATGTTTTTGTGTCGAGTCTTGGATTCTCGGGAGTCGATTTATTCGGTTTTGGTTTTTTGAGATGAGATGGACAGAGGCCTGAGCTCCAAGCAGCACGAGGTAAGAATTCCTGATAACTTATGGTTTAGTAGATATTTATCTAAACTTGATTAGTAGGTGTATACAATATAGTTATGACATTTGTGCAGACTTGTAGTAGGGGTCGTCCACCGAGGCGACCAACCGGAGTGACCTTTAGGATTTATACTCCCGGTTATGTTGGCTACGCATTTAGATGCTTACACCAGGGAATAACCTGTTGTGTGTTGGTTATTGTTCGGAACCGTGGTATGAGTTGACCATGGGAACGACCTGTTAAGTCTGTGAGTCTTGAACCTGTGTCGAAAAGGTGATTTACCTTTGAGAGCCGACTGATATCGAGTCGGAAAACAAGGGCCAAGTCGTCACATTTATTATGGAAATCAGAGACTACAGTCTTAGAGATTTCCACAAAATGTGCTAGTCAGATCATTACCTGTGGGTAATGAACAGACTTGTAGACTATTGTGATGCAGATAGCGGAAGGCTAGGTTACGATGTTTCATAGGGATTTTATCCCAGAGTTATTAAATGCGGAGTTGTATAACTTTGAGGGTACTTTTGAGTACTTAACTCATGTCATCTGAGAAAGAAGAGTTGTTTGCATACCATTATCGGGATCCAGCCGGTATTTGGTGATAAATGCAGAAAAATAATCCTCGGAAAATAATATATCACTTATCATGGATTAGTGATGTTGAAAGAGTGTATTCCCCCGTGTCACTTTTAGTGACACATTGTAAGGAATTCTTGAGCTTCAAGAAAGGGTGATCGGTTAGTAATAGTGTACTGTGCAGAGTCGTGAGACTTGCGGAGGTTACGACCACCTAATAGTTCAAGAAGATGAATGAATGATTTAAGCCACCCAGAGTTATTGACTTATAGTTGGATGTGATGCCGGGATCTTCTACCAGATCCTGTCGGAAGACGTTGGATTGAGACAGGAGTTTAGAAATGACTCCGTACAAGGGTTTAAGAGTTGGAGACGGATAGGCAAATATTGCAGGTTAACTTAATAGAGTTTGAAGTCTCCGACTGTGGGATAAAGAAGTAAGATCAGGGTCACAGACCTTGAGCTACTTTTTGATTATAGAAGACCAATCGCAGACCATCAGAATGTTCTTGTGGATATCAGCAAAATCAGAACAAAGACTTCGAAGGGATTATGTGCATGTAGTGCAGATCACGAAGACACGCGAAGCTAGATTATCCGTTGGAACAGTTCAGTTGTTGCTATTGTTGAGCAACCAGTACAGTGAAGGAGGTGTACTTTGAAGACTCAGTTGAAGACTACCAATGGTGTTCCAGAAGGATGATGCGCCGTCTCGACAGCAGAGATCAACACCGAAGATTGGGTTATTTCATCAGCATCGACCTACTACCTCAGGCGTGGTTGGAGTTCCTTGATACTCCCCATCAGCAGAGATCAGCACAGAAGAAGTATCAGCAGAAGACATCTTAGAAGACTCATGCAGACAACAATAACAGTTACCCTCAGATGTGGATTGGCTTGGTACAGAGGAGAGAGTATACGACGATGGTCGTATCTATTCGGTAATCTTCAGTTGCAGCTCGTAGGATTTAGGGATGTGATCAGATGATCCAGGGAAAATCCCCAAGGCATTCATCGCAGAAATGCGACCGTTTTGTCACGGACTGTTGGATCTGATCTTATTCTCTTCGGAGAAAGGCCGAGACCTGCATGGAGCCTTTGGGATCGGATCGATAGATATTTCATCGTTCAGGGTATTACTCTAGTTTTACCCTCTGGGTTAATATATTGGGAGATACTTGTAGTTTATAGGTATCTTTGTCTAGAACATTCTCAACTGAAGTAGAAGGGTCCTTTACATCGACTCGTGGGTCGGTAGTATCTCTACTGTCATGTGAAATGTGGACCAACAATTAAGAAGTTAAGGGATACCCTTCGACTCTGATAGACATACTTTTATTGTGGACATATCCTTACGGATGGTCAAATTGTTGAAAGTATGGTATGCTTTCGGATGTGCGTATAATCTGAGAGTATTCGGATGTAGTTTCGAATGAACTCCAAGGCTTGCCGTTGTATAGGCAAGTGGAGTAGGCGATCGAAATGATTGCGGAAATAGTTCCGATATCGAAGATCCTATACCGGGTGATAATTCGACTGGTATAAGTGTTACTAAACACTATAGAAATTGGAAGAATGTGAGTTGCGATTATAGGAGAAGTTGGAAGGATATTTATCTATCGATATTCCTCCTTGAGAAGATCGAAACTCTTTATTGAAAGAGATGAACCTTTAAAATTATGCATCGATTATCGATGATGGAATCGATAGTTGTTGAAAGTGAATATCCTCCGTTGGGGATAAATGATCTGTTTAGATCGAAAAGACACAATGTATACTCTAAGGTTGGTTTACAGATGCGATATTGTAGTGACATGATTGTTGGTGCAATCGACCCAGGTCACGATTGACCAGGACTCGAGTTTGACTCGAGTGATGTTTTGATGTTTCGACAAAACATATGACAATGTAATTGTCATTTAGTAAATCAAGTCTTGAGTACTTGGCATGGAAAGTCAAGTGGGACACTTGGCATTGAGAAAAGTCAAGCATGGGTCTTGTGATGTAAAGTCCAACATGGGTTAGCAAGGAAAGTCCAAGCATGGTCTTGGCATGAAAAGTCCAATATGGGTTGGCAAGGAAAGTCCAAGCATGGTCTTGGCATGAAAAGTCCAACATGGGTTGGCATGGAAAGTCCAACATGGGTTGGCAAGGGAAAGTCCAAGCTTGAGTCTTGACATTTGGAAAGTCCAAGGGGATTGATATTGGCGGCGTAAAGTCCAAGCGGAGTCTTGGCAGCATAAGTCCAATGGTTGGCAGCGTAAAGTCCAAGCGGAGTCTTGGCGGCGTAAGTCCAATGTGCCTTGGCGGTGTAGACACCGTTAGCATGACATAGCCGATGGAAGCACTGAAGGCTAGCGCGATGGATGAACAAGTCATGGATGACTTGGAGGGATCCGAGAGGCGTGAGGCTGATGGAGGTGGCTAGAAGGCTTAGGTCTAGGCTAAGGGTGGTCTAGCAAGTATGGGGGAACCATACTTGGGTTAAAACCTCATGTTTGAGTGTTCAACTAGGGTTTATTGCGGGTTATGACCTAGCAATTTGCCGCCGAGTTAGGCGATCGATGGCTCGAGCGATCAATGATCGATCGTAATCACCGACCGTGCTCGAGAAATCGGCTACAGAATGGAGTCGAGACTCGACTAGTCGAGTGAGGACTCCATCAGTCGACTGATGGTCACAATCAGTCGACTGATGAAGGTTCCGTTGGACTTATCCAGCGTGGATCTAGCCGTTGTCTCACGACAACAGTGGCATCAGTCGACTGATGGTTCCGATCAGTCGACTGATCGACTTTTTTCCAGCACAGGTTGAAGCTATATATAGAGCTCGTGATGGAGGAAAAACAAAAGGGTTCTTTGAGGCGATTTGGGGCGAGTTGCTGCTGCAATTCAGGGTCTCCAAGTGCTACTCGATCAACCTAGCGATTAAGCATTCAAGAGCATTTGTAAAGTGTTTTTCTTTACTAGTTTTGCTTTGTATTTCATTGTATTCTCTTGTAGCTTTTGATTATTGTTGTAATCATCCTATACGAGGTTTCTCCGCCTCCGGATTGTTCCGAGAAGGAGTGTTTATTAGTGTTTGCGTGTGCATCACTAGAGCTCGTAGAGCTCGATCCGTGGAGTAGGAACCTTGAGGTTCCGAACCACGTTACATACTCGTGTTCGTGTGTGATTGTATATTTCGTTATTGCTTTCATTATCTATATTTCGATGCGCTAACGAAATTGTAGACACGAACGCGATCGATTTTCGACAACTTGAGATTGAGGCTATTCACCCCCCCTCTAGCCGTTCCAAATATCCCTAACAAGTGGTATCAGAGCCTGGTGGCTCTTCAACGGATTAACAACCGGGAGCAAGACGCTAGAGGGTGAAGATGGAATTCCAAGACAAGCTTGGATGGGATATCAATACTCCACCTCCATATGATCCAGAAGATTTTCCGGCGTGGAGAGCAAGAATGGAAACATTCTTGATGATGAACATAGAGGATTGGTTCATCCTCGTTGAAAGCCTTGAACCCCCTAGGGATAAGAAGGGAAATGTCCTAAAATTGAAAAAGTGGACCCAAGAGCAACACCAAAAGCTCAAGATCGAAATTAAGGTAACGAAACTTTTGGAAGATTTAATCCCTAATGATGTTTTGTGCAAGCTAGGGGATTACATGTATGCCAAGGAGCTATGGAGAAAATTGGCAAGATTCCATGAGGAGAGCTCATCCTCAAGTGAAAGTGAGGAATCGGAAGTTGAGATGGAGTCAACTTCCGGATCGGAGAAAGAAGAAGTAGAAGAGATGGAAGAAGCATCTACTTCTAGGATTGAGGAGGATAGACCATCCTCTACACCGAGCAACCTTAAGAAGAGCCTTCAACATCCGATCAAGATGAGGAAGCTCTTCAACTCCGCACCTACCACCACCTAGGTAACTCAAACACTTTATCTTTCAATAAAAATCATATTATGTGTTTTGAGTGTAGGGGATTTGGGCACTATAAGAGCAAGTGCCCAAAGAAGGTTAGGAAAGCTCCACCGGCACCAAAGGCCAAGGATGCCGGTCCCTCAAGTCAAAAGAGCAAGGAGCATATTATATGCTTCAAGTGAACTCAAAGGGACATTATCGAGTCAATGTCCAAGGGGAAAGAAGAAAGGGCAAGAAGGAGCAACACAAGTAGGGGAGCCTCCAAAGGCAAACCCTAAGGTAAAATTTATTAATACACCTTCAATTTCTAGGGATAAGAAGCATGCTAGGAATAATTTTAATAGTCTTGCTATTGTGCATGAAAAGCATGCTAGAAATAATAGATATATTTGCCTAGGAGCTAAGAGTGTTCACTTAGGAAATAAGAAGAAATTTGGGACTAATGTCCCTAAAAATATATTACCTAAGGAAAGCATT
The DNA here is from genome assembly GCA_025175895.1 of Wurfbainia villosa. Lineage (NCBI taxonomy): Eukaryota > Viridiplantae > Streptophyta > Magnoliopsida > Zingiberales > Zingiberaceae > Wurfbainia > Wurfbainia villosa. The sequence goes on from CM046005.1 coordinate 4,761,320, forward strand.
AAGAAAATAGGAGAACATCTAGGCTTTAGTGCTAAGAAATCTAGACATATGCCTAGAAATAAAAATATCTCAAGAGAAAATGAAAAATAAAATTGAGATATTAGAAAGGAAAATCAAGCCTTGAGATCAAGGCTTGAAAAACTTGAAAAGACCCTTAAGGTTATGCAAAATCAAATGCAAGGGTCAATTAGTCAAACTTCTAGGTCCAAAAGTCAAAGTCAACACCTAGGACCTAAGAGTCAAAAGTCAACCAAGGGCAAGCAAGGTTTGGGTCACAAACCTAAGCCTAAGGTGGCTTACCATAGTGTTCCATTTGATTATGGAACACAAACTAGGTCTAGGAAGACTAAGGTCAATAGGGAAGTCATCCCTAGAGTTGACCAAGGGTTGTGCCTAGTGGCTAAGGTTTCTAGGAAACCTAGGGTGACCACTAAGAAGGTTGCAAGGGGAGTTACCCCTAGAATCAACTTAGGTAAGACCCAAATGACCAAGGCTAATAAGCCTAGGAGGGTCATTAGGAAGGTATCTAAGGAGGTTATCCCTAAGGAATACCTAATTAACCCTAGGAGCTCAAATCGGTTTTGGGTTCCTAAGAGCGTGATTGATTCACGCTAGATGGGTTTGTTAGTGAAAGCCCTAGAGCCAATCATATGATGATTGTTGTATGGACTTTATTGTATCATATTCCTATTTATAAAGGCATGGTTATTATATTTACTTGTATTGGTGCCAAATAACTAAATATAATAATGTCCTTGGGTAGTAGGTTCTTATCTATGTCAATCGATTGGATGAATCGATAATGAGATGATATAGAGAACACTACTCTTAATCATTCCTAGTCGAGTATTAACATTCAGGGACAATGTTAATGCGTAGAGACTAGCATGTAGGTCAACAAGATGACTTGATCTCACAAGTCATGGATATGAGATATCAAGTTGACACATGGGTATGCATTGGAGAATGTATACTGAATGACCCGCCATGAGAAAGTATCATGGATCGTTATATGAGTGTCATATACTTTCTCATGTGGCTATTAGTATGACTATTAGTCCTTAGACCTGAAGTCACCATGGTTCCCTACATAAGGAGTTGCATACTTTGGCTTCGTCAAACGTCACCCGTAAATGGGTGGACTATAAAGGCGATTACTGGGTATGTAACGAATTATGCGGAGGGATGTGAGTGATGTAGATGGGATCTATCCCTCCTATATGACGGGGGTGACATCGATATTCTTGATAGAGTGAGACCACGAAGTGCATGGCCATGCCCAAATGAGTCAATATGAGATATTGAGCTCATTTGATTAGAGTGAGTCTACTTGGAGTTCAAGATTTAGATTGTACCGAGGATGACACGGTCTATGCCTCGATTGGTCAATCTAGATGTCAAGGATAGAGGGACATTGTCACATATTGTGAGAGTCACAATTAGTAGTCACAAAGGTGATGTTGGAGCTCAACATTCTTGTAACTTGGGTAGCAATGATGTTGGAGTTCAAAGAATTCAAGAATGAAGTACAAAACCAGCTTGGCAAGAGTATTAAGATACTTCGATCAGATCGAGGTGGTGAATACCTTAGCCATGAGTTTCGTGACTATCTAGCTGAGTGTGGGATTCTATCCCAACTCACTCCTCCTGGAACACCACAGTGGAATGGTGTATCCGAAAGGAGGAATCGTACCCTATTGGATATGGTACGATCTATGATGAGTCACACAGATCTTCCTATATCCTTTTGGGGATATGCTCTGGACACAGCAGCCTTTACCCTTAACCGTGTACCATCCAAGGCTGTGGTAAAGACACCATATACGATATGGACAGGGAAAAATCCCAAGATGTCTTTTATGAGGATTTGGGGTTGTGAGGCTTACGTTCGACGTCAAGTCTCAGACAAACTGGGACCCAAATCCGATAGGTGCTATTTTGTTGGATATCCCAAGTCTACAAAGGATATTATTTACATTCTCAAGACAAAGTGTTTGTGGTAAAGACCGGGTTTTTCTAGAAAGGGATTTTGTTTCTAGAAAAACTAGTGGGAGTACCTTCGATCTTGAAGAAATTCAAGATAAGGACCATAGCACTGAGGCCTTGATGGAGGTTGAACAGGAACCACAAAGTGTTGTGGGTGAAGAGGTTGTTGCACAAAGAGTTGTGGAACAACCACTGCTCAAGTAGACCTACCTCTTCGCAGGTCCGATATAGGGCACGCCGTCACCGAGAGATACTCATTTCTCTTGTCCGACCATGATGACGTTTATGCTCATTGAGAATGAGCCTACCTCCTATCGAAGCCGTGATGAGCCCAGATTTCGAGAAATGGCTAGACGCCATGAGATCCGAGATGGAATCCATGTACACTAACCAAGTATGGACTTTGGTCGATCCACCAAGGGGTCAAACCCATTGGGTGTAAGTGGGTCTTTAGGAGAAAGACTGACATGGATGGACTTACGATACCTATAAGGGCCGATTGGTGGCTAAAGGTTTCAAGCAAATTCATGGTATTGACTATGATGAAACCTTTTCTCCAAAGGGCGATGTTTAAGTCCATTCGATCTTGCTTGCTATTGCAAAGATACCACGATTATGAGATCTGGCAGATGGATGTCAAAACCGCTTCGAATGGAAACTTACTCGAGGATGTGTACATGACACAACCCGAGGGTTTTGTAGATCCACAAAGATAACGGGAAGGTATGCAAGCCGCAAAGGTCCATTTATGGGCTAAAGCAAGCTTCGGAGTTGGAATCTTCGATTCGATGATGCGATCAAACAGCTTTGGTTTCATCAAGAATGAAGATGAACCCCGTGTCTACAAGAGGGTTAATGGGAACACATGTGTTCCTTGTATTGTATGTGGATGACATACTACTCATTGGGAATGACATCCCTTCGCTACACCTGAAGACTTGGCCGAGACGTGCTTCTCAACGAAGGACTTAGGTGAAGCCGTATTCTAGGCATCAAGATCTATAGAGATAGATCTAAGAGATTGCTTGGCCTAAGTCGAGTACATACATCGACACGGTATTACTTCGGTTTGCCATGTAATTCCAAGAAAGGACTTCCGATGTCACATGGTGTGAGTCTTTCAAGACTCAAAGTCCTTCTAGAGAGGAGAGAGACTGCATGGATAAGATCCCTTACGCATCCGCTATAGGATCTATCATGTACGCTATGCGTACTGTCTCCGATGTCTCGTATGCTTTGAGCATGACGAGTAGATACTAATGAGATCCGTGAGCGCCATCGATAGCCAAGAATATTCTAAGTACTTAAGAAGGACTAAAGAATATTTCTTGATATTCGAGGCGATGAGGAGCTAGTCAGAAGGGTTAAATGATGCTACTTCAAACTGACTGTGATGATTACAGATCGCAATGATCGGGGTTCGTGTTTTGCTTGAATAGGTAGCACCGCGAGTCGGAAGAGTTCCAAGCGAGACACGCTTATTGATTCTACAAAGAGGCCGAATATATCGGTGCTTCCATCTCATTCGTGAGATTGTCGATCGAGGAGATGTGAAGATTTGAGAGTACCCACGAGGCTAACATCGCAGATCCCTTGACCAAGGCTTTCGTACAAAAAAGCATGATGGTCACACTAGGTCATTGGGTATTAGATACTACGGTGATTGGCACTAGTGCTAGTGGGAGATTGTTAGTGAAAGCCCTAGAGCCAATCATATGATGATTGTTGTATGGACTTTATTGTATCATATTCCTATTTATAAAGGCATGGTTATTATATTTACTTGTATTGGTGCCAAATAACTAAATATAATAATGTCCTTGGGTAGTAGGTTCTTATCTATGTCAATCGATTGGATGAATCGATAATGAGATGATATAGAGAACACTACTCTTAATCATTCCTAGTCGAGTATTAACATTCAGGGACAATGTTAATGCGTAGAGACTAGCATGTAGGTCAACAAGATGACTTGATCTCACAAGTCATGGATATGAGATATCAAGTTGACACATGGGTATGCATTGGAGAATGTATACTGAATGATCCGCCATGAGAAAGTATCATGGATCGTTATATGAGTGTCATATACTTTCTCATGTGGCTATTAGTATGACTATTAGTCCTTAAGCCTGAAGTCACCATGGTTCCCTACATAAGGAGTTGCATACTTTGGCTTCGTCAAACGTCACCCGTAAATGGGTGGACTATAAAGGCGATTACTGGGTATGTAACGAATTATGCGGAGGGATGTGAGTGATGTAGATGGGATCTATCCCTCCTATATGACGGGGGTGACATCGATATTCTTGATAGAGTGAGATCACGAAGTGCATGGCCATGCCCAAATGAGTCAATATGAGATATTGAGCTCATTTGATTAGAGTGAGTCTACTTGGAGTTCAAGATTTAGATTGTACCGAGGATGACACGGTCTATGCCTCGATTGGTCAATCTAGATGTCAAGGATAGAGGGACATTGTCACATATTGTGAGAGTCACAATTAGTAGTCACAAAGGTGATGTTGGAGCTCAACATTCTTGTAACTTGGGTAGCAATGATGTGTTGCTAGATACCGCTCATTGCTTATGTTCCTAAATCGGTTTAGGGACATTGCCAACGTTACAAGAACCTATAGGGTCACACACATGAGAGCAATTAGATGGAGATTAGGTTCATATGATGAACCATGAGGATTAGGTTCATGGGATGAACCAAATTGGATTAAGAGTAATCCAAATTAGACTAATTGAGTTAGACTCAAGTTGATTCAAGTGTTGAATGAGTCTAATTGAGATTTGATTCATCAAATCAATTTAAATTAATGAATAGAGATTCATTATATTAAATTGACTTGAGTCAAGTGGTTAGATTTGATCAACCATGGGAGATTAGAGGTCAAGTTTGACTTGACTTGAGAGGGAAGTTGAAAGGTCAAGTTTGACTTGACCAAATGCCATGTCATGATGATGACTAGGCATGGTCGGCCAATGATGATGCTCCACATCATCATTGACTTGTCAATTAGTGCCACATCATGAGGGAGACCAAGGGTCATGGGAGTTACATGCATGCATGTAACTCCTCCATGAAGTGGCCGGCCACCATTTGGGGGTTATGTGAGTGAAAATTCATTTGGTGAGTAATCACTCATTACTTCATCTTCTTCCTTGGGAATTTTCCTCTCAAGCTCTCCCTCTCCTTCCTCTCTTTGGCCGAACCAACCAAGGAGTGCTAGCACACTCAAGGTTGAGTTTTCTTCCACCTATTGCTTGTGTGGATACCATAGAGGAGTGTGCACTTGACACTCTCGAGTTCCGGCGGACTTTGGACGAGCGGGATTTGCGAAGGGCATCGCATCAAGGGTAACATCCTTATCTCTTAGTTCTAAGGTAGATCTAGAGGATTTTGTAAGCACATACATGTAATTAGTTTTAATACTTCTTCGCACGGATCCGTGGCCGGGACTTCCGGGGTTTCCGCAACGCAAAAAGCGGTTTTTGCGGCCCGGAAAAGCCCAACAGGGTTAGGGTGTGCCAACCTTAAATGGATGGGTAGTTAACTCAACCATGGCAAAGGTGGCACTTTAGGTTGTTTTCAAGGTTATGGATACCTTAGAAATAGATTTGAATTATCATCCTAAAAGATTTTAGGGTGTGCCAATATTATTTGAGAAGCTTGATAAAATGGTCAAATTGGCATAATTTAGGTTTAGAGGTCGTAGTGTGCCATTTTGGGTTTTTGGCACACTTGGGAAAATTTAGGTTAATATGACAAAATATACTTAATTATATCAAATGACAATTAATATTAAAATTTAGGTATTACTATACCTATATATTTTACATGCCATGCTTTGATTGCCATATAACATGCCATGACACCATGCTTATTTTTAATCATTCTATATGTCATGTACATGTTTAGGATTAAGGATTAAATGTCATGTGTTTTTAGATTTCATATTATGCCATGACATCATGATTATGAGCATGTGTTTATCTATATCATCTCTAATGCCATAATCACTCATGCATTTAAGATATTTTGATTAAAATTGATTTAAGGACTATGGCATGACTTGGAGTCCCATTTATAAGGGAATCAAGTAGGGTTGCCTTAGAAAAATGCATGAAATCCTAGATTAAATGAATCAAAACCCACATCTCACATCCAATTGACATGTATGTGTATTTATACACCCTAGATACATGTGAGATGCTAGGATATGAGTTAAGTTCAAGGTGCATAGTTTTTGCATCTAGATGAACTAAAACTCATCTAATTCTATTTGTGGATCATTGGGAAAGCTTGTGTACAAGTCATGTGCATAGAGCCCAAGGAATATGATCTAAAATAAGGTTTTGAAAAACATTTTAAAATCATTTTGAAAAACCTTGGTGAAGTCTATCTTTTGATAGCAATCACCATTGATGAAGTTGATACAAAATAGGGCCAAAACATTGAAAATTTCAATGGTTTTGAGTTTTGTATCAAATTCACTATTTTATGGGTAAAATAATTTTAAAATATTTTTCACCCATTGTATGTGTCATAGGTATTATACGTATCAAATTTCGTGATTTTTCGATATACGTATAATTATTTATGATTTTTTGAAATTGATTACGATAAGCTGAAATTGAAATTTGATTATCGATTATTAGTGGCGATCGATTGATGAAGTGCCATCGTGATTTCTGAATCACTCGACTGGTAGCATGATTTCTGGGTAAACAAGGTTGTTTAACCCGATTTCAGCTGCGATTAAGGTCCCTAACCACTCCTAACCCTAGGATATACTTTGGGAAGCATGATGAAGGGTGAAAATCCACTGGATATGGATTAGGAGAGGTGTTTAGGGTTTGTATCAATGTTAAGGTGTTGGAAAGTTCAATGTTGAATTTCTAACCTTAATTTTGATGGTTTAGAGTTCCTATTGGCTTAGGGACTGCCCAAGGACATTGTTGGTGCAATGGTCAAGGGGGAGCAAGCCTTTAGGGGGAGGTATCCATCTTGGGATGATGGATGTGTTTTTCTCCTTGAAGAGGAGAAGTTATTGGGAGAATATGACATCAATTGGGAAATTGATGGGACTTTTGAGAGACCCAATTTGGAAATTGGGAGAGTAAATGGGATTGTCTCTCTTGAGTGATATTGGATTTATCACTAGGAAGATGGTAGGCATCCTAAGTATTTTTGGATAAAGGGGGAGATTGTAAGATCTCATTGGGACATGAGACATTGACCTCCTTGGAGAGAAAACCTTTTTGATGTTAGTCAAAAAGGGGGAGAATATTTGGGGGAGAACATTTGGAGAGTATTTACCAATGTGGGATAATTGGTAAAGGATTTGAGTTAGTGTTCTAACTCAATAATTTGTTTGGTTTTTGTCAAACATCAAAAAGGGGGAGATTGTTGGTGCAATCGGCCCAGGTCACGATTGACCAGGACTCGAGTTTGACTCGAGTGATGTTTTGATGTTTCGACAAAAACATATGACAATGTAATTGTCATTTGGTAAAGTCCAAGTCTTGAGTACTTGACATGGAAAGTCCAAGTGGGACACTTGACATTGGGAAAAGTCAAAGCATGGGTCTTGGCAATGTAAAGTCCAACATGGGTTGGCAAGGAAAGTCCAAGCATGGTCTTGGCATGAAAAGTCCAACATGGGTTGGCAAGGAAAGTCCAAGCATGGTCTTGGCATGGAAAGTCCAACATGGGTTGACATGGAAAGTCCAACATGGGTTGGCAAGGGAAAGTCCAAGCTTGAGTCTTGGCATTTGGAAAGTCCAAGGGGATTGATATTGGCGGCGTAAAGTCCAAGCGGAGTCTTGGCAGCATAAGTCCAATGGTTGACGACGTAAAGTCCAAGCGGAGTCTTGGCGGCGTAAGTCCAATGTGCCTTGGCGGTGTAGACACCGTTAGCATGACATAGCCGATGGAAGCACCTGAAGGCTAGCGCGATGGATGAACAAGTCATGGATGACTTGGAGGGATCCGAGAGGCGTGAGGCTGATGGAGGTGGCTAGAAGGCTTAGGTCTAGGCTAAGGGTGGTCTAGCAAGTATGGGGGAACCATACTTGGGTTAAAACCTCATGTTTGAGGTGTGCCAGTCGACTGGTGCCATGTGGCAGTCGACTGGACTGAGTCAACTAGGGTTTGACTGTGGGTTATTGCCTAGCAGTCGATTGCCAGAGTTGGGCAGTCGACTGATGGCTCGAGCAGTCGACTGATGGCTCGAGCAGTCGACTGATCGTGTAATCAGTCGACTGGTGCTCGAGAAATCGGCCACAGAATGGAGTCGAGACTCGACTGGTCGAGTGAGGACTCCATCAGTCGACTGATGGTCACAATCAGTCGATTGATGAAGGTTCCGTTGGACTTATCCAGCGTGGATCTAGCCGTTGTCTCACGACAACAGTGGCATCAGTCGACTGATGGTTCCGATCAGTCGACTGATCGACTTTTTTCCAGCATAGGTTGAAGCTATATATAGAGCTCGTGATGGAGGAAAAACAAAAGGGTTCTTTGAGGCGATTTGGGGCGAGTTGCTGCTGCAATTCAGGGTCTCCAAGTGCTACTCGATCAACCTAGCGATCAAGCATTCAAGAGCATTTGTAAAGTGTTTTTCTTTACTAGTTTTGCTTTGTATTTCATTGTATTCGCTTGTAGCTTTTGATTATTGTTGTAATCATCCTGTACGAGGTTTCTCCGCCTCCGGATTGTTCCGAGAAGGAGTGTTTATTAGTGTTTGCGTGTGCATCACTAGAGCTCGTAGAGCTCGATCCGTGGAGTAGGAACCTTGAGGTTCCGAACCACGTTACATACTCGTGTTCGTGTGTGATTGTATATTTCGTTATTGCTTTCATTATCTATATTCCGCTGCGCTAACGAAATTGTAGACACGAACGCGATCGATTTCCGACAACTTGAGATTGACGCTATTCACCCCCCCTCTAGCCGTTCCAAATATCCCTAACAATGATGTCATACGATTATCATTGTCGTTGTGATGATTAATATATATCATCAGCTTAGAGTAAAGGGGATGCAGGTGTGTGGATACGACAATTTCATACTTGGTATGAATTGTATGAATTTTGATTAAGTTAGAATAATTAACGATTTAGTCGTCTCTGGATTTGAGGATCGTGTACTCTGGACACGATTTGATCAGGTTGTGGTCGTTGGAGTTGCGTAACTTGGCCACTATTGATGGTAGTAGTTGGAGTTGCGCAGTCGACCACCGTAGTTGTTGTTTCCTTGTATTGATTTTGTTATTCCTACGAATGTGGATGGGATGCTTTTAAGCATTAGTATACCACGAACTTGTTTGACAAAGGTAATGATGGAAATCATTTAGTCGGGAGCTGGTGAAATCAGTTTACAAGACCTAGAAGGCGGTTAACTTTTACACGAGTATTAGTTAATCCTTTTGGAGTGGATAAAAGGATGATGTATGCAGATGCGTCGTTTCAGGGATCGGAGCGATTCCGATGTAGTTGAATGAGGCGTACCTTATGCTTACGTCAGTTAAGAAACTACGAGATAGTCTGTCATATACATGACGTGACTTTAGTAATTATTATCTGGATTTGTAGTTGTATGGAGCAGAAGTGCTCATTGAATTTAACAAGCTACTGGGTAGCTACAATGGAGTTGCTGGAGCGCGAACAGTTGCAACAATTGCAACAAGGGAGATTGATCGCTATAGTCTTCCATGCACTTACAACGTGTGTGGAGTGTATCTTGGATGGTTGATAGATTTCTCTTTTGAGAAAATAACTCCCCGTCTCTGATAAAGATAGTGGGTTTCGAAGTTGCAGTGTTTAAGAAAGAGTTGCTACAAAAATCACATCATTCGAGATGGGCTATATACCTTCGAGGTACTCATATGTACCGAGAGTTGAAATGCTTATACTGGTGGAATGGTATGAAGAGAGATACCGCAGACTTTGTTGCTGAATATATACTATACCAAACAGTAAAGGCCAACATCGTAAACTCGCTGAATTGCTCTAGGAAATTCCGATTCCGGAATGGAAGTGGGAGCATATCACTATTGATTATGTTACGGGATTGCTTAGAACTTGTAAAGGACATGATGCGATTTGGGTGATCGTGGATCGATTAACCAAATCCGTCCTTTTCCTTCCTATTTGTGGGACGGACTTGTTGGATCGTCTGACAGAGTTGTACTGTCGAGGGATTATCAGATTGCGTGGGGTACTTTTAAGAACCATATCGGATAGAGATTCGGGATTTACCTCACGATTTTGGCAGAGTCTGCATCAGAATATGGGTACAGAGCTTCGGCTTAGTGCAACGTTTCATCCATAGATTGATGGACAGTCTGAGCGTATGATTCAGACATTGGAGAATCTATTGAGATCCTGTGTCAAGGATTTCAGAGGCAGTTAGGAGGACCACGTTCATTCAGTGGAATCTGCCTATAACGACAGAAGAGTTATGTAGACCGGAGGCGAAGACCTTTAGAAATTATCAGTTGGGGAATAGGTACTTCTGCATGTTTCACCTTCGAAAGGGGTGAAACGATTTGGGTCGCAAGGAGCGACAGTTGGGGAGAAAAACCATCCGACTCGTAAAAGTTGAATGACAACGTCATACGGATGAGGAGGCTACATGGGAGCTGGAAGATATTATTCGAGCTCGATACCCTCATATGTTTACTAGAGGTAAGTGGGCATTACGGAAATTTTGGTATTGGCCCTTACATTTAAGTACGAAATTCGGGGACCAAATTTTTATTAGTGGGGGAGAATGTAAGATATCGGAATATATATATATATATATATATATACCCTTGTTGATTAATAAATTGTCTTATAGAATTTTTCAGGAATTTTTTTAGAATTTTTTCTGGATTTAAACGGGAGTGTTATGGACATTTCATGGGGATAAAGCGAGTAGGCTTTTGTAAAGCCTATTTAGACTATCTACTGGAAATTAATAGGTTTAATTCTCCCGATTCCTTATGTTTTCCCCCGATCGACGTTTCCTAAATTCCCGATTTCCTCCATTCTCAATCGTGACTTTCTCCATTCTCCCGTGCGCAACCTCACCGTTCCCTCTTCTTTTCCTCCCTCGATCTCCGCCCAATCTCTATCTCTCTCTCTCGATTTCTTGCAACTGCCATCCCCTCTCTCGAACCCATACGAGCGTCGGCCGCTCCCCGTTATTCTCCCGATCGAGCGCCGTCGCAAAGCCTGATTGTCGTCGCCGCCTTCGCCTCCGACCCTCATGACGTAGTCACCCCATTCCACCTTGAATCCGAGCTGACCAGACTTCGCCGCCTGCCTGAGCTCCTTCCCGTGCTTATTGCTGCCGCCTCTGCTCCACTTGTCGACGCAACTCGTCTCCTTCCTCAGCCACCACCGCGAGCTCCTCCAACCGACGCGATCACTGTCGCCTGGTTTTGGTCCGGATCTCCATCTTGAGCAGTGTCTCCGGCCACAAGTCATGCCGATACGGTGAGTCCTTCGATCTGTCGCTGCAATCCTTCCTATGCTCATCTGAGTTAACTTTCTGTTCGAGGGATTTGTGGTGTAGGATTGTGGTGAGGAGGAACATTTTTGCTGGAGCTCACAATGGGTTGTGATATTAGGGGGGGGATCGATCATTAGCTGTGATTTGCCTTTGGTTGAACGAGGATCCTGTTTGGATAGTGATCCAGGAGCCGGTGAACAGAGGAAGGGGTGGCTGCCGAGGGTTTTGGGGTAATTTCCTGATCTGGAGCACAGCCAAAGTTGACTGTGTGATCGTTGTGGTGGAGAGTGCTCCCATTCTAATTTACAGTGGTTCAAGAGAATAGAGGTAACGATGTGTGGAATTTTGATTAATTAAATTTGGTACAAACTTATACGATTGATTGGCTTGATTGCTAGGTTTAGCTAATCTGATGGGATTTGCTTGTAGTTAAACTGACTGGGCAGATTAGGTTTCTCGCAAATTGGATCAAGAAACTGTGAAGGGAAGCTAAACTTGGTAAGTACGAATTCGGATTATTATAGATGTGATGTTAGATCTATAGCCGGTTATTATTGGATTCATTGAGTAATAGTCGATGGAAGAGGTGTAGTTGCTATAGATCTGATGGATGGATTTGTATATTTGTCGTGTACTTGAATTTAATTGTAAATGATGATATTTACAGGACGTGGATACGAGGCAGATCCACAGAAGGGAAGATATTTATTTCGCAGAGCTATTTAACAGGTGGGTAATTTCCTACCTGGTCCGGGTAGATGTATTGCATTCAGATTTAGTCATAGATATGAACATGTTAGGTGTTCATATTACCTTGACCCTGCTCTTTTTATCGTATGCTTGATACTTTACCGTTGGCTATTAACTCCATTGCTGATATCATGTTTATTTTATCATGATTAGGAGTTATATATATAGGTAATGTAAGTAACTTAGAATTTGTTTAAGTTAAGTGCAAATAGTAAAGTCCGGATGACAACCTGATTGTACATTGGGCAAAAAGATCATCCGTAGCTAGATAATGTCTTTAACCTAGGGTTAGTTCTAGTACCCTTAGGTTGTATGTTACCACCGAACATGTATTGTGTAAGTAGTCAGGGGAATGATACTTAGTGTGTCACTACGGACCGGTGGTCCTAGCTTGTTATAATCAGATGAGTACGACTCTTTACAGGATAGAGAGTGCGTCCATCAGTTGAGTACGACTCTCTACAGGATAGAGAGTGCGTCGATTAGATTGGTATGACTCTCTACAGGATAGAGAGTATTATGATCAGTTGAGTACGACTCTCTGTAAGATAGAGAGTGCGTTGATCTGGTTAGTATGATTCTCTGTAGAATAGAGAGTCTATGGTGGATGTCTGTATGTGAGACATTGCATTCATGCATTTGCATGCACGCTGGCGACGAGGTCTCCCTTGTGGTTGAGAGTGTCGCCAGTCATCCTGCCTCCACGGTTACTCATAGGAGGAGTCACCCGTGTGAGGGCAGAGCATTGTGGTGCCGCACTCTACCACTATAGACAGTGGTAGTTGGATTTGCATGCCGTAGTCCTGCGTGTGTGGCACTCGACCACTCATGGGTAGTGACTATCAGAGTGACCAACAGCAGGGACCCCCATCGTGTAGCTTGCTCTTTACGCTTATATGCTACTCGATCATACTGCCCACTCGGCCACTCGAGAGTAGTGGTTGGTGTTGAGTTGGGACAGTTGTCATGCTCGAGCCACCGAGGCCACACTGGGGTCGTGGTAGCTTTAGGGTGAGCCGACATGACCATGCATGCTGCATTGCCGACTTATGACATTTTTGTATATTGCCATATATATACATATATGCATGTGTATATATATATATATATATATATATGGATGATTGTGATTAGTATACATATATAGATGCAGTCTATATATATATGCTTATTGTGATGTTGCATTTGAGTGTATTATGTTTGTTGCATTTGATTGTACATCATATCCATGCATGTTTCTTGCATATGTTATACAGTTGTGTCGGATACTGGTATGTGTTGGACAGACCATAAATACCTTGACCTGTAGCATGAGTAGATTATGAGTTGGTATTACTCTTCCTGTTATATATATGTTGGATATATGTTCAGGTTGAATCAGAGTAGCGTAGCAGACTTCAGGTATGTCTGCATTTTTCGTTGTTCATTTGGTTAGACGGTATATGCTTGTATTTGTATACTATACTGATATACCTGTTGTACATCTAGATATGTCATTGAAATACATGTGATATTACATATATACATGTTTTCTATTACCTGCTGAGTTTTACTCACCACCCCCACGGACCCTAGGTTTTTCTCACGCCTGTGAGTAGCAGGACTTGAGCACCGTGGACATCGTCTCATCTCAACCCCGAGAGTCCAGATTCTTGGTGTTCTCTTTGGTGTTACGTTATGGATTTGTTTTATGTGATGTACACACATGTTGGTGCGGGTTTTGTCGAGGTTTTCTTTATGTTCTAGTGTTAGTCATACCGGTATGCATGTGTGGGATTATATTGTTGTGGTATCGTTTCCGCTGTGTATTTGTTGTGGTAGTTATTTTTATGTTGTTGTGGTTTGGTGATATTGTTATATATATTGTTGTTATTGTGGGCCTACGAGCCTTGTATTAACCCGAAATGTTGCCACGTATAGGGGAGATATCGTCAGTTTGATTTTTGGCTCGGCATGCTCTCGGGGCGTGACAACTTTAGTGGTATCAGAGCCCAAGGTTCTGCGATGCCATACAATGATGTTTTTGTGTCGAGTCTTGGATTCTCGGGAGTCGATTTATTCGGTTTTGGTTTTTTGAGATGAGATGGACAGAGGCCTGAGCTCCAAGCAGCACGAGGTAAGAATTCCTGATAACTTATGGTTTAGTAGATATTTATCTAAACTTGATTAGTAGGTGTATACAATATAGTTATGACATTTGTGCAGACTTGTAGTAGGGGTCGTCCACCGAGGCGACCAACCGGAGTGACCTTTAGGATTTATACTCCCGGTTATGTTGGCTACGCATTTAGATGCTTACACCAGGGAATAACCTGTTGTGTGTTGGTTATTGTTCGGAACCGTGGTATGAGTTGACCATGGGAACGACCTGTTAAGTCTGTGAGTCTTGAACCTGTGTCGAAAAGGTGATTTACCTTTGAGAGCCGACTGATATCGAGTCGGAAAACAAGGGCCAAGTCGTCACATTTATTATGGAAATCAGAGACTACAGTCTTAGAGATTTCCACAAAATGTGCTAGTCAGATCATTACCTGTGGGTAATGAACAGACTTGTAGACTATTGTGATGCAGATAGCGGAAGGCTAGGTTACGATGTTTCATAGGGATTTTATCCCTGAGTTATTCGTACGGAGTTGTATAACTTTGAGGGTACTTTTGAGTACTTAACTCATGTCATACCGAGAAAGAAGAGTTGTTTGCATACCATTATCGGGATCAAGCCGGTATTTGGTGATAAATGCAGAAAAATAATCCTCGGAAAATAATATATCACTTATCATGGATTAGTGATGTTGAAAGAGTGTATTCCCCCGTGTCACTTTTAGTGACACATTGTAAGGAATTCTTGAGCTTCAAGAAAGGGTGATCGGTTAGTAATAGTGTACTGTGCAGAGTCGTGAGACTTGCGGAGGTTACGACCACCTAATAGTTCAAGAAGATGAATGAATGATTTAAGCCACCCAGAGTTATTGACTTATAGTTGGATGTGATGCCGGGATCTTCTACCAGATCCTGTCGGAAGACGTTGGATTGAGACAGGAGTTTAGAAATGACTCCGTACAAGGGTTTAAGAGTTGGAGACGGATAGGCAAATATTGCAGGTTAACTTAATAGAGTTTGAAGTCTCCGACTGTGGGATAAAGAAGTAAGATCAGGGTCACAGACCTTGAGCTACTTTTTGATTATAGAAGACCAATCGCAGACCATCAGAATGTTCTTGTGGATATCAGCAAAATCAGAACAAAGACTTCGAAGGGATTATGTGCATGTAGTGCAGATCACGAAGACACGCTGGCTAGATTATCCGTTGGAACAGTTCAGTTGTTGCTATTGTTGAGCAACCAGTACAGTGAAGGAGGTGTACTTTGAAGACTCAGTTGAAGACTACCAATGGTGTTCCAGAAGGATGATGCGCCGTCTCGACAGCAGAGATCAACACCGAAGATTGGGTTATTTCATCAGCATCGACCTACTACCTCAGGCGTGGTTGGAGTTCCTTGATACTCCCCATCAGCAGAGATCAGCACAGAAGAAGTATCAGCAGAAGACATCTTAGAAGACTCATGCAGACAACAATAACAGTTACCCTCAGATGTGGATTGGCTTGGTACAGAGGAGAGAGTATACGACGATGGTCGTATCTATTCGGTAATCTTAGGGATGTGATCAGATGATCCAGGGAAAATCCCCAAGGCATTCATCGCAGAAATGCGACCGTTTTGTCACGGACTGTTGGATCTGATCTTATTCTCTTCGGAGAAAGGCCGAGACCTGCATGGAGCCTTTGGGATCGGATCGATAGATATTTCATCGTTCAGGGTATTACTCTAGTTTTACCCTCTGGGTTAATATATTGGGAGATACTTGTAGTTTATAGGTATCTTTGTCTAGAACATTCTCAACTGAAGTAGAAGGGTCCTTTACATCGACTCGTGGGTCGGTAGTATCTCTACTGTCATGTGAAATGTGGACCAACAATTAAGAAGTTAAGGGATACCCTTCGACTCTGATAGACATACTTTTATTGTGGACATATCCTTACGGATGGTCAAATTGTTGAAAGTATGGTATGCTTTCGGATGTGCGTATAATCTGAGAGTATTCGGATGTAGTTTCGAATGAACTCCAAGGCTTGCCGTTGTATAGGCAAGTGGAGTAGGCGATCGAAATGATTGCGGAAATAGTTCCGATATCGAAGATCCTATACCGGGTGATAATTCGACTGGTATAAGTGTTACTAAACACTATAGAAATTGGAAGAATGTGAGTTGCGATTATAGGAGAAGTTGGAAGGGATATTTATCTATCCCAGTATTCCTCCTTGAGAAGATCTGAAACTCTTTATTGAAAGAGAGATGAACCTTTAAAATTATGCATCGATTATCGATGATGGAATGCGATAGTTGTTGAAAGTGAATATCCTCCGTTGGGGATAAATGATCTGTTTAGATCAGCAAAAGACACCTGTGTATACTCTAAGGTTGGTTTACGACTGGAGTACTGATATTGTAGTGACATGATTGTTGGTGCAATCGACCCAGGTCACGATTGACCAGGACTCGAGTTTGACTCGAGTGATGTTTTGATGTTTCGACAAAAACATATGACAATGTAATTGTCATTTGGTAAAGTCCAAGTCTTGAGTACTTGGCATGGAAAGTCCAAGTGGGACACTTGGCATTGGGAAAAGTCCAAGCATGGGTCTTGGCAATGTAAAGTCCAACATGGGTTAGCAAGGAAAGTCCAAGCATGGTCTTGGCATGAAAAGTCCAATATGGGTTGGCAAGGAAAGTCCAAGCATGGTCTTGGCATGAAAAGTCCAACATGGGTTGGCATGGAAAGTCCAACATGGGTTGGCAAGGGAAAGTCCAAGCTTGAGTCTTGACATTTGGAAAGTCCAAGGGGATTGATATTGGCGGCGTAAAGTCCAAGCGGAGTCTTGGCAGCATAAGTCCAATGGTTGGCAGCGTAAAGTCCAAGCGGAGTCTTGGCGGCGTAAGTCCAATGTGCCTTGGCGGTGTAGACACTGTTAGCATGACATAGCCGATGGAAGCACCTGAAGGCTAGCGCGATGGATGAACAAGTCATGGATGACTTGGAGGGATCCGAGAGGCGTGAGGCTGATGGAGGTGGCTAGAAGGCTTAGGTCTAGGCTAAGGGTGGTCTAGCAAGTATGGGGGAACCATACTTGGGTTAAAACCTCATGTTTGAGGTGTGCCCGGCCCGGTGCCATGTGGCGGTCGACCGAAATCAACTAGGGTTTGATCGCGGGTTATGACCTAGCTGATCGCCGAGTTGGCGGCCGATCGATGAGCTCAGCGATGATCGATCGTGTAATCAGTCGACTGGTGCTCGAGAAATCGGCTACAGAATGGAGTCGAGACTCGACTGGTCGAGTGAGGACTCCATCAGTCGACTGATGGTCACAATCAGTCGACTGATGAAGGTTCCGTTGGACTTATCCAGCGTGGATCTAGCCGTTGTCTCACGACAACAGTGGCATCAGTCGACTGATGGTCCCGATCAGTCGACTGATCGACTTTTTTCCAGCACAGGTTGAAGCTATATATAGAGCTCGTGATGGAGGAAAAACAAAAGGGTTCTTTGAGGCGATTTGGGGCGAGTTGCTGCTGCAATT
The DNA here is from genome assembly GCA_025175895.1 of Wurfbainia villosa. Taxonomy (NCBI): domain Eukaryota; kingdom Viridiplantae; phylum Streptophyta; class Magnoliopsida; order Zingiberales; family Zingiberaceae; genus Wurfbainia; species Wurfbainia villosa. Next base: position 4,779,205 of record CM046005.1, read on the forward strand.
CAGGGTCTCCAAGTGCTACTCGATCAACCTAGCGATTAAGCATTCAAGAGCATTTGTAAAGTGTTTTTCTTTACTAGTTTTGCTTTGTATTTCATTGTATTCGCTTGTAGCTTTTGATTATTGTTGTAATCATCCTATACGAGGTTTTTCCGCCTCCGGATTGTTCCGAGAAGGAGTGTTTATTAGTGTTTGCGTGTGCATCACTAGAGCTCGTAGAGCTCGATCCGTGGAGTAGGAACCTTGAGGTTCCGAACCACGTTACATACTCGTGTTCGTGTGTGATTGTATATTTCGTTATTGCTTTCATTATCTATATTTCGCTGCGCTAACGAAATTGTAGACACGAATGCGATCGATTTTCGACAACTTGAGATTGAGGCTATTCACCCCCCCTCTAGCCGTTCCAAATATCCCTAACAAGTGGTATCAGAGCCTGGTGGCTCTTCAACGGATTAACAACCGGGAGCAAGACGCTAGAGGGTGAAGATGGAATTCCAAGACAAGCTTGGATGGGATATCAATACTCCACCTCCATATGATCCAGAAGATTTTCCGGCGTGGAGAGCAAGAATGGAAACATTCTTGATGATGAACATAGAGGATTGGTTCATCCTCGTTGAAAGCCTTGAACCCCCTAGGGATAAGAAGGGAAATGTCCTAAAATTGAAAAAGTGGACCCAAGAGCAACACCAAAAGCTCAAGATCGAAATTAAGGTAACGAAACTTTTGGAAGATTTAATCCCTAATGATGTTTTGTGCAAGCTAGGGGATTACATGTATGCCAAGGAGCTATGGAGAAAATTGGCAAGATTCCATGAGGAGAGCTCATCCTCAAGTGAAAGTGAGGAATCGGAAGTTGAGATGGAGTCAACTTCCGGATCGGAGAAAGAAGAAGTAGAAGAGATGGAAGAAGCATCTACTTCTAGGATTGAGGAGGATAGACCATCCTCTACACCGGAGCAACCTCAAGAAGAGCCTTCAACATCCGATCAAGATGAGGAAGCTCAAAATTCAACTCCGGCACCTACCACCACCCTAGGTAACTCAAACACTTTATCTTTCAATAAAAATCATATTATGTGTTTTGAGTGTAGGGGATTTGGGCACTATAAGAGCAAGTGCCCAAAGAAGGTTAGGAAAGCTCCACCGGCACCAAAGGCCAAGGATGCCGGTCCCTCAAGTCAAAAGAGCAAGGAGCATATTATATGCTTCAAGTGCAACTCAAAGGGACATTATCGGAGTCAATGTCCAAGGGGAAAGAAGAAAGGGCAAGAAGGAGCAACACAAGTAGGGGGAGCCTCCAAGGCAAACCCTAAGGTAAAATTTATTAATACACCTTCAATTTCTAGGGATAAGAAGCATGCTAGGAATAATTTTAATAGTCTTGCTATTGTGCATGAAAAGCATGCTAGAAATAATAGATATATTTGCCTAGGAGCTAAGAGTGTTCACTTAGGAAATAAGAAGAAATTTGGGACTAATGTCCCTAAAAATATATTACCTAAGGAAAGCATTAAGAAAATAGGAGAACATCTAGGCTTTAGTGCTAAGAAATCTAGACATATGCCTAGAAATAAAAATATCTCAAGAGAAAATGAAAAATAAAAAATTGAGATATTAGAAAAGGAAAATCAAGCCTTGAGATCAAGGCTTGAAAAACTTGAAAAGACCCTTAAGGTTATGCAAAATCAAATGCAAGGGTCAATTAGTCAAACTTCTAGGTCCAAAAGTCAAAGTCAACACCTAGGACCTAAGAGTCAAAAGTCAACCAAGGGCAAGCAAGGTTTGGGTCACAAACCTAAGCCTAAGGTGGCTTACCATAGTGTTCCATTTGATTATGGAACACAAACTAGGTCTAGGAAGACTAAGGTCAATAGGGAAGTCATCCCTAGAGTTGACCAAGGGTTGTGCCTAGTGGCTAAGGTTTCTAGGAAACCTAGGGTGACCACTAAGAAGGTTGCAAGGGGAGTTACCCCTAGAATCAACTTAGGTAAGACCCAAATGACCAAGGCTAATAAGCCTAGGAGGGTCATTAGGAAGGTATCTAAGGAGGTTATCCCTAAGGAATACCTAATTAACCCTAGGAGCTCAAATCGGTTTTGGGTTCCTAAGAGCGTGATTGATTCACGCTAGATGGGTTTGTTAGTGAAAGCCCTAGAGCCAATCATATGATGATTGTTGTATGGACTTTATTGTATCATATTCCTATTTATAAAGGCATGGTTATTATATTTACTTGTATTGGTGCCAAATAACTAAATATAATAATGTCCTTGAGTAGTAGGTTCTTATCTATATCAATCGATTGGTTGAATCGATAATGAGATGATATATAGAACACTACTCTTAATCAATACTAGTCGAGTATTAACATTCAGGGACAGTGTTAATTCGTAGAGACTAGCATGTAGGTCAACAAGATGACTTGATCTCTGAAGTCATGGATATGAGATATCAAGTTGACACATGGGTATGCATTGGAGAATGTATCTTGAATGACGCCATGAGAAAGTATCATGGATCGTTATATGAGTGTCATATACTTTCTCATGTGGCTATTAGTATGACTATTAGTCCTTAGACACTGAAGTCACCATGGTTCCCTACATAAGGAGTTGCATACTTTGGCTTCGTCAAACGTCACCCGTAAATGGGTGGACTATAAAGGCGATTACTGGGTATGTAACGAATTATGCGGAGGGATGTGAGTGATGTAGATGGGATCTATCCCTCCTATATGACAGGGGTGACATCGATATTCTTGATAGAGTGAGACCACGAAGTGCATGGCCATGCCCAAATGAGTCAATATGAGATATTGAGCTCATTTGATTAGAGTGAGTCTACTTGGAGTTCAAGATATCGATTGTCTGGGGATGACACGGTCTATGCCTCGATTGGTCAATCTAGATGTCAAGGATAGAGGACATTGTCACATATTGTGAAGTCACAATTAGTAGTCATGAGTGATGTGTTGGAGCTCAACATTCTTGTAACTTGGGTAGCAATGATGTGTTGCTAGATACCGCTCATTGCTTATGTTCCTAAATCGGTTTAGGGACATTGCCAACGTTACAAGAACCTATAGGGTCACACACATGAGAGCAATTAGATGGAGATTAGGTTCATATGATGAACCATGAGGATTAGGTTCATGGGATGAACCAAATTGGATTAAGAGTAATCCAAATTAGACTAATTGAGTTAGACTCAAGTTGATTCAAGTGTTGAATGAGTCTAATTGAGATTTGATTCATCAAATCAATTTAAATTAATGAATAGAGATTCATTATATTAAATTGACTTGAGTCAAGTGGTTAGATTTGATCAACCATGGGAGATTAGAGGTCAAGTTTGACTTGACTTGAGAGGGAAGTTGAAAGGTCAAGTTTGACTTGACCAAATGCCATGTCATGATGATGACTAGGCATGGCCGCCAATGATGATGCTCCACATCATCATTGACTTGTCAATTAGTGCCACATCATGAGGGAGACCAAGGGTCATGGGAGTTACATGCATGCATGTAACTCCCTCCATGAAGTGGCCGGCCACCATTTGGGGGTTATGTGAGTGAAAATTCATTTGGTGAGTAATCACTCATTACTTCATCTTCTTCCTTGGGAATTTTCCTCTCAAGCCTCCCTCTCCTTCCTCTCTTTGGCCGAACCAACCAAGGAGTGCTAGCACACTCAAGGTTGAGTTTTCTTCCACCTATTGCTTGTGTGGATACCATAGAGGAGTGTGCACTTGACACTACGAGCGGGATTTGAAGGGGGCATCGATCAAGGGTAACATCCTTATCTCTTAGTTCTAAGGTAGATCTAGAGGATTTTGTAAGCACATACATGTAATTAGTTTTAATACTTCTTCGCACGGATCCGCGGGTCGACTTCCGGGGTTTCCGCAAACGCAAAAAGCGGCGCCTGAAAAGCCCAACAAAGCTGGTATCGAGCCACGCATGGAAGCATGTATGTGTTTCGTTTTTGTATTTTTTATATTAGATATAAAAATTACAGATTTTATGTTTCTGTAAATTTCTAATTTTATAGAATTTTGGGTATTTTTCTCAGAGAGTCGAAGCAACGAGTGTTGGGACACTCGTAGGCTTTCAACTGGCCGAGAAAACTCTCCGAATCGGTGAGTTCTCGCTTTAGGTTTTTGGGACAGCGACTTAAGTCACTGTAGGATCGTTGTAGGGACACTCAAGTTTATTTTATGCAGTAGGGCGCTGCCCCTATCCCCGAAAGGCCATGTCCCGCGATCGCGCTAGAAACCGCTTAGCGGGACTGCTTTGAGAGATGACTCATAAATTCGAAATAAATTAGGAAAAATTATAGAAATTTTCTGTAAAAATACATAATTTTGAATTATGTATGATTCTGTGATTGTCATGGCCCAATAACCCACTAGGATTGGATTATGTGTGTTGTAATTCATAATACTACCGCACGCTTTGTGGTCAGGCGTGTTGTAAAATGTTTGCGACCGCGCGCCGCACCTCTTCTTTAATATTCTAGTTGTAAATAGTTTAAGACTCGAATGTAACTCGAGTTTCAGATTTGTAATGTACAAAATGGAGCGGTGGAAAGTCCACTTGAAGACGAGCTTACGAGAAGGGTGACGATTTACACATGGCGGTCAAAGGAAGCGCTTGGAGAAGCCGCTAGCCTTAGGTTGACCGTCCGATCTTCTCATTGGCTTGAGAAGATCGTAGTAGGGCCATGACTATATCACATTTAATTATATATATATATATATGTTGATATATATATATTTAATTGATTTATGCTTGTATGTATGTGATGCATGCTAGTGTAAAAAATGCTTGTATGTATATGATGCATGCTAGGTTAATTTTCTTGTATGTATATGATGCATGCTAGAATAATGAATGTATGTATATGATGCATGCTAATATAGGATAATAAAGGCCTAAATGCATATAAGATACACATTACGATTAGATTAGATCATAATCGAATCAACTCGAAAATGCCTACCGAGCCTTGATACCCATCACTACCTCGATCATTTGTTGTTGTTGAATCTGCCAAAGCAGAGCAACGCATATTATCTTGGTAGGGTGCGGAGGGACAATCTTGGTCCCGCCTATCACGACTCGGGTTAGAGTAAGCTCAATTAGATTGAGCAAAACTAGTTAACTCAATTGGATCGAGTAGAACTATAGGCATATTCCAATCGTTGGAAAGATAGGTTAAGATCGCATTTACACTAAATCTTGGGCGATTTAGCCAAAGCTAACTCAAGGTCTTTTGTAAATGTGGGTCTTAATCCTATAAACAAGAGTTGCATAGAGATGTAATCGGTAATGTGTTACCCACCGATCGTACTAAGTCTTGGGCGATTTAGCCAAAGCTAACTCAAGGCTTAGTATGATGTGGATCTTGTCCCACAAGAATTATAGCTAGTTTGTATGAATCAAGTAAATGTGGTTTGACCACATCCATAACTCGATTCTATAAAATTCCTATAATTCAGTGGGAGCATCATTTGATTAAAGGCCTAATTAAATGATAAAAGGAATATGATATTAATTCTCTGCATTGTATGTTGTAGATTACTATGTCAAACAACACGAACACTCTCTCTCTGCGATCTGTCCTTGAGAAGGACAAGCTCAATGGAGCAAATTAGTTAATCCTAGAAGCTGGTGAAATCAGTTTACAAGACCTAGAAGGCGGTTAACTTTTACACGAGTATTAGTTAATCCTTTTGGAGTGGATAAAAGGATGATGTATGCAGATGCATCGTTTCAGGGATCGGAGCGATTCCGATGTAGTTGAATGAGGCGTACCTTATGCTTACGTCAGTTAAGAAACTACGAGATAGTCTGTCATATACATGACGTGACTTTAGTAATTATTATCTGGATTTGTAGTTGTATGGAGAAGAAGTGCTCCTTGAATTTAACAAGCTACTGGGTAGCTACAATGGAGTTGCTGGAGCGCGAACAGTTGCAACAATTGCAACAAGGGAGATTGATCGCTATAGTCTTCCATGCACTTACAACGTGTGTGGAGTGTATCTTGGATGGTTGATAGATTTCTCTTTTGAGAAAATAACTCCCCGTCTCTGATAAAGATAGTGGGTTTCGAAGTTGCAGTGTTTAAGAAAGAGTTGCTACAAAAATCACATCATTCGAGATGGGCTATATACCTTCGAGGTACTCATATGTACCGAGAGTTGAAATGCTTATACTGGTGGAATGGTATGAAGAGAGATACCGCAGACTTTGTTGCTGAATATATACTATACCAGCAGGTGAAGGCTGAACATCAGAAACTCGCTGAATTGCTCTAGGAAATTCCGATTCCGGAATGGAAGTGGGAGCATATCACTATTGATTACGTTACGGGATTGCTTAGAACTTGTAAAGGACATGATGCGATTTGGGTGATCGTGGATCGATTAACCAAATCCGTCCTTTTCCTTCCTATTTGTGGGACGGACTCGTTGGATCGTCTGACAGAGTTGTACTGTCGAGGGATTATCAGATTGCGTGGGGTACTTTTAAGGACCATATCCGATAGAGATTCGGGATTTACCTCACGATTTTGGCAGAGTCTGCATCAGAATATGAGCACAGAGCTTCGGCTTAGTGCAACGTTTCATCCATAGATTGATGGACAGTCTGAGCGTATGATTCAGACATTGGAGAATCTATTGAGATCCTGTGTCATGGATTTCAGAGGCAGTTAGGAGGACCACGTTCATTCAGTGGAATCTGCCCATAACGACAGAAGAGTTATGCAGACCGGAGGCGAAGACCTTTAGAAATTATCAGTTGGGGAATAGGTACTTCTGCGTGTTTCACCTTCGAAAGGGGTGAAACGATTTGGGTCGCAAGGAGCGACAGTTGGGGAGCAAAACCATCCGACTCGTAAAAGTTGGATGACAGCGTCATACGGATGAGGAGGCTACATGGGAGCTGAAAGATATTATTCGAGCTCGATACCCTCATATGTTTACTAGAGGTAAGTGGGCATTACGGAAATTTTGGTATTGGCCCTTACATTTAAGTACGAAATTTGGGGACCAAATTTTTATTAGTGGGGGAGAATGTAAGATATCGGAATATATATATATATATATATATATATATATATATATATATATATATAGAATTGTTGATTAATAAATTGTCTTATAGAATTTTTCAAGAATTTTTTTAGAATTTTTTCTGGATTTAAACGGGAGTGTTATGGACATTTCATGGGGATAAAGCGAGTAGGCTTTTGTAAAGCCTATTTAGACTATCTACTGGAAATTAATAGGTTTAATTCTCCCGATTCCTTATGTTTTCCCCCGATCGACGTTTCCTAAATTCCCGATTTCCTCCATTCTCAATCGTGACTTTCTCCATTCTCCCGTGCGCAACCTCACCGTTCCCTCTTCTTTTCCTCGCTCGATCTCCGCCCAATCTCTATCTCTCTCTCTCAATTTCTTGCCACTGCCATCCCCTCTCTCGAACCCATACGAGCGTCGGCCGCTCCCCGTTATTCTCCCGATCGAGCGCCGTCGCAAAGCCTGATTGCCGTCATCGTCTTCGGCCTCCCGATTGTGCGCCACTTCGGGCGCCGACTATGCCTCCTCATGACGTCGTCACCCCATTCCACCTTGAATCCGAGCCGACCAGACTTCGCCGCTTGCCTGAGCTCCTTCCCGTGCTTGTTGCTGCCGCCTCTGCTCCACTCGTCGACGCAACTCGTCTCCTTCCTCAGCCACCACCGCGAGCTCCTCCAACCGACGCGATCACTGTCGCCTGGTTTTGGTCCGGATCTCCATCTTGAGCAGTGTCTCCGGCCACAAGTCATGCCGATACAGTGAGTCCTTCGATCTGTCGCTGCAATCCTTCCTATGCTCATCTGAGTTAACTTTCTGTTCGAGGGATTTGTGGTGTAGGATTGTGGTGAGGAGGAACGTTTTTGCTGGAGCTCACAATGGGTTGTGGTATTAGGGGGGGGATCGATCATTAGCTGTGATTTGCCTTTGGTTGAACGAGGATCCTGTTTGGATAGTGATCCAGGAGCCGGTGAACAGAGGAAGGGGTGGCTGCCGAGGGTTTTGGGGTAATTTCCTGATCTGGAGCACAGCCAAAGTTGACTGTGTGATCGTTGTGGTGGAGAGTGCTCCCATTCTAATTTACAGTGGTTCAAGAGAATAGAGGTAACGATGTGTGGAATTTTGATTAATTAAATTTGGTACAAACTTATACGATTGATTGGCTTGATTGCTAGGTTTAGCTAATCTGATGGGATTTGCTTACAGTTAAACTGACTGGGCAGATTAGGTTTCTCGCAAATTGGATCAAGAAACTGTGAAGGGAAGCTAAACTTGGTAAGTACGAATTCGGATTATTATAGATGTGATGTTAGATCTATAGCCGGTTATTATTGGATTCATTGAGTAATAGTCGATGGAAGAGGTGTAGTTGCTATAGATCTGATGGATGGATTTGTATATTTGTTGTGTGCTTGAATTTAATTGTAAATGATGATATTTACAGGATGTGGATACGAGGCAGATCCACAGACGTGAAGATATTTATTTCGCAGAGCTATTTAACAGGTGGGTAATTTTCTACCTGGTCCGGGTAGATGTATTGCATTCAGATTTAGTCATAGATATGAACATGTTAGGTGTTCATATTACCTTGACCCTGCTCTTTTTATCATATGCTTGATACTTTACCGTTGGCTATTAACTCCATTGCTGATATCATGTTTATGTTATCATGATTAGGAGTTATATATATAGGTAATGTAAGTAACTTAGAATTTGTTTAAGTTAAGTGCAAATAGTAAAGTCCGGATGACAACCTGATTGTACATTGGGCAAAAAGATCATCCGTAGGTAGATAATGTCTTTAACCTAGGGTTAGTTCTAGTACCCTTAGGTTGTATGTTACCACCGAACATGTATTGTGTAAGTGGTTAGGGGAATGATACTTAGTGTGTCGCTACGGACCGGTGGTCCTAGCTTGTTATAATCAGATGAGTACGACTCTTTACAGGATAGAGAGTGCGTCCATCAGTTGAGTACGACTCTCTACAGGATAGAGAGTGCGTCGATTAGATTGGTATGACTCTCTACAGGATAGAGAGTATTATGATCAGTTGAGTACGACTCTCTGTAAGATAGAGAGTGCGTTGATCTGGTTAGTATGATTCTCTGTAGAATATAGAGTCTATGGTGGATGTCTGTATGTGAGACATTGCATTCATGCATTTGCATGCACGCTGGCGACGAGGTCTCCCTTGTGGTTGAGAGTGTCGCCAGTCATCCTGCCTTCACGGTTACTCATACGAGGAATCACTCATGTGAGGGCAGAGCATTGTGGTGCTGCACTCTACCACTATAGACGGTGGTAGTTGGATTTGCGTGCCGTAGTCCTGCGTGTGTGACACTCGACCACTCATGGGTAGTGACTGTCGGAGTGGCCAACAGCAGGGACCCCCATCATGTAGCTTGCTCTTTATGCTACTCGATCATACTGCCCACTCGGCCACTCGAGAGTAGTGGTTGGTGTTGAGTTGGGACAGTTGTCATGCTCGAGCCACCGAGGCCACACTGGGGTCGTGGTAGCTTTAGGGTGAGCCGACATAACCATGCATGCTGCATTGCCGACTTATGACATTTTTGTATATTGCCATATATATACATATATGCATGTATATATATATATGGATGATTGTGATTAGTATACATATATAGATGCAGTCTATATATATATGCTTATTGTGATGTTGCATTTGAGTGTATTATGTTTGCTGCATTTGATTGTACATCATATCCAAGCATGTTTCTTGCATATGTTATACAGTTGTGTCGGATACTGGTATGTGTTGGATAGACCATAGATACCTTGACCTGTAGCATGAGTAGATTATGAGTTGGTATTTGTAACATCCCAAATTTTAACTCCTATATTTTTATTAGAGAAAAATAGAAATAAGAATAAAAATAGGAATAATAAAAATAGGAATAGAATAATAATAATAATAAAAAAGAATAAAAATAATTAAGAATAGGAATTAAAAAAAAATTGAATAAATAGTTCGTTAGCCGAGGCTCGAACAATGAACCGTCGATTTAGGGGAATAGACTCCCTACCACTAAGTCATAAGATTACCAATGGATAAGATATAACAAAATATATCTATAGGCGAAAAAAAAGAAAGATTGATTAATTTGACTAATTATTTAAAGGGGCAATTAGGTTAAGAAAAATTCTAATTTTTATATATATATATTTTTCTTATCTCTCTATAAAATCTCACGTTTCTCTCTCTCTCCCTCACGTCGCTTTCACTCTCTCTCCCTCACGCCGCTTCTCTCTCTCTCCCTCACGCCGCCTCTCTCTCTCTCATCCCTCTTTCTCTCTCTCGATCTCTCTCTCGTGTTCTAGCCGTCAGAGCAAGGAAAAAGGTTGTCTTTCCTTTGGATAATTCAAGAGGGGATTTTCAAGAGGGGTCTCTGCAAAGACTTGATAGAGTATCACGCTAAAGCAAAGAAACACATAGGAGGTCTTCTCTTTACAAAATCTAACAGTATAAATTGGTGAAAAGCGTAAGAGGTAAGTATTGCTCACCTGCAGTATAAGTAGTTATCGTATGTCACTGATATGTTTTTTCTGTGCTTGTTATTTCAGTTACATGGTTGAGCAGTTTATATGCATGTTATTTCCAGTTATGCATGATGTTTTCAGTTATGCGATTTTACCGTTATATTATGGGTAATTCAGCATCATGTTGAGATCCAAGATAAGAATGTGATTTATGATCATGCATGTTGTAGATGAGTTGTAGCTTACAATTATATGCATGATGTAGAGTAAGATGTAAAAATATTTTCTTTATAAAGAAAATTTAAAGATGCTCTCCGTTCGAATTGGGGATTAAGAGCACAACGATCTTCAGTATGCTCCCCATTTCAGTTTTGGGGGTCAAAAGCATAATGATCTTTATGGTGCTCCCCATTTGTGATTTAGGGGATTAAGAGCATTTCCTTCAGTATGTATAAAAATATAAGTATAAAGGAAGTATTTTACTTTTTGACAGGGCATGTACTGTGCATCGTTTACCACAGGTAGAGGCCCTGGTTTGATTACCCTAGTAGGTTCGGTGGTTGGCCACCCCGGCCTATTAGGAATGCGCGCATTGGTACTATGTCGGGCCCATATCCAGGATGATTATTATTTTGAAGTATCAGTATAAGTATAAGTAAAAGATTTCAAAGTTAATCATTTCAGTTCAGATACACTGTTTATAAGTTTTAAAATACTTAAGAGCATGGTTTATACAAGAGACATGTATTCAAAATTATGATTTCCAGTTGTGCTTGCATGTGTATCAATGTATCAAGGGTAAGAGAACTAGTTGCATGATTTCATACAGTGCATATTTTTGTGAGCATAGAAAGTACTTACTAAGCGTTATTGCTTACAGTTTACATTTCCTTATACTGCAGATAAAGGTAAAGAAAAGCTTCAATAAGGTGGCATGGCGGATGAAGTGCTGGGTGTGTGTGGCGACGGAACAGTGGAAATAAAAGATCCTAAGTGCAGATGTCTAACCCAGATTTTTAATTTTTAATTGTTTTTTTTATATTGTTGAAGTTCAACTGGATTGCTTATGGTTGAGACCAAAGAATGCTAGAGTCATGTTGGGTTAGTCTTAATACTTGCATGTCATGTGAAGATCTTGAAATTGTTATTATTTAAGTGATGTCAAGGTCCTTATGATCATATTAGTTGTTAGCATATTGCGTTAGTATATTGCATGAATTTAAGAATAAGACAGTAAAGTAGTGACATCTCCCCTGGTAGAGAGTGGAAAGACTAGGGGGGGTGTTACAAGATGGTATCAGAGCGAGTTTCCGCCCTTCCGTCACACACACATCGAGCATCAGTCCTGCCGCCTCCAAGTAAGCAAGTATTTATCTGCTTTATTTACTTTATGAGTAGTAAGGAATGCTTCTTTTAAGTTAAACATGCTCACTTAGAATGTTCTCTTTGAGTTTAACATGCTTGTATATATATATATATATATATATATATAAGTATGATAGACAGTAAATAATAGAGCATATCTAGATATGTATGTGAAGATGATAAAAAGTAGTGATAATAACCTTATAGTGGTTTCAGTTGATCATCCTATGATGAGTTCACGGAGTTCCGACAAGGGGATTTATCAGTAGAAAAAGCGGTAAAGAGATTCAATAGGTTGACTCGCCTATGTCCGGAACTGGTCAGTACTAAGAAGGAAAGAGTTAGGTTGATGCTAAAGATGTTGAGACCGGAGATAGCTTTGAATGTAGCTGGTAAAATTAATAGACCACAGACCACTGAAGAGCTAGTCAGTAGTGCGATAATCACAGAGCATTACATGAATAGTATCAAGCACCAGAAGCTAGCCTCGATAGAAAACAAAAGCCAGGGAAGTTCAGAAATTAAACCTCGGAGCGTAATTGAAGCGAAACAACAATGGCAAGAGGAAACAATGGAATAATGCAAAGGGAGGTTCAGCTCGTAAGCAGCCTACGTATCCAACATGTTCTAAGTGTGGGAGGAAGCATCCAGGAGTTTGCCGTCAGGGCGTGAACGGGTGTTATATATGTGGTGTCGAGGGACACTTCGCCAAACAGTGCCCCACTAAGACCAATCTGTCTCTGCCACCGTCTATTCAGTATGGAGGTAGACCAGCCCAGCTACATCGGATGCAGGGAGCACTGGAGGGTCCTTACATCAGCCAAGGAAGATTAGAGGCTCCATCAGTTACACCTAATGGCCGGATCTTCTCCCTCACCAAGGAAGAGGTAGCAAAAGCTTCTACGGTGGTTACAGGTCAGATACCTATCCTTAGTCAACATGCTACCGTACCGTTTGATACTGGGGCAACCCATTCTTTCATGTCTATGGTATTTGTTAAGAAGATAGATATAACTCCGGATACCTTAGATATTCAGTTTTTAACGACCCTACCTTCGGGTGAAATAATGACATCTACACACTGGTTGCGTGCCGTGCCGGTCAGAATTTCAGATAGAGAGCTTTATAATGATTTAATCTTGTTAGACATGCATGACTATGATGTCATCTTTGGAATGGACTTTCTTAGCAAGTACGGTGCTTCCATTGAGTGTAAATGGCGAAGGTTAGTATTCCAACCCGAGACCGAGGCCAAATTTGAGTTTATTGGAGAACCAAGGAAGAAGACTAAGAAGTTCTTGCCCACCATGGAAGCTCAGAAGATGCTAGCTAGTGGATGCACTGGGTATTTAGCACATCTAGTTAATACTAAGCAAGAAAGAAGCCAAAAGCTGGAAGAAGTCCCAATCGTATGTGACTACCCGAAAGTATTTCCTGACGAGCTACCAGGACTAGCACCTAGAAGGGAAGTTGAGTTTGAGATTGAACTTATTCCTGGTACCAACCCAATCTCAAAAGCACCCTATCGTATGGCTCCAGCTGAATTGAAAGAGCTTCAGGAACAATTACGGGAGTTATTGGACAAGGGATTCATCCGCCCTAGTCATTCCCCATGGGGAGCTCCAGTGTTGTTCGTGAAAAAGAAAGATGGATCTATGAGAATGTGCATAGACTACCGAGCCTTGAATCAAGTGACGATCAAGAATAAATATCCTCTGCCAAGGATAGAGGATTTATTTGATCAATTGAGGGGAGCCACAGTTTTCTCCAAGATTGACTTACGGTCAGGTTATCATCAAGTAAGAGTTAAAGAAGATGATATACCGAAAACAGCCTTCCGAACGAGGTATGGACACTATGAGTTCGTGGTCATGCGTTTCGGAGTGACAAATGCACCCGCTATGTTTATGGACTTGATGAATCGGATATTTAAGGAGTACCTTGACAAGTTTGTGGTTGTTTTCATTGACGACATCCTTATCTACTCGAGAACCCAGGAAGAACATGTCGAACACTTGAAGACAGTCTTGCAGACCCTTTAGCAAAGACAGTTATATGCAAAGTTCTCCAAGTGTGAGTTTTGGCTTGATCGAATATCGTTTCTGGGTCATGTTATTTCAAATGATGGAGTTATGGTAGACCCGACAAAGATAAAAGCAGTCAGTAATTGGGGCCAACCAAAGAATGTCAGTGAAGTCAGAAGTTTCCTCGGATTAGCAGGGTACTATCGAAAGTTTGTGGAAAACTTCTCAAGGATAGCTTCACCGTTGACGGTTCTTACCAGAAAGAACAAGAAGTTCGAATGGACCGAAGATTGTGAAAAGAGCTTCATTGAATTAAAGAGGAGGCTCACAAGTGCTCCAGTGCTTACCCTTCCAGAAAGTAATGAGGGATTTGACCTGTATAGTGATGCATCCAAGATGGGACTCGGAGCAGTACTTATGCAGAAGGGTAAAGTCATTGCTTATGCATCTAGACAACTCAAGAACTATGAAAAGAATTACCCCACTCATGACCTTGAGTTGGCAGCAGTGGTCTTTGCTCAGAAAGTTTGGAGACATTACTTATATGGAGTCCAATGCAAGATTTACACAGATCACCAGAGTCTGAAGTACTTTTTCACTCAGAAAGATTTGAATATGCGACAGCGTAGATGGCTTGAGCTAGTAAAGGACTATGACTGTGAAATCCACTACCATCCTGGAAAGGCAAACAAAGTAGCAGACGCACTGAGTAGAAAATCATGCGCCACTTTGATGTCCGTAGCAACACTATCCCAACCACTGAAAAAAGAGATAATGAATTTTGGAGTTGAGATCATTTCTGGACAGCTCTCCGCCTTGACCATAGTACCTACACTGTTTGAGGATATATTAGCGAGACAGGACAAAGATCCTAGCATCCAAAGGATCAAGCAGGAAATCCAAGAAGGGAAGGATGAAGGATTCCGTGTCTCTGATAGTGGGGTATTATATTTGGATGAACGCCTATGTATCCCCAACGACCCAGACTTAAGAAAGAAGATCTTAGAAGAAGCTCATGGGACCCCATATTCGATGCATCTTGGATCCACCAAGATGTATCAAGATATGAAAGGGAAATTCTGGTGGCTTGGTATGAAGAGGGACGTGGCTAAGTATGTTAGCACTTGCCTGACATGTCAGAGAGTGAAAGCCGAACACCAAAGACCAGGAGGAGTTCTACAACCTATCCAGATTCCAGAATGGAAGTGGGAGGAACTAGCCATGGATTTCATAGTAGGATTGCCCAAAACAACCAATGGCTACGATTCTATTTGGGTAGTTGTCGACAGATTGACAAAGTCTGCTCACTTCATGCCTATCAGAATATTATACTCCATGGAACAGTTAGCCCAGTTATATGTCAAGGAAGTGATTAGACTGCATGGAGTACCTAAGACCATTATCTCTGATAGAGATAGTCACTTCACTTCACACTTCTGGGAGTGTATTCAGATAGCCCTCGGCACTAAGCTACGATTCAACACTGCATTTCATTCTCAGACAGATGGGCAAACAGAAAGAGTGAATCATATTTTGGAGGACATGCTCAGAGCTTGTGCCTTAGATTTTAAAGGAAGATGGTGCAAATATTTGTGTTTGGCAGAGTTTGCCTATAATAATAGTTATCAAACCACAATTAGAATAACACCTTATGAAGCCTTGTATGGAAGGACATGCAGACGCTATCTGTTGGTATGAGGGTGGTGAAAAAAAAATGGGACTCAAGATTGAATTTATAGATGACGTCACCAAAGCCATAAAGAACATACGTCAAAGGATAGAGACTGCCCAAAGTCGGTAGAAGAGTTACGCCGATGTTCGACGCAGACCCCTAGAGTTCCAAGTCGGAGATTCAGTGTTCATTAAGGTAACTCCTATGAAAGGGGTAATGAGATTTGGGAAGAAAGACAAGTTAAGTCCCAGATATGTAGGCCCCTATCTGATCACCAAGAGAGTTGGTAAGATAGCTTATGAGCTAGAGCTACCACAGGAAATGTCAGCTATCCACAATGTATTTTATGTTTCAATGCTTAAGAAGCACGCCCCAAACACCAACCAAGTGATTGAGCCATAGATGGTACAGATTCAGACAGATCTAAGTTATGAAAATCGACCTATTCAGATAATAGATCGAGCAGTCAGGAAACTAAGAAATAAAGAAATACCGTTAGTAAAAGTCTTATGGCAAAGTCAAAGGGTTGAAGAAGCAACTGGGAGCGTGAGGATGACATGAAGCAAAAGTACTCAGTCGCTCTAAGTTTCGAGAACGAAACTTTTATAAGGTATAAGGATTGTAACATCCCAAATTTTAACTCCTATATTTTTATTAGAGAAAATAGAAATAAGAATAAAAATAGAAATAATAAAAATAGGAATAGAATAATAATAATAATAATAAAGAATAAAAATAATTAAGAATAGGAATTAAAAAATTGAATAAATAGTTAGATTAGAGGCTAATAATGAACCGTCGATTTAGGGGAATAGACCCCCTACCACTAAGTCATAAGATTACCAATTGATAGGATATAACAAAATATATCTATAGGCGAAAAAAAAAGAAAGATTGATTAATTTGACTAATTATTTAAAGGGGTAATTAGGTTAAGAAAAATTCTAATTTATATATATATATATATTTCTTATCTCTCTATAAAATCTCACGTTTCTCTCTCTCTCCCTCACGCCGCTTTTCTCTCTCTCTCCCTCACGCCGCTTCTCTCTCTCTCTCCCTCACGCCGCCTCTCTCTCTCTCATCCCTCTTTCTCTCTCTCGATCTCTCTCTCGTGTTCTAGCCGTCGGAGCAAGGAAAAAGGTTGTCTTTCCTTTGGATAATTCAAGAGGGATCTCCGCAAAGACTTGATAGAGTATCACGCTAAAGCAAAGAAACACATAGGAGGTCTTCTCTTTACAAAATCTTACAGTATAAATTGGTGAAAAGCGTAAGAGGTAAGTATTGCTCACCTGCAGTATAAGTAGTTATTGTATGTCATTGATATGTTTTTTCCGTGCTTGTTATTTCCAGTTACATGGTTGAGCAGTTTATATGCATGTTATTTCAAGTTATGCATGATGTTTTCAGTTACGCGATTTTACCGTTATATTATGGGTAATTCAGCATCATGTTGAGATCCAAGATAAGAATGTGATTTATGATCATGCATGTTGTAGATGAGTTGTAGCTTACAATTATATGCATGATGTAAAGTAAGATGTAAAAATATTTCCTTTATAAAGAAAATTTAAAGATGCTCCCCGTTCGAATTGGGGATTAAGAGCACAACGATCTTCAGTATGCTCCCCATTTCAGTTTTGGGGGTCAAGAGCATAATGATCTTTATGGTGCTCCCCATTTGTGATTTAGGAGATTAAGAGCATTTCCTTCAGTATGTAACAAAATATAAGTATAAAGGAAGTATTTTACTTTTTGACAGGGCATGTACCGAGCATCAGTTTCGCCAACGGGCCGAGGCCCTCAGTTTCAGTTACCCTAGTAGGTTCGGTGGTTGGCCACTCCGGCCTATTAGGAATGCGCGCATTGGTACTATGCCGGGCCCATATCCAAGATGATTATTATTTTGAAGTATCAGTATAAGTATAAGTAAAAGTTTTCAAAGTTAATCATTTCAGTTCAGATACACTGTTTATAAGTTTTAAAATACTTAAGAGCATGGTTTATAAAAAAAACATGTATTCAGAATTATGATTTCCAGTTGTGTTTGCATGTGTATCAATGTATCAAGGGTAAGAGAACTAGTTGCATGATTTCATACAGTGCATGTTTTTGTGAGCATAGAAAGTACTTACTAAGCGTTATTGCTTACAGTTTGCATTTCCTTATACTGCAGATAAAGGTAAAGAAAAGCTTCAATAAGGTGGCATGGCGGATGAAGTGCTGGGTGTGTGTGTGGCGACGGAACTGTGGAAATAAAAGATCCTAAGTGCAGATGTCTAATCTAGATTTTTAGTTTTTAATTGTTTTTTTTATATTGTTGAAGTTCAACTGGATTGCTTATGGTTGAGACCAAAGAATGCTAGAGTCATGTTGGGTTAGTCTTAATACTTGCATGTCATGTGAAGATCTTGAAATGGTTATTATTTAAGTGATGTCAAGGTCCTTATGATCATGTTAGTTGTTAGCATATTGCGTTAGTATATTGCATGAATTTAAGAATAAGACAATAAAGTAGTGACATCTCCCCTGGTAGAGAGTGGAAAGACTAGGGGGGGTGTTACAAGATGGTATCAGAGCGAGTTTCCGCCCTTTCGTCACACACACATCGAGCATCAGTCCTGCTGCCTCCAAGTAAGCAAGTATTTATCTGCTTTATTTACTTTATGAGTAGTAAGGAATGCTTCTTTTAAGTTAAACATGCTCACTTAGAATGTTCTCTTTGAGTTAAACATGCTTGTATATATATATATAGATATGATAGACAGTAAATAATAGAGCATATCTAGATATGTATGTGAAGATGATAAAAAGTAGTGATAATAGCCTTATAGTGGTTTCAGTTGATCATCTTATGATGAGTTCACGGAGTTCCGACAAGGGGATTTATCAGTAGACAAAGCGGTAAAGAGATTCAATAGGTTGACTCGCCTATGTCCGGAACTGGTCGGTACTAAGAAGGAAAGAGTTAGGTTGATGCTAAAGATGTTGAGACCGGAGATAGCTTTGAATGTACCTGGTAAAATTAATAGACCACAGACCACTGAAGGGCTAGTCAGTAGTGCGCTAATCACGGAGCATTACATGAATAGTATCAAGCACCAGAAGCTAGCCTCGATAGAAAACAAAAGCCAGGGAAGTTCAGGGGGTCAGAAACCTCAGAGCGGTAATTCGAAGCGGAAGCGAAACAACAATGGCAAGAGGAAACAATGGAATAATGCAAAGGGAGGTTCAGCCCGTAAGCAGCCTATGTATCCAACATGTTCTAAGTGTGGGAGGAAGCATCCAGGAGTTTGCCGCCAGGGCGTGAACGGGTCTTATATATGTGGTGTCGAGGGGTACTTCGCCAAACAGTGCCCCACTAAGACCAATCTGTCTCTGCCACCGTCTATTCAGTATGGAGGTAGACCAGCCCAGCTACATCGGATGCAGGGAGCACTGGAGGGTCCTTACATCAGCCAAGGAAGATTAGAGGCTCCATCAGTTACACCTAATGGCCGGATCTTCTCCCTCACCAAGGAAGAGGTAGCAAATGCTTCTACGGTGTTTACAGGTCAGATATCTATCCTTAGTCAGCATGCTACCGTACCGTTTGATACTGGGGCAACCCATTCTTTCACGTCTATGGTATTTGCTAAGAAGATAGATATAACTCCGGATACCTTAGATATTCAGTTTTTAACGACCCTACCTTCGGGTGAAATAATGACATCTACACACTGGTTGCGTGCCGTGCCGGTCAGAATTTCAGACAGAGAGCTTTATAATGATTTAATCTTGTTAGACATGCATGACTATGATGTCATCTTTGGAATGGACTTTCTTAGCAAGTACGGTGCTTCCATTGAGTGTCGTAAGCGAAGGGTAGTATTCCAACCCGAGACCGAGGCCAAATTTGAGTTTATTGGAGAACCAAGGAAGAAGACTAAGAATTTCTTGCTCGCCATGGAAGCTCAGAAGATGCTAGCTAGTGGATGCACTGGGTATTTAGCACATCTAGTTGATACTAAGCAAGAAAGAAGCCAAAAGCTGGAAGAAGTCCCAATCGTATGTGACTACCCGAAAGTATTTCCTAACGAGCTACCAGGACTAGCACCTAGAAGGGAAGTTGAGTTTGAGATTGAACTTATTCCTGGTACCAACCCAATCTCAAAAGCACCCTATCGTATGGCTCCAGCTGAATTGAAAGAGCTTCAGGAACAATTACGGGAGTTATTGGACAAGGGATTCATCCGCCCTAGTCATTCCCCATGGGGAGCTCCAATGTTGTTCGTGAAAAAGAAAGATGGATCTATGAGAATGTGCATAGACTACCGAGCCTTGAATCAAGTGACGATCAAGAACATATATCCTCTGCCAAGGATAGAGGATTTATTTGATTAATTAAGGGGAGCCATAGTTTTCTCCAAGATTGACTTACGGTCAGGTTATCATCAAGTAAGAGTTAAAGAGGATGATATACCAAAAACAGCCTTCCGAACGAGGTATGAACACTATGAGTTCGTGGTCATGCCCTTCGGAGTGACAAATGCACCCGCTATGTTTATGGACTTGATGAATCGGATATTTAAGGAGTACCTTGACAAGTTTGTGGTTGTTTTCATTGACGACATCCTTATCTACTCGAGAACCCAGGAAGAACATGTCGAACACTTGAAGACAGTCTTGCAGACCCTTCAGCAAAGATAGTTATATACAAAGTTCTCCAAGTGTGAGTTTTGGCTTGATCGAATATCGTTTCTGGGTCATGTTATTTCAAAAGATGGAGTTATGGTAGACTCGACAAAGATAGAAGCAGTCAGTAATTGGGGCCAACCAAAGAATGTCAGTGAAGTCAGAAGTTTCCTCGGATTAGCAGGGTACTATCGAAAGTTTGTGGAAAACTTCTCAAGGATAGCTTCACCGTTGACGGTTCTTACCAGAAAGAACAATAAGTTCGAATGGACCGAAGATTGTGAAAAGAGCTTCATTGAATTAAAGAGGAGGCTCACAAGTGCTCCAGTGCTTACCCTTCCAGAAAGTAATGAGGGATTTGACACAGATAGTGATGCATCCAAGATGGGACTCGGAGCAGTACTTATGCAGAAGGGTAAAGTCATTGCTTATGCATCTAGACAACTCAAGGACTATGAAAAGAATTACCCCACTCATGACCTTGAGTTGGCAGCAGTGGTCTTTGCTCAGAAAGTTTGGAGACATTACTTATATGGAGTCCAATGCAAGATTTACACAGATCACCAGAGTCCAAGTACTTTTCACTCGTAAAGATTTGAATATGCTGCAGATGGCTTGAGCTAGTAAAGGACTATGACTGTGAAATCCACTACCATCCTGGAAAGGCAAACAAAGTAGCAGACGCACTGAGTAGAAAATCATGCGCCACTTTGATGTCCGTAGCAACACTATCCCAACCACTGAAAAAAGAGATAATGAATTTTGGAGTTGAGATCATTTCTGGACAGCTCTCCGCCTTGACCATAGTACCTACACTGTTTGAGGATATATTAGCGAGACAAAACAAAGATCCTAGCATCCAAAGGATCAAGCAGGAAATCCAAGAAGGGAAGGATGAAGGATTCCGTGTCTCTGATAGTGGGGTATTATATTTGGATGAACGCCTATGTATCCCCAACGACCCAGACTTAAGAAAGAAGATCTTAGAAGAAGTTCATGGGACCCCATATTCGATGCAT
Source organism: Wurfbainia villosa (assembly GCA_025175895.1). NCBI lineage: Eukaryota > Viridiplantae > Streptophyta > Magnoliopsida > Zingiberales > Zingiberaceae > Wurfbainia > Wurfbainia villosa. The sequence goes on from CM046005.1 coordinate 4,800,550, forward strand.
CTTGTATCCACCAAGATGTATCAAGATATGAAAGGGAAATTCTGGTGGCTTGGTATGAAGAGGGACGTGGCTAAGTATGTTAGCACTTGCCTGACATGTCAGAGAGTGAAAGCCGAACACCAAAGACCAGGAGGAGTTCTACAACCTATCCAGATTCCAGAATGGAAGTGGGAGGAACTAGCCATGGATTTCATAGTAGGATTGCCCAAAACAACCAATGGATACGATTCTATTTGGGTAGTTGTCGACAGATTGACAAAGTATGCTCACTTCATGCCTATCAGAATATTATACTCCATGGAACAGTTAGCCCAGTTATATGTCAAGGAAGTGATTAGACTGCATGGAGTACCTAAGACCATTATCTCTGATAGAGATAGTCACTTCACTTCACACTTCTGGGAGTGTATTCAGATAGCCCTCGGTACTAAGCTACGATTCAACACTACATTTCATTCTCAGACAGATGGGCAAACAGAAAGAGTGAATCATATTTTGGAGGACATGCTCAGAGCTTGTGCCTTAGATTTTAAAGGAAGATGGTGCAAATATTTGTGTTTGGCAGAGTTTGCCTATAATAATAGTTATCAAACCACAATTAGAATAACACCTTATGAAGCCTTGTATGGAAGGAAATGCAGATCGCCTATCTGTTGGTATGAGGGTGGTGAAAAAAAAATGGGACTCAAGATTGATTTTATAGATGACGTCACCAAAGCCATAAAGAACATACATCAAAGGATAGAGACTGCCCAAAGTCGGTAGAAGAGTTACGCCGATGTTCGACGCAGACCCCTAGAGTTCCAAGTCGGAGATTCAGTGTTCATTAAGGTAGCTCCTATGAAAGGGGTAATGAGATTTGGGAAGAAAGACAAGTTAAGTCCCAGATATGTAGGCCCCTATCTGATCACCAAGAGAGTTGATAAGATAGCTTATGAGCTAGAGCTACCATAGGAAATGTCATCTATGCACAATGTATTTTATGTTTCAATGCTTAAGAAGCACGCCCCAAACACCAACCAAGTGATTGAGCCATATATAGTACAGATTCAGACAGATCTAAGTTATGAAAATCGACCTATTCAGATAATAGATCGAGCAGTCAGGAAACTAAGAAATAAAGAAATACCGTTAGTAAAAGTCTTATGGCAAAGTCAAAGGGTTGAAGAAGCAACCTGGGAACGTGAGGATGACATGAAGCAAAAGTACCCCGAGCTGTTCTAAGTTTCGAGAACGAAACTTTTATAAGGTATAAGGGATTGTAACATCCCAAATTTTAACTCCTATATTTTTATTAGAGAAAAATAGAAATAAGAATAAAAATAGAAATAATAAAAATAGGAATAGAATAATAATAATAATAATAAAGAATAAAAATAATTAAGAATAGGAATTAAAAAAAAAATTGAATAAATAGTTCGTTAGCCGAGGCTCGAACAATGAACCGTCGATTTAGGGGAATAGACTCCCTACCACTAAGTCATAAGATTACCAATGGATAGGATATAACAAAATATATCTATAGGCGAAAAAAAAGAAAGATTGATTAATTTGACTAATTATTTAAAGGGGTAATTAGGTTAAGAAAAATTCTAATTTTTATATATATATATATTTCTTATCTCTCTATAAAATCTCACGTTTCTCTCTCTCTCCCTCATGCCGCTTTTCTCTCTCTATCACTCACGCTTCTCTCTCTCTCTCCCTCACCTCATCCCTCTTTCTCTCTCGATCTCTCTCGTGTTCTAGCTGGCCAGAGCAAGGAAAAAGGTTGTCTTTCCTTTAGATAATTCAAGAGGGATTTTCAAGAGGATCTCAAAAGACTTGATAGAGTATCACGCTAAAGCAAAGAAACACATAGGAGGTCTTCTCTTTACAAAATCTTACAGTATAAATTGGTGAAAAGCGTAAGAGGTAAGTATTGCTCACCTGCAGTATAAGTAGTTATTGTATGTCATTGATATGTTTTTTCCGTGCTTGTTATTTCCAGTTACATGGTTGAGCAGTTTATATGCATGTTATTTCCAGTTATGCATGATGTTTTTGATTCTGTGATTTTTTATTATATTATGGGTAATTGATCATGTTGAGATCCAAGATAAGAATGTGATTTATGATCATGCATGTTGTAGATGAGTTGTAGCTTACAATTATATGCATGATGTAAAGTAAGATGTAAAAATATTTCCTTTATAAAGAAAATTTAAAGATGCTCCCCGTTCGAATTGGGGATTAAGAGCACAACGATCTTCAGTATGCTCCCCATTTCCGTTTTGGGGGTCAAGAGCATAATGATCTTTATGGTGCTCCCCATTTGTGATTTAGGGGATTAAGAGCATTTCCTTCAGTATGTATAAAAATATAAGTATAAAGGAAGTATTTTACTTTTTGACAGGGAATGTACTGCATCGTTTCACCTCGAGGCCCTCGATTGATTACCTAGTAGGTTCGGTGGTTGGCCACTCCGGCCTATTAGGAATGCGCACATTGGTACTATGCCGGGCCCATATCGAAGATGATTATTATTTTGAAGTATCAGTATAAGTATAAGTAAAAGTTTTCAAAGTTAATCATTTCAGTTCAGATACACTGTTTATAAGTTTTAAAATACTTAAGAGCATGGTTTATAAAAAAAACATGTATTCAGAATTATGATTTCCAGTTGTGTTTGCATGTGTATCAATGTATCAAGGGTAAGAGAACTAGTTGCATGATTTCATACAGTGCATATTTTTGTGAGCATAGAAAGTACTTACTAAGCGTTATTGCTTACAGTTTGCATTTCCTTATACTGCAGATAAAGGTAAAGAAAAGCTTCAATAAGGTGGCATGGCGGATGAAGTGTTGGGTGTGTGTGTGGCGACGGAACAGTGGAAATAAAAGATCCTAAGTGCAGATGTCTAACCCAGATTTTTAGTTTTTAATTGTTTTTTTTATATTGTTGAAGTTCAACTGGATTGCTTATGGTTGAGACCAAAGAATGCTAGAGTCATGTTGGGTTAGTCTTAATACTTGCATGTCATGTGAAGATCTTGAAATGGTTATTATTTAAGTGATGTCAAGGTCCTTATGATCATGTTAGTTGTTAGCATATTGCGTTAGTATATTGCATGAATTTAAGAATAAGACAGTAAAGTAGTGACATATCCCCTGGTAGAGAGTGGAAAGACTAGGGGGGGGGTGTTACAAGATGGTATCAGAGCGGGTTTCCGCCCTTCCGTCACACACACATCGAGCATCAGTCCTGCCGCCTCCAAGTAAGCAAGTATTTATCTGCTTTATTTACTTTATGAGTAGTAAGGAATGCTTCTTTTAAGTTAAACATGCTCACTTAGAATGTTCTCTTTGAGTTAAACATGCTTGTATATATATATATAGATATGATAGACAGTAAATAATAGAGCATATCTAGATATGTATGTGAAGATGATAAAAAGTAGTGATAATAGCCTTATAGTGGTTTCAGTTGATCATCTTATGATGAGTTCACGGAGTTCCGACAAGGGGATTTATCAGTAGACAAAGCGGTAAAGAGATTCAATAGGTTGACTCGCCTATGTCCGGAACTGGTCAGTACTAAGAAGGAAAGAGTTAGGTTGATGCTAAAGATGTTGAGACCGGAGATAGCTTTGAATGTAGCTGGTAAAATTAATAGACCACAGACCACTGAAGAGCTAGTCAGTAGTGCGCTAATCACGGAGCATTACATGAATAGTATCAAGCACCAGAAGCTAGCCTCGATAGAAAACAAAAGCCAGGGAAGTTCAGGGGGTCAGAAACCTCAGAGCGGTAATTCGAACCGGAAGCGAAACAACAATGGCAAGAGGAAACAATGGAATAATGCAAAGGGAGGTTTAGCCCGTGAGCAACCTACGTATCCAACATGTTCTAAGTGTGGGAGGAAGCATCCAGGAGTTTGCCGTCAGGGCGTGAACGAGTCTTATATATGTGGTGTCGAGGGACACTTCGCCAAACAGTGCCCCACTAAGACCAATCTGTGTCTGCCACCGTCTATTCAGTATGGAGGTAGACCAGCCCAGCTACATCGGATGCAGAGAGCACTGGAGGGTCCTTACATCAGCCAAGGAAGATTAGAGGCTCCATCAGTTACACCTAATGGCCGGATCTTCTCCCTCACCAAGGAAGAGGTAGAAAATGCTTCTACGGTGGTTACAGGTCAGATATCTATCCTTAGTCAGCATGCTACCGTACCGTTTGATACTGGGGCAACCCATTCTTTCACGTCTATGGTATTTGCTAAGAAGATAGATATAACTCCGGATACCTTAGATATTCAGTTTTTAACGACCCTACCTTCGGGTGAAATAATGACATCTACACACTGGTTGCGTGCCGTGCCGGTCAGAATTTCAGACAGAGAGCTTTATAATGATTTAATCTTGTTAGACATGCATGACTATGATGTCATCTTTGGAATGGACTTTCTTAGCAAGTACGGTGCTTCCATTGAGTGTCGTAAGCGAAGGGTAGTATTCCAACCCGAGACCGAGGCCAAATTTGAGTTTATTGGAGAACCAAGGAAGAAGACTAAGAAGTTCTTGGTCGCCATGGAAGCTCAGAAGATGCTAGCTAGTGGATGCACTGGGTATTTAGCACATCTAGTTGATACTAAGCAAGAAAGAAGCCAAAAGCTGGAAGAAGTCCCAATCGTATGTGACTACCCGAAAGTATTTCCTAACGAGCTACCAGGACTAGCACCTAGAAGGGAAGTTGAGTTTGAGATTGAACTTATTCCTGGTACCAACCCAATCTCAAAAGCACCCTATCGTATGGCTCCAGCTGAATTGAAAGAGCTTCAGGAACAATTACGGGAGTTATTGGACAAGGGATTCATCCGCCCTAGTCATTCTTTATGGGGAGCTCCAATGTTGTTCGTGAAAAAGAAAGATGGATCTATGAGAATGTGCATAGACTACCGAGCCTTGAATCAAGTGACGATCAAGAACATATATCCTCTGCCAAGGATAGAGGATTTATTTGATCAATTAAGGGGAGCCACAGTTTTCTCCAAGATTGACTTACGGTCAGGTTATCATCAAGTAAGAGTTAAAGAGGATGATATACCGAAAACAACCTTCCGAACGAGGTATGAACACTATGAGTTCGTGGTCATGCCCTTCGGAGTGACAAATGCACCCGCTATGTTTATGGACTTGATGAATCGGATATTTAAGGAGTACCTTGACAAGTTTGTGGTTGTTTTCATTGACGACATCCTTATCTACTCGAGAACCCAGGAAGAACATGTCGAACACTTGAAGACAGTCTTGCAGACCCTTCAGCAAAGACAGTTATATACAAAGTTCTCCAAGTGTGAGTTTTGGCTTGATCGAATATCGTTTCTGGGTCATGTTATTTCAAAAGATGGAGTTATGGTAGACTCGACAAAGATAGAAGCAGTCAGTAATTGGGGCCAACCAAAGAATGTCAGTGAAGTCAGAAGTTTCTGATTAGTTGTACTATCGAAAGTTTGTGGAAAACTTCTCAAGGATAGCTTCACCGTTGACGGTTCTTACCAGAAAGAACAAGAAGTTCGAATGGACCGAAGATTGTGAAAAGAGCTTCATTGAATTAAAGAGGAGGCTCACAAGTGCTCCAGTGCTTACCCTTCCAGAAAGTAATGAGGGATTTGACCTGTATAGTGATGCATCCAAGATGGGACTCGGAGCAGTACTTATGCAGAAGGGTAAAGTCATTGCTTATGCATCTAGACAACTCAAGGACTATGAAAAGAATTACCCCACTCATGACCTTGAGTTGGCAGCAGTGGTCTTTGCTCTGAAAGTTTGGAGACATTACTTATATGGAGTCCAATGCAAGATTTACACAGATCACCAGAGTCTGAAGTACTTTTTCACTCAGAAAGATTTGAATATGCGACAGCGTAGATGGCTTGAGCTAGTAAAGGACTATGACTGTGAAATCCACTACCATCCTGGAAAGGCAAACAAAGTAGCAGACGCACTGAGTAGAAAATCATGCGCCACTTTGATGTCCATAGCAACACTATCCCAACCATCAAAAGAGATAATGAATTTTGGAGTTGAGATCATTTTGGACAGCTCTCGCCTTGACCATAGTACCTACCTTTGTTTGAGGATATATTAGCGAGGCAGACAAAGATCCTAGCATCCAAAGGATCAAGCAGAAATCCAAGAAGGGAAGGATGAAGGATTAGTGTCTCCGATAGTGGGGTATTATATTTGGATGAGCGCCTATGTATCCCCAAGCGACCGGACTTAAGAAAGAAGATCTTAGAAGAAGCTCATGGGACCCCATATTCGATGCATCTTTGATCCACCAAGATGTATCAAGATATGAAAGGGAAATTCGTGGCTTGGTATGAAGAGGACGTGGCTAAGTATGTTAGCACTTGCCTGACATGTCAGAGAGTGAAAGCCGAACACCAAAGACCAGGAGGAGTTCTACAACCTATCCAGATTCCAGAATGGAAGTGGGAGGAACTAGCCATGGATTTCATAGTAGGATTGCCCAAAACAACCAATGGCTACGATTCTATTTGGGTAGTTGTCGACAGATTGACAAAGTCTGCTCACTTCATGCCTATCAGAATATTATACTCCATGGAACAGTTAGCCCAGTTATATGTCAAGGAAGTGATTAGACTGCATGGAGTACCTAAGACCATTATCTCTGATAGAGATAGTCACTTCACTTCACACTTCTGGGAGTGTATTCAGATAGCCCTCGGCACTAAGCTACGATTCAACACTGCATTTCATTCTCAGACAGATGGGCAAACAGAAAGAGTGAATCATATTTTGGAGGACATGCTCAGAGCTTGTGCCTTAGATTTTAAAGGAAGATGGTGCAAATATTTGTGTTTGGCAGAGTTTGCCTATAATAATAGTTATCAAACCACAATTAGAATAACACCTTATGAAGCCTTGTATGGAAGGAAATGCAGATCGCCTATCTGTTGGTATGAGGGTGGTGAAAAAAAAATGGGACTCAAGATTGATTTTATAGATGACGTCACCAAAGCCATAAAGAACATACATCAAAGGATAGAGACTGCCCAAAGTCGGTAGAAGAGTTACGCCAATGTTCGACGCAGACCCCTAGAGTTCCAAGTCGGAGATTCAGTGTTCATTAAGGTAGCTCCTATGAAAGGGGTAATGAGATTTGGGAAGAAAGACAAGTTAAGTCCCAGATATGTAGGCCCCTATCTGATCACCAAGAGAGTTGGTAAGATAGCTTATGAGCTAGAGCTACCACAGGAAATGTCAGCTATCCACAATGTATTTTATGTTTCAATGCTTAAGAAGCACGCCCCAAACACCAACCAAGTGATTGAGCCATAGATGGTACAGATTCAGACAGATCTAAGTTATGAAAATCGACCTATTCAGATAATAGATCGAGCAGTCAGGAAACTAAGAAATAAAGAAATACCGTTAGTAAAAGTCTTATGGCAAAGTCAAAGGGTTGAAGAAGCAACCTGGGAACGTGAGGATGACATGAAGCAAAAGTACCCCGAGCTGTTCTAAGTTTCGAGAACGAAACTTTTATAAGGTATAAGGGATTGTAACATCCCAAATTTTAACTCCTATATTTTTATTAGAGAAAAATAGAAATAAGAATAAAAATAGAAATAATAAAAATAGGAATAGAATAATAATAATAATAATAAAGAATAAAAATAATTAAGAATAGGAATTAAAAAAAAAATTGAATAAATAGTTCGTTAGCCGAGGCTCGAACAATGAACCGTCGATTTAGGGGAATAGACTCCCTACCACTAAGTCATAAGATTACCAATGGATAGGATATAACAAAATATATCTATAGGCGAAAAAAAAAGAAAGATTGATTAATTTGACTAATTATTTAAAGGGGTAATTAGGTTAAGAAAAATTCTAATTTATATATATATATATATTTCTTATCTCTCTATAAAATCTCACGTTTCTCTCTCTCTCCCTCATGCCGCTTTTCTCTCTCTCTCCCTCACGCCGCTTCTCTCTCTCTCTCCCTCACGCCGCCTCTCTCTCTCTCATCCCTCTTTCTCTCTCTCGATCTCTCTCTCGTGTTCTAGCCGTCGGAGCAAGGAAAAAGGTTGTCTTTCCTTTAGATAATTCAAGAGGGGATTTTCAAGAGGGATCTCCGCAAAGACTTGATAGAGTATCACGCTAAAGCAAAGAAACACATAGGAGGTCTTCTCTTTACAAAATCTTACAGTATAAATTGGTGAAAAGCGTAAGTGGTAAGTATTGCTCACCTGCAGTATAAGTAGTTATTGTATGTCATTGATATGTTTTTTCCGTGCTTGTTATTTCCAGTTACATGGTTGAGCAGTTTATATGCATGTTATTTTCAGTTATGCATGATGTTTTTTCGATTTTTTAGGTAATTCAACATCATGTTGAGATCCAAGATAAGAATGTGATTTATGATCATGCATGTTGTAGATGAGTTGTAGCTTACAATTATATGCATGATGTAGAGTAAGATGTATAAATATTTCCTTTATAAAGAAAATTTAAAGATGCTCCCCGTTCGAATTGGGGATTAAGAGCACAACGATCTTCAGTATGCTCCCCATTTCAATTTTGGGGGTCAAGAGCATAATGATCTTTATGGTGCTCCCCATTTGTGATTTAGGGTATTAAGAGCATTTCCTTCAGTATGTATAAAAATATAAGTATAAAGGAAGTATTTTACTTTTTGACAGGCATGTACTGCATCATCGGTTTACCGCGAGGCCCTCGATTTGATTACCCTAGTAGGTTCGGTGGTTGGCCACCCCCGCCTAATAGGAATGAGCGCATTGGTACTATGCCGGGCCCATATCCAAGATAATTATTATTTTGAAGTATCAGTATAAGTATAAGTAAAAGTTTTCAAAGTTAATCATTTCAGTTCAGATACACTGTTTATAAGTTTTAAAATACTTAAGAGCATGGTTTATAAAAAAAGCATGTATTCAGAATTATGATTTCCAGTTGTGCTTGCATGTGTATCAATGTATCAAGCGTAAGAGAACTAGTTGCATGATTTCATACAGTGCATGTTTTTGTGAGCATAGAAAGTACTTACTAAGCGTTATTGCTTACAGTTTGCATTTCCTTATACTGCAGATAAAGGTAAAGAAAAGCTTCAATAAGGTGGCATGGAGGATGATGTGCTTGGTGTGTGTGTGGCGACGGAACTGTTGATATATATGATCCTAATTGCAGATGTCTAATATAGATTTTTAGTTTTTAATTGTTTTTTTTATATTGTTGAAGTTCAACTGGATTGCTTATGGTTGAGACCAAAGAATGCTAGAGTCATGTTGGGTTAGTCTTAATACTTGCATGTCATGTGAAGATCTTGAAATGATTATTATTTAAGTGATGTCAAGGTCCTTATGATCATGTTAGTTGTTAGCATATTGCGTTAGTATATTGCATGAATTTAAGAATAAGACAGTAAAGTAGTGACATCTCCCCTGGTAGAGAGTGGAAAGACTAGGGGGGGTGTTACAAGATGGTATCAGAGCGAGTTTCCGCCCTTCCGTCACACACACATCGAGCATCAGTCCTGTCGCCTCCAAGTAAGCAAGTATTTATCTGCTTTATTTACTTTATGAGTAGTAAGGAATGCTTCTTTTAAGTTAAACATGCTCACTTAGAATGTTCTCTTTGAGTTAAACATGCTTGTATATATATATATAAATATGATAGACAGTAAATAATAGAGCATATCTAGATATGTATGTGAAGATGATAAAAAGTAGTGATAATAGCCTTATAGTGGTTTCAGTTGATCATCTTATGATGAGTTCACGGAGTTCCGACAAGGGGATTTATCAGTAGACAAAGCGGTAAAGGGATTCAATAGGTTGACTACATGTCCGAATCGGTCGATCTTAAGAAGGAAAGAGTTAGGTTGATGCTAAAGATGTTGAGACCGGAGATAGCTTTGAATGTAGCTGGTAAAATTAATAGACCACAGACCACTGAAGAGCTAGTCAGTAGTGCGCTAATCACGGAGCCTTACATGAATAGTATCAAGCACCAGAAGCTAGCCTCGATAGAAAACAAAAGCCAGGGAAGTTCAGGGGGTCAGAAACCTCAGAGCGGTAATTCGAACCGGAAGCGAAACAACAATGGCAAGAGGAAACAATGGAATAATGCAAAGGGAGGTTTAGCCCGTAAGCAGCCTACGTATCCAACATGTTCTAAGTGTGGGAGGAAGCATCCAGGAGTTTGCCGTCAGGGCGTGAACGAGTCTTATATATGTGGTGTCGAGGGACACTTCGCCAAACAGTGCCCCACTAAGACCAATCTGTCTCTGCCACCGTCTATTCAGTATGGAGGTAGACCAGCCCAGCTACATCGGATGCAGAGAGCACTGGAGGGTCCTTACATCAGCCAAGGAAGATTAGAGGCTCCATCAGTTACACCAAATGGCCGGATCTTCTCCCTCACCAAGGAAGAGGTAGCAAATGCTTCTACGGTGGTTACAGGTCAGATATCTATCCTTAGTCAGCATGCTACCGTACAGTTTGATACTAGGGCAACCCATTCTTTCACATCTATGGTATTTGCTAAGAAGATAGATATAACTCCGGATACCTTAGATATTCAGTTTTTAACGACCCTACCTTCGGGTGAAATAATGATATCTACACACTGGTTGCATGTCGTGCCGGTCAGAATTTCAGACAGAGAGCTTTATAATGATTTAATCTTGTTAGACATGCATGACTATGATGTCATCTTTGGAATGGACTTTCTTAACAAGTACGGTGCTTCCATTGAGTGTCGTAAGCGAAGGGTAGTATTCCAACCCGAGACCGAGGCCAAATTTGAGTTTATTGGAGAACCAAGGAAGAAGACTAAGAAGTTCTTGCTCGCCATGGAAGCTCAGAAGATGCTAGCTAGTGGATGCACTGGGTATTTAGCACATCTAGTTGATACTAAGCAAGAAAGAAGCCAAAAGCTGGAAGAAGTCCCAATCGTATGTGACTACCCGAAAGTATTTCCTGACGAGCTACCAGGACTAGCACCTAGAAGGGAAGTTGAGTTTGAGATTGAACTTATTCTTGGTACCAACCCAATCTCAAAAGCACCCTATCGTATGGCTCCAGCTGAATTGAAAGAGCTTCAGGAACAATTACGGGAGTTATTGGACAAGGGATTCATCCGCCCTAGTCATTCTTTATGGGGAGCTCCAATGTTGTTCGTGAAAAAGAAAGATGGATCTATGAGAATGTGCATAGACTACCGAGCCTGGAATCAAGTGACGATCAAGAACATATATCCTCTGCCAAGGATAGAGGATTTATTTGATCAATTAAGGGGAGCCACAGTTTTCTCCAAGATTGACTTACGATCAGGTTATCATCAAGTAAGAGTTAAAGAGGATGATATACCGAAAACAACCTTCCGAACGAGGTATGAACACTATGAGTTCGTGGTCATGCCCTTCGGAGTGACAAATGCACCCGCTATGTTTATGGACTTGATGAATCGGATATTTAAGGAGTACCTTGACAAGTTTGTGGTTGTTTTCATTGACGACATCCTTATCTACTCGAGAACCGGGAAGAACATGTCGAACACTTGAAGGCAGTCTTGCGAACCCTTAAAGGCGATTATATACAAAGTTCTCCAAGTGTGAGTTTTGGCTTGATCGAATATAGTTTGGGTCATGTTATTTCAAAAGATGGAGTTATAGTAGACAGAAGCAAAGATAAAGCGGTCGATGGTAGGGGACCAAAAGAATGTCAGTGAAGTCAGAAGTTTCCTTGGATTAGCAGGGTACTATCGAAAGTTTGTGGAAAACTTCTCAAGGATAGCTTCACCGTTGACGGTTCTTACCAGAAAGAACAAGAAGTTCGAATGGACCGAAGATTGTGAAAAGAGCTTCATTGAATTAAAGAGGAGGCTCACAAGTGCTCCAGTGCTTACCCTTCCAGAAAGTAATGAGGGATTTGACCTGTATAGTGATGCATCCAAGATGGGACTCGGAGCAGTACTTATGCAGAAGGGTAAAGTCATTGCTTATGCATCTAGACAACTCAAGGACTATGAAAAGAATTACCCCACTCATGACCTTGAGTTGGCAGCAGTGGTCTTTGCTCTGAAAGTTTGGAGACATTACTTATATGGAGTCCAATGCAAGATTTACACAGATCACCAGAGTCTGAAGTACTTTTTCACTCAGAAAGATTTGAATATGCGACAACGTAGATGGCTTGAGCTAGTAAAGGACTATGGTATGAAATCCACTACCATCCCTGGAAAGGCAAACAAAGTAGCGAGACCGAGTAGAAAATCATGCGCCACTTTGATGTCCGTGAGCAACACTATCCCAACCCAAAAAATGAATTTTGGAGTTGAGATCATTTCTGGACAGCTCTCCGCCTTGACCATAGTACCTACACTGTTTGAGGATATATTAGCGAGACAGGACAAAGATCCTAGCATCCAAAGGATCAAGCAGGAAATCCAAGAAGGGAAGGATGAAGGATTCCGTGTCTCTGATAGTGGGGTATTATATTTGGATGAACGCCTATGTATCCCCAACGACCCAGACTTAAGAAAGAAGATCTTAGAAGAAGCTCATGGGACCCCATATTCGATGCATCTTGGATCCACCAAGATGTATCAAGATATGAAAGGGAAATTCTGGTGGCTTGGTATGAAGAGGGACGTGGCTAAGTATGTTAGCACTTGCCTGACATGTCAGAGAGTGAAAGCCGAACACCAAAGACCAGGAGGAGTTCTACAACCTATCCAGATTCCAGAATGGAAGTGGGAGGAACTAGCCATGGATTTCATAGTAGGATTGCCCAAAACAACCAATGGCTACGATTCTATTTGGGTAGTTGTCGACAGATTGACAAAGTCTGCTCACTTCATGCCTATCAGAATATTATACTCCATGGAACAGTTAGCCCAGTTATATGTCAAGGAAGTGATTAGACTGCATGGAGTACCTAAGACCATTATCTCTGATAGAGATAGTCACTTCACTTCACACTTCTGGGAGTGTATTCAGATAGCCCTCGGCACTAAGCTACGATTCAACACTGCATTTCATTCTCAGACAGATGGGCAAACAGAAAGAGTGAATCATATTTTGGAGGACATGCTCAGAGCTTGTGCCTTAGATTTTAAAGGAAGCTGGTGCAAATATTTGTGTTTGGCAGAGTTTGCCTATAATAATAGTTATCAAACCACAATTAGAATAACACCTTATGAAGCCTTGTATGGAAGGAAATGCAGATCGCCTATCTGTTGGTATGAGGGTGGTGAAAAAAAAATGGGACTCAAGACTGATTTTATAGATGACGTCACCAAAGCCATAAAGAACATACGTCAAAGGATAGAGACTGCCCAAAGTCGGCAGAAGAGTTACGCCGATGTTCGACGCAGACCCCTAGAGTTCCAAGTCGGAGATTCAGTGTTCATTAAGGTAGCTCCTATGAAAGGGGTAATGAGATTTGGGAAGAAAGACAAGTTAAGTCCCAGATATGTAGGCCCCTATCTAATCACCAAGAGAGTTGGTAAGATAGCTTATAAGCTAGAGCTACCACAGGAAATGTCAGCTATCCACAATGTATTTCATGTTTCAATGCTTAAGAAGCACGCCCCAAACACCAACCAAGTGATTGAGCCACAGATGGTACAGATTTAGACAGATCTAAGTTATGAAAATCGACCTATTCAGATAATAGATCGAGCAGTCAGGAAACTAAGAAATAAAGAAATATCGTTAGTAAAAGTCTTATGGCAAAGTCAAAGGGTTGAAGAAGCAACCTGGGAACGTGAGGATGACATGAAGCAAAAGTACCCCGAGCTGTTCTAAGTTTCGAGGACGAAACTTTTATAAGGTATAAGGGATTGTAACATCCCAAATTTTAACTCCTATATTTTTATTAGAGAAAAATAGAAATAAGAATAAAAATAGAAATAATAAAAATAGGAATAGAATAATAATAATAATAATAAAGAATAAAAATAATTAAGAATAGGAATTAAAAAAAAATTGAATAAATAGTTCGTTAGCCGAGGCTCGAACAATGAACCGTCGATTTAGGGGAATAGACTCCCTACCACTAAGTCATAAGATTACCAATGGATAGGATATAACAAAATATATCTATAGGCGAAAAAAAAGAAAGATTGATTAATTTGACTAATTATTTAAAGGGGTAATTAGGTTAAGAAAAATTCTAATTTATATATATATATATTTTTCTTATCTCTCTATAAAATCTCACATTTCTCTCTCTCTCTCCCTCACGCCGCTTTTCTCTCTCTCTCCCTCACGTCGCTTCTCTCTCTCTCTCCCTCACGCCGCCTCTCTCTCTCTCTCATCCCTCTTTCTCTCTCTCGATCTCTCTCTCGTGTTCTAGCCGTCGGAGCAAGGAAAAAGGTTGTCTTTCCTTTGGATAATTCAAGAGAGAATTTTCAAGAGGGATCTCCACAAAGACTTGATAGAGTATCACGCTAAAGCAAAGAAACACATAAGAGGTCTTCTCTTTACAAAATCTAACAGTATAAATTGGTGAAAAGCGCAAGAGGTAAGTATTGCTCACCTGCAGTATAAGTAGTTCTCGTATGTCATTGATATGTTTTTTCCGTGCTTGTTATTTCCAGTTACATGGTTGAGCAGTTTATATGCATGTTATTTCCAGTTATGCATGATGTTTTCAGTTACGCGATTTTACCATTATATTATGGGTAATTCAGCATCATGTTGAGATCCAAGATAAGAATGAGATTTATGATCATGCATGTTGTAGATGAGTAGTAGCTTACAATTATATGCATGATGTAGAGTAAGATGTAAAAATATTTCCTTTATAAAGAAAATTTAAAGATGCTCCCCGTTCGAATTGGGGATTAAGAGCACAACGATCTTCAGTATGCTCCCCATTTCAGTTTTGGGGGTTAAGAGCATAATGATCTTTATAGTGCTCCCCATTTGTGATTTAGGGGATTAAGAGCATTTTCTTCAGTATGTATAAAAATATAAGTATAAAGGAAGTATTTTACTTTTTGACAGGGCATGTACTGCATCGATTTACCGAGGCCCTCGATTTGATTACTAATAGGTTCGGTGGTTGGCCACCCCGACCTATTAGGAATGTGCGCATTAGTACTATGCCGGACCCATATCCAGGATGATTATTATTTTGAAGTATCAGTATAAGTATAAGTAAAAGCTTTCAAAGTTAATCATTTCAGTTCAGATACACTGTTTATAAGTTTTAAAATACTTAAGAGCATGGTTTATACAAGAGACATGTATTCAGAATTATGATTTCCAGTTGTGCTTGCATGTGTATCAATGTATCAAGGGTAAGAGAACTAGTTGCATGATTTCATACAGTGCATGTTTTTGTGAGCATAGAAAGTACTTACTAATTGTTATTGCTTACAGTTTGCATTTCCTTATACTGCAGATAAAGGTAAAGAAAAGCTTCAATAAGGTGGCATGGCGGATGAAGTGCTGGGTGTGTGTGGCAACGGAATAGTGGAAATAAAAGATCCTAAGTGCAGATGTCTAACCCAGATTTTTAGTTTTTAAATGTTTTTTTTTATATTGTTGAAGTTCAATTGGATTGCTTATGGTTGAGACCAAAGAATACTAGAGTCATGTTGGGTTAGTCTTAATACTTGCATGTCATGTGAAGATCTTGAAATGGTTATTATTTAAGTGATGTCAAGGTCCTTATGATCATGTTAGTTGTTAGCATATTGCGTTAGTATATTGCATGAATTTAAGAATAAGACAGTAAAGTAGTGACATCTCCCCTGGTAGAGAGTGGAAAGACTAGGGGGGGTGTTACAAGATGGTATCAGAGCGAGTTTCCGCCCTTCCGTCACACACACATCGAGCATCAGTCCTGCCGCCTCCAAGTAAGCAAGTATTTATCTGCTTTATTTACTTTATGAGTAGTAAGGAATGCTTCTTTTAAGTTAAACATGCTCACTTAGAATGTTCTCTTTGAGTTAAACATGCTTGTATATATATATATATATAAATATGATAGACAGTAAATAATAGAGCATATCTAGATATGTATGTGAAGATGATAAAAAGTAGTGATAATAGCCTTATAGTGGTTTCAGTTGATCATCTTATGATGAGTTCACGGAGTTTCGACAAGGGGATTTATTAGTAGACAAAGCGGTAAAGAGATTCTATAGGTTGACTCGCCTATGTCTGGAACTGGTCAGTACTAAGAAGGAAAGAGTTAGGTTGATGCTAAAGATGTTGAGACCGGAGATAGCTTTGAATGTAGCTGGTAAAATTAATAGACCACAGACCACTGAAGAGCTAGTCAGTAGTGTGCTAATCACGGAGCATTACATGAATAGTATCAAGCACCAGAAGCTAGCCTCGATAGAAAACAAAAGCCAGAAAAGTTCAGGGGGTCAGAAACCTCAGAGCGGTAATTCGAACCGGAAGCGAAACAACAATGGCAAGAGGAAACAATGGAATAATGCAAAGGGAGGTTCAGCCCGTAAGCAACCTACGTATCCAACATGTTCTAAGTGTGGGAGGAAGCATCCAAGAGTTTGCCGCCAGGGCGTGAACGGGTGTTATATATGTGGTGTCGAGGGACACTTCGCCAAACAGTGCCCCACTAAGACCAATCTGTCTCTGCCACCGTCTATTCAAGATGAGGTAGACGACCAATTCACTACATCGGATGCAGGAGCCGGAGGGTCCTTATATCAGCCAAGGAAGATTAGAGGCTCCATCAGTTACACCTAATGGCCGGATCTTCTCCCTCACCAAGGAAGAGGTAGCAAATGCTTCTACGGTGGTTACAGGTCATATATCTATCCTTAGTCAGCATGCTACCGTACCGTTTGATACTGGGGCAACCCATTCTTTCATGTCTATGGTATTTGCTAAGAAGATAGATATAACTCCGGATACCTTAGATATTTAGTTTTTAACGACCCTACCTTTGGGTGAAATAATGACATCTACACACTGGTTGCGTCTTGTCTGCAATTTCGAATTTATAATGATTTAATCTTGTTAGACATGCATGACTATGATGTCATCTTTGGAATGGACTTTCTTAGCAAATACGGTGCTTCCATTGAGTGTCGTAGTTAAGGGTAGTATTCCAACCCGAGACCGAGGCCAAATTTGAGTTTATTGGAGAACCAAGGAAGAAGACTAAGAAGTTCTTGCCCGCCATGGAAGCTCAGAAGATGCTAGCTAGTGGATGCACTGGGTATTTAGCACATCTAGTTGATACTAAGCAAGAAAGAAGCCAAAAGCTGGAAGAAGTCCCAATCGTATGTGACTACCCGAAAGTATTTCCTGACGAGCTACCAGGACTAGCACCTAGAAGGGAAGTTGAGTTTGAGATTGAACTTATTCCTGGTACCAACCCAATCTCAAAAGCACCCTATCGTATGGCTCCAGCTGAATTGAAAGAGCTTCAGGAACAATTACGGGAGTTATTGGACAAGGGATTCATTCACCCTAGTCATTCCCCATGGGGAGCTCCAGTGTTGTTCGTGAAAAAGAAAGATAGATCTATGAGAATGTGCATAGACTACCGAGCCTTGAATCAAGTGACGATCAAGAACATATATCCTCTGCCAAGGATAGAGGATTTATTTGATCAATTGAGGGGAGCCACAGTTTTCTCCAAGATTGACTTACGGTCAGGTTATCATCAAGTAAGAGTTAAAGAGGATGATATACCGAAAACAGCCTTCCGAACGAGGTATGGACACTATGAGTTCGTGGTCATGCCCTTCGGAGTGACAAATGCACCCGCTATGTTTATGGACTTGATGAATCGGATATTTAAGGAGTACCTTGACAAGTTTGTGGTTGTTTCATTGACGACATCCTTATCTACTCGAGAACCCAGGAAGAACATGTCGAACACTTGAAGACAGTCTTGCAAAGTTCTCCAAGTGTGAGTTTTGGCTTGATTGAATATCGTTTCTGGGTCATGTTATTTCAAAAGATGGAGTTATGGTAGACTCGACAAAGATAGAAGCAGTCAGTAATTGGGGCCAACCAAAGAATGTCAGTGAAGTCAGAAGTTTCCTCGGATTAGCAGGGTACTATCGAAAGTTTGTGGAAAACTTCTCAAGGATAGCTTCACCGTTGACGGTTCTTACCAGAAAGAACAAGAAGTTCGAATGGACCGAAGATTGTGAAAAGAGCTTCATTGAATTAAAGAGGAGGCTCACAAGTGCTCCAGTGCTTACCTTTCCAAAAAGTAATGAGGGATTTGACCTGTATAGTGAGGTATAAAAAGTGAAAATTCTATAAAACTTAGATGAGGAATAAAAAATTCTAAAATAAAATAATTTTAATAAGAAGAAATCTAAATGGATATGCAAAAGTGAAAAATGAGGAATATAATAAGATGCATGAAGTTATGAGTTTGAAAAAAGAAATAAAGAGGAAAAAATAAATTGGATTTTACAATAACAATGAACTTATATTAGTTAATATATATATTAAAAAAAAGTTGATTAGGTTCAAAAGTGTGAATAATGAATTGTAAATTGACTTTCTTATGATATGAAGAAGGATAAAAAGATTTTTAAAGATTGTAAGGTGATTTCTAGAAAAACTTAATTATCCAACATAGGTCAGTAGTATTGGATATATGCTTCAAATATAATATCAATAGAAGGAAAATGTACAATTAAAATTAAGTGATAGAAGTTAAATAATTAAAAATAAAATATATTTAAGGAAAAGGTAAGAGAAATACATAGTAATTCAAATACGATATGGAATAAGATAACATTAAAATTGAAAATAATAGCTAAAATTATCCTCGGTGAGTCAAAGAGATGTGCATTACCAATTAAAAAATTTTAGTAGTGGAATGAGAGAGTATATGAGAAAGTAAAAAAAGAGAGAGTAATCTATAAGGTATTATACACTTGTAAGAATGAGAAAAACTTTAAAAGTATACAGTAGTCAAGAAAGAAACTAAGAAAGTAGTAAATGAAGTCAAGATTAAAACTTTTGAATGTTTATATCAACGACTGAATATAAAAGAAGGAGAAAAGATATTTAATGAATAGTTAAAGTCAGATCATATCCAAATAAGATATATTAAAAATGAATACAATAAGATACTATTGAATGATCATGAAATAAAAGAATTATAGAAAGATATTTTCTTTAATTTTTTTAATGAAGGTAACAAACTTAATTTACATAATTTAAGTAGATTAAAGAACATGAAAATTTAAAATTTTTATCATAAATTCAAACTTCAGAAGTATAATTTTTTAAATGAGATGCAAAATAAAAAAAATAGTTCGACAATGATATTCTAATAGAAATATGAAAATGTCTAGGGAAGCAAGATAATAAATGATTTACAAAATTATTCAATTTGATATTGAAAACGAAAAGAATTTTTGATTGCTAGAGATAAGTACACTAATTTTTTTTTGTATAAAATTAAAGGATGCATGTAAAATTATATAAATTATAGGGCCATACCATGAAATTTTAGAAAAAAATAATAAAAAAAGACTAAGAAAGAAAACTACAACGATTGAAAATCAATTTAGAATTATACTTAGAAGGTTGATAATAATATATATATATATATTTAAAGTTAATTTATTAAAAAGTATCGGGAATAGAAGTAAGACTTATATATATGATATTCGTCGACTTAAAAAAAAACTTACGATGGAGTCTCAAGAAGAATTGTATGAAGAATTCTAAAAAAAAGTATTAGTATAGCGTATATTGAAATATTAAGAATTTGTATGAGAATATAAAAATAAAAGTGAATATTATAGGTGGATTAATTAAAGTATTTCTCATAAAGATAGTTACATCAATAATTTGATCTAAATCCTTATCTTTTTTTATACTAATCATGAATGAATTTACTAGACACATTCAAGATATATATGATATCATGGTACATGTTATTTATAGATGATATTATTTTGATAGATGAGATACGTGAGAGATTGAATGTTAAACTCGAATCTTGACAGAAAATATTGAAAGTTAAATGTTTTAGGCTATGTAGACTAAAGACAGAATGTATAAAATTTAAGTTTAGTAATATTAGACATAATGAGACAATTGTTAAGATAGGAGATGATGAATTATTTGTAACTGAGATTTTTAAGTATTTAAGATTATATTTGTAAAAGGATA
Organism: Wurfbainia villosa; assembly: GCA_025175895.1. Classification (NCBI taxonomy): domain Eukaryota; kingdom Viridiplantae; phylum Streptophyta; class Magnoliopsida; order Zingiberales; family Zingiberaceae; genus Wurfbainia; species Wurfbainia villosa. Next base: position 4,820,728 of record CM046005.1, read on the forward strand.
AAGAGATTAAAAGAGATGTCTTACATAGAATACAAGTAGGATATATAGTTGAAATGGAAAAAATATTGGTATTCTTTGTGATCATAAAGTATATATATCTAAAATTTAAAGGAAAGTTTACAAAATAATAGTTAGACATGTTATGTTATATGAAACTAAATATTGAGTTATGATTCGAGTACTTGAGCAAAAGATGAGAGTTGTAGAGATGAAAATGTTAAAGTGGATATGCAAATATACGAGAATGGACAGAATAATAAATGAAAATATTAGAGAGAAAGTCAAGGATGCATCTATTGAGAGAAAATTTTGAAAAACACGTTTAACATAATACTACGGATATGTACTTAAACGATTAATAAATGATTTAGTTAAGCGATGTGAACTATGATAAATATACACATCAAACTAACAAAAGGAAGATTAAAGTAAACTTAATTAGTGACGATAAAATAAGATAAATTTTATTTAAATATAAATGATGATATAGTAAGGAATAGAGTCTAATTGTATAAAAGAATTCATATAGTTAACCTCATCTAATGAGATAAGATTTAATTGTTGTTGTTGTTGATATATTTTTAAGGAACTCTTTAAACTATAAATAAAGATGCTCATCCTCATTTGTATTCGTCTAATTAGAAGATTTTGACATCTTTATTCTTCTAGAATCTTTAGCTCTTATATTCTTAGAGTGATAGGTTGACGATCCTTGTCTAAGAATTTCACAGTAGTAGCCAATTAACTCTACAACCTATTAAAATTAGTATCAAAGCAATCAATTTGGCTTGGAGGTTGGTTTTGCTCAAAGTTTAAATTAGTTCGAGAGCTAGATGGCTAGTGTATCGTGGATGTTGCATAAGGGAAGTGCATGAAGGAGAGTTCTAGGGACATTGTTTGCAATGGATGCCCACTTGGCCAAGGTAGAGATCACTATTAGGAGCTGTAGGAGAAGTCATGAGAATCAGAAGGGCATCCCAAGAAGCTAAATTCCATAGGGAAGGAGCTCATGAAAGAGATGCAAGGTGACCTCAATGAAGTTGTAGACAAATTGACAAGAAGAATGCCACCCTACTGGCCATGATGATGGTGATGCGCCAGAACATGGAGGAGCTCAAGGGAAAGCTTGTTGCTTGCAAGATAGTCATGGTAAGTGACATTGTCACGCCCTGAGAGCATGCCGAGCCAAAAATCAAACGGACGACACCTCCCCTGTACGTGGCAACATTTCGGGTTAATATAAGGCTCGTAGGCCCACAATAACAACAATATATATATATATATATCAAAACAACAACTACACAAAAACACAGCGGAAACAAACCACAACAATACAACAATCCCACACAAGCATACCGGTATGACTAACACACCACAACAACACAAAATCTCGACAAAATCTGAATATACAACATATACATCACGAAAACTCCAAAATACAATGCACAACGGATAGCAGGCCCAAAATAAAACACGGGAGCCTCGTGAGATGAGATGACGTCAGCCGATGGTGCTCCAAGCTGTCACGAAGTCTTCTACCATTACAGGCGGCCAGAAACCTGTGGTCCGCGGGAAGAGTAAAACTCAGCAGGTAATAGGAAACATGTATATATATATAATATCACATGTATTTCAACGACATACTCTAGAAGTACAACAGGTATATCAACATAGTATATAAATACAAGCATATACCGTCTAACTGAATGAACAACATAAAAATGCAGACATACCTGAAGTCTGCCACGCTACTCTGATCCAACCTGAACATATATCCAACATATATATATATAACAGGAAGAGTAGATCAACTCAAAACATACTCTAGCTACAGGTCAAGGTATCTAGTGGTCTGTCCAACACATACCAATATCCGACACAATAGTATAACAAATGCAAGAGACATGCATGAATATGATGTCCACCCAAATGCAGCAAGCATAGTACAAACAAATGCAACATCACAATAATCATATATATATAGACTGTATCCATATATATATTAATCTCAACCATCCATATATATATATATATATATATATATGTATATGCAAAGTGTCATAAGATACGGCAATGCAACATGCATGGTCATGCCTGCTCACCCCTACTCGCTACCACGACCCCAGTGTGGCCTAGGTGGCACGACATGACAACTGTCCCAACTCACACCAACCACTGCTATAGAGTGGCCGAGTGGGCAGTATGATCAAGTAGCATATGAGCGTAAAGAGCTCGCTACACAACGGGGGTCCCTGCTGTTGGCCACTCCGACTAACACTACTAATGAGTGGTCGAGTACCAAGTACCCAGGACAACTGCACGCAACTCCAACTACCACCGTCTATAGTGGTAGAGTGCGGCACAACAAATGCTCTGCCCTCACACTAGTTACTCCTCGGGGAGTGCTCTGGGAGGCAAGATGACTGACGACTCTCTCAACCCCAAGAGAGACTATGTCATCAGAATGCATGCAAATGACATGTGTATGCTGTCACACGTACAACCATCTACCACAGACTCTCTGTTCAGCAAAGAGTCGTACCCATCTAATCAATACACTCTCTATTCTGTAGAGAGTCATACACAACAGATCGACGAACTCTCTATCCTGTAGAGAGTCGTACTCAACTAATCATACCTCTCTCTCCAATAGAAAGTCGTACTCAACTGGTCGACGCACTCTCTATCCAATAGAGAGTCGTACTCGACTGATCATAACTCTCTCTCCAATAGAGAGTCGTACTCAAATCGATTATCAAGCTAGGACCACATGTCCGTAGCGACACACTAAGTATCATTCACTTGACCATTTACTCAATATATGGTCAGTGGTCACCATGCAATCTAAGGGTACTAGAATTAATCCTAGGTTCAAAACATTATCTACCTACAGATGGTCTTTTTTTGCCCAAGGTACAATCAGGTTGTCATCCGGACTTTACTATTTGCACTTAACTTAAACAAATTCTAAGTTACTTACATCACCTATATGTATAACTCCTAATCATGATAAAATAAACATGATATCAACAATGGAGTTAATGGCCAATGGTAAAGGATCAAGCATACGATAATAAGAGCAGGGTCAAGGTAATATGAACACCTAACATGTTCATATCAATGACTAAATCTGAATGCAATACATCTACCCGGACCAGGTAGGAAATTACCCACCTGCTATGTAATCCGTGCTATCCATCTTCACGTCCATGTATCTATCGTAAATCAAAGTCATGTGACAATAGGATACAGTTAAGTACCATCACATATCCAATAATCGAATCAAATCCTACATCAACCTTGTATCTCGATCAACTAACTGAATATCTTCTTCCATTAGCTCTTAAATCACAACTTACCTAGATTAGCTTCCGTTTCAATCACAACCAACTTCATAATCCACTTATGGAAATCTGATTTGTATAACATAATGGTCCTGTGGTTAAATCCAATCTCACCCTGATGTGTTTTAGTACCTACAACAGAAGTCCAACTTATAAGTTGTGATACAGATCTGAACCTTTAGGTCATCAAGAAACAGAGTGATGCCAATATTCCCAATTACACAACATCACTAATCATCAAACAAAATCAAATAGAGCATTATACCACTCAGTTTGCCACCCACCATTCGCACACCAAGACATAGGATTACACATAGAAATTGACAACTGAATAGCAAAGGCTTGATCGATCTTACCGGCCCCAAATCGATTACCAAACATCACCGAGCCTAGATCCCAGAACGGGCAACAAATCACCACCGACAGCAAATCGTCGAAAGGCTAGAAAACCTGCTGCCCTAAATCACAAAAAGGAACGCATTCACGAGTGGATTTCTTCTGAAATCGAAGGACACAAAACACAATTCCTTACCTTGCTCCGGTAGAAATCGCGAAGGACTCCAATCGAACCGCTGCCGATGCAACCTCCCCGACCTAGCAACTCCACCGATGCACATCTCCTCCTATCCCCTATTCCTCGGAGAAAATCCAAGCTCAAGATCACCTGTTCCGGCGATGATTAGGGAAAGACAGCTCCCAATCGAACTGCCGCCGATCCAAGCTCCCAACCACTCACCTAACTCCGGTAGAACACGCAGCTTCCGAGCAGAACCAGGTGTAGACTTCGCCGGTTGAGGCTGAGGCATCGGCGATGCTTGCGTGGAGATCCAACCTTAGAAGTCAAGACCAAAGAAACCGGCCGCAAGGAATCCAACCCTAGATCCAGCCCATCGCCGACTACCTCACGTTGCCAATGCTGGACTCGTGGCGGCAGCAACCGGCGTCGAGGGGCAGGGGAGAGCTCGCAGCTGGCTTGGGGCACCGTTGATCGAAGAGCGAGAGATCGCGGCGAATGATTCGGCGACGGCAACAAAGAGAAGGAGAAGAGCTCGCGCGTCGAAGGCGAAGAGGAAAGAAATCGCATCGGCGCTCCACATTCAGTCGCAAGGAGAAAATTGCAACGCATATTAACGCTCGGCGTTAATAAAGATACCGGATCGGATTTAACTTTATTATAGGGTTGGATTTAAAACCCAATAGGAATTAAACATGGATTCCAATTAAACAATTACCATTAAGCCTAAGTTAGGTTTAACTAAATCCCTAACGATGCTTTATTATTATTATTATTAAAAAAAAATTTCCGATATTTTACATTCTCCCCCACTAATAAAAATTTGGTCCCCAAATTTCGTACTAACATGCAAAAATTACTTCAAGCAAGTATCTCAACTGGACCAATGTAGTGTGGAGATAACTTTCCTTTTAGCCCAAATCATTTCACCCCTCTCGTAAGTAAAACACGCAGAAACACCTGTTCCCCAACTGAGAACTCAAAAGGTCTTCACCTCCGGTCTGCGTAACTCTTTTGTCGATCCTGTGCCTCTAATAACCATCATCCCATGACGCGCACTACTCTGCATCATGTTGGATACTCTGTGGCCCCCAATAGCTGTCATTTCCCCGAATTCCTCCCACAGCACGGGAGATTTTCAGAGTCTAACGTATAGGGTCTCAGAAGGATTCATCTGAATGGAGGAGTGATAACTGTCTTCATAGTTAAATTCCACCAAAGGAATGTGATCATCCCAACTACTCTCATAATTCATGACACAAGAACTTAATAGATCCTCCAGAGTCTGAATGTCATGCTCAGATAACCCATCAGTTTGCGGATGAAATGTTGTACTGAGCCGAAGCTTTGTGCCCATAGTCCAATGCAGACTTTGTCAAAAATCGCAACGTAAAACGTGGGTCTCTATCAGATATAGTACTCAAAAGTACCTCGTGCAGTCTGATAATCTTTCGGCAGTACAACTCTGTCATACGATCCAACAAGTCCGTTCCACATATAGGCAGAAAGTGAACTGATTTGGGTAGTCGATCCACTATCATCCAAATCGCACCATGTCCTTCACGGGTTCTAGGCAATCCCGTAACGTCACCAATAGTGATATGCTCCCACTTCCATTCCGGAATCGGAATTGTCTAGAGCAATCCAGTGAGTTTCTGATGTTTAGCCTTCACCTACTGACATACTAAACATCGAGCAACAAAATCTGCTATAACTCTCTTTATACCATTCACCAGTATGAACATTTCAACTCTCGGTACATCTGAGTACCATCAGGGTGAATTGCAAATCTCCAATGATATGCTTCCTGTAGCGACTCTTCCTTGACTGGACGCTTGTACGGAACACACTATCCTTCTCAGAGACGGAGAATTATCTTCTCAAAAGAGAAATTCATCAACCATCCAAGATACACTTCACCACACACTCTGTAAGTGCATGGGAGACTATAGCGACGAATCTCACTCATTGCAATGGTTGCAACTGTTCGCGCTCCAGCAACTCCATCGTAGCTACCCAGTAGCTAGTTAAAACTCCACGAGCACTTCTACTCCATACATCTGTAAATCCAGATAATAACTACTAAAGCCTCATCATGTATATGACAGCCTATCTCGTAGTTTCTTAATTGTCGTAAGCATAAGGTACGCCTCATGCAACTGCATCGGAATCGCTCCGATCCCTGAAACAATGCATCCGCGTACAACCTCCTTTTATCCACTCCGGACGGATTAACTAATACTCGTGTAAAAGTTAACCACCGTCTAGGTCTTGTAACTGATTTCACCAGTTTTCGACTAAATAATTTTCATCATCACCTTTGTCAAACAAGTCCGTGGTATAGTAATGCTAAAACATCCTATCCACATATACTGTACTAACTAAACCATGCAAGGAAAACCACCATCTACGGTGATCGAGTGCGCAACTCCAACTACCACAACCAACAGTGGCTAAGTTACGCAACTCCAACAACTACAAAAGGATCTAATCGTGTTAAGAATACACAATTCTCAAATCCAATAACGATTAAATCGTTAATTAGTCTAGCAACTTAATCAAAATTCATACAATTCATACCAAGTATGAAATTGTCGTCTTTCCACACCTGCATCCCCTTTACTCTATGCTGATGATATATATTAATCATCACAATGACAATGATAATTGTATGACATCATGTCACTACAATATCAGTACTCCAGTCATAAATCAACCCTAAAGTATACGCAGGTGTCCTTAGCTGATCTAAATAGATCATTTATCCATAACGAAGGATATTCATCACAATAACTACTGTATTCCATCATCGATAATCGATGCATACTTTCAAAGGTCCATCTCTCTTTCAACAAAGAGTTCCGGATCTTCTCAAGGAGGGATACTGGGACATATAAATATCCCCTCCAACATCTCCTATAATCGCAACTTACGTTCTTCCTATTTCTATAGTGTTTAACAACACTGATTCCAACAACACTATCACTCGGTATGTGATCTTCGATACCAGAATTATTTTCGCAATCATTTCGATCGCCTACTCCACTTGCCTATGCAACGACAAGCCTTGGAGTTCATCCGAAGGCTCTCGGATTATATACACATCCAAGAGACATACCATACCATAATCTTAACAATTTGACCATCCGTAAAGATATGTCTACAGTAAAGATATGTCTATCAAAGTCTAAGGGTATCCCTTGACTTCTTAATTATTGGTCCACTTCTCACCTGACGATAGAGATACCACCGACCCACAAGTCGATGTATAGGACCCCTTTTAATCCAACTGAGAATGTTCTAGATACAGATACCTGTAACTACAAGCATCTCTCAACATATTAATCCAGAGGGTAAAACTGGAGGAATACCCTGAACGATGAAATATCTGTCGATCTGATCCCAAAGGCTCCACGCAGGTCTCGGCCTTTCTCCGAAGAGAATAAGATCAGATCCAACAGTCCGCGATAAAACGGTCACATTTCCGCGATGAATGATCCGAGGATCATGCTAGATCATCTGATCACATTACTTAATCCTACGAGCTGCAACTGTAGGATACCGAATAGATACGACCATCGTCGTATACTCTCTCCTCTGTACAAATCAACTCACATATGGAGGTAATTGTTGTTGTCTGTTGAATCTTCTAAGATGTCTTCTGCTGACGCTGCTTCTGTGTTGATCTCTGCTGAAGGAGAGTATCAAGGAACTCCAACCACTCCTGAGATAGTAGGTTGCTACTGATGAGATAACCCAATCTTCTATGCTGATCTCTGCTGTCGAGACGGTGCATCATCCTCCCGGAACACCATCGGTAGTCTTCAACTGAGTCTTCAAAATACACCACCTACTCTGTACTGGTTGCTCATAATAGCAACAGATGACCTGATCCAATGGATTATCTGACTTCGCGTGTCTTCGTGATCCGCACTGCACGCACACAATCCCTTCGGAGTCTTTGTTCTGATTTTGCTGATATCCACGAGAACATCCTGATGATCCGCGGCTAGTCTTCTATAATAGGAAAAGTAGCTCAAGGTCCATGACTCCGATCTTGCTCCTTTATCCAACAATCGGAGACTTCTGACTCTATTAAGTTGACTTGCAATATTTGCTTACCGGTCTCCAACTCTTAAACTCTTGTACGGAGTCATTTTTAAACTCCTGTCTCAATCCAACGTCTTCTGGCAGGATCTGGTAGAAGATCCCGGCATCCTAATCCAACTATAAGTCAATAACTCTGGGTGGCTTACATCATCCACTCATCTTCTTGAGCTATTAGGTGGTAGTAACCTCTGCAAATCTCACGACTCTGCACAGTACACTGTTACTAACCGAGCACCCTTTCTTGAAGCTCAAGAATTCCTTACAATGTGTCACTAAAAGTGACACGAGGAAATACACTCTTTCAACATCACTAAACCATGATCAAGTGATGTTTTATTTCCCGAAGATTATTTTCTGCATTTATCACCAAATACCGGCTTGATCCCGATACTGGTATGCAAACAACTCTTCTTTCTCGGTATAACATGAGTTAAGTACTCAAAAGTACTCTCAAAGTTATACAACTCAGTACTAACAACTCAGGGATAAAATCCCTATGAAACACCATAACCTAGCCTTCCGCTATCTGCATCAACAATAGTCTATAAGTCCGCTCATTACCCATGTAATGATCCGACTAGTACACGATCGATGGAAATCTCTAAGACTGTAGTCTCTGATTTCCATAATAAATGTGACGACTTGGCCCCTGTTTTCCGACTCGGTATCAGTCGGCTCTCAAAGGTAAATTACCTTCTCGACACAGGTTCAAGACTCACAGACTCAACAGGTCGTTCCCGTGGTCAAATCATACCACGATTACGAATAATAACCAACATACTATGGGTTATTCCCTGATATAAGCATCTAAATGCATAGCCAACATAACCGGGAGTATAAACCCTAAAGGTCACTCCGGTTGGTCGCCTCGGTGGACGACCCCTGCTATAAGTCTGCACAGGTGTTATAACTATACCGTATACACCTACTGATCAAGTTTAGATAAATATCTACTAAACCATAAGTTATTAGGAATTCTTACCTCGTGCTGCTTGGAGCTCAGGCCGCTGTCCATCTCATCTAAAAAAAACCAAAACCGAATAAATCGACTCCCGAGAATCCAAGACTCGACTCAAAAACAACATTGTATGGCATCGCAGAACCTTGGGCTCTGATACCACTAAAGTTGTCACGCCCCGAGATCATGCCGAGCCGAAAATCAAACGGACGACACCTCCCTTGTACGTGGCAACATTTCGGGTTAATACAAGGCCCGTAGGCCCACAATAACAACAATATATATATATATATATATATCAAAACAACAACTACACAAAAACACAGCGGAAACAAACCACAACAATACAACAATCCCACACATGCATACCGGTATGACTAACACACCACAACAACACGAAATCTCGACAAAATCTGAATATACAACATATACATCACGAAAACTCCAAAATACAATGCACAACAGATAGCAGGCCCAAAATAAAACACGGGAGCCTCGTGAGATGAGATGACGTCAGCCGATGGTGCTCCAAGTTGTCACGAAGTCTTCTACCTGTTACCTGGGCGACAGAAAACCCAGGGTCCGCCGAGGGGGGGGGGTGAGTAAAACTCAGCAGGTAATAGGAAACATGTATATATATGTAATATCACATGTATTTCAACGACATACTCTAGAAGTACAACAGGTATATCAGCATAATATATAAATACAAGCATATACCATCTAACTGAATGAACAACATAAAAATGCAGACATACCTGAAGTCTTCCACGCTACTCTGATCCAACCTGAACATATATCCAACATATATATATATAACAGGAAGAGTAGATCAAATCAAAACATACTCTAGCTACAGGTCAAGGTATCCAGTGGTCTGTCCAACACATACCAATATCCGACACAATCGTATAACAAATGCAAGAGACATGCATGAATATGATGTCCACCCAAATGCAGCAAGCATAGTACAAACAAATGCAACATCACAATAATCATATATATATAGACTGTATCCATATATATATTAATCTCAACCATCCATATATATATATATATATATATATATATATATATATATATATATATACATGCATATATGTATATATATATAGTAATATGCAAAGCGCCATAAGATACGGCAATGCAACATGCATGGTCATGCCTGCTCACTCCTACTCGCTACCACGACCCCAGTGTGGCCTAGGTGGCACGACATGGCAACTGTCCCAACTCACACCAACCATTGCTATAGAGTGGCCGAGTGGGCAGTATGATCAAGTAGCATATGAGCGTAAAGAGCTCGCTACATAACGGGGGTCCCTGCTGCTGGCCACTCCGACTAACACTACTAATGAGTGGTAGAGTACCACGTACCCAGGACAACTGCACGCAACTCCAACTACCACCGTCTATAGTTGTAGAGTGTGGCACAACAAATGCTCTGCCCTCACACCAGTTACTCCTCGGGGAGTGCTCTGGGAGGCAAGATGACTGACGACTCTCTCAACCCTAAGGGAGACTATGTCGTCAGAATGCATGCAAATAACATGTGTATGTTGTCACACGTACAACCATCTACCACAGACTCTCTGTTCAGCAAAGATTTGTACCCATCTAATCAATACACTCTCTATCCTGTAGAGAGTCGTACACAACAGATCGACGGACTCTCTATCCTGTAGAGAGTCGTACTCAACTAATCATAACTCTCTCTCCAATAGAAAGTCGTACTCAACTAGTCGACGCACTCTCTATCCAATAGAGAGTCATACTCGACTGATCATAACTCTCTCTCCAATAGAGAGTCGTACTCAAACTGATTATCAAGCTAGGACCACAGGTCCGTAGCGACACACTAAGTACCATTCACTTGACCATTTACTCAATATATGGTCAGTGGTCACCATGCAATCTAAGGGTACTAGAATTAATCCTAGGTTCAAAACATTATCTACCTACAGATGATCTTTTTTTTGCCCAAGGTACAATCAGGTTGTCATCCGGACTTTACTATTTGCACTTAACTTAAACAAATTCTAAGTTACTTACATCACCTATATGTATAACTCCTAATCATGATAAAATAAACATGATATCAACAATGGAGTTAATAGCCAACGGTAAAGGATCAAGCATACGATAATAAGAGCAGGGTCAAGGTAATATGAACACCTAACATGTTCATATCAATGACTAAATCTGAATGCAATACATCTACCCGGACCAGGTAGGAAATTACCCACCTGCTATGTAATCCGTGCTATCCATCTTCACGTCCATGTATCTATCGCAAATCAAAGTCCTGTGACAATAGGATACAGTTAAGTACCATCACATATCCAATAATCGAATCAAATCCTACATCAACCTTGTATCTCGATCAACTAACTGAATATCTTCTTCCATTAGCTCTTAAATCACAACTTACCTAGATTAGCTTCCATTTCAATCACAACCAACTTCATAATCCACTTATGGAAATCTGATCTGTATAACTTAATGGTCCTATGGTTAAATCCAATCTCACCCTGATGTGTTTTAGTACCTACAACAGAAGTCCAACTTATAAGTTGTGATACAGATCTGAACCTTTAGGTCATCAAGAAACAGAGTGATGCCAATATTCCCAATTACACAACATCACTAATCATCAAACAAAATCAAATAAAGCATTATACCACTCAGTTTTCCACCCACCATTTGCACACCAAGACATAGGATTACACATAGAAATTGACAACTGAATAGCAAAGGCTAGATCGATCTTACCGGCCCCAAATTGATTACCAAACATCACCGAGCCTAGATCCTGTCAATCCAATCAAGATCACCACCGACAAATCACCAGCAAATCGTCTGGATGGCTAGAAAACCTGCTCTAAATCCCTACAAAATGAGGAACGATTCGCCGGGTGGATTTCTTCTGAAATCGAAGGACATAGAAAACACAATTCCTTACCTTGCTCCGGTAGAAATCGTGAAGGCCTCCAATCGAACCGCTGCCGACGCAACCTCCCCGACCTAGCAACTTCACCGACGCACATCTCCTCCTATCCCCTATTCCTCGGAGAAAATCCAAGCTCAAGATCACCTGTTCCGGCGATGATTAGGGAAAGACAGCTTCCGATCGAACTACCGCCGATCCAAGCTCCCAACCACTCACCTAACTCCAGCAGAACACGCAGCTTCCGAGCAGAACCAGGTGTAGACTTCGATTCTTGAGAGGCCGAGGCTTCCGTGGAGATCCAGCCTTAGAAGTCGAGACCGAAGAAACCGACCGCAAGGAATCCAACCCTAGATCTAGCCCATCGCCAACTACCTCACGTTGCCAACGCTGGACTCGTGGCAGCAGCAACCGGCGTCGAGGGGCAGGGGGAGCTCGCAACTGGCTTGGGGCACCGTCGATCGAAGAGCGAGAGATCACGGTGAATGATTCGGCGGCGGCAATAAAGAGAAGGAGAAGAGCTCGCGCGTCGAAGGCGAAGAGGAAAGAAATCGCATCGGCGCTCCACATTCAGTCACGAGGAGAAAAATGCAACGCATATTAACGCTCGGCGTTAATAAAGATACCGGATCGGATTTAACTTTATTATAGGGTTGGATTTAAAACCCAATAGGAATTAAACATGGATTCCAATTAAACAATTACCATTAAGCCTAAGTTAGGTTTAACTAAATCCCTAACGATGCTTTATTATTATTATTATTAATTATTTTTTTTTCCGGTATTTTACAGACATGCCTGCAGTGCAACCCGTACACCATACGTGTGAATGTTCCTGAGCCCAAGGAGTTCAAGGATACTGTGTTCACAAAGGATGTGGACAATTTCCTTTGGGGGTTGGAGTAGTACTTCAAGGCCACCATCATCAAAGATGATGTTCTCAAGTTTAGTACTGCATATATATATGTTGTGTTAGCAGTTACACGTAGTGTAGGATGTACACATAGTGACTCCACGACGTGCAATTTCTATAATTGCACTAGTGCCTATTTAGGCATGTGTGTCTAAGTGAGATGTTGTTGTTGCTGTGTTGTGTACGCGGAGGCTATGTGAGAGTTCTTGACTGAGTGTCTAGAGGTTGCTAGAAAGATTTTTCGACTGAAGCTAGAAGGCTGCCGAAGTACCTAGATTGTGTGTCTTGCGGAGAAGAAGGACATTCGAGGCACGAGAGGGATTTGGTTCATGGAACAGCGAAGGATCTTTCGATTTGTAATCGTCTTTCCGACGACAAGCACTAGATCAACAAATTTAGCACGAAGAAATAGATCGACGAATTTATTGTAAGTGTTTACAGTTTTGCATTGTGTAATTCATGCAATTTGAGTTTCCTAAATTGGTATCAGAGCAGTAGATTGCATGAATTCGTTGTTGTTCGTTGGCTTTGTTGGAGGATCGTGGCCCGACTAAAAGGGGGGGGGGTTGAATAGCCTTTCTCGCGTGCGTGATGGAAATCATTCGTTCATCTCTATAATTCGGTTAGCGCAGCGGAAATATAAAATACAATACGAATATAGAGACAAATACACAATCACAACACAAAATACACAACGATATACGTGGTTCAGAACCTTAGGGTTCCTACTCCACGAGGTGAGCTCAACGAGCTCTAGTGATGATAACGTCACTAATAAAACTCCTGCTCGACAACAAGTCAGAGATAGAGAAACCTCATACAAGCAATTATAAAGTAGTACAAAAACGTACAAGAAAATACAAAGACGAAATGAAATACATAAAAAACACTTTACAACAAATGACTTTGAACTCTTGCTTGTTTCTTTCTTTGGTTTGCTCTTGAAGGTCTGGAATGTAGCAGCAATTCCCCTCCAAAATCTCCCAAAATATCGTTTGCGTCTTAATCGTCTATAAGAGTAATTAGCGCAGTGGAAATGCTAAAACAAAGACAATTAAAATAATACAAAAGACAAAGAGAAAGCAAACGCTAAGATGAAATGTAACGTGGTTCACGACCCTTGCCGCTAATCCACGGACGCTTCGTATGACGAATCACTCAAGCAAATCCACTAGCCTCTCCTTTAGCTTAACAAGGTGGAGGTAACCTCTTTACAAGAATTCACTCCCTCTCACAATAGAATAAAAATAAATACAAGGAAGAGGAGTGGAAGACGTTTAGGGCGCTTGGGAGTATGAATGGAAGTTAAGCATTTTCCTCCCGAAGCCACCCAAGCCCTTTTTTTATATAGAAGAGAGCTTTCTTCCTGTTGGGCATGTAACAGTCGACTGCTACAAGCCACCAGTTTGTTGGGGGATCGAACGGCCGGCTAGAGGGGGGTGAATAGCCCTCGTACGATGGATGTCATAATTCGTTCGTTCTTCTTGCGTTGCTTGTCTACGATTGTCGTTAGCGCAGCGGAATAACAATAATAATGAAACTAACAACAATACACAATCACACAACACAAGATATACATGGTTCGGAACCGAATGGTTCCTACTCCACGAGCGAGCTCACCGAGCTCTAGTTATGCGCACGACACTAACTATAACACTCCTTCTCGACAACACGTCGGAGGTGGAGAAACCTCTCACAAGCAATTACAATGTAATATAGAAATACAAGCAAATACACAAATACAATACAAAAGAAAACTTTCACCGATTGCTTTGATCGCTTTGCTTGTTGCTTGCTTTGATTGGCTCTTGAAGGACTGTAATGCAACAGCAATTCCCCTCCAATAGCTCCACAAAAACCATTTCAAAAACCTCCATCTCAAGCTCCTTTTATAACCTGCGTGATCTATTTTCGCCTAGCGATGCGCCAAAAGGCCCCGATTACTTCGTAGCCGTTGTCTCACAACGCAGCGGATCCACGCTGGACAAGTTCCAGACGGATCACCTACCGATCGATGATGCCCATCACGATCGGACTCAGAGTCGACGCCCGATCGACTATGGAGCGATCGTGCTCGTGACACTCCCATCACGATCGTCATCCCTCTAGCTGATCATTGCGTCGACTTCGATCGCTACCCATTCGACTTGGATCGTCGAACCGGCACCTATGTCAGTCGATCGATGTCGGGCAAAACCTCAAACACCAAGTTGTTTGAGCATCCGACCGTCGGGTAAACCCTCAAACATCAAGTTTGAGCCTCCGACACACAGTCTTAGCCACTTGGCCAAGTCCACCTTATCCCTCATGGAGTTCTCCACCGAAGCTCTCTTCCCTCGGCCTACGTCCCTCGGATCGCCAAGCGCCGCGGTTGCCATCCTTCGCTCATGCCCTAGAAGTATGCTTCCCTTTGGGCTCACTCCATTCGCTCCCGTCCGGCGGTCCCTCGGATGCACCAAGCGCCGCGGCCGCAATGCCATCCTTCACCGACTCAAGGACCCCGAGCCTAGTGAACTTACCAAGTCCTCAAGACTTCCCAAATGCACCAAGCGCCGCGGCCGCAATGCATTTCTCACCAAGCACCAAGCGCCGCGGCCAATGCATTTCTCACAAGCACCAAGCGCCGCCGCAATGCTTTGGATTTCCCATGCCAAGCACCAGCGCCGCGAACTTTCCCATGCCAAACACCAAGCGCACGACTTCGCAATGCTTTGGACTTTCCCATGCCAAGGCTTCCCCCTTGGACTTCCACACCAAGCTCCATGCTTGGATTTTCCATGCCAACCCCATGTTGGACTTTACCACACCAAGCTCCATGCTTGGATTTTCCATGCCAACCCATGTTGGACTTTCCCATGACAATCCCATGTCATGAGTTTTGTCTATCATCAAAATACCATCAAGGTACTGCTGGGCCGATTGCACCAACAATCTCCCCCTTTTTGATGATTGACAAAACTACCATCTCAAGTCTACCAATTCTCCCATATTGGCAATTCTCATATCCCAATGAGAATTCCAATGAACCCTAATTGGTAACTTGGTAACTTCTCCCTCTTTTTGACATTACATCAAAAAGGTCCTCCCCAAGGGTATGAATGTCTCATATCTCAATGAGATCTTACAATCTCTCCCTTGGAGGAACACATGCCTACAATCTTTCTAGTGATCCCATATCACTTAAAGAGAGGCAACCCAATTTTCCTCCCATGAGGAAATACACATCCATCTTCCCATGATGGATACCTCCCCGTAGAGGCTTGCTCCCCCTTGACCATTGCACCAACAATGTCCTTGGAGAGTCCCTAAGCCAATAGGAACATTAACCAAATCAAAATTAAGGCAAAGTTCAACAATGAACTCTTTTCCACCTTAAAATTGATACTCACCCTCAACCCAACTCCTAATCCATATCCAATGGATTTCCACCCTCTCTAATGCTCTCCCAAGCATATCCTAGGGTTAGGAGTGGTTAGGGGACCTTAACCTAGCTGAACATGGGCCTAACCAACAAGATTTACCCGAAATCACAGGCGGCATTGAAATCGAAATCGTCATTGCCACTCGATTATTGCCGATCCATGGCATGGTAATGATCGATAATCAGATTTGCGCCAAAGATTTCGTAAATGGATTTTAAATATACGTAATTTTAAAAATCTTGAAAATGCATACGTATAATACTTATCCTAAACACTATGGGTGAAAAATATTGAAAAATTATTTTACCCATTAAATTAGGAGATTGATACAAAGTTCAAAATTTAAGAAAAGCTTCAATAAAGAGCCATCTTTGTATCATCTCATTCAATGGTGATAGCTATCAAAAGATAGACTTCACCAAGGTTTTTCAAAATGTTTTCAAAATGTTTTTCAAACCTTTATTTTCTTTTTCCTAAACATCTCACCAATATCTAGATGTGTAAAACAGATACAAGTCAAATTTTTGTGAGATGTGGGTTTTTGTTTTGTTTATGTTCTCATGCATATTTCTAGGCAACATTATTTGATTCCTTTCAAATTATGCCATAGTCCTTAACTCCATTTTAATTCATGCATAATATGATTATGGCATAGATATGATATAGATAGCAACATATGCCAATATCATGATGTCATGGCATGTGAATGAAACTTAAGCATACATGACATCTAAACATGATCATGACATTTTTATAGATGAAAATGAGAATGATGTCATGACATGGCAAGGCAAATAAAGCATGGCAAGTAAAATATACTAGGGTATAGAATACCCAAGTGTTAAAATTAATTTGCCATTTCTAGGGATTAAATTCATTTTGCCTTAATGCCATTATTTCCTTAGTGTGCCAAAAACCCAAAATAGCACACCACCACCTCTATGACCTAATTGTGCCAATTTAAATCATTTTTAACTTCTCAAACCATATTGGCACACCCTAATGTGTCAACTCACAATGGCTAGGTTAACCACCCATCCACTTAGGGTTGACACACCCTAACCCATTTAGCGTGAATCGATCACGCTTTTAGGAACCCAATATCTATTGGAGCTCCTTGGGTTAACAAGGTATTCTCTAGGGATAACTTCCCTAGATACCTTCCTAATGACCCTTTTAGGCTTTGAAGCCATAGTCTTTTGGGTCTTTCCTAGGTCAACTCTAGAGGTGACTCCTCCATTGACCTTCTTAGTGGCTACATTTGATTTCCTTGAGGTGTTAGCCACTAAACACATACCATGGCTAGACTTAGGGATGACTTCCCTATTAGCCTTGGTTTTCCTAGACCTAGATGTGGTTCCATAATTAAATGGAACATTATGGTAGGACATAGGTTTGTGACTCAAACCCTTCTTGCCCTTAGGTGTTTCTTGCTTCCTAGGTCTTGACTTTTGGGCATTTGACCCTAGAATTGAATTTTCTATGATTCTAAGGGCTTTCTCCATTCTCTCAAGTCTTGACCTCAAGACTTGGTTCTCTATCTCTAATTTTCCCATTTTTGAATTTTCATTAGGTTTTTGGGAAAACCTCTTCTTCTTAGGCATGTGCCTAGACTTTTTGGGATTAATACCCAAATTTTCTTCTACTCTTCTAATTGACTCCCTAGGCAAGATATTTCTAGAATTATGAGTCCTAGGTTTGTCTTTAGTCATATGAACATGCTTGGCACCTAAGCAATAAACCTTATTATTTCTCCTAGCATGCTTTTCATTAATAATGGCAAGAGAACTAAAATAATTTTTAGCATGCTTTTTGACTTTAGGAATTGAAGGTGCATTAACTAAATGTACCTTAGGGTTAGCTTTAGGAGCTCCCCCTACATGAGTTGCACCTTCTTTCCCTTTCTTCCTCCCCCTAGGGCATTGGCTTCGATAGTGTCCCTTTTGATTGCATTTGAAGCACACAATGTGCTCTTTGCTCTTGATTTTGGGAACACCGGCATCGTTTAACTTTGGGTTGGCTTTTGGTGTCGATGCCTTCTTCTTAGCCAATTTAGGGCATTTGCTCTTATAATGCCCTTTCTCCCTACACTCAAAGCATATTATGTGATTTTTATTTAAAACAATAACGCTTGAGTTACCTAGGGAGGTGGTGGAGGCCTCTTCACTTCTTCCGGAGGTAGAAGCTTCATCTTGATCTTTCTCCGAAGTAGAAACCCTTTCCTCCCCCTCAATGCTAGAGGTGGAGGTCTCCACCAAATCATCAACATCTTCAAATGTTGTGGGTTCTTCCACGACATTCTCCTCTTCTTGTGCCGATTGGGAATTTTCTTAGAATTTCATTACCTTATTCCATAATTCCCTTGCATCCCTATAATCACCCAATCTAGACCAAATAGTGTTAGGTAACAAATCACTAATCAACTTGATTACCTTGAGATTTGTCTTGAAGTCTTTGATTTGGTCTTGGGTCCATTTTGATTTTTCAATGGGCTTGTTGTGTTTGTCCCTAGGCATCTCAAAACCATTTTCTATAATAATCATATAATCAAAATCGGTTTCGAGATATACCTCCATCCGTTTCCTCCACCAAGCAAAATCTCCATCGAATTTTGGTGGATGGATGAAGCCGGTCATTTTGTAGTGCTCTCGCGGCGATTAGTCCTTGAAGAGCGACCTTGGCTCTGATACCACTTGTTGGGGGATCGAACGGCCGGCTAGAGGGGGGTGAATAGCCCTCGTACGATGGATGTCGTAATTCGTTCGTTCTTCTTGCGTTGCTTGTCTACGATTGTCGTTAGCGCAGCGGAATAACAATAATAATGAAACTAACAACAATACACAATCACACAACACAAGATATACGTGGTTCGGAACCGAATGGTTCCTACTCCACAGGCGAGCTCACCGAGCTCTAGTTATGCGCACGACACTAACTATAACACTCCTTCTCGACAACACGTCGGAGGTGGAGAAACCTCTCACAAGCAATTACAATGTAATATAGAAATACAAGCAAATACACAAATACAATACAAAAGAAAACTTTCACCGATTGCTTTGATCGCTTTGCTTGTTGCTTGCTTTGATTGGCTCTTGAAGGACTGGAATGCAGCAGCAATTCCCCTCCAATAGCTCCACAAAAACCATTGCAAAAACCTCCATCTCGAGCTCCTTTTATAACCTGCATCGAGCTGTTTTCGCGCCTAGCAGTCGACTGCCAAAAGGCCCCAGTCGACTGCCCCTGTAGCCGTTGTCTCACAACGGCCAGATCCACGTTGGACAAGTTCCAACGGATCACCTACCAGTCGACTGATGATGCCCATCAGTCGACTGGTGACCCAGTAGTCGACTGCCCAGTCGGCTACGGAGCGTTCTGTGCTCGCGACACTCCCATCGATCATTGTCATCCCTCGGCGATCGGCGCATTCGACTTTCGATCATTGCCCATCCATGGATCATTGCGACTAAAACCCTAGCCTTACACCAGTCGAACTCTAGTCGACTTGGATCAGTCGAACCGGCACCTATGCCAGTCGACTGATGTCGGGCAAAACCTCAAACACCAAGTTGTTTGAGCATCCAGCCGTCGGGTAAAACCTCAAACATCAAGTTTGAGCCTCCGACACTCAGTCTTAGCCACTTGGCCAAGTCCACCTTATCCCTCATGGAGTTCCCCACCGAAGCTCTCTTCCCTCGGCCTATGTCCCTCGGATGCGCCAAGCGCACGGCTTCGCAATGTCATCCTTCGCGTCTCATGCCCTAGAAGTATGCTTCCCTTTGGGCTCACTCCATTCGCTCCCCGTCCGGCAGTCCCTCGGATGCACCAAGCGCATGGCTTCGCAAT
The DNA here is from genome assembly GCA_025175895.1 of Wurfbainia villosa. Lineage (NCBI taxonomy): Eukaryota > Viridiplantae > Streptophyta > Magnoliopsida > Zingiberales > Zingiberaceae > Wurfbainia > Wurfbainia villosa. The sequence goes on from CM046005.1 coordinate 4,840,782, forward strand.
GCCATCCTTCACCGACTCAAGGACCCCGAGCCTAGTGAACTTACCAAGTCCTCAAGAATTCCCAAATGCACCAAGCGCACGGCTTCGCAATGCATTTCTCACCAAGCACCAAGCGCACGGCTTCGCAATGCTTTGGATTTCCCATGCCAAGCACCAAGCGCACGACTTCACAATGCTTTGGACTTTCCCATGCCAAACACCAAGCGCACGGCTTCGCAATGCTTTGGACTTTCCCATGCCAAGGCTTCCCCCTTGGACTTCCACACCAAGCTCCATGCTTGGATTTTCCATACCAACCCATGTTGGACTTTCCCATGACAATCCCATGTCATGAGTTCTGTCTATCATCAAAATACCATCAAGGTACTGCTGGGCCGATTGCACCAACACAGTTGACTGCCACCGTTCTAACGACCTCTGACCACGTCAGATCATGACCGTTGTAGTCCAACGGTAGCCTTGCGATCATTCGCTACCTACGTGCGATCGATCGGCTACGGAGATCGTGCCGTGACCACCTTGTGATCGTATCATCCCTTAGCGATTGGTGATGGTGCGGCGATCATTGTTGTCCCTTAGCGTCATTGCTGGGCGAACCCACCAGTCGAACACCAATCGAGTGTCATTGACTCAGAGCAGTCGATTACTATCTATAGCAGTCGACTGATGTCGGGTAAAACCTCAAACAAATACTTGTTTGAGCATCTGACGCTTGACTTATCCATTCAAACAAGTTCACCTATGAGCTACCCCGTCCCGGGTTACATTTGCTCACTCTCATCTCCCATGAAGTCCCTCGCCTCGAAGCTCTCTTCGTCCGACCACGTCCCTCGGATGCACCAAGTGCACGACTTCCACAATGTCATCCTTCATGTCTCGCCCTGAAGTCTGCTTCTTTTGGCTTCACTCTAATGCTCCTCGTTTGGCAGTCCCTCAGATGCACCAACCGTACGACTTCCACAATGCCATCCTTCACCGACTCAAGGACCCGAGCCATGAGATGGTGAACCCACCAATGCTATCATCGAGATAACTCATGTGTGATTTACTAAGTCCTGCACAACTTAAATTTTGGGGATCGATTGGAAGCTAGAGGGGGGGGTGAATAGCACGTGCTAGTACCAATGATGGAATTCGATCGTGATCGCGTCTACAAATCGTGTTAGCACAGTGGAATAATAATAATAAAAGCAATAACACGAAACACAATCACAAACACAAGATGTTTAATGTGGTTCGGAACCGAACGGTTCCTACTCCACGGATCGAGCTCTAACGAGCTCTAGCGACACCAATGCAATCACTAATCACAAATAACTCCTTCTCGACACAAGTCGGAGGTGGAGAAACCTCGTACAACAGATTACAACAATAATCTAATTGGATACAAGCAAATACAATAATGAAATACAATGCAAGTAAAATAAACTACTTTACAATTGCTCTTTGAATGCTTGATCACTTGGTTGCTTGAAATCAACTTGGAGACCCTGATTTGCAACAGCAAATCGCCCCAAAAGCCCTCAGAAAACCATCCCTTTTTCCTCCATCACGAGCTCCTTTTATAGCTTCAACCTGTGCTGGAAAAAGTCGATCAGTCGACTGGTCGGGACCATCAGTCGACTGATGCCACTGTTATCGTGAGACAACGGCTAGATCCACGTTGGATAAGTCCAACGGATCCATCATCAGTCGACTGATCAAGCCATCACTCGACTGCTGACCGCAGCGGTCGAGTGAGACTCCATTCTATGCTCAATTTCTCGAGCACCAGTCAACTGATCACAAGATAAGTCGACTTCTCGACCAATCAGTCGACTGCCCACCTATGACAGTCGACTGCTAGGGCAATTCTCGTAGTCAAACCCTAGTTGACTCAGGCCAGTCGACTGCCACATGACACCAGTCGACTGGCACACCTTAAACATGAGGTTTTAGCCCAAGTATGGTTCCCCCATACTTGCTAGACTACCCTTAGCCTAGACCTAAGCCTTCTAGCCACCTCCATCAGCCTCACGCCTCTCGGATCCCTCCAAGTCATCCATGACTTGTTCATCCATCGCGCTAGATTTCAGGTGCTTCCATCAGCTATATCATGCTAATGGTGTCTACACCGCCAAGGCACATTGGACTTACGCCGCCAAGACTCCGCTTGGACTTTATGCCGCCAACCATTGGACTTATGCTGTCAAGATTTCACCCTTGGACTTTACGCCGTCAATATCAAACCCCTTGGACTTCTCAAATGCCAAGACTCAAGCTTGGACTTTCCCTTGTCAACCCATGTTGGACTTTCCATGCCAAGACCCATGCTTGGACTTTACTTTGCCAAGACCTATGCTTGGACTTTCCTAAATGCCAAGTGTCCCACTTGGACTTTCCCATAATCGCATGGTCAACCCTAGTCAACCATCAAAGTCTCCCTCGAGTCAAACTCGAGTCCGATTAATTATAACCCGGGTCGATTGTATAAACAATCTCCCCAAAACATATTAATCGACATCAATGTCAAACATCAAAACATCACTCGAGTCAAACTCGAGTCTGGTCAATCATGACATGGGCCGATTGCACCAACAATCTCCTCCTTTTTGATGTTTGACAAAAAAAACCTTGAGTTAGGCCCCTAACTCAAATTCCCTTACCAATTTTCCAAATTGGTAGTTTAACCTTCTCCCCCTTTTTGACTGACATCAAAAAGGTTCTCTCCAAGGAGGTCAATGTCTCATGTCCCAATGAGATCTTACAATCTCCTCCTTGGTCCAACAATACATAGGATGCCTACCATCTTCCTAGTGATAAGTCTCATATCACTCAAGAGAGACAATCCTATACTCTCTCCCAATTTCCAAATTGGGTTTCTCAAAATCCCATTTTTCCTCTCATAAAGAAAAATACCATCCATCATCTCATGATGGATACCTCCCCCTAAAGGCTTGCTCCCTCTTGACCATTGCACCAATAATGTCCTTGGGAAGTCCCTAAGCTAATAGGAACTCTAAACCATCAAAAATAAGGTTAAAGGTTCAAACATGAACTCTTCCCACCTTAAATTTGATACATTACCCTAACATCTCTCCTAATCCATATCCAATGGATTTTCACCCTTTATAATGCTTCCCAAAGCATATCCTAGGGTTAGAAGTGGTTAGGGACCTTAACCGCAGCTGAACACAGGCTAAACAAACCTAGTTTTCTCGAAATCAGCATTGACAATCGACTTCGTCAGTTACCAGTCGACTGACACTCACATCAGTCGACTGCCACCCAGGGCAGTCGGCTGATAACTGAAATTTCTGAATTTCAATTATCAGAGTCGAATTTCAGAAAATCATAAGTAATTCTACGTAATTCGAAAAATCATGAAATTTGATACGTATAATACCTATGACTAATACAATGGGTGAAAAATATTTTACTCATAAAATACTGAAATTGATACAAAATTCAAAAGTGAAGAAAACTTCTAAGTTTTGACTCACTTTGTATCAACTTCATCAATGGTGATTGCTATCAAAAGATAGACTTCACCAAGATTTTTCAAAATGATTTTAAAATGTTTTCAAAACCTTATTTTGGATCATATTCCTTGGGCTCAATGTACATGACTTGTACACAAGCTTTCCCAATGATCCATCTTTGAATTAAGATGAGTTTTGGTTCAACTAGATACAAAAACTATGTACCTTGAACTCAACTCATATCCTAGCATCTCACATGTATCTAGGGTGTATAACATACACATACATGTCAATTTAATGTGAGATGTGGGTTTTGGTTCATTTAATCTAGGGTTTCATGTATTTTTCTAAGGCAACCCTACTTGATTCCCTTATAAATGAGACTTCAAGTCATGCCAATTGTCCTTAACTCAATTTTAATCAAATGCATGAATGATTATGGCATTAATGATGATATAAATAAGTATATGCTCATAATCATGATGTCATGGTATAATATGAAATCTAAAAACACATGACATTTAATCCTTAATCCTAAACATGATCCTGACATATAAATGATAAAAATTAAACATGATGTCATGACATGTTATATGACACCTAAAGCATGACAAATAAAATATATAGGTATAATAATACCTAAGTTTTAGAATTAATTGTCATTTGATATAATTAGATTCATTTTTCCATATTACTACTAACCTCCCCAAGCGTGCCAAAAACCTAAAATGACACACTAACTTCTAAACCTAAATTGTGTCAATTTGATCATTTTATCAAACTTCTCAAATAATATTGGCACATCCTAAAATCTTTTAGGATTATAATATCAACTCTATTTTCAAGGTACCCATAACCTTGAAAATTACCTAAAGTGCCACCTTTATCATGATTGAGTTAACTACCCATTCAATCAAGGTTGGCACACCCTAAATCCATCCAGCGTGAATCAATCACGCTCTTAGGAACCCAAAACCTATTTGAGCTCCTAGGGTTAATTAGGTATTCCTTAGGGATAACCTCCCTAGATACCTTTCTAATGACCCTCCTAGGCTTGGTAACCTTGGTCATTTGGGTCTTACCTAGGTTGACTCTAGGGGTAACTCCCCTTGCAACCTTCTTAGTGGCCACCCTAGGTTTCCTAGAAACCCTAGCCACTAGGCACAAACCTTGGTTACTCTTAGAGATAACTTCTCTAGTAACCTTGGTTTTCCTAGGTTTAGTTCCATAATCAAATGGAACATTGTGATAGGTTTCCTTGGGTTTAGGTTTGCCCTTGGATGAATCTAGTTTCCTAGGTCTTGATTTTTGACCATTTGACCCTAGGCTTTGACTTTTAGATCCTAAATGTTGACCTCTTGACCCTTGAAATTGATTTTGCATTTTTGCAAGGGTCTTCTCCATCTTTTCAAGCCTTGACCTCAAGACTTGATTTTCCTTTTCTAATTGCCCAATTTTTGAATTTTGATCTAATCTTTGGGCATTATTTTTCCTAGGCATATGCCTAGTTCACTTAGGGTTGAGACCTAGATGTTCTCCTATTTTCCTAATAGACTCCCTAGGAAGGACGTTTTTAGGGACATTAATCCCAAATTTCTCCTTCTTTGAAAGGTAGACATTTTTGGCTCCTAAACAAAATTACCTATGTCTAGCATGCTCTTTGTGATAAATAGCAAGATTGCTAAAATTATTTCTAGCATGCTTTTTACTATAATTTAAAGAATGAGCATTGTTTAAATATACCTTAGGGTTTGCCCTAGAGGCTCCCCCTACTTGTGATGCTCCCCTTTGCTCCTTCTTTTCCCCCTTTGGGCATTGACTCCGGTAATGTCCCGGTAGTCAGCACTTGAAGCAAGTGATTTGCTCCTTGCTTTTCTTGGTGGGAATACCGGCTTCATTTGAATTTGTGTTGACTTTTGGTGCCGGAGGAGTCTTCTTGACTTTCTTTAGGCACTTACTCTTATAGTGCCCAAGTTCCCTACACTCAAAACACATAATATTATCTTTATTTTGAATTATGATGTTTGAGTTACCTAAGTCAATGGAGTCAAGAATTGGATTTTGAGCTTCTTCATCTTGACTGAATGTCGAAGCTTCTTCTTGGTGTTGCTCCGGTGATCTAATCTCCTCTCCCTCAATCCTAGAGGTGGAGGTCTCCTCCGATTCTACTTCCTCTTCCTCCTTGGATGTTGATGATCTCTCAACTTCCAAGTCCTCACTTCCTTGTGAGGAAGATGTAGCATTGCCTCTCCTCTCGACCATGAATCTTCATGGAGCTACTAAAATTAGCAAATACGTAACTTAGCATCCATGCACTCACCTAGGCTACACAAGAAGTCATTAGGAATTAAATCAAAAATGAATTTGATTACCTTCTTGTTTTTCTCGAATCTTTGGAGTTGATCTTCACTCCATCTCTTCTTCTTGAGGAAACCATCTTTTGGTCATCTTGGATACTCAAATCCTTCCATTAATAAAGACCATTCCTCAAGGTCTCTCATCATCAAAAAATCTTCAATTCTTCTCCTCCAAGAATTGAAGCCTTTTCGTCCGTATAGGATATAGGGAACTGGTGTGTTGATGTCCCATCCTAATTGTTCTTGGACTTCCATCTTCACTCTCTAGTGTGCTCCCTTAGTTGTTAAACCTTGAAGAGCGGCCTCGCTCTGATACCACTTTTTGGGGATCGATTGGAAGCTAGAGGGGGGGTGAATAGCACGTGCTAGTACCGATGATGGAATTCAATCGTGATCGTGTCTACAAATCGTGTTAGCGCAGCAGAATAATAATAATAAAAGCAATAACATGAAACACAATCACAAACACAAGATGTTTAACGTGGTTCGGAACTGAACGGTTCCTACTACACGGATCGAGATCTAGCGACGTCAATGCAATCACTAATCACAAATAACTCTTTCTCGACACAAGTCGGAGGTGGAGAAACCTCGTACAACAGATTACAACAATAATCTAATTGGATACAAGAAAATACAATAATGAAATACAATACAAGTAAAGAAAACTACTTTACAATTGCTCTTTGAATGCTTGATCACTTGGTTGCTTGAAATCAACTTGGAGACCCTGATTTGCAACAACAAATCGCCCCAAAAGCCCTCAGAAAACCATCCCTTTTTCCTCCATCACGAGCTCCTTTTATAGCTTCAACCTATGCTGGAAAAAGTCGATCAGTCGAATGATGCCACTGTTGTCGTGAGACAACGGCTAGATCCACGCTGGATTAGTCCAACGGATCCATCATCAGTCGACTGATTATGACCATCAGTCGACTGATCAAGCCATCACTCGACTGCTTACCGCAGCGGTCGAGTGAGACTCCATTCTATGCTCAATTTCTCGAGCACCAGTCAACTGATCACAAGATCGATCATGCTAGACCAATCGATCATTGCCCACCTATGGCGGATCGCTAGCAATTCATGCAAACAAACCCTAGTTGACTCGGGCGGTCGGCCACATGACATCGATCGGTGGCACACCTCAAACATGAGGTTTTAGCCCAAGTATGGTTCCCCCATACTTGCTAGACCACCCTTAGCCTAGACCTAAGCCTTCTAGCCACCTCCATCAGCCTCACGCATCTCAAATCCCTCCAAATCATCCATGACTTGTTCATCCATCGCGCTAGCCTTCAAGTGCTTCCATCGGCTATATCATGCTAATGGTGTCTACACCGCCAAGGCACATTGGACTTATGCCGCCAAGACTCCGCTTGAACTTTACGCCGTCAATCATTGGACTTATGCTGCCAAGACTTCACCCTTGGACTTTACGTCGCCAATATCAAACCCCTTGGACTTCTCAAATGCCAAGACTCAAGCTTGGACTTTCCCTTGCCAACCCATGTTGGACTTTCCATGCCAAGACCCATGCTTGGACTTTACTTTGCCAAGACCCATGCTTGGACTTTCCCAAATGCAAAGTGTCCTACTTGGACTTTCCCATAATCGCATGGTCAACCCTAGTCAACCATCAAAGGCTCCCTCGAGTCAAACTCGAGTCCGGTTAATTATAACCCGGGTCGATTGTATAAACAATCTCCCCAAAACATATTAACCGATATCAATGTCAAACATCAATGTCAAACATACTATGTCAAACATACTATGTCAAACATCAAAACATCACTCAAGTTAAACTCGAGTCTAGTCAATCGTGACCTGGGCCGATTGCACCAACATTAAACACAGATATCAAATCAACATAAACATCCTAACTTAAACCTCCGTCACACACATCAAAACCATATCATACTTGGGTTGATTGCCCTAACAGGCTTCTCGAGTTTCTTCATGAAGAACATGAAGAATGGCGAGGAAACTGCTGAGTGCATGCTTGGTATTACTGAGTGGGAGTGAGACTTGGGTTGACAAAGCCAAGTGGGATTCAGGGAGTTGAAGCCAAGTAGGACTCAAACTTGGCTCACATCACTCGGGTTCCAACAGGGTCAGATAATCCCACTTGGACTTGGCTTCCATAATTAGGACTTGGGATACCAAGTAGTTATTTGGCGTGTCGAGTGAGAATTTAAGTTAATTGAGTGTGTAATTGAAGCGTGGAGTGGTTGGTAGAACTACTCAATCTTAAAACAAAAAAACTCAGACATACTAATAGAACACGACAAGAACCCACTTGGGTTGCTGAGTGTTTTTTGAGTGTGTCGACCTTCAAATGGGTTATAGAACCCATTGGGACTCGTGGGGGGTTTGCCAAGTCAACAATCGTTGAGTTAGTATTGGCCGATCTAGTATTGACTGAGCCAACTTGATCAAGTTGGCAACTATCGACCTGACACTGGACAAGCCAATAATAGTCGAGTCAGTTTTAATCAACTCGGTACTGACCCAATCGGTCCTAGCCGAGTCGGCACTAGTTGATCCACTAGGGTCTCGAGCACAGGAGTGTTCGGAGTGCTCAGAGTACTTTGGGTGCTCGAGATTGAGTGCAGTGGTTCTTAGAGTGCTAGGAGTGCTTGGGGTGATCGGGACTGAGTGTAATGGTACTTGGGACGAAGTGCATGGTGCTTGGGCACAGGGTGCTCGGGCTACTCAGGACGGTGCTCGGGACTGAGCATGGTGGTGGTCAAGTCGGGTGCAAGGTGCTTGGGGGATCAAGATGGTGCTCGAGATGGAGTCCAACGGTACTCAAGTGCCCGGAACAGAGCACAGGGTGCTCGGGATGGTGCTTGGGGTGCTTGTGATAGGATTAAATGTTGCTCATTATGCTCGGAGTAAATTGAATTAAGTTGATTTTGTACTGATTGGTCGGCTATATATTGACTTTGTTAATTTCAATTTCAAATAGCACGAATGATCTATGACTCATCGTGATATGTTATGAAATAAACTGAGAGAGACTATTCAAGAAATAGCATAAGATCAAGCTTATGGAGTTAGAGGACACATTGAGAGGCTAAATCGATTATTCTGGAGACTCAAGATTTAGAAGTTTTCAATACTGGAGAACTATCGAATTTGGACCTTGGTGTTCTCGCTATCGAACAATCTTTGTGAAGTAGCATATCATGTATGGGGACGTTATGAAGGGCACATTACATATACTGAGTTGTGCATAAAATTACTTCACTATGTAGATCAAGATGATTTTGAAGAAATTGAGAACGATCCAAAAGAGGATCTAAATATGAACTCTATACAGAATCCTGAAGTCAGTCAGCCTGCTAGTTTTTGTCTTAGTGGAAGTAGTAATAACCTATCTAGTCTGTAAGCATTGTTTATATTATGAGTTAACATAGAATGTTATGTGTTAATAGTCTGAATAGAGTATGTTATATGTTTACAAACTATAATATATTTAATTTTAATGAGAAGTTCATTTAATATTTTATATCATTCAATGATTAGTTCATTTAATGATTAATTTATTTGATAGGATGTATGTAATATAATTGATCAATGTAGGTCAGATTGGAACATATGATGATGAGTAGAAATATTGTTGCCACTTGATTTTGTAAACCAACTCATATTTATATTTAGTCAATCATAAATTACATACATAAGACTTACACTGAATAACTAAATAATGTGTTTATTATATATGGTAGATTTTGGCTACTAAAAATATCATAGCTGAACTCAATAAGGGAGAGAAACTGAATGAAGATAACTACAAAATCTGACACTTCAAGATACAATATGTACTTGAGGAACAAGAAGTTCTAGAGGTTATTCATCAAGTTATGGATGAATTTGTTGATGGTCCAATAACATAGAATAGACATGATCTTGATGCCTATAAGGCATGGAAGAAAAAGGACTCTATTGCTAAGGGTATTTTGATTAGTTTAATGGTAGATAACCTATTTTACGAGTATGAGCCATTTCTATCGACTCATACTGTTTGGGTAGCTCTTAGAGAGAAGTATAGCGGAGTGAGTCTGAGCAAACTTCGACAGTTGACAATTAAGTTTGATAGCTACAAAAATCACTTGAATGTCTCCATGACTCAACATCTGAGGGAGATATCTTATATGATTTAGGAGTTGAAGACTGCTGGTCATGAGTTGATTTATTGAAAATATCAAGACTCTCGTTGATGTCTCACGCTATGTTGAATTGGAGGCGGAGAGAGTTGAATCCGTAAGGATTTCTATAAGCTTTTGTAGTTGTTTGTTCTGTCGAAGCATCGAGATCCAAGAAGAAAAATTGGTTTAAGAAGGGAAAGGGAAAGGTAGAGGAAGCTGTTGTTACTAGGTGGGGCCCAAATAAGAAGATGAAACGAAAGAAGATTGGACAGAAACCTAAAAGCAAGTTGCCTTGCTTTAATTGCGGAAAGAAGGACAACTTCACTTGGGATTGTTCTGAGCCAAAAAAGATAGATCCATATTTGTCTTCTTTTCTCGAGTATTATATTGCTAGTTTAGTGTTGTTAGTTGATTCTTATCCTTTGTGAATTATAAATTTGAGAGCAACAAACCATGTAACTCGTGATCAAGTTACATTTGTGGAGTACTGTCGGGTACCAACTGACAACAATTGGATATATGTAGGAAATAATGTAAGAATTGAAGTCAAAGGAATTGACACTTGCAAACTTAACCTTCGTGGTGGGCATACTTTGTTTCTACATGATTTTCTTTATGCTCATGAGATTCGACAAAATTTAGTTTCCGTTACATGTCTTATTGATTTGAGTTTTTGTATAAACTTTTACAGTCAATATATTGAACTCTGTATTAACTCTGTATTAATAGGATATGATTTTTTAACTAATGATTTCATGATTCTTGATGTGGAATTGGATATCAATTATGGAATTGATGGTTGTTTTTCAAATATTGCTTTTACTAGTGATGTTGATATAACTGATGATGTTTGGGATGCTAGATTAAGATATATATGACAAGAACGTATAAATTAGTTAGCTAGAGAGGGGTTGCTAGGCACTCATCCTAAGATTAACTTATCCGTATGTGAGCATTGTCTCACTAGAAAAGCAACTTGGAAACTATTTGAAAAGGCTATTAGTGTTGATTCACCACTGAAATTAATTCATTTGGATATTTATGGTCCAATGAATATGAAAGCTAGACATGGAGCTTCCTATTTCATTACATTCATTGATGATTTCACTTATTTTGGTCATATGTACTTGATTTCTCATAAATCTGAAGCATTGGATTGATTCATTCATTATATGAACGAAGTTAAGAATTAATTGGATTGTAAGGTTAAAACTTTACGCATTGACCGTAAAGGTGAATATTTGTCTAATCAGTTCAATATAATTTTTAATGATAAAGGGATTATTAAACAGTTAACAATCCTAAAACTCTACAGCAAAATAGGATCGCTGAAAGAAGAAACCAAACTCTTCTTGAAATGGTTAGGTCTACGATGACTCAAGATAGTTTCCCAATTTGCTATTGGGGAGATACATTATTAGCAACGACCTATATACTTAATAGAATGCCTTCTAAATCAATTCCATCCACCCCATATGAATGATGAACAAGCAGAAAACTAAATTTGAGTAATCTGAGACCCTGTGGGTTAGCTGTCTATATTCATAATAGTTCTCACAAATATAGAAAAACTAGGATCTAAGGGTAAGAAATATTTCTTTGTAAAATATTCTGATATCTCCAAGGGTTGTATTTTCATCGATGAGCAACAAGATAAAACTATCTCTGAGATAGAATAGAGAAATGTGATTTTTCTCGAAATTGAGTTCCCAGTAGGAGGTGATGTTGACAAAACTATTTCTTTATTTGAGAAGGATAATATATTATCAACAATAGAGGTGTCACAAGGAATGTCTGAATCTAGCCAATCTAGTGGGAATAATTTGCGAAGTCATGAGTTGAGTTATCATCAATCCAAATTATAAAAAAGTATTTGTAAGATTAATCCTTGAAAAAAGTTTGATAAAGAGAATGAGGCATTGACGATATTCTCAGTTGACAATGAAGAACCTTGATTTGTTGAGGAAGCATTGGGATGCAATATTAAAGAAAAATAAAAAATTGCAATGGATGAAGAAATGGAGTCTATGAGAAAGAATCATGTCTGGAATTTAGTCAATCTTCCTCCAAGGCGAAGAGCTATTGGAAATAAGTGGATTCTCAAAATTAAGAGGAGAGCAGATTGATAGATTAGCTAAAGGGTATACCTAACTGGAAGATATTGATTTTGAAGAGACATTTTCACTTGTAGTGAAGTTTGTGTCAATACGTGTCATATTAGCTATTATAGAATATTATGATTTGGAATTACATCAGATGAATGTAAGAATAGCTTTTCTTAATGGTGAGTTTGACGAGAAAATCAATATTGTACAACCAGAAAGTTACATAAATGTTTGCCAAGAGAATTAAGCATGTAAACTTAAAAAAGTTTATATATATAGGCTAAAGCAAGTGTCTAGACAGTAGAATATAAGTTTTAATAAAGTGATTTTATCTTATAATTTTGAAATGATTAATGAGGATCATTGTGTTTTCTTGAGAAAGGAAAAAAAGAAAAGTATGTCATTTTATCATTATATGTTGATGATATGCTGATAGTTGAAAATGACATAGGGTTTGTGATAGAAGTCAAAGAGTATTTTCATCACAATTTGATATAATAGTTATCGGAGAAGCTAAGTACATCTTAGAAATAAAAAACATGAGAGATCATTCTAAAAGACTTTTAGTTTGTCTCAAGAGACTTATATCAATAAGATGTTATAATATTTCAGCATGTCAAATTGTAACATAGAATAAATATTTGTTGTGAAAGGTACTATTCTGAGTAAGAATATATGTCCCAAGACTCTTGAAGAAATAGTCGAGATGAAAAAAAAATTATATACCAGTGACATTGGTAGTTTGATGTACATTATGTTGTGTACACGTCCCAATATTGACTATGCTATTGACTTAGTTAGTCATTTCCAGTCGAACCCAAGATCAAGACATTGGAAAGTGATGAAAAAGATATTCAGATATTTAAAAGCGACAACAGATTATTATCTATATTTTCAAGAATTAGATATGAGCTTAAATGTCTATTCAGATGCAAATTGGTCTGAGGACTTGGATGATAGAAAATTAATATCATGCTATATCTTTTTGCTGAATGGTGGCACCATCTCATAGAACAATAAGAAACAGACTTGTATATCTCTGTCGACAATGGAAGCTGAATATGTGACATATTCAATAGTTGTGCAAAAAGTCATCTAGTTAAGAAGGTTCCTGAAGCATCTGAAGATTATTGAGGACAATGGAAGCCCTATTACTGTCTATTGTGACAGTTAAGCTATTATAACTTTTTCGAAGGATCCCAAATATCACAACAAGGATAACAAGGGCAATCATATAGCCATTAAGTATAATTTTGTAAGGAATATTGTTGCCAAGAAGAAGGTTATATACGTGTTATGCTTGCAAATCCTTTTACTAAGTCATTGACTAAAAAGTTATTTCAAGGACATGTGAAGTATTTGGAACTTAGAAGAATGTAAAAAAATGATAACAACAATTAGATATTATAAGAAGTTTGGGTTGTGAAATATCATAATCTATTCAGTGTATATATTTGTTCTTGTTACATTCAAATTAAGTCTGAGTGAGCATATTGGTAGGTTAAGATTGGTTCTCTCACATAGACAATCATATCTATTTATTAAGTATGAATAAGAATAAGACCATTGCTTATGGGACAACTTATGTAGCTATAAATAGAGACATACCCATAAGCTAGGGTCGCCTTGATAGTTATATCAAAATGATATCATTTGTAGATTGATGATCGAAGTAAATGTACCCACTATTTACTAAACCTATTTAAAGCTAGATAAGAATTTATGAGTTAAATTTAGGATTAGACATTGAGAATGTCTAGATTGAAATTTATGCGATGTTAATTTAAGAAAAATATGTGTTCTTTTTAGTAAAGAGAATAACATCGTGACATGTGGTTCATACTACATGTGATATTGTGACTATAAGAGTAGTAAAAGAATGGATCCCTACTTCTCTACTATGTGAGCTCTAATTAATCTCAATATTTATCCTGAGTGATTATTTAACTATCTACTTAAAATTTTAATCAGGATATGCTACTTTAGCATGTAAATCTATTGACTATGGATGATTCGGTCTATGAGACATGACTAAGACAATAATTGATTAAAATGAATTGATTCTAACTAAAAAAGAAGATTTAAAAGAATTTATATCTTTGGTATTTATTCACAGATCGACCAATTATATTTTTTGTTATATATATAAAATGTGATTATAATAATTGGAGATATGTATAGAACATGCTCTTAGCATAATAATTATTATGAAAGATTAGAGATGTTCATATTGATGTAAATGATTTAATCTGGGTAAATAACAAGATATTGATATCTCTTGGAGAGTGATTGTATGACATTTGGAGAGTGAATAAGTAAATTGTAATAACTTTCTTAATATTAATCACTCAGAGAGCGACTATGTAAAGTGTAATAACTTTCTTTGTATTGATCACTCAGTATATTTGTTGTCGCACGAATTATTTTTTCTAAGTATGAATTAGATATTTTATTAGTCTTTGTGACTATCTGGACTTTGGAGCTATTTTATCTCGGGAGTTTCACTTGGATGAATAAGAGATGTTAGTAGCTACACATAGTGTAGGATGTGCACATAGTGACTTCACGACATGTAGTTTTTGTAATTGCACAAGCGCTTATTTAGGTGTGTGTGTCCAAGTGCGATGTTGTATTTGTTGCATTGTGTACACGAAGGTTGTGTGAGAGTTCTTGGCTGAGTGTCGAGAGGCTGCTAGAGAGATTTTCGACTGAAGTCGGAAGGCCGTCGAAGTGTCAAAACTATGTGTCTTGCGGAAAAGAAAAACATCCCGGGCACAAGAGAGATTTGGTTCATGGAACAGTAAAAGATCTTTCGATTTGTCATCGTTCTTACGACGACAAGCACTGGATCAACAGATTTAGCAAGAAGAAATAGATCTTATAATTTTGTATTGTATAATTCATGCACTTTTCTACACGTTGCTGATATAGCTTTGCTATGGTGGCATTATAGTGTCTAGTGATGAAACATACAAGGGTGCTCCTATCGATCCTCGGGACAAATTCAATGGAGAGTTCGAGTAACAATTCTACCCCAAGTTAAAAATGAGGGCCGAGCCAAGTTAAGAAGGCTAAGCTACCAGAGCAAGATACGAGAGTATGTCTAAAAGTTTTTTGAGGTAATGCTCCAATTCTTAGAACTTGGAGAAAAGGAAATATTCTTTGCCTTCATGAATGGTCAAAAGCATATATAGGCTAAGGGTTGCAACACAAGGGGTATACAAGACCTGACCCGAGCCATGATAGCAGTTGAGCCCTTGGTGGATTTCAAGAAACTAAAAGAAGAATGACTCCTTCAAGAACAATAAAAGCAATGGTGGGGGAGACTGAGACAAAGATAATCCCACCAAACAAGACAGAACAGATGATAAGCCACCATCAAAAAGGTGAAAGTCTCGCAAGAATGGAGACAAGAAGGATAGTTGAGGCTCTCTAGGGTGCTTTTTAATTATGCAACGATTCTCACCTGATCAAGGATTAATTGCCCAAAGAATTTAAAGTCGGACACCATCTGTGAAGAGGACCTCATGCTTGCATGGTTCGATCATGCTCTACTCCATCCCACCCAAGAAGTTCAACAAGAAGAAAAGAATGAAGTTTCTGGACATTGTTGTAGCTAGCAGGCCACAAGCCAAGGCACTGGTTGACATATATAGATGCCTCAGACTTATATTCGCATCTGAGAAGGCAACAAAAAGTTAGGCATTAAGGTAAACAAAGGCATTGGATGGGTCAAGATCGTAAATACAAAGGAGGTGCCAACCTTCGGAGTTGCACGAGTAGACAATCAACTTGGACAGTGGCAAAGCAAGGAAACTATTATGGTAATCCCACCAAATGACTATGACTTTGTAGTTGGCTTGGATTTTCTTGATCGGATGAATATTCTTGTTGTCCCATTTGCCAATATATTTATCATGGATCTTCAATGCCAATCTGAAAAGGACTATGCATGTCAAACCATCAAGGAATGTGTCAAAGAAGGGAAGATCAAACGGTTTTGGATTGAGGGGTACTCACTGTTCACAAAGGGAAATTGCTAAATATGTTGTCGCTTCATGGGAAGCTACGCAAAAGAAGTGTTTGCATATATGAGTGCCATGACTCAAGGTGGGCATGCAGGGCACCTAGGAGTGCACTGCATCTTAGCATTAGCAAAGGATCATTACTATCGGCCACACATGAGAGATGATATTGAGGCATACATAAAGGCTTGCCTTGTGTGTCAATAAGACAAGATGGAACAGAAGTCGCCATTTGGTTTTACAACTACTGCCTACACCAAAATGCTCATGGGGAAAGCATCTCGATGGACTTTATTGTGTGATTGCTGAAAGCTGATGGGTTCGGCTACATCATAATTACAGTGGACGAATTCTCAAAGTATGAAACTTTCGTTCTAAGTATATGAGAGTGCCCAATTCAGGAGGCAACTCTTCAAGAATGTGGTGAAATATCAGGGAGTGCCATAATCCATTGTTAGTGATCAGGATGAATGATTTATAGGTAAAACCTGTTGGACCAAAGTGTTCGAGCAATGGAAGCAAACTTGAACTTTTCCAATATTGTGCATTTCCAAACTGATGGCCAGATTGAGTGGATCAATGCATTGCTAGAAGTCTATCTCAATATTATATGAACGTCTCGTTGTATAATCTACAATATGGTAAGGCCCCCATCTAGTCCCCATTCAAAATGGTCACAAGCCAATAATTACTCGCGCTCGCTTGCACAAGGCATCCAAGTATGCCAAGAAGTGGGTAGATTAGAAAAATTCGAGAAGAAATTATGCCTAGCACTAAGTTGAAAACTAAGTGATTGTGAAGCTACATTTTGTTTTGTGCATGCCTAAGAGACAAAGGGTTTTGTACGAGGGACTCTTATCGATGGTGGACTTATATATATATTATTATCGTAACATTCCGATTGTGCCGTATTAGTTCAAATCCGATTAAGTGGTCTAATTGATGGTTTGTGGATTTCGATTTATTGAATGTGAGTTTAATGGGTAGAATTCGTTAGTCCAGATTCGTTATTAACGATGGGTTGATAAGGGATCCGATCTGATATCTATATATAAGGTGTGGTATCCATAAGATTGGGTATCCTAACAACCTCAATGTATCTTATCAACAAGGAGGGATTTACGACACTATCAATCCCAGGACTCTACGAAAAACTTGTCTTCTTTTTGCAGGAACTTTGAATCTATTGATGATGCGAGATCGATGGTTGCTATGTTACACTTAGGTTATCTTTTGTTTATGTCATCATTCATTTTATGTATTTTCTTATTTGCTATAAATTTTGATAAGATTAAATCCTCTTTGCAAATCATGTTGTATATATTCAGCTTCTTGTATACAAGTCTTAGATTCGTAATTTCTTTCAATCGGTATCAGTGCCAGGTCATTTTATCGATTGTTATGATACTAGATTATAGTTTTCATCATTTTTCATCGATTTTGTGTGAGATTTGAATCTTTTGTCCCAAAACAATGATTATTTGATGAAAACACAAGTAGAAAACCTAGTTTTAGGCATTAGATCTGAGTTTTCGAGTTTTTTTTGTGAAGAACACAAAGAACAGTGATTTAACCGCTACTGTTTGTGGTGAAACCCTCGTGGTTGACTCAGTAAAATTACCCTAAGTCACCTATCAGTTGACTAATGCATTTCATAATGCGACTGTTGCACCTAAAAAATGTCAAAATGTTTCTAAAACGCCTATAGGACTCGACTGAATATGTCAATTGACTGCCATTAAGGTTCAGTCGACTGATGTGCTTAAACTCAAGCATAGAAAATTTTCAAGTTGACTGAGACACTCGACTGGCGGATCAGTCGACTGTCATAAGAAAATTGACTGCTATTAGGCATCAGTCGACTGATGCTCATAAAATTATCCATAGAAGATTTTCTAGTCGACTAAGATAGTTTACTGATGTATATCAGTTAACTAGTATTATTGTGGATGAGATTGAATACAACTTGATGTAGGGACTTTCTGTTAGGACCTTGTGTGATGCATTGGAGGGGTGAATAGTGATTCTCGATTTCGTTTGTCTCTCAATCGCGTGCTTGTCTACAAGTTGTTAGTACGCAGTGGAAATAGAAATAAACACAAACAAACAATTCACAAGCACAAGACAAGTTTTTTACGTGGTTCGGAACTCTAGTTCCTACTCCACGGTCGAGCTCTAGAGTGAGCTCTAGTGATGCACCACCACTAACTCTTTCTCCTTCTTAGAAGCAATTCGGAGGTGAAGAAACCTCATACAAGATGCTTACAACAAAAACAACCAAGATACAAGAAAAGAATGAAATACAAAATAAAAACAACTTTACAAGGGTGCTTTTTGCTTGAATGCTTGTTTGGTCGCTTTGAAATACTTTGAAGGTCTGGAAATCAACAACTATTCCCCTTCAAAAGCTCCAAGAACCGACAACCTTCTTCTCCACCGAAGCCGACCTTTTATAACTCAGCTCGGGTTGATTCCCCATCGTCCAGTCGACTGCTCTTACCTAGTAGTCAATTGCTCCCTTGACTGTTGCCTTACAATGGACTAATCAACGTCAGAAATTGCCTGATCAGTCGACTGTCCTGACCCAACAGTCGATTGCCATAGCCATTAGTGGACTGCCATGGGCCAGCAGTAGACTCCAAAATATTCTATGTCTTATCAACCTAAGGTCAGTCGACTACTCAATTCTAGCAGTCGACTAACAATGGCCAATTGACTAGTCCAACCCATCAGTTGACTGTCAGAGCCACAGTCAGCAGTCGAGTTGAGTTTCTTGAGCCCTTCGAGTGCTGAGCACTCATCAAGTTTATTGGTCCAAAGTCTCAGTCGACTGCCAAATAATCTGTCCAATTATTTTAGATCACCAATCGACTAGACCAAGTCCCAATTGACTGGTAAATCTCAAAACTAAGGTTTAATACTCAATTATGATCCCCTCATACTTGATATTCATCCTTAGTCTAAACCTAAGCATTCAAGCCACTTTCATCAGCCTCACGCTCTCAGGGTCTATTTGAGTTCTCCACGACTTCTTCACCCTTCACACTTGCCTTCAAGTACTTCCATCAGCTTTGTCATACCATTGGGTACCCTTAGCCTATACCTAAGCTTTCAAGCCATTTTCATTAGTCTCACGCCTTTGGTTTGAGTCCACAACTCTTCACCCTTATGTTAGCCTTCAAGTTCTTCCATCAGCCTTGTCATGCTATCGAGTCTACCTTCGCTAAGAGGTCGCGCCTCCGGGACTTATGCTGTCAAGACTACACACTTGGTCTTACATGGACAAGACTACACCCTTGGACTTTCCTTTACCCCAAGTATCCATATTTGAACTTTTGTCACCAAGACTAGTCATTTGGACTTACACGACCAAGACTACACCCTTAGACTTTCCTTTGCCAAGTATCAATACTTGGGCTTTCCTTGCCAAAAATCCATTCTTAGACTTCTCCATTATCAAATATCTATATTTTCACTTTCCATTACCAAAACTTCATTCTTGGACTTTTCTATTGCCAATAATCCATTCTTGAACTTTCCCTTGTCAAGTATTCAAACTTGGACTTTCACTCGAGTCTTACTCGAGCTTGGTCAACCTTAATCTGAGGTTGATTGCTCCAACAATCTCCCAGATAACAATCTCCATCATATGATATTGGATGTCCCAAACCATCCATTAGTAATATGGCATACATAATGTCAAATAGTCAAACCTATTATCAAAATCATTGTCAAACATCAAAACACTACTCGAGTCTTACTCAAGCTTGGTTAATCTTGACTCGAGGCCGATTACGCCAACACTTTTGAAGCCATAATTTTTTTCTCAGAATGAGTTTTGAGACGTTCTAGGTTGTGTTTCAAAGCTCATTCAGAGCTCTACGTTAGTTGTTGTAGGTCAATCCCCCGTAACAGCTTGTCTTGAGCCTAAAAAATATCGTTTAGGGCTTTTTTGGAGGTTTCAAAGTTTTTTTAGTCCGACGTTAAAGCTATTTTTTTACATCATTACACTGCAACAGTAAAGTTGAGTTTACTAGATTTTTTAAAATATCTATCTATGCATATGATTCTATTTCAAACTAATATTATCACCAAAGTGAGAACTATTGGGAGGTTTAGAATATATTATGTAGATAGATGTATGTCTATGCTAAACATAATTGGCCCAAAGAAAAATTATGCTTAGGTCATATATATGTTCAGAATGATTTACATATAAAGAATAAATTCTTTTGATCATGCACACAAAGTGTCAGCCCATAGGAAGTTATTTTATATGGTAGATTAAGAGTTTGTAAACTATAGATTCAGATAGATATAACTCATATAAAGGATAATTTTGTGTCATGTGCATCATATGTCAGCCTAAAGGAATGAACGTGGTGTAACTAATGAAGGTTATTAAGAACTATAATTTTGTGAGTACCGCTAATAAATCACCATTAAAAAAAACTTCAAATTAGAGACAAAATTAGAGGTCGACTCTGAAATCGGTCTCTAAATGAGAGACTGATTTTAAATCGATCTCTAATTTAGAGACCGAATTCGAATTCAATTTTTGATCATTCTATTTTTCTCCTATTCTTCTCCTACTCGCTCAGATAATTAAATTTTTTTCAATTTTTGAATTAGAGATCGAATTAAAATTCAATCTCTAAAATAGACACCGATTTAGAATTCGATCTCTAAATTAGAGATCGATTCTATAATCAATCTCTAAATTAGAGATCAATCTCAAAATCGATCTCTAAATTAGAGATCGATTTATAAATTGATATCTAAATAAACAATCGATTAAACAATCAACTCCACGGAATTCTGATCCAATTCTTAATATCGAACTACAGATAAGTCAAAATCGTTTGATTAATTATTTTTAGAAACCGAACTGCAATTCGGTCTCTGATCAAGAATTCGGTCTCTATTTTGTATTCTAAATCTTTAATCCAATAATTTTCTCACCCTCTCCAATCCTTTTTCTGTTGCATCGATCTCCATCTAGATAAGGCTTTTTCTGCCATTCTCCCTCTCTCCCCTTTCCTGTACGAGCCCACGACCATAGTCGAACGAGGTTGGCGTGACCTCGGTGGCGTGAGGACGTCGCGAGGCTGGGGCGACCTCGGTGGCACAAGTA
This sequence comes from Wurfbainia villosa, assembly GCA_025175895.1. Taxonomy (NCBI): domain Eukaryota; kingdom Viridiplantae; phylum Streptophyta; class Magnoliopsida; order Zingiberales; family Zingiberaceae; genus Wurfbainia; species Wurfbainia villosa. The sequence continues at coordinate 4,862,018 of CM046005.1, forward strand.
CGTCACGACCATGGTGGCGGGAGGCCGGCGCGACCTTGGTGGCACGAGGCCGGGGCGACCTCAGTGGCGCAAGGCATCACGACCACAGTGACAGGAGGATGGTGCGACCTCGGTGGCGTGAGGTCGACGCAACCTCGGTGGCGCGAGGACGTCACGACCGTGGTGGTGAGAGACCGCTATGACTGCGATGCCATGAGGCCACCGCAACCTCGGTGGCACGAGGACGTCACGACCGTGGTGGTGAGAGACCACTGTGACTACGATGCCACGAGGCCACCGCGACCGTGGTGCCGCGAGGCCGCCACGACCGCGGTGCCGCAAGGTCGCTGCGACCGCGGTGCTGCGAGGCTACCGCGACTGCAGTGCCGCTAGGCCTCACGATCGTGTTGGTGAGAGACCGCTGTGACTGTGATGTCACGAGGCCATTGCGACTGCGGTGCCGCAAGGCCGCCGCGACTGCGGTGCCGCGAGGCCGCCACGACCACGGTGCCGCGAGGCCGCCGCGACCGCGGTGCAGCGAGGCCGCCGCGACCGCGGTGCAGCGAGGCCGCCGCGACCGCGGTGCCGCGAGGCCGCCGCGACCGCGGTGCCGCGAGGCCGCCGCGACCGCGGTGCCGCGAGGCCGCCGCGACCGCGGTGCCGCGAGGCCGCCGCGACCGCGGTGCCGCGAGGCCGCCGCGACCGCGGTGCAACGAGGCCGCCGCGACCGCGGTGCCATGAGGCCACCGAGATCGCGGTGCCGCGAGGCCATCGCGACCGCGGTGCCAGTGCCACGAGGCACCTAGTACCGTGGTTGTGCGAGCCCACGATGAGGCAAGCTCACGGTCGTGCGAGCTCAAGCCTACGACTGCGCAAGTTCTACCCTCTCTTCTTATCCCTGTCTAAATAAGATGAATGGAAATTATTTCCAACCTTTCCCCCTTCCTTAAAGTAATCGCAATGTATGACTGATTGACTTATTTTATATTAATTGTATAGTTATAAGAAGTAAAGTTTAGAGCTCAAATGAAAGTGATTAAACTTGCATTTCTTTAATTTTTGATGCTAAAGACTAAATTGTTGTCGTATAGGAATAAATTCATATTTGTTTCATCATATGTAGATTTTTAGTACCCCATAGGACCATAGTACTAGGGTTATTATTGTAAAATACCGAAAAAAAATAACACTCGTTAATGAAGAAATTTACATATGGAATTTTTGAGAATTTTCAGAAATTTTTCTGAAAATAAATGAAGTTCATATAACTGTTTAGAAGGAAGATTAAGACTTAGTGGATTATTAAGTTAATTGAGGGGGTAGTTGGGTTTATTAAACTAATACTAAAATTAATTGATTAATTAAAATCTGATCCGTTATTAGACCCAATTGTTTTCCAAACCCATTTAACCCCATCCGTTTCACACCATTTTCTCCTCCCCACCGGTTAGTTTTCTTTTCTTCGAGCGTTTCCCAACCGCAACGATTACTGCGTTCGCCTTCCCCGATTCCAGTCGTCGCGACCATCAAAGTGTCTCTTCCCGTTTCTCCCGATCGCGCGCGACCCCTCCTCTTTGCCGCCGTCGTTCGAGCGCTCCTCTTCACTGTCGCCGATGTCGATCTCCGCCCGATCCAGCCAGATCTCCGTCTGATCCAGCTGATCTCCGCTCTATCTTTGCCCGATCTCTGCTCGAGCTCACTGTCGCCGCCATCCCCGCTCGACGCGAGATCGATCTGCCATCGCGCTGCAGCCCTTTCGCTCGGCGTCACGCGGCCATACTCTGTTGCCTCTTCATCGTCGCCGTGCTCTCACTGCCGCCTATTGTCGCGTCACCACCGGAGCTATCCGATCCCCTTCTCTTCTCTTTCGCCTTCAACCACTGTGAGTTGGATCGCCGTCGAGCCCAGCGTCACGGGCATCGCCGATAATTGGTTATGTCTGGGTTGTGTTTCCTTCTTCCATGGCTCGATCGTACAGTAAGAGTTATCTCCATCTTCATATCCCTGTTCTAGATTGTCGCTGTGAATTTGATGGCCTCACCGCAAGCTTCTCCTTTTCCTCTGTATATCGACAGTGAGGCATCGTTGCTGCCTCCTTACTGTTCCTTGTCCCGATCTACCAATCCAGACGACAGTGAGGGTGGATGAGCTCGCATGCTTGTGGGGTTGTCGTTGATTCTTTTCCTGTGAGCCTAGCTTTATCGTTGCAATGATGTTTTGCTAGTTATCCTGTCGCAACTCAGATTTGCAGCTTGATTTGTGACCCATTCCTTGATCTGCACAGTTGCCGCTACCATCTTCGGTGGGTGTTGCACATTGATTGTGATGAAAGGGCAGTAAGGTGGAGGATTGGATTTTTGGTATGTTGTCGATTTCATATGGTGAATCGTCTGAATATGGATTTAATCTGTTTGGTAAATGATGATGCAACAACGTTGATTAGCTTGGTTGTGTTCTATTGATTTGGACAACGTCAAGTATCAACGAGCCGGTATGCTGCATTTCACCGCCTCCATTGTGCTATGAACAAGCGTTGTGTCTGCCATTGTTCTATATGGATCAGATGTCTTTTGTATTAAAGAAGAGCTATGGCTGATTGGTTTAGGGAGAGGTAAGGTTTTCATATGTTAATCAAGTTAATAGATTTATATAGGATGAACGGATTTAATTATGGAGTGATAATCAATTGTTGGTGAATAGATCAGGTTATGAGGTTGCTTCCAATTGAGCTATTTGAACTTTAATTCGAAACCTTCGATCAAGAAGTTGTGCCAGGAGAGGCTAAACTTGGTAAGTCTATATTTAGATGTTTATGGATGTATACTGTGGTTACAATTGATTTGGTAATTAATAAATGGTATGAGATTGTACAACTGTGGGATTTAGTTGATCGATCAGGGATTAGGATTGGATTAGACTCCTATTCCTAGAGATTGATTATGTTAGTGTTGAGTTATGTTTGTATGTTGATTTCAGGACCTTGATTCAAGATAGGTTCATGGACGTAAAGACTATCGACATAGTCTATATAACAGGTGGGTAATTTCCTACCCTGATCAGGTAGTTGTTGATGCATGCAGATTTAGATATATGATCATATTACCTTGACTCCACTTTTATTTATTCTTGTACTTGATACTTTGTCATTTACCTATATACTCTATTGTTGTTATCACATTTTCCCTCATCATGATTAGGAGTTACAGATGTGATGTAAGTAAACCTATAAATACTTAGTTATGTATAAATAGTGGAGTACGGATGATGACCTAATTTGTAAATTGGGTAAAAAGGGCATCCATGGGTAAGTAAGGTCCTGAACGTAGGATTGATTCCAATACCCTTATGTTGCATATTTACTACCGAATATGTGTTGTGTAAATGGTAAGGTGAATTGTGAATAGTGTGTCGCTATGGACCGGTAGTCCTAGCTGGATTGTGATCAATTGAGTACGACTCTCTGCAGGATAGAGAGTGCGTCGATCAGATTGGCATGACTCTCTACAGGATAGAGAGTGTTCTGATCAGTTGAGTATGCCTCTCTACAGGATAGAGAGTGCGTCGATCAGATTGATATCACTCTCTGTAGAATAGAGAGTCTGTGGTGGATGTCTGTATGTGTAACTGTGCATTCATGTCATTTGCATGCATACTGACGACATAGTCTCCCTTGTGGTTGAGAGGGTCGTTAGTCATCCTGCCTCCCAGGTTACTCATGGAGGAGTAACTGGTGTGAGGGCAGAGTATTTATTGTGCCGCACTCTATCACTATAGACGGTGGTAGTTGAAGTTGTGTGCAGTTGTCCTGGGTGCATGACACTCGACCACTCATGAGTAGTGTCAATCGGAGTGGCCAGCAGCAGGGACCCCCGTTGTGTAACTTTCTCTTTACGCTTATATGTTACTCGTTCATACTGCCCACTCGGCCACTCGAGAGCAGTAGTTGGTGTCGAGTTGGGACAGTTATCATGTCGTGCCACCTAGGCCACACTGGGGTCATGGTAGCGAGTAGGGGGTGCACAGACATGACCATGCATGCTGCATTATCTTATCTTATGGCGTCTTGCATATTGTCATATATATATATATATATATATATATATATATATATATATATATATATGGATGATTGTGATTAGTATATATATAGATGCAGTCTATATATATATATGCTTATTGTGACATTGCATTTGATTGTACTATGCTTTCTGCATTTGGTTGTACATCATCTTCATACATGCTACTCGCATTTGTTATATGGTTGTGTCGGACACCTGTATACTTGTTGGTCAGACCATTAGATACCTTTGACCTGTATCATGATATAGTGTGAGTTGGTATTACTCTTCATGTTGTATATTGTGGATATATGCTTAGGTTGGATATATGTAGCATAGTAGACTTTCAGGTATATCTCCACTTTATGTTGTTCATTTTGTTTAGGGAGTATATGCATGTATTTATATACTATGTTAGTGTATACCTGATGTACCTGTAGATTATAATGTTGAATTACATGTGATATTTGATATATATACATGTTCTTTCACATTACCGCTAAGTTATACTCACCACCACATACCCTGAGTTTTTCTGTCGTCCAGGTAATAGGTTGAAGTCTTCGTGACGGCTTGGAGCACCGTTAGCTGGCATCGTCTCATCTCAACTCCGAGGGTTCGAGCTTTTGGGTTTATCGTTGGTGTTTCATTATGGATTTGATTTTATATAATGATTTGTAGTGTCGGACACTGTTGTTGTTGTACCGTTCTTTCTGGTTTTGTTACGGCGTTTTCTTAATGTGGTGTTAGTCATACCAGTATGCATGGTGTGTGGTTTATATTGTAGTTGTGTTAGTTCCGCTGTGCTTTGTTATGTTATGTTTACATTTGTATATGTTATTGTTATTGTGGGTCTAAGGGCCTTGTATAAACAGGATATGTTGTCATGTACAGGGGAGATGTTGTCCGTTTAATTTTCGGTTCGACATACTCTCGAGGCATGACAACTATATTAATATCAGAGCCCAAGGTTTTGCGATGCCATACAATGATTTTTTTTGTTGAGTCTTGGATTCTCGGGAGTCGATTTGTTCGATTTTGGTTTTTTGAGATGAGATTGACAACGGCCTGAGCTCCAAGCAGCACGAGGTAAGAATTCCTGATAACTTATAGCCTAGTTAGATACTTATCTAAACTTGATTAACAGGTGTATACAGTCAGAGTTATGACACTTGTGCAAACTCGTAGTAGGGGTCGTCCACCGAGGCGACCAGTCGGAGTTGCCTTTAGGGTTTATACTCTCGGTTTTATTGGCTATGCTTTTAATGTTTATAATAAGGAATAACAGGTAGTGCATTGCTTATTCTTCATAATCGTGGTTTGAGTTGAGCACGAGAACGGCCTGTTGAGTCTGTGAGTCTTGAACCTGTGTCGAAAAGGTAATTTACCTTTGAGAGCCGACTAATAACGAGTCAAAAAATAGGGGTCAACTCGTCACATTTCTTGTGGAAATCAAAGACTGCAGTCTTAGGGATTTCACTAACGGTGCTAGTCAGATCATTACCCGTGGGGTAATGGACTAGGTGTGTATACTATTATTGCTATAGCAAGCGGAGGGTTAGGATAAAGTGTTTCATAGGGATTTTGATCCCTGAGTTGTTCGTACCGGGTTGTATAACTTTGAAGGTATTTTTGAGTACTTAACTCGTGTTATACAGAGAAAGTAGAGTTATTTGCATACCATTATTGGGATCAAGTCGGTATTTGGTGGTAAATGCAAAAAATAACCTTCGGAGAATAAAATATCACTTGATTATGGTTTAATGATGTCGAGAGAGAGTATTTCCCCGTGTCACTTTCTGTGACACATTGTAGAGGATTCTTGAGCTTCAAGTAGAGTGATCGTCGGTAACGGGAATACCATGCAGAGTCATTAGACTTGTAGAGTTTATGCTCACTTAATAGCTCAAGAATGTGAATGAATGTTTTAAGTCACCCACGGTTATTGGCTTACTTTTGGATTAAGATGACTGGATCTTCTATCAAATCCTACCAGAAGACATTGGATTGAGTCAGGAGTTTAGAAATGACTCCGTACAAGTGTTTAGGAGATGAAGATCGATAAGCAGACATTGCAAGTCAGATGTTGGAATGAGAAGCCTCCGAATGTTGGACAAAAGGAGCAATATCGAAGTCATAGGCCCAGAGCTACTAGTGGAGAGTTTTTTCGATCATAGAAAATCAACCGCAGATCGTCAGAACTGTCTGATGTTATCAGCGAAATCATAACAAAGACTCCGAAGGGATTATGTGCGTGCAATGCGGATCACGAAGTCACGCAAAGTTAGATTATCCATTGGATCAGATCATTTGTTGCTATTGTAAGCAACCAATACAGTCGAGGAGGAGTATTTTGAAGACTCAGTTAAAGATTATCAATGGTGTTCCGAGAGGATGATGCACCGTCTCGATAGCAGAGATCAGCACAGAAGATTGGGTTATCTCATCAGCAGCGACCTACCACCTCAGGTGTGGTTGGAGTCCCTTGATACTTCCTTTCAAGGGAAGTGATTTACTCAACAGTATCAGCAGAAAACATCTTAGAAGACTCATGCAGACAACAACTGTTACCCCCTAGACGTGAATTGACTTTGTATAGAGGAGAGAGTATACGACGATGGTCGTATCTATTCTGTATTCTACAATTGTAGCTTGTAGGATTAAGTGATGGGATCAGATGATCTAGGAAAATCCCCGGGTCATTCGTCGCAGAAATGTGACCGCTTTGTCATGGACTGTTGGATCTGATCTTGTTCTCTTCGGAGAAAGGTTGAGACCTGCATGGAGCCTTTAGATCAGATCGACAGATAATTGATCATTCAGGGTATTACTTTAGTTTTACCCTCTAAGTTGACATATTGAAAGATACTGATAGGTTACAGCTATCTATGTCTAGAACATTTTGAGATAGAATGAGAAGGATTTTTATATTCAAATTATGTGAATCGGTGATGTCTTTACCATCAGGTGAGATGTTGACCAATAATTAAGAAGTCAAGGGATGCCCTTAGACTTTGATAGATATACTTTTACTGTAGACATATCCTTACGGATGGTCAAATTGTTGAGATTATGGTATGATATATCTCTCGGATGTGCATATAATCTGAGAGCATTCAGATGTAATTTTGGATGAACTCCTAGGCTTGTCGTTGCATAGGCAAGTGGAGTAGGCGATCGGAGTGATTTCGAAGATAGTGTCGATATTGAATATCCTTCGTTGTGGATAGATGATCTGTTTAGATCAACTAAGGACACCTGTGTATACTCTAGGGTTGGTTTACGACTGGAGTGTTGATATTATAGTGACATGATGTCATACAGTTATCATTGTCATTGTGATGATTGATATATCATCAGTGTAGAGTAAAGAGGATGCAGGTTTGTAAAGACGACAATTTCATACTTGGTATGAATTTTATGAGTTTTGATTATGTTGTTAGACTATTTAACGATTTAGTCGTCTATGGACTTGAGAAATCGTGTATTCTGGACACGATTGAATCAGTTTATAGTTGTTGGAGTTGTGTAATTTGGCCACTGTTGATGGTGGTAGTTGGAGTTGCGCACGCGACCATCGTAGATGGTGGTTGCCTTGTATTTATTTAGTTATTCATGCGAATGTGGATAGGATGCTTTTTAGCATTAGTATATCATTGACTTATTTGATCAGGAAGGTGATGGAATTTACTTGGTCGGAAGCCTGTGAAACTAGTTTTCAGGGCTCAGTCAATGGTTGACTTTTGCATCAGTGTTAGTTAATCCTTCCAATGAGGATGGAAGGATGTTGTACGCAGATGCATCGTTTCAGGGACGGAGCGATCCCGATGCAGTTGAATGAGGCGTATCATATGTCTACGTCAGTTAAGAAACTACAAGATAAGCTGTTATACACGTGACGTGGTTTTAGTAGATGTGATCTTGTGTAGTAGTTGTATGGAGAAGAAATGCTCATGGAGTTTTAGCTAGCTACTGTATAGCTACTATAGAGTTACTGGAACATGAAGAGTTGCTACATGAAGCACATCATTCGAGATGGGCTATATACCCTGGTGGTACTCGTATGTACCAAGGTTTGAAACATTTATACTGCTTGGAACGGTATGAAAAGAGATATTATAGATTTCGTTGTTCGATGTTTAGTATGCCAACAGGTGAAGGCTGAACATCAGAAACCAACTAGGTTGCTTCAGGAAATTTCGATTTCGGAATGGAAGTGGGAGCGTATCACTATGAATTTCGTTACGGGATTGCCTAGAACCCATAAAGGACATGATGCGATTTAGGTGATCATGGATCGACTAACCAAATCCGCTCACTTTCTGCCTATTCGTGGAATGGACTTGTTGGATCGTCTGGCAGAGTTGTACTGCCGAGAGATTATCAGACTGCATGAGGTACTTTTAAGTACCATATATGATAGAGATCCGCGATTTACCTCGCGATTTTGGCAAAGTCTGCATCAGACTATGGGCACAGAGCTTCGCCTCAGTACAACATTTTATCCGCGGACTGATGGACTGTCTGAGCGTACCATTCAGACATTGGAGGATCTATTGAGATCCTGTGTCATGGATTTCGGAGGCAACTGGAAGGACCACGTTCATTTAGTGGAATTTGCCTATAACAACAGTTACCACTCTTTTATTCAGATGACTCCTTTTGAGACCTTATACGGTAAACCTTGGAGATCTCTCGTGTTGTGGGAGGAGGTTGGGGAATGACAGTGTTGGAGTCATAGAGCATTCAATATGATGCAGAGTTGGTACACGTCATCAGACGATGGTTATCCGAGGCACAGGATCGGCAAAAGAGTTATGTGGACCGCAGGCGAAGGCCTTTGGAATTCTCAGTCGGGGATCATGTATTCCTACGAGTTTTACCCACTAAAGGAGTCAACAGATTTGGCTTGAAAGGAAAATTAGTTCCACACTACATCGGTCCATTTGAGATATTGGAGCAGATTGGGGGTGTGACTTACCGATTGGCTTTACCTCCGACACATGCGGGTGCTCATAACGTATTTCATGTTTCTATACTGAGGAAATACGTGCCACATTCAGATCATGTTCTGAAAGAGGTTCCGATTCCATTTCAGTCTAATGCGACCTACGAGGAGATTCCAGTGCGAATTCTTGGTCGCAAGGAGCGATAATTACGGAACAAAACCATCCGACTCGTAAATGTTGGATGGCAGCATCGTACTGATGAGGAGGCTATGTGGGCGGTAGAAGATCCTGTCCGAGCTTGGTATCCTTATCTGTTTACATGAGATATGTGGTGGTCATTTCGGAAACTTGCTTGAATTAATTTTGCATGTAAGTACGAAATTTGGGGACCAAATTTTTATTAGTAGGAGAGAATGTAAAATACCAGAAAATGAAATACCTCTTGTTAATGAAGAAATTTACATATGGAATTTTTGAGAATTTTTAGAATTTTTTTTGAAAATAAATGGAGTTCATATAACCGTTTAGAAGGAAGATTAAGGCATAGTGGATTATTAAGTTAATTAAGAGGTTAATTGGGTTTATTAAACTAACCATAAGATTAATGGATTAATTAAAATCCAGCCCGTTATTAGACCCAATTATTTTTCCAAACCCGTTTAACCCCATCCGTTTCACGCCGTTTTCTCCTCCCCATCGGTTAGTTTCTTTTCTTCGAGCGTTTCCCAGCCGCAATGATTACTGCGTTCACCTTCCCCGATTCTAGCCGTCGCGACCATCAAAGTGCCTCTTCCCATTTCTCCCGATCGTGCACGACCCCTCCTCTTCGCCGCCGTCGTTCGAGCACTCCTCTTCACTATCGTCGGTGTCGATCTCCGCCTGATCCAGCCCAATCTCCACTCGATCCAGCTGATCTCCGCTCTATCTTCACCCGATCTCTGCTCGAGCTCACTGTCGCCGCTGTCCCCGCTCAACGCGAGATTGATCTGCCATCGCATTGTAACCCTTTTGCTCACCGTCACGCGGCTAGATTCTGTCGCCTCTTCATCGTCGCCGCTCGTGCTCTCATTGCCACCTGTTGTCGCGTCACGACCGGAGCTGTCTGATCCCCTTCTCTTCTCTTTCGCCTTCAGCCACCATGAGTTGGATCGCCACCGAGCCCAACCTCACGGGCATCGCCGGTAATTGGTTATGTCTGGGTTGTGTTTCCTTCTTCCATGGCTCGATCGCACAGTAAAGGCTGCCTCTATCTTCATATCCCCGTTCCAGATTGACACTGTGAATTTGATGGCCTCACCACAAGCTTCTCCTTTTCCTCTGTATATCGACAGCGAGGCATCGTTGCTACCTCCTTACTGTTCCTTGTTCCGATCTACCGATCCAGATGACAATGAGGGTGGATGAGCTCGCATGCTTGTGGGGTTGTCGTTGATTCTTTTCCTGTGAGCCTAGCTCTATCGTTGCAATGATGTTTTGCTAGTTATCCTGTCACAACTCAGATTTGCAGTTTGATTTGTGACCATTCCTTGATCTGCACAGTTGTCGCTACCATCTTCGGTGGGTGTTGCACATTGATTGTGATGAAAGGGCAGTAAGGTGGAGGATCAAATTTTTGGTATGTTGTCGATATCATATGGTGAATCGTTTGAATATGGATTTAATCAGTCTGGTAAATGATGATGCAACAACGTTGATTAGCTTGGTTGTGTTCTGTTGATTTGGACAACGTCAAGTATCAACGAACCGGTATGCTGCATTTCATTGCCTCCGTTGTGCTGTGAACAAGCATTGTGTCCGCCATCATTCTATATAGATCAGATGTCTTTTGTATTAAAGAAGAACTATGGTTGATTGGTTTAGGGAGAGGTAAGGTTTGCATATGTTAATTAAGTTAATAGATTTCTATATGATGAATGGATTTAATTATGGAGTGATAATCAATTGTTGGTGAACAGATCAGGTTATGAGGTTGCTTCTAATTGAGTTATTTGAACTTTAATTCGAAACCTTCGATCAAGAAGTTGTGCCAGGAGAGGCTAAACTTGGTAAGTCCATATTTAAATGTTTATGGATGCATACTGTGGTTACAATTGATTTGGTAATTAATGAATGGTATGAGATTGTACAACTGTGGGATTTAGTTGATCGATCAGGGATTAGGATTGGATTAGACTCTTATTCCTGTAGATTGATTATGTTAGTGTTGAGTTATGTTTGTATGTTGATTTCAGGACCTTGATTCAAGATAAGTGCATGGATGTGAAGACTATCGACATAGTCTATATAATAGGTGGATAATTTTCTACCCTGGTCAGGTAGTTGTTGATGCATGCAGATTTAGATATATGATCATATTATCTTGGCTCCACTCTTATTTATTCTTGTGCTTGATACTTTTTCGTTTGCCTATATGCTCTATTGTTGTTATCACATTTTCCCTCATCATGATTAGGAGTTATAGATGTGATGTAAGTAAACCTATAAATACTTAGTTATGTGTAAATAGTGGAGTACGGATGATGACCTAATTTGTAAATTGGGTAAAAAGGGCATCCGTGGGTAAGTAAAGTCCTGAACGTAGGATTGATTCCAATACCCTTATGTTGCATATTTACTACCGAACATGTGTTGTGTAAATGGTCAGGTGAATTATGAATAGTGTGTCGCTACGGACCGGTAGTCCTAGCTGGGTTGTGATCAATTGAGTACGACTCTCTGCAGGATAGAGAGTGCGTCGATCAGATTGGCATGACTCTCTACAGGATAGAGAGTGTTATGATCAGTTGAGTACGCCTCTCTGCAGGATAGAGAGTGTGTCGATTAGATTGGTATGACTCTCCGTAGAATAGAGAGTCTGTGGTGGATGTCTGTATGTGTGACTGTACATTCATGTCATTTGCATGCATACTGACGACATAGTCTCCCTTGTGGTTGAGAGGATCGTCATTCATCCTGCCTCCCAGGTTACTCATGGAGGAGTAACTGGTGTGAGGGCAGAGTATTTGTTGTGTCACACTCTACCACTATAGACGGTGGTAGTTGGAGTTGCGTGCAGTTGTCCTGGGTGCGTGACACTCGATCACTCATGAGTAGTGTCAGTCGGAGTGGCCAGCAGCAGGGACCCTCGTTGTGTAGCTAGCTCTTTACGCTTATATGCTACTCGTTCATACTGTCCACTCGGCCACTTGAGAGCAGTGGTTGGTGTTGAGTTGGGACAGTTGTCATGTCGTGCCACCTAGGCCACACTGGGGTCGTGGTAGTGGTAGGGGTGCACAGGCATGACCATGCATGCTGCATTGCCTTATCTTATGGCGTCTTGCATATATATATGGATGATTGTGATTAGTATATATATAGATGCAGTCTATATATATATGCTTATTGTGATGTTGCATTTGATTGTACTATGCTTGTTGCATTTAGTTGTACATCATCTTCATACATACTACTCGCATCTGTTATATTGTTGTGTCAGACACCTGTATACTTGTTGGTCAGACCATTAGATACCTTTGACCTGTATCATGATATAGTGTGAATTGATATTACTCTTCATGTTGTATATTGTGGATATATGCTTATGTTGGATATATGTAGCGTAGCAGACTTTCAGATATGTCTGCACTTTACACTGTCATTTTGTTTAGGAAGTATATGCATGTATTTATATGCTATGTTGGTGTATATCTGATGTACCTGTAGATTATAATGTTGAATTACACGTGATATTTGATATATATACATGTTCTTTCATATTACCGCTGAGTTATACTCACCACCACAGACCTTGGATTTTTTTGTCGCCCAAGTAACAGGTAGAAGTCTTCGTGACGGCTTGGAGTACCGCTGGCTGACATCGTCTCATCTCAACTCCGAGAGTCCAAGCTTTTGGGTTTATCGTTGGTGTTTCATTATGGATTTGGTTTTATATAATGATTTGTAGTGTTGGACACTGCTGTTGTTGTACCGTTCTTTCTGGTTTTCTTACGGTATTTTTTTAATGTGATGTTAGTCATACCGGTATGCATTGTGTGTAGTTTGTATTGTAGTTGTGTTAGTTCCTCTGTGTTTTTTTATGTTATATTTATATTTATATATATTATTGTTATTGTGGGTCCAAAGACCTTGTATAAATAGGATATGTTGCTACATATAGAAAAAATATTGTTCGTATGTTTTTCAATTCAGCATACTCTGGAGGTGTGACAATTACTTTTTGCCTTTATTGCAGTATTTCCAACTCTGTTGTTGCCTTCGTCACTCTCTCTGTGGATAGTGGGTATGAACTTTGGTTATGGTTATGGATTTCTGCTAATTTTGATAGGGATGAGCATTGACATGTCATGCCTTTTATTGACGGTTCATTCTTTCGAAGCAAAATACACGTTAGTCTTTGCTTATTCTGTTTCAAGTTGATTGCACACTAATAGTTAAGATGCTCATGTAATTATTATTATTGCAGAGATAGTTAGAGAAATGGCCTGATAAAGTAACGTTTGTAAGATTTGCTGGTGAAGGTGATTGATTTCGCCGATTCTGATATGTCATTTTGATCAGGATTTCACCATTTCCATATATAATTTTCAATTATGTTGTTGTTGCTACCAATGTCGATTACGGTTCATATATCTCAGGTTCAGAAGTAGGAACCGTGCATGAGATATATATTACAATTTACAGGTTGGTAAACTCTCCTACTTTGGTTTTTTATTGCACAAGTCTGTTATATATTATGAGTTTTTATTTGTCTAGTATTTCCCTTGCCAATTATTTTTCAGAGTTGGATAGATTCACTATTCACATGTTCAATCTTCACAAGTCAGTTGGACTTGATTATCATTGTGTCAAAAGACTTTTTAGATTTATTTGCTCCACCGATCTGATTATTCACATACCTCTCAGACTTTGATTTCTTATTTTACAACTTTCTGCCATGGATATTTAGGGAATTCTTGTGCCGCCACTGTGGGATTCTCCGAGGTGTCAATTTGTTGGAGTATTAAGTGCTCTGGATTTTATTTTAATACTTCAAGAGGCACGTATATGATTTCCTACTTTGAACTTATTGGCAACAATCGCTATGTTATGGTTGTTTATTTATCTCTAGGAATTCCTTTTTGTTGTGTTGTATACATAACTGCAATGGTTGCATTTGTTTGGGGTTTGATTGTGATATTTTATTGAGCATTCAGTTTTAAGTTAGAAAATCATGTATTAATTGATTTGCACCCTTTGCAATAATTCTGTAGATGCTCTTGTTAGATAGAGAAGCGTCTTTGGAGGGGAGTGAATAACGAGCGTAAAATTTTTTTTCGTTTGTTCGATAAGAGCAAGCACAGCGGAAAAATAAATAACACAATGGTACTGCTGATACATTTTCTATATAGTTCTTGACAGAAGGGTTAGCAGGTGACTCATGATCCGATCCAAAATTTTCGGCTCAGCGAAGGGAGAAACGAAAGAATGGTTCAGGCGCAAATATCAGAAGTCATTGGTACGGGAGAATATCGAAAGTAATTGACATGGGAGAATTAGCAGAAGCAATTGGCACGGGAGAATTAGTAGAAGCAATTGGCATGACAAAGAAGAGACGGAAGACACTTCGCTAAAGGGTCGGCTCAGCCTGATTGATTCGAAGGAAGTTTGGCACAGGAAAAAGAGGAATTGGTTCGGGTTGATGAGAAACCCTAGGGCTAGGGCACCCGTGGGCTATAGACCTAAGCTAGCTTCACTCAAAGCGGATGGTTGAGGGGGATAGTCTAACCTAGTTACCCGAAAAGTAGAGGAAGAGGTGTTAGGCAACGGCTTGGGAGGCCCCACGCAATATTCCGAGGAGTTTTCACTCCTCATATCTGTAACAGAATTATTCTCCAGGTGGAGGTGGTGGCCACGTGTATGATGGAGATAGCCCGCGACGTTACGATGAAGGAAAAGGGAAGATAAAAGGGAGGAAGCAAGGAGGAAAGAAGATCCGCAATTATTTCAACCCAGCAAGAGAGAAGGGGACGCAGGAGGAGAAGGGGAGCGACAACCGCCTCGTCGGAGAAGAAGGACGGAGATCTGTCGTTGTTACATCTTTTGTATTTTTCTCGTCTTGTGATATCACTGTAAGAGGTCTTTCTCCTCCACCTTCGGAAACTTACTTTCCGTAAAGGAGGACCTTCATAGTGAAAGTGCTTAGGCACTGCATCCGGTGAGAAAGCTCACTTCCGTGGAGTAGGAATCCTTATTCCGAACCACGTTACATCTTGTGTCTGAGTCTCGATTGCTGGCGTCGATTTCTTGCATTTCATCTACTTCATCTTCTTATTCTCTACTGATTGCGGCCTGTGAGAACCCTCTGAGATCTCCCTCAATGCTTCACTGCATTGAAAAAGGAGTGAACAGATTTCACTCATCCGCATCAGTTGGCGTCGTCTGTGGGAACATTTGAGCTAGACGTCGAGATGCAACCTGAAGAAGTACAATAACCTGCTACCTCTGCAGCGGAGGAGCGCCCCATCACCCTTTTACCATCGCAGCTGAAGGCCCTGATGGATGACGCTATTACAGAAGCCCTCGCTAGGGAAAGGAGAAGGACCGGATATCTGTATCCGCATTCCGGTGAACCTTCTTCCAGAGGCCCACCCCCAGAAATGCCTCCTCCATCTCGTACAGCTGTCAATGGGGAAATATTGCTTGGAGGCGGACTTGGGGGAAGAACGCCTCAGAACACTATGCCCTTCACCCAAACGCGCAGGGAAGAACAGGGCGAAAGTCAATCAACCAGACCTCCGAAAGTATACAAGCCTAGTCCCTTTACAATGGGCATTCTCTCTGAGCTCCCTCCATCTTACTTCCGGAATCCTCAGATCAATAAGTATGATGGTTTGACGGATCCCGAAGAGCACATATCTCAATTTGATGGAGCGGCCTCGCTCCACTGTTATACTGACGCTCTCAAGTGCCGAGTCTTCCGAACCACCCTAATTGGCTCGGCACAAAAGTGGTTCAATACTCTACCCCCAGGATCCATCACTTGTTTCGCTGATTTCCAGAGAATGTTCAGTCGGAAATTTGTCAGCTGCAAGGCGTATAAACAGGACACCTCTATGTTAATGCATATCACCCAGGGACCCTCAGAATCCCTTAGGGGGTATCTTCACCGATTCACTTCTGCAGCTAGGGGAATCCCCTCAGCCCGATCCGAATCTTTCAGAGGCGCTATTCAGCATGGGCTGAAGGAGGGCCCCTTCCTCAGTTCCTTGTTAAGACAACCTGCGGATAGTTATGAGGAGCTACTAAGCCGTGCGGAGCAGTTTATCCGCGAAGAAGAAGGATTAAAGGTACGGAGAGCTGAACGGACTGCCGCAGCAGTCCCAACTGAAAGAGCTCGTCCCCGCCGCGCCCCGACGGGAGTATACAAGACCTTTTCGACAGGAGGTTCCGAGGCCTCGTCCAATGCTGCAAGGTGTTCGCCCCGTCCCGCCATTACAAATCATGGCCGCTGAAGCGCTTCCTCCTGTGAGGACTTGGAAAGAACGGGAAATGGAATTCTATGACCAACAGGGTCTGCTGCAACGACCCTTAGGATACAGGGGGATCCCACGTAACCCCCCTGCCCCATTCTTCTGCCAATATCATATGGAATACGGCCACAGTAGTGGCCGATGTTTCAAGTTACAAGAGGAATTGGATCGCCTCCATACTGCATATCCGCAAGTAAGGCTCCAGGCAGGAGGACCGGTACGGCGAGGCCCCCGACCCAATGTAACTCGTCCAGGGCCCTATAATCAACAACCTCAAGTCACTTTCCCTCAAACGCCGTCCCAAGAGGTTGTCTCCCAAGGAGGCCCATCAGGTGAGGGCCCTTCATCCAATTTAGATAACGCTCCCACACGAGGAGTTATTCATGTTATAGCTGGAGGATCTACCGATGGGGACTCCAACCGAGCGCGGAAGTTGTATGCCCGTCTCATGGAGAGTTTGGCCATCATCACCGACCAGACTATTCAAGTTGCACCGCCCGTTTCATTTGGGCCAGAAGATTTACAGGGTGTCCCTCTTGTCTGACGCCTTGGTTATTCGTATATCCTTGGCCAATTATGAAGTGGCCCGGGTGTTGGTCGATTCGGGAAGTTCCGTCAACATCCTCTTTCAGGAAGCCTTCAGACAGATGCAGCTGGGGAATGCCCAGCTAGAAGATGTGGCCACCCCCCTCTTTAGATTCGCAGGGCATGTAGTACACCCTACGAGGCAGATTTCATTGCCTCTGACTCTGGGCGTAAAGCCCAGCCAAAAAACTAGTATAATCTCTTTCCTCATTGTGGATGCTCCGTCCAATTATAACGCTATTCTTGGGCGTTCTTTCCTCACCCTTTTTCAGGCCGTGGCTTCCCCGTACCACCAGAAGTTGAAATTTCCAGTGGGTCCATTGGTGGGAGAAGTCCGTGGAGAACAGAAGGCCTCCAGGAGCTGCTACGTGCAAATGGTTCAGGACAATCAGAAGAAAGCCCGAACCAATGACCTCAAAGGCAAAGCTGTCATCATCACTGATGTCTGCGTCCTGGAGGAATCCCCCCCAAGGCTGGCAAGATAGAGGAAGGAGAATTGGTGGAAATCGCTCCAGGAAAGGCCACACGGATAGCACAACAGCTGGAAACCAAAGAAGAGCTGGTGGCTTGCCTGAAGGAGAATGAAGACATCTTTGCAAAAGATGTGTATGATCTCACGGGGATCAACCCTCGAGTGGCTGAACACCATCTCAATATCACTAAAGGAGCCCGACCCGTCCAACAGAAGAGGCGACATTTTGGACCAGAAAAGGACAAGGTCATAGCCAAAGAAGTGGACAAACTGCTAAAAGAGGGTCATGTAAAGGAAATCCAGTTTCCCGAATGAGTTTCCAATGTAGTCTTGGTCCCCAAGCCTTCGGGGCAATGGAGGATGTGTATCGATTTTTGTGATTTAAATAAAGCGTGCCCTAAAGACTGCTACCCCTTGCCTCGTATTGATCAATTGGTGGATTCTACTGTGGGATATGAAGTGGTGTCCCTAATGGATGCATATCAAGGATATCATCAAATACCTTTGGCCGAAGAAGATCAAAAGAGGGTTAACTTTGTGACTGCAGGAGGGTTATACGCTTATGTGGTAATGCCGTTCGGATTAAAGAATGCAGAGGCCACCTATCAGCGCCTTATGGACAAAATCTTTGCAGAACAAAAAGGGAAAAATGTGGAAGTCTACGTGGATGACATATTAGTCAAATCGAAGGTCACTTGGGATTTAGTCAAGGACTTAAATGAAACCTTCGCTACATTAAGGCGGTTTAATATGAAGCTAAACCCTAACAAATGCCTGTTCGGAGTAAAGAGCGGCAAGTTCTTGGGGTACATCGTGACTGAGAAAGGGTTGCAAGTCAACTCTGAGAAGGTGCAAGCACTATGTAACATGAAGTCACCCGCTAATCTGCGGGAAACCCAGAAGCTGGTGGGCAGGATCATTTCTTTATCACGATTCATAGCCAGATCGACGGACAAAGGGCTGCCTTTCTTCAAGATCCTGCGCAAGGCTACTAAATTTCAGTGGGATGATCAATGTGAACAGGCTTTCCAGGAGTTGAAGAAATATTTGGCTGGACTCCCACTGCTAGTCAAACCAATAGCCGGAGAACCATTATGGATGTATCTGGCCGTCTCAGAGGGAGACGTTAGTTCGGTATTATTGAAACAAGAAGGTTCTCACCAGTAGCCTATTTATTATACCAGCCATATCCTGAAGGGGGCGGAATTCCGTTATACTGAGCTGGAGAAGTTGGCATATATCCTAGTGCTAATCGCCCGTAAATTAAGGCTGTACTTTTTGGCTCATCCCATCACCGTTCTAACACACAATAATTGGGCAAGATTTCTCTAGAAGATTGGCCAAATGGGTGGTAGAACTAAGCGAGTATGATATTCATTACCAACCTCGAACGGTTATCAAGGCCCAAGCGCTTGCTGATTTTCTAGCAGAGGTACCCTGCGGCTCGGAAGAGGGTTCGACAGCAAAAGAGGAGGGATCAGAGGCATGGAATATATTCGTAGACGGTTCTTCAGGATCTACGGGCAGCGGCGTCGGTGTTCTATTAATTTCCCCTGATGGTGAAGAAACTCGACTAGCCGTTCGCTTGGAATATCGATCATCTAATAATGAGGCGGAATATAAAGCTATTCTAGCGGGATTGCAGGCTGCTAAAGCGGTGGGGGCTTCTTCCATTGTAATCCATTCGGATTCCCAGTTGGTAATATCACAACTTCAAGGTTCTTTTACGGTTCAAGAGGAAAGACTACATAAGTACTTGAAGGCTTTTGAGAAAGAAAAAGCTCAATTCCGTCAGGTCCTCTTAAAGCAAATCCCGCGGGAGAATAACGGGAAGGCAGATGAATTGGCTCGGATGGCTAGTGCTATGGAAGGAATGAAGTCCTCGGAAACGGTCCATACGAAAATCCATACTTCCTTAGCAGTATGCAGCGTGGAGGAAGACGCACCCGAATCAAGCCTAATTCTTGATTGGAGGACTGACATCATAGCTTATTTACGGCACGGGAAGGTCCCTGAAGAAAAAATAGCGGCATCCGCTTTAATAAGCCGAGTCAAACGGTTCACCCTCTTAAATGAAGACTTATACAAGACTTCTTTCGGACGACCCTTATTGAAATGCTTGGGAAATGAGGATGCGGAATGGGTACTCCGGAAGATTCATGAAGGTTGCTGCAGCAATCATTTAGGAGGGAGAGCTTTAGCAAGGAAGGCCTTATTAGCAGGATATTTTTGGCCTACTCTCCAGCAAGATGCTGCTCGCATAGTGCAAGCCTGCATTGCTTGTCAGAAGCATAGCAACCGTTCTGAACGGCCGGCTGAGTTAATGAAAGTTGTGGTCTCTTCATGTCCTTTTGATCAATGGGGAATGGATATAGTGGGTCTGATGTCAGTGGCACCTTTACAGAAGAAGTTTTTGTTGGTGGCTGTAGATTATTTTTCCAAATGGGTGGAAGCAGAGCCCCTGGCCAAAATTACTGAGAATGCTGTGATACAGTTCTTATGGAGAAATATTGTTTGTCGATATGGTATTCCTCGGAAAATAGTCAGTGACAACGGACGACAGTTCCAAGGGAAAAAGATCCAAGAGTGGTGCCAAAGTCTCAACATTCAGCAGACTTTCACTTCGGTAGCTCACCCTCAAGCGAACGGGCAAGTGGAGGTGACTAACAGGATCCTCATTCAAGGATTAAAGACCAAATTGGGGGCTCAGAGGGGAAACTGGGTAGAAGAGTTACCACGCGTCCTGTGGGCCTATCGAACTACACCCAAGACAACAACAGGAGAAACTCCCTTTAGTTTGGTGTACGGGACAGAAGTCGTTATTCCGGTCGAGGTTCTGTTAAATAGCGCTCGGATAAAGGCATACGAACCAAATCAGAACCAACTTATCCGAAGCACTGAATTGGACTTGGTGGAGGAAAAGCGGGAGATGGCACGGAGGCGAGCGGAATTTTACAAGCAAAGAGTACAGTGAGCCTTTAATAAGAAAGTGATGCCTCAGAGATTTCAAGAAGGGGTTTGGGTTTTGCATAAAGTTAATCCCGCTGGAGACCCTGGAAAGCTAGCTCCAAACTGGGAAGGACCCTATGAAATAACGCGCTGCGTAGCAGGGTCAACATATTATCTGAAAGATGACCAAGGCAAAGAGCTTCCACGACCTTGGAATGCCATTCATTTAAAACTTTTTCACACTGTATGAGAAGTAGGGAATAGAAGAAGAGAAATTATGATACTCCGAAGGGGAATACTTCTTAACTTGATCGCGTTAATTAGATGCCAAGTACTCTCCAAATTTCATTAATGAGTTATTTACAAGAGCAATACGGTACTGTTAATAAATTTTGAAGAAGAGAAAGAAAATGGAAAGGAAATTCCCATTTCAAAACAAGATATTGAATTACAGCTTAAATCGGTCGGGAGGATAACGTCGAAAACCAGCCTCCCAATTTAAAGAAAATGAAGGATAAGTTGGAGGAGGTAATCCTTGGTCGGCATACTGCCGAACCGCTTCATTAAATCCGTCCTGATAAGTGGCGCACAGTAAAATGATGAGTTGCTCCTGGCGGTTCGGACGGTCAGGGCTTCGCTCTCGATCACGATCTCGCATTTTCTTGTTGTTCTTGAAGATTTGGCCTTACGTCCACATAGCGTCGCGACACCTCCATAATAGCATCGGCTAGGATGGAACATCATCGGCTCGGGAACTTTGGTCTGCTTGCACAAGGTGTCACGTCATCTCCACCATATTTTGGCGCATAGAAGGCTGAAATCCCCTCCTTGCTTGAATATCGTCCGAGTGAGTTCGCCCATTTGAGGGAAGTCTTGTTCGCGTAGACGGGCGTGAGCATGCACCCTGGAATTTATGAGAGATGAGTTTTCTTGTACCTCCTTGTACAAGCGGGTGCGGAGGTCCCCTATCTTATCCTGTGCTCGCTGGTATTGAACCCGGCGGCGAGCTGGCATCGTAATCTGTTGCTTTCCTTGAGGAGCTCGCCACCGCCCTTGAAGACGTATTAATTCTTGAGCCGAGGAAGACTCCTTATCAAGAGGAGCCGGTTGGACTTCCCGCTGGGGGACGGGTGGTTCCACACCTGATCGTTGTTGTTCCCTTAACGCTACAATAGTATCAGCATCTTTCTGAATTTGTTGGCGAGCTTCAGCTAATTTCTCCTGGCACAGGTGCAATTGTTGCAACAGGAGCCGTTCTTGATTCTGAGTATTCGCCAAATCTTCCCGTTGTTGCCGCTCCCATTCTTGAGCTTGAGCCCGATATTGATGGAGGGAGCGATCCAACTCTTGATGGTTGGTCAAGGCCTGCATGCCGGTTGTGGAAAAGAAATCGGTTAGTAAGACAAAGCTAAGGAAGCTAATTGAGAAAACATACTAAATCCAGAGCATGTCGTAGGCTTTCCATACGAGGAACCACTTCCTCTAAGTTCAGGATCCGAAGACTCCTGGGAGAAAAGGAGGAAGATGGGACGGATGATACTGAGGTGGGAAGTTCACTGGTGATCGGGAGAAGGGGGATGATATTGGAGGGAGGAGAAGGGCTCTTCAGGTGATGAGTGGAGGGGGAAGTTTGCAGTAAGGGGATATCAACCGCCATGGATTCGGAGGAAGAATGATATCTGTGGGAGATAGAAGGTGTGGTGAGCCATCCTCTCATTATCGACGACATGGAAGTGCATCCTCCTGTGTTCATCATCCTCAGGTTGCAGTGAAGGAGAAGACGACTTCTGAATATTGGTAGTAGAGGGAGAAAAAGCATGAGAGCTAGGGTTTGTAAATGCCGGAGAAATCGAGGAAGGACTAATTGTCCCAATTTCCTCTGGGGTGGAAGTAAAAAGGGATGCAGGGGGAGGAGAGGAAGACGAATGAGATGAAGCAGGTGTGGTGGTGACCGGGGAAAGTGTGGTGAAGGTGGCCAGAAACTTTCCTCTTGCGATGTGGATAACGACCCGCTATCTCCTGGAAGAAGGTAGAATGCATTTTGAGGGTCTGAGAATAAAGAGAAAGGGCTAAAAAAAAGGATTGGGGCAACGAAGTATGGCGGCGGAGGAACGAACAGACGGAGAAGAAGGAGATGAAAAGGCAAAGGGATGAAGATAGCAAAAGAAACGAAGACAAAAGGATCCCCTATAAAAGGGAGGAGAGTGGGCTTGTAACCATTATTGGGCTCCTCATCTGTGGTGAAAGTGACCCTAAGTGAAAGGGAAAGAAGGGTTATTTTTTCTAAATGACCCGTTATGTACTAAAGCCTTCATTTGCATGGGAAGGGGCGGATATAGGCGTTCCCCTTCGGAAGACAAGCACAAAAGAGGGATGATATGAAAACGTTGCCTCCTTTATGTTGATGGCTTCTGAGCCATATATATATAAATTTCTATCCCCGCGAGGCGAAGCGAAAGATATCCCCGTGCGGTGGCAGAACGGAAGAACCGAGATTTCTTGGTTATGTATTATATATATAAATCTCTATCCCCGCGAGGCGAAGCAGAAGATATCCCCGTGCGGTGGCGGAACGGAAGAACCGAGATTCCTCGGTTATGTATTATATATATAAATTTTTATCCCCGCGAGGTGAAGCGGAAGATATCCCCGTGCGGTGGCGGAACGGAAGAACCGAGATTCCTCGGTTATGTGTTATATATATAAATTTCTATCCCAGCGAGGCGAAGCGGAAGATATCCCCATGCGGTGGCGGAATGGAAGAACCGAGATTCCTCAGTTATGAATTCTATGTATAAATTTCTATCCCCGCGAGGCGAAGTGGAAGATATCCCCGTGCGGTGGCGGAACGGAAGAACCGAGATTCCTCGGTTATGTATTATATATATAAATCTCTATCCCCGCGAGGCGAAGCGGAAGATATTCCCGTGCGGTGGCGGAATGGAAGAACCGAGATTCCTCGGTTATGTATTATATATATAAATTTTTATCCCCGCGAGGCGAAGCGGAAGATATCCCTGTGCGGTGGCGGAACCAAGAACCGAGATTCCTGGTTATGTGTTATATATAAATTTCTATCCCCGCGAGGCGAAGCAGAAGATATCCTCGTTGGTGGCGGAACGGAAGAACCGAGATTCCTCGGTTATGTATTCTATGTATAAATTTCTATCCCCGCGAGGCGAAGCGGAAGATATCCCCGTGCGGTGACGAAACGGAAGAACCGAGATTCCTCGGTTATGTATTATATATATAAATTTCTATCCCTGCGAGGCGAAGCGAAAGATATCCCCGTGCGGTGGCGGAACGGAAGAACCGAGATTCCTCAGTTATGTATTCTATGTATAAATTTCTATCCCCGCGAGGCGAATCGGAAGATATCCCCATGCGGTGGCAGAACGGAAGAACCGAGATTCCTCGGTTATGTATTATATATATATATATATTTCTATCCCCGCGAGGCGAAGCGGAAGATATCCCTGTGCGGTGGCGGAACGGAAGAACCGAGATTCCTCGGTTACGTAATATATATATCTAAATTTCTATCCCTGCGAGGCGAAGCGGAAGATATCCCCATGCGGTGGCGGAACGGAAGAACCGAGATTCCTCGGTTATGTATTATATGTATAAATTTCTATTCCCGCGAAGCGGAAGATATCCCCGTGCGGTGGCGGACCGGAAGAATCGAAATTCATTCGGTTATACTCAAAAAATTTATCCCCGCCGGTTAAGATATCTCGGTGGCGAACTAAGAACTGAGATCTCCTCAGTTGAGTATCACTTTTTGTCCCTGTAAAGTGGGAGAAGTTGAAGTCCTTATTTAACTTTGTATTATTTTATTCCTATAAAATAGCAGAGTTGACTCATTTAATGGTTCTATATACCCAGCAGAGTAAAAAGACAGAAGAGCCGAAATATGCCTCAGTTATATGTGAGTCTATGTGAATACGAAAGAAGTAAAGTGTGGCACAACTCAAAAGATACTGGAGAAAGAAGATAAACTGGGAAAGTTCATTGATGCGAGAGAATTACATATTCTGAGTCATTTACAAGGGAAAATAACAAACAGAAACCCTTATACATCTTGGGTATTACAGTTCTTTGTTGGGAGGAACGGATGGAGCTCCTTTGTATGGTTGAGGTTGACACAATAGTTTCCGCCGGTAAGACTGCTGCAGGAAGATCTGCTTGGCCAGTTCCTTTTGGGACCCGACCAGTTGTTGGCGTAGGGAGCGATTACTGGCGGAAGTTTCCTTCAGTCGTTGCTGTAAATACTTCACTTGCTCCTCTAGGATAGCTATGTATCGGCGATCATTTATTTGTTCTTCAGAAGGAGAGGAACTGCTGCCCTATTCAGATATTCTATCCATGGCAAACAAAAAGAAAAGGAAAGGATGGAAGCTATCAGGTAAGGGTCGGGGGCTTTTATAGCGACGAAGGGGAAAAGTGCATTTATTGGTAGAAGAAATAGGGACAGAAAGAAGAGAAACGTAAAGCGTGAGGCGGGAAGGTTGACGGGACTATAATAATTAAGAGAGTCCGAATCCCGGCGATGATAGAAGAAGGTATGTTCGGACATTACGTCCCTTTTGAAGACAAAAACCTTACTTCTACGAGAAAAAGACAAAAGCAAACATCAAGTTCCCTCCCTCGTTTTTATTGATATATTTGAAATGATTACATTAATTTGATCTATAAAGATTTTCTCTGATTACTCCTAACAGACGAAGCGGGAGAGGTCTCTTTGGGGGGAGAGGGTGCCAAGATGACCTTGAAGCGCTCGCCTTGAGATGGAGGAATGGATGATGGACCTTCATCGAACGGAGAAGGATGAGCTTCCGCCGGGGGGACTGGGATGAAAGCCAGCGCTGGTGGAAGTGGAGGAAGTTCGTCAGCGGCACGGGGGTCTCCCACTGTATACTCCTAGGTGAAGGGAGGATTCCACACTCTATTGCGGAAGGAAGGGAAGGGAGCACGAAAGGACCTCCCTGTAGGAGGGGTTGGAGTTGGAGTGTGAGGCGGAAAAGGAAGAGGATGAAAAGCGGAAGTGGCAGTTGAGCGGGTCTCTGAATCTTCAGTGTCTTCAGAAACCCAGTCCTACAGCTCGAAAGATTCTGAATTTGAAGAAATTTCGATGGGGTGCCCCTCTGAAGCCATGATAGTGAGATAGGAGGACGAAGACATGGAGGGCAATGATTTATAATGGAAGAAAAGCGACGGCAGAAGTTCTTGGGAAGGGGAAGAAGACGAAGAGATTGATACAGTTTCCGAAGAAGTAAAAGGAATGGGGAAAACCAATAGGCAAGAGTCACTTAAAGCAAATCTCCGAGCCAAAATCGGGACGGATGTGAATAATATCAGGCAAGATACTTCAAGCGGATTCCCGAACCGAAATTGGGAAGGAGGTGAATAATGTTATTCGAGATCTCTCCAATAAGCCCGAACCAACGAGGTGATTGCGCCATACAATACGGGAAAAGAGATAATGGTATAAAAAGGGAGGAGTTTAAAATTGGTCCAGAATTCCCGACCCGTCAAGAAACATGACAAGATGATGATAACTAAACATATGGACAAATTCATCATTCAGAAGCAAAAGAGAGGCTATTGACAAAATTACCAAAAAGGAGAATAGTAGAAATTACAACTCAAAGAGTTCGGGCGGACACTTAGCCAGCGCCTCCATGGGATCTAAATAGCTAGTGTTCGTGCCAGGAGGCGGGTATCCTTGTTCGGCATTTTGAGCCGAGGACCCCTCAAAACCTAGTATAAATAAATCTACCCCCTTCTTGACATAGCATCCCTTGAGTTCGACTTCTTGCTCCTTCTGTTGGTCTTGATATTGAACCACCTGAGCTTGACTTTTCGCCAATTTAGCCGCCAAAGCATCTCTTTCGGTGGCTGCCTTTATAGCTTGCTGTCCTAAGGCTGAAAGAGCTTCAAAATACTCCTGGTGGAGGGTAGATTGCTGCCGAGCCACTGGCGATAAGGTTTAGGGAAGAGCCGCTACCATGGAGGAAAGCTCCTGACACTTCTTTGTACAGGATTCCCTGGTAACTGCCCAGGCTTGACGCTCCAGATTAAGACGGTGGCGTTCTTGTTGAAGCTGTATAATAGTAGCCGAGGAGTCAGCATCCTTGATCATAGCGTCCCCAAGATATCCCTTATACTCCTTCAGTTCCCGGGTCAGGACGTCTACCTGTTGCAGCTCACTAGACTGTAAGAAGAGGCGTTGTTCAAGTTCTTCATTTTTCAGCCTCCTCTCTTCTCGCCGACTGTGGCTAGTTGCATCATGACATCTTCGCACTGGCCCCTAAAGTCCGCCTCTTTTGCCTCTTGCTCGTTTAACCGCCGAACGAGCTCTTTTTGTTGTGATACGGTGGCAAAGTGGCGAGTCTCCACACTAGATTGGAATTGGGTTAGCTGAACCACCATTTTGTTATGTTGGGTGGAGGCCTAAAGGGAAAGAAAAATTATCAGTATACATCGGCATATAGAGATACCCATAGTGAAGAGGAGGAAAAGAAAGAGTAAATACCTCTGACAACAGCTTGCTCACTTGCTCGCAAGGGCCTTGTATGCCTGCCTGATTGAAGAATTTTACCTCTGAGGGGTGTCGAATCTTCAACAGGGATCCCAACGTGGCCCTCGGAGGAACAGGAAGGGAAGGATCCTCCCCTTCAGAGGAGGATGGGGGTCTGATACGACAAAGGGGGGTAGGAGCAGCTCTTGAGTCGGAAGGTATAGGAGCTTGGAGGGATTCCATATGAGAAGGTGGGGGTGAATTTTGTGCAGATGGGGAGGAATGAAGAAAATGGGAGGGAGAATCCCCTCCTTGAGGAGATGGAGAAGGGACAGGGGAGGCATTGCCTCCTCTTCTTGGCTCATAAATGGCTAGGGGTTGAGACCCTGGCTGGTCGGAAGATGAGGGGAGAAGAGCCAATGAACTTGAGGCTCCTTTCTTGATGAGCCGCAGCTTTTTCCGGGGGGATGACGGAGCTGCTACTGATTTGCCTCTTTTAGTCGAGGTTTTCTTCTTCTTGGCAGCCTCGATTGCCTCCCTTTCCACCAAAGCCTTCTGCATTAGATTATCTACAAGGTATACTGATAAGAAAGATGAATAACATAGAAAGGAAGTCATATTGCAGGGTAAGTATCACCCTACCTACAGCAACCGAAGTCGTCAAAGGTAGAGGAGACAATCCAAAGTGGCTTAAAAGAGGAGTTTCTATTAGATGGTTTGAGTAGTAATGTAACTCTTCTAATACTCTATACACTTCCGGGAAGGGACATTTGGTCCTTATTTCTCGGAAGGGAGGCAATTCAGGAAGGGCTACCTTCCATGTATCAGAATAGGGTAGAGACTCGGGAAGTTGCACAAAGAAATACAATTCTTCCTAGCCCTTGTGGGAAGTGGGCATGTTCACCAAGAATTGGCAGTCTGAATGGCTAGATAAATAAAAGAGACCTGCCTTGGAAGATTTTAATTGGAAGAAGCAATGGAATATTTCGGGGGTTAAAGAGAGGTTCAGGTGTTGGAACACTATGTGAGCTCCCGATAAAATTCGAAAGGAGTTGGGGGTGAATTGGTTCAAGGGTAGTCCATAGAAGTTTAAAAGGTCCAAATAGACCGACGGTACAGGCAGGGATAGGCCGTTAAGAAATTGTTCGGAGAAAAAGCATGTCAAGCCGGGAGGAGGATTATGAGGCCGATGCAGTTTAGTCGTGAAACAACATTTTATAGAGGGGTCTATGTAGTTGTTCTTAATATTAAAGAAATAATTGTTACAATATAACTGGGTTATGGTATGTTCATACCAGGCGGGTGAAGAGCTGGTCCTAGGAGCCATGGGTGTGAACAAAGCAGAGCACTTACTCGGAAGTTAAGGAAGAATCGTGTGGGGAAAGGAAGGACTAGGTCGCCGAAACGCCGTCGGTGAAAATCACGGAAGGAGAAGAACAGGCTGGATTGTTAAGCACACTAAACTATACCTAAAAGGAGAAGGTAGGGGTTTATATAGGGTTTTCCGTGACGATTCAATTGCATGAGAGGAGAAGGAGAAGCGGAGCCCATGAGCCCAGCGGGCCTCCTTGAGTATACATAAGGGAGTTATAAGGGAACAGATGGATTTAAGTTGAGAAATGAAGAATAGGTCAGAGACTTTATGTACATTTGGAAAGTCAAGCTTATAACTTCGCTTGACTATTTTTCGGGGTTGACTAATGGTACTGCTGGTACCTTTTCTATATAGTTTCCAACAGAAGGGTTAGCGGGTGACCCATGATCCGATCCAAAATGTTCGGCTCAGCGAAGGGAGAAACGAAAGAATGGTTCGGGCGCGAATATCAGAAGTCATTGGTACGGGAGAATATCGAAAGCAATTGGCACGGGGGAATTAGCAGAAGCAATTGACACGGGAGAATTAGCAGAAACAATTAGCACGGGAGAATTAGCAGAAGCAATTGGCACAGGAGAATTAGCAGAAGCAATTGGCACGGGAGAGTTAGCAGAAGCAATTGACATGGCAAAGAAGAGACGGAAGGCACTTCGCTAAGGGGTCGGCTCAGCCTGATTGATCCGAAGGAAGTTTGGCACAGGAAAAAGAGGAATTTGTTCGGGTTGATGAGGAACCCTAGGGCTAGGGCGCCCGTGGGCTATAGACCTAAGCTAGCTTCACTCAAAGTGGATGGTTGAGGGGGATAGTCTAACCTAGTTACCCGAAAAATAGAGGAAGAGGTGTTAGGCAACGGCTTGGGAGGCCCCACGCAATATTCCGAGGAGTCTTCACTCCTCATATCTGTAACAGAATTATTCTCCAGGTGGAGGTGGTGGCCACATGTACGATGGAGATAGCCCACGACGTTACGATGAAGGAAAAGGGAAGATAAAAGGGAGGAAGCAAGGAGGAAAGAAGATCCACAATTATTCCCACCCAGCAAGAGAGAAGGGGACGCAGGAGGAGAAGGGGAGCGACAACCGCCTCGCCGGAGAAGAAGGACGGAGATCTATCGTTGTTACATCTCTTGTATTTTTCTCGTCTTGTGATATCACTGTAAGAGGTCTTTCTCCTCCACCTTCGGAAACTTACTTTCCGTAAAGGAGGACCTTCATAGTGAAAGTGCTTAGGCACTGCATCCGGTGAGAAAGTTCACCTCCGTGGAGTAGGAATCTTTATTCCGAACCACGTTACATCTTGTGTCTGAGTCTCGATTGCTGGCGTCGGTTTCTTGCGTTTCATCTACTTCATCTTCTTATTCTCTACTGATTGCGGCCTGTGAGAACCCTCTGAGATCTCCCTCAGTGCTTCACTGCATTGAAAAAGGAGTGAACGGATTTCACCCGTCCGCATCACACAATTTATTTTTACTTGGTTCACAGCCCACCGACTGCTAATCCAAGGTTTCGCGATCCTTGACCGCGTACGAAGAGGTAATCTACTATAAAGTCTCCTCCTTGTTGCAGGTAGGAGACAACGACCACAAAACCGAAAGCACAAGAATGAGACAACAGGCCTACCTCACCTCGTCATGATTAAAACCATTATCGAATACAGTAAATAAAAATAATACTTGCTGCCGACGAATAGATTCTGAACTAGGCGTTGCATCGACGTTACAATGTTGGAGCTTTGGCGTTGTGGGAGCACTTTGAGAGCAAGATGATTGATGTTTGGGTTGAAATCCTCCCCTCCTTTTATAGATTTTTGTCTTGGAATAAGTCTTGATATAAATTCTCAACTTTTGGAACTGATCTCGAGGTGACTCTTTATCTTATCGCGAAGTGGCCGCGTCAAACATTATCCATTTTGACCTAGCACAAAAGGCTGATTCGTCGTCATCAGTCGACTGATGCCTTCCATCAGTCGACTGATGTGCATCAGTCGATTGCCCAATGACCAGCAGTCGACTGCCAGCCTGACCACTTCCCTACAGTAAGATGTTAGCACGGAAAATGGTAAATATGACAGTTCCTTACCGTCCGATCTCGACCTAGACCTTCCACTATAAGTCTTAGTCGGATTGCCACCTACGGTCGTCCCCGTACAGAGGACACGACCTTACCATCTCTCTTTCCACTCATGCTTACCTCTGATCCTTTATGGCCTGTCGCTTTGCTTCCGGTCTTCCACCTAGGTTCTTCGACTCCCACGAAGTTCCCCCGGTGTCACCCGACCACTACGATTTCCGGACTCGGGATTCTCCGGGTGTCGCTGACCTTCAATT
This sequence comes from Wurfbainia villosa, assembly GCA_025175895.1. Taxonomy (NCBI): domain Eukaryota; kingdom Viridiplantae; phylum Streptophyta; class Magnoliopsida; order Zingiberales; family Zingiberaceae; genus Wurfbainia; species Wurfbainia villosa. The sequence goes on from CM046005.1 coordinate 4,892,739, forward strand.
TAGCTTAACCATTTCCTGCACACTTAATTCAACTCATGAGATAACAATATGACTTTAACTTTGGATCTTTGTCATAATCAAAACCTAGGTTCGATTATCTAGTGCTCTTGCACCAACAGCTCCCCTCTGCGCTTCCAGGGGTCGATTCCACCTTGGCAGCGCACGCTGCATGGGTGGTGGTGCACGATGCTCTCCGTCCCAGCATGGTTGTCCTTCCTGGTGTAGTATGAGTTCAAACGTGCTCTGACCCGTCATCATCTTGATTTACCCTCGTCAGTCATTGGGAAACTTCCGTGGGATCGGGACGGCTGATCCTGAGGATTAATAGGGAAAGAGAAATCGTACTTTGATATGTCAGGTTAATAAAAAATAATAATTCTGCAGATGCTAAGCATTAATTAATTTGTGGAGTAAGAAAAAAAAATCCATAAGATCTATTAGAAAAGTTGTTTTCTTGTCACTTATATTTTGGTCTCATCTGTGATAGACTCCACAGGATAGTATTACAAGTGAAAGTGTCAATATTTTCATAATCAGTTTTAGTTATCACACGTGCTGAAGTAATAAAATTTAATAGTGTAAACATATGATGGTGGTTGGTTGGTTATACAACATTATTGGTCGGAAATGTTCTATAACATATGAATAGTGATTCGCTGAACTAATAAAATTTATTAGTGTGAACAGATGAAGGTGGTTGGTTCGTCATATGACATTATTGGTTGGAAATGTTCTATAACAGATGAGAAGAGTTTGATAAATTTCTAGAGAATGGTACTTTTGTTTTTTTGTTTGTCTGCTAACATCGCTTTTTTTTTTTTTTTTTTTTTTTATATGTCAGTGGGATTGCACCCACATTTCTCTGTGGCAAGTTGAAACTTTGTAGACACATGTCCGTGAAAGATTACTTTGGAAATGTTCTATAACACATTTCTCGTATGGTTCTTGATTTAGTACGGTTCGAATTACTTTCGGCTGGCGTTTTCCAATTTCTAAGGTATAGTTTAATGAAGCTGGTTAGTATACCGGATCGAACTTTAAGTTTTGCCCAATTCATAGGGTTTCCTGTATGAAGCTACAAATCTAGTTTGTTTATTAGTCTTGAACCTTGATAGATGATATTATGCATCAAATTTATAGCTGTCTAGAAAATAAATGCTATCAAATTTCACCATTATTTAGTGTTATGATCTGCTTCTTCTAGGTTTGGGTCGTATTGCTGGATTGGTTACATTGGAATTGGAAGATGGCAATGCTTCACTTAATGCTCTTAAGTAGGTCGGCTCTTCACTTGAAAATATAAACTTGAATAGGAGATAACCTGTTAGCAATATTCATATTCCATTAGCTAGATGAAGTTCAAGTCTATGGTTCATGTGATGATCTTCGTTTTTTATAAATTTGTGCTATGTTTTTAAATTTATTCATAGGTTTTTTTAATATTTTATTTATAATCTTTCTATTTATAGTCCTTTTGATCACACTTCTTCAAATTTGAAGGTTGACTCTTATGAGAATGATGATGAGCTACAACTGAAGAAGTCAAAAGTTACTGTAAGTAATCATTTTGCATTGGAGAGGTTTTCTTTCCACTTCATGCCTGTATCTCAATGTTTTCATATTCATTTTATCCTCTTTAATTAACCTTTAGTAAAAGTGAGAAACAAAAAGATACAGTTGAAAATTTTGAGGACTTTTGAAAACTTTCAAACACTTACACTGGTAACTATATATTAGGAATTAGCATTGGCAATTTTTCCCCTCTTTTTTGCTTAAATATTTGGTCTTGAATTAACTCTGTCAATCATACACTAATAGAGGTATATTTGTGTTTATAGGTGAAATGAGATATAGATAAGTGACTAAGAAGCCCTTGCACTAGAAGAAATCACTCTTCTATTACTTAATTAAGAGATTTATGACACAAGTGCATTATTATTTTTTCCATCGATTTCTAGATAATTCATTGCCATTTTTTATTAATATAATACACATTGTCATATTTGTCATTATTTTTGTGGATAATATTGACATTGTTATATTTGTCATTAATTTATGATTAATATTATTCATATTGTCATATTCCGGTGTCTCATGCTTCATTTATGTTTTCTATTGAATTTTATTTTTATGTTGTATTTGATATGATGGTTATTTTGGTAGGATGATAATTTTTCAAGACATGATAGGAATGCAACAGTGTTTGTGGTCTGCTTGTGGAGCTCACCACGACTGTGCATCCCACTCGATGCGACCCGAATTGAGCTCCATAGGATATCATAGTCATGCTATGGTGTGAGACGGAATGCTGCAGGGTGATTATAAAATGCTTCCAAAGGATGAACTTCATTGGTTGCTTATATTGTAATTGTGTATACGTGCATGTTAATAAAATTAAATTTGATTAGTATTTATATTGTAATTGTCTACATTTGAATATTAATAAAATTAAATTTTATTAGTATTTATATTATAATTATATGTGTATTGGGATGTTATTAGTAAATATATTGATTATTGAAATATTGTATAGATTTTTTATAAATATTTTTCTAAATTTACATATTAAATGCTAATTTGATTTCTAATTTAGAGACTCAAATTTTAGAGATTGAAATATTCGGTCTCTAAAATAGTTGCTAATGCATTTAGAAACTGATTTTCGGTCTTTAATTCGATCTCTAAAATGGATTTTTCTTGTAGTGCACATTACAGTTCAAAGACTAAATGTAATATTGTATTTGATATCTTATTTTTTTGTCAATATATATTTATACATGCATATAATGTGTGTTATTTATTCATTATTATCTTTTTATATTTTTGGCAATATGTGAGGCTATGTTCTTACTCTCTTTCTGATTAAGCGCACATAAAGTATTTGTCTAATTTTAGAAACTACTGAAATACGAAATGACCATTAGTATGAGTAAGGGTATTAAAATTACAATATTTGGTAATAAACTTCTCAATTTTATTAGTCCACAAGTCAATTTTACTCTAGTACCTATAGATACTTAGTGGATAGACACTATGACTATCACTCAAATTAATGACACTGAGTATGATTGTCTTAATAGTCGATTGTCTATTGATGGTGAAAAATATATTTATATTAGTAACGACACGAATGGTAGGGTAATTGCTATATGTGTTTTCAAACTTTGTCTAGAGACCAATGCATTTTGAATTTGAAAAATATATTTTTTTATTCCATCATTTTCATGGAACTTAATTTTCATTTCTTATTTGGATAAATTAGGATATACTTGTTCATTTAAAAATGAACCATTTTGTATTTTCTAAAATTTAATACTTATTGGTACAGATTCCTTAGTTAATATGCTATATAAGTTAAACATCATAGCTCTTACAAACAATGAAATAATACATAGTATAGGTACGAAGTGCAACTTGACTGACAAGAATTCGTCATGTTGTGGCATAGACATTTAAGATATATATCCAAACAATATCTTCAATGCCATAAAGAATTCTTCATTCTCTTAACATGTCAGACTTTGATGTATGTATACAGTATATTAAATAGAAAATAACTAACAAAAGAAATAAAGGTACAAATCGATGTATTAACATTTTTGAACTGATACATGCAGAGATATGTGGATCGTTCCTTAAGGTATCTTGGAATGGACAAACATATTTTATCAATTTTTTATTGACGATTACTCCTTATTTGCATACTTATCTTTTGCATGAGAAGTCAAAATCCTTAGATATAAATATTCAAGATCTTCATTCAAAACCGAAATTGAAAATCAACTAGGCAAGAAGATCAAAATTGTTAGATTCGATCATAGAGGTGAATATTAAAGTCATTATGATGGATCCGGTGAACAATGTCCAAGATTTTTTACCAATTACTATTCTGAGTGTGAGATTATAACTCAATGTATTGTCTGATATTTTTCATTAGAATGGTTAGCTGAGTGAAGGAACCAAATTCTAAAGGACATAGTGAGAAGTATATTGTCTTTTACTTATTTACCAAAGTCTTTATGGGATGAAATGCTCAAGACTATAGTTTACTTACTCAATAGAGTACCTAGTAAGGCAGTGAGTAAAACCCCATATGGTATTAGATGTTTACATGTTTAAGGTTGTCTAACTGAGGCTATGCCTTATAGGCCTAATGAAAACAAACTGAATTCAAGGACGATTAGCTAGCATTTTATGGGGTATTCTAAAAGGTCAAGGGGCTTTAAATACTATGACCCCTCTAGCAGGTTCTTTTTCAAGATGAAAAATGTCAAGTTCATTGAGGACAGTGAGAGCGCTAAACTCGAGGACTTACCTTTTGAAGAGGATAGCATTGGTCATCCTACTTTAGATACTACAAATGTAACCAATAGTGGTATGATCTCCATATCTTATGTTATTGGTGTTATACATCCAGTGAAAGTAGTACTTCATGATGTCCCTGTATTCTTCCATATGCAAGTAGAGGAGTCATCTGCTCAGGTTGAGATATACAATCATATGATTGAGTAGGTTCTCAAGCACCTCAAGTGTCTCAAGCACAAGTGCCTCTATGGTGATCCACTAGGGAAAGGAGATCCACGATTTCACGTGATTATGCTTATCTCCAGGAACATGAGTTTAACATTGGATTAGAAGATGATTCTTTGTCTTTTCAAGAAGTCAAATAGTGTTTGAACTTTGAAAAATGTACTAAAGTCATGAAGGTTGAGATGAAGTTTATGGCAAACAATGGCGTATGAGAGCTAGTCGAATTGCGTGAAGGAGTGAAATCTATTGGTTGTAAATGGGTATTTAAAACCAAACATGATTCACTGGGTAATGTTAAAAAGTGTAAAGCACGCCTTATAATCTAGGGATTTACTTAGAAAGTAGATATTGATTACAAAGAGACTTTCTCACCTATGTCTACGAAAGACTTCATAAGAGTAATCATGACACACTCATTATGATTTATGACTATTGGAAATGGACGTTAAGACTATATTCCTTAATGGAGACATTGAGGAGACTATATACATGTGGCACAGTCAGAGAACTTTGATTTTATTGATTCAAAGCATCTAGTATATAAACTAAATAAGTCCATTTATGGTTTAAATTTGACACTCCATCATTAGTAACATAAATTTTGATCAAGTGGTTAATTATCTCATTCACTATTAGAGAAAAACTCATTGATCAGTAAAATATGCCAAGCTTAGTGGGAGTTTCCCTTATGATTCAGCTATAGGAAGCCTCATGTATGCATAGGTATGTACACATTTGGTTATAGTATACATAATAGGAATGTTAGGCAGATACATAAATAAAAGTACTATAAAGAGAGTCATGTAGTATTTGCAATAAATTATATTAATGCTCATATAGTGAAGATTAATGACCTAAAGGTGATCAGATATTAAGACTTCGTATTTGATAGATGTCTAGATGGTGGGAGGTTCACATTAGAACACATTTTCATGTTGTTAGGAAGAACTATCATTTGAAAAAACATCAAACAGATGCTAATAGTCATCTCAATAATGAAAGATGAATTAGTAAACTGTTATGGAATGTTCAATTACAAAATATGATTATAGAATTTATCACAGGATTAAAGATCATTTGAGGCCTTGATCGCTATTTAGGATTAATTGTGATAATAAAGTTGTGAAAATTTAGACTAAGAATAACCATTACATGTCAAATTTATTGTGCATCGATATAAAGTGTGTGACGGTTAAAAGAAAGAGTTTAGAGTGGTCAAAATTAATATAGCATATTCAGACAAACTTTATATTGTTCATTATCAGCATATGCTGAAAATGAGAATTCTTTATATAGATAAAGTACCCATTAAGTGGGAGTCTGTATTACTTTATTATTCAGGATGCTCTATAATTAGGATACATATATATTTTAATTTATTGTGCACACTAAGATAAAAAGATACATATATATATATATATATATATATTATCTTTGATACTCTTTATAAAGACATCATGATTTACTAATGCAGTTTGCATATAGTACTAGTAAATGTGATGTAGAACTCTATTTTGAGTCATGAGATTGCGAACATGATTTGCTAATGCGGTTGCACATATTATTTGCAAATGTAATCGAAACCCTATTATGGGTCATAAAGAGGACTAGTTGAGAATTAATGTGTGCAAATCATATTTTATGCAATTATAATGCTACACACCCACATCTTGGGGAAAAAGGTGATGCGCTCACCCCAGGTGCCCCTCATCCTCGGTCCCACAGCTAGATGAAGGTAGATAAATCATGAGGGATATTTTTGCTCAACTAAGAACTAGCACGGCGGGAGGGTAGGTACCCTGAAAAGCTTTACAGTTCCCAGGGATTGAATCTTGCTCCTTGGGGAAATTTTATCGTTCGTGCTAGCCACTTGGTCCTCTCGTGGGGACTACACATCCACATTTGATCTATATCATCGATGACATTCGTGTTGTGATTATTGATGGGTTCTTCTACCGATTATATATAAAGTAGCTATGATCACTTTAGTCCTATACTAATGAAGTTGATCGACCAGATTTTTTTTGTTCAATATGGCATAATGAGCTCAACTAAAGAATCTCGATCATGTGTTACATACAAAATCACATGTAGCCTAAGTGGAAGATTATTTATGGTGGGCTGATATGCTATTATTGTAACCATCCGATTGTGTCGTATTGGTTTGAATTAAATTAAGTGGTATACTTGATGGTTTGTAAATTTCGATTTATTAGACGTGGATTTAATGTGTAGAACCTATTAATCTGGATTTGTTATTGATGATGAATCGATAATAGATCCGACTTGATATCTGTTGGTGCAATCGGGCTAGGTTACGATTGACCAAACTTGAGTTAGACTCGAGTAGAATTTTGATGTTTGACAATGGGTTGACAATATGGGTCGATCATATGACTAATGGATGATTGGGATATCTAAAGTCATATGTGGAAGATTATTTGGGGGGAGATTGTTGGAGCATTCAACCTCGGAAGTCCAAGAATGACTTTGGTATGGAGAAGTCCAAGTATGGATACTTGGCAAGAAAAGTCCAAATATGGATATTTGGCAAGGGAAGTCTAAAGGTGAAGTCTTGGCAGCATAAGTCCAAATTTGTAGTCTTGGCGGCGTAATGTCAAAGTGAACTTTAACAAATGAAAAGTCCAACATGGAGTTGGCAAGGAAAGTCTAAGTTTGGATACTTGGCAAGGGAAAAGTCCAAAGGTGAACTCTTGGCAGTATAAGTCCAAGTGTGTAGTCTTGGCGAAGTAAAGTCTAAGTGAACTTTGGCAAAGGAAAGTCCAAGGGTGAAGCCTTAGCCACGTAAGTCCAAGTGTATAGTCTTGGTGGTGAAAGTTTAAGCATTGAGGTTTGGCAATGGAAAAGTCTAAGGGTGAGATTTTGGCAATGTAAAATCCAAGCATGTAGTCTTGGCGGCATAAGTTCAAATGAATCTTGGCAAAGAACTCAGTTAATATGATATAGCCAATGAAAGCACTTGAAGGCTAACTCAAAGGGTGAAGGAGTTGTGGAGGACTCAGATGGACCCTGAGGGTGTGAAGCTGATGGAGGTGGTAGAGGCTTAGGTCTAGGCTAAGGGCGGTCGATCAAGTATGAGAGAATCATACTTGGGTTAAACCTCATAATTGAGATTTATCAGTCGACTGGGGTTATGGATGAATCGACTGGCCAAGTGCACGACGCTTGGGAGTCTAGTTTGACTCGGCAATGATCGATTATGACCGATCGGTCGAGAGTCCAACTTAGGCTGAGGTTATGGGCGATCCGCCATGTATGGACAACCGATTGACCTTGAGTAGTCGACTATCATAGATGGGCAGTTGACTAATCGTAAGTGGCTAGCCCACAGATTGTTTGTTAGTCGACTGGGCAGTCAACTGGTGGTGCATCAGTTGACCGTTGGTAAAGGAAGTCAATTGTTGTAGTATCCATTGGATGGTAAGCCAACGTGGACGAGTCCATTGTGAGATAATGGATAGGAGAGCAGTCGACTACTAGGTGAGAAATCAACCCGATGTAGTTATAAAAGAAGTAGCTTTGGGAAGATTTTGTAAGCAATTTTTGTGGCAATTTTGAAGGGGAAGTGTTGTTGCATTTCAGACCTTCAAGAGAAATCTAAAGCAATCTTTTGTAAAGTGTTCTTTGTTGGAAATTTGACGCCGCTAGAGGGGGGTGAATAGCGTTTACTCTTGCGTAGATGGAAAACGTTCGCGTGCTTGTCTACAATTTTCGTTAGTGCAGCGGAAACAAAGATAATAAAGCAATAACGAAAACACAAACACACAAATGCAAGGATATAACGTGGTTCGGAATCGAACGGTTCCTACTCCACGGATCGAGCTCTAAAGAGCCCTAGTGATGCACACGCACTCACTAATCACAAATACTCCTTCTCGACAACAAGTCGGAGGTGGAGAAACCTCGTACAAAAGATTACAACAATAATCTAAGTAGATACAAGCAAATACAATGAGATACAATGCAATATAAGTAAAGAAAAAGCTTTACAAATGCCTTTTGATTGCTTGCTTGTTGATCGCTTGAACCATGGTTGAAGACCCTGATTTGCAGTAGCAAATCGCCTCAAAAACGTCCAAGAAATCGCTTAAGAACTAATACCAAAAACCCTCCCATCGAGCTCCATTTATCCTTGCGCACGACCTGGATTTTCGCCCATCAGTTGACTGCCATAAGTCACTAGTCGACTGATGCCACTGTTGTCGTGAGACAACGGCTCGTTCCACGGTGGAAAAACTCCAACGGATCTCTTGGCAGTCGATCCAACATTGGCGCCGATCGTAGCGCGCCGTCGCTGGCGATCGCGATCGGCTCGAGCGTCCCAATCTCGACATTGGATCGCGGATCACTTGCAGGCCTTGGCGATCGCCGTATCGTTGCCGATCATTGCTCGATGAAAAATGAGGTTTTAACCCAAGTATGGTGCCCCCATACTTGCTAGACCACCCTTAGCCTAGACCTAAGCCTTCTAGCCAAATCCATCAGCCTCACGCCTCTCGGATCCCTCCAAGTCATCCATGACTTGTTCATCCATCGCGCTAGCCTCTAGGTGCTTCCGTCGGCTATGTCATGCTAACGGTGTCTACACCGCCAAGGCACATTGGACTTACGCCGCCAAGACTCCGCTTGGACTTTACGCCGCCAACCATTGGACTTATGCTGCCAAGACTCCCGCTTGGACTTTACGCAGCCAATATCAAACCCCTTGGACTTCTCATGCCAAGACTCAAGCTTGAACTTTCCCTTGCCAACCCATGTTGGACTTTTACATTGCCAAGACTCATGCTTGGACTTTTCCCTTGCCAACCCATGCAAATGCCAAGACAATGCTTGGACTTTCCCTTGCCAACCCATGTTGGACTTTTACATTGCCAAGACCCATGCTTGGACTTTTCATGTGTCAAGTGTCCCACTTGGACTTTTCATGTCAAGTACTCAAGACTTGGACTTTACCAAATGCCAAGTGTTCCACTTGGACTTTCCATGCCAAGTACACAAGACTTGGACTTTCCCATGACAATTACATTTTCATATGTTTTTGTCGAAACATCAAAACATCACTCGAGTCAAACTTAAGTCCTGGTCAATCGTGACCTGGGCCGATTGCACCAACAATCTCCCCCTTTTTGATGTTTGACAAAAACCAAATAAATCATTTGAGTTAGACCACTAACTCAAATCCCTTACCAATTATCCCAAATTGGTAAACACTCTCCAAATGTTCTCCCCCAAACATTCTCCCCCTTTTTGACTAACATCAAAAAGGTTTTCTCTCCAAGGAGGTCAATGTCTCATGTCCCAATGAGATCTTACAATCTCCCCCTTGATCCAAAAATAAATACCTAGGATGCCTACCATCTTCCTAGTGATAAGTCACATATCACTCAAGAGAGGCAATCCTATACTCTCTCTCAATTTCCAAATTGGGTATCAAAAACCCATCAATTTTCCCAATTGATGATACTCTCCCAATAACTTCTCCTCTTCAAGGAGAAAAAAACACATCCATCATCCCAAGATGGATACCTTCCCCTAAAGACTTGCTCCCCCTTGACCATTGCACCAACAATGTCCTTGGGAAGCCCCTAAGCCAATAGGAACTCTAAACCATCAAAATTAATGTTCTAAGTTCAACATAGAACTTTCACTCACCCTAAATTTGATACTTTGACCTAACACAACTCCTAATCCATATCCAATGGATTTTCACCCTTTATAATGCTTCCTAAAGCATATCCTAGGGTTAGGAGTGATTAGGAACCTTTTCCATAGCTGAACATGGGCTAAACAAACCTTGTTAATCCGAAATCAGACTGGCAATGACTCTGATGAATCACGATCGCCACTATATCACCGATCGCCACCAAGCGATCGATATAAATTTCCGAATTTCAACTATCAGTATCGAGATTTGGAAAAACATAAGTAATTATACGTAATTTGAAAAATCATAAAATTTGATACGTATATTACTTATAGTCATTACAATGGGTGAAAAATATTTGAAAATTATTTTACCCATAAAATAGTGAGTTTGATACAAAACTCAAAACCATTGAAATTTTCAATGTTTTGGCCCTATTTTGTATCAACTTCATCAATGGTGATTGCTATCAAAAGATAGACTTCACCAAGGTTTTCTAAATTGATTTTAAAATGATTTCAAAACCATGTTTTGGATCATATTCCTTGGGATCTATGCACATGACTTGTACATAAGCTTTCCTAATGATCCACATTTGAAATTAGATGAGTTTTAGTTCATCTAGATGCAAAAACTATGCACCTTGAACTTAACTCATATCCTAGCATCTCACATGTATCTATGGTGTATAAATACACATACATGTCAATTGGATGTAAGATGTGGGTTTTGGTTCATTTAAAACTAGGGTTTCATTCATTTTCTAAGGCAACCCTACTTGATTCCCTTATGAATGAGACTCCAAGTCATGTCATAGTCCTTAAATCAATTTCAATCGAAATTTTTCTTAAATACATGAATGATTATGGCATTAATGATGATATAAATAAGCATATGCTCATAATCATGATGTCATGGCATAAGATGAAATCTAAAAACACATGACATTTAAAACCTTAATCCTAAAACATGAACATGACATATAAAATGATTAAAAGTAAGCATGATGTCATGGCATGTTATATGGCAAACAAAGCATGGCATATAAAATATATAGGTATAATAATACCTAAATTTTAATATTAATTGCCATTTGTTGAGATTAATCATATTTTTCCATATTAACCTAATCTCCCTAGTGTGCCAAAAACCCAAAATGGCACACTAACCTCTAAACCTAAATTGTGCCAATTTAATTGATTTTTCTTAATTTCAAAAGTGCATTGGCACATCCTAAAATCTTTTAGGATATTGATTCAAGTCTATTTCCAAGGTAACCATAACCTTGAAAATATCCTAAAGTGCCACCTTTACCATGGTTGAGTTAACTACCCATCCAATCAAGGTTGGCACACCCTAAACCCATCTAGCATGAATCAATCACGCTCTTAGGAACCCAAAACCGATTTGAGCTCCTAGGGTTAATTAGGTATTCCTTAGGGATAACCTCCCTAGATACCTTCCTAATGACCCTCCTAGACTTGCTAGCCTTGGTCATTTGGGTCTTACCTAGGTTGACTCTAGGGGTAACTCCCCTTGCAACCTTCTTAGTGGCCACCCTAGGTTTCCTAGAAACCCTAGCCACTAGGCACAACCTTTGGTCAACCTTAGGGATGACTTCCCTATTGACCTTGGTCTTTCTAGACCTAGTTTGTGTTCCATAATCAAATGGAACACTATGATAAGCCACCTTAGGCTTAGGTTTGTGACCCAAACCTTGCTTGCCCTTGGTTGACTTTTGACTCTTAGGTCCTAAGTGTTGACTTTGAGATTTGGACCTAGACTTTTGATCATTTGTCCCTTTAAATTGATTTTGTATAATTTTAAGGGTCTTCTCAAGTTTTTCAAGCCTTGACCTCAAGACTTGATTCTCTAATTCTAATTGCCCAATTTTAGAATTTTGATTTAAACCATGGGCATGAGACTTTCTAGGCATATGCCTAGTCCATTTAGGATTTAGATCTAGATATTCTCCTATTTTCCTAATTGATTCCTTAGGTAAAATATTTTTAGGGACATTAGTCCCAAATTTCTCCTTCCTCCTAAGGTAAATATTTTTAGCACCTAAGCAAAATTCCTTACTTCTAGCATGCTCTTTATGAATTGCAAGGGAATTAAAATTCCTAGCATGCCTTTGACTATTAAATCTAGAAGGTGCATTATTGAAATATACCTTAGGGTTTGCCTTGGAGGCTCCCCCTACATGTATAGCTCCCTCTTTGACTTTCTTGCTCCCCCTAGGGCATGAATTCCTAAAATGCCCCGGTTGTTGACACTTGAAGCAAATGACGTGCTCTTTGCTTCTTCTAGTGGTGGCACCAAAGATCTTTGATCTTTCTTGAGGTTTTGGTGCCGGAGGAGCTTTTCTGATCTTCTTTGGGCACTTGCTCTTGTAGTGCCCGGCTTCTCTACACTCAAAATATATGATATGATTTTTATTACAAATTGATATGTTTGAGTTACCTATGGTGGATGTGGTGATTGGAGTGGATTCTTCATTCCTCCCGGAGGTTGAGACTTCTTCTTGAATTTGTTCCTGTGGAAGTTCTCTCCTCCCCCTCAATCCTTGAGGTGGATGCTTCTTCCACCTCTTCCACCTCTTCTTTCTCCGATCCGGAAGTCGACTCCCTATCAACTTCCGACTCCTCAAACTCTTTAGATGGGGATGTGCTTGCTTGAGCTTGAGAGGGTGATGGTCCTTCTTCTTGGACCGATGATAGACTTTCATGGAGCTTGGCCAAATCGCTCCATAGCTCCTTGGCATCCACATAGTCACCTAGACTACACAAAAGGTCATTAGGAATTAAATCAAAAATGAATTTGATTACCTTCTTATTTTTATCGAATTGTTGGAGTTGCTCTTCACTCCACTTCTTCTTCTTGAGAAACCCTCCCTTTGGTCCCTTAGGATATTCAAATCCTTCCATCAATGCGGACCACTTCTCAAGGTCTCTCATCATCAAAAAATCTTCAATTCTCGCCTTCCAAGAATTGAAACCTTCTCGTCCATAGAAGGAATAGGGAATTGGGGTGTTGATGTCCCATCCCAATGGTTCTTCCATCTTCACCCTCTAGGCTCTTTGTCTTAGCTCCCGACGGTTAGTCCGTAGAAGAGCCCCGGGCTCTGATACCAATTGTTGGAAATTTGACGCCGCTAGAGGGGGGTGAATAGCGTTTACTCTTGCGTAAATGGAAAACGTTCGCGTGCTTGTCTACAATTTTCGTTAGCGCAGCGGAAACAAAGATAATAAAGCAATAACGAAAACACAAGCACACAAACGCAAGGATATAACGTGGTTCAGAACCGAACGGTTCCTACTCCACAGATCGAGCTCTAAAGAGCCCTAGTGATGCACACGCACTCACTAATCACAAATACTCCTTCTCGACAACAAGTCGGAGGTGGAGAAACCTCGTACAAAAGATTACAACAATAATCTAAGTAGATACAAGCAAATACAATGAGATACAATGTAATATAAGTAAAGAAAAAGCTTTACAAATGCCTTTTGATTGCTTGCTTGTTGATCGCTTGAACCGTGGTTGAAGACCTTGATTTGCAGCAGCAAATCGCCTCAAAAACGTCCAAGAAATCGCTTAAGAACTAATACCCAAAACCCTCCCGTCGAGCTCCTTTTATCCTTGCACGCGACCTGGATTTCCTCCCATCAGTCGACTGCCATAAGTCACTAGTCGACTGATGCCACTGTTGTCATGAGACAACGACTCGATCCACGCTGGAAAAACTCCAATGGATCTTTTGGCAGTCGATTGCCAACATTGGCGGCCGATCGCCCGGTGATCGGCCAGCGGTCGGCTCACGAGCATTCTCAGGCTCAACATTGGGTGCAATGATCACGACCCTTAGCGATCGTTGCCGTCGACTGATCGGCTGCTCAATGAGCGATCGAGCATTTCCACTCAAGTTGACTCATGTTGAAAAATAAGGTTTTAACCCAAGTATGGTGCCCTCATACTTGCTAGACCACCCTTAGCCTAGACCTAAGCCTTCTAGCCACCTCCATCAGCCTCACACCTCTCGGATCCCTCTAAGTCATCCATGACTTGTTCATCCATCGCGCTAGCCTCTAGGTGCTTCCGTCGGCTATGTCATGCTAACGGTGTCTACACCGCCAAGGCACATTGGACTTACACCGCCAAGACTCCGCTTGGACTTTACGCCGCCAACCATTGGACTTATGCTGCCAAGACTCCCGCTTGGACTTTACGCAGCCAATATCAAACCCCTTGGACTTCTCATGCCAAGACTCAAGCTTGGGCTTTCCCTTGCCAACCCATGTTGGACTTTTACATTGCCAAGACCCATGCTTGGACTTTTCCCTTGCCAACCCATGTTGGACTTTTACATTGCCAAGACCCATGCTTGGACTTTTCCCTTGCCAACCCATGTTGGACTTCTCAAATGCCAAGACCATGCTTGGACTTTCCCTTGCCAACCCATGTTGGACTTCTCAAATGCCAAGACCATGCTTGGACTTTCCCTTGCCAACCCATGTTGGACTTTTACATTGCCAAGACCCATGCTTGGGCTTTTCATGTGCCAAGTGTCCCACTTGGACTTTTCATGTCAAGTACTCAAGACTTGGACTTTACCAAATGCCAAGTGTTCCACTTGGACTTTCCATGCCAAGTACACAAGACTTGGACTTTCCCATGACAATTACATTGTCATATGTTTTTGTCGAAACATCAAAACATCACTCGAGTCAAACTCGAGTCCTGGTCAATCGTGACCTGGGCCGATTGCACCAACATTCTTTACTTGTATTTCATTCTTGTATTGTGTTTTGATTGTATTTCTTATTGTTGTGAGAACTTGTACGAGATTTTTTCACCTTCGGTGTCATACCGAGATGGAGAAGTTTAATAGTGGTCTATAGCTCAACTAGAGCTTGCCCCGTGGAGTAGGAACTCTAGTTCTAAACCACGTAAATCTTGTGTTGTACTTGTGTTGTATTTGAGTTTGTGTATTTTATATTGTATATTCTGCTGCACACTAATATCTTGTGGAAAATCATACGACACGAATCAAAGCAAAAATGAGAATCGCTATTCACTCCTTTCTAGCATGACAATCGATCCCCAATAAATGGTATCAGAGCCTGGTGCACTCAGAAGAGCAAGTCATCTTGATTACCAACCCAACAAGTCGTATCAGCGGGGCACTCTTCATTGGATTAACAACCGAGGGAGCAAAGTGCTAGAGGAAAATGGAGCTACCCACTGATGGATTGGGCTATGACATCACGGTTCCACCTACCTTCAACCGTGAAGATTTTGGGTATTGGAAGGGTAGGATAAAATATTTTCTTATATGTAATTTAGAAAATTGGCTTATTTTGGTAAAAGGATTCGAAGCTCCGATGGACAAGAAGGGAAGGATCCTCAAGGAGAAGAAATGGACAGAGGATCAAATTCAAGATTTCAAGACCAATGAAAAGGTAACCAAAATGTTAATAAATTTGGTGTCTACTAATATCTTGTCCAAGTTAGGTAGCTATAGGGATGTTAAAGAGTTATGGAGTAAGTTGATTGAGCTCCATGAGAATCTCTCATCATCCCAAGAAGTAGAGGAGGAGTCCAAGGAAGAAGAATCAAGTTGCTTATCACCTCAAGAGAGTGAAGAATCGGAGGTTGAGAGGTGCTCAACGTCCGAGGTAGAAGAGGTCTTGGTAGCCTCCACTTCAAGAATTGAGGGGGAACAACAATACCGGAGTTAGAACAAGAGGAGCCATCTATGTTCGGGAGCCATGAAGAATCCGACCAAGCTTCCCTTACCATTCTAGGTAACTCAAGCATGCTCAATAAAAATAAAAATCACATAATATGTTTTGAGTGTAGGAAAGTAGGACACTACAAGAGCAAGTGTCCAAGTAAGGTCAAGAAGAAGGCACAAGTGGTGCCAAAGGGGAAGGAGAAAGCCAAGGAGGTCGGATCTCCAACACGCAAAGGCAAGGAGCACATTGTGTGCTTTAAGTGCAAACAAAGGAGGCATTACCAAAGTTAATGTCTGAGGGAGAGTCGTCCTAGGAAGGACAAGATGGAGAGCTCGAGCTTCTAAGGCCAAGGTAAAATTTATTAATGCACCTTCAAGCTTTAATAGCAAAAAGCATGCTAGTAATAATTTTTATCTTAATGCAATTGTTAATCATGAAAAGCATGCTAGAAATAAATATTATTATTTAGATGCTAAACATATTAATTTGTCTAAGGACAATTCTAGAACCATACCACCTAAGGATAGGAAGGTAGAGAACAATAATTTAGGCATCAATCCTAAGAAGGGTAGACACATACCTAGAAAGAAAGTTAATGCCCAAGGAAAGAATGAAAAATCAAACTTTGGGAAATTTGAATTAGAAAATAAAGCTTTGAGGACAAAGCTTGAGAAAATGGAAAAGACCCTTACAAGGATGGAGAAAATGATTAATGGTTCGAATGGTCAAAATTTAGGAGTTAGAAGGCAAGGTGAATTCAAGGATAGGAAAGATTTGGGTCACAAACCTAAGTCCAAGGAAGTCATGCCAACATATCACAATGTTTTATTTAATTATAGAACTAGTCCTAAGTTTAGAAGTGTCAAGGTCACAAGGGAGGCTATTCTAAGAGTTGACCGTGATAGGACTCAAATGACTAAGGCTTCGAAGAAGTCTAGAAAAGTCACTAAGAAGGTCACAAGGGAAGTCATCCCTAGAGTTGAGTTAGACAAGACCAAAATGACCAAGACTTCTAAGCCTAAGAGAATCATTAGGAGGGTAACTAGGGAAGTTATCTCTAGTGAGTACCTAGTTAACCCAAGGAGCTCCAATAGGTATTGGGTTCCGAGGAGCATGAGTATCACGCTAGATGGATTTAGGGTGTGTCAACCTTGAATGGATAGGTAGTTAATCTAACCATGATAAAGGTGACACTTTAGGGCATTTTTGAAGTATTGTAATACTTTGAAAATGAAATTAGAAATATATCCTAAAGAAATTTAGGATGTGCTAATAGAAATTATAAAGGTTAAAAAATTGATCAAAATTTGCACAAATAAGATTTAGAGTCATGGTGTGCCAAGTTTGAGTGTTTGGCACACTTGAGGGAAAATTAGCACTATGGCAAATGGAGTTTAACCCTAGTAAATGACAATTAGACTTGAAACTTAGGTATTCTTATACCTTTATATTTTATTTGTCATGCTTTGTTTGTTATATGTCATGTCATGACATCATGCTTCATATAATATTTAAATGTAATGATCATGCTTAGGGTAATATATGTCATGTTTGTATTTAGGTTTATCTTTATGTCATGACATCATAATTATTGGCAAATGTTTTAAATTATGCACATTTTTATGTCATGATCATTATTCATACATTTAGGATAATTAAAATGAAATTAAGGACAATGACATGATTTGAAGTCCTAAGATAAGGAAATCAAATAGAGTTGTCTAGATGAAATGCATGAACCTTTAGATTAGGAAGAACAAAAACTCACATATTACAAAAATATTAAATTAACATGTGTGTATTGATACACCTAGACACATGTGAGATGTTAAAAAATGAGTTAAGTTCAAGGTGCATAGGTGTTGCATTTAGATGAACTCAAACTTATAATATGATATTAAGGAATCATGAGGAAATCTAATGTACAAGTCATGTACTTTTAGCCCATTGACCATGGTTCAAAATAAGGTTTTAAAATCATTTTGAAGAATCTTGGTAAAGTCTATCTTTTATTAGCAATCACTATTGAACAAGTTGGCACAAAGTTAGGCAAAAACATTAAAGTTATCAATGATTTTAAACTTTGTATCAATTTCATAATTTAATGGGTATTTTATTATAAAATTATTTTTCACCCATTGTATTTCATGTAAGTAATGTACGTATGAAATTTCAAGATTTTTATAATTACATATAATTACTTATGAATTTCTAAAACTCATTTTTGAAATTTATTTTCTGCACATTGCAGAAACCAATCGACTGCTGCTTGGAGCAGTCGACTAGTGGTGAGGCAGTCGACTGGTTGTTGACCTAGTCGACTACTGAAGATGATTTCGGTTGAACAAGATTTGTTTAGTCATTTATCAGCAATGTTAGGCTACTCTAACATCTCATAACCCTAGGATATGCTTTGGAAAGTATTGGAATGGTGAAATTATCATTGAAAATAACTAGGAAAGTTATTTAGGGTGGAGTATCAAATTTTAAGGGAAGTTAAAGTTAAAGTTTGAACTTTTACCCTTATTTTCGATGGTTTAAGTTTTCTATAGGCTTAGGAATTCTCTAGGGACATTGTTAGTGCAATGGTCAAGAGAGAACAAGCCTTTAGGGGGAGTTTTATCGATCTTAATATGATGAATAACCTTTGATTACAAAGGGGGAGAAGTGAAGGTTTAGGTACCTTCATTATGGATTGCCTCTCATTTAGTGATATGAGACTTATCACTAGAAAGCATGTGTAGAAAAATTCGGATCGTGACATTCACAACATCGCGGGCGAAATATTTCGCACAACCACAGCGGAAATAAAAAATACAAATCGGATCCCTCTAGAGATCCATGCAAAACATATAAATCATTTTTTTAGTTTAATCTAGATCTTATCTAGAAGAAGAAATATACCTTCGATGCGAGCCCTTCGCAATCTCGCTAATCCAAGCACTGTCGGAGCTCTATACGGTAAGGACCACCGTATCTCCATGGTATCCACACTGACACTCAGCAGTTTTGGAGTCACGTTGTACTAGCAACCTTAGCAAATCGCCAAGAACACTTGGAAGAAAGAAGGAGACCACACTCTTGGCTTGCACGCCCACCACCTAAAGCCCCTCCTCAAAATCAACTCTCTTATCTCCTCAAGAATACCAAGACCCTTGGTATTCCCTTTCATTAATGCATGAAAACCTCTCATCTCCTCATCATGAATACCAAGACCCTTGGTATTCCCTTGCATGATTAATCGCATGATGATAGATGACCCTTGGATTTTCTGCATGATGAATCATCTTCCATGGTTTAACTTGAGTCTAACTCAAGTTTAACCAACTTGAGTCTAACTCAAGTCTTGGTCATTTGCTCAATTGTTCTTTTAGTCAACTAAAAGAAACCATCTCCAAAATAGAATGTCATTTGTGTGTGACCCAATAGGCTCTTGTAACGTTGGCAATGTGTCTAAAACCCTCTTTTAGATGCATAAGAAATGAGCGGCATCTAGCAATACATCATTACTACCCAAGTTACAAGAAAGTCGAGATCCGATAATCTTTCCGTGGCTATTATCATGTATGACGGTGTCCTTCTATCCTTGATATCTTAGATCGATCAATGAGGCATAGACCGTGTCATCCCCTTATCGATCTTTATGTTTCTTGATCCCCAAGTAGACTCACTCAAATAAATGAGCTCAATATCTCATATTGACTCATTTGAGCATGACCATGCATTTCTTGGTCATACTCTATCAAGAGGCCAAAGATATCACTCCCGTCATATGAGAGAGATAGATCTCATCTACATCACTCACATCCCTCCGCATAATTCGTTACATACCCAGCAATCGCCGTTATAGTGCACCCTGTTACGGGTGACGTTAGATGATACCAAAGTACATAACTCTATATGTAGGAAACCGTAGTGACTTCAGGTCTAAGGACTATTCATACCAATAGTCACATGAGAAAGTATATGACACTTATATAACGATCCATGATACTTTCTCATAGCGGATCAATTCAGTACATATATTTTCTAATATATATACATGTGTATCAATGTGATATCACATATCCATTGTTGGGTTTCCGGCACCGCGGCGTGTGTGTGTTCGATCATGTTTCGTAAACATGAGCACAGCGGAAGCAATTAAAATTAATAAATCTATATTTATTACAACACACACAACACACGCATGCTATTACAACAAGTGTAGACATAACCGTAAATTAAAATTTGCAATAAAAGGAAATTAAACTACGTTATACCTTCCGTATGACGTGTAGCGGGAACGACATCAACCGGAACGATCCTCGTAAGAATCGTCTCTATCCGTATCCACGCCGAGCTCCTCGGGATGACTTCGCTAAGTCACGAGCTTCGTCTTCGTACGGGTTACTAGCCTCGTGTTGAAGACGACGTGATCGAGAGATGATCACGATCCGAATCCAAATTCGGATCCAAAACGAGTTCTCACAACTCGCTTCTCCGGAGAGGTATTCGTCAACCGTTTGACGAATCCTTCGTCCTCCACCTCAGAGGATTACCGGAGATCAAATCCCCGGTAAGTTAGCCGCTGTCGGAGCACTAACCGTCGTCCAAACGACGCTCCGACAACAAAGAAACAAGCTAGGGTTTTGGATGATTAGGGTTTAACAATCCCTTAAGCCCTCTTTTATAGAGAACTAATTCTCTTAATGGTTAATGGATCATATCCATAAAGCCCGTTAACCCGCTCCATTAGGATAAGTTAAAATAAACCAAACCATGATGGTTTATTTTAAGTTAAAATGAACCGAACCAACCTTTGGTTCATTCGTTTAATATAAACCAAACCCTTTGGTTTATTCTCATCCATTGGATTAGAACCAAACCATTTTGGTCCATCCATTATGTCTTCATAAGACACTGCCCATCCACGCTTCCATTGCGACTGAAACAATTTCATGCTCGTTTTATGTTTAGTCCAACCAAACATAGTTTCTCTCGGTCTGAGAATCCCATTCTCAAGCTCGTTTTAAATCCTTTGGATTACACTCGTTGTGCGTGTGACCAAATAGGTTCTCGGTTTATGTTGGTCGTATATAATTAACCATTAATTATAGAACGATCATGAGTGGCACCTAGTAGTACATCATGATCCCCAATTAACCGAAAAGATCAACGGTTGATCCAGAACTATTTCTGAAACCCTTCAGTAGCTCGAATGAATCGTGCCCCATTCCCTTCACTCATCTTATACCCACTTGGTTCAGGACATGGTCTATTGTGTCAGTCCCCACTAGGCTGACTACGTCACACCTAGCCCAAGTATCATTTCCTCGTCCTACGGATTCTAGTTACTCCACATGTATCGAAGAGTACTTTACTCTAAACATGTAATGCTTTGGCCAAAGACTTTAGTAACAATCCGACGAGAGGCCATGGGTATACATCTCCTCGCAAGGAGTGGTGAATCCTTTATAGGCTATTCAAACACCTTCGATCACTTCGACTTATACCCAATCATCCCGGGTCCACATCTCCTCGGAGATATTTGCTTAAGATGTCAAAGCATAAGTCTCCATGATCAAGATGACTTGAATACCGCAAGTCAAAGGAACATCGCACTTAAGCCACAGTAAGAACTTCATTGACATATCTATATATGCAGAGAACCATATGAAGTCTTACAGCTGGTCACTCCAATGAACTAGTTACCATAACTAGCATCCACGATTAACTCCGGACATCACTATGTCTCCAGCCAGTGAGAATCAGCTGCTTGGATACACCAAGGAGTATACCTCGTGCTAGTCTCGACAGAATTGATGGTGTCCAAATCCATCAATTCATCGACTAGGATAATTCCGATACATCACAATTACACATGTAGAGATACTCACTAGTTGTGATCCAATCACAAATTCTCTCATGCTGTGAATCGTATCGTGGACATTCAGTAAATGAGTTTAAGATCCAATCAAATACATAAATCATGTATACTCAAATAGTGAATCTTCATTTATCATATAAATGGTTCATACATAAGGCGATTGCCTTAGGACATCTCTCATATATTACTAACAGACTCCCACTTGGCCTAATGCCAATCGCTACGGTATCCAATACCATAAGCTCTAACATGACCCTCAAACTTACTGTGAGGTAATGCTTTAGTCAAAGGATCCGCTAAGTTCCTTTCAGTGGGAATTTTCTCGATTTGTATTTCGTTCCTACTGATGATCTCTCTGATAAGATGATAGCGGCGAAGCACATGTTTGGATCATTGATGAGACCACATCAAGTTCAGAGATGAACTTCTTGATCCAAACCGCTTCTTTTGCTGCTTCCAAAGCTGCAATGTATTCTGCCTTAGTGGCAGAATCCGCTATAGTGTCAAGCTTGGAACCTTTCCAACTTATTGCGCCTCCATTCCAGGTGAATACATACCCAGACTGAGACATGGAATCATCCTTGTCTGTCTGGAGCTGGCATCCGTATACCTGCGTATCACCATGTCCCCTTCTCCATATATTAGGAACAAATCCTTAGTTCTTCTCAAGTACTTAAGGATCGTCTTAACAGCCGCCCAATGATCCATTCCTGGATCGGATTGGTATCTGCTCGTGACACTCAGAGCGTATGATACATCGGGCCTCGTACATAACATAGCATACATGATAGATCCTATTGCGGATGCATAGGGAGTCTTACTCATGCAAATCCTCTCGTCTTCTGTGCGCGGACACATAGACTTCGAAAGGTGTACCCCATGCCTGATGGGCAGATAACCTTTCTTGGATTCCGACATGCTAAACCTCTTTAGCACTCGGTCTATATATGTAGACTGCGAAAGACCAAGCAACCGTTTCGATCTATCTCTATAGATCTTAATCCCAAGGATGTAGGTTGCTTCTCCTAGGTCTTTCATGGAGAATGTCTTGGATAACCAAACCTTAACTGACTGTAAGATTGACACATCGTTTCCTATAAGTAATATGTCATCGACATACAATATTAGGAACACGACTGCACTCCCACTAACCTTCTTGTACACACAAGGTTCGTCTGGATTTTGCGAGAAATCAAACTTTTTGATCGTCTCATCAAAACGGATATTCCAGCTCCTGGATGCTTGCTTCAATCCATAAATGGACCGTCGCAATTTGCATACCTGGGTTTTATCAACCGATGTGAAACCCTCAGGCTGTATCATATACACGTCCTCGAGCAGGTTTCCATTAAGGAAAGCTGTTTTCACATCCATCTGCCATATCTCATAATCATAATGAGCCGCTATGGCCAGGAGCATCCGAATGGATTTAAGCATAGCTACAGGCGAATAGGTTTCGTCATAATCAACACCTTGTTTTTGATGATATCCTTTCGCCACCAATCTAGCCTTATAGGTAATCACATTACCATCCATGTTGGTTTTCTTCTTGAAAACCCACTTGCACCCTATAGGCTTTATCCCTTCAGGTGGGTCAACCAAGTTCCAAACTTGGTTTTCATTCATGGAATCCATTTCCGACTTCATGGCACCAAGCCACTTATCCCTTTCTGAACTTGTCAGCACTTCTTCATAACTGGTAGGCTCCTCATCATCAATGAGTAACACGTCGTTCGATTCACTTACGAGAAATCCATATCTCTCAGGAATATTGCGTGTTCTGCCAGATCTACGAAGATGTGGTGTTACAATAGGTCCAGCCGATTGCTCATCACTATGAGTTGTCGGCTGTTGTGCTTCACCAGGTATCTCATCAATGCCTATTTGAGTCTCTCGAGCCTCCTCAAGCTCGACGACACTCCCACTGTTTTCTTGCAAGAGAAACTCTTTCTCTAGAAACACAGCATGCCTTGAAACAAACACCTTTTGTTCCACAGGATGATAGAATTGGTAACCCCTTGTTTCTTAGGGTATCCAATAAATAGACATTTATCGGACTTAGCATCCAATTTATGCGATCTGATCCAGCTTACATAAGCGAGGACAACCCCATATCTTCAAGTAAGATACATGAGGTTTCTTACCATTCCATATCTCATATGGAGTAGTTGAGACTACCTTGGTAGGCATTACATTTAACAAGTAAACAGCTGTCTGAAGTGCATAGCCCCAAAAGGACTTGGGAAGAGTCGCATGATTCATCATTGACCTGACCATGTCCAACAAGGTCCGGTTACGCCTCTCAGATACACCATTATGCTGTGGTATATATGGCGGAGTCCATTGAGACAATATGCCATTGTCTCTTAGATAATCAAGAAACTCTTGACTTAAGTATTCACCACCTCGATCCCATCGAAGTATTTTAATACTTTTGTCATGTTGTTTCTCTACTTCATTTCTGAATTCTTTGAACCTTTCAAAGGCTTCAGACTTGTGTTTCATCAAGAACACATACCCAAACCGTGAGTGATCATCGGTGAAGGTAATGAAGTAGCTATAGCCTCCTAAAGCTTGAGTTGACATAGGTCCACATACATCAGTATGTATTAGACCTAGTAACTCTCCCACTCGTTCACCTTTTCCAGTAAAAGGTAACTTAGTCATCTTGCCTTTTAAGCATGATTCGCATGTATCGTATGAATCCAATTCAAGCGATTCCGAATTCCACATCGGTGTAATTCGGACATGCGTTTCTTGCTTACATGGCCAAGACGACAATGCCACATGTAGGAGTCTATTTGATTATCCTTTCGAGCACTCTTGTTGCTCGCCCGATATTGCAATGTCTGGATATCGTCCAACGATAAACACCATTGCTTAAAGTTCGGTCCATAAAGAACCCCATTCAAAGTTATGTAACAACAATTGTTACTAAAGCGTCAAATGGAAACCATTTCTATTTAAACAAGAAATAGAAATGATGTTCTTTATCAACAAAGGAATATAAAAGCAATTGTCGGTTCTAAGACAAGTCCTGCAGGAGTTTCAACAAATACGTTCGATGGCGAGCGCAACCTTTGCTTCATTCCCAACACAAATTTGACTCTCCCTTGACGAGTCTTCTTCTATTCCTTAGCCCATGTATGTCATTACATATATGTGAGCCACACCCAGTATCCAATACCCAAGTGTTTGATGAAATAGAATGACAATCAATAACGAAGATTTACGAAGAAGATGGGGCATCCGATGCCTTATCCTTCTTCACGGACTCTTGATAAACCTTGCAATTTCTTCGCATGACCCTCCTTGCCATAATGATGGCAAGTGCCCTTTGATAGTTACGCCTTTTAGCCTTTTTCTTCTTCCCCTTACATTTGTTCCTTTGACTCCCTCTTAGAACCTTTCTTGAGGAATCAACTAACAACACCTCCCCTACTCATGCTTCTCGAGAAGGCTCCACAGTCTTGACATGTTGGCGATACCAGATGAACCTCCTTGCATCTCGTGAGGTGAAGAGGAGCTTGAGACTTCAACCTTTCAATCTCACTTGCTCATCAACCAACTCACAGAGATGAAGGACTACGATATGAGCATCCATATGCTCATGCTGCTTTCGTAGCTTGGGTTCCATCGCGGCTAGCATGATGCAACTCATTTGTTCAGAATCATTCACATGTTTCTGATAGGCCAACAATTGGTCCAGAGTTGCATCGTCACTAGGACGGGCGGGAAGAGGCGCTTCGAGGACATTTAGAAGCTTTTCACCTAGAGAACAATTCTCAAGTTTCTAAGCCAGTCCAAGAAGTTCGGCTCAGTCAATTTATTTGAATCCAAAATGGAACGCAAATTCAAACACATCATGATCAATATATTAACTTAGAAATACAAAACGAGCATATATGAGAAAGATGATTTTAAAATGCATCAATATACATTTATAAATCCCATTCATTTTTCGAATTTCAAAAAACCCCAAAATCACTTCGGGAGATCGTAGGTCCATCTCCGAATGGGCTGATATCCATCATAGTTATGAACAACCTTGGAGAGAGTCCAACAAGCCATTCATAACTACGACGGTAGGTATCAACTATACCGATTGCATATCACGTATATGCAACTATCACAATGTGCTATCAACTAATTGAATGTTCACACATACATCGGGTTGTTAACACATTAACAAGTATGCATCATATGCATAGCACCCAACTTCACCTCCCTTTACATCGACCTTGGAGAGAGTCCAACAAATCGATGCTCCAGGTTAAAGCCAACCCATTAATCAGGACATAGTTTTAATATGGTTAGAGCGCATTCAACCAATTAGCCCAGCTTGGAGAGAGTCCAACAACCAAAGCTAACAATTGACCTCTGACTCTTACCATATTAGTATTAAACTATTCCATGGTTTGAACATATTCAGGTTCGAGGGCTTGGAAGAGTCCACAACCCAAACAAGAAACAGAACTCTGGTTCTAACCATATTAATGGAAGGTGTAGGCTTTAATATTGATTAAGGGTTTTTATGTCTCATCCTCTTTGCATGCAAATAACTATTATCTACATGGCATGGCATACATGACATACATCTACATGTCACGACACGCATGGCATAATGTTATGCATCTAATGCAATTACATGGCATACAATTATGTCATGTATATAATTTCCTTATATGTCATAACTATTTATGGAAATAAAATATGTTTAAGATTTGATTCTCCAAATCAAATCATAATTAAATTAGGAAACAAATTTCCAAATCTAATCACATATTTTATTCATGGAATTATTTGATTAAGGAAAATCTATTTAGGAAACCAATTTCCTAAATCTTTAAAACTACTTATGGAAATAAAATATTTTAAGATTTGATTTCCCAAATCAAATCATGATTAAATTAGGAAACAAATTTCCAGAATCTAATCAAATATTTTATTTATGGAAAATATTGATTTCCATAAATACTTCCAACTTTCCAAAATTGAAAAATTTCCATAAATACTTCTAAATTTCCAAAATTTAGAAAATTTCCAGAAATACATTATGACTATCGCAAAACTATTTTTACGATTATGTCGAAACACAACCTGGGCTCTGATACCACTGTTGGGTTTCCGGCACCGCGGCATGTGTGTGTCATGTTTCGTAAACATGAGCACAGCGGAAGCAATTAAAATTAATAAATCTATATTTATTAAAACACACACAACACACGCATGCTATTACAACAAGTGTAGACATAACCGTAAATTAAAATTTGCAATAAAAGGAAATTAAACTACGTTATACCTTCCGTATGACGTGTAGCGGGAACGGCATCAACCGGAACGATCCTCGTAAGAATCGTCTCTATCCGTATCCACGCCGAGCTCCTCGGGATGACTTCGCTAAGTCACGAGCTTCGTCTTCGTACGGGTTACTAGCCTCGTGTTGAAGACGACGTGATCGAGAGATGATCACGATCCGAATCCAAATTCGGATCCTAAAACGAGTTCTCAAAACTCGCTTCTCCAGAGAGGTATTCGTCAACCGTTTGACGAATCCTTCGTCCTCCACCTCAAAGGATTACCGGAGATCAAATCCCCGGTAAGTTAGCCGCTGTCGGAGCACTAACCGTCGTCCAAACGACGCTCCGACAACAAAGAAACAAGCTAGGGTTTTGGATGATTAGGGTTTAACAATCCCTTAAGCCCTCTTTTATAGAGAACTAATTCTCTTAATGGTTAATGGATCATATCCATAAAGCCCGTTAACCCGCTCCATTAGGATAAGTTAAAATAAACCAAACCATGATGGTTTATTTTAAGTTAAAACGAACCGAACCAACCTTTGGTTCATTCGTTTAATATAAACCAAACCCTTTGGTTTATTCTCATCCATTGGATTAGAACCAAACCATTTAGGTCCATCCATTATGTCTTCATAAGACACGGCCCATCCACGCTTCCATTGCGACTGAAACAATTTCATGCTCGTTTTATGTTTGGTCCAACCAAACATAGTTTCTCTCGGTCTGAGAATCCCATTCTCAAGCTCGTTTTAAATCCTTTGGATTACACTCGTTGTGCGTGTGACCAAATAGGTTCTCGGTTTATGTTGGCCGTATATAATTAACCATTAATTATAGAACGATCATGAGTGGCACCTAGTAGTACATCATGATCCCCAATTAACCGAAAAGATCAACGGTTGATCCAGAACTATTTCTGAAACCCTTCAGTAGCTCGAATGAATCGTGCCCCATTCCCTTCACTCATCTTATACCCACTTGGTTCAGGACATGGTCTATTGTGTCAGTCCCCACTAGGCTGACTACGTCACACCTAGCCCAAGTATCATTTCCTCGTCCTACGGATTCTAGTTACTCCACATGTATCGAAGAGTACTTTACTCTAAACATGTAATGCTTTGGCCAAAGACTTTAGTAACAATCCGACGAGAGGCCATGGGTATATATCTCCTCGCAAGGAGTGGTGAATCCTTTATAGGCTATTCAAACACCTTCGATCACTTCGACTTATACCCAATCATCCCGGGTCCACATCTCCTCGGAGATGTTTGCTTAAGATGTCAAAGCATAAGTCTCCATGATCAAGATGACTTGAATACCGCAAGTCAAAGGAACATCGCACTTAAGCCACTGTAAGAACTTCATTGACATATCTATATATGCAGAGAACCATATGAAGTCTTACGGCTGGTCACTCCAATGAACTAGTTACCATAACTAGCATCCACGATTAACTCCGGACATCACTATGTCTCCAGCCAGTGAGAATCAGCTGCTTGGATACACCAAGGAGTATTCCTCGTGCTAGTCTCGATAGAATTGATGGTGTCCAAATCCATCAATTCATCGACTAGGGATAATTCCGATACATCACAATTACACATGTAGAGATACTCACTAGTTGTGATCCAATCACAAATTCTCTCATGCTGTGAATCGTATCGTGGACATTCAGTAAATGAGTTTAAGATCCAATCAAATACATAAATCATGTATACTCAAATAGTGAATCTTCATTTATCATATAAATGGTTCATACATAAGGCGATTGCCTTAGGACATCTCTCATATATTACTAACATCCATGACTTGTGAGATCAAGTCATCCATTGACCTACATGCTAGTCTCAATGTATCAATATATCCCTTTGTCTATTAATACAATACTTGATTAGGAATGTTTAAGTATAGTGTTTTCTATAGCTTCTCATAATCAATTCTACCAATTGATATATTGTAGATTAGAATCTACTATTCAAGGGCATTATTATATTTATTTGGCTGGCACATGCATAAAGTAAATATAATAATCAATCTTTGTCTGTTATTAATGAAATATGATACATATGATCCCTAATCAATTATCTCATGATTGACACTAAGGGCTGACACTAACAACATGAAGACATCCAAGATGTTTTTGAACCAAGGGGGAGAATGTAGGATCTCATGAGAGATGAAACATTGAAAATTTTGGTAGGCTTTTTGATGTATGCCAAAGGGGGAGAAGTGAGATTTAAGTTAGATAAACCTTCATTATGCTTTGGCATTGGAAGAGTTAAGTTGGGTTATTATTATTCTAACTTAAATGTATTGTCAAATATCAAAAAGGGAAAGATTGTTGGTGCAATCGGCCCAGGTCACGATTGACCAAACTCGATTTGGACTTGAGTAGAGTTTTGATGTTTTATAATGGATTAACTATATGTTGACTATATGACTAGTGGATGATCAGGATAGCCAAAGTCATATGTGGGAGATTATTTGGAGGAGATTGTTGGAGCAATCAACCTTGAAAGTCCAAGAATGGTTTTGACATGGAGAAGTCCAAGTATGAATACTTGGCAAGGAAAGTCCAAATATGGATATTTGGCAAGGGAAGTCCAAAGGTGAAGTCTTGGTAGCATAAGTCCAAGTGTGTAGTCTTAGCGGCGTAAAGTCCAAGTGAACTTTGGTAAATGAGAAGTCTAACATGGAGTTAGTAAGGAAAGTCCAAGTATGGATATTTGGCAAGGGAAAAGTTCAAAGGTGAAGTCTTGACAACATAAGTCTAAGTGTGTAGTCTTGGCGACGTAAAGTCCAAGTGAACTTTGACAAAGGAAAGTCCAAGGGTGAAGTCTTGGCCACGTAAGTCCAAGTGTAGTCTTGGCGGTGAAAGTCCAAGCATTGAGGCTTGGTAATGAGAAAGTCCAAGGGTGAAGTTTTTGTTAGGAAATTTGACGCCGCTAGAGGGGGGTGAATAGCGTTTGCCCGTACGTGGATGGAAATCGATCGCGTTCGTCTCTACAATTTCGTTAGCGCAGCGGAATAGAAATAATAAAAGCAATAACGAAAAGATACAATCACGAACACAAGGACACGAAAATTTAACGTGGTTCGGAACCACACGGTTCCTACTCAACGGATCGAGCTCTAACGAGCTCTAGCGATGCCAATGCAATCACTAATCAATAAACTCCTTCTCGACAACAAGTCGGAGGCGGAGAAACCTCGTACAAACGTTTACAACAATAAACGAAAGAAATACAAGCAAATACAAAGGAAATGTAAAGAACACTTTACAAAACTAGGGTTTGAGCGCTTTGCTTGTTGGTTGCTTGGATGAGGTTGAAGGGCCCTGAAATGCACCTACAAATTGCCTTCAAATCGCCTCAAGAAAGCTCCCCAAGAACTGATGATGAAATCCTCCACGAGCTCCTCTTTGCATCGGGCCGATTTCCACCTATCGATCGTCATAAGTCTCACCGATCGATGTCATCATGTCGTGAGACAACGGCTCAATCCACGTCGGACAAGTTCCAACGGGACTCTTGGCGCGATCACGCAAGACCTGTAGCCAATCGCCTACGGCCGGCTACGGAGCGTTCGCAGCTCGATTGATTGGCAATGATCACCGATTGGCGCCGATCGTTGCCGACACACCGATCGCTCGATGCGATCGCCAGAGCATTTCCAGCTCTAAACTGGCAGTCAAACTCAAGTCGACTCACGACAGTCGAACCGGTCATAATGCCATCAAAAATGAGGTTTAAACCCAAGTATGGTGCCCCCATACTTGCTAGACCACCCTTAGCCTAGACCTAAGCCTTCTAGCCACCTCCATCAGTCTCACGCCTTTCGGATCCCTCCAAGTCATCCATGACTTGTTCATCCATCGCGCTAGCCTCCAGGTGCTTCCCTCGGCTATGTCATGCTAACGGTGTCTACACCGCCAAGACACATTGGACTTACGCCGCCAAGACTCCGCTTGGACTTTACGCCGCCAACCATTGGACTTATGCTGCCAAGACTCCCGCTTGGACTTTACGCAGCCAATATCAAACCCCTTGGACTTCTCATGCCAAGACTCAAGCTTGGACTTTCCCTTGCCAACCCATGTTGGACTTTTACATTGCCAAGACCCATGCTTGGACTTTTCCCTTGCCAACCCATGTTGGACTTCTCAAATGCCAAGACCATGCTTGGACTTTCCCTTGCCAACCCATGTTGGACTTTTACATTGCCAAGACCCATGCTTGGACTTTTCATGTGCCAAGTGTCCCACTTGGACTTTTCATGTCAAGTACTCAAGACTTGGACTTTACTAAATGCCAAGTGTTCCACTTGAACTTTCCATGCCAAGTACACAAGACTTGGACTTTCCCATGACAATTACATTATCATATGTTTTTGTCGAAACATCAAAACATCACTCGAGTCAAAACTCGAGTCCTGGTCAATCGTGACCTGGGCCGATTGCACCAACAATCTCCCCCTTTTTAATGTTTGACAAAAACCAAACAAATCATTTGAGTTAGACCACTAACTCAAATCCCTTACCAATTATCCCAAATTGGTAAACACTCTCCAAATGTTCTCCCCCAAACATTCTCCCCCTTTTTGACTAATATCAAAAAGGTTTTCTCTCCAAGGAGGTCAATGTCTCATGTCCCAATGAGATCTTACAATCTCCCCCTTATCCAAAAATAAATACCTAGGATGTCTACCATCTTCCTAGTGATAAGTCACATATCACTCAAGAGAGGCAATCCTATACTCTCTCCTAATTTCTAAATTGGGTATCAAAAACCCATCAATTTTCCCAATTGATGATACTCTCCCAATAACTTCTCCTCTTCAAGGAGAAAAAAAAATACATCCATCATCCCAAGATGGATACCTCCCCCTAAAGGCTTGCTCCCCCTTGACCATTGCACCAATAATATCCTTGGGAAGCCCCTAAGCCAATAGGAACTCTAAACCATCAAAATTAAGGTTTCAAGTTCAACATAGAACTTTCACTCACCCTAAATTTGATACTTTGACTTAACACAACTCCTAATCCATATCCAATGGATTTTCACCCTTTATAATGCTTTCTAAAGCATATCCTAGGGTTAGGAGTGATTAGGAACCTTTTCCATAGCTGAACAAGGGCTAAACAAACCTTGTTAACCCGAAACTGCAATGACTCGACAAGAATCAATGATCGCCACCCATACCAATGATCGCCACTAAGGGTAATCGACCGATATCAAATTTCCGAATTTCAACTATCAGAATCGAGATTTGGAAAAACATAAGTAATTATACGTAATTTGAAAAATCATAAAATTTGATACGTATATTACTTATAGTCATTACAGTGGGTGAAAAATATTTGAAAATTATTTTACCCATAAAATAGTGAGTTTGATACAAAACTCAAAACCATTGAAATTTTCAATGTTTTGGCCCTATTTTGTATCAACTCTATCAATGGTGATTGCTATCAAAAGATAGACTTCACCAAGGTTTTTCAAAATGATTTTAAAATGTTTTCAAAACATTATTTTGGATCATATTCCTTGGGCTCTATGTACATGACTTGTACACATGCTCTCCCAAAGATCCACAATTGAAATTAGATAAGTTTTAGTTCATCTAGATGCAAAAACTATGCACCTTGAACTTAACTCATATCCTAGCATCTCACATGTATCTAGGGTGTATAAAATACACATACATGTCAATTAATGTAAGATGTGGGTTTTGTTCATCCTAATCTAGGGTTTCATGCATTCTCTAAGGCAACCCTACTTGATTTCCTTATAAATGAGACTTCAAGTCATGCCATAGTCCTTAAATCAATTTCAACCAAATTGTCTTAAATGCATGAATGATTATGACATTAGAAATGATATAAATAAGCATATGCTTATAATCATGATGTCATGGCATAAGATGAAATCTAAAAACACATGACATTTGAAACCTTAATCCTAAACATGAACATGACATATAAAATGATTAAAATAAATATGATGTCATGACATGTTATATGACAAACAAGGCATGACATATAAAATATATAGATATAGTAATACCTAAATTTTAATATTAATTACCATTTGATATAATTAGATGTATTTTTCCATATTATCATTAATCTCCCTAGTGTGCCAAAAACCCCAAAATGACACACTAACCTTTAAACCTAAATTGTGCCAATTTAATTGATTTTTCTTAATTTCAAAAGTGCATTGGCACATCCTAAAATCTTTTAGGATATTGATTCAAATATATTTCCAAGGTAACCATAACCTTGAAAATATCCTAAAGTGCCACCTTTATCATGGTTGAGTTAACTACCCATCCAATCAAGGTTGACACACCCTAAACCCATCTAGCGTGAATCAATCACGCTCTTAGGAACCCAATACCCATTTTAGCTCCTAGGGTTAATTAGGTATTCCTTAGGGATAACCTCCCTAAATACCTTCCTAATGACCCTCCTAGACTTGTTAGCCTTGGTCATTTGGGTCTTACCTAGATTGACTCTAGGGGTAACTGCCCTTGCAACCTTCTTAGTGGCCACCCTAGGTTTCCTAGAAACCCTAGCCACTAGGCACAACTTTTGGTCAACCTTAGGGATGACTTCCCTATTGACCTTGGTCTTCCTAGACCTAGTTTGTGTCCCATAATCAAATGGAACACTATGGTAAGCTACCTTAGGCTTAGGTTTGTGACCCAAACCTTGCTTGCCTTTGGTTGACTTTTGACTCTTAGGTCCTTGGTGTTGACTTTGACTTTTGGACCTTTGACTTTGACCATTAGACCCTTTAAATTGGTTTTGTATATTCCTAAGGGTCTTTTCTAGTTTCTCAAGCCTTGACCTCAAGGCTTGGTTTTCTAATTCTAATTGCCCAATTGATTTTTGATTAAATTCTTGGGCATGGAACTTTCTAGGCATATGCCTAGTCCATTTAGGGTTTAGACCTAGATGTTCTCCTATTTTCCTAATTGATTCCTTAGGTAAAATATTTTTAGGGACATTAGTCCCAAATTTCTCCTTACTCCTAAGGTAAACATTTTTAGCACCTAAGCAAAATTCCTTACTTCTAGCATGCTCTTTATGAATTGCAAGGGAATTAAAATTCCTAGCATACTTTTGACTTTTAAATCTAGAAGGTGCATTATTGAAATATACCTTAGGGTTTGCCTTAGCTCCCCCTACATGTGTAGCTCCTTCTTGGGTCTTTTTGCTTCCCCTAGGACATTGACTCCGGTAATGCCCCTTTGAGCTGCACTTGAAGCATATGATATGCTCCTTTCTCTTTTGACTTGGGGCACCGACATCCTTGACTTTTGGTGCCGGTGGAGCTTTCCTAACCTTTTTCGGGCATTTGCTCTTATAGTGCCCGGTTTCCCTACACTCAAAACATATTATATGCATTTTATTATTAACACATATGTTTGAGTTACCTAGGTTAATGGAGACCGGAATTGGACTTTGGGCTTCTTCATCTTGACCGGATGTCGAAGCTTCTTCTTGATATTCCGGTGTGGAAGTTCTCTCCTCCCCCTCAGTCCTTGAAGTGGATGCTTCTTCCACTTTCTCCACCGATCCGGAAGTTGACTCCCTATCAACCTCCGAATCCTCAAGCTCTTTAGATGATGATTTACTTGCTTGAGCTTGAGAGGGTGAACACTCCTCTTCTTCTTCTTCTTCTTCTTCTTCTTCTTCTTCTTCTTCTTGGATTGATGATGGATTTTCATGAAGCTTTGCCACTTGGCTCCACAACTCCTTAGCATCCATATAGTCTCCTACCATACACACAATTTCATTAGGGACCAAATCAAGAATAAATTTTACTACCTTCATGTTTTTCTCGAAGGCTTGGAGTTGATCTTCACTCCACTTCTTCTTCTTGAGGAACCCTCCCTTTGGTCCTATTGGATAGCTAAAACCCTCCATCAAGATAGACCATTCTTCGAAGTCCCTCATCATTAGGAAGTCTTCAATTCTTGACTTCCATTGCTTAAACCCTTCTTGTCCATAGAAGGTATAGGGGATAGGTGTGTTGATATCCCATCCCAAATGTCCTTGGATTTCCATCTCTCCCTCTAGCGTCTTGACTCCGGGTTGTTAATCCGTAGAAGAGCCCCGGGCTCTGATACCACTTGTTAGAAAATTTGACGCTGAATAGCATTTGCCCGTACGTGGATGGAAATCGATCGCGTTCGTCTCTACAATTTCGTTAGCGCAGCGGAATAGAAATAATAAAAGCAATAACAAAAAGATACAATCACGAACACAAGGACACGAAGATTTAACGTGGTTCAGAACCACACAGTTTCTACTCCACAGATCGAGCTCTAACAAGCTCTAGCAACGCCAATGCAATCACTAATCAATAAACTCCTTCTCGACAACAAGTCGGAGGCTGAGAAACCTCGTACAAACATTTACAACAATAAAAGAAAGAAATACAAGAAAATACAAAGGAAATGTAAAGAACACTTTACAAAACTAGGGTTTGAGCGCTTTGCTTGTTGGTTGCTTGGATGAGGTTGAAGGGCCCTGAAATGCACCTGCAAATTGCCTTCAAATCGCCTCAAGAAAGCTCCCCAAGAACTGATGATGAAATCCTCCACGAGCTCCTCTTTGACTGCAGACGGCCGGGATTTTTAGCCATCGATCGCCATAAGTCCCGGTCGATGCCATCGTTGTCGTGAGACAACGGCTCAATCCACGTCGAACAAGTTCCAACGGGACTCTTGGCAGTCGACTGCCAACATTGGTAGTCGATCGCAAGACCATAGCCGATCGCCTCGGCTCACGGAGCGCTGGCTCGATATCGGGTCGATCATTGACCGCCGACGATACGATCGCTGGCCGACACCACGATCGCTTCCAATGAGTGATCGCGAGCATTTCACCATAATGCCCTCAAAAATGAGGTTTTAACTCAAATATGGTGCCCCCATACTTGCTAGATCACCCTTAGCCTAGACCTAATCCTTCTAGCCACCTCCATCAGCCTCACGCCTCTCAGATCCCTCCAAGTCATCCATGACTTGTTCATCCATCGCGCTAGCCTCCAGGTGCTTCCCTCGGCTATGTTATGCTAACGGTGTCTACACCGCCAAGGCACATTGGACTTACGCCGCCAAGACTCCGCTTGGACTTTACGCTGCCAACCATTGGACTTATGCTGCCAAGACTCCCGCTTGGAGTTTACGCAGCCAATATCAAACTCCTTGGACTTCTCATGCCAAGACTCAAGCTTGGACTTTCCCTTGCCAACCCATGTTGGACTTTTACATTGCCAAGACCCATGCTTGGACTTTTCATGTGCCAAGTGTCCCACTTGGACTTTTCATGCCAAGTACTCAAGACTTGGACTTTACCAAATGCCAAGTGTTCCACTTGAACTTTCTATGCCAAGTACACAAGACTTGGACTTTCCCATGACAATTACATTGTCATATGTTTTTATCGAAACATCAAAACATCACTCGAGTCAAAACTCGAGTCCTGGTCAATCGTGACCTGGGCCGATTGCACCAACAGTTTTGGTAGCTAAAGTCCCAGCATAGCGTTTTGGCGACATAAGTTCAAATGAACTTTGGCAAAGGACCCGATTAACATGCACATGACCGATGGAAGAACCTGAAGGCTAACACGAAGGGTGAAGGAGTCGTGGAGGACTTGGATGGACCCTGAGGGCGTGAGGCTGATGGAGGTGGCTAGAATACTTAGGTCTAGGCTAAGAGTAGTCAATCAAATATGAGGGGATCATACTTGGATTAAACCTCATATTTAAGGTTTATTAGTTGACTTGGGTTATAGACCAGTCGACTGGCCAAGTGCATGACATTTGGGAGCCTAGTTTGACTCGAGCAGTCAATTGGGATTATAACCAGTTGACTGGTCGAGGAGTTGTCTGAGGCTCGACTACTTGACTGAGGTTGTGGCAGTCGACTGACCTTGAACAGTCGACTGCCATGGATAGGCAGTCAATTGATCATAAGTGGTCAGGCCACAGATTGTTTGTTAGTCGACTGGGTAGTCGACTGGTGGTGCATTAGTCGACTGCTGGTAAGGGCAGTCAACTACTATAGTATCCTTTGGATGGTAAACCAACGTGGACGAGTCCGTTATGAGACAATGGATAGGAGAGCAGTTGACTGATGTCTTTTGGAAGTCGACTGCTAGGCGCGAAATCAGTCTGATGCAGGTTATAAAAGAAGCAGCTTGGGGAGGATTTTGTAAGTGATTTTTGGAGTAATTTTGAAGGGGAAGTACTATTGCATTCCAGATCTTCAAAAGCAATCTAAAGCAACCAAAGTGCAAGTTATCAAGGCAATCTTTTGTAAAGTGTTTTTTACTTGCATTTCATTCCTGTATTGTGTTTTGATTATATTTCTTATTGTCGTAAGAACTTGTATGACGTTTCTCCACCTCCGGTGTCATACCGAGAAAGAGAAGTTTGATATTGGTGGTGTGCATCACTAGAGCTCGCCTCGTTGAGTAGGAACTCTAGTTCTGAACCATGTAAATCTTATATTGTGCTTGTATTGTATTTGAGTTTGTGCATTTTATATTGTATATTCTGCTACGCACTAATATCTTATAGACAAGCACACAACATGAATTGAAGTGAAAGCGAGAATCGCTATTTACCACCCCCCCCCCCCCCCCCCGACGCCCACTCTAGCACGACAATCAATATTCCCCAACAATATATATATATATATATGATCCCCATAGGGTTGGGTATCCTAACAACCTCCTTATATCCTATCGGCAAGGAGTGTTTTATGACATCGTCAATCTTAGGATTTTACGGAAGATCTGTCTTCTTTTTTTAAGAACTTTAGATCTATTGATGACGTAAAATCGATGGTCGCTCTGCTACACTCAGATTATCTTTTATTTATGCCATCGTTCATTTTACGTATTTCCTATTTGCCATCAATTTTGATAAGATTAGATCTTCTTTGTGAATTATATGGTATATATGCAATTTCTTATATACAAGTCTTAGGTGCATAATTTTCTTCAACTCTTTCGAATGCAAAGAGAGCTGACAAGATGGCTCACGAATTGGAGCTTCCATCGAAGCTCAAGGTCCACTTAGTGTTCCATTTAAGCATGCTAAATTCATATTATTAGGATCCCAAGGATCTTATCCGAGGAGAGTTTCATAAACCACTACTTGGTTTCGAAGTATTTAATGAGAAGGAATTAGACAAACATCCTAATCGACCAATCATATAGCGAGGCATGAATATTTGATACAATGAATAAAAAAAAGCGACCTGACTGGAAGACTAGTTGAGATATTATGGTAGTTTCAGAATTATATTGATGAGTTCCATAAGGAGGGCATGACGAGGGCATCACTGGATTAGGCAAGAAAGAATATTGCAGCTGACAAATGTACCTCCCAAGCACAAAGGGCTCAGTCACCTGAGCACTCGCACTATGAATGTTCTAAAATGCACTAATTATACTACATATGTATTTTCAAAGTATAGATCCGATCACAAATCAAAATAAAATTGATGATTCAATGGTTGGTAGAGTAATTTTAACCATCCAAGATAATTATGATTCAAAATTGTCGATTATATATAGTTCAGTTCATAATTCAGTACAATTCAAAATTATTATTATTTATTTTAAAAAATTAAAAAAATATATACTTTTTTAAATATAAAAAAGATTTATACTTATTTAAATTATCTACTTATTCCTTAGGATATCGGAGAATTAAAACTTACATAGTTCACTTCCTTTTTTTCACCCTTGTTATTTTCTGAAACGATATTGTTATCTACTTTCATTTATCATTCTCATAGTTCCTTTGTTATTGCATTTTTCTACCTCGGCATCATAAAGTTATATTCTTTGTTTTTCTAGTTATTAAGTAATATTTATATTGCTAAAGAATAAGAAGACAAAATATATCATCATTTATCTAATAAATTATCACAATAACTAAATGCTTACTTTTATAAATTTTGAACTACTACTACTGAAATTTTAAATTTTTGATATATTAGTTTCTATTCCATATTTTAAATTATATCTTTTATAAATGTCATATAAATTATTTCTACTATTTTTGTATAATATTAGCAAGATGAGAAAAATAATAATCTTTTAATGGAGGTAAAACATTATAATATATAACTAATATTTCATGTAAAATAAATGTGACTAAATAAATATTAGGAATATAATAGAAATATTTTTCCTATTTTGCTTTCATTGTTAACATACAAGAATATAAAAATTCATTCATATCATATTTATTTAAAATTAAAATTATATTATAAAAATTCATCAAACTAAATGAGAAATAGAATATTAGAGAATATTCTATTTTCTGTTTTCATTCTCTTTTTTTTCAGAAAATAGAAAACGAGTTTTTTTTGTTTTCCAGAAAATACTCTTTTATTTTTTGGAAAACGAAAATGGAAACAGAAAATGATTATTTCTCGTTTTTCAGTTTTTCAGAAAATGCTCCTTTATTTTCTAGAAAATGGAAATGGAAAACACGAACCAATGTGTTTTCTCGTTTTTACAGAAAATGAAAATAAAAAACGGAGAAGAAAATACCTACCAAACGCTTCCTAAATATCTATGAGTTGTTCAGTTGCATCATTAAATACTTTTAAAATTTCATAAATATTACTATATATATTCTATTAATGTGAAAATAAATATATAATAGTATTATTAACAATTTTATAAAAAAATTTAATAATTCCTTATATCGAAATAGATATAATAATAATTGATATATTAAATTCTAACATATATTGGTACATCATTTAAAATTTCTTAGGTCTTATTTCATTAATTTTATAAAATTTATCTTATTATTTCAGTATATTAGGATGTGATCATAAATAAAATAATAATAATTTTAATTTATTTAATTTGATTTTCTAAATTTTTTAATCGATCTTGAATACATAAATTTAAAATATAACATAGGGTTTACAAATAAATTTAAGTACATAAATATGAAAAAATAAACTACAATAGATTTACAAATAAATTTTAGTCGATCTTGAATGCATAATTTCAGAGAATATAAAAATTAAACTACAACATATTTACAAATAAATTTAAGTCTATCAATATTAAAGTTAACATTATCAAATATTTTGTAAGTTAATTTATATTTATAAGTTATTAGTATGTGATTTATAAAAGATTGTATTTATATATAAATTAGTTCATCAATGATTATTCTAAATATAATAATATAAAAATATTTTATTATTTAATTTATTAAAATTTCCAATTAATTTTTTTTATCTTTTTAATTTTTTAATTATACAAGTAAATGTAATTCATAGAATGTACATGAGTTAAATGTTTCTTAACAAAACTATTTAAAAATGCATTAGAGTCAAAACTAAAACTAAAAGAAAATATTTTATAAAAATAAATTTAGTAATGATTCCCTTAATTTAATATCAGAATATTTAAATAAACTTATATCACTATTTTTAATAGACAATGAAAATCTAAAGAACTATATTTGAGAATTTTTTATTTCAAATTTCATCGGATGTTTTGTTTTAATATGTCACTTTAATGATAACTAATCGCTGCCCAATTAAAATTTATAAAAGACTTTGTAATATTTATATTTTACCTGTGTATCTCCAAACAGAATAGTGACTTTCTCAAAAGGTAGAATTTATTAAATATTAGAAGTTTTGATACTTCTCTGATAAATTATTTTGATTCATCATTGATAAATTAAATATCATTAAGATTCACATTTAGAATGATTATTTTTTTATCCTTATGAGATCGAGATGAACTCCTTGTATTAGAATCGAAGAATTGAAATTAAAAACAATTGAGATTTTCTAATTTGAAGAGAAAAATAGAAAAGATAGTATTAAAATAATAAAATGAATATTCTATATATAAAATTAAAAAAAAAAGATTAATAAATCATAATCATTAATAAAAAAAATTAAATAATTTTCCCGTTAAAAAATAAATAAAAAAAAACTAGTGATTTGGCGACTGGAACACTCGGTTCAAGATTATTTTGAACCTTTAATCGTAATTGACCCTTTAGGTGACGGGTCAAGTCTACTTTTGTACTATAAATAAGAATATTCATCCTCATTTGTACTCATCCAAATATAAATTTTTATCTTTCTAGTATCTTTTCATCTTTTGTGATCTTTCAGTGGTAGACTGACTTGGGCATACAAAAAAGAAAAAAAGAAAAAACTCTTTATCTAAGATCGCACGGTGCCCAACTAAAGTCTGTGCCCATGATATACACGCACTCTTTTAGATTTCCACAGCTGCTCGGCTGCTCCAGTGGCTTTGCGTTAATGTGACAGATATTGTTGAACGACATCTTGACAAAGATACGTGTGTGCATGGCATCTACTTTGAGCATAAAGCATGCAAGCACTGTCTTTTTGTCACTCGCATACGAAAATTAAGGGAAAAAAGAATTTTTTTTCTTCTTTTTGTTGATTTCGGAATATTACAGTCTCGTTACTTACATGGAAAATATGAGTAGGAAAGAAAAAAAAGAGAGAGGGATGATCATGGAAATCATGCGCAAGTCAAAATCTAATAGTAACTGTCAACTGCCTTTTGCAGCAACAGTCCACGTTGTCAACAGCGTCCACGTATAATCTAGTCGAATCCAAACGCCCCCGTTTCCTTCGTCGTTAAGCCAACGTTTCATCTGGACCTCGTCACGTCATCCAGAATCCACGTCTGGGGCCCGACTATATTCTCTCCCTCCCCCCATACTTTTTTCCCATGCGTTCCATCCATCCGCCGTCCACTTCTCTAGCCGACGTGCCTGATGAACTCTCGCACAGAGAATGGATTAGTCCTCCTCGCGATACTTCTGCGAATGCTCGGCCGCCGTCGCGCGTATAAATGCGGCTGCTCGCCTCCTCCTTTCTTCCCTTTACCCCCTCTCCTCGCCTTCGCCGTCTAATTACGCGCCATGCTGCTCCTCGACCCCTCTTGGTTCGACTTCCCCGGCCCGGTTTGCTCTCCTTCCGGATCGACCGTACCGCGGTCCCCGGACGAGCAGCGCCGGCTCCGCCGCAAGATTTCCAACCGCGAGTCCGCCCGCCGCTGCCGCGTGCGCAAGCGGCGCCGCTTCGAGGAGCTCCAGACCGAGTCGGACCGCTTCATGTCTCTGAACAGCGACCTTGCGAACCGGGTCGGGTCCATGTCCCATCGCTGCTTGCTATTCCGCCACGAGAACCACCGGCTCCGGCTGGAGTCCGCTGCCCTCGGCCGGAGGCTCTCCGAGCTCCGCCTGCTCATCCTCCTCCGCCACTCGTTGACGGCTTCGCGCGGTGGTTTGGTTCACGAACCAGCCCTGGCGTCACTGATGGTGTGAAATTATTAATGGATTGGACCCGCTTAATCTGGTGTAATTACGAATTTTGGTTAACTCTCTGTTCATTAATCCATTCCAATAATTAAT
This sequence comes from Wurfbainia villosa, assembly GCA_025175895.1. NCBI lineage: Eukaryota > Viridiplantae > Streptophyta > Magnoliopsida > Zingiberales > Zingiberaceae > Wurfbainia > Wurfbainia villosa. Next base: position 4,935,317 of record CM046005.1, read on the forward strand.
CCGTGAAAGACTAGCTCCCGACTAAAGTTACAAGACTTGACGATTATCCGAACGATAAAAATATCAAGTCGGTATATAAAATGCATAAACAGCTCACAGCAAGAGTCTCCTCCCAAACATAAACGCATGCACATAAACATTGCTTCTGCGACGAAGAGTTAATTGTTGTTGCTTGTCACATTCTTACGCGTCAAACCGATGGCGGAGAAAGCGTTCATGATCAGGATGAGGACAGCTCCGATGAAGGCAGCGACCAGAGCCGCCTCTCCACGAATGCAAAAGGCCTCAAATCTGTCGCAGATAGGATTCCATCGCGCATGTTTGTTCCCATTCTTCCCCAACTCCGCCATGGATGCTGCAGCTGATGCCCCAGTCACCACCAAAGCAAACACCGCCTGCTCAAACACTGCAACGGTTCAGCGAAAAAACTCTCCGTCGTCATTCTACGACGGGAAGAACCCACTTACCATGTCCGACAGATGCACTAAAACTTGACGTCCTCTGTTCTTCAAGCATGGCCTCAGCAGCATCACCAGTAGGTTATATAAGCTCGCTATGGCATTGGCAAGCACGAAGTATCTGTGACGAAGCCAAATGTCACAATGCTAAATCGTAATGTATCTCAAATGTTGACGCTAGAGAAGGAAGCTTACACAAAGGCAGGCGTTTGCTGAAATGCCGCAATGAAAGACTGGAGAATGGGTTTGTTCCCCACCACGGCCACTGTGACTGTTCTTGTCTCCTTGTTGAACGCCATGAGCCCTGCAGCCGTGGAGGTGGCCGCAAGAGCTGCCAACCTTAGTGAAACGAGTAACAGGGCTACCGTTTGACGGCTTGGCCTGCTTTCCATCTCAGTTTGCTTTCCGTTCTCGTCTGCCATTGCTGGAGAGAAAGGGCCTGTGCTTGTTATGCAAATTAAGCGGACAGAAAGAGGGTGTTAAATAGAAGAAGTTTCTTGGGCGAAGTAAACAAAGTTAAGTGTTGTTAATACGCTTGATCAAAGCAAAGCAGCAGAGTACTTAACAGTTTCTTATGGGTTTAAGTAGCTTCCTCGCCTCCTACATTTTCTTACCAAACCTCCATGTGTGTAAACTTGCAAACTATTTTTCGAAGTCATGGTCGATAAGCTATCCAATCTATCTTATATTTAGATACTGTGATAATTATTTTTGATTAGTTAACAGTAAAATTATCTGTTTTTGTGGGTATTTTGTTTCATGAACATTCAGCAACTGTTCTGCAATCTTACCAAAGCTTCCCATCCAAAACTTGCAGATGTCTATTGATGTAAAACGAGGAGAAACTCTTCGAATTCATATAAATATGACATTCCCTTCATTACCTTGTGATGGTGGTTTCACTTTCTTTCACCAAATGAAGGTTGAACAATATTGTCTTTCAATTCATATAAACATGAAGCTTGAACAACATTCTCTTCTGTCAAGTCAGAAATATTTTTGTTGATCACTCCAACATGTTTTCTATGTTTCTGTAACTGGACTCACCAAATGTTTGTAATGCAGTCAGGGTTTATAAACTCTTTAAAACCTTTGTTAAAAATTTTAGTTGCTTGAAAGACTGGGAACTTTTGTGAGTACTCCGAACCTGCATTTCTTTGTTCACTTTACCTTCGATGTCAATTCAAAGACACCGATACGAAAACCAGCAGTACTCACGAGCCTACAGAGTTACAAGCCAACAACATAAACATTACATAGTACTAAGATTGGCAATAGCTCCAAGAGGTAGCTAGTTCACCTGAAACCTGTCATTAATTAACCTGCTAGCCACCAAAATGGAGACAAAATTCAACACGACCATCACTAAGAGAGATCCATGTAAACTCTACAATGTCGAAGTATGTGTTTTCTTTATCTAACCATGTTTGGTGAATGATCTTGCATTTCGTTCTCATGACAGGCTACGGATCCTGCAAGTATCTCAGCTCAGAGTGAGTAATATTTGTGTTGGTTTATCTTGTGTAACCAAATAGTTTATATTGTGTTGGAAATGTTGATGCAACTCGCTTTTTTAGTCCCTTTTGCAGGAGCATCGGAGAAGAGTGGTCCTTCATGGGCGCTGCAACAGTAACTTTCCTTTCCTGTCAAGAACAATACATCATATGGCTGCCGTTATTTTCCGGTGATGCCCTCCGTGTTTAAATTAGACCAAGAAAGATAGATAGAACAAATGTGAAGAATATAGAAGAAAAATAAGTGTTCAGACCTCCCTTCCTTTTTTTTACCTCTGCCTTTATATAATAGTCCCATGATAACTATCCTCGTTTCAGGGGTGCATTTTTTTAAGCCGTTAAGGGACAAACTCTGTACCACCCTCCTACGTAGTATGCCATGTAGACCTCTATCCTCCGGGAGCAAGCAATTAGGGGATAAATTATGTATGGAATCTCCACTTGGCACTTCAAGGGCTTGAGAGCTATAATGAGGAGGAGCGGTTTAGGAGATTAACCATAACAAACTATGGGGAAGAATTTGACTTAAGATTCCTGACTCGCTTCCCTTGATGATCCGAGTCGCTTTGCTCCGACTTACTTCTCCCTTGACGATCTCAGTCACTCCCTTTTGACTCGCTTCCCTTGATGCACTACAAAAAAACATCAAATTGGCGATGAAATTTGGCAACGAAAAATTTTTGTTACAAATCTACAACAAAATTTGCGATGATTTTTAAATTTCGTCGTAAATTAGCAACGAAATTTCCAACAAATTTTTTTTGCTGCAAAATTATTTAAATTTCCAACATTTAATTTTCGTCATAAAATTCGTTGCAAATTGATGACGAAAATGATTTTTCATTGCCAATTTGCGACAAAACAACATTTTCGTTACAAATTTTTGCAACTAAAATTTAATTCATTGCAGAATTTGCAATGAATCTAAACTTCGTTGCCAAAATTAGCAACGAATTCATGAATTCGTTGGGAATTTCCCATCAAATTTGGCGACGAAAAATTTTTGACGAAAAAATTCGATTATTTTGTCAGGATGCAATTATAATTTTTGCAACGAATATAATATTCGTCGCTAAATTGGCGATGAAAAATAAATTGGTCGCCAATTTTACAATGAAAAATAAATTTCGTCACAAAATTGGCGACGAAAAATAAATTCGTCGCCAATTTGGCGACGAATAATAAATTTCGCTGCCAAATTGAAGACGAATCTAGTATTCGTCGCAAATTTTTCGACAAATTTAGCAACGAAATAGGATTCATCGTCAATTTCTCCCCAAGTATTCCCCCCTTCCTTTTCCCAATCGAATCTCACGACATCTTCTCTTCCCCGATCGATCCCGCCAGTACGCTCCTCTTCCTCCCCGCTTCCTCTCTTGTTGCGTTCACAAGATCACCGAGCGACGAGCGGTGTTGCGAGGGCCGCGCGATACCGCAGGGCCCGCGACTTGTCGTGAGGTCACACCTAGCTGCCACGAGCGGACGCACTCGCGGCCATCGTCGCCATGCCACGCGCGACAAGTGCCGCTGGCCTCATGCGGTGGCCCGCCGCGAAGCGCCAGATTATTCTGCCGCCGCTAGGCCACGCCACGTGGCAGTTGTCGTGTGCCCTCGCGGTAGTTTCCGTGTGGCCTCGTGAATTTCTGCTGCTGCGAGGTCGGGGCGGTCATTTGACTGCGGGTAGCCGCCGCTTTGCGAGTAGTTCTTTGCGAGGTCGATAGCCGCTATCGCGACTGCGGCGGCTTCCGCGCTGCGGCGAGCAGTTGCCGCATAATTTGACATGGAGGCGTGGTTTGGGTGGTTAATCGTCGTCCCAACTGGAGCATTTGTTCTAGACGACGTATGCACAATCAAATTGGGTCATTTATCGTCGTAACAATAGAGTTAAAATGTTATTCAAATTATATAAATCCGTATAATGTGTAATCTAAATACAAAATTAATATTTTATTTTTCATAGGTTTGTTGTACTTCGTCATTAAGGTGTTCGATATGTTCGTGAAGTCTTCAGCTAGCTGTGAGTTCATCCGTTGTTTCCATCAGGACAAGTATGTATAAATATTGTATATTTATAAATTTGTAGTATTATTATTTTATATTATATATAATTAATGTTTGATTTTAAGTAATTTTATTACTGTAAATATATAATATTTATTCGAAATGATATTATAGTTTGTAATTAAATATCACACAAAATTATATTTAGTACTAGAAGAATTTATTTTGAGTATACATTTATTGTTAGATTGATATATATGGATGAAATTTGGAAAAAATTAAAATTAATCCTTGATATAATTTTGAAAACAGGATAAATGGAGAGAGAGCGAAGTTGGATGTATAAAAAGAATTTACCAAAATATCGTGGTTTAACCGATGAATTTATTATTGGGTTAGAACGATTTTTGACATTTGCTAATAGCAATGTTGAGTTTATGGATGAGAATAAATTAAGGTGTCCGTGCAAAAAATATCATAATGGTAAATTTTTCCAGTGTGATAAAGTTCGAGAACATCTTTGTAGATTTAGTTTTACGCCAAATTATTATAATTGGACTTGTCATGGTGAACCGTTTATATCTGATGAAGAGGTTGAATGAAACATACAAAGGATAGTTAGTGGAGAACAAATATATTACGATCAATTCAATCCATACCAGAGGATGATAGTTGATGCAGTTGGTCATAATTTGAATAACGAACTAAATGCTGCAAGTTCTAGTTATCCTCAAATATCTGAACACATGTATACTAGTTATTCAACACCGTTGGAGGAGGTAGAAGTAACTGGTGTTTATGAAAATGTGTACAATGAGCCATATCTCAAATTTCAAGAAGTGTTGAGAGCTACAGATGAACTCGTATGGTTTGGTTGTGACAGTCACACTAAATTATCTCTCACCGCAAGATTGTTGAATGTTAAAGCTGAGCATAATGTGTCCGAAAATTGTTTAATGATTTTGTTCAAGTTATTGGAGAAGTATTGCCACGTGATCACATAATGTCGAATGATTTTTACAGTATGAAAAAACTTGTGAAAGATTTAAATCTTCCGGTGCAAAGAATTGATGTTTACAGAGATGATTGTATGTTATATTGGGGAGATAATGTAGATTTAGAGACTTGTAAATTCTGTAGTCAATGCAGGTACAAGAGTACCACGAGATCAAATCGTAATAAACGATTAAAATCATTCAGATAAATGTTCTATTTTCCTTTAACTCTTAGATTGCAAAGGCTTTATGCATCAAAGGTCACTGCTGAACACATGACTTGATATGCAAATCATGAAACAGAGGATGAGATAATGTGTCATCCATTAGATGTAAAGGCGTGGAAAATTTTTGATAGAACATATCCTGAGTTTGCGAATGAGACTCGAAATATCAGGTTGGGTCTATGTGCTGATGGATTTGCTGTATTTGGCAAATCAAGAAGAACTTATTCTTGCTGGACAATTATCGTAACTCCATATAATCTTCCACCCGGTATGTGTATGAAAATACCTTATATATTTTTAACATTGATTGTGCCTGACCCTCATAATCCGAAAAAGTTAATAGATGTTTACATGCAACCGTTGATTACCGAGTTGATCCTACTATGGGACGAGGGTGTTTCCACATATGATGTTCATACTAATCAGATGTTCACAATGAGAGCTGCGCTTCTTTGGATCATAAATGATTTTCCTTCTTATGGGATATTATCAGATTGGAGTACCGCGGGGATTTAAGGATGTCCAATATGTATGGAGAGATCAAAGTCATTCAGATTGAAACACGGAAAGAAACCAAGTTATTTTGATTGTCATAGACAATTTTTACCACCAAATCATAAATTCAGAAGAAATAAAGAAGAATTCACTAAGAATAGAATTGAAAGAACACCTCCACCATTGAGATTCACCGGTCAAATTTTATGGTAAAAAGTGCTTAACTTTCCATCTGTTATTGAAGAACCAAATGTTACAACATATGACTATGGAATTACGCATAAATGGACTAAACAGAGTATATTTTAGGATTTATCGTATTGGCAGAGTAATTTGATTCATCACAATCTTGATTTAATGCATATTGAGAAGAATGTTTTTGATAATCTGATAAATACAGTGATGGATATTACCGAAAAAATAAAAGGCAATTTGAATGCAAGAAAAGATTTGTATCTCATCTATAAACGATCCGCCCTTGATGTTGATGAAAATAGTAGGGGACCAAAATCGAAAGCAGTTTATACATTGAATAAAGATCAGAGACAGATTGTTTATGAATGGTTGAAATCATTGAGATTTCCTGATGGTTATGTCTCTAATCTTGGCAGATGCGTTTATTTAAAGGAATGCAAATTGATTGGTTTGAAAAGTCATGACTGTCATATATTCATAGAAAGACTAATTCCTATTGCTTTGAAAGAACTGTTACCAAATTTTATCTAGGGTGCAATTACGGAATTAAGCATTTTCCTTTATGATATCTGCTCGACAGTTTTGAGTCATTCACGCATGGAGACATTAGAGAGAGACATTCCGATCATTTTGTATAACTTAGAAAGGATATTTCCACCAGTGTTTTTTGATTCCATAGAACATCTTTTGGTTCACTTGCCATATGAGGCTAAAGTTGGAGGTCCTGTTTAATTTCGATGGATGTATCCATTTAAAAGGTGATTTTTTTGATTTTTTATCATTGTTATTTCATTTGATCAAATTTAGTATAATTTATTTTTTAATAAATTTTATTGTATTACTCTTATATTCCTTTATCACTTGAAAAAAAAAGTGAAAAATAAGGCTCATGTTAAAGCTTCTATTGTTAATGCATATATTGTGGAGGAAGTTACAACTTTTGCATCATATTATTTTGAACCTCACATTCAATGCAAGAGTCGAAAAGAAGGAAGAAACAATGAGGGTCCCATTGATCCAAATTTGAGGGCATTCTCAATTTTTAACTACCTTGGTCGACTAAGTGGATCTTATACAAATAGATACTTAACCGGTCAGGAGTGACGAGCAGCCCACACATATATTTTATTGAACTGTTCAGAAGTAACGCCGTATTTTGAGTTAGTATATAAATGTTATATTATATATTTCATATATCGTAAATTATTGTTCGTGTTATATTTAATTTTATGGTATGATTTTCCAAACTCTATATTCTGAGCTTTTAGAGCATGAGTTTAATCATTTATGCGATGAAGAATTTGCACAATGGTTCAAAAAATATGTAAGTAGTCTATGATAATAAATTTGATAAATCTTGACTTTAACACATTTATTTGACTTTAGGTTCTTGATAATCACGCTCACATTGAGCAAGATCTAATAAAACATCTGTCATGGGGTCCAAACTCAATGGTGAAAACTTGGCCGATATATTTCATAAATGGATATAATTTTCATACTCAAGATTATGGAACTAGGAAAACTACAATAAATAGTGGAGTTTGTGTTCAGTCATCTAATGATGAAGGTGCAAAGAATGAATTTTATGGCTTGCTAGATGAAATTTTAGAGGTAGCGTACCTAGGCTCAGATTTGTGAGTTGTTTTATTTATGTGTCATTGGTTTGTGTTAGCACAACAAGTGATTCAAGTATTTTATGCTTCATATCCTAGTCTGAGACGAGACAAAAGTGATTGGTGGGCTGTTTGTAAAACAAAAGCACGTAATAAAATTGAGGAGCATTGGGAAGATATAGTATATCAACAAGATGAAGTTGTCAATTCATTTCATATCGAAGAATATAATATTTCAATGTTACGAGATCCCAGGGGACTAGTAGTAGTCATTGATGCAAGCGAACTGAATGAGGATGAAGATGTAGATTTTAATTATGAGGATGAGGGTGTTGATGAGGATGAGGATGAGGATGACGATGATGAATAGACGCATGACTAGGATGAAAATTGTAATGCATACTTCGATTTCTAATTGTGGGTAACCTTTTATTGAGTAATAATTATGTTTTAATTTACTGTCTAATTCGAAATTTCATATATTTGATATACTAATGAACTGTTTTTTTAGGTCATCTAGTTGCTATGAATATGGTAATTTTTTCATATTGTTCATATTATAAATTCAATATGCAAATGTATTTTTTTTTACTGTCATATTCTTCTAATAATTATGATTGTTAGTTTCGACGTGGCGATCATAGACGAAGTAGTGATGGAAGATCACAGTCTTCCTCTGCTTCAACCCCTGCGCATTCTGATGCTCTTGCAGGAAATGTGCCCTCCACCTCTTCTCTAGTTGCAGGATCTTCTAGTTCTCAGCAGATACCTGCTAATGTATCTTCCTCAGTACAACAATCACTCGTGGAGAGGGAAGATACGAGAGAGTTGATATCTCCGCACGGAGATTCGTAAGTATTCGAGTTTTAGATTATCTATGTTTATTTTTTAATACGATATGTATTTTTATAAGTATCTAACGAGGTTTGTTTTTATTTTATATTAGATTTACAAATTATGTACATGTTATTCATGAGGTGAATAAAATAGTGAATAACCATTGGGGCGGAGCTTCTATGACTTATACGAGCACGCCAGAAGAAATAAAAATTCTATGGTGGAATGCGTTCAAGGTAACTTATTTAAATCATTTTGTATATAAAATTATAGTTAATATAATCAATTTAATTTTTCTCTACTGTAGCGGGTATTTACTTGGGAGGAGAGTCAAACACTAGAGATTAGGAGGATTTTTAAGAAAAAGTGTGGCAATCATATGAGAAACATACTCAATCATGCGAAAACTAGAAATAAAAAACCACACTGTATAACTGAAGAGAATTGGAATAAAATTATTTCACATTGGAGATATGAGGATAGCAAATGGAGGAGTGAGCAGAATAAGCAAAATCAGCATTGTAATTCCGGCGTTATGTCTGCCACGTATACGGGAGGATCAATAAATATCGATGAGCATAGACATCGATTGGTGAGTATTTTCAAATTATAATTTTGCAATCTAATACTCACTAATTTATAAATTTTAACTGTTTGTTTAGGCCAAGGAGACGGGGACTGAGCCATTATTTATAAACACTTTCACCCGTACATTCTAAAAGAAAGATAAGACGTGGAGTGGAGAAAGAGCTAGAACAATGAAGGTTTGTAATTTTAAAAATTTAAATTCTTATGTTAGTATTTAATTTTTTTTCTTTCACAACAGAAGAAATACGATAAACTTTCACAGAGAAATTTGAGTGCAAGCAATGATGCAGTCGAATCTGAGCCTTCTGTTAGCAATATAAATTTATGGCTCGAAGCAATTGGAGGCCGAAAAGTGGAAGAATAATTGGACTCAGTTCTTTGAACCGATCCTATAGAGTCCCTGGTGCTTCTTTTTCATCCTCTCCGGCATCAAAAGCATAAGTAATTCAATTAACCGAAGAGGTTAATCATTTGAGGGAGTTACTAGTGCAGAAGGAAACTGAATCGAGAGGAAACGCTCAAAAAGTAAAAGACTTAAATGAAAAGATGAACAAATTTCAAAGGCAACAAATGCTCATTATACAACATCTAGTTCAAGTCAACTTCCTCCTTCTGAATCTGCTCCTCCTCCTGGTCCCTGTCATAATGACAATGATAATGTATTTTTTGATGATGGTGGTTACCTTTGAATTTATTTGTTGTATTTAAATGTTACTTGACTTATAACATATGATATCTATGTATTTGTAAGTTTGTTTAGGTTTGTTATATATATATTAATTTCATATTAAAGTTTGATGTTTAAATTTGTTTATATTGTTGTGTGTGTTTGTTGTAAAACAGGAAAAAAAGTATAATCTATAAAAATATTTGTTTTATTTTTTCAGATTTGCAATGAAAATACTATTTTCATTGCAAAAATAGATGTTTTAGTCGACTGATGTAAACCATTAGTCGACTGATACATGACAAAATGCGGTGACAAAATAGATTTTCGACATCAGTCGACTGATCAACATGATCAGTCGACTGATGGTACTGTAGCACCTTACAGAGTGTTTCGTAGCCGACTGAGTAATCGACTCCTCACTTGGCAGTCAACTGATGAAAATGACTACCGACCGCATCAGAGTACATTACGAATCTTCGTAGTCGACCGATCGTCAACTAGTCGATATTCAATCATGATTGTATCCGTCTACCGATCGATCTTGAAAATTTTGCAACGATTTTTTTTTTCATCGTCGATTTGGCGATGAAAAATTATTCGTCACCAAATTTAATTTTATTCGTGGAAATATGTTTATTAGACTTTGGCGACGAATTTATTTTTCGTTGCAAATTTGGTGACGAATATATTTTTTGTCACCAAATTTGGCGACGAAAAGCAAGATTCGTCGCCAAATTTGGCAACGAATTTTGCAACAAAAATATTATTCGTTGCAATTTGGCGATGAATTTTTATTTTTCATTGCAGAATTTGACGAAGAATTATTTGTAATGAATTTTTTTTTGCTGCAAATTTCGTTGCAAAAAATTTTTGCAACGATTTTTTTTTTCAAAATTCATTGCAAAATTCGTCGCCAAATTTGCTTATTTTTGTAGTGATGATTCGAGTTGCTTTGCTTCGACTTGTTTTTTCCTGGACAATTTGAGTCGCTTAGCTCCGACTCGCTTCCTTTGATGATCTGAGCCGCTTCGCTTCAATTCGTTTCTCCCTGGATGATCCAAGTCGCTTCAATCCGACTCGCTTCCTTGGACAATCCGAGTCACTTCGCACCGACTCGCTTCTCCCTTGATGGCCCGAGTCGCTTCGCTCTGACTCGCTTCCCTTGATGATCCGAGTTGCTTCGCTTCGACGTGCTTTTCCTTGGATGATCTGAGTCGCTTCACTCCGACTCCCCATACCCCAAGTTCTCCTTTGTGGTACCCTCTTTCGTTTCTTGACTGGCTTTAGGCCCATGGGAGCCCCTGGCTTATGGGACTGACCCATGCACCTATTTCAACCATATCATTAGCCACCCCCTCAAAAAAGTTAAATTATTCAATGGATTTGACGTTATCCAGGTAATGGCGGTGGGATAGTCCTTTGAGCCTAAGTCGTGATCCTCTTAGGGCTCCATTTCCCTAATTTTCTCTAAAAATAAAAAATGCCCCACTTTATCAATTAGCATTACCTTTGTCACCTTGCCGCCTTAGTGGTCATCCCCTCGATTTTATCTTTGCCTTAGGATAGACCTCATCACCCTCCTTCGAATTATCATTACTTCTTTGTAAGCCAATTTAAAAGAGGGCTTCGGTTACCTTCCTGCCATCTACCTTCATATCTTAAATTTTTATCGATTAGCTATAAACCAGCTAGCTCCCAACGCCTTTCATATTCAGACTGAGATAGTTATCATCTCTAAGCACCTCAAGCTTTCTCTGCCCCCCTTCTATTCCATAGCTTATTTTAACTGAAGATGGCAGAGCCAGGTATATTCTATTTTGCCAGTCGACCTGACTGTCAATTGTTAAGGGGCCTTCCCTCTTCTCACAAAGGTTGGAAGAGCTTTTACTTCTTTGCCAGATTACCTACTCCCTTGCCCTTCTCCAAGTCGTGGGAGATCAAACTTCTTGACTTATCTGTTGGTGCAATCGGTCCAGGTCACAATTGACCAGACTCGAGTTTGACTCGAATAGTATTTTGATGTTCGACAAAACATATGACAATGTGATTGTCATGGGAAGTCTAAGAATGATCTTGGCATTTGGGAAGTCCAAGTCATGTGTACTTGGCATGGAAAGTCCAAGTCATAGGTACTTGCCAATTGGAAAGTCCAAGCATAGATCTTGGTAATTGGAAAGTCCAACATGGAGTTGGCAAGGAAAGTCCAAGAGTATGATATTGACAGCGTAAAGTCCAAGCATGAGTCTTGGCAGCATAAGTCCAATGTTTGACAGCGTAAAGTTCAAGCATGGAGTCTTGGTGGCATAAGTCTAAATGGATCTTGGCAATTGGGAAGTCCAAGGGTGTGATATTTGCGGCATAAAGTCTAAGCTGTAGTCTTGGCGGCATAAGTCCAATGTTTGGCGGCATAAAGTCCAAGCGTTTATCTTGACAGTATAAGTCTAAATGTACCTTGGCAAAGTAGACCTGGTTAGCATGACAATAGTCGATGGAAGCATCTGAAGGCTAGCGTATTGATAAACAAGTCTTGGAGGAGTTGGAGAGATCCGATAGGCGTGAGGCTGATGGAGGTGGCTAGAAGGATTAGGTCTAGGCTAAGGGTGATCTATCAAGTATGAAGGGATCATATTTGAGTTAAACCTCATGTTTAAGGTTTATCAGTTGACTGGGGTTATGGATCAGTTGACTGACCGAGTGTTTCACTTGGCAGCTTAGTCAACTTGGATCAGTCGACTGGTCAAGTAGTCGACTGAGCTTCAACTGCTCAGATGAAGCTCTGGCAGTCGACTGCCAGCTTTGGGTAGTTGACTGCTAGGGTTTGGAAGTTGACTGCTTTGAGCGGTCACGAGCACAGAAGCTTTAGTAGTTGACTACCGGGGCAACATCGACTGATGGTATGAGCAGTCGACTGCTAGTGTATCCGTTAGAGTTTTTTCAGTGTGAATTGAGTCGTTGTGAGATAGCGGCACCTTGAGCAATCGACTGGTGCCTTTTGGCAGTCGACTGCTAGGCGTGAAATCAACCATCTGCAAGTTATAAAAGGAGCAGCTAATGGAGGATTTTGGCCATGGTTCTTGGGGCGATTTGAGCCGAAGTGTTAGTGCATTTCAGGGTCTTCGAGAGCAGTCCAAGCAACCAAATAAGCAAGAAAAAGCGATCTTCTTTGTAAAGTTTTCTTTACTTGTATTTCATTGTATTTAATTTTATCTATCTTCTTTATTGTCGTAAACCTTGCAAGAGGTTTCTCCACCTCCAGATTATTCCGAGAAGAAGTTTATTAGTGGTGGTGTGCATCACTAGAACTCACTATTGAGCTCTCCCTATAGAGTAGGAACCTTATGTTCTGAACCACATTATATCGTCTTGTTGTGCTTGTGTATTTCTATTATGTTCTACAGCGTATAACACTTTTGTAGACGAGCATAACACGAACACGATCGAATCCATCAAACGATGAGAAATCACTATTCATCTCCCCTCTAGCGACGCCCAACGTTCCTAACAAGTGGCATCAGAGCCCGGAGCTCTTTTACGGACTAACCGCCAAGGGAGCATCGCTAGAGGTGAAGAAGATGGATTTTCAAGAAAGATTGGGGGACAAAATCCCAATTCCACCCCTTCAATCGCGAGAATTTTGATTATTGAAAAGGTAGAATGAAATATTTTCTTATGTGTGATTATTATAATTGGATTAGTGTTATAGTAGGGTTAGACATTCCGAAGGATGAAAAAGAGAGAATACTCAAGAAGAAGAAGTGGAGCAAAGAGCAAATCCGATATTTCAACATAAACAATAAGGTAACAAGTATATTAGTTAATGTGTTACCTAACGATATTTTGGTTAAGAAAGGAGATTGTAAGGATGCTAAAGAATTATGAAGCAAATTGATCAAACTCCATGAGAATCCTTCACCAGCCCAAGTAGAGAAGGAGCTTGAAGAAGAAGAAAGCATATCTTCATCCCAAGCTCATGGAGACTCGGAAGTTGAGAGATGCTCAACATCCGGATCGAAAGAGGAAGTTGAAGAAGTCTCCACCTCTAGGATTGAGGGGGAAGAGATTAGATCACCAGAGCCGGAGCAAGAGCAAGAGCAAGAGCAAGAGCAAGAAGAACCATCTATCTCTGGGAGAGATGAAGAACCAACTATGGTTCCCACCACCAACCTAGGTAACTCAAGTGCTTTAATTAAAAATAAAATTCATAGTGTATGTTTTGAGTGTAGAGAAAATGGACATTACAAGAGTAAGTATCCAAAGCGGGTTAAGAAAATGACACAAGTTGTGCCAAAGACTAAAGATGTTGGAGCACCAACAATCAAGAGAAAGGAGCATATTATTTGCTTCAAATACAATCAAAGGGGCACTATAGGACTTAATGCCCTAGGGGGAGGAAGCAAACCAAGGGCAAAGGAGGAGTCTCAAATATAGGGGGAGCTAAGGCAAACCTTAAGGTAACTTTTAATTATGCTCCTACTTCAATTTATAGTTAAAAGCATGCTAGGAATTTTGTTGCTATTGCTCATGAACAAAAGCATGCTGGGAATAGATTTTATTGCTTAGGTGCTAAATTATGCGATATTAGGGTTAAGGATAAGTCTAGAATAATTACCCCTAAAACAATCCTAACTAAGGAAGCTATTAGGAAGATAGAGAACCATTTAGGCATTAACCCTAAGAAGGGTAGGCATATTTTTAAGAAGAAGAACAATGCTCAAAAAACAAATGGAAATTCAAAATTGGAGGCATTAGTGGTAAAAAATCAAGCCTTGAGAAATTGAAAAAGAACCTTGCAAAAATGACAAATTCAAGTAAAGGGTCTAGGAGTTAAAACTTAGGTGCTAGGAGGCAAGAATTGCCTAAAGACAAGAAAGACTTGGGTCACAAGTCTATGTCCAAGGTAGTTATGCCAACCTACCACAATGCTCCATTTGATTATGGAACTAACTCTAGGTCTAGGAAAACCACGGTCACAAGGGAGGTCATCCCTAGCTAGAGTTGACCATGGTAAGTGTCAAGTGACTAAGGCTTCGAAGAAGTCTAGGAAAGTCACTAACAAGGTTACAAGGGGAGTTACCCCTAGAGTTAACCTTGACAAGACCCAAATGACCAAGACTTCCAAGTCTAAGAGGGTCTTTAGGAAGGTACTAAGGGAAGATATCCCTAGAGAGTACCTAGTAAACCCAAGGAGCTCCAATAGGTATTGAGTTCCTAGGAGCATGATCTCTTCACACTAGATGAGTTAGGTTGTGTCAACCTTGAATGAATGGGTAGTTAACCAAACCATAACAAAGTTGGCACTTTAGGGCATTTTCAAAGTAATGTGATACTTTGGAAATGAGATTAGAATTTTGATACTAAAGATTTTAGGATACTAGATGAGTATGGAAAATTAGTCAAAATTGGTGCAATTAGGTTTAGAGGTCATGGTGTGCCATTTTGGGTCTTTGGCACACTTGGGAGATTGATCCATTATGAAAAATTTGGGTTTAATCCTAGGAAATGATAATTAGGTTTAAACTTTAAGTAATTTTATACCTTGATATTGTAAAATTGTCATGCTTTATTTGTCTTGTCATGCCATGACATCATATCTCATTTAATCATATAAAATGTCATGATTAATACTTAGGTTAATATGTCATGTATGTATTAGGTTTATGTTTATGCTATGATATCATGATTATTGACGCATGCTTTATTTATGCTATCTTATATGCTATAATCATCATTCATGCATTTAGGATTAATTTAAATTGATTTAAGGACAATGACATGATTTGAAGTCCCATGTATAAGGGAATCAAATAGAGTTGTCTAGAAAAATGCATGGAATCCTAAGAACTAAAACCCACATCTCACATTAAATTTACTTGTATGTGTTTTCATATACCCTAGGCACATATGAGATGCTAGAAAATGAGTTAAGTTCATGTGATTATTTAGTACGTTATAATGAACTTAGAACTCATTAAGTGATAATGAAGAATCATGAGGAAAGCTAATGTACAAGTCATGTACATCTAGCCCATAGACCATGGTTCAAAATAGGTTTTCAAAAACACTTTGAAAATATTTTAGAAAATCTTGGTGAAGTCTATCTTTTGATAGCAATCACATTGATGAAATTGAAACAAAGTAGGCTCAAAACATTGAAATTTTTTAATAGTTTTGAACTTTGTATCAATCTCTCATTTTAATAGGTATTTTAATTTAAAACTATTTTTCACCTATCATTTCATGCAAGTAATGTACGTATGAATTTTCAAGATTTTTTAAAATACATATATTTACTTATGCTTTTTTAAAATTCATTTTTGATTTCTAATTTATGTGCTTGTAGAAATCAGTCGACTGTCACATTGGGGAGTCGACTGATGTTGAAGGCAGTCATTTGGTCTCTGATCGAGTCGACTGCTGAAGTTGATTTCAGCTGAACAAGGTTTGTTTAACCATTTATCAACATGTTTAGGCTACCCTAACGTCTCATAACCCTAGGATATGCTTTGAAAAATATTGGAAGGGTGGAAATTCATTGGAAGTGAATTAGGAGAGTTATTTAGGGTGGAAATCGAATTTTAAGGGAGGTAAAAGTTCAATGTTGAATCTTTACCCTTAATTTCGATTGTTTAGTGTTTCTATTGGCTTAGGGTCTCTCCAAGGACATTGTTGGTGCAATGGTCAAAGGGGAGCAAGCCTTTAGGGAAGTTTATCCATCAAGGGATGATGGATGAGTTTTTTTTCTCATAAGGGGAGAGTTGGAAAATTGAAGAAGTAAGGATTGCCTCTCATTTAGTGGTATGAGACTTATCACTATGAAGAGTGAAGGCATCCTAGATGATTTTGGATTAAGGGGGAGAATGTAATATCTCATTGGTATATGAGACATTGATACCCTTAGAGAGCGGTTTTTTTATGTATGTCAAAAAAAAAAAAAGAGAAAGAATTGATGGCTTGAGTTAGGTAGCCTAACTCAAAGGTTTTGTTAAACATCAAAAAGGGAGAGATTATTAGTGCAATCGACCCAGGTCACGATTGACCATACTCGAGTTTGACTTGAGTAGTATTTTGATGTTCGACAAAATATATGACAATGTGATTATCATGGGAAGTCCAAGAATGACCTTGACATTTGTGAAGTCTAAGTCATATGTACTTGGCAAGGAAAGTCCAAAGTCCAAGCATAGGTCTTGACAATGGTAAGTCCAAGTCATTGGTACTTGACAATTGGAAAGTCCAAGCATGAGTTTTGGCAATTGGAAAGGCCAACATGGAGTCTTGGTGGCATAAGTCCAAATGGATCTTGGCAATTGTGAATTCCAAGGGTGTGATATTGGTGGCGTAAAGTCTAAGCTATAGTCTTGGCGGCATAAGTCTAATGTTTGGCGGCATAAAGTCCAAGCATTTATCTTGGCGGCTTAAGTCCAAATGTACCTTGGCAATGTAGACTCGGTTAGCATGATAATAGCTGATGGAAACATCTGAATGAATAAGTCTTAGAAGACTTGGAGGGATCCGATAGGTATACAACTAATGGAGGTGGCTAGAAGGCTTAGGTCTAGGCTAAGGGTGATCTATCAAGTATGAATGGATCATACTTGAGTTAAATCTCATGTTTGAGTTTTATCAGTTGACTGAGGTTATGGATCAGTTGACTGACCAAGTGTTTGACACTTGGCAGCTTAGTCAACTTGGATTAGTTGATTGGGATTATGACCAGTCGACTGGTCAAGTAGTCGACTGAGCTTCAACTGCTCGGATGAAGCTTTGGCAGTCGACTGCCAGCATTGGGCAGTCGACTAGCCTTGGGTAGTTGACTGCTAGAGTTTGGCAGTCAATTGCTTTGAACGGTCACTAGAATTGAAGCTTTCTACCAGAGCAGCAGTCGACTGCTAGTGTATTCATTAGAGTTTTTCTAGTGTGGATTGAGCCATTGTGAGATAACAACACCTTGAGCAGTCGACTGGTGCCTTTTGGCAGTCGACTGCTAGGCGCAAAATCAACCATCTGCAGGTTATAGAAGGAGCAACTAATGGATGATTTTGGCCATGGTTCTTAGGGCAATTTGAGGCGAAGTGCTAGTGCATTTCAGGGTCTATAAGAGCAGTCCAATCAACAAAACAAGTAAGCAAAAGTGTTTTTCTTTGTAAAGTTTTCATTATGTGTATTTCATTGTATTTGCTTGTATATATCTTGCTTATTGTTGTAAACCTTGTAAGAGATTTCTCCACCTTCGGATTGTTCCGAGAAGGAGTTTATTAGTGGTGGTGTGCATCACTAGAGCTTGCTATTGAGCTCGCCCCGTGGAGTAGGAACCCTAGGTCCCGAACCATGTTATATCGCCTTGTTGTGCTTATGTATTTCTATTTGTACTTGTTGTTGAGGATTCAGTGGCCGCTAGAAGGGGGGGGGTGAATAGCTTCGTCACTTATCGATGGAATTGATTCGCGTTTGATCGTCTACACTCTTGTTAGCACAGCGGAATAGTAATAACAAGAAACACAATCACAACGCAAGATATAACGTGGTTCGGAACCGAATGGTTCCTACTCCATGGATTGAGCTCTAAAGAGCTCTAACGATGCCATAAACACCACTAAACAATAAACTCCTTCTCGAAAACACGTCGGAGGCGGAGAAATCTCTTACAAGATATTACAACAGTAATACAAGTAGAACAAGCAAATACAAATGAAAATATAAAGAGCACTTTACAATCTAGGGTTTTGAGCACTTGCTTGTTAGTTGCTTGGATGAGCTTGAAGGACCCTGAAATGCACCTGCAATTCGCCTTCAAATCGCCTCACCAAAGCTCCCAAAGAACCAATACCGAAATCTTCTTGAGCTCTCTTTTTAACCTGCATCGGGCTAGATTTTTGCCTGGCAGTCGACTGCCAAAATCCCCAGTTCGACTGCCAACACTGTTGTCGTGAGACAACGACTTGATCCACGCTGGAAAAATTCCAACGGATCTCTTGGCAGTCAACTGATGACATCGCCAGTCGACTGCTAACGTCCGTAGCCGACTGCCCAGTCGGCTACGAAACATTTTGTGGTCGTGGCCGAAAGACCCTGTCAAACAGTCGATTGCCATCCATGGCAGTCGACTGCCAAGGCATTTTCAGCCCTTAACCGACAGTCGAACTCTAGTTGACTCATGGCAGTCAAACTGGCCATATTGCCAGTCGACTGCCAACCTCAAACATGAGGTTTTAACCCAAGTATGGTGCCCCCATACTTGCTAGACCACCCTTAACTTAGACCTAAGCCTTCTAGCCACCTCCGTCAGCCTCGCGCCTATCGGATCCCTCCAAGTCACCCATGACTTGTTCATCCATACGCTAGGCTTCAGGTGCTTCCATCAGCTATGTAATGTTAACGATGTCTACGCCGCCAAGGCACATTGGACTTACGCTGCCAAGACTCCGCTTGGACTTTACGCCGCCAACCATTGGACTTATGCTGCCAAGACTCCCACTTGGACTTTACGCCGCCAATATCAAACCCCTTGGACTTCTCAAATGCCAAGACTCAAGTTTGGACTTTCCCTTGTCAATCCATGTTGGACTTTCCATGCCAAGACCCATGCTTGGACTTTTCCTTGCCAAGACCCATGCTTGGACTTTTCCTTGCCAAGACCCATGCTTGGACTTTACATGCCAAGTACTCAAGACTTGGACTTTCCATGACATGGTCAACCCCAGTCAACCATCAAAATCCCCCTCGAGTCAAACTCGAGTCCGGTCAATCATGACCAGGGTCGATTACACAAACAATCTCCCCAAAACATTATCAGATATCAATGTCAAAACATCAATGTCAAACCTTCATGTCAAACATCAAAACATTGCTCGAGTCAAACTCGAGTCTGGTCAATCATGACCTGGGCCGATTGCACCAACAATCTCCCCCTTTTTGATGTTTGACAAAACCACATACATTTGAGTTAGAACACTAACTCAAATATTCTTACCAATCATCCCAAATTGGTAATACCATAAATTCTCCCAAACATTCTCTCCCTTTTTGACTAACATCAAAAAGGTTCTCTCCAAGGAGGTCAATGTCTCATGTCCCAATGAGATCTTACAATCTCTCCCTTGGTTCAAAAATACCTAGGATGACTACAATCTTCCTATTGATAAGTCTCATATCACTTAAGAGAGACAATCCTACAATCTCTCTCAATTTCTAAATTGGGTATCTCAAAATCCCATTTCTCCCCCTCATGAGAAAAAATAACATCCATCATCCCATGATGGATACCTCCCCCTAAAGGCTTGTTCCCCCTTGACCATTGCACCAACAATGTCCTTGGGAAGTCCCTAAGTCAATAGAAATTCTAAAACATCAAAATTAAGGTCCAAAGTTCAATATAGAACTCTCCCACACCTTAAATTTGATACATCATCCTAACAACTCTTCTAATCCATATCCAATGGATTTTCACCCTTTATAATACTTCCCAAAGCATATCCTAGGGTTAGAAGTGGTTAGGGAACTTTATCGTAGCTGAAAACGGGCTAAACAATATTGTTTTTCCCGAAATCAGCCTGCTAGTCGACTTTATCGAACCATGATCGCAGGTACTTATCGATCATTGCCATCGGTGATCAATCGATAAGCGAAATTCCGAATTTCAGTTATCAGAAATGATTTTTAGAAATTCATAAATAATTATACGTAATTCGAAAAATCATGAAACTTCATACATATAATACTTATGATCAATACAATGGGTGAAAAATGTTAGAAAAATATTTTACCCATTAAAATAGGAGATTGATACAAAGTTCAAAAGTGAAGAAAAACTTTAATATTTTAGCTCACTTTGTATCAATTTCATCAATGGTGATTGCTATCAAAAGATAAACTTCACCAAGGTTTTTCAAAATGATTTTAAAATAGTTTTAAAACCTTATATTGGATCATATTCTTTGGGCTTAATGTACATGGCTTGAACATAAACTTTTCCAATGATCCACTAATAACATAAGATGAGTTTTAGTTCATATAGATACAATAACTATGCACCTTGAACTTAACTCATATCCTAACATCTCACATGTACCTAGGGTGTATAAAATACACATACATATCAATGTGATATGAGATGTTGGTTTTGTTCTCCTAATATAGGGTTTCATGCATTTCTCTAAGGCAACTCTACTTGATTCCTTTATACATGGGACTTCAAGTCATGCCATAGTCCTTAAATCAATTTTAATCAAATTAAATGCATGAAATGATCATGGCATAAATGATAGCATAGGTAAAGCATGACCAATGATCATGATGTCATGACATATGAATAAATCTAAATACACATGACATAAAAACCTAAATCCTAAGCATGATCATGACATATAAATAGTAAAAATAAACATGATGTCATGACATAGTATATGGCAAATAAAACATGGCAAATAAAATGTATAGATATAATAATACCTAAATTTTAATATTAATTGCCATTTGTTACAATTAATCTCATTTTGCCATATTATCAATTATCTCCCAAATGTGCCATAAACCCAAAATGACACACTAAGACCTCTAAACCTAAATTGTGCCAATTTGATTGATTTTTCATAATTCCAAAAATATATTAGCACATCCTAAAATCTTTTAGAATTTAAATTCAAATCTATTTCCAAGGTATCCATAACCTTGAAAATATCCTAAAGTGCCAACTTTGCTATGGTTGGGTTAGCTACCCTTCCAATCAAGGTTGACACACCTAAACCCATCTAGCGTGAATCGATCACGCTCTAAGAAACTCAAAACCTATTTGAGCTCCTAGGGTTTACTAGGTATTCCTTAGGGATGACCTCCCTAGATACCTTCCTAATGACCCTTATAGGCTTGTTAGCCTTGGTCATTTGGGTCTTGACTAGGTTAACCTTAGGAATTGCCTCCCTAGTAACCTTCTTAGTGTAACGCCCGTAAAATTTTTAGCAAATTTTATAAGAATTGTTGCATGATTATAATGGGCTTTTATGTGGGCTCTTTCAAAAATAAAAGAGAATAGAGCCAAAAAGGATGCATGACCCAGGGTTTGAACCCTGAACCTCCAAGCAGGTAACTAAACCTTAAGATGCATGTGATAACCAAAAGCCCAGCAAGGGTGTGCTGTTAGAAGGGTAAGAGAAAGGATAGATAAGGGTAGGGGAGGCAAAGGGACACCTTCACTTAGAATAAATAGGAGTAAGTGAGGAGGCAAGAGAACAATGAATCATTCTCTCCTTCCTTCTTCTTCTTCCTCCACCGAAACCCATCCTCTCCTTCTCCCATTTCCGAAAGCTCAAGAAGAAACAAAAGAGGCTTTGTCTTGACACCAAGGGTATAGTTCTTATATTAAACCAAGCGAAAGGATATAAGTAATCCCCTCACCTGCAGTACAAGTTGTTTCGAGTGTTTGAATTTCCTAAGTCCTTCCCTTGGAAGTTTTGGCCAAGTCTCTACCTATGTTTACAAGTGATCTTTCATGCCATGCTATATATATATATATATATATATATATATATATATATATATATATATATATATATATATATATATATATATATGATGTTAACATGATGTTAGTTAGATCTTGTGTTAGTATGTTGAGTGTTTGATTTCCTAAAAACCTTCCTTAGAGGTTTCGGCCAAGACCACGAATTAGGGTTAGGAAGAAATTCCAAGCCCCTCTATGGTTGCTAAGAATCCCCCATGTTAGGTAGTATGTGATGGTATTGGTTATCATCCTTAAAACATGCTTATGCTTACTAATGATCTTCCATGCCATGATATATATATATATATATATATATATATATATATATATATGATGTTGACATGATGATAGTTAGACTTTGTGTTAGTATGTTTGAGTGTTTGAATCCTTAAAACCTCCCTTAGAGGTTTAGGCCAAGACCAAGAATTAGGGTTAGGAAGAAATTCCAAGCCCCTCTATGGTTGCTAAGAATCCCCCATGTTAGGTAGTATGTGATGATATTGTTTATCATCCTTAAAACATGCTTATGCTTACTAATGATCTTCCATTCCATGATGTATATATATATATATATATATATATATATATATATATATATATATATATATATATATATGATGTTGACATGATGATAGTTAGATTTTATGATAGCATGATTTGTTTATGCCACTACCTTATGTCCATGTTAATTGTACTAATATATGCTTATGTTATGCTCATTGAGTCATGATGTACACGCTTATGGTTCATGTCCACTAGGGCACACTGACGTTATGCCTAGCTTAAGTATGTATGATGAAATGCCTAAGAGACGCTTCCTTATGAATGGGGACTAAGAGCACTCTTTATGTTATGATAAGGAACATGATATGCTATTTTACTTTTGTATGGCTTGTACCGGACCCTAGCAAGGTCCATGGGATGGGATCCAACGTGCCCCTAGGTCGACGGTCATAGTACGGACCTAGTACGGGATGGGGTCCTACGTTGACCCTAGGTCGACGGTCGTAGTACGAGTCTAGTACCCTAGTAGGTTTGGGATTAGCTACCTCGGATCTATTTAGGGATGCGCGCAAAATAATGTATGTGGTACAATGCCGGGCCCTCATGTTGAGATTTATGTTTAAGTACCTATAAAATATATGTTTTCAAAGAGCATCTTGCATATACCCAAGAGCATCTTGCATATACCCATTTCATGTCTATGTGATTGTGACTATTTTTATGAATTCCAGTCCTATGTTCCTAAATGACCATGTCACGACTTTTATGTGAATGCTATGCCTATATGTTGTCTTGATGAACATGTCACTATTTTTATGAATTCTAGTCCTATGTTCCTAAATGATCATGTCACGACTTTTATGTGAATGCTATGCCTATATGTTGTCTAGATGAACATGTCACTATTTTTATGAATTCTAGTCCTATGTTCCTAAATGATCATGTCACGACTTTTATATGAATGCTATGCATATATGTTATCTAGATGAACATGTCACTATTTTTATGAATTCTAGTCCTATGTTCCTTAAATGATCATGTCACGACTTTTATATGAATGCTATGCCTATATGTTGTCTAGATGAACATGTCACTACTCTATGTCTAATCCCTGATGTATGGCTTTTGTGAGTAGGAAAGGATCTTACTAAGCCTATGTGTTTATAGTTTCATGTTCCCCTTGTACTGCAGAAAAGGGTAAAGAATGGCTAAACTAAAGGGAGCAGCAGGAGGGGCAAAGTGTGTGTGGCAGTGTCATGGTGGAAGAGATTTGTTTTATGTTCCAAGACTTATGCATGTTCTAAAGGTTTGCATGTTAATTGTTAAGAGTTGATCACTACTTGATGTTTTGATGGTTGCTACTTGGTGTTGACTTAGACTTGTTTTGAGGATTTATACTTGATGTGAAACTATACTCGTTTTGTTTATGAAACCTTGGCATGTTAAGCACTTGATTTAGTTAAAGAATTGCTAAGAACCTTATTATTCTGATTGAATTGTTAGGTGATAGAGAACTATGTACCTAGATAATACTTTGAATTCCTCATTGATGCCCATGTAGTCTATACTTGTATTTAGGCACCTATAACTCAATTATGTTGATTATCATGGACTTGAACCAAGTAGTGTCCTTTATGAAATGATTATGCATGCTTAGTAGTCCACCTCCTACTCATAGTATACTATAAGTTGCAGTTAAAAGAACATGTAAAGTATGGACGAAAGAAAAGCTTTAACCAATTATACCCATGCATGTTAAGCATACTCCCCTGATGTAAATGTTCACCTGTTACATAGTTAAGAATGTAGAGATATTTGCATGGTTGAAGGTAAATGCATGTTCCATTTTTTTTAAGTTTAAAGTCTTCCGCTGTATATGCACGCATGTATATTCGTGTCGCGCCGCCCTTCCTCCCCCTCTAGATTAAGAGAAAGGGCGGGCATGACAGGTTGGTATCAGAGCAAATCTGCCTTTCCACTACACACACATCAAGCTCCTATCCTGCCGCTCCAAGTAAGAAATTCTATGCCTACTCTATTTCTTTTATGTATGATAAGGAATGCTTTTAGTTTATATATGCATGAATATATGTATGATAATCTTATGCTAGCCTTCTTATAATATATGAAGATAAGAATGGCTGGAAGACGCAGTAGTAGAGTCGATGAGATAGCACCCCCACCTGATCTTATGAATGTGGTTACTGAACTCCAGCGTCAAGTCATAGAGCAGTAGCAAGTGATAAATGCTTTAATGAACCAGCGAGGAAACCCTACCGCCTCACCAGCAGGCCTTGACCCGATAGTTCGACAAGAAGCTTACCTAATCCAGTGGCAGAGGCTGAAGCCGAAAAATTTCTCTGGTACTGATGAACCATGGGATGCCTAGGCCTGGTTCAAGACTATGGAAAGCATCGTAGAGCTACTGGATTGACCCAAACATGAAAAGATTAAGTGCACATCGTTTTGTCTTTCGAGAGATGCCCGAATGTGGTGGGAAAGGGTTAAAGCATGGAGTCAAGTGAATCAAATGAGATGGACTGACTTCGAATATGAATTTTTCGAAGAATTCTTCCATATGCGGGTGACAAACAAGCATTACGACGAGTTCACCGAGTTCCTGCAAGGTGACCTCTCAGTTAATGAAGATGTGAAAAGATTCAACCGGCTCGCACGCCTATGCCCAGAGTTGGTCAATACAGAAAGAGAAAGGGTCAGACTCATGCTGAAGATGCTCCGACCCGAGATAACGTGGCTGGCGGAGTTAATAGACCGCGAGACGCGGAGGAGCCTTGAGTGCCACGATCACTGAGCACTACCTGAACAATATTAACCAGCAAAAGAAGGCACTGAGTGAAGGTAAGAGTCAAGCCTAGTCAGGAGGCCAGAAAACCCAGAGTACTTGGAAAGGAAACCACAATGGCAAGAGAAAGTAATGGAATGACTCTAAAGGTGGTCCAGTGAACAAGCAACCCAAGATCCCTCAGTGTACTACATGTGGGAAGATACATCCCGGAGTGTGCTACAAGGGCACGAATAGATGCTTCAACTGTGGACTGGAAGGGCATAGAGTCAAGGACTGCCCTACTCAGGTTCAAGCAACTCCTCAGCAGTATACCCAGTACAGGGGTGCTCCTCCACAACTACACCAGATGCAGGCTGCAATCGAAGGTACTCAGATAAGCCAAGGGAGATTGGAAGCTGCGCTAGTTACGACGAATGCCAGGGTATTCTCTCTCACCAAAGAAGATGTTGTGAGTGCTTCTACGATTGTCAGAAGTCAGATATTTATTTTCTGTTAGCATGCTACTGTATTATTTGATACTGGGGCAACACACTCGTTTGTCTCTACACCTTTCACGAAGAAGATGGACATGCCACCACAAGCTTTAGATCGCAAGTTCTTAACGACATTGTCCTCGGGAGAAGTGATGCCATCTACTCATATACTACGAGCTGCACCCATCAGAATCGCAGACAGAGAACTCTACTGTGATTTGATAGTGCTCGACATGCAGGATTATGATATCATATTGGGCATGGATTTCTTAAGTAAGTACGGTGCTTCGATCGAGTGCCGTAAAAGAAAAGTGGTCTTTCAGCTGGAGGCAGAACCTATGTTTGAATTTATTGGAGAGCCAAGGAAAAGAATCGATAAATTTTATCAGCTCTAAAGGCACGCAAGATGTTAGACAATGGGTGCACTCGGTTTCTAGCACATGAAGTTGATACAAGTCAAGCCGAGGACCAGAAGCTAGAAGATGTCAGAGTTGTATGCAACTACCCAGAGGTATTCCCAGATGAACTACCAGGGTTAGCCCCTGATAGAGAAATTGAATTTGAGATCGAATTGATTCCTGGTACTAACCCGATCTCTAAAGCAATTTACCGTATGGCACCGGCTGAATTGAAGGAACTCCAGGGACAACTACAGGAGTTACTCGACAAGGGACTTATACACCCAAGTCTCTCTCCATGGGGAACTCCAGTACTGTTGGTAAAGAAAAAAGATGGGTCTATGCGAATGTGCATAGACTACCGAGCGCTAAATAATGTGACGATCAAGAACAGGTACCCTTTACTACGGATTGACGACCTGTTCGACCAGTTAAAGGGTGCCACCGTCTTCTCTAAGATTGATATGAGGTCTGACTATCATCAAGTGAAAGTGAAACCAGATGATATACCGAAGATGACTTTCCGAATAAGATACGGACATTATGAGTTCATAGTTATGCTTTCGGAGTGACGAATGCACCTGCTATGTTCATGGATCTGATGAATCGGGTATTCTCGGCATTCCTCGAAAAATTTGTGATCGTTTTCATCGACGATATCCTGATATATTCGAGAACCCAAGAAGAGCATGCCGAACACCTGAATATAGTATTGCACATTCTTCAGGAAAAGCAGCTGTATGCAAAGTTCTCCAAATGCGAGTTCTGGCTCGATCAAGTATCATTTTTGGGTCACATTATATCCAAGCACGGAGTGATGGTAGACCCAATAAAGATTGAAGTTGAAGAGTAATTGGAATAGGCCAAAGAATGCCAGCGAAATCAGAAGCTTTCTTGGGCTAGCAGGCTACTACAGGAAGTTTGTAGAGGACTTCTCTAGAATTGCCGCCCCTATTGTTGGGGGATCGAAACGGCCGACTAGAGGGGGGTGAATAGCCCTCGTTCGTTGGATGTCGTAATTCATTCGTTCTCGTGTGCTTGTCTACAATTGTCATTAATATACGCAGCAGAATAACAATAGAAATAACAACAATACAAGCACAATTAATACACAAGCATATACGTGGTTCGGAACCGAATGGTTCATACTCCACGAGGTGAGCTCAACGAGCTCGTGTTATGCGCATGACACTAACAACACTCCTTATCGACTACACGTCGGAGGTGGAGAAACCTCTCACAAGCTATTACAACAAGTAATATGAAATACAACAAGAAATACAAAGACAATACAAAAGAGAACTTTTACACAATTATTTTGATCGCTTTCTTGTTGCTTGCTTTTTCTTGCTCTTGAAGGTCTGGAATGCAATAGCAATTCCCCTCCAAAGTCACCTCAAAAGCCTTAGCGAAATCCTCCAACTCGAGCTCCATTTATAACCTGCATCAAGCTGTTTTCACGCACATCAGTCGACTGATCGTGACCATCAGTCGACTGGTCCCGTAGCCGTTGTCTCACAACGGCCAGATCCACATTGGTTAAGTTCCAACGGATCACACATCAGTCGACTGATGGCACCCATCAGTTGACTGATCATCCATTAGTCGAGTGCTGGCGAGCTCGACTCCATTCTGTGCCCGTGCACAGTGTCATCAGTCGACTGCCATCCCTCGGCAGTCTACTGATTCTCCCAACAGTCGACTTCCCTCCCTCGGCAATCGACTGATCAGCCAGACTTGGTTTAGTCGAACACTGGTCGAACCCATACGTCCTAGAGCAGTTGAATGACACCTATGCCAGTCGACTGATGTTGGCTAAAACCTCAAACACAAAGTTGTTTGAGCGTCCGACACTCAGTCTTAGCCACTTGGCCAAGTCCACCTTATCCCTCATGGAGTTCCCCACCGAAGCTCTCTTCCCTCGGCCTACGTCCCTCGAATGCGCCAAGCGCACGGCTTCGCAACGCCATCCTTCGCGTCTCATGCCCTAGAAGCATGCTTCCCTTTGGGATCACTCCATTCGCTCCCCGTCCGGCGGTCCCTCGGATGCACCAAGCGCACGGCTTCGCAATGCCATCCTTCACCGACTCAAGGACCCGAGCCTAGTGAACTTGCCAAGTTCTCAAGACTTCCCAAATGCACCAAGCGCATGACTTCGCAATGCATTTCTCACCAAGCACCAAGCGCACGGCTTCGCAATGCTTTGGATTTCCCATGCCAAGCACCAAGCGCATGACTTCGCAATACTTTGGACTTTCCCATGCCAAGCACCAAGCGCATGACTTTGCAATGCTTTGGACTTTCCCATGCCAAGGCTTCCCCCTTGGACTTCCACACCAAGCTCCATGCTTGGATTTTCCATGCCAACCCCATGTTGGACTTTCCCATGACAATCCCATGTCATGAGTTTTGTCTATCATCAAAATACTATCAAGGTATTGCTCGAGTCAAACTCGAGTCAACCTGGGCCGATTGCACCAACAATCTCCCCCTTTTTGATGATTGACAAAACTACCATCTCAAGTCTACCAATTCTCCCATATTGGCAATTCTCATATCCCAATGAGAATTCCAACAAACCCTAATTGGTAACTTGGTAACTTCTCCCCCTTTTTGACATTACATCAAAAAGGTCCTCCCCAAGGGTATGAATATCTCATATCCCAATGAGATCTTACAATCTCTCCCTTGGAGGAACACATGCCTACAATCTTTCTAGTGATCCCATATCACTTAAAGAGAGGCAACCCAATTTTCCTCCCAAGAGGAAATACACATCCATCTTCCCATGATGGATACCTCCCCCTAGAGGCTTGCTCCCCCTTGACCATTGCACCAACAATGTCCTTGAAGAGTTCCTAAGCCAATAGGAACATTAAACCAAACAAAATTAAGGCAAAGTTCAACAATGAACTCTCATCCACCTTAAAATTGATACTCACCCTCAACCCAACTCCTAATCCATATCCAATGGATTTCCACCCTCTCTAATGCTCTCCCAAGCATATCCTAGGGTTAGGAGTGGTTAGGGGACCAAAACACAGCTGAACATGGGCCTAACCAACAAGGTTTACCCGAAATCAGCCTGTGCCAGTCGACTCCGTCAGATACCAGTCGACTGGACTTACCATCAGTCGACTGCCATTACAGGCAGTCGACTGATAACTGCATTCTGCAGTTTTTCAGTTTCAGAAATGGATTTTTGAAATCCATAAGTAAATATACATAATTTTAAAAATCTTGAAAATGCATACATATAATACTTATCCTAAACACTATGGGTGAAAAATATTGGAAATTTATTTTACCCATTAAACTAGGAGATTGATACAAAGTTCAAAATTTTAAGAAAAGCTTCAATAAAGAGCCCTCTTTGTATCATCTCATTCAATGGTGATAGCTATCAAAAGATAGGCTTCACCAAGGTTTCTCAAAATGTTTTCAAAATATTTTCAAAACCTTTAATTTCTTTTCCTTAAACATCTCACTTATATCTAGATGTGTAAAACACATTCAAGGCAATTAATCTAGTGAGATGTGGGTTTTTATTCTTTTAATGGTCTCATGCATATTTCTAGGCAATATTATTTGATTCCCATCAAATCATGCCATAGTCCTTAATTTCATTTTATTTGTATGCATGATATGATTATGGCATAAATATGATATAAGTAAAAACATATGCCAATATCATGATGTCATGACATGTGAATGAGAACTAAGCATACATGACATCTAAAAATAATTCTAAACATGATCATGACATTTTATAGATAAAAATGAAAATGATGTCATGACATGGTAAGACAAACAAATCATGACAAGTAAAATATACTAAGGTATAGAATACCTAAGTGTTAAAATTAATTTGCCATTTCTAGGAATTAAATTCATTTTGCCTTAATGCCATTCATTTCCCTAGTGTGCCAAAAACCCAAAATGACACACCAATACCTCTATGACCTAATTGTGCCAATTTAGATCATTCTAAACTTCTCAAACACATTGGTACATCCTAATGTGTCAACTCTACTATGGTTAGGTTAACTACCCATCCATTTAGGGTTGACACACCCTAACCCATCTAGCGTGAATCAATCACGCTTTTAGGAACCCAATACCTATTGGAGCTCCTTGGGTTAACAAGGTATTCCCTAGGGATAACTTCCCTAGATACCTTTCTAATGACCCTTTTTGGCTTTGAAGCCTTAGTCAAATGGGTCTTACTTGGGTCAACTCTAGAGGTGACTCCTCCATTGACCTTCTTAGTGACTACATTTGATTTCTTTGAGGTGTTAGCCACTAAACACATACCATGGCTAGACTTAGGGATGGCTTCCCTATTAGCCTTGGTTTGTCTAGACCTAGAAATAGTTCCATAATTAAATGGAACATTATGATAAGTCTTCTTGGGCTTAGGTTTGTGACCCAAACCTTCCTTGCCCTTAGACCGTTTTTGAACCTTAGGTCTTGACTTTTGGGCATTTGACCCTAGAATTGAATTTTCTATGATTCTAAGGGCTTTCTCCATTCTCTCAAGTCTTGACCTCAAGACTTGGTTCTCTAGCTCTAATTTTCCCAATTTTGAATTTTCATTAGGTTTTTGGGAAGACCTCTTCTTCTTAGGCATGTGTCTACCCTTCTTAGGGTTAATGCCTAGATGGTTTTCAACTCTCCTAATGGACTCTTTAGGTAAAATAGGTCTAGAATTATGAGTCCTAGGTTTGTCCTTAGTTATATGAACATGCTTGGCACCTAAGAAATAAACCTTATTATTTATCCTAGCATGCTTTTCATTGATAATAGCAAGAGAGCTAAAATAATTCTTAGCATGCTTTTTAACTCTAGGAATTAAAGGTGCATTAAGTAAATTTACCTTAGGGTTAGCTTTAGGAGCTCCCCCTACATGAGTCACACCTTCTTGCCCTTTCTTCCTTCCCCTAGGGTATTGGCTTCGGTAGTGTCCCCGTTGGTTGCACTTGAAGCACACAATGTGCTCTTTGCTCTTAATTGAGGGAACACCGGCATCGTTTGACTTTGGGTTGACTTTTGGGGTCGATGCCTTCTTCTTAGCCAATTTAGGGCATTTGCTCTTGTAATGCCCTTTCTCCCTACACTCAAAACAAATAATATAATCTTTACGATTAATTATAATACATGAGTCACCTAGGGAGTTGGTGGAAGCCTCTTGGTCATTTCTTCCGGAGGTAGATGCTTCATTTTGGCTTGGCTCCGGAGTTGAAATCCTTTCCTCCTCCTCAACGCTAGAGGTGGAGGTCTCCACCAAGTCATCCACATCTTCAAAAGTGGATGGTGATTCTTCTTCGGCATTCTCCTCTACTTGTGCCGATTGGGAATTTTCTTGGAATTTCATTACCTTATTCCATAATTCCCTTGCATCCCTATAATCACCCAATCTAGACCAAATAGTGTTAGGTAGCAAATCATTAATCAACTTGATTACCTTGAGATTTGTCTTGAAGTCTTTGATTTGGTCTTGGGTCCATTTTGACTTCTCAATTGGCTTATTGTACTTGTCCCTAGCCATTTCAAAACCGTTTTCTATAATAATCATAAAATCAAAATCGGTTTCTAGGTATACCTCCATTTTTCTTCTCCACCATAGTAAATCTCCTTCGAACTTTGGTGGTTGGAGGTTGTAGCCGGCCATCTTGTAGTGCTCTCGCGACGGTTAGTCCTTGAAGAGCGACCTCGACTCTGATACCACTTGTTGGGGGATTGAAACGGCCGGCTAGAGGGGGGTGAATAGCCCTCGTTCGTTGGATGTCGTAATTCGTTCGTTCTCGTGTGCTTGTCTACAATTGTCGTTAATATACGCAGCGGAATAACAATAGAAATAACAATAATACAAGCACAATCAATACACAAGCATATACGTGGTTCGGAACCGAATGGTTCCTACTCCACGGGGTGAGCTCAACGAGCTCGTGTTATGCGCACGACACTAACAACACTCCTTATCGACTACACGTCAGAGGTGGAGAAACCTCTCACAAGCTATTACAACAAGTAATATGAAATACAACAAGAAATACAAAGACAATACAAAAGAGAACTTTTACACAATTGTTTTGATCGCTTTCTTGTTGCTTGCTTTTGCTTGCTCTTGAAGGTTTGGAATGCAACAACAATTCCCCTCCAAAGTCACCTCAAAAGCCTTAGCGAAATCCTCCAACTCAAGCTCCATTTATAACCTGCATCAAGCTGTTTTTGCGCACATCAGTCGACTGATCGTGACCATCAGTCGACTGGTCCCGTAGCCGTTGTCTCACAACGGCCAGATCCACGTTGGTTAAGTTCCAACGGATCACACATCAGTCGACTGATGGCACCCATCAGTCGACTGATCATCCATCAGTCGAGTGTTGGTGAGCTCGACTCCATTCTGTGCCCGTGCGGTGTCATCGATCATTGCCATCCTCGGCGATCGACTTATTCTCCAACGATCATTGCCCTCCTCGGCGGTCAACTCGATCGACTTTGGTTTAGTCGAACACCGAGTCGAACCCATACGACCTAGAGCGGTCGGCACCTATGCGACCGGTGATGTCTAAAACCTCAAACACAAAGTTGTTTGGCGTCAGGCACTCGATCTTAGCCACTTGGCCAAGTCCACCTTATCCTCATGGAGTTCCCCATCGAAGCTCTCTTCCTCGGCCTTACGCCTCGGATCGCAAGCGCGGCCAACGCCATCCTTCGCGTCTCATGCCCTAGAAGTATGCTTCCCTTTGGGCTCACTCCATTCGCTCCCCGTCCGGCGGTCCCTCGGATGCACCAAGCACACGGCTTCGCAATGTCATCCTTCACCGACTCAAGGACCCGAGCCTAGTGAACTTGCCAAGTTCTCAAGACTTCCCAAATGTACCAAGCGCACGACTTCAAAATGCATTTCTCACCAAGCACCAAGCGCACGGCTTCGCAATGCTTTGGATTTCCCATGCCAAGCACCAAGCGCACGGCTTCGCAATGCTTTGGACTTTCCCATGCCAAGCACCAAGCGCACGGCTTCACAATGCTTTGGACTTTCCCATGCCAAGGCTTCCCCCTTGGACTTCCACACCAAGCTCCATGCTTGGATTTTCCATGCCAACCCCATGTTGGACTTTCCCATGACAATCCCATGTCATGAGTTTTGTCTATCATCAAAATACTATCAAGGTACTGCTCGAGTCAAACTTGAGTCAACCTGGGCCGATTGCACCAACACCTATGACAACTCTCACCAGAAAGAACAAAAAGTATGAATGGACGGACGCCTGCGAGAAGAGTTTCACGGAATTGAAGAAGAGACTGACCAGTGCTCCAATCCTTACTCTTCCGGACAGTAACGAAGGCTTCGACATGTACAACGACGCTTCCAAGTTGGGACTCGGAGCTGTACTCATGCAGAACGGCAAGGTCATTGCCTACGCCTCTAGGCAACTCAAGGAACATGAAAGGAATTATCCCACTCACGATTTAGAGCTAGCGGCCATGGTCTTTGCTCTCAAAACATGGAGACATTATCTATATGGGGCTCAGTGTAGGATTTATACAGATCACCAGAGTCTAAAATATTTCTTCACACAGAAAGACCTAAACATGAGACAACGCAGATGACTCAAGCTCGTCAAGTACTATGACTGCGAGATCTTCTACCATCCAAGAAAAGCGAACAAAGTGGCCGATGCACTCAGCAGGAAGTCCGATGCCACCTTGATGTCTCTATCGGTATTATCTCAGCCCCTAGAAAGGGAAATTATGTGTTACGGGGTTGAAATCATTTCTGGACGGCTTTCTACCATGACAATAGCACCGACGCTGTTCGACGGTATATTAGAAAAGCAAGCCCGTGACCTGAGCATCCAAAGGATCAAGCAAGGGGTCCTAGAAGGAAAGGATAATGAATTTCGTATCGCTGACAGCGGAGTACTATACCTCAGGGATCGCTTATGTATTCCCGATGACGGAAGAGGATATTTGAGGAAGCTCACGGAATACCCTATGCGATGCATCCTGGATCCACCAAGATGTACCATGATCTGAAAGGGAAATTTTGGTGGTTCGGTATGAAAAGAGATGTGGCTCAGTATGTCAGTACCTGCCTAACCTGTCAGAGGGTTAAAGCAGAACACCAAAGACCTGGAGGAACACTGCATCCAATCCAAATTCCAGAATGGAAATGGGAAGATATTTCTATGGATTTCATCTCAGGACTACCCAAGACGACGAACGAATATGACGCTATATGGGTGATCGTGGATAGATTGACGAAGTCTGCCCACTTCTTAGCAATCAAGATGACCTACTCGACTGAGCAACTGGCTCAATTATATGCTAGGGAAATTATCATACTACATGGGATTCCTAAGACCATCATTTCTGATAGAGATGGTCGCTTTATTTCCCATTTCTGGGAATGTGTTCAGAAGGCCCTTGGCATGAAGCTATTATTCAGTACTGTCTTTCATCCTTAAACTGACGGACAGACAGAAAGGGTGAACCAAGTACTGGAGGATATGTCACTGTTGGAGCACCATCTCCTCCCGTTGGAGCACCATCAGTCGACTGATGCACAGCATCAGTCGACTGCCGGCGCGGTTAACGACTTCTGAATAGCCAGATTCATGAGATTCAGAGTCATTTCCTCCAACGACATTCTCATCAGTCGACTGATCCATCCATCAGTCGACTGATGGAGTGATCAGTCGAGTGATCACAGGCCACAGTCGAGTGTGACTCCACTTTGTGCCCATATTTAACTTGATCGTTGATCGCACATGGCAATCGATCGATCGCAACATCATCGACCGCTCGACTCAATGCACGATCGATGGTCGTGGTTTTCATCCTCGACTCTCGAGCACTTAACCGCCGATCGATACATCGTCGGCCGATCGATACTCATCAAGTATGAGTAATTCATACTTGATTTTACCCCCTAGACCTAGACTCAACCTTCTAGCTCTTCATTAAGCCTTGCGCCTCCAGGATCCCTCCGAGTCCGCGACTTGTTCATCCTTTGCGCTTTGCTTCCAAGAGCTTCCTTCGGTTTTGTCATGTCTTGGATTTTCCTTTGCCAAGGCATGCTTGGACTTTACGCCGCCAAGTCTACATGCTTGGACTTACGCTGCCAAGACTTGCCTTTGGACTTCCTTTGCCAAAATCCGTTTGGACTTAATGCCGCCAAGACAACATGCTTGGTCTTACGCCGCCAAATCTTTACCTTGGACTTCTCTTGCCAAGATCATACTTGGACTTTGCCTTTACCTGTCACTTAAACATGTTCACCATTAGATCACAATTTTTTGCCTAACTTAGATGATTATCCAAACATCAAAACATATAAATGCTTGGGGCATTGTTGCGCCAACAATCTTCCCCTTTTTGATGTTTGGCAATCATTTAAGTTAGGTCTTTTTAAAGATATAATCATATCACATAATCATATATCCAATTCTAACTTAAAAATTTCTTCTCCCCCTTTGACATACATCAAAAAGAGAAGAAATCATATATTTCATAGAAGATTTGAATGCGTTGTAATCTTGAACTAAGGTATAGAATTGAAATTTAGCTCTCCCTTAATCCAAGATATAGTTCATGATGAGTAAAATACATGTGGAGCAAAAGTCTATCAAACAATCTCAAGGTTTAAATCCTAACTTTGCACCAACAATGTAAATTTGGAAATGAAAAAGATACATCTTATGAGACTCCCCTAAAACACCGCATTAAACAGTCCTAAAAGTTTATTTATACTCAGTATTATCATGCTAAAGTTTTAGGAGATCAAAGATATACTAAATATCAGAAAATGGATCTATTTTTCAGAAAATACAGTGTATCAGTTGACTGGTTTCTGAACCAGTCGACTGCTACGCTTGGAATTCGAAATTCAGCCTTTTTAGTCCAAATTCAGAAATGCATTAGAAATTCTAGAAATCTCAAAAAATCATGAAATTTTACGTAAACATTTCTGAAATCATACTTTATCAAGGAAAAATATTTTGAAAAATATATTTTTTCCAGATTTTGAGATTGATACAAACTTGGAAACTGACAAAAGTTCTAATGTTTTTGCAAACTTTGTATCACTTTTGTGTTTCATTTGAAAACTATTTTTCAAAATACGATAAACATAGTTTAAAATATATTTTATTTGACATTACCAATCATGTTCTTAGAGCTATATGCACATCAATTGTGTATTAGCCTTCCCAATGATTGGTCCAATGAAGGATCAATGTCTCTAGATGATACTTTGGTTCATAGTAATGCATCATAACAAGCATTATGAACCAAGTGCATCTTCCTAACATCTCACATGTTGTCTAAGTGGCTCAATATAAAAATTATGGTTTCTTAGGTATTTTGTGAGATGCTTAAAGGTATAAATCCTAGTATTTCTATAGGATCATGCAAACCTATACCTTTACTCAACCAAGCACATTCCAAGTTCTCTCCTAAGTGATGAAAATTCTACCTCGGGGAGAGCCTTGGTAAATATGTTAGCTAGGTTGGACTTGGATTCAATGTAATTAAGCTCAATGTCCCCCTTAGCCACATGATCTCTAATGAAGTGATGTTTCACTTCAATGTGCTTGGTCCTAGAGTGATGCACCGGATTTTTGGTCAAGTTTATGGTGCTCACATTATCACAAAATACTTTCATGTTGGAGTAAGATAGCTCATAATCTTCTAAGGTATGTTTCATCCATAGTAATTGAGCTATACAACCACCCATAGCCACATACTCGGCCTTGGTGGTGGATAGGGCAACACAAGGTTGCTTCCTACTACTCCAACTAACTAGGGAGGACCCAAGGAATTGGCATCCACCACTAGTACTCTTCCGATCCAATTTGCAACCGGCATAATCGGAATCGGTGTACCCAACAAAATCAAAAGACCTAGTCCTAGGGTACCATAGTCCTACATTTAGTGTGCCTTTAATATATCTTAATATTCTCTTAACGACAACTAAATGAGATTCTTTTGCACAAGATTGATACCTAGCACACATACCAACCGCAAATAATATGTCGGGTCTACTAGCGGTTAAGTACAAAAGGCTACCAATCATGCTCCTATAGAGTGTAAGATCAATTTGTTTTCCTTCATTATCACTATCTATTTTAGTATTGGTTTCCATTGGAGTTGAAACTACTTTAGCATTTTCCAAACCAAATTTCTTAATCATTTCCTTAGCATATTTGGTTTGGTAAATATAAATGCCTTCACTTGTTTGTTTAACTTGTAATCCTAGGAAGAAATTTAATTCCCCAACTAGACTCATTTCAAACTCTTTTTCCATATTCTTAATAAAGTCTTGGAGAAGTTCATCATTTGTTGACCCAAAGATATTGTCATCAACATATACTTGGGCTACAAAGATGTCCGTTGATGTTGACTTTATAAATAGAGTTTGATCTACACTACCCCTTTTAAAGTTCTTAGAAATTAAGAAAGATGATAATCTTTCATACCAAGCCTGGGGAGCTTGTTTCAAACCATACAAAGCTTTTCTAAGCTTGTATACATGGTTTGGATAGTCCATATTCTCAAACCCGGGAGGTTGTTCTACATATATCTCTTCCTTAATAAACCCATTTAGGAATGTCGATTTGACATCCATTTGATGGAGTTTGAAACCCATATAGGAGGCATACCCTAATAGTATTCTAATAGACTCTAACCTAGCAACCGGGGCATATGTTTCATCATAGTCAAGTCCTTCAACTTGATTAAAGCCCCTTGTAACTAATTTTGCCTTATTTCTAGTAATATTCCCTTGGTCATTTAGTTTGTTCCTAAAGACCCATCTTGTAGTAATGATGGTGTTTTCATTAGGTCTAGGAACTAACTCCCATACTTGACTCCTTTCAAATTGAGCCAATTCATCTTGCATTGCTAAGATCCAATCTGGATCAAGTAATGCATCTTTGATTGTTTTGGGCTCAATTTGAGAAATTAGAGCTATATGACTAGTGGGATCCCTATGAAATGACCTAGTCCTAACACCTTGAGATAATTCACCCACAATTTGATCTAAGGGGCAATTTTGATGAACTCTTATGGTTCTAGGAGGTGTATTAGTTTGAGATTGATCATAATTAATCTCAATTCTTTGTTCATCATCGGAATCACCTCTTACTCCCCCTTGATTCAATCCTCCCCTTGATCATTACCCCCTAAGGTTAAATCTTGAAATTGTTGGGTAATTTCTTGATTTTCATTATTAATATCATCATCAATAGGGGATTTCCTAGGGTATGTATTGGAAGTTTCATCAAATTGGACATTTGAAGATTCCTCAATCTTTTGAGTCCTTTTATTGTAAACTCTATACCCTACACTAGTGGATGAGTATCCAACTAGGATTCCCTCATCCGCTTTGGACTCAAACTTACCTAGGTTGTCTTTGGTATTTAAAATATAGACTTTACATCCAAAGACCTTAAAATAATGAATTGTTGGAATTGTACCATTCCACAATTCAAATGGAGTTTTTCCTAAAAACCTATGAATTAATACCCTATTTTGGATATAGCAAGCGGTGTTAACCACTTCCGCCCACAAGTAGCTAGGTAAGGAGTATCCATTAAGCATTGTCCTAGCCGCTTCTTGTAGGGCACGATTTTTCCTTTCCACAACTCCATTTTGTTGGGGTGTTCTAGGACAAGAAAACTCATGCTTGTACCCTTGTTCTAAGCAAAAGGTTGAGAAATTAGAATTCTCAAATTCTCCACCATGATCACTACGGATCCGATTGATTTTGAGTTTTCTTTCATTTTCTACTCTTTTGCTAAATCCTATGATTATTCCTAGGGTTTTATCTTTATTTTTCAAGAAAAATACCCAAGTAAACCTAGAGAAATCATCTACTATTACTAGGCAATATTTACTACAAATCATAGAGGGGGTACTATGACAATCAAATAAGTCCATATGCAAAAGTTCTAAAGGCAAAGCGGTACTAAGTAAATTTTTACCTTTGTGTGATGTTTTTGATTGTTTCCCTTCTTGGCATACATCACACATTTTGTCCTTGAGAAATTTGACTTTGGGCAACCCTTTGACTAACTTCATTTTTGCTATTTTGGCTATGTTCTTCATGTTTATGTGTCCTAGCCTCCTATGCCAAAGCCAACTTTCTTCCTCTTTTGCAATAAGACACTTAGTAGAAGCATTAGTAGTATAGGATAAATCAACATAATATATATTTGATTTCCTAAAACCTACTAACATGCAATCATTTAGAGTTTTGTGTCTTATAAAACATTTTGAGGAATCAAATTTAACATCAAAGTTTGCATCACATAGTTGGCTTACACTAAGTAAACTAAATTTCATATTTTTAACTAATAATACTTTATGAATGGCAAGATTGGGAGATACCTCAATTGTGCCCTTTCCTAGAATCTTAAGTTTGTTGCTATTACCAAATGATACTTTTCCTTTGCTAGTGTGGTTGATAGTGGAGAATTTTCTCTCATCATCGGTCATGTGCTTTGAGCACCCACTATCAACTATCCACAAGCTTGGTTCTTCTACCTGTATCACATGAAAAATACAATCCTTAGGTACCTAAATCTTAGGACCACTAGCATCAATTAGAAATTTCTTAGGTACCCAAGCCTTTCTACCCTTGCTTTTAATCATGGATTTTCTACTAACAAGAGATGTAAATGCTACCTCCTTTTCCTTAGGCCTATATTCTAATCCGGCCTTGTTGTAAATAGCCCTTTGATCCTTAATAATCATGTCTAGGTATTTAGAGCCATTAGTAAATTTTTCTAAGCATGCTCTTAAGTTACCTATTTCTTTTCTTAATTCATCATTTTCATCTCTAAGGGTACATTCATCGTCATCACTAGATAATTTACCACAAGATGATTCTACACTCTTAAGTGATTTAATCTCTATTTTTAGATCCTTAATCCTAGTTTTCGATTTATTCAAAGCATTTTGAAGACATGCAATAGTCTTGTAAAGTAAATCTACCTTAGGTGAGTTGTTTACCTCATCATCATCACTTGATGATGATTCGTCGCTTGAAGAAGAAGAGGACTCCTCGCTTGAGCTCCCGGCTTCTTCCTCCAATGCCATAAGGGCTAGATTCCGGGTGGCATGACATACTTCTTCATCGTCGGAAGAGTCCTCCATGCTTAGGGTGTCCCATGTTTGTGCCACCATTGCCTCCTTCTTCTTCTTCTTCTCCTTCTTTTCCTTCTTTTTCTTTTCCTTCTCCTCCTTCTTTAGTTTCGGGCAATTTGGCTTTATATGCCCTTTCTTGTTGCAACCAAAACAAGTCACGTTAGAGGTAGAATTTGAACTATTTGAAGACTTACCTCTTGAGGATTGGAACATCCTCTTCACATCTTTCTTGGTGAGTTTCCTTGACTTCCCACCAAACTTCTTGATATAATGTGCCACCTCTCTTGCCGATAACTCATCTTCACTACTTGATGAGTCTTCCTCGGATTCGGATGAGGAGAACACTTCCTTCTTCTTTTTGTCCTTCTTTCCTACAAAAAGAGCTATACCCTTCTCTTTGGATGAAGTGTTAGCTTGTTCATGTAATTGAAATTAACAAAATAGCTCATCTAACTTAACCAATGAAAGATCCCTAGAGACCTTATAGGCATCTACCATTGAGGACCATAAGGTTATTCTAGGGAAAGCTTGTAGCCCATACCTACAAGGTCTCGATTGTCGACCTTTTCACCTATTACATGTAGTCCGTTGACTACTTCTTTGAAGCGACCGTGCATTTGGCTCACGGTCTCATTGGTCTTCATTGAGAAGCTTTGAAGTTGGCCAATTAGATAAACTTCTTGTAGCTCTCTTCACGACCTCCAAGCCTAATTAGCTTCTCCCAAAGCTCCTTAACGAAGTAACATGGCCCCACCTTGCTTAATTGCTCTTTTGACAAACCACATTGAAGTGTGGTTGTTGCCTTGGCGTTGGCTTGAGCCTTCTTGGCCATGTCTCTCGTCCAATCCTTTGTCGGTATGGGCACTCCGTGTTCGTCCACCGGCTTCTCGAAACCATCTACAACACTAAACCAATTCTCAATATCATTCATTAAGTAATACTCCATCCTACCTTTCCAATAGCCGAAGTCGTTGCCGTCGAAGAACGGAGGCCTCACCGTGCTATACCCCTCTTGGAAAGCCATTCTTGCTCCGGTTGATTGTTAGATCTTTCGATGCGATCCGGGCTCTGATACCACTTGTTGGTGATCGTTTGGAAGCTAGAGGCGGGGGTGAATAGCTTGTTTTTCATCTCTACAAAAATATTAGCGGAAGCACAACAAAAGTAATAACAACACAAATGAAAAACACACTAACACGATTCTTTTACGTGGTTCGGAGATGTCGCTCCTACTCCACGGTGATCCTTGAGGTGGATCAACCCTAATCAAATCACTATGAAGCTTTCCTTTACAACAAGCCTCCTCTTCTTACAAAGAATGAAACTTGAGCTTAGAGAGCGGAGGAGATTTAAAATCACTAGAAAGCTTGAAAACTCATGGAGGCTTGAGAGAATAATCAGAGAATGAGCATTAACCCCAAAAACCTCCACCATCCCTCTTTTTATAGAGAGAAGGCTGATTTTCCCGTTGGAGCACCATCAGTCGACTGATGCACAGCATCAATCGACTGTCGCACGCAGTTAACGGCTTCTGAATAGCCGAATTTGCGAGATTCAGAGTCGTTTCCTCCAACGACATTCTCATCAGTCGACTGATGGAGTGATCAGTCGAGTGATCACAGGCCGCAGTCGAGTGTGACTCCACTCTGTGCCCGTATTTAACTTGATCAATCGATCGCCCGCTGTTGGCGGTCGGATCGCAACATCGATCGCCGCTTAACCAATGCGATGGTGATGGTCGGTTTCATCGACTCGATCGAGACTTAACACCGGTGATACATCGTATCAATCGACTGATACTCATCAAGTATGAGTAATTCATACTTGATTTCACCCCTAGACCTAGACTCAACCTTCTAGCTCTTCATTAAGCCTTGCGCCTCCAGGATCCCTCCGAGTCCGCGACTTGTTCATCCTTTGCGCTTTGCTTCCAAGAGCTTCCTTCGGTTTTGTCATGTCTTGGGTTTTCCTTTGCCAAGGCATGCTTGGACTTTACGCCGCTAAGTCTACATTCTTGGACTTACGCTGTCAAGACTTGCCTTTGGACTTCCTTTGCCAAAATCCATTTGGACTTAATGCCGCCAAGACAACATGCTTGGTCTTACGCCGGCAAATCTTTACCTTGGACTTCTCTTGCCAAGATCATACTTGGACTTTGCCTTTACCTGTCACTTAAACATGTTCACCATTAGATCACAATTTGTTGCCTAACTTAAATGATTATCCAAACATCAAAACATATAAATGCTTGGGGCATTGTTGCACCAACAAGCTATACAAAACATTCGCCAAAGAATTGAAACTAGTCAGAGCCGGCAAAAGAGCTATGCGGATATGCGGCGTAGACCGTTGGAATTCGAAGTCGGGGATTCGGTATTCCTCAAGGTAGCCCCTATGAAGGGAGTGACGAGATTCGGAAGGAAGGGTAAGCTGAGTCCGCGCAATGTAGGATCGTATCCAATACTGAAGAGAGTCAGCAAGGTAGATTACGAGCTAGAGCTGCCTCAAGATATGTCGGCTATTCACAACGTGTTCCACGTTTCGATGCTCAAGAAGTGCATTTCCAGTACAGACCAAGTGATTGAGCCACAAATAGTGCAAGTTCAAGGGGACCTAATTTATGAAAGTCGGCCTATCCAGATACTAGACCGAGGAGTCAAAAGACTAAGGAATAAAGAGGTGCCCTTAGTGAAGGTCTTGAGGAAAAATCAACGGTACGAAGAAGCCACCTAGGAACGCGAGGAGGACATGAGACAGAAGTATCCAGAGTTGTTCTAAGTTTCGAAGATGAAACTTTTAAAAGGTATGAAGGACTGTAACGCCCGTAAAATTTCTAGCAAATTTTATAAGAATTGTTGCATGATTATAATGGGCTTTTATGTGGGCTCTTTCAAAAATAAAAGAGAATAGAGTTAAAAAGGATGCATGGCCCAGGGTTTGAACCCTGAACCTCCAAGCAGGTAACTAAACCTTAAGATGCATGTGATAACCAGAAGTCCAGCAGGGGTGTGCTGTTAGAAGGGTAAGATAAAGGATAGATAAGGGTAGGGGAGGCAAAGGGACACCTTCACTTAGAATAAATAGGAGTAAGTGAGGAGGCAAGAGAACAACAAATCATTCTCTCCTTCCTTCTTCTTCCTCCACCGAAACCCATCCTCTCCTTCTCCCATTTCCGAAAGCTCAAGAAGAAACAAAAGAGGCTTTGTCTTGACACCAAGGGTATAGTTCTTATAGTAAACCAAGCAAAAGGATGTAAGTAATCCCCTCACATGAAGTACAATTTGTTTCGAGTATTTGAATTTCCTAAGACCTTCCCTTGGAAGTTTCAGCCAAGTCTCTACCTATGTTTACTAGTGATCTTTCATGTCATGCTATATATATATATATATATATATATATATATATATATATATATATATATATATATATATATATATATATATATAATGTTAACATGATGTTAGTTAGATCTTGTGTTAGTATGTTGAGTGTTTGATTTCCTAAAAACCTTCCTTAGAGGTTTCGGCCAAGACCAAGAATTAGGGTTAGGAAGAAATTCCAAGCCCCTCTATGGTTGCTAAGAATCCCCCATGTTAGGTAGTATGTGATGGTATTGGTTATCATCCTTAAAAC
Source organism: Wurfbainia villosa (assembly GCA_025175895.1). Classification (NCBI taxonomy): domain Eukaryota; kingdom Viridiplantae; phylum Streptophyta; class Magnoliopsida; order Zingiberales; family Zingiberaceae; genus Wurfbainia; species Wurfbainia villosa. Next base: position 4,979,383 of record CM046005.1, read on the forward strand.
ATGCTTATGCTTACTAATGATCTTCCATGCCATGATATATATATATATATATATATATATATATATATATATATATATATATATATATATATATATATATATATATATATATATATATATATATATATATATATATGATGTTGACATGATGATAGTTACACTTTGTGTTAGTATGTTTGAGTGTTTGAATCCTTAAAACCTCCCTTAGAGGTTTCGGCCAAGACCAAGAATTAGGGTTAAGAAGAAATTCCAAGCCCCTCTATGGTTGCTAAGAATCCCCCATGTTAGGTAGTATGTGATGGTATTGGTTATCATCCTTAAAACATGCTTATGCTTACTAATGAACTTCCATGCCATGATGTATATATATATATATATATATATATATATATATGATGTTGACATGATGATAGTTAGATTTTATGATAGCATGATTTGTTTATGCCACTACCTTATGTCCATGTTAATTGTACTAATGTATGCTTATGTTATGCTCATTGCGTCTTGATGTACACGCTTATGGTTCATGTCCACTAGGGCACACCGACGTTATGCATGGCTTAAGTATGTATGATGAAATGCCTAAGAGACGCTTCCCTATGAATGGGGACTAAGAGCACTCTTTATGTTATGATAAGGAACATGATATGCTATTTTACTTTTGTATGACTTGTACTGGACCCTAGCAAGGTCCATGTGATCGGCTCCTACGTGCCCCTAGGTCGACGATCATAGTACAAACCTAGTATGGGATGGGCTCCTACGTTGCCCCTAGGTGGACGATCGTAGTACTGGCGTAGTACCCTAGTAGGTTCGGGATTAACTACCTCGGATCTATTTAGGGATGCACGCAAAATGATGTATGTGGTACAATGCCGGGCTCTCATGTTGAGATTTATGTTTAAGTACCTATAAAATATATGTTTTCAAAGAGCATCTTCCATATACCCAAGAGCATCTTGCATATACCTATTTCATGTCTATGTGATTGTCACTATTTTTATGAATTCCAGTCCTATATTCCTAAATGACCATGTCACGACTTTTATGTGAATGCTATGCCTATATGTTGTCTAGATGAACATGTCACTATTTTTATGAATTCTAGTCCTATGTTCCTAAATGATCATGTCACGACTTTTATGTGAATGCTATGCCTATATGTTGTCTAGATAAACATGTCACTATTTTTATGAATTCTAGTCCTATGTTTATAAATGATCATGTCACGACTTTTATATGAATGCTATGCATATATGTTGTCTAGATGAACATGTCACTATTTTTATGAATTCTAGTCCTATGTTCCTAAATGATCATGTCACGACTTTTATATGAATGCTATGCCTATATGTTGTCTAGATGAACATGTCACTACTCTATGTCTAATCCCTGATGTATGACTTTTGTGAGTAGGAAAGGATCTTACTAAGCCTATGTGATTATAGTTTCATGTTCCCCTTGTACTGCAGAAAAGGGTAAAGAATGGCTAAACTAAAGAGAGCAACAGGAGGGGCAAAGTGTGTGTGGCAGTGTCATGGTGGAAGAGATCTATTTTATGTTCCAAGACTTATGCATGTTCTAAAGTTTTGCATGTTAATTGTTAAGAGTTGATCACTACTTGATGTTTTGATGGTTGCTACTTGGTGTTGACTTAGATTTGTTTTGAGGGTTTATACTTGATGTGAAACTATACTCGTTTTGTTTATGAAACCTTGGCATGTTAAGCACTTGATTTAGTTAAAGAATTGCTAAGAACCATATTATTCTGATTGAATTGTTAGGTGATAGAGAACTATGTACCTAGATGATACTTTGAATTCCTCATTGATGCCCATGTACTCTATACTTGTATTTAGGCTCCTATAACTCCATTATGTTGATTATCATGGACTTGAACCAAGTAGTGTCCTTTATGAAATGATTATGCATGCTTAGTAGTCCACCTCCTACTCATAGTATACTATAAGTTGCAGTTAAAAGAACATGTAAAGTATGGCCGAAAGAAAAGCTTTAACCAATTATACCCAAACATGTTAAGCATACTCCCCTGATGTAAATGTTCACCTGTTACATAGTTAAGAATGTAGAGATATTTGCATGGTTGAAGGTAAATGCATGTTCCATTTTTTTTAAGTTTAAAGTCTTCCACTGTATATGCACGCATGTATGTTCGCGTTGCACCGCCCTTCCTCCCCTTCTAGATTATGAGAAAGGGCGGGCATGACAAGTTGGTATCAGAGCAGATCTGCCTTTCCACTACACACACATCAAGCTCCTATCCTATCGCTCTAAGTAAGAAATTCTATGCCTACTCTATTTATTTTATGTATGATAAGAAATGCTTTTAGTTTATATATGCATGAATATATGTATGATAATCTTATGCTAGCCTTATTATAATATATGAAGATAAGCATGGTTGGAAGACGCAGTAGTAGAGTCGATGAGAGAGCACCCCCACCTGATCTTATGAATGTGGTTACTGAACTCCAGCGTCAAGTCATAGAGGAGCAGCAAGTGATACATGCTTTAATGAACCAGCGAAGAAACCCTACTGCCCCACCAGCAGGCCCTGGCCCGATAGTTCGACAAGAAGCTTACCTAATCCAGTGGCAGAGGCTGAAGCCGAAAAATTTCTCTGGTACTGGTGAACCATGGGACTCCCAGGCCTGGTTCAAGACTATGGAAAGCATCGTAGAGCTACTGGATTGGCCCGAACATGAAAAGATTAAGTGCACATCGTTTTGTCTTTTGGGAGATGCCCGAATGTGGTGGGAAAGGGTTAAAGCAAGGAGGCAAGTGAATTAAATGAGATGGACGGACTTCAAATATGAATTTTTCGAAGAATTCTTCCATATGCGGGTGACAAACAAGCATTACGACGAGTTCACCGGGTTCCGACAAGGTGACCTCTCAGTTAATGAAGCTATAAAAAGATTCAATCGGCTCGCGTGCCTATGCCCAGAGTTGGTCAATACAGAAAGAGAAAGGGTCAGACTCATGCTGAAGATGCTCCGACACGAGATAGCTTTGAACGTGGTTGGAGGAGTTAATAGACCGCAGACCGCAGAGGAGCTGTTCAGTAGTGCCCTGATCACCGAGCACTTCCTGAACAATATTAACCAGCAAAATAAGGCACTGAGTGAAGGCAAGAGTCAAGCCCAGTCAGGAGGTCAGAAAACCCAGAGTACTTGGAAAGGAAACCACAATGGCAAGAGAGAGCAATGGAATGACTCTAAAGGTGGTCCAGTGAACAAGCAGCCCAAGATCCCTCAGTGTACTACATGCGGGAAGATTCATCCCGGAGTGTGCTACAAGGGCACGAATAGATGCTTCAGCTGTGGACTGGAAGAGCATAGAGTGAAGGACTGCCCTACTCAGGTTCAAGAACCTCCTCAACAGTATACCCAGTATAGGGGTGCTCCTCCACAACTACACCAGATGCAGGCTACAATCAAAGGTACTCAGATAAGCCAAGGGAGATTGGAAGCCCCGCCAGTTACGATGAATGCCAGGGTATTCTCTCTCACCAAAGAAGATGTGGCGAGCGCTTCTACAGTTGTCACAGGTCAGATATTTATTTTCATCCGACACTCTTGTATTATTTGATACTGGGGCAACACACTCATTTGTCTCTACACCTTTCACGAAGAAGATGGACATGCCACCACAAGCTTTCAATCTCAAGTTCTTAACGACACTGCCCTTGGGAGAAGTGATGCCATCTACTCCTATACTACGAGCTGCACCCATCAGAATCACAGACAGAGAACTCTATTGTGATCTGATAGTGCTCGACATGCAGGATTATGATATCATATTGGGCATGGATTTCTTAAGTAAGTACGGTGCTTTGATTGAGTGCCGTAAAAGAAAAGTGGTCTTCCAGCCAGAGGCAGAACCTATGTTTGAATTTATTAGAGAGCCAAGGAAAAGAATCGATAAATTTTTATCAGCTCTAAAGGCATGCAAGATGTAAGACAGTGGGTGCACTGGGTTTCTAGCACATGCGGTTGATACAAGTCAAGCCGAGGACCAGAAGCTAGAAGATGTCAGAGTTGTATGCAGCTACCCAGAGGTATTCCCAGATGAACTACCAGGGTTAGCCCCTGATAGAGAAATTGAATTTGAGATCGAATTGATTCCTGGTACTAACCTGATCTCTAAAGCACCTTACCGTATGACACTGGCTGAATTGAAGGAACTCCAGGGACAGCTACAGGAGTTACTCGACAAGGGACTTATACGCCCAAGTTGCTCTCCATGGGGAGCTCCAGTACTGTTGGTAAAGAAAAAAGATGGGTCTATGCGAATGTGCATAGACTACCGAGTGTTAAATAATGTGACGATCAAGAACAGGTACCTTTTACCACGGATTGATGCCCTGTTCGACCAGTTAAAGGGTGCCACCATCTTCTCTAAGATTGATCTGAGATCTGGCTATCATCAAGTGAAAGTCAAACCAGATGATATACCGAAGACGGCTTTCCGAACAAGATACAGACATTATGAGTTCGTAGTTATGCCTTTCGGAGTGACGAATGCACCTGCTATGTTCATGGATCTGATGAATCGGGTATTCTCGGCATTCCTCAAAAAATTTGTGATCATTTTCATCAACGATATCCTGATATATTCGAGAACCCAAGAAGAGCACGCCGAACACCTGAATATGGTATTGCAGATTCTTCAGGAAAAGAAACTGTTTGCAAAGTTCTCCAAATGCGAGTTCTGGCTCAATCAAGTATCATTTTTGGGTCACATTATATCCAAGCACGGAGTGATGGTAGACCCAATAAAGATTGAAGCTGTGAGTAATTGGAACAGGCCAAAGAATGCCAGCGAAACCCGAAGCTTTCTTGGGCTAGTAGGCTACTATAGGAAGTTTGTAGAGGATTTCTCTAGAATTGCCCCCCTATGACAACTCTCACCAGAAAGAACAAAAAGTATGAATGGACGGATGCCTGCAAGAAGAGTTTCACGGAATTGAAGAAGAGACTGACCAGTGCTCCAATCCTTACTCTTCCGGATAGTAACGAAGGCTTCGACATGTACAACGACGCTTCCAAGTTGGGACTCGGAGCTGTACTCATGCAGAACGGCAAGGTCATTGCCTACGCCTCTAGGCAACTCAAGGAACATGAAAGGAATTATCCCACTCACGATCTAGAGCTAGCGGTCATGGTCTTTGCTCTCAAAACATGGAGGCATTATCTATATGGGGCTCAGTGTAAGATTTATATAGATCACCAGAGTCTGAAATATTTCTTCACACAGAAAGACCTAAATATGAGACAACGCAGATGGCTCGAGCTCGTCAAGTACTATGACTGTGAGATCTTCTACCATCCAGGAAAATCGAACAAAGTGGCCGATGCACTCAGCAGGAAGTCCGGTGCCACCTTGATGTCTCTATCGGTATTATCTCGGCCCATAGAAAGGGAAATTATGTGTTACGGGGTTGAAATCATTTCCGGACGGCTTTCTACCATGACGATAGCACCGATGTTGTTCGACGATATATTAGAAAAGTAAGCCCGTGACCCGAGCATCCAAAGGATCAAGCAAGGGGTCCTAGAAGGAAAGGATGATGGATTTCGTATCGCTGACAGCGGAGTACTATACCTTAGGGATCACTTATGTATTCCCGACGATCCAGAGTTATGGAAGAGGATATTTGAGGAAGCTCACGGAACACCCTATGCGATGCATCCTGGATCCACCAAGATGTACCAAGATCTGAAAGGGAAATTTTGGTGGTTCGGTATGAAAAGAGATGTGGCTCAGTATGTCAGTACCTGCCTAACCTGCCAGAGGGTTAAAGCAGAACACCAGAGACCTGGAGGAACACTGCAGCCAATTCAAATTCCAGAATGGAAATGGGAAGATATTTCTATGGATTTCATTTGAGGACTACCCAAGACGATGAACGAATATGACGCTATATGGGTGATCGTGGATAGATTGACGAAGTCTGCCCACTTCTTAGCAATCAAGATGACCTACTCGACTGAGCAACTGGCTCAATTATATGCTAGGGAAATTATCAGACTACATGGGATTCCTAAGACCATCATTTCTGATAGAGATGGTCGCTTTATTTCCCATTTCTGGGAATGTGTTCAGAAGGCCCTTGGCATGAAGCTATTATTCAGTACTGTCTTTCATCCTCAGACTGACGGACAAACAGAAAGGGTGAACCAAGTACTGGAGGATATATTACGAGCTTGTGCCTTGGATTTCAAAGGGAGCTGGTGCCAATACTTATGCTTGGCAGAATTCACCTACAATAATAGCTACCAAGCTACTATTGGAATGACACCCTATGAGGCTCTATATGGGAGGAGATGTAGATCTCCTATATGCTGGTACGAGGGTGGTGAAAAGAAGGGGATGAGACTCCAAACAGATTTCATTGACGACACCACCCGAGCTATACATAACATCCGTCAAAGAATTGAAACTGCTCAGAGCCGGCAAAAGAGCTATGCAGATATGCGGCGTAGACCGTTATAATTCGAAGTCGAGGATTTGGTATTCCTCAAGGTAGCCCCTATGAAGGGAGTGACGAGATTTGGAAGGAAGGGTAAGCTGAGTCCGCGCTATGTGGGACCGTATCCGATATTGAAGAGAGTCAGCAAGGTAGCTTACGAGCTAGAGCTGCCTCAAGAGATGCCGGCTATTCACAACGTGTTCCACGTTTCGATGCTCAAGAAGTGCATTTCCAGTACAGACCAAGTGATTGAGCCACAAACAGTGCAAGTTCAAGGGGACCTAAGTTATGAAAGTTGGCCTATCCAAATACTAGACCGAGGAGGCAAAAGACTAAGGAATAAAGAGGTGCCCTTAGTGAAGGTCCTGTGGCAAAATCAACGGTACAAAGAAGCCACCTGGGAACGTGAGGAGGATATGAGATAGAAGTATCCAGAGTTGTTCTAAGTTTCGAAGACGAAACTTTTAAAAGGTATGAAGGACTGTAACACCCGTAAAATTTCTAGCAAATTTTATAAGAATTGTTGCATGATTATAATGGGCTTTTATGAGGGCTCTTTCAAAAATAAAAGAGAATAGAGCCAAAAAGGATGCATGGCCCAGAGTTTGAACCCTAAACCTCCAAGCAGGTAACTAAACCTTAAGATGCATGTGATAACCAGAAGCCTAGTAGGGGTGTCCTGTTAGAAGGGTAACAGAAAGGATAGATAAGGGTAGGGGAGGCAAAGGGACACCTTCACTTAGAATAAATAGGAGTAAGTGAGGAGGCAAGAGAACAACAAATCATTCTCTCCTTCCTTCTTCTTCTTCCTCCACCGAAACCCATCCTCTCCTTCTCCCATTTCCGAAAGCTCAAGAAGAAACAAAAGAGGCTTTGTCTTGACACCAAGGGTATAGTTCTTATAGTAAACCAAGCGAAAGGATGTAAGTAATCCTCTCACCTGCAGTACAAGTTGTTTCGAGTGTTTGAATTTCCTAAGACCTTCCCTTGGAAGTTTCGACCAAGTTGATGTTAACATGATGTTAGTTAGATCTTGTGTTAGTATGTTGAGTGTTTGATTTCCTAAATACCTTCCTTAGAGGTTTCGGCCAAGACCAAGGATTAGGGTTAGGAAGAAATTCCAAGCCCCTCTATGGTTGCTAAGGATCCCCCATGTTAGGTAGTATGTGATGGTATTGGTTATCATCCTTAAAACATGCTTATGCTTACTAATGATCTTCCATGCCATGATATATATATATATATATATATATATATATATATATGATGTTGACATGATGATAGTTAGACTTTGTGTTAGTATGTTTGAGTGTTTGAATCCTTAAAACCTCCCATAGAGGTTTCGGCCAAGACCAAGAATTAGGGTTAGAAAGAAATTCCAAGCCCCTCTATAGTTGCTAAGAATCCCCCATGTTAGGTAGTATGTGATGGTATTGGTTATCATCCTTAAAACATGCTTATGCTTACTGATGATCTTCCATGCCATGATGTATATATATATATATATATATATATGATGTTGATATGATGATAGTTAGATTTTATGATAGCATGATTTGTTTATGCCATTACCTTATGTTCATGTTAATTGTACTAATGTATGCTTATGTTATGCTCATTGCATCATGATGTACACGCTTATGGTTCATGTCCACTAGGGCACACCGACGTTAAGCATGGCTTAAGTATGTATGATGAAATGCCTAAGAGACGCTTCCCTATGAATGGGGACTAAAAGCACTTTTTATGTTATGATAAGGAACATGATATGCTATTTTACTTTTGTATGGCTTGTACCGGACCCTAGCAAGGTCCATGGGATGGGCTCCTACGTGCCCCTAGGTCGACGGTCATAGTACGAATCTAGTACGGGATGGGCTCCTACGTTGCCCCTAGGTCGACGATCGTAGTACGAGCCTAGTACCCTAGTAGGTTTGGGATTAGCTACCTCAGATCTATTTAGGGATGTGCGCAAAATGATGTATGTGGTACAATGCCAGGCCCTCATGTTGAGATTTATGTTTAAGTACCTATAAAATATATGTTTTCAAAGAGCATCTTGCATATACCCATGAGCATCTTGCATATACCCAAGAGCATCTTGCATATACCCATTTCATGTCTATGTGATTGTGACTATTTTTATGAATTCCAATCCTATGTTCCTAAATGACCATGTCACGACTTTTATGTGAATGCTATGCCTTTATGTTGTCTAGATGAACATGTCACTATTTTTATGAATTCTAGTCCTATGTTCCTAAATGATCATGTCACGACTTTTATGTGAATGTTATGCCTATATGTTGTCTAGATGAACATGTCACTATTTTTATGAATTCTAGTCCTATGTTCCTAAATGATCATGTCATGACTTTTATATGAATGTTATGCCTATATGTTGTCTAGATGAACATGTCACTATTTTTATGAATTCTAGTCCTATGTTCCTAAATGATCATGTCACGACTTTTATATGAATGTTATGCCTATATGTTGTCTAGATGAACATGTCACTACCCTATGTCTAATCCCTGATGTATGACTTTTGTGAGTAGGAAAGGATCTTACTAAGCCTATGTGCTTATAGTTTCATGTTCCCCTTGTACTGCAGAAAAGGGTAAAGAATGGCTAAACTAAAGGGAGCAACAGGAGGGGCAAAGTGTGTGTGGCAGTGTCATGGTGGAAGAGATCTATTTTATGTTCCAAGACTTATGCATGTTCTAAAGTTTTGCATGTTAATTGTTAAGAGTTGATCACTACTTGATGTTTTGATGGTTGCTACTTGGTGTTAACTTAGACTTGTTTTGAGGGTTTATACTTGATGTGAAACTATACTCGTTTTGTTTATGAAACCTTGGCATGTTAAGCACTTGATTTAGTTAAAGAATTGCTAAGAACCTTATTATTCTGATTGAATTGTTAGGTGATAGAGAACTATGTACCTAGATGATACTTTGAATTCCTCATTGATGCCCATGTACTCTATACTTGTATTTATGCTCCTATAACTCCATTATGTTGATTATCATGGACTTGAACCAAGTAGTGTTCTTTATGAAATGATTATGCATGCTTAGTAGTCCACCTCTTACTCATAGTATACTATAAGTTGCAGTTAAAAGAACATGTAAAGTATGGCCGAAAGAAAAGCTTTAACCAATTATACCCATGCATGTTAAGCATACTCCCCTGATGTAAATGTTCACCTGTTACATAGTTAAGAATGTAGAGATATTTGCATGGTTGAAGGTAAATGCATGTTCCATTTTTTTTAAGTTTAAAGTCTTCCGCTGTATATGCATGCATGTATGATCGCGTCGCGCCACCCTCCCTCCCCCTCTAGATTACGAGAAGGGCAGGCGTGGCACTTAGTGGTCTTCCAAGGATTCATGGAAACCTTGTCCACTAAGCACCTACCTTGGTCAACCTTAGGGATGACTTCCCTATTGACCTTGGCTTTCCTAGACCTAGTTTGTGTTCCATAATCAAATGGAACACTATGATAAGTCATCTTAGACTTAAGTTTGTGACCTAAATATTTCTTGCCCTTGGTTGACTCTTGTCTCCTATGCCCTAGGTTTTGACTTTACCTTCTAGATCCTAGAGTTTGACCATTTGACCTTTGTATTTGATTTGTCATTTTTGCAAGGGTCTTTTCAAGTTTCTCAAGCCTTGACCTCAAGGCTTGATTTTCCAACTCTAAATGCCCAATTTTTGAATTTTGATTTAATCCTTGGGCAGGTTCTTCTTAGGCATATGTCTAGTCCATTTGGGGTTAAAATCTAGGTGGTCCTCAATTTTCTTAATTCTTGCCCTAGGTAAAGTCTTGCTAGGGACATTAGTCTCAAATTTCTCCTTATTTGAAAAATTAACACTTTTAGCACCTAGACAAAAATATTTATTGTTCCTAGCATGCTTTTAATGTACAATAACAAGATTGTTAAAATTATTCCTAGAATACTTTTTGACATTTAAACTAGAAGGTGCATTATTAAAATATACCTTAGGGTTAGCCTTAGCTCCCCCTACATGTGATGCTCCTTCCTTATCTTTGATTTCCTTCTTTCTAGGACATTGACTTCTATAGTGCCCCTTCTTATGACACTTGAAGTATACTACGAGCTCCTTGGTCTTCTTGGTGGGGACACTAGTATCCTTTGACTTTTCTAGACTTTTAGGCACTGGTGGACTTTTCTTGACTTTCTTTGGGCACTTGCTCTTATAGTGCCCAAACTGTTGGTGCAATCGGCCCAGGTCACGATTAACCAGGACTCGAGTTTGACTCGAATGATGTTTTGATGTTCGACAAAAATATATGACAAATGAAATTGTCAAGGTAAAGTCCAAGTCATGGGTACTTGGCATGGAAAGTCCAAGTTGAACACTTGGCATTTGGTAAAGTCCAAGTCTTGAGTACTTGGCACATGAAAAGTCCAAGCATGGGTCTTGGCAATGTAAAAGTCCAACATGAGTTGACAAGGGAAAGTCCAAGCATGGTCTTGGCATTTGTAAAGTCCAAGCATGAGTCTTGGCATGAGAAGTCCAAGGGGTTTAATATTGGCTGCGTAAAGTCCAAGCGGGAGTCTTGGCAGCATAAGTCCAATGGTTGGTGGCGTAAAGTCCAAGCGGAGTCTTGGCGGCGTAAGTCCAATGTGCCTTGGCGGTGTAGACACCGTTAGCATGACATAGCCGATGGAAGCACCTGAAGGCTAGCGCGATGGATGAACAAGTCATGGAAGTCATGGGTACTTGGCATGGAAAGTCCAAGTTGAACACTTGGCATTTGGTAAAGTCCAAGTCTTGAGTACTTGGCACATGAAAAGTCCAAGCATGGGTCTTGGCAATGTAAAAGTCCAACATGAGTTGACAAGGGAAAGTCCAAGCATGGTCTTGGCATTTGTAAAGTCCAAGCATGAGTCTTGGCATGAGAAGTCCAAGGGGTTTAATATTGGCTGCGTAAAGTCCAAGCGGGAGTCTTGGCAGCATAAGTCCAATGGTTGGTGGCGTAAAGTCCAAGCGGAGTCTTGGCGGCGTAAGTCCAATGTGCCTTGGCGGTGTAGACACCGTTAGCATGACATAGCCGATGGAAGCACCTGAAGGCTAGCGCGATGGATGAACAAGTCATGGATGACTTGGAAGGATCCGAGAGGCGTGAGACTGATGGAGGTAGCTAGAAGGCTTAGGTCTAGGCTAAGGGTGGTCTAGCAAGTATGGGGACACCATACTTGGGTTAAAACCTCATCCCGAGTCAACTAGGGTTTGATCGGGAAAGTTATCAGCGATGCCGCCACTATTGGGTAGTCGACTGATAGACGAGCAGTCGACTGATCATGTGATCAATCGACTGTTGCTCGGATTTTCGGCCACAGAATGGAGTCTCACTCAACAGCTGAGACGAGCAGTCGAGTGATGGCTCATCAGTCGACTGATGGTCATGATCAGTCGACTGATGTCCTAGCCGTTGGATTTTTCCAGCGTGGATTACACCGTTGTCTCACAAGAATAGCAGATCATGACCGATGGTCCCGAGCAATGATCGATCGACCTTTTCCAAAGACAAAGTTGAAGCTATATAAGGAGCTCGTGATGGAGGAAAAGATAGCGATTTTCTTGAGCAAAATTGAAGGGGAAAGTTGGTGCTTTCCAGTCCTTCAAAGCTAGTTCAAGGCAATCAAAGATCAAGCAATCCAAAGCTCTTGTAAAGTGTTTTTCCTTTACTTGCATTTGTATTTCATTGTATTTGCTTGTATTCATTTGATTATTGTTGTAATCATTATTGTACGAGGTTTCTCCGCCTCCGGATTGTTCCGAGAAGGAGTGTTTATTAGTGGTTGTGTGTGCATCACTAGAGCTCGTAGAGCTCGATCCGTGGAGTAGGAACAGTGCGGTTTTGAACCACGTTATATCCTTGTGTTCGTGTGTAATTGTCTATTTCGTTATTGTTATCATTATCTATACGCTAATCTAAATTGTAGACACGAACGAGATCGAATTCCATCTACAAACGAAGAAACGCTATTCACCCCCCCTCTAGCCGTTACAAGGGTCCTAACAAGTGGTATCAGAGCTCGGGGCTCTTCTACGGATTAACAACCCGGAGTCAAGAAGCTAGAGGAAAGAATATGGATTTCCAAGAAAAATTGGGTGATGACGTCAACATTCCACCTTCCTTCAACCGTGAACATTTTGCGTATTGGAAAGGTAGGATGGAATATTTTCTAATGACAAGTATCAAAAATTGGTTTGCCGTGACTATAGGTTTTGAGGCTCCGAGAGGAGAGAACGGCGAAATTCTCAAAATGAAGCGATGGACCGAGGAGCAACGGGAAAAATTCAAGACAACCGTTAAGGTAACAAAAATATTGATTAACTTGATACCTAACGACATTTTGTCCAGATTAGGAAGCTATAGGGATGCCAAGGAGTTGTGGAACAAGTTGATCAAGTTCCACGACAATCCCAAATCGGTCCAAGAAGACTTGGAAGAGGAGGAGACCGAAGAAGAATCATCATCATCCTCACAAGAAAGTGAGGAGTCAACTTCCGGATCGGAAGAGGTGGAGGAAGTGGAAGAAGCATCCACCTCAAGGATTGAGGGGGAGGAGAGAACCTCCATACTGGAACATCAAGAAGAAGCTTCGATTTCCGATCAAGATGAAGAAGCCCAAAGTCCAATTCCGGTCTCTACCACCGAACTAGGTAACTCAAGCAATTTGATTTTAAATAAAAAACATATAATTTGCTTTGAGTGTAGGGAATCCGGGCACTACAAGAGTAAGTGCCCAAAAAGGGTAAAGAAGGCTCAACCGGCACCAAAAGTCAAGGATGTCGGTCCCCAAAGTCAAAAGAGCAAGGAGCATATCATATGCTTCAAGTGCAACTCAAAGGGGCATTACCGGAATCATTGCCCAAGGGGGAAGAAGAAAGGGCAAGAAGGAGCAACACAAGTAGGGGGAGCCTCCAAGGCAAACCCTAAGGTAAAATTCATTAATGCACCTTCAATTTCTAGGGATAAGAAGTATGCTAAGAATAATTTTAATAGTCTTGTTATTGTACATGAAAAGCATGCTAGAAATAATAGACATATTTGTTTAGGTGCTAAAAGTGTCCACTTAGGAAATAAGAAGAAATTTGGGACTAATGTCCCTAAAAATATTTTACCTAGGGAATCTATCAAGAAAATAGCAGAACACCTAGGGTTTAACCCTAAATGGACTAGGCATATGCCTAGAAAGGACAATGCCCATGGTTTAAACCAAAACTCAAAAATTGAGCAATTAGAATTGGAGAACCAAGCCTTGAGGTCAAGGCTTGAGAAACTAGAAAAGACCCTTAGCAATATACAAACTCAATTTAAAGGGTCTAATGATCAAAAGTCTAAGTCTAGATCTCAAAGTCAACATCTAGGACCTCAAAGTCGAAAGTCAACCAAGGGCAAGCAAGGTTTGGGTCACAATCCTAAGCCTAAGGTGGCTTACCATAGTGTTCCATTTGATTATGGAACACAAACTAAGTCTAAGAAGACCAAAGTTACTAGGGAAGCTATCCCTAAGAGTAACCATAGTTTGTGCCTAGTGGCTAAGGTTTCTAGGAAACCTAGGGTGGCCACTAAGAAGGTTGCAAGGGGAGTTACCCCTAGAGTCAACCTAGATAAGACCAAAATGACCAAGGCTAATAAGCCTAGGAGGGTCATTAGGAAGGTATCTAGAGAGATTATCCCTAAGAAATACTTAATTAACCCTAGGAGCTCAAATAGGTTTTGGGTTCCTAAGAGCGTGATTTATTCACGCTAGATGGGGTTAGGGTGTGCCAACCTTGATTGGATGGGTAGTTAACTCAACCATGATTAAGGTGACACTTTAGGATATTTTCAGGGTTATGGTTACCTTGGAAATACATTTGAGCCTTAATCCTAAAGGATTTTAGGATGTGTCAATATATTTCTTGAAAACATGAAAATCAATAAAATTGGCACAATCTAGATTTAGAGGTCATAGTGTGTAACTTTGATTGTTGGCACACTTTAGAAGTTCATGTTTCAAGAAAAGTGTGTTTAAGATGTAAACGTAACATCAAGAGTGATACTCAAGTGCCACACAACTTGATGTCTTGTACTCACCATGCTTCATGTGTTTTACCATATGTTTGCATGGAAGGAATGTCTAGGATGGATTGCATCTCACAAAACAAGTCTTTTACCTTGATTGTTTATTTCAACACTTAGAAAGGGTGAGATGTTAGGATTTGGAAATCATTGAATGTTAATGTTTGCAAAAATGAAATAAAACATTTAAATACATTAACGAATACATGAATATAAGTAGAACATCAATGTGTTCGATATACAAGAATAAACATGATAAAATGGAATAAATTAGATGAAGAAATCGAAATTTTCAGAATTGGAAATCAGATATCAGTCGACTGATACAGTTATCAGTCGACTGATAACACTGTAGCGCGATACGATGCGGTCATCAGTCGAGTGCTGGCTTCATGACTCGACTGCTTGAACATCAGTCGACTGATGGTACTGTTCACCGAGGCCGAGGGGGCATCAGTCGAGTGCTCGCTCATCAGTCGAGTGGTGACAACACCAGTCGACTGATGAGCCACATCAGTCGACTGATGTTATCAGCACGCCAGCGAAGGTTCATCACCGATTGCGGGCGAGCCGATCGTCCGATCGGCC
Organism: Wurfbainia villosa; assembly: GCA_025175895.1. Classification (NCBI taxonomy): domain Eukaryota; kingdom Viridiplantae; phylum Streptophyta; class Magnoliopsida; order Zingiberales; family Zingiberaceae; genus Wurfbainia; species Wurfbainia villosa. The sequence continues at coordinate 4,994,574 of CM046005.1, forward strand.
AAGAACTCGGTAATAAACCGTGATCAGTCGACTGATGCTGCACATTAGTCGACTACATCGCGATTTTATAACGCCGAACCGCTAGGGTTCGACGTCTTCACGCGATGCTCCTTCGTGTTCCGCTTCCTCTCCGATCGCCGTCCCTGTCTCTGACCGATCCTTCCGGGCGTGCCAGCCTCCCAAGGTTTTAGGGTTCCGGCGTTTGAGTCCTCCGGCGAACTTTCCGATGACTCCCTCAGCGATATCTGAGCATCCCATCGTCACACCTCCAAATGGCACCTAAGTAAGACTTTTCTTACCCAAAATCCTAATTCTTCTTCCTATTGTAATTTAGTTCTATCTAATCATGTATTATTGTCCTTGCATGTCATATTATTACATTGCATTCATAATAGGAGAGCCCATAGGAATGATCCACCCGAGAGTGAATCTCAATTGTACCAACCTATGTTGGTTAGGTACATCGATAGGGACTTTTTAATCGCCATTGTAGTGATGTCATGGAATTAGTTGCATACTATAATCTCATGAAAATTGTCTTATGCACGCATCCCATTAACGATGACCTCCTTAAGGAGTTTTATCAGAACCTAAAAAAGGTAGATGACGGCCCTACCTACACTACTCGCATTGCAAAATGCGAGTTAGAGTTCACTCCTGCGATACTGCAGGAGTTTCTCGAGTGTAAGCCGTCGGATGACACCTTTATTTTTTACCCTACCATGGATTTTCCTTTACCCGAGCCTTTTGACCATATCTCTATGGAGTCCATGCATGAGCATATCTTTGGTCATCCTCGTCCACCGGCCCAAAATTTATTCCCTATTAGTGAGTTATCTGCACCTGACAATGTACTTTACAAGGTCATTGTTGGGTGTTTTCTTCCTATCGTCACTCGGGGTCTGGCCAAGATCCGGCCTCCCCATCTCTTCCTACTATACGCCATGCGTCATAGGTTAGACATCAACTTTGCACTAAATATGTTTCACTGCATTGTGTATTTCACTTCCCCTGTACAAGGGAAAGTGCATATGCCATATGGTCACCTCATCACAGCATGACTAGAGTCCGTAGGCATTAATATTCATAGGGGTTCTCTGAGAGCGCTCTCTGAGGTGTATGACTGCATATCGATTCACAACTTCTCGTTAGCGAAGCTGCAGATGGGGCCTGGATAGATGGAGTTGGCGCCTCGACCACCACCCAGGGCATGCAGAGAGCCTCCTCCGGTACCCAGAGATGCGACAGAGGACTATGAGGATGTAGACGCCGCTGATGAGGAGGATCAACTGCCACCAGATGCATCAGCGGCAGGTCCATCAGATCGTCGTGGCCAGCTGGAGTCCAGATTCCAGGACTATCAGCAGATGATTGACTCTAGGCTGTCAGAGATCTTAGCAGGCCAAGCATCCTTCGGCACACGTCTTGATCGGATGGAGGAGTCCCAGAGCCGCATCGAGCAGCGTGAGCTTGATATGTTTGAGATGATGCGGGCCTGGACGTTGAGTCAGTAGCCTCCTCCACCGCCACCTCCTGCAGACGACTAGATATAGAGGCTGTTAGATTTTCTTTGGTTTTTAGTTTTTGTAGTGAGATTGAGCATATCCAATCTCCATTTTGAATGTAAAAGACTGAAATCTTTTAAATTAAATGAAATTTTTGTTTGAGAAAATCTTGTGTGTTTGAATGAGTGTTTGTATTATTGTATTAGCTTATGGAAGTTGTTATATCATGACGTGAAATTGCATCTTATCGTATACCATGTCATATAATTGTTTAGGATTGTTTTAGATGTCATGTTGTCTTAGATTATATCACATGCCATGACATCATGATCATTGGTCCTGCTTATTTCTTTTGCTATCTTCATGCCATGATCATTTCATGCATTTAATTGATTAAAATTGAACTAAGGACAATGGCATGACTTGGAGTCCCATTCATAAGGGAATCAAGTAGGGTTGCCTTAAAAAATGCATGAAATCCTAGATTAAATGAACCAAAATCCACATCTCACATCAAATTGACATGTATGTGTACTTCTACACCCTAGATACATGTGAGATGCTAGGATATGAGTTACGTTCAAGGTGCGTAGTTTTTGCATCTAGTTGAATCCAAACTCGTATTAATTCAACATGTGGATCATTAGGAAAGCTTGGGTACAAGCCATGTGCATAGAGCCCAAGGAAAATGATCCAAAATAGGTTTTTAAAAACATTTTAAAATCATTTTGAAAAACCTTGGTAAAGTCTATCTTTTGATAGCAATCACCATTGATGAGATTAATACAAAGTGAGCTTAAACTTTAAAGTTTTTAGTCACTTTTGGATTTTGTATCAATCTCCTATTTTGATGGTAAAAATATTTTTCCAAAATTTTTCACTGGTTGTATGTGTGATAAGTAATATACGTATCAAGTTTCGTGATTTTTTGCTTTACGTAGAATTACTTATGAATTTACAAAAGTCGAGTCTGATTTCTGAAAATCAGGTTTTGATTATCGCTATCATTGCCTCTAATCTGATCGATCGATGGGCAGCGTTGACTCGATCAGAATAAAGATCACTCGATCATTGTTTCGTGTCGCCGATCGATGGACACATCACCGATCGTCGGTAGAGTCGAGTCGATGATCTGATTTCGGGGTAACCAAAGTTGTTTAACCCGATTTCAACTGCGGTTAAGGTCCCTAACCACTCCTGACCCTAGGACATGCTTTAGGAAGCATGGTGAAGGGTGAAAGTCCATTGGATATGGATTAGGAGAGGTGTTTAGGGTTTGTATCAATTTTAAGGTGTTGGGAAGTTCAATGTTGAATTTTTTAACCTTAATTTTGATGGTTTAGAGTTCCTATTGGCTTAGGGACTTCCCAAGGACATTGTTGGTGCAATGGTCAAGGGGGGGCAAGCCTTTAGGGGGAGGCATCCATCTTGGAGTGATGGATGTTATCAATTTGGAAAATTGATGGATTTGTAGAAACCTAGTTTGGAAATTGGGAATGTGTATAGGATTGCCTCTCTTGAGTGATATGAGACTTATCACTAAGAAGATGATAGACATCCTAGGTATTTTTGGACAAAGGGAGAGATTGTAAGATCTCATTGGGCCATGAGACATTGACCTCCTTGGAGAGATAACCTTTTGATGTATGTCAAAAAGGGGGAGAATATGTTTGGGAAAATATTTGGGATCACCAATTTGGAATAATTGGTAAGAGACTTGAGTTAGCGGTCTAACTCAAATGTTTTGGTTTTTGTCAAACATCAAAAAGGGGGAGATTGTTGGTAATCGACCTGTGTCACGACACCAGACTCGAGTTTGACTCGAATGATGTTTTGATGTTCGACAAAAGTATATGACAAATGAAATTGTCAAGGTAAAGTCCAAGTCATGGGTACTTGGCATGGAAAGTCCAAGTTGAACACTTGGCATTTGGTAAAGTCCAAGTCTTGAGTACTTGACACATGAAAAGTCCAAGCATGGGTCTTGGCAATGTAAAAGTCCAACATGGGTTGGCAAGGGAAAGTCCAAGCATGGTCTTGGCATTTGTAAAGTCCAAGCATGAGTCTTGGCATGAGAAGTCCAAGGGGTTTAATATTGGCTGCGTAAAGTCCAAGCGGGAGTCTTGGCAGCATAAGTCCAATGGTTGGCGGCGTAAAGTCCAAGCGGAGTCTTGGCGGCGTAAGTCCAATGTGCCTTGGCGGTGTAGACACCGTTAGCATGACATAGCCGATGGAAGCACCTGAAGGCTAGCGCGATGGATGAACAAGTCATGGATGACTTGGAAGGATCCGAGAGGCGTGAGGCTGATGGAGGTAGCTAGAAGGCTTAGGTCTAGGCTAAGGGTGGTCTAGCAAGTATGGGGACACCATACTTGGGTTAAAACCTCAACTAGGGTTTGATCGCGGGAAGTGGTTTAGCGCCCACTATCGCGGTGATCGATAGGCGATCGGCCCGATCATGTGATCGGATCCGATGATGCTCGGATTTTTGGCCACAGAATGGAGTCTCACTCGACTGCTGAGACGAGCAGTCGAGTGATGGCTCATCAGTCGACTAATGGTCATGATCAGTCGACTGATGTCCTAGCCGTTAGATTTTTCCAGCGTAGATTACACCGTTGTCTCACAGCAACAGTGTGATCAGTCGACTGATGGTCCCGAGCAATCGACTGATCGACCTTTTCCAGCACAGGTTGAAGCTATATAAGGAGCTCGTGATGGAGGAAAAGATAGCGATTTTCTTGAGCGAAATTGAAGGGGGAAGTTGGTGCTTTCCAGTCCTTCAAAGCTAGTTCAAGGCAATCAAAGATCAAGCAATCCAAAGCTCTTGTAAAGTGTTTTTCCTTTACTTGCATTTGTATTTCATTGTATTTGCTTGTATTCATTTGATTATTGTTGTAATCATTATTGTACGAGGTTTCTCCGCCTCCGGATTGTTCCGAGAAAGAGTGTTTATTAGTGGTTGCGTGTGCATCACTAGAGCTCGTAGAGCTCGATCCGTGGAGTAGGAACCGTGCGGTTTCGAACCACGTTATATCCTTGTGTTCGTGTGTAATTGTCTATTTCGTTATTGTTATCATTATCTATATTCCGCTGCGCTAACGAAATTGTAGACACGAACGAGATCGAATTCCATCTACAAACGAAGAAACGCTATTCACCCCCCCTCTAGCCGTTACAAGGGTCCTAACACAAACTCCCTACACTCAAACTCCCTACACTCAAAACACATTATATGAATTTTATTTTGAAACAGTGTGTTTGAGTTACCTTCCATGGTAGGGGAGTCCCGAGCTTCCTTTTCCTCTCGACCGGAGGTGGATGGCTCTTCTTGAGGTTCCTCCGGTGTGGAAGATCTAATCTCCTCCCCCTCAATCCTAGAGGTGGAGGCTTTTTCCAATTCCACCTCCTCTACCGATTCGGATGTTGACTCTCTATCACCATCCGAATCCTCACTTTCTTGTGAGGTTGATGTGCTTGCTTCCTCGGTCTCTTCCGATTGAGCTGATGAGCACTATTTGTTGGTGCAGTAGGCACCTGAATCGAACATGAGTTTTGATTATAGCAAATACACAAAGTTAAGTGCATTTTGTTATCTCACGAGCTGAATCAAGTATGCAGAAATGCTAATTTAAGCCGAAGGTCAACGACACTCGGAGAGAACCGTAGTGGTCGGGCGACACCGGGAGGACTTCGGAGGGAGCCGAAGGAATCAGGTGGAGACCGAAAGCAAGGCTTCAAAGGTAATTATTGAGGTAAGCTCGTGTGAGTGAGCGTAAGTAAGGTCGAGTCCTCCATACGGGGACATCCTTAGGCGATGATCCGACTAAGACTTCCCATGGAAGGTCTATGTTGAGATTGGACGGCACGTGGCCGTCGAATTCACTTATATTTCGAGCTAACTCTTTATTACAGTCGAAAATTCTAGCAATCAGTTCAACCGGCCAAGGATTAGTTCAACTGCTGAGCCATCAGTTCAATCGGCCAAGGATCAGTTCAATTGCTGAGCCATCAGTTCAACCGATGGTCAAGGATCAGCCTCGAGGAGTTAAGCTTTATCACCATTTTTCAAGGAGTCTTGTGCCCAATTCCTATTGGTTGAAGATCCTCTCAAAAAGGGGCTCAAAGGCTATAAAAGGAGAGCCTCTCCTAGGGTTTTTCATCAACTCTAAGTGCTCAAAAGCCTCTGCAACTCTGCGATTCTCCGATTTAATTTTACGAAGTCCGCACAACAACCCTAGCTTAGTTTCTATTCTTTAGTTATTGATATTTTACTTTGTCGTCTCTTTAATATTGCAATTCCTTTTATTAATCGAGGTTTTCTATCGTTGCACTTTACATTAATAGAAGAGAGGGTTTGTCTCTCTATCTTTTCTTTCTAAGGTTTTTTGTAATCATCAACTCCTACCTCCAACGAGGAGGAGTATTTTTAGTGAATTGCCCTCCGTGCGTGATCAAGGATCACTAGGACCTTGGAGTAGTAGCCGAAGGCTACGAACCAAGTAAAAACCCATTTGTCTCTCTTATGTTTAATTTTATTTTCCGCTGCATTTAATTGTTTTGAAATGAATTCGAACGAAAGAAAAGGTTTATCTCTATTCACCCCCCTCTAGCGATCCGCTTCGATCAAACACTCTTGTCCTTTAGGCTTCTCATGGAGTCTTGCCACTTGGCTCCATAGTTCTTTGGCATCCATGTGTTCACCTAAGCTACACAAAATGACATTAGGAAGCAAATCAATAATAAATTTTGCTACCTTCTGTTTTTTCTCGAATCTTTGGAGTTGTTCCTCACTCCATCTCTTCATCTTGAGGAATCCTCCTTGGGTCCTCTTGGGTATTGGAATCCTTCCATTAGGATGGACCACTCCTCAAAGTCCCTTATCATCAAGAAATCTTCAATTCTTGTCTTCCATTGCCTAAACCCTTCTTGTCCACAGAAGGTATATGGGATTGGGGTGTTGATGTCCCAACCCAAATTCTCTTGAATTTTCATCTAGTTCCTCTTCACCCTCTAGTGTCTTCACTCTGGGTTGTTAATCCGTAGAAGAGCCCTGAGCTCTGATACCAATTGTTGAGGATTTGGTGGCCGCTAGAGGGGAGGGGGAGGGGGTGAATAGCTTCGTCGCTTATCGATGGAATTGATTCATGTTTGATCGTCTACACTCTTGTTAGAATAGCGGAATAGTAATAATAAATAGAAATAACAAGAAACACAATCACAACTCAAGATATAACGTGGTTCGGAACCGAATGGTTCCTACTCCATGGATTGAGCTCTAAAGAGCTCTAGCGATGTCATAAACACCACTAAACAATAAACTCCTTCTCGACAACATGTCGGAGGCGAAGAAACCTCTTACAAGATATTACAACAGTAATACAAGTAGAACAAGCAAATACAAATGAAAATGTAAAGAGCACTTTATAATCTAGGGTTTTGAGCACTTGCTTGTTGGTTGCTTGGATGAGCTTGAAGGACCCTAAAATGCACCTGCAATTCGCCTTCAAATTGCCTCACCAAAGCTCCCAAAGAACCAATACCGAAATCTTCTCGAGCTCCTCTTTTTAACCTACATCGGGCTGAATTTTTACCTGGCAGTCGACTGCCAAAATCCCCAGTTCGACTGCCAACACTGTTGTCATGAGACAACAGCTCGATCCACACTGGAAAAATTCCAACGGATCTCTTGGCAGTCGACTGATGACATCACCAGTCGACTGCTAACGTCCATAGCCGACTACCCAGTCGGCTATGAAGAATTCTGTGGTCGCGGCTGAAAGATCCCGTCCAGCAGTCGACTGCCAAGGCATTTTTAGCCCTTAACCGACAGTCGAACTCTAGTCGACTCATGGAAGTCAAACTGGCCATATTGCCAGTCGACTACCAACATCAAACATGAGGTTTTAACCCAAGTATGGTGCCCCCATACTTTCTAGACCACCCTTAGCCTAGACCTAAGCCTTCTAGCCACCTCTATCAGCCTCGCGCCTATCGAATACCTCCAAGTCATCCATGACTTGTTCATCCATATGCTAGCCTTCAGGTGCTTCCAACGACTATGTAATGCTAACGGTGTCTACGCCGCCACGACACATTGGACTTATGCTGCCAAGACTCCGCTTGGACTTTACGCCGCCAACCATTGGACTTATGCTGCCAAGACTCCCGCTTGGACTTTACGCTATCAATATCAAATCCCTCGGACTTCTCAAATGCCAAGACTCAAGTTTGGACTTTCCCTTGCCAATCCATGTTGGACTTTCCATGCCAAGACCCATGCTTGGACTTTTCCTTGCCAAGACCCATGCTTGGACTTTACATGCCAAGTACTCAAGACTTGGACTTTCCATGACATGGTCAACCCTAGTCAACCATCAAAATCCCCCTCGAGTCAAACTCGAGTCCGGTCAATCATGACCCGGGTCGATTGCACCAACAATCTCCCCAAAATATTATCAGATATCAATGTTAAAACATCAATGTCAAACCTTCATGTCAAACATCAAAACATCGCTCAAGTCAAACTCGAGTCCGGTCAATCGTGACCTGGGCCAATTGCACCAACAATCTCTCCCTTTTTGATGTTTGACAAAACCACATACCTTTGAGTTAGAACACTAACTCAAATCTTCTTACCAATTATCCCAAATTGATAATACCATAAATTCTCCCAAACATTCTCTCCCTTTTTGACTAACATCAAAAAGGTTCTCTCCAAGGAGGTCAATATCTCATGTCCCAATGAGATCTTACAATCTCTCTCTTCGTCCAAAAATACCTAAGATGCCTACAATCTTCCTATTGATAAGTCCCATATCACTTAAGAGAGGCAATCCTACAATCTCTCTCAATTTCCAAATTGGGTATCTCAAAATCCCATTTCTCCCCCTCATGAGGAAAAATAACATCCATCATCCCATGATGGATACCTCCCCTTAAAGGCTTGCTCCCCCTTGACCATTGCACCAACAATGTCCTTGGGAAGTCCCTAAGCCAAGAGGAACTCTAAAACATCAAAATTAAGGTCCAAAGTTCAATATAGAACTCTCCCACACCTTAAATTTGATACATCATCCTAACAACTCTTCTAATCCCTATCCAATGGATTTTCACCATTTATAATACTTCCCAAAGCATATCCTAGGGTTAGGAGTGGTTAGGGAACTTTACCGTAGCTGAAAACAGGCTAAACAACCTTGTTTTTTCCCGAAATCAGCCTGCCAATCGACTTTATCAGGCAACAGTTGACTTCCATCAGGCGGCAGTCGACTGATAACTGAAATTCAAAATTTTAATTATCAGAAATGAATTTCAAAAATTCATAAATAATTATACGTAATTCGAAAAATCATGAAACTTCATACATATAATACTTATGATCAATACAATGGGTGAAAAATGTTAGAAAGATATTTTACCCATTAAAATAGGAGATTGATACAAAGTTCAAAAGTGAAGAAAAACTTCAATGTTTTAGCTCACTTTGTATCAACTTCATCAATGGTGATTGCTATCAAAAGATAGACTTCACTAAGGTTTTTCAAAATGATTTTAAAATAGTTTTAAAACCTTATATTGGATCATATTCTTTGGGCTTAATGTACATGGCTTGAACATAAGCTTTTCCAATGATCCACTAATAACATAAGATGAGTTTTAGTTCATCTAGATGCAATAACTATGCACCTTGAACTTAACTCATATCCTAACATCTCACATGTATCTAGGGTGTATAAAATACACATATATATCAATGTGATGTGAGATGTGGGTTTTGTTCTCCTAATATAGGGTTTCATGCATTTCTCTAAGGCAACTCTACTTGATTCCCTTATACATGAGACTTCAAGTCAAGCCATGCCCTTAAATCAATTTTAATCAAATTAAATGCATGAAATGATCATGGCATAAATGATAGCATAAGTAAAGCATGACCAATGATCATGATGTCATGACATATGAATAAATCTAAATACACATGACATAAAAACCTAAATCCTAAGCATGATCATGACATATAAATAGTAAAAATAAACATGATGTCATGACATGGTATATGGCAAATAAAACATGGCAAATAAAATGTATAGATATAATAATACCTAAATTTCAATATTAATTTCCATTTGTTACAATTAATCTCATTTTGCCATATTATCAATTATCTCCCAAATGTGCCAAAAACCCAAAATGGCACACTAAGACCTCTAAACCTAAATTGTGCCAATTTGATTGATTTTTCATAATTCCAAAAATATATTGGCACATCCTAAAATCTTTTAGGATTTAAATTCAAATCTATTTCCAAGGTATCCATAACCTTGAAAATATCCCAAAGTGTCAACTTTGCTATGGTTGGATTAGCTACCCTTCCAATCAAGGTTGACACACCTAAACCCATCTAGCGTAAATCGATCATGCTCTTAGGAACTCAAAACCTATTTGAGCTCCTAGGGTTTACTGGGTATTCCTTAGGGATGACCTCTCTAGATACCTTCCTAATGACCCTTCTAGGCTTGTTAGCCTTGGTCATTTGGGTCTTGACTAGGTTAACCTTAGGAATTGCCTCCCTAGTAACCTTCTTAGTGGTCTTTCAAGGATTCATGGAAACCTTGGCCACTAAGCACCTACCTTGGTCAACCTTAGGGATGACTTCCCTATTGACCTTGGCTTTCCTAGACCTAGTTTGTGTTCCTTAATCAAATGGAACACTATGATAAGTCATCTTAGACTTAGGTTTGTGACCCAAACCTTTCTTGCCCTTGGTTGACTCTTGTCTCCTATGCCCTAGGTTTTGACTTTGACTTCTAGACCCTAGAGTTTGACCATTTGATCTTTGCATTTGATTTGTCATTTTTGCAAGGGTCTTTTCAAGTTTCTCAAGCCTTGACCTCAAGGCTTGATTTTCAAACTCTAATTACCCAATTTTTGAATTTTGATTTAATCCTTGGGCATGGTTCTTCTTAGGTATATGTCTAGTCTATTTGGGGTTAAAACCTAGGTGATCCTCAATTTTCTTAATGCTTGCCCTAGGTAAAGTCTTTTTAGGGACATTAGTCTCAAATTTCTCCTTATTTGAAAAATTAACACTTTTAGCACCTAGACAAAAATATTTATTGTTCCTAGCATGCTTTTCATGTACAATAGCAAGATTGTTAAAATTATTTCTAGCATACTTTTTGACATTTAAACTAGAAGGTGCATTATTAAAATATACCTTAGGGTTAGCCTTAGCTCCCCCTACATGTGATGCTCATTATCTTTGATTTCCTTCTTTCTAGGACATTGACTTCTATAGTGCCCCTTCTTATGACACTTAAAGCATACTACGAGGTCCTTGGTCTTCTTGGTGGGGACACTGGTATCCTTTGACTTTTCTTGACTTTTAGGCACCGGTGGACTTTTCTTGACCTTCTTTGGGCACTTGCTCTTATAGTGCCCAAACTCCCTACACTCAAAACATATTATATGAATTTTATTTTAAAACAGTGTGTTTGAGTTACCTTATATGGTAGGGGAGTCCCGAGCTTCCTCTTCCTCTCGACCGGAGGTGGATGGCTCTTCTTGAGGTTCCTCCGGTGTGGAAGATCTAATCTCCTCCCCCTCAATCCTAGAGGTGGAGGTTTTTTCCAATTCCACCTCCTCTACCGATTTGGATGTCGACTCTCTATCACGATCCGAATCCTCACTTTCTTGTGAGGTTGATGTGCTTGCTTCCTCGGTCTCTTCCGATTGAGCTGATGAGCACTCTTGTCCTTTGGGCTCCTCATGGAGTCTTGCCACTTGGCTCCATAGTTCTTTGGCATCTATGTGTTCACCTAAGCTACACAAAATGACATTAGGAAGCAAATCAATAATAAATTTTGCTACCTTCTTGTTTTTCTTGAATCTTTGGAGTTGTTCCTCACTCCATCTCTTCATCTTGAGGAATCCTCCTTGGGTCCTCTTGGGTATTGGAATCATTCCATTAGGATGGACCACTCCTTAAAGTCCCTCATCATCAAGAAATCTTCAATTCTTGTCTTCCATTGCCTAAACCCTTCTTGTCCATAGAAGGCATATGGGATTGGGGTGTTGATGTCCCAACCCAAATTCTCTTGAATTTTCATCTTGTTCCTCTTCACCCTATAGTGTCTTGGCTCTGGGTTGTTAATTTGTAGAAGAGCCCTGAGCTCTGATACCAATTGTTGAGGATTTGGTGGCCGCTAGAGGGGGGGGAGGGGGTGAATAGCTTCGTCGCTTATCGATGGAATTGATTCGCGTTTGATCGTCTACACTCTTGTTAGCACAGTGGAATAGTAATAATAAATAGAAATAACAAGAAACATAATCACAACGCAAGATATAACATGGTTCGGAACCGAATGGTTCCTACTCCATGGATTGAGCTCTAAAGAGCTCTAGCAATGCCATAAACACCACTAAACAATAAACTCTTTCTCGACAACATGTCGGAGGCAGAGAAACCTCTTATAAGATATTACAACAGTAATACAAGTAGAACAAGTAAATATAAATGAAAATGTAAAGAGCACTTTACAATCTAGGGTTTTGAGCGCTTGCTTGTTGGTTGCTTGGATGAGTTTGAAGGACCCTGAATTCACCTGCAATTCGCCTTTAAATCGCCTCAACAAAGTTCACAAAGAACCAATGCCGAAATCCTCCTCGAGCTTCTATTTTTAACCTGCATCGGGCTGGATTTCTGCTTAGCAGTCGCTTGCCAAAATCCCTAGTTCGACTGCCAACATTGTTGTCATGAGACAACGGATCTATCCACACTGAAAAAAATTCCAACGGATCTCTTGGTAGTCGACTGATGACATCACTAGTCGACTGTTAACGTCCGTAGTTGACTTCCCAGTTGGCTACGAAGCATTATGTGGTTGCGACCGAAAAACCCCATCCAGTAGTCGACTACCATCAGTCGACTGATCCAATGATCAGTCGACTGCCAAGGCATTTTCAGCCCTTAACCGGCAGTCGAACTCTAGTCGACTCACGACAGTTAAACCGACCATATTGCCAATCAACTGCCAACCTCAAACATGAGGTTTTAACCTAAGTATGGTGCCCCCATACTTGCTAGACCACCCTTAGCCTAGACCTAAGCCTTCTAGCCACCTCCGTCAGCCTTGCGCCTATTGGATCCCTCCAAGTCATCCATGACTTGTTCATCCATACGCTAGCCTTCAGGTGCTTCCATCAGCTATGTCATGCTAACGGTGTCTACACCGCCAAGGCACATTGGACTTACGCTGCCAAGACTCCGCTTTGACTTTACGCAGCCAACCATTGGACTTATGCTGCCAAGACTCCCGCTTGGACTTTACGCCACCAATATCAAACCCCTTGGACTTCTCAAATGCCAAGACTCAAGCTTGGACTTTCCCTTGCCAACCCATGTTGGACTTTCCATGCCAAGACCCATGCTTGGACTTTTCCTTGCCAAGACCCATGCTTGGACTTTACATGCCAAGTACTCAAGACTTGGACTTTCCATGACATGGTCAACCCCAGTCAACCATCAAAACATTGCTCGAGTCAAACTCGAGTCCGGTCAATCGTGACCTGGGCCGATTGAACCAACACTTGTATTGTATACTCCATTGCATATAACACTTTTGTAGACTAGCACAATACGAATATGATCGAATCCATCAAACGATGAGAAATCGCTATTCACCCCCCTCTAGCAACGTCCAACGTTCCTAACATTACCTTCCTTGAAATAAACTCGCTTTGTGTGCTCCTTTGAAGTCACACGACTATACTATGTGACCACCCCTATAATCTTCGAGTGCTATTGGATTAGCGACTTCTAAGCCATTTCAAATTATCTCCTTTTGTCTGCAATGACCTAACCTTTATAGGTATCACATTGCTTTTCTAATATTTACATTATCATGACACTTACATATTATTATGGCTCTGATTTGGCGGACGACATGATGTAACAAGCTCTACTGGAGGCCTTGGTGAAAATAGAGAAAGATAAAGAAAAAGGGACAAGTAAACCTCTACCTCTCCCATGTCCTCCTTGTCTAAGTCCTCCTCGGCCTACCGAGTTTTCGCAGTCATCCTCTAGTGTCGATCCTCCCTCGCGAGTAACAACTTCTTCTCCCATAGCTCCTCCAACATCAGACAAATGCAAAAAGGTTGACTCAGGAGTGAAGGTCCTATCCTTAAGAAAAAGAAGAAAGTTAGGCCCTCGCTTCTAGTGATTTCCCCTTCTCCCCCTACTAGCTCGAACTCCTTTGATGAAATACCCTTGATCCGACGCCACCATCCTTGTCATTTGAGGGTCTCTCTCCCCCTACAGACACAGCTTGCTTGGCTCTTGTAGTTCTTTCCTCTCTAGAGGAATAGTTTGACTCACTCCTTTCCCTCTCTACTGCCTACTCTTTACGTCTCCGCTCGACTTTGATGCCCTCATCTCACAAGGACCTCGCGCCTCTCCCTTCTTCTCCCATGGGTATCCCTAGCTCCGTCTCCCAAAGTATTCCCCTTTCTCCTCTGATTAAACCCTCCATTTCAGCTTCGCCCCTACCGGGGATGTTGGTGCAATCGACCCAGGTCACAATTGACCAGACTCGAGTTTGACTCGAGTAGTATTTTGATGTTCGATAAAATATATGACAATGTGATTGTCATGGGAAGTCCAAGAATGGTCTTAGCAGTTGGAAAGTCCAAGTCTTGAGTACTTGACATGGAAAGTACAAGCATGGGTCTTGGTAATGGTAAAGTCCAAGTCATGGGTACTTGGTAGTTGGAAAGCCCAAGCATAAGTCTTGGAAATTGGAAAGTCCAACATGGAGTTGGCAAGGGAAGTAAGAGTGTGATATTAGCGGTGTAAAGTCCAAACATAGGTCTTGGTAGCATAAGTCCAATGTTTGGTGGCGTAAAGTCCAAGCATGGAGTCTTGGCAACATAAGTCCAAATGGATCTTGGCATTTGGGAAGTCCAAGAGAGTGATATTGGCGGTGTAAAGTCCAAGTTGTAGTCTTGGCGGCATAAGTGCAATGTTTAGCGGCGTAAAGTCCAAGCATTTTTCTTGGCGGTGTAAGTCCAAATGTACCTTGACAAAGTAGACCCGATTAGCATGACAATAGCCGATGGAAGCACCTGAAGGCTAGTGTATAGATGAATAAGTCTTGGAGGACTTGGAGGGGTTCGATAGACATGAGGCTGATGGAGGTGGCTAGAAGGCTTAGGTCTAGGCTAAGGGTGGTCTATCAAGTATGAAGGGAGCATACTTGAGTCTACCTCATGTTTGAGGTTTATTAGTCGATTGAAGTTATGGATCAGTCGACTGGCTGAGTGTTTGACACTTGGCAGCCTAGTCAACTTGGATTCGTCGATTGGGATTATGGCCAGTCAACTGAGGCTTGACTATTGATCTGTGACTCTGGCAGTCAACTGCTAGGGTTTAACAGTCGACTAGTCCACAACAATCGACTACTAGGGTTTGGCAGTTGCCTTATGGTGGTGGATACAAGCATAGAAGTTTTTGCAGTCGACTGATCAGTCGACTGCTAGTAAAAGCAGTCGACTGCTAGTAAGAGCAGTTGACTGTTAGTGTATTTGTTGGAGTTTTTCAGCGAAGATTGAGCCCTTATAAGACAATGACACTATGGGCAGTCGACTGATGCCTTTTGGTAGTCGACTGCTAGGTGCGAAATCAGCTCGATTCAGATTATAAAAGGAGCTCAAGATGGAGGATTTTGCATTAGTTTTTGGGAAGATTTTTAAGGGAAATTGTTGCTGCATTCCAGACCTTCAAGAGAAATCAAAAACTAGCAACAAGCAAGGCAATCAAAGCACTCTATTGTAAAGTTTTTTTTTGTATTTCATTTGTATTATTGTAGTTGATTGTATCTTGTTGTTGTATTACTTTTGTAATCACTTGTAAGAGGTTTCTCCACCTCCGGAGTGTTTTCTGAGAAAGAGAGTTTCACTAGTGGTGTGCATCACTAGAGCTCACTTGAGCTCGACCCGTGGAGTAGGAACCTTATGTTCCGAACCATGTTATATGTTGTGTATTTGTTGTATATTCCGCTGCGCACTAACATCATTGTAGAAAAGCAATCGAATGAACGCGATCGAATTCCATGAAACGAAGTGAATTTCTATTCACCTCCCTCTCTAGTGACATCCAACGTTTCTACAAGTGGTATTAGAGCGGGTCACTCTTTAAGGCTTAACAACCAAGAGAGCACGCTAGAGGCAAGATGGAACCAAGTCTTAAATTGGGTCACGACATCAACACACCACCATCCTATGAAGACTATGGAATTTAAAATTTCAATCAATGGAAGGTAGAATGATGTATTTCCTTATGTGTGATTATGATAATTGGATTAGTGTTATAGTAGGGTTTGATGCTCTGAAGGATGAAAAGGGGAGAATACTTAGGAAGAAGAAGTGGAGCAAGGAGCAAATCTGATATTTCAACATAAACAATAAGGTAATGAGTATATTGATTAATGTGTTACCTAACGATGTTTTGGCAAAGTTAGGTGAGTTTAAGGACACTAAAGAACTATGAAGTAAGCTGGCTAAGCTCCATGAAGAACCCTCAACAGTTCAAGAAATAGAGGAGCCCAAGGAACAAGAATACTCAATGGTCCAAAGTGGAGTTGATATTGAGACCGAAGAAGCAAGCTCATCGTCATCCCAAGAGCTTGAGGAATCAGAAGTTGAGAGATGCTCAACACCCGAGGAAGAGGTGGAAGAATTGAAGGAAGCTTCCACCTCTAGAATTGAGGGGGAGGAGAGACCATCCTCAATGTCCGAGCAAGAAGATGAACCATCCACCTCCCGATGCTAAGGACAAGACTAAAATTCCATAGGTAACTCAAATACATGTATAAATAATAAACATCATATAATATATTTTGAGTGTAGAGAAGTAGGACACTACAAGAGCAAGTGTCCAAAGTGGGTCAAGAAGATGACACAAGTGGTACCAAAGACCAAGGAGATTGGAGTTCCCACTAGGAAGAGCAAGGACCACATGGTATGCTTCAAATGCTAACAACGAGGACACTACCGGACCCAATGCCCTAGGGGGAGGAAGAAAACCAAGGGTAAAGGAGGAGTCTCAAATGTAAGGGGAGCTAAGGCAAACCCTAAGGTAACTTTTAATTATGCTCCTTTAATTAATAGTCAAAAGAATGCTAGGAATTTTATTGCTATTGCTCATGAACAAAATTATGCTAGGAATAACAAATATTATTGCTTAGGTGCTAAGTATGATAATCCTAGGTCTAAGGATAATTCAAAATCTACTCCACCTAAGGATATCAAAAACCTAGGGAATAACCCCAAGAAATCTAGACATATACCTAGGCGAAAGAAACAATATCCCAATAGCTTATGAAAAATCAAAAATTGGGAAATTGGAATTAGAAAATCAAGTTTTGAGGTCAAAACTTGAGAAATTAGAAAAAACCCTAAGAAATATGGAAAAATCAATTATGGGGTCTAATGGACAAGATCTAGGGTTTAGGAGGCAAGAGACTTCCCAGGATAGGAAAGACTTGGGTCACAAGCCTAAGTCCAAGGAGGTTGTGCCAATCTACCATAGCATTCCATTTGACTATGGAACCATCCATAGGTCTAGGAAAACTAAGTTTACTAGGAAATTCATCCCTAAGACTAACCATAGTAAGTGTCAAGTGACTAAGACTTCGAAGAAGTCTAGGAAAGTCACTAGCAAGGTTATAAGGGGAGTTACCCCTAGAATTGACCTTGACAAGACCCAAATGACCAAGGCTTCAAAGCCTAGAAGAATCATTAGGAAGGTACTAAGACAGAATATCCCTAGTGAGTACCTAGTAAATCCAAGGAGGTCAAATAGGTTTTAGGTTCCTAGGAGCGTGGTTCCCTCATGCTAGATGGGTTAGGGTGTGTCAACTTGAATAAATGGGTAGTTAACCTAACCATAAAAAAGTTGGCACTTTAGGGCATTTTCAAAGTTATGTGATACTTTGAAAATGAAATTGAAACTTAATCCTAAAGGATTTTAGGAAGTGCCAATAAATTTGAGAAGTATGGAAAATTGATCAAAATTAGCATAATTAAGTTTGAAAGTCATGGTGTGCCATTTTGGATATGTGGCACACTTGGGAGAATTGTGTTTAAGGAAAAATTATTTTAATTTTAGAAAATGATAATTTGGGCCTAACACTTAGGTATTATATACCTTTGTATTTCATACACTTGTCATGCTTCATATGTCATATGTTTGCATGAAAGTTGTGTTTGTGATGTATCACATCTCACAAGAATATAATGCTTACCTTGATTGTGTATTTCAACATCTAGAAAGGGTGAGATGCAAAGAATAAAATCCTTAGCTATTAATGCTTGTGAAAATAGAATAAAAATATTAAAATGCATTAACAAATACTCAAGTACAAGAATAATAGTGATATAATTAGTACACATGCAAGGAACACACCAAATGAAACACAATTAGTTGAACAAATCAAATTATCAAAAATTTTAGGCAAATAATTAGATATCAATCGACTGCTTCAGTAGAGTAGTCGATTAAAGTTACTGTAGCACGACACAGAATTGAGCAGTCGACTATCGAACCCTAGCAGTCGATGTTGGTGCAATCGGCCCAGGTTGACTCGAGTTTGACTCGAGCAGTATTTTGATGATAGACAAAACTTATGACATGGGATTGTCATAGGAAAGTCCAACATAGAGTTGACATGGAAAATCCAAGCATGGGGCTTGGTGTGGAAAGTCCAACATGGAGTTGGCATAGAAAATCCAAGCATGGAGCTTGGTGTGGAAAAGTCCAAAGCATTGCGAAGTCGTGCGCTTGGTGCATGTGGGAAGTCTTGAGGACTTGGTAAGTTCACTAGGCTCGGGGTCCTTGAGTCGGTGAAGGATGGCATTGCGAAGCCGTGCGCTTGGCGCATCCGAGGGACCGCCGGACGGGGAGCGAATGGAGTGAGCCCAAAGGGAAGCATACTTCGAGGGCATGAGATGCGAAGGATGGCGTTGCGAAGCCATGCGCTTGACGCATCTGAGGAACGTAGGCCGAGGGAAGAGAGCTTCGGTAGGGAACTCCATAAGGGATGAGGTGGACTTGGTCAAGTGGCTAAGACTGAGTGTCAGATGCTCAAACAGCTTGATGTTTGAGGTTTTATCCGACATCAGTCAACTGGCATAGGTGTCAGTCGACTACTCTAGGTCGTATGGATTCGACCAGTGTTCGACTGAATAGGGTTTGGCTGATCAATCGACTGTCGAGGGAGGGCAGTCGACTGTTGACACAATCAGTCGATTGATGAGGGAGATCAGTCGACTGATCAGGGTGTTTTCAGCCACAGAATGGTTTTCAATCGAGTGCTCGCGTCAGCACTCGACTGATGGTGTTACCAATCGACTGATGGGTATCATTAGTCGATTGATGTGTGACCCATTGAAACTTGACCAACGTGGATCTGGCCATTGTGAGACAACGGCTACAGGACCAGTCGACTGATGATCACGATCAGTCGACTGATGGGCGCGAAATCAGCTTGATGCAGATTATAAATGAAGCTCAAGAGGGAGGATTTTGCCAAGACTTTTGTGAAGCTATTGGAGGGGAATTGCTGCTGCATTCCAGACCTTCAAGAGCCTTCTAAAGCAAGCAATAAGCAAAGGGTTCAAAGTAAGCGTTGTAAAGTATTCTTTATGTGTATTTCGTATTTGTCTTTATATTGCTTGTATTTCATATTACTTAGTGTAATTGCTTGTGAGAGGTTTCTCCACCTCCGACGTGTTGTCGAGTAGTGGTTTAGTTAGTGTCGTGCGCATAACTAGAGCTCGATGAGCTCGCCTGTGGAGTAGGAACCATTCGGTTCCGAACCATGTATATCTTGTGTATTGCGTGTGATTGTTATTGTTGTTATTTCTATATATTAACGACAATTGTAGACAAACACGCAAGAACGATCGTATTCCACCGTACGACGAGTGAGGGCTATTCACCCCCCTCTAGCCAACCACCATCGACCCTACAAGTGGTATCAGAGCCAAGTCGTTTGTCGAGGACTAACCGCCAACACAAGCACTACAAAATGGTCGGCATCATCCATCCATCTAAATTCGATGGAGACTTTTCTTGGTGGAAGAAAAGGATGGAGGTATATCTCGAAATCGACTTTGATTTTATGATTATTGTAGAAAATGGTTTTGAGATGCCTAGGGACCAAGACAACAAGCAAATAGAAAAATCAAGATGGACCAAGGACCAAATGAAGGATTTCAAGACAAATCTCGAGGTAATAAAACTACTTAGTGATTTGTTACCTAACCATATTTGGTCTAGATTAGGAACTTTTAGGGATGCCAAGGAATTATGGGAGAAGATAATGAAATTCCAAGAAAATTCCCAACCGGCACAAGTAGAGGAGAATGCCGAGGAAGAATCGCCATCCACATTTGATGATGTTGATGATTTGGTGGAGACTTTCACCTCTAGCATTGAGGGGGAGGAGAGGCAATCTTCCACTCTGGAGCAAGATCAAAATGAGGCATCTACCTCCGGAAGAAGTGACCAAGAGTCCTCCACTTCCCTAGGTAACTCAAGCATAATGATTTTAAATAAAGATCACATAATATGCTTTGAGTGTAGGGAGAAAGGACATTACAAGAGTAAATGCCCAAAATTGGCTAAGAAGAAGACACCGACACCAAAAGTCAACCCAAAGTCAAAGGATGCCAGAGTTCCCACAACTAGAAGCAAAGAGCACATTGTGTGCTTTAAATGCAATCAAAAGGGACACTACCGAAGTCAATGTCCTAGGGGGAGGAAGAAAGGGCAAGGAGGTGTATCTCATGTAGGGCGAGCTTCCCAAGCTAACCCTAAGGTAAATTTAATTAATGCACCTTCAATTTCTAAGGTTAAAAAGCATGCTAAAAATTATTTTAGCTCTCTTGCAATTATCAATGAAAAGTATGCTAGTAGGAAGAAATATGTTTGTCTAGGTGCCAAGCATGCTCATATATCTAAGGACAAACCTAGGACCAATAATACTAGAACTATTTTACCTAGGGAGTCAATTAGGAGAATTGAAGAAAACTTGGGCATTAACCCCAAGAAATCTAGGCATATGCCTAAGAAGAAAACCAATTCCCAAAAGATTAACGAAAAATCAAAATTGGGAAAATTAGAGTTAGAGAACCAAGTCTTGAGGTCAAGACTTAAGAAAATGGAGAAAACCCTTAGGATTATAGAAAATTCTATTCAAGGGTCAAATTCATAAAAGTCAAGACCTAGGGTTCAAGAACGGTCTAAGGGTAAGGAAGGTTTGGGTCACAAACCTAAGCCCAAGAGGACTTATCATAATGTTCCATTTGATTATGGAACAATATCTAGGTCTAGAAAAACCAAGGCTAACAGGGAAGCTATCCCTAAGACTAGCCATGGTGTTTGCTTAGTGGCTAAGGACTTAAGGAAAACTAAGAAAGCCACTAAGAAGGTCAAAGGGGGAGTTACCTCTAGAGTTGACTTAGGAAAGTCCCAAAAGACTATGACTTCAAAGCCTAAGAGGGTCATTAGGAAGGTATCTAGGGAAGTTATCCCTAGTGAATACCTTGTTAACCCAAGGAGCTCTAATAGGTATTGGGTTCCTAGGAGCGTGATCGATTCACGCTAGATGGGTTAGGGTGTGTCAACCCTAAGTGGATGGGTAGTTAACCTAGCCATGATGAGTTGACACATTAGGATGTGCCAATATGCTTTGAGAAGTTGAAAAATAATTAAATTGGCACAAATAGGTCTTAGAGGTATGAGTGTGCCATTTTGGGTTTATGGCACACTTGGGAGATAATGGTATTAAGGCAAAATGGAATTAATTCCTAGAAATGATAATTTGAATTTAACACTTAGGTATACCATACCTTAGTATCTTACAATTGTCATGCTTTGTTTGCCTTGCCATGTCATGACATCATTTTCATTTCTATCTCTAAAAATGTCATGATCATGTTTAGACTTATTTTTATATGTCATGTATGCTAATATTTCATTCACATGTCATGACATCATGATTTTGGCACATGCTTAGTTATATCATATATATGTCATAATCATATCATGCATAAAATAAAATTGATTTAAGGACCATTGGCATGACTTGAAGTCCCATGTATAAGGGAATCAAGTAGAGTTGCCTTAGAATATGCATGAGACTATTAAAGAACAAAAACCCACATCTCACTAGAATACTTGCCTTGAATGTGTTTTGCACATTTAGATACAAGTGAGATGTTTAGGAAAAAGAAATTAAAGGTTTTAAAAATATTTTGAAAAACCTTGGTGAAGTCTATCTTTTGATAGCTATCACCATTGAATGAGATGATACAAAGAGGGCTCTTTATTAAGCTTTTCTTAACTTTTGGACTTTGTATCAATCTCACTAATTTGTGGGTAAAATAATTTTCTAATATTCTTCACCCATACTGATTGTGATAAGTAATATACATACCAAATTTCAAGATTTTTCAACATACGTATATTTACTTACGAATTTTGGAAATTCGTTTCTGAAATTCAGCAAACTGCAAATGCAGTTATCAGTCGACTGACATGGATACCAGTCGACTGATGACAAGTCTAGTCGACTGGTAGCTGAGAGAGTCGACTGGCACAGGCTAATTTCGGGTAAACCTTGGTGGTTAGGCCTATGTTCAGCTGTATTTTGGTCCCCTAACCACTCCTAACCCTAGGACATGCTTGGGAGAGTATTAGAAAGGGTGGAAATCCATTGGATATGGATTAGGAGAAGTGTTTTGGGAGAGTATCAATTTTAAGGTGGATGAGAGTTCATTGTTGAACTTTTCCTTAATTTTGATTGGTTAAATGTTCCTATTGGCTTAGGGACTCTCCAAGGACATTGTTGGTGCAATGGTCAAGGGGGAGCAAGACTCTAGGGGGAGGTATCCATCATGGGAAGATGGATGTGTATTTCCTCATGGGAGGAAAATTGGATTGCCTCTCTTTAAGTGATATGAGACTTATCTCTAAAAAGATTGTAGGCATGTGTTTCCTCCAAGGGAGAGATTGTAAGATCTCATTGGGATATGAGACATTCTTACCCTTGGGGAGGACCTTTTTGATGTAATGTCAAAAAGGGGGAGAAGTTACCAAGTTACCAATTAGGGTTCGTTGGAATTCTCATTGGGATATGAGAATTGTCAATTGTTGGTGCAGGGGCACTAGATAATCGAACCTGTGTTTTGATTATGACAAATACACAAAGTTAAGTTTACATCGTTATCTCACGAGCTAAATCAAGTGTGCAGAAAAGTGCTAAAGCTGGAGCTGAAGGCTAGCGACACCCGGAGGAAGCCGCGGTGGTCGGGCGACACTCGAGTGACTTCGGAGGGAGCCGAAGGAATCGAGTGGAAGGCCGAAAGCGAGAGCTACTATCGAGGTAAGCTCGTGTGAGTAAGAGATTGTAAGGTCGTGTCCTCTTTACGGGGACGACCATAGGCGACGATCCGATTAAGACTTCCCGTGGAAGGTCTAGGTCGAGATCGGACTGTCAGAAACCGTCGCATTTATCATTTTTCGAGCTAACCTCTTACTGCAGGGAAGTGGCCAAGCTAGCGATCATTGCCGGACATCAAGCGATCAATCGATGCTCATCGATCCGATGATGGGAGGCATCGATCGTGATGGCGATTTAATCAACCTTTGCGCTAGGTCAAAACGAATAAGGTTTGACGCGGCCACTTCGCGATAAAATTTGGACAACTTCGTGATCTATTCCGAAAAAAGAGTAGACATATTCAGAGGCCAAAATCTATAAAAGGAGGGGAGGATTCCAACTCCAAGCATTATCAAGTTTATTCATCAAGTGCTCCTACAACGCCAATGCTCCAACGCCGACGCGACGACAAGTTCAAATCTCCTTCGTCGGCAGCAGTAGCAAGTAATTATTTTTATTGTATTCTTTATTTTAATTGTAACGAGGTGAGGTAGGCTTGTTGCCTCATCCTCGTACATTCGGTTTTTGTGATCGTTGTCTCCTACCTCCAACGAGGAGGAGACGTTATAGTGCTTTGCCCTCCGTACGCGGTCTAGGACCGATAGGGCCTTGGAGTAGCAACCGCTGGGTTGTGAACCAAGTAAAAATAAACGTGTTCCTTTATTTTTCGCTGCTCTTACTCGTTTAATTGTCTACTCGAACGAAATGTCGAAAAGATTTACGATCGCTATTCACCCCCCCCTCTAGCGACGCTTCTCGATCCAACACCAATATGGGAGAATTGGTAGACTTGAGATAGTAGTTTTATCAATCATCAAAAAGGAGGAGATTGTTGGTGCAATCGGCCCAGGTTGACTCGAGTTTGACTCGAGCAGTATTTTGATGATAGACAAAACTTATGACATGGGATTGTCATAGGAAAGTCCAACATGGAGTTGGCATGGAAAATCCAAGCATGGGGCTTGGTGTGGAAAGTCCAACATAGAGTTGGCATGGAAAATCCAAGCATGGAACTTGGTGTGGAAAAGTCTAAGGCATTGCGAAGCCATGCGCTTGGTGCATGTGGGAAGTCTTGAGGACTTGGTAAGTTCACTAGGCTTGGGTTCCTTGAGTCGGTGAAGGATGGCATTGGCCAAGTGGCTAAGACTGAGTGTCGGATGCTCAAACAACTTGATGTTTGAGGTTTTATCCGACATCAGTCGACTTGCATAGGTGCCAATCGACTGCTCTAGGTTGTATGGGTTCGACCAGTGTTTGACTGAACAAGGTTTGGCTGGTCAGTTGATTGTCGAGGGAGCACAGTCGACTGTTGACACAATCAGTTGACTGATCGGGGTGTTTTTAGCCACAGAATGGTTTCCAGTCGAGTGCTCGCGCCAACACTCGACTGATGGGTATCATCAGTCGACTGATGTGTGATCTGTTGGAACTTGACCAACGTGGATCTGACAGTTGTGAGACAACGACTACAGGACCAGTCGACTGATGGTCACAATCAGTCGACTGATGGGCGCAAAATCAGCTTGATGCAGGTTATAAATGAAGCTCAAGAGGGAGGATTTCGCCAAGACTTTTGTGAAGCTATTGGAGGGGAATTGTTGCTGCATTCCAGACCTTCAAGAGCCTTCTAAAGCAAGCAACAAGCAAAGGGTTCAAAGCAAACGTTGTAAAGTATTCTTTACGTGTATTTCATATTTGTCTTTGTATTGCTTGTATTTCATATTACTTAGTGTAGTTGCTTGTGAGAGGTTTCTTCACCTCCGACGTGTTGTCGAGAAGGAGTGGTTTAGTTAGTGTCGTGCGCATAACTAGAGCTCGATGAGCTCGCCCCTGGAGTAGTAACCATTCGGTTCCGAACCACATATATCTTGTGTATTGTGTGTGATTGTTATTGTTGTTATTTCTATTGTTATTCCGCTGCATATATTAACGACAATTATAGACAAGCACGCAAGAATGATCGTATTCCACTGTACGACGAGTGAGGACTATTCACCCCCCTCTAGCCGACCACCATCGACCCTACAGTCGATTGCTAGTATTGTAACTCGACCACAAAACCTTGAGCAATCAACTGCTTTGGGACAGTAGTCGGCTGATGGTTGCGATTTTATAACCCGGAATCCTAGCGGTTCAGCTTCTTCACATGAACTCCTTCTTCCGATGACTTCATTTCTTCCCCGTCAGAGTTTTCACCAACAATTTTATTCTTCGGTAAGCCCTACATCTCTAAATCTAAGCTTTTTACATTGCTCCTTCTCTCTATCATGCTAATGGAATCCCTCTCCTCTTCCTATTTTCATCGATTCTAGGCAAACTAGAGTTCTAGGCTCAAGAGATCACTTCCGGTTGTTCTTCTATGGCATTCACTTATTCTGGCTGTCTTCTACGACTTCACATCCAAATGACGCCTAAGTAATGCTTATAACCTAAACCCTAACTTTTTTTTTTCATGTAATGCCTTGATCTAATCAAATTTTTGTGTTCATTCATTGCATTGCATTGCATACATTTAGACAAAAGCGTAGGGTAGAGGCTAGTGATGGATCCCGGGCTCCGTCTCGAACGTATCAGCCTATCGTTGTATGTTATTTAGATGAGCCGCTATTTAGGTCCTACAGTGGGGATGTAATCCAACTCATCATGCATTATCAGCTAGCAAAGCTAGTATTTTGTACACACCCAATTAACAAAAACCTCATTATCGAATTTTATACAAATCCCAAGAGGGTTAGAGATGGTCCGATATACTCCACTCGCATTGTAAAACATGATTTAGAGTTCACTCCTGAGATTCTACAGAAGTTTCTGAAGTGTTGACCATTTGATGACACCTTCATCTTTTATCCTACTCTTGATGAGCCTTTTCCAGCCCCGTTTGACCATGTCTCTCTAGAGTTCATGCATTAATTATTTTTTCATTGACCTCGTCCTTTGGGTCAAAATCTCTTTTCGATTAATGCTTTATCTTCCCCTGACAATGTGCTTTACAAATTCATTGTTGGATGTCTTTTACCCATTGTGACCCGGGGTCAGGCTAAGATTCGTCCTCTCCATCTATTCTTGATGTACACTCTGCGTAATCTACTTGATGTCAATATTGCATTGAATGTCTTCCATTGCATTGTTCACTTTGCATCTCCGGTCCAAGGGAAGATTCACATGCCCTTGGGTCACATTATCATTGCTTGGTTGACATCCATTGGCATAAATATCTCCAAGGAGAATCTGAGGCCGCTATCGGACACGTATGACCGCATCATCCTGAGGCACTTTGCATTAGTTGGCATGCGAACGGGCTATGGATAGATGGAGTGGTCAATGGAGCAACCTCAGCCAACTGGGGAGGCTGGAGAGGAAGCTACGAAGGAGGATGTCCTTGTGTTACCAGATGCACTAGTTGAGGGTCTCTCTGCTTGGTTTGCATGACTAGAGTCTAGATTCGAGGACTTCCAAGAGGAGACCAACACCTATTTTGAGGAGCTCAGCTTAGAGCAGTCTTCAATGGCACAGCAGCGGATTCAGATGCAGCGTCAGCTCAAGATATATGAGATGATACGGAGTTGAACTCTGAGTCAGCAGCCTCCACCTCCACCACCTCCAGCCGACAACACTGGTGGATGGTAGCTAGGGCTGAGATTATGTATTTTTTTTTATTTCGTAGTGAGAATGAGGGTCATAACATTTTTCTATCACTTGTATGGATGACTCTTAAATTGAATGAAATGTTCTCTTTTACAAAATTATGTACTATTTACCCTATATTGTTTGGTTGGGATAATGTGTGTTGTATTGCTTATTACATGTGTTGATGTGTATGCTCTTTCATTACTATTATGTCATGTCATCATGTGTAAGCCATAACCTTTCTTTAAACAATGAAATCCATATATATCATGACATCATGTTTCTTATGGTTATTTTAATATGTCATGATCATATTTTTATAAATGTCATGCTTATACTTAAGTTATATCTTTATGTCATGTCATCATGTATCATTAGCACATGCTTTAATTATGCTATCATTTTGTGCCATGATCACATATCATGCATTTTGGTTAATTAAATTGATTTAAGGCAAATGACATAATTTGAAGTCCCAAGTATAAGGGAATCAAATAGAGTTTCCTAGACAAATTCATGAAACCCTACGAACCTAAATCCACATCTCACAAGAATATTAGATTAACTTGTGTGTTTTCATACACCTTAGACACATGTGAGATGCTAATATGCACGGTATTTGTCGTGGTACCGTTTCAAATTAATTACCGAACCCCCTCTACACTAATATAGCATAGTGAATGGCCCGGATCGTTTCCCAACGAGTGTAATCGACAGAATAGTAAACTCAGGATTTCTAATTATTGCTTTGGGTTTTCTATTGAAGATTGAGGATTTGGGTTTTTGAGATCTAATCTACGATTGCAAGGTAATTAAAGCTCTAAACTAACATGCAACAACTAAATCAAATAATGCAGGAAGTAAATCAACAAAAAATTGGAAAAGAAAATAATCTGATCAACCCAAGATAGGCCCGGTGAATGACCAAGGTCCTTCGGCTAAGTCCAACGAAGCTCGATCTAGACTCCACAAATAGTAGTGGATGTGAGATGGTGTAAACTCCTGAATCTAGTAGTTTGATGGATACTCTAAAATCTCGTAGATCCGGTTGAGCTCGAAGAAGTGTCGTCAGGGCGGACTCCTCCTCGAATCCGAAAGAGAAGGTGGATGAGCTGTGGAGATGGAGGACGTTGCCGAAATCTCTCGATGAAGAGATTACTCCTCGAATCCTTGGAGGAAAGTGGGTGGAGGCAAGGTGGACGTGGCTGCTAAGGCTCAAGGGAAGAAAAGATTTAACTAACAACCAAATGAAAACATGATTTAAAGAAAGCAATTAAAGTAGAGCTTGAAATTAAATCTAACCTAACTAACTACAACCTAATTACCCATAGAAACATTTCATCAAACACTAAATAGGCATGAACCAAATTAAACTAACTACGTGAAAATTAAACATGGAAGGTAAAATTGATTACAAACACTCAATCCAAACTAAATTAAGAAACAATCAAAGGAAATCTTGCTGGAAATTGCTGGAAAAAGGCTGGCCAGAGCTGGAAATAGGAGCTGTCAGAAATGCTAATTGGATGAAGGTGGAAGTGAACTGCCGGTGGCTAGAAATGAAGCTGTCGGTGGCTGTGAAGATGCTGACCATTAGTGAAGGGATGGCCGGAGCTGTGATGGGCTGGCTGTCAGAACCGATCAGAGGGGAATCCCCACTCCGACTGGTCGTAGGCGGTGGAAATGGCGCTGCCGGCGGTTTGATGGAGAAGGCGGCGTCGTTCAGTGTGGTGGCTGCTAACGGTGGAGGGAGTGATAGAGGAGACCGCCGGTCATCGGAGATTGGAGGGGATCCCCTTTCCTCTCCGATGACCGGTGAGGAAACGGTTGAGCGCGGCGGAAGAAGGCGGCGTCGGGTGCTTGTCGCAGAGAAGAAGAATGCTGGCTGGATGTTGCTTCGGGCGATGAAAGAATTAAGTGGATTTTCTCCACCATCCGATCCAAGCCCCTTTTGACCTCAGCCATCCAATAGAGCTAAAGTTTAATTGTCTTGATTAATCTATTAAGCTAGTTGTGCATCCAATGACTGAGAATTCTCCGACTTTGAATGGATGGATCTGATCAATTTGAATGGATAATCACGATCGATTGAAGTTGGATGAAGGCCTAAGATGTCCAGATCTAAATGTATGGATCGAATCGCTCCAGATTCAGATGGATGGCTCAGATCAATCAGATCTCATCGGACGGTCAGAATTAAATAGATTTGAACCCTTGATTAAATTGACTCTGATCTTGATGAAAGGTCCAGATTTGATCCAGCTTACAATATCCTTCTAGCCCTAGATGAAGCCATATTTGATCCAACTCGAGTCTAATCCATTGGCTCATCTCGATCTCCTACGATTAAGATGTAAAATTTGCATATAAGTCCAAAAATTAGGAGAATTTAGAATATGGTCCAAAAATATATCCAACTCATAAAATATGCAAATAATCGATAAATAAACACACGAGAGGATTAAAACAGTGATATTAAGGACCAAAATAACCTGACAAAATGGTAGTTATCAGATGCTAGGAAATGAGTTAAGTTTATGTGCTTATTTAGTACATCATATTGAACTTAGAACTCATTAAATGATAATGATGAATTATGAGGAAAGCTAATGTACAAGTCATGTACATCTAGGCCATAGACCATGGTTCAAAATAGATTTTCAAAAATATTTTAAAATCATTTTAGAAAACTTTGGTAAAGTCTATCTTTTGATAACAATCATCATTGAAGAAGTTGATACAAAGTAGGTCAAAAATAGTGAAAGTTTCAATGGTTTTAAACTTTGTATCAATCTCACAATTTAATGAGTATTTTAATTTAAAACTATTTTTCACCCATTATATTTCATGTAAGTATTGTATGCATGAATTTTCAAGGTTTTTCGAAATATGTATATTTACTTATGTATTTTGAAAATCCATTTCTATAAAATATGATTTTGGAAATCAGATGATAGCCGACTGCCTCAGTCTAGCAGTCGATTGATGCTATTGGTAGTTGACTGATTGCTAGTCAAGTGGACTGCTAGGCTGATTTCGGGTAAACTGAGTTTGTTTAGCCCATTTTTAGCCATCTCTAGGTACCCTAACGTCTCATAACCCTAGGATATGCTTTGAAAAACATTGAAAGGGTAAAAATTCATTGGAAATGAATTAGAAGAGGTGTTTAGGGTGGAAATTAAATTTTAAGGGAGGTGAAAGTTCAATGTTAAATATTTACCCTTAATTTCGATTGTTTAGAGTTCCTATTGGCTTAGGGTCTCTCCAAGGACATTGTTGGTGCAATGACCAAGGGGGAGTAAGCCTTTAGGAGGAGGTAATCTATCAAGGGATGATGTGAGTATTCCTCAAAAAGGGGGAGAGTTGGAGAATTGTGAGGTTTGCCTCTCATTTAGTGATATGTGATTTATCACTAGGAAGAGTGAAAGCATCCTAAATGTTTTGGACCAAGAGAGATAATGTAAGATCTTATTGGCATATGAGGCATTGATACCCTTAGGGAGAAACTTTTTGATGTATGTCAAAAATAGGGAGAATTGATGGCTTGAGTTAGGTAGCCTGACTCAAAGGTTTTATCAAACATCAAAAGGGGGGGGGGGGGGAGATTGTTGGTGCAATCGGCTCAGGTCACGATTGACCGAACTCGAGTTTGAATCGAGTAGTATTTTGATGTTCGACAAAACGTATGACAATGTGATTGTCATGGGAAGTCCAAGAATAGTCTTGACATTTGGAAAGTCCAAGCCTTGGGTACTTGGCATGGAAAGTCCAAGCATGGGTCTTGGCAATGGTAAAGTCCAAGTCATAGGTACTTGACAATTGGAAAGTCCAAGCATGAGTCTTGACAATTGGAAAGTCCAACATGGAGTTGGCAAGGGAAGTCCAAAAGTGTGATACACTACAAAAAAATCCTTTTTTGGCGACGAATTTTGCAACGAAATTTGTAAAAAAATTCATTACAAAATTTTTTTGCAACGAAAAAATTTTCATTGCAAACAATTCGCCATAAAATTCTGCAATGAAAAAATAAATTTCGTCGCCAAATTGCAACGAATAATTATTTCGTTGCAAAATTTGTCGCCAAATTTGGCAACGAATAAATGTTTTCGTCGCCAATTTGGCGACGAAAAAGACAATTCGTCGCAAATTTTTGCGACAAATTACACATTCGACGCTAAATTAGCGACGAATAAAATTTTTCATTGCCGAATATGCGACGAAAATTTTATTTGTCGCAAAAATCTCCCATCCACTGCCGGGCAATATAATGAAATTTGGAGACGAATATATTTTTCGTCGCAAATTTAGCGACGAAATATTATTTTCATCGCCAAATTGGAGACAAAAAAATATATTTGTCGCCAAATTCTGATTAACGGAATTAACAAATAAAATTAAATTTAGCGAAGAAAAAAAAAATTCGTCGCCAAATTCTGATGAACGAAATTAACAAATAAAATTAAATTTGGCGACGAATTTATTTTCATCGCCAAATTTCCGACGAAAATAATAATTCTTCGCCAAAAATTTAACTAGCAGTCGACTGATTAATACATCAATGATCGCTAGCATGATCAATGGATCGACTACCACTACCAGACGCTCGTGAGTTGTTATAAGATGACAATGATCGATCATATCCATCACCGACCGCTACTAAGAGTCGATCGTCACTTGCTATTTAAGGGTTCTCAGAATCACATAAGACATCACGACCGCCATTATCTACCAGTCGACTGATGGCCAAAAAATTTTTGGCAGTCGAGTGAATGTCTACATCAGTCGACTGATATATATAAATTTGCAACGAAATTTGTATTTTCGTTGCAAATCTGGAGGAAAAAAAATTTTACAAATTAATATTTTTTCAACCATTTCAACAAACACACAACAATATAAACACAATTATACAACAAACAATAATATGGAAATCAAACCAATTTATACAGATAACAAACATCTAAATTAAAGGTCTACCGTATGTATCATTATCATCCGGCAACAGTTAAATACAACAAACTTATAAAAACATAAATATGGCATATGTCATAAGTCAAGAAGCTAACAAATAAACTTTCACAAATACAGTCAAAGATAATCAACATCATCACCATCGTCATCAAAAAACACATCATCATTTTCTCCATTACAGGGATCAGGCGGAGGAGGAGCAGAGCTAGAAGGAGGAACTTGATTTGAGCTAGACGGTAACTGAAGATGTTGCATAATAAACATTTGTTGCCTTTGAACTTCGTTCATCTTTTCATTTAAGTCTTGAACTTTCTGAGCGTTCTGTCTCGATTCAGTTTCCTTCTGCGCTAGTAAATCTCTCAAATGATTAACCTCTTCGGTTAATTGAATAACTTGGGCCTTTGATGCTGGAGAGGATGAAGAAGAAGCACCAGGGACTTTATAGGATCGGCTCAAAGAGCCGAGTCCAAGTATTCTTCCACTTTTTGGTCCTCCAGATGCTTCGAGCCATAAATTTATATTGCTAACAGATGGCTCCGATTTGACTCCATCCTCACTTGCTCCCGAATTTCTTTGTGAAAGTTCGTCGTATTTCTCCTATTTGTGAAAGAAAAAAGAATTAAATATTAACATAAGAAAATTAAATTTTTACAATCACACACCTTTATTGTTCTAGCTCTTTCACCACTCCATGTTTTATCCTTTTTTTGAAATGTACGGGTGAAAGTGTCAATAAATAATGGCTCTGTTCCCGTCTCCTTGGTCTAAACAAAATAAAAAGTTAATATGTATAAATTAGTGAGTATTAGATTATAAAATCATAAATTGAAAGTACTCACCAATCGATGTCTATGCTCATTGATATTTATGGATCCTCCCGCATACGCAAGTATACATAACGAGTTAAAATTCTGATTTTGCTTATTCTGTTCACTCCTCCGCTTACTTTCATCAGATCCCCAATGTGCAACAATTTTATTCCAATTATCCTTAGTTATACAGTGAGGTTTCTTATTTCTAGTTTTTGCATGATTTAGTATGTTTCGAATATGATCACCACATTTTTTCTTAAAAATCCTCCTAATCTCTAGTGTTTCAGTCTCCTCCCAAATAAATACCCGCTGCATTGATCGAAAATAAAAATTTATTATATTAACTGCAATTTCATATACTAAATATTGAAATAAATTACCTTGAACTCATTCCACCACAAAACTTTAATATCTTCCAGTGTGCTTGTATAAGTCATAGAAGCGCCGCCCCAATGATTATTCACTATTTTATTCACCTCGTGAATAACACGTACAGAATTTGTAAATCTAACAAAAACCAAAAACAAACTCCGTTATATACTTTTAAAAAAAATTATTGTATTAAAATTTTAATATAGATATTATAAAACTTGAATACTTACGAGTCTCCTCGCGGAGATATAAACTCTCTCGTATCTTCTCTCTCCACGAGTGTTTGTTGTACCGGGGAAGAAACATTAGCAGGTATATGTTGCGAATCAGAGGATCCTGCAACTGGGGAAGAGGTGGAGGTACATTTCCTGCAAGAGCATCAGAATGTGCGGGTGCTGAAGCAGAGGAAGACTATGATCTTCCATCACTAGTACATCTATGACCGCCATGTCGAAACTAACAATTATTATTATTAGAAGAATATTACAGGGAAAACAAATGTAGTTGCATATTGAATTATTAATAGGAAGAATATGAAAATATTACCATATTCATAGCAACTGGATGACCCTAAATAAAAAAAATTTCATTAGCATATCAAATATATAGATTTTCGAATAACATAGTAAAATAAAACACAAATGGTATTCAATAAATTAAAAGGTAAATTACCAATAATTAGAAATCGAAGTCTGCAATAAAATTTTTGGCCTGATAATGCGTCTAATCGTTATCGTCATCGTCATCGTCATCGTTATCGTCATCGTCATTGTCATTCGCGTCGCATCGCTATCGCTATCCTCATCCTCATCATTGAAATCTTCATCTTCATACTCATTCAGTTCACTTGCATCAACGTCTATTACAATCCCACTTGGATCTCGTAACGTTGAAATATTATACTCTTCGATATGAAATGTATTGACAACTTCATCTTGTTGATAGGCTATGTCCTCCCAATGTTCCTCAATTTTATTATGTGCTTTGGTTTTACAAACTGCCCACCAATCACTTTTGTCTCGTCTCATACTAGGATATGAAGCATAAAATACTTGAATCGCTTGCTGTGCTAATACAAATGGTTCGTACCTCTTGTATATTTTTTTGTAGTTAATTTCAACCAAATTAAACTGTGGATGCACCCTCATTCCTTTGATAGGGTCAAACCAACGACACATAAATAAAATAACTCGCAAATCTGAGCCTGGATACGCTACCTCTAAAATTTCATCCAGCAAACCGTAAAATTCATTCCTTGCACCTCCATCAATAGATGACTGAACACAAACTCCGCTATTCATTGTAGTTTTCCCAGTTCATTAAGCTTGAGTATGAAAATTATATCCGTTTATGAAATATGCGGCCAAGTTTCAACCATTGAATTTGGACCCCATGACAAATTGTTTATTAGGTCTTGCTCAATGTGACAGTGATTATCATGAACCTAAAGTAAAATCAATATGTGTCATCAGACAAGATTTATCAAATTTAATATCATACACTACTTACATAATTTTTGAACCATTGTGCAAATTCGATCACGTAAATTATTAAACTCATGCTCCTAAGTCAGAATATAGAGTTTGAAAAATCCTACAATATAATTAAATAAAACATGAACAATATTTTAGGATATACAAAATGTTTAATATAACTAATATATACTTACTCAAAATACGCAAGTACTTCCGACAGCCTCAATAAAATATATGTATGGGTCGCCGCCACTGCATCAGCTTAAGTATCTACTTGTACAAGATCCACTTGGTCGACCAAGGTAATTAAAAATTGAGAATGCCCTCAAATTTGGATCAACAGGACCCTCATAGTTTCTTCCTGCTTTCTGACTCTTGCATTGAACATGAGGTTCAAAGTAATATGATGCAAAAGTTGTAACTTCCTCCACAATATAAGCATTAACTATAGAAGCTTCGACATGAGCTTTATTTTTCACTTTTTTTTTCAAGTGATAGAGGAATCTAAAAGTAATACAATAAAATTTAGTAGCAAATAAATTAGACTAGAGTTGACCAAATGAAATAACAACGACAAAAAAGTTAAAAAAAAATTCACCTTTCAAACGGATACATCCATCGAAATTGAACAGGACCTCCAACTTTAGCCTCATATGGCAAGTGAACCAAAATATGTTCCATTGAATCAAAAATGCGGAATATCCTTTCTAAGTTACACAAAATAATCGAATGTCTCTCTAATGTCTCCATGTGTGAATGACTCAAGATCACGAGCAAATATCATGAAAGAAAATCGACCTCATACAAAATTTGGTAATAGTTCCTTCAAAGTAATAGGAATTAATCTTTCCATGAATATATGACAGTCATGACTTTTAAAACCCATAAATTTGCATTCCTTCAAATCAACGCATTTACCAATATTTGAGACATAACCATAAGGAAATTTCAAAGATTTCAACCATTCACAAACAATCCATTTCTGATCCTTATTCAATGTATAAACTGATTTCGGTTTTGGTCCCCTACTATTTGCATCAACATCAAGGGTAGGTCGGTTACATATGAGACGCAAATCTTTTCTTGTATTCAGATTGTCTTTTGTTTTTCCATTTATATCCATCACCGTATTTATCAGATTTTCAAAAATATTCTTCTCAATATGCATTAAATCAAGATTGTGGCGAATCAAATTATTCTTCCAATACGGTAAATCCCAAAAATACTGCGTTTTGTCCATTTATGCATAATTCCATAGTCATATGTTGTGACATTGGGGTCTTCAATAACAGATGGAAAGTTAAACACTCTTTGCCATAGAGTTTGACCCGTGAATCTGATTGGTGGAGGTGTTCTTTCAATTCTATTATTAGTAAATTCTTCTTTATTTCTTCTGAATTTATGATTTGGCGGTAAAAATTGTCTATGACAATCAAAATAACTCGGTTTCTTTCCGTGTTTCAATCTGAATGACTTTGATCTCTCCATACATATTGGACATCCTAAAATCCCCGCAGTACTCCAGCCCAATAACATCCCATAAGAAGGAAAATCATTTATGGTCCAAAGAAGTGCAGCTCTCATAGTGAACAGCTGATTAGTATGGACATCATACGTGGAAACACCCACGTCCCATAGTTGGATCAACTCGGCAATCAACGGTTGCATGTACACATCTATTAACTTCTTCGGATTATGAGGGCCAGGCATAATCAATGTTAAAAACATATAAGGTGTTTTCATACACATACCAGGAGGAAGATTGTACGGAGTTACAATAATTGGCTAGCAAGAATACGTTCTTCCTGATTTGCCAAATGGAGCAAACCCATCAGCACATAAACCCAACCTAATATTTCGGATCTCATTTGAAAACTCAGGATATGTTCGATCAAAATTTTTCCACGCCTCTGCATCAGATGGATGACACATTAGCCCATTCTCTGTTTCATGATTTGCATGCCAAGTCATGTGTTCAGCAGTCACCTTTGAAGCATAAAGCCTTTGCAATCTAGGAGTTAAAGGCAAATAGAACATTTGTCTGAATGATTTTAACCGCTTATTATGATTTGATCTCGTGGTACTCTTGTACCTGCTTTGACTACAAAATTTGTAAATCTCTAAATTTACATTATCTCCCCAATATAGCATGCAACCATTTCTGCAAACATCAATTCTTTGCACCGGAAGACCCAAATCTTTCACAAGTTTTTTCATACTGTAAAAATCATTCGACATTATGTGATCACGCGGCAATACTTCTCCAATAGCTTGAACAAAATCATTAAAACATTCTTCTGACACATTATGCTCAGCTTTAACATTCAACAATCTTGCGGCGAGAGGTAATTTTGTGTGACTGTCACAACTGGACCACACGGGTTCATCTGCAGCTCTCAATACTTCTTGAAATTTTATATATGGCTCATTGTGCACATTTGCATTACCACCAGTAATTTCTACCTCCTCCAATGGTGTTGAATAATTATTATACATGTGTTCAAATGCTTGAGGATACCTAGAGCTTGCCGCGTTTGGTTCCCTATTCAAATTATGACCAACTGCATCAACTATCATCCTCTGGTACGGATTGCATTGATCGTAATATACTTGCTCTCCACTAACTGTCCTTTGCATGTTTCGTTCAACCTCTTCATCAGATATAAACGGTTCACCATGACAAGTCCAATTATAATAATTTGGCGTAAAACCAAATCTACAAAGATGTTCTCAAACTTTATCACATTGGAAAAATTTACCATTATGACATTTTTTGCATGGACACCTTAACTTATTCCCATCCATAAACTCAACATTATTAGTAGCAAATCTCAAAAATTGTTCCAACCCAATTATAAATTCATCGGTTAAACCACGACGTTCTGATAAATTCTTTTTATACATCTAACTGCGTTCTCTCTCCATCGATCCTGACATCGAAATTATATCGACAACGATTATTTTTCATTTCTTCCAAATTAACTTGATCCGTATATATATATATATATATATATATATATATATATATATCAATCTAATCTTAAAATTTTACTCAACATTATATTTTTCTACTACTAAATATTATTTTGTGTGATATTTAATTGGAAATTATAAGATCATTATTTCGAACAAATTATGATCTACTAACGGTAATTAAATTACCTAAAATCAAACATTACGATTATAAATTATATAACATAATTCATAATACTGTAAATAATGTTATAAATAATATTTTTACACGAACCTATCCAAAAGAAAACAACGTGGGGATGAGCTGATGCCTAGATGAACACCTTGACAAACACCTTCAAAGTAGAACAACCTATATTAAACAAAATATTATATTTAGATTACAACACAGTATTATAATTGGGATGTATACACGCTGCGAGCTTATG
Organism: Wurfbainia villosa; assembly: GCA_025175895.1. NCBI lineage: Eukaryota > Viridiplantae > Streptophyta > Magnoliopsida > Zingiberales > Zingiberaceae > Wurfbainia > Wurfbainia villosa. The sequence continues at coordinate 5,032,243 of CM046005.1, forward strand.
GTCCGTCACGCCACACATGTATGCGATATCGCGGTAAGAACCTGTTGCCGCATGCGATCTCGCACCAGGAATGTAGCCGCGTGTACGCACGGCAGCACCTAGCTGCCTCCACCACGTGCCCGCCGCGACCTCGTGGCGGCCGATCGATGCTGCCGCTTGCTCGCGACGGCCGATGCCGCCGCTTGCTCGCGGTAAATATGGTTTGATGTGACCTTAATTGCGCGCAGCAAGATCACCGTGCGACTCACGCCAAAGATCGGGCGCAGCTCGCTTCCAAAGATCGCCGCGAGCGCGGCGGCAAGGCCGCCGCGCAAGACGAAGCGCAGCCGCGACGTGAGCGGCAAGACCGACGGGCGGCGTGCAGCCTCCAGCGACGCCACGGGCGAGGGGAGAAGAGACCGGGAGACTTACCGACGGGCCGGTGACAGGATCGGAGGAGTTGGATCGGCGCGGCGGGCTAATTAGGGAAGAAGAGAGGGAGAGGGAGAGGGAGAGGGAAGAAGCGGGATTTTAGGGAAAATTTAGCGGCGAATGTTTTTTCGTCGCTAATTTCGTCACCAATTTGGCAACAAATCATATATTCGTCGCCAATTTGGCGACAAATTCTATATTCGTTGCAGAATCTGCAACAAAAAAATTAATTCGTTGCAGAATCTGCAACGATTTAATTTTCGTTGCAGATTCTGCAACGAAAAAAAAAATTCGTTGCAGATTCTGCAACGAAAAATATTTCATTGCAGAATTTTGCAACGAAAAATAAATTTGTTGTAGAATTTTGCAACGAAATAGCAAATTTGTCACAAATTTCTGCTACGAATTTTTAATTCGTTGCAGAATTTGCGACGAAAATAAATTCGTTGCAGTTTTTGCAACAAATTCAAAATTCATTGCAGAATATGCAACGAAAAAAATAAATTCATTGCAAAATTTATTTTTCGTTGCAAAATTTATCAACGAATTTATTTCCGTCGCAAATTTCTACAACGATTATTTTTTTCGTTGCAGAATTTGTAACGAAAATAAATTCGTCACAGATTTTGCAACGATTTTTTAATTCGTTGTCGGATTCTGCAACGAAAAAAATAATTGTTGCATAAATTTGCGATGAATTTATTTTTTTATCGCAAATTGGCGATGAAAAATAATTTTCGTCGCCAATTTGCGACGAATTTGGCAACGAAATTTAAATGTTGGAAATTTTATAATTTTTGTAACAAATTTTTTTTCGTCGGAAATTTCGTTACAAATTTGCGACAAAACATAAAATTCGTCGCAAAATTTATTGCAGATTTGCAACGAATTTTTTTCGTTGCCAAAGTTCGTCGCCAAAAAGCAGTTTTTTTGTAGTGATATTGGTGGCATAAAGTCCAAGCATGGGTCTTGGCAGCATAAGTCCAATGTTTGGCGGCATAAAGTCCAAGCATGGAGTCTTGACATCATAAGTCCAAATGGATCTTGGCATTTGGGAAGTCCAAGGGTGTGATATTGGCAGCTTAAAATCCAAGATGTAGTCTTGGCGACATAAGTCCAATGTTTGGCGGTGTAAAATCCAAGCGTTTATCTTAGCGGCGTAAGTCCAAATTTACCTTGGCAAAGTATACCCGATTAGCATGACAATAGCTGATGGAAGCACCTGAAGGCTAGCATATGGATGAACAAGTCTTGGAGGACTTGGAGGGATTCGATAGACGTGAGACTGATGGAGGTGGCTATAATGCTTAGGTCTAGGCTAAGGTGGTCTATCAAGTATGAAGGGATCATACTTGAGTTAAACCTCATATTTGATGTTTATCAATTGACTAGAGTTAAACCTCATGTTTGAGGTTTATCTGTCGACTGGTCGAGTGTTTGACACTTGGTAGCTTAGTCAACTTGGATCAGTCGACTAGGATTATGACAAGTCGACTGGTCTAGGAGTTGACTGAGGCTCGACTGCTGATTTGTGACGCTGGTAGTTGACTTCTAGGATTTAGCAGTCAACTGCTAGGATTTGATAGTCGATTGATGGTGGTGGACATAGGCACATAAGCTTTGGTAGTCGACTAATCAGTCGACTGTCAGGATAGCAGTCGACTACTAGTAAGAGCAGTTGACTGCTAGTGTATCCGTTGGAGTTTTCCAGTGTGGATTGAGCCATTGTGAGACAATGACACTATGGGCAGTCAATTGATGTCTTTTGGCAGTCAACTGCTAGGCACGAAATTAGCTCAATGCAGGTTATAAAAGGATCTCAAGATGGAGGGTTTTGCATTAGTTTTTGGGTAGATTTTGAAGGGGAATTGCTGCTGCATTCTTGACCTTCAAGACCAATCCAAAACAAGCAATAAGTTGTAGGGGATATCGTGACCGCTAGAGGGGGGTGAATAGCATCGACATTTCTTGATGGAATTCGTTCGATCGTGCTTGCTACAATTTGATTAGTGTACAACGAAAATAATATAATAGCAATAACAAAAGATGACAAACACAATCCACAACACAAAATATAACGTTGTTCGGAACCAAATGGTTCCTACTCCACGGATCGAACTCAAACGAGCTCTAGCGATGCAATCACACACCACTAATCCAATAAACTCCTTCTTGGAATAATCCGGAGGTGGAGAAACCTCGTACAAATAGTCTTACAACAACAAGAAACAAATACAAGCAATTACAATAATGAAATGCACAATAAGTAAAGGAAAAACACTTTACAATTGCTCTTTTGATTGCTTGATCTTTGGTTGCTTGAAATGCACTTGGAGACCCTGATTTGTAGTAGCAAATCACCCTAAAGACGTCCAAGAACCGGTGGTGAATCCTCCCTCCACGAGCTCCCTTTAAAGTTGCTCCTTAGGCTGGATTTCGCCTAGTAGTTGAATGATCAGGATCATCATTCGACTGCCCACCTCTGGCAGTCGACTGCCAGAATACTTCCCGCAGTCAAACCCTAGTTGACTCCCATCAGTCGACTGACCCATGGTCCCAGTCGACTGATACACCTCAAACATGAGGTTTTAACCCAAGTATGGTGCCCTCATACTTGCTAGACCACCCTTAGCCTAGACCTAAGCTTTTTAGCCACCTTCGTCAACCTCGCGCCTATCAGATCCCTCCAAGTCATCTATGACTTGTTCATCCATATGCTAGCCTTCAGGTGCTTCAATCGACTATTGTTATGCTAACGGTGTCTACACCGCCAAAGCACATTGGACTTATGCTTCCAAGACCACGCTTGGACTTTATGCCGCCAACAATTGGACTTATGCTGCCAAGACTCCACCCTTGGACTTTACGCTGCCAATATTATCATGCCCCGAGAGTATGCCGAGTCGAAAATAATCGGACAACATCTCCCTTGTACGCGATACAATTCCCTGATATAAATAAAGTCTTTCGACCACAATCACATAAAAAATATATGGACATAATTCATAAAACACAGCGGAAGATACTGATAAATAATAAAGATACAAACGACTCAACTATGCACTCCGGAGTGACTTTGACACAACAAAAATCAAAATAGAAATCACATCAAAGGCCAAATACATATAACACATCCGTAACCACAAATACGGAAACGATATAGGATGAAAACCCAAATACAACATCATGGAACTAATATCCAACCATTCAGTCCGAGATAAGATCAGTTGGCGGAGCTCCGAACATCCAAGGAATCTTCTACCTGTTACTTGGGCGACAGGAAATCTAGGGTCCGTGGTGGTGAGTATAAACTCAGGGGTAATATATAGAAAGTGCATGAACAACATATAGGGATATAGAGATCTACAAGTATACATGTAAAGATCTACAGGCATACAGAATGAGTCCAATAGACATACAGTCCTAAATGTACTAACAAGTAACCACAGTATAGTCATACTCAATGATATACTAAACTAATCAACTGAACATGAAATAATGTACTAACGTACCTGACGATCTGCAACACCATGAGCTATATCATCCTGAACAGGTATACAATAACATAACCCATATAACATACAAGGTCAATCCCATATCTGACCAACACTCAGACATATGAATAGTATATAATCACATGTAATAACATCTCGGTCCATACCACACTACGACATGACGCTAATCAAATGCATACAATAGTCTGGGCCAACACATATATCATGCTTAACACACAACAATATATAATATGCAAATGACATGTATCATGATGAACAAGCATATGCAGCAAACATAGCTCAATCAAATGCATCATCTCACAGGCATATGTAGAACATATATCAAATACATACATACATATATATCAGCAATGCATATGCATGGCCATGTCTGCGAACCCATCCAACCACGACCCCAGTATGGCCTGGGTGGCACGACATGATGACTAGCTCGACTCTAGCTACCACTACTCTTGAGTGGCCGAGTTGGGTAGTATGAATGAGTAGCATATAAGCGTAAAGAGCTAACTACTCCACGGGGATCCCTGCTGCTGTTCGCTCTGTCACTACCCATGAGTAGATGAGCTCCGCACATAGGACAATTGCACGTCACACAACCACCGTTTATAGTAGGCGAGTGCTAACACCACTCTGCACAGTGGCCAAGTGCGCATCTTCAGCTACCACCGTCTATAGTGGTCGAGCGCGGCACATCCAATGCTCTACCCTCAAACCCTGCTACCACTACCCCGAGTGGCTGGGGAGGCAGGATGACTGACGACCCTCTCAACCACAAGGGAGACCTAATCGCCAGCATGCATGCAATGTAATGATGCATAGCTCCATACACGTATCCTCGCAACACTCCCTATCCTACTGGGAGTCCTGGTCAACCAAAAGTCAACTATGCAAGGACTACTAATCCATAAAACTCTCTCTCTATCACACAAAGAGTCATACACATCTGATAGTCAACCAAGCTAAGAACTCCAGTCCGTAGCGAGATACTATCGATCGTCCATATAACTATACACAGATACACGATCCATAATAGATATACCATCACGTTAGGACCTCCAGTCCCTAGCCACATACTGACAACCACACACTTATCTATGCACAGATGACTAGATCCACTATAGATGCACAACTAATATATATACGATACAACAATCGACTCCATAATTTGATCCATCACCTAACCCTAGTGATGTGACCCGGTAACCCAATCTGAGTTCACAATGGTAACCCTAATCATAAGTACTTAACTGAACATCTATCAGCTAACACACCATAGGGTTTGTAATTCATATCCATGATAGATAATCAATGAAGTAACAATAATATATCTCAAAGGTTAAAGGTAGTACAAGCATATGATTAAACAAGAGTGGATTTAAGATCAAAGGTATCATCATAAGTCCAATTTCATGCACCGGAATAAGTCAAAACTACCTGACCAAGGTAGATATTACCCACCTGATACGAAGCTTGAACTAATCCTCACAGCCATGGACTGGCTTCGTATCCCAAACCTACACATAATAGCAAACTATGATTAAGTACAAGTACTATACAAGTATACAAACTAAACACTACTTCGTTTATATGTTTGCATCCTTTCCTCGTCTACGAGTCAGAAACCCCGATTATCCCAATCTGATACACCCTAACCAAACTCATAGTAGATCACCAACATCCACAGGATCAATTAAGGTAAATAGATCTAAACACACTTAAATCATCCTACATACTCATAGATCTAACCTCACTACAATTCCACAGCTCACTTCAAATGCATCCCCAATAAATTCTATAGCCGTGGCAGCTCCAACCCCAACAGCAGATCGATCAACAATCCACATCCTCAAATCATCCACAAAATCGATTAAAGGAAACAGAATTGAACAACACTTGAATCAGGGTTGTAATGGCAGCTTACTTCAAGATAAATCTATCACAACCAATCAATTCACACTTAGAAATACTCCATCACATAGATCAAACAGAAAACCTCAAACACTGCAATCAACAACAACAACACTGATTACACCCCAAATCACAATCAGATACCACACTAATCACAGCTGCCAAACACTAATCCATTGACAGAAAAACTCATCGGACCCCCAAATACATGGACACACCACAAATTCACATCAATTATAGATGAAACAAAAAGGAATAAACAAACTTACCGATCTCAACTCTCCACCGGCAGTCGTTTCCCCTAGCTGCCCTATTCACCGGAACAAAACCAAGCTCCGCCACTGCCAAACCACAAATTGAAGCTCAATCGATGAATCCACAGCTAGATCTAGAGGAAACAACAATTTAAACCTAACCCAAACAAGCCCCAGTACCGGGATCAGTAGCTCACTACCAGGACAACAACACCGCCGGTCCGCTGAAAGAGTCAACGAGATCTCCAGGCGAGGAATCCAACTGATCTTTGGCCAAAAATAAGCTAAGGTAGCAGTGCTGTCGAGCTGCTCTGACTGGAATGCCGATGGCCTAGGAGAAGACGACGGAAGAGGTGATGGTGCGGAGAAGGAGAGAAAGAAATTGCGATGAAATGAAATCGCGATATGATTTGGAAGCTTATAAAAGTGGTTCGACGATTTGGTTCAAGCCAACCGGTTCAACCCCTTAAACCAATCAAACCCTTGATTAAGCCCAAAATATATAATCAAACCTAACCACTAATTAAACCCAATTAGCTACCTAATGAAGTTTAATCCATATACTTAATTTTTTTTCCGTATCTTACATTTGGTCCCCAAGTTTCCAACTCATGTACGAGTACGAGATGTCATAACAACCATCTCAAATATCCGGAGGAAAGTCACCCACCTCAAGTGACTAAATGTAGGTACTGATAGCCTCTAAAATCTATCATGAATACTCTCAACAGACCTTTTAAAGTCTGAATAACACCTTCATATCATTCACCTATCAAAAAGTACATAATTATACTAAAGTAGAGCTCTATACTCGTAACTGATGAGAGACTTTGCCAGAATCGTAAGGTGAATCATGAATCACTATCAGAAATGAGACTCAAGGATACTCCATGAATATAATTCCATCAAGCTGATGGAAATCGGCTCGGAGGCTCATTGGCTCCCATGTCCCCGGATTAAAATTTTCACTAATGAAAACTAATCCGGATGGGATGAGTTTCCTAAGCACAACCAATTTGTCGTCGTGCTATCGACTTGAGCGATTGCTTGAACAAACTAGTTGTTCAAGCAACACAACTTTTCTAGTCGGTTAGCCGCGGAAGAGACGACGGACGGATCGTCGATTTTTGTGTTTATCTTCGGGGTCCATGATTATACAAATACATACACATGCAAACTAGTATAATCAACACATACTAATCAAAATAATAAGAACATGCAAAGATCAATAATAAAAGTTATAAAACTTTTATACCTCTTGATCTTCTATCGTATGTCCTAACCTCCTTGTAGACTTCGTGTGGGCGAAGATCCTCCACAAGTTGAAGCTTCCTAGATCTTCTTCAATCCAAAGAAAGAAGAACTCTCCTTCCCTTCTTGCTTGAGCCAACCACCAATCCACAAAGGATTGATGCCGCCGGCCCCAAGAATAGAGAGAACAAAAATGGAAACCACCAAGGAACCAAACTAGGGACAAACCCTAGCTTCTAGTGCCGCCGGCCAAGATGGAGTGAAGAGGAGAAAGGGAATATATTGGGCGTCGGCCAAGGTATAGGGAAAAGAGAAGGAGCCGGCAACACCCTAGGAAGAAGAAGAGCTCCTCTCCTATAGTTGCCACCCACCTTCTTGCAAACCCTAGCTGCCCAACCATAAGAGCCAAACCCTAATCTAATTAGGGTTTCCTCCTTAGACTTTCTTGCCGCCCAACCAAGGTGGAAGGAAGAGATCTAGGAACCGGCCACCCTCCCTAGGAAGAAGAAGAGCTCTTCTCCTATAGTTGCCGCCCCTCTCCTTCCAAACCTTGCCGCCCAACCAAAGGAGCCAAACCCTAATCTAATTAGGGTTTCCTCCTTAGGGTTTCTTGCCGCCCAAGCCATTGATGGGCAAAACCCTAATCTCCAAAACATCCAACTCCATCAACTCCTTTGTCGCCCACCTTAAGCCCATATATATAGAGTTAGGTTTAGGCCTTGGTTTAATCTCCACCGTCGGTTCTAGGGTTTTAATCTCAACCGTAGGATCTAGGGTTTCATCCCAACCGTCAGATCTAGGATTTTATCCCAACCGTCGGATCTAGGGTTTCATCCCAACCGTCGGATCTAGGGTTTATCCCAACCATCAGATCTAGGGTTTCATCCCAACCGTCGGATCTAGGGATTTAATCTCAACCGTCAATTCTAGAGATTTAATCTCAACCGTCGGTTCTAGAGATTTGTTTTCCATCATTTGATCTAGACTTCATGAGGTTTATATTAGGCTATGATAGGGACCATGAGGAGGAGTTGGATCTTGGCTACCCGATGGATCGGAACCACACAAATTTGATCCATGAATGATGTTCCATTCCACTAGAGGATCATCATTGAATTACCTCACCAACCCCCATAAATTAATATGAGCTCCATATATTATTTGTACATCCATCTTTCCGTGTTTAAGATATCGAATGTCTGTCAATTAATTGATTTACTGACCATCAATTAATTAACATCTAACTCCTCGAGTAGTACCACTCAACCTTATCATCATGTTGACTAAGTCAACCTGCAGGGTTTACATGATGAACCTTATGAGCTCTTCAAGGGGACATCATCAACCTAATATATAGGATACGGTTTCCTCCTATAATCAACGACACACCATGTAAATAATATCATTTCCCAACTTACCGAGCATATTGATTTAATCCATAGAAATCTCACCCTTTGGTAAATCAAAGAAATAAATACTAAGTACATGTGCCCGTTATTATATCGGGATTAAGAGCATGTACAACATAATATCCGAGGTCCGATTCAATTATGTAGTCAGCAATAAATTGAATCACCTCTATGTCGGTCCTGCTCAATACACCTAAGTGTACTAGTATAACTCTATGGTCAAGACAAACCAATACCAAGCTACACTACAACCATGCCAATGGTTTGTCCAAAACCATCTTGGTTGTGAGCCTCTACTTATATTCTACAAGGGACTGACAACATGATCTTCTGTGTCACACCAAGCACCATGTTATCTACAATGTAGAGTATTAGACAATATGAACACATATAATAAATATAAAGTGCAAACAATGATCATGTGATTCTTATTTCAAAATAAAAATGTTCATACAAAAAGTTCTAGGCTTTCAGTATAGATTCCAACAATCTCCCACTTATACTAAAAGACTATGCTGTCATCACACTGCCATACATCTGATTCCCCTTCCCTCCACATGCCTATCAAAGCTCTCGCTAGAAGGGCCTTAGTGAAAGGGTCTACCAGGTCATCTTCTGATGCAATCTTGGCGACAACAACTTCTACCTCCTTTACGATTTCTCATATCAGGTGGTACTTGCGCTCTATGCATTTACTTACCTTATGGGCTCGTGGTTCCTTCGAGTTTGCAACTGCACCATTATTATCACAATAAATTGTGATATTTTTGGGCAAACCAGGAATCACATCCAAGTCCATCAGGAAGTTCCTGAGCCACCCAGCTTCTTTGGCCGCCTTAGAGGCTGCCACATACTCAGCTTCCATGGTGGAGTCCACCACGCATTTCTGCTGGACACTCCTCCATACAATGGCTCCACCTCCCAAAGTAAATACAAAACCTGAGGTAGACTTACTGTTATCCCTATCAGATTGGAAATCGGAATCTATGTAACCCACAGGGAGTAATTGGTCTGCCCGGTAAACTAGCATATAATCCCTAGTCCTTCTCAGGCACTATAATATATGCTTTACCGCAGTCCAATGTCCCTGTCCTGGATTACTCTGATATCTGCTGACCATGCCCACGGCATAGCAGATATCGGGTCTCGTACATAGCATCGTATACATGAGGCTTCCTACTGCCGAAGCATAAAGAACTGCCTTCATCTCCTCTATCTCCTCAGATGATCTAGGACACATCTCCTTAGATAAAGGAATTCCATGCCTGAAAAGTAGAAAACCTTTCTTGGAGTTTTGCATGCTAAAACGATCCATAATCGTGTCTTTGTATGAAGCTTGGGATTAGCACACTAACCTTGATCCCAAGGATGTGTCCCACTTCTCCCAAGTCCTTCAAAACAAACTATTTGGACAACCATACCCTTACGTCTGATAACACTTTGATATTGTTGCCAACTAACAAAATGTCATCTATGTATAGTACAAGAAATACTACTACGTTTCCGTCACATCTTTTGTATACACATGGCTCATCCGGACTTTGAATAAATCCATATGACTGGATTATCTCATCAAAACGGATGTTCCATGATCTTGAAGCTTGCTTCAATCAATATAAGGACCGATTAAGCTTACACACTAGATGCTCTTTGCCTTTAGCAATGAATCCCTCTGGTTGCCGCATATAGATGTTCTCCTCAAGACTTCCGTTAAGGAAAGCTGTCTTGACATCCATCTGCCAAATCTCATAATCCATATGAGTAGCTATAGATAAGAGAATCCGGATAGACTTAAGCATAGCTACTGGCAAAAAAGTCTCCTCATAATCGATACCCTCTTTCTGAGTATACCCTTTCGCAATAAGCCTAGCTTTGAAGGTCTCAACCTTCCCGTCTACTCCTCTCTTTCTCTTATAGATCCACTTGCATCCAATGGCTTTCACACCATTGGGTGGTTCTACTAGCTCCCAGACATGATTATAATCCATAGATTCTATCTCTGAATTCATCGCTCTTTGCCAAGATACCGCATCTCTATCTTGGAGTGTCTCGTCATATGTCTAGGGATCAGGTTCATGTTCGCCAGGGACAAAATCAGAAGATTCTCCCAAGAACATGAATCTCTCGGGTTGCCTAACAACCCTTCCACTACGACGAGGTGCCTCCTGTGTATGCTCTGTGACACGCGGTGCAGTGACTTGTGGTATCTCCTCTTGTACCAGTGGTACTGAAGTCGGGACTTCCCCTGTCAACTCCTCAAGAACAATCCTACTTGTGGGCTTGTGGTTCATCACATAGTCCTCCTCTTGAAATTTGACATTCGTACTCACGATCACCTTCTGATCTCTAGGATTATAAAACAAACCACCTTTCGTTCCTTTAGGGTACCCCACGAACATGGACACTTCTGTACGAGGTTCCAACTTACCAGCATCAGCCTTCAGCACATGTGCTGGACTACCCCAAATCCGAATATGTCTTAGACTAGGCTTTCGCCCAGTCCACAATTTTGTGGGAGTAGAAGGTACTGACTTAGATGGAACCAAGTTCAGAATGTGTGTTGCCATTTCTAGAGCAAACCCCCAGAACAAATCAGGTAACTCAGAATAACTCATCATCGATTTGACCATCTCTATAAGAGTCCTATTCCTTCGCTCCGCCACACCATTCTGCTGGGGTGTGCCAGGTGCGGACAATTGGGATTGAATCTCAGCCTCTGATAAGCAACTCCTAAACTCTCCCAAGAGGTACTCGCCACCACGATCAGATCGTAGTGTCTTGATACTTTTACCTTGACGGTTCTCCACATCAGCCTTGAATTCTTTGAATCACAAAGCACTGCACTTCGGACTTCAAGATCAAGTAAATGTATCCATACCTTGAATAATCGTCTATAAAAGAGACGAAGTATTCAAAGCCACCTCTAGCCTGGATAGACATAGGATCACACAGATCAGAATGAACCAATTCTAACATATCTTTGGCCCTATACCCCTTGGCCTTGAAAGGCCTCTTGGTCATTTTACCTTCCAAGCAAGATTCACAGGTTGGGAGATCCTCCACCACTAATGAACCCAAAGGTCCATCAGCTATCAACCTTTGAATTCTACTCAGGTTAATATGACCAAGTCTTAGGTGCCAAAGATATGTCAGGTTCATTTTCGAAGGTTCTTTTCTCTTATTGGACTTAGAAGATGAGTTATTCACTTCTATATGCATCGTGGGAGCTTTTGGTTCAAGAGTATACAAATTGCCAACTAATGTACCTGAACAGATAATCTCTCTATTTCTTTTTATAACAACTCTGTCATTAAAAGAAACAGAATATCCATCCATAAACAATTTAGAAACCGAAATCAAATTCTTTCTAAATGTAGGTACATAAAGACAATTTCTCAAAACCAAAACTTTATTTCTATCAAACGATAAATAAACGTCTCCCACTGCAATAGCCACTACCTTTGTAGCATTGCCCATGTACACGGTAATTTCTCCTTCAGCTAGTCGTCGGGTTTCCTGGAACCCCTGCAAAGAATTGCAGACATGATCAGTGGCTCCTGTATCTACACACCAGGTACCGGTAGATAACACCACTAAACATGTTTCAACGACTAAGGCAGAAGATATACCTATGTTCTGCTTTAGGATGGGGAAGTCTTTCTTCCCATGTCCAGTTTGTCTACAAGTGAAGCACTTGTCTTTCGGCTTCTTCACTCCTCCCTGAGGTCCACCCGCCATTTTTGCTCTACCTTGTTTCTTCTTCTTATTGCCTTTCGGCTTAGAAGTAGAAACCTTCTGAGCAATCATAGCTTCCTGCCTAGCAGCTCGATTCTGGTATCCGAAAAGTTCCTTTTCCCCAGAATCATCCGCAGGCCTAGGAGGACACTCATCGATAGTTAAGACACTATCCATATTTCTTTTCTAATCAATATTATTTGGGTACAGTAAGTTTGTTTCCTTTAGCATCATAGTAAGTGGGTTGAAAGCCATTTGAAAATCCTAAGAATTACAATGATCAAAATATTATATTTCAAATATTATTGATTCCTCAAAACAATAAAATTTCGAAATCAACCAACACCTCAAAACACCGAGAATATCGCATGCCACGATAGTGTGGACGTATACGAATTCTACATTTGTATGAGGAGGTTTTACCCATTAATTTTATTATCTTGTCAACCTTACTTTTTGACAAATAAAATTAATAGTTGGTTCCTCTTTGGCCCTACAAATAAAAGCAGTGACTCCGATGGGGAGGATACTTTTTATTTTCATCTAAGTGTGCATCATTACACGATACTAAGGGAATTATCTCGGATTATGTGTCTTACCGACGGGGAAGTACACACGCTCCTAAATAATTTCCTATAACCATTATTTGACCTAGTGATCCGTAAACAAACTCATCCGATGGGGAGGAAGGCACTCAGAGCCGACACGGAAGTTTGTTGCATCACACGTCAAATTGTAATGGAGGCCGCGGGAATTAATTAAAATATCCCTCTCCCACTTAGTAAATTGAAAATGAGGAATTTTCAAGCACACACAACATGCATATAAAACAAATCAGCAATAAATATGGAAAAACAAAATTTTTCAAACTATTATGGCTTTGTTCTCCAATATGCGTCCCGCCGTGTTGCCACCTCGTCCGCTCCACCTTTTCCGTGCGCAAGCCACATAAAGAGATCCGAGCCGACATATATCATTTTAATTTACATCCATCGATCCTATACTCCACGAAGGAGTGTACAAATAATCTAGATTGAAAGTAAACTAAAATGAGTGGCTAAACAATATCGTATTTAATTACAAAAATTAAATACTAATCTAGCCTCGTCAACCCCGAGGATTCAAATAATATACATACAATCACACACAAAACAATCACATACACACAAATAGCCATAATAGTCAGATCTTATGCCTGCAACCAAAAAGTTAGCCTACACACATCCTACTATTATCCGACATACTCAATATATGATATGTGTATGAAAGTAACCGAATTCAAAACACACAAAACCAGAAACCGTGGCTCTGATACCATTTGATGGGAATCGGCTCGGAGGCTCATTGGCTCCCATGTCCCCGGATTAAAATTTTCACTAATGAAAACTAATCCGGATGGGATGAGTTTCCTAATCACAACCAATTCGTCGTCGTGCTATCGACTTGAGCGATCGCTTGAACAAACTAGTTGTTCAAGAAACACAACTCTTCTAGTCGGTTAGTCGCGGAAGAGACGACGGACGGATCGTCGGTTTTTGTGTTTATCTTCGGGGTCCATGATTATACAAATACATACACATGCAAACTAGTATAATCAACACATACTAATCAAAATAATAAGAACATGCAAAGATCAATAATAAAAGTTATAAAACTTTTATACCTCTTGATCTTCTATCGTATGTCCTAACCTTCTTGTAGACTTCGTGTGGGCGAAGATCCTCCACAAGTTGAAGCTTCCTAGATCTTCTTCAATCCAAAGAAAGAAGAACTCTCCTTCCCTTCTTGCTTGAGCCAACCACCAATCCACAAAGGATTGATGCCGCCGGCCCCAAGAATAGAGAGAACAAAAATGAAAACAATCAAGGAACCAAACTAGGGACAAACCCTAGCTTCTAGTGCCGCCGGCCAAGATGGAGTGAAGAGGAGAAAGGGAATATGTTGGGCACCGGCCAAGGTATAGGGAAAAGAGAAGGAGCCGGCAACACCCTAGGAAGAAGAAGAGCTCCTCTCCTATAGTTGCCGCCCACCATCTTGCAAACCCTAGCCGCCCAACCAAAAGAGCCAAACCCTAATCTAATTAGGGTTTCCTCCTTAGGCTTTCTTGCCGCCCAACCAAGGTGGAAGGAAGAGATCTAGGAACCGACCACCCTCCCTAGGAAGAAGAAGAGCTCTTCTCCTATAGTTGTCGTCCCTCTCCTTCCAAACCTTGCCGCCCAACCAAAGGAGCCAAACCCTAATCTAATTAGGGTTTCCTCCTTAGGGTTTCTTGCCGCCCAAGCCATTGATGGGCAAAACCCTAATCTCCAAAACATCCAACTCCATCAACTCCTTTGCCGCCCACCTTAAGCCCATATATATAGAGTTAGGTTTAGGCCTTGGTTTAATCTCCACCGTCGGTTCTAGGGTTTTAATCTCAACCGTCGGATCTAGGGTTTCATCCCAACCATCGGATCTAGGATTTTATCCCAACCGTTGGATCTAGGGTTTCATCCTAACCATCGGATCTAGGGTTTCATCCCAACCGTCGGATCTAGGGTTTCATCCCAACCGTCGGATCTAAGGATTTAATCTCAACCGTCGGTTCTAGAGATTTAATCTCAACCGTCGGTTCTAGAGATTTGTTTTCCATCATTTGATCTAGACTTCATGAGGTTTATATTAGGCTACGATAGGGACCATGAGGAGGAGTTGGATCTTGGCCACCCGATGGATCGGAACCACACAAACTTGATCCATCATGATGTTCCATTCCACTAGAGGATCATCATTGAATTACCTCACCAACCCCCATAAATTAATATGGGCTCCATATATTATTTGTACATCCATCTCCCCGTGTTTAAGATATCGAATGTCCGTCAATTAATTGATTTACTGACCATCAATTAATTAACATCTAACTCCTCGAGTAGTACCACTCAACCTTATCATCATATCATACCAAATCCACCTGCAGGGTTTACATGATGAACCTTATGAGCTCCTCAAGGGGACATCATCAACCTAATATATAGGACACGGTTTCCTCCTATAATCAACGGCACACCATGTAAATAATATCATTTCCCAACTTACCGGGCATATTGATTTAATCCATAGAAATCTCACCCTTTGGTAAATCAAAGAAATAAATACTAAGTACATGTGCCCGTTATTATATTGGGATTAAGAGCATGTACAACATAATATCTGAGGTCCGATTCAATTATGTAGTCAGCAATAAATTGAATCACCTCTATGTCGGTCCTGCTCAATACACCTAAGTGTACTAGTATAACTCTATGGTCAAGACAAACCAATACCAAGCTACACTACAACCATGCCAATGGTTTGTCTAAAACCATCTTGGTTGTGAGCCTCTACTTATATTCTAAAGGGACTGACAACATGATCTTCTGTGTCACACCAAGCACCATGTTATCTACAATGTAGAGTATTAGACAATATGCACACATATAATAAATATAAAGTGCAAACAATGATCATGTGATTCTTATTTCAAAATAAAAATGTTCATACAAAAAGGGCTAGGCTTTCAGTATACATTCCAACACAAGCGATCCAACAAAATCCATCTTATGGATTGGAAGGAAATGAGAAGACTTGACTAATCGATCATCGATTATCCAAATCACATCCAGTCCTCTCCGAATTCTAGATTGAATGGTGGAAACTTCGCTTCCCACTTCAACTCGGTCACTTCTTCATGGCGATCCCGTCTACGTCCTTGGATAAAAAAATTTATCCTTGACAAAGAAGGATTACCCAAGCAACCATTCCGTCATCGTGTTATTCGATTAGAGTGGTCACTTGAACAAACTTGTTATTCAAGCAACCTACCTCTATTCTTCGATTAGCCACGGAATAGATGATGTACGGATCGCCAATTTTTGTGTTTGTAATTGGGGTCCAAGTGAATTAGCCACATACAAAATATACAACATGCATAGAATAAGAAAAGATTCATAAACAAGAATTATACCTCTTGTTATACCTCTTGATCTTCTATTGTATGTCCTTCCTCCTTTTGGACGTCGTGTGGGTGACGATCTTCCAAAAGTCGAAGCCTCCTAGATCACGAATCTTCCTTTCCTTGTACGCTCCGAACAAAGGAAGATGATAAAATGAAACTCTTCTCTTACCTAGAACCGACCACCAAGCTCAAAGATTGATCCTTGTCGCCTGCCAAGGAGAGGAATAAGGAGTATAGGCGCCGGCTAAAAGCTCCAAGGGAAGAGATCCTAGCTCTTGCCGCCGGCCAAGGAGGAGAGGAAGAGGATTGGGACGCCGGCCAAGGATGAGAGGAGGAAGAGGGGTGCATACCAAAACCCTAGGGAGATGGGAAAGTCTTGCCGCCCAAGGCTTCTCCAAACCCTAGCCGCCCAATGCTTCTCTAAGCCCTAGCCGCCCAAAACCCTAATCTCCCTTGTTGTGTTCCACGCCCAAGCCTTGGACATCCTTTTATAAAGCTAGGCTTAAGCCTCCTTTTAATCTCCACTGTCGGATCTAGGGATTTAATCTCAACCGTCAGATCTAGAGATTTAATCTCAACCATCGGATCTAGAGATTTAATCTCCACCGTCGGATCTAAAGATTTAATCTCCACTATCGGATCTAGAGATTTAATCTCCACCGTCAGATCTAGAGTTTCATTTTCTATCATCGGATCTAGGCTCCATAAGGGTTTTAATAGGCTATAATAGGGACCATGAGGAGGAGTTGGATCTTGGCCACCCAATGGATCAAGCCCACATAAAGTCCGATCTATTAATGATAATCCATTCTACTAGAGGATTATCATTGATCTACCTCACCAACCCCATAAATAAATATGAGCTCCATATATTATTTGTACAAATGTCTCCCCGTATTTAAGATCTCGAATGTCTGTCAATTAATTAATTTACTAATAATTAATTAATCAATATCTAACTCCATGAGTAGTACCACTCAACCTTATCATCATGCTGGACCAAATCCACCTGCAGGGTTTACATGATGAATCTTATGAGCTCCTCAAGGGGACATCATTATCCTAATATATAGGACACGGTTTCCTCCTATAATCAATGACACACCATATAAATAATATCATTTCCCAACTTACCGAGCCTATCGATTTACTCTATAAATCTCGCCCATTGATAAATCAAAGAAATAAATACTAAGTATATGTGCCCGTTATTATATCAGGATTAAGAGCATGTACACCATAATATCCGAGGTCCGATTCAATTATGTAGTCAATAATAAATCGAATCACCTCTAAGTCGGTCCTCCTCAATACACACAAAGTGTACTAGTGTAATTCTATGGTCAAGACAAACCAATACTAAATCACACTACAATCATTCCAATGGTTTGTCTATAACCATCTCGGTTGTGAGCCTTTACTTATACTTTACAAGGAACTGATAACATGATCTCCTGTGTGACACTACCCACCATGTTATCTACAATGTAATGTATTAGACAATATGCATAATAATAAATATGCAAACAATGATTATGTGATTCTTATTTCAAAAATAAAGATGTTCATACAAAAGATAGACTTTTCAGTATACATCCCAACAATCTCCCACTTATACTAAAAGACTATGCTATCCTCATACTGCCATACATCTGATTCCCATTCCCTCCACATGCCTATCAAAAGCTCTCGATGGAAGGGCCTTAGTGAAAGGATCTGTCAGGTTATCCTCTGATGCAATCTTGGCCACAGCAACTTCTCCTCGCTTTACGATTTCTCGTATCAGGTGGTACTTGCGCTCTATGTGTTTACTTGCCTTATGGGCTCGTGGTTCCTTCGAGTTTGCAACTGCACCACTATTATCACAATAAATTGTGATAGTTCTGGGCAAACCAGGAATCACATCCAAGTCCATCAAGAAGTTCCTGAACCACACAACTTCTTTGGCCGCCTCAAAGGCTGCCACATACTCAGCTTCCATGGTAGAGTCCGTCATGTATTTCTGCTTGACACTCCTCCATACAATGGCTCCACCTCCTAAAGTAAACACAAAACCTGAGGTAGACTTACTATTATCCCTATCTGATTGGAAGTCGGAATCTGTGTAACCCATAGGGAGTAATTGATCTGCTTGGTATACCAGCATATAATCCCTAGTCCTTCTCAGGTACTTCAATATATGCTTTATCGCAGTCCAATGTCCCTATCCTAGATTACTCTGATATCTGCTAACCATGCCTACGACAAAGCAGATATCCAGTCTCGTACATAGCATGACATACATGAGGCTTCCTACTGCCGAAGCATAAGGAACCACCTTCATCTCCTCTATCTCCTTAGATGTTCTAGGACACATCTCTTTAGATAAAGGAACTCCATGTCTGAAAGGTAGAAAACATTTCTTGGATTTTTGCATGCTAAAACGATCCATAATGGTGTCTATGTATGAAGCTTGAGATAAGCACAATATCCTTTTCCTGCAATCTCTTATAACCTTGATCCCAAGGATGTGTCCCACTTCTCCCAAGTCCTTCATATTAAACTATTTGGACAACCATACCCTTACGTCCGATAACACCTTGATATTGTTGCCAATTAATAAAATGTCATCTACGTATAGTACAAGAAATACCACTACGTTTCCGTCACATCTCTTGTATACACAAGACTCATCCGGACTTTGAATAAATCCATAAGACTAGATTACCTCATCAAAGCGGATGTTCCAAGACCTCGAAACTTGCTTCAATTCATAAATGGACCGATTAAGCTTGCACACAAGATGCTCTTTGCCCTTTGCAATGAATCCCTCTGGTTGCTTCATATAGATGTTCTCCTTAAGACTTCCATTAAGGAAAATTGTCTTGACATCCATCTGCCATATCTCATAATCCATATAAGCAGCAATACATAAGAGAATCTGGATAGAATTAAGCATGGCTACCGGTAAAAAGGTCTCCTCATAATCGATACCCTCTTTTTGAGTATACCCCTTCACAACAAGCCTCGCTTTGAAGGTCTCAACCTTCCCATCTATTCCTCTATTTCTTTTGTAGATCCACTTGCATCCATTGTCTTTTACACCATTGGGTGGTTCTACTAGCTCCCAGACCTGATTTGAATCCATAGATTCTATCTCAAAATTCATCGCACTTTGCCAAGATACCACATCTTTATCTTGGATCGCCACGTCATATGTCCAGGGATCATGTTCATGTTCACCAGGGACCAAATCAGAAGATTCTCTCAAGAATATGAATCTATCAGGCTGTCTAACAACCCTCCCACTATGACGAGGTATCACATGTGTATCCTCTGTGACACTCGGTATAATGACTTGTGGTGTATCCTCTTGTACCAGTGGTACTGAAGCAGTGACTTCCCCTCTCAATTCCTCCAGAATAATCTTACTCATGCGCTTGTGGTTCATCACATAGTCTTCCTCTAGAAATCTGACGTTCGTGCTAATGATCACCCTATGATCTCTAGGACTATAAAATAAATCACCTTTCGTTCCTCTAGGATACCCAATGAACATGCGCACTTCTGTACGAGGTTCCAACTTACTAGCATCTGCCTTCAGCACATGTGCTGGACTCCCCCAAATCCGAATATGTCTCAGACTAGGCTTTCACCCAGTCCACAATTCTGTGGGAGTAGAAGACACTGATTTAGATGGTACCAAGTTCAGAATATATACTGTCGTATCTAGAGCATATCTCCAGAATGAATCTGGAAACTCAGAATAACTCATCATCGATCTAACCATCTCCATAAGAGCCCTATTCCTTCGCTCTACTACACCATTCTGCTGAGGTGTGCCAGGTGCAGACAATTGGGATTGAATCCCAGCCTCTGATAAGTAATTCCTAAACTCTCCCAAGAGGTACTCACCACCACGATCAGATCGTAGTGTCTTGATACTTTTACCCTGACGTTTCTCCACATCAGCCTTGAATTCTTTGAACTTGTCAAAGCATTCAGACTTGCGGTGCATCAAGTAAATATATTCATATCTTGAATAATCATCTATAAAAGAGACGAAATATTCAAATCCACCTCTTGCTTGGATAGACATAGGACCACACAAATCAGAATGAACCAATTCCAACACATCTTTGGCTCTATACCTGTTGGCCTTAAAAGGCCTCTTGGTCATTTTACCTTCCAAGCAAGATTCGTAGGTTGGGAAATCTTCCACCACTAATAAACCCAGAGGTCCATCAGCTATCAACCTTTGAATTATGCTTAGGTTAATATGACCTAGCCTTAGATGCCAAAGATATGTTTGGTTCATCTTCGAAGATTCTTTTCTCTTATTGGAATTAGAAGATGAGTTATTTACTTCTATTTGCATTGTGGGAGCTTTTGGTTCAAGTGTATATAAATTTTCTATCAATGTACCTGAACAGATAATCTTCCTATTCCTTTTTATAACAACTCTGTCATTAAAGAAATAGAATATTCATCCATAAACAATTTAGAAACTGAAATCAAATTCTTTCTAAATAAAGGTACATAAAGGTAATTTTTCAGAACCAAAACTTTATTCCTCTCAAAAGACAAATAAACATCTCCCATTGCAATAGTCGCTACCTTCGTAGCATCACCCAAGTAGACGATAATCTCCCCTTTAGCCAGTCGTCTGGTTTTCTAGAATCCCTGTAAAGTATTGTAGACATGATCAGTGGCTCCCATATCTACACACCAGGTGTCGGTAGATAACACCGCTAAACATGTTTCAACGACTAGACCAAAAGATATACCTTTGTTCTGCTTCCGGTTGGGGCAGTCCTTCTTCCAGTGTCCAGTCTGCTTGCAAGTGAAGCACTTGCCTTTCGACTTCTTCACTCCTCCCTGAGGTCCTCCCGCCACCTTTGTCCCACCTTGTTTCTTCTTCTTCTTGCCTTTTGGCTTAGAAGTAGAAACCTTTTGGGTAACCATGGCCTGAGCCTGAGCACTCTGACGAAAAAGCCCCTCTGCCGCCTGTAGTTTTGTTAGAAGCTCCGCCAACGAATACAACCTTTTATTCATGTTGTAATTCAGGCGAAACTGCTCAAAACTCCTAGGTAGAGACTGGAGAATGATATCGACCTGGGTTTCCCTATCGATCTCAGCTTTGAGGACTTCCAGCTCATTCAAATGAGCCATCATCTTGAGAACATGATCCCTCACGGGTGT
Source organism: Wurfbainia villosa (assembly GCA_025175895.1). Taxonomy (NCBI): domain Eukaryota; kingdom Viridiplantae; phylum Streptophyta; class Magnoliopsida; order Zingiberales; family Zingiberaceae; genus Wurfbainia; species Wurfbainia villosa. The sequence continues at coordinate 5,053,883 of CM046005.1, forward strand.
TCCCTTGATCATGGTGGTCGTCATCAAGTTCCTCATGACTTCCTGCCTTGTAGCCCGATTCTGGTGTCCGAAAAGCTCTTTGAGATTGAGCATCATGTCATAAGCGGTGGGCATGACTTGATGCTGATGTTGCAATACATTTGACATAGAAGCCAAAATGTAACACCGCGCCATCTCATTAGCCTCAATCCACTTCTTATAACTCTCCTTCTCCTTTTCCCCAAAATCATCCACAGGCTTAGGAGAGCACTCTTCGAAGAGTACATATTTGTACTCCTCAGCAGTCAAGACAATATCAAGATTTCTCTTCCAATCAACATAATTGGGTCTAGTAAGTTTATTTTCTTTTAGTATCACAGCAAGCGGGTTGAAAGTCATTTTTGAAAAACCTAAGAATCACATAGATTAAAACATTAGATTTCAAAAAATTATTGATTCCTCAAACAATAAAATTTTAAAATCAACCAACACCTCAAAACACTGAGAATATCGTATGCCACGATCGTGTGGACGTATATGAATTCCACATTTGTAAGAGAAGGTTTTACCCATTAATTTTACTATCTTGTCAACCTAACTTTTTGACAAATAAAATTAATAATTGGTTTCTCTTTGGCACTACAAATAAAAGCAGTGACTCCGATGGGGAGGATACTTCTATTTGCATCTAAGTGTTCACCATTACTCGGTACCAAGGCAATTATCTCGGGTTATGTGCCTTCCGATGGGGAAGTACACACACTCCTTAATAATTTCCTATAGCCATATTCGACCCTGTGATCCGCAAAATAAACTCATCTGATGTGGAGGAAGGCACTCAGAGCCGACGCGTAAGTTTGTTTGCATCACATGTCAAATCGTAATGGAGGCCGTGAGAATTTATAAAAATATCCCTCTCCCACTTAGTAATTTAAAATTGAGGAATTTTCCTAGCACACGATATTCATATCAAACAAGAAGCAATAAATATGAAAAAAAAATATTTTCCAACTATTATGGCTTTTGTTATCCAATATGCCTCCCGTCGTATCGCCATCTCGTCCGCTCCTCCCTACGCCATGTACAAGCCATTCGGAGATCTGAGCCGAGAATAATTATTTTAATTTACATCCATTGATCCTATATTCCACGAAGGAGTGTACATGAAATCTAGATCAAAAGTAAACTAGAATAAAAAAAGAGTGGCTAAACAATGTCGTACTTAATTATAAAAATTAAATACTAGTCTCGTCAACCTCGAGGATTAAAATAATATACAAATACACACATACAATCACATACACACATATGACCATAATAGTTGGATTCTATGTCTGCAAACAAAAAGTTAACCTACGCACATCCTACTATTATCCGACACATATAATATATGAAAAGTGCATAAAAGTAACCGAATCCTAAACACACAAAACTAGAAACCGTAGCTCTGATACCATTTAAAGGGTGGAAATTTCACTTCCCACTTCAACTCGGTCACTTGTTCATGGTGATCCTATCTACGTCCCCAGATAAAAAATTTTATCCTTAACAAAGAAGGATTACCCAAGCAACCATTCCATCGTCGTGCTATTCGATTAGAGTGGTCACTTGAACAAACTTGTTGTTCAAGCAACCTACCTCTATTCTTCGATTAGCCGCGAAATAGACGATGTACGGATCACCGGTTTTTGTGTTTGTATTCAGGGTCCAAGTGAATTAGCCACATACAAAATATACAACATGCATAGAATAAGAAAAGATTCATAAACAAGAATTATACCTCTTGATCTTCTATTGTATGCCCTTCCTCCTTTTGGACGTCGTGTGGGCGACGATCTTCCAAAAGTCGAAGCCTCCTAGATCACGAATCTTCCTTTCCTTGTTCACTCTGAACAAAGGAAGATGATAAAATGAAACTCTTCTCCTACCTAGAACCGACCACCAAGCTCCAAGCTTGATCCTTGCCGCCGGCCAAGGAGAGGAATAAGGAGTATAGGCGCCGGCCAAAAGCTCCAAGGGAAGAGACCCTAGCTCTTGCCGCCGGCCAACGAGGAGAGGAAGAGGATTGGGACGCTGGCCAAGGATGAGAAGAGGAAGAGGGGCACCGGCCAAAACCCTAGGGAGATGGGAAAGTCTTGCTGCCCAAGGCTTCTCCAAACCCTAGCCGCCCAATGCTTCTCCAAGCCCTAGCCGACCAAAACCCTAATCTCCCTTGTTGTGTTCCACGCCCAAGCCTTGGACATCCTTTTATAAAGCTAGGCTTAAGCCTCCTTTTAATCTCCACCATCGGATCTAGGGATTTAATCTCAACCGTCAGATCTAGAGATTTAATCTCAACCATCGGATCTAGAGATTTAATCTCCACCGTCAGATCTAAAGATTTAATCTCCACCGTCGGATCTAGAGATTTAATCTCCACTGTCGGATCTAGAGTTTCATTTTCCATCATCGGATCTAGGCTCCATGAGGGTTTTAATAGGCTACAATAGAGACCATGAGGAGGAGTTGGATCTTGGCCACCCAATGGATCAAGCCCACATAAAGTCCGATCCATTAATGATAATCCATTCCACTAGAGGATTATCATTGATCTACCTCACTAACCCCATAAATAAATATGGGCTCCATATATTATTTGTACAAAAGTCTCCCCGTGTTTAAGATCTCGAATATCCATCAATTAATTAATTTACTAACAATTAATTAATCAACATCTAACTCCATGAGTAGTACCACTCAACCTTATCATCATATCAGACCAAATCCACCTGCAGGGTTTACATGATGAACCTTATGAGCTCCTCAAGGGGACATCATCATCCTAATATATAGGACACGGTTTCCTCCTATAATTAATGACACACCATATAAATAATATCATTTCCCAACTTACCGAGTCTATCGATTTACTCTATAAATCTCACCCATTGGTAAATCAAAGAAATAAATAGTAAGTATATGTGCCCGTTATTATATCGGGATTAAGAGCATGTACACCATAATATTCGAGGTCCGATTCAATTATGTAGTCAGCAATAAATTGAATCACCTCTAAGTCGGTCCTGCTCAATACACACAAAGTGTACTAGTGTAATTCTATGGTCAAGACAAACCAATACTAAATCACACTACAACCATTCCAATGGTTTGTCCATAACCATCTCGGTTGTGAGCCTTTACTTATACTTTACAAGGAACTAATAACATGATCTCCTGTGTGACACTACACACTATGTTATCTACAATATAATGTATTAGACAATATGCATAACAATAAATATGCAAACAATGATCATGTGATTCTTATTTCAAAAATAAAGATGTTCATACAAAAGATAGACTTTTCAGTATACATCCCAACATAGATAATCTCCCAACACAGTCTAACGTACTAAACTCCCACTTCATCACGGTACATAACCTTATCGATCAACAATATTCCACCATTATTTGTTGGCACACCCAACATCAACCTACTAAATCAATCATCGTCTAGGCCCTGAAACCTAGTTCCACAAGCTTCTGACCAAGTGATTCTCATCACTTACTTGGTCCAACAAGTCAACGATATAGTAACGCTAGAAACATCCTATCCACACCTACGGTAATCACCAAATCATTCTAGGGAAACCATAATTTCCCTTAAGATTGTGAATATATCCAACACCATCTCGTCTAAAACGACAACATCTACTGGTCCAATTGCTTCAAGAATATTTGATTCCTCAAGTCCATGGATGACTAAATTGTCGGCAAGTCTAACAACATTATCAACAACTCATAAAATTCATACCAAGTATGAAATGTCGTCTTCTACACACGTGTATCCTTTTACTCTACACTGATGATATATCAATCATCACACCAACAATGATAATTGTATGACACTAAGTCATTACAATATCAACACTCTAATCATATATCAACCCTAGGGTATACACAGGTGTCCTTTAGCGGATCTAAACAGACCATCTATCCATAATGAAGGATATTCATTCTCAACTACTGCATTCCAATCATCAATAATCGATGCATATCCTCAAAGGTCCATCTCTCTTTTAACAAAGAGTTACGAGTCTTCTCAAGAAGAAACACTAGGAAAGATAAATCTCCCATCCAATACCTCATATAATCGCAACTTACGTTCTTCTAATTTCCACAGTGTTTAGCAACACTGGTACCAATAAAATCATCTCCATGTATGAGGTCTTCAGTATTGGAACTATACTTGAAGTCACTCTAATCGCCTACTCCACCCGCCTATGCAGTGGAAAGCCTGGGAGTTCATCCGAATCTACATCCGAATACTCTCGTATTATACGCACGTTCGAGAGACCTAGTATACCAACATTCGAACAATTTAACTATCCGTAAGGATATGTCTATAGTAGAGGTATGTCTAGCAACACTGGTATCCCTTGACTTCTTGGTTGCTGGTCAACATCTCACCTGACGATAGAGATACCACCAACCCATAAGTCGATGTATAGGAACCCTTCTAATCCTATCTAAGAATGTTCTGGACAAAGATACCTATAAACTACCAGTATCTCTCGATATATCCGCAAATAGGGTAACCCAAAGTAATACCCCGAATGGCCACTTCTTCGGTCTTCTATACCTCTTCCCGAGTAACCATGTAAACTCGCCCAACATCTGTTCTTAACGGTTGGGCTCATGTAGGTGCAAAGGACTACCATGGAGGAACTGAAGTCAACTGCTCAACTGAGATGCAATACTCAAAATGACTGCAATGGAGATAGTAAACACTGTTGTACTGGTAGTGAATACACCACCGATTGTGAAGTACTGAATAGCTATCAACATCGTAGCACACTCCAACTCAGCAAATAATGTAGCTGCAACTGGAGAATATAACATAGATACAACAATCGTCGTAAACTCTCTCCTCTGTACAAAGCATAACCACGCCTGGGGAGGTAACAGTTGTCGTCTGGACGTTTGAGTCTTTTGAAATGTCTTCTGCTGATACTCCTGAATAACTCTCTTCCCCTGAAAGAAAGTATCAAGAAACTCCACTATGTATGAGGTAATAGATCGTTGCTGATGATAATCCACTCTTCTGTGATGATCTCGGCTTTTGAGGTTATGGATCGTCCTCTCGAAAGCTTCATCCATAGTCTTCAACTGAGTCTTCAAAATACACCTCCTTATATGTACTGGTTGCTTACCATGGAAATAGGTGAACTGATCCAACGGATAATCCAACTTTGTGTCATCGTAATCCACACTGCACGCACATAATCTCCCTTCAGAGTCTTTCCTATGATTTCACTGATAAACATGAGAAGATGCTGACGATCTGTAGTCGGTCTTTTATGATCGAAAAAACTCTCCAATAGTCGCTCGTGACTCATGACTCCAATTTTTCTCCTTTTGTCAAACATTCGGAGACTTCTGATTCCAATAATTTGACTTGCAATGTCTGCTTATCAAATCTTCAACTCTTAAAACACTTGCTACGGAGTCATTTCTATACACATGACTCGGTCTAATGCCTTCCAGTAGGATTTGGTAGGAGATCCAAACATCATGATCAAGATGTCAGCCAATAAACCATGGGTGGCTGAAATCTACCCAATCGCATCCTTGAGCTATTAGGTGGTCGTAACCTTCGCAAGTCTGATGACTTTGCATGGTACATTCGTTACCAAATGATCACCCTACTTGAAGCTCAAAAATTCCCTGACAATGAGTCAAAGAAGGTGACGTGGGGAAATACTCTCTCACAACATCACTAAACTGTGACCAAGTGATATATTAGTTGCCAAATGTTATTTCCTACATCTTCCACCAAGTACCGGCTTGTTCCCGCTAATGGTATGCAGCTAACTCAACTTCCTCTGTATAACATGGGTTAAGTACTCAAAAGTACCCTCAACGTTATACAACCTAGTACAACCAACTCAAGGATTAAAAATCCCTTTGAAACACCATATACTAATCTTCTACTATCTGCATCAGCATTAGTATACTCGCTAGTCTATTACCCCACAGGTAATGATCTAACTAGCATAGTTAGTGAAAATTTCTAAAACTATAATCTTTGATCTTCACAAGAAATGTGACTACCTGACCCCTGCTATCCGACTCGGTATCAGTCGGCTCAAAAAGGTAATTCACCTTTTCGAAAGTAGGTACATGACTGAACAAGTCATTCTCGTGATCATCTCAAACCACGGTTATGGATAGTGACTAACACACTATAAGTCATCCATGTTATAAGCAACTAAATGCATAACCAATAGAAGGATATATGATAACAACTGACATACCTTAATCCTTGTAGCTCGGAGATGTCCGTAACTGCCAGATCCCAGAACTCACAAAACCAAAACCGAGTAAAGAAAAACTCGATATCCGAATGAAACAAAATCCAAAAGTGGACTTTGCAACCTAGGACTCTGATACCAATAAAATTGTCACGCCCCGAGAGTATGCCGAGCCGAAAATAATCGAACAACATCTCCCCTGTACGTGATACAATTCCCTGATATACATAAAGCCTTTCGGCCACAATCACATAACAAATATATGGACATAATCCATAAAACACAGCGAAAGATACTAACAAATAATAAAGATACAAACAACTCAACTATGCACTCCGGAGTGACTTTGACACAATAAAAATCATAATAGAAATCACATCAAAGGCAAAATACATATAACACATCCGTAACCATAAATACGGAAACGATATAGGATGAAAACCCAAAGCAACAATCCAATAGAATACAACATCATGGAACTAATATCCAACCATTCGGTGTGAGATGGGATCAACTGGCGAAGCTCCAAACATCCAAGGAATCTTCTACCTGTTACCTGGGCGACAGAAAATCCAGGGTCCGTGGTGGTGAGTATAAACTCAGGGGTAATATATAGAAAGTGCATGAACAACATATAGGGATATAGAGATCTACAAGTATACATGTGAAGATCTACAGGTATAGAGAATGAGTCTAATAGACATACAATCCTAAATGTACTAACAGGTAACCACAGTATAGTCATACTCAATGCATATACTAAATTGATCAACTGAACATGAAATAATGTACTAACATATTTGACGGTCTGCAACACCATGAGCTATATCATTCTGAATAGGTATACAATAACATAACCCATATAACATACAAGGTCAATCCCATATCTGACCAACACTCAGACATATGAATAGTATATAATCACATGTAATAACATCTCGGTCCATACCACACTACGACATGACGCTAATCAAATCCATACAATAGTCTAGGCCAACACATATATCATGCTCAACACACAGCAATATATAATATGCAAATGATATGTATCATGATGAACAAGCATATGCAGTAAACATAGCTCAATCAAATGAAGCATCTCACAGGCATATGTAGAACATATATCAAATACATGCATACATATATATCAGCAATGCATATGCATGGTCATGTCTACGGACCCATCCAACCACGACCCCAGTGTGGCCTGGGTGGCACAACATGACGACTAGGCTGACTCTAGCTACCACTACTCTCGAGTGGCCGAATTGGGTAGTATAAATGAGTAGCATATAAGCGTAAAGAGCTAACTACTCCATGGGGGTCCTTGCTGTTGGCCGCTCCATCACTACCCATGAGTAGACGAGCTCCGCACACAGGACAACTACACGTCACAAACCACCATCTATAGTGGGTGAGTGCTAACATCACTCTACATAGTAGCCAGGTGCGCATCTCTAGCTACCACCGTCTATAGTGGCCGAGCGCGACACATCCAATGCTCTGCCCTCAACCCTGCTACCACTACCCCGAGTGGCCGGGGAGGCAGGATGACTGACGAGCCTCTCAACTACAAGGGAGACCTAATCGCCAGCATGCATGCAATGTAATGATGCATAGCTCCATACACATCCTCGCAACACTCTCTATCTCACGGGGAGTCATGGTCAACTAAAAGTAAACTATGCAAGGACTACTAATCCACAAGACTTTCTCTCTATCACACAAAGAGTCATACACATCTGACAGTCAACCACGTTAAGAACTCCAGTCCGTAGCGAGATACTATCGATCATCCATATAACCATACATAGGCACACGATCCATAATGGATATACCATCACACTAGGACCTCCAGTCCCTAGCCACATACTGACAACCACACACTTATCTATGCACAGATGACTAGATCCACTATAGATGCACAACTAATATGTATATGATACAACAATCGACTCCATAATCTGATCCATCACCTAACCCTAGTGATGTGACTCGGTAACCCAATCTGAGTTCACAATGGTAACCCTAATCACAAGTACTTAATTGAACATCTATCAGCTAACACACCATAGGATTTGTAATTCATATCCATGGTAGATAATCAATGAAGTAACAACAATATATCTCAAAGGTCAAAGGCAGTACAAGCATATGATTAAACAAGAGTGGATTTAAGAGCAAAGGTATCATCATAAGTCCAATTTCATGCACCGGAATAAGTCAAAACTCCCTGACCAGGGTAGATATTACCCACCTGATACGAAGCTCGAACTAATCCTCATAGTCGTGGACTGGTTTTGTATCCCAAACCTGCACATAATAGCAAACTATGATTAAGTACAAGTACCATACAAGTATACGAACTAAACACTACTTCATTTATATGTTTGCATCCTTTCCTCGTCTACGAGTCAGAAACCCCGATTATCCCAATCTGATACATCCTAACCAAACTCATAGTAGATCACCAACATCCACAGGATCAATTAAGGTAAATAGATCTAAACACACTTAAATCATCCTGCATACTCACAGATCTAATCTCACCACAATTCCACAACTCACTTCAAATTCATCCCCAACACATTCTACATCTGTGGTAGCTCCAACCCCAACAGAAGATCGATCAACAATCCACATCCACCAATCATCCACAAAATCAATTAAAGGAAACAAAATTGAACAACACTTGAATCGGGGTTGTAATGGCAACTTACTTCAAGATCAATCTATCACAGCCAATCAATTCACACTTAGAAATACTCCATCTCATAGATCAAACAAAAAACCTCAAACACTGCAATCAACAATAATAACACTGATTACACCCCAAATCACAATCGGATACCACACCAATCACAGCCACCAAACACCAATTCATTGACAAAAAAACTCATCGGACCCCCAAATACATGAACACACCACAAATTCACATCAATTACAGATGAAACAAAATAAACAAACTTACTGATCTCAACTCTCCACCGACAGCCGTTTCCCCTAGCTGCCCTGTTCACTAGAACAAAACTAAGCTCCGCCACTGCCAAACCACAAATTGAAGCTCAACCGATGAATCCACAGCTAGATCTAGAGAAAATAGCAATTTAAACCTAACCCAAATAGACCCCAGTACCAGGATCGGCAGCTCACTACCACGACGACAACATCGTCGGTCCGTCGAAAGAGTCAACGAGATCTCTAGGAGAGGGATCCAACTGATCTTCGGTCGAAAATCAGCTAAGGTAGCGGCGCTATCGAGCTGCTCTGACCGGAATGCCGACGGCCTGGGAGAAGGCGACGGAAGAGGCGATGGTGCGGAGAAGGAGAGAAAGAAATCGCGATCTGATTTGGAAGCTTATCAAAGTGGTTTGGCGATTTGGTTCAAGCCAACCGGTTCAACCCCTTAAATCCAATCAAACCCTTGATTAAGCCCAAAATATATAATCAAACCTAACCACTAATTAAACCCAATTAACTACCTAATGAAGTTTAATCCATATACTTAAATTTTTTTTCCGTATCTTACAAATATTCCCCTTGGACTTTCCAAATGCCAAGACTCAAGCTTGGACTTTCCCTTGCCAACCCATGTTGGACTTTCCATGCCAAGACCCATGCTTGGACTTTTCCTTGCCAAGACCATGCTTGGACTTTCCTTGCCAACCCATGTTGGACTTTTCCTTGCCAAGACACATACTTGGACTTTACATGCCAAATACTCAAGACTTGGACTTTCCCAATGCCAAGTGTCCCCTTGGACTTTCCATGCCAAGTACCCATGACTTGGACTTTACTATGACAATCACATTGTCATATATTTTTTTCGAACATCAAAACATCGCTCGAGTCAAACTCGAGTCCGATCAATCGTGACCTGGGCCGATTGCACCAACAATCTCCCCCTTTTTGATGTTTGACAAAAACACCCTTGAGTTAGGCCCCTAACTCAAATTCCCTTACCAATTATCCCAAATTGGTAATTTTACCTTTCTCTCCCTTTTTGACTAACATCAAAAAGGTTCTCTCCAAGGAGGTCAATATCTCATATCCCATTGAGATCTTACAATCTTCCCCTATGTCCAAAGACATCTAGGATGCCTACAATCTTCCTAGTGATAAGTCCCATACCACTAAAGAGAGGCACTCCTATAAACTCCCTAATTTTCAAATTGGGTATCTCAAATTTCCATTTCGTCTCCTCATGAGGAAAAATAACATCCATCATCCCATAATGGATACCTCCCCCTTGACCATTGCACCAACAATGTCCTTGAGAAGTCTCTAAGCCTATAGGAACTCTAAACTATCAAAAATAAGGTTAGAAATTCAACATTGAACTTTCCCATACCTTAAATTTGATACATCATCCTAACAACTCTCCTAATCCATATCCAATGGATTTTCACCCTTTATAATGCTTCCCAAAGCATATCCTAGTGTTAGGAGTAGTTAGGAAACACTAACATATCTGAAAATGGGCTAAACATACCTTGTTTTCCTGAAATCAGCCTGATAGTTGACTCTATCAGTCAACAGTCGATTGCCATTCACATCAGTCAACTACCATCCATAGCAGTCGATTGATAACTGAAATTCAAAATTTCAGTTATCAGAAATGAATTTTGAAAAAGCATAAGTAATTCTACGTATATCGAAAAATTATGAAAATTTATACGTATATTACTTATAAGCAATACAATGGGTGAAAAATATTAGAAAAATATTTTACCCATAAAATAGCGAAATTGACACAAAATTCAAAAGTGAAGAAAAACTTTATTGTTTAAGCTCACTTTGTATCAACTTCATCAATGGTGATTGCTATCAAAAGATAGACTTCACCAAGGTTTTCTAAAATGATTTTAAAATATTTTTGAAAACCTATATTGGATCATGTTCTTTGGGCTTAGTGTACATGGCTTGAACATAAGCTTTCCCAATGATCCATTACTAATATAAGATGAGTTTGGGTTCATCTAGGTGCAAAAATTATGCACCTTGAACTTAACTCATATCCTAGCATCTCACATGTATCTAGGGTGTATAAAACACACACAAGTCAATGTGATTGTGAGATGTGGGTTTTGTTCTCGTAATCTAGGGTTTCATGCATTTTCTAAGGCAACCCTACTTGATTCCCTTATACATGGGACTTCAAGTCATGTCATAGTCCTTAAATCAATTTTAATTACTTTAAATGCATGAATGATCATGACATAAATAATGATATAAATAAAGCATGGCCAATGATCATGATGTCATGACATATAATTAAATTTAAATCTACATGACACTAAAACACAAACCCTAAACATACTCATGACATTTTATATGATAAAGATAAATATGATGTCATGACATGTTATATGACAAATATATAATACCTAAATTTTAATGTTAATTTCCATTTGTTATTATTAAACCCATTTTGCCATATTATCAATTATCTCCCAAGTGTACCAAAAACCCAAAATGACACACTACAACCTCTAAACCAAAATTATGTCAATTTGATTGATTTATCAAACTTCTTAAATAATATTGGCACATCCTAAAATCTTTTAGGATTATAATTCAAACCTATTTCCAAGGTATCCATAACCTTAAAATAACCTAAAGTGCCACCTTTAATATGGTTAGGTTAACTACCCATCCATTCAAGGTTGGCACACCTAAACCCATTTAGCGTGAATCGATCACGCTCTTAGGAACCCAAAACCTATTTGAGCTCCTTGGGTTTACTAGGTATTCCTTAGGGATAACTTCCCTAGATACCCTCCAAATGACCCTCCTAGGCTTGGTAGCCTTGGTCATTTGGGTCTTGCCTAGGTTAACTCTAGGGGTGACTCCCCTTGTAACCTTCTTAGTGACCTCCCTAGGTTTCCTTGAAACCCTAGCCACTAGGAACACACCTTGGTTACCCTTAGGGATGACTTCCCTAGTAACCTTGGTTTTTCTAGACCTAGGTTGTGTTCCATAATCGAATGGAACACTATGGTAGGTCTCCTTAGACTTAGGTTTGTGACCCAAATCTTTCTTGCCTTTGAATAACTCTTGTCTCTTAGGCCCTTGACTTTGACTCCTAGACCTAGTTTTTTGATCACTTGGCCCTTGAAAATGATTTTGCATTTTCTTAAGGGTCTTCTCTAATTTCTCAAGCCTTGACCTCAAGGCTTGATTTTCTACCTCTAATCTTCCCAAATTAGATTTTTCATATGTCCTTTGGGAATTATTCTTCCTAGGCATGTGTCTAGTCCATTTAGAATTGATGCCTAGGTGATCCTCTATCTTCCTAATAGTCTCCCTAGGAAGGATAGGTCTAAGATTGTTCGATCTAGGTTTGACCTTAGGTAGAATATTTTTAGGGACATTAGTCCCAAATTTTTCCTTAGTTTCAAAGTGAACATTCTTAGCTCATAGATAATAAAATCTATTATTCATAACATGCTTTTCATGAGTGATAGAAAGAGAATTAAAAGCATGATTTTGATTTTTAAACTTAGAAGGTGCATTATTGAAATATTGATGCACGCGAATGCGACCTCAAATCTTGCACCGGAGACCGTTGAGGACTCGAAGTGCACGCTCGCGCTCAACGCCCACAAGTGCATGGATGTCGTCAAGTAATAAATAGATTTATCGATCCCACAGGGACTGAGATTCGAATACCGATCTATTCGGTGGATGTTATTGTTCAAAGATCAGATCTAAGGGTTGCGAATGTGAGGGTTATCGGTGGTCTTACTCAATATGGTGTCACATGGAGGAAGAAAGGAGCTTGCCGCGAGATCTTTTAAAGGGATTCTAGGACTTTGGTTTCTCTTGTGTGTCGCAAAATATGCTATCAACTAGGCGCTGTCTAAACGTCTAACTACAGTCTTGTGGAAGGGACATCATACACTCTCTCGATGAGCCACCGCATCTATCGGGAGCTATCTCTGCCTTATAAGGACTTGATAGGCGGTACGAGGATGCCGAATCAATCCCTGCGATGAACCGTTTCCAATTCTATCGCATCCTTCTACCCATGGTTACAAGAGATGAGGCCAACCCCTAGGTTCCTCGTATAAATCCCCTAAATCTTAGATACGAGGGTTGTCACCCCTCGTATCGGCTAAGCACAGTAGATAGAAAACCAATTACACATAGATATCGGTCTAAAAAAAATTCCAATTTCAAATTCAAACTCAATATCAGAATTTAATTTGAAGCAACATATCCTACACACACAAACTACTCCCTAATCCTAGAATCGAAGAAACTACTCCATAGATAGGAGAGGAGAAACACAAGGCATGTTCATGTTCGAATAATTAATAAATAAAGTGCAAGAATAGAAATTTACAATGCCAATGTGGCCTTTTCTCTAGCATTGAAGTGCAGAACTCGGATCTCCGATGGTGTTCTTCCTCCCCGTTGTGAGTTCCCTAAGCTTTTTAGGGCTTCGGTGTGCCGTCCCAGCCATCTTGACTCCCCACTAGGGTTTAGGCAGAGCTCTCCTTATATAGACATCACACCAGATCGCTGCGAAATCCAAAAAAAACCCTAGTCGTGTCAATTTGCTGGGCCGTCACACGACCGTGTGTTTCCATATGGCCAGGCCATGTGTGGTGTTGGGGTGGCTGATTTCACCCCTTGGACACGACCATGTGTAGACACACGCCCTGACCGTGTCCCCTTCTGCATCTAGCTACAAAATGCCCTTCTTTTGCTCCGAAAGTGTGCCTTTTTTCCCACGAAATGCTATCCTACACACAAAAGTACAAAGAGCAGATCTCCAAACTAGAAAATAGGAAATGCATGAAAAACAAAGTGACATATGCATGAAACTAACATAAAATGTAATGATATGTGAGTGAAAACTACTCCTAAAACCCTATATGTTTTGCTCACATCAATTCTCCCAGACTTAAATCTTTGCTTGTCCTCAAGCAAATCTCAGTGTCATGAAGTTTTAAAAAGATATTGTTCCATACTTAGCATGTTAACTAAATTTATCAAGTGGTATTTGCAATCAAAGAAAAATAAATATGTTCTAGAAATTCACTAAGCTAGCTCCTCGTGCTCGTGCTAAGCGAATCATTCCTAGGGGATACTCGTTCGTGGTGAGTTAAGTCATTATCCTATAGCTTTCCTAAGGTCTCCGACTCTTAGGCACTTACCTGCCCAAAGCGAGGGTCGTTCCCTAGATCTAGCACAAAGTCTCAAAGGCATGCTCAGTATTGAGAGAAATTGATAGGTGTTTCCCCAGTAACGTAACTCGGTCTCAAAGGGGCACCTAGCCATTTCCACCCACGATAATTATTTTTTTATCCCTCATAATCTTTTTTTAGGCTCACTGGGATTTTGATTTTTTCGAATGGGCTTACACAATCCGAGCATCTCCAGTAACTAAAATACTAGTCTTAGGGTCACCTGTGGATTCCAAAGTACTAGACTACTGAGATGAATCATAACTAGATATGTACTAGACTCTCTCTTTCAGAATGTTTGACATTTGTAGGTGTAAAAATAGAAGTTAACCAGTGTAAGTCTAGAATATTCATTTAAAGCTAATAAAATAAAATACCACGAGGTAAATGAAGTTACACTACTCATGGAAACAACTCATGAAGAAGACTTTTAACAAAAATACTACTGAGGCAGCTTTACAGATAACAAAAACTAAGTGCTGAAAGAAACTCAATAACCTATGCATGAATAAATGAATGCTAACAATAATGCAAATATCAGGAAAGAAACTACCGCTAGAAACAAAATAAAATTTGGGGTCCCCCCAGACTTAAATGAAAGTATACCTCTAGTATGGTGGAAGAGGTGGAAAGTCTGGAAGCCTCGGCATCTCGGGATCTTGGGAGAACCTGCTGCTGAGCCGCTGATGCCACATGTACATGTGGTCGATCTGAGAGCTGGTGGATGTAGCGACTGCTTGGTGCTCCTCCTCCCTAGCCCACTGTGCCTGCTGGGCTAGCATGTGCTACCGCATCTCCTGGCGATAGACGACCTCTTCCTGGCGACGAGTAGCCTTCTCTTGGAAGTAGATGCGGGCCTCGTCATAGAACTCTTCAGCCCACTGGAAGTGCTCCCGGAAGCCCTGAAACTCCGCCTGCGTGTAGACGCTCTGCTCTTCCCATCGCTGTCTCTGTGTCTGCTGCTCGGCGTATATATCATCGAGGCGTGATCGGAACTCCGAAAAATCATAGGTTGATGTACCTGCATCCTGCTCAAAAGTAGAAAAAGGTGGTGGTGCAGGTGCAGGCTCATGTCGATGTGGACTAGGTGGGCTCCTATGCATGTGTGGACTGGAGGGAGAGTGATGTAAAGGGAGAAAGATGGGTGCCGCTGTGGATGGTCCCTCATATGGTGGGGACTCCACTATCAGGTCTAAGCGTCAGTTGGCACACGTGTTGATAGTGGTACGATCAGGGTCGGGGAGCCTGAGGGTCATCAAGTTTTTACTTACAAAGCATAAGGAGTGTCCCTCTCTTACAATCATCTTCATGGTCATACACACTCCTAGGTCGATCCTAGGGCTCCCCTCTATACTCTCTAATGTGGTGTAATCATACCCCATCCTATGGCAAATGTGGGTAAGTAGGCCCCTCACATTAATTTCTCCTCTTGCTGCCTTGCCCATCTTCACTAAGTGTCTGATGAAATGGGACCCTACATTGATGCTACTCCTTTCTTGTAGCATGTCCCAGAGGAAAAGCAGCTCGCTAGCTCTCACTACACCATCACTCTCCCCATGACCAAATATAGTACTTGTCATGATTCGGTAGAGGTATCAGAAAAAGGGGTTTTGGAGGCGCAATGCTTTGGTCCTAGAAAGGTCGTAAGTGTGCTCCCTTGTCAATTCAGTCCAAAAGATCTGAGAGTTAAACCCAATAGGGGTTCTTCTCTCTCCCCCACTCAACAAGCCAAAGCATGAATTCCATTGGTGAAGTGCCCATTCATGCTTAATGTTAAATATCCTAAAGGTAATCCTACCCTCTTCGCTCTCTCTACCCGTTAAAATTTCCGCTTCTAAGGAACTCAAAATTCTAAAACTATCCTAGGGTAGGTTGGGTGTCTTATTCCCATCATCTCTTCCCACCCCATTTTTGCAAATAGGGCTTGAATGTCACCCAACAACCCTAAGGACTAGCAAATTTTTATCAAGATACCTAGTTGCAGTGAGTTTGCAAGTAGAAAGCATATTATATCTATCCCTATGCTCATTGTTGTGAAAAAGAAGGGTTGGAAAAGCGTTACCCTCCTTCGAAGCTTGAGGGGTGTCAGTTCTCATTGCTCGTCGCTCCGAAGCACCGGATCAAGATGCCACTTGCTTGGTCCTCCTCATCCTTCCTTCTTTTGGCTTCCTTAAAGGTTGGAAAAACTTCTAGGTGGTGAGGAAGAAGGATCAACACGACTAGGGCAAGAAAAATCGAAACACACGGTGCATTTGGGGAAAAAATGCACGGCGTGCCTTTTTCAACCTTGCGCGACATGACCATGTGAAAACACACGGCCAGGCTGTGTGCAACTCTGGTTGGTCGGGCACGACCATGGGAAAATACACGACCATGCCGTGTGTCATCTTTTTCTCTCCCCTTGTGCACCATGGTTCAAATTTTCTCATACGCTTCGCCGTGTAAACTAATATTGATTTTATTTTTACCTAGCAAAGTTCTCTTCTGGTCATAATGCTAAATGAAATGGAAATCAAAGTTCAAATTAACTAAATGTATGCAATACAATCAAAGGAAAACTTATAAACTAAACTTGGGTTGCCTCCCAAGAAGCGCTTTGTTTAAGGTCGTTTAGCTCGACCACACTCCATTATCAACTTGGCTCCGGAGGTTCAGTGAACCTCCATTCATCCATCTTAGAATCGACATCTGGTGGCCTCGGCTTTAACCTGCTAACAGTGAAGTCGTCTAGGTAGGGAGCTCTACACTCTGATAGGCTGAAGAGGATGATCTCCCCATCTACCTCCAATGAAATCTGGTGTGCCTTTACATCTATGCACGCCCCTGTAGTTACCAGAAAAGGCCCTCCCAAAATGATGGGATTCTAGGGATTGGGTCCTGTGTCTAGTATGCTGAAATTCGTGGGTATCACAAAATTCGCAATCACCACAGGCACCTGTGGTAGCATTCCAACGGTCTTCTTGATCGTGTCGCCCGCTATACGTATCCCTATGCCCGTTGGTTGTATATTACCCAGTGCCATCTCCTGGTAGAATGCGTAGGGCATCACACTAACCGATGACCCCAAGTCACACAGTGCTTTATCAAAGCTTTCTCCATAAATCGAGCAGGGGATAACAAATTCACCAGGGTCCTCAAGCTGGAGTGAAATCTTGTCCTCAGTTTTGGCTTGGTCAGGTAGGGTGGAAATCATGGTTGCACACCCCTTGGCAAATCTATTTCTCTGTGCTATTCTCTCATTGCCCATTCCTTCCTCTTTAGCTTGACTTAGCTCGAGTAATGATGGAGAGCTCTCCATAGGTTGTGACACGGATTGGGCTATCTGGGCCACTTGTGTATCCAACATCCTTGTGTGACTTGCAAGACCGTCAACAGTGGCCTTCAAGTCTCTGAGTGACTCCTCTGTTTTCTGATGTTGGTGATGAAATTCCTCATTGGCCTTTGTTTGGGTAGCAATGAAGCCTTCCATCATCAATTCTAGTCTAGACTTCTGTTGTTGCTGCCCATTACCCTGCTACTGGCCATACCCTCCTGATGGTTAGAAGTTTCCCGAGTTATTCCGATAGGAAAAATTCGGGTGGTTCTTCCATCCGGGGTTGTAAGTACTAAAGTATGGGTTGTTGGGCCTTAGATTATAGTCCCCAACCACATCACAGTGCTCAATCTGCTCTTCTAAGCTGCTCTGCCTTCCACGGTAGTCCTCTCGATACGTTGCTGCTCCTTTTTCAAAGTCAATGGTCGCACATGCAGATGAAGGATTTAAAGAGTCGAATTATCTGCTAAGTGCATCCATTCTCGCTGCTAGGTGGTCCATAGAGTTGACAGTATATCATCCCGTTGCAAGAGTTGGTTGACCACGTTCGGAAGCCCATTGATGGTGGTTCTAAGACACCTCTTCTATCAGCTCCTCTGCTTCCCTGATAGTCTTGTTCATAAGTGCTCCCCCCCATGGCAGTTCCCCTTCCTTCCTCCCTTTCTTCCTCTCGCTCCCCACTCAAGGGTAGTCCCCCTAACCTTCCCAAGGCCATTTTCCACTGTCTCAGGGCAGTTCCCCCTCTTTTTCCCTCTGTCCCCTTATTCCAGATTACTTTCTTCCTGTATCAGGGTACACCCCTCCCTCTCTCTCCCTCTCCCTCTCTCTCTTGCTTCCCAGAGTAGATCCCTTGGTGACAGAGTCACTGAGCTTACATTCCTCCACCCTGGCCAGGGTACTTCTCCTTGTCCAGGGTAGTTTGCTATGCCTACAGGGCACTTCTCCCGGGTCAGGGTACTTCCCTGTCCAGGACACTTCTCCCTGTCCAGGGTACCTCCCTGTTCAAGACACTCCTCCTGGGCCCGGGCACTTCCCTATCTAGGGCACTATTCCCTGGCCAGGGTACTTCCCTGTCCAGGGGACTTCTCCCTGGATAGGGTACTCCCCTGTCCAGGGCACTTTTCCCTGGCCAGGGTACTCCCCTGTCCAGGGAACTTTTCCCTGTCCAGGGTACCCAAAAAAAATCCCTCAAGTCCAAGGCAGTTTCCTCAAGCCTAGGGCAGATTCGCACAAGGAGCCAGGGCAGTTTCCTCAAGTCTAGGGCAGATGCGCACAAGGAGAAAGGCAGTCCCTCAAGTCCAGGGCAGTTTCTTTAAGTCCAGGGCAGATTCACACAAGGAGACCAAGGCGACCAGGCCGATTTTCCTCAAGCTGGTTTCCTAAGGCGCAGAGCAGATTAGCCCCCAGGGCGGTTTTCCTCAAGCTGGTTTCCCAAAGCAAGGCAGGGCGGTTCCAGGGCATTATGCCAGGGCACGTTTCCAGAGCACTGTCCCAGGGCACTGCTCCTCATCCGCAGAGAGCTTCCAGGGGAACTGTTCAAGGGCATTATTCTGCAAACGAAGGGCGACCAGGGAAATTTTCTGAAGGCTCAGGGGGCTCAAGGGCAGTCCGGCAGAGGGGTTCAACCAGCATTTCTGGCTTAAGGCCTTCACGACAGGTTCTCAAGTCCAGGTCACTGTTCCACGACACTCTCTCTAGAGCACTATCCCAGGGCACTACTCCTCATATGCAGAGAGGTTCTAGGGCACTGTACCTTAACTAAAGAGCGACTAGGGCAGTTCTCTGAAGGCTCAGGAGGCTCAAGGATGGTCCTGCAGGGCGGTCCAGGAAGTAGGACAGTCCGGAAGAGGGGGCCAGCCTGCGCTCCTGGCTCAAGGCCTTCATACAGCACTTTCTTTCTTTAAAAAAAATCCCTCAAGTCCAAGGCAGTTTCCTTAAGCCCAGGGCAGATCAAGGAGCCAGGGCAGTTTCCTCAAGTCCAGGGCAGATTCGTACAAGGAGAAGGGCAGTCCCTTAAGTCCAGGGTAGATTCGCACAAGGAGACCAGGGCAACCAGGCCGATTTTCCTTAGGCTGGTTTCCTAAGGCGCAGGGCAGATTAGCCCCCAGGGCGGTTTTCCTCAAGCTGGTTTCCCAAAGCAAGGCAGGGCGGATCAGCAGCAAAGCGGTTCTAGGGCATTATGTCAGGGCACTGTTCCAGGGCACGTTTCCATAGCACTGCCCCAGGGCACTGCTCCTCATCCGCAGAGAGCTTCCAGAGCACTGTTCTGCAAATGAAGGGCGACTAGGGTAGTTTTTTGAAGGTTCAGGCGGCTCAAGGGCGGTCTGGCAGAGGGGTTCAGCCAACGTTTCTGGCTCAAGGCCTTCACGACATTTTCTCTAGAGCACTATCCCTGAGCACTGCTCCTCATCTGCAGAGAGGTTCCAGGGCACTGTTCCTTAACTGAAGGGTGACCAGGGCAGTTCTCCGAAGGCTTAGGCGACTCAAGGATGGTCCTGCGGGGCGGTCCAGGAAGCAAGATGATCCAGAAGAGGGGTCTAGTCTGCGCTCCTGGGTCAAGGCCTTCGCGCAACACTTTCTTTCTTTCAAAAAAAAGCATTTTTGGGTGAATAGCCCCACCAATAATGGCCTATCTAGTCCATAGCAAACGACTACGGTAAAGACACTGTAAATCCGTTTATGGCTGAGGCTTGGCCAATAAGCCTAATAGAGGTGAATAGGCCCACCTGAATGGCCGTAGCAAACAACTATGGTAAAGACAAGGCAAATCCGTTGATGGTTGGTCACTTGCCAAAAGTGACAAACATTGGATGGTCATCATACGAGTTGGATGGAAAAGACAGATGGAGATGGATAGTGCGAGGAGGTACGCATGGAGAGATGGACGCAGAGGAAACACGGAGGATGCACTTACACTACGCACAAGTGCAGGACATGTATGAGCTAATGTACCCATGAGAGAGTTAGAGCGCATGAGAGAAGAGGTACCCATGAGAGCACATGTACACCCCCCCTAGGATACATCTCAGATCTGACACATCGTCAGACATGACATGAGTATGCATCCCAGGCTTTTGTATGATTGTGCTTTTCTTTGATGATATATATTTACCTTTCATCAAAAAAAAAAGTGTGGCATACGTGATCTCATTGTAGAAGATGTGGATCACCAGCAACCTTTCCAGTCCGTGGTGAGGGCATTGGTAGAGTAGCCCATTGTAGCAATCCCAAGCTTCGAATAAGGACTCCCTCTCCTTCTGATGGAAGCTTGTGATAAGATGGCGCATGTGAGTAGTCTTGCTTCGTGGGAAGTATTTATTCAGGAACTGCTGCTCACATTGCTCCCATATAGTAATGCTTCTCGAAGGCAGGGAGTGAAGCCATGACTTAGCCTTATCCTGCAATGAGAATGGGAATAGGCTCAGGCAGATCGCGTCTGTAGGGACTCCATTTATCTTCATTGTTGAACAGATTTCTAAGAATGCCTCTAGGTGTCAGTTCGGGTCTTCAGTCGCAGCTCCCTCGAATTGACTCTGCTGGACCATATGTATGAGTGTTGGTTTAAGTTGAAAGTTGTTTGCCGAAATAGGTGGTCCAGCTATACTCAGCCTAAATTCTCTAGCGCTAGGAGCTGCATAATCCCGCAGAGGTCGGCTACCTATATTTACTTCGGATGCAACTTGGTCCTCCATCCTCTTCTATTCGGCTCTCCGACGATGATAGGTTCGTTCGATTTCTGAATCGATCAGAATCATGCCTTCCGATCCTAAGCATCTAAGCATACGAAGAACCGAGCCACAAAAATTAGGAGTACTACCTAATACTAAGAAACATGAAATAAACAAATCTAGCTAACAAAATCAAAGAGCCAATAAGGAAATAGAAAACTACTGCTAAAATAAAATAAAATCTAAATTTGGATATGGAAAATCTAGAACTAAAGTAAATAAAGCAAATTAAAAAGAAAATAAAGCAAGTAAATAAATATAATCCTAATCCAATCCAATTATCCACTTCTTGATTCGATATTGAATCAATCAGCCCCCGGTAACGACGCTAAAAAATTGATGCACGCGAATGCGACCTCAAATCTTGTGACGGAGACCATCGAGGACTCGAAGCGCACACTCGCGCTCAATGCCCGCTGTTAGGACCCTTGGAATGGCTAGAGGGGGGGTGATTAGCCTTTCTTCTTTTCTACAAAAATGTTAGCGGAAGCAATACAAAATATAAACACAAATCAAAGCAAGAACAAAGCTAACACCCGATGTACGTGGTTCGGAGATGACGCTCCTACTCCACGACAATCCGTAAGGTGGATTAGCCCTAATCAACCTTCACTAGAACCTCCTTTGGATGAACCAAGGTGGAGAAACCTTTCTTACAATGCTCTCCTCTTCTTTACAATGATGGATGATCAAGAACAATAGAAGAGAAGGATTTAAACCACTAAAAACACTTGGAAGGCTTGGTGAACACGAGAGTATAGTTAGGAGCAAGAGCACTAGCTTCACCAAGCTCCCCATGGCCCCTTTTTATAGAAGAGGGGATGTTTTTCCCATTGGGCGTCGATCAGTCGACTGATGCATACCATCAGTCGACTGTCGCCGAAGCCAACGGCTTCTGAAACGCGATCTCCGCGGAGATTCGTAGCCACAATTTCCAACGGCCAGGTGATCAGTCGACTGATCCCTCCATCGATCGTCGATGGGGTGATCGATCCGAGTGATCAAGGCGCAATGAGTGAGGCGCATTGGGCGATATTTCCCGATCACCGAATGATGCCCTTAGCGATCGATCGATCACGATCGCGATCGATCATTGCTCACGACCAAGGCGAATGATCGATGGTCGTGGTTTCATCGACGGCCGAACGCGACTGACCGATCGATACATCGATCGATTGATCGATACTCAAGTATGAGTAATTCATACTTGATTTTATACCCTAGACCTAGACTCAACCTTCTAGCTCCTCAATAAGCCTTGCGCCTTCAGGATCCCTCTGAGTCCGCGACTTGTTCATCCTTTGCGCTTTGCTTCCAAGAGCTTCCTTCGGTTTCGTCATGTCTTGGGTTGCCAAATGCTTGGACTTTACGCCGCCAAGACTACAAGCTTGGACTTATGCTGCCAAGACTTTACTTTGGACTTCCTTTGCCAAGGTTTACTTGGACTTTATGCTGCCAAGACTACAAGCTTGGTCTTATGCCGCCAAGTCCATCCCTTGGACTTCCTTTGCCAAGATCATACTTGAACTTCCTTTTACCAAGTCTTCATCCTTGGATTTCCCTGTCACTTAAACACATGCTTAATTAGATCACAAGATATTGCCTAACTTAGATGATTAGCCAAACATCAAAACATATAAATGCTTGGAGCATTGTTGCACCAACAATCTCCCCCTTTTTGATGTTTGACAATCATTTAAGTTAGGTCTTTAAAGATACACGCATAATCATCTAACTTAAGCATTCCTTCTCCCCCTTTGACATACATCAAAAAGAGAAGGATGAAAGAATTAAGAGTGTTGGATCTTGGACTAAGGTATTAGATTGAAATTAAGCTCCCCCTTAATCCAAGATAGGATGTAAATTACATTTGAAGCAAAGCATAATCTAAAATTTAAAAGTTAAATCCTAACTTTGCACCAACAATGGTTTTGGGGATAAAAGGATAGAATTTATTGAAACTCCCCCTAAACCACTGTATTAAGCCGTCCTAAAACGCAATATTATCATACTAGAGTGTTAGGACATCAAAAATACACCAAATATCAGAAAATGGAGCTTATTATCAGAAAACCCAGTGTATCAGTCGACTGGTATCTGAACCCGATCATTATGCTCAAATCGAAATTTCACCTTTTCAAAATTTTCAGAAATGCGGTAGAAATTCCAGAAATCTCGAAAAATCACGAAATTTTGCGTACACATTTCTGAAATCATACTTTATTAAGGAAAAATAATTTGAAAAAATATATGTTTTCCAGATTTCAAGATTGATACAAATTTGGAAACTTACAAAAGTTCTAAAGAATTTTCAAACTTTGTATCACTTTTGTGATTCACTTGAAAACTGTTTTCCAAAATATAATGAACATAGTTTAAAATATATATAATTTGAAATTTCCAACCATGTTCTTAGAGCTATGTACTCATTACTTGAATACAAGCCTTCCCAATGGTTGGTCCATAAGGTATTTATGTCTCTAGGTGTGTCATTGGCTCATAGTAATGCATCATAACAAGCATGATGAGCCAAGTACACCTTCCCTATCATCTCACATGGTTCTAAGTGTCTCAATACAAAAATCAAGGTTTCTTAAGGCTTTTTGTGAGATGTATCAAGGTATAACGATAACATATAAACATGGGACCTAGAATTTTACTCTACAAAGCACATACCAAGCTCTCTCCTTAAAGATGAAAATTCATTTTCGGGAAGAGCTTCTTATGAAGTGATGTTTCACTTCAATGTGCTTGGTCCTAGAGTGATGTACCGGATTTTTGGTCAAGTTGATGGTACTCACATTATCACAATAAACTTTAATGTTAGAGTAGTGTAGCTCATAGTCCACAAGAGTATGCCTCATCCAAAGTAATTGAGCTACACAACCACCCATAGCCACATATTCGGCTTCGGTGGTTGATAAAGCCACACAATGTTGCTTCCTACTACTCCAACTAACTAGGGAGGACCCAAGAAATTGGCATCCACCACTAGTACTTTTCCTATCCAATTTGCACCCGGCATAATCGGAATCGGTATAACCAAGTAATTCAAATAACCTAGTCCTAGGATACCAAAGTCCTACATTTAGGGTGCCTTTAATATACCTTAATATTCTTTTGATGGCTACCAAATGTGATTCTTTGGCACAAGATTGGTATCTTGCACACATACCTACCGCAAATAAAATGTCGGGTCTACTAGCGGTTAGGTATAGTAAGCTACCAATCATACTCCTATAAAGTTTAAGATCAATTGATTTACCTTCATGATCACTATCTATCCTAGTGATAGTGGCCATAGGAGTGGTTACAATTTTGGCATTTTCCAAACCAAATTTCTTGATCATTTCATTTGCATATTTGGTTTGATAAATATGAATACCCTCATTGGTTTGTTTGACTTGTAAGCCTAGGAAAAAGGTAATCTCTCCAACCAAACTCATTTCAAATTCATTTTCCATATTTTTATAAAGTCTTGAAGAAGATCATCATTTGTTGACCCAAAGATGATATCATCAACATATACTTGGGCTATGAATATATCTTTTAACGTTGACTTTATAAACAAAGTTTGATCTACTTGGCCTCTTCTAAAATCCTTAGAAATTAAGAAGGATGACAATCTTTCATACCATGCCCGGGGAGCTTGTTTTAACCCATATAATGCTTTCCTAAGCTTACATACATGATTTGGATAATCTATGTTCTCAAATCCGGGTGGTTGCTCTACATATACTTCCTCCTTAATAAAACCATTTAAGAATGCTGATTTAACATCCATTTGGTAAAGTTTAAATCCCATGTAGGAAGCATACCCTAAGAGAATCCTAATAGATTCTAACCTTGCAACTGGGGCATAAGTCTCATCATAGTCAAGCCCCTCAACTTGATTGAATCCCCTAGCAACCAACCTAGCTTTATTTCTAGTGATATTTCCTTGATCATCTAGCTTATTCCTAAAAACCCATCTTGTAGTAATTATGGTGCTATCATCGGGTCTAGGTACTAATTCCCACACTTGACTTCTCTCAAATTGAGCCAATTCATCTTGCATTGCCAAAATCCAATCCGGATCATGTAATGCATCATTGATCGATTTGGGCTCAATTTGTGAGATAAGAGCAACTTGACTAGTAGGAGGTCTATGAAATGACCTAGTTCTTACTCCTTGAGATAGATCTCCTACTACTTGGTCAAGTGGATGGTCTTGATGAATTCTTAGGTTTCTAGAAGGGGTTTCAATTTGATCATTGTTATCTTCCACCCTTCTTTCATCATCGGAGTCTCCTCTTCCTCCCCCTTGATCATTACCCCTAATGGTCAAATTTTGAAGCTTTTGGGTAATGTCTTGATTGTTGTCATTAATATCCTTATCAATGGAGGACTTTCTAGGGTAGGTACTAGTAGTTTCATCAAATTGAACATTGGAAGGCTCCTCAATCCCTTTGGTTCTCTTATTGTAGACTCTATACCCTCTACTTGTGGATGAGTATCCAACTAGGATTCCCTCATCCGCTTTTGATTCAAATTTTCCTAAGTTATCTTTGGTGTTTAGAATATAAACTTTACATCCAAAGACTTTGAAATAATGAATTGTGGGTATAGTCCCATTCCATAATTCAAATGGTGTTTTTCCTAAAAACCTATGGATTTGAACCCTATTTTGGATATAGCAAGCGGTATTAATCGCTCACACAAGTAGCTAGGTAGAGAATATGCATTAAGCATAGTCCTAGCCGCCTCTTGTAGGGCACGATTTCTTCTTTCCACCACCCCATTTTGTTGGGGTGTTCTAGGACAAGAGAACTCATGCTTGTACCCTTGCTCTAAACAAAATTGTGAAAATTTTGAGTTCTCAAATTCACTACTATGATCACTACGGATCCGTTGATTTTGAGACTCTTTTCATTTTCAACCCTTTTACTAAATCCTATGATTATTTCTAAGGTATCATCCTTATGTTTCATAAAATAGACCCAAGTATACCTAGAAAAATCATCTACTATAACCAAACAATATTTATTACCATTTAAAGATGGAGTACTATGGCAATCAAATAAGTCAAGATGCAATAATTCTAATGGTAAAGAGGTATTGGTTAGAGTTTTACCTTTGTGTGATGCCTTTGTTTGTTTTCCTTCTTGTCATGCATCACACAATTGGTTCTTGAAATACTTGATCTTTGGTAGCCCTTTGACCAACTCCATCTTGGCTACCTTGGCTATGTTTTTCATGTTGATATGCCCTAATCTTCTATGCCATAGCCAACTTTCCTCTTCTTTTGCAACAAAACACTTAGTAGAAATGTTAGAAGCATATGAAAGATCAACATAATAGATGTTTGATTTCCTATATCCAACTAACATACAATCATTTAATTCCTTGTGTCTAATCATGCATTTAGAGGATTCAAAAGAGACATGATAGTTTGCATCACAAAGTTGACTAACACTTAATAAATTAAATTTCATATTTTCAACTAGCAATACTTTGTGAATAACAATTTTAGGGGATACCTCAATTGTACCTCTACCTAATATCTTGAGTTTTCCACTATTCCCAAAGGACACCGCTCCCTTCTTCACATATTTAATTGTGGAGAACTTGCTCACATCCCCGGTCATATGTGTTGAGCAACCGCTATCCACAATCCACATACCTCTCTATCCTACCTAAATCACATGAAAAACACAAGCTTTTGGTACCCAAACATTTGGACCGGTAACATTAAGTAAAAACTTCTTAGGTACCCAAGCTTTCTTAACCTTACCCTTAATGGTTGCTTTCCTATTAATTAATGAAATATAAGCAACTTCTTTTTCTTTTGGCTTATATCCTAAACCGGCCTTGTTATAAACCGCTCTTTGCCTACTAAGAATCATATCAAGACACTTTGAGCCATTTGAAAATTTTTCTAAACATACTTTCAATTCACTAACCTCATCCTTAAGTTTGTCATTTTCTTCCCTAAGCATGCAAGAGTCAATATGTGAAGGCTTTTCATTCCTAATGGCCTTTAGTTCTACCTTCATGCTCTTAACCTTAGATTTTGACTTATCTAGAGCTTCTTTAAGATAAGCAATTGATTTATAGAGAAGCATAACCTTGGGAGAATTCATTACCTCATCGTCACTAGATGACGATTCATCACTTGAAGAATCTTCTTGACTTGATGTGCCGGAATCATCTTCTAATGCCATGAGTGCCACATGGCGTGTGATGTGGCAAAGCTCATCATCGGATGAAGAGTCTTCAACACTTGGTGTGTCCCATGTGGTTTGAGCCACCATGGCCTCCTTCTTCTTCTTTTCCTTCTTGTCCTTCTTTTTCTTTTCCTTTTCCTCCTTCTTCTTTAGCTCCGGGCAATATATGCCCCTTCTTATTGCAAGCATGGCAAATCACATTATTGCTAAAACTTGAATTACCATTAAATTTACCTTTTGAGAATGAGACTTCCTTGCTTCTCTATTCTTGAACTCTCTTGACTTTCTATAAAGCTTCTTGACGAAATTTGTCATTTCACTAGATGAGTCCCCATCGCTACTTGACTCATCCTCCGACTCGGATGATGATGATGCTTCTTTTCTTTCCTTCTTCTTCTTTTCTTTCTTGTCCTTCTTTTCAACAAATAGAACTAACCCCTTTTCCTTAGAGGACATGTTAGTTTGCTCATGTAATTCAAACTCACAAAATAATTCATCAATTTTAATTTGAGATAAATCCCTAGTTACCTTAATGGCATCAACTATAGAAGTCCATAAAGAATTTCTAGGAAATGCTTGTAAAATATACCTTACCAAATCCCAGTTGTCAACTCGCTCACATATGATATGGAGTCCGTTTACAATTTCCTTGAACCTTCCATGCATTTGACTTACGGTTTCATGCATCTTCATTTGGAAGGCTTGAAGTTGCCCAATTAATAGGTCCTTCTTGGCCCTCTTTGACTCCTTGGAACCTTCATTTAGCTCAATGAGCTTTTCCCATAGCTCCTTGGTAGATTCAAAAGGCCCCACCTTGTTGAGTTGCTCCATTGTGACGCCGCATTGGATGGTGAGGACGGCCTTTGCATTTGATTCAAATTTCTTGTTTATTTCTCTTGTCCAATCCTTGCTTGGAATAGGATGTCCATGTTCATCCATCGGTTCCTCGAAGCTATCTACAACACTATGCCAAATTTCAATATTACTCATAAGATAGTACTTCATCCTACCTTTCCAATACGCAAAGTGACTCCCATCGAAGAGCGGTGGCTTGGCGATGCTATATCCCTCTTGAAGACCCATTGATGTCTTGGTTGATGGTGAGATCTTCCAAGCTATCCGGGCTCTGATACCACTTGTTAGGACCCTTGGAATGGCTAGAGGGGGGGGTGATTAGCCTTTCTTCTTTTCTACAAAAATGTTAGCGGAAGCAATACAAAATATAAACACAAATCAAAGCAAGAACAAAGCTAACACCCGATGTACGTGGTTCGGAGATGACGCTCCTACTCCACGGCAATCCGTAAGGTGGATTAGCCCTAATCAACCTTCACTAGAACCTCCTTTGGATGAACCAAGGTGGAGAAACCTTTCTTACAATGCTCTCCTCTTCTTTACAATGATGGATGATCAAGAACAAGAGAAGAGAAGGATTTAAACCACTAAAAACACTTGGAAGGCTTGGTGAACACGAGAGTATAGTTAGGAGCAAGAGCACTAGCTTCACCAAGCTCCCTATGACCCCTTTTTATAGAAGAGGGGTTGTTTTTCCCGTTGGGCGTTGATCAGTCGACTGATGCATACCATCAGTCACGCGCCGGCCTGGAGATTCATAGCCACAATTTCCAACGGCCAGGTGATCAGTCGACTGATCCCTCCATCAGTCGACTGATGGGGTGATCAGTCGAGTGATCAAGGCAGCAGTCGAGTGAGACTGCATTTTGTGGTGATATTTCCCTTGATCAGTCGACTGATGCCCTTGGCGATCGGTGATCGCGATCGATCATTGCTCGACCAAAGGCGATCGGTGATGGTCGAGTTTCATCGACTCGGTCGAGCGCGACCCGGTCGGGATACATCGTATCGATCGGTGATACATCGTATCAGTCGACTGATACTCATCAAGTATGAGTAATTCATACTTGATTTTATACCCTAGACCTAGACTCAACCTTCTAGCTCCTCAATAAGCCTTGCGCCTTCAGGATCCCTCCGAGTCCGCGACTTGTTCATCCTTTGCGCTTTGCTTTCAAGAGCTTCCTTCGGTTTCGTCATGTCTTGGGTTGCCAAATGCTTGGACTTTACGCCGCCAAGACTACAAGCTTGGACTTATGCTGCCAAGACTTTACTTTGGACTTCCTTTGCCAAGGTTCACTTGGACTTTATGCTGCCAAGACTACAAGCTTGGTCTTATGCCGCCAAGTCCATCCCTTGGACTTCCTTTGCCAAGATCATACTTTGACTTCCTTTTACCAAGTCTTCATCCTTGGATTTCCCTGTCACTTAAACACATGCTTAATTAGATCACAAGATATTGCCTAACTTAGATGATTAGCCAAACATCAAAACATATAAATGCTTGGAGCATTGTTGCACCAACACCCGCAAGTGCACGGATATCATCAAGTAATAAATAGATTTATTGATCCCACAGGGACTGAGATTCGAATACTGATCTATTCAGTGGATGTTATTGTTCGGAGATCAGATCTAAGGGTTGCGAATGTGAGGGTTATCAGTGGTCCTACTCAATACGGTGTCACATGGAGGAAGAAAGAAGCTTGCCACGAGATCTTTTAAAGGGATTCTAGGACTTCGGTTTCGCTTGTGTGTCGCAAAACATGCTATCAACTGGGCACTGTCTAAATGTCTAACTACAGTCTTGTGGAAGGGACATCATACACTCTCTCGATGAGCCACTACATCATCGAGAGCTATCTCTGCCTTACAAGGACTGGATAGGCGGTACGAGGATGCCGAATCAATCCCTGCGATGAACCGTTTCCAGTTCTATCACATCCTTCTATCCACGGTTACAGGAGATGAGGCCAACCCCTAGGTTCCTCGTATAAATCCCTTAAATCTTAGATACGAGGGTTGTCACCCCTCGTATCGGCTAAACACAGTAGATAGAAAACCAACTACACATAGATATCGGTCAAAACAAATTCCAATTGCAAATTCAAATTCAATATCAAAATTCAATTTGAAGCAACATATCCTACGCACACAAACTACTTCCTAATCCTAGAATCGAAGAAACTACTCCATAGATAGGAGAGGAGAAACATAAGGCATGTTCATGTTCGAATAATTAATAAATAAAGTGCAAGAACAGAAATTTACAATGCTAATGTGGCCTTCTCTCTGGCATTGAAGTGCAGAACTCAGATCTCTGACGGTGTTCTTCCTCCTTGTTGTGAGTTCCCTAAGCTTTTTAGAGCTTCGGTGTGTTGTCCCAGCCGTCTTGACTCCCCCCTAGGGTTTGGGCGGAGCTCTCCTTATATAGACATCACACCGGATCACTGCGAAATCCAGAAAAAAAACCCTAGTGGCGTCAATTTGCTGGGCCGCCACACGACCATGTGTTTCCACACGGCCAGGTCGTGTGTGGTGCTGGGATGGTTGATTTCTCCCCTTGGACACGACCATGTGTAGCCACACGCCCTGGTCGTGTCCCCTTCTGCATCTAGCTTCAAAATGCCCTTCTTTTGCTCCAAAAGTGCATCTTTTTCCCCACGAAATGCTATCCTGCACACAAAAGTACAAAGAGCATATCTCCGAACCAGAAAATAGGAAATGCATGCAAAATAAAGTGATATATGCATAAGAAACAAGTTCAAAACCTTCCTGATCTTGATATACCTTCGGAAAACTGCTTTATGCTTCTAGAAGTTGATGGCTGTATGACCGGCTGGGGAGGTATCTGTAAATGGAAAACTCACAAATATGATCCGAAAAGCACAGAAAAAATATGTGCTTATGCCAGTGGAAGGTTTAATCCAGTAAAATCCACTATTGATGCTGAAATTCATGCTGTTATGAAAACTATGGAAGCTCTCAAAATCTATTATTTAGATAAAAAGGAGCTCTTGGTCCGGACTGACTGCCAAGCCATAATTAGTTTTTTTGATAAAACCGCAGTTAATAAACCTTCTCGGGTCCGATGGATTTCTTTTGTGGATTATATTACTGGAAGTGGTTTAACAATCACATTTGAACACATAGAAGGCTCTCACAATCAGCTAGCTGACGCCCTCTCTCGACTAATTAATGTGTTAATTTTGTCAGGATGGCAGGAGCAGCATCTGAACACTCTTGGACAACTAGTGGGAGCAGCACAAGAGATAACCAGTCAAGCAAGCCACAAAGTGAAGACTCACTTATGGAGTTCGACAGACTCATCTTAGAAAAGGAAGGAATCTAAATTTGACCTCAAGTCAGGATTTCATCAAGTTGCTATGCACCCTGATTCAATTCCATGGAATGCCTTTTGGGTCCCTGATGGATTATATGAATGGCTGGTTATGCCTTTTGGTCTCAAAAATGCCCCTGCTATTTTTCAGTGAAAAATGGATAATTGCTTCATAGGCACTGAAGACTATATTGCTGTTTATATTGATGACATCTTGGTCTTCTCAGATTCAGAAACTGAACATGAGCGGCATCTACACTCTATGCTTGACATCTGTAAGAAACATGGACTAGTCTTAAGCCCGACCAAGATGAAAATAGCAGTCAGAGAAATAGACTTCCTCGGAGCCGTCCTGGGGAATAACAAAATAAAATTACAGCCCCATATACCGACGATGCGCCACAAATCGCAATTGGTACGGTGATTGGCTACCCGTCATCCAGCAACAGGACAAACAGCTGGAAGATGCCCTAGCTTTAGTCATGGACACCGCCCACCGAGCCACTAGCTTTGGCATCTAACGACTTTCTGTCCAATCCAACTCTCATCAATCTGTATTTGCCTTGATACCGGTCTTGAATACTTCATCAAAAAGTCCAAGTTGAGTGGGAATAATGAATATGGCACCAGTTTGGTGAAATGCTGAAGGTAAGTTCCATAATTGGTTGAAACTTTCCTCTTGAATGAAAGACCGATCCACTTGATTTGAGGTACACAGAATTGGTTCCTCAGATCTGTGCATGTAAACTCGATGATGTGCATCATCTTGTCGGGAGTGATATAACACCTCAGCTGGTGCTATTGCAGCTCGTTCCTGCATAGATAATTGCAATTGTACCTGGGGATCAATTTGTTGTTCTAAGGTGTTAGCTGCTGTTGATCGTCCCGTGAGTCTTCTGCCAACTCGTCTGGCAGCTTGCTGGGCATTGTAGATTCTTCGTTGCCCTCATCAGTAATTGCGAATTTGATCTTCAATTAAGGGAGTTGGCGCCGTTGCCCCTTCAGTTGTGGTAGTGGTCATCATTTCTTGGCCTTTTGTTTCTCTTCTGCAAGAATTTTTAATGGATCTTTGAAAACTAGAATTTTTCCTCGTGCTTCTTTAGGAGCTTCTTTGGGTCCAAGAGTTCTTCAGGGAAACTCATACGCCATTGTATCCAGGCTAATTTTTTTGCTTCTCCTAACAGATTTTTAATAAATTCAACCTTGGTTTGGGCATCCGTGAAATTCTGAAGAGATACCAAATTTTTGGTAATCGATTCCCATTGCATAAACGGATGGTATTCAATTATAAAAGGCTGAATGATCTAACCCATAAACATGAGCGGCATCTACACTCTATGCTTGACATCTGTAAGAAACATGGACTAGTCTTAAGCCCGACCAAGATGAAAATAGCAGTCAGAGAAATAGACTTCCTCAGAGCCGTCCTGGGGAATAACAAAATAAAATTACAGCCCCATACCCACTCAACTTGGACTTTTTGATGAAGTATTTATGAGATGGGAATCGATTACCAAAAATTTGGTATCTCTTCAGAATTTCACGGATGCCCAAACCAAGGTTGAATTTATTGAAAATCTGTTAGGAGAAGTAGAAAAATTAGCCTGGATACAATGGCGTATGAGTTTCCCTGAAGACAAGCCGTCATTTTGCATAAGGGGCAATGTCGACGATGTCGTCGTTGAGTTGGTTGTTTGCAACATTTACATGCTTCATGTTGGCTGTCAATATCTTCGTTGACTTGCAAAGTCAACTGGATGATCAAGAACTAGAAAAACGAGAGTGCCATCAGATACGATTGGATGCTATCCAAGTGGCCCAGGAATATCAACATTTACAAAAAGAAAAGCAAGAATTGGCAGCCAAGTATCAGGAACTCATTCAAGAAAATATGGAGTTCGACAGACTCATCTTAGAAAAGGAAGGAATAAAGAAGGAAATACAACAATTGCTGAATTAGAAATGGAAGAAAATGAATACATTCAGATTCAAGATATGTTTAGCTATACAGCTCATACTACTGAAGATATCCTCAACAAGTTCCAGAAAATTATTACTGCACTGAAGCAGCAAGGCTATATTGGGGATGATCCTCTGAAACACTGGAGTAAAAATAAGGTTCTCTGTCATCTGGACATCACCAATCCTGATTTAACCATTGAAGATCGACCACTCAAGCACATAACTCCTGCAGTCAGAGATGCTTTCACCAAGCATATTAAGGCTTTATTGGCCATCGGAGTTATCAGACCCAGTACAAGTCGTCACCGAACTACAGCCATAATAGTTCACTCCGGTACTTCTGTTGATCCAAAAACTGGTCAAGAAATCAAAGGAAAAGAACGGATGGTATTCAATTATAAAAGGCTGAATGATCTAACCCATAAAGATCAGTATAGCCTCCCTGGGATCAACACCATTCTCAAACGAGTCAGCACCAAGCGGATTTTCTCTAAATTTGACCTCAAGTCAGGATTTCATCAAGTTGCTATGCACCCTGATTCAATTCCATGGACTACCTTTTGGGTCCCTGATGGATTATATGAATGGCTGGTTATGCCTTTTGGTCTCAATTTGAGGATTATTTTGACAATTCTGACAATGAGTATGAAGAATTCTTAGCAGTAGCAGAGGAATCACTAGAAGAAGGATGGGAAGTCGAGTATCCACAGTTAGCACAATTCACTGAACATATATATTCCTCCTCTGCAGTATCAAACTACCGCCCACCTCCTGATACCACCATGGGGCCATCAAATTATCCTCCTGCCACAAACTTGGAAACTGGATCAAGCTCTCGTCCAACATTTGAAGGATATCATGGCGGAAGATTCAAACGCAAGGAGCAGAATGAATGGTGGAACTTACCTTCAGCATTTCACCAAACTGGTGCCATATTCATTATTCCCACTCAACTTGGACTTTTTGATGAAGTATTTATGCGATGGGAATCGATTACCAAAAATTTGGTATCTCTTCAGAATTTCACGGATGCCCAAACCAAGGTTGAATTTATTGAAAATCTGTTAGGAGAAGCAGAAAAATTAGCTTGGATACAATGGCGTATGAGTTTCCCTGAAGAATATCAACTTCTTCTCAACAACGCTGATGGAGCAGGAGGTACGCAAAATGTATTATCTCAAATTCGAATGGTTTTCAAATTAGAAGATCCTTTTCAAGGATCTACGCATATGCAAGATGAAGCTTATAAGGATTTGGAGCGCTTAAAAAACTAATTATGGCTTGGCAGTCGGTCCGGACCAAGAGCTCCTTTTTATCTAAATAATAGATTTTGAGAGCTTCCATAGTTTTCATAACAGCATGAATTTCAGCATCAATAGTGGATTTTACTGGATTAAACCTTCCACTGGCATAAGCGCATATTTTTTCTGTGCTTTTCGGATCATATTTGTGAGTTTTCCATTTACAGATACCTCCCCAGCCGGTCATACAGCCATCAACTTCTAGAAGCATAAAGCAGTTTTCCGGAGGTATATCAAGATCAGGAAGGTTTTGAACTTGTTTCTTGATATTTCTTACTAACTCCCAATCATTTTGATTCATTCTTCTTTCACCATGAGAACTGGTTTTGGCATAAAGTGGCCCGAGTAATTTACCCAGATTTGGTATATAGGCTCGAGCATAGTTGAGTAAGCCTAACCAGGACCTCATTCCTTTGAGGCTCAAAAGATCTTCATCTTTGAATGAAGCAACCTTTTTAATAATATGGGGCTGTAATTTTATTTTGTTATTCCCCAGGATGGCTCCGAGGAAGTCTATTTCTCTGACTGCTATTTTCATCTTGGTCGGGCTTAAGACTAGTCCATGTTTCTTACAGATGTCAAGCATAGAGTGTAGATGCCGCTCATGTTCAGTTTCTGAATCTGAGAAGACCAAGATGTCATCAACTAATTTGAAGGATATTTTATCCTTCCTCAATGACTATCTCCGAATCTCAGCAAAAACAGGACGGTTATTTACTTCTCCAGAACTTTCTGAAAAACTATGGGCTAAAATGCCAGGAGACCTTGGAAGCCGTATCAAGCAAGCATTTCAAGACCGGTATCAAGGCAATACTGTGGGTGTTTTCCCACGAATCTTATTTGCCTACCGATATCTGGAGAATGAATGCAAAGATGCTGCGTTCAAACGAGCACTAAAGGATTTATCCTTCTGCAGCAACATTCCAATTCCTGGATATTATAAACGACCTGATAAACGAATTGGTGTTCGTAAATCTAGGACCTTCCATGGCAAGCCTCATCCTTCCCATGCTCGGATTGAGCGCCGCAAGCATCTCATTAAAAATAAAAAATGCCGCTGTTTTCTCTGCGGTGAGGAAGGACATTTTGCAAGAGAATGCCCTAATGACCGTCGCAATGTCAAACGTGTCGCTATGTTTGAACACCTCCACCTCCCAGATGATTATGATGGCTAGTAAGGTAGTCCACGACTCCCTGTACTTCATATGCAAAGGCAACATTGGGTGTATTGGATAGACGCCCAATAAGACCCCTTGTCATTAATAAATTGGCTTCACCGTTTCGCCACGATTCATATCCACAGGTTAGTATGGATAATTGAATATTCCTAAAAAAGTCTCCTATTGTCATCATTTGACTTCCTCAGCTATCTGTATGAGTAACTGAATTTGCAAATTATTTTGTTTAATAAGTGCACCAGTAGTGCTAGCTACTCCTTGAAGTTCACTTGGTCGTAGAAATCCAAGTGCTGGGGGTTCGATATTTTCAACAGCTTGAATGGCTTCTTTGTAAGATTCTGTTCCTTTGGTTGTGATGTAATTCATCCACGCATGAAGCCTTCAACTTTTACCAGTAGCTTTTCTATCTTTTGAATTTTCTGGTTAAGATTGACAGTAATACGCAAGGCTTCTTCTTCAACCAGTTTTGGCTGCTTAGTAATATTTGTAATTAACTCTTGTAGCTCCTGCCTGGTTAAGGGTTTATTGTCCTTTGTTAGATATTGCGATTTGTGGGCATGGATTGAGCGCCATATAGCCTCCCTGGGATCAACACCATTCTCAAACGAGTCAGCACCAAGCGGATTTTCTCTCACCCTGATTCAATTCCATGGACTGCCTTTTGGGTCCCTGATGGATTATATGAATGGCTGGTTATGCCTTTTGGTCTCAAAAATGCCCCTGCTATTTTTCAGCGAAAAATGGATAATTGCTTCATAGGCACTGAAGACTATATTGCTGTTTATATTGATGACATCTTGGTCTTCTCAGATTCAGAAACTGAACATGAGCGGCATCTACACTCTATGCTTGACATCTGTAAGAAACATGGACTAGTCTTAAGCCCGACCAAGATGAAAATAGCAGTCAGAGAAATAGACTTCCTCGAAGCCGTCCTGGGGAATAACAAAATAAAATTACAGCCCCATATTATTAAAAAGGTTGCTTCATTCAAAGATGAAGATCTTTTGAGCCTCAAAGGAATGAGGTCCTGGTTAGGCTTACTCAACTATGCTCGAGCCTATATACCAAATATGGGAAAATTACTCGGGCCACTTTACGCCAAAACCAGTTCTCATGGTGAAAGAAGAATGAATCAAAATGATTGGGAGTTAGTAAGAAATATCAAGAAACAAGTTCAAAACCTTCCTGATCTTGATATACCTCCTGAAAACTGCTTTATGCTTCTAGAAGTTGATGGCTGTATGACCGGCTGGGGAGGTATCTGTAAATGGAAAACTCACAAATATGATCCGAAAAGCACAGAAAAAATATGCGCTTATGCCAGTGGAAGGTTTAATCCAGTAAAATCCACTATTGATGCTGAAATTCATGCTGTTATGAAAACTATGGAAGCCCTCAAAATCTATTATTTAGATAAAAAGGAGCTCTTGGTCCGGACCGACTGCCAAGCCATAATTAGTTTTTTTGATAAAACCGCAGTTAATAAACCTTCTCGGGTCCGATGGATTTCTTTTGTGGATTATATTACTGGAAGTGGTTTAACAATCACATTTGAACACATAGAAGGCTCTCACAATCAGCTAGCTGACGCCCTCTCTCGACTAATTAATGTGTTAATTTTGTCAGGATGGCAGGAGCAGCATCTGAACACTCTTGGACAACTAGCGGGAGCAGCACAAGAGATAACCAGTCAAGCAAGCCACAAAGTGAAGACTCACTTTGCATTAGCGATCAACAAATTCCTGACCTCATCTCCCAGTATCAGGATCAACTCAACCAAATGCGACATGGACGACAAAAGGGACTCAACCTTGCTGAAGAACACTCAATTGAAGCCCATATGCGACTCATCCAAAAGGAAGCAGCCCAACACGCCATCCAAGCTCTCCAGCAATACTGAGCAATCCATCACATCAAACTTGAAGAATACCGATGATGCGCCACAAATCGCAATTGGTACGGTGATTGGCTACCCGTCATCCAGCAACAGGACAAACAGCTGGAAGATGCCCTAGCTTTAGTCATGGACACCGCCCACCGAGCCACTAGCTTTGGCATCTAACGACTTTCTGTCCAATCCAACTCTTATCAATCTGTATTATTGTCCTTTTGACTGTATTATTAGGTGTGGTGTCCTTTCGACTGTATTATTAGGTGTGTGACCATGACATGGATTGAGCCTCGGGGAGACATCCATCTCACTTTATGTCAAAGGGAAGCATAGTGACGGTAAGAAGATAAGAATGCGATGGGGCCCCTTGCGTACCCGGTTCTTATCCCTTCACCTCCTCACTCTATAAATTCCCTTACCTTACTCTTGTCAAGGCATCAGTCGTTCACTGAAGTCTTACTTGAGTACAGTTTGAAGTTTGAAGTCCTGTACAAGTCCTGTACTGTAAGTGTGCTTTATAATGCAAGTTTGTATATTTCTCTAGTTCTTCTATACCTATCTTGTATTAACGAACGAGAGAAACATAAAACACGCTTCTTTTTGGTATCAGAGCTAGTTTACATGGCTGAGTAAACCATTCTTGGTCAAGGTAAGAAAGGAAGTAGTCCCTACCTGCCTAATCTTCTTTTGGTATTTCTCTAGATAGTCAGTCCCGAGGGTGGTAGGCAGCTGAGTTCATAAGACCTTAAGACCATTAGCAAGACTTATGTCTAGTAGGAATGTCCAAACGCTGGGAGGAAGCCATTGAAAAGTGGTATACCAAATCGCACACTGCAAACCTTGATTACCTTGACCTTGCTGAAACATTAAATCCATCATCTAAAGAACTAGCTTATAATCTGAGTATTGTCTATGACTATATACATCGGTTCAAAGAGGGTTCATTTGAAAAATTTTAAGACTATACTGGAAAAGGTAGACAGTCTGGAAGTAGAACTTCATCAACTTCGATCCACACTACAAAATCTTCATACCATACTTCTTGAAAATAAACCCTTAACCAGGTAGGAGCTACAAGAGTTAATTACAAATATTACTAAGCAGCCAAAACTGGTTGAAGAAGAAGCCTTGCGTATTACTGTCAATCTTAACCAGAAAATTCAAAAGATAGAAAAGCTACTGGTAAAAGTTGAAGGCTTCATGCGTGGATGAATTACATCACAACCAAAGGAACAGAATCTTACAAAGAAGCCATTCAAGCTGTTGAAAATATCGAACCCCCAGCACTTGGATTTCTACGACCAAGTGAACTTCAAGGAGTAGCTAGCACTACTGGTGCACTTATTAAACAAAATAATTTGCAAATTCGTTACTCATACAGATAATGTGAGGAAGTCAAAGGTATCCGCAGTGATTTGAAGACCCTCTTAGAGCGACAGCAAGAAAATACTGGCGGTGTTCTTCCCGATGCTTTATTAACAAAACTCCAAAATTTAACTCTTGGACCCAAAGAAGCTCCTAAAGAAGCACGAGGAAAAATTCTAGTTTTCAAAGATCCATTAAAAATTCTTGCAGAAGAGAAACAAAAGGCCAAGAAATGATGACCACTACTAAGGGCAACGATGCCAACTCCCTTAATTGAAGATCAAATTCGCAATTCTTGTGAGGGCGAAGAATCTACAATGCCCAGCAAGCTGCCAGACGAGTTGGCAGAAGACTCACGGGACGATCAACAGCAGCTAACACCTTAGAACAGCAAATTGATCCCCAGGTACAATTGCAATTATCTATGCAGGAACGAGCTGCAATAGCACCAGCTGAGGTGTTATATCACTCCCGACAAGATGATGCACATCATCGAGTTTACATGCACAGATCTGAGGAACCAATTCTGTGTACCTCAAATCAAGTGGATCGGTCTTTCATTCAAGAGGAAAGTTTCAACCAATTACAACGAAGCCAGATGCGTTATATTCACCTTGGCGTTCTTCAAGTACGTATTCAAACTCTACATCGACATGAAGAAGGTACTTTGGCTCTTATTCTCTTTCGAGACAACCGGTGGCAAGATGATAGATCTATCATTGCAACAATGGAAGTTGATTTAACAAGGGGAAGTCAACTGATATATGTTATTCCGGATATGATGATGACAATAGGTGACTTTTTCAGGAATATTCAATTATCCATACTAACCCGTGGATATGAATCATGGCGAAACGGTGAAGCCAATTTATTAATGACAAGGGGTCTTATTGGGCGTCTATCCAATACACCCAATGTTGCCTTTGCATATGAAGTACAGGGAGTCGTGGACTACCTTACTAGCCACGGTGTACATGCACTTACCTTCAGCATTTCACCAAACTGGTGCCATATTCTTTATTCCCACTCAACTTGGACTTTTTGATGAAGTATTTATGCGATGGGAATCGATTACCAAAAATTTGGTATCTCTTCAGAATTTCACGGATGCCCAAACCAAGGTTGAATTTATTGAAAATCTATTAGGAGAAGTAGAAAAATTAGCCTGGATACAATGGCGTATGAGTTTCCCTGAAGAATATCAACTTCTTCTCAACAACGCTGATGGAGCAGGAGGTACGCAAAATATATTATCTCAAATTCGAATGGTTTTCAAATTAGAAGATCCTTTTCAAGGATCTACGCATATGCAAGATGAAGCTTATAAGGATTTGGAGCGCTTAACATGCACTAATTTGAAGGATATTTTATCCTTCCTCAATGACTATCTCCGAATCTCAGCAAAAACAGGACGGTTATTTAACTGATCTTTATGGGTTAGATCATTCAACCTTTTATAATTGAATACCATCCGTTCTTTTCCTTTTATTTCTTGACCAGTTTTTGGATCAACAGAAGTACCGGAGTGAACTATTATGGCTGTAGTTCGGTGATGACTTGTACTGGGTCTGATAACTCCGATGGCCAATAAAGCCTTAATATGCTTGGTGAAAGCATCTCTGACTGCAGGAGTTATGTGCTTGAGTGGTCGATCTTCAATGGTTAAATCAGGATTGGTGATGTCCAAATGACAGAGAACCTTATTTTTACTCCAGTGTTTCAGAGGATCATCCCCAATATAGCCTTGCTGCTTCAGTGCAGTAATAATTTTCTGGAACTTGTTGAGGATATCTTCAGTAGTATGAGCTGTATAGCTAAACATATCTTGAATCTGAATGTATTCATTTTCTTCCATTTCTAATTCAGGAATAGCTGCAGCAGAAACATAAGGAGATGTTTCTATTGTTGTCAGATTTTTATAAAAGGTTACCTGATTACCTTCGATGCGAAGGCCTCCCTGCATGGCGCGGATGAAGTTACATCCGAGGATCATTTGGATATTTTCCCCAAGTTGCATAGGGAAAGAGTATGTATAGAGAATTCGGAATGTATTGTATCCAATTGTCATTTTACCTCCCTTCAATTTTTTCTTAGCTACAGCTTTTGAAGAAATACCGTTGAAATGAACAGTGAATGGGTTTTCTTCCAATGCAGCTGTAGGGACGGAATTCTGATCGACAACACATGTTGTGGCTCCTGTGTCGAGAATAGCACTAAGCTGAAAGGTAGGTAAA
The DNA here is from genome assembly GCA_025175895.1 of Wurfbainia villosa. NCBI lineage: Eukaryota > Viridiplantae > Streptophyta > Magnoliopsida > Zingiberales > Zingiberaceae > Wurfbainia > Wurfbainia villosa. Next base: position 5,095,726 of record CM046005.1, read on the forward strand.
GTATGTATCTCAAAACTAACCTTCAGGTTATATAACATATTTCTTCCACTTTTCGCTTGTCTTGGTTGTTCCGGGAGTGAACATACTTGGTATTCTTGGAGAAGTACATGGAGTTCTTCTTCCTCAGGAGGGAGAATTTCTTTTTGTTTTTGATGTTGCAATTGTTGTATTTCCTTCTTTATTCCTTCCTTTTCTAAGATGAGTCTGTCGAACTCCATATTTTCTTGAATGAGTTCCTGATACTTGGCTGCCAATTCTTGCTTTTCTTTTTGTAAATGTTGATATTCTTGGGCCACTTGGATAGCATCCAATCGTATCTGATGGCACTCTCGTTTTTCTAGTTCTTGATCATCCAGTTGACTTTGCAAGCATTTGATTTCTGCTTCACATTGCTTAATGTAATTTTGTCGTTCACTGACTAAATTGGAAGTATCATACCTGATGGAGTTGTCTTGTTATAATAATAAAGGCTGCACATGCCACAAGCCGTCATTTTGCATAAGGGGCAATGTCGACGATGCCGTCGTTGAGTTGGTTGTTTGCAACATTTACATGCTTCATGTTGGCTGTCAATATCTTCGTTGATTTCCCATATATGATGGCATTCATATTGCTATTGTGAAACTTGTATCATGCTCCGATAGCCAGTTTCAGGGCCAATCCACCACGTCTTCCCGCTTTCTCTGAGCATAAAAATAGATTCGGACATGAACGGATTCAAGGTATGTTGAAGGTCGTCCAGGTCTTCATCTTCAGAAAGACTAAAGATAGCATCACTAGGGTCTTCGCCTTCTTGTACTGAGACAATATCATAATCATCTGGGAGGTGGAGGTGTTCAAACATAGCGACACGTTTGACATTGCGACGGTCATTAGGGCATTCTCTTGCAAAATGTCCTTCCTCACCGTAGAGAAAACAGCGACATTTTTTATTTTTAATGAGATGCTTGCGGCGCTCAATCCGAGCATGGGAAGGATGAGGCTTGCCACGGAAGGTCCTAGATTTACGAACACCAATTCGTTTATCAGGTCGTTTATAATATCCAGGAATTGGAATGTTGCTGCAGAAGGATAAATCCTTTAGTGCTCGTTTGAACGCAGCATCTTTGCATTCATTCTCCAGATATCGGTAGGCAAATAAGATTCGTGGGAAAACACCCACAGTATACCGATGGCAAGATGATAGATCTATCATTGCAATAATGGAAGTTGATTTAACAAGGGGAAGTCAACTGATATATGTTATTCCGGATATGATGATGACAATAGGTGACTTTTTCAGGAATATTCAATTATCCATACTAACCCGTGGATATGAATCATGGTGAAACGGTGAAGCCAATTTATTAATGACAAGGGGTCTTATTGGGCGTCTATCCAATACACCCAATGTTGCCTTTGCATATGAAGTACAGGGAGTCGTGGACTACCTTACTAGCCACGGTGTACATGCACTGCCTGGCAGACGTTATTAAATAGAACAATTACGTGGCATGGATTGGGTAATTCGACCAACGCAAGTAATAATCCCTATGCAACCTTCAGAGGTTAGTAGTCGCAATTTATTGGATGGCAGAATATCTGTTAGTTTTCATAATTATTCTACAGCAGTCACTACACCTGTGGAATAGGTTGAGTCCCTTTTGTCGTCCATGTCGCATTTGGTTGAGTTGATCCTGATACTGGGAGATGAGGTCAGGAATTTGTTGATCGCTAATGCAAAGTGAGTCTTCACTTTGTGGCTTGCTTGACTGGTTATCTCTTGTGCTGCTCCCGCTAGTTGTCCAAGAGTGTTCAGATGCTGCTCCTGCCATCCTGACAAAATTAACACATTAATTAGTCGAGAGAGGGCGTCAGCTAGCTGATTGTGAGAGCCTTCTATGTGTTCAAATGTGATTGTTAAACCACTTCCAGTAATATAATCCACAAAAGAAATCCATCGAACCCGAGAAGGTTTATTAACTGCGGTTTTATCAAAAAAACTAATTATGGCTTGGCAGTCGGTCCGGACCAAGAGCTCCTTTTTATCTAAATAATAGATTTTGAGAGCTTCCATAGTTTTCATAACAGCATGAATTTCAGCATCAATATCTTCAAGTACGTATTCAAACTCTACATCGACATGAAGAAGGTACTTTGGCTCTTATTCTCTTTCGAGACAACCGGTGGCAAGATGATAGATCTATCATTGCAACAATGGAAGTTGATTTAACAAGGGGAAGTCAACTGATATATGTTATTCCGGATATGATGATGACAATAGGTGACTTTTTCAGGAATATTCAATTATCCATACTAACCCGTGGATATGAATCATGGCGAAACGGTGAAGCCAATTTATTAATGACAAGGGGTCTTATTGGGCGTCTATCCAATACACCCAATGTTGCCTTTGCATATGAAGTACAGGGAGTCGTGGACTACCTTACTAGCCACGGTGTACATGCACTGCCTGGCAGACGTTATTAAACAGAACAATTACGTGGCATGGATTGGGTAATTCGACCAACGCAAGTAATAATCCCTATGCAACCTTCAGGGGTTAGTAGTCGCAATTTATTGGATGGCAGAATATCTGTTAGTTTTCATAATTATTCTACAGCAGTCACTACACCTGTGGAATATGATGACAAAGATGAGGAAGAATTGCGTGAACATATTATTTCTGTCCTCGTACAAGATGAAGATGATGAAAAGGAGGTATGGGATACTCTGGGACAGCCCAGTGGCAAATTTGATTATTATGTACGATATACACCACCAAAACACATAGAATGGGATATGAGCCTCATAAAACCATCTTGGGGTGATTCGGATGATGAAGATGATACATATTTTTCATCAAAAACAACACTTGAAGAAGAGCCAGCAGCAGTATGTGCTGCTACGGAAAGAACCACTCCTCCTGAAGTAGAATCCTTGAGTAATAACTTTCGAACCTACTTAACTCATGCAGAGGATACAAGCCTAGGGGCCACTGTACCTCAGTCCATGGGCTTAAGTATGGACTCAGAAAGTTATTTTGAGGATTATTTTGACAATTCTGACAATGAGTATGAAGAATTCTTAGCAGTAGCAGAGGAATCACCAGAAGAAGGATGGGAAGTCGAGTATCCACAGTTAGCACAATTCACTGAACATATATATTCCTCCTCTGCAGTATCAAACTACCGCCCGCCTCTTGATACCACCATAGGGCCATCAAATTATCCTCCTGCCACAAACTTGGAAACTGGATCAAGCTCTCGTCCAACATTTGAAGGATATCATGGCGGAAGATTCAAACGCAAGGAGCAGAATGAATGGTGGAACTTACCTTCAGCATTTCACCAAACTGGTGCCATATTCATTATTCCCACTCAACTTGGACTTTTTGATGAAGTATTTATGCGATGGGAATCGATTACCAAAAATTTGGTATCTCTTCAGAATTTCACGGATGCCCAAACCAAGGTTGAATTTATTGAAAATCTGTTAGGAGAAGCAGAAAAATTAGCCTGGATACAATGGCGTATGAGTTTCCCTGAAGAATATCAACTTCTTCTCAACAACGCTGATGGAGCAGGAGGTACGCAAAATATATTATCTCAAATTCGAATGGTTTTCAAATTAGAAGATCCTTTTCAAGGATCTACGCATATGTAAGATGAAGCTTATAAGGATTTGGAGCGCTTAACATGCACTAATTTGAAGGATATTTTATCCTTCCTCAATGACTATCTCCGAATCTCAGCAAAAACAGGACGGTTATTTACTTCTCCAGAACTTTCTGAAAAACTATGGGCTAAAATGCCAGGAGACCTTGGAAGCCGTATCAAGCAAGCATTTCAAGATCGGTATCAAGGCAATACTGTGGGTGTTTTCCCACGAATCTTATTTGCCTACCGATATCTGGAGAATGAATGCAAAGATGCTGCGTTCAAACGAGCACTAAAGGATTTATCCTTCTGCAGCAACATTCCAATTCCTGGATATTATAAACGACCTGATAAACGAATTGGTGTTCGTAAATCTAGGACCTTCCGTGGCAAGCCTCATCCTTCCCATGCTCGGATTGAGCGCCGCAAGAATATCATTAAAAATAAAAAATGTCGCTGTTTTCTCTGCGGTGAGGAAGAACATTTTGCAAGAGAATGCCCTAATGACCGTCGCAATGTCAAACGTGTCGCTATGTTTGAACACCTCCACCTCCCAGATGATTATGATATTGTCTCAGTACAAGAAGGCGAAGACCCTAGTGATGCTATCTTTAGTCTTTCCGAAGATGAAGACCTGGACGACCTTCAACATACCTTGAATCCGTTCATGTCCGAATCTATTTTTATGCTCAGAGAAAGCGGGAAGACGTGGTGGATTGGCCCTGAAACTGACTATGATACTAACATAAAATGTAATGAGATGTGAGCGAAAACTACTCCTAAAATCCTATATGATTTTCTCACATCAAATATTTATGGTTAGCCTTAGCTTCCCCTACTTGTGATGCTCCTTCTTGGGTCTTCTTCTTCCCCTTTGGACATTGACTCCGGTAATGACCCGGTTGTCAGCATTTGAAGCAAATCACTTGCTCCTTGCTTTTGATTGTTGGGGGACCGACATCCTTGACTTTTGGCACCGGTTGAGACTTCTTGACCTGTTTAGGACACTTACTCTTGTAGTGTTCAGATTCCCTACACTCAAAGCATATTATGTGATTTTTGTTATTAATCAACATGCTTGAGTTACCTAGGTCAATGACGACCGGATTTTGAGCTTCTTCATCTTGACCGGATGTTGAAGGCTCTTCTTCTTGCTCTGTCATGGAAGATGATCTCTCCTCCCCCTCAATCCTAGAGATGGAGGCTTCTTCCACCTCTTCTTCCTTCTCGGATGTTGATTCCCTATCAACCTCCGAATCATTAAGCTCTTGGGATGAAGATATGCTTGCTTCTTCTTGAGCTTGAGAGGATGAGCACTCCTCTTCTTCCTCTTCTTCTTGGACCGGTGATTGATTTTCATGAAGCTTGGCCAAATCACTCCAAAACTCCTTGGAATCTATGTAATTACCTAACATACACACAATGTCGTTAGGAATCAAATCAACCAAGAATTTTATTACCTTTGTGTTTTTCTCGAATCTTTGGAGTTGTTCCTCACTCCATCTCTTCCTCTTGAGGAATCCTCCCTTTGGTCCTCTTGGATATTCGAATCCTTCCATCAAAATGGACCATTCTTCAAAATCCCTCATCATGATGAAGTCTTCAATTCTTCTCTTCCATAAATTGAAGCCTTCTCGTCCATATAGTGCATATGGGACTGGTGTGTTGATGTCCCATCCTAATTGTTCTTCAAAATCCATCTTCTTCCTCTAGCGGTGCTCTTTTGGTTGTTAATCCTTGAAGAGTGGCCTCGCTCTAATATCAATTGCAGGGGATCTCATGACCTCTAGAGGGGGGTGAATAGCGTCGGCGTTGCTTGATGGAATTCGTTCGATTATGCTTGCTACAATTTGATTAGTGCGCAGCGGAAATAATATAATAGCAATAACAAAAGATGACAAACACAATCCACAACACAAAATATAATGTGGTTCGGAATCGAATGGTTCCTACTCCACGGATCGAGCTCAAACGAGCTCTAGCGATGCAATCACACACCACTAATCCAATAAACTCCTTCTTGGAATAATCCAGAGGTGGAGAAACCTCGTACAAATAGTCTTACAACAGTAAGAAATAAATACAAGTAATTGCAATAATGAAATGCACAACAAATAAAGGAAAAACACTTTAAAATTGCTCTTTTGATCGCTTGATCTTTGGTTGCTTGAATTGCAATTGGAGACCCTGATTTGCAGCAACAAATCGCCCTAAAGACGTCCAATAACCGGTGGTGAATCCTCCCTCCATGAGCTCCCTTTAAAACTACTCCTTGGGCTAGATTTCGCCTAGTAGTTGACTAATCGGGACCATCAGTCGACTGCCCTTGTAGTCATTGTCTCACAACGATATGAAATACGTCGGATAAATCCAACGGATACACCATCAGTCGACTGATGGCTCAATCAGTCGAGTGTTCGAGTTGATCACTCGATTGGAGAACCATCTGTGCCCGAGATCCCAAGCATCAGCGCATCGATCACCGGATCGATCGACTACTCAGCCAAGTGATCGCCCACCTCGGCGGCATCAAGGCACTTTTCGTAGTCAAACCCTAGTTGACTCCCATTAGTCAACTAACCCATGGTCCCAGTCGACTGATACACCTCAAACATGAGGTTTTAACCTAAGTATAATGCCCCCATACTTTCTAGACCACCCTTAGCCTAGACCTAAGCCTTCTAGCCACCTCCGTCAGCCTCGCACCTATCGGATCCCTCCAAGTCATCCATACGCTAGCCTTCATGTGCTTCCATCGGCTATTGTCATGCTAATGGTGTCTACACCGCCAAGGCATATTGGACTTACGCTGCCAAGACCACACTTGGACTTTACGCCACTAACCATTGGACTTATGCTGCCAAGACCCCACCCTTGGACTTTACGCTGCCAATATTCCCCTTGGACTTTCCAAATGCCAAGACTCAAGCTTGGACTTTCCCTTGCCAACCCATGTTGGACTTTCCATGCCAAGACTCATGCTTGGACTTTTCCTTGCCAAGACCATGCTTGGACTTCCCTTGCCAACCCATGTTGGACTTTTCCTTGCCAAGACTCATGCTTGGACTTTACATGCCAAGTACTCAAGACATGGACTTTCCCAATGCCAAGTGTCCCACTTGGACTTTCCATGCCAAGTACCCATGACTTGGACTTTACCATGACAATCACATTGTCATATGTTTTTGTCAAATATCAAAACATCGCTCGAGTCAAACTCGAGTCCGGTCAATCATGACCTGGGCCGATTGCACCAACATAAGCAAGGTAATCAAAGCACTCTATTGCAAAGTTTTTCTTTGCATTTCATTTGTATTATTGTAGTTGATTGTATCTTATTATTGTATTACTTTTGTAATAAGAGGTTTCTCCACCTCTAGAGTATTTTTCGAGAAGGAGAGTTTCATTAGTGGTGTTGTGCATCACTAGAGCTCACTTGAGCTTGACTTGTGGAGTAGGAACCCTAGGTTCCGAACAATATTATATGTTTGTGTATTATTATTGTGCATTTGTATTTATTGTATATTTTGTTGCACACTAACATCGTTGTAGACAAGCAATCGATCGAACACGATCGAATTCCATGCGACGAAGCAAATCACTATTCCCCCCCCCCCCTCTAGCGACGTCCAACGTTCCTACAGGGGAGACCCCTTTGCCCCCTCTATCAGGCACTCCTCTAATGCCCCTCAATTCTGTCCTCTATGTTCGCTTCTTAGAAGATGTGAAAATCCTCAAACAGATTGAATTGCAGGTTCCTCTAGATCGCTTACATCGTGATTTAGCCTCGGTAAGTTTGCAACTTTCTTAGAGGTCTTTCTGAATCAGATTCATATCTCACATATCAACCAATTTATCCTCATGTAGGCAAACAACCAATATATTGAGTTCATCCAACACCTAGCTGATTATCAGACACATTTGGAGACTCAACATGCTGCCTCGCAAACAAAACTAATACAAGTAACCCAACAACTTTTTTGATTCTTCTCGGTGTGAGGTAGAATTGAGCTCTACCGCAGAAGTGTTGTGCTAGACCTACCTGGGATTGCAAGAGGAGGTAGCGAGAGTACTTGCAGAGAGGGATGTAGCCAACCAACGTGCTGAGGACCTACTCGCAGAGCTGAAAGGTCAGGCGAAGAAGCAACATCAGTACTATTCCATGGTTGTGAAATTGGCACAATGCTGAGCCCTTTGGCAAGAATCAAAAATTCTGAGGTCCGAGGTCGAGTAAGAGATGACCCATCTAAAAGAGCGGTTGGCATATGAAGCAGATTGTCTGATCCAATTAGAGGAAGACCAGGAGTGAACCCTCTCCTTGTATAGTGCACGAGAGGCTCTGCTGAGTCACCTAACTGTTGGTGCAATCAACCCAGGACACAATTGACCAGACTCGAGTGAGACTCGAGTAGTATTTTATTTTTTGACAATGTGCTTGAGTGTGGATGATAATGTGACTATGAGATGTTATGAGACATTCATAGTCATATGGAGATGAGCGAAAAGTAAAGTAGGTCAAAGGTGACCAAATACTTGTTGAGTGGGGAAGTCCAAGTCAGTTAAGAGAGACCGGACACTTGGTCAAGGAAGTCTTGGTTGGTCAAGGCGACTGGATGACTAGGTAAGGGAAGTATCGGTAGGTCACGAGGTGACTGTGCTTGGCAAGTGAAGACCCAACTGATCAGAAAGATCGAGCTTGGTAGTAGAAGTCCTAGCAGGTCACTGTTGACTGGATGTTAGGTAAGCGAGGAACATCCAAGTATGGATACTTAGCAAAGGAAAAGCCCAAAGGTAAAGCCTTGGCAATAGAGAAGTCCTGAATATGTGACCTCTTGACAAAGATAGACCCAATAACATGACGAAGCCAATGGAAGCACTTGAAGGCTAGCGTAAGGGTGAATGAGTCGTGGAGGACTCGGATGGATCATAAAGGCACGACGCTGATGGAAGTGATTTGAAGGCTTAGGTTTAGGCTAAGGGTACTTAGTAGAATGATTAAGTGGATGGAAGCACTTGAAGGCTAGCGTGAAAGATGAAGGAGTCATGGAGAATTCGAATGATCTCTGAGGGCGTGAGGCTGATGGAAGTGACTTGAAACTTAGGTCTAGGCTAAGAGTGAGAGCCAAGTATGAAGGAATCATACTTGATATGTTAAACCTCGATTCTAAGGTTTAACAATCGACTGGAGGATTTTCCTAGTCGAGTAGTCCAGTGTGGTTGACTTCCACTATGGAGCTCGAATTTCAGACTGGGTGCTCGCCACTGTGCAATTCGGGAAACAGCCATAGTACTCAGCAGTCGACTGCTGTTGAGAGGAAGTCGATTGGTCACTGTGAGCTTGAGGCTCATACTAAGTGATTAACACTTGGCGAGCCGACAAATGAGCTAGGTGCTTGGTAGTCGACTCCTATTGGAGAGTAGTCGACTGACCGCTGGTGCTTGGGAAGACTGAGGAGTTGCTTGGGCAAATGAGAAATAGTAGCTCCGACAAGCAGTCGACTATTGTGGTAGAGCAGTCGACTGGACACTTGAAAGTGACCGATCATAAGCAAGGCATGCTCGATCAGTGCCTCGACTGTGAAGACAACAGTCGACTAGGGTTGTGAGCAATTGACTATTATGTATCCATTGTGCGGTGATCTAGAGAAATGGAAATATCAGTAGTCGTTGAATTCGAGTAGTAGTCAACTAAGGGTGATGAGCAATCGACTGGTCGGCGAGAAAGCAGCCCGATGCAGAGCATAAAAAAGGAGCTCGACAGGAAGATTTTTGTAGCAGTTTCTTGAGGAATTTGAAGGGGAATTACTGCTACATTCCATACCTTCAAGGCATTCCAAAAGCAACCAACAAGTCGTTGGATCGGAGAGTCGCTAGAGGGGGGGGGGGAGAATAACGATTGTAAACCTTTCTTTTCATTTTGTTAAAATATGAGTATCGCACAACGAAAAGTAAAACAATAAACAAAATTATCACAATGTTTTTTTACTTGGTTCACAACCAAAAAGTTGCTACTCCAAGGCCCCGCAATCCTAGACCGCGTACGATGGCGGCAATTCACTAAAAGTCTCCTCCTTGTTGGAGGTAGGAGACGACGGTTACAAGAAAAACAATATAGAGGAAGAGGCAATTGTTAGTATCAGCCCTTAGTGTCAATCATGAGATGAATGATTAGGGATCATATGTATCATAGTTCATAAATAATAGGCAAGGTTTGCTTATTATATTATTTCTTATCTGTGATATATGAATAATATAATAGTGTCCTTGAATAGTAGGTTCAGGTTTACAACATATCAATTGAATATTACTCTTAACTATTCCTAGTCGAGTATTAATATGCAAGGACAATATTAATGCATAGAGACTAGAATGTAGGTCAATTGATGACTTAATCTCACAAGTCATGGATATGTGATATCAAGTTGACACATGAGTACATATTAGAGACTATATACTGAATTGACCCGTCATGAGAATGTTTCATGGATCGTTATATGAGTGTCTTAAACACTCTCATGTGACTATTGGTATGAATAATCTCTAGATCTGAAGTCACTATGGTTCCCTACATAATGAGTTGTATACTTTGGCTTCGTCAAACGTCACTCGTAACAGGGTGACTATAAAGGCGATCACTAGGTATGCAATAAGTTATGCAGAGGGATATGAGTGATGTAGATGAGATATATCTCTTCCATATAACGGAAGTGATATCTATGGGTCTCTTGATAGAGTAGGACTGCTGAAATGCATGGTCATGCTCAAATAAGTCAATATGAGATATTGAGCTTATTTGGTTGAGTAGTCTACTTGGAGATCAAGAAACTCATGATTGACAAGAGGATGACACAGTCTATGCCTCATTGATCAATCTAGATATCAAGGATAGAAGGACTGAGTCATACAAGATAGTAGTCACGGAAAGGTTATGTCGGATCTCGACATTCTCGTCACTTGGGTAGTAATGATGTATTTCTAGATTCCGCTCATTACTTATATCTCTAAAAGAGTTTTAGAAACATTGTCAATGTTACGAGAACCTATTGGGTCACACACTTAGGACATGTGAGTTGGAGATGACTCATGTGATGAGCCATTGGGCCATCAGATTGAATCTAATATAGATTAGACTCATTGAGTGGGATTCAAGGTATAACCAATGAATTTGACTCGAGTTAGACTCAAGTCAAATTCAGATTGAGTAGGACTCAAGGTATACCCAATGAATCTGACTTGAGTTAGACTCAAGTCAAATTCGGATTGAATGAGACTCACCATTAAGAAGGGTTGCATAATCATTAAGATGGAATTAATGAGTTGTTAATTCTATGGAAACCAAGAGTCATAAACCCTTCATATTTAATGGTTGAATATAAAAGAGGATTTGATGAGACTTTTGGTTTCGTGGGTGTTGGTTTTTTCATGTGATCTTCTTCTCCTTCTTCTTCTACCTTCTTGGCCGAACCAACCTTGTGGCTAGCACCACAGTTTGGTTCCTCTTCATCTCATGGTTCATGTGGATACCATGGAGGCACGGACATCTTGACCGCACTGAGATCCAGACACCTTGCACACAGGTGTTGCTGATGGGATTGCGAAGGGCTCACATCGAAGGTAACTACGAATCTCATAGGATAGAATCGATCAAACGAGTATGGTTTTCGTATGGATCTCTGAAGGGATCCTATTTTTCTACTGCTATGTGCTTGTAAAATGTTTCCGAGCGCGCATGGATTCCCTACAACAACAAGCCTACCTATCCTCTTTGCGATTGAAAGCCCGAGTACAAGAAATAAAAACAAACTAAACGACAACTTTTACTTGAAGTACTCACAAAGGAATATCAACTTGGTGTGGCGTCGGTGTCACGATGGCGTAGCATTGTCATTGAAGCTTGGCATCATTGGAGCACTTTGGGAGCAAGAAGAGATGATCCAAAAGGGTGAAACCCCCTTCTTTTATAGCCCTCCAAATCCTAGCTCATTGAGATCCAGATCTAGGTCAAAGAGCCTCATCCCTCCATTTTTGGTGGAGCTTATCTTGACTTTCTTCGAGTTGACCAGTTTGAATAGCAATCGACTGATGACCTTGAGATCTGATGGTGGGATCGATCAGTCAATAGCCTTCATCATCGGCTCGACAGTCACTCAGCAATAAAGAGTTAGCACAAAAAATATGAATGGTGGTAAATACGACGGTTCCTAACCATCCAATCTCGACCTAGACCTTCCTCCAGAATTCTTAGTTGGATCACCACCTACGGTTGTCCCCGTACAGAAAACATGACTCCAATGAAGTTCTCCTGGTGTTGCCCGACCACCACAGTTTCTCATCCCAAGATTCTCCGGATGTCGCTGACCTTCAGCTTAGCTTAAACACTTTCTACACACTTAACTCAGTACATGAGATAACAATAATAGCTTAACTTTGAACCTTTACCATAATCAAAATCTAGGTTCGGTTATCTGGTTCCCCTACACCAACATAAGCAATCAAGCAAAAGCATTCTCGTGTAAAGCATTTCTTGTTTTCATATTTCATTCTTACACTTGTATTTGTTTGTATTGTTGTTGTATAAGCTCCAAGTGATTGTAAGAAGGTTTTTTCCACCTTGGTGTTCATCCAAATGAGAAGATATTGAAATCTTGCAATAGGAGTGATCCGCCTTAACGATTGTCGTGGAGTAGGAGTTTTATCTCCGAACCACGTTAAACTTTTAAAGTTAGGTAAACCTTCACTATGGTTTGGAATTGGAAGTGTTTAAGTTTAGGTTATTGTTAGTCTAACTTAAAGGTATTATCAAACATCAAAAAGGGGGAGATTGTTTGTGTAATCGACCCAGGTCACGATTGATCAAACTCGAGTAGTATTTTGATGTTTGACAAAACGATTGACAATGTGATTGTCATGGGAAGTCCAAGAATGGTCTTGGAAATTAAGAAGTCTCTTGGCAATGGAAAAGTCCAAGCATAAGTCCAAATGTACCTTGACAAAGTAGACTCGGTTAGCATGACAATAGTCGATGGAAACACCTGAAGGCTAGCATATGGATAAATAAGTCATGGAGGACTTGGAGAGATCTGATAGGCGTGAGGCTGATGGAGGTGGCTAGAAGGCTTAGGTCTAAGCTATGGATGGTTATCAAGTATGAGGGGATCATACTTGGGTTAAATCTTATGTTTGAGATTTACCAGTCGACTGGGGATATAGACCAGTCGACTGGCCGAGTGTTTGACACTCGGATGCCTAGTTGACTCAGAGTAGTCGACTAGGGTTATGCCTTAGTCGACTGGTCAAGTATTCGACTGAGTCTCGACTGCTAATCTATGGCTCTGGCAGTCGACTGATAAGGTTGAGCAGTCGACTGATCCACAACAGTCAACTGCTAGGGTAGAGTAGTCAATTGGAATTAAGTGGCTAGGGTATAGATTATTGGATAGCCGATTGCTAGCCTATGGAAATCGACTGGTGGCTATGAGCAGTTGATTGCTAGGTCAGGGTAGTTGACTGATGGGTAATTTTCTGACGTGGATTAGCCATTGTGAGCTAATGACTAAGTGACTAGTCGACTGTTGGGTAAGAGCAGTCAACTGCTAGATAGAAATCCAGCTCGAGGTGTTCTTTATAAGGAGCTCGAAAGGGAGGAAGATGACTGCCGATTCTAGAGGATTTGAAAGGAAGTTGCTTCTGTGATTCCAGACCTTCAAGACATCCTAAAGCAACCAAAAGCTTAAGCATTCAAAAGCTCACTTGTGCGAAGTGTTGTTTCTTTCATTTCATTTATACGCTTGTATTTGGTTTGCTTATTCTTATTACTATTGTAATTCATTGTAAGAGGTTTCTCCATCTCTGGTGTGTCACCGAGAAGGAGAAGATTTAGTGGTGGTGTGCATCACTAGAGCTCACTTGAGCTCGACTCGTGGAGTAGGAACCCTAGGTTTTCGAACCACATTATATCGTTGTGTTTGCATGTGATTTTGTATTATTTGTATTTGTATTCCACTGTACTAACAACAATTGTAAACAAGCACACGATCGAAAGCAATGAAATTGACAAAATGCTATTCACCCCTCCCCCTCTAGCGGACATATCAGTCCCTACACTCACCTCCACGAATGCTCCATTTCCCACATATAGCCTTCTTGCTTTTGAACTTAAGCAGTGAAAATCTACGTATGCACTCCTATCTCGAGCTACATGGTCTGTGGCTCTTGAGTCTACAATTCACAAAGGAGATGAGTTAGCAAACATCACACTAGATGACACATAACTCGAACCATGTAAAGAAGAAGGATATACCTTTCGCTCGCCACACTCGTGTGCGAAATGCCCAAGCTTACCACATGCGTAGCATCGGACTTTGCTCTTTACGAGCTTCTTCTTTTTGCTCTTCTATCCCTTTCCAGTTGTCTTAATGAATGACTTCTTCTTACCAGGACCTTTAGTCTTCTTTTCATGTTTGCGCCACTTGCGCTTTGTTCCACGAGAGCCCTTATTCGACTCCGCAAAGTTAACATGACCTGAAGCATACTTAGTCATCTCCTGGCTCTACTCCTCGAGCCACAGTGATTACTCACGTCCATGAAAGTATGGATACTTTCAGGGTATGTGAGGTAGATCTTAACTACATTCTAAGAGTCAGACAATTACTGAATCACTCCTAGTACCTAAAGCTTATTCGACATAAGCTCCCTCATATTCTTCTGAGAAGCAATCATACTTGACATATGCATTAAATTATGTTTCATAGTATGATCGAGTCTCTTCTTATAAGTGATGAACTTATAAGTCAACATTCTCAACTTAGGAGTTGAAGAGGCGCCATATTGCTCTTTAAGAGCAAGCCAGACTGACATCACTGTATGATATTGCTCATAAATTGGGATTAGCTGATCTTGTATGCTGCTAAGAAGAATTACCCTAGCTTGGTCATCCTTCTTTTTCCAAGTGTGATATACCTCCTGATCCCGTCTCACTTGAGCTGTGGTATCCTCCCCGAGGTCCACCATCTCGTGGTTAAGAACCTCCCCGAGTTCTTGCTCCTTGAAAACGAACTGAACCTTCCGGTACTAAATCTCATAATTGTCACCGTTTATCTTGTCTCCCTTCATGAGATCTAGTATGACACTCTTTGTCACAGCCATGTATCTGTCACATATAATACAGATACGTGACTATTGATGCTTAATGTCTCTACTTTGTGTACCCTACTAATCATCAAAACTCAAAATGACTTAAATACAAATTTCAAGATGAGTATATGAATCAATGACACCGTACACCACAACCTAGAATTGCAGCTCACCATTTGAATTAAGATGCAATACATAAATAGTCACATGTACTATAATACCCTCGGTAAGCCTATACGTCACTTGGAGGGTTTACAAGCCGCCCAACACCGACAGTTATTTTTATCACACATCTCAGAGTTATATCTCTTCATCTTCTCCAAGACACTTGGCTTAGGCCTAGTTCGAGTGGACTACTCCAACTTTGTGAGCCAAGTCCGAGTGATTACTCGTGTCGAGCAACACAATGAAACCCGAGTACCTCTACTCGTGTAGAGCTCTTAAGATCCTTAGCGACCTCGAGCACTAAGAACCTTGCTCATGCCAAGCTCCCGAGCTCCTCGGCTCTTCCCGAGTACCTGAGCATCTGGAGCTTTCAAGCACCTATCTTTCCAAGTACCTAGAGCTCCCCTGCTATTCTCAAATATGTCAAGCCAAGCATAACCGAGCCCTGACTAGCACTCCCAAGTACTGCCGACCTCATTATCGAGTACCCCGAGCCCTACCGAGCACTCGCCGAATACTTCCTAGCTTTACCGAGTACTCCCGACTGAGAATCGGGACTTTATCGAGCACCACTCTAGAGGGACTCCCGAACACCATTAACGCCAAGAAACATTGGGCACCCAAGCACACATGCCCTAGCACCGCACGCGTGGCTCTGAGTTTCATATCGAGCTTAATCACCTCTATGTCGCACATGCTCGAGCACTATATGTGCCTAAGTACCGTGCGTCACCTAAGCACCTCTTTCTCAATCCCAAGCACTTCATCATGCCTAGGAGAGAAATTGTGATCCGAAAACCTCTTCTCGGGGTTGCCTAAGCACCGCGAAGCACCATAGTGTGCCTAAACACTGTGGTGTGCTTGAGCATTATAGTACTCGACTTCGATTCCCAAGCTCCTTTGTGCCCAAGGATCGTTTCTCAGTGCGCCTGAGCACCATGTCGCTCGAGCACCACTCCACTGTGTGCGACAGAGCACCTCAGCGTGTGTGGCCCAAGCACCTTCGTGTCCTTGAGCACTATGTATACCCGAGCACCTCAACACGCATGGCCCGAGCACCTCCATGTGCCCGAGCATTGTGTATGCCCAAGCACCTCACGCGTGTGGCCACCTGAGCAGCGCACTGCCACATGAACATCTTGAGCACCTCTACGTGCTCGAGCATCTTGAGTGTTAGGGCAATCTCTTGCCGTGATATGGTTTTGATGGTGTGGCAAAGGGTTTAAGTTAGGTTGGTATTGTTGATTTGATATGTGCGTTGAAGTCGTGCAGGACTTAGTAATTCGCACATGGAGCCATGGCGAGTTTCACCAACTCATCACTCGGGCCTTGAGTCGATGAAGGATTGCTTTGCGGAAGCCGTGCGCTTGGAGCATCCGAGGGACCGCCGGACGAGAAGCTTGGAGTGAAGCCGGAGGAAGTAGACTTCGAGGCAAGAGACGCGAAGGAGCATTGCAGAGCCGTGCGCCTGATGCTGCCGAGGGACGTGGCCGAGAACGAAGAGAACTTCGAAGGCGAGAGACTCTGAGAGATGAGAGTGAGCGATTGTAACCCGGGAAGGGTAGCTCTTAGGTGAAACTTGGCCATTTGTCCAAGTGTCGGATGGGTTTTCTCGACACCAGTCGACTGCCATGTCATGGCAGTCGACTGCTCTGAGTAGATGGGTTGATCGACTGGTATAAGACCGGTTTAGGGCTTGATGATCGCCATGGAATCGCAATCGATGTCGATAGCGATCAGCTACCGAGGGAAGCGGTCGATCGATGGAATGCGGCAGACGAGAATGCACGGAGTCGACTGACCGAGCACTTTCGATTGATCGAGCATCACGATCGATGGTCCCATCGATCGATGCCATACCGCTGGATGGAATCCAACGTGGAAAGCGGCCGCTATTGGGCAGCGGCTCACGGGATCGATCGGTGAGGCATCAGATCCTGTGTCAACGGGAAGAAACCCTCTTCCTCTATAAAAAGGAAGGGGGTAAGGGTTTGGGAGGCTAATGCTTATGCTCTAATACTCTCCCAAAGTTCCCTAAAGCTTTCCATCCTCTTACTCAAGCTTATTTCCATTCTATTTGTAAGAGGAGTGTTTGTAAAGGTTACCTCCACCTAGCTTGGTGCAAAGGAGAGACCAATAGTGATTGGGTTTCGGAGTGATTCACCGTGGACGAATCGGACCGTGGATTAGCGGCGTAGTCGTGAATCACGTTATATCTCCGTGTTTGTATTGTCTTTGTTTTACTTCTATTTGCTTGTCTTAGTTTATTGCTTCCGCTTGCGCTAACGTTTTCGTAGACGAGCAAAATACGACATCCAACGAACGAGGGCTATTCACCCCCCTCTAGCCGGCCATTCGTATCGATCTCCAACAAGTGGTATCAGAGCGAGGTCGCTCTTCAAGGACTAACCGCCGCGAGAGCACTTCAACAAGTAAATGGCCGGCTCAAACATCCACCCTCCGAAGTTTGACGGTGAATTCTCTTGGTGGAAAAAGAGAATGGAGGTATTCTTCGAAACCGACTTTGAAATCCTTTTAATAATGGAAAACGGTTTCGAGTTGCCTAGGAACGAGAATGGGGAGCCATTGGAGAAATCTAGGTGGAGCAAAAGGCAAAGAGAAGAATACTTGGCAAATTCAAAGGCCAAGCACCACCTATACAATGTGCTCCCTCAACAAGAAGTAAATAGAATAGGGGAGTGCTCAAGTGCCAAGGAGATGTGGGAGAAGTTGGTTGAACTTCATGAAGGCACTTCGGAGGCAAAGCTAGCAAGAAGAGATCTCCTCCGCTCCCAATTATCAAATATCAAGCTTGAAAAGGGAGAAAAGGTAATTTCCCTACATTCTAGATTTAAAGAAATATTGATTGGGCTAACGAGTGTAGGTGAGAAGCTATCGAACCGGGATATGGTAATGAAGGCCATAGATGCCTTTCCCCGGTCCTCAAGATGGAGCTCCATGGTGGACTCATTTTACATCTCCAAGAACTTAGAAGTAAGCACCTTGGAGGAATTCTTTTCAACCATGGAGCTTCATGAGACAAGGTTTGAAGGTATACAAGAAGAACCTAGAGTCCAAAATTCACGAGGAGTAGCCTTGATGGCAAACAAGGGGAAGAAGAAGATGGAAGTCCCCTCCTCTTCCGATGATGAAGCATCTTCCTCCTCCTCCATGGATAGCACCGAAGAAGCCTATATGGTAAGAAGGGTAAGACGGGCTTTAAAAGGTTTTCATTTTCATAAATCTAATGATAGGAATAGAAGACCAAGGGGGAAGGTCATATGCTATAATTGCCAAGGAGAGGGACATATAAGGGATAATTGTCCCCTCCTAAATAAGAGCAAGAAAGAAGAAAAGAAGAAGAAGGGGAGCAAGAAAAAGGAAGAAGAAAAGAAGGCAAAAGGAAAAGGGAAGGCCATGGCACTCAAAGCCAAGACATGGGATGACGTTGCCCCCGCCTCCTCATCCGAAGAAGAAGAGCATGTCTACTCCAACCTAGCACTTATGGCTCTTCATGACTCGGATTGCTCCTCCTCCTCCTCAAATGAAGAATCAAGCTCACGTGGGGAAAGCTCAAATGAAGGGGGAGCTTCTACATCCTCTTCATCCGAAGAAGAAGAAGAGGATATGGAAACTATGGTAACGAATGCTTCTCCTAAGAAAATAGTTTCCATAATTTCTAGTTTAACTAAGGAGTTATTTGGCATGAAAAAGAAAAGTAAAAGCATGCTTAGTCAAATTAGGGAATTAGAACAAAAGCTAGAAAATGCATGCTTAAATGATAATGTTTCTTCTTGCCATGATGATGCATGCTCACATGACCTTTATATGCCATTGGATGTTAATGATGCATGCATAGAGGAAAATAGGGCATTAAGGGAAAAGGTAGATTATTTAACCAAAGCCCTAGAAAAATTCACAATAGGCTCTAACACATTAAATATGATCATAGGAAGCCAAAGGGCAAGCTTTAACAAAAAGGGCCTAGGATATAAGGAAAAGAAAAATGAAAAGGCCTACAAATGCTTAATAGCTAGGGGACAAGACAAAAACAAAGTAATAGCTAAGAAATGGATCCCCAAGGAATTTCTAGTGAACCCCATAGGCAAAAATCTATTTTGGGTTCCAAAATCCATCCTTAAGGGTTAGGATAACCCTAGGGTAGTCAACCACATGGACCTAATCTATATCATCTTTTGGTTGACTTAGGATGACGGGACAACATTTTTTAGATAGTGTTGGGTGATGATAACGTACCCATAAATAGGTAATAATACTTAAATCATGATGATTAATGTAATCCCTATGTATATTTGCAATCATGATTTATGTTTTTGAAATTTGGCACGTTATCATAAGAAATAGGTTTGAATCATGCTTTAGGTGATACTTTGTTTATTATCATCATATAATACCTAATTCATGACTATTATTTGATGAATACATGAGTTTCATGATCATAATGTAGAATTCATTCATATATGTCATTATGATCATGTTAATTGTTAGGTTGATACTTAACCATGATAGAATTGCATGAATATATTGGTTAAGTATATACAAATACCCCCTAGGATGCATCTCACACTCACTATAGGCTAACTTGATTGCAAACTTAGCATGGGTGAGATGTTAGGATGATACAAATGTCCACTAATGCCTATGGCATTTAGATGGTCATTTAAAGTATCAACATAGCAATAATAGACCAATCATGGGGAAGGCTTATGTTTAATTCATAGACATATTTCCCAAAGATCATGGTTGGATATTTCATATGTTTTCAAAACAATTTCTTACCTTTAAATACATGTATTCATGTTTTGAAACAATTGGACCCAAAACTAGGTGTTAAACTTGATACTATCATGATCCAAAACCTAGTAGTTTTTAAAGCTTTTGGATTTTTGGCAAAAACGTGACAATATATTGATTTTTCATGAAAAACTATTTTTCCCTGATAGATATACTTAAATGAAATGTGTTTCCCAAATTTCATGATTTTTCAAATTTTCTGGAATTTTTTATGCATTTCTGAAATTCGGCCAGAAAAATCAGAAATTCCGAAAATCACGTGCTACGATCAGTATCTGAACCACGATCGATGGCCAATAACGGCTGAATTCCAATTTTTTATCAACTTGTGGTATTTTCTTTCTATTAGACTTGATGCCATATGTTTATAACTTAGTATTCATATTTTTGATGGTGTCAAAGGGGGAGAAATGAATATGTTTAAGTTATTTATGATAGGGGGAGAGATTAAGGGGGAGTTTCATGGATTAAGGGGGAGTTGCATGTTGCTATCAAATGTTTATGTTTACATGCTTTCTTTCCTTAAAAATTTATATCAAATGTTTTTACCTAACTTAAACGGATTGCCACACATCAAAAAGGGGGAGATTGTTAGGGCAATCTCTTGCCGTGATATGGTTTTGATGGTGTGGCAAAGGGTTTAAGTTAGGTTGGTATTGTTGATTTGATATGTGCGTTGAAGTCGTGTAGGACTTAGTAATTCGCACATGGAGCAATGGCGAGTTTCACCAACTCATCACTCGGGCCTTGAGTCGGTGAAGGATTGCTTTGCGGAAGCCGTGCGCTTGGAGCATCCGAGGGACCGCCGGACGAGAAGCTTGGAGTGAAGCCGGAGGAAGTAGACTTCGAGGCAAGAGACGCGAAGGAGCATTGCAGAGCCGTCGGCGCCGATCTTCGCCGAGGACGTGGCCGAGAACGAAGAGAACTTCAAGGCGAGAGACTCAGAGATGAGAGTGAGCGATTGTAACCCGGGAAGGGTAGCTCTTAGGTGAAACTTGGCCATTTGGCCAAGTGTCGATGGGTTTTCGACACCGGCCGATCGCCTGAGTCGATGGGTTGATCGGACCGGTATAAGACCGGTTTAGGGCTTGGCGATCGCCATGGAAGCTGGCGATCGATGTCGGCAGCAATGATCGCCAGGAAGGCGGCCGATCGATGGAACTGTGCACGGGCACAGAATGGAGTCGACTCGACTGAGCACTCGACTGATCGAGCATTAGTCGACTGATGGTCCCATCAGTCGACTGATGCCAATATCGTTGGATGGAATCCAACATGGAAAGCGGCCGTTATTGGGCAACGGCTACGGGATCAGTCGACTGATCGAGGGCATCAGTCGACTGATCCTGTGTCAACGGGAAGAAACCCTCTTCCTCTATAAAAAGGAAGGGGGTAAGGGTTTGGGAGGCTAATGCTTATGCTCTAATACTCTCCCAAAGTTCCCTAAAGCTTTCCATCCTCTTACTCAAGCTTATTTCCATTCTATTTGTAAGAGGAGTGTTTGTAAAGGTTACCTCCACCTAGCTTGGTGCAAAGGAAAGACCAATAGTGATTGGGTTTCGGAGTGATTCACCGTGGACGAATCAGACCGTGGATTAGCGGCGTAGCCGTGAACCACGTTATATCTCCGTGTTTGTATTGTCTTTGTTTTACTTCTATTTGCTTGTCTTAGTTTATTGCTTCCGCTTGCGCTAACGTTTTCGTAGACGAGCAAAATACAACATCCAATGAACGAGGGCTATTCACCCCCCTCTAGCCGGCCATTCGTATCGATCTCCAACATTGAGCACCTCAAAGTGCTTGGGAACATCTGTGTGCAACCAAGAGTTGCATCTCGGGCATCCCGAGCACCTTTGCATGCTTGGGAACTTCTACACATAGCCAAACTCGATGAAACACCCAAGTTCTTCATGCAACGGACATCCCGAGCACCTTCACATGCCCAAGCACCTCGCATGATGAGAAAACCCATCCCGAGCAAGTCCAAGTGAAAATCGCAAGTGACAAAGTGATTCATGCACGCGGGCAACCCGAGCACCTCCACATGCCCGATCACCTTGTGTACGACACTATTTATCATGATTTGATCGCCTCGAGCACTTTTCTAACTCGGGAGTGCACTCGAAACTCGACATTGTTCATCGTCTTCTCTGCAAAGACAACGATGTAGATGAGAACCACATTCTGCAATCTCAAATTCTACAACCACTCCTAAGTATTAACTCAAGAAAACATTGAACAAGAACTCGATTTCACATTCAACCTGGTTGTAATACTAATGTAAACTTATGAAAATAAAATATAGAATCATAAGTATACCTCAGATCTGTAGATGCCGATAAGATCGTAGGAACTTGACTTGAACAACAAATTCGACAACGAAGCTCTCGCAGCGGGATGGAAATCACAAGTCGAACTTCCATCGCTACATCACAACCCTAATCCCGACGATGTGATACCTTGTTCTTCTCAACAAGGATTTGATCCTGGAAGCTTCTCACAAGTGTTCTATGCTTCTCATCAAGCAGCTTCCACTTCTTAGCCTTCACTCGTGCATAATGCCTTTCTCACCCAATCTCACAACTGTCTACTCACAACATCATCATCAAGAAGAATGTCTTCTTCAAGAAAACTCATCAACCTATACTTCTTCACAAGAAGTACATATATAGTGTAAAATACAACGAAAAAAAAAATGTGTTGAAGGAATAACTTTGTTATGGGATTAATTAAACCTAAGTGGGTTTAATCCTTGTAGGAGTCTTAATGCTGACCTATTTACCCGTTCATTTATATTCCTGCTGCCTCCATACCTACGCTGATTTCTTTCCCGAACGTTTCCCGCGATATCTGTAGCAACCGTCGTTTGATCGTCGAGATCTTGGCCTCGTCGGAGCGCGGAGGAGAGCCGACAGTGGATGGATGGTGACTTGGAGCAAAAGATTTCATCCTCCCACTACGCCCTATTCATGTTCCGACGCCGGAGTTGCTGCCCTCTCGATGAAGCATTGTACCGGTCGTCGCCCTCTTTTCCACCCGATCTCTGTCAGCCGATCCCTCTTCTCCCTTCCACCGTAGGCGCCCTCGCACGTGACGATTGGCACCCACAGCCACGCCGGTGCATCCTATCTTTCTGAACATGAGATGCGCTATCTCTGCCGAGAAAGGTAACAACTGCTCATTTCCTGATCTTGGATGAGATTTTGGGGTTGTTGTGGTTTCTCCTTCGTTGAATTGGAGCTGTGATTTGGGTAGGGATCGTGAGCGCCGATCGCAGCCGATGAATAGGGTTGTTGATTTTGGGGATTGCTTTGTGTTGGGTTTCCGGCACCGCGGCGTGTGTGTGTTCGATCATTTTTCGTAAACATGAGCACAGCGGAAGCAATTAAAAATAATAAATCTATATTTATTACAACACACACAACACACGCATGCATATTACAACAAGTGTAGACATAACCGTAAATTATAATTTGCAATAAAAGGAAATTAAACTACGTTATACCTTTCGTATGACGTGTAGCGGGAACGGCATCAACCGGAACGATCCTCGTCAGAATCGTCTCTATCCGTATCCACGCCGAGCTCCTCGGGATGACTTCGCCAAGCCACGAGCTTCGTCTTCTTACGGGTTACTAGCCTCGTGTTGAAGACGACGTGATCGAGAGATGATCACGATCCGAATCCAAATTCGGATCTAAAAACAAGTCCTCAAGAATCGCTTCTCCGGAGAGGTATTCGTCAACCGATTGACGAATCCTTCGTCCTCCACCTCAGAGGATTACCGGAGATCAAATCCCCGGTATGTTAGCCGCTGTCGGATCACTAACCGTCGTCCAAACGACGCTCCGACGAGAGGAGAAGAAGCTGTCCAGAAAACTGGACAGCTTGGTGGAGGAGTAGGCGCCGGCCAAAACAAGGAGAGAAAAGGCTCACCTTGATGCCGAACCTATAGGAGATCACCGGAGGGTCGCCGGAGGTTCACCGGCTGGAGCTTGGACGCCGGCAAGGGTCTTGGACGGCAGCACAAAGCTGGGCGGCGGCAGCTTGTAGTTGGGCGCCGAAAATTCCTCCAAGGGGTGGGCGGCAACTTCAAGCTAGGGTTTTGGATGATTAGGGTTTAACAATCCCTTAAGCCCTCTTTTATAGAGAACTAATTCTCTTAATGGTTAATGGATCATATCCATAAAGCCCGTTAACCCGCTCCAATAAGATAAGTTAAAATAAACCAAACCATGATGGTTTATTTTAAGTTAAAACGAACCGAACCAACTTTTGGTTCATTCGTTTAAAATAAACCAAACCCTTTGGTTTATTCTCATCCATTGGATTAGAACCAAACCATTTTGGTCCATCCATTATGTCTTCATAAGACACTGCCCATCCACGCTTTCATTGCGACTGAAACAATTTCATGCTCGCTTTATGTTTGGTCCAACCAAACATAGTTTCTCTCGGTCTGAGAATCTCATTCTCAAGCTCGTTTTAAATCCTTTGGATTACACTCGTTGTGCGTGTGACCAAATAGGTTCTCGGTTTATGTTGACCGTCTATAATTAACCATTAATTATAGAACGATCATGAGTGGCACCTAGTAGTACATCATGATCCCCAATTAACCGAAAAGATCAACGGTTGATCCAGAACTATTTCTGAAACCCTTCAGTAGCTCGAATGAATCGTGCCCCATTCCCTTCACTCATCTTATACCCACTTGGTTCAGGATATGGTCTATTGTGTCAGTCCCCACTAGGCTGACTACGTCACACCTAGCCCAAGTATCATTTCCTCGTCCTACGGATTCTAGTTACTCCACATGTATCGAAGAGTACTTTACTCTAAACATGTAATGCTTTGGCCAAAGACTTTAGTAACAATCCGACGAGAGGCCATGGGTATACATCTCCTCGCAAGGAGTGGTGAATCCTTTATAGGCTATTCAAACACCTTCGATCACTTCGACTTATACCCAATCATCCCGGGTCCACATCTCCTCGGAGATGTTTGCTTAAGATGTCAAAGCATAAGTCTCCATGATCAAGATGACTTGAATACCGCAAGTCAAAGGAACATCGCACTTAAGCCACAGTAAGAACTTCATTGACATATCTAAATATGCAGAGAACCATATGAAGTCTTACGGCTGGTCACTCCAATGAACTAGTTACCATAACTAGCATCCACAATTAACTCCGGACATCACAATGTCTCCAGCCAGTGAGAATCAGCTGCTTGGATACACCAAGGAGTATACCTCGTGCTAGTCTCGACAGAATTGATGGTGTCCAAATCCATCAATTCATCGACTAGGGATAATTCCGATACATCATAATTACACATGTAGAGATACTCACTAGTTGTGATCCAATCACAAATTCTCTCATGCTGTGAATCGTATCGTGGACATTCAGTAAATGAGTTTAAGATCCAATCAAATACATTAAACATGTATACTCAAATAGTGAATCTTCATTTATCATATAAATGGTTCATACATAAGGCGATTGCCTTAGGACATCTCTCATATATTACTAACACTTTGCCGGTGGTCATTTAAAATAGGTAAGGTTTGATTTCTTCTTACTTTGGATAAGTTGTGGATTTTCCTTCGGTGGATTTGACTATGAGTGGGAGTTCTTGGTCGACTGTGAAGAGTAGTTCTGTTCTGACAAGTTGAGTGGGCTGTGAATAAGGCTATTCTTGGCCACGAAGGGGTTGTGAGTGTTTTGTGGGACAATCAGTAGATTTTCAGATAACCTACACATCTCTTAATTCTGGTAAGATTATTGCCATTGATTTGTTGGTGGGATTAAGGAATCAAGTTTGGTAGGTTTGAGATAAATTTGAATGTTGTGTAATTTCAAGTTTAGGATTATTAGAATTGGAATCTGCCATCAATTTAACTGAGTTGTTGCAGTTCAACGAGTTGATTTGGACTGAGCTATTTAGCAATTGAAGCTAACCTAGATGAGTCAGGAGCTAGGTTGTTATGGATGTATACTATTGGTTGATGATGAAATATAGGGATGGATGTGAAGGATTGATTAGGTTAATTGGATAACTAAATCAATCATATAGATGGAGATACGAAGTTGATGTGGAGTTTGATTCAATTATGCGATGTACGATAGAACTTAATTATGTTATATTGTTGTGTGCAGGGTGTTGAATCGAGATAAATTCTTGGACGTGAAGGCAAATGATATTTCCAGATAGTCTACATTATCAGGTGGGTAATTTCATACCCTGGTCAGGTAGTTGTTGTTGCAAGCAGATTTAGATATATGATCATATTACCTTGACTCTGCTCTTATTTATTCTTGTGCTTGATACTTTGTCTTTGGCTATATATGTTGTGTTGTTGTTATCACATATTTCCTCATCATGATTAGGAGTTATAGATTTAATGTAAGTAAACCTATAAATGCTTAGTTATGTGTAATAGTGGAGTACGGATGATGACCTGATTTGTAAATTAGGTAAAAAAAGGCATCTGTGGGTAAGTAAGGTCCTGAATGCAGGATTGATTCCAACACCCTTATGTTGTATGTTTACTACCGATCATGTGTTGTGTAAATGGTCGGGTGATTTGTGATTAGTGTGTCACTCAGATCGGGGGGTCATAGCTTGTTATGATCAGTTAAGTACAACTCTCTACAGGATAGAAAGTGCGTCGATCAGTTAAGTACGACTCTCTACAAGATAGAGAGTGCGTCGATCAGTTAAGTACGACTCTCTATAGGATAGAGAGTGCATCGATCAGTTGAGTACGACTCTCTACAGGATAGAGAGTGTTATGATAGTTAAGTATGACTCTCTACAAGATAGAGAGTGCGTCAATCAGTTAAGTACGACTCTCTACAGGATAGAGAGTGCGTTGACCAGTTGAGTATGACTCTCTATAGGATAGAGAGTGTTATGATCAGTTAAGTACAACTCTCTACAGGATAGTGAGTGTGTCGATCAGTTGAGTACGATTCTCTACAGGATAGAGAGTGTTATGATCAGTTGAGTATGACTCTCTGTAGGATAGAGAGTGCATTGATCAGATTGGTATGACTCTCTGTAGAATAGAGAGTCTATGGTGGATGTCTGTATGTGTGACTGTGCATTCATATCATTTGCATGCATACTAACGACATAGTCTCCCTTGTAGTTGAGAGGGTCGTCAGTCATCCTGCCTCTCAGGTTACTCATGGAGGGGTAACTGGTGTGAGGGAAGAACATTTGTTGTGTCGTACTCTACCACTATAGATGGTGGTAGTTGGAGTTGCATGTAGTTGTTCTGGGTGTGTGGCACTCGACCACTCATAGGAGTGTTAGTCGGAGTGGCCAGCAGTAGGGACCCCCGTTGTGTAGCGAGCTCTTTACGCTCATATGCTACTCGTTCATACTGCCCGCTCGGCCACTCTAGAGCAGTGATTGGTGTTGATTTGGGACAGTTGTCATGTCGTACCACCTAGGCCACACTGGGGTCGTGGTAGCGAGTAGGGGTGCACAGGCATGACCATGCATGCTGCATTGTCGTGTCTTATGGTGTTTTGCATATTACCATATATATATATATATATATATATATATATATATATATATATATATATATATATATATATAGATGATTGTGATTAGTATATATATAGATGTAGTCTATATATATATGCTTATTGTGATGTTGCATTTGATTGTACTATGCTTGCTATATTTGATTGTACATCATCTTCATACATGCTACTCGCATCTGTTATACGGTTGTGTCGGATACCTGTATACTTGTTGGTCAGACCATTAGATACCTTTGACCTGTATCATGATTATAGTGAGAGTTAATATTACTCTTCATGTTATATATTGTGGATATATGCTCAGGTTGGATCAGAGTAGCGTAGCGGACTTTTAGGTATGTCTGCATTTTTCATTGTTTATTTGGTTAGACGATATATGCATGTATTTATATACTATGCTGGTGTATACCTGATGTACCTTTAGGTTATTTATGAATTACATGTGATATTTGATATATACATGTTCTTTCATATTACCGCTGAGTTATACTCACCGCCACGGACCCTGGGTTTTTCTGTCGCCCAGGTAACAAGTAGAAGTCTTCATGATGGCTTGGAGCATCGCTGGATGGCATTGTCTCATCTCATCTCCGAGGGTTCCAGCATGGATTTATGTTTTCTTTTGATTTTGGATGTTCCTTATTTCAATCCGGATTTATGTGTTGGACTTGTTATATGATGTACACACTTGTGGATTCAGGTTTTGCTGATGTTTCTTTTATGTCATGGTGTCAGTCATATTGGTATGCACTGTGTGTAGTTTGTGATGTCGTTGTATTAGTTTTCGCTGTGTTTTGTTGTATTTACATTTATATGTTGTTGTGATTGCGGCCGAATGACCTTGTATAAATAGGATATGTTACCACGTACAGGGGAGATACTGTCTGTTTGATTTTCAGCTCGGCATAGTCTCGGGGTGTGACAATTTTATTGGTATCAGAGCCCTAGGTTCTGCGATGTCATACAATGTTGTTTTTGTGTCGAGTCTTGGATTCTCGGGAGTCGATTTGTTTCGGTTTTGGTTTTCTGAGATGAGACTGACGGTGGCCTGAGCTCCAAGCAGCACGAGGTAAGAATTTCTGATAACTTATAGCCTAGTAGATACTTATCTAAACTTGATCAACAGGTGTATACAGTCAGAGTTATGATACCTGTGCAGACTTGTAGTAGGGGTCGTCCACCGAGGTGACCAACCAGAGTTACCTTTAGTGTTTATACTCCCGGTTTTGTTGGCCATGCATTTAATGTTTAAACAGGGAATAACAGGTAGTGCATTGGTTATTCTTCATAATCGTGGTTTGAGTTGACCATGGGAATGACCTATTGAGTCTGTGAGTCTTGAACCTGTGTCGAAAAGGTGATTTACCTTTGAGAGCCAATTGATACCGAGTCGAAAAGCAAGGGTCAAGTCATCACATTTCTTGTGGAAATCAGAAACTACAGTCTTAGGGATTTTCACTAATTATGCTAGTCAGATCATTACCTGTTGGGTAATGGACAAGACAAGTAGGCTATTGTTGATGCAGATAGTGGAAGGCTAGTTTACGGTGTTTCGTAGGGATTTTGATCCCTGAGTTGTTCATGCTGAGTTGTATAACTTTGAAGGTACTTTTGAGTACTTAACTTGGGTTATACAAAGGAAGTAGAGTTCGTTGCATACCATTATCGGGATTAAGTCGGTACTTGGTGGAAGATGCAGAAAATAATCTTCGGGGAATAATATATCACTTGATCATGGTTTAGTGATGTTGAGAGAGAGTATTTCCCCGTGTCACTTTCTGTGACACATTGTAGGGAATTCTTGAGCTTCAAATAGGGTGAGCGTCTGTAATAGGAATACCATGCAGAGTGGTTAGACTTGTAGAGTTTGCGCTCACCTAATAGCTCAAGAATGAGAATAGATGTTTTAAGCCACCCACAGTTATTGGCTTACTATTGGATTAAGATGACTGGATCTTCTATCAAATCCTGCCAGAAGACATTGGATTGAGTCAGGAGTTTAGAAATGACTCCGTACAACTGTTTAGGTGATGAAGATCGATAAGCAGATATTGCAAGTCAGATATTGGAATGAGAAGCCTCCAAATGTTGGACAAAAAGAGCAAGATCGGAGTCATAGGCCACGAACTACTAGTGGAGAGTTTTTTCGATCATAGAAGACCCACCGTAGATCATCAAAACTGTCTAATGTTATCAATGAAATCAAAACAAAGACTCCGAAGGGATTATATGCGTGCAGTGCAGATCACGAAGTCACACAAAGTCAGATTATCCATTGGATCAGATCATTTGTTGCTATTGTAAGCAATCAGTACAATTGAGGAGGTGTATTTTGAAGACTCAATCGAAGACTATCAATGGTGTTTCAGGAGGATGATGCACCATCTCGACAGCAGAGATCACCACAGAAGATTGGGTTATCTCATCAGTAGCGACCTACTACCTTAGATGTGGTTGGAGTCCCTTGATACTTCCTTTCAGGGGAAGTGATTTACTCAGCAGTATCAGCAGAAGACATCTTAGAAGATTCATGCAGATAACAACAACTGTTACCCCCAGACATGGATTGACTTTGTACAAAGGAGAGACTATACGACGATGGTCGTATCTATTCTGTATTCTACAGTTGCATCTCGTAGGATTAAGTGATGGGATCAGATGATCTAGGAAAATCCCCGGGTCATTCATCGCAAAAATGCGACCGCTTTGTCGCGAACTATTGGATCTGATCTTGTTCTCTTCAAAGAAAGGGCGAGACCTGCGGGGAGCCTTTGGATCGGATCGGCAGATAATTGATCGTTCAGGGTATTACTTTAGTTTACCCTCTGGGTTAATATATTGAGAGATGCTTGTAGTTTATAGGTATCTTTGTCTAGAACATTCTTAGTTCGGATTAGATAGATTACATCGACTTGTGGGTTGGTGGTATCTCTACTGTCAAGTGAGATATTGACCAACGACCAAGAAGTCAAGGGATGCCCTTAGACTTTGATAGACATATTGTAGACATATCCTTACGGATGATCAAATTGTTGATATTATGGTGTGATTATGTCTCTAAGATGTGTGAATAATTCGAGAGTATTCAGATGTAGTTTTGGATGAACTCCTAAGCTTGCCGCTGCATAGGCAAGTGGAGTAGGTGATCAGAGTGATTTCGAAGATAGTGTCGATATTGAATACCTCATACGAGGGATAATTTTGTTGGTATCAGTGTTGCTAAACACTATGGAAATTAGAAGAATGTAAGTTGCGATTATAGGGGATGCTGGATGAGATATTTGTCTGTTCCAGTATTTCTTCTAAATAGGATCCAGAACTCTTTGTTAAAAGAGAGATGGACCTTTGAGATTATGGATCGATTATCGATGATGGAATGCAATAGTTGTTGAAAGTGAATATCCTTCATTGTGGATAGATGATATGTTTAGATCAGCTAAGGACACCTGTGTATACTCTAGGATTGATTTACGACTGGAGTGTTGATATTGTAGTGACATGATGTCATACAATTATCATTGTCATTGTGATGATTGATATATCATCAGTGTAGGGTAAAGAGGATGTAGGTGTGTAAAGATGACAATTTCATACTTGGTATGAATTTTATGAGTTTTGATTATGTTGTTAGACTATTAACAATTTATTTGTCCATGGACTTGAGAAATCGTGTATTCTGGACACGATTGGATCAGTTTATGGTTGTTGGAGTGGCGTAACTTGGTCACTATTGATTGTGGTAGTTGGAGTTGCACATTCGGCCACCGTAGTTGTTGTTTTCTTGTATTGATTTGGTTATTCCTACGAATGTGGATGGGATGTTTTTAAGCATTAGTATATCACTAACTTGTTTGATCATGAAGGTGATGGAATTTACTTGGTCTAAAGCCTGTGAAACTAGTTTTCAGGGCTCAGTCGATGGTGGACTTTACATCAGTGTTAGTTAATCCTTCCAATGAGGATGGAAAGATCCCGATGCAGTTGAATGAGGCGTATCATATGCCTACGTCAGTTAAGAAACTACGAGATAGGCTATCATATACATGACGTGACTTTAGTAGTTATTATCTAGATTTATGGATGTATGGAGCAGAAGTGCTCATTGAATTTAACTAGCTACTGGGTAGCTACTATAGAGTTGTTGGAACGCGAACAGTTGCAACAAGTGAGATTGGTCGTTATAGTCTCCCATGCACTTACAAAGTGTGTGGTGGAGTGGATTTTGAATGGTTGATGGACTTCTCTTTTGAGAAGACAATTCCCCGTCTCTAATAAGGATAGTGTGTTCCAGACATGCATCCAGTTAAGGAAGAGTTGCTACAGGAAGTACATCATTAGAGATTTGCTATTCATTCTGATGGTACTCGGATGTACCGAGAGTAGAAACATTTATACTGGTTGGAACGGTATGAAGAGAAATATTGCAGACTTCATTGTTCGATGTTTAGTATGCTAACAGGTGAAGGTTGAACATCAGAAACTCGCTGGATTGCTCCAAGAAATTCCGATTCCGAAATGGAAGTGGGAGCACATCACTATTGATTTCGTTACGAGATTGCCTAGAACCCGTAAAGGACATGATGCGATTTGGGTGATCATGGATCGTCTAACTTTTTGCCTATTCATGGGTCGGATCCGTTGGATCATCCGGTAGAGTTGTACTACCGAGAGATTTTCAGGTTGCATGGCATACCTTAGAGTATTATATCTGATAGAGATTCCGTGATTTACTTCGTGATTTTGGTAGAGTTTGCATCAGACCATGGGCATAGAGCTTTGACTCAGTACAATGTCCATCCGCAGACAGATGGGTAGTCTAAGCGTAACATTCAGACTTTGAAGGATCTATTAAGATCTTGTGTCGTGAATTATGGAGGTAGTTGGGAAGATCACATTCCTTTAGTGGAATTTGACTATAAGGACAGTTATCACTCCTCCATTTAAATAACTCCTTCCGAGGCCTTATACGGCAGACCCTGCAGATCTCCTGTGTTATGGGAGGAGGTTGGAGAACGATAGCTATTGGGGCCACAGAGTATCCAACATGATGCAGAGTTGGTGCGCGTCATCAGATGATGGTCATTAGAGGCATAGGGTTGACAGAAGAGTTACGCAAATTGAAGATGAAGGTCTTAGGAATTCTCAGTTGGGGAATAGGTATTTTTGTATGTTTCACCTACGAAAGGGGTGAAATGATTTGGGTTGAAAGGAAAATTAGCTCCACACTATATTGATCCATTTGAGATATTGGAGCGGATTGGGGGTGTAGCTTACTGGTTGGCTTTACCTCCGATACTTGCGGGTGTTCATAACATATTTCATGTTTCTATGTTGAGGAAATGCGTGTCATGTGCTGATCATGTTTTGAAGGAGGTATCAATCTCACTTCATCCTAATGCAACCTACGAGAAGATTCTAGTGCGAATTCTTGGTCGCAAGGAGCGACAGTTGCGGAATAAAACCATTCGACTCGTAAAGGTTGGATGACAACATCATACTGATGAGGAGGCTACGTGGGAGCTGGAAGATACTATCTGAGCTCGATACCCTCATCTGTTCACTTAAGGTGTGTATGTGGTCCTTTCAAAAACTTGCTTGAAGTAATTTTTGCATGTTAGTACGAAATTTGGGGACCAAATTTTATTAAGTGGGGGAGAATGTAAAATACGGCGAAAAAAAATGTGTTGAAGGAATAACCTTGTTATGGGATTAATTAGACCTAAGTGGGTTTAATCCTTGTAGGAGTCTTAATGCCAACCCATTTACCCGTTCATTTATTTCCCCACCGCCTCTATACCTACGTCGATTTCTTTCCCAAACGTTTCCTCCATTAGTGACTCTTCTCTTCTAATGTGCGACTCTTCTCCTCTTCTTCTTGCGATCTCTGCAGTAGTCGTCGTTTGATCGCTGAGATCTTGGCCCTGTCGGAGCACGGAGGAGAGTCAATGGTGGCTGGATGGTGACTTGGAGCAGGGGATTTCATCCTCCCGCTGCACCCTATTCATGTTTCAGTGCCGAAGTTGCTGTCCTCTCGATGAAGCATTGTACCGGTCGTCGCCCTCTTTTCCACCCGATCTCTGCCGGTCGATCCCTCTTCTCCCTTCCATCGCAAGCGCCCTCGCACGCGACGGTTGGTGCCCACAGCCACGCCGGTGCATCCTGCCTTTCCGAACGTGAGCTGCACTATCTCTGCTGAGCAAGGTAACAACTGTTCCTTTCCTGATCTTGGACGAGATTTTGGGGTTGTTGTGGTTTCTCCTTCATTGAATTGGAGCTGTGATTTGGGCAGGGATCGTGAGCGTCGATCACAGCCGGTGAACAGGGATGCGGTTTTGGGGATTGCTTTGCCGATGGTCGTCGAAACTAGGTAAGGGCTGATTTCTTCTTACCTTGGATAAGTTGTAGATTTTCCTTCGGTAGATTTGACTGTGAGTGGGAGTTCTTGGCCGACTGTGAAGAGTAGTTATGTTTCAGCGAGTTGAGTGAGCTGTGAATAAAGCTATTCTTGGCCACGAAGGAGTTGTGAGTGTTTTGTGGGTCAATCAGTAGATTTTCAGATAAACTACACATCTCTTAATTCTAGTAAGATTATTGCCATTGATTTATTGGTGGGATTAAGGAATCAAGTTTGGTAGGTTTGAGATAAATTTGAATGTTGTGTAATTTCAGGCTTAGGATTATTAGAATTGGAATCTGCCTCCAATTTAACTGAGTTGTTGCAGTTCAATGAGTTGATTTGGACTGAGCTATTTAGCAATTGAAGCTAACCTAGATGAGTCAGGAGCTAGGTTGTTATGGATGTATACTATTGGTTATTTTGTTATCTGATCGAGTGTTGGTTGATGATGAAATATAGGGATGGATGTGAAGGATTGATTAGGTTAATTGGATAACTAAATCAATCATATAGATGGAGATACGAAGTTGATGTGGAGTTTGATTTGATTATGCGATGTACGATAGAACTTAATTATGTTATATTATTGTGTACAGGGTGTTGAATCGAGATAAATTCTTGAATGTGAAGGCAAATGATATTTCCAGATAGTCTACATTATCAGGTGGGTGATTTCCTACCCTGGTCAGGTAGTTGTTGTTTCATGCAGATTTAGATATATGATCATATTACCTTGACTTTGCTCTTATTTATTCTTGTACTTGATACTTTGTCTTTGGCTATATATGCTTTGTTGTTGTTATCACATATTTCCTCATCATGATTAGGAGTTACAGATGTGATGTAAGTAAACCTATAAATGCTTAGTTATGTGTAAATAGTGGAGTACGGATGATGACATAATTTGTAAATTGGGTAAAAAGGGCATCCGTGGGTAAGTAAGGTCCTGAACGTAGGATTGATTCCAACACCCTTATGTTGTATGTTTACTACCGATCATTTATTGTGTAAATGGTCGGGTGATTTGTGATTAGTGTGTCGCTATGGACCGATGGTCCTAGCTTGTTATGATCAGTTAAGTATGACTCTCTACAGGATAGAGAGTGCGTCGATCAGTTAAGTGCGACTCTCTATAGGATAGAGAGTGTGTCGATTAGTTGAGTATGACTCTCTACAGGATAGAGAGTATTATGATTAGTTAAGTATGACTCTCTATAGGATAGAGAGTGTGTCGATCAGTTAAGTATGACTCTCTATAGGATAGAGAGTGCGTCAATCAGTTGAGTATGACTCTCTACAGGATAGAGAGTGTTATGATCAGTTAAGTACGACTCTCTACAGGATAGAGAGTGTGTCGATCAGTTGAGTATGACTCTCTACGAGATAGAGAGTGTTATGATCAGTTGAGTACGACTCTCTACAGGATAGAGAGTGCATTGATCAGATTGGTATGACTCCTATAGAATAGAGAGTCTGTGGTGGATGTCTATATGCGTGACTGTGCATTCATATCATTTGCATGCATACTGATGACATAGTCTCCCTTGTGGTTGAGAGGGTCATTAGTCATCCTGCCTCCCAGGTTACTCATGGAGGGGTAACTGGTGTGAGGGCAGAGCATTTGTTGTTCCGCACTCTACCACTATAGATGGTGGTAGTTGGAGTTGCGTGCAGTTGTCCTGGGTGCGTGGCACTTGACCACTCATAGTTAGTGTTAGTCGGAGTGGCCAGCAGCAGGGACCCCCGTTCTATAGCGAGCTCTTTACGCTCATATGCTACTCGTTCATACTGCCCACTTGGCCACTCTAGAGCAGTGGTTGGTGTTCAGTTGGAATAAGTGTCATGTCGTGCCACCTAGGCCACACTGGGGTCATGGTAGCGAGTAGGGGTGCGCAGGCATGACCATGCATGCTGCATTGCTGTGTCTTATGACGTTTTGCATATTACCATATATATATATATATATATATATGGATGATTGTGATTAGTATATATATAGATGCAGTCTATATATATATGCTTATTGTGATGTTGCATTTGATTGTACTATTCTTGCTGCATTTGATTGTACATCATCTTCATACATGCTACTCGCATCTGTTATACAGTTGTGTCGAATACCTATATACTTGTTGGTCAGACCATTAGATACCTTTGACCTGTATCATGATTATAATGAGAGTTAATATTACTCTTCATGTTATATATTGTGGATATATGCTCAGGTTGGATCAGAGTAGCGTAGCGGACTTTCAGGTATGTCTACATTTTTCGTTGTTTATTTGGTTAGACGATATATGCATGTATTTATATACTATGCTGGTGTATACCTGATATACCTGTAGGTTATTGATGAATTATATGTGATATTTGATATATATATACATGTTCTTTCATATTACCGCTGAGTTATACTCACCACCATGGACCCTGGGTTTTTCTATCACCCAGGTAATAGGTAGAAATCTTCGTGACGGCTTGGAGCATCGCTGGCTGACATTGTCTCATCTCATCTCCGAGGGTCCCAACATGGATTTATGTTTTCTTTTGATTTCGGATGTTCCTTATTTCGATCCAGATTTATGTGTTGGACTTGTTATGTGATGTACACACTTGTGGATTCGGATGTTGCTGATATTTTCTTTATGTCGTGGTGTCAGTCATACCGGTATGCACTGTGTGTAGTTTATGATGTCGTTGTATTAGTTTCCACTGTGTTTTATTGTATTTACATTTATATGTTGTTGTGATTGCGGGCGAATGACCTTGTATAAACAGGATATGTTGTCACGTACAGGGGAGATGTTGTCCGTTTGATTTTCGACTCAGCATACTCTCGGGGCGTGACATATAGGAAGAGAGAAGAGGATGGGGTCAAGAACATGGGATAATGGAGTTAACCACCATCCCATGATATCATTTGGCATGCCTCTACGTGGGCATTCTCATACATAGACAAAGGGATGGGAGTCCACATGGGGCACTACACTCGCTGAAAGTCAATTGTGTTCGTGATAAAGTGTCGACTACCAATGGGGACATTGATGGTCATGTGCGTCAAGCACGATCGGCCCATCGACAAGGTGTCACCTTTATCACAATCTGCCCCAACAGAGCAATTATTATTGGTGTAGCAAGCATCACTCCTTAGTTTTGATGTATGAACCAAGTTAAAGTAAGGATCATCTTGTGATTTAACATGAAGTTAAGTGTGCAGACTTAACATAAAGTCCTAGTAGGTCATGTTGATCGGATATTAGGTAGAAGATTTGATAGATCAGGAGGATCAGACATCAGACAAGAAGTCCAAATGGGTCATGTTGACCAGACATCTAGCAGAAGATCGGCTAGGTCAGGAAGTCCAACTGGGTCAGGGAGACCGGACAGTTGGCATGAAGCCCTAGTGGGTTAGATCAGTTGTCAAGCAAGGTAAGTCTGGCAGGACAATCAGTAAGTAAGCCTCGAGTGAATAAGTGAGGTCGAGTCCTTAAGTGGGGACAAAGCTAGGCGTCGATCTGACAGAGCGTCCGTGTTGGACTCAGAAATCGAGATCGAGCAGTATTACTACTACCATGAAATATTATACTGTATATTATGCTAATATAATTTTTCAAGTATCCAGGCGACTGGATGGTTTCCAGTTGACTTATACCTAGTCGACTGGGTAGGGTCTAATCGATTGGGATGTCGACTGGGTAGGGTCTAATCGATTGGGATGCCAAGTTGGCAACCCAGTCTGGTGATCGATCAGATATCATGCAACCGAGATGGTAAGTATTCCAATCGACTAGGGAGGTCTAGTCGACTGAGATAGGAAATTTCTCGAACTACGGAGGAGCAAAGCCAGGTGACCTGGAGTCGACTGGATCAGGTCCAGTTGACTAGAAAAGTCGAAATACTAAATTGATAGACTAATTTGGAGTCAACTAGAGAGTGTTCCAGTTAACTGACAAAGACTTATAAAAGAAATTGAGGACCAACCCTTAAAATAACAATTCTACTACTCCGAAGTGTTGTCGTTCTCATTCATCATCCCCAAGAGCTTCGTGACGCCAAAGCTTCAACCATTCACTGACACTACGAGCTTCATTTACATTTGCATAAGTATCGCTATATATATAGATTTCATTTAGCTTTTGTACTTTATTTCTAAAGGGAAGGTAGATTGTTACCTAACCTTATTTCTTGTAAAAATTGACCCCCTCCGAAGTCAAGAGTTCTTGAGTCGGAGGGTCTTTTAGTGGATTGCCTATCAAGGCGACTCTCGAAGAGTCGCGGGCCTTGAAGTAGCAACCATGCTTGGGTTGTGAACTAAGTAAGTCATATTGTGCTATTTACTTTATTTCCGTTGCAAATTTCTCTAAGTTTTCAAAAGCAAAAGAATAGTTTTATAAAAGATAAAGAAAATTTTTATTCTCCAAGATTCACCCCCTCTCTCGGTAGAACTCGATCCTACAATTGGTATCAAAGTAGGGTTGCTCCGATTTTGGTGAAATCACCAAAGAGACCAAATTAGAAAATTTTCTTTAATTATTTTTGCATTAGTTTTTAATTTTATGCACTAGAATAATTTTTCTAATACCTGTCCATATTGTTGTAGTATAAGTTAAATTTTTTGTAATAGTGTAATCTTACTCTATTCTTGTACCTCTAGAAATATTTTTAAAATAATAAATATTCTATAAATTTTTAAAATAAAATATTACACTTAGAGGGTTATAGCACCGTTCACTCTCCTCTCTTTAATGGAGATGACTTTAGCTATTGGAAGCGGTGAATGGATTGCTTCTTGAAAACTGACCTAGAGATTTGATTTTCAATTAGGGAAGGGTTTACTTTTCAGTAGATGACTCGGGTGAGTTATTAGATCTGGAGAAATGGACCGCAGACATTAGAAAAAAAGCTCAAGTCGATTACAAGGTCCTTAACACCTTGCAATGCGAACTAACCAAAGAAGAGTTCAATAGAGTTGGATCCTTTAAAAACTCCAAAGAACTTTGGGATAAACTAATAGAATTACATGAAGGCACTAATGACACTAAGATAGCTAAAAGAGGCATGTTACTTAATAGATTATTTAATTGTAAAATATTTGAAAATGAAAGTACAACTCAACTACACACTAGGATAAAAGACATATTAAATGGATTACACCTAATATGTCATCAAATTGAAAATAGGGACATAATTAGGTAAACCCTTAAGACATTTCCTCGGTATGTCTTATGGACATCCATCGTCAATACCTATAAGGTCTCCTGGAATCTTTCCATAATTAAGTTAGACAAATTATTTTGAGAACTTGAACTACACAAATGAGTTAACTTGGTCAAACTGAGAATGGTATAGCTTTAGTGGCATGATTGACTAAAAAGGAAAAAAGAAAAGAAAATCAAGAGTGATTTCGAAGACAAGTTGGAGTCGGACCTAAATGGAGAGGAAGAGATCGTCAACATGGTTTAGAAGATATTCAACCACAAAAAGAGCTTCATAAAGAAATATGCCAAAAAGGTGATCAACAACAAACCAAGACCTAGATCGGAAGTCACCTGCTACGAATGCAATGGGAAGGGTCACTACAAGTCGAAATGTGCAAACCTAAAAAAGGAATAAAAGCCTAAAAAGGAAAAGAAGAAGATGACACTGAAGGCAACTTGGGACGAGCCATCTTCATTATAGTCAGATGTGGAAGAACCGAAGAGGAGTTTCGTAGTTTTCATGGCCAAAGACGAGTTTGAGGCCGAATCAAGTTCCGAGTATGAGTCCGAGTTCGAGAGAAGCCACAAATTCACATATGTTTTTGAAGGACCAGACAAGGTAACCTCTCTCTTAGAAGATAAATTGTATAACATAATAGCATGCCTAAGGAGGAAGTTAGCTAAGTACAAAAATCGAGTAGACTTACATCTTAAGGAAGTCCAAGTACTTAAGAAGCAAGTTGACTCGAAGACTTCAAATTGCCAAGTTGAAGATAGAGACTCAACTCAAGTTACAAAGCTTGAGGAAGAGAACTCCATCTTAAAAAGGCAAGTAGAAGATCTCATCGGGACGTTGGAAAGGTTCACCTCAGGCACCAAGTATCTCAACATGATGCTTGGGTCTCAATGAGTCGTGTACAACAAGTCCGGAATCGAATACAAGGCTAAGTCATCCTACAAATCATACATGTCATTGTTTAGTCGAAATGCTAAGATTCGAGTCCAAGCATGGGCCCCTAAGTCTCCAAGCATGGGTCCCTAAATCTAGCTTAGTCAACCAATGTCACGCCCTGAGAGCATGCCGAGCCAAAAATCAAACCGACGGCACCTCCCCTGTACGTGGCAACATTTCGGGTTAATACAAGGCCCGAAGGCCCACAATGACAACAATATATATACAAATATACCAAACCACAATAGTATATATATATCAAAACAACTACACACAGCGGAAATGATACCATAATAATACACATCCTACACATGCATACCGGTATGACTAACACATCACAACAATACAAAACTTCGACAAAAATCCGAATATACAATATGTACATCACGAAAACTCCAAAATACAATACACAACGGAACGGAAAGCCCAAATACACACGGGAGCCTCGGAGGTGAGATGAGACGATGTCAGCCGGCGGTGCTCCAATGCCATCACGAAGTCTTCTACCTGTTACCTGGGCGACAGAAAACCCAGGGTCCGCGGGGGGGGGGGGTGAGTAAAACTCAGCAGGTAATAGAAAACATGTATATATATGTAATATCATATGTATTTCAACGACATACTCTAGAAGTACAACAGGTATATCAGCAAAGTATATAAATACAAGCCTATACCGTCTAACTGAATGAACAACATAAAAATGCAGACATACCTGAAGTCTGTCACGCTACTCTGATCCAACCTGAACATATATCCAACATATATATATATAACAGGAAGAGTAGATCAACTCAAAATATACTCTAGCTACAGGTCAAGGTATCTAGTGGTCTGTCCAACACATACCAATATCCGACACAATCGTATAACAAATGCAAGAGACATGCATGAATATGATATCCACCCAAATGCAGCAAACATAGTACAAACAAATGCAACATCACAATAATCATATATATATAGACCGCATCTATATATATATTGATCTCAACCATCCATATATATATATATACATGCATAAATGTATATATATGGTAATATCTGGCGTCATAAGATCGGCAATGCGGCATGCATGGTCATACTGCTCACCCCTACTCGCTACCCACGACCCCGGTGTGGCCTGGGTGATGCGACATGACAAGCTGTCCCAACTCACACCAACCCAGCTATAGAGTGGGCGGGTGGCGTGTATGATCAAGTAGCATATGGCGTAAGAGGCTCGCTACACGGGGGTCCTGCTGCTGGCCACTCAGGCTAACACTACCAATGAGTGGTCGAGTACACGCACCCGGGACAGCACGCGCAACTCCAACTACCACCGTCTATAGTTGTAGAGTGCGGCACAACAGATGCTCTGCCCTCACACCAGTTACTCCTCGGGGAGTGCTCTGGGAGGCAAGATGACTGACGACTCTCTCAACCCCAAGGGAGACTATGTCATCAAAATGCATGCAAATGACATGTGTATGCTGTCACACGTACAACCATCTACCACAAACTCTCTGTTCAGCAAAGAGTCATACCCATCTAATCAATACTCTCTATCCTGTAAAGAGTCATACACAACAGATCGACGGACTCACTATCCTGTAGAGAGTCGTACTCAACTGATCATAACTCTCTATCCATTAGAGAGTCATACTCAACTGATCGACGCACTCTCTATCCGATAGAGAGTCGTACTCGAACCGATTATCAAGCTAGGACCACAGGTCCGTAGCGACACACTAAGTATCATTCACTTGACCATTTACACAATATATGGTCAGTGGTCACCATGCAACCTAAGGGTACTAGAATTAACCCTAGGTTCAAAACATTATCTACATACAGATGACCTTTTTGCCCAATGTACAATCAGGTTGTCATCCGGACTTTACTATTTGCACTTAACTTAAACAAATTCTAAGTTACTTACATCACCTATATATATAACTCCTAATCATGATAAAATAAACATGATATTAGAAATGGAGTTAATAGCCAGCGGTAAAGGATCAAACATACGATAATAAGAGCAGGGTCAAGGTAATATGAACACCTAACATGCTCATATCAATCACTAAATCTGAATGCAATACATCTACCCGGACAAGGTAGGAAAATTACCCACCTGATAAGAATCTCGTGAACAATATCTTCACGGTCACGGTCCTGTCTTGTATCCACATCCTTGCTTATCCATTTACAACAAGCAATCCAGATCAATTTGCAACTCACTTAAACGTTCAGCTTCCACAACTCCCTTCGAATCAATGTCTCCCTGTTCACCATCATTCGTTGAACAAATATCAAATTAGATACATAACAACCATATACTATAATTTTCTGGAATTTGAGCTTACCTATTCTTGCTCCTCTCATTCCCAGTCGGTCTTAAACCACTCTAGATCAATTGAAACAATAGCAGAAAACTAGACAACACCTAAATCAATGCTGTAAATGGAACTTACCTTCACATTCAGCCACAACTAAGCCATTTACCAATAGATCTTCACAACTGATCTAAATTAGCAACTGCAAAGGAATGAAAGAGATGAATCATGCTTACCAACCCTAACAACTCCACCAACGGTACTCCTTCCTCTTCTCCTCTGCTCATCGATACCAAACACTGCCCAAAACAATGATCCAATTCAACGAAACAAAAATAAATACAGCTCCAAAAACCAGCGGTAGGACCAATTACCGGCGATAAATGTGAGATGGGCTCCACTGCAATCCAACTCGCGGTGGTTGAAGGCGAAAGAGCAGAGAAGGGGAAAGGATGGTGAGATCATCTATCAACCCTAGAAGTGTCACCGGTGGCAATCCTCTCTAAATCTGCCCTGTTCGACTGCTCGAAACCGCTGCCTATACCAAAAATCAGACTCAACCAGGGAAGATCCTAGCTGTAACCTAGTTCTCGTTCAAGGTCAGAAGAGGAGCAGCTCTTACCTTGCTCCGGCAGAAGTAGAACAACTCACGATCGGAAGAAGAAATATAGAGACATCGCGGCGGTCGGCGCTGTCTATCCGGCGACAATGAATCGGGATTTCAAGGCTGCGGCATCGGGGCGGCAATAGATCTCTCACAGCGGCGGCGAGCGGCACAACGAGCGACGTGGAGGCGGCAATGAATCGGTCGCTCAGCAGCAAC
Source organism: Wurfbainia villosa (assembly GCA_025175895.1). NCBI lineage: Eukaryota > Viridiplantae > Streptophyta > Magnoliopsida > Zingiberales > Zingiberaceae > Wurfbainia > Wurfbainia villosa. The sequence continues at coordinate 5,138,724 of CM046005.1, forward strand.
GATGGAGAGGTGAAAGCAGCGATTCGAGTTCACGAGAAGGGGGTGAAGGCGCCGGTGGTGCTTCGTGGCTGGCCATGGTCGACTGGTGTCGCGGCTAGGGGACTGCGTCAATGAATTCAGGCCGGAGATTAGTGGATCAACACCGCGCAGCAGCTCCTTCTCGTGGCCCGGCGGCGCATTAGAAGCGTGGGATCGAGATGCCTTTGCAGGGTTGCGAGTGGTCGTGGTGGTCGGGGCGACGGCGATGTGAGGAGGGCGGCACTCGATCGGGAGAAAAGGGGTGGCTGGTGTTCGATCGAGAGAAACGGTCGATGGTGAAGAAGTTGGAAAGTTGCGCGATCGGGAAAAAAGAGGATGAAACCGAAGGCAAAGAATGGACTGCGTTAAATGAGAAGATGAGTGGGTTTTTAACGCTAAGTGGTTGAGGTAGCCTAGATCAAATCCGAGCTAACCCAACTTGACTCAACACGCATTTAGACTTTGACCTTCCTCCAAACGGTCATATGAACTCCAATTAATTTTAGAAAAATTTCTAAAAACTCCTGAAAAATTCCACATGATAATTTATCAATTACCAAGAAATATATTTTTTGTGGTATTTTACATTCTCCCCCACTTATAAAAATTTGGTCCCCAAATTTCGTACTAACATGCAAAAATTACTTCAAGCAAGTTTCCGAAAGGACCACATACTTTCCTCAAGTGGACAGATGAGACTATCGAACTCGGATAGTATCTTCTAGCTCCCACATAGCCTCCTCATCGGTATGATGCTGTCATCCAACCTTTACGAGTCGGATGATTTTGTTTCACTACTGTCGCTCCTTGCGACCCAGGCCCCACCCTGGAATCACCTCGTAAGTCGCATTAGACTGAGGTAGAATTCAGAACCTCTTTCAGAGCATGATCAACATGCGACATGTATTTCCTCAGTATTGATACATGGAATACGTTGTGAACACCCGCAAGTGTCGGAGGTAAATCCAATCGATAAGCTACACCTCCATAATCCACGACACAAGATCTGAATAGATCCTCCAACGTCTAAAAGATACACTCAGACTGTTCATCTGTCTGCGAATGAAACGTTGCACTAAGCCGAAGCTCTGTGCCCATAGTATGGTGCAGACTCTGCCAAAATCGCGAGGTAAATCACGAATCTCTATCCGTTATGGTACTTAAAGGTACCCCACGCAATTTGATAATCTTTCGGTAATACAACTTTACCGAATGATCCAACAAGTACAACCCACGAATAGAAAGGAAATGAGCTGATTTGGTCAGTCGATCCACACTCACCCAAATCGCATCATGTCCTTTACGGGTCCTAGGCAACCCCGTAACGAAATCAATAGTGATATACTCCCACTTCCATTTCGGAATCGAAATTTTCTAGAGCAATATAGCGAGTTTCTGATGTTCAGCCTTCACCTACTGGCATACTAAACATCGAGCAGCAAAATCTGCTATAACTCTCTTTATACCATTCCACCAGTATAAACGTTTCAACTCTCGGTACATCTGAGTACCACCAAGGTATATAGCCCATCTCGAATGATGTGCTTTTTATAGCAACTCTTCCTTAAATACTGCAACTCCGGAACCCAATATCCTTATCAGAGACGGGGAGTTGTCTTCTCAAAAGAGAAGTTCATCTGTCATCCAAAAATTCCACTCCACTACGCACTCGGTAAGTGCATGGGAGACTATAGCGATCAATCTCCCTTGTTGCACTTGGTGCAACTGTTCGCGCTCCAACAACTCCATTGTAGCTACCCAGTAGCTTGTTAAATTCAATGAGCACTTCTGCTCCATATATCCATAAATCCAGATAATAACTACTAAAGTCACGTCATGTACATGATAGCCTATCTCGTAGTTTCTTAACTGTCGTAAGCATAAGATATGTCTTATTCAATTGCATCGGAATCGCTTCGATCGCTGAACGATGCATTTGCGTACAACATCTTTTTTATCCACTCCGGAAGGATTAACTAATACTTGCATAAAAGTTAACCGCCATCTAGGTCCTGTAATCGATTTCACCAGCTTTCGACTAAATAATTTCCAACATTACCTTTGTTAAACAAGTTCGTGGTATACTAATGCTTAAAAGCATCTCATCCACATTCGTAGGAATAACAAAATCAATACAAGAAAACAACAACTACGGTGGTCGACTGCGCAACTCCAACTACCACCATCAATAGTGGCCAAGTTACGCAACTCCAACGACCACAACCTGATCAAATCGTGTCCAGAGTACACGATCCTCAAATTCATGGACGACTAAATCATTAATTAGTCTAACAACTTAATCAAAACTCATACAATTCATACTAAGTATGAAATTGTCGTCTCTACACACCTGCATCTCCTTTATTCTAAGCTGACGATATAATAATCATCTCAACGACAATGATAATTGTATGACATCATGTCACTACAATATCAACACTCCAGTCGTAAATCAACCCTAGAGGATACGCAGGTGTCCTTTGCTGATCTAAACAGCTCATTTATCCTCAACGTAGGATATTTACTTTCAACAATCATCGCATTCCATCATCGACAATCGATGTATAATCTCAAATGTCCATCTCTCTTTCGACAAAGAGTTCTGGATCTTCACAAGGAGAAATACTGAGATAGATAAATATCCCCTCCAACATCTACTATAATCACAACTTACGTTCTTCCAATTTCCATAGTGTTTAGTAACACTTATACCAATCAAATTATCACCCGGTATAGGATCATCGATATCGGAACTATTTCCGCAATCATTTCGATCGCCTACTCCACTTGCCTAAGCAACGGCAAACCTAGGAGTTCATCCAAAACTACATCCGAATGCTCTCAGATTATACACACATCCGAGAGCATATCATATCATACTTCTAACAATTTGACCATCCGTAAGGATATGTCCACAGTAAAAGTATGTCTATCAGTGTTTAAGGGCATCCCTTGACTTCTTAATCATTGATCCTCATCTCACCTGACGGTAGAGATACCACCGACCCACAAGTCGATGTAAAGGACCCTTCTACTTCAGCTGAGAATGTTCTAGGCAAAGATACCTGTAAACTACAAGTATCTCCCAATATATTAACCCAGAGGGTAAAACTAGCATAATACCCTGAACGATGAAATATCTGTCGATCCGATCCCAAAGGCTCCATGCAGGTCTCGGCTTTTCTCCGAAGAGAATAGGATCAGATCCAACAGTCCGCGACAAAACGGTCGCATTTCTGCGATGAATGATCCAAGGATTTTTCCCAGATCATCTGATCCATCCTTAAATCCTACGAGCTACAACTGTAGAATACCGAATAGATATGACCTTCGTCGTATATTCTCTCTTCTGCACTAAGCAAAACACATCTGGAGGTAACTGCTTGTTGTTGTCTGCTGAGTCTTCTACAATGTCTTCTGCTGATGCTGCTTCTGTGCTGATCTCTGCTGAAGGGGAGTGTCAAGGAATTTCAACCACTCCTAAGGTAGTAGGTTGATGCTGATAAGGTAACCCACATCTTCTGTGTTGATCTCTGCTGTTGAGACGATGCATCTTCCTCCCGGAACACCATCGATAGTCTTCAACTGAATCTTCAAGGTACACCTCCTCCACTGTCCTGGTTACTCAACAATAGCAACAGTTGAACTGCTCCAACGGATAATCTGGCCTCGTGTGTCTTCGTGATATGCACTGCACGCACATAATCCCTTCAAAGTCTTTGTTCTGATTGTGCTGACATCCACGAGAACATCTTGATGATCTGCAGTTGGTCTTCTATAATCAGAAAATAGTTCAACGTCTATGACTTTGATCTTGCTTCTTTATCCTACAATCGGAGACTTCTGACTCTATTAAGTTGACCTGTAATATTTGCTTACCGATCTCCAACTCTTAAACTCTTGTACGGAGTCATTTTTTTTTAAACTCCTGTCTCAATCCAACATCTTTCGGCAAGATCTGGTAGAAGATCCCGTCATCTTAATCCAACAGTAAGCCAACAATCGTAGGTGGCTTAAAATATCCATTCATCTTCTTGAGCTATTAAGTGGTCGTAACCTCTGCAAGTCTCACGACTCTGCACAGTACACTATTACTAACTGATCACCCTTTCTTAAAGCTCAAGAATTCCTTACAATGCGTCACTAAAAGTGACACGGGGAAATATTCTCTTTCAATATCACTAAACCATGATCAAGTGATGTTTTATTTCTCGAAGGTCATTTTCTGCATTTTCCACCAAATACCGGCTTGACCCCAATAATGGTATGCAAACAACTCTTCTTTCTTGGTATAACATGAGTTAAGTACTTAAAAGTACTCTCAAAGTTATACAACTCAGTATGAACAACTCAGGGATAAAATCCCTATGAAACTCCGTAACCTAGCCTTCCGCTATCTGCATCACAAATAGTCTACAAGTCTGTTCATTACCCACAAGTAATGATCTGACTAGCACCGTTAGTGAAAATCTCTAAGGCTGAAATCTCTGATTTCAACCAAAAATGTGACGACTTGACCCATGTTTTTCCGACTCGGTATCAGTCGGCTCTCAAAGGTAAATCACCTTTTCGACACGGTTCAAGACTCACAGACTCAACAGGTTATTCCCGTGGTCAACTCATACCACGGTTATGAATAATAACCAACATACTACAAGTTATTCCCTGGTATAAGCATCTAAATGCATAGCCAACATAACCGAGAGTATAAACCCTAAAGGTCACTCCGGTTGATCGCCTCGGTGGACGACCCCTACTACAAGTCTGCACAGGTATCATAACTCTATTGTATACACCTATTATTCAAGTTTAGATAAATATCTACTAAACCATAAGTTTTCAGGAATTCTTACCTCGTGCTGCTTGGAGCTCAGGCCGCTGTCCATCTCATCTCAGAAAACCAAAATTGAATAAATCGACTCCCGAGAATCCAAGACTCGAAACAAAAACAACATTGTATGGCATCGCAGAACCTTGGGCTCTGATACCACTAAAGTTGTCACGCCCCGAGAGCATGCCGAGCCGAAAATCAAACGGCCGGCACCTCCCCTGTACGTGGCAACGTTTCGGGTTAATACAAGGCCCGTAGGCCCACAATGACAACAATATATATACAAATATACCAAACCACAACAGTATATATATATCAAAACAACTATACACAGCGGAAACGATACCATAATAATACACATCCTACACATGCATACCGGTATGACTAACACATCACAACAATACAAAACTTCGACAAAAATCCGAATATACAACATGTACATCACGAAAACTCCAAAATACAATACACAACGGAACGGAAAGACCAAATACACACGGGAGCCTCGGAGGTGAGATGAGACGATGTGAGCCGGCGGTGCTCCAATGCCATCACGAAGTCTTCTACATTACAGGCGGCGAGAAAACCTGTGGTCCGCGGTGGTGAGTAAAACTCAGCAGGTAATAGAAAACATGTATATATATATGTAATATCACATGTATTTCAACGACATACTCTAGAAGTACAACAGGTATATCAGCATAGTATATAAATACAAGCCTATACTGTCTAACTGAATGAACAACATAAAAATGCAGACATACCTGAAGTCTACCACGCTACTCTGATCCAACCTGAACACATATCCAACATATATATATATAACAGGAAGAGTAGATTAACTCAAAATATACTCTAGCTACAGGTCAAGGTATCTAGTGGTCTGTCTCACACATACCAATATCCGACACAATCGTATAACAAATGCAAGAGACATGCATGAATATGATGTCCACCCAAATGCAGCAAGCATAGTACAAACAAATGCAACATCACAATAATCATATATATATAGACTGCATCTATATATATATTGATCTCAACCATCCATATATATATATATACATGCATATATATATATATATATGGTAATATGCAAAGCGCCATAAGATACGGCAATGCAGCATGCATGGTCATGCCTGCTCACCCCTACTCGCTACCACGACCCCAGTGTGGCCTAGGTGGCACGACATGACAACTGTCCCAACTCACACCAACCACCGCTATAGAGTGGCCGAGTGGGCAGTATGATCAAGTAGCATATGAGCGTAAAGAGCTCGCTACACAACGGGGGTCCCTGCTGCTGGCCACTCCGACTAACACTACCAATGAGTGGTCGAGTACCACGCACCCAGGACAACTGCACGCAACTCCAACTACCACCGTCTATAGTTGTAGAGTGCGGCACAACAGATGCTCTGCCCTCACACCAGTTACTCCTCGGGGAGTGCTCTGGGAGGCAAGATGACTGACGACTCTCTCAACCCCAAGGGAGACTATGTCATCAAAATGCATGCAAATGACATGTGTATGTTGTCACACGTACAACCATCTACCACAAACTCTCTGTTCAGCAAAGAGTCGTACCCATCTAATCAATACTCTCTATCCTGTAGAGAGTCATACACAACAGATCGACGGACTCACTATCCTGTAGAGAGTCGTACTCAACTGATCATAACTCTCTATCCATTAGAGAGTCATACTCAACTGATCGACGCACTCTCTATCCGATAGAGAGTCGTACTCGAACCGATTATCAAGCTAGGACCACAGGTCCGTAGCGACACACTAAGTATCATTCACTTGACCATTTACACAATATATGGTCAGTGGTCACCATGCAACCTAAGGGTACTAGAATTAACCCTAGGTTCAAAACATTATCTACCTACAGATGTCCTTTTTGTCCAATGTACAATCAGGTTGTCATCCAGACTTTACTATTTGCACTTAACTTAAACAAATTCTAAGTTACTTACATCACCTATATGTATAACTCCTAATCATGATAAAATAAACATGATATCAGCAATGGAGTTAATAGCCAGCGGTAAAGGATCAAGCATACGATAATAAGAGCAGGGTCAAGGTAATATGAACACCTAACATGCTCATATCAATGACTAAATCTGAATGCAATACATCTACCCGGACCAGGTAGGAAAATTACCCACCTGATAAGAAGCTCGTGAACAATATCTTCACGGTTACGGTCCTGTCTTGTATCCACGTCCTTGCTTATCCATTTACAACAAGCAATCCAGATCAATTTGCAACTCACTTAAACGTTCAGCTTCCACAACTCCCTTTGAATCAATGTCTCCCTGTTCACCATCATTCGTTGAACAAATATCAAATTAGCTACATAACAACCATATACTATAATTTTTTGGAATTTGAGCTTACCTATTCTTGCTCCTCTCATTCCCAGTCGGTCTTAAACCACTCTAGATCAATTGAAACAATAGCAGAAAACTAGACAACACCTAAATCAATGTTGTAAATGGAGCTTACCTTCACATTCAGCCACAACCAAGCCATTTACCAATAGATCTTCACAACTGATCTAAATTAACAACTGCAAAGGAATGAAAGAGATGAATCATGCTTACCAACCCTAACAACTCCACCAACGGTACTCCTTCCTCTTCTCCTCTGCTCATCGATACCAAACACTACCCAAAACAATGATCTAATTCAACGAAACAAAAATAAATACAGCTCCAAAACTCAGCGGTAGGACCAATTACCAGCGATAAATGTGAGATGGGCTCCACTGCAATCCAACTCGCGGTGGTTGAAGGAGAAAGAGCAGAGAAGGGGAAAGGCTGGTGAGATCATCTATCAACCCTAGAAGTGTCACCGGTGGCAATCCTCTCCAAATCTACCCTGTTCGACTACTCGAGACCACTGCCTAGACCAAAAATCGGACTCAACCAGGGAAGATCCTAGCTATAACCTAGTTCTCATTCAAGGTCAGAAGAGGAGCAGCTCTTACCTTGCTCCGGCAGAAGTAGAACAACTCACGATCGGAAGAAGAAATACAGAGACATCGCGGCGGTCGGCACTGTCTATCCGGTGACAATGAATCGGGATTTCAAGGCTGCGGCGTCGGGGCGGCAACAGATCTCTCGCGACGGCGGCGAGCGGCGCAACGAGCGACGTGGAGGCGGCAATGAATCGGTCGCTCAGTAGCAACGATGGAGAGGGGAAAGCAGCAATTCAAGTTCGCGAGAAGGGGGTGAAGGCGTCGGCGGTGCTTCGTGGCTGGCCATGGTCGACTGGTGTCGTGGCTAGGGGACTGCGACAACGAATTTGGGTCGGAGATTGGTGGATCAACACCGATGGCAGTCGCTCCTTCTCTCGCGGCGGCGACGCGTTAGGGCAGCGGGATGCGAGATGCAATACCCGGGGGTCGCGAGCAGTCGTGGTGGTCGGGGCGACGCCGATGTGAGGAGGGCAGCGCTCGATCGGGAGAAAACGGGTGGCTGGTGTTCGATCGAGAGAAACGGCCGACGGTGAAGAAGTTGGAAAGTTGCGCGATCGGGAAAAAAGAGGATGAAACCGAAGGCAAAGAATGGGCGTGCGTTAAATGAGAAGATGAGTGGGTTTTTAACGCTAAGTGGTTGAGGTAGCCTAGATCAAATCCGAGCTAACCCAACTTGACTCAACACCCATTTAGACTTTGACCCTCCTCCAAACGGTCATATGAACTCCAATTAATTTCAGAAAAATTTCTAAAAACTCCTAAAAAATTCCACATGATAATTTATCAATTACCAAGAAATAATTTTTTTTTTGTGGTATTTTACAACCAAGTTGGACCAAATCAATTTTGGCTCCCCAAGAATCAAATTCACTTAGTGAATAAAACTCTCATATGAGCTATTACTTAGGGGAAGCTAAATCTTTACTTGTTTCTACACTTAGTTAAACTCTTGCATGTTTAGTTTCCTTGCTTGCTTAATTTAGAATGGACTAGATAGGAAACAAGTAGTTTAAACTTGAACAACTAAGTACTAAGACGAAGTGAACTGATAGTAAGTTAGGGAAGCTCTTCGAAGTGCATGTCTAGGAAGTGGTCCACCTGATATCTAAGAAGGTCATATGCCTCACCACTACCTGGTGCACTAAGTTGAGTGGAACAAACCGAAGCTAACTCACTAAGTCTTTAACTAATTAGACCAAAGTTTAGTCCAAAGTGAGTCAAGCATTTGATTCCTTGACTAACTTTGTCTTAAGAAGTGGTCCACCTGATATCCAAGAAGGTCATATGCCTCGCCACTACTTTGAAGTTAATTTTGGAAAAACATACTTGATTAGCTCAAGCTAAACTTGAATCTGACACTAGGGGTGACGATGTTTCGATTCGAACCGTGAATCGAACCGGAACCAATGGCCTAAAAATCGAATCAAAATCACTTTTTCAGTTCCGATTTCGAAACCGGAATCAGAACTGGAGGCATATGGTTCGGTTCCGGTTCTTAAATTTTTGGAACCAGAATCGAAGAAGAACCAAACCTAAATCGAACCGGAACTAAATATTTTTTTTGTTAAAATTGGAATTGAATTTTTAAAAATAATTTGATATTTAAATGGTAAGTGAACTATGAGGATTTTGATTCCTTTAGACCCCAAAAGAATACGTAGACAACTTAATTTATATAAATTAAGGTCGAGTTCCTTCATTTCTTTTTTTTTTAAGTGTTAAATCAATGAATTAGAGATGTAACATATATATATATTCTTTTTTTAAAAAATTTATTAATGTGAATTTATTATTTAAATATGTTTCGATGATAATTTTGTATGATAAATATTTGATCTAAAGAGTTATATAAATAAATAAATCGACATAAGTTAAATCTCCATGTATAAAATTTAAATTTAAATATAATTTAAATTAAAATAAATCGACCAAATTAATGAATTGGAAAATAATATACTTATATCGTCTATTAAAAAAAATGAGAGACTTAAAATTAAATAACTTAAATTTCTGTTCTAAATAGTTTTAATCGAAATCAAATTGTAAGGAACTGAAATTGTCGGTTAATGGTTCGATTCCGGTTCCAATGGATGATGAATCGGAACCGGCGGTTCTAAAATCAAAATCGAACCGTAAGAAACCAGAACTGGCGATTTAGAAATCAGAATAGAAATCGTTGATGAGCGATTCGGTTCTGATTCCATTGGATGATAACCCGGAATCGGCAATTCCAAAACTGAAACTGATGGTTTTGGAAAAACCATGGTCACCCCTATCTAACACAAGTTTAAAATACTTTCAAGTCTCATTAAAAATTTAATCAAGATAAAAATGAATCTTCATCTCACAAAACATATAAGATTAATATACTTTGAAAACCAAGGTTGGGCGAGATGAACTAGGATAAAACGAATTAGTACAATTAAGTCACAACCCAAAAAAATATCTAATTCATGTAGGAATCTAGAATGGATCAATGGATTCTGGATAGTGGTTTCTCTAGACACATGACTAGAGATCATTACAAATTCACAAAATTAAAACTCAAGAATCTAGGTTCAGTTGTATTTGGAAACAATGACAAACTTAAGGTAATTGAAACAGGTAACATTGAATTAAAATCGAATTTTGTCATTCAAAAGGTCTTACTTCTAGGGAATTTCAAATTCAATTTACTTAACATAAGTTAAATATGTGATGTTGAATATGAAGTGAAATTTTTGTTAGGAATATTGTAATGGCTAGAGGGGGGGTGAATAGCGTCAATGGAATTCTTTCGCGTTCGTCTCTACAATTTCGTTAGCGCAGCGGAAATAGAAATAACACAATAACGAAATAGACAATTACACATGAACACGAGTATGTAACGTGGTTTGGAACCGCACGGTTCCTACTCCACGGATCGGGCTCAAACGAGCCCTAGCGATGCCACAAGCACACCACTATGTAATAACTCCTTCTCGGAATAATCCGGAGGTGGAGAAACCTCGTACAATGTATACAACAGTAATACAAGATAAATACAAGCAATATAATGAAATACAAAGCAATACAAGTAAAGAAAACACTTTACAAATGCTCTTGAATGCTTGATCGCTAGGTTGATTGAGTAGCACTTGGAGACCCTGAATTGCAGCAGCAACTCGCCCCAAATTGCCTCAAAGAACCCTTTGTTTTTCCTCCATCACGAGCTCCTTATAAAGCTTCAACCTGTGCTGGAAAAAGTCGATCAGTCGACTGATCGGGACCATCAGTCGACTGATGCCACTGTTGTCGTGAGACAACGGCTAGATCCACGCTGGATAAGTCCAACGGATCTACCATCAGTCGACTGATCATACACATCAGTCGACTGATGGAGTCCTCACTCGACCAGTCGAGTCTCGACTCCATTCTGTGGTCGATTTCTCGAGCACCCGGTCGATCACACGATCGATCGATCACGCTCGAGACATCGATCGGCTATCCACCTATGGCGATCGGGCTAGCTCCACTTCTGCGGTCAAACCCTAGTTGACTCGGTCGGTCAACATGAGATTTTATCCCAAGTATGGTGCCCCCATACTTGCTAGACCACCCTTAGCCTAGACCTAAGCCTTCTATCCACCTCCATCAGCCTCACGCCTCTCGGATCCCTCCAAGTCATCTATGACTTGTTCATCCATCGCGCTAGCCTTCAGGTGCTTCCATTGGCTATGTCATGCTAACGGTGTCTACACCGCCAAGGCACATTGGACTTACGCCGCCAAGATTCCGCTTGGACTTTACGCCGCCAACCATTGGACTTATGCTGCCAAGACTTTCGCTTGGACTTTACTCAGCCAATATCAAACCCCTTGGACTTCTCAAATGCCAAGACCATGCTTGGACTTTCCCTTGCCAACCCATGTTGGACTTCTCAAATGCCAAGTGTCCCACTTGGACTTCCCATGCCAAGTACTCAAGACTTGGACTTTCCCATGACAATTACATTGTCATATGTTTTTGTCGAACATCAAAACATCACTCGAGTCAAACTCGAGTCCTGGTCAATCGTGACCTGGGCCGATTGCACCAACAATCTCCCCCTTTTTGATGTTTGACAAAAACCAAACAAACCATTGAGTTAGAACACTAACTCAAATCCCTTACCAATTATCCCAAATTGGTAAACACTCTCCAAATGTTCTCCCCTAAACATTCTCCCCCTTTTTGACTAACATCAAAAAGGTTTTCTCTCCAAGGAGGTCAATGTCTCATGTCCCAATGAGATCTTACAATCTCCCCCTTGGTCCAAAAATACCTAGGATGCCTACCATCTTCTTAGTGATAAGTCACATATCACTTAAGAGAGGCAATCCTATACACTCTCCCAATTTCCAAATTGGGTTTCTAAAAATCCATCAATTTTCCCAATTAATAGCATTTTCCCCTTCAAGAAGAAAGAAAAACACATCCATCACTTCAAGATGGATACCTCCCCCTAAAGGCTTGCTCCCCCTTAACCATTGCACCAACAATGTCCTTGGGAAGTCCCTAAGTCAATAGGAACTCTAAACCATCAAAATTAAGGTTAGAAATTCAACATTGAACTTTCCAACACCTTAACATTGATACAAACCCTAAACAACTCTCCTAATCCATATCCAATGGATTTTCACCCTTTATAATGCTTCCCAAAGCATATCCTAGGGTTAGGAGTGATTAGGAACCTTAACCATAGCTGAAATCGGGTTAAGCAACCATAGTTTTCCCGAAATCAGACAATCAGTCGAGTGGTTCTACGATCGATGACACACATCATCGATCAGCCACCCAGCGATCGTGATTCGAAAATCTCGATTTTCAGTTATCAGAAATGAGTTTTGAAAAATCATAACTAATTATACGTATATCAAAAAATCATGAAATTTGATACGTATAATACTTATGACCAATACAATGGGTGAAAAATATTTTTAAAAAATATTTTACCCATAAAATAGCGAAATTGATACAAAATCCAAAAGTGACAAAAAACTTTAAAGTTAAAGCTCACTTTGTATCAATCTCATCAATGGTGATTGCTATCAAAAGATAGACTTCACCAAGGTTTTCTAAAATGATTTTAAAATGTTTTCAAAACCTTATCTTAGATCATATTCCTTGGGCTCTATGTACATGACTTGTACACATGCTCTCCTAATGATCCACAAATGAAACAAGATGAGTTTTAGTTCATCTAGATGCAAAAACTATGCACCTTGAACTCAACTCATATCCTAGCATCTCACATGTATCTAAGGTGTATAAATACACATACATGTCAATTGGATGTGAGATGTGGGTTTTGTTCTTCCTAATACTAGGGTTTCATGCATTTTTCTAGGCAATCCTACTTGATTCCCTTATAAATGGGACTCCAGGTCATACCATTGTCCTTAGTTCAATTTTAATCAATTAAATGCATGAAATGATCATGGCATAAAGATAGAAATAATTAAGCATGACCAAAGATCATGATGTCATGGCATAATATGAAATCTAAAAATACATGACATTCATCCTTAATCCCTAAGCATACTCATGACATATAAATGATAGAACATAAACATGATGTCATGTCATGGCATATGGCAAACAAATCATGGCAAGTACAAGGTATAGGTATAAGTATACCTAAATTTTAATATTAATTGTCATTTGATATAATTAATTATATTTTGCCATATTATCACTAATCTTCCTAGTGTGCCAAAAATCCAAAATGGCAAACTAATCCCTAAAACTAAATTGTGCCAATTTAATCACTTTATCAAACTTCTCAAATAATATTGACACATCCTAAAATCTTTTAGGATTAAAGCTCAAATATATTTTCAAGGTAACCATAACCTTGAAAATATCCTAAAGTGCCACCTTTACCATGGTTTAGTTAACTACTCATCCAATCAAGGTTGGCACACCCTAAACCCACCTAGCGTGAATCAATCACGCTCTTAGGAACCCAAAACCGATTTAAGCTCCTAGGGTTAATTAGGTATTCCTTAGGGATAACCTCCCTAGATACCTTCCTAATGACCCTCCTAGGCTTATTAGCCTTGGTCATTTTGGTCTTACCTAGGTTGACTCTAGGGGTAACTCCCCTTGCAACCTTCTTAGTGGCCACCCTAGGTTTCTTAGAAACCTTGGCCACTAGGCACAACACTTGGTCAACTCTAGGGATGACTTCCCTATTGACCTTGGCCTTTTTAGACTTAGTTTGTGTTCCATAATCAAATGGAACACTATGGTAAGTCACCTTAGGCTTAGGTTTGTGACCCAAACCTTGCTTGCCTTTGGTTGACTTTCGACTTTGAGATCTAGACTTAGACTTTTGATCATTAGACCCTTTAAATTGAGTTTGTATATTCCTAAGGGTCTTTTCTAGTTTCTCAAGCCTTGACCTCAAGGCTTGGTTCTCCAATTCTAATTGCCCAATTTTTGAGTTTTGATTTAAACCATGGTCATTGTCCTTTCTAGGCATATGCCTAGTCCATTTAGGGTTAAACCCTAGGTGTTCTCCTATTTTCTTGATAGATTCCCTAGGTAAAATATTTTTAGGGACATTAGTCCCAAATTTCTTCTTATTTCCTAAGTGGACACTCTTAGCACCTAAACAAATGTGTCTATTATTTCTAGCATGCTTTTCATGTACAATAGCAAGACTATTAAAATTATTCCTAGCATGCTTCTTATCCCTAGAAATTGAAGGTGCATTAATAAATTTTACCTTAGGGTTTGCCTTGGAGGCTCCCCCTACTTGTGTTGCTCCTTCTTGCCCTTTCTTCTTCCCCCTTGGGCAATGACTTCTATAATGCCCCTTTTGATGGCACTTGAAGTATATAATATGCTCCTTGCTCTTTTGACTTGGGGAACCGGCATCCTTTGACTTTTGTTGACTTTTGGGCGCCGGAGAAGCTTTCCTAACCTTCTTTGGGCATTTGCTCTTGTAATGCCCATACTCTCTACACTCAAAGCACATTATATGATTTTTATTTGAAAATAAAGTGTTTGAGTTACCTAGGGTGGTGGAAGGTGCCGGAGTTGAATTTTGAGCTTCCTCATCTTGATCGGATGTTGAAGGCTCTTCTTGAGGTTGCTCCAGTGTAGAGGATGGTCTCTCCTCCTCAATCCTAGAAGTAGATGCTTCTTCCACCTCTTCTACTTCTTCTTTCTCCGATCCGGAAGTTGACTCCATCTCAACTTCCGATTCCTCACTTTCACTTGAGGATGAACTCTCCTCATGGAGTCTTGCCAATTTTCTCCATAGCTCCTTGGCATACATGTAATCATTAGGGATTAAATCTTCCAAAAGTTTCGTTACCTTAACTTCGGTCTTGAGCTTTTGGCATTGCTCTTGGGTCCACTTTTTCAATTTTAGGATATTCCCCTTCTTATCCCTAGGGGGTTCAAGGCCTTCAACAAGGATGAACCAATCCTCTATGTTCATCATCAAGAATGTTTCCATTCTTGCTCTCCACGCCGGAAAATCTTCTGGATCATATGGAGGTGGAGTATTGATATCCCATCCAAGCTTGTCTTGGAATTCCATCTTCACCCTCTAGCCTTTTGTCTTAGCTCCCGGCAGTTAGTCCGTAGAAGAGCCCCGAGCTCTGATACCACTTGTTAGGAATATTGTAATGGCTAGAGGGGGGTGAATAGCGTCAATGGAATTCTTTCACGTTCGTCTCTACAATTTTGTTAGCGCAGCGGAAATAGAAATAACACAATAACGAAATAGACAATTACACACGAACATGAGTATGTAACGTTGTTCGGAACCGCACGGTTCCTACTCCATAGATCGGGCTCAAACGAGCCCTAGCGATGCCACAAGCACACCACTATGTAATAACTCCTTCTCGGAATAATCCGGAGGTGGAGAAACCTCGTACAATGTATACAACAGTAATACAAGATGAATACAAGCAATATAATGAAATACAAAGCAATACAAGTAAAGAAAATACTTTACAAATGCTCTTGAATGCTTGATCGCTAGGTTGATTGAGTAGCACTTGGAGACCCTGAATTGCAGCAGCAACTCGCCCCAAATCGCCTCAAAGAACCCTTTGTTTTTCCTCCATCACGAGCTCCTTATAAAGCTTCAACCTGTGCTGGAAAAAGTCGATCAGTCAACTGATCGGGACCATCAGTCGACTGATGCCACTGTTGTCGTGAGACAACGGCTAGATCCACGCTGGATAAGTCCAACGGATCTACCATCAGTCGACTGATCATACACATCGATCGGGATGGAGTCCTCACTCGACCGAGTCTCGACTCCGATGCATTCGTGGCCGATTTTCGAGCACGGTCGCGATCACACGATCGATCGACTACTCAAGACATCACGATCATTGTCCACCTATGGCATCATTGCTAGGCCACTTCCCGCAGTCAAACCCTAGTTGACTCGGTCCAGTCGACTGCCACATGGCACCAGTCGACTGGCACACCTCAAACATGAGGTTTTATCCCAAGTATGGTGCCCCCATACTTGCTAGACCACCCTTAGCCTAGACCTAAGCCTTCTATCCACCTCCATCAGCCTCACGCCTCTCGAATCCCTCTAATTCATCCATGACTTGTTCATCCATCGCGCTAGCCTTCAGGTGCTTCCATCGGCTATGTCATGCTAACGGTGTCTACACCGCCAAGGCACATTGGACTTACGCCGCCAAGACTCCGCTTGGACTTTACGCCGCCAACCATTGGACTTATGCTGCCAAGACTCCTGCTTGGACTTTACGCAGCCAATATCAAACCCCTTGGACTTCTCAAATGCCAAGACCATGCTTGGACTTTCCCTTGCCAACCCATGTTGGACTTCTCAAATGCCAAGTGTCCCACTTGGACTTCCCATGCCAAGTACTCAAGACTTGGACTTTCCCATGACAATTACATTGTCATATGTTTTTGTCGAACATCAAAACATCACTCGAGTCAAACTCGAGTCCTGGTCAATCGTGACTTGGGTCGATTGCACCAACAATTTTTGTCAAATGCATGTTTAATTAATGACATTAAAAACTTAAATATATTACTTAAAGGTGTTAGGGATAAAACAACTATTCAATAAATTTAGTAAGATCCTCAATCAAGTGTCATTTGACATAGTAAGAGGAAAGTTGATTGTGACATAGGAGACTTGCCCACATTAACTTTAGGCATATAACTAAACTAAATGAAACAAATTTAGTTAGAGGCTTACCTAAACTAAGAAATTTAGAAAGTAAAGTTTGTAATGCTTGCCAACAAGGAAAACAAACCAAATTCCAACACATACCAACTAACGAAAGTCAAACAAGCTCAATACTTAATTAATTCACTTAGACTTACTTGATTCACATGGAGTAAAATCACTAAATGAAAATTTATATTGTTTAGTAATAATAGATGATTACTCTATGTTCACATGGGTAAAATTCTTAAAATATAAAGATGAAATGTTTGAAATATTTAATAATTTTAGTAAACAGATAGAAAATGAAAAAGATCTTAAGATAAAAAAATAATAAGTGATAATTGAGATGAATTTAAGAATAAAAAATTTATAACAATGTGTCTAGAAAATGGATACCATCATGAATATTCAGGTCCTAAAACACCTCAACAAAATGGAATAGTAGAAAGAAAAAATAGAACTCTACAAGAAGTCGCTAGATCAATGTTAAATGAATACAATCTACCTAGCTATTTTTGGGCTGAGCTTACAAACATTGCATGCTATGTGCAAAATAGAATAACAATTAATAAAATACATAATAAAATATCTTATGAAATATTTAATACTAAAATACCTACAATTAAATATTTAAGAGTATTTGGGTGTAAAGTATACATTCTAAATACAAAAGATTATCTAGGAAAACTCTCTTCAAAAATTGATGAAGGAATTTTTATTGGATATTCGACAACTAGTAGGGGCTATAGAATTTACAACAAGAAAATCCTAAAAATTAAAGAAATGACTAATGTAACATTTGATGAAGAATAACTCAATAATTGTTAAATAAATGCAATAAATAATTATCAAGAAGGGGTAAATGAAATCATATAAGATGAAGAAGAACAGATCCAACATCAAGAAAACTTGAGAACACCTTGAATAAATCCAAATCATCTAATTGAACAAATGTTAGGAAATCCAATCCTAGGAGTTTGATATCTAAAATAGCACCAAAATCAATAGATGAAGCTTTACCTGATCCTGATTGGGTAATATCCATGCAAGAAGAACTAGCACAATTTGAAAGAAATGAAGTATGTGATTTAGTACCCTCACCATCAAATAAATCAATCATAGATACTAAATGGGTATTTAGGAATAAATTAGATGACCAAGGAGAAATTATAAGAAATAAAGCTAGGTTAGTGGCGAAAGAGTTTAGTCGAATACAAGGATTAGACTATGATGAGACATATACCCCAGTAGTCATACTTGAATCCATTAAGATGTTGCTACCTACATGGCATACAAAGGATTCAAACAATACCAAATGAATATTAAGTCTGCATTTTTAAATGGAGTAATCAAAGAAAAAGTATACGTAAGTCAACCCCAGGTTTTGAAAACACAAAATATCCTAATCAAGTATACAAATTGAAAAAGGCCTTGCATGGACTAAAACAAGCTCTTAGAGCATGGTATGAAAGATTATCATCATATTTAATTTCAAAAAGTTTTAGACAAGGTGAAATTGACTCAAATTTATTCGTAAAAATCTTGAACCTAGATATTTTCATTGCTCAAGTGTATGTTGATGATAGTGTTTGGATCAATAAATTCAAAATTTTTAAAAGAATTCATAACATTAGTGGAGAAAGAATTTGAAATGAGCTTGGTTGGAGAACTAAACTTCTTTTTGGGCTTACAAATAAAACAAGCTAGAGATGGAAATTATATATATCAAAACAAATATGCAAAAGAGTTAATTAAAAAATTCGGAATGGAAAATGCAAAAGAAATAAAAACACTCATGACAACAAACATAATATTAGATAGTGATAAAGAAGGAAAGTCGATAGATCTAAAATATTACAGAAGTGTCATAGGAAGTCTATTATATTTAACTGTAAGTCAACCTGACATGTTGTTTGCAGTAAGTATGTGCATTAGATATCAAACTTGTGCTAAAGAATCACATCTAACACATATTAAAAGAATCCTAAGATACATTAAAGAAATAATTAATGTAGGAATGTAGTATCTAAGGACTAATAACTTTGAGTTGGTAGGATACTTTGACTCAGACTATGTTGGGTGTAAACTAGATAGAAAGAGTATAAGTGGAGGTCGTCAATTCTTAGGATCATGCCTGGTTAGCTCATTTCGTAGAAAGCAATAGTGTGTTTCTCTATCCACAACTGAGGCAAAATATATAGCTTTAGGAGAATATGTAGCACAATTATTGTGAATGATGCACACACTAAAAGACTTTGAATTAAAATACAAAAATGTCAAAACATTGGTTGATAACATAAGTTCAATAAACTTGAGTAAAAATCCAATTCATCACTTACGCACTAAACCCATTGATATTAAACATCACTTTATAAGGGATCATGTTGCCAAAGGAAGTATTGAATTCGACTACGTTGAGCCCAAGTCAAACTTGGTCAACATTTTCACTAAACCACTTTCAGAAGCTGAGTTTAGTACCCTTAGAAGACAATTAGGTTTATGTCTAGTAGAATAGGTTTCTTTAAAGCTTTATCATTTCAAACCTATTTTTACTAAGTAAATATTATTTTTCATTAAGAAAATTAAAATTGAGCTAGCCTAGGTTGAACCTAGAATTCATGATCCTATAGATCTTGGTAAGCCATCGCATCTCACGAACACCTAGGACTATCTGTTTGCATATTGAGCCATGAAGATGGGTGTGAGATACTAGGACTACACCTCAGGTTCCAGATGTAAACTTAGTACATCGATATGAATCAAAAGGGGTTTAATGCAAATTGATCACTTCGATGACTAACTCTTACCGAAAACTTAATGATAATCTTATCATTTGAGTTTTCCAAGAGTTAGACATTTGCTTTAAGGACAATTTTGAGATGTTTAATTTAAATATATTATTTAGTCAATTATTATGAAAAGGGATTCATGCTTGGACAACTTTTATTGCATTTGCATTTTTGAAAGAATATAAAATATGATTTTTTAAATTAAGGGGGAGAAAATATTTTTCTAAGTTTATTTGGAATTTCAAACTCTTATTACAAAAGGAGAAAATACTTTTCTAAGTATATTGGGAATTTTAAAGTTTAAAACTTGAAGTCTAGCTTGAAAAAGGATAAACCTTGAGTTTTTCAAGAACTTTAGAAGTCTAGCTTATGTACTTAATTATAACACCTTGAAAAGCTTTGATTAAGGGGGAGTTTTAAAGATATTTTTTTTAATTAGATTTTTGGGGGAGAAAATTTTTAAAGTTTACAAGGTGTTTTTCAAAATATACTTTGAAAATTATAAAAAGTTTGGAAAACTTATATTCTTTAAAAAATCATAGTTTGAAAAGCTTACAATGCATATGTGTTCTTTTGAAAAACTTATGCATAATTGAAATGTTAAACTAGCCTTAAGTTTTGAACCATTTTATTTGTAAAACTTACTTTTAAATATAAGCACTTGAATATAGTTATTATTTTTGAAGAAATAATATAGGTGTGTTTTGATGTATGCCAAAGGGGGGGAGAGAGTAATGTTTAAAGTTAGAGAGTAAGGTTTAAGTGAATTTGATATTGCATTTGTAAACTTGATGCATTGCATGTGAACTTAATAGTGCATTTTTAGCTTATTGTTATATTTTGCAATATTCTTCCTAACTTTAACTAATGTGTTGTCATACATAAAAAAAAAAAAGAGAGATTGTTGGTGCAGAAAACACTACTCCTTATTTTTGATGTATGAACCATAGTTAAAGTTAGGGTCATCTTGTGATCTAACATGAAGTGAAGTGTACAAACTTAACAAAAAATTCTAGTAGGTCGTGTTGACGGGATATTAGATAGAAGACTTGATAGATCAGGAGAATCGGATACCAGACATGATGTCACGCCCCGGGAGTATGCCGTGCCGAAAAGCAAACGGACGGCATCTCCCCTGTACGTGGCAACATATCGGGTTAATACAAGGCTCGTAGGCCCACAATAACAATATGATATACACAGATATCAACATATCAAACATACTAAACACAGCGGAAACAATACAAACAGATCAACAAGATACAAAGACCAATTGTGCACTCCGGAGTGACTTGACACGACAAGAATCATAACAGAAAATGAATCAAGGACCAAATACATACAATATGTCCGTATATCACAAATACGGAAACAATACAGGGAAAAACCCAAACCAACAATCCGTAAGAATACAACAACACGGAAACATATCCATTCGTCCGGTGTGAGATGGGATCAGCTGGCGGAGCTCCGAACGTCCAAGGAATCTTTTACCTGTTATCTGGGCGACAAGAAGCCCAGGGTCCAGGGGTGGTGAGTATAAACTCAGGGGTAATATATAGAAAGTGCATGAACAACATATAAGGATAGATCTACAAGTATACATGTGAAGATCTACAGGTATACAACATGAGTCCAATAGACATACAGTCATATCCAAATCTAATAACAAGTAACTATAGTAAAGTCATACTCAGTGTATATACAAAACTAATCAACTGAACATAAAGTAATATACCAACGTACCTGACGGTCTGTAACGTCATATGCTAGATCATCCTGAACAGGTATACTATAACAGAACCATATAACGTATCAGGTCAATCCCATACTTGACCAATACTCAGACATATGAACAGTATATGATCACCTGTATAATAACCCGGTCCGTACCACACAATGACATGATGCTAATCAAATGCATATACGATGCGAATCAGCGCATGTATCAGGCTCAACACATAGCAGTAAATAAAATGCAAATGACATGTATCATGATGAACAAGCATGTGCAACAATCATAGCTCAATCAAATGCAGCATCTCACAGGCATATGTAAAACATATATCAAATACATGCATACATATATATCAGCAATGCATATGCATGGTCATGTCTGCGCACCCAACTGACCACGACCCGGTGTGGCCTGGGTGGCGACATGACAACTATCCGACTCGGTAGCCACCACTCTCGGTGGCCAGGGTTGGGTAGTATGACGATGCTAGCCCGCCATAGAGCTATATGCTACCCACACGGGGGTCCCTGCTGCTCCGTCTCTACCCATGAGTAGACGAGCGCCGCACCCAGGACAACTGCACATCACACGACCACTGTCTATAGTGGGTGAGTGCGCTAACTACCACTCCGCACAGTGGCCAAGTGCGCATCTCCAGCTACCACCATCCATAGTGGCCGAGAATGGCACGCACAACAATGCTCTGCCCTCAACCCTGCAACCACTACCCCGAGTGGCCGGGGAGGCAGGATGACTGACGACTCGTCTCAACCACAAGGCATACCCAGTCGTCAGCATGCATGAAATGTAATGATGCATAGCTCACACACAATTCCTCGCAACACTCCCTAACCCACGGGGAGACCTAGTCAACCAAAAGTCAACCATGCAAGGACTACAATCCATAAGACTCTCTCTATCACACAAAGAGTCATACACACCTGACAGTTAACCACGCTAAGACCTCTAGTCAATAGCGATATACAATCGACCGTCCATATAACCATACACAGGCACACAATCCATAATGGATATACCATCACGCTAGGACCTCTAGTCCAGGGTCACATACTGACAACCATACACTTATCTATGCACAGACAACTAGATCCATCATAAATGCACCACTAATACGGATATGATATAACAATCGACTCCATAATCCAAACCATCACCTAACCCTAGTGATGTAATATAATAACCCAATCTGAAGTCACAAAAATAACCCTGACCACATGTACTTACTGAACATCTATCAGCTAATACATAATAGGGTTTATAGTTCCTATCCGTGCTAGATAATCAATGAGTAACAGAGTATATATCTCAAAGGTCAAGGCAGTACAAGCATGTGATTAAATAAGAGTGGATTTAAGGTAAACAGGTATAAACATATATCCAAATTCATGCACTAGAATTTGATCAAAACTACCGGACCAGGTAGATATTACCCACCTGATATGGGAACACCAGTTGTCTTTACATCCAAGAGTTTATCTCGAATCAACATCCTGTACACATATAAATCACACTTATCACCCTTCTCCTACAATAAGTGTATCATCAAATTAACCCAAAATGCTAATTAGATCCATATTAATGGTGTTGAAACATTACCATACGAAATAGAACACTTGGCTATCATCGAGGTCAAAAGCAAGAAATCACAGATCCAAGCCCCCACCTAACGCAATGATAGCTGCACTGAATCGTTTGCAACCCTGATCAACACAAATTAGGAACTATGTCATGGATTTGAGATCATCGAAGAGAACTACAACCTTACTAATTCAATTCAACATGCAAACTCACCATATAATCTGCAACCACACCAATCCAAACGACATCCACCTATTTACAACCCCCACAACCGGCATACCAAACATCACCACAAATTACAGCCTCAATCAACCACCTGCAGGTAAGTTCCACAACAATACCCCATCACAATCTGTTGCACAGTTATAACACAACCAAATCGAAACTTACCTTATACTGCCAATACAAATCTAGCATTCCCAGCTCAACTTCGATCACACACACACAGTCGACACAAATGCATAGATCAATCCACATCCACAGCCAAATCATCCCATTGAACAGAAACACCATAAATTCACAACAATTACCATTGAGACAGCAAAGGAACGAAACTTACCGGCTAAATCCTCACCGGCAACAGTTTTCCCAGCTGCCCTGTTCACCGGACAAACCAGCTCCAATCACTGATCACACCACAAATTGATGCTAAATCAAAGAATCCACAGCAAGATCTAAGCTCATATCTCAAAGGGGAAAGAGATCGATCCTTACCTAGCTCAAGTGATGATCGACGGTGAAACCTCCCTCTCGGCAGCTCACTTCCACAGCGTTCCCAGCTTCCCAATCCACACCTCCACCGGATTCCGGCAGCAAGATTAAGCTCACAGCGACCATCGAAACAAGTAAGGGTTCGAGCCTCAGATCGAAATCGAAGAGGAAAGTCGACAATGGGGAAGAAGGAAAGCTGTCGATCAGAGAAGATAGGAAGAAACGACGGAGAAGAGGAGCAAACCTCACGACGGAGCTCGACACCGGAAGGAAGAGGATGGCGACGGCGATAGCGGCTCTAGTTCGCGGCGAGACCGATCCGTGTGGCAGCGCGAGATCGAGATTTGGGGAGAAGCAAAATGCGATCGGGTTCAGTGAGGCGACAATGGAGAGCTCCGGCGACCCAGGGCGGCGGCAATGATGACCTTGCCGAGCTCTCTCTCGCGTGAAGAAGCCGGCAATGAAGAAGAAATCGCGCGGTGAAGAAGGGGATCGCACCGAACAGAGGAAGAGAAGGAATGCGATCGAGAAATGGGTTCTTAAAGCTAATCGGTTCGATTGGGTTAGCTCGTGCTTGACCCAAATCTAACCTAGGTTAAGTCTGAGTTAACTCAAGTCGACCCAACTCCCCATTTACACTTAAATCTTCCTCGTATGGACTCCTTTCTAATCCGGAAAAATTTCTAAAATTTCTGAAAATTCCACGAGTTAATTCTCAATTAACAAGGGCTATTATTTTATTTTATTTTTTTTTCCGTATTTTACACATGAAGTCCAGATGGGTCATGTGGACCGAACATCTGGCAGAAGACCAGCTAGGTCAGGGAGACCAGACAACCAACAAGAAGCCCAATTAGGTCAGGGAGACCGGACAACTGGCATGAATCCCTACTGGGTCAGATCGGATGTCAAGCAAGGTAAGTTCGGCAGGACAGCCAGCAGTTAAGCCTTGAGTGAAGAGGTGAGGTCGAGTCCTCAGGTGGGGACAAAGCTTGGCGTCGATCCAACGGAGGGTCCGTGTTGGACTCGAAAGTCAAGATCAGACAACTTTACTACTGCCATGAAATATTATATTGTATATTGTGCTAATATGGTTTTACAGGTATTCAGGTGACTGGATGGTTTCCAATCGACTCATATCCAGTCGACTGGGTAGGGTCCAGTCGACTGGGATGCCAAGTTGGTAACCCAGTCTGGTGATCGATTGGATATCATGCAATTGAGATGATAAGTATTCTAGTTGATTGGGGAGGTCCAGTTGACTAGGATAGAAAATTTCCCAAACTGCAGAGGAGTGGAGCCAGGTGACTTGGAGTTGACTAGACCTAGATATAGACTGGAGTGTGTTCCAGTCGACTAAAGGCTGAAATACCAAATCGACAGGCTGATTTAGAGTCAACTGGAGAGTGTTGCAGTCGACTAAAAAAGGCTTATAAAAGAAATGGAGGATCAACTTTGAAAATAACAATTCTATTACTCCGAAGTGTTATCGTTCTCATTCCTCATTCACAAGAGCTTCGTGATGCCAAAGCTTCAACCATTCGCTAATACTACAAGCTTCATTTACATTTGCATAAGTGTCGGTATATTTATAGCTTTCATTTAACTTTTGTACTTCATTTCTAAAGGGAAGGTAGATTGTTACCTAATCTTATTTCTTGTAAAAAGTGACCCCCTCCGAAGTTGAGAGTTCTCGAGTCGGAGGATCTTTTAGTGGATTGGCTATCGAGGCGACTCTCAAAGAGTCGCGGGCCTTGGAATAGCAATCTGGCTCGGGTTGTGAATCAAGTAAACCATCTTGTGTTATTTACTTTATTTCCGCCACAAATTTCTCTAAGTTTTCAAAAGCAAAAGAATAGTTTTATAAAAGATAAAGAAAATTTTTATTCTCCGAGATTCACCCCCCTCTCTCAGTAGAACTCAATCCTACAATTATATGTGGTGGTTGCGTTCACATTATAGTATGCCCCATTAAGATAGTTACATACTATGGCTATTTTGACTAAGAATTATCAGAGGTTCAAGTCAAATGGGGTGAGAGTAGTGCACAACTCGCTATCAATGTCCCTGCTCGAGTAATTTCTTTTGAGTAATGCAAGATGACCCAATTGATAGAATCCATCCGGATAAGTCCCATAAGAATTAGAAGGAATACTACTCACATGGGGGAATTCGGGCACATCCCAAATAATTGCCAAGTGACACACAAAAGAACTTAAAGATGTTACTAATGGGATTACAATCTAAGTCCCATATTAGAGATTTGAATTTATGTTTTATTTTAGTATGACTAAAATA
The DNA here is from genome assembly GCA_025175895.1 of Wurfbainia villosa. Classification (NCBI taxonomy): domain Eukaryota; kingdom Viridiplantae; phylum Streptophyta; class Magnoliopsida; order Zingiberales; family Zingiberaceae; genus Wurfbainia; species Wurfbainia villosa. The sequence goes on from CM046005.1 coordinate 5,164,884, forward strand.
AACTAAGTCTAAATTTAAATCTAAAAGGGATTTTGGATCTTAAATTTGTTGGATTAATGGTTTAATCCAATATGCATTAGAGATTTTTTTAATAGGTCCGAACCAAATAAGGTCAATAATCTTAATACCCACATTTATATTTTTGCAGTATTGGATATGCCTGAAAAAGAAAATATCATATTAAATATGAGTTGAAGACTAAGTAAATCTAAAAAAATAAACAAACATGATTGATGCAGCACGGATTTTCTGCCTCCTTTGGAACGAGGATGTCAGGGGGCATGGGGGTCCTCTCTGGTCACAACAGTAAATGAAAGAGTGATGACAAGAGATTTAATGTGGTTCGAAATTCAAATTCCTACTCCACGGGTGAGATCTAGAGTGAGATTCGACGCTAGATACTTTACTATAATAACTCCTTCTCGAAAGTACTTCTAGAGGTGGAGAAACCCCTTACAGATAGAAGCTTATACAAAGTAAAAGAAAATGAGACTCGTATGATTATCCTTCTTCTTCCTCCATCCAGGATGGTTTTTCTCCTCAAGTAGTGAGTCTCCGTTGAGAAAGCTAACTAATCACTGAGAGAGAGAGAGAGAGAGAGAGAGAGAGAGAGAGAGAGGGTTGAAGGGTCCCAGAGAGTCCAAGAGTCAAAGTTCGTTCTTCTTACTTTCTTCCTTCCTTCCTTCCTTCCTTTTATACTTGCCCCCTTGAAGTCATCTGTCGTGTAACAAACTGCCTGGATCACCGTCCACCTGGAGGGTTATGCAAGTCTGAAGAATAATGTTATAATGATATTGTTGAATGAGGGCTACCAAGAATCTTCTGTGGGGACTACTAGGTGTCTTGGTTTGTTATGCTGTGTAACAAACTCTCATGAGAAAACATAATAAGAAGCACCCCCCCCCTTTCTTTACCCTCACCTTACCACTCGACCCTTCTTTCCCCTACTCACTTCTTCTTATCCCCATCCCAACCCCACTTTGTTTCCCGAGTTACCCTGTTACTGATTTGACATATTTTTTCGACTGGCTTTCCTACACCATTTTGACCATTTAAGTCGAGATGCATATAACTCGACTCAGCCCTCCGAGTTACTATTTGACCTTGTTCAGGCCATCGAGCACATGCTCTTATAACCCACCTCGGCTTCCTGAGTTGATATACATCATTATTTTGGCCATCGGGCACATGCACTTATAACCCACCTCGGCTTCCTGAGTTGCTATACATCATTGTTCTGGCCACCAAACCAACTTGGCTCCCTGAGTTGCCACCCCCTCAACCTAGCTTATCCTTCCAAGCTAGACCCTACTTCATTCAGATATATACCCTGAACTATAGTCGCATTCATCTGAGCTTACCTTCTCCCTTTTTAGCCCTTCGTTATTTCTTCCTTTATTCCTCAGGTCGGGTTACAGGGGTATCACCAGCCACCCCCCCCCCCCCAAATAGCCAGAGTATTCCCTTGGTCTAACTTTTTAAATTATGAATCCTCCTCAGCCATACCTTAACCACCTTCTCATCTCACATTGGTTTTATTTAACCTATTGGGTTGGGATCTTCCTCTTCATTACTTATCTTAAGCATATTAATCCTCTTACTAGGTTGATGGTCCCCGCTTTCCCATCTTGGGAGGAAGTTTAAAAGTTGAAACCTTCGGAAACCTTGTCTTCACATGACAACTTCTTCTTCTTCTTCTATCCCGACTCTTCCTCTTCCTCCCAGTAGTTTTCGCCAGCGTCTGTCCCACGTCTAAACCTTCGACATCTAGGAGTCTTCTTTCTTCTAATGACTGTTTCCTCCCAACCACAAGTAAGTGCCACCCTGCCTTCCCTACTATGGCTCCTTCTCCGACAAACCCTAGCTCGACCCCCTGGTACGAAGATACTTTCTTACTCATAGATGGTAATCATTACTTCCTTGACATTAAAGATTTGTTTATAGATCCCACAGTAAAACGTCTTTTTACTTCCTCCTCTTATCGGCCACATCTCCCCCCCCCCCTCCCCACAAACATCACTGTTTCTTTTCAGAGCAGCTAGAAAATGACCTTCTACTGCCCATACCCCCTATTTACTTTGAGATGTTAGATTTCTATAAGCTACCTATTAACCAGCTAGCCCCCAATGCCTTCCGACTATTGACAGACGCCGTCATAGTTTTCAAACACTTAGGACTCCCTTTGTCCCCTGTAATGTTCCACTGCCTTTTTCAACTAAAATATTCAAAGATAGGTATTTTCTACTTTGCTAGTCGTCCAGATTGTCAATTTCTTACTAATAAGCCCTCCTCCCATAAAGGTTGGAGGGAACTATATTTCTTTGCCCGACTTCCTACCCCACTCCCCTACTTCGATACTTGGAAGACTACCCTTCCAAACTTACCCCCCTTTCAGGATTATCGGCTTCAATGCCCTTTTGCTGAGGTTCACAAGGTGTTGAAAAAACACCACTATAATTCTGACCTTTTATTAGATGCCCACATTCTGAGTCACTAAGGATTGTCCCCCTTCCTCCTAGATAATCCTATCATAATAGGTAGTATGCTACCAGAATTTTATAGATAATGTCTGTTAATTCTTGCTATTGCTGTTTATTATTCTGTATATATTACACTGTAGACGATCTAATGCAGAGGGCTCAAGATAGCACAGAAAAGACCCTGACTAACAAGCCCCAAGGAAAACGCACAAGGAGAAAATCCCCTGTTTCTCCCTCTTCGCCTCCCAAGAAACTCCGCTTACGCAAAGGGGGGTCCTACCAACTCCACAACCCTTCTTGCAACCTCATCTTCTCGATCTCCTAGCCCACCTCCTCTCCTACTTCGTCGACGTTGCCACCTTATTACTTTCGATCCCATTGAGGAGGACATTCGTTCTTCTAACAACTCTACCCTTGTTCCCAGAGAGAATTCTCCCATTTTACCTACCTCTTCAATTCCCTCTTCTTCTGGTAAGGAGATTGATCCTCCTATGACTTCTCATCCTCCGACCACACCTCCAGAACTATCTCATCCTACTTCCCCACTTCCCGATTCTGCCTCCCTTGATCCTTCCTTACTCGGGGAAGAACCTCCTCTTCCTATGGGGGATATTCTTCCTCTTAGCCCTCCGACCACCACCCTCGGGTCCATGCTTAAGATTTGTACTCCCCAAGAAGTGAAACTCTTCAACCAGTCAGGAGTACAAGTCCCTTAACCCTACTATACTTGACATATCTTATTATTTACCTCTGAAACATTTCTTCCCTTTACAAAGGTAGCCACCAATTACAATGAAGCGGCTCAGCCTTTGGCTGATTATCAATCTACTATGTCGGCTCACCATAGTACCTCCCAGGTCCAATTGAAAAAGATGGCTCAACAGCTAGCTAAAAGCAAACATTGGGAAGCTACTTTAGCTGCTCGTTGTGAAGAGTTTAAGATTCAACTAACGGCAACAGGGTGTGATAAAAAGGAAGCCCTCAAAATAGTTGATTCCCTTCAGGTTCAATTATTCCTCCAGACTGAGAAAATCCAGCATGTTAATGCCTTGGCCCAAGAACTATCAGAGTGCCAAGTTCAGCTCCAAGAAACACATGCTAGGAAATTTGAGTCTTCTGTTGAACTACTAAAGGCTCAGTCTATTGTTAAAATTTTGGAGGCTTCTGAAAATCAAGTCGGACACAACTGGAAGGTCTTTCTTCCAAGGTATCTACATTCTTAGGGGCTCTGATAGAGATAACCAAGAAAATGCAGGCATTACGACTGGAACATACCCAGGCCATGACTTCCTTGAGCCAATATACTATAGCCATTGCCAAAGAGAGAGATGAGCTAAAGATTGCTCTTGCCACTCAAACAGCCACTGAGGAAGCTCGGTGGAAGGCACGGGAGCAGGAGTTGTTAACAAAATTTGCCAACAAGGCAACTGAGCTATTTATCCTGGGTTTTAAAGGAGCCAACAAGCAGCATGCTGCACATGGATATCCCCCCTCCCCCCTCCCCCCTCCCCCCCCCCCCCCGGTACAGATACCAGGTTTTTGAATGTGGAAGCTGCTATAAATGAGTATCCGGACAATGTTTTTGAATTGTGAAGCTTTCCTTCTCTAGATTGTAATGAATGACTTTTCCAAGAGTTGAAACAAGACATGTATGACTTATTGAATTTTTTGTAAAGTATCTTGCATTTCTTTCCTCTCTCAGATTGTTACATTACTACTGTCTCGATCACCATATTTTAACTTTTGAGTGAATACCCTCCTTTTTCTATGCTTAATTAACTCTGGATAGAGACTTTCCTAGTGTGAGTCGACTGAAACTCTACCACCATAAAAGTTACTCTGATAAATTAAATAAGGATATATCTTCATGTTATCCTGAGTCATTCCTCAAGTAAGTGAGATCCACTTCTTCCAGGATACCTTGCATCGAAGTCGGATCATGTTTGACAAGAACTTATTCCCTTTGAATGTGATTAGCCATCTCTTTGTCAATGTCTTGGCCATTCCCAACACCAACCCTTCAATTACCCATCTCACCATTCCCTATTTTTCCTCTTTTTCAAGAAAATGAATTAATGTTCTGTTGGTGCAGAGGAACCAGATAATCGAACTTATATTTTGATTATGGCAAAGACACAAAGTCAAGGTCATATTATTATCTCATGAGCTGAATCAAGTGTTCAGGAATGCTAAGATAAGCTGAAGGTAAGTGACACCCGGAGGGTCTCGTGTTGAGAAACCGTGGTGGTCGGGCCACTCCGGGAGGACTTCGGAGGGAGCCGAAGAACTCAGGTGGAGACCAGAAGCAAAGCTACAACAAAGGTAAAGCTTGAGGTAAGCTCGTGTGAGTGAGTGTAAGTAAGGGCGTGTCCTCCGTACAGGGATGTCCTTAGGTGACGATTCGACTAAGACATCCTATGGAAGGTCTAAGTCGAGATCAAATGGTAAATGACCATCAAATTTACTTATATTAACTGCATTTTCAAGCTAACTCTTCATTGCAGCTGAAAACCCTAGCAACAGTCGACTGCTGGTCAAGGATCAGCCTCAAGGAGAGTCAAAGCTTATCACAATTTCTCAAGGGCTAGGTGACATCACCTCATGAAACTTCATCTCAACGATTAGGGTTTCTCAAGGCTATAAAATAAGTGGTTCTCCACACCATTTTGATCATCAAAAAAGCTCTCCAAATGCCTCCACAATGCCACGACTCTCCGACGATTCTACGACGAGGAAGTTCTAATACTTCGACAATCAAAGCTTGAGTTCTTATTCTTCTTTCATCGGTATAAGCTTAATTTAGTTCGTATATTTTAAATTCTTGTATTAGTCTTTTTGTCTCGGAGCTTTTTATCGTAACGAGGAGAGGGGGAGTGTCCCTCTAACTTGAGTTTTTGCTTTTTCTTGTACTCGCTTACTCCTACCTCCAACGAGGAGGAGTATTTTAGTGATTTGCCCTCCGTACATGGTCTAGGACCGTTAGGGCCTTGGATTAGTAGCCGAAGGCTGTGAACCAAGTAAAAATAAAAAGTGTTCTATTTACTTTTCCACTATGCACTCTTTTCTTAATCAAACGAATTCAAAAAATTATTTTGCGCTATTCACCTCCCCCCCCTTCTAGCGCTCAAATCGATCCAACAAGTGATATCAGAGCTGGGGGTGCTACAATTTGGTGAAACCACCAATCTAGCAATTTTTTACAAATTTTTTTCTTTTTATTTTTGGTTTTATGTTCTTTTCATTTCGTTTAATTTCGTTTTCCCGCACTACTAATCCAAGACGAAAGTCTTGGTACATTCGCTTGTTTTTGTCGTTGCAAGGTACTTGTTTTCCTTCTTTTCTTAAATGACCCATCTCGAAGGGTTTAGCACCGTCCAACCTCCATTTTACAATGGAGACGACTTCCGTTATTGGAAGGGTCGGATGGAGTGCTTCTTAAAGACCCAAATCGAGATATGGATCGTAATCCAAATCGGATTCACGCTTCCTACTAATGAAGTGGGTGAATTGTTGGATTACGATCAATGGACGAACGCCATGAAAAGACAAGTGGAAGCTGATGCCAAGGCGACCCAAATCTTACAATGCGGCTTATCCAAAGAGGAGTTAAACCGCGTTGGCCCCTTCATTAGCGCAAAAGATCTATGGACTAAACTCGTAGAGCTACACGAAGGAACCGACGACGCGAAGGTATGTAAACGTGACTTACTTTTCAATGAGCTATATAATCTTAAGATGCAAGAACACGAGACGGCAACACAACTACACACCCGCATTCAAGATATCGTCAATAGCCTGCACGCCATCGGACAAAAGGTCAAAAATCGAGACCTTATAAGGTATGCCTTAAATTATTTTCTTAGGACAACCTTATGGGCATCCATGGTTGATGCCTACAAGGTTTCTAAGGATCTTTCAAAACTTAGACTAGACAAAATGTTTTCAGAATTCGAACTTCATGAACAAACTAACGTGGTCTAGGCCGGAGAGGTGTTGCTTTACTTGCAGAACGAAGAAGAAAGGAGAAGAGCAAGCCACCTCCCGAGAAAGAAAATGGATCCAAACCCGAGGACGAACTCGAGTCCAAATCTGAATCCGAAGAGGAGGCCACAATAGTCAACATGGTGCGGAGAATTGTTCGACAAGAAAGAAGGCAATTGAAGAACGAGAACAAGGAGCAATTCAAGTCAAGAAGGAGGCCAAAGCAAAAGGGAGCAAAGAAAGTCTTCCATGCAACTTGGGACAATAGAGAAGAAGGCGTCGACATAGCTTACATGGCAAGACCAGAGGAGTCCGAGTCAGAATCTAAAGTCGAGTCCAACTACAACTCCGACTCTGACACCAAAGACTACTTCGAGGGGAAACTCAAAGCCGGACTAAAAGGGAAAGTCAAGATTAGTCGCTATTTAATTAGTACACTTTACCTTACAATTAAAATGCTTACTAGGAAATTAACCAAGTCCGAGTCTAGGGTCGAGTCTTTGCTTGAGGAGGTTGAAACCCTCAAGCAAGAGGTCACTCTAACCTCTTCGACTAGTCAAGTTCGAGAGGAGGACTAAACTCGAGTTGAAAAACTCGAAGAAGAGAAATCTCTCTTGAAAGGACAAGTCCAAGAGCTCGAGGCTCGGTTGCACAAGTTCTCGATGGGATCCAAGAATCTTAACCGACTTCTTGGAACTCAGAGAGTCATGTACAATAGAGCTGGACTCGAGTTTAGCTCAAATACTACGAATAGATCATATATTTCTATCGTAAACCGTAGTCATCAATGAGTCCAAGCTTGGGTCCCAAAGGTCTTGCTAAATTCACATATAATGACCAATAGGTATTGGATTCCCCAGGATCAAGTTCATTACTTGACTAGACCATATTGGTTCAATGATCCAGGGAGAGCTAATACCAAAATAGTATACCCGATACCCTAGCATCATCAAACCTTTGTTTTACTTTTTAGAATGGCTAGATAGGGAAAATAGTTAGTCAATTCTTGATAACATAGTATCAGGACGTGGCGAGATGATAGTACGTTAGGGAAGTGAACTCTCATGTATTCAAGCTAGATAAGGCGTATCTAGCTTGGTGCACTTGACCAAGTGGAACTAGCTAAACCTACCTCATCGTATCCTAAACTAGTTAGACCAGAAAGTGATCTTAAGTGACTCAAGTTTTTGACTTCTTAAATTTGACTTCGTCTAAGGAAGTGGTCGTTGTTCCGATCAAAGAAGGCCCCTATGCCTCGCCACGACCAGGAAGCCAACTTCTTGAAAAGATGACTTGATGAACTTAGGGTTAAATCCGAATCTAACCCAAGTTTGACTAACTTTAATTAAATTCAAATTATCTCACAAAACCTATAAGGCGAACAAATCCTGAGACACATAGAATGGGTGAGATGATTAAGGAATAATTTTAATATACATAACCTTTTCAAAATGCTATCTTTTTTTAACTATTGCGCTTAAACATATACTTATACTCAGCCAACACTTAATATAAAACTCTCTAGGCCAAAGTTTAGCACCCCCTAACTCTCTTATACCTCATATACTTGACTAAGGGGGAGAGCAAACTAACCTTAAGGGTTATACATTTCTAAAGTTTTTCTTGAAAATTAACTTATAAGTATTTTGAAATTTAAAACTATGTTTCAAAAATTTATTGTTGGTGCAGAGGGATATACCTCGAACCACTTTACTTAACCAATTAGAGACACATGCTTGGATTCATACTCGATTTTTTTTTGCATGCTATAAATTATGCTTTTTAAAAACCCCTATTTTCTATATAAATCCTTGACCTTATTTTTGATTCATGGCAAAAGGAGGAGAAGAGCATAAGTTAAGTGAGAGTAACAAAATTCAAATTTTTATTTCCTTCAAAACTCACCTAGGGTTAAGGGGGAGTTTTGGGAGTTTTTTTTCTAAGGCATTTACTTTACTTTCTCGCTTTAAATTTCCCTTAACTTTGTGTTGGTTTGCCATAGATTAAAAAGGGGGAGATTGTTCGTGCAGGAGCACTAGATAATCGAACTTAATTTTGATTATGGCAAAGACACAAAGTCAAGGTCATATTGTTATCTCATGAGTTGAATCAAGTGTACAGGAATGCTAAGCTAAGATGAAGGTAACCGAGACCCGAAGGGTCTCGAGTTGAGAAATCATGGTGGTCGAGCGACACTGGAAGGACTTCGGAGGGAGCCGAAGAACTCAGGTGGAGACCAGAAGCAAATCTACAACAAAGGTAAATCTTGAGGTAAGCTCGTGTGAGTGAGTGTAAGTAAGGTTGTGTCCTCCATACGGGGACGTCCTTAGGCAACGATCCGACTGAGACATCCCATGGAAGGTCTAAGTCAAGATCAGATGGTAAATGACCATCAAATGTACTTATATTAACTTCATGTTCGAGCTAACTCTTCATTGCAGTTGGAAACCCTAACAAAAGTCGACTGTCGACTGTCGACTATTGGCAATCGACTGCTGCCTCCATCAGTTGACTTCTAGGGTTAAGCAATCGACTGCTGGTCAAGGATCAACCTCGAGGAGAGTCAAAGCTTATCACAATTTCTTAAGGGCTAGGTGGCATCACCTCATGAAACTTCATCTCAACAATTAGGCTTTCTCAAGGCTATAAAAGAAGGGGTTCTCTACACCATTTTGATCATCAAAAAAGCTCTCCAAAAGCCTCTGCAACGCCACGACTCTCCAACGACTCTACGACGATGAAGTTCTAATAATCCAACGATCAAAGCTTGAGTTCTTATTCTTCTTGCGTCGGTATAAGCTTAATTTAGTTTGTCTATTTTAAATTCTTGTATTAGTTTTTTTGTCTCAGAGCTTTTTATCGTAACGAGGAGAGGGGGAGTGTCCCTCTACCTTGAGTTTTTGCTTTTTCTTGTACTTGCTTACTCTTACCGCCAACGAGGAGGAGTATTTTAGTGATTTGCCCTCCGTACACGGTCTAGGACTATTAGGGCCTTGGATTAGCAGCCGAAGGCTGTGAACCAAGTAAAAACAAAAGTGTTCTATTTACTTTTCTGCTACGCGCTCTTTTCTTAATCGAACAAATTCAAAAAATTATTTTGCACTATTCACCCCCTCTAGTGCTCAAATTGATCCAATATGTTCCTCCCTTCTACAAATCCCTCCTGTGAAACCTTTTGTCTTCATACTACCTCCTCCTTTCAATTTTGCCAATGACCAACCCCTCCAAACCAGAAGGTATGACTATTTCTCCAGAACCCCTCATGGAAGACCAACAACGCATAGCAGAGCTAGAGAATATAACAAAAGATCTAAGAAACCACCTCCAAATATCCTCCACACAAGCTTACACCCTTCGCCAAGAGCTGCTCATTACTCAGTGTAGTTTACCAAGACTTTGCGCAACCCACCAAGCTCTTAGCCATCGGTACATGCTAGCGGCCTCTCTCCACGCCGCTAATTCACCCCCAACATTCCCACAGAAGAAAAGATCATCTATAAAGCACCTTAGTTTTTTCTCTTTTTTGGCATAATTGTAATGTTTGCTGGAACTCTAAATAAAGATATTGTGCAAGCCTTTCTATCTTATTCCAAAAGAATATAGTGCTTTATCAGAAAACTTTACCCTTGATGCCATTAAACAACATACCTCCCTTAATAAAAGGTACCTTCAGAATCCCTTCTCCGAGCCCTACATTCACCATGTATAATAGTATCCTCCCTTTGCCAATGCATTTCCCAAAGTCCTTCCTTGCTCCATCTCGCTATCCTTACAGAATAAAATGTATTCCACCATTTTTACGAAATAAAATCAACTCTTCCAATCTACCACCACATAGAAATGGACAGTTCAATTATAGTCGAACTTATACCCGACCCTTTCGATCTACCACCGTATATGGATAAAAACTTCAATTACAGTCGAGTTGAAACTCAACTCTTCCGATCCACCACCACATGGGGATAATAGCTTCGACTGAGACCAAGATGTAAAAATAGTGACGATTTGACCTAGGGCTTCGTCTGGTCAGATCGGAATGAATGTTTTACTTCCGTCATCTTCAATAGTGCATCTACCTTGAACCCAACTCCTCCGATCTGCCACCGCATGGGGATAATAGCTTCATCTGAGACCAAGATATAAAAATAGTGATGATCTAACCTAGGGCTTCACCTGGTCATATCAGAATGAATTTTTTACTTCTGTCATCTTCAATAGTACATCTACCTTGAACCCAACTCCTCTGATCCGCCCTCGCACGGGGATAATAGCTTTGGCTGAGGTCAAACTGTAAAAATAGTGATGATCTAACCTAGGGCTTTGCCTGGTCAGATTGGAATGAATTTTTTATTTCTGCCATCTTCAACAGTACATCTACCTTGAACCCAACTCCTCTGATCCGCTATCGCACAAGAATAATAGCTTTAGCTGAGGTCAAGCTGTAAAAATAGTGACTAATTAACCTAGGGCTTTGCCTGTTTAGATCGGAATAAATTTTTTACTTACGTCATCTTCAATAGTGCATCTACCTTGCACCCAACTCCTTTGATCCGCCATCGCACGGGGATAATAGCTTCGGCTAAAGCCAAGCTGTAAAAATAGTGATGATCTGACCTAGGGTTTCACCTGGTCAAATCGGAATGAATTTTTTTTACTTTCGTCATCTTTAACAGTGCATCCACCTTGAACCCAACTCCTCCGATAAGCCATTGCACGGGGATAATAACTTCGGCTGAGACCAAGCTATAAAAATAGTGACGATCTGACCTAGGGCTTTACCTGGTCAGATCGGAATGAATATTTTACTTCCATCATCTTCAATAGTGCATCTACCTTAAACCCAACTCTCCGATCCACCATCACACGGGGATAATAGCTTCGGCTGAGGCCAAGCTGTAAAAATAGTGACGATCTGACCTAGGGCCTCGCCTAGTCAGATCGGGATAATTTTTTTTTACTTTCGTCATCTTTCATAGTATATTTACTTAAACCCTACTCCTCCGATCTGTAACCGCACAGGGATAAAAGCTTCGGCTATAGCTGAGCTATAAAAATAGTGATGATCTGATCTAAGGCCTTGCCTTCTCAGATCGAAATAATTTTTTACTTCCGTCATCTTCCATAGTGTATTTACCTTAAACCTTATTCCTCCGATCCGCCACTGCACGAGGATAAAAGTTTCAGCTATCGTCGAGCTGTAAAAATAAACAAAGGCTTAACTCACTAATAAATCACGCCTAAACCTTCTTTAGGACCCATATCCTTACCCACAGGCCCAATTACCTTACTTAGCAAAAAGGCACTACCATCCTTCAAATTCGACTCCTTGCCTTCCCCTTCTTCATCCTCCACTCTTTTTTCCTTCGAAACCCTTCCAATCACTTTTGCTTAGCGCAAAGATTCTCTTTCCCCTTGCATCACCCCCAGTCCTTCCTTCCTTTTGACAAGATGAAAGCTCGCCTAAAGAATGCGACCCTTTGACAACTGTGAGATGAACAGATGATCTCCGTTCAGATGCCTGCCAACCTCGTACCATCGTCGACTGCTTGGGCTCCCATTGAGCCCCCTTTTGTTGCCTCTTTCTCAACATCACCTTTCTCTCCATTAATGACACCTTCCTCTATTGCCCCACGGTCTTCTACCACCAATATCCCTTAGGTATCACCATCTTCTTATCTCCCTGCTGTATTACTACCAAACCCTAGCCTTCCCTCCTCTTCACTTTCGCTTCTAGGTGGCCCTGTGTCACCTCCAGCATTCTTAAATATCAAAACTAACCTGCGAGGAGCTGCTCGTCGGCGAATTCAGGAAGAAGATATCTCTACCATTTGCCCCTCTTCTTCTCTTGTTTTGCTTACTGAATCGACTCTTGTCATGCTCCCCTCATCTCCCATTTCATCCTCCCCATCGAAACCATTACCTCTCCCTTCAAATACTCCTCTTTTTGCTAATCCTCCCATAGTCTTTGATGGCCTCCATCAATGGTCCAACCCCAATTCCCCCTCTGGTGCCCCTTCCCTGGCTGAAGAGGAGCTTCTAATTGTCACATCCCCTCTAGCTACCTTCACGCCTTCTATCATAGCCTCCACCCCGATGTTTGTATCACCTGTACAACCAAATTCCCCTCTTCCTACTTCCCCTCCATATTCAAAGTATACCCACTCTTCCTCTTTAACCCCCAATTCCAACCTTTCACTTTGCCCCTCCTCCCCAAATATGAACATAATTCAATTTGAACATATATATTCATAAGTTCTTCAATGTCAATGCCATCGTCCCTCCCTTCTTTATTTGATCTTGCTCATAATCCCCTTTCTATGACCCTCCTTCAGAACATCCCTCCTCTTCCTTTTGAGACTTCTCCCTTCCTTCATATAGGGGTGGTTGCTTCCTCATATGTAATAATATCAAATGCCCTAGCCCCCTTTCTCCTGTCTCTTTTTTCTTCACTATTTGAGAGAGACTTACGCATCTTCCATCAAAATGAGCTACTGCCGCTGATGGAAAGCTTACAACATGCTCTGGAATTGGTAAGTTTTTCCACCTCACTTGATGCTTGACTTTAGGTATAACTCCGGCTTCCACTCGCTGTATGCAGGCCATGACAAACTACCAAGAGCTGAAGCGCTCCCTCTCTCACTATCAGATGCAACTTCAGCGGCAATCCTCACAACAATCCCTTATTGACTCAGCAACTCGAGCAAAATTCAGGAAAGGAAAAATTCCCTACTCCAAGAATTGGCTCTATGTCGGGCTCAGCTAGCAGAAGCCCAATAGCAGCAACAAAGAGATGTGGAGACCATAGCCACCCTACGAGCCCAAGTAAGTAGGGAGATTTGCCACAGTTCAGCTTTAATGTCATAGAAGAATCAGGCCCTTTCTCAAGTTCACCTGCATGAAGTTTCCTTGTAGCAAGTGAGGCATGAAGTTTCCTTGTAGCAAGTAAGGCATGAAGTTGTCCGAACCAGGGCCTATACTACAACTGTTGGAGAAATTTTGGCCTCAATGTGGCGGGATTTGTTGGACATGTCAAGAGTCATTCATCAAGATTATACTTCTCAATCTTAGGACATGTATATCTTGACTGATACCATTGCTCAGACATCACACCAATACCGCACATTCGATAAGACTCTTTGGAGCACAGAGAATGTTGTATAAAGTTTCGTCAAGATGTATATGTTGCGGATAGGTGCCGACAAGAGCATATGAAACCTTTTATGCAAGTCACATTCCAAGACGGTTTCAACAAAGAAATTCGTCAATATGCTGCTCAAGGATTTCCTCTAGCTCAACAGTCGGCTCCTTTCCTGAATTGGGAGATTGGCTTCAGACGATACCCTCCTGAACATTTTAGATTATAATTTCCTTACTTTCCTTCTCTTGATAATTGTAAATAATTATTGGTTGTAATGATATGAAATAGTATTCAAGCTGCATTCCTCCTTTTTGTGATTAATAGCAAACATGTAATAGATAACTCCTCTCATTAATGTCTCTCGATTATATAGTATGAAAATATTTTAAATGCACAGCATTCCAGGGCCTAGGCAACTCCTTGCTCTCAGCATCTCTTAAGTAATACGCTAACCTGGCAACTCGACGAGTGACTGTATAAGGTCCTTCCCAATTAGGGGATAACTTTTTAGGATCTCCGCTAGGATTAACCTTATGCAAAACTAGGTCGCCCTCCTGAAACCTCCTCGGTACTACCTTCTTGTTGAAGATTTGTTGTATTCTTCGCTTGTATGCTTTAGCTCGGATTCGAGCCTATTTCCGCCTTTCTTCCAACAGATCTAATTCAGTACCTCTCAAGATTTGATTCTGCTCTAGATCATAAGCTTGAACTCGAGCACTATTCAGGATGGCTTCCACCGGGATGACTGCTTTAGTTCCACACACCAAACTGAATGGGGTTTCTCCAGTGGCTGTTTTGGGTGTGGTTCGACAAGCCCATAGTATCACAGGCAACTCATCCACCCAATTTCCTCACTTAATCCCTAACTTAGTTTTTAACCCTTGAATGAGAATTCTGTTAACTACTTCCACCTGACCATTAGCTTGAGGATGAGCTACCGAAGTGAAGGTTTGCTGAATATTGAGACTCTGGCACCACTCCCTGATTTTTTTGGTTCTAGAATTGATGTCCATTATCACCGACTAACTTTTGAGGAACGCTATATCAGCAAACAATATTCTTCCAGAGGAATTGTATCACTGTACTCTTCGTAATCTTAGATAAAAGTTCAGCTTCCACCCATTTTGAAAAATAATCCACAGCTATTAGCAAGAATTTCTTCTGTAAAGGGGTTGTAGGCATTGGGCCGACTATGTCAATTCTCCACTGGTCAAAATGACAAGAAGCAACTACAACCTTCATCAACATGGCGGGCCGCTCTAACTTGTTACTATGCTTTTGACAGGCTAGGCAAATATGCACTAAGCATGTTGGATCTTGATGAAGAGTTGGCCAGAAGTACCCAGCTAACAACACTTTCCGAGTCAGAGCCCTTCCCCCCAAATGGTTGCTACAACATCCTTCATGTATTTATCTGAGTACCCACTTGACATCTTCCTTTCCAAGACACACCAATAGAGGTCAGCCAAAAGATATCTTGTATAGGGTTCCATCAATAATTACAAACCACTTCACTCTTCTCAACAAAGCTGATGCTGCCCCACTTTCAGTTGGAATACTCCCTTGCTGTAGATAAGCCATAATTTCAGTTATCCAGTCAGGTGTAGTGTTACCTTCCTGCACTACTTCTTCTATATTATGCACCATCAAGGAATGAGGGACCTCTATACATGCAGAATCCTGAAGCTTCCATCCATCTAAGGCACTGGCTAGCCGAGCCAAGTCATCCGTCTTTCTATTCTCCTCTCTCGGGATTTATTGCAGGATCACCTCCTGAAAATGGGGTTTTCCTTTTTCAAAAGCTGCGAAATATTTCTATAACCTATCCTCCCGAATAACAAAAGCCCCCTTGAGCTGCGACACAGCCAATTGAGAATCCGAATGGATTATGACCGCAGTGGCCCCCACTACCCGAGCTACCTATAATTTGGCCAAAATAGTTTTATACTATGCCTCATTGTAGGATTCTTTACATCCTAAGTGTAAGATATCGAAGAAAAAAATATATATAATAAAATATAATATAATAATTCTTGTTAATTAGGAAAATATCCTATGGAATTTTTAGAAATTTTCCTGGACTTAAATGGAAATTTCTATGACAATTGCGAGGAAAGATTTAACAGGCTTTGGGAAAGCCTGTTTTGGATTAATTAAATTAGTAATGCATGGTTAGGAATTAAACCTAACCTAGGTTTAAATCTTATGGGTTTAATTTAATGAATCTAAGTTTAATTAAACTCGACCCGTTAATGGATCCGACCCGCTCCACTTCTTAACGCCAAGCTGCGTTTCTCGCCATCACTCGTTATTTCCCAAGCATTTCTGGTTCCCGATTTCTTAATTTCCCGACTCTCCTTCTTCTCTTCTCATTCTCGATCCCTTCCTCTTCTCTACCCAAACATCTCTGCCTCCACGCCGCTCACCATCGCCGCGAGAGATCTGCTGCCGCCTAGACACCATAGCCTTGAAATCCCGATCCATCGACGCCACCACCACCTTGTCGTGCTCTGCCGACCCGGACGGCAGCGAGCACCGGTAGCCGCCCTCTTCCACTGGCCACCATCGCCTGCCACATCTCAGCCACGGTTCTACCTCTCTCAATCTCACTCGAGCACCGGCTATTTTTCCCACTCTCTGTTTCTTCCGATTCGACAGCAACAGGTGTTGTCGCCCCATCACAGTTGCATCGCCACAACTCCTCTTTCGATGTCGATTTCGATCTATAATCGCCTTGGATCACATACTCCGATCGAGCATCGTGAGCTCATCTTGCCTTCGACTGTCGTTTTCCCCCTCTCGACCGACACTGAGATCCCAACACTATTGCTTTTCCCTTTTGTAGTCCTAGGGTGCTCGCCTAGTTGCTATCACTGCATTTGTCGTGAATGGATCTCAACTTCCGCCTGTTCCGTGGATTGCCTCCAGTGTCGCCGGCACATTCAATTTCTAGTAATGATCTCGTTTTTTTCTATTTTCCTTTTATTAAAAGTTCTGAGATGGTAGATCAGTAGAAAATTGTGGCATTTGTGATTACAGGTGATTGAGGAGTAAGAAAGTGGATTGAATCTTCCAGATTTGGGTAGGCTATGAGAGGTAAGTACTGATTTGGATTTTTGTGAAAGGGTACTTTAAAGACTTTGTTCCGGATCTGTGTAGGGACTTCACCCGAACAAATCTGATTGATCCAACTATGGATGTCTATGTTGGGATCAAGGAATTGGGCTAGATAAACTAGGTAAGTTTTAGCTTGAATGTAATGAATATGAAATTAGACTTAAAGTAATCTTGTTGGTGGTGGTATTTTTTGTGATATGGATTTCAGTGTATTTATATATATATCTCTGTCATAGATTATGGATAGTGCTACTTTGTAAATGATCAGGTGATTGGGGGAGAGCAGTAGTAGGTTTGGTTCCATGTATCCACCGTGGGGAATTGATACTTTAACTGTAGATTGAGATGTTATTTAGTTAGCTTGATTAGCTATGATTAAATTGATAGTTAGGTACAATGATTAAGAGCTAATGGAAAGAAACTATTCAGTTAGTTGATCGAGATACGAAGTTGATGTAGGATAAGGATTTGATCCTAATATTGGAATTGATAGCACTGTTGGACTTATGAAGAACTTAGATATGTTCCTTGCTCTTTCTTGTAGAATTTTAATTGTGAGAAACTCTTGGACGTGGAGATTTATTGGATATTCTACATATCAGATGGGTAATTTTCTACCCTGGTCAGGTAGTTGTTGATGCATGCAGATTTAGATATATGATCATGTTTTATGATCATATTACCTTGACTCCGCTCTTATTTATTCTTGTGCTTGATACTTTGTCTTTGGCCTATATGCTCTATTGTTGTTATCACATTTCCTTCATCATGATTAGGAGTTATAGATGTGATGTAGGTAAATCTATAAATGCTTAGTTATGTATAAATAGTGGAGTACAGATGATGACCTGATTTATAAATTGGGTAAAAGATCATCCATAAGTAGGTAATATCCTGAACGTAGGGTTGATATCAATACCCTTATATTGCTTGTTTACTATCGATCATGTGTTGTGTAAATGGTCAGATAAATTATGATTAGTTTGTCGCTACAGACCGGTGGTCCTAGCTTATTATGATCAATTGAGTACGACTCTCTACAGGATAGAGAGTGCATCGATCAGATTAGTATGACTCTCTACAAAATAGAGAGTGTTATAATTAGTTGAGTATGACTCTCTGTAGGATAGAGAGTGCGTTGATCAGATTGTTATGACTCTGTGTAGAATAGAGAGTCTGTGGTGGATGTCTGTATGTGTGACTTTGAATTCATGTCATTTGCATGCATGCTGGTGACGTGGTCTCCCTTATGGATTGAGAGGGTCGTCAGTCATCCTGCCTCCACAGTTGCTCATAGGAGGAGTAATCGGTGTGAGGGCAGAGCATTGTGGTACCGCACTCTATCACTATAGATGGTGGTAGTTGGATTTGCATGTCGTTGTCCTGCGTGTGTGGCACTCGACCACTCATGGGTAGTGACTGTCGGAGTGGCCAACAGTAGAGACCCCCATCGTGTAGCTTGCTCTTTATGCTTATATGCTACTCGATCATACTGCCCACTCGGCCACTTGAGAGTAGAGGTTGGTGTTGAGTTGGGACAGTTGTCATGTCGATCCACCGAGGCCACACTGGGGTCATGGTAGCTTTAGGGTGAGCCGGCATGACCATGCATGCTGCATTGCCATGACTTATGGCATTTTACATATTGCCATATATATACATATATGCATGTATATATATATATATATATATATATGGATGATTGTGATTAGTATATATATATAGATGCAGTCTATATATATATGTTTATTGTGATGTTGCATTTGATTGTACTATGCTTGTTGCATTTGGTTGTACATCATCTTCATACATGCTACCCGCATCTGTTATATGGTTGTGTCGGATACCTGTATACTTGTTGGTTAGACTATTGCATTCTTTAACCAGTATTTATGATGTTGTATGGTTTAGATCAGATTTTCTATTATATACATATATTGTGGATATGTGCTCAGGTTTGATAGGTGTAGCGTAGCAGACTTTCAGGTATGTCTTCATTTTACGTTGGCCATTTGGTTAGAAGGTATATGCATGTATATGTTTATCATGTTGGTGTTTACCTGATGTACCTGTAGATTTTTCTATTGAATTACATGTGATATTTGATATATATACATGTTTTTCCTATTACCTGCTGAGTTATACTCACCACCATGGACCCTGGGTTTTTCTGTTGCCCAAGTAACAGATAGAAGTCTTCATGATGGCTTGGAGTTTCACCAGTGATCCATCCCATCTCCTTTTTCCGAGCCTCCCGTGGTTTTTGGTTTATGTTGTGTACTTTAGTTTGTGTCCGATGTTTTATGTACTGTTTGGTACTATGGACTTGTCAGTTAGTGTACACCTATGTTGGTTTTGGATTGTATGTCAGGCATGCGCTGGTTACTAGTCTCAAGGGTCAAAGGTCCACTGTGATTTACCTCCCTTACGATGGCCTGGGGGTGGGCTGGTAGGGGCCGCTAGGTTGGCCGTTCCACTTATGCACAAATGGATTGTATGTCAGTATGTGTGGTTATGGGTGTTTGGTTTTATGTTTTCCGCTATGTTTTTATTCAGTTATGCTTATTATGTTGTGGTTGTGGGCCTAAGGGCCTTGTATTAACAGGATATATTGCCACGTACAGGGGAGATGTTGTCCGTTTGCTTTTCGACACGACATTCTCTCGGGGCGTGACAACTTTAGTGGTATCAAAGCCCTAGGTTCTGCGATGTCATACAATGATTTTAGTTTTGAGTCTTGGATTCTCGGGAGTCGATTTATTTTTCGATTTTGGTTTTCTGAGATGAGACGGACAGCAGCACAAGCTCCAGGCAGCACGAGGTAAGAATTCCTGATGACTTATAGCCTAGTAGATACTTATCTAAACTTGATCAACAGGTGTATACAATCAGAGTTATGACACCTGTACAGACTTGTAGTAGGGGTTGTCCACCGAGGCGACCAACCGGAGTTGCCTTTAGGATTTATACTCCCGGTTTTGTTGGATATGCATTTAGTGTATATAACAGGGAATAACCTGTAGTATGTTGGTTATTATTCGTAATCATGGTTTGAGTTGACCATGGGAATGACCTGTTGAGTCTGTGAGCCTTGAACCTATGTCAAAAAGGTGAATTTCCTTTGAGAGTCGATTAATACCGAGTCGGAAAGCAGGAGTCAAGTCGTCATATTTCTTGTGAAAATCAAAGACTACAGTCTTGGGGGTTTTCACTAATTATGCTAGTCAGATCATTACCTGTTGGGTAATGGACAAGATGAGTAGGCTATTGTTGATGCAGATAGCGGAAGGCTAGTTTATGGTGTTTCATAGGGATTTTGATCCCTGAGTTGTTCGTACTGGGTTGTATAACTTTGAAGGTACTTTTGAGTACTTAACTTGGATTATATAAAGGAAGTAGAGTTAGTTAAATATCATTATCGAGATTAAGCCGGTACTTGGTGGAAGATGTAGAAAATAATCTTCGGAGAATAATATATCACTTATCATGGTTAGTGATGTTGAGAGAGAGTATTTCCCTGTGTCACTTTCTATGACACATTGTAGGGAATTCTTGAGCTTCAAGTAGGGTGATATTCGGTAACGAGAATACCATGCAAAGTCGTTAGACTTGTAGAGTTTATGCTCACCTAATAGCTCAAGAATGTGAATGGATGTTTCAAGCCACCCACGGTTATTGGCTTGCTTTTGGATTAAAATGACTGGATCTTCTATCAGATCCTGTCGGAAGACACTAGATTGAGTCAAGAGTTTAGAAATGACTTCGTACAAATGTTTAGGAGATGAAGATCGATAAGAAGACATTGCAAGTCAGATGTTTGAATGAGAAGCCTCCGAATGTTAGATAAAAGGAGCAAGATCGGAGTCATAAGCCACGAGCTACTATCGGAGAGTTTTTCCGATCAAAGAAGACCAACTGCTGATCGTCAGAACTGTCTGATATTATCAGCGAAGTCAGAACAAAGACTCCGAAGGGATTATGTGCGTGCAGTGCAGATCACGAAGACACGCGAAGTCAGATTATTCATTGGATCAGTTCATCTATGGCTATTGTAAGCAACCAGTACAGTTGAGGAGGTATATTTTGAAGACTCAGTTGAAGACTATCGATGGTATTTCGGGAAGATGATGCATAGTATCGACAATAGAGATCATCACAGAAGATTAGGTTATCTCACCAGCAGCGACCTATTACCTCAGGCGTGGTTAGAGTTCCGTGATACTTCCCTTCAAGTGAAGTGATTTACTCAGCAGTATCAGCAGAAGACATCGTAGAAGACTCATGCAGACAATAACAACAGTTACCCCCCCCAGATGTGGATTGGCTTTGTATAGAGGAGAGAGTATACGACAATGGTCGTATCTATTCGGTATTCTACAGTTGCAGCTCGTAGGATTAAGTGATGGGATCAGATGATCTAGAAAGATCCCCAGGTCATTCATCGCAGAAATGCGACCACTTTATCGCGGACTCGTTGAATTTGATCTTGTTCTCTTCAGAGAAAGGCTGAGACCTACGGGGAGCCTTTGGATCGGATCGGCAGATAATTGATCATTCAAGGTATTACTTTAGTTTACCCTCTGGGTTAATATATTGAGAGATACTTGTAGTTTACAGGTATCCTTGTCTAGAACATTTTTAGTTCGGATTAGAAGGGTTCCTTTACATCGACTTGTGAGTTGGTTGTATCTCTACCGTCAGGTGAGATGTGGACCAAAAATTAAGAAGTCAAGAGATATCCTTAGACTTTGATAGACATACTTTTACTGTAGACATATCCTTACGGATGGTCAAATTGTTGAGATTATGGTATGATTTGTTGGTGTAATCGGCCCAGGTCACGATTGACCGGACTCGAGTTTGACTCAAGCGATGTTTTAATGTTTGACATGAAGGTTTGACATTGATGTCTGATAATGTGTTGAAGATATTGTTGGTGCAATCGACCCGGGTCTCATGATTGACCGAACTCGAGTTTGACTCGAGGGAGATTTTGATGGTTGACTGGGGTTGACCATGTCATCGAAAGTCCAAGTCTTGAGTACTTGGCATGTAAAGTCCAAGCATGGGTCTTGGCAAGAAAAAGTCCAAGCATGGGTCTTGGCATGGAAAGTCCAACATGGGTTGGCAAGGGAAAGTCCAAGCTTGAGTCTTGGCATTTGAGAAGTCCAAGGGGTTTGATATTGGCGGCGTAAAGTCCAAGCAGGAGTCTTGGCAGCATAAGTCCAACGGTTGGCGGTGTAAAGTTCAAGCGGAGTCTTGGCAGCGTAAGTCCAATGTGCCTTGGCGGTGTAGACACCGTTAGCATGACATAGCCAATGGAAGTACCTGAAGGCTAGCGTATGGATAAATAAGTCATGGATGACTTGGAGGGATCCGATAGGCGCGAGGCTGACGGAGGTGGCTAGAAGGCTTAGGTCTAGGCTAAGGGTGGTCTAGCAAGTATGGGGACACCATACTTGAGGTTAAAACCTCATGTTTGAGGATGGCAGTCGACTGACAATATGACCAGTTTGACTGCCATGAGCGACTAGAGTTCGACTGCCGGTTAAGGGCTAAAAATGCCTTGGCGATCGGTGATCGATTGATCGATCGATTGCCATGGATGGCGATCGGCATTCGGGGTTTTTCGGTCGCGACCATAGAAGCGCCGTGGCCATTGGGCGGTAGAATGCACGTTAGCGATCGGGTGATGTCATCAGTCGACTGCCATGAGATCCGTTGGAATTTTTCAGCATGGATCAAGTCATTGTCTCACAACAACAGTGTTAGCAGTCGACTGGTAGGCGGAAATCCAGCCCGATATAGGTTAAAAGGAAGTTGTTTGTGGAGATTCCGACATTGGTTCTTTGGGAGCTTACTTGAGGTGATTTGAAGGCAAATTGCAGGTGCATTTCAGGGTCCTTCAACCTCATCCAAGCAACCAACAAGCAAAGCGCTCAAACCCTAATTTGTAAAGTGTTCTTTACATTTCATTCATATTTTGCTTGTATTTCTTTGTATTGCTTTTGTAATACTTGTACTAGGTTTCTCCACCTCCAGATTGTTCCGAGAATGAGCTATTTGTTATAGTGGTGGTGTTTGCATCGCTAGGGCTCTTACAATCCCAATCCGTGGAGTAGGAACCGTTTGGTTCCGAACCACATTATATTACGTGTTGTGTTTGTGTGTTTGTATTTGTTTTATATTTTCTATTATTTCCGCTGTGTAGCAAGCACACAAAAGAATTCCTCCATCTACGACGTACACGCTATTCACCCCCCCCCCTCTAACGGTCACCGTATCCTCTACAATTGATATCAGAGCTAGGAGCTCTTCACCAGCTTCACATCCGAGGAAGCACGCTAGAGGGAAGAAGATGGATTTCCAAGAAAGATTGGGTGACGATGTCAACATTCCACCATCCTTCGACCGCAAATATTTCACGTATTGGAAAGGTAGAATGATGCATTTTCTAATGTCTGACTTTGACAATTGGATTAGTGTCTTAGTAGGTTTCAACACTCCAAAATATGAAGAAGGAAGAAAAATCAAGAAGGATTGGAGTCAAGACCAACTCCGATATTACAACATCAATAAGAAGGTAATGGGTATTTTGCTTAATGTGATCCCTAATGACATTTTGATCAAGATAGGGGATTGTAAAGACGCCAAGGAGCTATGGAGTAAATTGGCAAAACATTATGAAGACCCATCACTGGTCCAAGAAGAAGAGGAAAAAGAAGAGTGCTCATCGGCTCAATCGGAGGAGACCGAGGAAGCAAGCACATCATCCTCACAAGTAAGTGAGGATTCAGAAGTTGATAGGGAGTCAATCTCTGAATCGATGGAAGAAGAGGGAGAATTGGAGGAGACCTCCACCTCTAGGATTGAGGGGGAGGAGATTAGGGCATCCTCAATACCGGAACAACAAGAAGAAACATCTGCATCTGGTCGAGAGGAAGAGTAAGCTCAAGAGATCCTCACCACGATTCTAGGTAACACGAGCATGTTGATTAAAAATAAAAATGATATAATATGCTTTGAGTGTAGGGAATCCGGGCACTATAAGAGTAAGTGCCCGAAAAGAGTAAAGAAGACTCCACCGGTGCCTAAAAGTCAAAAAAAGTCAAAGGATGCCAGTGTCCCTATCAAGAAGACCAAGGAGCTCGTAGTATGCTTCAAGTGTCACCAAAAAGGGCATTATAGGAGTCAATGCCCTATGGGGAAGAAGAAGGGGCAAGAAGGAGCAACACATGTAGGGGGAGTCTCTAAGACAAACCCCAAGGTATATCTAAATAATGTTTTTTCTTTAATTATAGGCATGCTAGAAATAATTTTAGCAATCTTGCAATTTATCATAAAGACCATGCTAAAAATAAGGAATATTGTTTAGGAGCTAAGAAGGTCAACCTTAGATATAAGGAGAAATTTGGGACTAATGTCCCTAAAAATATTTTATCTGAGGCATCTATTAGAAAATTTGAAGACCACCTAGGTTTTAACTCCAAGAATTCTAGACATATGCCTAGGAAGGGCAAAAATGATCATAGAAACAATGAACCCACAAAATTAGAGAAATTAGAATTAGAGAACCGCCTTGAGGTCAAGGCTTGAGAAGTTGGAAAAAACCTTTGCAAAAATGACAAATCAAATGCAAATGTCAAATGGTCAAAGTCAAGGGTCTAGATCTAAGAGTCAAACCCTAGGGCCTAAGAAACAAGGATCATCCAAGGGCAAGCAAGGTTTGGGTCCCAAACCTAAGCCTAAGGTGACTTATCATAATGTTCCATTTGATTATGGAACTAAAACTAGGTCTAGGAAGACCAAGGTTACTAGGGAAGTCATCCCTAAAGGTAACCAAGACATGTACCTAGTGGCTAGGGTTTCTAGGAAACCTAGGGAAGCTACTAAGAAGGTTACAAGGGGAGTCACCCCTAGAATTAACCTAGGCAAGACCACAATGACCAAGTCTAACAAGCCTAGAAGGGTCATTAGGAGGGTATCTAGAGAGGTCATCCCTAAGAAATACCTAGTAAACCCTAGGAGCTCAAATAGATTTTGGGTTCCTAAGAGCATGATCGATTCACGCTAGATGGGTTTAGGTGTGTCAACCTTAAATGGATAGGTAGTTAACCTAACCATGGTAAAAGTGGCACTTTAGGTCATTTCCAAGGTTATGGGTATCTTGGAAATAGATTTGATTTTTAATCCTAAAAGATTTTAGGGTGTGCCAATATATTTTTGGAATTATGAAAAATCAATTAAATTAGCACAATTTAAGTTTGAGATCTTGGTGTGCCATGTTGGGTTTTTGGCACATTTTGGGAAATTTAGGTAATATGGCAAAATATACTTAATTATATCAAATGGAAATTAATATTAAAATTTGGATATTATTATACCTATACATTTTGTTTGTCATGCTTTGTTTGTCATATAACATGTCATGACATCATATTTATTTTTAATCATTTAATATGTCATGATCATGTTTAGGATTAAGGTTTAATGTCATGTATTTTTAGATTATATCATATGTCATGACATCATGATCATTGGTCATGCTTTATTTATGTTATCATTTATGTCATGATCATTCATGCATTTAATTTGATTAAAATTGACTCAAGGACAATGGCATGACTTGAAGTCCTATTTATAAGGGAATCAAGTAGGGTTGTCTTAGAAAAATGCATGAAACCCTAGATTAGGATGAACAAAACTCACATCTCACATCACATTGACTTGTGTGTATTTTACACACTCTAGATACATGTGAGATGCTAGGATATGAGTTAAGTTCAAGGTGCATAGTTTTTGCATCTAGATGAACTAAAACTCATCTTATCGTAATGGTGGATCATTGGGAAAGCTAGTGTACAAGTCATGTACATTGAGCCCAAGGAACATGATCCAATATAGGTTTTCAAAAATATTTTAAAATCATTTTAGAAAATGTTGGTGAAGTCTATCTTTTGATAGCAATCACCATTGATGAAATTGATACAAAGTGAGCTAAAACATTGAAGTTTTTCTTCACTTTTGAACTTTGTATCAATTTCAATATTTTATGGGTAAAATATTTTTCAAACATTTTTCACCCATTGTATTACTTATATGTAATGTACGTATGAATTTTCATGATTTTTCAAAATATGTAGAATTACTTATGCTTTTTCAAAACTCAATTTCTGAAACTGAATTTGGGTAGTTTCAATTATCAGTCGACTACCGCTTGATGGCAGTCGACTGATGAAAGGCAGTTCGACTAATAACTGTAAGTAGTCGACTGTCAATACTGATTTCGAGAAAACATGATATGTTTAGCCCATTTTCAACTATGGTAAGGTTCCCTAACCACTCCTAACCCTAGGATATGCTTTAGGAAGCATTATAAAGGGTGAAAATCCATTGGATATGGATTAGGAGAGTTGTTAGGGTGTTGTATCAAATTTAAGGTATGGGAAAGTTCAATGATGAACTTTAGACCTTATTTTTTATGGTTTAGAGTTCCTATTTCCTTAGGGACTTCCCAAGGACATTGTTGGTGCAATAGTCAAGGGGGAGCAAGCCTTTAAAGGGAGGTATCCATCATAGGATGATGGATAGTATTTTTCCTCATGAGGGGGAAATGAGAATTTTGAGATACCCAATTTGGAAATTGAGAGAGTGTGTAGGATTGCCTCTCTTAAGTGATATGGGACTTATCACTAGGAAGATTGTAGGCATCCTAGATATTTTAGGACCAAGGGAGAGATTATAAGATCTCATTGGGACATGAGACATTGACCTCCTTGGAGAGAACCTTTTTGATGTTAGTCAAAAAGAGGGAGAATATTTGAGGAGAATATTTTGGAGAATTTATAGGATTATCAATTTGGGATAATTGGTAAAGAGATTTGAGTTAGTGTTCTAACTCAAAGGTATGTGGTTTTGTCAAACATCAAAAAGGGGGAGATTGTTGGTGCAATCGGCCCAGGTCATGATTGACCAGACTTGAGTTTGACTCGAGCGATGTTTCGATGTTTGAAATGAAGGTTTGACATTGATGTCTGATAATGTGTTGGGTAGATTGTTGGTGCAATCGACCCGGGTCATGATTGACCGAACTTGAGTTTGACTCGAGGGGGATTTTCATGGTTGACTGGGGTTGACCATGTCATGGAAAGTCCAAGTCTTGAGTACTTGGCATGTAAAGTCCAAGCATGGGTCTTGGCAAGGAAAAGTCCAAGCATGGGTCTTGGCATGGAAAGTCCAACATGGGTTGGCAAGGGAAAGTCTAAGCTTGAGTCTTGGCATTTGAGAAGTCCAAGGGGTTTGATATTGGCAGCGTAAAGTCCAAGCGGGAGTCTTGGCAGCATAAGTCCAATGGTTGACGGTGTAAAGTCCAAGCGGAGTCTTGGCAGCGTAAGTCCAATGTGCATTGGCGGTGTAGACACCGTTAGCATGACATACCCGATGGAAGCATCTGAAGGTTAGCATATAGATGAATAAGTCATGGATGACTTGGAGGGATCTAATAGGCGTGAGGCTGACGAAGGTGGCTAGAAGGCTTAGGTCTAGGCTAAGGGTGGTCTAACAAGTATGAGAACACCATACTTGAGGTTAAAACCTCATGTTTAAGGTTGGCAGTCGACTGGCAATATGGTCGATTCGACTACCGTGAGTCGACTAGAGTTTGACTGTCGATTAAGGGCTGAAAATGCCTTGGCAGCCGACTGATCATTGGATCAGTCAACTGATGGCAGTCGACTTCCATGGATGGTAGTCGACTGCTGGATGGGGTTTTTTGGTCGCGACCATAGAACACTTCGTAGACGACTGGGCAATCAGTTACGAACATTAGTAGTCGACTGGTGATGTCATCAGTCGACTACCAAGAGATTCGTTGAAATTTTTTCAGCATGGATCAAGTCGTTGTCTCACAACAACAGTGTTAGCAGTCGACTGCCAGACAAAAATCCAGCTTGATGCAGGTTAAAAGGAATATGTTCGTGGAGATTCCAGCATTGGTTCTTTGGGAGCTTACTTGAGGTGATTTGAAGGCGAATTGCAGGTGCATTTCAGGGTCCTTCAACCTCATCCAAGCAACCAACAAGCAAAGCGCTCAAACCCTAATTTGTAAAGTGTTCTTTACATTTCATTCATATTTTTCTTGTATTTCTTTTGTATTGCTTTTGTAATACTTGTATGAGGTTTCTCCACCTCCGGATTGTTCCGAGAAGGAGTTATTTGTTATAGTGGTGGTGTTTGCATCGCTAGGGCTCTTACGAGCCCAATCCGTGGAGTAGGAATCGTTTGGTTCCGAACCACGTTATATTGCGTGTTGTGTTTGTGTGTTTGTATTTATTTTGTATTTTCTATTATTTCTGCTGCGTACTAATACAATTGTAGCAAGCACGCAAAAGAATTCCTCCATCTATGACGTACACACTATTCACCCCCCCTCTAGCGGTCACCGTATCCTCTACATGATTATGTCTCTAAGATGTGCGAATAATCTGGGAGTATTTGGATGTAGTTTTGGACGAACTCCTAGGCTTGTCGCTGCATAGGCAAGTGGAGTAGGCGATCAGAGTGATTTCGAAGATAGTGTCGATATTGAATAGCTCATACGAGGGATAATTTTGTTGATATCAGTGTTGCTAAACACTATGGAAATTTGAAGAATGTAAGTTGCAATTATAGGAGATGTTGGAGGGGATATTTATCTGTCCCAGTATTTCTCCTTGAGAAGATCCGGAACTCTTTGTTAAAAGAGAGATGGACCTTCAAGATTATGCATCGATTATCGATGATGGAATGCAATAGTTATTGAAAGTGAATATCCTTCGTTGTGGATAGATGATCTGTTTAGATCAGCTAAGGACACTTGTGTATACTCCAGGGTTGATTTACGACTGGAGTGTTGATATTGTAGTGACATGATGTTATACAATTATCATTGTCGTTGTGATGATTGATATGTCATCAGTGTAGAGTAAAGAGAATGCAGGTGTGTAAAGATGATAATTTCATACTTGGTATGAATTTTATGAGTTTTGATTAAGTTGTTAGACTATTTAACGATTTAGTCACCCCTGGATTTGAGAATCGTGTATTCTGGACACGATTGGATCAGGTTGTGGTCGTTGGAGTTGTGTAACTTGGCCATTGTTGATGGTGGTAGTTGGAGTTAAGCACTCGACCACTGTAGATGGTGGTTTCCTTGTATTGATTTGGTTATTCCTGTGAATATGGATGGATGCTTCTAGCGTTACTATACCACAGATTTGTTTGACCAAAAGGGTAATGAAATTCACTTGGTTGGAAGCTTGTGAAATTAGGTTCCAGGACCTAGATGGAGATTGACGTTTGCATCAGTGTTAGTTAATCCTTCCGATGTGGATGGAAGGGTATTATATGCAGATGCATCGCTTCAGTGAATGGAGCGATTCCGATGTTGTTGAATGAAGCGTATCTTAAGCTTACGACAGTTGAGGAACTGTGAGACAAGCTGTCACATACATGACGTGGACTTAGTGGATGTTATCCTGATTTGTGGATGTATGGAGCAGGAATGCTCATGGGATTTTGAAAAGCTACTGTAGAATTGCTGGAACGCGAACAGTTGCAACATGTGAGATTGGTCGCCATAGTCTCCCATGCACTTACAGAGTGTGTGGTGGAGTAGATTTTGGACAGTAGATGGACTTCTCTGGTGAGAAGATAAATTTCCCGTCTCTAATATGGATATGTGTTCTGGATATGCATCCACTTAAGAAAGAGTTGCTACAGGAGGCACATTATTTGAGATTTGCTATACATTCTGGTGGTACTTGGACGTACCAAGATTTGAAATGCTTATACTGGTAGAATGGTACAAAAGAGATAGTGCAGACTTGGTTGCTCGATGTTCAGTATGTCGACGGGTAAAGGTTGAACATTAGAAACCCGCTGGATTACTTCAGAAAATTCTAATTCCAGAATGGAAATGGGAGCATATCACTATTGATTTCATTACGGGATTGCCCATAACCCGTAAAGGACATGATGCGATTTGGGTGATCGTGGATCGACTAACCGAATCAGCAATCTTTCTGCCTATTCGTGGGTCGAATCCGTTGGATCGTCTGGCAGAGTTGTACTACCGAGAGATTATCAAGCTGCATAGAGTACCTTTAGGTACCATATCTGATAGAGATTCGCGATTTACCTTGTGATTCTGGTAGAGTCTACATCAGACCATGAGCATAGAGCTTCGACTTAGTATGACGTTTCATCCACAGACAGATGGATAGTCTGAGCATACCATTTAGACATAGGAGGATTTATTGAGATCCTGTGTCAGGGATTTCAGTGGCAGTTGGGAGGATCACATTCCTTTAGTGGAATTTGCCTATAATAATAGTTATCCCTCCTCTATTCAGATGGCCCTTTCGAGGCATTATACGGCAGACCCTGTAGAACTCCCATGTTGTGGGAGGAAGTCAGGGAACGACAGCTATTGGGGCCATAGAGCATTCATCATGATGTAGAGTTGATGCGTGTCATCAGACGATGATTATCGGAGGCACATGATCGGCAGAAGAGTTATGTCGATCGGAGGCAAAGACCTTTAGAATTCTCAGTCGGGGATTATATATTCCTACAAGTTTCACCCACCAAAGGAGTCAAAAGCTTTGGGTTAAAAGGAAAGTTAACTCCACGCTACATTGGTCCATCTGAGATATTGGAGCGGATTGGGGGTGTAGCTTACCGATTGGCTTTACCTCCGACACTTGCGGGTGTTCACAATGTATTTCATGTTCCTATGCTGAGGAAATAGGCACGCTTTCAGATCATGTTCTGAAAGGGATTCCGATTCCATTTCAGCCTAATGCGACTTATGAGGAGATTCCAGTGCGAATTCTTGGTCGCAAGGAGCGATAGTTGCGGAACAAAACCATCCGACTCATAAATGTTGGATGGCAGCATCATACAGATGAGGAGGCTACGTGAGAGTTGGATGATATTATCCGAGCTCGGTACCCTCATCTAGTCACTTGAGGTGTGTGATTTTTTCCAAATACTTGAGGTGGTTGTTGTGACATCTCGTACTCGTACATGAGTTGGAAATTTGGGGACCAAATTTTTATTAGTGGGGGAGAATGTAAGATATCGGAGAAAAAAAATATATAATAAAATAAAATATAATAATTCTTGTTAATTAGGAAAATATCCTATGGAATTTTCTAGGAATTTTTAGAAATTTTATTGGACTTAAATGGAAATTTCTATGACAGTTGTGGGGAAAGATTTAATAGGCTTTGGGAAAGCCTGTTTTGGATTAATTAAATTAGTAATGCATAGTTAGGAATTAAACCTAACCTAGGTTTAAATCTTATGGGTTTAATTTAATGAATCTAAGTTTAATTAAACCCGACCCATTAATGGATCCAACCCGCTTCACTTTTTAACGCCAAGCTGCGTTTCTCGCTGTCGCTCGTTATTTCCCGAGCGTTTCTGGTTCCCAATTTCTTAATTTCCCGACTCTCCTTCTTCTCTTCTCATTCTCGATCCCTTCCTCTTCTCCGCCCAAACATCTCCGCCTCCACGCCGCTCGTCGCCGCCGTGAGAGATCTGCTGCCGCCCCGATGTCGCAGCCTTAAAATTCTGATCCATCGACGCCACCGCCTCCTTGTCATGCTCTGTCGACCTGGATGACAGCGAGCGCCAGTAGCCACCCTCTTCCACTGGCCGCCATCGCCTGCCTCATCTCAGCCACGGTTCTAGCTCTCTCAATCTCACTCGAGCGCCGACTATTTTTCCCCCTCTCTATTTCTTTCGGTCTGACGGCAACAAGTGTTGCCGCCCCATCACAGCTGCAGTGCCACAACTCCTCTTCTGACACCAATTTTGATCTACAGTCGCCTTGGATCACATACTCCGATCGAGCATCGTGAGCTCATCTTACCTTCGATCATCATTTTACCCCTCTCAACCGACACCGAGATCCCAACACTGTTGCTTTTCCCTTTTGCAGTCCTAGGGTGCTCGGCTAGTTACTATCACTGCATTTGCCGTGAATGGATCTCAACTGCCGCACGTTCCTTGGATTGCCTCCAGTGTTGCCGACACATCAAATTTCTAGTAATGATCTTGTTTCTTTCTATTTTTCTTTGATTAAAAGTTCTGAGATGGTAGATCAGCAGAAAATTGTGGCATTTGTGATTACAGGTGATTGAGTAAGAAAGTGGATTGAATCTTCCAGATTTGGGTAGGCTATGAGAGGTAAGTTCTGATTTGGATTTTTGTAGAGAGTCATACTATTGCATTCTTTGACCAGTATTTATGATGTTGTATGGTTTAGACCAGATTTCCTGTTATATACATATATTGTGGATATGTGCTCAGGTTTGATAGGTGTAGCGTAGCAGACTTTCAGGTATATCTGCATTTTACGTTGGCCATTTGGTTAGAAGGTATATGCATGTATATGTTTATCATGCTAGTGTTTACCTGATGTACCTGTAGATTTTTCTATTGAATTACATGTGATATTTAATATATATACATGTTTTTCCTATTACCTGCTGAGTTATACTCACCACCACAGACCTTGGATTTTTCTGTCGCCCAGGTAACAGGTAGAAGTCTTCGTGACGGCTTGGAGCTTCGCCAGCGATCCATCCCATCTCCTTTTTCTGAGCCTCCCGTTGTTTTTGGTTTATGTTGTGTACTTTAGTTTGTGTCCGATGTTTTATGTACTGTTTGGTATTGTGGACTTGTCAGTTAGTGTACACCTATGTTGGTTTTGGATCATATGTGTGGTTATGGGTGTTTGGTTTTATGTTTTCTGTTGTGTTTTGATTTAGTTATGTTTATTATGTTGTGGTTGTGGGCCTAAGGGCCTTGTATTAACAGGATATGTTGCCACGTACATGGGAGATACAGTCTGTTTGCTTTTCGACACGGCACACTCTTGGGGCGTGACACTAAGCGAATGGCTATATAAGTCTCTTCATCTGATGAAGATATATGGACTACTCTAAATCCACTTTCTCTGGCCCATGAAGATCCATCCATAAAAATGTTCCATTCACTTTCCTCCTCCTTTCCTTTTGTCGAACTATTTTCCACACCCAATGGCACCTCAGCTAGAAAATCAGCTAGCGATTGAGCCTTGATTGCAGTTTGGGGATGATAGTAAATGTCATACTCACTTAGCTCCACAACCCACTTGGCTAATCTCCCTAAAGAATTTTGTTTAGTAACTACCCGACCCAATTCACTATTTGTCAGCACATTCACCGGGTGAGCCAAGAAATATGGCCTCAGCTTGCGGGTAGTCAGGATTAGTATATACTCCATCTTTTATAATTCAATATATCTCAACTTGGCCCCCTTCAGTATGTGACATGTATAATAAATAGATTGTTGTTGCACACCTTTCTGCCTCAATAAAACTGAACTAATTGCTCCCTCAGATACAGCTAGGTATACCCACAACGGTTCTCCCGAAACAGGTTTAGCTAGCAACGGGAGTCCCGCTAGGTACTTCTTCAAATCTTGGAAAGCTTGCTCACATTGCTCATCGCATTAAAACCGAGTAGCCTTCCTCAGAATCCGAAAAAAGGGTAACCCCTGATCTGCTGACCTAGCAATAAATTGAGATAATGAAACAATCCTTTTTACTAACTTATAGGTTTCCCGTTGGGTTAGTGGGTGACTTCATATTACACGATGCCTGAACTTTCTCCAGGTTAGCCTGCAATCCCTTCTCTATCACAGTGTATCCCATGAACTTTCCACTCTTTACCCCAAATAAACACTTCTTTGGGTTCAGCTTAATATTGTAGCATTTGAGGGTAGAAAAAGTTTCCTCCAAATCTTGTCATCAACGTATACTTCCACATTCCTAACCTTTTGTTTAGCGAATATCTTGTCCATTAACCTTTGATAAGTGGCTCCAGCATTTTTTAGCCCAAAGGGCATCACTACATATGTGTACAACCCTCCATACGCCCCGAAGTTGACCCTCCTTCTATCCTCCCGAGCTAATGGGGTTTGATAATACCCTTGATAAGCATCCATAAGTAATACAACTTCATATCCCACAGTAGAATCCACCAACTGATAAATATGAGACAATTGACAATAATCTTTAAGGCATGCTTTATTTAAATCATAAAAATCAATACACATTTTCCATTGCTCAAAGGAATTAGGGACTAACACTACATTTGATACTCACTCGGGGAATTAAATTTATTTTATGTGCCCAGCCTTCAGTAGCTTATGCTCCTCTTCAGCGATGATCTTGTCCTTCTCCAGCCCAAAGTGTCGCCTCTTTTGCTGGATAGACTGTGCTCCAAGGATGATGTTCAGATGGTGCTCTGCAACTCGGGGATCGATTCCGGTCAGATCATGCACGTTCCCAGTGAAGATATCTTCATTTCTTTGCAGACAAGCAATGAGTTCTTCCTTCACCTCCAGCTGTTGCGCTATCCGAGCCACCTTCCCTAGAGCTATTTCCACAGTTTACCCTTCTTCTAACTTCTCCCTCTTGGGCAGGGTTTCCTCTAGAATATATGCTTCTGGAACGACAATGGCCTTCCCCTTGGTGTCTTCCACTCTAGCTTTTTCTTGTCGTCCCTTACCATTTGCACATAATAGCTCCGAGCTATTTTTTGTTCGCCTCAGACTTCCCCAATGAGTTAGCCCACTGGAAATTTTATCTTCTGGTGATAAGGAGAAGCCACTGCCTGAAAAACTGACAAAAATGGACGTCCAAAAATAGCATTATAAGCAGAAGGGGCATCCACCACCAGGAAGGAGGTCATGTTGGTCTTCTAACTCGTCCTCATCCCCAAAGTAAGGGGTAGAGTTATCAGCCCTAAAAGGTGCACCACATGCCCAACAAACCCAAAAATGGGGTTGATATATTCTCCAACTGGGCATTCCCGAGATGCATCTGGTTGAAAGCGTCTTGAAAGAGAATGTTAACTGAACTTCCTGAGTCCACCATGACTCGAGCCACCTCATAATTTGCTAGCAAAACCCTAACTACTAGGGCATCAGCATGGAGAAAAAGAATAACTTGAAGATCCTCAAGTCCAAAATATATCCAAGGTGTATTTTGAGCAGCTCGGTCTCCTCCAATGGATAAACTCTCCAACATGCGAGCATGGGATTTTCGAGCTCCGTTGGAATCTCCATCGGTAGGTCCTCCTACAATAACATTAATAACCCTACTAATGGGGGCATCACTTGCAGTACCTAAAGTCCTTTCATTTGCTGATCCTTCTTGAGGGGCAACTTCAACATGGGGTGGTACCTGTCTTGATAGAGGAAGGACTTGGGGCCTTCTGTTATAAGGCCTAGGGTGAACAACATTAAATTGGCATCCTCTCTCAGTAGATCCTCTGAATTGGGGTTGTAAGTGCGGATGATTAGCTTTGATACACTCTAATTCACTCTACAACTTGAAGCACTTATCGTTGACATGTACGTAGTCCATATGGTACTGACAAAAATAAGGAGTTGGAGGATTACGGGGAACTCCTCTATACCCTACAGGGCATTGTAGAACACCTTGTTGGTCATATATTTCCATTTCCCCGCTCCTCTAGGTTCAAGGAAAGGGTAGAGCTTCAGTAGCCATAACTCGGAGGGGAGGGTGAGGATGACCTTCTATCCTGAGAGGTCTAGGATGAGGCACTTCAGGCAGAAAAGGCCTAACATACTCCCTTCTGGGAGGTCCCCGCTGAGCAGGGGGAGGATTTCTTTCTACTAGGGTGGAGGTGGACTTCTTCTCAGCTCTCCTTACTTGTAACCCCTCTTACTCATTGATATATTCTTCTGCACGGCCAAGAAATTCTTTGTAACTAGCAGCTAGCCTCTGCAACAGGGAGCTGAGGAACGGTCCTTCCTTAAGACCATGGAGAATAGCAAGTCTTAAAAAGTCAGGTGTTGTTGAGGGTATTTCCCGGGCAATAGTAGTAAAGTGATGTATATAACCTTTTAGAGATTCAGCTGCCTCTTGCTTTAAGTGAAGTAAAATGGAAGTGTCATGCTTATACTTTTTACAACTAGCAAATGTTTAAAAAAAACTCTCTTTAAATCTGCAAAAAAAGGTAATAAAGCTAGGAGGTAGAGATTTAAACCAGCTCTCGGCAGATGCCTTTAAGGTGATGCAGAAGGCCCGACATTTGAGAGCATTAGTGTAGCAATGGAGGGAAGCTACACCTTCAAATTGAGACAAATGTTCCTCGGGATCAGAAGTACCATCATACATCCCCACCTACATATTGCAAAAGTGGGTTGGTGGCAGTTCTAGGACTATATTTTCCGTAAAGGGGTAAGGCTCATAAGGTTCTGGAGCCTTTGTAGAATGACTTTCTCCCTGATCCTCCCGTCTCACCGGCGGTATAGGGAAAGGATATTGATACACTCCCCCTCGCTAATCCTTCTCCACGCAACACCTCCGTCTCTTGGGGACCGGGAAAAGGGATGTGAGAGGGTCCTTCGGGTGGAGGCTCCCTCTGAGAGGGTTCACCATAATGAGGATGGAGATATCCCATCCTTCATCTTTCTCTTTCCAAAGCTTCAGAGATTGTCATATCTATCAGAACTTTCAGCTGGGACGACAGCAAAGTAACGAGAGTTTCTTCCACAGAAGAAGCTGTAGGAGGAGGGATCTCTTGCAAATGCATCCTCACGTCTTGTTCAGCAAAAATGTTCCCACAAACGGTGCCAACTGATGCGGCATAAATTTTCTGCCTCCTTTGGAACGAGGATGTCAGGGGGCTTGGGGGGGTCCTCTCCGGCCGCAACAGTAAATGAAAGAGTGATGACAAGAGATTTAACGTTGTTTGAAATTCAAATTCCTACTCCATAGGTAAGCTCTAGAGTGAGCTTCGGTGCTAGACACCTTTATTATAATCCCTCATTCTCGGAAGTACTTCCAGAGGTGGAGAAACCCCTTATAGATAAAAGCTTATACAAAGTAAAAGAAAATGAGACTCGTATGATTCTCCTCCTTCCTCCGTCCAAGATGGTTCTTCTCCTACAACAGTGAGTCTCCATTGAGAAAGCTAATCGGTCACCGAGAGAGAGAGAGAGAGAGGGAGAGAAGGTCGAAGGGTCCCAGAGAATCCAAGAGGCAAAGCCCCTTCTTCTTCCTTCATTCCTTTATACTTGCCGCCCCTGAAGCCAGCTATCGTGTGGCAAACCATCCGGTTCACCATCCACCTGGAGGGCTATGCAAGTCTAAAGAATAATGCTGTTATGATATTGGCGAACGAGGGCTACCAAGAATCTTCTGTGGGGACTACTAGGGGCATTGGTTTGTTATGCTGCATAACAAACTCTCATGATAAAACATAATAAGAAGCACCCTCCCCTCCCTTTCTTTACCCTCACCTTACCACTGGGCCCTTCTTTCCCCTAGTCACTTCTTCTTATCACCATCCCAACTTTGCTCTGTTTCCCGAGTTACCCTGTTACCGATTTGACTCATTTTCCTGGCTAACTTTCCTACACCATTCTGGCCATTTAAGCCGAGGTGCATATAACTCGACTCGGCCCTCCGTGTTTTTGGAGCTGAATGCTCCAAGTTATGTTTTGGTGTTTGACAAAGGTTTAAGTAATGTGAGAAATCCAAAGGTGAACCTTGGCTAAAAGTACAAGAAGGGTAATTTCTTGGCAGTTAGAAAATTCCTTGCGGGAGTGGCAAGATGAAAAGTCCAAGAAGGATAATTCCTTGGCAGTTGGAAAATTCCTTACGGGAGTGGCAAGGTGAAAAGTCCAAGAAGGGTATTTCCTTGGCAATTGGGAAATTCTTTGCGGGAGTGGCAAGGTGAAAAGTCCAAAAATGGATGATGGTCGAAGTCTTGGCAAGTAAAGGGTCTCTAGGTAGAGTCTTTACTAGGTGTATTTCAGTCTTAGAGTTGACTGAATCAGTGGGTCTTAAGGACAACAATGAATTGACACCTCAACTATTGTCCTTACTGTATTTATCAGGGGTGGAAAGTTGACGTTGGCCAGAGAACTCGTCTTGTGCAGGATGAGTCACAGTCGAGGCAACACCTCGACAGATCCTGTGCAGAAGCAAGCCGAGCTCGACTAGCATCTCGACTTCTGTAGGGTAAGTTGCAGTCGAGGCAGCACCTTGACTAATCCTGTGCAGAAGCAAGCCAAGCTCGACTGGCGTCTCGACTTCTGCAGGATAAGCTACAGTCGAGGCGGCACCTCGACTAATCTTGTGCAGAAGCAAGCCAAGCTCGACTGGCGTCTCAACTTCTACAGGATAAGTTGCAGTCGAGGCGGCCCCTCGGTTGATCCTATGCAACAGCGGGCAGATGCAAGCCAAGCTCGACTGGCACCTCAACTACTGTAGGATAAGTTGGTGAATCTTATCTGTCCCGACTTGTGCAGTCGAGGCGGCTCCTTTACTAATCCTATGCAGCAGTGAGTAGAGGCAAGCCGAGCTCGACCAATGCCTCGACTGCTGCAAGATGAGTTAGTGAATCTTATCTATTTCGACTTGTGCAGTCGAGGCGACACCTCGACTAATCCTGTTCAGAAGCAAGCAAAAGCGAGCCAGGCCTGATTGGCACCTTGACTACTGCAAGGAGAGTTAGCATTTTTGATATAATCTTATCTATTCCGACTTGTGTGATCTGATATGGTTGTTTGACCAAGTATTATGGATAGAAAGCTCATCCATAGGATTTGAATTGGCGAACAATAAGGGCTTATGCGGACGAAAAATGGATTGAACGCGTATGAAAGAGATCGAAGGAAAAAAGAAAGGTTGTATCATTTTCACTGTTCTTCTTCTCAATCTCGACGTGAACTTGGTGGGAGAAGATCTCTGTTGTTCTGATTGTGCTCGTGATCGTCCTGACTGCTTGACTGTAAAGTGCTTTGTTATTGATTTCCTTCTATTTAGATTCGTGTACTTAATTCATATCTTTGGAATCTGTAAACTGTAGGTGGTTTAAGAGGTTTCTCCACCTTTGAAGTTTTCTTCAAAAAGGAGAAAAGATAGAGGTAGGCCTTGGGCTAGCAGCTCTAGGAGAGAGCTGTGAACCAAGTAAAAATTGACTGTGTCATTTGTGTTGTTTGTTTTTTTCCCCATTGTGTTCTGATTTTGATAGAGTTTCAAGAAAAATAATATGGAGAATTTTAGAAAAAAGAGGTGTTAGTGTAACATATATTGAACTAATTAAGGATATGTATGAGGAAATAACGACCAGAGTGAAGACTTCAGGTGGATTAACTGAAGCATTTCCAATAAAGATAGGGTTACATCAAGGATCAACTTTAAGTCTCTATCTTTTTACACTAATCATGGACCAACTCACTGGACACATTCAAGATACAGCACCGTGGTGTATGTTGTTTGCAGATGATATTATTTTGGTAGATAAAACATGTGAAGGAGTAAATGCTAAACTAGAATTTTGGCGGAAAACACTTAAAGCGAAAGGTTTTAAGCTTAATAGAGTAAAGATAGAATATATGGAATTTAAATTTAGCAATATTATACGTAATGAGGCAAGTGTTAAGATAAAAGATGACGAGTTATCTGGAACTGAGAGCTTTAAATATTTGAGATCATTTTTGCAAGATGATGGAGGGATTGAGAGAGATGTCTTACATAGAATACAAGCAGGATGGTTGAAATGGAGGAAAGTGTCAGGTGTTTTATGTGATCGTAAAGTGCCTCTAAAACTTAAAGGGAAGTTCTACAAAACGGCGATTAGACCTGCTATGTTATATGGAGCTGAATGTTGGGCTACGACTCGAGCACATGAGCAAAAGATGAGAGTTGCAGAGATGAGAATGTTAAGGTGGATGTGCGAACATACGAGGATGGACAGGATAAGAAATGAGAGCATTAGAGAAAACGTTGGTGTTGTATCTATTGAAGGAAAGCT
This sequence comes from Wurfbainia villosa, assembly GCA_025175895.1. Taxonomy (NCBI): domain Eukaryota; kingdom Viridiplantae; phylum Streptophyta; class Magnoliopsida; order Zingiberales; family Zingiberaceae; genus Wurfbainia; species Wurfbainia villosa. The sequence goes on from CM046005.1 coordinate 5,204,489, forward strand.
TCGAGAGACACGTTTAAGGTGGTACGAACATGTATTTAGATGACCAATAAATGCTCCAGTTAGGCGATGTGAAATGATGTCAAATATACACATCAAACGAGGAAGAGGAAGACCAAAAAAGACTTGGTTAGCAACAATAAAACAAGATAAAATTTATTTAAATATTGATGATGATATAGTAGGGGACAGAGTTCAATGACGTAGAAGGATCCATATAGCCGACCCCACCTAGTGGGATAAGGTTTTGTTGTTGTTGTTGTTGTTGTTGTTGTGTTCTGATTTTGATTGTGTTGTTGTGTTCATATTTCCACTGTCGTAATTCGTTTTTCTTAAAAATCACTATTCTCCCCCCCCCCCTCAGTCCTATCAAGTGATATCAGAGCTAGGGCTCTATCTACCAGGTCTAACAACCTTAGAGTCATAATCATGTAAGAGGGGTACAACACAAACCGACCTCCATTCTTTGATGGAACAAACTTCCAGTACTAGAAGAGTTGGATAGAGTACTCCAGTAGAAATGTGGAGATAGAAATGTGGTTCTCCGCCACGGAGGGCTTCATTACTCCAGTAGATGTAGATGGTAAGTTCTTGGTTTCTGCTCAATGGACAAATGAGAAAAAGCGCAAGGCACAGGCTAATGCTAAAGCCACCGTAACCTTACAGTGTGGCCTGGCAAAGGAACAACTAAACAAGGTTAATCCTTTCAACAGTGCGCATGACTTATGGAACAAGCTACTTGAGTTGCACAAGGGTGCTAGGGACTCTCTTATAGCCAAGAGGGATTTGTTCTTAAGTCAACTCCAGAATTTCTCTATGAAGGACACTGAATCTATCAGTGAGCTTCATGAGAGGTTCAAGGAATTATTAAATGGCCTCCACTCTATTGGAGAGAGTGTTGAGAACCAAGATTTAGTTAGGTATGTTCTTAAGTCGTTTCCCCACAATGTCTTATGGTCATCCATGGTGGATGCCTATAAGGTATCAAGGGACTTGTCAACTATTTAGATAGATGAATTATTTTGTGAAATGGAGCTATATGAACAAGCTAATAGAGGTCAAAAAGAGAAAAGTATGGCCTTGATTGCAGATGATCAACATAAGGAAGGAAAGAAGAAGAAGGAATAGTCGTCGTCCTCTAACACAGAATTTGATGGAGACAATGAGTTCTCATCCAGCAAGGTGGACAATTTTGTGAGAAGGGTGATGAGAAGGAGCAGGAGGTTCAACAAAAAGAAAGGTAAGCTGGTAGACAATTTTGTTGATAAGACTAATGTTGTATGCTATGAATGTAGCAAGAAAGGGCATTTCATAAATGAATGTCCTCGGCTCAAGAAGAAGGAAGAAAAGAGAAGGAGAAGGAAAGCCTCAAAGCCACGTGGGATGAGTCCTCATCCGGGTCATCAGAAGTGGACAAAGAAGAGAAAATAAGTCAACACACTGCTATGATGGCATTAGAGGACTCTGAGACAGAATCAGAAAGCAAACAGGCAAAGTCAGACTTAGATTCCACTTCATCATCTTTAGATGATGATAAGGTAACTTCTGAACTTAAAGACTATTATAAAACTATTGCCTATTTAATGGATATGTTAGAGAAAACCAAGCTTAAGGTTAAAATGTTAAAAATTGAAGTAGGACAATTAAAAAACCTTAAGGAGCATACGGTAGAAACTAGTGCTAACACTCCTCAAGTTGATGAACTCATGGATGAGAACAAATCTTTGAAAGCACAGGTGAATGATCTCAAGTGCACACTTGAGAAATTCACCTCTAGCTCTCAGACCTTGAACATTATATTAGAATCACAATGAGCTATTTATAACAAAGCTGGGATAGGTTATAAACCTAAATAGCAAGAACTTAGCTTCATTTCATTATTCTCTAGAAATTCTAGTAGGAAGACTAGGCCAACTAAGGCTTGGATACCTAGGAAATATATTTTGGAAGCTAAAGGACCCAATATTTGGGTTCCAAAACTCTCTATCTTTCATGTCTAGCAAGCATCAGTCAAGGGGGAGTGTCCATCAATCTGGTTTGTAGACAGTGGATGCTCTAAACATATGACTAGGGACCTATCATTATTTTCCTCCCTGTAGAATAAGAGCAAAGGTACTATTTCATTTGGTAATAGTGGCAGGCTAAGGGTTATAGGAGTATGGGACATTTGTATCTCGTAACACCTTAAGATTAGAAATGTTCTTCTAGTTAATAACATGTCCTTTAATCTTTTAAGTGTAAGTCAGCTGTGTGATGCTGGATACAAAGTTGAATTCTATTCGACTCAGTGTCTAGCTAAACACAATGATCTGAATGATACAGTGTTAGTAGGGGAGAGAAAGGAAAATATATATCATGTGTATTTTGATAATGCTACTAATGTATCTGTCAAGTGTATTATGTCTAAAATAGATGAATCTTGGCTATGACATAGAAGGCTTGCACATGTCAACCTAAAAAATATAAGAAGACTAGCTGGAAAGGAACTAGTGAGGGGGTTGCCACTGCTAAAGTTTCAGAAAGACAGGCTGTGTGATGCCTTCCAGAAAGGCAAGCAAAAAAGGTCATCACACAAGACCAAAAATACTGTGAGTACCTCTACTGCTTTAGATTTATTACATCTAGATCTATTTTATTGTAGCACTATTAAATCACTTAATGACAGTAGATATTGTTTGGTTATAATTGATGATTACACTAGATATGCTTGGACTTTTTTCTTAAAACATAAGGATGAAATAATAGAGATTTTTATTTGGTTTAGTAGAAGAGTTGAAAATGAGAAAAACACAACCATTAAGACTCTTAGAAGTGATCATGGAGGGGAGTTCCAAAATACCCGATTTAAGGACTATTGTCTAGAAAGGGGATATAGACATGAGTTTTCTATTCCAAGAACACCCCAACAAAATGGTGTTGTGGAAAGGAAGAATCGGGTCATACAAGAAGCAGCTAGAAGCATGCTCCATGAGTATGCTCTTCCAAGTTACTTATGGGCTGAAGCTATAAGCACAGCCTGTTATGTTCAAAACAAGGTATTGATACATAGGTTTCTAGAAAAAACTTCACATGAACTATGGTTTGAAAAACCACCTATAGTCAAGCATCTTAGGGTATTCGGCTACAAGGTATTCATTCTAAATACCAAAGATCATTTAGGTAAGTTCGCTACTAAAGATGATGAAGGTATCCTTGTAGGGTATTCTTCGGTTAGCAAGGCATATAGAGTGTACAACAAGAGGTCAAAACTAGTAGAAGAATCACAAAATATTATATTTGAGGAAAATGAAAAGTTTGGTGATACTTGGGAGAAGGATGAAGAAATTAAGTTTGGACTGGAGAAAACTAGATTACATGAAAACACTAAAGTGTTGGGAGTATGAGGAATACAATCAAAGTCCCACATTGATAAGACATGGAAAAGATCATGTACTTATAAGATAAAAATATATCTCCATTGACATGAGGCCTTTTGCGTAAATCCCAAAAATAAAACCATGAGGGCTTAGGCCTAAAGTGGACAATATCATGTCATTGTGGAGATATGTGGATCTTATAGGCACTACTAATTAGTATTAAAGTCATGGTCCATGTCAAGCCATGAACCTTGAACGAAGGAAGTGGAGCTCTCATGTCCAGATCAAGAGAACCAAACACCAGGCAGGAAGTCCAGTTGGGTCGGGAGGACCGAACAACTGGTAGGAAGTCCAGCTAGGTCAAGAGGACCAAACAGTTGGCAAAAAGTCCTGGTGGGTTGAGAATCGAACATCAAGTAGAGGAAGTCCTTCGAGGATGGATAGGCTTGAGGGGATCTCAATGTGGTCCTTCGTTTGAGGGGGGGATTGTTGGGAGTATGGGAAATATAATCAAAGTCCCACATTTGTAAGACATGGAAAAGATCATGTGCTTATAAGATAAAAATATATCTTCATTGACATGAGGCCTTTTGGGTAAAGCTCAAAAACAAAACCATGAGGGCTTAGACTCAAAATGGACAATATCATATCATTGTGGAGATATGTGGATCTTATATGCACTAACATGAAGTAGGGGGAGTTAAGATTGAGTATGATGAAGAAAAGTCTAGGTTACAAGAGTCATTACTTGAAGATGTATCAAACGATAAAGTGTTTGAAACATCTCAAGCACCAAGATCCATTAGGACAATTACTAGTCATCCCTAAGATCAGATTATTGGTGAACTTCAATAAGGCGTGAGGACTAGATCATCCTTTAGGAATGAAGGGGTTGAAGTTGCACTTGTTGGGAATCGATTGGACGCTAGAGGGGGGTGAATAGCGACGTGCTTGTACAATGATGGAATTCTTTCGCGTTTGATCGTCTACAATCTTGTTAGCACAACGGAATAGTAATAACAAATAAATATAACAATATACACAATCACAACACGGTCATATAACATGGTTCGGAACCGAACGGTTCCTACTCCACGGATCGAGCTCTAAAGAGCTCTAGTGATGCACACGCACTCACTAATCACAAATACTCCTTCTCGACACAAGTCGGAGGTGGAGAAACCTCGCACAATAGATTACAACAATAATCTAAATGGATACAAGCAAATACAATAATGAAATACAATGCAAGTAAAGAAAACTACTTTACAATTGCTCTTTGAATGCTTGATCACTTGGTTGCTTGATATCAACTTGGAGACCCTGATTTGTAACAACAAATCGCCCCAAAAGCCCTCAAAAAACCATGCCTTTTCCCTCCATCACGAGCTCCTTATAAAGCTTCAACCTGTGCTGAAAAAAGTTGATCAGTCGATTGCTCGGGACCATCAGTCGACTGATGCCACTGTTATCGTGAGACAACGGCTAGATCTACGGTAGAAAAATCCAACGGATCTACCATCAGTCGACTGATGGAGCCTTCACTCGACCAGTCGAGTCTCGACTCCATTCTATGCCCGATTTCACGAGCACCAGTCGACTGATCACAAGATCAGTCGATCACCACCTGACCGAGCCCACCTATGGCGTCATTCACCACTCTGATCAAACCCTAGTTGACTCTCACCAGTCGACTGCCACATGGCACCAGTCGACTGACACACCTCAAACATGAGGTTTTAGCCCAAGTATAGTTCCCCCATACTTGCCAGACCACCCTTAGCCTAGACCTAAACCTTCTAGCCACCTTCATCAGCCTCACGCCTCTCGGATCCCTCCAAGTCATCCATGACTTGTTCATCCATCACACTAGCCTCCAGGTTCTTCCCTCGGCTATGTCATGCTAACGATGTCTACACCGTCAAGGCACATTGGACTTACGCCGCCAAGACTCCGCTTGGACTTTACGCCGTCAATCATTGGACTTATGTTGCCAAGACTCCCGCTTGGACTTTACGCCGCCAATATTAAACCCCTTGGACTTCAAATGCCAAGACTCAAGCTTGGACTTTCCCTTGCCAACCCATGTTGGACTTTCCATGCCAAGACCATGCTTGGACTTTCCATGTCAACCCATGTTGGACTTTCCATGCCAAGACCATGCTTGGACTTTCCATGCCAAGTACCCATGACTTGGACTTTACCTTGCCAAGACCCATGCTTGGACTTTACTTTGCCAAGACCCATGCTTGGGCTTTCCCAAATGTCAAGTGTCCCACTTGGACTTTCCATGCCAAGTACCCAAGACTTGGACTTTCCCATGACAATTACATTGTCATATGTTTTTGTCTAACATCAAAACATCTCTCGAGCCAAGCTCGAGTCCTGGTCAACCGTGACCTGGGCCGATTGCACCAACAATCTCCCCCTTTTTGATGTTTGACAAAAACCAAACAAACCATTTGAGTTAGACCATTTAACTCAAAAACTCCTTACCAATTATCCCAAATTGGTAATCTTAACTTTCTCCAAAATATTCTCCCCTAAATATTCTCCCCCTTTTTGACTAACATCAAAAAGGTTATCTCTCCAAGGAGGTCAATGTCTCATGTCCCAATGAGATCTTACAATCTCCCCCTTGGTCCAAAAATACCTAGGATGCCTACCATCTTCCTAGTGATAAGTCTCATATCACTCAAGAAAGGCAATCCTATACACTCTCCCAATTTCCAAATTGGGTCTCTCAAAAACCCATCAATTTTCTCAATTGATGACATTCTCCCCATAACTTCTCCTCTTCAAGGAGAAAAAATACATCCATCATCCCAAGATGGATACCTCCCCCTAAAGGCTTGCTCCCCCTTGACCATTGCACCAACAATGTCCTTGGGAAGTCCCTAAGCCAATAGGAACTCTAAACCATCAAAAATAAGGTTAAAAGTTCAAACATGAACTCTCCCCACCTTAAATTTGATACAATATCCTAACACCTCTCCTAATCCATATCCAATGGATTTTCACCCTTTATAATACTTCCCAAAGCATATCCTAGGGTTAGGAGGGGTTAGGGACCTTAACCGCAGCTGAACAAGGGATAAACAAATGTTGTTTTCCCTAAATCAGCATTGTCAGTCGACTCCGTCAAATACCAGTCAACTGCCACTCAAATCAGTCGACTTCCACCAAGGTCAGTCGACTGATAACTGAAATTTCCGAATTTCAGTTATCAGAATCGAATTTCAGAAAATCATAAGTAATTCTATGTATATCGAAAATTCACAAAATTTGATACGTATATTACTTATAGTCAATACAATGGGTGAAAAATAATAGAAAATTATTTTACCCATAAAATACCGAAATTGATACAAAATTCAAAAAGTGAAGAAAACTTCTAAGTTTTAGCTCACTTTGTATCAATCTCATCAATGGTGATTGCTATCAAAAGATAGACTTCACCAAGATTTTTCAAAAAGATTTTAAAATATTTTCAAAACCTTATTTTGGATCATATTCCTTGGGATCAATGTGCATGACTTGTACACAAGCTTTCCCAATGATCCACCACTCATATAAGATGAGTTTGAGTTCATCTAGATGCAAAAACTATGCACCTTGAACTTAACTTATATCCTAGCATCTCACATGTATCTAAGGTGTATAAATACACATACATATCAATGTAATGTGAGATGTGGGTTTGTTCTCCCTAATCTAGGGTTTCATGCATTTTTCTAAAGCAACCCTACTTGATTCCCTTATAAATGGGACTCCAAGTCATGCCAAAGTCTTTAACTCAATTTTAATCAAATGCATGAATGATTATGATATTAATGATGATATGAATAAGCATATACTCATAATCATGATGTCATGGCATAAAGTGAAATCTAAAAACACATGACATTTAAAAACTTAATCCTAAACATAAACATGACATATAGATGATAAAGATAAACATGATGTCATGACATGTTATATAGCAAACAAAGCATGACAAATAAAATACATAGGTATAATAATACCTAAATTTTAATATTAATTGTCATTTCATATGATTAATTTTATTGTGCCATATTTCTACTTTTCTCCCTAGTGTGTCAAAAACCCAAAATGGCACACTAACCTCTAAACCTAAATCGTACCAATTTAATTGATTTTTCATAATTTCAAAAATACATTGCCACATCCTAAAATCTTTTAGGATTAAAGCTCAAATGTATTTCCAAGGTAACCATAACCTTGAAAATATCCTAAAGTGTCACCTTTACCATGGTTGAGTTAACTACCCATCCAATCAAGGTTGGCACACCCTAACCCATTTAGCATGAATCAATCACGCTCTTAAGAACCCAAAACCTATTTGAGCTCCTAGGGTTAATTAGGTATTCCTTAGGGATAACCTCCCTAGATACCCTCCTAATGACCCTCCTAGGCTTGGTAGTCTTGGTCATTGTGGTCTTGTCATGGTTAACCATAAGGATTGCCTCCCTAATAACCTTCTTAGTGGCCACCCTAGGTTTCCTAGAAACCCTAGCCACTAGGCACACACCATGGTCAACTCTAGGGATGACTTCCCTTGTGACCTTGGTCTTCCTAGACCTAGTTTGTGTTCCATAATCAAATGGAACACTATGATAAGTCACCTTAGGCTTAGGTTTGTGACTCAAACCTTGTTTGCCCTTGGTTGACTTTTTTCTTTGAGGTCCTAGGTGTTGACTTTGAGATTTGGACCCTTGACTTTGACCATTAGACCCTTTAAACTGATCTTGTATATTCCTAAGGATCTTTTCTAGTTTCTCAAGTCTTGACCTCAAGACTTGGTTCTCTAATTCTAATTGCCCAATTTTAGAATTTTGATTTATTCCTTGGGCATGATTCTTTCTAGGCATATGTCTAGTCCATTTAGAGTTAAAACCTAGGTGCTCTTGTATTTTCTTAATAGATTCCCTAGGTAAGGCTTTTCTAGGGACATTAGTCCCAAATTTTTCCTTATTTCCTAAGTGGACACTTTTAGCTCCAAAACAAAAATATTTGTTATTTCTAGCATGCTTTTCATGGTAAATGGCAAGACTATTAAAATTATTCCTAGTATACTTTTGACTATAAGAATTAGAAAGAGCATTACTAAAATATACCTTAGGGTTAGCCTTAGCTCCCCCTACATGTGATGCTCCATTTTGAGCCTTTTTCTCCCCCTTCTTGCATTGACTCCGGTAATGCCCCCTTGAGTTGCACTTGAAGCATATGACATGCTCCTTGCTCTTTTGACTTGGGGCACCGGCATCCTTGACTTTTGGAGTCGGTTGAGCCTTCTTTACCCTTTTTGGACACTTACTCTTGTAGTGTCTAGATTCCCTACACTCAAAGCATATTATATGAATTTTATTATTAATTGACATGCTTGAGTTACCTAGGGTGGTTGTAGGTGTTGGAATCAGATATTGAGCTTTTTCATCTTGATCGGATGTCGAAGCTTCTTCTTGATGTTCCGGTGTGGAAGATCTCTCCTCTCCCTCAATCCTTGAGGTGGATGCTTCTTCCACTTCCTCCACCGATCCGGAAGTTGACTCCCTATCAACTTTTGACTCCTCAAGCTCTTTAGATGGCGATGTGCTTGCTTGAGCTTGAGAGGGTAAGCACTCCTCTTCTTCTTCTTCTTCTTCTTGGACCAATGATAAATTTTCATGGAGCTTTGCCACTTGGCTCCATAGCTCCTTGGCATCTACATAATTACCTAACATATACAAGATATTGTTAGACATTAAATCAATTAAGAATTTTATCACCTTATCATTTTTCTCGGATGCTTGGACTTGCTCTTCGGTCCATCTCTTCTTTTTGAGGAATCCACCTCTTGGTCCTCTTGGATATTTAAATCCATCCATCAAAATGGATCATGTTGGAGATCGATTGGCCGGCTAGAGGGGGGTGAATAGCCCTCTTACGATGGATGTCGGAATTCTCTTGTTCGTTTGCTCGTCTACACAATCGTTAGCGCAAGCGGAAGCATAAACAATAAAGACAAAGCAATAAACAAAAATACAAACGCTAACAAAGAAGATGTAACGTGGTTCACGATTACACCGCTAATTCACGATCCCCGATTCGTCCTCGGTGAATCACTCCGGCAAAGCCAATCACTATTGGTCTCTCCTTTGCACCAAGCTAGGTGGAGGTAACCTTTACAAATCAAGCACACTCCTTTTACAATAGATGTGAAAGAAAGCTAAGAGAAGGAGTTTGAATCTTGTGGAGCACTTGGATGGTCATTTAGAACTTAAGCATTAACCTCCCAAAGCTCCACACCCTCTCTTTTTATAGAGAGGGCTGATTTCTTCCTTGCTGCCACCACGACCGATCCGCCCTTGGCGATCCGCCGCCACTCCAACGGCCTCCGAACACGTCGGATCCCGACCGTTGTAGTCCAACGGAACACTTGACAGCCGACTGATGGACCTCATCACGATCGCGCCTCGTAGTCGACGCCTCGATCGACACGAGCGGTTCATGCCGCGACATCCTCTAGCGCCGATCGCCATTCCATGGCCGATCACGGGCATAAACCCATCATCGGATACCAAATGAACACACTCGACTCAGCGATGATCGCCATTACATGGCGATCGGTAGTGCCGTGAAACTCAAACTTAACATAAGTTTGAGCTTCCGGCGGTTGGGTAAACCTTAACCCTTGCGGTCAAGTCTCCGACACTCATCCATTCGGCCAAGTTCACCTAATGAGCTACTTACATTTCACTCATTCTCTCATCTCACTCGAAGTCCCTCGCCGAAGCTCTCTTCGTTCGCGGCCACGTCCCTCAGCGACATCGAGCGTGCGGCTCTGCAATGCTCCTTCGCATCTCTTGCCTCCGAAGTCTGCTTCCTTGGTTTCACTTCAAGTCATCTCGTCCGGCGGTCCCTCGGATGCTCCAAGCGCACGGCTTCCGCAAAGTCATCCTTCACCGACTCAAGGACCGAGGTTGTGAGGGTGAACCCGCCAAGGCTCCATGTGCGAATTACTAAGTCCTGCAAGACTCCAACGCACATATCAAATAACAATATCATCCTAACTTAAACCCTTTGTCACACACATCAAAACCTTATCATGGCAAGAGATTGCCCTAACAATCTCCCCCTTTTTGATGTGTGGCATTCCGTTTAAGTTAGGTAAAAACATTTGATGAAAATTCTAAGGTAAGAAAGCATGTAAACATAAACATGATATAGTAACATGCAACTCCCCCTTAATCCATGAAACTCCCCATACAAATTTTCAAATTTTCTCCCCCTATCATAATTTACTTAAACATAATTACTTCTCCCCCTTTGACACCATCAAAAAGATTAACACTAAGTTATAAACCCATGGCATCAAGTTTAATAGAAGGAAAATACCAAAAACATGATTAAAATTGAAATCAGAAAATATTGGACTATAGTTCAGGGCAATGATCGCTATCGATGTAAATGATCATGGCACAAAGGATTCAGAAATTCTGATTTTCTGGGTGAAATTCAGAAATGCATTATAAATTCCAGAAAATTCAAAAAATCATGAAATTTGAGGAACATATTTATTTTAAGTATATCTATCAATGAAAAATAGTTTTTCAAGAAAAATCATTATATTTTCCGAGATTTGCCAAAAATTCAAAGGCTTAGGATTTTAAAAACCACTAGTTTTTGAGCATGTTAGTATCCATTTTAACACCTAGTATTGCTTAGGATTGTTTCAAAACATGAATACATGGATTTTAAAGTAAGAAATTGTTTTGAAAACATATGAAATATCCAACCATGATCTTTGAGCAATATGTCTATGAATTAAACATAAGTCTTCTCTATGATTGGTCTATTATTGCTATTTTGATACCTTAAATGACCATCTAAATACCATAGGCATTAGTGGACATTTGTATCATCCTAACATCTCACTCATGCTAAGTTTTCAATCAAAGTAGCCTATGGTGAGTGTGAGATGCATCCTAGGGGGTATTTGTATATACTTAACCATCATATTCATACAATTCTATCAAGGTTAAGTATCAACCTAACAATCCTCATGATCATAAAGATATATATGACTTAATTTCACATTATGATCATTAAATACATGTATTCATTGAATTGTTCTCATGCATTAGGTATTATATCATGATAATAAATAAAGTATCACCTAAAACATGATTTAAACTTATTTCTCATGATGACGTGCCAAATTTTAAAATCATAAATCATGATTGCAAACATACATAGCAATTACATTAATCATCATAATTTAAGCATTATTAACTATTTATAGGCACGTTATCATCACCTAACACTATTTAAAAAATGTTGTCCTGCCATCCTAAGTCAACCAAAATATGATATAGGTCATTGCATATGGTTGACTACCCTAGGGGTTTTCTAACCCTTAAGGATGGATTTTGGAACCCAAAATAAGTTCTTGCCTATTGGGTTCACTAGATACTCCTTGGGGATCCATTTCCTAGCTATTACCTTCTTTTTATCTTGTCCCCTAGCAATTAGGCATTTATAGGTCTTTTCATTTTTCTTTTCTTTATAACCTATGCCTTTCTTATTAAAACTTGCCCTTTGGCTCCCAATTATCATATTCAATGTGTTGGAGCCAATTGTGAATTTTTCTAGGGCTTTTGTTAAATAGTCTATCTTTTCCCTTAAGGCCCTATTTTCATTTATACATGCATCACTAACATCTAATGGCACATAAAGATCATGTGAGCATGCATCATTTAAGCTAGAAGAAATATTATCATTTAAGCATGCATTTTCTAGCTTATTTTCCAATGCCTTAATTTGATTAAGCATGCTTTTATTTTTCTTTTTCATTCCAAATAAGTCCTTAGTTAAACTAGAAATTATGGAAACTATTTTCTTAGGAGAGGCATTCGTTACCATAGTTTTCATATCCTCTTCTTCTTCTTCGGATGAGGAGGATGTAGAAGCTCCCCCTTCACTTGAGCTCTCTCCTCTTGAGCTTGATCCTTCATTTTCGGAGGAAGAGCAATCCAAGTCATCAAAGGCCATCAAGGCCAAATTGGTGACAAAGGCATTCTCCTCATCCGATGATGATGAGGAGGATGAGGATGGGTCATCGCAAGTCCTTGCCTTTAGAGCTTTGGTCTTCCCCTTTTCTTTTGTCTTCTTCTTCTCTTCCTTCTTTTTCTTGCTCCCCTTTTTCTTCTTCTTTTCTTCTTTCTTTTTCTTTTCTTCTTTGCTCTTGTTTAGGAGGGGACAATTGTCCCTTATGTGTCCTTCTCCTTGACAATTGTAGCAAATGATTTTCCCCCTTGGTCTTCTATTCCTATCATTTGATTTGTTAAAATGAAAACCTTTTAAAGCTTGTCTTACCCTCCTTACCATATATGCTTCTTCGGTGCTATCCATGGAGGAGGATGAGGATGCTTCATCATCGGAGGAAGAGGGGATCTCCATCTTCTTCTTCCCCTTGTTTGGCAACAATGCTACTCCTCTTGAGGGTTGTATTTTTGGCTCTTCTTGTATTCCTTCAAGCCTAGATTCATGTAATTCCATAGTAGAGAAAAATTCATCTAGAGTACTTACCTCTAGATTCTTTGAAATGTAAAATGAGTCCACCATTGAACTCCACTTGGATGATCGGGGGAAAGCATCTATGGCCTTCATTATCATATCGCGATTAGAGAGCCTTTCTCCTACACTTGTTAGTCCAATTAAAATTTCTTTGAATCTAGAATGCAAAGAAGTTACCTTTTCTCCCTTTTCTAATTTAATGTTGGATAGTTGGGAGCGGAGGAGATCTCTCCTTGCTAGCTTCGCCTCGAATGTGCCTTCATGAAGCTCAATTAGCTTCTCCCACATCTCCTTGGCACTTAGGCATTCTCCTATTCGGTTGATCTCTTGTTGGGGGAGCACATTGAAAAGATGGTGCTTGGCTTTTGAATTTGCAAGGTGCTCTTCCCTTTGCCTTTTGGTCCACCTAGATTTCTCTATTGGCTTCCCCTCTTCATCCCTAGGCAAAACGAAACCGGATTCCATTGTAATCATAGTATCAAAATCCGTTTCGAAAAATACCTCCATTCGCTTCTTCCACCAAGCGAATTCTCCTTCAAACTTCGGTGGATGAATGTTGGAGCCGGCCATTTTGAATGTTGCTTGTTTGTGGCGGTTAGTCCTTGACAAGCTTTCCTTGGCTCTGATACCACTTGTTGGAGATCGATTGGCCGGCTAGAGGGGGGTGAATAGCCCTCTTACGATGGATGTCAGAATTCTCTCGTTCGTTTGCTCGTCTACACAATCGTTAGCGCAAGCGGAAGCATAAACAATAAAAATAAAGCAATAAACGAAAATACAAACGCTAACAAAGAAGATGTAATGTAGTTCACGGCTAAACCGCTAATCCACGATCCCCGATTCGTCCTCGGTGAATCACTCCGCCAAAGCCAATCACTATTGGTCTCTTCTTTGCACCAAGCTAGGTGGAGGTAACCTTTACAAATCAAGCACACTCCTTCTTTTACAATAGATGTGAAAGAAAGCTAAGAGAAGGAGTTTGAATCTTGTGGAGCACTTGGATGGTCGTTTAGAACTTAAGCATTAACCTCCCAAAGCTCCACACCCTCTCTTTTTATAGAGAGGGCTGATTTCTTCCCGTTGGTCGCCACCAGTCGACTGCTGCCCTTGGCAGTGGACTGCCGCCACTCCAATGGCCTCCGAACACGTCGGATCCCGACCGTTGTAGTCCAACGGAATACTTGGCAGTCGACTGATGGACCTTATCCGATCATCGCCTCGTAAGTCGATCGCCCGGCTACGGCTGCGGTCTGCGCCCGCGACATCCTCACGGTAGTCGATGTCATTCCATAGCGATCGATCACGGGCATAAACCCATCGATCGGATACGGTCGAACACACTCGACTTCAGAGCGATCATTGTCATTACATGGCGATCGGGGTGCCGTGGAACTCAAACATAACATAAGTTTGAGCTTTCGGCGGTCGGGTAAACTTTAACCCTTACGGTCAAGTCTCCGACACTCAGCCATTCGACCAAGTTCACCTAATGAGCTACTTACATTTCACTCATTCTCTCATCTCACTCGAAGTCCCTCGCTGAAGCTCTCTTCGTTCGCGGCCACGTCCCTCGGCAGCATCAGGCGCACAGCTCTGCAATGCTCCTTCGCGTCTCTTGCCTCCGAAGTCTGCTTCCTTGGCTTCACTTCAAGTCATCTCGTCCGGCGGTCCCTCGGATGCTCCAAGCGCACGGCTTCCGCAAAGTCATCCTTCACCGACTCAAGGACCGAGGTTGTGAGGGTGAACCCGCCAAGGCTCCATGTGCGAATTACTAAGTTCTGCAAGACTCCAACGCACATATCAAATAACAATATCATCCTAACTTAAACCCTTTGCCACACACATCAAAACCTTATCATGGCAAGAGATTGCCCTAACAGATCATTCATCAAAATCTCTCATCATAATAAAATCTTCAATTCTTCTCTTCCAAGAATTGAAACCTTCTCGTCCGTATTGATTGTAGGGCACCGGTGTGTTGATGTCCCAACCTAATTGTTCTTGGACTTCCATCTTCACCTTCTAGCGAGCTCCCTTAGTTGTTAAACTCTGAAGAGCGGTCTCGCTCTGATACCACTTGTTGGGAATCGATTGGACGCTAGAGGGGGGGGTGAATAGCGACGTGCTCGTACAATGATGGAATTCTTTCGCATTTGATCGTCTACAATCTTGTTAGCACAGCGAAATAGTAATAACAAATAAATATAACAAGATACACAATCACAACACGGTCATATAACATGGTTCGGAACCGAACGGTCCCTACTCCACGGATCGAGCTCTAAAGAGCTCTAGTGATGCACACGCACTCACTAATCACAAATACTCCTTCTCGACACAAGTCGGAGGTGGAGAAACCTCGCACAATAGATTACAACAATAATCTAAATGGATACAAGCAAATACAATAATGAAATATAATGCAAGTAAAGAAAACTACTTTACAATTGCTCTTTGAATGCTTGATCACTTGGTTGCTTGATATCAACTTGGAGACCCTGATTTGCAACAGCAAATCGGCCCAAAAGCCCTCAAAAAACCATGCCTTTTTCCTCCATCATGAGCTCCTTGTAAAGCTTCAACCTGTACTGAAAAAAGTCGATCAGTCGACTGCTCGGGACCATCAGTCGACTGATGTCACTGTTGTCATGAGACAATGGCTAGATCCACGCTGGAAAAATCTAACGGATCTACCATCAGTCGACTGATCATGACCATCAATCGACTGATGGAGCCTTCACTCGACCAGTCGAGTCTCGACTCCATTCTATGCCCGATTTCACGAGCACCAGTCGACTGATCACAAGATCAGTCGATTGATCAGCCACCCAGTCGACTGCCCACCTATGGCAGTAGACTGCTGGGCCACTTCCCGCAGTCAAACCCTAGTTGACTCTCACCAGTCGACTAGAACACCTCAAACATGAGGTTTTAGCCCAAGTATGGTTCTCCCATACTTGCTAGACCACCCTTAGCCTAGACCTAAGCCTTCTAGCCACCTCCATTAGCCTCACGCCTCTCGGATCCCTCCAAGTCATCCATGACTTGTTCATCAATTGCGCTAGCCTCCAGGTGCTTCCCTTAGCTATGTCATGCTAATGGTGTCTACACCGCCAAGGCACATTGGACTTACGCCGCCAAGACTTCGCTTGGACTTTACGCCGCCAATCATTGGACTTATGCTGCCAAGACTCCCGCTTGGACTTTACGCCGCCAATATTAAACCCCTTGGACTTCAAATGCCAAGACTCAAGCTTGGACTTTCCCTTGCCAACCCATGTTGGACTTTCCATGCCAAGACCATGCTTGGACTTTCCATGCCAAGTACTCATGACTTGGACTTTACCTTGCCAAGACCCATGCTTGGATTTTACATTGCCAAGACTCATGCTTGGGCTTTCCCAAATGCCAAGTGTCCCACTTGGACTTTCCATGCCAAGTACCTAAGACTTGGACTTTTCCATGACAATTATATTGTCATATATTTTTGTCTGACATCAAAACATCTTTCGAGCCAAGCTCGAGTCCTGGTCAACCGTGACCTGGGCCGATTGCACCAACAACACTGATTTCAGAAATTGAACCAAGGGTAGTAGAAGAAGCTTTGCTTATCCTGATTGGATCTTAGCAATGCAGGATGAGCTAGGACAATTCGAAAGAAGCCAAGTATGAGACTTAGTTCCAAGATCGAAAAAAAATCTCTATAATTGGTACCAAATGGGTGTTTAAGAATAAGATGAATCATAAGGGAGAGATAATAAGAAATAAGGCAAGGTTAGTTGTCAAAGGATATAATCAGATTGAGGGATTAGATTAGAAGAGACTTATGCCCTAGTAGCCCGATTAGAGTTCATAAGACTTATGCTAGCTTTTGCTGCATACAAAGGCTTCAAACTATATCAAATGGATGTAAAGTCTGCCTTTTTAAATGGGGTAATTAAGGAAGAGGTATATGTTGAACAACCACCAGGGTTTGAGAGTATAAAATTTCCAAACCACGTGTACAAACTGAAAAAGACTCTTTATGGGCTGAAACAAGCAACTCATGCTTGGTATGAAAGGTTGTCCACATTCCTTATAGAGAAAGGGTTGAGAAGAGGTCAGATAGATCCCACACTATTTCTGAAAAGAGATGGTGCGAGCATATTTGTGACCCAGGTTTATGTCGATGACATAATCTGTGGCTCGAATAATAAGGATTATCTGAACGAATTTATAGGACACATGGAGAATGAGTTTGAGATGAGTCTAGTGGGAGAGCTAACCTTCTTTCTTGGACTTGATATCAAACAAACAAAGGAGGGGATATATGTTCATCAGTCTAGGTATGCCATGAATGTGTTAAAGAAATTTAACATGGAGAATTCAAAGGAGATATCTACTCCCATGTCACAAAATACAAGTCTTGGAAGTGATAAAGGAGGAAAGTCATTGGAGTGTGATAGGTAGCCTACTTTATCTCACAGCGAGTCGACCTAATATTTTATATACTGTGGGTATGTGTGCTAGATATCAGTCGTGTGCCAAGGAGTTTCATTTAAATACTATGAAAAGAATAATGAGATATCTTAAAGGCACTATTAAGGTTGGCTTATGGTATCCTCGCACTGAATCATTTTACTTGGTTGGCTATACTGACTCTGACTACGCTGGATGCAAAGTTAGATAGGAAGTGTACGAGTGGGGGATGTCAATTCCTAGGGTCTTCACTAGTGAGATGGTAGAGTCAGAAGAAACATTGTATTGCTCTCTCCACAACCGAGGATGAGTATATAGCCATGGGGGAAAGTGTATCACAGTTGTTGTGGATGACTCACACGTTGGAGGACTATGGGTTGTCATACAAAAATGTACAAGTGCTTTGTGATAACATGAGCACTATTAATTTGACAAAGAATCCTATCCACTATTCTAGGACGAAGCACATTGAAGTGAGACATCACTTCATTAGAGACCATGTAGCTAGGGGAGAGGTTGTACTCAATTATGTTGAGTCAAAATCTAACCTAGCTGACATCTTCATTAAACCACTCCCTGAAAAGGAATTTAGTCACTTAAGAAGGAAATTAGGGATGTGTGTGACTGAGTGAGTAATAAACCTTTCCATGATTATAAGGATGAACTCACCATAACAAGAAATTGGGAAATCTAGATACCTTAGGAAAACATCTCACACAAACTATAGGTTTAACAAAAACTATTTTTGTATTGCTAGTTGGTGGGGTGAGATGTTTAGGTATAATCAATTTACCCGAAATGCTTATTGCATCCCTTGGGTAAGGAGGTTGTCGAGATAGTGATCATTAATTTGACCAATTATGGGGAAGACCAATACATAATTCATGTGTATTTAGTCCGAAGATCATAATTGGATATTTCAACCAAGTAAAATTGGTTGGATCCCTTAAGATAATTACAAACCTAAGGATAATCTCTTAGCATGGTTTAGAAATATGTTCCTTTTGTAGAATATTTGAGGCCGCTAGAGGGGGGTGAATAGCATCGTGTTTGTACGATGATGGAAATCTTTCGCGTTCGTCTCTACAAAACTCGTTATGCGCAGCGGAATAATAATAGTAATAATGAAAAACAAGACAAACACGCAAACATAATTGTTTGACGTGGTTCGGAACCTCAAGGTTCCTACTCCACGGATCGAGCTCTACAAGCTCTAGTGATGCACACGCAAACACTAATAAACACTCCTTCTCGGAACAACCCGGAGGCGGAGAAACCTCGTACAATATGATTACAACAATAATCAAATAACAACAAGTAAATAAGATGAAATACAATGCACTACAAGTAAAGAAAATGCTTTACAAATGCCTTTAGATTGCTTTCTTGTTGATCGCTTGAACCGTGGTTGAAGACCCTAATTTGCAGCGGCAAATCGCCTCAAAAACGTCCAAGAAATCACTTTTTTTTCCTCCATCACGAGCTCCTTATAAAGCTTCAACCTGTCCTGGAAAAAGTCGATCAGTCGACTGCTCGGGACCATCAGTCGACTGATGTCACTGTTGTCGTGAGACAACGGCTAGATCCACGCTGGATAAGTCCAACGGATCCATCATCAGTCGACTGATGGAGTCCTCACTCGACCAGTCGAGTTTCGACTCCATTCTGTGGCTGATTTCTCGAGCACCAGTCGATTGATCACACGATCAGTCGACTGCCCACCTCTGGCAGTCGACTGCTAGGCCACTTCCCGTAGTCAAACCCTAGTTGACCACGTCAGTCGACTGCCACATGACACCAGTCGACTGGCACACCTCAAACATGAAGTTTTAGCCCAAGTATGGTTCCCCCCATACTTGCTAGACCACCCTTAGCCTAGACCTAAGCCTTCTAGCCACCTCCATTAGCCTTACGCCTCTCGGATCCCTCCAAGTCATCCATGACTTGTTCATCCATCGCGCTAGCCTCCAGGTGCTTCCATCGGCTATGTCATGCTAACGGTGTCTACACCGCCAAGGTACATTAGACTTACGCCGCCAAGACTCCGCTTGGATTTTACGCCGCCAACCATTGGACTTATGCTGCCAAGACTTCACCCTTGGACTTTACGCCGCCAATATCAATCCCCTTGGACTTCTCAAATGTCAAGACTCAAGCTTGGACTTTCCCTTGCCAACCCCTGTTGGACTTTCCATGCCAAGACCCATGCTTGGACTTTCCCAAATGCCAAGTATCGCACTTGGACTTTTCCTTGCCAAGACTCATGCTTGGACTTTACATGCCAAGACCCATGCTTGGACTTTTCCCAAATGCCAAGTGTCGCCAAGACCCATTCTTGGACTTTTTCCAAATGCCAAGTGTCCCACTTGGACTTTCCATGCCAAGTACCCATGACTTGGGCTTTCCCATGACAATCACATTGTCATATATTTTTGTCGAAACATCAAAACATCACTCGAGTCAAACTCAAGTCCTGGTCAATCGTGACCTGGGTCGATTGCACCAACACCTTTAACCATGGTGAATTCTATCTAGTGATAGGGATCACAATTGAAGATGTGGATACAAGTAGGTTAAAATTCTAAAGTTTGTTAACAATTTTTTCAAGAATTTGAAAATTGTATCAATCTGGAGAAATCTTAGGTATTTTAGCTTACACATATTTTTCACTGTGAGAATATGTTGTACGAATTGTATACGAAAAACCTCAAGATTTTTTGAATTTTTTGAAATTAAATATGGGTTTCTAAACTTTGATCTGTAAACTGCACAGTATTAGTTAGCAATTTGCAGTCGAGTCTGCGACTCGATTGGGCTCTGTTTGAGACCGAACAGATTCGAGTTGTTCTCGACTAGGAGCTCGACTAAGTTGTTAGTCGAGGCGCAACTTCAACTGATACTAAAACCCAGTGAACAACATTGAGTGAGAGTCGACTAGGGTCTCGACTGACACCCTTACTGGCCTTGTTGCATAGTTCACCGAATCGAGTAGAACTCGACCAGTGGCTCGACTATTCGAGTCGCAATCTCACATAATCGAGTAGAACTCGACCAGTGCCTCAACTGTTCATGTCACAATTTCACAGAATCGAGTGGACCTCGACTGGGGACTCGAATAAGTGTAATTTCAAACTCCAGAAACATGTAGACCTCAACCAGAGGCTCGACTGAAGTTATCTGTCAATTTCACCATGTCTGTTTTAATCATTTGAGGTTGATTTACCATGTCTGACCCTAAAGAATGCTTGGAAAAAGTTTAACGAAGGGTAAACTTACAGTAAAAAAAAATAAGTGAGGGAGTTGATTTCGAAACTTAAACTGGAGACTAAAGATGTAAGTGTGAGGGAAGATAACATTGAGGGGGAGGAGTTTAGGTGTGTGAATATCTATAACCTTACTCTATATCTGTTTTACTATGATCTGACCAATATCTTTGATTTCAAAACCCTTTTTCGGTGTTTACCAAAGGGGAAGGAGAAAGTGTTTATAGTTTAGGTTAATATCTGATTTACACTGATTTAACTAATGATCTAATTTATCTATTGATTTATTAACTAATGATCTAATCTATCTGTTGATTTATTAACTGATTTAACTAATGATATGATTTATCTGATTTAACTGTTTTAATGAATGATCTGATCCATGATTGATATCTGATTTAACTATTCTCTAATCTGTGAGTGACCTAAACTTAAACAGGTTGTCAAACATCAAAAAGGGGAGACTGTTGGAGCTGAATGATCCAAGTTATGTTTTGGTGTTTGACAAAGGTTTAAGTAGTGTGAGAAATCCAAGGGTGAACCTTGGTGAAAAGTCCAAGAAGGGTAATTCCTTGGCAGTTAGAAAATTCCTTGCGAGAGTGTCAAGGTGAAAAGTTCAAGAAGGGTAATTCCTTGGCAGTTGGAAAATTCCTTGCGGGAGTGGCAAGGTGAAAAGTCCAAGAAGGGTATTTCCTTGGAGTTAGAAAATTCCTTATGGGAGTGGCAAGGTGAAAAGTCCAAGAATGGTTAATGGCCAGAGTCTTGGCAAGTAAAGAGTCTCTGGGTAGAGTCTTTACTAGGCGTGTTTCAGTCTTAGAGTTGACTGAACTAGTGGGTCTTAAGGACAACAATGAGTTGACACCTCAACTATTATCCTTACTGCACTTATCAAGCGTGGAAAGTTGATGTCGGCTAGAGAACTCGTCTTGTGCAGGATGAGTCGTAGTCGAGGCGGAACCTCGACTGATCCTATGTAGAAGTAAGCAGAAGCAAGCCGAGCTCGACTGGCATCTCGACTTCTGCAGGATAAGTTGCAGTTGAGGCAGCACCTTGACTGATCTTGTGCAAAAGCAAGCCGAGCTCAACTGGCATCTCGACTTCTGGCACCTCGGCTGATCCTGTGCAGTGGCAGGTAGATGCAAGCCGAGCTCGACTGGTGCCTCAACTACTGTAGGACGAGTTGGTGAATCTTATCTGTCCCGACTTGTTCAATCAAGGCGGCACCTTGACTAATCCTGTGCAGCAACGAACAAAGGCAAGCCGAGCTCGACTGACACCTTAACTGTTGCAGGACGAGTTAGCGAATCTTATATGTTCCGACTTGTGCAGTCGAGGCGGTGCCTCGACTAATCTTGTTCAGAAGCGAGCCAGGCTCGACTAGCGCCTCGACTAATACAAGGCGAGTTAGCATTTTTGATATAATCTTATCTGTTCCGACTTGTGTGATCTGATCTGGTTGTTTGACCAAGTTTATGGATAGAAAGCTCATCCACAGGATTTGAATTGGCGAACAAAAAGAGCTTGTGCGAATGAAAAACGGATTGAATGCGTACGAAAGAGATCAAAGGAAAAAAGAAAAGTCGCATCGTTTTGTTTTCATTGTTCTTCTTCTCAATCTGGACGTGAACTTGGTGGGAGAAGATCTCTGCTGTTCTGATTGTGCTCGTGATCGTCCTGACTGCTTGACTGTAAAGTGCTTTGTTATTGATTTCCTTCTATTTAGATTCGTGTACTTAATTCATATCTTTGGAATCTGTAAACTGTAAGTGGTTTAAGAGGTTTCTCCACCTTTGAAGTTTTCTTCAAAAAGGAGAAAAGATAGAAATAGACCTTGGACTAGCAACTCTAGGAGAGAGCTGTGAACCAAGTAAAAATCGATTGTGTCATTTGTGTTGTTTATTTTTTTCCGTTGTGTTCTGATTTTTATTGTGTTGTCGTGTTTGTATTTCCGCTGTGTTAATTCATTTTTCTTAAAAATCACTATTCTCTCTCCCCTCCCCCTCTAGCGTAATCACCAGTTCTATCACGAGTTACTATTTGACTTTGTTCTGGCCATCGAGCACATGCCCTTATAACCCACTTCAGCTTCACGAGTTGTTATACGTCATTGTTCTGGCCATCGGGCACATGCACTTATAACCCACCTCGGCTTCCCAAGTTGCTATACGTCATTGTTATGGCCGTCAACCCAACTCGACTCCCTGAGTTGCCACCGCCTCAACCTGGCTTATCCTTCCAAGCTAGGCCCTACTTGATTCGGATATATACCCCGAATTGTAGTCGCATTCATCTGATCTTACCTTCTCCCTTTTTAGCCCTTCGTTATTTCTTCCTTAATTCCTCAAGTCGGGTTACAGGGGTATCAATGATCTTATTTGATAAGATCATATAAGATTATATGAATTTGAAAAGTTAGGATTTCAATTAGCGAGTACTACGACATGGGAGATATATTGAATTTCAATTAGTGCTTGTGAGATGTGCCACGGTTGTGCTCGTGTGGATACGGTAGAGACACGAACATACTGACCGTGCTAGATTGACTCACTAACTATTCTTGATTTGTTCGAAGGCATGATAGATGGTTAAGGATGAGAAAATACGTACAATAGAGATGACGTCCTAAATTGACTATCCATGATTGACTAATCTTAAGATGGATACATACAAAACGGGATAGGGGCGACGTTGTTCGGATTCATCAAATTTTTTTTGAAAACTTTAGAAATTTAAAAATTTTGGAGGATATTATGAAACATATAAAATATTTTAAAATTGTGAAGGACATTATATGTGAAAAGAAAATTGAAAATATTAGATTTATAAATGATTTATAAAAGAAGTAATGAAATTTTCATATCTTAAGGAATAAAAAAGAAAAAAAAAAGTGGTAGAATCTCTGAAAAATAAAATAAAAAATGATAGGATGAATGAAAAAAATAAAATAAAATATCATGTTTATAGATAATATTTTTAAATAAAAAAATAAAAATGAACAGTTATTCAACGATTTTTTTTTAATTTTGTTAAATTTTATTTTTTTTTAAAAAAAAAATAAAATTATACGTAATCGCAATTGGAAACTCAAGGAGTTCTATAGCGATGCTCTAAGCTTCCCCACGAACCACCGAAAAGGGCGTCCTGGCTTCCATCATCGTTCTCGTAAACACTAGGAAAGCTACCACTGCATGCTCGCCTCTTCGCTACTTGCGAAACCACAGCAATCGTCTTCCTCGATTCACTTTGCCCCTGGGCCCGATCGCGGCATGTCTTGCTTGCTGTGGAGCGCAGGTTCGATTCCTTCTTTCCAAGGTTGGTGTCTAGGACCGACCTAGAAGTCAGCCCAGCAAGTAGTCTGATTTCATAGGTATAGGGACAAGGAAGACTCTCCTCGCCAAGTCATGCTCCAAAAAAGCGGCGCCGTAATGGACAAAGTGGAAGGAAAGGAGAGCGCGAAGGCGAAGAAAGAGAGGAAGAAGCGCTCCTCCGAAACGAACCAATTTGATAAGATGATTGTTTGTGGAGTGCAGCGGGAGGGACTGGGCCGAGATGTGCTCCTTAGATTGATCGCTGTGTTCCTCGACAACAATGGCCTCTCCAAGACTCTCTCTGTCTTGCTTTCCGAAGCCCAGCTCGAGGTAATCGGAATTCGTTTATGCAAAGGATCGACTGAAATACTAATCAACTTACTGTGCATGCCACTCTCTTCGGGTTTCCCCTCTTGTTGTCGTCTTTTGTCTCATTTTCTTTCTTTTTTTTTGTGTGTGCATATTTTTGGTCTTAGAATATGACTAGGAAGAAGTACTGTGGAATGTGATGGTACTGTATGCACAGATCATTGAACAAGTAAGATGGAGATTCTTTTACTTTTACTAGAATTATATTTTGGAATGACTAAGTTATAGTTTTTCTAAGATCTAATTTTCAAAGATAAAATAGTGGTTTTTAGACAACTTAGTTTTAGTTTGATTTTTTTTCATATGAAAAGAGAATAAGGTTTTATATATTAGATCATCTTGCTGCTAATAATATTTTTCCTCTTTGGTTGGCTGAGTCGATTATGTTTTTCTACAGTATAATTGTCCGTGTTGCATCAATTGGCATCAAAGTCTAATTCCTGATGCGGTCCCATTAGAGTTCCCTAGCTTGTTTAATGTTTTCCCTTTCCACGCAGCAATTGTTCCTTCACAATTAGTGCAACAATTTTGAAGCATGGTCATCCTACTTTCGTCACTTTGCATCTTATAGACACATTGTTTGGATTTCGCTCCTATGATTATGATCTTTTGTGAGACTAAGATCAAATTAAGAGGAAACCTCCTTTTGTAATTTCTTGATTGCTTGCATGAGGCTACTGAAGCTGTCACCACTATAAAGATTGACATCACCTCATCCTGCACCGACACACCTACCTTTGTTTGCATGTTTTGTTTTCCATTGATCGACAAAGACAAATCCACTGATTAGCTTCACGACACCACCATCTAAGAAACACACGCTGACAAGCCTTTTCCATGTTGATTTTACTGAGTCGTCCAACAATTCGAGGAGATTGACTATTCTCTTAAGGGGCCGACAAAGAGCTGGATCTACGCATCTATTGCAGTCGGGAAGGTTTTATAGGTTGACCCCCCACAACCTAAGGAGGGCTCCTCTAAGCCAACGGAGTTTAACGAGTTGACTCTCTAAGAGGGGATGGAGAGCTCAATCTGCTATATCCGAGTCGGGAGAGCATAACGAGTCGACCCTCCTTGAGGAGATGGAGAGTTCAATCTAGAACTATGTCCGAGTCAGAAGAACTTAACGAGTCGACCCTTTAAGAAAGGATGTAGATCTTGATTCATGACTATGTTCTTATCAAGAGAACTTAATGAATTGATCCTCCGAGAGGCGATGGAGAGTTCAATTTGCGACTATGTCCGAGTTAAGAGAACTTAACGAGTCAACTCTCTAAGAGAGGATAAAGAGATCGATTTGAGATTATATCTGAGTCGGGATAGCTGAATGAGTTAACCCTTCGAAAGGGGATGAAGATCTCGATCTGCAACTATGTCCGAGTCGGAAGAGCTTAACGAGTTGACTCTTCGAGAGAGGATGGAGAACTTAATCCACGACTATGTCTAAGTCAGAAGAACAGAACTTAACGACTTGACCCTCCTAGATGAGATGGAGAGTCCAATCCATGATTATATTTGAATTGTTACCATACTATTGAAATCAAATTTGTCTACTATACAATTGCATTAATTGTAACTATTGAAAAAGAAAAATCAAATCTGTCTCTATCTTTGGAAGAAAAAGACAAAACATAAGCATTATTGAATTCACAAAATGAAAGAATACCTTCAATTAAAACTTAGTAAAAAAAAGAAATCCAATGTCAGTCAATCGTTTCATTCCCGTTCTGATCCATTTTTCCCTTATAACACTTAGTGATGGTGTTCCATGACAATCGTCATCATTTGCCACATTAAGGCTAAGTTGTGACACCAACTACAATTTTCCCATTGGATCTTTCTCTCCGTTTGTCCACTTTGTCTCCATCACAAGTCAATGTTGCCTTATTCACACAATCTTTGCCTCCACTACTACCACCTATGAACTCCTTATGACCCACGACCTCAATGCTTGACCTTGTGGTCTCCCTGTGTCATGCTAACCCCAAACTACTACCCTCACTGAACTTGCATCAACCCATTGTCTCCATTGGTACTCCAAGACTTACCTTTTCCTTGTCCTGCAACTGACACATATCGTGAGATTGTCTTTTAATTAAATATTGAACTTGAAAACTAATCAATTCTTCTAAGTTAATAAAAAATAGTATAGTAGCTATCATGGTATTAAATTTTGACCCGTTTCGGGCGAAACACCCGATTTGTTTCGTTCTGACGAGGAACCGGCACGAGCGAGATTCTAGTAAGCAGCAGCAAGGCAGCGGCGGAAGCAGATGCTGGAACGATTGCGATTGCGATCGCGTTCCCGGAGCGCGATCGACGATTGAGCTCAGGGAAAACGATCGCGTTCGCGTTCTCGGAACCCGGCCCTCGATCGCGAGCGAAGCGCCGGAGCGCGCCGATCGCGAGCACGATCTCGCTCGCGATCAGCCGAGCACGCCGCGCTCGGGCGCGCGACGCCATGGAAACAAGCAATCGCGTTCCGATCACTGCGAAAATGCACGAATAATAAAAATTTGGAATTAAACTAATAATAAACATTTTAAATAATTAAATATTAATATTTAAAAGATAAAAAAATATTAAAATACTATCGAAACGGACGATACGGTACCGAAACCGTTTCGTTCCGGTCGCAAACCGAAACTTCGATACGAGTCGAAATTTTAAACCTTGGTAGCTATAATACCCAAGAGAGAGAGAAAAGAATGTTATGTCCACAACATTGTATTCGTGTTTGATAAAGTCACCCCTACCTTTGTGACAAACTTTGAAAATTGAATAAGTTAGCATAATTTTGTAAAATTGCTACCTCTTTTTTGAAAATCATTTTTTATTTAGCTGGTAGATTTAGTTTTTTGTATTTAATTAATTTTTTCAAGATTTTTTTATATTATCATAAATCATTTAAAACTATAAAAATACCATCATGCATCATATTTGTTTAGTTTAATCATCAATTATCACTACAAAACATGTAAGTAGTCATATTTAGTTTAGTTTTTATCCATCAATAACAACAACAATAACTAAGTCTTATTCCACTAGGTGGGGTCGGCTATATGGATCCTTCTACGTCATTGGGCTCTATCCCCTATTATATCATCATCTATACTTAAATAAATTTTATCTTATTTTATTATTGCTAACCAAGTCTTTTTTAGTCTTCCTCTTCCTCGTTTGATATGTATATTTATTATCGTTTCACATCGCCTAACTGGAACATTTATTGATTGTGTAAGTACATGCTCGTATCACCTTAAACATATCTCTCAGGGCTATATTTGTCATTTAGTTTTCATCCATCATTAAAAAAAAATCATATGTTTCTTTGATTTTGTCTTATTGCATCGTGCATTTATTTTATAAGCATCACTTTTTAGCATAAAATCTTTGATCAACATGTTTGGTGAAATACCCACCTCTGTTGTCAAGAGTGATAAGAAATATAGACGCTAGTTGTAGATGTCATAAAATTAAATTGCAAGATGACCCTAAGTTTATTAGGACTAGGAAAAACCATCCAAAAACTGGTGGTTGTTTGCGTGTGCATGCGTATGCATGTGATTATGTGGTGTGTGTACAGTGTGTGTGGCGAGCACGACTTTATGTGTGTGTCGATGTTCTAAAAGCGCTAAAGCAGTGGTACGGTCGCCGCTTAGCGCTAAGCGCTAAAGCGGCACTAGCGGTTTCTAGCGATCGATTTTTAATATTTTAAATATAATAATATATAAAAAAAATAATATATTAGGGGGCACTCAAAAGTCAAAACTCACTTTGTAGTCTCCACAAGTTCACATGCATGTAACAAATAATAACTAATAGCAACTCAACAAGTAACAAGAATATTAAAAATGTTTAAGATTGTAAACAATAAGAATTGTAAAATATAAGAATTAAAAACATAATTGCAAACAATATTAAAAATTCATTGCGATAATAAGAATCGCGATTGTAAACAACAAGAATACTGACAATAAACAATAATTTACCCAATTTACACATCAAGCAACATTGCAATACAATAAGCATTGCAAACAACAAGAGCACAACACACAAATCACAATAAAGCACGACACAGATAACAAATTTAACGGATTAAAAACTATTAAGAATACTTGATAATAAGCATTATGCATTAAGCAACGTACCCTAACACTAATAAAATGAAGAAAAACACATTCCTACATATTGTGAATGTTTAGTTGAAAAGATCCTTTATCCAGCAAGACCCGAGGATACATCAACAATAAAGTGAATATCATCTTAACCGATAAACAAAATATCATTTATTGATTTACCTTACAGAGCGATCTAGATTTTACCATAATTCTTCAACTTCTTCTAGTTCATCTCCATATTTCTCCAACACTTCCCTCAGATCGGATTCAAACTCAAAATCCATGGCATCTTCCTCTTCTTCATCCGATACAAATTCTTCTTCGTGAAGTTCTCTTACATCTTCAATATTTGTCTCAACATCTTCATCTCCACCATCAACAATCCATCTCAGGCTAGTAGCTTCACTCAGCAAGTAAGACATCAACTCCTTTTCTTCTAGTCTTCTTTTTGTTTATGATCTTGGCGTTGAATTGAGCATAAACTAAATTGTTCAACCTTCCTAAGATCTAATTTATTTCTTTTCTTTGTATGGATCTACATTAAAGAAAATTAGAAAATATTAATATTGATTATTGAATACATATTTAGACAATTAGTATAAGTAATTAAATACTTACTCCTCAAAGTACTCCAATTTCTTTCACAACCTAAGAACTCGTAGTTAAAGAAAGAATTCTTTTAGCCATCTTTTGCAATTTAGGTACACCATTTCCAAAAAGATGCCACCATCCAACTAAATAAAAATAAACCCAACAAGCAAAATCAAGAAACAACTAATAAAGATTAAAAATTACAAAATAAAGTAAGCAATTCTTAGTTCTTAGTTCTTACGGATCATATTTCTCATCATTTTTGTGCACCCCACTATAGCCAATGTTCTTCCAAACCCCCCACTTTATTGATATACTTCAATAACTCCACATTTACTATGTCACTTTGACTATCAATATCATTAGGAAAGAATGTTTCAACACAAGTGAAAAAAATCCATTCATAACCACTTCTTCACTTCCTACGCTCCGGTCGTTGAAGGAGTAATAAGGGTTCAAGAGGTAGGCCGAATGTAGTGGACTATCAAGCCGATTACGGCTTTTTCATCAATAATATCAATAAGCGGACGATAGTGAAGCTCTTGATTGTTGAATGTCACTTTAATATCCTCTCTCGCTCTAAGTAATTCTCATACACAAAACCCATAGATGGTTTATTATCCCCATCAACAAGGCGAAGCACCTTAATTAAAGGCAAACACCTTCAAACAAAACTTACCCCATTCAAAAAGAGGTACTCAGCGATATTATATACGCCTTCCCTTTGCACTCTTTGAATGTTTGCATGTATTCCATTCTTCACTAGCAACCATAGTTCTTAGTTCACTTTTCTTCTCTATCGAAGCTTTGAAGTTAGAAAGGCGGTTTGCAAATCGTGTTACTCCGGCCTCACTATGTCTCTTTTTTTGGTAAACTTTCTCATAATTGATAATGTCTTGTGATGTGCATAAATAAAGATTGTCAAGCTCTTTGCCTTTTCAATCACCCCTTTGAACTTAGGTTGATTCCCAATTCCTTGAAGCATAAGATTCACCGTGTGAGTTACATGAAGTCAAAATATATGTGGTCTCTTCTCCTTGACAGATCTTTTTTGCGCCGTATTATTGAAGCATTGTCCGTTACCACTTGAACTACATTTTGGGGTCCAACTTCTTGATACACTTGTCACATATTGAATATATAATTTCCGGTGTGTGCTTCATTCGATGCTTCCTAGAAGAAAGGAAAGTTGTGCCTTCTTTCTGATTGATACACAAATTCATGATACTTCTTCTTTTTCGATCGAGTCCATGCATCGGTCAAAATTGAACAACCATTAAGCCCGTTCTTCTTCTTGCTTCTTTAATAGACTTTTAGTTCTATCTACCTCTTCTTTCAATAAGGGCTCCTTAGCAGGTATTGAGTTGGAGGGGCGATAACACAGGCAAATTGATTGACCGCCTGCAAACCTCTTGAAGCTATCATTGTCAATGGCATGAAAAGGAATACGGACTCATACACCCATCGAGCTAAATATTGAGTGCGACTATGTGTCCTTTGCTTCCAAAGTGCATCAATAATATTTTGTTGTTGTTTTGTCTTCTTACTTTCACTCGATGAAGAATCGGGATCGAACGACAGATACAAATTGATCCATAGGCCCAAGAGTACGCGAATTCTTTTGTCCCTCGACTCGTTCGTCACCTCGTATTCTTCAAGAACAACTTCTTCTCTCACCTCCATTTCATTCATATTCTTTTGTTTCTTTTTGTTCTTGCATCTTGATAGCATTCTTACACTTCACTTTATCCTCATCCAAGACTTCTTACACGGGCAACATTTCCTTTGATATTGGCAACATGTTGTTTGAGCCTATAAATTCCACCACTAGTAATTTTTCCACACAACTTACATTTCAACTTATCCAAACTTTTAGGATCCACAATTCCATGAAATTCCCATCCAATATCATTGGAATTACGCTCAAACAAAAATCAATCTCGGACATTGAATTAGATGCTTGAAGATATAGTACACGACATTCTTGATTTTCTTGCACTCTGAAGGATAAAAATGAAACCCTTGTATAAGCTGAATCAAAATGCAAGGCGGATCTATTTATTGTTAGTAAGGGAAAGAAAAACCAATTTACGATGCCAAGAAGAGAAAGCACAGCTACACTACAAGAACAATAAATGTAGAACAAAATTCACACCAAATCAAGCTTTTCCATCAAAATCAATTGTATGTAATTCTTTGGATGAGGAATATTAAGAAATGGAATAAACAAAAGGAAAACACACAATATGTGTATTAGCTAAGATACCATAGAAAGAAATCTTAATCGGAGCGATCATATGGATCAATCTCATTTTGATCAAAACAACGGGCGTGTTATCGCGACACGTCCGTGTCGAGAGTTCCAGCCGCCAACACGCCCAACCAACACGCTTCGCCGCGCGAAACACGGCCGGGTGAGAAATATGCGACACGCGCTGTTGTGCCGCTCAACACAGCGTGTCGCGCATATTTCATGGCGACACGCCGCTGTTTCAACACAGGCAGTCGCGGCGACACGCTTTGTTGCATTTGTGTAACATGTGCTATCTGTTCGCGTGACAATCAAAAGTTCAAAACATATAACTCTTGTATAATTAATCCCTTACCTTAGTCTGGACTGTGGCGTGCGACGAAGGGAAGGGCCGACAACAGAGCAGCCTGCGACCTATCCGGGGACGAGGAGAGCTCGAGGGGAGAAAGGTGAGCGATGAAAGCGGAAAGGGTGTCGACGAGGCTGGGGATCCGGATCGGTGCTTGGCTTCCGTCGGCGACGCGGTCGGCGGCAGACAGGCAGAGACTCGACGGTCGGAGAGGCGACACGCGTGAAGTCGAAGCTTGGCCCTGGGCGCAGCGGAGACGAAGAAGCGAAGAGGTAGGGATTCCAAAATTTGGCACGATTAGGATTTAGTGATTTAGTGATTCAGAAATCGCGATTCGTGAATCGCGAATTCACGACTACGCTTGCCGGGTCGGTCGCCCCGATTAATCGAAGCCATCGATTAATCGTTCTGGGCGCCGATTAAAGCGGTCGACGACGCCGATTAATGCGGCGACGCCTAGCGGCGTCGCCTCTGGAAATATCGGGGCGGTGGACGAGCGTCCACCGCCTACGCGCCGCCTAATCGGGTAAAATCGCCGATTTTTAGAACACTGGTGTGTGTGCGCGTATGTATGAGATAAGAAACAAAAATATTAGAAAAAAAATTAGGGGTGTATTTATTGAGGAAAAAATCCGAGAAACTCATTTAAAATAGTATGGGCACATACTTAGCCATCGAATAAATTCTCTAATTAAGCGATGTGATGTCATGACAAATACACACATTAAAAGGGAGAACAAAGAAGACTTAGTTAGCAATAATAAAATAGGATAAAATTCATTTAAACATAGATGATAATATAGTAGGGGATTGAACCCAATGACGTAAGAGGTTTCATATAGTCAACTCTGCTTAGTGGGATAAAGGATTGGTTGTTGTATATAATGTCTAGGTCTAATTTATCTATGTTGCACATTCTTTGATAAGTAATGTGAGAATATTTATTGCTTTCATTTGGACTGCCATATGAGGAATATGTGAGTGCAATATTTACTTTAGTCTTCACTCTGGTACAATATCTAAGTCATGTTTCCCCTTGAATTTCTTCTTGTGTTGAGAATGTTTAATTATGAAAAAAAACTAAAGTGAGAAGTTTTTTTGCTTCTATCTGTAATGTCATATGAGGAATATGTTAGTGCAATTTTTTCTTCAATCCTCTACAATATCCGAGTCATGATATGTTGTCTCTCGTCTTGCAGATGGGCTGTTGGGAAATCATCTTCTGTAGACTTGGAAGATCTATTTGGCAAGTTATCGGATCCAAGGTTTGCACGAATACGTTGTATTTATCCTTTTCTGTCGAAATCTAGCTTTTGAGAAAAATGTAAATTTATCATACAAGTGGGTATGTCTTGTAACATCTATAATAGAAAAGAAATGTCCACTATACTTATCATGCAAATGGATCAAAAGCTTGTATGGAGTATTTTTAGTTGTTGTCTTGATGTTCTGTTTAAAAAGAAGATATAGCAAATTAGTCAATTTTGAAAAGCTCAGTTAAATAGTACCAACAGATGGCATACATCTTTACGGTGATAGAAAAGCGCCAGATGTTGTTTATATGGCTATTTTTAGTAATTCTGTATTTATGTAAAACTAGGGCAAACTAGAGTGCAGATAGGAAGGATAACAGAAATGGAATCAGATATCTCATTCACTTAATTCAAGATAGGTATGACATATGGTCAATACCTCAAGCAATACAAACATGAACCAATGAACAACTTTTTGCCAATGCAAGGATCAAATTATGTACACTTGACATGTCATGCTGATTGGGCTATTGCTGATGGAATAACACATTGGTCATTTGACTTGGGTGGTACGACATGAGCTGTTATTTTCTTCTATCAAAGTTCTGGTTTCTTCTTGGTTGGCTATCAAATTCAATTTTTTGTTCTGTTGCTGCACGAAGGAAAATCATATGCAGTCTGTATTATATGCTCTGAGACTGGTCACTGCTACCATGATTATTGGAGTTTTTAATTGTCAAGTAGTTTCTTTTATTTTTAATGGCTTTTTTCTTCTTATGTATTTCTTTCAGTTTTGGACGAGTTTTCTTATTTAGTCTCTCTTTTCATTTTCAGTTTTAAATATAATTGGCTGTGTATTCAGCTATTCTATCACTATTGGTGTATATGCTCATGCTGGCGTTCAACTTTAGGTTGAGTCATATGGATACATTTTATAATGTCATGTCACATGAACCAACACCATGTGATACCAATGAAATTGTCCAATGATGAGGGGTCCCCGTCTAATTGATGGGCAGGGAGTCATTTGGGTCACTGACAATTTTTTATACGGAATTGAGCTCACAGGGGCTCTATAGGTGATTTGCTGGAATGCTATTGTTTCGTGTACATAATTTCAAATTATTTGACATAGAGCAATTGTAGCTTCTTGCACTATGGCATGAGGAAGGGACATGGTAGGATGTAATCTGCTACTATTAATGCTTGCAGTTTGCATGTCATGTGTATCTTCCTGCATATGAGATGTGCATGTGTCTGCCACATATTTTAATCATACTGAATGCTTTGAGAAATCTGTTATTTTGCAATTTTGCCATATACTTTTGCATGTCCGGTTCCTAGTTTAAATCTTTCTTACCTTTATAAATCTGTTTTCAGACCTTCATTTTCTATGGAAACTTGTTGTTCACAGTAATTTCGATGCAGAACAGAGCTTTAGTTGGCTGAGAGATCAAGGTAGGCTCTACTTCTTTAAATGGAACCTTTTCAGTTAAAAATGCAAGTCTGATTGTAGATGCATGATGCAGTTTCCAAAAAGTCAGCGAAGACTTGACTATGAATCATGCCTCTGAAAAAACTGACCAGAAAAAGGGAAAACAAGCTCATCAAGTTGATGGGAATAATAGACTTATTTGTCTCCATTCCATTCCCATCAACTTGATGAGCTCGTTTTCTGGATGACGTGGTGGCTAAGGCACGACAGAGCTTACAGATAAAGCAAGGGTCGATTCCGGAGGAGGTCTAAAGCCCTTTCCTGGATTCAGATGACCCCCACGTGTTTTGAACACCACGTCAAGGCCCATAAGACCCTCCGTGATTTACCTCCCTCACAATGGTTGTGGTACAGGTTGATGGGAGATGCTAGGTTGGCGGATTCCAATCTTTTGCGGAGAAAAGTAGTCAAGGTAGCAACAGTCGTGAGAGATTGTCCATTGATGGTGTTCTAGGGAAATATGATGGGGAAAGAAAAGTAAAGTCCGAATTGGAAGGTTTATCTGCTAAAAATTCAGATATTTCTGAGAAACATGTTAATGAATCCAACAAACGGTGCAAAGCCAAAAAGAAGAAACGGAAGGAGGTGCCTGAAATAGGTGACGAGAAATTGGCCATTGATGGTGTATGAGAGAAACTCAATGGGGAAAAAAAAGTACGTCTGAACTGGAAGGTTTGTCTGCTAAAAATTCTGATATTTCTGAAAGACATGATGGTTCCAATGAACAGAGCAAAGCAAAGAAGAAGAAACATATGGTGCCTGAAATCTGCGATGAGATTGCTGAACCAAGGGGCACTGGAAACCCCAACGAGATAGTTAAAACTAACAAAGTCAAACCAGTGGCCTTGGAAAACAATTCCCTTGAGTCAAATTTAAAGGAGAAAACTGAAAAGAAGAAAGGCAAAAAGGTCAAATGTACAGATCCTGCCACTGCGGATCTCTTGGATGTCAATGTTTCTACTCATGACTTTAAGAAAAAGAAGCTGAAATTGGATTCTGATGTTGTGCCTAAAATGATATCTGGTCAGACAGAAGAAGAAAAATCTTCTGATAATGTGAAAGAAATGGAAATAAATCATGATGTAGGTGCATCTGATTTTGAACATCAAAATGTTCTGGTATTTGAGGACAGAGAAACCAAAGGTACAAAGAAAGTTTCTCAGAAAAGAAAAATGTTGGACTCAGAAAAGGCTGATGGTAATATTGCTAATAAGAAATCAAAAGTTGATTTGAAAGTTAACGAGGAAAAAGCAAAAACAGGGGAAACTGTGGAGTCTAGCAGGTCTATTATGGATATTAATACCCCAGTTCCTAAGACAAGGAATACTGGAGAAAACAGGAAGAATACTGAGAATGCTGGCGAGCAACTTCAACGTTCTACCAAGAGCAATGAAAATGGTAACACCCACAATTCAAAGAATGTAGGAAAGCAGCTGGAAAATGGAAGCATTGGTAAAAAGGGTGAGCGTCCATTGGAGGTTTACACATAATTAAGTACTACTTTTTTTACTTGCATTAAGTAATTTGTTTGTTTAAATATACAGTTTGCATTTATTCTCATTTTGTGTGCAAAATTCGGTTTTGTCATCTCTCTCTTGAATATAATGGTACATAGAAATAGAATGAAATTCTTCTTTTGCTATCATCCTAGGTTCTAGTAATTATTTGCTTTCTGCTTATTTGGATGTAGATGTAATATGCTAAGCAGGCATGTGACAATCAGACATCACTTTGGAGATGAAGAGTGGAGATCAGCTTCAGTTTCTTTTGACAGAGAAGAGTGGGAAAAATAATCATCCCAACATGCATTTTGTAGATGTGGCAACATGCCACGTGGATTTCATGTCATTTATTAATGGTAGACTAATAACTAGTTAACTGATGTTAGATTTTAAGAGAGCATACCTTGTGCTAGATTTGATAAAAATGAAATGATATGCTAAATTTGAAAAAACTTCCAAAGCTTTTGCTAAAACAATGTATTAAAACCCTGTAATTTGTGCACTTCTGAACTGATAGATACTGTCTAAGCTATGTTGCAATTTGAACACTACTGAAATGATAGTTATTGTCTGATCTATCTTGCAATTTTTTTGTGCTTGGAACCAATAATTATTGTCCAACTATTTTGCATTTTGTGCCCTGCTGAACTGAGATTTTTTTTATTTCATTAAATATTTAGAGGGTTTATTTGGTTTGCATTATAATCTACCAAGTACTTCTGCGTTTTGTATTAAATTCCCAATATACTTCCTAATGTGATTATATTATACAATTGCTTGTGTTGTGAGTTTTCAGATTCAGTAAGTGTAGCTGAGGGACAGCTCTGTATGGAAATAGTCCTATTAATTGAAGCTGCCTTCTACTGCCTTCCATTTCACGGGTTGGTCGCCCTACACTGAACTATAATTAAGATTTCTTACATGCATGTACTTGTTTTCAGTATTAGCACAGAAGAGGTTGGAGAAACGTGCTTTCGGAGCTCACCCCCTGTTCAAATTTTGCCAAACTGACAAGCAACCACTACAATCATGTCAACTGCAGACGGTTTCGAATCTGCATTTACATTATTTGTGTGGGGTGGGGAGGACATCTTGACTGTGGGATTTGATCCAACAATGTCATTAAAAAATCCAATCCAGTTTGATAGTTTATCCGGTTCGATTCGATACATATTATAGCTTAAGTGGTGACAAAATGATAAGTCTCTCTATGTTTGCGATGGATACAATGCCTCGCGTTAAGGGAGCACTATTTCTTCCCCCAATGATCAACTCCACAGCATGTTTGTCACACTGCATTTGTCTCCGACATTGTTCGTTGTATTATCAAATTGCAGGCACAAAATACGTGAGCAGGCCTTTTGGCGATCATTGTCCCCGTTGAACACAATGATGCAACATTTTAAACTCTCCAAGTTTTGAGACGAAGAATGCACACCATGGTCAGTACTTTGCGCCAATTCAAAATCAAACTTTTTTTTTTCTCCTATACTTTTCTCTCATCTTTTAATATTTGTCTTTTGCTGCAATGCAATAATTATTCTGTCAGCCTAACTTGTGCAGTCTTAGTTACTGTCGCCAAATCTAATTTAGTAGATGCTGCAGCATGTAATCTCCCATAAACTGCTGCAGATATCAGTGCTTAATTTCTTATTTGTAAGAGCCAAAAAAGAAAACATCTTTTACAACCTTAAATTAGTAGCTCCATCCTCAATTATGAAAAAGGTTTATGTTGCCATGCACGAACGAGTCACTGCTGGCTTCTGCGCCATTTTTATTTAATTTTATTATTTTTCTAATTCTTATGAGCGATCATTGTGGCTTTTAGAGGAACCCTAAACTCTGACACACAGGGCATGGGCATGACAGCACTTTCTCTACTACACGTAATATTTTTTTTGGGTACCGAGAAGAAACTTTGACTGGCCCTGCAGTGAATGAACAAACTTGAAACTTGAATGCCAAACAGAGAAGCCAATGGAGCACCAATCTCAAGGTCCAATCCGGCTGCGATGTGCCACAGTTTGATCTTGAATCCAATCCATCATTTTCTGGGACTTGTTTAATTCATCGTCTTCTCCGCCCGAGATTTAAGCAAAAGTGGGATTTGTTGCTTATGATGCTGCCTTTTTCTTTTCATTATTCCTAGATTTCTATTTGCTTAGATATCACTACTGCAATATCTTTTGTGGATTGTTAATTGAGGTAATAATATTCAATCCGCATTAGGTTGTCTAGTCTTTATGGCATATCTTTCATCTTTTTAGCTAAATTTAAAATAAAACTAGTATAAATAAAAGGATGTTTCAAGGAAATAATTCTTTATTATGTGCATACAAATTTTAAAATAAATATCTTTGAATTCATAAAATAAGATGCTATTAATTAATTCTGTTTGTGACTAAACACTAATTAAAGGTTCATCAGTCAGAGACAACATCACAGATTCTTGAATGACATTTTATAAAATAGATGGACATATGAGTTTGCCTAAATTAGTTAGTGTTACTATAAAAGTGAATATAAAAAAAGTTAACCAAAACATGGCTTCAAATTTCCAAGAGTAATAATAAAAGTGCTTCAACTTGAAGCCGCCGAGGAATTGGAAACAACGCCGATTCGCTTTCTCGCTCAAACTCGACTCTGGCGTTTTGGTCGCAACTCATAAGAGCGCAGGCAAACACACGAACAGCACTCTCTGTGTGTAGGAAATGGAGTATGAGAGGATTCACAAAGTTCAGGTACTGGTTTTAAGTTCCTTACTATGAGTCCATTCTCTTCGTTGCCTTTCACTGTACCACTGAATTTTTCAACAGTTTCATGTGTCACAAAGATTTGTCTTGGCTGCTGCACCTGTCTCTTTGTCCCTGCACAAGAACACAAAACTGCATTTGTTATTTGTGATATTTTGGTGCTCATTTTGATCTGGGGTTCTACTTGCATGAGCTGCATGTTATGCTGAGTTAGCAGTGTGTGTCAGTGTAATGGGATTTGAGTGAGATCTTTAGAGGATTTAGTTGGTTACGTCTCATTGTTGATTTGCAGTTCTAAATATGTTGAATCCTGTTAAGTCTGTGTTTGTTGATAATTTGTATTTGCAGATGGGGGTAATTTCTCCCAGTAAGCTCAGGATTAAATTATTAGGCACTCGCAGTGGTGCTCGAAAGAAGGAAGGAGGGAATAGTTCGTCTAGAGCATCTCCTTCCAAGCTTGAGGAAATGGAGCGCTCGAAAAGCAGCCTATTAGCTGAAGATTTTGATGAAGAAGGTCAGTGAATGTGAGCTTTAGCTGTTTGATTAAATGTCAATGAGAGATTAAGTTTGCATTTAGGAGAAAATGTTTGTACTTGTATAGTCGTATGTTTAAAACATCGTAGGCTACACATTTTCATAAAGTTAATGTCTTTCTCTTGGTTATAGTTGGCTTTAAAGAATCCAAAGGTGCTACTTCTCTGAGTGCTATTGCAAGCTCAGAAGTTCCAAGATTGGAGTTGTCAGTTAAGAATGTTCTTAGCTATTCTCAGGGAGATCAAACTCCATCCTTTCGGAAGGATTTTCTTTCCAAAGTCAATGTTGATATCTGTTGCACTAAGACTCGAGATGCTGTTAAATCTGATCCTATGTTGGCTGATCCAACCAACAATTTGAACACAGTCCATCCAGTGCAAATACCAGAAGATGGAATAGCCCATGATGGGGTAAATGACAATGGTAGTGCTCGCAGTTTTGAATTTCATAAAGGAGAGAGACTCCTGCAGCAGCAAGTGGCTAGTCCCTTCTTGAAGAATCTTCCGTCGAAGTGGAATGATGCAGAGAGATGGATACTTCATCGACAAATTATACATTTAAAGCCAAATGTTCCAAAGAAGGTTGTTGGGCAAAACCTGGGGTGCCTGGAAGTTGTTCCAAATAAGGTTGCACCAGAGTATCGGAATGTAGAAAGACATTCTAACATACAGGAAGCAGATTCAAAATATGGCAGCTCGAACAAATCTGCATCACAAACTGCAACTGAGAAGTTCTCTTTTACTCCTACTTCCTCACTATCCAATTTGGACTCCACAACTGGAGCAAGTGGGTTGACAGATTTATCTTCTGTTAGCAGTTGCTATAGCAAGCCCAATGCCCCAGAAAACCCTACAACTCTTGCACCTGGTACGAAATACTTAGACTACCTTGTTTTATTTCAAATAAACTCATGCCTTTGTGAACTATTGTCCTAAAATGTCCTTAATGACTCTTTTTTTCTGTGATTCCTGTGTATTTTGGATCTTATTTGTTATGCTTGGATGATACTTGACACTCTGTATCTCTCAATTGTATTTTGAAGTTAATATAATAGTTTTTGAATGACAAATGAGTTATTGACATCAGAAAGCCCTATAGCAAATACTTCTACAGAAGCAATCTTTGAAATCCTTTATCCATATTTGCAATGTTAACTGTTAAATATAAAAATGCATAATTCACTAGCTATTTTAACTTTTATTTTTTCCTTTTTATTAGCTTTCAATAAATTGCTGATTCATTTATGTAGGCACACCTGATTTTCAGCCTGTTTCAATGAGAGATGTTGGAACAGAGATGACACCCATTCCAAGCCAGGACCCTTCGAGGACTGGAACACCTGTTGGTGCGACAACTCCCATCCGAACTCCACTTTCTTCAACTCAATCAAGTCCAAAAAAAGAAGCACCACCCTCGACCCCTGCTGGCTCCCATAAACAGGATGACTTAAATATGCAAAAGAATGTCAGCAACAGAGAATTGTCTGATAAAGAAGTGCAATTGAAAACAAGAAGAGAGATAGCCTCCCTTGGAATTCAGCTTGGTAAGTTGAACATTGCTTCCTGGGCTAGTAAAGATGACAAGGAGCCTACTTCTTCCAGTCTAGACACAGAAAGAATAAAAATATCAGAATTTGAAGCCCGTGCAGCTGCATGGGAGGAGTCTCAAAAATCTGCATGTACTTTCAGGTATTATTTGTTTGTTCATATTATTTAGCTCTTTGACATTTCTAGAAATAGTCCATTTTGGATGTTAACAGTTTCCTCAGATATGAGCATTACTTCTGTAGACGGTAAGTGGATGTTTATCCAAGACTACATGTATGTAATAAAGTAAATGAAGAAAGTAGTTTTGCAGTCAACTTTTGTGCTATTTTGCTTATTCTTGCTTTGTTCTCAATAATATTCATCTATTCAAACATTTGTTAACGTGAACCTTAATAACTAGAGAGTGCTATGTGTCCAGGTGTCATTTAGTCTACAAGGACATCCATGCCGAACCATCCACCCAACCCATTCACATTTTTAAATTTTTGAACAGACTTATTCAAATTTTTGAAACATATATGTAAGACATGCCCAAGTGCCACCTAAATCTGGAAAGGGATATAAATTTCCTTGTCTCATTCAGTCAATGTAAAAGCTTTTTCTGATTGTCATTTTCTTTGTTATTTGATTTGAAATTAGCACCTATAAGTTTCTTGATGACACAATGACACATGCTCACAATTATTAAGAGAATACTTGTTATGTCTTTATGTGACAAACACAATGATTTGTGATTCTGTTATCCCAATTCAATGTTTTATAACTGCATATCTATATTCTTGCTGGGAACCAATGTGCATTGACTATTAAGAAATATTTTGTATAGAATCTATATCCTCTGCAGAGATGAGGATGTTAAGATGGATGTGTGAACATACAAAGATGGATATAATAAGAAATGAGAGCATTAGAAAGAAAATTAGAGTTGCATCTATTGAGGGGAAACTCCGAGAGATACGTTTAAGGTGACACAGAGATATACTTAGACGACTAATAAATGCTCCAGTTAGATGATGTGAAACGATGACAAATACATACATTAGACG
Organism: Wurfbainia villosa; assembly: GCA_025175895.1. Taxonomy (NCBI): domain Eukaryota; kingdom Viridiplantae; phylum Streptophyta; class Magnoliopsida; order Zingiberales; family Zingiberaceae; genus Wurfbainia; species Wurfbainia villosa. The sequence goes on from CM046005.1 coordinate 5,246,261, forward strand.
AGGAAGAGGAAGATCAAAAAAGACTTGGTTAGCAATAATAAAATAAGATAAAATTTATTCAAGTATAAATGATGATATAGTAAGAGATATAGCCCAATGGCATAGAAAGATCCATATAGCCGACCCCACCTAGTGGAATAAGGCTTGATTATTATTATAGAATCTAGATCCTCTGCATGAGTGACAAATCTAGTACTAATTGTAGATTGTTTAGTGACATGGACTTTATTAAGTATGTGTACATAGTGCATTAGTTAGTCTTCTTTTCTCTCAGCATCACCATCATCATCATCAAGCCAAGCCATGTCATTTTCAATTGATTGCATGGATCTAATCCATCCATTGAATGCTATGTAAGGTGATTGTAGTTCAGCTTTGAGTTTTAAGTATTTTGGATGCTAGCAAGTTTTCTACTAGACCGAAAATATGCAGCCTTGACTTGAAACAGCATGAAATCTACACCCTGTGGCATGAATGAGTGAAACCAATGTGGTTGGACCCACTTTGTCCTTTTAATGTTGAGGAATGGGACAAGGCAATTCACATAGTAAGACCATAGGTACCTGTTACCTGTGAACCCAAATTACTCGAGTGAATGGCCATATTATGCCATTGATACGTGTTGTGTTCATAAATTGCTTAATTTCAATTTCACTAGTAATGATTGCAGTAAAATGATTCGGAGACTTAACTAGTAGCATGACTTTGTACATGTTGAGGTCAGGAGATTGAATTCCTAACTTATTTCAGGTATAGCCGTGAAGAGGCCAAAATACAAGCATGGGAGGACCATCAGAAAGCAAAATATGAAATGAAACTGAGAAGAATTGAGGTAAGACTGCTGGTAACCTTGAAGGCTTCCATTTTACTTGTCTGATTATTTCGCACAGTTACACAGATGAAATATGGAGACAAGAAAAGAGTTCAGGAAAGAAAAGAAATAAAAGCAAACAAGCAGCAAGATTAAAACTATATGCACACCCTTTATAATTCACTGATGTTTATGTAACAGCATTTTTTTCCATAAAATCTCCACTTTATAGTATGATTAGTTTGGCCTTATTTGATATAAGTTAAAGATATCATCTAATTTTTATTTTTCCTCTTCATCCTTGACGAAAGTAAGTCAAAAATCATTTAGCTAATACAATGTACATAATTTATATTAAATTAGGCTAGATGTAGGGTGGATAAAATACCAAATACATATAATTCACCCTACAAGTTGTCCTACAATAATAAGGTCCATCTACGTAGACTACAAGATTGACAAATTATCTACTAACTTGGAAGTTACTACACCATTGATGCTCCTTAGAGGAGTAAATGGTCGTGCTACTCATGTCATGATCCGGCATGGCTCACCTCGGACCGTGTTGTGCTAGCTTGGCAGACCTAGTAGATTCTTGAGCTCACACTTGGTCATGCTCGATTCGACATGGGACCGAGCTTGGCATGGCTTGCAAGCCAAGTCCAGCTCGATTTTTATTTATAAATTAATAATGATATTTCAAATATTAAATATTTAAATAGTATTCAATAAAAATATTAATTTATTATTATTTTTTATTTTAAAGATTTTATATTTTTAAAATAAAAATATAAGATTAAATATCAAGATTTTAATTAATCTTTATAAAAAAACTGATTTTATCTAATTTTATTTTTTATAAAATTTAATGTAAATTATCATGCTACCATAGACACGAGTCACTTGAGCTTAGGTCTTTGCCAAACGAACCTATTTTAGGTTGTGCTCAACACGAATTGTTTGGAGTTGTGCTTATCATGACTTGGTTGGAGTTAGGCTAGTCAGGGCATGACCCATAAAAAACTAGGCAACACTAGCCTGTGTTGTGCCTCACTTATGCATGACACGTTGACACTTCTATTGCTTTCCAACAATTTCCATTTTGGTAGCTCCTCCTTATCATATGTATGAAAAAGGACAACATTTCTCTATAGAACAAAAGTAAAAAAAAAAAATGGAACGAACATCCTAGAGGTTTACTTTTGGGTGTACATAAGTTGTAATTCAGATTTATCTTGTAGGCGAATAGGGATAAGGTTGTTTACCTCTAAGATTAGTTGGGTGAAGCCCAGACATCTGGATTACCAAAAAAAAAGTAAGAAAAAAATAATCAAATGCTTTGTTATAATATTATTTATATTTACTCACTAGAGAATGGAGCATTTTTCAAACATGCATACCCATTTTTGATTTTTAGTGCATTCAAACTTTAATATCACTCAGCGTCTCAATCACATTGAATCTACTTTCTTAGTTTATTGTGCAATTTCTTATATGTTTAACTATTGGGATAACAAGTGCTTTTGATACCATTGGATGGGGCTGGAGATTGTTGTCCTCTTGCATAATCAACCGCCTTAAGGAACACACTTATAGATAAAATATTGACGTGTTTAGAAAACATCCTCACTACCAGGTCACATGGTAAAAATTTTATCTACCTAGGCACAATAATACAAACACACAAAAAAAGGCATTTTAATGTGTTTTTAGCTTAAGCTTATATCCTCAAAGAGAATCTAAATCTGAATACTATGAGAGCAAAAGTGCAATAAATTCATCGTCTGAACTTTTTACAAGAGGACTCTCCATCATTCCTAAACGCTTCCTCAACATGAATGAAAAACTCATCTTCTCATTTTTCAAATGCTAAAAAATCTCTTTGAAAGAAAAATATCTTTGGTATAAACCTCTTAGTCTCCTAGGGCCCGACCATTTAAAACTATGTTGAAATTCATTAAGAAATTCTAAACTTGTGTTTATTGGCACTTTACCCATAGCTAGGCTTATTAGGTGTAATATATTATTGAACCCAATTATATCCAACTTAACACTCCTAAAAAGGTGATAATCAAGAGTGGTTCTACTCTATGACTATACAAGCCAAAAGTCATCTAATCCACATATCTTAATCTACCTTAATTTAGTCTCTATACAATTTGATGTGATCAATGATACTAAACTACGGAGGAAAATTATATGAATACCTGCACTTGTAAATAATCAATATATCTATCTTTTCATCATCTCGTGTCTTGAGTTTCTTCAGATGCAAACTATCTTATCTATTCTAGAGTTTCTTCAGATGACACAAACCTTTATATAACCTTTCATTGTGTGGATCTTCTTACCACGAGTCACCTCAGAACTTCACTAGTTCCATTGTAATGGTACCTTGTAAATGTAACCATCTTATACAACTAAATTCCTCGTATCTCCCCAAGATGTGTGGTATTCCTCTAGTTTAATGAGGTTTGACTGCATCGACTTGTTGGACCTTCACCTATGACTTATCTCATAGATTTATAGTCATGGTTAAAAACTTGCATCAAACGTCTGAAACAACTCCAACTTGTTGGACCTTCACCTATGACTTGTCTCTTAGATTTATAGTCATGGTTAAAAACTTGCATCCAACGTCTGCTACAACTTACTCTCCCTCGTGCTATAAACATACACTACACAAGTTGAGAAGGTGCATTCTTTTTCTTTGAGACAAAAGAGAAGCAATGCACTTAGTTTTGATTATTTACACACTACCCTGAATCTTTGCCGCCTTCTCTAGATAATTTCTTCTGATTTAACCATATGCCTTGCATTGCACCTGCAAAATTCAAGCAATAAAGTAATCAATATGTGTGCTAAGTTACCATTTGAGATCTCTAACCATAGCCATCTCATCCACAAGACCCTGACCATGTTTAGATCCTCCATCAAGTTTTCATAATTTGTTTATAGAACACGTACAACCACCTTTTAAGATGGATGCAGTTAATGACATTATTTGTCATGCTTTGTGCCTCCACTTTTTGCAGTGTCATATGTTTGTAATATGATTAACCGCCATATGAATGACAATATCAGCAAGTTACAATTTGATGCCTTGCCCTTCATCAAAACCTTGTTCCATTAACAGATTTGATATTCTCAATCACTGTAAAGGTAAACTAAACCTCTTTTGAATCCTTTGATTAGAGAATCCTTTGATGCTCATTGAACTCCTTGCCATTTTCAGATAATTTTATTCTATGAGCTGCTTGCCTCACCTACTACAAAACTCTAGAGGCTTTATTTCAAGATTCGCTTATGATACCACTTGTTGGGACCACAATCATCTAAATTTCAATTCATACATTCCAACTCCGAGATTATGATTCCATAGGATGTAAAGTTTTTTAAACTTGAGAATTCCACATTTTCTCTTTGATGATGCTTCTTGATAAGACGTAGAAATGCAGAGGCCAGCTTATCATTAGAAAGTTGAGAAACTTCAAATTCCTACTTTGTACATAAATGCTGGCAATAGGGTACTTATATGCTCTTTCTTAATCTTTTAAGCGCTTAAAAGTTTAATGATGTTACCCTTTGAAGATTAGAACATTGATTTTGTTTGAATAATACAAGTAATATTCTTGATGCATCTTTTCCTGTATCTATTGTTTATTTATTATTATTATTATTATTTTTTGTTCAGGTCCAAGCTGAAAGGATGAAAGCTCAAGCACAAGGCAAGATGGCTAAGAAACTTGCATTAACACATCGAAGGGTAGAGCAGAAACAAACAATTGCTGAAGCGAAGAGGAAGCGACGGGCTGCCAGGACAGCTAGACAGGCAGAACAGATTCGTCGAACCGGTCACATATCAATGCTGCATTTCCAGTGCTGTTGTTGGTTTTTCTAATTTCTTTCTTAGTTCTGAGCTAAGTTACACAAAGTATAGGATTACTGCATCATTTCCTCCTTGTACCGCATGCTTTATCATATTCAACTTATGGTCTGGTATCAACTGCTTATTGTCTCAATGAAATCATGAAATCAAGAAAACTTGTTTTCCTAATGGTTCTCGAAAGATGTTCTTTATTGTGTCTGTTGTATAATGGAATATGTTTTTGGTTGATAGCCGAAAACGCACATTGGATCCATCCATGTTCATGAGTCATTGCAAACAAGCACTCAAAATTCGAGAATTCACGAAATTTGCATCATAATTTATATTTTATTAAATGACATTAAATGACGTACTTAATTTTAAAAATACTCTTTCCGCTAATATAGATAATCCATTTTATTTTTCTCAAGTATTTGAGCCATAGAGTAGTGTTGATATTAAAATTCAACGTTAAAATGATTTTGAATTTTCAAAATCAGCATCACAGTGATTTAATTTCTCCAACACTGATATTTACGGTGATATTGATATTTGAAAATTAGTATCATAATAATTCTAAATTTTCAAAATCAACATCAATACGATGGTGTTGAGCTTTCGAAAATAATATTACTTTTAAAATCAAGACCATAACATTCTGATCTATTTCACAAAGTTATGTTGATTTTTAAAAGTAAACACCACATTAAATCTGAATCTTCTAAACTAGCAGCATAGTATTATAATTTTTATAATACGTTGGTATTGATATTTCAAAACTAGCAACATAGTCTTTCAAAAAATTTAACTTGTGCGCCGGTTGATACAAACTCATAACTTCGTATAGAAGGCTAAAAAAAAATCTCTATATTTTCTACACTTCCTTCTTCTATTATATGTTTTGATTTTAGAATTTCAAATTTTTTAGATCTATCAATGAATTTCAGCCAAAATTCATTGATAGTTTTAACCAATTTTGATTATATTCAATCCAAGTCTAGCAGATTTTTACAGTGATCCTGAGTTCAGTCGTATCCTAAAGTCTAAGCTTCGAGGCCTTCTTAACTTTGTACAATTTATTTTTAAAATTCAGCCTTTGTATTAATTGACACATATCATAACTTCACTTGGGAGACTCAAAATCAGAGTTGCATGACATATCTACCTTCTATGTAATTTTCTCTTTCACTCCATGTCCAATTTTCAGAATTTTAAATTTTCTAGGTTCAATAAGTTTCGACAAAAATCCATTGATGACCTTAGCTAGTTTTGATTGGACTCAATGTAAATTTGATAGATTTCTAGTAGATCAAAGTTGATTGAATGTCAAACACAAGAGGAAAAGTCCAAGTATGTTAAAGATGACCAGATGTTTGGTGACGGTGAAGTCCTAGCAGATCAAAATGACCGAATGTTAGACAAGCGAAGTTTTGACTGTTAGGACTGGCGTCGCTAGATGGGGATGAATAACGATTCAAACTCAATCATCGATTGCATTCATGTGCTTATCTATAAAACATTAATGCAATGAAAACAATGTATAAACAAAAGACAAGACAAAACACAAGCATAATACATCAGATTTTATGTGGTTCGAAACTCCTAGTTCCTACTCCATGGCCTAACTCTTAGCGATAGATTTGCTATCACTTTCTCCTTCTCGAAAACCTTTCGGAGGTGGAGAAATTTCTTACAATCTATTCTTATACAACACAAGCAACCAAATACAAATATACAAGAAATATGAAAGAATAAGAATCAAAAAGTTTTACATGATTGTGATCAAGTTTACTTGTAGCTTGGTTGCCTTGGAATGTCATGGAAGGTATGGAATGCAACAGCAAATCCCTTTCAAAGTCTCCAAGAACCGACACCTTCAAATCACCTCGAACCCCCTTCTTATAGGCTTCTCGTCGGGCTAATTTCCACCTATCAGTCGATTGGTCAATCGATCGTTGCCCTTTCAATGACTAAATCCATGTCGGATTTTGACCTGCTACAATTCGCTAGTCGATTGTCATAAATCACCAATCGATTAGTAAGCTTCGATCAAACTGACCGATTGAGTTAGAAATATTATGTTCGATTCATAGGCTAAAAATATTGTTCACAGTTGACTACTACTGTAGCAGTCGACTGGTGAACAATAGCAGTCGATTGCTATTGTTCACAATCGAGTTCTAAACTCAACGATACGTGAAGAGTAACACCAATCGATTGGTAAACCTTATCAGTTAACTGATACCTCAGTCTCAGTCTAATTTCAAGCTAACTCTCACTTCACTTGATATCCGATTGACCGCAACCTACTAGGATTTTTCTCGTCCGACACCTGATCACCCTTGATCTATCGAAACCTCTCTTTGCCAAGCATGGTCGCCTTCACCTGCTGAGACTTTACTTACCAAGCACGGTCACCTTGACCTGTTGGGACTTCCCTTGCCATGCAAGCACAGTCACTTTGATCTGCTAGGACTTCACTTGTTAAGCATAGTCACCCTGATTTGTCAGAACTTCACTTGCCAAGCACGGTCACCCTGACCTATCGAGACTTTACTCGCCTAGTCATCCAGTCACCTTGACATGTCAGGACTTCACTTGCCTAGTCATTCGGTCATCTTGACCTGTCAAGACTTTCCCAACACCAAAAATCCAGTCTTCCTTGATCTGCTTGGATTTTTCACTTGCTAACTCTTTGTTGGACTTTCATCACCAAGTGTCTAGTCCTCCTTGACCCACTTGGATTTTTCACTTGCCAACTCCTTGTTGGACTTTCCATCACCAAGTGTCCGGTCCTCCCTGCCTCACTTAGATTTTCACCTTGCCAACGTCAGTTGGGCTTCACTCGTCAAGTATTTGGTAAACCTTGACATATTTGAATTCTCATCACACCTCATCCATATGACTATGGTTGTCTCATATCATCCTATATTCATATTGTCAATCATCGAAAATCAACTCAAGCCTCACTCGAGCTTAGCCAATCTTGACCTGAGGTCGATTGCACCAACACTGATAGGTCAAGATAAACGGATGCTAGGCAGACGAAGTCCTAGTAGGTCAAGAGCTGAGTGATCGAATGCTAGGTGTAAGAAAGATCCTAGTAGGTTGAAGTTAACTAGATACCAGGTGAAGCAAAAGTCAAGTCATGATAAAACTGTAACTAAGGTATCAATCGACTAATAGGATATATCAGTCGACTATTGTATTCTAAACTCCAATGTCAAGGGATTTAGGAGAGTTTAGTAGTATTTAGGATTTGATGAGTCGATTGCTAGGTTATACCAGTCGACTGATGTGACTGTTCAAGCATACAGTGAACTCAGAACTCAACTGCAACACGATTGATAGAGGCTAGTCGAGTAATGGTATTGATCAGTTGAATGGTATTACTGTAGCTACACATAATGGTTTGGAGTTGACTATTTAGTCAACTAGGGATACTATAGTAAAATATAGAATGTTTATCAGTCGAATGATGCATTGTAACATGCTCAGAATCTAACTTGGATCATGTCGTCAAGTTGAAAATTGAAGCACAATCGAATCTATAGGGGACATATTGACTAGTGGATACAACCAGTCGATTGATCGACAAAAATCAATCTGACAACCACCTTGTAAAAGAGGATTTCATGGTGATTTGAAGGAACTAATTCTTAAAGACTTTGAAAAAGAGTTGTTGCCACATTTTAGACTTCCAAGGAGATTTTCATAGCAACCAAACAATGATCAAGCTACAATCGATCACTTGTATAAATCATTTGTCATTTCACTTGTTGTACAAGAAAAGATTGAAAGAGGTTTTTTCAGCCTCTGGAAGAAATCCAACAAAGAGAAAGGATAGTGGATATCACTAGGAGCTAGGTCATGGAGTAGGAAATTGAGGGTTTCCGAACTACGTAAAATCGGTTTGTATTGTGTTTGTGATTTGTATTGTTTATGTTTGTTTCCACTATGCATTAACTTTGTGAAGACCGACACAAATGCAAGGACGCAATCGATGATTGAAATGAATTGCTATTCACTCCCCCTCTAGCAATGTCAAGGTCCTACCAAATGGCACCGAAGAAAAGTCTCTCTTCACTAGACTAATCGATGAGGTAGCAAAGCTAGAGGATCCATCAAGAAAAATGGAGTTCAATGATAGTTTTAGATACGACATCCGATGTCAACCTCCTTTTGGATTAGGAGGGTTTACTTAATGGAAGGCTAGAACTAAGATGGTCTTTCAAATCGATATCAAAAATTGGTTTGTTTTATTAGAGGGATTTGAAACTCCAAAGGATAGTAAAGGAAAACTCCTCAAGAGAAACAAATGGACCGAGAAGCAAATTCAAAGATTCAAGGCAAATGAGAAGATAATCAAAATTTTGATTAATTTGATACCTAATGACATTTTATGTAAATTAGGAAAATTCAAAGATGCATGTGAACTATTGAGCAAGTTAGTCAAGCTCTATAAGAATCCATCACTTATACAAAGTGAGGATTAGTTCAAAAAAAGAAGTTTCATCGGCTCACGAAGATTCAAAGGTTGAGAGGTGCTCAATATCTAAGTTGGAAGAGATTGTAAAAGTCTCTACCTCAAGGATTGAGAGAAAGGATATACTATCGACACCGGAACAAGAGGAGACTTGGACATCCGAAGTTGATGAAGAACAAACTCATGTTTCCCCCATCATCATGCAAGGTAATACAAGTTTAATTTATAAAAATAAAAATCATATTGTATAATTTGAGTGTAGAGAAAAAGGGTACTATAAGAGTAGGTGCCCAAAACGAATCAAGAAAAAAGTTCAAGTAACATCAAGAGCAAAGGAAAAGCCAAAGTAAATTGGTACCCTAATACGTAAAGAAAAGGAGCACATTGTATGTTTTTCATATAATCAAAGGGGATACTACCGAAATCAATACCCAAGAGAGAGACACCCAACTAAGGACAAGTAAAAAACTCAAATTTAGGGGGAGTACCTAAGATAAAACCTAAGGTATCATTTCATAATGCAATTTCAATATATCAAGATAGAAAGTATGCTAGAACTAAGTTTTATCATGTAAGTGCTCAATCTCATGATCATAAGCCTAAGGATAATTCTAGGCTCACTAACTCAAGAATCATTCCACCTAAGAAGAACTTTAGAGTTTTTCAAGGGAAACCTAATCCATCAAAAGGTAGGATGGTAGACAACAATTTAGACAAGAATTGTAAGAAAAATAGACATATGTCTAGGAAGAAGAATGCCTAAAAAATTTATGGAATATCAAAATTTGGAGAATTAGAGGAAGAATATCAAGTCTTGAGATCAAGACTTAATAAATTAGAAAAGACCATTAATGTCACGCCCCAAGAGTATGACATGCCGAAAAACAAACGGACGACATCTCCCCTGTACGTGGCAACATATCGGGTTAATACAAGGCCCGTAGGCCCACAATAACAATATAATATGAAGATATTAATATACCAAACACAGCGGAAACATACTACAGATAAAACAATATACCAAGACCCAACTGTGCACTCCGGAGTGACTTGACACAACAAGAATCATAATAGAAATCGAATCAAAGACCAAATACATACAACACATCCGTATATCACAAATACGGAAACCATACAGGGTAAAAACCTCAAAACAACAATCCATAGTAATAAAACAATACGGAAAACATATCCATCCGTCCGGTGTGAGATGGGATCAGCTGGCGGAGCTTCGAACATCCAAGGAATCTTTTACCTATTATCTGGGCGACAGGAAACCCAGGGTCCAGGGGTGGTGAGTATAAACTCAGGGGTAATATATAGAAAGTGCATGAACATATAGGGTAAAGAGATCTACAAGTATACATGTGAAGATCTATAGGTATACAACATGAGTCCAATAGACATACAGTCCTATCCAAATCTGATAACAAGTAACCACAGTATAGTCATACTCAATGTATATACTAAACTGATCAACTGAACATGAAGTAATGTACCAACATACCTGACGATCTGCAACACCATATGCTATATCATCCTGAACAGATATACAATAACATAACTCATATAATGTACCAAGTCAATCTCATACCTGACCAATACTCCAACATATGAACAGTATATGATCACCTGTAATATCAACCCGGTCTGTACCACACAATGACATGATGCTAATCGAATACATACAACAGTCTGAATCAACGCATGTATCATGCTCAACACATAGCAGTATATAAAATGCAGATGACATGTATCATGATGAACAACCATATACAGCAATCATAGCTCAATCAAATACATCATCTCACAGACATATGTAAAACATATATCAAATACATGCATACATATATATCAACAATGCATATGCATGATCACTGTCTGCGGACCCGTCCAACCACGACCCCAGAGTGGCCAGGGTGGCACGACAATGACAACTAGCCCGACTCCAGCTACCACTATTCTCGAGTGGCCGAGTTGGGTAGTATGACTGAGTAGCGTATAAACGTAAAGAGCTAACTACTCCTAGGGGCCCCTGCTACAAGCCACATCGTCCATACCCATGAGTAGACAAGCGCCGCACACAGGACAACTGCACGTCACACAACCACCGTCTATAGTGGGCGAGTGCTAACACTACTCTGCACAGTGGCCAGGTGCGCATCTCCAGCTACCACCGTCTATAGTGGTCGAGCGCGGCACATCCAATGCTCTGCCCTCAACCCTGCTACCACTACCCCGAGTGGCCGGGGAGGCAGGATGACTGACGACCCATCTCAACCACAAGGGAGACCCAGTCAACAGCATGCATGCAATGTAATGATACATAGCTCCATACATGTATCCTCGCCACACTCCCTATCCCACGGGGAGTCCTGGTCAACCAAAAGTCGACTATGCAAGGACTATAATCCACAAGACTCTCTCTATCGCACAAAGAGTCATACTCATCTGACAGTCAACCACGCTAAGACCTCTAGTCAGTAGCGATATACTATTGACCGTCCATATAACCATACACAGGCACACAATCCATAATGGATATACCATCATGCTAGGACCTCTAGTCCATGGTCACATACCGACAACTACACACTTATCTATGCATAGACAACTAGATCCACCATAGATGCACCACTAATACGGATATGATATAACAATTGACTCCATAATCCAATCCATCACCTAACCCTAGTGATGTAACACAGTAACCCAATCTGAAGTCACAAAGATAACTCTTAACCACCTGTACTTACTGAACATCCATCAGCTAACACATAATAGGGTTTATAGTTCCTATTCGTGCTAGATAATCAATGAAGTAACAAAGTATATATCTCAAAGGTCAAGGCAGTACAAACATATGATTAAATAAGAGTGGATTTAAGGTAAATATGTATAAACATATATCTAAATTCATGCACTAGAATTTGGTCAAAACTACCGGACCAGGTAGATATTACCCACCTCATACGTAATCCGCGCTATTCATCTCCATGTCCATGTATCTATCACAATCAAAGTCCTATAACAATAGGATATAGTTAAGCACCATCACATATCTAATTATCGAATCAAATCCTACATCAACCTTGTATCTCAATCAACTACTAATCCATAATCAACTACAAATATAGTAAGCATTCATATCACTTAGATCTATACTTACCTCATGTTTCTTTAATCTCTCCCAGCTTGTTCACCCGAAGGAAACTGCGATTCAACCAATAACAATGCAACCAAAAGCTACATAAGGCACAACTATCGCAACAACAATCATACAACATACACTAGATTTAAATCAATGAACCTCCTACTTCATTCCAACCAATTCACAATACCTTACCGTAATTACCCCCAACTGTAACTCACCTAGCGCACCTTCAATCATAGCTGCCCAAATCCAATTATAGGTATTAGATCTGCATTAACCAACCAAATCAAAAGCAAAACATAACTCAGATCATTAATCCAATTTCTCCTCACCTAATCCTCACCATGTTTCACGGTTGCCACCCTCAAGCCTCTTCCCTTCAACACAATAGAACCATTACAAACCTCAATCAACATCCACCAAATCGAAATCGAATGATCAACATTCACCCTGCAAAAATAGCAAAACAGAATCATCTCAATAGCCAATTCGCAGCCCAAATCCAAAGATCTACCTTGATGATGTTCTTCCCATTCCAACCTTGACTATCGGATCTCCCTATCGACCTTGGTGACGATAACTCGGCCAACTCGAAGGTCGGCTAAGTGCTAAGTGGCCGGCGCGATCATCTGTCGACAGAATAGAGGGTCGACGATGATCTGAGCTTCAACAGTGAAGACGTCGTCGAACTGGCCTCTCGAATAAGCAGTCGGCGATGACAGATGGGAGGTCGATAGTGTATCCAACTCGCAGCGGCTGAAGGCGGAAGAGAGGAGATTTGCTCCGTCGACGCTTGATGAAGCCAAGCTCACAGCGATCTAAAGGAGACTGCAGATCCAAAATCATCGTCGGACGAGATCAGCTGCGGCGACGAAGAGAGGAAGAAGGAAATCGATCGTGGCTACCGCAGGCGTTCAACGGAGCTGGCGACCGCTCCGGCGATGCTTGAGAGGAGGAGGAGGAGGAGTGGCGGAGAGCTCTCGGCGAGGAGCAGCTCAAATCGGGAAAGATGAGAAAGAAATCGGCGACGGCCGGCTGTAGAAGTCGCGAGAAGAGGAAATCGGGGAAAGCAAAGGAATGTCAGCTCGCGATGAGAAATTGCGAAATCGAAACCACGAAGAAGAGATGAGGAAATGGGTCGGTCTTAAGGAGAAGGAAATCGAGTTTGATCTCGTGAAGGCTTTAAAACCGGTCAACTGACTCAAGCTAGCTCAAGTCTAACCCAATCCCTATTTAAGCCCCAATCCCTTTTGAATCCTGAAAATTTCTAAAAATTCCTAAAAATTCCACGAACTAATTCTCAATTAGCAAGGCTATTATTTTATTTTATTTAATTTTTTTCCCGTATTTTACAATTAAAAAGATGAAAAATGTATATAAAGAGTCTAAAGGACAAAATTTAAGATTTGATAGGCAAAAGTCATCTTGGGACAAGAAAGGTTTGAGATACAAATTTAAATTCGAGGAGAACATGCCTTCATATCATAGAGTTCCATATAACTATAGAACTAGTCCTAGGTTTAGGAATGTCAATTTTATAAGGGAGGTCACCCCTAAAATTAATCTTGATGAGACTACAATAACTAAGTCTTCCAAGGAGTCTAGGAGAGTCATCAAGAAGGTATCAAGGGAGGTTATCTCTAATGAATACCTAAAAAATCTAAAGAGCTCCAATAAATATTGAGTTCCTAGGAGTATAATTCTTTTATACTAAATAGGTATAAAGCAAGTCAACCTTGAGTGAAAAGATAGTTAACATAACCATAGTAAAGTTGATACTTTATGATATTTTTGAGGTACAGTGATACTTTGAAAATGAACTTAGAATATTTTCCTAAAGAATTTTAGGAGGTGCCTATGAAATTTTAAGGTTAAGTTTGATTAAAATTGGCATAATAGATTAAAGTTAATAGTGTGTCAAATTTGAAATTTTTGACACAACTCGAGGGAGTTAGTTTGTTATTATGTCAAATATTATATTTGACATAATTTTAGTTAATGATGATTAGATCGAAGATTTCAGTATTGTCATACTTTATTATTTTGCATATTGATTATGCCTTGTGTGTCATACTATATGTTATGATACCATGTATCACATAATTGTATAAAATATGTTATTTTAATACTTAGATTGATTTTTGTCTTACCATGACATCATGCATCATTTAAGAATGATAGATTTTCTTTTGAAAGCTATGCAATTAATATATGTCATGATCATATTCATGCATTGATTATTTAATTACAATTAAGGGCAAATGACATTATTTGATATTCTAGATATGATGATTAAATTAGAAATGCCTAGATAGAAATGCATGATCCCTTAATTTAGGAAAGAACTAATTTATATTTCACAAAGTTCATAGTATGACTTGTGTGTGTTGAGACATTTTAGATATAAGTAAGATGTTAGGATGATGGATTAAGTTCAAATGCTTATATGGTGCATTAAAATGAACTAAACTTCGTCAAATGATATAAATTTCATATGGATAAATCATGAAGAAAACTAATGTATAAATTATATACACTTAGTCCATATATCATAATTGGAAATAGGTTTTGAAAATACATTTAAAATCATTTTGGAAAAAAAAAAACTTGGTGAAGGAATCACCATTGATAGTATTGAAACAAAGTTATGATAAAACATTAAAGTTTTCAATGACTTTGAAATGATGAGTATTTTTATAGAAAATTATTTTTCTACTATAGAATTTGATATAAGTAATGTATGTATAAAATTTCAAGATTTTTTAAAAAATATAGAATTACTTATATATTTTTGAATTTCATTTGAAAATAACTTTTAGATTTATCAGATATCAGTCAACTGATTCAGAATCCAGTCGATTGGTGATCTTTCTCAATCGACTGTTAGAGTTGTATTTGCCTGAGCAAGTTCAATTTAGCCATTTACCAATAACCGTAGGTATGGTAACTACTCCTGACCCTCTGATATGTTTGGATAAGCATTGAAAAGAGAAAAGTTTTCAGTAAAAATGAATAGAAGAGTTGAATAGGATAAGAATTAACTTGAGAATGAGGTTAAAGTTCAAGGTTGAACTTTTTATCTCATTTTAGAATTTGAGATCTCCTATAGACTTAGAATCTCTCCAAAGACATTATTGGTACAATGGTTAAGGAGGAACAAGTCTTTAGGAGGAGGTTGTCCTTCAAAGAGTGATAAATGATTGATTTATCAAAAAGAAGATTGAAGGGTTTAAGAATGTCAATGGATAACATGTATGGAGAATGAGATAGGAGTAAGTGGAGACTTTTTGATGCATGTCAAAGAGGGAGAATGAAGGGTTAAGTTAGGAAACTTTTATTATGCTTTGGAATAAGAAGTGATAAGTTAGATTAAAGGGCTAGTCTAATTTAAAGATATCGTCAAACATCAAAAAGAGAGAGATTGTTTGTGCAATTAGTCTCGGGTTAAGATTGACCAAGCTCAAATTGGGCTTGAGTTGAGTTTCAATATTTGACATTATGAATGATATGTATAAGATGGTATGAGGTATCAGAGTTGTGCGAAGAAGAGTATTGAAGATAGAAACTGTTGGTGTAATCATCATTGGATCAGGTTGATCATGATATATAGAGTCTTTGATGGAAAGTGGTTAAGTGAGGAGTCAAATAGATCAAGATTGATCGGATATTCGACAAGTGAAGAAATCCAAGTGGATCAGATAGAACCAAACACTCAGTAGTTGAAAGTCCAATAGAGGTTGACAAGTGAGAAGTTGAGTAGGTCAAGATTGACTTAATATGCAACAAGTGGAGAAATCTAAGTGGGTCAGGTAAGACCAGATGCTTGGTGTTTAGAAGTCCAATATGACATTGGTAAGTGAGAAGACAAAGTGGATCACCGTTGACTGTACACTTGGCATGAGATGGAAAGTCCTAATAGATCAAGTTTGATAGAATGCTAAGCATGAGAGGAAAAATCTAAGTAGCATCAAGGAGGACCAGATGCTTCGTGTCGGTGAAGTCCTGGCAGGTCAAGGTAATTGGATGCTAGACAAGTAAAGTTATGATAGGTCAAGGTGATCGAATGTCAGGCAGATGAAGTCTCAGTAGGTCAAGAGTAACCAGATGCTAGGCGCAAGAAAGGTCATGATAGGTTAAGGTCAATCAAATACCAAGTGAAGTAAAAGTCGAGTCAAGATAATACTGAAATTGAGATATCAATTGATTGATAAGGTATACCAATCGACTGGTGTACTCTAAGCTCCAATGTCTAGGGTTTAGTAGAAATTGGTAGTATTTAGAGTTTGACTAGTCGACTGCTAGGGTACACCAGTCGACTGGTGTGACTGTTCAAGCTTGCAGTGAGTTCAGAACTCAACTATCAACTTGACTGATGGTGTTGATCAGTCAACTGGTATTACTGTAGATGGACACAAAATGATTTGGAGTCCACTACACAATCAACTAGGGCTATTATAGCAAGGTACAAAATATTTACCAGTTAACTATTAGGATTTACCAGTCGACTAATACACTAAAACATGCCCTGAATTTGACATGGATCATACCGTTAAGTGGACAACGCAAGCAACAGTCGAATCAATAGGAGACCAGTCGATTGATCGGCGAAAATTAGCTCGATGGCTACTCTATAAAAGAGGATTTTGTGGTGATTTGAAGAAGTTAATTCTTAAAAACTTTGAAGGGGAGTTGCTGTTGTATTTCATACCTTAAAGAGGTTTATATAGCAATCAAGCTACAATCACTTGTGTAAAGTGTTTTTCATTTGTATTTCACTTAATATTCTTTATCTTTGTATTTGGTTGCACTTTTTGTAAAAAAATAGTTTGCAAGATGTTTCTCCGCCTCCGAAAGAAATTCAACAAGAAGAAAGAATAGTGGATATCACTAGGAGCTAAGCTGTGAGTAGGAACCGAGGGTTTAGAACCATGTAAAATCAATTTTGTTAGGGCAATTAACCCATGAATGATGTGTTTTGATGGGTGTGACAAAAGGTTTAAGTTAGATTGATTATGAGTTTAATATGTGTGTTGAAGTCGTGCAGGACTTAGTAATTCACACATGGCGAAAGCATTGGCAAGTCACCATCTCATGACTCGGTCCTTGAGTCGGTGAAGGATAGCATTGCGGAAGTCGTGCGCTTGGTGCATCTGAGGGACCGTCGGACGAGGAGCATTGGAGTGAAGCCAAAGGAAGTAGACTCCAGGGCAAGACGTGAAGGATGACATTGCGAAGTCGTGCGCTTGGTGCATCCGAGGGGCGTGGCCGGACGAAGAGAACTTCAAGGTGAGGGATTCCAAGGGAAGATGAGAGTGAGTGATTGTAACCCGGGACGGGGTAGCTCTTAGGTGAACTTGGCTAAATGGCTAAGTGTCAGATGGATTTTCCCGACATCAATCGACTACTCCAAGTCGACTGAAGACTCGACTGGTGTTCGAGTCTGGTTTCTGACTGAACAGTCGACTGCCAAGGAATGACAGTCGACTGGTCGCTCCATCAGTCGACTGATAGGAAGATCAATCGACTGATGTTGAGGGTTTCGAGTATAGAAGGTTGATCAATCGAGTGATCACTTCGGTCACTAGACTGATGGTAAAATCAGTCGACAGATGTGAGAGTCGTTGGTTAAAATCCAACGTGGATGAAGCCGTTGCAAGGCAACGACTATAATATCAGTCGAATGATCGAGACATCAGTCGACTGCTAGCTGCCCAACGGGATGAATGACCTCTTCCCTATAAGAAGAGGCCTTGGGTCATCTTGGGGGATTAATGCTTCAACTCTAAATTACACCCAAGTGCCCTAAACGTTTTCTACTCTTCTTACTTGCTCTTATTTCATTTCTATTGTAAGAAAAGAGATCTTGTGTAAGAAAGGTTACCTCCACCTAGCTTTGTGCAAAGGAGAGATTAGTGAATTGGTTAAGGTGTGATTCACCTGGAACGAATCGGGTTGTGAACCACATTACATCGGTTTGTTAGCATTGTCTTTTTAATTGTCTTTATTATTTATATTTCTGTTGCGCTAACCGTTGATTGTAGACAATTAAGCAAGCGATTACCATCTACAATAAAGAGGGCTATTCACCCCCCTCTAGCCGGCCATCGATCCTCCAACAAATGGTACCAGAGCGAGGATCTTATCGAGGACTAACCGCCAACACAAGCACGACAAAATGGTCGGCTCCAACATCCATCCACCAAAGTTCGAGGGGGAATTCGCTTGGTAGAAAAAGCGAATGGAGGTATTTTTCAAAATCGACTTTAAAATTATGTTAATTATGGAAAACGATTTCGAGTTGCCTAGGGATGAGGAAGGGGAGCCACTAGAGAAATCGAGATGGATAAAGAAGCAAAGAGAGGAGTACCTAGCGAATTCAAAGGCCAAGCACCATTTGTATAATGTGCTCCCTCAACAAGAAGTAAATTGAATAGGAGAATGTGTTGGTGCAGGGGCACTAGATAATCAAATTTAGGTTTTGATTATGACAAAGATCCAAAGTTAAAGTCATATTATTATCTCATGAGCTGAATTAAGTGTGCAGGAAATTGTTAAGCTAAGCCAAAGATCAGCGATACTCGGAGAATCCCGAGTCAAGAAATTGTGGTGGTCGGGCGACACTGAGGGAACTTCGCGGGAGTCGAAGAACCTAAGTGGAAGACCGGAAGCAAAGCGACAGGTCATAAAGGACCAGAGGTAAGCTCGTGTGAGTGAGAGATGGTGTTGGTGCAATCGGCCCTGACTCGAGTTTGACTCGAATTGTATTTTGATATTAGACAAAATTCATGACATGGGATTGTCATGGAAAGTCCAACATGGGTTGGCCACGTAAGTCCAAGTGTGTAGCCTTGGCGGTGAAAGTCCAAGCATGGGGCTTGGCATGGAAAATTCAAGCATGAGGCTTGGTGTGGGAAGTCTTGAGGACTTGGCAAGTTCACTAGGCTCGGGGTCCTTGAGTCGGTGAAGGATGGCATTGCGAAATCATGCGCTTGGTGCATCCGAGAGACCACCGGATGGGGAGCGAATGGAGTGAGGTCCAAGGGAATCATACTTCGAGGGCAAGAGACGCGAAAGATGACATTGCAAAGTCGTGCGCTTGGTGCATCCGAGGGACGTAGGTCAAGGGAAGAGAGCTTCGGAGGAGAACTCCATGAGAGGATGAGGTGGACTTAGCCAACTGGCTAAGACTGAGTGTCGAATGCTCAAACGTGGTGTTTAAGGGTTTACTCGATGGTCGGATGCTCAAACAACTTGGTGTTTGAGGTTTTACCCGATATTAGTCGACTGGCATAGTTGTCAGTCGACTGCTCTAGGTTGATTGGACTCAACCGGTGTTTGACTGATCAAGTTCTGGCCGAACAGTCGACTGCCGATGCTATCGGTCAACTGATGATGGAGATCAGTCGACTGATCAGGGCGAATTTGGGCATAAAATGTTTTCTAGTTGAGTGATCGCGCCGAGCACTCGACTGATGGGGTTACTAGTCGACTGATGGGTAGGATCAGTCGATTGATGTTTATCTGTTGGGTTTTTGCCAACATGGATTCGGCCATTGTGAGACAACAGCTATAGCAGCAGTCGACTGATCAGCACAAAATCAGCCCGAGGCAAGCATAAAAGGAGGAGCTTGGGGGAGGATTTCAGCAAGACTTTTGGAGAGATTTTGGAGGGGAATTGCTGCTGCATTCCAGACCTTCAAGATCCAAACCAAAACAAGCAACAAGCAAAAGTGATCAAAGTCATTTGTGTAAACATTTCATTTGTGTTCTTTGTATTTGCTTGTATTTTTATATTACCGTTGTAATTGCTTATACGAGGTTTCTCCACCTCCAACGTGTTGTCGAGAAGGAGTGTTGTTAGTGTCGTGCACATAATATGAGCTCGTTGAGCTCACCCATGGAGTAGGAACCCTAAGGTTCCGAACCACGTATATCTTGTGTTGTGTGCTTGTATTCTTGTTGTGTTTTCATTATTGTATATTCCACTACGCTAACGAGAATTGTAGACAAGCAACACGCAACGAACGAACGAATTCCACCGTACACGTGATTTGGGCTATTCACCCCCCTCTAGTCGGCCATCGATCCTCCAACAAGTGGTATCAGATCTAAGGAGCTTGTCGAGAACTAACCGCCAACACAAGCATGACAAAATGGCCGGCTACAACATCCATCCACCGAAATTCGACGAAGACTTTTCTTGGTAGAAGAAAGGGATGGAGGTATACTTCGAAACCTATTTCGATATTATGCTAATCATGGAAAGCGGTTTTGAAGTGCCTAGGGATGAAGAGGGAAAGCCGATGGAAAAATCAAAATGGACACAAGAGCAACGTCAAGAATTCAAGACAATGGTTAAGGTAACAAAAATGCTATTAGATTTAATACCCAACCATATCTTGTGTAAGCTAGGAGAATACCGAGATGCTAAAGATTTATGGGACAAATTAGTCAAATTCCATGAACATCCCGAACCGACTCAATTGGAGAAGGAAGTCGAGGAAGAATGTCCATCAACATCTGGATCTGAGGATGTTGAAGAATCGCCATCTACATTCGAAGATGTGGATGACTTGGTGGAAACCTCCACCTCTAGCATTGAGGGGGAGGAGAGGCCTTCCATCCTGGAACAAGATCAAGACGAAGCATCTACATCTGAGAGAAGTGAAGATCAAGAGGCTTCCACCTCCCTAGGTAACTCATGCATTATAATTAAAAATAAAAGTCACATAATATGCTTTGAGTGTAGGGAGCAAGGGCACTATAAAAGTAAGTGACCCAAGAAGGTGAAGAAGGCTCAACCGGTGCCAAAGGTGAAAAATATCGGTGTCCCCACAATTAGAAGCAAGGAGCATGTGGTGTGCTTCAAATACCATCAAAAGGGGCATTATAGGAGTCAATGCCCTAAGAAGAAGAAGAAGGGGCATCTCATGTAGGGGGAGCTTCTAAAGCTAACCCTAAGGTAAATTTAATTAATGCACCTTCAATTTCTAAGGGTAACAAGCATGCCAAAAATTATTTTAGTTCACTTGCTATTATTAATGAAAAGCATGCTAGTAGGAATAGATATGTTTGCCTAGGTGCCAAGCATGTAGAATTACCTAAGGACAAATCTAGGACCAATAACACTAGACTTATTTTACCTAGGGAGTCCATTAGGAGAATTGAAGAAAATTTGAATATTAACCCCAAGAAGTCTAGGCATATGCCTAGGAAGAGTCCTTCCCAAAGAAAGAATGAAAATTCAAAATTGGGAAAATTAGAATTAGAAAATTAAGCCTTGAGGTCAAGGCTTGAAAAATTGGAGAAGACCCTAGCAAGAATAACAAAATCATTTAAGGGGTCTAATGATCAAAATCTAAGGCCTAGGAAACAAGAAATGTCCAAGGGCAAGAAAAGTTTGGGTCACAAACCTATGTCCTACCATAATATTCCATTTGATTATGGAACTACTTCTAGGTCTAGAAAAATCAAGGCTAATAGGGAAGTTATCCCTAAGATTAGCCATGGTAAGTGTTTAGTGGCTAAGGACTCAAGAAAAACTAAAGTAGCCACTAAGAAGGTCAAAGGGGGAGTTACCCCTAGGTTTGACTTAGGAAAGGCCCAAATGACTAAGGCTTCAAAGCCAAAAAGGGTCATTAGAAAGGTATCTAGGGAAGTTATCCCTAGTGAATACCTAGTTAACCCAAGGAGCTCTAATAGGTATTAGGTTCCTAGGAGCGTGATCGATTCACGCTAGATGGATTAGGGTGTGTCAACCCTAAGTGGATAGGTAGTTAACCTAACCATAGTGAGTTGACACTTTAGGATGTGCCAATGTACTTTGAGAAGTTGGAAAATGATTAAATTGACACAATTAGGTCTTAGAAGTTATGGTGTGTCATTTTGGGTTTTTGGCACACTAGGGAAATGGGTAGTATTATGGCAAAATAAATTTAATTATATCAAATGGCAATTAATACTAAAATCTAGGTATTTATACCTTTATCCTTCACTTGCCATGATTTACTTGTCATATGTCATGACATGACATCATATTTATTTTTATCATATAAAATGTCATGATCATTTTTAGGGTTATTTTTATATGTCATGAATGCTTAGATTTCAATCACATGCCATGACATTATGATTTTGGCACATGTTTTTATTCTTGTTATCATTATGTCATAATCATCATTCATGCATAAATAAAATGGATTTAAGGACTAAGGCATGATTTGAAGTCTCATGCATAAGGGAATCAAATAGTGTTGCCTAGAGATATGCATGAAACCCTAAATAACAAAGACCCCACATCTCACTAATACTTGACTTGTATGTGTCTTACACATTTAGATAAAAGTGAGATGTTTAGAAAAAAGGAATTAAAGAATTTAAAAACATTTCAAAAACATTTTGAAAATCCTTGGTGAAGTCTATCTTTTGATAGCAATCACCATTGAATGAGGTGATACAAAGAGGGCTCAATATTGAAGTTTTTCTTAACTTTTGAACTTTGTATCAATCTCGCTAGTTTGCAGGTAAAATAATTTTCAAATATTTTTCACCCATAAAATTTGTGATAAGTAATGTACATACAAATTTTCATGATTTTTCAATGTATATATATTTACTTATGAATTTTGGAACTTAGGTTCTGAAAACTAAAAATTGTATTTTGCAGTTATCAGTCGACTGCCATGAATGACAGTCCACTGATGTGGGAAGGAGTCGACTGGTAGCTGAGAGAGTCGACTGATAATGTTAATTTCGGGTAAACAAGGTTTGTTAGGCCCATGTTCAGCTAGGTTAAGGTTCCCTAACCACTCCTAACTCTAGGGCATGCTTGGGAGAGCATTAGAAAGGATGAAAATCCATTGGATATGGATTAGGAGAAATATTTAGGGTGAGTATCAATTTAAGGTGCATGGAGGTTCATTATTGAACTTGGCCTTAATTTTGATTGTTTAGCGTTCCTATTAGCTTAGAGACTCTCCAAGGACATTGTTGGTGCAATGGTCAAGGGGGAGCAAACCTTTATAGGGAGGTATCCATCATGGGAAGATGGATGTGTCTTTTTTCTCATGGGAGGAAAATTGAGAGATTGCCTCTCTTAAGTGATATGCGACTTATCACTAGAAAGATTATAGGCATGTGTTCCTCCAAGGGAGAGATTGTAAGATCTCATTGGGATATGAGACATTCATACCCTTGGGGAGAGGACCTTTTTGATGTATGTCAAAAAGGGGGAGAAGTTACCAATTGGGATAGTCGGAATTCTCATTGGGATGTGAGAATTGTCAATTGGGGATAATTGGTAGACTTGGGTTTGAGGTTTTGTCCAACATCAAAAAGGGGGAGATTGTTGGTGCAATCGACCCGGACTCGAGTTTGACTCGAACTGTATTTTGATGTTAGACAAAACACATGACATGGGATTGTCATGGAAAGTCTACCATGGGTTGGCCACGTAAGTCCAAGTGTGTAGCCTTGACAGTGAAAGTCCAAGCATGGGACTTGGCATGGAAAATAAGCATGAGGCTTGGTGTGGGAAGTCTTGAGGACTTGGCAAGTTCACTAGGCTCGGGGTCATTGATGTTAGGGCAATCTCTTGCCATGATAAGGTTTTGATGTGTGTGGCAAATGGTTTAAGTTAAGTTGTTATTATGATTTGATATGTGCGTTGGAGTCTTGCAGGACTTAGTAATTCGCACATGGAAGCCTAGGCGAGTTTCACAACTCATGACTCGATCCTTGAGTCGGTGAAGGATAGCTTTGCGGAAGCCGTGCGCTTGGAGCATCCGAGGGATCGCCGGACGAGGAGCTTGGAGTGAAGACAGAGGAAGTAGACTTCAAGGCGAGACGCGAAGGATGGCGCTGCAGAGTCGTGCGCTTGGCGCATCCGAGGGACGTGGCCGGACGAAGACAACTTCGAAGGCGAGGGACTCCGAGGGATGAGAGTGAGCGAATGTAATCCGGGAAGGGGTAGTAGCTCCTAGGTGAAACTTGGCCATTTGGCTAAGTGTCGGATGAGTTTTCCCGACATAAGTCGACTGCCATAGAATGACAGTCGACTGCTCTGAGTCGAATGGGTTCGACTAGTGTCCGACTCATGGGCATTTTGCCCAAGCGATCGTCCATGGACTAGCGATCATTGCTGTGCCGACATCGACCGCCAAGGGATGGCGATCTCATCGATGGCACTGCAGACGCACAGAATGGAGTCAAGCTTGCGGAGCACTCGACTGATGGTACATCAGTCGACTGATGGCAAGATCAGTCGACTGATGATGATACCGTTGGATGAAATCCAATGTGGAAAGTGGTCATTATTGGGCAACGACTACAGGACCAGTCGACTGATCGGGGCATCATTCGACTGCTCCTGTGTCAACGGGAAGAAATCCTCTTCCTCTATAAAAAGGAAGGGGATGAGGCTTTGGGAGGCTAATGCTTGAACTCCAATCTTCTCCCAAAGTGCCATAAACGTCTTCCCACTCTTCTTACATGCTTTTACTTCATTCTTATTGTAAGAAGAGTGATCTTGGTTGTAAAGGTTACCTCCACCTAGCTTGGTGCAAAGGAGAGACCAATAGTGATTGGCTTTGGAGGAGTGATTCACCTTGGACGAATTGGACCGTGGATTAGCGGCGTAGCCGTGAACCACATTACATTTTGTGTTAGCGTTTGTATTCTTCTTTGTTTGTTTGCTTGTCTTGTTTTTGTTATTTTCGCTTGCGCTAATTAGTTTTGTAGATGAGCAAATACCATCATCCATCGATCGAGGGCTATTCACCCCCTCTAGTCGGCCGTTCGATCCCCAACAAGTGGTATCAGAGCGAAGGAAAGCTTGTCGAGGACTAACCGCCACAACAAGCATATTCAAAAGATGACCGGCTCCAACATTCATCCACCGAAGTTTGAAGGAGAATTCGCTTGGTGGAAGAAGCGAATGGAGGTATTTTTCGAAACGGATTTTGATATTATAATTACAATGGAATCCGATTTCGTTTTACCTAGGGATGAAGAAGGGAAGCCAATAGAGAAGTCAAGGTGGACCAAGAGGCAAAGAGAGAAGCACCTTGCAAACTCAAAAGCCAAGCACCATCTATACAATGTGCTTCCTCAACAAGAAATAAATAGAATTGGAGAATGTCTAAGTGCCAAGGAGATGTAGGAGAAGCTAGTAGAGCTTCATGAAGGTACCTCGGAGGCTAAACTTGCAAGAAGAGATCTCCTCCGCTTCCAATTATCCAACATAAAATTAGAAAAGGGAGAAAAGGTAACTTCATTGCATTCTAGGTTTAAAGATATTTTAATTGGGTTAACAAGTGTAGGTGAAAAGCTCTCCAACTGAGATATGGTAATGAAAGCCATAGAGGCTTTTCCCCGATCATCCAAGTGGAGTTCAATGGTGGACTCATTCTATATTTCAAAGAATCTAGAGGTAAGTACTCTAGATGAATTTTTCTCCACTATGGAATTACATGAATCTAGGCTTGAAGGAGTAGTAGAAGAGCCAAGAATTCAACCATCAAGGGGAGTGACACTATTGGCTAACAAGGGGAAGAAAAAGATGGAGATCCCCTCCTCCTCCGATGATGAAGCATCCTCATCCTCCTCCATGGATAGCACGGAAGAAGCGTATATGGTAAGGAGGTTAAGGCGTGCTTTAAAAGGTTTTCAATTTAATAAATCTAATGATAGGAGGAGAAGACCAAGAGGGAAAATCATTTGCTACAATTGCCAAGGAGAGGGATACATAAGGGACAATTGTCCCCTCCTAAACAAGAGCAAGGAAGAAAGGAAAAAGAAGGAAGAAAAGAAGAAGAAAAAGGGGAGCAAGAAGAAAAAGGAAGAGGAGAAGAAGGCTAAGGAAAAGGGAAAGGTCAAAGTATTAAAAGCTAGGACTTGGGATGACCCTTCCTCCTCCTCATCATCATTCGAAGAAGAAAATGCATTTGTCACCAACTTAGCATTGATGGCATTTGACGACTTGGATTGCTCCTCCACTGAAAATGAAGAATCAAGTTCAAGTGGAGAGAGCTCAAGTGAAGGGGGAGCCTCCTCTACCTCCTCATCCGAAGAAGAGGACATGGAAACTATGGTAACTAACCTTTCACCTAGTAAAATAGTTTCTATCATTTCTAGCTTAACTAGAGATTTATTTAGAGCAAAGAAGAAAAATAAGAGCATGCTAGATCAAATTAAGGACTTAGAAAATAAACTAGAAAAAGCATCCTTAAATGAAAATGAAAATATTTTTCTTGTCATGATGATGCATGCTCACATGAATATATGCCATTTAATGTTAGTGATGCATGTATGGATGAAAATAGGACTTTAAGGGAAAATGTAGACTATTTAACAAAAGCCCTAGAAAAATTCACTATTGGCTCAAACACTTTGAACATGATCATAGGGAGCCAAAGAGCAAGTTTTAACAAAAAAGGCCTAGGATATAAGGAAAAGAAAAATGAAAAGGCATATAAATGTCTAATAGCTAGGGGTCAAGACAAGAAGAAGGTAATTGCTAGAAAATGGATTCCTAAGGAATTTCTAGTGAACCCCATAGGCAAGAATTTGTATTGGGTTTCAAAATCCATCCTTAAGGGTTAGAAAAACCCTAGGATAGTCAACCATATGGACTTGACCTATATCATAATTTGGTTGACTTAGGATGACGGGACAACATTTTTGAAATAGTGTTGGGTGATGATAATGTGCCCAAAAATAGATAATAATGCTTAAATCGTGATATTTAATGAAATTGCTATGTATGTTTGCAATCATGATTTATGATTTTGATATTTGGCACATAATCATGAGAAATAGGGTTTAAATTAATGAATACATATATTTCATGATCATAATGTGAAATTAGTTCATATATGTCTTTGTGATCATGAGGATTGATAGGATGATACTTAACCATGATAGAATTGCATGAAAATAATGGTTAAGTACATACAAATACCTTTAGGATACATTTCACACTCACAATAGGCTACTTTGATTGAAAACTTAGCATGAGTGAGATGTTAGGATGATACAAATGTCCACTAATGCCTATGGCATTTAGATGGTCATTTAAGGTATCAAAATAGCAATAATAGACCAATCATGGGGAAGGCTTATGTTTAATTCATAGACATATTGCCCAAAGATCATGGTTGGATATTTCATATGTTTTTAAAACAATTTCTTACTTTAAAATCTGTGTATTCATATTTTGAAACAATTGGATGCAAAACTAGGTAGTAAACTTGATACTAGAATGATCAAAAACCTAGTGTTTTTTTTAAAGCTTTTGAATTTTTGGCAAAAACAAGAAAATCTAATGATTTTTCATGAAAAACTATTTTTCATTGATATATATACTTACAAGAAATATGTTCCTCAAATTTCATGATTTTTTGAATTTTCTGGAATTTTTAATGCATTTCTGAATTTCGGTCCAAAAATCAGAAATTCCTGAAAATTAATGTGCGATCATTGGTATGAACCGATCATTGGTGGCTAATCAAATCGAGCGATAAAGGCTAAATTCAATTTTTAATCAATTTTTGGTATTTTCCTTCTATTAGACTTGATGCCATGAGTTTATAACTTAGTTTTAATCTTTTTGATGGTGTCAAAAGGGGAGAAATAATTGTGTTTAAGTAAATTATGATAGGGGGAGAAATATGTATGGGGAGTTTCATGGATTAAGGGGGAGTTGCATGGTGCTATATCATGTTTATGTTTACATGCTTTCTTACCTTATAAATTCTATCAAATGTTTGTACCTAACTTAAACGGATTGTCACACATCAAAAGGGGGGAGATTGTTAGGGCAATCTCTTGCCATGATAAGGTTTTGATGTGTGTGGCAAAGGGTTTAAGTTAGGTTGTTATTATGATTTGATATGTGCGTTGGAGTCTTGCAGAACTTAGTAATTCGCACATGGAAGCCTAGACGAGTTTCACAACTCATGACTCGGTCCTTGAGTCAGTGAAGGATAGCTTTGCGGAAGTCGTGCGCTTGGAGCATCCGAGGGACCGTCGGACGAGGAGCTTGGAGTGAAGCCGGAAGAAGTAGACTTCAGGGCGAGACGTGAAGGATGGCGCTGCAGAGCCGTGCGCTTGGCGCATCCGAGGGACGTGGCCGGACGAAGACAACTTTGAAGGCGAGGGACTCCGAGGGATGAGAGTGAGCGAATGTAACCCGGGAAGGAGTAGTAGCTCCTAGGTGAAACTTGGTCATTTGGCTAATTGTCGGATGAGTTTTCCCGACATCAGTCGACTGTCATAGAATGACAGTCGACTGCTCTAAGTCGAATGGGTTCGACTAGTGTCCGACTCATGGGCATTTGACCCAAGCAGTCGACTACCATGGACTAGCAGTCGACTGCTATCGACACCCGATCGGCCGAGGGCTGAGTCGATCATGCACCGCACGGGCATGAGAATGGAGTCGAGCTCGCGGAGCGCTCGACTGATGGCAAGATCAGTCAACTGATGATGATACCGTTGGATGAAATCAATGTGGAAAGTGGACGTTATTGGGAAACGGCTACAGGACCCGTCGACTGATGCTCCTGTGTCAACGGGAAGAAACCCTCTTCCTTTATAAAAAGGAAGGGGATGAGGCTTTGGGAGGCTAATGCTTGAACTCCAATCTTCTCCCAAAGTGCCATAAACGTCTTCCCACTCTTCTTACTTGCTTTTACTTCATTCTTATTGTAAGAAGAGTGATCTTGGTTGTAAAGGTTACCTCCACCTAGTTTGGTGCAAAGGAGAGACCAATAGTGATTGGCTTTGGAGGAGTGATTCACCTTGGACGAATCGGACCATGGATTAGCGGCGTAGCCATGAACCACGTTACATTTTGTGTTAGCGTTTGTATTCTTCTTTGTTTGTTTGCTTGTCTTGTTTTTGTTATTTCCGCTTGCGCTAATTAGTTTTGTAGATGAGCAAATACCATCATCCATCGATCGAGGGCTATTCACCTCCCTCTAGCCGGCCGTTCGATCCCCAACAATTGAGTCGATGAAGGATGACATTGCAAAGTCGTGCGCTTGGTGCATCCGAGGGATCGCCGGACGGGGAGCAAATGAAGTGAGGCCCAAGGAAAGCATACTTCGAGGGCAAGAGATGCGAAGGATGACATTGCGAAGCCGTGCGCTTGGTGCATCTGAGGGACGTAGGCCGAGGGAAGAGAGCTTCAGTGGGGAACTCCATGAGAGGATGAGGTAGACTTAGCCAAGTGGCTAAGACTGAGTGTCGGATGCTCAAATATGGTGTTTGAGGGTTTACCTGACGGTCGGATGCTCAAACAACTTGGTGTTTGAGATTTTACCCGACATCAGTCGACTGGCATAGGTGACAGTCGACTGCTCTAGGTCGATTGGACTCGATCGGTGTTTGACTGACCAAGTTCTGGCCGAAAAGTCGACTACCGAGGAGGGAGGCGATCGGCACGCCTCATCGATTGGTGATGATGGAGATCGATTGGATCGACGGGCGATCGAGCCGCGAATATTTTCCAGTCGAGTGATCACGCCGAGCACTCGACTGATGGGGTTACCAGTCGACTGATGGGTAGGATCAGCCGACTGATGGTTATCCGTTGGGTTTTTACCAATGTGGATTCGGTCGTTATGAGACAACGGTTATAGCAGCAGTCGACTGGAGGTCACGAGCAGTCGACTGATCGCCGCGAAATCAGCCCAAGGCAAGCATAAGAGGAGCTTGGGAGAGGATTTCAACAAGACTTTTGGGGAGATTTTGGAGGGGAATTGCTGCTGCATTCCAGACCTTCAAGAGCCAAACCAAAGCAAGCAATAAGAAAAAGTGATCAAAGCCATTTGTGTAAACATTTCATTTGTGTTCTTTGTATTTGCTTGTATTTTTATATTACCGTTGTAATTGCTTGTATGAGATTTCTCCACCTCCGACGTGTTGTCGAGAAGGAGTGTTATTAGTGTCGTGCACATAACACGAGCTCATTGAGCTCACCCGTGGAGTAGGAACCTTAAGGTTTCGAACCATGTATATCTTGTGTCGTGTGCTTGTATTCTTGTTATGTTTTCATTATTGTATATTTTATTGCGCTAATGAGAATTGTAGACAAGCGACATGCAACGAATGAACGAATTCCACCATACACGTGATTTGGGCTATTCACCCTCCTCTAGCCGGCCACTGATCCTCCAACAGATGGTAAGGTCATGTCCTCTGTACGGGGACGACCGTAGGCTGCGTTCCGACTTAGACTTCCTGTGGAAGGTCTAGGTCGAGATTGGATGGTAAGAAACCGTTGCATTTACCATTTTCCGTGCTAACCTCTTACTACAGAGAAGTGGCCAAGCTGGTAGTTGACTACTGGTCATTGGGCAGTCGACTGATGGCGACGAATCAGCCTTTTATGCTAGGTCAAAATGGATAATGTTTGACGTGATCACTTCGCGATAAAATATGATACCACCTCGTGATCAGTTCCAAAAGATGAGGAGACTTATTCCAAGGCAAAACTCTTTAAAAGGAGGGGAGGACTCCAACCCAATAATCAATCAAGATTATTCTTAAGTGCTCCTACAACGTCAAAGCTCCAACACCGTCATAACGTCGACGCGACGTCAATCTTTCATCTTCTTCATCGGCAACAACAGCAAGTATTTTTGTTTACTGTATTCTGTTGTTTTAATCGTAATGAAGTGAAGTAGGCTTGTTGCCTCATCCTCATGCTTTCGGTTTTGGGTTTGTTGTCTCCTACCTCCAATGAGGAGGAGACCTTATAGTGGATTGCCCCTTTGTACGCGGTCAAGCATCGCGGAGTTTTGGAGTAGCAACCGCTGGGTTGTGAACTAAGTAAAAATAAACTTGTCCTTTTTATTTTTCCACTGTGCTTGCTTGTATATCGAACGAATGAAAAGAAAAGTTTTACGCTCGCTATTCACCCCCCCTCTAGCGATGCTTCTCGATCCAACAGAATGTGCTAGCGCCAAAGAGATGTGAGAGAAGCTTGCAGAACTTCATGAAGGCACATCCGAGGCCAAGCTAGCAAGAAGAGATATCCTCCGCTCTCAACTCAATAATATCAAACTCGATAAAGGGGAGAAGGTAATATCTTTACATTCTCGTTTTAAAGAAATTCTTAACAGTTTTTCTAGTGTAGGCGAAAAACTCTCCAATCGGGACATGATCATGAATGCCATAGATGCCTTACCCCGGTCTTCAAAGTGGAGCTCTATGGTGGACTCTTTCTATATTTCTTAGAATCTAGAGGTGAGCACTCTAGAAGAGTTTTTCTCCACCATGGAGCTTCATGAGACAATGCTTGAAGGGATAATTGAAGAACCAAGCATAAAGCCAAGGGGAGTGGCACTAGTAGTGGAAAAAGGAAAGAAGAAGAAGAAGAAGACTCCACCTTCCTCATCCGATGAAGATTCCTCCTCTTCCTCCATGGATAGCAATGAAGAAGCCTACATGGTAAGGAAGGTAAGACCTGCACTTAAAAGTTTTAGATTTAACAAGTCTAATGATAGGAGAAGAAGGCCAAGAAGAAAGATAATATGCTATAATTGCCAAGGAGAGGGACATATAAGAGATGATTATCCCCTCTTGAACAAAAGCAACGAGGAAAGGAAAAAGAAAGAAGACAAGAAGAAGGGGAACAAGAAGAAGGAAGAAGAAAGAAAAACAAAGGAAAAAGGGAAGGCCAAGGCACACAAGGCGACATGGGATGATCCATCATCCTCATTGGAAGAAGAAGAAGCCTTCACAAGCCTTGCCCTAATGGAAATAGAAGATTTGGACACCTCCTCCTCCGAAAAAGAAGAAACAAGCTCAAGTGAGGAGTGCTCAAGTGAAGGGGGAGCTTCATCTTCAACCTCAATGAAATCGGAGGAAGAAGATATGGGAAGTATGGTAATAAATCTTTCCCCTAAGAAGATTGTTTCTATGATTTCTAGCCTAACTAGGGATTTATTTAGGGCTAAGAAGAAAATTAAGTGCATGCAAAATGAAATTAAGGTCCTAAAAGAAAAGCTAGAAAAAACATGTTTAAATGTTAATAATAATGCTTTTTCTTCTATGACTAGTGATGCATGCTCACATGATGATTATATGCCTTTTAATGTTAATGATGCATGTATTGAAGAAAACAAAGTCTTAAGGGAAAAGGTAGATCACCTAACTAAGGCCTTAGAAAAATTCACAATTGGATTCAACACCCTAAACATGATCATTGGGAGCCAAAGGGCTAGCTTTAACAAAAAGGGGTTAGATTACAAGGGGACCAAAAATGAAAAGGCCTACCATTGCCTAATTACTAGGGGTCAAGCTAAAAATACAATGACAACTAGAAAATGGATTCCTAAGGAGTATTTGGTGAACCCTATTGGAAAGAACTTATATTACGTTCCCAAGTCCATCCTTAAGGGTTAGAAAAACCCTAAGATAGTCAATCATACTTGGACTTAAGTTA
Organism: Wurfbainia villosa; assembly: GCA_025175895.1. Lineage (NCBI taxonomy): Eukaryota > Viridiplantae > Streptophyta > Magnoliopsida > Zingiberales > Zingiberaceae > Wurfbainia > Wurfbainia villosa. The sequence goes on from CM046005.1 coordinate 5,279,032, forward strand.
TATCATGTAAATTGGTTGACTTAGGATGATGAGGGTGATAGTTTTTTTATTTAAGTGTTGGGTGATGATAATGTGATCATAATATGGAATCATGAATATTGTTTGATTTATGATCATGACATGCAATAAATTGAAAATATTTGATCATGATTGATAATACATGTTCTTATGATCATATTGGGTGTTTTAGAATATAGATACTTAACCTTGGTAGAATTGCATAAAATTGATGGTTAAGTATGAAATACCTTTAGGTTCATCTCACACTCACTATAGGCTAACTTGATTGAAAACATAGCATGAGTGAGATGTTAGGTTGATACAAATGTCCACTAATGCGTATGACATTTAGATGGTCATTTACATGTATCATGTCATATTAATCATAGACCAACTATGGGGAAAGTAAATATTTAATCAATGGACATATTGCCCATAGATCATAGTTGGATATTTTAAATGATTTAAAAACATTTCATGTTTCATAAACAGTGAGTTCATGTTTTGAAAAGTTTCAAGGCAAAACTAGGCTTTAAAGTTGATACAAACTTTAGACATTTTACAACTTTTGAGTTTTTGCTTAATTTTCGAAAATAGAATGAATTTTCATGTAAAATCATTTTTCACTAATAAAGGAACTTACACGAAAAATGTTCCCCAACTTTCATGATTTTTCGAATTTCCTAGAATATTTAATGCATTTCTGAAATTTAGGTGTCAGTCGACTGATGCTCTGATTTAGTCGACCGATATACTGTGCACGAGCACAATAACCTATTTTATCAGGTTTTGAGTTATTTTTTAGTATTTTTCTTCCCTTAGACCTGATGCCATGCTTGTATAACATGTGGTAGATGTTTTTTATGGTGTCAAAGGGGGAGAAATTGTGGGTTTAAGTTAATCATACTAGGGGGAGAATTAGCATGTCTTAAGGGGGAGTTGCATGTTTAAGGGGGAGTTTGATACTCATGTTTACTTACATGCTTTCTTGTCTCGTGTATTTTTATTAAGTGTTTTACCTAACTTAAACGGATTGTCACACATTAAAAATGGGGAGATTGTTAGGGTAATCAACCCATGAATAATGTATTTTGATGGGTGTGGTAAAGGGTTTAAGTTAGGTTGATTATGAGTTTAATATGTGTGTTGAAGTCATGCAGGACTTAGTAATTCACACATGACGAAAGCATTGGCAAGTCACCATCTCATGACTCGGTCCTTGAGTCGGTGAAGGATAGCATTGCGGAAGTCGTGCGCTTGGTGCATCTGAGGGACCGTCGGGCGAGGAGCATTGGAGTGAAGCCAAAGGAAGTAGACTCCAGGGCCAGACGCGAAGGATGACATTGCGAAGCCGTGTGCTTGGTGCATCCGAGGAACATGGCCAGACGAAGAGAACTTCAAGGCGAGGGACTCCAAGGGAAGATGAGAGTGAGCGATTGTAACCCGGGACGGGATAGCTCTTAGGTGAACTTGGCCAAATGGCTAAGTGTTGGATGGGTTGTCCCGACATCAGTCGACTGCCATGATATGGCGATCGCTTGCTCAATCGGCAAGACTCGGCGGTGTTCGAAGTCTCGATTTGGCCGAGCTGGGAGCCAAGGAATGGCAGTCGACTGGTCGCTCCATCAGTCGACTGATAGGAAGATTAGTTGATTGATGTCGAGGGTTTCGGGCACAGAAGGGTGATCAGTCGAGTGATCGTTTCGGTCACTCGACTGATGGCTCCATCAGTTGACTAATAGTAAAATCAGTCAACAGATGTGGGAGCCGTTGGTTAAAATCCAACATTGATGAAGCCGTTGCGAGGCAACGGCTACAGCATCAGTCGACTGATCGAGGCATCAGTCGACTGCTAGCTGCCCAACGGGAAGAATAACCTCTTCCCTATAAGAAGAGGCCTTGGATCATCTTAGAGGGTTAATGCTTCAACTCTAAATTACACCCAAGTGCCCTAAACATTTTCTACTCTTCTTACTTGCTCTTATTTCAATTCTATTGTAAGAAGAGAGATCTTGTGTAAGAAAGATTACCTCCACCTAGCTTTGTGCAAAGGAGAGATTAGTGAATTGGTTAAGGCGTAATTCACCTGGAACGAATTGGGTCGTGGACTAGCGGCAAGGGTCGTCAACCACGTTACATCGGTTTGTTAGCATTGTCTTTATTGTTTATATTTCCGTTGCACTAATCGTTGATTGTAGACAATTAAGCAAGCAATTACCATCTATGATAAAGAGGGCTATTCACCCCCTCCCCTCTAGCCGACCACCGATCCTCCAACAAATTTGTGTTGTGCTTGTGATTTGTATTGTTTATATTTATTTCTACTGTGTATTAACTTTGTGTAGATGAGCACAAACGCAATCGATGACCGAGATATATTGCTATTCATCCCTCCCCCTCTAGGGACACCATGGTCTTAACATCAGGGTCGCTATAGAAATCTATTGGATTTGGATTGAATTTAATCAGAGCTGGCTAAGGTCATCAATAAATTTTGGACCTAGAAGACTTAAAATTCTAAAACTAGAACATAAAGTAAAAGAGGGTAGTGTAGAGAATGTAGAAAAGATATGCAACCCTATTTTCAAGTCTCCTACATGAAATTATGGATTTGTGTCAATTGATACATATGTCAAATTTTTTGAAAGATTATGGTGCTAATTTTGAAATATCAACACCAGCGTATTAGTAAAATCATAACAATGTGGTGCTGATTTTGAAGGTTTAGAATCAATGTGATACTAATTTTCAAATATCATTACCAACTTTATAGAAGAAATCAGAATGGCATAGTCCTAGTTTTGAAAATGGTGTTGTTTTTGAAAGCTCAACACTATCGTATTGGAGAAATTATAATATTAATTTAGTTCTGACTTTGAAGATTCAGAACCATTATGTTATGGATTTTCAAATATCAATATTACTGTGTTGGAGAAATTAAATCACTTTTGCACTGATTTTGAAAGTTCATATCCATTTTGATCATGAATTTTCAAATATCAATACCACTCTGTAGTTTGGATGCTTGAGAAAAATGGAATGGATTTATTTTTGAAATTAAATGTATTATTTGATAAAAGTAAAAATAAATTATGATGCACCTTTTAAACATTTTCATCAACTAGCACCATCTATTCCCTTCATCGTCTCTTCTTGTTAGTTAGCTGTGTTCCTAGTGTTGACCTCTTTGTTATTGTCAGTGAATCCTCTTGATTTGGATGAAGTAACCAGCTCGCTTACTAAGAAAGATGGCTTTCTAACTTACCACACTTGACAATCCAACTCACTAGAATCAACTGATTTGGCTGGCTTACTTTGCTTGTCTAACTCACGCACTGCACACCCGACTTTCCCCACATCTCAAGCTTTGCTAGAACATATAAGCTGCTCGAATCACTTGTTTGAGTTAATTGCTAGGCCTATTGATTCATTTGTATGACCTACATGACATGCTTATGTTGCCAAGCTCACTAGGCTCACCCATCTCACATAGCTTGTGTCTCGTCTAATACGAATTAGCTCGTTTGGACCAACTAGCCTACTTAGATTGACCATACCTTGGAATGAATCCAACTAAAGAATTGACACACTCAGAGCAATCAAACCTGCCTGAATCAGTTGACAGACCCCAGTGAGGTCTCTACCAAATTATATTGAATGGTTATTTGCTTTCCTTCTGTGTTTGTGGTCTTCTTTTGAGAGATGAAGATTACCCCACCACGTACCATTACGACGGAAGTGATTCCAGATTCTAGAATCATCGATTTGGATCTTCAATCCAACAAGTGATGTTATAGGTTCTCCAACCTTAATTGGTATCAACTCCCGTGTAATTCCAATAGTGTATATCTACTAATCAAAAAATGGTCGATGGCATTGTCAATTTCTAGCCCTTTTGGTTGAATTAAGTTACTGATGTGGTAAGGATGTAGCTCCTTTCACCGAGTCTTCTAAGAGAGTTAGTTCATAGAGATAGATTGTCCACCATAGTAAATTCTCGTTCACTATGACACAAGTTAGAGGGTGTCAATGTTCCGACAATATCCTTCTGATACTTAAGTCAGATAGAAGAAGATGTAAAAAATGGAATGAAAAATATAGTTAGCAAAGAGAATGCTCGAACCTTTTTCTTTACCTCAATCGACCCTTATATAGTAGCTCCGATTCATTTGCCAACTAGGTCTACCCACCAGTGGAGCCCTTTGACGAGCTGTTAGAGAACAATCGTTGCAAGGAATCTTTACTGGCATGCCACATGTTTCGGATCTATCATTGGGCGGGATTGTTAGGAGACCAAATGTGATAGATGTTGAGAAGAACCTCATATGTGGTTTCTAGGTTCTTGACTCATCATGATCTCGCCTTTGGAGTTCCCGACTTCTGCATTCCCAACTTTCGAGTTCCCAACTTCTGCATTCTCAGCTTCTAAGTTCTTGACTCCTGTGTTTTTGATTTCTGAGTTTCTGATTTTAGATGGTTCCCTTGGGCCTCATTCACTTCCTCCATTATTCCACTTCGGTGCATTCCTTTGTACCTAGCTTGGGACTCATTCTATCCATATCATAGGTCACCCTCTCCCCCGAATAGTCAGACAATCAAATGTGCATATGTTTGACATCAATGTATCCGTTCCCATTAATTTTACGCCGCCATCAACCTAGGATTTTGTGCCCATCATATCGACTTTCATTAATACAACACACGGTGCCATCATTTTTGGACTCCATGTTTACATGTCTCTGCATCTCCCTTTGCCCATGGAGCCACAACGTCTTTCCATCTCCCTTCGCCCACCCTTGGACTCTGTGACCATTCTTGTCCATGGCCTCCACCCCTTTAAGATGACTTCCCTTCTACTTTTTCGTCCACTCTGTGCTTCGTCTTCTTCAACATCCTATTTTTAAGTAAGTAGTCATCTCTTCTCCCATGAACTCTTCCTCAAGAAATCCACTTGTGCTCCCTTGGTTTGAGACTCTTTCATCTCACTTGACTCTGTCTCACCCCTTCTGGCTACACAACGGCGAATATGCTCTGGAAGCCACCCCTCTTTATTTCCCTAGTTCCACTGATCACCCTCATCGTCCTCCACCTGGCGGTCATTGTTTCTTCCTAGGCCAGCATGAAGGTGGCCTTCAATTGCATGTCCTTGTTGTGTATCTTGATATTTTATCTTTTTATTGGATACCTTTGAATCAACTTGTCCCAAACGCCTTCCGCATTCTGGTTGGAACAATTATTGTTTTCAAACATCTTCAACTCTTTTTGATGCCCACAATGTTTCATTGCCTCTTATAGTTAAAAATGGGAGAACCGAGTGTCTTTTATTTCACGGGTCATCCCGATTGTCAATTCCTAAGGGGCATGCCCTCTTCTTATAAAGATTGGAAGAACCTTTACTTCTACGCCCATCTACCCACTCCCCTTCCTCATTTGGAGGTTTAACACATCGAGCTCCCCAATCTCAAAGAGTGTCGATCCAATTGCCCTTTCATCTTGGTTATGCTTACCCTTCAAGAGCACAACTATGATATTCACGTCTCACTGGATGAGCACCTTCTGTCCCACTTTCAGTCGTCTCCCTTCCCTATTGATGACCTACCTTTGATAGGTAGTTCATCTTTCCTTTTTATCGGATCACTTAGGGGGATATTGACTTACATAGTTTGTCTTCTTTGATATTATGTAGACAACTATGCTAAGCATTCTTTTGAAGTCCTAAAAGGAAAAAAGGGTGAGGTCGGGTCCTCTACTCTAGCTTCTTGCCCAACTGCCTCATCATCTTCTACACACTAGTCGGTTGAGGCGGAGTGTCCTACCGCCGCCCCCTCTCGGACGACCATCCCTATCCAACATGCTTGACCCATTCTCGCTAAAACGCAAAGAGACCATCCTGAGCCTCTGCTCACACCTATGATTCTACTCCCCACCCCCTTCCTCATCATCATCCGACACTTCCCCCCGATGCCAATTACACCTCTCGAGTTCCTCTCCTTCACACCCCAAGATCGAGTCCTTGATAAATCACATTTTTGACATGATATTTGTATTTATTTCTCGATGTTTTAATCCATTCGTATACTTAATTCAATGTATTTATGATGTTTTACGAGCATTGAGTTATTTTAGTGCATGAATGCAAATATATGTTAATTTCATATCCTTAGCACTAATTTGATGTGTATCTTGTTGTGTAAGGTATTTGAAGGGCATATCGAGAAATTTTGAGGCTTATTCATCAATGAACCACAACCTAACTATGGTCCCAAACACACCCAAGCCGTGTACCAAGCTGAGGAGCCAAAGGAAATGAAGAAAAGAGGTTCCCAGAGGGGTTCACGACCTGACCATGGAATTGGCCATGATCATGTACCCCTTTGGCCATGGCCTGGAGCACCTCGATGGCCACCACGACTAGGCCATGGAGCGGCCTGATGAAACAGCAAGAACACGATTAAAAGCTAAAAAAACCTAGAGAAAATGGCATCTTTTCCAACCCTAGATTCTTTGCACTCTGGCTCCCCCCTCATTCACCCACTTTCCTTTTGCAAATTCGAGGAGAAATCACTTCATTAAGGGATTCTGGCAATGATCTCCATCTCCCCTACTCAACCACCTTCTCCTGCGGATTTGAAAAGTTTCACTTTGACAACACTTCTCCAAGCTTAATAGGATCCAAGAGAGTTCAGAGCATCCATCAATCTCACGGATTACAAAGTTTGCATCATTCCACATCCACTGTCACTTCCGGAGGCTCGATCGAGCTCCGTTGGACTTAGCTATGAGGAACTTGTTCATCTCCGGTCATATCTTGGATTGATTAGATCATTTATCATTTTGTTTAACTTACATTAATTTTCTATATGTCAAGTGTTTATCAATTTACCCTTACATTTGATTGACTTAGTTTAGCTTAATTCTAGTTGTGCACATTAAGTGTTTGTCTTAATTCCTCTTCCAATTTTTATTGCTTTAATTTTTGCACTTGACTTGTTTGATTTAATTCATGCATTGCTTTACTTAGCGAATGATTTAATTACTGCCATTGTCTTTCATTAAGTAGGTTTAGAATTCCAATTGTAAAACTCCCCTAGTTACATTAGAAAACCCAAGCAATAATGAAACAATCCTAAGGATATCATTCAACCGATTGCACTTGTTGGGAGATGACTCGAGTCATCTCTATGCTACAATAAGGGGAGGGGGGGGGGGGGGGTCGATTAATTATAAATTTTATTTTGATATATCGTAGAGGTATGACACGTTATTGTGGTCTATCAAAAATGGTGTTGTTGTCAAGGAGTGTAGTAGCGATTAGTAGAATTATGATTGTTTCTTATTTTTCTATTGACGAAACTATTAGTATCTTCGTTTGGCCTTATATTTGATAGGTAGATGTATTAGGGTATGAAGACCAATATTCACAACTCGACCTATTTTGGACAAATTCTATCGTTTAGGCAACCTTTTCAATTTTTAAACCTTTTCATTTCATTTTTTGGTTTTATTTTCATTTATTTTTATTTTCTTGGCGGTCGCAAAAATTGAAAAAAAATTATTGGGTTCCTTCATTATTTTATTTCTTATTATCCATGTATTTTATAATGTATATTTTCTGTGTCTTTTGATATTGTCTGTTAGTGTTTCAGGATAAGAACAGGAAACTCCTTTAATCATGGATTCGTATTATCAACAGTTTGGAGACTTTAATCAAGCTTATGATTCAGGGGCTGACAGAGCATTATACACTCTACAAAAATCTCAGAACTCTATCTATACTTCTTTAGATTTTGTGAGCGATAGGGTAAACAACAACAAAATCCTAAGATAACTCACAACATTGGATGTAATGTCTCAATCTTTTTGCACTCAATATTGTGAGTTAGATATGGAGTTTGAACCATATGAAATTATACATTTTCTTCCAAAGTTTCATGGTCTTGCTAGTGAAGATCCAACCAGGTACTTGTAAGAATTTCATATGGTATGCTCAGTAATGAAGTCTGGGGTATATCATAGGAGGATATTATGCTCAGAGTATTTCCATTCTCTTTATCAGAACATGGCAAAGGATTGACTCTATTTCCTTCCTCTTGGCACTATTACATGTTAGAGCGAAATGAAGAAAGCCTTCTTGGAAAAGTTCTTTCCTACATCCATGACTATAGCAATTTGGAAGAGTATTCTTGGTGTGCAACAATTGGTAGGAGAGACTCTACATGAGTATTAGGAGAGATTTAAAAGTCTTTGTGCTAGTTTCCCCCAACACCAGATTAGCGATCAACTACTTATCTTTCACTTCTATGATGGATTACTTCCCATAGACAAATGTATAGTTGATGCAACTAGTGGAGGGACTCTAATCGACAAGACTCTTGCTTAGGCTAGAGAACTCATTGAGATCATGGTTGCAAATGTGTTCCCAACCAGTATCAGCCGCAGAAGCAGAGTAGGTATGACCACATGTCCACCATCTACAATCCAGTGTGAAGAGATCATCCAAATATGAGGTATGGGGATGAGTCATTGCAGACATATTTTCCACCACCAGCATTTTAGAGGCTGCCTAGGTTCCAAATAACACAATACTTAATAGCCCACAACAATCCTAGCAGATGCAAGCACAAGGATTCATTAAACCTCCGTCAGAGATCATTTCTTTGGATATCGACGTGCTGAAGGAGATGGATTGTAGAGTATGTGATAGACAAATCTATGATTTTGTTGCCCTATAGGACTCCTATGATTCTTTGTGTTGTGGTGATAATATTGTTGATGTTCTGGATTTCGATGATAATATTGATGCATTCAAGAGTTTGGACGGAAATATTATTATTGTCGATGTTGGTGATTCTAATATTATCGATGCATGTGAGAATTTGGATAAAGTTGTAGCTATGCCACTTATGGATGGAAATGTCGAGTCACCAACTGAACCTTCTTGCAGTTTTATTGCAGAGGATGTGGTAGAGGAGGTAGTACCCCCAGAATTGTATCTTTCAGTTGTGCAACGACTTGATAAGCCTGACAAAAGGAAAGTGGGATAGTAGTAGCAAGCAGACCTAATGAGTTGATCCCCATATGAGTGATGGATAGCCGGAGACCTCCAGACTGGACACTCCTACTACAGCAAAAGTCTCCAACATATCTCCTCAACAAGGCCCTAACACTAAATGCAGCAAACCAACTTCTAGACTAGCTGCTCCAAATAAATCGCCTTTGACTGCCTGAGATAACCTTCAAGGAGACGATAGAAAAAGGAGTGGAGCTCGTCTTAGCTCTGATTATTCTACTTCTAGGTTGGATTTTACACTAGAACCATCTTCATCCACCTGGAAGAACCTTCAAGTAGATAATGATTGAGGGAGTTGGACTTGACGACATAGATCATATGAAGAAGTCGCTCACTTCCACTCGGTCCACTCCACTCCTAGCTTGGTGCTACTCCTAAGCCGCCTCCAACCATCAGAAACTTAGGGGAGTTTATTCCATACCACCTATTTTTATTTGTATATATGTTTCCTTGCTTTCATTATTTTAGTTGTTTTAGCTATTAAGTTTTGTTTGTTGAGTTTTTACTTTGTTATGTTTTGAGATGAATTCCCTATGCATTCCTTTATATCATCTTAGAAGTTGTGAAAGCTATTTAAATCTAACTATTGAGTTTTGAGATTTATTATCATGAATGGATTATTTGATTGTATGTGATTACTATTGGAATGTATACTGAAAGCCTAGCTCTTTTTGTATGAACATTTTTATTTTGAAATAAGAATCACATGATCATTGTTTGCACTTTATATTTATTATATGTGTGCATATTGTCTAATATTTTACATTGTAGATAACATGGTGCTTGGTGTGGCACAGAAGATCATGTTATCAGTCCCTTGTAGAATATAAGAAGAGGCTCACAACCAAGATGGTTTTGGACAAACCATTGGCATAGTTGTAGTGTAGCTTGGTATTGTTTTGTCTTGAACATAGAGTTACACTAGTACACTTAGGTGTATTGAGCATGACCGACATAGAAGTGATTCAATTTATTATTGACTACATAATTGAATCGAACATTGGATATTATGTTGCACATGCTCTTAATCCCGATATAATAACAGACACATATACTTAGTATTTATTTCTTTGATTTACCAAAGGGTGAGATTTAGATGGATTAAATCAATATGTCCGTTAAGTTGAGAAATGATATTATTTACATGGTGTGCCGTTGATTATAGGAGGAAACCGTGTCCTATATATTAGGTTGATGATGTCCCCTTGAGGAGCTCATAAGGTTCATCTTGTAAACCCTGCAGGTTGACTTAGTCAACATGATGATAAGGTTGAGTGGTACTACTCGAGGAGTTAGATGTTAATTGATTGATGGTCAGTAAATCAATTAATTGACGGACATTCGATATCTTAAACACGGGGAGATGGATGTACAAATAATATATGGAGCCCATATTAATTTATGGGGGTTGGTAAGGTAATTCAATGATGATCCTCTAGTGGAATGGAACATCATTGATGGATCAAGTTTGTGTGGTTCCGATCCATCGGGTGGCCAAGATCCAACTCCTCCTCATGGTCCCTATCGTAGCCTAATATAATCCTCATGAAGCCTAGATCCAATGATGGAAAACAAAACTCTAGAACCGACGGTTAAGATTAAATCTCTAAGATCCGACGGTTGAGATTAAATCTCTAGAACCGACAGTTGAGATTAAATCCCTAGAACTGACGGTGGAGATTAAATCTCTAGATCCGACGGTTGAGATTAAATCTCTAGAACCGACGGTTGAGATTAAATCCCTAGAACCGATGGTGGAGATTAAATCTCTAGATCCAATGGTTGAAATTAAATCTCTAGATCCGACGGTTGAGATTAAATCTCTAGATCCGACGGTTGAGATTAAATCCCTAGAACCCACGGTGGAGATTAAAACAAGGCTTAAGCCTAACTCTATAAAAGGGTGGCTTAAGGTGGGCAACAAGGGGAGATGTTTTTTTTTGGATATTAGGGTTTTGCCTCTCATTGGTTGGGCGGCAAGAAACCCTAGGAGAGTTAGGGTTTTGGGCGGCTAGGGTTTTGGAGAAGCATTGGGCGGCTAGAAGTCTTGGGCGGCAAGGCTTCCTTCTTCCTAGGGTTTTGACCGGTGCCCTTCTTCCTCATCTCAACCTTGGCCGGCGGTCTTCCCTTCTTCCTCTTCTCCTTGGCCGATGGAAACAAGGGCTAGGGTTTATCCTTGGAGCTCTTGGTCGGCGCCCTCTTCCTCCTCTATTCTTTGGCCGGCGGCATCATCAAGTCTCTTGACTTGGTGACCGATCTTAGATAGGGAGGAGTTTCGTTTCTATACTTCTTCTTGTTCGGAGCAAGCAAGGAAAGAAGATTGTGATCTAGGAGGCTTCAACTTGTGGAGGATCTTCGCCCACACGAAGTCTACAAGGAGGATAGGACATACGATAGAAGATCGAGAGGTATAAAAGTTTTACAACTTTTATTATTGATCTTTGCATGTTCTTATTGATATGCTAGCTTATGTTCTATATGTTAGTATGTGTTGATTATACTAGTTTACATTTGTATGTATTTGTATAATCATGGACCCCGAAGATAAACACAAAAACCGGCAATCTGTCCGTCGTCTCTTCCGCGGCTAATCGACTAGAAGATTTTTGTTGCTTGAACAACTAGTTTGTTCAAGCGATCGCTCAAGTCGTTAGCACGACGACGAATTGGTTGAGCTCAGGAAACTCATCCCATCCGGATTAGTTTTCATTAGTGAAAATTTTAATCCGGGGACATGGGAGCCAATGAGCCTCCGAGCCATGCCATCAATTGGTATCAGAGCCATGGTTTCCAGTTTTGTGTGTTTTGGATTCGGTTACTTTCACGCACTTATCATATATTATGTATGTCGGATAATAGTAGGATGTGCGTAGGCTAACTTTTTTGGTTGCAGGCATAAGATCCAACTATTATGGCTATATATGTGTGTATGTGATTGCATGTGTGTGTGATTGTATATTATTTGAATCCTCGGGGTTGACGAGGCTAAATTAGTATTTAATTTTTGTAATTGAATACGACATTGTTTAGCCACTCATTTTAGTTTACTTTCGATCTAGATTATTTGTACACTCCTTCGTGGAGTATAGGATCGATGGATGTAAATTAAAATAGATTATCTTGGATCGGATCTCTTTGGTGACTTGCGCACGGGAAAAGATGGAGCGGATAAGGTGGCGACACGACGGGACGCATATTGGAGAACAATGCCATAATAGTTGGGAAAATTCTAATTTTTTTCCATGTTTATTGCTGATTTGTTTTATATGTATGTTGTGTGTGCTTGAAAATTCCTCACTGTCAATTTACTGAGTGGGAGAGGGACATTTTAATTAATTCCCATGGCCTCTATTACAATTTGACATGTGATGCAACAAACTTGCGCATCGGCTCTGAGTGCCTTCCTCCCCATCGGATGAGTTTGTTTGTGGATCACTAGGTCAAATAATGGTTATAGGAAATTATTTAAGAGCGTGTGTACTTCCCCATCGGTAAGGCACATAATCCGAGATAATTCCCTTAGTATCGTGTAATGGTGCACACTTAGATGCAAATAAAAAGTATCCTCCCCATCGGAGTCACTGCTTTTATTTGTAGGGCCAAAGAGGAACCAACTATTAATTTTATTTGTCAAAAAGTAAGGTTGACAAGATAATAAAATTAATGGGTAAAACCTCCTCTTACAAATGTAGAATTCGTATACGTCCACACTATCGTGGCATGCGATATTCTCGATGTTTTGAGGTGTTGGTTGATTTCAGAATTTTATTGTTTGAGGAATCAATAATATTTGAAATCTAATATTTTGATCATTGTGATTATTAGGATTTTCAAATGGCTTTCAACCCACTTACTATGATGCTAAAGGAAACAAACTTACTATACCCAAATTATATTGATTGGAAAAGAAATTTGGCTATTGTCTTAACTGCAGAGGAGTACAAATATGTACTCTTCGAAGAGTGTCCTCAAACCATGGTTGCCCAAAAGGTTTCTACTTCTAAGCCGAAAGGCAAGAAGAAGAAGAAACAAGGTGGAGCAAAGGTGGTGGGAGGATCTCAGGGAGGAGTGAAGAAGCCGAAAGGCAAGTGCTTCACTTGTAAGTAGACTGGACATTGGAAGACGGATTGTCCTCGCTAAAAGAACAAAGGCATATCTTCTTGTTTAGTCATTGAAACATGTTTAGCGGTGTTATCTACCAGTACCTGGTGTGTAGATACATGAACCACTGATCATGTCTGCAATACTTTGCAGGAGTTCCAGGAAACCCGACGACTAGCTGAAGGAGAAATTACCGTCTACATGGGCAATGCTACAAAGGTGGCGGCTATTGCAGTGGGAGACGTTCATTTATCGTTTGATAGAAATAAAGTTTTGGTTTTGAGAAATTTTCTTTATGTACCTACATTTAGAAAGAATTTGATTTCGGTTTCTAAATTGTTTATGGATGGATATTCTGTTTCTTTTAATGACAGAGTTGTTATAAAAAGAAATAGAGAGATTATCTGTTCAGGTACATTAGTTGGCAATTTGTATACTCTTGAACCAAAAGCTCCCACGATGCATATAGAAGTTAATAACTTATCTTCTAATTCCAATAAGAGAAAAGAACCTTCGAAGATGAACCAAACATATCTTTGGCATCTAAGGCTTGGTCATATTAACCCGAGTAGAATTCAAAGGTTGATAGCTGATGGACATTTGAGTTCATTAGTGGTGGAGGATCTTCCAACCTGTGAATCTTACTTGGAAGGTAAAATGACCAAGAGGCCTTTTAAGGCCAAGGGGTATAGAGCCAAAGATGTGTTAGAATTGGTTCATTCTGATTTGTGCGGTCCTATGTCTATCTAGGCTAGAGGTGATTTTGAATATTTCGTCTCTTTTATAGACGATTATTCAAGATATGGATACATTTACTTGATGCGCCACAAGTCTGAATGCTTTGACAGGTTCAAAGAATTCAAAGATAATGTGGAGAACCGTCAAGATAAAAGTATCAAGACACTACGATCTGATCGTGATGGCGAGTACCTCTTGGGAGAGTTTAGGAGTTACTTATCAGAGGTTGGGATTCAATCCCAATTGTCCGCACCTGGCACACCCCAGCAGAATGGTGTGGCGGAGCGAAGGAATAGGAATCTTATGGAGATGGTCAGATCGATGATGAGTTATTCTGAGTTACCTAATTCGTTCTGGGGTTTGCTCTGGAAACGGCAGCACACATTCTGAACTTGGTTCCATCTAAGTCAATACCCTCTACTCCCACAGAATTGTGGACTGGGCGAAAGCCTAGTCTAAGACATATTCGGATTTGGGGTAGTCCAACACATGTGCTGAAGGGAGATGCTGGTAAGTTGGAATCTCGTACAGAAGTACGCTTGTTTGTTGGCTACCCTAAGGGAACAAAGGGTGGTTTGTTCTATAGTCCTACAGATCAGAAGGTGATCGTGAGTACGAATGCCAGATTTCTAGAGTAGGACTATGTGATGAACCACAAGCCCACGAGTAGGATTGTTCTTGAGGAGTTGACAGGGGAAGTCTCGACTTCAGTACCACCAGTACAAGAGGAGATACCACAAGTCATTGCACCGTGTGTCATAGAGCATACACAGGAGGCACCTCGTCGTAGTGGGAGGATTGTTAGATAACCCGAGAGATTCATGTTCTTGGGAGAGTCTTCGGACTTAGTCCCTGGTGAACATGAACCTGATCCCTGGACATATAACGAGGCACTCCAAGATAGAGATGTGGTATCTTGGCAAAGAGCGATGAATTCAGAGATAGAATCTATGGATTCTAATCATGTCTGGGAGCTAGTAGAACCACTCGATGGTGTGAAAGCCATTGGATGCAAGTGTATCTACAAGAGAAAGAGAGGAGTAGACGGGAAGGTTGAGACCTTCAAAGCTAGGCTTGTTGCGAAAGGGTATACTCAGAAAGAGGGTATCGATTATGAGGAGACTTTTTCGCCGGTAGTCATGCTTAAGTCTATCCGGATTCTCTTATCTATAGCTGCTCATATGGATTATGAGATTTGGCAGATGGATGTCAAGACAGCTTTCCTTAACAGAAGTCTTGAGGAAAACATCTATATTAAGCAACCAGAGGGATTCATTGCAAAGGGCAAAGACCATCTTGTGTGTAAGCTTAATCAGTCCATTTATGGATTGAACTAAGCTTCTAGATCTTGGAACATCTGCTTTGATGAGGTAATCCAGTCATATGAATTTATTCAAAGTCCGGATGAGCCTTGTATATACAAGAGATGTGACGGAAACGTAGTGGTATTTCTTGTACTATACGTAGATGACATTTTGTTAGTTGGCAACAATATCAGAGTGTTATCAGACGTAAGGGTATGGTTGTCCAAACAGTTTGATATGAAGGACTTGGGAGAAGTGGGACACATCATAGGGATCAAGGTGATAAGGGATCGCAAGAAAAGGATGTTGTGCTTATCTCAAGCTTCATACATTGACACTATCCTTGCTCATTTTAGTATGCAGAACTCCAAGAAAGGTTTTCTACCTTTTAGGCATGGAGTACCTTTATCTAAAGAGATGTGTCCCAAAACATCAAAGGAGATAGAGGAGATGAAGGCGGTTCCTTATGCTTCGGCAGTAGGAAGCCTCATGTATACTATGCTATGTACGAGACCAGATATCTTCTTTGCCGTGGGCATGGTTAGCAGATATCAGAGTAATCCTGGACAGGGACATTGGACTGCGGTAAAGCAAATATTGAAGTACCTGAGAAGGACTAGGGATTATATGCTGGTTTACCGAGCAGATCAATTAGTCCCTGTGGGTTACACGGATTCTGATTTCCAATCAGATAGGGACAACAATAAGTCTACCTGGGGTTTGTGTTTACTTTTGGAGGTGGAGTCATAGTATGGAGGAGTGTCAAGCAGAAATGCGTGGCGGACTCTACCATGGAAGCTGAGTATGTGGCAGCCTCTGAGGCAGCCAAGGAAGCTATATGGCTCATGAACTTCTTGATGGACTTGGATGTGATTCCAGGTTTGCCCAGAACTATCACAATTTATTGTGATAACAGTGGTGCAGTTGCAAACTCGAAGGAACAACGAGCCCATAAGGCGAGTAAACACATAGAGCGCAAGTACCACCTGATACGAGAGATCGTAAAGCGAGGAGAAGTAGCTGTCGCCAAGATTGCATCAGAGGATAACCTGGCGGATCCATTCACTAAGGCCCTTCCAGCAAAAGCGTTTGATAGGCATGTGGAGGACATAGGGATCAGATGTATGACATTGTGATGACAGCATAGTCTTTTAGTATAAGTGGGAGATTGTTGGAATGTATACTGAAAGCCTAGCTCTTTTTGTATGAACATTTTTATTTTGAAATAAGAATCACATGATCATTGTTTGCACTTTATATTTATTATATGTGTGCATATTGTCTAATATTTTACATTGTAGATAACATGGTGCTTGGTGTGGTACAGAAAATCATGTTATCAGTCCCTTGTAGAATATAAGAAGAGGCTCACAACCAAGATGGTTTTAGACAAACCATTGGCATGGTTGTAGTGTAGCTTGGTATTGTTTTGTCTTGAACATAGAGTTACACTAGTACACTTAGGTGTATTGAGCAGGACCGACATAGAGGTGATTCAATTTATTGCCGACTACATAATTGAATCAGACCTCAGATATTATGTTGTACATGCTCTTAATCCCGATATAATAACGGGCACATGTACTTAGTATTTATTTCTTTGATTTACCAAAGGGTGAGATTTAGATGGATTAAATCAATATGCCCGGTAAGTTGGAAAATGATATTATTTACATGGTGTGTCGTTGATTATAGGAGGAAACCGTGTTCTATATATTAGGTTGATGATGTCCCCTTGAGGAGCTCATAAGGTTCATCATGTAAACCCTGCAGGTTGACTTAGTCAACATGATGATAAGGTTGAGTGGTACTACTCGAGGAGTTAGATGTTAATTGATTGATGGTCAGTAAATTAATTAATTGATGGACATTCGATATCTTAAACACGGAGAGATGGATGTATAAATAATATATGGAGCCCATATTAATTTATGGGGGTTGGTGAAGTAATTCAATGATGATCCTCTAGTGAAATGGAACATCATTGATGGATCGAGTTTGTGTGGTTTCGATCCATCGGGTGGCCAAGATCCAACTCCTCCTCATGGTCCCTATCGTAGCCTAATATAATCCTCATGAAGCCTAGATCCAATGATGGAAAACAAAACTCTAGAACCGACGGTTGAGATTAAATCTCTAAGATCCGACGGTTGAGATTAAATCTCTAGAACCGACGGTTGAGATTAAATCTCTAGAACCGACGGTTGAGATTAAATCCCTAGAACCGACGGTGGAGATTAAATCTCTAGATCCGACGGTTGAGATTAAATCTCTAGAACCGACGGTTGATATTAAATCCCTAGAACCGACGGTGGAGATTAAATATCTAGATCCGATGGTTGAAATTAAATCTCTAGATCCGACGGTTGAGATTAAATCTCTTGATTCGACGGTTGAGATTAAATCCCTAGAACCAATGGTGGAAATTAAAACAAGGCTTAAGCCTAACTCTATAAAAGGGTGGCTTAAGGTGGGCGGCAAGGGGAGATGTTTTTTTTGGAGATTAGGGTTTTGCCTCTCATTGGTGTTGGGCGGCAAGAAACCCTAGGAGAGTTAGGGTTTTGGGCGGCTAGGGTTTTGGAGAAGCATTGGGCGACTAGAAGTCTTGGGCGGCAAGGCTTCCTTCTTCCTAGGGTTTTGGCCGGTGCCCTTCTTCCTCATCTCAACCTTGGCCGGCGGTCTTCCCTTCTTCCTCTTCTCCTTGGCCGGTGGAAACAAGGGCTAGGGTTTATCCTTGGAGCTCTTGGCCGACGCCCTCTTCCTCCTCTATTCTTTGGCCGGCGACATCATCAAGTCTCTTGACTTGGTGGCCGATCTTAGATAGGGAGGAGTTTCGTTTCTATACTTCTTCTTGTTCGGAGCGAGCAAGGAAAGAATATTGTGATCTAGGAGGCTTCAACTTGTGGAGGATCTTCTTCCACACGAAGTCTACAAGGAGGATAGGACATACGATAGAAGATCGAGAGATATAAAAGTTTTACAACTTTTATTATTGATCTTTGCATGTTCTTATTGATATGCTAGCTTATGTTCTATATGTTAGTATGTGTTGATTATACTAGTTTACATTTGTATGTATTTGTATAATCATGGACCCCGAAGATAAACACAAAAACCGGCGATCCATCCGTCATCTCTTCCGTGGCTAATCGACTAGAAGAGTTTTGTTGCTTGAACAACTAGTTTGTTCAAGCGATCGCTCAAGTCGTTAGCACGACGACGAATTGGTTGAGCTCAGGAAACTCATCCCATCCGGATTAGTTTTCATTAGTGAAAATTTTAATCCGGGGACATGGGAGCCAATGAGCCTCCGAGCCATGCCATCAATTACTACTTGGTGATGGATTTTATGTTGATAGATTGAGATGACTATTTTTGTATAGCTAGTGAGGATGGAGCCTATTTTTATTGCTTGTGTGTGGTGCACTTGTGGTTATTGTAACTATAGAACTTTCTTTGATTCTTTTGAGATCACACAACTATAGGTTTGCATGATTATTATGAAAGTCACTTCACTTATTTTTATTGTTTTTTTTTTTACTATATGCTTGTTGAATAATATTCATATCGTTCATCACATCATTCCTTTTCTTTCTTCCCCATTGTTCTTCTAGATGTGGGATATTTGGATGTTCCATGATGAGTGTTTTATTCGGGATGGATAAAAGTTTAGGTGTAGGGGAGAGGAGTAGCTTAAAAGAATTTAGTGGAAGCATAGGCAAGCTATGTTTGATCACCACAAGCGAGCCATGCTCTTTATTTTATTTTTTTTGTGAGTTTAATGGATCATAGGGAAGTGCACTGTGTCGAAAAGAAAAAAAATAGTTGAAAAAATAGAAAAAAAATTATGGAAAAGAAAAGAAAGGAAGAATAATAATAATAAACATTTGGCCAAAGTAATAAAGGCAATGAAAAAATTTCTTTGACATGTGCAAATTTTATTTATGTGTGATAGTATTTTTGTAATTACAACCCTTACTATGGTAAACATTGAGATTATGGTATATCATGAGTGATTTATTATGAAAAGCTATAGACGGGATTGTTTGCATGTTTATTAGGGTGTGAAAAGCTACTTTGAATGGAAATTTTTGGGGCAATGCTTTTTTGAACTCATCTATGAAGCATTCCAATATTCCCATATCTACCACCATTACTTTGATCTTTTTCTTTATCTCATTAATTCCTTTTCCTACACACATATTATTATTTTCTTTGACTCATGTTTCCCTTACAATTCAAATAAGCCTTCAAATATTTTGCATTCTTATGTGTATAAGATGGTGAAGATTAGAAGAGAAGCAAGCATATGGTAGTGTATAAACCATAAGTAGCTCGAGTAAACTCCACTGTTACATATACATGAGATAGAGAGCCACAACCACTTACCTTGAGAAGAGAACCACCACCACTTACCTTGAGAGACTTAATCATTCTCAATTTCTTCAGGATGGATTGAAGTCGTCATGTTTGTTAACTCGTATAAGATTTGTGTCAATGAATGCTTGAGTCTTTAAGATTTGATAATCCTAGGTAACTCTCTTTCATAATTTTCTAAGTATGGTTGAGAATTATTAGGGGAATGCATCTTTGGTAGTTTTCTTAGTTTTATTGCTTGCACAAGACGTGCAAGAATAAGTATGGGGGAATTGATAACTCATATTTTTGACATGATATTTGTATTCATTTCTCGATATTTTAATCCACTCATATACTTAATTTGACATATTTATCATGTTTTATGAGTATTGGATTATTTTAGTGCTTAAATGCAAATATATGTTAATTTGATATCATTAGCACTAATTTGATGTGTATCTTATTGTGTAGGCCATTTGAAGGACATATCAAGGAGTTTGGGGGCTTATTCATGAATGAACCATGACCTAACCTATTAGGACCTTTGGCGTCGCTAGAGAAGGGGGGTGAATAGCATTCTTCTGATTCTCTCGATCTCACTCGTTCATTGATCATGTTCTTGTCTCTACAAGACGTTAGCGTAGTGGAAATACAATACAAATAGAAACAAACACAAAACACAAACAATACACAACGATTTTACGTGGTTCGGAACTCTAGTTCCTACTCCACGACCGAGTTCTAGTGATTCACAACACCACTAAACCTTCTCCTTTTTGGAAATAATTCGGAGGTGGAGAAACATCTTAAAATGGAGTTTATACAAAAAAAAACAACCAAGATATAAGATAAAAATGAAATACAAAATAAAAACTACTTTACAAGGGTGCTTTTGCTTGAATGCTTGTTTGGTTGCTTTGAGATGCTTTGAAGGTTTGGAAAACAACAACATTTCCCCTCTAAGAACTCCAAGAACCGACTATTTCAATCCTCCTCCGTAGCCTCCATTTAAAGCACCACTTGGGTTGATTTTCTACCTGACAGTCGACTGGCCTTACCCACCAATCGATTGCTCACTTATCCATTATCTCATAACGGACTAATCCATGCAAATTTTAACCGATCAGTCGACTGCCCTGGCCAACTACAAGACATTCTATGCCCTATCCACTTAAGGCTAGTCAAATGCTCAACCCTAGCAGTCGACTGTCAGTGGCCAGTCGACTGATCTAATCCACCAGTCGATTGTTATGTCACAGTCAGCGGTCGAGACTCAGTTGGCTACATGACTAGCCGACTGGGTCATACCCCCAGTCAACTATCCGCGTCAAACTGAACCCTCCGAGTGTCGAGCCCTCGACTAGTCGACTGGTCAATACCACCAGTCGAATAGTAAACCTCAAGAGTGAGGTTTAACCGCAAGTATGATCTCCTCATACTTGACACTTACCCTTAGCCTCAACCTAAGCCTTCAAGCCACTTCCATCAGCCTCACGCCCTCAGGGCCCATCCGAGTCCTTCACGACTCCTTCACCCTTCACGCTAGCCTTCAATACTTCCATCGACTTTGTCATGCTAATAGGTATACTGTGAAGACTCCATCCTTGGGCTTACACAACTAAGACTATACCCTTAGACTTTCTTTTACCAAGTATTCATACTTGGACTTTCATCGCCAAGACTATACACTTGTACTTACATAGTTAAGACTATATCCTTAGACTTTTCCATTATCAAGTATCCATACTTGGACTTTTCCATTGCCAAATATCCATACTTGGACTTTTCCTTGCTAAGAATCCATTCTCGGACTTCCCTGGACAAGTCTCCAAACTTGGACTTCTCCTTGTCAAGAATCCATTCTTGGACTTCTTCATTGCCAAGTATTCATTCTTGGACTTCTTCATTGGCAAGTGTTCATACTTGGACTTTCACTCGAGTCTCACTCGATCTTAGTCAACCTTAACCTGAGGCTGATTACTCCAACAATCTTCTCCTAACAATTTCCCTCATATGACCTTGGATGTCTCAAAACATCCACTAGTCATATGATCATACATATAGACACATGTATTGTTAACCCCATTATCAAATAACAAACCCCTACTCGAGTCCCACTCGAGCTTGGTCAACATTGATCTGGGGTTAATTGCACCAACAATCTCTCCCTTTTTAAAGTTTGACAATACCTTTAAGTTAGGTTAACCCATAAGCACAACTATATCTTTCCTTATGTCAAGGCATAATGAAGGTTTCCTAACTTAAACCCTTCATTTCTCCCCCTTTTTAATATACATCAAAAGTCTACCAAGGTTTACCATTATTGGTGCAATCGGCCCAAGTCACATTAACCAGACTCAAGTGGAACTTGAGTAGAATTTTGATATTTGACAATGGGTTTAACTATTGTTTGACAATAAGATTTGACCATATATTGACTATATGACAAGTGGATGTTTGGGATATCCAAGGTCATATGGGGGAGATTGTTAGGAGGCGATTGTTGGAGCAATCAATCTCAGGTCAAGGGTGACCTAGCTTGAGTGAGACTCGAGTGGAAGTCCAAGTTTGGAGACTTGGAAAGGAAAGCCCAAGATTGGATTCTTGGAAATGGAGAAATCCAAGTATGGATACTTGGCAAGGAAAAGTCCAAGGGTGAAGTCTTGGTAAGAGAAAGTCTAAGTATGGATACTTGAAAATGGAAAAGTCCAAGGGTGTAGTCTTGGCCATGTAAGTCCAAGGGTGTAGTCTTGGCAGTGAAAGTCCAAATAGGGATATTTGGCAAATGAAAAGACCAAGGGTGCAGTCTTGATCATGTAAGTCCAAGTGTGTAGTCTTGGCGGCGTAGTGTAAGTCCAAGATTATAGTCTTGGCAGTGTAAGGTCCGAAGGCATGACATAGCAGATTGAATCACCTGAAGGCTAGCGTGAAAGGTGAATGAGTTGTAGAGAACTCGGATGGACCCTGAGGGTGTGAGGCTAATGGAGGTGGCTAGAAGGCTTAGGTATAGGCCAATAGTGGTTGATCAAGTATGAGGGATCATACTTGAGTTAAACCTCATATTTGAGGTGCATCAGTCGATTGGAGGATTTGCCCAGTCGACTGGTCTAGTGTGGCCGACTCCCGCTGCGGGGCTCAATTTTCAGACTGGGTTCTCGACACTGTGTGGCTCAAAAAATAACCATGGTGGTTAACAGTCGACTGTTGTTAGAGAGCAGTCATCTGACCACTGTGAGCTCGGGACTCATACTAAGTTCTTGGCACTTGGTGAGTCAGCAAACAAGCTAGGTGCTCGATAGTTGACTGCTGTTAGAGAGCAATCAACTTGCCACTGGTGCTCGGGAAGTATGAGGAGATGCTCGGGCAATTGAAAAATAGTAGCTCTGATAAGCAGTCGACTGGGGGAACTATAGAAGGTAGTCAGAAGCGATGTTGACTCAACCAGTGCCTTGACTGTGCGAATAACAGGCGACTGGGATTGTGAGTAGTTGACTATTTTGTATCCGTTGAGCGGTGATCCAGAGAAATGGCGGTGTCAATAGCCATTGGATTCAAGCGGCAATCGACTAGTTGACTAGAAAGCAACCCGACGCGGTGCTTATAAAAGGAGCTCGACGGGGAGATTTCCGTAGTGGTTCTTGAGGAAGTTGAAAGGGAATTGCTACTGCATTACAGACCTTCAAGGCATTCCAAAAGTAACAAAAAAAAAGCTATCAAAGTAGTCTTCTTGTGTAAAGCATTTCCTTCCGACTTGTATTTGCTTTGCTTTCTTTATCTTTTTGTGGTTGCATTTGTATTGTGTATGCTCTAGGTACTTATAAAAAGGTTTTCTCCACCTTGGTGTTCATTCAAAGGAGAAGATAGTGGAATCTTGCAAGAGGAATGATCCGCCTTAAGGATTGTCGTGGAGTAGGAGTGAATCTCCGAACCACGTTAAAACATGTGTTGTGCATGTGTTGTCATGTATTTTTGTTTTCGTTTATACTTGTTGTATTCCACTGCTAACACTATTATAGACAAGCACACAAACGACGTAATCGAAAGAACAACGCTATTCACCCCCCCCTCCCTCTAGCGCACGCCAATGGTCCAACAACCATGTCTCATCTTCCAATGAGATCCTTCATTCTCCCCCTTGGTCCAAGAACATCATAAATGTCTTCATTCAAATGAAAGGCAATTCTTCACTCTCCCCCTTTTTAACTTTCATTCATCATCCCTTGATGGACAAACTCGCCCTAAAGACTTACTTCTCCTTGACCATTGCACCAATACCCTTGAGAGTTCCTAAGCCTATAGGAAATCTAAACCGTCAAAAATAAGAGTAAAAATTCAAACTTGAACTTTAACCTCTCTTAAACTTTGATCCTTATCCTAATTAACTCTCCTTTTTATTTTCAATGAACATCTCACTCTTCTAATCTCTAAGTATATCATAGGGTTAGGAGTGGTTAGGGTACATGAGGGTGCTGATAAATAGCTAAATACACCTTGTTCAATCAAAAATCAGATCAACAATCGACTTCCACTGCCACTACCATGGAGCAGTCGATTGGTTTCTGCAATTTGCAGAAATCAAGTTTTCATATGAATTTTAAAAATTCATAAGTAATTATAAGATTTTTAAAAAGCATGAAATTTCATATATACATTACTTATGCCAAGTAGTATGAATGAAAAATAATTTTATATTAAAATACCCATTAATTTGAAAGATTAATACAAAGTTCAAACCCATTGAAAACTTCAATGTTTTTGCCTAACTTGTATCAACATTCTCAATAGTGATTGTTATCAAAAGATAGACTTCACCAAGGTTTTTCAAAATTATTTTAAAGTGATTTTTAAAATTTATTTTCAATCATGGTCTATAAACTAAGTATACATGACTTATACACTAGCTTTCCTCATGATTTGTGCATATGATTGAAAGAGTTTAGAGTTTAAGTTCATTTTGATGTATCATATAAGCACATTGAACTTAACTCAATTTCCTAACATCTCACATGTATCTAAGGTATATCAATACACACACATGTCTCCTTAAGTCTTTGTGAGATACGGATTTGATTTTTCCCTAACCTAAGGGTTCATGCATTATTACCTAGGCATATTCATTTGATTCACTTATCTAGGACATCAAACCATGGCATTTGTCCTTAAATTCAATTTAATGCATGAATATGATCATGACATAAATGATTGCATAATTTAAAAGCATGTGTCAATGATTCATGATGCCATGACATAATATAGATAAACCTAAGTATTAGTCATGTCATTAATAAATTTAAGTACTATCATGACATTTTAAATAATCATATGAAACATGATATCATGACATGAATTATGATAAACAAAACATGACAAATATATAAAATACAAAAGTATAGAATACTTAAGTCTTAAATCAAATTGTCATTTTCTAGAATTATATTCAATTTGCCATAATGATAACTCTCTCAAGTGTGACAAAACCCCAAACTTGACACATTCTTGATTTTAACCTATTTGTGTCAATTTTGATTAATTTTCAAACTTCATAATTTCTATTGGCACATCCTAAAATATTTTAGGATATATTTCTTATCTCATTTCTAAGGTATCACATCACCTTGAAAATGTCCTAAAGTGTCAACTTCACTATATTTAGGCTAACTACCTTTCCATCTTAAATTGACACACCCTAAACTCATCTAGCATGAGAGAATCATGCTCATAGGAATCCAAAATCGATTTGAGCTCGAGACAACACTTCAGAAGTATATTTGTTTATTGATATGAAACAAAAGTACAATTACCTCCCTCCTCAACTGCTTCTTCCCTCCTTCCCTTCTCTACTAAAGAAATGTCTTAGGTATATTGTGTTCCAGTCTTCAAGAGCTTCCACATCCTGAAGGTAGTATGCTGCCTCAGCTACTCATTTAGTGACTTTGTAAGGGTTTTACCAGTTAGGGGTCAACTTCTTTACTTCCCATGCTAGATTCACTTTACAGAACGCCAAGTCCCCCAATTGAAAAGATTGTGGTATGACCCTTTTGTTGAAGGTATGTTGTACTCTTTGTTGGTACACCTCCATTCGAATTCAAGCCCATTCTTATCGTTTTTTGACCATATCTAACTTGGTCCTCTGTGTTTCATTGTCAACAGGGTCATAAGCTTGGATTCTAGCACTCTCAAAGACCACCTCTACGGGGATCACCACCCCTACTATGTAGACCATACTAAAGGGGGTTTCCCCCATAGGGGTCCTTATTGTGGTCCGATAAGCCCATAAAACTCTCGGAAGTTCCTCCACCCAATTTCCCTACTCATCTTCCAACTTGGTCTTTAGCCCCTACACTATGACTCTGTTGGTTACCTCCACTTTTCTATTAGATTGAGGATATGCCAAAGAGGTGAAAGTGGGACCAGTACGGCAAGGGACTCTCTGAGCGACGCGAAGGTAAGCCAACTGGACTCGTCCTCTATCGGCTAACCTGGAGAATAAGAGAAGAGAGGGTGAGTACAACCACTCAGTGGGTGGATAGAAAATAGTGCATAATCATAATGGACATAAGGGAAGTCAAAGGAAACAAACTAGAGTAACCTAAATCTCAGAGTATCAATATCGGTCTGCAACTAACCTGGTCAGCAATATAACAAATATACCTGCAATATATACTGTTGGTGCAGTGAGGCACCGAAATCGAACCTGTGTTTTGATTATAGCAAAGACACAAAAGTTAAGTCTATTTTGTTTTCTCACGAGCTGAATCGAGTGTGCAGAAGATTGATATAGCTGGAGCTGAAGGCTAGCGACACCCGGAGGAAGCCGCGGTGGTCGGGCGATACTCGAGTTACTTCGGAGGGAGCCGAAGGAATCGAGTGGAAGGCCGGAAGCAAAAGCGACACGTAAGTATCGAGGTAAGCTCGTGTGTGCGAGAGTAAGTAAGGTCGTATCCTCTTTACGGGGATGATCTTAAGCGTAGATCCGACCAAAGACATCTTATAGATGGTCTAGGTCGAGATCGGATGGTCGACGACCATCGAAATTATGTTTTTATTGAGCTAACTTTGACTTGCAGCAAGCATCACGACCGGCTTGGAGGACTCACCGCTGTATCTTATGATCGCGAAGGTTATCAATCGATCGATGTCGCCATCACGATCGATGATGGCCATCGATCGATCGATGGTCAATGATCAGATTCGAGGAGTCAAGGCTTATCACTCCACCTCAAAGCGGTTTGGTGTCCATTTGTGATTGGTTGAAGACCCACTCGAAAAGGGGCTCAAAGGCTATAAAAGGAGGGCCAAACCTAGGGTTTTATCAACAATTCTAAGCTTCCAAAAAGTCTCCGCAAAGCTACCGACAACAACGTGCTTCTTCTTCTCCGACGTCTAGGTTTCATTTCCTTTATTTTTGTACGTCGGCTTTAATTTTAGTGTCGTTGCTCATTTACATTCTTCGAAGCTTTTTTTTATCGTAACGAGGAGAGGGGGAGTGTCCCTCTACCTCAAGTTTTTTTTGTATCGATTAACTCCTACCTCCAACGAGGAGGAGTTTGTTTAGTAATTTGCCCTCCGTGCGTGGTCAAGGACCACTAGGGCCTTGGAGTAGTAGCCTACGGCTACGAACCAAGTAAAATCTTTGTCTCTCTTGTTTTTACATTTACATTCCGCTGCGATTAATTATCTCTTGAGTTTTTAACACGAACATCGAAAAAGAAAAATTTTCTATCGCTATTCACCCCCCCCTCTAGCGCTCAAATCGATCCAACATATACAACCTATTACAATCTACAAGCAATACATATCAAAATACCGCAACAAAGCCTCGTGGCTCTCGAGGTAATACAAAGGGCACTATCTGCGAATAACGACATGCTACCACGATCGAAACTCGTGGGCAGATAGATAATATACAGAGCACTATCTACATGCAACGACATACTACCACGACCGGGACTCGTGGGTAGACAGGCAATAAAAGACTATGTCTGAGGCAACGACATGCTACCACGACCGGGTCTCGTAGGCAGACAGAGTATATAACTATCTAGCTATGGACTGCACGCAACAACATGCTACCACTATCAGGTCTCGTGGGTAGTCAAGATGTAAGGTAGCTATCTAGCTACAGACGATACACGAATCCAACTATCACTAACTCCAAATGAGTAGTCCAAGAGTATAACTCCACAGTAGATTCTCTCAACCACGAATGAGAGACATGATCGACCACAGATATACAAATGCAATCATAGTTCAAAAGTAGGGAACCTCTACTGCAGACCCTTTCAACCACGAATGGGAGACATAGCTGGTAGCCGAGATAGGAGAAAAGTTATAAATCCTCTACTGCAGACCCTCTCAACCATGAATGGGAGACATAGATGGCAGCCGAGATAGGAGAAAAATTATAAATCTTCTACTGCAAACCCTCTCAACCACGAATGAAAGATATAGCTGGCAACCAAAATTGGAGAAAAGTTATAAATCCTCTAACGATTAATCTCATCTTAATTATACTATTTCACTAGTCCAATCATGATACCAATCCAACAAATAATAGGTAAACATCTACCAGCAATATCTATCTATTTATATCTCAGCAATAAATAGGCACATATAACATTAATATCAATCAACAACTACTTGCTAATGATGAGCAAACAATCTAGAATCAAAGGGTTCAACAAATATAGTATCAAAGCAATTCTAGTAATAACGTAAAGAGTAACTACAATATAACATAAGTAAACTACATAACCAATATAACCATGCACTAAATTCTAAATATGTTAAAGATCTACCCACATGATACGTAGAATGTCCAAGCTATCTTCCAATCTGAGGATTGCTTCAGCTTTCAACTCTATTATAATTAATCCATTGTTAACTCAACTATCCATTAATTTATAATTAATTATTTAATCAAGGGTGAGTCTTCTCATTGAGTTTAATTATCTCTTAACCCAAAAATCCAAAACGAGTTAATCGAGTAAACAGGTTAATTAATTAAACTAAAATCAGATTGGTTAAGCTAGTACCAAAATTGAACCCTGTTTAATTAAAGGCTTAATCTCATTTAATTAACTCAATTAACAGATTAATCAAATTAATCTAATTCGTAATACCATAATTCTAATTAATCATTTATTTCCATTAATGATAAATTCCACGTTAACTAAATATTCAATTAATTATTCTATTTCGCACATTTAATCGCATAACTTAATTAATTATCTTAATTAGATTAACAATACCACTCTTAATTAACCCTAATCAATTTACCTTATTATTTAGCTTAGTTAATTAATCAAGTTCCTTTATTCTCACCGAGGCAGGTTGACGCGAACAGAGAGGGTTGTTTGTCGATTTTTCGTCTGTGGCGAGGGCGGGGTTAGAGCGGCGACGATGACGACTGGGTGGTTGATGCTGGCAGCGACAATTGGTGTGTGCGCGGCGATGCAGTAAGAGGTAAAGGGGCGGCGACGGTTCGAGCTCGCAAGAAGGGGGCGAAGGCGCCGACGGTGCTTGGGGTTCGACAGTGGTCGGAGACGACCGTTGGCGTGATTGGCAACGGCCGGAGACGAGACTGACACCCATAGTCAGTGATGGCGACGGCGGGCACCCGGTGCGTGCTCGTGAGCAGCGACGAGAATGCGGCGGCTGGCCGAGGGTGTGAGCAACGGTGGACGGGGAGGTAGCGACGAAGCTCTCAGTGGCTGAGAAGAGACCGACGCCGGAAGAAGAGAGCAACGACCGTCGACGATCTGGGCAAGAGCGAAGAAGGGAAACGGCGGTAGCTCGTCGCTCGCGAAAGAGGAGGAGATAACGGGAAAAGGGAAAGGAAAAAATCTAAGGCTTATTTATAACTTCAGGTTTTATTGATTAACCAAAGTGCTTAAAATTTTATCCCAAAATATCTATCTTTCGGATAAATTAAATAGACTATCTCAAAGTCTAATAAAATTATCCGGAGCTTTTCTAATTAAATATCAATAACTAAATCTCCGCTTTTGAAATAATCAACTTTATTATTGGAAAAAACTAATTAGACTTAGTCCAATCCGATATATTACATCCTCCTCCACTAATAAAAATTTGGTCCCCAAATTTCCTACTCGATATACCCTGATGAAGATATCCTATCTACATGTCATTCTTTTACTCTAAATAGTTGCTTCATCAAAATCTCGTTACCATCCAACTTCAATCCAACAGATGACCTTGCTTCATCTCAACATTCTTCGCACTTGGAATATAATCTAGAACTTCAACTATATCTTTCACAACATAAATAAATTGAGTACATGCTCCCATATTAACAAAATAAGGAAGTCATTATATACTTCTATGGTTAGATAACCCTAAGTGTTGTGTCACTCTTCTAACTTACTCTAATATTTTAACATCCCTTTGTCAGAGCGTAAACTCTCTTTTATAACTTCTCTATGGGTTATGGGCCCATCATGCTTCTGCTGCACCTGTCATGCCCCCGAGAGGGGGTACTTGTCCGACAAAAATCGGACACCACCTCCCCTGTACTACGGACAATTGAAACCTGTATACAAGACTCACACGACCCACTATACATTGGCCAACATCGCCGGAACATAACACCACAATACATATAATATATGAGCCACAGGCCAACAACCAAAGTAAATAAGAGGCCTAAACCCTCTAGACTTACCTCTTCTGTCATCTGACCAGGAATACACAACCACACACATAACCAAAATAAATCGAAATAAAAAGTCCATAAGGACATAATCAAGTACCACCAAAACAATCACAAGTATAAAATACTACAAGTTTAAAACATAGAGTACTACTGATAAAAATATGAAAAACCGAAATCAAAATAACGGAGTTGTCGGATCAGGGGACTGGCAACTGGACCCTCCGAAATGCTTCATCCTGAAAAAAATAGATATCAACGGAGTGAGTAAAACTCAGTGGATATCTAATAGTCATGCATAGTAAACTATAAGTAGAAATAATAATCATGCTAGTACAGTTTCTCGACAAAAAATACATACCTAAAACACTATACATACCAGAATCACCTAAGCTGACATAAGATACATCCATACAAGCAGATATAAAATCACCAAAACAAACTACATAATACCTCCTGTATGTACATGACAATCATATGCAACAACCAAAAGTGCAACAAACAATGCATATAGTAAAAATCTATACACATGATGCAATGACCTGTGTCACCCCTAACGCAAGTCAAGCCACCGACATGTCATGTGTGTCGACCGAGTGGGTAGGGCTATGACAACTGTGCACTCTGCTGTCACTACACTTATGTGACCGAGTGGACAGGATGTTGGCGGAGTATCACCCTCCTACCTCATGTATATATATGGGGGACATCACCTCGTCTCACAACGAAAAAGGGATCCCTGTCTGCTACCACGCCACAATATCAATATCCTGAGCGACCATCGTGGAGCCTTGACAGAGCAACTACACACACCCTCCTGAAATACCACTAACTCACGAGTGGTTGTGTGTATAGATAATGTAACTGACGATGGGCTCAACTACCAAGTAGTATCACCTCCTACCGAAGAGCCGATGATCACAGTAATGCAATAATGCAAGATGGTACATGTCACTAATGCACGATACACCTGTCAATCCATGGCTACCTATGGAATGTACCAATAGAAGCCTATATCAAATAACCTAAGTACATAAGTCTATGTACACATGCAAGGTATATTCATTATTCATTCAATGCTCAGTATGTAAGATATGTCACTACTCTTAGTGTCAAACAAACAAATGACAAGTATCAAAATGATAGAGCACCAATATAATAAGCATATGAAAAAGGCTACAACAAGTATTAGGTAGTGACATACCAAGGCAGTTAAAAGCATAGAAAACTATTACTAGCTATACTAAACGATGCACAACAATATGACAATATCTAAAAGAAGATAAGTCAAAGATACCCGATGCTATGAAGAATGTCAACTATCTTTACGCCCGTGGACCTATCTCGTATCCACGTCCTACAAATATCATCAATTACAATTAAGTGCAAGCATGCAACTACTTACGAATTAACTACTATATAGTTCCTATATTCGCAGCCCTTTTATCGAATACGAATTAGAAACCCCTAACTTGTACATTTAACACCATAATTAAATCCACCGTTTTCCAATTAGAAAATATGCTAACCTACCACATTCAACTCCATACGCTAATTCCTACATTGAAAGAATGGTTCACAACCCAACACAACTCTTTAACCATTTAAACCATCTTCACAGCTCACACCCACAATCATCACAACCTTCACACCCTCTTATAGCTTAGAACAAAGTATCACCCACTCCATCCACTCCATTATAGCCCATTCACAGCCAGCAAACCCTTTGCTCACAGCCGCATAGCTTCACACAACCGTACAACCGACAATTCCTAAACATGACCTCACATCCATCTCAAGCGACCTTGACTCCAACCCCAACCAACACCACAGATCACGCACAGCCCCCACACCACAGATAAAAACCCAGCCACAGACAACAAGGATTAACAACAACAACGAATAAAAGGGACAGATCAAACTTACCAGCGATTGGAACCTTCAAGGCTGTTGTGTCACCCGAAGAGTGGAAACAGGGGTTCCAAAACCTACCCACAACACCCTACAGCGACCAAATGAGAAGAAGACACCGAAATTGACATAAGGAATTATCTCACAGCTAGATCTAAAGAGGA
The DNA here is from genome assembly GCA_025175895.1 of Wurfbainia villosa. NCBI lineage: Eukaryota > Viridiplantae > Streptophyta > Magnoliopsida > Zingiberales > Zingiberaceae > Wurfbainia > Wurfbainia villosa. The sequence goes on from CM046005.1 coordinate 5,311,351, forward strand.
AACTAGCGATTGAACCCAATGAACAGAAACACTCGCAAGATCTGTGATAGACGATCCCTACTACGGTAGCGAGGTGTAGTCAGGGTGGTTGGCGGTCATGGCAGCGGCAGTCTCAGCAGCGAGCTCGTCAAGCTGGCTGGTGGTGACTCCTTTGTAGATGTCGGCGCAGACCTCCTGAGCGACCAGAACGGGGTCGCAGTGCTCCTGGATAAGCCCACTCGAAGAGGCTGATGAAGGGGATAGAACTACTACTCGCCATCGGCGCGGAGGGTGTCAGAAGCGAGAGTCGTGTGAGCGCCGATGTCAAACAGAACTCCAACATCGACTCTGTTGGAACGTCGGATGCTGGCTAGCATCCGGCTGGACTCATCGTCTCCGAGTTTTCCGAGAAAGGCGGCGTGCCCGCCGAGGTGAGCCACGGTGATGACATCACCTATTTGGAGTCGCGCGATGCCGGTGAGTGAGGAGAAGAGGGCAGCATAACCATTGCTCGCAGCGGAGAAGGCAAGAAGCGATGGCGGCTTGCGGCAATGGCAGCAGGTGCGCGCACGAGGAGAAGAAGGAATGGCGGCGGTAGATGCTACGCGAGAAGAGGAACAAGGAGGAAAAGAGGAGAAAGGGGATCGGGATGATGGTGGCGACGGATGGGTGAAAAATGAACTGCTTAAAAGTTTAGGTTTTAAAATTAAACCTTGAGTTGATTAATTCAAATTCTTATCTTTGGCATAAGATAAATACTATCTCAAAACCTGTTAAAAATTTTTAACTCAATTATAAATAATTGAGTTCCGTTTTTAAAAAAATTAAATATATTTATTTTATTTTAAATATTATTATTCTCTCTTTTTTCGATATATTACATTCTCCCCCACTAATAAAAATTTGGTCCCCAAATTTCGTACTTAAATATGAAAATTAATTCCAGTAAATTTTCGAAATGACCACATACCTCAAGTGAACAGATGAGGGTATCGAGCTCGGATAGTATCTTCCAACTCCCATGTAGCCTCCTCATCAGTATGATGCTGTCATCCAACCTTTACGAGTCGGATGATTTTGTTCCGCAACTGTCGCCCCTTGCGATCAAGAATTCGTACCGGAACCTCTTCATAAGTAGCATCAGGTTGAATGGAACCTGACACATCTAACAGAATATGTGTAGGGTCTGGCACATACTTTCTCAGCATGGATACATGAAACACATCATGAATACCAGCCAAGGATGATGGTAGCGCTAAGCGGTAAGCGACTGCTCCGATCCTCTCCAAAATCTCGAAAGGACCAATGTACCTTGGGGCTAGCTTACCACGGAGGTCAAATCTCTTCACCCCTTTCGTGGGCGAGACTCGCAAGAATACATGATCACCAATAGAGAACTCCAGAGGTCTCCGTCTCCGATCGACATAACTCTTCTGACGATCCTGCGCCTCTGTCATCCTTCGTATGATAGTACGAACCAACTCTGCCTCATACTGAGCTCTATGGGGTCCTAGCAACTGGGCCTCCCCAACCTCCTCCCAGAGGGTGGGTGTCTGACACTGTCTACCATACAATGCTTCAAACGGTGCCATTTGGATAGCCGAATGATAGTTGTTGTTGTAGGCGAATTCCATTAATGGCAAGTGGTCCTCCCAGCTGCCCTCGAAATCCATAACGTAGGACCTCAGCAAGTCCTCTAGAGTCTGAATGGTCCGCTCAGACTGTCCATCTGTCTGCGGATGGAATGTTGTACTAAAACGGAGTTGTGTGCCTAAGGCCTACTGCAAACTCTGCCATAACTAGGACGTGAACCGGGGATCTCTATCTGATATAATGCTCAAAGGAACACAATGCAATCTGACGATCTCCCGACAATATAACTCTGTCATACGATCCAGAGAGTCGGTCTTCCGAATCACTAAGAAGTGTGCAAATTTGGTTAATCGGTCAACGACTACCCAAATCGCATCATGGCCTTGTCGTGTCCTAGGCAGACCCACCACAAAATCCATGGTAATGTGATCCCACTTCCACTCGGGAATAGGAATCCTCTGAAGTAGTTCGGCTGGTCTATAGTGCTCAGCCTTCACTTGTTGACAGACTAGACATCTAGCTACAAAATCTGCGATGTCTTTCTTCATGTCGTTCCACCAATACAAACGCCTTAAATCTCGATACATGCAAGTTTCGCCTAGGTGGATCGCAAATCGAGAGCGATGAGCCTCCTGAAGTAACTCCTCCATGACTGGATGAGATTGAGGTACGCATAATCTGCCCCGAAAATAAATAATATCCTCGTCATCTCGGGTGAACTCAGTCTGTTATCCAGAGGTTATCTGGCTGCCAATGAACTGTAAGTGTTGATCACTGACCAGAGCCTCTCAGACTCTCGTCCTGATAGATGACTGAGCAACCATGGTAACAAGAATGCCCTGCTCTGTCGGTCCCTGCTCCTCAAGGCCCAACTCGGAGAAACCCTGAATCAAATCCGTGACTAAAACTCGGTAGCAAGCTAAAGTACCTCGGGACTTCTGGCTAAGTGCATCTGCAACCACATTGGCTTTCTCTGGGTGACAGTTAATGGTACAGTCATAATCCTTCAGGAACTCTATCCATCTCCTCTGTCGGAGATTGAATTCCTTCTGTGTAAATAGATATTTGAGACTCTTATGATCAATGAGAATCTCAAATGTAATACCATACAGATGATGCCTCCAAATCTTCAAGGAAAAGATAATAGCAGCTAACTCTAGATCATGTACTGGGTAGTGTTTCTCATGCTCCTTCAACTAGCGAGAAGCATAAGAGACCACCCTGCCGTTCTGCATCAGTACTGCACCTAAACCCTGGAGAGACGCATCGGTATAAAGGACGAAATCGTCGTCCCCTAATGGCAATATTAGAATCGGTGCTGACACCAGTCTCTTCTTCAACTCCTGAAAGCTGGTCTCGCATGTCTCTGACCACATGAACTTCACGCCCTTCCTGGTAAGGCGTATCAACGGCATAGAAATGCTTGAGAAACCCTCAACGAACTGTCTATAATATTCGGCTAAGCCCAAGAAACTGCGAACCTCCTGAACCGATTTCGACTGCTCCCAACTGGTGACAGCCTCGATCTTCTGGGGGTCAACTGAAATGCCTTTGCTAGAAACCACGTGTCCCAGAAAACCGACTGAGGGTAACCAGAACGTGCTTTTACTGAACTTCGCATATAGTTTCTTCTGTCGAAGCCTATATAGGACAATGCGAAGATGTTGCGCGTGTTCCTCTTCGGAACGGGAATAGACCAGAATGTCATCAATAAAGATAATGACAAATCGATCTAGGAAATTCATGGTTCATCAAGTCCATGAATACTGCCGGAGCATTGGTAAGCCCAAATGGCATTACCAAAAACTCATAGTGCCCATATCTGGTACGAAACATTGTCTTCTGAACATCCGAATCTCTGACCCTTAGCTGATGATATCCGAACCACAGATCAATCTTAGAATACACTGACGTACCTCTGAGTTGATCAAACAAGTCCTCAATACGTGGCAGGGGACCAAAAGCTCCTGAAGCTGGACCTTTAGCTCGTCCAACTCTTTCGGGGTCATACGATAAGGAGCTTTCGATGTCGGCGTCGTCCCCGAAATTAACTCAATTGTGAACTCCACTTGCCTTCTAAAAGGCAGGCCCGGTAACGTCTCTTGAAAGACATACGGATACTCTCAGACGATAGGAATGTCCGAGATCTGAGAGTCACCACTGTCCTCGGTGTTGATCAATGATAATAGAAAACCCTGACAATCGGGTGATAAAAGCTTCCGAGCCTGAGTCGCAGAAATGGTCGATATACCAACGTTTCTGGTGCCAGTGAAATCCCACAAGGTTGGTTAGAAGGATGGAACGTAACCACCCTCGTCTGGCAATCCATAGTGGCATGATACGCTATTAGCTAGTCCATGCCAAGTATGATGTCGAATTCGATCATGTCGAGAACCAACAAATCTACCGGGAGTATAACGCTACCGAAATCTAATGGACATCCTTTAACCTCCTGGGTGACTTCTAATTTATCCCCAGAGAGCAGAGATACCATCAATCTTTGTGACCTAAGAGTGGGTAGTCTACCAATCTCTCTCAGGAATGCCCAAGAAATAAATGAATGTGATAACCAACTACACCACGACACCATGTGAAGTCTGATCCTGATCGACAGGCTCATTCTCCATAGACCTTTCTGGCAACTGAGTAGATCTCAATGTCCTCTTGCGTGGCTGCCCTGCACCACGTCTCGGTGCGAGAGCACGCCCACCTCGTTTCATATCTGCTAAATTATTACCCAAGTATTACTACAGATAGAAAATCAATAATTTCACATGTTTGCCATCTAGAGATGTCCTGTCGCCGCCAAGTCTCCAATACGATCTTGTCGAAATATGACTCCAAAATGTCCAAAATGCGAAATCAACAGAAATACATAAAAATTCAAAAATGCACAGGTTGACCTGCCAAACGTGGCGAACTCCGAAAACCCAAAAAACCTTAGAAACTCGGAACCTAGGCTCTGATACCAAATAAATTGTCACGCCCCGAGAGGGGGTACTTGTCCGACAAAAATCGGACACCACCTCCCCTATACTACGGACAATTGAAACCTATATACAAGGCCCACACGACCCACTATACATCGGCCAACATGGTCGGAACATAACACCACAATACATATAATATATGGGCCTCAGACTAAAAACCAAAGTAAATAAGAGACCTAAACCCTCTAGACTTACCTCTTCTGTCATCTGAACAGGAATACACAACCACACATATAACCAAAACAAATCGAAATAAAAAGTCCATAAGAACATAATCAAGTACCACCAAAACAACCACGAGTATAAAATACTACAAGTTTAAAACATAGAGTACTAGTGATAAAAATATGGAAAACCGAAATCAAAATAACAGAATCGGCAGATCAGGAGACTGGCAACTAGACCCTCCGGAATGTTTCATCCTGAAATAAAATAGATATCAACGGAGTGAGTAAAACTCAATGGATATCTAATAGTCATACATAGTAAACTATAAGTAACAATAATAATCATGCTGGTATAGTTTCTCGACAAAAATACATACTTGAAATTGTACATACCAGAATCACCTAAGCTGACATAAGATACATCCATACAAGAAGATATAGAATCACCAAAACAAACTACATAATACCTTCTGTATGTGCATGACAATCATATGCAACAATCAAAAGTGCAACAAGCAATGCATATAGTAAAAACGTATGCACATGATGCAATGACCTGTGTCACCCCTGACGCCAGTCAAGCCACCGACATATTATGTGTGTGGCCGAGTGGGTAGGGTTGTGACAACTGTACACTCTGCCGTCACTACACCTATGTGACTAAGTGGATAGGATAATGGCGGAGTATCACCCTCCTACCCCATGTATATATATAGGGGACATCACCTCGTCTCATCTCATCGTCTCACAACGAAGGAGGGATCCCTATCTGCTACCACGCCACAATACCAATATCCTGAGCGACCACCGTGGAGTCCTAACAAAGCAACTACACACACCCTCCTGAAATATCACTAACTCACGAGTGGTTGTGTGTATAGATAATGTAACTGACGATGGGCTCAACTACCAAGTAGTATCACCTTCTACCGAGGAGCCGATGATCGCCAGTCATGTAATAATGCAAGATGGTGCATGTCACTAATGCACGATACACCTGTCAATCCATTGTTACCTATGGTATGTACCAATAGGAGCCCATATCAAATAACCTAAGTACATAAGTCTATGTACACATGCAAGGTATATCCATTATTCATTCAATGCCCAGTATGTAAGGTATGTCACTACTCTTAGTGTCAAACAAACAAATGACAAGTATCAAAATGATAGAGCACCAATATAATAAGCATATGAAAAGGCTACAACACGTATTAAGTAGTGACATACCAGGGCAGTTAAAAGCATAGAAAACTATTACTAGCTATAGTAAACGATGCACAGCAATATGACAATATCTAAAAGAAGATAAGTCAAAGATACCTGCCTGCTATGAAGAATACCAAGTGTCTTTACGCCCGTGAACCTGTCTCGTATTCACGTGCTACAAATATCATCGATTACAATTAAGTGCAAGCATACAACTACTTACGAATTTACTACTATATAGTTCCTATATTCGCATCCCTTTTATCGAATACGAATTAGAAACCCCCAACTTGTACATTTAACATCATAATTAAACCCACCGTTTTCCAATTAGCAAATATGCTAACCTACCACATTCAACTCCATACGCCAATTCCAACATTGACAGAATGGTCCACAACCCAACACAACTCTCTAACCATTTAAACCATCTTCACAGCTCACACCCACAATCATCACAGCCTTCACACCCTCTTATAGCCTAGAACAAAGTATCACCCAGCTCCATCCACTCCATTGTAGCCCATTCACAGCGGGCACACCCTTTGCTCATAGCCGCACAACTCTTCACACAACCGTACAACCGACAATTCCTAAACATGACCTCACATCCATCTCAACCGACCTTAACTCCAACCCCAACCAACACCATAGATCATGCACAACCCCCACACCACAGATAAAAACCCAGCCACAGACAACAAGGATTAACAACAGCAACGAATAAAAGAGACAGATCAAACTTACCAACGATTGGAACCTTTAAGGCTGCTGCATCACCCGAAGAGTGGAAACAGGGGTTCCAAGACCTACCCACAACACCCGCAGCGACCAAACGAGAAGAAGACACCGAAATTGACATAAGGAATTATCTCACAGCTAGATCTAAAGAGGAAACTAGCGATTGAACCCAACAAATAGAAACACTCGCAAGACCTGTGGCAACTGATCCCTACCGCAGCGGTGAGGCGTAGTCAGGGTGGTTGGCAGTCATGGCAGCGGCAGTCTCAGCAGCGAGCTCATCGAGCTGGCTGGTGGTGACTCCTTTATAGACGCCGGTGCAGACCTCTTGAGCGACCAGAACAGGGTCGCAGTGCTCCTGGCTGAGCCCACTCGAAGAGGCCGACGAAGGGGACAGAGCTACTGCTCGCCATCGGTCGAAGGATGTCGGAAGCAAGAGGCGTGCGAGCGCCGATGTCAAACAGAACTCCGACGTCGACTCTGTTGGAAGGTCGGATGCTGGCCAGCATGCGGCCGGACTCATCGTCTCTGAGTTTTTCGAGAAAGGTGGCGTGCCCGCCAAGGTGAGCCACAACGACGGCATCACCCATTTGGAGTCGCGTGACGTCGGTGGGTGAGGAGAAGAGGGCCGCAGAACTGTTGCTTGCGATGGGGAAGGCAAGGAGCGATGGCAGCTTGCGGCGATGGCAGCAGGCGCGTGTGCGAGGAGAAGAAGGAATGGTGGCGATGGATGCGACGCGAGAAGAGGAACAGGGAGGAAAAGAGAAGAAAGGGGATCGGGATGATGGTGGCGACGGATGGGGGGAAAAATGAACTGCTTAAAAGTTTAGGTTTTAAAATTAAACCTTGAGTTGATTAATTCAAATTCTTATCTTTGGGATAAGATAAATACTATCTCAAAACCTGTTAAAAATTTCTAACTCAATTATAAATAATTGAGTTTCGTTTTTAAACAAATTAAATATATTTATTTTATTTATTTTATTTTAAATATTATTATTGTCTCTTTTTTTCGATATATTACAGCGCCACTGTGATTCATATCCAAAATTGGTTACTAGTTTTCTCAACTTCAACGAGTGTGAGATCTAGTACATTTGTGCTAAGCTTTTTATATATCAGAATCTCTTACTCTAAGTGGATGGTAATCTAGTCTCAAGTCAAGGTATGACTATCTAATCCAAGGGTTACTCCTTTACTTCGTAACGGGCGCTAAAGCCTTCCTTTATTGTGTTATTATAACTAATCCACAAGGTCGAGGTATCAGAATTCTACTAAGAATTATCGAGATATAAAAGAATGTGAACTATCCATATATCAACTAGAATAGGATAAACCAACACGATACCTTGTATACCAAACCCATCGGCTCATTGGGTCATCTCGACTAGTATAACTCGATCTAGTGTCTCTCGATAGGTACTAATGGAGGATTCAAACATCCTAATCTGAATGTAGATTGCAAGGCCTTGGATGAACTGGAGCATACGATCATAGTCCTGAGCTCCTTAATGGGGTAAAAATCTACCAGTCAACTAAATTCTACATGACGCTTCAATCGCCTTGCTTAAGATTTAGAAATTCCCGATGACAACTTATACTGAAAGAGACAGGTAAATACTGTCTCTCCAAGGCCTCTCAGAATAGTCTCCAAGTGGTACTCTGCTCTCCAAAAATCATCTGCTGCATTTTCCACCATGTAATGGTCTGACCTCGTAAGTGATACACGGCAGGCTCCATCTTTTCTGCATCCATGCAAGTTATGTATCCAAGTGAGTCTTTTAGATTGTCCATCCATGCATGAGCAATCCATGGAATGGTATCCTCTAAAATAAGATAAAATGATCTTTCATTGTCTTGGCTCATGTAGGTATACACGCCTTATTTATGACCAAATCACTAAGTAGTAGAGACTGATACTCTCTGAGGGATTACTCCTTGACTTCCAAATGGGTGGCTAGCGAGCCTAACTCTAGCTTCCTAATTCGACATTAGTCAACACCTCTAAAGAGTCTATACTTCTGAAATCAGGGTTAGATCCCGCAGTGTCAATAGGTCGCTTCCCGAGGTCGACCTCGTCCACGACTATGAGTAAGGGCAATTTCACTATGTGGCATTTCCTACTATGAGCAAATATGTAAGTATCTGACAAAAACATAATGATAACTTCCTATTGCATAAGGAAAGTACAGTGACCATTACAGATAACTACTTTTCCTATAGCTCAGAGATGTCCTTCAGCTTACCTGGTCCCAAAACACGAGAACTCCAAAAACAAAGGAAAAGAAAACCTCAAAACACAAAACCCACAAACCAAAATCGCAAACCTAAGCTCTGATACCAATAAAATTGTCACGTCCTGAGGGCATATTCGTCATCCAAATGACGGAGGAGCCTCTTGGTGACAATATTCAAAAATATATCACTGGAACCAAATAAGGTAAAAACTTTGAAATAATATAGAAATACAATTATTTTATTGACCGCATGCATGCACGACTAAAATATATATATCAATTATGTTGGATAGAAGCAGATCGCTAGAGGGGGGTGAATAGCGATAAACCTTTTTTTTTAATTCGTTCGTTAAAACTCGAGTAGACAGTTAATTGCAGCAGAAAGATAAACTATAAATAAATGAGACAAATGTTTTTTTACTTGGTTCGTAGCCTTCGGCTACTACTCCAAGACCCTAGTGATCCTTGATCACGTACGGAGGGCAATTCACTAAAAACACTCCTCCTCGTTGGAGGTAGGAGTTTGACGATTACAAAAAAACTTCGAAAGAAAAGATAGAGAGACAAACCCTCTCTTCTATTAATGTAAAGTGCAACGATAGAAAACCTCGATTAATAAAAGGAATTGCAATATTTAAAGAGACGACAAAATAAGAATATCAACAACTAAAAGAGTAGAAGTAAACTAGGGTTGTTGACAGCACTTCGTCGTAGAGTCGTCGGAAAATCGCAGAGTTGTGGAGGTTTGTGAGCACTTAGAGATGATGAAAAACCCTAGGAGAAGCCCTCCTTTTATAGCCTTTAAGCCCCTCATTGAATGGGTCTTCAACCAATAGGAATTGGGCACAAAACTCCTTGAAAAATGGTGATAAAGCTTAACTCCTCGAGGCTGATTTTTGACCATCGGTTGAACTGATGGCCAGGATTTTTGACTACAATAAAGAGTTAGCTCAAAATATAAGTGAATTCGACGGTCACTTGCTGTCCGATCTCAACATAGACCTTCCATGGGAAGTCTTGGGTCGGATCGTCGCCTAAGGACGTCTCTGTACAAAGGACACGACCTCACTTCACTTTACTCACTCGAGCATACCTCGATACTTACTATGTCGCTTTTGCTTCCGACCTTCCACTTGATTCCTTCGGCTCCCTCCGAAGTCACTCGAGTGTCGCCCGACCACCGCGGCTTCCTCCGAGTGTTGCTAGCCTTCAGCTCCAGCTATAGCAATTTTCTGCACACTCGATTTAGCTCGTGAGATAACGACATGAGCTTAACTTTGTATCGTTTGCTATAATCAAAACTCAGGTTCGACTTAGGTGCCTACTACACCAACAATCTCCCCCTTTTTGATTTATGGCAAACCCACATACAAAGTTAAGAAAAATAAATTAAGTGCATTAAGCAAAATGAGCAAGAGATATGCATGAATGAGCAGGAGTATAAAAAAGCATGAATGAGCAGGAGTATATAAAAACTTTTTTTTTCAAGTGCTCCCCCTTGAGGAATCCTCCCCCTTGACCGAGGGTGAATACTTGAGAAAGAGTTTTAACTCTCCCCCTTGGTGTTTGCTACTAAACAAAAGAATTAAGTAACCGAAATTACTTAATATTGGCCATAGTGTTTAAAATAAGATTTAAGTTAAGAGATCAACCTTTGCCTTTACTTTCGTTTGTTAACAAGTTAAGTAAATTACTTCTGTTTTGTTAACAAGAACAAGTTAACTGAATGTGTTTAAGTTAAGAATTCTCTTGACTTGTTTTGTTAACTTAAAGTTAAGTAAGCCTTTGCCATACAAAAAAAATGATCCCTTAACTTTGACCTTTTTCTCCCCCTTTTGCCATATATCGAAAAGAGTGAGGGTGTGTGTGAAATAAGTATTAATTTTAAAGTCCAAGCATGTTCCACATTATTTTGAAAATAATATACTGAAAATAAGTTCATCTATAAAATGTTCGACTCATATTTGGCTTGATTGATATGAAAGATCAACCAGTCCTGGTCAGAGTCGGTTAGTATGTATGATTTTACTCCGTGGTTCATAGCGATGCACTAGCTCTACATTTGGTACCAGGAGTAAGGTCCTAACATCTCACTGCCATCTACGTGGCTAAGTACACAAACACATTAGTCCTATGTGTTGTGAGATGTACTGGCTCCTTAAATCTATAGGTGCATGATATCTAAGGTATGTCCTATGCTAGTTCCATAAAAATGAAAATTAAGAAATAGTAGTAAGAAAATATAATTTGCAAGTTCCTATTCTACTACGCACATGCCCAATTTTCGTCTTAATAGACTAAATTCGGCTTCGGGTAGGGGTTTAGTAAATAGGTCTGCTAAGTTAGACTTCGATTCGACGTATTCGAGTTGTATGGCTCCGTTGGCCACATGTTCTCAAATGAAATGGTGTTTGACCTCTATATGTTTGGTCATAGAGTGACATATTAGATTCTTAGTAAGATTAATTGAACTAATGTTATCTACGTGGAGTTTCGTGTTCGTAAAGTCTAACTTAAAGTCGCGGAGAGTGTGCTTCATCCAAAGAAGCTGAGTGACACACTCACCCATCGCAATGTATTCGGCTTCGGTGGTAGATAAGGCAACACAGTGTTGCTTCCTACTACACCAACTCACTAGACTCGAGCCGAGAAGTTGACAACAACCACTCGTACTCTTTCTATCGAGCTTACTACCGGCATAGTCCGAATCGGAGTAGCCGGTTAGTTCGAACTCGATAGATCTATGGTACCAAATACCGACATTAAGTGTACCCTTTAGATATCTAAGGATACGCTTGACTAGAGTTAGGTGAGACTCCTTGGCACAGGTTTGAAACCTTGCGCACATACTTACTGCAAATAGAATATCAGGTCGGCTTGCAGTTAAGTAAAGGAGACTCCCTATTATACTCCTATAGTATTTTAAATCAATTGAGTTTCCGATTAAATCTTCTTCTATATTAACATTAGTTTCCATTGGGGTATTAATAATTTTAGCGTCTTGCATTCCAAAGCGTTTAATTAATTTCCTAGTATATTTGCGTTGATGTAGGTATATTCCATCTTTAGTTTGTTTAATTTGTAGACCTAAGAAGAAACTTAACTCGCCTACTAAATTCATTTCAAATTCACTTTCCATAAGTGAAATGAACTCATTTAGTATGATTGAGTTGGTGGTTCCGAAAATAATATCATCTACGTAGATATGGGCTATGAATATGTCTTTACCTAAGGTTTTTACGAAAAGGGTTCGGTCAACTACACCTTGGTTAAAGCCTTTGGACTTAAGATAAATCGAAAGTCTCTCGTACCAAGCTCGAGGAGCTTGTTTAAGTCCCTAGAGAGCTTTCTTTAACCTAAGGACATGGTCGGGTTTGTCTAAACTTTCGAAACCGGGGTTGACTAACATAAACTTCTTCTTTAATGTATCCATTTAAGAATGCAGATTTCACATCCATTTGAAACAACTTAAATCCTCGATGTGCTGCATATGCTAATAGCATTCGAATGGACTCTAATCTAGCTACTGGGGCATAGGTCTCGTCGTAATCTAAACCTTCGACTTGACTAAACCCTTTAGCGACTAGTCTAGCTTTATTTCTAACTACTTCACCTTTATCATCAAGTTTATTTCTAAACACCCACCTTGTTCCAATGATTGTTTTATCTTTAGGTGGTGGTACTAATTCCCATACTTCGTTCCTAGTGAATTGAGCCAACTCTTCTTGCATTGCAATAATCCAATCGGGATCAAGAAGAGCTTGGTCAATAGTTTTGGGTTCAATTTTAGAAATCAAAGATATTTGACTAAGGTTTCTGTATGAGGCTCTAGTTCGAACTCCTAGACTTGGATCACCTATCACTTGGTCGATAGGATGATTCGTTTGAGTCCTAGTTGGATTTGGGTTTGAGTCTACAACTTGATCCATAGGATGACTCGTTTGAGTTCTAGTTTGGTTTGAGTCATCTACCACTTGGTCAATAGAGTGACTTGGTTGACTTAGATTAGGATTAACACTAGACCTGATCTCCGGATCAGAGTTAGGTCTAGTATGAGTCGGCTCGCTAATTGGGGTTGTCGGGAGTTTTGTAGGTTCGTGTCCTTCATCAAATACTACATTGATAGTCTCCTCGACTCTAAGGGTGTCGTGGTTATATACTCTATAAGCTCTGCTTGTAGTCGAGTATCCTAGAAAGATTTCGGTCGTGGTTTTGGATGTAAATTTCCCTAGGTAATCCTTAGTGTTTAGGATATGTACCTTATACCCAAATACCCTAAAGTACTTGATGTTAGGTATTTTATCGTGATAAATCTCGTATGAGGTCTTAAAGTGCCTCTTTACCATAAGGATCCTATTTTGGACATAGCATGTCGTACTCACGGCTTCTGCCCAAAACCTATCGGGTAGGTTATACTCATTTAACATTGTCCTAGCGGCTTCTTGTAGGGTTCTATTTTTGCGTTCTACTAGGTCATTTTGTTGTGGAGTTCTAGGACAAGAGAACTCATGGTGGTATCCATTTAGGTTACAGAATTCTGTAAACCTATGGTTTTCGAATTCACCACCATGATCAGTCCTAAGTCTTTTGATTTTAATGTTTTGTTGATTTTCTATTAACTTAAATAGGTTGATTAATTGATCTAGGGTATCACTTTTGTGTTTGATGAACCTAACCCAAGTAAATCTAGAGTAGTCATCAATAATGACTAAACAAAATTTACTTCCATTAAGTAACTTAGCTCCGTGTGAATCAAATAGATCCATGTGTAGGAGCTCAAGCACACTTTTGGTTCGTTCTTGATTAGTTAGTTGATGTTGTGTCCTAGATTGTTTACCTTGTTGACAAGCATTACATATTTTATTATCCAAGTTATTGAGGTTAGGCAAACCTCTGACTAAGTCACTCGGACTCATCTTGTGGATGAGTCTTGGGTGTGAGTGACCGAGTCGTCGGTGCCACAACCATGATTCCTCTTGCCATGTTATAAGACACTTAGTTGAGGAGTTAGTTAAGTTAATAGTGTAAATGTTGTTATTTCTAGCTCCCTTAAGAATTGTTTTAGAGGTTTCGTTTGTATTAATTATGCATTCATTTTCTAGAAATATGACCTTATAGTTATTATCGCATAATTGGCTTACACTAAGTATATTATATTGAAAATTTTCTACTAATAAAACGTTTTGAATAACAAAATTTGAGTTAAGCTCAATATCACCTGATCCGATGATTTTGAGCTTGCCGTTATTTCCGAAGGCTACCGATCCTTGTCGTTTGAATCGAAGCTTCGAAAACTTGAGTTGATCTCCGGTCATGTGTCGGGAGCAACTACTGTCCAACATCCATTGACTCTACACGCAAGGTAGTTGGATCGGATATTGGATTTATTAAAGATTGATTGAAAATTATTAACCTAAATCATCTCACCCATGTCTACATGATCAAACACGTTAACCCTATATGTTCTTGTGAGATGACTTCCAATTTTACTTGATTTAAATTTAATGACTTAAACACTTGTCAACCTTGCGTTAGATTCGGATTTTACCTTAGGCTTATCAAGTCACCTTTTCAAGATCATGGTTTCCAGGTCGTGGCGAGGCACAGAGGCCTTCTTTGATCGGAACAACGATCACTTCCTTAAACAAAGCCATTTTCAAGAAAATAGTAACTTAACTCACCTAAGACTGTAGGAGATTTGACGCCGCTAGAGGGGGGGTGAATAGCGTTTTGCCCGTGCGTGGATGGAATTCGTTCTCGTTCGTGTCTACAATTTCGTTAGCGCAGCGGAATATAGATAATGATAACAATAACGAAATAGACAATTACACATGAACACGAGTATGTAACGTGGTTCGGAACCACATGGTTCCTACTCCACGGATCGAGCTCTACGAGCTCTAGTGATGCACACACACTCACTAATCACAAAAACTCCTTCTCGACACAAGTCGGAGGTGGAGAAACCCCTTACAAGTAATCTTACAACAATAAGATACAAATACAAGCAATTACAATAATGAAATACAATGCAAGTAAAGAAAACTACTTTACGATTGCCTTTGGATTGCTTGATTGCTTGGTTGCTTGAAATCACCTTGGAGACCCTGATTTGCAACAACAAATCACTCCAAAACCCTCAAGAAACCGATTCCAATTTCCTCCATCACGAGCTCCTTTTATAGCTTCAACCTGTGCTGGAAAAAGTCAATCAGTCGACTGATCGGGACCATCAGTCGACTGATGCCACTGTTGTCGTGAGACAACGATTAGATCCACGCTGGATAAGTCCAACGGATCTACTATCAGTCGACTGATCATACACATTAGTCGACTGATGGAGTCCTCACTCGACCAGTCGAGTCTCGACTCCGATACGTGGCGAATTCGAGCACCGGTCGGTGATCATGCGATTAGTCATTTGCTGAGCCATCGATCATTGCCCACCTCACGGCGGTCAGGCTATAACCCGCGATCGAAACCCTAGTTGACTCGGTCCAGTCGACTGCCACATGGCACCAGTCGACTGGCACACCTCAAACATGAGGTTTTAACCCAAGTATGGTTCCCCCATACTTGCTAGACCACCCTTAGCCTAGACCTAAGCCTTCTAGCCACCTCCATCAGCCTCATGCCTCTCGGATCCCTCCAAGTCATCCATGACTTATTCATCCATCGCTCTAGCCTTCAGGTGCTTCCATCGGTTATGTCATGCTAACGGTGTCTACACCGCCAAGGCACATTGGACTTACGCCGCCAAGACTCTGCTTGGACTTTACGCCGCCAACCATTGGACTTATGCTGCCAAGACTCCCGCTTGGACTTTACGCAGCCAATATCAAACCCCTTGGACTTCTCATGCCAAGACTCAAACTTGGACTTTCCCTTGCCAACCCATGTTGGACTTCTCAAATGCCAAGACTCAAGCTTGGACTTTCCCTTGCCAACCCATGTTGGACTTTTCATGCCAAGACTCATGCTTGGACTTTTCATGTGCCAAGTGTCCCACTTGGACTTTCCATGCCAAGTACTCAAGACTTGGACTTTACCAAATGACAATTACATTGTCATATGTTTTTGTCGAAACATCAAAACATCACTCGAGTCAAACTCGAGTCCTGGTCAATCGTGACCTGGGCCGATTGCACCAACAATCTCCCCCTTTTTGATGTTTGACAAAAACCAAACAAATTATTGAGTTAGAACACTAACTCAAATCCCTTACCAATTATCACAAATTGGTAAATACTCTCCAAATGTTCTCCCCCAAACATTCTCCCCCTTTTTGACTAACATCAAAAAGGTTTCCTCCCCAAGAGGGTCAATGTCTCATGTCCCAATGAGATCTTACAATCTCCCCCTTGGTCCAAAAATACTTAGGATGCCTACCATCTTCCTAGTGATAAGTCCAATATCACTCAAGAGAGACAATCCCATTTACTCTCCCAATTTCCAAATTGGGTCTCTCAAAAGTCCCATCAATTTCCCAATTGATGTCATATTCTCCCAATAACTTCTCCTCTTCAAGGAGAAAAATACATCCATCATCCCAAGATGGATACCTCCCCCTGAAGGCTTGCTCCCCCTTGACCATTGCACCAACAATGTCCTTGGGCAGTCCCTAAGCCAATAGGAACTCTAAACCATCAAAATTAAGGTTAGAAATTCAATATAGAACTTTCCAACACCTTAAAATTGATACAAACCCTAAATACCTCTCCTAATCCATATCCAATGGATTTTCACCCTTCATCATGCTTCCCAAAGCATATTCTAGGGTTAGGAGTGATTAGGGACTTTAACCACAGCTGAAATCGAGTTAAACAACCATAGTTTTCTCGAAATAAGACAATTAGTCGAGTGGTTCAACTACCAGTCGACTGACACACTCATTAGTCGACTGCCACCCAGGGGCAGTCGACTGATAACTGAAAAATTCGATTTTCAATTATCAGAAATAAGTTTTGGAAAAACATAAGTAATTTTACGTATATCGAAAAATAACGAAATTTGATACGTATATTACTTATCAAATTATTTTACCCATAAAATAGTGAGTTTGATACAAAACTCAAAACCATTGAAATTTTCAATGTTTTGGCCCTATTTTGTATCAACTTCATCAATGGTGATTGCTATCAAAAGATAGACTTCACCCAGGTTTTCTAAATTGATTTTAAAATGATTTCAAAACCATGTCTTGGATCATATTCCTTGGGCTCTATGCACATGACTTGTACACAAGCTTTCCTAATGATCCACATGTTGAGTTAAGATGAGTTTGGGTTCAACTAGATGCAAAAACTATGCCCCTTGAACTTAACTCATATCCTAGCATCTCACATGTATCTAGGGTGTATAAATACACATATATGTCAATTGGATGTGAGATATGGGTTTTGGTTCATTTAATCTAGGGTTTCATGCATTTTTCTAAGGCAACCCTACTTGATTCCCTTATAAATGGGACTCCAAGTCATGTCATTGTCCTTAAATCAATTTCAATCAAAATATCTTAAATGCATGAGTGATTATGGAATTAGAGATAATATAGATAAACACATGCTCATAATCATGATGTCATGGCATAATATGAAATCTAAAAACACATGACATTTAATCCTTAATCTTAAACATGTACATGACATATAGAATTATTAAAAATAAGCATGATGTCATGACATGTTATATGGCAAACAAAGCATGGCATATAAAATATATAGGTATAGTAATACCTAAATTTTAATATTTATTGCCATTTCATATAATTAATTATATTTTGCCATATTTCTATTTTTCTCTCAAGTGCACCAAAAACCCAAAATGGCACACTAACCTCTAAACCTAAATTGTGTCAATTTTGATCATTTTATCAAACTTCTCAAGTAATATTGGCACATCCTAAAACTTTTAGGATTAAGACTCAAATGTATTTCCAAGGTAACCATAACCTTGAAAATGACCTAACATGTCAGCTTTGTCATGGTTGAGTTAACTACCCATCCAATCAAGGTTGGCACACCCTAAACCCATCTTAGCGTGAATCAATCACGCTCTTAAGAACCCAAAAACGATTTGAGCTCCTAGGGTTAATTAGGTATTCCTTAGGGATAACCTCCCTAGATACCTTCCTAATGACCTTCCTAGGCTTGTTAGCCTTGGTCATTTGGGTCTTACCTAGGTTGACTCTAGGGGTAACTCCCCTTGCAACCTTCTTAGTGGCCACCCTAGGTTTCCTAGAAACCCTAGCCACTAGGAACAGCACAACCTTTAATTGACCCTAGGGATCCCTATTGACCTTGGTTTTCTTAGGTTTAGTTCCATAATCAAATGGAACATTGTGATAGGTTTCCTTGTGCTTAGGTTTGCCCTTGGATGACTTTTGATCCTTAGGTCTTAAGTGTTGACTTCGAGTTTTTGACCTAGGAGTTTGATCATTTGACCCTTTAACTTGATTTTGCATAATATTTAGGGTCTTTTCAAGTTTTTCAAGCCTTGACCTCAAGGTTTGATTTTCAATATCTAATTGCCCAATTTTAGAGTCTTGATTTAAATCATGGGCATAGGACTTCCTAGGCATATGCCTAGTCCATTTTGGATTAAAACCTAGGTGCTCTTGCACCTTTCTAATGGTCTCCCTTGGTAACATTTTTCTAGAATTATTTGACCTAGGTTTGTTCTTAGATAAATTGTTTTTAGGGACATTAGTTCCAAATTTCTCTTTACTTCTAAGGTTGACCTTCTTAGCTCCTAAGCAATACTCTCTATTTCTAGCATACTCTTTTTGATAAATAGCAAGATTGCTAAAATTATTTTTAGCATGCATTTGACTATAAGAATTAGAAAGAGCATTACTAACATATACCTTAGGGTTAGCCTTAGCTCCCCCTATTTGTGTAGCTCCCTCTTGAGTCTTCTTCCTCCCCCTAGGACATTGATTCCTATAATGTCCTTTTGAATTACACTTGAAGCATATAACATGCTCCTTGCTCTTTTGACTTGGGGAACCGGCATCCTTCGACTTTTGTTGACATTTGGACGCGGAGGCTTTCTTAATACTTTTAGGACACTTACTCTTTTAGTGTCCTTGCTCCCTACACTCAAAACATATTATATGCATTTTATTATTACTTGATATGTTTGAGTTACCTAGTTTAGTGGTAGGTGCCGGAGTGGATTCTTCATTCCTCCCGGAGGTTGAGACTTCTTCTTGAATTGTTTCCGGCTCCAGTGTGGATGGTCTCTCCCCCTCAATCCTAGAGGTGGATGCCTCCTCCACTTCTTCCACCGCTTCTACCTCTTCAGATTCGGATGTTGATTCCCTATCAGCCTCCGAATCCTCTAGCTCTTTGGATGTTTCTTCTTGAGCTTGAGAGGGTGATGGTCCTTCTTCTTGGACCGATGATAGACTTTCATGGAGTTTGGCCAAATCGCTCCATAGCTCCTTGGCATCCACATAGTCACCTAGGATACACAAGAGGTCATTAGGAATTAAATCAAAAATGAATTTGATTACCTTTTTGTTTTTATCGAATTGTTTGAGTTGCTCCTCACTCCACTTCTTCTTCTTGAGAAACCCTCCCTTTGGTCCCTTAGGATATTCGAATCCTTCCATCCACGCGGACCACTCCTCAAGGTCTCTCATCATCAAAAAATCTTCAATTCTTGCCTTCTAAGAATTGAAGTCTTCTCGTCCATAGAAGGCATACGGAATTGGGGTGTTGATATCCCATCCCAATTGATCTTGGACTTCCATCTTTTACCCTCTAGCTTGCTCCCTTCGTTGTTAGACTTAGAAGAGCGGCCTCGCTCTAATACCAATTGTAGGAGATTTGACGCCGCTAGAGGGGGGTGAATAGCGTTTTGCCCGTGCGTGGATGGAATTCGTTCTCGTTCGTGTCTACAATTTCGTTAGCGCAGCGGAATATAGATAATGATAACAATAACGAAATAGACAATTACACACGAACACGAGTATGTAACATGGTTCGGAACCGCATGGTTCCTACTCCACGGATCGAGCTCTACGAGCTCTAGTGATGCACACACACTCACTAATCACAAAAACTCCTTCTCGACACAAGTCGGAGGTGGAGAAACCCCTTACAAGTAATCTTACAACAATAAGATACAAATACAAGCAATTACAATAATGAAATACAATGCAAGTAAAGAAAACTACTTTACGATTGCCTTTGGATTGCTTGGTTGCTTGAAATCACCTTGGAGACCCTGATTTGCAACAACAAATCGCTCCAAAACCCTCAAGAAACCGATTCCAATTTCCTCCATCACGAGCTCCTTTTATAGCTTCAACCTGTGCTGGAAAAAGTCGATCAGTCGACTGATCGGGAACATCAGTCGACTGATGCCACTGTTGTCATGAGACAACGGCTAGATCCACGCTGGATAAGTCCAACGGATCTACTATCAGTCGACTGATCATACACATCAGTCGACTGATGGAGTCCTCACTCGACCAGTCGAGTCTCGACTCCGATACTCGTGGCCGAATTCGAGCACCGGTCGGTGATCATGCGATCGACATTCGCTCGAGCCATCGATCATTGCCCACCTTTGGCGGATCGCTAGGCCATAACCCGCAGTCAAACCCTAGTTGACTCGGTCCAGTCGACTGCCACATGGCACCAGTCGATTGGCACACCTCAAACATGAGGTTTTAACCCAAGTATGGTTCCCCCATACTTGCTAGACTACCCTTAGCCTAGACCTAAGCCTTCTAGCCACCTCCATCAGCCTCACGCCTCTCGGATCCCTCCAAGTCATCCATGACTTGTTCATCCATCGCGCTAGCCTTCAGGTGCTTCCATCGGCTATGTCATGCTAACGGTGTCTACACCGCCAAGGCACATTGGACTTACGCCGCCAAGACTCTGCTTGGACTTTACGCCGCCAACCATTGGATTTATGCTGCCAAGACTCCCGCTTGGACTTTACGCAGCCAATATCAAACCCCTTGGACTTCTCATGCCAAGACTCAAACTTGGACTTTCCCTTGCCAACCCATGTTGGACTTCTCAAATGCCAAGACTCAAGCTTGGATTTTCCCTTGCCAACCCATGTTGGACTTTTCATGCCAAGACCCATGCTTGGACTTTTCATGTGTCAAGTGTCCCACTTGGACTTTCCATGCCAAGTACTCAAGACTTGGACTTTACCAAATGACAATTACATTGTCATATGTTTTTATCGAAACATCAAAACATCACTCGAGTCAAACTCGAGTCCTGGTCAATCGTGACCTGGGCCGATTGCACCAACAAAGACCACTTCCTGGTCTAACTAGTCTAGGATACGGCGAGGTAGCTTCAGCTAGTTCCACTCGGTCAAGTGAACCGAACTAGATACACCTTATCTAGCTCGAATACACGAGACTCCATTTTCCTAGCGTACTATCATCTTGCCGCGTCCTGGTACTATGTTATCAAGTGTTGACGAGTTATGGTCCTATCTAACCATTCTAAAAAGAAAAATCAAACTAAATAAAAACCTAAGCATGCAATTTCTAAGTTAAAACACAAACAAATTTCGTACTAGCTCCCCCTGGACCGTTGAATCGATTCAGTCTCTCCACATAGTGGATTTGGTCCTTGGGAACCCAGTACTGGTTTGGTCCTAAGTTTGAAATCAAGGTGGTCTTAGGGACCCATGCTTGGACACGTTTTTTATGTCGACTTACAATCGACATATACGACTTATTGGTCGTGTTTGAGCTAAACCCTAGCCCGGCCTTGTTGTACACGGCCCTTTGCGATCCAAGTAGGAGGTCAAGTTCTTTGGATCCCAAAGTAAACCTTTCCAACGTATTCCTAAGATCTTCGACTTGACTCTTCAAGAGTGAGTTCTCAACTTCGAGTTTTTCAACCCGAGTTGAGTCCTTCTCTTGAACTCGACTAGTCGAAGAGGTTAGGGAGACCTCGTGTTTGAGGAGTTTAACTTCCTCAACCAGGGTCTCGACCTTGGACTCGGACTTAGCTAACTTTCTATTTAAAAACTTAATTGCACTATAAAGTGTAGTAATGAGAGACCGACATACCTTGAGTGTATCTTTTGAACCGGATGCGTATCCGTGGCTTGTCTTGAATAGTGCTTGATCCAGGCTCGTCTTGGTTTCGATTCGAGTTCGATTCGACTCCCGTCTCCGATTCCACCGGTTTAGCCATGAGGACTCGATCACCGTCTTCTTCCTCGGAAGCTTCTTCCCATGTAGCGTTGAGTGCCTTTTTGTATTTTGGTGCTTTGCTTTTGAGCTTTGGGCATTCGGACTTGATGTGTCCAAACCTGTTGCATTCATAACACCTAATATTAGAACTTTTAGGCTTACCTTCGTTGGGTCGAGTGACGGTTCGCTTTTGGCCCTTGACTATCCTCCGAACTAGGTTGACTAGTTCGGCCTCCATTTTCGGGTCGACCTCCGAATCGGACTCATCCTCTTCTTCCTTCGGGGGTGGCTTGCTAGCGGTTTTCTTCTTTGAACCTGCAAATAGTGCTATACATTTCTCGGGTTCCGAGTTAGACTGCTCATGAAGTTCGAAATCAGAAAAAAGTTCATCTAACCTAAGTTTAGAAAGATCCTTGGAGACCTTGTAGGCATCGACCATGGATGCCCACAAGGTAGTCCTCGGAAAGGAGTTTAGGACATACCTTATAAGGTCACGGTTTTCGACTTTTTGCCCGATTGCGTGTAGATTGTTGACTATGTCCTGGACGCGGGCGTGGAGTTGCGTCGTCGTTTCATGTTCCTGCATTTTTAGATTATATAATTTATTAAATAAAAGGTCGCGCTTACATACCTTGGCTTCATCGGTCCCTTCGTGTAGCTCCACTAGCTTTGTCCAAAGGTCCTTTGTTGGTGCAATCGGCCCAGGTCACGATTGACCATGACTCGAGTTTGACTCGAGTGATATTTTGATGTTCGACAAAAACATATGACAATGCAATTGTCATAGGAAAGTCCAAGCATGAGTCTTGGCATGGAAAGTCCAACATGGGTTGGCAAGGGAAAGTACAAGCTTGAGTCTTGGCAGTTGAGAAGTCCAAGGGGATGGATATTGGCGGCGTAAAGTCCAAGCGGAGTCTTGGCGACGTAAGTCCAATGTGTCTTGGCGGTGTAGACACCGTTAGCATGACATAGCCGAGGGAAGCACCTGGAGGCTAGCGCGATGGATGAACAAGTCATGGATGACTTGGAGGGATCCGAGAGGCGTGAGGCTGATGGAGGTGGCTAGAAGGCTTAGGTCTATGCTAAGGGTGGTCTAGCAAGTATGGGGGCACCATACTTGGGTTAAAACCTCATTTTTGAGATTGGCAGTCGACTGACATTATGGCCGGTTCGACTGTCGTGAGTCGACTTGAGTTCTAACGCCGCCTAGAGTCGAAGGCTGGCAATGATCGCCATTGGAGTACGATCGCTGGCTGACAATGATCACACCCAATGCTCGCACTACACTCAGGGTCGATAACACTACTGTGCAGCAATACGTAACTGAACGAAGCACAAATGTTGGCGATCGCCAAGAGATCCCTTGGAGTTTTTCCAGCATGGATCGAGTCGTTGTCTCACGACAACAGTGGCATCAGTCGACTGGTGACTTATGGCAGTCGACTGATGGTCGGAAACCCAGGTCGCGCGCAAGGATAAAAGGAGCTCGACGGGAGGGTTTTTGGCAGCGATTTCTTGGACGTTTTTGAGGCGATTTGCTGCTGCAAATCAGGGTCTTCAACCACGGTTCAAGCGATCAACAAGCAAGTAATCCAAAGGCATTTGTAAAGTTGTTTTCTTTACTAGTTTTTCATTGTATTATTGTATTTGCTTGTATTCCTTTCGTTTATTGTTGTAAACGTTTATACGAGGTTTCTCCGCCTCCGCTTGTTGTCGAGAAGGAGTTTATTGATTAGTGATTGCATTGGTGTCGCTAGAGCTCGTTAGAGCTCGATCCGTGGAGTAGGAACTGTGTGGTTCTGAACCACGTTAAATCTTTATGTTATTGTGTTTGTGATTGTATTTCGTTATTGTTATCATATATATATTCTGTTGTGCTAACGAAACTTGTAGACACGAACACGCGATCGAATTCCATCTACGAACGGTCAAACGCTATTCACCCCCCCCCCTCTTAGCGGCGTCAAATTTCCTACAATTGGTATCAGAGCCCGGAGCTCTTCAACGGATTAACAACCGGGAGCAAGACGCTAGAGGGTAAAAGATGGAAGTCCAAGATCAATTAGGTTGGGACATCAACACACCAGTGCCCTACACCCTATACGGACGAGAAGGATTCAATTCTTGGAAGGGAAGAATTGAGGATTTTATTATGATGAGAGATTTTGAGGAATGGTCCATTTTGATGGATGGATTTGAATATCCAAGAGGACCAAGAGGTGGATTCCTCAAGAAGAAGAGATGGATCGAAGAGCAAGTTCAAGCATCCAAGAAAAATGATAAGGTGATAAAATTTTTAATTGATTTAATGTCTAACAATATCTTGTGTATGTTAGGTAATTATGTAGATGCTAAAGAGTTATGGAGACAAGTGGCAAAGCTCCATGAAAACTCATCATCGGTCCAAGAAGAAGAAGAAGAAGAGGAGTGCTCACCCTCTCAAGCTCAAGAAAGTTCACCATCAATTCAAGAAGATAAGGAGGGTGAAGAAGAGAGATCATCCTCACAAGGAAGTGAGGATTCGGAGGTTGATAGGGAATCAACATCCGGATCGGAAGAGGTGGAGGAAGTGGAAGAAGCATCCACCTCAAGGATTGAGGGGGAGGAGAGAACCTCCACACCGGAACATCAAGAAGAAGCTTCGACATCCGGTCAAGATGAAGAAGCCCAAAGTCCAATTCCAGTCCTCATTAACCTAGGTAACTCAAACAATTTAAGTTTAAATAAAAATCATATAATTTGCTTTGAGTGTAGGGAAACCGGACACTATAAGAGCAAGTGCCCAAAGAAGATCAGAAAAGCTCCTCCGGCACCAAAACCTCAAGAAAGATCAAAAGATGCCGGTGCCACCACTAGAAGAAGCAAAGAGCATGTCATTTGCTTTAAGTGTCAATAACCGGGGCATTTTAGGAATTCATGCCCTAGGGGGAGCAAGAAAGTCAAAGAGGGAGCTATACATGTAGGGGGAGCCTCGAAGGCAAACCCTAGGGTAACCTTTAATCTTGCACCTTCTAAATTTCAAAGTCAAAAGCATGCTAGGAGTTTTAATTCTCTTGCTATTGTACATGAAAAGCATGCTAGAAATAATAGATATATTTGTTTAGGTGCTAAGAGTGTCCACTTAGGAAATAAGAAGAAATTTGGGACTAATGTCCCTAAAAATATTTTACCTAGGGAATCTATCAAGAAAATAGGAGAACACCTAGGTTTCAATCCCAAATGGACTAGGCATATGCCTAGGAAGTCCAATGCCCAAGATTTAAATCAAAATTCTAAAATTGGGCAATTAGAAAAGGAAAATCAAGTCTTGAGGTCAAGGCTTGAAAAACTTGAAAAGACCCTTAATGAGATACAAAATCAATTTAAAGGGTCTAGTGGTCAAAATCAAGGGTCCAAAAGTCAAAGTCAACACCTAGGACCTAAGAGTCAAAAGTCAATCAAGGGCAAGCAAGGTCTGGGTCACAAACCTAAGCCTAAAGTGGCTTATCATAGTGTTCCATTTGATTATGGGACACAAACTATGTCTAGAAAGACCAAGGTCAATAGGGAAGTAATCCCTAAGGTTGACCAAAGGTTGTGCCTAGTGGCTAGGGTTTCTAGGAAACCTAGGGTGGCCACCAAGAAGGTTGCAAGGGGAGTTACCCCTAGAGTCAACCTAGGCAAGACCCAAGTGACCAAGGCTAATAAGCCTAGAATGGTCATTAGGAAGGTATCTAGGGAGGTTATCCCTAAGAAATACCTAATTAACCCTAGGAGCTCAAATCGGTTTTGGGTTTCTAAGAGCGTGATTGATTCACGCTAGATGGGTTTAGGGTGTGCCAACCTTGATTGGATGAGTAGTTAACTCAACCATGGTAAAGGTGGCACTTTAGAATATTTTCAAGGTTATGGTTACCTTGGAAATAGATTTGAATTAATATCCTAAAAGTTTTTAGGATGTGCCAATGCACTTTTTGAAATTAAGAAGAATCAATTAAATTGGCACAATTTAGATTTAGAGGTTAATGTGTCATTTTGGATTGTTGGCACACTAGGGAGATTAATGATAATATGGTAAAATATATCTAATTATATCAAATGGCAATTAATATTAAAATTTAGGTATTACTATACCTATATATTTTATATGTCATGCTTTGTTTGCCATATAACATGCCATGACATCATGTTTATTTTAATCATTTTACATGTCATGTTCATGTTTAGGATTAAGGTTTCAAATGTCATGTGTTTTTAGATTTCATCTTATGTCATGACATCATGATTATGAGCATATGCTTATTTATATCATTTCTAATATCATAATCATTCATGCATTTAAGACAATTGGTTGAAATTGATTTAAGGATTATGGCATGACTTGAAGTCCCATTTAGAAGGGAATCAAGTAGGGTTGCCTAGGAAATGCATGAAACCCTAGATAAAATGAATCAAAACCCATATCTCACATCCAATTGACATGTATGTGTATTTATACACCCTAGATACATGTGAGATGCTAGGATATAAGTTAAGTTCAAGGTGCATAGTTTTTGCATCTAGATGAACTAAAACTCATCTAATTTCAATTAGTGGATCATTAGGAAAGCTTGTGTACAAGTCATGTGCATAGATCCCAAGGAATATGATCCAAGACATGGTTTTGAAATCATTTTAAAATCAATTTAGAAAACCTTGGTGAAGCCTATCTTTTGATAGCAATCACCATTGATGAAGTTGATACAAAATAGGGCCAAAACATTGAAAATTTCAATGGTTTTGAGTTTTGTATCAAACTCACTATTTTATGGGTAAAATAATTTTCAAATATTTTTCACCCATTGTAATGACTATAAGTAATATACGTATCAAATTTTATGATTTTTCAAATTACGTAGAATTACTTATGTTTTTCCAAATCTCGATTCTGATAACTGAAAATCGGAAATTTGATTTATCAATCATCGCTGGGTGGCGAATGATCGATATGGGTGTGATCAACCGATTCTTGTCAGAGTCATTGCCAGGTCTGATTTTGGGTTAACAAGGTTTGTTTATCCCGTGTTCAGCTATGGAAAAGGTTCCTAATCACTCCTAACCCTAGGATATGCTTTAGGAAGCATTATAAAGGGTGAAAATCCATTGGATATGGATTAGGAGTTGTGTTAGGTCAAAGTATCAAATTTAGGGTGAGTGAAAGTTCTATGTTGAACTTACAACCTTAATTTTGATGGTTTAGAGTTCCTATTGGCTTAGGGGCTTCCCAAGGACATTGTTGGTGCAATGGTCAAGGGGGAGAAAGCCTTTAGGGGGGAGTTATCCATCTTGGGATGATGGATGTATTTCTCTTCTTGAAGGGGGAGAAGTTATTGGGAGAGTATCATCAATTGGGAAAATTGATGGGTTTTTGATACCCAATTTGGAAATCAGGAGAGAGTATAGGATTGCCTCTTTTGAGTGATATGTGACTTATCACTAGGAAGATGATAGGCATCCTAGGTATTTTATTTTTGGATCAAGGGGGAGATGGTAAGATCTCATTGGGACATGAGACATTGACCTCCTTGGAGAGAAAACCTTTTTGATGTTAGTCAAAAAGGGGGAGAATGTTTGGGGGAGAACATTTGGAGAGTGTTTACCAATTTGGGATAATTGGTAAGAGATTTGAGTTAGTGTTCTAACTCAATGATTTGTTTGGTTTTTGTCAAACATCAAAAAGGGGGAGATTGTTGGTGCAATCGGCCCAGGTCACGATTGACCATGACTCGAGTTTGACTCGAATGATATTTTGATGTTCGACAAAAACATATGACAATGTAATTGTCATAAAAAAGTCCAAGCATGGGTCTTGGCATGGAAAGTCCAACATGGGTTGGCAAGGGAAAGTCCAAGCTTGAGTCTTGGCAGTTGAGAAGTCCAAGGGGATGGATATTGGCGGCGTAAAGTCCAAGCGAAGTCTTGGCGGCGTAAGTCCAATGTGCCTTGGCGGTGTAGACACCGTTAGCATGACATAGCCGAGGGAAGCACCTGGAGGCTAGCGCGATGGATGAACAAGTCATGGATGACTTGGAGGGATCCGAGAGGCGTGAGGCTGATGGAGGTGGCTAGAAGGCTTAGGTCTAGGCTAAGGGTGGTCTAGCAAGTATGGGGGCACCATACTTGGGTTAAAACCTCATTTTTGAGCCGAAATGCTCGCAACGATCGCCATCGAGCAACGATCGGTGCAGCCGACGGCAATGACGCCAAGGGCGGCAATGATCGCACCCAATGTCGAGCAAACGCCCGTGAGCCGATCAAGGCCGATTGATGATACCGCGGGCGATCGTCAATGTTGGCAGTCGACTACCAAGAGATCCGTTGGAGTTTTTCCAGCGTGGATCGAGCCGTTGTCTCATGACAACAGTGGCATCAGTCGACTGGTGACTTATGGCAGTCAACTGATGGGCGGAAACCCAGGTCGCGCGCAAGGATAAAAGGAGCTCGACGGGAGGGTTTTTGGTAGCGATTTCTTGGACATTTTTGAGGCGATTTGCTGCTGCAAATCAGGGTCTTCAACCACGGTTCAAGCGATCAACAAGCAAGTAATCCAAAGGCATTTGTAAAGTTGTTTTCTTTACTAGTTTTGCATTGTATTATTGTATTTGCTTGTATTCCTTTCCTTTATTGTTGTAAACGTTTGTACGAGGTTTCTCTGCCTCCGACTTGTTGTCGAGAAGGAGTTTATTGATTAGTGATTGCATTGGCGTCGCTAGAGCTCGTTAGAGCTCGATCCGTGGAGTAGGAACCGTGTGGTTCTGAACCACGTTAAATCTTCGTGTTATTGTGTTTGTGATTGTGTTTCGTTATTGTTATCATATATATATTCCGCTGTGCTAACGAAACTTGTAGACACGAACACGCGATCGAATTCCATCTACGAACGGTCAAACGCTATTCACCCCCCCCTCTTAGCGGCGTCAAATTTCCTACATCCTTTGCGCTGATGAAGGGGCCGACGCAATTTAACTCCTCCTTGGACAAGCCGCATTGGAGGATTTGTGTTGCCTTGGCGTCGGCTTCGACTTGTCGTTTTGTCGCAATGGTCCATTGATCATAATCCAAGGAGTCACCCACTTCATTAGTCGGAAGTGTGAAACCCGTTTGGATTATGATCCACATCTCGATTTGGGTTTTGAGAAAGCATTCCATCCAACCTTTCCAGTAACGGAAATCATCTCCGTTGTAAAACGGAGGTCGGACGGTGCTAAAACCCTCGAGATGGGCCATTTGGAAGGGAAACCTTGCACAAAAAATACCAAAAAAAACACAAAAAAAAAAAGGTTCCAAGACTTCGCCTTGGATTAGTAATGTAGGAAATGAAATGAAACAAAAGGAATAAACGAAAAATAACCAACTAAAATAAAAGATGAGCACTTACAACCTTCGATGTCCCGGAAATGGTACTAAACGATGGTTTTTCGAGATGAATACAGCTTGTTACAGGGTTTATCCTGGTAAGAAGTGTAGATCTTTCCGAGAGCTTCGTTTTGGTAGGTAGACCGTTTCGTGGGTCAATTTGTACGAAATGTTATGCCCGTTTTACCGTCGGCTACTCCAAAAGCGAATACTTGCAAAACAAAACCAAACGAAGAGTACCAAGACTTCGTCTTGGATTAGTAGTGCGGGAGAAAAATTTAAATGAACGAAAAATAAATCTGTAAAAAATGCTAGATTGGTGGTTTCACCAAATCTAAGCGCCCCCGGCTCTGATACCAATTGTTGGATCGAAGCGGATCGCTAGAGGGGGGGTGAATAGCGATAAACCTTTTTTTTTAATTCGTTCGTTAAAACTCGAGTAGACAGTTAATTGCAGCAGAAAGATAAACTATAAATAAATGAGACAAATATTTTTTTACTTGGTTCGTAGCCTTCGGCTACTACTCCAAGACCCTAGTGATCCTTGATCACGCACGGAGGGCAATTCACTAAAAACACTCCTCGTTGGAGGTAGGAGTTTGACGATTACAAAAAAACTTCGAAAGAAAAGATAGAGAGACAAACCCTCTCTTCTATTAATGTAAAGTGCAACGATAGAAAACCTTGATTAATAAAAGGAATTGCAATATTTAAAGAGACGACAAAATAAGAATATCAACAACTAAAAGAGTAGAAAGTAAACTAGGGTTGTTGACGACTCGTCAGAGAGTCAGAAAATCGCAGAGTTGTGGAGGTTTGTGAGCACTTAGAGATGATGAAAAACCCTAGGAGAAGCCCTCCTTTTATAGCCTTTAATCCCCTCATCGAATGGGTCTTCAACCAATAGGAATTGGGCACAAAACTCCTTGAAAAATGGTGATAAAGCTTGACTCCTCGAGGCTGATTTTTGACCATCGGTTGAACTGGCCGGTTGAACTGGCCAGTTGAACTGATGGCCAGGATTTTTGACTACAATAAAGAGTTAGCTCAAAATATAAGTGAATTTGACGGTCACTTGCTGTCCGATCTCAACATAGACCTTCCATGGGAAGTCTTAGGTCGGATCGTCGCCTAAGGACGTCCCCGTACAAAGGACACGACCTCACTTCACTTTACTCACTCGAGCTTACCTCGATACTTACTATGTCACTTTTGCCTCCGGGCTTCCACTTGATTCCTTCGGCTCCCTCCGAAGTCACTCGAGTGTCGCCCGACCACCGCGGCTTCCTCCGGGGGTCGCTAGCCTTCAACTCCAGCTATAGCAATTTTCTGCACACTCGATTCAGCTCGTGAGATAACGACATGAGCTTAACTTTGTATCGTTTGCTATAATCAAAACTCAGGTTCGACTTAGGTGCCTACTACACCAACAAATTAAAAGTAAATTAGTTTTATGACACCAAATCCAATTGCGACAAAATCCAAATATGTAAACAAAATGCGACAACAATAAAGAAAGACAAATCGGCATCTCGACGATGCAGTGGGGCCAGCACGGCAAGGGACTCTCTGAGCGACGCGAAGGTAAGCCAACTGGACTCGTCCTTTATCGGCTAACCTGAAGGATAAAAAAAGAGGGGGTGAGTACAACCACTCAGTGGGTGGATAGAAAATAGTGCATAATCATAATTGACATAAAGGAAGTCAAAGGAAACAAACTAAAGTAACCCAAATCTCAAAGTATCAATATCGGTCTGTAACTAATCTAGTCAGCAGTATAACAAATATACCTGCAACATATACAATCTATTGCAATCTACAAGCAATACATATCAAAATACCGCGACAAAGCCTCGTGGCTCTCGAGGTAATACAAAGGGCACTATCTGCGGGCAATGACATGCTACCACGACCGGGACTCATGGGCAGATAGGCAATATACAGAGCACTGTCTACGCGCAACGACATGCTACTACGACCGGGACTCGTGGATAGACAGGCAATAAAAGAATATGTCTGCGGGCAACGACATGCTACCATGACCGAGTCTCGTGGGCAGACAGAGTATATAGCTATCTAACTATGGACTGCACGCAACAACATGCTACCACGACCAGGTCTCGTGAGCAGTCAAGATGTAAGGTAGTTATCTAGCTACAGACGATACACGAATCCAACTATCACTAACTCCGAACGAGTAGTCTAAGAGTATAACTCCACGGTAGATTCTCTCAACCACGAATGGGAGACATGATCGACCACAGGTATACAAATGCAATCATAGTTCAAAAGTAGGGAACCTCTACTATAGACCCTCTCAACCACGAATGAGAGACATAGCTGGCAGCCGAGATAAGAGAAAAGTTATAAATCCTCTACTACATACCCTCACAACCACGAATGAGAGACATAGCTGGTAGCCGAGATAGGAGAAAAGTTATAAATCCTCTACTGCAGACACTCTCAACCACGAATGGGAGACATAGCTGGCAGCCGAGATAGAAGAAAAGTTATAAATCCTCTACTGCAGACCCTCTCAACCACGAATGGGAGACATAGCTGGCAGCCGAGATAGGAGAAAAGTTATAAATCCTCTAACGATTAATCTCATCTTGATTATACTATTTCACTAGTCCAATCATGATACCAATCCAACAAATAATAGGCAAACATCTACCAACAATATCTACCTATTTATATCTCAGCATTAAATAGACACATATAACAGTAATATCAATCAACAACTACATGCTAAAGATGAGCAAACAATCTAGAATCTAAGGGTTCAACAAATATAGTATCAAAGCAATTCTAGTAATAACGTAAAGAGTAACTACAATATAATATAAATAAACCACATAACCAATATAACTATGTACTAAATTCTAAATATGTTAAGATCCACCCACCTGATACGTAGAATGTCTGAGCTATCTTTCAATCTGAGGATTGCTTCAGCTTTCAACTCTGTTATAATTAATCCATTGTTAACTCAACTATCCATTAATTTATAATTAATTATTTAATCAAGTGTGAGTCTTCTCATTGAGTTTAATTATCTCTTAACCGAAAAATCCAAAACGAGTTAATCGAGTAAACAGGTTAATTAATTAAACTAAAATCAGATTGGTCAAGCTAGTACCAATTAATTAAACCCTGTTTAATTAAAGGCTTAATCTCGTTTAATTAACTCAATTAACAGATTAATCAAATTAATCTAATTCGTAATACCATAATTCTAATTAATCATTTATTTCCATTAATGATAAATTCCACGTTAACTAAATATTCAATTAATTATTCTATTTCGCAGATTTAATCGCATAACTTAATTAATTATCTTAATTAGATTAACAATACCACTCTTAATTAACCCTAATCAATTTACCTTATTATTTAGCTTAGTTGCAGTTAATAATTAATCAAGTTCCTTTCTTTTTTTTTTTTTTTTTTTTTTTTTTTTTTTTTTTTTTTTTTTTTTTTGATTTACAAGTGGTATCCAAGCTTCGCCCGACTAGTCCACTTGGCGAACCGGCCCTGCCCCACGGCCTCCGAAGAGTCTCCACCGGCCCACAAGGGTAAATCAGGAAGACGCGCCACCAAGTCGCCGTGAGGGGTTTAACGCCAATCAGGGTCCGCACCCCACACCAACCCGCTGGTAAACGGGAACCCGCCTCCGCAACCCGCAAGCGAGTGGAAAACGGCGGAATTCCCTCCGCAAGCTGCAGCCGGCAGGGATCGAACCATGGCTTGCTCCAGGGACCCCCCAAGCTCTTACCGACGCGCCATTGCCCTGGGGGCAAGTTCCTTTCTTCTCACCGAGGCAGGTTGACGCGAACAGAGGCGGCTGCTAGCCGGTTTTTCGTCGGTGGCGAGGGCGGAGTTAGGGCGGCGACGACGGGGACTAGGGCGGCCGATGCTGGCAGCGACGATTGGTGTGTGCGCGGCGGCGCAGGAAGAGGCAAACGGGTGGCAGCGGTTCGAGCTCGCGAGAAGGGGGCGAAGGCGCCGGCGGTGCTTGGGGTTCGACAGTGGTCGGAGACGGTCGTTGGCGTGATCGGAAGCGGCCGGAGGCGAGACCGACACTCCTAGTCGGTGATGGCGGCGACGGGCACGTGGTGCGTGCTCGTGAGCAGCGGCGAGAATGCGGCGGCTGGCCGAGGGTGTGAGCAACGGTGGACGGGAAGGCAACGACGGAGCTCTCGGTGGCTGAGAAGAGACCGACGCCGGAAGAAGAGAGCAGCGGCAGTCGGCAATCTGGGCAGTAGCGAAGAAGGGAAACGGCGACAGCTCGTCGCTCGCGAAAGAGGAGGAGATAACGGGAAAAGGGAAAGGAAAATTCTAAGGCTTATTTATAACTTAAGGTTTTATTGAATTAATCAACCTTCATTAATTCAATTCACCGAAGTCTTTAAAATTTTATCCCAAAATGTCTATCTTTCGGATAAATTAAATAGACTATCTCCAATCTAATAAAATTATTCGAAACTTTTCTAATTAAATATCAATAACTAAATCTTCGTTTTTGAAATAATCAATTTTATTATTGGATAAAGCCAATTAGACTTAATCCATCTGATAAAAACTTATCTAAAAATTATCGACTAAAATACAAATAAATAATTAATTTCAATTTAATAAAATATATAAATAAATTTACTTTATTTATCTCGTAATTAAATTATATTATTAGTATATTATATTACTCTTCATATCTCCTTTATATATATATATATATATATATAAAAGGAGATATGAAGAGTATCTTAACCCCGCTTCC
Source organism: Wurfbainia villosa (assembly GCA_025175895.1). Lineage (NCBI taxonomy): Eukaryota > Viridiplantae > Streptophyta > Magnoliopsida > Zingiberales > Zingiberaceae > Wurfbainia > Wurfbainia villosa. The sequence continues at coordinate 5,345,604 of CM046005.1, forward strand.
TTCTGCTTTCGTCGATCCATCTACAAAAAATTTTCATACGAATTGTGTCCCCTCCGTTGCTCCTGAGTCTCCCAACTCGGAATTCGGTAGCTTGGCCAAGAAATCTACTAAAGGCTACACTTTTATAGTTGTCATCGGGTGATACTGTAGATCATATTCACTTAGTTCCATAATCCAGTTTGCTAATCATCCTGAGAAGTCTGGCTTGGTCAGAACTCATCCCAAGTCGTTGCTAGTGAGCACGATTAAAAAGTGAGCAAGGAAATATAGTCGTAATTTTTTAACTGTGAGCACTAAGGTGTAGGTTAACTTCTCCAATTCAGAATAACGAAGCTCTACTTCTTTCAAAATACGACTAGTGTAATATATGGATTGCTACTATGAACCATCTTGTCGGAGTAGTACCGAGCTAATAATTGCTCCTTCAAACACTGCCAAGTATATTCAAAGTGTTTCTCCTTCATTAAGTCTAAGTGCCTAACCAGGGTAGGGACTAAGGCTAAATACTTCTTCAACTCTCTAAAAGTTTGCTCACACTGATCATCCCATTGGAAATGAACAGTTTTCCTAAGCAACTTGAAGAATGACAACCCTCGACCTGCATATCTAGAAATAAAGTGGGACAAAGCAACGATCCTCCCCACTAGCATTTGTACATCCCTCAGGGTTCACAGGGATTGCATGTTGCAGAAAGCTTGTTCCTTCTCAGAATTAGCCTTAATTCCTCTTTCGGTCACTACGTACCCAAGAAACTTTCCGCTGCAGACTTCGAAGATACATTTCTTCGGATTTAACTCCATATTATAGTGTCGCAGCATTGCAAAGTTCTCTTCCAAATTAGGAATTAAGTTGGCAATGAATCGAGACTTCACAAAAATGTCATCCGTGTATACCTTGATATTTCTTACCTTTTTATGGGCGAAGATCCGATCCATAAGCCTTTAGTATGTAGCTCCTGAATTCTTCAATCCAAAAGGTATTACCACATAGACATATAGGTCACCTAACATGATAAAACTGACCCTGCTCTAGTCTTCCCGGGCCAAGGGGATCTAATGATATCTCTAATAAGCGTCCATGAGCGAAATCACTTTGTGTCCTACTATGAGTCTATTAATTGATCTATGTGAGGTAAGGAGTAGCATTTTTTAGGACATGCTTTATTCAAATCTCGAAAGTTTACACACATACGACATTGATCCGAGAGTTTTGAGACTAGGACTATATTAGATACTCATTCAAAAAATTAGACTTCCTTTATATGCCCCACCCTCAGTAGCTTCTCCACTTCCTCCGCAATAACTTTGTCCTTCTCAGTCCCAAAGTGTCGCTTCCTTTGTTTGACAGGTTGGACTCCCTTCAAGATACTCAAGTGATACTCTGAAACTCTTGAGTCAAGTCCTATCAAGTCATGGGTGTCCTTTGCAAAGACATCTGCATTTATTCTGAGGTAAGCGACAAGGTCATCCTTCGTTTCTAGCTCTAGCTCACTCGCCACCTGGGTAATTTTCTCTTTTTCTATCTCCATGAGCTCTCCTTCCTACAGAGTGCTTCGAGTTAGGGTGGCTTCCTCCAAGACATGTACCTCGAACTTAGCCAGGGCCTCAACCCCCTTCCCTTGATGTGTGCTCATTTTTTATCTATCTTAATCATTTCCACGTAACATCCTTGAGATGCTTTCTGATCCCTACGGACTTCTCCCACTAAGTGCCTAACTAGAAATTTTAACTTCTGGTGGTAAAGGGAAGCCACCGCCATGAATTCCGAGAGGAAGAGTCGCCCCAGGATAACATTGTAGGCTGATGAAGCATCCACCACTAGAAAAAGGGTCATAAAGTGATTTGCCCAACTCGTTGAACTACATGTCCGGCAAAGTCGAACAGTGATGTCGCTACTTCCTCTAGCTGCACCTCTTCTAATTGCAATCGGACAAAGGCCTTCTAAAAGAGTATATTGACCAAACTCTCAGAATCCATCAGCATCCAAGCCACCTCATAATTTGAAATGGTGGCTCGGATCACCAAGGCATCACTATGAGGTAATGTCACTCCCCTCAAATCTTCCATCCCAAAGCTAATAGAGGGGTACTCCTAGGCAACTCTATTTTCCTAGATAGAAGAGTCTCCATTAACCGAGTGTGAGCCTTATGAACTCAGTTAGAACCACCATCTGTTGGTCTTCCTGCAATCACATTAATAACTCTCTGAGAAGAGATTTTCTCCGGAGTCAAGGGTGTGTCACTACTCTATCCCTTCTCCATAGGAGTTTCCCTTGGAGCCCCCTGCTATGTCCTCCCTTCGAAGCAAATAAGGGTTTCGCCAAGGTGGGAGTCCCGAGTGGAAGCTTCGTTGAGGCCCGACTCCCTCTGACCTGGGCTCTATGTATGCCCTTAGATGAGGATACTCCCTCTTAACCCAATCTATTTCGCGCCTCAAGCCCTACAGTTGTCACTGGAATGACCATACTTCATGTGGTAGATATAGAAATATTAGGATAGGGGATTGCAGGGTGATCCTAGGTAGCCCTCCAAACGTCGAAGGACCTGATGCTTCTCACAATCCTCCATAGCCCTTTCTTGGGTGGTTCCTTGTCTAGGCAAGTATTCATCCATCATCACCCCCAGGGGCCTCTTCGGTGTCCCAATCGGGAATGATTTATACTTCTCGGGATTTGAGGACATTGGTTCGGATTCATTGCTCTTCCTCATCGGGTTCGACCCTAAAGATTGCCCTTTCAGGGTTTGCCGAGCCTTCGATGCTTACTCTACATTGATATACTTATTTGCTCAATCCAATAACTCGTCATATCAGCTCGAAGGCTTCTTCACTAGAGAACGGAAAAAAGCCTCATCCTTCAACCCTTGGAAAATGGTCGCCATCCGAACTTCGAGAGCGACAGTAGGGACTTCCAGGGAACCTCGAGTGAACCGTTAGATATACCCCTTCAAGGGCTCGGTTGGTTCCTATTTTACATTAAACATACTAAAGGTAGTTGGTTTGTATCTCTTGCAGCTAACAAAATGTTACAGAAATGCCTTGCATAGGTCGTCGAAATACGTCAAGGATCCTGATCGCAGTGATTGGAATCACTTTTGAGTTGATCCCACCAAGAAAGTGATGAAAACCTGACACTTGATGATGTCAAAGTACTGGTGTAGGAGAGTCACATTTTCAAGCTTACACAGATGCTCCTCAGGATTGATGAAGCTGTTATATTCTTCCAAGGTGGGAGAACGAAAATTGAAAGGTAATTCCTCCAGTATGACCTCTTCGATGAAGGGAGTAGGTCTTCGTCGCACTTTATACTCGCTGGCTTTTCTCTAGTTCCCAGCACATACAACGTGGAATAGTGCGAGCTAGTATTTGGTCTCTAGTTGATTGGTCTCCCCTTTGGCATGTCTTTCCTTCATTATTCCCCGAAAGAGAACGACCCATTTCCCCTGTGCCCTAAGGGGCCTCCCCTTGCTCCGACGGATTAGATGAGGGATGATTGGCCATCCCACTTCCTTGGCCCAATGCATCCTCCTCGGTTTTCTACACTATTGCAACCACCTAGCCATGAGATAAGATTATGGGGTCTCCTCAGAAATGGAAACCGAAGAATAAATCTCGTGAAATCGCATCGTCTATGTCTTGCTCAAAGTTTTACACAGATGGTGCAAATGATGTAGTAAGAATCTAGCCCCTTTCGCCAAGTCCTCTAAGAGAGTTGGTTTGCAGGGATGAGTTACTTGCTTCACCACAACAAGTTTCTATCCACTATAACACGAGTCAAAGGGCATCGATGCTCTGACGATGTCCTTCCGATCCTTAAATCACACAGGAAAAGATGTAAAAAATGGAATGAAAAATATAGTTTGCGGAGAGAATATTCAAACCTCCTTCTTTACTTCAATTGACCCTTCTAGAGTAGCTCCGATTCGTTTATCGACCAAGACTATCCATTAGTGGAGCTCTTTGACAAGCTATTAGAGAACAATCATTATAGAGAATCTCAACCTAGTATATCATATATTTCAGAGTTATTATTGGACAAAATTATTAGGAGATCAAATATGACAGTGGTCAAGAAGAATCTCATTTTTAATTTCTGAATTTTTCGACTTCTCGTGATCTGAGCTTCCAAATTTCTGACTTCCGCATTCCTTATTTCCAATTTTTGTGTTCCCGACTTTTGATGAATCCCTAAGCCACATTCTCTTCCTCCGTTATCCCGTTTCTGCACGTTTCTCCGTACCTAGTCTGGACCCGTTCTACCCATATCAGTTACCTTTATTGACGGAACAAAACCACTTTTGGATTTTTATTTTCAAATCAATTTGTCCATTCACAAAATTTGATTTTTCAAATCAATTGGTTGAATCAGGTTTTTGATTTAAAAGTGCACTTTTGAAATTCTCCAATGAAACAGGTTCCACAACAAATCTATTTGTTACTTAAACTAAGCATATCTAAACTAGTTCAATCTAATAATCAGAATAAAAAAAGTAGGATAAAAAGGATAAATCTAATTTGATTTAAATACTCAAGGTTGGGTTATGTAAATGGAAGATATAAGAGAAAAAATTTATGAATTTTCCCCTTGTCTTCATGTTTTATTTTCTAGGTTATTGGACCTAAAGCCTCCGACTGCCAATTGAAACTCACTGGATTGCCTGAATACTTGAAAACCACCATGCAATAAACAAGCCCCAATTTGTAAACGCAAAAAAAGAATTATGAGTTTCCAATATTATCAGCATCGTTGTATTTTATTCTTATCGTGTAGCAGTATGACTAGCAATACAATATCTCATGGATATACAATTCTTGTAAAGAAAAGAAATTAGTCAAAGAAACGCATGTATCATTGGATCATGTCCCAGCATTTGCTGCTCCTTTCGGGAGGCATCAGGGTGACATTGTGGAGTCTTTCAATTTTTTCTGGGGGTCAAAAAACAAAAAGAAGCAAAACTCAAATGATCAAGCTTGATGAGATTATTTGCACTTAATTTGGTGGCAAGTATTAAATGGTTTTATGTACTAGATAATGTCGGTCCGATTAATGTGTTTTGATTCGTTGTCTAAACAAAGAATTGTTGCAATTAAATGACTAGGTAAAATGAAAATCAAGAGCCTTCTAATTATAGAAATTGACAGTGAGACACATTCTGTAAGAGCACCTGTGGAGATAGTGAAGAGGCCAATTTTCCTACTTTAAAAAGGTAGTACGAATGTTTAAAATAAAAGTTCATCATTATAGATACAAGCAATTTCAACAGAAGTGAATCTGATCATTTAATAACTTCACACAATGGAAGAGTGGACTTGTGTTGTGCCCATGATAAAGTAAAACAAAATATTTGCCCAGGAATGAAACGATATAAAAACAATGCTATAGCTTGTACCTAATTACATATCAATGAACATTCGCAGACCATCGTGAGCTAGCTGAACTGGAATCCCTTCTCTGAAAAAATAAAATTTTCCAACATTAGCTAGTCACTATTTTTTGATTATTTGAAAGCAAAAAATCTAATTGACAATAACTTGCTTAAAAGCAACTAGTCGAACAAAACTTTTAATAATAAGTTTACACTTATGTTGCAAGGGTTTAACAGTTAGCGTATTCTGAAAGCGCTACAAAACGCCTACATAACAATATAAAGATTTTGTACCGTTTTGACCATTCTGCAAGAAACATGTTATCCTGGTGATGATCAAACTCATGTGTCATCCCAATCAGCAGGGCCTGTTTGGGACATATTCTCTTCAAGGCATCGAGGGTCTAAACATTAAAAAAGCATGATTACCTAATTTAGATAATAACAAATGAACTCATTTTATGAAAAATTGCAAATTGAAACACACCTGGGGAAGGCAAAGGTGAACATTATGAGAATTCTTCTGCAAAGACAATAAAATAACCACATTAGAGAAGCACTAATATTGTCGATTCAATCTCAAGAAAATGGAAAAACAGACAGAAGAGCATATTTGGAGTGGCATGACTTGCTAGGTTAAAACAAGTTTTTACATGCACAGTCCACGACCAAGGTAAGACTAACAGATCTAGACAAACCTCGCAGAGGCTTGATCCTGGCTTAAATGAGAAGTGAACCATATAAATGTTAGAAGATGCACAAACATAAAATCCATAATCGGTTCTTGAATATATATGAAAAGAACATTAACATAAACTAGACCATCTATTCTTGCATATATATAATGTACACAAAAAAAAAACACTAGATAATCTATTCTTGCACATATTAAGATGGGCTTGAACCAACAAATAACTTGTTGATAGAAAAACTTGAATTTTGTAACAGTATCCACCACATTCGCTATGCAACTCCCTACTTTTATAATCTAACCACTTGATCAAGAACTTCATCTAGAACTGGTAAGCCAGGTGAATTGGTCAAGCCAAGAAGACAAAGTCCGATTGATGGGAGTCTAAAGTTGAACTTTATTATTATTATTATTATTCAATTGCCCCTTGGCCATATTGTCCATTGGTCCTGGTACAGAAACATTGTCTAACAATGGACTTATTATAAAAAATAAAATGAACTCAGCAAAGAACAGAAAAACTTTCCAAATCACTCAAAAGGAGATAAAATAAAAACAAAATGAATAAACCTACATAAGAAAATGCATACAAGAATACAGAAATACTTGTTCTCTAACAAATCAACTGACCCTGTATAGTGTATCCAAAATTAAAAGATCAAGCTGCCTGCCTTCAGATTTTGAAATAACTGCACAAGATAAGATGGCTGTGAGAACAATGAGCAGCCTTACAAAGTAGGGCTAAAAAAAAAAGAAGACAAAAAAAAGAGAATATTATGGTGTAAGATTGGATAGAATCTGTGTTAATGAACTTGCAGATAGTGTTTGAGGAGGGTATCTGATTAGGGCTCTTCCCTAAGTTCTTTTGGATCATTCTAACCTATTATTACAAGTCTGATCTCTGAAGATGTCAAGTCCAAGGATCTTTAGAGTGGAGAATAACTGGCTGCATCAGGAAGATTTTCATGCCTTGGTTTCCTCCTGTGGCTTTCTTCAGGCAGAGGAAGTGACATCTCTTCAGTCTAGGGACCTTCTGTTTGGCCATAAGGGGGCTTTATCCACAAGCTTCTACCTTCTCAAGAGGCTTTCCTCAGATTGAAACTTGAGAAAATAGCTATGAAGCAAGCCCAAGTCAGACTTCCACAGTGATTAGTAAAGTAGCCAGGTTTTCTAAGCTAAGCTAGATCAGATGCTTCTTGATAACACTAAGCATTGGCAACAAAGTGCAAATCTAATGGGTCAAAGCAAGCAGGGAAAATAAGTATATTCATGTCATAGCCAATGGACAGAAGAAAAGAAACTTGATCCACTCTCTTGTTTATGATAAGTATTATTCATGATGAAGCTATTATTATTCAAAGCTTGTTTGCTCACTTCTCTTCCCAAGTGGGAATCCCTGATTGCTCTCATGTTAAGCTCAATTCCCTCCTCCTTCAAACAATAATAGACCCAATTATTCCCGAGCAGCTCATTGCACTGGTGGCACCCTTTTTATCAGCTATTAGCAGTCAAGGAGAAAACAAGAGCCTGGGCCTGATGGGTCAACCCCAAATTTCCTCTCTCTATGTTGGACCCAATTAAAGAAGATGCTTTGCTGCTCTTCATATATTTCCATAGAGGCTCTTCTGGTTATGATTCATTGAACCATTTCTCCATCTTTCTTATTTCTAAGATGGAAGATGCTGTTTCTGCCTTGGATTTTTTGGTCAATAACTTTAGAAAATTTAATTGTCAAAGTCATTTCCAAAGTATTGGTCATAAGGCTCCATCCTTCATCCTGAATCTTATTGGGAACCAGCAATTTGCTTTTGTAAAGGGCGTAAGGCTGCTGATTGCTTCATGAGAACTTCTGAGACTATTAACTGGTACAGAAAACCAATCCGTTTTGGTTTCCCTACTGGTTGGATTTCATGTATCTTGACTATTCTGATTTCAACAAGAGGCTTAGAACTAGTGAACAATAAGGGGAGGTCGTTTGCTTGCAAAAAAGGGCCTAAGGAAACCGGTAAATCTTATCACTTTATATGTTCATTCAAAAGGAAGTATCAACTACGACACATCTTCACTTTCTTATTGTTTGGCACCTTTTTCTTCGAAAAGAAGCTTGTTAGCTGGAGTGTTCAAATTTAAGCTTGTGGATATGCTAGTCAAGTATTAGAGATACCAGCAATAAACTCACAAACCAAACAAGGAACATTTGATACCCTTGCAGGGAGGATGCCAGAAGGCTCAACCATTGGCAGAAGACTGTTAACTATTAGAGGAAGGCTAATTCTTTTGAACAATGTTCTAACCTGCATTACAATTTGTCCAACCCAGATCTATATATTACCCTCTTAGGCGGTGGAACTCTCTTTGGAGATAAGGGATGGACGAGGGATCTATTATGAGGCATCTGGTCTCATGGGATCTCGTTTGCAGACCAAGTCAGTTGGAGGGTTGAGGGTCTTGAATTTGAAAGTCTTCAATCAAGCTCTTTTATGTAAATGGTGGTGGAACTGGTTCATTGAACCATATTCGATTTGGACAAAATTCCTTCATGACTCGTATCAGGACTATAGTAATTAGATGATTTATGCCCCTCCTTTTGGGTCAATTGGAACCTCTCTAGCTCCAGACTTCAGGCCGAGGGGGTAACACTGTAGTACAGTCCTGGATTTACACTGTTTAGCTCGCAAGTTGTGACAAGACTTTCAGAAGGGAAGAGCATACAATTCGGTAAAAAGATGGACTCGGATACTTTGCAGCTGGAAGGTGAGGGCTATGCCAGGTAACTGTGACCTCTTAAAGACCATGTTGAACCAAATTCTCCTCACCCAAATATAGCAGAATAAATCTCAATCCTAATTGAGCAGGTCTTAGCTATTTCAGGTTAGTATGATGTTTGGGTTAAATATGTTGGTTGTTGCAATAGTAGTAGTTTTCTGGGGCTATCCTATATGCTTCACTTCGTAGTATGGCCAATGTTTAGTTAACTTGTCTGTGTTTAGCAACCTGTTTTGTTTCGATGTGGTCGATTTCTATAGCTATTTGAGAAGGAAGGTTCTCAGAAGCATGGAAATGAATACATACGCTTCTCAGTGCTAGGAAGGAAGCGTGAAACATCTGAAATATATGCAACTCTTGATTTTTGTCCAAAAAGGAAGCCCAGACAAACATAATCCTCACCATGCATAACCTGTTCAAAAAAATGACAGATGAATAATAATGTGGAATAGAAAGAAATTGCCACTTTAAACTGGGTTCAAGAGTATTACAGGCAAAGGGGTAAATTCTAGGCTAGATGCCACAAATTTTGCATTGGGGTCATTTTCAATTATTTTCCAGTCAAGCTGGGCAACACGCCTCACTTCTGCACCTTCTTTCAACTTTGCCTTCATCAAGTAAGGAAATTTTAGCGCAAGGCTGTTTCAAAAGAAGAAAATGAAGAATCAAGTTAAATTACAGCATATGATTTTCTAAGCGACAGTGATAAATGTTGCATGTTCAAAAGGTTAGAAATCAATTTGTCTAATATAATATATATAAAGAAATACTGGCAACCTATAAAACTTCTTTTATGACAATGTTATATAAGTGCTAATAGGATACAAGAAATTTTAGCGCAAGGCTGTTTCAAAAGAAGAAATTGAAAAATCAAGTTAAATTACAGCATATGATTTTCTAAGTGACAGTGATAAATGTTACATGTTCAAAAAGTTAGAATCAATTTGTCTAATATAATATATATATAAAGAAACACTGGCACCCTATAAAACTTCTTTTCTGACAATGCTATATAAGTGCTAATAGGATACGAGATATATGATCCATCCACCATAACTTTCTCCAGCCTAAGAAGGAAAAACATAGAATCAGAAAGAATAGAGCACTTGCAATGTACATTTACTGAATGAAGAGAATTAACTGTTCTCTAACACACTTCCAACATTGTAGAGTAACTTATCCAAGGAGTACCTTACTCAGAAACATTGGTAGGAGATATCATTCCCAATATATCGGTCATATCACCCCTGGAATCCCCATAAAAAGGTACAAACTTATCAAAATAATATCTTAACTAAAAACTAAACTAATCTTGTAAGAATATACCAATGGCTCTTAAGCACTACAAAGCTCAAGATTCGGATAATCAATTCTTTGTGGTCAATGTCCAAGCCAACATAAGATTGTTCTTTGAATATTATTTGTCTATTCACACATTATTTTAAAAAATCAAATAATTGAGAAAATAAGTCATTACATCAACTCCACCATGCCAGGTACACAAACAAATAATTTTATTATTTAGAAGATAAAAACAAATTAATTTTACTAATAATGTTGATTATAATCTTAATCAACTTAGAATCAATTAATACAATAAATTAATTAAACATAGTATTTACATATTAATATTTATGAAAATATAGAATTTATTAATACAGTAATTACAGAGTAATAGAATTTATCAAAGTTGATACAGAACTAATTACAAATTTTACAGGATTTATTAAACTAGATTTATTGTATTTTAATTATTGAGTTATAAAATAGACGCGCGTGTGTGTACCTTTTACCTCCATCTTTTTCCCATCCTAATGCCGCTGTGGATGTGAATGCCCACCCACGATTGTGATCACTGCTGCTCACTTCTATATGTTGTTATTGTGATCCTGATGAGCTCACCTTTTTCTTCCTACGTTTTTTCTTACCTGTTTAATTGGTCTATCAAGTTCTTTAATTCCTTCAACAAGTAGCGCCCTCTATCTCACTATGACACCTCAGTTCCATCTTGATTCCTCACTGGTATGCAATCTTCTCAGCAAACTCCCCTCAATTTATCATATTTCCTCACCTCCTCTTCTCCTTCCATCACCAGCATAAGGAATCAGGGTCAAGGCATTTCTTCACCTCCTCTTCTCCTTCCATAACCAGCATAAGGAATCAGGGTCAAGGCATTTCTTCACCTCATCTTCTCCTTCCATAACCTGCATAAGGAATCAGGGTCAAGGCATTTCTTCACATCCTCTTCTCCTTCCATGATCTGCATATGGGAAAAGAAAAAACCTCATGGTTCCGACTCCTCGTGATTGCTATTGTTAAGTGAACTCTTGTGTTAATTGAGTGTAGGGTACCACAGGACAAAGGAACAACATGGATGGTACAAGACAGCATTGTAGCAGCGTGGCCCAATCCAATGTCCAGACTCCATGTCAAAATGAAAATTTTCAGTTGTGTCAGGTGCACGCTCAGTACTTCATTTCATGGTTTTTTCTTTAATTGATTTAACATTAGTATTGTGTTACGTAACTTCATGTGGTTTTTCCTCTGACAATATTGTTGTTATATTGTTCAAAAGAAGTCCAACTTTATGGGATGTGGAACGTTGGTACTAATCAATTCAAAACCATAAAAATGAGTTTTAGAAACTAAAGGATTAAAATTGTTGATATAGATTCAACAATAAAAAAAATGAACAATTAAGTTAGATTATAGATATCTTCAATTTATTATTTAACAAGGAAAGGTTGATGAAGGTACCATAAAAAGGACAAAGTTTGTCTAGTTAAAATAAATAAGAGTTTCTAGATTCTTGTGCAATGATCATATTTCCTTTCTCTTAAACGTACATCTTACAATACCAATGCAAATATTCATACTTTATGGTTTAGATTGTTGGGTAGTCAACTAACTGCAAAAGTTAGCATAGAAGAGCTAAGAATGAGTTTCTCTAGAAAAAATAAGAATGTTACCATCAACAAGAAGGTAGGAGTAGTTTGGATGCATAGTGATGAAAGAAAACATATTAAGAGTATGGAGATTTTAAAGTGAGTGATCAACTAGAAATAATTGGAATTGAATAAGAAAGACTTAAAAAAAATAAAACTACTAAACCATAAAAGGTGATTTGAAAGACAGATGACATTAACAAGGAAAAGGTTCATGTAATTTATCTCAAATAGTTGTGAAGAACGTGCAAGGAGGTAATGCCAAATATAAAATAAGCAAAGCCAGAATCTATTGTGCCTACATTAGATGCAAAAACTTAAAAAGGGTTTGTCAGGTATTTTAAAGAGTATAAAAATACCTGTCCATCGCATATTGAGTAAGATAAACAGGAGTTGGATCAATATCATTAGTATGGCTGAATGGTTGAACTACACGAATATCATCAAGGCCAAGAGTTGCATCTGCATGTTCATGGGTCAAAATAATCTGCAGCAGATATAGGTTTCAGTTTATGCAAGAGAAGCATACTAATCCACTTATACTAGCAAAAGAACAATGATCAAGGAATGTTGCTTCGTGTGTGGATAATAAATTACCTTTACCAGAAAGAAATAAAAAAAAAATACATGGACAAAATTCACAGCATATAATACCCACAGAATCTACTTGAGGAATCTTATGGTAGGTGAACCACCGCAAAACTTGCTCTCTAAAGGTCTTTCCAACATCAATCAGTATATAGTTGTGTATACCATCATCCTGGCAGTAATCAATCAAAAGGGATGTGTTACACCTGAACCAATATGATGCACAATAATTAGTAAATCATAATAGAAGTACAATGCTGAGAACTTTAACCTAGCAATCAACATTAAAAAAAAACACCCCATTGACAGATAGCATCCAGTATTACTTTAACCAGCCTCATAAAATCAAATAAATAAATAGAATTGGGCAGATTAAAAAGTTCCAGGAGTTAGGCCATGATAGTTAGCTGCATAAAACAACTGATTATGTGTAATACTGCTAATCGCAGTCTCACCCAGACGAAAAAGGCTAGGGGTTTTTGGCCGTGATAGTTAGCTGGATAAAAAGACTAAACCTTGTGAACATGGATCTTAAATGTATTAAGATATAAGGTCTATGTATTCTATCCCTAGATAGCTGAGACTAACACACCTTGATGATGCTAACAATGGTATATAGCTGACCAATTATTAATTAGCAAAAGACCAAACATGATTTCTAATTGGTACTAATTAACAATCCATAATATGTGTATCTCTCCAATTGGAGGTGGAAGTGTTCACAACACATCTCTCTCAATGCATTTGATTGCATCTTCCCTATTAAAGGTCAAAAACTCTATTAGGTCAAAAACGCTTGCAGTCAGACTTCTTATGTCAGAAAACAAAAAATGATTGAGCAGGTTAATTATGACCACTTCAATTTATTTCCTCTCAGTCTTTCTCTTGCCAGTGGTAGTGATTGCAGAGATCCAAGCTCAGAATAGAGGAAAATCAGTCGATCTAGCTGATTATGCAGAAAATGACTTATTTGAACAACTTTTAACTGATTTCATCTAAAATTTGGCATCTCCGTCCTATTTATAGAAAAATCTAGCATTAAATTGATTCTTTTATCAACCTTCCTGAAAGTCCCACCATGTCAGGAGAAATTAGATCAGTCATGACCAATCTTTTAACTAACTCCAGATTGAGCAAGTTTGAAACACATCTCACTGATAAAAGACATGTTCCTGATTGTTTACTGTTCAAAATTTTCATACATAATCATCATCTTCAACATTACACCTCAAGACTCTATGCATTTCTATCTTTCAATTTCATATATCCTATAATACCTAACCACCTGATGAATACAGATTTCAAGCTTTTAGGCATATCAACTGGAGCTGCATTTCCTGCATTATGCTACCAAAGAAAAATCGCCAACACATTCGACAAAACCACATACTTTCCTTTTTGACAAACGAGACACCCCTAGTGTCTCCCTTGTGATTATTGTCACATTTATTTTTATTTTTGATCAATGCATTTAAGCTAGTAATTGTGGTTTGATGAGCTTGAATATGGGTGTTCAGATAAAGAAATCCCAACGTCTTATCATGCACATGTATATGTATTTTGGCTTGATATGGATTTGAATGTGAGTGAAGCTGCGTAAAGCTGCCATTTGAGTTACGAGCATATTGAATGCAGAGATTCATCATTACTATGTGAATCCTATATTGAATTATGATTTTGCATTATGTCTTAGCATAAGATAGCCTAGTAGAATTCAGTGTTACCTATTATTTATTTTTCAGTCTCGTGACTTAGCTATGCTGTTAAGTCAAATCCTCTCACGACCTTTCATTTTAAAATATGCTAACAACCTTTGATATCTTTCGTAGTGGAGCCAAAGATTGGCATCTCGATTAATGGAATAGTTAAACATAAATTGGATTTAGGACTGTTCTTGAATCGTATTTTTTTCCATCAATGGCTTAGACCTCAAATGAAGGGGAGCCTTGGTCGTGTGGCATTAAGGTTACAAGTTCAAATTGCGGAAACAACCTCTTACAATGCAGGATAAAATTATATACAATAGATCTAATGTTGTCCAATCCTTTCCCAGAACTCTGCATGGGAAAGAGCTTCATGCATCCGGCTTAGACCTCAAACCTTAGGATAGCTTATGGAGCTCATAAGCATAAAATGGAATTGCTCAACCTTGTGCAATGGTCTAGTCGACTAGTCATCCATTCGACTCAATTGGAAAGTTGGTCCAATTGACTAGAATAAAAAAAAAAATCAAAGTTTTAGAATATTACTAATTGAGCATTAGTTGACTCATCAATCATCGAACCGACTTGATCAGTCAACTATATATATTTCAACGAGAAATACTCTTTTAGTTGGCTCTGAATAATATATATATATATAACAAGAAATATGAATAATATCAACAGATCCAGCATCCAAATCCAAATTTTAAATGGGTCAGTCAAGTGGACCATGTTGCACTTTCAGGCATATGTAAATGAACTTTAGACCATGATTTAAATGTAATTTAAAAGGCTTTTCAATGTGAATTTGGGCATTGATGTTAAATCCTTTTAAGATATTATTTGGCTGTAACTTACTTCTTTCAAGTGCCCAAATCATAGTTCAGATCAATCTTAAGGCTCCTATTCTCAACTTTAAACTCTATCAGTAACTCTTTTTCTCTTCCTTATGCTTCATTTCCTATTATGGAAAAATTGTGAGGTTTAATTAAGCCCTCTTGCTTTTCTTTTTTATCTAATTGAGAGAGTTTCTTTCTAAAATTCTAGGAGCTATTCCATTCTTATTTCGTGCATTAAAAAGAGCTTTCTTTCTCCCATCCACACTTGGACAAATTCATTGCTCCAGTGCTGTAATATAAAGGAATATTTGAATCACTTTTTTGTTCATGGGGAAGCTAAGCAAGAGTTTCACCTTCAAAGCATGTTATATTCTTGTTTTAGAATAACATTAATTTTATTTCATGTTTCTGCATGCTTGCCATCCACTTGGGCTACCACAATTTGTAAATTGAACATGCACACACCTTTAATTAATATTTTAAGTACTGAATTAGCAAAAAAAAATTGCATAGCCTTCTGTTCTCCACCATCTAACCGGTCATTCAATCCTAAAAGCCTTTAAAAAAAAATACTGCTCCGAGTACATTAAAGATAACAAGCCCAGAAAAATAAAAGAAAAAGGAAAAAGTAGTGAACAAAGGAGCAGACAAAATATATTGAGGGAGATAGATGGAGAAAAGTTAGTACCTGCAAAGGCACAATCAAACATTTATACTAGATATGAGCACTAGTGCATCAATGTATAACATTGCATGTGTGTCAGAAATATTGTTGTTTTTGGTCAACCAAGTTGACCAACTCAAAAGCCAGACAATTAAAATTAAATGTTTGCCTTTCCCTAGATAATGCCTTCCATGTTGAGAAGCTGACTGGGAAGGATCATTATTTGTTATGCACTGAAAATGTGACACTGATCCTGATTGGAATACAATTTTATAAAGACAAACGCACTCCTTAACAATCAATTATATAAGTAGTGTGTCTGTTTATAAAAATTGCACTTATAAAACATCTGATCAGAAGTGTATCCCACAAAAGAAGCACGTAGAGTACCATCATCTTTAGTGGAATGGGTAATTGTTAAATGTTTTCATCTAGATACCACTTGCATTTCCATAGTCAATTTGGTATAGAGAAAAACAAAGAGAATTTCCTAAGTTGCCTCATTTATTGTTGTCCAAAGTTGAAGGGGAAGGAATCTAATTAATTAACCAGCTTACTGTGATTGGTTGTTACCTAGAATCAAGAATAGTATATTCCAAATGTCAATAATTGAGAGCAAGGATCATGGTCCTGGATGGAAAAAAAATCATCTAGAAAAGTTAGAATAATAGAAGAAAATGATTCCATTCTTCAGGCATTAAGGTATTAATGTTTTACTTGGTCTGCCTAAGATAATGAAGTCTCAGACATGTCAGATCATGTATGTAGCACCATGAAATCAAGTTTGGCATATCTCGCCAAACAGAATTACCTTTGAGTATCGACCCAAGCTTTACTGTGGAGAATTTTTTTTTCCCCATAACATGCGCTAAAAGGAAATGCTGGTAATGGACGAGATTCCAGAAATTATCTTCCAGGGGGAGCACGATTGTGGTTGCCAAAAACCAAGATTTACAGGTCTACATAGTGAACTATCTAACTTTTTATATCTGACAATGATGATGCCAATTATCATAAAAACTAAAATTTGTTAAAGAAAACAAGAAGAATTCAATGAAAATTTAACATGACAAGACCACAACTCAGAAGATAAAAAGGTCATATAATTGAAGAAAATCTACCATCTACTCCATCACAATTATCCGATCATTCAAATCCTACTTGGTAACCGAATCTTGCATCTTTTATAATATGTAAGAACAGAATAGTTCGATCAGAAGAACCCATACACAATCATCGTTGGTGTCACGACTCGATTGTTGAAAGATTTCCTCGTTTCCCTATTCCCTTTGGGGTTTAGTTTCAACACTTACAACAACACCCATCATTTCACGTGTTCTTATGTTAATATAGCAGCTAATAGTTCGAGATAACGTGAATGAAAAATCGGGCACCCGAGCCTCGTACAGGAGCCCAAGATCGTGGATCCAGATCCAGATCCAGCAGAGAAGAATGCACAGGATCAGCAACCACGGAAGCGAGTACCTGTAGTTGGGGTTGCGTTCCGGAGGGAGGGAGAGCGATTGGAAGCAGACGGCGCAGGGAGGGTCGGTGGGGCGGATCAAGCACCTGGCGTTAGGGACGGCAGTGGAGCAACCTGTGCCAAGAAAGATGAGCGAAGAACGACCGGTGCCGACGCCATTGATGGCTACGGAGCCCTCCGGAAGCGTTCCGTTCTCGAATTCTTCGTGCGAAGATCCCATGCCTCGTCAGTCCCTCCGCACTCACACAACCGCGTCAAAAAATGTAGGCAGCCACTGACGGGGTACTTTACGTATACATTTAAATGAGCTCGTCGCTACCAGACCCGAGTCGGCCCATCTCAAGTTACAAGTTGGCCTATCGTTGTCTGAATATTGATAAATACGATATAAAATTTATATAATAAATAAGATTTATATTTCTTCATCTTATTTATCATCACATCAAAATTAATAATCATTTATAATTTATTCTCTCATATTTATAAAATCGAAATGAAAAAATCATTATATTGACATTTTTTTTTTTTTTGTACAAGTTGATCTATTGTTAAACTTACACAGCGTCTGCAATCACAAAATCTCCCTCGTATCCAGTCATCGCGATTTCTGAATATTCGATATCAAGTTTACCAACTAACATCAAATTCGGTGATCATCTACGTGCTTTTTTTATAATTTAAATGTTCAGCTTTACCGAATTAATTTTGAAAATAGATAATATTTTTCTTAATTCGTCAAAAAAAAATACAGATTATATCAAATCAGATATTGTTGTCCGAAATATTTGCCCATTTAAAATTTCAATTTTGATCCTTCATCATTTCTTCCACACTGATAAAAGAGACCAACGTATAAGGGCAAGAACGTCAACTGGCAAATTAAAAGCACTGAGTGACTAAACAGTCTCTCAGCATCTTTGATTATATTCTTTGTATTTATAAAAAAATTTCTTTGAATGAAATAATAAATTTTAAAATATTAGATTGTTAAAATCATTAGTACTTTTCAATTTATTTGAACGGTCGATAAAAAATATTTATACAACGGAATCGATCACACTCTCATTCTCAGAATTAATTGAACTGAAAAATTAAATATATGATATTAACTAAAAAAATCCTAATGACCCATTAATAAATTTAGAACATCAATTAATATGAGAGTGATGGTTGTGGTGGAGCCCACATGAAAGTGGTGATGTTAAGAACTACAGAAAACAAGCCTGAGACGTTGGCTAAGATTATAGAGAAGGAAAAGATCTACCACGAAGTGTTTCGCTGACGCACATAGTATGAGTTTCAAGCGAACATTTCCTCTAAAAAAACAGCAAAAAAAAATACAAGGGAAAGAAGAATGCCAGAGGGACAATAATGACTCTAATTACATATAAGGGATTGAAAAAGAATAGAATTATTGTATTGCGTTGATTAATTATATTATGTGCTTATCAAAATCTAAATTTAGTAGAATTCATCATCTGAACCAATTCCAGATTCATTATCAGTATTTACTCAAAATATTATCCCTACGAGATGTAATGGCTAAGGCACGTCAAAAATTATGAATAAAATATAGATCGATTTTATAAGAGATCTAAACTTTTTCAGATAATTTTCACATGTTTTGATCATCACGTCAAAACCTATAAAATTCTTCATAATTTATCTCCTTCATAATAATCGTAAAATAAGGGATCGCTAAGTTGACGATTCTAATTTTTTAGGAGTATTTACTCAAAATATTAGTAAAAACAAATCTGGCATGTCAAGAATGAGATGGGAACTTTCATTTCCAAAAAGAGAACAAATATTTCTGATTATTATACTTGTACATACAGGGGAACACATACAAGTCCGTTTCTCTGAAATGTTTTGAGAACAATCATCAAAACCCACAGAAAAAAGGGAGGATTAATTTACAAATATATATATATGTTCGCCATATGGCATGAGTGAAGGATCAGTCCAAAGATGTTGAATCGTCAATTCAAGACATGAAAGTTTGACACACTAATAGAAGGATTCTACTGAACCTGACAAAGAAGCATGTTTCATGTGCACCTTGCACTTATTCACAAATCAGCATACACTTGTAAAGCATCACGAGCAAGCTGCACTGAGATCCCTTCTCTGCAGAAAATAAACTAATAGATGATAGCCAGTGGCAGTGGCTTAACATATATCCTCAAACCTAATTGAACTTGCATAAAACTCTTGTTACTACCATATTAAAACAACCCACACCGACGTCAATTTCAGAAAAAGATGTTTAAGGCCTCCTCCGAGACTGATGAATTTCTCTTGCAATATATTTAAGAAGGAAGTGGAGTTTTGGTAACGGTAAAATTATTTTGTGATCCACAAGTCACTTATTCGAATTTTGAAAATAACTTCTTATAAAATAAAATAAAACTATGTACAATAGATCCTTTTTTAAAATCTTATATGGCAAGAACTTTAGACATCGAACTGTGCTTTAATATGCTTAGGAAGAAAGAATGTGTTACTTGCTACATCAATCTTCGAATAGTCTGTTATATATGTCATGGTCATAGTCGTGTGTCATTCCAACTAGAAGTGCTTGCTTGGGACGCATTCTCTTTAATGTATCAAGGGTCTGACAAACATAGAGCCATTAAGATATTCTGATTTATGCATTTAAAGTTTTAAAATTTCTCTTTTCTGAAGGTTGCAAACTAAAACAAACCTAAGGAAAGGAAAGGTGGGCACTCCAAGGTGTATTTGGTTGGGAGATTTTTATTGATAATTTTATTAGGTTATCAATCAAAATTTTGTTTGGTTTAGGTTATGAATAATTACCTAGTAATTGTTCATTACATGATTATCAATAAAAATCTTTTTAGGGGGAATCGAAAAACCTTGGAGAGGTTTTTGTTGATTCCCGGAGTTAAGAATTTTTTTTTCAATATTACCCTTAGTAATATATTAAATATCAATTTGTCAAAACTCAATCGATTTGTCGCTCGTCGCCAGTCGCCGGTCACCGCCTGTCACCGGCCACTATCGCCGCAGTCGTTGTCGCCACCCGTCGTCGCCGCCATCGTCGCTCGTCGCCGACCGACGGCCACCGTCGGCCGTCGCCCGACCAATCGCCACCGCCGCCGATCCGTCGCCCATCGTTGTCGTCGTCGATCGACCAATCGCCATTGCTGCGCCGATCGGTCGGCCACCGTCGTTGTCGCCGGCCGATCGACCGTCGTCGTCGCCGACCAATCGACTGTCAGCCAGTCATCGCTGCCACCGACCGGCCGCTGGTCAGTCACCGTCATCGTCGACCGGCCAGGCACTACCGTCGTCATTAATATTTTCATCATCGTCGTCGAATTGATTGAGCAAAAGACAAAGGATAATTTAATAAAATGTTAAACTAAGTTATATATTAAAACCTCCAACCAAAAAAGGTTTTTATCAAAGGTTATATTTTATTCCAAAATTATATTTTATTCCTTAGTAATCATATAACTAAGATTATATATGATTATTTGAACCAAACGCACCCCTAATGACAAGCAAGACAATAACTGCATTATAAAACATACAATTCAAAGCCAATATTACATCCAGTTCATGCAGACAATAACTGCACTAGAAACCTTTCAAATTATTAAAACATAACATGGTAGAACAATAAAAAGGATAGCTCGGTACACGAAATTTTCGTCATATAATTCGAAAAAAAAATTATTATACACAGTCTTATCTTATTTTGTAAGAAATTATTTTCAGGATTCAAAATAGCAATTTTTATATCACAGTGTAATAATTTTACCGTTGGACTCCTCTTCAATGAAAATCTTTATTATTATCTAAATTTCTTTTTGAACAAGAATTATAAAATAATCCACTTCGTAGGGTCGTTCGGTGACCGCTAAAGGGGGAGGGGGGTGAATGGCGTCGTCACTTGTCGATGGAGGAATTCGATCGTGCTTGCCTATGATTGTTAGTACGCAGCGGAATATAGAAAATACAATACAAATATACAATTACAATATGCAAGACAATCGATATAACGTGATTTGGAACCGAATGGTTTATACTCCACGGATCGAGCTCTAGCGATGCGACCACACACCACTAATCCAATAAACTCCTCGAAATAATCCGGAGGTGGAGAAACCTTGTACAAGTGATTACAAAAGTAATATAATAAGAATACAAGCAAATACAATAATGAATTGCAATACAAGTAAATAAAACAACTTTGCAAGAGCCTTTTGATTGTTTGATCTTTGGTTGCTTGAATTGCACTTGAAGACCTTGATTTGCAGCAACAAATCGCCCCGAAGAAGCTCAAGAACCGGTGCCAAATTCCTCCTCCATGAGCTCCATTTAAAGCTTCTCCTTGGGCTAGATTTCGCCTAGCAGTCGACTGATTGGGACCATCAGTCGATTGCCCCTGTATTTGTTGTCTCACAACGGCATAAACCATGTCAGATAAGTCCAACAGATAACCATCAATCGACTGATCATACCCATCAGTCGACTGATGGCTCAATCAGTCGAGTGTTCGGGTCGATCACTCGACTGGAGAACCTTCTGTGCTCGAGATCCCGAGCATTAGTCGATTGATCACCAGATCAGTCGATTGCTCGGGCCAACAATCGACTGCCCAACTCTGGCAGTCGACTTCCAGGGCACTTCCCGCAGTCAAACCCTAGTTGACTTCCATCAGTCGACTGACCATAGGTCCCAGTCGACTGATACACCTCAAACATGAGGTTTTAACCCAAGTATGGTGCCCCATACTTGCTAGACCACCCTTAACCTAGACCTAAGCCTTCTAGCCACCTTCGTCATCCTCACGCCTATCGGATCCCTCCAAGTCATCCATGACTTGTTTATTCATACGCTAGCTTTCAGGTGCTTCCATCAGCTATTGTCATGCTAACGATGTCTACACCGCCAAGGCACATTGGACTTACGCTGTCAAGACTCCGCTTGGACTTTATGCCGTCAACCATTGAATTTATGCCGCCAAGACTCCTGCTTAGACTTTACGCCGCCAATATTCCCCTTGGACTTTCCAAATGTCAAGACTCAAGTTTGGACTTTCCCTTGCCAACCCATGTTGGACTTTCCATGCCAAGACCCATGCTTGGACTTTTCTTTTGCCAACCTATGCTGAACTTTTCCTTGCCAAGACTCATGCTTGGACTTTACATGGAAAGTACTCAAGACTTGGACTTTTCCAATGTCAAGTGTCCCACTTGGACTTTCCATGCCAAGTACCCATGACTTGGACTTTACCATGACAATTACATTATCATATATTTTTGTCGAACATCAAAATATCGCTCGAGTCATACTCGAGTCCGGTCAATCGTGACCTGGGTCGATTGCACCATCAATCTCTTCCTTTTTGATGTTTGACAAAAACACTCTTGAGTTAGGCCCCTAACTCAAATTCCCTTACCAATTATCCCAAATAGGTAATTCTACCTTTCTCCCCCTTTTTGACTAACATAAAAAAGATTCTCTCCAAGGAGGTCAATGTCTCATATCCCAATGAGATATTACAATCTCCACCTTGGTCCAAAGACATCTAGGATGTCTATAATCTTCCTAGTGATAAGTCTTATATCACTCAAGAGAGGTAATCCTACAAACTCTCTCAATTTCTAAATTGGATATCTCAAAATCCCATTTCTCCCCCTCATGAGAAAAAATAACATTCATCATCCCATAATGGATACCTCCTCCTAAAGGCTTGCTCCCCCTTGACCATTGCACCAACAATATCCTTGGGAAGTCCCTAAGCCAATAGAAACTCTAAACCATCAAAAGTAAGATTAAAAATTCAACATTGAACTTTTCCATACCTTAAATTTGATACATCATCCTAACAACTCTCCTAATCCATATCCAATGGATTTTCACCCTTTCCAATGTTTTCCAAAGCATATCCTAGGGTTATGAGTGGTTAGGAACCCTTACCATAGCTAAAATTGGGCTAAACATATCTTGTTTTCCCGAAATCAGCTTGGTAGTCGACTTTATCAGGCAATAGTCGACTGTCGTGCTCATCAGTCGACTGCCAACAAGGGCAGTCTAGTGATAACTGAAATTTCTGAATTTTAATTATCAGAATTGAATTTCAGAAATTAATAAATAATTATACGTAATTCAAAAAAATCATAAAACTTCATATGTATAATACTTATGACCAATACAATGGGTGAAAAATATTTTACCCATAAAATAGTGAAATTGACACAAAGTTCAAAAGTGAAGAAAAACTTCAACGTTGGAGCCCACTTTGTATCAACTTCATCAATGGTGATTTCTATCAAAAGATAGACTACACCAAGGTTTTTCAAAATTATTTTAAAATATTTTCAAAACCTTATATTGGATCATATTCTTTAGGCTTAATGTACATGACTTGAACATAAACTTTTCCAATGATCCACAAATAACATAAGATGAGTTTTAGTTCATCTAGATGCAAAAATTATGCATCTTGAACTTAACTCATATCCTAGCATCTCACATGTATCTAGGGTGTATAAAATACACACAAGTCAATGTGATTATGAGATGTGGGTTTCGTTCTCCTTATCTAGGATTTCATGCATTTTCTAAGACAACCCTACTTGATTCCCTTATACATGAGACTTCAAGTCATGCCATAGTCCTCAAATCAATTTTCATTAACTTAAATGCATGAAGTATGATCATGACATAAATGATAACATAATTAAGCATGATCATGATGTCATGGCATATGATGGAATCTAAGCATACATGACATTTAAACTTAATCCTAAACATGATCATGACATATTAAATGATTAAAAGTAGATATGATGTCATGACATGTTATATGGCAAACAAAGCATGAAAAGTAAAATGTATAGGTATAATAATACTTAAATTTTAATATTTGTTATCATTTGTTATAATTAGTCCATTTTGCCATATTACTACTAAGCCCTCAAGTGTGCCATAAACCCAAAATGACACACCATGATCTCTAAGCCTAAATTGTACCAATTTGATTGATTTTTCATAATCTTCAAAGTATATTGACACATCCTAAAATCTTTTAGGATTATAATTCAAACTTATTTCCAAGGTATCCATAACCTTGAAAATAACCTAAAATACCACCTTCACCATGGTTAGGTTAGCTACCTATCCATTCAAGGTTGACACACCTAAACCCATTTAACATGAATCGATCACGCTCCTAGGAACCCAATACCTATTTGAGCTCATTAGATTTACTAGGTATTCCTTAGGGATGACCTCCCTAGATACCCTCCTAATGACCTTCCTAGACTTGGTAGTCTTGGTCAAATGGGTCTTGCCTAGGTCAACTCTAGAGGTAACTCCCCCTTTGACCCTCTTAATGGCTTCCCTAGGTTTCCTTGAAATCCTAACCACTAGACATACACTTTGGTTACCCTTATGGATGACTTCCCTAGTAACCTTGGTCTTCCTAGACCTAGTTTGAGTTCCATAATCAAATGGAACATTGTGATAGATCTTTTTGGGCTTAAGTTTGCCCTTGGATGGTTCTTGTTTCCTAGCTCTTTGACTTTGACTTCTAGATCCTAGACTTTGACTATTTGACCCTTGTATTTGATTTTGTATATTTCTAAGGGTCTTTTCAAGTTTCTCAAGCCTTGATCTCAAAGCTTGGTTCTCCAACTCTAATTGCCTAATTTTTTATTTTTCATTTGGTCTTTGGGCATTATCATTTCTTTTAGGCATATGTCTACCCTTATTAGGGTTAATGCCTAAATGATCCTCTATTTTCCTAATGCTTGTCTTAGGTATGATTTTTTTAGGGACATTAGTCTCAAATTTCTCCTTAGTTGAAAAATTAAAACTCTTAGCACCTAAACAATACTCCATATTTCTATCATGCTCTTTATGATAAATTGCAAGATTGCTAAAATTATTTTTAGCATGCTTTTGCCTAAAAATCAAAGAAGGTGCATTATTTAGATATACCTTAGGGTTTGCCTTAGAGGCTCCCCCTACTTATGATGCTTTCTTTTTAGTCTTCTTCTCCCCCTTTGGGCATTGACTTCGGTAATGCCCCGGTTGTCAACATTTGAAGCAAATCACTTGCTCCTTGCTTTTGATTGTTGAGGCTCCGATCTCCTTGACCTTTGATACCGGTGGAGTCTTCTTAATCTTCTTTGGGCACTTACTTTTGTAATGCCCAGCTTCTCTACACTAAAAACAAATAATATGATTTTTATTATTAATCGAAATGCTTGAGTTACCTAGGTCGGTGGTAAGTGTCGAAGTTTGAGATTTTTCATCTTGACCGGATGTAGAGGCTTCTTCTTGATGCTCCGGAAAGGAAATCCTCTCCTCCCCCTCAATCCTAGAGGTAGAGGCTTCTTCTACTTCTTCTACCTCCTCTTCCACCGATCCGGAAGTTGACTCCTCCTCAACTTCTGAATCCTCACTTGCTTGTGAGGATAAGGATTCTTCTTCTTCGGGCTCTTGGACCGGTTGAGGGTTCTCATGGAGCTTGGCCAATTCGCTCCAAAATTCCTTTGCATCCTTGTATTCTCCTAATTTGGAAACAATATCGTTAGGAATTAAATCACTCAAAAATTTGATTACCTTATTACTCCTTTCGAATCCTTGGAGTTGTTCTTCAGTCCACTTCTTTATTTTGAGGAACCCTCCCTTAGGCCCTCTTGGAAATTGAAACCCTTCCATCAAAGTGGCCCAATCATCTAAGTCCATCATTATCATAAAATCTTCAATCCTCGCCTTCCATTGTCTAAACCCTTCTTGTCCATAGAAGGTATATCGGATCGGCGTGTTGATGTCCCATTCTTGTTGTTCTTCAAACTCCATCTTTTTTCCTCTAGCGGTTTTGCTCCCGGGTGTTAGTCTGTAGAAGAGCTTCTTGCTCTGATACCAATTGTAGGGTCGTTCAGTGACCGCTAGAGGGGGGGGGGGTGAATAGCGTCGTCGCTTGTCGATGGAGGAATTCGATCGTGCTTGCCTATGATTGTTAGTACGCAGCGGAATATGGAAAATACAATACAAATATACAATCACAATACGCAAGACAATCGATGTAACGTGGTTCGGAACCGAATGGTTTATACTCAATGGATCAAGCTCAAACGAGCTCTAGCGATGCGACCACACATCACTAATCCAATAAACTCCTTCTCAAAACAATTTGGAGGTAGAGAAACCTCGTACAAGTGATTATAAAAGTAATACAATAAGAATACATGCAAATACAATAATGAATTGCAATACAAGTAAAGAAAATAACTTTACAAGAGCCTTTTGTGTAGGGATTTTTATATGCAAAATAGCATATGCGCAACGGAAAAATAGGATCCCTTCCAAGTGATCCTTGCAAAAGAAAACCTCGTACAAAATAAATTTCTCAAAACCTATCTTATAGGAGAATATTACCTTTGTTGCGTTCCCTTTTAAATCCCGCTTCTCCTTGGGTTTGTTGGATCTTTTAGCACGTTCAAATGTCCGTGCCTCTATATGTATCCACACGAGCAAGCTCTTGTCTCACAAAAGAAACTAGAAGAGCTCTCCTTTACTTCTTGCTAGAGAAGTCCCTAAAGGAGAGGAAGGTAGGGAAAGAGAAAGGAAGAAGAAGACCACTCTTCTTGCTACACTCACAAAAGCCACACAACCAAAGCCTCTCACCACCAAGCTCTCTCCAAGCCTCAAGCTTCCAACTACTTGGCCGGCCACCCCATGGAGTGTTTTATAGGATTGGAAAAACCTTTCACCTCCTATCACATTCAATGCAATCAATTGCATTTTTGGCTGGCCACATGTGGAGGAAATCCAAAGGTCAAAACCCTTTGTCTCCTTCCACCTCATCAAGCTTAGGTGGCATGCTTATGTGGCATTCATGCATGTTGAATTAATCTTATTAATTCAATAAGCTTATGTTATCATATTGAATTAATCTCATTAAATCAATAAGGTAACATATTGAATTAATCTTATTAAATCAATTTAGCTTAGGATATCATGATAACATATTTATTTAATCTTATTAAATTAATAAGCTTAGCATATTGAATTAATCTCATTAAATCAATAAGCTAAAATTCTCTTTAAGCTTAAAGTCCAAAAACCATTTTGTACTTAAGCTTATTCCCAAATTATTTTAGTCAAACTAGAATGCACTAATTCTTCTAATCATCATGCTCTTTGTGTGTGACCCTATAGGCTCTCATAAAGTTGGCAGTGGATCTAAACTCTTTTAGATACACAAGCAATGAGCGGCATCTAGCAATACATCATTGCTACCCAAGTTACGAAATAAGTCAAGATCCGACTAACCTTTCCGTGACTACTATAATGTATAACCGTGTCCTTCTATCCTTGATATCAGATTGACCAATGAGGCATAGACCGTGTCATCCTCGATCAATCTATGTGTTTCTTGATCCCTGAGTAAACTAACTCAAACAAATGAGCTCAATATCTCATATTGACTCATTCGAGCATGTCCATGCGTTTTAGTAGTTCTACTCAATCAAGGGGCCCACAGATATCACTCTCGTCATATGGGAGGGATAGATCCCATCTACATCACTCACATCCCTCCGCATAATTTGTTATATACCCAGTAATCGCCTTTATGGTCCACCCTGTTACGGGTAACGTTTGACGATACCAAAATACATAACTCCTTATGTAGGGAACCGTAGTGACTTCAGGTTTGAGGACTATTCATACCAATAGTCACATGAGAAAGTTTATGACACTCATATGACGATCCATGAAACTTTCTCATGGCGGGTCAGTTCAGTATATATATTTTCTAATATATACCCATGTGTCAACTTGATATCACATATCCATGACTTGTGAGATCAAGTCATCAATTGACCTACATGTTAGTCTTTATGTATTAATATTGCCCTTGCATATTAATACTTAACTAGGAACATTTAGAAAAGTGTTCTCTACAGCCTCTCATAATCAATTCTGCCAATTGATGTGTTGTAGATAAGAACCTACTTTTCTAGGGTATTATTATATTTAATTTAGCTGGCACAAGCAAGACGTAAATATAATAACCAATCCTTTGCCTTTATAGAATATGATACAAAATGTTCCCTATCCAACCATCACATGATTGGTTCTAGGGCTATAACTAACAATCTCCCACTAGCACTAGTACCAATCACTATAATATCTAATACCTAGTGACCTAGTGTGACCATCATGCTTCCTCTGTGCCAAAGCCTTGGTCAATGGATCTGCAATGTTAGCTTCTGTCGGTACTCTGCATATCCTCACATCTCCTCTATCGATGATCTCTCGAATGAGATGGAAGCGCCGCAATATGTGTTTGGTCCGCTAATGTGATCGAGGTTCCTTAGCCTGTGCAATAGCCCCATTGTTGTCACAATAGAGGTCTATTGGATCTGCAATGCTAGGAACTACCCCAAGTTCACTGATGAACTTGTAGAGCCAAACAACCTCCTTTGCTGCATCAGATGCAGCAATATACTCGGCTTTTGTTGTAGAATCAGCAACTGTGTCCTGCTTCGAACTCTTCCAGCTCACAGCTCCACCATTCAGGCAAAACACGTACCCCGATTGCGATCTATAGTCATCCTTGTCTGTTTGGAAGCTTGCATCACTGTAACCCTTTACAGTTAGCTCCTCATTGCCTCCAAATATCAGGAAATATTCTTTCGTTCTTCGTAAGTATTTAAGAATATTTTTGACTGCTATCCAGTGACTTTCACCTGGATCCGACTGGTATCTACTCGTCATGCTCAAAGCATACGAGACGTCAGGACGAGTACAAAGCATAGCGTACATGATAGACCCTATAACAGATGCATAAGGGATCTTATCCATGCAATCTCTCTCCTCCTTAGAAGAGGGACATTGAGTCTTCGAAAGACTCACACCATGTGATAAAGGTAGAAATCTTCTCTTGGAATTTTGCATAGCAAAACGATCTAGCACTTTATCAATGTATGTACTCTGACTTAGGCCAAGTAATCTTTTAGATCTATCTCTATAGATCTTGATGCCTAGAATATAGGCAGCTTCACCTAAGTCTTTCATCGAGAAACAATTCCCTAACCACATCTTCACAGACTGGAGTGAGGGAATATCATTTCCGATGAGAAGTATGTCATCTACATACAAGATAAGAAATACAACTGTGCTCCCACTATTTCTCTTGTAGACACAAGGTTCATCTTCATTCTTGATGAAACCAAACTCCTTGATTGCATCATCGAATCGAAGATTCTAGCTTCGAGAGGCTTGCTTTAGTCCATAAATGGACCTTTGCAGTTTGCATACCTTTCCAGGATGCTTTGGATCTTTAAAACCCTCAGGCTGTGTCATGTACACATCCTCGAGTAGCTTTCCATTCAGAAAAGCGGTTTTGACATCCATCTGCCAGATCTCATAATCGTGGTAGGTTGCAATAGCAAGTATGATCCGAATGGATTTAAGCATCGCAACTGGTGAAAAGGTTTCATCATAGTCAATACCATGAATTTGTTTGAATCCTTTAGCCACCAATCTACCTTTATAGGTATGCTTATTACCATCCATGTCAGTCTTTACTTTAAAGACCCACTTACACCCAATGGGTTTTACCCCTTCAGGTGGATCAACCAAAGTCCATACTTGGTTAGTGTGCATGGATTCCATTTCGGATCTCATGGCCTCTAGCCATTTCTCGGAATCTGGGCTCATCATAGCTTCTTGATAGGATATAGGCTCGTCAAGATCGACAAGCAATACCTCACCATTGTCAGTCAAGAGAAAAGAATATCTCTCGGGTTGACGACGGATCCTATCAGATCTACGAAGAGGTTGGTCTACTTGAACAGGTGTTTTCTCCACAACTCTTTGGGCAACAATTTCCTCATCCACAACACCTTGTGGTGCCTGTTCATTTTCCATCGAAGCCTTAGTGTTATCTTCATCTTGAATTTCTTCAAGATGAATTTTACTCCCACTAGTTTTTCTAGAAATAAATTCTCTTTCTAGAAAGACAGCATTTCTGGCAACAAACATCTTGCCAAGTGTGGGATTGTAAAAGTAATATCCCTTAGTTTCCTTGGGATATCCTACAAAATAACACTTATCTGATTTGGGTCCTAATTTATCTGAGACCTGACGTCTAACATAAGCTTCACAACCCCAAATCTTTATAAAAGACATTTTGGGACTCTTCCCAGTCCATAACATATATGGTGTCTTTTCTACGGCTTTTGATGGAACGCGATTAAGTGTGAAAGCGGCTGTCTCTAGAGCTAAACCCCAAAAGGAAGTAGGTAGATCAGTCTGGCTCATCATTGATCGTACTATATCTAATAGAGTACGATTTCTCCTCTCAGATACACCATTCCATTGTGGTGTTCCAGGTGGAGTGAGTTGGGATATTATCCCACACTCAGCCAGGTGATCACGAAACTCTTGACTAAGGTATTCACCACCTCGATCTGATCGAAGTAGCTTAATACGCTTACCAAGTTGGTTTTGTACTTCATTCTTGAATTCTTTGAACTTTTCAAAGGATTCTGACTTATGTCTCATCAAATATAAGTAGTCAAATCTACTCATATCATCAGTGAAAGTAATAAAGTACTTATAGCCTCCTCTGGCTTCGACATTGAAAGGGCCACATACATCAGTATGTATGAGTCCTAACAAGTCCGTCGCTCTCTCGCCATGTCCACTAAATGGAGTTTTAGTCATCTTTCCTAAAAGACAAGATTCGCATACCTCATATGATTCAAAATCAAATGAGTCCAATAATCCATCTTTATGGAGTTAGGATATGCGTTTTTCATTTATGTGACCTAGGTGATAGTGCCAGAGATATGTTTGGTTCAAATTATTTGATTTGAACCGTTTGGTATTTACGTTATAAATTGGGTTTTCTAAATCTAGAACATAGAGACCATTCATAAGTGGTGCATTACAATAGAACATTTCATTCAAATAAATGGAACAACATTTGTCCTTTATTATAAAAGAAAAGTTTTTCTTGTCTAAACAAGATACAGAAATTATGTTCTTCGTTAATGCAAGTACATAAAAGCACTCCTCTAGTTCTAAGATAAGCCCAGTGGGCAAAGACAAAGAATATGTTCCTACAGCTACAACAACAACTTTTGCGCCATTGCCTACTCGTAGGTCCACTTCACCCTTTGCCATTAGTCTACTATTTCTCAATCCCTGCACATTAGTACAAATGTGAGATGCACATCCGGTATCTAATACCCATGTAGAAGAAATAGATAGATTAACTTCTATAACGTGTATACCTGAGGCAGAAGTCCCACTTCTTTTCTTCTTTACTTCCTCAAGGTAGACTTTGCAGTTCCGCTTCCAGTGTCCAGTCTCACCGCAATGGAAACAGTCCCCTTCCTTAGGTACTTTACCTTTACCCTTTGAAGTGGATGAATTGGCCTTGCCTTTGGCTTGGGTCTTACCCTTGCCTTTGCGCTTACCTTTGCCCTTCTTGACCATTAGTACGTTACTAACTTTCTTCTTGAGATTCGGTTCAGCAGTTCTTAACATGATGAGAATCTCAGGCAAAGACTTATCAATTTCATTCATGTTATAATTCATGACGAATTGATTATATGCTTCCGGCAACGATTGCAGGATAACATCGATTGCCAATTCTTGGCTCAGTGGAAAATCTAGTCTTTCAAGGTTCTCAACGTACCCTATCATTTTAAGTACATGAGTTCCTACAGGTGTTTCTTCTTGCATCTTGCATGCAAAAAGAGCCTTAGACACTTCAAAATGCTCGTGCCTAGCTTATCCTTGATATAGTTATTTCAAATGCTCAACCATACCATAGGCATCCATGTTCTCATGTTGCTTCTGAAGCTCAGAGTTCATGGTGGCAAGCATAAGACATGACACATCTAATGCGTCATCTTGATGCTTCTTATAAGCATCCTTTTCAGCACGAGTGGCCGCAGGGGCGGGTGTTTCAGGGATAGACTGCTCTAGGACATACAGTTTACGTTCTTGCTTGAGGATAATCCTCAAGTTCCTATACCAGTCTAGAAAGTTAGCTCCATTGAGCTTGTCTTTCTCAAGGACAGATCGCAAGTTGAGGGGGTGTGTCGTGTTAGATGACATGGTGATCTACAACATCAAAATGCAAAATTAAGTATCATACCTAAGTCATTTAATTAGGCCTTTAATTAAATGAGGCTCCCACTAAATTCTCATAGCTTTGATATGAGCTAATCATTGATGTAGGCAAACACATTTTGCTTACATCATTAGCTTCTATTTAGCTATCAATTTATATGGGATAAAGATTCACATCATACTTCGTCTTGAGTTAGCTTTGGCTAATCACCCAAGACGTAGTATGATTAGGTAGGCAATCTTTTGCCAATTACATCTGATGTAACTCTTTAATAGCTTTGGTTAATTTTAGATTAGTTTAGTGCTTATTCCTAAACCAGCTTCCAGGCCGCGGCGAGGCACAGAGGCCTTCTTTGATATCGGAGCAACGACCACTTTCTAAGACAAAGCTGATGTTCGAAAATCACACAAAACTAATTTTTAAAACTTATGTTCAAAGCTAATATATGCCTCTACTTTCTTAATTAATTAAGAAAAACTTAATTAAGTCTTAACCAAGTTTGATAGCGGGACATCACGATTGTCCACTCGCACTCTTCCAAGATAAAATGCATTGCTTTGCTTTGGCAAACCCAACAACAAATGATCGAGGAAGTAGTGAGTACCAAACTTTGGTAGGCATATCGTTTTTGACTTATTAAGAAATAAACTTAAACATGCATCACATACATATTAGCATACATCACATATAAGCTAAATTAACATGCATCACATACATATTAAACTAAGCGTGTCATGGTTATGACCCTTATTCTACAATCTTCTCAAGCCAATGAAAAGATTGATTGGTCAACCTAGGGATAGCATCTTCTCCCAAGTGCTTCCTTTTGGTTGTCTTGTGTTGTTGACTTCCTCCTTGTAACGACATTTTCCAATGGACCCTCCATCTTTATTTTGTATATTACAAAAGGAGAAATACTCGAGTTACATTCGAGTCTAAAACTAATTTTACAATAAGAATTTTAGGAGAAAGGCACGACACGCAGGCCGTATTAAGAATTACAACACACACATTCACAAACTTTTTGGGACTAGGCCATAACCATGCACCATGTCAATTTTAACTTTTAAAAGACATCGGATATTTTATTATGTTTGAAAAATTGCTAATGCAATTATCAACTCATAATAAAATTTATCCTACTTCTATATTATATATAAAATAGAGAAAACCTATTTTTATACTATCTTTCGCAAGTGGCTCTGATACCACTGTAGGGATTTTTATATGCAAAATAGCATATGCGCAACGGAAAAATAGGATCCCTTCCAAGTGATCCTTGCGAAAGAAAACCTCGTACAAAATAAATTTCTCAAAACCTATCTTATAGGAGAATATTACCTTTGTTGCGTGCCCTTTTAAATCCCGCTTCTCCTTGGGTTTGTTGGATCTTTTAGCACGTTCAAATGTCCGTGCCTCTATATGTATCCACACGAGCAAGCTCTTGTCTCACAAAAGAAACTAGAAGAGCTCTCCTTTACTTCTTGCTAGAGAAGTCCCTAAAGGAGAGGAAGGTAGGGAAAGAGAAAGGAAGAAGAAGACCACTCTTCTTGCTACACTCACAAAAGCCACACAACCAAAGCCTCTTACCACCAAGCTCTCTCCAAGCCTCAAGCTTCCAACTACTTGGCCGGCCACCCCATGGAGTGTTTTATAGGATTGGAAAAACCTTTCACCTCCTATCACATTCAATGCAATCAATTGCATTGAAAAACAATCAAACACACTCCTTGTTTGGCCGGCCACATGTGGAGGAAATCCAAAGGTCAAAACCCTTTGTCTCCTTCCACCTCATCAAGCTTAGGTGGCATGCTTATGTGGCATTCATGCATGTTGAATTAATCTTATTAATTCAATAAGCTTATGTTATCATATTGAATTAATCTCATTAAATCAATAAGGTAACATATTGAATTAATCTTATTAAATCAATTTAGCTTAGGATATCATGATAATATATTTATTTAATCTTATTAAATTAATAAGCTTAGCATATTGAATTAATCTCATTAAATCAATAAGCTAAAATTCTCTTTAAGCTTAAAGTCCAAAAACCATTTTGTACTTAAGCTTATTCCCAAATTATTCTAGTCAAACTAGAATGCACTAATTCTTCTAATCATCATGCTCTTTGTGTGTGACCCTATAGGCTCTCATAACGTTGGCAGTGGATCTAAACTATTTTAGATACACAAGCAATGAGCGGCATCTAGCAATACATCATTGCTACCCAAGTTACGAAATAAGTCAAGATCCGACTAACCTTTCCGTGACTACTATAATATATGACCGTGTCCTTCTATCCTTGATATCAGATTGACCAATGAGGCATAGACCGTGTCATCCTCGATCAATCTATGTGTTTCTTGATTCCTGAGTAAACTAACTCAAACAAATGAGCTCAATATCTCATATTGACTCATTCGAGCATGACCATGCGTTTTAGTAGTTCTACTCAATCAAGGGGCCCACAGATATCACTCCCGTCATATGGGAGAGATAGATCCCATCTACATCACTCACATCCCTCCGCATAATTTGTTATATACCCAGTAATCTCCTTTATGGTCCACCCTGTTACGGGTGACGTTTGACGATACCAAAGTACATAACTCCTTATGTAGGGAACCGTAGTGACTTCAGGTTTGAGGACTATTCATACCAATAGTCACATGAGAAAGTTTATGACACTCATATGACGATCCATGAAACTTTCTCATGGCGGGTCAGTTCAGTATATATATTCTCTAATATATACCCATGTGTCAACTTGATATCATATATCCATGACTTGTGAGATCAAGTCATCAATTGACCTACATGCTAGTCTTTATGTATTAATATTGCCCTTGCATATTAATACTTGACTAGGAACATTTAGGAAAGTGTTCTCTACAACATCTCATAATCAATTCTGCCAATTGATGTGCTGTAGATAAGAACCTACTTTTCTAGGGCATTATTATATTTAATTTAGCTGGCACAAGCAAGACGTAAATATAATAACCAATCCTTTGCCTTTATAGAATATGATACAAAATGTTCCCTATCCAACCATCACATAATTGGTTCTAGGGCTATAACTAACATTTTGATTGCTTGATCTTTGGTTGCTTGAATTGCACTTGGAGACCCTGATTTGCAGCAACAAATCGCCCCAAAGAAACTCAAGAACCGGTGTCAAATCCCTCCTCCATGAGCTCCATTTAAAGCTTCTCCTTGGGCTAGATTTTACCTAGCAGACGACTGATCAGGACCATCAATCGACTGCCCCTATATCCGTTGTCTCACAATGGCATGAACCACATTGGATAAGTCCAATGGATACACCATCAGTCGACTGATCATACCCATCAGTCGACTGATGGCTCAATCAATCGAGTGTTCGGGCTGATCACTCGACTGAAGAACCTTCTGTGCCCGAGATCCCGAGCATCAGTCGACTGATCACCAGATCAGTCGACTGCTCGGGCCAGCAGTCGATTGCCCAACTCTGGCAGTCGACTTCCAGGGCACTTCCCGTAGTCAAACCCTAGTTGACTTCTATCAATCGACTGTCCATAGGTCCCAGTCGACTGATACACCTCAAATATGAGGTTTTAACCTAAGTATAGTGCTCCCATACTTACTAGACCACCCTTAGCCTAGACCTAAGTCTTCTAGTCACCTCCGTCAGCCTCACGTCTATCGGATCCCTCCAAGTCATCCATGACTTGTTCATCCATACGCTCGACTTTAGGTGCTTCCATCGGCTATTATCATGCTAACGATGTCTACACCGCCAAGGCACATTGGACTTACGCTGCCAAGACTCCGCTTGGACTTTATGCCACCAACCATTGGACTTATGTCGTCAAGACTCCCGCTTGGACTTTACGCCGCTAATATTCCCCTTGGACTTTCCAAATGCCAAGACTCAAGCTTGGACTTTCCCTTGCCAACCCATATTGGACTTTCCATGCCAAGACCCATGCTTGGACTTTTCTTTTGTCAACCCATGCTGGACTTTTCCTTGCCAAGACCCATGCTTGGACTTCACATGTCAAGTTCTCAAGACTTGAACTTTCTCAATGTCAAGTGTCCCACTTGGATTTTCCATGTCAAGTACCCATGACTTGAATTTTACCATGATAATCACATTGTCATATTTTTTGTCGAACATCAAAACATCGTTCGAGTCAAACTCGAGTCCGGTCAATCGTGATCTGAATCGATTGCACCAACAAATATAACATAGTAGGACTGGGAAAAAAAGTCATTAATTTAAAATAAAGTGAATCAAGGAAGAAACACAAAATATCCATTTTTCTGTAAGATGCATAAATAATAATTTGAAATCTATAATTGAAAATTTATTCATAGATTACTATCACATTTATTAACAAAAAGTAATTAAATAATATTAGATTTAATATATTCTTTCCTATAGTATATTATAATTTAATGTTCATATTAGTTTATTTGAGAAAGAGGAATTTAACACAACGGTAAAATAGTTATCTTGTGATGTAAAGATCATGGATTCGAATCCTAAAAATAATTTCTTACAAAGTATGGGAGCACTATATGATAGGAGCTTCGTGTACCGACTGCTCTTTATTAGTTTATTTGAGAAAGGAGTTTTGAGGAATTATTGATTGAGAGAGTTATCACAACTCTACTCTCGATCAACAGTTAAGGAAGAAGAAATAGATGAGGTGCTTTGTCTATATAATGATAGATCACATAAAACAATAAATTTGTTCTGTTAATCTAACAACAAATCTTAGACAGCAAGGAGGTGAGAGATTTACACTAGAATTCACGAAAGCTATTTCTCCCTCTTCCATACGCTCACTAATATTCAAGTGAAAGTTGAGAAAGAATTGGTTAGATTGGTTGAGTTCAAAATCAATTTAATTTGATAAAAATTTCAACCTATTCCATCCTATTACTCATGATTTGATAAAATTTTAATTAATTCAATCTATTTTCCAGTGTAACTAACTTGTTTCCAAGTAATCTCCTCAGATCTTTACTTTTTTTTTTTTAACTTAACTATTGATCTATATGAGATGGTTGATTTCAGCTGATTTTTCAGGAAAGATGGGATCCACCTAAGGTGACATTCATCCAACTCAGGTAATTAATATCTGTATCAATCAATTTTAACAGCTACAAATGTATTGCCAATAGATAGAGAAGAAAGATTTGAATTAACCTCTTAACAATTGATTATTCTTTAAATAATCTGCGCCAATGGCAAGCAGACAATCATTTTATGAGAAATCCCTTATGCAGTTAAACTTTCTTCTTCATCCACAATGATATGCTTCTACCTACTATACAAGATTAATAACTATTGTAAACCTGCTATAAAACAATATTAGCCAGTGAAACAACCAAAAGGCATTATCATATGATTTGTTGATTTTAGTTTGGTGTTCAATGAAACCAATACGGATCAGAAGTTTTAATAAATTGTATATACAGCTAGCGCTTACATAATACTGCACTACTTCAGCTCACTTTAATTCACTATAAACTATGTTGTTCTGTTCTGGACAAACCTTGAGTGGTTATCTACCATGTAAGCAATTCACACAAACTTTTAATTCAAATGGATTTTAAAATCATTTTTTTTTCCCCATGAGATTAAAGCAACATTCGCGCTAAGAATGATTTTTACGTGGTAAACTAGTAACATGTCCTATATATTCTAGCAAAAGGCGATTATGCTTGCCTTCAATACTTTTACCGTTGATCTTTCGATGATGGTAAAGAAAAGTAAATCGGAGGGGGGAGGGGGGCTATGACTCTTGACCCGTTGGCTAGAAACAATGGAGGACTTCTAAGATTTTAAATCATACGCTGAGATTTGATCCCTGCCCATTCTAACAGTATCTGTGCTGCTCTAGCCAACGGACCATCCCAAGAGGACAACATGTCCTATATATATGTACTTGGGCACAACACAACCCTTTACTATATTTTAACCATACTTTTTAGTTATTTATGATTCAAACCTACAATAATGTGTCTATATTATCGAAGTAACACAGAGAATTTAGATCAATAGTTTACATGATAGTGACCCGACCAGGTCTGGCCCAGGCCCAACTCCGGGTCATAACCGGATCTTTGGGCTAGAACCATAACCGGCCTATCAAGAGATTGAGTCGGTTACGGTTCTAGTAATCCAAAACCGTTAAACCAACGATTCAAACCACTAGTTCAGTGATTTATTTATTTATTTAAAAAAAACATTGGAATCGGCGGTTCGAACGGGTTTTAATAATTTTTTTTTTACTTTTTTTTGGTGGTAGGAATAATTTGATCATTTTTTATCAATAGCTATAATTTAGTATTCGTTATGCTCCAAACTCTATATATATGAGACTCAAATATTATTTTCACACCATCTTCTCTATTCTTCTCTTTAAATTCTACAATTTCAATCGTTTTCGACAATCAGGCTTTGATTTTCTGATTTCAATCGAAGGAGATTCATCTCATTCTCAGAAGGGCAAGAAAGTTTTCATTCCGAATACCAATCCCGAGTTCGAGAAGGTTCAATTTGTAGGAGATCGATTGGAAGCTAGAGAGGGGGGTGAATAGCGCGTTTTCGTTTCTACAAGAATGATTAGCGGAATCACAACAAAAATAATATAAGTAAAAAAAAAACGAAAGCACAATGCTAACAAGGTCTTTACGTGGTTCGGAGATAATGCTCCTACTCCACGGCGATCCTTAAGGTGGATCAACCCAAGCGATTCCACTAAGAAGCTTTCTCTTTTACAAACCCTCCTCTTCTTACAAAGAATGTAGATGAAGATTAGAGAGGAGGAGAACTAAACACTTGAAAGCTTTAGAAGACTTGTGGGGGCTTGAGAGAAAGATCAGAATATAAGCATTAGCCCTCAAAGCCACCACCAGCCCTCTTTTTATAGAGAGAGGGCTATTTTTCCCGTTGGGCTACCATCAGTCGACTGATGTACAACATCAGTCGACTGCCGCCAAAGCCAACAGCTTCTGGCTAGGCAGATCCGCGGAGATACACAACTGCAATTTCCAACGGCTGCCTGATCAGTCGACTGATGAAGCGATCAGTCGAGTGATCGCCGCGTGGAGTCGAGTGAGACTCCATTCTGTGCCCATCTTCGGCACGATCAGTCGACTGCCAGTATTGGCAGTCGACTGATTGCCTGATCAGTCGACTGCCAGCTCCTGGCAGTCGACTGATCGTCAGGGTTTCAGCCTGACTCAGTCGAGTACCTGACCAGTCGACTGATACATCGTATCAGTCGACTGATACTCATCAAGTATGAATAATTCATACTTGATTTTACCCCCTAGACTTAGACTCAACCTTCTACCTCTTTCTTAAGCCTTGTGCCTCCAGGATCCCTCCGAGTCCGCGACTTGTTCATCCTTTGCGCTTTGCTTCCAAGAGCTTCCTTCGGTTTTGTCATGTCTTGGGGTTCCCTTTCCCAAAGCGTGCTTGGACTTTACGCTACCAAGACTACATGCTTGGACTTACGCTATCAAGACTTGCCTTTGGACTTCCTTTGCCAAGATTACACTTGGACTTTGTCTTTACCAAGTCTTCATACTTGGATTTTTTCTGTCACTTAAACACGTTCACAATTAGATCACAAAACATTGCCTAACTTAGATGATTATCCAAACATCAATACATATAAATGCTTGGGGCATTGTTGCACCAACAATCTCCCCCTTTTTGATGTTTAGCAATCATTTAAGTTAGGTCTTTAAAATATGCACATAATCATATTTCCAATATGAATGCTATCTTCATTCATGCACATAATCATATTTTCAATATGAATTCTAACTTAAACATTTCTTCTCCCCCTTTGACATACATAAAAAAGAGAAGGATTCATGAATTTCATAAAAGGATTAAATTTGTTGTAATCTTGAACTAAGGTATAAAGTTGAAATTAAGCTCCCCCCTAATCCAAGATATGGTTCATAATGAATAAATAACTTGTGGAGCAAAGCCTAACAAAAGATTTGAAGGTTAAATCCTCACTTTGCACCAACAATATAAGTTTGGGGATGAAAAGATATATTATGAAACTCCCCCTAAAACGCTGCATAGAACTGTCCTAAAAACTTGTTAATATCGAATATTGTCATACCATAGTTTTAGGGTATTCAAAAATACTCTTAAATGCAAGAAATAGAATTTTTTATCAGAAAATACAGTGTATTAGTTGACTGGTTTCTGACGCAATGATCGATACTGAATCAATTTCAAAGATTTTCAGAAATGCATTAGAAATTCTAGAAATCTCAAAAAATCACGAAATTTTGTGTATACATTTCTGAGATCATTATCTATCAAAAAAAAAATAATTTAAAAAATATATGTT
Source organism: Wurfbainia villosa (assembly GCA_025175895.1). Lineage (NCBI taxonomy): Eukaryota > Viridiplantae > Streptophyta > Magnoliopsida > Zingiberales > Zingiberaceae > Wurfbainia > Wurfbainia villosa. Next base: position 5,386,168 of record CM046005.1, read on the forward strand.
TTCCAGATTGTAAGATTGATACAAACTTGAAAACTAACAAAAGTGCTAATGATTTTGCAAACTTTGTATCACTTTTGTCTTCCATTTGAAAACTGTTTTTCAAAATATGATAAACATAGTTTAAATTATGTTTTATTTGACATTTCCAATCATATTCTTGGAGCTATATACACATTAATTGTGTATAAGTCTTCCCAATGATTGGTCCAATGAAGGATTAATGTCTCTATATGACACTTTGGTTCATAGTAATGCATCATAACAAGCATGATGAACCAAGTGCATCTTCCTAACATCTCACATGTTGTCTAAGTGGCTCAATACAAAAATCATGGTTTCTTAGGTATTTTGTGAGATGCTTAAAGGTATAAATCCTAGGATTTCTATAGGATCATGCAAACCTACACCTTTATTCAACCAAGCACATTCCAAGTTCTCTCCTAAGTGATGAAAATTCTACCTCGGGGAGAGCCTTGATAAATATGTCGGCTAGGTTGGACTTGGATTCAATGTAATTAAGCTTAATGTCCCCCTTAGCCACATGATCTCTAATGAAGTGATGTTTCACTTCAATGTGCTTGGTCCTAGAGTGATGCACCGGATTTTTGATCAAATTTATGGTGCTCACATTATCACAAAATACTTTCATGTTGGAGTAAAATAGCTCATAATCCTCTAAGGTATGTTTCATCTATAGTAGTTGAGCTACACAACTACCCATAGCCACATACTCGGCCTCGGTGGTGGATAGGGCAACACAAGGTTGCTTCCTACTACTCCAACTAACTAGGGAGGACCCAAGGAATTGACATCCACCACTAGTACTCTTCCGATCCAATTTGCAACCGGTATAATCGAAATCAGTGTACCCAACCAAATCGAAAGACCTAGTCCTAGGGTACCATAGTCCTACATTTAGTGTGCCTTTAATATATCTTAAGATTATCTTAACGACAACTAAATGAGATTCTTTTGCACATGATTGATACCTAGCACACATACCAACCGCAAATAATATGTCGGATCTACTAGTGGTTAGGTACAAAAGGCTACCAATCATGCTCCTATAGAGTGTAAGATCAATTTGTTTTCCTTCATTATCACTATCTATTTTTGTATTGGTTGCCATTGGAGTTGAAACTACCTTAGCATTTTCCAAACCAAATTTCTTAATCATTTCCTTAGCATATTTGGTTTGATAAATATAAATTCCTTCACTTGTTTATTTGACTTGCAATCCTAGGAAGAAATTTAATTCCTCAACTAGACTCATTTCAAACTCTTTTTCCATATTCTTAATAAAGTCTTGAAGAAGTTCATCATTTGTTGACCCAAAAATAATGTCATCAACATATACTTGGGCTACAAAGATGTCCTTTGATGTTGACTTTATGAATAGAGTTTGATCTACACTACCCCTTTTAAAGTCCTTAGAAATTAAGAAAGATGATAATCTTTCATACCAAGCTCGGGGAGCTTGTTTCAAACCATACAAAACTTTCCTAAGCTTGTATACATGGTTTGGATAGTCCATATTCTCAAACCCGGGAGGTTGTTCTATATATACCTCTTCCTTAATAAACCCATTTAGGAATGCCGATTTAACATCCATTTGATGGAGTTTGAAACTCATATAGGAGGCATACCCTAATAGTATTCTAATAGACTCTAATCTAGCAACCGGGGCATATGTTTCATCATAGTCAAGTCCTTCAACTTGATTAAAGCCCCTTGCAACTAGTTTGTTCCTAAATACCCATCTTGTAGTAATAATGGTGTTTTCATTTGGTCTAGGAACTAACTCCCATACTTGACTCCTTTCAAATTGAGCCAATTCATCTTGCATTGCTAAGATCCAATCCGGATCAAGTAATGCATCTTTGATTGTTTTGGGCTCAATTTGAGAAAGAGCTATATGACTAGTGGGATCCCTATGAAATGACCTAGTCCTAACACCTTGAAATAATTCACCCACAATTTGATCTAATGGGTGATTTTGATGAACTCTTATGGTTCTAGGAGGTGTATTAATTTGAGTTTGATCATAATTAATCTCAATCCTTTGCTCATCATCGGAATCACCTCTTACTCCCCCTTGATTCAAACCTCCTTCTTGAACATTACCCCCTAAAGTTAAATCTTGAAATTGTTGGGTAATTTATTAATTTTCATTATTAATATCATCATCAATAGGGGATTTCCTAGGGTATGTATTGGAAGTTTCATCAAATTGGACATTTGAAGATTCCTCAATCTTTTGAGTCCTTTTATTATAAACTCTATATCCTACACTAGTGGATGAGTATCCAACTAGGATTTCCTCATCCGCTTTGGACTCAAATTTACTTAGGTTGTCTTTGGTATTTAAGATATAAACTTTGCATCCAAAAACCTTAAAATAATGAATTGTTGGAATTGTACCATTCCACAATTCAAATGGGATTTTTTCCTAAAAACCTATGAATTAACACCCTATTTTGGATATAGCAAGCGGTATTAACCGCTTCCGCCCACAAGTAGCTAGGTAAAGAATATGCATTTAGCATAGTCCTAGCCGCCTCTTGTAGGGCACGAATTTTCCTTTCCACAACCCCATTTTGTTGGGGTGTTCTAGGACAAGAAAACTCATGCTTGTACCCTTGTTCTAAGCAAAAAGTTGAGAAATTAGAATTCTCAAATTCTCCACCATGATCACTATAGATCCGGTTGATTTTGAGTTTTCTTTCATTCTCTACTCTCTTGCTAAATCCTATGATTATTCCTAGGGTTTCATCTTTATTTTTCATGAAAAATACCCAAGTAAACCTAGAGAAATCATCTACTATTACTAAGCAATATCTACTACCAATCATAGAAGGGGTACTATGACAATCAAATAAGTCCTTATGTAAAAGTTCTAAAGGTAAAGCGGTACTAAGTAAAGTTTTACCTTTGTATGATGTTTTTGATTGTTTCCCTTCTTGGCATGCATCACACATTTTGTCCTTGAGAAATTTGACTTTAGGCAACCCTTTAACTAACTTCATTTTTGCTATTTTGGCTATGTTCTTCATGTTTATGTGTCCTAGCCTCCTATGCCAAAGTCAACTTTCTTCCTCTTTTGCAATAAGACACTTAGTAGAAGCATTAGTAGCATAGGATAAATCAACATAATATATATTTGATTTCCTAAAACCTACTAACATGCAATCATTTAGAGTTTTGTGTCTTATAAAACATTTTGAGGAATCAAATTTAACATCAAAATTTGCATCACATAGTTGGCTTACACTAAGTAAATTAAATTTCATATTTTTAACTAATAACACTTTATGAATGGCAAGGTTGGGGGATACCTCAATTGTGCCCTTTCCTAGAATCTTAAGTTTGCCACTATTACCAAAAGATACCTTTCCCTTGCTAGTGTGGTTGATAGTGGAGAATTTTCTCTCATCACCGGTCATGTGTTTTAAACACCCACTATCAACAATCCACAAGCTTGGTTCTTCTACCTATATCACATGAAAAATACAAGCCTTAGGTACCCAAATTTTAGGACCACTAGCATCAATTAGAAATTTCTTAGGGACCCAAGCCTTTCTACTCTTGCTTCTAATTATGGATTTTCTATGAACAAGAGATGTAAATGCTACCTCCTTTTCCTTAGGCCTATATCCTGGTCCGGCCTTGTTGTAAATATCCCTTTGATCCTTAATTATCATGTCTAGGTATTTAGAGCCATTAGTAAATTTTTCTAAACATGCTCTTAGATTACCTATTTCTTTTCTCAATTCATCAATTTCATCTCTAAGGGTACATGCATCATCACAAGATAATTTATCACAAGATGGTTCTACATTCTTAAGTGATTTAATTTCTACTTTTAAGTCCTTAATCCTAGTTTTTGATCTATTCAATGCATTTTGGAGGCATGCAATTGTCTTGTAAAGTAAATCTACCCTAGGGGAGTTGTTTACCTCATCATCATCACTTGATGATGATTCGTCGCTTGAGGAAGAGGATGAAGACTCCTCACTTGAGCTCCCAGCTTCTTCCTCCAAGGCCATGAGAGCTAGATTTCGGGTGGCATGACACACCTCTTCATCATCGGAAGAGTCCTCCATGCTTAGGGTGTCCCATGTTTGTGTCACCATTGCCTCCTTCTTCTTCTTCTCCTTCTTTTCCTTCTTTTTCTTTTCCTTCTCCTCCTTCTTCTTTAGTTCCGGGCAATTTGGCTTGATATGCCCTTTCTTGTTGCAACTATAGCAAGTTACATTAGGTGTAGAATTTGAACTATTTGAAGACTTACCTCTTGAGGATTGGAACATCCTCCTCACATCTTTCTTGGTGAGTTTCCTTGACTTCCCACCAAACTTCTTGACATAATGGGCCACCTCGCTTGCTGATAGCTCATCTTCACTACTAGATGAGTCTTCCTCGGATTCGGATGAGGAGGACACTTCTTTCTTCTCCTTCTTCTTTTTGTCTTTCTTTCCTACAAAAAGAGTTATACCCTTCTCTTTGGATGAAGTGTTAGCTTGTTCATGCAATTCAAATTCACAAAATAACTCATCTAACTTAACCAAAGAGAGATCCCTAGAGACCTTATAGGCATCTACCATTGAAGCCCATAAGGTTGTTCTAGGGAAAGCTTGGAGCACATACCTTACAAGGTCTCGGTTGTCGACCTTCTCACCTATTACATGTAGTCCGTTGACTACTTCTTTGAAGCGACCGTGCATTTGGCTCACGGTCTCATTGGTCTTCATGGAGAAACTTTGAAGTTGGCCAATTAGGAGATCTCTCTTGGCTCTCCTTGTTTCCTTGGATCCCTCGTTGAGCTCTATCAACTTCTCCCAAAGCTCCTTCGCCGATTCAAATGACCCCACCTTGCTTAGTTGCTCTTTTGACAATCCACATTGAAGTGTGGTTGTTGCCTTGGCGTTGGTTTGAGCCTTCTTGGCCATGTCTCTCGTCCAATCCTTTGTTGGTATGGGCGCTCTGTGTTCATCGACCGGCTTCTCGAAACCATCTACAATGCTAAATCAATTTTCAATATCATTCATAAGATAATACTCTATCCTACCTTTCCAGTAGCCGAAGTCGTTGCCGTCGAAGAATGGAGGCCTCGCCGTGCTATACCCCTCTTGGAAAGCCATCTTGCTCCGGTTGATTGTTAGATCTTCCGATGCGATCCGGGCTCTGATACCACTTGTAGGAGATCGATTGGAAGCTAGAGGGGGGGGGTGAATAACGCGTTTTCATTTCTACAAGAATGATTAGAGGAAGCACAACAAAAATAATATAAGTAAAAAAAAACGAAAGCACAATGCTAACAAGGCCTTTACGTGGTTCGGAGATAACGCTCCTACTCCACGGCGATCCTTAAGGTGGATCAACCCAAGCGATTCCACTAAGAAGCTTTCTCTTTTACAAACCCTCCTCTTCTTACAAAGAATGTAGATGAAGATTAGAGAGGAGGAGGAGAACTAAACACTTGAAAGCTTTAGAAAACTTGTGGGGGCTTGAGAGAAAGATCAGAATATAAGCATTAGCCCTCAAAGCCACCACTAGCCCTCTTTTTATAGAGAGAGGGATGTTTTTCCCGTTGGGCTACCATCAGTCGACTGCCGCCAAAGCCAACAGCTTCTGGCTAGGCAGATCCACAGAGATACGCAATCGCAATTTCTAACGACTACCTGATCAATCGACTGATGAAGCGATCAGTCGAGTGATCGCCGTGCGGAGTCGAGTGAGACTCCATTCTGTGCCCATCTTCGGCACGATCAGTCGACTGCCAGTATTGGCAGTCGACTGATTGCCTGATCAGTCGACTGCCAGCTCCTGGCAGTCGACTGATCGTCAGGGTTTCAACCTGACTCAGTCGAGTACCTGACCAGTCGACTGATACATCGTATCAGTCGACTGATACTCATCAAGTATGAATAATTCATACTTGATTTTACTCCCTAGACCTAGACTCAACCTTCTAACTCTTCCTTAAGCCTTGCGCCTCCAGGATCCCTCCGAGTCTGCGACTTGTTCATCCTTTACGCTTTGCTTCCAAGAGCTTCCTTCGGTTTTGTCATGTCTTGGGTTTCCCTTTGCCAAAGCGTGCTTGGACTTTACGCCGCCAAGACTACATGCTTGGACTTACGCTGCCAAGACTTGCCTTTGGACTTCCTTTGCCAAGATCACACTTGGACTTTGTCTTTACCAAGTCTTCATACTTGGATTTTTTTCTATCACTTAAACACGTTCACAATTAGATCACAAAGCATTGCCTAACTTAGATGATTATCCAAACATCAACACATATAAATGCTTGGGGCATTGTTGCACCAACACAATTTACCGATCCCGAGTTTGAGAAGGTTCAATTTACCGATGATGAACAAGAGCAATTTTTGACAACTGACATGTAAAGAAGTATCGGAACTTCCAAGGTTCGGAAACCTTTACCTTTAAAATCATCAATTTTTACTAAACATTTTGAGAAAGACATTTTTCCCTTTGTAGAAATGTGAGCAAAATGCAAATATGATAATGTCTCGTATAAATTCCAATCGGACGATAATTACGGGTCATTAAACCGACACATCAAAATAAATCACCCAACAGAATTTAGGATCGACCGTTCTCAAATGCAACTTTCCAAATTTTTATCATCCACCGAAGGTATAGATACAAGTTTATTCAATATTATGATATTAAATTAAGAGAATCATTAGCTAAATTTATTTTTATAAAACATCTTTTATTTAGTTTTGGGTCTAAATTCACTTTTGAAGATATTTGTCAAGAATCTCTAAATCCATCTGCTAAACGTATTCCACAAACTACATTTACTCACCAATTAAAAAATTAACAAGATAAGAAAAAAATTAATTAAATAATAAAGAATTTTTATGTCCAGATATTTAGATTAATCATTGGAATTTCTATATAAGTGTGACCAATCATTGGATCGACAACTCCTGGACAATCTAAAAACGTTTATTATCATATCGAGTTTTCGATGAATCACACATTGTCCACAATATTTCTTAATTATTATATTTAATTTTAGAAGAATATGGATGAACTAATTAAATATTTTCAATTTCATTTGATAATGCTAGTTCTAATACTTAAATTAATTTATCAGCCTATTATTGATGGTGCATTTTTTTTTCATATTCGTTGTGTATATCATATTTTAAATTTATGTGTTCAAGATGAATTAAAAATTTTATAAAATAAATTAAAATTGATATTTCTTATTTATTGTCACATCCTAAAAAAAATATGGAACCGTCATATTAGCGACCCCTCTTAGCTGCCCTTACCGAAGAGAAAGGTAAATCAGACGGGTGCTAGCGTAGGCTGCCTTAACATACCCAACATCCCAAGGGACCGATCCTCATTTGGGAAAAAGTTCATAAATATGTCATAGCTAGGGATCGACAACTCCTAATCACATCATAATATAATGAAATAATGGAATAAATTTTATAAAATTAATGGAATGAGACCTAAAAAATTCCATATAATATACAAATACATTGAAATTCAACATATCAATTACTATAAAATTCATTTTCAATATAGAAAATTATTACGTTCATTTTCTCAAGTTGTTAATAATCGTAATATATATTTATTTTCACATCAATGAAATATATACAGTAGTATTTGCGAAATTTTAATAGTATTTAATGATGCAATCGAATAATTTTCCAATATCAATTATCCTACTTCTCATTTAATTATAATATTTTTTTTGTAATATAGCTTTAATTTTAAATGAATATATATTAATGATAAATTTTTATCTCATTGTGTATTAATAATGGAAGCAAAATGGGAAAAAATATTTTTATTATATTCTTGATATTTATTTAGTTGTATTTACTTTAGACTCCAGACTAAAATTAGAAGTTTTATACAAATTATTAGTTATATATTGTGATGTTTTAATTAATAAAAGATTATTCTTCTCCTAATCCTACTATTATAGTAGGAAATATTAGAAATAATTCATATAAAATTTATAAAGAATATAATTTAAAATATGAATTATATAGTAGTGCACTTGAATTTCGAAATATTAGTAGTAGTAATATAAAATTAACAATAGCACAACTTTTATTAAAAGAATGGATGAAACATTTACGAGGATCTTCAAGTTCTAGATAGAAACTTAAGAATTATTCAACGACTTCTTTTTATTTTAGTGATATAGATAGCGATGTAAATTTTGATATTTTATGATGGTGGTCGCAGAAGACTCAAAGTTTTCCTATTCTCTTCATCATCACAAAAGAAATCTTAGCTTGTCTAGTGTCAACCGTCACCGTAAAATAGATGTTTAGTTCTGGAAGGAACATATTGAATGAACGATGTTCTATTTTATCCCCAGATTTTTTAGAAGCACAAACATTACTTGATGATTGGATAAACCCCAAAAAAATAATACAAGGAATGCAACTTTCTAAGAGTGAAGCAAAAGAGTTTGATACCAAAGGAACTACCTCTGCTGGAGCGAAAAATTAAAGAGAATAACAACATCACTTCCTAAGATAATAAGGGTAAAAAGATAGCAGAACTATGTGAACTTTGATTCCTTTATACCTTAACGCTCTGTTTACAAGGAGGTGAGGGAAGGGGAACTTTGAACATTGTTTGGAAAGGAGTGAGGGAAGGAGGGAAGGGTAAGTTTTAACCTTCCTTATTCATAAAGAGGAAGATTTTCTTACACCCCAATTTGAGATGTAAGGGGAAGGAAAATTTAAATATTTTTTATTCCAATTTTATTTCTATTTTAATATATTGATTCCCAAATATATCAAGCAAATTCATCAAAATTATTTAATTTCTTTAACCTAAGCTTTCTCAATTTCTCCCACTGAGCATGCATGACCTTTCCACTCCTTTCCTCTTCGCAACAAAATCTCTGCTCGTCAACAAGTAAATTTTTTCCTTTGTTCAATGTCGACGAGAAGGCAATGAGAGCCAGTTAGCAAGGCAATGAGGGGAGGTTGCTACCTCACTAAGTAATGAGCGGTCATTAATTTTACCTGCAGCCAACTCTTGAGTGGTTGCATCACTATAAGAAAAATAGAAAATAGCGACGAATTTTTAGCGATGAAATAGTAATTCATCGCTAAAACTAGATATTTGCGATGAAATAATATATCATCACAAAATAATCTTATATTTGCGACGAAATATAACATTTCGTCGCTAATATACTATATATTGACGACGATATAAACATATTCGTCGTAAAATAATACTTAGCGATGAATAAATATAGAATCATCGTAAACTACTTCGCGACGAACTATTAGCATTCGTCGCAAATTATTCAGTCGAGCTGCCAGTCGAGTAAATGGGATTCTATGGCCGGTCGAATGTCAGACAGTCGAGTCGTCAATCCTGCTAGTCGACTGAATCTTAGCGACGATATATTTAAATTTTGTCACAAACAAATCAGTCGAGCCTCTAGTCGAGTTAACTCGATTCTGTAACTGTAGTCAAATTACTGGTAGTCGAGTCATCAATCGCACTAGTCGACTGATGATCAATATTAGTGATGAAATATTAAATTTCATCACTAAAGTAAAATACATTAGCGACGAATGTTAAAATTCGTTGCTAATATTTATTATATTAGCGATGAATTTTGTTAATTCGTCGGTAATAATCACGCATAAAACCCTCGCTTGCGCTCAATTCCCCCATTCTCTCGGTGCGACTCCATCTTCCGGCGATTTCCCTGCTCTCCGGTGATTCTCCGACGACAAGCTCTGCTCGAATCTTCCTTCATCTCCGTGCTCCGGCTTCGGCTCTGGCTTCTCGTTGGTGTGGCGTGTGACTTGTCTTCTTCGACGCGTGTGACAGCTCCTCGATCTCTTCCGGCGATTCTCCGGCTCGACAGCTGCTTTGGCGGGTTCTTCTCCAGCTCTGGCTTCTTCTCAGCGCCGTCTCAAGCTCGTCCTTCGACGCGAAGACTTAGGTTTATCCGAATTCTTTCTTCAAAATTTTACAATAAATTTAGGGGGTTTTTATATTGTTGTTATGATTGTTATGATTAGATGATAAATTTAGAGTTTTGTTATACTCAGACGATGAATTTAGGGTTTTGTTAGGGTTTAAGGTTATTGTAGATTATATATACGGTTGGTAGCGTTTTGTTAGCGATGAGACGATGAATTTAGGGTTTCTTTTTATCATTTAGATTTGGACGTATTCATGATAATTAATCAAGCAATAACTTATTGCCTAGATGATACATTTGAAGATATGTTGTCAATTAGATGATTTTAGGAGTATTTTGCGATTAGAGGATAAGTTTAGGATTTTCTAATTTTTAGATTATAATGTTCGATGATAAACATAGGGTTATAATGTAAATTGTAGGTTATGTTGTGTGAGGTTAAGATTATAAATTGTGTGATTATTTTGTATGTGATAACTAAATTTGAGTTGGTAAATTCCTTTTATTGAAAATTAACATCAAAATTATTGTATATATGTTTAATCAGGATTTAAGAATATGGATAAAAGGTGGATAATGATTCGGAATCAGATTAGTCTTGAATATATCAATGGGTTAAATCAGTTTATAAATATTGTAGAGAATTACATGATCAGTTTGAATTTATCAAAAATTCATTGTCCATGTTGACGGTGTGACAATTTGTTTCAGTATGAATTGGATTATGTGCGAGGACATCTTTATAGGTGGGGTTTCGATAGATTATATAAAGTATGGAACTTTCATGGAGAAGTTTCTACATCATCCGATAGTATAAATATTATCAATCAAGATGAGAATGATTTTGATGTTGAAGTAGATGATTTCGAAGATGATTTTGAAGACATGTTTACTGATTTACAAAATGTAGAAAATATAACCAAAAACGAGCCTCAATCAGATGATATAAATGTAAACACAAATGCAAATGATTGTAGACGAAGTTATATTTCAACGTTGGAAGAAACACAAAAAGAACTCTATCCCAATTGTACTAAATTTTCGGTTTTCGATTTTGTGGTGAAGTTAATGCATGTGAAGGTGTTAAATGGATGAAGCAATAAATCTTTTGATATGTTACTTTATTATTGCAAGAGGCATTTCCTAAACTGAATGCGATTCCAAACTTTTATTATGAAGCCAAAAAATTATTAAAAGAGTTAGGATTGACATATGAGAAGATACATATCTGTAAGAATGATTGTATATTATTTTGGGAAGAGCATGAGAATAAGGATGCATGTCCAGTATGCAAGGAACCCAGATACAAGTACGAAGGAATGAATAAGAAAAAGAATCCTCATAAAATTCTTCAATATTTTTCTCTGAAATCGAGACTTAAGAGGTTGTTTATTTCGAAGCATACGGCCAAAGAGATGAGATGGCATAAAGAAAAGCGAGTTGAAACATATGGTGTATTAAAACACCCAGCTAATAGTGAAGCTTGGAAAGAATTTTCCAATGCACATAAAATATTTACAGGTGATCCACGAAATATTCACTTAGGATTGGCTACTGATTGGTTTAATCCATTTGGAAACATGTCAAATGCTTATAGTATGTGACATGTTATACTTGTGAATTATAATTTGCCACCATGGAAAATGATGAAGCCACCATATATGATTATGTCTCTTTTAATTCTTGAGCCTAAATCACCTGACAAAGAGATAGATGTATACCTACGACCTTTGATAAACGAACTGAAGGAGCTCTGGGATGACAGAGTGGAAGCATATGATGCATCAACTAGACAAGTATTTCAATTACATGCTACTGTAATGTGGATCATTTACGACTTTCCATCATACAGAATAGTTTCTGGATGGAGTACAAAGGGCTATAAGGCATGACCAGTATGTCTGAATGAAACCAAATCTCAAGGATTAAAGAGTAAATTATGCTACACATGTCATCGTCGATTCTTGGATGTGCATCACCCATGGCGTAGAAATAAAGATTTCAATGGAAAGGTTGAAAAAGAAGGACCACCACGATTAATGAATGGATATGAGATTTTATCGCAGTTACACGCATTGCCCCCAGTGACATTCAGTAAGCATCCCTTATTCAGTAAAAAATGACAGCGATCTTCAGATGATACAGATTGGGTAAAGAAGTCTATATTTTTTGAGTTACCATATTGGTCAGGTTTAAAGTTGAGACACAATTTAGATGTGATGCATATTGAAAAGAATGGTTGTGATGCTTTAATTGGCACATTATTAAATATAGATGGAAAGTTAAAGGACACTCTCAAAGCAAGATTAGACTTGCAAGATATGGGGATAAGGAGTGAGTTGCATTTATAGTCGGTAGGAGACAGATTCAAGAAGTCGTATGCAAGTTACACGTTGACATTGGAAGAAAGGCGTGAATTTTGTCAATTTTTGAAATCAGTTAAGTTTCCAGATCTAATATATCTAGACATGTGAATGCGAATGAAGGAAAGATATATGGACTAAAATCACATGATTGTCATGTATTGTTGCAAAGAATACTTCTAGTTGCTGTACGTAAATTTTTCCCAAAGGACATATGTAGCCCACTGATTGAGCTATGTGATTTCTTCAAAAAGATCACTACAAGATCTTTACACATAGTGGACATATGTAAAATGGAGGAGAAAATAGTCCTAATATTGTGTAAGATGGAACGAATATTTTCTCCAACATATTTTGACATTATGGTCCATTTGACAGTCCATTTACCTCGTGAAGCTATGTTGGCTAGGCCAATTTCGTCACGATGGATGTATCCCTTTGAGTGATATTTAGGAAGGCTAAAAAAATATATTCGTAATAAAGCACGACTTGAAGGATCTATTGCAGAGGGGTATATTGTAAATGAGGCATTGACTTTTAGTTCATTATATACGAGTTAGATTGAGACAAGTTTTTCTAGGCCAGAACAGAATAAAGATGTCCAACCATCAAAATGAAAATTAAGTGTTTTCTCACAGAAAACAAGAGTCTTTGGCAACCAACAAAGTCTAAAATTGTCATTGTCATTGTTTAAGAAAGCACATTGGTACATTCTGAACAATTGTAAAGAAGTCGACCGATATCGAAAGTAAGTGTTTACATTAAGTTATTAATTTAATTCTATTTCATTCACAGAGTTTAAATTGATTAAGTTTTATACAGTGAGCATCTACAAATTGTGTCCCAAAAGGTTCATGCTGATCAAGTGATGCAAAATCATGAGCGAGATTTCCCACTGTGATTTAAGGATAAAATTGTAACGCTAAAAAATTTAACAAATTCAGAGATCACAGATGAGTTCTATTATTTAGCAATGGGAACTGATGCTAAAGTTCAACTATATGATGCATGCATAGTAAATGGGATTTGATATCATACGACGTCCCGTGATTCATGCAGAACTACTCAGAATAGTGGGGTCAGTGTATCATCCTCTGACGATGGGGATAATTTGGATTTTTTTGGTGTGTTGAAGGATGTGGTCCAAATATTTTACTCTTTTAGGTATAAAGTTCAATTATTTTGGTGTGAATGATTCCAATGTAATCTAAAAAAGAAATCGTTGGTGGAAGAGTATGATCTCACATGTATTGACACTTCTAAAATATGGTATGATGATGACCCATTCATTTTGGCAAACCAAGCAAATCAAGTGTATTATTTGAATGATATCAAATGTAGAGGTCATTGGAAGATCGTGCAAAGGGTTCACTACCACGATATATACGAAGTAACTGAAGTTGATGAAGTATCTGAAGATTTTGAGGGTGGTAATATCTTGATCATGGAGTTAAACCAAAAGATTTCATCCAATGATTCAACTTCAGTAGTCGGTGAAGACTTAGCAATAACTCAAATTTGTCGATTAGATGTTGAGCATCACCAAATTAATATGACAAATGCACAAGTGGATCTAGATATGGGTGCTCAAAGTAATCGTATTGTCGATGGGGAAGATAGTGAAATTGACAGTGAGGCGGATGATTATTTATTCTTTTTAGATGATGATAGTGATTAGATGTATTTATATGGTATTTATATTGTTCTTCATTTATATTTCATGTATTTAATATAATCTTTTATTATACGTCAATCTGTATATAATGCTTATGTCACAGCTATGCCGCCTAAGAGAATTGAGCACCCCCCAGTTGTGCCTATGTCTGACGATGACAGTGCTCCTGCTCCTACTAGTTAGCTATGTGGTTTTAAGTATATATATTTGTTTCCTATATATTTAACTTGTTAATTGTTAACATTCTTTGATTTACAGTTCATTCGATACGTAGAGAGACATGAGACACACACTCCGATCGGCTCCGACGACAAGTCGAGGAACGAGGTAGATTACCCATTACATTTTGTAAGAGTGATGGTCACCCTATCGGGACCAATGCAGCAACTTTTATGACAGAGTTGTCAATTAAGAAGTTCACTCCCCTACAAGCTAAGAGTTGGAAGCATATCCCCGTAGATAATAAACAGATGATATATGACTGATTATCTGTAAGTACGAGTACTTTGATATTTAAAGAATCAACCATCATTCGTTATTAAAATTTAATATTGGTATTTTTTTAGGCTACTTTCGATATTAGCTTTGCCGAGGAGGCAACGTCGGTAAGGAAGGAGACTGACAGATTAATGAGTGCAAGGTATAGAGATAATCGAAATAAAATGCACACTCATTAGAGTCTACTGCATCTTCCCCCCACTGAGCGGCGACATCATATATCGAGAGAGTTTTGTGAGATGCAAGAAGATTGGAACTATATGTGCGATCTATTTGAATCAGAGAAATTTTAGGTAACTCAATCTATACCAATTATCTGAGTTATATAAAAATTAAAATATGTGCAACTCATGTTTTCAGTTTTATCTTAACAAATTTTGATATTGTAGACCCGATCAGCAATAAATGCCCAAAATCAAGCACAATTACCATTTACCCATCGAGGTGGCTCAAAATCATTCATCCAGTACAGTTATGACGGTGTAAGTATAAATTTTATAGGTACAATATATTGGTTAGTATTTTTAATATTAACACATTATAATATTTTTCAGATCGATTAGTCTCAGAGAAAAGATTGGATTACTATCTTTAATACAACCCACTGTATCTCGTCAAAAGGATGGAGTGGGGAGAGAGCCAAGGCTGCATACATAAGATATAATCCATAAAATTTAGTAAAGTTATTTTTAAATATTAGTAATTATTTGTAAACATATTGATAATGTGTTTTGTTATTCTTAGGGTTAAATGGTGAGACTGCGGGATGAACACATCCAGTCACAAGAAATCGGAGATGACATCGATGCAGTTCAGATTGCAGATCAGGTGTGTGATCAAGTACTCGATTTTCACTTTGGATATATTAGAGGACTTGGAAGTGGGCCAAAACCAGTTAGATTCACTTCTTTAGATGCCAACTCCTCCTCCAGAACAACTAACGCAGCACTGCGTGAACAACTTCAGTCCACCCAAGAGGAGCTAGGAAACACTCAAGCTCGATTAGCTAGCACCCAAGATGAGTTGGTGTAAGATATGGTAAAAAAAAATCATCATGGTTAGGACTTTAATTAAAACCTAACCTAGGTTTTAATTGATATGGGTTAATTGGAGCTAGGGATTTAGGCTTATAGGATTTTTAAACCCAACCCGATATGAGGAAACTCGATCCGTTTCCTTCCCACTAATGCCCAACCTTATTATTCCCATTCTTCCGTTTCCTCACCATACGCACGCCGGTTCCTTTCCTTCGGTTCCTCTTCCTCTTCACCGAACTCCCTTAACTCCCGAGCGTTCCTCTTGCATTGTTCTTCCTTCCGCAACTCCTTACCGCATCTCCGTTTCTTCTCATGGTGACACCCTCTGCCTCTCCTCTGCAAGCAGTGACAGGCCTTCTCGTCACTCTTTCCTTCTTCCTCCTCGAGTTCTTCTTCCTCGTTGCAAAAGGCTGTGCTTGGACCAGCCTTGATGATTCCTGCGGATGAGCGACAGCAGTGAGTGAGGAGTGGCGGGGGAAGCGTGCATCGGCGACAGCCACACCTTGATCTGCTCGGAGCCCACGGACATGTCGACGGTGAGGGTGCACACGGCTGGGAGTCTACATCAGCGGCAGCTTCACCCTGATAGGTTCGGGAGCCGTGAGTTCTACCAGAGCAAGGGGTTTTCTTCCGGTGAACAAGGCAATTAGGAGGAAAATGAGGGATGCCGGTTCTGTGGATTGCACTGTCGGTGGTCGCTGGAGATAGGTAAGCGCTGCTCCTCTCCTTACTTTGGACGAAATCTAGGTTCAAGATGGGATTTTTCCTTCACTAAGCTTGATTTTTTTTTGATGAAAGGTAAATATATATCATCAAAGCAAAGCACAAGCATACAAAAACTTGGGGTGCATACTCATGTCATGTCTGATGAAGTGTCAGATCTGAGATGTATCCCTGGGGGTGTACATGTGCTCTCATGGGTACCTCCCGTGTCATGTGCACTAAAACTCTTTCATGAGTACATCCCTCACATGTATCCTGTATCCATGCATACTCTCCATCTTCCTCCGTGTCCGTCCGCATCCAACTCTCCATGTGTACCTCCTTGCCTTGTCCATGCATGATGACCCTCCATCGTTTATCACTTTTGGCAAGTGATCATCCATCAACGGATTTGCTTCATCTTTACCGTAGTCGTTTACTACTGACTAGATAGGTCATTCAGGTGGACCTATTCACCCCTATTAGGCTTATTGGCCAAGCCTCAGCCATAAACGGATTTGCAGTGTCTTTACCGCAGCCGTTTACTATGGACTAGATAGGCCTTTATCGGCGGCCTATTCACCCTCAATTTTGTTTTTTATTTTTTTTATTTTTTTTTGAACCAGTGCCCTAGACGCTATAGTGGCCTAGTTGTAACAGTGCCCTGGCTGTCGCTTGGGCCCACACTGATGGTAACCGCCCTGGCTCTGGAGGCTCTCGCATCGCCTTGGAGTCACTAGAACTACCTTGGTCTGAGGGAGCCACCCCTGTTGCTGCGGGGAAATCGGTCTAGGGGAGCTAATGGAGGCTGAGTGCCCTGGACGCAAAAGTGCCCTGCCCATCGCCTGGACTGCCCTGGACACAAAAGTGCCCTGGATCAATCTGGACTGCCTTGGATGCTACAGTGCCCTGGAATCCATCACTTGGATGAAGTTAGACCACCTTGCTGCTGGACCGCCACGCAAAGCGCCTGTCGGCTGCCTCAATCCTCATCGGAACTGATGGATCGCCTGTGTAGACCACGGACATGGCGGCACTGCGTCGAGAGGTGCCCTGGACAGTGCCCTCGTTGTCTGCGCAAAACTTCCCTGGCCATGCAAGACCACTCTGCCTTTGGAGTAAAACCACCCTGTTGCCCTTGCGGAAAACCTCCCTACTAATCTGTCAAGTTTTTTTTTTAACAGTGCTCTGGACGCTACAGTGCCCTGGCCATAGCCAAAGTGCCCTGTCCAAGGGAACATGTCTACGCAAAATTGCCTTGGCCATGCAAGGCCACTCTGCCTTTGGAGTAAAACCACCATGGTCTCCTTGTGGAAAACCACCCTACTAATCTGCCCTAGATGTTACAGTGCCCTGGCCATAGGCAAAGTGCCCTGTCCACGGGAACGTGCCCTGGCCAAGGGGAAGAGGAAAGTGCCCTGTCCAAGGGAAAAAGTGCCCTGGCCAAGGGGAGGGGCAAGGAAGTGCCCTGCCCAAAGAAAAGAGGAAGGTGCCTTGGGTCGAGACACAGTGCCTTGGCCAAGGGGGGGGGGGGGGAACCGAAGGTGCCCTGTCCAAGGGAGAAAGAAAGTGCCCTGGCTAACGGGGAGGTGCTCTGACCAAGGGGCAAAGTGCCCTGGCAAGAGGGGGAAAAGGAGAGTGCCCTGTCCAAGGGAGAGAGGTAAAGTGTTGTGATCAAAGGGGAAAAGGGAAGTGCCCTGGCCATAAGGGAACTGCCCTGGTCAAGAAAAGAGAGGGGGGGGGGGGGGGACGGGAAGTGCCTTGGCCTTAAGGGAACTGCCCTGGCCAAGGGGGGAAAGTGTCCTGGACAGAGATAAAGTGTCCTGTCCAGGGGGAGAAAGGGAAGTGGGTTGGGGCCTTGGGTGTTAGGGAACAAAGAAAAGAGGGAATCTATCAAGAGGGTTAGGGAGAATACGAGGGGAAAACTATTTTGGGGAAAATTTAGGCACTTGGATGAGGGGGGGGGGGGGGGGGAAGGGGTTGTTAGCAGGTGGAAAATTGCCCTAGCATTGGTTGGAAATTCCCTTGGAAGTGGAAGAGGAGACATAAACCGAACAGAAAAAGAAGGGGAGGTAGAGAAGAAAAGAGGGTTAAGGGGGGGGGGCTTGCCTTCACTAAGCTTGATTTGTCGATATGGCCAGTGGTCTCGTGCCGTGAACAGGGGATAAGGAGGAAAAAGGGGGCTACCGAGGGACTTCTAAGGCAGGTAAGTAGCATTTACAACTTTGGTTTTAGGTGTTATTCAGTTGATTGTTATTGTATTCAGTTCATAGTGGATTGTTGGTTGTGGTGGCTGTGAATAATGTCTGTGTGAGTTGTAAATGGCCGTGAAGGGCTGTGATGGAACTGTGGACGACGGATCAAGTGGTTAAGTTGTCTATTTGGGTTTTGTTCTATTGTGTGATGTGAATTTGGGGGTGAATGTGATTCGTGTGAATAAGTTGGGAGTTCAATAGAAGGAGCTAAGTTGGTGTGAATTGCCCATGAGTGATTTGGGGGTTTTCCTAATTCGTATTCGATAAAAAGGATGCGAATATAGGAACGATACAGTAATAAATAGTATGTTGTCGTGTGCTTGAACTCAATGCATATTATGATTTGTGCAGGACGTGGATACGAGGTAGGACCGCGACCGTAAAGATTCCATTATTTCGAACGTTATATCAGGTGGGTAATTTCCAACCTTGGTCAGGTAGTAGCTAAACCCTGAAGTATATAACTTCATATTATTATCACTTTGACCTTAAATCCACTCTAGTTTTTCTAATATTGATACTTAGTCTTTGGCCTTAAATGCTCTATTATTGTTATCACATTTTCCTTCATCATGATTAGGAGTTACAGATGTGATGTAAGTAAACCTAGAATTGCTTAGTTATGTGCAAATAGTGGAGTACGAATGATGACCTGATTTATAAATTGGGTAAAAGGTCATCCGTGGGTAGGTAATGTCCTGAACGTAGGGTTGATTCCAATACCCTTAGGTTGCATATTCATTACCGATCATGTGTTGTATAAATGGTCATGTGAATCGTGAATAGTGTGTCGCTACGAATCGGTGGCCTAGCTTATTATGATCAGTTGAGTACGACTCTCTATAGGATAGAGAGTGTTATGATCAGTTGAGTATGACTCTCTGCAGGATAGAGAGTGCGTTGATCAGATTGGTATGACTCTCTGTAGAATAGAGAGTCTGTGATAGGATGTCTGTATGTGTGACTATGCATTCATGTCATTTACATGCATGCTGGCGATTAGGTCTCCCTTGTGGTTGAGAGGGTCGTCAGTCATCCTGCCACCACGGTTACTCATAGGACGAGTAACTGGTGTGAGGGTAGAGCATTTGATGTGCCGCACTCTACCACTATAGAAAGTGATAGTTGGATTTGCGTACAGTTGTCCTGCATGTGTGACACTCAACCACTCATGGATAGTGACTGTTGGAGTGGCCAACAGCAGGGACCCCCGTCGGGTAGCTTGCTCTTTACGCTTATATACTACTCGATCATACTGCCCACTCGGCCACTCGAGAGTAGTGGTTGGTGTTGAGTTGGGACAGTTATCATGTCGAGCCACCGAGGCCACACTGGGGTTGTGGTAACTTTAGGGTGAGTCGGCATGACCATGCATGCTGCATTGCCGTGTCTTATGGCATTATATATATATATATATATATATATATATATATACATGGATGATTTTGATTAGTGTATATATAGATGCAGTCTATATGTATGCTTATTTTGATGTTGCATTTGTTTATACTATGCTTGTTGCATTTATTTGTACATCATCATACATGCTACTGCATTTTCTATATGATAGTGTGTGGGATACCTATGTATGAGTTACATACCTTTGACCAATATCTTGAGATGATACGGGATGGACCCGGTTCATCGTTGTATTTGCCATAGGATGTTAGTATGGTGATTTGTCGCTTATAGAGTTAGATTTATTCTACCATGTTGTATATTGTGGATATATGCTCAGGTTGGATATATGTAGCGTGGCAGACTTTCAGGTATGTCTGCACTTTACACTGTTCATTTTGTTTAGGGAGTATATGCATGTATTTATATACTATGCTGGCGTATACCTGATGTACCTGTAGGTTATATTGTTGAATTACATATGATATTTGATATATACATGTTCTCTCATATTACCGCTGAGTTATACTCACCACCACGGACCCTGGGTTTTTCTGTCGCCCAGGTAACAAGTAGAAGTCTTCGTGATGGCTTGGAGCATCACTGACTAGCATCGTCTCATCTCAACTCCGAGGGTCCAAGCTTTTGGGTTTATCGTAGGTGTTTCATTATGGATTTGATTTTATATGATGATTTGTAGTGTTGGACACTGCTGTTGTTGTACCGTTCCTTTGGATTTTGTTACGGTGTTTTCTTAATTTGATGTTAGTCATACCGGTATGCATGGTGTGTGGTTTGTATAGTAGTTGTGTTAGTTCCACTGTGCTTTGTTACGTTGTTATGTTTGCATTTGTATATGTTATTATTATTGTGGGCCCAAGAGCCTTATATAAACAGGATATGTTGCCACGTACAGGGGAGATGTTATCCGTTTAATTTTTAGTTCAGCATACTCTCGGGGCGTGACAGTTGGCATCAATGAGATCAAGACAAGATATGTTTGAAGCAATTCTAAATTGGCTTGCACCTGGAGCATTACAATCATTAATGCATGAGTCATTTTCAGCTCCACCTCCTCCTCCACTTTAGAGTTTGTGAACATTTATATTTTGAGCTAGTGAAATTGTACTCGATTTGAATGTGTTTGCATTTTAATACTATGAATTTGTGAAAATGGATGTTTTGGACTTTAAATTTGATGTTATGTTAGTTGTTTTTAAATGTATATGTTGGTTTTATTTTTTTTTTATGAAAGGTAAAATATATATCATCAAAGAAATGCACAATCATACAATAGTCTAGGATTCATTCTCATGTCATGTCTAACGAAATGTCAGATTTGAGATGCATCCAAGGTGTGGCGTACATGTGCTCTTATGGGAACCAACTCTCTCACTTGATACATCCAAACATTCCTCACCATCATCCTTCTTGTGTCCCACTCATGTCAACGCCTCATGTGTACCATCCATGTCTCTATGTGCTCCTGTGTACTGTCTATGTCCACTCCTCCTGCATTCCTTCTTGTGTCGTCCTATCTTCTGGGCCCGTCTGCCTTTATGATCCTCCTATATTTATCACTTTTAGCAAGTGATCAGCTGATAACAGATTTACCATGTCTTTACCGTAGCCGTTTGCTACGGACTAAATAGGCCATTCAGGTGGACCTATTCACCTCTCCTAAGCTTTTTGGCAAAGCCTCAACCATAAACGGATTTGCAACGTCTTTATCGTAGCCGTTTGCTACATACTAGATAGGCCATTATAGGTGGACCTATTCACCATCCCTTACCAATATAGTAATGCCAAAACTTTCTAGGATTTTTTTTTTGAAATAGTTCTCTTCCCTATCATAGTACCCTGTGAAAGGAACTAGTGTGGACTGGCGTCTACCTTGGACGAGGTGAACCGGCCTGGGGAAGGGATAAGGAGAACCACCCTGGAGCAAGTGAGCTATCCTGGTCGAGGGTGAACCAGTCTGGAAAGCCCCAAAACTAGACTGAATCGGAGACTACCCTGGCAAAGCATCCTGCGTAGGGGTCCAGTGACTATCCTGGGCAAAATGAACCAGCCGGCCCAAGGCGATCCACCATGGAGCCGATGACTGGCTGCCCTGTCCGAAGGTCAACCATTCTGGAGAGGGGTAAGAGTTTCCTCCCTGATCGAGGTGAACCAGCCGAGATAAAGAGAGCCACCCTGGAGGCGATGAAACCCTGCCCCTGGGCGAGGCAATCTAGCCAGGACAAGGAGATCCGCCTTGGAGCCGAAGAGACTACCCTGTCCAAAAGGTAACTAGTCTGGAAGGATAGGGGGGGCCCACCCTGGAGTTGCGGAACCACCCTGATCGAAGATGAATAAGGGAGCGAGAGTTCCCTCCTAAACGCGGGAAATTGCTCTGGTCCAGGAAACCGCTCTGGGCAGGGTGTGCTAACCAAGGCAAAGGAAACCACCTCGAGCCAAAAGCGCTGATTTTTTGACACAGTCCCTTCAGATGAAACTACCTGCAATGTGGACGGAGCAGGGAACCGTCTGAAAGCGGGGGGCGCCTCGACAGTGAGCGAACCGATCGAGGAAGGAACCACCTCGGATCAGGGGAGTATTGCTCTAGCATGCATCTGCTGAACTGGCCAGGAAGCTGGGGAACCGCCCTAGAAAGGTCAGAACCACTCGAAAATTTAAGGATAGGGGGGAAACTGCCCTGGATCCAAGGAAAAGTGCCCTGGCCAAGGGGGGGGGAGACTTAGTCTAGAAAAGGGGGTGAGGTTTCCCTCCTGGACCAAGGGAGATGGCCTGCTGCCCTGGAACAAAAGGAACTGCTCTGGAAAGGCATAAATTGGCTTGGAATGAAGGGGAACTGGCCTGGAGAGAGAGGGGTGGGGGATTGAGGAGAAGAGGACCAAGGACAAAGAATAAGGAAAATGGAGAAAAACTACCCTGGCCAAGGGTGGGCTAGTCCGAGATCCACCCTGGACCAAGGGAGATAAACCAAGGAGATTGCCCTGGAAAAGCAACTGGCCTAGAAAGGGGGAACTGGCCTGGAAAATGCTAACTGTCCGAAAGGTGGAAAAGGCCATGGGCAGAAACTACCCTGGAAAGACAAAACTGGTCGGGAAAGGAAGTATGAGAACAAGGAACATGACCAAGGAAAAGTGGGGAGCGCAGCGGGAAAAGGTTAACTATCGAAAAGAGGGAAAAGGGTATGGCTAGAGACTACCCTGGAGAGACCAAACCGGCCGGGAAAAGAAGTGCGAGAACAAGGAATAGAACCAAGGAGAAAAAGAAGGAGAAGGAGAAGAGAGGGGGGGGTACTGCCTTGGTTTCACGTAATTCCTGCTGAGAACTGGAAATTGCAATCCTCCACTGCCCTGTATATATGAATTTGTATTTTGCGGAAGATCAGATCTCCTTCAAATCTTGCCCCTTCAAACCTACTGGAGTTTCTCGCCCTCCAAACAAAGTGGAGCAGTGCTGACATGGCAAGGTGGCAGGCACGGTTCAAACCAGTGGCTCTCCTGTACTGTGTTCTGAATATCCTTAGCATGTGGTGGTAAGTGACCATCTCTGCCCTCATCCACAGCCATCCTCTAACTTTCCCCCAAAGTTGCCTAACTGCCTCACATAGGAAGAAGACGTGATCCATTGTCTCCTCCTCCTGTTTACTTACACATCGCCTATCCTCTAGATAATCTTGTCTGGCTCATTCTGGGAACTTACCATGAGCTAACATCCACAGTGTAAATCCATGACTTGGCTGTATATCTTCCTGCCACACTGTCACCGCCCATGACTTCCTGGCCCCAGCATCCCTGAAGTGATCACATGCCCTCTTAACTCCACCCTTGCTCTGGCCGAACCATGTTGTTTCAGTTGTATGTTGTTAAGTTAAATTGTGTGGTTGATATTGTATTACAGGATTTCGAATACAAATAAAATGAATTTTATAAATATGTATTTTCATGGTTAGCGATGATTTTTTAATATTTTGTCGCTAACGGTCGATATACGACTTTAGGATTTTGAGGGTTAGCGACGAAATTTATAGTTTCGTCGCTAAATTTGGGGTATCAGTCGAGTCGCCAGTCGATGCGTTCGACTGTTGTAGGACTTTAGCGACGAAATTTATACATATTGTCGCAAAAGTATCTCCAGTCGAGGTGCTCCCACTTCTGTGGATGGCCAAAAAATAGATGTTAGCGACAAAATTTATTAATATCGTCACAAAAGTATCTCCAGTCGAGGCGCCAGTCGAAAGGCTCCCACTTTTGTGGCTGACCAAAAAATAGATTTTAGCGACGAAATAAGGTGTTTTCGTCGTTAACTTCCAGTCGAGTCGCTAGTCGAGTTGTGGACGATTGATGTTTAGTGACGATTATTTATATTTCGTCGCTAATATCGGTGATTTTTCTATTTTTCGGTGTCGAGAATTTGCGATGAAATCTTTATTTTTGGCGACATTTCTATTTCCATTGGTAATATTAACGATGAAAATATTTTAATTCGTCGCTAAATTGTCTTAGCGATAAGCTTATTACGACGATTCTAGCGACGAAAGTTTTTCGTCGTAAAATGTATTTAGCGATGAATATTTAGTATTAGGGACGAAAATAATTCGTCGCTAATTTCCCTTTTTCTTGTAGTGCATGCAAGGCTAGCTCTTGAGTGGTTGCATGTGAGGCCACCACTTCGCATGCGACCGATTTGTGAGCGACTGCACGCGAAGTAAGGGTATTTTTGTAATTTTATATATTTAACCTTCATTTCCCTCTCTTTCCTCCCAAATAGGGTACCATATTACGTTAATTAACAGTTCTAAAACCATGAACCGTAATCGTATTGGACAGTTAAAGTTAAGGGTCAATTTTTTACGAACCGTCGATTCCAAACCGTGGTCGAATCTACATGGTAGCATAAGCTGAAAATTCTGTCTACACTTAATGTGATTGCTTTTATAAGAATGAGATGATATCCTAATTACTGATTTGATAATTGCAACTCTGAATAATTACATATGCAAGTATAAAGGAGCAAGGTAGAATTAGTGATTTCGAAGAAGTGTAAATACAGAAAAACATGGATGACCAAATGACAAAATCAACTACCTTGCGAATTGAATTAGTCTCTAGAAACAGAAGGCAGCTCCAGATTTTGAGATAACTGCAAGTAGAAAGCAAAATAAAATGTGAACGGATGTAAGCAAAGTTACAGTCTATGACACCAAACCAAACAAGAAGAAAATTTTGATACTGCGTGGTCAGTAATCACTCTATCTATTGAAAAATAGTTTCTTGATCAATGTCAAAAGGAAACTGACTATTGGCCAGAGTCTAGATGTTTCTTGAAGATTTCATATGAGTCCATACACATTATCAAGGATTTTAATACTTTCACTGAACTTACAAATAAAATAACAACAGTTGACATGTCCAGTTGACTATCATATTGCCCATTTGTTGCCACTAAATCTAACAGATGGGCCTCATGTTCCTTCAATAAAGTAAATAAAAATTGAAAACCTTTATGGCCAGTATAAGTGTAGATAAGCGAGCATTCAGGGGGAAACGAATATCATCTTTAAAAATTGCTTACTCAACATTGTTCCCAATTTGGTTAATTTTTTTTTTAGTATTTTACATTTAAACATTAGCCCAACTACAAACCACCTAATCAACGAGATGTAAGCAGCAACAACAACACACCAAAACAATAACAAAATCTTATTAGGTGGGGTCGGCTATATGGATCATTCTACGTCATTGGATTCTATTTCCTACTATATCATCATCTATATTTAAATAAATTTTATCTTATCTTATTGTTGCTAACCAATTCTTTTTTGGTCTTCCTCTTGATCGTCTAATATGTATATTTGTCATCGTTTCACATCACTTAACTGGAGCATTTATTGGTCGTCCAAGTACATGTCTTGACCATCTTAAACGTATCTCTCGGAGCTTTTCTTCAATAGATATAACACCGACTTTTTCTCTAATGCTCTCATTTCTTATTCTATCTATCCTTGTATGTCCGCACATCCACCTTAACATTCTCATCTCTGCAACTCTCATCTTTTGCTCATGTTCTAGAGTCGTAGCCCAACATTCAGCGTCATATAACATAGCAGGTCTAATCGCTGTTTTATAGAACTTCCCTTTAAGTTTTAAAGACACTTTACAATCATATTAAACACCTAACATTTTCCTCCATTTCAACCATTCTGCTTGTATTCTATGTAAGATATCTCTCTCAATCCCTCCATCATATTGCAAAAATGATCCTAAATATTTAAATCTCTCAGTTCTAGACAACTCGCGTCATCTCCTATCTTAACACTTGTCTCATTGCGTCTAATATTGCTAAACTTAAATTTCATATATTCTGTCTTTACTCTACTAAGCCTAAAACTTTTCACTTCTAGTATTTTCCACCAATATTCTAGTTTAACATTTATTCCTTCACGTGTCTCATCTACCAAAATAATATCATCTGCAAACAACATGTACCATGATACTGTGTCTTGAATGTGTCCAGTGAGTTCGCCCATAATTAGTGTAAAAAGATAGGGACTTAAAGTTGATCCTTGATGTAACTGTTATTTCATTAAAAAAAAAAGAGAGAGCACACATTATTACATGGAAGACCTCCTATTTATATGCAAAGTTAGAGCCTATTCAATGGAATAAATCAAATCCTATCTTAAGAATAAATCAAACTCTATCCTAGGAAATAATTATCCCTAACCATATTTAGGGATAACAAATTATACCTAGCCATATTTACAATATTCTAACACTCCCTCTCAAGCTGAAGAATATAAATTATATGCACCCAGTTTATTACATATGTAGTTAATTCGGGGACCTCTCAGTGACTTAGTAAATATATCTGCTAGCTGATCATGTGAGTTAACAAAACTAGTAGATATTTCTCCAGATATGACTTTCTCTTTGACAAAGTGACAGTCGACTTCAATATGCTTTGTCCTATCATGAAAAACTGGATTTGAGGCAATATGCATAGCGGTCTGGTTATCACATATAAGTGTCATTTGTGTAACATCTCCAAACCTTAGCTCATGAAGCAACTGTTTGAGCCATATAAGCTCTTGACAAGCTATGACCATAGTTCGATACTCTGCCTCTGCGCTGGATCTCACAACAACATTTTGCTTTTTTACTTTTCCAAGAAACAAGGTTATTTCTGACAAATATACAAAAACCAAAAGTAGATCTCCTATCAATGGGAGATCTTGCCCAGTCTGTATCAGAATACCCTATGACTCGAGTATGTCCTTTATCTTCGTACAAAAAACTCTTTCCTGGAGAGCCTTTGATATATCGAACAATGTGAATCACAACATCCCAATGTTCTTTGCATGGAGAGTTGAGAAATTGACTTACTTTAAATGAGATATCTGGACGAGTAATAGTAAGGTAACTTAGTCTCCCTACTAATCGCCTATATCATTCAGGATCTGGTAGAGGTTCCCCCTGATTTGGTAAGAGCTTGATATTAGGATCCATAGGGTTGTCAACTATCTTTGAGTTTAACATTCCTGTTTCTTCTAGAATATCCATTGCAAACTTCCTTTGGGATATAATGATCCCATTTCTAGACTGTGCTACTTCTATCCCCAAAAAATATTTAAGTCTGTCGAGATCCTTTATCTGAAAATGTTTGAAAAGATATTATTTCACCTGTGAGATTCCGAAATGATCACTACCTATGATAACAATATCATCAACATAAACCACTAGGTAGATGCAACCAGTAGATGAGTGGCAATAAAAGACAAAATGGTCAGCTTCGCTCCGAGTCATGCCGAACAGTTGAATTACAATATTGAATCTGCCGAACCATGCTCTGGGTGACTGCTTGAGACCATATAAAGATTTTCGCAAGTGACACACAAGATTAGAAGACTCCCCCTGAGCAAAAAAACACGGAGATTTCTCCATGTAGACTTCTTCAAGCAGGTCACCATGTAAGAATACATTCTTGATGTCCAACTGATAAAGAGGTCAGTGTTGAATTGCAGCAATTGACATGAATAAGCATATAGAGGACATATTGGCAACAGAAGAAAAAGTGTCCCCATAATCCAATCCGAAGATATGAGTATAGCCTTTAGCAACGAGACGTGCCTTAAGCCGATCAACCATTCCGTCTGGACCAACCTTCATCGTATATAGCCATCGACAACCAACAACTGACTTTCCTGGTGGTAGAGGAATAAGGTCCCAAGTCCCATAGCTCCGTAAGACACTCATTTCGTCTAGCATAGCCTGTTTCCATCCAGGATGGGCAAATACATCTCCTGTAGTCTTCGGAAGAGGAACAGACGACAAGGAGGAAAGACAAGAATAATAGGAAGGAGAAAGACGATGGTAACTCAAAGAAACATAATGAGGAGAAGGATTACGAGTGGAACGTATACCTTTCCGAAGTGAAATGGGAATATCATAGTCAGAAGACTGGACCAGAGGAAGGAGCAGAGGACCTAGCTCCAGAGGTGATTCCATGGCAAAGTCAGTGTTGGGCGGCAACAAAGTAGAATGAAGATGACGCTGATAAACCTGCAACGAAGGAGGAATTGGGACTGAGGGTGATAGAGAATCCTCTAGAGGATAAAAGATTGGTATAGGCATAGAAGGATGAAACTCGGACGACGACTCGGAAGACCCAAAGAAAGGAACCAAATCAAAAAACATGACATCATCAGAGATGAAATACAGACGAGAGTAGGAGAATAACACTTGTACCCTTTCTGAGACCATGGGTACCCAAGGAAAACACATTTATGCGATCGAGGAGAGAATTTATTAATGTCAAGATCAAGAGCATGAGCAAAACATGTAGAACCAAAGATCCTAGGTGGTAAAGGATGAAGGGACTAATCCGGATAAAGTACATGATGAGGTATTTGACCCTGCAAAGTAGATGAAGGCATGCGATTGATGAGATAACATGTAGTAAGTACGACGTTGCCCAAAAAATGAAGCGGAACATGAGAGTGGAGGAGAAGAGTCCGGGTTCTCTCGAGAAGATGGCGATTCTTCCGTTCTGCAACTCCATGTTGGGAATCGAATCGGTACAAATGGCCGGCTAGAGGGGGGTGAATAGCCCTTTTCGTTTGATGTCGTAATTCACTCGTCTACAAAACGTTAGCGCAAGCAGAAGTAATAAACTAAGACAAGCAAATAGAAATAAAACAAAGACAATACAAACACCGAGATGTAACGTGGTTCACAGCTACGCCGCTAATCCACGGTCCGATTCGTCCACGGTGAATCACTCCGCAATCTATCCACTAGATCTCTCCTTTGCACAAAGCTAGGTGGAGGTAACCTCTTTACACAAAGATCACTCTTCTACAATGGAATGAAGATTAGAGCAAGTAGAAGAGTGGAAAATCGTTTAGGGCACTTTGGGAGTAGTTGGGCGTTCAAGCATTAACCCCCCAAAGCCCCATCCCCTTCCTTTTTATAGAGGAAGAGGGTTTCTTCTCGTTGACACAGGAAGCGATCGATGGCACCCATCGATCGGTGTCTTTGAGCCGCTGCAATAACGGCCGCTTTCCACGTTGGATACTATCGGTAATCACGACATCGGTCGGTGATGGCACCCATCGATCGGCCCGATGTCAACCAGTCGAGTCCTCAACGAGGTCGACTCCGATACGTGCTCGTGCGGTGACATCGATCACGCCGTCCCTTAGCAATCGGCCGATCAAGACATCGATCGGCCCCGCCATGTCGGCGATCGATCAACTTGATTGACCACATTAGACCGGTCGATCGAACCATCGACTCGGAAGCGATCGGCGTGACATGGCGGTCGGAGTGGTCGGGAAAACTCATCCGACACTTGGCCAAATGGCCAAGTTTCACCTAAGAGCTACCCTTCCCGGGTTACAATCGCTCACTCTCATCCCTCGGAGTCCCTCGCCTTCGAAGTTCTCTTCGTTCGCGGCCACGTCCCTCGGCAGCATCAGACACACGGCTCTGCAATGCTCCTTCGCGTCTCTTGCCTCGAAGTCTACTTCCTCCGGCTTCACTCCAAGCTCCTCGTCCGGCGGTCTCTCGGATGCTCCAAGCACACGGCTTCCGCAAAGCTATCCTTCACCGACTCAAGGCACGAGTCATGAGATGTGAAACTCGCCATGGCTCCATGTGCGAATTATTAAGTCCTGCACGACTTCAACGCACATATCAAATCAGCATATCAAGCTAACTTAAACCCTTTGCCACATCATCAAAACCATATTACGGCAAGAGATTGCCCTAACAATCTCCCCCTTTTTGATGTGTGGCAATCCGTTTAAGTTAGGTAAAAACATTTGATATAAATTTAAAGGAAAGAAAGCATGTAAACATAATCATGATATAACAACATGCAACTCCCCCTTAATCCATGAAACTCCCCCTTAATTTCTCCCCCAATTTCTCCCCCTATCATAATTAACTTAAACATAATCATTTCTCCCCCTTTGACACCATCAAAAAGATTATTACTAAGTTAAAAACACATGGCATCAAGTCTAATAGAAGGAAAATACCATAAGTTGATTTAAAATCGGAATTCAACTTTTACTGGTCTGATATTCAGGCCATCAGTCGACTGGTTCAGATACCAGTCGACTGGCATGTGGAATTCGGGATTTTCTGATTTTCAGACCGAATTTCAGAAATGCATTAAAAATTCCAAAAAATTCAAAAAATCATGAAATTTGGGGAACACATTTCTTTTAAGTATATCTATCAGTGAAAAATATGTTTTCATGAAAAATTATTATATTTTCACGTATTTGCCAAAAATCCAAAAGCTTTAAAAACTACTAGGTTTTTGATCATAAGAGTATCCATTTTAACACCTAGTCTTGCATCCAATTGTTTCAAAACATGAATACATGTATTTTAAAGTAAGAAATTGTTTTGAAAACATATGAAATATCCAACCATGTGTTGGGAGATTGTTGGTGCAATCGTCCCAGGTTGACTCGAGTTTGACTCGAGCAGTACCCTGATAGTATTTTGATGATAGACAAAACTCATGACATGAGATTGTCATGGGAAAGTCCAACATGGAGTTGGCATGGAAAATCCAAGCATGGAGCTTGGTGTGGGAAAGTCCAAAGCATTGCGAAGTCGTGCGCTTGATGCTTGGTGAGAGATGCATTCCGAAGCCATGCGCTTGGTGCATTTGGGAAGTCTTGAGGACTTGGTAAGTTCACTAGGCTCGGGGTCCTTGAGTCGGTGAAGGATGACATTGTGAAGCCGTGCGCTTGGTGCATCCGAGGGACCGCCGGACGGGGAGCGAATGGAGTGAGGCCAAAGGGAAGCATACTTCTAGGGCATGAGACGCGAAGGATGGCGTTGCGAAGCCGTGCGCTTGGCGCATTCGAGGGACGTAGGCCGAGGGAAGAGAGCTTCGGTGGGGAACTCCATGAGGGATAAGGTGGACTTGGTCAAGTGGCTAAGACTGAGTGTCGGAGGCTCAAACATCGTTATGTTTGAGGTTTTAGCCGACATCAATCGACTGACATAGGTGCCAATTGACTGCTCTAGGTCGAATGGGTTTGACCAGTGTTCGACTGAATCGAGTCTGGTTGGATCGATCAGCCATGGGAGGCGATGGGTGATGGGAACATCGATCGGCCGATGGGTGGCGATCGGTGATGACCGCTGTCTGCAGAACGCGAGAATGGAGTCGGCTCGACTGGACACTCGATTGATGGAAGATCAGTCGACTGATGGGTACCATCAGTCGACTGATGTGTGATCCATTGGAACTTAACCAACGTGGATCCGGCCGTTGTGAGACAAGCGGCTCACGATACTCCGATCGATGTGATGGTCACGATCGATCGGTGATAAACAAAAATAGCTTGATGCAGGTTATAAATGGAGCTCGAGTTGGAGGATTTCGCCAAGGCTTTTTGGGTGACTTTGGAGGGGAATTGTTGTTGCATTCCAAACCTTCAAGAGCAAGCAAAAGCAAGCAACAAGAAAGCGATCAAAAGCAATCGGTGTAAAAGTTCTCTTTTGTATTGTCTTTGTATTTCTTGTTGTATTTCATTACTTAGTGTAATAGCTTGTGAGAGGTTTCTCCACCTCCGACGTGTTGTCGAAAAGGAGTGTTATAGTTAGTGCCGTGAGCATAACTAGAGCTCGAGGAGCTCACCCGTGGAGTAGGAACGATTCGGTTCCGAACCACGTATATCGTTGTGTTTTGTTTGTGTGTATTTGTGTTTCTTGTTAGTATTATTATTGTTATTCCGCTGCGCTAACAAGAATTGTAGACGAGAACGAACAAAAATACGATGAACAACGAACGAGGGCTATTCACCCCCCTCTAGCCGGCCAATCGATCCTCTACAAGTGGTATCAGAGCGAGGTCGCTCTTCGAGGACTAACCGCCGTGAGAGCACTACAAATGGCCGGCTTCATCCATCCACCGAAATTCGATGGAGATTTTGCTTGGTGGAGGAAACGGATGGAGGTATATCTTGAAACCGATTTTGATTCTATGTTAATTGTAGAAAATGGTTTTAAGATGCCTAGGGACAAATACAACAAGCCAATTGAAAAGTCAAGGTGGACCCAAGACCAAATTAAGGACTTCAAGACAAATCTTGAGGTAATAAAATCACTTAGTGATTTATTACCTAACACTATTTGGTCTAGATTGAATGACTACAAGGATGCGAAGGAATTATGGGAGAAAATAATGAAATTCCAAGAAAATTCCCAATCGGCA
Source organism: Wurfbainia villosa (assembly GCA_025175895.1). Taxonomy (NCBI): domain Eukaryota; kingdom Viridiplantae; phylum Streptophyta; class Magnoliopsida; order Zingiberales; family Zingiberaceae; genus Wurfbainia; species Wurfbainia villosa. Next base: position 5,418,813 of record CM046005.1, read on the forward strand.
CAAGTAGAGGAGAATGCCGAAGAAGAAGCACCCACAACATTTGAAGATGTTGATGATTTGGTGGAGACCTCCACCTCTAGCATTGAGGGGGAGGAAAGGCAATCTTCCATCCCGGAGCAAGAACAAGAAGCATCCACATCCGGGAGAAGTGAAGATCATGAAGAGGCCTCCACCACCTCCCTAGGTAACTCAAGTGTTATTATTTTAAATAAAAATCACATAATATGCTTTGAGTGTAGGGAGAAAGGGCATTACAAGAGCAAATGCCCTAAATTGGCTAAGGAAAAGGCATCAAGATCGAAAGTCAACCCAAAGTCAAAGGATGGCGGTGTTCCCAAAATCAAGAGCAAAGAGCACATTGTGTGCTTCAAATGCAATCAAAAGGGACACTACCGAAGCCAATGCCCTAGGGGGAGGAAGAAAGGGCAAGAAGGTGCAACTCATGTAGGGGGAGCTCCTAAAGCTAACCCTAAGGTAAATTTACTTAATGCACCTTTAATTCCTAAAGTTAAAAAGCATGCTAAAAATTATTTTAGTTCTCTTGCTATTATCAATGAAAAGCATGCTAAGAGAAATAATAAGGTATATTGTCTAGGTGCCAAACATGTTCATATAACTAAAGACAAACCTAGGACTCAAAACACTAGATCTATTATACCTAGAGAGTCAATTAGGAAAGTTCAAGAAAACTTGGGTGTTAATCCCAAGAAATCTAGGCACATGCCTAAAAAGAAAATCATTCCTCAAAAATCTAATGAAAGTTCAAAATTGAGGAAATTAGAGCTAGAGAACCAAGCCTTGAGGTCAAGGCTAGAAAAATTGGAGAAGACCCTAAAAATAATATCAAATTCGGTTAAGGGGTCAAATTCCCAAAAGTCGACCTAGGAAGCAAGAAATATCTAAGGGCAAGAAGGATTTGGGTCACAAACCTATGTCCTATCATAATGTTCCATTTAATTATGGAACCACATCTAGGTCTAGAAAAACCAAGGCTAATAGGGAAGTTATCCCTAAGTCTAGCTATGATGTTTGTTTAGTGGCCAAGGACTTAAGGAAAACCAAGAAAGCCACTAAGAAGGTCAATGGAGGAGTCACCTCTAGAGTTGACCCAAGTAAGACCCAAAAGACTATGACTTTAAAGCCTAAAAGGGTCATTCGGAAGGTATCTAGGGAAGTTATCCCTAGGGAATACCTTGTTAACCCAAGGAGCTCCAATAGGTATTGGGTTCCTAAAAGCGTGATCGACTCACGCTAAATGGGTTAGGGTGTGTCAACCCTAAATGGATGGGTAGTTAACCTAACCATAGAAGAGTTGACACATTAGGATGTGCCAATATGCTTGAGAAGTTTAAAATGATTTAAATTGGCACAATTAGGTCTTAGAGGTATTGGTGTGCCATTTTGGGTTTTTGGCACACTAGGAAAATGAATGGCATTAAGGCAAAATTGAATTAATTCCTAGAAATGGCAAATTGATTCTAACACTTAGGTATTTTATACCTTAGTACACTTTACCATGATTTGTTTACCTTACCATCCATGTCATGACATCATTCTCATTTTTATTTATAAAAATGTCATGATAATGTTTAGACTTATGTTTGTATGTCATGTATGCTTAATTTTCATTCACATGCCATGACATCATGATATTGGCATATGTTTTTATCTAAATCATATGTATGCCATAATCATCATCATGCATAAATTAAAATGAAATTAAGGACTATGGCATGATTTGATGGGAATCAAATAATATTGCCTTAGAAATATGCATGAGAATTTAAAAGAACAAAAACCCACATCTCACTAGATTAATTGCCTTGAATGTGTTTTACACATCTAGATATTTGTGAGATGTTTAGGAAAATGAAAATAAAGGTTTTGAAAACATTTTGAAAAACCTTGGTGAAGTCTATCTTTTGATAGCTATCACCATTGAATGGAATGATACAAAGAAGGCTTATTATTGAAGCTTTTCTAAAATTTTGAACTTTGTATCAATCTCCTAATTTAATGGGTAAAATAATTTTCCAATATTTTTCACCCATAGTGTTTAGGATAAGTAATATGCATATGAAATTTCATGATTTTTAAACTTATGTATATTTACTTATGGATTTCGAAAAAAGCGCATATTTATCGATCGCTGTAATGGCAATGATCGATGGGAGGTCCAGTCGACTGGTAGCTGACAGAGTCGACTGGCACAGGCTGATTTCGGGTAAACTTGATAGTTAGGCCCATGTTTAGCCATGTTTTGGGTCCCCTAACCACTTCTAACCCTAGGATATGCTTGGGAGAGCATTGGAGAGGGTGGAAATCCATTGGATATGGATTAGGAGAAGAGTTTAGGGAGAGTATCAATTTTGAGGTGGAAGAAAGTTCATTGTTAAACTTTACCTTAATTTTGATTGGTTTTATGTTCCTATTAGCTTAGGGACTCTCCAAGGACATTGTTGGTTCAATGGTCAAGGGGGAGCAAGCCTCTAGGGGGAGATATCCATCATGGGAAGATGGATGTGTATTTCCTCATGGGAGGAAATTGGGTTGCCTCTCTTTAAGTGATATGGGATCACTAGAAAGATGGTAGGCATGTGTTCCTCCAAGGGAGAGATATAAGATCTCATTGGGATATGAGACATTCATACCCTTGGGGAGGACCTTTTTGATGTAATGTCAAAAAGGGGGAGATATTACCAAGTTACCAATTAGGTTTGGAATTCTCATTGGGATATGAGAATTGTCAATATGGGAGAATTGGTAGACTTGAGATGGTAGTTTTGTCAATCATCAAAAAGGGGGAGATTGTTGGTGCAATCGTCCCAGGTTGACTCGAGTTTGACTCGAGCAGTACCCTGATAGTATTTTGATGATAGACAAAACTCATGACATGGGATTGTCATGGGAAAGTCCAACATGGAGTTGGCATGGAAAATCCAAGCATAGAGCTTGGTGTGGGAAAGTCCAAAGCATTGCGAAGTCGTGCGCTTGGTGCTTGGTGAGAGATGCATTCCGAAGCCGTGCGCTTGGTGCATTTGGGAAGTCTTGAGGACTTGGTAAGTTCACTAGGCTCGGGGTCCTTGAGTCGGTGAAGGATGACATTGTGAAGCCGTGCGCTTGGTGCATCCGAGGAACCGCCGGACGGGGAGCGAATGGAGTGAGGCCAAAGGGAAGCATACTTCTAGGGCATGAGACGCGAAGGATGGCGCTATGCGGCCGCGGCGCTTGGCGCATCCGAGGGACGTAGGCCGAGGGAAGAGAGCTTCGGTGGGGAACTCCATGAGAGATAAGGTGGACTTGGTCAAGTGGCTAAGACTGAGTGTCGGAGGCTCAAACATCGTTATGTTTGAGCTTTTAGCCGACATCAATCGACTGGCATAGGTGCCAGTCGACTGCTCTAGGTCGAATGGGTTCGACCAGTGTTCGACTGAACCGAAGTTGGATCACCGAACGCCGCCATGGGAGGGCCGATCGATGGAGCATCGGCCGACCGCTAAGGGTGGGTGGCCGATCGATGACACCGCGCACGCAGAATGGAGTCGACTCGATCGATGGAAGATCACCGATCGATGGGTACCATCACGATCGATGTGTGATCCGTTGGAACTTAACCAACGTGGATCCGGCCGTTGTGAGACAACGGCTACGATACCAGTCGACTGATGGTCACGATCAGTCGACTGATGGGCGCGAAAACAGCTTGATGCAGGTTATAAATGGAGCTCGAGTTGGAGGATTTCGCCAAGGCTTTTTGGGTGACTTTGGAGGGGAATTGCTGTTGCATTCCAGACCTTCAAGAGCAAGCAAATGCAAGCAACAAGAAAGCGATCAAAAGCAATCGGTGTAAAAGTTCTCTTTTGTATTGTCTTTGTATTTCTTGTTGTATTTCATTACTTAGTGTAATAGCTTGTGAGAGGTTTCTCCACCTCCGACGTGTTGTCGAAAAGGAGTGTTATAGTTAGTGCCGTGAGCATAACTAGAGCTCGAGGAGCTCACCCGTGGAGTAGGAACCATTCGGTTCCGAACCACGTATATCGTTGTGTTTTGTTTGTGTGTATTTGTGTTTCTTGTTAGTATTATTATTGTTATTCCGCTGCGCTAACAAGAATTGTAGACGAGAACGAACAAAATACGACGAACAACGAACGAGGGCTATTCACCCCCCTCTAGCCGGCCAATCGATCCTCTACACCATGATCTTTGGGCAATATGTCTATGAATTAAACATGAGCCTTCCCCATGATTGGTCTATTATTGCTATTTTGATACTTTAAATTACCATCTAAATGCCATAGGCATTAGTGGACATTTGTATCATCCTAACATCTCACTCATGCTAAGTTTTCAATCAAGGTAGCCTATGGTGAGTGTGAGATGCATCCTAGGGGGTATTTGTATATACTTAACCAATATATTCATGCAATACTATCATGGTTAAGTATCAACCTAACATCTAACATGATCATAAGGGCATATATGAATGAATTCTACATTATGATCATGAAATACATGTTTTCATCAACTAATAATCATGCATTAGGTATTATATGATGATAATAACCAAAGTATCACCTAAAGCATGATTCAAACCTATTTCTCATGATAACGTGCCAAATTTCAAAAACATAAATCATGATTGCAAATATACATAGGAATTACATCAATCATCATGATTTAAGCATTATTATCTATTTATGGGTACGTTATCATTACCCAACACTATCTAAAAAATGTTGTCCCGTCATCCTAAGTCAACCAAAATATGATATAGGTTAGGTCCATGTGGTTGACTACCCTAGGGTTATCCTAACCCTTAAGGATGGATTTTGGAACCCAAAATAAGTTCTTTTCTATTGAGTTCACTAAGTATTCCTTGGGGATCCATTTCCTAGCTATTACTTTCTTCTTATCTTGTCCCCTAGCTATTAGGCATTTGTAGGCCTTTTCATTTTTCTTTTCCTTGTAGCCTAGGCCCTTTTTGTTAAAGCTTGCCCTTTGGCTCCCTATAATCATATTTAATGTGTTGGAGCCAATAGTGAATTTCTCTAGGGCTTTATTTAAATAATCTATCTTTTCTCTTAAAGCCCTATTTTCATCCATACATGCATCACTAACATCTAATGGCACGTAATTATCATGTGAGCATGCATTTTCTAGCTTATTTTCCAAATCCTTAATTTTATCTAGCATGCTCTTATTTTTCTTTTTCATGCCAAATAAGTCCTTAGTTAAACTAGAGATTATGGAAACTATTTTCTTAGGAGAAGCATTCGTTACCATAGTTTCCATGTCTTCTTCTTCTTCTTCTTCTTCGGATGATGAGGATGTAGAAGCTACCCCTTCATTTGAGCTCTCTCCACTTGAGCTTGATTCTTCATTTTCGGTGGAGGAGGAGCAATCTGAGTCATGAAGAGCCATTAATGCTAGGTTGGAGTAGACATGCTCTTCTTTTTCGGATGAGGAGGATGGGGCAACGTCATCCCATGTCTTGGCTTTGAGTGCCATGGCCTTCCCTTTTCCTTTTGCCTTCTTCTCTTCTTCCTTTCTCTTGCTCCCTTTCTTCTTCTTCTTTTCTTCCTTCTTTTTCTTCTCTTCCTTGCTCTTGTTTAGGAGGGGACAATTGTCCCTTATGTGCCCCTCTCCTTGGCAATTATAGCATATGACCTTCCCCCTTGGTCTTCTATTCCTATCATGAGATTTATCAAATCTAAGATTCTTAAATGCACGCCTTACCTTCCTTACCATGTAGGCTTCTTCCGTGCTATCCATGGAGGAGGTAGAGGCTTCATCGGATGAGGAGGAGGGAACTTCCATCTTCTTCTTCCCCTTATTTGCCAACAAGGCTACTCCCCTTGAATTTTGGACTCTAGGCTCTTCTTGTATACCTTCAAGCCTTGTCTCATGAAGCTCCATTGTTGAGAAAAATTCCTCCAAGGTACTTACTTCCAAGTTCTTGGAGATGTAAAATGAGTCCACCATGGAGCTCCATTTTGAGGACCGGGGAAAAGCATCTATGGCCTTCATTACCATATCCCGGTTTGATAGCTTCTCACCTACACTTGTTAGCCCAATTAATATTTCTTTAATTCTAGCATGTAGGGAAGTTACCTTTTCTCCCTTTTCAAGCTTAATATTTGATAGTTGGGAGCGAAGGAGATCTCTTCTCGCTAGCTTGGCTTCCGAAGTGCCTTCATGAAGTTCAACCAATCTCTCCCACATCTCTTTGGCACTTGAGCACTCCCCTATTCTATTTACTTCTTATTGAGGGAGGACATTGTATAGGTGGTGCTTGGCCTTTGAGTTTGCCAAGTATTCTTCTCTTTGCCTCTTGCTCCACCTACATTTCTCCAATGGCTCCCCATTTTCGTTCCTAGGCAACTCGAAACCGTTTTCCATTATTAAAAGGATTTTAAAGTCGGTTTCGAAGAATACCTCCATTCTCTTTTTCCACCAAGAGAATTCGCCGTCGAACTTCGGTGGGTGGATGTTTGAGCCGACCATCTTTAGATGAAGTGTTTGTTGCGGCGGTTAGTCCTCGACAAACAACTTGGCTCTGATACCACTTGTTGGGAATCGAATCGGTACGAATGGCCGGCTAGAGGGGGGTGAATAGCCCTTTTCATTTGATGTCGTAATTCACTCGTCTACAAAACGTTAGCGCAAGCGGAAGCAATAAACTAAGACAAGCAAATAGAAATAAAACAAAGACAATACAAACACCGAGATGTAATGTGGTTCACGGCTACGCCGCTAATCCACGGTCCGATTCGTCCACGGTGAATCACTCCGCAATCTATCCATTAGATCTCTCCTTTGCACAAAGCTAGGTGGAGGTAACCTCTTTACACAAAGATCACTCTTCTACAATGGAATGAAGATTAGAGCAAGTAGAAGAGTGGAAAATCATTTAGGGCACTTTGGGAGTAGTTGGGCGTTCAAGCATTAACCCCCTAAAGCCCCATCCCCTTCCTTTTTATAGAGGAAGAGGGTTTCTTCCCGTTGACACAGGAGCAGTTGACTGATGGCACCCATCGATCTGATCTTTATGCCGATTACGCAATAACGACCGCTTTCCACGTTGGATACTATCCAGCGATGCGATTCGATCGATCGTGATGGCACCCATCGATCGGCCCGATGTCAACCAGTCGAGTCCTCAACGCGGTCGACTCCATTCGTGCTCGTGCGGTGACATCGATCGGCTGTCCTTGGCGATTGGTGATCGAGCCATCGATCGGCCCATCTTGTCGATCGGTGATCAACAGTTGACCACATTAGACGGTCGATCGAACCATCGACTCGGAAGCGATCGGCTAGTGACATGGCGGATCGGCGGTGTCGGGAAAACTCATCCGACACTTGGCCAAATGACCAAGTTTCACCTAAGAGCTACCCTTCCCGGGTTACAATTGCTCACTCTCATCCCTCGGAGTCCCTCGGCAGCATCAGGCGCACGACTCTGCAATGCTCCTTCGCGTCTCTTGCCTCGAAGTCTACTTCCTCCGGCTTCACTCCAAGCTCCTCGTCCGGCGGTCCCTCGGATGCTCCAAGCGCACGGCTTCCGCAAAGCTATCCTTCACTGACTCAAGGCACGAGTCATGAGATGTGAAACTCGCCATGGCTCCATGTGCGAATTACTAAGTCCTGCACGACTTCAACGCACATATCAAATCAGCATATCAAGCTAACTTAAACCCTTTGCCACATCATCAAAACCATATTACGGCAAGAGATTGCCCTAACACTCCATTCTGTTGGGGGGTATGAGGACAAGATGTTCGATGTAACACGCTGTGAGATGCCAAGAAGTTCTGAAATGGAGTAGATAGGTACTCACGTGCATTATCACTTTGCAAAGATCGAAGAGGGATACCAAATTGTGTTTTGACTTCATTAAAAAAGGATTGGAAAATAGAAAATAATTCTGAATGATCTTTCATCGGATATAACCAAGTACAACAGAAAAATCGTCTATAAAAGTAACAAAATATCGTGACCTCAATGTAGAAGAAACACGACTCGGAACCCAAACATCCGAATGAACCAAAGCAAAGGGGGACGTAACCTGACTTACAATGCGAGGAGAAAACGAACTACGAACATGCTTGCCTAGCTGACATGACTCACAAGACAAAGATTCTAAGTGAGAAAAACTAGGATGTAATTGTTTTAACTTATCAAGACCAGGATGTCCCAACTGAGCATGAATAACAAGTGGAGATGCCACTGCCGCACCAACGAGAGAGTTTTGGTGAAGTTGATATAGGGCATGAGACTCACATCCGAAGCCAATCATCCTCCTCGTACTCCAGTCCTGTAATAAAATAGAATATTTAGTAAATAAGATGACACAATCAAGAGACCGAGTAAGCTGACTTATTGATAACAAATTAATGGGAGCTTCGGAAACATAAAGAACATTATGAATGGAAAGTGATTTAGGATGAACAACCCCAACACTTTGGGACTGAGTTTGAAAAACCATTGTCATGGTGACAAAGGGTAAATAACCGGAAGTAGATAGTGAAGAAAAAAGAGATTTATTACCAGTGATATGGTTGGTGGCTCCAGAGTCAAGTATCCAAGGACCCGAAGAGCGAGATATGCCAGCAAAGGAATTACCAGCTTGTGTAACGACAGCAACGAAATTAGAATCCCATCGATCCTCATACCATTTCAGAAAGTCATCATAGGAAGGCAGTGGAGTTGGATCCGGTGTCAACTGTGAAGTGGAAGCTGAAGAAGTGACAGAACTCTGGGCGATCTAAGTAGCACGAGGAGGTCGACCATGGAGACTCCAGCATTTATCAATCGTGTGTCCTGGTCGGTGACAATGATCACACCAAGGACATCCTTTTCCACTCTTACAAGGTGGAGGTCTATTGTTGTTTCGAGAGACCAAAGCCAAAGAGTCAACAAGAACGGAAGATGACAACGTCAAGACTTTGGCAGGGACATAGAGGAGAGTCGCTCAGGTAGAGTCTATGGTGGCTTTTATGGGGTTGTCCAGGATCTGATCATGAATATAAGAGTAATCTGTGGACAAATCATATATGGCCAGAGACATAAAAAAATTCCTTCTGATTTTCAAGCTTTGCAACAGGAGTGCCCACAGGTGGGAGCAAGTCATTGAACTCACATAGAAGGCTAGAGACTGATCCCAGATAAGTTGACATAGAATCCTTGATCTGATGGGCATTAAGGATGATCATGAGGTCTTCACATACTTGATAGAGTCGCTGAGAAGTGTTCGTAAAAAGTTATTGAGCCTGTGAACAAACATCCTTGCAGGTCTTATGAGTGCGAAAGACATCCCTGAGAGATGGATGAATGGTGGCTTGGATAATGCAACACAACTGAACATCAACCTTTTTTTTTTCCATAAAAGACAATCGGTGACTTGAATATTCTCTTCAGTTTGGGTGAGATGTGTTTCATAATCCTGTCCAACAAGCCAAAGCTCAATGTGAGAGGCCCAATAAGGGAATTTTTTTTAAAAGAAGCACAAATAGTAAACATATTATGGAAATAAGTAAATTCAAAATTATTTACGAAAATAGGTGAGAGAGGATGAATTACTGGGATTTAAATTCTAGATTACATTTTTTTTTTAATTTTATTTTCCATTGCTGGGATCTAAATCCCGATAATAAATTTTTTTAAATCTTGCTTTCATACGTTGTTGCCGGGATTAAAATCCTGACAATGTTTTTTTAATTACATTGTTGGGATTAAAATCCCAGCAATACTTTTTTTTAAATTTTTGATTTCGTGGATTATTTTTCATTTTTTTTAAATAATCAAGATTTAAAATATTTGGATTACATTGTATTTTATTTTTCATAGTTCGTCGTCGGCCGACCGCCGCCCTCCCATTGGTCAGTCGCGACCCACCCATCGATCGGCCATCACTCGCCCGTCGATCGTCGCCCGTTGGACGACTAGCCGTCGCCCGCCCGCCAGTCGGTCATCGCACACCGGTCGGCAAGCCATCAACCACCTGCTAGTTGGTCGATCATCGCCCTCTGGTTGGCAGGTCGTCGCCTGCTCGTTGACTGGTCGGTTGGTCGCAACACGCTTCCCGACTGACCGACTGCCGCTTGTCGATCGACCAATTGTCCCTCGCCGATCGACCATCGGTTGTCGACCGACCATCTGTCGCGGTCAGCCACCGATCGTGATCGGGTGCCAGTTGGACGGGTTGGACTCCTCTGGTTATGTTGAGATGGTGTTCAGCCACACGAGGGTTAATCCCTATGAGATCATGCACATCTCCTGCAAAGATGTCTTCGTTCTTCTTCAGGCAGGCCACCAGCTCCTCCTTGGCCTCCAGCTACTGTGCCACCCGTGTGGCCTTTCCTGGAGCTATTTCCACCAGCTCCCCTTCCTCTATCTTGTCTGCTTTGGGAGGAGATTCTTCCAGGACACAGACATCAGAAATGATGATGGCTTTTCCTTTGAGATCGTCGGTTCGGGCCTTCTTCTGGTCATCCCGAACCATCTGCACATAACAGCTCATGGCATCTTTTTGTTCACCTCGGACTTCCCCCACCAACTGTCCGACTGGGAATTTCACCTTCTGGTGGTACGGGGAAGCCACCGCCTGAAAAATGGCAAGGAAAGGGTGACCGAGAATGACATTATAAGTGGACGGAGCGTCCACGATGAGGAAAGAGACTATGGTTTTTTGGCTGGGCTTTGCGCCCAAAGTCCGGGGCAATGAAATCTGCCCTATGGGGTGAACCACATGCCCCGCGAACCCGAAGAGGGGTGTGACCACATATTCTAGCTGGGCATTTCCCAGCTGCATCTGTCCAAAGGCCTCCTAGAAGAGGATGTTGACAGAGCTCCCTGAGTCGACCAGTACCCTGGCCACTTCGTAATTGGCCAGGGATATGCGGATAACAAAGGCATCTGTGTGGGGCAACAGGACACCTCGGAGATCTTTCGGCCCGAACGAAATGGGCGGCGCGGTTTGGACAGTCTGGTCGGTGATGATGGCCAGACTCTCCATGAGGCGGGCGTATGACAACCACACTCGGTTAGAGTCCCCTTCAGTGGGTCCTCTTGTAATGACATGAATAACCCCTCGTGTGGGAGCGTTATTTGGATTAGATGAGGGACCCTCACCTGATGGGCCTTCTTGAGAAACAACCTCCTGGGACGGCGTTTGGGGGAAAGTAACTTGCGGTGGTTGGTTATACAGTCCCGGGCGAGCCACATTGGGTTGTTGCCCTCGCCATGCTGGCCCTCCTGTCTGAAGTCGCAATTGCGGGTATGCGGCTCGGAGGCGCTCCAGCTCCTCCTGTAGCTTGAAACATTGGTCACTGACGTGACCAAATTCCATATGATATTGGCAGAAAAATGGAGCTGGGGGGGGGGGGGGGGTTACGTGGTACCCCCCTATATCCTGAGGGTCGCTGTAGCAGACCCTGCTGATCATAGAATTTCATCTCCCACTCCTTCCAAGTCCTCGCGGGAGGAGGTACATCGGCGGCCATAATCTGTAATGGCGGCGCAGGGCGAGCGCCCTGTAACAATAACCGAGGCCTAGGAGCCTCCAGTAGAAGGGGCCGCGCATATCCCCGACAAGGGGGTGCTTGAGGGGTGACGGGGCAAGTTCTTTCGACTGGGACTGTTGCGGCAGCGCGTTCAACTTTCCGCACTTTCAGACCTTCCTCCTCGTTGATGAATTTTTTCCCATGACTTAGCATCTCCTTGTAGCTGTTAGCAGGCTTCCTTAAAAGGGAACTGAGGAAGGGGCCCTCCTTCAGCCCGTGCGGGATAGCGACTCTGAAAGATTCCAATCTTGCGGAAGGAATACCCCTAGCTGCAGAGGTGAACCGGTGAAGATACCCTCTGAGTGATTCTAAGGGCCCCTGCGTAATGTGCATCAGGATAGAGGCGTCATGCTTATACGCATTACAGCTGGCGAACTCCTGGCTGAACATCCCCTGAAAATCAGCAAAACAGGTAATAGACCTCGGGGGCTGGGTATTAAACCATTTTTGTGCCGAACCGGTTAAGGTGGTCCGAAAGACTTGACACTTGATGGCGTCGGTATAGCAGTGGAGGGAGGCCGCTCAATTAAATTGCAATAGATGTTCTTCGGGATCCGTTGAGCCATCGTACTTGTCTACTTGGGGATTCCGGAAGTATGATGGAGGGATTTTAGAGAGGATGTCCATGGTAAAAGGCCTGGGCTCATAAACTTTTGGGGCTTGGGTCGACGACTTTCACCCTGTTCTTCCTGCCGAGTCTGGGTTAAGGGTATAGTATTCTGATGTGCTCACCCCCCAGACCCCTCTCCAGGAACTACTTCAATATTAATGGTTGCACGAGGTGGGGGAGGCATTTCTGGGGGTGGACCTCAAGAAGAAGGTTCACCAAAGTGAGGATGAAGGTATCCTGTCCTTCTTCTGTCTCTAGCAAGGGCCTCAGTTACAGCGTCGTCAACTAGAGCCCTCAGTTGTGATGGCAGTATGGTAATGGGGTTTTCTTCCGCTGCGGAGGCACCCAGATGTTGTATCTCTTCTGGCTGCATCTCGATGTCTAGCTCAAATGTTCCCACAGACGGCGCCAACTGATGTGGCGAGGAAGAGTTGTTCACTTCCTTTCGATGCGATGAAGCATGAAGGGAGCTTTGGGTGGGGGTTCTCACAGGTCGCAACAGTAAAGATGAGAAAGTGAAGTAGAGAAACACAAAACCAACACAGGCAACCAAACTAAGACGCAGGATGTAACGTGGTTCGGAATAAGGATTCCTACTCCACAAAGGTGAGCTCCCTCACCGGATGCAGTGCCAAAGCACTTTCACTATGAACGTCCTCCTTCTCGGGAAGGAAACTTCCGGAGGTGGAGGAGAAAACCTCTTACAGTTAAATCACAATACATGAAAGAGTACACGCAATGTAAAAGCAAAGATCGCTACTCTCCTTCTCCGGCGTGGTGGTAGCTCTCCTTCTCCTGATGCGCCTTCGTTTCTTCCTGGTTGGAATAATGCGGATCCCCTTGCCTTCTGTCCTCCTCCTCCCTTTTATCCTCCTTCTCTGATCCAGCGTTACTTCGCGGGCTATCCCCACCGTACACGTGGCCACCACATCCACCTGGAGAATAATTCTGTTACAGATACGAGGAGCGAAGGCTCCTCGGAATATTATGTGGGGACCCCTCCTTCTGTTGCATAACACCCCTTCATCTATATTTCGGAAAACTAGGTTAGCCTGTCCCCCTCAACCATCCGCTTTTGGTGAAACTAACTTAGGTCTATAGCTCACGGGTGGCATAGCCCTTGGGCTCCTCACCAGCCCTAACTAAATTCCCTTCTTCCCCCACTGAACTACCTCCGGACTGACCAGGCCAAGTCGATTCTTATCCGTCCCGTCTGCTTCTAGGCCTATCTAGCCGAACCAATTCTTGCTTATTTCCTAGTGAAGTGCCTCTCCCCGCCTCCACTTTGTCGTGTCGATTACCTTCACTAGCTCTCCCGTGCCCATTATTTCAGGCGCTTGCGCCCGAATCGTTCCTCTCCTCTTTCTCCGCCGAACGCTTTGCTGTGTCGATTACCTTCACTGGCTCTCCCGTGACTCACTCCTCTTTCTCCGCCTAACACATTATTTGGTTCGGGTAACGCCTTACATGTGAGTCCTCCTATCTGGTTCATAGAGAAGAGGTAACAACAGTATCATTAGTCAACCCCAAAAAATAGTCAAGCGAAGTTATAAGCTTGACTTTCCAACTATATAAGGTTCCTACTCTATCCTTGGCTCATTAATTCAAATTCACTCTTCTCTTATAGCTCCCCCCTATATACTTGAAGTGGCCTAATGGGCCCATGGGCCCCGCTTTTCCTTTTCTCTTATATAGTCGAACCGTCACAAAAATCGTATATAAATCCTCACCTTTTCCTTTTAGGTATTATTTAGCGTGCATAACAATCCCGTCTCTTCCACTTCTTCCCTCCAGCGATTTTCACCGACGACGTTTCATTGGCCCATCCCTTCCTTTCTTACACGCTTCTCCTCTAACCCCCAAGTAAGTATTCTGTCCTATTTTATACCTATGGCCCCTTTGACCATCCCTTCACCTGCGTGGTATGAGCACACCGTAATCCAACTAGACTGCAACCATTACTTCTTTAACCTTAAAGATAGGTTTATAGACCCTTCCATGAAATGCTATTTTACGACCAAGATGCACCGACCACACTGTCCTCCTCCTGTTTTAACTTGCTTCTTTTCCGAACAGTTCCTCAATGGCTTGTCTTTACCAGCACCCTCCACTTATCTAGAAATTTTAGACTTTTACGGACTACCCTTAAACCAATTTACCCCCAATTCCTTTCGCATTCTGTCGAGGGCCTCTATAGTGTTCCAACACCTAAATCTTCCTCTATCTCCTCAAATATTCCACTGTTTCTTCCAATTAAAATCTTCTAAAGCAGACCTCTTTTACTTGTCTAGCCGTCCGGACCACCAATTTCTAGTGAATATGCCTACTTCCCATAAAGGATGGGAAGAATTGTACTTCTTTGTACAACTTCCGGTACCTCTACCCCACTCGTACACCTGGAAGTTAGAACTTCCTGAACTACCTTCCTTCCGGGAAATGAGGACCTAATGCCCCTTCTCGGAAGTTTATAGAGTACTGGGAGAGTCACATTATTGTTCAGACCACCTAATGAAAACTCCCCTCCTGAGTCACTTCGGGTTGTCCCCCTTCCCTTCAACGACCTCCGCTGCCATAGGTAGGATGACACTTACCCTTCAATATAACTTTTTATCTGCATCATCCATCTTTCTTATCAATGCATTTTGCAGATAATCTAATGCAAAACGCTTTAGTGAAAGGAGAAGAGGTTGAGACTGCCAAGAAGAAGAAGACCTCAACAAAGAGAGGTAAGTCAGTGGCAGCCCCTTCTTCCCCTCGGAAAAAATTGCGGCTCATTAAGAAAGGAGCTCCTAGTTCATCAGCTCTTCCTCCCTCTTCTTCTGGTCAGCATGATTCACAATCTTTAACCATCTATGAACCGAGGAGGAAGGACACCACCTTATCCATCCCATCCTCATCTCCCCAAGGAGGAGATTCCCCTTCCCACTCTCTTGCTTCATCCTCCCTTCCTCATGATTCTCCCTTACCTTCCCAAACCGAATCCATCTCCGCCCCTATCCCCTCAGACACACTTACTTCTCCCACCCCTCTTCAACGTGTCGGACCCAATCTTCCTTCTGAGGGAGAAGACCTTCCCCTCCCGACCCCCTCAAGGGCTACATTGGGGTCGCTGCTGCAGATCCGTCACCTTTCGGAGGTGAAATTCTTCAATCAATCAGGCATACAAGGCCCCTGTGACCAGGTGGGAAAATTGCTGGCGGAGGTAACTACTTTCCCCTCCCAATCTTTAATGTATTCATACATGTACATACCACTGTATATCAACGTCTGATGATGGCGCTTTCTTTCCTTCAGGCCTCGGTCAAGCACAACAAAATGGTAACTCACCTAGCCCAATTTCAATCCAGTGTGGAGGCGCGCCACTTTGCCTCCTTAACGCAGCAAAAATAGCATTCTCGACAATTAAGCGAGAAAGAACAGAAGGAATCTGACCTGAAGGGTCAATGTGAAGATGCCATGACACAGTTGGCCTTGGTTCAAAGTGAAAAGGAGGAGCTTCAACGAAAAAATGAAGACCTCAAACAGCAAGTCTTCCTCCAGTCCAGCGAACTTCAGTAGGTGGATCTTCTTACCCATGAATTAACAGGGTATAAGAGACAGCTTGGGGATGCCATTATTAAAGCTGCTGATTTTTCTACTGCCATCCAACAGCTTTAGCAAGAACGTCAACAACTTCGACTAGAACGCCAAGCGTGGAAAGCCACTAAAAAATCTTGTGTAGAGAAGTGTCAAGACCTCTCTTCCATGGTGGCTGCTCTTCCTCAAGCCCTATCAGCAACGGCTCGGCAACAATCTGACCTTCATCAAGAGTACTCCAAGGCCCTTTCGGCTCTGGGTCAGCAAGCCATAAAAGCATCAACTGAGAAAGATGCCCTGGCAGTATCGAAAGTCAAACCCGGTGGCGATTGTCGCTCAACTAACGATTGTCGAGTCCGGTGAAGGAGCGGGAAGGCGATCTAAAGGCGTCGTCAAGAAGGGAGTGGATCTGTTTATACTGGGCTTTGACGGGTCTTCAACTCTAAATGTTGAACGGGGATATCCACCCCCCGGCATGGACACTAGTTATCTAAATCCTGTAGATGCATTGTCTAAGTGTCCCCCCGAACTGTTTGAACTGTAACCCCTAATATCTTACTCCCTGAAATGACCCCTTTCTTAATGTTGAGGAATGCTTATATTAGCATAGCTTTTTATTGTTCTTTTTGTACGCTTCATTGTGGGTTGGGAATTCTGAACTAACTCTGTGCTTTTTCCTTTTACCATTATGTTTCTTTTCCTGTGTCGCATGACACAATCACCTCCTTTGTTCAGGAACTCACTCAGAAGGTTCCGGATGATCTGACTTATATCCGATCCAATTTTGGCTCAGCTAAAAATTAAATTACTTTAGCCTTTTGATCTTCTCTATCTACCTTACTCTTCAAAAACGATATCTTGATAAGTACCTATGCTGCTGCCATTACGATATCAGTCTCTTCACCTTCTTTCCCTTCCCAAGAACTACTATAGTTCCGTTCCCCTCAACTATAAATTATCACCCTCCATGTCTTCGTCCTTCCATCTCACTCTCATGGCTTCGGCGGAACACCCTATTGAGATTTCTTCGGATTCTGAATCTTTCGAGTTGTGGGACTGGTCTACCGGAGATACTGGAGATTCCGAGACCCGCTCGACAGCTACCTCGGCTTTTCGCCCCCTTCCATTTCCACCCCACACCACAGCTCCCTACCCTCCTACAGGGAGGTCTTTTCGAGCACCCTTCCCCTCCTTCCGCAACTGGGTGTGGAACCCTCCTTTAACATGGGAGTACACAGTGGGAGATCCCCGGGCCTCTGTTGAACTTCCCCCACTTCCACCGACCATGGCTTTCGTTTCAGTCTCTCCGGCGAGGATCTGTCCGCCTCCTTTTGATGAAGCTCCACCAATGATACCTTCTGCTCAAGGCGAGCTCTACTGAGTCATTTTAGCGCCTTCCTCCCCCGAGGAGCCTTCTAACATTTCTCCTGTTAAGAGTAATCATAAAAAGTCTTCCTAGATTAAATAATGTAATCATTCTAAAGTATGTTAATAAAAAGGAAAGGAAGGAATTGGTATCCACTCTGGTCATTTTCCTGTGTATGTAAAGTTTCTGTCATCAGAAAAAACTGCAATCTCGCCTGAACGTACTTTTTCTTATCATTTCCAGGGGATTCGGACCCTTTCCCTCATAATAACTGTACCGCCGACTCTTCACCTACTATCTTTACACTTCCCCTTCTTTACTAGCATTCATTATCCTTTTTTTCCCCTGCGAATAAATGCACCCTCCTCCTTCATCGTTATAAGGACCTCCAACCCTTTCCATATAACATCCATCTTTTTCTTTCTCTTCTCCTCATCATGGACAAAATGTCTGAACAGGGCAGCAGTTCCCCTCGGCTGAAGAAAAGGTTGACGAGCAGTGTTACATTGCTAATTTGAAGGAACAGGTGAGATACCTGCAGCAACGATTGAGGGAAGATTCTGCCAGTAACTACTCTTTGCGCCAGCAACTAGCCGGGTCACAGAAAAAACTATCTAAGCAAATCTTCCTGCAACAATCTTACCTTCGACAACTATTGTGCCAACCCCAGCCGCGAAAAGAAACTCCGTTAGTTCCTCCCAACAAAGAACTGTAATACCCTATACATATGGGTTTCTTTTGCTATCCTCTCCCCCGGGAGGAGTTGTAACATGTAATCTTTCTGAAATAAGGAACTTTCTGTGAAAACAACTTTCATCTATATTTTCCTCGCTTATCTTTTTCTTCTAACATTTCTCGAGCTATGTCAAATCCTATCTTTTTTGTATAAAAATCAAATAGATGCACCGCTTCTTAACCCTTTCAGTGCACAGGCACCACACATTTACACCCTCCGTACGAACATAAAATGCTAAATAGTTGAGGGGATACTCAGCTCTTCCGTTCTGCCATCGCACGGGGATAAAATAATATATAGTTGAGAAATAAGCTCAACTCTTCCGCTTTACGAGGATAAAAATGATATACAATTAAGGAAACCTCAGTTTTTTCATTCCACCACCACACGGGAATAAAATAATATATAGTTGAGAAGTAAGCTCAACTCTTCCGTTTCACGGGGATAAAAATGATATATAACTGAGGAGACCTCAGTTCTTCCGTTCCACCACCACACGGGGATAAAATAATATATAGTTGAGAAGTAAGCTCAACTCTTTCGTTTCACGGGGATAAAAATGATATATAATTAAGGAGACCTCAGTTCTTCCGTTCCACCACCGCACGGGGATAAAATAACATACAGTTGACGAATGAACTCAACTCTTCCGATTCACGGGGATAAAAATGATATATAACTGAGGAGACCTAAGTTCTTCCGTTCCACCACCGCACGGGGATAAAATAATATATAGTTGAGAAGTAAGCTCAACTCTTCCGTTTCACGGGGATAAAAATGATATATAACTGAGGAGACCTTAGTTCTTTCGTTCCACCACCGCACGGGGATAAAATAATATACAGTTGAGGAATGAACTCAACTCTTCCGATTCACGGGGATAAAAATGATATATAACTGAGGAGACCTCAGTTCTTCCGTTCCACCACCGCACGGGGATGAAATAATATATAGTTGAGAAGTAAGCTCAACTCTTCCATCCACGCCCATCGACTACAGGTGCTTCTGCATCCACGCCTTCTCTTTCTCCGAAATATGGCAACGTCCCTGAACCCATGGTAATTGATATTCCTCCACTGCCTATCTCCCTTTCTGCTCATCGCTTGGAGAGCCCCTCACCTTCTATGGGCCCTAGCCCCGGCCCCTCCGTTTCTCACCTTCCCAACGAAGAGTTTTCCATTCTGATGCTCTCTATACCATCCTCTCCAGATTCTTCGTCGAACCAATCCCCTTTCGCAACTTTTGGTGTGCCCACCTCACAGCCAGCCATGGTACACCTTCCCCCTCTGGCCCTTGATTCTTTGCCCTCAACTTCTACCCCTTTGAGCCTCCTGACCAGTGCTCCTTCTTCTTTTCCCTTCGAATCTCTTTCACAGCCTATGGCTACTACCCCTCTTCTTCCTCTTTTAAGTGAACCTCCACCGCGGGTGTCATCCATCCCCTCTTCTTCTTCTTCTCCCCGGGGCCTTCGAATCTTAAATTTGGAGGAACTGATCCCTTGGATGGAAGGTCTGTGCCATGCTTTAGAATTGGTATATTTCTCTAATCAACTTCTTTAATTTCCCTTACTGAATGACTTCCTTTCAACAAATGGCTTACAGGCCCTGACAAACTACCAAGAATTGGATCGCTCCCTCCAACAATATCGAGCTCAATCTCTAAAGTTGGAACAGCAGCAACGAAAGGATCTGACGGCTGCTCAAAATCGAGAGCACCTCTTATCGCAACAATTGCAGCAATGTCAGGAGCAACTGACAAAATCTCACCACCGACTTCAAAAAGATGTCGCGACTATAACGACATTGCAAGAACAACAACGAGTTGGCATGGAATCACCCTCACTCTGGAAGGATGTTCAGCCGGCACAGCTTGACAAGGAGGCTTCCTCCTCTCAAGAATTGATAAATCTTCGAGAGCAGGTAGCAGAGCTCCTTCAAGGGAAGCAACGAGACTCGGACATCATCGCCCGCCTGCGAGTTCAGCACCAGAAAGCAGAGGATAAAATAGGGGACCTCCGCACTCGCCTGTGCAAGGAGGTACAAGAAAACTCCTCCCTCATAACTTCTAGGGTGCATGCTCATGCCCGTATACGCAGGCAAGAAACCTCCCTCCAGAGGCTAGGCACTGAGCTTGTCCGCACTAGATCCTACTCTGAGGCGGTAGAGGGAATTTCAGCCTCAATGCGCCAGAATATGATGGACATGACGAACCTTATCCAGCAAGATCAAACTTCCCGAGCCGATGATATTTCTGTCCTGGCAGATGCTATTATGGAAGTATCCCGGCGTTATAGTGACATACGCCGAGCCCTTCGGGAGCAACAAGAGAAGTGTCACAGGCTCCAACGGGACCGGAGCCCTGACCGCCCGAATCGGCAGGAGCGGCTAACCATCCTGATGCGCGCCACCTATCAAGATGGGTTTAACGAGGCGGTTTGACAGTACGCTGATCAAGGGCTTCCTCCGGTGAACCATCCTACTTTCTCCTTAAATTGGGAGGCCGACTTCCGACGCTATCCTCCCGAGCGGTTTAAGTTGTAATCTGATGTATTGCTTCGGGACGTAGGCCCTTTGTTATCTTCTTTTCTTTTTCATAGTTCTCTATAAGGACTACATCACTATTGTGAATCAATCTAACTTAGATGCGCTATACATCTAATTAATACAACAAACTATCTATCAAGTACATCCCCTCGAGAGCCCCTCAACTCCTCTTCTCTTATCCATCCTTTTTTATACAGTGTGAAAAGGTTTCAAGTGAATAACGTTCCATGGTCGGGGAAATTCCTTGCCCTGGTCATCCTTTAGATAATACACCGACCCTGCTACGCGATGTGTCACTTCATAGGGCCCTTCCCAATTTGGAGCTAACTTTCCAGGATCTCCTACAGGATTAACTTTACGCAGAACCCAATCCCCCTCCTGAAATCTTCGGGGCATCACCTTTTTATTAAAGGCTTGTTGTACTCTCCGCTTATAAAACTCCGCTCGTCTTCGTGCTGTCTCCCTCTTTTCTTCCACCAAGTCCAACTCAGTGCTTCGAATAATTTTGTTCTGCTCCGGCTCATACATTTCTATTCGGGCGCTACTTAAGAGGGCTTTGACCGGAATAATGGCCTCTGTCCCATATACCAGACTGAACAGAGTTTCTCCCATTGTAGTTTTTGGTGTGGTTCGGTAGGCCCACAGGATTCCAGGCAACTCTTCTACTCAGTTCCCCCTCTGAGCCCCCAATTTGGTCTTCAACCCTTGAATGAGAATTCTATTAGTGACTTCAACTTGCCCGTTGGCTTGAGGGTGGGCTACTGAAGTAAAAGCTTGCTGGATATTGAGACTTTGACACAATTCTTTAATTTTCTTGCCCTGGAATTGCCGTCCATTATCACTAACTATCCTCCGAGGAATACCATATCGACAAACGATATTCTGCCATAAGAATTGTATTACAACATTCTCAGTAATTTTGGCAAGAGGCTCTGCTTCCACCCACTTGGAGAAGTAATCTACGACCACCAATAAAAATTTCTTCTACAAAGGTGCCACAGGCATCGGACCCACTATATCCATTCCCCACTGATCAAAAGGGCATGAAGCGACCACAACTTTCATTAATTCAGCTGGCTGTTCGAACCGATTGCTATGCTTTTGACAAGTCGGGCAAGTTTGCACTATACGAACGACATCTTGTTGGAGGGTAGGACAAAAATATCCTGCTAACAGGGCCTTCCTTGCTAAAGCTCTCCCCCCAGATGATTACTGCAGCAACCTTCATGAATCTCCCAGAGTACCCATTCAGCATCTTCACTTCCTAAACACTTCAATAAGGGTCGTCCGAAAGATGTCTTGTATAAGTCTCCGTTCAAGAGGGTGAATCATCTGGCTCTGCACATTAAAGTGAATGCTGCCCCTTTTTCTTCGGGAACCTTTCCATGCTGCAGATAAGTTATGATGTCGGTCCTCCAATCGAGGATTGGATCCGATTCGGGCGCAACCTCCTCCACATTACATATCGCTAGGGAAGTAGGGAGTTCCACGCAGACCCTTTCCAACGATTTCACTCCTTCCATAGCGCTAGCCACCCAAGCCAATTCATCTGCCCTCCCGTTATTCTCCCTTGGAATTTGCTTCAAGAGGACTTGCTGAAACTGAGCTTTTTCTTTCTCAAAAGCTTTCAAATACTTTTGCAACCTTTTTTCCCGAACCGCGAAAGAACCTTGAAGTTGTGATATCGCCAGCTAGGAATCCGAGTGGATTATAATTGAAGAAGCCCCTACAGCTTTGGCAGCCTGCAATCCCCCTAGAATGGCTTCATACTCCGCCTCATTATTGGATGCCCGATTCCCCAGGTGTACGGCTATGCGAGTCTCCTCTTTATCAGGGGAAATTAACAAAACACCAATGCCACTACCAGTAGATCTTGAAGAACCATCCACAAATATGTTCCATGCATCTGACCCTTCCTCTTTTGTTGACGAGCCATCTTCCGAGCCACAAGGTACTTCCGCCAAAAAGTCAGCAAGCGCTTGGGCCTTGATAACGGTTCGGGGTTGGTAATGAATATTATATTCACTTAATTCTACCACCCATTTAGCCAATCTTCCGGAGAAATTGGGCTTAGTGACGACCTTACCCAATTCACTGTGAGTTAAAACAGTGATGGGATGAGTCAGAAAGTACGGTCTCAATTTGCGGGCGGTCAGGACTAAAATATATGCCAGCTTTTCTAGCTCGGTATAACGGGATTTAGCTCCCTTCAAAATATGACTATTATAATAAATAGGCTGTTGATGAGAGCCTTCTTGTTTCAGCAAAACCGAACTGATAGCTCCCTCCGAGATGGCCAAATACGTCCACAATGGTTCTTCTTCCACTGGCTTGGCTAACAGTGGAAGTCCGGCTAAATATTTCTTCAACTCTTGGAAAGCCTGCTCACGTTGATCATCCCATTGAAATTTGGTAGCTTTGCGCAGAATCTTGAAGAAAGGTAACCCTTTGTCCGCCGATCTGGCTATGAATCGGGATAAGGAAACAATCCTCCCAACTAGCTTTTGAGTCTCTCGCAAATTAGTGGGTGACTTCATATTGCACAGTGCTTGCACCTTCTCGGGGTTAGCCTGCAGCCCCTTCTCAGTCACTATGTACCCCAAGAATTTGCCACTTTTTACCCCGAATAGACATTTTTTGGGGTTAAGCTTCATATTATACCGTCTCAGTGTAGCGAAGGTTTCGTTTAGATCCTTAACCAAATCCTGAGTGGTTTTTGATTTGACTAGGATATCGTCTACGTAAACTTCCACATTTTTCCCTTTCTGCTCCACGAAAATCTTATCCATGAGTCGTTGGTAGGTGGCCCCTGCATTTTTAGGCCGAAGGGCATTATCACATAAGCGTACAACCCTCCTGCTGTCACAAAGCTAACCCTCTTCTGATCTTCCTTAGCCAAGGGTATTTGATGGTATCCTTGGTATGCATCCATTAAGGACACCACTTCATATCCTATAGTAGAATCTACTAACTGATCAATACAAGACAAGGGGTAGCAGTCTTTAGGGCATGCTTTATTCAAATCGCGAAAGTCAATACACATCCTCCACTAACCAGAAGGCTTGGGGACCAGGACTACATTGGAGACCCACTCGAGAAATTAGATTTCCTTCACATGACCCGCTTTTAACAATTTGTTTACTTCCTCGGCTATGACCTTGTCCTTCTCAGGTCCAAAGTGTCGCCGCTTCTGTTGGACGAGTCAGACTTCCCTGGTTATGTTGAGATGGTGTTCAGCCACACGAGGGTTAATCCCCGTGAGGTCATGCACATCTCCTGCAAAGATGTCTTCGTTCTTCTTCAGGCAGGCCACCAGCTCCTCCTTGGCCTCCAGCTGTTGTGCCACCCGTGTGGCCTTTCCCGGAGCTATTTCCACCAGCTCCCTTTCCTCTATCTTGTCTGCTTTGGGAGGAGATTCTTCCAGGACGCAGACATCAGAAATGATGATGACTTTTCCTTTTAGATCATCGGTTCGGGCCTTCTTCTAGTCATCCTAAACCATCTGCACATAATAGCTCCTGGCGGCTTTCTGTTCGCCTCGGACTTCCCCCACCAACTGCCCGACTGGAAATTTAACCTTCTGGTTATACGGGGAAGCCACCACATGAAAAATGGCAAGGAAAGGGCGACCAAGAATGGCATTATAAGTGGACGAAGCGTCCACGATGAGGAAAGGGACTATACTAGTTTTTTGGCTAGGCTTTGCGCCCAAAGTCAGGGGTAATGAAATCTGCCATATGGGGTGGACCACATGCCCCGCGAACCCGAAGAGGGGTGTGGCCACATCTTCTAGCTGGGCATTTCCCAGCTGCATCTATCCAAAGGCCTCCTGGAAGAGGATGTTGACAGAGCTCCCTGAGTCGACTAGTACCCTGGCCACTTCGTAATTGGCCAGGGATATGCGGATAACTAAGGCATCCGTGTGGGGCAACAAGACACCTCGGAGATCTTCCGGCCTGAACGAAACAGGCGGCGCGGTTTGGACAGTCTGGTCGGTGATGATGGCCAGACTCTCCATGAGGCGGGCATATGACTTTCGTGTCATGTTATAGTCCCCGTCAGTGGGTCCTCCTGTAATGACATGAATAACCCCCCGTGTGAGAGCTTTATTTGGATTAGATGAGGGACCCTCACCTGATGGGCCTTCTTGAGAAACAGCCTCCTGGGATGGCGTTTGGGGGAAAGTAACTTGCGGTGGTTGGTTATACGGTCCTGGGCGAGCCACATTGGGTTGTTTCCCTCGCCGTGCTGGCCCTCCCGTCTGAAGCCGCAATTGCGGGTATGCGGCCTGGAGGCGCTCCAGCTCCTCCTGTAGCTTAAAACATCGGCCACTGGCGTGACCAAACTCTATATGATATTGGCAGAAAAATGGGGCGAGGTTACGTGGTACCCCTATATCTGAGGGTCGTAGACCTGGCGATCATAGAATTCCATCTCTCGCTCCTTCCAAGTCCTCACGGGAGGAGGTGCATCGGCGACCATAATCTGTAATGGCGGCGTAGGACGAACGCCCTGTAACAATAACCGAGGCCTAGGAGCCTCCAGTAGAAGGGGTCACACATATCCCCAGCGAGTGCTTGAGGCGGCAGGCGAGTTCTTTCTGGGGCTGTTCCGGCGGCGTTCGGCTCTCCGCACTTTCAGTCCTTCCTCCTCGTTGATGAATTTTTCCGCATGACTTAGCAGCTCCTCGTAGCTGTTAGCAGGCTTCCTCAAAAGGGAACTGAGGAAGGGGCCCTCCTTCAACCCGTGCGGGATAGCGACTTTGAAAGATTCTGATCTTGCGGAAGGAATACCCCTAGATGCAGAGGTGAACCGGTGAAGATACCCTCTGAGTGATTCTGAGGGCCCCTGTGTAATGTGCATCAGGATAGAGGCGTCATGCTTATACGCCTTCACGGTGGCGAACTCTCTGGTGAACATCCTCAAAATCGACAAAGCGGTAATAGACCCCGAGGGCAGGGTATTGAACCATTTTTGTGCCGAACCGGTTAAGGTGGTCTGGATGACTCGGCACTTGAGGGCATTGGTATAACAGTGGAGCGAGGCCGCTCCATCGAATTGCGATAGATGTTCTTCGGGATCCGTTGAGCCATCGTGCTTGTCTACTTGGGGATTCCGAAAGTATGATGGGGGATTTCTGAGAGGATGTCCATGGTAAAAGGACTGGGCTCATCAACTTCTGGGGCCCGGGTCGACCGGCTTTCACCCTCTTCTTCCCGCCGAGTCTAGGTTAAGGGTATAGTATTCTGATGTGCTCGCCCTCCAAGCCCCTCTCCAGGAACTACTTTAATATTAATGGCTGCATGAGGTGGGAGAGGCATTTCTGGGGTGGGCCTCGAGAAGAAGGTTGACCAGAGTGAGGATGAAGGTATCCTGTCCTTCTTCTATCTCTAGCGAGGGCCTCAGTTACAGTGTCATCAACTAGAGCCCTCAGTTGTGATGGCAGTATGGTAATGGGGTTTTCCTCCGCTGCAGAGGCACCCGGATGTTGTATCTCTTCTGGCTGCATCTTGACGTCTAGCTCAAATGTTCCCACAGACGGCGCCAACTGATGCGGCGAGGAAGAGTTGTTCACTTCCTTTCGATGCGATGAATCACGAAGGGAGCTTTGGGTGGGGTTCTCACAGGCTACAACAGTAAAGATGAGAAAGTGAAGCAGAGAAACGTAAAACCAACACAGGCAACCAAACTAAGACGCAGGATGTAACGTGGTTCGGAATAAGGATTTCTACTCCAAGAAGGTGAGCTCCCTCACCGGATGCAGTGCCAAAGCACTTTCACTATGAACGTCCTCCTTCTCGGGAAGGAAACTTCCGGAGGTGGAGAGAGAAAATCTCTTACAATTAAATCACAATACAAGAAAGAGTACACGCAATGTAAAAGCAAAGATCGCTACTCTCCTTCTCCGGCGTGGTGGTAGCTCTCTTTCTCCTGATGCGCCTTCGTTTCTTCCTGGTTGGAATAATACGGATCCCCCTGCCTTCTGTCCTCCTCCTCCCTTTTATCCTTTTTCTCTGATCCAGCGTTACTTCACGGGCTATCCCCACCGTACACGTGGCCACCACGTCCACCTGGAGAATAATTCTGTTACAGATACGAGGAGCGAAGGCTCCTCGAAATATTATGTGGGGACCCCTCCTTCTGTTACATAACACCCCTTCATCTACATTTCGGAAAACTAGGTTATCCTGTCCCCCTCAACCATCCGCTTTTGGTGAAACTAACTTAGGTCTATAGCTCACGGGTGGCATAGCCTTTGGGCTCCTCACCAATCCTAACTAACTTCCCTTCTTCCTCCACTGAACTACCTTCGGACTGACCAGGGTGAGTCGATTCTTATCCATCCCGTCTGCTTCTTGGCCTATCTAGCCGAACCAATTCTTGCTTATTTCCTAGCGAAGTGCCTCTCCCCGCCTCCGCTTTGCCGTGTCGATTACCTT
This sequence comes from Wurfbainia villosa, assembly GCA_025175895.1. Lineage (NCBI taxonomy): Eukaryota > Viridiplantae > Streptophyta > Magnoliopsida > Zingiberales > Zingiberaceae > Wurfbainia > Wurfbainia villosa. Next base: position 5,445,648 of record CM046005.1, read on the forward strand.
CACTAGCTCTCACGTGCCCATTATTTTAGGCGCTTGCGCCCGAACCGTTCCTCTCCTCTTTCTCCGCCGAACTCATTATTTGGTTCGGGTAACGCCTTACATGTGAGCCCTCCTATCTGGTTCATAGAGAAGAGGTAACAATAGTATCAGTCAGTAATCACTCTATCTATTGGAAAATAGTTTCTTGATCAATGTCATAAGGAAACTGACTATTGGCCAGAGTCTAGATGTTTCTTGAAGATTTCATATGAGTCCATATATATTATCAAGGATTTTAATACTTTCACTGAACTTACAAATAAAATAACAACAGTTGACATGTCCACTTGACTATCATATTGCCCATTTGTTGCCACTAAATCTAACAGATGGGCCTCATGTTCCTTCAATAAAGTAAATAAAAATTGGAAACCTTTATGGCCAGTATACATGTAGATAAGCGAGCATTTAGGGGGAAATGAATATCATCTTTAAAAATTGCTTATTCAACATTGTTCCCAATTTGGTTAATTTTTTTTTTAGTATTTTACATTTAAACATTAGCCCAACTACAAACCACCTAATCAACGAGATGTAAGCAGCAACAACAACAACACACCAAAACAATAACAAAATCTTATTAGGTGGGGTCGACTATATGGATCCTTCTACGTCATTGGATTCTATTTCCTACTATATCATCATCTATATTTAAATAAATTTTATCTTATTTTATTATTGCTAACCAATTCTTTTTTTGTCTTCCTTTTGATCGTCTAATATGTATATTTGTCATCATTTCACATCACTTAACTGGAGCATTTATTGGTCGTCCAAGTACATGTCTTGACCACCTTAAATGTATCTCTCGGAGCTTTCCTTCAATAGATATAACACCGACTTTTTCTCTAATGCTCTCATTTCTTATTCTATCTATCCTTGTATGTCTGCACATCCACGTTAACATTCTCATTTCTACAACTCTCATCTTTTGCTCATGTGCTAGAGTCGTAGCTCAACATTCAGCATCATATAGCATAGCAGGTCTAATCGCTGTTTTTTAGAACTGCCCTTTAAGTTTTAAAGGCACTTTACAATCATATAAAACACCTAATATTTTCTTCCATTTCAACCATTCTGCTTGTATTCTATGTAAGACATATCTCTCAATCCCTCCATCATATTGCAAAAATGATCCTAAATATTTAAAGCTCTCAGTTCTAGACAACTCGCATCATCTCGTATCTTAACACTTGTCTCATTGCGTGTGATGCGGCGAGGAAGAGTTGTTCACTTTTTTTCGATGCGATGAAGCACGAAGGGAGCTTTGGGTGGGGGTTCTCACAGGCCACAATAGTAAAGATGAGAAAGTGAAGCAGAGAAACGCAAAACCAACACAGGCAACCAAACTAAGACGCAGGATGTAACGTGATTCGGAATAAAGATTCCTACTCCATAAAGGTTAGCTCCCTCACCGGATGCAGTGCCAAAGCACTTTCACTATGAACGTCCTCCTTCCCGGGAAGGAAACTTCCGGAGGTGGAGGAGAAAACCTCTTACAGTTAAATCACAATACAAGAAAGAGTACATGCAATGTAAAAGCAAAGATCGCTACTCTCCTTCTCTGGCGTGGTGGTAGCTCTCCTTCTCCTGATGCGCTTTCGTTTCTTCCTGGTTGGAATAATGCGGATCCCCCTGCCTTCTGTCATCTTCCTCCCTTTTATCCTCCTTCTCTGATCTAGCGTTAATTCGTGGGCTATCTCCACCGTACACGTGGACACCACATCCACCTGGAGAATAATTCTGTTACAGATACGAGGAGTGAAAGCTCCTCGGAATATTATGTGGGGACCCCTCCTTCTGTTACATAACGCCCCTTCATCTACATTTCGGGAAACTAGGTTAGCCTGTCCCCCTCAACCATTCGTTTTTGGTGAAACTAACTTAGGTCTATAACTCACGGGTGACATAGCCCTTGGGCTCCTCACCAGCCCTAACTAACTTCCCTTCTTTCTCCACTGAACTACCTTCGGACTGACCAGGCCGAGTCGATTCTTATCCATCCCGTCTTCTTCTTGGCCTATTTAGCCGAACCGATTCTTGGTTATTTTCTAGCGAAGTGCCTCTCCCAGCCTCCGCTTTACCGTGTCGATTACCTTCACTAACTCTCCCGTGCCCATTATTTCAGGCGCTTGCGCCCGAACCGTTCCTCTCCTCTTTCTCCGCCGAACTCATTATTTGGTTCGGGTAACGCCTTACATGTGAGCCCTCCTATCTGGTTCATAGAGAAGAGGTAACAGCAGTATCAGTCAGTAATCACTCTATCTATTGAAAAATAGTTTCTTGATCAATGTCATAAGGAAACTGACTATTGGCCAGAGTTTAGATGTTTCTTGAAGATTTCATATGAGTCCATACACATTATCAAGGATTTCAATACTTTCACTGAACTTACAAATAAAATAACAGTTGACATGTCCACTTGACTATCATATTGCCCATTTGTTGCCACTGAATCTAACAGATGGGCCTCATGTTCCTTCAATAAAGTAAATAAATATTGAAAACCTTTATGGCCAGTATACATGTAGATAAGCGAGAATTCAGGGGGAAACGAATATCATCTTTAAAAATTGCTTATTCAACATTGTTCCCAATTTGGTTAATTTTTTTTTTAGTATTTTACATTTAAACATTAGCCCAACTACAAACCACCTAATCAACGAGATGTAAGCAGCAACAACAACAACACACCAAAACAATAACAAAATCTTATTAGGTGGGGTCGGCTATATAGATCCTTCTACGTCATTGGATTCTATTTTCTACTATATCATCATCTATATTTAAATAAATTTTATCTTATTTTATTGTTGCTAACAAATTCTTTTTTTATCTTCCTCTTCATCATCTAATATGTATATTTGTCATCATTTCACATCACTTAACTGGAGCATTTATTGGTCGTCCAAGTACATGTCTTGACCACCTTAAACGTATCTCTTGGAGCTTTCCTTCAATAGATATAACACCGACTTTTTCTCTAATGCTTTCATTTCTTATTCTATCTATCCTTGTATGTCTGCACATCCACCTTAACATTCTCATCTCTGCAACTCTCATCTTTTGCTCATGTGCTAGAGTCGTAGCTCAACATTCAGCGTCATATAGCATAGCAGGTCTAATCGTTGTTTTGTAGAACTTCCCTTTAAGTTTTAAAGGCACTTTACAATCATATAAAACACCTAACATTTTCCTTCATTTCAACCATTCTGCTTGTATTCTATGTAAGACATCTCTCTCAATCCCTCCATCATATTGCAAAAATGATCCTAAATATTTAAAGCTCTCAGTTCTAGACAACTCGCGTCATCTCCTATCTTAACACTTGTCTCATTGTGTCTGATGCGGCGAGGAAGAGTTGTTCACTTTTTTTCGATGCGATGAAGCACGAAGGGAGCTTTGGGTGGGGGTTCTCACAGGCCGCAACAGTAAAGATGAGAAAGTGAAGCAGAGAAATGCAAAACCAACACAGACAACCAAACTAAGATGCAGGATGTAACGTGGTTCGGAATAAAGATTCCTACTCCATAAAGGTGAGCTCCCTCACCGGATGCAGTGCCAAAGCACTTTCACCATGAACGTCCTCCTTCCCGGGAAGGAAACTTCCGGAGGTGGAGGAGAAAACCTCTTACATTTAAATCACAATACAAGAAAGAGTACACGCAATGTAAAAGCAAAGATCGCTACTCTCCTTCTCCGGCGTGGTAGTAGCTCTCCTTCTCCTAATGCACTTTCGTTTCTTCCTGGTTGGAATAATGTGAATCCCCCTGCCTTCTATCCTCTTCCTCCCTTTTATCCTCCTTCTCTGATCTAGCATTACTTCGCGAGCTATCCCCACCGTACACGTGGCCACCACGTCCACCTAGAGAATAATTCTGTTACAGATACGAGGAGCGAAGGCTCCTCGGAATATTATGTGGGGACCCCTCCTTCTGTTACATAACACCCCTTCATCTACATTTCAGGAAACTAGGTTAGCCTGTCCCCCTCAACCATCCACTTTTGGTGAAACTAACTTAGGTCTATAGCTCACAGGTGGCATAGCCCTTGGGCTCCTCACCAGCCCTAACTAACTTCCCTTCTTCCCAGCAGACTACCTCCCGGTGACTGGCCGAGTCGATTCTTATCCGTTCCGTCTGCTTCTAGGCATATCTAGCCGAACCGATTCTTGCTTATTTCCTAGCGAAGTGCCTCTCCCCGCCTCCGCTTTGCCGTGTCGATTACCTTCACTAGCTCTCCCGTGCCCATTATTTCAGGTGCTTGCGCCCGAACCGTTCCTCTCCTCTTTCTCCGCCGAACCCATTATTTGGTTCGGGTAACGCCTTACATGTGAGCCCTCCTATCTGGTTCATAGAGAAGAGGTAACAACAGTATCATTAGTCAACCCCAAAAAATAGTCAAGCGAAGTTATAAGCTTGACTTTCCAACTATATAAGGTTCCTACTCCATCCTTGGCTCATTAATTCAAATTCACTCTTCTCTTATAGCTCCCCCCTATATACTTTGAAGTGGCCTAATGGGCCCATGAGCTCCACTTTTCCTTTTCTCTTATATAGTCGAACTGTCACAAAAACTCTATATAAATCCTCATCTTTTCCTTTTAGGTATTATTTAGCGTGCCTAACAATCCCGTCTCTTCCACTTCTTCCCTCCAGCGATTTTCACCGGCGGCGTTTCAGCGACCCAACCCTTCCTTTCTTACACGCTTCTCCTCTAACCCCCAAGTAAGTATTCTGTCCTATTTTATACCTATGTCCCCTAGGACCATCCCTTCACCTGCGTGGTATGAGCACACCGTAACCCAACTAGACTGCAACCATTACTTCTTTAACCTTAAAGATAGGTTTATAGACCCTTCCATGAAATATTATTTTACGACCAAGATGCACCGACCACACCGTCCTCATCCTGGTTTAACTTGCTTCTTTTCTGAACAGTTCCTCAATGGCTTGTCTCTACCAGCACCCTCCACTTATCTAGAAATTTTAGACTTTTACGGACTACCCTTAAACCAATTTACCCCCAATTCCTTTCGCATTCTGTCAGGGCCTCTATAGTGTTCCAACACCTAAATCTTCCTCTATCTCCTCAAATATTCCACTGTTTCTTCCAATTAAAATCTTTCAAAGTAGGCCTCTTTTACCTGTCTAGCCGTCTAGACTGCCAATTTCTAGTGAATATGCCTACTTCCCATAAAGGATGGGAAGAATTGTACTTCTTTGTACAGCTTCCGGTACCTCTACCCCACTCGGACACCTGGAAGTTAGAACTTCCTGAACTACCTTCCTTCCGAGAAATGAGGACCCAATGCCCCTTCTCGAAAGTTTATAGAGTACTGGGAGAGTCACATTATTGTTCAGACCACCTAATGAAAACTCCCCTCCTGAGTCACTTCGGGTTGTCCCCCTTCCCTTCAATGACCTTCGCTGCCATAGGTAGGATGATACTTACCCTTCAATATAACTTTTTATTTGCATCATCCATCTTTCTTATCAACGCATTTTGCAGATAATCTAATGCAGGACGCTTTAGTGAAAAGAGAAGAGGTTGAGGCTACCAAGAAGAAGAAGACCTCAACAAAGAGAGGTAAGTCGGTGGCAGCCCCTTCTTCCCCTCGGAAAAAATTGCAGCTCATTAAGAAAGGAGCTCCTAGTTCATCAGCTCTTCCTCCCTCTTCTTCTGGTCAGCATGATTCACAATCTTTAACCATCTATGAACCGAGGAGGAAGGACACCACCTTATCCGTCCCATCCTCGTCTCCCCAAAGAAGAGATTCCCCTTCCCACTCTCCTGCTTCATCCTCCCTTCCTCATGATTCTCCCTTACCTTCCCGAATCGAATCCATCTCTGCCCCTATCCCCTCAGACACACTTACTTCTCCCACCCCTCTTCAACGTGTCGGACCCAAACTTCCTTTTGAGGGAGAAGACCTTCCCCTCCTGACCCCCTTAAGGGCTACATTGGGGTCGCTGCTGCAGATCCGTCACCTTTCAGAGGTAAAATTCTTCAATCAATCAGGCATACAAGGCCCCTGCGACTAGGTGGGCAAATTGCTGGCGGAGGTAACTACTTTCCCCTCCCAATCTTTAATGTATTCATACATGTACATACCACTGTATATCAACGTCTGATGATGGCGCTTTCTTTCCTTCATGCCTCGGTCAAACACAGCAAAATGGTAACTCACCTAGCCCAATTTCAATCCAGTGTGGAGGTGTGCCACTTTGCCTCCTTAACGCAGCAAAAATAGCTCGCTCGACAATTAAGCGAGAAAGAACAGAAGGAATTCGACCTGAAGGGCCAATGTGAAGATGCCATGACACAGTTGGCCTTGGTTCAAAGTGAAAAGGAGGAGCTTCAATGAAAAAATAAAGACCTCAAACAGCAAGTCATCCTCCAGTCTAGCGAACTTTAGTAGGTGGATCTTCTTACCCATGAATTAACAGGGTATAAGAGACAGCTTGGGGACGTCATTATTAAAGCTGCTAATTCTTCTACTTCCATCCAACAGCTTTAGCAAGAACGTCAACAGCTTCGACTAGAATGCCAAGCGTGGGAAGCCACTAAAAAATTTTGTGTAGAGAAGTGTCAAGAGCTCTCTTCCATGGTGGCTGCTCTTCCTCAAGCCCTATCAGCAGCGACTCGGCAACAATCTGACCTTCATCAAGAGTACTCCAAGGCCCTTTCGGCTCTGGGTCAGCAAGCCATAAAAGCATCAACTGAGAAAGATGCCCTGGCAGCCCAGCTAACCGAAAGTCAAACCCAGCTGGCCGATTGTCAGGCTCAACTAACCAGTTGTCAGTCCCAGCTGAAGGAGCAGGAAGCTGATCTAAAGGGGAGATACATCAAGAAGGGAGTGGATCTGTTTATACTGGGGTTTAACGGGGATATCCACCCCTCGACACAGACACTAGTTATCTAAATCCTGTAGATGCGTTGTCTAAGTGTCCCCCCCGAACTGTTTGAACTGTAACCCCTAATATCTTACTCCCTGTAATGACCCCTTTCTTAATGTTGAAGAATGCTTATATTAGCATAGCTTTTTATTGTTCTTTTTGTACGCCTCATTGCGGGTCAGGAATTCTGAACTAACTCTGTGCTTTTTCCTTTTCACCATTACACGCAATCAATCACCTCCTTTGTTCGGGAACTCACTCAGAAGGTCCCGGATGATCTGACTTATATCCGACCCAATTTTGGCTCGGCTAAAAATTAAATTACTTCAGCCTTTTGATCTTCTCTGTCTACCTTACTACTTCGGAAATGATATCTTGATAAGTACCTATGCTGCTGCCATTACGATATTAGTCTCTTCACCTTCTTCCCCTTCCCAAGAACTACTGCAGTTCCTTTCCCCTCAACTATAAATTATCACCCTCCATGTCTTCGTCCTTCCATCTCACTCTCATGGCTTCGGCGGAACACCCTATTGAGATTTCTTCGGATTCTGAATCTTTCGAGCTGTGGGACTGGTCTACCGGAGATACTGGAGATTCCGAGACCCGCTCAGGGAGGTCTTTTCGAGCATCCTTCCCCTCCTTCCGCAACCGGGTGTGGAACCCTCCTTTAATATGGGAGTACACAGTGGGAGATCCCCGGGCCTCTGCTGAACTTCTCTCACTTCCACCGGCCCTGGATTTCGTTCCGGTCTCCCCGGCGAGGATCTGTCCACCTCCTTTTGATGAAGCTCCACCAGTGATACCTTCTGCTCAAGGCGAGCTCTACCGAGTCATTTTGGCGCCTCCCCCCCCCCCCGAGGAGTCTTCTAACAATTCTCCTGTTAAGAGTAATCATAAAAAGTCTTCCTAGATTAAATAATGTAATCATTCTTAAGTATGTTAATAAAAAGGGAAGGAAGGAATTGGTATCCACTCTGGTCATTTTCCTGTGTATGTAAAGTTTCTGTCATCAGAAAAAAATGCAATCTCGCCTGAACGTACTTTTTCTTATCATTTCCAGGGGATTCAGACTCTTTCCCTCATAATAACTGTACCAGCGACTCTTCACCTACTGTCTTTACGCTTCCCCTTCTTTACTAGCATTCATTATCCTTATTTCCTCTGCGAATAAATGCGCCCTCCTCCTTCATCGTTATAAGGACCTCCAACCCTTGCCGTATAACATCCATCTTTTTCTTTCTCTTCTCCTCATTATGGACAAAATGTCTTAACAAGGCAGCAGTTCCCCTTCGGCTGAAGAAAAGGTTGACGAGCAGCGTTACATTGCTAATTTGGAGGAACAGGTGAGATACCTGCAACAACGATTGAGGGAAGCTTCTGCTAGTAACTACTCTTTGCGCCAGCAACTAGCCGGGTCACAGAAGGAACTATCTAAGCAAATCTTCTTGCAACAATCTTACCTTCGACAACTATTGTGCCAACCCCAGCCGCGCAAAGAAACTCCGTCAGTTCCTCCCAACAAAGAACTGTAATACCCTATACATAAGGGTTTCTTTTGCTATCCTCTCCCCCAGGAGGAGTTGTAACATGTAACCTTTCTGAAATAAGGAACTTTATGTGAAAACAACTTTCATCTATATTTTCCTCGCTTATCTTTTTCTTCTAACATTTCTCGAGCTATGTCAAATCCTATCTTTTTTGTATGAAAATCAAATAGATGCACCGCCTCTTCACCCTTTCATTGCACAGGGACCATGCATATACACCCTCCGTACAAACATAAAATGCTAAATAGTTGAGGGGATACTCAGCTCTTCCATTCTGCCATCGCACGGGGATAAAATAATATATAGTTGAGAAATAAGCTCAACTCTTCCGCTTCACGGGGATAAAAATAATATACAACTGAGGAAACCTCAGTTCTTCCGTTCCACCACCACATGGGGATAAAATAATATATAGTTGAGAAGTAAGCTCAACTCTTCCGTTTCACGGGGATAAAAATAATATATAACTGAGGAGACCTTAGTTCTTCCATTCCATCACCACACAGGGATAAAATAATATATAGTTGAGAAGTAAGCTCAACTCTTTTGTTTCACGGGGATAAAAATGATATATAATTGAGAAGACCTCAGTTCTTCCGTTCCACCACCGCACGGAGATAAAATAACATACAGTTAAGGAATGAACTCAACTCTTCTGATTCACGGGGATAAAAATGATATATAACTAAGGAGACATCAATTCTTCCGTTCCACCACCGAACGGGGATAAAATAATATACAGTTGAGAAGTAAGCTCAACTCTTCCGTTTCACGGGGATAAAAATGATATATAACTGAGGAGAGCTCAGTTCTTCCGTTCCACCACCTCACGGGGATAAAATAATATACAGTTGAGGAATGAACTCAACTCTTCCGATTCACGAGAATAAAAATGATATATAACTGAGGAGACCTCAGTTCTTCCGTTCCACCATCGTACGGGGATAAAATAATATATAGTTGAGAAGTAAGCTCAACTCTTCCATTTCACGTGGATAAAAATGATATATAACTGAGGAGACCTCAGTTCTTCCGTTCCACCACCACACGGGGATAAAATAATATATAGTTGAGAAGTAAGCTCAACTCTTCCATTTCACGGGGATAAAAATGATATATAACTGAAGAGACCTCAGTTCTTCTATTCCACCATCACACGGGGATAAAATAATATATAGTTGAGAAGTAAGCTCAACTCTTCCGTTTCACGGGGATAAAAATGAAATATAACTGAGGAGACCTCAGTTCTTCCGTTCCATCACCACACGGGGATAAAATAATATTTAGTTGAGAAATAAGCTCAACTCTTCTGCTTCACGGGGATAAAAATGATATATAACTGAGGAAACCTCAGTTCTTCCATTCCACCACCACACGGAGATAAAATAATATATAGTTGAGAAGTAAGCTTAACTCTTCCGTTTCACGGGGATAAAAATGATATATAACTGAGGAGACCTAAGTTCTTCTGTTCCACCACCACACGGGGATAAAATAATATATAGTTGAGAAGTAAGGTCAACTCTTCCGTTTCACGGGGATAAAAATGATATATAACTGAGGAGACATCAGTTCTTCCGTTCCACCACCACACGGGGATAAAATAATATATAGTTGAGAAATAAGCTCAACTCTTCCGCTTCACGGGGATAAAAATTATATACAACTGAGGAAACCTCAGTTCTTCCGTTCCACCACAACACGGGGATAAAATAATATATAGTTGAGGAATAAACTCAACTCTTCCGATTCACAGGGATAAAAATGATATACAACTAAGGAAACCTCAGTTCTTCCATTCCACCACTACACGGGGATAAAATAATATATAGTTGAGGAATGAACTCAACTCTTCTGATTCACGGGCATAAAGATGATATACAACTGAGGAAACCTCAGTTCTTCCGTTCCACCACCACACGGGGATAAAATAATATATAGTTGAGAAGTAAGCTCAACTCTTCCGTTTCACGGGGATAAAAATGATATATAACTGAGGAGACCTCAGTTCTTTCGTTCCACCATCACACGGGGATAAAATAATATATAGTTGAGAAGTAAGCTCAACTCTTCCGTTTCATGGGGATAAAAATGATATATAACTAAGGAGACCTCAGTCCTTCCGTTCCACCACCGCATGGGGATAAAATAATATATAGTTGAGAAGTAAGCTCAACTCTTCCGTTTCACGGGGATAAAAATGATATATATTGCCCAAAGGCCTTCAGCATAAAGAGTGCGATGCTTTCACACTGCTATTCTTCCTACCTTCAACTCGAAGTGGAGCACCTCCATCCATTCCCTCCTATGAAAGCGAGGGTTTTAGTATATAATGGGCCATCAAAGAAATAAACCCTCATTTCCCTTCCACTTAGGGCCTCCTTTTCCATAAACTAGGAGCCCAATAGCTGTTACAAGCCCATTCCTCCCTCTTTTTATAGGGGATGCTTCATCTTCCTTTCTTTTGTTATCTTCATCCCTTCCGCCTTCTCGTTTCCTTTTTCTTCGTCTGTTCTTCTTTCCGCCGCCATCCTCCGGTGCCCCAGTCACCTACCTCAGCACTTTTCTTCTTTCTCCCACGGGCAGGATGCATTCCTCTTTCTTCCGAAAAATAGCAAGTCATTACTCACACATCAAACGGGGTGATGGTCAGCCGCCAGCTTCCTCTTCGCCTTCACCCTCTTCTACTGCCATCCCACCTGCCCACTCTCTTCTTTCTTCTTCGCCTCCATCTGAAACCCTTGTTACATTCGCACTAGAGGAAACCGGAGTAACCAACCCCTCCTCATCTCCTCTGTTACTTACAAACCCTAACTCTCCCATTTTCTCCCCCTCCGCCGTAAGTGTTCGGAAGTCGCCTCCTCTTTCATCAAAACCTGAAGATGAATTCAGGGAGGCACCCATCGACTATAGGTGCTTCTGCATCCACGCCTTCTCTTTCTCCGAAATATGGCACTGTCCCTGAACCCATGGTAATTGATATTCCTCCACTGCCTATCTCCCCTTCTGCTCATCGCTTGGAGAGCCCCTCACCTTCTATGGGCCCTAGCCCGGCCCCTCCGTTTCTCACCTTCCCAACAAAGAGTTTTCCATTCCGATGCTCTCTATACCATCCTCTCCAGATTCTTCGTCGAACCAATCCCCTTCCGCAACTTCTGGTGTGCCCATGTCACAGCCAGCCATGGTACACCTTCCCTCTCTAGCTCTTAATTCTTTGCCCCCAACTTCTACCCCTTTGAGCCTCCTGACCAGTGCTCCTTCTTCTTTTCTCTTCGAACCTCTGTCACAACCTATGGCTACTACCCCTCTTCTTCCTCTTATAAGTGAACCTCCACCGCGGGTGTCATCCATCCCCTCTTCTTCTTCTTCTCCCCGAGGCCTTCGAATCTTAAATTTGGAGGAACTGATCCCTCGGATGGAAGGCCTGCGCCATGCTTTAGAATTGGTATGTTTTCTAATCAACTTATTTAATTTCCCTTACTGAATGACTTCCTTTCAACAAATGGCTTACAGGCCCTGACAAACTACCAAAAATTGGATCGCTCCCTCCAACAATATCGAGCTCAATCTCTGAAGTTGGAACAGCAGCAACGGGAGGATCTGGCGGCTGCTCAAAATCGAGAGCACCTCTTATCACAACAATTGCAGCAATGTCAGGAGCAACTGACAGAAGCTCACCACCGACTTCAAAAAGATGCCGCGACTATAGCGGCATTGCAAGAACAACAGTGAACTGACATGGAATCACCCTCACTCCGACAGGATGTTCAGCCGGCACAGCTTGACAAGGAGGCTTCCTCCTCTCAAGAATTGATAAATCTTCGAGAGCAGGTAGCAAAGCTTCTTCAAAGGAAGCAACGAGACTCGAACATCATCGCCCGCCTGTGAGTTCAGCTCCAGAAAGCAGAGGATAAAATAGGGGACCTCTGTACTCGCCTGTGCAAGGAGGTACAAGAAAACTCCTCCCTCATAACTTCTAGGGTGCATGCTCACGCCCGTATATGCAGGCAAGAAACCTCCCTCCAGAGGCTGGGCACTGAGCTTGTCCGCACCAGATCCTACTCTAAGGCGGTAGAGGAAATTTCAGCCTCAATGCGCCAGAATATGATGGACATGACGAACCTTATCCAGCAAGATCAAACTTCCCAAGCCGATGATATTTCTGTCCTGGCAGATGCTATTATGGAAGTATTCCGGCGTTATAGTGACATACGTCGAGCCCTTCGGGAGCAACAAGAGAAGTGTCACAGGCTCCAATGGGACCAGAGCCCTGACCGCCCGAACCGGCAGGAGAGGCTAACCATCCTGATGTGCGCCACCTATCAAGATGGGTTTAACGAGGCGGTTCGACAGTATGCTGATCAAGGGCTTCCTCCGATGAACCATCCTACTTTCTCCTTAAATTGGGAGGCCGGCTTCCGACGCTATCCTCCCGAGCGGTTTAAGTTGTAATCTGATGTATTACTTCGGGACGTAGTCCCTTTGTTATCTTCTTTTATTTTTCATAGTTCGCTATAAGGACTACAACACTATTGTGAATCAATCTAACTTAGATGCGCTATACATCTAATTAATACAACAAACTATCTATCAAGTACATCCCCTCGAGAGCCCCTCAACTCCTCTTCTCTTATCCATCCTTTTTTATACAGTGTGAAAAGGTTTCAAGTGAATAGCGTTCCATGGTCGGGGAAATTCCATGCCCTGGTCGTCCTTTAGATAATACGCTGACCCTGCTACGCGATGTGTCACTTCATAGGGCCCTTCCCAATTTGGAGCTAACTTTCCAGGATCTCCTGTAGGATTAACTTTACGCAGAACCCAATCCCCCTCCTAAAATCTTTGGGGCATCACCTTTTTATTAAAGGCTTGCTGTACTTTTCGCTTGTAAAACTCTGCTCGTCTTCGTGCCGTCTCCCTCTTTTCTTCCACCAAGTCCAACTCAGTGCTTTGAATAATTTGGTTCTGCTCCGGCTCACACATTTCTATTCGGGTGCTACTTAAGAGGGCTTCGACCGGAATAACGGCCTCCGTCCCATATACCAGACTGAACGGAGTTTCTCCCGTTGCAGTTTTTGGTGTGGTTCGGTAGGCCCACAGGATTCTAGGAAGCTCTTCTACCCAGTTCCCCCTCTGAGCCCTCAATTTGTTCTTCAACTCTTGAATGAGAATTCTATTAGTGACTTCAACTTACCCGTTGTCTTGAGGGTGGACTACTGAAGTAAAAGCTTGTTGGATATTGAGACTTTGGCACCATTCTTTAATTTTCTTGCCCTGGAATTGCCGTCCATTATCACTAACTATCCTCCGAGGAATACCATATCGACAAACGATATTCTGCCATAGGAATTGTATTATAGCATTCTCAGTAATTTTGGTAAGAGACTCTGCTTCCACCCACTTGGAGAAGTAATCTACGACCACCAATAAAAATTTCTTCTGCAAAGGTGTCATAGGCATTGGACCCACTATATCCATTCCCCACTGATCAAAAGGGCATGAAGCGACCACAACTTTTATTAATTTAGCCGGCCGTTCGGACCGATTGCTATGCTTTTGACAAGCCAGGTAAGTTTGCACTATACGAGCGACATCTTGTTGGAGGGTAGGCCAAAAATATCCTGCTAATAGGACTTCCTTGCTAAATCTCTCCCCCCAGATGATTACTGCAGCAACCTTCATGAATCTCCCGGAGTACTCATTCAACATCTTCACTTCCTAAACACTTCAATAAGGGTCGTCCGAAAGATGTCTTGTATAAGTCTCCGTTCAAGAGGGTGAATCGTCTGGCTCTGCACATTAAAGCGGATGCCACCCCTTTTTCTTCGAGAATCTTTCCATGCTGCAGATAAGTTATGATGTTGGTCCTCCAATCGAGGATCGGATCCGATTCGGGTGCAGCCTCCTCTACATTACATATCACTAGGGAAATAGGGAGTTCCATGCAGACCGTTTCCAACGATTTCACTCCTTCCATAGCGCTAACCACCCGAGCCAATTCATCTGCCCTCCCATTATTCTCCCTTGGAATTTACTTCAAGAGGACTTGCTGAAACTGAGCTTTTTCTTTCTCAAAAGCTTTCAAATACTTTTGCAACCTTTCTTCCCGAACCGCGAAAGAACCTTGAAGTTGTGATATCGCCAGCTGGGAATCCGAATGGATTATAATTGAAGAAGCCCCTACAGCTTTGGCAGCCTGCAATCCCGCTAGAATGACTTCATACTCCGCCTCATTATTGGATGCCCGATACCCCTGGCGTACGACTATGCGAGTCTCCTCTTTATCAGGGGAAATTAACAAAACACCAATGCCGCTACCTGTAGATCCCGAAGAACCATCCACAAATATGTTCCATGCATCTGACCCTTCCTCTTTTGTTGACGAGCCATCTTCCGAGCCACAAGGTACTTTCGCCAAAAAGTCAGCAAGTGCCTGAGCCTTGATAACGGGTCGGAGTTGGTAATGAGTGTCATATTCACTTAATTCTACAACCCATTTAGCTAATCTTCTAGAGAAATTGGGCTTAGTGATGACCTTACCCAATTCACTGTGAGTTAAAACAGTGATGGGATGAGCCAGAAAGTATGGTCTCAATTTGTGGGCGGTCAGGACTAAAATATATGCCAGCTTTTCTAGCTCGGTATAACGGGATTCAGTCCCCTTCAGAATATGACTGGTATAATAAATAGGCTACTGATGAGAGCCTTCTTGTTTCAGCAAAAACGAACTGATAGCTCCCTCCAAGATAGCCAAATACATCCACAATGGTTCTCCTGCCACTGGCTTGGCTAATAGCGGAAGACCGGCTTAATATTTCTTCAACTCTTGGAAAGCCTACTCACATTGATCATCCCATTGAAATTTGATAGCTTTGCGTAGAATCTTGAAGAAAGGTAACCCTTTGTCCGTTGATCTGGCTATGAATCGGGATAAGGAAACAATCCTCCCCACTAGCTTTTGAGTCTCTCGCAAATTAGTGGGTGACTTCATATTGCACAGTGCTTGCACCTTCTCGGGGTTAGCCTGCAGCCCCTTCTCAGTCACTATGTACCCCAAGAATTTGCCGCTTTTTACCCCAAACAGACATTTTTTGGGGTTAAGCTTCATATTATACCGTCTCAGTGTAGCGAAGGTTTCGTTTAGATCCTTAACCAAATCCTGAGTGGTTTTTGATTTGACTAGGATATCGTCTACGTAAACTTCCATATTTTTCCCTTTCTGCTCCGCGAAAATCTTATCCATGAGTTGTTGGTAGGTGGCCCCTGCATTTTTTAGGTTGAAGGGCATTACCACATAAGCGTACAACCCTCTTGTCATCACAAAGCTAACCCTCTTCTGATCTTCCTTAGCCAAGGGTATTTTATGGTATCCTTGGTATGCATCCATTAAGGACACCACTTTATATCCTACAGTAGAATCTACCAACTGATCAATACGAGGCAAGGGGTAGCAGTCTTTAGGGCACGCTTTATTCAAATCGCGAAAGTCAATACACATCCTCCACTGCCCAGAAGGCTTAGGGACCAGGACTACATTGGAGACCCACTTGGGAAATTGGATTTCCTTCACATGACTTGCTTTTAACAATTTGTCTACTTCCTCCGCTATGACCTTGTCCTTCTCAGGTTCAAAGTGTCACCGCTTCTATTGGACGGGTCGGACTCCCCTGGTTATGTTGAGATGGTGTTCATCCACACGAGGGTTAATCCCCATGAGATCATGCACATCTCCTGCGAAGATGTCTTTGTTCTTCTTCAGGCAAGCCACCAGCTCCTCCTTGGCCTCCAGCTGCTGTGACACCCGTGTGGCCTTTCCCGGAGCTATTTCCACCAACTCCCCTTCCTCTATCTTGTCTGCTTTGGGAGGAGATTCTTCCAGGACGCAGACATCAGAAATGATGATGGCTTTTCCTTTGAGATCGTCGGTTCGGGCCTTCTTCTGGTCATCTCGAACCATCTCCACATAACAACTCCTGGCGGCTTTCTGTTCACCTCGGACTTCCCCCACCAACTGTCCGACTGGGAATTTCACCTTCTGGTGGTACGGGGAAGCCACCGTCTGAAAAATGGAAAGGAAAGGGTGACCAAGAATGGCATTATAAGTGGACGGAGCGTCCATGATGAGGAAAGGGACTATACTAGTTTTTTGGCTGGGCTTTGCGCCCAAAGTCAGGGGCAATGAAATCTACCCTATGGGGTGGACCACATGCCCCGCGAATTCGAAGAGGGGTGTGACCACATCTTCTAGCTGGGCATTTCCCAGCTGCATCTGTCCAAAGGCCTCCTGGAAGAGGATGTTGACAGAGCTCCCTGAGTCGACCAGTACCCTGGCCACTTCGTAATTGGACAGGGATATGCAGATAACTAAGGTGTCCGTGTGGGGCAACAGGACACCTCGAAGATCTTCCGGCCCGAACGAAACGGGTGGCGCGGTTTGGACAGTCTGGTCGGTGATGATGGCCAGACTCTCCAAGAGGCGGGCATATGACTTCCACGCTCGGTTAGAGTCCCCGTCAGTGGGTCCTCCTGCAATGACATGAATAACCCCCCGTGTGGGAGCGTTATTTGGATTAGATGAGGGACCCTCACCTGATTGGCCTTCTTGAGAAACAACCTCCTGGGACGGTGTTTGGGGGAAAGTAACTTGCGGTGGTTGGTTATACGGTCCTGGGCGAGCCACATTGGGTCGTTGCCCTCGCCGTGCTGGCCCTCTCGTCTGAAGCCGCAATTGCGGGTATGCGGCTTGGAGGTGCTCCAGCTCCTCCTGCAGCTTGAAACATTAGCCACTGGCGTGACTAAACTCCATATGATATTGGCAGAAAAATGGGGCGCGGGGGAGGGGGGGGGTGGTTACGTGGTACCCCCTCCTATATCCTGAGGGTAGCTGTAGCAGACCCTGCTGATCATAGAATTCCATCTGCTGTTCCTTCCAAGTCCTCACAGGAGGAGGTGCATCGGCGGCCATAATCTGTAATGGCGGCACAGGGCTAGCACCCTGTAACAATAACCGAGGCCTAGGAGCCTCCAGTAGAAGGGGTCGCGCATATCCCCGACGAGGGGATGCTTGAGGGGCGACGGGGCGAGTTCTTTCGACTGGGACTGTTGCGGCAGCGCGTTCGGCTCTCCACACTTTCAGTCCTTCCTCCTCGTTGATGAATTTTTTCGCACGACTTAGCAGCTCCTCGTAGCTGTTAGCAGGCTTCCTCAAAAGGGAACTGAGGAAGGGGCCCTCCTTCAGCCTGTGCGGGATAGCGATTCTGAAAGATTTCGATCTTGCGGAAGGAATACCCCTAGCTGCAGAGGTGAACCGGTGAAGATACCCTCTGAGTGATTCTGAGGGCCCCTACGTAATGTGCATCAGGATAGAGGCATCATGCTTATACGCCTTACAGCTGGCGAACTCCTGGCTGAACATCCCCTGAAAATCAGCAAAACAGGTAATAAACCCCGGGGGCAGGGTATTGAACCATTTTTGTGCCGAACCGATTAAGGTGGTCAGGAAGACTCGACACTTGAGGGCATCGGTATAGCAGTAGAGCGAGGCCGCTCCATCGAATTGTGATAGATGTTCTTCGGGATCCGTTGAGCCATCGTACTTGTCTACTTGGGGATTCCGGAAGTATGATGGGGGGATTTCAGAGAGGATGTCCATGGTAAAAGGACTGGGCTCATAAACTTCTGGGGCCCGGGTCGACCAGCTTTCACCCTGTTCTTCCCACCGAGTCTGGGTTAAGGGTATAGTATTCTGATGTGCTCGCCCCCCAGGCCCCTCTCCAGGAACTACTTCAATATTAATGGTTGCACGAGGTGGGGGAGACATTTCTGGGGTGGCCCTCGAAAAGAAGGTTCACTAGAGTGAGGATGAAGGTATCCTGTCCTACTTCTGTCTCTAGCGAGGGCCTCAGTTACAACGTCGTCAACTAGAGCCCTCAGTTGTGATGGCAGTATGGTAATGGGGTTTTCCTCCGCTGCGGAGGCACCTGGATGTTGTATCTCTTCTGGCTGTATCTCGACGTCTAGCTCAAATGTTCCCACAGATGGCGCCAACTGATGTGGCGAGGAAGAGTTGTTCACTTCCTTTCGATGCGATGAAGCACGAAGGGAGCTTTGGGTGGGGGTTCTCACAGGTCGCAACAGTAAAGATGAGAAAGTGAAGAAAAGAAATGCAAAACCAACACAGGCAACCAAACTAAGATGCAGAATGTAACATGGTTCGGAATAAGGATTCCTACTCCACGAAGATGAGCTCCCTCACCGGATGCAGTGCCAAAGCACTTTCACTATGAGCGTCCTCCTTCTCGGAAAGGAAACTTTCGGAGGTGGAGGAGAAAACCTCTTACAGTTAAATCACAATACAAGAAAGAGTATACACAATGTAAAAGCAAAGATCGCTACTCTCCTTCTCCGACATGGTGGTAGCTCTCCTTCTCCTGATGCGCCTTCGTTTCTTCCTGGTTGGAATAATACGGATCCCCCTTCCTTTTGTCCTCCTCCTCCCTTTTATCCTCCTTCTCTGATCCAGCGTTACTTCGCGGGCTATCCCCACCGTACACGTGGCCACCACGTCCACTTGGAGAATAATTCTGTTACAGATACGAGGAGCGAAGGCTCCTCGGAATATTATGTGGGGACCCCTCCTTCTGTTACATAACACCCCTTCATCTATATTTCGGGAAACTAGATTAGCCTGTCCCCCTCAACCATCTGCTTTTGGTGAAACTAACTTAGGTTTATAGCTCACGGGTGGCATAGCCCTTGGGCTCCTCACTAGCCCTAACTAACTTCCCTTCTTCCCCCACTGAACTACCTCCAGACTGACCAGGCCGAATCGATTCTTATCCGTTCTGTCTGCTTCTAGGCCTATCTAGCCGAACCGATTCTTGCTTATTTCCTAGCGAAGTGCCTCTCCCTGCCTTCGCTTTGTCGTGTCGATTACCTTCACTAGCTCTCCCGTGCCCATTATTTCAGGCGCTTGCGCCCGAAACGTTCCTCTCCTCTTTCTCCGCCGAACCCATTATTTGGTTCGGGTAACGCCTTACATGTGAGCCCTCCTATCTGGTTCATAGAGAAGAGGTAACTGCAGTATCTGTTGGCAATCGTGCTATTTCTCGGAATGCTCATAGGCTCCCATGTCCCCGGATTAAAATTTTCACTAATGAAAACTAATCCGGATGGGATTAGTTTCCTAAGCACAACCAATTCGTCGTCGTGCCAATGACTCGAGCGATCACTTGAACAAACTAGTTGTTCAAGCAACCAAACTCTTCTAGTCGATTAGCCGCGGAAGAGACGACGGACGGATCGCCGGTTTTTGTGTTTCTTATTCAGGGTCCATGATTATACAAATACATGCAAATGCAAACTAGTATAATCAACATATACTAACATAAAGAACATAAGCTAGCATATCAAATAAGAACATGAAAAGAACAATAATAAAAGTTGTGAAACTTTTATACCTCTTGATCTTCTATCGTATGTCCTAACCTCCTTGTAGACTTCGTGTGGGCAAAGATCCTCCACAAGTTGAAGCTTCCTAGATCTTCTTCAATCCAAAGAAGAAGAACTCTCTTTCCCTTCTTGCTTGAGCCAACCATCAATCCACAAAAGGATTGATGCCGCCGGCCCCAAGAATAGAGAGAACATAATGGAAACAACCAAGGAACCGAACTAGGGACAAACTCTAGTTTTGGTGTCGCCGACCAAGATGGAATGAAGTGGAGAAAGGGAATTCGGTTGAGCCCCGACCAAGGTAGAAGGAACAGAGATAGGTCCTGGCAACACCTTAGGAATAAGAAGAGAACTTCTCCTATAGTTGCCGCCCACTCCAACTTCCAAATCCTAGCCGCCCAACCAAACCCTAATCTCATTGAAAACCATCTTCTATGTGCCGGCCATGGAAGAGGGGAAGAAGGATAGAGTATGGACCGACCAAGGTAGAGGGTAGAAGGAAGGGACCGGCCATGCCTTAGGAAGAAGAAGAAACTCATCTTCCACTTGTTGCCACCCATCTTCTTTCCCAAACCTTGGCTGCCCATGCAAAGGAACCAAACCCTAATCAAATTGGGGTTTCCTCCATAGGGTTCCTTGCCGCCCAAGCATAGTGGAGAGAAGAGATCTAGGAGCTAGCCACCTCCAAGGAAGAAGACAAGCTCCTCCACAAGTTGCCGCCCACTCTTCATTCCCATCCATGGCCGCCCAACCTAAGGAGCCAAAACCCTAATTAGGGTTTCCTCCTTAAGTTGCTTGCCGCCCAAGCAATGCTAGGCAAAACCCTAATCTCCTTAGCATCCATCATCTAACATCAACCACTCTTATTTTTTTCCGCCCAACCCATAGCCACCCTTTTATAGAACTTAGGAGAAAATTGGTTATTGATGAGGTAGCCAAAAATATAGGAACTAATTCCCAATTTTCTTGCCGCCCACCTTATCCAACCTTTCCTCTCCCTTTTATATAGAGTTAGGTTTAGGCCTTGGTTTAATCTCCACCGTTGGTTCTAGGGTTTTAATCTCAACCGTCAGATTTAGAGATTTAATCTCAACCGTCGGTTCTAGAGTTTTAATCCCAATCGTCGGATCTAGAGATTTAATCTCAACTGTCGGTTCTAGGGATTTAATCCTAACCGTCAGATCTAGAGATTTGTTTTCCATCATTTGATCTAGACTTCATGAGGTTTATATTAGGCTACGATAGGGACCATGAGGAGGAGTTGGGTCTTGGCCACCCGATGGATCGGAACCACACAAACTTGATCCATCAATGATATTCCATTCCACTAGAGGATCATCATCGAACTACCTCACCAACCCCCATAAATTAATATGGGCTCCATATATTATTTGTACATTCATCTCCCCGTGTTTAAGATATCGAATGTCCGTCAATTAATTGATTTACTGACCATCAATTAATTAACATCTAACTCCTCGAGTAGTACCACTCAACCTTATCATCATGTTGACTAAGTCAACAGGGTTTACATGATGAACCTTATGAGCTCCTCAAGGGGACATCATCAACCTAATACATAGGACACGGATTCCTCCTATAATCAACGGCACACCATGTAAATAATATCATTTCCCAACTTACCGGGCATATTGATTTAATCCATAGAAATCTCACCCTCTGGTAAATCAAAGAAATAAATATTAAGTACATGTGCCCGTTATTATATCGGGATTAAGAGCATGTACAACATAATATCCGAGGTCCGATTCAATTATGCAGTCAGCAATAAATTGAATCACCTCTATGTCGGTCCTGCTCAATACACCTAAGTGTACTAGTGTAACTCTATGTTCAAGATAAAACAATACCAAGCTACACTACAACAATGCCAATGGTTTGTCCAAAAACCATCTTGGTTGTGAGCCTCTACTTATACTCTACAAGGGACTGATAACATGATCTTCTGTGCCACACCCAAGCACCATGTTATCTACAATGTAAAGTATTAGACAATATGCACATATATAAATATAAAGTGCAAACAATGATCATGTGATTCTTATTTCGAAATAAAATGTTCATACAAAAGAGCTAGGCTTTCAGTATACATCCCAACAGTATCAACGTCTAATATTGCTAAACTTAAATTTCATATATTTTGTCTTTACTCTACTAAGCCTAAAACTTTTCACTTCTAGTATTTTCGACCAATATTCTAGTTTAGCATTTACTCCTTCACGTGTCTCATCTACCAAAATAATATCATCTGTAAACAACATGTACCATGGTACTGTGTCTTGAATGTGTCCAGTGAGTTCGCCCATGATTAGTGTAAAAAGATAGGGACTTAAAGCTGATCCTTGATGTAATTGTTATTTCATTAAAAAAAAAGAGAGAGCACACATTATTATATGGAAGACGTCCTATTTATATGCAAAGTTAGAGCCTATTCAATGGAATAAATCAAATCCTATCTTAAGAATAAATCAAACTCTATCATAGGAAATAATTATCCCTAACCATATTTAGGGATAACAAATTATACCTAGCCATATTTACAATATTCTAACACTCCCCCTCAAGCTGAAGAATATAAATTATATGCACCCAGTTTATTACATATGTAGTCAATTCGGGGACCTCTCAGTGACTTAGTAAATATATTTGCTAGCTGATCATGTGAGTTAACAAAACTAGTAGATATTTCTCCATATATGACTTTCTCTCTAACAAAGTGATAGTCGACTTCAATATGCTTTGTCCTCTCATGAAAAACAGGATTTGAGGCGATATGCATGACAGTCTAGTTATCACATATAAGTGTCATTTGTGTAACATCTCCAAACCTTAGCTCATGAAGCAACTGTTTGAGCCATATATGCTCTTGACTGGCTATAACCATAGCTCGATACTCTGCCTCTGCACTGGATCTCACAACAACATTCTGCTTTTTACTTTTCCAAGAAACAAGGTTATTTTCGACAAATATACAAAAACCAGAAGTATATTTCCTATTAATGGGAGATCTTGCCCAGTCTGCATCAGAATACCCTTTATCTTCGTACAAAAGACCCTTTCCTGGAGAGCCTTTGATATATCGAACAATGTGAATCACAACATCCCAATGTTCTTTGCATGGAGAGTTGAGAAATTGACTTACTTCAAATGAGATATCTGGACGAGTAATAGTAAGGTAACTTAGTCTCCCTACTAATCGCCTATATCATTCAGGATCTGGTAGAGGCTCCCCCTGATTTGGTAGGAGCTTGATATTAGGATCCATAGGGTTGTCAACTATCTTTGAGTTTAACATTCCTGTTTCTTCTAGAATATCCATTGCAAACTTCCTTTGGGATATAATGATCCCGTTTCCAGACTGTGCTACTTCAATCCCCAAAAAATATTTAAGTCTGCCGAGATCCTTTATCTGAAAATGTTTGAAAAGATATTGTTTCGCCTGTGAGATCCCGAAGTGATCACTACCTGTGATGACAATATCATCAACATAAACCACTAGGTAGATGCAACCAGTAGATGAGTGGCAATAAAAGATAAAATGGTCAGCTTCGCTCCGAGTCATGTCGAACAGTTGAATTACAATATTGAATCTACTGAACCATGCTCTGGGTGACTGCTTGAGACCATATAAAGATTTTCGCAAGCGACACACAAGATTAGAAGACTCCCCCTGAGCAACAAAACATGGAGATTTCTCCATGTAGACTTCTTCAAGCAGGTCACCATGTAAGAACACATTCTTGATGTCCAACTGATAAAGAGGTCAGTGTTGAATTGCAGCAATTGACATGAATAAGCATATAGAGGACATCTTGGCAACAAAAGAAAAAGTGTCCCCATAATCCAATCCAAAGATATGAGTATAGCCTTTAGCAACGAGACGTGCCTTAAGTCGATCAACCATTCCGTCTGGACTAACCTTCATCGTATATAGCCATCGACAACCAACAACTGACTTTCCTGGTGGTAGAGGAATGAGGTCCCAAGTCCCATAGCTCCGTAAGACACTCATTTCTTCTAGCATAGCTTGTTTCCATCCTGGATGGGCAAATGCATCTCCTGTAGTCTTCGGAAGAGGAACAGATGACAAGGAGGAAAGACAAGAATAATAGGAAGGAGAAAGACGATGGTAACTCAAAGAAACATAATGAGGAGAAGGATTACGAGTGGAACGTATACCTTTTCGAAGTGCAATGGGAATATCATAGTCAGAAGACTGGACCAGAGGAAGGAGCAGAGGTCCTAGCTCCAGAGATGATTCCATGGCAAAGTCAGTGTTGGACAACAATAAAGCAGAATGAGGATGACGCTGATAAACCTGCAACGGAGGAGGAATTGGGGCTGAGGGTGATAGAGAATCCTCTAGAGAATAAAAGATTGGTATAGGCATAGAAGGATGAAACTCGGACGACGACTTGGAAGACCCAAAGAAAGGAACCGAATAAAAAAAAGTGACATCATCAGAGATGAAATACCGACGGAGAATAGGAGAATAACACTTGTACCCTTTCTGAGACCGTGGGTACTCAAGGAAAACACATTTATGCGACCGAGGAGAGAATTTATTAATGTCAAGATCAAGAGCATGAGCAAAACATGTAGAACCAAAGATCCTAGGTGGTAAAGGATGAAGGGACTAATCCGGATAAAGTACATGATGAGGTATTTGACCCTGCAAAGTAGATGAAGGCATGCGATTGATGAGATAACATGTAGTAAGTACGACGTTGCCCCAAAAATGAAGCGGAACGTGAGAGTGGAGGAGAAGAGTCCAGGTTCTCTCGAGAAGATGGCGATTCTTGCGTTCTGCAACTCCATTCTATTGGGGGGGGGTATGAGGACAAGATGTTCGATGTAACACGCTGTGAGATGCCAAGAAGGTCTGAAATGGAGTAGATAGGTACTCACGTGCATTATCACTTTGCAAAGATCGAAGAGGGATACCAAATTGTGTTTTGACTTCATTAAAAAAGGATTGGAAAATAGAAAATAATTCTAAATGATCTTTCATCAGATATAACCAAGTACAACGAGAAAATCGTCTATAAAAGTAACAAAATATCGTGACCTCAATGTAGAAGAAACACGACTCGGAACCCAAACATCGGAATGAACCAAAGCAAAGGGGGACGTAACCCGACTTACAATGCGAGGAGAAAACGAACTACGAACATGCTTGCCTAGCTGACATGACTCACAAGACAAAGACTCTAAGTGAGAAAGACTAGGATGTAATTGTTTTAACTTATCAAGACCAGGATGTCCCAACTAAGCATGAATAACAAGTGGAGATGCCGCCGCCGCACCAACGAGAGAGTTTTGGTGAAGTTGATATAGGCCATGAGACTCACATCCGAAGCCAATCATCCTCCTCGTACTCCAGTCCTGTAATAAAATAGAATATTTAGTAAATAAGATGACACAATCAAGAGACCGAGTAAGCTAACTTATTGATAACAAATTAAAGGGAGCTTCGGAAACATAAAGAACATTATGAATGGAAAGAGATAAAGGATGAACAACCCCAACACTTTGGGACTGAGTTTGAAAAACCATTGTCATGGTGACAAAGGGTAAATAACCGGAAGTAGATAGTGAAGAAAAAAGAGATCTATTACCAGTTATATGGTTGGTGGCTCCAGAGTCAAGTATCCAAGGACCCGAAGAGCGAGATATGCCAGCAAAGGAATTACCAGCTTGTGTAACGGCAGAAACGGAATTAGAATCCCATTGATCCTCATACCATTTCAGAAAGTCATCATAGGAAGGCAGTGGAGTTGGATCTGGTGTCAACTGTGAAGTGGAAGCTGAAGAAGTGATAGAACTCTGGGCGATCTAAGTAGCACGAGGAGGTCGACCATGGAGACTCCAGCATTTATCAATCGTGTGTCCTAGTCGGTGACAATGATCACACCAAGGACATACTTTGCCACTCTTACAAGGTGGAGGTCTGTTGTTGTTTTGAGAGATCAAAGCCGAAGAGTCAACAAGAATGGAAGATGACAACGTCAAGACTTTGGCAAGGACAGAGAGGAGAGTCGCTCAGGTAGAGTCTATGGTGGCTTCTATAGGGTTGTCCAGGATCTGATCATGAATATGAGAGTAATCTGTGGGCAAATCATATATGGCCAGAGACATAAAAAAATTCCTTCTGATTTTTAAGCTTTGCAATAGGAGTGCCCACAGATGGGAGCAAGTCATTGAACTCACATAGAAGGCTAGAGACTGATCCCAGATAAGTTGACATAGAATCCTTGATCTGATGGGCATTAAGGATGATCATGAGGTCTTCACATACTTGATAGAGTCACTGAGAAGTGTTCGTAAAAAGTTATTGAGCCTGTGAACAAACATCCTTGCAGGTCTTATGAGTGCGAAAGACATCCCTGAGAGATGGATGAATGGTGGCTTGGATAATACAACACAATTGAACATCAACCTTTTTTTTTTCCATAAAAGACAATCGGTGACTTGAATATTCTCTTCAGTTTGGGTGAGATATGTTTCATAATCTTGTCCAATAAGCCAAAGCTCAATGTGAGAGGCCCAATAGGGGATTTTTTTTTAAAATAAGCACAAACAGTAAACATATTATGGAAATAAGTAAATTCAAAATTATTTACGAAAATAGGTGAGAGAGAGGATGAATTACCGAGATTTAAATTCCGGATTACATTTTTTTTTATTTTATTTTCCATTGTCGAGATCTAAATCCCGGTAATAATTTTTTTTTTAAATCTTGCTTTCATACATTGTTGCCGGGATTAAAATCCTGACAATGTTTTTTTTAATTACATTGTTGGGATTAAAATCCCAGCAATACTTTTTTTTTTAATTTTTGATTTCGTGGATTATTTTTCATTTTTCATTTTTTATTTTTTTTAAATAATCAAGATTTAAAATATTTGGATTACATTGTATTTTATTTTCCGTAGTTCGTCGTCGGTCGACCGCCGCCCTCCCATTGGTCAGTCGCGACCCACTCATCGATCAACCATCACTCGCCCGTCGATCATCGCCCGTCGGGCGACTAGCCGTCGCCCGCCCGCTAGTCGGTCATCGCACACCGGTCGACAAGCCGTCACCCACCTGCCAGTTGGTCGAT
Organism: Wurfbainia villosa; assembly: GCA_025175895.1. Lineage (NCBI taxonomy): Eukaryota > Viridiplantae > Streptophyta > Magnoliopsida > Zingiberales > Zingiberaceae > Wurfbainia > Wurfbainia villosa. Next base: position 5,472,713 of record CM046005.1, read on the forward strand.
CGTCACCCTCTGGTGGCAGGTCGTTGCCTGCCCGTTGACTGGTCGGTTGGTCGCAGCACGCTGCCCGACTGTCGCTCGTCGATCGACCGATTGTCCCTCGCCAATTGACCATCAATTGCCGACCGACCATCTGTCACGGTCGGCCACTGATCGCGATCAGGCGCCAGTCAGTGGCCGATCACGGTTGGTCGTCGGTCGCTGCACAACCGTCGGTCCCCGTCCACAATCGACCGTCGATCGGCCAACTGCCGATCGACCGTCGTAGGTCGGTTATCGCCTATCACCATTGCCTGTCGATACCATTGTTGTCAGTCGATCGACCAATTATCGTCGACTGACCGACTGATCGATCGACCGACCGACCGATCGATCGACTGACCGTGAATTGAGGGTGGGTAGCGGCGAGCTGACCACGACCGATCGACCACGACCGACCGACTGGTTGGGCAACAAATTTTTTTTTTTTTTTTGCAGATTCGAGCAAATAAGGATTTTAGATGGGGGTGAATAGACCCACCCGTAATGACCTATCTAGTCCGTAGCAAACAGCTACGGTAAAGACGCGCTAAATCCGTTTATGACTGAGGCTTGGCCAAAAAGCCTACTAGAGGTGAATAGGCCCAACTGAATGGCCTATCTAGTCCGTAGTAAATGGCTACGGTAAAGACACGACAAATTCGTTATCGGTTGTTCACTTGCCAAAAGTGAAATGGTGGATGGCCATGACACGAGATGGACAAAGGAGACAGCAGGAGATAGGAGGAGGCAAGAAGAGGTGCGTGTGGAGCAGATGCAGCTGGATGGCATGCACTGGCATAGAGGCAAAAAGGATGTGTGTGAGTTTGGACATGTATGTGAGGAGGTATTGTGTGAGAGGGCTAGTGCCCGTGAGAGAGGTGGTATTCATGAGTGCACGTGTACGATACAGCCGGGGTACATCTTAGATCTAACACTTCGTCAGACATGACATGAGCATGAACCCTTGGCTATTGTATGTCTGTGCTTTTTCTTGATGATATTATTTACCTTCATAAAAAAAACAACGATGGCGGTGGCAGGCGGCGGGCGGTGGGCTACGAGCGGCGAAAGGTTGGCAGCGAGCGTGTGGCGAGCGGCTGGCAGCAGACGGGCGGCGAGGGTCGATCTGCCAGTAGTGGCGGGCGATCGACGGCTACTGACGACAGTTGGCCGACTGCGGGCGGGGATCGACGGTCGTGCGATGACCAAAGGTCGACCGCGACAGACGACAGGCAACGGGCGATGGTTGGTAGGTGGTCGGATTTAAATCTCGATAATGAAATTAAAAAAAATATTAATGGTTGTCAGTCTTTGGTCGTTGGTCGTCGGTTGTGGCCGGTCGACGATGACTGATTGTGGGCGATCGGTCGGTGGGCAATGGTCGGTCGTAGGTTGTTGGTCGCGGCTAGCCGACGACGACTGATCGTGGGCGGTTGGTCGGTGGGCGGTGGGCGGTGGTCGGTCGTGGTCGGCCTTCGGTTGCAGCATGACTATCGGTCCCTGCCCGTAGTCGGTCGTCGCACGCTCTCGGTCATGCGGCGTTCGACGACGGGAGACGTTCGACAACCTATGATCGATGATCGATGGCCTGCAATCGATGATAGACAATCGACGACGGCGGCGACAGTTGGTGGGCGATGACGGCGACGATGGGTGATTGCGGGAGACGATGACAACTGCAATGGGGGACGATAATGGTGGTGGACGATTGTGGGGGAAAATTTTTAATTTTTTGATTTCGTATGTTACCGGGATTTGCATGAATTTTTTTTCTTCTAATTTTTGATTTCTTACATGGTCGGGATTTTAAATCCCGACGATGCTTTTATTTTTAAAATTTTTTATTTCGTTGATTTTTTTCATTTTTCTATTTTTTAATTTTTTTAAATAATTCAGATTTAAAATAATTGAATCATATTGTGTTTTATTTTTCATTGTCTGTAATTCATCGTCGATCGACCCTGCCCTCTCATCGGTCAATCACAGCCCACCAATCGGTCGGCCATCATCCGCCCGTCAATCATTGCCCGTCGACGACTAGCCGTCGCCCGCCCGTCAATCGGTCGATCGCCGCCCTCCCGTCGATGGGTCGTCGTCTACCCATCGATCGGTCGATTGACCGCCGCCCGCTAATCGCCCGATCGATCGCCGCTCGTCGATAGATCGATTACAAAAAAAATTTAAAATAGAAGTGAATAGTAAATTTATTATTAATATAGATAAAAAATAAACTTATTAATTATCGGGATTTAAATCCTAACATTTTTTTATATTTCCTTTTTTTTTAAATAACGTGATCGTGAATTTGTATTTTTTTAATTAATTTTAATATTTTTTATTATACTGATCGCAATTGTTGTCCGCAATGGTCCATCGTCGCTTGTGGGCGGGGACCGATGGTCGTGTGATGACCGATTGTGAGCGGGGATCGACGGTCGTGCGACGACCGATTGTGGGTGGGGACCGATGGTCGTGCGGCGACTGACGACCAACCGTGACCGGCCACTAATTGACATCTGACAACAATCGGCGGTTGACCGCAACATACGGCGGGTGGCGATCGATAGTCGATCGATGGGCGGCAATCGATGGTCGGTCGACAGGTAGAAATCGGTTGGTCGATTAGCGACGGTTGATCGGTCGGGCAGCATGCAACGACCAATCGATCGGTCAACGAGCAGGCGATGACTCGCCGACCGGAGGGCAGCGATGCGAGTGGGCGACGGCTTGCCTGCCGGTGTGCGATGACCGACTTGCGGGCGAGCTGCGGCTAGTCGCCCGACGGGCGAGTGATGGCCGACCGACGATCGACCGGTGGGCTATGACTGACCGACAGGAGGGCTGCAACTGATCATCGTCGCCCACCGACCGCTGCCGCCGTTGACCGTCGATCATCGATTGCAGGGCGTCGGTCGTCGATCGTAGGTCGTCGAATGTCGCATGACCGAGAGCGTGCGACGACCGACTATTGGTGGGGATCGACGGTCGTGCGGCAACCAAAGGCCGACCGCGATCAGCTGTCGCCCGCCAACCGAATGCCCGCGTTTGGCTGCAGCCCAGCGATCGCGATCGACGATCGGTGACCGAAGATTGATGACCATTAATGTTTTTTTTAATTTCATTATCGAGATTTAAATTCGACCACCTACCAACCACTGGTCGTCGCCCGCCGCCTATCGTGGTCGGGCGCCGGTTAGTTTGGCCACGGCCGCCTTCCGTTGCCGTGACGATCTTGGTCGCTGATCGGCCAACCACCGCCGATGACCGTCGATCACCCGCCATCGCTGGTAGACCGACTGCCGCTCGCCGCCGCCACCTGCCGCTCGCCACCGTCGCCGCGTCGCCGCTGTTGCCCGCTGCCGCCGCTACCGCCTATCGCCTGCCGTCGCTGCCGCTCGTGCCCACCACCCACCGTCCATCGCCCGCAGTCCGTCGCCGCCATTGTTGTTGGCCGACCAATCGGCCGGTCGCGGTGGACCGGTAGCAGTCGGCCCGCTGTTGCCCACCCAGTTCGCGGTCAGCCGATCGACCGATTGATCGATCGACGATGACCGATCGGTCGGTTGATGACGATCGGTCGGGTGACAATGATAGGGGCGACAGGAAACGGATGGTGGGCGACGACCAACCTGCGGTTGTCGGTTGATGGTTGGTCGATCAACGACCGATTGCAGGTGGGGATCGACGGTCGTGCGACGATCAACAGCCAACAGTGACCGACCACTTACCGGTGCCCGACCGTGATCGGTGGCTGACTGCGACAGACGACGGGCGGCGACCAATGGTTGATCGACGGGGAGCGATTGGTCGGTCGACGAACGACTGTCGGTTGACTGGGCAGCATGCAGTGACCAACCGACCAATCAACGGGCATACAATGATCCACCGATTGGAGGGCAGCGATCGACCAACTGGCGGGCGGGCGACGGCTTGTCGGCTGGTGTGCGATGATCGACTGGCGGGCGGGCGATGATCAACGGACAGGTGATGGCCAACCGACGGGTGGGTCGTGGTTGATCGATGAGAGGGCGCCGGTCGACCGACGACGAGCTGCGGAAAATAAAACACAATGTGATCCAATTATTTTAACTCTCGATTATTAAAAAAAAATAAAAAATGAAAAAAAATCCACAAAATCAAAAATTAAAAAAAAACATTTTTGAGATTTTAATCCCGGCAATGTAATTTTAAAAAAAAGCATTGCCGGGATTTAAATCCTGGCAACATACGAAAACAAGATTAAAAAAAAATTCATTGCCAGGATTTAAATCCCGACAATGGAAAATAAAAAAAAATGTAATCCGAGATTTAAATCCCAGTAATTCATCCCCTCTCACCTATTTTCATAAATAATTTTGAATTTACCTATTTCCGTAATATGTTTATTGTTTGTGTTTATTTTAAAAAATTTCCCGAAATGATGTGCTCTTTCCATCCAAGAGTTCAGACGAGAGCGGTGCCATGATGTGGTTGGTAAAAATTGGGAATTTCGACTTCGAAGTACTGGAGGTAGCCATGAATGAAGCAGGTGCTGATCAAATGAGAAGATGAGGGTTGAACAGTCCGGCTTCAAAGTGTCGGAGAAGGATTGTTGTCAGCTACGATGACAAGTTGAGGAGAAGGGGTCCCCTTCTCCTATTCAGGTGGCGAAAGGAAGCTACAGACCGTGCAGTCGGCAGAAGGAAGTTGTAGATTGCTGGACACGTGAGGAACGATCGCGCGTGAGGGACGATCGCATCCAACTCTCGATCTTCAAAGACAGTGCACAAACCACAGTCGAATGCCACCGAGTGGTTGAGGGACTGGCAATGGTTTGCGTGAGGTAAGGTTGCGTTCTGACGGTGAAAGTAGCGGCTCGTTGAACTGGCGGCCTCGATTTGGACCAATAGACTGACCGACCACGACGACGCTTAGAAAAGAAGGTCGGGTTTCCGATTCGTATATGGCTACTGACGAGAGTTTGCAGACTTAGGAAGAGGAAGCCGATGGCGGCAGTCAGTGGCTTCGGCTCGGAGATGAGCAGGAGGAGGAAGAGGAGAGACTTCAGTTTGGCCGAGAGAAGTGAGGGCTGAAGAGCTTGAACATGAACTTGAGGGACCCTAGTGACCGGCGATGGCTACGGTTACGGTCTCGACTGTCGAAGGAAGTAGCGGTGGCACTGGTTTCTACTCGGGAAATTGAAGAGGGGTGCGGTGGGGAAACCCAAGGGACTGGTTTCCACTTAGGAAATTGAAGAGGGGTGCGGCGGGGAAACCCTAGGGCTCTGATACCATGTTATTTCATAAAAAAAAAAGAGAGAGCACACATTATTACAAGGAAGACGCCCTATTTATATGCAAAGTTAGGGCCTATTCAACGGAATAAATCAAACCCTATCCTAAGAATAAATCAAACTCTATCCTAAGAAATAATTATCCCTAACCATATTTAGGGATAAGAAATTATCCCTTGCCATATTTACAATATTCTAACAATAACCTTATCTTTATTGAAAATGCTTCAGTTAATCCGCCTGAAGTCTTCACTCTGATCGTTACTTCCTCATGCATATTCTTAATTAGTTCAATATATATTACACCTAACACCTCTTTTTTCTAAAATTCTCCATATAATTTCTCTTGGAACTCTATCATAAGTTTTTTCTAAGTCAATGAATACCATGTGTAGATCCTGCTTTTGCTCTCTATACTTTTCAATTAATTATCTGAGAAGATGTATAACTTCTATTGTCGACCTTTCTGGCATTAATCCAAATTGATTTTCGAGAACCGTGGTCTCCTTCCTCAATCTTTTTTCTATTACTCTTTCTCAAAGTTTCATGGTATGACTCATTAGTTTAATACACCTATAGTTTTTATAAGTTTGTATGTCTCCCTTATTCTTATATAAGGGAATTATGATACTTACTCTCCATCAATCAGGCATTCTTTTTGTTTTCAATATCATGTTAAATAATTTTGTAAGTCATTCAATACCTTGTTTCCCTAGACACTTCCATACATCTATCGGAATATCATCTGGTCTAATGGCTTTTCCATTTTGTATTCCATTTAAAGCTTGTTCTACTTTTGAAATCTGAATTCTACGATAAGAATTTAAATTTCTATACTCATTTGACCTACTTGAATTACCTAAATTAAGTTAGTCTCCTAAACCTTCATTAAAAAGTTAATGAAAATATCTCTTCCACCGCTCTTTTATTTCTTTTTCATTTACTATTACCCTATTGTATTTATCTTTAATACATCTTATTTGACCCTATTGCATTCATCTTTAATACATCTTATTTGATTAAGATCTTTTGTCTTCCTGTCTCTCACTTTAGCTACTTTATAAATGTCTCTTTTCCCTTCTTTTGTATCTAATTTTCGATATAACCATTCAAAAGTTGCAGTCTTAGCTTCATTCACTGCTTTCTTAGCTTCTTTCTTGGCTATTGTATATTTTTTTTTTCAAAATTTTCTCATTTTTACAAATATATAATTTCTTATATGTTGTTCATTTTCCCTTGGTTTTCTCTTGCACTTTCTCATTCTTCCACCAAGATTCTTTACTTAGTGGTGCATGTCCCTTTGACTCACCGAGTATACTCTTGGTTACTATTTTCAACTTTGATATCATCTTGTCCCATGTCGTATTAGGGTCACTGTATATTTCATCTAATACTTGTACTCCTACATTCTCTTTAAATATATTTAGTTTCTCATTCTTTAACTTCCACCACTTAATTCTAGGAGTCGTGTATATTTTTCTTCTATTAATATTATGTTTGAGGCGTATATCCAATACTACTAACCTAAGTTGAGTAATTAAACTTTCTTCAGAGATGACCTTACAATCTTTATAAATCTTTCTATCTCTCTTCCTAACCATAAGAAAGTCAATTTATGATTTATTATTTCCACTTTTGAACATGACCAAGTGTTCTTCTCTTTTCTTAAAAAATATATTAACTAGTATAAGATCATATGCTATTGCAAAATCCAATATAGTTTTACCTTCTTCATTTCTTGTTCCAAACCCATAACCCCCATGCACCCTCTCATATTCGTCATTTTTCACTCCGACATACCCATTTAAATTTCCTCCTATTAATATCATCTCATTTGATGGAATATTTTGTAATACTTCATCTAAGTCATCCCAAAATCTTAATTTGATATTTTCATCTAATTTGAGGTGCATATACACTAATAACGTTTATAGTTTCTTTCTCCACTACTATTTTGAGAGCTATAATTATATCTCTCTTTCTAATTATTCCTACAACTTCATCCTTTAACGAATTATCTATAATAATACCCACTCCATTTCTTGTTTTACTCTTTCTTATATACGATAACTTAAAATCGGAGTCTTCTATCATCTTTGCCTTCTCACTTACCCATTTTTGTCTCTTGTACACATAAAATATTAATTTTTTTCCTAATCATTGTATCTACTATCTCCATTGTTTTACCAGTAAGGGTTCCTATGTTCCAATATTAGACTATTAGTTTTTCTATAATATTTATTCTTACCCAACCTATGGTGTGAGAACTCTTGTTTATTTAACACTACATCCAAATTCTCATGAAGATCTAGTGGTCCTTGTCGATACGTTGCAGTCGGACCCTGTAACGAGAACTCTTGCATATTTTTCACTACACTCGAGTTCTGAAGATGTAGCGATCCTTGCCGAGACATTACAGTCAGACCTTCTAATACGTTCCTTCCGAAGAACAAGCTAGTATTAGCATAATAGTTTGATTAATCCATTCATTGAATATTTATCTTAGTTTAACGTTGACTGATAACCTAACGCAATATGTAATCAAGGAACTAAAACAACTCAGAATGGAATTACTGGCGGAATCAAGATAACATGTCGAGTACTCTATCACAGATTGCTAGAGACATGGAGATGCCATGGTTAATCCTAGGAGATTTTAACTCCCCCCTTTCACCAACTGTTAAGCAAGGAGGGATGGAGGTTACAACGTATGCCACAGCTGACTTCCAGGACTTCACAATTGAGGCAAGGATCAAAGATTTGCACTCCATTGGGTGCCGATACACATGGACAAATGGGCACATAGTGAGCAAGCTTGATCGTGCAATGGTAAACAAAGCATGGATGGAACAGAACCAGAGCAGTTATGTTGAATTCAGAGCTCTAGGGACAGTATCAGACCATGCCTCATGCATTGTATCCGTGCTTGGAAACACAAGGAAGCAGGTCAAGCCTTTTAAGTTCTACAACATGTGGACATCACATCTTGATTTTGGCCAACTGGTAGAGGACAGATGAAACAGTTTCAACTCTAGAAATGTGGAGGGCACGACACAGTATAGACTTAGGCAAAAGCTCACACTCCTCAAAGCGGACCTCAGGCAGCTCAATCGGCTTCACTATCAGCACATTCAGGATAAGGTAAAGCAGTCTCAGCAGCAATTGGAAGAAATGCAATAGCGAGGGCTAGCACAAGGGCATATGGATGACAACTATCAAGCAACAAGGAAAAAGGTTGAATTACTTGAGAGGGAAGAATACTTATTCTACTTACAGCGAGCTAAACATGAATACTTCCGAGGTGTAGATAAGAATACCTCTTTTTTTTCATGCATTGGTAAAACGGAACAACAAAAGGAGAGAGGTCGTAGTGATTGAGAAGAGTAATGGGGAATCCACTAGCTCATCTGAGGAGGTAGTGTAGGAATTTCTAACATATTTTCAAGGACAGTTAGGAGAACAAGGGAATAGAACTCAGTTTCAAAGGGAATGTGTGCAATTTGGCAAGCTACTAACTGATTCACAGCAGATTCAACTAATCAGGCTGCCAACTGAGGAAGAAATAAAAGAGGCTTTATTCGACATTGGAGACCTCAAAGCTCCAGGGTCGGCTGGATACAACTCGAAATTCTTTAAACACTCATGGAGCATAGTCAAACAGGATATTATAACAACCGTCATGGAGTTCTTTGTGAACGGGCAACACTTGAAATCATGGAACCATACGTTGATTTCCCTGGTCCCGAAATCCTCCCATGCTACCAAGGTGCAAGATTATCGACCCATCTCTTGCTGCACAATTTTCTACAAGATAATTGCCAAAATCCTAGCAAACAGATTGGCAGAGGTTGCAGATCATTTGCTCCACCCAGCACAGACTGCTTTTATAAAAGGGCGTAGTATCATAGACAATATTCATCTGGCACAAGAACTTATGCGCAGCTACATAAGGAAACAAATATCCCCAAGGAGTATCCTTAAAGTTAACCTGCAGAAGGCTTTCAATTCAGTTCACTGGCGTTTTCTCCAGGATGTCCTTAAAGCACTGAATTTCCCCGACAGATTCATCACATGGATCAGAGAAAGTGTCACTAGCCCAACATACTCGTGGCCATCAACGACAATATACATGGATTTTTCAAGGGTGGTAGAGGGCTTCGACAGGGAGATCCTCTATCTCCATATCTGTTTGGAATGTGTATGAAGTACCTCTCCTGATTGCTTGCAAGACGCACTAGCCGGTCTGATTTTCACTTCCACCCAAAATGTAAGCAACTGAGAATAGCACACCTAGTATATGCTGATGATCTGCTGATCCTAAGCCATGGGGATGTTACGTCTGTTGGAGTTTTGATGGAATGCTTATCGCAATTCGCTAGTATGGCAGGATTGACTGCTAATATGACCAAATCCAACATCTATATGGCTGGAATAGATGCAAATGCCCGGGAAAGACTATTATCCATCATAGGATTTAGAGAAGGGGAGATGCCATTTAGATATTTAAGTGTCCCAATAGCATCACAGAAACTTAAAATTGTTGATTACAGCTCCCTAATGGAGGCTCTCATGAGGCGGATCAACTCCTGGCCTAAGAACACATAATCATATGCAGGTAAATGTCAGCTCATATCCTCAATTCTGCAGGGAGTTGAATGCTACTGGTTGTCGGTCTTGCCTCTCCCAGCTGGAGTTATAGATAGAATATATAGCATCTGCCGTTCGTTCATGTGGACTACAAAGCATCCACTAGTTGCTTAGACTGATATATGCAGACCCAAAGAGGAAGGCGGGCTGGGACTGAGATATTTAAGGGCATGGAACATGGCACTACTGGCCAAAGTTCTATGGAGAATACAACATAAGCAGGACACCCTATGGATCCGCTGGGTACACCACACGTATTTACAACAAAGAAGTATTTGGGATTAGCAGAGCAAACACATGGGCTCCCCACTAATAAAGCAGCTGATATACATTAAGAACAATATCATATCCACGGTGGTCACCTCAGAGAGAGCAGGACAACTCCTAGATGTATGGTTTGGCCAAGGCAAAGACGGAGTCAAGAAGGCATATGATCACTTCAGAACTACTGGAACTAGGAAGCCATGGGTAGTGATAGTGTGGCAAAAAGATATACAACCAAGTCATGGGTTCACGCTGTGGATGTTAGCTCAAGGGAAACTACCAGTACGAGCCAGGAAGGAATATCTAGAGGATAGAAGATGTGTATTTTGTAGTCAGGAGGAGGAGACGTTAGATCATATCTTTTTCAGATGCGTGCAAATTCGACAACTCTGGGATAGAGTAAGAAGATGGCTGCGGATGAGGGCAATGATGGATACTTACCAGCAAATGCTGCGCATTTTCAGAACGCAGTACAAGAAAGCCAACGGTTTGAATAGTGCCCATCACCTAGCCATGTCAGCAATGATCCACTTTGTCTGGAGAGCGTGAAATTCTAGCAGATTTGAAGGGATAAGGTTAGAAGGTGACATGATCTTCCGAAAAATTCAAATTCATGTTTATAGGGCAATGGAGAGCCATAACCTCCAGTTCCCCGTAGGAATCACATGAAGGCAGGGTAGTTTTCCTTCCAAACTGCCCCTACCACCACCTCTCCTTATATTCGTTTCTAAACCCCTAATTCCTTTCTGGCCAGTTACTGTCTTTGCAGGGTAGTTTCTAGCCCCCCCCCCCCACTAATGGATTCTAACCCCCCCTACTTCTCTTCCACTCGAGTTTTCACCACTCTTTGTTCCCAGGTAGATCCCCCGTACCCTCCCCTCTCCAGGGCAGTTCCCCAACAATCCAGAGCACCTTCATTCTTATAGAGCAAAAGGGCAACACCCCCAGGGCAGCCCCCCTCTCTCTCTTTGCCTCAGGGTAGTCTTTCCATAAGTCTCTCTATATTCTTTATCCCAGGCCAGTCCTCAGCCTTCCAGGGCAATATCATCACCTTCCCAAGCAGTACCCCCTGTCCCAGGGCAGTTCTCCCTGTCCTAGGGCAGTCGTTCCATAAGTCTCTTTACATCCCTTATCTAAGGGCCTCTCTGTCCCCTTATCCACCCACCCTGGCCAATCCTTAGCTTTCCAGGGCAGTTCATCACCTTCCCGAGCAATCCCCCCTATCCCAGGGTAGTTCTCCCTATTCCAGGGCAGTCTTTCCACAAGTTCTTCTATATCCCCTATCCAAGGGCCTCTCTGTCCCCTTACCCACCCACCCCCGGCCAGTCCTTAGCCTTCCAGGGCAGTTCATCACCTCCCCAAGCAGTACTCTCTTGTCCCAGGGCAGTCCTCCTTGTCCCAAGGCAGTTCGACCTGTCCTAGGGCAGTCTTCTCAGGGCATACTACACCTTTCCACATCTTCTCAGGGCATTCTACACCTTCCTAGAGCAGCCCCCCCATTCCAGGGCAGTTTCTTTAGACCCAGGATGGTTCCCCACTATCTTGGGCAATTGTCCTTTTCAGGGCGGTTCTCCCTATCAACCGGTTTTCCCCCACTATCCAGGGCATTTGTCCTTTTCAGGGTAGTTCTCCCTCTTAACCGGTTCGCAGGGCAGTCCCCCTCTATAGGGTAGTGTTCAAAAAAAAAAACCAGTGTGGTTTTAGGGTTTTCAGGGTGGTTTTCAGCCTTATTCAGCACCAGAGTAGTTCTCCTTGTCCAGGACAATCTGTCGCCTCCAGGGCGGATCTCAGCAAGACTCCTCCAGACTAGTCTACCCTTGGGACAGGGTAGTTCTCCTTGTTCAGCGAGCAACCGGCCAGGGCACCACACTGGTCAGAACTTGGGCAAGATAGTCCCTTCAACTTCACGGCGGATCTACCCTCTTCTAGTTAACTTCGCCAGGGCGGTTTAGTGGCGCCAAAACAGCACAAGCCAGTTCAGTGGCTCCAGGGAGGCTCCAGGGCAGTTCAATGGCTCCTCTGGGTTCAGAGGGACCAGGACAACACAAGGAAGCACCCGCAGTCTAGGGCAGTCCCCCTCCACAGGCACCAGAGCGGTTCTCCTCAACTAAGAGTGATCTGTCACCTCCAGGGTGGATCTCAGCAAGTCTCCTCCAGACTGGTCTACCCTGGGGACAGGGTAGTTCTCCAGGACCAGCGAGCAACCAGCCAGGGTGCCAAACAGGTCAGCACTTGGGCAGGACAGTGTCTCAACCTCATGGCGGTTCTATTTGACTATGCCAGAGCGGTTCAGAGGCGCCAAAGCAGTACAAGCTGGTTCAAAGGCTCCAGGGAGACTCCAGGGCGGTTCAACGACTCCGTTGGGTTCAGTGGGTCCAGGACAGCGCAGTGAAGTGCCCCCAGTCCAGGGCAGTCCCCCTCTACAGGGCAGGTTCTCTGCTCCCCACCGGTTCATCCACCTTATAGGGTAGTTAAAAAAAAAAATTGCTATTTTGACGGGGAGGGTGAATAGGCCCACCCATAATGGCTTATCTAGTCCGTAGCAAACGGCTACGATAAAAACATTGTAAATCCGTTTATGACTGAGGCTTGGCCAAAAAGCCTAGTAGAGGTGAATAGACCCACCTGAATGACTTATCTAGTCCGTAGCAAACAGTTACGGTAAAGACATAGCAAATCCGTTATCGGCTGATCACTTGCCAAAAGTGATAAATGCTGGAGGATCATGACGCAAGACAGACACAGGAGGCACGATGGCGCTCGAAGGTACACACGTGGAGCAGAGTGCAATTGGATGGTACACAGGAGTAAGCGGCATGGAAGATGTGCATGCGTTGTACACACGGTTTGACACATGAGGAAGGATAGAGAGGGATGAGTGGATGGAAGAAAGTGAGAAGGTTGGCATTTATGAGAGATTTGGTGCCCATGAGAGCACATGTACGCTGCACCTTGGATACATCTCAGATCTGATACTTCGTTAGACATGACATGAGCATGAATCCTAGGCTATTGTATGATTGTGCTTTTCTTTGATGATATATATTTATCTTTCATAAAAAAAAAAAAATATAGCAAACACAGACAATTGTATAATTAGAAGGGATACATACTATATTAAGTGACAACAGGGAAGCGCGAAACATCAGAGATATATGCAATTCTTGTCTTTTGCCCAAGGAGGAAAGCCTAAACAAACATAATCTTCACCATGCATCACCTGCATGAAAACAAGTATGTATGAGTATTAAATGAAACAATCTAAGGTATCACCTAGGGTGGAATGAAGAGTAAGTACTAAGTGGCAAAGGAATAAACTTTAGGCCTAATGCGGGAATGAAGAGTAAGTACTAAGTGGCAAAGGAATAAACTTTAGGCCTAATGCTATAAAAGACTTCTCGATGTCATCATCAAAAAGCTTCCAATCCAATTGACTAGTAAACCTGAATACATGCCCTTCTTTCAAATTTCTCCTCACTAAATATGGAAACCTTTTCTTTACATTGTTTGCAATAAGTAAACCTACTATTAGATTCAAACTGAAATACTAGGATTTATAATTAACAATCACAACAAAGGCAATGATGTATCTAGAATACTACTGCAGGAAATTAATAACATAGTCAACAAGAAGCTAACAAAACACAAAATATTTATAATTAAAAAATATTCAAAAAACTACAAGGGCTATGGATATGAACAGGGAAAAGAAACTTAACAGAAGCTAACAAGCTAGACACAGATGTCTCTTTTAACAGACGAGTAGGTGCTCGCACATGTGAGGCCACAATTCATCACGAGCGCAATGAACATTTTGTTAACGCACTTTGCACGTATGCATCGTCGCGAGGAGCACTGAGGAGCTTAAATTTATGCTCCAGATGACATGAAAGTGTGTACGTGACACTCGGATGATGTGTCATGCTTATACGACACCCGGTTGGAGAAAAGAGAGATGATTGTGATGTTGATTGGGTAGGCAACAGATGGTAATTGTTGGATCGAAGAGGAATGATGGATCGCAAGTGACACGATCTGGAGCGTTGATCACGAAGAGTTGCGATCTGATCGTTGGTGATGAGGTTGATCTGGAACGTTAATCGAGTGGATCTCTACATCCAGATCTACAGTTGAGATCGAGGGACAATCTGAAGGGTTACAACCTTCCAGATCGAACGACTTAGATGCATCCTAATCAAAGGATGCAGCTAATCACCAAAGGATACCTCACCTTTTCACAATGTATAAATAAGACCCTCTAGATAATGGAAAAACTCACTCCAAAAACTCAAACAAAAGTTCTTATTCATCCATCCCATCTTCTACATCCAAAGTCCAAAAAACCTACGAGAATGTTCGTAGGTTTCGGAATTTGTAGTGCTGCAATTCTGAGACGTCGTCATTGTATCTTGGGAAACGAATTGTTGCTATCCGTAAACATCTGCAGTGGAACAATATCGTTTTACGAAAATAATATTGAACACTAGTCTCGACGAGCTCATATAAATTTGTATTCTTCCGAGGACAAATACCGTATACACCGATAACAAGAACTGCATCTGCATGTTCGTGAGTCAGAATTATCTGCAAGAAAAGAAAGGGAAGAAAAAAATCAATAGTTTACAGATGCAATACTGTGCAAAACAGTCAACACATAAACCATAAACTTTCTCATGAAAATGGAAAAAGATTCACAAGAAGAAATACTAACAGAATCTATTTGAGGAATCTTATGGCGAGTGAACCGTTGGTGTTATTGCATTAAGTTCAGCAGTAACTGCACACACGTTGTGGACTCATACATGATCATGATGAACGTTGTGCATGTTGGCGTTACTGCATTCAGTCTAGCAGCAGTTACAAAAACGTGAGCAATAAGTACTACACACATTGTGGACTCATGAAAGTTCATGGTGCATGTTGATGTAATGTGATTCATCCATTTAAGTGGAGTGTCCAAGTTATTGAAAAAAAAAGGAGAGAGGAGAGCTGAAGGGCTGAAGAAATTCGAGACGGTGTCTTGTGCGAGGAACATTCAAGGCTAAAAAAACGGATTTGACTTGCGGAATCGTAAAGGCGGTTCGATTGTGTAATTATTTTTTCAGACAATGAGCATTAGATCGTCAGATCTTTTACTATGAAGAACAGGTCAAAGATCTCAGATTGACAAACTCATTGGAAGTGTTTACAGTATTTTTAATTTTTCAAAATAATTCATGCAATTCCGAATTCCAATAATGGTATCAAAGTCAGATTGCATGGATTTGATCTTATGTTTGTCAATTTTTCGTTTTCTTCGTGAAGAAAACGATGAACAATATCGGAAAACTCAAAAACGAGTGATTCCAGCATGTGCTCGGTGATGCGGAGTGAGAAACTCGACCGGCGAGGCTTGCCTTAGTCAAAGTGCTCGACACAGAAACAGACTTCTCTCGGGTCAAGTGGTCGAGCAGCCATTCCACAAAGAGACCAGATGCTCAAGCCTAGAGACCGAACACATAAGGTATTCGACACATAGGCCAAGTACTTGGGATGAGATGTCAAGCACTTTAAGTGCTCGACACAGGGGTTGTGTGGTCAATCTCATAATTGTAGCATTGAATAGTTGTTAAGAGAACAACTCATACTCAAAACAACTCAGACTAGGCTTAGAGAACTCGAGAATGTGTTTTTCGAGTACTCGAGACCGAACACAATCCTTGGAATACAGTTGCTCGGGTGAGAAGCGCAGTCCTAGGTGCTCGGGGTGCTCGGGTAAGGAGCACACAGTGCTAAGTGCGGGTTCTTGAGCGAGTAGTGTGCACTATGGTCAGCTCTTCATGTGTTCGAAGGAGATCGTTCAAGTGCTTGCATACTTGGGCTAGTGCTTAAGGTACTCAGGACAAAGCACGCAGATACTCAGGTGCTCAGGGCGAAGTGCACATAGAAGGTCTCAGGGTGCTCGTTACGTCGAGAAGTCAGGATGTCGCTCGCGGTGCTCGGGATCTAAAGGATCTCGGGGAGGAGCATGCGATGCTCAAATTATCGCGATACTCGAGATCTCGAGTGCACGAGGCGGAGCACACGAAGCGCATGGTGTTCGGGCAAGTCCATGGGGTGCTTAGGATGTCGCGTTGAGTGCAAGACCAAGTGTAGGTGTGCTCGGGATTGTGCTCGTGTGCTTGGACAGAGTGCGGTTTTACTTGCGGTACTCGGGACTATGCTCGGACAAAGCATATTTCTAATTATGGTGCTTGAGATGGGTTTGAGCACTCGGGATGTAGCACCTTATGTTCGGAATACTGCCAATTCAACACCAGTTGAAAAAAATCCGATTAGATGAGTCAGAATTTGTTGTCTAAAGTCAAGAGTTGTCAGTCTGAGCGACTAGTTCGAGGTACCAATTGATAGGAAACTCCTTAAATCAAGAAGATTTATTTTTCTTGATTAATTTTGTGTTGGTTCTATGCTTGTTCATATTGAATTAAGCTAGTTTTGTACTGGTTGGTCAGTTATGTACTGACTATATTAATTTCAATTTCAGATGGCATGGATGATCTGCACTATGACTCATCATGATTTATTGCAAAATAAGTTGAGGGAAGCTATCCAGGAGATAGTGTACAATTCTGCTTATGGAGTTAGAGGACACATTGGGAGGCTCTGTCATCTATTTTGGAGATTTGAGATGCAAGAATTTTCGATCCTAGACAACTATCGAATTTGAGCATTGGTGCGTTCTCTACTCAATGTAGTAACACATTATGTATGGAGGTGCTACGAAGGGTGCATAATCTATACTGAGCTGTGTATAGAATTACTTCACCATGTGGATCAAGAGAATCCAAAAGAGATTGAGGAGGATCCGGAAGAAGAGTTAAATGTGGAGTCAATGGAGAATCCTAAAACTGGTCAGCCTAAATGTGCCCTAGTTGAGCCAAGGAAGATAGATCTAGTAATGATTACTACTCACTAGTGTTTATACTAGTGGGATTAGTAATAATCTATCTAGTTTAATAGAGTTGTTTAAGTTTGTTTTGTGTTAACAGTCTTAATAAAGTGTATTACGTGTTAACAAGCATTTGAATGTTAAATGATTAGTTCATTTTTTTTAATATCATGATTAGTTCATGTGATAAATGTCGGTGCAATCGGCCCAGGTCACGATTGACCGGACTCGAGCTTGACTCGAGCGATGTTTTGATGTTCGACAAAAACATATGACAATGTGATTCTCATGGTAAAGTCCAAGTCATGGGTACTTGGCATGGAAAGTCCAAGTGGGACACTTGGTATTGAAAAAGTCCAAGCATGGGTCTTGGCATGGAAAGTCCAACATGGGTTGGCAAGGAAAAGTCCAAGCATGAGTCTTGGCATTTGGAAAGTCCAAGGGGTTTGATATTGGCGGCGTAAAGTCCAAGGGTGGAGTCTTGGCAGCATAAGTCCAATAGTTGACGGTGTAAAGTCCAAGCGGAGTCTTGGCAGCGTAAGTCCAATGTGCCTTGGCGGTGTAGACACCGTTAGCATGACAATAGCTGATGGAAGCACCTAAAGGCTAGCGTATGGATGAACAAGTCATGGATGACTTGGAGGGATCCGATAGACACAAGTCTGACAGAGGTGGCTAGAAGGATTTGATCTAGGCTACGGTTGGTCTAGCAAGTATGGGGGCACCATACTTGGGTTAAAACCTCATGTTTGAGATGTATCAGTCGACTGAGATCATGAGTCAGTCGACTGGTAGGAGTCAACTAGGGTTTGACTACGAGAAGTGTGCTAGCAGTCGACTGCCAGAGCTTGACATTCAACTACTGGCCTAAGTAGTCGACTGATATGGTGATCAGTCGACTGATGGTAGGATTCTCGGACATAGAAGGTTCTCCAGTCGAGTGATCGACCCGACCACTCGACTGATTGAGCCATCAGTCGACGAATGGGTATGGTTAGTCGACTAATGGTGTATCCGTTGGATTTTTCCAGCGTGGATCTAGCCGTTGTCTCACAACAACAGTGGCACCAGTCGACTGATGGTCCCGAGCAGTCGACTGATAGGCGAAATCCAGCCCAGGCAACAACTTTAAATGGAGCTTGTGGAGTAAGGATTTGGTAGCGATTCTTGGGAGCTTTTGGGGCGAATTGCTGGTGTAATTCAGGGTCTCCAAGGCTATTCTTCAAGCAACCAAAAGCAAGCAATCAAAATCTCTTGTAAAGTTGTTTTCTTTACTTGTATTGTAATTCATTATTGTATTTGCTTGTATTCTTATTGTATTACTTTTGTAATCACTTGTACGAGGTTTCTCCACCTTCGGATTGTTCCGAGAAGGAGTTTATTGGATTAGTGGTGTGTGTACGCATTGCTAGAGCTTGTTTGAGCTCAATCCGTGGAGTATGAATCATTCGGTTCCGAACCACATTATATCCTTGTGTTGTGCTTGTGTTCTTGTTGTATTTATTTTATTATTGTATATTCCACTGCGTATAATAATTTTTGTAGCAAGCACGCGATCGAGTTCCAATCGAGCGACGACAACGCTATTCACCCCCCTTCTAACGGGCACAATATTCCTAACAATCGGTATCATAGCTAGGAGCTCTTCACCGGCTTCACATCCGAGGGAGCGTGCTAGAGGGAAGAAGATGGATTTTGAGGAACAACAAGGTTGGGACATCAACACGCCGATCCCATATACCTTCTATGGACAAGAAGGGTTTAGACAATGGAATACAAGGATTGAAGATTTTATGATGATGATGGACTTAGATGATTGGGCCACCTTGATGGAAGGGTTCCAATTTCCAAGAGGGCCTAAGGGAGAGTTCCTCAAAATGAAGAAGTGGACCGAAGAACAACTTCAAGGATTCGAGAGGAGTAATAAGGTAATTAAATTTTTGAGTGATTTAATACCTAACAATGTTGTGTCTAAGTTAGGTGAATACAAGGATGCAAAGGAATTTTGGAGTGAATTGGCCAAGCTCCATGAGAACCCTCAACTAGTCCAAGAGCCCGAAGAAGAAGAATCCTCATCCTCTCAAGCTCAAGAAGAAGCAAGCACTTCTCATCCTCACAAGCAAGTGAGGATTCGGAAGTTGATAGAGAATCGACATCCAGATCGGTGGAAGAGGAAAAGGTGGAAGAAGCCTCCACCTCTAGGATTGAGGGGGAGGAGATTAGATCTTCGGGTCAAGGGCAAGAGCAAGAAGAGTCATCTACTTCGGGGAGAAGTGATGTACAAGCTCAAGAGACCCTCACCACCACCCTAAGTAACTTAAACACCTTAATTTAAAATAAAATCCATATTATGTGTTTTGAGTATAGGGAGTATGGGTATTACAAGAGTAAGTGCCCTAAGAAAGTTAAGAAGACCCCACCGGCGCCTAAAAGTCAAGAAAAGCCAAATGAAGTCGGAATCCCAATTAGGAAGAGCAAGGAGCATGTGGTGCGCTTCAAGTGCCAACAATGGGGCCACTATAGGAGACAATGCCCTAGGAGAAAAGAAGAAGCATCACAAGTAGGGGTAGCTAAGGCAAACCCTAAGGTAACCTTTAAGTATGCATTTTCTTCAATTAAAAGTCAAAAGCATGCTTTTAATTCACTTGCTATTACTCATGAAAAGCATGTTAGTAAAAATAAATTTTGTTGTCTAGGAGCTAAAAATGTCCACATTAGGAAGAAAGAGAAATTTGGGACTAATGTCCCTAAAACTATTTTACCTAGGGAATCTATTAGGAAAATTGAAGACCACCTAGGTTTTCACCTTAAATGGACTAAACACATGCCTAGGAAGTCTCATGTCCAAAGAATAGATAAAAAATCAAAAATTGGACAACTAGAGTTAGAGAATCAATTCTTGAGGTCAAATCTTGAGAAACTTGAAAAGACCCTTAGAAATATACAAAATCAATTTAAAGGGTCAAATAGTCAAAGCCTAGGGTCTAGAAGTCAAAGTCAAAGACCTAGGAAACAAGAACCATCCAAGGGCAAGCCTAAGCCCAAAAAAGACCTACCATAATGTTCCATTTGACTATGAAACTAAATTTAGGTCTAGGAAAACCAAGGTTACTAGGGAAGTCATCCCTGAGGATAACCAAGGTATGTGTCTAGTGGCTAGGGGTTCAAGAAAACCTAGGGAGGCTACTAAGAAGATTATAAGGGGAGTTACCCCTAGAGTTAACCTAGGCAAGACCAAGATGACCAATGCTTCTAAGCCTAGGAGGGGCATTAGGAAGGTACCTAGGGAAGTTATCCCTAAGGAATACCTAGTAAACCCAAGGAGCTCAAATAGATTTTGGGTTCCTAGGAGCGTGATCGATTCACGCTAAATGGGTTTAGGTGTGTCAACCTTGAATGGATGGGTAGTTAACCTAACCATAGTAAAGTTGACACTTTAGGTTATTTTCAAGGTTATGAATTCCTTGGAAATAGGTTTGAATTATGATCCTAAAAGACTTTAGGATGTGTCAATATATTTTTGAGATTATGAAAAATCAATTAAATTGACACAATTTAGGTTTAGAGGTTGTAGTGTGTCATTTTGGGTTTTTGGCACATTTGGGAGATAATTGACAATATGACAAAATTGACTTAACAATAACAAATGACAACTAATATCAAAATTTAGGTATTATATACTGTTGGGGAAATGTTGACCGCTAGAGGGGGGTGTGAATAGCGTTGATTCGTTGCGTGATGGAATTCAATCGTGTTCGTCTACAAACTTTGTTAGCGTACAGCAGAATAATAATAAAGCAATAATGAAATAGACAAACACGTAATTACACAAGTATTTAACGTGGTTCGGAACCGAATAGTTCCTACTCTACGGATCGAGCTCTAAAGTGCTCTAGTGATGCACACGCAACCACTAATCACAAATAACTTCTTCTCGGAACAATTCGGAGGTAGAGAAACCTCGTACAAATGATCTTACAACAGTAAGAAGTAAATACAAGCAATTACAATAAGAAAATACACTACAAGTAAAGGAAAACACTTTACAATTGCCTTTGGATTGCTTGTATTTACTTGCACTTGCACTTGGAGACCCTGATTTGCAGCAACAAATCACCCCAAAAGCTCTCAAGAATCGGTGTTGATTTCCTCCTCCACGAGCTCCATTTAAAGCTTCTGCCTGGGCTGGAAATCGCCGATCAGTCGACTACTCGGGACCATCAGCTGACTAATGACACTGTTGCTGTGAGACAACGGTGTAATCCACGCTTGAAAAATCCAATGGATAGGATATCAGTCAACTGATCATACCCATCAGTCGACTGATGGAGCCTTCACTCGACTGCTTCCCCAGCAGTCGAGTCTCGACTCGATTGTATGCCTAATTCCTCGAGCACCAGTCGACTGATCAGTCGACTGCTCGAGCCAGCAGTCGACTGCTGAGACACTTCCCGTAGTCAAATCCTAGTTGACTCACACCAGTAGACTGCCATATGGCACGAGTCGACTAGCACACCTCAAATATGAGGTTTTAACCTCAACCATGAGGTTTAATCCTAGTATGGTTCCCCCATACTTGCTAGACCACCCTTAGCCTAGACCTAAGCCTTCTAGCCACCTCTGTCAGCCTCGCGCCTCTCGGATCCCTCCAAGTCATCCATGACTTGTTCATCTATTGCGCTAGCCTTCAGGTGCTTCCATCGACTATGTCATGCTAACGGTGTCTACACCGCCAAGGCACATTGGACTTACGCTGCCAAGACTCCGCTTGGACTTTAAGCCGCCAACCATTGGACTTATGCTGCCAAGACTCCCGCAAGGACTTTACGCTGCCAATATCAAACCCCTTGGACTTCTCGAATGCCAAGACTCAAACTTGGACTTTCCCTTGCCAACCCATGTTGGACTTTCCATGCCAAGACCCATGCTTGGACTTTTCCTTACCAAGACCCATTCTTGGACTTTTCCTTGCCAAGACCCATGCTTGGACTTTTCCTTGCCAACCCATGTTGGACTTTCCATGCCAAGTACTCAAGACTTGGACTTTCCATGACATAGTCAACTCTAGTCAACTATCAAAATCCCCCTCGAGTCAAACTCGAGTCCGGTCAATCCTGACCCGGGTTGATTGTGCCAACAATCTCCCCAAAACAATATTAGACATCAATGTCAAACATCGGTGTCAAACTTCCATGTCAAACATCAAAACATCACTCGAGTCAAACTCGAGTCTAGTCAATCGTGACCTGGGTCGATTGCACCAACAATCTTCCCCTTTTTGATGTTTGACAAAAACACATACCTTTGAGTTAGAACACTAACTCAAATATCCTTACCAATTATCCCAAATTGGTAATCCCAAACATTCTCTCCAATTCTCTGAATTGACAATTGATAACATCAATTAATAACACTCTCCATACCATTCTCTCCCAAAACATTTTGGAGAAAGGTAAGATTATCAATTTCCATAGCATTCTCCCCCAGAACATTCTCCCCCTTTTTAACTAACATCAAAAAGGTTTTCTCTCCAAGGAGGTCAATGTCTCATATCTAATGAGATCTTATAATCTCCCCCTTGGTTCAAAAATACCTAAGATGCCTACTATTTTTCCTAGTGATAAGTCCCATATCACTCAAAAGAGGCAATTCTATACACTCTTTCAATTTCCAAATTGGGTATCTCAAAATCCCATTTTCTCCCTCATGAGAAAAAAAAATACCATCCATCATCCCATGATGGATACCTTCCCCTAAAGGCTTGCTCCCCCTTGACCATTGCACCAACAATGCCCTTGGGAAGTCCCTAAGGCAATAGGAACTTTAAACCATCAATATTAAGGCCTAAAGTTCAACATTGAACTTTTCCTCACCTTAAAATTGATACACACCCTAAACAACTCTCCTAATCCATATCCAATGGATTTTCACCCTTTCTAATGCTTCCAAAAGCATATCCTAGGGTTAGGAGTGGTTAGAGAACCTTACTATAGCTGAAATAGGGTTAAACATCCTTGTTTTACCCGAAATCAGCCTGGCAGTCGACTTTATCAGAGATCAGTCGACTGCCATGTCCATCAGTCGACTATCACCAAGGGCAGTCGACTGATAACTGAAAATCTCGATTTTCAGTTATCAGAAATGAGATTTAAAAATTCATAAATAATTATACGTAAATAAAAAAATTATGAAAATTCATACGTATAATACTTATGACCAATACAATGGGTGAAAAATATTTGAAAATTATTTTACCCATAAAATAGTGAAATTGACACAAAGTTCAAAACCATTGAAATTTTCAATGTTTTGGTCATACTTTGTATCAACTTCATCAATGGTGATTGTTATCAAAAGATAGACTTCACCAAGGTTTTCTAAAATAATTTTAAAATATTTTTGAAAACCTATATTGGATCATATTCCTTAGGCTCAATGTACATGACTAGTACACAACCTTTCCAATGATCCACCATTAAGATAAGATGAGTTTAGGTTCACCTAGATGCAAAAACTATGCACCTTGAACTTAACTCATATCCTAGCATCTCACATGTATCTAGGGTGTATAAAAACACATACATGTCAATGTGATGTGAGATGTGGGTTTTGTTGTCCTAATCTAGGGTTTCATGCATTCTCTAAGGCAACTCTACTTGATTCCCTTATATATGGGACTTCAAGTCATGCCAAAGTCTTTAAATCAATTTTCATTAATTTAAATGCATGAAGTATGGTCATGGCATAAATGATAACATAAGTAAACATGACCAATGATCATGATGTCATGGCATATGATATAATCTAAAAACACATGACATTAAACCTTAATCCTAAACATGATCATGACATATTAAATGATTAAAAATAAGTATGATGTCATAGCATGTTATATGACAAACAAGGCATGACATATAAAATGTATAGGTATAACAATACCTAAATTTTAGTATTAATTATCATTTGATATAATTAAGTATATTTTTCCATAATACTACTAAACCCCCCATGTGTGCCAAAAATAAAAAATGATACACTATGACCTCTAATCCTAAATTGTACCAATTTGATTGATTTTTTATAATTTCAAAAATATATTGGCACATCCTAAAATCCTTTAGGTTTATAATATCAAATCTATCTCCAAGGTATCCATAACCTTGAAAATTACCTAGAGTGTCACCTTTACCATGATTAGGTTAACTACCCTTCCATTTAAAGTTGGCACACCTAAACCCATCTAGCATGAATCAATCACGCTCTTAGGAACCCAAAACCTATTTGAGCTCCTAGGGTTAATTAGGTATTCCTTAGGGATAACCTCCCTAGATACCCTCCTAATGATCCTTCTAGGCTTGTTAGCCTTGGTCATTTGGGTCTTACCTAGGTTAACCTTAGGGATTGCCTCCCTAGTAACCTTCTTAGTGGTCTTCCTAGGTTTCATGGAAACCTTGGCCACTAAGCACCTACCTTGGTCAACCTTAGGGATGACTTCCCTATTGACCTTGGCTTTCCTAGACCTAATTTGAGTTTCATAATCGAATGGAACATTGTGATAGGTCTTTTTGGGCTTAAGCTTACCCTTAGATGGTTCTTGTTTCCTAGGTCTTGACTTTTGACCATTTGACCCTAGGTTTTGACTTCTAGACCCTAAGTGTTGACCACTTGACCCTTGAAATTGATTTTGAATCTTCTAAAGGGTTTTTTCAAGTTTTTCAAGTCTTGACCTCAAGGCTTGATTTTCTAACTCTAATTGCCCAATTTTTGAATTTTAATTTGGTCTTTGAGCAATATCATTTCCTCTAGGCATATGTCTACCCTTTTTAGGGTCAATGCCTAAATGAGTTTCTACTTTTCTAATGCTTTCCTTAGGAAGAGTTTTTCTAGGGACATTAGTCCCAAATTTCTCCTTATTTGAAAAATGAACATTTTTAGCTCCTAAACAAAAATATTTGTTATTTCTAGCATGCTTTTCATGATAAATTGCAAGAGAATTAAAATCCCTAGCATGCTTTTGTCTATTAAAACTAGAAGAATAAGCATTATTAAAATGATATACCTTAGGGTTTGTCTTAGCTCCCCCTACATGTGATGCTCCATTTTGGGTCTTCTTGCTCCCCCTGGAGAATTGACTCCTATAGCGCCCCTTTTGATGGCACTTGAAGCAAATGATGTGCTCCTTGCTCCTTTGACTTTGGGCACCGACATCCTTGACCTTTGGTGCCAGTGGACTTTTCTTGATCCTCTTTGGGTACTTGCTCTTATAGTGCCCGGTTTCCCTACACTCAAAGCAAATTATATGATTTTTATTTAAAACCAAATTTCTTGAGTTACCTAGTTCGGCGGTGGTGATCGGAGTGAGTTCTTCATCCCTCCCGGAGGTTGAGGCTTCTTCTTGTTGCTCTGGTGTTGAAGATACTCTAATCTCCTCCCCCTCAATCCTAGAGGTGGAGGTCTCCTCCAATTCTTCCTCTTCCTCTTCCACCGACCCCGGAAGTTGACTCATCCTCAACTTTCAAATCCTTGCTTGTGGGGATGAGCTCTCTTCCTCCTCTTCCTTTTCTTCTTGGATTGAGTGAGGCTCCTCATGAAATCTTGCCAATTTACTCCATAGCTCCTTGGCATCCATGTAATCCCCTAGCTTGCACAAAACATCATTAGGGATTAAATTTTCCAAAAGTTTTGTTACCTTAACTTCGGTCTTGAACTTTTGGCATTGCTCTTGGGTCCATTTCTTCAACTTTAGAACTTCTCCCTTCTTATCCCTAGGAGGTTCAAAGCCTTCTACGAGGATGAACCAATCCTCTATGTCCATCATCAAGAATGTCTCCATTCTTTCTCTCCACGCCAAAAAAATCTTCTCGGTCGTATGGTGGTGGAGTGTTGATGTTCCATCCAAGCTTGTCTTGGAATTCCATCTTCCCTCTAGCGTCCTTAGCTCCTGGCGGTTAGTCCATAGAAGAGCCCCAGGCTCTGATACCAATTGTTGGGGAAATGTTGACTGCTAGAGGGGGGTGAATAGCGTTGATTCGTTGCGTGATGGAATTCGATCGTGTTCATCTACAAACTACGTTAGCGTGCAACGGAATAATAATAAAGCAATAACGAAATAGACAAACACACAATTACACAAGTATTTAACATGGTTCAGAACTGAATGGTTCCTACTCCATGGATCGAGCTCTAAAGAGCTCTAGTGATGCACACGCAACCACTAATCACAAACAACTCCTTCTCGGAACAATCCGGAGGTGGAGAAATCTCGTACAAATGATCTTACAACATTAAGAAGTAAATACAAACAATTACAACAAGAAAATACACTACAAGTAAAGAAAAACACTTTACAATTTCCTTTGGATTGCTTGAATGCTTGGTTGCTTGACTTGCACTTGGAGACCCTAATTTGCAGCAACAAATCGCCCCAAAAGCTCTCAAGAAACAGTGTTGATTTCCTCCTCCACGAGCTCCATTTAAAGCTTCTACCTGGGATGGAAATCGCCGATCAGTCGACTGCTCAGGACCATCAGTCGACTGATGACACTGTTGCTATGAGACAACGATGTAATCCACACTGGAAAAATTCAACGGATAGGACATCAGTCGATTGATCATACCCATCAGTCGACTGATGGAGCCTTTGTTAGTGAAAGCCCTAGAGTCAATCATGTGATGATTGTTGTATGGACTTTATTGTATCATATTCCTATTCATAAAGGCATGGTTATTATATTTACTTGTATTGGTGTCAAATAAACTAAGTATAATAACGTCCTTGAGTAGAAGGTTCTTATCTATATCAATCAATTGGTTGAATCGATAATGAGATGATATAGAAAACACTACTCTTAATCATTCCTAGTTAAGTATTAATATTCAGGGACAATGTTAATGCATAGAGACTAGCATGTAGGTCAACTCGATGACTTGATCTCACAAGTCATAGATATGAGATATCAAGTTGACACATGGGTATGCATTGGAGAATGTATACTAAATGACTCGCCATGAGAAAGTATCATGGATCATTATATGAGTGTCATATACTTTCTCATGTGGCTATTAGTATAATTATTAGTCCTTAGACCTGAAGTCACCATGGTTCCCTACATAAGGAGTTGCATACTTTGACTTCGTCAAACGTCACCCGTAAATGGGTGGACTATAAAGGCGATTACTGGATATGTAACAAATTATGCAGAGGGATGTGAGTGATGTAGATGGGATCTATCCCTCCTATATGACGGGAGTGACATCGTTATTCTTGATAGAGTGAGACGACGAAGTGCATGGCCATGCCCAAATGAGTCAATATGAGATATTGAGCTCATTTGATTAGAGTGAGTTTACTTGGAGTTCAAGATATAGATTGTACCGAGGATGACACGGTCTATGCCTCGATTGGTCAATATAGATGTCATGGATAGAGGGACATTGTCACATATTATGAGAGTCACAATTAGTAGTCACAAAGGTGATGTTGGAGCTCAACATTCTTGTAACTTGGGTAGCAATGATGTGTTGCTAGATACCGCTCATTGCTTATATTCCTAAATCGGTTTAGGGACATTTCCAACGTTACAAGAACATATAGGGCCACACACAAAGGGCAATTAGATGGAGATTAGGTTCATATGATGAACCATGAGGATTAGGTTCATGGGATGAACCAAATTGGATTAAGAGTAATTCAAATTAGACTAATTGAGTTAGACTCAATTTGATTCAATTGTTGAATGAGTCTAATTTAGATTTGATTCATTGAGTCAATTTAAATTAATGAATAGAGATTCATTAAATCAAATTGACTTGAATCAAGTGGTTAGATTTGATCAACCATGGGAGATAAGAGGTCAAGTTTGACTTGACTTGAGAGGGAAGATGAATGGTCAATTTTGACTGACCAATTATCATGTCATGGTGACATGGCATGTGGGCCGGCCAATGATGGTGTTCCACATCATCATGTGGTGCCACCTCATGAGGGAGACCAAGAGCCATTGGCTCTTGGAGTTACATGCATGCATGTAACCCCCCAAGAGTTAAGTGGCCGACCACTTTCACTTGATGAAGGGAATTCATTTGGTTGGTAACTCCATCTTCTTCTTCCTTGGATCATCTTCCTCTCAAGCTCTCCTCCAATCCTCTACTTTGGCCAAAACTTCCAAGGGGTGCTAGAACACTCTAGGTTGTGTTTCTCCACCATTTG
The DNA here is from genome assembly GCA_025175895.1 of Wurfbainia villosa. Taxonomy (NCBI): domain Eukaryota; kingdom Viridiplantae; phylum Streptophyta; class Magnoliopsida; order Zingiberales; family Zingiberaceae; genus Wurfbainia; species Wurfbainia villosa. The sequence continues at coordinate 5,501,051 of CM046005.1, forward strand.
TCCATGTGGATACCAATAGAGGAGTGTTCACTTGACACTCTTGAGTTCCGGCAAAGCTTTTGGACGAGCGGGATAAGCGAAGGGCGTCGCTACGAGGGTAATACTCTCATCTTGTAGATCTAAGGTAGATCTAGGATCTTTAAACACATACATGTTTTATTTTTCTATCTTCGCACGGATCCGTGGCCGGGCTTCAGAGGTTTTCGCAACGCAAAAAGCAGTTTTTGCTGCTCGGAAAACCCAACAGTGGTATCAGAGCCACGTGCGAAGCTTGTATGTGTTTTAAAGTTGTAGTTTTTATATTAGATATAAAAATTATAGATTTTTAAGTTTCTGTAAATTTCCTTTTTTTATAGATTTTTGGGTATTTTTCTCGAAGAGTCGAAGCAACGAGTGTTGAGACACTTGTTGGCTTCAACCACCGAGAAAAACTCTCCGAAACGGCGAGTTCTCGTTTTAGGTTTTTGGGACAGCGACTTAAGTCGCTGTAAGATCTAGTAGGGACACTCGCAAAGTTTATTTTTGTGAGTAGGGGCGCTGCCCCTATCCCCGAAAGGGGCCTTGTCCCGCGATCGCGCCCGGAAACCACTTAGCGGGACCGTTACAGAGAGGTAACTCATAAAATTGAAAAAAAAAAATAAGAAAAATTATAGAAATTTTCTGTAAAACACATAATTTAGTATTATGTATAATTCTGTGATGGTCATGGCCCAAGAACCCCAATATGATTGGATGTTAATGTGTTGTAATTCATAATATGGCCTGCGTGCTATTTTTGTGATTGTGCTTGTTGTATAAGATATGCGATCTGCGCGTCATGCCTCTTCTTTTAAAATTCTAGTTGTAAATAGTTTTAGACTGAAATGTAACTCGAGTTTCATGTTTGTAATGTACATAATGGAGCGGTGGAAGGTCCACTTCTAGACGGAGTTACGAGAAGGGTGTCGACGACACATGGCGGTCAAAGGAGGTGTTTGGAGAAGCCGCTAACCCTAGGTTGATCGTCTGATCTTCTCATTGGCTTGAGAAGATTGTAGTAGGGCCATGACCTAATCACAATTAATTTATATATATATATATATATGTTATGCTTGTATGTATGTGATGCATGCTAGTAGAATAATGCTTGTATGTATATGATGCATGCTAGGATATTTTTCTTGTATGTATATGATGCATGCTAAATCGAATCAACTCGAAAATGCCTACCAAGTCCTTGATACCCATCACTGCCTTGATCATTTGTAGTTGTTGAATCTGCCAAAGCAGAGCAACACATATTATCTTGGTAGGGTGTGGAGGGACAATCTTGGTCCCACCTATCACGACTTGGGTTAGAGTAAGCTCAATTAGATTGAGTAAAACTAGTTAACTCAATTGGATCAAGTAGAACTATAGGCATATTCCAACCGTTGGAAAGATAGGATAAGATCGCATTTACACTAAATCTTGGGCGATTTAGCCAAAGCTAACTCAAGGTCTTTTGTAAATGTGGGTCTTGATCCTATAAACAAGAGTTGCATAGAGATGTAATCGGTAATGTGTTATCCACCGATCATACTAAGTCTTGGGCAATTTAGCCAAAGCTAACTCAAGGCTTAGTATAATGTGGATCTTGTCCCGCAGGAATTATAGCTAGTTTGTATGAATCTAGTAATGTGGTTTGACCACATCCATAACTTGATTCTACAAAATTCCTATAATTTAGTGGGAGTATCATTTGGTTAAAGGCCTAATTAAATGATAAAAGGAATATGATATTAATTTTTTTCATTGTGTATGTTGTAGATAACTATGTCAACAAACACGAACACTCTCTCCCTGCGTTCTGTCCTTGAGAAGGACAAGCTCAATGGAGCAAATTTCCTGGACTGGTACAGGAACCTAAGAATCGTTCTCACCCAAGAAAGGAAACTGTATGTCCTGGAGCAGCCCATTCCGGAGGCACCTCCTGTCACTGTCTCACGAGCTGACAAAGATGCTTACAAGAAGCATCAAGATGATGCATTAGATGTGTCATGTCTAATGCTCGTGACCATGAACTCTGAGCTTCAGAAGCAACACAAATTCATGAATGCTTATGATATGGTTGAACATCTTCGTCAACTATATCAAGGACAAGCAAGACACGAGAGATATGAAGTCTCTAAGGCATTGTTTGGGTCCAAAATGCAAGATGGGACTCCCGTAGGTCCATATGTACTCAAGATGATTGGGTACATAGAAAACCTACAGAGATTGAGATTCCCACTTAGCCAAGAGCTGGCCACTGACTTGATCTTGTAGTCTTTGCCACAAAGCTACAATCAATTTGTCATGAATTACAACATGAATAAAATTGATAAGCCATTGCCTGAGATGCTCAGCATGTTGAGAACTGCTGAGCTCAACCTTAAGAAGGGAAAATCTGACTCCATTTTGATGGTGAAAAAGAAGAAAGGCAAGGGCAAGCCTAAAGGTAAGGGAAAGTCCCAAGCCAAGGGCAAAGGCAAAGAACTTAAACCCAAAGGAGGGGTGGCCAAGAAAGGGGCTTGCTTCCACTGCAAGGAAGCTGGACACTGGAAGCGTAACTGCAAAGCTTACCTGGAAGAACTTAAGAAGAAGAAGTGAGACTTCTACTTCAGGTATAAATGTTATAGAAGTCAATCTATCTATTTCTTCATCATGGGTATTAGATACCGGATGTGCATCTCACATTTGTACCAATGTGCAGGCGCTGAGAAATAGCAAGGCATTGACAAAGGGCGAGGTGGACCTACGAGTAGGCAATGGAGCAAGAGTTTTCGCTGTTGCTGTAGGAACTTATGATCTATCTCTACCCACTGGGCTTGTACTAGAATTAGATTAATGTTGTTATGTGTCTGCTTTAACTAAGAGCATAATTTCGGTTTCTTGTTTGGACAAGAAAGGATTTACATTTATAATAAAGAACAAATGTTGTTCAGTTTATTTAAATGATATGTTCTATTGTAGTGCAACTCTAATGAACGGACTCTACTTTCTAGACTTAGAGAGCCCCATCTATAACATAAGTACCAAAAGGTTCAAGTCAAATGAGTTGAACCAAACATATCTCTGACATTGTCGCTTAGGTCATATAAATGAGAGTCGCTTATCTCAGCTCCATAAGGATGGGCTGCTAGACTCATTTGATTTTGAATCATATGAGACATGCGAATCTTGCCTTTTAGGCAAGATGACCAATACTCCCTTTAGTGGACACAGTGAAAGAGCAACAGATTTGTTAGGACTTATACATAGTGATGTATGTGGCCCTTTCAATGTTGCTGCTAGAGGTGGTTACAGGTACTTCATTACATTTACTGATGACTTCAGTAGATATGGTTATGTGTATCTCATGACACATAAATCAGAATCCTTTGAAAAGTTCAAAGAATTCAAGAATGAAGTACAAAACCAGCTTGGCAAGAGTATTAAGATACTTCGATCAGATCTAGGTGGTGAATACCTTAGTCATGAGTTTCGTGACTATCTAGCTGAGTGTGGGGTTCTACCCCAACTCACTCCTCCTGGAACACCACAGTGGAATGGTGTATCCGAAAGGAGGAATCGTACCCTATTAGATATGGTACGATCTATGATGAGTCACACATATCTTCATATATCCTTTTGGAGATATGCTCTAGACACAGCAGCCTTCACCCTTAACTGTGTACCATCCAAGGCTATGATAAAGACATCATATACGATATGTACAGGGAGAAATCCTAAAATGTATTTCATGAGGATTTGAGGTTGTGAGGCTTACGTTCGACGTCAAGTCTCAGACAAACTGGGACCCAAATCCGATAGGTACTATTTTATTGGATATCCCAAGGACACGAAGGGATATTACTTCTACATTCCCAGTCAGCACAAAGTGTTTGTGGCAAAGACTGGGGTTTTTCTAGAAAGGGATTTTGTTTCTAGAAAAACTAGTGGGAGTACGTTCGATCTTGAAGAAATTCAAGATAAGGACCATAACACTGAGGCCTTGATGGAGGTTGAACAGGAACCACAAAGTGTTGTGCGTGATGAGGTTGTTGCACAAAGAGTTGTGGAACAACCACCTGTTCAGGTAGACCTACCTCTTCGCAGGTCTGATAGGGTACGTCGTCATCCTGAGAAATACTCATTTCTCTTGTCTGACCATGATGACGTTATGCTCATTGAGAATGAGCCTACCTCCTATCAGGAAGCTGTGGTGAGCCCAGATTCTGAGAAATGGCTAGAGGTCATGAGATCCAAGATGGAATCCATGTATACCAACTAAGTATGGACTTTGGTTGATCCACCTGAAGGGGTCAAACCCATTGGGTGTAAGTGGGTCTTTAAGAGAAAGACTGACATGGATGGACTTACGCATACCTATAAGGGTCGATTGGTGGCTAAAGATTTCAAGCAAATTCATGGTATTGACTATGATGAAACCTTTTCTCCAGTGGCGATGTTTAAGTTCAATCGGATCATGCTTGCTATTGCAGCATACCACGATTATGAGATCTGACAGATGGATGTCAAAACCACATTTCTGAATGGAAACTTGCTCGAGGATGTGTACATGACACAACCTGAGGGTTTTATAGATCCACAGTATACTGGAAAAGTATGCAAGCTGCAAAGTTCCATTTATGGGCTAAAGCAAGCTTCTCGGAGCTGGAATCTTTGATTTGATGATGCGATCAAACAGTTTGGTTTCATCAAGAATGAAGATGAACCCTGTGTCTACAAGAGGGTTAATGGGAACATAGTTGTCTTCCTTGTATTGTATGTAGATGACATACTACTCATTGGGAATGACATCCCTTCGCTACAGTCTGTGAAGACTTGGCTAGGGATGTGCTTCTCAATGAAAGACTTAGGTGAAGCAGTATGTATTATAGGCATCAAGATCTATAGAGATAAATCTAAGAGATTGCTTGGCATAAGTCAGAGTACATACATTGACACGATCTTACTATGGTTTGCCATGCAGAATTCCAAGAAGGGACTTCTGCCGATGTCACATGGTGTGAGTCTTTCGAAGACTCAAAGTCCCTCTTTTAGAGAGGAGAGAGACCGCATGGATAAGATCTCTTACGCATCTGCTATAGGATCTATCATGTATGTCATGCTATGTACTCATCCTGATGTCTCATATGCTTTGAGCATGACGAGTAGATACCAGTCAGATCCAGGTGAGCGTCACTGGATAGCAGTCAAGAATATTCTTAAGTACTTGAGAAGGACTAAAGAATATTTCTTGATATTTAGAGGTGATGAGGAGCTAGCTGTAAAGGGTTGCTGCGATGCCAACTTCCAAACTGACCAAGATGATTATAGATCGTAGTCAGGGTTCCTGTTTTGCTTGAATGGTGGCTCTGTGAGCTGGAAGAGTTCGAAGCAGGATACAATTGCTGATTCTACAACAGAAGCCGAGTATATAGTTGTATCTGAGACAGCAAAGGAGGCAGTTTGGATCCGCAAGTTCATTGCTGAGCTTGGGGTGGTTCCTATCATAGCAGATCCCATAGAGCTCTATTGTGACAACAATGGAACGATTGCACAGGCTAAGGAATCTCGCTCACACCAGCGGACCAAACACATACTACGACACTTCCATCTCATTCAAGAGATTATCGATAGAGGAGATGTAAAGATTTGTAGAGTACCCACAGAGGCTAAAATTGCAGATCCCTTAACCAAGGCTTTGGCACAGAAAAAGCATGATAGTCACACTAGGTCATTGGGTATTAGATACAACGGCGATTGACACTAATGTTAGTGGGAGATTGTTAGTGAAAGCCCTAGAGTCAATCATGTGATGATTGTTGTATGGACTTTATTGTATCATATTCCTATTCATAAAGGCATGGTTATTATATTTACTTGTATTGGTGCCAAATAAACTAAGTATAATAACGTCCTTGAGTAGAAGGTTCTTATCTATATAAATCGATTGGTTGAATCGATAATGAGATGATATAGAGAACACTACTCTTAATCATTCCTAGTCAAGTATTAACATTCAGGCACAATGTCAATGCATAGAGACTAGCATGTAGGTCAACTTGATGACTTGATCTCACAAGTCATAGATATGAGATATTAAGTTGACACATGGGTATGCATTGGAGAATGTATACTGAATGACCCGTCATGAGAAAGTATCATGGATCGTTATATGAGTGTCATATACTTTCTCATGTGGCTATTAGTATGACTATTAGTCCTTAGACCTGAAGTCACCATGGTTCCCTACATAAGGAGTTGCATACTTTGGCTTCGTCAAACGTCACCCATAAATGGGTGGACTATAAAGGCGATTACTGGGTATGTAACAAATTATGCAGAGGAATATGAGTGATGTAAATGGGATCTATCCCTCCTATATAACGGGAGTGACATCGTTATTCTTGATAGAGTGAGACCACAAAGTGCATGACCATGCCCAAATGAGTCAATATGAGAATTAGAGTGAGTCTACTTGGAGTTCAAGATATAGATTGTACCGAGGATGACACGGTCTATGCCTCAATTGGTCAATATATATGTCATGGATAGAGGGATATTGTCACATATTGTGAGAGTCACAATTAGTAGTCACAAAGGTGATGTTGGAGTTCAACATTCTTGTAACTTGGGTAGCAATGATGTGTTTCTAGATACTGCTCATTGCTTATGTTCCTAAATTGGTTTAGGGACATTGCCAACATTACAAGAACCTATAGGGTCACACACAAAGGGTAATTAGATGGAGATTAGATTCATATGATGAACTATGAGGATTAGGTTCATGGGATGAACCAAATTGGATTAAGAGTAATTCAAATTAGACTAATTGAGTTAGACTCAATTTAATTCAAGTGTTGAATGAGTCTAATTTAGATTTGATTCATTGAGTCAATTTAAATTAATGAATAGAGATTCATTAAATCAAATTGACTTGAATCAAGTGGTTAGATTTGATCAACCATGAGAGATAAGAGGTCAAGTTTGACTTGACTTGAGAGGAAAGATGAATGGTCAATTTTGACTTGACCAATTGCCATATCATAGTGACATGGCATGTGGGCCGGCCAATGATGGTGTTCCACATCATCATGGACTTATCATGTGGTGTCACCTCATGAGGGAAACCAAGAGCCATTGGCTCTTAGAGTTACATGCATGCATGTAACCCCCCAAGAGTTAAGTGGCCGACCACTTTCACTTGATGAAGGGAATTCATTTGGTTGGTAACTCCATCTTCTTCTTCCTTGGATCATCTTCCTCTCAAGCTCTCCTCCAATCCTCTACTTTGGCCGAAACTTCCAAGGGGTGCTAGCACACTCTAGGTTGTGTTTCTCCACCATTTGTCCGTGTGGATACCAATAGAAGAGTATTCACTTGACACTCTTAAGTTCCGGCAAAGCTTTTGGACGAGCAGGATAAGCGAAGGGCGTCGCTATGAGGGTAATACTCTCATCTTATAGATCTAAGGTAGATCTAGGATCTTTAAACACATACATGTTTTATTTTTCTATCTTTGCACGGATCCGTGGCCGGGCTTCCGAGGTTTCCGCAACGTAAAAAGTGGTTTTTGCGGCTCGGAAAATCCAACAACCTTAACTCGACTGCTTCCCCAACAGTCGAGTCTCGACTCGATTCTGTACCCAATTCCTCGAGAACTAGTCAACTGATCACATGATTAGTCGACTGCTCGAGCCTACAGTCGACTGCCCACCTCTGGCAGTTGACTGTTGGGACACTTTCCGTAGTCAAATCCTAATTGACTCACACCAATCGACTGCCATATGACACCAGTCGATTGACACACCTCAAACATGAGGTTTTAACCTCAACCATGAGGTTTAACCCAAGTATGGTTCCCCCATACTTGCTAGACCACCCTTAGCCTAGACCTAAGCCTTCTAGCCACTTCTATCAGCCTCGCGCCTCTCGGATCCCTCCAAGTCATCCATGACTTGTTCATCCATTGCGCTAGCCTTCAGGTGCTTCCATCGGCTATGTTATGCTAACGGTGTCTACACTGCCAAGGCACATTGGACTTACATTGCCAAGACTCCGCTTGGACTTTATGCCGCCAACCATTGGACTTATGCTGCCAAAACTCCCGCTTGGACTTTACGCTGCTAATATCAAACCCCTTGGGCTTCTCGAATGCCAAGACTCAAACTTGGACTTTCCCTTGCCAACCCATGTTGGACTTTCCATGCCAAGACCCATGCTTGGACTTTTCCTTGCCAAGACCCATGCTTGGACTTTTCCTTGTCAATCCATGTTGGACTTTCCATGCCAAGTACTCAAGACTTGGACTTTCCATGACATGGTCAACTCTAGTCAACCATTAAAATACCCCTCGAGTCCGATCAATCATGACCCGGGTCGATTGTGTCAACAATTTCTCCAAAATAATATCAGACATCAATGTCAAACATCGATGTCAAACTTCCATGTCAAATATCAAAACATCACTCGAGTCAAACTCGAGTCCGGTCAATCGTGACCTGGGCCGATTGCACCAACATATACCTTTACATTTTGTTTGCCATGCTTAATTTGCCATATAACATGTCATGCCATCATATGTATTTTTAATTATCTAATATGTCATGATCATGCTTAGTATTTAGGTTTTAATGTCATGTATGCTTAGATTCCATCATATGTCATGACATCATAATCATTGGTCATGTTTAATTATGTTATCATTTATGTCATGATCATTCATGCATTTAATTTGATTAAAATTGATTTAAGAACTATGACATGACTTGAAGTCGCATGTATAAAAGAATCAAGTAGAGTTACCTTAGAAAATGCATGAGGCCTTAGATTAGGATGGACAAAACCCACATCTCACAATCACATTGACTTGTGTGTGTTTTATACACCCTAGATACATGTGAGATGCTAGGATATGAGTTAAGTTCAAGGTGCATATTTTTTGCATCTAGATGAACTAAAACTCATCTTACATTATTTGTGGATCATTGGGAAAGCTTATGTTCAAGCTATGTACATTAAGCCCAAAGAACATGATCCAATATAGGTTTTCAAAAATATTTTCAAATCATTTTAGAAAACTTTGGTGAAGTCTATCTTTTGATAGCAATCCCCATAGATGAAGTTGATACAAAGTGGGCTCAAACATTGAAGTTTTTCTTCACTTTTGAACTTTGTATCAATTTCGCTATTTTATGGGTAAAATATTTTTCAAACATTTTTCACCCATTGTATTGGTCATAAGTATTATAGGTATGAAGTTTCATGATTTTTCTAATTACGTATAATTATTTATGAATTTCTGAAATTCGATTCTGATAACTGAAATTTGAAAATTTCAGTTATTAGTCGATTGCCCTTGTTGGCAGTCAACTGATGGGCACGACAATCGACTGATGCCAAATAAAGTCGACTGCCAGGGCTGATTTCGGGAAAACAAGATATGTTTAGCCCAATTTCAGCTATGTTAGGGTTCCCTAACCACTCCTAACCCTAGAATATGCTTTGGGAAGCATTATAAAGGGTGAAAATCCATTGGATATAGATTAGGAGAGTTGTTAGGGGGATGTATCAAATTTAAGGTGTGGAAAAGTTCAATGTTGAACTTTAGACCTTATTTTTGATCGTTTAGAGTTCCTATTGGCTTAGGGACTTCCCAAGGATATTGTTGGTGCAATGGTCAAGGGGGAGCAAGCCTTTAGGGGGAGGTATCCATCATGGGATGATGGATGTTATTTTTCCTCATGAGGAGGAGAAATGGGATTTGAGATACCGAATTTAGAAATTGGGAGATTTTGTAGGATTGCCTCTCTTGAGTGATATGAGACTTATCACTAGGAAGATTGTAGGCATCCTAGATGTTTTTGGACCAAGGGAGAGATTATAAAATCTCATTAGATATGAGACATTAACCTCCTTGGAGAGAACCTTTTTGATGTTAGTCAAAAAAGGGGGAGAAAGTAAAATTACCAATTTGGGATAATTGGTAAGGGAATTTTAGTTAGGGGCCTAACTCAAGGGTGTTTTTGTCAAACATCAAAAAGGGGGAGATTGTTGGTGCAATCGACCCAGGTCACGATTGACCGGACTCGAGTTTGACTCGAGCGAAGTTTTGATGTTCGACAAAAACATATGACAATGTGATTGTCATGGTAAAATCCAAGTCATGGGTACTTTGCATGGAAAGTCCAAGTGGGACACTTGACATTGGGAAAGTCCCAGCATGAGTCTTGGCATGGAAAGTCCAATATGGGTTGGCAAGGAAAAGTCCAAGCATTAGTCTTGGCATTTGGAAAGTCCAAGGGGTTTGATATTGGCGGCGTAAAGTCCAAGGGTGGAGTCTTGGCAGCATAAGTCCAATGGTTGGCGCCGTAAAGTCCAAGCGGAGTCTTGGCAGCGTAAGTCCAATGTGCCTTGGCGGTGTAGACACTGTTAGCATGACAATAGCTGATGGAAGCACCTGAAGACTAGTGTATGGAAGAACAAGTCATGGATGACTTGGAGGGATCCGATAGACACAAGGCTGACGGAGGTGGCTAGAAGGATTTAATCTAGGCTACGGTTGGTCTAGCAAGTATGGGGGCACCATACTTGGGTTAAAACCTCATGTTTGAGATGTATCAGTCGACTGGGACCATGGGTCAGTCGACTGGTAGGAGTCAACTAGGGTTTGACTGCGGGAAGTGTGCTAGCAGTCGACTGCCAGAGCTTGACATTCAACTAATGGCCTAAGTAGTTGACTGCTATGGTGATCAGTCGACTGACCGGATTCTCGAACATAGAAGGTTCTCCAGTCGAGTGATCGGCCCGACCACTCGACTGATTGAGCCATCAGTCGACTGATGGGTATGATTAGTCGACTAATGGTGTATCCGTTGGATTTTTCCAACGTGGATCTAGCCGTTGTCTCACGACAACAGTGACACCAGTCGACTGATGGTCCCGAGCAGTCAACTGATAGGCGAAATCCAGCCCAGGCAATATCTTTAAATGGAGCTCGTGGAGGAAGGATTTGGCAGCGGTTCTTGGGAGCTTATGGGGTAAATTGCTGGTGTAATTCAGGGTCTCCAAGGCTATTCTTCAAGCAACCAAAAGCAAGCAATCAAAAGCTCTTATAAAGTTATTTTCTTTACTTGTATCGCAATTCATTATTGTATTTGCTTGTATTTTTATTGTATTACTTTTGTAATCACTTGTACGAGGTTTCTTCACCTCCGGATTATTTCGAGAAGGAGTTTATTGGATTAGTGGTGTGTGTACGCTTCGCTAGAGCTCGTTTGAGCTCGATCCGTGGAGTAGGAACCATTAGGTTCCGAACCACATTATATACTTGTGTTGTGCTAGTGCTCTTGTTGTATTTATTTTATTATTGTATATTTCGCTGCGTATAACAAGTTTTGTAGCAAGCACACGATCGAGTTCCAATCGAGCGAAAACAACGCTATTCACCCTTGTCTAGAGGGCACAATGTTCCTAACAATTGGTATCAGAGCTGGAAGCTCTTCACCGACTTCACATCCGAGGGAGCGCACTAGAGGGAAGAAGATGGATTTTGAAGAACAACAAGGTCGGGACATCAACACATCGTTCCCATATACCTTCTATGGACAAAAAGGGTTTAGACAATGGAAGGCGAGGATTGAAGATTTTATGATGATGATGGACTTAGATGATTGGGCCACCTTGATGGAAGGGTTCCAATTTCCAAGAGGGCCTAAGGGAGGGTTTCTCACAATGAAGAAGTGGACCGAAGAACAACTTCAAGGATTCGAGAGGAGTAATAAGGTAATTAAATTTTTGAGTGATTTAATACCTAACAATGTTGTGTCCAAGTTAGGTAAATACAAGGATGCAAAGGAATTTTGGAGTGAATTGGCCAAGCTCCATGAAAACCCTCAACTGGTCCAAGAGTTCGAAGAAGAAGAATCCTCATCCTCTCAAGCTCAAGAAGAAGCAAGCACATTCTTATCCTCATAAGCAAGTGAGGATTCAGAAGTTGATAGAGAATCGACATCCGGATTGGTGGAAGAGGAAAAGGTGGAAGAAGCCTCCACCTCGAGGATTGAGGGGGAGGAGATTAGATCTCCGGGTCAAGGGCAAGAGCAAGAAGAGCCATCTACTTTGGGGAGAAGTGATGTACAAGCTCAAGAGACCCTCACCACCACCCTAGGTAACTCAAACACCTTAATTCAAAATAAAATCCATATTATGTGTTTTGTGTGTAGGGAGTATAAACATTACAAAGAGTAAGTGCCCTAAGAAAGTTAAGAAGACTCCACCGGCGCTTAAAAGTCAAGAAAAGTCAAATGAAGCCGGAATCCCAATTAGGAAGAGCAAGGAGAACTTGGTGTGCTTCAAGTGCCAACAACGGGGTCACTATAGGAGTCAATGCTCTAGGAGAAAAGAAGAAGCATCACAAGTAGGGGGAGCTAAGGCAAACCCTAAGGTAACCTTTAAGTATGCATCTTCTTCAATTAAAAGTCAAAAGCATGCTTTTAATTCACTTGCTATTACTCATGAAAAACATGTTAGTAAAAATATATTTTGTTGTCTAGGAGCTAAAAATGTCCACATTAGGAAGAAGGAGAAATTTGGGACTAATGTCCCTAAAACTATTTTACTTAGAGAATCTATTAGGAAAATTGAAGACCACCTAGGTTTTAATCCTAAATGGACTAGACACATGCCTAGGAAGTCTCATGTCCAAAGAATAGATAAAAAAATCAAAAATTGGACAACTAGAGTTAGAGAATCAAGCCTTGAAGTCAAAGCTTGAGAAACATGAAAAGACCCTTAAAAATATATAAAATTAATTTAAAGGGTCAAATAGTCAAAGCCTAGGGTCTGGAAGTCAAAGTCAAAGACCTAGGAAACAAGAACCATCCAAGGGCAAGTCTAAGCTCAAAAAGACCTACCATAATGTTCCATTTGACTATGGAACTAAACCTAGGTCTAGGAAAACCAAGGTTACTAGGGAAGTCATCCCTGAGGGTAACCAAGGTATGTGCCTAGTGGCTAGGGTTTCAAGGAAACCTAGGGAGGCTACTAAGAAGGTTACAAGGGGAGTCACCTCTAGAGTTAACCTAGGCAAGACCAAGATGACCAAGACTTCTAAGCCTAGGAGAGTCATTAGGAAGGTATTTAGGGAAGTTATCCCTAAGGAATACCTAGTAAACCCAAAGAGCTCAAATAGATTTTGGGTTCCTAGGAGCGTGATCGATTCACGCTAAATGGGTTTAGGTGTGTCAACCATGAATGGATGAGTAGTTAACCTAACCATAGTAAAGGTGACACTTTAGGTTATTTTCAAGTTTATGAATACCTTGGAAATAGATTTGAATTATGATCCTTAAAGACTTTAGGATGTAATATTTTTGGGATTATGAAAAATCAATTAAATTAGCAAAATTTAGGTTTAGAGGTTGTAGTGTGTCATTTTGGATTTTTAGCATATTTGGGAGATAATTGACAATATTGCAAAATGGACTTAATAATAACAAATGACAAATAATATCAAAATTTGGGTATTATATACCTTTACATTTTATTTATCATGCTTAATTTGCCATATAACATGTTATGACATCATATGTATTTTTAATTATCTAATATGTCATGATCATGCTTAGGATTTAGATTTTAATGTCATGTATGCTTAGATTCCATCATATGTCATGACATCATGATCATTGACTATGCTTAATTATGTTATCATTTATGTCATGATCATTCATGCATTTAATTTGATTAAAATTGATTTAAGGACTATGATATGACTTAAAGTCCTATGTATAAGGGAATCAAGTAGAGTTTCCTTACAAAATGCATGAGGCCTTAGATTAGGATGAACAAAACCCACATCTCACAATCACATTGACTTGTGTGTGTTTTATACACCCTAGATACATGTGAGATGCTAGGATATGAGTTAAGTTCAAGGTGCATAGTTTTTGCATCTAGATGAACTAAAACTCATCTTACATTATTTGTGGATCATTGGGAAAACTTATGTTCAAGCCATGCACATTAAGCCCAAAGAACATGATCCAATATAGGTTTTCAAAAATATTTTCAAATCATTTTAGAAAACCTTGGTGAAGTCTATCTTTTGATAGCAATCGTCATTGATGAAGTTGATACAAAGTGAGTTCAAACATTAAAGTTTTTCTTCACTTTTGAACTTTGTATCAATTTCACTATTTTATGGGTAAAATATTTTTCAAACATTGTATTGGTCATAAGTATTATACGTATGAAGTTTCATGATTTTTTGAATTATGTATAATTATTTATGAATTTTTGAAATTCGATTCTGATAATTGAAATTCGAAAATTTCAGTTATCAGTCGACCGATGGGCACGACAGTCGACTGATGCCTGATAAAGTCGACTACCAGGGCTGATTTCGAGAAAACAATATATGTTTAGCCCAATTTCAACTATGTTAGGGTTCCCTAACCACTCCTAACCTAGGATATGCTTTGGGAAGCATTATAAAGGATAAAAATCCATTAGATATGGATTAGGAGAGTTGTTAGGGTGATGTATCAAATTTAATATGTGGGAAAGTTCAATGTTGAACTTTAGACCTTATTTTTGATGGTTTAGAGTTCCTATCGGCTTAGGGACTTCCCAAGGACATTGTTGGTGCAATGGTCAAGGGGGATCAAACCATTAGGGGGAGGTATCCATCATGGGATGATGGATGTTATTTTTCCTCATGAGGAGGAGAAATGAGATTTGAGATACCCAATTTGGAAATTGGGAGAGTTTGTAGAATTGCCTCTCTTGAGTGATATGAGACTTATCACTAGGAAGATTGTAGACATCCTAGATGTTTTTGGACCAAGGGAGAGATCGTAAGATCTCATTGGATATGAGACATTGACCTCTTTGGAGAGAACCTTTTTGATGTTAGTTAAAAAAGGGGGAGAAGGTAAAATTACCAATTTGGGATAATTAGTAAGGAAATTTGAGTTAGGGGCCTAACTCAAGGGTGTTTTTGTCAAACATCAAAAAGGGGGAGATTATTGGTGCAATCGGCCCAAGTCACGATTGACCGGACTCGAGTTTGACTCGAGTGATGTTTTGATGTTCGACAAAAACATATGACAATGTGATTGTCATAGTAAAGTCCAAGTCATGGGTACTTGGCATGGAAAGTCCAAGTGGGATATTTGGCATTGGGAAAGTCCAAGCATGTGTCTTGGCATGGAAAGTCCAACATGGGTTGGCAAGGAAAAGTCCAAGCATGACTCTTTCCATTTGGAAAGTCCAAGGGGTTTGATATTGGCAGCGTTAAGTCCAAGGGTGGAGTCTTGGCAGCATAAGTCCAATGATTGGCGGCGTAAAGTTCAAGCGGAGTCTTGACAGTGTAAGTCCAATGTGCCTTGGCGGTGTAGACACCGTTAGTATGACAATAGCTGATGGAAGCACCTGAATTCTAGCGTAAGGATTAACAAGTCATGGATGACTTGGAGGGATCCGATAGGCGCGAGGCTGAAGGAGGTGGCTAGAAGGCTTAGGTCTAGGCTATGGGTGGTCTAGCAAGTATGGGAGCACCATACTTGGATTAAAACCTCATGTTTGAGATGTATCAGTCGACTAGGACCATGGGTCAGTCGACTGGTAGGATTCAACTAGGGTTTGACTATGGGAAGTATCCTAGCAGTTGACTACGGAGATTGGCGATGAGACTACGGCACGAAGCGATCGTGATATGGTGATCGATCGTGATGGTGAATTCGGGCACAGAAGGTTTTCCAATTGAGTGATCGGCCCGACCACTCGACTGATTGAGCCATTAGTCGACTGATGGGTATGATCAGTCTACTGATCGACTGATGGTCCTGAGCAGTCGACTAATAGGCAAAATCTAGCCCAGGCAGCAGCTTTAAATGAAGCTCGTGGAGGAAGGATTTGGCAGCGGTTCTTGGGAGCTTTTGTGGCGAATTGCTGGTGTAATTCAGGATCTCCAAGGCTATTCTTCAAGTAACCAAAAGCAAGCAATCAAAATCTCTTGTAAAATTGTTTTCTTTACTTGTATTGCAGTTCATTATTGTATTTGCTTGTATTCTTATTGTATTACTTTTTTAATCACTTGTACGTGGTTTCTCCACCTCCAGATTGTTTCGAGAAGGAGTTTATTGGATTAGTGGTGTGTGTACGCATCGCTAGAGCTCGTTTGAGCTCGATCTGTGGAGTAGGAATCATTCGATTTCGAACCACGTTATATCCTTGTGTTATGCTTGTGTTCTTGTTGTATTTATTTTATTATTGTATATTCCGCTGTGTATAACAAGTTTTGTAGCAAGCACGCGATCGAGTTCCAACCGAGCGACGACAACGCTATTCACCCCTCCCTTCTAGCGGGCGCAACGTTCCTAACAATAAAGTAATGATTAGCTCATTAAATGGAATGAATGTAATATAGTCGATCAATGTCAATTAGATTAGTACATAGGAATGATGAGTGAAAATATAGTTGTCACTTGATTTTGTAAATCAATTCAGACTTACATCGAGTCAATCATAAATTGAATATGTATGATTTACACTGAATAACTAAATAATGTGTTTATTTATGGTAGATTATGGCTACTAAAAATATCATAGCTGAACACAATAACGATGAAAAATTTAATAGGGATACCTATAAAATTTGGCACCTCAAGACACAATATGTTCTTGAGAAACAAGAAGTTCTAAAGGTTATTCATCAGGTTATAAAGGAACATGTTGATGGTCCGATAACACAACACAAATGAGGCATTGATGCCTATAAGGCATAGAAGAAAAAGAACTCCACTACTAAGGGAATATTAATTAGTTCAATGGTGGATGATTTAGTTTTTGAGTATGAGTCATTTCTATCAGCTCTTGCTGTCTGTGTAGCCCTTAGAGAGAAGTATAGTGGAGTGAGCCTGAGCATGCTTCAATGGCTGACAATTAAGTTTAACAGCTACAAGAAGCGTCTGAATGTCTCCATGGTTCAACACCTGAGGGGAATGTCTAATATGATTCGGAAGCTTAAAACTGTTGGTCATAGGTTGACCGATGAACAAAAGGTTCAGACAGTGATCTATTCCCTTCCAAATTCGAGAATGTGCTTTTCGAGCACTCAAGACCGAACGCAATCCTTGGAATATAGGTGCTCAGGTGAGGAGCACACAGTGCTAGGTGCTCGGGGTGCTCGGGTAAGGAGCACACGGTGCTCAGTGTAGGTGCTCGGGTGAGTAGTGCGCACTATGGTCAGCTCTTCATGTGTTCGAAGGAGATCGTTTAGGTCCTTGCATACTTGGGCTAGTGCTTAAGGTACTCAGGACAAAGCATGCAGACGCTCAGGGCAAAGTGTACAGAGAAGGTTTCAGGGTGCTCGGTACGTCGAGAAGTCAGGATGTCGCTCGCGGTGCTCGGGATCTAAACGATCTCGGGGCAGAGCATGCATTGCTCGAGTTATCATGATACTCGGGATCTCGAGTGCATGAGGTGGAGCACACAAAGCGCATGGTGTTCGGGCTAGTCCCTGGGGTGCTCAGAATGTCGCGTTGAGTGTGAAACCGAGTGTAGGTGTGCTCGAGACTGTGCTCGTGTGCTCGGACAAAGCGTGGTTTTACTTGCGGTACTCGGACAGTGCTTGGACAAAGCATATTTCTAATTATGGTGCTCAAGATGAGTTTGAGCACTCGGGATGTAGCACCTTATGTTCGGGATACTACCAATTCAACACCAGTTAAAAAAAAATCTGATTAGATGAGTCAGAATTTGTTTTCTAAAGTCAATAGTTGTCAATCTGAGCGACTAGTTCGAGGTAACAATTGATAGGAAACTCCTTAAATCAAGAAGATTTATTTTTCTTGATTAGTTTTGTGTTGGTTCTATGCTTGTTCAAATTGAATTAAGCTAGTTTTGTACTGGTTGGTCAGTTATGTACTAACTATATTAATTTCAATTTCAAATGGCACGGATGATCTGCACGTAGACTCATCGTGGTATATTGTGAAATAAGCTGAGGGAAGCAATCCAGGAGATAGTGTATGATTCTATTTATGGAGTCAGAGGACACATTGGGAGGCTCAATCATCTATTTGGGAGACTTGAGATGCAAGAATTTTCGATCCTAGACAACTATCGAATTTGAGGATTGGTTCGTTCTCTACTCAATGTAGTAACACATTATGTATGGAGGCGCTACGAAGGGCACATAACCTATGCTGAGTTGTGTATAGAATTACTTCACCATGTGGATCAAGAGAATTATGAAGAGATTGAGGAGGATCCAGAAGAAGAGTTAACTGTGGACTCAATGGAGAATTCTGAAACTGGTCAGCCTGAATGTGCCCTAGTTGAGCCATGGAAGATAGAGCTAGTAATGATTACTACTCGCTAGTGTTTATACTAGTAGGAGTAGTAATAACTTATCTAGTTTAATAGAGTTGTTTAAGTTTGTTATGTGTTAACAGTCTTAATAAAGTGTGTTATGTGTTAACAAACATTTGAATGCTAAATGATTAGTTCATTTTTGTTAATATCATGATTAGTTCATGTGATAAATTAATGATTAGCTCATTAAATGGAATGTATGTAATATAGTTGATCAATGTTAATAAGATTAGTACATACGAATGATGAGTGAAAATATAATTGTCACTTGATTTTGTAAATTAATTTAGACTTACATTGAGTCAATCATATATTGAATACGTATGATTTACATTGAATAACTAAATAATGTGTTTATTCATGGTAGATTATGACTATTAAAAATATCATGGATGAACACAATAACAATGAGAAATTTAATAGGGATTCCTAAAAAATTTAGCACCTCAAGACATAATATGTTCTTAAGAAATAAGAAGTTCTAGAGGTTATTCATCAGGTTATAAAGGAACCTATTGATGGTCCGACAACATAGCAGAGATGAGGCATTGATGCCTATAAGACAGAAGAAAAAGAACTCCACTTCTAAAGGAATATTAATTAGTTCAATGGTGGATGATCTAGTTTTTTTAGCATGAGTCATTTCTATCGGCTCATGCTGTCTAGGTAGCCCTTAGAGAGAAGTATAGTGGAGTGAGTCTAAGCAAGCTTCGATAGCTGACAATTAAGTTTAACAACTACAAGAAGCATCCGAATGTCTCCATGGTTCAGCACCTGAGGGGAATGTCTAATATGATTCAGAAGCTTAAAACTGTTGGTCATGAGTTGACCAATGAACAATAGGTTCAGACAGTGATCCATTCCCTTCATAATTCGAGAATGTGCTTTTCGAGCACTCGAGACCTAACTCAATCCTTGGAATATAGGTGCTCAGGTGAGGAGCGCACAGTGCTAGGTGCTCGGGGTGCTCGGGTAAGGAGCACACGGTGCTTAGTGTAGGTGCTCGGGTGAGTAGTGCGCACTATGGTTAGCTCTTCTTGTGTTCGAAGGAGATCATTTAGGTCCTTGCATACTTGGGCTAGTGCTTAAGGTACTCAGGACAAAGCACACAGATGCTCAGGGCGAAGTGCACAGAGAAGGTCTCAGGGTGCTTGGTACGTCGAGAAGTCATGATGTCGCGCACGGTGCTCGGGATCTAAAGGATCTCGGGGCAGAGCATGCAATTCTTGAGTTATCGTGATACTCGGGATCTCGAGTGTACGAGGCGGAGCACACGAAGCGCATGGTGTTTGGGTCAGTCCATGGGATGCTCAGGATGTCGCATCGAGTGTGAGACTGAGTGTAGGTGTGCTCGAGAATTTGCTCGTGCGGTTTTACTTGCGGTACTCAGGACTGTGCTTGGACAAAGCATATTTCTAATTATGGTGCTCGAGATGGGTTTGAGCACTCGGGATGTAGCACCTTATGTTCGGGATACTACCAATTCAACACCAGTTAAAAAAAATATGATTAGATGAGTCAGAATTTATTTTCTAAATCCAATAGTTGTCAGTCTGAGCGACTAGTTCGAGGTACCAATTGATAGGAAACTCCTTAAATCAAGAAGATTTATTTTTCTTGATTAATTTTGTGTTGGTTCTATGCTTGTTCAAATTGAATTAAGCTAGTTTTGTACTGGTTGGTCAGTTATGTACTGACTATATTAATTTCAATTTCAGATGGCACAGATGATCTGCGCTATGACTTATCGTGATTTATTGTGAAATAAGCTAAGGGAAGCTTTCCAGGAGATAGTGTACGGTACTGCTTATGGAGTCAGAGGACACATTAGGAGGCTCGATCATCTATTTTGGAGACTTGAGATGCAAGAATTTTCAATCCTAGACAACTATCGGATTTGAGCATTAGTGCATTCTCTACTCAATGTAGTAGCACATTACATATGGAGGCGCTACGAACGACGCATAACATATGCTGAGCTATGTATAGAATTACTTCACCATGTGGATCAAGAGAATCCTGAAGAGATTGAGGAGGATCCGGAAGAAGAGTTAAATGTTGACTCAATGGAGAATCCTAAAACTGGTCAGCCTAAATGTGCCTTAGTTGAGCCAAGGAAGATAGAGCTAGTAATGATTACTACTTGCTAGTGTTTATACTAGTGGGAGTAGTAATAACTTATCTAGTTCAATAGAGTTGTTTAAGTTTGTTATGTGTTAACAGTCTTAATAAAGTGTGTCATGTGTTAACAAACATTTGAATGCTAAATGATTAGTTCATTTTTGTTAATATCATGATTAGTTCATGTGATAAATTAATGATTAGCTCATTAAATGGAATGTATGTAATATAGTTGATCAATGTCAATAAGATTAGTACATACAAATGATGAGTGGAAATATAATTGTCACTTGATTTTGTAAATTAATTCAGACTTACATTGAGTCGATCATAAATTTAGTACGTATGATTTACACTGAATAACTAAATAATGTGTTTATTCATGGTAGATTATGGCTACTAAAAATATCATAGTTGAACACAATAATGGTAAGAAATTTAATAGGGATACCTAAAAAATTTGGCACCTCAAGACACAATATGTTCTTGAGAAATAAGAAGTTCTAGAGGTTATTCATCAGGTTATAAAGGAACCTGTTGATGGTCCGACAACACAGAACAGACGAGGCATTGATGCCTATAAGGCATAGAAGAAAAAGAACTCCACTTCTAAGGGAATATTAATTAGTTCAATGGTGGATGATCTAGTTTTTGAGTATGAGTCATTTCTATCGGCTCATGCTGTCTGGGTAGCCCTTAGAGAAAAGTATAGTGGAGTGAGTCTGAGCAAGCTTTGACAGCTGACAATTAAGTTTAACTACAAGAAGCGTCCGAATGTCTCCATGGTTTAGCACATGAGGGGAATCTCTAATATGATTCGGAAGCTTAAAACTGTTAGTCATGAGTTGACCAATGAAAAACAGGTTCAGACAGTGATCCATTCCCTTCATAATTCGAGAATGTGCTTTTCAAGCACTCGAGACCAAACGCAATCCTTGGAATACAGGTGCTCAAGTGAGGAGGCATAGTGCTAGGTGCTTGGGGTGCTCGGGTAAGGAGCACACGATGCTTAGTGTGGGTGCTCGGGTGAGTAGTGCGCACTATGGTCAGCTCTTCATGTGTTCGAAAGAGATCGTTCAAGTCCTTGCATACTTGGGCTAGTGCTTAAGGTATTCAGGACAAATCACGCAGATGCTCAGGGCGAAGTGCACAGAGAAGGTCTCAGCTCGGTATGTCGAGAAGTCGTGATGTCGCGTACGGTGCTTGAGATCTAAAGGATCTCAAGGCAGAGCATGCAATGCTCGAGTTCTTGCGATACTTGGGATCTCGAGTGTACGAGGCAAAGCACACGAAGCACATGGTGTTCGGGCCAGTCCATGGGGTGCTCAGAATGTCGTGTCGAGTGTGAGACCGAGTGTAGGTGCGCTCGAGACTGTGCTCATGCACTTAGACAGAGCGCGGTTTTACTTGCGGTACTCGGGACTGTGCTTGGACAAAGCATATTTCTAATTATGGTGCTCGAGATGGGTTTGAGCACTCGGGAGGTAGCACCTTATGTTCGGGATACTGCCAATTCAACACCAGTTAAAAAAAATCTGATCAGATGAGTCAGAATTTATTTTCTAAAGTCAATAGTTGTCAGTCTGAGCGACTAGTTCGAGGTACCAATTGATAGGAAACTCCTTAAATCAAGAAGATTTATTTTTCTTGATTAATTTTGTGTTGGTTCTATGCTTGTTCAAATTGAATTAAGCTAGTTTTGTACTGGTTGGTCAGTTATGTACTGACTATATTAATTTCAGTTTCATATGGCACGGATGATTTGCACTATGCCTCATCGTGATTTATTGCGAAATAAGTTGAGGGAAGCTATCCAGGAGATAGTGTACAATTCTGCTTATGGAGTCAGAGGACACATTGGGAGGCTCGATCATCTATTTTGGAGACTTGAGATGCAAGAATTTTCGATCCTAGACAACTATTGGATTTGAGCATTGGTGCATTCTCTACTCAATGTAGTAGCACATTATGTATGGAGGCGCTACGAACGACGCATAACATATGCTTAGCTGTTTATAGAATTACTTCACCATGTGGATCAAGAGAATCCTGAAGAGATTGAGGAGGATCCAGAAAAAGAGTTAAATGTTGACTCAATGGAGAATCCTGAAACTGGTCAGCCTGAATGTGCCCTAGTTGAGCCAAGGAAGATAGAGCTAGTAATGATTACTACTCGCTAGTGTTTATCCTAGTGGGAGTAGTAATAACATATCTAGTTTAATAGAGTTGTTTAAGTTTGTTATGTGTTAACAGTATTAATAAAGTGTGTTTTGTGTTAACAAAGATTTGAATGTTAAATGATTAGTTTATTTTTTTTAATATCATGATTAGTTCAAGTGATAAATTAATATTTAGCTCATTAAATGGAATGTATGTAATATAGTTGATCAATGTCAATCAGATTTGTACATACGAATGATGAGTGGAAACATAGTTGTCACTTGATTTTGTAAATCAATTCAAACTTACATTGAGTCAATCATAAATTTAATACATATGATTTATACTGAATAACTAAATAATGTATTTATTTATGGTAGATTATGGCTACTAAAAATATCATACATGAACACAATAACGATGAGAAATTTAATAGGGATACCTACAAAATTTGGCACCTCAAGGCACAATATGTTCTTGAGAAATAAGATGTTCTAGAGGTTATTCATCATGTTATAAAGGAACCTGTTGATGGTCCGACAACACAACACAGACGAGACATTGATGCCTATATGACATAGAAGAAAAAGAACTCCACTGCTAAGAAAATATTAATTAGTTCAATGGTGGATGATCTATTTTTTGAGTATGAGTCATTTCCATCGACTCATGCTGTCTGGGTTGCCCTTAGAGAGAAGTATAGTGGAGTGAATCTGAGCAAGCTTCGACAGCTGACAATTAAGCTTAACAGCTACAAGAAGTGCCGAAATGTCTCTATGGTTCAACACTAGAGGGGAATGTCTAATATGATTCAGAAGCTTAAAACTACTGGTCATGACTTGATCGATGAACAACAAGTTTAGACAGTGATCTGTTCCCTTCCTAATTTTTAGGAGACCATGAAATAGCCCTCATTCACAGTGAGAGTATAAAGACTTCCACTGATGTGTCACTCCATGTTGAATTGGAAGCAGAGAGAGTTTAATCCGCAAGGATTTCAGGTCAAGCTTTTATAGTTGTCGGTTTTATTGGATCATTAGGATCTAAGAAGAAAAAGTGGTTCAAACAGTGAAAGGGAAAAGGAATAGAAGCTAGTGTTGTTGCAGGGTTGGGCCCAAACAAGAAGAAAGGAAAGAAGACTAAACTGTGACAAGAAGGGTCACTTCACTTAGAAATATACTGAGTCGAACAAGGTATATCCAAATTTATCTTCTATTCCTGAGTATTATGTTAATAGTTCAATATTGTTAGTTGATTCTTATCCTTTATGGATTATATATTCGGGAGTAGCCGACCATATAGCTCAGGAGCGAGTTATATTTGTGGAGTACCATCGGGTACCATCTAACAATAAATGGATATTTGTTAGAAACAATGAAAGGATTGAAGTCAAAGGGATTGACACTTGCAAACTCAACCTTCATGGTGGGCGTACTTTATTTCTACATGATATCCTTTATGCTCTTGAGATTCGACAGAATTTAGTTTATGTTACATATCTTTTTGATTTGAGATATTGTATTAATTTTTACAATCGTTGTGTAGAACTTCATATTGACTCTGTATTAATAGGATATAGTTTTTTAACTAATGGTATCATGGTTCTTGATATAGAACCGAATATCAATGATGGTTTTTTTCAAACATTGTTCTTATTAGTGATGTAGATATAACTGATAAAGTTTGACATGCTAGATTAGGACATATAGGACAAAAATGTATGAATCAATTAGCTAGAGAGGGCCCACTAGGCACTCGTGTTAAAATTACCTTTTCTATATGTGAGCATTGTCTTGTTAGAAAAGCAACTAGAAAACTATTTGGTAAGGCTATTAGGATTGATTCACCGTTGTAATTGATTCATTCGGATATTTATGGTCTAACGAATGAGAAGGCTAGATATGGAACTTTCTATTTCATTACATTCCTTAGTGATTTTACTCATTTTGGTCATGTATACTTGATTTCTCATAAATCATAAGCATTGGATTGTTTCATTCATTATATGAATGAAGTTAAGAATCAATTAGAACATAAGGTTAAAACCTTACGCACTAACCGTGGAAGTGAATATTTATCTGATTAGTTAAAGACAATTTGTAATGATAAAGAGATTATTAGATATCTAACTATCTTAGAAACTCCACAACAAAATAGGATTGTTAAAAGAATAAATAGAACTCTTATTGAAATGGTTAGATCTATGATAGCTCAGGCTAATTTATCAATTTCCTATTGGGGAGACACATTATTAGCAGTGGTGTATATACTTAATAAAGTGTCTTCTAAGTCAATTCCATCTACCTCATATAAATGTTGGACGGACAAAAAAAAACAAATTTGAGTAATCTGAGACCTTGGGAGTCAGCTGTCTATGTTCGTGATAGTTCTCACAGATAAGGAAAACTAAGACCTAAGGATAAGAAGTGTATCTTTGTAAGATATTTTGAGATCTCCAAGGGTTACATTTTTATCGATGAGCAACAAGATGGAACTATCTCTGAGATAGAGTCGAGAGATGTGACTTTTCTCAAAATAGAGTTCCTAACGAGAGATGATATTGATAAAACAGTTCCTCTATTTAAGGAGGATGAAACATTATCAACGAAAGAGGTGTTACAAGAGATGCATGAATCGAGCGAACCAAGTGGAAGTAATTTGTCGAGTCATGAGTTGACTTCTCAACAACCCAACTTACGAAGAAGCCTTCGTAAGATTAAACCTTGGAAAGGTTTGATATTGAGAATGAGATATTAATGACACTCTCAGTTGATGATGAAGAACCTCGAACTGTTGAGGAAGCATTGAAATGCAATGCTAGAAAAAAGTGAAAAGTTGCAACGGATGAAGAGATAGAGTCTATAATAAAGAATCATGTTCGAAAAATAGTCGATCTTCCTCCAGACCGAAGGGTCATTGGGAATAAATCGATTATCAAAATAAAGAGAAAAGTAGATTGATCGATTAATCGGTACAAAACTCATTTAGTTGCAAAAGGATATACCCAACCGGAAGGTATTGATTTTGAAGAGACATATTCTTCTATAGTGAAATTTGTGTCAATATGGATCATTTTAGCTTTTGTACTATATTATGATTTAGAATTACGTTAGATGGATATAAAAATGACTTTTATGAATGGTGAACTTGATGAGAAAGTCAATATGATACAACCAGAAGATTTCATTGTTAAAGGCCAAGAAGATGAAGTATGTAGACTTAAAAAGTCAATATATGGGTTAAAGCAAACGTCAAGATAGTGAAACATAAGATTTAATGAAATCATTTTATTTTATTGTTTTGAAATGATTAATGAGGATCATTGTGTTTTCTTGAGAAAGAAAAAAAGGAAAATTTATCATTTTATCATTATATGTTGATAATATACTGATAGCTAAAAATGACATTGGATTTGTGATAGAAGTCAAATAATGACTTTCATCACAGTTTGACATGATAGATATAGGAGAAGCAGAGTACATATTAGAAGTGAAGATCATAAAAGATCGATCTAAAAGACTCTTGGGTTGTCTCAAGATACTTATATCACTAAGATGTTATAGCATGTTTGATTGCAACATAGAAGATACACCTATTGAAAAAGATATTGTTCTGAGCATGAGTATGTGTCCTAAGACTCCTAAGGAAATAGTTGAAATGAAAAAAAGATCATATATCAGTGCTATTGGTAGTTTAATGTACACTATATTGTGTATACATCTCGATATCAACTATGTTGTTGACTTAGTTAGTCGGTTATAGTCAAACATAGGACCAAGACACTGAAAAATAGTAAAAAAGATATTCAGATATTTAAAAGAAACAATAGATTATTGTCTCTATTTTCAAAGACCAGATATGAGTCTAAAGGGCTATTCAGATGCAGATGGGATTAGGGACCTGAATGATAGGAAATCTATATCAGGCTATGTCTTCTTGTTGAATGGTAACGTCTTCTCATAAAACAACAAGAAATAGACTTGTGTAGCCCTATCGACAATGGAAGTTGAATATGTGACATGTTCAACTGCTATGCAAGAAACTATTTGGTTAAAAAGTTTCCTAAAATATCTGAAGATTACTGAGGATAGTGAAAATCTTGTTACTGTCTACTGTAACAGTTAAGCTACTATAGCTTTTTCAAAGGATCCTAAATATCACAGCAAGAGCAAACGTATAACTATTAAATATAATTTTGTAAGGGGTATTATTGCTAAGAAGAAGGTAATTCTTAAATATATCGTTGCACGTGTTATGCTTGCAGATTCTTTTATTAAGCCATTAATAAGAGAGTCATTTAATGGACATGTGAAGTCTTTGAGACTTCGACAAATGCAACAAAGTTATAATGATGTGACAATCAGATATTATAAGAAGATTTGATTATGAAATGTCATAATCTATTCGGTATATATGTCCTTGTTACACTAAAATAAAGTTTTGGTGAGTATGTTGGCAGGTTAAAATTGGTCCTCTCACATGGGCAATCATTTCTATTTGTTAAGTATGAATAGATGTAAGACCATTGTTTATAGAGCAACTTGTGTAGCTGTAAATAGAGACATACTTGTAAACTAGGATTGTCTTGATAGTTGTATCAAGATGAGATCATTTGTAGATGGATGATCGAAGTAAATGTACCTATCAATTTACTAAATCTGTTTGAAACCTGATAAGAATTCATGAGTTGAATTCAAGATTAGACATTAGAAATATCTAGATTGAAATTCGTACGATGTTAATTTAAGAAAAATATGCACTCCTTTTAGTAAAGAAAATAACATCGTAATATGTGATTCATACCACATGTGTTAATTCGGCTATAAGGATAGTAGGAGAATGAATCACTACTTCTCTACTATGTGAGTCCTTGAGATTATATGTTAATCTCAGCATTTATCCTGAATGACTTTTTAGTTGTATACTTAAAATTTTAATCAAAATCTGCTACTTTAACATGTAAACTTAATTACTATGAATGATTCTATTTATGGAACATTATTGAGAAAGCGACTGATTAAAATAAATGGATTCTAGTTTAAAAGAAGATTAAAAAGAATTTACATCTTTGGTATTTATTCATTGGTCGACCAATTACATTTTTTTAATATATACATAAAATATGATTGTGAATAATTAAAAATTTGAAGCATGCTCTTGACATAATACTTATAATGAGGAATTAGAGATGTTCATATTGATGTAAATGATTTAATCTGAGTAAATAGCAAGATATTGATGTATCATGGAGAGCAGTTGTGTGTCACTTGGAGAGCAGCTAAGTAAAATATAACAACTTTTTTAGTTTTAATTGCTTAATGAACAGCTCTATAAAGTGTAACAACTTTCTTATCATTGATTGCTCTGTATGCTTGTTACACGAACCATTTTTTTTAATACGAATTGAATGTTCTATTAGTCTTAGTGACTATCTAGTCTTTGTGACAGGTAACCTATGTTCTATTAGCCTTTGTGGATTAACTTAGACGAATGAGCTTTGTACCTGTCTAAACTCCCATCAAACCTGACTTTAATAGAATAAACCCATTTGCAGCCAAGTGGGGTTACACCAGTAGGACAATCAACCAATTCCCAAGTCTTATTAGCTTCAAGAGCACATAATTCTTATTGCACGGCTTGCTGCCAACATTCCTCTTTGACTGTCTATGAGTATCTAGTAGGAACAGTAATGGAAGAAAGAGGCAAGAGAGCAGATGTAGGATTACCCATGTTATAGGATGGAAATCCAAATCGATCAGGAGGATCAGTAATTCTTGTGGAGTGTCGCATGGGACCAGCTGGCAAGGCAGAAGTGTAAGGGGTTAGCATGGAAGATCTCCTATGATAAACAAGACCTAACTTAAACCTTGCAACCTGAGTATTAGGAGCATCAAAAGTGTCATAAAAAAAGGCAAGAGCAGAAAAGAAGACTGTGGAGATGAAGATAAAGAAAAGAACCATTGATTTTTAAAAAATAAAACATTCCTTGAAACATGAACCCGATTGGAAGTAGAATCATAGCACAAAAACCCTTTTTGTGTGACACTGTACCCTAAGAAAGCACAACGAAGAGATTGAGTAGAAAGTTTGCTTTTTGTTAGAGGAAGATACATAAAACAAACACACCCTAATATGTGAAGATTTGTGCAGGTATGATGACGATGATACAACTTAAAATATGGAGACGCAAAATCTAAAACTTTAGAAGGAAATCTATTGATGAGAAAAAAACTATAGTGAGTGATTCTACCCAAAACTTAAGAGGAACAGATAACTCGACTAGGAAAGTCCTAACAACATCTACAAGATGACGATTCTTTCATTCAACTATTCCATTTTGCTATGGAGTATAAGGATATGAACGTTGAGAGATAATTCCTCTAGATTGCAAAAAAGATTGGAACTCATGAGACACATATTCCCCTCCTGAATCAGACCAAGGGTTTGTATATGAGTAGAAAATTGAGTTTGAATGAGAGCTACAAAGAGTTTGAACATAGAAAACACTTCTGATTTGTGGCGTAGAAAATAAACCCATGTGTATATGCTATAGTAGGTCACAAAATAATTGTAATGAGCATGAGAGATGATAGGACTAATTCCCTAGACATCATTATATATTATTTCAAAGTTGTGTGTAGCTCTACTACCTTCATATGAAAAGGGCAAAATTTTGCTTTTGCCAAGTTTACAAGATGCACAATCAGAAATCATAGTAGAAGGATGCACTCTCTTATGTAATAGACCGAATTTCAGCAAATAAGAGGGAATCCTAGAGTTAGGATGACCAAGATTCATGCTTATGCCAGACTTCAGTAGACGCTCTAGACTCGTTACAAAATAAAGCTTGGACAAAAGATGAGGGAAAACTGTGAGGAATAGGCAAGTGAAAAAAAATAACCGTCCATGCTTAGGCCCTTTCGCTATCAACTGCCCCGACATCCAATCCTGCACAACACAACCATTATGAGAAAAATGCACATCACAATTTTGATCCACAAGTTGACCAATACATACTAATTTCACAAACAGATTAGGTGATACAAAAACATCCTGAAAGGAAGAAGATACATTACCCACTGCTGCAATAGGTAGATCACTACCATTTATTATTTGAATGGATGAAGAACCACAATATTCTATGATATTACTTAATCCATTAGAAGAATTAGTCATATGATTCGAGGCACCCGAGTTTACAATCCACGAAGTAGATACATATTCAGTACCTTGAAGTCCAAGTACTGAAAATGCTTACATAATCATTTCATGCACTGACTCTCGAGTTAGAGGCATATTCTCTGTTGTAGTTTGTAGGACAACGGCAGGAGTTGTCATAGCAGTAGTAACAATAGCATGATAAGCTTTGTTAGAGTGAGGAGGATGAGTAGACACTCTTTAATGATGTGCCCAGATTACTTGCAATAGTTGCAAAATTTATCAGGGCAGTGAGGTGCAATATGGTCGTAATTTTTATAGCTATAGCACTGTGTTGTGTTCATGTCTCATCCTTTCCCTTTTCCCTTGTCGTATGCAGCATAAGCAACAGGAACATCATTAGAAGTAACATGAGTTTGCTCTATGATATTCTGAGTATTGATTCGTTGTTCTCCACGTAAGAGTTCGCCAAAACAAATGTCTAAAGTTAGAACAGGATCTCTATTTAATAGAGAGGCACGGACAGATTCAAATTCAAGTCAGTTTCATTAGAAATTGATTTCTTCGACTGGTTTATGTACTAGTTGCACTGCCTCCACAACTTCTACAGAGACTTTAGCGATAACAAGATCTAAATAGTCATTCCATAAAATTAGAAAACTAAATAGTATTCTTGAAATGATAGATCCCCTTGAGTATAATTAGCAGTGGCTAACTCAAGTTGAAAACGCCTTGCATTGTTATCTTGATTATAGACCTGCTTGAGATAATCTCACATTGCCTTTGTATACTTATGGGGGCATAAAGAAAGAATTAAATGTGGCTCCATAGAAACAAGAATCCAGGTCATGATTTGATTATCTTTAGCAGCCCAAGCTGCCTTGTCTGCAGCAATAGCCCCTTCTTTAATGCTACCATCTATATGACCCCATAGCTCCTTGCCCTTGAGAAATGTCTCCAATTGAAACTCTCAGGCAACATAATTTTTCCCAGTGAATTTGATACATACATGATCTGACCTTTCCATAATCACTAAGGCTATGACTAAGAAGGCTAAGATTTCTTGGATGTCGGCTCTGATACCATGACAAATTGATCTTCCAAAATTGTCTTCTCTATTGAGAAGGTCTTTCATTATATAGGTAAGACTGCCAATTATATAAGGGAAATAAAATACATGGAGTAAATCTAGGAACCTAAATCTCCTATTTATGAGAGTATATACAACTTTTATACAGAGGTAATTGAACCTAAATATGGTAACCTAAATCTCCTATTTATGAGAGTATATAGAACCTTTATTAGGGAATCAATTATAGAGGTAATTAAGTTGCTATAATTAATTGCCTATTGTTAACAGGCATTATTGCATTCAGTCCAGCAGTAGTTACTAAAATGTGAGCAGTAACTACACACACGTTGTGGACTCATGCATGATCATGGTGAACATTGTGCATGTTGTCGTTACTACATTCAGTCTAGTAGCAGTTACAAAAACATGAGTCATAGCTACACATATTGTGGACTCATGAATGTTCATGGTGCACGTTGTGATGTAATGTGATTCATCCATTTAAATGGAGCGTCCAAGTTATTGAAAAAAAAAGGAGAGAGGGGAGTTGAAGGGCTGAAGATTGTCACGCCCCGAGGTAGACTCTGTCCGGCCAACGGACGACACCCCCTTATGACAATTTCAATACGGTACAAAGTCGCAGCCAGTATAATACATATCGAAAATGTATACCAACACAGCAAAACGTATAACATCAATAGCGGAAGCCAAACATAATGGAAATACAACTCAACAACATCAGTACATCGGTATATCCGTCCATACCAAAAACAGAATCTCATATCGAATATCACAAGAGCAAAATACATCACGATCTCCAATAGCAATAAAAGTCCATATGTAGATACATGAGATGGGAAACAAAACCCTCGGAAAAACAGCGAGATGGGATCGGGTGGCAATGCTCCAAGTCTCTGCCAAAGTCTTCTATCTACTACAGGCGACGAAACCGTGGTCGAGGTGGTGAGTATAAAACTCAGGGGTAATATATAGAAGTGCATGAACAACATACAGGGTAAGAGATCTACAAGTATACATGTGAAGATCTACAGGTATGCAGCATGAGTCCAACAGACATACAGTACTAAGCATAGTAATCAGTAATCACATATATGTCCTACTCATAGCATAAACTGAACGGATCGACTTACATAAAGTAATGTACATACCTGACGGTCTGTCCTCCATATGATCTATAACATCCTGAACAGGTATATCATGACATAATCCAAATAGTACACACTCATGCTCAACACATGCACAACGGTATATAAAATATGCAAAAGGCATGTAGCATGATGTACAATCATATGCAGCAATCAAATGCAGCATCTCACAGGCATATGTAAAACATATATCAAATACATGCATACATATATATCAGCAATGCATATGCATGGTCATCGTCATGACTGGCCCAACCACGACCCCCAGAGTGGCTGTGGTGGCACGACAAATGACAACTAGCCCGACTCTAGCTACCACTACTCTCGAGTGGCCGAGTTGGGTAGTATGAATGAGTAGTATATAAGCGTAAAAAGCTAACTACTCCTAGGGGTCCCTGCTGTAAGCCACACCGTCCCTACCCATGAGTAGACAAGCGCCGCACACAGGACAACTGCACATCGTAACAACCACCATCTATAGTGGGCGAGTGCTAACACCACTCTGCACAGTGGCCAAGTGCGCATCTCCAGCTACCACCATATATAGTGGTCGAGCGCGGCACATCTAATGCTCTGCCCTCAACCCTGCTACCACTACCCCGAGTGGCCGGGGAGGCAGGATGACCGATGACCCGTCTCTTCCACAAGGAAGACTCAGTCGTCAGCATGCATGCAAATGTAATGATGCATAGCTCACACATACATCCCCACAACACTCCCTATTCCACAAGGAGATCTAGTCAACGAAAGTCAACCATGCAAGGACGATTGATCCGTAACCCCAACTTACTTACCTATGTACAAATAAATAGGTTCATCAAGTTAACTCACTAATATATGTACGGTACAACGACCGAGGACTCATCACCTAACCTAGTGATGGAACCCGGTAACCCCATCTAAGTCCACACTAGTGACTACATGCATTTAACTGCATACCTATCAGCTAACAAACAAACAGGGTTATAACTTCTATCCGAGATAAAGGTATGATAGATTAATAGCAATATCTCAAAGATCGCAGGTTAAGTACAAGCACAAGATACAATATGAGTGGATCTAAGGTAAACAAGAATAACCATATGTAAACTGTCATGCACTAGAATTGATCAAACTACCGGACCAGGTAGATATTACCCACCTGATACGAAACTCGTATAATCCTCACGGCCGCGGGCCTGCTTCGTATCCCAAACCTGCACATAATCACAAATTAGGATTTAGCATAACACTCCAATAATAATACGAATAAATACTATTTTATATTCGTATTCATTTCCCGTCTACGAATAAGAACCCTACTTATCCCAAATTCGATACACTACCTAGGTCAACTACCTAGATCCACCACAGGAAAAAAACCTAATTAACTACTTCCTAAGCTTATACATCATAACCCATATGATCCCAACACTAAAATCTCCAAATCACAGGTAAATTCCAAATCCCAGCTTCGATTCTTAACCATCCGAGCACACAAACCGATTCAATTCCCAATTTATTGCATACATCAACAACACCAAAAGCACTCTGCGATCACACACACCCGTATCACCCATTCACACGGCACAGGGAAAGAACACAGAATTGAGACATACAACCTCAGATCTTCTCCGACAACCTACTCCCGTTCACCCTCTGCTCACCGAAGGAACTCCAAATCCACACATCGACAAACATTTGCAATAACAGGATACCAATCACACCCTTATCAAACGATTACCGTAATCACAGCTAAACACAAATCCACCATTAACTAGTATTACACGAATCACACAATCACAGTATACAGAACATAATTCAATGGATACCACAGATAGCAATATTGGGTTAGATCTAACTTACCGAGATCAACCTTCACCGGCGGTGTTATCCCCCAAATCCCCGTTGCTCACCGAAACAATCCAACTCCCGATTACTGCCAAAAACCGATCTGAGCTAAAAACAACCCAAAAATCCAGATCTCCACTCGAAAAGGGAAGGGAATGATCGATCCTTACCTCCGATGGCAGCTCGCTGCCGCGACAACGACGCCGCTGTCCGCTGGGAGTGTCGCCGCAATTTCCGTCCAGGCGAGAACCCCCCTTTGATCCCCCGGCCGGAGATCTACCAAATGGCACCGTCGAGCTCCTCGCACCGGACGCCGACGAGATCGGCGAGGAAAGCGTGCGGCGAAGAAGCGTTCGGCGCGGAGAAGAACGGAATGAGGCGGAGAAGAAGAAATGGAAACCGAAATCGCAATCTGACGAAATCAGTTCGTTCGGCAACTTATAAACGCCGTTCGCCTGATCCGGTTAACCCAGCTCAACCCTAACCCAATCCGATTGGGTTCAGCCCAAGCTCCATTTCCAGCCCAATTTCAGCCCACTAATTAAGCCTAATTAATCCCAATTAATTACGAGTTAATCCATTTTTTTTCGTATATTACATTCTCCCCCACTTAATAAAATTTGGTCCCCAAATTTCCGTACTTATATGCAGTAATCAACATAAGAAATTTCTTGAATTACTACATACCTCACGTAAACAGGTGAGGATATCGAGCTCGGATGATATCCTCCAGCTCCCAGGTAGCCTCCTCATCAGTGTGATGCTGCCATCCAACCTTTACAAGGCGAATGGTTTTGTTCCGTAACTGACGCTCTTTGCGACCAAGAATCCGCACGGGAAATTCCTCATATGTCGCATTAGGCTGGAGTGGAACTGGCACCTCTGTCAAAACATGATCTGGATGCGGTACGTATTTCCTCAGCATAGAAACATGGAATACGTTATGAACGCTCGCAAGCGTCGGAGGTAGAGCCAATCGGTATGCTACACCTCCAATCCGCTCCAATATCTCGAATGGTCCAATGTAGCGGGGTGCTAATTTTCCTTTAATTCCGAATCTCTTGACTCCTTTCGTAGGCGATACACGTAGGAACACATGATCCCCTATAGAAAACTCCAGGGGTCTTCGCCTCCGATCCGCATAACTTTTACATGCATCCCCGAGCCTCGACAATCGCTGCTCGATAACACGAACTAACTCTGCATCATGCTGAATACTCTGAGGGCCCAATAACTGTCGCTCCCCAACATCCTCCCACAATACTGGAGATCTGCAGGGTCGACCATACAAAGCCTCAAAGGGAGCCATATGAATGGAAGAGTGATAGCTATTATTATACGCGAATTCCACCAAGTGGACGTGATCCTCCCAACTGCCTCCGAAATCCATAACGCAAGATCTCAATAAGTCCTCCAGAGTCTGAATAGTACGCTCCGACTGTCCATCCGTCTGCGGGTGAAATGCAGTACTGAGACGAAGCTCGGTGCCCATAGCATGTTGAAGACTCTGCTAGAATCGTGAAGTAAAACGCGGATCTCTGTCAGATATGATACTCAAAGGTACTCCGTGCAGTCTGACAATCTCTCTGCAGTATAGCTCAACTAGTCGATCCAATGGATGTGTCTCACGAATCGGAAGGAAATGAGCGGATTTGGTTAACCTATCCACAATCACCCAAATCGCATCATGTCCTTTACGGGTTCTGGGCAACCCCGTAACAAAATCCATCGTAATATGTTCCCACTTCCATTCCGAAATTGGGATTCTCTGTAGCAATCCGGCGGGTTTCTGATGTTCAGCCTTTACCTGCTGGCAGACCAAACATCGAGCGACGAAATCCGCAATATCTCTCTTCATACCGTCCCACCAGTATGAACGCCTCAAATCCTGATACATCCGGGTACCGCCAGGATGTATAGCAAATCTCGAGTGATGTGCCTCTCGTAATAACTCCTCTTTAA
Organism: Wurfbainia villosa; assembly: GCA_025175895.1. Taxonomy (NCBI): domain Eukaryota; kingdom Viridiplantae; phylum Streptophyta; class Magnoliopsida; order Zingiberales; family Zingiberaceae; genus Wurfbainia; species Wurfbainia villosa. The sequence continues at coordinate 5,536,889 of CM046005.1, forward strand.
TCGGATGTGTGTCCGGAACACATAGTCTCCCTTGGAATTGGAGGACTCGTCGTCACAGAAATGCATGCGTAAATCTCAATCACGATCTTTGCCGCATAAGAAGCAGATGTCGATCACTAGCTTGTGCCTCCTTGATCCTCTCAATAATAGCGGTCGGGCAACCATAGATACCAATATCCCCGGGATGTTTGACCTGCTCGATAACCCCAACTCGAGAACTCCGAACAAGATCGATCCAGCTGCGGTCAAATGACTAGCGAATCCCACGGACTTCTGCCGTGCATCTGCTATAACGTTAGCTTTACCGGATGAATCTTGAATGGTGCAATCATAATCCTTTAGGTACTCCATCCATCGTCTCTGTCTAAGATTCAATTCTTTCTGAGTGAAAAGGTATTTCAAACTCTTATGGTCCGTATAGATCTCAAAAGTAATTCCATATAGATAATGTCTCCATATCTTTAGCGCAAAAATAATGGCCGCTAACTCGGATCGTATCGTACGGATAATTCCTCTCATGATCCTTAAGATGACGGGAGGCATAAGATACTACACGGTCGAACTGCATCAAAACTGCTCCCAAGCCTTGAAAAGAAGCATCAGTATATAGGACCATCCCATCGCAAGAAGAAGATTTGCAAGTGTAAACTAGACGCTGCTTAAGCTCCTGAAAACTGGACTCACACGCCTCTGACCAAGCAAACTTGACTCCTTTCCGGGTCAAGCGAGTAAGTGGTGTGGCTATACGGGAAAATCCCTCCACAAATCTACGGTAATACCCGGCCAATCCAAGAAAACTACGGACTTCCTGAACTGACTTTGGCTGCTCCCAACTGGTAATCGCTTCGATTTTCTGGGGATCAACTGAAATACCTCTGCTAGATACCACATGTCCAAGAAAACGTAAGATAACTGTAAAGCGCACTTACTAAATTTGGCATATAAATGCTCGTCGTAATGTCTCCAATACAATCCGAAGATGGTGCTCATGCTCCTCCTCAGAACGAGAATATATCAAGATATCATCTATGAATACGATGACAAACTGATCTAAGTACCTCAAGAATACCCGGTTCATCAAATCCATAAATGCAGCTGGAGCATTAGTAAGACCAAATGGCATCACTAGAAACTCGTAATGTCCATAACGCGTGCGGAACGCTGTCTTCTGAACATCCTCGTCTCTTACCCTCAGCTGATGATAACCTGATCGCAGATCAATCTTGGAATACACGCAAGTATCCTTGAGCTGATCAAACAAATCCTCTATCCTCGACAGTGGATATTTGTTCTTAACGGTCACTGCATTAAGTTGTCGGTAATCAATACATAATCGCAGAGATCCATCTTTCTTTTTAACGAATAAAGACCGGAGCTCCCAAGGTGAAACACTAGGACGCACAAAACCCCTATCCAATAACTCTTGCGTATCTTTAGCTCACTTAACTCTTTCGGTGCCATCCCAGATGGAGCTTTTGACACCGTGCGGTTCTGGAATCACCTCTATCGCAATTCCACTTGCCTCGGAGGTGGCAAGCCCGGAAGTTCATCCGAAATATATCCGGATACTCACGAACTACCCGTGACGCTGAAAGAGGTGGTATCTCCTCACTCTCACTTTGACCAAAGAGAATAAGTAACCACGACAACCATGCGACAATAATCTCCGAGCTCAAGTGCAGATATAATCTGACACTCCATCATCACGGGTACCCACGACCCATGCAGCCGACGGGTGGCTCAAGGTCACTACTCTCGCTTACAATCCATCAGTAGCATAATATGTAGCCAACCAATCCATTCCGAGTATAATGTCGAATTCCACCATCTCTAACACACGAAGGTCCACCGTAAGTATATGTCCTCGAAATCCAACGACAACCCTCGATTACTTGATGATGTCAACACCTCGCCTGATGGTAATGATACCGCTAATCCACAAGAACGAATCATAGGATTCTCCCAATTTTTCTCGAAATATACTAGAAATAAAGGAATGCGAGCTACCAAGATCAATCAATGTATCACAGGTATAGAATAAACCAAAATCATACCCCGACGACCGATCCTCTACCGAGGCCCTCGTAATGGCATAAACTCGCCCGCCTCTCACATGCGATCAAGGCCCAGATATAATAGTAGAATGCCTCCACTCGGATGGATCCGGTCTCGAGATGATGCCGCCGAGGTCACTCCCGCAGCATAATATATCCCCGAGAGCCTGATAGATATCGAGTAGGTGGTCCTAATAATAACTCTCCGAGTCAGTATAATGAATCGTTCGCATCCCTAAGAATCACTCCCATGTATATGGTATATCTGAGCTGTAGGAGGTAGTGTTTGTCTCTGACCATGCATCTGCATCCTAGGTGCTGACCTCTGCTGATGATGCTGATCAGATCTCTTTCCCTTGCTGGAATTGCCTGAACCCTCCAGCTGTGCCTTCAGAGTACACTCGACTAGTATGCCCCGGATGCTTGCAGAATAACAAACATCTCGATCCAGGACACTGAACACTATGATTTCCTGATCCACATCTACGACATCTAGTCATGTATCCACTCTACGCTCTTCCGAGAACCGCCAGATCGCCCGTAAGCCGGTCGCTTCCTTTCAGGCCCTAGATGATCCTCCAAGTACCATGAGAAGCCCCACTCGATTCTCGCTTCTTCCGAGTCTCCGTGGTCGATCCCTCGCCTGCTTTCCTCGACATCCGCTTCCACCTCCTTCTCCTTTGCAATTTGGCCGAGAAGTCATCTCACAGACAGAGCTCTATCCAAAGGCCTCTCAAGACGAGTTAATGGAGGATCCGTATATTCTACTAATATAAATGCCAAACCTCGACCGTGTGAATTGTAACATCCGGTCCTCATCCTGTGCTACCAGACGCGGACAGAATTCCGCTAATCGAGTAAACTCTGCATTGTATTCCATAACTGATCGATCCCCCTGCTTAAGGCTTAAGAACTCCCCGACGGCGTCAGAGCTTAACGCGAGGAAAATCGCCTCGTAATATATCTCGGAAAAGCGCCGGTGATGTTCTCTCTCCCATCAAGGTCTTCGCATTTTCCACCACGTAATCGCTTTGCTGAAGATGATAAGCTGCTAGACCCACCTTCTCCTCATTGGTGCAACTCATGAACTCAAATGTATCCTCCAAATTGTCTAACCAAGTCCGTGCAATCCAGGGATCAGACTCACCTCGGAATAGCGTGAATCGGTCCTTGGCTGACCGTGCTAACACCGGTATACGTGCCTTGACTCTGACCCAACTGGAATCCGTATCAGTCGGCGTAGTCAAGGGTACATCAGGCTCTTGAGGTTCCGAACCTCTGGTAGGAGACTGTCGTGGCTCCTCCTGATCAACCGGTCCTCCGGTAGTAGGCTGTTTAGAGGGTCGACCTCTCTTACGAGTCTGAACAGGTGCCATAATATCGTCTGTTCACACCTGTTGAACGACTTCCATAAATATTTAACCAGAAAATATTAAGTGTTAAGATTTCTTACTTCGGGCAACTTGGAGCACATGCCTCTGTCAATCCCATCTTACCGAAAATCGAAATCAAATCAAAATGATTTCCGAGGTCCCAAAATTCGACAAAACATTATTGCATGGCATCGCAACCTAGAGCTCTGATACCAATAAAATTGTCACGCCCCGAGGTAGACTCTGTCCGGCCAACGGACGGCACCCCCTTATGACAATTCCAATACGGTACAAAGTCGCAGCCAGTATAACACATATCGAAAATGTATAACAACACAGCAAAACGTATAACATCAATAGAGGAAGCCAAACATAATGGAAATACAACTCAACAACATCAGTACATCGGTATATCCGTCCATACCAAAAACAGAATCTCATATCGAATATCACAAGAGCATTGCCACCCGATCCCATCTCGCTGTTTTTTTTCGAGGGTTTTGTTTCCCATCTCATGTATCTACATATGGACTTTTATTGCTATTGGAGATCGTGATGTATTTTGCTCTTGTGATATTCGATATGAGATTCTGTTTTTGGTATGGACGGATATACCGATGTACTGATGTTGTTGAGTTGTATTTCCATTATGTTTGGCTTCCGCTATTGATGTTATACGTTTTGCTGTGTTGTTATACATTTTCGATATGTGTTATACTGGCTGCGGTTTTGTGCCGTATTGGAATTGTCATAAGGGGGTGCCATCCGTTGGCCGGATAGAGTCTATCTTGGGGCGTGACAGTTGAAGGGCTGAAGAAATTTGAGAGAGACTGTGTGTCTTGTGCGAGGAACATCCAGGCGAAAAAAGGATTTGGTTTATGAAATCATAAAGACGGTTTGATTGTGTAATCATTTTTTCGGATAGTCAAAGATCCCAGATTGACAATTTCATTGTAAGTGTTTACAATTTTTTTTTTGTTTTTCAGAATAATTCATACAATTCCGAATTCCAGCATGAATCACCGCAAAACTTGTTCTCTGAGTGTCTTTCTCACACCAATTATTATGTAATTGTGTACTCCATCTCGACAATAATCAATCAAAAGATAAGTGTTGCACCTGTAGAACTTATACACAGTAAGCAATAGCTATATGACTAAACACAACACAATAAATAAAAAAAAGTATAATCTGATACACGAAGCTCTTACTAATAAAAAGTTTTGAGGAAAAGATTATTGTATGTAGTCTTATATTACATTATAAGAAGTTGTTTTTATTATTTGAACTCATGACTTTTAAGTTATACGTAAGCAACTTTATCCTTATGTCAAACTTTCCCTTCATCTAACTAAACACAACAGAATATACTAATTGATTGACATCTTCTATCAATTAGTAGACAGTTTCAAAACATGTTAAGAGAATGTTAGATTGCTATATATCGGGAAAAAAACTAGTTTGCCTTTAGAGATTTCACTCTGTTTCTCAGTTTATTTATGAATTTGCTATATCTTAATTTATCTCCGTATTTTGAGTTTCCAGGTTCAGTTTGATCCTTCTTTTATACAATAGTATTCTAAGAGTTAATTTTTGGCTGATAATATCCAAGGATAAAATTACCCTTGAGTGTTTCATGGTTATAAACAAGTGGGCCAAAAAGATATGATTTAAGCAAAAAAAAATAAATTAAAAAGGCGACATTTAAGTCTATCATCTATGCGGGGAATTAAAATGGGAGAGAGGAAACTGTAGAGTTCTTATCCACACCATATAACTATTGGCAGAGTATCGATACAATATTTGTCGTCGGGAGGATGCAAATTGATATGAGATCGTCGAGGATAGTATTCAACACTATCTCTGTAAAACGATATTGCTCCGTTATAGATACTTACGGATAACAGTAATTCGTTTTCCAAGATACAATGACGACGTCTCAGAATAACAACACTACAAATTCCAAGACCTACGAACTTTTTCGTAGGCTTTTTAGACTATAGATGCAGAAGATGGGAGAGATTGAATGAATGGATGAGGGAACTTGAGTTCTTGTTGAGTGATTTCCATCATCTAGAGGGCTCTATTTATACAAGGTGAAGAGGTGAGGTACCCTTTAGTGATTGACTGTATTCTTTGGCCAGGATGCATCTGGGTCGTTCGATCTGGAGGGTTGTATCCCTTCAGATAGTCCTTTGATCTCAGCTGTAGATCTCGATGCAGCGATCCACTTGATCAACGCTCCAGATCAATCTTTATCACCAATGATCAGATCGCGACTCTTCGCGATCAACACTCCAGATCGCGTCACTTACGATGCATCATCCCTCTTCGATCCAACTGTTACCATCTGTTGCTTGCACAGTCAACATCCCAAACATCTCTCTCTGCCCCAACCGAGTGTCACATAGGCACGACTCATCACTTGAATGCCACGTAGACACTGCCACATCATCCGGAGCATAAATTTAAGCTCCTCAGTGCTCCTCGTGACAATGCGAAGGGCAAAGTGCAAAGTGCGACAACAAAGCGTCCATTGCGTGCGCGTGTGACGGGTGGCGGGTCACGGGCTTGAAGGTGCGAGCACCTGCTCGCCCATTAGAAGAGAGCATATGTACTTTTTGTGTTAACTTCATTAACATAACAATACATATAAGGAAACAAATCCCCTTTGAAATTTTTGATGTGAGATTATTCCCCATCTACTTCCTTTTATAAAATTAATCTACAATTAATGCTATTTTAGACCGACTTTAAACAATTAATTTCTCATTCACTCATAATCGGTTTTGAGCAAATTAATAGTCTAGATTTATCTACACAAAACATAGATTTCGATTTTGAAGTCAATTTAGACTTTCATCGATTGATGACACCTCGATTTTTCAAAATCGTATTGGTCATTTAAGACCCGATATCCAACAATCCCCCACATAATGACACTTTACAAGAGTCCAATCGATAAGTCAATGCATCGGGAGAGGTAGCTGGTGGCTTTGAATCTTCCGTAGTGGAATGCTATCGAGCATACTAGGTTGCGATGTGAACTTGATGTCTTGAACTGCTCAACTGTTTGTGTATACTAAGTCAATAACATCCACACAGAGACTTATCTCACCTACTTTTGGTTCTCATGGTTGGTTCCGTTTTGGCCATGGACACCATCTTGATTTCATAAGTGCTTCATTGAAGCGACCTATCTTCACACTCACATAGGTGACACTTCTATCAAGGGTATCCTACCATACTCCACCTTATAAAGGTATAGAAATCATTAAAAGCATAAGCTTAATCTCACTACATGTGGTAGGACATCATATGTTCAATTCTAGGATTGGGATAGAGATAATATATCTCGTGTGTTGTAACACAACTTCTGTAGCTTCATTGTCCCTTTGAACCAAGATCTTGGAATCTCCAGTCAACAAGATTATGTTACTGCTTCATTCGTTTTAGTTGCAGATTTTTAGTCTCATTCCTCTTGATGAGCAGTATACTTGATCTCGATTTAGCCCCTTCGTAAGAGGATCTGCCAAATTATCTTTGGACTTGACATAGTCGATTGCAATCACTCCATTCGAGATCAACTGTCTAATGGTATTATGTCTGCGATGTATATGTAATGACTTACCATTATACATACTACTTTGTGCCCTTCCAATTGCCGATTGACTATCACAATATATAAGTACGGCGGGTACAAGTTTCGTCCAGCTCGGAATATCTTCTAAGAAATTTCGCAGCTATTCACTTCTTCGTCTAGTTCTATAAACTCGAATTCCATATTTGACCGAGCAATGCACGTCTGCTTAGTGAATTTCCAAGATACTGCTCCCCCACTGATCGTGAATACATATCCACTAGTGGATTTGAAATCTTTTGTATCTGATATCCAATTAGCATCATAATATCCCTCTAAGACAGCGAGATATCTTCCATAATGTAATTCATAGTTCATAGTATATTTCAAATATCTAAGAACTCGCATCAGTGCTTTCCAATGAGTGTCGTTTGGATTACTTGTAAAATGACTCAGCTTGTTGACCGCACAGGTAATATCCGGACGTGTGCAGTTTGTGAGATACATCAAGATGCCTATTATCCAAGAATATTCCAATTGTGATATGGGATCACCTCGACTTTTCGTTAAATGTTGACTTAGATCCATATGTGTTTTCACTGTAGAGAGATCATCCGCATTGAACTTCTTCAACACCGATTCTACATAGTGGGATTGTGTCAAAACTATCCCCTTCGATGTCCTGAGAATTTTAATTCCCAATATAACATCTGCTTGACTCATATCTTTCATATCGAAATTTTTTGTCAACATTTTCTTTGTACTCATAATTATCTCATGATTACTGCTCATTATAAGCATATCGTCTACATATAGACAGATGATTACGTGACCTTTAGGTGTGTTTTTGACATAAATGCATTTGTCATATTCATTTATTTTGAATTCGTTTAACAACATTATTTTGTCAAATTTCTTGTGCCATTGTTTAGGCGCTTGTTTAGGTTTGCCCTCGGGTTGCTCCATATAGATTTCTTCTTCCAACTCACCATTTAAGAATGCAGTCTTAACATCCATTTGATATATTTCAAGGTCATACAATACTGTGATTGCTATCAGCACTCGTATGGACATAATCCTTGTCACCGGTGAGTAGGTATCGAAATAATCAAGGCCTTCCTTTTGCTTGTACCCTTTGGCTACAAGTTTGGTCATATACTTGTCAATCGATCCATCAGTTTTATACTTGCGTTTTAGTATCCACTTACAACCTAATGGTTTAGAATCAGAAGGAAGGTCTACTAATTTTCAAGTATGGTTATTCATGATAGACTCAATTTCACTATTCATAGCTTCTTTCCACAATGGAGAGTCGGGACTAGAGAGAGCTTCGCTTAATGTTCTTGGGTCAGTTTCTGATATAAAAGTCATGAAGTCTGGGCCTGAACGATTTCTCAACTCTAGCTCATTTACTCCGACATGGCTCTTCGCTTTGATACTCAATAGTACTTTTACAACAACAAAGTTCAGAAATGTCATTTTCGTTAGAACTTTCGTTGCTATCACTTTGAATGTTTCCCTTCTTATTTGGGAATACTTTTTCAAAGAATATCGCATTCCGAGATTCTATGGTTGTTCTCACATGAATATCAAGAATGTCTAACTTGTGAACTATGAAACGATATGCACTACTGCTTTAGGTATATCCGACAAATATTGCATCGAACATTTTAGGTCTGATCTTTATTTGCTTTGGATTGGATACTTCGACCCTCACACTTTCAAGTATTTGTACGATGACTTATGGTCTTTCCATAGTTCATATGGTGTTTTATGATTTTTCTTTTGAGGGATTTTATTGAGAATGTGATTTGTCGATAATATAACTTCCTCCCATAAGTTCTGGGGTAAGTATGAATTTATCAACAAGACATTCATCATTTCCTTTAGTGTCTGATTTTTACGTTCGGCAACACCATTCGATTGAGATGAGTAAGGCGCCGTTGTCTGATGGATAATGCAAGATTCTGAATACTACTCATCAAACGGTGTACCATATTCTCCATCTCTATTGCTACGAATTATTTTAATTCATTTATCAAGTTGATTCTCAACTTCTGTTTTATAGGTTCTAAATGACTCTAAGGCTTCGTCTTTACTTCTTAAAAGAAAGACATAACAGAACCTCGTGCAGTCAGCGATAAAAGTAATAAAATACTTTTTACCTCCTCTAGTTTGAACGAATTTTAAGTCACATAGATCACTATGTATTAACTCTAGATGAGTCGTTGATCTTTCCACAGAATGAAAGGGTAGTCTCATCATTTTTTCTTCTACGCACACTTCACATTTTTGTGTTTTGTCAACATTGACGTTTGGTAATAAATTTAATTTGACGAGACATTTTTGAGTATTATTATTGACATGTCTAAGTCGATCATGTCATAAATTAAAATACTCAACAACATAGCTGGAAACTTTTATTTTATTACCATCAAATTCATGGTGTACAATCATTACAACCATTTTGAACAAACTCTGTTTCAAGTACCCCTTACCTATGAAGACACCATTCTTCGTAAGTACAAAGTTGTTTGACTAGAACACTAGTCTAAACCCGACTTTAATAAGTGCCGATCCAGAAACTAGGTTCTTCCTTATGTCGGAAACATAGAGCACATAGATGAGCATTAGCTCCTTCCCAAATGTCATTTTCAGAACAACTTAGCCGAGTCTAACAATTGGGGATGTCATGGAATTGCCCATATAGAGCTTTCTTCCACTTATCGGAGTATGCTTGGAGAACATTGCCTTATCATAACATATATGATGTGTTGCTCCAGTATCGATCCACCACTGCTTCGGGTTCTCCACTGTAAAATACCACAGAAAAAAAAAATTAATAATAAAATAAAATAAAATAAAACGTTGGATAATTGGGAGAATACCCTATGAAATTTTCAGGAATTTTTAGAAATTTTCTGGGATTTAAATGGAAATTTCTATGCAGTTGCGGGGAAAGCCTGTTAGAATTAACGGTTTATAGGGTCTAAAATCCGATCCGTTTGACCGAGCGTTTCACTCCGTTTCTGAAATTCGTCATCGCTCTTTACTCATCGTGACTTCTCATTCTCGTCGATCCCTTTCTCTTCCAGCCGCGACCTTTTCTCTGTCGTGCCCCTCTTTTCTCCCAATCGAACACCAGCGCCGCCTTCTCCCTCGCGCGCCCGACCACGCCCAGCCGCCGGCCTGTGCGTCGACCAGCAACCAGCAGCCACGACCTCTCGTGGCTCCCGGGCAGACCACCTCACGTCCCGCTGTCCTTGCGCACGCGGCCAACAACCCCAACCTTGGCCATCGTCGACCACCGCCTGTTCTCTGAATCGTGCGTTGGCTGGTTGACTACCACCTTCGATCGGTGTCGCCAATCGCATCTACTCCTTGCTGCCGCCTCTCCCCTGTCGTCTGATCTCCGGTTTCACGACACCGGCCAACATTTGTCGCGAGCATGCGTGGAGGAGAGCTTGGAATCGGCAACGTCCGGTTGCAATCTGCCCTTGCGATCTCCGCCGAAGCAAGGTTAGGCGCGTGAGTTTTCGTGACAGATGGATTTTGGGGGGGCTGCTCTACCGGTGGTCGTCGGAGCTAGGTAAGGGCTGATTCTGGCTTGCTACCTTGGATGGGATGTATACCTAGCTGTGGATTCCGGTTGAGTTCGATTTTGTCTTGTTTGGGCAGGGGGTTTTTCCGGCGAGCAGAACAGGGATAAGAGGGAGTGCATCCAGTGAAGACACCAAATTCCGGTATAAATCTCGTTCCTGTTTTCTTCTCTTCTGTCCAGAGTGATATATGAATCGATGATATTAAAGGTTGTTGAATTGTGAGTTGAGGGCAACGATTGCAGTTGATCGGTGGAGCTAGGTTGAGCTGAGGATTCCAACTTAGGGTTGGATAGATCTATGAATTCATGTATATTGATTGGCTATGGGATTGATCTGCTCTTGGCTGTGGATTGATCTATTTTGTTGGGGAAGGAACTGTGTTTTGGGCACGGTTGTGAGCTGTAATGGCTGATGAAGGTAATGTATGAAAGGAGTTGTGGTGTTCTGTTTGTGCTTGTGGTGAAGCTGTGGATGATGGGTTGAGTGTTAAGATTAGTTGAAGTGGAAAATATTTCGGGTGTGAGCTAAGGGATGATTACTGATCTGAAATGTGAATTAGTGTAAGACTCAAATGGGTTTTAACATGTTGTACTCCTTGAGATATAGTCGGGGTTACGAAGGGTGGGTGATCAAGATTTTATTTCGTATTCGGTAGATTGAGTGAATTCAAAAGGATGTAGGGTTTGATTTAAATTGTTGTCATGTGTTGGGATTTAATGATGGTTTATGTTGTGTGCATGACTTGGTTACGAGGCAGGTCCACAGGCATGAAGATTATTATCACGAGCTTCTTAACAGGTGGGTAATTTTCTACCTGGTCTGGGTAGATGTATTTCATTCAGATTTAGTCATAGATATGAGCATGTTAGGTGTTCATATTATCTTGACCCTGCTCTTTTTATCGTATGTTTGATCTTTTACCGTTGGCTATTAACTCCATTGCTGATATCATGCTTATTTTATCATGATTAGGAGTTATACATATAGGTGATATAAGTAACTTAGAATCTGTTTAAGTTAAGTGCAAATAGTAAAGTCCGGATGACAACCTGATGGTACATTGGGTAAAGAGGTCATCCGTAGGTAGATAATGTCTTTAACCTAGGGTTAGTTCTAGTACCCATAGGTTGTATGTTACCACCGACCATGTATTGTGTAAATGGTCAGAGGAATGATACTTAGGGTATCGCTACGGACCGGTGGTCCTAGCTTGTTATAATCAGATGAGTACGACTCTCTACAGGATAGAGAGTGTGTTCATCAGTTGAGTACAACTCTCTACAGGATAGAGAGTGCGTCGATTAGATTGGTATGACTCTCTACAGGATAGAGAGTATCATGATCAGTTGAGTACGACTCTCTGCAGGATAGAGAGTGCATTGATCTGGTTAGTATGATTCTCTGTAGAATAGAGAGTCTATGGTGGATGTCTGTATGTGAGACATTGCATTCATGCATTTGCATGCATGCTGGCGACGATGTCTCCCTTGTGGTTGAGAGTGTCGCCAGTCATCCTGCCTCCACGGTTACTCATAGGAGGAGTCACCCGTGTGAGGGCAGAGCATTGTGGTTCCGCACTCTATCACTATAGACGATGATAGTTGGATTTGCGTGTCGTAGTCTCGCGGTGTGGCACTCACCACTCATGGGTAGTGATCGCCGAGTGGCCAAATGACTACCATCGTGTAGCTTGCTCTTTACGCTTATATGCTACTCGATCATACTGCCCACTCGGCCACTCGAGAGTAATGGTTGGTGTTGAGTTGGGACAATTGTCATGCTCGAGCCACCGAGGCCACACTGGGGTCGTGGTAGCTTTAGGGTGAGCCGACATGACCATGCATGTTGCATTGCCGTATTTTATGGCGCTTTGCATATTACCATATATATATACATATATGCATGTATATATATATATATATATATATATATATATATATATATATATATATATATATATATATATATATATATATATATATATATATATATATATATATATATATATATATATATATATATATATATATATATATATATATATATATATATATATATATATATATATATATATATATATATATATATATATATATATATATATATATATATATATATATATATATATATATGGAGGGTTGAGATTAATATATATAGGGATACAGTCTATATATATATGGTTAGTGTGATGTTGCATTTGTATATTCATGCATGTATCTTGCATTTGTTATACGATTGTGTCGGATATTGGTATGTGTTGGACAGACCACTAGATACCTTGACCTGTAGCTAGAGTATGTTTTGAGTTGATCTACTCTTCCTGTTATATATATATATGTTGGATATATGTTCAGGTTGGATCAGAGTAGCGTGGCAGACTTCAAGTATGTCTATATTTTTATGTTGTTCATTCAGTTAGATGGTATATGCTTGTATTTATATACTATGCTGATATACCTGTTGTACTTCTAGAGTATGTCGTTGAAATACATGTGATATTACATATATATACATGTTTCCTATTACCAGCTGAGTTTTACTCACCCCCCCCCCCCCGCGGACCCTGGGTTTTCTGTCGCCTAGGTAACAGGTATAAGACTTCGTGACAGCTTGGAGCACCGCCGACTGACATCGTCTCATCTCACCTCCGAGGCTCCCGTGTGTATTTGGGGTTTCCGTCCGTTGTGTATTGTATTTTGGAGTTTTCGTGATGTACATGTTGTATATTCGGATTTTTGTCGAAGTTTTGTATTGTTGTGATGTGTTAGTCATACCGGTATGCATGTGTAGGATGTGTATTGTTGTGGTATCGTTTCCGCTGTGTGTAGTTGTTTTGATATATATATACTGTTGTGGTTTGGTATATTTGTATATATTGTTGTCATTGTGGGCCTACGGGCCTTGTATTAACCTGAAATGTTGCCACGTACAGGGGAGGTATCGTCCGTTTGATTTTTGGCTCGGCATGCTCTCGGGGCGTGATAACTTTAGTGGTATCAGAGCCCAAGGTTCTGCGATGCCATACAATGTTGTTTTTGAGTCGAGTCTTGGATTCTCGGGAGTCGATTTATTCGGTTTTGGTTTTCTGAGATGAGATGGACAATGGCCTGAGCTCCAAGTAGCACGAGGTAAGAATTCCTGATAAATTATGGTTTAGTAGATATTTATCTAAACTTGATCAGTAGGTGTATACAGTATAGTTATGACACCTGTGCAGACTTGTAGTAGGGGTCGTCCACCGAGGCGACCAACCGGAGTGACCTTTAGGATTTATACTCTCGGTTATGTTGACTATGCTTTTAATGCTTATACCAGGGAATAACCTGTAGTATGTTGGTTATTATTCGTAACCGTGGTATGAGTTGACCACGGGAACATCTTGTTGAGTTTGTGAGTCTTGAACCTGTGTCGAGGAGGTGATTTACCTCTGAGAGTAATGATCTAGAGTCGGAAAGCGAGAGCCAAGTCGTCACATTTATTATGGAAATCAGAGACTACAGTCTTAGAGATTTCCACTAACTGTGCTAGTCAGATCATTACCTGTGGGTAATGAACAAACTTGTAGACTATTATGATGCAGATAGCGGAAGGTTAGGTTACGGTGTTTCATAGGGATTTTATCCTTGGGTTGGTCGTACTGAGATGTATAACTTTGAGAGTACTTTTGAGTACTTAACTCATGTTATACCGAGAAAGAAGAGTTGTTTGCATACCATTATCAGGGTCAAGCCGGTATTTGGTGATAAATGCAGAAAATAATCTTCGGGGAAATAATATATCACTTGATCATGGTTTAGTGATGTTGAAAGAGAGTATTTCCCCGTGTCACTTTTAGTGACGCATTGTAAGGAATTCTTGAGCTTCAAGAAGAGGGTGATCAGTTAGTAATAGTGTACTGTGTAGAGTCGTGAGGCTTGCAGAGGTTACGACCACCTAATAGCTCAAGAAGATGAATGAATATTTTAAGCCACCTACGATTGTTGGCTTACTGTTGGATTAAGATGATGGGATCTTCTACCAGATCTTACCGAAAGACATTGGATTGAGACAGGAGTTTAGAAATGACTCCGTACAAGGGTTTAAGAGTTGGAGACCGGTAAGCAAATATTGCAGGTCAACTTAATAGAGTTAGAAGTCTCCGACTGTTGGATAAAAGGAGTAAGATCAGGGTCACAGGCCTTGAGCTATTTTCTGATTATAGAAGACTAACCGCAGATCATCAGGATATTCTCGTGGATATCAGCAAAAATCAGAATAAGGACTTCGAAGGGATTGTGTGCGTGCAGTGCAGATCACGAAGACACGCGAAGTCAGATTATCTGTTGGATAAGTTCATCTGATGCTATTGTGAGCAACCAGTACAGTGGAGGTGGTGTACTTTGAAGACTCAGTTGAAGACTACCAATGGTGTTCCGGGAGGATGATGTATCAGCTCGACAGCAGAGATCAGCACAAAAGATTGAGTTATCTCAACAACAACAACCTACTACCTCAGGCATGGGTGAAGTTTCTTGATACTTCCCTACAGCAGATATCAGCACAGAAGCAGCATCAGCAGAAGACATCATGGAAGACTCATGCATACAACAACAGTTACCCCCAGATATGATTTGCTTAGTACAGAGGAGAGAGTATATGACGATGGTCGTATCCATTTTGTATTCTACAGTTGCAACTCGTAGGATTTAGTGATGGGATGGAATGATCTAGGAAAAATCCTCAGATCATTCGTAATAGAAATGCAATCGCTTTGTCACAGACTGTTGAATCTGATCTTGTTCTCTTCGGAGAAAGGTGGAGACCTGCGGGGAGCCTTTGGATCGGATCGACAGATATTTGATCATCCAGGGTATTACTCTAGTTTACCCTCTGAGTTAATATATTGAGAGATACTTGTAGTTTACGGGTATCTTAGTCTAGAACATTCTTTGTTTGGATTGGAAGGGTCCTTTACATCGACTTGTAGGTCGGTGGCATCTCTACCGTCAGGTGAGAAGTGGACCAATAATTAAGAAGTCAAGAGATATCCTTAGACTTTGATATACATACTTTTACTGTGGACATATCCTTACGGATGGTCGAATTGTTGGAAGTAAGGTATGATATGCTCTCGGATGTGCGTATAATCTGAGAGTATTCGGATGTAGTTTCGGATGAACTCCAAGGCTTGTCGTTGCATAGGCAAGTGGAGTAG
This sequence comes from Wurfbainia villosa, assembly GCA_025175895.1. NCBI lineage: Eukaryota > Viridiplantae > Streptophyta > Magnoliopsida > Zingiberales > Zingiberaceae > Wurfbainia > Wurfbainia villosa. The sequence continues at coordinate 5,552,692 of CM046005.1, forward strand.
GCGATCGAAATGGTTGCGAAAATAATTCTGGTATCGAATATCACATACCGAGTGATAGTGTTGTTGGATTCAGTGTTGTTAAACACTATAGAAATAGGAAGAACGTAAGTTGCGATTATAGGAGATGTTGGAGGGGATATTTATCTATCCCAGTATTTCTCCTTGTGAAGATCCATAACTCTTTGATAAAAGAGGGATGAACTTTGAAATTATGCATCGATTATCGAAGATGGAATGCGATAATTGTTGAAAGTAAATATCCTACGTTGAGGATAAATGATCTGTTTAGATCAGCTAAAGACACCTGTGCACACTCTAGGGTTGGTTTACGACTGGAGAGTTGATATGATAGTGACATAGTATCATATAAGTATCATTATCGTTGTGATGATTGATATATCATCAGCCTAGAGTAAAGGGGATGCAGGTGTGTAGAGACGACAATTTCATACTTGGTATGAATTGTATGAGTTTTGATTGAGTTCTTAGACTAATTAATGATTTAGTCACCACTGGATTTGAGAATCGTGTATCCTGGACACAATTGGATCAGTTGTGGTTGTTGGAGTTACGTAACCTTGCCACTGTTGATAGTGGTAGTTGGAGTTGCAAACTCGACCACCGTAGATGGTGGTTTTCCTTGTATGTTTTGGTTAGTACTATAGATGTGGATAGAATGTCTTAGCATTACTATACCACAGACTTGTTTGACAAAGGTGATCATTTAGTCGGAAGCTGGTGAAACCAGTTTACAGGACCTAGACGACGGTTAACTTTTACACGAGTATTAGTTAATCTTTCCGGGGTGGATAAAAGGATGTTCGCAAATGCATCATTTCAGGAATCGGAGCGATTCCGATACAGTTGCATGTAACGTAACTTATGCTTATGTCAGTTAAGGAACTACGAGATAAGCGGTCATACTTATGACGTGGGCTTAGTAGTTATTATCCTGATTAGTAGATGTATGGAGCAGGAATGCTCATTGGGATTTTAGATTAGCTACTGGGTAGCTACTATAGAGTTGTTGGAACTCAAACAATTGCAACAAGGGACATTGGTCGCTATAGTCTCCTATGCACTTACGGAGTGTGTGGTAGAGTGGATTTTGAGTGGTTGATGGATTTCTCTTTTGAGAAAATAACTCCCCGTCTCTGGTAAGGATAGTGGGTTCCGGAGTTGCAGTGTTTAAGAAAGAGTTGCTACAGAAAGTACATCATTCGAGATGGGCTATATACCTTTGAGGTACTCAGATGTACCGAGAGTTGAAATGCTTATACTGGTGGAATGGTATGAAGAGATATACCGCAGACTTTGTTGCTGGATATTTACTATACCAGCAGGTGATGGCTGAACATCAGAAACTCGCTGGATTGCTCTAGAAAATTCCGATTCCGGAATGGAAGTGGGAGCATATCACGATTGATTGCATTACGGGATTGCCTAGAACCCGTAAAGGACGTGATGCGATTTGGATGATTGTGGATCAACTGACCAAATCAGCTCATTTCCTTTCTATTCGTGGGTCGTACTTGTTGGATCATTCGGTAGAGTTGTATTACCGAAAGATTATCAGATTGCGTGGGGTACTTTAAGTACCAAATCGGATAGAGATTCGCGATTTACCTCACGATTTTGATAGAGTCTGCACCAGACTATGGGCACAGAGCTTCAGCTTAGTACAACATTTCATCCGCAGACAGATGAACGGTCTAAGTGTATCATTTAGACGTTGGAGGATCTATTCAAATCTTGTGTCGTGGATTATGGAGGTGTAGCTTATCGGTTAGCTTTACCTTCGACATTTGCGGGTGCTCACAACGTATTTCCTATTTTTATACTGAGGAAATACATGTCACATGTTGATCATGCTCTGAAAGAGGTTCCGAATTTTTCCTCAGTCTAATGCTACTTACGAGGTGATTCTAGGGTGGAGCCTGAGTCGCAAGGAGCGACCGTAGCGGAACAAGATCATCCGACTCGTAAAGGTTGGATGACAATATCCTACTGAAGAGGAGGCTACATGGGAGCTGGAAGATACTATCCGAGCTCGATATCCTCATTTGTTCATTTGAGGCATGTAGTAGTTCAAGAATTCTCTTGAGTTGGTTCTCGTATGTTAGTACGAAATTTGGGGACCAAATTTTATTAAGTGGGGGAGAATGTAAAATACCACAGAAAAAAAAATATTAATAATAAAATAAAATAAAATAAAACATTGGATAATTGGGAGAATACCCTATGAAATTTTCAAGAATTTTTAGAAATTTTCTGGGATTTAAATGGAAATTTCTATGCAGTTGCGGGGAAAGCCTGTTAGAATTAACGGTTTATAGGGTCTAAAATCCGACCCGTTTGACCGAGCGTTTCACTCCGTTTCTGAAATTCGTCATCGCTCTTTACTCATCGCGACTTCTCATTCTCGTCGATCCCTTTCTCTTCCAGCCGCGACCTTTTCTCTGCCGCACCCCTCTTTTCTCCCGATCGAACACCAGCGCCGCCTTCTCCCTCGCGCGCCCGACCACGCCGTACCGGCCTATCGTCGACCGAAGAACCAGAACCACGACCTCGCGGCTCCGGGCGGACCACCTCACGCGTCCGTCCTGCGTACGCGGCCAACAACCCCAACCTTGGCCATCGTCGACCACCGCCTGTTCTCCGAATCGTGCATCGGCTGGTTGACTGCCACCTTCGATCGGTGTCGCCGATCGCATCTACTCCTTGTTGCCACCTCTCCCCTGTCTTCTGATCTCCGGTTTCACGACACCGGCCAACATTTGTCGCGAGCACGCGTGGAGGAGAGCTTGGAATCGGCAATGTCCGGTTGCAATCTGCCCTTGCGATCTCCGCCGAAGCAAGGTTAGGGCAGCAGGTTTTCGGCGAACAGATGGATTTGGGGGGGGCTGCTCTGCCGGTGGTCATCGGAGCTAGGTAAGGGCTGATTCTGGCTTGCTACCTTGGATGGGATGTATACCTAGCTGTGGATTCCGGTTGAGTTCGATTTTGTCTTGTTTGGGCAGGGGGTTTTTCCGGCGAGCAGAACAGGGATAAGAGGGAGTGCATCCGGTGAAGACACCAAATTCCGGTATAAATCTCGTTCCTGTTTTCTTCTCTTCTGTCCAGAGTGATATATTGATCGATAATATTAAAGGTTGTTGAATTGTGAGTTGAGGGCAATGATTGCAGTTGATCGGTGGAGCTAGGTTGAGCTGAGGATTCCAACTTAGGGTTGGATAGATCTGTGAATTCATGTATATTGATTGGCTATGGGATTGATCTGCTCTTGGCTGTGGATTGATCTATTTTGTTGGGGAAGGAACTGTGTTTTGGGCACCTGTGAGTGTAATGGCCTGATGTAATGTATGAAAGGAGTTGTGGTGTTCTGTTTGTGCTTGTGGTGAAGCTGTGGACAATGGGTTGAGTGTTAAGATTAGTTGAAGTGGAAAATATTTCGGGTGTGAGCTAAGGGATGATTACTGATATGAAATGTGAATTAGTGTAAGACTCGAATGGGTTTTAACATGTTGTACTCCTTGAGATATAGTCGGGGTTACGAAGGGTGGGTGATCAAGATTTTATTTCGTATTCGGTAGATTGAGTGAATTCGAAAGGATGTAGGGTTTGATTTAAATTGTTGTCATGTGTTGGGATTTAATGATGGTTTATGTTGTGTGTAGGACTTGGTTACGAGGCAGGTCCACGGGCATGAAGATTATTATCACGAGCTTCTTAACAGGTGGGTAATTTTCTACCTGGTCCGGGTAGATGTATTTCATTCAGATTTAGTCATAGATATGAGCATGTTAGGTGTTCATATTATCTTGACCCTGCTCTTTTTATCGTATGTTTGATCTTTTACCGTTGGCTATTAACTCCATTGCTGATATCATGTTTATTTTATCATGATTAGGAGTTATACATATAGATGATGTAAGTAACTTAGAATCTGTTTAAGTTAAGTGCAAATAGTAAAGTCCGGATGACAACCTGATGGTACATTGGGTAAAGAGGTCATCCATAGGTAGATAATGTCTTTAACCTAGGGTTAGTTCTAGTACCCATAGGTTGTATGTTACCACCGACCATGTATTGTGTAAATGGTCAGAGGAATGATACTTAGGGTATCGCTACGGACCGGTGGTCCTAGCTTGTTATAATCAGATGAGTACGACTCTCTATAGGATAGAGAGTGCGTCGATTAGATTGGTATGACTCTCTACAGGATAGAGAGTATCATGATCAGTTGAGTACAACTCTCTGCAGGATAGAGAGTGCGTTGATCTGGTTAGTATGATTCTCTGTAGAATAGAGAGTGTATGGTGGATGTCTGTATGTGAGACATTGCATTCATGCATTTGTATGCACGTTGGCGACGAGGTCTCCCTTGTGGTTGAGAGTGTCGTCAGTCATCCTGCCTCCACGGTTACTCTTAGGAGGAGTCACCCATGTGAGGGCAGAGCATTGTGGTGCCGCACTCTATCACTATAGACGGTGATAGTTGGATTTGCGTGTCGTAGTCCTGTGTGTGTGGCACTCGACCACTCATGGGTAGTGACTGTCGGAGTGGCCAACTGTTGGTGCAATCGGCCCAGGTCACGATTGACCAGAACTCGAGTTTGACTTGAGTGATGTTTTGATGTTTCGACAAAAACATATGACAATGTAATTGTCATTTGGTAAAGTCCAAGTCTTGAGTACTTGGCATGGAAAGTCCAAGTGGGACACTTGGCACATGAAAAGTCCAAGCATGGTCTTGGCATTTGAGAAGTCCAACATAGGTTGACATGAAAAGTCCAAGCATGGGTCTTGGCATGAAAAGTCCAACATGGGTTGGCAAGGGAAAGTCCAAGCTTGAGTCTTGGCATTTGAGAAGTCCAAGGGTTTGATATTGACGGCGTAAAGTCCAAGCGGGAGCTTGGCAGCATAAGTCCAATGATTGGCGGCGTAAAGTCCAAGCGGAGTCTTGGCGGCGTGAGACCAATGTGCCTTGGCGGTGTAGACACCGTTAGCATGACATAGCCGATGGAAGCACCTGAAGGCTAGCGCGATGGATGAACAAGTCATGGATGACTTGGAGGGATCCGAGAGACGTGAGGCTGATGGAGGTGGCTAGAAGGCTTAGGTCTAGGCTAAGGGTGGTCTAGCAAGTATGGGGGAACCATACTTGGGTTAAAACCTCATAATTGAGGTGTGTCAGTCGACTGATGCCATGTGGCAGTCGACTGGACCAAGTCAACTAGGGTTTGACTGTGGAAAATGACCTAGCGATGCCGCCATAGGTAGTCGATCGATGATGGACGGCGATCGATTATATGATCACGATCGATGCTCGGATTTTCGGCCACGAATGGAGTCTCACTCGAGCGAGACGGCAATGAGTGATGGCTCATCGATCGATGGTCATGATCACCGATCGTGATGTCCTAGCCGTTGGATTTTTTCAGCGTGGATTACACCGTTGTCTCACAAGAATGATCGGTGATCGATCGATGGTCCCGATCGATCGATCGACCGTTGAAGCTATATATGGAGCTCGTGATGGAGGAAAAGATAGCGATTTTCTTGAGCGAAATTGAAGGGGGAAGTTGGTGCTTTCCAGTCCTTCAAAGCTAGTTCAAGGCAATCAAAGATCAAGCAATCCAAAGCTCTTGTAAAGTGTTTTTCCTTTACTTGCATTTGTATTTCATATTGTATTTGCTTGTATCTAATTGATTATTGTTGTAATCATTATTGTACGAGGTTTCTCCGCCTCCGGATTGTTCCGAGAAGGAGTGTTTATTAGTGGTTGCATGTGCATCACTAGAGCTCGTAGAGCTCGATCCGTGGAGTAGGAACCGTGCGGTTCCGAACCACGTTATATCGTTGTGTTAGCGTGTTGTGCATTTCGTTATCGTTATTACTTTTCTATTTCCGCTGCGCTAACGAAATTGTAGAAACAAACGCGAAAGAATTCCATTGACGCTATTCACCCCCCTCTAGCCGTTACAATATTCCTAACAAGTGGTATCAGAGCCCGGGGCTCTTCTACGGATTAACAACCCGGAGTCAAGAAGCTAGAGGAAAGAATATGGATTTCCAAGAAAAATTGGGTGACGACGTCAACATTCCACCTTCCTTCAACCGCGAACACTTCGCGTATTGGAAAGGTAGGATGGAATATTTTCTAATGACAAATATCGAAAATTGGTTTGCCGTGACTATAGGTTTTGATGCTCCGAGAGGAGAGAACGACGAAATCCTCAAAATGAAGCGATGGACTGAGGAGCAACGGGAAAAATTCAAGACAACCATTAAGGTAACAAAAATGTTGATTAACTTGATACCTAACGACATTTTGTCCAGATTAGGAAGCTATAGGGATGCCAAGGAGTTGTGGAACAAGTTGATCAAGTTCCACGACAATCCCGAATCGGTCCAAGAAGACTTGGAAGAGGAGGAGACCGAAGAAGAATCATCATCATCCTCACAAGAAAGTGAGTAGTCAACTTCCGGATCGGAAGAGACCTCCACCTCTAGGATTGAGGGGGAGGAAGTTAGACCATCCACTTCGGAGCAAGAGTCAAGTCAAGAAGAAGCCTCTACTTCCGGTCAAGAGGAAGAGCAAGCTTGAGTTTCCGCCACGGCCCTAGGTAACTCAAACACATCAATTTCTAATAAAAATCATATCATGTGTTTTGAGTGTAGGGAATTTGGGCATTACAAGAGCAAATGCCCAAAGAAGGTTAGGAAAGCTCCACCGGCACCAAAAGTCAAGGATGCCGGTTCCCCAACATCTAAAAGCAAGGAGCACATCATATGCTTCAAGTGCAATTCAAAAGGACATTATAGGAATCAATGTCCTAGGGGGAGCAAAAAGACCAAAGAGGGAGCTACACATGTAGGGGGAGCATCCAAGGCAAACCCTAAGGTATATTTCAATAATGCACCTTCCTTAGTTAATAGGCAAAAGCATGCTAGAAGATTTAATTCTCTTGCTATTGTACATGAAAAGCATGCTAGAAGTAATAGACATATTTGCTTAGGTGCTAAAAAGGTCCACTTAGGAAATAAGGAGAAATTTGGAACTAATGTCCCTAGAAAAACCTTACCTAAGGAATCTATTAGGAAAATACAAGAACACTTAGGTTTTAACCCTAAATGGACTAGACATATGCCTAGAAAGGACAATGCCCATGGTTTAAATCAAAACTCACAAATTGGGCAATTAGAATTGGAGAACCAAGCCTTGAGGTTAAGGCTTGAGAAACTAGAAAAAACCCTTAGGAATATACAAACTCAATTTAAAGGGTCTAATGATCAAAAGTCTAAGTCTAGATCTCAAAGTCAACATCTAGGACCTCAAAGTCGAAAGTCAACCAAGGGCAAGCAAGGTTTGGGTCACAAACCTAAGCCTAAGGTGGCTTACCATAGTGTTCCATTTGATTATGGAACACAAACTAAGTCTAAGAAGACCAAAGTTACTAGGGAAGCTATCCCTAAGAGTAACCATAGTTTGTGCCTAGTGGCTAAGGTTTCTAGGAAACCTAGGGTGGCCACTAAGAAGGTTGCAGGGGGAGTTACCCCTAGAGTCAACCTAGGTAAGACCAAAATGACCAAGGCTAATAAACCTAGGAGGGTCATTAGAAAGGTATCTAGGGAGGTTATCCTTAAGAAATACCTAATTAACCCTAGGAGCTCAAATAGGTTTTGGGTTCCTAAGAGCGTGATTGATTCACGCTAGATGGGTTAGGGTGTGCCAACCTTAAATGGATGAGTAGTTAACTCAACCATGGCAAAGGTGACTTCTTAGGTTATTTTCAAGGTTATGGATACCTTGGAAATAAGTTTGAATTTGAATCCTAAAGGTTTTTAGGATGTGCCAATATTACTTGAGAAGTTTGACTAAATGATCAAATTGACACAATTTAGGTTTAGAGGTTTTAATGTGTCATTTTGGGTGTTTGGCACATTTGGGAGAATTTAGATTAATATGGCAAAATATGAGTAATCCCAACAAATGGCAACTAATATTAAAATTTAGGTATTCTTATACCTATATATTTTTTATATGCCATGCTTTGATTGTCATATACCATGACATGACATCATATTTATTTTTATCACATATATGTCATGATTATGTTTGAGAATTAGGATTGAATGTCATGTGTTTTAGTTTTATATCATATGTCATGACATCATGATCATTGGCCATGATTTATTTTTGCCATCACTATGCCATGATCATTTCATGCATTAATTTGATTGAACATTGATTTAAGGAAAATGGCATGACTTGAAGTCTCACTTATAAGGGAATCAAGTAGGGTTGCCTAGGAAATGCATGAAACCCTAGATAAAGTGAATCAAAACTCACATCTCACATCACATTGACATGTATGTGTATTTATACATCCTAGATACATGTGAGATGCTAGGATAATAAGTTTGGTTCAAGATGCATGGGTAGTGCATCTAGATAAACTCAAACTTATTTTAATTATCACCAAGAATCATAAGGAAAGCTAATATACAAGCTATGTTTATTTAGCCAATAAATTATGGTTCAAAATAGGCTTTCAAAAACATTTTAAAATCAATTTGGAAAACCTTGGTGAAATCTATCTTTTGATAGCCATCATCATTGTAGAAGTTGATACAAAGTGGATCAAGAACTTTAAAGTTCTTAATAGTTTTGAACTTTGTACCAATCTCCTATTTCAATGGTAAAAATATTTTTCCAAAATTGTTCACCTATTGTATTGGTCATAAGTATTATACGTACCAAATTTCGTGATTTTTCGATATACGTATAATTAATTATGATTTTCTGAAATTAACTCGATAACGAAATTGGAAATTTGATTATCGATCGCCATTGGTGGCGGATCGGTGATAATGTCGATCGATTTCTGAATCACTCAACTGGCAGCCTGATTTCGGGGTAAACAAGGTTGTTTAACCCGATTTCAGCTACGGCTATGGTCCCTAATCACTCCTAACCCTAGGATATGCTTTGGGTAGCATTATAAAGGGTGAAAATCCATTGGATATGGATTAGGAGAAGTGTTTAGGGTTTGTATCAATTTTAAGGTGTTGGAGAGTTCTATATTGAATTTGTAACCTTAATTTTGATGGTTTAGAGTTCCTATTGGCTTAGGGACTTTCCAAGGACATTGTTGGTGCAATGGTTGAGGGGGAGCAAGCCTTTAGGGGGAGAGAAGTTATTGGGAGAATATGACATCAATTGGAAAATTGATGGGACTTTTGAGAGATCCAATTTGGAAATTGAGAAAGTAAATGGGATTGTCTCTCTTGAGTGATATTGGACTTATCACTAGGAATATGGTAGGCATCCTAAGTATTTTTGGACCAAGGGGGAGATTGTAAGATCTCATTGGGACATGAGACATTGACCTCCTTGGAGAGAAAACCTTTTTGATGTTAGTCAAAAAGGGGGAGAATGTTTGGGGGAGAATATTTGGAGAGTATTTACCAATTTGGGATAATTGGTAAAGGATTTGAGTTAGTGTTCTAACTCAATAATTTGTTTGGTTTTTGTCAAACATCAAAAAGGGAGAGATTGTTGGTGCAATCGGCCCAGGTCACGATTGACCAGGACTCGAGTTTGACTTAAGTGATGTTTCGACAAAAACATATGACAATGTAATTGTCATTTGGTAAAGTCCAAGTCTTGAGTACTTGACATGGAAAGTCCAAGTGAGACACTTGGCACATGAAAAGTCCAAGCATGGTCTTGACATTTGAGAAGTCCAACATAGGTTGGCATGGAAAGTCCAAGCATGAGTCTTGGCATGAAAAGTCCAACATGGGTTGGCAAGGGAAAGTCCAAGCTTGAGTCTTGGCATTTGAGAAGTCCAAGGGTTTGATATTGGTGGCGTAAAGTCCAAGCGGGAGCTTGGCAGCATAAGTCCAATGATTGGCGGCGTAAAGTCCAAGCGGAGTCTTGGCGGCGTGAGACCAATGTGCCTTGGCGGTGTAGACACTGTTAGCATGACATAGCTGATGGAAGCACCTGAAGGCTAGCGCGATGGATGAACAAGTCATGGATGACTTGGAGGGATCCGAGAGACGTGAGGCTGATGGAGGTGGCTAGAAGGCTTAGGTCTAGGCTAAGGGTGGTCTAGCAAGTATGGGGGAACCATACTTGAATTAAAACCTCATAATTGAGGTGTGTCAGTCGACTGATGCCATGTGGCAGTCGACTGGACCAAGTCAACTAGGGTTTGACTGCGGGAAGTGGCATAGTAGTCGACTGCCACTGTTAGGCAGTCGACTGATTATGTGATCAGTCGACTGATGCTCGAATTTTTGGCCACAGAATGGAGTCTCACTCGACTGTTGAGACGAGCAGTCAAGTGATGGCTCATCAGTCGACTGATGTCCTAGCCGTTGGATTTTTTCCAGCGTGGATTACACCGTTGTCTCACAGCAACAGTGTGATCAGTCGACTGATGGTCCCGATCAGTCGACTGATCGACCTTTTCCAGCACAGGTTGAAGCTATATAAGGAGCTCGTGATGGAGGAAAAGATAACGATTTTCTTGGGCGAAATTGAAGGGGGAAGTTGGTGCTTTCCAGTCCTTCAAAGCTAGTTCAAGGCAATCAAAGATCAAGCAATCCAAAGCTCTTGTAAAGTGTTTTTCCTTTACTTGCATTTGTATTTCATATTGTATTTGCTTGTATCTAATTGATTATTGTTGTAATCATTATTGTACGAGGTTTCTCCGCCTCCGGATTGTTCCGAGAAGGAGTGTTTATTAGTGGTTGCATGTGCATCACTAGAGCTCGTAGAGCTCGATCCGTGGAGTAGGAACCGTGCGGTTCCGAACCACGTTATATCGTTGTGTTAGCGTGTTGTGCATTTCGTTATCGTTATTACTTTTCTATTTCCGCTGCGCTAACGAAATTGTAGAAACAAACGCGAAAGAATTCCATTGACGCTATTCACCCCCCTCTAGCCGTTACAATATTCCTAACACCAACAATAGGGACCCCCATCGTGTAGCTTGCTCTTTACGCTTATATGCTACTCGATTATACTGCCCACTCGGCCACTCGAGAGTAGTGGTTGGTGTTGAGTTGGGACAGTTGTCATGCTCGAGCCACCGAGGCCACACTGGGGTCGTGGTAGCTTTAGGGTGAGCCGACATGACCATGCATGTTGCATTGCCGTATTTTATGGCGCTTTGCATATTACCATATATATATACATATATGCATGTATATATATATATATGGATGGTTGAGATTAATATATATATATGGATACAGTCTATATATATATGATTATTGTGATGTTGCATTTGTTTGTACTATGCTTGCTGCATTTGGGTGGACATCATATTCATGCATGTATCTTGCATTTGTTATACGATTGTGTCGGATATTGGTATGTGTTGGACAGACCACTAGATACCTTGACCTGTAGCTAGAGTATGTTTTGAGTTGATCTACTCTTCCTGTTATATATATATATGTTGGATATATGTTCAGGTTGGATCAGACTAGCGTGGCAGACTTCAGGTATGTCTGCATTTTTATGTTGTTCATTCAATTAGACGGTATATGCTTGTATTTATATACTATGCTGATATACCTGTTGTACTTCTAGAGTATGTCGTTGAAATACATGTGATATTACATATATATACATGTTTCCTATTACCTACTGAGTTTTACTCACCACGCGGACCACAGGTTTTCACGTCAGCGTAATGTAGAAGACTTCAGGCTTGGAGCATCGCCGGCTGACATCGTCTCATCTCACCTCTGAGGCTCCCGTGTGTATTTGGGCTTTCCGTCCGTTGTGTATTGTATTTTGGAGTTTTCGTGATGTACATATTGTATATTCGGATTTTTGTCGAAGTTTTGTATTGTTGTGATGTGTTAGTCATACCGGTATGCATGTGTAGGATGTGTATTGTTGTGGTATCATTTTCGCTGTGTGTAGTTGTTTTGATATATATATACTGTTGTGGTTTGGTATATTTATATATATTGTTGTAATTGTGGGCCTACGGGCCTTGTATTAATCCGAAATGTTGCCACGTACAGGGGAGGTGTCGTCCGTTTGATTTTCGGCTCGGCATGCTCTCGGGGTGTGACATCCACTACCGTGTTGGCTTCAAACACGATCGCAGTGAGATCCAGTTCCATGTCGTCAAAAGTTGTGACCTAGTTCACAGTATCCTTCTGACCCTTGGTTGGTTTCTTCAGGCATCTACAGTCTTTGGACATGTGTCCTGGCTTTTCGCAGTTGTAGCACGAGCCCTTGAATTTCTTACATTGAGCCTTCTTTTTGTATTGTTTTGACTTCTTGGTGTTTGGCTCATCCAGGTTGGACATCTTGTCGACAACCCGCTTCGTTCCTTTAGAGTCAGATAACTTTTGATTATCTTTCTCTATTCGTAGCCTCAGGATCAGGCCTTTAAGTCTCATCTCCTTTTGCTTGTGCTTGAGGTAATTTTTGAAATCCTTCCACGACGGAGGGAGTTTCTCGATTACCGCAGCTACCTTGACGACTCATTCAGCTTCATGCCTTTGACATCTAGATCATGCAGTATCAGTTGTGTAAGATATGGCGAAAAAAAAAATGCATGGTTAGGACTTTAATTAAAATCTGACCAAGGTTTAATAGATAGGGGTTAATTGAACCTAGGTTTAGTCTTTAGGGTTAAGTTTCTTATAGGATTTAAAAACCCAACCCGTTAATGCCATTAAGACCGAGCCGTTCTCGCCTTCCGACGGTTTCTCCGCACGAGAGTTTCCCCAACTCGCATAAATTCCTTTCACTTCTTCACCGTCGCGATTTTTTCTCTCGATCCCGACTCTCCTTCCCTCTCGGTTCCTCGTTTCTCCGCCGTAGCCCTACCGTCGCCAGTCATCTCCGTGCCGCTCACCGTCGCCCGCGACCATCCACGATTTCCCGCGACCTGATCCCTTTCTCTTCCTCTCCCGAAGCGGAGCCTTTCTTCCCGGTTCGAAGCCACCGCGAGTCCTCCCACCGACGCGATCGCTGTCACTCGAGCCAGCCTCGCCGCCCTCCTCACATCGCTCAACCGATGCCCTCTAACTGGTGAGCCAACCTTTGCCGATTGTTTCTTCTGCCTCGCAGTTGATCGATTCCAATTTTGGAATGTTTCCTCACCAAATCAAGATCTCGAGCATCCTCGTCCCGATTTTAGTGCTGGATCTCCGCCGCCTTCTATTCCGCCGCTGTGGATTTGATCTGGTTGTCACTCGTTGCAGTTGAAGCTCCACTGTCCTATGTCGACGCGCGTCTTCGATCTCAGGAGCGGTGAGTTCTGTCGGCACAAGGTGAGGCTTAGTCCTTTTCTTCCTTGATCTCGTGTGAGATCCATCTTAGATTATGGTTATTCCGATTATAGCCCAGAGCTTCATGTTTGGGACTACAGCAGTGATGGTTATGTTGGTTTCTGATGGATTGTGGATATTGGGCAGTGGTAGGTTTTGTGACTGGGAATCTGTGAAAGGGGTGGCTGCCGATTGTTGGGGACTTTGCTGCCGACGGGGTTCAACATCGGGTAAGCAAGATTAACCCCTTTTGTCTGTAAATTCCTTTTTTGGTAGAAATTGTTGTGGTGTTGTCTATTGGACGTTGTCACTGTTAGGGATTTGGGATGTTTTGCGTGTAGCAGGGATAAGGCAGACCATTGTGGGGTTTGTCTTCAATTCGATTGATGGGACTTCAGTATGATTGAAGCAAGGAGCTATGGTTGAATGAAGTGGTGTTAGGTAAGCTTGGATTCGAATAAATGATGGATGTGTGCTATGTTCTACAATTAATTGTTAGCTCAGTAAGTAATTGTGAATGAATTGTATAGGTGTAGCTTGTTATGTGATCGAGTTCACTAGTATGGATGAACGAGGTTAATTGATTCAGATTGGGTGCTATTAGGTGGACAAGGAGGTTGTGCTATTGAAGCGTAACCAGGTGAGTCTGGATCTTAATGCTTATGAACATATGTTGACTGTAGATTAAGATGTTATTTAGTTAGCTTAATTAGCTATGATTAAATTGGTAGTTTGGTACTGTGATTAAGAGTTAATGGAAGAAACTTTTCAGTTAGTTTATGGGGATACGAAGTTGATGTAGGATAAAGATTTAATCCTAATATTGGAATTGATAGCACTGTTGAACTTATGAAGAACTTAGATATGTTCCTTGCTCTTTCTTATAGGATTTTAAATTGTGAGAAACTCTTGGACGTGGAGATTTATTGGATACTCTACATATCAGGTGGGTAATTTCCTACCTGGTCCGGGTAGATGTATTGCATTTAGATTTAGTCATAGATATGAGCATGTTAGGTGTTCATATTATCTTGATCCTGCTCTTTTTATCGTATGCTTGATCCTTTACCGTTGGCTATTAACTCCATTGTTGATATCATATTTATTTAATCATGATTAGGAGTTATACATATAGGTGATGCAAGTAACTTAGAATTTGTTTAAGTTAAGTGCAAATAGTAAAGTCCGGATGACAACCTGATTGTACATTAGGCAAAAAGGTCATCCGTAGGTAGATAATGTCTTTAACCTAGGGTTAGTTCTAGTACCCTTAGGTTGTATGTTACCACCGAACATGTATTGTGTAAATGGTCAGAGGAATGATACTTAGGGTATCGTTACGGGCCGGTGGTCCTAGCTTATTATAATCAGATGAGTACGACTCTCTACAGGATAGAGAGTGTGTCTATCAATTGAGTAGGACTCTCTACAAGATAGAGAGTGCGTCGATTAGATTGGTATGACTCTCTACAGGATAGAGAGTATTATGATCAGTTGAGTACGACTCTCTACAGGATAGAGAGTGCGTTGATTTGGTTAGTATAATTCTCTGTAGAATAGAGAGTCTACGATGGATGTCTGTATGTGAGACATTGCATTTATGTCATTTGCATGCACGCTGGCGACGAGGTCTCCCTTGTGGTTGAGAGTGTCGCCAGTCATCCTGCCTCCACGGTTACTCATAAGAGGAGTAACCGGTGTGAGGGCAGAGCATTGTGGTGCCGCACTCTACCACTATAGACGGTGGTAGTTGGATTTGCGTGTCGTAGTCCTGCGTGTGTGGTACTCGACTACTCATGGGTAGTGACTGTCGGAGTGACCAACAGCAGGGACCCCCATTGTGTAGCTTGCTCTTTACGCTTATATGCTACTCGATCATACTGCCCACTCGGCCACTCGAGAGTAGTGGTTGGTGTTGAGTTGGGACAGTTGTCATGCTCGAGCCACCGAGGCCACACTGGAGTCGTGGTAGCTTTAGGGTGAGCCGACATGACCATGCATGCTGTATTGCCGACTGATGGCATTTTTGCATATTGCCATATATATACATATATGCATGTATATATATATATGGATGATTGTGATTAGTATACATATATAGATACAGTCTATATATATATGCTTATTGTGATGTTGCATTTGATTGTATTATGTTTGCTGCATTTGATTGTACATCATATTCATGCATGTTTCTTGCATATGTTATACAGTTGTGTCGGATATTGGTATAGGTTGGATAGACCATAGATACCTTGGCCTGTAGCATGAGTAGATTATGTGTTGGTATTACTCTTCCTGTTATATATATGTTGGATATATGTTCAGGTTGGATCAGAGTAGCGAGTTGACTCGTGCATGTCCGCATTTTATATTATTCATTTGGTTAGACTAGATATGCTTGTATTTATATACTATGCTGATATACCTGTTGTACATCTAGATTATTTTGTCTAAATACATGTGATATTACATATTTAATTGTTTTCTTTTACCGGGTGAGTTTTACTCACCACCCCGCGGACCACAGGTTTCACGCCTGTAATGTGTAGAAGACTTTGTGGATGACTTGAGCACCGTCGGCTGACGTCATCTCATCTCACGAGGCTTCCGTGTTTTGTTTTGGGCCTGCTGTCCGTTGTGCATTGTATTTTGGAGTTTTCGTGATGTATATGTTGTAGATTCAGATTTTGTCGAGATTTCGTGTTGTTGTGGTGTGTTAGTCATACCGGTATACATGTGTGGGATTGTTGTATTGTTGTGGTTTGTTTCCACTGTGTCTTGTGTAGTTTTTGTTTTCATACATATATATTGTTGTTATTGTGGGCCTACGGGCCTTGTATTAACCCGAAATGTTGCCACGTACAGGGGAGGTGACGTCCGTTTGATTTTCGGTTCGGCATGCTCTCGGGGCGTGACAACTTTAGTGGTATCATAGCACAAGGTTCTGCGATGCCATACAATGTTATTTTTGAGTCGAGTCTTGGATTCTCAGGAGTCGATTTATTCGGTTTTGGTTTTGAGATGAGATGGACAGCGGCCTGAGCTCCAAGCAGCACGAGGTAATAATTCCTGAAAACTTATGGTTTAGTAGATATTTATCTAAACTTGATTAGTAGGTGTATACAATATAGTTATGACACCTGTGCAGACTTGTAGTAGGGGTCGTCCACCGAGGCGACCAATCGGAGTGACCTTTAGGGTTTATACTCTCGGTTATGTTGGCTATGCATTTAGATGCTTATACCAGGGAATAACCTGTAGTGTGTTGGTTATTATTCATAATCATGGTATGAGTTGACCACGAGAACAACCTATTGAGTCTGTGAGTCTTGAACATGTGTCGAGGAGGTGATTTACCTCTGAGAGCCGACTGATACCGAGTCGGAAAATAGGGTCCAAGTCGTCACATTTCTGGTTGAAATTAGAGATTTCAACCTTAGAGATTTTCACTAACGGTGCTAGTCAGATCATTACCTGTTGGGTAATGGACAAGACAAGTAGTCTATTGTTGATGCAGATAGCGGAATGCTAGGTTATGGAGTTTCATAGGGATTTTATCCCTGAGTTGTTCGTACTGAGTTGTATAACTTTGAGAGTACTTTTAAGTACTTAACTCATGTTATACCGAGAAAGTAGAGTTGTTTGTATACCATTATCGGGATCAAGCCGGTATTTGGTAGAAAATGCAGAAAATAATCTTCGGAAAATAATATATCACTTGATCATGGATTAGTGATGTTGAAAGAGTGTATTTCCCTGTGTCACTTGTAGTGACACATTGTAAGGAATTCTTGAGCTTCAAGAAAGGGTGATCGGTTAGTAACAGTATACGGGGCAGAGTCGTGAGACTTGCGGAGGTTACAGCCACCTAATAGCTCAAGAAGATGGATGGATGATTTAAGCCACCCAGAGTTTGGCTTATAGTTGGATTAGGATGCCGGGATCTTCTACCAGATCCTACCGGAAGACATTGGATTGAGACAGGAGTTTAGAAATGACTTCGTACAAGGGTTTAAGAGTTGGAGACCGATAAGCAAATATTGCAGGTCAACTTAATAGAGCCAGAAGTTTTCGACTGTTGGATAAAAGGAACAAGATCGGAGTTATAGGTTTTGAGCTATTTTCCGATTATAGAAGACCAACCGCAGATCATCAGGATGTTCTTGTGAATATCAGCAAAAATCAGAACAAAGACTCCGAAGGGATTGTGTGCGTGCAGTGCAGATCACGAAGACACACGAAGTCAAATTATCCGTTGGATTAGTTCAGCTGTTGCTATTGTGAGCAACCAGTACCGTGGAGGAGGTGTACCTTGAAGATTCAGTTGAAGACTATCGATGGTGTTCCGGGAGGAAGATACATCGTCTCGACAGCAGAGATCAGCACAGAAGATGTGGGTTACCTTAACAGTATCAACCTACTACCTTAGGCATGGTTGAAGTTCCGTGATACTCCCCTTCAGCAGAGATCAGCATAGAAGCAGCATCAGTAGAAGACATCATAGAAGACTCAGATATGGATTTGCTTAATACAGAGGAGAAAGAATACGACAATGGTCGTATCTATTCGGTATTCTACAGTTGTAGCTGTAGGATTAAGTGATGTGATCAGATGATCTAGCAAGATCCTCGGATCATTCATCGCAGAAATGTGATCGCTTTGTCGTGGACTGTTGGATCTGATCTTATTCTCTTTGGAGAAAGGCCGAGACCTGCATGGAGCCTTTGGATCGGATCGACAGATATTTGATCATCCAGGGTATTACTCTAGTTTACCCTCCGAGTTAATATGTTGAGAGATGCTTGTAGTTACAAGTATCTGTATCTAGAACATTCTAGTTTGGATTAAAAAGGGGTCCTATACATCGACTTGTGGGTCGGTGGTATCTCTACCGGCAGGTGAGATGTGGACCAACAATTAAGAAGTTAAGGGATGCCCTTAGATTTGGATAGACATACCTTTAGTGTAGGCATATCCTTATGGATGGTCAAATTGTTGAGAGTATGGTATGATTATGTATCTAAGAGGTGCGAATAATCCGAGAGTATTCGGATGAACTCCTAGCCTTGCCGTTGCTTAGGCAAGTGGAGTAGGCGTTCGAAATGATTGCGAAAATAGTCCGGTATCGAATATCACATAACGAGTGATATTTTTGTTGGTATCAGTATTGTTAAACACTATAAAAAGAATCGTGTATCCTGAACATGATAGGATCCTTTTGTAGTTGTTGGAGTTGCGTAACTTGGCCACTGTTGACTGTGGTAGTTAGAGTTGCGCACTCGACCACCGTAGATGGTGGACTTCCTTGCATGATTTGGTTATTCCCACGAATGTGGATAGGTTGCTTTTAAGCATTACTATACCACGGACTTGTTTGACAAAGGTGATGTTGGAAATCATTTAGTCGGAA
The DNA here is from genome assembly GCA_025175895.1 of Wurfbainia villosa. Classification (NCBI taxonomy): domain Eukaryota; kingdom Viridiplantae; phylum Streptophyta; class Magnoliopsida; order Zingiberales; family Zingiberaceae; genus Wurfbainia; species Wurfbainia villosa. The sequence continues at coordinate 5,571,419 of CM046005.1, forward strand.
GCTGGTGAAACAAGTTTATAGGACCTAGATAGCGGTTAACTTTTACGCAAGTATTAGTTAATCCTTCCGGAGTGGAAAAAAAGGAGGTTGTACGCGGATGTATCGTTTCAGGGATCGGAACGATTCCGATGCAGTTGAATGAGGCATATCTTATGCCTACGTCAGTTAAGAAACTACGAGATAGTCTGTCATATACATGACATGACTTTAGTAGTAATTGTCTGGATTTATGGATATATGGAGCAGGAATGCTCATGGGATTTTAACTAACTACTGGGTAGCTAGTATAAAGTTGTTGGAACGCGAATAGTTGTAATTTGCGAGAGTTGATCGCTATGGTCTTCCATGCACTTACAGAGTGTGTGGTAGAGTAGATTTTGAATGGTTGATGGATTTCTCTTTTGAGAAAATAATTCCCCGTCTCTGATAAGGATAGTGGTTTCCGGAGTTGCTACAGGAAGCACATCATTCGAGAGGGGCTATGTACCTTGGTGGTACTTGGAGGTACTGAGATTGGAAACGTTTGTACTGGTGGAATGGTATAAAGAGAGTTATAGCAGATTTTATTGCTCGATGTTTAGTATGTCAGTAGGTGAAGGCTGAACATCAGAAACTCGTTGGATTGCTCTAGACAATTCTGATTCCGGAATGGAAGTGGGAGCATATCACTATTGGTGACGTTACGGGATTGCCTAGAACCCGTGAAGGACATGGTACGATTTGGGTGATAGTGGATCGACTTTCACTTCGCTACTATATGTGGAACGGACCCATTGGATCGTTCAACAGAGTTGTATTGCCGAAAGATTATCGGATTGCGTGGGGTACTTTTAAGTACCATATCGGATAGAGATTCACGATTTACCTCACAATTTTGGCAGAGTCTGCACTAGACTATGGGCACAGAGCTTCGGCTTAGTGCAACATTTCATCCGTGGACAGATGAACAGTCTAAGTGTATCATTTAGATGTTGGAGGTTCTATTCAGATCTTGTGTCGTGGATTATGGAGGTGTAGCTTATCGGCTGGCTTTATCTCCGACACTTGTGGGTGCTCACAATGTATTTCATGTTTTTATGCTGGGGAGATACGCGCCGCGATCTGACCAAGTTATGAAAGAGGTTTCGATTCTACCTCAGTCTAATACGACTTACGAGGAGATTTCAGTGTGTATTCTTGGTCGCAACGAGCGCCAGTTGCAGAACAAAACCATCCGACTCATAAAGGTTGGATGACAACATCATATTGATAAGAAGGCTATGGGGGAGCTGGAAGATACTATCCGAGCTTGATAGTCTCATCTGTTCACTTGAGATATGTGCGTGGTCATCCGAAAACCTGCTTGAATTTAATCTTCTTGCATGCTAGTATGAATTTGGGGACCAAATTTTATTAAGTGGGGGAGAATGTAAGATATGGCAAAAAAAAAAAATGCATGGTTAGGACTTTAATTAAAATCTGACCCAGGTTTAATAGATAGGGGTTAATTGAACCTAGGTTTAGTCTTTAGGGTTAAGTTTCTTATAGGATTTAAAAACCCAACCCGTTAATGCCATTAAGACCGAGCCGTTCTCGCCTTTCGACGGTTTCTCCGCGCGAGCGTTTCCCCAACTCGCGTAAATTCCTTTCACTTCTTCACCGTCGCGATTTTTTCTCTCGATCCCGACTCTCCTTCCCTCTCGGTTCCTCGTTTCTCCACCGCAGCCCTACCGGCGGCCATCTCGCCATCTCGCCGCGACCATCCACGATTTCCCGCGACCTGATCCCTTTCTCTTCCTCTCCCGAAGCGGAGCCTTTCTCCCCGGTTCGAAGCCACCGCGAGTCCTCCCACCGACGCGATCGCCGCCGCCAAGCCTCGCCCTCCTCACATCGCTCAACCGATGCCCTCTAACTGGTGAGCCAACCTTTGCCGATTGTTTCTTCTGCCTCGTAGTTGATCGATTCCAATTTTGGAATGTTTCCTCACCAAATCAAGATCTCGAGCATCCTCGTCCCGATTTTAGTGCTGGATCTCCGCCGCCTTCTATTCCGCCGCTGTGGATTTGATCTGGTTGTCACTCGTTGCAGTTGAAGCTCCACTGCCCTATGTCGACGTGCGTCTTCGATCTCAGGAGCGGTGAGTTCTGTCGGCACAAGGTGAGGCTTAGTCCTTTTCTTCCTTGATCTCGTGTGAGATCCATCTTAGATTATGGTTATTCCGATTGTATCCCAGAGCTTCGTGTTTGGGACAACGACAGTGATGGTTATGTTGGTTTCTGATGGATTGTGGATATTGGGCAGTGGTAGGTTTCGGTGGACGGGGGAATCTGTGAAAGGGGTGGCTGCCGATTGTTGGGGACTTTGCTGCCGACGGGGTTCAACACCGGGTAAGCAAGATTAACCCCTTTTGTCTGTAAATTCCTTTTTTGGTAGAAATTGCTGTGGTGTTGTCTATTGGACGTTGTCGCTGTTAGGGATTTGGGTTGTTTTGCGTGTAGCAGGGATAAGGCAGGCCATTGTGGGGTTTGTCTTCAATTCGATTGATGGGACTTCAGTATGATTGAAGCAAGGAGCTATGGTTGAATGAAGTGGTGTTAGGTAAGCTTGGATTCGAATAAATGATGGATGTGTGCTATGTTCTACAATTAATTGTTAGCTCAGTAAGTAATTGTGAATGAATTGTATAGGTGTAGCTTGTTATGTGATCGAGTTCACTAGTATGGATGAACGAGGTTAATTGATTCAGATTGGGTGCTATTAGGTGGACAAGGAGGTTGTGCTATTGAAGCGTAACCAGGTGAGTCTGGATCTTAATGCTTATGAACATATGTTGACTGTAGATTAAGATGTTATTTAGTTAGCTTAATTAGCTATAATTAAATTGGTAGTTTGGTACTGTGATTAAGAGTTAATGGAAGAAACTTTTCAATTAGTTTATGGGGATACGAAGTTGATGTAGGATAAAGATTTAATCCTAATATTGGAATTGATAGCACTGTTGAACTTATGAAGAACTTAGATATGTTCCTTGCTCTTTCTAGCAGGATTTTAAATTGTGAGAAACTCTTGGACATGGAGATTTATTGGATACTCTACATATCAGGTGGGTAATTTCCTACCTGGTCCGGGTAGATGTATTGCATTCAGATTTAGTCATAGATATGAGCATGTTAGGTGTTCATATTATCTTGATCCTGCTCTTTTTATCGTATGCTTGATCCTTTACCATTGGCTATTAACTCCATTGTTGATATCATGTTTATTTAATCATGATTAGGAGTTATACATATAGGTGATGCAAGTAACTTAGAATTTGTTTAAGTTAAGTGCAAATAGTAAAGTCCGGATGACAACCTGATTGTACATTGGGCTAAAAGGTCATCCGTAGGTAGATAATGTCTTTAACCTAGGGTTAGTTCTAGTACCCTTAGGTTGTATGTTACCACCGAACATGTATTGTGTAAATGGTCAGAGGAATGATACTTAGGGTATCGCTACGGACCGGTGGTCCTAGCTTATTATAATCAGATGAGTACGACTACGTGATAGAGAGTGTGTCCATCATTGAGTACAACTCTCATGTGATAGAGTGCGATTAGATTGGTATGACTCTCTACAGATAGAGAGTATTATGATCACTGAGTACGACTCTCACAGGATAGAGAGTGCGTTGATCCGAGTTAGTATGATTCTCCAGAGAATAGAGAGTCTATGGTGGATGTCTCAGATGTGAGACATTGCATTCATGTCATTTGCATGCACGCTGGCGACGAGGTCTCCCTTGTGGTTGAGAGTGTCGCCAGTCATCCTGCCTCCACGGTTACTCATAGGAGGAGTAACCGGTGTGAGGGCAGAGCATTGTGGTGCCGCACTCTACCACTATAGACGGTGGTAGTTGGATTTGTGTGTCGTAGTCCTGCGTGTGTGGTACTCGACTACTCATGGGTAGTGACTGTCGGAGTGACCAACAGCAGGGACCCCCATCGTGTAGCTTTCTCTTTACGCTTATATGCTACTCGATCATACTGCCCACTCGGCCACTCGAGAGTAGTGGTTGGTGTTGAGTTGGGACAGTTGTCATGCTCGAGCCACCGAGGCCACACTGGGGTCGTGGTAGCTTTAGGGTGAGCCGACATGATCATGCATGTTGCATTGCCGACTGATGGCATTTTTGCATATTGCCATATATATACATATATGCATGTATATATATATATGGATGATTGTGATTAGTATACATATATAGATACAGTCTATATATATATATGCTTATTGTGATGTTGCATTTGATTGTATTATGTTTGCTGCATTTGATTGTACATTATATTCATGCATGTTTCTTGCATATGTTATACAGTTGTGTCGGATATTGGTATGGGTTGGATAGACCATAGATACCTTGGCATGTAGCATGAGTAGATTATGTGTTGGTATTACTCTTCCTATTATATATATGTTGGATATATGTTCAGGTTGGATCAGAGTAGCGTAGCAGACTTCAGGTATGTCTGCATTTTATGTTATTCATTTCAGTTAGACGATATATGCTTGTATTTATATACTATGCTGATATACCTGTTGTACATCTAGATTATGTTGTCGAAATACATGTGATATTACATATATACATGTTTTCTATTACCTGCTGAGTTTTACTCACCACCCCCGCGGACCACAGGTTTTCTCGCACGCAGGTAATGGTGAAGACTTCGTGACAGCTTGGAGCATCGCCGGCTGACGTCATCTCATCTCACGAGGCTCCCGTATTTTGTTTTGGGCTTGCTATCCGTTGTGCATTGTATTTTGGAGTTTTCGTGATGTATATGTTGTAGATTCAGATTTTGTCGAGATTTCGTGTTGTTGTGGTGTGTTAGTCATACCGGTATGCATGTGTGGGATTGTTGTATTATTGTGGTTTGTTTCCGTTGTGTATTGTGTAGTTTTTGTTTTCATACATATATATTGTTGTTATTGTGGGCCTACGAGCATTGTATTAACCCGAAATGTTGCCATGTACGAGGGAGGTGTCGTCCGTTTGATTTTCGGTTCGGCATGCTCTCGGGGCGTGACAAGTTGCATGTCTTGGACTTGAGATGTCACACTCTTGGAATCTATCATTTTGAAATCTAAAAACCGGCAGACGATGAATTTCTTCAATTCGGCATTTTCTGTTTTGTATTTTTTCTCGAGTGATTCCCAAAGAGATTTTGCCATCTCTATCGGACTGTACACGTTATACAACGTGTTGTCTAATGCGTTGAGAATATAGTTGCGGCACATGAAATCTCCGTGCGACCATGCATCGTAAGCAATCTTACTATTAGAATCATCTTCCTTAGCAGCTGGCAGGTCTTCACGCAAAAGTCATACGAGGTTTAGCGTCGTCAGATAGAACAACATCTTCTGCTGTCATCGTTTGTAGTCAGCTCCGTTGAACTTCTCCGGCTTCTCTGCGGGTGGAATGGTGGTCGGGATGTCGTTGATCACAACCATATCATTTTACACCAATATTGTTTTATGATTATTGGCAGAGTATCGATACGGTGTTTGCCGCTGGGAGGATGCAAACTGATATGAGATCGTCGATGCTAGTGTTCAACACTATCTCTGTAAAACGATATTGCTCCGCCGAACCTTATCATAGGCTTTTTGGATTCTGGATACAGAAGATGGGAGAGATTGAATGAATAAATGAGAGAACTTGAGTTCTTGTTGAGTGATTTTCACCATCTAGAGGGTCCTATTTATACAAGGTGAAAAGGTGAGGTACTCTTTGGTGATTTATTGTATCCTTTGGCTAAGATGCATCTGGGTCGTTCGATCTGGAGGGTTGTATCCCTTCAGATAGCCCTTTGATCTCAACTGCAGATCTGGATGCAGCGATTCACTCGATTAACGTTCCAGATCATTCTTCATCACCAACGATTAGATCGCGACTCTTCGCGATCAACGCTCCAGATCGTGTCACTTGCGATCCATCATCCCTCTTTGATCCAATGGTTACCATCTGCTGCCTGCATAGTCAGCATCCCAATCATCTATCTCTGCCCTAATTGAGTGTCACATAGGCACGACTCATCATCCGAATGTCACGTAGATACTGTTACGTCATCTGGAGCATAAATTTAAGCTCCTCAGTGCTCCTCACGACGATGCAAAGTGCGCCAACAAAAGCGTCCATTGTGCATGTGGCAGGTGGCGAGTGGCGGACTCGCAGGTGCGAACACCTGCTCGCCCATTAGAAGAGAGCATCTGTGCTTTTTTGTGTTAACTTCATTAACACAACAACATATATAAGGAAGCAAATCCCCTTTGAAATTTTCGATGCGAGACTATTCCCTATCTACTTTCTTTTATAACATTAATATGTAATTAATACTATTTTGGATTGATTTTAAATAATTAATTTCTCATTTACCATAATCGATTTTGAGCAAATTAATAGTCCAGATTCATTTACGCGAAATATAGATTCTGATTTTGAAGTCAATTTAGATTTTCATCGATGAATGACATTTCGATTTTTTAAAATTATATTTGTCATTTAAAATCCAATATCTATACAAATTATGCAAAAGAACAAAACTTGAGATTCAGCGGTCGACGAAGACCTGTAATTAGGGTGGCTCTCAGGAGGAATGGAGAGGGCTTGGTGCAGACGGGACAAGGAGGACCCGCAGCGTGGATCAAGCATCTCGCGTTGGGGACGGATCTGGAACAACCGGTCCCAACTCCCAAGAAAAATGAGAGAGGAGCGACCTGCTTCGACCTCCGTCACCAAGGGCTCCCACCCCCAAAACCAATCGACGATCCCATCACCTCCCCACTCTGTGAGTCTAGGTCAGTGCACTAGGAAGGGGAGGGGCCATGGTGTCGTCGTTCTCTTCTCTTTAGTCTTCACCTGGACTCCGCCAGCCTCCATTACTCTTCAAAATTTTCTTTGGCCGCCCGTTCCAAGTGGAAATAGGATACTAAACGACCAACCAATGCGCACTCGTTGCCGGGTTTGAACAAGTCGCTTTCCCACGCCACTCCAACCGTGGAGTGGTGGGGAAATCTTCAATTTACCCCTTTATATTTTTTTTTCCTTTCAAAATATTAATATTTTCAGAATTTTATAATTTTTTGAACTCTTTACTATTTTATGCCATTAACGCATCGTTAGTTTAATTGGCAAAAGACGACAGAGTATAATATAATGATTTAAAAATTATAAAGGGCATTTCTAAAAAGTAGGATTAAATATAGAATAAAATAAAACTTTTCCTCGGAAACAATATATATATATATATATATATATATATATATATATATATATATATATATATATATATATATATATATACACGCAAAGATATATTGAGCTATAATTCATCCAATCGGTGAACATCTTCATTATCCATCGTCCAATCCCTTAGGATTCAAAGATTGACCTATAATATTCATCCAATCGGACGGTAGATAATATATAATGGTGATATCTTGGGCGACGCTTTATGCGCATCTGTGCGTGCCTGTCGACGTGTCAGTGCCATCTCGTCTCGCCCACGCCACACCTTGCCTCGTAAATTTCTTTCCCTTTGTTTCTCAATTTTGTTTTCCCCTACTTTTTCTGCTTTGCCGCCACAATCCGAGCCTTCCCTTTTTCTTTTGATTTCCTTCCCAACGCTAGGTTTTCTGCTCCGTCGTGATCCTTGCCTCTCGGTTCGTGCTACCCCCTTGTCGTGGGGTCACGAGCAATACCTCACCACGTCGATCTCGTCGCAGGCCTTGCAAGGCTCCTAGTTTACCTGCTTCATTATTTCTGTTTCTTCCATTGATGTAGTTATACTACAAAGCCTTGTGGTGTATTGTGGTATCTTCTCCCTTTCTTCATGTGGTTGTTTTGGTCTAGTAACTATTTTGTTGATGTTAATTCACCTTATTTTTTTAGGAAACAACCATCTAGTTGATGTTGGCTTCTGATAAATCTGGTTGATGCTAAAACATTTACTATTTTTCCAATATTACTTTAAGCAAACTTGCATCTTCTCACTTTTTTTTTTAATTTCTTACCCTAAATCATGGATTCACATATCTTTTAGGTGAGATTATCATTGGGGTTGTTTTTTCCTTGGCTAATATGCTTTTAAAAATTCTCGCCACATTTTAATTAACGAAATGAACCTTCTTTGATTTAATTTGGGCGATGATTATATCTTACCCGTGCTTATGACACTAATCATGAAGCATAGGGGAAACAATAGTTGAATTTCTTAATATGAGCCTGCTACGTTTAGTCAATTTGTAGTGATAACTTACTTAATAGTTTTTATATTTACTTATTTTCCTCTGTTTTTAAAATTTGTTTCATTGTCTTTACTTGATAATGGTGTTTTGCCCATCGTTTTTAGGTATAGAAGGCTTGAAGTCCTTACTTTTGCAGGGAGAACCTAACCTACTAGGTGTTGCTATAATTAGATGCAATATTTTAAAATTTTCTGAGGAAAAATTAATCTTTATCCATAAGACTCCAACTTTTTTATTCACTATTTTGTGTATGTTATTTCAATCGAACAATTGTCAGATAAAGCAAATAAAACTTGATTTTAGTTGGTTGTTATGTCTCTATGTGTTCTAACATATTTTTTTTTGTGTGTGACTAAGCCAAACATTCGTTAATTTTCTGCTCGCAAGCTATCCTCATGCCTAGTATATGAACTAATCATCTGGAACTCATAAATTCACAAATTAGAAGTTGCTCTCTCTCACTTTGAGATTTGGATCACATCACTAAAGTTTATTAAGGAAATAAAAGTTTTAGATATGAAAGTGGCGGTGTCTAGAAATTTTTATAAACAAATATCAATTTGAATTTTAAAGTCTATATACTCGAATGGTGATTCCATTTGAATCTGCAATGAGTTAATACTTATTTTGTTGTGTCGTTCTATGATTTTTTCGTTTACTTCCTTACAAGTGGTGGAATTCTTTAACATTATTATTTCAACTATTATTGCGATTATCACCATGAATTTTGTTATTTTTTTATTCTATTTGTTAGTACTCGTATCTGTCTGCTGGCATTTGTTTTTATATATTAGCATTTTTAGGAATCTCTGAAGTTTTAAACATTAATAGTTTCATGAGGATTTAGTTTTTTGTATCATGTAATTATAATTCAAAAGTGCTTAGTAAAAATGAGTCTCTTATTTGTTATTTTATTTTTGTTGTATGCATTTTCTCTCCAATATTTTTTAAATTTACGAACTATTACTGCTTACATTTTAATCTTTATACTCCTTCCTCCAACAAATGGCAAGCATTTAATTGGAAGGCGCTTCAGTTCTAAGCTGTTAGGGCAATCAACCTATGTATGATGTGATTTTGATGTGTGCGGCAAAGGGTTTAAGTTAGGTTGATTATGTTAATTTGATATGTGTGTTTAAGTTGTGCAGGACTTAGTAAATCACACATGAGTTAGCTTGATGAAAGCATTGGTGAGTTCATCATCTCATGGCTCGGGTCCTTGAGTCGGTGAAGGATGACATTGCAGAAGTTGTGCGCTGGGTGCATCCGAGGGATCGCCAGACAAGGAGCATTGGAGTGAAGCCAAAGGAAGCAAACTTCAGGGCGAGACGTGAAGGATGACATTGCGAAGTCATGTTCTTGGTGCATCCGAGGGACGTGGCCGGACGAAGAGAGCTTCGGTGAGGGACTCCAAGGGAGATGAGAGATTGTAATGGTAGCTCATAGGTGAACTTGGCCGAATGGATAAGTTAAGAGTTGAATGCTCAAACTTAGGTTTGAGGTTTAACCCGACGTTTGGTTAAGTCAGATGCTCAAACAAATGGTTTGTTTGAGGTTTTATCCGACACCAGTCGACTGCTATAGATAGCAGTTGACTGCTCTGGGTCAATGACACTCGACTGGTGCTCGACCAGTGTTCGACTGATGGACTTCTGGTCCAGCAGTTGATTGCTAGGGTTTAGCAGTCGATTGCTTCACCATCAGTCGACTGCCAAGGGACGACAGTCGACTGATTAAGGTGGTCGCAGGCACAGAAGGTTTGAAAGTCGATTGATTGCCTAGATCACTCGACTGATAGCTAGATCAGTCGACTGATGGGATTAGCAGTCGATTGATGAAGGAACTGTTGGACTGCAACAGTCACGATTCAACAGCTGACTGATGTATGCATCAGTCAACTGTCGTCTGCCCAATGGGAAGAAACCCTTCTTCCCTATAAAAAGAAGGGTTGGGTGGCTTTGAGAGGTTAATGCTTTACTCCTAATCTTACTCCCAAGTGCCCAACACGTTTTAACACTCCTCTTCTTGTTCTTATTTCCATCTTATTGTAAGAGGGAGTGATTATTGTAAAAGAGGTTTACCTCCACCTTGAAGGAGAGATTAGTGATTTGGTTGAGGGAGTGATTCACTATATGAATCATCCGTGGACTAGCGACAAGGGTCGTGAACCACGTTACATCTCGACGTTAGCATTTGCTCTTCTTTACTTCTTTGTATTGTTTTAATTGTCTTTGTTTTAGTATTTTCGCTGCGCTAACAACTCTTGTAGACAATTAAGCGATCGAATTCCACCGAGCACATCGTAGGCTATCCAACCCCCCCCTTCTAGCTGGGCCACGATCCTCCAACAAGTGGTATCATAGCCAAGGTTGCTTGTCACCAGACTCACCGCCGCAACAAGCACAACAAAAATGGCCGGCTCCAACATCCATCTGCCTAAATTAGAAGGGGATTTCTTTTGGTGGAAAAAGTGAATGGAGGTATTTTTTGAGACCGATTTTGAAATTATGCTTATCATGAAAAACAGTTTAGAGATACCTAGGGATGAAGAAGGAAGTCTAATAGAAAAATCGAGGTGGACTAAGAAGCAAAGAGAGGAGCACCTTACAAATTCAAAAGCCAAGCACCATCTTTACAACGTGCTCCCTCAACAAGAGATCAACCGAATAAGAGAATGCGCAAGCACTAAGGAGATGTGGGAAAAATTGGTAGAGCTTCATGAAGGCACCTCCGAAGCCAAGTTAGCAAGAAGGGACCTCCTCCGCTCTCAAGTAAACAACATCAAGCTTGACAAAGGGGAGAAGGTATTATCTTTGCATTCTCGTTTTAAAGAAATAATTAATGGCCTATCAAGTGTAGGAGAAAAGCTCGCCAACCGGGACATGATCATGAAGGCAATAGATGCTTTTCCCTGATCATCAAAGTGGAGCTCAATGGTGGACTCCTTCTACATATCAAAGAATCTAGAGGTAAGTACTCTAGAAGAATTTTTCTCCACTATGGAGCTTCATGAAACTAGGCTTGAAGGTATAGTAGAAGAACCAAGGAGTCAACCAAGGGGAGTAACACTAATAGCCGACAAAGGAAAGAAGAAGAAGGAAACTCCACCCTCCTCATCGGATGATGAATCATCCTCTTCAATGGATAGCAATGAGGAGACCTACATGGTAAGAAAGGTGAGACGTGCTCTTAAGAGTTTTAAATTTAACAAGTCTCATGATAGGAGAAGGCCAAGAAGAAAGGTTATTTGCTACAATTGCCAAGGAGAGGGGCACATGAGGGATGAGTGTCCCTTGTTAAACAAAGCAAAAGAAGATAAGAAGAAAGACAAGAAGAAAGGGAAGAAGAAAGAAGAGAAGAAATCGAAAGATAAAGGAAAGGGAAAAATGCAAAACTTGAAGGTCACATGGGATGATCCATCCTCATCGGAGGAAGAAGAAGCATTCACAAGCCTTGCACTTATGGCTATAGAAGACATAGCCTCCACCTCATCCAAACAAGAAGAAAGTACAAGTGAGGAGGAGAGCTCAAATGTAGGGGGAGCATCATCATCTTCATCGGAATCGGAAGAAGAAGATATGATAAGTATGGTAAGAAATCTCTCTACTCAAGAAATTGTTTCCATGATTTCAAGTCTTACTAGAGATTTATTTAGGAGTAAGAAGAAAAATAAATGCATGTTTAATGATATTAGGAAACTAGAAGAAAAACTCAAAAATGCATGCTCACATGATGATTGTATTTCTTCTAGTAGTAATGATGCATATATCGAAGAAAATAAGGCTTTAAGAGAAAAGGTAGATTTCCTTATTAAGGCCCTAGAGAAATTCACAATAGGCTTCAATGCCCTAATTATGATCATTGGGAGCCAAAGGGCTAGTTTCAACAAGAAGGGCCTAGGATAAGGGAGCCAAAAATGAAAAAGCTTACTATTGCTTAATTGCTAGAGGACAATCAAAGACAACAATGGTAGCTAGGAAATGGATCCCAAAGGAGTATTTGGTGAACCCTATTGGAAAGAATTTATATTGGGTTCCCAAGTCAATCCTTAAGGGTTAGAAAAACCTAGGATAGTCAACCATATTTGAATTTATTTCATATTATACTATTTGGTTGACTTATGATGATGGGGTGATACTTGATGAGTAATGGTTTTGGGTGTAATATATGACTTATGTGATTCACGATCATAATATGTAATATTATGATAATGTTTGTGTTATGATCATGATGATTATTTTTGTATGATATATACTTAACCTTGATAGAATTGCATGAAATTTATGGTTAAGTATAAATACCTTTAGTTACATCTCACATTCACCATAAGACTAACTTGATTGAAAACAAAGCAATGGGTGAGATGTTAGGATGATACAAGTGTTTCACTAATGCTTATGGCATTTAAATGGGTCACTTAGAGTATCATGATATAGCAATCATAGGCCAGCCATGGGGAAAGCTTATGTTTATTTCATGTACATATTGTCCAAAGATCATGGTTGGATATTTTAAATGATTTAAAATCATTTCATGTTTTGAAAACTAAGAGTTCATGCTTTGAAAAGTTTCTAAGGCAAAACTAGCTTTCATGTTGATACATCTTTAGACAATTTTGAAACTTTTGAGATTTTGTCTTATTTTCAAAATTTGAATGAATTTTCAAGAAAAAATATTTTTAATTGATAAAGGGACTTATGAGAATTATATTCTCCAAATTTTATGATTTTTTGAATTTTCTGGAATTTTTAGTGCATTTCTGAAAACGAGTTCAGAAATCATAAAAGACTGAAATTTAGGTACCAGTCGACTGATGGAACGGTGCACAGCTTGTTTTGGGTGTTTTCAGCATGTTTTGGTATTTTTCTTCCATTAGACTTTGATACCTCGTTATATAACATGTGTGTATTATTTTTGATGTTGTCAAAAGGGGAGAAATAATACAGTTTAAGTTAATCATGCTAAGGGAGAAAATTAGCATGTGTTAAGGGGGAGTTGCATGTATTAAGGGGGAGTGTTCTGATACTCATATTATGTTTACATGCTTTCCTACCTTATGTATTTTTTTAATGTTTTACCTAACTTAAATAGATTGTCACACATCAAAAAGGGGGAAATTGTTAAGGCAATCAACCCATGTATGATGTGATTTTGATGTGTGTGGCAAAGGGTTTGAGTTGGGTTGATTATGTTGATTTGATATGTGTGTTTAAGTTGTGCAAGAATTAATAAATCACACATGAGTTAGCTTGATGAAAGCATTGGTGAGTTCACCATCTCATGGCTCGGGTCCTTGAGTCGATGAAGGATGGCATTGCGGAAGCCGTGAGCTTGGTGCATCCGAGGGACCGCCAGACGAGGAGCATTGGAGTGAAGCTAAAGGAAGCAGACTTCAGGGCGAGACGCGAAGGATGACATTGCGAAGCCGTGTGCTTGGTGCATCCGAGAGAGGTGGCTGGACGAAGAGAGCTTCGGTGAGGGACTCCAAGGGAGATGAGAGATTGAGTGATTGTAATGATAGTGTTAGTGCATATAAGATCCACATATCTCCACAATGGTATGATATTGTCCACTTTGGGTCTAAGCCCTCATGGTTTTGTTTTTGGGCTTTACCCAAAAGATCTCATACCAATGGAGATATCTTTTCATCTTATAAGCACATGATCTTTTCCATGTCTTACTAATGTGGGACTTTAATTGTATTCCCAATACTCCAACAATCCCTCCCCCTCAAATGAAGGACCACATTGATCCCCCCTCAAGCCTATTCATCCTCAAAGGACATCCTCTACTTGATGTCCGAACCTTAATCCACCAGGACTTCTTGCCAACTATCTGGTCCTCCTGACTTAGCTGGACTTTCTGCTAGTTGTCCAGCCCTTCTAGCCCAACTGGACTTCCTGTCAGTTGTTCGGTCCTCCCTGTAGAAGATTTGAGGCCGCTAGAGGAGGGGTGAATAGCGATGTGCTCGTACGATGGAATTCGTTCACGTTTGCTTGTATACAATCTTGTTAGTACGCAGCGGAATATACAATAAAATATAACAAGAACAAACACAACACGAGATGTAACGTGGTTCGGAACCGAATGGTTCCTACTCCACGGATCGGACTCTAAAAGCCCTAGCAATGCAAACACGCACTACTAATCACAATAACTCCTTCTCGACACAAGTCGGAGGTGGAGAAACCTCGTACAAGTGATCTTACAACAGCAAGAATGAAATACAAGCAATATACAATGCAAATACGAAAGACAAGTAAAGAAAAACTTTACAACACTTGCTTTTGATTGCTTGAATGCTTGGTTGCTTGACTTGCACTTGGAGACCTGATTTGCAGCAACAAATTGCCCAAAAAGCTCTCAAAAACCGAATACATTTTCCTCCTTCACGAACTCCATTTAAAGCTTCAACCTGTGCTGGGAAACGTCGATCAGTCGACTGATGGTCCCGAGAAGTCGTGAGACAACGGCTAGATCCACACTGGAAAAATCCAACGCCAGCCATCACTCGATCATTGGCCGATGAAGCGGTCGAGTGAGACTCTATTTTGTGCTCCAAAACTCGAGCACCAGTCGACTGATCACACAGTCGATCAGTCGACTGTTGGGCCAATTCCCGCAGTCAAACCCTAGTTGACTCAGCCAGTCGACTACCACATGGCACCAGTCGACTGACACACCTCAAACATGAGATTTTAGCCCAAGTATGGTTCCCCCATACTTGCTAGACCACCCTTAGCCTAGACCTAAGCCTTCTAGCCCCCTTCATCAGTCTCACGCCTCTCGGATCCCTCCAAGTCATCCATGACTTATTCATCCATCGCGCTAGCCTTCAGGTGCTTCCATTGGCTATGTCATGCTAACGATGTCTACACCGCCAAGGCACATTGGACTTACGCCGCCAAGACTCCTCTTGGACTTTACGCCGCCAACCATTGGACTTATGCTGCCAAGACTCCCGCTTGGACTTTACGCCGCCAATATCAAACCCCTTGGACTTCTCAAATGCCAAGACTCAAGCTTAGACTTTCCCTTGCCAACCCATGTTGGACTTTCCATGCCAAGACCCATGCTTGGACTTTCCTTGCCAAGACCCATGCTTGGACTTTACATGCCAAGTACTCAAGACTTGGACTTTCCCAAATGCCAAGTGTCTCACTTGGACTTTCCATGCCAAGTACCCATGACTTGGACTTTCCCATGACAATCATATTGTCATATGTTTTTGTCGAACATCAAAACATCACTCGAGTCAAACTCGAGTCCTGGTCAATCGTGACCTGGGCCGATTGCACCAACAATCTCTCCCTTTTTGATGTTTGACAAAAACCAAACAAACCATTGAGTTAGAACACTAACTCAAATCCCTTACCAATTATGCCAAATTGGTAATTCTAACTTCTCCCCTAAAACAATCTCCCTCTTTTTGATTAACATCAAAAAGGTTATCTCTCCAAGGAGGTCAATGTCTCATGTCCTAATGAGATCTTACAATCTCCCCCTTGGTCAAACATACCTAGGATGTCTACCATCTTCCAAGTGATAAGTCTCATATCACTCAAGAGAGGCAATCCTATACACTCTTCCAATTTCCAAATTTGGTATCTTAAAATCTCATTTTCCCCCTCGTGAGGAAAAATATCATCCATTATCTCATGATGAATACCTCCCCCTAAAGGCTTGCTCCCCCTTGACCATTGCACCAACAATGTTCTTGGGAAGTCCCTAAGCCAATAGGAACTCTAAACCATCAAAAATAATGTTCAAAGTTCAAAAATGAACTCTCCAGACCTTAAATTTGATACATCGACCTAACACCTCTCCAAATCCATATCCAATAGATTGTTACCCTTTATAATGCTTTCCAAAGCATATTCTAGGGTTAGGAGTGGTTAAGAACCTTTGTCGTAGCTAAAATCGGATTAAACAACCTTGTTATCCCAAAATCAGGCTATCAGTCGAGTCCTGCAGAAACCAGTCAACTGAAGTGCCCATTAGTCGACTGACACCAAGGAGCAGTCGACTGATACTGCGCCAGGGCAGTTCTGCCAGGCCACTTTTGTTAGGGTAATCTCTTACCATGATTAGGTTTTGATGTGTGTGGCAAAGGGTTTAAGTTAGTTTTTTATGTTGATTTGATATGTACGTTGAAGTCATGCAGGACTTAGTAATTCGCACATGGAGTCGTGGCGAGTTTCACATCTCATGACTCGGTCCTTGAGTCGGTGAAGGATTGCTTTGCGGAAGCCGTGCGCTTGGAGCATCCGAGGGATCGCCAGACGAGAAGCTTGGAGTGAAGCCGGAGGAAGTAGACTTCGAGGCAAGAGACGCGAAGAAGCATTACAGAGTCGTGCGCCTGATGCTGCCGAGGGACGTGGCCGAGAACGAAGAGAACTTCGAAGGCGAGGGACTCCACGAGGGATGAGAGTGAGCGAATGTAACCCGGGAAGGGGTAGTAGCTCGTAGGTGAAACTTGGCCATTTGACTAAGTGTCGGATGGGATTTCCCAACACCGCCGATCGCATGGAATGGCGATCGCTTCCGAGTCGATTGGTTCGACCGTGTCCGACTCATGGGCATTTGGCCCAAGCGGCCATCGCTTTGACTCGATCGATGTCACCGCATGGGCACAGAGTGGAGTCGACCTCGTTGAGGACTCGACTGATCGAGCACCAGTCGACTGATGGTGTCATCAGTCGACTGATGCCAATACCATTGGATGGAATCCAACGTGGAAAGCGCCCGTTATTGGGCAACGGCTACGGGATCAGTCGACTGATCGAGGGCATCAGTCGACTGCTCCTGTGTCAACGAGACTCTTCCTCTATAAAAAGGAAGAGGATGAGGCTTTGGGAGGCTAATGCTTATGCTCTAATACTCTCCCAAAGTTCCCTAAAGCTTTCCATCCTCTTACTTGAGCTTATTTCCATTATATTTGTAAGAGGAGTGTTTTTGTGTAAAGAGGTTACCTCCACCTAGCTTTGTGCAAAGGAGAGATCTAGTGGATAGATTGCGGAGTGATTCACCGTGGACGAATCGGACCGTGGATTAGCTGTGTAGCCGTGAACCACGTTACATCTCGGTGTTTGTATTGCTTGTTTATATTTTTCTTGTCTTTATTTATATTTGCATATTCCGCTTGCGCTAACGTTTTGTAGACGAGCAAAATACGACATCCAACGAAAAGGGCTATTCACCCCCCTCTAGCCGGCCAATCGATCTCCCAACAAGTGGTATCAGAGCCAGGTCACTTGTCGAGGACTAACCGCCGCAACAAGCATTTCATCAAAAGATGACCGACTCAAACATTCGCCCACCGAAGTTCGACGGCGAATTTTCTTGGTGGAAGAAGCGAATGGAGGTATTCTTCGAAACCGATTTTGAAATCCTTTTCATAATGGAAAACGGTTTCAAGTTGCCTAGGAACGAAGATGGGGAGCCATTGGAAAAATCAAGGTGGAGCAAGAGGCAAAGAGAAGAATACTTGGCAAATTCAAAGGCCAAGCATCATCTATACAATGTCCTCCCTCAATAAGAAGTCAACCAGATAGGAGTGTGCTAGCGCCAAGGAAATGTGTGAGAAGTTAATAGAGATCCATGAAGGCACATCCGAGGCAAAGCTAGCAAGGAGAGATGTCCTTCGCTCCCAATTGTCAAATATCAAACTCGTAAAGGGAGAGAAGGTAAAATCTCTACACTCTAGATTTAAGGAAATTCTAACCGGTTTGACAAGTGTAGGTGAAAATCTCTCCAACCGGGATATGGTAATGAAGGTCATAGATGCCTTTCCCCGGTCCTCAAGATGGAGCTCTATGGTGGATTCGTTCTATATCTCCAAGAACTTGGAAGTAAGTACCTTGGAGGAGTTCTTCTCAACAATGGAGCTCCACGAAACGAGGCTTGAAGGAATACAAGAAGAGCCAAAAATCCAACCTTCAAGAGGAGTAGCATTCTTGGCAAATAAGGGGAAGAAGAAGATAGAGATCCCCTCCTCCTCCGATGATGATGAAGCATCCTCCTCCTCCTCCATGGATAGCACGGAAGAAGCGTATATGGTAAGGAGGGTAAGGCGTGCTTTAAAGGGTTTTCATTTTAATAAATCTAATGATAGGAATAGAAGACCAAAAGGGAAAATTATTTGCTACAATTGCCAAGGAGAGGGACACATAAGGGACAATTGTCCCCTTCTAAACAAGAGCAAGGAAGAGAAGAAAAAGAAGGAAGAAAAGAAGAAGAAGAAGGGGAGCAAGAAGAAAGAGGAGAAGAAGACAAAGGAAAAGGGGAAGGCCATGGCTCTCAAAGCAAAGACATGGGATGACCTTGCCTCCTCTTCCTCATCCGATGAAGAAGAGCATGTCTACTCTAACCTTGCATTGATGGCTTTCGATGACTTGGATTGCTCCTCCTCTGAAAATGAAGGATCAAGCTCAAATGGAGAGAGCTCAAGTGAAGGGGGAGCCTCTACATCCTCATCCGAAGAAGAAGAAGAGGACATGGAAACTATGGTAACTAATCTTTCACCTAGTAAAATAGTTTCTATGATTTCTAGCCTCACTAAGGACCTATTTAGAGCTAAGAAGAAGAACAAAAGCATGCTAGATCAAATTAAGGACTTAGAAAATAAACTAGAAAAAGCATGCTTAAATCAAAATGAAAATATTTCTTCTAGCTTAAATGATGCATGCTCACATGAATATATGCCATTTAATGTTAGTGATGCATGTATAGAAGAAAATAGGGCTCTAAGGGAAAAGGTAGATTACTTGACAAAAGCCCTAGAAAAATTCACTATAGGCTCCAACACCTTGAACATGATCATAGGGAGCCAAAGAGCTAGCTTCAACAAGAAAGACCTAGGATACAAAGAAAAGAAAAATGAAAAGGCCTATAAATGCCTAATTGCTAGGGGACAAGATAAGAAGAAAATAATTGCTAGGAAATGGATCCCCAAGGAGTATCTAGTGAACCCCATAGGAAAGAATTTGTATTGGGTTCCAAAATCCATCCTTAAGGGTTAGAAAACCCCTAGGGTAGTCAACCATATGGAATTCACCTATATCTTATTTTTGGTTGACTTAGGATAGTGGGACAACATTTTTAAATAGTGTTAGGTGATGATAACGTGAATATAAATAGATAATAATGCTTAAATCATGATGATTAATGTAATTGCTATGTATGTTTGCAATCATGATTTATGATTTTGAGATTTGGCACGTCATCATGAGAAATAGGGTTAAATCATGCCTTAGGTGATAATTTGTTTATTATCATGACATAATACCTAATGCATGATAACAATTCAATGAATTCATGTGTTTCATGATCATAATGTAGAATTAATTGATATATGCCTTTATGATCATGAGGATTGTTAGGTTGATACTTAACCTTGATAGAATCGCATGAATATAATGGTTAAGTGTATACAAATACCCTCTAGGATGCATCTCACACTCACCATAGGCTACTTTGATTGAAAACTTAGCATGGGTGAGATGTTAGGATGATACAAATGTCCACTAATGCCTATGACATTTAGATGGTCATTTAAAGTATCAAAATAGCAATAATAGACTAATCATGGGGAAGACTTATGTTTAATTCATAGACATATTGCCCAAAGATCATGGTTGGATATTTCATATGTTTTCAAAACAATTTCTTACCTTAAAATACATGTATTCATGTTTTGAAACAATTGGATGCAAAACTAGGTGTTAAACTTGATACTATCATGATCAAAAACCTAGTAGTTTTTTAAACCTTTTGGATTTTTGGCAAATACGTGAAAATATAATGATTTTTCATAAAGACCTATTTTTCACTGATAAAGAATCTTAGAAGAAATATGTTCCCCAAATTTCATGATTTTTCGAATTTTTTGGAATTTTTAATGCATTTCTGAAATTCGGTCCGAAAATCAGAAAGTTCTGAAATTCGCGTGTCAGTCGACTGGTAGTCTGAACCAGTCGACTGATGGCCTAAAAATCAAAACAGTAAAGGCCGAATTCAGGTTTTGAACTAATGTTTGGTATTTTCCTTCTATTAGACTTGATGTCATAACTTAGTATTAATCTTTTTGATGGTGTCAAAGGGGGAGGATTGATTATGTTTAAGTAAATTATGATAGGGGGAGAAATTTATAGAGAGAGTTTCATGGATTAAGGGGGAGTTGCATGTTGCTATATCATGTTTATATTTACATGCTTTCTTACCTTAGAAATTTTTATCAAATGTTTTTACCTAACTTAAACGGATTGCCACACATCAAAAAGGGGGAGATTGTTAGGGCAATCTCTTGCCATGATTAGGTTTTGATGTGTGTGGCAAAGGGTTTAAGTTAGTTTGTTATGTTGATTTGATATGTGCGTTGAAGTCGTGCAGGACTTAGTAATTCGCACATGGAGCCGTGGCGAGTTTCACATCTCATGACTCGGTCCTTGAGTCGGTGAAGGATTGCTTTGCGGAAGTCGTGCGCTTGGAGCATTCGAGGGACCGTCGGACGAGAAGCTTGGAGTGAAGCCGGAGGAAGTAGACTTCGAGGCAAGAGACGCGAAGGAGTATTGCAGAGCCGTGCGCCTGATGCTGCCGAGGGACGTGGCCGAGAACGAAGAGAACTTCGAAGGCGAGGGACTCCGAGGGATGAGAGTGAGCGAATGTAACCCGGGAAGGGGTAGTAGCTCGTAGGTGAAACTTGGCCATTTGGCTAAGTGTCGGATGGGATTTCCTGACACCAGTCGACTGCCATGGAATGGCAGTCGACTTCTCTGAGTCGATTGGGTTCGACTGGTGTCTGACTCATGGGCATTTGGCCCAAGCCGACGCCTTGATCGCCCGATCGGTCAACATCGATCGACCGCCAAGGGACGGCGATCAATCGATGTAATCGCGGCACGGGCACAGAGTGGAGTCGACCTCGTTGAGGACTCGACTGATCGAGCACCAGTGGACTGATGGTGTCATCAGTCGACTGATGCCAATACCGTTGGATGGAATCCAACGTGGAAAGCGGTCGTTATTGGGCAACGGCTATGGGATCAGTCGACTGATCGAGGGCATCAGTCGACTGCTCCTGTGTCAACGGGAAGAAACCCTCTTCCTCTATAAAAAGGAAGAGGATGAGGCTTTGGGAGGCTAATGCTTATGCTCTAATACTCTCCCAAAGTTCCCTAAAGCTTTCCATCCTCTTACTTGAGCTTATTTCCATTATATTTGTAAGAGGAGTGTTTTTGTGTAAAGAGGTTACCTCCACCTAGCTTTGTGCAAAGGAGAGATCTAGTGGATAGATTGCGGAGTGATTCACCGTGGACGAATCGGACCGTGGATTAGCGGCGTAGCCGTGAACCACATTACATCTCGGTGTTTGTATTGCTTGTTTATATTTTGCTTGTCTTTATTTATATTTGCATATTCCGCTTGCGCTAACGTTTTGTAGACGAGCAAAATACGACATCCAACGAAAAGGGCTATTCACCCCCCTCTAGTCGGCCAATCGATCTCCCAACAACTTTCGCCAGGGTGATTTCCGCCAGGGCGATTTTCACGACGCCAGTTTCCGCCGAGCGGCCGCCGTCAGCGCCAGGCGCAATTTGCACAGCGATTTTGGCGCTGGCGGTTTGCGAAGGCGCTTATCACGCCAGAGCGATTTCAAGTATTTATAGAGTATCATAATCCATGTTCGAAAAAATATAAGTAATTATACATAGCTTGAAAAATCACGAAATTTCATATGTATAGTACTTATAAAACATACAATCGGTGAAAAATCTTGGAAAAATATTTTAACTATTAAAATAGGAGATTGGTACAAAGTTCAAAAATTATTAAAACTTTAAAGTTTTTGATCTACTTTGTATCAACTTCTACAATGATGATTGCTATCAAAAGATAGACTTCACCAAGGTTTTCTAAAGTGATTTTAAAATGTTTTTGAAAACCTATTTTGAACCATGGACTATTGGCTAGATATACATGACTTGTATATTAGCTTTTCTCATTATTCTTAGTGATGATTGAAATAAGTTTAAGTCCATCTAGATGCACTACCTATGCACCTTGAACCTAACTTATTATCCTAACATCTCACATGTTATCTAAGGTGTATACACACACATACATGTTAATTTAGATGTGAGATGTGGAGTTAGGATTATTATAGCCTCATGCATTTTCTAGGCAACCCTACTTGATTCCCTTATAAATGGGACTCCAAGTCATGTCATTTTCCTTAACTCAATTTTAATCAAGTTAAATGCATGAATGATCATGGCATAAATGATAGCAATAATAAAACATGACCAATGATCATGATGTCATGACATATGATATAATCTAAAAACAAACATGACATCTAAAATAATCCTAAACAATGTCATGACATGTTATATGATAAGATAAAATTTGATGTCATGACATGGCAAATTTGTATAAACAAGCACATTAATACACACATATAATCAGACAAAAACAATTTTTATAAGCAAAATATTCCATTCAATTAAAACTTTAGTTTTTACAAACAAAATAGAAGCTTAAAACGCTCAATCTCACTACGAAACTAAAACCAAAATTCCTAAACATCCTCTAGCTCTAATCTCCCGCAGAAGGTGGAGGCGGAGGAGGCTGCTGGCTCAGGGTCCAGGCCCGCATCATCTCGTACATGTCAAGCTGACGCTGCTCCATGTGGCTCTAGTGCTCCTCCATCCGGGTGTGGTGCTCCTCCATCCGACTGAGGTGTTGACCCATGGAGGATTGCCCCGATATAATCTCTGTCAACCGAGAGTCAACCGTCTGCTGGTAATCCTAGAATATGGCCTCCAGCTATCCAACCCGATCTGAAGGACCTACTGCTGATGCATCTGCTGGCATTTGGTCATCCTCGTCAGCAGCATCGGGGTCCTCATATCGTCCTACAGGCTCTCCCGGTACTAGAGGTGGCTCCCCATGTACCCTAGGTTGAGGCTGAGGTATCAGCTCCATCTGCCCATCTCCGATCCGCATCCTCGCCAATGTGAAGTTACGAACTGATATACAGTCGTAAACCTCAGATAGCACCCTCAGAGATCCCCTGGAAATGTTAATGCCTATGGACTCTAGCCATGCAGTGATGATATGTCCAAAAGGTATATGCACTTTCTTTTGCATAGGGGATATGAAATGTACAATGCAATGAAATATGTTCAACGCAATGTTTATATCTAATCTATGACGCATGACGTACATGAGGAAGAGATGGGGAGGCCGAATCTTGGCCAGACCCTGAGTCACAATAGGGAGAAAGCACCCAACAATGACTTTGTAGAGCACATTGTCAGGTGTAGATAGCTCAGTGATAGGAAATAGGTTCTGAGCTGGTGGGCGAGGATGGCGAAAAATGTGCTCATGCATGGAATCTAGAGAAATATGGTCAAAAGGCTCAGGAAGAGGGGCATCGAAGGTAGGATAGAATATGAAAGTGTCATTCGATGGTCTACACTCAAGGAACTCCTGCAGGATTGCAAGAGTGAACTCTAGGTCGCGTTTTACGACCCGAGTAGTGTATGTAGGACTATCGTCAACTTTCTTTAGATTTTGATAAAACTCCTTAAGGAGATCATCATTGATGGCATGATTACATAGAGCTACCTTCATGAGTTGATAATACGCTAAAATCTCCATGATATCGCTACAGTAATGCCTAAAAAAATTGACATCGATGTACCTAACCACCATGGGTTGGTACAATCGTGATCCAACCTCACTCTGGTCATTTCTACGGGGTCGTCTATATGAATGCAATGCAATGCGATGGAATGTGATGATACAAACACAATGATTAGATCAAAATGAGTTGTAAAAAAAAAAATTAGGGTTTAAGGGGTATAGAAATTATACTTTGGTGCCATTTGAAGTTGATGAGGAGAAGGCGCAACTGGACAGTTGGTTTGCTGAAGAGAACGCCGAAAAGATCGTCGGAGGAAAGATCTCGCTGGAACCCTAACATTTGGAGAAGAAAACTAGGGTTGTGAGATGCCATTAGGGCCATAGAGAGATCAAAAACATAAACGGAAGAGAAAACTACCAAACCTAGGGCTTTGGTCACCTGCGTTGGCGAGGAACAGCTGGTCGGAGAGAGTTGCCGATGATCGAAGAAAAGAATCGCGCGAAGGAGAAAGTGTGAAGAAGCCAAACCCTAGCAGTTCGGCGTTATAAAATCGCGATGCCAGTCGACTGATATGTGAAATCAGTCGACTGATGGCAAGTTAGTGTGCGATTTCGAGCCGTGATGACTACTCGGCCAAGACTCGATCGCTAAGCATTCTCAGATTGCTACGATAACATCGATCGATATATTGGGCATCAGTCGACTGATGTAATCATCGCTTGACTGCTGAGCGGGCTACTCGATTGATGACTCTTTTACCCTGATGAACAGTACCAATAGTCAACTGATGTAGATAATCAGTCGACTGATGTACAAATCAGTCGAGTCCTGGAAGCAGCAATCGACTGTTGGACTCGCTGTATCATGCTACAGTATGATCAGTCGACTGATTTCTGATTTCCAATTTTGAAATTGAGTGAATTTCGATTTCTTCACTCAATTTGTTTCATTTTATCATGTTTACTCTTATATATCGAATATATTAATGCTATACTTATATTCATGTATTTGTTAATGTATTTTGGTATTTTATTTCATTTTAACAAACATTAACATCCAATGGTTTCAAAATCCTAACATCTCACCCTTTCTAAGTGTTGAAATACACAATCAAGGTGAATGACCTGTTTTGTGAGATGCAATATACCATAAACATTCCTTCCATACAAACATATGGTAAAACACATGAAGCATGGTAAGTGTAAGACATCAAGGAGTGTAACACTTGAGTATCACTCTTGATGTAACTTCTAAACCTTAAGACAATTCTCTTGATACACTAATTTCCAAAGTGTGCCAAAACCCAAAATGACACACTATGATCTCTAAATCTAGATTGTGCCAATTTTATTGATTTTTTCATGATTCCAAAAATGTATTGGCACATCCTAAAATCTTTCAGGATATAAGATCAAACCTATTTTCAAGGTATCTATAACCTTGAAAATAACCTAAAATGTCAACTTTGCTATGGTTGAGTTAACTACACATCCAATCAAAGTTGGTACATCCTAACTCATTTAGCGTGAGTCAATCACGCTCCTTGGAATCCAAAATCTATTTGAGCTCATTGGATTAGTTAGGTATTCCTTAGGAATGACCTCCCTAGATACCATTCTAATGACCCTTCTAGGCTTGTTAGCCTTGGTCATTATGGTCTTGTCATGGTTAATCTTAGGGATTGCCTCCCTAGTAACCTTCTTAGTGGCTTCCTTAGGTTTCTTAGAAACCCTAGCCACTAGGCACCCACCATGGTTGGCCTTAGGGATAATTTCCCTAGAGACCTTGGTTTTCTTAGACTTAGGTCTAGTTCCATAATCAAATGGAACATTATGGTAAGTAGGCATTACTTTCTTGGACATAGACTTGTGACCCAAACCTTGTCTCTTAGATGATTCTTGCCTCTTACACCCTTTACGTTGACTCCTAGATCCTAGAGTTTGACAATTTGACCCTTTAAATTTATTTTGTATATTTGCAAGGGTCTTTTCCAATTTCTCAAGTCTTGACCTCAAGACTTGATTTTCTAACTCTAATTGCCCAATTGATTTTTGATTAGGTTTTTGGGCATTACCATTTTCTTTAGGCATATGCCTACCCTTATTAGGGTTAATGCCTAAATGGTTTTCGATTTTCTTAATTGTTTTCCTAGGAAGGATGTTTCTAGGGACATTAGTCCCAAATTTCTCCTTCTTTGAAATGGGTCTAGAGTTATTATTTCTAGATTTTTCTTTAGACTTAAAACCAACATGTTTAGCTTCTAGACAAACATACTTATTATTTCTAGCATGCTTTGATTCATGAGTAATAGCAAAATTGTTTAAATTATTTCTAGCATGCTTTTGCCTAAAATTTAAACAATGAGCATTATGAAAATATATCTTAGGGTTAGTCTTAGAGACTCCCCCCACATGTGATGCTCCCTCTTAAGTCTTCTTGCTCCCCCTAGAGCATTGACTCCTATAGTGCCCCTTTTGATGACACTTGAATCAAATGATGTGCTCTTTTCTCCTTTGACCTTGGACATCGGCATCCTTAACCTTTGGCACCGGTGGACTTTTCTTGATCCTTTTTAGGCACTTGCTCGTATAGTGTCCGGTTTCCCTACACTCAAAGAAAATTATATGGATTTTATTTTGAACTGAAATGCTTGAGTTACCTAGGTCAATGGTGGAATTTTGAGCTTCTTCTCGACCGAATGTGGATGGTTCTTCTTGAGATTTCTCCGGTGTAGATGCTCTAATCTCCTCCCCCTCAATCCTAGAGGTGGAGGTCTCCTCTTCTTCCACTGATCCGGAAGTTGATTCCTTCTCAACTTCCGAGTCCTCACTCGCTTGTGAGTACGATGATGATTCTTCCTTAGCCTCTTCCTCTTCTTGAGCCGATGAAGATTCTTCTTCTTCTACTTGTGCCAAGTGAGGCTTCTCATGGAACTTGGCCAATTTGTCCCATAGCTCTTTGGCATCTTGAAACTCACCTAAGCTAGACAAAATGTCATTAGGTATCATATCTTCTAAAAGCTTTGTTACCTTGACTTCGGTCTTGAACTTGAGACGTTGCTCTTGTGTCCACTTCTTCAACTTCAAGACGTTTCCCTTCTTATCCCGAGAGGGTTCAAAGCCTTCTACAAGGATGAACCAATCCTCTATATCCATCATCAAGAATGTCTCCATTCTTGCTCTCCATGCCGGAAAATCTTCTCGGTCGTATGGTGGTGGAGTATTGATGTCCCATCCAAGCTTGTCTTGGAATTCCATCTTCCCTCTAGCTTCTTTAGCTCCTAGCAGTTAGTCCGTAGAAGAGCCCCGGGCTCTGATACCAATTATAGAAGATTTGAGGCCGCTAGAGGGGGTGAATAGCGATGTGCTCGTACGATGGAATTCGTTCGCGTTTGCTTGTCTACAATCTTGTTAGTACGCAGCGGAATATACAATAAAATATAACAAGAACAAACACAACATGAGATGTAATGTGGTTCGGAACCGAACGGTTCCTACTCCACGGATCAGGCTCTAAAAGCCCTAGCAATGCAAACACGCACTACTAATCATAATAACTCCTTCTCGACACAAGTCGGAGGTGGAGAAACCTCGTACAAGTGATTATACAATAGCAAGAATGAAATACAAGCAATATACAATGCAAATACGAAAAACAAGTAAAGAAAAACTATACAACACTTGCTTTTGATTACTTGAATGCTTGGTTGCTTGACTTGCATTTGGAGACCTGATTTGCAGCAACAAATCACCCCAAAAGCTCTCAAGAACCGGATACATTTTCCTCCTTCACGAGCTCCATTTAAAGCTTCAACCTGTATTGGAAAACACCGATCAGTCGACTGCTCGGGACCATCAGTCGACTGATGATACTGTTGTCGTGAGATAATGGCTAGATCCACGTTAGAAAAATCCAATGGATCCATCATCAGTCGACTGATTATGACCATCATTCGACTGATCAAGCCATCACTCGACTGCTGACTGTAGTAGTCGAGTGAGACTCCATTCTGTGCTCTAAAACCCGAGCACCAGTCGACTGATCACATGATCAGTCGACTGCCCACCTCCAACAGTCGACTGCCCACCTCCAACAGTCGACTACTAGGCCAATTCCTGTAGTCAAACCCTAGTTGACTCAGCCAGTCGATTGCCACATGGCACCAGTTGACTGGCACACCTCAAACATGAGGTTTTAGCCCAAGTATGGTTCCCCCATACTTGCTAGACCACCCTTAGCCTAGACCTAAGCCTTCTAGCCCCCTCCATCAGCCTCACGCCTCTCGAATCCCTCCAAGTCATCCATGACTTGTTCATCCATCGCGCTAGCCTTCAGGTGCTTCCATCGGCTATGTTATGCTAACGGTGTCTACACCTCAAAGACACATTGGACTTACACCGCCAAGACTCCGCTTGGACTTTACGCCACCAACCATTGGACTTATGCTGCCAAGACTCCCGCTTGGACTTTACGCCGCCAATATCAAACCCCTTGGACTTCTCAAATGCCAAGACTCAAGCTTGGACTTTCCCTTGCCAACCCATGTTGGACTTTCCATGCCAAGACCCATGCTTGGACTTTCCTTGCCAAGACCCATGCTTGGACTTTACATGCCAAGTACTCAAGACTTGGACTTTCCCAAATGCCAAGTGTCTCACTTAGACTTTTCATGCCAAGTACCCATGACTTGGACTTTTCCATGACAATCATATTGTCATATGTTTTTGTCGAACATCAAAACATCACTCAAGTCAAACTCAAGTCCTGGTCAATCGTGACCTAGGCCGATTGCACCAACACTCCCGAACCCAACTGGACTTCCTGCCTGATGTCTGGTTCTCTTGATCCGGACATGGGAGGTCAACTTCCTTCGTTCGAGGTTCATGGCTTGACATGGACCATGACTCTGATACCAATTGTTAGTGCCTATAAGATCCATATATCTCCACAATGGTATGGTATTGTCCACTTTGGGTCTAAGCCCTCATGGTTTTATTTTTAGGCTTTACCCAAAATGCCTCATACCAATGGAAATATCTTTTCATCTTATAAGCACATGATCTTTTCCATGTCTTACCGATGTGGAACTTTGATTGTATTCCCAATACTGCAATAGGTAGCTCATAGGTGAACTTAGCTGAATGGCTAAGTCAAGAGTCGGATGCTCAAACTTAGGTTTAAGATTTTACTCGACGTTTGGTTAAGTCGGATGCTCAAACAAATGGTTTGTTTGAGGTTTTACCCGATGTCAGTCAACTGCTATAGATAGCAGTCGACTGCTCTGGGCCGATGGCACTCGACTGGTGCTCGACCAGTGTTCGACTAATGGACTTCTGGCCTAGCAGTCGACTACTAGGGTTTAGCAGTCGACTGCTTTACCATCAGTCGACTCCCAAGGGACGGCAGTCGATTGATCAAGGTTGTTGCGGGCACAAAAGGATTGAAAGTTGACTGATTGATTGGATCATTCGACTGATGGCTAGATCAATTGACTGATGGGATTAGCAATCGACTGATGAAGGAGCCATTGGACTACAACGGTCGTGATTCAACAGTAAGTAGACTGATGCATGCATCAGTCGACTGTCACCTGCCCAACGGGAAGAAACCCTTCTTCCCTATAAAAAGAAGGGTTGGGTGGCTTTGGGAGGCTAATGCTTCACTCCTAATCTTACTCCTAAGTGCCCAACACATTTTAACACTCCTCTTCTTGTTCTTATTTTCATCTTATTGTAAGAGGGAGTGATTGTTGTAAAAGAGGTTTACCTCTACCTTGAAGGAGAGATTAGTGCTTTGGTTGAGAGAGTGATTCGTCATACGAATCATCCGTGGACTAGCGGCAAGGGTCGTGAACCACATTACATCTCGATGTTAGCGTTTGCTCTTCTTTATTTATTTGTATTGTTTTAATTGTCTTTGTTTTAGTATTTTCGCTACGCTAACAACTCTTGTAGACAATTAAGCGATCGAATTCCACCGAGCACATCATAGGCTATCCAACCCCCGTTCTAGCCGGGCCACGATCCTCCAACATAAGCGACATTAAGCTCTGGCCTTTTAAGGTTGTTGCTGGTCTAGGTGACAAACCCATGATTGTTGTCAATTGCAAGGGGAAGAAAAGGCAGTTTGCATCTGAAGAGATCTCTTCTATGGTTTTGATAAAGATAAAAGGAATTGCTAAAGCATATCTTGGTTGTATTATTAAAAACATTATTTTATTAATGAATACAGTTGTTTAAGAAATTGCTGAATCATATCTTGGATGTGTTGTTAAAAATATTTATTTGGTCTTTGATTCAGGTTAAATATTGGAATTATTGTCCTTGTGATTTATAGGAATGTAGCTCGAGTATCGCAATCAACGAGTTAACTGTAAAAGTAAGTTCCTTCTGTCATAAATTTGTATGTTTTTTTTTGGATTTTTTTTAGAGTAAACTGTTTCCTATTGTTGAATAGGTGGCAGCCGATAGATCTCATCCCGATAGGCAACTTTCAACTCAACTTCAACATATTTGATTGTGAAATTCTAAATATAATTTGTATTTTTTGACTAGCATCAAGTCATTCCATTAGCCATACTAATTTTGAGAATTAAGTTCATTGATGCTATTTAATCAAGGAAAGAAACATGTCATATGTTATTTTATTCTACGATTATAAGAATGAACTAAAACCAATGGTAAAATGTTTACAAGAACATAGGAAAAAAAAGACAAAGTTAGTTAAATCATTCTCGTCATAAGTGATCAATCATAGAATAAACAATTGAAATAGAATTTTGGGTTTGAAGAATAAACATTTAGAACAAACATCGTGCAAACCATTCATGATAAAAGAAGGCAGTCAGTACAGAAAAAAATACTACATAGTTGTTTTGGACATATTTTACACTCAAGACAATTCATGATGTACGAGGGCAGCTACTTGGGGCCGATGTCCTTGAGGGCACAAATTTTCTCTTCACTCATTAATAAGGCTAGGGGATTTTGATTTTTAAAAAATTGACAAGTAATGCAAGAGGATAGTGCAATAAAGGTGTTTATGGTGTTTATGCTTAGTTTTGACATCCCTACGATAAGTTATGCGTATGTCTCAATTGTCTTAAAGTCATAAACTTTAAAAACCTTCTTATCACTACTATTAATGATTTTGACCTAATATTTTTTTTTCACTTATAAACTCTGGGGCACTTCAGAAACTTGTAGCACTTGGAATGAGTTCAATCGGAGCTCTCTAGGTCCATCGATGAGTTTTGATCAAAATCCATTGATAGACTTAGAGAGCTCTGATTGGACTCATTCAAAGTGTTATTGGTTTCTGAAGTACCCCAAAGTTTATATGTCCCCAAAAATATCAACTCGAAATCATTAACATCATTATGGTGTTGATTTTTCACCAACACTATCATGGTGCTGGTCTTGAAAATTCAACACCACCATGGTGCTGGTTTTTGAATATCAGCACCATGGCGGTGCTAGATTTGCAAGACCAATACCATGGTGTTGGTGTTCGTGCAAGATCAGCACCACTTTGGAGCTGATTTTGCAAGACTGACATCACATATAGTGTTGGTGCAAAATAACACCGCAGTGTTATTAATGATTTCGAGTTAATATTTTTGGGTACATATTAACTTTGGAGCACTTCATAAACCTGTAGCACTTGGAATGAGTCCAATTGGAGTTCTCTAGGTCCATCGATGGATTTTGATTGAAACTCATTGATGAGCCTAGGGGATTTAAATTTATGAAAAATTGACATGTAATGAAAGAGGATAGTGTAATGAAAGTGTTTATGGTGTTTATGCCTAGTTTTGCATCCCTACGATAAGTTATGCGTATGTGTCAATTTCAACTCCGGTAGGTCCATCAATGGGTTTTTACCAAAACCCATTGATGCCCTTATCCACCTCTTATTCAACCCAATCCAAGTTCGTTAGTTTTGCGAACTCACCTTGGGTCCAAAATTCAACTTTGTTGGGGATTGATTATCGCACTAGAGGGGAGTGAATAACAATTTTCGATTTCACTCGTTTGCATTAGCGTGTTCATGTCTCTGGAAGTTTGTTATCACATCAAAATACAAAATACAAATAACAATAAATATAAGAAAACACAACACATGAAATACACGGTATTTTACATGGTTCGGAACCTATGGTTCCTACTCCACGGTCAAGCTCTAGTGATGCACACACCACTATCAACTTCTCCTTCTCGGAAATAATTCGGAGGTAGAGAAACCTCGTACAACAAGTTTATACAAAAGTACAACAAGAAGAAGCAATAAAAACAAGCTAAGAATGAATACAAATGGAAAAAAACTTTACAAAGATGAACTTTGGATTGCTTGCTTTGAACATCTTTTAAGGTCTGGAAAGCAATAACGTTTATCCTCCAAAAGCTTCAAGAATCGACATCCATATCCTCGCTCTTGAGCTCCTTATAAAGCTGCAACTCGGACTGATTTCCGCCTTCCAGTCGACTGCTAGGTAAGAGCAGTCGATTGAACGTTGTATTGTTGCCTCACAACGGCTTAATCCATGCCAGATTAATGCCTATCAGTCGATTGTCCTGACCATCAGTCAACTGCTAGAGGCCATCAGTCGACTGCTCTGAGCTAGCAGTCGACTCCAAACCTTCCCTGGCCATTTAATTCCAGTTGACTGCTAGAGCCACAATCGAGCAGTCGAGCCTCAATCAACTCCTCGACCAATCGATTGGTCATAATCCCAATCGATTGCTCAAGTCAAACTAGGCTCCAAAGTGTCGTGTACTTGACCAGTCGATGGATCCATAACCCAGTCGACTGGTAAACCTCAAACATGAGATTTAACCCAAATATAATCCCTTCATATTTGATAAACCACCCATAATCTAAACCTAAGCCTTCTAGCCACTTCCATCAGCCTCATGCACTCAAGGTCCCTCGAAGTTCTCAACGAATCATTCACCCTTTGCGCTAGCCTTCAAGTACTTCCATCAGTTATATCATGCTAACTGGGTCCTTTGCCAAGGTTCATTTAGACTTATGCTTTCAAGACTCCGTGCTTGGACTTTACGCTGTAAAAATCTCGCCCTTGGACTTCCTTGCCAAGGTCCGCTTGGACTTTACACCGCCAAGACAATGTGCTTGGACTTATGTTGCCAAGAACTCACTCTTGGACTTCCTTGCCAAGATCTATTTGGACTTACACTGCCAAGACTACATGCTTGGACTTTACGCTGTCAAAACTACATCCTTGGACTTTCTCATTGCCAAGCCTCAATGCTTAGACTTTCATCGCCAAGACTACACACTTTGACTTACGTGGCCAAAACCATTCTTGGGCTTTCCAATTGCCAAGCATCCATACTTAGATTTTCCATTGCCAAGTATCTAAACTTGGACTTTCATGCCAAGACCATGCTTGGACTTTCCATGCTAAGACCATTCTTGGACTTTCCATGCCAAGTATTCAAACTTGAACTTCCCCTCGAGTCTCACTCGAGTCTGGTCAACCTTGACCTGAGGTTTGATTTTTCCAACAATCTTCCTCAAATAATCTCCCCCATATGACTCTGGATATCCCAATTATCCACTAGTCACATGGTCAATATATGGTCAAACTCATTGTCAACCCATTTTCAAATATCAAAACTCTACTCGAGTCCCACTCGAGTTTGGTCAACATTGACCTGGGGCTTATTGCATCAACAATCTCCTACTTTTTGATGTTTGACAATACATTTAAGTTAGTCTAATAATAACACAAACTTACTCTTACAATGCTAAAGAATAGTGAAGATTTATCTAACTTAAACCTTACTTCTCCCCCTTTAGCATACATCAAAAAGCCCACCAAGGTTTTCAATGTTTCATCTCCCAATGAGATTCTACATTCTTTCCCTTGGTTCAAAGTCATCTAGGATGTCTTCACTCTTCCTAGTGATAAATCTCATATCATTAAATGAGTGATAATCCATGATGAAAGTACCTAAACTCTCATTTTCCCCCTTTGTAATCAAAATTGTATCCATCATCCCTCGATGGACACATTTCCCCTAAAGACTTGCTCCCCCTTGACCATTGCACCAACAATGTTCTTGAAGAGTTCCTAAGCCTATAAGAAACTTAAACCATCGAAAATAAGGGTAAAAGTTCAAACTTGAACTTTAACCTCCCTTAAAATTTGATACTCCATCCTAAATAACTCTCATAATCATTTTCAATGATAATTTCACCCTTCCAATACTTTTCAAAGAATATCCTAGGGTTACAGGATGTTAAGGTAGCCTAACATTGTTGATAAATGACTAAACAAATCTTGTTCAGTCGAAATCAACTTCAGCAGTCGACTAGGTCAGCAACCAGTCGACTGCTCCAAACAACAGTCGACTGGTTTCTGCAATATGCAGAAAACAAATTTCAGATATGACTTTTAGAAATACATAAGTAATTATATGTATTTTGAAAAATCCTGAAAATCCATACGTATATTGCTTACTTGAAATATAATGGGTGAAAAATAATTTAATATAAAAATACCCATTAAATTGTAAAATTATTACAAAGTTCAAAACCATTGAAAACTTCAATATTTTTTGTATCTAACTTTGTGCCAACTTGTTCAATGGTGATTGCTATCAAAAGATAGACTTCACCAAGGTTTTTCAAAATAATTTTAAAATAGTTTTCAAAATCTTATTTTGAACTATGGTCTATGGGCTAGATTTACATGACTGTACATTAGCTTTCCTCATAATTCCTCCATATTATATTATGAGTTTGAGTTCATCTAGATGCAACATCTATGCACTTTGAACTTAACTCATTTTCCTAACATCTCACATGTGTCTAGGGTGTATAAATACATACACATGTCATCCTATAGGTTTTGTGAGATATGGGTTTGTTCTTCCCTAATCTAAGGGTGCATGCATTTATCTAGACAACTCTATTTGATTCTCTTATCATGGGGCTTCAAATCATGTCATTATGCTTAATTTCATTTTAATTATCCTAAATGCATGAATGATGATTATGACATAAAAACATGCATAATTTAAAATATTTATCAATAATCATGATGTCATGGCATAAATATAAACCTAAATACAAACTTGTCATATTAACTTAAGCATTTTCATGACATTTTATATGATCAAATGAAATATGTTGTCATGACATGGCATATGGCAAATAAAGCATGGAAAATAAAATATAAAGGTATAAGAATACCTAAGTTTCAAGCCTAATTGTCATGTACTAGGATTAAATCCCATTTTGTCATAATAAACAAAATTCTCAGGTGTCCCAAAAATCCAAAATGACACACCATTGTCTCTAATATATCTTGTGCCAATTTTGATTGACTTTTCAAACTTCTCAAATTTTATTGTCACATTGTAAAAAATTTTAGGATATATTTCTAATTTCATTTTTGAAGTATTACAATACTTCGAAAGTGTCCTAAAGTATCGCCTTTACCATGATTATATTAACTACCTATTCATTCAAGGTTGGCACAGCCTAAACTCATCTAGTGTGATGGAATCACGCTCCTAGAAATCCAATACCTATTGGAGCTCCTTGTATTTTGTAAGTACTCACTAGGGATAACTTCCCTAGCTACCCTCTTAATGATCCTCCTAGGCTTTGAAGCCTTAGTCATTTGGGTCTTCTCAAGGTTAACTCTAGAGGTAACTCCCCTTGTAACTTGCTAGTGACTTTCCTAGGTTTCTTTGAAACCTTATCCACTAGACACTTGTCAAGATTAGCCTTAGGAATGACTTCCCTAGTAACCTTGACTTTCCTAGACTTAGGTTGTGGTAGGTGGGCATGTCTACCTTGGACTTAGGCTTGTGACCTAAGCCTTTCTTGTCCTTAGAAGAGTCTTGCCTCCTATCACCTAAGGTTTGGCCATTAGACCCCATAATCATGTTTTCCATCTTTCTAAGGATCTTTTTCGTTCTCTCTAACTTTGGCCACAAAGCTTGATTCTCTACCACTAATGCCTCAAATTTTGAATTTCCATTTGTTCTTTGGGTATTCATTTTCCTAGGCATATGTCTACCCTTCTTAGGGTTAATGCCTAGATTCTTGTTCTCTACCTTCCAATCTTTAGGTAAGGTTGATCTAGCATTGCCCTTAGGTAAATTGATATGTTTAGCACATAAGCAATGAATTCTATTATTAGCATGCTTCTTATTATTAACAGCTGCAAGTGCATTAAAATGAAAACCATTAGCATGCTTCTTGTCATTAATAATTGAAATTTTATTATTAAAGATTACCTTAGGCTTTGCCTTTGGAGCTCCTCCTACACTCGAGCTCTCTACCTTGTCCTTCTTTGGATGCCTCTCCCTTGGACATTGACTCCAGTAGTGACCCGTTTGTTTGCACCGGAAGCACACTATATGGTTCTTGTCTTTCCTTAGCAAGGCTCTGGCCTCTTTTGACTTTTCTTTGGCCTTTGGAACTGGTTGAGCCTTTTCGACTCTTTTTGAGCATTTACTCTTATAATGCCCTTGTTCCCTACACTCAAAATATATTATATGATTTTTATTTTTAATAAGTGTGCTTGAGTTACCTTTAATGGTAAGAGAAGCTTGGTCGGATTCTTCACTCCTCCCGGATGTAGATGGCTCTTTTTGTTGCTCCGCGTGTGAAAGATTGTCTCTCCTCCCCCTCAATCCTTGAGGTGAAGACTTCTTCAACCTCTTCTACCTCGGACGTTGAGCACCTCTCAACCTCTGAATCCTCAAGCTCTTGAGATGGTGAGCTTGATTTTTTGGATTCCTCCTCTACTTGAGCCGGTGAGGATTTTTCGTAGAGCTCGATCAATTTTCTCCACAGCTCCTTTGCGTCATAGAATTCTCCTCGGCTATATAATAAATCCTTAGGAATTTATTTAGCTAACATTAACATTACCTTTTTATTAATTTTGTATTTTCAAGTTTGCTCCTTGGTCCACTTTTTCTTCTTGAGAACTTTTCCTTTCTTGTCCTGGGGGAGGGGGGGGGGTCAAATCCATGCATAATGCAAAGTCAAGTGTCAAAATTGTTCATTAAAAAATATGTCATCCTACCTTTCCAATAAGCAAAGTCTTCTCCATCGAAGATAGGTGGAATCGTGATGTTATAGCTCAATCCATCGTTAGACAACTCCATATCCTCTAACGTTGCTCTTGTGGCGATGAGTCCGGTGAAGAATGCCCCGCTCTGATACCACTTGTTGGGTTGGTAATCAGGGCGACTTGTTCTTCTGAGTGCACTGAACTCTGATACCACTTGTTGGGGATCGATTGTCATGCTAGAGGAGGTGAATAGTGATTTTCAATTTTGCTCATTTGCATTAGCATATTCGTGGCTCTACAAGTTTGTTAGCACAACAGAATACAAAATACAAATAATAATAAACACAAGAGAACACAACACATGCAATATATGATATTTTATGTTGTTTAGAACCTATGGTTCCTAATCCCTAGCCAAGTTCTAGTTGGGCTCTAATGATGCACACACGACTATCAACTTCTTCTCGAAAATAATCCGAATGTGGAGAAATCTCGTACAACAAGTTTATACAAAAGTACAACAAGAAGAAGCAACAAAAACAAGCTGAGAATGAATACAAATGCAAAAATACTTTACAAAGATGAACTTTGGATTGCTTGCTTGTTTGGTTGCTTTGAACGTCTTTGAAGGTCTGGAAAGCAACAATGTTTCCCCTCCAAAAGCTTCAAGAACCGACATCCATATCCTCCCTCTCGAGCTTCTTATAAAGCTGCAACTCAAACTAACTTTCGCCTTCCAGTCGACTACTCTTACATAACAGTTGATTGGACACTATATCATTGCCTCAGAACAGCTTAATCCACATCATATTAATGCCCATTAGTCGACTGTCCTGACCATCAATCGATTGCTAGAGACCATCAGTCGACTGCTCTGAGCTAGCAATCGATTGCCAAACCTTCTGTGTCCTGGCCACTTAATTTCAGTCGACTGCTCAACCTTAGTAGTCGACTACTTAGTGTCCAGCCGACTGCTAAATCCTAGCAGTCGACTTCCAGAGCCAAATTCAAGCAATCGAGTCTTAGTCAACTTGACCAATCAACTGGTCATAATCTCAATCGACTGTTGGAGTCAAACTAGGCTTCCAAGTGTCGTGCACTTGGCCAGTCAACTGGTCTATAATTCTGGTCGACTGGTAAACCTCAAACATGAGATTTAACCCAAGTATGATTCCTTCATACTTGATAAACCACCCATAGCCTAGACCAAAGCCTTCTAGCCACTTTCATCAGCCTTACACCCTCAAGGTCCCTTTGAGTCCTCAATGACTCATTCACCCTTCGTGCTAGCCTTCAAGTGCTTCCATTGATTATGTCATGCTAATC
The DNA here is from genome assembly GCA_025175895.1 of Wurfbainia villosa. NCBI lineage: Eukaryota > Viridiplantae > Streptophyta > Magnoliopsida > Zingiberales > Zingiberaceae > Wurfbainia > Wurfbainia villosa. The sequence goes on from CM046005.1 coordinate 5,609,719, forward strand.
GGGTCCTTTGTCAAGGTTCATTTAGACTTATGCCACCCAGACTTTATGCTTGGACTTTACGCTGCTAAAATCTCACCCTTGGACTTCCTTGCCAAGGTTCGCTTGGACTTTGTGCCGCCAAGACTACATGCTTGGATTTATGCTGCCAAAATCTCACCCTTGGACTTCCTTGTTATGTTTGAGAGGTGTCCTAAATAAATAGTCTTATGATTATACTATTTATTTGATAAATAAAGATTTACTATTTAAGTGCACATGTCATATGTGTTTGATTGGATATTAAACTCATTTACTAAATGTCCGCGATATGATTCATAGCATGAAAGAACTTGTGATTGGATCACAACTAGTGAGTATCTCTACATGTGTAATTATGAATGTATTGAAATAATCCCTAGTCGATGAATTGTTGGGTTTCGACATCATTGATTCTGGGAGACTAGCACGGGTTATACTCCTTAGTTTATCCAAGAAGCTGCTCCTCACTGGCTAGAGACATTGAAATGTCAAGATTTAAACGTGGATGCTAGTTATGGTAACTAGTTCATTGGAGTGACCTGTTGTAAGACTTCACATAGTTCTCTGCATACAAGATATGTCAGTGAAGCTCTTACTGCAGCTCGAGTGTGAGTTTCCTTCGACTTGAGGTATTCAAGTTATCTTGGTTATGGAGACTTATACTTTGACATCTTAGTTGATACATCTCTATGGACATGTGGGTATGGGATGATTGGGTATAAGTCAAAGTGCCTGGAGGTGATTGAATAACCAACAAAGGATTCACCACTCCTTGCGAGGAGATGTATATCCTATGGCCACTCGTTAGGATTGTTACTCAAAGTCTTTGGCCAAAGTATTGCATGTCAAGAGTATGATACTCTTGGATACATGTCGAAGTAATTAGAATCCAATGGACGAGGAAGTAAGACTTGAGCTAGGTGTGACGTAGTCAGCCTAATGGGGACTGACACATAGATCATGTCCTAAACCAAGTGGGTATAAGATGAGTGAAAGAAACGAGGCACGATTCACTGTAGTTGCTGAAGGGTTCGAAAATGGTTTCGAGATCAATCGTTGATTTTTTGATTAATTGGGGATCATGATGTACTACTAGGTGTCACTCATGATCATTTCATAATTAATGGTTAATTATGGACGACCAATATAAATCGAGAACATATTAGGTCACATGCACTACGAATCCTTCGAAGAGACTTAAAATGAGTTTGAGAATTGGATTCTCAAGATTGAGAGAGATCAAGTTTGGTTGGACCAAACACATGACAAATATGAAAATATTTGTCAAGTTGGAAATGTGAAAGGAGCACATCTTAAGAAGACACGTAGGGCCTTAAAAGGTTTGATTATAAACTAAACGCATTTGGTTTTAATTAAAAGGGCCCACTTTTGGTTAAGGGCTCAATTAGGGTTTAATGAATGAGATTAAGCCTTAATGGTTATGGGCCTAGGGATTTGATCCACTAACCAATAACCCATTAGGATTAGTGTCTATATAAAGGGTTATAAAGGCTAAACCTAATGAATAGAAGTCCTTAAGGCCCTCTTCCTCAACTTAGCCGAACTCTCTACCCTCTTCCTTCTTCTTTACCGTCGGCCCTTGCAAGGTTCCCTCTTGTTTAGGTCCGACCAACTCCTCCCCAAGGAAGTGGTGAACTCCGAGCAAGTCTTACTTCAAGGTGGATTGACCATTCGGCCAAGGCTTGGAACAAAGGTTTCTTCCTTTGTACCCTTGGTCGAACCCAGGAGAATTAGAGTTTGGTGTTCCACCGACCATCAAGGAAACAAGGGTTGTTTCCACCCCTTTAGAGGCCAACCACTCTAGGTTTTAGGGCAGTTATTGTCGCTTATTGAAGCTTCAAAAATAGTGGCTAATTCTTACACGAATCAACAACCTTATGAAGGTTGTTCAAGGACTCGTTTGTGTAGCAAAATGAGTCAGCAATTGCTCTCCGATCACCCGACCTTCTTGCTTCATCTAGTAGCGAAGAGAAGGTCAAATTCGTGGCTTTGAGAAGTTGTCCCTTCGAAGATTCGGCATGAATACGAGTAGAGACAAAGCTCCGCGAGCGTTGTACGGTTGATGCCTTTCTGGTTCACCATCATCCGAAAGGTATACCTAGAGTAATTTTTTTTATTCTTGTTGTATGTACAATTTTATTTGGCGGATATGTCTGTATGTGTTGTAATCCTGAATGAGTGGGTGTGAGTATTGTAATAATTTAGGAAATTATTACATTTTTTTCTTCCGCAGCATTCGTTTGTGAAACGACAAAAGCACATCTACGCATCGGTCATAACCCAACAGTGGTATTAGAGCCTGACCGCGCTTTGACATATTCATAAAATAGGTTTTATGAAGTCGTAGTTGGTCATAGAATTATTTTAGAAATTTTTCTATTTTGGAAAATTTTCCATTTTTGGAAAGTTTTTTAATTTGTTAAAAAAATCAGATTTAGAAAATTTAAAAATAATTTAGGAAATTATATTTCTCGAAATATTTGATCAAGAAATATTAATCTGGAAAATGTTTCCTAATTAATTGAATTTTCTTGATAGATATTTATTTCCTTAAATAATGTATGTGATTAAATTGAAAATTATTTTCTAATTTAATTATGGAATTTTGATTTATGGAAATCAATATTCTATAACATATTTTTTTTCTGAAAAATATTTATCAAATAAAATATGAAATTAAATTGGGAATTAATTCCTTATTTAATTAGAGAAACATGATTTATGGAAATCAAGATTCTAACTCATATTTTATTTCTAATATATTTCCTAGATAAAATATAATATTAAATTCGGATTTAAATCCTTATTTAATTAAAGAATCATGATTTATGAAATATAGATTCTAAAATATATTTTATCTTTAATATATTTTCCAAACAAAAATATGAGATTAAATTTGTAAATTGTTTCCTAATTTTTTCAAAGGAATGTTGATCTATGGAAATCAAATTCCTAAACATATTTTAATTTCAAAATAATATAATAACAACTATGATATAATCATGTCATATCATATGTAATGATTAGATGCATTTTGCCATGTGTGTATTGTGACATGTCATCATATATGTCTTGCGTGCGATATCATATAGGTAGAACATATGCATGAGGATGAGACCTATATATAAATTTTAAAGCTTACACCTATCATTAATATGGTAAGAACCAAAGTCTAATTCCTTGTTTGAGTTGTTGGCCCAAGTCAAGCTCAACTTGAAATTAGATATATTTGAACCATAGAGATACGATCTCATGATTAACGGGTTGACTTTAACTTGAAGCATTGGCTTGTTGACCTAACGGCAAAGTCAATGTGGATAAAGGTGAAGTCGGATGATATACATTTGATGTATACTTGTTAATGTGTTAATAACCCAATTTTTATGCGAACATTCAAATAATTGTTAGCATAATGTGATAGTTACATATAAGCGATATGTAATCGGTATACTTGATACCTACCACTATAGCTAAGTATGGCTTGTTGGCCTAACATCAAGGTTGTTCTTATCTATAGTGGATATCAACCCACTCGGAGAAAAACTTACGATCTCCTGAATTCAAAGTAAGGGTTCTTGAATTCGAAAAGTGAGTGGGAGCCTAATATGTAAATTGTTTACATATCAAATCATCTCTCTCACATTCTCGATTTTGTATTTCTAAGTTAATCATTTGATAATGTGTTCGTGCAGTAGGCACCTAAGTTTTGATTATAGCAAAAGACACAAAGTTAAGCCCATATTGTTATCTTACAAGCTGAATCAAGTGTGCTGGAATGCTAAGCTAAAGGACACCCGGAGGGAACCGTGGTGGTCGAGCGACACCGGGAGGACTTCAGAGAGAGCCGAAAAAATCAGGTGGAGACCAGAAGCAAAACTTCAAAGGTAAAGATTGAGGTAAGCTCGTGTGAGTGACTGTAAGTAAGGGCGTGTCCTCCGTACGGGGACATCCTTAGGCGATGATCCAACTATGACATCCCATGGAAGGTTTATGTCGAGATCGGACGGTAAGTGGCCATCGAACTCACTTATATATGTTTCATTTTCGAGCTAATTTTCCAATACAGTCAAAAACCCTAGCCAACAGTCGACTACTAGCTATTGGCAGTCGACTGTTGGTCATCAGTTCGACTGATAAAGGTGACAGTCGACTGCTGTTCAAATTCCAGCCTCGAGGAGAGTCAAAACTTCACCCCCTTATCTTAGGGTGAGGTGGCCTTTGGAGATAAGGATTGAGCTCAACGTTTAGGGTTCTCAAAGGCTATAAAAGGAGTGTTCTTCACCATTTTCATCAATTCAAAGCTCTCCAAATGCCTCCGCAACACCGCTACTCTCCAACGATCCTACAATGACGAAGCACTGCCGAAACGACGACGACTCGAGCTCAAAACTCAAATCTTCAAAGTTGTCGGTATTGTTTTTAAAGTTTAGTCTTCATTTACTTGTATTTCTCGAAGTTTTAATCGTAACGAGGAGACGGGGAGTGTCCCTCTACCTCAAGTCTTGATCATTCTTGTACTCGTCCACTCCTACCTCCAACGAGGAGGAGTATTTTAGTTATTTGCCCTCCGCTCGTGGTCTCGGACCACTAGGGCCTTGGATTAGCAGTTGTGGGCTATGAACTAAGTAAAATACTCCGTGTCTTATTTCATTTTCAGCTACATTTTGTAGGGTCAATGTTGGCTGGCTAGAGGGGGGTGAATAGCCCTCTTTCGTCGTAAGAGCGGAAGTTGTTCTTAATCGTCTACAATAAACGTTAGCGCAAGAAAAAAATACAAAGAAAAGACAATTAAGATCAAATACAAAGATAAACAATGCTAACAAATAATATATTGTGGTTCACGGCCTCGCCGCTAATCCACGGTCTGATTCGTCCACGGTGAATCACTCCGCAACCAATCCACTATTGGTCTCTCCCTTTAGCCAATGCAAGGTGGAGGTAAACCCTTACAACTCAAGAACACTCCTTCTTTTACAATAGATGTGAAAGAAACTAGAAGGAGTTTTAACACTTGTGGAGCACTTGGATGATAGTTTGGAGCATAAGCATTAGCCATCCAAAAGCCCACACCCTCTCTTTTTATAGAGAGGGTTGATTTCTTCCCGTTGGCCGCTATCAGTCGACTGCTGCCTTTGGCAGTCGACTGGCGCCGCTACAACGGCCTCTGAACACATCAGATCCCGACCGTTGTAGTCCAACGGAACCCTTGGCAGTCGACTGATGTATCCATCAGTCGACTGATGCCTCCGTAGTCGACTGGTCAGTCGGCTACGAGCGATTCTGTGCCCGCGACTGCCTTCAGATCGCGCCACCTTTGGCGCGATCGATGATCCGGCAACAATCAGCAGGCTAAAACCCATCAGTCGAACACCAATCAAACCCCATTCGACTTAGAGCAGTCGACTGCCATTTCATGGCAGTCGACTGATGTCGGGAAATCTCATTCGACACTTAGTCATTCGGCCAAGTTCACCTAATGAGCTACTTACATTTCACTCATTCTCTCATCTCACTCTAAGTCCCTCGCCGAAGCTCTCTTCGTTCACGGCCATGTCCCTCGGCAGCATCAGGCGCACGACTCTGCAATGCTCCTTCGCATCTCTTGCCTTCGAAGTCTACTTCCTTGGCTTTGCTTCAAGTCATCTCGTCCAGCGGTCCCTCGGCAACATCAAGCGCACGACTCTGCAATTCTCCTTCTCCGACTCAAGCACGAGGTTGTGAGTGGTGAACCCGCCAAAGCTTCATGTGCGAATTACTAAGTCCTGCAAGACTCCAACACACACATCAAATCCAATCATCCTAACTTAAACCCTTTGCCACACACATCAAAACCATATCACGGGTCGATTGCACTAACACATTTTACTCTCCTTGCTTATCGAATCGAAAAGAAAGATTTTTTGTGCGCTATTCACCCCCCCCTCTAGCGCTCATATCGATCCAACAATTGGTATCAGAGCCGGGGGCACTACGATTTGGTGAAACCACCAATCTAGCAACGTTTTACAAATTTTTCTTTTTGTTTTTGGGTTTTCAACTTTTTCATTTCGTTTAAATTCGTTCTCCTACACTACTAATCCAAGACGAAAGTTTTGGTACATTTGCTTGTTTTTGTCGTTGCAAGGTATTTTCTCTCTTTTCTTAAATGGCCCATCTTGAAGGGTTTAGCACCGTCCGACCTCCGTTTTAAAACGAAGATGACTTCCTTTACTGGAAGGGTTGGATTGAGTGCTTCCTAAAGACCCAAATCGAGATGTGGATCGTAATCCAAATTGGATTCACACTTCCTACTAATGAAGTGAGTGAATCATTGGATTATGATCAATGGAAGAATGCCATGAAAAGACAAGTGGAAGTCGACGCCAAGGCGACCCAAATTCTTCAATATGGCTTATCCAAAGAGGAGCTAAATTGCTCGACCCCTTCATCAGTGCGAAAGATCTATGGAACAAACTCGTAGAACTACACGAAGGAACCGACGATGTGAAGGTGTGTAAATGCGACTTACTTTTCAATAAGTTGTATAACCTTAAGATGCAGGAACACGAGATGACAACACAACTACACGCTCGTATACAAGACATTGTCAATAGCCTGCACTCCATCGTACAAAAGGTCGAAAAGCGAGACCTTATAAGGTATGCACTTAATGCTTTTCCTAGGACTAACCTTGTGGGCATCCATAGTCGATGCCTACAAGGTTTCTAGGGACCTTTCTAAGATTAGACTAGATGAATTATTCTCTGAATTTGAACTTCATGAACAATCTAATTCGACTCTCGAGAAAGGTATTGCCTTACTTGTAGGTTCGAAGAAGAAGCCCACAAACAAACCACCCCCCAAGGAAGAGGACGAGTACGAGTCGGAGGTAGACCCCGAAATGGAAACCGAACTAGTTAATCTAGTTCGAAAGATGATCAAGAGACGAAGATGACCCGCCAATCAAACCAAAGAAGGTAAATCTAATTCTAATTTTAGATGTTTTGAATGTAACAGGTTTGGACACATCAAATCGGAGTGTCCGAAACTCAAGAACAAAGCACCCAAGTTCAAGAAAGCGCTTAACACTACTTGGGAAGAATCGTCGGAGGAGGAAGACGACGACCTCGTCTTCATGGCCAAGCCGACTGAGCCCAAATAAGAGTCCAAACCCGAGGAAGAGTCTGAGTCCAGATCCGACGACGAGTCACTATTCAAGACAAGCCACAGATCCACATCCGGTTCAAAAGGGCCACTTAAGGTAAGTCGATCCTTGCTTAGCACATTCTATAATGCAATTAAATTCTTAACTATAAAGTTAGCTAAGTCTAAGTCCAAGGTCGAGATCTTAGTTGAGGAGGTTAAACTCCTTAAACACGAGGTCTCCCTAACCTCTTCGACTAGTCAAGTTCAAGAGAAGGACTCAACTCGAGTTGTAAAGCTCAAAGTTGAAAACTCACTTTTGAAAAGTCAAGTCGAAGACCTTAGGCATACGTTGGAAAGGTTTACTTTGGGATCCAAGGGACTTGACCTTTTACTTGGATCGCAAAGGGTTTTGTACAACAAGGCTGGTCTTGGGTTTAGCTCAAATACGACTAACAAGTCATATATTTCGATTGTAAGTTGAAATAAAAAACATGTCCAAGCATGGGTCCCTAAGATCATTTTGATTTCTAAATTAGGATATAACAAGTATTGGGTTCCCAAGGACCAAATCCACTATGTGGAAAGACCGAACCGATTCAATGGTCTAGGGGGAGTTAGTACAAAATTTATTTATGCTATTAATTAGACTTTGCATGCTTAGGTATTTTTCTTTTTATTTTTAGAATGGTTAGATAGGACCTATAACTAGTCAACTCTTGACAATATAGTACTAGGATGCGGCGAGATGATAGTGCGCTAGGGAAGCGAAGTCCCGTGTGTCCAAGTTAGATAAGGCGTATCTAGCTCGGTGCACTCGACTAAGTGGAATTAGCTGAAGCTACCTCGCCGTATCCTTAACTAGTTAGACCAGAAAATAATTTTAAGTGAATCAAGTTATCATTTTCCTGAACTTGGCTTTGTCTAAGGAAGTGGTTGTTGTTTCGATCAAAAAAGGCCTCTGTGCCTCGCCACGACCTGGAAGTCAATTTCTTGAAAAGGTGACTTGACAAGCTTAGGGTTAAATCCGAATCTAACCCAAGGTTGACTAGTTTCAATTCATTAAAGTTAATCAAGTAAAATTGAAGTCATCTCACAAGAACACATAAGGATAATGTGTTTGATCATGTAGAAATGGGTGAGATGATCTAGGACTAATAATCTTCAACCAACCTTTAAATTCCAATATCTGATCCAACTACTATATGTGTAGGATCAATGGATGTTGGACAAGGGGTGCTCCCGACACATAACCGAAGACCAACTGAAGTTTTCAAAGCTTAGATTCAAATGACAAGGATCGGTAGCTTTTAGAAACAACGACAAACTCAAAATCATCGGATCAGGTGATATTGAGCTAAATTCAAATTTTACAATTCAAAATGTTTTATTAGTCGAAGATTTTGAATACAATTTACTTAGTATAAGTCAATTGTGTGATAATAACTATAAGGTCATATTCCTAGAAAATGAATGCTTAATTAAAACTAATGCAACCTCTAAAACAATACGTAAAGGAACTAGGAATAGCAACATCTACACTATTAATCTACCTAACTCCTCAACCAAGTGTCTTATGACACAACAAGAGGAATCTTGGTTGTGGCATCGATGACTTGGTCACTCGCACCCAAGACTCGTTCACAAAATGAGTCAGAGTGGCTTAGTCATAGGTTTGCCTAACCTTAACAACTTAGACAATAAAATCTGTAATGCATGTCAACAAGATAAACAACCTAGGGCACAACATCAACTAACTAATCAAGAACGAATGTGCTTGAGCTCCTACATTTGGATCTATTCGATTCACATGGAGCCAAGTCACTTAATGGGAGTCAATTTTTCTTAGTCATAATTGACGACTATGTTGGATCGATTTGAAACGCTAGAGGGGGGTGAATAGCGTTAAAACTTTCTTTTTGTTTGTTCGTTTAAAAACCGAGTAGATAATTAATTTGCAGCGGAAAAGATAAGCAATAAAAAGAGAAGACAAATATTTTACTTGGTTCGTAGCCTTCGGCTACTACTCCAAGGCCCTAGTGGTCCTTGACCACGCACTGAGGGCAAAACACTAAACGAACTCCTCCTCGTTGGAGGTAGGAGTTAATCGATACAAGAAAGAACAAAACTTGAGGTAGAGGGACACTCCCCCTCTCCTCGTTTACGATAAAAGCTCCGAAACAAGTAAATAAATAACTGATATAAAGATAATACCGACGTACAAAAAATAAAGAAAATTAAACCTAGACGTCGGAGAAGAAAGACTTCGTTGTTGGAGAGTTGTAGCTTTGCGGAGGCTTTTGGAAGCTTGGAATTGATGAAGAAACCCTAGGATTAGCCCTCCTTTTATAGCCTTTGAGCCCCTTTTCGAGAGGAACCCTAGCCAATCACAATTGAGCACCAATCTCCTTAAAATGGGGTGATAAGCCTTGACTCCTCGAAGTTGATCATTGACCATCAGTCGACTGATGGCCATCATCAGTCGACTGATGGCCATCATCAGTCGATGGCAAGATCGGCCGAGTAATCTTGACCTCCGTGAATCGACTAATTGACGGCGCATCGAGTCCTCAGTGCGGGCAATGGTGATGTTTGCTGCAAGTCAAAGTTAGCTTAAAGAAAATATTATTTCGACGGCCTTCGATCGTCCGATCTCGACCTAGACCATCGATGGGATGTCTTTGGTCGGATCTACGCTTAAGACCATCCCCGTAAGGAGGATACGACCTCACTTACGCTTACACACACGAGCTTACCTCGATACTTACCATGTCACTTTTGCTTCTGGTCTTCCACTCGATTCCTTCGGCTCCCTCCGAAGTCACTCGAGTGTCGCCCGACCACCGCGGCTTCCTCCGGGTGTCGCTAGCCTTCAACTCTAGCTATAGCAATCTTTTGCACACTCGATTCAGCTCGTGAGATAACGACATGAGCTTAACTTTGTATCGTTTGCTATAATCAAAACTCAGGTTCGACTTAGGTGCCTACTGCACCAACAATCTCCCCCTTTTTGATTTATGGCAAACCCACATACAAAGTTAAGTAAATAGCAAGCATGAAGAATAATGTGCATTAGAAACAAACAAAAAATAAAGAATATTAAGTTGGAGTAGTAAGAATTTTCTTCAAGTACTCCCCCTTGAGGAAACCTCCCCCTTGACCGAGGGTGAGTCTTAAAGAAAGACCTTAATCCTCCCCTTTGAGGGTTGCTTTAAGTAATTAACATTACTTAAAGTTGGCCTTAGTAAAATGTTTAAGTTAAGAGTTCTTCTTAACTTGGCCCTTTCTCCCCCTTAAGTAAAACATTAAGGGCATAATGTTTAAAAATAAGTAAAACGTTGATGGCACAAATAAGTTTAAGTTAAGAATTCTCTTAACTTGGCCTTTAATAAGTTTTCAAAACTTAAAGTTAACTTTTGGTTTAAAAATAAAGTAAGAGTTAAGTTATCAAAAAAAAATTTGACCCCAAATAAGTTTAAGTTAAGAATTCTCTTAACTTGGCCTTTAATAAGTTTTCAAAACTTAAAGTTAACTTTTGGTTTAAATATAAAGTAAGAGTTAAGTTATCAAAAAAAAATTTGACCCCTTAACTTTGGCCTTTTTCTCCCCCTTTTTCCATATATCGAAAAGAGTGAGGGTGTGTGTGGAAAATAAAAATAAGTGTTAAATTTAAAGTCCAAGCATGTTCCACATTATTTTGAAAATAATATACTGAAAATAAGTTCATCTATAGAATGTTCGACTCATATTTGGCTTGATTGATATAAAAGATCAACCAGTCCTGGTCAGAGTCGGTTAGTATATATGATTATACTCCGTGGTGCATGGCGATGCACTATCTCTACATCTGGAACCAAGAGTAAGGTCCTAACATCTCACGCCCATCTACGTGGCTAAGTACACAAACACATTAGTCCTATGTGTTGTGAGATGTATTGGCTCCTTAAATCTATAGGTGCATGATATCTAAGGTATGTCCTATGCTAGTTCCATAAAAATGAAATTTAAGAAATAGTAGTAAGAAAATATAATTTGCAAGTTCCTATTCTACTATGCACATGCCCAATTTTCGTCTTAATAGACTAAATTCGGCTTCGGGTAGGGGTTTAGTAAATAGGTCTGCTAAGTTAGACTTCGATTCGATGTATTCGAGTTGTATGGTTTCGTTGGCCACATGTTCTCGAATGAAATGGTGTTTGACCTCTATATGTTTGGTCCTAGAGTGACATATCGGATTCTTAGTAAGATTAATTGAACTAATGTTATCTACGTGAAGTTTAGTATTCGTAAAGTCTAACTTAAAGTCGCGGAGAGTGTGCTTCATCCAAAGAAGTTGAGTGACACACTCACCCATCGTGATGTATTCGGCTTCGGTGGTAGATAAGGCAACACAGTGTTGCTTCCTACTGCACCAACTCACTAGACTCGAGCCGAGAAGTTGACAACAACCACTAGTGCTCTTTCTATCGAGCTTACTACCGGCATAGTCCGAATCGGAGTAGCCGGTTAGTTCGAACTCGGTAGATCTAGGATACCAAATACCGACATTAAGTGTACCCTTTAGATATCTAAGGATACGCTTGACTAGAGTTAGGTGAGACTCCTTGGCACAGGTTTGAAACCTTGCGCACATACTCACTGCAAATAAGATATCGTGTCGGTCATAGCTAAGTAAAGGAGACTCCCTATTATGCTCCTATAGTATTTTAAATCAATTGGGTTTCCAATTACATCTTCTTCTATATTAACATTAGTTGCCATTGGAGTATTAATAATTTTAGCGTCTTGCATTCCAAAGCGTTTAATTAATTCCCTAGTATATTTGCATTGATGTAGGTATATTCCATCTTTAGTTTGTTTAATTTGTAATCCTAAGAAGAAACTTAATTCGCCTACTAAATTCATTTCAAATTCGCTTTCCATAAGTGAAATAAACTCATTTAGTAGGATTGAGTTGGTGGTTCCGAAAATAATATCATCTACGTAGATTTGGGCTATGAATATGTCTTTACCTAAGGTTTTTACGAAAAGGGTTGGGTCAACTACACCTTGGTTAAAGCCTTTGGACTTAAGATAAATCGAAAGTCTCTCGTACCAAGCTCGCGGAGCTTGTTTAAGTCCATAAAGAGCTTTTTTTAACCTAAGGACATGATCGGGTTTGTCTAAACTTTCGAAACCGGGGGGTTGACTAACATAAACTTCTTCTTTAATGTATCCATTTAAGAATGCAGATTTCACATCCATTTGAAACAACTTGAATCCTCGATGTGCTGCATATGCTAATAGCATTCGAATGGACTCTAATCTAGCTACTGGGGCATAGGTCTCGTCGTAATCTAAACCTTCGACTTGACTAAACCCTTTAGCAACTAGTCTAGCTTTATTTCTAACTACTTCACCTTTATCATCAATTTTATTTCTAAACACCCACCTTGTTACAATGATTGTTTTATCTTTAGGTGGTGGTACTAATTCCCATACTTCGTTCCTAGTGAATTGAGCCAACTCTTCTTGCATTGCAATAATCCAATCGGGATCAAGAAGAGCTTGGTCAATAGTTTTGGGTTCAATTTTAGAAATCAAAGATATTTGACTAAGGTTTCTGTATGAGGCTCTAGTTCGAACTCCTAGACTTGGATCACCTATCACTTGGTCGATAGGATGATTCGTTTGAGTCCTAGTTGGATTTGGATTTGAGTCTACAACTTGATCCATAGGATGGCTTGTTTGAGTTCTAGTTTGGTTGGAGTCATCTATCACTTGGTCGATAGAGTGACTTGGTTGACTTAGGTTAGGATTAACACTAGACCTGATCTCCGGATCAGAGTTAGGTCTAGTATGAGTCGGCTCGCTAATTGGGGTTACCGGGGGCTTTGTAGGTTCGTGTCCTTCATCAAATACTACATTGATGGTCTCCTCGACTCTAAGGGTGTCGTGGTTATATACTCTATAAGCTCTACTTGTAGTCGAGTATCCTAGAAAGATTCCGGTCGTGGTTTTGGATGTAAATTTCCTTAGGTAATCTTTAGTGTTTAGGATATGTACCTTACACCCAAATACCCTAAAGTACTTGATGTTAGGTATTTTATCGTGATAAATCTCGTATGAGGTCTTAAGGTGCCTCTTTACCATAAGGATCCTATTCTGGACATAGCATGTCGTACTCACGACTTCGGCCCAAAACCTATCAGGTAGGTTATACTCATTAAGCATTGTCCTAGCGGCTTCTTGTAGGGTTCTATTTTTGCGTTCTACTAGGCCATTTTGTTGTGGAGTTCTAGGGCAAGAGGACTCATGGTGGTATCCATTTAGGTTACAGAATTTTGTAAACCTATGGTTTTCGAATTCACCACCATGATCAGTCCTAAGTCTTTTGATTTTAATGCTTTGTTGATTTTCTATTAACTTAAATAGGTTGATTAATTGATCTAGGGTATCACTTTTGTGTTTGATGAACCTAACCCAAGTAAATCTAGAGTAGTCATCAATAATGACTAATGTAATTTACTTCCGTTAAGTGACTTAGCTCCGTGTGAATCAAATAGATTCATGTGTAGAAGCTCAAGCACACTTTTGGTTCGTTCTTGACTAGTTAGTTGATGTTATGTCCTAGATTGTTTACCTTATTGACAAGCATTACATATTTTATTATCCAAGTTGTTGAGGTTAGGCAAACCTCTGACTAAATCACTCTGATTCATCTTGTGGATGAGTCTTGGGTGTGAGTGACCGAGTCGTCGGTGCCACAACCATGATTCCTCTTGCCATGTCATAAGACACTTAGTTGAGGAGTTAATTAAGTTGATAGTGTAAATGTTGTTATTTCTAGTCCCTTTAAGAATTGTTTTAGAGGTTTCGTTTGTATTAATTATGCATTCATTTTCTAGAAATATGACCTTATAGTTATTATCACACAATTGGCTTACACTGAGAAGATTATATTGAAAATTTTCTACTAATAAAACGTTTTGAATGACAAAATTTGAGTTAAGCTCAATATCACCTGATCCAATGATTTTGAGCTTGCCGTTATTTTCGAAGGCTACCGATCCTTGTCGTTTGAATCGAAGCTTCAAAAACTTGAGTTGATCCCCGGTCATGTGTCGGGAGCAACCACTGTCCAACATCCATTGATCCTACACGCAAGGTAGTTGGATCGGATATTGGATTTATTACAAATTGGTTGAAAATTATTAACCTAAATCATCTCACCCATGTCTACATGATCAAACATGTTAATCCTATATGTTCTTGTGAGATGACTTCCAATTTTAGTTGAATTAAATTTAATGACTTAAACACTTGTCAACCTTTGCTTAGATTCGGATTTGACCTTAGGCTCATCAAGTCACCTTTTCAAGATCATGGCTTCCAGGTCGTGGCGAGGCACAGAGGCCTTCTTTGATCTGAACAATAACCACTACTTCCTTAGACAAAGCCATTTTCAAGAAAATAGAGACTTGACTCACCTAAGACCACTTCGTCTAACTAGTCTAGGATACGGCGATAGTAGCTAGTTCTGGCCAAGTGCACCAACTAGATACGCCTTTATCTAGCTCAATACACAAGATCCGCTCCAAGATCATCTCGCCACCCCAGATTATGTTATTTGGCACACGTGACGAGTTATAGTCCAATCTAACCATTCTAAAAAGAAAAATCAAACTAAATAAAAACCTAAGCATGCAATTTCTAAGTTAAAACACAAACAAATTTCGTACTAGTTCCCCCTGGACCGTTGATTCGATTCGGTCTCTCCACATAGTGGATTTGGTCCTTGGGAACCCAGTACTGGTTTGATCCTAAGTTTGAAATAAAGGTGGTCTTAGGGACCCATGCTTGGACACATTTTTTATGTCGACTTACGATTTACATATACGACTTATTGGTCGTGTTTAAGCTAAACCCTAGCCCGACCTTGTTGTACACGGCCCTTTACGATCCAAGTAGGAGGTCAAGTCCTTTGGATCCCAAAGTAAACCTTTCCAACGTATTCCTAAGATCTTCGACTTGACTCTTCAAGAGTGAGTTCTCAACTTCGAGTTTTTCAAACCGAGTTGAGTCCTTCTCTTGAACTCGACTAGTCGAAGAGGTTAGGGAGACCTCATGTTTGAGGAGTTTAACTTCCTCAACCAGGGTCTCAACCTTGGACTCGGACTTAGCTAACTTTTTATTTAAAAACTTAATTGCACTATAAAGTGTAGTAATAAGAGACCGACTTACCTTGAGTGTATCTTTTGAACCAGATGTGTATCCGTGGCTCGTCTTGAATAGTGCTTCACAGTCCGACTTGTCTTCGGTTTCCGATTCAAGTTCCGGTTCCGACTCCGTCTCCGATTCCACCAGTTTATCCATGAGGACTCGATCGTTATCTTCTTCCTCGTAAGCTTCTTCCCAAGTAGCGTTAAGTGCCTTTTTGTGTTTTGGTGCCTTGCTCTTGAGTTTTGGGCATTCGGACTTAATGTGTCCAAACCTGTTGCATTCATAACATCTTATGTTTGAACTTTTATGCTTACCTTCGTTGGGTCGAGTGACGGCTCATTTTCGGCCCTTGACTATCCTCCGAACTAGGTTGACTAGTTCGGCCTCCATTTCCGAGTCAACCTCCGAATTGGACTCATCCTCTTCTTCCTTCGGGGGTGGCTTGCTGGCGGTTTTCTTCTTTGAACCTGCAAATAGTGCTATACCTTTCTCGGGTTCCGAGTTAGATTGCTCATGAAGTTCGAAATCAGAAAAAAGTTCATCTAATCTAAGTTTAGAGAGATCCTTGGAGACCTTGTAGGCATCGACCATGGATGCCCACAAGGTAGTCCTCGGAAAGGAGTTTAGGACATACCTTATAAGGTCGCGGTTTTCGACCTTTTTCCCGATTGCGTGTAGATTGTTGACTATGTCCTAGACGCGAGCGTGGAGTTGCGTTGCCGTTTCATGTTCCTGCATTTTTAGATTATATAATTTATTAAATAGAAGGTCCCGCTTACATACCTTGGCTTCATCGGTCCCTTCGTGTAGCTCCACTAGCTTTGTCCATAGGTCCTTTGCGCTGATGAAGGGGCTGACGCGATTTAACTCCTCCTTGGACAAGCCGCATTGGAGGATTTGTGTTGCCTTGGCATCGGCTTCGACTTGTCGTTTTGTCGCAATGGTCCATTGATCATAACCCAAGGATTCACCCACTTCGTTAGTCGAAAGTGTGAAACCCGTTTGGATTATGATCCACATCTCGATTTGGGTTTTGAGAAAGCATTCCATCTGACCTTTCCAGTAACGGAAATCATCTCCGTTGTAAAACATAGGTCGGACGGTGCTAAAACCCTCGAGATGGGCCATTGGAACAAAAAAACAAGGAGACTAAAACGAAAACCTAGCAACGACAAAAACACACGAAAGTACCAAGACTTGCGTCTTGAATTAGTAGTGCGGAAGAAAATCTAACAAAAAGAGATAAAACAGAATTAAAAAAATAAAAAAATCTGTAAAATGGCTAGATTGGTGGTTGATAACTGTCATTTTGTTGTATTATTTTGGTCCTTAATATCACTGTTTTTATCCTCTCGAGTGATTTATTATTGATTATTTGCATGTTTTATGAGTTTGGATTCATTTTGGACCTTTTTGTAAATTCTCCTATATTTTGGACTTATTTGCGAATTTTATCTTTATTTGTAGGAGATCGAGATGAGTCACTGGACTAGACTCAAATTGGATCAAATATGGCTTCATCTGGGTCATAATGGACATTTCAAGATGATTTAATCTGAGTCCTTCATCCAGATCAGAAGACAAATGAAATTAAGGGTTCAGATCTGAGCATTATGAACCGTCCGAGGAAAGTGATTGATTCTGAGTCATCCATCCGATCCGGAGCGATCCGGCCCGTACATTAAGATCTACACGCCTTGGTCGCTCATCCGACCGCTGGATCGTGATTATACCTTCGACGGATCGATCCGTCCATCGCAAATCGATCGATTTCAAATAGTTGGATGGAGCAACCTAATTAAGCGATTAATATATCATCAAGCCCTAGCTTCAAATGGACGGGGATCAAATGAAGTTCGATCGGACGGCTCAAAGAATTCATTTAATAACCTACCTTTCCTAACTTTCCGCAGAAAAACTTCATTCCGTCTTCTTCGCGACGGATGCCGGCTGCCTCTTCCGTTGTCGTGGCGGCGGGATTACGCGAGGCTTCGCCGTGGCGGCAGAAGATGCTCCTCGAGCTCCAGAATCGGCGAGATCGCGACGGGCGGCATCGGGTCTTCTTCCTCGCGGCGACGCAGCGGCTTCTTCGCATTCGATCCTCGTGGCCGGATTTGCCTGACAGGGCCGGCGGTGCGCCGCAGAAGGAGGTCTTCTTCCCCACAAGCGGCGCAACTCGAGCCACAGCGTTTTTTCCCCATTTCCACACGCGGCAGAGTCTTCTTCCCCACGTCCGGCGGCGATAGTCCGGCATCCCATTCCGGCGACCTCCCTTCCGAGATCCGACGGTAATCCCATCTGACCCTCGACGACAGATACAGATGCGCTGGTTGCGGCAGCTGATCCGAAGCGGGGCGAGGCAGGATTCCGGTGATTCCCTTTTCCGGCGAATCCACTCCATTCCGACGGCTGGAATAGGCCGTTCCATTTCGCCGGAGTCATCCACTAGCTGTGCCGGTTGGACAGTTCCATCACCATCGCCGGTGAAGATTCCCTTCACTGTCCGGTGAATCCAGATTGCCGGAGCAGTGATCGCATTCAGTCGTATGTCCGTCCTTCCTGCTGCGATGGTTGGGCAGCTTCGTATTCACCGTCGGAGAGGGTTGTTCGGGTTATTGTCGCCATCGTGGGGTTACCGATTACTTATATTTGATTCAGTCCATTTAATTGGATATTTGTTTTGCTATGTTTTTTTGTTTGTTGACTTGCAATGTTAATTCTATAGGTTTGATTATTGCTTAGTTGTTAATTTTGTTCGTCGTGCATTTGTAGGTTAGTTTAATTTCTTGTTGCTGATGTACTAACCCCATCAATTAAAATTGTCCAATCCAGGCATCGTATAGTGACAGTGCGGTGTTTGGTTGGAGTGCTTTCATCATTAGCTTAGATTTCATTTACATTCATCCAGTTGTCGTATAGTGACAGTGCGATGCCTGGTTGAATTGCTTTCGTTTATTGTATTTCGTTTATTGTAATTTTTAGTGACTGTTTGACTACTGTGTCGTATAGTGACAGTGCGGTACATGGTTAAGTTGTTCACTTTTGTTTCGTGATCATTGTACCATATAGTGACAGTGCAGTGCGTGATTACTTACTTTTGCGCATTGGGATAGTTGCTTGTTAATAGTTATTTGGTAGTTAGATTTACTTCTTGCATGTTTAATTCTCATGGTTGCTTTTGATTTTGCATTTTAATTGTTTTGATAAATTGTGAAAACCCCCAGTGTTTACTTCTGTTTAAAAACAAACGTTCAGCCATTAGGTTCGTTGGGAGATGACCCGAGTCAGTCCTATACTGCATTAGTGTAGTTAGGGGGTTCGGTAAATAATTTGGGAACGGTATTGCGACACTAATTCACCGCTCTATCAGTGGTTTCACCAAATCTTAGCAACCCCCGGCTCTGATACCAATTGTTGGATCGATTTGAAACACTAGAGGGGGGTGAATAGCGTTAAAACTTTCTTTTTGTTCGTTCGTTTAAAAACCGAGTAGATAATTAATTTGCAGTGGAAAAGATAAGAAATAAAAAGAGAAGACAAATATTTTACTTGGTTCGTAGCCTTCGGCTACTACTCCAAGGCCCTAGTGGTCCTTGACCACGCACGGAGGGCAAAACACTAAATGAACTCCTCCTCGTTGGAGGTAGGAGTTAATCGATACAAGAAAGAACAAAACTTGAGGTAGAGGGACACTCCCCCTCTCCTCGTTTTTGATAAAAGCTCCGAAACAAGTAAATAAACAACTGATATAAAGCTAATACCGACGTACAAAAAACAAAGAAAATTAAACCTAGACGTCGGAGAAGAAAGACTTCGTTGTCGGAGAGTTGTAGCTTTGCGGAGGCTTTTGGAAGCTTGGAATTGATGAAGAAACCCTAGAATTAGCCCTCCTTTTATAGCCTTTGAGCCCCTTTTTGAGAGGAACCCTAGCCAATCACAATTGAGCACCAATCTCCTTGAAATGGGGTGATAAGCCTTGACTCCTCGAAGCTGATCATTGACCATCAGTCGAGTGCTGACCTCCGGCAGTCGACTGATTGACGACAGTCGAGTCCTCCAAGCTGGCAGTCAACTGATGTTTGCTGCAAGTCAAAGTTAGCTCAACGAAAATATTATTTCGACGGCCTTCAACTGTCCGATCTCGACCTAGACCATCGATGGGATGTCTTTGGTCGGATCTACACTTAAGACCATCCCCGTAAGGAGGATACGACCTCACTTACGCTCGAACACATGAGCTTACCTTGATACTTACCATGTCGCTTTTGCTTCCGGCCTTCCACTCGATTCCTTCGGCTCCCTCCAAAGTCACTCGAGTGTCGCCCGACCACCGCGGCTTCCTCCGTGTGTCGCTAGCCTTCTGCTCTAGCTATAGCGATCTTCTGCACACTCGATTCAGCTCATGAGATAACGACATGAGCTTAACTTTGTATCATTTGCTATAATCAAAACTCAAGTTCGACTTAGGTGCCTACTGCACCAACAGACTATTCTAGGTTTACCTGGGTAGATTCCTTAAACACAAAAGTGACACGTTAGACCAACTCATCAACTTGTGTAAGTTAATCGAAAACAAAAATAACCTTAAAATTAAAAGACTTAGAAGCGATCATGGTGGTGAATTCGAAAATCACAGATTCACAAATTTCTGTAACCTAAACGGATACCATCATGAATTCTCATGTCCTAGAACCCCACAACAAAATGGCCTAGTCGAGTGGAAAAATATAACCCTATAAGAAGCCGCTAGGACCATGTTGAACGAATACAACCTACCCGATAGGTTTTGGGCAGAAGCCATTAGTATGGCTTGTTATGTCCAAAATAAAATCCTAATGGTTAAGAGGCACCTTAAGACCTCATACAAAACCTATCATGACAAAGTACCTAACATTAAATACTTTAGGGTATTTGGATGTAAGGTACATATCCTAAACACTAAGGACTACCTAGTAAAGTTCACATCCAAAACCTCGACCGGAATCTTCCTAGGATACTTAACTACGAGTAGAGCCTATAGGGTATATAACAATGACACCCTTAAAATTGAGGAAACCATTAATGTAGTATTCGACGAAGGACATGAACCCACAAAACCCGTAGTAAAACCAACTGACGAACCAACTCATACCAGACTCAACTCTGACCATGAAATCGAGTCCAGTATTAATCCTAACTCGAGTCAGTCTAGGGTTCAATCAAATCATCCTATCGACCAAGTGATAGGTGATCCTAACCCAAGTCAGGCTAGAATTCAATCAAGTCATCCTATCGACCAAGTGATAGGTGATCCTAACCTAGGGGTTCAAACTAGAGCATCATATCGAAACCTTAGTCAAATTTTTTTGATTTCAAAAATCGAACCCAAGTCAATTGAACAAGCTCTTCTTAATCCCGATTGGATTATTATAATGCAAGAAGAGCTAGCTCAATTTACTAGGAACGAAGTTTGGGAATTAGTACCACCACCTAAAGATAAATCAATTATTGGAACAAGGTGGGTCTTCCGAAACAAACTTGATGACAAAGGCGAAGTAGTTAGAAACAAAGAGAGATTGGTCGCGAAAGGGTTTAGTCAAGTAGAAGGGTTAGATTACGATGAAACCTATGCCCCCGTAGCTAGATTAGAATCCATCCGAATGTTGTTGGCATACGCTGCACATTGAGGATTTAAATTATTTCAAATGAATGTCAAGTCAGTATTTTTGAATGGACTTATTAAGGAAGAAGTGTATGTTAGTCAACCCCCAGGATTCGAAAGCCTAGACAAACCCAACCATGTCTTTAGACTCAAGAAAGCTTTATATGGACTAAAACAAGCTCCTAGAGCTTGGTATGAGAGGCTTTCTGTATACCTTAAGTCTAAAGGGTTTAGCCAAGGCTTAGTCAACCCAACCCTTTTCGTAAAATTCGTAGGCAAAGAAATTTTTATAGCCCAAATTTACATAGATGACATAATATTTGGAACCACTAATTCAATCCTACTAAACGAGTTCATTTCACTCATGGAAAGTGAATTTGAAATGAACTTAGTAGGAGAATTAAATTTCTTTCTAGGATTACAAATTAAACAAACTAAGGAAGGAATCTATTTACATCAACAAAAACATGCTAAGGAATTAATTAACTGATTCGGAATGCAAAATGCTAAAATCATTAATACACCCATGGCAACAAATGTTAATATAGGAGAAGATGTAGACGGAAAACCTATTGACCTAAAATACTATAGGAGCGCAATAGGGAGTCTCCTTTACTTAACTACGAGTCGACCCGACATATTATTCGCAATAAGTATGCGCGCAAGATTCCAAACCTGTGCTAAGGAGTCTCACCTAACATTAGTTAAGTGTATCCTTAGATATCTAAAGGGCACGCTAAGCGTAGGTATTTGATACCCTAGATCTACCGAGTTCAAACTAATCGGCTACTCCGACTCCGACTATGTCGATAGTAAACTCGATAGAAAGAGCACGAGCGGTTGCTGCAACTTCTTGGCTCGAGTCTAGTGAGTTGGTGCAGTAGGAAGCAACATTGTGTTGCCTTATCTATCACCAAAGTCGAATATGTTGCAATGGGTGAGTGTGTGGCTCATTTTCTTTGGATGAAGCACACCCTCCAAGACTTTAACTTAAACTTCAACAATATTAAAACTCACATAGATAATATTAGCTCAATCAACTTAACCAAGAATCTCATATGCCTCTCTAGGACCAAACATATAGAGGTCAAACACCACTTTATTTGAGAACATGTAGCTAACGGAACCATACAACTCAAATACGTGGAATCCAAGTCGAACCTAGCCGACCTTTTTACCAAGCCTCTACCCGAAGCCGAATTTAGTCTACTAAGACAAAAATTGGGCATGTGCATAATAGAGTAGGATTTACAACTTATACTTTTATATACTCTATTGTTTATTTTTCATGTTAATGGAACTAGCTTAGGGTTTACCCTAGATATCATGTACCTATAGATTTAAGGAGCCAACACATCTCACAACACATAGGACTAATGTGTTTGTGTACTTAGCCACGTAAATGGGCATGAGATGTTAGGACCTCACTCCTGGTTCCAGATGTAGATCTAGTGCATCAACATAAACTACGGAGTATAATTACATAAATTAACCAACTCTAATTAGGACTTGTTGATTATTCCATATCAATCAAGTCAAATCGAGTTGAACATACAAATAGATGAGCTTATGTTTAAACTACTATTTTCAAAATTTATTTGGAACATGTTGTTAGTGCCTATAAGATCCACATATCTCCACAATGGCATGATATTGTCCACTTTGGGCCTAAGCCCTCACGGTTTTATTTTTGGGTTTTACCCAAAAGGTCTCATGCCAATGGATATATCTTTTCATATTATAAGCATATGATCTTTTCCATGTCTTACCAATGTGGGACTTTGATTGTATTGCCCATACTCCCAACAATCCCCCCCCCTCAAAAGAAGGACCACATTGAGCCCCCCTCAAGCCTATCCGTCCTCGAAGGACTTCCTCTGCTTGATATCTGATCCTCAACCCACCAGGACTTCCTGCCAACTGTCTGGTCCTTTTGACCCAACTGGACTTCCTGCCAGTTGTCCAGCCCTTCTTGCCCAACTGGACTTTATGCCAGTTGTTCGGTCCTCCCGACCCAATTGAACTTCCTGCTTAGTTTCTGGTTCTCTTGATCCAGACATGTGAGCTCAACTTCCTTCATTCGAGGTTCATGGCTTGACATGGACCATGGCTCTGATACCAATTGTTAGTGACTATAAGATCCACATATCTCCACAATGGCATGATATTGTCCACTTTGGGCCTAAACCCTTATGGTTTTGTTTTTGGGCTTTACCTAAAAGGTCTCATGCCAATGGAGATATCTTTTCATCTTATAAGCACATGATCTTTTCCATGTCTTACCAATGTGGGACTTTGATTGTATTGCCCATACTCCCAACACATGCTTGGACTTAAAACTAAATTCAAAAACTATGTTTTTCAAAACCCCCTACCCTTTTCGATTTAGGGCAAAAGGGGGAGAAAAGGCTAAAGTTAAGGGATTAATTTTTTTTTATAACTTAACTTATTACATCTTAATGGCCCAAGTTAAGTAAATGCTTACTTAACTTACCTTTTAAAACTTAACCTTTAAATTGAAAAAGGGGAGAAAGGCCAAGGTTAAGAAATCAAAAATTAGTTTTTGATTACTTAACTTGAATTTATTTAAACACTAAGGCCATTGTTAAGTAATTTCGATTACTTAAACTCTTCTTAAAGTAGCAAACATCAAGGGAGAGGGTTAAGACATTTTTTTTCAAGTACTCACCCTCGGTCAAGGGGGAGGATTCCTCAAGGGGGAGCACTTGAAAAAGAGTTTTTCTCATACTCAACTTATGAAGTTAAGTATACTCTTTAAGATTTTATATTCATACTTCATAATAGTCATTTCACTTAATACATTCAATTTATTTCCTTAACTTTGTGTTGATTTGTCATAGATCAAAAAGGGAGAGATTGTAGGTATAGTAAGCACCTAAGTCGAACCTAAGTTTTGATTATAGAAAAATACACAAAGTTAAGCCCATATTGTTATCTCATGAGTTGAATCAAGTGTGCAATAATGCTAAGCTAAAGGTCAGCGACACCCGAAGGGAACCGTGGTGGTCAGGCGACATCGGGAGGACTTCAGAGGGAGCCAAAGAAATCAGGTGGAGACCGGAAGCAAAGTTTCAAAGATAAAGGTTGAGGTAAGCTCGTGTGAGTGAGTGTAAGTAAGGTTGTGTCCTCTGTACGAGAAAGTCCTTAGGCGACGATCCAACTAAGACATCCCATGGAAGGTCTATGTCGAGATCGGATGGTAAGTGGCCGTCGAACTCACTTATATATGTTTCATTTTCGAGCTAACTTTCCAATGCAATCGAAAACCCTAGCGATGTCATTTCGCTATTAGCGATCATTTGATCATCGATTCGATTGATAAGGGTGTGATCATTGTTGTTCAAATTCCAGCCTCGAGGAGAGTCAAAACTTCACCCCCTTATCTTAGGGTGAGATGGCCTTTGGTGATAAGGATTGAGCTCAACGTTTAGGGTTCTCAAAGGCTATAAAAGAAGGAGTGTTCTTCACCATTTTCATCAATTCAAAGCTCTCCGAATGTCTCCGCAACACCGCTACTCTCCAACGATCCTACAACGATGAAGCGCTGCCGAAACAACGACAACTCGAGCTCAAAAATTCAAATCTTCAAAGTTGGTATTGTTTTTAAAGTTTAGTCTTCATTTACTTGTATTTCTCGGAGCTTTAATCGTAACGAGGAGAGGGGGAGTGTCCCTCTACCTCAAGTCTTGATCATTCTTGCACTCGTCCACTCCTACCCCCAACGAGGAGGAGTATTTTAGTTATTTGCCCTCCGCTCGTGGTCTCGGACCACTATGGCCTTGGATTAGCAGCTGTGGGTTGTGAACTAAGTAAAATACTTCATGTATTATTTCATTTTCCGCTACGTTTTACTCTCCTTGCTTATCGAATCGACAAATCGAAAAGAAAGATTTTTTGTGTGCTATTCACCCCTCCCCCCTCTAGCGCTCATATCGATCCAACATAATGTTGTCTGTTAATCTGCGTTCGATTTTGGAATTGAACAAACTAACTAGGTCTAACTTCTTGGACTGGCTTCGAAACTTGAGAATCGTTCTCAAGGCTGAGAAGCTTGCTTATGTCCTTGAAGAGCCTCTTCCCATTAGTCTTGACCATGATGCAACTCCGGATCAAATGTTGGCCCATCAGAAGCATATGGTTGATTGTGAGTTTGCCAATTGCATCATGCTAGCGACGATGATTCCTAAGCTACAAAAGAAGCACGAGCATATGGATGCTTACACGATCATTTACCATCTTCATGAACTCTTCGATGAGTAGTCGAGATCCAAAAGGTTTGAGGTCTCGAAGCTTCTCTTTAGCTCGAAGATAGTGGAGGGTTCATCTACATTACAGTTTGTACTAAAGATGAATGGGTACATCAAGCGGCTAGGATCACTAGGGTTTGCGATAGGTCACGAATTAAGTATTGACTTAATTCTGCATAGTTTGCCCAAGAGTTACTCACAATTTATGATGAAATATCGGATGAACAATCTTGAATCCACTATTCCCAAGCCGATCAATATGCTCAAGACTGTAGAACCTTTTGTGACTAAAGAACAGAAGACGATGATGTTGGTTGACTCCTCGAATAAAGGTTCTAAGAGGAAGTCAAAGCAATAGCCAAACGGGAAGAAGAAGAAGGCCAAGACTAGAGAGTCAACTCCAAAAGGCACATGCCATCACTGTGGCAAGATGGGCCATTGGCAAAGGAACTACAAGATCTATCTTGAGTCCATGAAGAAGAAGCCAACATCTGATGCCCCATCCTCTTCTGGTATCTTCGTTATTGACTGTCATGTTATTTCTTTTGATGCTTGGATATTGGATATCGGGTGTGGCTCACATATATGTAATGACATACAGGGGCTAAGGGATAACAGAAGACTTGTTAAGGGAGAAGCGAA
The DNA here is from genome assembly GCA_025175895.1 of Wurfbainia villosa. Classification (NCBI taxonomy): domain Eukaryota; kingdom Viridiplantae; phylum Streptophyta; class Magnoliopsida; order Zingiberales; family Zingiberaceae; genus Wurfbainia; species Wurfbainia villosa. Next base: position 5,635,633 of record CM046005.1, read on the forward strand.
TCTGCAAGTCGGTAATGGAGCAAAGGTTGCAGCTGTCGTCGTCAGAACATATTCATTGAAGCTTCCTAGTGGACTTGTCTTATAATTAAACAATTGTTATTTTGTTCCTGCATTAATAAAGAATATTGTTTCTATTTCTTGTTTAAATAGAAAGGGTTTCCATTTGACGTTTAGTAATAATTGTTGTTATATAACCTTGAATTTCGTTCTTTATGGCAACGGAACTTTATGCAATGGCATCTACGTGTTAGATACATCTAGTGACACATTCAATATCGAAGCGAGCAACAAGCGTGCTCAAAAGGATGATCAGATAATCTCCTACACATGGCATTGTCTCCTTGGCCATATAAGCAAGAAGCGCATATCAAAGTTACACAAGAGTGGAATTCTAGAATCATTTGATACATGTGAATTATGCTTACAAGGCAAGATGACAAAGTTTCCCTTTTCTGGAAAGGGTAAGACCGTGGAAGAGTTACTTGGTCTCAATGGACTCCGCCTTATACACTGCAATATAATGGTGTATCTAAAAGGCGAAATTGAACCTTGTTGGACATGGTGAGATCGATGACGAATCATGCAAGCCTTCCTAAATTCTTTTGAGGTTACGCACTCGAGATAGCTATTCACTTGTTGAATAGAGTCTCAACCAAGGCAGTCTCTGCTACTCCATATTGGATATGAACTGGTAAAAAACTCCAGTTGTCTTATTTGAAGACATGAGGATGTCCTGCTTACGTGAAGATGACTATATCAGACAAGTTGGATGCTAAGTCTTGTTGGGGATTTGAGGCCGCTAGAGGGGGGTGAATAGCGTAGATGACCGTACGTAGATGGAATTCTTTTGCGTTCGATCGTCTACAATCTTGTTAGCACAGCGGAATAGTAATAACAAATAAATATAACAAGACACACAATCACAACACGATCATATAACGTGGTTCGGAACCACACGGTTCCTACTCCACGGATTGAGCTCTAACGAGCTCTAGCGATGCCAATGCAATCACTAATCAATAAACTCCTTCTCGACAACAAGTCGGAGGTGGAGAAACCTCGTACACAAGATTACAACAATAATCTAAAGAAATATAAGCAAAGACAAAGGAAATGTAAAGAACACTTTACAAAACTAGGGTTTGAGCGCTTTGCTTGTTGGTTGCTTGGATGAGGTTGAAGGGCCCTGAAATGCACCTGCAAATCGCCTTCAAATCGCCTCAAGAAAGCTCCCAAAAATCTGATCCTTCAATCTCCACGAACAGCTTCCTTTTATCTCGCGTCGGGATTTCCGCTTTGTGATCGACTTCCATAAATCACGATCATTGCCAACCTTTGTAGATGTGAGACAACGGCTCGATCCACGTTGGACAAGTTCCAGCAGGACTCTCACCGATCATTGCCAACATTGGCGGTCGGTTGCTGGTAATCGACTGCCCGGCTCACGGGCGTCTAATGCTCGACACTCGGCCGATCATTGCCATCCCTTAGCGGTGGTCGGCCGATCATTGCTCCCATCATAGCGATCATTGGCGACTAAGCTCTCAGCGGCGGTCGAACTCAGTCGACTCCGGCGGTCGAACCGGCCATAATGCGGTCATTGCCAACCTCAGAATGAGGTTTTAACCCAAGTATGGTGCCCCGTACTTGCTAGACCACCTAGCCTGAACCTAAGCCTTCTAGCCACCTCCATCAGCCTCACGCCTCTCGGATCCCTCCAAGTCATTCATGACTTGTTCATCCATCGCGCTAGCCTTCAGGTGCTTCCATCGGCTATGTCATGCTAACGGTGTCTACACCGCCAAGGCACATTGGACTTACGCTGCCAAGACTCCGCTTGGACTTTACGCCGCCAATATCAATCCCCTTGGACTTCCCAAATGCCAAGACTCAAGCTTGGACTTTCCCTTGCCAACCCATGTTGGACTTTCCATGCCAAGAACCCATGACTTGGACTTTACCTTGCCAAGACCCATGCTTGGACTTTCCCATAATCACATAGTCAACCCTGGTCAACCATCAAGTCAATTATAACCTGGATCGATTGTATAAACAATCTCCCCAACATATTAACCGACATCAATGTCCAACATCAATGTCAATCCTATGTCAAACATACTTTGTCAAACATCAAAACATCACTCGAGTCAAACTCGAGTCTGGTCAATCGTGACCTGGGCCGATTGCACCAACAATCTCCCCCTTTTTGATATTTGACAAAAACCAAATAAAACCATGAGTTAGAACACTAACTCAAATCCCTTACCAATTATCCCAAATTGGTAAACACTCACCAAATGTTCTCCCCCAAACATTCAAGTGAAAATGTAAATCAAATGTTCTCCCCCAAACATTCTCCCCCTTTTTGACTAACATCAAAAAGGTTTACTCTCCAAGGAGGTCAATGTCTCATGTCCCAATGAGATCTTACAATCTCCCCCTTGATCAAAAATACCTAGGATGCCTACCATCTTCCTAGTGATAAGTCCCATATCACTCAAGAGAGGCACTCCTATCTCACTCTCCCAATTTCCAAATTGGGTATCAAACACCCATCAATTTTCAATTGATAACATTCTCCCCATAAAAAAAACATCCATCAATTTTCAATTGATAACATTCTCCCCATAAAAAACATCCATCATCCCAAGATGGATACCTCCCCCTAAAGGCTTGCTCCCCCTTGACCATTGCACCAACAATGTCCTTGGAAAGCCCCTAAGCCAATAGGAACTCTAAACCATCAAAATTAAGGTTCTAAGTTCAACATAGAACTTTTACTCACCCTAAATTTGATACTTTGACCTAACACAACTCCTAATCCATATCCAATGGATTTTCACCCTTCATAATGCTTCCCAAAGCATATCCTAGGGTTAGGAGTGGTTAGGAACCTTTACCATAGCTGAACACGGGCTAAACAACCTTGTTAACCCGAAATCAGACTGGCAATGACTGACAGCGAATCGATCGCCACTCTCATCGATCAGCCACCAAGTGGCATGATCGGTAATAAATTAATTTCAACTATCAGAACGAAATTCAAAAATTCATAAATAATTATACGTACATCGAAAAATCACGAAATTTGATACGTATAATACTTATGACCAAAACAATGGGTGAAAAATGTTTGAAAAATATTTTACCCATAAAATAGTGAGTTTGATACAAAACTCAAAACCATTGAAATTTTCAATGTTTTGGCCCTATTTTGTATCAACTTCATCAATGGTGATTGCTATCAAAAGATAGACTTCACCAAGGTTTTTCAAAATGATTTTAAAATATTTTCAAAACCTTCTTTTGGATCATATTCCTTGGGCTCTATGTACATGACTTATACACAAGCTTTCCCAATGATCCACAAGTCATATAAGATGAGTTTTAGTTCATCTAGATGCAAACACTATGCACCTTGAACTTAACTCATATCCTAGCATCTCACATGTATCTAGGGTGTATAAATACACATACATGTCAATTGGATGTGAGATGTGGGTTTTGGTTCATTTAATCTAGGGTTTCATGCATTTTTCTAAGGCAACCCTACTTGATTCCCTTATAAATGGGACTTCAAGTCATGCCATTATCCTTAAATCAATTTCAATCAAAATATCTTAAATGCATGAATGATTATGGCATTAGAGATGATATAGATAAACACATGCTCATAATCATGATGTCATGGCATAATATGAAATCTAAAAACACATGACATTTAATCCTTAATCCTAACCATGTACATGACATATAAATGATGAGAATGAACATGATGTCATGTCATGGCATATGACAAATCAAAGCATGGCAAATAAGATATAAAGGTATGTAATACCTAAATTTTAATATTAATTTCCATTTTATATAATTAGATATATTTTTCCATATTTCTATTTTTCTCCCAAGTGTGCCAAAAACCCAAAATGGCACACTAACCTCTAAACCTAAATTGTGCCAATTTTGATCATTTTATCAAACTTCTCAAGTAATATTGACACATCCTAAAAACTTTTAGGATTATAGCTCAAATGTATTTCCAAGGTGACCATAACCTTGAAAATATCCTAAAGTGCCACCTTTACCATGGTTGAGTTAACTACCCATCCAATCAAGGTTGGCACACTCTAAACTCCATCTAGCGTGAATCAATCACGCCTTAGGAACCCAAAACCTATTTGAGCTCCTAGGGTTAATTAGGTATTCCCTAGGGATAACCTCCCTAGATACCTTCCTAATGACCCTCCTAGGCTTATTAGCCTTGGTCATTTGGGTCTCACCTAGGTTGACTCTAGGGGTAACTCCCCTTGCAACCTTCTTAGTGGCCACCCTAGGTTTCCTAGAGACCCTAGCCACTAGGCACACCCTTTGGTCAACTCTAGGGATGACTTCCCTATTGACCTTGGTCTTTCTAGACCTAGTTAGTGTTCCATAATCTAATGGAACACTATGGTAAGCCACCTTAGGCTTAGGTTTGTGACCCAAACCTTGTTTGCCCTTGGTTGACTTTTGACTCTTAGGTCCTTGGTGTTGACTTTGACTTTTGGACCTTGACTTTTGATCTTTTGACCCTTTAAATTGATTTTGTATAATTTTAAGGGTCTTCTCAAGTTTTTCAAGCCTTGACCTCAAGACTTGATTCTCTAACTCTAATTGCCCAATTTTTGAATTTTGATTTAAATCATGGACATGGGACTTTCTAGGCATATGCCTAGTCCACTTGGGATTGAAACCTAGGTGCTCTTGCACCTTTCTAATGGTCTCCCTAGGTAAAATTGGTCTAGTATTATTTGACCTAGGTTTATCCTTAGATGAATTATTTTTAGGGACATTAGTCCCAAATTTCTCCTTATTACTAAAATGGACACTTTTAGCTCCTAAGAAAAAATATTTATTCCTATTAGCATTCTTTTCATAAATTGCAAGAGAATTTAAATTCCTAGCATGCCTTTGCCTATTAACTAAAGAAGGTGAATTATTGAAATATACCTTAGGGTTTGCCCTAGAGGCTCCCCCTACATGTGTAGCTCCCTCTTTGGTTTTTTTGCTTCCCCTAGGACATTGATTCCTATAATGTCCCCTTGAGTTGCACTTGAAGCATATGATATGCTCCTTGCTCTTGATATTTGGGGAACCGGCATCCTTGACTTTTGGAGCCGGTGGAGCTTTCCTAATCTTCTTTGGGCACTTGCTCTTGTAGTGCCCAAATTCCCTACACTCAAAGCACATGATATTATTTTTATTTGAGATTGATGTGTTTGAGTTACCTAGTTCGGTGGTAGGTGCCGGAGTTGTATTTTGAGCTTCCTCATCTTGATTGGATGTTGAAGCTTCTTCTTGTTGCTCCGGTATGGAAGTTCTCTCCTCCCCCTCAATCCTTGAGGTGGATGCTTCTTCCACTTCCTCCACCAACCCGGAAATTGACTCCCTATCAACTTCCGATTCTACTTCCTCTTCCTCTTTGGATGTTGATGATCTCTCAACCTCCAAGTCCTCACTTCCTTGTGAAGATGATGCATTAGCCTCTTCGGTCTCTTCCTCTTGGACCATTGATGGGCTTTCATGGAGCTTTGCCAAATCGCTCCATAGCTCCTTAGCATCCATGCATTCACCTAGGCTACACAAGAATTCATTTGGAATTAAATCAAAAATGAATTTGATTACCTTCTTGTTTTTCTCGAATCTTTGGAGTTGATCTTCACTCCATCTCTTCTTCTTGAGGAAACCACCTTTTGGTCCTCTAGGATACTCAAATCCTTCCATTAATAGAGACCATTCCTCGAAGTCCCTCATCATCAAAAAATCTTCAATTCTTCTCTTCCAAGAATCGAAGCCTTCTTGTCCATATAATGAGTACGGGACCGGTGTGTTGATGTCCCAACCTAGCTTGTCTTGGAATTCCATCTTTACCCTCTAGCGTATTGCTCCCGGTTGTTAATCCGTTGAAGAGCCACCAGGCTCTGATACCACTTGTTGGGGATTTGAGGCCGCTAGAGGGGGGTGAATAGCGTAGATGACCGTACGTAGATGGAATTCTTTTGCGTTCGATCGTCTACAATCTTGTTAGCACAGTGGAATAGTAATAACAAATAAATATAACAAGACACACAATCACAACACGATCATATAACGTGGTTCGGAACCACACGGTTCCTACTCCACGGATTGAGCTCTAACGAGCTCTAGCGATGCCAATGCAATCACTAATCAATAAACTCCTTCTCGACAACAAGTCGGAGGTGGAGAAACCTCGTACACAAGATTACAACAATAATCTAAAGAAATACAAGTAAAGACAAAGGAAATGTAAAGAACACTTTACAAAACTAGGGTTTGAGCACTTTGCTTGTTGGTTGCTTGGATGAGGTTGAAGGGCCCTGAAATGCACCTGCAAATCGCCTTCAAATCGCCTCAAGAAAGCTCCCAAAAATCTGATCCTTCAATCTCCACGAACAGCTTCCTTTTATCTCGCGTCGGGCTGGATTTCCGCCTGGCAGTCGACTGCCATAAATCACAGTCGACTGCCAACACTGTAGATGTGAGACAACGGCTCAATCCACGTTGGACAAGTTCCAACGGGACTCTCACCAGTCGACTGCCAACATTGGCGCCGATCGCTAACGCCGTAGTCGATCGCCACGGCTACGGAGCGCTGTGCTCGACACTCGGATCGCGGTCGATCGCCATCCTTAGCGGCCGATCGCTCCCATGAGCGATCGATCGCCGAGCCCTCAAAGCTCTCAAACGGCAGTCGAACTCAAGTCGACTCCCGGTAGTCGAACCGGCCATAATACCAGTCGACTGCCAACCTCAAGAATGAGGTTTTAACCCAAGTATGGTGCCCCCATACTTGCTAGACCACCCTTAGCCTAGACCTAAGCCTTCTAGCCACCTCCATCAGCCTCACGCCTCTCGGATCCCTCCAAGTCATTCATGACTTGTTCATCCATCGCGCTAGTCTTCAGGTGCTTCCATCGGCTATGTCATGCTAACGGTGTCTACACCGCCAAGGCACATTGGACTTACGCTGCCAAGACTCCGCTTGGACTTTACGCCGCCAATATCAATCCCCTTGGACTTCCCAAATGCCAAGACTCAAGCTTGGACTTTCCCTTGCCAACCCATGTTGGACTTTCCATGCCAAGAACCCATGACTTGGACTTTACCTTGCCAAGACCCATGCTTGGACTTTCCCATAATCACATGGTCAACCCTGGTCAACCATCAAGTCAATTATAACCTGGATCGATTGTATAAACAATCTCCCCAACATATTAACCGACATCAATGTCCAACATCAATGTCAATCCTATGTCAAACATACTTTGTCAAACATACTTTGTCAAACATCAAAACATCACTCGAGTCAAACTCGAGTCTGGTCAATCGTGACCTGGGCCGATTGCACCAACAAGTCTGATAAGTGTCTATTTATTGGATGCCCCAAGGAAATGAGGGGTTACCAATTCTATCATCCCTTGGAACAAAAGGTGCTTGTTTCAAGAAATGTTGTATTTCTAGATAAAGAGTTTCTCTTGCAAGAAAACAGTGGGAATCAGGTTGAACTTGAGGAAGTTCAAGAAACTCCAATAGACACTAAAGAGACGTCTATATCGGACCACAGTCAATTATTCATGCTGATGAAATAATGACTAAACCTATCATTACACCACCTCTTCGCAAATTTGGTAGGTCACATAAGATTCCTGAGAGATATGGATTTCTCGTAAGTGAATCAAATGATGTGTTACTCATTGAGGATGAGGAACCTACTAGTTACGAAAAAGTTCTGAAAAGTTCAGAAATGGATAAATGACTAGTAGTCATGAAGTCGGAAATGAATTCAATGTATGAAAACCAAGTTTGGAACTTGGTGGATCCACCTAAAGGCATCACGCCTATTAGGTGCAAGTGGGTTTTCAAGAAGAAAACTGACATGGATGGTAATGTGATTACCTATAAAGCTAGATTGGTAGCAAAAGGTTATCATCAAAAGCAAGGTGTTGACTATGACGAGACTTTCTCACCAGTTGTCATGCTTAAATCTATTCGGATACTCCTGGCCATAGCAGCTCATTATGATTATGAGATATGGTAGATGCATGTGAAAATAACTTTCCTTAATGGAAACCTACATGAGGATGTGTATATGATACAACCCGAGGGTTTCACATTGGTTGAGAAAACCAAAGTATGCAAGCTTCAACGGTCCATTTATGGACTGAAGCAAGCATCCAGGAGTTGGAATATCCGTTTTGATGAGGTAATCAAAGAGTTTGATTTCTCACAAAATCCTCACAAACCTTGTGTGTACAAGAGGATTAGTGGGAGTGCGATCGTATTCCTAGTACTATTTGTCGATGACATATTAATCATAGGAAACGATATACCTATCTTACAGTCAGTCAAAGGTTGGTTATCCAAAATGTTCTCCATGAAAGACATGGGAGAAGCGACCTACATCCTCAGGATTAAGATCTATAGATATATATCGAAAAGGTTGCTTGGTCTTTCGCAATCTACATATATAGACAGAGTGCTAAAGCTGTTTAGCATATCTGAATCCAAAAAAGGTTATATACCCATGCGACAAGGGATTCACCTTTCAAAGTCTATGTGTCCTCGCACAGAAGACGAGAGGATTTGCATGAATAAGATTTCTTATGCGTCTGCAATAGGATCTATTATGTATGCTATGTTATGTACAAGGTTCGACGTATCATATACTCTGAGTGTCACGAGCAGATACCAGTCTGATCCAAGAATGGATCATTGGGTAGCTGTCAAGGCAATCCTTAAGTACTTGAGAAGAACTAAGGATATGTTCTTGGTATATGGAGAAAGTGATATGGTTACACGCGGGTATATGGATACTAGCTTCTAAACCAACAAGGATGACTCCAAGTCACAGTCTGGGTAAATATTCACACTGAATGGTGGCGCAGTGAGTTAAAAAAGTTTCAAACAAGATACAGTTGTCAATTCTACCGCGGAGACAAAATACATTGCAACTTCTGAAGCAACAAAGGAGGCAGTTTGGATCAAGAAGTTCATCTCCGAACTTAGGGTGGTTTCGTCCATTGTTGAAGCATTACTAGTTTACTACGATAACACTGGATCTATCGCACAAGCAAAGGAACCCAGGTCTCACCAATGATCCAAACACATGCTTCGGCGGAATAATATAATCAAAGAAATCATCAGTAGGAAAGAAATACAAATCGAGAAGATTCCCACATAAAGGAATCTAGCAGATCCTTTGACAAAGGCTCTATCACAAAGTAAGTTTGAGAGTCACGTCAAGGACTATGGTATTAGATACCATGGCAATTGACTTTAGGCCAAGTGGGAGTATGTTATGTTTGAGAGGTGTCCAAGGAAATCACCTTATGGTTGTACTATTTATTTGATAAATAAAGATTTACTATTTGAGTGCATATGTCATATGTATTTGATTGGATCTTAAACTCATTTATTGAATGTCCGCGATACGATTCATAGCATGAGAGAACTTGTGATTAGATCATAACTAGTGAGTATCTCTACATATGTAATTATGAATGTATTGAAATAATCCCTAATCAATGAATTAATGAGTTTGGACATCATCGATTCTTGGAGACTAGCACGTGTTATACTCCTTGGTTTATCCAAGCAGCTACTTCTTATGGTAACTAGTTTATTGGAGTAACCTGCTGTAAGACTTCACATGGTTCTCTGCATACAAGATATGTCAGTGAAGCTCTTACTGCAGCTCGAGTGCGAGTTTCCTTTGACTTGAGGTATTCAAGTCATCTTGGTCAAGGAGACTTATACTTTGACATCTTAGTCGATACATCTCTACGGAGGTGTGGGTACGGGATGATTGGGTATAAGTCGAAGTGCCCGATGGTGATTGAATAGCCAACAAAGGATTCACCACTCCTTGTGAGGAGATGTATACCCTATGTCACTCGTCAAGATTGTTACTTAAAGTCTTTGGCTAAAGAATTGCATGTCAAGAGTATAGTACTCTTGGATACATATCGAAGTAATTAGAATCCATTGGACGAGGAAGTAAGACTTGGGCTAGGTGTGACGTAGTCATCCTAGAAAAGACTGACACATAGACCATGTCCTGAACCAAGTGGGTATAAGATAAGTGAAAGAAACGAGACACGATTCACTGTAGTTGCTGAAGGGTTCAGAAATGGTTTCGAGATCAACCATTGATTTTTTAGTTAATTGGGGATCATGATATACTACTAGGTGCCACTCATGATCATTCCATAATTAATGGTTAATTATGGATGACCAACATAAACCGAGACCTATTAGGTCACACACACTACGAATCCTTCGAAGAGACTTAAAACGAGTTTGAGAATTAGATTCTCAAGATCGAGAGAGATTAAGTTTGGTTAGACCAAACACATAATAAATATGGAAATATTTGTCAAGTCGGAAATGCGAAAGGAGCACATCTTAAGAAGATGCGTTGGGCCTTAAGAGGTTTAATTATAAACCAAACCCATTTGGTTTTAATTAAAGGGTCCTCTTTTGGTTAAGGGCTCAATTAGGGTTTAATGGATGACATTAAGCCTTAATGGTTATGAGCTTAGGGATTTGATCCACTAACCTATAATCCATTAGGATTAGTCCCTATATAAAGGGTTATAAATGCTAAACCTAATGAATAGAAGTCCTTAAGGCCCTCTTTCCCAACCTAGCTGAACTCTCTACCCTCTTCCTTCTTCTTTGCCACCGACCCTAGTAAGGCTCCCTCTTGTTTAGGTCTGGCCAACTCCTCCCCAAGGAAGTGAACTCTGGCCAAGTCTTCCTCAAGGTGGATTGACCATTCGTCCAAGGCTTGGAACAAAGATTTCTTCCTTTGTGCCCTTGGCCGAACTTAGGAGAATTAGGGTTTGGTGTTCCGTCGGCCATCAAGGAAACAAGGGTTGTTTCAACCTCTTTAGAGGTTGGCCATACTAAGTTTTAGGGAACTTATTGTCGCTTATTGAAGCTTCAAAAATAGTGTCTAATTCTGACACAAATCAACAACCTTGCGAAGGTTGTTCGAGGACTTGTTTGTGTAGCAAAATGAGTCGGCGATTGCTCTCCGATCACCCGACCTTCTTGTTGGGAGTATGAGAAATACAATCAAAGTCTCACATTGATAAGACATGAAAATATCATGTGTTTATAAGATAAAAAGATATCTCCATTGGCATGAGGCCTTTGGGTAAAGCCCAAAAATAAAACCATGAGGACTTAGGCCCAAAGTGGACAATATCATGTCATTGTGGAGATATATGATTCTTATAGGCACTAACAATTGATATCAGAGTCATGGTTCATGTCAAGTCATGAACCTTGAATGAAGAAAGTAGAGCTCCCATGTCCGGATCAAGATAACCAAACACCAGGCAGGAAGTCCAATTAGGTCGGGAGGACCGAACAAGTGGCAGGAAGTCCAGTTAGGCTAGAAGGGTTGGACAACTGACAGAAAGTCCAGCTGGGTCAGGAGGACCAGACAGTTGGTAGGAAGTCCTGGTGGGTTGAGGATCGAACATCAAGCAGAAGAAGTCTTTCGAGGAAGGATAGGCTTGAGGGAGCTCAATGTGGTCCTTCGTTTGAGGGGGGGATTGTTGGGAGTATGAGGAATACAATCAAAGTCCCACATTGGTAAGACATGAAAAAGATCATGTGCTTATAAGATAAAAAGATATCTCTATTGGCATGAGGCCTTTTGGATAAAGTTCAAAAATAAAACCATGAGGGCTTAGGCCCAAAGTGGACAATATCATGTCATTGTGGAGATATATGATTCTTATAGGCACTAACACCTCTTGCTTTGTCTAGTAGTGAAGAGAAGGTAAACTTGTGGCTTTGAGAAGTCATCCCTCCGAAGATTCGACGTGGATATGAGTAGAGACGAAGCTCTGCTAGCGTCATACGATTGATGCCCTTTCGACTCGCCATCATCCGAAAGGTATACCTAAAGTAAATTTTGTTTTATTCTTGTTCTATGTAAAATTTTATTTGGCGGATATGTCTGCATGTGTTGTAATCATGCATGTGTGGGTGTGAGTCTTGTAATAATTTAGGAAATTATTATGTTTTTTTCTTCTGCTGCGTTCGTTTGTGAAACGACAAAATCACATCTACGTGTCAGTCGTAACCTAACATTCCTTGCCAAGATCCATTTGGACTTACACCACCAAAACTATATGCTTGGACTTTATGCTGCCAAAACTACATCCTTGGACTTTCCCATTGTCGAGCCTCAATGCTTGAACTTTCACTGCCAAAACTATATACACTTGGACTTACGTGGCCAAGACCATTCTTGGATTTCCAATTTCCAAGCATCCATACTTGGACTTTCCATTGCCAAGTATCCAAACTTGGACTTCCATGCTAAGACCATGCTTGGACTTTCCATGCCAAGATCATTCTTGGACTTTCCATACCAAGTATCTAAACTTGGACTTCCCCTCGAGTCTCACTCGAGTCTGGTCAACCTTGATCTGAGGTTTGATTGCTCCTACAATCTCCCTCAAATAATCTCTCCCATATGAATTTGGATATCCCAATTATCCATTATTCACATGGTAACATATTGTCAAACCATATTATCAAATCCATTGTCAAACATCAAAATCATACTCAAGTTCCACTCAAGTTTGGTCAACATTGACTCGAGGCCTATTGCACCAACAAACCTCTGTGCCAATTGGTACGCACACATAATTGCCATGTAGGAGGTGTAGAACCCAGTTTAGTCGCCACCTTAACATTCTATATTCCTTCCTCTTTCACACCATGTCAAGGATTCTGAATTTCAACTTCAGCAAGTCCATCAATGGGTTTCTGTCAAAACTCATTGATGCCCCTATCCACCTCCTATTCAACCCAATCTAAGTTCGTAAGTTTTCTGAACTCACCCTAGGTACAACCCTGCCCTAAGATCACAATCTCAAGGCTCGCATAGCCTTGCATAACTTGATTTCAAAATTTAGCCTCTGTGACAATTAGCACGCACACATAATTACTGTGTAGGAGGTGCATAACCCAGTTTGATCACCACCTAAACCTTCCATATCTCTTCCTTTGCCTCACCATGCCAAGGATTCTAAATTTCAACTCTGACAAGTCCATCAATTAGTTTCTGCCAAAACCCATTGATGGCTCTATCCACCTCCTATTCAACCCAATCTAAGTCTGTTAGTTTTCTGAACTCGCCTTGGGTCCAACCCTTCTCTAAGATCACAACCTCAAGGCTCGCATAGCCTGATTTCAAAATTCATCCTCTGTGCCAATTGACATGCACACATAATTGTCATGTAGGAGGCGCGAACCCAATTTGGTCGCCACCTAAACCTTCCATATTCCTTCCTCTGCCACTCCATGTCAAGGATTATGAATTTCAACTCCGCATTAAAATTAACATCGCATTCAAATCACAATATGGTGTTGATCTTGCAAGACCATCACAACTGTGGTGTTGATCTTGCAAGACCAACACCACTATGGTGCTGGTCTTGCAAGACTAACACCACCGTGGTGTTGGATTTGCAAGACCAGCACCATCGTGGTGTGGGATTTGCAAGACCAACACCATCGTGGTGCTGGTTTTGAAAAACTTGCACCACCATGCTGGTGCTGAACCCAGTTTGGTCCCCATATAAACCTTCCATATTCCTTCCTCTACCACACCATGTCAAGGATTCTAAATTTCACCTCCGACAGGTCCATCAATGGGTTTCTGTCAAACCCCATTGATGACCCTATTCACCTCCTATTCAACCCAATCCAAGCCTGTTAGTTTTCCAAATTGACCATGGGTCCAACCCTGCCTAAAGATCTCAACCTCAAGGCTCACTTAGCCTTGCACAACCTGATTTCAAAATTCAGCCTCTATGCTAATTGACACGCACACATAATTATCATGTAGGAGGCGCAGAATCCAGTTTTGTTGCCACCTTAACCTTCCATATTCCTTCCTCTGTTGCTTCATGTCAAGGATTCTGAAATTCAACTCCGCAGGTCCATCAATGGATTTATGCTAAAACCCATTGATGCCCCTATCCACCTCCTATTCAACCCAATCCAAGTCTGTTAGTTTACTGAACTCGCCCTGGGTCAAATTGCATAGCCTTGCACAACATGATTTCAAAGTTCAGCCTCTGTGCCAATTGGCACACACACATAATTGCCATGTAGGAGGCGTGGAACCCAATTTGGTCACCACCTAAACCTTCCATATTCCTTCCTCTGCCTCACCATGCCAAGGATTCTAATTTTCAACTCCGGCACGATGTTATTAATGCTTTTGAGTTGATATTTTTGGGTACATATAAACTTTGGGGCACTTTATAAACCTATAGCACTTGGAATGAATCCAATCGGAGCTCTCTAGGTTCATCAATAGATTTTGATTGAAACTCATTGATGAGCCTAGGGGATTTGGATTTTTTTAAAAATTGACATGTAATGAAACCAGGATAGTGCAATGAAGGTGTTTATGTTGTTTATGCCTAGTTTTGACATCCCTATGATAAGTTATGCATATGTGCCAATTGTTTTGAAGTTATAAACTTTGAAAACCTTCTTATAACTATTGTTAATGATTTTGAACTAATATTTTTTGGCACATATGAACTCTGGGCACTTCATAAACCTATAGCACTTGGAATAAGTCCAATTGGAGCTCTCTAGGTCCATAAATGGGTTTTGATCGAAACCCATTGATGGAGTTAGAGAGCTCCGATTGGACTCATTCAAAATGTTATAGGTTTCTGAAGTGTCTGATGAACGGTGTTTTGTCTTGGTACCGTTCCCAAATTAATTACCGAACCCTCTCACTACACTAATGCAGTATAGGGTAACTCGGGTCATATCCCATGTGAACTCAATGGTTGAACGTTTGTTTCTAAATAGAAGTAAAGTTGGGGGTTCCTACATTTATCAAAACAATTATTTGAAAATTAACCTAAGCCATCTAAGCAATGCAACCATGCATCGTATTGTCACTATACGATACATGATTAAACATCAATTGAAAACTAACCTAACAAACCCAAGCAATTCAACCATGCACCGCACTGTCACTATACGATACATTGATCAAATATTAACTGAAAACTAACCTAACAAACCTAATCAATTCAACCATGCACTGCACTGTCACTATACGATACAATGATCAAATATTAACGGAAAACTGACCTAACAAACCTAAGTAATTCAACCATGCACCGCACTATCACTACACGATACAATGGTTAAACAATTCTAATTAACATACATGACAATTAACCTTGCAGGAAATAAACCTAACTACCAATTAAAAATTACTTGAAAACTAACCTAATGTGCAAGAACAATTCAACCATGCCCCGTATTGTCACTATATGATACAATGATTAAATATTAATTGAAAACTAACCTAACACACTCAAGCAATTCAACCATGCACCGTACTGTTACTATACGATACAATGATCAAATATTAACTGAAAACTACTCTAACACAACTGAGCAATTCAACCATGCACCGCATTGTCACTATACGATACAATGATCAAACAATGCTAATTAATGGAAAGAACAATTAACCTTGTAGGAAATAAACCTAATTACCAAGTAAACTAAATAAATGATCAACAACAACTGATTAAACTCCAACTAACATCCAAACAAGCTGCTAATTAACTCCATAATAAATTACCACATGAAACATCAAATGAAACATTCAACTAAGCAACCAATTCAATTAACAAGTAATCATCCAAATGAAAATACAGAATAAACAGCAAACAAACAAACATAACCAAATAGAAGAATAAAAATTAACTGACAATTGTCCACAACTCCCGGAAAGGAGCCACCCTCTCCGGTGACCCACGATAGTGTTGGACAACTCCTAACGACGTCAATGGAAAGGATCTCTTGTCGGAATGTCCCTCTGACAAGAGCTGGAAGGAATGACCATGGCTCACTGCTCCGGCGATGGATGGCGGAGCTGCCCAATCATTGCAGCCAGTGGATGAATCTGGGGAGGTGAAATGGTCGAATCATGGCCGCGGAAAGGGAAGGAACTGGAGTTGTGACCGTCTACAGGTCTTCACCAGCGCTGGATTGGCAATCTACCGTCGAAAATGAGGAGATCTAGAGGCTTCTGGAGCTGGGAAAGGTTGATGCCGAATCATGGCAGTAGTAGATAAACTCCACCTTTCGAATTATGTCCAGTCGAGTCTTCTCAGCTCCAATCGCTAGGCATTGAAGAGCTAGCTGGTGAAGATGACCGAAGATCCATTCTGCTCGGTGAAGCTGTCATCTGCCCAACCTCAGAACTCAGCTCCGCCAAAAACAGAAAGGACTTCGGATGGACAGAAGGTGGAGGATTGTCGTTGATCAGCTGTCAAAACTATCGCTAACCCGCTGTGGAGGTGAAGTCGTCGGCTGCCCGCGCACGATGAGGAAGAAAAAGTGTGACACTGAAGCTTCTATCGCTAATTCCTAGTGTGTGAGAAGTTGTTGAATTTCTTTAGTTGTTTTTCCTTGGTCGTCCGTGTTGGGGATCGATTGGCCGGCTAGAGGGGGGTGAATAGCCCTCGTTCGTTGGATGTCGTATTTTGCTCGTCTACGAAAACGTTAGCGCAAGCGGAAGCAATAAACTAAGACAAGCAAATAGAAATAAAACAAAGACAATACAAACACGGAGATATAACGTGGTTCACGGCTACGCCGCTAATCCACGGTCCGATTCGTCCATGGTGAATCACTCCGCAATCTATCCACTAGATCTCTCCTTTGCACAAAGCTAGGTGGAGGTAACCTCTTTACAATCTCTCTTCTTACAATAGAATGGAGATAAAACTAGTAAGAAGAGTGGAAGAACACTTAGAGCACTTTGGGAGCAATTTAGAGCATAAGCATTAGGCCCCCAAAGCCCCAACCCTTTCCTTTTTATAGAGGAAGAGGGTTTCTTCCCGTTGACACAGGAGCAGTCGACTGATGGCACCCATCAGTCGACTGGTGCTGTAGCCGTTGCCCAATAACGGCCGCTTTCCACGTTGGATACTATCCAACGGTACTGACATCAGTCGACTGATGGCACCCATCAGTCGACTGATGTCAACCAGTCGAGTCCTCAACGAGGTCGACTCCATTCTGCTGCGGTGCGCGGTGACAATCAATCGTCGCCCTTGGCCGATCGAGATCATCATCGCCCATCATGCCGGCAATGATCGATCAACTTGATTCAGCCACATTAGACCAATCGATCGAACCATCGACTCAGAGCGATCATTGCCATGACATGGCGGTCGGATCGGTGTCGAAAAACCATCCGGACACTTGGCCAAATGGCCAAGTTTCACCTAAGAGCTACCCTTCCCGGGTTACAATCGCTCACTCTCATCCCTGAGTCCTCGCCCGGTTCTCTTCATTCGCGCCACGCCCTCGGCGATCGCGCGGCTCGCAATGCTCCTTCGCGTCTCTTGCCTCAAGTCTACTTCCTCCGGCTTCACTCCAAGCTTCTCGTCCGGCGGTCCCTCGGATGCTCCAAGCGCACGGCTTCCGCAAAGCTATCCTTCACCGACTCAAGGCACGAGTCATGAGATGTGAAACTCGCCATGGCTCTATGTGCGAATTACTAAGTCCTGCACGACTTCAACGCACATATCAAATCAACATATCAAACTAACTTAAACCCTTTGCCACACCATCAAAACCATATTACGGTAAGAGATTGCCCTAACAATCTCCCCCTTTTTGATGTGTGGCAATCCGTTTAAGTTAGGTAAAAACATTTGATATAAGTTTTAAAGGAAAGAATGCATGTAAACATAAACATGATATAGCAACATGCAACTCCCCCTTAATCCATGAAACTCTCTATGTAAATTTCTCCCTATCATAAATTTCTCCCCCTTTTATAATTAACTTAAACATAATATTTTCTCCCCCTTTGACACCATCAAAAAGATTATCACTAAGTTAAAAACACATGGCATCAAGTCTCATAGAAAGAAAATACCACAAGTTGATTTAAAATTGGAATTCAGCCTTTACTGGTCTGATATTCACGCCATCAGTCGACTGGTTCAGATACCAGTCGACTGGCACGTGAATTTCGGGATTTTCTGATTTTCAGACCGAATTTCAGAAATGCATTAAAAATTCCAGAAAATTCAAAAAATCATGAAATTTGGGGAACACATTTCTTTTAAGTATATCTATCAGTGAAAAATATGTTTTCATGAAAAATCATTATATTTCCACGTATTTGCCAAAAATCCAAAAGCTTTTAAAACTACTAGGTTTTTGATCATAAGAGTATCCATTTTAACACCTAGTCTTGCATCCAATTGTTTCAAAACATGAATACATGTATTTTAAAGTAAAAAATTGTTTTGAAAACATATGAAATATCCAACCATGATCTTTGGGCAATATGTCTATGAATTAAACATAAGCCTTCCCCATGATTGGTCTATTATGTTGGTGCAACAATGCTCCAAGCATTTATATGTTTTGATGTTTAGCTAATCATCTAAGTTAGGCAATATCTTGTGATCTAATTACGAATGTGTTTAAGTGACAGGGAAATCCAAGGATGAAGTACTTGGTAAAAGGAAGTCCAAGTATGTTCTTGGCAAAGGAAGTCCAAGGGATGGACTTGGCGGCATAAGACCAAGCTTGTAGTCTTGGCAGCATAAAGTCCAAAGTGAACCTTGGCAAAGGAAGTCCAAAGTAAAGTCTTGGCAGCATAAGTCCAAGCTTGTAGTCTTGGCGGCGTAAAGTCCAAGCATTTGGCAACCCAAGACATGACGAAACCGAAGGAAGCTCTTGGAAGCGGCGAAGGATGAACAAGTCGCGGACTCGGAGGGATCCTGAAGGCGCAAGGCTTATTGAGGAGCTAGAAGGTTAAGTCTAGGTCTAGGGTATAAAATCAAGTATGAATTACTCATACTTGATGAGTATCGATCGGCAGTCAGGCGTTCGATCGAGTCGAATGAAACCACGACCATCGATCGATGGCGTGATCAGATCGATCGGTGATTCTGCGATCGATCGTGAAAATATGATCGATCGGTGATCAAGAAAAATATCGCCGCAGAATACAGTCACTCATTCTCGTGATCACTCGTCGATCACCCCATCGATCGATGGAGGGATCGTCGGTGATCACGGCGTTGGAGATTGCGGCTACGAATCTCCGTGGAGATCGCGTTTCAGAAGCCGTTGGCTTCGGCGGCAGTCGACTGATGGCATGCATCAGTCGACTGATCGACGCCCAACGGAAAAAATAGCCCCTCTTCTATAAAAAGGGGCCATAGGGAGCTTAGTGGAGCTAGTGCTCTTAATCCTAACTACATCCTCGTGCTCACCAAGCTTCCTAAGTGTTTTTAGTGATTCAAAACCTCCTCTTCTCTTGTTCTTGATCATCCATCATTGTAAAGAAGAGGAGATCATTGTAAGAAAGGTTTCTCCACCTTGGTTCATCCAAAGGAGAAGATAGTGAAGCTTGGCTAGGACTAATCTACCTTACGGATTGCCGTGGAGTAGGAGCGTCATCTCCAAACCACGTAACATCGGGTGTTAGCATTGGTTTCGTATTTATTTTTGTATTGCTTCAGCTAACTTGTTGTTAGAATCGAAGAAACGCTAATCACCCCCCCCTCTAGCCGTTCCAAGGGTCCTAACAAGTGGTATCAGAGCCCAGATTGCTTGGAAGATCTCACCATCAACCAAGGCATCAATGGCTCTTCAAGAGGGATATAGCATCGCCAAGCCACCACTCTTCGATGGGAGTCACTTCGCATATTGGAAAGGTAGGATGAAATACTATTTAATGAGTAATATTGAAATTTGGCATAGTGTTGTAGATGGCTTCAAGGAACCGGTGGATGAACGTGGAAACCCTATTCCGAGCAAGGATTGGACAAGAGAAATGAATAGGAGTTTCGAGTCAAATGCAAAAGCGGTACTCACCATCCAATGTGGGATTACCATGGAGCAACTTAACAAGGTGGGACCTTTCGAATCCGCCAAGGAATTATGGGAAAAGCTCATTGAGCTAAATGAAGGTTCCAAGGAATCAAAGAGGGCCAAGAAGGACCTATTGATTGGACAACTTCAAGCCTTCCAAATGAAGATGCATGAAACCGTAAGTCAAATGCATGGAAGGTTCAAAGAAATTGTTAACGGACTCCATATCATAGGTGAGCGAGTTGACAATCGGGATTTGGTAAGGTATATTTTACAAGCATTCCCTAGAAATTCTTTATGGACTTCTATAGTTGATGCAATTAAGGTAACTAGAGATTTATCTCAAATTAAAATTGATGAATTGTTTTGTGAGTTTGAATTACATGAGCAAACTAACATGTCCTCTAAGGAAAGGGGTTTAGCTCTATTCGTTGAAAAGAAGGACAAGAAAGAAAAGAAGAAGAAGGAAAGAAAAGAAGCATCATCATCATCCGAGTCGGAGGATGAGTCAAGTAGTGATGGAGACTCATCTAGTGAAATGGCATATTTTCAAGAAGCTTTATAGGAAGTCAAGAGAGTTCAAGAATAGAGAAGCAAGGAAGGGTCTCATTCCTCAAAAGGTAAATTTAATGGTAATTCAAGTTTTAATAATAATGTGATTTGCCATGCTTGCAACAAGAAGGGGCACATAAAGCCGAATTGCCCGGAGCTAAAAAAAAATGAGGAAAAAGAGAAGTAAATGAAGGACAAAAAGGACAAGAAGAAGAAGGAGGCCATGGTGGCTCAAACCACATGGGACACACCAAGCATTGAAGACTCTTCCTCCGATGATGAGCTTTGCCATCACACGCCATGTGGCACTCATGGCCCTAGGAGATGATTCGAGCACCTCAAGCCAAGAAGATTCCTCAAGCGATGAATCGTCATCTAGTGACGATGAGGTAATGAACTCTCCTAAGGTTAAGCTCCTTTATAAATCAATTGCCTATCTTAAAGAAGCTCTAGATAAGTCAAAATCTAAGGTTAAAAGCATGAAGGTAGAACTAAAAGCCATTAGAAATGAAAAACCCTCACATATTGACTCTTGCATGCTTAAAGAAGAAAATGATAAACTTAAGGATGAGGTTAGTGAATTAAAAGCATGTTTAGAAAAATTTTCAAATGGCTCAAAGTGTCTTGACATGATTCTTAGTAGGCAAAGAGCCGTTTATAACAAGGCCAGTTTAGGATATAAGCCAAAAGAAAAAGAAGTTGCGTATATTTCATTAATTAATAGGAGAGCAACCATTAAGGGTAAGGTTAAGAAAGCTTGGGTACCTAAGAAGTTTTTACTTAATGTTACCGGTCCAAATGTTTGGGTACCAAAAGCTTGTGTTTTTCATGTGATTTAGGTAGGAGAGCGAGGTATGTGGATTGTGGATAGCGGTTGCTCAACACATATGACCGGGGATGTGAGCAAGTTCTCCACAATTAAATATGTGAAGAAGGGAGCGGTGTCTTTTGGGAATAGTGGAAAACTCAAGATATTAGGTAGAGGTACAATTGAGGTATCCCCTAAAATTGTTATTCACAAAGTATTGCTAGTCGAAAATATGAAATTTAATTTATTAAGTGTTAGTCAACTTTGTGATGCAAACTATCATGTCTCTTTTGAATCCTCTAAATGCATGATTAGACACAAGAAATTAAATGATTGTATGTTAGTTGGATATAGGAAATCAAACATCTATTATGTTGATCTTTCATATGCTTCTAACATTTCTACTAAGTGTTTGGTTGCAAAAGAAGAGGAAAGTTGGCTATGGCATAGAAGATTGGGGCATATCAACATGAAAAACATAGCCAAGGTAGCCAAGATGGAGTTGGTCAAAGGGCTACCAAAGATCAAATATGTCAAGAACAAATTGTGTGATGCATGCCAAGAAGGAAAACAAACAAAGGCATCACACAAAGGTAAAACCCTGACCAATACTTCTTTACCATTAGAATTATTGCATCTTGACTTATTTGATTGCCATAGTACTCCATCTTTAAATGGTAATAAATATTGTTTGGTTATAGTAGATGACTTTTCTAGGTATACTTGGGTCTATTTTATGAAACATAAGGATGATACCTTAGAAATAATCATAGGATTTAGTAAAAGGGTTGAAAATGAAAAGAGTCTCAAAATCAACCGGATCCGTAGTGATCATGGTGGTGAATTTGAAAATCTAAAATTTTCACAATTTTGTTTAGAGCAAGGGTACAAGCATGAGTTCTCTTGTCCTAGAACACCCCAACAAAATGGGGTGGTGGAAAGGAGAAATCGTGCCCTACAAGAGGCGGCTAGGACTATGCTTAATGCATATTCTCTACCTAGCTACTTGTGGGCGGAAGCGGTTAATACCGCTTGCTATATCCAAAATAGGGTTCAAATCCATAGGTTTTTGGAAAAAACACCATTTGAATTATGGAATGGGACTATACTCACAATTCATTATTTCAAAGTCTTAAGTGTAAAGTTTATATTCTAAACACCAAAGATAACTTAGGAAAATTTGAATCAAAAGCGGATGAGGGAATCCTAGTTGGATACTCATCCACAAGTAGAGGGTATAGAGTCTACAATAAGAGAACCAAAGGGATTGAGGAGTCTTCCAATGTTCAATTTGATGAAACTACTAGTACCTACCCTAGAAAGTCCTCCATTGATAAGGATATTAATGACAATAATCAAGACATTACCCAAAAACTTCAAAATTTGACCATTAGGGGTAATGATCAAGGGGGAGGAAGAGGAGACTCCGATGATGAAAGAAGGGTGGAAGATAACAATGATCAAATTGAAATCCCATCTAGAAACCTAAGAATTCATCGAGACCATCCGCTTGACCAAGTAGTAGGAGATCTATCTCAAGGAGTAAGAACTAGGTCATTTCATAGACCTCCTACTAGTCAAGTTGCTCTTATCTCACAAATTGAGCCCAAATCAATCAATGATGCATTACATGATCCGGATTGGATTTTGGCAATGCAAGATGAATTGGCTCAATTTGAGAGAAGTCAAGTGTGGGAATTAGTGCCTAGACCAAATAATAGCACCATAATTACTACAAGATGGGTCTTTAGGAATAAGCTAGATGATCAAGGAAATATCACTAGAAATAAGGCTAGGTTGGTTGCTAGGGGATTCAATCAAGTTGAGGGGCTTGACTATGATGAAACTTATGCCCCGGTTGCAAGGTTAGAATCTATTAGGATACTCTTAGGGTATGCTTCCTTCATGGGATTTAAACTTTACCAAATGGATGTTAAATCGGCATTCTTAAATGGTTTTATTAAGGAGGAAGTATATGTAGAGCAACCACCCGGATTTGAGAACATAGATTATCCAAATCATGTATGTAAGCTTAGGAAAGCATTATATGGGTTAAAACAAGCTCCCCGGGCATGGTATGAAAGATTGTCATCCTTCTTAATTTCTAAGGATTTTAGAAGAGGCCAAATAGATCAAACCTTGTTTATAAAGTCAACGTTAAAAGATATATTCATAGCCCAAGTATATGTTGATGATATCATTTTTGGGTCAACAAATGATGATCTTCTTCAAGACTTTATAAAAAATATGGAAAATGAATTTGAAATGAGTTTGGTTGGAGAGCTTACCTTTTTCCTAGGTTTACAAGTCAAACAAACCAATGAGGGTATTCATATTTATCAAACCAAATATGCAAATGAAATGATCAAGAAATTTGGTTTGGAAAATGCCAAAATTGTAACCACTCCTATGGCCACTAGCACTAGAATAGATAGTGATCATGAAGGTAAATCAATTGATCTTAAATTGTATAGGAGTATGATTGGTAGCTTACTATACCTAACCGCTAGTAGACCCGACATTTTATTTGCGGTAGGTATGTGTGCAAGATACCAATCTTGTGCCAAAGAATCACATTTGGTAGTCACAAAAAGAATATTAAGATATATTAAAGGCACCCTAAATGTAGGACTTTGGTATCTTAGGACTAAGTCATTTGAATTGCTTGGTTATACCGATTCTGATTATGCCGGGTGCAAATTGGATAGGAAGAGTACTAGTGGTGGATGCCAATTTCTTGGGTCCTCCCTAGTTAGTTGGAGTAGTAGGAAGCAACATTGTGTTGCTTTATCAACCACCGAAGCCGAATATGTGGCTATGGGTGGTTGTGTAGCTCAATTACTTTGGATGAGACATACTCTTGTAGACTATGAGCTACACTTCTCTAACATCAGAGTTTATTGTGATAATGTGAGTACCATCAACTTGACCAAAAATCCGATATCACTCTAGGACCAAGCACATTGAAGTGAAACATCACTTCATAAGAGATCATGTGGCAAGAGGGACATTGAGCTTAATTATGTAGAATCTAAGTCCAATCTTGATATCTTCACCAAAGCTCTTCCCAAAATGAATTTTCATCTTTAAGGAGAGAGTTTGGTGTATGTGCTTCAGAGAGTAAAATTCTAGGTTTGCATGATCCCATGTTTATATGTTATCTTTATACCTTGATACATCTCACAAAAAGCCTTAAGAAACCTTGATTTTTATATTGAGACACTTAGAACCATGTGAGATGATAGGGAAGGTGTACTTGGCTCATCATGCTTGTTATGATGCATTACTATGAGCCAATGACACACCTAGAGACATAAATACCTTATGGACCAACCATTGGGAAGGCTTGTATTCAAGTAATGAGTACATAGCTCTAAGAACATGGTTGGAAATTCCAAATCATATATATTTTAAACTATGATCATTATATTTTGGAAAACAAGTAAATCACAAATGTGATACAAAGGTTGAAAATTCTTTAGAACTTTTGTAAGTTTCCAAATTTGTATCAATCTTGGAATATGGAAAACATATATTTTTCAAATTATTTTTCCTTAATAAAGTATGATTTCAGAAATGTGTACGCAAAATTTCGTGATTTTTTGAGATTTTTGGAATTTCTACCGCATTTAAAATGCAAAAGGTCAAATTTCGATTTCAGCGTAGTGGCCGATCGTTCGTATATCACTGGGTTTTCTGATAATAAGCTCCATTTTCTGATATTTGGTGTATTTTTGATGTCCTAACACTCTAGTATGATAATATTCGTATAAGCGAGTTTTAGAATGTATCTGATGGTTTAGGGGGAGTTTCAATAAATTCTATCCTTTTATCCCCAAAACCATTGTTGGTGCAAAGTTAGGATTTAACTTTTGAATTTTAGATTATGCTTTGCTTCAAATATAATTTACATCCTATCTTGGATTAAGGGGGAGCTTAATTTCGATCTAATACCTTAGTCCAAGATCCAACATTCTTAATTCTTTCATCCTTCTCTTTTTGATGTATGTCAAAGGGGGAGAAGGAATGCTTAAGTTAGATGATTATGTGTGTATCTTTAAAGACCTAACTTAAATGATTGTCAAACATCAAAAAGGGAGAGATTGTTGGTGCAACAATGCTCCAAGCATTTATATGTTTTGATGTTTGGCTAATCATCTAAGTTAGGCAATATCTTGTGATCTAATTACGAATGTGTTTAAGTGACAGGGAAATCCAAGGATGAAGTACTTGGTAAAAGGAAGTCCAAGTATGTTCTTGGCAAAGGAAGTCCAAGGGATGGACTTGGCGGCATAAGACCAAGCTTGTAGTCTTGGCAGCATAAAGTCCAAAGTGAACCTTGGCAAAGGAAGTCCAAAGTAAAGTCTTGGCAGCATAAGTCCAAGCTTGTAGTCTTGGCGGCGTAAAGTCCAAGCATTTGGCAACCCAAGACATGACGAAACCGAAGGAAACTCTTGGAAGCGAAGCGCAAAGGATGAACAAGTCGCGGACTCGGAGGGATCCTGAAGGCGCAAGGCTTATTGAGGAGCTAGAAGGTTAAGTCTAGGTCTAGGGTATAAAATCAAGTATGAATTACTCATACTTGATGAGTATCGATCAGTCAGCGTCGGTGAGTCGAATGAAACCACGACCATCGGATCATTGGCGTGATCGATCGGGCCGATCGATGCGATCGATCAAAATACGATCAGTCGACTAATCAAGAAAAATATCGCCACGAGATCTCTCACTCATTCCGCTGGTGATCACTCGGTCGATCACCCCATCGATCGGCCGATGATGGAGGGATCGATCGATCACTGGCTGTTGGAGATTGCGGCTACGAATCTCCACGCGGAGATCGCGCGGCCGTTGGGCCGGCAATGATCGATGGCATGCATCAGTCGACTGATCGACACCCAACGGGAAAAACAGCCCCTCTTCTATAAAAAGGGGCCATAGGGAGCTTAGTGGAGCTAGTGCTCTTAATCCTAACTACATCCTCGTGCTCACCAAGCTTCCTAATTGTTTTTAGTGATTCAAAACCTCCTCTTCTCTTGTTCTTGATCATCCATCATTGTAAAGAAGAGGAGATCATTGTAAGAAAGGTTTCTCCACCTTGGTTCATCCAAAGGAGAAGATAGTGAAGCTTGGCTAGGACTAATCCACCTTACGGATTGCCGTGGAGTAGGAGCGTCATCTCCGAACCACGTAACATCGGGTGTTAGCATTGGTTTCGTATTTCTTATTCGTATTCATTTTTGTATTGCTTCCGCTAACTTGTTGTTAGAATCGAAGAAACGGTAATCACCCCCCCCCTCTAGCCGTTCCAAGGGTCCTAACATATTATTGCTATTTTGATACTTTAAATGACCATCTAAATGCCATAGGCATTAGTGAACATTTGTATCATCCTAACATCTCACCCATGCTAAGTTTGCAATCAAGTTAGCCTATTGTGAGTGTGAGATGCATCCTAGGGGGTATTTGTGCATACTTAACCAATATATTCATGCAATTCTATCAAGGTTAAGTATCAACCTAACATCCATCATGATCATAAAGGCATATATGAATGAATTCTACATTATGATCATGAAACTCATGTATTCATCAAATAATAGTCATGCATTAGGTATTATATGATGATAATAAATAAAGTATTACCTAAAGCATGATTCAAACCTATTTCTTATGATAACGTGCCAAATTTCAAAAACATAAATCATGATTGTAAACATCCATAGCAATTACAGTAATCATCATGATTTAAGCATTATTATCTATTTATGGGTACGTTATCATCACCCAACACTATCTAAAAAATGTTGTCCCGTCATCCTAAGTCAACCAAAATATGATATAGGTTAGGTCCATGTGGTTGACTACTCTAAGGTTATTCTAACCCTTAAGGATGGATTTTGGAACCCAAAATAAGTTCTTTCCTATTGGATTCACTAGATATTCCTTGGGGATCCATTTTCTAGCAATTACTTTCTTTTTATCTTGTCCCCTAGCTATTAGACATTTGTAGGCTTTTTCATTTTTCTTCTCTTTGTATCCTAGGCCTTTTTTGTTAAAACTTGCTTTTTGGCTCCCTATGATCATATTTAATGTGTTGGAGCCAATAGTGAATTTCTCTAGGGCTTTGGTTAAATAATCTACCTTTTCCCTTAATGCCCTATTTTCCTCTATGCATGCATCATTAACATCCAAAGGCATATAATCATGTGAGCATGCATCATCATGGCAAGAAGAAGCATTATCATTTAAGCATGCATTTTCTAGCTTATTTTCCAATGCCTTAATTTTATCTAGCATGCTCTTATTTTTCTTTTTCATGCCAAATAAGTCCTTAGTTAAACTAGAAATTATGGAAACTATTTTCTTAGGAGAGGCTTTCGTTACCATAGTTTCCATGTCCTCTTCTTCTTCTTCGGATGATGAGGATGTAGAAGCTCCCCCTTCATTTGAGCTCTCCCCACTTGAGCTTGATTCTTCATTTGAGGAGGAGGAGCAATCCGAGTCATGAAGAGCCATTAGTGCTAGGTTGGAGTAGACATGTTCTTCTTCTTCGGATGAGGAGGATGAAGCAACATCATCCCATGTCTTGGCTTTGAGTGCCATTGCCTTCCCTTTTCCTTTTGCCTTCTTTTCTTCTTCCTTTCTCTTGCTCCCCTTCTTCTTCCTCTTTTCTTCTTTCTTTTTCTTCTCTTCCTTGCTCTTGTTTAGGAGGGGACAATTATCCCTTATATGTCCCTCTCCTTGGCAATTATAACATATGACCTTCTCCCTTGGTCTTCTATTCCTGTCATGAGATTTGTCAAATCTAAAATTCTTAAATGCACGCCTTACCTTCCTTACCATGTAGGCTTCTTCCGTGCTATCCATGGAGGAGGTAGAGGCTTCATCAGATGAGGAGGAGGGGACTTCCATCTTCTTCTTCCCCTTGTTTGCCAACAAAGCTACTCCCCTTGAATTTTGGACTCTAGGCTCTTCTTGTATTCCTTCTAGCCTTGTCTCATGAAGCTCCATGGTTGAAAAGAATTCCTCCAAGGTGCTCACTTCTAGGTTCTTGGAGATGTAAAATGAGTCCACCATGGAGCTCCATTTTGAGGACCGGGGAAAGGCATCTATGGCCTTCATTACCATATCCCGGTTTGATAGCTTCTCACCTACACTTGTTAGCCCAATTAATATTTCTTTAATTCTAGAATGTAGGGAAGTTACCTTTTCTCCCTTTTCAAGCTTAATATTTGATAGTTGGGAGCGGAGGAGGTCTCTTCTTGCTAGCTTAACCTCCGAGGTACCTTCATGAAGCTCTACTAGCTTCTCCCATATCTCCTTAGCACTAGAACATTCCCCTATCCTATTGACTTCTTGTTGGGGAAGGACATTGTATAGGTGGTGCTTGGCCTTTGAATTCGCCAAGTATTCTTCTCTTTGCCTTTTGCTCCACCTCGATTTCTCCAATGGCTCCCCATTTTCGTTCCTAGGCAACTCGAAACCGTTTTCCATAATTAACAATATTTCAAAGTCGGTTTCGAAGAATACCTCCATTCTCTTTTTCCACCAAGAGAATTCGCCGTGGAACTTCGGTGGGTGGATGTTTGAGCCGGCCATCTTTAGATGAAGTGTTTGTTGCGGCAGTTAGTCCTCGACAAACGACTTGGCTCTGATACCACTTGTTGGGGATCGATTGGCCGGCTAGAGGGGGGTGAATAGCCCTCGTTCGTTGGATGTCGTATTTTGCTCGTCTACGAAAACGTTAGCGCAAGCGGAAGCAATAAACTAAGACAAGCAAATAGAAATAAAACAAAGACAATACAAACACGGAGATATAACGTGGTTCACGGCTACGCCGCTAATCCACGGTCCGATTCGTCCACGGTGAATCACTCCGCAATCTATCCACTAGATCTCTCCTTTGCACAAAGCTAGGTGGAGGTAACCTCTTTACAATCTCTCTTCTTACAATAGAATGGAGATAAAACTAGTAAGAAGAGTGGAAGAACACTTAGAGCACTTTGGGAGCAATTTAGAGCATTAGCATTAAAGCCCCCAACCCTTTCCTTTTATAGAGGAAGAGGGTTTCTTCCGTTGACACGAGGCGATCGGTGATGGCACCCATCGATCGAGTGTAGTGCTGCCCAATAACTAGCTTTCCACGTTGGATACTATCCATCCAGATCGCATCGATCGTGATGGCACCCATCGATCCGATGTCAACCTCGAGTCCTCAACGAGGTCGACTCCATTCTGTGCTCGTACGCGGTGACATCGATCCGGCCGTCCCTTGGCGATCGGTGATACCATCGATCGCCGCATGTCGGCAATGATCGATCAACTTGATTCAGTCACATTAGACCAGTCGATCGAACCATCGACTCAGAGCAGTCGACTGCCATGACATGGCAGTCGACTGGTGTCGGGAAAACCCATCCGACACTTGGCCAAATGGCCAAGTTTCACCTAAGAGCTACCCTTCCCGGGTTACAATCGCTCACTCTCATCCCTCGGAGTCCCTCGCCTTCGAAGTTCTCTTCGTTCGCGGCCACGTCCCTCGGCAGCATCAGGCGCACGGCTCTGCAATGCTCCTTCGCGTCTCTTGCCTCGAAGTCTACTTCCTCCGGCTTCACTCCAAGCTTCTCGTCCGGCGGTCCCTCGGATGCTCCAAGCGCACGGCTTCCGCAAAGCTATCCTTCACCGACTCAAGGCACGAGTCATGAGATGTGAAACTCGCCATGGCTCTATGTGCGAATTACTAAGTCCTGCACGACTTCAACGCACATATCAAATCAACATATCAAACTAACTTAAACCCTTTGTCACACCATCAAAACCATATTACGGCAAGAGATTGCCCTAACAGTCCGATCGCATGCCCCTGATCTTAGTCGTCCATGGTTTTAATTAATCTAATTAATCTTTTCCCTAAGTAGGCTGATCGCTAAAATCCAATGGTTGCGATCGCTTTGGATCCGGATCTACGACTATGATTGCTCCAATTAGGCCCTCTTTTCATGTTTCCTACAAAATCACATGCAATTCGTGAAAAATACTGAAATTATAGGAATTAACGTAATTAATCGCAAATAGACTCAATATGTAAATACATACTGAATAACAATAATTACCCCACCAAAGAGCCTAAAATATCTAATCCATAAATTAAAACAGCACAATAAAAATGAAGCTATCAATGTCCCAGAGTTTATATATACCCAAAAATATCAGCTCAAAATCATTAGAAACATTGTCCAATACCATGGTGTTGGTCTTGCAAGACTAGAACTACCATGGTACTGGTCTTGCAAATCCATCACCACCATGGCACTGGATTTGCAAATTTCAGCACATGATGTTGGTCTTGCAAGACCAGCACCACTATGGTGTTGTTATTCAAAAACCAACACTATGATGGTGTTGGATTCGCAAAACCAGCACCATGGTGGTGTTGGTCTTGTAAGACCAGAACCATGGTGTTGGTGGGTGCAAGATCAGTATCCTGACGTGTTGGTGGGTGCAAGATCAGTATCCCACAAGCCCAACTTGACTCTTTTTATGCCAGGACATGGTCGAAGTGATCGAAGGTGTTTGAATAGTCTATAAAGGATTCACCACTCCTTGCGAGGAGATGTATACCCATGGCCTCTCGTCGGATTGTTACTAAAGTCTTTGGCCAAAGCATTACATGTTTAGAGTAAGGTACTCTTGGATACATGTGCAGTAACTAGAATCCGTAGGATGAGGAAATGATATTTGGGCTAGGTGTGACGTAGTCAACCTAGTGGGGACTGACACTATAGACCATGTTCTAAACCAAGTGGGTATAAGATGAGTGAAGGGAATGGGGCACGATTCATTATAGCTGCTGAAGGGTTTCAGAAATAGTTCTGGATCAACCGTTGATCTTTTCGATTAATTGGGGATCATGATGTACTACTAGGTGCCACTCATGATCATTCTATAATTAATGGTTAATTATAGACGACCAACATAAACCGAGAACCTATTTGGTCACACGCACAATGAGCGTAATTCGAAGGATTTAAAACGAGCTTGAGAATGAGATTCTCAGACCGAGAGAAACTAGGTTTGGTTGGACCAAACAAGGAGCGAGCATGAAATCGTTTCAGTCGCAATGGAAGCGTGAATGGGCCGTGTCTTATGAAGACATGATGGATGAATCAAATTGGTTTGGTTCTAATCCAATGGTGGAGAATAAACCAAAGGGGTTTGGTTTGTTTTAAACGAATGAACCAAAGTTAGTTCGGTTCATTTTAACTTAAAATAGATCAAATCAGTTTGGTTTATTTTAACTTAAGTTAATGGAACAGGTTAACGGGTTTTGGTTATGAACCAATAACCATTAGGAGAATTTGTTCTCTATAAAATAGGGCTTAAGAGTTTTGTGAAAACCTAATCTAAGCAACCCCAAAGTTGCCGCCCCCCCGTCTCCTTCTCCTCTTGTGGTCGGCGCCCAAACCCTAGCCGCCGCCCACCCTTGTGCCGCCATCCAAGTTGTTGCCGACGTCCAAGCTTCAGCTGGCGATCCTCCGACAACCCTCCGGTGATTCTCCTTGGCTTCGGTGACTAAGGACTAGCTGGCCCTCTTCCCTTTGGCTAGCGCTAACTCCTCCACCAAGCTGTCCAGTTTTCTGGACAGCTTGTTTCCTTCGTGTCGGAGCGTCGTTTGGACGACGTTTGGAGCTCCAATAGCGGCTACTTTGCCGGGGATTCGATCTCCGATAATCCTCATATGTGGAGGACGAAGGATTCGTCAAACGGTTGACGAATACCTCTCCGGAGAAGCGAGTTTTTGAGGACTCATTTTGAATCCGAATTTTGATTCGGATTGTGATCTTCTCTTGATCACATCGTCTTCAACACGAGGCTAGTGACTCGTACGAAGATGAAGCTTGTGACTTTGTGAAGTCATCCCGAAGATACTCGTGCGTGGATACGGATAGAGGTGATTCTAACGAGGGTCACTCTGGTTGATATCTTTCCCGCTACACGTGATACGTCAGGTATACGTAGAATAAATTTCCTTTTATTGCAAAATTTGAAACTACGGTTATGTCTAACATGTTATACTATGCATGCGTGTGGTGTGTTTGTTGTAATAAATTAGATTTATTATTTTTTATTTCTTCCGTTGTGCACATGTTTATGAAATATGTTCGAACACACACTCGCCGCGGTGCCGGAAACCCAACAGTGGTATCAAAGCCCAGGTTGTGTTTCGACATAATCGTAAAATTATTTTGCGATAGTCGTAATGGTATTTATAGAAATTTTTTACTTTTGGAAAGTTAGAAGTATTTATAGAAATTTTTTAATTTTGGAAAGTCTAGAAGTATTTATGGAAATCTTCTACTTTTGGAAAGTTAGAAGTATTTATGGAAATTGATATTTTCCATAAAAAAAATATTTGATTAGATTTGGAAATTTGTTTCCTAATTTAATCATGATTTGATTTGGGAAATCAAATCTTAAAATATTTTATTTCCATAAGTAGTTTTGATGATTTAGGAAATTTGTTTCCTAAATTGACTTTCCTTAATCAACACTTTCCACAAATAAAATATGTGATTAGATTTAAAATTTTATTTCCTAATTTAATCATGATTTGATTTGGAGAATCAAATCTCAAACATATTTTATTTCCATAAATAGTTATGACATATAAGGAAATTTTGTACATGTCATAATTCTATGTCATGTAATTGCATTAGATGCATATCATTATGCCATGCGTGTCGTGACATGTAGATGTATGTCATGTATGTCATGCCATGTAGATAATAGTTATTTGCATGCAAAGAGGATGAGACATAAAAACCCTTACTCAATATTAAAACCTACACTTTCCATTAATATAGTTAGAACAGTTCGTTTGCTGTTGGACTCTCTCCAAGCCCGGCTCGAACCCGAACATGTTCAAACCATGGAATAGTTTAATACTAATATGGTAAGAGTCAGAGGTCAATCGTTAGCTTTGGTTGTTGGACTCTCTCCAAGTCAGGCTAATTGGTTGGATGTACTCTAACCATATTAAAACTATTTCTCGATTAATGGGTTGGCTTTAACCTAGAGCATCGGCTTGTTGGACTCTCTCTAAGGTCGATGTGAAGGGAGGTGAAGTTGGGTGCTATGCATATGATGCATACTTGTTAATGTGTTAACAACCCGATGTATGTGTGAACATTCAATTAGTTAATAGCACATTGTGATAGTTGCATATATGTGATATGCAATCGGTATATTTGATACCTACCATTGTAGTTATGAATGTCTTGTTGGACTCTCTCCAAGGTTGTTCATATCTATGTTGGATATCATCCCATTCGGAGATGGACCTATGATCTCCCGAAGTGATTTTGGGGTTTTTGAAATTCAAAAAATGAATGGGATTTATAAATGTATGTTGATGCATTTTAAAATCATTTTCTCATATATGCTCATTTTGTATTTCTAGGTTAATCGATTGATCATGACGTCTTTGAATTTGCGCACTATTTTGGATTCAAACAAATTGACTTGGCCTAACTTCCTGGACTGGATTAGAAACTTGAGAATTGTTCTCAAGGCAGAAAAGCTAGCGTATGTCCTCGAAGCGCCTCTTCCCGCCCGTCCTAGTGACGATGCAACTCCGGACCAATTGTTGGTCTATCAGAAACATGTGATTGATTCTGAACTAGTGAGTTGCATAATGCTAGCCGTGATGCTACCCAAGCTGTGGAAGCAGCATGAGCATATGGATGCTCATACCTTAGTCTTTCATCTTTATGAGTTTTTTGATGAGTAAGTGAGATTCGAAAGGTTCGAAGTCTCCAAGCTCCTCTTCACCTCTAAGATGCAAGAGGGTTCATCTGTGGTACTGCTCAACATGCTGAAGACTGTGAAGCCTTCTGAGAAGCATGAGCAGGGGATGATGTTGTTAGTTGATTCCTTGAAGAAAGGTTCTAAGAGGAAGTCAAAGGAACAGTAGAAGGGGAAGAAAAGGGTTAAAAAGGCAGAACTAGCTCAAAAGGGCACTTGCCATCATTATGGCAAGGAAGGCCATTGGCGAAGAAATTGCAAGATTTATCTTGAGTCCGTGAAGAAGAATAAGGCATTGGATGTCCCATCTTCTTCAGATATCTTCATTATTAATTGTCATTCTATTTCCTCAAACACTTGAGTATTGAATACTGGGTGTGGCTCACATATATGTAATGACATACATGGGCTAAGGAATAGAAGAAGACTCGTCAAGGGAGAGTCAAATTTATATGTTGGGAATGGAGCAAAGGTTGCTGCACTCGCCATCGGAACATATTTGTTAAAACTCCCTACAGGACTTGTCTTAGAACTGGACAATTGCTTTTATGTTTCTTCGTTGATAAAGAACATCATTTCTATTTCTTGTTTGAATAGAAATGAGTACCATTTAACTTTTAGTAACAATTATTGTTACATAACTTTGAATGGCGTTCTTTATGAGACTGGAACTTTGAGCAATGGTATTTATACGTTGGACGTATCCAGTGACATCTTCAATATCGAAGTGAACAACAAGTGTGCTCGAAAGGATAATCAATTAGACTCCTACATGTGTCATTGTCGTCTTGGTCATGCAAGCAAGAAATGCATGTCCGAATTACACCAATGTGGAATTCTGGAATCGTTTGAATTGAATTCATACGATACATGCAAATCATGCTTAAAAGGCAATATGACTAAGTTACCTTTTACAGGAAAAGGTGAACGAGTGGGAGAGTTGCTAGGTCTAATACATACTGATGTATGTGGGCCTATGTCAACTCAAGCTTTAGGAGGCTATAGCTACTTCATTACCTTCACCGATGATCACTCACGGTTTGGGTATGTGTTCTTGATGAAACACAAGTCTGAAGCCTTTGAAAAGTTCAAAGAATTCAGAAATGAAGTAGAGAAACAACATGACAAGAGTATTAAAATACTTCGATCGGATCGAGGTGGTGAATACTTAAGTCAAGAGTTTCTAGATTATCTAAGAGACAATGGTATATTATCTCAATGGACTCCGCCATATACACCACAGCATAATGGTGTATCTGAGAGGCGTAACCGGACCTTGTTGGACA
Source organism: Wurfbainia villosa (assembly GCA_025175895.1). Lineage (NCBI taxonomy): Eukaryota > Viridiplantae > Streptophyta > Magnoliopsida > Zingiberales > Zingiberaceae > Wurfbainia > Wurfbainia villosa. The sequence goes on from CM046005.1 coordinate 5,671,066, forward strand.
TGGTCAGGTCAATGATGAATCATGCGAATCTTCCCAAGTCCTTTTGGGGCTATACGCTTCAGACAGCTGTTTACTTGTTAAACAGAATGTCAACCAAGGTAGTCTCCACTACTCCATATGAGATATGGAATAGTAAGAAACCTCATGTATCTTACTTGAAGATATGGGATTGTCCTGCTTATGTGAAGCGGACTGTATCAGACAAATTGGATGCTAAGTCTGATAAATGTCTATTTATTGGATACCCTAAGGAAACAAGGGGTTACCAATTCTATCATCCTATGGAACAAAAGGTGTTTGTTTCAAGGCATGTTGTGTTTCTAGAGAAAGAGTTTCTCTTGAAAGAAAACAGTGGGAGTGTCGTCGAGCTTGAGGAGGCTCGAGAGACTCAAATAGACATTGATGAGATACCTGGTGAAGCACAACAGTCGATAACTCATAGTGATGAGCAATTGGCTGGACCTATTGAAACACCACATCTTCGTAGATCTGGTAGAACACACAATATTCCTGAGAGATATGGATTTCTCGTAAGTGAATCGAACGACGTGTTACTCATTGATGATGAGGAGCCTACCAGTTATGAAGAAGTTCTGACAAGTTCAGAAAGGGATAAGTGGCTTGAAGCCATGAAGTCGAAAATGGATTCCATGTATGAAAACCAAGTTTGGAACTTGGTTGACCCACCTGAAGGCATAAAACCTATAGGATGCAAGTGGGTTTTCAAGAAGAAAATTGACATAGATGGTAATGTGATTACCTATAAGGCTAGATTGGTGGCGAAAGGATATCGTCAAAAGCAAGGTGTTGATTATGACGAAACCTATTCGCCTGTTGCTATGATCTTTTCGGTTAATTGGGGATCATGATGTACTACTAGGTGTCACTCATGATCATTCTATAATTAATGGTTAATTATAGATTGCCAACATAAACCGAGAACCTATTTGGTCACACGCACAACGAGCGTAATCCGAAGGATTTAAAACGAGCTTAAGAATGAGATTCTCAGACCGAGAGAAACTAGGTTTGGTTGGACCAAACAAGGAGCGAGCATGAAATCGTTTCAGTCGCAATGGAAGCGTGAATGGGTCGTGTCTTATGAAGACATGATGGATGAACCAAATTGGTTTGGTTCTAATCCAATGGTGGAGAATAAACCAAAGGGGTTTGATTTGTTTTAAACGAATGAACCAAAGTTGGTTCAGTTTGTTTTAACTTAAAATAGACCAAATTGGTTTGGTTTATTTTAACTTAAGTTAATGGAGCGGGTTAACGGGTTTTGGTTATGAACCAATAACCATTAGAAGAATTTGTTTTCTATAAAATAGGGCTTAAGGGTTTTGTGAAAACCTAATCTAAGCAACCCCAAAGTTGTCGCCCCCCCCCCCTCTCCTTCTCCTCTTGTGGTCGGCGCCCAAACCCTAGTCGCCGCCCACCCTTGTGCCGCCGTCCAAGTTGTTGCCGGTATCCAAGCTTCAGCCGGTGATCCTTCGGCAATCCTCCAGTGATTCTCCTTGGCTCCGGTGACGAAGGACTAGCTGGCCCTCTTCCCTTTGGTCGGCGTTAATTCCTCCACCAAGCTGTCCAGTTTTCTGGACAGCTTGTTTCCTTCGTGTCGGATTGTCGTTTGGATGACGTTTGGAGCTCTGACAGCGGCTACTTTGCCGGGGATTCAATCTCCAGTAATCCTCATAGGTGGAGGACGAAGGATTCGTCAAACGGTTGACGAATACCTCTCCGGAGAAGCGAGTTTTTGAGGACTTGTTTTGAATCCGAATTTTGATTCGGATTGTGATCTTCTCTCGATCACATCGTCTTCGACACAAGGCTAGTGACTCATACGAAGACGAGGCTTGTGACTTTGTGAAGTCATCCCGAAGATACTCGACATGGATACGGATAGAGGCGATTCTAGCGAGGGTCGCTCCGGTTGATGTCTTTCCCGCTACACGTGATACGCCAGGTATATGTAGAATAAATTTCCTTTTATTACAAAATTTGAAACTACGGTTATGTCTACACATGTCGTACTATGCATGCATATGGTGTGTGTGTGTTGTAATAAATTAGATTTATTATTTTTATTTCTTCCGTTGTGCACATGTTTATGAAACATGTTCGAACACACACTCGTCGCGGTGTCGGAAACCCAACAGTCTTTGTCAGCGAAAGTCCAAGTTTGGAGACTTGGAAATAAAGTTAAAATATCGGCACCATCAAGTAGTGAGCTTCAATAACCGATGGTGTTGATCTGTAAAGTCCAGCACCACCATGGTGCTGCACTTCAAATTCCATCACCATGAGTTAAAATGGTGAAATAAACTGTGGTGTCGATATTAGAAGTCCAGGACAACTTTAGTGTTGCACTTGAAATAATAGCACCACGAAGGTTTTAGATGATATAAACGGTGGTGCTGATATTCAAAGCCCAGGACCAACGTGGTGTTGGATTTTAAATATTAGCACCATGATGTTGGTTTTTGAATATCAGCACCATGGTGGCGCTGGTCTTGCTTAGAAAAATGGGAAATCGGAGCTCTACCACATCAGTCAACTACTAAGGTAGAGCAGTCGACTGGTGGCATTGTAGTAAGTCACAGATTATTTGTTAGTCGATTGGTCAGTGTATGAAGGTAAATATCATGTGAAAAAAAATTATTTGCTGTGACAATATCATTCTCTACGAAAGAATATTAAAGCATTGCACCAAATAAAATTCATAGTCAATATGAATTCCATCAAATACCCAGATTCAATATGCTCATTATATATATCATTGTGTGCAGGAAATTTCTTTTTCTTCTTCGTTATATCCACATGTTTCAACAAGTCCAACAACATAAAAAGAAAGACAACAAACATATCAAATGCTCCATAATGTCAACTTTCTTTTTCTTCTTTGCTGCATAAATAAATAGTTGAGATTAAACACACTTTTGAAGTTTGACAGTATCATATAAACTATGCATCAAAATGTCAAGTAGACAATATGAACTAAGCATGTAGAAAGAAAGTCTCTAGTCTTTGTGACTCTTTACTCGTACACGACTAGATTGTTAGAACCTGTAATAATAAAGGCAATTATTGACATCAATTTCTCAATCAATCAATCAACTACTATAATTTAATATAATTTTTTTTTATAATATCAACTCTAGATGTCAAATCTTCTTCATATGTGTCGTCATCGTTGTTATGATGATTATCTAAAGTTGATCTGATCATCAACACATCATCATATTTACAATATTTAATTAAAATATTTGAATTGCAAATAAAATAATCATACAAATCCAGAATTTATCGACACATATCCTTGTTGTAAATTTGGACAGTTGTGCTTGTCATGTGACACACCTCATTGCTCGTATCCAGACATAATCTTGACTTTGAGGTTGACTTCTCCTTTGATGATTTCAATCTCTTCCCACATCCCTTTGTTCTTACAGAAGGAGGATCAATAATACCAAGGTGCTCATCCATAAATTTATTCATTTGCCTTTCATTGTTGCATGTTCTACTAATATTCATCTCTTGAATTTTGCTATAGATAGTATCGAATTGTTCATCTAAGAAGTTTGTCCCCTCATCAGTCAAAGATGCACCATCAACTAATATTGAAGATTTATAGGATAACCTCGAGTGTCTTGACATCAAAAACCTTTTTGAACGATCGATGGAATTTTGTTCCCCTAAAATATATATTGCTCCAGCCTTTGTATTTCGTGTCCACCGTTTGAGTATATATTTATTAGGCAACTGAAACACTTGGTTGATATGAAAAAAGCTAACATATACCTTCATGGAATGCCCTCGAACTCATATTTCCTACAACTACAGGATATGTAGTATCTCTATTTGTCATGCTTGAGTATCCTTGGTTCGAAGGAAGAACAACTTTGAAATTTCATCACTTGGCAAACAAATAACTCAACTTTTATAGATGCTTATTGCACATAATAACTATGACTCTCCCTCATTTCACTTTGAAACTCCATCCATTTTTTTTGTGTACAACTTGGCCATTTGACTTTCCATTGGCCAGTTTGTTTTAATCTTGGGATGCTCATTCATATCAATATGATCAGCAAGTAACTCATTGTATCTTAGGTGTCTCAATGTCCTATTGAAACAGATGATAAAATTCATCAATGAGTTTTTATTTGAGACATATCTCTTGAAAAATACATGTGAGCTTTCAGACTTTTGATTACTTGACATTCCAACACAAAATACATGGCTAAAATATACTGGCATTCACTTGTGTCACAATTCATACATCAATGACAACCAATCATTTTTCTTCAAATTAGCACACTTGGTAACCTCTTCCCATGATTTCTCAAATTCATCAAGTGTTGTAGATTTTCCAATGATATTCTTTATGGTTTGATAGTATCCATGAAAAATCAAAGGGTTTAATTTTTCTGGGTATTTATTCAGTATGTGCCACAAACAATATCGATGAACTGTCTAAGGGAAAACTTATGCAATGGCTTTCGTCATAGCAGGATCTTGATCAGTGATGATTATATTTGGTGCTCCTTTAGGCACGACTTCTATGAACTTATTAAGCAACCAAACAAAAGACTCAATTTTATCATCACTTATAAAGTCGCAACCAAAAATAATTGTTTGATGATGATGAATAACTCCTACAAATGGCACAAAAATCAACTCATATTTATTGGTGTTATATGTTGTATCAAATACAACTACATCACCAAATACAATGTTTATTGTCCTGGATACATGATCCGACCAAAAACACCAACTAAATCTGTTATCTGAATCAGTCTCGTAATCAAAGAAATAAATAGAATTATTTTCTCTCTCATATGCAAAAAATTCAATCAATGTTTCAATATTGATACCCTTTTGTTCATCCCTGATCTCTTTCTCAAAGTTTCTAATATCTCTTTCTATGCAACTTACCCGCTCAAGCCCTCCAAACTCTATATCAAATAATCTCATTTGTTGACAAGTTTGTACATTGGCCTTTGAAAATTATTGAGTCAATGCTTTCTTTGCTGTCGAAATATTACGATGTGAGCATAGCAAATGCACCTTTGAAGGAGTCAAGAGTGGATAATTATGATTTTCCATGAAGTTACTAACAACCCAATTAGATTCAGTTTTTTCTTTAACAAGTGAAATGTATGACTTATAATCAGTCCTAACTTCTCCACATGTTCTTTCCCTTGTTCATTGACAACCTTTTTCATATTTGTTATCTGTTTGACCTTCTTTAAAACATACAAATTTTTTTCAGACAACTTCCTTTGTGACTTTATTTTTCTTGCTATTGTCCATCCTTGTACTAAATCATGATTCTTGTGTATATTGGTTATAAAACGAAAATGCCTCTTCTAGTGATGAAAATTCCATACCAATTTTTGGCTTTCGATCATCTGCAAGTTTAGGAATGTATAGCTTATCACTATCTTTATTTTGTTCCATTGCAGGCGAGTGATAACGACTCCCTATAAAAGATTAAAACTTAGAATTAAAGGATTTACTATTCTTTAATATAAATAAATGCAATGATTCATTTTCTTATTTAATTCGTTAAAGAAATACTATGAATCTTATATTTCTTAGCAATACAACAAATCATAGATGATAAAAAGATGCTCTAGGTCCTCCAATTTTTTGTTATAGTTTGGCAATGAATTTTAAGTTAGAAATTCATATATCTACCTAAGAGTGCATGATTTCTCATGTGATTTTAAAGATTGAGATTATCAAACTTAAGCATCAAGTATGAAGTCATGTGAAGTTTCAAACTCATGGATCATGTGCGGTGAGGGGGATGTCATCCTGTAGCGTTATTGATGCGGCGAGGAGTTGCTCCCGACTGCACGACGAGGGGATGGAGTTATGCAGGTAGGACGACACAGCGAGGGGGATGGCCTCCTAGGGTGAGACCAATGTGGCGAGGAGATACGAGATCGATGCAGCGAGGGGAGAGGGGCAAGGGGTGGCCCGTGGGGCGTCGATGCTCAAGGCAAGGGGAGGGCGAGGGCGAGGGGTTCGCGGTGGCGGGCGTAGCGTGTGGTGGTTGTGGATCGCGGTGGAAGGAGTGATGGTGTCGCAACGAGGCGAGGCGTGGATCACGACGGAGTAGAAAACCTAGCGCCGGGAAGGAAATCAAAAGAAAGAGGGAAGGCTCGGATTGCAGCGGCAAAACATAAAAAGCAGGGAAAATCGAAATTGAGAAACGAAAGAAAAGAAATTTACGAAGCAAGGCGTGGCATCGGAGAGACGAGGTGGCACTGCCACGTCAACAGGCACGCATAAAGCATCGCCCAAGATATCACCACTATATATATACAATGGTTTGTTATGCTGAGCGCCTAATGGTGTGTGACTCATGCGTTATAACGGGGAATGCACAGTAACTTCGTCATCGCCCGAGCAAGAACAGTAATGAGGAATGCACGGTGTTTCTTCCCGTCTGACATTCTCATTGCACTGGCCGCTCAACATCACCGTCGAGTGATTGGATTTTGACTGCGATCCGGCCAAAATCCAATCACGGTCTGATCGGATTCGAAGTTTGATTGAATTTCGACCGAATCGTTGTCGAAATCAATTGTGATTACAGTCGAGATTGACAACCACAAATCGATCGAATTTCAGTCGCAATCCGATTGAAATTCGATCGCGATTCGACCGGACTTCAAGCCCTGCCGAATTGAGATCGGAATTGACCATCATTGTAGCGGCGACACTAGCGACTGCAATTCGGTCGGATTCCAACCATAATCTAGTCAAAATCCGATTGTGGTCCGATTAGCTGACAGCAGCAGCGACTCCGATAAGTTTAGGAGTTGGGCTACAGTGCTCATCAGAGAAAAAGGCAGATGGCGAAAGTACTATGCATTCCTTGCTACCGTGTAATCACGTTTGATTGGAAGATGGAAAAGCAGTTGCACACCGTGGGCGCACTGATTGTCGCTCCACATATCATTCCTCTATATATATATATATATATATATATATATATATATATATATATATATATATATATAAAGGGAGAGTTTTGATATTCTGGCGCCGATCAATGCGTGACTCGTGCATGACGCGTTCTCTACCATCATATCCATCGTGATTGCACAATAAATAAGAAATGTGCAGTACTTCAACCCACGATTTTCTTCTCCGGTGAGCGTTATAGCCCAACCCCTGAACCTGTCGGGGTCACCGTCGTCGTCGTTCGGGCGACCGATTGATTGAACTGTAGCAAAATTCCGACTAGATTGCGACCGGAATTCAATCGAATTGTGGCCTCCAGCGTCGCGACCGATTTTGTCCATTGACAGCAACAATTGCAGTTGAATCTGATTTCGACCAGATTGCAATCGCCATTGACCACGGCGTAGGCGGCTGCAATTCGATCAGATTCCGACCACAATCCGACTGAAATTCGATTGCAATCCAACCAAACTCTAGTGTCCACAGGACCACGAGCAGATCACGATCGAAATTCCATCGGACAACAGTGAAACGGCGGCGAGCAGTGAGAAATCGCACGATGCAAAGTTACAGTGCATTCCTTATTACTCATCGCGGGCAAGTGTACAAGAAAGAGGCGTGCAAAATATCAAAATCGTATATATATAGAGAGAGAAATGATATCATACACAACTCATCTTTGAGCACCTGTGAACACCTCCATTATCCACCATCCGATCAGGTGAGAACTATAGCTCAATCCTTAAACCCTACGGGATTGGACGATGGATAATGGAGGTGCTCACGGATGAGTTGTGTAGCATAACATTTATATATATGAGAAATATTATCCTACACAACTCATCCCTGAGCACCTCCATTATTCAACATCCGATCGGATGCATACTATAGGTCAATCCTTGAACCCTATCGGACAGTCGATAATAGAGATGCTCACGAGTTGTGTAGCATAACATGAATATATACAAGAATGTTATCATACACAATTCATCCGTGAACACTCGTGAGCACCTCCATTATCCATCGTCCAATCTCTTAGGATTTATGGATTGGACTATAGTGTTCACCCGATCGGACGATAGATCAGAGTCAGTCCTAAAAGTTTAGGGGCCCTAAACAAAACAATAAAAAGGGACTTTTTAATAGTGAAAATTTATATTTTTATAAAAATTGGATCCTTTTATTATTTTTTAAGACCAAAGTTTGGGCCCTAGGCGAGGGCCTCAGTAGCCCTCCACCATGGTCGACTCTGCGATAGATAATAGAGGTGCTTTGAATGAATTAAATATATATATATATATATATATATATATATATATATAATTTTGATCACCTGTGTGACTCATCCCTGCATGCTCGTGCGTGATGCGCTCCTAGTCGTCCGATCAACCGTGATTGAGAAATGCACAGTGCATTTCTTCACCGCGCGTACCGAGCTGGAAGTCCCAAATCGATGACGGACAGCCAGATTCCGGCCACCGTCTAGTCGGAATCAGGTCACGGCGTGGTCGGCATAGGAATCCGGCCGATTCGTGGCCGAAAACGACCGAAATCACGGCGCTAGTGGCCGCGGCAATGGCAGCTGATTTCGATCGCGATCGAGTCGGATTCCAATCGAATTGCGGCCAGAATCCGGCACCGGACATGCCGGCGTCGACTGTCGATCCGTCCGGCATCGAATTTCGATCGGAATCTGGCCCGATCGCGACCAGCAATGGCCGCGCCACTACCGGCCGCATGTTACGGTTGTTTCCGGCCGATTTACGTCGGATTCCGAGCACAAACTGGCTGGAATCCGAGCCCCATCAGACCGTCGGCGAGTTGCGCGTCAATCACGCCCGGTCCAGCAGTCGACGACCGACGGTGGCGGGACGGCACGGCGACGACGGTGACAACGGGTGTTGGTCGGCGTGGAGCGGACGGGCACGGAGAAATGCGTCGCACAGGAGAAAAAAATTATATATATGTATCGCGATCACCTGCGCGACTAAACCATCCGCGCCCGTCCGCGACGCACCGAGCCACCTCCACGCCCGCCGTCGCCGCGCGCGTAGCCACCTCGGCCGCCGGGCCGGGTGCGTTAGGCGCACCTCGCCGGCGGTCCGCGAGCTTCGGCCGGCGGATGCCGAAGCGGCCGTAAATCGGCGATTCAGCCGGATCGCGGCCGGTCGCCGCCTACGTCGGGAAGGACCGCCGTAGGCCCGCCGGTCCTTTCCACGGCCGGCGGATTGGCCGGAATCAAGCCGGGTCGCGGCCGGCGATGGCGCGACCCGCGCGCGACCGCGATCGGGCGGATTCTGGCCGGCGCGGCCGCCGTCCGGCGAGATTCGCACCGCCAGCGGGCGGTCCTTCCCCGGCGTATGCGGCGAGTCGGCGCCGCGATCGCGTCGAATCGCGGCCGCGATATATATATATATATATATATAATTTACCAAAAGGCGCACCTCAAGTTTGAAATTGTCCAAACACAATCTCATAGTTTCATTTTTATCAAAGGACGCACTTCATTCCTTTTTTACCCCTCCTACCAAACGTGGATATCAAGCTGGCCGAAAAAAATATGGTGCTAGGAATTATATTCCCAGGAACACAACGGTTCTGGGATTTAAATTTTCAGCACCACGTACAATATCAAGCTTGTCTAGAAAAAATATGGTGTTGGGAATTATATTCCCAAGAACACAGTGGTCCTGGGATTTAAATTCCCAGGAATACAGTGGTCTTTGGATTTAAATTTTTAGAACCACATACAATATCAAGATGTCCTAGGAAAAAGATAGTGCTGAAAATTATATTTTCAGGAATACAGTGGTATTGAGATTTAAATTCCCAGCACCACATACAATATCAACTGGTCGAAAAAAAAATGGTGCTGGAAATTATATTCCCAGGAACATAGTGGGCCTGAGATTTAAATTCCCAACGCTACCTTTTTTCGGCCAGCTTGATATCCACGTTTGGCGGAAGGGGTAAAAAAGAAATGAGGTGCTCCCTTTGATAAATATAAAACTATGGGACTGTGTTTGGACAATTCCAAACTTAAGGTGCGCCCTTTGGTAAATTGTCGTATACAATTTTGAGATCCTGCACGTCTCTTTCCTCTGCACCCGTCCATGATGCAGTAACGAAGAATGCACATAAACTTTTCACCGTGTGATTTCTCATTGCCCCCCCCGGTCGTTCCACTGCCATTCGGTCAGATTCCGACCGTTGTCCGACCGACACCAGAGTTTGGCTGGATTATAATCGGATTCCAACCGAATTGTGGCCTGAATCCAATCGAATTGCAGCCACAAGCGTCGTGGCCACTGGCAACCGCAATCGCGGTAGATTCAAGCCGCAATCCGATCGGAATCTGATTGCGATCCGGTCAAACTCGGTGTCGATCGAACCGCAACCAGAATCGATCGCAATTGCAATCACGTTGCTGGCAATCGTAATTTGACTGGAATCCAATCGGAATATGGTCGTGGTTCAATCGATCAGACGACGACGACGACGACTATGGTGGCTCCAATGAGTCCAGAGGTTTTGTTATAGTATTCATCGGAGAAGAATAGCTCATTGGTGAAGAATTAACGAAGGAAAGTAATCTCATTTGATCGGATGATGGAAAACCTTTTGTGCACACTGCGCGCAGCAATGATCGTGCAACGTATCATCTCTCTCTCTCTCTCTCTCTCTCTCTCTCTCTCTCTCTCTATATATATATATATATATATATATATATATATATATATATATATATATATATATCTTACACAACTTATCTATGAACACCTCTATTATTCACCGTTCGATCTCCTAGGATTTAAGAATTGAAATATAGAGTGCACCTGATCGGACGATAGATAATGGAGCACTTTCATTATCCACCGTCCAATTAGGTGCGCACTATTGCTCAATTCTTGAGTCTTAGGTGATCAAACGATGGATTGGAGGTGTTCACTGGTGCTCATGGATGAATTGTGTAGGATAACATTTATATATAGAGAGAGATGTTATCCTACACAATTCATCCGTGAGCACCCATGAACACTTTCATTATCTATTGTCTGATCGCTTATGTACTATAACTCAATCCTTGAACCCTAGGGAATCGGGTTATAGTGCGTGACTGCTCATCGCAACAAGCTTATCTACCCACGTCTCCCTCCCGCATCGTCCCTCTCGCACCGCACCTCATTGTCAATTGCTCATCGTCGATCGCTATGGCACTATAGCCTAACCCTTAAACCCATTGAGATTGCCTGCATCGTCCCCCTCGCCGTAATCTAATTGTGAACACGTCATCTCTTGCCTCGTCTTCACTCCCGCAAATTCATCGAAATCCGATCACGAATGCATCGAAATCCGACCGCAATCGAGTCGAAATCCAGACACAATCTGGTCGGACGTGAAATTTGACTGGATAAGATTCTGATCAGATTGCGATTCCTATCGGGTCGAGGCTGAATTTCAATCTGATCGCAATAAGATTTCACCACGATGTCCTCGATCAAAATACGATCAAAATCCAATCAAATTCTAAGTACGACCAAATTCCGACCTATCGCAGCGATGCCAACGACAAGCAAAGTCACTTAGTCACGGTGTGCATGGATGCACAACGATTAATCGCACAGGAATTCAAAACATAATTTATTCGCACCCAGAAATCATCTCCCACGATTCTTATAAAGTTCTTGTTACTACAAGCTAAAAAATATTATAATTTCTAATTAAGCCCTAGAAAAGTATAAATCATAAACCCCATTCTGTGCCAAAATACTCGCCCCAAGCAAGTTATATGGAAGTGAATAAAATCGCAACAAAATGCACTGCGAGTTCGATATCATTTGGACACGTGGAAAGGAATTATATTTTTAAATAAGATTTAGCTCATACATAAATATCAATAAACTAAAATCACATAGAAGGAAAACAGGAAACAATCAATATTATTATTGTCCCAATTGCAAATCATTTGAACATATAAAATGCACAAAATTATATTTTATGAAAACATAAAGTTTTTTCTTTTACGTATCTAAATATCTCAATAAAATTGTCTTTTGAAGGCCCACAAAACACGAAGCGTCGCTGAAGCAGCAAATTATATTGTTTAATAAAAATGTAAGACAATAAATAATTTGCCTAAAAAAATAGTCACCTCATGAATTAACACGGTTGATAACTGTATAAATACTTGTCATATAAAATTTTAAAATCAACTCTTAAGTAATACAGAATGTCTCATTAAATTTCTGATCTCTCATACAAAAAATTACTATGCCAAGCAAAACCCCCTATAATTTATCATCTTTAATTAAATTGAGAGTTCGACCATGAAAGACGTTTGACGTAACTAGAACCTCAAATATTTTGAGCAAATGGCAAAGGAGGCCAACCTTTAAAAGTTCTTTGCATAAAGATCATTACTAATATCTCGATGTAGGACGATATACCTTATGCCCTTTGTTCATGGGCAAATTTTAGAGATTGAGGTTAGTTGCACAATTTATAGAACTGCAGATGATATAGAAACTCCCCACAAAATAATAAGTTGCACATAGACACCCTTAACAGTGAATAGAGATCTAACCTCTGGAAAGGTCTATAGAATTTGCACTCCAAAGCAAGCTCGTAAGCAATAAATTTATCACACTTTGACCAAATACTCCCTAATAAAATAAAAATTGGACTGCCCACAAGCTCTTCGAGCAACAAATTCATCACTGACCAAATATTCGTTTTTGATACATAATAAGAAAAATACTGAATGAAGTAAAAAAAAAAACAGCAATTAAATCGAATTTTCATTTGGAGAAAGAAACAGAATCAGAACTAAGCATTTGGTTATTAAAGTCGCAATCAAGAATACAACACAAGTCCTTGAATTCAATGCCAGACTCTACTCGAGAAGCTATATTAGATCCTTGAAAATTATAACTTAACAATTATGACTGCCACTATATAACATACAGTACAATATTTTAAAGGAAGTTAAAGATCATGCTAAATAGTTCAGGACCTGTAATAATCCATTCAAAGTTATGTCAGCAAACGGCAACTGGAATATCCTGTCATGCAGCCCTGTAAATAACTACACTGGTTGTAAATAAATAATAGAAGAATAAGGAAATAAACTATTTACTTTAAAAGATTATAACATGATAATTGTTCCTTAGTTTAATTCTTCATATTAAAAAGACAAATAAGAGTGTAGGTGGCTTCTTCAACATAAAGTACTTGTTAGTTATTCTAGGATTAACTGCTAATTATAACTTGAAATTTGAGGATAAAACAATACTATTCACAGTTAACGTAACCAAATATGTACATTCTTTTCGAAACATAATAATTGTTCACATCGTCAATTGGCTTCTTGTCCAAAATAACTATTGGTCCCAGGCTCCTAGCCATGTCATGTACTGTATTTCACAAATTATGATGCCCACCTAGATTAATTTTTACCGATAATATGAAAATTACGGTCACAAAGTTTAGATACTACAATAATTAATGAGATTAGCAACAGATTCTAAAATAAACCATCAAATTAGAAACTATTTTGGACCAGAAACTGATAAACGACTGTAACTAAAAGAGCAGTCTGGTACACGAAGCTCTCACCATATAGAGTACTCAGAAAGGATCCATTGTACACAGTCTTACCTTGCTTTGTAAGAAGTTATTTATAAGATTCGAACTCATGACCTCTAGGTCACAAGAGGACAACTTTACCATTGCGCAAGACTCCCCTTCTAATAAACGACTATAATTATGATTTAAAAAAAAAGTTGATATACATTATTATAATTATTGATGTGACAGTTTTTAAAAAACCTCAATGTTTATATCATAATAAACAATTAACGTTATGTAGTGCTAGGAACAGAAAATGTAAAACGGCATTTCTTGGAAATAGGAATTTGACAGTTTACACCATGTTGAGGGTGATACCATGAAAATTTGTATCATTTCTACCATTTCCTAACCATAAACATTTATGGTTTGACAACGAGGTAATACCACTAAATCAAGTATTGGTATAAATTACATGAAAAGATATTTGAACAATATTAGCATACCAGTCCGGGGGGTTGAATGATCAATGTTTTCCTTGCCTTTTATTTGCAGGATGGTGTCAAAAATTTCTGACTAGGAGTAACATGATCATCCTGTGAGAATGAAGAATGTGAGAACTTCGTACAATACAGGTACATTTTGACTATCATATCAAAAGTCAATTTAAACAACAAAATCAAAAGATTAAATTAGCAATGACACAGAAGAATACCCATGCACAACATCAGAAGGATTGATGTCAAAGAATGAATTACAAGCTCAACATTCTCTGGGCTAAATTGCCTGCTACTATCGAAAGATTTTTGTTGATAGATGTTATTCATAGCTAACAATATCCATTCTTAGTATTCTATATACCAAAAATAGAAGGAACCCATTGCAACTTGCAACAATAAAACCAACAGTGTAGAAACAAAAACTGAATGAATGAGAAGTAGTTCAATTGTATGTATAAACCCACTAAGTGTAAATGAATGTCACTGTAATATAAGGATAACAATTTAGCCTTAATATTCTAAGAGTAACTCCAGTGAAAAGGGCAGTCCGATGTACGAAGTTTCTGCCATGTGAGGGGGAGAAGGATCCATTATACGCAACTTTATCTTGTTTTGCAAGAGGTTGTTTCTAGGATTCAAACCCATGACCTCTAGGTCACAAGGCAGCAACCTTACCATTGCGCCAAGGCTTCCCTTCAATAACTCCAGTGAAAGAGCTAAAAAATCCCATCCTTCACACATACAATAACTATATCATCAAACATATGGACAATAATGACTTCCTTACTTGGTGAATGAAAAAGGGGACAGCTAGGGAGAGACAAATGAAATACAAAGTACCATCTATCCTAACTAATAATCCGAACAAACATCAATTAATCAAGCAATAGCATGGAGATTGAACATTACTCACCTACAATTTCCCCAACAATGAGATTTTGGTAAAGTTTTAGATATCACAATAACCTAACTTTCAACACAGTTTCATGTAGAT
This sequence comes from Wurfbainia villosa, assembly GCA_025175895.1. NCBI lineage: Eukaryota > Viridiplantae > Streptophyta > Magnoliopsida > Zingiberales > Zingiberaceae > Wurfbainia > Wurfbainia villosa. The sequence continues at coordinate 5,686,108 of CM046005.1, forward strand.
GTCATAAAATGATATGTAGATAAACTAGTAAGCATAGCAACTGTGCCGACTGATAGTGAATTATCTCTAGGCATCCTGAATAAACTTAGGTAACTAAAGTTAGTTGGTATATAGAGCCTATTTTCATGTACTTTGTTTAGCTGGAGCAGCTATCACAGACAATCACCTGGTCCCAAATGGTAAGCTGCTTTCAAACTGCTTACAAATTGGCTAAGTCCGGCAAAAGCTTAGGCAATTGGCTAAGTTCCAAACCATGAACTTTTCTTTATCAGCTGCATAATTTCCATAAGTTATTGTAAGGAGCAACAAAAAGATATTTGTTTGGTTTTTAGTTGAAGATGCCCAAGACTCTATGCAGTTTCATTTAATAAGAACTTTTATACCATTTATTTTATGTGCTTAAACATTTCATAGAAACAAAGATGAATACATTGACAAAGCAACTTTTCTTCATAGATTTCAGCTAGTTGCATAAAATGATAGAATGTTTATCTTTTGAAAAAAAAAATTATTTATGTAGAGCGATTGATGAAGGGGAGCTTTGATACGGTAAAATTATTGATGTGTGAACTAGAGGTCATGGGTTCGAATCACAAAAACAACCTCTTGCAAAGCAAGATACAGCATGAGCGGGACCTTCGTGCATCAGGATGCCCTTTATGTAGTGCAATTGATAAGGCCACAAGAATGACATCATATCCAAAATATTTATGGGTGAGAAACCTAGCTTGTCCAAGGGCCATCCATGAAAGTATGGTCAAAAAACTATAAAGTAGAAAAGTACTCGTAGTCATCTATAGAAGTTGAGTGTGGTAGAACTGAAAACATTTGTTTGCATATGTTTTCTCAGCATTTAGTGATCATCTTTACTGATTTGATCATTTTATCAATTACTACAAGAGATTCTAAGATTCCCTTCTATCTTTTAGGCTCTATCTATGCACCTATGACTTGTATAGTTATTACACAAGAATTTAAAACCTCTTTGATGTTCTAGGAGTCAGCATAAGCGCCAATATCATGGAGACACTGACAAATTTTAACTCAAAACAAAAGGTTAATTGGAAGGTGAAATTCTATGAATTTGCTCTCACTTTTGTCTCCATCTATGCCTTCATAGATATATAAGCCCTCCAAGGATTCACTACCAATAAAGTGTTAGAAATTTTGATAAAGTTTGAGTCCATATTACAAGGTCAAATGGAAAATGGAATCCACTTAGGTGTAGTAGGCCTGCATCCGAGAAACCCGAGCTCTAGTGTTTTGAATCCAAATGCAATATTGCAAATAGAATAGCTCTCCCTCCAAAAGAATTCTTATGTTACCATTTTTCACAATTACAAACCCACTTCAAACAAGATACTAAACTTTGCCTCATCAGCTTTATGTGCAACACTCTTATGTGATCATCCAAACTCTACGTTTTGGGTGTGGTGAGATGAAATATATACTCAGAAATCTATCGTGTTACACATAAGTATTCAAATAACAAGGATAACACTAGGCACAAACTGTTACAAAAACAACAATGACAGGTTAAAGAAATACAAGGGTTTGGAAAGCACACACGAGTGATTAATACAAACTAGTGAACTCACCTTATATAGAGAAGCAGCTGATTCAGATTGCATCATTTGGTTTGGTAGATGATCAAGAGCCTGAAAAGTATCCAAGGCATCCAGAGTAAGTTCCCAACCACAGGCAACTTCTGAATCATTTGATGCGGATCCGGTGTCACTGCTACAACCAGCAGCAGCTACATTTCCATTAACCCATGGGCAATAGCAGTTGTGATGCTTAAGTGGATCAAACTCTCCATTTTCTACATAATATCCATTTTCTCCATTAGATGTTCCTGAAACAACAACAGTGCTTGATGAACTAAAATAAGATAGCTCAATAAAAAGTGATGCAAGCATCAGATCACCAAAAGTTACCATAAGCACAATACGCCAAAATTAAATAATGAAGAGTATGAGATTGCCTGAAAGATTCAGAGTATTTCTCTAATTTTCCGTGAATGCTAGAAAAACTGAATGCAATACTTTAATATTAATCTCCAAATTTGCGCAAGTCAAATATTAATTTATATAAGTGAAGTAAAAGTGAAGAAGACCTACAAAATGCGGAGCACGAGTTTGTCCCTCAATATTTCTTCCAGTATCATATCATGTTTCAGTGATTTTAGTTTCTGGTATTTATTTTGATTATAAACATTATAAGAATAGAAAGGCCAAGCTGCTAGAAGTTATCTCGTAAGTTCTAGAGTCACTAGTAGATAAATTTCCTCAGCAAGATTCACATGGAAGGAAAAAGCCTATTGCTAAAACATAAACTCCTAGTTTGAGTTTCATATGATATAGGTAGGGGTTTTAACGTATCAGTTTTCTGAGGTGAACTGCAATGGGGTTTAACTGAAATTGATATGTACACGAGGCAGTTAGAACAAGACTCAGCAACATTCTTAAGATACATAGATTAAAAGCAAGAAGGCAAGTAAAATAAAGCACATAAGGTACAGATAGACTAAAATTAGAAATTTTGAGAATTATGGCACTGCAAGTTAAGATGCAACTACAACCAACTTTATTTATCCTTATTGAAAAAAACATACCAAAAATATAGGGATTAGATATCAAGTACAAGGTAAAAGGTAAAATGTAATGATTTATGGAATAACAATGAATGAATAAAACCAAGATGAGATACCTATCCCATTTCCAGGAATATTGCCAGACATCATGAGTCCATACTCATCAGTAATTGGCACATTGCCCATCTGAGTTACCTCTTCTTTGGATACTTCATAAGCTGAGTATATCATAGCATTGCAAGAAAGTGAAGGATGTGCACTGTTCTCTTGACCTAAGGTGTGACTTATCTTCTCACCACTTTCAACTGAGTCAGCTTTATGTGAACCGTAAACCTTTGAGCCACTGTCAGCTCTTCCAACTGATTGAGACATCATCTCCTGACTATAGCCATGAGGATCTTCCCTAATAACTGGCTCTCGAAGAGACTCATCCATTAGTGCAGGTCCTGGGGCAGACTCACCAGTTTGCCCTAAATTCTCCGTAACTTCTGCAATGGGTTCTGCATCACCTACAATACTCTCTGGCCTATGCACAGAAATATCAGTTCCATGGATTTCAGCTTCATGACTTGCACCCATACCAACACTTCCACCACTAATGCCTAGACTTATCCTATCCCGTGCATAAGCTGTGACAGTTTCTACATTTACAATTTCTTCCCCTTCAACAGTACTGCTACCCCCAACTTCCCTAGCAACACTTCCAGCAGCATGTTGTATGTATGCATTTTGCTGAATTTGATTACTGGAATCCAAAGCATCATTCATACCAAGATTCCTATGCATGGTAGGAGAAGGAAATTGAATATCTGCAACAACTCCAGGGTAATTTTCAACACTTTCCATGGAATCTTCTTCACCACTACAAATCACATCCATTGCAATAACAGACGAAGCACGAGCAGAATCTCTGTGAGACGGGCATTCAACTCTGTTTGCATCAACAACAATATCAAAGCATAAATTGCGGCTGGGACCAGCACCAGATGAACCCATTCTAGATAAAGGATGATATGTATCAAAAATATCAAACCCACGAGCCCGTTTGTTAGGTCCGCCTGAATATTGTGTGTCATCATCAACTTCATCTCCATCTCGGTCAATAACAGTTCCTTCTATGCTGTCACCATACAAAATTCTATCTTGTGGTCTGTCAACAGTGCTCCCACCATCCTCCAAACTACACTTCCTGGAACTTGGACCGCATGACTCATAAGATGCTGCCCGATCTCCAACCTCACTTCCAGTAGGCTGGCCAATTATCAGATCCCTTCCCATACCACCATCGTCAAAACGTTCAGGCATTACTGGCAAGCCAGAATTATGGGATGGCAAGCCCGCTGCCATAGTAAGATTCAAATCCACACCGACAACTGACTGTGATTTATCATCATCTGCCATCACTGCTTCATCACGTTCCTCAATATGCCCCTTTCCCATAGCATCTGCAGCAACCCATCCATTGATACCACTAGCAGCACTTACACCTCGTGTTAATGTCAACCTTTTACCAACATCAGGGTTATCAGTATTGTTAGCACCAAATTGAGCGGGACGAGCCACTGTACAAAAATCCCAAATTCTGACAGTTGCACCACATAAGCTGCAATCAAGTAAAGGTGACCTTGTGTTGTACTTTGGTTTTTCAATGGAGGCCTTCCCCTTTCCTTTTTCTTGTTTTTTGGAAGCAGTCAATGCATTCTTACCAAGGACACGAAAATCAGCACAATCGTATTCATCTTCAGCACGATGGGTTGAGTGTGCATTTTTAGCAGATTCAGCAGAGTTTTCCTCACAATCTTGAATGCTTGGAAGCCATCTAGGTTCCCATCCACAAAGACTTATAAGTTTTTGTGCCTACCATAGGAAGAAAGTCAAGTAAATGGAATTAGAGAGCATATAAGAATCTACTAAATATGAGTTGCTGCACTAAGAAATGTTTGGACATTGAATAACTTACATGCAAATGACCACAAGAGGAATAGTCTCGAGATACCTTTCTGCCTGCATTGTTATCATCTTTATTATCATCTTTACAACCTAACTCCCCAGAAAAAAAACCACTAGGTTGAGTTAACAAGTGATCAATCTTTGTACTCTTGGTAAGCCTCATAGTCTCAGTAGCAGACGAAGCTACCACAGGAAGGAAGGGAAACTGCAAAAGACCATCACAACGGTCTTTATAACCACCAATAATTGCTGATGGAAGTGTGGGAGGGAATTGCACCAAACTGTCAGCACAGCAGTTTCCTCTCCAAGAACAAGAATCTTTGTGGCCAGCGTCAAGTTTCTCAGCAAATGCTTCCACAGCCTGGTCAACTAGTACAAACAAAATATACATGAAGTTGAAAGGATCACGCAGTATACAAGAGAGTTTAGATGTAGGCTCAACCTGGAAAACTGATAGAAACTACCATTCGGTTGTGCAAAAAAAGCAAAAGTTAAAGACATCAAGATAAGTCAAAACAAAAATGCTAATATCAGACACTAATTTGCTACATGCTCAAATCCAGTGTAAATTATTCTATAATAAGCCAAACAAAATGAACATAAGTGGAAATCATTCGGCATTGGAAAACCAAATTATCAATGTTAAGAATATTCATAACAATAAAAGAGATAGTCAAGATGAGTAGACATTATGAAAATTTAATAAATATTTTTCTGATAATTACCTTCTGTGGAAGTCCAAGATGCTAACACTGTAAAGGTGAGTTGGGCACCACAAGATTCACATTCAATCACATCTGTGTCAACATTAATCCATCCTCTACGAGCACAGGATAGAGAACTTGCTCCCTGCAGATTTAGCATGCAACATGCATTTAGACTGAGCAGCAGAACATCATTATCAGTTCTTCTATCAGAATAAAAAATTAATATCAAATAGCAGGGAAACATATTGGGAGAACAGAAATACAAGGATTTTAGGGTAGAAAAAGGACTGCAAAATACTATGATACATTTTGTATGTGTAAAACTGATATACGAGTGTGATACATATTCCTCTGCTGCAATTTACAAAGATATTTAAACTTGTTTGAAAATTGAATGCATGCAATATGGATAGACTATCGCATTAAGTAACCAGGATAAAAATCACAAATTCCATTTCAGGGATTGAGATAGCAGGACAAGATTTTAACAGAGCCTGGTTTGAATAGTTCAATAACACCAAAGATAATTAGGTCAACTATCCATTCTAAAATCAAATCAAATTAACATAAGAGTAGAGCCCATTTATATAATAGGTGATTGTGGATGGTCATGTGCTCAACAGCTTCTTTCTAGCGTTTGGAGTGTATTTTCTCCTTATCATATTTATTTTACTTATTAAAAATCACCACGTGATATTGATATTGTTTCCAATCAACTGCTAGTCAATTCGTTGCAGCATCAAGTCCAAAAATACGTGAACAAAAGAAGCCAATTTATGAAATAAACGTCAAGAGAATGATGGTGTTATATCAAATTTTTCACAGCACATGTATATGAATTTTCACTATTGATTTTTGCAAGGAAGAACATAAAAAAATAAAGCACATAAATATTGAACAAGCTCAACAATTAGATCAAAACTCAGTTGAAAACTTCAGAGAGCCTTGATTACTAGCCTTTGGTCTTGCAGACCAATTTGAAGGCCTGAATGTGGCAAGACGACGAAGTAGGTCCCCGCGTTCCCAGGGTCGGCATGAAAGCTCTGAGGTTCCCAGAGCAGAGCCACAAGCATATGTGCTCATTGACGTTTGAGGCAGTTGGGGACCAACACGAGATAAAGACCCAACCTTGGAACCCTGGATGCTACCAAGCCAATCGATGCTGGTTGCATTTGTTGGAGCAGCAGGAGAGGATGCCCCAACAGAACTATAAGAAGTCACAATATGCTTGAGAAGAAGATAGCCACATTTCATTTCTGAAATGCTTCAGTATAAAATGGAATCTGTTCAATATCCATGTTAAACTAAAGGTTCATTGAAACAGTGTTGCTGATTAAAATAGAATTTACAACGTCAAAGAACTGTGTATTTGTTGTTCCCTATCTATAAGATGTATAATTATACAGGAAAAAGAAAAATAGGAATACCCAATCCTATGAAAACAGGCATTCAACCTATTAAGAATAGAATACAAAAGGTTCTACAAATGACTGCTTTAAAGGGACAACAAACAGTCTAAGACTTACAATCACATATAGTAAGTAATCCACCATTTGGATCTCTCCCAAACCTAAGAAGCCGTTTCTTCAAGCACAAAATAATCTGCATAGTTCTTTCCTAACCAAAACATAATTGTTCCCACAAACAAGTTTGGAATAAGTTATAATATGTAAGGGCACTTCAAAGGGTATGTATGCTTATCAAAATTCCCTTTACTATATAGCATTAATATATGAGTAGTTAAATAATATAATTATTTCCACAAGCATGCAAGGGTACTAAGAAAACATTTTTGTACTGAAACATATATTGCCAGAAGTGTTCATGAAAGCTGTAGTTGTACTTGTGAATGTCGTCACTCCAACCATGATATAAGAGAGGTCCTAATTTCCACTCAGTAAAAGTTGACAAAACATAAGTCACCTAAAATCCTACGACAATTTAATGGTACAATGAAGAATCCTAGAATCAAACTCAACACAAGATGTAGATTGAACAAGCAAAACAAGTTAAAGAATGAGACAGAATTAGCTTCTAACAGTTAATACCTAAATGTTTAGCTCAAAAATGAAAATATAAATTGGGTTGTCCGTTGTCCTATTCAAAAATGCAGTTAGATTCCAATGAGTTCAAAGAATCTACGATTGCATTGGGATGTGTTATATACTACAAATAAGATTCAATAATGGATTTGCAAAAAGATATAAATAAATTCAACTATTGATTGACTGAACTCGTATCAACATGAGTATACCGATTGAATACGAACAAACTGCATCCATGTAGCATAATTGTTGTTTCACATGATTCCACAATTATTAGTACACTAATAAAAAAATTATCAAAGATGTAAAAATTGGAGAAATCATAATCCCAATGGTTCAATAGACATACGATCAAAAGCCTACTTCATAAAAGTGGAAATATAGCAATAATATTAAAACGTAAGCATTTCCTTTTCGCTCTGCCATTTCACCCATGTGAGCCTTCTTAGTTCTGATAGACCATATTACTGAAAATTAAGGAAAGAGCTTACAGTCGTGGTTGTGAGAGAACCATAGTGGTTTGCATGGTACTCATATACCCTTGTGGAATCCACCCACCATTAAGATCTCATGGTTGATTTGAACTTCACCTTGTATCTTGGAATGCAAACCACTAATGAACAAGTCCATCTCTTGATAAGAAGAATACTAAGGAAAGAGCATTTCAAATTGTGAATGACAACATCAACAGCTTCAACTTAGCATGATTTGACAAGTTCATTAAAATTGCTCCCTCATATGGCTGGACCAAATCAAAGTTGACAACACTCCTTAATGAGGCGGATACCAACCAAGTGCATCTCAATTGGTGATAGTAATTGTTAGAATATTGTAAATATGATTAGGGATAATTTGTTATCTCTAAATATGTTAGGGATAATTATTAGTTTTCTAGGATAGAGTTTGATTTATCTCGTTGAATAGGTCCTATTTTTAGATATAAATAGGGCTACTTTCATGTAATAAGTTGATTCGTATTTTTTACGAAATAACATGGTATCAGAGCTTTAGGTTTTAGGTTTTCACGTTTTTTTTTCCTCTCCGCGCATTAGGTTTCCACCTTTCGCGATATTCCGCGCGTTCTTCTTTTTCTCACGCGCGCACATCTTCAATGAGATGTGCGCGCGAGGCGTTCCTTCCCGACGCCCTCATCACCGCTTCCGAGGGACGCTACTTCTCCAACGGCTTAGATCTCGCGGGGGCCGACTTCCTTGCTGCCTTCGTCGCCAACTGCTTCCGCGGCGCCTTGTCGTCGGTCTGCTTCGTCCTCGGTGACCTCAGAAGCCTGCAGCAACAGAAGCTCCCCGTCGATCGAACGACAGAGGAACGCCTTCCGCCGTTCTTCTTCCTCGCGTCCGCAGCATCGACCGACGCGGACAACTTCCTTGTCAGCTTCCTCGTCGCGGTTTCCTCCATCGATCGAACGACAGAGGAACGCCTCTCGATTTCTTCTTCCTCACGTCCGCAGCATCGACCGACGCGGACAACTTCCTCGTCAGCTTCCTCGTTGCAGTTTCCTCCGCCGATCGAACGACAGAGGAACGCCTCGCGGTTTCCTCAGAAGCTCCGTCGCCGCTGGTCTTCTCCATCAAAAAGCCGGCGTGATCCTCTTCTTTCCCAAGCTCGGCAAGATCCCGACTGAAGCCAACTGCGGCGACATCCCACGCGCGCAATTTCTTCCTTCTCACGCGTGTGATTTCTTCCCGCCGCTTCCTTCTCACGCGAGCACAGCGACCTTCGAAGCTGATGCTGCCGTCTTCATCTGTAAGTCGCCTCCGAAGCTAATGCTGACGTCGCCGTCCCAGCGGCAGCAGGTCCTCCTTCTTGACCTCGAAATCAAATCGAAGGGAGGAGAGCAAGCGACAGTAGAAAGATGGGAAAGCAGCCAACTGTACGAACCCTCACTGTCCCATCAAGGCCGCTCGCCACAGCGCGGTAGCGGCCGGCTTGCGACGCGAATTTCCACCACGCAGAACCACGTGATTTTCCGACAACTCCAATATGCCGGAACCCTAGGAATACCGAGAGCTCAGATGGCTGGTCCGAGCGCCTTCGGCAGGGACGACACGGGGTGGCGCTAAGAATCCAACAGTCGACGTCTTTATAATCCCCACTGGGACTTGCTGCCGTTGACACCAGATCCGCCTCCACCGCCTTCCTATGATGACTTTCTGAAATGGTATGAGAATCGATGGAGTTCTAATTCTCTTGCTGCCGTTACACAAGCTGATAATTCCTTTACTGGCATATCTCGCTCTTCGGGTCCTTGACTCTGGGGCCACCGATCATATCACTGGTAATAGATCTCTTTTTTCTTCACTATCTACTTCCGGTTATTTACCCTTTGTTACCATGGCAAATGGTTCTCAAATTCAGTCTCAAGGTATTGGTATTGTTCATCCTTCTCCATCTCTTTCCATTCATAATGTTCTTTATGTTCCCAGAGCCCCCTTTAATTTGTTATCAATAAGTCAGCTAACTCGGTCTCTTGATTCGTCGTCTAGTTTACTAAATCTTACGTATCATTCGGGACTGAGTGCAGGAGGATGATTGGCCGGATATGAGTCTCATGGCCTATACCGACTTCACCAGCCTCTTTTGTTGGTTCGTGGCATCTCCCTTGTTATTCATGCTCGATTCGGCATCCCGGTCTTGATAAGTTAAAACAATTACATCCTAGTTTTCTCACTTAAAGTCTTTATCTTGTGAGTCGTATCGATTAAGCGGCGTATGTTCGTAGTTCGTTTTCTCCTCGCATTATAAGTCGGGCTACGTCTCCTTTTGCTTTGGTTCATTCCGATATTTGGGGTCCGAGTCGTGTTTCTTCTACATTCGGATCATGATATTTTGTTACCTTCATAGACGATTTTTCTCGTTGCACTTGGTTATATCTGATGAAGGATCGTTCGAAATTGTTTTCTATTTTCCAATCTTTTTTTAATGAAATCAAAACACAATTTGGTATCCCTCTTCGATCCTTGCAAAGTGACAATGCACGTGAGTATCTATCTACTCCGTTTCAGACTTCTTAGCGTCTCAGAGCATATTACATCGGACTTCTTGTCCTCATACTCCGCAACAGAATGGAGTTGCAGAACGCAAAAATCGTCATCTTCTCGAGACCACCCGGACTCTTCTCCATCACTCTCATGTTCCTCTTCGTTTTTGGGGTGAAGTCGTACTTACTGCATGTTATCTTATTAATCGCATGTCTTCCTCTACTTTACAGGGTCAAATACCTCATCATGTACTTTATCCTAATCAGTCACTTCATCCTTTACCACCTAAGGTCTTTGGTTCTATATGTTTTGCTCATGCTCTTGATCCTGGCATTGATAAACTCTCTCCTCGATCGCATAAATGTGTTTTTCTTGGGTACCCACGGTCTCAGAAAGGATATAAGTGTTATTCTCCTACTCTCCGTCGGTATTTCATCTCTGTTGATGTCACGTTCTTTGATTCGGTTCCTTTCTTTGGACCTTCAGAGTCGTCGTCAAGTTTCTCCTCATACGTATGCGCACGATCTTTATCCTCCGGAGGACTCTATCACCCCCGACGATTTCTCCTCGTTGCGGGTTTATCGGCGTCCTCGGCCTTTGTGCCTAACACCGACTCTCTAGTGGAAACATGTCCGGAGTCGTCCTCCGCCTTCCTCCCGATGCTGATCTTCTAAATCTGATATTCCTATTGCACTTCGCAAAAGTATACGTTCAACTCGTAATCCTTCTCCTCATTATGTGTCTATGAGTTACCATCACCTTTCTTCTTCCTATTATTCTTGTCTTTCCTCCTTGTCGTTTGTTTCTCTTCCGAAGACTGCAGGAGATGCATTTGCCCATCCAGGATGGAAACAGACTATGCTAGATGAAATGAGTGTCTTACGGAGCTGTGGGACTTGGGACCTCGTCCCTCTACCACCAGGAAAGTCAGTTGTTGGCTGTCGATGGGTATATACGGTGAAAGTTGATCCAGACGGAACGGTTGATCGGCTTAAGGCTCGTCTTATTGCTAAAGGCTACACTCAGATCTTTGGATTGGATTATGGGGATACTTTTTCCCCTGTTGCCAAGATGTCTTCGATACGCCTATTCATGTCCATTGTTGCGATTCAACACTGGTCTCTTTATCAGTTAGACATCAAGAATGCGTTCTTACATGGTGACCTGCTCGAAGAAGTCTACATGGAGCAACCTCTGTGTTTTGTTGCTCAGGGGGAGTCTTCCGGTCTTGTATGCCGCTTGCGAAAATCTTTATATGGTCTCAGCGATCACCGAACATGGTTGGTAGATTGATTGTAATTCAACAATTTGGCATGACTCGGGCGAGGCCGGCCATTCTCTTTTTATCGCCACTCATCTACAGTTCAGATCTACCTAGTGGTTTATGTTGATAATATTGTGTCATCATGCGGTGATCATCTTGGGATTTCACAGTGAAACAACATCTTTTTCAAACATTTCAAACAAAGATCTTGGAACTCAAATATTTCTTGGGGATAAAAGTAGCGCGATAAATGGGATCATTATATCCCAAAGGAAGTATGATGGATATTCTAGAAGAAACAGAATGTTAAACTCAAAGAGCAGTTGACAACCCTATGGATCCTAATATCAAGCTCTACTACCAAATCGGGGGAGCCTGCATCCCGAACGATACAGGCGATTAGTAGGAAGACTAAGCTACCTTACTGTTACTCGTCCAGATATATCGTTTGCAGTAAGTGTAGTAAGTCAGTTTCTCAATTCTCCGTGTAAAGAACATTGGGATGCCGTGATTCGCATTGTTCTATATATTAAAGGCGCTCCAGGAAAAAGTCTTTTGTTTGAAAACAAAGGACATACTCAAGTCATAGGGTATTCTGATACAGATTGGGCAGGATCTCCTATTGATAGGAGATCCACTTCTGATTTTTGTATATTTGTCGGAGGTAATCTTGTTTCTTGGAAAAGCAAAAAGCAGAATGTTGTGGCGAGATCCAGTGCGGAGGCAGAGTATCGAGCTATGGCCATAGCTAGTCAAGAGCTTATATGGCTCAAACAATTGCTTCGGGAGCTAAGGTTTAGAGATGTTACACAAATGTCACTTATATGTGATAACCAGGTCGCCATGCATATCGCGTCAAATCCAGTTTTTCATGAGAGGACAAAGCATATTGAAGTCGACTGTCACTTTGTCAGAGAAAAAGTCATATCTGGAGAAATATCTACTAGTTTTGTTAACTCGCATGATCAACTAGCAAATATGTTTACTAAGTCTCTGAGAGGTCCCCGAATTGACTACATATGTAACAAGCTGGGTGCATATAATTTATATGCTCCCGCTTGAGGGGGAGTGTTAGAATATTATAAATATGATTAGGGATAATTTATTATCTCTAAATATGTTAGGGATAATTATTAGTTTTCTAGGATAGAGTTTGATTTATCTTGTTGAATAGGTCCTGTTTTTGGATATAAATAGGGTTACTTTCATATAATAAGTTGATTCGTATTTTTTACGAAATAACAGTAATAATTGTGCCAATGGCTCAAAAAATGAAGGAAGCAATGTTGTTTTCTAATGAGGAAATCGCAACTACAAATGTTCAAAGCTGTATATAAAGCAAATTAGACACTCTTCGTAGGAATAGGATGGTGGTGCGGCTCAGCACTATGTTGTTTGCAATTAAGGCTACAACAAGACATCCGACATGTGAAAATGAATCAACAATGTGGTCCTGATGGTTGTTGTGAGCAAGTGATGTGGTGGCTCAAACCAAGCAACATTATAAAAGCAAGCTAGGATAAGCAGGATGATATATTGTTGTCATAAACAAGCAAGAATACCAACACGAATTAGAAGGTTGTGCTTATGAGAAAGCAAAGGAATAGTGTGAGGATACGAAAATGAGATTGTTGCATGAAGGTTAGTTGAGGTGACCCTATGAATTGTAAGAGGAACAATAATGCATGTGGCTTCAAGACTGCAAGGTGAGGCTTCAATAGATTGGAGGCACCACTTTAAGCGCTCACACATCTTAATTATGTCAGCAACTTGTGCACGATGCTCCACAGTTGATGAAGGAACACCATAAAATTTTGTTAGAATCCCATAAGTCGTTGTCAAGCATCAATAAACAATTTTCAACACCTAATTGTTAGGTTCAACAATTCTAGATCAACAGCTGTGAAATGATTTACTAGCACAGTTAGGATGTTAAACCTTAATTAACATTGAAATTTTTAAAATTGCTTACCTTGTGAAATGAGAGTTTGGTATATATGCAAGTATAAATAGAAGATTTTTTAAAAGGTTATTTTGACAATGGAAAAATAACGAGTGAAAATTTTCTTTAATAAATTTACTAGCACAGTTGTAAATTGTACGATAAAGCATCATAACAATTGTTTCCTTTAATAAATTCCCTTTGAGCTTAAACACGTAGATCTCTTCTCAAAATCCAGAAGTGATGAAAGTTGAAATTTTATTTTCTGGTTTACATATTTTTTTACCAGAAATAGCATGGCAGCGAAAGTAGCACTTTGCCAGTTAAGATACGTTAATGGTTATTTATTTTCAAAAGGCGACTTCATCAGAATTATTGTCTCCTTAAAACAAACCTATAAGCAGAGCACGAAGTGGCTGCGTCAGTCAATCTTTGCACCATGAACACCAACATTTGATCTAAAATTATAAAACTTAAACAGCAAGAACAACAGACCTATTCATTCTCTTTGCCGGCGGAAGGAAAATGAGCCAACATTGGCATAACATGTTTCATGTTTGGGTTTTGAGCTTGGAGAAGAAGCGAAAATTTGGGCTTTTAGCCATGGGTGGCATCCTAGTGCTTCAGATAGGAGAGTTATTGCAGAAGAATAAAAAATTGACAAAATACACGAAAATCGAACTACGAAACCCTAGGTAAAAAGAGCAAGCAAGAAAGATGACGTAGATAAAGAAGACCTCGCTGCCGGTGTCGGAGGAGGAGAAAAAGACCTGGCGGGCGCGACGGCGTCCGCCGTCCCTGAGCTAATCACCTCTTCCCGCATCCGCCTTTCTCTCTCCCTCCCTCCCTCCCTCCTTGTCACACGAAAAATAAACCGGAAAAGAAAAAGTCGCTTCAACCGGCGTCACTCGAGCGCCCTTTTATAGCCAACGAAGCTATGAGCGCTAAGGTGGGACCTGGTCGTTCCAATTGCCACGGTTCGTCTGCTCCTTCGGATGAGTAGAATGAACGGTGCAGATGGACACCGATTAACTATTAAATTCTAATAGTAAAAGATGATTATTTTCATCTTAATATTTTTCAAAAAAATAAATCATAAAAAAATTATACCTTTTAATCCGTTAATTAAAAATAACGGAGAATTTTTAAGTCTAATGAATTATTAAATTCGATAACGGTCATAAGAAAATTAAAATATTAATTAGAATAATTTTTATTAATATACATTTTATCTAGAAATTATCATTTTAATTATTTTTTTTTATTTTAAAGAAAATTTTGGCATAGCTTTACTTTGTAGTCATGCAAATATAAGTAACAATGTCGTCTATATAAGTAAAATAATAATATAATTTCTCATATAACAAGGATTTGATCTCTTTCAGAAATTACTTTTTGAAATTTTTTAAATTTGAATTTTCAGAGGGGCTTGAATTACTTGTATCATTGGAACACTCATGGTCCTTTTGTATTATTTGAATTTATTTTGATAGTCCATAAAAAAAAAATTTATAGGATTGAGACGTTCATCCCAAATATAATCAGGTCAAAATCTAAATATACTCCTATGTTAAAAAAAATAGAAGTAACAATGTCTCCCAAGGCACAGTGTGATGGTAGAATATTAAAATGATTTTTCATATAGTAAATATTTGATTTTTTTTTAAATTGGTCCTTGGAATTTTTCAAGTTTGAACCTCCAAGAAATTCGAATTATTTGCATCGTTGAATTATCTATTGATTGTATTTATATTATTTAAATTTATTTTGATGATTAATGAAATTTATTTTTTGGAATTAGATCATCTATCTTAAAAATAATCAAATTAAAGATAATATTAATTTCTTTTATATGTTAAACTTAAGTGGTAATCTTTGGATATATGAAACCTAAAGAATAAATGGTAAATGTCTCACGTCATGTGGAACTGGAGGCGGAGAGAGTGAAATCCATGAGGATTTCTGGACTAGTCTATATGGTTGTCGGTTCTGCTAGATCATCTGGATCTAAAAAAAGGAAATGGTTCAAGAAGGGAAAAGGACAGAAGAAGGAAGTTGTTGCTGCTGATGGAAAAGACCCAATCAAGAAAAAGATAAAGAAGATTGGGAAGAAACCTAAAAGCAATATGTCTTACTTTAACTTTAGCAAAAAGGGTCACTTCGCTCAGAAGTGTATTGAGCCAAAAAAAAAAAAAAGTAATTCTGAGTCTGTCTTCTTTTCCTGAGCATTTTGTTACTAGTTCAGTGTTGTTGGCTAATTCTTATCCTTTGTAGATTATAAATTCGAGAGCAACTAACCATGTAGCTCGGGAGCGAGTTACATTCGTAGAGTACCATGATGTGAGCAAAACATATAGGATTTTAGGAGTAGTTTTCATTCACATCTCATTACATTTTATGTTTGTTTCATGCATATTTTACTTTGTTTTGCATGCATTTCCTATTTTTCTGGTTCGGAGATATGTTCTTTGTACTTTTGTATGCAGGATAGCATTTTATGGGAAAACAGCACGACCAGGACATGTGGCTACACACGGCTGTGTCCAAGGGTGGAAATTGGCCACCACGGCGCCACACACGACTTGGTCGTGTGGAAACACACGGTCGTGTGGCGCTGTGCGATTCTGACGCAAGTCGGTTATTTTCCAGGTTTTAGAGAGATCCAGACTGATGTCTATATAAAAGAAGCTACGTCCAAACCCTATTGGGGGCACGACGGCCGGGACGACACTCCGACGCTCTAAAAAGCTTCGGGAACTCGCAACGGAGAGGAAGAAAGCCGCCGGAGATCCAAATTTTGCACTTCAACGCTGGAGAGAAGAGTCACATTGCATTGTAAATTTTATTCTTTGCATAATTTCCATTGTTTATACGAACATAATCATGCTTTGTGTTTCTCCTCTTTTATTTATGGAATAGACTCTTCGATTCTAGGACTAGGGAGTAGTTTGTGTTGAGTTAGAACATGTTGATTTAAATATCTTTTCGTTCTTGAATTTATATTTACAATTGACGTTTGGTTTAGAGCTATAACTATTGTTTTGATTTTCTATCTATTGTGCTAGCCAATACAAGGGGTGACATCCCTCGTATTTAAGATTTAGGAGAATTAAGGAGGAACTTAGGGGTTAGCCTCATCTCCCGTAACCGTGAGTAGAAGGATGCGATAGAGTAGGAAACGCACCCCATTTTTGACTCGTCGCAGGGATCGATTCAGCATCCTCGTACCGACTATCCCGTCCTAAGTCCAGGGGTCGACTTGGTAATGGTAGAGGTAGCTTCCGATAGATACGAAAGCTCATCGGGGGAGTGTATGATATCCTTTTCACAAAATCGTAGCTAGAAACCTAGACAAAAACCTAATTGACAACGTGTTCTGCGACACACAAACGAAACTGAAATCCTAGAATCCCTTTCAAAGACTCACAACTAGTTTCTTTCTTCTTCCGTGTGACACCGTATTGAGTTGGGACCGCCATCAACCCTCGCAATCACAACCCTTAGATCTGAATTCCGAATAATAACCTCCACTTACCAAATCGGTACTCGAATCTCAGTCCCTATGGGATCGATAATCTTTTTATTACTTGACGGCATCCGTGCACTTGCGAGCGTTGAGCACGCACTTCAAGTCCTCGATGGTCTCTGTCGCGAGATTTGAGGTCGTGTTCGCGTGCATCAAGTTTTTTGCGTCGTTGTCGAGGACTGATTGATTCGATATCGAATCGAGAGATGGATAGTTGGATCGAACCTAGGCTAGATTTACTTATTTTATTTTATTTTATTTCAGTTTTGTTCATTCTGTTGCTCTTTCCTTATTTATAATTTCCTGCATATAACAATGCATGTTTTTACTCATGATTATGGTCAATTTAATGCTGTAAGTTTTGGTAACATTTATTGTGAGCATTGTGGTGAAACATGACATACCATTAACGATTGTCCGGATATATTTGAACATTCACAATTTGAACAAAAAGATATCACCTACAATTACAACCAGTGGCCACAAGATGATTCCTATTCATATAGTTATGACCCTGGCTACTTAAACCCTCGATACTGTCCACCTAAATCTCAACTTGAGCAAATGATGGAAGATTTCATTCAAACGCAACAAACGGCGAACGATGAATTCCGACGGCGACATTCACAGACAAAGACTCAATATTGTTTCTCAAACGAGAACGAGTGCTATGAATCGCCATGCAAAATTTATCCAGAAATAAGTCTCCACCTAGAAGCCTTGCAAGATAAAGTTACTAGGGAATGCAAAGAGCATAGTCAATAATTCACAGAGTTTATGCGACAAAATCTAGTAGATGAAGAAACCAAATGACTAGAATGTGGCTTTGATGACTGGATTACACCTAATATGGCAGAGACTCACTTTGAGCGAATGAATGAGGAGGACGTAGATGACATAGGAAGTGAAGAAGGACAATTCATTCAATCACTACTGAAAGAAGAACTTGAGGATTATATAATTGATACTTTAATCAAGGAGTGCATTGCTTCAATCAAAACACCTCCTAACCTCAAGAATCTAAAAGAGCCTGCCTTAACTGTCACACCCCGAAAGAGACCCCGTCAGATGAAAATCCGACAGCATCTCCCCTGTACGGGTGACAATGTCAATTTACATACAAGGCCTACACGGCCACTATACATCGATCAACACGATCGGAATCCAAACACACACGCAGATAATAAGTTGGCCTCAGGCCATCAACCAAAATAAATGATAAACAGTATACAATAAATAGACTTACCCCTTCTGCCATCTGGGCAGGAATAACCATCCAAAACCAATCTAAATAAATCCGAATAAAGGTCCATAAGGACACCCAAAAATCCACGAATACAAATATCAATCTCCAATCCTAAACATGTCCTCTAATCAAAATCCAAATACCATAACACAAATAACCAAATCAAATATTCACGACGAGTGGGGTTTGGCAGCTGCACTCTCCTGACAGCTTCATCCTGAAATAGATATAAATCAACGGGGTAAGTTCAAAGAACTCAGCGGGTATAGTAGATATGCAAAGTAAGGTATAGCTAACAATAAAAATCATGCCAGTACAGTCTCACATATAGGGTAAGCAAGAAATAAATGCAAAAGGGACTGTACTCACCTGAAACTCCTACCCTGATATAGGAGCATGTGCCTGCTATAAGAGTCATCACCATATACAAACATATATCCTGTATGCATGGCAATCATATGCAACATCCAAGGCATCAATAAAAATGCACCAAACACAATACAAATGTGATCCGTGCAAAGTGCATGTCGTGCAAATGATATGGTCATCCCTAACGCCAGTCAGCCGCCTCACACGCGATGGTGAAGCCGAGTGGGTAGGGCTATGACAACTGTGCACTCTGTCATCATCGCTTTGCTCTGAGTGGTGAGTGGGGAGGATCTTGTCGAGTACACCTATCCTCCCGCCTCAAACAGCAGTGGGGAGCTAAGCTCATCTCCGGTGTCATAGACTGAGAGGAGGGATCCTTGCCGCACTACCACCGCCTCGTCGCTACCATGGCGGACGGTGAGCCTAACAGAACAACCACACACACCCTCCTGATGTACCACTAACCCATGAGTGGCAGTGTGTGCAGGCCATGTAACTGGCTGCGGGCTCAACAATAATGGAACCCCGTCCAGCCAGCATGCAATCATGCAAAAAAAATGGTGCATGATACTAAAGCATGTAAATCCTACTCAAAATACCTATCCGAATAATATGTACAATCAGTATGTACATATCCCTAATCCAAGCACTATGATCCAAATAAAACAGGGAAAATATAATCACATCCTATCACATGCATGTATCAAGTAGGCACCAAAAGCATACTAGGCATATAAACATGAAAAATTATTGTAAGCTATCCTAACTAGCATATCAATAATGACTATATCTAAAAGATAAGTCAAAATACCCGCCTGAATATAAATATCCGCAAGAATGAAAATGTCACGACTGGGGACCTGCCTCGTGATCGAAACCTGCATATAGCATAACTATAGTTAAGCACAAAAATGCAATTCACCGACAAATCGAATACTTAATTAATTTCCTTCATAACCCAATTAACCCAACCTATTTCCAATTGTCACTAATTTTCCAACCATCTTATTAATCTTTTCCTACCATAAATATCCATACAATTAATTTAGTTCACTAAATCAATTGATAAAAATTCTGATTAATTAATGATAAGCTAATTAATCAATTAAACCTGGATTAACCCACATTTTAACAACCTAAGCAAAATAAATAAAACTTAATGACTTTTAATTTATCCAATAATTGTACCAATCAATTTACCAAATTAATTCCTAATCAATTAACCTAATTCATCAACTCACTGGGACCTCATAGCTTTGATTCACCCTGTCGACCCATATCCTCCGAATACAATACGGTTAACCGAATAACACCAAAATCATACTTACCAGCCCTAGGATCCCACCGGCAACCAATACTCCCAACTCGCAGCCCACTACGTGGTCAAGAACCCCACAAATGACTCCTTCAACAGTAACCTCCCAATTTTTACAACCGCACAACAACACACACCCTACCATACCTTCGTTACAACCCCTAATATCCTCCACCGACAGAACACAGTGACCAATCAACCAATCACTGCCGCCTCAAACATCATAATCAGCCCAAATCGACCATAAATCCGGTCCACAACCTTTTACAACCTATGCACAACCCAACACAGTCACTCACCAACTACGGCTCAAATCACAGATTCACTACAAATAAGGGAAACATGATATAAATATATACCTGAAATTAGAAGTTTCCCCTTGGCAGTATCTTCTCGGTGCGGATCGATCCTGGCTGTGGAGGCTGGCCGGAGGATGGTCGGCGCTGGCAGAGAAGGGCACACTGTGTGTGCACATGAGAGGCTAATCGGCTGTGGTGAACACGGTGGCTCAGACGATCAGCGACGAAAAGGGCACCCACAGCGACCTGGGCACCGAAAACGACGAAAGGTTGCCAACGCTTGCGGGAGAAGAGGCGACCGTAAGGCTCAGCGTCGGTGACTGCGAGCGGCGGCGGTGCCACCTCGAGGTTGGACGACAGAGGGAAGAGCGACTCGTCACGGCAAAGGAACGGTCAGTGATCGCGTTTGCGGTAACTTGTAGAGGCGGTGACCCGGTGTCGGCGGCAAATCGACAAAGGCTGGCTCAGCGCCAGTGTGGGCCAGCGCCGCGGCGGTGCTTGGGTGGCGACGCGAGGAAGAAAGGCTCGCCGATGAAGACAAAACCGTCGCGGAGAAGAGGCACCGGCGGAAGTGGCTCGCGAAAGGAAATTGCCGAAGGAGGTCGAGGTGGAGAAAATAGAAAAAGAAAAAGAATTTTAGGTTTTTTTTGTTTAGGTTAATACCCCTTAAATAGACTCCACAAAAGCCTATTTATTTTATCCCCGTAAAAATCTCGTACGGACTCCGTTTAAATCCATAAAAATTCCTAAAATTCCAGAAAAATCTCGAAAAATTTCCAGGATTATTTTTCTTAATTCTTTGTCCATTTAATTTACAATGTTAAATTTTTAGTATTTAACATTCTCCCCCACTAATTAAAATTTGGTCCCCAAATTTTCTACTCAGATGCACAACGAGTAAGAAATACCACAAGTACTGAAAATATACCTCACGTACCTTAAATAAACAAGTGGGGGTATTGAGCTCTGATCTTTTCCTCGAGCTCCCAAGTCGCCTCCTCGTCGGTATGGTGACTCCACCCGACTTTGACAAGTCGCACAACCTTATTCCGCAACTGTCGTTCCTTGTAATCCAAAATCCGTACCGGAACCTCTGCGTAAGTAGCATCAGGTTGAATGGAACCTGACACATCTGACAGAATATGTGTAGAGTCTGACACATACTTCCTCAGCATAGACACATGGAACACATCATGTATACTCGTTAAAGATGGTGGTAGTGCTAGACGATAAGCCACTGCTTCGATCCTCTCCAAAATCTCAAACGGACCAATGTATCTAGGAGCTAGCTTACCACGGAGGCCAAATCTCTTCACCCCTTTCATGGGTGAAACTTGCAGGAATACATGTTCACCAATAGAGAACTCCAAATGTCTCCGTCTACGATCTGCATAACTCTTCTGGCGATCCTGCGCCTCTGCCATCCTACGTCTGATAGTACGGACCAACTCTGTCTCATGCTGAGCTCTCTGGGGTCCTAGCAATTGGGCCTCCCCAACCTCCTCCCAGAGGGTGGGTGTACGACACTGTCTACCATACAATGCCTCATACGAGGCCATTTGGATAGTCGAATGATAACTGTTATTGTAGGCAAATTCTACTAACGGCAAATGATCCTTCCAGTTGCCTCCGAAATCTATAAACAGGACCTCGACCAAATCCTCTAGTGTATGCAGAATGGTCGCTCGGGTCCATCTATCTGCGGATGGAAAGCGATCTAAGCAGTTGTGTGCCTAAAACTGCTGCGGACTCTGCGAGAACCTAGGCGTGAAGCAGGGGATCTCTATCGATATAATGCTCGAAGGAACACCATGCATCGATGATCTCGAGCAATACAGCTCAGACCGATCGAGAGAGTTGGTCTTAGGATAAGAAGTGATTTAGTTAGTTGGTCTACGACTACCCAAATCACGTCATGGCCTTGACGTGTCCTAGGCAAACCCATCACAAAGTCCATAGTAATATGATCCCACTTCCACTCAGGAATAGGAATCCTCTGAAGTAATCCAGCTGGTCTCTAGTGCTCAGCCTTTACCTGCTGACAAATCAGACATCTAGCTACAAAATCTGCGATGTCCTTCTTCATACCGTTCCACCAATACAAACGCTTTAAATATCGATACATGTGGGTACCACCTGGGTGGATCGCAAATCGAGAGCGATGAGCCTCCTGTAGTAACTCCTCCATGCTTAGGGTGGGAGGTACGCATAATCGCCTCGAAATAAATTATACCTTCATCATCGTGGTGAACTCGGGCCATTTGCCCGTTATCGACTACCAATGAATCAGAATGCCGATCACGGCTCGAGCCTCCCGGACTCTCATTCGGATAGACGACTGAGCAACCATGGTAACCAGAATGCCCTGCTCTGTCGCTCCCTGCTCCTCAAGACTCAACTCAGAAAAACCCTGAATCAAATCCGTGACTAAAACTTGGAAGGAAGTTAAAGTCCCTCGGGACTTCCGGCTAAGTGCATCGGCAACCACATTGGCTTTCCCTGGGTGGTAGCTGATGGTACAGTCATAATCTTTTAGAAACTCCATCCATCTCCTCTGTCGGAGATTGAGTTCCTTCTGCATAAACAGATACTTGAGACTCTTATGGTCAGTAAGAATCTCAAACGTAATACCATATAAATGATGCCTCCAAATCTTTAAGGCAAAGATAATAGCGGCTAACTCTAAATCATGAACTGGGTAGTTTTTCTCATGGTCCTTCAACTGATGAGAAGCATAAGAGACTACTCTGCCGTGCTGCATCAATACTGCGCCTGAACCCTGTAGAGACGCATCTGTATAAAGAACGAAACCATCGTCCCCTGATGGCGATACCAGAATCGGTGCTGACACCAATCTCCTCTTCAACTCCTGAAAACTAGTCTCGCACGCCTCTGTCCACGTGAACTTCACACCCTTCCTGGTAAGGCGTGTCAATGGCATAGCAATGCTCGAGAAACCCTCAACAAACCGTCTGTAATAACCGGCCAAGCCTAGGAAACTGTGAACCTCCTGAACTTATTTCGGCTGCTTCTAACTAGTGACAACCTCGATCTTCTGGGGGTCAACTGAAATACCTCTACTCGAAACCACATGTCCCAGAAAAACCGACTGAGTGTAACCAAAATGCGCACTTATTGAACTTCGCATATAGTCGCTTCTGTCGGAGCCTATCGAGCACAAGACGAAGATGCTGCGCGTGTTCCTCCTCGGAACGAGAATAGACCAGAATGTCATCGATAAAAACAATGACGAACCGATCTAGGAAATCCATAAATTCACGGTTCATCAAATCCATGAATACCGCTGGAGCATTGGTAAGCCCAAATGGCATTACCAAAAACTCATAGTGTCCATATCCGTACGATGCGCTTCTGAATGTCAGAATATCTAACCCTTAATTGATGATATCCGAACCGCAGATCAATCTTAGAATAGACTGATGTACCTCTGAGCTGATCAAACAAGTCCTCAATACGTGGCAGAGGATATTTATTCTTGATAGTGACAACGTTCAATTTCCTGTAGTCGATGCACAGTCTCATCGAACCATCTTTCTTCTTCACGAAGAGAACTGGAGAACCCCAGGGTGATACACTAGGGCGAATAAAACCTCTGTCCAAAAGTTCCTGGAGCTGAACCTTTAACTCGTCCAACTCTCTCGGGGCCATACGATAAGGAGCTTTCGATGCCGGCGACGTCCCAGGTATTAACTCAATCATGAACTCCACTTGCCTTCTGGGAGGCAGGCCCGGTAACTCCTCTGGAAAGACATCTGAATACTCTCGGACAATTAGGATGTCCACGATCTGAGAGCCACCACTGTCTTCTACATTGATCATAGATAATAGAAAACTCTGGCAACTGTGCAATAAAAGCTTCTGAGCCTGAATCGCAAAAATGGTCGCTATATCGTCATCCCGGATGCCAGTGAAATCCCACGAGGGTTGGTTCGGAGGTCGGAATGTGACCACCCTCGTCTGACAATCAACTGTGGCATGATATGCTGACAGCCAATCCATGCCAAGGATAATGTCGAACTCGACTATGTCCAGTACCAATAAATCTACAGTAAGAATGATGTTACCGAAATCTAAGGGACAACCTCGGACCTCCTGGGTAACGTCCAATGTATCGCCAGATGGTAGGGAGACGACTAATCTCTGTGATATACTAGTAGATAATCTACCAATCTCTCTCATAAAAGTACGAGAAATAAACGAATGCGAACTACCAGTATCAACTAGCATAATAGATGAACATGCATAAAGTGAAACCGTACCGCGAAATATGGATTCATTGGCTCGCTGCGCATCCTCTCTGGTAATCGCATGAATCCGCCCAGTCTCCGGTGGAGGTGGAGGTGGTATCACTACCAGAGGTGGAACCGATATGAAGGCGTATACGAGGTCGATAGGAAGGTCGGGTATAACTACCGCGATCGTATCGACGCTACGATCTGAACTAGTGGTGAAGGCCGCACCGACATCAGACGTATCGCGCCGCTGGAATGGTATTGTACCGGTCGAGATCGAGATCTGCATCGCGATCCTCGAATCGAACCTGTGACACCGTGACGGGCACCGGTGTACTCGCCCACGAATGCCATAAGCGACTCCGGCGGGGAGCCGCCTCGCGCGGCGCAAAGGTCCGGCCGTTCGGCCCCTCTCTCGAGTCCTGCATCGACGCAACGGTCCTCCCTGAATAGAAACCCCGGAAGCCACATGTTGAGCCTTCAACAAACAATCTCGGCTCAGGTGTCCAGGCAGTTTGCAGTAATAGCAAACTGACTGTCCCAAGGTGCAGGCTGAGACGATATGCTCTCTCGATCCGCAACGAGTACAGTGGGTGTCACTAGTGGGCGGCCTCCAACTCTGCTGAGAAGACCGGGAGGGCCTGAACCAAGATCATCCCGATTTCGAGGTCGGCTAGATGCCCTGAATGACTCGACCTACCGATCGCGACCACTTTGCCGCTGTCCATGAGTCCGTGGTTGTTGGGTCCGACACGGGTTCTTTCGGTCTGCTTTCCTCTTCACAAGATTGACCCTCTGTTGAGCTGACTCGATCAACAAAGCTCTATCCAATGCCTCTCGGTAGGAAGAACTGTCAAATCCTGCCATCTTGACCTGGAGATGCCCATCTAGTCCCTGAACAAACTGCATCATCCGTGACATATCCTCAGCAACTAACTCTGGAAAAAATCTAGCTAACCGATTAAATTCTGTATTATACTCCATCACTGAGCGATTATTCTGTCGTAGACTCAGAAAATCCTGACGTCGCATCATCTGATATGCCCGTGGGAAATATTGACTCTCAAAAGCCTCTCTAAATCTCGCCCAGGTAACCTGCTGCTCGCCGATAATCGAGCGTTGCATATCCCACAAGATCTCGACCTCGCCTCGTAAATGGAAGGCCGTCAACTCTGCCTTCTCCCACTCGGAGCAGACCATATAATAGAAGGTACGCTCCATCGTCTCGATCCAAGACTGAGCCACGATCGGATCAGTCTCTCCGCTGAATAAAGTGAGCCGGCTTTTCATTGACTTTGCTAATCCTGGAATCCGAGCTCGTGCCGCAGCTACATCAGTAGGATAAGTAGGGGCCGTCACAAAAGCTGGTGAAACTACCGTAGATGGTGCATTGCTGAGCAGGCGAATCGAAGTGAGGGCCGAGGCTCCACCGATGGGCTGTCGGGTGCGTAGCAGTCCCATTGGCGGGTGTTCGTGTGTGTAGCAGGGTCTCCCACTGGTACATCAGATACTCCAGAAGCGGGTATCTCTGGAGGAGGAACCGCCGAGGACTGAGGATCCATGACTCCCGCAGCACCATGTGGAACCTGACCCTGATCAACATGCTCACCCTCAGTAGATCTCTCTAGCAAGTCAGTCGCCAAAGATCTCAATGTCCTCTGTCGTGGCCGCCCCGCACCGCGTCTCGGTGCAGGAGCACACCCACCTCGTCTCATATCTGTTAAATGAATACAGATATTACCACAAATAAAAAAAAATATATCAAATTAATCATCATACCTATTTCACCGTCAGGAGAGGTCCCGTAGCCGCCAAAACCCCATATCGATCTCGTCAAAAATCCTCGAATTTCCGAAACATAAAAATTATCGGAAATCCATACCAATCCAAAATTTTCCAAATTGCCTCGCAAAACCTGCCAAAACATGGCGAACTCCGAAAATCCAAAAACCCCTAGGAACTCGAAAACCAAGGCACTCTGATACCAAATAAATTGTTATGCCCCGAAAGAGACCCCACCAGACGAAAATCCGACAACATCTTCCCTATACGGGTGACAATGCCAATTTACATACAAGGCCTACACGGCCACTATACATCGGTCAACACGACCGGAATCCAAACACACACGCAGATAATAAGTTGGCCTCAGGCCATCAACCAAAATAAATGATAAACAGTCTACAATAAATAAACTTACCCCTTCTGCCATCTAGGCAGGAATAACCATCCAAAACCAATCTAAATAAATCCGAATAAAGGTCCATAAGGACACCCAAAAATCCACGAATACAAATATCAATCTCCAATCCTAAACATGTCCTCTAATCAAAATCCAAATACCATAACACAAATAACCAAATCAAATATTCACGACGAGTGGGGTTTGACAGCTGTACTCTCCTGACAGTTTCATCCTGAAATAGATATAAATCAATGGGGTAAGTTCAAAGAACTCAGCGGGTATAGTAGATATGCAAAGTAAGGTATAGCTAACAATAAAAATCATGCCAGTACAGTCTCACATATAGGGTAAGCAAGAAATAAATGCAAAAGGGATTGTACTCACCTGAAACTCCTACCCTGATATAGGAGCATGTGCCTGCTATAAGAGTCATCACAATATACAAACATATATCCTGTATGCATGGCAATCATATGCAACATCCAAGGCATCAATAAAAATGCATCAAACACAATACAAATGCGATCCGTGCAAACCTGGCCTTGGTCGGTACCGCCTCACACGCGATGGTGAAGCCGAGTGGGTAGGGCTATGACAACTATGCACTCTGCCATCACTGCTCCTGAGTGATCGAGTGGACAGGATGCTGTCGGAGTACACCTATCCTCCTACCCCAAACAGAGTGGGGGAGCTAAGCTCTCATCTCCCGGTGTCATAGACCAGAGGAGGGATCCCTGCCCGCTACCACGCTGTCTCATCGCTACCCATGAGCGGACCAGCGGAGCCTAACAGAGCAACCGCACACACCCTCCTGATGTACCACTAACCCATGAGTGGCAGTGTGTGCAAGCCATGTAACTGGCTGCGGGCTCAACAATAATGGAACCCCGTCCAGCCAGCATGCAATCATGTAAAAAAAAATGGTGCATGATACTAAAGCATGTAAATCCTACTCAAAATACCTATTCGAATAATATGTACAATCAGTATGTACATATCCCTAATCCAAGCACTATGATCCAAATAAAACAGGGAAAATATAATCACATCCTATCACATGCATGTATCAAGTAGGCACCAAAAGCATACTAGGCATATAAACATGAAAAATTATTGTAAGCTATCCTAACTAGCATATCAACAATGACTATATCTAAAAGATAAGTTAAAATACCCGCCTGAATATAAATATCCGCAAGAATGAAAACGTCAGGACTGGGGACCTGCCTCGTGACTGAAACCTGCATATAACATAACTATAGTTAAGCACAAAAATGCAATTCACCGACAAATCGAATACTTAATCGATTTCCTTCATAACCCAATTAACCCAACCTATTTTCAATTGTCACTAATTTTCCAACCATCTTATTAATCTTTTCCTACCATAAATATCTATACAATTAATTTAGCTCACTAAATCAATTGATAAAAATTCTGATTAATTAATGATAAGCTAATTAATCAATTAAACCTGGATTAACTCGCATTTTAACAACCTAAGCCAAATAAATAAAACTTAATGGCTTTTAATTTATCCAATAATTGTACCAATCAATTTACCCAATTAATTCCTAATCAATTAACCTAATTCATCAACTCACCGGGACCTCATAGCTTTGATTCACCCTACCGACCCATATCCTCCGAATACAATACGGTCAACTGAATAACACCAAAATCATACTTACCAGCCCTAGGATCCCACCGACAACCAATACTCCCAACTCGCAGCCCACTACGTCGTCAAGAACCCCACAAACGACTCCTTCAACAGTAACCTCCCAATTTTTACAACCGCACAACAACACACACCCTACCATACCTTCGTTACAACCCCTAATAACCTCCACTGACAGAACACAGTGACCAATCAACCAATCACTGCCGCCTCAAACATCATAATCAGCCCAAATCGACCATAAATCCGGTCCACAATCTTTTACAACCTATGCACAACCCAACACAATCACTCACCAACTACGGCTCAAATCACAGATTCACTACAAATAAGGGAAACATGATATAAATATATACCTGAAATTAGAAGTTTCCCCTTGGCAGTATCTCCTCGGTGCAGACCGATCCCAGCTGTGGAGGCTGGCCGAAGGATGGTCGGCGCTGGTAGAGAAGGGCACACTGTGTGTGCACGTGAGAGGCTGATTGGCTGTGGCGAACACGGTGGCTCAGACGATCAGCGACGAAAAGGGCACCCACAGCGACCTGGGCACCGAAAATGATGAAAGGTTGCTGGCGCTTGTGGGAGAAGAGGCGACCGTAAGGCTCGGCGTCGGCGACTGCGAGTGGCGGCAGCAGCGGTGCCACCTTGAGGCCGGACGACAGAGGGAAGAGCGACTCGTCGCGGCAAAGGAATGGTCGGCGATCGCGTTTGCCGGCGCTTGCAGAGAGACGGTCGACCCCAGGCTGTCGAGCAACAAATCGATAAGGCTGGCTCGGGCGCACGCGGCTGTGGACGGCGAGCGCACGAGCGGTGCTTGGGTGGCGATGCGAGGAAGAAAGGCTCGCTGGCGAAGACAAAACCGTCGCGGAGAAGTGGCGCCGGCAGAAGTGGCTTGCGAAAGGAAACTGCCGAAGGAGGTCGAGGTGGAGAAAATAGAAAAAGAAAAGGAATTTTAGGTTTTTCTATTTAGGTTAATACCCCTTAAATAGACTCCACAAAAGTCTATTTATTTTATCCCCGTAAAAATCTCGTACGGACTCCGTTTAAATCCAGAAAAATTTCAAAAAAATTCCTAAAATTCCAGAAAAATCCCGAAAAATTTCCAGGATTATTTTCCTTAATTATTTGGCCATTTAATTTACAATGTTAAATTTTCAGTATTTAACATTAACCCTCACCAAAACTTTAGTTACCAATAACGAAGCTCATCTAGTGATTTGTGATGATAAAATTTCATTCGACCTAATAGAAGCTACTAATCAATATTTTGGTGAGAATATTTGTGGTGAGTTGCATTATTTACAGCATATGGATGAAATGAAATATTATGATCAAACTCTTAAAAATTCTTTGAGGCTAAGCATGCTTAATCTCGAGCCAAGGAAAGCGGCTAACAAATATCTTGCCCCTCCACGAGCAAGATTTAAGGGAGATAGTGATGGAGGACCAAAAGGCAAGAGGCGAAAAGTGAGCAAGTATCTTGCTCCTCCACGAGCAAGATTCAAACACATCAGGGGAGGGAGAAAGATCTCCTTTGGCCATCAAAGCCAAGCTGAAGCATAACGGTATGGTCGAGCTAAAAGACCTTAAACAAAGCGCTTCTTGGGAGGCAACCCAAGTTTAATTTTTAGGTGTTCTTTTCATTGTATTGCATTTATTTATTTAATTTGAACTTTAGATTCCATTCATTTAGCATTTTAACATGAATTAGGACTAGAAAGAACCTGCTAGGTAAAAGAAAAATCACTTTAAACCCACACGACTAAGAAAGTAAAGAGAATTCGGACCGTTGTGCACCGTGAGAAGGAAACGGGGGACACACGGCCTGGTCATGTATTTTCACATGGTGTTGCCCTGACCCTCAACAATGCAAATGCCCTGACCGTGTGTTTTTACACGGCCGTAGCGCATGAGGTTTAAGAGGCCAAGCCGTGCGTTTTCACCCCAAATGCGTCGTGTGCTTTGATTCCTCTTGCCCTAGTCATGTGAATCCTTCTTCCCCACCACCTAGAAGCCTTTCCAACCTTCAAGGAAGCCCAAAAGAAGTAAGGATGAGGAGGACCAAGCAAGTGACATCTTGATCCGGTGCTTCGGAGCGAAGAACAAGGAGAAGGGATGCCCCTCAAGCTCCGGAGGAAGGTGACGCTCTTCCAATCCTTCTTTTTCAAAATAATGAGCATAGGGAGAGATTTGATATGCTTTCTACTAGAAGAATCACCGCTACTAGGTATCTTGATGAGGATCTCTTAGAGACCCTAGGTTTGTTTGGTGATATTCAAGCCCTATTTGTAAAAATGGGGTGGGGAGAGATAATGGGGATAAGACACCCAACCTACCATAGGATAGTTTTAGAGTTTTTAAGTTCTTTAGAAGTTGAGGTTTTAACGGATAGAGAGAGCAAAGAGGGTAGGATTACCTTTAGGTTATTCAACATTAAGCATGAATGGACACTACACCAATAGAACACATGCTTTGGCTTGCCTAGTAGGGGAGAGAGAAGAACCCCTATTGGGTTTTACTCTCGGATCTTTTGGATCGAATTGACAGGAGAACACGCTTACGACCCTTCTAGGGCCAAAGCATCTCACCTCCAAAACCTCATTTTCCAGTACCTACACCGAATCATGGCAAGTACTATTTTTGGTCGTAGGGAGAATGACGGTGTAGTGCGAGCTAGTGAGCTGCTTTGCTTGTGGGGCATGCTACAGGAAAGGAGTAGCATTGATGTAGGATCCCATTTCATTAGACACCTAGTAAAATTGGGCAAAGCAGCGAGAGGAGAGATCATTGTGGGGAGCCTACTTACTGATGTGAGCAAAACATATAAGGTTTTAGGAGTAGTTTTTGCTCACATCTCATTACATTTTATGTTTATTTCAGGCATATTTCACTTTGTTTTGCATTCATTTCCTATTTTCTGGTTCGGAGATCTGCTCTTTGTACTTTTGTGTACAGGATAGTATTTCATGGGATAAAAGGTGCACTTTCCGAGCAAAAAAAAGGACATTTTGCAACTGGATGCAGAAGGAGACACGGCTAGGGCATGTGGCTACCACTACAAAAAAAAAATGATGCATTTGGATCGGAATTTTAGAAGCGGTTGGGAAAATGGTGGTAAAAGATTGGCTTTTAGAAACAGTTATTTTAACCGATGCTAATACCGCTTCAATTGAACAATTTTTTGAAACGGATAATTTTTCGATTATGTTGGGCATATTTAGAATCGGTTCACAAACGATTGTATATAAATTTTCTAGCAGCGGTTATTAACCGCTCCTAATTATTTAGGAGCAGTTATAACCGCTCCTAATACCGTTTCAATTGAACATTTTTTAAAGTGGATGATTTTCTGATTCTGTTGGGCATATTTAGAATCGGTTAACAAATGATCCTATATAAATTTTCTAGAAGCGGTTAATAACCGCTCCTAATTCTTTAGGAGTGGTTATAATCGCTCCTAATACCAATTCAATTGAACATTTTTTTTAAGCGAATAATTTTCAATTCTGTTCGGTATATTTAGAATCGGTTTTTATAATTATTTTAGGATCGATTATTAACCGATCCCAATTCTTTTGGAGCGGTTTATGACCGCTCTTAAAGGTTAATAACGAGATTAATTTAAAAAGAGGTGTACATATATTATTGTCTATTATCTCAAAACCCTAAGCAGCCATCTTGGATTAGAGGGGTGGTTGTATCTCAGATTTTTTTCCCAAAAAATTCTAGTTAGCCGATTTGGATTTGAGTGTATTCAGATCATATTATTTTCCAATTTCAGCTCTCTGTTTCAGCAGCCTTCTCTGTTCTAGCGGTACATCAAATCAATTGCGCCCTAGTGTCATCCGACCTTCTACTTTTGTATCATAAGCCTTTGATTTTGTTTGTGGAGGTAATTTCTTGGTTTAGTTTTTATTATGTGATAATTTTTTTAAGTATCAATGGTGATAAAACTATAATCGATTAGAGTTTGTATTGGGATGATAGATTTGTAAATTTTTCTAATGAATCCTTTGATTTGCCTTTTTGTTCAAGTTATTTGTATTTTTTTTTCAAATTTATTATTATATTTTGTGTATTATAGTTTGTTTATTATGCTAAGCTTTATTTTCATATTTTTTCCCTCTAAATTGAACAATATCAAAGATTTCCATTAGCATATATGATTTTTTTTTATTTTGTGAAATCATTCTGTTTATATATTTGAAAATTTATATTTAGGAATTATATTTTTATGTTTGTTATATTCATTAAAATTGGTATGTGTTTATCTACAAAGTTTATTTAATTTTGATAAATCATATTTCAATGTGTAAACGTTTAAAAATTATTGAACAGGATTAAATCATACAGAAGGAATTGACTTTCTTATAGTTAGGAAGAGAGATAGAAAAATTTGTAAAGATTGTAAGGTCATCCCTGGAGAAAGTTTAACTACTCAACATAGATTAGTAGTATTGGATATTAATAGAAGGAAAATATACATGACTCCTAGAATTAAGTGGTGGAAGTTAAAGGACGAGAAACTAAATGTATTCAAAGAGAAGGTAGGAGTACAAATATTAGATGAAATATACAGTGACCCTAATACGATGTGGGATAAGATGATATCAAAATTGAAAATAGTAGCCAAGAGTGTACTCGGTGAGTCAAAGGGACATGCACCACCAAGTAAAGAATCTTAGTGGTGGAATGAAAAAGTGCAAGAGAAAGTCAAGGAAAAACGAACAACATATAAGAAATTATATATTTGTAAAATGAGGAAAATTTGAAAAAATATACAATAGCCAAGAAAGAAGCTAAAAAAGCAATGAATGAAGCTAAGACTGAAACTTTTGAACGGTTATATCGAAAATTAGATACAAAAGAAGGGGAAAGAGACATTTATAGAATAGCTAAAGTGAGAGAGAGAAATACAAAAGATCTTAATCAAATAAGATGTATTAAAGATGAATGTAATATGATATTAGTACATGATGAAGAAATAAAAGAGCGGTGGAAGAGATATTTTCATCAACTTTTTAATGAAGGTTTAGGAGACCAACTTAATTTAGGTAATTTAAGTAGGTCAAATGAGTATAAAAATTTAAATTTTTATCGTAGAATTCAAATTTCAGAAGTAGAACAAGCTTTAAATGGAATACAAAATGGAAAAGCCATTGGACCAGATGATATTCCGGTAGAGGTATGGAAGTGTCTAGGGAAACAAGGTATTGAATGACTTACAAAATTATTTAACATGATATTGAAAACAAAAAGGATGTCTGATCAATGGAGGGTAAGTATCCTAATTCCCTTATATAAGAATAAGGGAGACATACAAACTTGTGAAAACTATAGGGGTATTAAACTAATGAGTCATATCATGAAACTTTGGGAAAGAGTAATAGAAAAAAGAGTAAGGAAAGAGACCACGGTTCTAGAAAATCAATTTGGATTTATGCGAGGAAGGTCGACAATAGAAGTTATACATCTTCTTAGACAACTAATTGAAAAGTATAGAGAGCAAAAATAGGATCTACACATGGTATTCATTGATTTAGAAAAAGCTTATGATAGAGTTCCAAGAGAAATAATATAGAGAATTTTAGAAAAAAGAGGTGTTAGTGTAACATATATTGAACTAATTAAGGATATGTATGAGGAAATAATGACCAGAGTGAAGACTTCAGGTGGATTAACTGAAGCATTTCCAATAAAGATAGGGTTACATCAAGGATCAGCTTTAAGTCTCTATCTTTTTACACTAATCATAGACGAACTCACTGGACACATTCAAGACACAGTACCGTAGTGTATGTTGTTTGCAGATGATATTATTTTGGTAGATGAGACACGTGAAGGAGTAAATGTTAAATTAGAATCTTGGCAGAAAATACTAGAAGTGAAAGATTTTAAGCTTAGTAGAGTAAAAATAGAATGTATGGAATTTAAATTTAGCAATATTAGACGTAATGAGGCAAGTGTTAAGATAGGAGATGATGAGTTATCTGGAACTGAGAGCTTTAAATATTTGAGATCATTTTTACAAGATGATGGAGGGATTGAGAGAGATGTCTTGCATAGAATACAAGCATGATGGTTGAAATGGAGGAAAGCGTCGGGTGTTTTATGTGATCGTAAAGTGCCTCTAAAACTTAAAGGAAAGTTCTACAAAACGACGATTAGACCTGCTATGTTATATGGAGCTGAATGTTGGGCTACGACTCGAGCACATGAGCAAAAGATGAGAGTTGCAAAGATGAGGATGTTAAGGTGGATGTGCGGACATACGAGGATGGACAGGATAAGAAATGAGAGCATTAGAGAAAAAGTTGGTGTTGCATCTATTGAAGGAAAGCTTCGAGAGACACGTTTAAGGTGGTACGGACATGTACTTAGACGACCAATAAATGCTCCAGTTAGGCGATGTGAAATGATGCCAAATAGACACATCAGACGAGAAAGAGGAAGACAAAAAAAAACTTGGTTAGCAATAATAAAACAAGATAAAATTTATTTAAATATTGATAATGATATAGTAGGGGACAGAGTTCAATGGCGTAGAAGGATCCATATAGCCGACCCCACCTAGTGGGATAAGGCTTTGTTATTGTTGTTGTTGTATGCATTTGGTAATGCAACTCAAGAAGTCATGAGACCATGTCCTTGTTGCAAATGCATAAACTCATTGAGTCATGATCGATAGACAATACATGAGCATCTGATGATAAATGGTATCTTACAAGATTATCGAATCTGGAATTTTCATGGAGAAAATCTAATTGTACAAGATCACGATAACAACGAACTTCGAGATTTAGTGCAACAAGTTCCTGAAGTAACTAGCCATGAACCCATGGTACAAGAAATGTTGAATGATGCATTTGGAATGCATGAAGGATCTGCAAGTAATGAAAGCTGTATTGGAGCATCGACTAGTCATATACCGATGGAGTCTAATGTGAAAGATTTATATTGACTAATAGAGGAAGGGAAACAACAGCTATATACCGGATGCACAGAGTTTTCTAAATTGACATTCCTTATTGAGTTATTTCAATTAAAAGTGAGTGGAAAATGAAGTGATAAGTCATTTACAGCATTGTTGGACTTCCTTCGTCGAGTACTTCTAGCTGAAGCTCAAGTGCCTAAGTCTTTTTATGAAGCAAAGAAATTAATTTCTAGTTTAGGACTTCATTATGAAAAAATACACGCTTGTCCAAATGATTGCATGATTCATTGGAGGGAAAGTGAGAATGAACAGTCATGCAAAGTGTGTAACCTTTCAAGATGGA
The DNA here is from genome assembly GCA_025175895.1 of Wurfbainia villosa. Classification (NCBI taxonomy): domain Eukaryota; kingdom Viridiplantae; phylum Streptophyta; class Magnoliopsida; order Zingiberales; family Zingiberaceae; genus Wurfbainia; species Wurfbainia villosa. The sequence goes on from CM046005.1 coordinate 5,721,759, forward strand.
AAAATTTACAGAAATCATCTAGGAGGTCATATAAAGGTGGAAAAAGGCGTCTTGTGGTTAATATTCCAGCCAAAGTCTTTTGGTATTTTCCATTGAAACCAAGATTGCAACAATTATTTATGTCATCCAAGACGTCTGAAAGTATGCAATGGCATTTCAAAAAATGAGTTTTGGATGGAAATCTAAGGCATCCAGCTGATTCTCGAGCATGGAAGGAATTTGATGAACGACATTGTGAATTTGCATCTGATCCTAGAAATGTACGCTTGGGATTTGCCGTTGATGGATTTAATCCATTTAAAAGTCAAAGCACTGCACATAGTACTTGGCCTATTGTTTTGATGCCTTATAATTTGCCACCTTGGGAATGCATGAAGCCTCATTCTATTATTTTATCCACCCTTATTCCAGGTCCAAAAGCACCTAGAAATGATATCGATGTGTATTTACGTCCTCTATTGACTGAATTGAAAGATTTGTGGGAAAATGGGATTGCCACATTTGATGCTTGTAACAAAGAAATGTTTCAAATGCGGGCTGCATTAATTTGGACAGTTAGTGACTTTCCTGGTTTGGGATGTTTGTTTGGATGGAATACATATGCCAAGAATGCATGTCCAACTTGTGCTGATAAGACAGATGCATTGTACCTAAAACATGGCAAAAAGTGGTCATTCAGAGGGCATCGTCGTTTTCTACCACCAGATTCAGAAATTCGAACAATGTTAAGTTATGGGCAACGAGAACTACGTGAGTTAGATTTGACTCCATTATCTGGATCTGACGTTCTACGAATGACCTTAAACAAGAATGTGATTTTCGGTAAGAGTAATGCATCAAAACCAAATGTGAGAATAAAAATAGGGTCAATTGAACAAATGTGGAGAAAACAAAGCATATTTTTTAGTCTGCCATATTGGGAATTTAATTTGATCCGACATAATTTGGACCCTATGCATATTGAAATAAATGTTTGTGACAACATTATTGGAACACTTTTAGATGATTCCAACAAGAGTAAAGATAATTATGTTGCACGTAGAGATTTAAAGATTTTGGGTATTATGAAACAACTATGGCCCTGAACACAATCAGACGGTAGAGAGTATTTGCCACCTTCATGTTACTCTATGTGTAAAGTCAAAAAAAAGATATTTTGTTCAGTATTGAAAGATATTCATGTCCCTGATCATGGTATGTTATCTGATATTTCAAAGTGTGTGGATGTTGGACGTTGCAGGATTATGGGCTTGAAAAGCCATGATTGTCATATCATGATGGAACAATTCCTTCCAATTGCTCTTCGTCGGGTGTTGTCAAAAAAGGTAACTGCTCCACTTATTGTTTTGTGTGAATATTTTAGGACAATGTGTGCAAAGTCCCTACAAGAAGAAGAATTACAGAAGGCTGAAGAAGGAGTTGTTTTGATTTTATGTCAATTGGAGAGAATATTCCCACCATCTTTTTTCACAATAATGGTTCATTTGGTGGTACATTTAGCGTATGAAGCCAGAATTGCTGGGCCTGTACATTATCGATGGATGTATCCAATAGAAAGATACCTGAGAAAACTTAAAATTTTTGTTAGAAATAAAGCACGACCAGAGGTCAACATTGCAGAGGCATATTTAGCAGATGAATGTGTTGTGTTTTATTCACGTTATCTAGATGGTAACATCTCATTCAACAATCACGGAACACGACATAAAGAGACACCAAATGTTGACTTTCCCACACTTTCGATGTTTTCACAAGTAGGGCGACCAACAAAAGGACTTCAAGTACTTACCTTAGATGACAAAACTTTAACTCAAGCTCATAGATATATTCTCTCTAATTGTACAACCTTGCAACCATATCGTGAGTAAGTATTACATGTTGAATACTATATTCTCTCTCATTTTTTGCATAATATTTTACTGCTTTATGAACAATAAATTTTTCTAATTATATATTAGTGTTGACATTGAACAGTGAATTAAAAAATGAACTGAAGAGAAGACATAGATATGGTCGTTGCCCAAGTAATTCTCAATTAGATGACATGGTTAGAATGCAATTTCCAGAATTGTTTGCAAAATGAGTAAGTAATATTTATGATTTATTTTTTATTACAGATTCATAATAAATAGACTTGTGACTTTTTTCTTTAAAAATTATGTGTGTACCTTATAGGTTGATCGAGTAAATGAACGGATTGATGACTTAGATCTTAGGGCGCTTTCACGTGGTCCAAATCCAGTAGCATTCAGTTATCATAGATTCAACATAAATGGTTTTGCATTTCGCACGGAGGAATATGAAAAAAAACAAAAAAGTGCAAAATAGCGGGGTCATGGTGCAGGCGATGCATGATGATGATCATGAGTCAATCTATTATGGTCAACTAACTGATGTCATCTCACTTGATTATGGTGGTTATGGACGAATTGTTCTTTTTCGATGTGATTGGATTAACACTACTACCGGTTTGAAAATTGATACATTTGGATTTACAATGATGAATTTTTCACGCTTGGTACATACAGGAGAACGTGAGGAGCATGAACCTTTTATTTTGGCTACGCAAGCTCAAATGGTTTATTATGTTTGTGATCCAAAGGAGGAGGATTTGTATTGTGCCATTCGTCACACACCAAGAGATACATACAACATGGGCAATGAAGATGATATGGATACAATGCATGTTATTCATAATAATTTATACAATATGGAATCGATATTAGGTGATGTAAATAAAGTAGATGTTGAATTAATTAGAACTGACATTGAGGGTTCAATAATTGATGTTCTTCCGGTTGTGAACAATGAAACATATGATGAATACTTTGGTTGATTTTTGTATTTTCTTTCATTATGTTGAAACTATATTTAGAATTATGAAGCTCTCAAAGATGTTCAGTAAATTTTCATCCTCTATTTTTGTTACTGTATTGTTCGTATTCTTTGCAACTCGAACACTACAAAGATATTCTTTCTCCATTAGCAGATTGAGATGAGTTTTCGTTTTTTCCACTCTCTTCAAGATGGGAAGAAGATTTTCAGAATTTGATAGGCTTAGATTTTAATTAGCACTACTATTTTTTTTGTTTATTTGGATAGCTGCTAACGATACCAAAAATAGAGTTTGGAAAAGGGTTAATTTTGACTGGTTCTATTGCTAACATTTAGAAGTGGTCAATTTTGACTGGTTCTATTGCTAACATTTAGAAGCGGTTAAAATCCGATTCTATAATTCAGGAGCGATTTTTGACTGCTCCTATAGGTTGTCATTTTACATCTATTTCTCTCTTCTTCGACGAAAATCATTTCGTATTCCTGCGGCTATCTCCCTCTCGCGTTAACTTACTCCCAAAAATAAATTTTGATATAACCTAAATTTCTTTCCTCCCCTGTGATCCACTGTCCGTCTCGCAATCATCTCCTCAGTCTGCATCGCAGTCCATCGGCTGTAATCCATCTCTGTAGTTCGCCCGTCGTAGTCCGTCTCCGCAGTCCACTAGCCATAGTCCGTCTCCACAATCCCACGTCGTCCCTTTTCCGCTTCGTCCCTTCGAGCAAGGTAATCTCTCGCCTGATTTGATCTGTCACTTGTTGTAGTACCAAAACAATGCTTGAGCCTCTCACTTTATTCTTCAAGATTGGTCGGCTGGTCTGGACTTTGATCCAGATCAAGCTGGATGACTCAGTTCGCAATCCGCCTCCGTAGTCCGTCGATCGGAGTTTGTTGCTGCAGTCCGCCAATCGCAGTCCGTCTCTGTAGTCCGCCAGCTGCAGTCCGTCTCCGTAGTCCATCGGCCATAGTCTATCTCCACAATCCCGTGTTGTTCCTTTTTCACTCCACCCCTTCGAGCAAGGTAATCTCTCGCCTGATTCGATCTGTCACTTGTTGTAGTACCAAAACAATGCTTGAGCCTCACACTTTATTCTTCAAGATTCGTCGGCTAGTCTGGACTTTGATCCACATCAAGCTGTAACGAATATGTAGGCTTAGTATGGTTTAATTCATGGTTGCAAAACACAATTCTTTACTTTTCCCAATTTTTTCTTATTGAAACCATAAATACTGATAAACCAAACTGAAGTGTAACTAGAGTAGATTGTAATTGAAGTAATGTGGTTATAGAGGAAGGCATTACCAGATGAGTTGAATTAATTTCTATCTATTCTGATGAGCATTTATTGGATGTGTTTGTCAACTATTATTTCAATTTGAGTTTGTTTTATGTTTGTCCAGTAGAATCATTTAAGATATCACTCCTCATTCTATGGTATATTCTGTAGGGGATCAATCGGCTGGCCAGAGGGGGGTGAATAGCCCTTTGTCGTTGGATGGTGGAATTTGCTCGTCTACACAATTGTTAGCGCAAGCGGAATACTAATAAAGACAAGCAAATGAACAAAGAATAATACAAACAATGCTAACAAGATAGTATAACGTGGTTCACGGCTACGCCGCTAATCCACGGTCCCCGATTCGTCCTCGGTGAATCACTCCGCCAAAACCAATCCACTATTGGTCTCTCCTTTGCACCAAGCTAGGTGGAGGTAACCTTTACAAATCAAGATCACTCTTCTTACAATAGAAATGAAGTAAAAGCAAGTAAGAAGAGTTCAAAGCTTGTGGGGCACTTGGATGATCGTTTGGGATATGAGCATTAGCCATCCAAAAGCCCACACCCTCTCTTTTTATAGAGAGGGTTGATTTCTTCCCGTTGACCGCCACCAGTCGATTGCTGCCCTTGGTAGTCGACTGTCGCCACTCCAACGACCTCCGAACACGTCGAATCTCGACCGTTGTAGTCCAACGGAACACTTGGCAGTCGACTGATGGACCTCATCAGTCGATTGCTGCCTCCGTAGTCGACTGCTTAGTCGGCTACGAGCGGTTCTGTGCCCGTGACATTCTCTGGCAGTCGACTGTCATTCCATGGCAGTCGACTGCTGGGCATAAACCCATCAGTCGGATATCAGTCGAACCCATTCGACTCAGAGCAGTCGACTGCCATTCCATGGAAGTCGACTGATGTCGGGAAAACTCATCTGACACTTAGCCATTCGGCCAAGTTCACCTAATGAGCTACTTACAATTCACTCATTCTCTCATCTCACTCGAAGTCCCTCGTCGAAGCTCTCTTTGTTCGCGGCCACGTCCCTCGGCAGCATCAGGCACACGGCTCTGCAATGCTCCTTCGCCTCTTGCCTCCGAAGTCTGCTTCCTTGGCTTCGCTTCAAGTCATCTCGTCCGGCGGTCCCTCGACAGCATCAAGCGCACGACTCTGCAATTCTCCTTCTCTGACTCAAGCACGAGGTAGTGAGTGGTGAATCGGCCAAGACTCCATGTGCGAATTACTAAGTCCTGCAAGACTCCAACGCACATATCAAACCATAATAACACCCTAACATAAACCCTTTGCCACACACATCAAAACCTTATCATGGCAAGAGATTGCCCTAACAATCTCCCCCTTTTTGATGTGTGGCAATCCGTTTAAGTTAGGTAAAAATATTTGATAAAACATTAAGAAAGGAAAGCATGTAAATAAACATGATTAGTAACTCTCCCCCTTAATACATGAAACTCCCCCTAAATATGTTCCCCCTTACTTAAACATAAAGTTTTCTCCCCCTTTGACACCATCAAAAAGATTAAAAATAAGTTTATATATCATGGCATCAAGGCTAGAGAGAAACATAACCAAAAACATGCCTTAAAACCGTGTATCAGAAATTGTTGGGCTATTTTTCAGGTGAGCGATCATTGCTATCGATGATATGATGACCGCACAATGAATTCCGAAATTCTGATTTTCTGGACGAATTTCAAAAATGCATTATAAATTCCAGAAAATTCAAAAAATAGTGAAATTTGGGGAACACATTTCTTTTAAGTATATCTATCAATGAAAAATAGTTTTTCATGAAAAATCATTATATTTTCCGAGATTTGCTAAAAATCCAAAAGTTTTAAAAACCACTAGTTTTTGAGCATGTTAGTATCCATTTTAACACCTAGTCTTGCTTTGGATTGTTTCAAAACATGAATACATAAATTTTAAAGTAAGAAATTATTTTGAAAACATATGAAACATCCAATCATGATCTTTGGGCAATATGTCTATGAATTAAACATAAGCCTTCCCCATGATTGATCTATTATTGTTATTTTGATACTTTAAATGACCATCTAAATGTCATAGGCACTAGTGGACATTTGTATCATCCTAACATCTCACTCATGCTAAGTTTTCAATCAAGGTAGCCTATTGTGAGTGTGAGATGTATCCTAAAGGTATTTGTATGTACTTAACCATTATTTTCATGCAATTCTATCAAGGTTAAGTATCATCCTATCATTTCACATGATCATAAAGATGTATATGTATTAATTTTACATTATGATCATAAAATAAATGTATTCATCAAATTTTTATCATGCATTAGGTATTACATGATGATAATAAGCATATCTCACCTAAAGCATGATTTAAACCCTATTTCTCATGATTATGTGTCAAATATTAAAATCATAAATCATGATTTCATACGTAGAAATTTCATTAACTATCATGATTTAAGCATTATTATCTATTTATAGGCACATTATCATCACCTAACACTATTCCAAAAACGTTGTCCTGCCATCCTAAGTCAACCAACATATGATATAGGTAAATTACATATGGTTGACTACCCTAGGGTTTTCCTAACCCGTAAGGATGGATTTTGGAACCCAAAATAAGTTCTTTCCTATGAGGTTCACTAAAAATTCTTTAGGGATCCATTTCCTAGCAATTACTTTCTTTTTGTCTTGACCCCTAGCTATTAGGTATTTATAGGCCTTTTCATTTTTCTTTTCTTTATAACCTAGGCCTTTCTTATTGAAGCTTGCCCTTTGGCTCCCAATTATCATATTCAATGTATTTGAGCCAATTGTAAATTTTCCTAGGGCTTTGGTCAAGTGGTCTACCTTTTCCCTTAAAGCCCTATTTTCTTCTATGCATGCATCATCAACATTGAAAGACATATATTCATATGAGCATGCATCATTTAAACTAGAAGAAATATTATCATTATCATTTAAGCATGTTTTTTCTAATTTTTCTTCTAAGTCCTTAATTTGATCTAGCATGCTCTTATTTTTCTTTTTAGCTCTAAATAAATCCTTAGTGAGGCTAGAAATCATAGAAACTATTTTACTAGGTGAAAGGTTAGTTACCATAGTTTTCATGTCCTCTTCTTCGGATGAGGAGGATGATGAAGCTCCCCCTTCACTAGAGCTCTCCTCACTTAAGCTTGATCCTTCATTTTCGGAGGAGAAGCAATCCAAGTCGTCAAAGGCCATTAGGGCAAGGTTGGTGACAAAAGCATTCTCCTCTTCCGATGATGAAGATGATGAGGAGAGGTCATCCCAAGTCCTTGCCTTTAAAGCTTTGGTCTTCCCCTTTTCTTTGGCCTTCTTCTCTTCTTCCTTCTTTTTGCTCCCCTTTTTCTTCTTCTTTTCTTCTTTCTTCTTCCTCTCTTCTTTGCTCTTGTTTAGGAGAGGACAATTATTCCTTATATGTCCCTCCCCTTGGCAATTGTAGCAAATAATTTTCCCCCTTGGTCTTCTACTCCTATCATTAGATTTATTAAATTGAAAACCTTTTAAAGCACGTCTTACCCTCCTTACCATATAGGCTTCTTCCGTGCTATCCATGGAGGAGGAGGAAGACGCTTCATCGGAGGAGGAGGAGATCTCCATCTTCTTCTTCCCCTTATGTGCCATCAAGACTACTCTTCTTGAAGGTTGAAACTTTGGCTCTTCTTGTATTCCTTCAAGCCTCGTTTCGTGGAGCTCCATTGTTGAGAAGAACTCCTCCAAGGTGCTCACTTCTAAGTTCTTTGAGATGTAGAACGAGTCTACCATGGAGCTCCATCTTGAGGACCGGGGAAAAGCATCTATGACCTTCATTACCATATCCCGATTGGAGAGCCTTTCACCTACACTTGTTAGCCCAATTAAAATTTCTTTAAACCTAGAATGCAATGAGGTTACCTTTTCTCCCTTTTCTAATTTTATGTTGGATAGTTGGGAGCGGAGGAGGTCTCTCCTTGCAAGTTTGGCCTCCGAGGTACCTTCATGAAGCTCTACTAGCTTCTCCCACATCTCCTTTGCACTAGAGCATTCCCCTATCCTATTTACCTCTGGTTGGGGGAGTACATTGTAGAGGTGGTGCTTAGCCTTTGAATTTGCCAAGTATTCTTCCCTTTGACTCTTGCTCCACCTTGCTTTCTCCAATGGCTCCCCATCTTCATTCCTAGGCAATTCGAAACCGTTTTCCATAATCAAAAGAATTTCAAAATCAGTCTCGAAAAATACCTCCATTCTCTTTTTTCACCAAGAGAATTCCCCCTCGAACTTCGACGGATGAATATTAGAGTCGGCCATTCTTGAATGTTCTTGTTGTGGCGGTTAGTCCTCGACAAGCTTTCCTTGTCTCTGATACCACTTGTAGGGGATCGATCGGCCGACTAGAGGGGGGTGAATAGCCCTTTGTCGTTGGATGATGGAATTTGCTCGTCTACACAATTGTTAGCGCAAGCGGAATACTAATAAAGACAAGCAAATGAACAAAGAATAATACAAACAATGCTAACAAGATAGTATAACGTGGTTCACGGCTACGCCGCTAATCCACGGTTCCCGATTCGTCTTCGGTGAATCACTCCGCCAAAACCAATCCACTATTGGTCTCTCCTTTGCACCAAGCTAGGTGGAGGTAACCTTTACAAATCAAGATCACTTTTCTTACAATAGAAATGAAGTAAAAGCAAGTAAGAAAAGTTTAAATCTTGTGGGGAACTTAGATGATCATTTGGGATATGAGCATTAGCCATCCAAAAGCCGACACCCTCTCTTTTTATAGAGAGGGCTGATTTCTTCCCGTTGGCCGCCACCAGTCGACTGCTGCCCTTGGCAGTCGACTGCCGCCACTCCAACGACCTCCGAACATGTCGAATCCCGACCATTGTAGTTCAATGGAACACTTGGCAGTCGACTGATGGACCTCATCAGTCGATTGCTGCCTCCGTAGTCGATTGCTCAGTCGACTACGAGCGGTTTTGTGCCCGCGACATCCTCCGGCGATCAGTCATTCTATGGCGATCGACTACTACGCATAAACCCATCGATCGATACCTCGAACCCATTCGACTGAAGCGATCATTGCCATTCCATGGCGATCGGCGATGCTCGAAAACTTATCCGACACTTAGACATTCGGTCAAGTTCACCTAATGAGCTACTTACAATTCACTCATTCTCTCATCTCACTTGAAGTCCCTCGCCGAAGCTCTTTTCGTTCGCGGCCACGTCCCTCGGCAGCATCAGGCGCACGACTCTGCAATGCTCCTTCGCGTCTCTTGCCTCCGAAGTCTGCTTCCTTGGCTTCGCTTCAAGTCATCTCGTCCGGCAGTCCCTCGGCAGCATCAAGCGCACGACTCTGCAATGCTCCTTCTCCGACTCAAGCACGAGGTAGTGAGTGGTGAACCCGCCAAGACTCCATGTGTGAATTACTAAGTCCTGCAAGACTCCAACGCACATATCAAACCATAATAACACCCTAACTTAAACCCTTTGCCACACACATCAAAACCTTATCATGGCAAGAGATTGCCCTAACATATTCTTTCCACTGCTTATGGAAATAGGGTTTTTCTGAAATCAATCATTTAAATAGGATTTTTGCTTCCATTTAAGTTCCAGTTCAAATTTGGATTGTTGGTATAAACTTTCATCCTTAGTGGGCTTTCATCCTTATTAACTATAGATTTTGTTAATTGTTCTTCATGAAAATGTCACCAGGTTGATTATGCTTTTCACCTTTCTGGCAATCTTTACATTGCTGTCACTTTGATTTCTTATTAGTTTGTTTAGCTTACCATATTATATGCTACTCTTATGCTGCCTATGCAATGGGAAATAGGATAATTTTTCTATTAGTTTGTAACTGATTTCTATATTATTTTTAGGTAACTTTAAAAAATGGCAAACAAAATAATGCGAAAGCTACTCCAAAATAGCCAAAGACGATCTAGGGGAGAAGAATCAATTAATAGAGGAGTTGATGATGAAAATGAATCACAAGACACAACATCCCATTCACCATTAGAGATACAAAATGATACACAAAATCAGGAGGTTAATGAGCAAGGTGAAAAATATTTTTGGATATGAATAGTGAATTATTTTTGCAACACCAAGTGAAAATTATATTTTTCATATGAAAATGAGGTCATGTCTTCATCCCAAGCTCAACAAAGAAGACGTGGAAAGACTATTACGAGGGATATTCATGCTTTACATCCTGATCATGTGATAGTAGTGAAATTCAATGAAAGGGGACCACCTTACGGTGATTTACAATCGACACTTGCAAATTTTATTGGGACTATTGAACGGAATGAACTTGTGTTGCCCCTAAACTTTTTAGATTGGAGAAAAATGTCGACAAATCGCTTGAATGATGCATGGGAACTTGTTACTGTAAGTTGACAAGTGTTTAATTTCAAATTTGAATTTAAAGCATGTACATATTTCATTTTATGTTTATAGGCACGTTTCTGTATCTCCAATCGCCATAGAAAAGTTATAATGCAAATGATGGGAGCCGCGTGGAGACGGTGGAGGACTGAAGTGAAAGCTACATCTTATGATTCAAATACTCCACTAGAATAGCTTGTTGCAATACAACCCATTCCTCATGGATTGACATTTTAAACTTGGGAAGTTTTATGTAACTATTGGAAGTCTACTGAGGTACAACTAGTATTATTTTTTTTTTTGACATATATTTATAGATGTTATAATTTCATTATATATTTAGAGAAAATGCAAACAAAAAGAAAGGGACTCATGCACAAGGATGCACTAGTATTCCATCGTTGGAATATAAGTTTATAAGAATCAAAATTATTTTTTTTCTTCTTTACAGTTAGTTTCTCACTGCTCATTTATTGTTTTACACTTTAATGCTCTTATCCTTGGTGTTAAATGTGAATTTTTTTACCCTATTAGTCTCAAGAGAATGGCAGAAAACCAAGTCGTATTGAAATACAACAATTGAGTCGAAGAAGTAGAAAAAAGGAGGTGCCCCTGTTGACGATGAGACAATACGTGTTGAGGTAATAATAATATATTTCACTTTTTAAGTTGGCTTTTAATTTTTTTTTCATTCTATTAACAATTTATTTTCTTGTTAGAATTTATTTAAAGAGGTTGTGGATTGTCACCTCCAAGATAAACCTAAAGGAACACAACCAATAGAAGTACATGAGGAGGCATTTTGGTAACAATTTACTTATAATTTAATTTATTTTTTTGTAAAAGTTGTTACATATGGTTCAACTTTAATTATATTTTTTATATAGTGAGGTTTTTGGACCCGAGCACTCTGGTCGAGTTCGATGTTTAGGAGCTGGTGCGCTACCTAGCCAAGTGTTCCCAGAGCAATGTAAATGCAACTCAATGTACTGGCAAGATTATCACTCTAATTCAGATTTAACAGATAAATTTAGGGAAATGGGAGAGAAAATTAAAGAAATGGAGTTGCGAGAAGCACAGCGGTAGACGAAAATAGAGCAGATGAGAAGACAGATGCAAGAAAATAATTAGTTTCAAAATTTTGCACGAGTAATACTAAATATGATGTCTGGAAATAGAGCTGTTAAACGGGTCGACCCATGGCGGGGCGGGTCAACCCGTCATTAACCCAACATTTAGCGGAGAGAGGCGGGCCGACCTGCCATCTTGGCGGGTTGAAAAACCTCCAACCCAACCCAACCCAAGATGGGTTGTGGGTTAGGCGGGCCAACCCACGAGCCACAAAAATTAAAAAAACTATATCTAAAATTACTAAGGTGTTGAGAGTTTGTGACGATGATCGGTAAGACAAATGGAGTACTATGATTAAAAAAATAAACATTTGAAGTAACTAAAATCTTATAATTGAGATTTAATTATCGACCGATAAAGTTGAGTATCGATATTTTTTATCCTTCCAATGATCCAAAATATCCAAATCTTGATAATATATAAATTTAAATTTTTACTCCTCTAAATAGAGATCTAATTGAGATTTTTTAGCTCTTATAATTATTTGACTTTGATATGTCATCATTTCCTATATCGATTGGAATAGTAATGATAAGATAATTTAAAACAGTTAAAGTATACAAGAAAAAAAAGTATTAGAGTACATCAAATATTATTTTGTTATTTTCTCTTAATTTCTCTTACACTTTGTTGAGGTGTATATGTGATAGAAGAAGATTGTGATGGTGAAAAACTTCTCTTATTGATTAATATTAGAATATTGGTAAAAAAACTTATACAATTTTATTTGCACATGTTCCATCTTTTAGTATTTCTCAACCCGCAGGCCAACCCGTGCCCACGGTGGGCCGACCCGTCTAGACCCGCAACCTGTGCAGGTCGATCCGTTTAGACCCGCCAAAATGGCGGGTTGATAAAATTTCAACCCAACCCGTCTAAATTATTTGGCGGGGCGGGCCAACCCGACGGGCCTAACCCAACTTGACAGCTCTATCTGGAAGTGTTGGGGGGCTCTCATGGACCTAAATTTTTACCGGCACAAGTAATACATTTCTCACACAAACAAAATAAAGGAAAAAAGTATTTGTATAATTAAGTACATGATATCAAATTTATTTATTTTTGTAGATGACAGCTATATTTGCAAATGTTATGCAACAACAATTTCCATCGACTGCGGAAGAAAATAGATGTAGATCCTCCCCATCACCAGAACCAGATGACTAGAAAGAATTTTGAATGCAATCGTTGAGGTTGATTTTTAAATACATATGTTTCTATTAGAGTATTTAATATTTTTTTCAACAGGAGTATAGAACCATGTATTCTGATGAGCTTACTGATCGGTTATCATCAGAACTCAGTGAGCACCTTAAGGCATGAAACCATATTCTTGAACATATGTTTTATGACAACAACAACAACAACAATAAAGCCTTATCCCACTAGGTGGGGTCGGCTATATGGATCCTTCTACGCCATTGGACTCTATCCCCTACTATATCATCATCTATATTTAAATAAATTTTATCTTGTTTTATTGTTGCTAACCAAGACTTTTTTGGTCTTCCTCTTCCTCGTTTGATGTGTATATTTTGTATCATTTCACATCGCCTAACTAGAGCATTTATTGGTCGTCTAAGTACATGTCCGTACCACCTTAAACGTGTCTCTCGGAGCTTTCCTTCAATAGATGCAACACCAACTTTTTCTCTAATGCTCTCATTTCTTATTCTGTCCATCCTCGTATGTCCACACATCCACCTTAACATCCTCATCTCTACAACTCTCATCTTTTGCTCATATGCTCGAGTCGTAGCCCAACATTCAGCTCCATATAACATAGCAGGTCTAATTGCCGTTTTGTAGAACTTACCTTTAAGTTTTAGAGGCACTTTACGATCACATAAAATACCCGATGCTTTCCTCCATTTCAACCATCCTGCTTGTATTCTATGTAAGACATCTCTCTCAATCCCTCCATCATCTTGCAAAAATGATCCTAAATATTTAAAGCTCTCAATTCCAGATAACTCATCATCTCCTATCTTAACACTTGTCTCATTACGTCTAATATTACTAAATTTAAATTCCATATATTCTGTCTTTACTCTACTAAGCTTAAAACCTTTCACTTCTAGTGTTTCCCACCAAGATTCCAGTTTAGCATTTACTCCTTCACGCATCTCATCTACTAAAACAATATCATCTGCAAACAACATGCACCATGGTAATGTGTCTTGAATGTGTCCAGTGAGTTCGTCCATGATTAGTGTAAAAAGATAGGGACTTAAAGCTGATCCTTGATGTAGCCCTATCTTTATTGGAAATGCTTCAGTTAATCCACCTGAAGTCTTCACTCTGGTCGTTACTTTCTTATACATATCCTTAATTAGTTCAATATATGTTACACTAACACCTCTTTTTTCTAAAATTCTCCATATTATTTCTCTTGGAACTCTATTATAAGCTTTTTCTAAATCAATGAATACCATGTGTAGATCCTGCTTTTGCTCTCTATACTTTTCAATTAGTTGTCTGAGAAGATGTATAGCTTATATTGTCAACCTTCCTGGCATGAATCCAAATTGATTTTCGAGAACCATGGTCTCCTTCCTTAATCTTTTTTCTATTAATTTTTCCCAAAGTTTCATTGTATGACTCATTAGTTTAATACCCCTATAGTTTTCACAAGTTTGTATGTCTTCCTTATTCTTATATAAGGGAATTAGGATACTTACCCTCCATTGATCAGACATCCTTTTTGTTTTCAATATCATGTTAAATAATTTTGTAAGTCATTCAATACCTTGTTTCCCTAGACACTTCCATACCTCTATCGGAATATCATCTAGTCCAACGGCTTTTCCATTTTGCATTCCATTTAAAGCTTGTTCTACTTCTGAAATTTGAATTCTACGATAAAAATTTAAATTTCTATACTCATTTGACCTACTTAAATTACCTAAATTAAGTTGGTCTCCTAAACATTCATTAAAAAGTTGATAAAAATATCTCTTCCACCGCTCTTTTATTTCTTCATCATTTACTAGTACCCTATTGCATTCATCTTTAATACATTTTATTTGATTAAAATCTTTTGTCTTCCTCTCTCTCACTTTAGCTATTCTATAAATGTCTCTTTCCCCTTCTTTTGTATCTAATTTTCGATATAACTGTTCAAAAGTTTCAGTCTTAGCTTCATTCACTGCTTTCTTAGCCTCTTTTTTTAGCTATTGTATATTTTTTTAAATTTTCCTCATTTTTACAAATATTTAATTTCTTATATGCTATTCGTTTTTCCTTGACTTTCTCCTGCACTTTTTCATTTCACCACCAAGATTCTTTACTTGGTGGTGCATGTCCCTTTGACTCACCGAGTACACTCTTAGCTACTATTTTTAATTTTGATACCATCTTATCCCACGTCGTATTAGGGTCATTGTATATGTCATCTAATACTTGTACTCTTACCTTCTCTTTGAATATATTTAGTTTCTCATCCTTTAACTTCCACCACTTAATTCTAGGGGTCGTGTATATTTTCCTTCTATTAATACTATGTTTGAGGCGTATATCCAATACTACTAACCTATGTTGAGTAGTTAAACTTTCTCCAGGAATAACCTTACAATCTTTACAAATCTTTCTATCTCTCTTCCTAACCATAAGAAAGTCAATTTGTGATTTATTATTTCCACTTTTGAACGTGACTAAGTGTTCTTCTCTTTTCTTAAAAAATGTATTAGCTAGTATAAGATCATATGCTATTGCAAAATCCAATATAGTTTTACCTTCTTCATTTCTTGTTCCAAACCCATAACCCCCATGCACCCTCTCATATTCGTCATTTTTCACTCCGACATGCCCATTTAAATCACCTCCTATTAAAATCATCTCATTTGACGGAATATTTTGTAATACTTCATCCAAGTCCTCCCAAAACCTTAATTTGGTATTTTCATCTAATCCTATTTGAGGTACATATACACTAATTACGTTTATAGTTTCTTTCTCCACTACTATTTTGAGAGATATAATTCTATCCCCCTTTCTAATTACTCCTACAACTTCATCCTTTAACGAACTATCAACAATAATACTTACTCCATTTCTTGTTTTACTCTTGCCTGTATACCATAACTTAAAACCCAAGTTCTCTATCATCTTTGCCTTCTCACCAACCCATTTTGTCTCTTGTACACATACAATATTAATTTTTCTTCTAATCATCGTATCTACTATCTTCATTGTTTTACCAGTGAGGGTTCCTATGTTCCATGTACTAAATCTTAGACTATTAGTTTTTCTATAATATTTGTTCTTACCCAACCTATGGTGTGAGAACTCTTGCTTATTTAACACTACACCCAAGTTCTCATGGAGATGTAGCGGTCCTTGCCGATACGTTGCAGTCGGACCCTGCAACGTGAACTCTAGCATATTTTTCACTACACCCGAGTTCTGAAAATGTAGTGGTCCTTGCCGAGACATTACAGTCGGACCCTGTAACGCGTTCCTTCCGGGGAACAACCTAGCATTAGCACAATAGTTTGATTGATTCATTCATTGAACATTTGCCTTAGTTTAACGCTGGCTGGCAACCTAACGCAACCCTCCTCCTTTATCCGGGCTTGGGACCGGTCACAACATATGTTTTATGAATGTGAGGAAAATCGATATGATTTTGCAGAGTTGTTAAGCTTTGGATTTTAAAATAGACTGAGGCATCATCTTTCTTGAAGCTTCATCTTTTGGCAACATTGAAGTATTGTCTGTTTTAACCAACATCCCATATATGTTGTGCCTTGTAGATTTGTCCCATGATGGAATATGCCTACAAGGTGAGGAGTCTCGTGAGAGGCCATCCATCTTGAAATTTCTTCTCACTAAGCACACTTAACTAAAAAGATTTATGATGAATCTAGCCAATTTCTTCAAAAGATGTCCATCATTGAGAGTACATATTTAATCCAAGGCAAGTTACACCTGTGGACTAGTTACACTTTTCCTTCTTTAGTATGTATTTTGATTCATGTTTGCCCCTTGCATTTTATAAGCCTGCTAGGAGTCACACCTTGTCTGAATTCTCTGCCTTGTGGATCACTCCATACTGTGTTGTTACTGCTTATATTGCCTTTAATTTCCTGCTCATCCAATCACATATGCAAAATCATCTTATTATACAATATTTGTAATATTAAGTTTCTATTCTATGCTTCTGCATCTTGTTTCATTGACTTGCCTACTTCCATCAACTCCTTCGGCAGCCTACTCCAGCTTTATACTCTAGTTCCATATTTTTCTCATGTCTATTGGAATTCCCTCTCAAATTATTCTCCCCGCTATTTTCATCCACTCTGTAATGAATATGACATCCTACTCCAGATTTATACTATCATATTTCTCATGTGCTGGTATTCTATCAAATTATTCTCCATGTGCCAAAAATAAATACTCCTACATAAACACAATTCTGTGCTGGTCAAAACCAATGTTGAAATTGTTTCTACATAGTACAACTCCACTTTATTTCATAAATCTTTTATTGTCGAGTGTCTCTCTACATGGCTAAGCTGGCAGTTGCTGCAAAAGGCTCTAGCTTTATTTTGTCCTGTGGTGAAGTGAAATTACTCAATCCATATAGATTTGGCATGTATAGTAGTAGTTTGTTGATACTACTGGTACCTTCTCTACACGGGCGAATATCAGAAGTCATTGGCACGGGCGAATGTCAGAAGCCATTGGCACGGGCGAATGTCAGAAGCCAGTGGCACGGGCGAATGTCAGAAGTCATTGGTACGGGAGAGTTAGCGAAAGCAATTGACACGGCAAAGGAGAGACGGAAGGCGCTTTGCCAAGAGGTCGGTCCAATCTGATCAATACAAAGGGAATTTGACATGGGGAAAAGAGGAATTGGTTCGGATTGATAAAAATCCCTAGGGCTAGGTCACCCGTGGGCTATAGACCTAAACTAGCTTCCCTCGATACGGAAGGCTGAGGGAGGTAGTCTAGCCTAGTTTCCCGAAAAATAGAGGAAAAGGTGTTAGGCAACGGCCTGGGAGGCCCCACACAATATTCCAAGGAGTCTTCACTCCTTATATTTGTAACAGAATTATTCTCCGAGGAGAGGTGGTGGTGGCCACGTGTGCGATGGAGATAATCCACGATTGAGGAGGGAGGATAAAAGGAAGGAGGCAAAGAGAAAAAAGGGGATCCGCAATCATTCCGACGCAGCAAGAGAGAAGAAGAGGCAAGAGGAGAAGGAAAAAAGGGAACAACCATCTCGCCGGAGAAGAAGGACGGAGATCGGCCATTGCTACATCTCTTGTATTTTCCTCGTCTTGTAATATCATTGTAAGAGGTCTTTCTCCTCCACCTGCGGAAACTTGCTTTCTGTAAAGGAGGACCTTCATAGTGAAAGTGCTTAGGCACCGCATCTGGTGAGAAAACTCACCTCCGTGGAGTAGGAATCCTCATTCCGAACCACGTTACATCTTGTGTCTGAATCTCGATTGCTGGCGTCAGTTTCTTGCGTTTCATCTACTTCATCCTCTTATTCTCTACTGATTACGGCCGGGGAGAATCCTCTGAGACCTCCCTCAGTGCTTCACTGCATTGAAAACGGAGCGACCAGATTTTTTCCCGTACCCGCATCAGTTGGCGCCGTCTGTGAGAAACATTTGAGCTGGACGTCGAGATGCAACCTAAAGAAATACAATAACCTGATACTTCTGCAGCGGAGGAGCGCCCCATCACCCTTCTACCATCGCAGTTGAAGGCCCTGATGGATGACGCTATTACAGAAGCCCTCGCCAGGGAAAGGAGAAGGACCGGATATCTGCATCCGCACTCCGGGGAACCTTCTTCCAGAGGCCCACCCCCAGAAATGCCTCCTCCCTCTCGTACAGCCGCCAATGGGGAAGTATTGCTTGGAGGCAGACTTGGGGGAAGAATGCCTCAGAATACTATGCCTTTCACCCAAACGCGCAGAGAGGAACAGGGTGAAAGTCAATCAACCAGACCTCCGGAGTATCACGAGCCCCGGTCCCTTCACGATGGACATTCTCACTGAGCTCCCTCCATCCTACTTCCGGAATCCTCAGGTCAATAAGTATGATGGTTCGACGGATCCTGAAGAGCACATATCTCAATTCGACGGAGCGGCCTCGCTTCCTTTGTTATCTTGGCGCTCTCAAGTCTTGAGTCTTAGAACCACCCTGATTGGCTCGGCAAAGTGATTTACTACTCTCGCCGGTCTATCACTGTTTCACCGACTTCCAGAGAATGTTGATCGAGAATTTGTTAGTGCAAGGCGTATAAACAAGCGCCTATGTTAATGCATATCACCCGGGGACCTTGGAATCCCTTAGGGGTATATTCATCGATTCACTTCTCTGACCGGGGAATCCCGCCACCCGATCTGAATCTTTGAGGCGCTTATTCAAGACCTGAGTGAAGGAGGGCCCCTTCCTCGATTCCTTGTTGAGACAACCTACGGATAGTTCGAGCTCTTGAGCCGTGTGGAGCGGTTTATCCGTGAAGAAGAAGGATTAAAATGCGGAGGGCCAAGCGCCGCGGCCCCAATCAAAGAGTTCGTCTCGCTGCTCCTCAAGCACCCCCTCGGCGGGAGTATACAAGACCTTTTCGACAGGAGGTTCCGAGACCTCGTCCAATGCTGCAAGGTGTTCACCCCACCCCACCATTACAAATCATGGCCGCTGAAGCGCTTCCTCCTGTGAGGACATGGAAAGAACGTGAAATGGAATTTTACGACCAACAGGGTCTGCTACAATGACCCTTGGGACACAGGGGGATCCCGCGTAACCCCCTAGCCCCGTTCTTTTGCCAATATCATACAGAATACGACCACAGTAGTGGTCGATGTTTCAAGTTACAAGAAGAATTGGATCGCCTCTATACTGCATATCCGCAAGTAAGGTTTCAGGCAGGAGGGCCGGCGCGGCGAGGCCCCCGACCCAATGTAACCCGTCCAGGGCCGTATAATCAACAACCCCGGGTCACTTTCCCCCAAACGCCATCCCAGGAGATTGTCTCTCAAGAAGGTCCATCAGGTGAGGGCCCTTCATCCAATCTAGATGACATTCCCACACGGGGAGTTATTCATGTTATAGCTGAAGGACCTACGACGGGGACTCTAACCGGGCACGGAAGTCGTACGCCCGTCTCATGGAGAGTTTGGCCATCGTCACCGACCATACTATTCAAGTGGCACCGCCCGTTTCGTTTGGGCCAGAAGATCTGCAAGGTGTCCTGCTGCCCCACACGGACGCCTTAGTTATCCGTATATCCCTGGCCAATTATGAAGTGGCTCGGGTACTGATTGACTCGGGAAGTTCTGTCAACATCCTCTTCCAGGAAGCCTTCAGACAGATGCAGATGGGAAATGCCCAACTAGAAGTGGTGGCCACTCCCCTCTTCGGATTCGCAAGGCACGTGGTCCACCCGACGGGGCAGATTTCATTGCCTTTAACTCTGGGCGTAAAGCCCAGCCAAAAAACCAGTATAATTCCTTTCCTTATCGTGGATGCTCCGTCCACTTATAACGCTATTCTTGGGCGTCCTTTCCTCACCCTTTTTCAGGTCGTGGCTTCCCCGTACCACCAGAAGCTAAAATTTCCATTAGGTCAATCGGTGGGAGAAGTTCATGGAGAACAGAAGGCCTCCGCACTTACAAATGGTTCGGAGACGATCGAGAAAGCCCAACCGAGGACCTCAAAGGCAAAGTGCTCATCATCAGCGATGTTGCGTCTGGAGGAATCTCCCCCCAAGGCTAATAAAATAGAGGAGGGAGAACTGGTGGAAATCGCTCCAGGAAAGGCCACACGGATAGCACAACAGCTGGATGTCAAAGAAGAGCTGGTGGCTTATCTGAAGGAGAATGAAGACATCTTTGCAAAAGATGTGCATGATCTCACGGGGATCCATCCTCAAGTGGCGGAACACCATCTCAATATCATTAAAGGAGCCCGACCCGTCCAACAGAAGAGGCGACATTTTGGACCAGAAAAGGGCAAAGTTATAGCAGAAGAAGTGGTCAAACTACTAAAAGCGGGTCATGTAAAGGAAATCCAGTTCCCCGAATGAGTTTCTAATATAGTCTTGGTCCCCAAGCCTTCGGGGCAATGGAGGATGTGCATCGATTTCCGTGATTTGAATAAAGCATGCCCTAAAGACTGCTACCCCTTGCCTCGTATTGATCAACTGGTGGATTCTACTGTGGGATATGAAGTGGTGTCCCTAATGGATGCATATCAAGGATATCATCAAATACCTTTGGCCCAAGAAGATCAAAAGAGGGTTAGCTTTGATGTGGGGTTATACGCTTATGTGGTAATGTCGTTCGGACTAAAGAACGCAGGAGCCACCTATCAGCGCCTTATGGACAAAATCTTCGCAGAGCAGAAAGGGAAGAATGTGGAGGTCTACGTGGATGACATCTTGGTCAAATCGAATGTCACTCGGGATTTAGTCAAGGACTTAAATGAAACCTTCGCTACATTAAGGCGGTTTAATATGAAGCTAAACCCTAACAAATGCCTGTTCGGGGTAAAGAGTGGCAAGTTCTTGGGGTACATAGTAGCGGAGAAGGGAACAAATAACCACGAGAAAGTGCAAGCCCTATGCAACATGAAATCACCTGCTAATCTGCGAGAGACCCAAAAGTTGGTGGGCAGGATTATTTCTTTATCCCGATTTATAGCCAGATCGGCGGACAAGGGGCTGCCTTTTTTCAAGATTTTGCGCAAGGCTGCTAAATTTTAGTGGGATGATCAATGTGAACAGGCTTTCCAGGAGTTGAAGAAATATTTGGCTGGACTCCCCCTGCTAGCCAAACCAATACCTGGAGAACCATTATGGATGTATCTGTAGTCTCGGGAGGTAGTTAGTTGGTATTATTGAAACAAGAAGGTTCTCACGGACCTATTTATTATACCAGCCATATCCTGAAGGGGGCGGAATTCCGTTATACGGAGCTAGAGAAGTTGGCATATATCCTAGTACTAACCGCCCGCAAATTAAGGCCGTACTTTTTGGCTCATCCCATCACCGTTCTAACACACAGCGAATTGGGTAAGGTTGTTACTAAGCCAAATTTCTCTGGAAGATTGGCCAAATGGGTGGTAGAACTAAGCGAGTATGATATTCACTACCAACCTCGAACGATTATCAAGGCCCAAGCACTCGCTGATTTTCTGGCAGAGGTACCTTGCAGCGCGGAAGATGGTTCGGCAACAAAGGAGGAGGGATCAGAGGCATGAAATATATTCGTAGACAGTTCTTCAGGATCTACAGGCAGCGGCGTTGGTATTTTATTAATTTCCCCAGAGGGTGAAGAAACTCGATTAGCAGTTCGCCTGGAATATCGGGCATCTAATAATGAAGCGGAATATGAAGTCATTCTAGCGGGACTGCAGGCTGCTAAAGCGGTGGGGGCTTCTTCCATTGTGATCCACTCGGATTCCCAGTTGGTAATATCACAACTTCAAGGTTCTTTTGCGGTTCGGGAGGAAAGACTGCATAAGTACTTGAAGACTTTTGAGAAAGAAAAAGCTCAATTTCGTCAGGTCCTCTTGAAGCAAATCCCGCGGGAGCACAACAGGAAGACAGATGAATTGGCTCGGATGGCTAGCGCTATGGGAGGAATAAAATCCTCGGAAGCGATCCATACAAGAATTCATACTTCCTTAGCAATATGCAGCGTGGAGGGAGACATACCCGAATCAAGCCTAACTCTTGATTGGAGGACCGACATCATAGCTTATTTACGGCACAGAAAGATCCCTGAAGGGAAAATAGCGGCATCCACTTTAATAAACCGAGCTAAACGATTCATCCTCTTAAATGAAGACCTATACAAGACCTCTTTTGGGCGACCCTTGTTAAAATGCCTGGGAAATGAGGATGCGGAATGGGTACTCCGGGAGATCCATGAAGGATGCTGTAGTAATCATTTAGGAGGGAGAGCTTTAGCAAGAAAGGCCTTATTGGCAGGATACTTTTGGCCTACTCTTCAACAAGATGCTGCTCATATAGTACAAACCTGCATCGCTTGTCAAAAGCATAGCAACCGTTTTGAACGGCCAGCTGAGTTAATGAAAGCCGTAATCTCTTCTTGTCCTTTCGATCAATGGGGAATGGATATAGTAGGCCTGATGCCAGCGGCACCTTTACAAAGGAAGTTTTTATTGGTAGCTGTGGATTATTTTTCCAAATTGGTGGAGGCAGAGCCCTTAGCCAAAATTACTGAGAATGTCGTAATACAGTTCTTATGGAGAAATATCATTTGTCGGTATGGTATCCCTCGGAAAATAGTCAGTGACAATGGACGACAGTTCCAAGGAAAAAAGATCCAAGAATGGTGCCAAAGTCTCAACATTCAGCAGGCTTTCACTTCGGTAGCCCATCCTCAAGCGAATGGGCAGGTGGAAGTAACTAACAGGATCCTCATTCAAGGATTAAAGACCAAGTTGGGTGCTCAGAGAAAGCGGGTAGAAGAGTTACCCGACATCACTGTGGGCCTATCGAACCACACCCAAGGCGACAGCAGGAGAAACTCCCTTTAGTTTGGTATACAGGCGAGCCGTTATTCGATCGAGGTTTTGTTGAATAGCGCTCGGATAAAGGCATCTGAACCAAATCGGAACCAACTTATCGAAGCACAGAATTGGACTTGGTGGAGGAAAGGCGGGAGATGGAGCGGAGGCCAGAATTTTACAAGCAAAGAGTGCAGCGAGCCTTTAATAAGAAAGTGATGCCTCGGAGATTTCAAGAAGGGGATTGGGTTTTGCGTAAAGTCAATCCCGCTGGAGACCCTGAAAAGCTGGCTCCCAACTAGGAAGGACCCTATGAAATAACGCGCTGCGTAGTAGGGTCAGCATATTATCTGAAAAATGACCAAGGCAAAGAGCTTCCACGACCTTGGAATGCCCTTCATTTAAAACTCTTTCACACTGTATGAGAAATATGGAATAGAAGAAGGGAAATTATGAAACTCGAAGGGTGCTTCTTGAATTGATTGCGTTAATTAGATGCCAAGTATTCTCCAAATTTCATTAAGGGGTTATTTACAAGGGCAATATGGTATTATCAATACATCTTGAAGAAGAAGAGGAAAAACAGAAAGGAAATTCCCGTTTCAAAATGGGATATTAAATTACAGCTTAAACCGGTCGGGAGGATAACGTCGAAAACTAGCCTCCCAATTTAAAGAAAATGAAGGATAAGTGGGAGGAGGTAATCCTTGGGCGGCATACTGCCAAACCGCGTCATTAAATCCATCTTGATAGGTGGCGCGCATTAAAATGATGAGCCGCTCCTCGCGGTTCGGACGATCAGGCCGCTCGATCGTCGACCTCTCGCATGTTTCTTGTTGTTCTTGAAGATTTCGACGCACGTCCACATAACGCCGCGACACCTCCATAATAGCATCGGCCAAGATAGAGACATCATCGGCTCGGGAACTTTGGTTCTGCTGCACAAGGTGCGTCATCTCCACCATATTTTGACGCATGGAAGCTGAAATCCCCTCCACTGCTTTGGAATAAGATCTGGTTCGGGCGAGTTCAGTGCTCATCCTCTGGAGGGAAGTTTCTTGCCTGCGTAGGCGTGCGTGAGCATGCGTCCTGGAATTTATGAGGGATGAGTTTTCTTGTACCTCCTTGCACAAGCGAGTGCGGAGGTCCCCTATCTTGTCCTGTGCTTGCCGATATTGAACTTGAAGACGAGCGATGGCGTCAGAATCCCGTTGCTTCCCCTTGAGGAGCTCTGCTACCTGCCCTTGAAGATGTAGTAACTCTTGAGCCGAGGAAGATTATGTGTCAAGAGAGGCCGACTGGACTTCCTGCTGGGGGACGAGTGACTCTGCACCTGGACGTGGTTGCTCCTTTAATGCTGCAATAGTATCAGCATCCTTACGAATTCTTTGGCGAGCTTGACTAATTGCTCTTGGCACAGGTGCAATTATTGTAACAGGAGTCGTTCTCGATTCTGAGCATTCACCAAGCCTTCCCGTTGTTGTCGCTCCCATTCTTGGGCTTGAGCCTGGTATTGATAAAGAGAGCGATCCAATTCTTGATGGTTGGTCAGGGCCTACATACCGGTCGTGGGAAAAGAAATTGGTCAGCTAGACAAAGCTAAGGAAGCTGAGTAAGAAAACATACCAAGTCGAGCATGGCGGGCCTTCTATCTGAGGAACCACTTCCTCTAAGTTCGGGATCAAGACTCACAGGAGAAAGGAAGAAGGCGGGACGGAAGATCTTGAAGGAGGAATCTCGCTTATAAAGGGAAAATGGGGGCGGTATCCATTGGTTGAGAATTGAAAGAAGGAGGAGCATCATTTGGACGACCCATGGAGGTGGTAGTCAGGGGCGGCATATCCGGAGTTGCGTGGAGAATATGTTTCACGCCTGGTTGGGGGTTGAGTTGGAAGGAAAGGCGGAAGGAGGCTGATCGGAGGAGGGATCTTGAGAAGGCGAGATGATGAGCATTGGTGGAGGAGCCTTCGATGGGGATGCTGAAGTAGAGGACCAGTCAAGGTCCACAGGAGGAGGGATTCTTGAGCGATGGCGAAGGGAAGTTAGCGATGAAGGAATATCAACCGCCATGGGTTGAAAAGGAATGACGGTAGGGAAAGAGAAAGCGAGGGTGATCCGGCCTTTGTCATTGGTGACATGGGAATACATCCTCCCAGTTGCGGGAAGAAGAAGCGATTCGAGCGTCGTTGGCGGAAGGAGAAAGAGTGGGAAAGTTAGGGCTTGTAAAGGCCAGGAGGAAGTGAGAGAGACTAATGACCACGCTTCCTCGGGATGGAAGAATAGAGGGTCGCGGAGGAGGAGAGGAGAGCAGCGAGTGAATCGGTATATGGTGGTGATCGGGAAGGTGAAAAGGAAGAAGAAGCGAAAGGTGACTAGCATCCCGTTTGCGGATTCAGTAGCGGCCGCTATCTCCTGGAAGAAGTTAGAATGCATCTTGGGGGTCTAAAAATAAAAGGAAAAGAGGGGTTGGGAAGAAAGGATCGAGAAAACGAGGTTTGGCGGCGGAGGAGCAAACATATGAAGAAATAGGAGACCAAAAGGCGAAGGGATGAAGATGTCAGAAGAAACGAAGACAAAAGAACCCCCTATAAAAGGGGGGAAGAATGGGCTTGACCATTAGTGGGCTTCTCGTGCGTGGTGAAAGGGAAAGAAGGGTTTATATTTCTAAATGACCCATTATGTATTAAAGCCCCCATCTGCGAGGAAGGCGGACATAAGCGTTCCCCCTTGGGAGGAGAGCCAAGAGGAATGATATGAAGGCGTTGCCTCCTTTATCTTGATAGCCTTGGCTATACATATAAATTTCTATCCCGCATAAGGCGGAAGATATCCCGTGTGGTGGTGGAGCGGAAGAAGCCGATATCCTTGGTTATTATTTACTCTATATATAAATTTCTATCCCATAAGCGAAGCGGAAGATATCCCGTGTGGTGGTGGAGCGGAAGAACCGATATCCTTGGTTATTATTTACTTTATATATAAATTTCTATCCCCATAAATGACGGAAGATATCCCGTGTGGTGGTGGAGCGGAAGAAGCGATATCCTTGGTTATTATTTACTCTATGTATAAATTTCTATCCCCATGGCGGAAGCGGAAGATATCCCGTGTAGTGGTGGAGCGGAAGAAGCAGATATCCTTGGTTATTATTTACTCTATGTAAATTTCTATCCATCCCCCAAGGCAGAGCGGAAGATATCCCCGTGTGGTGGTGGAACGGAAGAACAAATATACTTCAGTTATTATTTACTCTATGTATAAATTTCTATCCCCACAAGGCAGAGCGGAAGATATCCCCGTGTGGTGGTGGAACGGAAGAACCGATATCCTTCGGTTATTATTTACTCTATGTATAAATTTCTATCCCCGCAAGGCAGAGCGGAAGATATCCCCGTGTGGTGGTGGAACGGAAGAACCGATATCCTTCGGTTATTATTTACTCTATGTATAAATTTCTATCCCCGTAAGGCAGAGCGGAAGATATCCCCGTGTGGTGGTGGAACGGAAGAACCGATATCCTTTGGTTATTATTTACTCTGTGTATAAATTTCTATGCCCGCAAGGCAGAGCGGAAGATATCCCCGTGTGGTGGTGGAACGGAAGAACCGATATCCTTTGGTTATTATTTACTCTATGTATAAATTTCTATCCCCGCAAGGCAGAGCCGAAGATATCCCCGTGTGGTGGTGGAACGGAAGAACCGATATCCTTCGGTTATTATTTACTCTATGTATAAATTTCTATCCCCGTAAGGCAGAGCGGAAGATATCCCCGTGTGGTGGTGGAACGGAAGAACCGATATTCTTCGGTTATTATTTACTCTATGTATAAATTTCTATCCCCGCAAGGCAGAGCGGAAGATATTCCCGTGTGGTGGTGGAACGGAAGAACCGATATTCTTCGGTTATTATTTACTCTATGTATAAATTTCTATCCCCGCAAGGCAGAGCGGAAGATATCCCCGTGTGGTGGTGGAACGGAAGAATCGATATCCTTCGGTTATTATTTACTCTATGTATAAATTTCTATCCCCGCAAGGCAGAGCGGAAGATATCCCCGTGTGGTGGTGGAACGGAAGAACCGATATCCTTCGGTTATTATTTACTCTATGTATAAATTTCTATCCTCGCAAGGCGGAAGATATCCCCGTGTGGTGGTGGAACGAAAGAACCGATATCCTTCGGTTATTATTTACTCTATGTATAAATTTCTATCCCCGCAAGGCAAAGCGGAAGATATCCCCGTGTGGTGGTGGAACGGAAGAACCGATATCCTCGCAAAGCAGAGCGGAAGATAGCATGGTTGACTCATTTAAGGGTTCTACATACCCGGCAGATTGAAAAGACGGAAGAGCCGAAATATGCCTCAGTCCTGTGTGAGTCTACGTGAATACAAAAGGAGTAAAGAGTGGTACAACTCAGAAGATACTAGAGAAGGGAGATAAACTAGGAAAGTTCATTGATGTGAGAGAATTACATATTCTAAGTCATCTACAAGGGAAAATAACAAACAGCAGCCCTTATATATCCCGGGCGTTACAGTTCTTTGTTAGGAGGGACAGAGGGAGTTCCCTTGTATGGTTGAGGTTGGCACCATAGTTGACGCCGATAGGATTGCTGCAGGAAGGTCTGCTTGGCCAGTTCCTTTTGGGACCCGACCAGTTGTTGGCGCAGGGAGCAATTATTGGCGGAAGTTTCCTCCAGCTGTTGCTGTAAACACTTCACTTGTTCCTCCAAGATAGCTATGTATCGACGATCATTTATCTGTTCTTTAGAAGGCGAGGAAGCTGCCTGTTCGATATTCCTCCATGGCAAGCAAAGGAAAAAGGAGAATGATGGAAGCTATCAGGTAAAGGTCGGGGGTTTTTATGGCGACGAAGGGGAATAGTGCATTTATTGGTAGGAGAAGTAGGGACCATAAATGCCAGTAAAGAAGAGGAAACATGGGGGCAGTAGTGGGAAGGTCGACGGGACTACAATTGTAATTAAGAAGGTCCGAATCCCCGAGAAATGATAGAAGAAGGTATGTTCGGATCAGATTACCGTCCTTTTGGAAGACAGAAACCTTACTTCTACAGGAAAAAGACAAAAATAGATATCATTTGCCTCCCTTATTTTTTATTAACATATTTAAAACGATTACATTAACTTGATCTACAAAGATTTTCCATGATTACTCCTAACAGATGAAGCGGGAGATGTCTCTTTGGGGGGAGAAGGAGCCAATATAACTCTGAAGCGTTCGCCTTGAGGTGGAGGAAGAACTGGTGGACCTTCATCAAAAGGAGAAGGATGAACCTTTGCCGGGGGAACTGGGACGAAAGCCAGCGCTGGTGGAAGTGAGGGAAGTTCAGTGGTAGCGCGAGGATCTCCCACTGTATACTCCCATGTGAAGGGAGGATTCCACACCCTGTTACGGAAGGAGGGGAAAGGAGCGCGGAAGGACCTCCCTGTAGGAGGAGTTGGAGTTGGAGGGAGAGACGGGAGCGGAAGGGGGCGAAAAGTTAAAGTAGCAGTTGAGCGGGTCTCCGAATCTTCCATATTCTCAGAGACCCAGTCTTGTAGTTCAAAAGATTCCGACTCTGAAGAAATTTCGATAGGATGCCCTGCTGAAGCCATGATAGTGAGATAGCAGGACGAAGACATGGGGGACGAAGGATTTATAATGGAAGAAAAGGGGCAACAGAGGTTCTGGGAAAGGGGAAAGAAGACGAAGAGATTGATATCGTTTCCAAAGCAGTAAGAGAGATAGGGAAGATCAACAGGCAAGAGCTATTTAAAGTGTTGCCCGAACCAGAATCGGGACGGATATGAATGATATCAGGTAAAAACCCTTCCAGCGAATTCCCGAACCAGAATCGGGACGGATGTGAATGATATCAGGTAAAGACCTTTCAAGTGAATCCCCGAACCAAAATTAGAGCGGAGGGGAATAACGGTATTCGAGATCTCTCCGATAAGCCCGAACCGACGAGGTTATTGCACTGTACGACACGGGAAAGAGATAACAGTATAGAGCAAGATCAATTTAAAATTGGTTCAGAGTTCCCAACCCCTCAAGGATCATAACAAGATGATGATAGTTAGTTATATGGACAAAGTTATCATTCAGAAGCAAGCGAGAAGCCATCAGGGAAATTACTAAAAAAGAGAATGTTATAAATTACAGTTCGAAGAGATCGGGCAAACACTTAGCTAACGCCCCTACCGGATCCAAGTAACTAGTGTCCGTGCCGGGAGGCGGGTATCCCTGCTCGGTGTTTTGAGCCGAGGATCCCTCAAAGCCTAATACAAACAAATCTACCCCCTTCTTCACGTAGCATCTTTTAAGATCAGCCTCCTGCTCTTTCATCTGATCTTGGCATTTGGCTAGTTGAGCTCGACTTTCCGCCTTGATTCGTACTTGAGCATCTTTTCGATGGTGCAGCTTGTATGGCCTGATGACCCAAAGTCAAGAGGGCCTCTGAATATTCTTGGTGAAGGATGGATTGCTGCTGAGCTGCCGTTGATAAAGCTTGAGGAAAAGATGCCACTATAGAAGACAACTCCTGACATTTTTCGATACAAGATCTCTTGGTAGCCTCCCAAGATTGACGCTCCAATTGGAGCCTGTAGCGCTCCTGCTGAAGTTGTAGAATGGTGGTTGAAGAGTCCGCGGCTTTGATCATGGCCTCCCCAAGGTGCCCTTTATATTCTTTCAACTCCCGGGCCAAGTCATCTACTTGTTGCAGCTCACTGAATTGGAGGAAAATCCGCTGCTCCAATTCCTCGTTCTTTCGCTGCAATTCTTCCTTCTCGCTCCTGACCAAGGCTAATTGCACCCTCGCCTCCTCACATTGGCCCCTCATATCAGCCTCCTTCGCCTCTTGTTCGCTTAACTGCCGAACGAGATTCTTCTATTGTGTCACCGAGGAGAAGTGGCGAGTTTCCACAGTAGATTGAAAGCGGGCCAACCGAGTTACCATTTTGCTATGCTAAGTGGAGACCTGCAGGAAAGAAAACTGTCATTATACATTGGCATATAGTAATACTTGCGGTAAAGAGAAAGAGGAGAAGTAATAGATACCTCAGCCAGTAGTTTGCTCACTTGATCGCATGGGCCTTATCTGCATGATTAAAGAATTTCACCTCAGGGGTGCCGAATTTGCAACAGGACCCAGCGTGGCCTTGGAGGAACAGAAGGGAAGGTCTTCCCCTTGAGAGGAGGAGGGAGGTCCGATATGGCGAAGGGGGTGGGAGCAGTTCTTGGGTCGAAGGAACAGAGCGAGAGGGGACTCTATGAGAAGGTGGAGGTGAATTTTGTGCAGAGGGGGAGGAATGAAGAAAATGGGAGGGAGAATCCCCTCCTTGAAGAGAGGGAGAAGGGATAGGGGAGGTACTGCCTCCTCTTCTTGGCTCATAAATGGTTAGGGGCTGAGACCTTGGTTGAGCCGAAGATGAGGGGAGACAAGCCGATGAACTGGAGGCTCCTTTCTTGATGAGCCGCAGCTTTTTCCGAGGAGGTGACGGAGCTGCTGTGGATTTGCCTCTTTTAGTTGATGTCTTCTTCTTCTTGGCAGCCTCGATCGACTCCCCTTCCACCAAAGCCTTCTGCATCAGATTATCTACAAGATATACTGGTAAGAAAGATGAATGACCTAAAAAGGAAGTCACATTGCAGGATAAATGTCACCCTACCTACAGCAACCGAAGTCGTCAAAGGTAGAGGAGACAATCCAAAGTGGCTTAAGAGGGGAGTTTCTACCAGATGGTTTGAGCAGTAATGTAACTCTCCTAAAACTCTATACACTTCCGGAAAGGGACATTTGATCCTCATTTCCCGGAAGGGAGGCAATTCGGGAAGGTCTACCTTCCAAGTATCGGAATAGGGTAAAGGCTCTGGAAGCTGTACAAAGAAGTATAGTGCTTCCCAGCCCTTGTGGGAAGTAGGCAGGTTCACCAGGAATTGGCAGTCTGAACGGCTAGATAAATAAAAGAGACCTACCTTAGAAGACTTTAACTGGAAGAAGCAATGGAATATTTCGGGGGTCAAAGAGAGGTTCAAGTGTTGGAACACTATGTGGGCTCCCGATAGAATCCGGAAGGAGTTGGGGGTGAATTGGTTCAGGGGTAGTCCGTAGAAGTTTAGGAGGTCTAAATAGACCTGTGGTACCGGCAGGGATAGGTCGTTAAGAAATTGTTCAGAGAAAAAGCATGTCAAACCGGGAGGAGGATTATGAGGCCGATGCAGTTTAGTCGTGAAACAATATTTTATAGAGGGGTCTATGTAGTCATTCTTAATATTAAAGAAATAATGGTTATAATCTAACTGGGTTATGGTATGTTCATACCAGGTGGGTGAAGAGGTGGTCCTAGGAGCCATGGGTGTGAACAAAGCAGAACACTTACTCGAGGGTTAAAGAAGAATCGTGTGGGGAAAGGAAGAACTGGGTAGCTGCAACGCCGCCGGTGAGAATCACGGGAGAAGAAGAACAGACTGGATTGTCAAGCACACTAAACGATACCTAAAAGAAGAAGGCGAGGGTTTATATAAGGTTTTCCGCGACGATTCAGCTGCACAGAAGGAGAAGGAGAAGCGGAGCCCATGGGCCCAGCGGGCCTCCTTCAATATACTGGGGGGAGTTATAAGGGAACGGATGGATTTAAGTGGAGAAATGAAGAATAGGTCAGAAACTTTATGTACATTGGGAAAGTCAAGCTTATAACTTCGCTTGACTATTTTTCGGGGTTGACTAATGATACTACTGGTACCTTCTCTACATAATCCCCGATAGAGGGGTTAGCAGGTGACCCTAGATCCGATCCGAAATACACAGCTCCGCTAAGGAAGAAAAGGAAGATTGGCATGGGCGAATATCAGAAGTCATTGGAACGGGCGAATGTCAGAAGCTATTGGCACGGGCGAATGTCAGAAGCCATTGGCACGGGCGAATGTCAGAAGCCATTGGCACGGGCGAATGTCAGAAGCCAGTGGCACGGGCGAATGTCAGAAGCCATTGGTACGGGAGAGTTAGCGAAAGCAATCGACACGGCAAAGGAGAGACGGAAGGCGCTTTGCCAAGAGGTCGGTCCAATCTGATCAATACAAAGGGAATTTGACATGGGGAAAAGAGGAATTGGTTCGGGTTGATAAAAAGCCCTAGGGCTAGGTCACCCGTGGGCTATAGACCTAAACTAGCTTCCCTCGATACTAAGGTGAGGGAGGTAGTCTAGCCTAGTTTCGAAAAATAGAGGAAAAAGTATTAGGCAACAGCGGCACAGGAGGCCCCACAATATTCCAAGGAGTCTTCACTCCTTATATTTGTAACAGAATTATTCTCCAGGAAGAGGTGGTGGCCACGTGTACGATGGAGATAATCCACGACGTTACGATGAAGGAGGAGGGAGGATAAAAGGAAGGAGGCAAAGAGAAAAAAGGGGATCCGCAATCATTCCGACGCAGCAAGAGAGAAGAAGAGGCAAGAGGAGAAGGAAAAAAGGGAACAACCATCTCGCCGGAGAAGAAGGACGGAGATCGGCCATTGCTACATCTCTTGTATTTTCCTCGTCTTGTAATATCATTGTAAGAGGTCTTTCTCCTCCACCTGCGGAAACTTGCTTTCTGTAAAGGAGGACCTTCATAGTGAAATGCTTAGGCACCGCATCTGGTGAGAAAACTCACCTCTGTGGAGTAGGAATCCTCATTCCGAACCACGTTACATCTTGTGTCTGAATCTCGATTGCTGGCGTCAGTTTCTTGCGTTTCATCTACTTCATCCTCTTATTCTCTACTGATTACGGCCGGGGAGAATCCTCTGAGACCTCTCTCAGTGCTTCACTGCATTGAAAACGGAGCGATCAGATTTTTTCCCGTACCCGCATCATTTGTCATTTACCTCACTTTTTACTTGTGCATGTATGTTATGTAGCAATTATTAATGTCTCCATTTCAGAAAGCAATGCTTCTTTGGCAGTCATTTGGAGTTTGTAAATTCTGTTCTTTCTTGTTCATTTCTGATAAAAAAATAAATGGCATTGTTTTGTTCCACCTCTTGCAACCTGAAATTAAGATTTTCTGTTGTAAATATTGGGTTACAGAAATGCATGTTGATGGATTTTGATTTGATCTTGCATCAATTATGACCAGAGGTTGCAGGTTGGCTTCTTCACTCTACTTTTTCATCCTGTTTTACATATCATCTCATGTATTCAAACTTTCTTTTGAAGCCTATGTGATCCAGTGAATGTTTTTGGAAATCCAATAGGTGTCTTCCTTGTAGATTTTGCAGTTAATTAAGACAGTAAACTGGTGTTTGTATTACTGATATATTATGCTAGAACAATTGAAGAACATAGATAAACTGGTGTTTGTATTAGTTTTCCATTGCATTTTCTTTTTTTTTTGTCTGGTAATGCATAGTTGTACAATATCAAAGCATTACATTTAATCATGTTTAAATAATCTCTACAGAGATCTGGAGTGCAGTTTCCTGAACGCTCACCTGTTTCAACACCTTATTCAACTTTAATATTTACTCCTGTGCCTTCGACATCTAGAATCAGACAGCCCGAGTAGGTTATGGTAGAATTTTCCTGTAAACATTGTATTTTGTGTTGGTGGTATATGTAGTGTGGAATGAGATATATTAACATTTTGAACTGAAACATGAATATTATGTGTTGGTTTGATAATGCAATAAATTAGTTTTGTGAAGTGAAATGTGAATATTGTAAATTGATTTAATTTGGTATTGTATCAATATGATATGGGATCATTGTTTAAACTCCATATTAGGAGCGGTTATATTCTCTCTTAAAAATTATTATTATAGAACCGGTCGTAACCGTTTCTAAAACTATGCTTGAGAGATACATACATTAGGAGCAGTTTAGAACCGCTCCTAAAACTTTGTTTATTGGATTGCCAAACAGACACATTAGGAGCGGTTTTAACCACTCTTAAACCTCATGTTTATAGACACAATCACAAGCATTTGTGAAACCACGCTTCCTAATCAGACGATCATACAATAGGAGCGGTTGAAAATCGCTCCTAAAGCTATAGAATCGGTTAACAACCGATTCTATAGGTCTCCAACACAAGTGGCTCTTTGTTTTGAACCACCGGTTTATTTTATCGCTTCGGTTGTCTTTAGCATCGCCATTATCTACAACGGTTGAGAACTGATTCTAAAAATTTAGAAGCGGTTAATAAATGTTTCTAAAGGCTTTTAAAAACCACTTCTAAAAGTTTTTGTTGTAGTGTACACACGACCGTGTCCAAGGGGTGAAATTGACCACCCCAGTGCCACACACGGCCTGGCCGTGTGGAAATACATGGTCGTGTGGCACTGTGCGATTCCGATGTGAGTCGATTATTTTTCAGGTTTCAGAGAGATCCACGCTGATATCTATATAAAGGAGGCTATGCCCAAACCCTAGGGGGGAGGCACGATGGCCGGGACGACACCCCGATGCCCTAAAAAGCTTCGGGAACTCGCATCGGGGAGAAAAAAAATCGTCGGAGATCCAAATTATGTACTTCAACGCCGAAGAGAAGAGTCACATTGCATTGTAATTTTTGTTCCTTGCTTAATTTCTATGGTTTATACGAACATGATCGTTCTTTGTGTTTCTCCTTTCTTATCTATGGAGTAGACTCTCCGATTCTAGGATTATGGAGTAGTTTGTGTGCGTAGAACATGTTATTCCAAATTTAAATTCTGTTCTTGAATTTCTATTTGCAATTGGCATTTGGTTTTAGATCTATAGTTATTGTTTTGGTTTTCTATCTACTGTGCTAGCCGATACGAGGGGTGACAGTCCTTGTATCTAAGATTTAGGAGAATCAAGGAGGAACCTAGGGGTTGACCTCATCTCCCGTAACCGTGGGTAGAAGGATGCGATAGAGTAGGAAACACACTCTATTTTTGACTCGTTGCAGGGATCGATTCGGCATCCTCGTACTGACTATCCCATCCTAAGTCCAGGGGTTAACCTGGTAATGGCAGAGGTAGCTTTCGATAGATGCAAAGGCTCATTGGGGGAGTGTATGATGTCCTTTCCACAAAACCGTAGCTAGAACCCTAGACGAAACCCAATTGACAACGCGTTCTGCGACACACAAACGAAATCGAAATCCTAGAATCCCTTCCAAAATCTCGCAACATAGTTTCTTTCTTCTTCCGTGTGATACCGTATTGAGTTGGGACCGTCGTCA
This sequence comes from Wurfbainia villosa, assembly GCA_025175895.1. Classification (NCBI taxonomy): domain Eukaryota; kingdom Viridiplantae; phylum Streptophyta; class Magnoliopsida; order Zingiberales; family Zingiberaceae; genus Wurfbainia; species Wurfbainia villosa. The sequence continues at coordinate 5,757,111 of CM046005.1, forward strand.
ACCTTCGCATTCACAACCATTAAATCTGAATTCCGAACAATAACCTCCACCTACCAAATCGGTACTCGAATCTCAGTCCCTGTGGGATCGATAATCTTTTTATTACTTGATGGCATCCGTGCACTTGCGGGGCATTGAGTGTGAGTGCACGCTTCGAGTCCTCAACGGTCTCCGTCGCGAGATTTGAGGTCGCATTCATGTGCATCAAGTTTTTGGTGTTGTTGCCAGGGACTATTCGATTCGATATCGAATCGAAAGTGGACAGTTGGATCGGACTTAGGTTAGATTTATTTTCTTGTTTTATTTTATATTATTTCAGTTTTATTTCATTTTATATTTTTTCTATTCAATTTTCAATTTAGATTAATTACATCTTTCTTTCTTTTAGTTTTTAGTAGTGCTCCAGTTTTAAAAAAAAAGGGAGACTCTTGCCAACCCACTGCTATTTCTTTCCTTACCTATAATTTTCTATGTATAACGATGCATGCTTTTACTCATGATTATGGTCAATTTAATGCTGTAAGTTTTGGTAACATTTATTGTGAGCATTGTGGTGAAACATGGCATACCATTAACGATTGTCTGGATATATTCGAACCTTTACAATTTGAACAAGAAGATGTCACCTACAATTACAACCAGTGGCCACAAGATGATTCCTATTCATATAGTTATGACCCTGGCTACTTAAACCCTCAAGACTGTCCACCTAAATCCCAACTTGAGCAGATGATGGAAGATTTCATTCAAACGCAACAAGCGGCGAACGATGAATTCTGACGGCGATATTCGCAAACAAAGACTCAATATTGTTTCCCAAGTGAGAACGAGTGCTATGAATTGCCATGCGAATTTTATCCAGAACCAAGTCTCCACCCAGAAGCCTTGCAAGATAAAGTTACTAGGGAATGCAAGAAGCATAGTCAACAATTCACGGAGTTTATGCGACAAAATCTAGTAGATGAAGAAACCAAATGATTAGAAGGTGGCTTTGATGACTGGATTACACCTAATATGACAGAGACTCACTTTAAGCAAATGAATGAGGAGGACATAGATGACATAGGAAGTGAAGAAGGGCAATCCATTCAATCACCACTGGAAGAAGAACTTAAGGATTATATAATTGATACTTTAATCGAGGAGTGCATTACTTTAATCCAAACACCTCCTAACCTCAAGGGTCTAGAAGAGCCTATCTTAACCCTCACTGAAACTTTAGCTACCAATAATGAAGCCCATTTAGTGATTTGTAATGATTTCATTTGATATAATAGAATCGACTGATCAATCTTTTGGTGAGGATATTTGTGGTGAGTTACATTATTCATAGCATATGGATGAAACATAATATCATAATCAAACTCCTGTTGATTCTTTAAAGATAAGCATGTTCACTCTCAAACTAAGGAAGACAACAAAAAAATATCTTGCCCCTCCACAAGTAAGATTTAAGAAATATGGTGATAAGAGACCACAAGGGAGGAGGCGTAAGGTGAGCAAATATCTTGCTCCCCCACGAGCAAGATTCAAACACATCAAATGAAACGTAGGAATAAGGTCGAGCTAAAAGACCTTAAACAAAGCGCTTCTTGGGAGGCAACCCAAGTTTAGATTTTGTGTTTATTTCTTATTAGTTTGTTGCATTCGTTTATTTTGAACTTTAATTTCTGTTCATTTAGCATTTTAACATGAATTAGGACTAGAAGAACTTGCTAGGTAAAAGTAAAATCACTTTGAACCCACACGATAGAGCGAGTAAGAAGAATGCAGACCGTTGTGCACCGTGAGAAAGAAACAGGGGACACACGACCTATCCGTGTGTTTTCACATGGTTGTGTCCCTTCTTCCAGTGGCACACATGGCCTGGCCGTGTGTTTTCACCCCAAATGCGCCATGTGCTTTGGTTCCTCTTGCCCTAGCCGTGTGAATCCTTCTTCCCCACCACCTAGAAACCTTTTCAACCTTCAAAAAAGCTCAAAAGAAGTAAGGATGAGGAGAACCAAGTAGGTGACATCTCAATCCGGTGCTTCGAAGCGAATCAAGGACAAGGAGAATGGACGCCCCTCAAGCTCTGGAGGAAGGTAACATTCTTCCAACCCTCCTTTTTCGAAATAATGAGCATAATGATAGATATAACAAGCTTGCTACTAGAAGAATCACCGCAACTAGGTATCTTGATGAAGATTTACTAGAATCCCTAGGTTTATTTGGTGATATTCAAGCTCTATTTGTAAAAATGGGACGGGGAGAGATAATGGGGATAAGACACCCAACCTACCCTAGGATAGTTTTAGAGTTTTTAATTTCTTTAGAAGCTGAGGTTTTAACGAGTAGAGAGAGTGAAGAGGGTAGGGTTACCTTTAGGTTATTTAACATTGAGCATGAATGGACACTACACCAATGGAATGCATATTTTGGCTTGCCTAGTGAGGGAGAGAGAAGAACCCCTATTGGGTTCAACTCTCGAATTTTTTGGACTGAATTGACAGGAGAGCACGCGCGCGACCCTTCTAGGGCCAAAGCGTCGCGCCTCCAAAATCCCATTTTTCAGTACCTACACCAAATCATGGCAAGTACTATTTTTGATTGTGGGGAGAGTGACGGTGTAGTGCGAGCTAGTGAGCTGCTTTGCTTGTGGGACATGCTACAAGAAAGGAGTAACATTGATATAGGGTCTCATTTCATTAGACACCTAGTGAAAATGGGCGAAGCGGCGAGAGGAGAGATCATTGTGGGGGGCCTACTTATTCACATTTGCCATAGGATGGGGTACGACTACACTGTACTAGATAGCATAGAGGGGAGCCCTAGGATCGACCTTGGAGTGTGTATGGCCATGAAGATGATAGTGAGAGAGGGACACTCCTTTTGCTTTGTAAGGAAAAACCTATCATCCCTTAGGCTCTCCGACCCCGATCGTACCACCATCACCACATGCGCCAATTGGCACTTAGACCTGATAGTGGAGTCCCCGCCATATGAGGGACCATCCATATCGACACCCATCTCTCCCCCTTTACATCACTCTCCCTCCATCCACACATTAATAGGAGCCCACCTAGTCCACGTAGACATGAGCCTACACCTGCATCGCCACCTTTTTCTACTTTTGAGCATGATGTAAGTACATCTACCTATGATTTTTTTGGAGTTTCGATCGCGCCTCGATGACATATATGCCGAGTAGTAGGCGCAGAGGAAGCGATGGGAGGAGCAGAGCACTTACACGTAGGCAGAGTTTCAAGGCTTTCGGGAGCACTTCCAGCGGGCTGAGGAGTGTTGGTGCAATCGACCCAGGTCACAATTGACCAGACTCGAGTTTGACTCGAGTAGTGTTTTGATGTTTGACATTGATGTCTGACATGTGTTGGGGAGATTGCTGGTGCAATCGACCCAGGTTATACTTGATGTTTGACGATGGTTTGGCCATTGTCATGGGAGAAGTCCAAGTCTTGTGTACTTGACATGAAAAGTCCAAGCTTGAGTCTTGGCATGGAAAATCCAACATGGGTTGGCAAGGGAAAGTCCAAGCATGAGTCTTGGCAAAGGAAAGTCCAAGCATGGGTCTTGGCATGGAAAGTCCAAGGGGAATATTGGCGATGTAAAGTCCAAGCAGGAGTCTTGGCGGCATAAGTCCAATGGTTGGCGGCGTAAAGTCTAAGCGGGAGTCTTGGCAGCATAAGTCCAATGGTTGGCGGCGTAAAGTCCAAGCAGGAGTCTTGGAAGCGTAAGTCCAATGTGCCTTGGCGATGTAGACACCATTAGCATGACAATAGCCGATGGAAGCACCTGAAGGCTAGCATATGGATGAACAAATCATGGATGACTTGGAGGGATCCGATAGGTGCGAGGCTGATGGAGTTGGCTAGAAGGCTTAGGTCTAGGCTAAGGGTGGTATAGCAAGTATAGGGGCACCATACTTGGGTTAAAACCTCATGTTTGAGGTGTATCATTCGACTGAGACTATGGTCATGGATGACTTGGAGGGATCCGATAGGCGCGAGGCTGATGGAGGTGGCTAGAAGACTTAGGTCTAGGCTAAGGGTGGTATAGCAAGTATGGGGGCACCATACTTGGGTTAAAACCTCATGTTTGAGATGTATCAGTCGACTGGGACTATGGTCAGTCGACTGATAGGAGTCAACTAGGGTTTGACTGTGGGAAGATGGCCTAGCAGTTGACTACCAGCATTGGGCAGTCGACTGATGGCCTGAGCAGTCGACTGATCTAGAGATTAGTTGACTGCTCGTCAGGATGTCGAGCACAGAATGCTCTTCAATCGAGTGATCGACGCGAGCACTCGACTGATTGAGACATCAGTCGATTGATGGTGTATCCGTTGGACTTATCTGACGTGTTTCATGTCGTTGTGAGACAACGGTTACAGGGGCAGTCGACTGATGGTCCCGATCAGTCGACTGCTAGGTGAAAAATTAGCCCAAATGTAGGTTATAAGAGCTGTTCGTGGGGAGGATTTTTGGCATGGTTCTTGAGCTTCTTTGAGGTGATTTGCTGTTGCAATTCGGGGTCTTCAAGACTACTCTTCAAGCAACCAAAAGCAAGCAATCAAAAGCTCTTGTAAAGTTATTTTCTTTACTTGTATTGCATTTCATATTTGTATTTGATTGTATTTGCTTAGTATTACTATTGTAATCACTTGTACGAGGTTTCTCCACCTTCGGATTATTTTGAGAAGGAGTTATTTGTTATAGTGGTGTGTGTTGACATCGCTAGGGCTTCTAGAGTCCAATCTATGAAGTAAGAACCATTCAGTTTCGAACCACGTTACATCTTGTGTTGTGATTGTGCTTGTATTTATTTTCATTGTATATTTTGTATTTCCACTGCGTACTAATATATTTGTAGCAAGCACGATCGAATTCCATCATCCTACGAGAAACGCGCTATTTACCCCCCCCCTCTAGCAGTCATGAACGTTCTTACAATTGGTATCAGAGCGGGTCGCTCTTCTACCGATTAACAACCGGGAGCAAAGACGCTAGAGGGTAAAGAGATGGATTGTGAAGAACAACTAGGATGGGATATCAACACTCCGATCCCATATACCTTCTATGGACAAGAAGGATTTAGGCAATGGAAGGCACGAATTGAAGATTTTATGATGATGATGGACTTAGATGATTGAGCCACTTTGATGGAAGGGTTCAAATTTCCAAGAGGGCCTAAGGGAGGGTTCCTCAAAATGAAGAAGTGTACCGAAGAACAACTCCAAGGATTCGAGAGGAGTAATAAGGTAATCAAATTTTTGAGCGATTTAATTCCTAACGATGTTGTGTCTAAATTAGGAGAATACAAGGATGCAAAGGAATTTTAAAGCGAATTGGCCAAGCTCCATGAGAACCCTCAACTGGTCCAAGAGCCCAAAGAAGAAGAATCCCCATCCTCACAAGCAAGTGAGGATTCGAAAGTTGATAGAGAGTCGACATCCGAATCGGTAAAGGAGGTGGAATTGGAAGAAGCCTCCACCTCAAGGTTTGAGGGGGAGGAGAGATCACCCTCCATGTCGGAGCAAGAAGAAGATCCTTCAACATTCGGTCAATATGAAGAAGCTCAAAATCCGGCCGCCATTGACCTAGGTAACTCAAGCATTTCGATTAAGAATAAAATTCATATTATATGCTTTGAGTGTAGGGAGCAAGGACACTACAAGAGTAAGTGTCCAAAAAGAGTTAGGAAGACTCCACCGGTGCCTAAAAGTCAAGAGAAATCTAAGGATGCTGGTGCCCCACTAGAAGAAGCAAGGAGCACATCATTTGCTTCAAGTCCCAACAACAGGGGCATTTTAGGAGTCAATGCCCTAGGGGGAGCAAAAAGGTCAAAGAAGGAGCTACACAAGTAGGGGGAGCCTCTAAGGTAAACCCTAAGGTAAAATTTAATAATTCTCATTCTTTAAGTTATAGGCAAAAGCATGCTAGAAATAATTTTAGCAATCTTGTAATTTATCATAAAGAGCATGCTATAAATAGGGAGTATTGCTCATGAGCTAAGAATGTCAACCTTAGGAATAAGGAGAAATTTGGGACTAATGTCCCTAAAAATATTTTACCTAAGGCAAGTATTAGGAAAATTGAGGACCACCTAGGTTTTAACCCTAAATGGACTAGGCATATGTCTAGGAAGTCTCATATCCAAAGAATAGATGAAAAATAAAAAATTGGACAATTAGAGTTAGAAAATCAAGCCTTGAGGTCAAGGATTGAAAAACTTGAAAAGACCCTTGCAAAGATGCAAAATTCAATTATAGGGTCAAGTGATCAAAAATCTAGGTCTAAGAGTCAAAGTTAAAGGCCTAGGAAACAAGAATCATCAAAGGGCAAGCCTAAGCCCAAAAAGACCTACCATAGTATTCCATTCGATTATGGAATACAACCTAGGTCTAGGAAAACCAAGATTACTAGGAAAGTCATCCCTAAAGGTAACCAAGGTGTGTGCCTAGTGGCTATGGTTTCAAGAAAATCTAGGGAAGCCACTAAGAAGGTTACAAGGGGAGTTACCCCTAGAGTTAACTTAGGTAAGACCACAATGACCAAGGCTTCCAAGCCTAGAAGGGTTATTAGGAGGGTATCTAGGGAAGTTATCCCTAGTGAATACCTAGTTAACCCAAGGAGCTCAAATAGGTATTGGGTTCCTAGGACTGTGATCGATTCACGCTAGATGGGTTTAGCTGTGCCAACTTTAAATGGATAGGTAGTTAACCTAACCATGGTAAAGGTGGCACCTTAGATCATTTTCAAGGTCATCGGTACTTTGGAAATGTGTTTTGATTATAATCCTAAAAGATTTTAGGATGTGCCAATATAATTTATGGAAGTTGAAAAATCAATCAAATTGACACAATTTAGGTTTAGAAGTCATAGTGTATCATTTTGGATTTTTGACACACTTGGGGGATTAATAGTAATATGACAAAATAGATTTAACCTTAACAAATGGCAATTAATGTTAAAATTTAGGTATTATATACCTTTATATCTTATTTTCCATGCTTGATTTGCCATATATCATGGCATGACATCATGTTTTTATTTTTATCATCTAAATGTCATGATCATGCTTAGGGTTAAGGTTTAATGTCATGTATATTTAGATTATATTATATGTCATGACATCATGATCATTGACCTTGTTTATTTATGTTATCATTTATGTCATGATCATTCATGCATTTAAAGTAATTAAAATTGATTTAAGGACTATGACATGACTTGAAGTCCCATGTATAAGGGAATCAAGTAGTGTTGCCTTAGAGAAATGCATGAAACCCTAGATTATGATGAACAAAACCCACATCTCATATTACATTGACATGTATGTGTATTGATACACTCTAGATACATGTGAGATACTAGGAAATGAGTTAAGTTCAAGGTGCATAGTTTTTGCATCTAGATGAACTCAAACTCATCTAAAATCATGGGTGGATCATTAGGAAAGCTTATGTTCAAGCCATGTACATTGAGCCCAAAGAACATGATCCAATATAAGGTATTAAAATAATTTTAACATTATTTTAAAAAACCTTGGTGCAACCTATCTTTTGATAGAAGTCATCATTGATGAAGTTGATACAAAGTGAGCTTAAACATTGAAGTTTTTCTTCATTTTTGAACTTTATGTCAATTTCACTATGGACTAACCGCTGGGAGCAAACCGCTAGAGGAATAAGATGGATTTTCAAGAAACACTTGGATGGGACATCAACACATCGGTTCCTTATGCTTTCTATGGACGAGAGGGCTTCAACCAATGGAAGGCAAGGATTGAAGATTTCTTGATGATGAGGGATTTTGAGGAATGATCCATCTTAATGGAAGGATTTGAATACCCAAGAGGACCAAAAGGTGGATACCTCAAGAAGAAGAGATGGACCGAAGAGCAAGTCCAAGCCTTTGAGAAAAATGATAAAGTAATAAAATTCTTGGTCGATTTGATTCCTAATGACATTGTGTGTATGTTAGGTAATTACATGGATGCCAAGGAGCTTTGGAGCGATTTGGCCAAACTTCATGAAAACCCTCAACTGGTCCAAGAAGAAAGGGAAGAAGAGGAATGTTCATCAGCTCAAGAAGAGGAAGAGGCCGATGAAGCAAGTTCATCATCCTCACAAGTAAGTGAGGATTCGAAAGTTGAGGAGGAGTCAACTTCCAAATCGGTGGAAAAGGAAGAGGAAGAATTGAAGGAGACCTCCACCTCTAGGATTGAGGGGGAGGAGATTAGGCCGACTTTCACTCAGGAGCATCAAGAAGAGCCTTCCACATCCGGTCAAGATGAAGAAGCTCAAACTCCGGCACCTACCACCACCCTAGGTAACTCAAACATATCAATTCATAATAAAAATCATATCATATATTTTGAGTGTAGGGAATCCAGACACTACAAGAGTAAGTGTCCGAAAAGAGTAAGGAAATCTCCTCCGGCACCAAAAGTCAACGAAAAAGTCAAGGATGCCGATGTCCCCACCAAGAAAAGCAAGGAGCACGTGGTGTGCTTCAAATGTCGACAACCGAGACACTATAGGAGCCAATGACCTAGAAGAAAAGAATAAGCATCACAAGTAGGGGGAGCTAAGGCAAACCCTAAGGTAACCTTTAAGTATGCATCTTCTAGTTTAAATGTCAAAAAGCATGCTAGGAATTTTAATTCTCTTGCAATTTATCATGAAAAGCATGCTAGGAATAATAAATACTTTTGTTTAGGAGCTAAAAATGTCCACATTTCAAATAAAGAGAAATTTGGGACTAATGTCCCTAAAAATATCTTACCTAAGGACAAACCTAGATCAAACAACTCTAGACCTATCCTTCCTAGGGAGACCATTAGGAAGATAGAGGATCACCTAGGCATCAACCCTAAATGGATTAGACATATGCCTAGGAATAAAAATATCTCAAGAGCTAATGAAAAATAAAAAATTGAGATATTAGAAAAGGAAAACAAAGCCTTGAGGTCAAGGCTTAAGAAAATGGAAAAGACCCTTAGGATTATACAAAACCAAATAAAAGAGTCAAATGGTCAAAGTCAAGGATCTAGGTCAAAGAGTCAACACCTAGGGCCTAAGAGACAAGAGTCATCCAAAGGCAAGAAAGGTTTGGGTTACAAACCTAAGCCTAAAGAGGGTTACCATAATGTTCCATTTGACTATGGAACTAAACTTAGGTCTAGGAAGACCAAGGTCAATAGGGAAGTCATCCCTAAGGTTGACCAAGGTAGGTGCTTAGTGGCCAAGGTTTCTATAAAACCTAGGAAGACCACTAAGAAGGTTACTAGGGAGGCAATCCCTAAGGAATACCTAGTAAACTCTAGGAGTTCAAATAGGTTTTGGGTTCCTAAGAGCGTGATTGATTCATGCTAGATGGGTTTAGGTGTGTCAACCTTGATTGGAAGGGTAGCTAATGACACTTTAGGATATTTTCAAGGTTATGGATGTCTTGGAAATAAGTATGGAGATAAATCCTAAAAGATTTTAGGATGTGCCAATATACTTTAAAAATTATGAAAAATCAATCAAATTGGCATAATTTAGGTTTAGAGGTCTTAGTGTGTCATTTTGAGTTTTTAGCACACTTTGGGAATAATTGATAATATGGCAAAATGAGATTAATTATAACAAATAGCAATTAACTTTAAATTTTAGGTATTATTATACCTACACATTTTATTTGTCATGCTTTGTTTGCCATATAACATGTCATGACATCATATTTATTTTTCATCATTTAATATGTCATGATCATGTTTACGATTTAGGTGTTAATGTCATGTATGCTTAAATTTCATCTTATACCATGACATCATGATTATGAGCATGTGTTTATTTATATTATCATTAATGCCATAATCATTTATGCATTTAATTTGATTAAAATTGAGTTAAGGACTATGACATGACTTGAAGTCCCATTTATAAAGGAATCAAGTAGTGTTGCCTTAGAAAATGCATGAGACCTTAGTTTAAGATAAACCAAAACCCACATCTCACATCTAAATTGACATGTATGTGTATTCTTACACCTTAGATACATGTGAGATGATAGGATATGAGTTAAGTTCAAGGTGCACAATTTTTGCATCTAGATGAACTCAAACTCATCTAAAATCATGTTGTGGATCACTAGGAAAGCTTATGTTCAAGCCATGTACATTAACCCCAAAGAATATGATCTAATATAAGGTTTTGAAAACATTTTAAAATCCTTTTAGAAAACCTTGGTGAAGTCTATCTTTTGATAGCAATCACCATTGATGAAGTTGATACAAAGTGAGCTAAAATATTGAAGTTTTTTTTTCATTTTTGAACTTTGTGTCAATTTCACTATTTTATGGGTAAAATATTTTTCTAACATTTTTCACCCATTGCATTGCTTATAAGTAATATACGTATGAATTTTCATGATTTTTCAATGTACGTAGAATTACTTATACCTTTCCAAATTTCATTTCTTATAACTGAAATTCTGATTTTTTTCGATTATCGATATTGCCCTTGTTGGCGATTAATCGATAGCATGACGATAATGATCGATCTATCGATAGAGTCGTCATTGTCGATTTCGAGAAAAACAAGGTTGTTCAGCCTGTTTTCAGCTACGGTAAAGTTCCCTAACCACTTCTAACCCTAGGATATGCTTTAGGAAGCATTATAAAGGGTGAAAATCCATTGAATATGGATTAGAAGAGTTGTTAGGGTGATGAATCAAATTTAAGGGGTTGGAAAGTTCAATGTTGAACTTTGAATCTTATCTTTGATGGTTTAGAGTTCCTATTGGCTTAGGGACTTCCCAAGGACATTATTGGTGCAATGGTCAAGGGGAAGCAAGCCTTTAGGGGGAGGTATCCATCATGGGATGATGGATGATATTTTTCCTCATAAGGGGGAAATGGAAATTTTGAGATACCCAATTTGGAAATTGGGAGAGTTTGTAGGATTGCCTCTCTTGAGTGATATGAGATTTATCACTAAGAAGATTGTAGGCATCCTAGGTATTTTTGGACCAAGGGGGAGATTATAAGATCTCATTGGGACATGAGACATTAATCTCCTTGGAGAAAACCTTTTTGATGTTAATCAAAAAGGGGGAGAATGTTTAAGAGAATTTATGAGATTACCAATTTGGGATAATTGGTAAGAAGATTTGAGTTAGTGTTCTAACTCAAAGGAATGTGTTTTTGTTAAACATCAAAAAGGGAGAGATTGTTGGTGCAATCGGCCCAGGTCATGATTGACCGGACTCGAGTTTGACTCGAGCGATGTTTTGATGTTTGACATGGAGGTTTGACATTGATGTTTAACATTGATATTTTGGGGAGATTGTTGGTGCAATCGACCCGGGTCATGATTGACCGGACTCGAGTTTGACTCGAGGGGGATTTTGATGGTTGACTGGAGTTGACCATGTCATGGAAAGTCCAAATCTTGAGTACTTGGCATGTAAATTTCAAGCATGGGTCTTGGCATGGAAAGTCCAACATGGGTTGGCAAGTAAAGTCCAAGGGTGTAGTCTTGGCCACGTAAGTCCAAGGGTATAGTCTTGGCGATGAAAGTCCAAGTCATGAGTACTTGGCATTTGGAAAGTCCAAGGGGTTTAATATTGGCAGCATAAAGTCGAAGGGTGAAGTCTTGACAGCATAAGTCCAATGGTTGGCGGCGTAAAGTCCAAGTGGAGTCTTGGCATCGTAAGTCCAATGTGCCTTGGCGGTGTAGACACCGTTAGCATGACATAGCTGATGGAAGCACCTGAAGGCTAGCGTATGGATGAACAAGTCATGGATGACTTGGAGGGATCTGATAGGCGCAAGGTTGATGGAGGTGGCTAGAAGGCTTAGGTCTAGGCTACGGGTGGTCTAGCAAGTATGGGAGCACCATACTTGGGTTAAATCTCATGTTTGAGGTTAAAACCTCATGTTTGAGGTGTATCAGTCGACTGGTACCATGTGACAGTCGACTGGTGTGAGTCAACTAGGGTTTGATTGCGGAAAGTGTCCTAGCAGTCGACTGCCAGAGGTGGGCAATCGACTGCTGGCCTGAGTAGTCGACTGATCAAGGTGATCAGTCGACTGATGCCCGAAATTTCGGGCATAGAATGTTCTCCAGTCGAGTGATCGACCTGACCACTCGACTGGTTGAGATATCAGTCAACTGATGGGTTTAGTCAGTCGACTGATAGTGTATCAGTTGGATTTTTTCAATATGGATGTAACAATTGTCTCACAACAACAGTGACATCAGTCGACTGATGGTCCCGAGCAGTTGACTGATAGGCAAAAATCCAGCCCAATTGTAGGTTATAAAAGTAGCTTGGAAGATGGATTTTGGCAGCGATTTTCTTGGGCGATTTAGAGAGATTTGCTGTTGCAAATCAGGGTCTTCAAGGCTAGTCCAAGGCAATCAACAAGCAAGCATTCCAAAGCAATAGTTGTAAAGTTTTCTTTACATTGTTTTGTACTTTCATCTTGTATTTGCTTGTTTACTTTGTATTACTTGTTGTAAGAGTTATTGTACGAGGTTTCTCCGCCTCCGACATTTTGTCGAGAAGGAGTTTATTGTTTAGTGGTGTTTGTGGCATCGCTAGAGCTCTTTAGAGCTCAATCCATGGAGTAGGAACCATTCGGTTCCGAACCACGTTATATCTTGCGTTGTGATTGCGTTTATTGTTATTACTATTCCGCTGTACTAACAAGAGTGTAGATGATCAAACGTGAACGAATTCCATCGACGCATCGAAACGAGCTATTCACCCCCCTTTAACGGTCACCGAATCTTCAACAGCTGCCCGTCGCCAAGATAAGACCACCTACCGCCAGGAGATACGGTAGCACATGCATGCCTAGCAAACACAGTGGACTCGGGAGGAGGAGCACAGAGCGACCGTTGCATCCACCAGCTCTCATATCAACCACATGTACATGTGGCATCAGCGCTTAGCACCAGGTTTACCCAGGAGCCTGACATGCCGAGACTGTCGGACTTCCCACCTCGGCCACCATATTAGAGGTACAATCTCATATAAGTCTGGGGGGGGACCCCAAGTTTTGATTTATTTTATTTCTAGTAGTAGTTTCTTTCCTGTCATTTGCATTTTTTATTAGTTAGCATTCATTTATTCATACATTGAGTTTTTAGTTTCGTCAGTACTTAATTTTTGCTATCTTTAAGCTACCTCAGTAGTATTCTTAGAGTTTTCTTTCATGAGTTATTTTCATGGATAGCTTAACTTCATTTACCTCGTGGTATTTTATTTTATTTGCTCTAATGAATGTTCTAGTCTTATACTAGTTAGCTTTTATATTTACACATACACATGACGAATATTCTGAAAGGGAGAGTCTAGTACGTACCTAGTTATGATTCATCTCAGTAGTATAGTACTTTGGAATCCACAGGTGACCCTAAGTTTAGCATTTTAGTTACTGGAGATGCTCGGATTGTGGAAGCCCATTCGGAAAAATCAAAATTCCAAGAGCTAAAAAAAATAGTTGTCGTAAGTGGAAATAGTTAGGTGCCCCTTTGAGACCGAGTTAGGTTACTGGGGAAACACCTACCAATTTCTCTCAGTACCGAGTACGCCTTTGAGACTTTATGCTAGATCTAGGGAACAACCCTCTCTTTGGGCAGTGCCTAAGAGCTGGAGACCTTAGGAAAGCTATAGGATGATGACTTAACTTACCATGAAACGAGTATCCCCTTAGAAGATTCGCTTAGCACGAGCACGAGGAGCTAACTTAGTGAATTTCTAGAACCTCTCTATTTTGCTTTGATTGCAAATACCACTTGATAAATCTAGTTAACATGCTAAGTATGGAACAATACCTTTTAAAATTTTCATGGCACTGATGTTTACTTAAGGACAAGCAAAGACTTAAGTCTAGGGGAATTGATGTGAGCAAAACATATAGGGTTTTAGGAGTAGTTTTCGCTCACATCTCATTACATTTTATGTTTGTTTCATGCATATTTTACTTTGTTTTTCATGCATTTCCTATTTTCTGGTTCGGAGATCTGCTCTTTGTACTTTTGTATGCAGGATAGCATTTCATGGGAAAACGACGCACTTTCAGAGAAAAAGGACATTTTGCAGTTGGACGCAGAAGGGGACACGACCAGGGTGTGTGGCTGCACACAGCCATGTCCAAGGGTGGAAATTGGCCACCACAGTGCCACACATGGCCTGGTCGTGTGAAAATATACGGTCGTGTGGCACTGCACGATTTCGACGTGAGTCGGTTATTTTTCAGGTTTTAGAGAGATCCAGGCTGATGTCTATATAAAGGAGGCTACGCTCAAACCCTAGGGGGGGCACGACGACTGGGACGACACTCCGATGCCCTAAAAAGCTTCAGGAACTCACAACGGGGAGGAAGAAAATCGTTGGAGATCCAAATTCTGCACTTTAACGCCGAAGAGAAGAGTCATATCGCATTGTAAATTATGTTCTTTGCAGAATTTCCATTGTTTATACGAACATGATCATGCTTTGTGTTTCTCCTCTCTTATTTATGGAGTAGACTCTTCGATTCTAGGACTATGGAGTAGTTTGTGTTGAGTTAGAACATGTTGGTTCAAATATCTTTTCGTTCTTGAATTTATATTTGCAATTGGCGTTTGGTTTAGAGTTATAACTATTATTTTGGTTTTCTATCAACTGTGCTAGCCGATACGAGGGGTGACAGCCCTCGTATCTAAGATTTAGGAGAATTAAGGAGGAACCTAGGGGTTGGCCTCATCTCCCGTAATCGTGGGTAGAAGGATGCGATAGAGTAGGAAACACACTCCGTTTTCGACTCGTCGTAGGGATCGATTTGGCATCCTCATACCGACTATCCCATCCTAAGTCTAGGGGTCGACCTAGTAATGGCAGAGGTAGCTTCCAATAGATGCGAAGGCTCATCGGGGGAGTGTATGATGTCCTTTCCACAAAATCGTAGCTAGAAACCTAGACAAAAACCCAATTGACAACGTGTTCTGCGACACACAAATGAAACCGAAATCCTAGAATCCCTTTCAAAGACTCGCAACTAGTTTCTTTCTTCTTCCGTGTGACACCGTATTGAGTTGGGACCTCCGTCAACCCTCGCAATCACAACCCTTAGATCTGAATTCCGAATAATAACCTCCACTTACCAAATTGGTACTCGAATCTCAGTCCCTATGGGATCGATAATCTTTTTATTACTTGATGACATCCGTGCACTTGTGGGCGTTGAGCGCGAGCATGCACTTTGAGTCCTCGACAGTCTCTATCGCGAGATTTGAGGTCGCGTTCACGTGCATCATACCATCATGTACAAGCTGACAACAAATGAATCTATGTAGGAAATAATGCAAAAGTTGAAGTCAAAAGAGTCGACACTTGCAAACTTAACCTTCGTGGTTGAAGTATTTTGTTTCTACATGATGTCCTGTATGCTTCTGAGATTCGAAAGAATCTAGTTTCTGTAACTTGTCTTCTTAATTTAGGATATTGTATTATTTTTTACAGTTGGGGTATTGAACTTAAGATTGACTCAGTGTCAATCGGATATGGTTTTTTAACGAATGATTTTATATTTCTTGATGTGGAACCCGATGTCAATTCTGCTATTGATGGTTTTTTTCGAACATTGCTCTTACTAGTAATGCAGATATAACTGATGAGGTTTGACATACTAGGTTAGGATATATAAGACAAGAACGGATGAATCGGTTAGCTAAAGAGGGCTTGTTAAGCTCTCGTGCTAAGATTAGTTTGTCTATATGTGAATATTGTCTTGCTGGAAAAGCAACTAGGAAATCATTTGATAAGGCTATTAGGGATGATTCTCCATTACAATTAATTTATTCAGATATTTGTGGTCCAATGAATGTGAAGGCTAGGCATAGAGGTTCCTATTTCATTACATTTATAGATGGTTTCACTCAATTCGGTCATGTGTATTTGATTTCTCACAAATCTAAAGCTTTGAATTACTTCATTCGTTATATGAACGAAGTTGAGAATCAAATAGAACGTAAGATTAAGACTCTATGCACTGATCATGGAGGAAAATATTTATCTGATCTGTTCAAGACAATATGTAATGATAAGGGAATTATTAGACAACTAACAATCCTAGGAACTCCACAATAAAATGGGGTTGCTGAAAGAAGAAATAAGACTTTTTTTGAAATAGTTAGGTCTATGATGGCTCAGGCTAATTTGTCAATATTTTATTGGGGAGATGTGTCATTAGCAGCAACCTATATACTTAACAAAGTACCTTCAAAATCAGTTCCATCTACCCCATATGAATGTTGGATAGGCAGGAAACTAAATTTGAGCAATCTGAGACCCTGGGGGTCAGCCGCTTATGTTCATGATAGTTCTCACAAGTATGAAAAATTAGTACCTAGAGGTAAGAAATGTATCTTTATTATATTCTAGTACCTCCAAAGGTTATGTTTTCATAGGTGAGCAACAAGATGGAATCGTCTCCGAAATAGAGTCGAGAGATGCTACTTTTCTTGAAATTGAGTTCCTAGCTAGAGGTAAGGTTGATAAGACAATTCCTCTATTTGAAGAGGATGAGTCATTATCAACAAGACAGGTGTCAAGTGGGATATTGAACCTAGTCAACTGAGTGAGAGTACTTTGTCAAGTCATGAGATGACTTCTCAACAACCCAACTTACGAACAAGTGTTCGTAAGATCAAACCTAAGAAGAAGTTTGATATTGAGAATGAGACAATAATGTCACTTCCAGTTGACGATGATGAACCTCAATTTGTTGAGGAAGTTATGGGATGTAGAGTTAAAGAAAAGTAAAAAGATGCAATGGTAGAAGAGATTGAGTCGATGAAAATAAATAATGTTTGGATTTAGTCAATCTTCCTCCTGGCCGAAGGGCTATTGGGAATAAATGGATTCTCAAAATAAAGAGGAAAGCAGAAGGATCGATTAATAGATACAAAACTTGTTTGGTTGCAAAATATTTTATCCAACTGGAGAGTATTGACTATGAAGAGACATTTTCTCATGTGGTAAAGTTTGTGTCAATCTGATGCATGTGCATTGATAACTACCATTTTATTGTGTTATTTTGGTCCTTAATATTAAAATTTTTATCCTCTCGAGTGATTTATTGTTGATTATTAATATGTTTTATGAATTTGGATTCATTTTGGATCTTATTGTAAATTCTCCTAAATTTTGGACTTATATACAAAATTTATCTTTGTTTGTAGGAGATCGAGATGAGCCAATGGACTAGAATCGAGTTGGATCAAATATGGCTTCATCTAGGATCATAATGGGCATCTCAAGTTGATTTAATCTGAGCCCTTAATCAAGATCGAAGGCAATTCAATCAAGAGATGAGATCTGAGCGATATGGACCATCCGATAAAATTGACTTGATTCTAAGGCATCTATCCAGATCTGGAGAGATCCAATCCATACATTTAGATCTGGACATCTTAGTCCTTCATCCAGATTCGACCGATCATGATCATCCCTTCAGATTGAGCAAATTCGGCCATCCAGAGTTGGATCGATCACCACCGTTGGATGCATTGCCTACTTCAAAGATTAATCAGATTAATTAAACTCTAGCTAACGGCTGAGATCAGAGGGTATTTGATCGGATGGTGCAGGAAAATCATCCTTAAATTCCAACATTTCCCCCTTTTGCGGTGAATCGCACGACACAGAAGCTTCTTCCCCTTTCACACGCGAGCAGCCGGTGACACCAATCTTCTTCACTCGTGAGCGGCGGCGATAGATTTCAGCAGCCCATTTACGGTGGCAGCATCCTTTCCCCCATTCACCCCCCTATGCATCGGCGGAATGCAACAGCCGTGGTTCAACTGCATAGCTTCAGCGACAAAGTTTTTCAACCATCTTCCCCGCAACACCACACTGCCTGCGATCGGAGCAGAGATGCCTCAGCTAGATGTGGTTCAAAAGGCTGAGGCAACTTCCTACTGCGGTGGTTTGGCAAAATCTTTTCTTAGCTCCGACAGTGAGTTTGACCTCCAATTCCGACAGTAGAGAATCCAATCCATCGTCGGTGAAGAGCTTACAACCCACTGTTCTGGTTCCCCTCCTTCCCATGGTCGTGGTTCGGCCGCTCTGCCTTCGAAATTCATCCCTTGGTTGCAGTGGTTCGGAAGCTCCATCATCCATCGCTAGAGTAGTGGCAGTCTTCAACCCTATCAGCCCTTGTCAGAGGAATTCTGCGACGAGGATATCTGCTTCATCATCCACCGAAGAGGGGTTGTTCGGGTCGTCGTCACCGCCGGAGAGGGAGGTTCCTTCTCCGAATGTTGAGGATCGTCGGTTTATTATCTTTGGAGTTAGTCCATTGAATTGGATAGTTTGTTCACTTTACATTTGGAATTAGTTAATTGAACTTATTATAAGCCCCCAATTGTTGTTGTAGTAGTTTAATTTGTAGTTAGTTGACTTGTAGTTTAGTTTGTAGTTAGTTGTAGTTTAATTTGTAGTTAATTGACTTATAGTTTGACTTGTAGTTTAATTTGTAGTTAGTCTGTAGTTTACATTGTAGCTAATTCATAGTTTGTCTTAGAGTTTAATTAGTAGTTTTCATTTGGTTGTTTATCTAGTTGTTTCCTTTAATGCTTAATTGTGATGTTTGATTCTAGGTTTTAATTCGGTTGTTATATCTTGCTATTTAATTAGGAGTTTAGCTATAGTTTATTTTATCATTCATGAATTATTTTTGCTAGTTGTAACTTTACTTAGTTGTCATTAGGTTAATGGTTCCTTAGCTTAATTGTTTGTTAGTTTGATTACTTGCATGTTTAAGTGTTATTTCCATTAGTTAGCAGTGTTTAATACTCGGTTAGATTTATTTCATGTTCTCCTTTATACTCATGTTATTTTGCATTTGAATTATTGTTTAATTTCCTGCACTGTCTTTATGTTTTTGAATGTTTTTCTTTGAATGCTTAGTTTGTATCTTCTTTAATTACATTACCATCATAGTTTAGTTAGATTAATGCTTTAATTACTTGCATTGTCTTTCATTCAGTAGGATTAATCTTTTAAATTCCAAACCCTAATTGAAAACACAAAAGCAATAATTAGCGATCCTAAGATTACTATTCTATCGATTACACTCATTGGGAAACGATCCGGGCCAATCACTATGCTATATTAGTGTAGTTAGAGAGGGTTTATATTTAAATTGGAACAATACCATGACAAATACCGATCATTCAAATTTTGATGTCGTTGCCGGGGGGAGTGTAATGGTGCTTAGTAGACTTAGGATTGTTTATCCATTTTTCTAAAAAAAATTGTTTAGGGCTTTATTCTGTCATTTTTCGTATATCCATGTATTTTGTCATGTCTACTTCCTGTGTCTTTTGATTTGTTTGTTGGTGTTTTAGGAAAGATCAGGAATTATGTTTTTTGAGAAACATGGATCCGTATTATCAACAGTATAGAGACTACAGTGGATCAAATTGCAACACCCATCAGCCAGATGCAAGCACAACAGTCCATTCAGCCTCCGTCAGAGACCATTCCTATGAATATCAACGTGCTTAGGGAGGTGGATTGTGGAGTGGGTGATAGGCATATCTATGATTCAGCTACTCCATAGGACTCCTATGGACCATTGTGCTATGATGTGATTTTGGACACTGATGGATGTGAATTCATTGATGAAGTTGTTATTGTGTCAGATGTTGAGGATGATGACATGGGAGTGGTGGATAGCTAGACACCCCCTGAGATCGAGTCTCCAAGAATGTTGCTGATGAAGGCCCTGACAGATAATGCAATAATCCAGCCCCTAAGCTGGAAACTTCTGTTGTATCACCTCCGACCTCCAGAGAAGACATATAAGAAGGCGATCATATTAGAGGGAGCAGCACAGAACTATTCTGATCACATGAAGGAGGTGCTCGCTTTCTATCGATCCATCCCACCTCTGGCGTGGATTTTACTTCTGAACCATCTTCAACCGCCGGAGAGGACTTTTACTCCACTCCCATCCTGAATATTCTTACCGAACCGCCTCCAACCGCCAGGACCTCAGGGGAGTTTCCTCCATCTTATCTTCTTTTCTGTTCATTGTATATACATTTATTTTACTTTATTTGTTTTGTTTTGTTTGTTATGTTTTGTTTGTTGAATTTTTGTTTTATTAGTGTTTTGAAATAAATTTCCTATGCATTCTTTTATATCATCTTAGAAGTCGTGAAAGCTAGTTAAATTTGATTGTCGAATTTTGGGATTTGTTGTCATGAATGGATTATTTGATTGCATATGTTACTACTTGGTGATGGATTCTGTGTTAATAGATTTAGATGATTTTTTTCATTCCTAGTGAGGATTGTGCCTGTTTTTATTGCTTGTGTGTGGTGCACTTGTGGTTATTGTAACTCTAGAACTTGTTTTGATTCTTTTGAAACCACACAACCGTAGGTTTACATGATTATTATGAAGGCATTCTCACATATTTCCTTTTACTTCTTTTATCGCCACATACTTACTGAATAATATTGTAGTTGTTTATTATGTCATTTTTCTTTCCTTCCATTACTTCCTTCTTTGTTACTCTTCTAGATGTGGAATACTTGAATGTTCTATGATGAGTATTTTGCCCGGGACGGACAAAAAATTAAGTGTGGGGGAGAGAGTAGCTCAAGGAGAATTCAGTGTAAGCATAGGCAAGTCGTGCTTGATCACCATGGACAAGTCGTGTTTTTATTTTTATAGCTAAGCTTGATGTATTTTTTTAGAGCATAGGGAAGAGCACCGCATGTCAAAAAAAATTGAAAAAAAAAAGAATGAAAAAAAAAATTTGGCCAAAAACAATAGAGGCAATAAAAAAAATCTTTGACATGTTGAACAGTTTTTTTATGTGTGATAGTATTTTTGTGATAGACATCCCTTATTGCAACTATTGAGAGATTTATTGTATATCATATATGGATTTTATTGTGAAAGTGATAGGGGTTGTTTACATGCTTAGTGAATTGTAAAAAGCTAGCTTGGATGAAAACTTTTGGGTTATTACTTTCTTGTACTCATCTATATAGCATTCCAGTATTTCTATATCTTCTTGCATTTCTTTAGCTATTACATTTCTTACCTTTCTTTCCTTTCACATATATTTCCATTTTTCTTTTATTCTTGTTTCCCTTACATTCCTAATAAGCCTTCAAGAACTGTGCATTCTTATGTGTAGATAGTGGTGAAGGTAGAAGAAAAGCAAGCATATGGTAGTGCACAAACCATGAGTAGCTTGAGTGAACTCCATTATTATATGTTTATGAGAGCGAGAGAAACCACCACTTATCTTGTGAGGCTTAATCATTCATAGTCTATTCAGGATGGATTGAAGTCACCATGTTTGTTAATCTGTATAAGATTTGAGTCCATGATTGCTTGAATCTTTGAAATTTGACAATCCTAGGTAACTTTCTTTCACGATGTTCTATGTATGATTGAGAATTGCTAGGAAAATATACCTTTAGTTTACTTTTAGTTTTCTTCGCTTGCTCGGGACGTGCAAGAATAAGTGTGGGGGAATTGATAACTACCATTTTATTGTGTTATTTTGGTCCTTAATATTAATGTTTTTATCCTCTCGAGTAATTTATTGTTGATTATTAACATATTTTATGAGTTTGGATTCATTTTGGACCTTATTGTAAATTCTTCTAAATTTTGGACTTATATACAAAATTTATCTTTGTTTGTAGGAGATCGAGATGAGCCAATGGACTAGACTCGAGTTGGATCAAATATGACTTCATCTAGGATCATAATGGGCATCTCAAGTTGATTTAATCTGAGCCCTTCATCAAGATCGAAGGAAATTCAATCAAGAGATCAGATCTGAGCGATATGGACCGTCCGATGAAAGCGACTTGATTCTGAGCCATCTATCTAGATCTGGAGAAATCCAGTCCATACATTTAGATATGGACATCTTAGTCCTTCATCCAGATTCAATTGATCGTGATCATCCCTTCAGATTGAGTAGATCCGGTCATCTAGAGTTAGATCGATCACCACCGTTGGATGCATTGCCTAGTTCAAAAATTAATCAGATTAATTAAACCCTAGCTCTAATGGACGGCTGAGATCAAAGGGCATTTGATCGGACGGTGCAAGAAAATCATCCTTAAATTCCAACATTTTCCCCTTTTGCGGTGAATCGCGCGACACAGAAGCTTCTTTCTCTTTCACGCGCGAGCAGCTGGCGACGCCGATCTTCTTCACTCGCGAGCGACAGATTCCCTCCACGAGCGGCGGTGATAGATTCACCGCAACCCATCTCCGGTGGCAACATCCTTTGCCCCATTCATCCGACAACCCCCTTTGCACCGGCGGAACACAGCAACCGTGGTTCGGCTGCATAGCTTCAGCGGTAGAGTTTTTCGACCATCTTCCCGGCAACACCACATCGCCTGTGACCGGA
This sequence comes from Wurfbainia villosa, assembly GCA_025175895.1. Lineage (NCBI taxonomy): Eukaryota > Viridiplantae > Streptophyta > Magnoliopsida > Zingiberales > Zingiberaceae > Wurfbainia > Wurfbainia villosa. Next base: position 5,779,548 of record CM046005.1, read on the forward strand.
GCTGATATGCCTCAGCTGGACATGGTTCGAAAGGTTGAGCCAACTTCCTACTGCGGTAGTTCGGCAGAATCTTTTCCCAGCCCCGGCAGTGAGTTTGACCTCCAATTCCGGCGGCAGAGCATCCAATCCATCGCCGGTGAAGAGCTTACAACCCACTGTTCCGGTTCCCTTCCTTCCCATGGCCGTATTTCGGCCGCTCCACCTTTGAAATTCATCCCTTGGCTGCGGTGGTTCGTCAGCTCCGTCATCCATCGTCGGAGTAGTGGCAGTCGTCAACCCTATCAGCCTTTGTTGGAGGAATTCTTCGACGAGGAGATCTGCTTCATCATCCGCCAGAGAGGGGATGTTCGGGTTGTCGTCTTCGCCGGAGAGGGAGGTCCCTTCTCTGGGTGTTGAGGGTCATCGATTTATTATCTTTGGTGTTAATCCATTGAATTTGATAGTTTGTTTACTTTACATTTGGAATTAGTTAATTGAACTTGTTATAATCCCCCCCCTAATTGTTGTTGTAGTAGTTTAATTTATAATTAGTTGACTTGTAGTTTGACTTGTAGTTTAGTTTGTAGTTAGTTGTAGTTTAATTTGTAGTTAGTTGACTTGTAGTTTAATTTGTAGTTAGTCTGTAGTTTACATTGTAGCTAATTCGTAGTTTGTCTTAGAGTTTAATTAGTAGTTTTCATTTGGATGTTTATCTTTTTGTTTCCTTTAATGCTTAATTGCGATGTTTGATTCTAGGTTTTAATTCGGTTGTTTTATCCTGCTGTTTAATTAGGAGTTTATCTGTAGTTTATTTTATCGTTCATGAATTATTTTTGCTAGTTGTAACTTTGCTTAGTTGTCATTAGGTTAATGGTTCTTTAGCTTAATTGTTTGTTAGTTTGATTACTTGCCTGTTTAAGTGTTATTTCCATTAGTTAGCAGTGTTTAATACTCGGTTAGATTTATTTCATGTTCTCCTTTACACTCATATTGTTTTGCATTTGAATTATTGTTTAATTTCCTGCACTGCCTTTATGTTTTTGAATATTTTTCTTTGAATGCTTAGTTTGTATCTTCTTTAATTTCATTACTATCATAGTTTAGTTAGATTAATGCTTTAATTACTTGCATTGTCTTTCATTCAGTAGGATTAATCTTTTAAATTCCAAACCCTAATAGAAAACACAAAAGCAATAATTAGCGAACCTAAGATTACTATTCTATCAATTACACTCGTTGGAAAATAATTCGGGTCATTCACTATGCTATATTAGTGTAGAGTGAGTTTGGTAATTAATTTGGAACGATAACATTACAAATATTGTACCATCATGCATCCAACATCTTGATCAACTTTTATCATACGATGCATTCTCGCTTTCCTCTAAATCATGACAAGGAGAAATTGAGCACTAAAATAAATATTTCAATGCCTTCATGACCCCCTGACATGGATATCCTTCATTTTGGATCAAGACAAGGTGTAAAGGAGTACTTAAAGGCCAACATAGCCTTCCCCTGGTTACCACCATGAGCGTGGATCATTCCATGGCTCAACTTGGGACCTCCAGCAAGGACCACATCCTAACCATGTGTTGGGAATTGACCGTCGCTAGAGGGGGGTGAATAGCGTGTCATTGGCGAAGATAGGAATCGGTCGCGTGCTTGCTACAAGTGTTATTGTACGCAGTGGAATATATAATGATAAACAAAAATAACTACACAACACACAAACACAATCGATATAACATTGTTCGGAACCTTAGGATTCCTACTCCACAGATTGGTTTCGAATGAACCCTAGCGATGCAAACACCACTAATAATCAAATACACTCCTTCTCGACAACAAGTCGGAGGCGGAGAAACCTCTTACAAAAGATTACAAAAGTAATACAAGATAAAATAAGAAAATACAAATGAAATACACAAAATAATGTAAATAAAATTTTACAACTATTGCTTTGGATGCTTGCTTGTTTGTGTTGGTGCAATCGGCCCAGGTCACGATTGACCAGACTCGAGTTTGACTCGAGTGATGTTTTGATGTTTGACAAAGGGATTTGACAAAGTGGTTTGGCATTGATGTTTGACATTAATGTCGGTTAATATGTTGGGGAGATTGTTGGAGCAATCGACCCGGGTCACGTTTGACCGGACTCGAGTTTGACTCGAGGAAGACCTTGATGGTTGACTGGGGTTGACCATGTGATTATGGGAAAGTCCAAGCATGAGTCTTGGCAAGGTAAAGTCCAAGTCATGGGTACTTGGCATGGAAAGTCCAAGTGGGACACTTGGCATTTGGTAAAGTCCAAGTCATGGGTACTTGGCATGAAAAGTCCAAGTGGGACACTTGGCGCATGGAAAGTCCAAGTCATGGGTACTTGGCTTTTGGGAAAGTCCAAGTCTTGAGTACTTGGCATGAGAAGTCCAAGCATGGGTCTTGGCAAATGAGAAGTCCAAGCATGGGTCTTGGCAAATGGAAAGTCCAAGCATGAGTCTTGGCATGGAAAGTCCAACATGGGTTGGCAAGGGAAAGTCCAAGCTTGAGTCTTGGCATTTGGAAGTCCAAGGGGATTGATATTGGCAGCGTAAAGTCCAAGCGGAGTCTTGGCGGCGTAAGTCCAATGTGCCTTGGCGGTGTAGACACCGTTAGCATGACATAGCCGAGGGAAGCACCTGGAGGCTAGCGCGATGGATGAACAAGTCATGGATGACTTGGAGGGATCCGAGAGGCGTGAGGCTGATGGAGGTGGCTAGAAGGCTTAGGTCTAGGCCAAGGGTGGTCTAGCAAGTATGGGGGCACCATACTTGGGTTAAAACCTCATCTTTGAGGTTGACAGTCGACTGGCATTATGGCCGGTTCGACTGCCGTGAGTCGACTTGAGTTCGACTGTCGTTTAAGAGCCGAATCGCTGGCGGTCGATCGCTCATTGGAGCGATCGAGCCCGATGTCTGTGCAGGATCGCCAGGTCGGCGATCGCCGATCGCTTAGTTCTGTCGAGCCGCAGCAGCCGTCGCCGCCGCGATCGACTACGGCGTTAGCGATCGTCGCCAATGTTGACAGTCGACTGCCAAGAGTCCCGTTGGAACTTGTCCAACGTGGATTGAGTCGTTGGCTCACAGCTCGATCTTGGCGATCGGGACTTATGGCGGATCGCGCTAGGAAATCGGCCGATGGAGGATAAAAGCAGCTGTTCGTGGAAGGATCAAGGATCGGATTTTTGGGAGCTTTGGTGAGGCGATTTGCAGGTGCATTTCAGGGTCCTTCAAGCTCATCCAAGCAACCAACAAGCAAGCGCTCAAAACCCTAGTGTGTAAAGTGTTTTTTACATTTCCTTGTATTTTGCTTGTATTTTTGTGTATTACTTGTTGTAATCCATTGTACGAGATTTCTCCACCTCCGACTTGTTGTCGAGAAGGAGTTATTGCTTAGTGGTGTGTGATTGGCATCATTAGGGCTCGTTTGAGCCCGATTCGTGGAGTAGGAACCGTGCAGTTCCGAACCACGTTATATCCTTGTGTTCGTGATTGTATCTTTTCGTTATTGCTTTTATTATTTCTATTCCGCTGCGCATAACGAGTTTTGTAGAGACAATCGCGAACGAATTCCATCTACGTACGAATTCAACGCTATTCACCCCCCCTCTAGCGGCGTCAAATCTCCAACAGTTTGATTTCTTGAACCGCACTTGAAGACCCTAATTTGCACCGGCAAATCACTCTAAATCGCCCAAGAAATCGCTGCTAAATCCTTCTCCATGAGCCACTTTTATAACCTGCATTTGGGTTGGATTCCGCCTAGCAGTCGATTGATCGCGACCATCAGTCGACTGCTCCGGTAGCCGTTGTCTCACAATGACTCGAGCCACGTTAGATAAGTTCCAACTGATAGACCATCAGTCGACTGATCATGCCTCTACTCGACTGTCGAACCCTAACAGTTGACTCGGAAACATTCTGTGTCCGCGAATCGACCATCAGTCGACTGCCCTCCATGGCAGTCGACTGCTCAAGCCATCAGTCGACTACCCAATGTTGGCAATCGACTGCCAAGGCCTTTTGCCGCAGTCGAATGCCAATCAACTCCTAGCAATCAACTGATCATAATCCCAGTCGATTGCTACAAGTCGACTTGGATGCCAAGTGTCAAAACACTTGACCAATCGACTGGTCCAAAGCCTCAGTTGACTGATAACCTCAATCATGAGGTTTAACCCCAAGTATGATACCCTCATACTTTCTAGACCACCGTTAGCCTAGACCTAAGCCTTCTAGCCACCTCCGTCAGCCTCACGCCTATCGGATCCCTCCAAGTCATCCATAACTTGTTCATCCATACGCTAGCCTTCAGGTGCTTCCATCGGCTGATGTGGCGAAGATGATTTGTTTGCTTCCTTCCGACACGATGAAGCACGAAGGGAGCTTTGGGGGATTCTTTTCGGCCGCAACAGTAAAGATGAAAGAGTAAAGAAGAGAAACGCAAATCAACACAGGCAACAAAACCAAGACACAGGATATAACGTGGTTCGGAATAAGGATTCCTACTCCACGGAGGTGAGCTCTCTCACCGGATGCTGTGCCAAAGCACTTTCACTATGAACGTCCTCCTTCACGAAAAAGAAAACTTCCGGAGGTGGAGGAGAAAACCTCTTACAATCAAATCATGATACAAGAAAGAATACACGAAAAGCGAAGATCACCACTCTCCTTCTCCGGTGAAGTGGTAGCTCTCCTTCTCCCCAATGCGTCTTTGTTTCTTGATGGTTGGAATGATGCGGATCTCTTTCCTTCTGTCCTCTTCCTCCCTTTTATTCTCCTTCTCTCGTCCATCGTCGCCTCGCAGGCTGTCCCCATTGTACACGTGGCCACTACGTTCACCTGGAGAATAATTCTGTTATAGATACGAGGAATGAAGGCTCCTCGAAATATTGTGTGGGGACCCCCCCTCTCTTACATAACACCTCTTCATCTACATTTCTGGGAACTAGGTTAGCCTGTCCCTCTCAACCATTTGCTTTTGGTAAAACTAACTTAGACCTATAGCTCACGCGTGGCATAGCCTTTGGGCTCTTCGGCGACCCGAACCAGCTTCCCTCCTTTCCGCCCCGAATTACTTCCGGTCGAACTAGGTCGAGTCGATTCGTACCCGTCCCATCTGCTTCTAGGCCTATCAAGTCGAACCGATTCTCTCTTATTTCTTAACGAAGCGCCTTTTGCCTCCTCTTTGTCGTGCCAATTACATCAACTGGCTCTCCCTTGCCAATCGTCCCAGACGATTGTGCCCGAACCGTTCTTCCCTGTTGAACCAATTATTTGGTTCGGATGGTGTCTTTCCTGTGAGCCCTCTTATCCAGTTCATAGAGAAGAGGTAACAGCAGTATCATTAGTCAACCCTAAAAAATAGTCAAGCGAAGTTATAAGCTTGACTTTCCAAATATATAAAGTATCTACTTCATCCTTGGCTTACTAATTCAAATTCACTTTCCTCTTACAGCCCTACCCTATGTACCTGAGGTGGCCTAATGGGCCCATGGGCCCCGCTTCTCTTTTTCTCTTGTATAGTCGAACCGTCGCGAAAAACCCTACATAAATCTCCACCCTTTCCTTTTATGCATGACTTAGCGTGCCTAACAATCCCATCCTTTCTGCTTCTTCCCTCCAGCGGTTTTCTCCGGTGGCATTTCAACGACCCAGCCCTTCCTTTTCTACACGTTTCTCCTCCAACCCTCAAGTAAGTGTTCTGCCCTGTTTTATACCTATGGCCCCTAAGACCACCACCTCACCTGCGTGGTATGAGCACACCGTAACCCAACTAGACTACGACCATTACTTCTTTAACCTTAAAGATAGGTTCATAGACCCTTCCATAAAATGTTGTTTTACGACCAAGACTCACTGACCACACCGTCCTCCCCCGGTCTGACTTGTTTCTTTTTTCGAACAGTTCCTTAATGGCCTGTTTCTACCAGCGCCTTCCACTTATCTAGAAATCTTAGATTTTTACGGACTACCTCTAAATCAATTTACCCCCAATTTCTTTCGCATTCTATCGGGGGCCTCTATAGTATTTCAACACCTAAATCTCCCTCTATCCCCTCAAATATTCCACTGTTTCTTTCAGTTAAAATCCTCCAAGGCAGGCCTCTTTTACCTATCTAGCCGCATGGACTACCAATTTCTAATGAATATGCCCACTTCCCATAAAGGATGGGAAGAATTGTACTTCTTTGTTCAGCTTCCTGTACCTCTACCCCACTCAGACACCTGGAAGCTAGAACTCCCTGAACTACCTCCTTTCTGTGAAATGAGGACCCAGTGTCCTTTCTCAGAGGTTTATAAAGCACTGGGAGAATCCCACTATTGTTCAAACCACCTAATGAAAACTCCTCTCCTAAGTCACTTCGGGCTGTCCCCCTTCCCTTCAACGGCCTCGGCCGCAATAGGTAGGATGACATTTACCCTTCAATATAACTTCTTATTTACATCATCCATCTTTCTTATCAACGCATTTTGCAGATAATCTAATGCAGGACGCTCTAGTAAAGGGAGAAGAGATTGAGGCCGCCAAGAAGAAGAAGACCTCAACAAAGAGAGGCAAGTCTGTGGCAACCCCTTCTTCCCCTCGAAAAAGATTGCAGCTCCTTAAGGAAGGAGCTCCCAGTTCGTCAGTTCCTCCTCCCTCTTCTTCTGGTCAACATGACTCCCAATCTCTAACCGTCTATGAACCGAGGATGAGGGATACCACCCTCTCCGCCCCATCCTCTTCTCCCCAAGGAGGAGATTCCCATTCCCATTCTCCTGCTTCATCTTCCCTTCCTCATGATTCTCCCCTACCTTCCCAAACCGAATCCATCTCCACCCCTATCCCCTCAGAAACACTTACTTCTCCCGCCCCTCTTCGGCATGCTGGTTCCACTCTTCCTTCTGAGGGGGGAGATCTTCCTCCCCAGAACCCTTCAATGGCTACATTGGGGTCGCGGCTGTATATCCGTCACCTTTTAGAGGTGAAATTCTTCAACCAATTGGGCATACAAGGCCCTTGTGACCAAGTGGGCAAATTGCTGGCTGAGATAACTACTTTCCCCTTCCGACCTTTAGTGTATTCATACACGTACATGCCACTATATGTCAACACTTGACGATTGCATTTTCTTTCCTTCAGGCCTCGGCCAAGCATAGCAAAATGGTATCTCAAATAGCCCAATTTCAATCCAATGTGGAGACACGCCATTTTGCTTCCTTAGCGCACCAAAAGCAGCTCACTCGGCAACTGAGAGAGAAGGAGCAAATAGAATCAGATATGAGGGGCCAATGTGAGGACTCTATGATGCAATTGGCCCTGGTTCAGAGTGAGAAGGAGGAACTTCAGCGAAAAAATAAAGACCTTGAACAACAACTCTTCCTGCAATCCAGCGAGCTTCAGCAAGTAGATCTTCTCACCCATGAATTAACAAGGTACAAAAGACAGCTTGGGGACGCCATTATTCAAGCTGCAGATTCTTCTACTACCATTCAGCAGCTTCAGCAAGAATGTCAACAGCTTCGGTTAGAACGTCAGGCGTGGGAAGCCACTCAAAAGTATTGTATAGAGAAGTGTCAGGAGCTTTCTTCAATGGTGGATACCCTTCCTCAAGCCCTATCGGCAGCGGCTCGACAGCAAACAGAACTTCATCGAGAATACTTCGAAGCTCTTTCGGCTCTGGGTCAGCGAGCCATAAAAATATCAACCGAGAAAGATGTCCTGGCAACCCAACTAGCCGAAAGTCAGGCCCAGCTGGCCGAGTGTCAAGCTCAACTAGCCAGTTGCCAGTCTCAACTGAAGGAGCAGGAGGCTGACTTGAAGGGACGATACGTCAAGAAGGGAGTGGATCTATTCATACTTGGCTTTGACGGGTCCTCAACATTAAATGCTGAACGAGAATATCCACCTCCTGGCACATACACTAGTTATCTAAGCCCTATAGACGCGTTGTCTAAGTGTTCCCCAGAGCTCTTTGAATTGTAATTCATAATATCTTGCTCCTTGTAATGACTATTTTCCCGATGTTAAAGAATATTCATATTGGTATAGCTTCTTGTTGTTCTTCGTATACGCCTTGGTGCGGGTTGAGAATTTTAGATTGACTCCATGCTTTTTTCTCTTTACAACAATGCTCCCTTTTCCGTTTCACCTGGTGCGATTAATCCCTTCGCTCGGGAACCCACTCAGAAGGTCTCGGACGATCATATTCATGTCCGACCCAATTTTGGCTTGGTTAAAGATTAAATTACTTCAGTCTTTTGATCTTCTTCGTCTACCTTGCTGTTCCGGAAATAATATCTTGACAAGTTCCTATGTTGCCGCCATTATTGTTAGGATCTTTGTAATGGCTAGAGGGGGGTGATTAGCCTTTCTTTGTTTCTACAAGAATGTTAGCGGAAGCAATACAAATACAAATAAGAAAACAATGAAAGCAATGCTAACACCCGATGTACGTGGTTCGGAGATGACGCTCCTACTCCACGGCAATCCGTAAGGTGGATTAGCCCTAGCCAAGCTTCACTAAATCTCCTTTGGATGAACCAAGGTGGAGAAACCTTGTTTTACAATGCACTCCTCTTCTTTACAATGATGGAAGATTAAGACTCTAGAAGAGGAGGTTTAGAATCACACAAATACTTGGAGATGTTGGTGCAATCAGACCCAAAGGATGTTTTTGGTGATTGACAAGGGTTTAAGTCAAGGTGATTTATCTCATACGGTTGTTTAAGATGTATTTTCAGGAAATCTCTTGTAGGTCGAGGACTGGATGCAAGATTGATGAAGGCCCGGACGTGGAGTCCTGGCAAGTGAAGACCCGGACGTGGAGTCTTGGCAGTGAAGTCCCGGAGGCGTGGCCTCTTGGCAGTGAAGACCCGGACAGGGAGTCTTGGCACGAAGTCCCGGAGATGATTCCTGGCATGGAAGACCTATGAACAGTAATTCATAGGCATCAGGTAAAGGTGGTAGTCGAGGTGACGCCTCGACTGGAACCTCATCGCTCTTGTCGAGCAAAGCGGTTGGACTCATACCAGCCGAGGCGACGCCGACCGATGCTTGGTTCAACTAAGCGGCACGCAAGGAGGTGTCGACCGAGAGCTCGATCGCTGGACAAACAAAGAGTTACGATCGATCAACGAGGCAAAGACTCGACCGAGGTTATTTCTACAGGCAAGCCCACGGCGGTTGATGTCTCGATCGCGGGCTTGTATGTTCGTGAGGAAAATTGATGACAATGAGGCGGCGACTGACTAGAGCTTTGATCCAATGTATCAGATGCAAGGGATCGCCGACCGTGGAGCTCGATCGCTGCTCGCTGGAACCAAAGCCTCGCCAAATGACGACTGACCAGAGCTTTAATCCAATGGAACAGAAGCAAGGGACTGTCGACTGGGAGCTCGACTGTTGCTCTATTTAGTTGGAACCAAAGCCTGCCAGTCAAGGCGTCGGATCATCGCCTCGACTGGACCTATGTTTTCAATGAAAATAAAACTAATTATGGTCCAAATCTTACCGTTGAAGCCATTAATAAATGCCAATTAATGCTCCTGAGGCAGTACCGAGGCGACTCGACTCGGCGGGCAGAAAAGCCCTAATCAGGCTCGAGCTATCAAGTATTCTGGGCTTATATATTTCAAAGTTAAAAAAAAAAGAACTTACGACATTTTCTGAAGAAAGACACGAGGGAAAAAGCTTCTTCATTCTTAAAAGCCTTGATCAACCAACAGGAGTGTCAACGATTTAGCAAGCAAGAAGCATTTTCATTCACCCTGAAATCTGTACTCGTTTTACTGCTTCTTCATTGTCTACTGTAAGCTTTCTTGTAACGTTTCTGATAAACTGTGTAAAAGGGTTTCTCCACCTTCGGTGTATCACTGAGAAGGAGAAGTTTATAGTGGTGGTGTGCATCACTAGAGCCGACGAGGGCTCAACCGTGGAGTAGGGACTTGTGTTCCGAACCATGTAAAATTGGTGTGTTTGCGTTTGTCATTTTTTCTGTATTCGTTTTCTTGTTTCCGCTGCGTACTAATCATTGTAGAAGGGTACAACGAATCGAAAAGACGAGCGTAGCTATTCATTCCCCCTTCCTTTCTAGCGACGCCAACGATTCTACAATTTGTATCAGAGCTAGGTGCTCTTCTTCGGATTCACAACCGCAAGAGTAAGTTCAAATGGCGATGCAAGAAGGTTACAGCACAAACAGGCCTCCATTCTTTGATGGAACGAACTTCCAGTATTGGCGAAGCCGGATGGAGTACTATCTCATGACTGAGATAGATATGTGGTTTTCGGTAACCGAAGGTTTCACGACACCGATGGACGCAGAAGGCAAAGTACTTGAGTCTGGAAGGTGGACTGTAGAACAAAAATGCAAGGCGCAAGCAAATGCTAAGGCCACCGTGACTCTGCAATGTGGTCTAGCGAAGGATCAACTCAACAAAGTGGGTCCGTTCAGCAGTGCGCAAGATCTCTGGAATAAACTGATAGAACTGAACGAAGGGACAAGAGACTCGAGTATAGCAAAGCGAGATATCTACATGAACCAGCTACAAAATCTTGCTATGAAAGATGGCGAGACTGTTGGTGAGTTGCATGGAAGGTTCAAGGAAGTATTGAATGGGTCATTCATGGAGAAAATTTGGAAAACAGAGACATTATCAGGTACGTCCTAAAGTCTTTTCCCCGAAATGCTTTATGGTCATCTATGGTAGATGCCTACAAATTATCAAGGGATCTGTCTACTATAAAGTTGGATGAATTATTTTGTGAAATGGAATTACATGAGCAAGCTAACAAGGGTCTAAAAGAGAAAGGTATTGCTTTTGTTGCAGGTGAGCAATACAAGGAGAACAAGAAAAAGGAGAAGAAGAAGGAGTCATCTTCATCCTCATCTGAGACAAATAGTGACAGTGACGACGAATCCTCATCCAGCGAGGTAGCCAATTTCGTGAGGAGGATGATGAGGAGAAGCAGAAAGTACAATAAGAAGGATGTAAAGAAAATCTTCGCAGACAAGAGGAAAGGTAAGTCATCACATAAATTTAGAGGTAAATCTGATGTGGTTTGTTTTGAGTGTAACAGGAAAGGGCACATCAAGAGTGAATGTCCTGATCTCAACAAGAAAGAGGACAAGTCCAGGAAGAAGAAGACGTTGAGGGCAACATGGGATGACTCTTCTTCCAGTTCCTCAGAAGATGAAGACAGGGCAAAAGGAGTCAAGCATACGACACTAATGGCGTTTGATCACACAGATTCAGATGAGTCTTCACTGAAGGACACATCATCATCATCATCTGATGATGAGGTACCGGTCGAGGGGGAGTATCCAATGATGTGGGTCGTAGATAGCGGATGCTCCAAGCACATGACCGGGGACTCCACAAAGTTTGCTACATTTAAAAACAGGAGTAAAGGTACTGTTTCTTTTGGTAATAGTGACAAACTAAAAGTCATAGGAGTAGGAGACAGTAATATCTGAACAATTTAGGATTAAAAATGTTCTGCTAGTTAGAGGAATGGTTTTTAATTTGTTAAGTGTCAGTCAATTATGTGATGAAGGATATAGAGTAGAATTTTATTCAACTAAATGCTTAATTAAACATAATGAAACCGATACTATCATGCTAGTAGGGACGAGGAAGGAAAATATCTATCAAGTTCAATTTAGTAGTGCTACTAACCTGCGTGTGAAGTGTTTTTTGTCCAAAGAAGATGAATCATGGCTATGGCATCGGAGACTAGCACACGTCAACATGAAAAATATCAAGAGGTCGGCCAAGGAAGAGCTTGTGCGGGGTCTACCATTGCTCAAGTACGAAAAGGACAAGCTATGTGATGCATGTCAAAAAGGTAAACAAATAAGAGCATCACATAAAAGCAAGAACACTGTAAGTACTTTAAATGCTTTAGATTTATTGCATTTAGATTTGTTTGATAGTAGCTCCACAAAAACCTTGAATGGAAGTAGATATTTCTTGGTAGTAGTAGATGATTATACTAGATATACATGGACTTTCTTTCTCAAACATAAGGATCAAACATTAGAAATTTTTATTCCTTTTTGTAGAAGAATTGAAAATGAGAAAAACTCAACAATTAAAATAATTAGGAGTGATCATGGAGGAGAATTTGAAAATATGAGGTTTAAGGAATTCTGCCTTAAAAGGCTATAAACATGAGTTTTCCACTCCTAGGACACCACAACAAAATGGTGTGGTAGAGAGGAAGAATAGAGCTTTGCAAGAAGTCTGAGGAGTATGCTAAATGAGTATACTCTTCCTAGTTACTTGTGGTGAGGCAATTAATTCATCATGCTATGTTCAAAACAGAGTTTTGATACATAGATTCTTAGGAAAAACACCTCATGAACTATGGTTTGGAAAACCACCAACAGTCAAACATCTTAGGGTTTTTGGTTGCAAGGTTTTCATTTTAAACACTAAGGATCATCTAGGAAAATTCTCTGCAAAAGTAGATGAAGGTGTTCTGTTAGGATATTCCCTCACTAGTAAGGTTTATCGAGTTTACAACAAACGAACAAATTTGGTTGAGGAATCGTCAAATGTGGTTTTTGAGGAATGTAAAGACCAAATTGATTCTAAGGATAATAGTGATGCAGTAAAAGTTGAACTCAAAAGATTAAGTTTGAAGGAGGACACAAGTGTAGGGGGAGTCAAATCTGACTCCGAAAATGAAAAATCTAGATCAGAAGGGTCATTGCTTGAGATTGTATCTAACAATGAGGTTCAAGAAACATCTCAAGTACCAAGATCCACTAGAATGGGCACTAGTCATTCCCTAGACCAAGTTGTTGGAGACATCCATCAAGGGGTGAGGACAAGATCATACTTTAGAAATGAAGTGAATCAAGTAGCATTAATCTCTGAAATTGAACCAAAAGTAATTGATGAAGCTTTGCTTGATCCGGACTGGATTATAGCAATGCAGGATGAATTGGGACAATTTGAGAGAAGTCAAGTTTGGGATTTAGTTCCAAGACCTGATCAAGCTACCATAATAGGAACCAAATGGGTATTCAAGAATAAATTGAATGATAAAGGAGAAATAATGAGAAATAAAGCTAGGTTAGTAGCCAAAGGATACAATCAAATTGAGGACTTGATTATGGTGAAACTTATGCACCGTGGCTAGGTTAGAATCCATTCGATTAATGCTAGCATTTGCAGCATATAGAGGATTCAAATTATATCAAATGGATGTGAAGTCAGCATTTTTGAACGGGTTTATAAAGGAAGAGGTCTATGTTGAACAAACACCGGGATTTAAAAATTCTGAATTTCCAAATCACGTGTATAAGCTCAAGAAGGCTCTTTATGGTCAAACAAGCACCTCATGGATGGTACGAAAGGTTGTCAATTTTTCTAGTTGAGAGGGGTTTTAGAAGAGGTCAAATTGATCCCACACTTTTTCTGAAAAGAAACGGTGAAGACATATTTGTAGCTCAGATTTATGTCGATGACATAATCTGTGGTTCAAACAATAGGGATTATCTCAATGAATTCATAGAACACATGGAGAGTGAGTTTGAGATGAGTCTAGTAGGGGAGTTGACATTTTTCCTTGGACTTAGTCGAACAAACGAAGAAGGAATTCATGTTTGTCAATCAAAATATGCCATGGAGTTGCTAAAAAGATTCAACATGGAAAATGTTAAGGAGGTTGCCACTCCAATGGCACAAAACACTCATCTAGATAATGATGTAGATGGTAAACCTGTTGATCTAAAGCGTTATACGAGTGTCATAGGTAGTCTTTTATATCTTACAGCAAGTAGACCTGATATAGTATTTGTTGTGGGCATGTGTGCACGATATCAATCGTGTGCTAAAGAGTCTCATTGGGTTGTTGTTAAAAGAATTATGAGATATCTTAAAGTAACAATATCAGTTGGACTGTGGTATCCCCGAACTGAGTCTTTTGATTTAGTAGGCTATACAGATTCAGATTATGCAGGATGCAAACTAGATAGAAAAAGTACTAGCGGGTCACAATTCCTAGGTTCAGCTTTAGTTGGTTGGTCAAGTCGAAAGCAACATTGTGTTGCTCTATCCACCACTGAGGCTGAGTACATAGCCATGGGAGAGAGTGTGTCACAATTGTTATGGATGACTCACACATTGGAGGATTATGGTTTTTCATATAAGAACGTGCAAGTGCTATGTGATAATATTAGCACGATCAACTTAACAAAAAACCCAGTCCATCATTCCAGAACAAAACACATTGAAGTGAGACATCACTTCATTAGGGATCATATAGCAAGAGGAGATATTATACTCAATTATGTTGAGTCTAAGGTGAATCTTGCTGATATTTTTACAAAACCTCTTCCAGAAAATGAATTTAGTCATTTAAGAAGAGAGTTGGGAATGTGTGCAGCTGAGTGAAAACTCTCCGTGATCATAAGGACTAATTCATAAGTTTAAAAGAAATGGGAAAATAATGTTTGGGATACCTTTGGGAAACATCTCACACAAATCATAGGATTAACTATGCTTGTGTATTGCTAGATAGGGGTGAGATGTTAGGAGCAACCAATTTACTCAAATTGCTTGTTATGATGCATAACTTGAGTAATGCGGTTGAAAACTGCATGAATCATTAAGTTGACCAATTATGGGGAAGACCAATACATAATTCATGTGTATTTGGTTTAAAAAAATTAATTGGACATTCCAACCAAGTAAAATTGGTTGGACATCTTAAATAATGATAAAACTCAAGTGAAACATCCAATATATGTTTGATATTGTCAATAGAGTATATTGTCACTTTTAAAATGTTTTAAATACCTAAATACAACGAATTTGGAACTTAAAATATCTAAGACAAAAACGAACCTTCGTAAATAATAAATGAGGCATTTCAATAATCGCCGACGACAGAGGTGTGAGCAAAGAAGCAGACGACTCGATCCGGGCGCCGATCGATATAATGATGAGGCGTTCAACTTACTGCCTCGACTACATAACTAAGAAATATATAAGGAAATTCACTTACCGCCTCTCCCAAACTCGCAACTCGCCTCGACTCCTCTCGCCGCGTTTTTTCTCTTCTGTCACCGTTCGAGTCTCCGACCAAGTTTAACACTGACAAAACCCTGGATTACCTCACTCGCTCCTAAACTAACTTCAAGCAAGTTCTCCAGCCCCTCATTCCCTCTTTTGGTCAATCCCTAACCCTAGACGACGATTTTCTCAAACCCTAGATTTTGCCAGATTTTCTAGGGTTCGCCAGTTTTTTTTTCTAGCTGGAGAAGGTGATTTCACAGAAGTCATCTTCTTGATCCCACAAGACCAGTCAACAACAGGAAAAATGACACCTAAGTAAATTTCTAAACTCATCTCTTTGATTACACAACTTAGTAATATTGGTTAACTAATTGGGTGTTGGTTATTGCCACTCATCATACCATCATATTATTTTTTTTAACATCATTTTGGCATTCATTAGACAAAAATGTAGGATAGGCGAGTCAAGTGAAACACCTCGGGAAAATCCATCTACGGATCCCCGGTTTCCCTCCACACATCATCAACATACCTTTACTGCCCACAAATTTAAGTTGATGCATACTAGATCATTAGATAAAGAATTTTTTGAAAAACATGCTCAACATGTTATACAAATGATTAACTATTATGGGCTCAATAAACTAGTCTATTGTGATCATGACATCAATATAGACTTAGTTAGTGAATTCTACAACAATCTAGAGCCTACAGGTGATAGGCTCATCTTTAAGAGTAGGGTAGCCAGAAAGGACATATCTTTCACTCCTGATATCCTCAGAGCATTTCTAGAGTGTCGAGAGTCAAACTCAACCCTTGAATGCTATCCAAGCATTCAAGAACCTGTTGAGGGATACTCCATAAATGTAATTCATGAGTACTTCTTTAAAAAACCCAGACAACCTGGTCTTACTCTATTTCCGGCCATGGCATTAGCTGCCCCCGATAATGTCCTATATAAGGTCATTGTAGGTTGCATCCTTCCAATTGTTACTAGGGGCAAGCTAAGATAAGACCATATCATTTACTATCTCTACATCTCTTAAATCAACGTTTAAACTTTAATGTTGCTTTAAACATCTTTCTCTGCATAGTCCACTTCTCAACTCCTGTCCAAAAGAAAATTTACATGCCTTTTGGTCATATCATCACATTTTGGCTAGAATCCATAGGCATCAACACAAGCAGGGGGAAAATTGTTAGGACCTTTGTAACGCTAGAGGGGGGGGTGATTAGCGTTAATGGAATTCAATCGCGGTTGTGTCTACAAATTCGTTAGCGCAGCGGAATATAGATAATACAATAACAATAATGAAAACACAACACGCTAACACGAGTATATAACGTGGTTCGGAACCGCACGGTTCCTACTCCACGGATCGGGCTCGAATGAGCCCTAGCGATGCCAATCACACACCACTATCAAATAACTCCTTCTCGGAACAATCCGGAGGTGGAGAAACCTCGTACAATATGATTACAACAATAATCAAATGAATACAAGCAATATAGTGAAATACAAAGCAATACAAGTAAAGGAAACACTTTACAAATGCTCTTTGAATGCTTGATCGCTTGGTTGATCGAGTAGCACTTGGAGACCCTGAATTGCAACAGCAACTCGTCCCAAATCTCCTCGAGGAACCATTACTTTTTCCTCCACCACGAGCTCCATATATAGCTTCAACTCGGCCGAAAGTCGATCCCGATCGATCGAGACCATCACCGATCGATGCCAGTTGTCGTGAGACAACGGCTAGTTCCACGCTTTGGATAAGTCCAACGGAACTACTATCACCGAATCGACAGACCATCGGCCGACCGATGGAGTACTCACTCGACCGCCGAGTCTCGACTCCATTCTGCGTCGAATTCCACGAGCACCCCGACCGATCACAAGATCGGGCCGATCGCTGTTTCATCACCGATCGCCATCATCGCCGATCGCTAGGCCATAACCCGCAATAAACCCTAGTTGATTTCGGTCTCGACCGCCTCATGGCATCGGGCCGACCGCACACCTCAAACATGAGGTTTTAGCCCAAGTATGGTTCCCATACTTGCTAGACCACCCTTAGCCTAGACCTAAGCCTTCTAGCCATCTCCATCACCTCACGCCTCAGATCCTCCAAGTCATCCATGACTTGTTCATCCATCGCGCTAGCCTTCGATGCTTCCATCGGCTATGTCATGCTAACGGTGTCTACACCGCCAAGGCACATTGGACTTACGCCGCCAAGACTCGCTTGGACTTTACGCCGCCAACCATTGGACTTATGCCAAGACTTCGCTTGGACTTTACGCACCAACCATTGGACTTATGTCGCCAAGACTCCGCTGACTTTACGCACCAATATCAATCCCCTTGGACTTCAAACGCCAAGACTCAAGCTTGGACTTTCCATTTGCCAACACATGTTGGACTTCCCATGCCAAGACCCATGCTTGGACTTTACCATGACAATTACATTGTCATATGTTTTTGTCGAAATATCAAAACATCAAAACATCACTCGAGTCAAACTCGAGTTCTCGTCATCGTGACTGGGCCGATTGCACCAACAATCTCCCCTTTTGATGTTTGACAAAACCACACAAACATTTGAGTTAGAACATTAACTCAATTCCCTTACCAATTATCCCAAATTGGTAATCTTAAAACATTCTCCAAAATGTTTTCTCCCGTAATGTTCTCTCCCAAACATTCTCCAAACATTCTCCCTTTTGACAAATAGCAAAAAAAGTTATCACTCCAAGGAGGTCAATGTCTAATGTCCCAATGAGATCTTACAATCTCCCCCTTGATAAAAAAATACCTAGGATGCCTACAATCTTCCTAGTGATAAGTCCCATATCACTCAAGAGAGGCAATCCTATTCACTCTCCCAATTTCCAAATTGGGTATCAAAACTCATCAATTTCCCAATTGATGATACATTCTCATAACTTCTCCTTTTCAAGGAGAAAACACATCCATCATCCCAAGATGGATACCTCCCCTAAAGGCTTGCTCCCTCGATCATTGCACCAACAATGTCCTTGGGAGTCCCTAAGCCAATAGGAACTCTAAACAATCAAAATTAAGGTTAGAAATTCAACATTGAACTTTCCAACACCTTAACATTGATACAAACCCTAAACAATTTTCCTAATCCATATCCAATGGATTTTCACCCTTTATAATGCTTCCCAAAGCATATCCTAGGGTTAGGAGTGATTAGGGACTTTAACCATATGAAATCAGTTAAACAAACCTTGTCAACCCAAAATCAGCCTTGGCAATGACTACGATAACAATGATCACATATTGCCATCACGATCACACCCAGCAGTAGCTGATCGATAATCAAAATCCGATTTTCAGCTTATCGACATGAATTTCAAAATCATAAATAATTATACGTTATCGAAAAATCACGAAATTTGATACGTATAATACTTACTTACCAATACAATGGGTGAAAAATATTTGAAAATTATTTTACCCATAAAATAGTGAAATTGGCATTAAAGTTCAAAACCATTGAAATTTTCAATGTTTTGGCCCTACTTTGTATCAACTTCATCAATGGTGATTGCTATCAAAAGATAGACTTCACCAAGGTTTTTCAAAATGATTTTAAAATGTTTTCAAAACCTTATTTTGGATCATATTCCTTGGGCTCTATGCACATGACTTGTACACAAACTTTCCCAATGATCCACTATTAAAATTAGATGAGTTTTAGTTCATCTAGATGCAAAAACTATGCATCTTGAACTTAACTCATATCCTAGCATCTCACATGTATCTAAGGTGTATAAATACACATATATGTCAATTGAATGTGAGATGTGGGTTTTGTTCACCCTAAACTAGGGTTTCATGCATTTTACTAGGCAACCCTACTTGATTACCTTATAAATGAGAATTCAATTCACGACATAGTCATAAAATCAATTACAATCAAGTTAATGCATGAATGTATGATCATGGCATAAATAATAGTGTTATTAAAGCGTGGCCAATGATCATGATGTCATGGCATAAGATGAGATCTAAAAGACACATGACATTTATCCTTAATTCTAAAGCATAATCATGACATATAAAATGATTAAGAATAAACATGATGTCATGATACGTATATGGTAGCAATACAATTATACAAATATTCATTCATACACGCAAGATTTTTTAAATAAGGATTTCATTTAAACTTAAATTTGTCTTTTAAAATCAAAGAGAAGATTGGCTAATCTCAATCATACAACAAACATTGACAAACAAAAAAAAAAAACCACTAATCGTCCGCAGGAGTTTGCAATGGAGGTACTCGTAGTCCAGTTCAAGATCATCTCTAGCATATCGCGCCGATGTCTTTATGCGGACCTGGGTCTCCTCCATCCTATCGAGACGTGTGCCAAAAGCCGCGCGCTCGCCAATAACTCACACCGAGTCAACCGATCACGATAATCTCAACCGACTCAAATGGCCACGACGAATCGATGGATCACCGATGTTCACGCAAGATCCGTCATCTCATCGAGGTGTCCGTGATCTCTCGCCGCCCTCATCGCATCTCGCGCGGAGGAGGCGCTCAGGCGCTCGGTGGTCGTGGGCGCCAAACTCCATCTGTCTAGCGCCATCCGTAGCTTTGCTAAGGAGAAGTTACGAATCGATATACCAGACACTTCCGATAGCCGCCGCAGAGCCTATGGATGTTAATGCCTCACCGAGTCGAGCCATGCCGTGATGATATGTCCAATGGCATATGCACTTTCCTTGTGCAGGGAAGTGAAGTGCACAATGCAATGGAAGATGTTCAATGCAAAGTTTATGTCTAACTGAAGACGCATGGCATATAGAAGAAAAAGATGAGGAGGCCGAATCTTAGCCAGACCTCGAGTGACAATGGGCAGAAAACACCCAACAATGACCTTATAAAGGACATTGTCAGTCATAACTTCGATGATAGAAAATAGGTTTTGGGCGGTGGACGCGTGGATAACCAAAAATGCGCTCATGCATGGACTCCAGAGTGATATGGGCAAAAGGCTCAGGTAGGGAAAGTCCATGGTAGGGTAGAAGATAAAGGTATCATTTGACGGCCTACACTCGAGAAACTCCTGCAGTATTGCAGGAGTGAACTCTAAATCGCGCTTTGCAACGCGAGTAGTGTATGTAGGGCCGTCATCTACCTTTTTAAGGTTTTGATAGAATTCTTTAATGAGATCATCATTGATTGGATGCACAAGACGATCTTCATCAAATTGTAGTATGCAATGAGTTCCATGACGTCACTACAATGCCTATCGAAAAAGTTCTTATCTATGTACCTAACCAACATAGGCTGGTACAACCGAGATTCACTCTCGGATGGATCATTCCTACGGGCTCTCCTATTATGAATGTAATGAGATGATATGCAATGCAATGGCAACAATACGCGATTAGATAAACCTACATTGTAATGGAAATAAAAATTAGGGCTCGGAAAGAAGAGTCGTTACTTAGGCGCCATGTGTGTGTCGGAAGGAAGGCTTAAAAGTTGCTGAGGATCGCCGGAAAAGTCGCCGGAAAGCTTCAGCCGCCGGAACCCTAAACGGAACAAAGACAATAACCCTAAATCGCGTAAACTAGTGCTCCAAGATAGGTCAAAAACAAAGGAAGGGGAGAGGCATGCTTATCAACCTAGGACTTTGGAATGCCCGGAAGAGCTGGTCGGAGAGGGAGCCAGCGATCGGAGATCGAAGGAGGAAGAGAACCCTAGCGGTTCGCGTTTTAAAAACACGATTACCGATCGATGTGGAGCATCACGATCGATAGCGTTTAACACCGGGTTTACCGAGCTGCGCAGATCGATTCGGCCGCACGATCGATTGAACCTTCTTCAGAACGTGCTACTGAGCATCGGTCGATCGATGTTGCTTATCACCGATCGCCGTTGAGCATTCGACTGATGGCCTTCGGCCTCGGTGAACAGTACCATCAGTCGACTGATAGACCACATCAGTCGACTGATGGTCGATCAGTCGAGTCATGGAGCTAGCACTCGACTGATGGCCGTATCGTATCGTGTTGTTATCACGACCGACATCGTATCACCGATCGTGATGTCGATTTCGTTCAAAATCAGAAAATCTCGATTTTATCATCTTAATTGTTCCATTTTATCACGTTAGATCTTGTATCTTGAATGTATTGATGTTATACTTTTATTTATGTATTTGTTCATGTATTTTAATGTTTTACTTCATTTTGCAAACATTAACATTCAATGATTTCCAAAACCTAACATCTCACCCTTTCTAAGTGTTGAAATACACAATCAAGGTAAAAGACTTGTTTTGTGAGATGTAATCTATCCTAGACATTCATTTCATGCAACCATATGGTAAAACATATGAAGCATGGTGAATACAAGACATCAAGTTGTGTGGCACTTGAGTATCACTCTAGATATTACCTTTACATCTTAACCACACATTTCTTGATACATGACCTTCCCAAGTGTGCCAATAATCAAAAGTACACACTATGACCTCTAAATCTAGATAGTGTCAATTTTATTGATTTTCATGTTTTCAAGATCTATATTGACACAACCTAAAATTCTTTGAAATTAAAACTCAAGGATATTTCCAAAGTAACCATAACCTTGAGAGTAACCTTAAAGTGCCACCTTTATTATGGTTGAGTTGACTACCCATCCAATCAAGGTTGGCACACCCTAAACCCATCTTAGCGTGAATCAATCACGCTCTTAGGAACCCAAAACCTATTTGAGCTCCTAGGGTTAATTAGGTATTCCTTAGGGATAACCTCCCTAGATACCTTCCTAATGACCCTCCTAGGCTTGGTAGCCTTGGTCATTTGGGTCTTACCTAGGTTGACACTAGGGGTAACTCCCCTTGCAACCTTCTTAGTGGTCACCCTAGGTTTCCTAGAAACATTAGCCACTAGGCACACACCATGGTCAACTCTAGGGATGACTTCCCTATTGACCTTGGTCTTCCTAGACTTAGTTAGTGTTTCATAGTCAAATGGAACACTATGGTAAGCTACCTTAGGCTTAGGTTTGTGACCCAAACCTTTCTTGCCCTTGGTTGACTTTTGACTCTTAGGTCCTACTTGTTGGCTTTGACTATATGACCTAAAAGTTTGACCAATTGACCCTTGCATTTGATTTTGCATAATTTTAAGGGTCTTTTCTAGTTTTTCAAGTCTTGACCTCAAGACTTGATTTTCCTTTTCTAATATCTCAATTTTTAATTTTTCATTTTCTCTTGAGATATTTTTATTTCTAGGCATATGTCTAGATTTCTTAGCATTAAAACCTAGATGTTCTCCTATTTTCTTAATGCTTTCCTTAGGTAAAATATTTTTAGGGACATTAGTCCCAAATTTCTCCTTATTCTTAAGGTGAGCATTCTTAGCACCTAAGCAAATATGTCTATTAGTTCTAGCATGCTTTTCATGTACAATAGCAAGAGAATTAAAAGCATTCTTTTGCCTAGAAATTGAAGGTGCATTAATAAATTTTACCTTAGGGTTTGCCTTGGAGGCTCCCCCTACTTGTGTAGCTCCTTCTTGCCCCTTCTTCTTCCCCTTGGGCATTGACTCGTAATGTCCCGGTTGTGGCATTTGAAGCAAACGACTTGCTCCTTGCTTCTAGACGTTGGGGACCGGCATCCTTGACCTTTGGAGCCGGTGGAGCTTTCTTGATCCTCTTGGGCATTTGTTTGTAATGCCCATACTCCCTACACTCAAAGCACATAGTATGTTTTTATTTTTAAAACTAAATTGCTTGAGTTACCTAGTTCGATGGTGGAGACCGAATTGACTTTGGGCTTCTTCATCTTGGCGAGATGTCAAGCTTCTTCTTGAGGTTGCTCCGGTGTAGAAGATGGTCTCTCCTCTTCGCTATTTCCTCTTCCGATCCTAAGTTGACTCTCACTTCCTCCCGATTCTCACTTTCACTTGAGGATGAGCTCTCTTCTTCTCCTCCTCTTCCGAATCTTCTTGACCGATTCGGGATTTTCGTGTGGAACTTGATCAACTTGTTCCACAATTCTTTGGCATCCCTATAGCTTCCTAATCTAGACAAAATATCGTTAGGTATCAAATCAATTAGCATTTTTGTTACCTTAACGGTTGTCTTGAATTTTTCCGTGCTCCTCGGTCCATCTCTTCATCTTGAGGATTTCGCCGTTTTTCTCCTCTGAGCATCAAAACCTATAGTCACGTAAACCAATTTTCTATATTTGTCATTAGAAAATATTGCATTCTACCTTTCCAATACGCGAAATGTTCGCGGTTGAAGGAAGGTGGGATGTTGACGTGCCACCCAATTTTTCTTGAAATTCCATATTCTTCCCTCTAGCTTCTTCAACTCTCAAGGTTAGTCCGTAGAAGAGCCCTGCTCTGATACCACTTGTTAGGACCTTTGTAACGCTAGAGGGGGTGATTAGCGTCAATGGAATTCAATCGCGGTTGGGTCTACAAATTCGTTAGCGCAGCGGAATATAGATAATACAATAACAATAATGAAAACACAACACGCTAACACGAGTATATAACGTGGTTCGGAACCGCACGGTTCCTACTCCACGGATCGGGCTCGAATGAGCCCTAGCGATGCCAATCACACACCACTATCAAATAACTCCTTCTCGAACAATCCGAGGTGGAGAAACCTCGCACAATATGATTACAATAATAATCAAATGAATACAAGCAATATAGTGAAATACAAAGCAATACAAGTAAAGGAAACACTTTACAAATGCTCTTTGAATGCTTGATCGCTGGTTGATCGAGTAGCACTTGAGACCACTGAATTGCAACAAAGAACTCGCCCCAAATCTCCTCAAGGAACCATTACTTTTCCTCCACCACGAGCTCCATATATAGCTTCAACTGGCCGAAAAGTCGATCACGACCGATCGAGACCATCACGATCGATGCCATTTGTCGTGAGACAACGGCTAGTTCCACGCCGGATAAGTCCAACGGAATTATCACCGATCGACAGACCATCACGACCGATGGAGTACTCACTCGACCACCGAAGTCTCGACTCCATTCTCGCGCTCGACGAGCACCACCGACCGATCACAAGATCGGGCCGATCGCCATTATCACGATCGCCATCATCCGTCCGATCGCTAGGCCATAACCCGCAAATAAACCCTAGTTGACTCGGTCCACCGATCGCCTCATGGCATCACCGCACACCTCAAACATGAGGTTTTAGCCCAAGTATGGTTCCCATACTTGCTAGACCACCCTTAGCCTAGACCTAAGCCTTCTAGCCATCTCCACGCCTCACGCCTGAGATCCTCCAAGTCATCCATGACTTGTTCATCCATCGCGCTAGCCTTCAGATGCTTCCATCGGCTATGTCATGCTAACGGTGTCTACACCGCCAAGGCACATTGGACTTACGCCGCCAAGACTCCGCTTGGACTTTACGCCGCCAACCATTGGACTTATGCTGCCAAGACTCCCGCTTGGACTTTACGCAGCCAACCATTGGACTTATGCTGCCAAGACTCCCGCTTGGACTTTACGCAGCCAATATCAATCCCCTTGGACTTCAAACGCCAAGACTCAAGCTTGGACTTTCCATTTGCCAACACATGTTGGACTTCCCATGCCAAGACCCATGCTTGGACTTTACCATGACAATTACATTGTCATATGTTTTTGTCGAAACATCAAAACATCAAAACATCACTCGAGTCAAACTCGAGTTCTGGTCAATCGTGACCTGGGCCGATTGCACCAACAAAAATTAGGCAGATGACAGACTTTGATTTCATAAAGTGGAGAAACTTTTCTTTGGCCGGCATGTCAAAAGTTGGTAGCACCGTTGAGTGGGCGGATGGACATCAAGCGGGTGAAAGGTGGGATATGGAGGAAGAAGGTGAACAAGAACGTCCAGCTGTTGAACCATCTTCCACCATGTCGGAACAGCTGGAGAATCTGCGAAAAGATCATGATGAGTTCACAAACTCAGTTGATACTGAATTCATGGACCTTAGTACGTCAATCGACACTAAATTCAAAGAGCTTCACTCCAAGCTAGATGCTCGGTTTTCCGAAGTCTCTGCCCAGCAGGAGGAAATTCTAAGTCTCCTTCATGCCATGATGTCGGACTCAGTAGGACCATCATCTTCAGCAGCTTAGTTTTTGTTTTTCTTTTTATCTGTATGAACAGTTTGAATTCAAGAAAAAATATATATCAGGATGTTTTGGGTGACGTTTTGGGTGTATGCTTGTATATTTGTTTCTAATATCTCTGTGTATGTAGGTTTGTTTTTTTTTAGCTGTCATGAACAGGGATATTACAACAAATATTAAGGAAAATTATGTCAAATTTTTCTTCCGGTGGTTTATATCTTTCTTTAGAAATGCACGACTGACATTTATCTTGCTAAAATATATTGTTAGTGCATTTGATAACCTAAGGGTAATGAATTCAGGGGGAGTGCTTCTATAAGCAACTTTTCTTTTTGGGTGTTTGCCAAAGGGGGAGAAGATGAGCTTTAAGTCTGAAATTAAAACTTTTGAAACTACACATCTATATCTCTTCTTTTTGCATATTAAATTTTGAATACGTTATATTGTGCTATAATTTCATCACCTAAACTTAAACCGTATTGCCAAACATCAAAAAAGGGGAAGATTGTTGGTGCAATCAGACCCAAAGGATGTTTTTGGTGATTGACAAGGGTTTAAGTCAAGGTGATTTATCTCATACGGTTGTTTAAGATGTATTTTCAGGAAATCTCTTGTAGGTCGAGGACTGGATGCAAGATTGATGAAGGCCCGGACGTGGAGTCCTGGCAAGTGAAGACCCGGACGTGGAGTCCTGGCAAGTGAAGACCCGGACGAGGAGTCTTGGCAGTGAAGTCCCGGAGGTGTGGCCTCTTGGCAGTGAAGACCCGGACAGGGAGTCTTGGCACGAAGTCCCGGAGATGATTCCTGGCATGGAAGACCTATGAACAGTAATTCATAGGCATCAGGTAAAGGTGGTAGTCGAGGTGACGCCTCGACTGGAACCTACTGCTCTTGTCGAGCAGCAGGTTGACTCATACCAGTCGAGGCGACGCCTCGACTGATGCTTGGTTCAACTAAGCAGACGCAAGGAGGTGTCGACTGAGAGCTCGACTGCTCTGGACAAACAGCAGGTTCTGACTGTATCAGTCGAGGCAGCGCCTCGACTGAGGTTATTTCTTACGAGCAGAGGCAAGCCACAGTCGGTTGATGTCTCGACTGTGGCCTGTATGTTCGTAGGAAAACCGACAGCAGTCGAGGCGGCGACTCGACTAGAGCTTTGATCCAACGGAACAGACGCAAGGGACTGTCGACTGGGAGCTCGACTGTTGCTCTGTTCAGTTGGAACCAAAGCCTGCCAGTCGAAGCGGCGACTCGACTAGAGCTTTAATCCAATGGAACAGAAGCAAGGGATCCGGGAGCTCGAGAGCTCGACCGTTCGATTGGAAACCAAAGTCGATCCAAGGCGCTTGGATCATCGCCGATCGACCTATGTTTTCAACGGAAATAAAACTAATTATGGTCCAAATCTTACCGTTGAAGCCATTAATAAATGTCAATTAATGCTCCAGTCGAGGCACCAGCCGAGGCGACTCGACTGGGCGGGCAGAAAAGCCCTAATCAGGCTCGAGCTATCAAGTATTCTGGGCTTATATATTTCAAAGTTAAAAAAAAAAACTTACGACATTTTCTGAAGAAAGACACGAGGGAAAAAGCTTCTTCATTCTTAAAAGCCTTGATCATCCAACAGGAGTGTCAACGATTCAGCAAGCAAGAAGCATTTTCATTCACCATGAAATCTGTACTCGTTTTACTGCTTCTTCATTGTCTACTGTAAGCTTTCTTGTAATGTTTCTGATAAACTGTGCAAAAGGGTTTCTCCACCTTCGGTGTATCACTGAGAAGGAGAAGTTTATAGTGGTGGTGTGCATCACTAGAGCCGACGAGGGCTCAACCGTGGAGTAGGGACTTGTGTTTCGAACCACGTAAAATTGGTGTGTTTGCATTTGTCATTTTTTCTGTATTCGTTTTCTTGTTTCCGCTGCGTACTAATCATTGTAGAAGGGTACAACGAATCGAAAAGATGAGCGTAGCTATTCATTCCCCCCCCCCCCCCCTTCTAGCGACGCCAATGATCCTATAGGAGAAAGCTTGGTGAGCACAAGAGTATAGTTAGGAATGAGAGCACTAGCTTTACCAAGCTTCCCAAGGCCCCTTCTTATTGAAGAGGGGCTGTTTTTCCCGTTGGGCTTCGATCAGTCGACTGATGCTTATCATCAGTCGACTACCGCCGAAGCCAACGACTTCTGAACCAGCAGATCTGCGGAGATACGTAGCCGCAATTTCCAATGGCCAAGTGATTAGTCGACTGATCCCTCCATCATTCGACTGATGGAGTGATCAGTCGACTGATCGTAGGTCGCAGTCGAGTGTGACTCCACTCTGTGCTCATATTTGCGTTGATCAGTGGGCGCGCCATTGGCGATCGGCGGATTACAACATCGATCGACCGCCTCAAGCGATCGGTGATGGTCGAGTTTCACTCGACTCGGTACTGACGGTCGTGATACTCATCAAGTATGAGTAATTCACACTTGATTTTACACCCTATACCTAGACTCAACCTTCTAGATCCTCATTAAGCCTTGTGCCTCCAGGATCCCTCCGAGTCCGTGACTTGTTCATCCTTTGCGCTTTGCTTCCAAGAGCTTCCTTCGGTTTCGTCATATCTTGGGTTGCCAAATGCTTGGAATTTACGCCGCCAAGACTACAAGCTTGGACTTATGCTACCAATACCTTACTTTGGACTTCCTTTGCCAAGGTTCACTTGGACTTTATGCTGCCAAGACTACAAGGTTGGTCTTATGCTGCCAAGTCCATCCCTTGGACTTCCTTTGCCAAGATCATACTTGGTCTTCCTTTGCCAAGATTCACTTGGATTTTACGCTGCCAAGACTACAAGCTTGGTCTTATGCTGTCAAGTCCGTCCCTTGGACTTCTCTTTTACCATGTCTTCATCCTTGGATTTTCCTGTCACTTAAACATGTTCGTAATTAGATCACAAAGCATTGCCTAACTTAGATGATTATCCAAACATCAAAACATATAAATGCTTGGGGCATTGTTGCACCAATAATCTCCCCCTTTTTGATGTTTGGCAATCACTTAAGTTAGGTCTTTACATAATCATAATATGAAATCTAACTTAAACATCCCTTCTCCCCCTTTGACACGCATCAAAAAGAGAAGGATTTATAAATTTCAAGAAAGAATTAAAGTTGTTGTATCTTGGACTAAGGTATAAAATTGATATTAAACTCCCCCTTAATACAAGATATGCTTCATGATGTGTGAATAACATTGGAAGCAAAGCATACAAAAGTTAAGAAAGTTAAGTCCTAACTTTGTACCAACAATGTAAGTTTGGGGATGAAAAAAGATATATTTTATGACACTCCCCCTAAAACACTGCATTAAACAGTCCTAAAAATTTGTTTATACTCAATATTATCATGCTATTGTTTTAGGACATCAAAGATACACTGAATATCAGAGAATGGAGCTATTTATCAGAAAATACGATTATCAATCGATCGGTTTCAACCAAACGATCAATTACTAAACCAATCCCAGAAATCTAGAAAAATCACAAAATTTTGCGTACACATTTCTGGAATCATACTTTATTAAGGAAAAATAGTTTGAAAAATATATGTTTTCCAGATTGATACAAACTTGGAACCTAACAAAAGTTCTAAAGATTTTGCAAACTTTGTATCACTTTTGTGTTCCACTTGAAAACTGTTTTTCAAAATATGATGAATATAGTTTAAAATATATATAATTTGGAATTTCCATTCATGTTCTTAGAGCTATGTATTCATTACTTGAATACAAGCCTTCCCAATGATTGGTCCATAAGGTATTCATGTCTCTAAGTGTGTCATTGGCTCATAGTAATGCATCATAACAAGCATGATGAGCCAAGTACATCTTCCCTATCATCTCACATATTTCTAAGTGTCTCAATACAAAAATCAAGGTTTCTTAAGGCTTTTTGTGTAATGCATCAAGGTATAAGGCTAACATATGAATATGGGATCATGCAAACCTAGACTTTTACTCTACAAAGCACATACCAAGCTCTCTCCTTAATGATGAAAATTCGGTTTCAGGAAGAGCTTTGGTGAAGATATCGGCAAGGTTAGACTTAGATTCTACATAATTAAGTTCAATGTCCCCTCTTGCCACATGATCTCTTATGAAGTGATGTTTCACTTCAATGTGCTTGGTCCTAGAGTGATGTACCGAATTTTTGGTCAAGTTGATGGTACTCACATTGTCACAATAAACTTTAATGTTAGAGTAGTGTAGCTCATAGTCCACAAGAGTATGTCTCATCCAAAGTAATTGAGCTACACAACCACCCATAGCCACATATTTGGCTTCGGTGGTTGATAAAGAAACACAATGTTGCTTCCTACTACTCCAACTAACTAGGGAAGACCCAAGAAATTGGCATCCACCACTAGTACTCTTCCTATCCAATTTGCAACCGGCATAATCGGAATCGGTATAACCAAGCAACTCAAAGGACCTAGTCCTAGGATACCAAAGTCCTACATTTAGGGTGCCTTTAATATATCTTAAAATTCTCTTAACGACTACTAAATGTGATTCTTTGGCACAAGATTGGTATTTTACACACATACCTACCGCAAATAAGATATCGGGTCTACTAGCGGTTAGATATAGTAGGCTACCAATCATACTCCTATAAAGTTTAAGATCAATTGATTTACCATCATGATCACTATCTATTCTAGTGCTAGTGGCCATAGGAGTGGTTACAATTTTGGTATTTTTCCAAACCAAATTTCTTGATCATTTCATTTACATATTTGGTTTGATAAATATGAATACCTTCATTGGTTTGTTTGACTTGTAACCCTAGGAAAAAGTTGAGCTCTCCAACTAAACTCATTTCAAATTCATTTTCCATGTTTTTTATAAATTCTTGAAGAAGATCATCATTTGTTGACCCAAAAATAATGTCATCAACATATATTTGGGCTATAAAGATATCCTTTAATGTTGACTTTATAAACAAGATTTGATCTACTTGGCCTCTCCTAAAATCCTTAGAAATTAAGAAAGATGACAATCTTTCATACCATACCCGGGGAGCTTGTTTTAACCCATATAATGCTTTCCTAAGCTTATATATGTGGTTTGGATAATCTATGTTCTCAAACCCGGGTGGTTGCTCTACATATACTTCCTCCTTAATATAACCATTTAAGAATGCCGATTTAACATCCATTTGGTAAAGTTTAAATCCCATATAGGAAGCATACCCTAAGAGAATTCTAATAGATTCTAATCTAGCAACCGGGGCATAAGTCTCATCATAGTCAAGCCCCTCAACTTGATTGAATCCCCTAGCAACCAACCTAGCCTTATTTCTAGTGATATTTCCTTGGTCATCTAGCTTATTCCTAAAGACCCATCTTGTAGTAATTATGGTGCAATCATTAGGTCTAGATACTAACTCCCATACTTGACTCCTTTCAAATTGAGTCAATTCATCTTGCATTGCCAAGATCCAATCCGGATCATGTAATGCATCATTGATCGATTTGGGCTCAATTTGTGAAATAAGAGCAACTTGACTAGTAGGAGGTCTATGAAATGACCTAGTTCTTACTCCTTGAGATATATCTCCTACTACTTAGTCAAGTGGATGATCTTGATGAATTCTTAGGGTTCTAGAAGGGGTTTCAAATTGATCATTGTTATCTTCCACCCTTCTTTCATCATCGGAATCTCCTCTTCCTCCCCCTTGATCATTACCCCTTATGGTCAAATTTTGAAGTTTGTGGGTAATGTCTTGATTATTGTCATTAATATCCTTATCAATGGAGGACTTTCTAGGGTAGGTACTAGTGGTTTCATCAAATTGAACATTGGAGGACTCCTCAATCCCTTAGGTTCTCTTATTGTAGACTCTATATCCTCTACTTGTGGATGAGTATCCAACTAGGATTCCCTCATCCGCTTTGGATTCAAATTTTCCTAAGTTATCTTTGGTGTTTAAAATATAAACTTTACATCCAAAGACTTTAAAATAATGAATTGTGGGAATAGTCCCATTCCATAATTCAAATGGTGTCTTTCCTAAAAATCTATGGATTTGAACCCTATTTTGGATATAGCAAGCGGTATTAACCGCTTCCGCCCACAAGTAGCTAGGTAGAGAATATGCATTAAGCATAGTCCTAGCCGCCTCTTGTAGGGCACGATTTTTCCTTTCCACCACCCCATTTTGTTGGGGTGTTCTAGGACAAGAGAACTCATGCTTGTACCCTTGCTCTAAACAAAATTGTGAAAATTTAGAATTCTCAAATTCACCACCATGATCACTACGGAGCCGGTTGATTTTGAGACTCTTTTCATTTTCAACCCTTTTACTAAATCCTATGATTATTTCTAAGGTATCATCCTTATGTTTCATAAAGTAGACCCAAGTATACCTAGAAAAATCATCTACTATAACTAAACAATATTTGCTACCATTTAAAGAAGGAGTACTATGACAATCAAATAAGTCAAGATGCAATAGTTCTAATGGTAAGGAAGTATTAGTTAAGGTTTTACCTTTGTGTGATGCTTTTGTTTGTTTTTCTTCTTGGCATGCATCACACATTTTGTTCTTGATATACTTGATCTTTGGTAGCCCTTTGACCAACTCCATCTTGGCTACCTTGGCTATGTTTTTCATGTTTATGTGCCCCAATCTCCTATGACATAGCCAACTTTCTTCTTCTTTTGCAACAAGACACTTAGTAGAAATGTTAGAAGCATATGAAAGATCAACATAATAGATATTTGACTTCCTATATCCAACTAACATACAATCATTTAATTCCTTGTGTCTAATCATGCATTTAGAGGATTCAAAAGAAACATGATAGTTTGCATCACAAAGTTGACTAACACTTAATAAATTAAATTTCATATTTTCAACTAGTAAAACTTTGTGAATGACAATTTTGGGGGATACCTCAATTGTACCTCTACCTAATATCTTGAGTTTTCCATTATTTCCAAAAGACACCGCTCCCTTCTTCACATACTTAATTGTGGAGAACTTGCTCACATCCCCGGTCATGTGTGTTGAGCAACCGCTATCCACAATCCACAAACCTTGCTCACCTACCTAAATCACATGAAAAACACAAGCTTTTGGTACCCAAACATTTGGACCGGTAGCATTAAGTAAAAACTTCTTAGGTACCCATGTTTTCTTGACCTTACCCTTAATGGTTGCTTTCCTGTTAATCAATGAAATATAGGCAACTTCTTTTTCTTTTGGCTTATATCCTATACCGGCCTTATTGTAAACGACTCTTTGTTGGCTAAGGATCATGTCAAGATATTTTGAGTCATTTGTAAACTTTTTTAGACATGCCTTTAACTCACTAACCTCATCCTTAAGTTTGTCATTCTCTTCCTTAAGTATGCAAGAGTCAACATGTGAAGGTTTTTCATTCCTAATAGCCTTTAGTTCTACCTTCATGCTTTTAACCTTAGATTTAGACTTATCTAGAGTCTCTTTAAGATAAGCAATTGATTTATAAAGAAGCTTAACTTTGGGAGAGTTCATTACCTCATCGTCACTAGATGACGATTCATCACTTGAAGAGTCTTCTTCTTGGCTTGATGTACCGGAGTCATGTTGGGTTTCCGGCACCGCGGCGTGTGTGTGTTCGATCATGTTTCGTAAACATGAGCACAGCGGAAGCAATTAAAAATAATAAATCTATATTTATTACAACACACACAACACACGCATGCTATTACAACAAGTGTAGACATAACTGTAAATTAAAATTTGCAATAAAAGGAAATTAAACTACGTTATACCTTTCGTATGACGTGTAGCGGGAACGGCATCAACCGGAACGATCCTCGTAAGAATCGTCTCTATCCGTATCCACGCCGAGCTCCTCGGGATGACTTCGCCAAGCCACGAGCTTCGTCTTCGTACTGGTTACTAGCCTCGCGTTGAAGACGACGTGATCGAGAGATGATCACGATCCGAATCCAAATTCGGACCTAAAACAAGTCCTCAAGACTCGCTTCTCCGGAGAGGTATTCGTCAACCGATTGACGAATCCTTCGTTCTCCACCTCAGAGGATTACCGGAGATCAAATCCCCAGTATGTTAGCCGCTGTCGGATCACTAACCGTCGTCCAAACGACGCTCCGACGAGAGGAGAAGAAGCTGTCCAGAAAACTGGACAGCTTGGTGGAGGAGTAGGCGCCGGCCAAAACAAGGAGAGAAAAGGCTCACCTTGATGCCGAACCTGGGGGAGATCACCGGAGGGTCGCCGGAGGTTCACCGGCTGGAGCTTGACGCCGGCAAGGGTCTTGACGCGGCACAAAGCTGGGCGGCAGCCTTGTAATTGGGCGAAATCACCAACAAGGGGTGGCGGCAACTAGGTTGGGCCAAAATAGATTAGGGTTTTGGATTAGGGTTTAAGCCCTATTTTATAGAGAACTAATTCTCTTAATGGTTAATGGATCATATCCATAAAGCCCGTTAACCCGCTCCATTAAGATAAGTTAAAATAAACCAAACCATGATGGTTTATTTTAAGTTAAAACGAACCGAACCAACCTTTGGTTCATTCGTTTAATATAAACCAAACCCTTTGGTTTATTCTCATCCATTGGATTAGAACCAAACCATTTTGGTCCATCCATTATGTCTTCATAAGACACGGCCCATCCACGCTTCCATTGCGACTGAAACAATTTCATGCTCGCTTTATGTTTGGTCCAACCAAACATAGTTTCTCTCGGTCTGAGAATCCCATTCTCAAGCTCGTTTTAAATCCTTTGGATTATACTCGTTGTGCGTGTGACCAAATAGGTTCTCGGTTTATGTTGGCCGTCTATAATTAACCATTAATTATAGAACGATCATGAGTGGCACCTAGTAGTACATCATGATCCCCAATTAACCGAAAAGATCAACGGTTGATCCAGAACTATTTCTGAAACCCTTCAGTAGCTCGAATGAATCGTGCCCCATTCCCTTCACTCATCTTATACCCACTTGGTTCAGGACATGGTCTATTGTGTCAGTCCCCACCAGGCTGACTACGTCACACCTAGCCCAAGTATCATTTCCTCGTCCTGCGGATTCTAGTTACTCCACATGTATCGAAGAGTACCTTACTCTAAACATGTAATGCTTTGGCCAAAGACTTTAGTAACAATCCGACGAGAGGCCATGGGTATACATCTCCTCTCAAGGAGTGGTGAATCCTTTATAGGCTATTCAAACACCTTCGATCACTTCGACTTATACCCAATCATCCCGGGTCCACATCTCCTCGGAGATGTTTGCTTAAGATGTCAAAGCATAAGTCTCCATGATCAAGATGACTTGAATACCGCAAGTCAAAGGAACATCGCACTTAAGCCACAGTAAGAACTTCATTGACATATCTATATATGCAGAGAACCATATGAAGTCTTACTGGTCACTCCAATGAACTAGTTACCATAACTAGCATCCACGATTAACTCGGACATCACAATGTCTCCGGCCCGGTGAGAATCACCGCTTGGATACACCAAGGAGTATACCTCGTGCTAGTCTCGTGAATTGATGGTGTCCAAATCCATCAATTCATCGACTAGGATAATTCGATACATCACAATTACACATGTAGAGATACTCACTAGTTGTGATCCAATCACAAATTCTCTCATGCCGTGAATCGATCGTGGACATTCAAGAAATGAGTTTAAGATCCAATCAAATACATTAAACATGTATACTCAAATAGTGAATCTTCATTTATCATATAAATGGTTCATACATAAGGCGATTGCCTTAGGACATCTCTCATATATTACTAACAAGTCATCTCCTAGAGCCATGAGTGCCACATGACATGGGATGTGGCAAAGCTCATCATCGGAGGAAGAATCTTCAACACTTGGTGTGTCCCATGTGGTTTGAGCCACCATGGCCTCCTTCTTCTTCTTCTCCTTCTTGTCCTTCTTTTTCTTTTCTTTTTCCTCCTTCTTCTTTAGCTCCGGGCAATTTGGCTTTATGTGCCCCTTCTTATTGCAAGTATGGCAAATCAAATTATTATTAAAATTTGGATTACCACTAAACTTACCTCTTGAAGAATGAGACCCCTTCCTTGCTTCTCTATTCTTGAACTCCTTTGATTTTCTAAGGAACTTCTTGACAAAATGGGTCATCTCACTAGACGAGTCTCCATCACTACTTGAATCATGCTCCGACTCGGATGATGATGACACCTCTTTCCTTTCTTTCTTCTTCTTTTCCTTCTTTTCAACAAATAGAGCTAAACCCTTTTCCTTAGAAGACATGTTAGTTTGCTCATGCAATTCAAACTCACAAAATAATTCATCAATTTTAATTTTAGAGAGATCCCTAGTTACCTTAATAGCATCAACTATAGAAGTCCATAGAGAAGTTCTAGGAAATGCTTGAAGAATATACCTTACCAAATCCCGGTTGTCAACTCGCTCACCTATGATGTGAAGTCCATTCACAATCTCCTTAAACCTTCCATGCATTTGGCTTACGGTTTCATGGGTCTTCATTTGGAAGGCTTGAAGTTGTACAATTAGCAAGTCTTTCTTGGCCCTCTTTGACTTCTTGGATCCTTCATTTAGCTCAATGAGCTTTTCCCATAACTCCTTGGTGGATTCGAAAGGCCCCACCTTGTTGAGTTGCTCCATTGTAATGCCGCATTGGATGGTGAGTACCGCCTTTGCATTTAATTCGAACCGCCTATTCATTTCTCTGGTCCAATCCTTGCTTGGAATAGGGTCTCCATGTTCATTCACCGGTTCTTCAAAGCCATCTACAATGCTATGCCAAATTTCAATATTACTCATTAGATAATATTTCATCCTACCTTTCCAATATGCAAAATGACTCCCATCGAAGAGCGGTGGCTTGGCGGTGCTATATCCCTCTTGAAGAGCCATTGATGCCTTGGTTGATGGTGAAATCTTCCAAGCTATCCGGACTCTGATACCACTTATTAGAATCTTTGTAATGGCTAGAGGGGGGTGATTAGCCTTTCTTTGTTTCTACAAGAATGTTAGCGGAAGCAATACAAATACAAATAAGAATACAAATAAGAAAACAATGAAAACAATGCTAACACCCGATGTACGTGGTTCAGAGATGACGCTCCTACTCCACGGCAATCCGTAAGGTGGATTAGCCCTAGCCAAGCTTCACTAAATCTCCTTTGGATGAACCAAGGTGGAGAAATCTTGTTTTACAATGCACTCCTCTTCTTTACAATGATGGAAGATTAAGACTCTAGAAGAGGAGGTTAAGAATCACACAAATACTTGGAGAAAGCTTGGTGAGCACAAGAGTATAGTTAGGAATGAGAGCACTAGCTTTACCAAGCTCCCCAAGGCCCCTTCTTATAGAAGAGGGGTTATTTTTCCCGTTGGACTTGATCGATCGGTGATGCTTATCATCGGTCGATCGTAACCAACGACTTCAACCCGGCAGATCCACGGAGATACGTAGCCGCAATTTCCAACGGCCAAGTGATCGATCGGTGATCCTCCATCGATCGGTGATGGAGTGATCATTCAGTGATCGTGAGGCCCTGATTGAGTGCGACTCCACTGCTGCTCATATTTGCGTTGATCACGATCGCCCGCTTCAGCGATCGTGATGGTCGAGTTTCACCACGACTCGATTGAAACACTTGACCGATCAGCGATACATCGTATCGATCGTGATACTCATCAAGTATGAGTAATTCACACTTGATTTTACACCCTAGACCTAGACTCAACCTTCTAGCTCCTCATTAAGCCTTGCGCCTCCAGGATCCCTCCGAGTCCGCGACTTGTTCATCCTTTGCGCTTTGCTTCCAAGAGCTTCCTTCGGTTTCGTCATATCTTGGGTTGCCAAATGCTTGGACTTTACGCCGCCAAGACTACAAGCTTGGACTTATGCTGCCAAGACCTTACTTTGGACTTCCTTTGCCAAGGTTCACTTGGACTTTACGCTGCCAAGACTACAAGCTTGGTCTTACGCTGCCAAGTCCATCCCTTGGACTTCCTTTGCCAAGATCATAATTGGTCTTCCTTTGCCAAGGTTCACTTGGACTTTACGCTGCCAAGTCCGTCCCTTGGACTTCCCTTGCCAAGATTATACTTGGACTTCTCTTTTACCAAGTCTTCATCCTTGGATTTTCCTGTCACTTAAACATGTTCATAATTAGATCACAAAGCATTGCCTAACTTAGATGATTATCCAAACATCAAAACATATAAATGCTTGGGGCATTGTTGCACTGATAACTGTTATTTTGTTGTATTATTTTGGTCCTTAATATCACTGTTTTTATCCTCTCGAGTGATTTATTATTGATTATTTGCATGTTTTATGAGTTTGGATTCATTTTGGACCTTTTTGTAAATTCTTTTATATTTTGGACTTATTTGCGAATTTTATCTTTATTTGTAGGAGATCGAGATGAGTCACTGGACTAGACTCAAATTGGATCAAATATGGCTTCATCTGGGTCATAATGGACATTTCAAGATGATTTAATCTGAGTCCTTCATCCAGATTAGAAGACAAATGAAATTAAGGGTTCAGATCTGAGCATTATGAACCATCCGAGGAAAGTGATTGATTCTGAGTCATCCATCAGGATCTGGAGTGATCCGACCCGTACATTAAGATCTACACGTCTTGGCCGTTCATCCGGATCGTTGGATCGTGATTATACCTTCAGACGGATCAGATCCGTCCATTACCAAATCGGTGATTTGGTAGTTGGATGGAGCAGCCTAATTAAGCAGTTAATATATCAGCAAGCCCTAGCTTCAAATGGACGGCTGGGATCAGATGAAGTTCAGATCCGACGGCTCAAAGAATTCATTTAATAACCTACCTTTCCTAACTTTTCAAGAGCAGGCGGCGCAAAAACGGGCATCTTCTTCTTCGCGACGGACGCCGGCGGCCTCTTCCGTTGCCGTCGGCGGCGGATTACCCCTCGAGCTCCAACAAAATCGCAGAATCGCGACGGCGGCGACGGGTCTTCTTCCTCGCGCGGCGACGCGGCGGCTTCTTCCTCCGATCCTCGGCGGGATTACCTGAGCGGCCGTGGCGCAGCGAGGTCTTCTTCCCCGCGTGAGCGTGAGCCCGACATTTTCCCCATTTCCGCAGCGTGGCGAGTCTTCTTCCCCCGTCCGTGGCGGCGTGATCCGGCGACCTCCTTCCGAGATCCGGCGGTAATCCCATCCGACCCTCGGCAGCGGAATCTGAATCGGGCTTGCGGTGATCCGAGCGGGCGGCGGGATTCCGGTGATTCCTTTTCCGTGAATCCACTCCATTCCGGTGGTGGAATAGGCCGTTCCATTTCGCCGAGTCATCCACTAGATTGTCTTGCGGTTGGGCGGTTCCATCACCATCGCCGGTGAAGATTCCCTTCACTTTGTCCGGTGAATCCAGTTGCAGAAGCGATGATCGCATTGATCGTATGTCCGTCCTTCTGCTGCGGCTGGTTGGCGACTCGCATTCACCGTCGGAGAGGTTGTTGGATTATTATCGCCATCATTAGATTACCGATTACTTATATTTGATTGATCCATTTAATTGGATATTTGTTTTGCTATGTTTTTTGTTTGTTGACTTGCAATGTTAATTCTATAGGTTTGATTATTGTAGTTATTAATTTTGTTAAATCTCGTGCATTTGTAGGTTAGTTTAATTTCTTATTCTTGATACACTAACCTAGCTATTAAAATTGTCGATCCATGCATGCATTATAGTAATGGTCACGGTGCACTGGAGTGCTTTCATTATTAGGTTAGATTTCCTTTACATTCGATCAGTTGCCGTATAGTGACAGTGCGGTGCCTGGTTGAATTGCTTTCGTTTATTGCAATTTTTAGTGACTGTTTGACTACTGTGTTGTATAGTGACAGTGCGGTACATGGTTAAATTGTTCACCTTTGTTTCGTGATCATTATGTAGATAGTGCGATGCGTGATTACTTACTTTTGCGCATTAGTTAGATTTACTTCCTGCAGATTTAATTTCCATGTTGGTTTGTTTACCAGAATTGTTTGACCATTGCATCGTATAGTGACAGTGCGGTGCAAGGTTGAATCATTCTTGCATTAGGTTAGCTTTGAATAATTGTTTTGAAAATTGTAAAAACCTCCAGTGTTTACTTCTGTTTAAAAACAAACGTCCAGCCATTAGGTTCGTTGGGAGATGACCCGAGTCAGTCCTATACTGCATTAGTGTAGTTAGGGGGTTCGGTAAATAATTTGGGAACGGTATCACGACAATTCATTAATCGCTCTATCAAATTTTGGCGCCGTTGCCGGGGAACTCTAATGGGTTCGTTTGTCTTTAAACTGTAGTTTGTTTGTTTGTTTTCTTTTTCTTTTGTTATTATTGTCTTTCTTATCATTTATATTTGTTTCTCATTATATTTGTTTGTGTGGATGACTAGGTCTTCAGGTGATCATCTACTTGAATTTTGCAGCAATTTTCTCTTCCCTCAGAGGCCCAGCCTAGTAAGGGGGTCGTTGTAGAAAAGGCTAGGGAATTCCAAGAGCTAACAGATTCCCAAGTATGCCAAGTTTTTTTTTAAAGATCTGTGTTCACGAGAAGTTGTACTCTTTCTATGGAGGTAGGAGATACTGTGGTTCAGTTCAGTATTTTAGACGCTATGAGGTACCCGATGGAGGATTATTCTATTCTTAGCGTGGTTATAGCTGATGAGTTGGACTGCATGAACTTTATTTCTTAGTCTGTTTTTCATTTGGATATCTCTGCACCTTCTATATTTTGTTGTGATTTTATTGATTCTGTTGATTCTGATGCTGATAATGATTTGTTGTTAGGACCTATCTGTGGGCCCTCTTCTTATGTAGACAGGGAAATGGATTGTGTAGGGACTAGCGCTCTTCCGGCGATGCCCCAAGGATCACTTCCATCAGATGTTTGTGAGAAATGTCATTTCATAGTCAAGTCATGCAGGTTTCTACAGATATTTTATCAGAGACTTCAGTCAAATTGCCCTACCCTTGACCAAATTATTGCAGAAGGAGGTGGTATTTCAGTTTGATAGGATTGCGATAGAGATCGAGCCCACCCCCATAGCAGATTCTTTTCCAGATGAGCAACTTTTTCACCTGTAGGGTAAGACATCATGGTATGCAGATCTTGCTATTTATTTAGTTGTCGTGTTGTACCTTCACATTTTACTCATGCACAAGTCCAGAAATTGAAAAGTGATGCCAAGTATTATGTATGGGATGATCTTTATCATTGAAAATTTTGTAATGATCAGATTATTAGATGATGTGCACTTGATTATGAGTTTCATTCCATATGTATTTACTTTTTGTTATTCTCTGGCTTGTGGGGGGTATTTTGGACCCCAAAAGAACTGCTAGGAAAGTTTAGAGTCTAGTTTGTATTGGCCCACCTTATTTCATGATGCCTCTAAATTCTACAAGTTTTGTTAGCGATGTCAATGAACAGGGAATATAGGACGTAGAAATGAAATGCCTCAAAAACTTTTGTTATTTTGTGAGATTTTCGATATTTGAGGTATTGATTTTATGGATCCTTTTCCTGTATCTTTTGGATTTCCATATATTCTTTTGGCATATGATTATGTTTCTAAATGGGTGGAGGTCATCCCCACTATGACTGATGATTCTCTAGTTGTTGTGGATTTTGTTAGGTCTCACATATTTTGCAGATTTGGAGTTCCCAGGGCGATCATTAGCGATCAAGGGTATCACTTTTGCAACAGCCTCATGAAGTGTTAAGCAATGAGATCAAGTCTATTCTAGAGAATACGGTGGGGCCAGACATGATGATGCTTCTTCTCCAACATGAAAGGGGAGTGTGTTCTTTTATTTACAACATTTATTTTCTTCCTTTCATATTCGGAATAAATTGTATAGGTTGTGTGTTTGTTTGCCTGTTTACCTAGGTTTGTTTGTCTGTTGTTGAGTCAAATAATATTCTCTATGCATGCCTTAGTATCATTTCAGAGATGGTAAAAATTAGTTAAGTTTGATCATCAACTTGTGGATTTTTGTGTATGATAGGAGACTTCACTTGCATGCAGTCACTTGTTATGATGATGAACTTTTTATTGATAGTCTAAGCTTGACACCTAGTGAGGTTACAAGCTATTCTTATCATCTACCCACTTTTGTGTGATAACACATGTGATTCTTGTTACTCTAGAACTTGCTTTGAGTCTTTTCAAAACTGCAGTAACATTTACTTGCATGAATATGATGAAGGATTTCATTCTTTGACTCTTTTCCTGACTTGGTTTGATTGTCTAATCCACTTGATACTTCCATCTTCCATGTCTTGTCATATCTCTTCATTTGCTATCCATTGTCTTTGTATCTTTGTGAATTATCTTTTTCATATCTATTGTTTTCCATATTGGAGGAATAGTTTGATGGGTTGTATTGTCCGAGACGGACAAAATTTTTAAGTGTGGGGGAGGAGCTATATTATTTTTGTTGGAAACATAATATGGAAGAAATAGTTTTCAGAGGTCATTGGTCCTGAGATATATTTGTCTGTTAGTACTTGATTTTATGCGCAAAAAAAAAAACGCCATTGATGTTTCTTTTGTAAAAAAAAAAAAGTGCAATTGTAATGCAGGCAAATGAGATTGCAATGTGTTGGATAGAGTCATTTGATCCTGAATCCAATTCTAAAGTTTTCAATTATCCTAGCCTCTTCCCATATTGCTGGTTACTGAGTATTTCACAGAGCAACTCATTCGGTTTATTTCTCTAATTCTTCTCTTGTTCCCTATTCATTTGTACCTTTGTCTTGTACTTCTCTTTGCATACTTTATCTGCACTCTACTTTTGATCTTATTCTGATTCATGATAAATCCTTTTGATTCATGTATGAGATGTATTGATAGCAGTAGAGAAGTAGATGATAAACAAGCATATGGTAGTACAAAATTGCATGTTGTTTTGAGGGCGCCCCACTCCTACGTTATTATGTGAGCATCAGTGCATATATCCATTTTGGGAGGTTTTGTATCAGGCTTAGTCTATTTGATTTGACTGTAAATCATCATACATGTTGATTGTTGTAGGAGTCGGATCTTTTGAATACCCTAGATCCCGATGAATTTGGTGATCCTAAGTAACTTATTTTTTCTGTCTCTGAATTATTGATCTAGGTATTGCTAGGGGAATGAGTTAGGGTGTTAGTGTTTCTTTATTTTCATTATTGCTCGGACGCAAAAATAAGTGTGGGGAATTGATAAGCTGTCATTTTGTTGTATTATTTTGGTCCTTAATATTCTTTATTTTTATCTTCTCAGTGATTTATTATTGATTATTTGCATGTTTTATGAGTTTGGATTCATTTTGGACCTTTTGTAAATTCTCCTATATTTTGGACTTATTTGCGAATTTTATCTTTATTTGTAGGAGATCGAGATGAGTCCTTTGGACTAGACTCAAATTGGATCAAATATGGCTTCATCTAGTCGTAATGGACATTTGAGATGATTTAATCGAGTCCTTCATCCGGATCAGAAGGCAAATGAAATCAAGGGTTGTCTGAGCATTATAGACCGTCAGGAAAGTGATTGATTGAGTCATCCATCGGGATGCGGAAGCGATCCGGCCCGTACATTAAGATCTACGTCTTGGCGTTCATCGGACCGTTGGATCGTGATTATACCTTGAGACGGATCGATCCGTCCATTACCAAATCGGTGATTTTTGGTTGGATGGGCGGACCTAATTAGCGATTAATATATCATCAAGCCCTAAGCTTCAAATGGGCCTGGGATCGGATGAAGTTGATCGGACGGCTCGAAGAATTCATTTAATAACCTACCTTTCCTAATCTTTTCAGCGAGAAGCGGAGCGTGCGCGCGGCGATCTTCTTCCTCGCGGCGGCCCGGCGGCTTCTTCGCGGCGTGCCGTCTTGCCGTGGCCGGGATTACCTGCGGCGGCAGCGGCGGCGTGAGCGAATCGCGAGAATCGCGAACTTCACGGTCGCGGCGTCTTCTTCCTCGTGGCGGCGGCGGCTTCTTCAATTCCGTTCGCCGCCCGGCGGGGGCCACCGAGGCTCGCCGGCGACAGCGAAGGAGTCTTCTTCCCCGGCGGCCCAGCGAGGCATTTTCCCCATTTCCAGCGGCGAGTCTTCTTCCCCACGTCGGCGGCGATCGGCGGCTTCTTCGGCGACCTTCCTTAGAGATCCGTTCGACCCTCGGCAGCGGAATCTGAATCTGTTGCGGCGGTGATCCGCGGCGGCGGGATTCCGGTGATTCCCTTTTCGTGAATCCACTCCATTCGTGGTGGAATAGGCCGTTCCATTTCGCGAGTCATCCACTATTTATGCGGTTGGGCGGTTCCATCACCATCGCCGATGAAGATTCCCTTCATGTCCGGTGAATCCAGTTGCCGAGCATGATCGCATTCGATCGTATGTCCGTCCTTCTGCTGCTGGTTGGGCGGCTCGCATTCACCGTCGGAGAGGGTTGTTCGGATTATTATCGCCATCGTGGGGTTCTGATTACTTATATTTGATTGATCCATTTAATTGGATATTTGTTTTGCTATGTTTTTGTTTGTTGACTTGCAATGTTAATTCTATAGGTTTGATTATTGCTTAGTTGTTAATTTTGTTGTGTATTTGTAGGTTAGTTTAATTTCTTGTTCGATACACTAACCCTAGCTATTAAAATTGTCCAATCCATGCATCGATAGTGACGGTGCGGTGCACAGTTGGAGTGCTTTCATTATTAGGTTAGATTTCCTTTACATTCGATCGATTCTTGCCGATAGTGACAAAGGCGGTGCACTGGTTGAATTGCTTTCGTTATTGCATTTCATTTATTGCAATTTTTAGTGATGTATTTGACTCTGTGTTGTATAGTGACAATTATTCACCTTTGTTTCGTGATCATTGTACCGTATAGTGACAGTGCGATGCGTGATTACTTACTTTTGCGCATTAGTTAGATTTACTTCCTGCAGATTTAATTTCCATGT
This sequence comes from Wurfbainia villosa, assembly GCA_025175895.1. NCBI lineage: Eukaryota > Viridiplantae > Streptophyta > Magnoliopsida > Zingiberales > Zingiberaceae > Wurfbainia > Wurfbainia villosa. The sequence continues at coordinate 5,823,747 of CM046005.1, forward strand.
TGGTTTGTTTACCAGAATTGTTTGACCATTGCATCGTATAGTGACAGTGCGGTGCAAGGTTGAATCGTTCTTGCATTAGGTTAGCTTTGAATAATTGTTTTGAAAATTGTAAAAACCTCCAGTGTTTACTTCTGTTTAAAAACAAACGTCCAGCCATTAGGTTCGTTGGGAGATGACCCGAGTCAGTCCTATACTGCATTAGTGTAGTTAGGGGGTTCGGTAAATAATTTGGGAACGGTATCACGACAATTCATTAACCGCTCTATCATGCACCAACAATTATGATATTAGTCTCTTCATCTTCTTCTCCTTCCCGAGAACGACTGCAGTTCCTTTTCTTTCAACTATAAATTATCATCCCCCATATCTTCATCCTTCCATCTCACTCTTATGGCTTCGGCAGAACACCCCATTGAGATTTCCTCAGATTCTGAATCTTTCGAGCTATAGGACTGGTCTACTGAAGACACTGAAGATTCTCAGACCCGTTCAACAGCTACTTCGGCCTTTCGCCCACTTCCTCTTCCGTCTCTAACTACTGCTCCATCCCCTTCGACAGGGAGGTCCTTCCGAGCGCCCTTCCCTTCCTTCCGCAATCGGGTACGAAATCCTCCTCTGACGTGGGAATATACAATAGGAGATCCCAGGGCCTCTGCTGAACTTCCTCCACTTCCGCCAGCCCTAGCTTTCGTTCCAGTCTCTCTGGCGAGGATTCGGCCGCCCCCTTTTGATGAAGCTCCACCAGCGATGCCTCCTGCTCAAGGCTATCTTTACAGGGTCGTCTTGGCGCCTTCCCCCTCGGAGGAGCCTCTCAACAATTCTCCTATTAAGAATAATCCTAAAAAGCTTACATAACTTAAATGATGTAACTGCTCTCAAGTATGTTAATAAAAAGGAAGAAAGGAATTGATATCAATTCTTGTCGTTTTCCTGTAAAGGTAGAGCCTCCGCTATTATAAAAACTGCAATCTCGTCTGAACATACTTCCTCTTGTGGTTTCCATGGAATTCAGACCATTTCTCTCATAGTTACTGTACCAACGACTTTTCACCTACTGTCTTTACGTTTCCCCTTCTTTACTAGCATTTATTATCTTTATTTCCTCTGCGAATAAATGCACCTTCCTCCTTTATCGTTATAAGGATCTCTGACCATCCTTGCGCAACGTCCCTCTTCTCTTTTTCCTTCGCCTCACCATGGAAGAAACTTCCGAACAGGGCAGCAGTTCTTTCCCTTTCAAGGAAAAGACCGAAGAACAACGCTACATTGCTAACTTGGAGGAATAGGTGAGATGCTTGCAACAGCGATTGAGGGAAGCTTCCACCGATAACTACTCTTTGCGCCAGCAGCTAGCAGTGTCCCAGAAGGACCTAGCTAAGCATATCTCCCTGCAACAATCCTACCTTCGACAACTATGGTGCCAACCCTAGCCACGCAAAGAAGCTCCGTCAGTTCCTCCCAACAAAGAACTGTAATGCCCTATATAAGGATTTATTTTGCTATTTTCTTCTTGTGGGGGAGTTGTAAGATGTAACTTTTCTGTAATGTAAACCTTCACTTCTACTTTTCTCGCTTATCTTCTTCTCCCAATATTCCTCGAGCTATACCAAACTCTATCTTCCTCGTACGAAAATCAAATAGATATACCGCCTCTTCACCCTTTCATTGCACAGGGGTCACGCATATACATCCTCTATACAACAATAAAATGCTATATAGCTGAGGGAATACTCAGCTCTTCTGTTCTACCTTCGCACGGGGATAAAAGAATATGCAGCTGAAGAAATGTTCAGCTCTTCCGATCCTCCATCATGTTGGTGATCGATTGGAAGCTAGAGGGGGGGTGAATAGCTTGTTGTTCGTTTCTACAAAAAGATTAGCGGAAGCACAACTAAAATAATAATAACACAAATGAAAACAATGCTAACATGAATCTTTTACGTGGTTCGGAGATAGCGCTCCTACTCCACGGTGATCCTTGAGGTGGATCAACCCTAATCAATATCACTATGAAGCTTTCCTTTACAACAATCCTCCTCTTCTTACAAAGTATGAAGATGGAGCTTAGAGAGGAGGAGGAGATTTAAAATCACTAGAAAGCTTAGAAAAATCGTGGAGGCTTGAGAGTATTATCAGAGAATAAGCATTAGCCCTCAAAACCTCCACAAGCCCTCTTTTTATAGAGAGAGGGTTGATTTTCCCGTTGGAGCACCATCACGGTGACCGATGTCGATCATCGCGGCCGACGTGCAATACGGCAATAGCTGAATTCGTGAGATTCTGAGTCATTACCTCCAACGACACTCTCATCAGTCGACTAATCTCTCCATCAGTCGACTGATAGAGTGATCAGTCGAGTGATCACAGGCCGCCGTCGAGTGAGACTCCATTCGCGTGCAGCGTTTAACGATCAACTACCACCGCTGTTTGGCGGTCGACAACATCACCGATCGCCACGACCAAGCGATCGTGATCGTCAGGGTTTCATCCTGACTTAGTCGACTGATACATCGTATCAGTCGACTGATACTCATCAAGTATGAATAATTCATACTTGATTTCACCCCCTAGACCTAGTCTCAACCTTCTAGCTCTTCCTTAAGCCTTGTGCCTCCAGGATCCCTCCGAGTCCGCGACTTGTTCATCCTTTGCGCTTTGCTTCCAAGAGCTTCCTTCAGTTTTGTCATGTCTTGGGTTTCCCTTTGTCAAAGCGTGCTTGGACTTTACGCCGCCAAGTCTACATGCTTGGACTTACACTGCCAAGACTTGCCTTTGGACTTCCTTTGCCAAAGTCTGTTTTGGATTTAATGTCGCCAAGACAACATGCTTGGTCTTATGCCGCCAAACCTTTATCTTGGACTTCTCTTGCCAAGATCATACTTGGACTTTGCCTTTACCAAGTCTTCATACTTGGATTTCCCTGTCACTTGAACATGTTCACAATTAGATCACAAATTGTTGCTTAACTTAGATGATTATCCAAACATCAAAACATATAAATGCTTAGGGCATTGTTGCACCAACAATCTCCCCCTTTTTGATGTTTGACAATCATTTAAGTTAGGTCTTTTAAAGATACGCACATAATCATATTTCCAAATCACATAATCATATATCCAATTCTAACTTAAACATTTCTTCTCCCCCTTTGACATACATCAAAAAGAGAAGAAATTATATATTTCATAAAAGAATTGAATGTGTTGTAATCTTGAACTAAGGTATAGAATTGAAATTTAGCTTCCCCTTAATCCAAGATATAGTTCATGATGAGTAAAAGACATGTGGAGCAAAAGCCTAACACACAATTTGAAGATTAAATCCTAACTTTGCACCAACAATGTAAATTTGGGGATGAAAAAAATATATTTTATGAAACTCTCCCTAAAACACTGCATTAAACAGTCCTAAAAATTAGTTTATACTCAATATTATCAAGCTATAGTTTTAGGACATAAAAGATACACTAAATATAAGAAAATGAAGCTATTTTTCAGAAAACACAGTGTATCAGTCAACTAGTTTCTGACTACAATGATCACATACCAATCCAATTTCAACCTTTTCAAATTTCAACTTCAAATATACATTAGAAATTCTAGAAACCTCAAAAAATCACGAAATTTTGTGTACACATTTCTGAAATCATACTTTATCAAGGAAAAATAATTTGAAAAATATATGTTTTCCATATTTCAAGATTGATACAAACTTGGAAACTAACAAAAGTTCTAATATTTTTGCAAACTTTGTATCACTTTTGTGTTCCACTTGAAAACTATTTTTCAAAATATGATAAACATAGTTTAAAATATATTTTATTTGACATTTCCAATCATGTTATTGGAGCTATATGCACATCAATTGTGTATAAACCTTCCCAATGATTGGTCCAATGAAGGATTAATGTCTCTAGATGACACTTTGGTCCATAGTAATGCATCATAACAAGCATGATGAATCAAGTGCATCTTCCTAACATCTCACATGTTGTCTAAGTGGATCAATATAAAAATCATGGTTTCTTAGGTATTTTGTGAGATGCTTAAAGGTATAAATCCTAGGATTTCTATAGGATCATGCAAACCTATACCTTTATTCAACCAAGCACATTCCAAGTTCTCTCCTGAGTGATGAAAATTCTACCTCAGGGAGAGCCTTGGTAAATATGTCGGCTAGGTTGGACTTAGATTCAATGTAATTAAGCTCAATGTCCCCCTTAGCCACATGATCTCTAATGAAGTGATGTTTCACTTCAATGTGCTTGGTCCTAGAGTGATGCACCGGATTTTTGGTCAAGTTTATGGTGCTCACATTATCATAAAATATTTTCATGTTGGAGTAAGATAACTCATAATCCTCTAAGGTATGTTTCATTTATAGTAGTTGAGCTACACAACCACCCATAGCCACATACTCGGCCTCGGTGGTGGATAGGGCAACATAAGGTTGCTTCCTACTACTCCAATTAACTAGGGAGGACCCAAGGAATTGGCATCCACCACTAGTACTCTTCCGATCCAATTTGCAACCGGCATAATCGGAATCGGTGTACCCAACCAAATCAAAAGACCTAGTCCTAGGGTACCATAGTCATACATTTAGTGTGCCTTTAATATATCTTAAGATTCTCTTAACGATAACTAAATGAGATTCTTTTGCACATGATTGATACCTAGCAAACATACCAACCGCAAATAATATATCGGGTCTACTAGCGGTTAGGTACAAAAGGCTACCAATCATGCTCCTATAGAGTGTAAGATCAATTTGTTTCCCTTCATTATCACTATCTATTTTTGTATTGGTTGCCATTGGAGTTGAAACTACCTTAGCATTTTCCAAACCAAATTTCTTAATCATTTTCTTAGCATATTTGGTTTGATAAATATAAATTCCTTCACTTGTTTGTTTGACTTGTAATCTTAGGAAGAAATTTAATTCCCCAACTAGACTCATTTCAAACTCTTTTTCTATATTTTTAATAAAGTCTTGAAGAAGTTCATCATTTGTTGACCCAAAGATAATGTCATCAACATATACTTGGGCTACAAAAATGTCCTTTGATGTTGACTTTATAAATAGAGTTTGATCTACACTACCCCTTTTAAAGTCCTTAGAAATTAAGAAAGATGATAATCTTTCATACCAAGCCCGGGGAGCTTGTTTCAAACCATACAAAGCTTTCCTAAGCTTGTATACATGGTTTGGATAGTTCATATTCTCAAACCTAGGAGGTTGTTCTACATATACCTCTTCCTTAATAAACCCATTTAGGAATGCCGATTTAACATCCATTTGATAGAGTTTGAAACCCATATAGGAGGCATACCCTAATAGTATCCTAATAGACTTTAATCTAGCAACCGGGGCATATGTTTCATCATAGTCAAGTCCTTTAACTTGATTAAAACCCCTTGCAACTAATCTTGCTTTATTTCTAGTAATATTCCCTTAGTCATCTAGTTTATTCCTAAAAACCCATCTTGTAGTAATAATGGTGTTTTCATTTGGTCTAGGAACTAGCTCCCATACTTGACTCCTTTCAAATTGAGTCAATTCATCTTGCATTGCTAAGATCCAATCCGGATCAAGTAATGCATCTTTGATTGTTTTGGACTCAATTTGAGAAATTAGAGCTATATGACTAGTGGGATCCCTATGAAATGACCTAGTCCTAACACCTTGAGATAATTCACCCACAATTTCATCTAAGGGGTGATTTTGATGAACTCTTATGGTTCTAGGAGGTGTATTAATTTGAGTTTGATCATAATTAACCTCAATCCTATGCTCATCATCGGAATCACCTCTTACTCCCCCTTGACTCAAACCTCCCCCTTGATCATTACCCCCTAAGGTTAAATCTTGAAATTGTTGGATAATTTCTTGATTTTCATTATTAATATCATCATCAATAGGGGATTTCCTAGGGTATGTATTGGAAGTTTCATCAAATTGGGCATTTAAGGATTCCTCAATCTTTTGAGTCTTTTTTATTATAAACTCTATATCCTACACTAGTGGATGAGTATCCAACTAGGATTCCCTCATCCACTTTGGACTCAAATTTACTTAGGTTGTCTTTGGTATTTAAAATATAAATTTTGCATCCAAAAATCTTAAAATAATGAATTGTTGGAATTGTACCATTCCACAATTCAAATGGAGTTTTTCCTAAAAACCTATGAATTAACACCCTATTTTGGATATAGCAAGCGGTATTAACCGCTTCCGCCCACAAGTAGCTAGATAAAGAATATGCATTTAGCATAGTCCTAGCCACTTCTTGTAGGGCACGATTTTTCCTTTCCACAACCCCATTTTGTTGGGGTGTTCTAGGACAAGAAAACTCATGCTTGTACCCTTGTTCTAAGCAAAAGATTGAGAAATTAGAATTCTCAAATTCTCCACCATGATCACTACGGATCCGATTGATTTTGAGTTTTCTTTCATTCTCTACTCTCTTGCTAAATCCTATGATTATTCCTAGGGTTTCATCTTTATTTTTCATGAAAAATACCCAAGTAAACCTAGAGAAATCATCTATTATTACTAAGTAATATCTACTACCAATTATAGAAGGGGTACTTTGATAATCAAATAAGTCCATATGTAAAAGTTCTAAAGGTAAAGTGGTACTAAGTAAAGTTTTACCTTTGTGTGATGTTTTTGATTGTTTCCCTTCTTGGCATGCATCACACATTTTGTCCTTGAGCAATTTGACTTTAGGCAACCCTTTGACTAACTTTATTTTTGCTATTTTGGCTATGTTCTTCATGTTTATGTGTCCTAGCCTCCTATGCCAAAGCCAACTATCCTCTTCTTTTGCAATAAGACACTTAGTAGAGACATTAGTAGCATAGGATAAATCAACATAGTATATATTTGATTTCCTAAAACCTACTAGCATGCAATCATCTAAGGTTTTGTGTTTTATAAAACATTTTGAAAAGTCAAATTTAACATCAAAATTTGCATCACATAGTTGGCTTACACTAAGTAAATTAAATTTCATATCCTTAACTAATAACACTTTATGAATTGCAAGATTGGAGGATACCTCAATTGTGCCCTTTCCTAGAATCTTAAGTTTGCCACTATCACCAAATTATACCTTTCCCTTGCTAGTGTGGTTGATAGTGGAGAATTTTCTCTCATCATTGGTCATGTATTTTGAACACCCACTATCAACAATCCACAAGCTTGGTTCTTCTACCTATATCACATGAAAAACACAATCCTTAGGTACCCAAATTTTAGGACCACTAGCATCAATTAGAAATTTCTTAGGGACCCAAGTCTTTCTACCCTTGCTTCTAATTATGGTTTTTCTACTAATAAGAGATGTAAATGCTACCTCCTTTTCCTTAGGCCTATATTCTAGTCCGGTCTTATTGTAAATAGCCCTTTGATCCTTAATTATCATGTCTAGGTATTTAGAGTCATTAGTAAATTTTTCTAAGCATGCTCTTAAGTTATCTATTTCTTTTCTCAATTCATCATTTTCATCTCTAAGGGTACATGCATCATCATCACAAGATAATTTATCACAAGATGGTTCTACACTCTTAAGTGATTTAATCTCTACTTTTAAGTCCTTAATCCTAGTTTTTGATCTATTCAATGCATTTTGAAGATATGCAATTGGCTTGTAAAGTAAATCTACCCTAGGAGAGTTGTTTACCTCATCATCATCACTTGATGATGATTCGTCACTTGAAGAAGAAGATGAGGACTCCTCACTTGAGCTCTCGGCTTCTTCCTCCAAGGCCATGAGGGCTAGATTTCGGATGGCATGACATACTTCTTCATCGTCGGAAGAGTCCTCCATACTTAGGGTGTCCCATGTTTGTGCCACCATTGCCTCCTTCTTCTTCTTCTCCTTCTTTTCCTTCTTTTTCTTTTCCTTCTCCTCCTTCTTCTTTAGTTCCGGGCAATTCGGCTTTATATGCCCTTTCTTGTTGCAACCATAGCAAGTTACGTTAGGTGTAGAATTTGAACTATTTGAAGACTTACCTCTTGAGGATTGGAACATCCTCCTCACATCTTTCTTGGTGAGTTTCCTTGAATTCCCACCAAACTTCTTCACATAATGAGCCACCTCGCTTGCTGATAGCTCATCTTCACTACTTGATGAGTCTTCCTCGGATTCGGATGAGGAAGACACTTCTTTCTTCTCCTTCTTCTTTTTGTCCTTCTTTCCTACAAAAAGAGCTATACCCTTCTCTTTGGATGAAGTGTTAGCTTGTTCATGTAATTGAAATTCACAAAATAACTCATCTAACTTAACCAAAGAGAGATCCCTAGAGACCTTATAGGCATCTACCATTGAAGCCCATAAGGTTGTTCTAGGGAAGGCTTGGAGCACATACCTTACAAGGTCTCGGTTGTCGACCTTCTCACCTATTACATGTAGTCCGTTGACTACTTCTTTGAAGCGACCATGTATTTGGCTCACGGTCTCATTGGTCTTCATGGAGAAACTTTGAAGTTGGCCAATTAGGAGATCTCTCTTGCCTCTTCTTGTTTCCTTGGATCCCTCGTTGAGCTCTATCAACTTCTCCCAAAGCTCCTTCGCCGATTCAAATGGCCCCACCTTGCTTAGTTGCTCTTTTGACAATCCACATTGAAGTGTGGTTGTTGCCTTGGCGTTGGCTTGAGCCTTCTTAGCCATGTCTCTCGTCCAATCCTTGGTCAGTATGGGCGCTCCGTGTTCATCGACCGACTTCTCGAAACCATCTACAACGCTAAACCAATTTTAAATATCATTCATTAAATAATAGTCCATCCTACCTTTCCAGTAGCCGAAGTCATTGCCGTCGAAGAACGGAGGCCTTGCCGTGCTATACCCCTCTTGGAAAGCCATTTTGCTCTGGTTGATTGTTAGATCTTCCGATGCGATCCAGACTCTGATACCACTTGTTGGTGATCGATTGGAAGCTAGAGGGGGGGTGAATAGCTTGTTGTTCGTTTCTACAAAAAGATTAGCAGAAGCACAACAAAAATAATAATAACACAAATGAAAACAATGCTAACACGATTCTTTTACGTGGTTCGAAGATAGCGCTCCTACTCCACGGTGATCCTTGAGGTGGATCAACCCTAATCAATATCACTATGAAGCTTTCCTTTACAACAATCCTCCTCTTCTTACAAAGGATGAAGATGGAGCTTAGAGAGAAGGAGGAGATTTAAAATCACTAGAAAGCTTGGAAAAATCGTGGAGGCTTGAGAGTATTATCAGAGAATAAGCATTAGCCCTCAAAACCTCCACAAGCCCTCTTTTTATAGAGAGAGGGCTGATTTTCCCGTTGGAGCACCATCAGTCGACTGATGCACAGCATCAGTCGACTGTCGGCGTGGTTAACGGCTTCTGAATAGCCGAATTCGCGGGATTCTGAGTCGTTACCTCCAACGGCACTCTCATCAGTCGACTGATCTCTCCATCAGTCGACTGATAGAGTGATCAGTCGAGTGATCACAGGCCACAGTCGAGTGAGACTCCATTCTGTGCCCGTGTTTAACTTGATCAGTCGACTGCCACTGTTTGGCAGTCGACTGATCGCAACATCAGTCGACTGCCACGACCAAAGCAGTCGACTGATCGTCAGGGTTTCATCCTGACTCAGTCGAGCACCTGACGGCCGATCGATACATCGATCAAGTGTGAATAATTCATACTTGATTTCACCCCCTAGACCTAGACTCAACCTTCTAGCTCTTCCTTAAGCCTTGCGCCTCCAGGATCCCTCCGAGTCTGCGACTTGTTCATCCTTTGCGCTTTGCTTCCAAGAGCTTCCTTCGATTTTGTCATGTCTTGGGTTTCCCTTTGCCAAAGCGTGCTTGGACTTTACGCCGCCAAGTCTATATGCTTGGACTTATGCTGCCAAGACTTGCTTTTGGACTTCCTTTGCCAAAGTCCGTTTTGGACTTAATGCCGCCAAGACAACATGCTTGGTCTTATGCCGCCAAACCTTTACCTTGGACTTCTCTTACCAAGATTATACTTGGACTTTGCCTTTACCAAGTCTTCATACTTAGATTTCCCTGTCACTTGAACATGTTCACAATTAGATCACAAATTATTGTCTAACTTAGATGATTATCCAAATATCAAAACATATAAATGCTTGGGGCATTGTTGCACCAACACATCACACGGGGATAAAATAATATATAGTTGAGGAATGACTCAACTCTTCCATTTCACGGGGATAAAAGAATATATAGCTGAAGAAATATTCAGCTCTTTCGTTCCGCCACCGCACGAGGATAAAATAATATATAGTTGAGGAATGACTCAACTCTTCCATTTCACGGGGATAAAAGAATATATAGCTGAAGAAATGTTCAGCTCTTCCGTTCCGCCACCGCACGGGGATAAAATGATATTTAGTTGAGGAATGACTCAACTCTTCCGTTTCACGGGGATAAAAGAATATATAGCTGAAGAAATGTTCAACTCTTTCGTTCCGCCACCGCACAGGGATAAAATAATATATAGTTGAGGAGTGACTCAACCCTTCCGATCTGCCACCACACGGGGATAAAAATAATATGCAGTTGAGAAATAAACCCAACTCTTTCGTTTCACGGGGGTAAAAATAATATGCAGTTGAGAGATAAACTCAACTCTTTCGTTCCACCTCCGCACGGGGATAAAATGATATACAGTTGAGGAATGACTCAACTCTTCCGATCCACCACCGCACGGGGATAAAATAATATGCAGCTGAAGAAATGTTCAGCTCTTCCGATCCGCCACCACACGGGGATAAAATAATATATAGTTGAAAAATGACTTAACTCTTCCATTTTACGGGGATAAAAGAATACATAGCTGAAGAAATGTTCAGCTCTTCCGATCCGCCATCGCACGGGGATAAAATAATATATAGTTAAGGAATGACTCAACTCTTCCGTTTCATGGGGATAAAAGAATATATAGCTGAAGAAATGTTTAGCTCTTCCGTTCTGCCACCGCACGGGATAAAATAATATATAATGACCAAATGCCTTCTGTACAAAGAGTGTGCGGCTTTGGAGCTGCTATTCTTCCTCCCTTCATCTCGAGGGTGAACACCTTCATCCATCCCCTCCTATGAAAGCAAGGGTTTTAGTAAATAACGGGCCAACAAAGAAGTAAATCATTGTTTCCCTTCTGCTTAGGACCTCCTTTTCTATAAACTAGGAGCCCAATAGCTGTTACAGGCCCATTCCCTCTTCCTTTTATTGGGGATGCTTCGTCTTCCTTTCTTATGTTACCGTCATTCCTTCCGCCTTTTCGTCTCCTTTTCCTTCGTCTGTTCTTCTTTCAGCTGCCATCTTCCGGTGCCCCAGTCACCCACCTCAACGCTTTTCTTCTTTCTCCCACGGGCAGGATGCATTCCTCTTTCTACCAAGAGATAGCAAGTCGTTACTCACACATCAAACGGGGTGAGGGTCAGCCGCCAGCCTCATCTTCATCCTCACCCTCGTCTACTACCATCCCCCCTGCCTCATCTCTCCCTTCTTCTTCGCCTCCGCCTGAAACCCTTGTTACATCCACCCCAGATGAAACCGGAGTAGCCAGCCCGTCCTCTTCTCCCATATTACTTATAAACCCTAACTCTCCCATTTTCTCTCCCTCCACCTTGGGTATTCGGAAGTCGCCCCCTCTTTCATCACAACCTGAAGATGAATCCAGGGAGGTAGTGCGTCCACGCCAGTCAACTACAGATGCTTCTGCATCCTCACCTTTTCTTTCTCTGGAGCATTCCACCGCCCCTGAACCCATGATGGTTGATATTTCTCCACCGCCTATTTCCCCTGCTGCTCATCGCTTGGAGAGCCCTTCACCTTTTATGGGCACTAGCCCAGGTCCTTCCACTTCTCGCCTCCCCAGTGAAGAGTTCTCCATCCCGATACTCTCTATATCATCCTCCCCAGATTCCTCGCCAAACCAATCCCCTTCCGCAACTTCTTGCATGCCAACCTCGCAGCCAACCACATTACACCTTCCCTATTAGGCTCTTGATTCTTTGCCCCCAACCTCTATCCCTTTGAGCCTCCTTACTAGTGTTCCTTCTTCTTTTCCCTTCGCTCCTCCAACACAACCTCCAGCTCCTACCCTTACCCTCCCCATTATAAGTGAGCCTCCACCGCTAGTGTCATCCATCCCCACCTCTTCTTCTTCTCCCCGGGGCCTTCGGATCTTAAATTTGGAGGAACTGATCCCTCGGATGGAAGGCCTGCGCCATACTTTTGAATCGGTATGTTTCTCCAATCAACTTCTTTAATTTTCCTTACTGAATGACTTCTTTTCGACAAACGACTTATAGGCCCTTACCAACTACCAAGAATTAGATCGCTCCCTCCAACAATATCGAGCTCAATCTCTGAAGTTGGAACAACAACAATGGGAGGATTTGATGGCTGCTCAAAATCGAGAGCGCCTCTTATCGCAACAACTGCAGTAATGTCAGGAGCAACTGACAGAAGCTCGCTACCAACACCGAAAAGATGCCGAGACTATAGCGACATTGCAAGAACAACAGCGGACTTACACAGAATCACTCTAAATCCGGCGGGATGTTCAACCGCCACAGTTTGACAAGGAGGCCTCCCCCTCTCAAGAATTAATAAGTCTTCGAGGGCAGGTAATAGAGATCCTTCAAGAGAAGCAACAAGACTCCGACATCATCACCCCTCTGCGGGTTCAGCATCAGAAAGCAGAGGACGAAATAGGGGACCTCCGCACTCGCCTGTGCAAGGAGGTACAAGAAAACTCCTCCCTCATAACTTCTAGGGCGCATGCTCATGCCCGTATACGCAGGCAAGAAACTTCCCTCCAGAGGCTGGGCAATGAGCTCATCCGCACCAGATCCTACACCGAGGCGGTAGAGGGAATTTCAGCTTCAATGCGCCAGAATATGGTGGATATGACGAACCTCTTCCAGCAGGACCAAACTTCCCGAGCCGATGATATCTCGGTCTTGGCGGATGCCATTATGGAAATATCCCGGCGTTATAGTGACATGCGCCAAGCCCTCCGGGAGCAACAAGAGAAGTGTCATAGGCTCCATCGAAATTGGAGTCCTGACCGCCCGAACCGGCAAGAGCGGTTAGTCATCCTGCTGCGTGCCACCTATCAAGACAGGTTTAATGAGGCAGTTCGGCAGTATGCTGATCAAGGACTTCCCCCTGCGAACCATCCCACTCTCTCCTTAAATTGGGAGGTCGGCCTTCGACGTTATCCTCCCGACCGGTTTAAGTTATAACTTGATGTATTGCTTCGGGACATTACTCCCTTTTTATCTTCTTTTCCTTTTCATAGCTCACTACAAGGACTATAATACTACTGTAAATAACTCATCAATCAAACTCAGATTCGCTATACATCTAATCAATACAATAAATTGTCAAGTACATCCCTTCGGGAGCCCCTCAACTCCTTTTCTTTTATCCATCACTCCTTATACAGTGTGAAAAGGTTTCAGGTGGATAGCGTTCCAGGGTCGAGGAAATTCCTTGCCCTGGTCATCCTTTAGATAATATGCTGACCCTGCTACGCAACGCGTCACTTCATAGGGCCCCTCCCAGTTTGGAGCTAACTTTTCAGGATCTCCAGCAGGATTAACTTTGCGCAAAACCCAATCTCCTTCTTGAAATCTTCGGGGCATCACCTTTTTATTAAAGACTTGCTGCACTCTCTGCTTGTAAAATTACGCTCGCCTCCATGTCGTCTCCCTCTTTTCTTCCACTAGGTCCAACTCAGTGCTTCGAATAATATGGTTCTACTATGGCTCGTAAACTTTCACTCGGGCGCTACTTAAGAGGGATTCCACCGGAATAACGGCCTCTGTCCCATATATCAGGATAAAAGGAGTTTCTCCCATTGCAGTTCTTGGTGTGGTTCGATAGGCCCATTGTTGGTGCAACAATGCTCCAAGCATTTATATGTTTTGATGTTTGGCTAATCATCTAAGTTAGGCAATATCTTGTGATCTAAGTACGAATGTGTTTAAGTGACAGGGAAATCCAAGGATGAAGTACTTGGTAAAAGGAAGTCCAAGTATGATCTTGGCAAAGGAAGTCCAAGGGATGGACTTGGCGGCATAAGACCAAGTTTGTAGTCTTGGCAGCATAAAGTCCAAAGTGAACCTTGGCAAAGGAAGTCCAAAGTAAAGTCTTGGCAGCATAAGTCCAAGCTTGTAGTCTTGGCAACGTAAAGTCCAAGCATTTGGCAACCCAAGACATGACGAAACCGAAGGAAGCTCTTGGAAGCAAAGCGCAAAGGATGAACAAGTCGCGGACTCGGAGGGATCCTGAAGGCGCAAGGCTTATTGAGGAGCTAGAAGGTTAAGTCTAGGTCTAGGGTATAAAATCAAGTATGAATTACTCATACTTGATGAGTATCGATCGATCGATCGATGTATCGATCGACCGTCGGCGATCGGTCGATCCGGTGATACCTAACTATCACCGATCGCCTTGGGCATATCCGATCGATATCGTGATCACCGATCGCCAAGGGAATCGATCGATCAAGGGAAATATCGCCACGAATGCGCCTCACTCATCGCCCTTGATCACTGATCGATCACCCCATCGGCCGATCGATGGAGGATCGATCGGTCGATCGATCACCGGCCGTTGGAGATCTGCGCTACGAATCTCGCAGATCGCGTTTGAAGCCGCGTTGGCCGGCGCCGATCCGATGGCATGCATCACGCGATCGATGCCCAACGGGAAAAACATCCCCTCTTCTATAAAAAGGGGCCATGGGAAGCTTGGTGAGGCTAGTGCTCTTAATCCTAACTACATCCTCGTGCTCACCAAGCTTCCTAAGTGTTTTTAGTGATTCAAAACCTCCTCTTCTCTTGTTCTTGATCATCCATCATTGTAAAGAAGAGGAGATCATTGTAAGAAAGGTTTCTCCACCTTGGTTCATCCAAAGGAGAAGATAGTGAAGCTTGGCTAGGACTAATCCACCTTACGGATTGCCGTGGAGTAGGAGCGTCATCTCCGAACCACGTAACATCGGGTGTTAGCATTGGTTTCGTATTTCTTATTCGTATTCATTTTCGTATTTGTATTGCTTCCGCTAACTTGTTTGTAGAATCGAAGAAACGCTAATCACCCCCCCCCTCTAGCTATTCCAAGGGTCCTAACAAGTGGTATCAGAGCCCGGATTGCTTGGAAGATCTCACCATCAACCAAGGCATCAATGGCTCTTCAAGAGGGATATAGCATCGCCAAGCCACAACTCTTCGATGGGAGTCACTTCGCATATTGGAAAGGTAGGATGAAATACTATTTAATGAGTAATATTGAAATTTGGCATAGTGTTGTAGATGGCTTCAAGGAACCGGTGGATGAACGTGGAAACCCTATTCCGAGCAAGGATTGGACAAGAGAAATGAATAGGAGTTTCGAGTCAAATGCAAAAGCGGTACTCACCATCCAATGTGGGATTACCATGGAGCAACTTAACAAGGTGGGACCTTTCAAATCCGCCAAGGAATTATGGGAAAAGCTCATTGAGCTAAATGAAGGTTCCAAGGAATCAAAGAGGGCCAAGAAGGACCTATTGATTGGACAACTTCAAGCCTTCCAAATGAAGATGCATGAAACCGTAAGTCAAATGCATAGAAGGTTCAAAGAAATTGTTAACGGACTCCATATCATAGGTGAGCAAGTTGACAATCGGGATTTGGTAAGGTATATTTTACAAGCATTTCCTAGAAATTCTTTATGGACTTCTATAGTTGATGCAATTAAGGTAACTAGAGATTTATCTCAAATTAAAATTGATGAATTGTTTTGTGAGTTTGAATTACATGAGCAAACTAACATGTCCTCTAAGGAAAAGGGTTTAGCTCTATTCGTTGAAAAGAAGGACAAGAAAGAAAAGAAGAAGAAGGAAAGAAAAGAGGCATCATCATCATCCGAGTCGGAGGATGAGTCAAGTAGCGATGGGGACTCATCTAGTGAAATGGCAAATTTCGTCAAGAAGCTTTATAGAAAGTCTAGAGAGTTCAAGAATAGAGAAGCAAGGAAGGGGTCTCATTCCTCAAAAGGTAAATTTAATGGTAATTCAAGTTTTAATAATAATGTGATTTGCCATGCTTGCAACAAGAAGGGGCACATAAAGCCGAATTGCCCGGAGCTAAAAAAGAAGGAAGAAAAAGAGAAGAAAAAGAAGGACAAAAAGGAAAAGAAGAAGAAGGAGGCCATGGTGGCTCAAACCACATGGGACACACCAAGCATTGAAGACTCTTCCTCCGATGATGAGCTTTGCCACATCACACGCCATGTGGCACTCATGGCCCTAGGAAATGATTCGAGCACCTCAAGCCAAGAAGATTCCTCAAGCGATGAATCGTCATCTAGTGACGATGAGGTAATGAACTCTCCTAAGGTTAAGCTCCTTTATAAATCAATTGTCTATCTTAAAGAAGCTCTAGATAAGTCAAAATCTAAGGTTAAAAGCATGAAGGTAGAACTAAAAGCCATTAGAAATGAAAAACCCTCACATATTGACTCTTGCATGCTTAAAGAAGAAAATGATAAACTTAAGGATGAGGTTAGTGAATTAAAAGCATGTTTAGAAAAATTTTCAAATGGCTCAAAGTGTCTTGACATGATTCTTAGTAGGCAAAGAGCCGTTTATAACAAGGCCGGTTTAGGATATAAGCCAAAAGAAAAAGAAGTTGCGTATATTTCATTAATTAATAGGAAAACAACCATTAAGGGTAAGGTTAAGAAAGCTTGGGTACCTAAGAAGTTTTTACTTAATGTTACCGGTCCAAATGTTTGGGTACCAAAAGCTTGTGTTTTTCATGTGATTTAGGTAGGAGAGCGAGGTATGTGGATTGTGGATAGCGGTTGCTCAACACATATGACCGGGGATGTGAGCAAGTTCTCCACAATTAAATATGTGAAGAAAGGAGCGGTGTCTTTTGGGAATAGTGGAAAACTCAAGATATTAGGTAGAGGTACAATTGAGGTATCCCCCAAAATTATTATTCACAAAGTCTTGCTAGTTGAAAATATGAAGTTTAATCTATTGAGTGTTAGTCAACTTTGTGATGCAAACTATCATGTTTCCTTTGAATCCTCTAAATGCATGATTAGACACAAGGAATTAAATGATTGCATGTTAGTTGGATATAGGAAGTCAAATATCTATTATGTTGATCTTTCATATGCTTCTAACATCTCTACTAAGTGTTTTGTTGCAAAAGAAGAGGAATGTTGGCTATGGCATAGAAGATTGGGGCACATCAACATGAAAAACATAGCCAAGGTAGCCAAGGTAGCCAAGATGGAGTTGGTCAAAGGACTACCAAAGATCAAGTATGTCAAGAACAAATTGTGTGATGCATGCCAAGAAGGAAAACAAACAAAGGCATCACACAAAGGTAAAACTCTAACTAACACATCTTTACCATTAGAATTATTGCATCTTGACTTATTTGATTGCCATAGTACTCCATCTTTAAATGGTAATAAATATTGCTTGGTTATAGTAGATGATTTTTCTAGGTATACTTGGGTCTATTTTATGAAACATAAGGATGATACCTTAGAAATAATCATAGGATTTAGTAAAAGGGTTGAAAATGAAAAGAGTCTCAAAATCAACCGGATCCGTAGTGATCATGGTGGTGAATTTGAGAACTCAAAATTTTCACAATTTTGTTTAGAGCAAGGGTACAAGCATGAGTTCTCTTGTCCAAGAACACCCCAACAAAATGGGGTGGTGGAGAGGAGAAATCGTGCCTACAAGAGGCCGCTAGGACCATGCTTAATGCATATTCACTTCCTAGCTACTTGTAGGCGAAGCGTTAATACCGCTTGCTATATCCAAAATAGGGTTCAAATCCATAGGTTTTTAGGAAAAACACCTTTTGAACTATGGAATGGAACTATTCCACAATTCACTATTTCAAAGTCTTTGGGTGTAAAGTTTATATCTTAAATACCAAAGATAACTTAGGAAATTTGAATCTAAAGCGGATGAGGGAATCCTAGTTGGATACTCATCCACAAGTAGAGGTATAGAGTCTATAATAAGAGAACCCAAGGGATTGAGGAGTCCTCAAATGTTAAATTTGATGAAACCACTAGTACCTACCCTAGAAAGTCCTCCATTGATAAGGATATTAATGACAATAATCAAGACATTACCCAAAAACTTCAAAATTTGACCATTAAGGGTAATGATCAAGGGGAGGAAGAGGAGACTCGATGATGAAAGAAGGGTGGAAGATAACAATGATCAAATTGAAACCCCTTCTAGAAACCTAAGAATTCATCAAGATCATCCACTTGACCAAGTAGTAGGAGATTTATCTCAAGGAGTAAGAACTAGGTCATTTCATAGACCTCCTACTAGTCAAGTTGCTCTTATCTCACAAATTGAGCCCAAATCGATCAATGATGCATTACATGATCCGGATTGGATTTTGGCAATGCAAGATGAATTGGCTCAATCTGAGAGAAGTCTAGTGTGTGAATTAGTACCTAGACCCAATGATATCAGCATAAGTACTACAAGATGGGTCTTTAGGAATAAATTAGATGATCAATGAAATATCACTAGGAATAAGGCTAGGTTGGTTGCTAGGATTTAATCAAGTCGAGAGGGCTTGACTATGATGAGACTTATGCCCCGGTTGCTAGATTAGAATCTATTAGAATTCTCCTAGGATATGCTTCCTATATGGGATTTAAACTTTACCAAATGGATGTTAAATCCGCATTCTTAAATGGTTTTATTAAGGAGGAAGTATATGTGGAGCAACCACCTGGGTTTGAGAACATAGATTATCCAAATCATGTATGCAAGCTTAGGAAAGCATTATATGGGTTAAAACAAGCTCCTAGGGCATGGTATGAAAGATTGTCATCATTCTTAATTTCTAAGGATTTTAGAAGAGGACAAGTAGATCAAACTTTGTTTATAAAGTCAACATTGAAAGATATATTCATAGCCCAAGTATATGTTGATGATATCATCTTTGGGTCAACAAATAATGATCTTCTTCAAGACTTTATAAAAAATATGGAAAATGAATTTGAAATGAGTTTGGTTGGAGAGCTTACCTTTTTCCTAGGCTTACAAGTCAAACAAACCAATGAGGGTATTCATATTTATCAAACCAAATATGCAAATGAAATGATCAAGAAATTTGGTTTGGAAAATGCCAAAATTGTAACCACTCCTATGGCCACTAGCACTAGAATAGATAGTGATCATGAAGGTAAATCAATTGATCTTAAACTTTATAGGAGTATGATTGGTAGCCTACTATACCTAACCGCTAGTAGACCCGACATTTTATTTGCGATAGGTATGTGTGCAAGATACCAATCTTGTGCCAAAGAATCACATTTGGTAGCCGTCAAAAGAATATTAAGATATATTAAAGGCACCCTAAATGTAGGACTTTGGTATCCTAGGACTAGATCATTTGAATTGCTTGGTTATACCGATTCTGATTATGCCGGGTGCAAATTGGATAGGAAAAGTACTAGTGGTGGATGCCAATTTCTTGGGTCCTCCCTAGTTAGTTGGAGTAGTAGGAAGCAACATTGGGTTGCTTTATCAACCACCGAAGCCGAATATGTGGCTATGGGTGGTTGTGTGGCTCAATTACTTTGGATGAGACATACTCTTGTGGATTATGAGCTACACTACTCTAACATTAAAGTTTATTGTGATAATGTGAGTACCATCAACTTGACCAAAAATCCGGTACATCACTCTAGGACCAAGCACATTGAAGTGAAACATCACTTCATAAGAGATCATGTGGCAAGAGGGGACATTGAGCTTAATTATGTAGAATCTAAGTCCAATCTTGCCGATATCTTCACCAAAGCTCTTCCCGAAAATGAATTTTCATCTTTAAGGAGAGAGCTTGGTATGTGCCTTGTAGAGTAAAATTCTAGGTTTGCATGATCCCATGTTTATATGTTATCTTTATACCTTGATACATCTCACAAAAAGCCTTAAGAAACCTTAATTTTTGTATTGAGACACTTAGAACCATGTGAGATGATAGGGAAGGTGTACTTGGCTCATCATGCTTGTTATGATGCATTACTATGAGTCAATGACACACCTAGAGACATAAATACCTTATGGACCAACCATTGGGAAGGCTTGTATTCAAGTAATGAGTACATAGCTCGAAGAACATGGTTGGAAATTCCAAATAATATATAACTTAAACTATGTTCATCATATTTTGAAAAACAGTTTTCAAATGGAACACAAAAGTGATACAAAGTTTACAAATTCTTTAGAACCTTTGATAGGTTCCAAGTTTGTATCAATCTTGTAATCTGGAAAATATATATTTTTAAAATTATTTTTCCTTGATAAAGTATGATTTCAGAAATGTATACGCAAAATTTTGTAATTTTTTGAGATTTTTGGAATTTCTACCGCATTTGAAATTAAATGAAAAGGTCAAATTTCGTTTTGAACTGGATCAGTATAGACTCCATTTTCTGATATTTGGTGTATCTTTGATGTCCTAACACTATAGTATGATAAAATTGCGTATAAACAAGTTTTAGGGCTAATTAATACAGTGTTTTAGGGGGAGTTTTCATAAACTATATCTTTTTCATCCCCAAAACCATTGTTGGTGCAAAGTTAGGACTTAATTGTTTGAATTTGTAGTATGCTTTGCTTCAACTATTGTTTTACACAATATAAAGTATATCTTGGATTAAGGGGGAGCTTAATTGCTATCTTATGTCTTAGTCCAAGATTCAACACCTTTAAATTCTTTCATCTTTTGAAATCCTTCTCTTTTTGATGTATGTCAAAGGGGGAGAAGGAATGTTTAAGTTAGATAATTATGTGTGTATCTTTAAAGACCTAACTTAAATGATTGTCAAACATCAAAAAGGAGGAGATTGTTGGTGCAACAATGCTCCAAGCATTTATATGTTTTGATGTTTGGCTAATCATCTAAGTTATGCAATATCTTGTGATCTAAGTACGAATGTGTTTAAGTGACAGGGAAATCCAAGGATGAAGTACTTGGTAAAAGGAAGTCCAAGTATGATCTTGGCAAAGGAAGTCCAAGGGATGGACTTGGCGGCATAAGACCAAGTTTGTAGTCTTGGCAGCATAAAGTCCAAAGTGAACCTTGGCAAAGGAAGTCCAAAGTAAAGTCTTGGCAGCATAAGTCCAAGCTTGTAGTCTTGGGCAACAGAAGTCCAAGCATTTGGCAACCCAAGACATGACGAAACCGAAGGAAGCTCTTGGAAGCAAAGCGCAAAGGATGAACAAGTCGCGGACTCGGAGGGATCCTGAAGGCGCAAGGCTTATTGAGGAGCTAGAAGGTTAAGTCTAGGTCTAGAGTATAAAATCAAGTATGAATTACTCATACTTGATGAGTATCAGTCGACTGATACGATGTATCGATCGGCCCAGTCGCGATCGATCGATCTGGTGATACCCTAACTATCGACCTATCTTGGGCATATCGGATCGATAATCGATCGATCAGTCGACTGCCAAGGGAATCAGTCGACTGATCAAGGGAAATATCGCCACGACGCGCCTCACTCATCTGCCGCCTTGATCACTCGATCGATCACCCCATCACGATCGATGGAGGATCGATCGATCACCTGGCCGTTGGAGATCTGCGCACGAATCTCCGCGAGATCGCGTTTGAAGCCGTTGGCCGCTGACCGATCGGCATGCATCACCGACCGATCGACGCCAACGGGAAAAACAACCCCTCTTCTATAAAAAGGGGCCATGGGAAGCTTGGTGAGGCTAGTGTTCTTAATCCTAACTACATCCTCGTGCTCACCAAGATTCCTAAGTGTTTTTAGTGATTCAAAACCTCCTCTTCTCTTGTTCTTGATCATCCATCATTGTAAAGAAGAGGAGATCATTGTAAGAAAGGTTTCTCCACCTTGGTTCATCCAAAGGAGAAGATAGTGAAGCTTGGCTAGGACTAATCCACCTTACGGATTACCGTGGAGTAGGAGCGTCATCTCCGAACCACGTAACATCGGGTGTTAGCATTGGTTTCGTATTTCTTATTCGTATTCATTTTCGTATTTGTATTGCTTCCGCTAACTTGTTTGTAGAATCGAAGAAACGCTAATCACCCCCCCCCTCTAGCTATTCCAAGGGTCCTAACACCCATAAAATTCCAGGCAATTCTTCCACCCAGTTCCCCCTCTGAGCCCCCAATTTAGTCTTCAACCCTTGAATGAGAATTCTATTGATGACCTCAACTTGCCCGTTAGCTTGAGGGTGGGCCACCGAAGTAAAAGCTTGTTGGATATTGAGACTTTGGCACCATGCTTTGATTTTCTTGCCCTGGAATTATCGTCCATTATCGCTAACTAACCTCCGGGGAATACCATACCGACAAACAATATTCTTCCACAGGAATTGTATGACAGCATTCTCCGTAATTTTGGCAAGAGGCTCTGCTTCCACCCACTTGGAGAAATAATCCACTGCCACCAATAGGAATTTTTTCTGCAATGGTGCCACAGGCATAGGGCCCACTATATCCATTCCCCACTGGTCAAAAGGGCATGAAGCAACCACAGCTTTCATTAATTCATTCGGTCGTTCAGACCGGTTACTATGCTTTTGACAGGTTGGGCAAGTGTGCACTATATGGGCCGCATCTTGTTGGAGGGTAGGCCAAAAATATCCCACTAACAAGGTCTTTCTTGCCAAAGCTCTCCTTCCCAAATGATTACTACAGCAACCTTCATGGATCTCCCGAAGTACTCATTCAGCATCTTCACTTCCCAAACACTTCAGCAGGGGCCGTCCAAAAGATGTCTTGTATAAATCTCCGTTCAAGAGGGTGAATCGTTTGACTCTGTTCATTAAAGCAGATGCTGCCCCTTTTTTTTCGGGAACCTTTCCATATTGTAGATAAGCTATGATGTCAGTCCTCCAATCAAGGGACGAATCTGGCTCGGGCGTAACCTCCTCCACATTGCATATCGTTAGAGAAGTAGGGATTTCCACACAGACCATTTCAAATGACTTCGCCCCTTCCATAGCGCTAGCCACCCCAGCCAATTCATCTGCCTTCCCGTTGTTCTCTCTCAGAATTTGCTTTAAGAGGACTTGATAAAAATGAGCTTTTTCTTTCTCGAAAGCTTTCAAATACTTTTGCAATCTTTCTTCCCGAACTGCGAAAGAGCCTTGAAGTTGTGATATCGCCAGCTGGGAATCTGAGTGGACTATAATCGAAGAAGCCCCTATAGCTTTGGTAGCCTATAATCCCACTAAAATGGCTTCATACTCCGCTTCATTATTAGACGCTCGATATCCCAGGCGTATGGCTATGCATGTATCTTCTTTATCAGGGGAAATCAACAAGACTCCAACTCCACTACCCGTGGATCCTGAAGAACCGTCCACAAATACACTCCATGTATTTAACCCTTCCTCTTTTGCTGACGAGCTATTTCCCGAACCAAAAGGTACTTCCGCCAGAAAGTCAGCAAGCGCCTGGGCCTTGATAACGGTTCGGGGTTGGTAATAATGTCATATTCACTTAGCTCTACCACCCATTTAGCCAATCTCCCAGAAAAATTGGGCTTGGTGACCACCCTACCGAATTCACTATGAGTTAAAACAGTGATAGGATGAGCCAGAAAGTACGACCTAAATTTGTGGACTGTAAGGACCAAAATATATGCCAACTTCTCTAGCTCGGTGTAACGAGATTCAGCCCCCTTCAGGATATGGCTGGTATAATAAATAGGTTGTTGATGAGAACCTTCTTGTTTCAGCAAAACTGAACTGATGGCTCCCTCTTAGACAGCCAAGTACATCCACAATGGCTCTCCGGCTATTGGTTTGGCCAGCAATGGAAGTCCTGCTAGATACTTCTTCAACTCTTGGAAAGTCTGCTTGCACTGATCATCCCATTGAAACTTGGTAGTTTTGCGCAGGACCTTGAAGAAAGGTAGCCCTTTGTCCGTCGATCTGGCTATAAATCGAGATAAGGAAACAATCCTCCCCACTAGCTTTTGAGTCTCTCGCAAATTAGTGGATGACTTCATGTTGCACAGTGCTTGCACCTTCTCTGGGTTAGCCTGCAACCCCTTCTCAGTCACTATATACCCCAAAAATTTACTGCTTTTCACCCCAAACAGGCATTTTTTAGAGTTTAGCTTCATATTATACCGCCTCAATGTAGCAAAAGTTTCATTTAGATATTTAACTAAATCCCGAGTGGTTTTTGATTTGACTAGGATATCGTCCACATAGACTTCCACATTTTTTCCTTTTTGCTCCACAAAGATCTTATCCATGAGCCGTTGATAGGTGGCCCCTGTATTTTTTAAGCTAAAGGGCATTACCACATAAGCATATAACCCCCCTGCTGTCACAAAACTAACCCTCTTCTGATCTTCCTTAGCCAAGGGTATTTGATGATATCCCTAGTATGCATCCATTAAAGATACTACTTCATATCCTACAGTGGAATCCACCAACTGATCAATACGAGACAAGGGGTAGTAGTCTTTAGGGCATGCTTTATTCAAATCACGAAAGTCAATACACATCCTCCACTGTCCAGAAGGCTTGGGGACCAAGACTACATTGGAGACCCACTCAGGGAATTGGATTTTCTTCACATGACCAGCTTTTAACAATTTATCTACTTCCTCGGCTATAACCTTGTCCTTCTCATGTCCAAAGTGTCGTCGCTTCTGTTGGGCGGGTCGGACTCCTCTATTTATGTTGAGATGGTGTTCAGCAATGCGAGGGTCGATCCTCGTAAGATCATGCATGTCTCCTACGAAGATGTCTTCGTTCTTCTTCAGGCAGGCCACCAACTCCTCCTTGGCCTCCAGCTGCTATGCCACCCGAGTGGCCTTTCCCGGAGCTATTTCCACCAGCTCCCCTTCCTCTATCTTGTTTGCTTTGGGAGGAGATTCTTCCAGGACGTAGACGTCAGAAATGATAATGTCCTTTCCTTTGGGATCATCAGTTCGGGCCTTCTTTTGATCATCCCGGACCATCTGAACATAACAACTCCTAGCGGCTTTCTGCTCGCCTCGGACTTCTCCCATCAACTGTCCGACTGGAAACTTCACTTTCTGGTGGTAAGGGGAAGCCACCGCCTGAAAAATGGCAAGGAAAGGACGACTCAAAATGGCATTATAAGTGGATGGAGCATCCACGATGAGAAAGGGGACTATACTGGTTTTTTGGCTAGGCTTTGTGCCCAGAGTCAGGGGCAATGAAATATGCCCTATGGGGTGGACCATATGTCCCGTGAACCCAAAGAGGGGTGTGGCCACATCTTTTAGCTGGGCATTTCCCAGCTGCATCTGTCCAAAAGCCTCCTGGAAGAGGATGTTGACAGAGCTTCCGGAGTCAACCAATACCCTGGCCACTTCGTAGTTGGCCAGGGAAATGAGGATCACTAAGACATCTGTGTGGGGTAGAAGGATGCCTCGGAGATCTTCCGGCCCGAACGAGACCGGCGGCGTGGTTTGTACAGTCTGATCGGTGACAATGGCCAGACTTTCCATGAGGCGGGCGTATGACTTCCTCGCCCGATTAGAGTTCCCGTCAGTGGGTCCTCCTATAATGACATGAATAACCCCCCATGTGGGGGCGTTATTTGGATTAGATGATGGGCCCTCACCTGACGGGCCTCCTTGAGAAATAACTTCCTGGGACGGGGTTTGGGGGTCCGGAGGGAAAGTAACTTGCGGCGGTTAGTTATATGGCCCTGGGCGAGCCACATTAGGTCGTTGCCCTCGTCTTGCCAACCCCCCCCCCTGCCCCGTCTGAGGCCGCAATTGTGGGTAGGCGGCTCGGAGGCGCTCCAACTCCTCCTGTAGCTTGAAACATTGGCCACTAGTGCAGGATTATAGGCCGATATCATGTTGCACGGTGTTCTATAAGGTCATCTCCAAAATACTTGCTAGCCGGTTATCAGATGTCACATATTACTTGCTGAATCGGGCACAGTCAGCTTTTGTTAAGGGAAGATCAATCACAGATAGCATCCAGTTAGCCCAGGAATTGCTGAGACACTACACTAGGAAGAGGATATCCCCCAGGTGCACTCTGAAAGTTGATCTGCAGAAGGCCTTTGACTCGGTACATTGGGACTTCTTAGTCGATGTCCTCAGCGCCCTACAGTTCCCACCCATCTACATCGCATGGATCAGAGAATGCATCACCACCACATCTTTCTCTGTAGTGATCAATGGGTATACACATGGACACTTTCAAGGGGGCAGAGGACTGAGACAAGGTGATCCACTCTCACCTTACTTATTTGGCATTTGTATGGAGTACTTATCCAGATCTTTGGCACAGGCAACTACCAGGTCAGATTTCAAATTCCATCCCACATGTGAGCAATTGGGCATCTCCCATCTGATCTATGCTGATGATCTATTACTTTTATCACGGGGAGACATACCATCAGTTAGAAGACTAGTTGATTACTTGGCACAATTTTCACAGATGGCAGGACTCTCTATAAATGTGCACAAATCTAGCTGCTATATGGCGGGCATAGAGGCGCAGACCAAAGCCCAGATATGTGCTATTACCGGCTTTCAGGAGGGAGAGATGCCTTTCAGATACTTGGGAATCCCATTAGCCTCAAAAAACCTCAAAATTTCGGATTATGGGATACTTCTAGATGGCCTCTCCAGGAGAATTAATGCATGGCCAAAACAGAGCCTCTCTTATGCAGGTAAAGCACAGCTTATTGCATCAGTTTTGCAGGGGGTCGAGTGTTACTGGATGTCCATATTGCCACTGCCAGCCGGAGTTATTGAGCGCATCCATAGTCTATGCCGGGCTTTCATGTGGACGAGTAAGCACCCCCCCCCCATTGCATGGTCAGCTATATGTGGGCCGAAAGAGGAAGGTGGTCTAGGCTTGAGGGACTTGAATTCCTGGAACCTCGCACTACTGACAAAGGTTCTATGGCGTATACAGGACAAGCCAGACTCACTATGGATACGATGGGTGCATCAGCATTACCTCAGACAGCCCAGTATCTGGGGGCAAACAGTGAGGCACACTGACTCGCCACTGATGAAGATGATACTACACATCAGAGACGATTCGGCTATGCAGTAGCACCGCAAAGACATCACACACACTAGCAGCATGGTTCAGCAGAGAGGCGGGAGTGCGGCGGGCATATGATCATTTCAGAGAGCACAGACCAAAGAAAGCATGGGTTAAGACTGTATGGTAGAGGGACATTCAGCCAAGCCATCAGTTCACACTATGGTTGTTGGCTAATGGGAGGCTGCCTACCAGAGACCGACAGAGCTACATGGAGGACAGGAGATGTGCATTTTGTAGACTGGAGGAGGAGACACAGGCTCATGTGTTCTTTAGTTGCCATGTGGTCAGGCTGTTATGGGCACGGGTGAGGAGATGGCTGCAGATGCGATCAGAGATGAGCACGCATGAGGCAAGCACCGCATCTTTAGACTTCATTATCGGGAAGACTCGGACTGTATGAGAGCACGACACTTAGCCCTTGGAGCGACGGTACACTATGTATGGAGGGCTAGAAATGAGATCAGATTTGAGGATTCTCGGTTTGATGAGGAGAGGATATTTAGGAGGATACAGGTACATGTATATAGAGCTCTTGATGTATCTTAGAAAAAAAAACGATCCAGATAGGGTTTCCATACCCTAACCCCAAGGTTTGAGGGGTTTTGCCATTTTGTGGTTTTAGGGTCCCTAACCCTTAAAAAAGGTGTAGGCACTTTAGGGTTTAGGGTCCCAAACCCTAACCCTAAGGTTTAGGGATAGGGTTTCCAAATCCTAACCCAATTTTGGGGTTTTGGCATTTTCGGGTTTAGGGTTCCCAAACCCTAAACCTAGGGTTTTCCACAAAAAAAAAAAAGGGTTTCCAAACCCTAACCCAATTCTGGGTTTTGGCATTTTCGAGTTTAGGGTTCCCAAACCCTAAATCCAAACCCTAAACCTAGGGTTTTAAAAAAAAAAAACCCTAACCCAATTCTGGGTTTTGGCATTTTCGGGTTTAGGGTTCCCAAACCCTAAACCTAGGGTTAAAAAAAAAAGTAGGGTTTCCAAACCCTAACCCAATTCTGGGTTTTTTTCGGGTTTAGGGTTCCCAAACCCTAAATCCCAACCCTAAACCTAGGGTTTTCAAAGAAAAAAAAAAAAAAAAAAGGGTTCCTAACCCTAACCCAATTCTGGGTTTTGGCATTTTCGGGTTTGGGGTTCCCAAACCCTAAACCTAGGGTTTTCAAAAAAAAAAAAAAAAAAAAAAACTTGTTGAACTTCTTTTGGATCTGTGGATGAGGATTGTAGGTAGTCCTTGTTTTGTATAGTGGGTTGTTTTGAGATGATGAGGTATAGGTCCATCAGGATGACCTATCTAGTCCACAGATAACGGTTGTGGTAGAGACACGCCAAATCCGTTGATGGCTGAGGCTTTGCCAAAAAGCCTAGATAGGTGAATAGGCCCACCAGAATGGCTTATCTAGTCCGCAGCAAACGGCTCGCGGTAAAGACACCGCAAATCCGTTGATAGCTGACCACTTGCTAAAAGTGGGGTCACGACACTAGAGAGGAGGATGATGGAGGTCAGATGATGCAGCGAGGACACAGATAGGATGTATGGACCTGATCACAGGACCAGGCCAGGCAGAGATTGCATCTGTATGAGGTGCACTCAGACACAGGAGGTGAGATAGTCATAGGATGGGATCATACTTCCATCTTTTGCAGTGGGATGCGAGAGGGAGGACTGACCGCACAGTACAGGAGAGGTTTGGTACATTGAGCGTGATGGTACACTTGAGAGCACATGTACTTTCTGCCCTGGATGTCTACTCAGATCGGACACTTCGTCGGATATGACATGAGTAGGCCCCTTGGATCATGTATGGTTGTGCTATTTTGATGATATATATATTTACCTTCATCAAAAAAAAAAAATTGAAACATTGGCCACTGGCGTGGTCGTACTCCATGTGGTATTGGCAGAAAAATGGGGCAGGGGGGGGGGGGGGGTTACGTGGTACTCCCCTATATCCTGAGGGTATCTATAGTAGACCCTATTGATCATAGAATTCCATCTCCTGCTCCTTCCAAGTCCTCGCGGGAGGAACTGCATCAGCAGCCATAATCTGTAATGGCTATGCAGGGCGAGCGCCTTGTAGCAATAACCGAGGCCTAGGAGCCTCCAGCAGAAGAGGTCGCGCATATCCCCGGCGGGGAGGCGCTTGAAGAGCGGCGGGGCGATTTCTTTCGGCTGGGACTGCTGCGGCAGCGCGTTCGGCTCTCCGCACTTTCAGTCCTTCTTCCTCATTGATGAATTTTTCCGCCCGACTTAACAGCTCCTCGTAGCTGTTAGCGGGCTTTCTCAAAAGGGAACTGAGGAAGGGGCCCTCCCTCAGCCCATGCGGGATGGCGACTCTGAAAGCTTCCGACCTTGCGGAAGGTATACTCCTGGCTGCGAAGGTGAACCGATGAAGATACCCTCTAAGCAATTCTGAGGGCCCCTGCATAATGTATAGCAGGATAGAGGTGTCATGCTTATACGCCTTACAACTGGCAAATTCCTGGCGGAACATCCCCTGAAAATCAGCAAAACAAGTAATAGACTTCAGGGGCAGGGTGTTGAACCATTTTTGTGTTGAACCAGTTAAGGTGGTCCAGAAGACTCGGCACTTGAGGGCGTCAGTATAGCAGTGGAGCGAAGTCGCTCTAGCAAATTGCGATAGATGTTCTTCCGGATCCGTTGAACCGTCATACTTTTCTACTTGGGGATTCCAGAAGTATGATGGTGGGACTTCTGAGAGAATATCCATGGTAAAAGGGCTGGGCTCGTAAACCTCTGGAGCCCTAGTTGACCTACTTTCACCTTGTTCTTCTCGTCGATTCTGAGTTAATGGTATAGTGTTCTGATGTGCTCACCCTCCAGGCCCCTCTCCAGGCACTACTTCAATGTTAATGGTTGCACGAGGTGGAGGGGGTACCTCTGGTGGTGGTCCCCGAGAAGAAGGTTCATCGGAGTGAAGATGAAGATATCCTGTCCTTCTCCTTTCTCTAGCGAGGGCCTCAGTTACAGCGTCGTCCACCAAAGCCCTCAGTTGTGATGGTAATATTGTAATGGGGTTTTCCTCCACTACGGAGGCAACTGGGTATTGTATCTCTTCTGGTTGCATCTCTACGTCTCGCTCAAATAGTTCCCACAGACGGCGCCAACTGATGCGGCGAAGATGATTTGTTTGCTTCCTTCCGACACGATGAAGCACGAAGGGAGCTTTGGGGGGTTCTCTCCGGCCGCAACAGTAAAGATGAAAGAGTAAAGCAGAGAAACGCAAACCAACACAGGCAACAAAACCAAGACACAGGATATAACGTGGTTCGGAATAAGGATTCCTGCTCCACGGAGGTAAGCTCTCTCACCGGATGTTGTGCCAAAGCACTTTCACTATGACCGTCCTCCTTCACGGAAAAGGAAACTTCCAGAGGTAGAGGAGAAAACCTCTTACAGTCAAATCATGATACAAGAAAGAATACACGAAAAGTGAAGATCACCACTCTCCTTCTCCAACAAAGTGGTAGCTCTCCTTCTCCCCAATGCGTCTTCGTTTCTTGTTGGTTGGAATGATGCGGATCCCTTTCCTTCTGTCCTCTTCCTCCCTTTTATTCTCCTCCTCTCGTCCATCGTTGCCTCGCAGGCTGTCCCCATTGTATACATGGCCACTACGTTCACCTGGAGAATAATTCTGTTACAGATATGAGGAACGAAGGCTCCTCAGAATATTGTGTGGGGACCCCCCCCCTCTCTTACATAACACCTCTTCATCTACATTTCTGGGAACTAGGTTAGCCTGTCCCTCTCAATCATTTACTTTTGGTAAAACTAACTTAGACCTATAACTCACGCGTGGCATAGCCTTTGGGCTCTTCGGTGACCCGAACCAGCTTCCCTCCTTTCCGCCCCGAATTACTTCCGGTCGAACTGGGTCGAGTCGATTCGTACCCGTCCCATCTGCTTCTAGGCCTATCAAGCCGAACTGATTCTCTCTTATTTCTTAACGAAGCGCCTTTCGCCTCCGCTTTGCCTTGCCAATTACATCAACTGGCTCTCCCTTGCCAATCGTCCCAGGCGATTGCGCCCGAACCGTTCTTCCCTGTTGAACCAATTATTTGGTTTGGATGGTGTCTTTCCTGCGAACCCTCTTATCCATTTCATAGAGAAGAGGTAACAGCAGTATCATCGGCTATTGTCGTGCTAAGTTGGTCTACACCGCCAAGGCACATTTGGGCTTACGCTGCCAAGACTACCGCTTGAACTTTACAGCACCAAACCATTATACTTATGCTACCAAGACTCCCGCTTAGACTTTACGCCGCCAATATCAACCCTTGGACTTCCCTTGTCAACCCATGTTAGACTTTCCATTTGCAAGACTCAAGCTTGGACTTTCCCTTGCCAAGACCCATGCTTGGACTTTCCATGCCAACCCATGTTGGACTTTCCAATTGCCAAGACTCAAGCTTGGACTTTCCCTTGCTAAGACCCATGCTTGGACTTTCCATGCCAAGTACACAAGACTTGGACTTTCTATTGCCAAGTACACAAGACTTGGACTTCTCCATCATGGTCAACCCCAAGTCAACCATCTAGTCAACTCATTGTAAAATAATGGTCAACTCATTGTCAAATATCAAAACACTGACATCAAACCACTACTCGAGTCAAACTTGAGTCTGGTCAATCATGACATGGGTCGATTGCACCAACACCATGGACCAAGCCATGGTCGTATCACGCTGCCGCCGCTATTTAGAATTTGATTAATATTTGATTATTAATTTTATTTATTTTAAATTTTTATTTAATTTTAATTTTTCGCTGTTATTTATAATTTCATTAATATTTTATTATTAATTTTATTTATTTCAAATTTTCATTCAATTTTAATTTTCCATCGCTATTTAAAATTTCATTAATATTTTATTATTAATTTTATTTATTTCTAATTTTCATTTAATTTAATTTTTTTAGTTTTAAAATGTTTATATTTTCTTTTCCATTTCGTTAAAAAAATTTTGATTTAGTTTGTTTATTTTTTTTAAACTTTCTTACTTGTTAAGAAATTTCTGTTAAAGTTATTTTTTTTAGCATTAAGAAACATTCTCTTTCTAAGCATATTTAAACATAGATTTAAGCTTTGTAAGATATTTAGTTTTGATTAATAATATTTCTTTTCGTTTAAACTAAGAGGCATCCCTCTTTTGTTAGCGAAACCCCTCCTCCTATGATTCTCTCTGCCCCTGTCACGCCCCGAGAGTATGCCGAGCCGAAAATCAAACGGACGACATCTCCCCTGTACGTGGCAACATATCCTGTTGATACAAGGCCTTTCAGCCACATCCACACAAACATAAATAAATATATCTATATCAAAACACAACGAAAATCATCACAACATAATAACAAACTCACAACAACACATACCGACATAAAAATCCAAAACAAACACAGGTGTACACCCACATAATAAGTCCACAACACAAAATGTCAAATAAACTTCAAATACATACTAAAGCATACAGAAAATCCAAAATATCCACGGGAGCCTCGGAAATGAGATGGGATGGATCAGCTAGCGATGCTCCAAGCTGCCACTAAGACTTCTACCTGTTACCTGGGCAACAAGAAAACTCAGAGTCTGTGGTGGTGAGTATAAACTCAGTGGTAATATGAAAGACCATGTGTATATCAAATATCACATGTAATTCAACAATATAATCAACAGGTATATCAGGTATACATTAGCATAATAAATATATACATACATATACCCTCTAAACAACTGAACCATATAAGAATGCAGACATACCTAAAAGTCTGTTATGCTACACTTATCCAACCTGAGTATATATCCACAATATACAACAATAAATCTGGTCTAACTCATACTACATCATGATACCGGTCAAAGATATGCAATAGACCGACCAACTCATACACAGGTATACCACACACACCATATAGCAAATGCAAGTATCATGTATGAAGATGTACAAACAAATGCAACAAGCATAGTACAAACAAATGCAACATCACAATAAGCATACATATAGACTATATATATATATATATATGACTGTATATATATATATATATATATAAAATGTCATAAGACACGATAATGCATAATGCATGGTCATGCCTGCTCACCCTAACCGCTACCACGACCCCAGTGTGGCCTAAGTGGCTTAACATGATAACTGTCCCAACTCAACACCAACAACTACTCTTGAGTGGCTGAGTGGACAGTATGAATAAGTAGCATATAAGCATAAAGAGCTAACTACACAACGGGGGTCCCTGCTGTTGGCCACTCCGACAGTCACTACCCATGAGTGGTCGAGTGCTACACACGCAGGACAACTGCACGCAACTCCAACTACCACCGTCTATAGTGGCAGAGTGTGGCACAACAAAATACTCTATCCTCACACCAGTTACTACTACCACGAGTAACCGTAGAGGCAGGATGACTAACGACTCTCTTGACCACAAGGGAGACCAAGTCGTCAACATGCATATAAATGACATGAATGCATAGTCACACATACAGACATCCATCACAGACTCTTTATTCTACAGGGAGTCATACTAATTTGATCAACATACTCTCTATCCTACAGAGAGTCATCCTCAATTGATCACAACCAAGCTAGGACCACCAGTCCGTAGCGACAAATTATCCACAATCCATATGACCATAAATAAACACATGATTAGAAATGAGTGTTGGTGCAATCGGCCCAAATCACGATTGACCGGACTCGAGTTTAACTCGAGCGATATTTTGATGTTTGACATGAAGGTTTGACATTGATGTTTTGACATTGATATCTGATAATGTTTTGGGGAGATCGTTGGTGCAATCGACCCGGGTCATGATTGATTGGACTCGAGTTTGACTCGAGGAAGATTTTGATGGTTGACTGGGGTTGACCATGTCATAGAAAGTCCAAGTCTTGAGTACTTGGCATGTAAAGTCTAAGCATGAGTCTTGGCAAGGAAAAGTCCAAGCATGGGTCTTGGCATGGAAAGTCCAACATGGGTTGGCAAGGGAAAGTCCAAGCTTGAGTCTTGGCATTTGAAAAGTTCAAGGGATTTGATATTGGCGGCGTAAAGTCCAAGCGGGAGTCTTGGCAGTATAAGTCCAATGGTTGGCGGCGTAAAGTCCAAGCGGAGTCTTGGCAGTGTAAGTCCAATGTGCCTTGGCGGTGTAGACACCGTTAGCATGACATAGCCGATGGAAGCACCTGAAGGCTAGTGTATGAATGAACAAGTCATGGATGACTTGAAGGGATCCGATAGGCACGAGGCTGACGGAGGTGGCTAGAAGGCTTAGGTCTAGGCTAAGGGTGGTCTAGCAAGTATGGGGGCACTATACTTGGGTTAAAACCTCATGTTTGAGGTTGGCAGTCGATTGGCAATATGGTCGGTTCGACTATCGTGAGTCGACTAGAGTTCGACTGCCGATTAAGGGTTGAAAATGCCTTGGCAGTTGACTGATCATTGGATTAGTCGACTGATGGCAGTCGACTGCCATGGATGACAATCGACTGCTGGACGGGGTTTTTCGGCGGCGATCACAAAACGCTTCGCAGCCAACTGGGTAGTCGGCTACGGACGTTAGCAGTCGAATGGTGATGTCATCAGTCGATTGCCAAGAGATTCGTTGGAATGTTTCCAGCGTGGATCGAGCCGTTGTCTCACGACAACGATGTTAGCGATCAAATGAGATTTTGGCGATCGCCGCGGTAAAATCGATCAATTAAAAGAGGAGCTCGAGGAGGATTTCGGCATTGGTTCTTTTGGAGCTTTAGTGAGGCGAATTGAAGGTGATTTACAGGTGAATTTTAGGGTCATTCAAGCTCATCCAAGCAACCAACAAGCAAGCACTCAAAACCTTAGATTATAAAGTGTTCTTTACATTTTCACTTGTATTTGCTTGTTTACTTTGTATTACTTGTTGAAATTCATTGTACGAGGTTTTTCCACCTCTGACTTGTTGTCGAGAAGGAGTTTATTGGATTAGTAGTGCGTGTTTGCATTGCTAGGGCTCTTACGAGCCCAATCCATGGAGTAGGAATCGTTCAGTTCTGAACCACACTATATTGCGTGTTGTGTTTGTGTGTTTGTATTTGTTTTATATTTTTTATTATTTCCGCTGCATACTAATACAATTGTAGCAAGCACGCAAAAGAATTCCTCCATCTACGACGTACACGCTATTCACCCCCCCCCCTCTAGCGGTTACTGAATCCTCAACAATTGGTATCAGAGCCCGGGGCTCTTCTACGGATTAACAACCCGAAGCCAAGACACTAGAGGGTGAAGAGGAACAAGATGGAAATTCAAGAGAATTTAGGTTGGGACATCAACACCCCAATCTCATATGCTTTCTATGGACGAGAGGGCTTCAACCAATGGAAGACAAGGATTGAAGACTTCTTGATGATGAGGGACTTTGAAGAATGGTCCATGTTGATGGAGGGATTTAATTATCCAAGAGGACCAAAGGGAGGCTTTCTCAAGAAGAAGAGATGGACCGAGGAGCAACTCCAACAATTTGATAAAAATAAGAAGGTAGTCAAATTTATTTTTGATCTAATTCCTAATGATATCTTGTATAGCCTAGGGGATTACATGGATGTCAAGGAGCTTTGGAGCGAATTGGCAAAATATCACGAAAATCCATCACTGGTCTAAGAAGAAGAAGAAGAAGAGGAGGAGTCTTCATCCTCTCAAGCTCAAGAAAAAGCAAGCACATCCTCATTACAAGAGCTTGAGGATTCGGATGGTGATAGAGAGTCGACATCTGAATCGGTAGAGGAGGTGGAATTGGAAGAAGCCTCCACCTCTAGGATTGAGGGGGAGGAGATTAAACCTTCCACACCGGAGGAACCTCAAGAAGAGCTATCCACCTCCGGTAGAGAGGAAGAGAAAGCTCGGGACTCCCTTACCGTGGAAGGTAACTCAAACACGTCGTTTCAAAATAAAATTCATATAATGTGTTTTGAGTATAGGGAGTTTGAGCACTATAAGAGAAAGTGTCCAAAGAAGGTCAAGAAAAGTTCATCGGCTCCTAAAAGTCAAGAAAAGTTAAAGGATGTTGGTGTCCCCATCAAGAAGACCAAGGAGCTCGTAGTATGCTTCAAGTGTCATAAGAAGGGGCACTACAAAAGTCAATGTCCTAGGAAGAAGGAAATCAAAGAAAAGGAAGGAGCATCACATGTAGGGGGAGCTAAGGCTAACCCTAAGGTATATTTTAATAATGCACCTTTTAGTTTAAATGTCAAAAAGCATGCTAAGAATAATTTTAACAATCTTGCTATTGTACATGAAAAGCATGCTAGGAACAATAAATATTTTTGTCTAGGTGCTAAGAGTGTTAATTTTTCAAATAAGGAGAAATTTGGGACTAATGTCCCTAGAAAGACTTTACCTAGGGCAAGCATTAAGAAAATTGAGGACCACCTAGGTTTTAAGCCCAAATGGACTAGGCATATGCCTAGGAAGAACCATGTCCAAGGATTAAATCAAAATTCAAAAATTGGGCAATTATAAAAGGAAAATCAAGTCTTGAGGTCAAGGCTTGAAAAAATGGAAAAGACCCTTAGGATTATGCAAAACCAAATAAAAGGGTCAAATGGTCAAAGTCAAGGGTCTAAATCTAAAAGTCAATACCTAGAGTCTAGGAGGCAAGGCTCATCTATGGGCAGGAAAGGCTTGAGCCACAAGCCTAAGTCCAAGGTAGATAAGCCTACCTACCATAGTGTTCCATTTGACTATGGAACTAAACTTAAGTCTAGAAAGACCAAGGTCAATAGGGAAGTCATCCCTAAGGTTGACCAAGGTAGGTGCCTAGTGGCTAGGGTTTCAAGGAAACCTAGGGAAGCCACTAAGAAGGTTACAAGGGGAGTCACCCCTAGAATTAACCATGGCAAGATCCAAATGACTAAGGCTAACAAGCCTAGAAGGGTCATTAGGAAGGTATCTAGGGAGGTCATCGCTAAGGAATACCTAGTAAACCTTAGAAGCTCAAATAGGTTTTGGGTTCCTAAGAGCATGATCGACTCACGCTAGATGGGTTTAGGTGTGTCAACCTTGATTGGAAGGGTAGCTAACCCAACCATACCAAAGTTGACACTTTAGGATATTTTCAAGGTTATGGGTGCCTTGGAAATAAGTATGGAGCTAAAACCTAAAAGATTTTAGGATGTGCCAATATACTTTGAAGATTATGAAAAATCTCAAATTGGCACAATTTAAGTTTAGAGGTCTTAGTGTGTCATTTTGGGTTTTTGGCACACTTTGGAAACAATTAATAATATGGCAAAATGAGATTAATTATAACAAATGACAACTAATATTAAAATTTAGGTATTATTATACTTATACATTTTATTTGTCATATTTTGTTTGTCATATACCATGTCATGACATCATGTTTATTTTTACCATTTATATGTCATGATAATGTTTAGGATTTAGATTTTTATGTCATGTGTATTTAGATTTATTCATATGTCATGACATCATGATCATTGGTCATGCTTTACTTATGATATCATTTATGTCATGATCATTTCATGCATTTAATTTGATTAAAATTGAGTTAAGGATAATGACATGACTTGAAGTCCCATTTATAAGGGAATCAAGTAGTGTTGCCTTAGAAAATGCATGAAACCCTAGATTAGGAAAAAAAACTCACATCTCACATCACATTGACATGTATGTGTATTTATACACCCTAGATACATGTGAGATGATAGGATATGAGTTAAGTTCAAGGTGCATAGTTTTTACATCTAGATGAACTATAACTCATCTTATGTTATTTGTGGATCATTGGAAAAGCTTATGTTCAAGCCATATACATTAAGCCCAAAGAATATGATCCAATATAAGGTTTTAAAACTATTTTAAAATCATTTTGAAAAACCTTGGTGAAGTCTATCTTTTGATAGCAATCATCATTGATGAAGTTGATACAAAGTGAGCTAAAACATTGAAGTTTTTCTTTATTTTTGAACTTTGTATCAATTTCACTATTTTATGGGTAAAATATTTTTTCTAACATTTTTCACCCATTGTATTTCTTATAAGTAATATACGTATGAAATTTCACGATTTTTCGATATACGTAGAATTACTTATGCTTTTTCGAAATTCATCTCTGATAATTGAAAATTGGAATTTTCAGTTATCAATCGATTGCCCTTGGTGGCAGTCGACTGATGAGCATGGCAGTCGACTACTTTCTGATAGAGTCGACTGTCAGGCTGATTTCGAGAAAAACAAGATTGTTTAGCCCATTTTCAGCTACGATAAAGTTCTCTAACTACTCCTAACCCTAGGATATGCTTTGGGAAGCATTATAAAGGGTGAAAATCCATTGGATATGGATTAGGAGAGTTGTTAGGGTGATGTATCAAATTTAAGATATGGGAAAGTTCTATGTTGAACTTTAGACCTTATTTTTGATGGTTTAGAGTTCTTATTGGCTTAGGGACTTCCCAAGAACATTGTTGGTGCAATGGTCAAGGGAGAGCAAGCCTTTAGGGGGAGGTATCCATCGTAGGATAATGGATGTTATTTTTCCTCATGAGGGGGAAAAATGAGAATTTTGAGATACCCAATTTGGAAATTGGGAGAGTTTGTAGGATTGTCTCTCTTGAGTGATATGAGATTTATCACTAGAAAGATTGTAGGCATCCTAGATATTTTTGGACCAAGGGAGAGATTATAAGATCTCATTGGGACATGAGACATTGACCTCCTTTGAGGGTACCTTTTTGATGTTAGTCAAAAAGGGGGAGAATGTTTGGGAGAATTTATGAGATTACCAATTTGGGATAATTAGTAAGAAGAATTGAGTTAGTGTTCTAACTCAAAGGTATGTGATTTTGTCAAACATCAAAAAGGGGGAGATTGTTAGTGCAATCGACCCAGGTCACGATTGACCGGACTCGAGTTTGACTCGAGCGATAATTTGATGTTTGACATGAAGGTTTGACATTGATGTCTGATAATGTTTTGGGGAGATTGTTGATGCAATCGACCCGAGTCATGAATGATCGGACTCGAGTTTGACTCGAGGGGGATTTTGATGGTTGACTGGGGTTGACCATGTCATGGAAATTCCAAGTCTTGAGTACTTGGCATGTAAAGTCCAAACATGGGTCTTGGTAATGAAAAGTTCAAGCATGGGTCTTGGCATGGAAAGTCCAACATGGGTTGGCAAGGGAAAGTCCAAGCTTGAGTCTTGGCATTTGAGAAGTCCAAGGGGTTTAATATTAGCGGTGTAAAGTCCAAGCGGGAGTCTTGGCAGCATAAGTCCAATAGTTGGCGGCGTAAAGTCCAAGCGGAGTCTTGGTAGCGTAAGTCCAATATGCCTTGGCAGTGTAGACACCATTAGCATGACATAGCTGATGGAAGCACCTGAAGGCTAGCATATAGATGAACAAGTCATGGATGACTTGAAGGGATCCGATAGGCGCGAGACTGACGGAGGTGGCTAGAAGGCTTAGGTCTAGGCTAAGGGTGGTCTAGCAAGTATGGGGGCACCATACTTGGGTTAAAACCTCATGTTTGAGGTTGGCAGTCGACTGACAATATGGCCGGTTCGACTACCGTGAGTCGACTAGAGTTTGATTGCCGGTTAAAAGCTGAAAATACCTTGGCAGTCGATTGATCATTGGATCAGCCGACTGCCATGGATGGCAGTTGACTGCTGGACGGAGTTTTTCGACCGTGACCATAGAACGCTTCATAGCCGACTGGGCAGTCGACTAGTGATGTCATCAGTCGACTGCCAAGAGATCCGTTGAAATTTTTCCAGCGTGGATCAAGCCGTTGTCTCACGACAACAGTGTTGGCAGTCGAACTGGGGATTTTGGCAGTCGACTACCAAGCGGAAATCCAGCCCGATGCAGGTTAAAAAGAGGAGCTCGAGGAGGATTTCGGCATTGGTTCTTTGGGAGCTTTGGTGAGGCGAATTGAAGGCGATTTGCAGGTGCATTTCAGGGTCCTTCAAGCTCATCCAAGCAACCAACAAGCAAGCGCTCAAAACCCTAGATTATAAAGTTTTTTTTACATTTTCACTTGTATTTGCTTGTTTACTTTGTATTACTTGTTGTAATTCATTGTATGAGATTTCTCCACCTCCGACTTGTTGTCGAGAAGGAGTTTATTGGATTAATAGTGCATGTTTGCATTGCTAGGGCTCTTATGAGCCCAATTCGTAGAGTAGGAACCGTTCGATTCCGAACCACATTATATTGTGTGTTGTATTTGTGTGTTTGTATTTGTTTTGTATTTTCTATTATTTCCGCTGTGTACTAATATAATTGTATCAAGCACGCAAAAGAATTCCTCCATCTATGACATACATGCTATTCACCCCCCCCCTCTAGCGGTCACCGAATCCTCAACAATGGGTACGCAACATAAGGATTTATCATAAGATTCAATTCTATGTTCAGGACATTACCCACTCCCTCGGATGACCTTTTATCCCATTTACAAATCAAGTCTTCATCCGTACTATACTAAATACACCTAATTGAACAACTATAGGCTTACATGCATCACATCTATAACCCATAATCATGATGAAGAAAAATGTGATAACAACAATAGAGTATTTGAAAGGGCAAAGACTAAGTATCAAGCATTAGAAAAACTAGAGTTGAGTCAAAGTCAAAGTGACAATAATATGAAGTTATATACTTTAGGGTTTAGCTGCTACCTGATCAGGGTAGGAAATTACCCACTTGCTATAAAGTTCGTAACAATAATCTTCACGGTCGTGGTCCTACCTCGTACCCAAGTCCTGCACACAATATAACCACCATTAAGTTCCCACGCACGACGTCAATTAAATCAACTCTTACATTGATCCCGTATCCAATTAATTTACCACATAAGAATTAAAGTCTTATTCACACGAATCACATTCATCCCAATAGCACCA
Organism: Wurfbainia villosa; assembly: GCA_025175895.1. Classification (NCBI taxonomy): domain Eukaryota; kingdom Viridiplantae; phylum Streptophyta; class Magnoliopsida; order Zingiberales; family Zingiberaceae; genus Wurfbainia; species Wurfbainia villosa. The sequence continues at coordinate 5,864,811 of CM046005.1, forward strand.
GCGCACACCCAGACCGATCACAACCCCACAACAGAACACCAAGAGGACATCACAAATAGACCTCCAATCACACCATAAATCACCTTATTTCCTAAATTCAATTACCCAACAAGTAGCATAAAGATAATTGAACTCACCCTTCAATCCCCCAGTCACAACTGCTTAGATCCGCACCAAACAAGGGAAAAACAATCAGTGATATCCACTGAAAACTGATAAGCTAAATCACGGCAGTGAACTGTGATGATTCACACTTAGTTAAACAAAACATCACCCTCTAGTTTTGCTATTTTTTGAAATCCTAGCAGAGCGTGCTGAATATAAGATGGTATCAGAGCTAGAGTCGAACTCCAAACTTGTATAAGTTATAGCTCTTGTTCTCTAAGAAAAATAGAATATCTGGATTTAGCCCTGGAGACCTTAGAAAACCAATTCTCTCACTTGACAAGTGCAAACATACTTGTTACTTAAAACCTAATAATTTTAAACACTATCTACATTCAATTAATGATCATATAAACTCCTAAAGTGACTTACTTCTCAGCTTAGGTAGATCGTTGGTAAATCACAAAAGAGAGTTCTATCAAACACTTAAAACAACATCCAATAACCTAATTAAAAACAACCAAATATTGAATGAGATCAAGAACCTTATCCACAACCAAATCACCTACACCTACACCCTCCATTCAAGCACAGCTGACCACATCTCCAACACTATCCCACTCAAGAGAACACGCACATCACCCCTGCTCACCGTCGCACGACCAGCCAAAACCCCAAATCACCACCGCACAACCCCTCTTCACTCATCCACAACAGAACAAACTCCACCCAATCATGATAACAGGAAATTAGCAATCAACAACAACAGATGAAAAGGTGATAAATCAAGCTTACCAGTGGTTGGAATCTTCCCCCCAATTACTTAGTTTGCCGGAAAAAATTCCTTGCTGCCCTAACACCAGAGTTGGATGAGCAATCAAATGAACAGAATTGCGATCTGAGTGGATTTCATCCGAGATCAGGGAGGAAAGACCACGCCTTACCTTGCTTGGCGACGATCACAGCTTTCTGATCAAAACACAGTGTTGACGCCGTCGACCCAAGCTCATGGCCACGCCCACGCTTGCTGCTCCCGCTCGTCCATGGGCACTGGCAAGGGAACTCGCTCGCCTCCGCTTGCAGTAGGGAGGAAGAAGATCGACGAGCAAGAAGGAGAAGAGCGCTCGGCAGTCGTGCATTTCGGAAGAGAGGAGGAGGATCGTACGGTGAGGGAGAGGAGTTGTCGCGCGTGAAGGAAAGGAGAAGTCGCGGTGAAGGAGAGGAGTTGTCGCGCGTGAAGAAAAGGAGAAGTCACGGTGAAACGACAACTCAGGGAATTTTGATGCAGAAATGAAGGACGGCGAGGAAAATAGTCGAACGGAAGAAAAGGAGTTAAGGCGAGAAAACAGGTCGGGTAATATTACGGGTCGGGTTATAAGACCCTATAAGCCTTAATCCCTAGCTTCAATTAACCCATAACATTAAGCCTAAGTTTCGTTTAATTGAATCCCTAACCATACTTAATTAATTTTTTTCGCTGTATCTTACATCCCTCCTCTATTCCTAACCTCACATATGGAAGTTTTTTAGCGTTGCCCCGCTGCCCCGCCTGTGTCAGTTGGTATCAAAGCCCGGTATCAAAGCCCTAGATCAATGGAAGGTCGACGAGGACATGGTTATGGTCGTGATCGACAAGTTCTAATTGAGGAAGTTGCACCCCAGGATCAAAGTACCCGTGAGTTCATCGATCTATAGAGACCAATCACAGAGTTATCTTGGTGATCCATGAATGGTTATTATGGTCATGGTTATGGATGTGATCAGCAAGTTACGATTGAGGAAGTTGTACCCCAGGATCGATGTTCCCAAGAAACCAACTTGGATCTATAGAGACAAGTCACAGAGTTATCTTGGCGTCTAAAACTTAAAGATTGTAAGGTATTTAATCAACATACTACTTCGAATTTTGAACAACCGCATCATCAAGATCATAGTAATCGTGAAGAACGGTATGAAGACCTTGGTTTTCGCATCAAGCTTCTTGAGCTTTCCGACGCATTACACAAAGAAAATTTTATTGATTGGATTGACAAAGTCGAACATATTTTTATTTCGAAGAAGTTCCCGATCATGTTAAAGTAAAGTTAGTAGCCATGACGCTTAAGGGAGAAGCCTTCGCTTGGTGGTTACAATTGAAGCACTCCCGCAAGAAATAGGACAAGGCTAAGATTACAGATTGAGAGAAGATGAAAGATCATTTCCTTCCTCTTAGCTATACACAATCATTATTTCATCTTCCTATCTTGAGGGAGGACATCCTAACAATTAAGGAGCAATCTTTATCAATTAATGAAGCAATAGATCGTAAACAAATAATGACCCTGACTCGAACTCGAGGTCGAGTTCTTTTCATAATTAGGCGAAGGATGGAGGAGCATTACTTGATTAAAGAAGACATTGGAGATGATGATGAAGATATTAAAGATTAATTAAAAAATACATAGAAGACCCTGTCTACGATGATGATAATATAGACGAGGTGATTGAACCAAGTGAAAGAGTAAGTAGAGAGGAGTGCCGATAGGCTACAGAAGAACAGAGAGATCGGTGAGAGAGATCAAGAGTCGTAAGGTTACCAAGAGATCACCAAGACTTTGTGTCTAGGTCGGAGAACATCCAAGGTGTCAAATCTTGATTTGTGGAAGAGTAGGGGTGGGTTGGTTTCGTAATCATCTTTCAGACAACGGGCTTGCGTTCGAAAGATCGTCTTCCCTACAATTCATCTTTGACGAAGCTCTAAAATCGACGAACTCACTATGACTCGCTGTAAGTTTTTTGTTACAATCAATTAAATTCATACAAATTTATATATAAGTGAAGTAAATCCTACACTAGCAACTACTATTGGGGAGGAATCTTCGGAGGTGGCTATAGGAGGGAATGCGTCCATAAGTACACATCTCATTGGACGAGACATGGGACCGACTAATTTGACCTGTTCGAACAAGGCTAGAAGAATGCCACCTAAATGGGGGCTAGTTAGGGGCATCAATCACTTAAAATTTATACAAATAAGGAGTGAAAAGAAGTACTTCATCATTTATCAATAATTTTACGATACATTATTATCTACTTATTGAGATGTGAATAGTCCTAAAAGTACTTAAAATCTGCTATAACAAGATTGAGAATCAAGAAAGAATCAACTTTAGCATCAGACACAATATAATTGAGAAAAAAAGGAAAAATAAATAAATCGATTACCCGTTGACCTAGATTAATAGGTCAAAATCGAAATCAATCCTTCAAGACATAGATCAGTTTCGGGTTTGGCAACCCAAAATTGTTGAACCAACAATTTAAATCGTTGGTTCAATGGTTTTAATTTGTTTTAAAAAAAATAATTGGAAGCACACGAGATTTTCTTTTTTCTTTTTAACAATTGAGATCATTTAACTTTTTTTTTTTTTACTAATGGCTACAATTTAATGTCCTTTACACTCCAAACTCTATATATAAGATTCTTATTTCATTATTTTCATAATATCTTCTCTACTAGTCCCTCTCAATTTCACAATTTCAATCACTTTCAACTTCGATTATCTGATTTTAATCGACTTCGATTCTCCGATTTCAATGGAAGGTGATTCATCTCATTCTAGGAAGAGCAAGGAGGTCTTTATTCCGAATATTGATCCCAAGTTCGAGGAGGCTCAATTCACTAATAATGAACCCGAGCAATTTTAGACAACCAACACACAAGAAAATATCAAAACTTTCAAGAAAATCATTAATTTTTACTAAACATTTTGATAAAGTTATTCTTCCCTCTGTAGGTAAAATGCAAATATTGCAATACTCCATATAAATTTCAGTCAGATAATGATTATGAATGATTAAAGCGATACATCGAAACAAAAGCATCCAATGAAATTTGAGATCGACCATTCTCAAATGTAATTTTTTAAATTTTCTTCATCCATCGAAAGTATAGATGCAAGCTTATTTAAATATTCTGTTATTGAATTAAAAGAATCATTAGTTAAATTCATTTACATGGAGCATCTTTTATTTGATACACTTTTGAAGATTTTTTATCAAGAATCTCTCAATCTATCTGCTAATTATGTTCCTAGAACTATACTTATTCACACAATTAAAAAATTAGTAAGATATAATTGAAGAATTCAGTAAATTAAATAGTAAAGTATCTTTATATTCGGATATTTAGAGCGATCATTGGCAAACTCATTCCTATATAGATGTGACTTATCATTTGATTGACAACTCTTGGACAATTTAAAAATATTTATTAACATATCGATTTTTTGACGAACTACACACTGCTCATGACATTTCTCAATTATTATGTTTAATTTAGAATAATATGAATTAACTAGTAAATTATTTTTAATTTTATTTGATAATGATAGTTCTAATACCATAAGTATGGATGAGCTTAAATTAATTTGTCAACCTGTTATTAGTGGTGCATTTTTTCATATTCATTGTGTATATCATATTTTAAATTTATATATTCAAGATAGATTAAAAATTTTATAAAATAAAATAAAATCAATTAAAATTATTATTTCTTATTTATGATCACATCACAATAAAATGAAATAATAGACTAAATTTTATAAAATTATGAAATGTGACCTACAAAAATTTCCACGTGATGTACTAACATATTGAAATTCAACGTATCAATTACTGCATGATTTCATTTCAATACAGAAAATTATTATATTTATTTTGTGTTCAAATAGTTAATAATCTTAATATATATTTATTTTTCATATCAATAGAATATATGTATTAGCATTTGTAAAAATTTTAAAGTATTTAATGATGCGACTGAATAATATTTCAGTGTTTATTATCTTATTTCTCATTTAATTATGATAAATTTTTATAGCATAGTTTTAATTTTAAATGAATATATTAATGATGAATTTTTATCTTCTTGCATATTAACAATGGAAGAAAAATAGAAAAAATATTTTTATTATATTTTTGATATTTATTTAATTGTATTTATTTTAAACCCTATATTAAAGTTAATTATTTATAGGCTAAAATATGGATTAGAAAGTAATATATCGAAAATTCAAAATATTAACAGTAGTAATATAAAACTTATAAAAGTACAACTTTAACTAAAAAATACCTTAAACGTCCCAAAACTTAAGAATATTTAATGACTTTATTTGATTTTAATGATACAGATAATGAAGTAAATTTTGATAATTTACGATGATAATCACGTAAGGCTCATGAGTTTTTTATTCTTTCTATCATCATAAAAGAAATTTTAACTTATTCGGTGTCAACCGTCGCCATAGAACAAACATTTAGTCCCAGAGAAAACATATTGGACAAACGATATTCTACTTTGTCCCCTAATTATTTAGAAGCACAAGTATTGTTTGATGATTGGACAAGAGCCGAAAAAAGAATACAAAAAATACAACTTTCTAAAAATGTAATAGAGGAGTTCGATACAGAAAGAACTATAACTACGGGAATGAAAAATGGAAGTAAATAACAATATCATTTCTTAAGATAATAAGGGTAAAAAAATTTATAGAACTACGAGAGCTTTGATTCTCCTATACTCTAAGGGGATACATAAGCAACTTAAATAAATACAAATTCTTTTCTTAAATATATTTAAATTTTTTAAATAAGTAATAATAGTTTTGAACCATGAATCCTAATTGTCTTAAATGTTTAAGGTTAAGAGTCATTTTTTTACGAACCGTCGGTTCTGAATCATCGAATGATTGATTTCAAATTGCGATTAGGTCGGATGATCAAATGTACAATAATTATTTTTAAGGACACCTATGAAAGGGACCCCTTGTAAGAAGTCTGTAATTTACCAAAGGGCGCACCTCAAATTTGGAATTGCCCAAATACAATTCCATAATTTCATATTTACCAAAGGGTGCACCTCATTCCTTTTTTACCCCTCCCGTCAAATGTGGATATCAAGCTGGCTGAAAAAAATATGATGTTAAGAATTATATTCCCAGGAACACAGTGATCCTAAAATTTGAATTCAAGACTATTTTTTTCGGCAATGATATTGTACGCTGGTAATCGAAATTTAAATCTCAAAGACCATCGTATTCTCAGAATATAATTTTCAAAGACCATCGTATTCCCGGAATATAATTCTCAGCACCATATTTTTCTTAGGAAGCTTGATATTGTATGTAGCTTTAATTTAAATCTCGTGATCATTGTGTTTCGAAATTTAAATCTCGCGACCACCGCTGTTTACGAGAATATAATTTTCAAGACTATCTTTTTAACGAGCTTGATATCAGACGCATAAAATTCGAATTCCAGGACCACTATGTTCCTGGAAATATAATTTCCAATACCATATTTTTTTTTTGCCAGCTTGATATTCATGTTTGGCGGGAGGGATAAAAAAAAAATGAGATGCGCTCTTTGGTAAATATAAAATTATAGAACTGTATTTGAACAATTTCAAATTTGAAGTACGCCCTTTGATAAATTGAAGTCTCACCAGCAGAGAGCATTCTTGACCTTGTTACATTTAATTGACTATTTGATGCGACAGAGATCAAATTGCCCAGCAATACATTTCAACAAAAAAAAAATCACTAAATTTTATCAGCTGATTTAAGAAATGCGCTCAAAAAAAAAAGGAAAGAAAAGAAAAGAAAGAAACACTAACTTCTCAACTTTATTAGGTAAATTTACACTCTTTGAGGCATACAAATTCGCAAGTCAAATTATCTTGTTATGCCACACTATTACAATGTAGAATGTCCTATATGCCCTTGCAGAAACCGTAGTATTTGGCCAATAGATATCGATGTATCATTTTCAGCCTTGGTACACAATCTCGCCATGACAAGTAAACTTCCAAGTTCTTTTGAATCATAACTATCACCAAGATCAGTGTCCACCATCTTGTGGATTGAATAGGCAAATCCAGATTCTTGGATCCAATGGACAATTTCAGCTTCATTAAGCGATGACTGCCCAGTGATAAGCTCGAGAAGTAGCATTCCGAACTGGAAAACAAGTCTCCTATTTCTTTGTTCAGTGTTATCTGTCAGAAACTTCAATTCCTACTATTAGTACTAGTATTTGTATGTAAACACAACACAGCTATAAGTGTGAGACCCTCACCTTCAGAAGAAGTAATATTTGATTCACCATTACCGATTAAATCACAATCGACCAAGCCCACATCAGATAACTGAAACAAAAGTTCAGCAGTAGCACATAGTTCTTTTTCTACTTAACCAAAAGTTACATAAACTCACATAAGAAAATATGCTTTCCGATAGAGGTAGGCCGCCTAATGTGAGTAAAAAAAAATACCTTTGCAACAAAGTTCTCATCCAAGAATATGTTGTTTGAGCTGATGGGCACATTGTATATAGGAGGTTCACAGAAATACTGAAGGTACTCCTGCATAATTAAGGGAAGGCAAAATTTTGTTTCTGTGAAAGTAAATTATTGATTGAAGATCTTAGTATGGTTGTTAAGCATGTCTCGTAAAAAAAAATGTCATTCTGATCAGATACCCACCAGAGCAGCTGCTATGTCAATGGCAATCTGTAATCTAGTTCTCCAGTTCAAGGGTGTTTTCAGTGGGTCTGTCAGAAGCTAGTAAAATCATGAGCAATTATAAGCAATGCTATAGATTTAACTAAACAATCTTACCTTGAAGGTAATTCTTCAGCCTTCCATTTTCCATATAGTCAAAAACAAGAAACCTAAGAAAAATATGGCATGGTACAATGAGAAACTTCAGTATCCTCAGACCTTATCAATTGGCCTAATTGAGAGATTTGACCGAACCTATGCTAAGTTCTCATACCTGTCATTGCCTTCACAGAACCCTTTGAGCCTGACAAGATGACGATGATGCAAGCACCCCAAGAGTTGGACATTTTTCAAGAAGGAATCCTTCTGCAGTTGGTGAGATCTTACTCTTCTAACTGCACCAACAAGACCGTTAGGAAATTGAGCTTTGTAAATTGTTCCCTGAGGACCACTTTCAAGAATCACACCAAAACCACTAGTTGCCTTGTCGATCTGCTTGTATGTGAAACTCTTCACAAATGGTATACCTTCATCAAGAAGATAAATCATTACATAGCTTTCTATCCGCCTACAAATAAAACAGGTATAATAGATAGTGAATTCAGAGCAATGATTAAATCAGCTATCATTTTATTTGCGCTTAATGGAACTATTTGAGTGACAATTATCTAACAAGAAAAGGCCTTTAGGAAGCAATTTGTCCTGTATTCTCCTAATTACATAATACTACTTCAAATCACTTCTTAATAACGCAAACTCAGTTAATTTGGAGTAAGAATCATCATATTGGAAATTCGTTCTCACTGATACTGTATGCCTTCAACAATTCTGCAAACTAGCATGTCCAGAAGTATATAAGAGAGGAAAGAATTCTTCAATTGTACTAACAATATTTGGTATTAGTGTATACTGATTATACTCAAGTCTTTTACAATGTTTTTGAAAACCAGTTGGAAATTGATTAAACTATTAGTATTGGGCAGACACTCTGAACCTTACAAGTCAGTATATTGAAGAAAAGTGAGAATACAACAAATTCTACGAAGTTATAGGGTTTGAAATGAATCTGATCAGACCAAGTGTGCAATGACTAATCTCTCGAATATGCAAGCACAAAATCCAGGTTTTGAAGTTGTACTAATCATTTATTACACATCCACCGCACGCGTCCAATGAACCCTTCCGATACATCAAGCAACAACCAAAGCCTGCAGCGGCAATAAAAGCTGCTAAATTGGACAAAAAAAGGAAGAAATTGCGAAAAAAAAATTCCAAAAAAGAAAATAAAATACTAATTGGGAAAACTCCGCGGCATAAAAAAAAGCACCTTCTCCAAGAAAGAATAAGCACAATTTCGGCAAAATCCAACAATTCTTGCCTGCAATTTCCACCAAATTCCAACCACGGGAAGCAGAAGAGCAAAAGAATCAACGTCCAAAGCGCCAGGAAAACTTGGAACTTTACCTGACCTCGACCGGCGGCGCCATAGCAAGACTAGCGCCTTCATCCGTCGGAGCAATCGGTGCTCCATCCCGGATCAATCCCAGGCGGGAGTTTTCCCGAAGTGGTTCGGAGTGACACAGCGAAGCGAGATGGGAGAGAGAGCAGGAAAGAGGAGGAGGACAAAGGGAAGCCTCCAAGGCCAATCAAGATCGATTTGGTCCACCATTTATTTCTTCTCCACAAGCGATCAAGCGAGAGAGGGGATGATGATCTTCTTTTCTTTAACCGCCAGCCAACCCACGTTCTACTTTTACTTCTTTCGCCACTATTCACTACTCTCATTTTGTCCTATAAGTTATTATGACATATACAATAATAAAGGATGTATAATAAGATTCGACATCTAAATTTTTGCCGTTTATCATCGTAAGCGATTAAATTCTAATCACATTCTAATCGAAATTTGATTATAGTTCAATTGATATCGGAGTCCAACTAGATTATGATCGAATTTCAATCGACTCACAATCAAAATCGATCACGATTGTAATCGTCAACGACTGCGACATTGACGGTCATAATTCGATTATAGAATTGAATTGATTATTTCTAAAATTAATTGATTCAAACAAATTAAATATCTAATATTAATATAAATAAATAAAAAAAATCATATTTAATTTATTATTTCAAATATCTCATTTAAACTCTAGTATATTCTCTGAACTCATTCACGTGAATAAAATTTAAATTGCTCCATGGGAATAACATGGTAACTAAGACACGATGGAACTTGCGGATAAGATAAGAGTCGATTTTCGAATGAGATCCAAAATCTTTTTCTGGATTTAGATGATCTTCATATGTCTTAACCACCATATCAAGGCTCATAGATTTCTCAGTGATTTACCTCCCTCACAATGGTCGTAAGATAGGTCAATGGGGATTATTAAATTGACAGATTTTAATTTTGCAATGAATAAAATTTAAATATGGACAAATATTATTTAGTCCTTTAATTTCATCAAAGTAGATTATGACCCTCACTTATATATTATTGTCTTTTTACACCTATAAAACGGTATAATAATTTTAAACTTCTGTAAATTAGATAAGAACCACATATTATAACAATTTTAAAAAGTTTGGCCTACACATAGAATACTTATTTGTGAGATTTAACCAATTTGAATTCATATAATAATTTTGAATGAAATTATTATATGTCCTAAACTAATCAAGCCAAATTTAAAATAAAGACATATACGAAATATATAAAATTAGTTCGTTTGTACAATTAAATTAGTCTTAAGACCATATACTAATTTTAAATAAAACTTATAACTCCTTAACTCTCATATACGTACATAAAAAATAATTTTTAACTTAAGTGTTTGTTTGTGAAATAGATCGATCGATTTAGTAGCTTTACCTAAAACCTTACATAGACCTAATATAAAATTAGAAAAATTATATATTTTAAATATTTTTAAATTCTTAAATAACGTAGCAATTTTTAGAAATTTATGGAAAATTTTACATCACTTTTCTTACTTATTTTTTAAATATATATGGTAAAAGTTGCTATATGAGTTTGTTTTTGATTGGCGGATCAGTTTTTTTAACAAATGATTTTATAAAAAAAAAATTCTCCATTACTACTTTATTTATAACAAAAAAACAAAATTAAACCCCTTATAATTTTTATATATTTAGTAAAAAATGACAATTGGAGTAATCATATTTTTCTTGGCTTCATCCTTTTCCTTTTTTAACATTTGATTTGGATTTATTTATATTGTATGAGACAATAAAAAAACTTTGGAAGATAAATTTATACATTATCTAAATATATATAGAATCAGTTGGTCCTGATTTTAAAATTGAATTCTAAGATCTTGAATGAAATTTGAAAAATTAGACTATGTTTTCATTATAAAATTTAAAAATTGAGTCTCATTTAATGGTAAAATTTTTTTGAACCAGTAGCCCTCCTAGGGTCGGCTTGGATAGAATATGTCCTTTTAATTATTGACAATTGAAAGATCGTTTTTCTAGCAATTAAACTAAATATGGGGTTTTCAAGTTACATCAGAAGAATAAGAATATGAAATAATGCTTAGCTTAAAGAGAAAACAAAGAACAAATTTTTTTCTCCATGTGGTTGGGAATCTTCTTTGTCTCTTATTTAGTCTTCCATTTTATTATTCTATTTGTTTGTTTATCGATCATGTAAATTACTTCTACTTCATCACAATTATCATCATTAGTTCTCACAATAAATTCTTAAATTTACAAAAAAAAAAAATTGAAATAATGCACTACTAAAAATTCATTAGTGAATTATACAACAAAAGTCCATATATATTATGCACATATTCATATAGCAAAATAAGCTTACAATTTTAATATCTTCCATATATAATTTCAACATATTTATTGACATATATGCATAATTTAAACTGCAATTAGTTAATATTTATTCATATATTTATTTAAAATTTATATTTGTTTAATCTTTAGTACAATTAGATTTTACATATGAAATAATACAAATAGATGACGTAATAAAATACTAAATCTAATATTTTTATAGGAAATATAAAATATTATTATTTATCAAAACAAAAGATGTGGTATCGAATAAATCACAAAATTTTATGAGAGCCGAAGAGAATCATTATTTATTTTACTGGCAAAAGACTTAATAATAATAATTTTTTATCAAATTTAAATTTCAAGACTAATCAGGATTAGTAATTGCACTCAAAAGTACTTAATTTTTGGCCATTCAACTGAAAATAAAAAAGCTTTAATTTTTAAAGTCTATTATTCAGACTGTATTAATCAATTTTTTTTATCAACCAAATCAATTGATTTTTATGTCATAAAAATTGATTAATTTAGTTAGCAATAGAATTAATCAATTTTTGTTAAAAACAATTAGGACTTTATAATAAAATAGTTTAATTAATTTTTAAAATTTATAACCAAATCGAATAAAATAGTTGATTTTTTTTTTTCAAAAACAAAAAAAAATCTAAAAAATCAAACTAAACTTCTGAATTAATTAATTTAATCTACAATTATTTATTTTGAATCCAAATTTTGCTCACCCATATTCTAGTATAAACACTTCTCTAATTCACACTCAAATGCATGCATTTTAGGAATTTCCAAATTAGGGTGCCTAATTAGGACAACAAATTGATAAGATCTTAGGTGGGGACAAAAAGAAAGTGACAGAATATATGCATTTTAGGAAATTCCAAAATAGGATGCCTTATTTAGGGATGGGGGGAATAGTAAAACCTAGGTAAACGATTTGCAAATTACTTGTAATTTTAATTATATATGATTTATTTATTGGAGGCAGCCAAGTCAACTTCAGAAAGCGCGTTTGCCGTTTGCGCAAGTCAAACATCAGGACGACGGGCCGGTTCCCAACTGCTGAAATGACCGTCGTACCCTTTTCGGGGGGCAAGTCCTCTTAACTTTGCCTCGGCACCCTCGTATAATTGGAATTTGTTATCTTACACCTTCCGCGTGTGAAAGTGAAACTCATAATTCTCAATTTCAAAACTTTTTCCTGAGATAGGACATTTAAATTTAAATAAATAAAATTTCCAACTTTTCAACCCATCCAGAACATTCAATATATAATTTCTCTAATTTATTTAATTATTTTGAAAGAACTATTTTGTTGGGTCCATATGAATTATTAAAGAGTCCAATTTTATCAAATCATTTTAGTCTATCCACTCATTTTAGCCCCCGCTTGAAAATCACTATCCCATTGTTTGAAAATTTTGACCACTTCACTCAGTTATCATCTTATTTAGCACATCAAATTTATTTAATTAAGTTCATATATAATAATAAATAGAATTTTTTCATTCAATTTTTCTCATATTTAAAATTTTCATCTCAAAATTTTAATATAGAAAAAAAAACTCTAATAATTTTAAAAAGAACATGTATCAAATTATAATTATTGGTGGGTTCGCTCTTTTTTAATTCTCCAACCTATCATACTTAACACATCATAACAATCTAAGGTCTAATAAATAAATTGAAAAAAAAGGAAATAAATTTTTTTTTCAGCCATATTTACTATAATTTCATTCTACAGATAAATCTTAGTTCGACAATTTACCAAACACAACAGCTGAAGTTCGGAATTGCCCAAAACGCGCACTATAGTTTTAGAATTACCAAATCGTGCACGTAATTCCCAAAATACCCCTCTCGCCAAACAGCGTTTTTAATGCAGAGATTCTGCATGCATCCGAGCCACATTTTCAAATCTCGAGCCATTCAAACGAGTCACCAAATTAGCGTTTTCGTGTCTTCAGCTTCCCGGAAATCTTCAAGCAAACAAAAAATTGGAAATTCTTAGACTCCAGTTTTCCTCCTGCAGTGTCATTCCGTTAGCTTCTGAGTTTTTGGATTTCGACGAGACGCTTCGAGGTAATATGATGTCGTCCTCTCATTTAACTAGAGTTTTACCCATTTCTTACTCGGTTGTAGGGTTTCCGTTGAAAGGTGTACATCTCATAAGAGTTTTGTCTACCATTCATTATTGCAGAATGAGTCAAGCATCTGGTTCAACCTCTCCTTCACCGGCGAAGGTAAGTGTCGCATTCCTTGCTTTAGTCGAATATGAAGTATGCCATGTGTTTAAAATGATTTTTCGATTATGGTTTTGGAATGGTTTCAAATATTCAAAAACAAATGGACGATCTTTTTCATGTGTATCTGAATTAGATAAATAGAGCCCTAAAGTTTTTTTAACAGGATTATTGTAAAGCATTGCGGAATCTCTAATTTGTTTTTTATAGTTACAAAATGAATGAAGGAATAAATCAGGTTTTTTAAATTTTGTATTTTCAAATTGTTAGGGAAATAATGAGTGTGCGAAGAAACTCCAATGAACCAGCGTTTTAGGCCACTTTATTGAATTTTTTGGAGGTCCATGTGCCAAAGGAAAACAACATCCGTGTGTTTGTTTACATGAAAGGCACAGCGAGATCATTAAACAAACCTCATTTGCTATTTTTTTGAATATACAAGACATTCTACAAATCCGTGGCATATTGGTCAATATATTTCAAAGTTGAGATTCGACAAGTCAAAGCTTTAAGTTTTCAACTGTGCCAGTTGCTTTCACTAGAAGAGATGTGTCCCTTTTGCTCGGTATTGCAGATAGAGAGGCTTATGTTCCTATGAATTCAATTAATGCATCAGGTGCTCTTTTTAATTCTCAATTCTTCAAAAAAGAACCAACTAGATCGAGGTTAGAGTTTTTGCTTAAAACCTTTTCTACTAGAGTAGAAGTAGATGAAGATGTTTTGGTATTTTGTAAGTTGTATGTTTTGTATATATTTGCTTGTGTGTTGTTCTGTACTACTACATATAAGGTCCCCATAGGTCTTGTAGATATTGTAGATGATTTTGACAACATAGGTAGTTTCAATTGGGTCGAAGTCATCCATCAATTTATGGCTCCACAATTGCCTACTATTGGAGATCTATGTTCATCTACTAATACAGTTGCGCAGAAGTGCCGAATTCCTTACCTAAAGGGATTTGTCGACCTTTTGGCTGTAAGTTCTTTCTTACTAAATTATTTTTTATTTTATATTTACATAAGTATGTAATACTTTGGATATGAGCAGGCTTGGTTTCTGGAACATGTCCCAATCCAGAGACCATACAATACCGAAGGGTCACGAATAAATAAGTAGAGGGCAACTCCTTCACATATTAGCAAGGTGAGGAATTTATATTGCCCCCAGGGCAACGGCGCGACGGTAAGCTACGAAGACCCCCTCTGCGCAGCCAGGGTTCGATTCCGGCCTGGCACCGCGCGCTGCGAGAATAGCGATGCTCGATGTCCTTTCTGTGCAGCGTGGTCGGCCCATTGGCGTAACATGGGCTCTAACGTAGCGGGTCGCACGTCTCCTGATTTACCCTCGTTGACCAGTGGGGACTCTCGTTGAAGGCCTTGGGGCGGGGCCGGTCAGCCATCAGGATTAGTAGGGAAGAGAAATCGTACCTGATACCTGATGTAAATCAAAAAAAAAAAAGGTGAGGAATTTATTGGAGCAAGTCTCACCTGAACAGGTAAATAGAATACCACAACTTAACATTTTTTTATTTTCGTTATCTAAATAATTGTTGATTTTCTGATAGGTCATTGTTGATCTAGTGTGTACACGTAGTGAAAATATATTGCTTGATAAGGTTGACTATTATATTGAAAATACTCCTCATCCAATAGAGACATCATCATCACAAACTATACAAGAAAAATACCCTACTAGTGAATGCCATGAGTGTTTAGTTTATCAGAGACAACTCAAAGAGTTAAGAATGGAAAACATGACACTAACCGAAAGGGTAAAAGAACTAATGGAAATTATAGGAAGAGAAGGTATGGAGGCTGAATCAAATAAGCCCGAAGTTGACCCTCAACCTCAACCGGAACCAATTGCCAGCAGAACAAGACGGTGAGATAGAACCCGCTATGATTACAGGGATACTCCCGTTGATAGTCCACTGTGGGTAAAATTGACACCTCAAAGCAAAAGAAAAAAGACAGAAATTTCTGATGTTGAGTTATTAGAAGGGCAACCTGATAAAGCTGTAAATGAAGCAGAAGTATTTGCGAAGAAAGACAAACAAAAAATTGGTATGGATGAATTGCAAGCGAGGGATACTATCTGTATTGTAGAAGAAGATGAAAAAGATCTTGAGAGGGATGAAGCAATAATTGATAAACTCAACCAAATGAGAATGGAAGCCATTGCGGTTAGTCAGAATACTTTCCAAAATTAGTTTGTGTTATTTTATTTAAATAACTAATATAATTTTTGTATTATAGTATGTCAAGAAAAAATGTAAGATGGCAAAGAACAAAAAACAAGATGCTGATGTGACCTACTTGCTAAAAAGTTTAGAAAAAATAAAGTATGGTAGTTACATCCACCATTACATTCAAAATTTTTATTACAATATTATAAAGTGCAAATATTTAATTACCATTAAATTTGTTTGTAGGCCTATTACAGGTTATGTTTGGGAGGAAGCTCCTTTTTCATTAACTCTGAATTCTTTATACTCTGGAGTTAATGGATCTATTTTCACAGTTGGGGAGGTTATCGATATATTTTGCTCAATTCTTTTTAGGGGGGCCTCCTCTTCATGTAGGTCATATAACAAGTTTGTGTATTGCTCATCCGTGTTCATTGTAAGGAAGTTAAATTATCTTGTATTTTCACGATTTAAAATGTTATACTAACTGTTTAAATATTTTCCTCTACACACAATTATAGTCAGCATTAAGAATGTCGTGGAAGACTGCCACAACACAAATCATAAACACGGACATGAATGATGGAGAGGTTAGATATATTTTTATACCTCTAAATACTGACCAAACTCACTTTCACCTGTTATGTATCGACACAAAAGTAATGACTTTCAATCATTACAACTCCATTTCATATAGTGGAAGATCAAAAGCTGATTTTGAAGCAGTGGTGAGTAGTTTAATTTTTTAAATATGGATATTCCATCAATTTAACTTAGTTATCTGAAAATTAATAGTTATCTTAACTTAGTCATCGTGTAATAATAGGTATCCCAATTTAAAGGATATTCACCTAAGGAGCTTGCAGCAATTCATCCATGTTTACAAGCTTATTACCCCATCGACAGCTGGGTTTCTATTACAACTGATTGTCCCCAACAAGTAGCAAGGTGAAAATACTGAACGTGAAAATTATACTTTTGAATTGAAATATAAAATTTTTCTTTGCATGTTTACAGCAATGATTGTGCCTTCTTTGTGATACAATACATGAGATGTCTGCTTTATGGTGAGAAGATGGACTTCAAACAAGCAGACATGACCAAATTCAGAATAGATATCTCAGTCTCAATTTTAAGGGATGAGTTCTTCCTGATGTTGTAAAATACTAAAATTAAAAATATTAAATTAAATGGACAAATAATTAAGGAAATAATCCTGGAAATTTTTCGGGATTTTTAGGAAATTTTAGGAATTTTTTCGGAATTAAACGGACTCCGTACGAGATTTTTACGGGGATAAAGTAACGGGCTTTAGAGGGGTCTATTTAAAAGGGGATAAATACACGATGGAAAACCTAATTTCTATTTTCTTTTTCTATTTCTTCTTTTCCCCGCATCACTCCTGGTTTTCTGCCACGGCCCCTCCGACGGTTCTCTTCACGCGTCACGACGCCTCTCTTCTCGCCGATTTCTTCCTCGAGTCGCAACCAAGCACCATGTGCGTTTGACCACATCACTGCCGCCATAGAGCACACGCCACGCTCTTCCTTCGCCGTCACGGGTCGCCGGGTGCCACCAGCTGCGTTTTCCGCCATCGCTTTCCCCGGCGCTCTGTCATACCACCGCCGCTTCTTCGCCGGTGGTCGGAGTAGGTAAGGGTTTCTTTTGTGGATTGCTTGGGTTGGTGTTTCATGGTGGGTAGAGAGGGTGTGAGGGTTTATCGAGGTGGTCGCAAGGATTGGCCGCAACAATCTTTGAGAATCGTAAATTGAGTTGGGGATCTAATTTGGGAAAGGATTGGATTAATTTCTAGGAGGGTGAGCTTGATTGGTCGATTTGGGTTGATTCCGTGTTATTCTGACGCGACGTGTTGGAGGATATGGGATTTGGGTGATATTGTTTGATCTTGAGGATATTTTTTTTGTAGGTGATGAATTAGGTTAATTGATTTGGAATTAATTGGGCTAAATTAATTATATGGATATTTGTGGACAAGGAGAATTGGAAATTGGTTTGGGTTAATTGGGTTATGAAGGAATCGATTATGTATTTGATTTATCGGTGAATGGTATTTTGTGCTTAACAATAGTTATGCATTTTGCAGGTTTCGGTCACGAGGTAGGTCTCCGATCGTGACGATCTGGTTCTTTTGAGGATATATTATCAGGCGGGTATTTTGACTTATCTCCTAGATATAGTCAAAAGTTGATATGCTAGTTAGGATAACTTACAATAATTTTTCATGTTTATATGCCTGGTATGCTTTTGGTGCCTACTAGATACATGCATGTGATAGGATATGATTATATTTCCCTGTTTGATTTGAATCATAGTATATGTATTAGGGATATATACATATTGATTGTATATATTATTCGGATAGGTGTTTTGAGTAGGATTTACATACTTTAGTATCATGCATCATTTTCGCATGAATACCGCATACACAGGGTTCCATTATTAAATGTACGGGGAGAACTCATGGCTATACACCACATACCGATGGGTTAGTGGTACATCGAGGTGTGTCCTTTCTGTCAGCTCCGTGGTCCGCCATGGGTAGCGATGAGGCGTGTGGTAGGCAGGATCCCCCTCCGCCTATGACAGGAGATGAGAGCTTAGCACTATTTGGGGCGAGGATAGGTGTATTCCGACAAAGATCCCATCCATTCTTCCAGAGTGATGGCGAGTGCATAGTTGTCATAGCCCTACCCACTTCACCATTGCGTGAGGCTGATCAGCGTGACCATGTCATCAGTTGACCTATGCATTGTATTGTGTCGATTTTTATTGATGCCTTGGATGTGCATATGATTGTCATGTATACAGGATACATGTTTATATATGGTCAGGACTCTATTACTTCTAGTCAGGCACATGCTCCTATTAGAGCTGTCAAACGGGCCGACCCATGGCGGGGCGGGCCAACCCGTCGTAAACTCAATATTTAGCGGAGAGGCGCCGACCCCATCTCAGTTGAGAAATTTCACCCAACCCAACCCACAAGGGTCGGGTTAGCCAACTCAAGGGGCCACACAAATTTTAAAAATATATTTAAAATTACTAAGGTGTTGAGGGCTTGAGGTAATGATTTGTAAGACAGATAGAGTACCATGATTAAAAAAATAAATATTTGAAGTAACTAAAATCTTATAATTGTGATTCAATTATCGACTTACAAAATTAAGTACCGATATTTTTGATTCCTTTCCAATGTTCTAAAATATTTAAATCTTGATAATATGTAAATGTAAATTTTTACTCTTTCAAATAGAGATTCAATTGAGATTTTTTAACTTGGGTAATTATTTGATTTTGATATGTTATTATTTTCTATATTGATTAGAATAGTAGTGACAAGATAATAAAAAGCAATTAGAGTATAAAAAATATTCTTTTGTTCTTTACTCTTAACTTCTTTTATACTTTGTTGAGGTGTATGTGTGATAGAAGAAGATTGTAATGGTGAAAAATTTGTCTTTTGACATTTCTCAACCCATGGCCAACCCGCCCCACTGCAATAACCTGTTTTGATAAAGTTCAACCCAACCCGCTTAAATTGTTTGGCGGGGTGGGCCAACCCGGTGGGCCTAACCCAACTTGACAGCTCTAGCTCCTATATCAGGGTAGGAGATTCAGGTAAGTACAGTCATTTTATATTTCTTGCTTGCATACCCTATTTATGTGAGACTGTACTGGCATGATATTTTTATTGTTAGCTGTACCTTACTTTGCATATCTACTATACCCGCAGAGTTCTTTGAACTCACCCCGTTGATTATATCTATTTCAGGATGAAGCTGTCAGGAGAGTCCAGCTGCCAAACCCCCTCGTCGTGGAAGTGTATTTGGTTGTTTTTGGTTTTGGATATCTTGTTTAGAAGATATATTTAGGATTGGAATTGGATTTATGTATTCATGGATTTTTGGTGTCCTTATGGACCTCTGTTCAGAGTTTTCTTCGGGATTGGATTTTGATTGAGTATTCCTGCCCAGATGGCAGAAGGGGTAGGTTTATATGTGATATACTTTTGATTAGGTCATTTGTTTGTAGGCCTGAGGCCTAATTATTACACTGCGTTTGTTGTTTGGATTCCGGTCATGTTGACCGATGTATAGTGGCCGCGTAGGCCTTGTATGTTAATTGGCATTGTCACCCGTACAGGGGAGATGCTGCCGAATTTTCGTCTGGCGGGGACTCCTTCGGGGCGTGACACAGGATCACTTGGTTACCAGGATTCATAAACTTTAGTACTTAGCCTGGAGGTCTAGAGTTCGAATCCTGGGGAAGGCAAAAACCCACTTCCAGGGGTGGAAAGTCCAGGTGAGTAACGACGGGCCAACAGGGGCGACGGTCGTTGACCAATAGGGGTCACCGAATTCCGCCAACAGGGGCGACGGTCGTTGACCAATAGGGGTCACCGAATTCCGCCAACAGGGGCCCGGTCGTTACAGATGTAATTTTAGAAAAGTTGTGGACTTCAAACTGCATTGTTGTAATTAATGAATTTTGCTAATTTGTAAATGGTACTGCTTTCCATAGATCAACAGTGACTGTAAATTTGTTTATTGTTTGTGTTTGAGCTTTAATAAATGTTATATAATATATTGTTGAATACTTTGATGGTGCTAGCAATGAAATCCCAGGAACACAATGGTCCTGGGATTTAATTTTCCAGCAACACGTTCAAATTCAAACTGGTTTAGATCCAAAAAAAGTGGTCCTGGGAATTAAAGTCCCAGGAACACAGTGGTTTTGGGATTTTAATTCCCAGCACTACGTACAATTTCGAACTGACCGAGAAATACGGTGGTGTTGAGAATTTAACTCTCAGGAACACACTGGTGCTGGGAATTAAAGTCCCAGCACCACGTACAATTCGAACTGGGCAAGGAATAAGGTGGTGCTGGGTATTAAATTCCCAGGAACTGAATGGTTCTGAGATTTTAATTCCCAAGACTACGTACAATTTCGAATTGGCCGAGGAATACGGTGGTGCTGGTAATTATAATCCCAGAAACACAGTGGTCCTGGGAATTTATTTCCCAGGACCACGTACAATTTCGAAATGGCCGAGGAATAAGGTGGTCCTGGGATTTCAATTCTCAGGACCATGTACAATTTAGAACTGGCCGGGGAACACACAGTGGTCCTGGGATTTCAATTCCCAGTACCATGTACACTTTCAAACAACCCGAAAATAAGGTGGTGCAGGCAATTATAATCCCAGGAACACAGTGGTCATGTGTAGGGTCATCAATGGGTTTTGGCCGAAACCCATTGATGGACCTTGAGGAGTCCAAGTTCCGAAATCTTGACATGAACTAAAAGACCTAACAACTTCAAATGTTGTTGTGTCGACGAAACTTTGTTCTGATCCACCTACCTCCCAGTTTCGGCCGCGTGCCACGTGGCACGGGGCCTGATTTCTGAAATATGGCTGTGTAAACCTAATCAAACCTTGAATATCAGAAATTTTGGACACGGTACACAGAGGGGCACTTCCCAGACCCAGTGGACTTGGATTGGATCGAAGATGAGCTGAGTAGGGCCATAAATGAGTTTTGACCGAAATCCATTGATGGACCTAGAGGAGTCCAAATTCTGAAATCTTCACATGGACTGAAAGACCTAAGAGCTTCAAATGTTGTTGCTTGGAGGAAACTTTCCTCTGATCCTCCTACCTCGATTTAGTGCACGTGTGCCCACGTGTACGGTCAATTTCTAAAAATTGGTACATGTAGACCTAATCCTACCTTGGAAATCAGAAATTTTGGACACGATACACAGACAGGTACGTCCCAAAGCCACTGGAGTTGGATTGGATGGGAGATGAGGTGAATAGGCCCATCAATGGGTTTTGGCCGAAACCCATTGATGGACCTACAGGAGTCCAAATTCTGAAATCTTGACATAGACTGAAAGACCTAACAACTTCAAATGTTGTTGTGTCGACGAAACTTTGTTCTGATCCACCTACCTCCCAGTTTCGGCCGCGTGCCATGTGGCACGGGGCCTGATTTCTGAAATATGGCTGTGTAAACCTAATCAAACCTTAAATACCAGAAATTTTGGACACGGTACACAGAGGGGCACTTCCCAGACCCAGTGGACTTGGATTGGATCAAAGATGAGTTGAGTAGGGCCATCAATGGGTTTTGACCGAAACCCATTGATGGACCTAGAGGAGTCCAAATTCCGAAATCTTCACATGGACTGAAAGAACCTAAGAGCTTCAAATGTTGTTGCTTGGAGGAAACTTTCTTCTGATCCTCCTACCTCCCAGTTTCGGCCGCGTGCCACATGGCACGGGGCCGGATTTCTGAAAATTGGCTGCGTAGACCTAATCCTGCCTTGGAAATCAAAAATTTTGGACACGATACACAGAGGGGCACGTCCCAAACCCACTGGAGTTGGATTGGATCGGAGATGAGGTGAATAGGGCCATCAATGGGGTTTGACCAAAACCCATTGATGGACCTACAGGAGTCCAAATTTCGAAATCTTGACATGGACTGAAAGACCTAACAGCTTCAAATGTTGTTGTGACGACGAAACTTTGTTCTGATCCACCTACCTCCCAGTTTCAGCCGCATGCCACGTGGCACGGGGCCTAATTTCTGAAATATGGATGTGTAAACCTAATCAAACCTTGAATATCAGAAATTTTGAACACGGTACACAGAGGGGCACTTCCCAGACCCAGTGGACTTGGATTGGATCGAAGATGAGCTGAGTAGGGCCATCAATGGGTTTTGACCGAAACCCATTGATGGACCTAGAGGAGTCCAAATTTCGAAATCTTCACATAGACTGAAAGACCTAAGAGCTTCAAATGTTGTTGCTTGGAGGAAACTTTCCTCTGATCCTCCTACCTCCCAGTTTCGGCCGCGTGCCACATGGCACGGGGCCGGATTTCTAAAAATTGGTTGTGTAGACCTAATCCTGCCTTGGAAATCAGATATTTTGGACACGATACACAGAGGGGCACATCCCAAACCCACTGGAGTTGGATTGGATCGAAGATGAGGTGAATAGGGCCATCAATGGGTTTTGACCGAAACCCATTGATGGACCTACAGGAGTCCAAATTCCGAAATCTTCACATGGACTGAAAGACCCAAGAGCTTCAAATGTTGTTGCTTGGAGGAAAATTTCCTCTGATCCTCCTACCTCCCAGTTTCGATCGCGTGCCATGTGGCACGGGGCCGGATTTCTGAAAATGTGGTGTTGGGAATTTTAATCCCAGAAACACAGTGGTCCTGAAAATTTAATTCCCAGCACCACGTTCATTTAAGCCAGAAATAAGGTGGTCTTTGGGAATCTTAATTCCGAGAACACAAGGTCTGCAAGTGAATTCCCGGACCACGCATGCTGAATCGCCAAGAAAAATGTGGTCGAGAATTTAAATCCCAAGAACACAGTGGTCCTGGAAATTCAATTCCCAGCACCACGTCCATTTTCGAACTGGCCGAGAAATAAGGTGGTGCTGGGAATCTTAATCCCAGGAACACAGTGGTGCTGGCAAGTGAATTCCCAGCACCACGATACACATTCGAACTGGCCAAGAAAAAATGTGGTGCTGGGAATTTTAATCCCAGGAACACAGTGGTCCTGGAAATTTAATTCCCAACACCACATCCATTTGCGAACTAGCCGAGAAATAAGGTGGTGCTGGGAATCTTAATCCCAGGAACACAGTCTTCGTAAGTGAATTCCCTCACCCACGCATGCTGAATCGCCGAGAAAAATGTAGTGCATCGGGAATTTAAATCCCAGGAACACAGTGGTCTTGGAAATTTAATTCCCAGCACCATGTCCATTTGCGAACTGGCTGAGAAATAAGGTGGTGCTGGGAATCTTAATCCCAGGAACACAGTGGTGCTGGCAAGTGAATTCCCAACACCACGTACAATTTCGAACTGGCCGAGAAAAAATATGGTGCTGGGAATTTATATCCCAGGAATACAGTGGTCCTAAAAATTTAATTCCCAACACCACGTCCATTTGCGAACCTGCGAAGAAATAAGGCGGTGCTGGAAATCTTAATCTCAGGAACACAGTGGTGCTGGTAAGTTAATTCCCAGCACAACGCATATTCAATCGCCGAGAAATAAGGTGGTCTTTGGGATTTTTAATCCCGGGAACCAATAGTCTGGAAAATAAATTTCCCGGCACCACGTCTGATTTAATCGACGATAAATAAGGTGGTGCTGACAATTTTAATCCCAGGAACACGATGGTCCGGGAAATTTAATTCCCAGCACCACGTACAAATCCCATCACAAAATCATAAAGTTGAAGTGGTTCACATATTTAACAAAGTATATATATTCCATAATTGTACAGATACTACACAGATTGCAAACACTTTTGCAGCTGACTAATGACTTTTACAGGCAGGCACCTTGGTGTAGTTATAAATCTAAAACTCTGTATAGTCTTATAACATATCCCACAATACAGCACAGTCATAATGGCAAACAAAAATGTGAGCTGCGCATTATTCTATTCCCCACCACGAATCTGAAGCTCCTCATATTTTGCTGTCTGAATCTTTTAGGGTACCCAAATAGTAGACTCTCAATGTATCGTATTATAAAAAATACGCAATCGTAGCTGTAAAAAAATATAAATTATTAGTCCATTGCTAGCTTATAAAATATGGTATTTACAAAGATTATTAAATGTCTTACGAAGAGCTTTGTTTGGGACCCTGGACTCGATGCACGGAAAAGTTTGCATTAGAAATTTTATCAGCCAGGCCAGGATGCCAGTTATCATAATACGAAGGGTGGATCTTTTTAAAGAATTCAACCTGGGACCCAAATAAATGCTATGAATCCTCCATACACAAACGGTTTATTTAACTGAATTAAAATCTAATGCTTACTGTTTCTTCAAATTGAGTAGTGTAAGCCTTCCTGACGAACAAGGAGTTGTAGTGGATAAACTCTGAATTTTCCAAGTCGATCACTAGTAGGTGGCAGTGCTCGTCACGGATTATTGGACAAAATATGTATCTGATTGGATTTCCTGGGGTTTTAAAAGTTTGCTCGAATACTTGGGCGTACATAATATTAAACATATCCTGTGTATAACAAAATCTGTCAAAACACCGAAGCTGTAAAGTTTACAATTCCATCCAAAAGGCCCAAAAACTTATCGGGAATCCAGCCCCACAGAATATTGAGTTATAGTACACCTTATCAGTCACCTTGCACTCATCAGCTAAGACTGAAAAATATGCACTTATGCAATCCCCATGTGTCAAAACATTCCAATCAAATATTGTAAGGAAAGAGTCCATGTATAAGTTAATAGCATCGGTCTTCCACACTGGTCCTGATACTGTCACACTACACAAGGAAAGGGTTATTAGCAACTCTCAAAAAATAAGAAGACTGTTATAAACAAAGAATATAAGACTGTCTTACTCTATTTTTTTTAGTTTCAATAAACACTCCCCGACTGTTGGATCCATCTTACCGGTGAATTCTTTATAAGCTTGTTGTATACAAAATAAAACTGTACAATTTCAGAAATATTTTGTGCGAAAAATAGGACTGGACAGGATAACTTATGTTCACCTCCAATATCCTCTCCTTGACTTCGTCGAGTGTTGGTTGTTTGTCCGTGGAGACTTGTGTGCCAGTATCTAATATTTTGGGTTCACCCTCCTCAGTAATTGATTTCCCTTTTTTATCCTGGCCTAACTCCTGCTCAATATTTGGCTCTGCAGGAGAGATATTAGGGTCTACTGAGGGATACTCAATAGCCTTGCTGGGGACAATTTGAGTTTCAACTCTCCTTCTTTTAGGGATGTTAGAAAACCATGCAGGAGGGAGGCTTCTAAGGTTAGGGGGTGATACACCGTGAAGAGCCCTCTTCCGCACACAAACCTTTCGCCTAGTGTATGCAGAAGAAGGTTGTTGGGTCTGTACAACTTGTATAAACTGTGATTGAAACCCCTTTACATCCCGGGATTATAAATTCAGCTGAAGCTCCAGTATTAAACTGTCCTTTTCAGCAATTAATGCTTCTTTTTCAGAAATTATATCATCCCTTTCACTTATCTCGTTGTCCTTCCTGTTCCTGACCTCCTCTAACTCTTGAAGAAGCTCCTGTATTTTCCTTTCTTGTTGTTCGATGGTCGCTTCCTTAAGTAGGGAGGTGCTTTCAAAGTTACACCTTGCTTCAACTAGCTTGGTGCTTAGAGTAGAAAGAATTTCTGCATTCTCCTGGCATACTGGACACGTCATTCCTCTTGCGTCCACCTGAGTTTGGGGTTGAGGAGTTGATGCAGAAAATCTAGGTGGGGAAGCGGTGTGTACCAGATGCAGGCTGAATTAGATCGACAATGATTTTATCGGGTACGAGACCATCTACCATCTTCTTAACGACCCTTACATTTGTGGAACTCCACCTCCATCTCAGCATTCTTGGCAAAACATGAGGGTCGTGTGGAGGTAGGATACACAAATGCTCACACATCCATACCTGGAATGACAAGATTAGTTGTTAATAGACAGATTGATCTATACTATTTGCGGAACACATAAAATATATTCACTCACAGCCAATAAGTGTGTGAAACCCTTAAGCATTGGTCTCGTAGATCCACCGGCGACCTCTGCTTTTGGTCGCAATGTGACTCCATTTGAGGAGCCATGTACGTATAAAGTGCTTCGCACCAATTGTACCTGCCTAAGTTATCAAAATCCTCTACACAATCTATAAGTGATCGCATAGGTATTCTAGGCTTACTGCTGGTGGTAGTAAAAAACACACAAGAGAAAAAATATAAAATAAACAACTGACAATAAACTTTTGCAGATCCTAAATTATCTGGAGATCTGGAAGTCTTCAATAAATCCTCCAGATGCTTGTTAGAGCAATCAGCTTCCACGAAATATTGCAAATATAGCTGTCCAGAGGGAGCTTCATTATTCATAGGAACTTCAAGTCCATCATCTGGTAGACCAAGGATGAGGGAGACATCCGTCTTTGTGAAATGCAATTTCTTGTCGTGGAATATAAAACATTTCTCCCTGCAGTCCCAATTATCAAACATATTTTGAACGAGGGGTCTGACATGGGTAATATCTGGAATGTCCAAAACCCACGCAAAGGGGGAGCTCCGAATAAGCGTTTCTTCTTCCACACTCGGCGGCACATTTGCAATAAATTTTTTAAACTGTGAAACGTTGTTTTTCCAGTTCATTTTCTTGGTTCTTCCTCGCATCAACGCATGGGTTCTTGTAGAAGTATCGCTTGATGATTCACCAGTTGAAGCCATCGTTAACTGAGAAACATTCCTTAGGTTACGAACCAAATGCATTGTAATACGACGATTTTAAACTAATAGATGAAATGGATTGAAACATGTGTGATGATACAAACAAACGTTACGTCTGCTCAAATGGTAAACCCTAAAACCCTAAACCCTATCAGGCCCGAGTTTAAACAACATCGTGCACGAAAAATTGCAAAACCCTAGATAGATCGGAAGAAGCGATAGCGACACCGAATTTAAGAAATCTACAAAACTTACTTAGGTCGAAAATAGCGTTCAGATGGTGTTGAGATGTTTGAACTCGCACCGGGGAGTTTGAACTGGCACCGGGGGATTTTAACTGGCACCGGAGAGTTTGAACTGGAACCGGGGAGTTTGAACGGACACCGGAAAGTTTGAACGGCCACCGGGGAATGAAAGCGCAATTCCACGAGAGACAGAACGCAAGGAGCGACAAAGAAATGAAATATGGTGTTGAGATGTTTGAACTTCCACCGGGGAGTTTTATATTAACGGCTCGGGTGCAGTCGGACAGATTTAGATTACAATTTTGTAAAATAGCGTAACAAATATTTTCATTACAATTCTGCAAAATAGCTTAACATTAACATTAAAATTAACATTAACATTAACATTGTTTCCTTTACAAATATTTACACAACCACTATTTGCACTTAGGAATTAGTAGGCGGTGACATTCTACAAGACCTCCTATTATGCCCAAGCTGTTTGCATCTGCTGCATTTATTTTTCACCCTCCCAGTATGTTTAGACTCAATGCGTGCCTTTTTTCTTCGCCCGGGCTGCACAAGGCTACGAGGAGGTAGAACTCTGAAAATTTTGTCACCATTAGGCCAAAATTTCTTGCTTCGACATGGGTAAATAAGATCCATGTAAGTGGCCTCCCAGGTTTCCCTTAGAAAATAATGCTCGCAATAACGGTATGGATCCATGTTCCGATATATGATGACTGCAATAGCATGCGAGCAAGGAATTCCTGAAATTTGAAACTCACCGTAGATGCAACTTCGCCTATCCAAATCAATAATATACGAAGAAGCTATTGTCTGTACTTCCATTTCCGTTTGTGAGTATGGGAATACCGAATATAATCGAGTTTTTTCTCTCCTCTCATCAATCTCTTTAATGACATAAGGTGTTAGAAAACCTGACCTTTTTGAAGATTCTTCCCTACGGTTATAGAACCATTCAACAACCTTTCTTCTAGTGTTGTCAATTAAACTGGTGATGGGGAGTTCACGTGTTTCCTTGAATAATACATTTAAACTCTCAGAACAATTAGTGGTTAACATTGTGTACCTCCTCCCAGGAAAGTGTGCATTGACCCATCTTTTTGGATCGATCTTTTGTAGCCACGCATATACATCCTTGTGTTTGTCATGCATGTTCTGCATTAATCGATCAAACTCCACTCTTGTATTGGCTCTTGTTGCTGCCCAAAATAAACCTAATGAGGATCTATCCCGGGTATCTGTCACCACGTTACAAGACAAGTGATAGCAACAAAAAGCATGATGGGCAAATGGATACACTTTGTTAACTGCTGATATAATCCTCTGATGTCTATCCGATACAATGCTCAACGACTCTGGAAGGACAGCAAGGAATGTCTTTACATGATCCAAAAACCACTCCCAGGCAGATCCACATTCAACTTCGACAATTCCAAATGCAACTGGCATAATTTTTGCATTGTCGTCAACGGCAGTAGCCATTAGCAAAACACCAGGATACTTTCTAGTGATATGTGTAGCATCAATTCCAATTAGTTTTCGTAAATAAGACCTGAATACTCTTCCACAAACACCAAATGCCCAAAAACATCTCTGGAATTGATTTTCACCATTTTTTAGTACTGCAACATATGTATCAGGATCTCTAACTCTTAACTCACGCAAGTACATTGGAAGATCAATATATGCCTGATCAAAATCACCTACCACTCTTTTTAATGCTTTCTGTCTGGCTGTGTATGCTTTCTTGTATGAAATGTTAACACCAAACCTAGCTTGCATTTCTCTTTGAATTGAACTTGGTTTGTAATCATCAGAAGTAGCTAACCGTCCTACAATCTGGTTTGCTACAAATGTGGATGTGCAAGCATGGTGATCTGCTGTTTCCCTAACACTGTCACATTTATGCTGCTTTACATATTTTGTGACAGTGAACTCCACGTCTCCACTTGCAACTAGACTCCATGAACAAGGCTGCCTAAAGCAAATAACTTTAATTCTATGAAGTCTGGTGTCAACTAGCTTGTATCTGAAGTTTTTTAGCATCGTATGCCTTATTAGTGCATCTTTAAACTCTTGTCGAGAGGAAAAAACTTGTCCAGTGAAAAATTCATTTGGATCTGATGAACTGACATCTGCCAATACTCTTATTTGTGGATTTAAAACATAGGGATCATCAGCAATTGGGAACACTTCCTCTAAGTCACTGTACTCATCTGAGTTTAACTCACCTTCTTCATGTTGGATATCATCAGCTAAGAATTCTTTCGAAGGATTTGTATATTCTAACTCTTCTATCGCATGTATATCACTTACCTCCTCTTCACTCCAAGTTTGTTCAAAATATTCATGATCTACTGTGGTAGCAGTGACAAACTCTTCTTCGAGTATGGAAGAAGCTTCTCTATTTATATCAAGGTGTTGATCACTGTTAATTCTTCTCCCCACATCAGTAAACTGAGATGAAGATGGAATATTACTTGGGGACAGATTTATGGAATCTTGATCATCTAACTCTCTATCCTTCAAATTTGATTCAATTGTTTCCAAAAATGTTAACACTTCATCAGGAAGGGGGTCGTCCCTGCAAATGTTTTTAAAATCAACACTATTATATGTAGTGTGCTAGGCAAGTAGGCTGAATTTTTTTAACTAGGCTTTACAAGCCTGAAGACAAGTGGAGGATGAGAGTTTACGGTTAGGTTTCCCAATTATGCACTTAACTAATTAGAACATTTGATGTTGATAGGACCATCAATGGGTTTTTACCGAAACCCATTGATGAACCTTTCAATCTTGAAATTATGAATAGTTTATATGGAATGGAAGAGGAAGACATTTACAGGGTTTATGCGCAGAGGGATACTTAGTTCCCACACTCCTACCGGCAGTTATGGGTGCGTGCCAATTGGCACGCAGCATGCCAATTGGCACACTCGTCTGAATGTTGGCACAGAGCATTAATTTTCATAACTACTGTTTGGGAGCCTAAGGAAAGGTGGAGAATGATAGTATAGGCCACGCTTGCACTCGACCCGCCTAGAGGACTTTATTTATCTCCAATATAAATTGACAGCACCACTATTTTTCTCGGCCAGGTTCCCTCTCCATGGTGCTGGAAATTTATATCCCAGGCCCACGGTGGTGCTGGGATATAAATTCCCAGCACCACCATTTATCTCGACCAGTTTCATCTCCCTGGTGTTGGGATTTTTAAACGCAGAACCACTGTGTTGCTGGGGTTTCAGTTCCCAGCACCACCAATAATTCTGACAATTTTATGTACATGGTGCTGGAAATTACATTCCCAGCACCATGGTGTTGTAACGCCCGTAAAATTCCTAGCAATTTTACAAGAATTTTTGGCTTGATGATCATGGGCTTTATGTGGGGTTTTTTCCAAAAAAATAAAAGAAATAAGCCAAAAGGGGGTGCAAGGCCTAGGAATTGAACTCCAAACCTCTAGAGATAGCCAAACCCTATAGATGCACCCACTAACCAAAAGCCCAATAGGACTACATCATTAGATGAAAGGGGGGGGGATTATAGATAAGGGAGATAAAGGTAAATGAAGAGGCATGGAAGAAGAGAAGAGAAACTTCTCTTCCTCCCTTTATAAAGAAGAGGGAAGGTTCTAATTTGCCACTTCCTCTCTTCTTCTTCTTCTTCTCACCGAAATCAAGCTCCTTCTCCACCCCTTGGCCGAAACTCCTCCAAGCAAGAAGAAAGGGCTAGGTTTTGTGTTAGGTTATCTTCTTCACACTACAAGCAAAGCAAAGGATGTAAGTATCCCTCACCGCATCGAGTAGTAGCTTCGATTGCTATTTTGTAAAAGAAACCCATATGACATATTGCCAAAATGAAGTTTGGGTGTTTGATTGAAAGTCTATATCATGTTTGTAAGAAGAAGATGTTGTTAGTGACTAGATGATGATGTTAGGATGGAAAGAGGGTTTAGGTTAAAGGCTAACCCTAATAACCACTAAAGTCTATTAGCCATGATTTAGGGTTCAATGAGGCTCTATGCCATGTTTTTTTTATAACTAGATGATGATGCTAGGATTTAAAATGGATTAGGACCAAAGTTAACCCTAATAGCCACTAAGGTTCATTCGGCCAACCTATGATTTAGGGTTTCCATGAAGTTATATGCTATGTCTAGTAACTAGATGAGGAGGTTAGGATGGAAAAAGGTTTAGGTTAAAGGTTAACCCTAGTAACCACTAAAGCCTATTCGCCAAGCCATGATTTAGGGTTTCCATGAAGTTATATGCTATGTTTAGTAACTAGATGATGATGTTAGGATGGAAAAGGGTTTAGGTTAAAGGTTAACCCTAGTAACCACTAAAGCCTATTCGGCCAAGCCATGATTTAGGGTTTCCATGAAGTTATATGCTATGTTTTTTTGTAACTATATGATGATGTTAAGGTTTAAAATGGATTAGGTCAAAAGTTAAACCCAAAGGCCAACAAGGACCATTCGGCCATCCCTAGATATTGATGACCCAATGAGGTTTCAATCCATGTTTTGTAGGGTTATGATGTTGTTGTTATGTTTAATGAATTAGGTTAAAGGCTAACCCCAAAAGCCCTACATGGACCATTCGGCCACCATAAACTTTGGGTGATTAGATGAAGTCTAATTCATGTTCTATATGCATATGAAGTTGTTGCGATGAATTAGGTTAACATGTGTTTTATGTTGGGTGAATTCATGTTGACTTATGATATTAAATGATGCTAAATGAGGATAATATGTTATAGTTTAGCATTTACTTACTTTGATGCCATGCCTTATGCCATGCCTTATGTGTATTGTGATATCTAAGATGTGATATGAAATGAAGTATGCTATGCTATATTAATGAAATGAAGCATGATGTGTTATGAAATGAAGTATGCTATGCTATGTTAATGAAATGAAGCATGATGTGTTATGAAATGAAGTATGTTATGCTATGTTAATGCAATGAAGCATGATGTGTTATGAAATGAAGTATGCTATGCTATGTTAATTAAATGAAGCATGATGTGTTATGAAATGAAGTATGTTATGCTATGTTAATGCAATGAAGCATGATGCGTTATGAAATGAAGTATGCTATGCTATGTTAATGAAATGAAGCATGATGTGTTATGAAATGAAGTATGTCATGCTATGTTAATGAAATAAGCTATGTTGTACAAATAAGCATATAAGTATTTTACCTTCTGCATGGCTTGTACCAATACCTTAACAAGGTCCAAGAAGGGATGGGCTCCTAAGATGCCCTAGGTCGATGGAATAAGACTCGGGCCTAGGATGGGCTTTTATGTATGATTGCTCCTAGGTCGATGGAATAAGATTCGGGCCTAGTACGGGATGGGCTCCAAGATGCCTTAGGTCGATGGAGTAAGACTCGGGCCTAGGATGGGCTTCTACGCTATGACGATTGCCCCTAGGTCGATGGAATAAGACTCGGGCCTAGAAACCTATTAGGTTCGAGACTTGCTACCTCGGGCCTATTTAGGGATGCGCGCTATGATAATGAAGAAGTGGTACAATGCCGGGCCCAAATATGTTGAGATTTATGTTTACGTACCTAAAAATATATGTTTTCAAAGCATCCTGCATATGTTTACCTGCTGATTGTTATGTTTACATGCTTATGTTATATACATTACATGTTATGTTTGATGATATGATATGATGTTATGTTTACATGTTATACCTGATGATATGATATGATGTTTATGTTTACATGTTATACCTGATGATATGATATGATGTTATGTTTACATGTTATGTTTGATGATATGATATGATGTCTATGTTTACATGCTTATGTTTCCATGTTTTGTTTGATGATATGTTAGGAATGTTTACATGCTTATTTTATATACGTTTCACTTTATGTTTGATGATATTCTATGATGTTTATGTTACTAAGTTACATACGATGCATGTTATGTTGGTTAAGCATATATTCATGTTATGTCGCTAAGTTATGGATGATACATGTTATATTTACTTATGTTACTTATGCTACATGTTAAGTTGATGATGCCACGTATGTTACATATTATATTGCTTATATGTCATGAATGCTACATGCCATGATTAACGTCGATGTATGGTTTTTGTGAGTAGAGGATCTTACTAAGCCTATGTGCTTATAGTTTATCTTTCCTCGTCTCTTTGCGGATAAGGGTAAGGGATGGATAAACTAATGGGAGCAGCAGGAGGGGCCAAATGTGTGGTAGTGGCATGGTGGAGAAGATCAGTTAGGTCTACATATATATGTGTTTACCTATGATGATGATGTCTATGGATGTCCTTATTATGCACCTTATGATGGTGTCGTTAAGAACTTGAACTAAGCACTAAGTACCTATCTATGTTATGATGCATGTTCTATGCTAATAAGAAGAAGTAAAGAAGAAGTATCTATATATGCTATGATGCATGCTCTATGTGAAGAAGAAGAAGTATATATATATATATATATATATATATATATATATATATATATATATATATATATATATATGTCAATGCATGTTTATGTTTTAAAAAGAAAAAAAAAATGTCTAAAGTCTTCCGCTGTAAGAATTAAGAAGTATGCATAAAGTCTTCCGCTGTATGTAATGTAAGTATGTACGGTCGCGTCACGCGCCGCCCCTTCGGACATTCAGGGTCTGGAAAAGGGCGGGCGTTACAGGTGTTGCTGGGAGTTTTAATCTCATTACCACGGTGGTGCTGGGATATAAATTCCCAGCACCACCATTTATCTCAACCAGTCCAATGCCAATGGTGCTGGGAGTCTTAATCACAGGACCACAGTGTTGCTGAGGTTTCAAATCCCAACACCACCCTTAATGTCGACAACTTATATCTCCCTGGTCTAGTGAATTAGATTACCAGCATCATGGTGTTGCTGGGAGTTTGAATCTCATTACCATGTTGCTGGGATATAAATTACCAGCACCACCATTTATCTCGACAAGTTCATTCCCCATGGTGCTGGGAGTTTTAATCGCAGGACCACAGTAGTGATGATATTTCAATTGCCAGCACCACCTTTTATCCCGAACTGTTGAACGTCGATGGTGCTGGGAGTTTTAATCCCAGCATCACGGTGGTGACGATATTTCAATTCCCAGCACCAGATTTTATTTCAAATTTGTTGAACCTTAATGGTGCTGAGAATTTGAAGCTCAGGACCACGATGTTACTGGGATTTAAATTCCCAGCATCACTTTTTATCCAGACCAACCAGCTTCAATCTCCCATGGTGCTGGGATTTAAAATTTTAGGGAGAGGGTGGTGCTGGAATTTCATTGCCAACACCACCTACTCTCTCGGACAGATTGAATCTCCTAGTGCTGGGAATATCAATCAGGGAACTTCAGTAATCGTGGGATTTAATTAAAAGCATCACCTTTTAAGTTAGGTGAAATTTGTTTAGGTGGCGACAAAACTTGGTTATGAATCTCCTGCATAGCAATTATGGGTGCATTGGTCTACTTTGGTATGATATGCCTACCTCGTATTTATGGGTGTGTGGCAACCTTGGTTATACAACCACCTACAATGCATTTATTAACCTCATAGCGGTCTTAAGAATAAAAACACATACATACATGATAATACTCTGTGAAGCGCCTGGTGAGTGAGCTGCGCCAACTTCTGGCTTAACTGCTGATATATTCGTGGGAGCAGTGATGTCGTTGATAACTACTAGGGTTTCATCAAAAATGGTGTTGCTCAGTTGGTTTGCGGAGGAAAGCTGCGTGTGGTGCTCATCAACAGTATGAAGCTGGCGCTCCCACGCGGCTGGAAGAGACGTTTGGATGGCTCGGGATTTCCAGTTGTGCCTCGGATGGATGTAAATCTCTCTCTGCATTAAATTGCAACCTGTTTGGCGGGAGAGGTATTTTGGGAATTACGCACGCGATTTGGTAATTCTGAAACTATAGTGCGCGTTTTGGACAATTCCGAACTTCAGCTGCTGTGTTTGGTAAATTGCCGATCTTAGTTACTCACTAAGACTAAGTTAATAAACACCTTCAAAAACTTTAAATTTATATCTTATACTTCACTTAAATTATTGTTAGATTGAATTATCACTAAATATTGACATTTATTTCATATATCATTAAAAATACAATTAACATTAAACCATCATAAAAGAAATATAAATATGATATCAACTTTATCATGGAAATTCTTATTAAGGTTTTGATTTGCATAGGATGAATTTAATAGAAGTTTATTGTAAAAAGAAATTGATCTTGTATTACTAGGTAGAGATAATCAAGGATAATATGAATAATTTTGAAACTTAAAAAAAAAGTTAATGAAATTTGGGTGTATTTTGCAAAATCTAACAATAAATGAACTCCAGGTAGCTAATTCAAATTATTTCGCTTGGTAAATCTAATTTGTACGGGGTTCATAATGCAAATTTTGGAGCTGCATAAGAGTGAACAAGAGAGCTCTTTTTTTTATCTTTATTTCGTCGTCGTTTCGTCCACTTCCTCTCATGCCAATTCGCTATCGAGCAGGCGGATTTGATGGGTATTTGATTTCTCGATGGGTTCCTGCTTCCGCTTTCCATTACCTCGATCTTTTCGCTCTTCCTAGTTCTTTATTATCCATCTCGTCTTCTTCGAGTTACCTTTTCCGTTGAAAATTGCGAGTCTTTTTTGCTGTTCTTGTGTAGTTTCACTATCATTCCTTAAAAAAAGATTCAAGTTTTCCAGCATTTTTTACCTCTATCGATCATTTGTTCCTGTTATTGGTTTACCAGTTCTGATTTTTTACTTGTGTTTCTGAATTGGGAAGCTTTTTCTCCCTCTGTGGTTGCGGATCCTTGCTGGGATTGTGGTGTTGTAGCGGTGAGGTTTGAGCTGCTTGTAGATCTTGGATGCTCATTGAGTGTCTCCCAAATCGGATGCTGAAGAGCAAGATAGGGGGGATTTGACCGGCGGATCTCATGGGCAATACATGCGTTGGGCCGAGCCTGACGAAAAATGGTTTCTTCCAATCAGTTTCAGCTACCATTTGGCGCCCCCGATCCGAGAACGAGCCCCTCCCGCCGGCCGTCGGCATCGATTCCGCGAAATCTTCTTCAGTAGTCGCCACTGATGCTCCCGAACCCATCAAGATCGACGGAGCCGTTTCGAAGCCCTCAAAAGTCCCCGAAGTAGTTGGGAAAGCGGTGCCGGCGGATTCTTCGAAGAAGCCGACCCAGTTCAAGAGAATTGAGAGCTCCGCCGGCCTTCAGGCTGGATCAGTGTTGAAGCGCAAGACCGAGAACTTGAAGGAGATTTATAGCTTAGGAAGGAAGCTTGGCCAGGGACAATTCGGTATCACATTTTTGTGTGTGGAGAAGACAACTGGAAAGGAGTACGCTTGCAAATCGATCTTGAAGCGGAAGCTGGTCACCAAGGATGATGTCGATGATGTGCGAAGAGAGATCCAAATAATGCACCACTTGTCCGGCCACCCCAGTGTCATCTCCATCAAAGGGGCTTACGAAGACGCAGTGGCAGTTCATTTGGTCATGGAGCTGTGTGCAGGTGGGGAGCTCTTCGATAGGATCATCCAGAAGGGTCACTACACAGAGAGGAAGGCCGCAGAGCTCACGAGGGTGATCGTTGGAGTAGTAGAAGCTTGTCATTCCATGGGCGTCATGCACCGGGATCTCAAGCCAGAAAACTTCCTTTTTGTAAATCAGATGGAGGATGCTCCACTTAAGACCATTGACTTTGGATTGTCAATATTCTTTCGACCTGGTAATATTTCTTTCCTTCTACAAATGAACTCCTGGGAGTACTCCTGTTTGTTGATTTTGCAAATAAGCATTTTAGATAAATTCAGATTCATCCTTGATTGAGCATGCGTTAAAAGTTGAACTCAGATCGACATCGAACAAAATGGAGGAGAATGTATGAATCTGTTTGTTGATATCCTGAGTTTCTAACTGGTTAGGTTGGGCCATTTAAAACAAAATTCTGTTAATTTTCATTTGCAAGGTGGATGCTCATAGTTCATCAGCAAGCTGTCATATTTCATAATCAGTTGAGTTGCTATATGAATCATTTGTGCACTTGTGCTGATTGAGCATGATATTATTGCACAAAGCTCATAAGAGATTGATAATTGTAACTTATAAGTATATTTCCTAAAAGAAGTTTTTAGAAACATAGTGGTGAATGTTTCAGGTAATCTCAAGTTAGTATCAATCTTAAGTCTTAGAGAGAATAAAGGGCTATCCAAATCAGTTGTCCACTCACTCTTTTATACATTCTTGGTTTTTATTCCACTAATGACTAAAAACATTCCACAAAAATTTTGAATTGTTTCTCTGATTGTTAGGAAAACTTGTCGGCTTATCACGCTATAACATGACAAATCAGAAAATAAGTAGCATGAGAGTGATGTTTGCCCTGACAAATGTGTCATCATAAGAAGATGGTGCACAAACTACATTAGTCATGATATTTTTTACTTCAAAAGTGAACATCAAGGATGGCTCAAGATGGAAGTTACAGGTAAATATAGGTCCAATTCACATCATTGCATCAAAGATAATTCTGCAAATTTCCTTCTTGGATGCTCATCTTTATTTCTGCTTCATAATAGTCGATTGGTACTTGGTCTATGTGAGTCAACTTGACATTAAAATTTAAATTATTGAACAAGAAGTTCAAGACAAGATCACTCGATCAATCTCCATATACGGTCTTGTTTATGCCTCTGATAAGTCTGTCATGTATACCTGGAGAAAAATAACTCTGTATGATAGATTGAAATGTCAGTTACAGATTCATAATAATTTTGTTAGCTTCTATAAGACAACGTGTGGGAAGAATTTTACTTGATTTAGCTGATTTCTGACTGGAATATATTGATTTTTAGGAGAAATTTTCAATGATGTGGTTGGCAGCCCTTACTATATTGCACCAGAAGTCCTGAAGAAGTTCTATGGTCCAGAAGCAGATGTTTGGAGTGCTGGAATAATCATTTACATTCTTCTTAGTGGTGTCCCGCCATTTTGGGCCGGTGAGAATTTGTCCTGACTAATTTTCATTTCTATTGTCGAGTCACCTCAAAGCTATTTGTTGACACTGTTAATATTAGTGTATATATTCCTACTATTTCAAACCTATGATTCAATTCCCAGAATCCGAGCAAGGTATATTTGAGGAGGTTTTGCATGGTACACTTGATTTTGAGTCTGATCCATGGCCTAGCATCTCAGAAGGTGCAAAGGATCTTGTAAGGAGGATGCTTGTTAGAGACCCCAAGAAGCGGTTGACTGCCCATGAAGTTCTATGTGAGTTTTGTACGTATGCTTTGATTTCAGATTTTTTTTTTGTAGAAACTAATTCATTTCCTCTAGTGAGGAATAACTCGTATGACTTACTCATCTTGGTTTTGATTTTTTCTTAAGATTTGTCTTAGAATAATTCAAGAAAATTGTGACATAGCTACAATTACTATTTTTGTTTCCCAGAAGTAGACATGATAAGTCAGTTTGCTCTTTCACTTCAGTTTAAAATGGCACTTACATAATACATTGCATTGGTGCTTACAATTACTTTCCAGGCCATCCTTGGGTTCAGGTGGATGGTGTGGCTCCAGATAAACCTCTGGATTCTGCAGTCCTCACTCGTTTGAAACAATTTTCAGCAATGAATAAACTCAAGAAGATGACCCTCAGGGTAAGTCTCTGCTACTCCAAACACTGTAATTTTGAAGCCTGTAAATAAGTGCATTATTAAATCATCAAGTCTTGTGGATCCCAATTGTATAATAAAAAATGAACACTTATATTTTGGAGAATTTAGGATTCACAAATGAGACCCATGTGCTAGGGCTTATTTGTGTGGGTTCTAACTTCAGACAGACACAAGGTCCTCCTGTTAATTATCTTTGAGTAAATTTATAGAATCTTCTATTAAAGGGCCAAAGAAATAATCATCAATTGTATAGTAACAACAATAACTAAGTCTTTATCCCACTAAGAGGGGTCAATTATACCATTGGATTCGATCTCTTATTATATCATCATTTATATTTAAATGAATTTTATTTTGTTTTATCATTGCTAACCAAGTCTTCTTTAGTCTTCCTCTTCCTCCATTAATGTATAAACATCAATTATGCAACACATTTTATTATTATGACATTCGTTACATTGAAAGTAAAACTTGGAATTATAGAATAGTTTGAGAATTTAGTAGAGACTAGTGAGGGAGCTATCCAAGGCTTAGTGATGTGCTTGAAGACTCAAAGCACATTTCTGGTTTTGAGCTCGAGTAGTTGTGCAAGACATGCTGACAAGATTGCAACTTGGAATTGGGTGTTCAATTTCGGTGGAGTTTGAATTTATCCAATGTGATGCAGTTTCTGATCAAGCAACTCGAAGGTACTTGGTAGCTTTTGATTTAGTCAAATGACTCAAAAAGTATCCAACAATCAACCGAGTTACTCAAAAGGACTGAGTACAATTGAATTTTAATCATATTACTCAAGGGAATTCCATTTACGCATGGTTTCTAACCAAACAACTGAAAAAGACTTGGTAAAATGTAAATTTAGTTAAAATACTGATCCGACTGTTAACCAAGTGACTTGAAAGGACTAGGTGGCATTTCAATGTAATGTGGTTTTGACCAAGTGACTCAAAGAGACTTTGTAAAATTTGAATGTAGTTAGACTACTCAAAGAGATCTGACTTTCAACTGAGTAACTCAAACGACTCTTAGAATTTGAATTTGCCCCAAATGACTCGAGATCTCATATGATTGGATTTTGAATTGCCACGAAGTTGGCTTGAACTTGAAAATTTAGTGTTCTAGTGCCATAGGAACACTGAATTTGCAAAGCTATGTTTGCTTTGAGTTGATAAGTAGTCACTTTATCTTAGTTGAAGTAGTTGAAATATTAAATTTGTTAAACGATAACTTCATAATCTACATGCGTTATTCCGAGACTTATTTCTTCCATGATACATTATTCAAGAAAATTACCTCCATGGAGATGAAATGACCTAAAAAATGCAACGTTTCATCTGTACAATGAAAAATAAAATATAATGAAAAACATAGAACATGGATACAGATATGGCCATCAGTTGTTTTTTTTTCAAAAGCATCATGCATCCACTAAATACATATCCGCTATTCATTCGCACTGACTGATATATTTCCTACAATTTCCCTTCTCTCTCTGTTTTTCTATCTAGGTTATTGCTTCAAATCTCTCTGAGGATGAAATTGCTGGACTCAAAGAGATGTTTAAGATGATAGACACAGATAATAGTGGGCAGATCACTTTTGAAGAACTCAAGGTCGGATTAGAGAGAGTTGGTGCCAAGCTTACCGAATCTGAAATTGTTGCACTGATGCAAGCAGTAAGTTGTATAGTAATAATTATTGAGTTTATTGTAGTAGGTTTTCTTTGGTTATCGTTCACATTTACTTTGCACTTATCTGTTAAGTCGACTAAAATCAGCAATTGTTACATTACAATATACAACACCAATCTTGATAGAGATTTCTATGGAGAAGGCAAAAATATGTAGACGGGAAGGTCTCATGCCGCTCCATCCGCATCTATCCTATTTCCAAATAAGTCACTGTAGATAATAATATAAAATTGGTTCATAGGTGGGAATTAAGATCAAGATGCTAGATTTTTGCCTCCAATTTTCTTCTAGACAAGTTCGTCTTTTCAAAAATGTTCTTTATTTCTTTGTGATGATCCTTCACTTTCACCATCATTGTAATGCATTAAGTTTGCTATGCTTCTCCCATTTTACATTACTACATGGTTATATGCAAGTCTATATTCGCTAAAAAATATCTAGTTTTCTTTAAATCATACACAAATTTTAAACTAGATGTTGCTATTGCATATATGGACTTTTTGTTGCAATTTCATACATTAATATTTAAATGTAGCTTCGATAGATAATAAATGAGCTAAAATAGATTGAGATAATATGATGTTAAAAAATGACCTAAATTTTAGACATAGAAGAACTGAACTTTTTAGAGTGTAATTTGTAAGAAAAATATTAATCAATTTAAATATTATTAGTAATATAAACTTGCATAAAGTTCAATGGAGAGTCGATATTCATATAGCCAACCTAAAATAGTTGGAACCAACACAGTTTGAAGACGGCGATGATGACATTAATTTCTCTGTGTTGATATGAGAACTTCAGGCAGACGTCGATAACAGCGGCACTATAGATTATGATGAATTCATCGCAGCTACATTGCATCTAAACAAGATAGAAAAAGAGGACCATTTGTTTGCAGCCTTCCAATATTTCGATAAAGACAGCAGTGGCTATATAACTGCGGACGAGCTACAACAAGCCTGCGAAGAGTTTGGTATAGAAGATGTTCGACTGGAGGAAATGATCAGAGAAGTAGATCAAGATAATGTATGCTATTCACTGTCATCTTTTTGTACTTACAAATCTCGCAACGATATATTCATTATCGTAATCTTGCAGGATGGGCGCATCGACTATAATGAATTCGTTGCAATGATGCAAATGGGTAATGTTGGCCTTGGCAGAAAAGGATTACAAAATTCTTTCAGCATTGGCTTTAGGAGACCCTAAAGCTTGTTTCGAATGAGCTGTTGTTTTTGTTAAATTTATTGTAGTTTCTTCCAAGACTTGTCATTGTGTATTCGTTGGAAGAAATGGAAATAAAAACAAAGTAGAGGTTAGGAGAAACGCCACTGTTCCTATTGCATTCATAGAATCCACACGGAGCTTGCAATTACTTGTAAAGATCCATGGAGCTATTCCAATTGCAATGAGTATCAATTACTCTAGACCTTCACACGGGTCAACGAGTTAATTACCTATTGATCCGATTGAATGGCTTCAAGAATTGTTTCAGTTTAAATTAGCGGTTAACCGTCCACTAATATTATTTATTTAATAAATTATTTTTTAAACTTTTAAATGAGAGTTTTTTTATTTAATAATGTTTAAAATATTTTTTTTTTGGAATTTTAACGATGCAGTTCAATATGTATTAATTCATTTATTTTAATTTTGCAATGTGGGACCATATTACCAGCTGTCCGGTGTACGAAGTTCCCGTCATACGGGATCTCGGAGAAGGATCCATTGTACGCAGTTTTACTTTGTTTTTTTTTTGCAAGAAATTGTTTTCAAAATTTGAATCCGTGATCTCTTGGTCACAAAGCAGCAACTTTATCGTTGCGTGCTCGCCTTAAATGTAGGACTATATTACTATTTTATTAAAATCAAAATTTTAATCTATGTTTTTTGAATTATATTTACTTATTGAATTCATTAGTGATATCTAACTCCTTTAATATATTGCTTAGTCTTATTCTATTTTTTTTTATCCATTGAATTTATAAAGACTATTTGACTTATGTGATATATTCTAATAATAAAATTATTAAACAAATATATAATTTATTTAAAAATAAAATTCTATATGTAGTGAAAATTATAATTGAATATATAAAATTAATCAAAAGTATAATTTATATGAGACATATATTATTATTATGTTTTATCATATTGAAATATAACAATATCAATATTAGATAAAAAAAAAAAAATGAAGATGATTTATTGTTTAATATGATATTCATTTTGATCTACTTTAGCTTTCGACATTCTGGAAGCATTATTTTATAATTGAACAAAAGTTATTAAAAAAATATAAAAGAATATAATTTTTAGAGTACTAGATAAAAAATTGCGATACCAAAAGAATTAGTGAACTGTAGGACTTTAATTCTTTTATATCCTAGGTACATTGAATAAATAAACAGCTTTAATTAATTCATTTTTTTTTAAAAAGTAATTTATAAATTTTAAATATTAAAAAAATATAAATAATAATTTTGAATTGTCAAAAACTATGAATCAAATTATAATTGACAATTTTGAACCGTAAATCGTAATCATTTAAGAAGATTTAGATTAAAGGTCAAAATTCTTACAATCGTCCATTGTGATTAGGTCTATCTATAACTATTAATTAGTGGATTTTTTTTTATCTCCCAACCTCTTTATTCTATTTGGGAAAAAAATATCAAAATGGCCTTTGAACGACTACAAAGTTTGTATTCATTCCTCTTTCATTGCATATGATTTATAACAATATTTTAGAAAAAAAAATAATATTTTAGGGGTTAAGGTAAACTTATTTTTCAACACACCATAGATTAGATAAAAATAAATATTATAAAAAAGTTACTGGTTAAGATTTGGAATATTAAACATATGAACACTCATTAATAAAATAATAAAAATAGTAGATACTATAATTAAAAGAAGAATTAATATTTTATATTTATAAGAGACAAAATGGATAGGAGACAAGATAAAGATGATAGAAAATTCAAGTTTAAAGTTATGATAAATAGAAAAGAATAGAATATTGATGCGGCGAGGAAGATTTGTTCACCTCCTCTCGATGCGATGAAGCACGAAGGGAGCTTTTGGGGGGGTTCTCATAGGCCGCAACAGTAAAGATGAGAAAGTGAAACAGAGAAACGCAAAATCAATACAGGCAACAGAACTCAGACACAGGATGTAACGTGGTTCGAAATAAGGATTCCTACTCTACGGAGGTGAGCTCCCTCACCGGATGCAGTGCCAAAGCACTTTCACTATGAACGTCCTCCTTCACAGAAAGGAAACTTCCGGAGGTGGAGGAGAAAACCTCTTGTAGTTAAATCACAATACAAGAAAGAGTACACGCAATGTAAAAGCAAAGATCGCTACTCTCCTTCTCCGACGTGGTGGTAGCTCTCCTTCTCCTGATGCGTCTTCGTTTTTTGCTAGTTGGAATAATGTCGATCCCCCTTCCTCCTGTCCTCCTCCTCCCTTTTATCCTCCTTCTCTGATCTAGCGTCACCTTGCGGGCTGTCCCTATCGTACACGTGGCCACCACCTCCACTTGGAGAATAATTCTGTTACAGATACGAGGAGCGAAGGCTCCTCGGAATATTATGTGGGGACCCCTCCTTCTGTTACATAACACCTCTTCATCTACCTTTCGGAAAATTAGGTTAGTCTGTCCCCCTCAACCATCCACTTTTGGTGAAACTAACTTAGGTCTATAGCTCACGGGTGGCATAGCCCTTGGGCTCCTCACTAGCCCTGACTAACTTCCCTTCTTCCCCCACCAAACTACCTCCGGACTGACTAGGCCGAGTCGATTCTTATCCGTCTCGTCTACTTCTAGGTCTATCTAGCCGAACCGATTCTTGCTTATTTCCTAGCGAAGTGCCTCCCCCCGCCTCTGCTTTGCCGTGTCGATTACCTTCACTAGCTCTCCTGTGCCAATTATTTCAGGCGCTTGCGCCCGAACCATTCCTCTCCTCTTTCTCCGCCGAATCAATTATTTGGTTCGGGT
Organism: Wurfbainia villosa; assembly: GCA_025175895.1. Classification (NCBI taxonomy): domain Eukaryota; kingdom Viridiplantae; phylum Streptophyta; class Magnoliopsida; order Zingiberales; family Zingiberaceae; genus Wurfbainia; species Wurfbainia villosa. Next base: position 5,909,691 of record CM046005.1, read on the forward strand.
AACGCCTTACATGTGAGCCCTCCTATCTGGTTCATAGAGAAGAGGTAACAACAGTATCATTAGTCAACCCCAAAAAATAGTCAAGCGAAGTTATAAGCTTGACATTCCAACTATATAAGGTTCCTACTCCATCCTTGGCTCATTAATTCAAATTCACTCTTCTCTTATAGCTCCCCCCTATATACTTGAAGTGGCCTAATGGGCCCATGGGCCCTGCTTTTCCTTTTCTCTTATATAGTCGAACCGTCACAAAACCCTATATAAATCCTCACCTTTTCCTTTTAGGTATTATTTAGCGTGCCTAACAATCCCGTCTCTTCTACTTCTTCCCTCCAGCGATTTTCACCGGCAGCGTTTCAGCGACCTAGCCCTTCCTTTCTTACACGCTTCTCCTCTAATCCCCAAGTAAGTATTCTGTCTTGTTTTATACCTATGACCCCTAGGACCATCCCTTCACCTGCGTGGTATGAGCACACCGTAACCCAACTAGACTGCAACCATTACTTCTTTAATCTTAAAGATAGGTTTATAGACCCTTCCTAGATTAAATGATGTAATCATTCTTAAGTATGTTAATAAAAAAGGAAGGAAGGAATTGGTATCCACTCTGGTCATTTTCTTGTGTATGTAAAGTTTCTGTCATCAGAAAAAACTGCAATCTCGCTTGAACGTACTTTTTTTTATCATTTCCAGGGGATTCGGACCCTTTCCCTCATAATAACTGTACCAGCGACTCTTCACCTACTGTCTTTACGCTTCCCCTTCTTTACTAGCATTCATTATCCTTATTTCCTCTACGAATAAATGCGCCCTCATCCTTCATCGTTATAAGGACCTCCAACCCTTGCCGTATAACATCCATCTTTTTCTTTCTCTTCTCCTCATCATGGATAAAATGTCTGAACAGGGCAGCAGTTCCCCTCCTGCTGAAGAAAAGGTTAATGAGCAGTGTTATATTGCTAATTTGGAGGAACATGTGAGATACTTGCAGCAACGATTGAGGGAAGCTTCTGCTAGTAACTACTCTTTGCGCCAACAACTAGCCGGATCACAGAAGGAACTATCTAAGCAAATCTTCCTACAACAATCCTACCTTCGGCAACTATTGTGTCAACCCTAGCCGCGCAAAGAAACTCCGTCAGTTCCTCCCAACAAAGAACTGTAATATCCTATACATAAGGGTTTCTTTTGCTATCCTCTCCCCAGGGAGGAGTTGTAACACGTAATCTTTCTGAAATAAGGAACTTTCTGTGAAAACAACTTTCATATATATTTTCCTCGCTTATCTTTTTCTTCTAACATTTCTCGAGCTATGTCAAATCCTATCTTTTTTGTATGAAAATCAAATAGATGCACCGCATTTTCACCCTTTCAGTGCACAGGGACCACGCATATACACCCTCTATATGAACATAAAATGCTAAATAGTTGAGGGAATACTCAGCTCTTCCGCTCTGCCATCGCACGGGGATAAAATAATATATAGTCGAGAAGTAAGCTCAACTCTTCCGTTTCACGGGGATAAAAATGATATATAACTGAGGAGACCTCAGTTCTTCCGTTCCACCACCACACGGGGATAAAATGATATATATAGTTGAGAAATAAGCTCAACTCTTCCGTTCCACCATCACACGGGAATAAAATAATATATAGTTGAGAAGTAAACTCAACTCTTCCATTTCACGGGGATAAAAATGATATATAACTGAGGAGATCTCAGTTCTTCCGTTCCACCACCACACGGGGATAAAATAATATATAGTTGAGAAGTAAGCTCAACTCTGTTGGAAATTGAGGCCGCTAGAGGGGGGTGAATAGCGTCGTGTTAAGCTTGATGGAAATCGTTCGAGATCGTGTCTACAAGTTTCGTTAGCACAACGGAATATATATATAATAACAATAACGAAACACAATCACAAACACAATAACACAAAGATATAACGTGGTTCGGAACCGCACGATTCCTACTCCACGGATCGAGCTCTAGCGACGCCAATGCAATCACTAATCAATAAACTCCTTCTCGACAACAAGTCGGAGGCGGAGAAACCTCGTACAAACGTTTACAACAATAAACGAAAGAAATACAAGCAAATACAAAGGAAATGTAAAGAACACTTTACAAAACTAGGGTTTGAGCGCTTTGCTTGTTTGTTGCTTGGATGAGGTTGAAGGGCCCTGAAATGCACCTACAAATCACCTTCAAATCGCCTCAAGAAAGCTCCCCAAGAACTGACTATGAAATCCTCCACGAGCTCCTCTTTTTAACCTGCATCGGGCTGGATTTCCGCCTATCAGTCGACTGCCATAAGTCACCAGTCGACTGATGCCACTGTTGTCGTGAGACAACGGCTCAATCCACGTCGGAAAAGTTCCAACGGGACTCTTAGCGATCGCCGCCAACATTAGCGATCATTGCCGGCGCCCGTCGCCCGATCGGCTACGAGCGCCTGCTCGACACGGTGGCGATCGTATGCGTCCTTAGCGATCATTGCCGCGTCGGCATCGATCGTGCTCGATGGCGATCGGCGCGAGCAATTCCAGCTCTTAAACGGCAGTCGAACTCAAGTCGACTCACGGCAGTCGAACCAGCCATAATGTCAGTCGACTACCAACCTCAAAAATGAGGTTTTAACCCAAGTATGGTGCCCCCATACTTGCTAGACCACCCTTAGCCTAGATCTAAGCCTTCTAGCCACCTCCATCAGTCTCACGCCTCTCAGATCCCTCCAAGTCATCCATGACTTGTTCATCCATCGCGCTAGCCTCCAGGTGCTTCCCTCGGCTATGTCATGCTAACGGTGTCTACACCGCCAAGGCACATTGGACTTACGCCGCCAAGACTCCGCTTGGACTTTACGTCGCCAAATATCCATCCCCTTGGACTTCTCAAATGCCAAGTGTCCCACTTGGACTTTCCATGCCAAGTACCCATGACTTGGACTTTCCCAAATGCCAAGTGTCCCACTTGGACTTTCCATGCCAAGTACCCATGACTTGGACTTTCCCTTAATCACATGGTCAACCCTAGTCAACCATCAAAGTCTCCCTCGAGTCAAACTCGAGTCTAGTCAATTATAACCTGGGTTGATTGCTCCAACAATCTCCCCAACATATTAACTGACATCAATGTCCAACATCAATATCAAACCACTTTGTCAAACATCCTATGTCAAACATCAAAATATTACTCGAGTCAAACTCGAGTATGGTCAATCGTGACCTGGGCCAATTGCACCAACAATCTCCCCCTTTTTGATGTTTGACAAAACAAACCTTGAGTTATTCCCCTACCAATTTTCCAAATTGGTAATTTAATCTTCTTCCCCTTTTTGACATACATCAAAAAGGTTATCTCTCCAAGGAGGTCAATGTCTCATGTCCTAATGAGATCTTACAATCTCCCCCTTGATCCAAAAATACCTAGGATGCCTACCACCTTCCTAGTGATAAGTCCCATATCACTCAAGAGAGGCAATCCTATACTCTCTCCCAATTTTCAAATTGGGTCTCTCAAAATCCCATCAATTTTCCCAATTGATGATACTCTCCCAATAACTTCTCCCCCTTCAAGAGGAGAAACACATCCTTCATCCCAAGATGGATAACTCCCCCTAAAGACTTGCTCCCCCTTGACCATTGCACCAACAATGCCCTTGGGAAGTCCCTAAGCCAATAGAAACTCTAAACCATCAAAATTAAGGTTTGAAGTTCAAACTTGAACTTTCCATACCCTAAATTTGATACTTTGACCTAACACTTCTCCTAATCCATATCCAATGGATTTTCACCCTTTATAATGCTTCCCAAAGCATATCCTAGGGTTAGAAGTGGTTAGGGACCTTTACCATGGCTGAAAATGAGCTAAACAAACCTTATTAACCCAAAATCAGACCTGACAGTCGACTCCTATCAGTAACCAGTCGACTGCCACTCTCATCGATCATTCACACAAGGCGATCGGTGATAACTTACGAATTTCAATTTCTCGAATCGAGTTTTGAAAAGTCATAAGTAATTCTATGTATTTTGAAAAATTACGAAACTTGATACGTATATTACTTATAGTCAATATAATGGGTGAAAAATATTTGAAAATTATTTTACCCATAAAATAGTGAGTTTGATACAAAACTCAAAACCATTGAAATTTTCAATGTTTTGGCCCTATTTTGTATCAACTCTATCAATGGTGATTGCTATCAAAAGATAGATTTCACCAAGGTTTTTCAAAATGATTTTAAAATGTTTTCAAAACCTTATTTTGGATCATATTCCTTGGGCTCTATGTACATGACTTGTACACATGCTCTCCCAATGATCCACTAATCATATAAGATGAGTTTGAGTTCATCTAGATGCAAAACCTATGCACCTTGAACTTAACTCATATCCTAGCATCTCACATGTATCTAGGGTGTATAAAATACACATACATGTCAATTTAATATGAGATGTAGGTTTTGTTCATCCTAATCTAGGGTTTCATGCATTCTCTAAGGCAACCCTACTTGATTCCCTTATAAATGGGACTTCAAGTCATGTCATAGTCCTTAAATCAATTTCAACCAAATTTTCTTAAATGCATGCATGATTATGACATTAGAAATGATATAAATAAGCATATACTCATAATCATGATGTCATGGAATAAGATGAAATCTAAAAACACATGACATTTGAAACCTTAATCCTAAATATGAACATGACATATAAAATGATTAAAATAAACATGATGTCATGGCATGTTATATGACAAACAAAGCATGACATATAAAATATATAGGTATAGTAATACCTAAATTTTAATATTAATTGCCATTTGATATAATTAGATATATTTTGCCATATTATCATTAATCTCCCTAGTGTGCCAAAAACCCAAAATGGCACACTAACCTCTAAACCTAAATTGTGCCAATTTAATTGATTTTTCTTAATTTTAAAAATGCATTGGCATATCCTAAAATCTTTTAGGATATTAATTCAAATCTATTTCCAAGGTAACCATAACCTTGAAAATATCCTAAAGTGCCACCTTTACCATAGTTGAGTTAACTACCCATCCAATCAAGGTGGGCACACCCTAACCCCATCTAGTGTGAATCAATCACGCTCTTAGGAACCCAAAATATATTTGAGCTCCTAGGGTTAATTAGATATTCCTTAGGGATAACCTCCCTAGATACCTTCCTAATGACCCTCCTAGGCTTGTTAGCCTTGGTCATTTGGGTCTTACCTAGGTTGACTCTAGGGGTGACTCCCCTTGCAACCTTCTTAGTGGCCACCCTAGGTTTCCTAGAAACCCTAGCCACTAGACACAACCTTTGGTCAACCTTAGGGATGACTTCCCTATTGACCTTGGTCTTCCTAGACCTAGTTTGTGTTCCATAGTCAAATGGAACACTATGATAAGCCACCTTAGGCTTAGGTTTGTGACCCAAACCTTGCTTGCCCTTGGTTGACTTTTGACTCTTAGGTCCTTGGTGTTGACTTTGACTTTTGGACCTTTGACTTTGACCATTAGACCCTTTAAATTGGTTTTGTATATTCCTAAGGGTCTTTTCTAGTTTCTCAAGCCTTGACCTAAAGGCTTGGTTTTCTAATTCTAATTGCCCAATTGATTTTTGATTAAATTCTTGGGCATGGGACTTTCTAGGCATATGCCTAGTCCATTTAGGGTTTAGACCTAGATGTTCTTGTACCTTCCTAATTGTCTCCCTAGGTAGGATTGGTCTTGAGTTATTTAACCTAGGTTTATCCTTAGATAAATTATTTTTAGGGACATTAGTCCCAAATTTCTCCTTACTTTTGAAGTTAACACTTTTAGCTCCTAAACAAATATATTTATCTCTAGCATGCTTTTCATGGTGAATTGCAAGAGAATTAAAATTTCTAGCATGCTTTTGACTTTTAAATTTAGAAAGTGCATTATTTAAATATACCTTAGGGTTAGCTATAGAAGCTCCCCCTACTTGTAATGCTCCTCCTTGCCCCATCTTCTTCCCCTTAGGGCATTGGCTTCTATAGTGCCCCTTTAAGTTGCACTTGAAGCATATGATATGCTCCTTGCTCTTGATATTTGGGGAACCGGCATCCTTGATCTTTGGTGCCGGTGGAGCTTTTCTTACTCTCTTTGGGCATTTGCTCTTGTAATGCCCACTTTCCCTACACTCAAAGCAAATTATATGATTTTTATTTAAACCTAAATTGCTTGAGTTACCTAGTTCGGTGGTAGGTGCCGGAGTCGAAACTTCTGCATCTTGACCGGAGGTTGAGGCATCTTCTTTATTTTGTTCCGGCTCCGGTGTAGATGGTCTCTCCCCCTCAATCATAGAAGTGGATGCTTCTTCCACCTCTTCTACTTCCTTCTCCGATCCGGAAGTGGATGCTTCTTCCACTTCTTCCGATCCGGATGTTGATTCCCTATCAACCTCCGAATCCTTAAGCTCTTGGGATGACGGTGTACTTTCTTGAGCTTGAGAGGTTGAGCACTCCTCTTCTTCTTCTTCTTCTTGGACCGATGATGAGTTTTCATGGAGCTTTGCCACTTGGCTCCATAACTCTTTAGCATCTACATAATTACCTAACATACACAAGATATTGTTAGGCATTAAATCAATTAAAATTTTTATCACCTTATCATTTTTCTTGGATGCTTGAACTTGCTCTTCGGTCCATCTCTTCTTTTTGAGGAATCCACCTCTTGGTCCTCTTGGATATTCAAATCCATCCATAAAAATGGACCATTCCTCAAAGTCTCTCATCATAATAAAATCCTCAATTCTTTCCTTCCAAGAATTGAATCCTTCTCGTCCGTATAGGGTGTAGGGCACCGGTGTGTTGATGTCCCAACCTAATTGATCTTGGACTTCCATCTTTTACCCTCTAGCGTCTTGCTCCCGGTTGTTAATCCGTTGAAGAGCAACCTTGCTCTGATACCACTTGTTGGAAATTGAGGCTGCTAGAGGGGGGGGGGGTGAATAGCGTCGTGTTAAGCTTGATGGAAATCGTTCGAGATCGTGTCTACAAGTTTCGTTAGCACATCAGAATATATATATAATAACAATAACGAAACACAATCACAAACACAATAACACAAAGATATAACGTGGTTCGGAACCGCACGGTTCCTACTCCACGGATCGAGCTCTAACGAGCTCTAGCGACGCCAATGCAATCACTAATCAATAAACTCCTTCTCGACAACAAGCCGGAGGCGGAGAAACCTCGTACAAACGTTTACAACAATAAACAAAAGAAATACAAGCAAATACAAAGGAAATGTAAAGAACACTTTACAAAACTAGGGTTTGAGCGCTTTGCTTGTTGGTTGCTTGGATGAGGTTGAAGGGCCCTGAAATGCACCTGCAAATCGTCTTCAAATCGCCTCAAGAAAGCTCCCCAAGAACTGACTATGAAATCCTCCACGAGCTCCTCTTTTTAACCTGCATCGGGCTAGATTTCCGCCTATCAGTCGACTACCATAAGTCACCAGTCGATTGATGCCACTATTGTCGTGAGACAACGACTCAATCCACGTCGGACAAGTTCCAACGGGACTCTTGGCAGTCGACTGCCCAGTGGTCGAGCCCGGCTACGGAGCGCTTCGTGCTCGACACTCGGTACGATCGCTTGCCGTCCCTGCGATCGTTGCCGACATCACCGATCGCTTCCAATGAGCAATGATCGCCGAGCAATTCCAACTCTTAAACGACAATCGACCTCAAGTTGACTCACGACAGTCGAACCGGCCATAATGCCAGTCGACTACCAACCTCAAAAATGAGGTTTTAACCCAAGTATGGTGCCCCCATACTTGCTAGACCACCCTTAGCCTAGACCTAAGCCTTCTAGCCACCTCCATCAGCCTCACGCATCTCGGATCCCTCCAAGTCATCCATGACTTGTTCATCCATCGCGCTAACCTCCAGGTGCTTCCCTCGGCTATGTCATGCTAACGGTGTCTACACCGCCAAGGCACATTGGACTTATGCCGCCAAGACTCCACTTGGACTTTACGCCGCCAAATATCCATCCCCTTGGACTTCTCAAATGCCAAGTGTCCCACTTGGACTTTCCATGCCAAGTACCCATGACTTGGACTTTCCCAAATGCCAAGTGTCCCACTTGGACTTTCCATGCCAAGTACCCATGACTTGGACTTTCCCTTAATCACATGGTCAACCCTAGTCAACCATCAAAGTCTCCCTCGAGTCAAACTCGAGTCTAGTCAATTATAACTTGGGTCGATTGCTCCAACAATCTCCCCAACATATTAACCGACATCAATGTTTAACATCAATATCAAATCACTTTGTCAAACATCCTATGTCAAACATCAAAACATTACTCGAGTCAAACTCGAGTATGGTCAATCGTGACCTGGGCCGATTGCACCAACAAACTCTTCCGTTTCACGGGGATAAAAATGATATATAACTGAGGAAACTTCAGTTCTTCCATTCCACCACCACACGGGGATAAAATAATGTATAGTTGAGAAGTAAGCTCAACTCTTCCATTTCACGGGGATAAAAATGATATATAACTGAGGAGACCTCAATTCTTTCGTTCCACCATCGCACGGGGATAAACTAATATATAGTTGAGAAGTAAGCTCAACTCTTCCGTTTCATAGGGATAAAAATGATATATAATTGAGGAAATCTCAGTTCTTCCATTCCACCATCACACGGGGATAAAATAATGTATAGTTGAGAAGTAAGCTCAACTATTCCCTTTCACGGGGATAAAAATGATATATAACTGAGGAGACCTCAGTTCTTCCGTTCCACCACCGCACGGGGATAAACTAATATATAGTTGAGAAGTAAGCTTAACTCTTCCGTTTCATGGGAATAAAAATGATATACAACTGAGGAAACCTCAATTCTTCCATTCCACCACCACACGAGGATAAAATAATGTATAGTTGAGAAGTAAGCTCAACTCTTTCATTTCACGGGGATAAAAATGATATACAACTGAGGAAACCTCAGTTCTTCCGTTCCACCACCACACGGGGATAAAATAATATATAGTTGAGAAGTAAGCTCAACTCTTCCGTTTCATAGGTATAAAAATGATATATAACTGAGGATACCTCAGTTCTTCCGTTCCACCACCGCACGAGGATAAACTAATATATAGTTGAGAAGTAAGCTCAACTCTTCCATTTCACGGGGATAAAAATGATATATAACTGAAGAGACCTCAGTTCTTCCGTTCCACCACCGCACGGGGATAAAATAATATATAGTTGAGAAGTAAGCTCAACTCTTCCGTTTCACGGGAGTAAAAATGATATATAACTGAGGAGACCTTAGTTCTTCCGTTCCACCATCGCACGGGGATAAAATAATATATAGTTGAGAAGTAAGCTCAACTCTTCCGTTTCACGGGGATAAAAATGATATACAACTAAGGAAACCTCAGTTCTTCCATTCCACCACCGCATGAGGATAAACTAATATATAGTTGAGAAGTAAGCTCAACTCTTCCGTTTCACGGGGATAAAAATGATATATAACTGAAGAGACCTCAGTTCTTCCGTTCCACCACCGCACGGGGATAAAATAATATATATTGCCCAAAGGCCTTCAACATAAAGAGTGCGATGATTTCACACTGCTATTCTTCCTACCTTCATTTCGAAGGGGAGCACCTCCATCCATTCCCTCCTATGAAAGCGAGGGTTTTAGTACATAATGGGCCATCAGAGAAATAAATCCTCGTTTCCCTTCCACTTAGGGCCACCTTTTCTATAAACTAGGAGCCCAATAGCCGTTACAAGCCCATTCCTCCCTCCTTTTATAGGGGATGCTTCATCTTCCTTTCTTTTGTTATCTTCATCCCTTCCGCCTTCTCGTCTCCTTTTCTTCATCTGTTCTTCTTTCTACTGCCATCCTCCGATGCCCCAGTCACTTACCTCAGCACTTTTCTTCTTTCTCCCATGGGCAGGATGCATTCCTCTTTCTTCCGAGAAATAGCAAGTCATTACTCACACATCAAACGGGGTGATGGTCAGCCGCCAGCTTCCTCTTCGCCTTCACTATCTTCTACTGCCATCCCACCTGCCCACTCTCTCCTTTCTTCTTTGCCTCCGCTTGAAACCCTTGTTACATCCGCACCAGAGGAACCGGAGTAACCAGCCCCTCTTCATCTCCTCTGTTACTTACAAACCTTAACTCTCCCATTTTCTCCCCTTCCGCCGTAAGTGTTCGGAAGTCGCCTCCTCTTTCATCACAACCTGAAGATGAATTCAGGGAGGTAGTGCATCCACACCAATCGACTACAGGTGCTTCTGCATCCACGCCTTCTCTTTCTCCGAAATATGGCACCGTCCTTGAACCCATGGTAATTGATATTCCTCCACTGCCTATCTCCCCTTTTTCTCATCGCTTGGAGAGACCCTCACCTTCTATGGGCCCTAGCCCCGACCCCTCCATTTCTCACCTTCCCAACGAAGAGTTTTCCATTCCGATGCTCTCTATACCATCCTCTCCAGATTCTTCGTCGAACCAATCCCCTTCCGCAACTTCTGGTGTGCCCACCTCACAACCAGCCATGGTACACCTTCCCCATCTGACTCTTGATTCTTTGCCCCCAACTTCTACCCCTTTGAGCCTCCTGACCAGTGCTCCTTCTTCTTTTCCCTTCGAACCTCTGTCACAGCCTATGACTACTACCCCTATTCTTCCTTTTATAAGTGAACCTCCACCGAGGGTGTCATCCATCCCCTCTTCTTCTTCTTCTCCCCGGGGCCTTCGAATCTTAAATTTGGAGGAACTGATCCCTCGGATGGAAGGCCTGCACCATGCTTTAGAATTGGTATGTTTCTCTAATCAACTTCTTTAATTTCCCTTACTGAATGACTTCCTTTCAACAAATAGCTTACAGGCCCTGACAAACTACCAAGAATTGGATTGCTCCCTCCAACAATATCGAGCTCAATCTCTGAAGTTGGAACAACAACAACGGGAGGATCTGGCGGCTGCTCAAAATTGAGAGCACCTCTTATCGCAACAACTGTAGCAATGTTAGGAGCAACTGACAGAAGCTCACCACCGACTTCAAAAAGATGCCGCGACTATAGCGGCATTGCAAGAAAAACAGCGAGCTGGCATGGAATCACCCTCACTCCGGCAGGATGTTCAGCTGGCATAGCTTGACAAGGAGGCTTCCTCCTCTCAAGAATTGATAAGTCTTCGAGAGCAGATAGCAGATCTCCTTCAAGGGAAGCAACGAGACTCGAACATCATCGCCTGCCTGCGAGTTCAGCACCAGAAAGCAGAGGATAAAGTAGGGGACCTCCGCACTCGCCTGTGTAAGGAGGTACAAGAAAACTCCTCCCTCATAACTTCTAGGGCGCATGCTCACGCCCGTATACGCAGGCAAGAAACCTCCCTCCAGAGGCTGGGCACTGAGCTTGTCCGCACCAGATCCTAATCTAAGGCAGTAGAGGGAATTTCAGCCTCAATGCGCCAGAATATGATGGACATGACGAACCTTATCCAACAAGATCAAACTTCCCGAGCCGATGATATTTCTGTCTTGGAAGATGCTATTATGGAAGTATCCCGATGTTATAGTGACATACGTCGAGCCCTTCGGGAGCAACAAGAGAAGTGTCACAGACTCCATCGGGACCGGAGCCCTGACCGCCCGAACTGGCAGGAGCGGCTAACCATCCTGATGCGCGCCACCTATCAAGATGGGTTTAACGAGGCGGTTCGACAGTATGCTGATCAAGGGCTTCCTCCAGTGAACCATCCTACTTTCTCCTTAAATTGGGAGGCCGGCTTCCGACGCTATCCTCCCGAGCGATTTAAGTTGTAATCTGATGTATTGCTTCGGGACATAGTCCCTTTGTTATCTTCTTTTCTTTTTCATAGTTCGCTATAAGGACTACAACACTATTGTGAATCAATCAAACTCAGATGCGCTATACATCTAATTAATACAATAAACTATCAAGTACATCCCTTCGAGAGCCCCTCAACTCCTCTTCTCTTATCCACCCTTTTTTATACAGTGTGAAAAGGTTTCAAGTGAATAGCATTCCACGGTCGGGGAAATTCCTTGCCCTGGTCGTCCTTTAGATAATACGCCGACCCTGCTACGCGACGTGTCACTTCATAGGGCCCTTCCCAATTTGGAGCTAACTTTCCAGGATCTCCTGCAGGATTAATTTTACGCAGAACCCAATCCCCCTTCTGAAATCTTTGGGGCATCACCTTTTTATTAAAGGCTTGCTGTACTCTCCGTTTGTAAAACTCCGCTCGTCTTTGCGCCGTCTTCCTCTTTTCTTCCACCAAGTCTAACTCAGTGCTTCGAATAATTTGGTTCTGCTCCGGCTCGTACATTTCTATTCGGGCGCTACTTAAGAGGGCTTCGACCAGAATAACGGCCTCCGTTCCATATACCAGACTGAACAGAGTTTCTCCCGTTGCAGTTTTTGGTGTGGTTCGGTAGGCCCACAGGATTCCAGGCAGCTCTTCTACCCAGTTCCCCCTCTGAGCCCCCAATTTGGTCTTCAACCCTTGAATGAGAATTCTATTAGTGACTTCAACTTGCCCGTTGGCTTGAGGGTGGGCTACTGAAGTAAAAGCTTGCTGGATATTGAGACTTTGACACCATTCTTTAATTTTCTTGCCCTAGAATTGCCGTCCATTATCACTAACTATCCTCCAAGGAATACCATATCGACAAACGATATTCTTCCATAGGAATTGTATTATAGCATTCTTAGTAATTTTGGCAAGAGGCTCTGCTTCCACCCACTTGGAGAAGTAATCTACGACCACCAATAAAAATTTCTTCTGCAAAGGTGTCACAGGCATCGGACCCACTATATCCATTCCCCACTGATCAAAAGGGCATGAAGCGACCACAACTTTCATTAATTCAGCCGACCGTTCGGACCGATTGTTATGCTTTTGATAAGCTGGGCAAGTTTGCACTATACGAGCGACATCTTGTTGAAGGGTAGGCCAAAAATATCCTGCTAACAGGACCTTCCTTGCTAAAGCTCTCTCTCCCAGATGATTACTGCAGCAACCTTCATGAATCTCCCGGAGTACCCATTCAACATCTTCACTTCCTAAACACTTCAATAAGGGTCGTCCGAAAGATGTCTTGTATAAGTCTCTGTTCAAGAGGGTGAATCGTCTGACTATGCACATTAAAGCGGATGTCGCCCCTTTTTCTTCGGGAACCTTTCCATGCTGCAGATAAGTTATGATGTCGGTCCTCCAATCGAGGATCGGATTCGAGTCGGGCGCAGCCTCCTCCACATTACATATCGCTAGGGAAGTAGGGAGTTCCACGCAGACCATTTCCAACGATTTCACTCCTTCCATAGCGCTAGCCACCCGAGCCAATTCATCTGCCCTCCCGTTATTCTCCCTTGGAATTTGCTTCAAAAGGACTTGCTGAAACTGATCTTTTTCTTTCTCAAAAGCTTTCAAATACTTTTGCAACCTTTCTTCCCGAACCGCGAAAGAACCTTGAAGTAGTGATATCGCCAGCTGGGAATCCGAGTGGATTATAATTGAAGAAGCCCCTACAGCTTTGGCAGCCTGCAACCCCGCTAGAATGACTTCATACTCCACCTCATTATTGGATGCCCGATACCCCAGACGTACGGCTATGCGAGTCTCCTCTTTATCAGGGAAAATTAACAAAACACCAACGCCGCTACCCGTAGATCCTGAAGAACCATCCACAAATATATTCCATGCATCTGACCCTTCCTCTTTTGTTGACGAGCCATCTTTCGAGCCAAAAGGTACTTTCGCCAAAAAGTTAGCAAGCGCCTGGGCCTTGATAACGGTTTGGGGTTGGTAATGAATGTCATATTCACTTAATTCTACCACCCATTTAGTCAATCTTTCGGAGAAATTGGGCTTAGTGACGACCTTACCCAATTCACTGTGAGTTAAAACAGTGATAGGATGAGCCAGAAAGTACGGTCTCAATTTGCGGGGGTCAGGACTAAAATATATGCCAGCTTTTCTAGCTCGGTATAACGGGATTCAACCCCCTTCAGAATATGACTGGTATAATAAATAGGTTGCTGATGAGAGTCTTCTTGTTTCAGCAAAACCGAACTGATAGCTCCCTCTGAGACGGCCAAATACATCCACAATGGTTCTCCTGCCACTGGCTTGGCTAATAGCGGAAGCCCGGCTAAATATTTCTTCAACTCTTGGAAAGCCTGCTCACATTGATCATCCCATTGAAATTTGGTAGCTTTGCGCAGAATCTTGAAGAAAGGTAACCCTTTGTCCGCCGATCTGGCTATGAATCGGGATAAGGAAACAATCCTCCTCACTAGCTTTTGAGTCTCCCGCAAATTAGTGGGCGACTTTATATGACACAGTGCTTGCACCTTCTCGGGGTTAGCCTGCAGCCCCTTCTTAGTCACTATGTACCCCAAGAATTTGTCGCTTTTTACCCCAAACAGACATTTTTTGGGGTTAAGCTTCATATTATACCGTCTCAGTGTAGCGAAGGTTTCGTTTAGATCCTTAACCAAATCCCGAGTGGTTTTTGATTTGACTAGGATATCGTCTACGTAAACTTCCATATTTTTCCCTTTTTGCTCCACGAAAATCTTATCCATGAGTCGTTGGTAGGTGACCCCTATGTTTTTTAGGCCGAAGGGCATTACCACATAAGCGTACAACCCTCCTGCCGTCACAAAGCTAACCCTCTTCTGATCTTCCTTAGCCAAGGGTATTTGATGGTATCCTTGGTATACATCCATTAAGGACACTATTTCATATCCTACAGTAGAATCTACCAACTGATCAATACGAGGCAAGGGGTAGCAGTCTTTAGGGCACGCTTTATTCAAATCACGAAAGTTAATACACATCCTCCACTGCCCAGAAGGCTTGGGGACCAGGACTACATTGGAGACCCACTCGGGAAATTGGATTTCCTTCACATTACCCGCTTTTAACAATTTGTCTACTTCCTCGGCTATGACCTTGTCCTTCTCAGGTCCAAAATATCGCCGCTTCTGTTGGACGGGTCGGACTCCTCTGGTTATGTTGAGATGATGTTCAGCCACACGAGGGTTAATCCCCGTGAGATCATGCACATCTCCTGCGAAGATGTCTTCGTTCTTCTTCAGGCAGGCCACCAACTCCTCCTTGGCCTCTAGCTGCTGTGCCACCCGTGTGACCTTTCTCGGAGCTATTTTCACCAGCTCCCCTTCCTCTATCTTGTCTGCTTTGGGAGGAGATTCTTCTAGGACGCAGACATCAGAAATGATGATGACTTTTCCTTTGAGATCGTCGATTCGGGCCTTCTTCTGGTCATCCCGAACCATCTGCACATAACAGCTCTTGGAGGCTTTCTGTTCGCCTCGGACTTCCCCCACCAACTGTCTGACTGGGAATTTCACCTTCTGGTGGTACGGGGAAGCCATCGCCTGAAAAATGGCAAGGAAAGGGCGACCAAGAATGACATTATAAGTGGACGGAGCATCCATGATGAGGAAAGAGACTATACTGGTTTTTGGCCGGGCTTTGCGCCCAGAGTTAGGGGCAATGAAATTTGTCATATGGGGTGGACCACATGCCCCGCGAACCCGAAGAGGGGTGTGGCCACATCTTCTAGCTGGGCATTTTTCAGCTGCATCTGTCCAAAGGCCTCCTGGAAGAGGATGTTGACAGAGCTCCCTGAGTCGACCAGTACCCTGGTCACTTCGTAATTGGCTAGGGATATGCGGATAACTAAGGCATCCGTGTGGGGCAACAGGACACCTCGAAGATCTTTCGGCCCAAACGAAATGGGCGGCGCGGTTTGGACAGTCTGGTCGGTGATGATGACCAGACTCTCCATGAGGCGGGCATATGACTTTCGCGCCCGGCTAGAGTCTCCGTCAGTGGGTCCTTCTGCAATGATATGAATAACCCCCGTGTGGGAGCGTTATTTGGATTAGATGAGGGGCCCTCACCTGATGGGCCTTCTTGAGAAACAACCTCCTGGGACGGCGTTTGGGGGAAAGTAACTTGCGGTGGTTGGTTATACGGTCCTGGGCGAGCCACATTGGGTCGTTGCCCTCGCCGTGCTGGCCCTCCCGTCTGAAGCCACAATTGCGGGTATGCGGCTCGGAGGCGCTCCAGCTCCTCCTGTAGCTTGAAACATCGGCCACTGGCGTGGCCAAACTCCATATGATATTGGCAGAAAAATGGGGCGGGGGGGGGGGGGGGTTACGTGGTACCCCCCTATATCCTGAGGGTCGCTGTAGCAGACCCTGCTGATCATAGAATTCCATCTCCCGCTCCTTCCAAGTCCTCGTGGGAGGAGGTGCATCGGCGGCCATAATCTGTAATGGTGGCGCAGGGTGAGCACCCTGTAACAATAATCGAGGCCTAGGAGCCTCCAGTAGAAGGGGTCGCACATATCCCCAACGAGGGGGTGCTTGAGGGGCGACGGGGCGAGTTCTTTCGGCTGGGACTGCTGCGGTAGCGTGTTCGGCTCTTCGCACTTTCAGTCCTTCCTCCTCGTTGATGAATTTTTCCGCACGACTTAACAGCTCCTCGTAGCTGTTAGCAGGCTTCCTCAAAAGGGAACTGAGGAAGGGGCTCTCCTTTAGCCTGTGCGGGATAGCGACTCTGAAAGATTTCGATCTTGCGGAAGAAATACCCCTAGCTACAGAGGTGAACCAGTGAAGATACCCTCTGAGTGATTCTGAGGGCCCCTGCGTAATGTGTATCAGGATAGAGGCGTCATGCTTATACACCTTACAATTGGCGAACTCCTGGCTAAACATCCCCTGAAAATCAGCAAAACAGGTAATAGACCCCGGGGGCAGGGTATTGAACCATTTTTGTGCCGAACCGGTTAAGGTGGTCCGGAAGACTCGGCACTTGAGGGCATCGGTATAGCAGTGGAGCGAGGTCGCTCCATCGAATTGTGATAGATGTTCTTCGGGATTATTTGAGCCATCGTACTTGTCTACTTGGGGATTCCGGAAGTATGATGGGGGGATTTCAGAGAGGATGTCCATGGTAAAAGGACTGGGCTCATAAACTTCTGGGGCCCGGGTCGACCGACTTTCACCCTGTTCTTCTAGCCGAGTCTGGGTTAAGGGTATAGTATTCTGATGTGCTCGCCCCCCAAGCCCCTCTCCAGGAATTACTTCAATATTAATGGTTGCACGAGGTGGGAGAGGCATTTCTGGGGGTGGGCCTCGAGAAGAAGGTTCACCAGAGTGAGGATGAAGGTATCCTATCCTTCTTCTTTCTCTAGCGAGGGCCTCAGTTACAGCATCATCAACTAGAGCCCTCAATTGTGATGGTAGTATGGTAATGGGGTTTTCCTCCGCTGTGGAGGCACCCGGGTGTTGTATCTCTTATGGTTGCATCTCGACGTCTAGCTCAAATGTTTCCCACAGACGGCGTCAACTGATGCGGTGAGGAAGATTTGTTCACCTACTCTCGATGCGATGAACCACGAAGGGAGCTTTTGGGGGGGTTCTCACAGGCCGCAACAGTAAAGATGAGAAAGTGAAGCAGAGAAACGCAAAACCAACACAGGCAACAGAACTCAGACACAGGATGTAACGTGGTTCGGAATAAGGATTCCTACTCCACGGAGGTGAGCTCCCTCACCGGATGCAGTGCCAAAGCACTTTCACTATGAACGTCCTCCTTCACGGAAAGGAAACTTTCAGAGGTGGAGGAGAAAACCTCTTAGGGTGCGTTTGGTTGAGGGTTTTTATTGATAACCTTATTAGGTTATCAACAAAAATCTTGTTTGGTTTAGGTTATGAACAATTACCTGGTAATTGTTCATTACTTGGTTATGAACAAAAATCTTTTTAGGGGGAATCGAAAAACCTTGGAGAACTAAGGTTTTTGTTGATTCCCGGGGTTAAGGAATTTTTTTTCTAATATTACCCCTAGCAATATATTAAATGTCAATTTGTCAAAACTCAATTGATTTGCTGCTCGTCGTCGGTTGCCGCCCATCGTCGACCGTCGCCACCGCCGCCGCCGTCATCGCCGCCCGTCGTTGGTCGCCGCCGTTGTCGCGACCATCATCACCGTCGTCGTCGCCGTCGCTATCGCCGATCGATCGCCCATTGTTGTCGTCATCGGTCGACCGATCGCCGTTGCCGCCACCAATCGATCAGCCATCGTTGTCGCCATCGCCGGCGGTCGGCCGCCGCCACCGGCGATCCACCGCCGCCACGCCGGTGTCGTCGCCATCGTCGGCGGCGTCATTGCGTCATTAATATTTAGAATTGATTGAGCAAAAGACAAAGGACAATTTAGTAAAATGTTAAATTAAGTTATATATTAAAACCTCCAACCAAACAAGGTTTTTTATTAAAGGTTATACTTTATTCCAAGGTTATGTTTTATTCCCTAGTAATCACATAACCAAGGTTATATATGATTACTTGAACCAAACGTACCCTTACAGTTAAATCACAATACAAGAAAGAGTACACACAATGTAAAAGCAAAGATCGCTACTCTCCTTCTCCGGCGTGGTGGTAGCTCTCCTTCTCCTGATGCGTCTTCGTTTCTTGCTAGTTGGAATAATGCCGATCCCCCTTCCTCCTGTCCTCCTCCTCCCTTTTATCCTCCTTCTCTGATCTAGCGTCACCTCGCGGGCTGTCCCCATCGTACATGTGGCCACCACCTCCACCTGGAGAATAATTCTATTACAGATACGAGGAGCGAAGGCTCCTTGGAATATTATGTGGGGACCCCTCCTTCTGTTACATAACACCTCTTCATCTACCTTTCGGGAAACTAGGTTAGCTTGTCCCCCTCAACCATCCACTTTTGGTGAAACAAACTTAGGTCTATAGCTCACGGGTGGCATAACCCTTGGGCTCCTCACCAGCCCTGACTAACTTCCCTTCTTCCCCCACCAAACTACCTCCGGACTGACTAGGCCGAGTCGATTCTTATCCGTCCCATCTGCTTCTAGGTCTATCTAGTCGAACCGATTCTTGCTTATTTCCTAGCGAAGTGCCTCCCCCGCCTCCGCTTTGCCGTGTCTATTACCTTTACTAGCTCTCCCGTGCCAATTATTTCAGGCGCTTGCGCCCGAACCGTTCCTCTCCTCTTTCTCTGCCGAACCAATTATTTGGTTCGGGTAACGCCTTACATGTGAGCCCTCCTATCTGGTTCATAGAGAAGAGGTAACAACAGTATCAAATATAAATTGAAGTTATTATTGTTATAGATAATTCGTTAAAGGATAAAGTAGAACATGTAATTTAAAAAAAGGATATAGTTATAATTCTCAAGATAGTGATGGTGAAAGAAACTATTAATATAATTAGTATATATGCATCTCAAGTTGGGTTTGGAATAAGTAATGAAGAAGAAGAAACTATATTGAATTTTACGATAACATATGAACTTTTACTAGCTAATATATTTTCAATAAAATAGAAGAACACTTGGTCATGTTTAAAAGTGGAAATAAGTCACAAATTTACTTTCTTATGATGAGGAAGAAGACTAAAATGATATGTAAAAATTATAAGGTTATTCATAGAGAAAATTTAACTATCCAAATGGGTTGATAATGTTGGATATGGACCTTAAATATAGTATTAATAGAAGAAAAATATGTATGATTCCTATAATTAAATAGTGAAAGTTGAAAGATAAGAAACAAGATATATTTAGAGAGAAGATAAAAATACAAATATTAAAAAAAATATATGATAACGTAAATATGACATAGGATAAGATGACATTCAAGTTAAAAATAATAACCAAAAGTGTATTTGGTAAATCAAAGAGATGTGTACCACCAAATAAAGAATCTTGGTGATTGAATGAGAAATTACAGGAGAAAGTGAAGGGAAAACAAGCAACCTATAAGGTATTATACACTTGTAAGAATGAGGAAAACTTAAAAAACATACAATAACTAAGAAAGAGGGTGAGAACGTAATAAGTGAAGTTAAGAATGAAACTTTTGAATGTCTATATCGACAACTTAATACAAAAGAAGAAGAATGAAATATTTATAGAATAGATAAAGCTAAAGAAAGAAAGAATAGAGATCTTATGCAAATAAGATGCATTAAAGATGAATATAATATGATACTATTGAACAATGAGGAAATAAAAGAGCAATGGAAAATATATTTTTATTGACTTTTAATGAAGATTTAGGTGATTAATTTAACTTAGGTAATTTAAGTATGTTAGAGGAGTATAAAATTTAAATTTTTATTGTAGAATTTAACCTTCAGAAGTTGAATATAATAGGCTTTAAATGAGATGCAAAAAGAAAGAATAGTTAGATGAGATGATATTCCAATAGAAATATGGAAGTGCCTAAAGAAGTAAGGTATTGAATGACTTCAAATTTATTCAACTTGATACTGAAAATGAATTAAAATATTTGATCAATGGATGATAAACACTCTAGTTCCTTTATATAAAAAATAAAAGGAGGCATACAAAATTGTACAAATTATAGTGACATTAAATTAATTAGTCATACCAGGAAACTATAGGAAAAACTAATAGAAAAAGACAAAAGAAGGAGACCATGGTAATCAAAAATCAATTTGGATTATATCGGAAAGATCAACAATAGAAGTTATACATCTTCTTAGACAATTAATTAAAAAGTATCGGGAACAAAAATAAGACTTACACATGATATTTATTAACTTTGAAAAAACTTTTGATAGTGTCTCAGGAGAAATTATATGAAGAATTCTAGAAAAGAAATGTATTAATGTAGCATATATTGAAATAAATAAGGATATATATAAAGATATAATGACAAGAGTGAAAACGTCAGGAGGATTAATCGAAGAAGTAAATCAAGGATAAGATTTAAGTCTCTATCTTTTTACACTAATAATGGATGAACTTATTGGACACATCTAGGATATAGTACCATAGTATATGTTATTTGTAAATGATATTATTTTCATAGATGAGACACATAAAGAAGTAAATGTTAAACTTGAATCCTAAAGAGAAATGCTAGAAGTTAAATGTCTTAGACTTAGTAGAATAAAGATCTAATATATGGAATTTAAATTTAGTAATGTTAGATATAATATGAAATTTGAAGGGAGCTTTAGGAAACGATAAAGTTATTGCTTATGTAGCCTAGAGATCATGAGTTCGAGTCACAGAAATAACTTCTTGCAATATAAGGTAAGACTGTGTACAATAGACCCTTCTCCGAGATCCCATATTAGAGGGAGTTTCATGCACCGGGATACTTTTATATACAATGAGATAATTGCTAAATTAGGCGATAATGAGTTATTTGTAACTAAAAGTTTTAAATATCTAGGATCACTTTTGCAAAAGGATTGAAAGATTGAAAGAGATGTCTTATATAGAATACAAGTGGGATGATTGAAATAGAGGAGAGCATCGAGTATTTTTTGTGATCATAAAATACTTTTAAAACTTTAAAAGAAGTTTTATAAAATGATAATTAGACATGTTATGTTATATGGAGTTGAATGTTGGGCTATAACTCGAGTATACGAGTAGAAGATAAGAGTTGTAAAGATGATGATACTAAGGTAAATATGTGAACATATGAGGATAAATAAAATAAGAAATGAGAATATTAGAATGAATGTCGGAGTTACACTTATTGAGATAAAACTTCGAAAGACACGTTTAAGATGATACAAACATATAGTTAGACGATTGGTAAATGCTCCAGTTTGGCGATGTGAAACCATTACAAATATGTAATAAAATCAAATGAGAAAGAGAAAGACTTAAGAACACCTGATTAGTAATCATAAAATAAGATAAAATTTATTTAAATATAGATAATGAAATAGTAGAAGATAAAGTCTAGTGATGTAGAAGGATTTATATAGTTGATCTCCTTTAGTGGGATAAGATTTAATTGGTGTTGTAGTCGTAAATTTGAAAATAAAAATTTTGACTATTTTTTTTATGAGTAAAGAGTATACATTTACTAGTATTAAGTAAAGAATATAATAAAAATAAATATTAAATGTCAATAACAAAGACTTAATATTGTTCTTACTTCATTTTTTCTAGACACTTACTGATATGGGAGGAATATACCCCAACCACGTGGCTATAATTAAGATTCGATGGAAGCCAAACTCGAGTCAAACTCAAACTTGCCCATCGAACTCACCCTTCCGAGTCACGACCGAGCTCACCCATCTGAGTCATGATCGAGCTCTCCAATCCATGTAACGATCGAGCTCATTATGGTAGAAGACACAATTTCTGCTTTTCTCTCCAAAAAAAGGGTGATCTTCGATTTTATCTTCATGAAGATGTAATCTCCGATTTTATCTTCATGAAGACATGATCTCCAGTTTTATCTCCATAATGGTATGCCCTTCAATCTCTATAAAAAGGGTAAAGGGAAGAGGGATAAGGATAAAGTAATCTCCGAAAAAAAAACTCTACTTTTCTCTACTTTCTTTATTCTCTGCTTTCTTCTCTTCCCGACTTGAGTGTCGAAGGGGCTTCATCGAGGTACACCTCAATCCCCTTCTAACCTATTTTCAAGTCTTCCGTGTCCAAATTGATAACTCAGGGATCTCACCTTTGGAGAAGACCTATCTCCCGAAGAGCAAGCCACTCTCGACCTATCGAAGTCATGTATATGCTCTATCTCCCGAATAACAAGTCACTCCTGACCTCCCAAAGTCATGTATACACCCTATCTCCTAAAGCACAAGCCACGCTCGACCTCCCGAAGTCACGTATAAGCCCGATCTCCCGAAGCGCAAGCCATGCTCAATCTCTCAAAGTGCAAGCCATGCCCGATCTTCCGAAATGCAAGCCACACCCGATCTCTTGAAGCAAAAGCCATGCTTGATCTCTCGAAAAGCAAGCCACTCCTAACCTCCTAAAGTCATGTACACGCCTGATCTCCCGAAGTCACATCCGAATAGCGGAAGCACTACAGAAGGAAATCGATCTCACTACACATTGAAGACCTATCCAACTTCTACCCAACCAGTCGAAAATACTCGATCGTGGGTATCCTGCTGAGTCATCCTATCCCTTGATCTCGGACTGGATCAAATTGACATCGTTTGTCAGAATTATCTGAGCTGAGACGTTGAGATGGGAGACAATAGAGGAGATTATAAGAACCAAGATTCCACTAGTAGAGAAGTTCTGATAAGAGAAAATCTGACTAAGATTGTTGCTTCCATAGTCGAAGAAATTTTGTGAAGACACATGTCGTAGAATGAAAATCTTGCCGAAGTGCCCCCAACTCATACAGAATCATTACCCCAAATATCAGTCCCACAGGAAGAATAATCTCGGGAATCTGTTTCTCAAAAATCACTTTTGAAAGGTCTCTGAAAAGGAAAAGCTCCAGTCAGTACTAAAAAAAAGACCAAAGTACTTTTTCTCAAAACATATTAACATAAGAACTACCAAAGCACTTTAGACCATTGTAGCTAAGAGAATATAATGGGTTCTCAGACCCTGAAGATCACCTCGCTTGATTCGAAAGTGCCTCCCTACTACACCAATATACAAATGGACTTAAATGTAAGATTTTCTTAACAACTCTATTTGGATCAACCTAAATGTGGTTTAACCGACTTCCACCTATTTCCATATAGTCTTTCAAAAGTCCGAGTACCACTTTCCTACATCACTTTGCTAATAGAAAGAGGTATCACAAAATCACCCTTAATTTATTTTCAATGAAACAGAAGAAGAAGGAACTCCTGTGATTTAGTGCTTCAATCAGGTGGCATTGAATGTACCTTCAGCTACCTCTGAGATCCTGGTCAGTGCTTTCTCACAAGGATTAGTGGAGGGAGATTTTTTTGCGTTCCTTGATGAAAAAAATTCCGATAGAATATGATAGCCTTCTAGGAAGAGCTGAGAAATACATCAACCTGGAAGAAGCTTAGTGAGCTCAAAAAGAAGAAGGCAACTCGACAAGAACAACTCTTGTTCAAACGAACAAAAAGGCTCTGTCCCCCCCCCCCCCAGGATATGCGAACCTCACTCAATCACTGACTATGCCCTAGGCCTATATATTAAGAGAAAAGATGGTTCAAACATTACGAGAAGCACCTCAGTCATCAGTTGGTTAGGGGAAGCCATCATAGAAACCTATGCACTTGTGTATTTCATCAACTATATGGACATTCCAACAATGAATGTCATAGGTTAGCAGAAGAAATTTGTCAAGTCATACAAGTCCAGCAGAGGAATTTCAACCTAAGACTTGAGTCAGCTGGTCAGAAACCTCAAATAGAAGAGTTTGGGTGTCGAATAACAAAAATGCCTAGGCGATCTCCACACCACTATAGTCCTCAGCAAGAAAATCCTTGACAAGAAAAGCAAAATGCCCCTCGTCGGGGCATAATAAATATGATTGTAGGAGGAACAATATATGTGGATTCTAATCAAGGGTGAAAAGCTCATGGTCACTGCCTAGAAAATCTTGAATTCGGAACTAGTGCAGATCAACTTACCATTGTCCCTAGGAGAGGAACCTTCCCCACGAACCAAGATCACTATTTTTACGGTGGTGGATGTAGCTTCCTCGTATAATTTCATTCTTGGAAGACCTGCCTTGAGCTCTTTCCAAGCAGTGGTATCCATATACCACCAGAAGATCAAATTCCTAGTTGGCAACTAGATTGGAAAAGTGGTGGGAGATCAGAGGGTTGCAAGGAAATGTTATGTAGAGGTAGTACGGACTAGTTCAAGGAAAAATAGAAAAGTTGAGCAAGCCGGAATATACACTATGTAGGAAAAGCCCACATGAGAAGATGAAGAAGTTCATGTAGGGTCGATGGTGGCTGGCTAGAGGGGGGTGAATAGCCCACTTTCGTCGTACGGTGGAAGTCATTCTTAATCGTCTACAATAAATGTTAGAGCAAGCAAAAAATACAAAGCAAAGACAATTAAGAACAAACACAAATAAAAACAATGCTAACAAAACAATATAACGTGGTTCACGGCCTCGCTGCTAATCCACGGTTCGATTCGTCCACGGTGAATCACTCCGCAACCAATCCACTATTGGTCTCTCCCTTTAGCCAATGCAAGGTGGAGGTAAACCCTTACAACTCAAGAGCACTCCTCTTACAATAGATGTGAAAGAAAACTAGAAGGAGTTTAACACTTGTGGAGCACTTGGATGATAGTTTGGAGCATGAGCATTAGCCATCCAAAAGCCCACACCCTCTCTTTTTATAGAGAGGGCTGCTTTCTTTTCGTTGGCCGCCATCAGTCGACTACTGCCCTTGGCAGTCGACTGCCGCCACTACAACAACCTCCGAACATGTCAGATCCCGACCATTGCAGTTCAACGGAAACCTTGGCAGTCGACTGATGTATCCATCAGTCGACTGATGCCTTCGTAGTCGACTGCCCAGTCGGCTACGAGAGGTTTTGTGCCCCAAACCCTCTTAATCGCCGATCACGCCATCGAGCCGATCGATGAGTCTTGGCAATGATCACAATCCATGATCTGATCAGGCACATGAACTGACTTCAGATACCCCGAGTCACAATCGACTTGGAGCAGTTGACTTCCATGACATGGAAGTCGATAGATGTCGGGAAATCTCATCCGACACTTAGCCAATTGGCCAAGTTTCACCTAAGCGTACTACCCTGTCCCAGGTTACATTCGCTCACTCTCATCCCTTGGAGTCCCTCGCCTTTGAAGTTGTCTTTGTCCGACCACGTCCCTCGGATGCGCCAAGCGCACGGCTCTGCAGCGGCATCCTGAAGTCTACTTCCTCCGGCTTCACTCCAATCTCCTCGTCCGACGGTCCCTCGGATGCTCCAAGCGCACGACTTCCGCAAAGCTATTCTTCACCGACTCAAGGACCAAGTCATGAGAGGTGAAACTTGCCAATGGTCCATGTGCGAATTACTAAGTCCTGCAAGACTCCAACGCACATATCAAATCCAATCATCCTAACTTAAACCCTTTGCCACATACATCAAAAGTATATCACGGGTTGATTGCACTAACAATCTCTCTCTTTTTGATGTGTGACAATCCGTTTAAGTTAGGTAAAACAAATAACAACAATCATAAGCAAGGAAAGCATGTAAATAAAAGCATGAGTATAACAACTCCTCCTTAAACATGCAACTCCCCCTTAAGACATGTTAAACTTCCCTATTAGCATGATTAACTTAAACTTCCCTATTTCTCCCCCTTTGACACCATCAAAAGTATTTTCCAAATGTCATAATCCAAGGTATCAACTCTAAGGAGTAAAAACTATCAAAAACCAAACAAAACCTAATAAAATCAGGTTACTGTGCTCATGCACAGTACATCAGTCGACTGCTATCAGCATGCTAGTCGACTGACACAAGGAAATCAGGTTTTCTGATTTTCTGGATGAAATTCAGAAATGCACTATAAAATCCAAAAAATTCAAAAAATTGTAAAATTTTGAAAACACATTTCTTTTAAAGTCCTTTATCAGTGAAAAATGAGTTTTCATGAAAATTACTTATATTTTTAATGATTTGCCAAAAATCCAAAAGCTTCAAAAACAACTAGTGTTTTGATCAAGTTTGTATCCATTTTAACACCTAGTTTTGTTTTGGATTGTTTCAAAACATGAACACACATATTTTAAAATAAGAAATTGTTTTGAAAACATATGAAATATCCAACCATGATCTTTGGACAATATGTCTATGAATTAAACATAAGTCTTCCCCATGATTGGTCCATTATTGCTATTTTGATACTTAAAAATGACCATCTAAATGCCATAGACATTAGTGGACCATTAGTATCATCCTATCATCTCACCCATGCTATGTTGTCAATCAAGGTAGCCTATGGTGAGTGTGAGATGTATCCTAAAGGTATTTGTATATACTTAACCTTAAATTTCATGCAATTCTACCCAAGGTTAAGTATCATCCTAACAACCCACATGATCATAAAGATATATATGTGTTGATTTCACATTATGATCATGATGTTAGTTATAGCCCTAAGAACCAATCATGTGATGGTTGAATAGGGAACATTTTGTATCATATTCTATAAAGGCAAAGGATTGGTTATTATATTTAAGTCTTGCTTGTGCCAGCTAAATTAAATATAGTAATGCCCTAGAAAAGTAGGTTCTTATCTACAGCACATCAATTGGCAGAATTGATTATGAGAGGCTGTAGAGAACACTTTCTAAATGTTCCTAGTCAAGTATTAATATGCAAGGGCAATATTAATACATAAAGACTAGCATGTAGGTCAATTGATGACTTGATCTCACAAGTCATGGATATATGATATCAAGTTGACACATGGGTATATATTAGAGAATATATACTGAACTGACCCGCCATGAGAAAGTTTCATGGATCGTTATATGAGTGTCATAAACTTTCTCATGTGACTATTGGTATGAATAGTCCTCGGACACCAAGTCACTACGGTTCCTACATAAGGAGTTATGTACTTTGGTATCGTCAAACGTCACCCGTAGCAGGTGGACCATAAAGGCGACATCGGGTATGTAACAAATTATGCGGAGGGATGTGAGATGTAGATGGGATCTATCCCTTCCATATGACGAGTGATATCGGTGGGCCCCTTGATTGAGTAGAACTACTAAAAGCATGGCCATGCTCGAATGAGTCAATATGAGATATTGAGCTCATTTGTTTGAGTTAGTTTACTCGAGGATCAAGAAACACATAGATTGATCGAGGATGACACGCGGCCTATGCCTCATTGATCAATCGATATCAAGGATAGAAGGACACGGTCATATATTATAGTAGTCACGGAAAGGTTAGTCGGATCTTGACTTATCTCGTAACTTGGGTAGCAATGATGTATTGCTAGATGCCGCTCATTGCTTGTGTATCTAAAAGAGTTTAGATCCACTGCCAACGTTATGAGAGCCTATAGGGTCACACACAAAGAGCATGATAATTAGAGGAATTAAAGTATTCTAGTTTGACTAGAATAATATGGGAATAAGCTTAAGTACAAAATGGTTTTTGGACTTTAAGCTTAATGAGAATTTTAGCTAATTGATTTAATGAGATTAATTCAATATGTTACCTTATTGATTTAATAAGATTAATTCAATATGATAACATAAGCTTAATTGAATTAATAAGATTAATTCAATATGATAACATAAGCTTAATTGAATTAATAAGATTAATTCAACATGCATGAATGCCACATAAGAATGTCACATAAGCATGCCACATAAGCATGCCACCTAAGCATCCACCTAAGCTAGTTAAGGTGGAAGGAAACAAAATGGTTTTGTCTCCTTAAGTGGCCGGCCAAACAAGGAAGCCAAATCCTTTTTGAGTGTGTCTCAATGCAATGGATTGCATTGAATGTGAAGGAGGTGGAAGGGTTTTTCCAACCCTATAAAAGGCTCCATGGAGTGGCCGGCCATAGAGAGTTTTTGGTGTTGTGGTTGTGAGAGAGCTTGGTGGAAGCTTTGGTTGTGTGGGTTTGTGAGTGTAGGCTAGCAAGAAGAGGAGTCTTCTTCTTCTTTTCTCCTTTTCCCTCTCTTCCTCTCCTTTAGGGACTTCTCTAGCAAGAAGTAAAGGAGATCTAGAAGGTGAGAGCATTACCCTCGTAGCGACGCCCTTCGCTTATCCCGCTCGTCCAAACGCTTTGTCGGAACTCAAGAGTGTCAAGTGTACACTCCTCTACAAGTATCCACACGGACAAATGGTGGAGAAAAACACCTTAGAGTGTGCTAGCACCCCTTGGATGTTCATGGCTATATGAGGAAGAGAGAGCTTGAGGGAAGAGAAGAGGAAGAAGATGAAGTTACACAACTTAACTTCACATCATCCATAACCCACTATAAGGGGGTTACATGCATGCATTTGTTAGTTATAGCCCTAGAACCAATCATGTGATGGTTGAATAGGGAACATTTTGTATCATATTCTGTAAAGGCAAAGGATTGGTTATTATATTTACATCTTGCTTGTGCCAGCTAAATTAAATATAATAATGCCCTAGAAAAGTAGGTTCTTATCTACAGCACATCAATTGGCAGAATTGATTATGAGAGGCTGTAGAGAACACTTTCCTAAATGTTCCTAGTCAAGTATTAATATGCAAGGGCAATATTAATACATAAAGACTAGCATGTAGGTCAATTGATGACTTGATCTCACAAGTCATGGATATATGATATCAAGTTGACACATGGGTATATATTAGAGAATATATACTGAACTGACCCGCCATGAGAAAGTTTCATGGATCGTTATATGAGTGTCATAAACTTTCTCATGTGACTATTGGTATGAATAGTCCTCGGACCGAAGTCACTACTTCCCCTACATAAGGAGTTATGTACTTTGGTATCGTCAAACGTCACCCGTAACAGGGTGGACCATAAAGGCGATTACTGGGTATATAACAAATTATGCGGAGGGATGTGAGTGATGTAGATGGGATCTATCCCTCTCATATGACGATAGTGATATCGGTGGGCCCCTTGATTGAGTAGAACTACTAAAACGCATGGCCATGCTCGAATGAGTCAATATGAGATATTGAGCTCATTTGTTTGAGTTAGTTTACTCAGGGATCAAGAAACACATAGATTGATCGAGGATGACATGGTCTATGCCTCATTGATCAATCTGATATCAAGGATAGAAGGACACGGTCATATATTATAGTAGTCACGGAAAGGTTAGTCGGATCTTGACTTATCTCGTAACTTGGGTAGCAATGATGTATTGCTAGATGCCGCTCATTGCTTGTGTATCTAAAAGAGTTTAGGTCCACTGCCAACGTTATGAGAGCCTATAGGGTCACACACAAAGAGCATGATAATTAGAGGAATTAGAGTATTCTAGTTTGACTAGAATAATTTGGGAATAAGCTTAAGTACAAAATGGTTTTTGGACTTTAAGCTTAATGAGAATTTTAGCTAATTGATTTAATGAGATTAATTCAATATGTTACCTTATTGATTTAATAAGATTAATTCAATATGATAACATAAGCTTAATTGAATTAATAAGATCAATTCAATATGATTGAATTAATAAGATTAATTCAACATGATAACATAAGCTTAATTGAATTAATAAGATTAATTCAACATGCATGAATGCCACATAAGAATGCCACATAAGCATGCCACATAAGCATGCCACCTAAGCATCCACCTAAGCTAGATAAGGTGGAAGGAAACAAAATGGTTTTGTCTCCTTAAGTGGCCGGCCAAACTTGTGTCCCAATGCAATGGATTGCATTGAATGTGTGGAGGTGAAAGGGTTTTTCCAACCCTATAAAAGACCCCATGAAGTGGCCGGCCAAAGGATGTGTTGTTGTGGTTGTGAGAGAGCTTGGTGGAAGCTTTGGTTGTGTGGGTTTGTGAGTGTAGGCTAGCAAGAAGAGGAATCTTCTTCTTCCTTTCTCCTTTTCCCTCTCTTCCTCTCCTTTAGGGACTTCTCTAGCAAGAAGTAAAGGAGAGCTCCTCTAGTTTTTTTTTTGTGAGACAAGAGCTTGCTCGTGTGGATACATATAGAGGCACGTACACTTGAACGTGCTAAAGATCCAACAAACAAAAGGAAGAAGCGGGATTAACAAGGGCACGCAACAAAGGTAATCCTCTCCTATAAGATAGGTTTGGTTTAGAGAAATTTATTTTATACGAGTTTGCTTTCGCATGGATCACTTGGAAGGGATCCTAATTTTTCCGTTGCGCATATGCCATTTGGCATAGAGAATTCCCTACAGTGGTATCAGAGCCACTTGCGAAAGATCGTATAAAATAGGTTTTCTCTATTTTATATGTGATATAGAAGTAGGATAAATTTTATTATGAGTTGATAATTGCATTAGCAATTGTCAAACATAATAAAATATCCAATGTCTTTTAAAAGTTAAAATGACATGGTGCATGGTTATGGCCTAGTCCCAAAAGGTTTGTGAATGTGTGTGTGTTGTAATTCTTAAATACGGCCTGCGTGTCGTGCCTTCCTCCTAAAATTCTTGTTGTAAAATTAGTTTTAGACTCGAATGTAACTCGAGTATTTCTCCTTTTGTAATGTACAAAACAAAGATGGAGGGTCCATTGGAAGATGAGGTTACAAGGAGGAAGTCAACACACAAGACAACCAAAAGGAAGCACTTAGGAGAAGATGCTATCCCTAGGTTGACCAATCAATCTTTTCATTGGCTTGAGAAGATTGTAGAATAAGGGCCATAACCATGACACGCTTAGTTTAATATGTATGTGATGCATGTTAGTTTAGCTTGTATGTGATGCATGTTAGTTTAGCTTGTATGTGATGCATGATTAGTTTAGCTTATATGTGATATATGCTAATATGTATATGATACATGTTTATTTCTTAATAAGTCAAAAACGATATGCCTACCAAAGCTTGGTACTCACTACTTCCTCGATCATTTGTTATTGGGTTTGCCAAAGCAAAGCAATGCATTTTATCTTGGAAGAGTGCGAGTGGACAATCGTGATGTCCCGCTATCAAACTTGGTTAAGACTTAATTAAGTTTTCTTAATTAGTTAAGAAAGTAGAGGCATATATTAGTTTTGAACATAAGTTTTAAAATTAGTTTTATGTGATTTCCGAACATCAGCTTTG
Source organism: Wurfbainia villosa (assembly GCA_025175895.1). Classification (NCBI taxonomy): domain Eukaryota; kingdom Viridiplantae; phylum Streptophyta; class Magnoliopsida; order Zingiberales; family Zingiberaceae; genus Wurfbainia; species Wurfbainia villosa. The sequence continues at coordinate 5,941,304 of CM046005.1, forward strand.
TCTTAGAAGTGGTCGTTGCTCCGATATCCAAGAAGGCCCCTGAGCCTCGCCACAGCCTGGAAGCTGGTTTAGGAATAAACACTAAACTAATCTAAAACTTAACCAAAGCTATTAAAGAGTTACATCAGATGTAATTGGCAAAAGATTTCCTACCTAATTATACTACGTCTTGGGCGATTAGCCAAAGCTAACTCAAGACGAATTATAATGTGGATCTTTATCCCATATAAATTTATAGCTAAATAGTAGCTATGAGAATTTAGTGGGAGCCTCATTTAATTAAAGGCCTAATTAAATGATTTAGGTATGATACTTAACTTTGCATTTTAATGTTGTAGATCACCATGACATCTAACACGACACACCCCCTCAACTTGCGATCTGTCCTTGAGAAGGACAAGCTTAATGGAGCGAACTTTCTTGACTGGTATAGGAACTTGAGGATTATCCTCAAGCAAGAACGCAAACTGTATGTCCTAGAGCAGTCTACCCCTGAAACACCCGCCCATGCGGCCACTCGTGCTGAAAAGGATGCTTATAAGAAGCATCAAGATGACGCATTAGATGTGTCATGTCTTATGCTTGCCACCATGAACTCTGAGCTTCAGAAGCAACATGAGAACATGGATGCCTATGATATGGTTGAGCATTTGAAACAACTATATCAAGGACAAGCTAGGCACGAGCGTTTTGAAGTGTCTAAGGCTCTTTTTGCATGCAAGATGCAAGAAGGAACACTTGTAGGAACTCACGTACTCAAAATGATTGGGTACGTTGAGAACCTTGAAAGACTAGGTTTTCCACTGAGCCAAGAATTGGCAACCGATGTTATCCTGCAATCGCGTTGAAGCATATAATCAATTCGTCATGAATTATAACATGAATGAAATTGATAAACCTTTGCACGAGATTCTCAAGATGTTAGAATCAATGAACCAATCTCAAAAAGAAAGTTAGCAACGTACTAATGGTCAAGAAGGGCAAAGGTAAGCGCAAAGGCAAGGGTAAGACCCAAGCCAAAGGCAAGGCCAATTCATCCACTTCAAAGGGTAAAGGTAAAGTACCTAAGGAAGGGGACTACTTCCATTGCGGTGAGATCGACACCGAAGCTATAAACCGCAAAGTCTACCTTGAGGAAGTAAAGAATAAAAGTGGGACTTCTGCCTCAGGTATACACGTTATAGAAGTTAATCTATCTATTTCTTCTACATGAGTATTAGATACCGGATGTGCATCTCACATTTGTAATAATGTGCAGGGACTGAGAAATAGTAGACAAATGGCAAAAGGCGAAGTAGACCTACGAGTAGGCAATGGCGCAAAAGTTGCTGCTGTAGCTGTAGGAACATATTCTTTGTCTTTGCCCACTGGGCTTATCTTAGAACTAGAGGAGTGCTTATATGTACCTGCGTTGACAAAGAACATAATTTCTGTATCTTGTTTAGACAAGAAAAACTTTTCTTTTATAATAAAGGACAAATGTTGTTCCATTTATTTGAATGAAATGTTCTATTGTAATGCACCACTTATGAATGGTCTCTATGTTCTAGATTTAGAAAACCCAATTTATAACGTAAATACCAAGCGGTTCAAATCGAATGATTCGAACCAAACATATCTCTGGCACTGTCGCCTAGGTCACATAAATGAAAAACGCATATCCCAACTCTATAAAGATGGATTATTGGACTCATTTGATTTTGAATCATATGAGGTATGCGAATCTTGCCTTTTAGGAAAGATGACTAAAACTCCATTTAGTGGACATGGCGAGAGAGCGACGGACTTGTTAGGACTCATACATACTGATGTATGTGGGCCTTTCAATGTCGAAGCCAGAGGAGGCTATAAGTACTTTATTACTTTCACTGATGATATGAGTAGATTTGGCTACTTATATTTGATGAGACATAAGTCAGAATCCTTTGAAAAGTTCAAAGCATTCAATAATGAAGTACAAAACCAACTTGGTAAGCGTATTAAGCTACTTCGATCAGATCGAGGTGGTGAATACCTTAGTCAAGAGTTTCGTGATCACCTGGCTGAGTGTGGGATAATATCCCAACTCGCTCCCTGGAACACCACAATGGAATGGTGTATCCGAGAGGAGAAATCGTACTCTATTAGATATGGTACGATCAATGATGAGCGATCGATCTACCTACTTCCTTTTGGGACTAGCTCTAGAGACAAGTTTCACACTTAATCGCGTTCCATCAAAAGCCGTAGAAAAGACACCATATACGATATGGACTGGGAAGAGTCCCAAAATGTCTTTTATAAAGATTTGGGGTTGTGAAGCTTATGTAAGACGTCAAGTCTCAGATAAACTAGGACCCAAATCAGATAAGTGTTATTTTGTCGGATATCCCAAGGAAACTAAGGGATATTACTTTTACAATCCCACACTTGGCAAGGTCTTTGTTGCGAAATCTTTGTCTTTCTAGAAAGAGAATTTATTTCTAGAAAAACTAGTGGGAGTAAAATTCATCTTGAAGAAGTTCAAGATGACGATAACACTAAGGCTTCGATGGAAAATGAATAGGAACCACAAAGTGTTGTGGATGAGGAAATTGTTGCCCAAAGAGTTGTGGAACAAACACCTGTTCAAGTAGACCAACCTCTTCGTAGATCTGACAGGATCCGTCGTCAACCCGAGAGATATTCTTTTCTCTTGACTGACAATGGTGATGTATTGCTTGTCGATCTTGACGAGCCTACATCCTATCAAGAAGCTATGATGAGCCCAGATTCCGAGAAATGGCTAGAGGCCATGAGATCCGAAATGGAATCCATGTACACTAACCAAGTATGGACCTTGGTTGATCCACCTGAAGGGGTAAAACCCATTGGGTGTAAGTGGGTCTTTAAAGTAAAGACTGACATGGATGGTAATAAGCATACCTATAAAGGTAGATTGGTGGCGAAAGGATTCAAACAAATTCATGGTATTGACTATGATGAAACCTTTTCACCGATTGATGCTTAAATCCATTCGGATCATACTTGCTATTGCGACCTACCACGATTATGAGATGGCGGATGGATGTCAAAACCGCTTTTCAATGGAAAGCTACTCGAGGATGTGTACATGACACCTGAGGGTTTTGAAGATCCAAAGCATCCGAAAGGTATGCAAACCGCAAAGGTCCATTTATGGATCAAGCAAGCCTCGAAGCTGGAATCTTCGATTCGATGATGCAATCAAAGAGTTTGGTTTCATCAAGAATGAAGATGAACCTTGTGTCTACAAGAGAAATAGTGGGAGCACAGTTGTATTTCTTGTCTTGTATGTAGATGACATACTTCTCATCGGAAATGATATTCCCTCACTCCACCGTGAAGATGTGGTTAGGAATTGTTTCTCGATGAAAGACTTAGGTGAAGCCGCTATATTCTAGGCATCAAGATCTATAGAGATAGATCTAAAAGATTACTTGGCCTAAGTCAGAGTACATACATTGATAAAGTGCTAGATCGTTTTGCTATGCAAAATTCCAAGAAAGGATTTCTGCCTTTATCACATGGTGTGAGTCTTTCGAAGACTCAATGTCCCTCTTCTAAGGAGGAGAGAGATCGCATGGATAAGATCCCTTATGCGTCTGCCATAGGGTCTATCATGTACGCCATGCTTTGTACTCGTCCTGACATCTCGTATGCTTTGAGCATGACGAGTAGATACCAGTTGGATCTAGGTGAAAGTCACTGGATAGCAGTCAAAAATATTCTTAAATACTTACGAAGAACGAAAGAATATTTCCTGATATTTGGAGGCAATGAGGAGCTAGTCAGAAGGGTTACGGTGATGCAAGCTTCCAAAGCATAAGGATGACTATAGATCGCAATCGGGTACGTGTTTTGCACGAATGGTGGAGCCGTGAGTCGAAGAGTTCAAAGCGAGAATACGATTCTTGATTCTACAAGCGAGTAGTATATTCTGCATCGATGCACAAAGGAGGTCTATTTGGCTCTGCAAGTTCATCAGTGAACTTGGGGTAGTTCCTAGCATTGCAGATCCACTAGACCTCTATTGTGACAACAATGGGGCTATTGCACAGGCTAAGGAACCTCGATCACATCAGCGGACCAAACACATACTGCGGCGCTTCCATCTCATTCGAGAGATCATCGATAGAGGAGATGTGAGGATATGCAGAGTACCGACAGAAGCTAACATTGCAGATCCATTGACCAAGGCTTTGGCACAGAGGAAGCATGATGGTCACACTAGGTCACTAGGTATTAGATATCATAGTGATTGGTACTAGTGCTAGTGGGAGATTGTTAGTTATAGCCCTAAGAACCAATCATGTGATGGTTGAATAGGGAACATTTTGTATCATATTCTATAAAGGCAAAGGATTGGTTATTATATTTAAGTCTTGCTTGTGCCTAAATTAAATATAGTAATGCCCTAGAAAAGTAGGTTCTTATCTACAAAGACATCAATCGCGTAATTGATTATGAGAGGTAGAGAACACTTTCTAAATGTTCCTAGTCAAGTATTAATATGCAAGGGCAATATTAATACATAAAGACTAGCATGTAGGTCAATTGATGACTTGATCTCACAAGTCATGGATATATGATATCAAGTTGACACATGAGTATATATTAGAGAATATATACTGAACTGACCCACCATGAGAAAGTTTCATGGATCGTTATATGAGTGTCATAAACTTTCTCATGTGACTATTGGTATGAATAGTCCTCGACACAAGTCACTACTGGTTCCTACATAAGGAGTTATGTACTTTGGTATCGTCAAACGTCACCCGTAACAGGGTGGACCATAAAGGCGATTACTGGGTATATAACAAATTATGCGGAGGGATGTGAGTGATGTAGATGGGATCTATCCCTCTCATATGACGAGAGTGATATCGGTGGGCCCCTTGATTGAGTAGAACTACTAAAACGCATGGCCATGCTCGAATGAGTCAATATGAGATATTGAGCTTATTTGTTTGAGTTAGTTTACTCAGGGATCAAGAAACACATAGATTGATCGAGGATGACACGGTCTATGCCTCATTGATCAATCTGATATCAAGGATAGAAGGACACGGTCATATATTATAGTAGTCACGGAAAGGTTAGTCGGATCTTGACTTATCTCAGAACTTGGGTAGCAATGATGTATTGCTAGATGCATCATTGCTTGTGTATCTAAAAGAGTTTAGGTCCACCGCCAACGCTATGAGAGCCTATAGGGTCACACACAAAGAGCATGATAATTAGAGGAATTAGAGTATTCTAGTTTGACTAGAATAATTTGGGAATAAGCTTAAGTACAAAATGGTTTTTGGACTTTAAGCTTAATGAGAATTTTAGCTAATTGATTTAATGAGATTAATTCAATATGTTACCTTATTGATTTAATAAGATTAATTCAATATGATAACATAAGCTTAATTGAATTAATAAGATCAATTCAATATGATTGAATTAATAAGATTAATTCAACATGATAACATAAGCTTAATTGAATTAATAAGATTAATTCAACATGCATGAATGCCACATAAGAATGCCACATAAGCATGCCACATAAGCATGCCACCTAAGCATCCACCTAAGCTAGATAAGGTGGAAGGAAACAAAATGGTTTTGTCTCCTTAAGTGGCCGGCCAAACTTGTGTCCCAATGCAATGGATTGCATTGAATGTGTGGAGGTGAAAGGGTTTTTCCAACCCTATAAAAGACCCCATGAAGTGGCCGGCCAAAGGATGTGTTGTTGTGGTTGTGAGAGAGCTTGGTGGAAGCTTTGGTTGTGTGGGTTTGTGAGTGTAGGCTAGCAAGAAGAGGAGTCTTCTTCTTCCTTTCTCCTTTTCCCTCTCTTCCTCTCCTTTAGGGACTTCTCTAGCAAGAAGTAAAGGAGAGCTCCTCTAGTTTTTTTTTTGTGAGACAAGAGCTTGCTCGTGTGGATACATATAGAGGCACGTACACTTGAACGTGCTAAAGATCCAACAAACAAAAGGAAGAAGCGGGATTAACAAGGGCACGCAACAAAGGTAATCCTCTCCTATAAGATAGGTTTGGTTTAGAGAAATTTATTTTATACGAGTTTGCTTTCGCATGGATCACTTGGAAGGGATCCTAATTTTTCCGTTGCGCATATGCCATTTGGCATAGAGAATTCCCTACACATGAGACAAATGTATTTATCAATTTATAATCATGCATTAGGTATGTAATCATGATAAAAAGTCAAGTATCATCTAGAGCATGATTTAAAACCTAATGCACATGACTATGTGTCAAATATCAAGATCATAAATCATGATTGCAAACATGTATAACAATTACATCAATTATCATGATTTAAGCATTATTATCAATTTATGGGAACATTATCATCACCCAACACTATGCTAAAAATGTGCATCAACATACATAACACTAAGTGTTGAGCATGATTTAAACTATTTATGGGTGCATTATCATCACCCAACACTATTTCAAAAACTTAGTCCCGCCATCCTAAGTCAACCAAAATATGATATAGGTAAATTCCATATGGTTGACTATCCTAGGGTTTTCCTAACCCTTAAGGATGGATTTAGGAACCCAAAATAAATTCTTTCCTATGGGGTTCACTAAAAATTCTTTAGGGATCCATTTTCTAGCAATTGTTTTCTTTTTATCTTGACCCCTAGCAATTAAACACTTATAGGCCTTTTCATTTTTATTTTCCTTATATCCTAGGCCTTTCTTATTGAAACTAGCCCTTTGGCTTCCTATGATCATGTTAAGAGTGTTGGAGCCAATGGTGAATTTTTCTAGGGCCTTGGTCAAATGGTCTACCTTTTCCCTTAGGACCCTATTTTCTTCAATGCATGCATCATTAACATCAAATGACATATAGTTATCATGTGAGCATGCATCATCATGACTAGAAGAAATATTATCATTAATAGTTAAGCATGCTTTTTCTAATTTTTCTTCTAAGTCCTTAATTTGATCTAGCATGCTTTTGTTCTTCTTTTTAGCCCTAAATAAATCCTTAGTAAGGCTAGAAATCATGAAAACTATCTTATGGGGTGAGAGATTCATTACCATAGTCTCCATGTCTTCTTCTTCTTCGGATGAGGATGGTGAAGAAGAGCCTCCCCCTTCACTAGAGCTCTCCTCCCTTGAACTTGCTTCTTCATTTTCGAAGGAGGAGGTGTCTAGGTCATCAAACGCCATCAAAGCAAGGTTGGTGACAAAAGCATTCTCTTCTTCCGATGATGATGATGATGAAGAGGGGTCATCCCATGTCCTTGCCTTTAGTGCCTTGGCCTTCCCCTTTTCTTTGGCCTTCTTCTCTTCCTTTTTCTTGCTCCCCTTCTTCTTCTTTTCTTCTTTCTTTCTCCTTTCTTCTTTGTTCTTGTTTAGGAGGGGACAATTATCCCTTATGTGTCCTTCTCCTTGGCAATTGTAGAAAATTATCTTCCCCCTTGATCTTCTTCTCCTATCATTAGATTTATTAAATTTAAAATCTTTTAATGCACGCCTTACCCTCCTTACCATATAAGCTTCTTCCGTGCTATCCATGGAGGAGGAGGAGGATGCTTCATCGGAGGAGGAGGAAGTCTCTATCTTCTTCTTCTTCCCCTTATTTGCTACTAGGGCTACTCCTCTTGATGGCTTGATACTTGATTCTTCAATTACTCCCTCAAGCCTTGTTTCGTGGAGCTCCATGGTTGAGAAGAATTCCTCCAAGTTGCTCACTTCTAGGTTCTTTGACATGTAGAAGGAGTCCACCATTGAGCTCCATTTCGATGATCGGGGAAAAGCATTGATTGCTTTCATAAGTATATCCCGGTTCGAAAGTCTTTCTCCTACACTTGTTAGCCCAATCAAAATTTCCTTAAATCGAGAGTGTAGTGAGGTTACCTTTTCTCCCTTTTCAAGTTTGATGTTCGTTAGTTGGGAGCGGAGGAGGTATCTTCTTGCAAGCTTGGCCTCCGAGGTACCTTCATGAAGCTCTACTAGCTTCTCCCACATCTCCTTGGCACTTGCACATTCTCCAATTTGATTTACTTCTTGTTGGGGGAGTACGTTGTAGAGATGGTGCTTTGCCTTTGAGTTTGCTAGGTACTCTTCCCTTTGCTTTTTAGTCCATCTAGACTTCTCGGTTGGCTTCCCCTCTTCATCCTTGGGTACCTCAAAACCATTTTCCATTATCAATAAAATTTTGAAATAGGTTTCAAAAAATACCTCCATTCTCTTTTTCCACAAAGAGAATTCTCCTTCAAATTTCGGTGGATGAATGTTCGAGCCGGTCATCTCTTGATAGCTTGTTGCAGTGGTTAGTCCTCGACAAGTAACTTGGCTCTAATACCACTTGTAGGGTCAATGGTGGCCAGCTAGAGGGGGGGTGAATAGCCCACTTCCGTCGTACGGTGGAAGTCGTTCTTAATCGTCTACAATAAACATTAGTGCAAGCGGAAAATACAAAGCAAAGACAATTAAGAACAAACACAAAGAAAAACAATGCTAACAAAATAATATAACGTGGTTCACGACCTCGACGCTAATCCACGGTCTGATTCGTCCACGGTGAATCACTCCGCAACCAATCCACTATTGATCTCTCCCTTTAGCCAATGCAAGGTGGATGTAAACCCTTACAACTCAAGAGCACTCCTTCTCTTACAATAGATGTGAAAGAAAACTAGAAGAAGAAGTTTAACACTTGTGGAGCACTTGGATGATAGTTTGGAGCATGAGCATTAGCCATCCAAAAGCCCACACCCTCTCTTTTTATAGAGAGGGCTGATTTCTTCCCGTTGGCCGCCATCAGTCGACTGCTGCCCTTAGAAGTTGATTGCCATCACTACAACGGCCTCCGAACACGTCAGATCCCCCGTTGTAGTTCAACGAAAACCTTGGCAGTCGACTGATGTATCCATCAGTCGACTGATGCCTTCATAGTCGACTGCCTAGTCGGCTACGAGAGGTTCTATGCCCCAAACCCTCTCGACTAGTCGATCACGCCATCGAGCCGATCGATCGAGTCTTAGCGATCATTGTCAATCCATGGCGGACTATTGGCATGAACGGACTATCGATATACCGGTCAGTCACGATTGAGCAGTCGATTGTCATGACATGACAGTCGACTGATGTCGGGAAATCTCATCCGACACTTAGCCAATTGGCTAAGTTTCACCTAAACGTACTACCCTGTCCCAGGTTACATTTGCTCACTCTCATCCCTTGGAGTCCCTCACTTGTTAAGTTGTCTTCATCTACCATGTCCCTCGGATGCACGAAGCGCACGACTCTGCAGCATCATCCTGAAGTCTACTTCCTCTGGCTTCACTCCAATCTCCTCGTCCGACGGTCCCTCGGATGCTCCAAGTGCACGGCTTCCGCAAAGTTTTCCTTCACCGACTCAAGGACCAAGTCATGAGAGGTGAAACTCTTCAATGCTCCATGTGCAAATTACTAAGTCCTGCGAGGCTCCAACGCACATATCAAATCCAATCATCCTAACTTAAATCCTTTGCCACACACATCAATACCATATCACGGGTTGATTGCACTAACAGTTCAAATATTCCCAGATTAGTCAGACAAAGTTATTAAGGTTATTGTTGATCTTTCTCCAGAGTGGAAGCCGAAAGTAATTGAATGCCTTTGCGAGAATGATAACGTCTTCACTTGGTCAGGACAAGAAGTCGACAGAATCTCTCCTACAGTGATGGAGCATAAACTCAATATTCTTCCAGGAGCTCAACCTATCAAGCAAAAAAAGACACTTTAGTCCTGAAAAGGACAAGGTGATCAGAGCAGAAATTGATAGGCTACTGCAACCAGGGTATATTCGGGAAGTCCAATTTCCCACTTGGCTGGCAAATGTCATCTTAGTACCTAAACTTAAGAACAAGTGGAGAGTTTGTATATATTTATATAATCTTAATAAAGTGTCTCCTTAAAATTGTTACCCCTCTATCTCGGATAGATCAATTAATAGACCCAAACTCTGGATGTGATCTAATCTGCATGCTCGATGCCTGTCAAGAGTATTATCATATTCCTTTGGCTAAAGAAGATAAAAAAAGTCCACTTTATTACCTCTGACGGTACTTTTTGCTATACAGTTATCTCGTTTGGCTTCAAGAATGTCGGAGCCACCTATCAGAGACTAATGGATCGAGTCTTCCAACACCAAATCGAGCGAAATATTGAAGCCTATGTGAATGATATACTGATCAAGTCAAGCAAAGTCAAAGATATTATTAGTGACATGAAGGAAACCTTTGGGACATTGCGGAGATTCGGGATAAAGCTCAATCCAAGAAAGTGCATATTTGGTGTACGGAGTGGACGATTTCTCGGATACATAGTAACTGAGAAAGGAATTGAAGTTAACTTGGAAAAGGTTCAACTTTTATAGAATATGTTGTCACTCAAAATATGAAATAAGTCTAGAGGTTAGTTGGGAGAATTACTATCCTATCTCGCTTCATTTCTAGGTCAGCCGATTGGAGTCTCCTCTTCTTTAAAGTGCTTTAGAAGTCAACTCAGTTTTCATGGGACAAGAAGTGCGAGTGAGATTTTGCCGATCTAAAAAGGTATTTAATAGAAGTACCTGTTCTTTCTAAGTTTGTGGATGGGGAGATATTATGTAAAATACCCACACAAAAAAAAAAAAAAAAAAAATATATATATATATATATATATATATATATATATATATATATATATATATATATATCATAGTAATAAAGCATGGTTAGAGATTTAGTTAAACCTAACTTTGACTTAATGGTAATTGTTTAATTGGATCAAGGGTTAAGTCTTATTGGGCTTTAAATCCAACCCTATAATAAGTTTAAATCCGATCCGCTTTCAAAACCTACCCGATATTTTTTTTCTCACGTGTGCGTTACTTGGCGTTTCTGCGCCGACCCTCTTCTCCCCTTCATTTCCAACCGCGACATTTCTGTTGGTGCAATCGGCCCAGCAGTACCTTGATGGTATTTTGATGATAGACAAAACTCAGGACATAGGATTGTCATGGGAAAGTCCAACATGGGTTGGCATGGAGAATCCAAGCATGGAGCTTGGTGTGGAAGTCCAAAGCATTGCGAAGCCGTGCGCTTGGTGCTTGGCATGGGAAATCCAAAGCATTGCGAAGCCGTGCGCTTGGTGCTTGGTGAGAAATGCATTGCGAAGCCGTGCGCTTGGTGCATATGGGAAGTCTTAAGGACTTGGTAAGTTCACTAGGCTCGGGGTCCTTGAGTCGGTGAAGGATGGCATTGCGAAGCCGTGCGCTTGGTGCATCCGAGGGACCGCCGGACGGGGAGCGAATGGAGTGAGCCCAAAGGGAAGCATACTTCTAGGGCATGAGACGCGAAGGATGGCATTGCGAAGCCGTGCGCTTGGCGCATCCGAGGGCGTGGCGAGGGAAGAGAGCTTCCGTGGGGAACTCCATGAGTGATGTGGACTTAGCCAAGTGGCTAAGACTGAGCGTCGGAGACTCAAACAACTTGGTGTTTGAGGTTTTTCCCGACGGCAGTCGACTGGCATAGGTGCCGGTTCGACTGGTCCAAGTCGACTAGGGTTCGACTGGTGTAAGGCTGCGTTTTGGTGCTTGGGCGATCGATCGCCATGAACCGGCAATGATCGATGCCGACCGCATGATCGACCGCTGTGGGATGGCAATGATCGGTGATGGAAGTGTCGAGAGCACAGATCGCTCAGTAGCCGTCGCGGCCGACTACTAGGTCACGATCATACCGCCACCCGGCGATCGGTAGGAGATCCGTTGGAACTTGTCCGACGTGGATCTGGCCGTTGTGAGACAACGGACAGCGATCGGGCCTTTTGGCGGTGATCGATGGGCGCGAAACAGCTTGATGCAGTTATAAATGGAGCACGAGTTGGAGGATTTTCGCAAGACTTTAAGGAAGCAATTGAAGGGATTTGTTGCATTCCAGTCCTTCAAGAGCCATCAAGCAAGCAACAAGGGTCAAAGAAAAGATTTGTAAAGCGTTCTTTACTTGTATTTCTTGTGTCTTTGTATTTCTTGTATATTATTGTTGTAATAGCTTGTGAGAGGTTTCTCCACCTCCGACGTATAGTCGAGAAGGAGTTTAGTTAGTGCCGTGCGCATAACTAGAGCTCGAGGAGCTCGCCCGTGGAGTAGGAACCATTCGGTTCCGAACCACGTATATCGTGTGTATTTGCATGTGATTGTATTTGTTGTTAGTATTCATATTTGCATTAGTATTCCGCTGCGCTAACAACAATCGTAGACAAGCACGCGACGAGAACGAGCAATTTACGACGTCCAACGTACGAGGGCTATTCACCCCCCTCTAGCCGGCCATATCGATCCCTTACAAGTGGTATCAGAGCAAGGTTGCTCTTCAAGGACTAACCACCGCGAGAGCAATTCAAGATGGGCGGCTTCATCCATCCACCGAAATTCGATGGAGATTTTTCTTGGTGGAGGAAACAAATGGAGGTATATTTCGAAACCGATTTCGATTTCATGTTAATCATTGAAAATGGTTTTGAAGTGCCTAGGGACAAAGAAAACAAGCCATTAGAAAAATCAAGGTGGACTCAAGACCAAATGAAGGATTTCAAGACAAATCTTGAGGTAATCAAATTACTTAGTGAATTGATTCCTAACCATATTTGGTCTAGGCTAGGTAATTTTAGGAATGCAAAGGATTTGTGGAATAAGGTGATTGAATTCCACAAGAATCCCCAACCGGCACAAATAGAAGAAAATGCCGAAGAAGAAGCTCCCACAACATTTGAAGATGTTGATGATTTGGTGGAGACCTCCACCTCTAGTATTGAGGGGGAGGAAAGGCAATCTTCAATCCCGGAGCAAGAACAAGAAGTATCCACATCCGGGAGAAGTGAAGATCAAGAAGAGGCCTCCACCACCTCCCTAGGTAACTCAAGCATTGTAATTTTAAATAAAAATCACATAATATGCTTTGAGTGTAGGGAGAAAGGGCACTACAAAAGTAAATGTCCTAAATTGGCTAAGGAAAAGGCATCCACACCAAAAGTCAACCCAAAGTCAAAGGATGCCGGTGTTCCCAAAAATAAGAGCAAAGAGCACATTGTGTGCTTCAAATGCAACCAAAAGGGACACTACCAAAGTCAATGCCCTAGGGGGAGGAAGAAAGGGCAAGAAGGTGTTTCTCATGTAGGGGGAGCTTATAAAGCTAACCCTAAGGTAAATTTATTTAATGCACCTTCAATTCCTAGAGTTCAAAAGCATGCTAAGAAAAATAAATATGTTTGTCTGGGTGCCAAGCATGTTTATATGACTAAAGACAAACCTAGGACCCAAAACACTAGACCTATTTTACCTAGGGAGTCAATTAGGAGAGTTGAAGAAAACTTGGGTATTAATCCCAAGAAATCTAGGCACATGCCTAAGAGGAAGAACCTTTCCCAAAAACCTAATGAAAATTCAAAATTGGGAAAATTAGAGCTAGAGAACCAAGTCTTGAGGTCAAGACTTGAGAGAATGGAGAAAACCCTTAAAATCATAGAAAATTCATTTCTAGGGTCAAATGCCCAAAAGTCAAAACCTAAGATTCAAAAACGGTCTAAGGGCAAGGAAGGTTTGGGTCACAAACCTAAGCCCAAGAAGACTTATCATAATGTTCCATTTGATTATGGAACTATTTCTAGGTCTAGGAAAGCCAAGGCTAATAGGGAAGTTATCCCTAAGTCGAGCCATGGTGTTTGCTTAGTGGCTAAGGACCTAAGGAAAACCAAGAAAGCCACTAAGAAGGTCAATGGAGGAGTCACCTTTAGAGTTGACCCAAGAAAGACCCAATTGACTAAGGCTTCAAAGCCAAAAAGGGTCATTAGGAAGGTATCTAGGGAAGTTATCCCTAGGGAATACCTTGTTAACCCAAGGAGCTCCAATAGGTATTGGGTTCCTAAAAGCGTGATTGATTCACGCTAAATGGGTTAGGGGGTGTCAACCCTAAGTGGATGGGTAGTTAATCTAGCCATGGTGAGTTGACACATTAGGGTATGCCAATGTGCTTGAGAAGTTAAAAATGATTTAAATTGGCACATTTAGGTCTTAGAGGTATTGGTGTGCCATTTTGGGTTTTTGGCACATTAGGGAAATGAATGGCATTAAGGCAAAATGAATTTAATTCCTAGAAATGGCAAATTGATTTTAACACTTAGGTATTCTATACCTTAGTATATTTTAGTTGCCATGATTTGTTTGCCTTGCCATGTCATGACATCATTTTCATTTTTATCTATAAAATGTCATGATCATGTTTAGACTTATATTTAGATGTCATGTATGCTTAGTTGTCATTCACATGCCATGACATCATGATTTTGGCATATGCTTCTATTTATATCATATCTATGCCATAATCATATCATGCATAAAATAAAATGAAATTAAGGACTATGGCACAATTTGATGGGAATCAAATAGATGTTGCCTAGGAATATGCATGAGAACTTAAAGGAAGAAAAACCCACATCTCACTATATAATTTGACTTGTATGTGTTTTACACATCTAGATATTGGTGAGATGTTTAGGAAAAAGAAAATAAAGGTTTGAAAAACATTTTGAAAATATTTTGAAAAACCTTGGTGAAGCCTATCTTTTGATAGCTATCACCATTGAATGGGGTGATACAAAGATGACTTATTATTGAAGCTTTTTGAACTTTGTATCAATCTCCTAATTTAATGGGTAAAATAATTTTCCAATATTTTTCACCCATAGTGTTTAGGATAAGTATTATACGTATGCATTTTCAAGATTTTTAAAATTACGTATATTTACTTATGGATTTCGTAAATCCATTTACGAAATCAAAATCAGAATGTAGTTATCGATCATTGCCATGGATCGACTGATCGATATGATCGATGACCGATTTCGATTTGATTCATGACGCCCAAGCTGATTTCGGGTAAATCTTGATGGTTAGGCCCATGTTCAGCTAGGTTAAGGTCCCCTAACCACTCCTAACCCTAGGATATGCTTGGGAGAGCATTAGAGAGGGTGGAAATCCATTGGATATGGATTAGGAGTTGGGTTGAGGGTGAGTATCAATTTTAAGGTGGAAAAGAGTTCATTGTTGAACTTTGCCTTAATTTTGATTTGGTTAATGTTCCTATTGGCTTAGGGGCTCTCCAAGGACATTGTTGGTGCAATGGTCAAGGGGGAGCAAGCCTCTAGGGGGAGGTATCCATCATGGGAAGATGGATGTGTATTTCCTCATGGGAGGAAAATTGGGTTGCCTCTCTTTAAGTGATATGGGATCACTAGAAAAATTGTAGGCATGTGTTCCTCCAAGGGAGAGATTGTAGGCATTGGGATATGAGACATTCATACCCTTGGGGAGGACCTTTTTGATGTAATGTCAAAAAGGGGGAGAAGTTACCAAGTTACCAATTAGGGTTCGTTGGAATTCTCTTTGGGATATGAGAATTGTCAATATGGGAGAATTGGTAGACTTGAGATGGTAGTTTTGTCAATCATCAAAAAGGGGGAGATTGTTGGTGCAATCGGCCCAGTGATACTTGATGGTATTTTGATGATAGACAAAACTCAGACATAGGATTGTCATGGGAAAGTCCAACATGGGTTGGCATGGAGAATCCAAGCATGGAGCTTGGTGTGGAAGTCCAAAGCATTGCGGCCGCGCGCTTGTGCTTGGCATGGGAAATCCAAAGCATTGGCCGCGCGCTTGGTGAAGTCTTAAGGACTTGGTAAGTTCACTAGGCTCGGGGTCCTTGAGTCGGTGAAGGATGGCATTGCGAAGCCGTGCGCTTGGTGCATCCGAGGGACCGCCGGACGGGGAGCGAATGGAGTGAGCCCAAAGGGAAGCATACTTCTAGGGCATGAGACGCGAAGGATGGCATTGCGAAGCCGTGCGCTTGGCGCATCCGAGGGACGTAGGCCGAGGGAAGAGAGCTTCCGTGGGGAACTCCATGAGTGATGTGGACTTAGCCAAGTGGCTAAGATCGAAGCGTCGAGACTCAAACAACTTGGTGTTTGAGGTTTTCCGACTGATCGCATAAAGGTGCCGGTTCGATCGTCCAAGTCGACTAGGGTTCGATCGTGTAAGGTTGCGTTTTGGTGCTTGGCGATCGCGCCATGAAGCCGATCGATGTCGACCGCGATCGGCTTCGTGGGATGGCAATGATCGATGGAAGTGTCGAGAGAAGACGCTCGTAGCCGTGATCGGGCATCGACTACTAGGTCACGATCATTGCCGCCACACCGATCGGGTAGGAGATCCGTTGGAACTTGTCCGACGTGGATCTGGCCTGAGACAACGGACATAGGCAAGCGATCGTGGGGCCTTTGGCGGTATGGGCGCATAAATGGAGCACGAGTTGGAGGATTTCGCCAAGACTTTAAGGAAGCAATTGAAGGGGATTTGCTGTTGCATTCCAGTCCTTCAAGAGCCATCCAAAGCAAGCAACAAGAAAAGGGTCAAAGCAAAGATTTGTAAAGCGTTCTTTACTTGTATTTCTTGTGTCTTTGTATTTCTTGTATATTATTGTTGTAATAGCTTGTGAGAGGTTTCTCCACCTCCGACGTATAGTCGAGAAGGAGTTTAGTTAGTGTCGTGCGCATAACTAGAGCTCGAGGAGCTCGCCCGTGGAGTAGGAACCATTCGGTTCCGAACCACGTATATCGTGTGTATTTGCATGTGATTGTATTTGTTGTTAGTATTCATATTTGCATTAGTATTCCGCTGCGCTAACAACAATCGTAGACAAGCACGCGACGAGAACGAGCAATTTACGACGTCCAACGTACGAGGGCTATTCACCCCCCTCTAGCCGGCCATATCGATCCCTTACAATTTCTTTTATCTCCGGAGCGCGCGATCCCTCGCCTTCCTCACGTTGCCGACCGCCTAATCGAGAGGTAACCCGGCGACGCCACTTCGCCGCAGTGCATCCTCTCCCCGAGCCCCATCGCCGGCAGCGAGCACCTCCAGCAACCATCGGCAACTCCCGAGGAGATCTCGAGACCGAGAGGGGAAAAGCAGGTCGTCTCCTCGCTGTTGCTCGTTGCCGGTGCCCATGACCGCCTCCCCGAGCCACGCCGCGCCCCGTCGCCGTCCCTTCTCTCTCACCAACAGTCGTTGCTCCAACACCGTCGATCGAGCCACTGCCGCCGGAGATCTTCGCCACAAGGAGCTGTTGGTAGGGAATAGCAACGCCGACAGGTCTGCCTTCGACCACACTGGATATTCGACGCTGCCACTTTGCCGGAGCAAGGGATAGGGAAAAGACGGTGGCTGTCAGATAGAGGGGATAGGAATTTCTTTGGTGAAGAAGGCGATAGGTTCATTGTCGATTTCTCCAGTGAACAAGGGATTTGCTGCCGGGGAGTTTTCTAGGGATGGTGAGCGTGATCTACCTTTCCCTTCAATTGTTGCTGTTCGATTTTGTTCATCTGTCGGGAATTCTCGGATGTGATTGGAGTTCGGGTTTCCTTTATCCGATCGTGAAAAACAGTGGTTACCTTCTTCTTACTTGCATTGGCAGGAATTCCCATTTGGTTCCAGTGATTGAAGCGTCCAGATGTGGAGAAATCCAGATGTTGGTAGGCTGTGAGAGGTAAATACCAATTGGGATGTTTATGAAGGGAAGGAATAATTCGAACAAGTCTGTGGAAGCTTGAGAAATAGTTGACAGGTTGTTGCTATAGGGGAGGAGTCTCTATAGAAGCTGGAAATGTGTCTGGCTTCAATGAAATTGAAGGTCATATCTCTTCATCGCCGTGAGCAACAAAATTATGGCAGTTTGCATTTAATAAGTCTCCTAGCTCAGGTAATCTCTTAAGTCTTGTTGTGTTTCATGAACTGTGGATGCAAGGGGGAGATTTCAGTGTGGGTTTGTGATGGATTTTGTTGATGAAGATAAAATGAGTAAGGAATCAACTTATCTATCTAATTGTTATAGATTGCTACTTTAAAGGTGGATCAAGACACCGCGGTTGATCGCAACGATTGAAAGGTAATTGTAGATTTAGATTGAATTACAGTTGTGGTGTGATAATTATAAGTGATGTTGTAGTTGAATCAATGATTATTAGTTAGTAAAAAGGGGTATGTTGCGATGATTAGGTTAAATGGATAACTAGATCAATCTAGTTGATCGGGATATGAAGTCATGTAGCATTCGATTCGATCACTTGATGTATAATAGAACTTAATATTTGTTCATGTTGTCCTGTAGAACCTTGATTTGGAATAGTCTTTTGGACGAGAAGACAATTACGGTTTACATAACACGTGGGTAATTTTCCTGCCTGGTTCGGGTAGATGTATTGCATTCAGATTTAGTCATAGATATGAGCATGTTAGGTGTTCATATTATCTTGACCCTGCTCTTATTATCGTATGTTTGATCCTTTACCGTTGGCTATTAACTCCATTGCTGATATCATGTTTATTTTATCATGATTAGGAGTTATACATATAGGTGATGCAAGTAACTTAGAATTGTTTAAGTTAAGTGCAAATGGTAAAGTCCGGATGATAACCTGATTGTACCTTGGGCAAAAAGGTCATCCGTAGGTAGATAATGTCTTTAACCTAGGGTTAGTTCTAGTACCCTTAGGTTGTATGTTACCACCGAACATGTGTTGTGTAAATGGTCAGAGGAATGATACTTAGGGTATCGCTACGGACCGGTGGTCCTAGCTTGTTATAATCAGATGAGTACGACTCTCTACAGGATAGAGAGTGTGTCCATCAGTTGAGTACGACTCTCTACAGGATAGAGAGTGCGTCGATTAGATTGGTATGACTCTCTACAGGATAGAGAGTATTATGATCAATTGAGTACGACTCTCTGCAGGATAGAGAGTGCGTTGATCTGGTTAGTATGATTCTCTGTAGAATAGAGAGTCTATGGTGGATGTCTGTATGTGAGACATTGCATTCATGCATTTGCATGCATGTTGGTGACGAGGTCTCCCTTGTGGTTGAGAGTGTCGCCAGTCATCCTGCCTCCACGGTTACTCATAGGAGGAGTCGCCCGTGTGAGGGCAGAGCATTGTGGTGCCTCACTCTACCACAATAGACGGTGGTAGTTGGATTTGCGTGTCATAGTCCTGTGTGTGTGGCACTCGACCACTCATGGGTAGTGACTGTCGGAGTGGCCAACAGCATGGACCCCCATCGTGTAGCTTGCTCTTTACGCTTATATGCTACTCGATCATACTGCCCACTCAGCCACTCGAGAGTAGTGGTTGGTGTTGAGTTGGGACAGTTGTCATGCTCGAGCCACCGAGGCCACACTGGGGTCGTGGTAGCTTTAGGGTGAGCCGACATGACCATGCATGCCGTGACATTTTTGCATATTGCCATATATATACATATATGCATGTATATATATATGGATGATTGTGATTAGTATACATATATAGATGCAGTCTATATATATATATGCTTATTGTGATGTTGCATTTGATTGTATTATGTTTGCTGCATTTGATTGTACATCATATTCATGCATATTTCTTGCATGTGTTATACAGTTGTGTCGGATATTGGTATGTGTTGGATAGACTATAGATACCTTGACCTGTAGCATGAGTAGATTATGTGTTGGTATTACTCTTTCTGTTATATATATGTTGGATATATGTTCAGGTTGGATCAGAGTAGCGTAGTAGACTTCAGGTATGTCTGCATTTTATGTTATTCATTTCAGTTAGACGGTATATGCTTGTATTTATATACTATGCTGATATACCTGTTGTACATCTAGATTATGTTGTCGAAATACATGTGATATTACATATATACATGTTTTCTATTACCTGCTGAGTTTTACTCACCACCCCCGCGGACCCTGGGTTTTCTGTCGCCCAGGTAACAGGTAGCCGACTTCGTGATGGACTTGGAGCACCGCTGGCTGACATCATCTCATCTCAACTCCGAGAGTCCGGATTTTTGGTGTTCTCATTTGTATTCCGTTATGGATTTGTTTTATGTGATGATTGTAGTTGTGACTATTGATGTTGTACCCCTTTTCTTCCTTTCTGGTTTTATTATGGTGTCCTGAGTCGGTGTTAGTCATACCGGTATGCTGTGTGTTGTCGTTTGTGAGATTGTAGTATGTTTCCGCTGTGTCTTGTGTAGTTTTTGTTTTCATATATATATATTGTTGTTATTGTGGGCCTACGAGCCTTGTATTAACCTGAAATTTTGCCACGTACAGGGGAGATGTTGTCCGTTTGATTTTCGGCTCGACATGCTCTCGGGGCGTGACAACTTTAGTGGTATCCGAGCCCAAGGTTCTGCGATGCCATACAATGTTGTTTTGTGTCGAGTCTTGGATTCTCGGGAGTCGATTTATTCGGTTTTGGTTTTTGAGATGAGATGGACAGCGGCCTGAGCTCCAAGCAGCACGAGGTAAGAATTCCTGAAAACTTGTGGTTTAGTAGATATTTATCTAAACTTGATTAGTAGGTGTATACAATAGAGCTATGACACCTGTACAGACTTGTAGTAGGGGTCGTCCACTGAGGCGACCAACCGGAGTGACCTTTAGGGTTTATACTCCCGATTATGTTGGCTATGCATTTAGATGCTTATACCAGGGAATAACCTGTAGTGTGTTGGTTATTATTCGTAACCGTGGTATGAGTTGACCACGGGAATGATCTGTTGAGTCTGTAAGTCTTAAACCTGTATCGAGGAGGTGATTTACCTCTGAGAGTCGACTGATACCGAGTCAGAAAATAGGGGTCAAGTCGTTACATTTCTCTTAGAGATTTTGACTAATTAAGCTAGTCAGATCATTACCTGTGGGTAATGAACAGACTTGTAGACTATTGTTGATGCAGATAGCGGAAGGCTAGGTTACGGTGTTTCATAGGGATTTTATCCCTGAGTTGTTCATACTGAGATGTATAACTTTGAGAGTACTTTTAAGTACTTAACTCATGTTATACCGAAAAAGTAGAGTTGTTTGCATACCATTATCGGGATCAAGCCGGTATTTGGTGATAAATGCAAAAATAATCTTCGGGAAATAATATATCACTTGATCATGGATTAGTGATGTTGAAAGAGAATATTTTCCCGTGTCGCTTTTAGCGACACATTGTAAGGAATTCTTGAGCTTCCAGACAGGGCGATCGGTTAGTAATAGTGTACTGTGCAGAGTCGTGAGACTTGCAGAGGTTACGACCACCTAATAGCTCAAGAAGATGAATGAATGATTTAAGCCACCCAGAGGTATTGGCTTATAGTTGGATAAGAATGCCGGGATCTTCTACCAGATCCTGCCGGAAGACGTTGGATTGAGACAGGAGTTTAGAAATGACTCCGTACAAGGGTTTAAGAGTTGGAGACCGATAAGCAAATATTGCAGGTCAACTTAATAGAGTTAGAAGTCTCCGAATGTTGGATAAAAGGAGCAAGATAAGGGTCATAAGCCTTGAGCTACTTTCCGATTATAGAAGACCAACCGCAGATCATCAGGATGTTCTTGTGGATATCAGCAAAATCAGAACAAAGACTTCGAAGGGATTATGTGTGTGCAGTGCATATCACGAAGACACGCGAAGCCAGATTATCCGTTGGAGCAGTTCAACTGTTGCTATTGTTGAGCAACTAGTACAGTGGAGGTGGTGTACTTTGAAGACTCAGTTGAAGACTACCAATGGTGTTCCGGGAGGATGATGTATCAACTCGACAGCAGAGATCAGCACAGAAGATTGAGTTATCTCAATAGCAGCAACCTACTACCTCAGGTGTGGTTGAAGGTTCTTGATACTTCCCTTCATCAGAGATCAACACAGAAACAATATCAGCAGAAGACATCGTAGAAGACTCATGCAGACAACAACAGTTACCTCCAGATGTGGATTGACTTTGTACAGAGGATAGAGTATACGACGATGGTCGTATCTACTCAATAATCTTCAGTTGCAGCTCGTAGGATTAAGTAATGTGATCAGATGATCTAGCATGATCCTCGGATCATTCATCGCGGAAATGCGACCGTTTTATCGCGGACTGTTGGATCTGATCTTATTCTCTTCGGAGAAAGGCCGAGACCTGCGTGGAGCCTTTGGGATCAGATCGACAGATATTTCATCGTTCAGGGTATTACTCCAGTTTTACCCTCTGGATTAATATGTTGAGAGATGCTGGTAGTTACAGGTATCTGTATCTAGAACATTCTCAGTTGGATTAAAAGGGGTCCTATACATCGACTTGTGGGTCGGTGGTATCTCTACCGGCAGGTGAGATGTGGATCAATAATTAAGAAGTCAAGGGATACCCTTAGACTCTGATAGACATATCTTTACTGTAGACATATCCTTACGGATGGTCAAATTGTTAAGATTATGGTATGGTATGTCTCTTGGATGTGTATATAATCCGAGAGCCTTCGGATGTAGTTTCGGATGAACTCCAAGGCTTGCCGTTGCATAGGCAAGTGGAGTAGGCAATCGAAATGATTGCGAAAATAGTTCTGATATCGAAGATCACGTATCGAGTGATATTTTTGTTGGTATCAGTGTTGTTAAACACTATTGAAATTAGAGGAACGTAAGTTGCGATTATAGGAGATGTTGGAAGGGATATTTGTATATCCCAGTATTCCTCCTTGAGAAGATTCGAAACTCTTTATTGAAAGAGAAATGAACCTTTGAAATTATGCATCGATTATCGATGATGGAATGCGATAGTTGTTGAAAGTAAATATCCTTGTTGTGGATAGATGATCTATTTAGATCAGCCAAAGACACCTGTGTATACTCTAAGGTTGGTTTACGACTGGAGTACTGATATTGTAGTGACATGATGTTATACGATTATCATTGTTGATGTAATGATTAATATATATCATCAGCTTAGAGTAAAGGAGATGCAGGTGTGTAGATACGCCAATTTCATACTTGGTATGAATTTTTATGAGTTTTGATTAAGTTGTTAGACTAATTAACGATTTAGTCACCACTGGATTTGAGAATCGTGTATCTTGGACACGATTGGATCAGTTGGTAGTTGTTGGAGTTGCGTAACCTGGCCACTGTTGATTGTGGTAGTTGGAGTTGCACATTCAACCACCGTAGATGGTGGTTTGCCTTGTATGGTTTGGTTAGTACTGTAGATGTGGATAGAATGTCTTAGCATTACTATACCACAGATTTGTTTGACAAAGGTGATGATGGAAAGCATTTAATTGGAAGCTGGTGAAACCAGTTTACAAGACCTAGACGGCGGTTAACTTTTACACGAGTATTAGTTAATCCTTCCGGAGTGGATAAAAGGATGATGTACGCAGATGCATCGTTTCAGGGATCGGAATGATTCCGATGCAGATGAATGAGACATATCTTATGCCTACGATAGTTAAGAAACTACGAGATAGTCTGTCATATATATGACGTGACATTAGTAGTTATTATTTGGATTTGTGGATGTATGGAGCAGGAATGTTCATGGGATTTTAACTAACTACTAGGTAGCTACAAGGGAGTTGCTGGAGCGCGAATAGTTGCAACAATTGCAACGAGCGAGATTCGTCGCTATAGTCTCCCATGCACTTACAGAGGGTGTGGTGAAGTGTATCTTGGATGGTTGATGAATTTCTCTTTTGAGAAGATAATTCCTCATCTCTGAGAAGGATAGTGTGTTTCGGACAAGCGTCCAGTCAAGGAAGAGTCGCTACAGGAAGCATATCATTGGAGATTTGCTATTCACCCTGGTGGTACTCAGGTGTACCGAGAGTTGAAATGTTTATACTGGTGGAATGGTGTAAAGAGAGTTATAGCAGATTTTGCTGCTTGATGTTTAGTATGCCAGTAGGTGAAGGCTGAATATCAAAAACTCGCTAGATTGCTCTAGAAAATTCCGATTCCGGAATGGAAGTGGGAGCATATCACGATTGATTGCGTTACGGGATTGCCTAGAACCCGTAAAGGATGTGATGCGATTTGGGTGATTGTGGATCAACTGACCAAATCACCTCATTTCCTTCCTAACTCGTGGGTCGTACTCGTTGGACCATACGACAGAGTTGTATTATCGAAAGATTATTAGATTGCGTGGGGTACTTTTAAGTACCATATCGGATAGAGATTCGCGATTTATCTCGCGATTTTGACAGAGTCTGCACCAGACTATGGGCACAGAGCTTTGGCTTAGTGCAACATGTCATCCGCGGACTGATGAACTATCTGAGTGTACCATTCAGACATTGGAGGATCTATTGAGATCCTGTGTCATGGATTTCAGAGACAGCTGGAAGGATCACGTTCATTTAGTGGAATTGCCGGTTGGCTTTACCTCCGACACTGACGGGTGTTCACAATATATTTTCTGTTTCTATGCTGAGGAAATGCGTGTCGCATGTTGAGCATGTCCTGAAGGAGATAGCAAATTCCACCTCAGTCTAATGTGACATATGAGGAGATTCCAGTACGAATTATTGATCGCAAGGAGCGACAGTAGTAGAACAAGACCATCCGACTTGTAAAAGTTGGATGACAGTATCATACTGATGAGGAGGCTACGTGCGAGCTGGACGATACTATCCTAGCTCGGTACCCTCACCTGTTCACTTGAGGTATGTGGTCATTTCGGAATCTTGCTGAATTAATTTTTCATGTAAGTACGAAATTTGGGGACCAAATTTTATTAAGTAGGGGAGAATGTAAAATACCCACAATATATATATATATATATATATATATATATATATATATATATATATATATATATATATATATATATATATAATAGTAATAAAGCATGGTTAGGGATTTAGTTAAACCTAACTTTGACTTAATGGTAATTGTTTAATTGGATCAAGGGTTAAGTCTTATTGGGCTTTAAATCCAACCCTATAATAAGTTTAAATCCGATCCGCTTTCAAAACCTACCCGATATTTTTTTTCTCACGTGTGCGTTACTTGGCGTTTCTGCGCCGACCCTCTTCTCCCCTTCATTTCCAACCGCGACATTTCTTCTATCTCCGGAGCGCGCGATCCCTCGCCTTCCTCACGCTGCCGATCGCCTAACCGAGAGGCAGCCCGGCGACGCCACTTCGCCGCAGCGCATCCTCTCCCCGAGCCCCATCGCCGGCAGCGAGCACCTCCAACAACCATCGGCAACTCCCGAGGAGATCTCGAGACCGAGAGGGGAAAAGCAGGTCGTCTCCTCGCCATCGCTCATTGCCGGTGCCCATGACCGCCTCCCCGAGCCGCACCGCGCCCCGTCGCCGTCCCTTCTCTCTCGCCAACAATCGTTGCTCCAACACCGTCGATCGAGCCGCTGCCGCCGGAGATCTTCGCCGCAAGGAGCTGTTGGTAGGGAATAGCAACACCGACAGGTCTGCCTTCGACCACACTGGATATTCGACGTCGCCACTTTGCCGGAGCAAGGGATAGGGAAAAGACGGTGGCTCGTCGATAGAGGATAACGTGAAGCTAGGCGTAAGGTTCATTGCCGATTTCTCCAGTGAACAAGGGATTTGCTACCGGGGAGTTTTCTAGGGATGGTGAGCGTGATCTACCTTTCCCTTCAATTGTTGCTGTTCGATTTTGTTCATCTGTCAGGAATTCTCGGCTGTGATTGGAGTTTGGGTTTCCTTTATCCGATCGTGAAAAACAATGGTTACCTTCTTCTTACTTGCATTGGCAGGAATTCTCATTTGGTTCCAGTGATTGAAGCGTCCAGATGTGGAGAAATCCAGATGTGGGTAGGCTGTGAGAGGTAAATACCAATTGGGATGTTTATGAAGGGAAGGAATTATTCGAACAAGTCTGTGGAAGCTTGAGAAATAGTTGACAGGTTGTTGCTATAGGGGAGGAGGCTCTATAGAAGCTGGAAATGTGTCTGGCTTCAATGAAATTGAAGGTCATATCTCTTCATCGCCATGAGCAACAAAATTATGGCAGTTTGCATTTAATAAGTCTCCTAGCTCAGGTAATCTCTTAAGTCTTGTTGTGTTTCATGAACTGTGGATGCAAGGGGGAGATTTCAGTGTGGGTTTGTGATGGATTTTGTTGATGAAGATAAAATGAGTAAGGAATCAACTTATCTATCTAATTGTTATAGATTGCTACTTCAAAGGTGGATCAAGACGCCGCGGTTGATCGCAACGATTGAAAGGTAATTGTAGATTTAGATTGAATTACAGTTGTGGTGTGATAATTATAAGTGATGTTGTAGTTGAATCAATGATTATTAGTTAGTAAAAAGGGGTATGTTGCGATGATTAGGTTAAATGGATAACTAGATCAATCTAGTTGATCGGGATATGAAGTCATGTAGCATTCGATTCGATCACTTGATGTATAATAGAACTTAATATTTGTTCATGTTGTCCTGCAGGACCTTGATTTGGAATAGTCTTTTGGACGAGAAGACAGTTACGGTTTACATAACAGGTGGGTAATTTTCCTACCTGGTCCGGGTAGATGTATTGCATTCAGATTTAGTCATAGATATGAGCATGTTAGGTGTTCATATTATCTTGACCCTGCTCTTATTATCGTATGCTTGATCCTTTACCGTTGGCTATTAACTCCATTGCTGATATCATGTTTATTTTATCATGATTAGGAGTTATACATATAGGTGATGCAAGTAACTTAGAATTGTTTAAGTTAAGTGCAAATGGTAAAGTCCGGATGACAACCTGATTGTACCTTGGGCAAAAAGGTCATCCATAGGTAGATAATGTCTTTAACCTAGGGTTAGTTCTAGTACCCTTAGGTTGTATGTTACCACCGAACATGTGTTGTGTAAATGGTCAGAGGAATGATACTTAGGGTATCGCTACGGACCGGTGGTCCTAGCTTGTTATAATCAGATGAGTACGACTCTCTACAGGATAGAGAGTGTGTCCATCAGTTGAGTACAACTCTCTACAGGATAAAGAGTGCGTCGATTAGATTGGTATGACTCTCTACAGGATAGAGAGTATTATGATCAGTTGAGTACGACTCTCTTTAGGATAGAGAGTGCATTGATCTGGTTAGTATGATTCTCTGTAGAATAGAGAGTCTATGGTGGATGTTTGTATGTGAGACATTGCATTCATGCATTTGCATGCACGCTGGCGACGAGGTCTCCCTTGTGGTTGAGAGTGTCGCCAGTCATCCTGCCTCCACGGTTACTCATAGGAGGAGTCACCCATGTGAGGGCAGAGCATTGTGGTGCCACACTCTACCACTATAGACGGTGGTAGTTGGATTTACGTGTCGTAGTCCTGCGTGTGTGGCACTCGACCACTCATGGGTAGTGACTGTCGGAGTGGCCAACAGCAGGGACCCCCATCGTGTAGTTTGCTCTTTACGCTTATATGCTACTCGATCATACTGCCCACTCGGCCACTCGAGAGTAGTGGTTGGTGTTGAGTTGGGACAGTTGTCATGCTCGAGCCACCGAGGCCACACTGGGGTTGTGGTAGCTTTAGGGTGAGCCGACATGACCATGCATGCTGCATTGTCGACTTATGGCATTTTTGCATATTGCCATGTATATACATATATGCATGTATATATATATATATGGATGATTGTGATTAGTATACATATATAGATGCAGTCTATATATATATATGCTTATTGTGATGTTGCATTTGATTGTATTATGTTTACTACATTTGATTGTACATCATATTCATACATGTTTCTTGCATGTGTTATACAGTTGTGTCGGATATTGGTATGTGTTGGACAGACCATAGATACCTTGACCTGTAGCATGAGTAGATTATGTGTTGGTATTACTCTTCCTGTTATATATATGTTGGATATATGTTCAGGTTGGATCAGAGTAGCGTAGCAGACTTCAGGTATGTTTGCATTTTATGTTATTCATTTCAGTTAGACGGTATATGCTTGTATTTATATACTATGCTGATATACCTGTTGTACATCTAGATTATGTTGTCGAAATACATGTGATATTACATATATACATGTTTTCTATTACCTGCTGAGTTTTACTCACCACCCCCGCGGACCCTGGGTTTTCTGTCGCCCAGGTAACAGGTAGCCGACTTCGTGATGGACTTGGAGCACCGTTGGCTGGCATCATCTCATCTCAACTCCGAGAGTCCGGATTTTTGGTGTTCTCATTTGTATTCCATTATGGATTTGTTTTATGTGATGATTGTAGTTGTGACTATTGATGTTGTACCCCTTTTCTTCCTTTCTGGTTTTATTATGGTGTCCTGAGTCGGTGTTAGTCATACCGGTATGCTGTGTGTTGTCGTTTGTGAGATTGTAGTATATTTTCGCTGTGCCTTGTGTAGTTTTTGTTTATATATATATATATATTATTGTTATTGTGGGCCTACGGGCCTTGTATTAACCCGAAATGTTGCCACGTACAGGGGAGATGCTGTCCGTTTGATTTTTGGCTTGGCATGCTCTCGGGGCGTGACAGATTATGGTTGTATTTAGCGGCCACCGAGGAAGCGGTGGACATTGTGTTAATCCAACAAGAAGAGAGCAAACAATACCCTATATATTACAAATCATCTTTTGAAAGATGTAGAAAGTCAACACAACACTCTTAAAAAATTAGCATTAACCCTCATCCTAATAGCTCGGAGATTACGCCTATACTTTTTGTCTCACCTCATTACAATACTAACCAACAATAGCCTGTAGAGGAATTGGTCGTCGCGTTAGAGAGGGGGGGGTGAATAACATCTTTGTCGATTTCTTCGCTTCGATTCGTGATTGCTTGTCTATACTTCGTTAAAACAATGAAAAAAATATATATATATATAAATGAAATACAAGAACAAATACAAGCACACACCATAAGACACAAGATTTATGTGATTCGGAACCTACGGTTCCTACTCTATGACGAGCTAGTGATCCACACCCACTATACTCTTCCTCCTTCTCGGAAACACATCGGAGGTGGAGAAGTCCCTTACAAAGAGCTACAATGAAAATACAACAAGTATTACAAAGAAGAAATGAAATACAAGTAAAGAAAACTTTACACAATAATCATTGCTTGAGATCTCTTTTGATTGCTTTGGAAGACTTTGAAGACCCTGAAATGCACCAACACTTCACTTCAAAATTGTACAAAAACCTTGGTCAAAATCCTCCATGAGATACTTCTTTTATAACCTGAAGTTGGCTGATTTCGTGCCCAATAGTCGATTGCTCTCCTATTCGTTGTCTCACAACGGACTCGTCCATGTTAGCTTACCATCCAACAAATACCCCAGCAATCGACTGTTGCCCAGTAGTCGACTACGCAATGATCTGTGGACTGCTATAGTACCATCAGTCAACTGTCTATCCATGACAATCGAATGCTACAGTCTTAGCTGAACAGTCGAACCTCAGTTAATTCATCGACTAGTCGACTGGGGCATAACCCCAGTTGACTGCTCCGAGTCAACTAGGCTCCTGAATGTCAAACACTCGACCAGTCGACTTGTCCATAACCCTAGTCGACTAATAAACCTCAAACATAAGGTTTAACCCAAGTATGATCCCCTCATACTTGATTGACCACCATTAGCCTAGATCTAAGCCTTCTAGTCACCTCCATTAGCCTCATGCCTCTCGGATCCCTCGAGTCTGTGACTCTTCATCCTTCACGTTAGCCTTCAGGTGCTTCAATCGACTATATCATGCTAACCGAGTCCTTTGTCAAGGTTCATTTGAACTTATGCTGCAAAGACTCCATGCTTGGACTTTACACTACCAAAACCTCACCCTTGGACTTACACCGTCAAGACTACATGCTGCCAAAACTATAAACTTGGACTCTCCCTTTGCCAAGTAAGTCCAAGTTATGATTGAACTTTCCATGCCAAGACCATGCTTGGACTTTCCTTGACAACTCTATGTTGGACTTTCCAACTTCCAAAGTTCACTTGGACTTTACACCGCCAAGACTACAGACTTGGACTTATACTGTCAAGACTTTACCTTTGGACTTCCCTTGCCAAATATCCATATTTGGACTTTCCTTGCCAAGTATCCAAACTTAGACTTCCGAGGTTAATTGCTCTAACAATCTCCCTCAAATAATCTTTTTCATATGACTTTGGATATCCTAATCATCCACTAGTCATATGCTCAATATATGGTCGAACAATATAGTTAAACAATAGTCAAACCCATTGTCAATCCATTGCCAAACATCAAAATACTACTTGAGTCTCACTCAAGTTTAGTTAACATTGACCCGGGGTTTTGCGCCAATATAGCCTTGGAAGGGTATTGGTGAATTTAGAAACCTTGGGATGGCTAATCAAATGGATAACCGAATTGGTGGAATATGATATTCAACATCAGCCTCGAAAAGCAATCAAAGCACAAACATTGGTTGATTTCCTAGCAGAAACCTTCGAACAAGACATTAACAAAGTGTAGAAAATTTATGTTGATGGTTCGACAATCAAATAGGGGAGAGGTGTAAGTATTCTACTTGTCTCACCCAAAGAGGATGTAATTCAGATTTCTTTGCAACTTAACTTCTGTGCCTTGAATAATGAAGCTGAGTATGAAGCAATGTTGGTTGGTCTCAGAGTTGACAAACAAGTCGGTGCTTCCAAAATCATTATTCACTCAGATTCTCAATAAATTATAGAACAGTTGAGGGCCACCTTTGAAGTAAATAATGACCGGCTAAGGCGGTACATATAAGCTTATGAGAAAATAAAAGTTGACTTTTGGGAAGTCATTCTTCAAAAAATCCCCCGAGCTAAGAATCAGAAAGTCGATGGATTAGTTTAAATGGTCAGTGTCTTGACGATTTGGATAGTAAACGGGTTGATTACTAAAGTACATCTTATTGCACAAATAGATTAGAACTCTCAAGAATAGTCGACTGATTAGAGAGAGATTTAATCTCGTATTTAAAGGAGAGATTGATGCCTGACAATCCAGAGGTAACAAGGCTTCTCAAGAAAAGAGTTACTCATTTTACTCTAATTAGAGATATCTTTTATAAGCGGGCATTCTCAAATCCCCTACTCAAGTGCCTTGATCCCGAGGAAGTCGATTATGTAATGTGGAAAATACTTGTAGGATGTTGTGGTAGTCATCTTGGATCGAGAACTTTAGCTCGGAAGATCCTCTTAGCCAAATATTTTGGCTGACTCTATAAAAGGATATTGTTTAATTCGTTAGCACCTATATTAATTGTCAGAAGCACCATAACTTCTCTCAACATCTGACTGAGCTTCTAAGAACTTCTACAATATCATGTTCATTTGATCAATGAGGTATAGACATAGTCAGACCCTTCCCTTTAGGACCTAATCAAAAGAAGTTTCTATTGGTAGTAGTCGACTATTTCTCCAAGTGGGTAAAAGCTGAGCCATTGACCAAAATCACCGAAGATGTCATGTTCAAATTCTTTTGGAAAACATTATATGTCATTATGGCATTCCTTGCAAAATTATCTCTAACAATGGGAGGCAATTCTAGGGTCGAAGACTCCGAGAGTGTTGGTGCAATCATGCCTATATGATGTTTTGGTGTTTGACAAGGGTTTAAGTCAAAGTGATAATCATGTGTCAACTCATGTGGTTGGTTGAGATGTATTTTCAAAAAAATCCTTGCAGATAGAGGACCGGATACAAGGTGGTGATAAGGGTTTAAGTCAAGGTGATAATCATGTGTTATCTCACGTGGTTGGTTGAGATGTATTTTCAGAAAATTCCTTGCAGGTTGAGGATCAGATGCAAGGTGGTGAAGTCCCTGACGAGAGTCTTGGAAAGTGAAGACCTAGACAGGAAGTTTTGGCAATTGAAGACTCAGATAAGAAGTCTTAGCAAATGGAATCCCGGACAAGAATTCTTTGCAAGTGGAGTTCTGGATGAGAATCTTGGTAAGTGAAGACCGAGAGTCTTGGCAAGTTAAGACCCGAACGGGAAGTCTTGGTAAGTGAAGACCCAGATGAG
Organism: Wurfbainia villosa; assembly: GCA_025175895.1. Taxonomy (NCBI): domain Eukaryota; kingdom Viridiplantae; phylum Streptophyta; class Magnoliopsida; order Zingiberales; family Zingiberaceae; genus Wurfbainia; species Wurfbainia villosa. Next base: position 5,973,223 of record CM046005.1, read on the forward strand.
AAGTCTTGGAAAATGAAGTCCTGGACGAGAAGTGTTGGCAAGTGAAGACCTGGATGATGTTGGGGATCGTTTGATGCGCTAGAGGGGGTGAATAGCATTTTTCACTTTTGTCATTTGATTCAATCGCGTGCTTGTTGATGTGAGCAAAATATATAGGGTTTTAGGAATAATTTTAGTACACATCTCATTGCATTTTATACTTGTTTCATGCATATTCTTCCTTGTTTTGCATTCATTTCCTATTTTCTAGTTCGGAGGTCTACTTTTATTAATTTATGTGTAAGACGGTATTTTTGGAGAAAAAAATGGAGCAATTTGTGGAGCACGGACCTTAGGGAACCGCACTAACCATGTCCCAAGACATGGGCATGTTTCCGAAGCAAAATGAATCAAAACAGAGGATCCAAAAATCCACACGCCCGACCGTGTGAAATCCACACAATCGTGTTAAAATTTCAGCTCAATTTTTAGCCTAGATTTCAGCTGTTTCCAGCCTTGCACATGGCTCGACCATGTGAAATTCACACGACCGTGTGGCGGCGTCGCAAATTCAACGAAATAGGGGTTTTCCAAGCATTTATGGAAAGTCGGAGCCGCCTAGGGCTCCCAAATCCTAGAAGAGGCCCGACGGCCAGGACGACAAGACGGTGCCCTAAAAAGCACCAGAGACTTGCAACGGAGAGGAAGGAAGCAGCTAGGAGATCCATCCCAATGCTCCGACATTGTGGAGAACAACCAAGACACGCATATTGGCTAGGACAGAAAGTACTTTCTTTATTTTCTTATTCTACTTGCATTGTAATTATGTTTTCTAAGATGTCTTGTGTTTATTCTTCCTTATCTATGGAGTAGATACTTCGATTCTAGGATTAGGGAGTAACTTGTGGTTGTGGACATGCTAGTTCAAATAGTCATTCATCTCCTTTGATTCTATTTGCAATTTTGTGTTGTTGAGATTTATGAAGGTTATGTTTTGATTCTAATTCTACTGTGTGTAGTCGATACAAAGGGTGATAACCTTCGTATCAAACACCTAGGAGAATCAAGGATGAGCCTTGCGGTCATCCTACCTCCCGTAATCATAGAAGACAGAATATGATAGGACAAGATATGAAATAAGATTTGCCTCTACATAGGGAATTATTAGGACATTTTGGTACCTCAATAACCTATCTTAGCAGAAGGGTCAAAGTAGGAGAAATTAACTCTAAAAGGGTTGAGGGACCTTAGTGACAGAGGGCTCCTAATGGTATCAAACCCCTGAGCTCTGATGATCTGAAAGGTAAACTTGGTTAGGAATAGATAGCTCCCGGCAGAAGCAAAAGTTCATTGGGTAAATACATAATGATCCTCCCTCAAGATCATAATTAGAGATCTCAACGCACCTAATTGATAGCATGTTCCACGACGTACAAGTGAAACCGAAGTCCTAGAATCCCTTTTTGAGAACTTCGAATCAACCTTCCCTTCCTCCGAGTGACACAGTACTTGAGTAAGGACTACCGTCAACCTTGCAATCTATACTCTTAGAAGATTAATTCCGAACAATAGCATCCACTGGATAGACGATATTCGAATCTCAGTATCTGTGGGATCGATAATCTTTTATTACTTAGTGACATCCGTGTATTTGCGGGCGTTGAGCCCGAGCGTGCACTTCGAGTCCCTGATGATTTCCGTCGGAGATTTGAGAGTCGTGCTTGTGTGTATCAAGTTTTTAGCACCGTTGACGGGCACTGTTGATTCAATATTGAATCGAAAGTGGATAGTTTGGATCAGACCTAGTTTAGATTTATTTTCCTAGTCTTTATTACTTTCCAGTTTAATTTAGTAATAATTTAGATTTTAGTTTTCTTCTAGCTTTAGTTAATTTCTAGCAGTTTTTTTTAGTCTCTTGCCAAAGCACTGCTGTTCTTTCCTTATCTATAATTTCCTATATATAATGATACATGCTTTCACTTATGATTATGATCAATTTAATGCTGTGAGTTTGGGTAATATTTATTGTGAGCATTGTGATGAAATATGACATACCATTAACGATTATCCGGATATATTTGAACCTTTGCAATTTGAACAAGAAGATGTCACCTATGATTACAACCAGTGGCCACGAGATGATTCCTATTCAAATAGTTATGACTTTGGTTACTTAAACCCTCAATATTGTCCGCCTAAATCCTGACTAGAGCAGATGATAGAAAATTTCATTCAATCGCAACAAGCGGCAAACACTGAATTCCAGCGGAGGCATTCACAGACGAAGATGATACTAGAAGAATTAAGGTCATATATGAATGACATTGCTAATCGACAAAAGAAGCTAGAGATTCAGATAGCATAGATCGCCAGCCAGTCTATTAGAACACCGAGCTGATTACCAAGAAAATCTGAAGGACAATCCATTCAATCACCACTAGAAGGAGAAATTGAGGATTATATAGTTGATACTTTAATCGAGGAGTGTATTGCTTCAATTAAAATATATCATAACCTCAAGGACCCAAAAGAGCTTGGCTTAACCCAAAAGTGCATAACGAAGCCCTTTTAGTGATTTGTAATGATAAAATTTCATTCGACATAATAGAATCTACTAATCAATCTTTTGGTGAGGATGTCTATGGTGAGTTACATTATTTACAGCATTTGGACACAATGGAATATCATGATCAAACTTCTGATGATTCTTTGAGGCTAAACATGTTCAATCTCGAGCCAAGGAAAGAAGCTAACAAGTATCTTGCCCCTCCACGAGCAAGATTTAAGAGATATAGTGATGGAGGACCAAAAGGCAAGAAGCATAAAGTGAGCAAGTATCTTTCCCCTCCACAAGCCAGGTTTAAGAGATATGGTGATGAAGGACTACAAGGCAAGAGGCGTAAAGTGAGCAAATATCTTGCTCCCCCGCGAGCAAGATTCAAACGCATTAAGAAAGAGAGGAAAAATCTCCTTGGTCCACTAGAGCCAAGATGAAACGTAGGGGTGCAGTTGAGCTAGAGACCTTAAACAAGCGCTTCCTGGGAGGCAACCCAAGTTTAAATCTACATGTTTTTAGTATTTTTGCATTCATTCATGTTAGTTTAGACTTTAATTTTTGTCCATTGGAATATTCACAAGTGTTTTAGGTTTAGATAGAACTTGCTAGGTAGAAAGGAGATCCCTTGTTAGAACCTCAGAAGGAAGCACGGGCAACCATGTGGATTTCACACGACCATGCCCAACCATCAGAAGAGCATATGGCTAGACGTGTGGAAAGTCTCGGGTCGTGTTGCACTATGAGAGAAATCCAGAGTTGCACACGATCGACTGTGTGAATTTCACACAGTCGTGCCAAATCTAAAACTTTTTCCAAGCACCCAATGGAGCCCACCTAGTCCACGCCATGAACCTACACCCACACCACCTTATTTTTCTACCTTTGAGTAGGATGCAAATACATTGGCCTATGATTTCTCTGAGTTTCGATTGCGCCTCGACAACATTCACGTCGAGCAGCAGACACAGGGGCAGTGGTGGGAGGAGCATAGGACCTATTCATAGGCAGAGTTTCAAGACCTCAGAGAGCATTTCCACCGGGCTGAGGAGTTCTACAGCCAAGCCCATGACTATTTTCAGAAGGAGGTTGTCTACCGTCAGGAGGTTCAACAATTCATGCATGATGCATGATTACAGTGGACCAGGGAGGAAGAGCACAGAGTCACTGCTGCGTCCTCCAGTTCCCAGGTTGATCACATGTACATGTGGCACCAGCGGTTGAGCACCCGATTCTCCTAGGCGCCCGACATGCCGAGACTGCTAGATTTCCCACCTCGACCGCCATACTAGAGGTATGATATCATTTAAGTCTGGGGGGCTCCGAATTTTGATAATTTTTTCTACCAGTGTTAGTTTCTTTCCTGATATCTAGGTTTAGTTGTTTGCATTTAGGTGTCCATGCATACAATATTTAGTTTCCTTTCAACGCTTAGTTGTTTGTTACTTTAAACTGCCTCAGTAATATTTTCGAAATTCTTCACGATTTGCTTCCATACCATAGATAGCTTAACATCATTTATCTTGTGGTATTTTATTTTTGGTTGCTTTGATGAATGTTCTAGATTTGCACTTGTTAGCTCTTATCTTTCACTTACACTTGATGAATATTCTGAAAGGGAAAATCTAGTACATACATAGTTATGATTCATCATAGTAGTCTAGTACTTTGGAATCCGTAGGTGACTCTAGATTTAATATTTTAGTTACTGGATATGCTCGAATTGTGTAAGCCCATTTGAAAAAATCAAAATACTAGTGAACTAGAGAGGAACAAAGTTCCTTGAAAAATAAAAAAAATAAAAGAACAAAAAAAGGGATAGAAAAAGAGAGAGAGAGAGAAAAAAAAAGGAGAGAGAGAGAGGAAAAAAAGAGGTAAAAATAGTTGTTATGGATGGAAATGGTACCCCTTTGAGATCGAGTTAGGTTACTGAGGAAACATCTACCAATTTCTCTCAATACCGAGCACACTTTTGAGACTTTATGCTAATTCTAGGGGATAACCCTCGCTTAGGGCAGATAAGTGCCTAAAAGCCGGAGGCCTTAGGAAAGCTATAGGATGACAACTTAACTCACTATGGAACGAGTGTTCTTTAGGAAAATTCTCTCAGCACATGCATGAAAAGCTAACTTAGTGAACTTTTAGAACATATCTATTTGTTTTGATTGAAAATACCACTTGATAACTTTAGTTAGCATGCTAAGTATGGAACAATACTTTTAAAATTTTATGACACTGAGATTTGCTTGAGGACAAGCAAAGATCTAAGTCTGGGGGAATTGATGTGAGCAAAATATATAGGGTTTTAGGAGTAGTTTTAGTACACATCTCATTGCATTTTATACTTGTTTCATGCATATTCTTCTTTGTTTTGCATTCATTTCATATTTTCTAGTTCGGAGATCTACTTTTGTTAATTTATGTGTAAGGTGATATTTTTGAAGCAAAAAATGGAGCAATTTGTGGAGCACGAACCTTAGGAAACACGCACTGGTCATGTCCCAAGACATGGGCATGTTTTCGAAGCGAAACGAATCAAAACAGAGGCTCCAAAAATCCATATGGTCGGCCGTGTGAAATCCACATGGTCGTGTTAAAATTTCAGCTCAATTTTCAACCTAGATTTCAACCATTTCCAGCCTTGCACACGATCCGGCCATGTGAAATTCACACAACCATGTGGCGGTGTCGCAAATTCGACGAAATAGGGCTTTTTCAAGCATTTATGGAAAGTAGGAGCCGCCTCTATATATATATATAATTTGTCTAAGAGGCTGAGGGGGTGCCGCCCTAGGGCTCCCAAACCCTAGAAGAGGCCCGACGGCTAGGATGGTAAGACGATGCCCTATAAAGCACTGAAGACTCGCAATGGGAAGGAAGGAAGCAGCTAGGAGATCCATCCCGACGCTCCGACATTGTGGAGAATAGCCAAGACACACATATTGACTAGGACAGAAAGCACCTTCTTTATTTTCTTGTTCTACTTGCATTGTAATTATGTTTTCTAAGATGTCTTGTGTTTATTCTTCCTTGTCTATGGAGTAGATACTTCGATTCTAGAATTAGAGAGTAACTTGTGTTTGTGGACATATTAGTTCAAATAGTCATTCATCTCCTTTGATTCTACTGTGCATAGTTGATACAAAGGGTGACAACCTTCATATCAAAAGCCTAGGAGAATCAAGGATGAGCCTTGCAGTCATCCTACCTCCCGTAATCGTAGAAGATAGAATATGATAGGATAGGATATGAAATAAGATCCATCTCTATATAGGGAATATTAGGACGTCTTAGTACCTCAATAACCTATCTTAGCAGAAGGGTCAAAGTAGGAGAAATTACCTCTAAAAGGGTTGAGGGACCTTAGTGACAGAGGGCTCCCAACGGTATCAACCCCTTGAGCTCTGATGATCCAAAATGTAAACTTGGTTAGGAATAGGTAGCTCTCGGTATAATCAAAAGTTCATCGGGCAAATGCATAATGATCCTCCCTCAAGATCATAATTAGAGATCTCAATGCACCTAATCGATAGCATGTTCTACGACGCACAAGTGAAACCGAAGTCCTAGAATTCCTTTTTGAGAACTTCGAACCAACCTTCCCTTCCTCCGAGTGACACCGTACTTGAGTAAGGACTACCATCAACCTCGCAATCTATACTCTTAGGAGATTAATTTTGAACAACAACATCCACTGGATAGATGGTATTCGAATCTTATTCTCTGTGAGATCGATAATCTTTTATTACTTGACGATATTCGTGCACTTGCGGGCATTGAGCGTGAGCGCGCGCTTCGAGTCCCTGACAATTCCTATCGGAGATTTGAGAGTCGTGCTCACATGCATCACTTATCTACAATACGTTAGTGCGTAATGGAATATACAAAATAAAATGCACAAACTAAAATATACCGCAAGCACAACACAAGATTTACGTAGTTCAGAACTAGGGTTCCTACTCTATGAGGCGAGCTCTAGTGATGCACACCACCACTATCAAACTTCTCCTTCTCGATATGACACCAGAGGTAGAGAAATCTCTTACAATAGGATCTTACAACAATAAGAAACAAGAACAAGAAAATATAATAAGCAAATGAAACAAGAAGTGAAAAAAACTTTACAAACTAGGGCTTTTGATTGCTTGCTTGTTGGTTGTTTTGAGATGCCTTTGAAGACACTGAAATGTATCAGCACTTCGCCTCAAATCACTCAAGAACCACTTCTATAATTCTTCCCATTGAGCTTCTTTAAAATCTCACATGAATTAGATTTCCACCTTCCAGTCGACTGCTCTTACCTAGCAGACGATTGGATAGTGTACCATTGTCTCACAACGGCTTAATCCACGTCAAAAAGTTGCCCATCAGTTGATTGTCATGACCATCAGTCGACTGCTAGAGGCCATCAGTTGACTGCTAAAGGCCATCAATTGACTGCTCTTAGTTAGCAGTCGACTGTCAAACCTTCTGTGCCATGGCCACTTAATTCTAATTGACTGCTTAGTTTTCAGTCGACTGCCAGAGCCACAGCTGAGCAGTCAAGCCTCAGTCGACTACACGATCAATCGACTGGTCATAATCCCAATTAACTGCTCGAGTCAAACCAGGCTCCCAAGTGTCGTGCACTTGGTTAGTCGACTAGTCTATAACCCCAGTCGAATTGTAAACCTCAAACATTAGATTTGACCCAAGTATGATCCCCTTATACTTGATTGACCACCCTTAGCCTAGACCTAAGTCTTCTAGGCACGTCCATCAGTCCCACACCCTCATGGTCCATTCGAGTCCTCCACGAGTCCTTCACCCTTCGCGTTAGCCTTCAAGTGCTTTCATCGGGTCCTTTGCCAAGTTTCATTTGGACTTATGCCACTAAGACTCCATGCTTGGACTTTATGCTGTCAAAACCTCACCCTTGGACTTCCTTACCAAGGTCGGCTTGGACTTTATGCCGCCAAGACTATATGCTTGGACTTATGCTGCCAAGACCTCACCCTTGGACTTCCTTGCCAATATCCATTTGGACTTATGCTGCCAAGACTACATGCTTAGACTTTACGCTGTCAAAACTATATCCTTGGACTTTCTTTCCTATTGTCAAGCCTCAATGCTTGGACTTTCACCGCCAAGACTACACACTTGGACTTACGTGGCCAAGACCATTCTTGGACTTTCCAATTGATAAGAATCCATACTTGGACTTTCCATTGCCAAGTATTCAAACTTGGACTTCTCTATGCCAACACCATGCTTGGACTTTCCCTCGAGTCTAGTCAACTATGACCTGAGGTTTGATTGCTCCAACAATCTCTCTCAAATAATCTCCCCATTGTTATATGGGGATATCCGAACCATCCACTAGTCATATGGTCAACATATGGTCAAACCATATTATCAAATAATGGTCAAACCCATTGTCAAATATCAAAATCCTACTCGAATCCCACTCGAATCTGGTCAATTGTGACATGGGCCGATTGTACTAACATATGAGAGTCTTGGCAAATGAAGTCTCAGAAGCAATTCTTAGCACAAAAGACCACTGGACCTAATAAAGGCTTAATAAGTCAAAATTGAGGGGAAAAACTTATCGTTGGTGATGGTAATCAAATGCAATCGAGGCGCCAGTCGAGGCAACTCAACTACCCGAGTGAAAAAGAAGCCCTATGCGGATTTGTTATAAAAGGATTTCTTCGGCTCACTTCTAAGCACAACGATTCTACTATTCACAAAACTTCCTCAAGCTATTCTTCTGCATTTTCCCTTCATCCTCCAAGCTTTAATTATACTCAAAGGCAATCAAGGGAGTGAAGAGAAGAAACCCTAGCTACTAACTGCACATCTGTAAACATCTTCTCTAACTATTTTGTTGTAAGTTCTTGTATAATCTCTGAAAGTTATATTAGGAGGTTTCTCCACCTCCAGAGCTTTTTCAAGAAGGAAAAAGAGTAGAGTCGACTTTGGACGTAGTAGTTTGTCGGGGGACTGTGACCAAGTAAAAAAACTGATAGTGTGTTGTTCCTTGTGTGTGTTGTACTTTTCTTATTTCCACTGCTAATCGTCGAACTAGACTTTCTCACTATGCAACTTCTATTGACGACCATCAACGCTATTCACCCCTCTAGCGACGCCAACGTTTCTATAGAGAGTGGTGCCAAAATTTGGGAATCCAACAGGCCTTCACCTTAGTCTATTATCCTCAGAGTAATGGCCAAGTTGAAGTGATCAATTGAGAGCTCATCTAAGGGCTCAAGATCAAGCTCAATCATGTTGGAGTAAGTTGGGTTGAAGAGTTGTCAAACATCCTATGGGCCTATCAATCAACTCCTAAGGAAAGTACCGGATTAACATCTTTTCACTTAGTATATGGCTTGGAAGTGGTAATCCCAGTGGAAATCAACTTGGAATCACCTCAAATCGCTTCTTACAATGAAGATAATGTAGAGAAATGGTTGATCGAACTAGACCTGATAAGTGAAGTAAGATACAGAACAACAGTTCTGCTTATGGTTTATCGACAACAGATATCTCAAGCCTAAAGCAAGAAGGTCATTCCTCACTCTTTCCAAATAGGAGATTTTGTGTGAAAAAAGTACAACCCGCAGGAGATGAAGGAAAACTTGAGCTCAGATGGAACATTCCCTATCAAATCATTAGTAAGCTCAGTTTTGGCATTTAATATTTATAATATCAAAGCAAAAAGGATCTTGTTCGACCATGGAATGCTTTTCATTTATGCCCTTATCATGTATAAACCGATTCACAAGTTGGTAACTATGTCTTTTCTGATAAAATTAATAAAATAGATTTTTTTTTCTTCAACAATATTTATTCTCTCTGGTCTTGAACCGAGGCGTCCATTAGTGATATCTATTCCCTCTGGTTTCAGACTAAAGCATCCAACAGCAATGTCTATTTCCTCATCTCAGACTGAGGCGTCCATCAGCAATGACTATTCCCTTTGGTCTAAGACCAAGGCATCCATCAGTAATGTTTATTCCCTCTAATCTCGGACCAAGACATCCATTATGTTGGGGATCGTTTGATGCGCTAAAGGGGTGAATAACATTTTTCGCTTTCTTCAATTGCGTTCGTATGCTCATCTATAAATAGTTAGTAATACGTAGTGGAAACACAAGCATATACAATATAAACACAAACAAAAGAATCACAACTACAAGACGAGATTTTACGTAGTTTAGAACTAGGGTTCCTACTCGACGGCGGCGCTATAGTGATCTACCATCACTATGAACCTCTCCTTCTTGATATGACTTCGGAGGTAGAGAAACCTCGTATAAATTCTTACAACAATAAAAAATACAACTAAATACATTAATCAAATCGAAATACAAGTAAAAACACTTTACAAATGAGCTTTGATTATTTGATCACGCTTTGGTTGCTTTGAATAGCTTGGAAGTTCTGGAAAGAATCAACTTATCCCCTTCAAGATCATCAAAAATCGGTAGCCATATCCTCTCTATCGCAGCTCCTTATAAAGCATGCATCAGGCTGATTTTTGGCCATCTAGTTGACTGCACTTACCTAGCAATCGACTGGACACTGTACCGTTATCTCACAACTGCTTAATCCACATTAAATTGAGTAGACCAGTCGACTACTCTGACCTAGCAGTCGATTGTCATTGGTCAGCAGTCGACTGCCCAATATTCTGTACCCTAGCTACTTAATTCCAATCGACTGCTCAACTCTAGTAGTTGACTGCCAAAGCCTAGCAGTCAACTGCCATAGCTACAGAAGTAGTCAATCCTCAGTCGACTACTTGACCAGTCGACTAAGTCATAATCTCAGTCGACTGCTCGAGTCAACTAGGCCTTTCGAGTGTCAAACACTTGGCCAGTCGATTGGTCCATACCCCAGTCGACTAAGTCATAATCTCAGTCGACTGCTCGAGTCAACTAGGCCTTTCGAGTGTCAAACACTTGACCAGTCGATTGGTCCATACCCCAGTCGACTAGTAAACCTCAACCATGAGGTTTAACTCAAGTATGATCCCCTCATACTTGATAAATCATCCATAGCCTAGACCTAAACCTTTTAGCCACCTTCCTCAGTCTCACGTCCTCAGGGTTCATCTGAGTCCTCCACGACTCCTTCACCCTTTGCATTGGCCTTCAGATGCTTCCATAAGCTATGTCATGCTAACCAGATCTCCTTTGCCAAGGTTCATTTGGACTTATGCTGCTAAAACTATATGCTGCCAAAATCTCACCCTTGAACTTTCTAATTGCCAAGCCTTAATGCTTAGACTACACACTTGGACTTACGTGACCAAAACTTCAAATTTGGAATTTCCATGCCAAGACCATGCTTGGACTTTCCATGTCAAGACTATTCTTAGACTTTCGATGTCAAGTATCCAAACTTGGACTTCCATGCCAAGACTATGCTTGGACTTTCCATGCCAAGACCATTCTTGGAATTTCCATGCCAAGTATCCAAACTTAGACTTCCCCTCGAGTCTCACTCGAGTCTGGTCAACCTTGACCTAAGGTTTGATTGCTCTAACAATCTCCCTCAAATAATCTCCTCTATATGACTTTGGATATCCCAATCATCCACTTGTCATATGGTCAACATATGGTCAAACCCATATTGTCAAATAATGGTCAAACATCAAAACTCTACTAGAGTCCCACTCGAGTTTGGTCAATCGTGACTTGGGTCGATTGTACCAATAATCTTCCCCTTTTGGATATTTGGTAATACCTTGAAGTTAGGTTAATAAACTTAACTCTTCCAATGCCAAAGTATAGTGAAGGTTTACCTAACTTAAATCTCACTTCTCCCCCTTCGGCATACATCAAAAAGCCTACCAAGGTTTTCAATATTCCATCTCCCAATGAGATCCTATATTCTCTCCCTTTGTCCAAAATCATCTAGAATGCCTTCACTCTTCCTAGTTATAAATCTTATATCACTAAATAAAGGTTTACCTAACACTCACTTCTCCCCCTTTGTAATCAAGGTATATCAATCATACCAAGATGGATGACCTCCCCCTAAAGGCTTACTTCCTCTTGACTATTGCATCAACAATGTCCTTGGAGATTTCTTAAGCCTATAGGAAACTAAAACAATCGAAAATAAGGGTAAAAGTTCAAACTTAAACTTTAACCTCCCTTAAAATCGGATACTCCACCCTAAATAATTCTCCTAATCATTTTCAATGATTATTTCACCCTTCCAATGTTTTCCAAAGCATATCCTAAGGTTAGAAGATGTTAGGGTAACTAGGAGTGTTGATAACTAGCCAAACAAACCTTGTTCAGCCAATATCAGACATGGTAGTCGACTGAAATAGAAATCAGTTGATTGCACCACCACCACGGTGATCACTAACCTATCGGTCGATTGGTTTCGCAAAATGCAAAAATCATGTTTGAATCTGAGTTTTAAAAAATCATAAGTAATTATCGTAATTTAAAAAATCATAAAATTTCATACTTACATTACTTACATGAAATACAATGGATGAAAAATAATTTAAAGTCAAAATACTCATTATTCTAAGAGATTGCTACAAAGTTCAAAAGCATTAAAAACTTCGATGCTTTGCCTAACTTTGTATTAACATTCTCAATGGTGATTACTATCAAAAGATAGGCTTCACTAAGATTTTTTTAAAATGATTTTAAAACCTTATATTGAACCATGGTCTATGGGCTAGATGTACATGACTTGTACATTAACTTTCCTCATGATTCTTTAATGTCATATTATGAGTTTGAGTTCATCTAGATGCTACATATAAGCACCTAGAACTTAACTCACATTCCTAGCATCTCACATGTGTTTAAGGTGTATCAATACACACACATGTCAATTTATAGTCCTTGTGAGATGTGGGTTTGTTCTTTCTTAATCTAAGGTCTCATGCATTTTATTTTGGTAACTCTATTTGATTCCCTTATCTTGGGACTTCAAATCATGTCATTGTCCTTAATTCAATTTTATTAATCTTAATGCATGAAATATGATCATGACATATAATGATTGCATAAATTAAAGCATAGTCAATGATGCATGATGTCATGACATAAAGATAGACATAAGTATTAACATGACATATAAATTAACCCTAAGTATTATCATGACATTTAAAATAATAATTTGAGCATGATGTCATGACATGACATGACATGACATAAGGCAAGCAAAGCATGACAAGTATATAAAATACAAAGGGATAGAATACATAAGTCTTAAACCAAATTGTCATTTTCCTGAATTTATACCAATTTGCCATAATGTTAATTTTCCCTCACGTGTGCCAAACACCCAAACTTGGCACACCCTAACTCTAAAATCTAATTGTGCCAATTTTGATCAATTTTTTTTTTCAAACTTTATAATTTCTATTGGTACATCCTAAAATCTTTTAGGATATATTTCTAATTTCATTTTCAAAGTATTACAATACTTCGAAAATATCCTAAAGTGTCACCTTTACCATAATTAGTTTAACTACCTATCAATTCAAGGTTGGCACACCCTAAACCCATTTAGCATAATGGAATCATGCTCCTAGAAACCTAAAATCTATTTGAACTCCTTGGGTTAATAAGGTACTCACTAAGGATGACTTTCCTATATACCTTCCTAATGACCCTCCTAGGCTTAGAAGTCTTGGTAATTGTGGTCTTTTCAAGATTAATTCTTGGGATAACTACCCTTGTAACCCTGTTAGTAGCTTTCCTAGGTTTCTTCGAAGTCTTAGCTACTAGACACTTGTCATGGTCAACTCTAGAGATAACTTCCCTTGTGACCTTGACTCTTCTAGACCTAGAGCTAGTTCCATAGTTAAATGAAACATTATGGTAGGTTGACATAACCTCCTTGGACTTAGGTTTGTGACCTAAACCTTTCCTATCCCTGGATAGTTGTTGCCTCATAACACCTAGATTTTGACCATTTGACCCATTAATCATTTTCTCCATCCTTGCAAGGGTCTTTTCCATTTTCTCAAGATTTATCCTCAAAGCTTGATTTTCTATTTCTAATTTTCCAATATTTGAATTATCATTCTTCTTTTGGGAATTTCTCTTCCTTGGCATATATCTAAATTTTTTAGGATTACTACCTAAGTTGTTCTTATCCTTAGGTAAGGTCTTGTCCTTAGGCAAATTGACATGTTTAGCACCTAAGCAATAAAATCTATTCCTAGTATGTTTTTGTTCATGAGCAATAGCAATAAAATTATTAGCATGCTTATTTTTATTACGAAAACTAAAGGTGCATAATTAAATGATATCTTAAGATTTGCCTTAGCTTCCTCTATATTTGAGCTCCCTACATTGTCCTTCTTGGAGTGACTCCCCCTAGGACATTGGCTCCTATAGTGACCTCGTTGTTGACATTTGAAGTATACAATATGCTCTTTGCTCTTTTATGTCAGGGATCCAACCTCCTTTGACATGTCCTTGACTTTAGGTGTCACTTGAGTCTTCTTCTTGATTAATCTAGGACACTTACTCTTGTAGTGCCCTTTCTCCCTACACTCAAAGCAATGATGTGATCTTTATTTTTATGAATTATGCTTGAGTTACCTATAGGGATGGAGGAGTCGTGAGCTTGTCCTTCATCTCTTCTGGATGTAGATGTCTCCTCCTCTTGCTCTAGCTCCGATGTGGAGGACCTATGCTCTCCCTCAATCCTAGAGGTGGAGACTTTTTTAACCTCCTCTACCTCGGACATTGAGCACTTCTCAACCTCTGATTCTTCACTCTCTTGAGAGGATGAGCTCAATTCTTCCTCCTTAGACTCCTCTTCTATTTCTTGGACTGGTTGAGGCTTCTCATGGAATTTTGCCAACTTGCTTCATAGCTTCTTAGCACTCATATAATCCCCTAGTTTGTACAAAATATCATTAGGTATTAAATTTGTTAGGATTTTGATTACCTTAATATTTATTTCAAATTTTTGTAGTTGCTCCTCGGTCCATCTCTTCATCTTGAGATATCCTCCCTTTGGACCCTTTGGAAATTCGAATCTGTCCATTAAGATGAACCATTGCTCGATATCCATCATGAAGAAGTTCTCTATTCTTGCCTTCCATGCCAGAAAATCTTCTTGTTCGAATGATGGAGGGACTAGATGTCATAGTCGAATCCATCACTTGGCTCCATCTTCCTCTAGCATTGCTCTTGCAGTGATGAGTCCAGTGAAGAGCACCCCACTCTAATACCACTTGTTGGAGATCGTTTGATGCACTAGAGGGGGTGAATAGTATTTTTTGCTTTCTTCGATTGAGTTCGTATGCTTGTCTATAAATGGTTAGTAATACGCAGTGGAAATACAAGCATACACAATATAAACACAAACAAAAGAATCACAACCACAAGATAAGATTTTACGTGGTTTGGAACTAGGTTCCTACTCCATAGTGGCATTATAGTGATCTACCCTCACTATGAACCTCTCCTTCTCGGTATGACATCGGAGGTGGAGAAACCTCGTAAAAATTCTTACAACAATAAGAAATACAACCAAATACACTAAGAAAATCGAAATACAAGTAAAAGCACTTTACAAATGAGTTTTGATTGCTTGATCACACTTTGGTTTCTTTGGATAGCTTGGAAGGTCTGGAAAGCATCAACTTTTCCCCTTCAAGATCACCAAAAATCGGCAACCATCTCCTCCCCATCTCAGCTCCTTATAAAGCATGCCTTGGGCTAATTTTTCGCCATCTAGTCGACTGCTCTTACCTAGCAGTCGACTGGACACTGTACCATTATCTCATAACGGCTTAATCCATGTCAGATTAAGTAGACCAAGCGATCGAGGCATCAATCGACTATCATAGGCCAGCAATCAATTGTCCAACATTCTGTGCTCTGGCCACTTAATTCCAGTCGACTACTCAACTCTACTAGTCGTGCTAGTGACCAATCGACTGTCAAACCCTAGCAGTTGACTACTAGAGCCACATAAGCAATCAACCCTCAGTCGACTGGGTCATAACTCCAGTTGACTGCTCGAGTCAACTAGGCCTTCCGAGTGTCAAACACTCAGCTAATCGGCTGGTCCATATCCCAGTTGACTTGTAAACTTCAACCATAAGGTTTAACCCAAGTATGATCCCCTCATACTTGATAAACCATCTATAGCTTAGACCTAAGCCTTGTAGCCACCTCCATCAGCCTCACGCCCTTAGGGTCCATCCGAATCTTCCACAACTCCTTCACCCTTTCGCGTTAGCCTTCAGATGCTTCCATTAGCTATGTCATGCTAACCGGGTCTCCTTTGCCAAGATTCATTTGGACTTATTCCACCAATACTACATGCTTGGATTTTACGCTGTTAAAAATCTCACTCTTAGACTTTTCGATTGTCAAGCCTCAATGCTTGCACTTTCACCGCCAAGACTACACACTTGGACTTACGTGACCAAGACTTCAAACTTGGATATTTCATGCCAAGACCATGCTTGGACTTTCCATGCCAAGATCATTCTTGGACTTTCTATGTCAAGTATCCAAACTTCGACTTCCATGCCAAGACCATGCTTGAACTTTTCATGCCAGGACCATTCTTGGGCTTTCCATGCCCAAACTTGGACTTCCCCTTGAGTTTCACTCGAATCTGGTCGACCTTGACCTAAGAGTTGATTGCTCCAACAATCTCCCTCAAATAATCTCCCTTACATGAATTTGGATATCCCAATCATCCACTTGTCATATTGTCAACATATGGTCAAACTCATATTGTCAAACATCAAAACCCTACTCGAGTTCCATTCGAGTATGGTCAATCATGACCTGGATCGATTGCACCAACACATAACCATATCTATTCCTTCTGGTCTCGGATCGAGGCATCAATATCTATTTCTTCTAGTCTTAGACTGAGGCGTTCATCAACCATATATATTCCCTCTGGTTTCAGATCGAGGTGTGCATCAACAATGTCTATTCCCTCTAGTCTTGGGTCGAGGCATCCGTCAGCAATGTATATTCTCTCTTGTTTCGACAGAGGTGTCTATCAACCATATCTATTTTCTCTGATCTCAGACCGAGGCATCCATCAGCAATGTTTATTCCCTCTGATCTCGGGCCGAGGCATCCATCAACCATATCTATTCCCTCTAGTCCAAGCTAAAGTGTCCCTCGGCAACTCGTTCACTCAATCTCTAGCCAAGGTGTTCTAATAATTATTTCCTTAGTCTCAGACTAAGCCATCCTTCAGCGATATTCCTGAGCATTGAGACCTTTTATCTCTGAATTAGGCATTCTTTGACAATACATTTTTGATCTTCGATCGAGATCTTTTTATTTCCGAATTGAAGACATTAAATATTTTCAACATGTTTACTCCATCTCGAAAAGGTATTATATATATAGACAATGTCTACTTCAGCTCAAAAGAGAAAAGTATGGCATTCATTTTCCAAAAGAGTTTCATTACATATAATTAAAGATAAAATGCTCATATTAGTCCTCGAGTACATCGTCGGGGATCTCATCAATAACTTTCTGCAGATCTAAAACTTCTAAGGAAGCTCCCTCGAGAGGATATCCAGCTTGTTGTAAGTGACGTATTTCCCCCTCATAGTCGATCTCCAACATCTTCATGGTACATTGTTCAAGTATGTCGTAGAACTTAGGGGAGGAGAGGAACATTTTTTTTTTATTAGCCCACCTGCATTCTTCTTTCAATGTCTCCGCCTCGACCGCCAGAAGCTCTTGACGCTTTCCTACTTCAATCTCTTGTGTCTCCAGCTTAGACGAAGTTGCTCAGATTTTTGCAATTTTGCTCGAATGTTTGCGGTTGCGGCAACAACTACAACTGATGGGTGGCCAATACAGATTTTGTTGACTCCAGATCTTTCTCTTTGCTCTGGAGTTGGACAATGCAGTCATTTAGCCCTCTCTTCATGCCTTGATACATCCTCGTTAGGTGGGGCATCCGAATACTTAGCTCTCTTTGATGAGCTAAGAGTTTCCAGTATAAAACTATGGGTAATGTGAGCAAAACATATAGGATTTTAGGAGTAGTTTTTGCTCACATCTCATTACATTCATACTTGTTTCATGCATATTTCACTTTGTTTTGCATGAATTACCTATTTTCTGGTTCGGAGATATACTCATTGTACTTTTATATGTAGGACAATATTTTACAGGGAAAACGATACATTTTTAGAGCAAAAAGAAGACATTTAGCAGGTGGAATGGAAGGGGGCATGACCTAGCTGTGTGAATCCACACGAACATGTCTAAACCACGGATTTGGCCACCCTAACACCACACATGGCCATGTGACACTGGATTATTTCGACGCGACTAGGGTTCTTTCGTAGCTTTGGCGGCCGACTTCAAGTCTATAAAAGAAAATCCACACCCAAACCCTAGGGGGGAGGCACGATGGCTGGGACGACATATCGGTGACCTAAAAAGCATCAAAAACTTGCAACGGGGAGGAAGGAGACGACAAGAGGATCATAATCTATGCTTCGACATCGAAGAGAAGGACCAAGAGCACTGTAATTCAATTCCTATTCATCTTTTGCATTGTAATGATTAATTCTATTATGCCTCGTGTCCTTCCTTTTCCATCTATGGAGTAGAATCTTCAATTCTAGGATTAGGGAGTAACTTGTGTAACGTAGAACATGCTAGTCGAATGTTAATTCTGTTTATGGATTTTAATTCGCAGTTTATGTTGGTTTGATTTGATAAAGATTATATTTTGGTTTTCTATCTATTGTGCATAGCCGATATAAGAGGTGACAACCCTTGTATCAAAGATGTAGGAGAACTAAGGAGGAACCTAGTGGTTGTCCTCATCTCCGGTAATCGTAGGTCGAAGAATATGATGGAGTAGGGAACGAGACACGTTCCAACTCTTCATAGGGATTGATTTGGCATCCTCGTACCATCTATCCTATCTTAACGAAGTCGGCCTAGTTAGGCATAGGTAGTTCCTGTAGAAGCGAAAGATCATCGGAAAAGGGTATGATGTCCCTTCCGTAAGACCATAATTAGAGAATCAGTCAATATTTAATTGATATCATGTTCCATGTCGCACAAGTGAAATCGAAGTCTTAGAACCCCCTTTTGAACCCCGAACCAACCTTCGCTTCCTCCATGTGACACCGTATTTGAGTTAGGACCACCGTCAACCTTGCAACCACAACCCTTAGAATTTAACTCCGAACAACAACACCCACTGAACAATCGGTACTCGAATCTCAGTCTCTGTGAGATCAATAATCTATATATTACTTGACGACATCCATGCACTTGCGGACGTTGAGCGTGAGTGCACACTTTGAGTCCTCGACGGTTCCTGTTGTAAGATATGAGATCGCGTTCGCGTGCATCAGTAGTACCCAGAAAAATAAAGAGGGAAATAACACCTTAGTTACCTTGATGGTGTTCATGTTCATGGCATCACATAGGGCCGATAGAGTTAGATCTTTAAGTGCAACTTCCTTGGTCTCCCTATACTTTCCAGATAGCTACTGGGAGGAGGAGATCACTCCGAACAAGGCAGGTTGTGGCCATATGTTACCTCGGGAATTGAGGAATAACTAGTACTTGGCTCTTGAGGAGGAGGTGGTCCCTTTGCTAGCATCTGAGAAGGATTGGCCTTCGTAGATGGCATCATCAAATTAGGACTTGGTGAACAATGAGAGGAGCTCAACTTTGCTAAAGAAATTGGTGATTGCCCTCGCTTGCGAGTTTGGTGTTGTTCTTCTAATGCTCCCGAAGACACAACCTTCGGCACCAAAGAAGGTTGAGGAGGAGGTAGATCTGTCGATTCAACCGGTTCGTTCGAAGGAGGGGCTTCAGGAGTAGCAAAAGGGGGTGCAACATGAGCTCTGGTCCACTTCACATGCTTATTAATTGAGGCCTTCCACATAACTTTAGTTATAGAAAGAAAATAAAAAACATAGGTAGTTCATATTTTTAGACAAATAAAATTTGAGATTCTTACCAAGAGAGCCTCGCACCTTTGATTTTATAGGACTTAACCCAAAGTAGTAGAGTAATCCTTGTTGGTGCAAGAATGCCCTAAGTATTATTGTATTTTGATGTTTGGATAATCATTTATAGTTATGCAATATTTGTGATCTAACATGGATAGTTGAGTTGTAGGAAAGACCAAGTGTGAATCTTGACAAGAAAAGTTCAAGTGTGAAGACTTGGCAAGGAAAGTCCAAGGGTGAAGCCTTGGCAAGAGAAGTCCAAAAATATGGACTTGGTGACATAAGTCTAAGCATGTAGTCTTGGCAGCGTAAAGTTCAAGCGGACCTTGGCAAAGGAGGAACCCAAAGCATGATGAAATCGAAGGAAGCTTTTGAAGGTAAGCGCAAAGATGAAAGAGTCGTGGACTCGGAGGGACTCTGGAGGCACAAGGTTGATAGAGAAGCTAGAAGATAGGCACATGTTTTTAGTATTTTTGCATTCATTCATGTTAGTTTAGACTTTAATTTTTGTCCATTGGAATATTCACAAGTGTTTTAGGTTTAGATAGAACTTGCTAGGTAGAAAGGAGATCCCTTGTTAGAACCTCAGAAGGAAGCACGGGCAACCATGTGGATTTCACACGACCATGCCCAACCATCAGAAGAGCATATGGCTAGACGTGTGGAAAGTCTCGGGTCGTGTTGCACTATGAGAGAAATCCAGAGTTGCACACGATCGACTGTGTGAATTTCACACAGTCGTGCCAAATCTAAAACTTTTTCCAAGCACCCAATGGAGCCCACCTAGTCCACGCCATGAACCTACACCCACACCACCTTATTTTTCTACCTTTGAGTAGGATGCAAATACATTGGCCTATGATTTCTCTGAGTTTCGATTGCGCCTCGACAACATTCACGTCGAGCAGCAGACACAGGGGCAGTGGTGGGAGGAGCATAGGACCTATTCATAGGCAGAGTTTCAAGACCTCAGAGAGCATTTCCACCGGGCTGAGGAGTTCTACAGCCAAGCCCATGACTATTTTCAGAAGGAGGTTGTCTACCGTCAGGAGGTTCAACAATTCATGCATGATGCATGATTACAGTGGACCAGGGAGGAAGAGCACAGAGTCATCACAAGGCCCTCCGCTCCTGTTCGTTGATCACATGTACATGTGGCACCAGCGGTTGAGCACCCGATTCTCCTAGGCGCCCGACATGCCGAGACTGCTAGATTTCCCACCTCGACCGCCATACTAGAGGTATGATATCATTTAAGTCTGGGGGGCTCCGAATTTTGATAATTTTTTCTACCAGTGTTAGTTTCTTTCCTGATATCTAGGTTTAGTTGTTTGCATTTAGGTGTCCATGCATACAATATTTAGTTTCCTTTCAACGCTTAGTTGTTTGTTACTTTAAACTGCCTCAGTAATATTTTCGAAATTCTTCACGATTTGCTTCCATACCATAGATAGCTTAACATCATTTATCTTGTGGTATTTTATTTTTGGTTGCTTTGATGAATGTTCTAGATTTGCACTTGTTAGCTCTTATCTTTCACTTACACTTGATGAATATTCTGAAAGGGAAAATCTAGTACATACATAGTTATGATTCATCATAGTAGTCTAGTACTTTGGAATCCGTAGGTGACTCTAGATTTAATATTTTAGTTACTGGATATGCTCGAATTGTGTAAGCCCATTTGAAAAAATCAAAATACTAGTGAACTAGAGAGGAACAAAGTTCCTTGAAAAATAAAAAAAATAAAAGAACAAAAAAAGGGATAGAAAAAGAGAGAGAGAGAAAAAAAAAGGAGAGAGAGAGAGGAAAAAAAGAGGTAAAAATAGTTGTTATGGATGGAAATGGTACCCCTTTGAGATCGAGTTAGGTTACTGAGGAAACATCTACCAATTTCTCTCAATACCGAGCACACTTTTGAGACTTTATGCTAATTCTAGGGGATAACCCTCGCTTAGGGCAGATAAGTGCCTAAAAGCCGGAGGCCTTAGGAAAGCTATAGGATGACAACTTAACTCACTATGGAACGAGTGTTCTTTAGGAAAATTCTCTCAGCACATGCATGAAAAGCTAACTTAGTGAACTTTTAGAACATATCTATTTGTTTTGATTGAAAATACCACTTGATAACTTTAGTTAGCATGCTAAGTATGGAACAATACTTTTAAAATTTTATGACACTGAGATTTGCTTGAGGACAAGCAAAGATCTAAGTCTGGGGGAATTGATGTGAGCAAAATATATAGGGTTTTAGGAGTAGTTTTAGTACACATCTCATTGCATTTTATACTTGTTTCATGCATATTCTTCTTTGTTTTGCATTCATTTCATATTTTCTAGTTCGGAGATCTACTTTTGTTAATTTATGTGTAAGGTGATATTTTTGAAGCAAAAAATGGAGCAATTTGTGGAGCACGAACCTTAGGAAACACGCACTGGTCATGTCCCAAGACATGGGCATGTTTTCGAAGCGAAACGAATCAAAACAGAGGCTCCAAAAATCCATATGGTGGCCGTGTGAAATCCACATGGTCGTGTTAAAATTTCAGCTCAATTTTCAACCTAGATTTCAACCATTTCCAGCCTTGCACACGATCCGGCCATGTGAAATTCACACAACCATGTGGCGGTGTCGCAAATTCGACGAAATAGGGCTTTTTCAAGCATTTATGGAAAGTAGGAGCCGCCTCTATATATATATAATTTGTCTAAGAGGTCGAGGGGTGCACGCCTAGGGCTCCCAAACCCTAGAAGAGGCCCGACTGGCTAGGATGGTAAGACGATGCCCTATAAAGCACTGAAGACTCGCAATGGGAAGGAAGGAAGCAGCTAGGAGATCCATCCCGACGCTCCGACATTGTGGAGAATAGCCAAGACACACATATTGACTAGGACAGAAAGCACCTTCTTTATTTTCTTGTTCTACTTGCATTGTAATTATGTTTTCTAAGATGTCTTGTGTTTATTCTTCCTTGTCTATGGAGTAGATACTTCGATTCTAGAATTAGAGAGTAACTTGTGTTTGTGGACATATTAGTTCAAATAGTCATTCATCTCCTTTGATTCTACTGTGCATAGTTGATACAAAGGGTGACAACCTTCATATCAAAAGCCTAGGAGAATCAAGGATGAGCCTTGCAGTCATCCTACCTCCCGTAATCGTAGAAGATAGAATATGATAGGATAGGATATGAAATAAGATCCATCTCTATATAGGGAATATTAGGACGTCTTAGTACCTCAATAACCTATCTTAGCAGAAGGGTCAAAGTAGGAGAAATTACCTCTAAAAGGGTTGAGGGACCTTAGTGACAGAGGGCTCCCAACGGTATCAACCCCTTGAGCTCTGATGATCCAAAATGTAAACTTGGTTAGGAATAGGTAGCTCTCGGTATAATCAAAAGTTCATCGGGCAAATGCATAATGATCCTCCCTCAAGATCATAATTAGAGATCTCAATGCACCTAATCGATAGCATGTTCTACGACGCACAAGTGAAACCGAAGTCCTAGAATTCCTTTTTGAGAACTTCGAACCAACCTTCCCTTCCTCCGAGTGACACCGTACTTGAGTAAGGACTACCATCAACCTCGCAATCTATACTCTTAGGAGATTAATTTTGAACAACAACATCCACTGGATAGATGGTATTCGAATCTTATTCTCTGTGAGATCGATAATCTTTTATTACTTGACGATATTCGTGCACTTGCGGGCATTGAGCGTGAGCGCGCGCTTCGAGTCCCTGACAATTCCTATCGGAGATTTGAGAGTCGTGCTCACATGCATCACTTATCTACAATACGTTAGTGCGTAATGGAATATACAAAATAAAATGCACAAACTAAAATATACCGCAAGCACAACACAAGATTTACGTAGTTCAGAACTAGGGTTCCTACTCTATGAGGCGAGCTCTAGTGATGCACACCACCACTATCAAACTTCTCCTTCTCGATATGACACCAGAGGTAGAGAAATCTCTTACAATAGGATCTTACAACAATAAGAAACAAGAACAAGAAAATATAATAAGCAAATGAAACAAGAAGTGAAAAAAACTTTACAAACTAGGGCTTTTGATTGCTTGCTTGTTGGTTGTTTTGAGATGCCTTTGAAGACACTGAAATGTATCAGCACTTCGCCTCAAATCACTCAAGAACCACTTCTATAATTCTTCCCATTGAGCTTCTTTAAAATCTCACATGAATTAGATTTCCACCTTCCAGTCGACTGCTCTTACCTAGCAGACGATTGGATAGTGTACCATTGTCTCACAACGGCTTAATCCACGTCAAAAAGTTGCCCATCAATGGAATGTCATGACCATCAGTCGACTGCTAGAGGCCATCATTTGACTGCTAAAGGCCATCAATTGACTGCTCTTAGTTAGCAATGATCAAAACCTTCTGCTATGGCCACTTAATTCTAATTGATCGCTTAGTTTTCACGCCAGAGCCACGGTGAGCAAGCCTCAGTCGACTACACGATCAATCGACTGGTCATAATCCCAATTAACTGCTCGAGTCAAACCAGGCTCCCAAGTGTCGTGCACTTGGTTAGTCGACTAGTCTATAACCCCAGTCGAATTGTAAACCTCAAACATTAGATTTGACCCAAGTATGATCCCCTTATACTTGATTGACCACCCTTAGCCTAGACCTAAGTCTTCTAGGCACGTCCATCAGTCCCACACCCTCATGGTCCATTCGAGTCCTCCACGAGTCCTTCACCCTTCGCGTTAGCCTTCAAGTGCTTTCATCGGCTATGTCATGCTAACTGGGTCCTTTGCCAAGTTTCATTTGGACTTATGCCACTAAGACTCCATGCTTGGACTTTATGCTGTCAAAACCTCACCCTTGGACTTCCTTACCAAGGTCGGCTTGGACTTTATGCCGCCAAGACTATATGCTTGGACTTATGCTGCCAAGACCTCACCCTTGGACTTCCTTGCCAATATCCATTTGGACTTATGCTGCCAAGACTACATGCTTAGACTTTACGCTGTCAAAACTATATCCTTGGACTTTCTTTCCTATTGTCAAGCCTCAATGCTTGGACTTTCACCGCCAAGACTACACACTTGGACTTACGTGGCCAAGACCATTCTTGGACTTTCCAATTGATAAGAATCCATACTTGGACTTTCCATTGCCAAGTATTCAAACTTGGACTTCTCTATGCCAACACCATGCTTGGACTTTCCCTCGAGTCTAGTCAACTATGACCTGAGGTTTGATTGCTCCAACAATCTCTCTCAAATAATCTCCCCATTGTTATATGGGGATATCCGAACCATCCACTAGTCATATGGTCAACATATGGTCAAACCATATTATCAAATAATGGTCAAACCCATTGTCAAATATCAAAATCCTACTCGAATCCCACTCGAATCTGGTCAATTGTGACATGGGCCGATTGTACTAACATATGAGAGTCTTGGCAAATGAAGTCTCAGAAGCAATTCTTAGCACAAAAGACCACTGGACCTAATAAAGGCTTAATAAGTCAAAATTGAGGGGAAAAACTTATCGTTGGTGATGGTAATCAAATGCAATCGAGGCGCCAGTCGAGGCAACTCAACTACCCGAGTGAAAAAGAAGCCCTATGCGGATTTGTTATAAAAGGATTTCTTCGCTCACTTAAGCACAACGATTCTACTATTCACAAAACTTCCTCAAGCTATTCTTCTGCATTTTCCCTTCATCCTCCAAGCTTTAATTATACTCAAAGGCAATCAAGGGAGTGAAGAGAAGAAACCCTAGCTACTAACTGCACATCTGTAAACATCTTCTCTAACTATTTTGTTGTAAGTTCTTGTATAATCTCTGAAAGTTATATTAGGAGGTTTCTCCACCTCCAGAGCTTTTTCAAGAAGGAAAAAGAGTAGAGTCGACTTTGGACGTAGTAGTTTGTCGGGGGACTGTGACCAAGTAAAAAAACTGATAGTGTGTTGTTCCTTGTGTGTGTTGTACTTTTCTTATTTCCACTGCTAATCGTCGAACTAGACTTTCTCACTATGCAACTTCTATTGACGACCATCAACGCTATTCACCCCTCTAGCGACGCCAACGTTTCTATAGAGAGTGGTGCCAAAATTTGGGAATCCAACAGGCCTTCACCTTAGTCTATTATCCTCAGAGTAATGGCCAAGTTGAAGTGATCAATTGAGAGCTCATCTAAGGGCTCAAGATCAAGCTCAATCATGTTGGAGTAAGTTGGGTTGAAGAGTTGTCAAACATCCTATGGGCCTATCAATCAACTCCTAAGGAAAGTACCGGATTAACATCTTTTCACTTAGTATATGGCTTGGAAGTGGTAATCCCAGTGGAAATCAACTTGGAATCACCTCAAATCGCTTCTTACAATGAAGATAATGTAGAGAAATGGTTGATCGAACTAGACCTGATAAGTGAAGTAAGATACAGAACAACAGTTCTGCTTATGGTTTATCGACAACAGATATCTCAAGCCTAAAGCAAGAAGGTCATTCCTCACTCTTTCCAAATAGGAGATTTTGTGTGAAAAAAGTACAACCCGCAGGAGATGAAGGAAAACTTGAGCTCAGATGGAACATTCCCTATCAAATCATTAGTAAGCTCAGTTTTGGCATTTAATATTTATAATATCAAAGCAAAAAGGATCTTGTTCGACCATGGAATGCTTTTCATTTATGCCCTTATCATGTATAAACCGATTCACAAGTTGGTAACTATGTCTTTTCTGATAAAATTAATAAAATAGATTTTTTTTTCTTCAACAATATTTATTCTCTCTGGTCTTGAACCGAGGCGTCCATTAGTGATATCTATTCCCTCTGGTTTCAGACTAAAGCATCCAACAGCAATGTCTATTTCCTCATCTCAGACTGAGGCGTCCATCAGCAATGACTATTCCCTTTGGTCTAAGACCAAGGCATCCATCAGTAATGTTTATTCCCTCTAATCTCGGACCAAGACATCCATTATGTTGGGGATCGTTTGATGCGCTAAAGGGGTGAATAACATTTTTCGCTTTCTTCAATTGCGTTCGTATGCTCATCTATAAATAGTTAGTAATACGTAGTGGAAACACAAGCATATACAATATAAACACAAACAAAAGAATCACAACTACAAGACGAGATTTTACGTAGTTTAGAACTAGGGTTCCTACTCGACGGCGGCGCTATAGTGATCTACCATCACTATGAACCTCTCCTTCTTGATATGACTTCGGAGGTAGAGAAACCTCGTATAAATTCTTACAACAATAAAAAATACAACTAAATACATTAATCAAATCGAAATACAAGTAAAAACACTTTACAAATGAGCTTTGATTATTTGATCACGCTTTGGTTGCTTTGAATAGCTTGGAAGTTCTGGAAAGAATCAACTTATCCCCTTCAAGATCATCAAAAATCGGTAGCCATATCCTCTCTATCGCAGCTCCTTATAAAGCATGCATCAGGCTGATTTTTGGCCATCTAGTTGACTGCACTTACCTAGCAATCGATCGACACTGCATCGCTATCTCACAACCGCTTAATCCATTAAATTGAGTAGACCATGACTACTCGACCTAGCAATGATTGTCATTGGTCACAGCCGATCGCCTCAATATTCGTACTTAGCTACTTAATTCCAATCGATCGCTCAACTCTAGTAGTTGATCACAAAGCCTAGCGATAATCGCCATAGCTACGTATAGTCAATCTCTCGACTACTACTTGATGACTAAGTCATAATCTCAGTCGACTGCTCGAGTCAACTAGGCCTTTCGAGTGTCAAACACTTGGCCAGTCGATTGGTCCATACCCCAGTCGACTAAGTCATAATCTCAGTCGACTGCTCGAGTCAACTAGGCCTTTCGAGTGTCAAACACTTGACCAGTCGATTGGTCCATACCCCAGTCGACTAGTAAACCTCAACCATGAGGTTTAACTCAAGTATGATCCCCTCATACTTGATAAATCATCCATAGCCTAGACCTAAACCTTTTAGCCACCTTCCTCAGTCTCACGTCCTCAGGGTTCATCTGAGTCCTCCACGACTCCTTCACCCTTTGCATTGGCCTTCAGATGCTTCCATAAGCTATGTCATGCTAACCAGATCTCCTTTGCCAAGGTTCATTTGGACTTATGCTGCTAAAACTATATGCTGCCAAAATCTCACCCTTGAACTTTCTAATTGCCAAGCCTTAATGCTTAGACTACACACTTGGACTTACGTGACCAAAACTTCAAATTTGGAATTTCCATGCCAAGACCATGCTTGGACTTTCCATGTCAAGACTATTCTTAGACTTTCGATGTCAAGTATCCAAACTTGGACTTCCATGCCAAGACTATGCTTGGACTTTCCATGCCAAGACCATTCTTGGAATTTCCATGCCAAGTATCCAAACTTAGACTTCCCCTCGAGTCTCACTCGAGTCTGGTCAACCTTGACCTAAGGTTTGATTGCTCTAACAATCTCCCTCAAATAATCTCCTCTATATGACTTTGGATATCCCAATCATCCACTTGTCATATGGTCAACATATGGTCAAACCCATATTGTCAAATAATGGTCAAACATCAAAACTCTACTAGAGTCCCACTCGAGTTTGGTCAATCGTGACTTGGGTCGATTGTACCAATAATCTTCCCCTTTTGGATATTTGGTAATACCTTGAAGTTAGGTTAATAATAACCCAACTTAACTCTTCCAATGCCAAAGTATAGTGAAGGTTTACCTAACTTAAATCTCACTTCTCCCCCTTCGGCATACATCAAAAAGCCTACCAAGGTTTTCAATATTCCATCTCCCAATGAGATCCTATATTCTCTCCCTTTGTCCAAAATCATCTAGAATGCCTTCACTCTTCCTAGTTATAAATCTTATATCACTAAATAAAGGTTTACCTAACACTCACTTCTCCCCCTTTGTAATCAAGGTATATCAATCATACCAAGATGGATGACCTCCCCCTAAAGG
Organism: Wurfbainia villosa; assembly: GCA_025175895.1. Lineage (NCBI taxonomy): Eukaryota > Viridiplantae > Streptophyta > Magnoliopsida > Zingiberales > Zingiberaceae > Wurfbainia > Wurfbainia villosa. The sequence goes on from CM046005.1 coordinate 6,001,679, forward strand.
CTTACTTCCTCTTGACTATTGCATCAACAATGTCCTTGGAGATTTCTTAAGCCTATAGGAAACTAAAACAATCGAAAATAAGGGTAAAAGTTCAAACTTAAACTTTAACCTCCCTTAAAATCGGATACTCCACCCTAAATAATTCTCCTAATCATTTTCAATGATTATTTCACCCTTCCAATGTTTTCCAAAGCATATCCTAAGGTTAGAAGATGTTAGGGTAACTAGGAGTGTTGATAACTAGCCAAACAAACCTTGTTCAGCCAATATCAGACATGGTAGTCGACTGAAATAGAAATCAGTTGATTGCACCACCACCAGTCGACTGGCTAACCTATCAGTCGATTGGTTTCTGCAAAATGCAAAAATCATGTTTCAGATACGAGTTTTAAAAAAATCATAAGTAATTATACGTAATTTAAAAAATCATAAAATTTCATACTTACATTACTTACATGAAATACAATGGATGAAAAATAATTTAAAGTCAAAATACTCATTATTCTAAGAGATTGCTACAAAGTTCAAAAGCATTAAAAACTTCGATGCTTTGCCTAACTTTGTATTAACATTCTCAATGGTGATTACTATCAAAAGATAGGCTTCACTAAGATTTTTTTAAAATGATTTTAAAACCTTATATTGAACCATGGTCTATGGGCTAGATGTACATGACTTGTACATTAACTTTCCTCATGATTCTTTAATGTCATATTATGAGTTTGAGTTCATCTAGATGCTACATATAAGCACCTAGAACTTAACTCACATTCCTAGCATCTCACATGTGTTTAAGGTGTATCAATACACACACATGTCAATTTATAGTCCTTGTGAGATGTGGGTTTGTTCTTTCTTAATCTAAGGTCTCATGCATTTTATTTTGGTAACTCTATTTGATTCCCTTATCTTGGGACTTCAAATCATGTCATTGTCCTTAATTCAATTTTATTAATCTTAATGCATGAAATATGATCATGACATATAATGATTGCATAAATTAAAGCATAGTCAATGATGCATGATGTCATGACATAAAGATAGACATAAGTATTAACATGACATATAAATTAACCCTAAGTATTATCATGACATTTAAAATAATAATTTGAGCATGATGTCATGACATGACATGACATGACATAAGGCAAGCAAAGCATGACAAGTATATAAAATACAAAGGGATAGAATACATAAGTCTTAAACCAAATTGTCATTTTCCAATTTATACCAATTTGCCATAATGTTAATTTTCCCTCACGTGTGCCAAACACCCAAACTTGGCACACCCTAACTCTAAAATCTAATTGTGCCAATTTTGATCAATTTTTTTTTTCAAACTTTATAATTTCTATTGGTACATCCTAAAATCTTTTAGGATATATTTCTAATTTCATTTTCAAAGTATTACAATACTTCGAAAATATCCTAAAGTGTCACCTTTACCATAATTAGTTTAACTACCTATCAATTCAAGGTTGGCACACCCTAAACCCATTTAGCATAATGGAATCATGCTCCTAGAAACCTAAAATCTATTTGAACTCCTTGGGTTAATAAGGTACTCACTAAGGATGACTTTCCTATATACCTTCCTAATGACCCTCCTAGGCTTAGAAGTCTTGGTAATTGTGGTCTTTTCAAGATTAATTCTTGGGATAACTACCCTTGTAACCCTGTTAGTAGCTTTCCTAGGTTTCTTCGAAGTCTTAGCTACTAGACACTTGTCATGGTCAACTCTAGAGATAACTTCCCTTGTGACCTTGACTCTTCTAGACCTAGAGCTAGTTCCATAGTTAAATGAAACATTATGGTAGGTTGACATAACCTCCTTGGACTTAGGTTTGTGACCTAAACCTTTCCTATCCCTGGATAGTTGTTGCCTCATAACACCTAGATTTTGACCATTTGACCCATTAATCATTTTCTCCATCCTTGCAAGGGTCTTTTCCATTTTCTCAAGATTTATCCTCAAAGCTTGATTTTCTATTTCTAATTTTCCAATATTTGAATTATCATTCTTCTTTTGGGAATTTCTCTTCCTTGGCATATATCTAAATTTTTTAGGATTACTGTTGGATCGAAAGTGTCGCTAGAGGGGGGGGTGAATAGCGATACGATGTCGTTAAAAAACTTTTGCAATAAGTAAAAAGCAAGTAGAGAGTGCACAGCGGAAATATAAAGTAGACAAGATATTTTTACGTGGTTCACAATCTTTCGATTGCTAATCCACGGCCCTAGTGATCCTTGATCACGTACGGAGGGCAATTCACTAAAACCACTCCTCCTCGTTGGAGGTAGGAGCAACGATTACAAAAAGAAATCAAGGCAAAGGGACACTCCCCCTTTCCTTGTTACTATTAAAGCACAAAGACAATTTAAAGAAGTAGAACTTAAATAAATATACCGACAACTCTTATAAGTAGAAGATGTAGCTTTCGTTGTCGGCGGCACTTCGTCGTAGCAAATGTGAGTAGTAGTAGCGGCGTTACGACGGCGTGTTGAGAGCTCTTGAATTCTTGTGATTTGCTTGGCTTGAACATGTCTATTTATGGATATTGATCTATGAATTTAGACATAGGTAGTGTCCAAGGTGAGGTTCTTATCCCCCAAGACTTGTTCATCCACATCCTTTGCGCCAACTCAAGGATGAGGTGTTTCATCCAACCACCTTGTGCCACCTCCAACCTCCTTGGGCGCCAACTTGAGGATGAGGTGTTTCATCCAACCACCTTGTGCCACCTCCAACCTCCTCTGGCGCCAACTTGTTGGAGCCATTCAACTTGTGCCACATCATGGGAGCCAACCATCTTGTGCCAACTCACCTTATTTTGGGCGTCCACCACAAGGAAGCTTGGTGATGGTTTGGATGTCCACCTTGATGCCACATCACCCTTTGTACCAAAACACGAGTCAAGTCCAAATTCACCCCCTTGAAATTCGAGCTCTTCTCGAGGTCGAACTTGACTAGCAGCTTGATCAGTAGTCAAAGGGTTTTGGACCGCACAAGTTAGCTTAAAATATAAAGTACGATGGTTCTAACCATCCGATCTCACCTAGACCTTCCATTGGAGGTATTGGGCCTGATCTACGCTTAACGACCTTGCTTCGCTTTCACACGAGCTTACCTTGTAGCCTCGCTTCCGTCTTCACCCGAGTACCTCGGCTTCCTCAAGTCCTCTGCGTTGTTCGACCACCTCGGTTCCCACCGTGTCGTGAGACCTTCCGCTCAACTTTAGCATTTCTCGCACACTTAATTGAGCTCGTAAGATAACAAATATACCCTTAACTATTGAGCCTTTTGCCATAATCAAAATACGGTTCGACTTTGGTGCCCTGCACCAACAATCTCCCTTTGATTCATGGCAAACCGACACAAAAGTTAAGGAAAAATTAACATAACATAATGATTAAGCATGAATGAGCTAGCATAAAGATTAAATATGAATGAGCTAGCATAATGATTAAATATGAATGAGCTAGCATAATGATTAAATATGAATGAGCTAGCATAATGATTAAGTATGAATGAGCTAGCATAATGATTAAATATGAATGAGCTAGCATAATGATTAAGTATGAATGAGCTAGCATAAAGATTAAGCATGAGTGAGCTAGCATAAAGATTAAGCATGAGTGAGAAATATTATTGTTTCAAGTTCTCCCCCTTGAGGTAACCTCCCCCTTGACCGAAGGTGAGTTCTTGAAAAATAATTTTTACTCCCCCTTAATAGTTGCTTAAGTAAACGGAATTACTTAATATAAAAGGTAATAATTTTGTTTACTTTCTTCCTTACTTTTGTGACTTTCTCCCCCTTTTGCCTTAACTCAAAAAGTTTGTAAATATATTTTAAGGTTTGTAAGTCCAAGCAAGTTCCCAATATAAATATATATATATTTTTTTAAAATAATAATAAGCTTGAAAATATGTTCATCTAAAATGTACAACTCCGGTTGGACTTGATTGATATAGAATGATCAATAAGTCTTGAAGGAGTTGATTAATTTTAAATAATTATACTCCATGGTTTATATCGATGCATCAATCTACATCTCGAACTGTGAGTAAGGTCCTAACATCTCACGCCTGCTACGTGGCTAAGTACACAAACACATTAGTCCTATGTGTTGTGAGATGTGTTGGCTCCTTAAATCTATAGGTATATGATTTCTAAGGTAAGACTTAGGCTAATTTCATAAAAGAAGCAAAAGTAGAGTACATATATAGAAAAATTTAAATCCTACTCTATTACGCAATACCTAACTTTCGCCTTAATAAACTAAATTCGCTTGGGTAGTGGTTTGGTGAAGATGTCCGCTAGGTTTGATTTGGACTCAACATACTCTAGTTGTATAGTTCCATTAGTTACATGTTCCCTAATGAAGTGGTGTTTAACTTCTATATGTTTTGTCCTAGAATGACATATTGGATTTTTAGTTAAGTTAATTGAACTAATGTTATCTATGTAGGTTTTAATGTTGTTAAAGATTAAGCTAAAGTCTTGGAGAGTGTGCTTCATCCACAGGAGTCGAGACACACTCACCCATCGCAACGTATTCGGCCGGTGGTAGATAAGGCAACGCAATCGCTTCCCTCGCACTAACTTACTAGACTCGAGCGAGGATTTGACAACAACCACTCGTGCTCTTTCTATCGAGTTTACTACCGCATAGTGAGTCGAGTAGCCGATTAGATTAAACTCGGTAGATCTAGGGTACCAAATACCTACGCTTAGCGTGCCCTTTAGATATCTAAGGATACGCTTGACTAGGGTTAGGTGAGACTCCTCGCAGGTTTGTAACCTTGCGCATACTTACCCGCGAATAAAATGTCGTCGGCTCGCGGTTAAGTATAGGAGACTTCCTATTGCGCTCTATAGTATTTTAGGTCAACGGGTTTTCCTTCTACATCTTCGTGTATATTAACATTAGTTGCCATAGGTGTATTGATTATTTTAGCATCTTGCATTCCAAATCGATTTATTAAGTCCTTAGTATATTTTTGTTGATGTAAATATATTCCATCTTTAGTTTGTTTAATTTGTAAACCTAAGAAGAAACTTAACTCTCCTACTAAATTCATTTCAAATTCACTTTCCATAAGTGAGATGAATTCGCTTAGCGAGGATCGAGTTGGTAGTTCCAAAAATTATATCATCTACATAGATTTGGGCTATAAAGATTTCTTTTCCTACGGTTTTTCTGAATAAGGTTGGGTCGACTAAACCTTGGTTGAATCCTTTGGACTTAAGATAGATCGAAAGCCTTTCGTACAAGCTCTTGGGGCTTGTTTGAGTCCATATAGGGCTTTCTTAAGTCTAAGGACATGGTCGTTTATCTAGATTTTCAATCCGGAGGTTGGACTGACGTAAACTTCTTCCTTAATGTATCCATTCAAAATGCTGACTTGACATCCATTTGAAACAATTTAAAACCTCGATGTGCGATATGCTAACAACATTCGGATGGACTCTAGTGCAGCTCGCGTAGGTCTCATCGTAATCTAAACCTTCGACTTGACTAAACCCTTTTGCGACTAACCTAGCTTTATTTCTAACTACTTCACCTTTATCATCAAGTTTATTTCGAAATACCCACCTTGTTCCAATAATTGATTTTTCTTTAGGTGGTGGTACTAATTCCCAGACTTCATTTCTAGTGAATTGAGCTAGCTCTTCTTGCATAGCAATAATCCAGTCGGGATCAAGAAGTGCTTGTTCAATAGTTTTGGGTTCGATTTTGGAAATTAACGAGATTTGACTAAGGTTTCGATATGAAGCTCTAGTTCGAACCCCTAAATTTGGATCACCTATAACTTGATTGATAGGATGATTTGTTTGAGTCTTAGTGTGACTCGGGTTAGGGTCATCTATCACTTGGTCGATAGGATGACTTGGGTGAGTTCTAGTTTGACTTGGGTTAGAGTCATCTATCACTTGGTCGATAGGATGACTTGGGTTAGGACGAGATTCAAGTTCAAGATCCATATCTCCACAATGGTATGATATTGTCCACTTTGGGCCCAAGCCCTCATGGTTTTGTTTTTGGGCTTTACCCAAAAGGCCTCATACCAATGGAGATATCTTTTTTCTTATAAGCACATGATCTTTTCCATGTCTTACCAATGTGGGACTTTGATTGTATTCCCCATACTCCCAACAATCCCCCCCTCAAACGAAGGACCACATTGGGCCCCCCCTCAAGCCTATCCCTCCTCGAAGGATTTTCTCTGCTTGATGTCCGATCTTCAACCCACCAGGACTTCCTGCCAGTTGTTCGGTCCCCCCGACCCAACTAGACTTCCTTCCTGATGTCTGGTTCTCTTGATCCGGACGTGGGAGCTCAACTTCCTTCGTTCGAGGTTCATGGCTTGACATGGACCATGGCTCTGATACCAATTGTTAGTGCTTATAAGCTCCACATATCTCCACAATGGTATGATATTGTCCACTTTGGGCCCAAGCCCTCATGGTTTTGTTTTTGGGCTTTACCCAAAAGGCCTCATACCAATGGAGATATCTTTTTTCTTATAAGCACATGATCTTTTCCATGTCTTACCAATGTGGGACTTTGATTGTATTCCCCATACTCCCAACAATTACTACCTAAGTTGTTCTTATCCTTAGGTAAGGTCTTGTCCTTAGGCAAATTGACATGTTTAGCACCTAAGCAATAAAATCTATTCCTAGTATGTTTTTGTTCATGAGCAATAGCAATAAAATTATTAGCATGCTTATTTTTATTACGAAAACTAAAGGTGCATAATTAAATGATATCTTAAGATTTGCCTTAGCTTCCTCTATATTTGAGCTCCCTACATTGTCCTTCTTGGAGTGACTCCCCCTAGGACATTGGCTCCTATAGTGACCTCGTTGTTGACATTTGAAGTATACAATATGCTCTTTGCTCTTTTATGTCAGGGATCCAACCTCCTTTGACATGTCCTTGACTTTAGGTGTCACTTGAGTCTTCTTCTTGATTAATCTAGGACACTTACTCTTGTAGTGCCCTTTCTCCCTACACTCAAAGCAATGATGTGATCTTTATTTTTATGAATTATGCTTGAGTTACCTATAGGGATGGAGGAGTCGTGAGCTTGTCCTTCATCTCTTCTGGATGTAGATGTCTCCTCCTCTTGCTCTAGCTCCGATGTGGAGGACCTATGCTCTCCCTCAATCCTAGAGGTGGAGACTTTTTTAACCTCCTCTACCTCGGACATTGAGCACTTCTCAACCTCTGATTCTTCACTCTCTTGAGAGGATGAGCTCAATTCTTCCTCCTTAGACTCCTCTTCTATTTCTTGGACTGGTTGAGGCTTCTCATGGAATTTTGCCAACTTGCTTCATAGCTTCTTAGCACTCATATAATCCCCTAGTTTGTACAAAATATCATTAGGTATTAAATTTGTTAGGATTTTGATTACCTTAATATTTATTTCAAATTTTTGTAGTTGCTCCTCGGTCCATCTCTTCATCTTGAGATATCCTCCCTTTGGACCCTTTGGAAATTCGAATCTGTCCATTAAGATGAACCATTGCTCGATATCCATCATGAAGAAGTTCTCTATTCTTGCCTTCCATGCCAGAAAATCTTCTTGTTCGAATGATGGAGGGACTAGATGTCATAGTCGAATCCATCACTTGGCTCCATCTTCCTCTAGCATTGCTCTTGCAGTGATGAGTCCAGTGAAGAGCACCCCACTCTAATACCACTTGTTGGAGATCGTTTGATGCACTAGAGGGGGTGAATAGTATTTTTTGCTTTCTTCGATTGAGTTCGTATGCTTGTCTATAAATGGTTAGTAATACGCAGTGGAAATACAAGCATACACAATATAAACACAAACAAAAGAATCACAACCACAAGATAAGATTTTACGTGGTTTGGAACTAGGTTCCTACTCCATAGTGGCATTATAGTGATCTACCCTCACTATGAACCTCTCCTTCTCGGTATGACATCGGAGGTGGAGAAACCTCGTAAAAATTCTTACAACAATAAGAAATACAACCAAATACACTAAGAAAATCGAAATACAAGTAAAAGCACTTTACAAATGAGTTTTGATTGCTTGATCACACTTTGGTTTCTTTGGATAGCTTGGAAGGTCTGGAAAGCATCAACTTTTCCCCTTCAAGATCACCAAAAATCGGCAACCATCTCCTCCCCATCTCAGCTCCTTATAAAGCATGCCTTGGGCTAATTTTTCGCCATCTAGTCGACTGCTCTTACCTAGCAGTCGACTGGACACTGTACCATTATCTCATAACGGCTTAATCCATGTCAGATTAAGTAGACCAATTGACTGCCCTGACTTAGCAGTCGACTACTATAGGCATCAATCGACTATCATAGGCCAGCAATCAATTGTCCAACATTCTGTGCTCTGGCCACTTAATTCCAGTCGACTACTCAACTCTACTAGTCGTGCTAGTGACCAATCGACTGTCAAACCCTAGCAGTTGACTACTAGAGCCACATAAGCAATCAACCCTCAGTCGACTGGGTCATAACTCCAGTTGACTGCTCGAGTCAACTAGGCCTTCCGAGTGTCAAACACTCAGCTAATCGGCTGGTCCATATCCCAGTTGACTTGTAAACTTCAACCATAAGGTTTAACCCAAGTATGATCCCCTCATACTTGATAAACCATCTATAGCTTAGACCTAAGCCTTGTAGCCACCTCCATCAGCCTCACGCCCTTAGGGTCCATCCGAATCTTCCACAACTCCTTCACCCTTTCGCGTTAGCCTTCAGATGCTTCCATTAGCTATGTCATGCTAACCGGGTCTCCTTTGCCAAGATTCATTTGGACTTATTCCACCAATACTACATGCTTGGATTTTACGCTGTTAAAAATCTCACTCTTAGACTTTTCGATTGTCAAGCCTCAATGCTTGCACTTTCACCGCCAAGACTACACACTTGGACTTACGTGACCAAGACTTCAAACTTGGATATTTCATGCCAAGACCATGCTTGGACTTTCCATGCCAAGATCATTCTTGGACTTTCTATGTCAAGTATCCAAACTGACTTCCATGCCAAGACCATGCTTGAACTTTTCATGCCAGACCATTCTTGGGCTTTCCATGCCCAAACTTGGACTTCCCCTTGAGTTTCACTCGAATCTGGTCGACCTTGACCTAAGAGTTGATTGCTCCAACAATCTCCCTCAAATAATCTCCCTTACATGAATTTGGATATCCCAATCATCCACTTGTCATATTGTCAACATATGGTCAAACTCATATTGTCAAACATCAAAACCCTACTCGAGTTCCATTCGAGTATGGTCAATCATGACCTGGATCGATTGCACCAACACATAACCATATCTATTCCTTCTGGTCTCGGATCGAGGCATCAATATCTATTTCTTCTAGTCTTAGACTGAGGCGTTCATCAACCATATATATTCCCTCTGGTTTCAGATCGAGGTGTGCATCAACAATGTCTATTCCCTCTAGTCTTGGGTCGAGGCATCCGTCAGCAATGTATATTCTCTCTTGTTTCGACAGAGGTGTCTATCAACCATATCTATTTTCTCTGATCTCAGACCGAGGCATCCATCAGCAATGTTTATTCCCTCTGATCTCGGGCCGAGGCATCCATCAACCATATCTATTCCCTCTAGTCCAAGCTAAAGTGTCCCTCGGCAACTCGTTCACTCAATCTCTAGCCAAGGTGTTCTAATAATTATTTCCTTAGTCTCAGACTAAGCCATCCTTCAGCGATATTCCTGAGCATTGAGACCTTTTATCTCTGAATTAGGCATTCTTTGACAATACATTTTTGATCTTCGATCGAGATCTTTTTATTTCCGAATTGAAGACATTAAATATTTTCAACATGTTTACTCCATCTCGAAAAGGTATTATATATATAGACAATGTCTACTTCAGCTCAAAAGAGAAAAGTATGGCATTCATTTTCCAAAAGAGTTTCATTACATATAATTAAAGATAAAATGCTCATATTAGTCCTCGAGTACATCGTCGGGGATCTCATCAATAACTTTCTGCAGATCTAAAACTTCTAAGGAAGCTCCCTCGAGAGGATATCCAGCTTGTTGTAAGTGACGTATTTCCCCCTCATAGTCGATCTCCAACATCTTCATGGTACATTGTTCAAGTATGTCGTAGAACTTAGGGGAGGAGAGGAACATTTTTTTTTTATTAGCCCACCTGCATTCTTCTTTCAATGTCTCCGCCTCGACCGCCAGAAGCTCTTGACGCTTTCCTACTTCAATCTCTTGTGTCTCCAGCTTAGACGAAGTTGCTCAGATTTTTGCAATTTTGCTCGAATGTTTGCCAGTTTTGCGGCAACCACAACCTGATGGGTGGCCAATACAGATTTTGTTGACTCCAGATCTTTCTCTTTGCTCTGGAGTTGGACAATGCAGTCATTTAGCCCTCTCTTCATGCCTTGATACATCCTCGTTAGGTGGGGCATCCGAATACTTAGCTCTCTTTGATGAGCTAAGAGTTTCCAGTATAAAACTATGGGTAATGTGAGCAAAACATATAGGATTTTAGGAGTAGTTTTTGCTCACATCTCATTACATTCATACTTGTTTCATGCATATTTCACTTTGTTTTGCATGAATTACCTATTTTCTGGTTCGGAGATATACTCATTGTACTTTTATATGTAGGACAATATTTTACAGGGAAAACGATACATTTTTAGAGCAAAAAGAAGACATTTAGCAGGTGGAATGGAAGGGGGCATGACCTAGCTGTGTGAATCCACACGAACATGTCTAAACCACGGATTTGGCCACCCTAACACCACACATGGCCATGTGACACTGGATTATTTCGACGCGACTAGGGTTCTTTCGTAGCTTTGGGCAGCGTCGACTTCAAGTCTATAAAAGAAAATCCACACCCAAACCCTAGGGGGGAGGCACGATGGCTGGGACGACATATCGGTGACCTAAAAAGCATCAAAAACTTGCAACGGGGAGGAAGGAGACGACAAGAGGATCATAATCTATGCTTCGACATCGAAGAGAAGGACCAAGAGCACTGTAATTCAATTCCTATTCATCTTTTGCATTGTAATGATTAATTCTATTATGCCTCGTGTCCTTCCTTTTCCATCTATGGAGTAGAATCTTCAATTCTAGGATTAGGGAGTAACTTGTGTAACGTAGAACATGCTAGTCGAATGTTAATTCTGTTTATGGATTTTAATTCGCAGTTTATGTTGGTTTGATTTGATAAAGATTATATTTTGGTTTTCTATCTATTGTGCATAGCCGATATAAGAGGTGACAACCCTTGTATCAAAGATGTAGGAGAACTAAGGAGGAACCTAGTGGTTGTCCTCATCTCCGGTAATCGTAGGTCGAAGAATATGATGGAGTAGGGAACGAGACACGTTCCAACTCTTCATAGGGATTGATTTGGCATCCTCGTACCATCTATCCTATCTTAACGAAAGGGTCGGCCTAGTTAGGCATAGGTAGTTCCCTGTAGAAGCGAAAGATCATCGGAAAAGGGTATGATGTCCCTTCCGTAAGACCATAATTAGAGAATCAGTCAATATTTAATTGATATCATGTTCCATGTCGCACAAGTGAAATCGAAGTCTTAGAACCCCCTTTTGAACCTCGAACCAACCTTCGCTTCCTCCATGTGACACCGTATTTGAGTTAGGACCACCGTCAACCTTGCAACCACAACCCTTAGAATTTAACTCCGAACAACAACACCCACTGAACAATCGGTACTCGAATCTCAGTCTCTGTGAGATCAATAATCTATATATTACTTGACGACATCCATGCACTTGCGGACGTTGAGCGTGAGTGCACACTTTGAGTCCTCGACGGTTCCTGTTGTAAGATATGAGATCGCGTTCGCGTGCATCAGTAGTACCCAGAAAAATAAAGAGGGAAATAACACCTTAGTTACCTTGATGGTGTTCATGTTCATGGCATCACATAGGGCCGATAGAGTTAGATCTTTAAGTGCAACTTCCTTGGTCTCCCTATACTTTCCAGATAGCTACTGGGAGGAGGAGATCACTCCGAACAAGGCAGGTTGTGGCCATATGTTACCTCGGGAATTGAGGAATAACTAGTACTTGGCTCTTGAGGAGGAGGTGGTCCCTTTGCTACTTATGCGAGAAGGATTGGCCTTCGTAGATGGCATCATCAAATTAGGACTTGGTGAACAATGAGAGGAGCTCAACTTTGCTAAAGAAATTGGTGATTGCCCTCGCTTGCGAGTTTGGTGTTGTTCTTCTAATGCTCCCGAAGACACAACCTTCGGCACCAAAGAAGGTTGAGGAGGAGGTAGATCTGTCGATTCAACCGGTTCGTTCGAAGGAGGGGCTTCAGGAGTAGCAAAAGGGGGTGCAACATGAGCTCTGGTCCACTTCACATGCTTATTAATTGAGGCCTTCCACATAACTTTAGTTATAGAAAGAAAATAAAAAACATAGGTAGTTCATATTTTTAGACAAATAAAATTTGAGATTCTTACCAAGAGAGCCTCGCACCTTTGATTTTATAGGACTTAACCCAAAGTAGTAGAGTAATCCTTGTTGGTGCAAGAATGCCCTAAGTATTATTGTATTTTGATGTTTGGATAATCATTTATAGTTATGCAATATTTGTGATCTAACATGGATAGTTGAGTTGTAGGAAAGACCAAGTGTGAATCTTGACAAGAAAAGTTCAAGTGTGAAGACTTGGCAAGGAAAGTCCAAGGGTGAAGCCTTGGCAAGAGAAGTCCAAAAATATGGACTTGGTGACATAAGTCTAAGCATGTAGTCTTGGCAGCGTAAAGTTCAAGCGGACCTTGGCAAAGGAGGAACCCAAAGCATGATGAAATCGAAGGAAGCTTTTGAAGGTAAGCGCAAAGATGAAAGAGTCGTGGACTCGGAGGGACTCTGGAGGCACAAGGTTGATAGAGAAGCTAGAAGATTTAGTCTAAGCTTAGGGTGTATTTTCAAGTATGAATTAGCTATACTTGAGTTGTACCAGTCGACTGATATCTTAAACTAGTAGACTGGTCTCAAGTGTTCAGCACTCGAGGGTCTAAAAGACTTGATCAGTCGACTAGTGTGATGACCCAATCGACTTGTCAAGTAGTCGATTGCGGGTTGAGTGCTGAACATAAGCTCTAGCAGTCAACTAGTGTTTGATACCAGTTGACTGGCCTTAGTCAGTCGACTAGACTTAAGTAGTCAGAGTACAGATTGTTTGGTAGTCGACTGGGCTTCATCAATCAACTGGGCTTCACCAGTCGACTGCTGGTATGAGTAGTCGACTGATCAAGTGTCCATTGAGTGGTAATGATCGCGATCAAGCTTTATCAAAAGTCATTGGATTCGGTCAATAGTAACACCAGTTGACTGCTAGTATGCAGCAGTCGATTAGAGTCAGACTCAACGGGCAGAATTTCCCAAACTCTATAAAGAGAGGCTTGGGGAGCTTGGAGATGGCTAGTGCTCTAATTCTAAATGTTCATACCAAGCTCTCCAAGCCTTCCCCTTAGTTTTCTAAGTGCTCCAACCTCTTCTTCCTAATCTCATTTCAAATCTTGTAAGAAGAAGAGTGTGCTTGTAAAAAGGCTTCTCCACCTTGGTGTGATCATCAAAAGGAGAAATTCTAGTGAAGGTTTGAAGGAGTGATCCACCTTAAGGATTATCGTGGAGTAGGAGCGTCATCTATGAACCACGTTAAATAATTGTGTTAGCTTTGTTTGTGTTGATTTTGATTTTAGTTTTTGTTTTTGCTTCCACTAACGACTTTGTGTAGAAAGCGACGAAATAGGCTATTCACCGCCTCTAGCCATCCAACCGATCCTCAACAAGTGGTATCATAGCCAGGTTCGCATCAAAAGATATAACCATCAACCGGAGCAAGATGACATTTCAAGAGGGTTATAGCACGACGCGACCACCATTAATTCTTCGACGACAATGATTTTGCATATTGGAGAGGTAGGATGGAATACTACCTTATAAATAATATTGATAATTAGCTTAGTGTCATAGATGAACTTGAGAAGTCGGTGGATGAATTTGGAGTGCCACTATGTACAAAGGATTGGACGAAAGAAATGGCAAAGAAAGCTCAAGCAAATGCCAAAATGGCAACAACACTTCAATGTGGGCTTTCAAAGAAGCAATTGAGCAAAGTTGGATCATTCAACTCCGCAAAGAGCTTTGAGAGAAGCTCATTGAGCTTAATGAAGGATCCAAGGAGTCAAGGAGAGACAAAAAGGATTTGTTGATGGGACAACTCCAAACCTTTTCCATGAAGACCCATGAAATAGTAAGTTAAATGCATGGAAGGTTTAAAGAGATCGTTAATGGACTCCACGTCATAGGTGAAACATTAGACAACCGAGACTTAGTAAGGTATGTACTTCAAGCCTTTTCTAGAACCACCTTATGGGCATCAATGGTTGATACTAATAAGGTCTCTAGAGATCTTTCCTTGGTTAAAATTGATGAGTTATTTTGTGAATTCGAGTTGCATGAGAAATCTAATGTATCCTCCAAGGAGAAAAGTCTAGCTCCTTTTGTAGATAAAAAAGGGAAAAAGAAGAAGGAGAATAAAGAGGTCTATTTATCATCCGAGTCAGAGGGTGAGCCATCAAGTAGCGATGAAGAATTGTCAGATAGTGAAATGGCTCACTACGCCAAGAAATTTGGCGAAAAATCAAGAAGACTCACAAAGAAGGATGTGAGGAGGATGTTCCAATCCTCAAAAGGCCAATCAAGTAGTAATTCGATTTCTAATACTAATGTTACTTGCTATGGATGCAACAAAAAGGGGCATATCAAGCCAAATTGCCTGGAGCTAAAGAAGAAGGAAGAAAAGGAAAAGAAGAAGAAGGACAAGAAGGAGAAAAATAAGAAGGAGATCATGGTCGCACAAGTAACTTGGGACACTTAAAGTATTGAGGACTCATCGGATGATAACGAGCTTTGCCACATCACTCGACATATGACATTCATGGCTTTGGACAATGACACCGACGAATCAAGCTCAAGTCAAGAAAGATCTTCTTCTAGCGATGAATCGTCATCTAGTGGCGATGAGGTAAAGAACTCCCCTCAAGTAGAGCTTTTATATAAGAATATTGCTTACCTTAAGAATGCATTAGATAGATCAAAATCTAAGGTTAAGGATTTGAAGGTCAAAATAAAAGCAATTAAGAATGAAGAACCTTTATGTGATGATTCATGCATGCTAAGGGAGGAAAATGAAAAACTTAAGAATGAGATTTGTGAATTAAGGACATGCTTAGAAAAGTTTACCAATGAATCAAAATTTCTTAACATGATCCTTAGAGACCAAAGGGTCGTTTATAACAATGTCGATATAGTATACAAGCCTAAGGATAAGGATGTTGCTTACATTTCTCTAATTAATAGAAAAGCAACAATTAAGGACAAGGTAAAGAAGGCATAGGTCCCAAAGAAATTTTTGATTGATATTAACGGTCCAAATATTTGGTACCAAAGGAGTTTGTTTTTCATGTTGTTTAGGTAGGTGATCAAGGTATGTGGATTGTGGATAGTGGTTGCTCAAGGCACATGATCGGAGATGTGAGCAAGTTCTCTACAATCGAGTATGTTAAGAAGGGAGTCGTGTCCTTTGGCAATAGTGGGAAGTTCAAGATTTTAGGTAGAGGTACAATTGTGGTATTCTCAAAATGATTAATTAGATACAAGAGCTTGGATGATTGCATGTTAGTTGGATATAGGAAATCAAATATCTATTATGTTGATCTTTCATATGCTTCTAACATTTCTACCAAGTGTCTCTTGTCAAAAGAAGAAGAAGGTTGGCTATGGCATAGAAGGCTTGAGCATATCAATATGAAGAACATAGTCAAGGTAGCAAAATTGGAGTTAGTAAAAGGACTACCAAAAGTGAAGTACATCAAGGACAAATTGTGTGATGCATGCCAAGAAAGAAAGCAATCAAAATCATCACACAAGGATAACACTCTAACTAGCACTTCATTACCTTTAGAACTATTGCATTTAGATTTATTTTATTTTCATAACACTCCTTCATTAAATGGTAATAAGTATTGCTTAGTTATAGTAGATGATTTTTCTAGGTATACTTGGGTGTATTTTATGAAACATAAGGATGATACCTTAGAAACAATCATAGGATTTAGTAAAAGGGTTGAAAATGAAAGGAATCTCAAAATCAACCGGATCCGTAGTGATCATGGTGGAGAATTTGAGAATTTTAACTTTTCTAAATTTTTCTTAGAACAAGGGTATAAGCATGAGTTCTCTTGTCCTAGAATACCCCAACAAAATGAGGTGGTGAAAAGGAGAAATCGTGCCCTACAAACGATAACTAGGACAATGCTTAATGCATATTCCTTACCTAATAACTTGTGGGCGGAAGCAGTTAACACCACTTGCTATATCCAAAACCATGTCTTAGTCTATAGGTTTTTAGGCAAAACTCTCTTTGAATTATGGAATGACAAAATTCCAACAATTCATTATTTTAAGACCTTTTGATGCAAAGTCTATTTTTTTAATACCAAAGACAATTTAGGGAAATTTGAGTCTAAGATGGATGAAGGAATCCTAGTTGGATATCCTTCTACTAGTAGAGGTTATAGAGTATACAACAAGAGGACTCAAAAGATTGAGGAATCCTCTAATATTAAATTTGATGAGTCTACCAGTACCTTCCCTAGGAAATCCTCCATTGATAAAGATATCAAAGACAAAAATCAAGACATTACCCAAAGACTTCAAAATCTAAATTTAGGGGGTAATGATCAAGGGGAAGGAAGAGGAGATTCCGATGAAGAAAGAAGGAAGAATGATGATAACCATGATCAAATTGAATGTGAATCACCTCTTAGGACCTTAAGGACTCATCAAAATCATCCTCTAGACCAAGTAGTAGGAGAATTATCACAAGGAGTAAGGACTAAATCCTTCTATAGAGCTCCTACTAGTCAAGTTGCCCTTATCTCTCAAATTGACCCAAAATCAATTAAAAATGCCTTGCTTGATCCAGATTGGATATTGGTAATGCAAGATGAGTTAGCTCAATTTGAGAGAAGTCAAGTATGAGAGTTATTTCCTAGGTCCAATGACAGCACTATTGTTACCACAAGATGGGTCTTTAGGAACAAGTTGGATGATCAAGGTAAAATCACTAGAAACAAAGATAGGTTAGTGACCCGAGGATTTAATCAAGTTGAAAGACTTGATTATGATGAGACCTATGTTCCAGTTGCTAGATTGGAGCCTATCCGAATCCTATTAGAATATACCGCTCACATGAGTTTCAAACTCTATCAAATGGATGTGAAATCGACATTTCTAAATAGGTTCATTAAGGAAGAGATCTATGTAGAGCAACCACCCCAGTTTGAAAATCTAGACTACCCAAACCATGTTTGTAAGCTTAAGAAAGCTTTATATGGTTTAAAACAAGTTCCTTGGGCTTGGTATAAGAGACTCTCATCATTCTCATCTCTAAGGACTTTAGGAGAGGCCAAGTTGACCAAACCTTATTTCTAAAGTCAAAAGAAAAAGACATCTTTATTGCTTAAGTGTATGTTGATGACATTATTTTTGGATCAACAAATGATGAACTTTTCTAAGACTTCATTAGAAATATGGAACATGAATTTGAAATGAGTCTAGTAGGAGAGTTGACCTTTTTCTTAGGCCTACAAATCAAACAAACTAGTGAAGGAACCCATGTCTATTAAACCAAATATGCTAAAGAAATTATCAAGAAATTTGGTTTAGAAAATGCTAAGGTAGTGTCTACTCCCATGACAACCAATACTAAGATAGACAATGATCAAGATGGAAAGTTAATTGACTTAAAACTTTATAGGAGTATGATTGGTAGCTTACTATACCTAATCACTAGTATACTCGATATTTTATTTGCGGTGGGTATGTGTGCAAGATACCAATCTTGTGCCAAAGAGTCCCACTTAGTAGCGGTCAAAAGAATACTAAGATACATCAAGGGCACTCTTAATGTAGGTTTATGGTACTCTAGGACTCAAACTTTTGATTTGATTGGGTACATCGATTCCGATTATGTGGGTTGCAAATTGGATCGGAAGAGCACTAGTGGTGTATGTCAATTTCTTAGATCCTCCCTAGTAAGTTGGAGTAGTAGGAAGTAACCTTGTATTGCTTTGTCCACAATCGAGGTCGAGTATGTGGTCATGGGTGGTTGTATAGCTCAATTACTTTAGATGAGACATACTCTAGAGGATTATGAGCTACACTACTCCAAAATTAAAGTTTATTGTGATAATGTGAGTACCATCAATTTGACCAAAAATCTGGTACATCACTCTAGGACCAAGCACATTGAAGTGAAGTATCACTTCATTAGAGATCATGTGGCAAGAGGGGATATTGAACTTAATTACATTGAATCTAAGTCCAACTTTGCCGACATTTTCACCAATGCTTTCCCTGAAGCGGAATTTACATCACTTAGGAGAGAACTTGGAATGTGCTTTGTAGAGTAGTGGTATATGTTTGCATGGTCCTACATCATGTGAGATGTTAGGAATATATTTTTGGTTCATCATGTTTGTTATGACGCATTACCATGAACCAAAGTTATATCTAGAGGCATTAATTCTTAATTGAACCAATCATTGAAAAAGCTTGTGTATAATTGATGTGCATATAGCTCTAAGAATATGATTGGAAATGTAAAATAAAATATCCTTTAAATTGTATTTATCATGTTTTGAAAAATAGTTTTTACTTGCTAAAGCAAAAGTGGTACATAACTTTGAAAAACCTTTAGATTTTTTGCTTGTTTTCAAGTTTGTATCAATTTCAAAATTTGGAAAAGATATATTTTTAAAATTATTTTTCCTTGATAGAAAATGGGTTTATAAATATATCTATAAAATTTCGTGAATTTTTTCCATTTCTATAATATTTTATGTATTTCGGAATTCTATTTGAAAATCCAGATTGCAGCTTTTAGCAACTACTAGTCAACTATTTCAGAATCTAGTCAACTAGTCTTAACTCAATCGACTGGGGTCTCTCTCAGTCGATTGCATGGTATTTCTGGTCTTGGGTCCATACACCTAACTTAGTCATTTACAATCATTTCTAGGAAGTCCCTACCATTTACTTTGTTTTAATGCAGCGGAATATAATAATCTTTTAAGGTCAATGAGAGAGAAAAGAAATTTGTGCAATGATTAAGGGTGAGTTTTTACTATGAACTATATATCTACACCCAAGGGCAATGTGCACATGTGTTTATTATTGGTGCAAAGTTAGGCAATACTCTTACTCATGTTTTCATATTTTGCTCAACATAGTTACACTTAGTATGTGTCTTGGATTAAGGGGAAATTTTAAGTATATTTTATACCTTAATTCAAGGCATAAACATCCTATTCGTACATGTTTATTGAAAAATTTGCTTTTCTCTTTTTAATGTGTCAAAGGGGGAGAAGGGAAGATTTAAGTTAGATTTCATATTATGAAATATGATGTTCTTAATGCCTATTTAAAGACCTAGCTTAAATGATTGTCAAACATCAAAGAGGAGAAGATTATTGGTGCAAGAATACCTCAAGTATTAATGTATTTTGATGTTTGGATAATTATTTATAGTTAGACAATATTTGTGATCTAACATGGATGGTTGAGTTGCAGAAAAGTCCAAGTATGAATCTTGGCAAAGAAAGTCCAAGTGTGAAGACTTGGCAAGGAAAGTCCAATGGTGAAGCCTTGGCAAGAGAAGTCCAAGAATGTTGACTTAGCGACATAAGTCCAAGCATGTAGTCTTGGTGGCATGAGTCCAAGCATATAGTCTTGGCAGCATAAGTCCACGTGGATCTTGGCAAGGATACCAAGGGTGAGTCTTGGCAGTATAAGTCTAAGCATGTAGTCTTAGCGGCGTAAAGTCCAAGCAGACTTTGGCAAAGGAGGAACCCAAAGCATGATGAAACCAAAGGAAGTTTTTGAAGGCAAGCGCAAGGATGAAGGAGTCGTGGACTCGGAGGGATCCTGGAAGCGCAAGGTTGATGGAGAAGCTAGAAGATTTAGTCTAGGCTTAGGATGTGTTTTCAAGTATGAATTAGTTGTAAGGGATCGGACGTCGCTAGAGAGGGGTGAATAGTATTAGTGCCTATAAGATTCATATATCTCAACAATGACATGATATTATCCACTTTGGGCCTAAGCCCTCATGGTTTTGTTTTTGGGCTTCACCCAAAATGTCTCATGCCAATGGAGATATTTTTTTTATCTTATAAGAATATGATCTTTTCATGTCTTACCAATGTGAGACTTTGATTGTATTCCCCATACTCCCAACAATCCCCCCCTTAAATGAAGGACCACATTGAGCCCCCCTCAAGCCTATCTGTCTTCGAAGGACTTCCTATGCTTGATATTCGATCCTCAACCCACCATGACTTCTTGCCAATTGTCTGGTTCTCCTGACCCAGTTGGACTTTCTGTCAGTTGTTCAGTCCTCCCGACCCAACTGGACTTCTTGTTTGGTGTCTAGTTCTCTTGATCCGGACATGGGAGCTCTACTTCCTTCGTTCGAGGTTCATGGCTTGACATGGACCATGGATCTGATACCAATTATTAGTGCCTATAAGATTCATATATCTCAACAATGATATGATATTGTCCACTTTGAGCCTAAGCCCTCATGGTTTTGTTTTTGGGCTTCACCCAAAAGGCCTTATGCCAATGGAGATATCTTTTTATTTTATAAGCACATGATCTTTTTCATGTCTTACCAATGTGGGACTTTGATTGTATTTCCCATACTCCCAACAAATAGCGTTTTCGTTCGTTGATGAAAATTGATTGTGTTCATCTCTATAATTCGGCTAGCACAACGAAAATACAAAATACGAAGATGAAGATGAATGCAACAATCACTCACAAGAGACAAAGCGATATAACATGGTTCGGAACCTTAGGGTTTCTACTCCATGGGTCGAGCTCGAGTGAGCTCTAGTAATATATACACCACTAATAAAACTCCTCGGAACAATCCAGAGGCGGAGAAACATCGTACAAATGATTACACAAGTAATACAAGAGATACAAGCAAATATAATAAAATGCAAGTAAAGAAAACTTTACAAAGAATGCTTTGAATGCTTGCTTGTTTGATTGCTTGAGCCGCACTTGAAGACCCTGACTTGCACCAGCAAATTGCCTCAAATCACCCAAGAAATCGCTGTCAAAAATCTCCCCTTCGAGCTCCTTTTAAAGCTACAACTCAGGCTGATTTTCGCTTGGTAGACGATTGCCCATACCTAGCAGTCGACTGCTCCTGTAGTCGTAGTCTCACAACGTCTCAATCCATGCTGGAAAAACTCCAATGGATAACCCATCAGTCGACTGCCAAATCCTAGCAGTCGATTGATGCATAGGCAATCGAGCCGCTGGTCGAGCCTGCCTCGCTTATGTGCCCATATCCATCAGTCGACTGCCATCCATGGTAATCGACTGCTCCACAATAGTCGACTACCCAATGATGGTAATCGAGTGCCAAGGCCACTCGACTGTAGTCAAGCATCAATCGACTCCGATCAGTCTACTGATCATAGCCCTAGTCGACTGATCAGTGTCGACTAGGTTGTCAAGTGTCAAAACACTCGACTAGTCGACTGATCCATAACCCCAGTCGATTAATACACCTCAAACATGAGGTTTTAACCCAAGTATGATGCCCTCATACTTGCTAGACACCCTTAGCCTAGACCTAAGTCTTCTAGTCACCTCCATCAACCTCATGCCTATCGGATCCTTCCAAGTCATCCATGACTTGTTCATCCATCCATTAGCCTTTAGGTGCTTCTATCGGCTATTGTCATGCTAACAGTGTCTATACTGCCAAGATATATTTGGACTTACGCTGCCAAGAACACGCTTGGACTTTACGCTGCCAATCATTGGACTTATGCCGCCAAGACTACCGCTTGGACTTTACGCTGCCAATATCACACCCTTGGACTTTCCCAAATGCCAAGACTCATGCTTGGACTTTCCAAATGCCAAGACCCATGCTTGGACTCTCCATGCCAAGTACCCATGACTTGGACTTTCCTTTGTCAAGTACCCATGACTTAGACTTTCCATCATATGGTTAATCCCATGTCAACCATATAGTTAACCCATTTTCAAACAATGGTCAACCCATTGTCAAACATCAAAATACTACTCGAGTCAAACTCAAGTCCGGTCAATCGTGACCTAGGCTGATTGCACCAACAATCTCCTCCTTTTTGATGTTTGACAATACCTTTAAGTTAGGCTAACAATAACCTAAACTTAAACACTTCCAATACCAAAGCATAGTAAATGTTTACCTAACTTAAACCTCACTTCTCCTCCTTTAGCATACATCAAAAAGACTCCCCAAGAGTATCAACGTCTCATATCCCAATGAGATCTTACAATCTTTCCCTTAGTCCAAAAACATCTAGGATGCCTTCACTCTTCCTAGCGATAAGTCCTATATCACTAAATGAGAGGCAATCCTTACTTCTCCAAATTCTCCCCTTATGAGGAATATACATCCATTATTCCATGATGAATAACCTCCCCCTAAAAGCTTGTTCCCCCTTAACCATTGCACCAACAATATCCTTGGAGAGTCCCTAAGCCTATAGGAACACTAAGTTATCGAAATTAAAGGCAAAAGTTTAAACTTGAACTTTCACACATCTTAAAATTAATTTTCACTCTAAACAACTCTCCTAATCCATTTTCAATGAATTTTCACATTTCCAATGCTTTTCAAAGCATGACCTAGGGTTAAGAGTAGTTAGAGTACATAGGAAGAGCTGAAAGTGGGCTAAGCAACCCTTGTTTACCCGGAATCAACTCAGTAGTCGACTTTGATCAACAATCAGTCGACTGTCAGCATCATCAGTCGACTGCCATACTGAAGCAGTCGACTGATCTCTGATTTTTAGAAATCAGGTTTTTAGAAAATGAGTTTTGTAAAATCATAAGTAAATATATGTATTTCGAAAAATTTTGAAAGCTCATATGCACATTACTTACATGAAATACAGTGGATGAAATATAGTTAAAAATAAAATACCCATTAAAATGAGAGATTGATACAAAGTTCAAAACTATTGAAATTTCAATGTTTTTGACCTACTTTGTATCAACTTCTTCAATGGTGATTGCTATCAAAAGATAGGCTTCACCAAGGTTTTCTAAAATGATTTTAAAATATTTTTGAAAACTTATTTTGAACCATGGACTATGGGCTAGATGTACATGACTTGTACATTAGCTTTCCTCATGATCTATACCTGTGATTGAAATGAGTTTGAGTTCATCTAGATGCAACATCTATGTACCTTGAACTTAACTTATTTTCCTAATATCTCACATGTATCTAAGGTGTATAAAAATACACACAAGTCAATGTATTTGTGAGACGTGGGTTTAGGGTTATTAGGGTTTCATGCATTTTCTAGACAACTCTATTTGATTCATATGAATACAATCTAAACATAATCATGACATAAAACTTAACCCTAAGCATTTTCATGACATTTAAACTAATTAAATGAGATATGATGTATGACATGGCAAAATAAACATATACATCAACACACATCAACCAAGCAAAGACACATAATTTTACAAAAACAAAATATTTCATTCAACATAAAGTCATTTCTACAATCAAAATAGATGTTCAAACGCTCTCGACCTCACTATGAAAATAAAAAGAAATATATAACATGGTCCTAGCTACCATCCCCCAGAGTCATCTATCGGAGGTGGTAGAGGAGGTGGAAGTTGTTGACTCAGGGTCCAGCTCCGCATCATCTCGAATATGTCGATCTGACGCTGCTCCATCTGACTGAGCTACTGACCCATGGAGTGTTGGGAAATCTGGACTGTGACATTCACAATATTGCGGGCGAAATACTTCACACAACTATAGTGGAAACAAAAATTACAAACCGAATCCCTCCAGAGATCCATGCAAAAAAATATAAATCATTTTCTTAGTTTAATCTAGATCTTATCTAGAAGAAGAAGTATACCTTAGATGCGAGCCCTTCGCAATCCCGCTAATCCAAACGCAGTCGGATCTCAATATGGTAAGGACAACCGTATCTCTAAAGTATCCACACTGGCACTCAGCAATTTTGGAGTCACGTTGTGCTAGCAATCCTAGCAAAACACCAAGAACACTTGGAAGAAAAAGGAGAAGGAGAGAGTTTCCTTGGCTTTCCTCTTGGCTTACCCGTCCAAAACCTTAAAGCACCCTCTTAATCAACTCCCTTATCTCTTCATGAATACCATGACCCTTGGTATTCCCTTTCATCAATGCATGAAAACCTTTCATCTCCTCATCATGAATACCAAGACCCTTGGAATTCTCTTGCGTGATTAATCGCATGATGATAGATGACCCTTGGATTTTCTGCATGATGAATCATCTTCCATGGTTCAACTTGAGTCTAACTTAAGTTTAACCAGCTTGAGCCTAACTCAAGTCTTGGTCATTTGCTCAATTGTTCTTTTAGTCAACTAAAAGAAACCATCTCTAAAATAGAATATCATTTATGTGTGACCCAATAGGCTCTTGTAATGTTGGCAATGTGTCTAAAACCCCTTTTAGACACATAAGCAATGAGCGATATCTAGCAATACATCATTGTTACCCAAGCTACAAGAAAGTCGAGATTCGACAATCTTTTCGTGACTATTATCATATATGACGGTATCCTTCTATCCTTGATATTCTAGATCGATAAATGAGGCATAGACCGTGTCATCCCCTTATCGATCTTTATGTTTCTTGATCCCCAAGTAGACTCACTCAAACAAATGAGCTCAATATCTCATATTGACTCATTTGAGCATGATCATGCATTTCGTGGTCATACTCTATCAAGAGGCCAAAGATATCACTCCCGTCATATGGGAGGGATAGATCTCATCTACATCACTCACATCCCTCTGTATAATTCATTACATACCCATCAATCACCGTTATAGTGCACCCTATTACGGGTGACATTAGACGATACCAAACTACATAACTCCTTATGTAGGGAACCGTAGTGACTTTAGGTCTAAGGACTATTCATACCAATAGTCACATGAGAAAGTATATGACACTCATATAACGATCCATGACACTTTCTCATGGCGAGTCAATTCAGTACATATATTCTCCAATATATATACTCATGTGTCAATGTGATATCACATATCCATGACTTGTGAGATTAAGTCATCCATTGACCTATATGCTAGTCTCAATGTATCAATATATCCCTTTGTCTATTAATACAATACTTAACTAGGAATGTTTAAGTATAGTGTTCTCTACAGCTTCTCATAATCAATTCTACCAATTGATATACTATAGATTAGAACCTACTATTCAAGGGCATTATTATATTTATTTGGCTGGCACACGAATAAAGTAAATATAATAATCAATCTTTGCCTGTTATTAATGAAATATGATACATATGATCCTTAATCAATCATCTCATGATTGACACTAAGGGTTGACACTAACATGGAGGACATCTGAAAGGCCATGGAGGACTGCTCTAGACTGAGCTTCTCCAATCGTGTGTCATTGTCCTCATGAAACTCCTCGAACTTGGTCTCCAAGTGTGCAAGTCGCGTCGAGAGACTCTCTGATGGTTCATCTAATAGCATGGGGTCATCCTCCTCTGCAGTTGGCTCGTCATACTCCGTCGTTGACTCTCTAGGCTCCCCAACTGGCTGTTGGTGCAACAATGCTCCAAGCATTTATATGTTTTGATGTTTGGATAATCATCTAAGTTAGGCAATATCTTGTGATCTAATTGCGAATATATTTTAAGTAACAGGGAAATCCAAGGATGAAGACTTGGTAAAAGAGAAGTCCAAGTATGATCTTGGCAAGGGAAGTCCAAGGGATGGACTTGGCAGCATAAGACCAAGCTTGTAGTCTTGGCAGCGTAAAGTCCAAGTAAACCTTGGCAAAGGAAGTTCAAGTATGATCTTGGCAAAGGAAGTCCAAGGGATGGACTTGGCAGCGTAAGACCAAGCCTGCAGTCTTGGCAGCATAAAGTCCAAGTGAACCTTGGCAAAGGAAATCCAAAGTAAGGTCTTGGCAGCATAAGTCCAAGCTTGTAGTCTTGGCGGCGTAAAGTCCAAGCATTTGGAAACCCAAGATATGACGAAACCGAAGGAAGCTCTTGGAAGCAAAGTGTAAAGGATGAACAAGTCATGGACTCGGAGGGATCCTGAAGGCGCAAGACTTAATGAGGAGCTAGAAGGTTGAGTCTAGGTCTAGGGTGTAAAATCAAGTGTGAATTACTCATACGATGTATCGATCGATCGTCAAGCGCTCGAGTAAAACCCCGGCCATCACGATCGCCTTAGTCGAGGGGTCGATCGATGTTGCGATCGATCACCGATCGCCAAGGGCAACAGTCGACTAATCAAGGAGAAAATAATCACAGAATGCAGTTCCACTCGACTGCTGCTTTGATCACTCGACTGATCACTCCATCAGTCGACTGATGGAGGGATCAGTCTGTTGGTGCAATCGGCCCAGGTCACGATTGACCAGGACTCGAGTTTGACTCGAGTGATGTTTTGATGTTTGACAAAGTGGTTTGACATTGATGTTTGACATTGATGTCGGTTAATATGTTGGGGAGATTGTTTATACAATTGATCCAGGTTATAATTGACTAGACTCGAGTTTGACTCGAGGGAGACTTTGATGGTTGACTGGGGTTGACCATGTGATTATGGGAAAGTCCAAGCATGGGTCTTGGCAAGGTAAAGTCCAAGTCATGGGTACTTGGCATGGAAAGTCCAAGTGGGACACTTGGCAATTGGGAAGGTCCAAGTCTTGTGTACTTGGCATGAGAAGTCCAAGCATGGGTCTTGGCAAATGGAAAGTCCAAGCATGGGTCTTGGCATGGAAAGTCCAACATGGGTTGACAAGGGAAAGTCCAAGCTTGAGTCTTGGCATTTGGAAGTCCAAGGGGATTGATATTGGCAGCGTAAAATCCAAGCGGAGTCTTGGCGGCGTAAGTCCAATGTACCTTGGCGGTGTAGACACCGTTAGCATGACATAGCCGAGGGAAGCACCTGAAGGCTAGCGCAATGGATGAACAAGTCATGGATGACTTGGATGGATCCGAGAGGCGTGAGGCTGATGGAGGTGGCTAGAAGGCTTAGGTCTAGGCTAAGGGTGGTCTAGCAAGTATGGGGGCACCATATTTGGGTTTAAATCGATCGTGAGAGGCCTGATCGCTAGTTCACCATGAGAGACGCTCCGTGAGCCGATCAAGCGGTCGACGATGGCACGATTACGTGGCCGGCAATGATCGCCAAGAGATCCGTTGAAGTTTTTCCAGCGTGGATCGAGCCGTTGTCTCACGATAACAGTGGCATCAGTCGACTGGGAACTTATGGCAGTCGACTGATAGGCGGAAATCCAGCCCGATGCAGGTCAAAAAGAGGAGCTCGTGAAGGATTTCATTATCAGTTCTTTGGGAGCTTTGGTGAGGCGATTTGAAGGCGATTTGCAGGTGCATTTCAGGGTCCTTCAAGCTCATCCAAGCAACCGACAAGCAAGCGCTCAAAACCCTAGTTTGTAAAGTGTTCTTTACATTTTCACTTGTATTTGCTTGTTTACTTTGTATTACTTGTTGTAATTCATTGTACGAGGTTTCTCCACCTCCGACTTGTTGTCGAGAAGGAGCTTTATTGCTTAGTGGTGTTTGTGGCATCGCTAGGGTTCGTACGAACCCAATCCGTAGAGTAGGAACCGTTACGGTTCCAAACCACGTTATATCGTGTGTGTTGTGATTGTATCTTGTGTTTGTATTTGTTATTGTTTATTCCGCTGCGTACTAACAAGATTGTAGACAAGCAACGCGAACGAATTCCATCTACGAACGGTCAAACGCTATTCACCCCCCCCCCTCTACCGGCGTCAAATCTTCAACAAGTGATATCAGAGCAAGGTTGCTCTTCAACGGATTAACAACCGGGAGTAAGACGCTAGAGGGTAAAAGATGGAAGTCCAAGATCAATTAGGTTGGGACATCAACACACCGGTGCCCTACACCCTATACGGACGAGAAGGATTCAATTCTTGGAAGGGAAGAATTGAGGATTTTATTATGATGAGAGACTTTGAGGAATGGTCCATTTTGATGGATGGATTTGAATATCCAAGAGGACCAAGAGGTGGATTCCTCAAAAAGAAGAGATGGACCGAAGAGCAAGTTCAAGCATCCGAGAAAAATGATAAGGTGATAAAAATTTTAATTAATTTAATGCCTAACAATATCTTGTGTATGTTAGGTAATTATGTAGATGCTAAAGAGTTATGGAGCCAAGTGACAAAGCTCCATGAAAATTCATCATCGGTCCAAGAAGAAGAAGAAGAAGAGGAGTGCTCACCCTCTCAAGCTCAAGAAAGTACACCGTCATCCCAAGAGCTTGAGGATTCGGAGGTTGATAGGGAATCAACATCCGGATCGGAAGAAGTGGAAGAAGCATCCACTTTCGGATCGGAGAAGGAAGTAGAAGAAGTGGAAGAAACATCCACTTCTATGATTGAGGGGGAGAGACCATCTACACCGGAGCCGGAACAAAATAAAGAAGATGCCTCAACCTTCGGTCAAGATGAAGAAGTTTCAATTCCAACACCTATCACCGAACTAGGTAACTCAAGCAATTTAGGTTTAAATAAAAATCATATAATTTGCTTTGAGTGTAGGGAAAGTGGGCATTATAAGAGCAAGTGCCCAAAGAAGATTAGAAAAGCTCCTCCGGCACCAAAACCTCAAGAAAGATCAAAAGATGTCGGTGCCACCACTAGAAGAAGCAAAGAGCACGTCATTTGCTTCAAGTGTCAACAACCGGGGCATTTTAGGAATTCATGCCCTAGGGGGAGCAAGAAAGTCAAAGAGGGAGCTATACATGTAGGGGGAGCCTCGAAGGCAAACCCTAGGGTAACCTCTAATCTTGCACCTTCTAAATTTCAAAGTCAAAATCATGCTAGGAGTTTTAATTCTCTTGCTATTGTACATAAAAAGCATGCTAGAAATAATAGATATATTTGTTTAGGTGCTAAGAGTGTCCACTTAGGAAATAAGAAGAAATTTGGGACTAATGTCCCTAAAAATATTTTACCTAGGGAATC
Source organism: Wurfbainia villosa (assembly GCA_025175895.1). Taxonomy (NCBI): domain Eukaryota; kingdom Viridiplantae; phylum Streptophyta; class Magnoliopsida; order Zingiberales; family Zingiberaceae; genus Wurfbainia; species Wurfbainia villosa. The sequence goes on from CM046005.1 coordinate 6,030,888, forward strand.
TATCAAGAAAATAGGAGAACACCTAGGTTTCAATCCCAAATGGACTAGGCATATGCCTAGGAAGTCCAATGCCCAAGATTTAAATCAAAATTCTAAAATTGGGCAATTAGAAAAGGAAAATCAAGTCTTGAGGTCAAGGCTTGAAAAACTTGAAAAGACCCTTAATAAGATACAAAATCAATTTAAAGGGTCTAGTGGTCAAAATCAAGGGTCCAAAAGTCAAAGTCAATACCTAGGACCTAAGAGTCAAAAGTCAACCAAGGGCAAGCAAGGTTTGGGTCACAAACCTAAGCCTAAAGTGGCTTATCATAGTGTTCCATTTGATTATGGGACACAAACTAGGTCTAGGAAGACCAAGGTCAATAGGGAAGTCATCCCTAAGGTTGACCAAAGGTTGTACCTAGTGGCTAGGGTTTCTAGGAAACCTAGGGTGGCCACCAAGAAGGTTGCAAGGGGAGTTACCCCTAGAGTCAACCTAGGCAAGACCCAAATGACCAAGGCTAATAAGCCTAGAAGGGTCATTAGGAAGGTATCTAGGGAGGTTATCCCTAAGGAATACCTAATTAACCCTAGGAGCTCAAATCGGTTTTGAGTTCCTAAGAGCGTGATTGATTCACGCTAGATGGGTTTAGGGTGTACCAACCTTGATTGGATGGGTAGTTAACTCAACCATGGTAAAAGTGGCACTTTAGGATGTTTTCAAGGTTATGGTTACCTTGGAAATAGATTTGAATCAATATCCTAAAAGATTTTAGGATGTTCCAATGCACTTTTGAAATTAAGAAAAATCAATTAAATTGGCACAATTTAGGTTTAGAGTGTTAGTGTGCCATTTTGGGTTGTTGGCACACTAGGGAGATTAATGATAATATGGCAAAATATATCTAACTATATCAAATGGAAATTAATATTAAAATTTAGGTATTACTATACCTATATATTTTATATGTCATGCTTTGATTGTCATATGTCATGTCATGACATCATGCCTAGTTCTATGATTGTATATGTCATGTTCATGTTTAGGATTAAGGTTTCAAATGTCATGTGTTTTTAGATTTCATCTTATGTCATGACATCATGATTATGAGCATATGCTTATTTATGTCATCATTAATGTCATAATCATTCATGCATTTAAGAAAATCTCAATTGAAATTGATTTAAGGACTATGACATGACTTGGAGTCCCATTCATAAGGGAATCAAGTAGGGTTGCCTTAGAAGATGCATGAAACTCTAGTTTTAAATGAACCAAAACCCACATCTCACATCCAATTGATATGTATGTGTATTTATACACCCTAGATACATATGAGATGCTAGGATATGAGTTAAGTTCAAGGTGCATAGTTTTTGCATCTAGATGAACTAAAACTCATCTAATTTCAATTAGTGGATCATTGGGAGAGCATGTGTACAAGTCATGTACATAGAGCCCAAGGAATATGATCCAAAATAAGGTTTTGAAAATATTTTAAAATCATTTTGAAAAACCTTGGTGAAGTCTATCTTTTGATAGCAATCACCATTGATAGAGTTGATACAAAATAGGGCCAAAATATTGAAAATTTCAATGGTTTTGAGTTTTGTATCAAACTCACTATTTTATGGGTAAAATAATTTTCAAATATTTTTCACCTATTGTGTGTGTCATAAGTATTATACGTATGAATTTTCATGATTTTTTGAATTACGTATAATTATTTATGAATTTCCAAAATTCATTTCTGATAGTTGAAAATCGAGATTTTCAGTTATCAGTCGACTACTGTAATGTGCGATCGTGAGTGGCAATGATCGGTGATTCATTGAGTCGAGTCATTGCCAGGTCTGATTTCGGATTAACAAGGTTTGTTTAGCCCGTGTTCAGCTATGGAAAAGGTTCCTAATCACTCTTAACCCTAGGATATGCTTTAGGAAGCATTATAAAAGGTGAAAATCCATTGGATATGGATTAGGAGCTGTGTTAGGTCAAAATTGTTGGTGCAATCGGCCCAGGTCACGATTGACCAGGACTCGAGTTTGGCTCGAGTGATGTTTTGATGTGTTTTGATGTTTCGACAAAAACATATGACAATATAATTATCATGGAAAGTCCAAGTCGGACACTTGGCAATGTAAAGTCCAACATGGGTTGGCAAGGAAAGTCCAAGCATGGTCTTGGCATGGAAAGTCCAACATGGGTTGGCAAGGGAAAGTCCAAGCTTGAGTCTTGGCATTTGAGAAGTCCAAGGGTTTGATATTGGCGGCGTAAAGTCCAAGCGGGAGTCTTGGCAGCATAAGTCCAATGGTTGGTGGCGTAAAGTCCAAGCGGAGTCTTGGCGGTGTAGACACCGTTAGCATGACATAGCCGACGGAAGCACCTGAAGGCTAGCGCGATGGATGAACAAGTCATGGATGACTTGGAGGGATCCGAGAGGCGTGAAGCTGATGGAGGTGACTAGAAGGCTTAGGTCTAGGCTAAGGGTGGTCTAGCAAGTATGGGGGAACCATACTTGAGTTAAAACCTCATGCGGGTTCGCCATAGGTCGACAATGATCGATGAGCTGAGCAATGATCGATCGCGGTGATCACCGATCGTGCTCGAGAATCCGCGGCATCGGAGTCGAGACTGATCGGTCGAGTGAGGACTTCATCGATCGATGGTCACAATCGCCGATCGATAGTAGTTCCGTTGGACTTATCCAACGTGGAACTAGCCGTTGTCTCACGACAACAGTGGCATCAGTCGACTGATGGTCTCGATCAGTCGACTGATAGACTTTTTCCAGCACAGGTTGAAGCTTTATAAGGAGCTCGTGATGGAGGAAAAACCAAGGTTTCTTTGAGGCGATTTGGGGCGATTTGCTGTTGCAAATCAGGGTCTCCAAGTTGATATCAAGCAACCAAGTGATCAAGCATTCAAAGAGCATTTGTAAAGTGTTTTCTTTACTTGTATTGCTTTTGTATTTCATTATATTGCTTGTATTCATCTTGTATTACTGTTGTATACATTGTACAAGGTTTCTCCACCTCCGGATTGTTCCGAGAAGGAGTTATTTTATAGTGGTGTGTGATTGGCATCGCTAGGGCTCGTTTGAGCCCGATCCGTGGAGTAGGAACCGTGCGGTTCCGAACCACGTTACATACTCGTGTTCGTGTGTAATTGTCTATTTCGTTATTGCTTTCATTATCTATATTCCGCTGCGCTAACGAAATTGTAGACACGAACGCGAAAGAATTCCATTGACGCTATTCACCCCCCCTCTAGCCATTCCAACGATCTCCAACAAGTGGTATCAGAGCCCGGGGCTCTTCTACGGACTAACCGCCCGGAGCTAAGACAAAAGGCTAGAGGGTGAAGATGGAATTCCAATACAAGCTTGGATGGGATATCAATACTCCACCTCCATATGATCCAGAAGATTTTCCGGCGTGGAGAGCAAGAATGGAAACATTCTTGATGATGAACATAGAGGATTGGTTCATCCTCATTGAAGGCCTTGAACCCCCTAGGGATAAGAAGGGGAATGTCCTAAAATTGAAAAAGTGGACCCAAGAGCAACGCCAAAAGCTCAAGACCGAAATTAAGGTAACGAAACTTTTGGAAGATTTAATCCCTAATGATGTTTTGTGCAAGCTAGGGGATTACATGTATGCCAAGGAGCTATGGAGAAAATTGGCAAGATTCCATGAGGAGAGTTCATCCTCAAGTGAAAGTGAGGAATCGAAAGTTGAGATGGAGTCAACTTTCGGATCGGAGAAAGAAGAAGTAGAAGAGATGGAAGAAGCATCTACTTCTAGGATTGAGGAGGAGAGACCATCCTCTACACCGGAGCAACCTCAAGAAGAGCCTTCAACATCCGATCAAGATGAGGAAGCTCAAAATTCAACTCCGGCACCTACCACCACCCTAGGTAACTCAAACACTTTATCTTCCAATAAAAATCATATTATGTGTTTTGAGTGTAGGGAATTTGGGCACTATAAGAGCAAGTGCCCAAAGAATGTTAGGAAAGCTCCACCGGCACCAAAGGCCAAGGATGCCAGTCCCTCAAGTCAAAAGAGCAAAGAGCATATCATATGCTTCAAGTGCAACTCAAAGGGATATTATCGGAGTCAATGTCCTAGGGGAAAGAAGAAAGGGCAAGAAGGAGCAACACAAGTAGGGGGAGCCTCCAAGGCAAACCCTAAGGTAAAATTTATTAATGCACATTCAATTTCTAGGGATAAGAAGCATGCTAGGAATAATTTTAATAGTCTTGCTATTGTGCATGAAAAGCATGCTAGAAATAATAGATATATTTGCCTAGGAGCTAAGAGTGTTCACTTAGGAAATAAGAAGAAATTTGGGACTAATGTCCCTAAAAATATATTACCTAAGGAAAGCATTAAGAAAATAGGAGAACATCTAGGCTTTAATGCTAAGAAATCTAGACATATGCCTAGAAATAAAAATATCTCAAGAGAAAATGAAAAATCAAAAATTGATATATTAGAAAAGGAAAATCAAGCCTTGAGATCAAGGCTTGAAAAACTTGAAAAGACCCTTAAGGTTATGCAAAATCAAATGCAATGGTCAATTAGTCAAACTTCTAGGTCCAAAAGTCAAAGTCAACACCTAGGACCTAAGAGTCAAAAATCAACCAAGGGCAAGCAAGGTTTGGGTCACAAACCTAAGCCTAAGGTGGCTTACCATAGTGTTCCATTTGATTATGGAACACAAACTAGGTCTAAGAAGACTAAGGTCAATAGGGAAGTCATCCCTAGAGTTGACCAAGGGTTGTGCCTAGTGGCTAAGGTTTCTAGGAAACCTAGGGTGGCCACTAAGAAGGTTGCAAGGGGAGTTACCCCTAGAGTCAACCTAGGTAAGACCCAAATGACCAAGGCTAATAAGCCTAGGAGGGTCATTAGGAAGGTATCCAGGGAGGTTATCCCTAAGGAATACCTAATTAACCCTAGGAGCTCAAATCGGTTTTGGGTTCCTAAGAGCGTGATTGATTCACGCTAGATGGGTTAGGGTGTGCCAACCTTAAATGGATGGGTAGTTAACTCAACCATGGCAAAGGTGGCACTTTAGGTAATTTTCAAGGTTATAGATACCTTGGAAATAGATTTGAATTATCATCCTAAAAGATTTTAGGGTGTGCCAATATTATTTGAGAGGCTTGATAAAATGGTCGAATTGGCACAATTTAGGTTTAGAGGTCGTAGTGTGCCATTTTGGGTTTTTGGCACACTTGAGAAAATTTAAGTTAATATGGAAAAATATACTTAATTATATCAAATAAAAATTAATATTAAAATTTAGGTATTACTATACCTATATATTTTATATGCCATGCTTTGTTTGCCATATAACATGCCATGACATCATGCTTATTTTTAATCATTCTATATGTCATGTACATGTTTAGGATTAAGGCTTTAAATGTCATGTGTTTTTAGATTTCATCTTATGTCATGACATCATGATTATGAGCATGTGTTTATCTATATCATCTCTAATGCCATAATCACTCATGCATTTAAGATAATTTGATTGAAATTGATTTAAGGACAATGACATGACTTGGAGTCCCATTTATAAGGGAATCAAGTAGGGTTGCCTTAGAAAAATGCATGAAACCCTAGATTAAATGAACCAAAACCCACATCTCACATCCAATTGACATGTATGTGTATTTATACACCCTAGATACATGTGAGATGCTAGGATATGAGTTAAGTTCAAGGTGCATAGTTTTTGCATCTAGTTGAATCCAAACTCATCTTAACTCAACATGTGGATCATTGGGAAAGCTTGTGTACAAGTCATGTACATAGAGCCCAAGGAATATGATCCAAAATAAGGTTTTGAAAACATTTTAAAATCATTTTGAAAAACCTTGGTGAAGTCTATCTTTTGATAGCAATCACCATTGATGAAGTTGATACAAAATAGGGCCAAAACATTGAAAATTTCAATGGTTTTGAGTTTTGTATCAAATTCACTATTTTATGGGTAAAATAATTTTAAAATATTTTTCACCCATTGTATGTATCATAAGTATTATACGTATGAACTTTCAGGATTTTTCGATAAACGTATAATTATTTATGAATTTCCAAAACTCGATTCTGATAACTGAAATTTGGAAATTTCAGTTATCGATCGCCTACTGATCGATCGGTGTGGCAATGTGATCGATGAGTAGTGACAGAGTCGACTGCCAAGGCTGATTTCGGGAAAATTAGGTTTGGTTAGCCCGTGTTCAGCCATGGTAAAGGTCCCTAATCACTCCTAACCCTAGGATATGCTTTGAGAAGCATTATAAAGGGTGAAAATTCATTGGATATAGATTAGGAGAGTTGTTTAGGGTTTATATCAATGTTAAGGTGTTGGAAAGTTCAATGTTGAATTTCTAACCTTAATTTTGATGGTTTAGAGTTCCTATTGGCTTAGGGACTGTCCAAGGACATTGTTGGTGCAATGGTCAAGGGGGAGCAAGCCTTTAGGGGGAGGTATCCATCTTGGGATGATGGATGTGTTTTTCTCCTTGAAAAGGAGAAGTTATTGGGAGAATATGACATCAATTGGGAAATTGATGGGACTTTTGAGAGACCCAATTTGGTAATTGGGAGAGTAAATGAGATTGTCTCTCTTGAGTGATATTGGATTTATCACTAGGAAGATGGTAGGCATCCTAAGTATTTTTGGACCAAGGGGGAGATTGTAAGATCTCATTGGGACATGAGACATTGACCCTTTTGGAGAGAAGACCTTTTTGATGTTAGTCAAAAAGGGGGGAGAATGTTTGGGGGAGAACATTTGGGATAATTGGTAAAGGATTTGAGTTAGTATTCTAACTCAATTATTTGTTTGGTTTTTGTCAAACATCAAAAAGGGGGAGATTGTTGGTGCAATCGGCCCAGGTCACGATTGACCAGGACTCGAGTTTGGCTCGAGTGATGTTTTGATGTGTTTCGATGTTTCGACAAAAACATATGACAATATAATTGTCATGGAAAGTCCAAGTCGGACACTTGGCAATGTAAAGTCCAACATGGGTTGGCAAGGAAAGTCCAAGCATGGTCTTGGCATGGAAAGTCCAACATGGGTTGGCAAGGGAAAGTCCAAGCTTGAGTCTTGGCATTTGAGAAGTCCAAGGGTTTGATATTGGCGGCGTAAAGTCCAAGCGGGAGTCTTGGCAGCATAAGTCCAATGGTTGGCGGCGTAAAGTCCAAGCGGAGTCTTGGCGGCGTAAGTCCAATGTGCCTTGGCGGTGTAGACACCGTTAGCATGACATAGCCGACGGAAGCACCTGAAGGCTAGCGCGATGGATGAACAAGTCATGGATGACTTGGAGGGATCCGAGAGGCGTGAGGCTGATGGAGGTGACTAGAAGGCTTAGGTCTAGGCTAAGGGTGGTCTAGCAAGTATGGGGGAACCATACTTGAGTTAAAACCTCATGTTTGAGGTGTGCGGTCGGCCCGATGCCATGTGGCGATCGGACCGAAATCAACTAGGGTTTGGTGTGGGTTATGGTAGCGATCGCCATAGGTTGCGATCGACTGATGGCTCGAGCAGTCGACTGATCGTGTGATCAGTCGACTGGTGCTCGAGAATTCGGCCACAGAATGGAGTCGAGACTCGACTGGTCGAGTGAGGACTTCATCAGTCGACTGATGGTCACAATCAGTCGACTGATAGTAGTTCCGTTGGACTTATCCAACGTGGAACTAGTCGTTGTCTCACGACAACAGTGGCATCAGTCGACTGATGGTCTCGATCAGTCGACTGATAGACTTTTTCCAGCACAGGTTGAAGCTTTATAAGGAGCTCGTGATGGAGGAAAAACCAAGGTTTTTTTGAGGCGATTTGGGGCGATTTGCTGTTGCAAATCAGGGTCTCCAAGTTGATATCAAGCAACCAAGTGATCAAGCATTCAAAGAGCATTTGTAAAGTGTTTTCTTTACTTGTATTGCTTTTGTATTTCATTATATTGCTTGTATTCATCTTGTATTACTGTTGTATACATTGTACGAGGTTTCTCCACCTCCGGATTGTTCCGAGAAGGAGTTATTTTATAGTGGTGTGTGATTGGCATCGCTAGGGCTCGTTTGAGCCCGATCCGTGGAGTAGGAACCGTGCGGTTCCGAACCACGTTACATACTCGTGTTCGTGTGTAATTGTCTATTTCGTTATTGCTTTCATTATCTATATTCCGCTGCGCTAACGAAATTGTAGACACGAACGCGAAAGAATTCCATTGACGCTATTCACCCCCCCCCCCTCTAGCCATTCCAACGATCTCCAACAAAAATATCAAATTTAGGGTGAGTGAAAGTTCTATGTTGAACTTAGAACCTTAATTTTGATGGTTTAGAGTTTCTATTGGCTTAGGGGCTTCCCAAGGACATTGTTGGTGCAATGGTCAAGGGGGAGCAAGCCTTTAGGGGGAGGTATCCATCTTGGGATGATGGATGTGTTTTTCTCCTTGAAGAGGAGAAGTTATTGGGAGAGTATCATCAATTGGGAAAATTAATGGGTTTTTGATACCCAATTTGGAAATTGGGAGAGAGTATAGGATTGTCTCTCTTGAGTGATATGTGAATTATCACTAGGAAGATGGTAGGCATCCTAGGTATTTATTTTTGGATCAAGGGGGAGATTGTAAGATCTCATTGGGATATGAGACATTGACCTCCTTGGAGAGAAAATATTTTTGATGTTAGTCAAAAAGGGGGAGAATGTTTGGGGGAGAATATTTGGAGAGTGTTTACCAATTTGGGATAATTGGTAAGGGATTTGAGTTAGTGGTCTAACTAAAATGATCTGTTTAGTTTTTATCAAACATCAAAAAGGGGGAGATTGTTGGTGCAATCGGCCCAGGTCACGATTGACCAGGACTCGAGTTTGACTCGAGTGATGTTTTGATGTTTGACAAAGATGTTTGACATTGATGTCTGTTAATATGTTAGGGAAATTGTTTATACAATCGATCCAGGTTATAATTGACTAGACTCGAGTTTGACTCGAGGGAGACTTTGATGGTTGACTGGGGTTGACCATGTGATTATGGGAAAGTCCAAGCATGGGTCTTGGCAAAGTAAAGTCCAAGTCATGGGTACTTGGCATGGAAAGTCCAAGTGGGACACTTGGCAATTGGGAAGGTCCAAGTCTTGTGTACTTGGCATGAGAAGTCCAAGCATGGGTCTTGGCAAATGGAAAGTCCAAGCATGAGTCTTGTCATGGAAAGTCCAACATGGGTTGGCAAGGGAAAGTCCAAGCTTGAGTCTTGGCATTTGGAAGTCCAAGGGGATTGATATTGGCAGCGTAAAGTCCAAGCGGAGTCTTGGCGGCGTAAGTCCAATGTACCTTGGCGGCGTAGACACCGTTAGCATGACATAGCCGAGGGAAGCACCTGAAGGCTAGCGCAATGGATGAATAAGTCATGGATGACTTGGATGGATCCGAGAGGCGTGAGGCTGATGGAGGTAGCTAGAAGGCTTAGGTCTAGGCTAAGGGTGGTCTAGCAAGTATGGGGGCACCATATTTGGGTTTAAACCTCATGGTTGAGGTTGGCATTATGGCGAATCGACTTGAGTTAGCTGAGTAAATCGCCTCGCGCATGATCGCTCATTGGAGATCGGCAATGTCGTCGGCGACCGATCATTGCCAAGGGATGGCAGTCGACTGCTAGTTCAGCCGCGAGCACAGAATGCTCCATAGCCGACTGGGCAGTCGACTACGTGGCTGGCAGTCGACTGCCAATATTGGCAGTCGACTGCCAAGAGATCCGTTGGAGTTTTTCCAGCGTGGATCGAGTCGTTGTCTCACGACAACAGTGGCATCAGTCGACTAGGAACTTATGGCAGTCGATTGATAGGCGGAAATCCAGCCCGATGTAGGTCAAAAAGAGGAGCTCGTGGAGGATTTCATTATCAGTTCTTTGGGGGCTTTGGTGAGGCGATTTGAAGGCGATTTGCAGGTGCATTTCAGGGTCCTTCAAGCTCATCCAAGCAACCGACAAGCAAGTGCTCAAAACCCTAGTTTGTAAAGTGTTCTTTACATTTTCACTTGTATTTGCTTGTTTACTTTATATTACTTGTTGTAATTCATTGTACGAGGTTTCTCCACCTCCGACTTGTTGTCGAGAAGGAGCTTTATTGCTTAGTGGTGTTTGTGGCATTGCTAGGGTTCGTACGAACCTAATCCGTGGAGTAGGAACTGTTACGGTTCCGAACCACATTATATCGTGCGTGTTGTGATTGTATCTTGTGTTTGTATTTGTTATTGTTTATTCCGCTGCGTACTAACAAGATTGTAGACAAGCAATGCGAACGAATTCCATCTACGAACAGTCAAACGCTATTCACCCCCCCCTCTAGCGGCGTCAAATCTCCAACACAGTCGACTGATCATCTAGCCGTTGGAAATTGCGGCTACGAATCTCCACGGAGATCTCGATTCAGAAGTCGTTGGCTTCGGCGGCAGTCGACTGATGGTAAGCATCAGTCGACTGATCGAGGCCTAACGGGAAAAACAACCCCTCTTCTATAAAAAGGGGCCTTGGGGAGCTTGGTGAAGTTAGTGCTTTCATTCCTAACTACACCCTCGTGCTCACCAAGCTTTCCCAAGTGTTTTAGCAATTCTAAACCTCCTCTTCTCTAGTTCTTAATCATCCATCATTGTAAAGAAGAGGAGAGCATTGTAAGAAAGGTTTCTCCGCCTTGGTTCATCCAAAGGAGAATATAGTGAAGCTTGGCTAGGACTAATCCACCTTACGGATTGTCGTGGAGTAGGAGCATCATCTCCGAACCATGTACATCGGGTGTTAGCGTTTGGTTTCTTATTTCTTATTCGTATTCGTTTTCGTATTTGTATTGCTTCCGCTAACTTACTTGTAGAAACAAAGAAAGGCTAATCATCCCCCCTCTAGCCGTTACAAAGATCTTAACAAGTGGTATCAGAGCTCGGATAGCTTGGAAGATCTCACCATCAACCAAGGCATCAATGGCTCTTCAAGAGGGATATAGCACCGCCAAGCCACCGCTCTTCGATGGGAGTCATTTTGCGTATTGGAAAGGTAGGATGAAGTACTATCTAATGAGTAATATTGAAATTTGGCATAGTATTGTAGATGGCTTCAAGGAACCGGTGGATGAACATGGAAACCCTATTCCAAGCAAGGATTGGACGAGGGAAATAAACCGGAAGTTTGAATCAAATGCCAAGGCAGTACTCACCATCCAATGTGGCATTACAATGGAACAACTCAACAAGGTGGGGCCTTTCGAATCCGCCAAGGAGTTATGGGAAAAGCTCATTGAGCTAAACGAAGGTTCCAAGGAGTCAAAGAGGGCCAAGAAGGACCTACTAATTGGACAACTTTAAGCCTTCCAAATGAAGATGCATGAAACCGTAAGCCAAATGCATGGAAGGTTCAAGGAGATTGTGAACGGACTCCATATCATAGGTGAGCGAGTTGACAACCGGGACCTGGTAAGGTATATTCTTCAAGCATTTCCTAGAAATTCTTTATGGACTTCTATAGTTGATGCCATTAAGGTAACTAGGGATCTTTCTCAAATTAAAATTGATGAATTATTTTGTGAGTTTGAATTACATGAGCAAACTAACATGTCCTCTAAGGAAAAGGGTTTAGCTCTATTTGTTGAAAAGAAGGAAAGGAAAGAAGCATCATCATCATCCGAATCGGAGCATGACTCAAGTAGTGATGAAGACTCATCTAGTGAGATGGCAAATTTTGTCAAGAAGCTCTATAGGAAATCAAAGGAGTTCAAGAGTAGAGAAGCAAGGAAGGGATCTCATTCTTCAAAAGGTAAGTTTAGTGGTAATTCAAGTTTCAATAATAATGTGATTTGCCATGCTTGCAACAAGAAGGGGCACATAAAGCCAAATTGCCCGGAGCAAAAAAAGAAGGAGGAAAAAGAAAAGAAAAAGAAGGACAAGAGAGAGAAGAAGAAAAAGGAGGTCATGGTGGCTCAAACCACATGGGACACACCAAGTGTTGAAGACTCCTCCTCCTATGATGAACTTTGCAACATCACACGCCATGTGGCACTCATGACCCTAGGAGATGATTCCGGTACATCAAACCAAGAAGACTCCTCAAGTGATGAATCGTCATCTAGTGACGATGAGGTAATGAACTCTCCCAAAGTCAAGCTTCTTTATAAATCAATTGCTTATCTTAAAGAGGCTCTAGATAAGTCAAAATCTAAGGTTAAGAGCATGAAGGTAGAACTAAAGGCCATTAGAAATGAAAAGCCTTCACATGTTGATTCTTGCATGCTTAAGGAAGAAAATGACAAACTTAAGGATGAGGTTAGTGAATTGAAAGCATGTTTAGAGAAATTCTCAAATGGCTCAAAATGTCTTGATATGATCCTTAGTCGACAAAGAGCCATTTACAACAAGGCCGGTTTAGGATATAAGCCAAAAGAAAAAGAAGTTGCTTATATTTCATTGATTAATAGGAAAGCAACCATTAAGGGAAAGGTTAAGAAAGCATAGGTACCTAAGAAGTTTTTACTTAATGTTACCGGTCCAAATGTTTAGGTACCAAAAGCTTGTGTTTTTCATGTGATTTAGGTAGGAGAGCAAGGTATGTGGATTGTGGATAGCGGTTGCTCAACACATATGACCGGGGATGTGAGCAAGTTCTCCACAATTAAGTATGTGAAGAAGGGAGCGGTGTCCTTTGGGAATAGTGAAAAACTCAAGATATTAGGTAGAGGTACAATTAAGGTATCCCCCAAAATTATTATTCACAAAGTCTTGCTAGTTGAAAATATGAAATTTAATTTATTAAGTGTTAGTCAACTTTGTGATGCAAACTATCATGTCTCCTTTGAATCCTCTAAATGCATGATTAGACACAAGGAATTAAATGATTGTATGTTAGTTGGATATAGGAAATCAAATATCTATTATGTTGATCTTTCATATGCTTCTAACATTTCTACTAAGTGTCTTGTTGCAAAAGAAGAAGAAAGTTGGCTATGGCATAGAAGATTGGGGCACATCAACATGAAAAACATAGCCAAGGTAGCCAAGATGGAGTTGGTCAAAGGGCTACCAAAGATCAAGTATGTCAAGAACAAAATGTGTGATGCTTGCCAAGAAGGAAAACAAACAAAAGCATCACACAAAGGTAAAACCTTAACTAATACTTCTTTACCATTAGAACTATTGCATCTTGATTTATTTGATTGCCATAGTACTCCATCTTTAAATGGTAACAAATATTGTTTGGTTATAGTAGATGATTTTTCTAGGTATACTTGGGTTTATTTTATGAAACATAAGGATGATACCTTAGAAATAATCATAGGATTTAGTAAAAGGGTTGAAAATGAAAAGAGTCTCAAAATCAACCGGATCCGTAGTGATCATGGTGGTGAATTTGAGAACTCAAAATTTTCACAATTTTGTTTAGAGCAAGGGTACAAGCATGAGTTCTCTTGTCCTAGAACACCTCAACAAAATGGGGTGGTGGAAAGGAGAAATCGTGCCCTACAAGAGGCAGCTAGGACTATGCTTAATGCATATTCTCTACCTAGCTACTTGTGGGCGGAAGCGGTTAATACCGCTTGTTATATCCAAAATAGGATTCAAATCCATAGGTTTTTAGGAAAAACACCATTTGAATTATGGAATGAGACTATTCCCACAATTCATTATTTCAAAGTCTTTGGATGTAAAGTTTATATTTTAAACACCAAGGATAACTTAGGAAAATTTGAATCCAAAGCGGATGAGGAAATCCTAGTTGGATACTCATCCACAAGTAGAGGGTATCGAGTCTACAATAAGAGAACCCAAGGGATTGAGGAGTCCTCCAATGTTCAATTTGATGAAACTACTAGTACCTACCCTAGAAAGTCCTCCATTGATAAGGATATTAATGAAAATAATCAAGACATCACCCAAAAACTTCAAAATTTGACCATTAGGGATAATGATCAATGGGGAGGAAGAGGAGATTCCGATGATGAAAGGAGGGTAGAAGATAACAATGATCAATTTGAAACCCCTTCTAAAACCCTAAGAATTCATCAGGATCATCCACTTGACCAAGTAGTAGGAGATCTATCTCAAGGAGTAAGAACTAGGTCATTTCATAGACCTCCTACTAGTCAAGTAGCTCTCATTTCACAAATTGAGCCCAAATCGATTAATGATGCATTACATGATCCGGATTGGATTTTGGCAATGCAAGATGAATTGGCCCAATTTGAGAGGAGTTAGGTATGGGAGTTAGTACCTAGACCCAATGATAGCACCATAATTACTACAAGATGGGTCTTTAGGAATAAGCTAGATGACCAAGGAAATATCACAAGAAATAAGGCTAGGTTGGTTGCTAGGGGATTTAATCAAGTTGAGGGGCTTGACTATGATGAGACCTATGCCCCGGTTGCTAGGTTAGAATCTATTAGGATTCTCTTAGGATATGCTTCCTACATGGGATTTAAACTTTACCAAATGGATGTTAAATCGGCATTCTTAAATGGTTATATTAAGGAGGAAGTATATGTAGAGCAACCACCCAGTTTTGAGAACATAGATTATCCAAACCACGTTTATAAGCTTAGGAAAGCATTATATGGGTTAAAACAAGCTCCCCGGGCATGGTATGAAAGATTGTCATCTTTCTTAATTTCTAGGGATTTTAGAAGAGGCCAAGTAGATCAAACCTTGTTTATAAAGTCAACATTAAAAGATATCTTCATAGCCCAAGTATATGTTGATGACATTATTTTTGGGTCAACAAATGATGATCTTCTTCAAGACTTTATAAAAAACATGAAAAATGAATTTGAAATGAGTTTAGTTGGAGAGCTCAACTTTTTCCTAGGGTTACAAGTCAAACAAACCCATGAGGGTATTCATATTTATCAAACCAAATATGCAAATGAAATGATCAAGAAATTTGGTTTGAAAAATACTAAAATTGTAACCACTCCTATGGCCACTAGCACTAGAATAGATAGTGATCATGAAGGAAAATCAATTGATCTTAAACTTTATAGGAGTATGATTGATAGCCTACTATATCTAACCGCTAGTAGACCCGATCTCTTATTTGCGGTAGGTATGTGTGCTAGATACCAATCTTGTGCCAAAGAATCACATTTAGTAGCCGTTAAGAGAATTTTAAGATATATTAAAGGCGCCCTAAATGTAGGACTTTGGTATCCTAGGACTAGGTCGTTTGAATTGCTTGGCTATACCGATTCCGATTATGCCGGGTGTAAATTGGATAGGAAGAGTACTAGTGGTGGATGCCAATTTCTTGGGTCCTCCCTAGTTAGTTGGAGTAGTAGGAAGCAACATTGTGTTGCTTTATCAACCACCGAAGCCGAATATGTGGCTATGGGTGGTTGTGTAGCTCAATTACTTTGGATGAAACATACTCTTGTGGACTATGAGCTACACTACTCTAACATTAAAGTTTATTGTGACAATGTGAATACCATCAACTTGACCAAAAATCTGGTACATCACTCTAGGACCAAGCACATTGAAGTGAAACATCACTTCATAAGAGATCATGTGGCAAGAGGGGACATTGAACTTAATTATGTAGAATCTAAGTCTAACCTTGCCGATATCTTCATAAAAGCTCTTCCCGAAACCGAATTTTCATCATTAAGGAGAGAGCTTGGTATGTGCTTTGTAGAGTAAAAGTCTAGGTTTGCATGATCCCATGTTAAGCTTTATATCTTGATACATCTCACAAAAGCCTTAAGAAACCTTGATTTTTGTATTGAGCCACTTAGAAATATGTGAGATGATAGGGAAGGTGTACTTGGCTCATCATGCTTGTTATGATGCATTACTATGAGCCAATGACACACCTAGAGACATAAATACCTTATGGACCAATCATTGGAAAGGCTTGTATTCAAGTAATGGATACATAGCTCTAAGAACATGGTTGGAAATTTAAAATCATATATATTTTAAACTATATTCATCATATTTTGAAAAACAGTTTTCAAGTGGAACACAAAAGTGATACAAAGTTTGCAAAATCTTTAGAACTTTTGGTAGGTTCCAAGTTTGTATCAATCTTGAAATCTGGAAAATATATATTTTTCAAACTATTTTTCCTTAATAAAGTATGATTCCAGAAATGTGTACACAAAATTTCGTGATTTTTCGAGGTTTCTAAAAATTTCTAAGTTAAATGAAAAAAGGTGAAATTTCGATTAGTATAGCGATCGTTCGTTGAAAACCATGATCGATACATCGTATTTTCGGATAAACAGCTCCATGTTTTGGTATTTAGTGTATCTTTGATGTCCTAAAACTATAGTATGATAATATTGTGTATACATAAAGTTTTAGGACTAATTAATGCAGTGTTTTAGGGGGAGTCTCATAAATTATATCTTTTTCATCCCCAAAACCATTGTTGGTGCAAAGTTAGGACTTAACTTTTAAATTTTTGATTATGCTTTGCGTCAAATATTATTTACACATCCTATCTTGGATTAAGGGGGAGCTTAATTTCAATCTTATACCTTAGTCCAAGATCCAACACCTTTAATTCTTTTATTTTTGAATCCTTCTCTTTTTGATGTATGTCAAAGGGGGAGAAGGAATGTTTAAGTTAGATGATTATGTGTGTATCTTTAAAGACCTAACTTAAATGATTGTCAAACATAAAAAGGGGGAGATTGTTGGTGCAGCAATGCTCCAAGCATGTATATGTTTTGATGTTTGGATAATCATCTAAGTTAGGCAATATCTTGTGATCTAATTGCGAATATGTTTTAAGTAACAGGGAAATCCAAGGATGAAGACTTGGTAAAAGAGAAGTCCAAGTATGATCTTGGCAAGGGAAGTCCAAGGGATGGACTTGGCAGCATAAGACCAAGCTTGTAGTCTTGGCAGCGTAAAGTCCAAGTGAACCTTTGCAAATGAAGTCCAAGTATGATCTTGGCAAAGGAAGTCCAAGGGATGGACTTGGCAGCGTAAGACCAAGCCTGCAATCTTGGTAGCATAAAGTCCAAGTGAACCTTGGCAAAGGAAGTCCAAAGTAAGGTCTTGGCAGCATA
Organism: Wurfbainia villosa; assembly: GCA_025175895.1. Classification (NCBI taxonomy): domain Eukaryota; kingdom Viridiplantae; phylum Streptophyta; class Magnoliopsida; order Zingiberales; family Zingiberaceae; genus Wurfbainia; species Wurfbainia villosa. The sequence goes on from CM046005.1 coordinate 6,047,949, forward strand.
AGTCCAAGCTTGTAGTCTTGGCGGCGTAAAGTCCAAGCATTTGGCAACCCAAGACATGACGAAACTGAAGGAAGCTCTTGGAAGCAAAGCGCAAAGGATGAACAAGTCGCGGACTCGGAGGGATCCTGAAGGCGCAAGGCTTAATGAGGAGCTAGAAGGTTGAGTCTAGGTCTAGGGTGTAAAATCAAGTGTGAATTACTCATACTTGATGAGTATCACCGATCGTCGATGTATCACCGACCGTCAGTGCTCGACCGAGTCGGTAAAACTCGCCATCCATCCAACGCCGGTCGCGGTCGATCGATGTTGTGATCGACCGATCGCCAAGGGCGCAGCATCGATCAAGGAGAAAATCGCCATGCACGGCTCCACTCATCGCCGCTTGATCACTCGATCGATCACTCCATCGGGCCGATCGATGGAGGGATCACCGATCGATCACCTGGCCGTTGGAAATTGCGGCTACGAATCTCCACGGAGATCTCAGTTCAGAAGCCGTTGGCTTCGGCGACAGTCGACTGATGGTAAGCATCAGTCGACTGATCGAGGCCCAACGGGAAAAACAACCCCTCTTCTATAAAAAGGGGCCTTGGGGAGCTTGGTGAAGCTAGTGCTTTCATTCCTAACTACACCCTCGTGCTCACCAAGCTTTCCCAAGTGTTTTAGCAATTCAAAACCTCCTCTTCTCTAGTTCTTAATCATCCATCATTATAAAGAAGAGGAGAGCATTGTAAGAAAGGTTTCTCCACCTTGGTTCATCCAAAGGAGAATATAGTGAAGCTTGGCTAGGACTAATCCACCTTACGGATTGCCGTGGAGTAGGAGCGTCATCTCCGAACCACGTACATCGGGTGTTAGCGTTTGGTTTCTTATTTCTTATTTGTATTTGTTTTCGTATTTGTATTGCTTCCGCTAACTTACTTGTAGAAACGAAGAAAGGCTAATCACCCCCCCCCCTCTCTAGCCGTTACAAAGATCTTAACACTGGCTCCCTAGCCTCCCCAGCTGGCTAAGGCTAAGTTGGCCACTCCAGCCTCCCAGGCCCTGTCCGCATGCCGGCTAATTCAAAATGTCTCAAAGTGATACGATTGTATGAGTCAGACAGTGGACTCAATGTCCCCCTAGAAATATTTATGCCTATGGATGCTAACCATAAAGTGATGATATGTCCAAAAGGCATATGAACTTTCCCATGTACAGGGGATACAAAATGAACTATGCAATGAAAAATGCTCAATGCAAGATTGATATCCAAGAGATTCCGCATTGCATACATAAGAAATAGATGAGGATGCCGAATCTTGACCTGACCCCGGGTCACAATAGGAAAAAGGCATCCAACAATGACTTTATAGAGTACATTGTCATGAGCAGATAAGCTATTGATAGAAAATAGATTCTGACCCAAAGGACGAGGTCGATGGAAAAAGAAGTCATGCATGAAATTTAGAGAAATATGATCAAAAGGAGCTAGTAAGGGTTCATCAAAAGTAGGATAAAATACGAAGGTGTCGGCAGATGGTCGACACTCTAAGAACTCCTGTAGAATCACAGGAGTGAACTCCAAATTGCATTTTGCAATGCGAGTGGAGTATACTCGACCATCCCCAACCCTCCTCAAATTGGAGTAAAAGTCCATGACAAGTCAATGTTGATTGGATGCATGCAAAATACTATTTTTTCTAAATGATAATGCATGATAATTTGGATAACTTCCCCACAATACGATCGAAAAAATGGCTCATCTAAGTATCTAACCGGCATGGGTTGATACGATCATGATGAATCCTCACTTGGCACTTCCCTATGCTTTTATCTATTGAATGCAATGCATGATCATGAATGAAGGCATAAAAAGTGATTAGATTATGGAAATTCATAAGAAAATATGATTAGGGTTTAGGTTAGAGAGGTTTTACTTAGGTGCCATTGATTTGAAGCGATGTGAGCCGACTAGAACAAGGAGAAAACCGGTGAGAAGATAGCCGAAACACCAGTCGGAGCCCTAACTCACGCGGAGGAAGAAAATGAGACACCCATTAGGCAGAAACAAGATGAAATAGGGTTAGGTTTCAAGAATCAAGCCTTACCTAGGCCTAGAAATGCCAGCGAGCAGTTGAGCGAGAGAGAGCGAAGGCGTCGAGAGCGTCAGAGAAGAGGAGAGTTCGCGTGAGGAGGCCGAACCGCTAGGGTTCGGCCTTATAAAATCGCTGTGAGTAGTCGACTGATGAGCTAGAGCAATCGAGTGCTCACGGTTCGACGGTCGGTTCACAACGACAACAGTCGACTGCTGAATCTTCTGTATTGTACAATAGTAATGGCAGTCGACTGCTTGACTGAAGCAGTTGACTGATATCTGATAATTTTGCTAGGATTTTCGTGAATTTGATTTGTTCATCCCATTTTAATGTGTTTATGCATGTATATCAATTATACCAGTATTATGCTTGTGTTTGTGTATTTATTAATGTGTTTTGATGTTTTTATTCCATTTTCACAAGCATTAACATCCAAAGAATTTTATTCCTATCATCTCACCCTTTCTAAATGTTTGAAATACACAATCAAGGTGAACCCTTTATTTTGTGAGATGCAATACACCATAAACATACCTTCCATGCAAACACATGATAAAGCATATGAAGCATGACAAGTACATGACATACCAAGGTATATAATACCTAAGTATTAAACCCAATTGTCATTTTAAACAAAATAAGACAATTTGCCTTGATAGATTAATCTCCCAAGTGTGCCAAAATTCAAAGTGGCACACCATGACCTCTAAACCTAATTGTGCCACTTTTGATCAACTTTCCATGATTCTCAAATTCTATTGGCACATTCTAAAATCCTTTTGGATAAAGTTTCAATGTCATTTCCAAAGTATCATATAGCTTTTTAAATGCCCTAAAGTGTCAATTTTACTATGGTTGGGTTAACTACCCACTCATTCAAGTTGACACATTCTAACCCATTTAATGTGAATCGATCACGCTCTTAGGAACCCAATACCTATTGAAGCTCCTTGGATTTACTAGGTACTCATTAGGGATATCCTCCCTTAGTACCTTCATAATAACTCTTTTTGGCTTGGAAGCCTTGGTCAATTGGGTCTTGTTAAATTTAACTATAGGGGTAACTTTCCTTATAACCTTTTTAGTGGCTTTCCTAGGTTTCTTTGAAACCTTCGCCACTAGACACACGCCATAGTTAACCTTAGGGATGACCTCCCTAGTAACCTTGGTTTTCTTAGACCTTGATATGGTTCCATAAATACTATGGTAGGTCTCCTTGGACTTAGGTTTGTGACCCAAATCTTTCTTGCCCCTAGGTGCACCTTGCCTCCTAGACCCTAAATATTGGTCATTTGACCCTTGTATTTGATTTTGCATGCTTCTAAGGGTCTTTTCTAATTTTTTAAGTTTTGATCTCAAAACTTGATTCTCTAATTCTAATTTTCCTATTTTTGAATCTTCATTTTGTCTTTGGGCATAGTTCTTCCTTTTAGGCATATGCCTACTCTTCTTAGGATTAATGCCTAAATAATATTCTACCTTTCTAATTGTTTCCCTAGGTAGAATTATTTTGAGAACATTGTTTCTAGATTTTTCCTTAGCCCTAATATTGCATGATTTAGCACGTAGACAATAAAATATATTATTTCTAACATGCTTTTATTCATGAGTAATAGCAATAGCATTAAAATTGTTTCTAACATGCTTTTGACTATTAATTGAAGATGAAGCATATTTAAAGGTTACTTTAGGGTTTGCCTTAGCCCCCCTATATTTGAGACTCCTTCTTTGCCATTAGCTTGCTTCCTCCCTCTAAGACATTGACTTCTATAGTGACCCCTTTGATGATAGTTGAAGTACACCACGTGCTCCTTGCTCTTAATAGTTGGGGCTCCAACATCCTTTGACTTTTGATTGACTTTTGGTGTCGACACTTTCTTCTTGGCCAATTTTGGGCATTTTCTCTTGTAATGTCCCTTCTCCCTACAATCAAAGAAAATTATGTGATCCTTATTTTTATAAATTGTATTTGAGTTACCTAGAGTGGTAGTAGGAGCCAGAATTGGTTCTACATCTATCCCGGAGGTTAAAACTTCCTCTTGATTTTGTTCTTGTTCCGATGTGGAAAGTCTCTCCTCCTCCTCAATCCTAGAGGTGGAGGCTTCCTCCAATTCTTCCTCTCCCTCGGATGTTGATGGACTTTCAACCTCCGAATTCTCACACTCTTGAGCCGATGGACATTCTTCCTCGGCTTTCTTCTCTACTCATGCCAATTCGAGATTTGCATGGAATTTGATCAATTTATTCTACAATTCCATAGCATCCCTGTAATCTCCTAATATAGACAAGATATCATTAGGAATCAAATTTAATAGCATACTTGTTACCTTGTCACTTCTTTCAGATTTTTCTAGTTGCTCCTCCGTCCACTTCTTCATCTTAAGAATTTTACCCATCTTGTCTATAGAGACTTCAAAACCTTGCATCAAAATAAACTAATTTTCTATTTCACACATTAGAAAATGCTCCATCCTCACCTTCTAATATGCGAAGTCTTCGCGGTCGAATGAAGGTGGAATGTTGATGTCATCACCCAATTGTTTTTGAAAATCTATCTTCTTCACCTTTAGTGCGTTTGCTCATTGGCAGTTAGTCCAAATGAAAAGTGGTCATGCTCTAATCCCACTTGTAGGGGATCAAACGTTGCATTGATGGAAATCGATTGCATTCGTCTCTATAATTTGGTTAGCACAGTGGAAATACAAAATGCAAATACGAAGATGAAGATGAATACAACAATCACTCACAAGAGACAAGGCGATATAACATGGTTTGGAATCTTAGGGTTCCTACTCCACGGGTTGAGCTCGAGTGATCTCTAGTGATGCACACACTACTAATAAAACTCCTTCTCGGAACAATCTGGAGGCGGAGAAACCTCGTACAAATGATTACCCAAGTAATACAAGAGATACAAACAAATATAATAAAATGCAAGTAAAGAAAACTTTACAAAGAATGCTTTGAATGCTTGCTTGTTTGATTGTTTGAGCCGCACTTGAAAACCCTGACTTGCACCAGCAAATCGCTTCAAATCGCCCAAAAAATCGTTGTCAAAAATCTCCCCTTCGAGCTCCTTTTAAAGCTGTAACTCGGGTTGATTTTCTCCTGACAATCGACTGCCCATACCTAGCAGTCGACTGCTCTTATAGCCATTGTCTCACAACGTCTCAATCCACACTGAAAAAACTCCAATGAATAACTCATCAGTCGACTGCCAAACCCTAGCAATCGACTGATGCACAAGTAGTCGAGTCGCTGGTCAAGCCTACCTCGCTTCTGTGCTCGCATCCATCAGTCGACTGCCATCTATGATAGTCGACTGCCCAATGATGGTAGTCGAGTGCCAAGGCCACTAGGTCGCAGTCGAGCATCAGTCGACTCCGGCCAGTTGACTGATCAATGTCGACTAGGTTGTCAAGTGTCAAAATACTCGACTAGTCAACTGGTCCATAACCCCAGTCGACTGATACACCTCAAACATGAGGTTTTTAACCCAAGTATGATGTCCTCATACTTGCTAGATACCCTTAGCCTAGACCTAAGCCTTCTAGCCACCTCCATCAGCCTCATGTCTATCGGATCCCTCCAAGTCATCCATGACTTGTTCATTCATACATTAGCCTTCAAGTGCTTCCATCGGCTATTGTCATGCTAACAGTGTCTATACTGCCAAGGTACATTTGGATTTACGCTGTCAAGACACACGCTTGAACTTTACGTCGCCAAACATTGGACTTATGCCGCCAAGACTGTCGCTTGGACTTTATGCCGCCAATATCACACCCTTGGACTTTCCCAAATGCTAAGACCCATGCTTGGACTTTCCAAATATCAAGACTCATGCTTGGACTTTTCATGCCAAGTACCCATGACTTGGACTTTCCATTGCCAAATACCTATGACTTGGACTTTCCATCATATGGTCAACCTCATGTCAACCATATAGTTAACCCATTGTCAAACATCAAAATACTACTTGAGTCAAACTCGAGTTTGGTCAATCGTGACCTAGGCTGATTGCACCAACATTAGTCAAACTTGAGGTGTACCACTCGTCTGGTATCTTAGACCAGTCGACTAGTCTACAGTGTTCAACACTCAAGGGTCCAGAAGACTTGATCATTCGACTAGGGTTATGACCTAGTCGACTGGTCAAGTAGTCGACTGCGGGTTGATTGCTGAACAGAAGCTTTGGCAATTGACTGGTGTTTGATATCAGTCGACTGGCCTTAGTCAGTTGATTGCTAGGGTTTAACAGTCAACTGGACTTTATGCCGCTAATATCACACCCTTGGACTTTCCCAAATGCCAAAACTCATGCTTGGACTTTCCAAATATCAAGACTCATGCTTGGACTTTTCATGCCAAGTACCCATGACTTGGACTTTCCATTGTCAAATACCTATGACTTGGACTTTCCATCATATGGTCAACCTCATGTCAACCATATAGTTAACCCATTGTCAAACATCAAAATACTACTCGAGTCAAACTCGAGTCTGGTCAATCGTGACCTAGGCTGATTGCACCAACATTAGTCAAACTTGAGGTGTACCACTCGTCTGATATCTTAGACCAGTCGACTGGTCTACAATGTTCAACACTCAAGGGTCCAGAAGACTTGATCATTCGACTAGGGTTATGACCTAGTCGACTGGTCAAGTAGTCGACTGCGGGTTGATTGCTGAACAGAAGCTTTGGCAATTGACTGGTGTTTGATATCAGTCGACTGGCCTTAGTCAGTTGATTGCTAGGGTTTAACAGTCAACTGGACTTAAGTGGCTTGGGCATAGATTGTTTGGTAGTCAACTGGCTAGTCGACTGCTGGTATGAGCAGTCGACTGATCAAGTGTCCATTAAATGGTGACGATTGCGATCAGGCTTCATCAGAAGCCGTTAGATCCGATCGATAGTAACACTAGTCGACTGTTGGTATGCAGCAGTCGACTGGAGTCGGGCTCAATGGGCAGAATTGCCCAAACTCTATAAAGAGAGGCTTGGAGATGGCTAGTCCTCTAATTCTAAACGTTCATACCAAGTTCTTCAAGTCTTCTTCTTAGTTTTCTAAGTGCTCTAATCTCTTCTTCCTAATCTCATTTCAAATCTTGAGCGAGTAAAGTCGATCTCCAAAATCCTACCCGTGTGATAAGCAATACGCAACTGAACGAAATTCTAGTGAAGGTTTGAAGGAGTGATACACCTTAAGGATTGCCGTAGAGTAGGAGCATCATCTTCGAACCATGTTAAACAATTGTGTTAGCTTTGTTTGTGTTGATTTCGATTTCAATTTTTGTTTTTGCCTCTGCTAACGACTTTGTATAGAAATCAATGAAAGAGTTAATTCACCCCTCTCTAGCCATCCAACCAATCCTCAATAATCCTTCCTCGAGTAGAGAATTGATATCAAAGTGAAGGTCAGATAAGGTATCTATTATTTCTTGGTAAGTAGGGAGCTCTTTATAATGACCTAGTATGGGCATGGGAGGTAACTCCATTTGTTAAGAGGTCAGCTAGTCGAAAGCGGGGACAAGCCAAACAAAAAAGTATCGAATTTTCCAATACTTGTGGGAGATCGACAAGTTTCCTAGGAATTTGGTGGAGGGTCTGACCCTAAAGTAAAAGACTTCATTCTCTTTCTTTTTGGGGATGAAGAAGAAATGGAAAGTCTCAACACTCAGAGGAAGATAGTAAAAACGGAAGATGATCACAAAATCACACAATAGGCGGAAAGAATTAGGGGTTAGTTATTGCAACGGGATTCGAAAGTAATGGACTTTCTCGACAAAGAAAGGGGGAAGTGGAAATCGAAGACCTCCAGCCAACTGACCATGAAAGAAAGTGGTGAAATCGTCATCCGACGGAAGATGGGGATGTTATTCTGGTCAGGGGATTCACACTCGGTAAGAGTTAGGAATTTCAAAAGCTAGCCTAAGAGTCAGGCTATCTTCCTGATCGAAGGCGGTAGGGGTGATCTCAAACCAAAATTGTGAACCCGACGGACTCACAACCATGAAGGAAAAAGGAAAGGAAAAACGGGAAATGTACAGGCTTAAGACAGAGAACGAAAGTTCATAAAAGCAGAATGCGAGGGTGATCAAAGAAAGAGGAAGATGAAGGGAGCAAATGTGACAACGCACAAGCTTTGCGTACCCTAATAAAAGTGAAGTCATCATCCATAGTCGCCTTATTCAAAAGGCGAGAGATATTACAGATCATCCAATCAAGAATGCATGTCGTCTGATCAGAAGTCATGATTTAGAAATCTTCATTGTCCCATCAAATGTGATATCCATGATTTTCAAGAGGGTGGTTGCATGGTCGCCAACATATGAATCGACATGCATTTAATGAAGATCTCGCCATAACTCACCCATATCTCATGGGTTCCTGAGACAAGACCTAGACTCAACACTAGTCCAGTCAATCATACTCACACCTCCTTCGACTAGACTAAGTGGAGGATGCCTATGATATGAGGGAAATATACCCTAGCCATGTGGCTATAATCAAGATGAGATGGGAGTCAAACTCGAACCTACCTATCCAAGTCACAACCGAACTCACCCTTCTGAGTCACGACTAAGCTCACCCATCCGAGTCACGACCGAGCTCTCCCATCTAAGTTATGAATGAGCTCATTACGACATAAGACACAATCTCTGCTTTTCTCTCCAAAAAGAGTGTGATCTTCGATTTTATCTCCATGAAGACGCAATCTTCGATTTTATCTTTATTTCCATAAAGACACGATCTTTAATTTTATCTCCATAATAATACACTCTTCTCTCTCTATAAAAAGGGTAAAGGGAAGAGGGATAAGGATCAAGTAATCTCCGAAAAAAACTCTACCTTTTTCTCTTCCTGAGTTGAACGTCGGAAGGCCTTCACTGATGTACACCTTGGTCCCCTTCTAATATGTTTTCAAGTCTTCTAAGCCCAAATTGATAACTCGAGAATCTCAGCTTTGGAGAAGCCCTACCTCCCAAAGCGCAGCAGAGCCACTCTTAATCTCCCGAAGTCACATATACACACTATCTTCTAAAGCACAAGCCACTCTTGACCTCTCGAAGTCACGCATATGCTTTATCTCCCGAAGTGTAAGCCACACTTGACTTCTTGAAGTCACGTATACGCTTGATCTCCCGAAGCATAAGCCACACCCAATCTCCCGATGCGCAAGCCACATCCGATCTCTCAAAGCACAAGCCATGCTGAATCTCTCGAAGAGCAAGCCACTCCCGACCTCCCGAAATCACGTACATATTCGATCTTCCGAAGTCACATCCAAACTGCGAAAGCTCTACGGAAGGAAACTGCTCTCATTACACATTAAAGACCTATCTAACTTCTACATAGTCGATCAAAAATACTCGATCGTTGGTACCCTATTGAATCATTTTATCCTTTGATCTTGGATCGGATCACCCACTCAAACAAAGATGAAGAAATCTCCTTTAATTTTTTCCCTTTTGTAAAAGATAATTTTATAGTATAAGAGAATAAAGAATTTTACGAATGTTTGTGATAAAAGAAAATTAAATTTTTATTCAAAATTATTTGCTAGAGTTGTCCTCTCCTGCAAAGTTGGGAATCTGCCCAACTAGCAGCCATCTGCCACCCGTCCCAGGGTTGTGGCGAGAGAGAGGTAAATCGCGGGGGGGACGAGGTCCCTTGACACGGTGGCAAGGCAGAGGAGGGTCATCTGAAGTCAGGGGAGATTTTAGACCCCTCATCCGGAATCGACCCTGTTGGAATGTATACTAAAAGCCTAGCTCTTTTTGTATGAACATTTTTGTTTTGAAATAAGAATCACATGATCATTGTTTGCACTTTATATGTGTGCATATTGTCTAATATTTTACATTGTAGATAACATGGTGCTTGGTGTGACACAAAAGATCATGTTATCAGTTCCTTGTAGAATATAAGTAGAGGCTCACAACCAAGATGGTTTTGGACAAACCATTGGCATGGTTGTAGTGTAGCTTGGTATTGTTTTTTCTTGAACATAGAGTTACACTAGTACACTTAGGTGTATTGAGCAGGACCGACATAGAGGTGATTCAATTTATTGCTGACTACATAATTGAATCGGACCTCGGATATTATGTTGTACATGCTTTTAATCCCGATATAATAATGGGCACATGTACTTAGTATTTATTTCTTTGATTTACCAAAGGGTGAGATTTAGATGGATTAAATCAATATGCCCGGTAAGTTGGGAAATGATATTATTTACATGGTGTGTCGTTGATTATAGGAGGAAACCGTGTCCTATATATTAGGTTGATGATGCCCCCTTGAGGAGCTCATAAGGTTTATCATGTAAACCCAGCTGGTTGACTTAGTCAACATGATGATAAGGTTGAGTGGTACTACTCGAGGAGTTAGATGTTAATTGATTGATGGTCAGTAAATCAATTAATTAACGGACATTCGATATCTTAAACACGGGGAGATGGATGTACAAATAATATGTGGAGCCCATATTAATTTATGGGGGTTGGTGAGGTAATTCAATGATGATCCTCTAGTGGAATGGAACATCATTGATGGATCAAGTTTGTGTGGTTCCGATCCATCGGGTGGCCAAGATCCAACTCCTCCTCATGGTCCCTATCGTAGCCTAATATAATCCTCATGAAGTCTAGATCCAAGAATGGAAAACAAAACTCTAGAACCGACGGTTGAGATTAAATCTCTAGATCCGACGGTGGAGATTAAATCTCTAGAACCGACGGTTGAGATTAAATCCCTAGAACCGATGGTTAAGATTAAATCTCTAAAACCAACGGTTGGGATTAAACCCTAGATTCGACGGTTGGGATGAAACCCTAGATCCGACGGTTGGGATTAAACCCTAGATTCGACGGTTGGGATAAAATCCTAGATCTGACGGTTGGGATGAAACCCTAGAACCAACGGTTGAGATTAAATTAAGGCTTAAGTCTAACTCTATAAAAGGGAGACTTAAGTGGGCGGCAAGAAAAGTTGTTTTTTTTTTAGAGATTAGGGTTTTGTCTACCTAAGCTTGGGCAGCAAGAAACCCTAAGGGAATTAGGGTTTTGGGCGGCTAGAGTTTTTGGAGAAGATTGGGCGGCTAGAAGTGGGAGGCAAGGCTTTCTTCTTCCTAGGGTTTTGGCCGGCGCCCCTCTTCCTCCTCTTAACCCTTTGCCGACGCTCTTCCCTTCTTCCTCATCTCCTTGGCCGGCGACAACTTTGCTTCAAGGTTGGCCGGCGCTCAAGAAACTACTCCTTGGCCGGCGGTTATATCAAGCTCCTTGGCTTGGTGGCCGGTTCTAGAAAGGAGAAGGAGTTTTTGTTTAGTTCTTCTCTTTGTTCGGATAGAGCAAGGAAAGGAAGAACGTGATCTAGGAGGCTTCTACTCGTGGAGGATCTTCGCCCACACAACATCCACGAGGAGGATAGGACATACGATAGAAGATCGAGAGGTATAAAAGTTTTACAACTTTTATTGATCTTTGCATGTTCTTATCTTTATGTTAGTATGTGTTGATTATACTAGTTTGCATTTGAATGTATTTGTATAATCATGGACCCCGAAGATAAACACAAAAATCGGCGATCCGTCCGTCGTCTCTTCCGCGGCTAACCAACTAGAAGAGTTGTGTTGCTTGAACAACTAGTTTGTTCAAGCGATCGCTCAAGTTGTTAGCACGACGACGAATTGATTGTGCTTAGGAAACTCAACTCATCCGGATTAATTTTTCATTAGTGAAAATTTTAATCTCGGCCCATTCTCAATTCTGCAAGAACCTCGCCTTATATCGCCATTATCCTCGCAGGGACAGAGTTGTCCTCTCCATCTTAGGCCAAAGTTTGTATTTTAATGATTTTCGAGGAGTTATGATTAAAATTTTGTCCAAATAAATAAAAAAGGATCATAAAGAAATTGAGTAAAAAATAGAGCGAGAGAAGAGCTTCTCTCTCCCTCTCTCTCTCTCTCCGTTCCTTGTTCCTCACGGAGATCTCATCGTTGGCGTCTCCGATTCATCGTCGGAGTTCCCTCCTCATCCTCGATCTCCATTAATCCGTCGATAAACCTCTGATCTCCACTTGTTCTTACCATTTCTTGTTTCCATCCCCAGATCTGCTGGACTTCTCTTCCCGCGGAGATCTAATCTTTTCAATCTCTTCCCGATCCGATCCCCTTCGAAACCCTCTGGTGCTGATGCTTTTTTAGCCCTCTGATTTCAAAGATCCAATCTTTTCGACCAAGATGGGCCGCCGAGGGATCCAGAATTCCACCATCGAGGCTGCATCTCCAAACGCGGGGGACCTCGCCTGCGTGATATGCTCGGAGGTGAGTGCTGTTCTCGCCGTGATGCGCCGGAACGTTCGGTGGGGCAGCCGGTATGCCCTGGACAATGACGCCGCACTGGAGCACTCCCTCATACGTTCTCTCAAGTCACTTCGCCGGCAGGTCTTTTCTTGGGGGCACGCCCTGAGCCCTTGGAGTTCCATTGGCCCTTCCCTCTATCTCCGACCCTTCCTCGACGTGATCTGCTCCGAGGAGACGAGTGCTCCTATTACCGGCGTCGCACTGTCCTCAATCTACAAAATCCTTATGCTGGACACCCTGGATCCGGAGGCTGGAATCGGAGTGGATGCTGCCATGCATTTGGTGGTCGAGGCGGTCACGAGCTGCCGGTTCGAGGTAACGGACCCGGCGTCTGAGGAGGCTGTGTTGATGAAGATCCTCCAGGTCCTGCTTGCAATAATGCGGAGCCGAGCGTCTTCTGTGCTTAGTAATCAGCACGTCTGCACGGTTGTCAACACGTGCTTCCGTGTTGTCCACCAGGCGGGCACCAAGGGGGAGCTGCTGCAGAGGTTCTCGCGTCAGACCATGCATGAGCTCATCCGATGCATCTTCTCACGCTTGCCTGATCTAAAGGCTGGTGCCGGATCTCTTTCTGCCAAGCCAGAGGTACTTAGTAAGGAAATATACTAGGAAAAAGTTCGACAATCTATTTTCATATCGGTAAGCTTATTTTGTAGCAGTTTTCTTTCGTATCAAATGATGATTTGGTTTTGCAGATGGGTGCAGTTGACAAGGACCAAACTTTTGGGATCAACCAAGAAGATAATGCAAATATTAGTGTTGGACCTGCGAGCACAGGTGAGGAAGATGGCCATTCACCAGTGCCAGAAGCTCCAAATGGAAAGCAAATTATAGTAGAACCGTATGGAATCCCTTGCATGCTGGAAATATTCCACTTTTTATGTTCCCTTTTGAATATAGATGAGCATATGGGGATAACTCGTGGAACAAATCAGATAGCTTTTTATGAGGATGTGCCACTTTTTGCTCTTGGAATGATTAACTCAGTTATTGAATTAGGGGGTTCATCCATAAGCCAGCATCAAAAGCTACTATCGCTGATACAAGATGAGTTGTTTAGGAATTTGATGCAGCTTGGGTTGTCCATGAGTCCACTTATTTTGTCCATGGTTTGCAGCATAGTTCTGAACCTGTATAGGCAATTGCGTACTGAACTCAAATTGCAGCTTGAGGCATTCTTCTCTTGTGTGATCTTGAGGGTTGCACAAAGCCGATATGGGGCTACCTACCATCAGCAAGAGGTAGCCATGGAGGCTCTTGTGGACTTCTGCAGGCAGAGAACATTTATGGCTGAAATGTATGCCAACTTTGATTGTGACATATCCTCTAGCAATGTCTTTGAAGAACTAGCTAACCTTCTATCAAAGAGTGCATTTCCTGTTAATTGCCCTCTAGCTTCCACACATCTTCTTGCACTGGATGGTTTGATTGCCATGGTTAAGGAAATGTCCAATAGGATTGAAAATACACCTTTTTCTTCAGAACAAACAACATTAGAACTTGAGGTTTTTTCTCCCTTTTGGACATTGAAATGTGAAGACTACTCTGAACCAAACCAGTGGGTAAAGTTTGTCAATCATATGAAGCACATCAAAAGAAGATTAATGATTGTTGCCGATCATTTCAATAGAGACCCCAAGAAAGGGTTAGAGTTTCTTAAAGGAACTCACCTCTTGCCTGAAAATCTGGATTCCCATAGTGTGGCATGCTTCTTTAGATATACAGCTGGATTGGATAAAAACCTTGTGGGGGATTACTTGGGAAATCATGATGAATTCTGTGTGAAGGTGCTTCATGAGTTTGTCCACACTTTTGATTTCCAGAATTTGAATTTGGATACTGCTCTTCGCCTTTTTCTAGATACCTTCCGGCTGCCTGGTGAATCTCAGAAGATTCAGAGGGTACTTGAGGCTTTCTCAGAGCGATACTTTGAACAATCACCAGAGATTCTTGTTGACAAGGATGCTGCCCTTGTGCTGGCTTATTCACTTATAATGCTCAATACCGACCAACATAATGCCCAGGTTAAGAAGAAGATGACTGAGGAGGATTTTATACGGAATAATCGTCGCATTAATGGTGGAAATGATCTTCCAAGGGAGTTTTTATCAGAACTCTATCACTCAATATGCAGGAATGAGATAAGGACAATTCCTGAACAGGGTTCTGGTTTTTCAGAAATGTATCACAGCCGTTGGATTAATCTTATCCGAAAGTCCAAGAAGACATCTCCTTATATTGTTTGCGATTCCCGTCCTCTCCTTGATCGTCAAATGTTTACAATCATGTCAGGCCCCACTGTTGCTGCTATCTCGGTAGTTTTTGATAATGCAGAACATGAAGAAATTCTTTTGACATGTATAGATGGCTTCTTGACAGTGGCGAAGATCTCAGCACACTACCATCTAGAAGATGTTTTGGATGATTTAGTAGTGTCCCTTTGTAAATTCACAACCCTCCTGGACTCATCTTTCTTTGAGGAACCAGTGACCATATTTGCAGATGACATGAAAGCTAGATTAGCGCTTGAGACAGTTTTCAGCATAGCAAATTCATATGGAGACTGCATACGTAATGGTTGGAGAAATATCCTTGATTGCATACTAAGATTGCACAAGTTGGGTCTTCTTCCTGCTTGCATTACCAATGATGCCGCTGATGATTCTGAAACTTCTGTAGATTCAGTCTATGGAAAGCTTGTTCCTAACTCACTGTCTACCTCTCAAGTTCAAATGGTCACTCCCCGCAAATCCTCTGGGTTGATGGGGAGATTTACTCAGCTGTTATCTTTTGACATTGAAGAGACAAGGTTGGAACCAGATGAACAGCAGCTTGCTGCTCATCAGAGGACACTGCAGATAATAGAGGAGTGTCACATTGACAGTATATTCATGGAAAGCAAGTTTTTACATGCTGATTCACTAATGCAGATTGCTAGGGCCCTTATTGTAGCTGGTCATCCTCAGAAAGTTACCAATTCACCTGATGATGAAGAAACTGCAGTTTTCTGCTTGGAGCTACTTATTGCTATCACATTAAACAATCGAGACAGAATTGGACTCCTCTGGCAAGGTGTATATGAGCACATAGCCAATATAGTTCAGTCTACTGCAATGCCTTGTGCTCTTGTGGAAAAGGCAGTTTTTGGACTCCTAAGAATTTGCCAGAGGTTACTACCTTACAAGGAGAACCTGGTTGATGAGCTGTTAAGATCACTGCAGTTGGTTTTAAAGCTTGATGCACGTGTTGCAGATGCTTATTGCGAGAATATTACTCAAGAAATCACACGGCTTGTGAAGGCTAATGCAACTCATATGAAATCTCAGGTTGGTTGGCGGACCATAATTTCACTGCTTTCCATCACAGCTCGCCACCCAGAAGCTTCAGAAGTGGGTTTTGAAGCACTTTTGTTCATTATGTCTGAAGGAGCTCACATTTCACCAGCCAACTATATTCTTTTGATTGAAGCTTCACGTCATTTTGCAGAATCTCGTGTTGGACTAACAGATAGATCAGTACGTGCAATAGATCTAATGGTGGAATCCTTTAATTGTCTTTTTTGCTGGTCTCGTGAGACTAGAGATTCTGGTGAGGAAGCTGATAAAATTTCAGAGGGAATTAGAGAGATGTGGGAAAGGCTTATCCAAGCACTGAGAAAGATCTGCCTGGATCAGAGAGAGAAAGTAAGGAATCATGCTTTGTTATCTTTGCAGAAATGTCTCGTAGGAGCAGAAGGAATGTGCCTGTTACCATCAACATGGCTGTGGGCCTTTGATCAAGTTATATTTACTGTGCTTGATGATTTACTGGAGATCATACAAAACCAATCGCCAAAAGATTACCGGAACATGGACACCACACTTGTCCATGCCATGAAGTTGCTATCAAGAGTGTTTTTGCAGCTAGTTCAAGAGCTTTCTCAGCAGAGTAGTTTCTGCAAGCTGTGGCTAGGGGTCATTGGGCGGATGGAGAAGTACATGAAAGTTAAGGTGAGAGGTAGGAAAAGTGAGAAACTACAAGAACTGGTTCCTGAACTTCTCAAGAACATTCTGTTGGTCATGAAATCAAAGGGCATACTTTCAGAAAGGAGCACCGCAGATGAGGATAACTTGTGGGAATTGACATGGCTTCATGTAAACAATATTGCACCTCTATTACAGTCTGAACTGTTACCTGTTCAGGAAATGGAACAATTACATTCAGGTGTTCAGGCTGATCTGAGTAGCCCTAGGCTAGTGGCAGAGCCCTCTGTTGGTTAGGCTGGAGTTGTGAGGTCCTTCTGATTCATTTTATTGTAAGAGGCATAAAGATTGTCTCTCCAAGGCCGCTCCTGTGTATTTTTCACATGTGGTGGTTATCAACTTTTAACCACTTATGGTGTCATGTTCTTTTGGATCCTTGATTGCTTGAGTCGAGTTTCATTTTGTGGGACGAGCATAGCTGAGTCTTAAGCTGAATTGGTTCTCTTTGACTACCATGTAAAGTTAGGAGTTTGTTAAAGATTTGGATGAGCAAAGAAGCACTAATGGATTAAAGGATAAAATTTTCTTGCCAGTGACTCCCTCCAGGTGCAATCTATAAGATCACATCTCTGCATTCATCTTTTTTTTTTACTTCCCATGCTTTTGTTTTCTCAATGTCAATATATTTCTTATAGAATGTTAATTAAAATTAATTTTTGGTATTTCTGATATCATCATATGTAATACAGGCAATTTGGCTTATCTTTCTAAGATGTCAAACAAATTTTGTCTATTTTCAGTTCATTGCATCCTGCAAATTATGGTACCAAGGGACCTTTCTAATCTGATCCTGTTTGTGGAGTATGACTTTGAAAATTTTAGTAGATTTTTCCGGAAGCCATGATTTGCATAAATAGTGATTCTAATAATTGTTGCTTCATGATAAGCACTCTAGAAGGAAATGTTATTTTGTCCTTCAGGAAACTCAGCTGGATTTCCTAGTAAATCTCAGTTGAAATATATATATATATATATATTCAAATTTTTAAATCATTTGGATCTATAGTCTTCAAAATAATGATATAGTTAAGCCGTATGTTAATCAAACTTGGTTCGATTACAAATTTCCAACATGTCTATTGGTTTAGATGATCAATTTTTCATTTTCTAAGCTCGTGTTACTCCAGTAGAAAGGAACACGAGTAGAGAGGAGGGGGAGGTCAGAGAAGGGGATACCCTTCTACCGTTTGATTTGGTAGATAGACAATTCTTGCAAATGAAGAAACACGCAAGTTCTCCTTTCTTCTCCAGCTCTTCCACCCAAAACGTAGACAGGACACCTATGGTGCAGAAAAACATAAAAAGGCAAACAACCTATAAAGCTCTGGTGAAGGTACTAAGTAGAATGATTTGGTCCTTTTTTTTTACCTTCCCTTTTCCTCCATCTGCCAGGTAAACAAACTTGGCTTCCTCCCAGATCCTTCCCCTCTTCTTCTTCCTCCTTTGACCCTTCACCTTTCCTATCCACTGAGGTAAAACAGCATAAAAGTTGGTAAAGATTAGGTGCAGTTTGAAGAAGTAATTTATTTAGTAGGTAAAAGTCTTCAAATCTACTGCCAAGTTTTGAGTTCAAAACTTACCTTACAAATTGAGGATGAGTCCAATCCTGATAATTTATGTAATAAATTTCTTCAACTATTCTCCTCTTCTCTGCTTCATCATTCCCTATCTCTTTCTCTTAGAAGCACTAGCTAGCTCTTAAGGGAAAGCCACTGGTGGTTTGATGTGGGTTTGCTTAGCAGATTATTAATTTGACATAGTTGAACTTGGTTTGCTTAGCAGGTTGTTAATGGACATAGTTATTAAAATTGTAGATTCACAATACATATTATCTTATTTTATACGATCCTCATATAGAACAATACAATTCTTATATACGAAGTGAAAATAAAAAGTACCATGATGATTTTGTTCGGTTCAATATGATTTGATATGAACCTTATATAGACAATTCTAAAAATAAAAAATAAACATCATTTAAAGTTGACCTGATCAAAATCAAATCCAACCTGTTAAAAAATTAAATTAAATGCAATATAGTGTAAACTAAACCAAAACACAATGAGATCTCAAAGTTGACTGCGATATATAAGAAAAAGATATCTTATCAAATCGAGAAACAATATTGATGATAGCCAGCTGTGAGTTTGATACCTAGCAATTATTGAGAAGAATAATTTTTTGTCACGTTATCACCTTGATATGTAAAATGACAATAAAAATTGATATGACGACAATGATTTCTCTATTTCCAGCATTTGAAAGGAAAATTCATATTACTCATTTTATTTCAATTCTTAATGTAATGAAAATATAATTTGTGCTATGTCGTTAGTGAATAACATGAACATATATGTTTTGGTTATGAATCAACATCAATTTTACTCTAGGTTGTTAAAACCCAAGAGGGAGCCAAATCCAACCCAAAATAACGAGGTACTTAGCTGGGATACTTCTTTGTATCTAAGTATATTTTAACTCTTTGCATTCTACTCTCTTTTGACATCTTTACTCTATTACACTATTAAATGAATTATTTTTTTTATATACTGTTACGTGTCAAAACTCTTAATAAAGGAGGATAATTCTTTAACATTTTATAATTTTGATTTGCACCTTACCATTTACAGTTCAATATGACTTAATTTGACAAAATCTCGATTTAACAACTTTGCTTAACGTTGAAATGATGTTCATCCGTGATGGTCAAGTGGAATGCAAGTAGCTGAATTCAAGATGTAGATTTTGGATTACAAATTGTAATGAGTTAAGTTTTGAAGTTTGATATTCCAAATGAAAAAAAAAAGAAGCGGAAAAAAAAAGAGTTGAGACCATTAAACTTACCCACTGGGAAGTATGTTCTTTTGTTGGATTATTTTCAAAGCAACCTGTGATTTTTGGTTACCTTGAAAACTTGATTGGCATGTATATGTTTGATTCGAAACATATGGTGGGTGGGTACAAAAACATAACACGTCAGTGGCTGTGTTTCCCTTCTTAGTACCTTAATTTCTATGTATAATATTTTCTCAAACTATTTCTGGACAGGAACACTTAAAAATATTCCTGCTTTTAGGAGGCTGTATTTCAGTCCATGAGTCAAAATATTTTTAGGCCATTTTTCTGGAACTAAACATATAATTTAGTCCTTTCTCTTGATGATTACGGATATTTTAGTAAAGATTTTACTGTATTTCAATACAATTATTTGTGCAGGCCATAGCTAGTATATATTTGTAGAACAAGCCTTAAACTGAGATGGCGAAGCATGTTACCATTCATCATGTTCTGGATTGAATCAATAATAGTTTCTACGCGATGAAGCCGTTTATATTTTATAAGATTTCTAAGGCTTGTTTTGTCTGATGTTCTTTGATTGAGATTTTAAAATGGTCGAGTTTTCTAACGAAGACAACAACGTTGTTGATTTTCCTTTTTGGTGGACCGGTTTAAGAAACACTGGTTTTGAATCGATCCTGTTATTAACTGCGTAGGTTTGCAAGTTTGTAATTATTTAGTTAGATTATAATAATTCGGTGCATACAATTCTCGCCACATGAGACAGAGTCGACCATGGTTCGAGTCTAGCCCAGACCTATAATTGGATCAATGGGCCATTACCTATTGACTCGGGTTAATCGGTTGATTCCAGTTCTACCAACTCAGAGTTGCTAAATCAACAGTTCAAATTGTAGGTATCGATATATTCGCGAAAGGGAGGGTGAATAGCAATTCTTAATTTTGCACTTGATTTGATCGTTCGATTGTGTGTTCGTCTACAATAAGTTAGTGTGCAACGGAATATACTAATAAAATGTACAAACGAAAACATAAGACAAGCATACAAACACAGTGATATAACATTGTTCGGAACCTAAGATTTTTACTCCACAAGCGAGCTCTAGTGATGCATACCACCACTATCAAACTTCTCTTTTTCAGTGATACATCGGAGGTGGAGAAATCTCTTACAACAATAAGAACAAAATACAACAAACAAATACAACAATTATAAAAGCAAATAAAAAATAAGTGAACACACTTTACAAGTTAGAGTTTTTGAATGTTTGTTTGTTGGTTGCTTTGGGAGAGCTTGAAGGATCCTGAAATGCACCAACATTTCGCCTCAAATTGCCCCTAGAACTGCTACTGAAATCTTCCCATTGAACTCCTTTTATGTCTTCGCACGACTGTCTATAGTGTCGTTGTCTCATAACGGACTTAATCCACATTGACATTCTAGCCAACATATACCTTGATAGTCGGTTGCCATCAACCCCCAGTCGACTACTAGAGCTTCTGTACTCGTGATCGTTAACACCAGTCAACTGCCCACAACTGGCAGTCGACTGTCAAAGCACAGCTCGAGCAGTCGAGCCTCAGTTGACTACATGACCAGTCAATTGGTCATAATCTCAGTCGATTGCTCTGAGTCAACTCGGTTCTCGAGTGTCAAACACTTGATCAGTCGACTGTCCAATATCTCAGTCGATTGATAAATTTCAATAATGAGGTTTAACCCCAAGTATGATCATCTCATACTTGATAAATACCCTTAGTCTAAACCTAAGCCTCTAGCTCATTTCCATCAGTCTCACGCCTCTCGGATCCCTTGAGTCTGTGACTCTTCATCCTTGTACTAGCCTTCAATTGTCTCCATCGGCTATGTCATGTTAATCAGGTTTCTTGCCAAAGTACATTTGAATTTATGCTGCCAAGACTCCAAACTTGGATTTTACGTTGTCAAATATTGGACTTATGCTGTCAAGACTACATGCTTGGACTTTACGTCGTCAATATCACACCCTTGGACTTCTCAATTGCCAAACATCTATACTTTGACTTTCACCGTCAAAGTTCATTTGGACTTTGCGCCGTCAAGACTACACACTTAGATTTATGCCGCCAAGACTATACTGACTTTTCTTGCCAAATATCCATGACTTGGACTTTCCATTGCCAAGATTCATGTTTGGACTTTTCAATTATCAAATACCCATGACTTGGACTTTTACATGTCAAATGCCCATGACTTGGGCTTTACCATTGTCAAATGCACATGACTTAGACTTTACCATTGCCAAGATCCATTCTTGGACTTTTCATGTCAAGTACTCAAGACTTGAACTTTCTATGCCAAGTATCTAAACTTGGACTTCTCTCGAGTCATACTCGAGCTAGGTCAACTTTGATCTGAGATCAATTACTTCAACAATCTCCCCGTAAAACTATCTCCTAATATGGTCAAATCCATGTCAACCATATGATCAATCCATTGTCATAAATAGTCAAACTATTATCAAACATCAAAACACTATTCGAGTCTCACTCGAATTTGGTCAATCATGATTTGGGTCAATTGCTCCAATGCAAATTGTCGATTCAATGGTTATTCTTTAATGTAGTCGTTGGAACTAGTGGTTCCAATCGAAAGGTTTTTTTTTTTTTTGAATTTCGATGATCGTCATTTGATTTATTTTTTTTTATCAATGGCTATAATTTAGTGTTCGTTATGTTCCAAATTCTATATGTAATACACTCATTTAATTATTTTCATTACATCTTCTGTACTCTCCTCTTTCAATTTCATTATTTCAAGCGCTTTCGATTCTTTAAATTTCAATCGGCTTCAATTCTTTGAGTCCGATTCTAGTGGAAGTCGGTTCATCTTGATCTCGGAAGGGCAAAGAGATCTTCATTCTGAGTCTTGATACCGAATTTGAGAAGATGATGAATCTGAGCAATTTTCGACAACTGACAGAGAAGTATCGAAATTTTCAAGGTGTAGGATCCTTTACTTTTAAAATCATCGATTTTTACAAAATATTTTGAGAAAATTTTTCTTCCCTTTGGAGAAATACGGGTAAAATATAAATATTGCAATGTCTTGTATAAATTTCAATTGGACAGTGGTTACGAATCATTAAAGCGACACATCGAAACAAATCATCCGACGAAATTTGGGATCAACTGTTCTCAAATACAACTTTCTAGGTTTTCTTAATCTAATACAATTTTATTTAAATATTCAAGAGAATCATTAGCTAGATTCGTTTTCGTATAATATTTTTCATTTAATTTTGGATCTAAATATACATTTGAAAATTTTTATCAATAATTTCTTAATTTATTTGCTAGATGTATTTCTAGAATTATGCTTACTCGTACAATTAAAAAATTAGTTAAACATAGAAAATAAATTTTAATTGAAAATTTTAGTAAATTAAATAATTTTTTTATATTTAGATATTTGGAGCGATCATTAACAAATTCATTTCTATATGAATGTGACTTATCATTGGATTGACGGTTCTTAGACAATTCAAAAACGTCTATTAACATATAGAGTTTTTGACAAATCACATATCGCTCATAATATTTCTTAATTATTATATTTAATTTTGGAAGAATATGAATTAACTAATAAAATATTTTCAATTTCATTTGACAACGTTAATTCTAATATCGCAAGTATAGATGAATTTAAATTAATTTGTCAACATATTATTAGTGATATATTTTTTTATATTTATTGTGTATGTCATATTTTAAATCTACATGTTCAAGATGAATTAAAAATTTTAGAAAATTAAATAAAATCAATTAAAATTAAGATTTCTTATTTATAGCCACATTTTAATACGATAAATAATTAGATAAATTTGGTAAAATTAATAGAATGAGATCTAAATTTTTTTTATATGATATATCAATATATTGGAATTCAACTTATCAATCACTATAAGATTCATTTCAATATAAAGAATTATTATGTTTATTTTTTTCTCAAATAGTTATTAATTCTAATATATATTTATTTTCACATCAATAGAATATATAATATTTATGAAATTTTAAAAGTATTTAATGATGCAATCGAATAATTTTTTAGTGTTTATTATTATACTTTGCATTTAATTATTATGAATTTTGTAATATAATTTTAATTCAAAAAATATATTAACGGTGAATTTTTATCTTCTTATATAATAACAATGAAAGTAAAATAGAAAAATATTTTTATTATATTCTTAATATTTATTTATTTAGTTGCATTTGTTTTAAATTTTAGATTAAAGTTAGATATTTTATATAAAATATTAGTTATATATAATGATATTTTAATTCAAATAAAAGATTTTTTTTCTCTTAATTTTGCTACTGTATTATAAAATACTAGAAATAATTTATATGATTTTTATAAAAAATATGATTTAAAATATAGATAAGAAAGTAATATATCAGAACTTTAAAATATTAATAATAGTATTGTAAAACATATAAAAGCATAATTTTTATTAAAAGAATAGATGAAAAACGTTCATGAAAATCCTCAAGTTTAGGATCAGAATTTGAAAATTATTTAACGATTTTTTTTAATGAAATAAATTTCGATATTTTACAATGGTGATCGCAGAAGACTTTGAGTTGTCTTATTCTCTCCATCATTGCAAAAGAAATTTTAACTTGTTCGATGTCAACCGTCACAGTAAAATAAACGTTCAGTTCCTGAGGGAACATATTGGATGTATGATGTTTTATTTTGTCCTTCGATTCTTTAAAAGCACAAGCTGTTGGTGCAGGGGCACTAGATAATCGAACCTAGGTTTTGATTATGACAAAGATCAAAAATTAAGGTCATATTGTTATCTCATGAGCTGAATTAAGTGTGCAGAAAATAATTAAGCTAAGTCGAAGATCAGTGACACCCGAAGAGAAACCGTGGTGATCGGGTGACACCGGGGGAATTTCGTGGGAGTCGAAGTACCTAGGTGGAAGACCGGAAGCAAAGCGATAGGTCATAAAGGATCAGAGGTAAACACGAGTGTGAAGAGAGATGGTAAGGTCGTGTTCTCTGTACGGGGACGATTGTAGGCGACGATCCGACTAAGACTTCTTGTGGAAGAACTAGATCGAGATCGAACGGTAAGAAATCGTCTCATTTATCATTTTTCGTGCTAACCTTTTACTGTAGGGAAGTAGCCAGGCTGGCAGTCGACTGCTGACCATTGGATAGTCGACTAATGTTCATCAGTCGACTGATGGAAGACATCAGTCGACTGATGGCGACGAATCAGCCTTTTGCGCTAGGTCAAAACGGATAATATTTGACGTGACCACTTCGCGATAAAATTTAGTACCACTGTTGGTGCAGGGGCACTAGATAATCGAACCTGTGTTTTGATTATGGCAAATACATAAAGTTAAGTTTACATCGTTATCTCACGAGCTAAATCGAGTGTGCAGAAAAGTACTAAAGCTGGAGCTGTAGGCTAGCGACACCCGGAGGAAGCCGTGGTGGTCGGGCGACACTCGAGTGACTTCGGAGGGAGCCGAAGGAATCGAGTGGAAGGCCGGAAGCGAGAGCTACAAGGTAAGTATCGAGGAAAGCTCGTGTGAGTGAGAGATGGTAAGGTCGTGTCCTTTGTACGGGGACGACCATAGACGGCGATCCGACTAAGACTTCTTGTGGAAGGTCTAGATCGAGATCGGACGGTTAGAAACCGTCGTATTTATCATTTTCCGAGCTAACCTCTCACTGCAGGGAAGTGGCCAGACTGTCAGTCGACTGCTGGACATTGTGTTAGGGCAATCTCTTGCCATGATTAGGTTTTGATGTGTGTGGCAAAAGGTTTAAGTTAGTTTGTTATGTTGATTTGATATGTGCGTTGAAGTCGTGCAGGACTTAGTAATTCGCACATGGAGCCGTGGCGAGTTTCACATCTCATGACTCGGTCCTTGAGTCGGTGAAGGATAGCTTTGCGGAAGCCGTGCGCTTGGAGCATCCGAGGGACCGCCGGACGAGAAGCTTGGAGTGAAGCCGGAGGAAGTAGACTTCGAGGCAAGAGACGCGAAGGAGCATTGCAGAGCCGTGCACTTGATGGTGCTGAGGGACGTGGCCGCGAACGAAGAGAACTTCGAAGGCGAGGGACTCCGAGAGATGAGAGTGAGCGAATGTAACCCGGGAAGGGGGTAGCTCTTAGGTGAAACTTAGCCATTTGGCTAAGTGTAGGATGGGATTTCCCGACACCAGTCGACTGCCATGAAATGACAGTCTACTGCTCTTAGTCGAACGTGGTTCATTGGTATTCGGCCATTTTTTGAGGCCGTGATCATTACCGTATGTGGACGATCGGCGCCAAGACTATCGATCGGCCTGAAAGGCGTGATCGATTAGTCGAAAGGTTTAGCCGCAGAACGCTCGTAGTCGTGATGAGGTCCATCGATCTCAAGTGTTCCGGATTGGACTACAGCGGTCGGGATCGACGTGTTGAAGGCCGTTAGGTGGCGGATCGCTGCCAGGCGTGATCGGGATAGCGGCCAACGGGAAGAAAAGCTTCCTCTCTATAAAAAGAGAGGGTGTGGGCTTTTGAATGACTAATGCTCTTACTCCAAACGACCATCCAAGTGCCCTCACAAGCTCTAAACTCTTCTTACTTGCTTTTACTCCATTCTTATTGTAAGAAGAGTGATCTTGTTTGTAAAGGTTACCTCCACCTAGCTTGGTGCAAAGGAGAGACCAATAGTGATTGGCTTTGGAGGAGTGATTCACCGTGGACGAATCGGACCGTGGATTAGCGACGTAGTCGTGAACCACGTTATACCATCGTGTTAGCGATTGTTTTATTGTTTATCTTTTGCTTTGTCTATTTGTATTTGTATATTCCGCTTGCGCTAATCTTTTGTAGACGAGCAATTTACGACATTCATCGTAAGAGGGCTATTCACCCCCCTCTAGTCGACCGTATCGATCCCCAACAAGTGGTATCAGAGCCAAGGAAAGTTTGTCGAGGACTAACCGCCACAACAAGAAACATTCAAAATGGTCGGCTCCAGCATCCACCCACCGAAGTTCGACGGCGAATTCTCTTGGTGGAAGAAGCGAATGGAGGTATTCTTCGAAACCGACTTTGAAATCCTTTTAATAATGGAAAACGGTTTCGAGTTGCCTAGGAACGAAGATAGGGAGCCATTGAAAAAATCAAGGTGGAGCAAGAGGCAAAGAGAAGAATATTTGGCAAATTCAAAGGCCAAGCATCATCTATACAATGTCCTCTCCCAACAAGAAGTCAATCGGATAGGAGAGTGTGTTAGCGCCAAGGAAATGTGGGAGAAATTAATAGAGATCCATGAAGGCACATCTGAGGTAAAGCTAGCAAGGAGAGATGTCCTTCGCTCCCAATTGTCTAATATCAAACTCGAAAAGGGAGAGAAGGTAAAATCTCTACACTCTAGATTTAAGGAAGTTCTAACCAGTTTGACAAGTGTAGGTGAAAAGCTCTCCAACCGGGATATGGTAATGAATGTCATAGATGCCTTTTTTCGGTCCTCAAAGTGAAGCTCCATGGTGGAATCCTTCTATATATCGAAGAATTTAGAAGTGAGCACCTTGGAGGAGTTCTTCTCAACAATGGAACTCCACGAAATGAGGTTTGAAGGAATACAAGAAGAGCTAAGAATCCAATCTTCAAGGGGAGTATCATTGATGGCAAATAAGGGGAAGAAGAAGATGGAGATCCCCTCCTCCGATGATGAAGCCTCTTCCTCCTCCTCCATGGATAGCACGGAAGAAGCGTATATGGTAAGGAGGGTAAGACGTGCATTAAAAGGTTTTAGATTTAACAAATCAAATGATAGGAATAGGAGACTAAGAGGAAAGATCATATGCTACAATTACCAAGGAGAGGGCCACATAAGGGACAATTGTCCCCTCCTAAACAAGAGCAAGGAAGAAAAGAAAAAGAAGGAAGAAAAGAAGAAGAAAAAGGGGAACAAGAAAAAGGAAGAAGAAAAGAAGGCAAAGGAAAAGGGGAAGGCCAAAGCATTCAAGGCCAAGACATGGGATGACCCTTCTTCCTCTTCCTCATCCGATGAAGAAGAGCATGTCTACTCCAACCTTGCATTGATGGCTTTCGATGACTTGGATTGCTCCTCCATCGAAAATGAAGAATCGAGCACAAGTGGAGAGAGCTCAAGTGAAGGGGGAGCCTCCTCTACCTCCTCATCCGAAGAAGAAGAGGACATGAAAACTATGGTAACCAATCTTTCACCTAGTAAAATAGTTTCTATGATTTTTAGCTTAACTAAGGATTTATTTAGAGCAAAGAAGAAAAATAAGAGTATGTTAGATCAAATTAAGGATTTAGAAAATAAGCTAGAAAAAGCATGCTTAAATGATAATATTTCTTCTAGTTTAAATGATGCATGCTCACATGATAACTATATGCCTTTGGATGTTAGTGATGCATGTATAGAAGAAAATATGGCTTTAAGAGAGAGAGTAGATTATTTAACCAAAGCCCTAGAAAAGTTTACAATTGGCTCAAACACCTTGAACATGATTATAGGGAGCTAAAGAGCTAGCTTCAATAAGAAAGACCTAGGATATAAAGAAAAGAAAAATGAAAAGACCTATAAATGCCTAATTGCTAGGGGACAAGATAAGAAGAAAGTAATTGCTAGGAAATAGATCCCCAAGGAGTATCTAGTGAACCCCATAGGAAAGAATTTGTATTGGATTCCAAAATCCATCCTTAAGGATTAGAAAACCCCTAGGGTAGTCAACCATATGCAATTAACCTATATCATATTTTGGTTGACTTAGGATGACGGAACAACATTTTGAAAATAGTGTTAGGTGATGATAACGTGTGTATAAATAGTTAATAATGCTTAAATCATGATAATCAATGTAATTGCTATGTATATGTGCAATCATGATTTATGATTTTGAAATTTGACACATCATCATGAGAAATAGGGTTAAATCATACTTTAGATAATATTTTCTTATTATCATGATATAATACCTAATGCATGATTAAAAATTGATAAATACATGTATTTCATGATCATAATATGAAATTCACACATATATGTCTTTATGATCATGAGGATTGTTAGGGTGATACTTAACCTTGATAGAATTGCATGAATATAATGGTTAAGTATATACAAATACTTCTAGGATACTTCTCACACTCACTATAGGCTACAATGATTGAAAAATTAGCATGAGTGAGATGTTAGGATGATACAAATGTCCACTAATGCCTATGACATTTAGATTGTCATTTAAAGTATCAAAATAGCAATAATAGACCAATCATGAGGAAGACTTATGTTTAATTCATAGACATTTTGCCCAAAGATAATGGTTGAATATTTCATATGTTTTCAAAACAATTTCTTACTTTAAAATCTATGTGTTCATGTTTTGAAATAATTGAATGTCAAATTAGGTGGTAAACTTGATACTAGAATGATCAAAAATCTAGTGATTTTTATAGCTTTTGGATTTTTTGGCAAATCTCGGGAAATATAATGACTTTTCATGAAAAATTATTTTTCATTGATATATACACTTAAAAGAAATATGTTCATCAAATTTCGTGATTTTTCGAATTTTCTAAAATTTTTAATGCATTTACAATTTGATCCGAAAAATCAATTTCTCAAAACATGGCAATGATCGGTAGTAAGTACGAACGATCGTGGTAGCTATATTCAACAAGAAAGGTGATTTGATTATTAAACCAAATTTTGGTATTTTCCTTCTATTAGACTTGATGTCATGTGCTTATAACTTAGTATTAATCTTTTTGATAGTGTCGAAGGGGGAGAAAATATTATGTTAAAGTTAATTATGATAGGGAGAGAAATATGTATGAGGAGTTTCATGGATTAAGGGGGAGTTGCATGTTGCTATATCATGTTTATGTTTACATGCTTTCTTACCTTAGAAATTTTTATCAAATGTTTTTACCTAACTTAAACGGATTGCCACACATCAAAAAGGGAGAGATTGTTAGGGCAATCTCTTGTCATGATTAGGTTTTGATGTGTGTGACAAAGAATTTAAGTTAGTTTGTTATGTTAATTTGATATGTGCGTTGAAATCGTGCAGGACTTAGTAATTCGCACATGGAGCCGTGACGAGTTTCACATCTCATGACTCAGTCCTTGAGTCGGTGAAGGATAGCTTTGCGGAAGCCGTGCGCTTGGAGTATCTGAGGGACCGCCGGACGAGAAGCTTGGAGTGAAGCCGGAGGAAGTAGACTTCGAGGCAAGAGATGCGAAGAAGCATTGCAGAGCCGTGCGCCTGATGGTGCCGAGGGACGTGGCCGCGAACGAAGAGAACTTCGAAGGCGAGGGACTCCGAGAGATGAGAGTGAGCGAATGTAACCCGGGAATAGGGTAACTCTTAGGTGAAACTTGGCCATTTGGCTAAGTGTCGGATGAGATTTCCCGACATCAGTCGACTTCCATGGAATGACAGTCGACTGCTCTTAGTCGAATGTGGTTCGACTGGTATTCGATCGGTCATTTTGAGGCGTGATGACCGCCATAGGTGATGATCGCCAAGACTATCGATCCGAAGACGTGATCGATTAGTCGAAGGGTTTCGCCAGAACCGCTCGTAGTCGATCGGACGATCGACTACGGAGTGTGATCGACGAGGTCCATCGATCGGCTATTGTCAAGTGTTCCGTTGGACTACAACGGTCGGGATCCGACGTGTTCGAAGGCCGTTGGAGTGGCGGCAATGATCGCCAAGGGCGTGATCGATCGATGGCGAACGGAAGAAAAGCTTCCTCTCTATAAAAAGAGAGGGTGTGGGCTTTTGGATGACTAATGCTCTTACTCCAAACGACCATCCAAGTGGCCCACAAGCTCTAAACTCTTCTTACTTGCTTTTACTCCATTCTTATTGTAAGAAGAGTGATCTTGTTTGTAAAGGTTACCTCTACCTAGCTTGGTGCAAAGGAGAGACCAATAGTGATTGGCTTTGGAGGAGTGATTCACCGTGGACGAATCGGACCGTGGATTAGCGACGTAGTCGTGAACCACGTTATACCATCGTGTTAGCGATTGTTTTATTGTTTATCTTTTGCTTTGTCTATTTGTATTTGTATATTCCGCTTGCGCTAATATTTTGTAGACGAGCAATTTACGACATTCATCGTAAGAGGGCTATTCACCCCCCTCTAGTCGATCGTATCGATCCCCAACAAGTGGTATCAGATCCAAGGAAAGTTTGTCGAGGACTAACCGCCACAACAAGAAACATTCAAAATGGTCGGCTCCAGCATCCACCCACCGAAGTTCGACGGCGAATTCTCTTGGTGGAAGAAGCGAATGGAGGTATTTTTCAAAACCGACTTTGAAATCCTTTTAATAATGGAAAACGGTTTCGAGTTGCCTAGGAACGAAGATAGGGAGCCATTGGAAAAATCAAGGTGGAGCAAGAGGCAAAGAGAAGAATACTTGGCAAATTCAAAGGCCAAGCATCATCTATACAATGTCCTCCCCCAATAAGAAGTCAACCGGATAGGAGAGTGTGTTAGCGCCAAGGAAATGTGGGAGAAATTAATAGAGATCCATGAAGGCACATCCGAGGTAAAGCTAGCAAGGAGAGATGTCCTTCGCTCCCAATTGTCTAATATCAAACTCGAAAAAGGAGAGAAGGTAAAATCTCTACACTCTAGATTTAAGGAAGTTCTAACCAGTTTGACAAGTGTAGGTGAAAAGCTCTCCAACCGGGATATGGTAATGAAGGTCATAGATGCCTTTTTTCGGTCCTCAAAGTGGAGCTCCATGGTGGACTCCTTCTATATCTCGAAGAATTTAGAAGTGAGCACCTTGGAGGAGTTCTTCTCAACAATGGAACTCCACGAAACGAGGTTTGAAGGAATACAAGAAGAGCTAAGAATCCAATCTTCAAGGGGAGTATCATTGATGGCAAATAAGGGGAAGAAGAAGATGGAGATCCCCTCCTCCGATGATGAAGCCTCTTCTTCCTCCTCCATGGATAGCACGGAAGAAGCGTATATGGTAAGAAGGGTAAGACGTGCATTAAAAGGTTTTAGATTTAACAAATCAAATGATAGGAATAGGAGACTAAGAGGAAAGATCATATGCTACAATTACCAAGGAGAGGGCCACATAAGGGACAATTGTCCCCTCCTAAACAAGAGCAAGGAAGAAAAGAAAAAGAAGGAAGAAAAGAAGAAGAAAAAGGGGAACAAGAAAAAGGAAGAAGAAAAGAAGGCAAAGGAAAAGGGGAAGGCCAAAGCATTCAAGGCCAAGACATGGGATGACCCTTCTTCCTCTTCCTCATCCGATGAAGAAGAGCATGTCTACTCCAACCTTGCATTGATGGCTTTCGATGACTTGGATTGCTCCTCCATCGAAAATGAAGAATCAAGCACAAGTGGAGAGAGCTCAAGTGAAGGGGGAGCCTCCTCTACCTCTTCATCCGAAGAAGAAGAGGACATGAAAACTATGGTAACCAATCTTTCACCTAGTAAAATAGTTTCTATGATTTTTAGCTTAACTAAGGATTTATTTAGAGCAAAGAAGAAAAATAAGAGTATGTTAGATCAAATTAAGGATTTAGAAAATAAGCTAGAAAAAGCATGCTTAAATGATAATATTTCTTCTAGTTTAAATGATGCATGCTCACATGATAACTATATGTCTTTGGATGTTAGTGATGCATGTATAGAAGAAAATATGGCTTTAAGAGAGAGAGTAGATTATTTAACCAAAGCCCTAGAAAAGTTTACAATTGGCTCAAACACCTTGAACATGATTATAGGGAGCTAAAGAGCTAGCTTCAATAAGAAAGACCTAGGATATAAAGAAAAGAAAAATGAAAAGACCTATAAATGCCTAATTGCTAGGGGACAAGATAAGAAGAAAGTAATTGCTAGGAAATAGATCCCCAAGGAGTATCTAGTGAACCCCATAGGAAAGAATTTGTATTGTTCCCATCCATCCCTGGTGTTAGAAAACCCTTTAGAGCAATACGCAACTGGAACGAAGACCTATATCATATTTTGGTTGACTTAGGATGGCAGAACAACATTTTGAAAATAGTGTTAGGTGATGATAACGTGTGTATAAATAGTTAATAATGCTTAAATCATGATAATCAATGTAATTGCTATGTATATGTGCAATCATGATTTATGATTTTGAAATTTGACACATCATCATGAGAAATAGGGTTAAATCATACTTTAGATAATATTTTCTTATTATCATGATATAATACCTAATGCATGATTAAAAATTGATGAATACATATATTTCATGATCATAATGTGAAATTCACACATATATGTCTTTATGATCATGAGGATTGTTAGGGTGATACTTAACCTTGATAGAATTGCATGAATATAATGGTTAAGTATATACAAATACTTCTAGGATACTTCTCACACTCACTATAGGCTACAATGATTGAAAACTTAGCATGAGTGAGATGTTAGGATGATACAAATGTCCACTAATGCATATGACATTTAGATTGTCATTTAAAGTATCAAAATAGCAATAATAGACCAATCATGAGGAAGACTTATGTTTAATTCATAGACATTTTGCCCAAAGATCATGGTTGAATATTTCATATGTTTTCAAAACAATTTCTTACTTTAAAATCTATGTGTTCATGTTTTGAAATAATTGAATGTCAAACTAGGTGGTAAACTTGATACTAGAATGATCAAAAATCTAGTGATTTTTATAGCTTTTGGATTTTTTGGCAAATCTCGGGAAATATAATGACTTTTCATGAAAAATTATTTTTCATTGATATATACACTTAAAAGAAATATGTTCATCAAATTTCGTGATTTTTCAAATTTTCTAAAATTTTTAATGCATTTTTGAATTTCGTCCCGAAAAATCAGAATTTCTCAAAACAAAGGTGGCGATCGTAGTCCGAACTACTGATCGGGTGGCCCGATATTCAACAAGAAAGGTCGATTTCGATTATTAAACCAAATTTTGGTATTTTCCTTCTATTAGACTTGATGTCATGTGCTTATAACTTAGTATTAATCTTTTTGATAGTGTCAAAGAGGGAGAAAATATTATGTTAAAGTTAATTATGATAGGGAGAGAAATATGTATGGGGAGTTTAATGGATTAAGGGGGAGTTGCATGTTGCTATATCATGTTTATGTTTACATGCTTTCTTACCTTAAAAATTTTTATCAAATGTTTTTACCTAACTTAAACGGATTGCCACACATTAAAAAGGGAGAGATTGTTAGGACAATCTCTTGTCATTATTAGGTTTTGATGTGTGTGACAAAGGATTTAAGTTAGTTTGTTATGTTGATTTGATATGTGCGTTGAAATCGTGCAGGACTTAGTAATTCGCACATGGAGCCGTGACGAGTTTCACATCTCATGACTCAGTCCTTGAGTCGGTGAAGGATAGCTTTGCGGAAGCCGTGCGCTTGGAGTATCTGAGGGACCGCCGGACGAGAAGCTTGGAGTGAAGCCGGAGGAAGTAGACTTCGAGGCAAGAGACGCGAAGAAGCATTGTAGAGCCGTGCGCCTGATGGTGCCGAGGGACGTGGCCGCGAACGAAGAAAACTTCGAAGGCGAGGGACTCCGAGAGATGAAAGTGAGCGAATGTAACCCGGGAATGGGGTAACTCTTAGGTGAAACTTGGCCATTTGGCTAAGTGTCGGATGAGATTTCCGACACCGGCCGATCGCTATGGAATGAATGACAATGATCGCTTTAGTGAACGTGGTTCGACCGTATTCGATCCGTCGTTTTGAGGCCGCGCCGATCGCCATATGTGGGCAATCGATCGCTAAGATCGATCGGGCCGAAAGACATCGACGATCGTCGAAAGGGTTCGCCATTAGACCGCCGTAAGCCGATCGAGCAATGACACGGAGGTAGGAGTCGATCGATGAGGTCCA
Source organism: Wurfbainia villosa (assembly GCA_025175895.1). Taxonomy (NCBI): domain Eukaryota; kingdom Viridiplantae; phylum Streptophyta; class Magnoliopsida; order Zingiberales; family Zingiberaceae; genus Wurfbainia; species Wurfbainia villosa. The sequence goes on from CM046005.1 coordinate 6,082,153, forward strand.
TCGACCGCCAAGTGTTCCGCTGACTACAACGGCCGGATCCGACGCGTTCGAGGTCGCTGAGGCGCAATGATCGCCAAGGGCGCAATGATCGATGATGGCGGCCAACGGGAAGAAAAGCTTCCTCTCTATAAAAAGAGAGGGTGTGGGCTTTTGGATGACTAATGCTCTTACTCCAAATGACCATCCAAGTGCCCCACAAGCTCTAAACTCTTCTTACTTGCTTTTACTTCATTCTTATTGTAAGAAGAGTGATCTTGTTTGTAAAGGTTACCTCCACCTAGCTTGGTGCAAAGGAGAGACCAATAGTGATTGACTTTGGAGGAGTGATTCACCGTGGACGAATCGGACCGTGGATTACCGGCGTAGCCGTGAACCACGTTATACCATAGTGTTAGCGATTGTTTTATTGTTTATCTTTTGCTTTGTCTATTTGTATTTGTATATTCCGCTTGCGCTAATATTTTGTAGACGAGCAATTTACGACATTCATCGTAAGAGGGCTATTCACCCCCCTCTAGTCGGCCGTATCGATCCCCAACACATTGGGCAGTCGAATGATGCTCATCAGTCGACTGATGGGAGTCATCAGTCGACTGATGGCGACGAATCAACCTTTACGCTAGGTCAAAACGGATAAGATTTGACGCGACCACTTCGCGATAAAAATTATACAACTTCGTGATCTGTTCCAAAAAAAGAGGAGACATATTCAGAGGGCAAAATCTATAAAAGGAGGGGTGAATTCCAACTCCAAACATCATCAAGTTTATTCATCAAGTGCTCCTACAACGCCAACGCTCCAACACCGTCATAATACCGACGCGACAACAAGTTCAGATCTTCTTCGTCGGCAACATCTAGTAATATATTTTCATATTGTATTCATTGTTTTTTATTTGTAACGAGGTGAGGTAGGCTTGTTGCCTCATCCTCGTACATTCGGTTTTGTGATCGTTGTCTCCTACCTCAAACGAGGAGGAGACGTTATAGTGCTTTGCCCTCCATACGCGGTCTAGGATCGATAGGACTTTGGAGTAGCAACCGCTGGGTTGTGAACCAAATAAAAATAAACGTGTCTCTTTATTTTCTGCTGCTCTTACTCATTTAATTATCTACTCGAACGAAACGTCGAAAAGATTTACGATCGTTATTCACCCCTCCTCTAGCGACGCTTCTCGATCCAACAATTGGTATCAGAGCGGGGGCGCTAAGATTTGGTGAAACCACCGATCTAGCACGTTTTGGTTTTCTGTTCGTATTTTTCGATTCGTTTTTTTTTAGGTCTTTTTCCTCCCGCACTACTAGTCCAAGACGAAGTCTTGGTACGTTTCTTTTGGTTGTGTGCTTGCAAGTTTTCTCTCTTGGAGTAGCCGACGGTAAAAGGGTCATAACTATTCGCACAAGTGGACTCACATAACGATCTACCTACAAAATCAAAGCTCTCTGAGAGATCTACATTTCTTACCAGGGTTTACCCTTGCGACAAGCTATTTCCAGTCCCAAAATCCAACGTCTAGTACCCTTTCGGGGACATCGAAGGTCGTAAGTTGTTAGTTTCTTATTTTTCACATTTAATTCTGTTTATTTCCTATTTATTTCCCGCATTATTAATCCAAGACCAAATCTTGGAATTCCCTTTGGTTTTTATTCGTGTTTTGCAAGATACTTAATGACTCACATTGAGGGGTATAGCATCACCTGACCTCCGTTCTTTAACGGAGATGATTTTCGTTATTGGAAAGGTCAGATGGAGTGTTTCTTGAAAACACAAGTCGAGACTTGGATAATAATCCAAACCGGCTTTGCTCTACTCACCAATGATCAAGGAGAGCCCTTGGATTTCAACAAGTGGACAAATTCAACCAAGAGGCAAATCGAAGTCGATGCAAGAGCAACCCAAATATTGCAATGCGGCTTGTCCAAGGAGGAAGTCAACCGCATCGGACCATTCATTAGCGCCAAGGACCTATGGAACAAATTAATCGAGCTACACGAAGGAACGTCCGATGCTAAGGTATGTAAACGTGACATTCTTTTCAATAAGTTGTATAACCTTAAGATGCAGGAACACGAGACGGTGATGCAACTACACGCTCGCGTCCAGGACATTGTCAACGACCTGCACACCATCGGACACAAGGTCGAAAACCGTGACCTACTAAGGTACGTTCTTAATTTATTTCCTAGGATTACCTTGTGGGCATCCATGGTCGATGCCTACAAGGTCTCTAAAGATCTTTCGAAGCTTAGGTTAGATGAATTATTTTCCGAGTTTGAACTTCACGAGCAAACTAACATGGTCCGGGTCGAGAGAGGTATTGCTCTACTTGCAGGACAAAGAAGCAAACCATCTACCAGGCAAGAAGATGGACTCGAACCCGATGACGAATTAGAGTCCGAATCCGAAAAGGTGGAAGCAATAGTGAACATAGTGCGGAAGATCGTTCGGAGGGAAAGGAGACTACTAAAGAATCAAAAGAGGGCACAATTCAAATCAAATCAAAAGAAGACTTTTCATGCAACATGAGACAACGAAGAAGGCGGCGACATAGCATGCATGACAAGACCCGAAGAGTCCGAGTCAGAGTTCGAATCCGAATCCAATTACAACACCGACTCCGAACTCGAGGACTACTTCGAGAAACAACTCAAAGCCGGACCGAAAGAGAAAATTAAGGTTAACCGCTCACTAAGTCATACGCTTTATAATACAATTAAAATGCTTAATAGGAAATTAACTAAGTCCGAGTCTAGGGTTGAGTCGTTACTTGAGGAGGTTGAAACCCTCAAGCAAGAGGTTACTCTAACCTCTTCAACTAGTCAAGTTCAAGAGGGAAACTCAACCCAAATTGAAAAACTCGAGGAAGAGAATTCTCTCTTGAAAGACCGAGTTCAAGAGGTTGAGGCTACGTTGGAAAGGTTCATGTTGGGATCTAAGAATCTTAACAGACTACTTGGAACCCAAAGAGTCATGTACAACAAAGTCGGACTCGGATTTAGGTCAACAATTACGAATAAGTCATATATGTCTATCGTAAATCGTAGTCATCAAAGAGTCCAAACATGTGTCCCAAAGGTTTTATTGAATTCACATATAAGGACTAATAAGTTTTGAATTCCCCATGATCAAATTCATTATTTGAATAGACCATATTAGTTCAATGGTCCAGGGGGAGCTAACACTAAAATAGTATACCCGCTTACTTAGCAAAATCATTGAATATTTTACTTTAATTTGTAGAATGGCTAGATAGGAAAAATAGTTAGTCAACTCTTGACAACATAGTATCAGGACGCGGCGAGATGATAGTACGTTAGGGAAACAAAGTCTCGTGTATTCAAGCTAGATAAGGCGTATCTAGCTTGGTGCACTTGACCGAGTGGAACTAGCTGAAGCTACCTCGCCGTATCCTAAACTAGTTAGACCAGGAAGTAACCCTAAGTGACTTAAGTGATATTTTCTTGAATTTGATTTTGTCTAAGGAAGTGGTCGTTGTTCCGATCAAAGAAGACCCCTATGTCTCGCCACGACCTGGAAGTCAATTTATCGAAAAGTTACTTAACGATCTAAAGGTTAAATCCGAATCTAATCCAAGGTTGACTATCTTTAATCAATTTAAAATCATCTCACAAAACATATAAGGTGAACAAATTCTGAGACGCATAGAATGGGTGAGATGTTAAGGATAATTGAAATATAACATCTTCAAAAGACTACTTATTTTCCTAACTATTGTACTTAACAACTCTTAGGCCAAAGTTTAGCGCCCCCTACATCTCTTATACTTCATATATCTGACTAAGGGGAGAGCAAACTAACCCTAAGGGTTATATTACAAACCTTTATATTATTAGTGCAGAGGGACACACCTCAAACCAATCTATCTAACTATTGCCAGACGTATGCTTGGATTCATAGTTGATTTATCTTGATGCATGCATATACCATATTGTTTTTAAACCCCTATTTTATATAACAAACTTCAATTTTACATAACAAACCCCAACATACTTTTTGAATTATGACAAAAGGGGGAGAAGAGCGAAAGTTAAGGGAGAGTAACACAAAATTTATTTAATTTTGAAAACTAAAGTATCTCTTTCAAAACTCACCTAGGGTTAAGGGGAGTTTTGGTTAAGGGGGAGTAACATAAAATTTATTTAATTTTGAAAAATAAAGTATCTCTTTCAAAACTCACCTAGGGTTAAGGGGGAGTTTTGGTTAAGGGGGAGTTTTTGAAAATGACATTCATCATTTACTATACTTGTTTTATGCTTTAATTTCCCTTAACTTTGTGTTGGTTTGCCATATATCAAAAAGGGGAAGATTGTTGGTGCAGGGGCACTAGATAATCGAACCTGTGTTTTGATTATGGCAAAGACACAAAGTTAAGTTTGCATCGTTATCTCACGAGCTAAATCAAGTGTGCAGAAAAGTACTAATGCTGGAGCTGTAGGCTAGCGACACCCGGAGGAAGCCGTGGTGGTCGGGAGACACTCGAGTGATTTCGGAGGGAGCCGAAGGAATTGAGTGGAAGGCCGGAAGCGAGAGCTACAAGGTAAGTATCGAGGAAAGCTCGTGTGAGTGAGAGATGATAAGGTCGTGTCCTCTGTACGGGGACGACCATAGGCGGCGATCCGACTAAGACTTCTTGTGGAAGGTCTAGGTCGAGATCGGACGGTTAGAAACCGTCGTATTTATCATTTTCCGAGCTAACTTCTCACTGCAAGGAAGTGGCTAGATCGCGATCATCGCTAGAACATTCAAGGCCGATCGTGATGCTCATCATCCGATCGATGGAGTCATCATCGTGATCGATGGCGAATCAGTCTTTGCGCTAGGTCAAAGCAGATAAGATTTGATGCGGCCACTTCGCGATAAAAATTATACAACTTCGTGATCTGTTCCAAAAAAAAGAGGAGACATATTCAGAGGGCAAAATCTATAAAAGGAGGGGTAAATTCCAACTCCAAACATCATCAAGTTTATTCATTAAGTGCTCCTGCAATGCCAACGCTCCAACACCGTCATAACGCCGACGCGACAACAAGTTCAGATCTTCTTCGTCGGCAACAACATCTAGTAATATATTTTCATATTGTATTCATTATTTTTATTTGTAACGAGATGAGGTAGGCTTGTTGTCTCATCCTCGTACATTCGATTTTGTGATCGTTGTCTCCTACCTCCAACGAGAAGGAGACGTTATAGTGTTTTGCCCTCCGTACGCGGTCTAGGACCGATAGGGCCTTGGAGTAGCAACTGCTGGGTTGTGAACCAAGTAAAAATAAACGTCTCTTTATTTTTCGCTGCTCTTACTCATTTAATTATCTACTCGAACGAAACGTCGAAAAGATTTACGATTGCTATTCACCCCCCCCTCTAGCGACGCTTCTCGATCCAACAATTGGTATCAGAGCGGGGGCGATAAGATTTGGTGAAACCACCGATCTAGCACGTTTTGATTTTCTGTTCGTATTTTTTGATTCGTATTTTTGTTAGGTCTTTTCCCTCCCGCACTATTAATCCAAGGCGAAGTCTTGGTACGTTTCTTTTGGTTGTGTGCTTGCAAGTTTTCTCTCTTGGAGTAGCCGACGGTAAAAGGGCCATAACTTTTCGTATAAGTGGACTCACATAACGATCTACCTACCAAATCGAAGCTCTCTGAGAGAACTAAATTTTTTACTAGGGTTTACCCTCGTATCAAGCTATTTCCAGCCCCAAAATTCAACGTCTAATACCCTTTCGGGGACATCGAAGGTCGTAAGTTAGTTTTTGTTAGTTTCTTTTTTTTTTTTCAAATTTAATTCTGTTTATTTCCTATTTATTTCCCGCATTACTAATCCAAGACCAAGTCTTGGAATTCCCTTTGGTTTTTCTTCGTGTTTTGCAAGATACTTAATGGCTCACATTGAGGGGTATAGCACCACCCGACCTCCGTTCTTTAACGGAGATGATTTTCGTTATTGGAAAGGTCGGATGGAGTGTTTCTTAAAAACACAAGTCGAGACTTGGATAATAATTCAAACCGGCTTTCCTCTACCCACCAATGATCAAGGAGAGCCCTTGGATTTCAACAAGTGGACAAATGCAACCAAGAGGCAAATCGAAGCCGATGCAAGAGCAACCCAAATATTGCAATGCGGCTTGTCCAAGGAGGAACTCAACCGCATCGGACCATTCATTAGCGCTAAGGATCTATCGAACAAATTAATCGAGCTACACGAAGGAACGTCCGATGCTAAGGTATGTAAACGTGACCTTCTTTTCAATAAGTTGTATAACCTTAAGATGTAGGAACACGAGACGACGACGCAACTACACGCCTGCATCTAGGACATTGTCAACGACCTGCACACCATCGGACACAAGGTCGAAAACCGTGACCTACTAAGGTACGTTCTTAATTCATTTCCTAGGACTACCTTGTGGGCATCCATGGTCAATGCCTACAAGGTCTCTAAGGACCTTTCAAAGCTTAGGTTAGATGAATTATTTTCCGAGTTTGAATTTCACGAGCAAACTAACATGGTCCGGGTCGAGAGAGGTATTGCTCTACTTGCAGGACAAAGAAGCAAGCCACCTACCAGGCAAGAAGATGGACTCGAACCCGACGACGAATTAGAGTCCGAATCCGAAAAGGTGGAAGCAATAGTGAACGTAGTGCGGAAGATCGTTCGGAGGGAAAGGAGGCTACTAAAGAATCAAAAGAAGACACAATTCAAATCAAATCAAAAGAAGACTTTTCATGCAACATGGGACAACGAAGAAGGCGTCGGCATAGCATGCATGGCAAGACCCAAAGAGTCCGAGTCAGAGTCCGAATCCGAATCCAATTACAACATCGACTCCGAACTCGAGGACTACTTCGAGAAGCAACTCAAAGCCGGACCGAAAGAGAAAATTAAGGTTAGTCTCTCACTAATTCATACGCTTTACAATACAATTAAAATGCTTAATAGGAAATTAACTAAGTCCGAGTCTATGGTTGAGTCGTTACTTGAGGAGGTTGAAACCCTCAAGCAAGAGGCTACTCTAACCTCTTCAACTAGTCAAGTTCAAGAGGAAAACTTAACTTAAATTGAAAAACTCGAGGAAGAGAATTCTCTCTTGAAAGACCGAGTTTAAGAGGTTGAGGCTACGTTGGAAAGGTTCACGTTGAGATCTAAGAATCTTAACAGACTACTTGGAACCCAAAGAGCCGTGTACAACAAAGTCGGACTCGGATTTAGGTCAACGACTATGAATATGTCATATATGTCTATCGTAAATCGTAGTTATCAAAGAGTTCAAGCATGGGTCCTAAAAGTTTTATTGAATTCACATATAAGGACTAATAAGTTTTGGATTCCCCATGATCAAATTCATTATTTGAATAGACCATATTAGTTCAATGGTCCAGGGGGAGCTAACACTAAAATAGTATACCCGCTTACTTAGCAAAACCATTAAATATTTTACTTTAATTTGTAGATCGGCTAGATAGGAAAAATAGTTAGTCAACTCTTGACAATATAGTATCATGACGCGGCGAGATGATAGTACGTTAGGGAAACAAAGTCTCGTGTATTCGAGCTAGATAAGGCGTATCTAGTTTGGTGCACTTGACCGAGTGGAACTAGCTAAAGCTACCTCACCGTATCCTAAACTAGTTAGACCAGGAAGTAACCCTAAGTGACTTAAGTGATATTTTCTTGAATTTGGCTTTGTCTAAGGAAGTGGTCGTTGTTCCGATCAAAGAAGACCCCTATGTCTTGCCACGACCTGGAAGTCAATTTCTCGAAAAGTTACTTAACGATCTAAAGGTTAATTCCGAATCTAATCCAAAGTTGACTATCTTTAATCAATTTAAAATCATCTCACAAAACATATAAGGTGAACAAATTCTGAGACACATAGAATGAGTGAGATATTAAGGATAATTGAAATATAACATCTTCAAAAGACTACTTATTTTCCCAACTATTGTACTTAACAACTCTTAGGCCAAAGTTTAGCGCCCCCTACATCTCTTATACTTTATATATCTGACTAAGGGGGAGAGCAAACTAACCCTAAGGGTTATATTACAAACCTTTAGATTATTGGTGCAGAGGGACACACCTCGAACCAATCTATCTAACTACTGTTAGACGCATGTTTGGACTCATAGTTGATTTATCTTGATGCATGCATATACCATATTGTTTTTAAACCGCTATTTTATATAACAAACTTCAATTTTACATAACAAACCCTAACATACTTTTTGAATTATGGCAAAAGGGAGAGAAGAGTGAAAGTTAAGGGGGAGTAACACAAAATTTATTTAATTTTGAAAACTAAAGTATCTCTTTCAAAACTCACCTAGGGTTAAGGGAGAGTTTTGGTTAAGGGGGAGTTTTTGTTAAGGGGGAGTTAAGGGGGAGTAACACAAAATTTATTTAATTTTGAAAACTAAAGTATCTTTTTCAAAACTCACCTAGGGTTAAGGGAGAGTTTTGGTTAAGGGGGAGTTTTTGAAAATGACATTCATCATTTACTATATTTGTTTTATGCTTTAATTTCCCTTAACTTTGTGTTGGTTTGCCATATATCAAAAAGGGGGAGATTGTTGGTGCAGAGACACTAGATAATCGAATTTGTGTTTTGATTATAGCAAAGACACAAAGTTAAGTTTACATCGTTATCTCACGAGCTAAATCGAGTGTGCAGAAAAGTACTAAAGTTGTAGCTGTAGGCTAGCGACACCCGGAGGAAGCCGTGGTGGTCGGGCGACACTTGAGTGACTTCGGAGGGAGCCGAAGGAATTGAGTGGAAGGCCGGAAGCGAGAGCTACAAGGTAAGTATCGAGGAAAGCTCGTGTGAGTGAGAGATGGTAAGGTCGTGTCCTCTGTACGGGGACAACCATAAGTCGCGATCCGACTAAGACTTCTTGTGGAAGGTCTAAGTTGAGATCGGACGGTTAGAAACCGTCGTATTTATCATTTTCCGAGCTAACCTCTCACTGCAGGGAAGTGACCAGGCTAACAGTCGACTGTTGGACATTGGACAGTCGACTGATGCTCATCAGTCGACTGATGGGTGTCATCAATCGACTGATGGCGACGAATCAGCCTTTGCGCTAGGTCAAAACGGATAAGGTTTGACGCGACCACTTCGCGATAAAAATTATACAACTTCGTGATCTGTTCCAAAAAAAGAGGAGACATATTCAGAGGGCAAAATCTATAAAAGGAGGGGTGGATTCCAACTCCAAACATCATCAAGTTTATTCATCAAGTGCTCCTACAACGCCAACGCTCCAACACCATCATAACGCCGACGCGACAACAAGTTCATATCTTCTTCGTCGACAACATCTAGTAATATATTTTTCATATTGTATTCATTGTTTTTATTTGTAACGAGGTGAAGTAGGCTTGTTGCCTCATCCTCGTACATTCGATTTTGTGATCGTTGTCTCCTACCTTCAACGATCAGGAGACGTTATAGTGCTTTGCCCTCCGTACGCGGTCTAGGACTGACAGAGCCTTGGAGTAGCAACTGCTGGATTGTAAACCAAGTAAAAATAAACGTCTCTTTATTTTCCGCTGCTCTTACTCATTTAATTATCTACTCGAACGAAACGTCGAAAAGATTTATAATCGCTATTCACCCCCCCTCTAGCGACGCTTCTCGATCCAACAATCACCTCGTGATCAGTTCTGAAAGGTGAGGAGACTTATTCTGAGGTCAAACTTTATAAAAGGTGAGAGGATTCCAACACAAACATCAATCAAGATTATTCTTAAGTGCTCCTACAACGCCAAAGCTCCAACACCGTCATAATGCCGATGCAACGCCAAGCTTTCATCCTCTTCGTCGGCAACAACAACAAGTAATATCTTTGGTTATTGTATTCTTTGTTTTATTCGTAACAAGGTGAGGTAGGTTTGTTGCCTCATCCTCGTACTTCTGATTTTGTGATCGTTATCTCCTACCTCCAACGAGGAGATTTTATAGTGGATTGCCCCTTCGTACGCGGTCAAGGATCGTGGGGCCTTGGAGTAGCAACCGCTGGATTGTGAACCAAGTAAAAATAAACTTGTCTTTTTTATTTTTTCGCTGTACTTGCTCGTATATCGAACGAACAAAACGAAAAATTTTACGCTCGCTTTTCACCCCCTCTCTAGCGACGCTTCTCGATCCAACACAAACATTGTTTGATGAATGAACGAGAGAAAAAAATATACAAGAAATGTAACTTTCTAAGGATAAAGTAGAGGATTTCGATACCGAATGAACTACAACTAGGGAATCGGAAAGGAAAGTGAACAACGCCATTTTTTAAGGTAAAAAAGATAAAAAGATAAGAGAACTATATGAGTTTTGATTTTCTTATATCTTAAGAGAATACATAGACAACTTAAATAAATATAAATTTTTTATTATTTAAAATTTTTAAATAAAAAATAATAATTTCAAATCGTAAATTGAATCGAGAACTAACGATTCCGAACCATGAATACGATTTTGAATCGTTAATCGAATCATAAATCGTGACTATCTTAGACTGTTAAAAGTAAGGTCAATCTTTTACGAATCATTATTTTTAATTGACGAATCGTCAATTTATAATTATTTAGTTCGGAAAAAAATCCCAAAGATTGGTTGCTCATTATCATTTTGTTTGGTCGTTCTTTTAATTTTGCTTGCAGGCCTGGCTGTATTGACAATTGCTATAAAAAAAACAAAAAAGGTTGCTATTATAAAATATACGTTATTGGATGTCTATTGAATAACCTATATGTTATCATAAAATATTAATATTGTTTAATTTTTTAGATGTCTATAAATATATATCTTTGTAATTTCATATAGATGTAGATATAGATTGAATGAAAGGAATAATATTATTTCTACTTCATTCTCTCAAAAATATTTTTTATTTATTCATATTTTATAACACGTTATCAGTACGAATTTTGCTCAATTTTTATACAAATTCAATATCAAAGTTTATTCTCGGTAATTGCAATTTTGAATTTTCACCATTTTAAAATTTCTACTTCGATAGCATTGCTAGATTTTTCAAAAATATTAGAAAAATAATTATGTGACCTATTGAATATTGTTTTTGATAATATTATATATAGGAATTGATAACTCTTATGATTAATTGTTATTGTCTAGAGTTATTATTAATAATTTTTGATAAATTTGATATAATTATCAAAGTATACATAACTAGTATCAAAATTGATATTTAAAAGTTTCATATTTTTATTTTTTTATTTGGATAAATCAAGAATTTTATCTCGATAATGTTATATTTATAAGTTAGGAATTTGAAAAATCTATTAAATTACACTATTATTTCAAATTTATCAATTTATATTATTATTATCTTTTATAATAATAAAGTGAAGTAGGACATTAGTCTCCTCGTTGAATCATGATGGTAAAATAATATGATTTACCATAAAATATTAAGAACACTTGTTTAAATTTTTTGTTATAATTCTTATTCTATATTATATTATTTTTACTCCTATATAAATCTTATCATAATTTTATGCTTATGTATTAGTATTTTATGGTAAATTTCATCAAACTTAAGTTTGTAGCTCTCAACCTATCGGGAAAAAAATTACTTAACATGGATCCTTAATATTGAAATCTATTTGAATGCAAATGAACTCGGAGAAACAATTAAAGAAAATAATAAAGAGACTTTACAAAATCAAGCTAAGGCAATGATTTTTCTCTGTCATCACCTCCACGAAGATTTGAAAATCGAATATTTAATGGTGAAAGTTCCACTTGAGTTATGAAAAAGTTTAGAGGAAAGGTTTAATCACCAAAAAAGGGTAATACTTCCTAAAGCTCGTTATGATTGGATTCATTTGAGATTTCAATATTTTAAATCTGTGAGTAAATACAATTCAGTCATTTTTAAAATTAGTTCTCAATTAAAATTATGTGGAGAGAATATTTTCGATTATGATATATTAGAGAAAACACTTCGCTTTTCATGCCTCGAATATGCTCCTGCAGCAGCAATATTGAGAGAAGGGTTCGAGAAATATTATGAACTAATTTCTTATTTGCTTGTAATTGAACAAAATAACGAGTTATTAATGAAAAATCATGAATCTCGTTCAACTAGTTCTAGTCCATTCCCTGAAGTGAATGCGACAATTCATAACAATTCTGGACATGGACGAGGATGTGAAAATGATTGTGGACGAGGATGTGGCCATGGTCGTGGTCGTGGTCATGGTCGTGGCTGAAATATTTACCGTAATGATCATAGTGGACTACAAACAACCAGAAGTGGAAATATAATGATAAAAAATAAGAAAAAAATGGATCTAGTCAGAATGTTGAGAATAAATGCTATCGATGTGGGGTGATTGAACATTGGTCACATACCTGTTATACGCTAAAGCATCTTGTCGAGCTTTATCAAATTTCGTTGAAGGAAAATGATAAGAATGTAGAGGCAAATGTCTTATATCAAGATAATGACCCTAATAATGTTTTTGAGGGTTTTGAAAATTTGTCCCAATTAGAAGTTGTGATTTTCTTTAGAATGCTGAATATAGTGATTTTAATTAATGTAATTATTTTTATTTCTCAATATTTATAATAAATTCAAATTTATTGTTAATTTATTTATTTATTTATTTGTTTTTTTTAAGACCTATGAATATTATTGGGTCAAAGATTGAAGATGAAAATCTCTGTCTTATAGACAGTGTAACCACATATACAATTTTCAAAAGTAAAAGATATTTCTCTTATTTTATCATGCAAAAATAAAATGTGAATACTATATATGATAGTGTAACTTTAATCGAAGGCTTCGAAAGAGCAAATATTTTACTACCAGGAGGAACAAATTTCTTGATCAGTAATACATTATATTCACCCAAGTCTCATCGAAATTTATAAAGTTTCAAAGATATTCACTTTAATGGCCAATCATATAGAAACAACTAATATGAGAAATAACGAATATTTGTACATTATTAATGTGGCATAAACAAGTGTTGGAAAGATTATCTATTTTCTCTTCAGACATTTATTATACATACATAAACCAATTGAAATAAATATTGTAGTAAATCAGAAATTTATTAGTCAAAATGAATTCCTTTTATGACATGTTAGATTGGGTCATCCTGGATCTGTAATGATGCGACGAATTATGGAACATTCTTCCGGACATCAATTGAAGAATCAGAAGATTTTTCAATCGAATGAATTCTCATGTGTTGCATGTTATCAAAGCAAATTAATAGTAAATGTGTCACGCCCCGAGAGCATGCCGAGCCGAAAATCAAACGGACGACACCTCCCCTGTACGTAGCAATATTTCGGGTTAATACAAGGCCCGTAGGCCCACAATAACAATAACATAACAAATAAAAACGCAACAACATAACAAAATACAGCGGAAACTAATACAACGACATACCCATAACCCCACATATACAATACATCCACATCATGCATACCGGTATGACTAACACACCATAACCACATACAGTACATCGATAAAATCCGAATCTACAAGTCCACAACACAGTACACTACGAAAACTTTAAATACAATACACGGCGGACGCAAAGCCCAAAACCAATACGGGAGCCTCGGAGGTGAGATGAGATATCAGTCAGCGGTGCTCCAAGCTGTCACGAAGTCTTCTACCTGTTACCTGGGCGACAGAAAACCCAGGGTCCATGCGGGGTGGTGAGTAAAACTCAGCAGGTAATAGAAAAATATGTATATGTCATATCACATGTATTTTCAACAACATACTCTAAAGGTACAACAGGTATATCAGCATAGTATATAAATACAAACATATACCGTCTAACCAAATAAATAACATAAAAATGCAGACATACCTGAAGTCTGCTACGCTATTCTAATCCAACCTGAACATATATCCAACATATATATATATATATATATATATATATATAACAGGAAGAGTAGATCAACTCAATATACTCTAGCTACAGGTCAAAGTATCTAATGGTATGTCCAACCCAGTATTTGACACAATCGTATAACAAATGCTAGAAGCATGCATGAATATGATGTACACCCAAATGCAGCAAACATAGTACAATCAAATGCAACATCACTATAATCATATATATATATATATATACCGCATCTATATATATATTAATCTCAACCATCCATATATATATATATATATATATATATATATGGTAATATACAAAGTGTCATTAGATATGGCAATGCAGCATGCATTGTTGGGGATCGATTGACCGGCTAGAGGGGGGTGAATAGCCCTTTTTCGTTGGATGTCGGACTTTGCTCGTTTTCGTTGCGTTGCTTGTCTACGATTGTTGTTAGCGCAGCGGAAATAATAGAAACAATAATAATACTAACAACAACACAAGCACATGCAATACACACGATATACGTGGTTCGGAACCAAATGGTTCCTACTCCACGGGCAAGCTCCTCGAGCTCTAGTTATGCTCACGGCACTAACTCAAACTCCTTCTCGACAATACGTCGGAGGTGGAGAAACCTCTCACAAGCAATTACAAAGTAATATAGAAATACAAACAAAAATACAAATACAATGCAAAAGAAACTCTTTTCACCGATTGCTTTTGATCACTTGTTTGTTGCTTGCTTTGGTTGGCTCTTGAAGGACTGGAATGCAGTGAATTCCCTCGATAAGCTCCCTTAAAGTCTTTTTGAAATCCTCCAACTCGTGCTCCTTTTATAACCTGCCTCCAGTTGATTGCGCGCCCATCAGTCGACTGATCGTGACCATCAGTCGCCTGGTCCTGTAGCCGTTGTCTCACACCGGCCAGATCCACGTTGGCAACGTTCCAACGGATCACATATCCGATCGTGATGGCACCCGATCGATCATCCATCGATCGAGTGTCGGTCAGTCGACTCCATTACGTGCCGTGCGCAGTGTCATCGATCGATCGCCACCCATTGGCGATCGATGCTCCATCGATCGGCCTCCCATGGCGATCGGTGATCCAACAATCTTGGTTCAATCGAACCTTTGGTCGAACCCACGACCTAGAAGCGATCGGCCGACACCTATGCCGATCGATTGATGTCGGCTAAAACCTCAAACATAACGATGTTTGAGCCTCCGACACTCGATCTTAGCCACTTGGCCAAGTCCACCTTATCCTCATGGAGTTCCCCACCGGCTCTCTTCCCTCGACCTCGTCCCTCGGATCGCCAAGCGCCGCGGCCCATACGCCATCCTTCGCGTCTCATGCCCTAGAAGTATGCTTCCCTTTGGGCTCACTCCATTCGCTCCTGTCCGTGGTCCCTGATGCACCAAGCGCCGCGGCCGCAATGCCATCCTTCACCGACTCAAGGACCCCGAGCCTAGTGAACTTACCAAGTCCTCAAGACTTCCCAAATGCACCAAGCGCACGGCTTCGCAATGCATTTCTCACCAAGCACCAAGCGCACGGCTTCGCAATGCTTTGGATTTTCCCATGCCAAGCACCAAGCTGGACTTTCCCATGACAATCCCATGTCATGAGTTTTGTCTATCATCAAAATACTATCAGGGTACTGCTCGAGTCAAACTCGAGTCAACCTGGGACGATTGCACCAACAATCTCCCCCTTTTTTATGATTGATAAAACTACCATCTCAAGTCTACCAATTCTCCCAAATTGGCAATTCTCATATCCCAATGAGAATTCCAACAAACCCCTAATTGGTAACTTGGTAACTTCTCTCCTTTTTTGACATTACATCAAAAAGGTCCTCCCCAAGGGTATGAATGTCTCATATCCCAATGAGATCTTACAATCTCTCCCTTGGAGGAACACATGTCTACCATCTTTCTAGTGATCCCATATCACTTAAAGAGAGGCAACCCAATTTTCCTCCCATGATGGATACCTCCCCCTAGAGGCTTGCTCCCCCTTGACCATTGCACCAACAATGTCCTTGGAGAGTCCCTAAGCCAATAGGAACATTAACCAAATCAAAATTAAGGCAAAGTTCAACAATGAACTCTCTTTCACCTTAAAATTGATACTCACCCTCAACCCAACTCCTAATCCATATCCAATGGATTTCCACCCTCTCTAATGCTCTCCCAAGCATATCCTAGGGTTAGGAGTGGTTAGGGGACCAAAACATGGCTAAACATGGGCCTAACTATCAAGTTTACCCGAAATCAGCCTGTGCCAGTCGACTCCGTCAGATACCAGTCGACTGGACTTACCATCAGTCGACTGCCATTACAGGCAGTCGACTGATAACTGCATTCTGCAGTTTTCAGTTTCAGAAAATGGATTTTCGAAATCCATAAGTAAATATACATAAGTTTAAAAATCGTGAAATTTCATATGCATATTACTTATCCTAAACACTATGGGTGAAAAATGTTGGAAAATTATTTTACCTATTAAATTATGAGATTGATACAAAGTTCAAAGTTTTAGAAAGGCTTCAATAAAGAGTCATCTTTGTATCATCCCATTCAATGGTGATAGCTATCAAAAGATAGGCTTCACCAAGGTTTTTCAAAATGTTTTCAAAATGTTTTTCAAACCTTTATTTTCTTTTTCCTAAACATCTCACCAATATCTAGATGTGTAAAACACATACAAGTCAAATATCTTAGTGAGATGTGGGGTTTTTGTTCTTTATGTTCTCATGCATATTTCTAGGCAATATTATTTGATTCCTTTCAAATTATGTCATAGTCCTTAACTCCATTTTAATTCATGCATGATGTGATTATGACATAGATATGATATAGATAAAAACATATGCCAAAATCATGATGTCATGGCATGTGAATGAAAATTAAGCATACATGACATACAAACATAAGTCTAAACATTATCATGACATTTTTATAAATAAAAATGAGAATGATGTCATGACATGGCAAAGCAAACAAATCATGGCAAGTAAAGTATACTAAGGTATAGAATACCTAAGTGTTAGAATCAATTTGCCATTTTTAGAGATTAATTCAATTTTGCCTTAATGCCATTCATTTTCCTAATGTGCCAAAAACTCAAAATGGCACACCAATATCTCTAAGACCTAATTGTGCCAATTTAAATCATTTTAAACTTCTCAAGCATATTGGCACATCCTAATGTGTCAACTCTTCTATGGTTAGGTTAACTACCCATCCATTTAGGGTTGACACACCCTAATCCATTTAGCGTGAATCGATCACGCTTTTAGGAACCCAATACCTATTGGAGCTCATTGGGTTAACAAGGTATTCCCTAGGGATAACCTCCCTAGATACCTTTCTAATGACCCTTTTTGGTTTTAAAACCATAGTCTTTTGGGTCTTACTTGGGTCAACTCTAGAGGTGACTCCTCCATTGACCTTCTTAGTGGCCTTCTTGGTTTTTCTTAAGTCCTTGGCCACTAAACATACACCATGGCTAGACTTAGGGATAACTTCCCCCTTAGCCTTGGTTTTTCTAGACCTAGATGTTGTTCCATAATTAAATGAAACATTATGGTAGGACATAGGTTTGTGACCCAAACCCTTCTTGCCCTTAGATATTTCTTGTCTTCTAGGTCTTGACTTTTGAGAATTTGACCCCTTAACCGAATTTGATATTATTGCTAGGGTCTTTTCCAATTTTTCTAGCCTTGACCTCAAAGCTTGGTTCTCCACCACTAATTTCCTCAATTTTGAATTTTCATTAGATTTTTGAGGAATGTTCTTCTTCTTAGGCATGTGCCTACCCTTCTTAGGGTTAATGCCTAGATGGTTTTCAACTCTCCTAATGGACTCTTTTGGTAAAATAGGTCTTGTGTTTTGAGTCCTAGGTTTATCCTTAGTTAGTTCCACATGCTTGGCACCTAGGCAAACATATTTATTTCTCCTAGCATGCTTTTCATTTATAATTGCAAGTGAACTAAAATAATTCTTAGCATGCTTTTTAACCCTAGAAATTGAAGGTGCATTATTTAAATTTACCTTAGGGTTAGCTTGGGAAGCTCCCCCTACATGAGTCACACCTTCTTGCCTTTTCTTCCTTCCCCTAGGGCATTGACTTCGGTAGTGTCCATTTTGATTGCATTTGAAGCACACAATGTGCTCTTTGCTCTTGATTTTGGGAACACCGGCATCCTTTGACTTTGAGTTGACTTTTGGTCTTGATGCCTTTTCCTTAGCCAATTTAGGGCATTTGCTCTTATAATGCCCTTTCTCCCTACACTCAAAGCATATTATATGATTTTTATTTAAAATGATAACACTTGAGTTACCTAGGGAGGTGATGGAGGCCTCTTCATGATCTTCACTTCTCCCGGATGTGGATGCTTCTTGTTCTTGCTCCGGGATGGAAGATTGTCTTTCCTCCCCCTCAATGCTAGAGGTGGAGGTCTCCATCTAATCATCAACATCATCAAGTGTTGTGGGTGCTTCTTCTTCGGCATTCTCCTCTACTTGTGCCGATTGGGAATTTTCTTGGAATTTCATTATTTTCTCCCACAATTCCTTCGCATCCCTATTGTCACCCAATCTAGATCAAATAGTGTTAGGTAATAAATCACTAAGTAATTTTATTACCTCAAAATTTGTCTTGAAATCCTTAATTTGGTCTTGGGTCCACCTTGACTTCTCAATTTGCTTGTTGTATTTGTCCCTAGGCATCTCAAAATCGTTTTCTACAATAATCATATAATTAAAATTGGTTTCGAGATATACCTCCATCCGTTTCCTCCACCAAGCAAAATCTCCATCGAATTTCGGTGGACGGATGAAGCCGTCCATTTGTAGTGCTCTCGTGGCGGTTAGTCCTTGAAGAGCGACCTTCGGCTCTGATACCACTTGTTGGGGATCGATTGGCCGGCTAGAGGGGGGTGAATAGTCCTCTTTCGTTAGATGTCGGACTTTGCTCGTTTTCGTTGCGTTGCTTGTCTACGATTGTTGTTAGCACAGCGGAAATAATAGAAACAATAATAATACTAACAACAACACAAGCACATGCAATACACACGATATACGTGGTTCGGAACCAAATGGTTCCTACTCCACGGGCAAGCTCCTCGAGCTCTAGTTATGCTCACGACACTAACTCAAACTCCTTCTCGACAACACGTCGGAGGTGGAGAAACTTCTCACAAGAAATTACAAAGTAATATAGAAATACAAACAAGAATACAAATACAATGCAAAAGAAACTCTTTTCACCGATTGCTTTTGATCACTTGTTTGTTGCTTGCTTTGGTTGGCTCTTGAAGGACTGGAATGCAGCAGCAATTCCCCTCCAATAGCTCCCTTAAAGTCTTTTTGAAATCCTCCAACTCGTGCTCCTTTTATAACCTGCATCAAGTTGTTTTCGTGCCCATCAGTCGACTGATCGTGACCATCAGTCGACTGGTCCTGTAGCCGTTGTCTCACAACGGCCAGATCCACGTTGGCAAAGTTCCAACGGATCACACATCAGTCGACTGATCATCCATCAGTCGAGTGTCCAGTCGAGTCGACTCCATTCGCGTCTGCGGTGTCATCACGACCGCCACCCATTGGCAATGATCGATGCTCCCATCGATCGCCTCCCATGGCAGTCGACTGATCCAACCAATCTTGGTTCAGTCGAACACTGGTCGAACCCAACGACCTAGAGCAGTCGACTGACACCTATGCCAGTCGACTGATGTCAGCTAAAACCTCAAACATAACGATGTTTGAGCCTCCGACACTCAGTTTTAGCCACTTGGCCAAGTCCACCTTATCCCTCATGGAGTTCCCCACCGAAGCTCTCTTCCCTCGGCCTACGTCCCTCGGATGCGCCAAGCGCACAGCTTCGGAACGCCATCCTTCGCGTCTCATGCCCTAGAAGTATGCTTCCCTTTGGGCTCACTCCATTCGCTCCCCGTCCGACGGTCCCTTGGATGCACCAAGCGCACGACTTCGCAATGTCATCCTTCACCGACTCAAGGACCCCGAGCCTAGTGAACTTACCAAGTCCTCAAGACTTCCCAAATGCACCAAGCGCACGGCTTCGCAATGCATTTCTCACCAAGCACCAAGCGCACGGCTTCGCAATGCTTTGGATTTTCCCATGCCAAGCACCAAGCTGGACTTTCCCATGACAATCTCATGTCATGAGTTTTGTCTATCATCAAAATACTATCAGGGTACTGCTCGAGTCAAACTCGAGTCAACCTGGGACGATTGCACCAACAATCTCCCAACATGCATGGTCATGTCTGCTCACCCCTACTCGCTACCACGATCCCAGTGTGGCCTAGGTGGCACGACATGACAATTGTCCCAACTTACACCAATCACTGCTATAAAGTGGTCGAGTGGGCAGTATGATCAAGTAGCATATGAGCGTAAAGAGCTCGCTACACAACGGGGGTCTCTACTGCTGGTCACTCTGACTAACACTACCAATGAGTGGTCGAATACCACGCACCCAGGACAACTGCACGCAACTCCAACTACCACCGTCTATAGTGGTAGAGTGCGACACAACAGATGCTCTGCCCTCGCACCAGTTACTCTTCGGGGAGTGCTCTGGGAGACAAGATGACTAACGACTCTCTCAACCCCAAGGGAGACTATGTCGTCAGAACGCATGCATATGACATGAGTATGCTGTCACTCATACAACCATCTACCACAGACTCTCTGTTCAATAGAGAGTCGTACCCATCTGATCAATACACTCTCTATCCTGTAGAGAGTCGTACTCAACTGATCGACGGACTCTCTATCCTGTAGAGAGTCGTACTCGACTGATCGACAAACTCTCTATTCTGTAGAGAGTCGTACTCGACTGATCATAACTCTCTCTCCAATAGAGAGTCGTACTCAACTGATCGACGCACTCTCTATCCAATAGAGAGTCGTACTCGACTGATCAACGCACTCTCTATCCGATAGAGAGTCGTACTCGACTAATCATACCAAGCTGGGACCACTGGTCCGCAGCGACACACTAATCACCCTTCACTTAACCATTACACAACTCATGGTTGGTAACCGTATGCAACATACAGGTATTGGAAGTAAATCCTACATTTAGGGCATTACCTACCCACAAATGACCTTTTTGTCAATTTATAAATTGGGTCATCACCCGTACTGACATTTACACCCTACTAAACATCTAGGTCAATTTACATCACATCTATAACTCCTAAATCTTGATAGGGTATATGTGATATAAACAATTGAGCATAAATAAATCCAACAATAAGTTCAAGCATACGATAATAAGAGCAGGGTCAAGGTAATATGAACACCTAACATGCTCATATCTAGGACTAAATTTGAATGCAATACATCTACCCGGACTAGGTAGGAAATTACCCACCTGTTGAGAAACTCATATGAAGGATCTTCGCGTCCAAGAATTTGATCTCGATTCAACATCCTGCACACAACATAGAACATAATTAAATTCTATCGTACATCGAATGATTGAATTGAATTCTATATCGATCATTATATACAAATCAATTGTCTCGATACTAATTAAAGTCTCGATCACACCTCCAACATCACTTCGGCTATATCACCGTAAGTATACCCACTAGATCCAATTAATAATTCACAATAACCCAAATCAACACTGTAAACATGAACAACTCATCCATAACTATTAATCATCGAGTCAATACTAGCTCAACTATAACGTAGTATACATCCATATAATTAATCTTCTATTAACAACAAATCCATCACAAGATTAGTTTAATCACAACGATAGTGATATACATTCATAAATTATTCAAACTCAACTCACCTTGCCTAGACTCACTCTACAACTTCTTGTTCCACCATAGGAAATATCGATCTATATGATTCAAATGCGCGAAGGCAACAACCCATCTGATGTAGATCGTGCTAAAAATCATCATGTCCGAAAACTCTTTCTCAATTCAACTACCTGTGACCAAACACTAACATAATCAAATCAGAGGAATAAGGATCTAACTCGATCTTAATAAACGATCAATTAACCAAATCACCAACCATTCATTAATTCTCCAACCATATCATTACCAGATCAAAGATTAACTTGATCACAACTCCCACAGTCCCATTGTTACACTTACAGAACCTCACTGTCCCTTTTTCGACTATTCACAGCCACACCTTCATCGTTGGCATAGCTTCACAGCCAAGAACAAAGCATCACCACCATTTACAGTCACTCACAGTGATTCACAATCGTCTTCAATTCCAATCACAGTCGAAATTCTCAACAACACATCACAGCCAAGGCACAAAGCCCTCTCAACCGACCAACACCCCCATTCGCAGCCAAAATCCCTCGGCAAACAACCTTCCCTCCTCCCTTGTTTTGTTCACCGGCAGAGACACCTGCTGCCCTATCACCAGTCCGACAAAGCCACACCTTCATAGGCGGCACTCTCCTTGATCACAATCGTATAGCCGACAATCCCCCCTGCTCACAGCCGTCCAACCTCCAACTCACAGCCTCCCCCCCCCCCCCAAATTCACATCACACGACAATTAACCGAACCAAAACAACATCTTATGAAAAAGTAGAAGATAGTTTGAGATATACCTGTGATTGGCATCTCCCAACTTGCTCAGTTCATCGGAACCGCTCCTTGGGGGCGACCACTGCGATTCACGTGAAAAACCATAAGTTGAGATGGAAAGGATCGACTGGAAACCAACTAAGAAACGTGCCCTAACCTTACTCCGGCGACCACCCTGTGACTCGCGGCGGCAACTCTGTCGCAGCGATCACGCCGTCGATCACTCCCCCAAAGGTGTTGTCGAGAGCTAGGGGAAGAGGGATCGGCCTGCCCTCCCACCAGATCTCCCACCGAGAGAAGGAACTCCGCCTCTGGTCGATTTGGAGACGAAGGGAGACGCGATCAATTACATGTGATGAAGGAGAGGAAAGTGAGAGGAAAAGAAGCGGCTTGAGAAAGAAACGGAAAGATTTGGTCTAATTAACCCATTTAATACCTCATAGAAGATAGCCTAAACAGGCTTTATAAAAGCATGTTCATTTTATGCCCATGAAATATCCATAAAACATCCGTTTAAATCCAGAAAAATTTCTAAAAATTCCTGAAAAATTTCACAAGATATTTTATCGATTACCGAGGAATTTTTTTTTGGTATTTTACATTCTCCCCCACTAATAAAAATTTGGTCCCCAAATTTCGTACTAACATGCAAAAATTACTTCAAGCAAGCTTCCGAAAGGACCACACACATTCTTCAAGTGAACAGATGAGGATATCAAGCTCGGATAGTATCTTTCAGCTTCCACATAGCCTCTTCAACCATATGATATTGTCATCCCACCTTTACTAGTCGGATGATTTTGTTCCGCAACTGTCGCTCCTTGTGACTAAGAATCCACACCGGGATCTCCTCATAAGTCGCATTCGCCTAGAGTGATTTCGGAACCTCTTTCAGAACATGGTCAGATCGCGGCGCGTATTTCCCTAGCATAGAACATGAAATACGTTATGAACACCCGCAAGTGTCGGAGGTAAAGTCAATCGATAAGTTACACCTCCATAATCCACGACACATGATCTGAATAGATCCTCCAACGTCTAAATGATACACTCAGACTGTTCATCTGTCTGCGGGTGAAATGTTGCACTAAGCCGAAGCTCTGTGCCCATAGTCTGGTGCAGACTCTGTCAAAATCGCGAGGTAAATCATGAATCTCTATCCGATATGATACTTAAAAGTACCCTACGCAATCTGATAATTTCTCAGCAGTACAACTCTGCCAGACGATCCTATGGGTACGACCCACGAATAGGAAGGAAATGAGTTGATTTGGTTAGTTGATCCACAATCACCCAAATCGCATCACGACCTTTACGGGTTCTAGGCAATCCCGTAACGCAGTCGGTAGTGATATGCTCCCACTTCCATTTCGGAATCGAAATTTTCTAGAGCAATCCATCGAGTTTTTGATGTTCAGCCTTCACCTACTGGCATACTAAACATCGAGCAGCAAAATCTGCTATAGCTCTCTTTATACCATTTCACCAGTATAAACGTTTCAACTCCAAGTACCACCAGGGTACATAGCCCATCTCGAATGATGTGCTATCTGTAACGACTCTTCCATGATTGGTCATGTCCTAACACACTATCCTTATCAGAGAAGGAGAATTATCTTCTCAAAAGAGAAGTCCATCAACCTTCCAAGATACACTCCACACACACTGTAAGTGCATGAAAGACTATAGCAATCAATCTCCCTTGTTGCAATTGTTCGGCGCTCGACCCAACTCCATTGTAGCTACCCAGTAGCTTGTTAAATTCAATGAGCACTTCTGCTCCATACAACTACAAATACAGATAATAACTACTAAAGTCACGTCATGTATATGACAGACTATCTCGTAGTTTTTTAACTGACGCAGACATAAGATATGCCTCATTAAACTACATCGGAATCGTTCCGATCCCTGAAACGACGCATCTGCGTACATCATCCTTTTTATCCACTCCGGAAGGATTAACTAATACTCGTGTAAAAGTTAACCGCCGTCTAGGTCTTGTAACTGATTTCACCAGCTTTTGACTAAATGATTTCCAACATCACCTCTATCAAACAAGTATGTGGTATAGTAATGCTAAGACATTCTATCCACATCTACAATACTAACCAAAACATACAAGGCAAACCACCATCTACGGTGGTCGAGTGCGCAACTCCAATTACCACAATCAACAGTGGCCAGGTTACGCAATTCCAACAACTACAAAAGGATCTAATCGTGTTCAGGATACACGATTCTCAAATCCAGTGACGACTAAATCGTTAATTAGTCTAGCAACTTAATCAAAACTCATACAATTCATACTAAGTATGAAATTGTCGTCCTCCATACACCTGCATCCTGTTTACTCTAAGTTGATGATATATCAATCATCACAACGACTATGATAATTGTATGACACCATGTCACTACAATATCAACACTCCAGTCGTAAACCAATCCTAGAGTACACACAGGTGTCTTTCACTGATCTAAATAGATCATTTATCCCCAACGAAGGATATTCATTTACAACAACTACTGTATTCATCATCGATAATTGATGCATACTTTCAAAGGTTCATTTCTCTTTCAATAAAGAGTTCTGAATCTTCTCAAGGAGAAATACTGGGATAGATAAATATCCCCTCCAACATCTCCTATAATCGCAACTCACGTTCTTCCAATTCTTTTATAGTGTTTAACAACACTGATATCAACAAAAATATCACTCGATATGTGATCTTCGATACCGAACTATTTTCGCAATCATTTCGATCGCCTACTCCACTTGCCTAAACAACGGCAAGGCTAAGAGTTCATCCGCAACTACATCCGAATACTCTCAGATTATACACACATTCGAGATACATATCATATCATAATCTTAACAACTTGACCATCGGTAAGGATATGTCTACAGTAAAAGTATGTATATCAAAGTCTAAGGACCTCCCTTGACTTCTTAATCGTTGGTCCACTTCTCACCTGACGGTAGAGATACCACCGACCTACAAGTCGATGTAAAGGACTCTTCCAATCCAAACAAAGAATGTTCTAGACTAAGATACTCGTAAACTATAAGTATCTTTCAATATATTAACTCAGAGGGTAAACTAGAGTAATACCCTGGACGATCAAATATCGGTCGATCCAATCCAAAGGCTCCATGCAGGTCTCGGCCTTTCTCCGAAGAGAATAAGATCAGATCCAACAGCCTGCGATAAAGCGATCGCATTTCTGCGATGAATGGTCCAAGGATTTTTCCTAGATCATCCCATCCCATCTCTAAATCCTACGAGCTGCAACTGTAGAATACAAAAATAGATACGACCATCGTCGTATACTCTCTCTTCTGCACTAATCAAATCATATCTGGGGGTAACTGTTGTTGTCTGCATGAGTCTTCCACAATGTCTTCTGCTGATACATCTGCTGTCGAGATGGTGCATCACCTTCCCGGAATATCTCGGATAGTCTTCAACTGAGTCTTCTAGGTACACCTCCTCCACTGTACTGGTTGCTCAACAATAGCAACAGCTGAACTACTCCAACAGATAATCTGGCTTCACGTGTCTTCGTGATCTGCACTGCATGCACACAATCTCTTTGGAGTCTTTGTTCTGATTTTGCTGATATCCACGAGAACATCCTGATGATCTGCGGCTGGTCTTCTATAATCGAAACATGGCTCGACGCCTATGCTCTGATCTTACTCCTTTATCCAACAGTCGGAGACTTCTGACTCTAATAAGTTGACCTGCAATAGTTGCTTACCGGTCTCCAACTCTTAAACTCTTATACGGAGTCATTTTTAAACTCCTGTCTCAATCCAATGTCTTTCGGTAAGATCTGGTAGAAGATCCCGTCATCTTAATCCAACAGTAAGCCAACAATCGTAGGTGGCTTAAAATATCCATTCATCTTCTTGAGCTATTAGGTGGTCGTAACCTCTGTAAGTCTCACGACTCTGCACAGTACACTATTACTAACTAATCACCCTTTCTTGAAGCTCAAGAATTCCTTACAATGTGTCACTAAAAGTGACACGGGGAAATACACTCTTCCAACATCACTAATCCATGATCAAGTGATATATTATTTTTCGAAGATTATTTTCTGCATTTATCACCAAATATCGGCTTAATCCCGATAATGGTATGCAAACAACTCTTCTTTCTCGGTATAATATGAGTTAAGTACTCAAAAGTACTCTCAAAGTTATACATCTCAGTACGAATAACTCAGGGATAAAATCCCTATGAAACACCGTAATCTAGCCTGCCGCTATCTGTATCACAATAGTCTACAAGTCTGTTCATTACCCACAGGTAATGATCCGACTAGCACAGTTAGTGGAAATCTCTAAGACTGTAGTATCTGATTTTCATAATAAATGTGACGACTTGGCCCCTGTTTTCTGACTCGGTATCAGTTGGCTCTCAGAGGTAAATCACCTTCTCGACACAGGTTCAAAACTCACAGACTCAACAGGTTACGAATAATAACCAACACACTACAAGTTATTCCCTGGTATAAGCATCTAAATGCATAGCCAACATAACCGAGAGTATAAACCCTAAAGGTCACTCCGGTTGGTCGCCTCGGTGGATGACCCCTACTACAAGTCTGCACAGGTGTCATAACTATATTGTATACACCTACTGATCAAGTTTAGATAAATATCTACTAAACCATAAGTTTATCAGGAATTCTTACCTCGTGCTGCTTGGAGCTCAGGCCGCTGTCCATCTCATCTCAAAAAAATCAAAACCGAATAAATCGACTCCCGAGAATCCAAGACTCAACACAAAAACAACATTGTATGGCATCGCAGAACCTAGGGCCCGAGAGCATGTCGAGCCGAAAATCAAACGGA
Organism: Wurfbainia villosa; assembly: GCA_025175895.1. Taxonomy (NCBI): domain Eukaryota; kingdom Viridiplantae; phylum Streptophyta; class Magnoliopsida; order Zingiberales; family Zingiberaceae; genus Wurfbainia; species Wurfbainia villosa. The sequence continues at coordinate 6,109,536 of CM046005.1, forward strand.
CGACACCTTCCCTGTACCCAGCAACATTTCGGGTTAATACAAGACCCGTAGGCCCACAATAACAATAACATAACAAATAAAAACACAACATAACGAAATACAGCGGAAACTAATACGACATACCCATAACCCCACATATACAATACATCCACATCATGCATACCGGTATGACTAACACACCACAACTACATACAGTACATCGACAAAATCCGAATCTACAAGTCCACAATACAGTACACTACGAAAACTTCAAATACAATACACGGCGGACACAAAGCCCAAAACCAATACGGGAGTCTCGGAGGTGAGATGAGATGTCAGCCAGCAGACTAAGTCACACGAAGTCTTCTAATTACTGGCTGAGAAAACCTGTGGTCCGTAGGTGGTGAGTAAAACTCAGCAGGTAATAGAAAAACATGTATATATGTCATATCACATGTATTTTCAACAACATACTCTAAAGGTACAATGTATATCAAAGATAGTATATAAATATAAGCATATACCGTCTAACCAAATAAACAACATAAAAGATATACTCAAGTTCAACAAGCATTCGATCTAACTCAACATATATCCAATATATATATATATATATATATATATATATATATATATATATATATATATATATATATATATATATATATATATATATATATATATATATATATATATATATATATATATATAACAGGAAGAGTAGATCAACTCACAATATACTCTAGCTATAGGTCAAGGTATTTAATGGTCTGTCCAACCCATACCAGTATCCGACACAATCGTATAACAAATGCTAGAAGCATGCATGAATATGATGTACACCCAAATGCAGCAATCATAGTACAATCAAATGCAACATCACTATAATCATATATATATATACCGCATCTATATATATATTAATCTCAATCATCCATATATGTATCTATATATGGTAATATGCAAAGTGTCATCAGATACGACAATGCAGCATGCATGGTCATGCCTGCTCACCCCTACTCGCTACCACGATCCCAGTGTGGCCTAGGTGGCACGACATGACAACTGTCCCAACTTACACCAACCACTGCTATAGAGTGGTCGAGTGGGCAGTATGATCAAGTAGCTGTAGGGAATTGTCGTATGCCTAATGGCATATGCGCAACGGAAAATAGGATCCCTTCCAAGTGATCCATGCGAAAGCAAACTCGTATAAAATAAATTTTTCTAAACCAAGCCTATCTTATAGGAGAGTTCTACCTTTGTTGCGTGCCCTTTGCAATCCCGCTTTTCCTTTCGATTTGTTGGATCTTTAGCACGTTCAAGTGTCCGTGCCTCTATACGTATCCACACGAGCACGCTCTTGTCTCACAAAAGAAAACTAGAGGAGCTCTCCTTTACTTCTTGCTAGAGAAGTCCCTAAAGGAGAGGAAGCTAGGGAAAAGAGAAGGGAAGAAGAAGACTACTCTTCTTGCTACTCACAAAAACCCACACAACAATAAGCTCTCAAGCTCTCTCCAAGCCTCAAGCTCCCAACAACCACACTCCACAACCACAACAACAATTGCTATGGAATGGCCGGCCACTTCATGGTCTTTTATAGGGTTGGAAAAACCCTTTCACCTCCTACCATTCAATGCAATCCATTGCATTGGGACATTTGTTTGGCCGGCCACTTAAGGAGACAAAACCATTTTGTTTCCTTCCACCTTATCTAGCTTAGGTGGATACTTAGGTGGCATGCTTATGTGGCATGCTTATGTGGCATTCATGCATGTTGAATTAATCTTATTAATTCAATTAAGCTTATGTTATCATATTGAATTAATCTTATTAATTCAATTAAGCTTATGTTATCATATTGAATTAATCTTATTAAATCAATAAGGTAACATATTGAATTAATCTCATTAAATCAATTAGCTAAAATTCTCATTAAGCTTAAAGTCCAAAAACCATTTTGTACTTAAGCTTATTCCCATATTATTCTAGTCAAACTAGAATACTCTAATTCCTCTAATTGTCATGCTCTTTGTGTGTGACCCTATAGGCTCTCATAACGTTGGCAGTGGACCTAAACTCTTTTAGATACACAAGCAATGAGCGGCATCTAGCAATACATCATTGCTACCCAAGTTACGAGATAAGTCAAGATCCGACTAACCTTTCCGTGACTACTATAATATATGATCGTGTACTTCTATCCTTGATATCAGATTGATCAATGAGGCATAGACCGTGTCATCCTCGATCAATCTATGTGTTTCTTGATCCCTGAGTAAACTAACTCAAACAAATGAGCTCAATATCTCATATTGACTCATTCGAGCATGGCCATGCGTTTTAGTAGTTCTACTCAATCAAGGGGCCCACCGATATCACTCCCGTCATATGGAAGGGATAGATCTCATCTACATCACTCACATCCCTCCGCATAATTTGTTACATACCCAGTAATCGCCTTTATGGTCCACCCTGTTACGGGTGACGTTTGACGATACCAAAGTACATAACTCCTTATGTAGGGAACCGTAGTGACTTCAGGTCTGAGGACTATTCATACCAATAGTCACATGAGAAAGTTTATGACACTCATATAATGATCCATGAAACTTTCTCATGGCGGGTCGATCAAAGATATATTCTCCAATATATACCCATGTGTCAACTTGATATCATATATCCATGACTTGTGAGATCAAGTCATCAATTGACCTACATGCTAGTCTTTATGTATTAATATTGCCCTTGCATATTAATACTCGACTAGGAACATTTAGGAAAGTGTTCTCTACAGCCTCTCATAATCAATTCTGCCAATTGATGTGCTGTAGATAAGAACCTACTTTTCTAGGGCATTATTATATTTAAATTAGCTGTCACAAGCAAGATGTAAATATAATAACCAATCCTTTGCCTTTATAGAATATGATACAAAATGTTCCCTATTCAACCATCACATGATTGGTTCTAGGGCTTTAACTAACAATCTCCCACTAGCACTAGTACCAATCACTATGATATCTAATACCTAGTGACCTAGTGTGACCATCATGCTTCCTCGTGCCAAAGCCTCGGTCAATGGATCTGCGATGTTAGCTTCACTTCAGATCAGATATCCTCACATCTCCTCTATCGATGATCTCTCGAATGAGATGGAAGCGCCGCAAGATATGTTTGGTCCGCGATGTGATCGAGGTTCCTTAGCTCGTGCAATAGCCCCATTGTTGTCACAATAGAGGTCTATTGGATCGCAATGCTTAGGAACTACCCCAAGTTCATCGATGAACTTCATGAGCCAAACAGCCTCCTTTCACGCATCGATCGCAATATACTGGCTCATTGTAGAATCGAATCGTGTCTCGCCAACTCTTCCAAATACTCCACCATTCGTGCAAAACACGCACTCCGATTGCGATCTATAGTCATCCTTGTCTGCTTTGGAAGCTTGCATCATCGTAACCCTTTACGCTTAGCTCCTCATTGCCTCCAATATCGGAAATATTCTTTCGTTCTTCGTAAGTACTTAAGAATATTTTGATCGCTATCCAAAGGACTTTCACCGATCGGATCGTATCTACTCGCCATGCTCAAAGCATACGAGACGCACGAGCATAAAGCATGGCGCATATGATAGACCCTATAGCCGATGCATAAGGGATCTTATCCATGCGATCTCTCTCCTCCTTAGAAGAGGGACATTGAGTCTTCGAAGACTCACACCATGTGATAAAGGCGTAAACCCTTTCTTAGAATTTTGCATAGCAAAACGATCTAGCACTTTATCAATGTATGATCGACTTAGGCCAAGTAATCTTCTAGATCTATCTCTATAGATCTTGATGCCTAGAATATAGGCAAACTTACCTAAGTCCTTCATCGAGAAACAATTCCTAACCACATCTTCACAGATCGGAGTGAGGGAATATCATTTCCGATGAGAAGTATGTCATCTACATACAAGACAAGAAATACAATCAGGTTCTACTATTTCTCTTGTAGACACAAGGCTCATCTTCATTTTTGATGAAACCAAACTCTTTGATTGCATCATCGAATCAAGATTCCAGAGAGGCTTGCTTTAGTCCATAAATGGACCTTGCAGCATACCTTTCCAGATGCTTTGATTTTCAAAACCCTCGGTTGTGTCATGTACACATCCTCGAGTAGCTTTCCATTCGTAAAAGCGGTTTTGACATCCATCCGCCAGATCTCATAATCATGGTAGGTCATAATAGCAAGTATGATCCGAATGGATTTAAGCATCGCAATCGTGAAAAGGTTTCTTCATAGTCAATACCATGAATTTGTTTGAACTTTAGCCACCAATCTACCTTTATAGGTATGCTTATTACCATCCATGTCGGTCCTTTACTTTAAAGACCCACTTACACCCAATGGGTTTTACCCTTCGTGGATCAACCAAAGTCCATACTTGGTTAGTGTACATGGATTCCATTTCGGATCTCATGGCCTCTAGCCATTTCTCGGAATCTGGGCTCATCATAGCTTCTTGATAGGATGTAGGCTCGTCAAGATCGACAAGCAATACTTCACCGTTGTCAGTCAAGAGAAAAGAATATCTCTCAGGTTGACGACGGATCCTATTAGATCTACGAAGAGGTTGGTCTACTTGAACAGGTGTTTGCTCCACAACTCTTTGGGCAACAAATTCCTCATCCACAACACTTTGTGGTGCCTGTTCATTTTCCATCGAAGCCTTAGTGTTATCATCATCTTGAACTTCTTCAAGATGAATTTTACTCCCACTAGTATTTCTAGAAATAAATTCTCTTTCTAGAAAGACAGCATTTCTGGCAACAAACACCTTGCCAAGTGTGGGATTGTAAAAGTAATATCCCTTAATTTCCTTGGGATATCCTACAAAATAACACTTATCTGATTTGGGTCCTTGTTTATCTGAGACTTGACGCCTAACGAAGCTTCACAACCCCAAATCTTTATAAAAGACATTTTGGGACTCTTCCCGGTCCATATCGTATATGGTGTCTTTTCTACTTTGATGGAACGCGATTAAGTGTGAAAGCGGCTGTCTCTAGAGCTAAACCCCAAAAGGAAGTAGGTAGATCAGTCTGGCTCATCATTGATCGTACCATATCTAATAGAGTACGATTTCTCCTCTCAGATACACCATTCCATTGTGGTGTTCCAGGGAGTGAGTTGGGATATTATCCCACACTCACCAGTGATCACGAAACTCGACTAAGGTATTCACCACCTCGATCCGATCAAGTAGCTTAACACGCTTACCAAGTTGGTTTTGTACTTCATTCTTGAATTCTTGAACTTTTCAAAGGATTCGACTTATGTCTCATCAAATATAAGTAGCCAAATCTACTCATCATCGCTGAAAGTAATAAAGTACTTATAGCCTCCTCGCTTCGACATTGAAAGGGCCACATACATCGATATGTATGAGTCCTAACAAACTCCGCTTCTCTCGCCATGTCCACTAAATGGAGTTTTAGTCATCTTTCCTAAAGACAAGACTTCGATACCTCATATGATTCAAAATCAAATGAGTCCAATAATCCATCTTTATGGAGTTGGGATATGCGTTTTCATTTATGTGACCTAGGCGCAAGCTGCGAGATATGTCCGTTCAAATCATTCGATTTGAACCGTTTGGTATTTACGTTATAAATTGGGTTAGCTAAATCTAGAACATAGAGACCATTCATAAGTGGTGCATTACAATAGAACATTTCATTTAAATAAATGGAACAACATTTGTCCTTTATTATAAAAGAAAAGTTTTTCTTGTCTAAACAAGATACAGAAATTATGTTCTTTGTTAATGCGGGTACATAGAAGCACTCCTCTAGTTCTAAGATAAGTCCAGTGGGCAAAGACAAAGAATATGTTCCTACAGCTACAGCAGCAACTTTTGCGCCATTGCCTACTCGTATGTCCACTTCACCCTTTGCCATTATTCTACTATTTCTCAGTCCCTGCACATTAGTACAAATGTGAGATGCACATCCGGTATCTAATACCCATGTAGAAGAAATAGATAGATTAACTTCTATAACGTGTATACCTGAGGCAGAAGTCCCACTTCTCTTGTTCTTTACTTCCTCAAGGTAGACTTTCAGCTGCCTAAAGGTCCACCTCACCGAATGGAAGCAGCCCCTTCCTTAGGTACTTTACCTTTACCCTTCAAGTGGATGAATTGGCCTTGCCTTTGGCTTGGGTCTTACCCTTGCCTTTGCGCTACCTTTGTCCTTCTTGACCATTAGTACATTACTAACTTTCTTCTTGAGTTAGAAGCTTCTCAACATGCCGAGAATCTCGTGCAAAGGTTTATCAATTTCATTCATGTTATAATTCATGACGAATTGATTGTATGCTTCCTAAACGATTGCAGGATAACATCGGGCCAATTCTTGGCTCTGGAAAACCTAGTCTTTCAAGGTTCTCAACGCATCTAATCATTTTGAGTACGTGAGTTCCTACAGTGTTCCTTCTTGCATCTTGCATGCAAAAAGAGCCTTAGACACTTCAAAACGCTCGTGCCTAGCTTGTCCTTGATATAGTTGTTTCAAATGCTCAACCATATCATAGGCATCCATGTTCTCATGTTGCTTCTCAAGCTCAGAGTTCATGGTGGCAAGCATAAGACATGACACATCTAATCGCCATCTTGATGCTTCTTATAAGCATCCTTTTCAAAGACGAGTGGCCGTAGGGGCTGTATTTCAGGTAGCCGCTTCTAGGACATATAGTTTGCGTTCTTGCTTGAGGATAATCCTCAAGTTCCTATACCAGTCAAGAAAGTTTGCTCCATTAAGCTTGTCCTTCTCAAGGACAGATCGCAAGTTGAGGGGGTGTGTCGTGTTAGATGACATGGTGATCTACAACATTAAAATGCAAAGTTAAGTATCATACCTAAATCATTTAATTAGGCCTTTAATTAAATGAGGCTCCCACTAAATTCTCATAGCTACTATTTAGCTATAAATTTATATGGGATAAAGATCCACATCATAATTCGTCTTGAGTTAGCTTTGGCTAATCGCCCAAGACGTAGTATAATTAGGTAGGCAATCTTTTGCCAATTACATCTGATGTAACTCTTTAATAGCTTTGGTTAAGTTTTAGATTAGTTTAGTGTTTATTCCTAAACCAGCTTCCAGGCTGTGGCGAGGCACAGGGGCCTTCTTGGATATCGGAGCAACGACCACTTCTAAGACAAAGCTGATGTTCGGAAATCACACAAAACTAATGTTAACACTTATGTTCAAAGCTAATATATGCCTCTACTTTCTTAACCAATTAAGAAAACACTTAATTAAGTCTTAACCAAGACTGATAGCGGGACATCACGATTGTCCACTCGCACCCCTCCAAGATAAAATGCATTGCTTTGCTTTGGCAAACCCAATAACAAATGATCGAGGAAGTAGTGAGTACCAACTTTGGTAGGCATATCGTTTAGACTTATTAAGAAATAAACATGTATCATATACATATTTAGCATACATCACATATAAGCTAAACTAATCATGCATCACATACAAGCTAAACTAACATGCATCACATACATATTAAACTAACGTGTCATGGTTATGGCTCTACAATCTTCTCAAGCCAATGAAAAGATTGATTGGTCAACCTAGGGATAGCATCTTCTCCTAAGTGCTTCCTTTTGGTTGTCTTGTGTGTTGACTTCCTCCTTGTAACCTCATCTTCCAATGGACCCTCCATCCTTGTTTTGTACATTACAAAAGGAGAAATACTCGAGTTACATTCGAGTCTAAAACTAATTTTACAACACGAATATTAGGAGAAAGGCACGACACGCAGGCCGTATTAAGAATTACAACACACAATCACAAACTTTTTGGGACTAGGCCATAACCATGCACCATGTCATTTTAACTTTTAAAAGACATTGGATATTTTATTATGTTTGAAAATTTGCTAATGCAATTATCAACTCATAATAAAATTTATCCTACTTCTATATCACATATAAAATAGAGAAAACCTATTTTTATACGATCTTTCGCAAGTGGCTCTGATACCACTGTAGGGAATTGTCGTATGCCTAATGGCATATGCGCAACGGAAAATAGGATCCCTTCCAAGTGATCCATGCGAAAGCAAACTCGTATAAAATAAATTTCTCTAAACCAAGCCTATCTTATAGGAGAGTTCTACCTTTGTTGCGTGCCCTTTGCAATCCCGCTTTTCCTTTCGGTTTGTTGGATCTTTAGCACGTTCAAGTGTCCGTGCCTCTATACGTATCCACACGAGCACGCTCTTGTCTCACAAAAGAAAACTAGAGGAGCTCTCCTTTACTTCTTGCTAGAGAAGTCCCTAAAGGAGAGGAAACTAGGGAAAAGAGAAGGGAAGAAGAAGACTACTCTTCTTGCTACTCACAAAAAGCCACACAACAATAAGCTCTCAAGCTCTCTCCAAGCCTCAAGCTCCCAACAACCACACTCCACAACCACAACAACAATTGCTATGGAATGGCCGGCCACTTCATGGTCTTTTATAGGGTTGGAAAAACCCTTTCACCTCCTACCATTCAATGCAATCCATTGCATTGGGACATTTGTTTGGCCGGCCACTTAAGGAGACAAAACCATTTTGTTTCCTTCCACCTTATCTAGCTTAGGTGGATGCTTAGGTGGCATGCTTATGTGGCATGCTTATGTGGCATTCATGCATGTTGAATTAATCTTATTAATTCAATTGCTTATGTTATCATATTGAATTAATCTTATTAATTCAATTAAGCTTATGTTATCATATTGAATTAATCTTATTAAATCAATAAGGTAACATATTGAATTAATCTCATTAAATCAATTAGCTAAATTATTAAGCTTAAAGTCCAAAAACCATTTTGTACTTAAGCTTATTCCCATATTATTCTAGTCAAACTAGAATACTCTAATTCCTCTAATTATCATGCTCTTTGTGTGTGACCCTATAGGCTCTCATAACGCTGGCGTGGACCTAAACTCTTTAGATACACAAGCAATGAGCGCATCTAGCAATACATCATTGCTACCTGTTACGAGATAAGTCAAGATCCGACTAACCTTCCGTGACTACTATAATATATGACCTTGTCCTTCTATCCTTGATATCGATTGATCAATGAGGCATAGACCGTGTCATCCTCGATCAATCTATGTGTTTCTGATCCCCGAGTAAACTAACTCAAACAAATGAGCTCAATATCTCATATTGACTCATTCGAGCATGGCCATGCGCTTTAGTAGTTCTACTCAATCAAGGGGCCCACCGATATCACTCTGGCCATATGGAAGGGATAGATCCCATCTACATCACTCACATCCCTCCGCATAATTTGTTACATACCCAAGAATCGCTTTTATGGTCCACCCGCTACATGTGACGCTTGACGATACCAAAGTACATAACTCCTTATGTAGGGAACCGTAGTGACTTCGTGTCTAAGGACTATTCATACCAATAGTCACATGAGAAAGTCGAGACACTCATATAACGCATCCAGCAACTTTCTCATGGCGGGTCAGTTCAGTATATATTCTCCAATATATACCCATGTGTCAACTTGATATCATATATCCATGACTTGTGAGATCAAGTCATCAATTGACCTACATGCTAGTCTTTATGTATTAATATTGCCCTTGCATATTAATACTCGACTAGGAACATTTAGGAAAGTGTTCTCTACAGCCTCTCATAATCAATTCTGCCAATTGATGTGCTGTAGATAAGAACCTACTTTTCTAGGGCATTATTATATTTAAATTAGCTGGCACAAGCAAGATGTAAATATAATAACCAATCCTTTGCCTTTATAGAATATGATACAAAATGTTCCCTATTCAACCATCACATGATTGGTTCTAGGGCTTTAACTAACAGTAGCATATGAGCGTAAAGAGCTCGCTACACAACGGGGGTCCCTACTGTTGGTCACTCCAACTAACACTACCAATGAGTGGTCGAATACCACGCACCCAGGACAACTGCACGCAACTCCAACTACCACCGTCTATAGTGGTAGAGTGCGACAATGCTCTCACGCCTCACACACCGATTACTCTGGGAGTGCTCGGGAGGCAAGATGACTAACGACTCTCTCAACCCCAAGGGAGACTATGTCGGAATGCATGCATATGACATGAGTATCACACCGTGACAACCATCTACCACGGACTCTCTCAATAGAGAGTCGCACTCCATCCGATCAATACACTCTCTATCATGAGAGTCGTAACTAATTGATCGATGGACTCTATCTGTAGAGAGTCGTACTCGATCGATCGACAAACTCTATTCTCAGAGAGAGTCGTGACTGATCGATCATAACTCTCTCTCCAATAGAGAGTCGTACTCGACTGATCGACGCACTCTCTATCCAATAGAGAGTCGTACTCGACTGATCAACGCACTCTCTATCCGATAGAGAGTCGTACTCGACTAATCATATTAAGCTGGGACCACCGGTCCGCAACGACACACTAATCACCCTTCACTTAACTATTACACAACTCATGGTTGGTAACAATATGCAACATACAGGTATTGGAAGTAAATCCTACATTTAGGGCATTACCTATCCACAAATGACCTTTTTGCCAATTTATAAATTGGGTCATCACCCGTACTGACATTTACACCCTACTAAACATCTAGGTCAATTTACATCACATCTATAACTCCTAAATCTTGATAGGGTATATGTGATATAAACAATTGAGCATAAATAAATCCAACAATAAGTTCAAGCATACGATAATAAGAGCAGGGTCAAGGTAATATGAACACCTAACATGCTCATATCTAAGAATAAATCTGAATGCAATATATCTACCCGGACCAGGTAGGAAATTACCCACCTATTGAGAAGCTCATATCAAGGATCTTCACGTCTAAGAATTTGATCTCGATTCAACATCCTGCACACAACATAGAACATAATTAAGTTCTATCGTACATCGAATGATTGAATTGAATCCTATATCGATCATTATATACAAATCAATTGTCTCGATACTAATTAAAGTCTCGATCACACCTCCAACATCACTTCGGCTATATCACCGTAAGTATACCCACTAGATCCAATTAATAATTCACAATAACCCAAATCAACACTGTAAACATGAACAACTCATCCATAACTATTAATCATCGAGTCAATACTAGCTCAACTATAACGTAGTATACATCCATATAATTAATCTTCTATTAACAACAAATCCATCACAAGATCAGTTTAATCACAATGATAGTGATATACATTCATAAATTATCCAAACTCAACTCACCTTGCCTAGACTCACTCTACAGCTTCTTGTTCCACCATAGGAAACACCGATCTATATGATTCAAATGCGTGGAGGCAACAACCCATCTGATGTAGATCGTGCTGAAAATCATCATGTTCGAAAACTCTTTCTCAATTCAACTACCTGTGACCAAACACTAACATAATCAAATCGGAGGAATAAGGATCTAACCCGATCTTAATAAACGATCAATTAACCAAATCACCAACCATTCATTACTCCTAGCAATACGTAATAGATCAAAGCTTACTGATCCCATTGTTACACTTACAGAACCTCACTGCCCCTTTTTCGACTATTCACAACCACACCTTCATCGTCGGCATAGCTTCACAGCCAAGAACAAAGCATCACCACCATTTACAGTCACTCACAGTGATTCACAATCGTCCTCAATTTCAATCGCAGTCGAAATTCTCAACAACACATCACAGCCAAGGCACAAAGCCCTCTCAACCGACCAACACCCCCATTCGCAGCCAAAATCCCTCGACAAACAACCTTCCCTCCTCCCTTGTTCTGTTCACCGGTAGAGACACCTGCTACCCTATCACCAGTCCGACAAAGCCACACCTTCATAGGCGACACTCTCCTTGATCACAATCGTATAACCGACAATTCCTCCTGCTCACAGTCGTCCAACCTCCAACTCACAGCCCCCCCCCCCCAAATTCACATCACACGACAATTAACCAAACCAAAACATCTTATGAAAAAACAGAAGATAGTTTGAGATATACCTGTGATTGGCATCTCCCAACTTGCTCAGTTCATCGGAACCGCTCCTCTGGGCGAAGCGACCACCCGTAGTGACGTCGTTGGGCTATTCACGTGAAAAACCATAAGTTGAGATGGAAAGGATCGACTGGAAACCAACCAAGAAACGTGCCCTAACCTTACTCCGGCGACCACCCTGTGACCCGCGGCGGCAGCTATGTCGCAGCGATCACGCCGTCGATCGACTCCCCCAAAGGTGTTGTCGAGAGCTCGGGGAAGAGGGATCGGCCTGCCCTCCCACCAGATCTCCCACCGAGAGAAGGAACTCCGCCTCTAGTCGATTTGGAGATGAAGGGGAGACGATTGGCTACAGCGCGCGGTGAAGGAGAGGAAAAGAAGCGGCTTGAGAAAGAAACGGAAAGATTTGGTCTAATTAACCCATTTAATACCTCATAGAAGATAGCCTAAACAGGCTTTATAAAAGTCTGTTCATTTTATTCCCATGAAATATCCATAAAATACTCGTTTAAATCCAAAAAAAATTCTAAAAATTCCTGAAAAATTTCACAAGATATTTTATCAATTACCGAGGAATATTTTTTCGGTATTTTACAAAAGGTCTCACCGAGTAAGATTGAATTTGAATGTCCTACATTTTAAAATCAGATTCAAGGTGATATATGTGGACCAATTCACCCACCATATAAACCATTTAGATATTTTATGGTTTTAATAGATGCATCACATGTGTTCTTATTATCAACTCGAAATCTGGCGTTTTCGAGATTACTTGCTCAAATAATTCGATTACGTACACATTTTCCTGATTATCCTATCAAAATAATTCGCCTTGATAATGTAGGAGAGTTTACTTCTTAAGCATTTAATGACTATTACATGTCTATTGGTATAAAGATTGAACATCCTGTAGCTTATGTTCATACTCAAAATGGTCTAGCAGAGTCATTTATTGAACGCCTTCAATTAATAGCAAGTCCATTATTATTGAAATCCAAGTTTCCTATTCATGCTTGGGGACATGCAATCTTACATGCAGCAACACTAGTTTGCATCCAACCCACTAATTCTCAAGCATCCCCTTTCCAATTAGTCTCTGGAAGAGAACTTAATATCTCTCATTTACGAACCTTTGAATGTGCAGTTTATGTCCCCATTGCTCCTTCTCATAGAACAAAAATGGGGTCTCAAAGAAAATTAGATATTTATATTGGTTTTGATTATCAGTCCATTATCAAATATCTTGAACCCATGACAGAAGATATTTTTACTGCTAAATTTCTTGATTGTCGATTTGATGAAGTATTTTTTTCAACTTTAGAATGTAATAATACTAATAAAGAAAAGATAGAAAAATAGATTATATGGAGTAATTCATCCTTATGTCATTTTGATTCTCGCACAAAACAATGTGAACTAGAAGTTCAACGGATCATTCATTTGCAACAGATTGCAAATCAATTGTCAGATAATTTCTCTGATCCAAAGCGAGTAACAAAATCATATATTCCAGTAGAAAATGCTTCTATTAGAATTGATATCTTTGAAAGACCTCTCTCAACAAATGAACCTAAATCATACCTGAAGCGTGGAAGACCAACAGATTCTAAAGATAAAACCCTCGAAAGAAAAAGGGAACACATGAACAAATTGATCATCTAGAAAAAGAAAATAAGTCGATCCAAGAAGAAAAACTTCCAGAAGAAATTGAAATAGATAATTAAGAAATATCGATAAATTACATTTCTACAATGAAAATATGGGATCGAACAAATACAAATATTGATGATATATTTGTATATAATGTGACAAATGATATTTTGAGTGAAAATAAGGATTTTGAACTCATGACTTTAAAGGAATGTCAATTAAGATAAGATTGGTCAAAATGGAAAGAAACAATTCAAACAGAATTAATATCTCTCTCTAAACATGAGGTTTTTGGGTCTATTGTCAAAACACCTAAAGATGTTAAACCAATATGATATAAATGGGTATTCATACGAAAAAGAAATGAGAAAAATGAGATTGTGTGATATAAAGTCCGACTAGTTGCACAAGATTTTTCGCAACAATCTGGAATTGATTATGAAGAAACATATTCTCTTGTAATGGATGTTATTACTTTTCGTTATCTTATTAGTTTAATAGCACAGAAAATACTTAATGCAGATGATGGATGTCGTTATAGCATATTTATATGGTGCACTAGATAATGACATATATATGAAAGTCTCAGAATGACTGAAGATTTCAAAAACATACAATTCTTGAGAATTATTTTCTATTAGATTACAAAGATCTTTGTATGGTTTAAAGCAATCTGGACGAATGTGGTATAATCGTCTTAGTGAATATTTACTAAAAGATGATTATACAAATAACCATATTTGTCCATGTATTTTTATAAAGAAGTTTGGACATGGTTTTGTAATAATCACTGTTTATGTTAATGACTTAAATATTATTGGCTCTCCTGAAGAGATCTCTAATGCAATAAACTATTTAAAGAAAGAGTTTGAAATGAAAGATCTTGGTAAAACTAAATTTTGTCTCGGCCTGCAGTTCGAGTACTTAAAGAATAGAATTTTTGTTCATCATCAACTTATACTGAGAAAATTTTAAAACGATTTAATATGAACAATTCATATTCATTAACCAATCCAATGGTAGTTCGGTCACTTGATATATAAAAGGATCCTTTCCGTCCTCGAGATGAAAATGAGAAAATTCTTGATCCTGAAGTGTCATACTTAAGTGCAATTTGTGCTTTAATGTACCTTGCTAATAATACCCAACTTGATATTGCTTTCGCTGTAAATTTATTAGCAAAATATAGTTCTGCTCCAACCAGAAGGCATTGGAACAGAATTAAATATATTTTTTGATATCTCCGTGGGACAATTGATATGGATCTATTCTACCCATATGAACTAAATGCACAATTAATTGGGTATGCAGATGTAGGATATTTATCAGATCCATACAAAACTAGGTCACCAACGGGATATGTATTTATATATAGTGGCACAGCAATATCTTGGAGATCTATGAAACAAACTATAACAGCTACCTCATCAAATCATGCTGAAATAATTACAATTCATGAGGCAAGTCGTGAATGTATATGGTTTAGAGCAATGACTAATTATATTCAGGAATCATGTGGTTTGTTAATAAACAAGAAGACTCCAACGATACTTCATGAAGATAATGCTGCTTGCATAACCTAATTAAAAGGTGGATATATCAAAGGTGATAGGACGAAATATCTCTCTAAAATTATTTTTCACACATGATTTAATACAGAGTGGAGACATTGATGTACATAAAATTCAATCAAGTGAGAATCCTACAGATTTATTTACAAAATTAGTATCCACGACAACATTTGAAAAATTGATCCATAAGATTGGAATGCATTATTATAGAGATATTAAGTAATGTCCTTAATAAGGGGGAGTATTATATCGAAATACATGTATAAAGAAGGATGTACTCTTTTTCCTTCACTAGGATTTTGATTCCACTGGATTTTTCCCTAATAAGATTTTAACGAAGCATATTCTTTATATAATATACATTCAAGGAGGAGTATTATAAAATATACGTTATTGGATGTCTATTAAGTAATCTATACGTTATCATAAAATATTAATGTCGTTTCATTCTCAAATATATATAAATATATATCTTTATAATTGCATATAGATATAGATTGAACGAAAGGAATAATATTATTCCTACTCCATTTCCTCATAAATATCTTTTATATAATCATATTTTATAACAGTTGCATATATTTTTTTAGTTTTTAATTAAAAGTTTATTTTAACATGTCTATGCACATGTTTTCAATACAGTAGTATAAAAAAAATATTAACCCACACTATGAGGGTCCTCCTTCATTAGTTCTATCGTGATAAAAGAGAGATTAATTTTTATTTGTAGCACAATTAGTTAGTACAGTGGAGAGTGAGACACTCCGATTCATATTTTCATCCATTAGTGGAGATCGATTTTTGCTCACTGTGCATATTGTACTAATCAATATGCCATATACGTGTAGACCATATGTTTTCAATACACATCATTTAATCGTGACATGTCGATTCACATTTTTTTTAATGAATCATGCACTGCGTGAACAATTCAATGAAAAATATTTATAAATTTTAAAACTATTAAAATTTCTTATTAAGATTATAATAGATTTATTAAAAAAAACAATCAGTCGACGCATTAAGGTAGGAATGAAATTTAAAAAGAAAATACTTGATTATGGAATGAGTATGCAATATAATTTTTGTCTCATCCTATGTAAATCAAGAAAGAGAGTTTTGTCTCCACGGGGATGGTGCGATGGTAAGACAGGAGGTTGCTTGTAGAATGGGCAAGAGTCGATTCCAAATGAGGGGTTTAAAATCCCTCCTGACTTCAGATGACCCCTCTCTATCTTGCCACCGTGTCAAGGGACCTCGTCTCCTGCGATTTATCTCTCTCTCGCTGTAACCCTGGGACGGGTGGCAGGGGATTATTAGTTGGACAAATTTCCAACTTTTGCAAAAGAAAGAGAGTTTTAACACGATAATAAAATTTGTTAATTTTGAAATCACATATTTTGAATTGTGAAAAAAATAGTTAGCATGATCAGGCCAATGACATTAATTATGTCAATCAAGAAAAACATTTCTGATGAAATTCACCTAGATGAGTTAGGTAATTTTTTTTTTATAATTAACACTGAGTATTTAAATTTTTCGTCCAACTAATTCTAAATCCAATCTGACTCTGTAAAAATTTGTTATTGACATAAATTCTTTAGCTACGTTCCTAAGAATAACTGTTTTATTTATTTATTTATATTCTGTTATGCAGGTGGCAAAAAATGGCTCCATCAGCACATGAATTTATTAATAATAAAAAAATAATACATTAACATCAATTTTTCCTACACTTGTACAAACCAGCAATAACAAAACACATCGTAATCGATAAATATTTCAGTTAGACGATGTAAAATGATGATAAATATATACATCAAATAAGAAAGAAAAAGATAAAAAAAAAATTGATTAATAATAATAAAATAAGATAAAATTTATTTAAGTATAGATAATGATATAGTAGAGAATAGAGTCTAATGACGTGGAAAGATTTATATAATTGATCTCCTCTAGTAAGATAAAATTTAATTGTTGTTGTACACATTTTTGAAAGGACGAAATAGTACAAACTACTGATTATAATCATAAAACTTAAATTTCCTAAATTTAACAGTAAAAACGCTTACAATATAAATATTGGGAGGTGAGATTTGGTATGAACAGATTCATCCCCTGCAATCTGATCCTCAGCTTAATATTGCTTGTCCAAGGTCGACCTGCGTGTCTTCCTTTTCCTCTAGGAGTAGCTCAAAGGCAAAGACAGCAATGAGCTGAGATTGCAAATCATAAACAATGTAGCTAGGTTTCTAAAGTTGTACTTGGTGCTGGATGGACAGAATCTGGCTGCTAACACCAACACCTGCATGAAAGAGGCCTTAGATGAAGATGTCTTATATGTGGCAGTAGGAACAATCGAGTACAAAACAAATAGATAATTGCTCGGAAAAACTAGGAAGGGACAGAAACCAGATTTGAATCACTGAAATATGTTTGGTTAGCAAAGTATAACAGATCTAACTGATGTAGAGCTATGAAGGGAACTTTGTTTTTGCGTATTCTTCACGTTGATATTTGAAAGTTATAGCATTAGAAATTTTACAAGTGTAAAGTCTCTATCTTCTATAGTAGCTCTAGATAAACTTGTCATTTTCAATATGGCCTTTACATATGCCATTTACAAATTATATCTTATTAATTGATAAGAATACAAATAAAATAACTCGAAGTTTGAATTGTAGAGGAAAATTATAAAAAACTAAATCTTTTAAGTTAAAGTAAAAGGAGAATAATAGGTTTTCCTAAGTAAACAAGCCCTCTTATGGTATGTTCACTTGGAAGGATCAACTAATGAGGAAAGAAAAGAATGAGAGAAGGGTGATGGAGTTTAAATTAGAAAAAAAAAATCCAATTTAGAAGGCTTAGAGCTGAAGTTTTAATTTTTTTTTCTTTGTTTTAAAAATTGTTCTATAAAATCACTTGCATTGTATATCGGACCCGGTGGAAGGCAACTTGAGATTCATAACAATCAAGTTTTATCCTACTAGGTGGGATCGACTATATGAATCTTTTTACATCATTAGACTCTATCTCCTACTATATCATCATCTATACTTAAATAAATTTTTATCTTGTTTTATTGTTATCAACCATGTTTTTTTTTGTCTTTTTTTTTTCTTTTTTGATGTGTGTATTTATCATAGTTTCACATCGTCTAACTGGAATATTTATTGGTTGTCTAAGTATATATTCATACCATCTTAAACGTGTCTCTCGGAGTTTTTCCTCAATAGATGCAACTCCAACTTTCTCTTTAATGTTCTCATTTCTTATTCTGTCCATCCTCATATGTTCATATCCACTTTAACATCCTCATCTCTGTAACTCTCTATTCATGTGATCGAGTCGTAGTCTAATATTCAGCACTATATTACATAGCAGGTCTAACTGTCATTTTGTATAACTTCCCTTTAAATTTTAAAGATACTTTACAATCATATAAAACACTTGATGTTCTCCTTCATTTCAACCATTCTGCTTATATTTTATATAAGATATCTCTCTCAATTCTTTCATTGTCTTACAAAAATAATCTTAAATACTTAAAGCTCTTAGTTCTAGATAACTCATTATCTCCTATCTTAATATTTGTTTCATTACGTCTAATATTACTAAATTTAAATTTTATATATATATATATATATATATATATATATATATATATATATTAAAAAAAGTTAAAAAAAACATTATGCATAGTGTAGTTTTTTTTTTAACAAGATAAAGATAATGATTGTAGTGCTTGAACTCACGATATACACCGGCGTCATCCTAAAAGCTGAGCCAGTAATTGTTGTGCCAAGGATGCTACAGAAGTAACATGCTTAACACGCCTAAGAAATTTTGGAGTAAATCCAAGTTTATACGTGCTAAAACACAGAAAATATAAAGATGAAAATTTTACACCCTCTGGTCAATTGAAAAAAAAAAACTCAAATAGACCATGTGCTAGAAGAGGAAAAAAATTCAAGTAATGCATATATAATTTAGGTGGCGTTTGGTTGATGAATTTGGAATGAGGGAATGGAAATGGAAATCATATCAAATGTTTGGTTAGTGGTTTTAGAAAGGAGGGTTTGGGAATAAATTCTGAATAATTGAGAATCGACAAAACTCATCTCACATGAGGTGTTTGGGTTTCATTCTCGTTCGTCGTCGTCCGTCGCTTGCTCGACGGTCGTTGACCGCCATCGGTTACGGCTGTCGGCCGACCGTCACCGCTGCCGGGCCGATCGTCGGCCGTCACGCCGATCGCCGACCGCCACGCCGGCCATCATCAGAAAAATATCGGAAAAAATAATAATAATAATAAAAAAATTATATTCCTCGTTAATTGATGAATTATCTTGTGGAATTTTTTTAGGAGTTTTTAGAAATTTTTCTAGCATTGAATGGAGTTCATATGATCGATTAGGAGGAAGATTAAGGTTTAAATTGAGGATTTGGGTTAGACTTGAGCTAGCTCAATGTATTGACCAGTTTTAAACAAAACGCTCGAACTCGACCCGTATAAACCGTTTCTTTTTTTTTTCGTTCGTTTTCTCCCCGAGCCCCCTTTTTTTTCCCAATCGGTGCGATTCTTCTTCTTCCCGACTTCTCACGCGCAGCGGTAGATCTCGCCGGGTGATCTCCACCTCACGCTGCCGCCGCCGCCGCCGCCACACTCGAAGCTCGCCTCGCCGCCGCCATGTCGGGAGTCGACTCGCTGCTGTCGCCGCGGGCGATGCGTGGTCGCCTCGATCTCGACGACGCCTCCGCTGCCGCTTTCTCTCGCTCGCCACGCCACGCCGCCGCGATCCTCTTCAACGCCGATGCTTCCTTTCTCGATCGAGCCGGAGCGATCTGCTACCAACCGCCTCCATTGATCCAAGTAGCCGCAAGCTCAAATCGACAAGATCTTGATCATCGCCACCTCTCGATCCTTCTTCGTCTCCACTCACGCCAGCAGTCTTCCTACGCTGTCAAGGTCCCTCGGTGGTTGGTGCCATGTCGGCAGATGCCGCTGCTAGCGGTTCTGTTGGGAGACCTAGCCGGAGGGAAGAGCATCGATTGAAGCTCTACCCGACGTGATCCGACCGAGTGCTCATCTGGAGCAGGGAGATCGACAACGGTTGTGTTGCGGTTGGATTGGGAGTCACCTCTGCCGATTGATGAGGGAGCTAGGTAAGTTGAATCTCTCCTTGTTTTGGGACGAGATATGAGATTTTGATTTCGATCTCGTGGTTCCATTGGGTTGCAGCAGGTGTTTGGGAAGATGCTTCACAATCTCTGTCGAAGTTAGGGCAGCAAGGGGTTCGCCGGTGAACAGGGGATCACCATCGAAATTGGGTAAGTCGAGGCTATCCTTCATCGCTGATCGGAGTTTTGTGATGGTCCCTGATGCTGTGGTGGTTGTTGTTAACTGGATTTGATTTGGAGTTAATTGTTCTTTAGGGATGAGCATTCTGATGGCAGTTGGGATTTTGGATTTGGTTTCCTTGTGTGTTGTGGTGTTCCGGTGAGCAGATGAAGAAATATAAGGGCAGTTGGGGGAAAACGGCTGCAGCTGTGTCTTCATTTCCTTTTTATCGCGAGCTGTTATTCTGCGATCTTTGTAATGACAAGCTTCTAATATGGATGGGCAACTACGATCAGGATCTCCATGGTTCTGTGAGCTGAGGATTGAAGTTGGGGTAAGTTCTGTATTGATCTATAGATGCTGTCAGATTTCTAAATTATAAATTTGGTAAAAAGGTCCTCTGTAGATAAGTATGACCCTAAATGTAGAACTCGTTCCATACCTATATGTTGCATATTTATTTACCAACCACGGGTTGTGTAAATAGTCAGGTGAGTCGTGGACAGTGTGTCGCTACGGACCGATGGTCCTAGCTTGTCAGGATCAGATGAGTATGACTCTCTACAGGGTAGAGAGTGTACTGATCAATTGGGTGTGACTCTTTGTTGAACAGAGAGTCTAGGGTAGATGTTCTGTATGTGAGACAGTACCCTCATGTCATTGCATGTATACTGACGACATCGTCTCCCCTTGGGGTTGAGAGAGAGTCGTCAGTCATCCTGCCTCCCAGGTTACTTCCAGAGGAGTAACTGGTGTGAGGGCATAGCATTTGTTGTACCGCACTCTACCATTATTGACGATGGTTGTTGGAGTTGCGTGCAGTTGTCCTGGGTGTGTGGCACTCGACCGCTCATTGGCAGTGTCAGTCGGAGTGGCCAGCAGCAGGGACCCCTGTTGCGTAGCGAGCTACTTACGCTCATATGCTACTTGATCATACTACCCAACTCGGTCACTCGAGAGTGGTGGCGGCTGAAGTCGGGATAGTTGTCATGTTGTGCCACCTAGGCCACACTGGGGTCGTGGTAGCGAGTAGGGGTGAGCAGGCATGACCATGCATGTTGCATTGCCGTATCATACGGTGTTTTGCATATGATTATATATATATATATACATATCTGCTTGTATATATATATATATATATATGGATGATGGTGATTAGTATACATACAGATACAATCTATATGTATACTCACTTTGATGATGCATTTGTATGTACTATGCTTGTTGCATTTGTTTGTACATATTCATACATGCTATTGCATATTCCTGTATGGTAGTAGGTTGATATTTGTATACCTATCGGATATTCACAGTGATACCCTTGACTCAGGTTAGGATATTGTGTTAATACTATACTGTTATACCCTATGATGTGATTATATGTCCAGGTTGGATCATGATAGAGTAGCTGACTGCCAGGTATGTCAGCATCGTTGATGTTCAGTTTATTTAGTATATGCATGCATATCTATAGTTATGCTGATGTATACTTGTTGTACGAGTAGATTAAACTGTTGAATGACATGTAATATTGATACATATATTTACATGTTTTCTCTGATTACCTGCTGAGTTTTACTCACCACCTCCGACCCTGGGTTGTTTCGCCGCCTGTAATGTAGACGACTTCATGTGACTTTACTTGTCATACGACCGATCCATCCCATCTCCGTTTTCCGAGTCTCCCGAGGAGTTCGTTTTCTTATGGCTTGGACTTGTTTATTGTGTTTTGGATTTTGGTCCTATGTCATGGACCTTAGTTTATATTTGGACTTCATCTTTATGTTATGGACTTTGTCGTGATGTCGTCGTTTTATTTACGGTTTTATTACTGTGGACTTGTCAGGTGGTGTACACCTGCATATTTTGTTATCTATGTTGTGGGTATGGGGGTTTTCATTTCCGCTGCTATTAGTATGTTATATTATGTTGTTGTTGTGGGCCTACGGGCCTTGTATTAACTCGAAATATTGTCACGTATAGGGGAGATGTCGTCCGTTTGATTTTCGGCTCAGCATGCTCTCGGGGCGTGACAACTTTAGTGGTATCAGAGCCCAAGGTTCTGCGATGCCATACAATTTGTTTTTGTGTCGAGTCTTGGATTCTCGGGAGTCGATTTATTCGGTTTTGGTTTTTGAGATGAGATGGACAGCGGCCTGAGCTCCAAGCAGCACGAGGTAAGAATTCCTGAAAACTTATGGTTTTGTAGATATTTATCTAAACTTGATTAGTAGGTGCATACAATATAGTTATGATACTTGTGCAGACTTGTAGTAGGGGTCGTCCACCGAGGCGACCAACCGGAGTGACCTTTAGGGTTTATACTTCCGGTTATGTTGACTATGCTTTTAATGCTTATACCAGGGAATAACCTGTAGTGTGTTGGTTATTATTCGTAACCGTGGTATGAGTTGACCACGGGAACGACCTATTGAGTCTGTGAGTCTTGAACCTGTGTCGAGGAGGTGATTCACTTCTGAGAGCCGACTGATACCGAGTCGGAAAACAGGGGCCAAGTCGTCACATTTATTAGGGAAATCAGAGACTATAGTCTTAGAGATTTCCACTAACTGTGCTAGTCAGATCATTACCTGTGGGTAATGAACGGACTTATAGACTATTTGTGATGCAGATAGCGGAAGGCTAGGGTATGGTGTGTTATAGGGATTTTTATCCCTGAGTTGTTCATACTGAGGTGTATAACTTTGAGAGTACTTTTGAGTACTTAACTCATGTTATACCGAGAAAGAAGAGTTGTTTGCATACCATTATCGGGATCAAGCCGGTATTTGGTGATAAGTGCAGAAAATAATCTTTGGGGAAATAATATATCACTTGATCATGGTTTAGTGATGTTGAAAGAGAGTATTTCCCCGTGTCACTTTTAGTGACGCATTGTAAGGAATTCTTGAGCTTCAAGAAAGGGTGATCGGTTAGTGATATTGTACTGTGCAGAGTCGTGAGACTTGCATAGGCTACGATCACCTAACAGCTCAAGAAGATGAATGAATAATTAAAGCCACCCAGAGTTATTGGCTTATAGTTGGATTTGGATGTCGGGATCTTCTATCAGATCCTGCCGAAAGACATTGGATTGAGACAGGAGTTTAAAAATGACTCCGTACAAAAGTTTAAGAGTTGGAGACCGGTAAGCAAATATTGCAGGTAAACTTATTAAAGTCAGAAGTCTCCGACTATTAGATAAAAGGAGCAAGATCGGAGGCATAGGCTTTGAGCTACTCTCTGATTATGGAAGACCAACCGCAGATCATCAGGATATTCTCGAGGATATCAGCAAAGTCAGAACAAAGACTCCTAAGGGATTGTGGACGTGCAGTGCAGATCACGAAGACACGCGAAGTCAGATTATCTGTTGGAACAATTCATCTCGCTATGAGCAACTAGTACAAAGGGAGGAAGTGTACTTTGAAGACTCTTAAGACTATCCGATATTCCGAAGATGATACAATCGCCTCGATCAGAGATTAGCATGTAAGATTTGGGTTATCTCAACAACAACAACCTACTACCTCGTGCATGGTTGGAGTTCTGATACTCCCTTCACAGAGATCGCCATGTATAAAGATCGCCAGAAGATATTATAGAAGACTCAGCAGACAACAACAAGTAGTTATCCCTAGATGTGATTTGATTAGTACAGAGGAGAGAGTATACGACGATGGTCGTATTTATTCAGTATTCTACAGTTGTAGCTCGTAGGATTAAGGGATGGATTAGATGATCTAGGAAAAATCCTTGGATCATTCATCGCAGAAATGCGACCGTTTTGTCGCGGACTGTTGGATCTGATCTTATTCTCTTCAGAGAAAGGCCGAGACCTGCGTGGAGCCTTTGGGATCGGATCGACAGATATATCATCGTTCAGGGTATTACTCTAGTTTTACCCTCTGGGTTAATATGTTGAGAGATGCTTGTGGTTACAGGTATCTGTATCTAGAACATTCTCAGTTGGATTAGAAGGGTCCTTTACATCGACTTGTGGGTCGATGGTATCTCTACCGTCAGGTGAGAAGTGGACTAACAATTAAGAAGTCAAGGGAGACCCTTAGACTTTGAATAAACATATCTTTACTGTAGACATATCCTTACGGATGGTCAAATTGTTGGAAGTATGATTATGTCTCTCAGATGTGCGTATAATCCGAGAGCATACGGATGTAGTTGCGGATGAACTCCTAGCCTTGCCGTTGCTTAGGCAAGTGGAGTAGGCGTTCGAAATGATTGCGAAAATAGTCCGGTATCGAAGATCACATAACGAGTGATATTTTTGTTGGTATCAGTGTTGTTAAACACTATAAAAGAATCGGAATAACGTGAGTTGCGATTATAGGAGATGTTGGAGGGAATATCTATCTATCCCAGTATTTCTCCTTGTGAAGATCCAGAACTCTTTGTCGAAAGAGAGATGAACATTTGAGATTATGCATCGATTGTCGATGATGGAATGCGATGATTGTTGAAAGTAAATATCCTACGTTGAGGATAAATGAGCTATTTAGATCAGCAAAGGACACCTGTGTATACTCTAAGGTTGATTTACGACTAGAAGATTGATATTGTAGTGACATGGTGTCATACAATTATCAAGGTCGTTGTGATGATTAATATATATCATCAGCGAAGAGTAAAGGGGATGCAGGTGTGTGGAGACGACAATTTCATACTTGGTATGAATTGTATGGATTTTGATTTGTGTTGTTACACTATTAAACGATTTAGTCGTCCAGAGATTTGAGAATCGTGTATCCTGAACACGATTGGATCCGTTCGTGATTGTTGGAGTTGCGTAACTGGGCCACTGTTGATTGTGGTAGATGGAGTTGCGCACTCAACCACCGTAGATGGTGGCTTGCCTTGTATGGTTTGGTTAGTACTGTAGATGTGGATAGAATGCTTGGCATTATTATACCACGGATTTGTATGACAAAGGTGACGATAGAAATCATTTAGTCGGAAGCTGGTGAAACCAATTTACAGGACCTCGGTGGCGGTTAACTTTTACGCCAGTATTAGTTAATCCTTCCAAAGGGGATAAAAAAGGACTTCGTGGATCGGAATGATTCGATTGAATAATGAGGCATATCTTATGCCTAAGTCCGTTAAGAAACTACAAAATAGTCTATCATATACATGACGTGACTTTAGTAGTTATTGTTTGGATTTGTAGTGATATGGGGCAGAAGTGCTCATTGAATTTAACTAGCTACTATAGAGTTGCTGGAACGCGAACAGTTGCAACTTGAGAGATTGGTCGCTATAGTCTCCCATGCACTTACAGAGTGTGTGGTGAAGTGTATCTTGGATGGTTGATGGACCCCTCTTTTACGAAAATAATCCCCCATCTCTGATAAGGATAGTGGGTTCCGGAGTTGCAATGTTTAAGGAAGAGTTGCTACAGAAAGCACATCATTCGAGATGGGCTATATACTTGGAGGTACTGAGAGTTGAAACGTTTATACTGGTGAAATGATCTAAAAAGAGTTATAGCAGATTTTGCTGCTCGATGTTTAGTATGCCAATAGGTTAAGGCTGAACATCAAAAACTCGATGGATTGCTCTAGAAAATTCCGATTCCGGAATGGAAGTGGGAGCATATCACGATTGATTGCGTTACGGGATTGCCTAGGACCCGTAAAGGACATGATGCGATTTGGGCGAGTGTGGATCGACTGACCAAATCAGCTCATTTCCTTTCTATTCGTGGGTTGTACTTGTTGGATCATCCGGCAAAGTTGTATTACCGAAAGATTATCAGATTGCGTGGGGTACTTTAAGTACCAACTCGGATAGAGATTCGCGATTTACCTCATGATTTTGATAGAGTCTGCACCAGACTATGGGCACAGAGCTTCGGCTTAGTGCAACATTTCATCCGCAGACAGATGAACGGTCTAAGTGTATCATTTAGACGTTGAAGGATCTATTCAGATCTTGTGTCGTGGATTATGGAGGTGTAGCTTATCGGTTAGCTTTACCTTCGACATTTGCGGGTGCTCACAACGTATTTCCTGTTTTTATACTGAGGAAATACATGTCACATGTTGATCATGCTCTGAAAGAGGTTTTGAATTTTACCTCAGTCTAATGCGACTTACGAGGTGATTCCAGGGTGGAGCCTGAGTCACAAGGAGCGACAATAGTGGGACGAAAATCATCCGACTCGTAAAGGTTGGATGACACCATCATACCAATGAGGAGGCTATGTGAGAGCTGGAAGATACTATCTGAGCTCGATAGTCTCATCTGTCCACTTGAAGAAAGTATGTGGTCCTTTCGGAAACTTACTTGAAGTAATTTTTGTTTATTAGTACGAAATTTGGGGACCAAATTTTAATAAGAGGGGGAGAATGTAAAATATCAGAAAAAAAATAATAATAATAAAATTATATTCCTCGTTAATTGATGAATTATCTTGTGGAATTTTTTTAGGAGTTTTTAGAAATTTTTCTAGCATTGAATGGAGTTCATATGATCGATTAGGAGGAAGATTAAGGTTTAAATTGGGGATTTGGGTTAGACTTGAGCTAGCTCAATGTATTGACCAGTTTTAAACAAAACGCTCGAACTCGACCCGTATAAACCGTTTCTTTTTTTTTTTCCGTTCGTTTTCTCCCCGAGCCCCCTTTTTTTTCCCAATCGGCGCGATTCTTCTTCTTCCCGACTTCTCACGCGCAGCGGTAGATCTCGCCGGGTGATCTCCACCTCCACGCCGCGTCGCTCGCCGCCGCTCGCCAACGCTCGAGCTCGCCCGCCGCCATCGCCATGTCGGGAGCTGACCCTGTCGTTGTCGCCGCGGGCGACAGTGGCTGCTCCTGATCTCGACGACGCCTCCTCGCCGTCGCCTTCTCCCTCGCGCGCCGTCACGCCGCTGCCGCTGCCGCCGTGAGATCCTCTTCGAACGCCGATGCTTCCTTTCTCTGGATCGAGCCGTCGGAGCGATCTGTTACCAACCACCCTCCATTGATCCAAGTAGCTGCAAGCTCAAATCGACAAGATCTTGATCACTGCCACCACCTCTCGATCCTTCTTCGTCTCCACTCACGCCAAAGCCTTCCTACGCCTTCCTACGCCGTCAAGGTCCCTCGGTGGTTGGTGCCATGTCGGCAGATGCCGCTGCTAGCGGTTCTGTTGGGAGACCTAGCCGGAGGGAAGAGCACCGATTGAAGCTCTACCCGACGTGATCCGACCGAGTGCTCATCTGGAGCAGGGAGATCGACAACGGTTGTGTTGCGGTTGGATTGGGAGTCACCTCTGCCGATTGATGAGGGAGCTAGGTAAGTTGAATCTCTCCTTGTTTTGGGACGAGATATGGGATTTTGATTTCGATCTCGTGGTTCCATTGGGTTGCAGCAGGTGTTTGGGAAGATGCTTCACAATCTCTGTCGAAGTTAGGGCAGCAAGGAGTTCGCCGGTGAACAGGGGATCACCGTCGGAATTGGGTAAGTCGAGGCTATCCTTCATCGCTGATCGGAGTTTTGTGATGGTCCCTGATGCTGTGGTGGTTGTTGTTAACTGGATTTGATTTGGAGTTAATTGTTCTTTAGGGATGAGCATTCTGATGGCAGTTGGGATTTTGGATTTGGTTTCCTTGTGTGTTGTGGTGTTCCGATGAGCAGATGAAGAAATATAAGGGCAGTTGGGGGAAAACGGCTGCAGCTGTGTCTTCATTTCCTTTTTATCGCGAGCTGTTATTCTGCGATCTTTGTAATGACAAGCTTCTAATATGGATGGGCAACTACGATCGGGATCTCCATGGTTCTGTGAGCTGAGGATTGAAGTTGGGGTAAGTTCTGGATTGATCTATAGATGCTGTCAGATTTCTATTCTTCAACGTAAATTGTTGATAGCTAATTGGATATTGTTTTGTTGTTGATGAGTTGTGTGCTCGAGAGAGAGCTCAACTATGTGTGAATCGATATTGGTGCTTTGGACAGAAGCTGGATTTGAATTGGAAATGACGTAGTAGTTAAGTTGTGTAGTTGTTTAACGCTTGTGCTTAAACATAGTTGCTATTATGTGCAGGTTTGGGATACGAAGCAGGTCCGCGACCGTGAGGATTATTCGAGCTTCGTATCAGGTAGGTAATTTCCTACTGGTCGGGTAGATGTAATGATTTCCAGATTTAGACATAGATATGAACATGTTAGGTGTTCATATTACCTTGATCATGCTCTGTTTATCGTATGCTTGAACTTTTCGTTGATATATATGTGTGCTCGATTATTGATAACATATATTCCCTAGCATGATCTAGGAGTTACAGATGTGATGTAAGTAGGTCTAACTATTTAGTAGGGTGTAGATGTTAGAGTACGGAGGATGACCTAAATTATAAATTTGATAAAAAGGTCCTCTGTAGATAAGTATGACCCTAAATGTAGGACTCGTTCCATACCTATATGTTGCATATTTATTTACCAACCACGGGTTGTGTAAATAGTCAGGTGAGTGTTGGACAGTGTGTCGCTACGGACCGATGGTCCTAGCTTGTCAGGATCAGATGAGTATGACTCTCTACAGGGTAGAGAGTGTACTGATCAATTGGGTGTGACTCTTTGTTGAACAGAGAGTCTAGGGTAGATGTTCGTGATATGAGACAAGACTACCCTCATGTCAGATGTATACGACGACATCGCCTCCCCTTGGGGTTGAGAGAGAGTCGTCAATCATCCCGCCTCCCGTGTTACTTCGAGGAGTAATCGGTGTGAGGGCATAGCATTTGTTGCCGCACTCTACCATTATTGACGATGGTTGTTGGAGTTCCGCGGTTGTCTCGGGTGCGTGGCACTCGACCGCCATCGATGGTCACTGGAGTGGCCAGCGAGGACTCGCTATGAGCGAGCTACTTACGCCATATGCTACTTGATCATACTACCCAACTCGGCCACCGAGAGTGGTGGCTACCGAGTCGGGATAGTTGTCATGTCGTGCCACCTAGGCCACAATCGGGTCGTGGTAGTGAGTAGGGTGAGCAGCATGACCATGCATGTTGCATTGCCGTATCATACTGTTTTGCATATGATTATATATATACATACCGCTTGTATATATATATATGGATGATGGTGATTAGTATACATACGACATACCTATATGTATACTCACTTTGATGATGCATTTGTATGTACTATGCTTGTTGCATTTGTTTGTACATATTCATACATGCTATTGCATATTCCTGTATGGTAGTAGGTTGATATTTGTATACCTATCGGATATTCACAGTGATACCCTTGACTCAGGTTAGGATATTGTGTTAATACTATACTGTTATACCCTATGATGTGATTATATGTCCAGGTTGGATCAGGATAGAGTAGCTGACTGCCAGGTATGTCAGCATCGTTGATGTTCAGTTTATTTAGTATATGCATGCATATCTATAGTTATGTTGATGTATACTTGTTGTACGAGTAGATTAAACTGTTGAATGACATGTAATATTGATACATATATTTACATGTTTTCTCTGACACGAGTTTTACTCACCACCTCGACCACTTCGGTTTTTTGTCGCCTGTGTAATGTAGACGACTTCGCGGATTTACTTGAGTCGCTACGACCGATCCATCCCATCTCCGTTTTCCGAGTCTCCCGAGGAGTTCGTTTTCTTATGGCTTGGACTTGTTTAGGTCCTATGTCATGGACCTTAGTTTATATTTGGACTTCGTCTTTATGTTATGGACTTTGTCGTGATGTCGTCGTTTTATTTACGGTTTTATTACTGTGGACTTGTCAGGTGGTGTACACCTGCATATTTTGTTATCTATGTTGTGGGTATGGGGTTTTCACCGCTATTAGTATGTTATATTATGTTGTTGTTGTGGGCCTACGGGCCTTGTATTAACCCGAAATGTTGTCACGTACAAGGGAGATGTCGTCCGTTTGATTTTCGGCTCGGCATGCTCTCGGGGCGTGACACCGCCGGCCGCCGCCCGTCGGCCGCCGCCGACAGTCGGTCATCGGTCGCCGGTCGCCGGCCGCCGATCGTCGCCGGTCGTTGCCCGTCGACCGCCGACCACCGTCGATCGTCGCCGGTCACCGACCGCTTCCATTCCCAACTTATAAACCAAACAATATTATTAGAATGACAAAATTCATTCTCATTCCCGTCTACTATTAAATTCATTCTCATTCCTATTCCCACCTTCCAACCAAACGCCACCTTAATATTGAATAATGAATATAACACATGATAACAAAAATACAGTGAGTAACCATGAAGTACAAGATTCAGTAAATTTGTATGTTGGCTAGATATTTGGCTAGCACAGTTTCCTATTAAACCTTTCCTTAACTCATATAGTTACCAATATTGCTTGTTTATATATTTTGTTGATTCTAGAGAAACTAACAGTTTCACTGTTTTTTAATATATGGTTTTTGTTATTAATACATAAGATAAATCCTTATTATTATAATTGAATATTCTTCGTTATGACATACATGAAAATTTCAGACCCATTCATCCCACTGATATTTAAATTTTGTGATTATTCATCTCGATATCATTATCAATTTAAACAATTAACTTTTCTTTATTTCGTTAGGCTTTGTCCTTCATCTCATTCCAGTTCTGGGAAAGAAACTTTTACCAGCCTTGGTCTTTTTATTCAGAATAATAATGACATTAAGATGAACATATTTAAAACACTGAAGCGTATGTTACATTGTGGAGGCAAAAATGAGTAATCAAAGTTTGCAAGTGGTATCAGTTAGTTAACGCTTTCTACATCGGCATTTCTGTTTGATTTTTCTTTTTCTTTTACAAGGAAAAAAAACTAATAGTGTTGTTGAGTGCCAGCTCAGGTCAAAGTAAAAAAAGACTTCCTGGAGTTTCCTGGAATAGTATATGGTTGTGAAAGACAAGTTAATCTGCAAATGTCTCCAATTGAATCTCGTTACTGAAACATAGATCATCGCGTAGGAAGTGCATATGAGGTATTTAAATGATCTGGTACAAGGATCTCATTCTAGATAGTCCAGAAATTTCAAATCCAAATATTAAAAACACGGATATAGATATCCATAAATCCATAAGATGTTTGTAAGACATTTCATATTTTAACTTCCTTTGGCCCTATCATCATTGCAATATAAATATACCAATAAAAATAAAACACTTGTTTTCATACTCAAATGCCAAACACTTAGTCCTCTGTTTGATCTGGAACTATGTACCAAATGCAGATGTTAGTGCGTACCGATTTTCAAAATAGCTTAGTTCTTAAGCAAACATAATGAGCACAGTGATCCATTGGAGGCATCAATTTCATGTGAATTGCAATAATGTGTTTTCCTTCCATTTCACTTAATTACTCACTTTGTAATTTTCTATGCTTTCCTGTTAATGGTAATTCAATGTCTTTGAATGTTGTTGAAGCAAGCAAAATTTCATTTGATCATCACTTGTCATTCTTGCATATTGGCAATACACTACCATTAAAAACAACGACTAAAGCAATTGTAGGGAAGTTAATTCAAGTAATCAAAACTGTCATTCTTGCATATTGGTAAAACACTGCTATTAAAAAAAAAAATAGAACCGTCACATTAGTGGCTCTCCACCGCTGTTCCTACGTGTGGAGGGGGGTAAATCAGGTGTCAGGTGGCTAGCGCAAAAATACAGAGTCATCGGTAATCTGGTCGTCACCTCCAGGAATCGACCTCTTGCCCTTTCAAGCTTTAACACGGCTGCGCTAGCCATCTGGATTTGCTCTGGGAGTTAAACACTGTCATTAAAGATAACAACCAAAGCAGTTGTAGGGAAGTTAACTCAAGTAATCAAAACCTTTAAATAGATTGAAAAGTTCAGACCAGTTATAATTGCTGCCTAAATCAGATGGGAGATAGTCAATTTATAATAATGAATGACTTATTTGTAATTCATGATAGTGAAAAATAAAACACCCAGTTTTAGTCAGATATTCAGCTGAGCAGCATTTGCAAACCATACAAAAAGAGGGCATACACACTATACATATAAACTAAGACAAAGAGAATCTAAATGATAAACCTCCTAAATTGGATTGCAAAGAAACCTGTTGAATATTGAAAATGTAATAAGATGGCTTACCTCTGTTGGATCAAGATGAAGATCGTCCTCCAAATAAAAGCTTACAGCAACCTTGCAAGGCCTAAAACCCCTTGCACAAAATATACAATTGCAATTGTCAAGTTGTCAGGAGCCATATCCACCTCAAAACATGTTAATCTGTCAGCCTTGGATCAGCTTCTCTGAGGATTTTTTTGCGTCGGAGAAGTGTTCCTCTGCTGCAATCTAACCAGATGATTTATCTTCTTTGACTACAACTATTTGACCCCCTGATCTGAAAGTCCCTACAATAGTCACACAACAATATATTAAGATTAGTACCAACACCATTTAGAACAATTTAAATGCCTATTAAAATTCTTACAAATAGAATTAAGCAAGCCTATATAGGACTATCCTTTGAAACTGAACAACTAATAAGAATAATTTTAGTGTCTAAATTACATAGAGAACAAACTCATTGAGAATTACGAAAAAAAAGGGATTTTTCCCCACTGATAGCTAATGTTTGAATTGGCAGGTGAAAGTTTCTTTGTTTATTTATTTTTTACTATCATTTTTTTTTTTTACTTTCATGTCTTTGGTTTCACCCAAGACTTTCCTGAATAGAGTGGGATGTTCAGTTAGTAGGTTCGGAAGAGTTCAGTGCAAGTCCGTAAGCCGTTTAAATACCACAGTAGAAACCGATTTACCGTATTGACTCGAAGACGACAGGGATCTTAAACTGCCCCCCTCAAAATAAGGAAATTCGGTGTTAGAAAGAACAGGGAAATTTTCTTAGGGTTGCAAATCCACTTCGAACTGGAACAATTGAAATCACCATCAAGGAACGCACAGATGCCGCGGTCGGAGGAGGAATTCTCCATCTCGGCTAGATCGTGCTCCAGAGGACGCAGGGCTGTTTCTTCGTCGTCATGCCCCCTGATGCCACCGCCGCCGCCGCCGCGGTCTTTCCGACAGAGCAACTAAGGGCTTGTTTGGGAGGAGGTGAAGGAGGTGTAAGTAATGGAAGGGTAAGGGTAAATAAGGAAGAAAAAAAGACTACCCTTGTTTGGGAAGAAGTGAGGGAAGGGGAAAGGGAAGGAAAAGGGAGGGGAATGAGGATGAATTTATACCCCTCTCTCTCACAAAAATTGGACATTTCTTACACCCCAATTTAGGGTGTAAATCTCCTTTACCCTCCCCTTCATTCCCCTTCCATTACTTACACTCCCCTCACCTCCTCCCAAACAGGCCCTAAAGGGTCGAGGCTGTAAAAGTCGACGGCAACGGGGGACGGAATCTCCGCCGGGTGCATTGCGAAGCGGCGACTCTATCGCGAGTGGCGAAGGGCCACCGCGATGGGTACGAGGAGGATAGGGGGCAAAAAATAATAAGATGAAAGGGGCAAATATTTGCAAATTAATTTTTAAAATATATATATATATATATATATATATATATATATATAAACAAATAATTCTCTATTTAAAATGGCCAAATAAAAAACTTAAACTATCTATGAAAATCTAAAAAAAAATCATGATCCATAGAAATATCATTATCAATTATCAATTCTTAAATTCTTTGAAGGTCAGTTAGTTTGTTGGCTTTCTTTTGAAGATGGATTTCGTCTTCTTTTTGATAATTTATTCTTTTTTCCTTCATTCAGTGAGCATGATTAGTCATCACAATCTTAAGCCAAGCCTTCTCATTTTTTTATTATTAAAATAGCTTGTGGCTTTACAATTTAATTATATTAGATGCTTAGTAATTGTGACATTTAAGGTTTTGCATTCGCAATTAATGACTCTTATTATCGTTTGATCAATAAGAGGACATTACAATTCGCCTTATTGATTGATCTAACCATGATAGTTTAACAATGTGATTCTTCAAGTTAAGCATTTGTGCTTCATTATTTGTAATGAATATGTTGGGCTTAATTATTATCATGAGATTATGGAAATTAAAGTGATTAATTAAGCTCGGATGTCCTCATGAAGAATCTTCTTTTATTTTGAAATATATAATTAATAATGCACGACAACGTAACATGGATATTTATTTAAACAATGGGTCTTTAATCACATTTTACAAGTTAAGAATTGTAGTGCGTGATTTGGCAGGAGCGAAGAGTAATGATGGCCTCGTGTAATTTGTCAGATTTCCCCATGATATATATGTTAATTACGACAATTTAATAGAATATATATATATATATATATATATATATCCACTTCTGAATGATCTTTTTTGTTTGTGTCCCACTTGGCTTTCACTGCGAGGCCTCATGCATTAATTAATTCTCACTTTTCTGGTCAGAAATTGAAAGTCCAATATGTCACAAATACATATCCTTAATTAACAGCTTCAACACTAACAAAACAAAAAACAAATTCATTCTCTGATATGGTCTCTGCGCAACACAATTGTCTTCAGTACGTAAAAGAAATACAGTTTCTGTTCTCGAGGGACAAAACAATACACAAAATCATATATGTTTATTTGTGTAAAACATATGCAGGAATTAACAATGAACACAAACAAAATGATAGCCTATATATATATATATATATATATAACTCACCTGGCCTGATTTAATTAAGCATCTACGTACGTACTGTTCTTCGTATGTTCTTATAATAGTGTCCGAGAACGGGAAGAAGTGAGGCTGTCACAGCATGACCTAGCGATAATTAACTTTCTCAAATCGCCAAATGGATTCGAGGCTCCAGTTACTCAAAGCTAGATCATGCTGGCAGCTTCACTCGTTCCCTTGGACACTGCGCGTGAAGCCAAAGGGAATGGGATAGAACAAGGAGGAGGGGGAGGAAACCAATACAATGCGATGCAACGAAACCCTACGCCTCCATGCAAACGCATTGCAGGTGAGAATTTATAGAGCCGAGAGGAGGTGGTGGTGCATCTCATGCAGGCATATAATTATTAACTAGGCAAATATTGGTTCACATGCAAGGATTAAAGCCGAAGCTGGAGGTGGTTGAGCAGCGTAAAGTGGAGAGATAGAAGATGTGAAGATTGATGGTAGGGGTTAGGGTTAGGGTTAGGGTGACAGTGTTACAGTGTTTAAGCGTAGATAGGGTTTTACGTAGGGTTGCAGTGATGCATACATAGAGAGGGCGGCATGTTGCAGGAGTAGTGAATTAGCTGAGCAAATGTAGGGTACTTGATCGTATCCCACTGCAAATATATATATTATATGAGTTGCAAAATTTTAAAAAAGGTAAGAAATAATAATTGATCCAGGGGGTGAGCATCAAGTACGTTAAAAGGAGTGTGGGACATTAATTGAAGGCACAGGGATGCTCACTGTTTTGATGTGTGACCAGTGGATCATATTGCAGAGGTTTCTTGTGAGGCTTTTCAGAAACTCGGTTCGTGAATTAATGATGGGCAACATATATATGATCATTAATGTCGTCGTCGGAAACAGACTGTCGACCTGGTTTTTTTTTTTTTTTTTTAAATCTACCTCACACTTCAAATCCCATTATTCCCAGAGTTAATTTTAGTTGTTAATCGCCAAGTGACAGCGATTTTATATTATTAATGTTAAATTAGAAAGTAATTAGTTTAGTGCATGAAGTACTTAATTGAACTAACAACGTAACATCACATATATCATAGTTAGTGACATATAAATTTGAGTACGATGACCGATGATTAAAATATAAGTCACCATCGATCACATAATTGGAGGATCATTTAGAATTGTTTGGAATGATCCATTTGGATCGACTTTACGATCAAAAGACTTTTCTCTAGGTTCATTAAATCCTAGCAAAAGAATACAAGAGTAATTTTTATTTTGAAAGTTGTCGACACTAATTGGGCTGAAAAAGTTTTGAAATAGTCCCGAATATGGTGTAATGGCAAATCACTCCGACAAAATATTTTTTTTAAAAAAAACTAAAAATCAAATCTCAAATGGAACAATATTTTAGAAGTCAATTTTTAAATGTTTATAAATCAAAGAGAAGATCCTCTATCTCTAGAATCAATAAAGTTCATATGATGGCTAGGGGACGGATTGATAGGGATCACTAGGTTGACGGTTCTAATCTTTTTGTACAAATAAAATTCATACATTTGCCCCCGCGAGAAGGGACTAGTGGCTAGCGCATGCAGAAAGTTGTACAAATGGATAACGGGTCAATCCCTGGCAAAAGCGAGAGTTCTGTCCATCCATGCGCTGGTTACTAGTCTCAAGGGTCAAAGACCCATCATGATTTACCTCCCTTACGATGGCTCAGGGGCGGGCTGGTAGGGGCCGCTGGGTTGGCGAATTCCAACCTTTTGCACAAATAAAGTTCATACATTCAATTTACCTAGCTTACAATGACGGTAGAACAGGCCGATGGAGGTCGCTAGATTTACCGTTCTAACCTTTTACGGAATAAAATTTATACATTAGCCCTAAGGGGCACAGTGCAGCGACATAAGCGAAGAGGCATCTCATATGAGAACATAGTTCGATCCTCTGCTGCAACATCGTTTGACGACGAATTTAGAAAAAATTCATTCGGTCGGCCCCTGGGGCCCAGGAGTTTGTCCGGTGGATGAAGTACAACTTCGACGTTGGACCGTCGTTCAGGAATGACGTGACTACGAAGTCCGGGTTGAATGGTTAAAAAGATGCGAGTGCTTCCCTAATTTACCCTTGGTGGCCAGCAGAGGTCACTTGGGCTCCGACCTTATCCGGCTCAGCTGTTGAAGAGGCATCTCAAAGATCTTTGAGGCATGACCAATCACTCCCAGGGATTAGTTGAACCAAAGGTTCGGATACCCTAGTGTCAATAAATAATTAAATAAAGTGCATACATTAGTCCCAGGGTGTCCTAGTTGGTAAGTGCAAAGAAGTAACTCTTAAATGGGCAGGGGTCAATTCCCGAAGGTTTCATCATCCTGGGTTATTGACCGACCCCCTCATTTACACTTGTCACCGGGGATCCTGATTTACCTCCTCCATCGATAGGGGAAATGGGAGGGAGTTGCTAATGTGACGGCTCAACATTTTAATAAACTTCATACATTTATCCTCACGGAAGGACATTGTAACTAGCGCAGCAGCAGAGTTGAACCAATGAACCAGAATCAATCCCTGGAGGCTACAAGCCTTTCGGGGGTATCTGTCCTCCTGTCGTACTAGTTCTGGGTTAAACAATATGCTCTCTGTGATTTACCTTCTCTGTGATTTACCTCTTTTGTGTTGGTTATGGGATCGGCTGACGACGGTGTTGAGGACGAGTGAATCGTCTTTGCACCAATAAAGTTCATACATTTGAATTATAAAAAAAAATAGAAATAAAATCACTATAAGACTTATATTTTGATCAATTAGTTTCCATCAAATTAATGATTAGAGTCATCTAAATGATTAATCGTTTGAATCTTTGTACAAACATATGAGAGACATTATTCTTCTTTTTTAGCAGTGAAGATATGTACGTATATAAACATTGAAAAAGGTTATAAAATTTATGAAATAATTCATTACAAAATTAATTTACTAAGCCATACATTTTAATCGAATTTATGATTGATATTTGTAGTATCACAGTGAACGCTATTTTATTCATTATGAATAGATTATGATAGTGTGGATTGGATTTGGAACTTTGTGGGTTATATAATTTACAATGCATGTCATAGTAGTTTAGGTGAAATGAAGTGTGGCAGAATTTATTCTTTGCTCGATCAGCCTTGATAAATTTCATGGCCATGTATCCTCCTATGGTCGTATTGATCTTATTTTTGATATTAATTATTGCAAAAGAAATATTTTTCTTCATTTAAAATGGTGTAAATTTCCATGGAACTTTATAGGTTCCAGGAAAAAGAGTGGCGAATTCAATTCATTTAGCCATTTTTTCAAGTTTGTGTTCATGACTTGGCTCAAAGCCATATATATTTTTGTATTACGTAGATGTTTCATTCCCTTTTGTATGTTCAACTAATTTTTTATTGTCCCCTTAGGGATGATCTGTTGATTAGAACAATATGAATGTTAATAAATAGATAGAAATTAAATTTCGATGTAGAATTTAAATTTTTCATTCGGATTCAGAAATCCTCCATTATTTTTAGCCAACGAATTAAGGAGCATAATTTCTTTATGATTTATTTTTTTTTACTATTATCGAGAGACCGACAATGAAGAATATTAGAGGGTGAAATTGATGAGAGACTGACAGTGGAAAATAATAAGAGCGAATATAATCATCTTTTGTTAGAATTAATTTTTTATTAAAGAAAACTTTTTTAGAAATTAGTTTTTTTGTTCAATATGGGTGTCTCTCTCCCTATTTAATGTTGCATCATCTTTGTTTGTGAAAACTTAATTGTAACACTTAACAATCAGTTGTCTTTAGATTGGACTTAGTTCTCAATAGAGTATCTCTCTCCCCCTATTCATTCTATCTTATTACTTTGTAGCAGCATTGTAGGACTTCTTCATCCACCTTTCTTCACCCTCTCTTTGCCTCAACTTGTACATTTTTCTTATGTCTTAGGAAGATTTTTTTTTTTTTTTTTGCTAAGGTGTCACAACAAGAAAAAAAAAGAATTATTAGAAAAAAATAGTTGGTAATATAGATTGCCGATCAAAAAAATTTCATCGAGCTTGCCCGGTAATCTATGGTCAGTATGGTGATTGATATTTTTTTAATTATTGATCGAATAAATAGTCAATAAATTTTTTAAAAAAATAACGATCAATTATATATTTGATTGATAATTTTTTTAAAAAAAATAGTCAATATATTTTTTTTAAATATCAGTCAAATATATATTAGTCGACATATTTTTTTTAATTACCCGTCAAAATATATTTGACTGATATGTTTTTTGAAAAAAATTACCAATCATAATATATTTGGTTGCTAATTTTTTTTATCAAGTATTTCTACAAAAAAATAATAGTTAAAAAATTTCGAAATACTAATTTAACAACTAATAAAAAGGTGAAGTTTATATATAGTAATAAATTATCCAAAATAACAAAAGAGATATCATATCACAAAGTAAATGTCAAATAGTTAATAAAAAGGTGTTGAAAGATTTAAGTAGAGTATTTAAGAAATATTTGGATCATCTTCTCTTTCTTATGTGGGAGTCAACTCAGATTGTTGTATGTTAGGATCGGTTGTGCATGTTGGAATTTTGGTGAGCGCGAGAGGGGGTGAATAGCGTATTGATCATTTTTCAAAATTCGATCGTGTTGCTTATCTATAATTTTCGTTAGCGCAGCGGAATATAAAAACAAAGACGCAAGCACAATCACAACACACAAATATAATATGGTTCGGAACCTTAGGGTTCCTACTCTACGGGTTGAGCTCAAATGAGCTCTATCGATGCCAAACATCACTAATCAACCTCTCCTCGGAAAACACTCCGGAGGTGGAGAAAACCTCTTACAAGGGATTACAAAAGTAATACAATAAAAATACAAGCAATTACAAAGACAATAATAAAATGCAAGTAAAGAAAATTTTACAACAATGACTTTGAATGCTTGCTTGGTTGATTTCTTGAGCCGCATTCGTAGACCCTGACTTGCACCAGCAAATCCCCTCAAATCACCCAAGAAATCGCTAGAAAAATCCTCCTCTTCGTGCTCCTTTTAAAATTGCAACTCGGGCTCAAGTCCGTAGCCGACTTAATCCACATCGACATTCCAGCTAATGGACACACTGACAGTCGACTGTCATTACCAGCAGTTGATTGCTCAAGTCCGTAGCCGACTGCTCAGTCAGCTATCAAGCGTTCTGCCTCGCGACCAAAACCAACAGCAATCGACTGCCCTCCATGGCAATCGACTACTCAATGCTGGCAGTCTACTGCCCAATGCTCCTTGCCGCAGTCGAATGTCAGTCGACTCACGACAGTCGACTACTCAGTGTCGACTTGGCTACCAAGTGTCAAACACTTGACCAGTCTACTGATCCATAACCCCAATCGACTGCTACACCTCAACCATGAGGTTTACCCCAAGTATGATGCCCTCATACTTGTTAGACCACCCTTAGCCTAGACCTAAGTCTTCTAGCCACCTCCATCAGTCTCATGCCTATTGGATCCCTCCAAGTCATCCATGACTTGTTCATCCATACGCTATCCTTCAGGTGCTTCCATCGGCTATTGTCATGCTAAACTAGTCTACACCGCCAAGGCACATTGGGCTTACGCTGCCAAGACACACGCTTGGACTTTACACTGCCAACCATTGGACTTATGCTGCCAAGACTCTACCCTTCGACTTTACGCCACCAATATCAATCATTGGACTTCCCAAATGTCAAGACTCAAACTTGGACTTTCACTTGCCAAGGCTTATGCTTAGACTTTC
This sequence comes from Wurfbainia villosa, assembly GCA_025175895.1. Taxonomy (NCBI): domain Eukaryota; kingdom Viridiplantae; phylum Streptophyta; class Magnoliopsida; order Zingiberales; family Zingiberaceae; genus Wurfbainia; species Wurfbainia villosa. The sequence goes on from CM046005.1 coordinate 6,150,571, forward strand.
TATGCTAAGTACTTAAGACTTGGACTTTCCCATTGCTAAGACCCATGTTTGGACTTTCCATGCCAAGTGTCCCACTTGGACTTCCCATGCCAAGTGTCCCACTTGGACTTTTCCATCATATAGTCAACCTCATGTCAACCATATAGTCAACCCATTATCAAACAATGGTCAACTCTGTTGGTGCAGGGGCACTAGATAATCGAACCTGTATTTTGATTATGGCAAAAATACAAAGTTAAGTTTACATCGTTATCTCACGAGCTAAATCAAGTGTGCAGAAAAGTGCTAAAGCTGGAGCTGAAGGCTAGCGACACCCGGAGGAAGTCGCAGTGGTCGGGCGACACTCGAGTGACTTCGGAGGGAGCCGAAGGAATCGAGTGGAAGGCCAGAAGCGAGAGCTACTATCGAGGCAAGCTCGTGTGAGTGAGAGATTGTAAGGTCGTGTCCTCTTTACGAGGACGACCGTAGGCGGCGATCCGACTAAGACTTCCTGTGGAAGGTCTAGGTCGAGATCAGACGGTTAGAAACCGTCGTATTTATCATTTTCCGAGCTAACCTCTTACTACAGGGAAGTGGCCAGGCTGGCAGTCGACTGCTGGACGTTGAGCAGTCGACTGATGCTCATCAGTCGACTGATGGGAGTCATCAGTCGACTGATGGCGACGAATCAGCCTTTGCGCTAGGTCAAAACGGATAACGTTTGACGCGGCCACTTCGCGATAAATTTTGGACAATTTCGTAATCCGTTCCTAAAGATGAGGAGACAAATTCAGAGGCCAAAATCTATAAAAGGAGGGGAGGATTCCAACTCCAAATCACATCAAGTTTATTCATCAAGTGCTCCTACAACGCCAACGCTCCAACATCGTCACTTGGCGACGCTATCGAGTTCCGATCTTCTTCGTCGACAGCAGAATCAAGTAATATTTTTGATATTGTATTCTTTGTTTTTCTTCATAACGAGGTGAGGTAGGCTTGTTGCCTCATTCTTATATATTCGGTTTTGTGATCGTTGTCTCCTACCTCCAACGAGGAGGAGACGTTATAGTGCTTTGCCCTCCGTACGCGGTCTAGGACCGATAGGGCCTTGGAGTAGCAACCGCTGGGTTGTGAACCAAGTAAAATAAACGTGTTCATTTATTTTCCGCTGTGCTTACTCGTTTACTTGTGTATCAACGAACGAATTCGAACGAAAGATTTACGATCGCTATTCACCCCCCCCTCTAGCGACGCTTCTCGATCCAACAATTAGTATCAGAGCGGGGGTGCTAAGATTTGGTGAAACCACCAATCTAGCACGTTTTGGTTTTCTTTTCGTATTTTTTGATTCGTATCTTTCTTAGGTTTTTATTCCTCCCGCACTACTAATCCAAGACGAAGTCTTGGTACGTTTCTTTTGGTTGTGTGCTTGCAAGTATTCTCCCTTGGAGTAGTCGACGGTAAAACGACCATAACTTTTCGCACAAGTAGACTCACGTAACGATCTACCTACCAAATCGAAGCCCTATGAGAGATATACATTTATTACGAGGAGTTACCCTCGTAACAAGCTGTTTTCAGCTCCAAAATCCAACGTTCAGTAGCCTTTCGGGGACACCGAAGGTCGTAAGTTTCTAGTTTTTGTTAGTTTCTTATTCTTCTTATTTATTTCTGTTTATTTCCTATTATTTCCTGCACTACTAATCCAAGACCAAGTCTTGGAATTCTCTTTGGTTTTTATTCGTGTTTTTGCAAGAGACTTAATGACTCACATTGAGGGGTATAACACCACTCAACCTCCGTTCTTTAACGGAAATGATTTCCGTTATTGGAAAGGTCGGATGGAGTGTTTCTTGAAAACACAAGTCGAGACTTGGATAATGATCCAAACCGGCTTTGCTCTACCCACCAATGATCAAGGAGAGCCCTTGGATTTCAATAAGTGGACAAATACAACCAAGAGGCAAATCGAAGCCGATGCAAGAGCAACTCAAATATTACAATGTGGCTTGTCCAAGGAGGAGCTCAACCGCATCGGTCCATTCATTAGTGCCAAAGACCTCTGGAACAAATTGATTGATCTACACGAAGGGACGCCCGATGCTAAGGTATGTAAAAGAGATTTACTTTTAAATAAACTGTACAATCTAAAGATGCAGGATCGCGAGACCGCCACCCAATTACATGCGCGGATCCAAGACATTGTCAATGGTCTTCACTCGATCGGGCAAGTCGTAGAGAACCGAGACCTTATAAGGTACGCTTTAAATGCTTTCCCTAGGACTACCTTGTGGGCATCCATTGTCGATGTCTACAAGGTCTCTAAGGACCTTTCAAAGCTTAGGTTAGACGAATTATTTTTTGAGTTTGAACTTCACGAGCAAACTAACATGGTCCGGGCCGAGAGAGGTATTGCTCTACTTGCAGGACAAAGAAGCAAGCCACCTACTAGGCAAGTAGATGAACTCGAACCCAAAGACGAATCAGAAGAGGTGGAAGCAATAGTAAACGTTGTGCGGAGAATAGTTCGAAAAGAAAGAAGGAAATTAAAGTACGAGAATCAAAAGAAAAAGGGAGCAAGGAAAGCCTTCCATGCAACTTGGGACAACAAAGAAGACATAGCTTACATGGCAAGACCGGAGGAGTCCGAGTCAGAATCCGAAGCCGAGTCCAACTATAACACCGACTCCAAACTCGAGGACTACTTTGAGAAGCAACTCAAAGTCGGACCAAAAGAGAAAATTAAGGTTAGCCGCTCACTAATTCATACGCTTTACAATACAATTAAAATGTTTAATAGGAAATTAACTAAGTCCGAGTCTAGGGTTGAGTCATTACTTGAGGAGGTTGAAACCCTCAAGTAAGAGGCTACTCTAACCTCTTCAACTAGTCAAGTTCAAGAGGGAAACTCAACCCAAATTGAAAAAGTTGAGGAGGAGAATTCTCTCTTGAAAGACTGAGTTCAAGAGGTTGAGGCTAGGTTGGAAAGGTTCACATTGGGATCTAAGAACCTTAATCGACTACTTGGAACCCAAAGAGCCGTGTACAATAAAGCCAGACTCGGATTTAAGTCAAAGACTACGAATAGGTCTTATATGTCTATCGTAAATCGTAGTCATCAAAGAGTCCAAGCATGAGTCCCAAAGATTTTATTGAACTCACATATAAAGACTAATAAGGTTTGGATTCCCCAGGATCAAGTTCATTATTTGAATAGACCATATTGGTTCAATGGTCCAGGGGGAGCTAACACTAAAATAGTATACCCGCTTACTTAACACAATCATTGCATATTTTACTTTAATTTTTAGAATGGCTAGATAGGGTAAATGGTTAGTCAACTCTTGACAACATAGTATCAGGACGCGGCGAGATAATAGTACGTTAGGGAAATAAAGTCTCGTGTATTCGAGCTAGATAAGGCGTATCTAGCTTGGTGCACTTGACCGAGTGGAACTAGCTGAAGCTACCTCGTCGTATCCTAAACTAGTTAGACCAGGAAGTAACCCTAAGTGACTTAAGTGATATTTTCTTGAATTTGGCTTTGCCTAAGGAAGTGGTCGTTGTTCCGATCAAAGAAGGCCCCTGTGCCTCGCCACGACCTGGAAGCCAGTTTCTCGAAAAGTTACTTAACAATCTAAAGGTTAAATCCGAATCTAACTCAAGGTTGACTATCTTTAATCAATTTAAAATCATCTCACAAAACATATAAGGTGAACAAATTCTAAGACACATAGAATGGGTGAGATGTTAAGGATAATTGAAATATACTTAAAACAATCTCTTCAAAATACTACTTATTTTCTCAACTATTGTACTTAACAACTCTTAGGCCAAAGTTTAGCGCCCCCTACATCTCTTATACTTCATATATTTGACTAAGGGGGAGAGCAAACTAACCCTAAAGGGTTATATTATAAATCTTTAGATTATTGGTGCAGAGGGACACACTTCGAACCAATCTATCTAACTACTGCTAGACGCATGCTTGGACTCATATTTGATTTTTCTAGATGCATGCATATACGATATTGTTTTCAAAACCCTATTTTATACAAAAACCCCAAATTTTTTTGATTTATGGCAAAAGGGGGAGAAGAGCAAAAGTTAAGGGGGAGTAACATAAAATTTAATTTTGAAAATTAAATTATCTCTTTCAAAACTCACCTAGGGTTAAGGGGGAGTTTTGGTTGAGGGGGAGTTTTTGGAAATGATATTCATCTTCACATTCATCTTCTACTATACCTGTTTATACTTTAATTTTCTTTAACTTTGTGTTGGTTTGTCATATATCAAAAAGGGAGAGATTGTTGGTGCAGGGGCACTAGATAATCGAACCTGTGTTTTGATTATGGCAAAGACACAAAGTTAAGTTTACATCATTATCTCACGAGCTAAATCAAGTGTGAAGAAAAGTGCTAAAGCTGGAGCTGAAGGCTAGCGACACCCGGAGGAAGCCGCGGTGGTCAGGCGACACTCGAGTGACTTCGGAGGGAGCCGAAGGAATCGAGTGGAAGGCCGGAAGCGAGAGCTACTATCGAGGCAAGCTCGTGTGAGTGAGAGATTGTAAGGTCGTGTTCTCTTTACGAGGGGCCGTAGGCGGCGATCGACTAAGACTTCTGTGGAAGGTCTAGGTCGAGAATCGGACGGTTAGAAAACCGTCATTATTTATCATTTTTCGAGCTAACCTCTTACTGCGGGAAGTAGCGGTGTGATCCATTGGGCGTTGAAGCGATCGGTGATGCTCATCGATTCGGTGATGAAGTCATCGATTGATGGCGACGAATCAGCCTTTGCGCTAGGTCAAAACGGATAACGTTTGACGCGGCCACTTCGCGATAAATTTTGGACAATTTTGTAATTCGTTCCTAAAGATGAGGAGACAAATTCAGAGGCCAAAATCTATAAAAGGAGGGGAGGATTCCAACTCCAAATCACATTAAGTTTATTCATCAAGTGCTCCTACAACGCCAATGCTCCAACATCATCATAACGTCGACGCGACGCCAAGTTCCGATCTTCTTCGTCGGCAGCAGAATCAAGTAATATTTTTGATATTGTATTCTTTGTTTTTCTTCATAACGAGGTGAGGTAGGTTTGTTGCCTCATCCTTGTATATTCGATTTTGTGATCATTGTCTCTTACCTCCAACGAGGAGGAGACGTTATAGTGTTTTGCCCTCCGTACGCAGTCTAAGACCGATAGGGCCTTGGAGTAGCAACCGCTGGGTTGTGAACCAAGTAAAATAAACATGTTCATTTATTTTCCACTGTGTTTACTTGTTTACTTGTGTATCAACGAACGAATTCGAACGAAAGATTTACGATCGCTATTCACCCCCCCCCTCTAGCGACACTTCTCGATCCAATAAACTCATCGTCAAACATCAAAACACTACTCGAGTCTTGTCAATCGTGACCTGGGCTGATTGCACCAATAGTGCACTAGAGAGGGGGGTGAATAGCGTCGCGATCTTCGCTCGTTCAATTGGTTCGTGATTGTTTATCTACAAAATGTTATACGCAATGGAAACAAAACAACATAAGCAGAAATAATCATAAGCACAACTCACGGGTTTTTTGTTGTTCAAAATCTCTGATTCCTACTCAACGACCTAACTCATGATAGTCCCGTTATCTTTCTCCTTCTTGAAACTTCCAGAGGCAGAGAAATCTCTTACAACCTGGAGCTTTATAATGCAACAACCAAATACAAAGTGTAAAGGAAATAAAATACATAAATACAAACACATTGCACAGAAGCTTTGCTTCAACACTTTTAGTTGCTTTAAAATGTCGTGAAGGTCTGGAAAGCAACGGTGTTTCCCCTTCAAATTCCTCAAAAAATTGACACTTGAACTCTTTGTGAAGTCCTTTTATAGGCTCAGCATCGACCGATCTTTGCCTACCAATCGATTGGTTACCCTCAGTCGACTGGTCACTCCACTGTTAGCTCACAACGGCTTGATCCACATCAGATTTCAATCGAACAATCGACTGCTTCGAGCATCAATCGACTGCTAAGCCTCCAATCGAACTAGGTAGTCAATTCTATGGGGTTCTATTCACTGATCGCATAAGTCAATCAACTGCTTTAACACAGTAGTTGACTATCGTGTCAAAACTCTCCTAAGCACTTGGTTTCCCATCCCGAGCATCGTGGTTGCCCGATCACTCGAGTTTCCAACTCTTCCCTTCAGTCAGTTGACTGCTTCATCACAGTAGTTGACTGTTGAGTCACAAGCCTCCCAAGCACTGACTTCTCATTTTTTCGAGCACCCGCAGTCGAGCCCCGCTCATCCCAAACACCTGAGGCCGAGTGTCATCCCGACTATATTGGTGTAATTGTCCCAGGTCATGATTGACCGGACTCGAGTGAGACTCGAGTAGTGTTTTAATGTTTGACAAATGGATTGACAATGTAATTGTCATGGAAAAGTCCAAGTCATGGGTACTTGACAATGAAAGTCTAAGTATGGATCTTTGGCAATTGAAAAGTCCAAGTTATGGGTACTTGGCATGGAAAGTCCAAGAATAGTCTTGGCATGAAAAGTCCAAGCATAGATCTTGGCATGAAAGTTCAACATGGAGTTGGCAAGGAAAGTCCAAGTATGAATACTTGGAAAGGAAAAAGTCCAAAAGTAAAGTCTTAGCAGTGTAAGTCCAAGTGTATAGTCTTAACCGTGTAAAGTCCAAGTGAACTTTGGTAAAAGTAGATCCGATTAGCATGACTAGGCTGACGGAAGCACTTGAAAGCTAGCATGAGGATGAAGAGTCGTGGACTCGAGGGATCCAAGAGACATGAGGCAGACGAAAGTGGCTAGAAGGTTGAGGTCTAGTCTAAGGGTACCCGATTAGCATGATATGGCCGATGGAAGCACTTGAAGGCTAGTACAATGGGTGAATGAGTCGTGGAGGACTCAAAGAGATTCGATAGGCGTGAGGCTAATGGAGGTGGTTAGAAGGCTTAAGTCTAGGCTATGGATGGTTATCAAGTATGAGAGGATCATACTTGGGTTAAATCTCATTGTTGAGGTTTACCAATCGATTGATGGCTTTGGCCAATCGACTGGTCGAATGTTCAGCACTTGGGAGGTCTAGTTGACTCGGGCAGTCGATTGGGGTTATGACTCAGTTGATTGGTCGTGTAGTCGACTTAGGCTCGATTGCTCAAGTTGTGCTCTATCTCTATCACCGATCGCCTTGAGCAATCGACCGCGCTGTGAGTCGACCGACCTTGAGCAGTTGGTCGACTAGCCTTGAGCGATACGGTGAGTCGTGATGTTTGTAGACACGAGCCGCAATGCTTGGTAGTTTCGATAGTCGACTCATCGCGATAGTCGACTGGGATTGATGGCAATCAACTAGTCAAGTCTCTGTTGAGTTGAATCCCACGTGGATTAGTCTATTGTGAGACAACGGATGTGTGGGCAATCGACTGGTGGGTAAGGCTAGTCGACTGCCAAGCAGAAATTAGCTCGATACGTAGTTTAAAAGGAGCTCGACGGGGACATTTGAAGAAGCTAGATTTTGGTGATCTTGAAGGGGAATTGTTGCTGCATTCCAGACCTTCCAAGCTCGTCCAAGCAATCACATCAACAAGTATTCAAAAGACCTAGTTTGTAAAGTGTTTCTTTGCATTTCATTTGTACTCTTGTTGTATTTGGTTGTATCCTTATTTTTATTGTTGTAAGAGTCTTGTAAGAGGTTTCTCCACCTTCGGTGTGTCACTAAGAATGAGAAGTTTGATAGTGATGGTATGCATACTAGAGCTCACTAGAGCTCGACCGTGAAGTAGGAACTAGGGTTCCGAACCACTTAAAATCTGTGTGTCGTGTTTGTACTATGTTTTGTATTTGTATTTGTACTAGCATTTATTTTTCTACTGCATGCTAATGATTGTAGACAAGCACGACAAATCCAAGTCGAGAAATTGACGAATTGTTATTCACCCCCCTCTAGCGTGGACAAATTGGTCCCAACAAATGGTATCAGAGTGAGGACACTCTTCAAAGGACTAACCGCCAAGAGAGAAAAATGCTAGAGGAGAAGAGGAAGGAATAGAGATGCCAAAGCTTGGACTAGGTTGCGACATCAACACTCCATCTCCCTATGGACTCTATGGATTCGGGGGCTTCAACTAATGGAAGGCAAGAATGGAGAATTTCCTCATGATAAACATCGAAAGTTGGTTCATCTCGATGAATGGGTTCGAACCTCCACAGGGTCCGAAGGGTAGATTCCTCAAGAGGAAGAGATGGATCGAGGAGCAATGTTAAGCTTTCGAGATAAATGAAAGGGTAACGAAAACTCTAATTAATATAATTCCTAATAATTTGTTGTGTAAGATAGGAAATTTCAATGATGCTAAGGATTTATGGTGTAAGTTAGCCAAGCTCCATGAAGAGCCCTGAACGATCCAAGTAGAGGAGGAGTCCAAGGAGGAATGCTCATTCTCTCAAGCTCAAGAAGAAAGCACATCATCATCATCCCAAAAGCTTGAGGATTCGGAGGTTGAAAGGAAATCAATATTCGAGTCGGTAGAAGAGGTAGAAGAATTGGAGGAAGTCTTCACCTCTAGGATTGAGGGGGAGGAGAGACCTTCCACACCGGAGGAAGAACAAGAAGAAGCTTCTACATCTGGAAGAGATAAAGAGAAAGCTCACTATTCCTATACCCCTATAGGTAACTCAAGTGCATTGGTTAAAAATAAAAATCATATAACTTGCTTTGAGTGTATATAATAAGGGTACTATAAGAGCAAGTGTTCAAAAATAGTCAAGAATACTCAACCGGCACTAGAAGTCAATGAGAAGCCAAAGGAAGTTGGTGCCCAAAGTTAAAAGAGTAAGGAGCATATTATTTGCTTCAAATGCAATCAAATGGGTCACTATAGGAGTCAATACCCTAAGGGAAGACAACCTAAGAAGGGCAAAGGAGGGAGCTCAAGTGTAGGGGGAGCTAAGGCAACCCCTAAGGTAAATTTAAATAATGCTCTTCCTTTATACAATAGTAAAAACGCATGCTAGGAATTTTCTTACTATTGCTCATGAAAAGCATGCTAAAAGCAATAAGTATTTTTGTATAGGTGCTAAATATGATACTTGGCCTAAGGACAATTCTAGAAAAATTAGCCCTACTACTACCTTATCTAAGGATAGGAAGGTAGAGAAAAATAATTTATACATTAACCCTAAGAAGGGTAGACACATGCCTAGGAGAAGAAATATCTCAAGAATAGATGAAAAATCAAAATTAGATAAGTTAGTTGAGGAAAAACAAGCATTGAGGCTTGAGAAATTAGAAAAGGTCTTTATAAAAATGACAAATTCAAGTCATGGGTCAAGTAGTCAAAGGGTAGGGTCTAGGAGGCAAGGACCATTTAAGGATAGAAAAGGCTTGGATCATAAGCCTAAGTCCAAAGAGGTTATGCTAGCCTACCACAATGTTCCATTTAATTATGGAACAAACTTTAGGTTTAGGAGTGCCAAAGTCACAAGGGAAGTCATCCCTAGAGTTAACTATGATAAATGTCTAGTGGCTAAGGTTTCGAAGAAACCTAAGAAAGTCACTAAGAAGGTCACAAGGGAAGACATCCCTAGAGTTGACCTAGACAAGACCATTATGATCAAGGCTTCAAAGCCTAGGAAGGTCATAAGGAAGGTATCTAGGGAGGTCATCCCTAGTGAATACCTAGTTAACCCAAGAAGCCTAAAAAGATTTTGGGTTCCTAAAAGTATGATTCTCTCACGCTAGATGGGTCAAGGTGTGTCAACTTGAATTGGTAAGGTAGTTAACCTAACCATAGCAAAGTTGACACCTTAAGTCATTTTCAAGGTTATGTGATAGTTTGGAAATGAGATTGATATTTTAATCCTAAAGGAATTTAGGATGTGCCAATAGAAATTTAAGAAGTTTAAAAAATCAATCAAAGTTGACACAATTAGATTTAGAGGTCATGGTATGCCATTTTAGATTTTTGGCACACTTAGGAGTTTGAGTTACTATGGCAAAAATGGGTCTAATGTTAACAAATGACAATTAATATTAAAATTTAAGTTTTCTTGTACCTTTACATTTTATTTGTCATGCTTTGTTTGTCTTGTCATGTCATGACATCATACTTCGTATTAATCATTTAAAATGTCATGATAATACTTAGGTTAATATGTCATGTGTGTATTTAGGTTTATGTTTATGTCATGACATCATGATTATTTGCACATGTTTTATTTATGCTATTATTTATGTCATGATCATATCTCATGCATTTAGGTTAATTAAGATTGATTTAAGGACAATGACATGATTTAAAGTCCCATGATAAAGGAATCAATAGAGTTGTCTAGATAAAATGCATGAGACCTTAGATTAGGAAAGAATCCAAACTCACATCTCACAAAAATATTAAATTGACATGTGTGTATTGATACACCTTAGACACATGTGAGATGTTAGGAAAATAAGTTAAGTTCAAGATGGATAGATGTTGCATCTAGATGAACTCCAACTCATAATATATCATAGAGGAATCATGAGGAAAACTAATGTACAAGTCATGTACATCTAGCCCATAGACCATGGTTCAAAATAAGGTTTTGAAATCATTCTAAAATCATTTTAAAAAATCTTGGTGAAGTCTATCTTTTAATAGCAATCACCATTTAAGAAGTTAATACAAAGTTAGGCAAAACATTGAAGTTTTCAATATTTTTTAACTTTATATCAATCTATTAATTTAATGGATATTTTAATTTAAAATTATTTTTCACCCATTGTATTTGATGTAAGTAATATACGTATAAAGTTTCAAAAAAATTTAAATTACATATATTTACTTATGAATTTCTAAAATTCAACTAAAAACTCTGATTTTTGAAAAATCAAAATCCAATTGACTGCTATCATACAACAGTCGACTGGTGGTGTTTTTAGTCAACTTATAGCTGAAACCAGTCGACTAATATGTCTAATATTAGTTGAATAAGAGTTGTTTAGCCAATTATCAGCACCCTTAAGTACCCTAATGTCTCCTAACCCTAGGATATGCTTTAGAAAGCATGGAAAAGGTGAAATATCATTGAAAATGATTAGGAGAAGTGTTTAGGGTGGAGTATCGAAGTTTAAGGGAGGTTAAAGTTCAAGTTTGAACTTTTATCCTTATTTTTGATGGTTTAAATTTCCTATAGACTTAGGAAATCTCCAAGGACATTAATTGTTGATGCAATGGTCAAGGGGGAGTAAGCCTTTAGGGGAAGGTTATCCATCAAAGGATGATGGATGAGTATTCTTCAAAGAGGGAGAAATGAAGGGTTTGAAACCCTCATTGTGCTCACCAAACGAGGAGAATTGGAGAAGTGAAGATTGTCTCTCATTTAGTGATATGAGACTTATCACTATGAAGAGTGAAGGCATCTTAAATCTTTTTTTACCAAGGGGAGAACATAGGATCTCTTTGAGAGATGAGGCATTGAAAATCTTGGTAGTCTTTTTGATGTATGTCAAAGAAGGAGAAGTGAGATTTAAGTTAGGTAAACCATCACTATGCTTTGGCATTGAAAGATTTAAGTTTGGATTATTGTTAATCTAACTTAAAGGTGTTGTCAAACATCAAAAAAAGGGAGATTGTTATTGCAATCGACCCAGATCATGATTTACTAGACTCAAGTGAGACTCGAGTAGTGTTTTTATGTTTAAAAAATGGATTAACAATGTAATCGTCATGGAAAAGTCCAAGTCATGGATACTTGGCAATGAAAGTCCAAGCATCGGTCTTGGCAATTGGAAAACTCAAGTCATGGGTACTTAGCATGGAAAGTCCAAGAATGGTCTTGGCATGGAAAGTTTAAGCATGGGTCTTGACATGAAAGTCCAACATGGAGTTGGCAAGGAAAGTCCAAGTATGGATACTTGGCAAGGGAAAAGTCCAAAGGTGAAATCTTGACAGCATAAGTCCAAGTGAACTTTGGCAAAGGTAGACCCGATTAGCATGACTAGGCTGATGGAAGTACTTGAAGGCTAACGTGAGGATAAAAAGTCGTGGACTTGAGGGATCCAAGAGGCGTGAGACTGATAGAAGTGGCTAGAAGGCCAAGGTCTAGGCCAAGGGTACCCGATCAGCATGACATAGCCGATGGAAGTACTTGAAAGCTAGCGCGATGGGTGAACGAGTCATGGAGGACTCGGAGGGATCCGATAGGTGTGAGGCTGATGGAGGTGGATAAAAGGTTTAGGTCTAGACCATGGGTGGTTATCAAGTATGAGAAGATTATACTTGGGTTAAACCTCATTGTTGAGGTTTACCAGTCGACTGATCGAGTGTTCAACACTTGGGAGGCCTAGTTGACTCGGGCAGTCGACTGGGATTATGACCCAATCAACTTGTCTTGTAGTTGACTTAGGCTTGATTGCTCAAGGTGTACTCTAGCAGTCGACTGTCAGTTGTGGACAGTCAATTGGCCTTGAGCAGTCGATTGCCATGAATGACAGTCGACTAGTGTTTGCAGACACGAGCATAGAATGATCGATAGTCGACCGAGCAGTCAACTACTGGCTTGGCAGTCGATTAGGGTATATAGCAGCTAACTGGTCAAGTGTCCATTGAGTCGAATCCAATGTGGATTAATCCGTTGTGAGATAATGGATGTGTGGCGATCGGTGAGTGGTAAGGCGGTTAAAAGGAGCTTGATGGGGACATTTGAAGGAGCCATATTTTGGTGATCTTGAAGGTGAATTGTTGCTGCGTTCAAGACCTTCTAAGCTCGTCCAAGCAACCACATCAACAAGCATTCAAAATCCCTAGTTTATAAAGTGTTTATTTTCATTTCATTTGTACTATTGTTGTATTTGGTTGTATTCTTATTATTATTGTTGTGAGAGCCTTGTAAGAGGTTTCTCCACCTCCAATGTGTCACCAAGAATGAGAAGTTTGATAGTGCCGATGTGCATCACTAGAGCTCGGCCATGGAGTAAGAACTAGGATTTCGAACTACATAAAATTTGTGTGTCGTGTTTGTGTTATGTTTTATGTTTGTATTTGTATTAGTATTTGTATTTCCGCTACCTACTAACGATTGTAGACAAGAACGATGAATCCAAGAGAAGAAATCGACGAATCACTATTCACCCCCTCCAGTGCAGAAAAATAGGTCCCAACAAACTACTCGCGGTCAGTCACCTGCTTCACCACAATAGTTGACTATCTGAGCACCGAGCTCCCGAGCACTTCCATAAGCCCATCTTGAGTGTGGCTTCCCGATAGTGAGTGCTTGAGCACTATCTTTCTCATCGCTTGAGCACTCGTTGCTCAACCCTCGAGCACCTAAGCTCGAGCACTCAACTCTTAGTGCCCGAGCACTATAGCTTTCTCATCGCGACCCGAGTACCAGTCGACTACCCTCAACCGGCAGTCGACTGTCCCACACAGATGGGTTGGACTAACCTGAATGAAGTTACCTATCGACTGGTAATATTACCAGTCGATTGATACCTCAATCTCAGCCAAGCTTCAAGTCAACTCTCACTTCACTTGATATCCGGTTGACCTCAACTTACCAGGACTTTTCTCATCCGTCATCCGATCACTCTTGATCTGCCTGAACCTCCCTTGCCTAGCATCTGGTCAACCATGACTTACCAAGACTTTCCTTGCTAAGCACGACCAACCTTGACCTACCAAGATTTCACCTACTAAGCACGGTCACCTTTGACATGTCAGGACTTCACCTGCCTAGTCATCTGATTTCCTTGACTTGTTAGAACTTCACTTTCCAGACACGGTAACTTTTGACTTGTCAGGACTTCATCGGCCTAGTGATCCGATCTCTTTGACCTGTCAGGACTTCACTGACACCAAGCATCCGATCATCCTTGACCTGCTTTCTTTTCCTCTTCGTGTCAAGTGTTTGGCCAACCTTGACTCACCTAGGCTTCACACTTGCTAACTTTCCCATTAGAATTTCCATCCCTAAGTGTCTGGTTCTCCATGACCCACTTGAATTTCTACTTTGCCAACTCCCGTTGGACTTCCAACCACCAAGTGTCCGGTCTTCCCTAATCCACTTGAATTTTCTCACTTTCCAACTCCCTATTGAACTTTAATCACTAAGTATCAGGTCTTCCATGACCCACTTGAATTTCTACCTTATCAACTCCTGTTGGACTTCCTACTATCAAGTTTTTTATCTTTTCTAGCCCACTTGGATTTCCCCACTTGTCAACTCCTTGTTGAACTTCGATTACCAAGTGTCCGATTTTTCCTGACCCACTTGAATTTTTCACCCTTCAAGTATGACATACTTGACTTCACGCTAAACTCTATATAACTACAAATGTCTCATACCATCCCATAGTCATATTGTTATTCATATATCGAAACTCAACTCGATCCTCAATCAAGCTTGGTCAGTCTTGTCCTGAGGTTGAGTACACCAACAATATCCCTCATACCATCCTTTACCTTTAGTCATATTGTTAAACATTAAAACTCAACTCGAGACCAACTCGAGCTTGGTCAACCTTGACCTGAGATTGATGCAACAATCTCTTCCTTTTTGATGTTTTATAATATCTTTAAGTTAGGCTCGCTCATAAGCCCAACTTTCCTCTTCCTATGCTAAAGTATAGTGAAGGTTTCTTAATTTAAACCTTCATTCTCCCCCTTTGATATACATCAAAAAGTCTTTTATGACTTTACTCATTCTCTCCCTTTTTCTTCATCTTCAACCCTTTATTTTCCTTTGTAATAAAACTCTTATCACTAATCAACCATCACACTAATCAACCATCACACCTTGATGGGCAATCTACCTCTAAAGGCTTGCTCCCCCTTAATCATTGACCAACAATATCTTTGGAGAGATCCTTGTAGGGTCTATGACGTCACGCTAAGGGGGGTGAATAGCGATTTTTGCTCGATTCGATGGATTGCCTACTCGTTTATAATTTATTAGTAATACACAGCAGAATAATAAAGTTAAAAACAACAAATACAAGCACACACCATAAGACAAGATTTTTACGTGGTTCGAAACTAGAATTTCTACTCCACGGCGATGCTATAGTAATCTACCCTCACTATAAATCTCTCCTTCTCGGTATAACACCGAAGGTGGAGAAACCTCATATAAGTTCTTGTAATAATAAGAAATACAACCAAATACAAGCAATTACAATAAGAATGAATACAAGTAAAGAAAATACATTACAAATGAGCTTTGATTGCTTCATCACATGGTCGCTTTGGATAGCTTGGTAGGTTTGGAAAGCATCAACTTTTCCCCTTCAAGATCACCAAGAACTGACAACTCCAAATCCTCCACGAAGTCTCTTTATAAAGCTGATCTCAGGTTGATTTTTCATCTTCCAGTTGACTGCTCTTACCTAGCAGTCGACTTGACTCCATCCACACTGAAATATGCCCAACAGAAACCTCAATGTGTTGTCACATAGTGACTCCATCCACACTGAAATATGCCCAACAGAAACCTCAGTAGTCGACTATCCTTACCAATAATTAGTTGCTGACCTGTAGTCGACTTGACAATCGACTACCCAAGAATCTGTGGACTGTTATAGTATCATCGATCGACTGTCACAACCTTGGTAGAGTAGTCGAGCCTCAGTCGACTAATCATAATCCCAATCGATTGCTTTGAGTTGACTAGGCTCTTGAGTGTTGAACGCTTGATCAGTCGACTGTCCAGAGTATCAATCGACTGATAAACCTCAACCATATGGTTTAACCCACGTATGATCCCCTCATACTTGATTGACTACCCTTAGCATAAACCTAAGCCTTCTAGCCACTTCTATAAGCCTCACGCCTCTCGAATCCCTCGAGTCCGCGACTCTTTATCCTTCGCATTAGCCTTCAAGTGCTTCCATCGACTATGTCATGTTAACCGGGTCCTTTGCCTAGGTTCATTTAGACTTATTCCACCAAAACTCTATGCTTGGATTTTATGCTGTCAAAACTTCACCCTTGGACTTCCTTGCTAAGATCCATTTGGACTTACACTGCCAAAACTATAGGCTTGGACTTTACACTGCCAAAATCACACTCTTGGACTTTTCCATTACCATTCCTCAATGCTTGAGCTTTCACCGCTAAGACTATCCACTTGAACTTATGTGGCTAAGACTTCAAACTTAGACTTTACCTTTGCCAAGTACCCATGATTTGGACTTTCAATTGCCAAGTATATATGACTTGGACTTTCCAAATGCCAAAGTTCATTTAAATTTTACACTGCCAAGACTACATACTTGGACTTATGTTGTCACGCCCCGAGAGTATGTCGTGCCGAAAAGCAAACGGACGACATCTCCCCTGTACGTGGCAACATATCGGGTTAATACAAGGCCCGTAGGCCCACAACAACAATATATAAATGGACAATACCAAACAATATATCCACAACAACACAAGAGGTGCGCACCGGTGCGACTCTAACATACTACACAAAATAACGTACAAATTCACAGCCAGATACAACACTGATTATACATGGCCATAATACAAAATAACAGCGGAAGCAAATACGTGGAAACCCCAAATGTTCGGTGTGAGATGGGATCAGCTGGCGGAGCTCCAAACGTCCAAGGAATCTTCTACCTGTTATCTGGGCGACAGAAAACCCAGGGTCCAGGGGTGGTGAGTATAAACTCAGGGGTAATATATAGAAAGTGCATGAACATATAGGGTAAAGAAATCTACAAGTATACATGTGAAGGTCTACAGGTATACAACATGAGTCCAATAGACATACAGTCCTATCCAACTCTAATAACAAGTAACTACAGTAAAGTCATACGCAATGTATATACTAAACTGATCAACTGAACATAAAGTAATGTACCAATGTACCTGACGGTCTGCAACACCCTAAGCTATATCATCTCGATGATATATACCATAACATAACCATATAATATATCAAGTCAATCTCATACACATCACCAATACTCCAATATATATACGATCACTGTATTTTGCTAATCAAATGCATATAACAGTCTGAATCAACGCATGTATCATGCTCAACACATAGCAGTAAATAACAATGCAAATGGCATGTATCATGATGTACAAGCATGTGCAACAATCATAGCTCAATCAAATGCAGCATCTCACAGGCATATGTAAAACATATATCAAATACATGCATACATATATATATCAGCAATGCATATGCATGGTCACTGTCTGCGGACCCATCCAACCACGACCCCAGAGTGGCCAGGGTGGCACGACAAATGACAACTAGCCCGACTCCAGCTTCCACCACTCTCGAGTGGCCGAGTTGGGTAGTATGACTGAGTAGCGTATAAGCGTAAAAAGCTAACTACTCCTAGAGGCCCCTGCTGCAAGCCACGTTGTCCCTACCCATGAGTAGACAAACGCCGCACACAGGACAACATCACCTCACACAATCACCGTCTATAGTGGGCGAGTGCTAACACCACTGCGACAATGGCCATGGCGGTCGCGTCTCCTACCACCATCCCTAGTGGTCGAGCGCGGCACATCCAATGCTCTGCCCTCAACCCTGCTACCACTACCCCGAGTGGCCGAGGAGGCAGGATGACTGACGACCCGTCTCATCCACAAGGGAGACCCAGTCGTCAGCATGCATGCAAATGTAATGATGCATAGCTCCATACATGTATCCTAGCGACACTCCCTATCCCACGGGGAGTCCTGGTCAACTAAAAGTCAACTATGCAAGGACTACAATCCACAAGACTCTCTCTATCGCATAAAGAGTTATACTCATCTGACAGTCAACCACGCTAAGACATCTAGTCAGTAGCGATATACAATCGATCATCCATATAACCATACACAGGCACACAATCCATAATGGATATACCATCGCGCTAGGACCTCTAGTCCATGGTCACATACTGACAACCATACACTTATCTATGCACAGACAACTAGATCCACCATAGATACACAACTAATATGTGTACGATACAACGATCGACTCCATAACCCAATTCATCACCTATCCCTAGTGATGTAACACAAGAATCAAACGAGGTCACAAAGATAATCCTAACCACTTGTACTTACTGAACATCCATCAGCTAATACATAATAGGGTTTATAGTTCCTATCCGAGCTAGATAATCAATGAAGTACCAGAGTTTATATCTCAAAGGTCAAGGCAGTACAAGCATATGATTAAATAAGAGTGGATTTAAGGTAAACAGGTATAAACATAAATCCAAGATCATGCACAGGAATTTGATCAAAACTACCGGACCAGGTAGATATTACCCACCTAATATGTAGCTCGTATCAGCCATCCCTAACTACGAGCATCATCACTAATCAAAGTCCTGAAATCAACATCCTGCAAACAGAACATATTTGATCCAATCATGCTGTCAATTCTAATATTAGGATCAAATCCTAATCCTATATCCACTTTATATCTCGATCAACTAGATTGATCCAATTATCCTAATCAAGTATCCACATAAATCCATCAATCGAATCTCTACCAAATAAACAACTTCTTCCAATGTGAAGCATAGAAATACGACCAAATCATAAATCAATACAGATCTTACCTCAATCTGCTATGTAATCCGTGCTATCCATCTCCACGTCCATGTATCTATCACAATCAAAGTCCTGTAACAATAGGATACAGTTAAGCGCAGTCTCACATCTAATGATCGAATCAAATTCTACCTCAATCTCATATCTCGATGAAACTTCCACACACACATAAATCACACTTATCACCCTTCTCCTACAATAAGTGTATTATCAGATTAATCCAATACTAGTTAGATCCATATTAATGGTATTGAAGCATTACCATACGAAATAGAACACTTGGCTATCATCGAGGTCAGAAGCAAGCAATCACAGATCCAAGCCCCCACCTAGCACAATGATAGCTGCACTAAATTGTTTGCAATCCTGATCAACACAAATTAGGAAACTATATCATGGATTGAAGATCATCGAAGAGAACTACAGCCTTACCAATTCACTGCCAATTTGAATCCAGCTCCCTGCTCAACTCTGATTTCCACGGCAATTTCAACAACCACAACCTTCTGCCCAAACCACCAATTGCTGATTCAACATAACTGAGCTCTCTCTCCAATTTGATACCCTAAGTTCGATCGAATCCCCTCCGACAGCACCCCCTTGTTTTCCGGCGCAACACCAACTCCAACATTGTGCCGAAAACGGCGGAAGAGGAGAGGCGACGACGGGCTGAGCTCGAGCATCAACGGGACTGCACACGGGAAAGAGAACACCACAGAAACAATAGATCCCGTCCAAGATCGGAAAATCGATTCAACAACTTACAGGTGCTCGACACGGCGGCGGTGCTCCCCCAAATCCAACAGCGAAAACCTGTTGTCGATCCCTAGCTCCCAACGCAATCCCTCACCCGATTCAAACCCGACGAAGCTTGGTCGACCTCTTTCCCTCAGCCGGATCACCCACCGGAGGCGTTGACAGCGACAACGGCTGGCTCTCGGTGGAAACAAAGTGAAGATCACCGATCGCGCGAGTGAAGGTCGGAGGCGGTGAGCTCGCGACGGCGATGGCCAGGAGGGCGACGTCGTGTGCTATCGGGAAGGTCTTGTCGGCGATCGGGACGCATCGTCGTAGCCGAGCTCGCGTAAGAAAGAAGCGAAATCGCGGAAGAAGGAAAAATGATCGCGAAGAAGGAACTGGGTGTTCTGTTCGTTCGGCAACCCTTATAAGTGTCGTTCAGCGATTCGATTAACCCAGCCCAATCCAATCCGTTTCAACCCAATTCAATCCAACTTCAGTTCAAGCCAACCCAAGCTCAATCCAATTGATTCAGCCCAATTTCAAGCCCAGCAATTTGGCCCAAGCCCAATTTCAGCCAAGCCCAATTTCATCCCAAGCCCATTACAGATTCAAACCCAATTTAATCCACTAATTAACCCAATTAATTAAAGGGTTAAATTTAAATAATTTTTTTTTCCGTATTTTACATTCTCCCCCACTTATAAAAATTTGGTCCCCAAATTTCCGACTCATGTACGAGTACGAGATGTCACAACAATCACCTCAAGTATCCGGAGAAAAGTCACACCTCAAGTGACTAAGTGGGGTACTGAGCTCGAGTATTACATTCTAACTCTTATATACACTCTCAACCGACCTATTAAAAGGTAATAATTATACCAAAGTGGAGCTCTATACTCGTAACCGATGGGAGACTTTGCCAGAATCGTAAGGTAAATCATGAATCACTATCAGAAATGATATTCAAGGATACTCCATAGATATAATTCCATCAAGCGATCCAACGGAGTCCATCTTACGGCTCGGAAGAAAATGAGCGAACCTAGCTAATCGATCATCGATTACCCAAATCCTATCAAGTCCTTTCCAAATTCTAGTCAGCTCTCCCAACACAGTCTAACGTACTAGGCTCCCACTTCATCACTGTACGTAACCCTACAGGTCACTAATATTCCACCTTTACTTGTTGGCACACCCAATCTCAAATTACGAGATCAACCATATCTCATATATAGTTCCACCAACTGGAACGTCTCAATACTCACTATTTTCGGATACACTCCGAATAAATCATTACTCTCGAATGAAGAGTCTCCTAAAACAACTCTTCCTAAAGCGAATGCAACTCTGTGAACCATTATCCTTCCTAGAGACAGAGATTTATTCTCGCAAGAGAAATTAATATAATGTCCAAAATTCATTCTGTCACACAGGACTGAAAGTAACTGGAAGACTATAATGACTAATCTCCTCAGTTGCATCTATCCGTGTTCGAACAACCCTATAGCAGCTACCTAGTAGCTAGCCAAAACTCCCTGAGCACTCCTGCTCTATACATCTACTACTCAAGATAATAACTGCTAAACTCCACGTCATATATATGACAGCTTATCTCGCAGTTCCTCAACTGACGTAGGCATAAGACACGTCTCATACAACTGCATCGGAATCGCTCCCCATCCCTGAAATGATGCATCTGTGTACAATACTCTTCCATCCATATCGGACGGATTAACTAACACTGACACAAAAGTCAGCCACCTTCCAGGCCCTGAAACCTAGCTTCACAAACTTCCGACCAGGTGATTGCCATCACCTTCTTGGTCCCACAAGTCGACGATATAGTATCGCTAGTGCATCCTATACACATCTACGGTAAATACCAAATCAATCTAGGGAAACCACAACTTCCCTCAAGATTGGGAATATATTCATCAATATATCCTCCACAGATATGATGACAATCGATCTTAAATACTACAAGAGTACTTGATTCCCCAAATCCATGAACGACTAAATCGTTAATAAGTCTAACGACATTATCAACAACTCGTAAAATTCATACTAAGTATGAAATGTCGTCTTCTATACACCTCCATCCTTTTTACTCTAAGCTACAGATAGCTCAATCATCACACCGACAATGATAATTGTATGACACTAAGTCACTACAATATCAACTCTCCAGTCGTAGATCAAACCTAGGGTATACACAGGTATTATTTAGCTGATCCAAACAAATCATCTATCCATAACGAAGGATACTCATTCTCAACTATTACGTTCAAATCATCGATAATCGATGCATAACTCAAGGTCTGACTCTCTTCTAACAAAGAGTTACAAGTCTTTTCAAGAAGAAACACTTAGGCAGATAAATCTCCAATAGTGTTTAGCGACACTGATACCCATAAAATCATCTCCCGGTATGAGGTCCCCAATATCAGGACTATTCCCGAAATCACCTCAATCGCATATTCCACTTGCCCATGCAGTGGCAAGCCTAGGAGTTTATCCAAAACTATATCCGAATACTCTCGAATTATACGTACATCCGAGAGTCCTAGTATACCAACGCTCCAACAATCTAACTATCCATAAGGACATGTCTATAGTAGAGGTATGTCTAGCAAAGGCTAAGGGTATCCCTTGACTTTGATTGTTGATCAACATCTCAACTGACAGTAGAGAAAAATCACCAACCCACAAGTCGATAGGAACCCTTCGAACCCTATCCAAGAATGTTCTAGACAAAGATACCTGTAAACTACCAGTATCTCTCGATATATCCGCAAATAGGATAACCTAAAGTAATACCCCGAAGGACCGATCCTTCGGTCTTCTATACTTCTTCTCGAGTAATCATGTAAACTTGTCCAACATCTGTTCTGGACGGCTGAACTCATGTAGATGCAAAGACTATCATGGAGGAACTGAAGTCAACCGAGGTACAAATCAAACAATCGCAATGGAGATGGGAAACACAGATCGCAAAAGATACACATCCGGCCAGAAATATCAAGAATCACAACATCGTAGCACGCTCCAACTCGCGAAGGTACAAAGCGAATCAAGAATACCGCATAGATAATACCATCGTCGTATACTCTCTCCTCTCGAACAAATCATAACTACGCTCGAAGGTAATACTTGTTGTTGTCGTCGGGAATGTAAATTGTTGTCTCAACGTCAATCTTCTCGAGATGTCTTGGTACGATATCACGAGTAACTTACTTCTTCCGATGAAAGTATCAAAGAACTCCAACTATATCCGGGTAGTAGATCGCTGCGATGTGATAACCTAATCTTACGTAATAATCTCTTGAGGTTGTGGATCGTCCGCTTGAAAGCATCATCCATAGTCTTCAACTGAGTCTTCAAAATACATACTCTCCTCGTAGATACCGGCTGCTTATAGTAGAAACAGATACAATGGTCCATCGAATAATCTGACTCTGTGTCTCGTCGTAACCCGCACTGCACACACATAATCTCCTTTCGGAGTCTTTCCTCTGAGTTCGATGATAAACATGAGAAGCTACTGACAATTTGTGATCGCTCTTCTATGATCGGAAAACTCTCCAATAGTCGCTCGTGACTTACAACTTTAATCTTGCTCCTTTTTATCCAACATTTGGAGATTTCGGATTCCAATAATTTGACTCGCAATATCTGCTTATCAAATCTCCAACTCTTTAAAACACTTACTACAAAGTCATTTCTATACACATGACTCGGTCTATACACTTCCGGTAGGATCTGATAGGAGATCCAAACATCATGATCAAGATGTCAACCGATAACCCGTGGGTGGTCAAAACCAACCCAATCACATTCTTGGGCTATTAAATAGTCGTAACCTTCGCAAGTCTAACGACTCTGCATGGTACCTTCGTAACCAAACGATTACCCTACTCGATGCCCAAGAATTCCCTGACAACGAGTCAAAGAAGATGACGTGGGAAAATACTATCTCACAACATCACTGAACTGTGACTAAGTGATACGTTATTTCCCGTAGGTTATTTCCTATATCTTACACCAAGTACCGGCTAAATTCGGATAATGGTATGCAGCTAACTTAGCTTCCTTTGTATAACACGAGTTAAGTACTCAAAAGTACCTTCAACGTTATACAACCTAGAACGACCATCTCAGAGATCAAAATCTCTATGAATATCTCCAAACTAATCCTCTACTATCTACATCAGCAATAGTATACTCGCGCAGTTCATTACGCCATAGGTAATGATCTGACTAACATAATTAGTGAAAATCTTAGGACCGTAATCCTTGATCTCCACAAGAGATGTGACTACCTAACTCGCTTCCGACTCGGTATCGATCGGCTCTCAAAGGTAATTACCTTTCGATGGCAGTACATATCTAATAACCTCAACATATCGTTCCGTGGTCAAACTCAAACCACGATTCTACGAATACTAACTCAATATCCTACAAGTCTTCCATGTTATAAGCAATTAAATGCATAACCAATAGAAGGATATGTAATAACAATTAACATACCTTAATCCTTGTAGCTCGGAGATGTCGCGATAGCGGATCCCGGAACTTACAAAACCAAGACCGAGTAAAGCAAAACTTCGATGTCGAGCGAAATAAAATCGAAAATGGACTTGTGACCTAGGGCTCGATACGATAAAATTGTCACGCCCAGAGTATGCGTCTTACGAAAAGCAAGCGGGCGGCATCTCACATGCGTGGCAACATATCGGGTTAATACAAGGCCCGTAGGCCCCACAACAACAATATATAAATGGATAATACCAAACAATATATCCACAACAACACAAGAGGTGCGCACCGGTGCGACTCTAACATACTACACAAAATAACGTACAAATTCACGGATACAACACGCGATTATACATGGCCATAATACAAAATAACAATGAAGCAAATACGTGGAAACCCCAAATGTTCGGTGAGATGGGATCACCATGAGCTCCAAACGTCCCAAGGAATCTTCTACCAAGTTATCAGTGGCAAAAACCTGTGGTCCAGGGTGGTGAGTATAAACTCGTGGGTAATATATAGAAAGTGCATGAACATATAGGGTAAAGAAATCTACAAGTATACATGTGAAGGTCTACAGTATACAACATGAGTCCAATAGACACTATCCAACTCTAATAACAAGTAACTACAGTAAAGTCATACGCAATGTATATACTAAACTGATCAACTGAACATAAAGTAATGTACCAACGTACCTGACGGTCTGCAACACCCTAAGTTATATCATCCTGACAGATATACCATAACATAACCCATATAATGTATCAAGTCAATCTCATACCTGACCAATACTCCAACATATGAACAATATACGATCACCTGTACTAACAACCAGGTTTGTACCACACAATGATATGATGCTAATCAAATGCATATAACAGTCTGAATCAACGCATGTATCATGCTCAACGCAGTAAATAACAATGCAAATGGCATGTATCATGATGTACAAGCATGTGCAACAATCATAGCTCAATCAAATGCAGCATCTCACAGGCATATGTAAAACATATATCAAATACATGCATACATATATATATCAGCAATGCATATGCATGGTCACTGTCTGCGGACCCGTCCAACCACGACCCCAGAGTGGCCAGGGTGGCACGACAAATGACAACTAGCCCGACTCGACTTCCACTCTCGAGTGGCCGAGGTAGTATGACCGAGTAGCGTATAAGCGTAAAAGCTAACTACTCAAGCCACTGTCCCTACCATGAGTAGACAAGCGCCGCTGCACAGACAGCGGACACCTCACACAATCACCGTCTATAGTGGGCGAGTGCTAACACCACTCTGCACAATGGCCAGGTGCGCATCTCCAGCTACCACCATCCCTAGTGGTCGAGCGCGGCACATCCAATGCTCTCGCCTCGGCCACGCTGCTACTACCCCGAGTGGCGAGGCGGGATGGTGACGACCGTCTCATCCACAAGGAGACCTCGTCAAGATGCATGCAAATGTAATGACGATAGCTCCATACATGTATCCTAGCGACACTCCCTATCCCACTGGGAGTCCCGGTCAACTAAAAGTCAACTATGCAAGGACTACAATCCACAAGACTCTCTATCGCATAAAGAGTCATACTCATCCGATACCAACCACGCTTAAGACATCTAGTCAAGAGCGATATACAATCGATCATCCATATAACCATACACATGTGCACACAATTCATAATGGATATACCATCGCGCTAGGACCTCTAGTCCATGGTCACATACTGACAACCATACACTTATCTATGCACAGACAACTAGATCCACCATAGATACACAACTAATATGTGTACGATACAACGATCGACTCCATAACCCAATTCATCACCTAACCCTAGTGATGTAACACAGTAACCCAATCTGAGGTCACAAAGATAATCCTAACCACTTGTACTTACTGAACATCCATCAGCTAATACATAATAGGGTTTATAGTTCCTATCCGAGCTAGATAATCAATGAAGTACCAGAGTTTATATCTCAAAGGTCAAGGCAGTACAAGCATATGATTAAATAAGAGTGGATTTAAGGTAAACAGGTATAAACATAAATCCAAGATCATGCACAGGAATTTGATCAAAACTACCGGACCAGGTAGATATTACCCACCTAATATGTAGCTCGTATCAGCCATCCCTAACTACGAGCATCATCACTAATCAAAGTCCTGAAATCAACATCCTGCAAACAGAACATATTTGATCCAATCATGCTGTCAATTCTAATATTAGGATCAAATCCTAATCCTATATCCACTTTATATCTCGATCAACTAGATTGATCCAATTATCCTAATCAAGTATCCACATAAATCCATCAATCGAATCTCTACCAAATAAACAACTTCTTCCAATGTGAAGCATAGAAATACGACCAAATCATAAATCAATACAGATCTTACCTCAATCTGCTATGTAATTCGTGCTATCCATCTCCACGTCCATGTATCTATCACAATCAAAGTCCTCAGAATAATAGGATACAGTTAAGCGCAGTCTCACATCTAATAATCGAATCAAATTCTACCTCAATCTCATATCTCGATGAAACTTCCACACACACATAAATCACACTTATCACCCTTCTCCTACAATAAGTGTATTATCAGATTAATCCAATACTAGTTAGATCCATATTAATGGTATTGAAGCATTACCATACGAAATAGAACACTTGGCTATCATCGAGGTCAGAAGCAAGCAATCACAGATCCAAGCCCCCACCTAGCACAATGATAGCTGCACTAAATTGTTTGCAATCCTGATCAACACAAATTAGGAAACTATATCATGGATTGAAGATCATCGAAGAGAACTACAGCCTTACCAATTCACTGCCAATTTGAATCCAGCTCCCTGCTCAACTCTGATTTCCACGGCAATTTCAACAACCACAACCTTCTGCCCAAACCACCAATTGTTGATTCAACATAACTGAGCTCTCTCTCCAATTTGATACCCTAAGTTCGATCGAATCCCCTCCGACAGCACCCCCTTATTTTCCGGCGCAACACCAACTCCAACATTGTGCCGAAAACGGCGGAAGAGGAGAGGCGACGACGGGCTGAGCTCGAGCATCAACGGGACTGCACACGGGAAAGAGAACACCACAGAAACAATAGATCCCGTCCAAGATCGGAAAATCGATTCAACAACTTACCGTGCTCCGACGGCGACGGCAGATTGCTCCCCAAATCCAACAGCGAAAACCTGTTGTCGATCCCTAGCTCCCAACGCAATCCCTCACCCGATTCAAACCCGACGAAGCTTGGTCGACCTCTTTCCCTCAGCCGGATCACCCACCGGAGGCGTTGACAGCGACAACGGCTGGCTCTCGGTGGAAACAAAGTGAAGAGCGCCGATCGCGCGAGTGAAGGTCGGAGGCAGCTGAGCTCGCGACGGCGGCGATGACCGAAGGAGTGGGCGACGTCGCGTGCTATCGGGAAGGCTGCGGCGGCGATCGACGATCGCCGCGAGCCTCGTAAGAAAGGGGAAACAGAGAAATCGCGGAAGAAGGAAAAAAACAGCGATCGCGAAGAAGGAACTGGGTGTTCTGTTCGTTCGGCAACCCTTATAAGTGTCGTTCAGCGATTCGATTAACCCAGCCCAATCCAATCCGTTTCAACCCAATTCAATCCAACTTCAGTTCAAGCCAACCCAAGCTCAATCCAATTGATTCAGCCCAATTTCAAGCCCAGCAATTTGGCCCAAGCCCAATTTCAGCCAAGCCCAATTTCATCCCAAGCCCATTACAGATTCAAACCCAATTTAATCCACTAATTAACCCAATTAATTAAAGGGTTAAATTTAAATAATTTTTTTTTCCGTATTTTACATATGTTGCCAAAACTTTACCATTGGACTTCCCTTGTCAAATATTCATATTTGAATTTCCCTTACCAAGTATCCAAACTTGGACTTCCGAGGTTGATTGCTCCAATAATCTTTCCCAAATAATCTCCCCCATATGACTTTGAATATCTCAATCATCCACTAGTTATATGGTCAACATATGGTCAAACACATTGTCAATCCATCATCAAACATCGAAATACTACTCGAGTCCCACTCGGATTTGATCAACATTGACCCGGAGCCTATTGCACAAACAATTCCAAGCCTATAGAAAATCTAAACTTCAAAAATAGTGGCAAAAGTTCAACCTTGAACTTTAACATCCCTTAAAATTCTATTTTTGTCCTAATTAACTTTCCTACTCATTTTCACTGAAAATCTCACCCTTTCAATACTTGTCTAAGTATATTAGAGGGTTAGGAGTAGTTAACTAACCTAGGATAGATATTTAATGGTTAAACCACTTGTTTAGCCAAAATCCAGCTTGATCAGCCAACTAAGAGAGGCACCAATCGACTACTCCTAGCACCAGTCGACTGGGAGGCCTCTCAATCGACAAGTTTATGAATTTTTCATAAATCAATTTTCAAACCAATTTAAAAAATGCATAAATAATTCTACGATTTTAGAAAAATCTTGAAATTTTATGTAGACATTACTTATGTCAAATATTACGGGTGAAAAATAGTTTTCTATGAAAATATCCATTATTTTGAAAGAACGATACAAAGTTGAAAACCATTAAAATTTTCAATGTTTTTACCTAACTTATATCAATATCTTCAATGGTGATTCCTATCAAAAGATAGACTTCACTAAGATATTTCAAAATGATTTTAAAAGTGTTTTCAAAATCTATTTACAATCATGATCTAGGGGTCAAGTGTACATGACTTGTACATTAGCTTTTCTCATGATTCATTCTTATCATTTAAAGAGTTTGAGTTCATATCCATGCAATATTTAAGCACCTTGAACCTAACTCATTATCCTAACATCTCACATGTATCTAAGGTATCTCAATACAAGCGCACAAGTCATCCTATGATTTTATTCTTCCCTAGACTAAGGGATCATACATTATTATCTAGGCATATCCAATTTGATCTTCTTACCTAAGATGTCAAATAATGTCATTTATCCTTAATTTCAATTGATTAAATGCATGGATTATGATCATGGCATAAATGATTGAATAATCTAAAACCATTACCAATGATGCATGATGTCATGGCATAATAAAAATCAACCTAAGTACTAACATGACATATTCTAAGCAATCATGTGATACATAATGTCATGGCATGGAATATGGCACACAAAGTATGACGAATGTAAAAAATATATAAATGTATAAAGATACCTACGTCTTGAGTCTAATTCATCATTTTCTAGACTTATATCAAATACTTAATTTGATATAATAACAGACCAACTCTCACGAGTGTCATACACCCCAAACTTGACACGCATTGACTTAAACCTAATGTGTCAATCTCAATCAACTTTCAACCATTTATTTCTATTAGCACATCCTAAAAGATTTTTGGATTAAATTCTCCTTTCATTTTCAAAGTATCACTATACCTTGAAAATGCATTAAAGTATCAACTAAACTATGGTTAGGTTAACTACCTTTATATTCTAGGTTGACATGCCTAGTACCCATCTAGTGTGAAAGGATCACACTCCTAGTAACCCAATATCTATTGGAGCTCCTTAGGTATTCTAGGTATTCACTAGGGATGTCCTCCCTTGATACCTTCCTATGACTCTTCTAGGCTCCTTGGAAACCTTAGCCATTTGACTCTCATCAAGGTCAACTCTAGAAATAGCTTCCCTTGTAACCTTGACACTCTTTGACCTAGGTTTAGTTCCATAGTTATATGGAACACTAAGGTAAGAGGGAATGTTCTTCTTGGACTTAGGTTTGTATCCCAAACTCTTCTTGTCCTTAGATGGCTCTTTCCTACTAAACCCTAGATTAAGTGCTTTAGACCCTTTTAATGTATTTTCCATCTTCTTAAAAGTCTTCTCTAATTTATCAAGCTTTGATCTCAAAACTTGAGGTTCTTCCTTTGATGTCTCAAATTTTGTTTGGTTGTTATTTCTTTGGGCATTCTTTCTCCTAGGCATGTGTCTAGTCTTCTTTGGGTTATTGCCTAGGTTGTTCTAATCCTTCCTATCCTCAAGCAAAATAGGTCTACCTCTAAGGGTTCTAATATTTTTCTTAGGTAGGGTTCTTCTTGAGGTAATTGACCTGAAATTATCCTTAGGCCTATTATCATAATGTTGAGCACTTAAAAGATAAAACTTATTACTAGCATGTTCTTTATCATGAAAAATTGAAAGTGTATTATGAAGAGATACCTTGGACCTTAGCTTTAGAACTCCCCCTACACTTGAGCTTCCTATTTTGTTCTTCCTTGGGTACTTCCCCCTTAGACACTGGTTGTGGTAGTGTCCCTTTTGATTACTAGAGAAGCACACTATGTGCTCCTTTCCCTTGCGTATTGAGTTTCTGGTCTCCTTTGGCTTCTCCATACCCTTTGGTGTTAGAACCTTCTTCTTGACTAGTTTTGGACACTTAATCTTGTAATGTTCTCTTTCCCTACACTTAAAGCAAACAATACAATCTTTATTTTTCATTATTGAGCTTGAACTTGGTAGTAGGGGACTCATGGACTGGTTCTTCATCATCCCCGGAAGTAGAGGGCTCCTCTTGCGCCAGCATCGATGATCTAACCTCCCCCTCAATCATAGAGGTGAAGACTTCTGCAATTTCTTCTACTTTGGGTGTTGAGCATCTCTCGACTTCCGAATCTTCAAGCTCTTGGGATGATGAATCCTCTTTCTCAAACTCATCATCTTAGGCCAAAGAAGGTTCTTAATGGAGCTTGGCAAGTTTGCTCCACAATTCACTTGCGTCCTTAAATTTTCCTAATCTACATAAAATATTGTTAGGTATTAAATTAACTAAAATTTTTGTTACCTTGTCATTGGTCATGGACTTTTGAACTTGCTTCTTTGTTCATTTCTTTTCCTGGAGGAGATTTCCTTTGCCATCCTTGGGGACTTCAAGGGCTTCCATCAAGTTTAATCATTCTTCAATGTTCATCTGAAAGAATGTCTCTGTCCTTGACTTCCATTAGACAAATCCTCCTAGCTCGTAAGGAGGTGGAAATCTGGTGGCGAGTCTAAATCCGTCACTGAAATCCATTCTTCTAGATAGATCCTTTCTTCCTCTAGCCTTATGCTCCCTCAGCGATTAGTCCGTAGAATAACAATCTAGCTCTGATACCACTTGTTATGATCGACTGTGTGCTAGAGGGGGTGAATAGCATCGTGATCTTTGCTCGTTCGATTGCGTTCATGAGTGTTTGTATACAAAACATTATACGCAATAGAAACAAAACAACATAAGCAGAAATAATCACAAGCACAACTCATAGATTTTACATGGTTCGAAATCTTCGATTCCTACTCCATATCCTAGCTTACGATAGTCCCACTATCTTTCTCCTTCTCGAAAACTTTCGGAGGCGGATAAACCTCTTACAACTTGGATCTTTACAATACAATAACCTAATACAAAGTGTAAAGGAAATGAAATACAGAAACACAAACACTTTCCACGGAAGCTTTGCTTGAACACTTTTGGTTGTTTTGGAACCCCTTGAAGGTCTGGAAAGCAGCAGTATTTCCCCTTCAAATTTCTCAGAAAACTAAAACTTGAACTCTTTGCGAAGTCCTCCTTTTGTAGGCTTGGCATCGATTGATCTCCACCTACCAGTTGACTGGTCTTAACCCCAGTCCACTGATCACTTGGCCATTAGCTCACAATGACTTGATCCACGTCGAATTTCAGTCGAGCAGTCGATTGCTTCCGACCATCAATCGATTGCTAAACCTCTAATCGAATTGGCCAGTCTATTCTATGGGGTTCTATTCACTGATCACATAAGTCAGTTGACTGCTCTAACACAATAGTCGACTACTGCATCAAAACTCTCCTGAGCACCAGATTTCTCATCCTGAGCACCGCAGTTGCTTGAGCACCTGAGTTCTCGGTGAGTTCCCGACTCTTCCCTTTATCCAATCGACTGTTTCATCACAACAGTTGACTACTGAGTCACGAGCCTCCCAAGCACCGACTTTGCATTTTCCAGAGCACCCGTGATCAAGCCCCCGCTCATCTCGAACACCCGAGGCTGAGTGTCATCCTAACTACTCGCAGCTAGTCGACTGCTTCACCACAATAGTCGAATGACTGAGCATCGAGCTCCCGAGAACTTCCAGACGTCGATCCCGAGCACGGCTTCCCGACAGCGAGTGCCAAAGCACTATCTTTCTCATTGCCCAAGCACTCGCCGCTCAGTGCCCGAGCGCTCGACTCCCAGTGCCAAGCACCCTAAGCATTGTAGCTTTCTTATCGTGACCCAAGTACCAGTCGATTGCCCTCAACCAGCAGTCAATTGTCCCACACAATCAGGTTGGACTAACCTAAACGATGTTACCAGTCGACTGATACATCAATCTCAGCCTAGTTTCAAGTCAACTCTCACTTCACCTTGTATCTGGTTGACCTCAACCTACAGGAATTTCCTCATCTGACATCTGATCACTCTTGATCTACTGAAACCTCTCTTGCCTAGCATCTAATCAATCTTGACCTACTAGGACTTTCCTTGCTAAGCATGACCAACCTTGACCTGCCAGGACTTTACCTACCAAGAACGATCACCTTGACCTACCGAGAGTTCACTTGCCAAACATGATCACCCTTGACCTGCTGGGATTTCACCTGCCTAGTCATCCGGTCTCCTTGACCTGACACGACTTTACTTGCCAAGTATGGTCACCCTTAACCTATCGAAACTTCACCTGCCTAATCATCTATTCTCCTTGACCTGTCAGGAATTCACTGACACCAAGTATTCGATCCTCCTTGACCTACTTGGACTTTTCCTCTTCGTGTAAAGTGTCCAATCAATCTTGACCCACCTAAACTTCACACTTGCCAACTTTTCTGTTGGACTTTCCATCCACAAGTGTCCGGTCATCCATGACCCACTTGAATTTCTACCTTGTCAACTCCCGTTGGACTTCCAGCCACTAAGTGTCCAGTCTTCCCTAACCCACTTGAATTTCCTCACTTGCCAACTCCCTATTGGACTTCGATGACCAAGTGTCCAATCTTTTATAACCCACTTAGATTTCTACCTTGCTAACTCCCGTTGTACTTCCAACAACTAAGTGTCTGGTCTTTCCTAACCCACTTGAATTTCTTCACTTGCCAACTCTCTATTGGACTTCGATCACCAAGTATTCGGTCTTCCTTGATCCACTTGGATTTTCTACTCGTCAAGTATGACCTATTGATTTCACGCTAAACTCCATATGATTACGGATGTCCCATACCATCCCATAGTCATATTATCATCCATATATTGAAACTTAACTTGAGACTCACTCGAGCTTGGTCAACCTTGTCCTGAGATTGATTGCACCAACAATCTCCCTTATACCATCCTTTACCTTTAGTCATATTGTCAAACATCGAAACTCAATTCGAGTCTAACTCGAGCTTGGTCAACCTTGACCTAAGGCTGATTGCACCAATATTGTAATAATCCACTTGGTTGGTATCGCATAAGGAGTTGCTGCAACATTTCTTGTGTTTTGACTTCTCGTTAGGCTTGCATCTCTTGCATCATTTTATTTTCTACTTCAATTAAGATATCTTTGTCTCTTATGCAACAATTATCTCTTGCATAGCATTCATCTTTACTTGTACATTAGCTAATGTAGAAGAAGTAGATGCCGAAATCTTATATATCTTTGGTGGTGGTTTGGGTCTCAATCCTAATCCACAAATATAATCAGATTTGTGACCAAATACATCTTGGTATCATTCAAATACTAGATTCTTGAAATCATCAGACATAAGCAAAGTAATATTGTCCTTTATTGTTCTTGCAAAAAGTGAAGCTTTTTTTTACTAGTACCAGCTATCCAGATCTTCGGTCTGACTAATCCTGGAGATGATCGATCCGACCCCATAGATTTTTGACGGAGTGCTAAGTAATTCCTAGGTGAGATATGCTCCACTGACCACTATAATAAATCAAAAAAATACTTGTGACTCAATAGCTAAGCCCGAAGACGTGGTCACATTGTCCTTGTAAGGCAAGTTCAACGTCGAAGATGTACTCCATCCAAGATGGTAAACTCCCGATTTGCATCTAGCTCAAGGTCACCTGCCCAAGTTTTTCTAAAATTCAGAGTCGAACTTGTCCCGGCAGAGGATCGAATCGCGCTAGCCTGTGAGAAGTCGCCCCGCTTTACTGCTGCATCATGCCCCTAGGGGCAAAAAAATAAATAAAACTTGTTTGTCATTATAGAAAGTGATCATTTTCTATTATTAAACAAACATGTATCGATATCAAAAACGTATTATGTCAAAAATAATGTACAAATATAAAAATAATAATACTTAAATTATGACTTACATATTGCTTTTGTGCAAGTTCACTCGTCCATCTGACTTCTTCTGCATAATAATATTGAGGTACAATTGCATCATATCCCTTGCAATTAAAAAAATTAAACATCGTGTCATTAAAAATAATAAAAAGAACTATTCATATAGAATCAAACATGCAACTATAAAATTAATTTTAATTTAATATACATCCTCTATGTATTGAACCATAGGTCTAGGGTTGCCATGATAATTAAACAAAAGTTTTGCTCAATTTTTTGCTGTAGAAATTATCTTTTAAAGTGCAACTAATATTTAGTAGCTATCATACGATATCATTAAGATTGTAAATTGAGAAAACTATAATAAAAATAAAACAATCTTAAACTCTTCAAACACCTAATAATTACATAAAAAACTCTTATGCTTCTTGTGATGTTAAATTATCTAACTTCTTTTCTTTTTTTTCAGATTTAAAGTCCAACAAGTTGGAAATTTTTGATACTTTTGATGTCATTCGCTTACTTGAGTAGAATATGATTTCTTCATCAACTTCAAAAGATAAAACTCTATATCATCACAACTTTAAAACTTAAAAACAGGCTGATTAAAAATAATAATAATTAGTTCTATAATTTATTAAAAAATAAATTGATGCAAATAACAACTTAAAAAATATTACTTGAATGTGCTGAATTAGTTGAATTTTGTTTGACTCTAGGAATTTTTAAAAGTTTTTGTATGTAAATGATAAGAAACTGCGCACCAATGCTCCAAACTCAGTAGTAAACATATTAGCTATTGGGTATGTTGAACTAACATGAATTGATTTCAAGTCATAATAATTTTTCTTCTTCCTTTGTTTCATTTATCATATGATAAGCATGTGAAAACTCTATAGATGGCTGAGATTGTGAACATGCACGATGACCTATAAAAAAGAAAATTAATAAAATAATAATTTTTGGACAAGTTAAATTAATATACATTTTCTTCAAATTTAATTCAAATGTAAAATAAATACTCCACTGTGTAGATACTGGTATCATAGTTGGTGAATCAGAATGGTCGATAGATGTACAACTAATATAGTAACTATACTAGGTGTTGTTTGTGAATGTCCAACATCAATAGGAATAAAAGTATGCTCAGTTAACTAATTTGTATGTGAAGTGGTTTAAATGACACCTTCATTAAGAAAAAAAAACTTAGAAGGTCAATAATTAAAAATAAAAAATAAAAAATGGCAAATACATATAAAGATGCACAACAATCTAAAAAGAATGCATATTCAAATAATAATAAAAAAAAATGTATGCTTATAGTTTGTAAACTACACTATATTTACAGACTACACCACAATCTAAAATAATAATCAATTTATTACAAATTTAATAATATTATGAAAATAAATATATGTCATTCTTTAGTCAGTATTATAATCAGACATTATTTCAATGTTAGAATAATTTTCTATAAAACAATTTAAGTTGACTTCAAATGGATCATCATCAATATTATATGAATGTCTAGTCTCATTCTCATTGACTTGTAATTCTGTTGTTGGAATCTCTATAAAATTCAATTCAATTCTATTATATTGTTAATTAGTTGAGTCCACAATAATATTATACACATTGAGTGTATTATTTTCTATTTGTAATTGAAGCACAACACCATCATTATCAAATACTTCTGGATAATTTTAAATATGTCTATGTTTGAACAATTTTTCAATTGTCACTAAATTTATGATCATCAATATAATATATTTGTTTTGCTTGGCTTGCAAGAATAAAAGGATAATCTTATCTTCGAGGTATTAATGCACATGAGGCTAAAGTTCATCTTTAAAGGCTTCTTTTGTGTGGTACATTCATACCATTTGCAATTGAATAAATATATATTATATCCAAATATATAACTCAATTCGATAACTTTCAACAACACATCAAAAAAGATCCATGTTTTTTCCATTATGAGATGATGGCGCTGCAACTCCATAATTTTGTGTTATTCTATCTCTATCTTGTTCCTTAGAATGATATCGATTACCTTCGACTATAATTGCATCTGTTGTGTATAAACAAAAATCAAATATGCATGACAATGAATACAATTCATTTGTCAATTCAGATCTTTCTTTCTTCCTCGAAGCATCAATTTTGGCTCTAAACTATGACGAAAAATCTTTTTCTTGACAAAATTGACCTCTAACAATATCATCAAGATTTATAAATAACTCTAAATGTTCCCTACATTGCATCAAAAAAATATATGAGTTATTATAGTATAATTTTAAAAAAAATAGTTAAAAATAATTTTATTATAGCATAACTTGAAAACTTACTTGATGTATAGTTGACCCATACTAAAGTTGCTCAATATATACCAATGAGCTTTCTCCCTTATTGTTTGGTCAAACTTAACATATTTTTCATAACTAATGAGATTTACATTTTGAGAAAAAACATCTAATTTGCAACTTGATCGCTCACCATCAATAATTCGTTCAAGTCTATTAAATTGAGTCTCTCCATCACACTTGAAAAGTGACATAAATGTTAATGCCCCATCTATCACATAACCCTCTACAATTTATCCCTTAAGTTTTCCTCATTTTTGACATATTTTTTCAACGTACTCAAATAACACTCAAAAGGATACATTCACCGAGAAAAAATTAGCCTAGCTAACATTGCCTCTTTTGGCAAGTGAATCATGATATCAAAAAAAGCAAGTGAGAAAATTAATTCAAGCTACATAATATCACAATAATATCTCTTTATAACTTCTTTAGCTTGTCAATAATCAATGTCTTCTTTATTATTTCACATAAAAAATTGCAAAGCTCTATAATAGTCTCACACACATCATCCTGGAAGTATTTTTGAATACCAATAGGAAGCAAATTTTGAAAAAGAATATACAATCATGAGTTTTAAGTCCTTGCAACCTCCCTTCATTTTTGATCATTCGGCGAGAAATGTTTGTTGCGTAACCATCTGAAAATCTGACAAATTTTAGCCACTTGCAAAAATCTTGATGATCATCAGGTTTCAAATTGTGTTTGGATATTGGATTAAAAGTTTTGTTCCTCAATATTGTTAGGACCCATGTGGTGCACTAGAGGGGGGGAGGGGGTGAACAACATTTCTCCGATTCAATCATCAACGTGCTTGTTTACAAGTATTAGTGCACAATGGATATATAAATACAAAGACAAATAGAACACAAAATACAACACAAGACATAACAACAAAATTTTACGTGGTTCATAACCCTAGTTTCTACTCTACGGCCAAACTCTAGTTGAGCTCTAGTGATGCACACCACCACTAAACCTTCTCCTTTTCGGAAATAATCCGGAGGTGGAGAACCCTCTTACAATGAGATTACACAAGGAGAATACAACCAAAAATAAAATACAAAAGAAAATGAAGAAAGACAAGTGAAAATACTTTTACAAGATGAGCTTTTGATTGCATGTTGATTTGGTTTCTTTGAATGGCTCGGAAGGTCTGGAATACAACAATAACTTCCCTTCAAAGTCCTCAAGAACCGCTAGCTTCTCCTCTTCACGGAGTCTCCTTTTAAACCTCCAACTCGGGTTGATTTCATCAAGAAGTCGACTGCTCTTACCAAGCAGTCTACTGCTCTTACCCAGCAGTCAAAATATTTTAATATTTATGTCAAACATTATAGGTGAAAAATAGTTTTATATTAAAATACTCATTATTTTGAAAGATTGATACAAAGTTCAAACTCATTGAAAACTTTAATGTTTTTACCTAACTCGTATCAATATTCTCAATGGTGATTGTTATCAAAAGATAAACTTCACTAAGATTTTTCAAAATGATTTTAAAATGGTTTTCAAAATATATTTTCAATAATGGTCTATGGGCTAAGTATACATGACTTGTACACTACCTTTCCTCATGATTTATGCATATGATTGAAAGAGTTTAAGTTCATTTTGATGTACCATCTAAACACATTGAACTTAACTCATATTCCTAACATCTTATATGTGTCTAGGGTGTATCAATACACACACATGTCATCCTATAGTCTTTGTGAGATGTAGATTTGATTTTTTTCCTAAATCTAAGGGTTCATGCATTAGTATCTAAGCATATCCATTTGATTCCTTTATCTAGGACAACAAATAATGTAATTTGTCCTTAAATTCAATTTTAATAATCTTAATGCATGAATT
This sequence comes from Wurfbainia villosa, assembly GCA_025175895.1. Lineage (NCBI taxonomy): Eukaryota > Viridiplantae > Streptophyta > Magnoliopsida > Zingiberales > Zingiberaceae > Wurfbainia > Wurfbainia villosa. The sequence goes on from CM046005.1 coordinate 6,188,968, forward strand.
ATAATCATGACATACATGAATTGCATAATTTAAGAATATTTACCAATGATGCATGATATCATAGCATGATAAAATTAATCTAAGTACTAATCATGACATATTAAATAATCATATGAAACATGATGTCATGATGTCATGACATGGATTATAGCAAACAATGCATGACAAATATATAATATCAAGATATAAAAATACCTTAGGTTTGAACCTAATTGTCATTTTCTATCAAATACCATTTTTCCATAATGAAACTTCAACCCCTTGAGTATGCCAAATCCCTAAATTTTAGCACATTGTACATCTAACCGAATTGTGTCAATTTTGATCAATTTTTCATCTTCTGTTAAATCCATTAGCACATCATAAATTCTTTTAGGATATATTTATTATCTCATTACCAAGGTATCACATTACCTTGAAAATGTTCTAAAGTGTCAACTCTATCATGGTTAGTTAATTACTCATCCATTTAAGGTTGACAAACCCTAAACCATCTAATGTAAAGGAATCACACTCCTAGGAACCCAATAGCTATTGGAGATTCTTGGATTTACAAGGTACTCACTAGGGATAATCTCCCTTAGAACCTTTCTAATGACCCTCTTAGGTTAGGAAGCCTTGGTAATTTTGATCTTTTTAAGGTAAACCCTAGGGATTTCTTCCCTTTTAACCTTCTTGGTGACTTTCCTAATTTTCTTTGAAACCTTAGTCATTTGACTCTTACCATAGTCAACTTTAGGGATGACTTCCCTTGTGACCTTAACTTTCCTAGACCTAGGGCTAGTTTCATAACTATATGTCTAGGCTTGATTTATTTGAACTTAGGCTTGTGAGTCAAACCTTTCTTGTCCTTAGATATTTCTTGCCACCAAAACTAAACTTTTGCTCATTTGACCCTTTACTGGAATTTGTCATCTTTCTTTTTCAATTTATCAAGTCTTGACCTCAAGACTTGATTTTCCTTTTCTAGTACCTCAAGTTTTGTTTTTCTATCATTTTTTAGACATTTTGTTTCTTTCTAGGCATATTTCTATCCTTTTAGAGTTAATGCCTAAATTTTTCTTATCATGCTTATCTCTAGGGTTCTCCTTACATGTTGACTTGTCCTTAACCCTAAATTCATAATGTTTATCACCTAAACAAAAAGCTTTACTACTAGCATACTTTTTATGATAAATTGCAAGTGTATTAAATTGTGATATATTATTGGCATGCTTTTTATCATGATATAAAGGAAAAGCATTATTGAAATATATCTCAGGGTTTGTCTTAGCTCCCCCTACATATGAATCTCCTCTCATGTCATTGGTTGGGTGCCTCCCCCTAGGATATTGACTCCAATAGTTCCCATTTTGATTGCACAAGAAGTACACTATGTGCTCCTTGTCTTTGCGAATCGGGGCTCCAGTCTCCTTGGCCTTTACCATTGGAGTTATTTGAGCCTTCATCTTAGCTCTTTTTAGACACTTGATCTTGTAATGTCCTACCTCCCTACATTCAAAGTATGTTATGTGATTTTTATTTTTATTAACCATTCTAGAATTACCTATAGGTGAATCTTAAGCTTGTTCTTCATTTTGTCCGAATGTAGAGGGTTCCTCCATTTGCTCTCGCTCCGGTGTCAAAGACCTATCCTCCCTCTCAATCCTTGAGATGGATACTTCTTCAACTTCTTCTACCTCTTCTTTGAAAGTTGAGAAACTCTCAACCTCCAACTCCTCAAACTCTTGAGATGATGAACTTGATTCTTCTTCGAGCTTGTCATCTTCTTTACTTTGGGATTGGACTGGTGAGGGTTCTTTATGAAATTTTGTCAATTTGCTCTATAGCTCCTTGACATCCTTAAAATCACCTATCTTGGACAAGATATCGTTAGATATCAAATTAACTAGCATTTTGGCTACCTTGTCATTGATCTAAGTTTTTTGGATTTACTCCTCGGTCCATTTCTTTTTCTTGAGGAACCTTCCCTTTTGTCCATGGGTGCTTCGAAGCTTACTTCAATACTAATCTAATTTTTTATATCGCATATAAGAAAATATTTCATCCTACCTTTTCAATACCCGAAATTGTCGTGATCGAAGACGAGTGGAGCTAGGATGTCGTATCCCAATCCATCATTGAACTCCATTGTTGGTGCAATCGGCCCAAGTCATGATTGACCAGACTCAAGTGGTACTCGAGTAGAATTTTGATGTTTGACAATGGTTTTACAATATGGGTTTGACCATATGACTAGTGGATGATTGAGATATCTAAGGTCATATGGAGAAAATTGTGAGGAGAGAGATTGTTAGAGCAATCAACTCAGGTCAAGGTTGATCAAACTTGAGTGAGACTCGAGAGGAAGTCCAAGTATGGATACTTGACAAGGAAAAGTCTAAGATGGATTCTTGGCAATGAAAAGTCCAAGTATAGATGTTTGGCAATGGAGAAGTTCAAGAATGGATTCTTGGCAAGGAAAAGTCCAAGTATGGATACTTGGCAAAGGAAAGTCCAAGGGTGGAGCCTTGGCAATGGGAAAGTCCAAATATAGATATTTGGCAAAGAGAAAAGTCCAAGTGTGTAGTATTGGTCATGTAAATTCAAGGGTGTAGTCTTGACAACGAAAGTCCAAGTATGGATGCTTAGCAATGGAAGTCTCAGAGGCGCGACCTCTTAGGAAAGGAGACCGATTAGCATGAAAAAGTTGACGGAAACACTTGAAGGCTAGCGCTAAGGGTGATGAGTCATGGACTCGAACCAAGGGCACGAGGTTGATGAAAGTGACTTGAAGGCTGAGGTCTAGGCTAAGGGTACTCGATGGCATGATGAAGTCAATGAAAGCACCTAAAGGCTAGTGTGAAGAATGAAGGAGTCATGGAGGACTCAGATGGACCCTAAGGGGCGTAAGTCTGATGGAGGTAACTTGAAGGTTTAGGTCTAAGCATAGGGTGAGTATCAAGTATGAAGAGGTCATACTTGGGTTAAACTTCAGTTTTGAGACTTACCAGTTGACTAGTGGCATTGACTAGTCGACTGGTCGAATGCACGACACTTGGGAGGCCAAGTTGACTCAGGCAGTCAACTGAGGCTCAATTGTTGACCTGTGACTCTAGCAGTCGACTGGCCACTGGTAGTCAACTACTAGGATGAGCAATCGACTGGCCTTAAGTGGACAGGATACAAAATATCTCGTAGTCAACTAGTGGTTATGGCAGTCGACTATTGGGTCAAGATAGTCGACTGGTCGGTGATGAGTGTGAATCATACGCACTTTTTAGGTTTTATTTAGCATGAATTTCTTAGGTTTTGTTCACATATCATGCATAAAACATAGCATTTACTTTCATATTGCACTTTTAGTTTAGATAACTGTGGTTTCTATGTTTTTACTCTTAGTAGGGACAAAAGAAGGCATAACAAAGCCATGGAGGAAAACCACGATGAAACGGAGAAAAAACGAAGCCACAACGCTCATTTTTTGGACTTCTCAGTGTTCAACACGGCTAGGGCATGCTAGGGGGCACACCCGTGCCTAGATCTTTCACCATGCTCGATTCCGGGGCTTGCCAAGTCTCCACAACAGCTGGCATGCCCAAGTTATGCCAAATGGCACGGTCGTGCCGCGGGATAATTGAAGTCCCGATTTTTCTCAAGGTTGTTCTGAATTTTTTGCAAATAATTTCCCAATTTTCTCTCCAGAATAGTCTATAAAAAAGCCTCAGAGTTAAGGAGGAAGGCATCCGGTCAAAGGAAGGAGTAAAAGGGAAAGGGATTAAGAGGGATCGAGGAGGAGAAGCTCCAGGATAGGAAGAAGCCTCTAGGACACTGACTAGTCTAGTTTTTACTCTTATTCTCTTCTAGTATCGAATGTCTTTCTATACTTCAATGTCTTCTTCTTTCCCAACTATGGAGTAATTCTCTTTGGTCCTCGGATTAGGGAGTAGTTCTATGTCATGTTCTCTTGGATGATTCTTTTTATTTATTGATATGTATTTCGTGATTTAGTTCTATCATGTGTTTTTGGATTAACATTATGTAATTGCTAGTCACTCTTCCATGTGTTCTTAGGGGTTAAGGGACGTACTTAGTCGTGAACCGAGACCCTGGATCCATAGAACTAAACGTGAGAATTTAGTTACAAGTAACAATTAAAGTCTAGATAATTTCACGGGATTCTAGTGACAAGTTCTGCAGCGGCAAAGGTTATCTACGAATGGACATCGTGAAAGTAATTAAACCTCTCATGGATTTTAAGAACATCAAAGATGTACTTGGACACATTCTTATGATTCACCAGTCGTAGAACTAAGTTTTTGACTGCCTAAATCTAGTGACAGGATTCTAGGTAACAAGACGCCTGAGTTCGAATATAGGAAAAGTAGGAATCGTGTCCACCTAATATATCATTATGACCTCGAGAGCGGCTAATGATTACCTTATAATGTGTCTCCATCATGAATACATATTAATACTTGAGAATCTCTCCTTGATGACCGATATAACAGCAAAACCGACATCCTAGGATAAATCTCAAAAGCAATTCTTCACTCTAATCTTCCTTACCTGACAATTACTCAACCAATTAATTCTTCTAGATAATCTTCCTTTGCAAACAACTAGTACTTGACAAAGTCTTTGTGGGATCGATATTTTTATTACTTGATGATGATCATGAACTTGCGGGTTGACACGACATCAGTCAGGTATTTTCTAACGTGGATTAGTCCGTTATGAAACAACAATCAAGCGAGCAGTCGACTAAGAGTAAGGTCAGTCGACTGCTAGGTAGAAAATCAGCACAAGCAGAGACGTTATAAAGAGCTTGAGAAGGAGAAAGAAGAAGTCAGTTCTTGGAGGGGAAACATTATTGCTTTCCATACCTTCAAAACATCTCAAAGCAACCAAAAGATTAAGCAATCAAAAGAATTCTTTTGTAAAGTGTTCTTTGCATTTCTTTCATTTGCTTCTTGTATTTGATTTATTGTTGTATAAACTCTATTGTAAGAGGTTTTCTCCACCTCTAGTGTTATTCCGAGAATGAGACAAGTTTTAGTGGTGCGGACACTAAGGCTCGCCCGTGGAGTAAGGATTAGAGTTCCGAACCACGTAAAACTCCTATGTTATGTGTGTGTTGAGGTTTCGTGTGTGTGTGTTATCTATATTTTGTATTCCATTGTGATAACGCTTTGTACACAAGAACATGTTGTGAACGCAATCGACGAAGAAATTGATCGACGCTATTCACCCCCTCTAGCACATCAAACGGTCTCCAACAAGTGGTATCAGATCAAGGTTGCTCTTCAAGGACTAACCGATGCGAGAGCAAGCGCTAGAGGAGTAGATGAACAATGGAGTTGTCCAACGATGGACTAGGCTACAACATCCTAGTTCCACCCATCTTCAATCGCAGGATTTCGGATATTGGAAAGGTAGAATGAAGTATTTTTTTAATGTGTAATATAGAAGATTGGCTTGTTTTGGTAGATGGATTTGAACATCCAAGGGGCAAGAAGGGTGGATTTCTTAAGAAGAAGAGATGGACTAAGGAGCAACTTAAAAAGTCTGAGATCAATAACAAGATAGGAAAAATATTGGTTAAGTTAATATCTAATGATATTTTGTCCAAGATAGGTGGTTATAAAGGCGCAAGGGATCTATGGAACAATTTGGTCAAGTTCCATAAAGAACCCTCACCGACCCAAAGAAAAGAAGATGACAAGCTCGAAGAAGAAGAAAGCTCATCATCATCGCAAGAATGTGATGAGTCAAAGGTTGAGAGATGCTCAATATCCAAGTCGGAGGAAGAGGTTGAGGAATCCTCCACCTCTAAGATTGAGGGTGTAACGACCGGGCCCCTGTTGGCGGAATTCGGCGACCCCTATTGGTCGACGACCGTCGCCCCTGTTGGCCCGTCGACCCCTATTGGTCGACGACCTGGCCCCTATTGGCCCGTCGTTACTCACATGGACTTCCCACCCCTGGAAGTGGGTTTTTGCCTTCCCCAGGATTCGAACTCTAGACCTCCAGGTTAAGTACTAAAGTTTATGAATCCTGGTAACCAAGTGATCCTGGGATCACTTGGTTCCAGATAAACAATCTTAACAGTCCGAATCTGAGCAAACCTTCGAGTGGAAAGTCCATGTGAGTAACGACGGGCCAATGATAACGGTCGTCATGTCGTCGACGAACAGCCGACGCGACGATGTCGACGAATGCCGTAATCAGCGTCGACGCAATAAAAAGCGCCTTTTATAAACGGGCCCCTGTTGGCGGAATCGGTGACCCCTATTGGTCGTGACCGTCGCATCGCCTGTTATGGCGGAATCGTGACCGTGTTGGTCGTGCCGAAATCGCCCTGTTGGCCGTCGTTACTCACCTGGACTTCCCACCCCTGGAAGTGGGTTTTTGCCTTCCCCAGGATTCGAACTCTAGACCTCCAGGCTAAGTACTAAAGTTTATGAATCCTGGTAACCAAGTGATCCCAAATAAATTGTCACGCCCCGAGGGAGTCTCCGTGACGAAAATCCCTGACACCTCCCAGCGGGTGACAATAAAATTTTATCTGACGCTACACGCTATACACCATTGGCCAACACGAGGAACAAAACATCTACACACGCGGATCATAAGGCCTCGGGCCAACCATCATAGTAAATAAATGAAATCTATAACATCTACAGACTTACCTTCCATACGCTACGGCGAGAACATACAACCAAACTAATTGAATAGTCCATAAGGACACCACAATTATTCCTAAACTTTCATAAGTACATAACCACAACATCGGGACCTATACATATCCTCTATACAAAATCCAAAACCAATAGCGATAAAACCTATTCATTTCGACGAGATTGGATTGGACTCTCCCGACAAGATCATCACGAAATAAATATAAAACTACGAGGTAAGTTCAAAGAACTTAGCGGATACTAGTCGATATGAATAGTAAGAAATAGCTAACAATACTAATCACGATGCTGAGTCTCGTATATATGGTAAGCAAGAAATAAATGCAAAAGAAGCTGCACTACTTTGAATCTCTATCCGATATAGGAGGCGTATGCCTCTTGTAAGAGATAAAGTCATCATCGTATATGAATATGAATCTCAGATGCATGGCAATCATACGCAACATCCAAGGCATCAATACAATAATCGTGAAACACAATACAAATGCAATCCGTGCAAAACGCATGTCGTCGTATACGATACGGTCACCCCGACGCTACCACCTTACACGCAATGGTGAGCCAGAGTGGGTTACGATTTATAACTGTGCACTCTGCCATCGCTTGCTCGAGTGGCCAGAGTGGGACAGGATCGTCGAGATACACCTATCCTCCCGCCTCTAAACATAGTGGGGCTAAGCTCTCATCTCCGTGTCATGACAGGAGGAGGGATCTCGCCATTACCGCGCCGCCTCGTCGCTACGCATGAGCGGACCAATGGCGAGCAGACAAATGCACCCTCGATGTACCACTAACCCACGAGTGGCGGTGTGTGCGAGCCGTATAGCAGGCTGCGGGCTCAATGATAATGGAACCCCGTCGGCCAAAGATGCGATAATCACGCAAGATGGTGCGTACGACACTAAAGCGTATAATATCAACTAACGATCCGAATAATATGCGATAAAAGGTACATATATGATCCAAGTAAAAACAGGAGATATAATCATATCCTATCCAACGATGTATCAATAGGCACAAAAACATACTGGGCGTATAAATACGAATATTATTGCATGTTATCCTAACTAACATATCAACTCGACTATATCTAAGATAAGTCAAAGTACCGCTATAATGATCGTGAAAATAACGAAATCGCGGCCAGTGGACACCGCCTCGCGATCAAAACTGCGACGATAACTATAGTTAAGCACAAAATATACTGATTCAACGACAAAATCGAATAATTAATCGATTTCCTTTATATCTCAATTAACCCAAACGATTTCCAATTTTTCCTCGTCTACAAATAATCCATACAATTTAATTTAGCCCAATCCTATATCCTCAACCTTCATGCATGTACCACATCAAACCCAATAAAACCTCACAACCCTCTCAACCACAAAACCCAAAATCACACCCACCATTACCTCTTCATTCCCCACAATACATTTGATACCTAGCAAAATCCAACAATTAACGGATTGAGATGAGGGTAGATCAAACTTACCTTACCTAGGAACCTCCACCGGCAAAGAATCCCTAAAACCGGCAAATGCTCATCTACGCGATTAGTGCTCATAATCCCTCTTCACCGAAAAATCCAACGCCTACGCCTGCTTTGTTCTGAGAACTCACGGCTGTGGCTCAACCGGCTGAGTTCCGGCAATACCGAGTGGCTTGCCGGCAAGAGGCGGCCGTGGTGTCAACCGCACTGGGCAGGCTAAAGACGAGCGGAGGAGAGGGGCGTCGAGGGTCCTTTGCGAGGAGGCCGAAATCCGACCGCCGCGATCTGATCGGCGAGCACGCAGAGGGTCGGGCAGCGACGACAATGGCGAAGGGAGCACGGTAGCGTACAGGCGATGGACGCGAGCTCGCATCGCGTCGGCGGCGGCGGTGCTCGCTGGCGCGATGGGGAAAACTCTTGGCCGAGATCGACAACGGAGGAGGAGGGCGTCGTCGTCAGGGCGTAAGAGGTCATGCGGAAGAAGCGAGATCGGGCGATCGTGAGGTCGATCGGCGATCGCGACGTCGTGGCTCGTCGCGGCGAGTGAAGAAGAAGGGAAACTGCAAAGAGGGCGCGCGCAGGGAAAAGAAAAGGGAAAAATCGAAACCTAGGTTTTAGGTTAATAAAATTTATTAACCCTCCAAAATTGATATTTCAAATAGGCCTCCAAAAACCTATTTATTTTATCCCCGTAAATATCTCAAATAAGCCTCATTTAATTCGAAAATTCCTAAAATTTCCTAAAAATATCGAAAAATTTCTAGGATTATTTTCCTTAATTCCTCGCCATTTAATTTAATATTTTAAATTTGTATTTAACATTCTCCCTACTAATAAAAATTTGGTCCCCAAATTTCCTACTCGATGCATAACGAGTAAGAAATACCACAAGCATCAAAATATATTTCACGTGCCTTAAGTAAACAAGTGGGGATATTGAGCTTTGATCTTTCCTCAAGCTCCCAAGTAGCCTCTTTGATTGTAGTGACTCCACTCGACCGACAAGTCGCACAACCTCGCTTCGCAATCCGCTGCCTCAGAATCCAAAATCCGTCTGGAACCTCTGTGATAAGTAGCATCAGGGTTGAATAGAACGACACACCGAATCAATATGTGTAGGGTACACAATACTTCCTCGTGGACACACGAAACACATCACGTGGATACGGCCGAGGATGGTGGTAGCGCTAGTCGATAAACGCATCGCTCCGATCCTCTCAAAATCTCAAATGAACCAATATATCTAGGGCTAGCTTACCACGGAGGTTAAATCTCTTCACCCTTTCATGAGTGAGACTCGCGAGAATACATTTATCACCAATAGAGAACTCAGAGGTCTCTATCTCCGATCCGCATAACTCTTTCGACGATCTCGCCCTTGTCATCCTACGTCGATAGACGGACTAACTCGCCTCACGCCGAGCTCACATGGGTCCTAGCAACGGGTCCTCCCGGTTGCCCCCCAAAATCCATAACACAGGACCTCGAAGTCCTCTAAGTATCTAAACGGTCCGCTCGATCGCCCATCCAGATGCGGATGGAATGCAATACCAAAACAAATCAGCACAAGGTGCTGCGCAGACTCGCCAAAACCGAGACGTGAACCAGGATCTCATCTCGATATAATGCTCAAAGGAACACCATGAAATTTGATGATATCCCGACAATATAACTCACAAACGATCCAAAGAGTCGGTCTTCCGAATCGCTAAGAAGTGCGGCGGATTTGGTTAGTCTCAACGACTACCCAAATGCGTCTACGGCCTCGACGTGTCCTAGGTAAACCTCCACAAAATCCATAATGAAATACTTCCACTTCCATTCCGAATCGAATTTCAAACATCTGCCTTAAAATAATGCAACTCGAAACCATTATCCTCCTCAAGTCGAGACGGGAATTATCTTTTCACAAGAGACGCCCATCTACGCATAAATCCACTCCACCACACACTCTACAAGTGTGGAAGGCTATCGTGACCAAACTTCCTCATACAACCATTCGTGTTCCATCTACTCTATAGTAGCTATCCAAAGAGCTAGCGAAACTCCAGTGAGCATTCCGCTCTTCACCTCTACAAAACAACATAATCATCGCTAAGTCCACGCTATATATACGACACTTATCTCGCAAATCCTTTATCCGCCGTGACGCTTAGGATACGCCTTATTCAATAGATTGGAATCGCCACGATCCCGAAAGGTCGCATCCATATACACTACCCTTCCTTCCACACCAAAGACGATTAATCAACACCGGGCGTAAAAATCAACTATCGCCCGAGCCTCGAACTAGTTTCACAAGCCGCAGACAAGTAAATTCCATCACCTTCTGGTCCAACCAACGATGTAGTACCGCCAGAGCATCCTATCTATATCTACGGTAATAATCAAATCAATACCGTGAAAACCACCATCTACGGTGGTCGAGTGCTCAACTCCAACTACCACCATCACAAACGATCCAATCGTGTCCGTAATACACGATTTCCCAATCCCTAGACGACTAAGTCACAATAAGTCTAATAAGATAATCAAATTCGTACAAGTATGAAATTGTCGCCATCGCTACACACATGTATTCTCTTTACTCTAAGTGATGATATAAAAATCATCACAACGATGATAATTGTAGGACACCATGTCACTACAATATCATCACACCAATCACCAATCAATCCTAGAGTATATATAGGTATCCTATATGATCTAAATAGATCATATATATCCATGATGAAGGATATTCATTTCCTTCTACAATACTATCGCGATTCTATCATCGATAATCGATGATAACCTCAAAGGTTCATCTCTTTAACAAAGAGTTAGGATCTTTCGAAGAAATTGCGGGACAGATAAACGTCCGCCTCCAATACCTCCTATAATAAGGTAAAACGAGCTTTCATCGTCTTAACCAAGGTACGATACACGCCTTTATCCATAACCAAATCACTAATAAGAGGATCGATACTCTCCGAGGGTTTACTCTCGACCTTCAAATGGGTGACTAGCAGCCAAATCCCTAGCTTCCTAATTCGACATCACAAGACCTCTAAAGAACCGCACTCAAATCATCATTAGATTCTCAAGATCAATACGTTATCGACCTCGTCCCCCCAGTAGGGACAATTTCACTAAGTCAATAGTTTTCCTAGCCACAAAAGTCAGAACTACTAAAGACAATACTTTTCCTATAGCTGTAGAGATATCCTTCATCTGCTGGTCTCAAAACACGAGAACTCCCAAAAATCCAAGGAAAATAAAATCCTCAAACACAAAACCCGCAAACCAAAATCAAGAACTAATAAATTGTCACGCCCTGGGGCATATCCACATCCAAATGACAAGGAGCCCCTTAGTGACAATATCCGTAATCCATGGACCAAATCTGGTAAAACCTCAAAATAATTATAGAAATATAAGTATTTCAATAACTACGCATGCACGACTAAACATATATCAATCAAAGTAAAATAGTTTTATGACCCCAAATCCAATCGACGAAAATCCAAAGTCGCATAAATAAAATGCAATACCAATAAAGTAAACAAAGCGATCTCGACGATGCAGGGGACAAGCACGACAATGAACTCTCCGAGCGACTCGAAGGTAGGTCAATGACACGCCCTCCATCGCTTAACCTAGAGGATAAATGAGGAGGATAAGTACAACCACTCTGTGGATGTACACAATATAGTGCATAATCATAACGCATATAATGAAAGTCACAGGAACAAGCTGAGTAACCCAACCCTCGAGTACCAATATCACCTACAACCATCCCGATCGAAGATAACAAATATACCAACATACACAACCATCAGAACAAGCGGCACATCCGGATACCACGATAAAGTCTCGTGGCTCTCGCAAAAAGGAAACTATCATGAGCTACGCTAACGTAACCTACGGGCCAACAATCAATAGACGGCTACGCAAGACTATATGCTACCACGAATGAGACTCGTGGATGACGTCAGTATATAAATATCTAATTATTGACTGCACGCTCTGACGTACTACCACCAATAGGTCGCGTGAGCAGTCGATTATCCTAGGTTGTTAAGCCTAGGGTTATCCAATACATTCTGCATAAATCGACTTTCCGAGTCGATAAAGATCACCGCTCTACAATTAAACCCATTGAGGCGGTCAAGCGAGGGTTTCAACACCTCTAATACGAAAGTTCTACCAAAGTAGAAGATCATCGACTTATAAATAACTAAGTCGAGATGGTTAAGTCTAGCATTCCAACTCTTCTAACCTGAACAGTTATCAAGGTCGATAAAAATCATAAGTCCACTAATAATCACGTCGAGACGATTAATCTTATGGTTTCGTCCCAACTAACAGGAAACGTCTATCCAGGCCAATAAGGACCACAAATCTACTATCAAGCCCTTCAAGAGGATTAAGCCTAAATTATACCGTCTGCGGTTGACTAGCTCAATCACGACGCTCTAACATGCTACCACGAACAGATCTCGTGGGTACATAACCTGTAAAGTAGCTATCTTGTTACAGACATCATACGAATCCGATTATCACCAACTCTGAACGAATAACGCAAGAGTATACCCTTACAGTAGATTATCTCAACCATACATGGGAGACCTATTAGACCTCAAATACACAAAAGCCCCCTTAGGTAAACTCATCGTAACTTTCTCAACCACGAATGGGTGATATTGTTGGCGTAGATAAATATGAACAACGTTATATACCCTCTAAGGATTTAATCGCATCCTAATCATATGACCTCTACTAATCCGATCACCATATCAAAAATAGTATACGATAAACCTATACCAATACGCATCCGGTTATTACGCTAGGTTCCAACACCTAGGGTTCTACTAATATTGTTTCATTCTCGAAATCCGCTCACCAATAACCTTATCTAAGTTATTCTATCTCTACTATCTTAATTATGGTATTCACCACAAAACACATAACCTAATAAACGATAAAGATACAATATACCAACGGCAATCAATAGATCAAAATTAATTTAGGTATAGCTAAAGGGTCATGCCGCATAAGGTCAAGGCAATACTAAATAAAGCATCGGATGCTTATATATACTCTAAACTACATAAATCAGTAATCATGTCATCATACCTTCTACTTAATTTATCCATCTTATTCATATTATTCAACTAGTCTAATAATCCTAATACTAGTCAAATCCTAAGTGGTAAACATCTACCAATATATCTTATCATTTATATCATATAAGCGGTAATAGCAAGCAATTTATAACCAAATGCTATCTATAAACCAAAGAACCTAAAAATCTAATTGTCAACGGATATCGTTAAAACAATACTAGAAAAACATGATATCACCGCAGATAACCAAATATAACCAATATAAATATGTCCCAAATCTAGAAAATTTTCTAGAATTTATTTACTGTTAGTATCTGGAGATGTCTCGCCAGAATCCCATATTCGACCTTATAATACCTCAATTTCAAACATAAAAATCGCCGGAAATTGCATAACCCGAAAATACCCGTTAACCTACCAAACTTGGCGAACTCCGTAAACCCAAAGACCCTAAGGAACTCGAAACCTACGCTCGATCAAATAAATTGTCACGCCGAGGGAGTCTCCGCTGCAGAAAATCCGACAAGACTCTCGACGGGTGACAATACCAATTTTTATACAAGGCCTACACGATTATCATACATGGCCAACACGACGAACAAAACATCTACACGCAGATCATAAGGCCTCGTGCCAACCATCATAGTAAATAAAAAATCTATAACATCTAGACTTACCCCTTCCGCCATCCGGCAGAACATACAACCAAACTAATCAATAGTCCATAAGGACACCACAATTATTCCTAAACTTTCATAAGTACATAACCACAACATCAGGACCTAGACATATCCTCTATACAAAATCCAAAACCAATAGCCAATAAAACCTATTCATTTCGACGAGGGGGATTGGCCGCTGGACTCTCCTGACAAAGATCATCCCACGAATAAATATAAAACTACGGGTAAGTTCAAAGAACTTAGCGGATACTAATCGATATGAATAGTAAGAAATAGCTAACAATACTAATCACGCCAGATATCCATATATAGGTAAGCAAGAAATAAATGCAAAAGAATCAGATACTTTCAGAATCTCCTATCCCGATATAGAGGCGTGCCTCTTGTAAGAGATAAAGTCATCATCATATGAATACGATCTCCAGATGCATGGTAATCATATGCAACATCCAAGGCATCAATACAATAATGCAAAGAAAATACAATACAAATGCAATCCGTAAAACGCATGTCGTGTATACGATACGTCACTCGACGCTACCACCGCCTACACGCAATGGTGAAGCTGGGTAGGCACGATAATGCACTCGCCATCATCGCTTCTCGAGCGAGTGGAGCGAGGATCTTTGTCGAGTACACCTATCCTCCCGCCTAAACATAGTGGGAGCTAAGCTCATCTCCTGGTCATGCAGGAGATCCTCGCCCGCTACCACGCGCCGCGCTACCTACGAGCGGACCAATGGAGCTCGACAGAGCAATCAGACACACCTCTCGATGTACCACTAACCTACGAGTGGCGGTGCACAAGAGTATGAATCGTCATGGGCTCAACAATAATGGAACCCGTCGGCCAAAGATGCAATCACGCAAGATGGTGCGTGACACTAAAGCACGTAATATCAACTAACATACGATCCAATAATACGATAATAAAAAGGTACATATACACGATCCAAGTAAAACAGGAGATATAATCATATCCTATCCAACGACGAATAGACAAAACATACTAGGCGTATAAACATGAATATTATTGCGTATTATCCTAACTAACAATATATCAACTGACTATATCTAAAAGATAAGTCAAAGCACCGCTTATAACGATCGTGAAAACAACGAAACCGTTACGACAGTGGACGCCTCGCGCGATCAAACTGCAGCAAAGATAACTATAGTTAAGCACAAAATATACAATTCAACGATAAATCGAATAATTAATCGATTTCCTTTATATCTCAATTAACCCAAACGATTTCCAATTTTTCCTCGTCTACAAATAATCCATACAATTTAATTTAGCCCAAATCCCATATCCTCAACCTTCAATTTCACAAATGACTAATCAGATTATTTACACATCAAACCCAATAAAACCTCACAACCCTCTCAACTCAAACCCAAAATCATCCCACCATTACCTCTTCATTCCCCACAATACATCGATACCTAGCAAATCCAACAATTAACAGATTTAGATGAGGGTAGATCAAACTTACCTAGGAACCTCCACCGGGCAAAGAATCCCTAAACGGCTGCTCATCTACGCGATTAGTGCTCATAATCCCTCTTCACCGGAAAATCCAACGCCTACGCCTGCTTTTGTTCAGACTCACGCAGGCTCAACCAAAGTTCTGGCGCGCCAGTAAGAGTGGCTTCAGGCAAGAGGCGGCCGTGGTGTCAACCGCGGACTGCGAGCAAAGAGCAGCAGGAGGAGAGGGGCGCCGAGGGTCCTTCGCAGGCGAGGAGGCCGACGAATCCGACCGCCGCGATCGCGACGGCGAGCACGCAGAGGGGTCGGTCGGCGGCGACGGGGGGAGCATACAGGCGACGATGGACTGACGGCTCGTCATCGCGGCGGGCGGCGGTGCTTTCGCCGGCGATGGGGGAAAACTCGGTGGCTTGGCCGAGATCGATAACGGGGAGGAGGCGTCGCCGCTCTAGGCGTAAGAGGTCGGAAGAAGGCGGAGGCGGGCGTCGTTCGCTGAGGTTGATCGGCGATCACGCGACGTGGCTCTGGCGCTTGAGCGGAAGAAGAAGGGAAACCGCAAAGAGGGCGTCGGGCGCAACGGGGAAAAGAAAAGGGAAAAATCGAAAACCTAGGTTTTAGGTTAATAAAATTTATTAACCCCTCCAAAATTGATATTTCAAATAGGCCCTCCAAAAACCTATTTATTTTATCCCCGTAAATATCTCGTACAAGCCTCATTTAATTCCAGAAAAATTCCTAAAATTTCCTAAAAATATCGAAAAATTTCTAGGATTATTTTCCTTAATTCCTTGGCCATTTAATTTAATATTTTAAATTTCGGTATTTAACAGAGGGGGAGGGTAGATCTTCCATATCAGAGCAAGAGGAGACATCTACCTCTGAAGCCCACGAAGAATAAGCTCATGATTCTCCTACCATCCAAGATTCCTCTATAGGTAACTCAAATTTAATTTGTAAAAATAAAGATCATATAATATGCTTTAAGTGTAAGGAATAAGATCACTATAAGAGCCAATGCCAAAAAGAATCAAGAAGAAGGCTTCCGTGGTACCAAAGGCCAAGGTGAAGCCCAAGGAGGCCGGAGCTCCAATGCGAAAAGGAAAAGAGGACATAATGTGCTTTTTATGCCATGAGAAAGGCCACTATCGAAGTCAATGTCCAAGGGGGAGGCACCCTTGGAAGGACACAATAAGAAGCTCTAGTCTAGGGGGAGCGCCTAAGGCAACCCCTAAGGTATATTTCAATAATGTTATTCCTAAGATCACCATCTCAACTATGGGTCCATCACCTTCGCGATAAGCACATGTAACTGAAACGTGTCAAGCATGCTAGAAATACATATTTTTGTTTATGTGTTAAATCTCATGAATTTAGATTTAAGGACAATGATAGATTTATTCCACATAAGAATACAAAGGTAGATAACAATCTAGGCATTAACCCTAAGAAGGATAGGCATATGCCTAGAAGAAAGGAAAATATCCAAATATATAATGGAAAATCAAAATTGGATAAGTTAGAAGTAGAAAATCAAGTTTTGATGTCAAAACTTAAAAATTTGGAAAATACCCTAAAAAGGATGGAAACTATGTTTAATGGGTCAAATAGACAAAGATCAAGTTGTAGGAGACAAGAATCATTTAAGGACAAGAAGGGTTTGAGTTACAAGCCTAAGTCTAAAAAAATCAAGTCTTATTATCATAGTGTTCCGTATAGTTATGGAACCACCCCTAAGACTAGAAATGTCAAGGTTACTAGGGAAGTCATCCCTATAGTTGACTTTGATAAGAGTCAAGTGACTAAGACTTCTAAGAAGTCTAGAAAAGTCGCTAAAAGGGTTACAAGGAAAGATATCCCTATGGTTAACCTTAGTGAGACCAAAATAACCAAGGCTTCTAAGCCTAAGAGGGTCATTGAAAGGCATCTAGGGAAGTTATCCCTAGTGAATACTTTGAAAATTCAAGGAGCTCCAATATATTTTGGGTTCCTACAAGTGTGATTCCTTCACGCTAGATGGGTTTAGGGTGTGTCAATCTTAAATGGATGGGTAGTTAACTTAACCATGGCAGAGTTGACACTTTAGGGCATTTCAAGTTAATGTAATACCTTATAAATGAGATTAGATTTAATCCTAAAAGATTTTAGGATGTGTCAATAGAAATTATGAAGTTTGAAAATTAATCAAAATTGACACAAATTAGATTAGAGTCAAAAGTGTGTCATTTTAGGATTTTGGCACACTTGAGGGATGTTAGTTGTCATTATGGCAAATTGGATATAATTCTAGAAAATAACAATTATATTTAAAACTTAGGTATTTTGATACCTTGATATTATATACTTGTCATGTTTTATTTGTCATATATCATATCATGACATCATATTTAATATGATAATTTAAAATATCATGGTAGTACTTAGATTGATTAATATCATGATAGTACTTAGGTTATGTTTATCATGTTATGATATCATATATCATTGGCAATATTCTCAAATTATGCAAATTATATATGACATGATCATATTCATGCATTAAATTGACTTTAAGGACAAATGACATTATTTGATATTCTAGATAAAGAAATCAAATGGACGTGCCTAGATAATAATGCATGAACCCTTAAATTTAGGCAAAATCAAATTATATCTCACAAAGACCATAAAGAGACGTGTATATATTGATATACTCTAGACTCATGTGAGATGTTAGGAAATTGAGCTAAGTTCAATCTGCTTAGATTGTACATTAAATGAACTTAAAACTCATTCGATCATAAGAATAAATCATGAGGAAAGCTAATGTACAAATCATGTACATATAGTCCATAGACCAAAATTGAAAATAGGTATTGAAAAACATTCTAAGATCATTTTAGAAAATCTTGGTGAAGTCTATCTTTTGATAGGAATCACCATTGACAATATTGATACAAAGTTAGCCAAAAACATTGAAGATTTTAATAGTTTTGAACTTTGTATCAATTCTTCAAAATAATGGGTATTTTATTATAAAGATATTTTTCACCCATTGTATTTAACAAAAGTAATATACGTATCCAATTTCAAGATTTTTCGAAAAATGTATAATTACTTATGGTTTCTTAAAATTTGTTTGAAAAGTCTAATTTCTAGAAAATTAGACTCTAGTCGATCTTGCGTGTAGGCAGTAGTGGTGGTAGTAGTAATCATCGATTGATTCTTGTGGATCATTTTTAGCTAAATAAGGGTTGTTTAGCTATTTATCAGGAACCCTATATACTCTAACTGCTCTTAACCCTATGATATGCTCAGAAAAGCATTGGAAATGTGAGATATTCATTGAAAATGAATTGGAGAATTAATTAGGGTAAGGATCAAATTTTAAGGGAGGTTAAAGTTCAAGTTTAAAATTTTATCCTTATTTGTTATTATTTGGATTTCCTATAAGCTTAGAAATTCTCCAAGAATATTGTTGGTGCAATAGTCAAAAGGGAGCAAACCTTTAGGCGAATTTGTGCATCAAGGGATGATGGATGATCCTTTTTAAGGGGGAGAGTGAAGAATTGTATTTCATTGGAATGAAGGCATGTATGATAAGTCTTGGACCAAAGGGGAGAATGAAGGATCTCATTGTCAAATGAGACATGAAAAATCTTGGTAGACTTTTTGATGTTTGTCGAAGGGAAAAAAATGAGGGTTTAAGTTAGGTAAACTTTCATTATGCTTTGGCATAAGAAAAGGCAAAGTTGAGCTTATGAGTTAGCCTAACTTAAAGGTATTATCAAATATCAAAAAGGGAGAGATTATTGGTGCAATCGGTTCAAGTCACGATTGACCAGACTCAAGTAGTACTCGAATAGGATTTTAATGTTTGACAATGGTTTAACAATTGTTTGACAATATGAGTTTGATTATATGTTGATCATATAACTAGTGGATGATTGAGATATCCAAGGTCATGTGGGAGAGATTGTGAGGAGGGAGATTGTTGAAGCAATCAATCTCAGGTCAATGTTGACCAAATTCGAGTGAGACTCGAGTGGAAGTCCAAGTATCGATACTTGGCAAAGGAAAGTTCAAGATAGATTGTTGGCAATGAAAAGTCCAAGTATGAATGCTTGGAAATGGAGAAGTCCAAGAATAGATTCTTGGCAAGGAAAAGTCCAAGTACGGATACTTGGCAAGAAAAAGTCAAAGGATAGAGTCTTAGCAATGGGAAAGTCCAAAATGGATATTTGGCAAAGAGAAAAGTTCAAGTGTGTAGTCTTGGTCATGTAAGTCCAAGGATGTAGTTTTGACAGTGAAAGTCCAAGTATAGATGCTTGGCAATGGAAGTCCCAGATGCGTGGCCTCTTAGAAAAGGAGACTCATTAGCATAACAAAGTCGACGGAAGCACTTTAAGGCTAGCGCCAAGGGTGAGGAGTCGTGGACTCGAACCAGGGGTGTGAGGCTGATGGAAGCGGCTTGAAGGTTGAGGTCTAGGCTAAAGGTACCCGATGGCATAACGAAGCCTATGGAAGTACCTAAAGGCTAGTGCGAAAGGTGAAGGAGTCGTGGAGGACTCGGATAGACCCTGAGGGTGTGAGAATGATGGAGGTGACTTGAAGGTTTAGATCTAGGCCTAGGATGAGTATCAAGAATGAGGAGATCATACTTAGGTTAAACCTCAATTTTGAGATTTACCAGTCGACTGGCAGTATTGATCAGTCGACTGGTAGAGTATACGACACTCAGAAGGCCTAGTTGATTCGGACAGTCGACTAGGGTTATCGCGTAGTCGACTGAGGCTTGACTGCTGACATGTGGCTCTAGCAGTCGACTAGTGGCTCTAGCAGTCGACTGGTCACTAGCAGTCGACTAGTCTTAAGTGGATTGGGCATAGAATGTCTCGTAGTCGACTGCTGGCTTATGGCAATCGACTGGTAGATATGGTAGTCGACTGCTAAGTCAAGGTAGTTGATTGGTCGGGCATTTTCTGATGTGGATTAGTCCGTTGTGAGACGAGAGTAAAGTCGGTCGATTCTAAAGGATTAGAGCTCGAGAAGGATAAATAAGAAGTCGATTCTTGGAGTTCTTGGAGAGGAAACGATATTGCTTTCTAGACCTTCAAAGCATCTCAAAGCAACCAAAAGATCAAGCAATCAAAAGTATTCTCTTGTAAAATGTTCTTTGTATTTCATTCATTTGCTTCTTGTATTTGGTTGTATTGATGTATAAACTCTATTGTAAGAGGTTTTCTCCATCTCCGATGTTATTCCGAAAAGGAGACAAATTTTAGTAGTGTGGACACTAAGGCTCGACCGTGGAGTATGAACTAGGGTTCTAAACCACGTAAAACTCCTGTGTTGTGTGTGTGTTGTGCTTTTTGTGTATGTGTTATTTGTATTTTGTATTCTACTATGCTAACGCTTTGTAGACAAGAATACGATGCGAACGCAATCGACAAAGAAATTGATCGACGCTATTCACCCCCTCTAGCGCATCAAATGGTCCCCAATATCCATGGCTCTTGATGATTCTCTAGAGCTTGCTCCCTTGGCGATTAGTCCTTGAAGAACGACCAATTGTTAGACCCTATGTAGTGCGCTAGAGGGGGGTGAATAGTATTTCTCCGATTCGATCATCATCGTGCTTGTCTGCAAGTATTAGTGTGCAATGGATATACAAATACAAAGACAAATCGAACACAAAACACAACACAAGGCACAACAAAAGATTTTACGTGGTTCGAAACCCTAGTTCCCACTCCACAACCAAGCTCTAATTGAGCTCTAGTGATGCATACCACCACTAAACCTTCTCTTTCTTAGAAACAATTCGGAGGTGGAGAAATCTCTTACAATGAGATTACACAAGAAGAATACAACTAAAAATGAAATACAAAAGCAAATGAAGAAAGACAAGTGAAAACACTTTTACAAGCTGAGATTTTGATCGCTTATTGATTTGGTTACTTTGAACGGCTTGGAAAGTCTGGAATGCAACAGCAACTCCCCTTCAAAGTCCTCAAGAACCACTAGCTTCTCCTCTTCACGAAGTCTTTTTTTAAACCTCCAACTCGGGCTGATTTCCGCCTAGCAGTCGATTGCTCCATTGATCGTTGTCTCACAGCGGACTAATCCACGTCAAAAATGCCCGATCAGTCGACTTTCTTGACCCAACAATCGACTGTCATATCCATCAATCGACTGTTATGGGCCAACAGTCGACTGTCAAAAATTATAGGGCATGTCCACTTGAGGTCAATTAACTGCTCAACCCTAGTAGTCGACTGTCAGTGGTCAATTGACTACTCAACCCTAACAGTCGACTATCATAGCCATAGTCCAGAGCCTCGGTTGATCGACGATCGAGGTCATAACCCCACTAATCAGCCTGAATCAAATCGAGCTCAGTGTCATGTCTTGCACTTTCGGTCGATCCAACTAGTAAACCTCAGAACTGAAGTTTAACTCAAGTATGATCCTTTCATACTTGATACTTACCTTTAGCCTAGATCTAAGTCTTCAATCTACTTCCATCAGCCTCATGCTCTCAGGGTCCATCTAAGTCCTCCACGACTCCTTCACTCTTCACGCTAGCCTTCAAGTGTTTCCATCAACTTTGTCATGCTAACGGATATGATGGGTATAGGGTCTTTTTTTCAACTAAGATAGAGAAATTTTTTGTTGTAGACACTTGTAAAAATTCACTCGATTTCGCTCTTCAGTTTTACTAAAGAGGGGAAACTTATGATGGGGTCGAGGTTTCCAGAACAGTGTGTGTATTTCCAGGACAGTGTCATCAGTTCCAGGACAGTATAAGCGTTTCCAGAATAGTATGTATAATTCCTGAGCAGTGTCATCAGTTCCAAGATAGTATAAGTGTTTCCAGAGCAATAGGAGTATTTCCAAGGCAGTGTCATCAGTTCTAGGACAGTATAAGTGGTTCCAGGGTAGTGTGTATATATTTCCTGGGTTGTGTAAATAGGCCAGAGTAGTAGGTGTATTTTTAGGACAGTGTGAACAGTGTCATGGCAGTATGTGCATTTCCAGGATAGTGAATAGTTCCAGGACAGTATGTGTAGTTCTAGGGCAGTATGGTTGATTCCAGAGCAGTAGGTGTATGTCGGGGCAGTGTGAGCGATGTCGAGGCGATGTGCATTTTCCGGGGCGGTGAATAATTGGCGATATATGTATTTCGAGGCGGTGGGTGTAGTTCGAGCGATATGTAGCTCGGGGCGGTGTGGTTAATTCCAAAGCAGTAAGTGTATTTCTAGGACAGTGTGAACAGTGTCAGGGAAGTATGTCTATTTCCAGGGCGGTATGTGTAGTTTCAGGGCAGTGTGATTAATTCTAGAGCAGTGGATGTATTTCCAGGACAGTGTGAACAGTGTCAGGGCAGTATGTATATTTCCAGGGCGGTATGTGTAGCTCCAAGGTAGTGTGGTGAATTCCATAGTAGTAGGTGTATTTCCAGGATAGTGTGAGCGATTAAGAGCGGTATGTGTATTTTTAGAATGATGGGATCGATTTCGTATAGTATATATGTAAGGCATAGGCGATCTGGTACTTACAGACGATAGAATCAATTTTCCGAGCGGTATGTTTAATTCTCGGGCAATATATGTATTTCTTGGGCAGTAGGTGTATTTCCCGAGTCATGCAAGGAACCCTGGAAATTCCTTTTGTATTTGGTAAGATCAGGTGGAGAGAATAATTAGGGATGATAAGGGGAGTTTAGGGAGGATAAAACATGATTAATAAGATATTTTACTATTTGTTTCTATTTTATGAGTTTAAATATTTGGCAGGGGAGCAAAGGGCACGTGAAGCGATCAAAAAAGATATTTTGAATATAAGCGGGAAAAACGGTTGCAAGGACAGCTGGGTAAAGGGCGTTAAGGTAAATTCACCTCAAGGAGGAGGCGATTGATCCATCTATAAAAGGAGAAGAGGAGGATGAAGCAGGGGATGGTTGTTTTCTTCTCCATTTGGTATCTCTGAGATCTCTCTTCTTTTTCAGTTCATTACTTTCTTTTCATACTCGTACTAACTTGATTGTCGGAGTGGTCGCATCGGGAAGCCGACCAACCCTTAACACTCTTCCTTAGTGTGTCAGACTCAGCTCAGTTCCTAAGATCAAGGGTGATTCTTACAGCTAATCTTTTCCCTTTCGAGTCTCTCTTGCGGTGTCAGATCCAGCCATTCGTAAGGAGAGGAAGGGAGATCTTGGTGATCCAAAGAAGCAAGCACCATCAGGATACGCTGCCAAGACTCCACCCTTGGGCTTACACGGCTAAGACTATATACCCTTGGACTTTCCTTTGTCAAATATTCATACTTAAACTTTCGCCACCAACACTAGACACTTGAACTTACATGGCCAAGACTACACACTTGGATTTTTCCTTTATCAAGAATTCATTCTTAGATTTCTCCATTGTCAAATATCCATACTTGGACTTTTCCCTTGCCAAGAATCCATTCTTGAACTTCTCCATTCCCAAGTCTCCAAACTTGGACTTTCCTTTGCCAAGTCTCTAAACTTGGAATTTTCATTTGCCAAGTCTCCAAACTTGGACTTCCCACTTAAGTCTTACTCGAGCTTGGTCAACGTTGACCTGAGATTGATTGCTCCAATAATCACCTCCTAACAATCTCTCTCATTGACCTTAGATGTCCCAAATATCCACTAGTCATATGATCAACACATGGTTAAACCATTATCAATCATATTGGTAAATGTCAAAATATTACTCGAATCCCACTTGAGTCTGATTAACATTGACCTGACATCGATTCCACCAACAAATATTTGTAAATGTAATTCATGTCTTAAACCTTTTTTTTCCAAATTCACATGTGTCTTTGATGTATCTTTCCAATTGTATCTAATAATTTTCCAACTATAGCATCACATATATTCTTTTTAATATGCATAACATCTAGATTATGTCTTAATTTCAAATAAGGTAAATATTCAAGTTCATCGAAAATGATTTTCTCACCCAATTATGTCCATCGCCCCCCTCTATTATCATGTTTTCTTTTCTCATCCACTATTTGTAATTGAATTAAAATATCATCAGTTATAAATGCTCGCGGAGGAGGTATATTTTCAATCCTACTATTAAATTTCTTACTTCTACGCCATGCATGGTTTAATGATAAACTTCTATAGTGATTCATATAACATAACTTGTTGATGCATGACTCTCCATCTATATCCACATTACAAATAGGGAATTCTTTGTATCATTTGGTATTCCAATCGGAAAGCATTCTGTATGCAAGAAAATCATGAATGATCCATAAAACAATACCACAGAAATTAAAATATTTGCAATTGATGAATCCTATGTCATAATTCTATCATATCATAACTCTTTTTGCTCTTCAATTAACGGTTCTAAAAAGACATCAATATTTTTCTCAAATGATTTTGGATTAGGAATAAAGAGTGTCATCAATATATAAGTTTGTTTCATCATGTGCTAAGGAATCATATTACATGGGACAAATATCACATGCCATATGTTTCATCTTGAGTGAATTTTGGCGAAGCATGTATATGATACTTTCCTCTTTTTTTTCTTTTTTTCTTTTTTTTTTTTTGTAAAAGCTCTCCCTTAATCGCATGAAAAAGATTTGTATTGTCTTTTTTTTCTCCTTGTTGTTAGGATTAAGTTCGAAATTACTCCACTGAGAACCTTGAGAAAGCCTGTTTATACTTGGAAATCCCGGAGTTGAGAATACAAGTGAGCAATAGATAAACTCCAAAGTTAATGATCAACTGAGCAAGGTCTTCTCTGTAGGTAGGCATCCAATACACTTGTCGATTGTCGCGAAGACCATCAGAGATGGATCTCATGCAGGTGAGGCGAGAGATAACAGCGCCCAAGAAAAAATGAAGAAAGACACTGCAACAAACACAAGTACTCGGGTATTCACCCAGAAGAAGGGCTCGGGTACGCCCCTGGTGCCCATTAAAACTATAGGGCTCGAGAATTTGTGTTCAGGCGAGTAGGTGGGAAACTTCCGTGGTCAAGGAGGTGTTGGAGCTAGGTTGCCCGGTTACTTCCGTGGTCAAGGAGGTGTCGGAGCTAGGTTGCCCGCTTACCTCCGTGGTCAAGGAGGTGTCGGAGCTAGGTTGCCCGCTTACCTCCGTGGTCAAGGAGGTGTCGGAGCAAGTGGGTGATTTGCCATACAGCCAAGTGGCCAACTGGTTATGCGACCAAGTGACCGACTTGCTATGCAGTTGGGTGGCCAACTAGTTGTGCGGCCGAGTGATCGACTTGTTATGCAATCAGGTGGCCGACTGATTGTGCGGCCGAGTGGCCGATTTGCTATGCAATCGAGTGGCCGATTGTTATGCAGTCGAGTGGCCGACCGACTGTGCAATCGGGTGGCTGACTGACTATGCAATCGAATGACCAACTGATTATGCGGCCGAGTGGCCGACTGACTATTCGACCAAATGGTCGACTTATTATGCGATTGGGTTGTCAACTGGCTGTGCAGCTGAGTTGTCAACTATATATGCGGTCAATTGGTCAACTTGCTATGCAATCGAATGGTCGAATGAATCAAAGCTTACCTCAGCTGAGCGACCACGAGCATATTTCATGATAACTTCTAGCAAACTATGTCATGATGATGGGACCTCCTCCAATGAGGAAGCAATGGAAGGAACTCCTTGCAATGCATCTCGATATTTTTCTCAGAATTCTCACAGACGGCGCCAACTGATACGACTCAGATTTTTCTTCCTCGATCTTGTGCCACCAAGGAGGAAGGAGAGGATGAACTAGAGGGAACCCACACAATGGGCATTCGAGCTGAGAAGAAATGGAAGACCACAGCGTCGCACGCCATTGCCGCCTTCGCGCCAATGTAGAGATGTTTTAATAACACCAAGTGATATTGCAACACAAAAAAATAAATAACAAAATTTAAAAATAAAAAACTAGAGATATGAGAATGTTAAGGTGGAAGTGTGAAGTTATTGGAAAATATAAAATGAAACATACTAATATGAGGGAACAATTAGGAATAACTCAATAGATTATAAAACAAATAAGGATTGAGATGGTATGGACATGTCCAATGGGGACCTACAGATTCTATAGTTAGAAGAGTTAATCTATTATTGAAAATTATAAATGGTAGATGGAGAATAAAGAAATTGTTAATTAGTGTAATAAAAATTAATTTAATTGATTTAAATAGTATTAGAAATATAACATAGCATAGAGCCCAATGAAATGATAAGATTAATATAGTCTTGGGAAAAACAAGTCTTGTTGAGGATGATTTATCAGTAGTAAACCCTCTAACAGTATATCACCAAGTCTAATATTAGCATAGTAAAGTGGCAGCTTTTTGAAGGTCTGACATCCTTTATGAATGCAAACAGATCACTGTCAAAGCAGAAGATATAGCTCAGAGATGGATATATGTTATGCGGTTTTTGAATCATCTCTGTGATGGTTATTTTCCCTTTGAGCTAGTACAAGGTCCACTAGGGAAAATAATTTCCAGTTTGTTCCATCAGACCTAGAGATTAAACAACTCAGTTTAAGGCGTTGAGAAACATGGTATCGATAAAAGAATAAGCTTAAATACTTCCCAACGTGCAAATATAAACAAGTGTGATAAATGGTCTAAACCAATATGATAGTGTGGAATTGAAACAAATTGAACCGGTTTGGTTTGTTTTATTCAATATACAGAAATTTTGTGGGAGCAAATTGTCACCTAAAATGGCATTAAATGGAGAATGGAGGGAAGAAGAGATGCATGTTGATCAATCTATCAAACAACTGTGGAACACTATTTCAGTCACTAGCCATCTCCTCTCCTGCTCCAGTTCCAACCAGTATCATACAATTTCAGCTGGTATTTGATAATGGCAGCAGAACATGAAAGACTTTTTGTGTAGTAGACACACCAAACCTGTTTCACAATCAACTCTCCATAGTGGAAGTGTTGATAATGAATTGATGGGAATTGTTGATTGTCGTGACCATGATTTGCCATTGGTTAAATCCAGAGGTTTATTGAGTTTAGGACTAAAATGTTAATCACATGTAACCTAGAAAGCTAAAATTGTGATGTTCAGTTATTGAAATATTGAACCAATAATGATAAACCAATATACCAAGAAAAGGACAGCTTTTGAAAATCAGAATCCTAATAATTATACAACAACAACAACAACAACAACAACAAAGTCTTATCCCACTAGGTGGGGTCGGCTATATGGATCCTTCTACGCCATTGGACTCTATCCCCTACTATATCATCATCTATATTTAAATAAATTTTATCTTGTTTTATTGTTGCTAACCAAGTCTTTTTTGGTCTTCCTCTTCCTCGTTTGATGTATATATTTGATATCGTTTCACATTGCCTAACTGGAGCATTTATTGGTCGTCTAAGTACATGTCCGTACCACCTTAAACGTGTCTCTCGGAGCTTTCCTTCAATAGATGCAACACCAACTTTTTCTCTAATGCTCTCATTTCTTATTCTGTCCATCCTCGTATGTCCGCACATCCACCTTAACATCCTCATCTCTGCAACTCTCATCTTTTGCTCATATGCTCGAGTCGTAGCCCAACATTCAGCTCCATATAACATAGCAGGTCTAATCGCCGTTTTGTAGAACTTCCCTTTAAGTTTTAGAGGCACTTTACGATCACATAAAATACCCTATGCTTTCCTCCATTTCAACCATCCTGCTTGTATTCTATGTAAGACATCTCTCTCAATCCCTCCATCATCTTGCAAAAATGATCCTAAATATTTAAAGCTCTCGATTCCGACATAACTCATCATCTCCTATCTTAACACTTGTCTCATTACGCCTAATATCGCTAAATTTAAATTCCATATATTTTGTCTTTCCTCTACTAAGCTTAAAACCTTTCACTTCTAGTGTTTCAAGATTCTAGTTTAATATTTACTCCTTCACGTGTCTCATCTACTAAAACAATATCATCTGCAAACAACATGCACCACTAATGTGTGTCTTGAATGTGTCCAGTGAGTTAAATCGTGATTAGTGTAAAAGATAGGGACTTAAAGTGATCCTTAATGTAACCCTATCTTTATTGGAAATGCTTGATTAATCCACCAAGTCTTCACTCTGCGTACTTCTTATACATATCCTTAATTAGTTGATATATATGTTACACTAACACCTCTTTTTCTAAAATTCTCCATATTATTTCTCTTGGAACTCTATCATAGCTTTTTCTAAATCAGTGAATACCATGTGTAGATCCGCTTTTGCTCTCTATACTTTTCAATTAGTTATGCGAGAAGATGTATAAAACATTATCTCGACCTTCCCGTGAATCCAAATTGATTTTCGAGAACCATGGTCTCCTTCCTTAATCTTTTTCTATTATTTTTCCCAAAGTTTAGTGGTATGACTCGTTAGTTTAATACCCTATAGTTTTCACAAGTTTGTATGTCTCCTTATTCTTATATAAGGAATTAGGATCTTACCCTCCGTTGATCGAGCGTCCTTTTTGTTTCGATATCGTATTAAATAATTTTGTAAGTCGTTCAATACCTTGTTTCCTAGACACTTCCATAACTCTATCGGAATATCATCCTAGTCAACGGCTTTTCCATTTTGTATTCCATTTAAAGCTTTACTACTTACGAAATTTGAATTCTACGATAAAAATTTAAATTTCTACACTCATTTGACTACTTAAATTACCTAAATTAAGTTGGTCTCCTAAACCTTCATTAAAAAGTTGATAAAAATATCTCTTCCACCGCTCTTTTATTTCTTCATCATTTACTAGTACCTTATATCAGATTCATCTTTAATACATCTTATTTGATTAAGATCTTTTGTCTTCTCTCTCTCATTTATTAATACATAAATGTCTCTTTCCCTTCTTTTGTATCTAATTTTCGATATATAGTTCAAAAGTTTGATCTTAACCGTTCATTTGCTTTCTTAGCTTCTTTCTTGGCTATTATATATTTTTTCAAATTTTCCTCATTTTACAAATATTTAATTTCTTATATCTTTATTCGTTTTCCTTAACTTTCTCTTGCACTTTTTCGTTCCACCAGATTCTTTACTTGCTTGGTAGTGCGTATCCTGACTCATAGTACACTCTTAGCTACTTATTTTGATTTTGATACCATTTTATCCCACGTCATATTAGGGTCATTTGTATATGCCATCTAATACTTGTACTCCTACCTTCTCTTTGAATATATTTAGTTTCTCATCCTTTAACTTCCACCACTTAATTCTAGGAGTCGTGTATATTTTCCTTCTATTAATACTATATTTGAGGCGTATATCCAATACTACTAACCTATGTTGAGTAGTTAAACTTTCTCCAGGAATAACCTTACAATCTTTACAAATCTTTCTATCTCTCTTCCTAATCATAAGAAAGTCAATTTGTGATTTATTATTTCCACTTTTGAACGTGACTAAGTGTTCTTCTTTTTTCTTAAAAAATGTATTAGCTAGTATAAGATCATATGCTATTGCAAAATCCAATATAGTTTTACCTTCTTCATTTCTTGTTCCAAACCCATAACCCCCATGCACCCTCTCTTTTGCTATTCTATAAATGTCTCTTTCCCCTTCTTTTGTATCTAATTTTCGATATAACCGTTCAAAAGTTTCAGTCTTAGCTTTATTCACTGCTTTCTTAGCTTCTTTCTTGGCTATTGTATATTTTTTCAAATTTTCCTCATTTTTACAAATATTTAATTTCTTATATGCTATTCGTTTTTCCTTGACTTTCTCTTGCACTTTTTCATTCCACCACCAAGATTCTTTACTTGGTGGTGCATGTCCCTTTGACTCACCGAGTACACTCTTAGCTACTATTTTCAATTTTGATACCATTTTATCCCACATCGTATTAGGGTCACTGTATATGTCATCTAATACTTGTACTCCTACCTTCTCTTTGAATATATTTAGTTTCTCATCCTTTAACTTCCACCACTTAATTCTAGGGGTCGTGTATATTTTCCTTCTATTAATACTATATTTGAGGCGTATATCCAATACTACTAACCTATGTTGAGTAGTTAAACTTTCTCCAGGAATAACCTTACAATCTTTACAAATCTTTCTATCTCTCTTCCTAACCATGAGAAAGTCAATTTGTGATTTATTATTTCCACTTTTGAACGTGACTAAGTGTTCTTCTCTTTTCTTAAAAAATATATTAACTAGTATAAGATCATATCTTTATCAAAAATCCAATATAGTTTTACCTTCTTCTTCGTTTCTTGTTCCAAACCCATAACCCCATGCACTCTCATATTCATCATTTTTCACTCCACGCATTTAAATCATTTAAATCACCTCTATTAAAATCATCTCATTTGACTAATATTTTGTAATACTTCATCCAAGTCCTCCCAAAACCTTAATTTGGTATTTTCATCTAATCCTATTTGAGTGCATATACACTAATTACGCTTTATAGTTTCTTTCTCCACTCTTATTTTGAGAGCTATAATTACATCCCCTTTAATTACTCCTACAACTTCGTCCTTTAACTATCAACAATAATACCCACTCCGTTTCTTGTTTTACTCTTCCCTGTATACCATAACTTAAAACCCGAGTTCTCTATCATCTTTGCCTTCTCACCAACCCATTTTGTCTCTTGTACACATCTGATATTAATTTTTCTAATCATCATTCTACTATCTCCGTTGTTTTACTGTGAGGGTTCCTATGTTCCGTATGCGAATCTTAGACTACTAGTTTTTCTATAATATTTGTTCTTACTGACCTATGGTGTGAGAACTCTTGCTTATTTAACACTACACCCAAGTTCTCATGGAGATGTAGCGGTCCTTGCCGATACGTTGCAGTCGGACCCTGCAACGTGAACTCTAGCATATTTTTCACTACACTCGAGTTCTGAAAATGTAGCGGTCCTTGCCGAGACATTATAGTCGGACCCTGTAATGCGTTCCTTCCGGGGAACAACCTAGCATTAGCATAATAGTTTGATTGATCCATTCATTGAACATTTGCCTTAGTTTAACGCTGGCTGGCAACCTAACGCAACCCTCCTCCTTTATCCAGGCTTGGGACCGGCCACGACAAGGTTAACTTATCATGGGCGGAGTTAATCCTAATAATTATAGCGAAAGAAAAAAAAGAAATCCTGTCAGTTTATATGATGGGGTACAAGATGTCAACATTAATACAAATATACTTGCAGTTTGAGTAGCAATAGTCGGTTGAAGAACTTTAACATCTCGGGTTTTTGAATCAATCTTTTTAGTAAGATATGATACAACATCAGCAATTACCGATGATGACTGTGATATTCCATCTTAAAGGAGACCCAGGAAAAAATTATTAGAAAAAACTTTGTTAGTTATTCTCAAGATAGGCAAGAAAAGCAACAATATGATATCCCAACAACTTGGTCAATGAGTTCTCTTTACAGCATAGTCTATTTATTAACTTCTAAGATACATGATAAGACATTTACTGAATTTTAACATTTTCAATGCAAATGCATCTAGGACAGATAGAAAAAGTCAGTAAAAGCTTAAACATTTAGGAAAGAAAATACAAAGAGAATGACTAACAAAAATTAGCTTCTTGTTCATTTGCATTATATATAGAGCTTCCAGATGGAAACAATGCAAGGCAATAGAAAATTCGCTGATGAAAAACAGTAAGAGTTTTTTGCTTGCTTGCAAAAGAAACAAACTAATCCTGTTTCAACTTCAAGGTTCAAAATCTCGAATCATGCCAAAGTTTTGATCTTTAACTGGAACAATACTGTTTTAGTATGGTACTGATATTTCGATGCATGGTGTCGGTAATCGATTGGAGTAAAAGAAGGAAAGATATGAAGCATAAGCACGAGACATTGTCTATGTTAAGCATAGTTTTCAATCTTGCACCATACTGGACAAAACAGTTGAAACATATTGTTATGAATTTGATACCGCAAAGACAATGTTTTCTTCCTTTGCTTCATCTCCTTCCACCTTCAACCTCCAATCTGTGATCAACGCTATGCATTGGAGCATCGACATGACATTGAGACAATATTTTTTTGGCGAAAGACCGAAACTATCGCACGACTTGAGATTTTGAACCTTAATGCCGAGTGGTATCGAATTTTAGTGATTTACCAGAACTATACGTTTCGACTATTTTGCTCGGTACGGTATAATATTTCAAACCATTCCCAGTTTAAGATTTAGGATTATGCTGAGCTTAGTGTTTACTTGAATGAAAGTAGAAGGGAAAATAAATGGCATTATTGATTTCTTTATTATATTTGGAGGAAATTTAATTTCATTCAATTACTTCATTTTATCCCACCCAAATAGATGGAAGTGAAAGGAAATTTAAGCCTCTATAAGCACAACATATGCTAATGTTGTGATTTTCTGGGTTGATTTGTTGCAGGCTCTCTCGGTATTAATGGGTTGTTTACCTGGTTTTCTTTAGCATTCATTCATCATTCCTTTTTTTGTAATATTTTTGGAGGAGAATATGGGGTTCTTTCAATTGTTCTTTCAGCTCTATACATATAATTTGTGTGTAAAAGTGGTTGGTTTTCATCATCTAAGGAATCTCCTAGGATCTCATCCCAAGACTGATTCATGGTTTCAGAGATTTTACCTCACAATTCTAAAAAACGAAAGAAGACGGATATTATAAAGTGGACCTGACAGGAAAAGGTGACCAGATAGCAACACAACAAAACAATACAATAATTGCCCTTTTAACTTCTTTACACCACTGAATTACCCTCCTTGAAATAAAAATTCTTAATATAGAGCAAACTATAGCAAGAACAAATCAGTCAGTCTAAAGATTGGCACCAAACATTGAAAAATATTAACAAAGACCTTAAGAGCCTATCTATAGTGAATCTCAAGTTCTTAACTAGATCTCTTCTTCCCAATGAGCCTCACCTGTTATCATACATTACTATGCCCTAACTTTTAGAGGTCTTATCCGTTGCCTCTGTCCGCACAGGTCTTGCCAGTCTTATGGTAACAGTTACCTTCATAAAAGAAGGAAAATGACTGAGGGATCCATGAAGATCAAGAGAAGTGTTCTGAGATCCAACCAAGACTTCTCTGAGACAACAAAAATAGCAAATCAAGAAAACAATATTTTAAATTTCTGCTGTGTCATGGATAAAATACTTACAGCAAAAGATGCTAACACAGGCCTAGACCTAAGACAGAGAAGCAATGAGAGCTAGTGGCGCCTGTGTCAATTAAAGCTTGTAGTTCTAATTTATGTCCTTGAATTGTAAGAGTGCATTAGATTCTTAATTTTGCTGCAAAACCACTATTACACTACTAGGGGTCTTAATAAAAATTCTATTTTGGTTATTTTGGTTGCTTACAAAGGGGAGGAATTATCGATTAATAAGATGATGATCTATGGGAGATGGTATTCTTAGAGAGGAGGGTTCTTCACATTCTTCATAAGCTTGATTTTTTTGCTGTTGTTGTTTCACATCCATCCATTTCTATGATTAAATAGTCATTGTCAAGGGGGAGGGATGGGGAGCATTCCGAGAAATGAACTCGGGACCTCTCGCATATCCTTAAGATAGGGTGTGGCATGGCGCCGCATATGGGAATTGTTATAAGTCTCTCATTGCTTCTCTTTGTCTTAGGTCTAAGTCTGTGTTAGCATCTTTTGTTGTAAGTATTCTATGCATGGCATAGTAAAAATTTAAAATGTTGTTTCCTTGATTTGCTATTTTTGTTATTTCTTCATGAAATTTCACTTTAAAGGATTCCTAGGCGGCCCTGGCTATATGTTTTTCCTGATAATCCCTTTTTACATAAACTATCCATTGCTCTTGATAATTGTCATATAATTGAGGATCGCATTCTATAATATTTAGTAGTACCGCTTCTGTGAAAAAAAAAAATGACTTCTGATGGTTTTCATTATCCTAATGTTCTTAATAAGGGATTATTATTTGTATAGGGATCTATCTGTATTCTTGCGGGATGTCCTTGGCTATAGTCTATAGTTCTCATATGACTTTCTAGGTAAGTGGTATGGTTGATTAGGTTTACTTGTCCCGATCAATTCTATTGTATTCATTAGGTTTTTGTTGTAGTTAAGTCTTGTGAACTTGGCAGGATTCATAAAATCTTCCAAGCTGTTATTTTCTAAAAGTCTATCAAGTTAATCTATAGATCTGTGTATATTTTGTCGTAACTATAGTATGTACTTCAGTAGATTTATTTTTATGGGTTGT
The DNA here is from genome assembly GCA_025175895.1 of Wurfbainia villosa. NCBI lineage: Eukaryota > Viridiplantae > Streptophyta > Magnoliopsida > Zingiberales > Zingiberaceae > Wurfbainia > Wurfbainia villosa. Next base: position 6,223,664 of record CM046005.1, read on the forward strand.
TTCTTCTACTGCTTTTGCTATTATATTTTGGTCATCATCCAGATATAAATACATGTTTTCTGAAAGTGTTTTATGTTTTTTATCAAAATTTTCTAATTCCTTGAGTTCTTGTGTAGTTACATGATTAGCCACTTCTTTAAGAATGTAGATATATTTGTCTAAGTCATCAAATATTCCTCCCGTATTAGGGTCTTTATTATTACCTATATTCATGAAATTTAGTTGTTCATTTTGTAAAGCTTGTTTTTTTAGATGTTGTAATCCTATGGTTTTTAGTTGAGATCGAATTCTTCTAATGGGGTTTGAATTCTTCTTTGTTTTGTTATGTATACTAGGTTCAAGGTTCTTGGTTGTCTGTCATGAGTATTTAAATTTTCATCTTCTTATAGTTTCGTAGTTTTTTGGTATCCTGAAAATCTAATATTTAAATTTCCATTTATGTTCTTGTAAAGAAATTGAATCTGTTGGTTGTAACAAAGGTTCTGTAGACTTATTGTCCATTCTAAATTGGCTAGCTCTTCTGAACTATATTGCCTTGGTTTTAAAAACTTTGTTCCCCTTGAACTAAGTGCTTCTATGATACCATCTATTTGTATTTTAAACCAATTGTGTATATTATTCATTATTTTTCCTAAAATAATCATTTCCAAGAAAATATTTTTGCCTATGAAATTGCCATATCCCCTAGCTTGTACTACCCACTTGATATATTTTGCAAAATCTTTAATAGTCATATTAAAATTTGGGCATATATATGTAACTCCTATATTATCATTCAGGTCTACTTCCATTAGCCCGATTATAGCTTTTTCTTTATCTTGAAATCTAGAATCATATAGTACTATTAGTACTTTTCCCCCAGTTTTACTTCTTATTAATCCTCTAACGCCGAATATGATTAATCCTAGGTGTATGTAATTTTGTTTTCTTGTTAAAAGTTCTTTGGCAGAATTATCAGTTATAAGAGTTAGTCTTTCTTCCCTTCCTTCCGGGAGGTATAAAGCCTCTGTTCATCTATTTCTATAAAGTGAGGTTTGGAATGAGAACAAACTGTTTACATATAGTCTTTTCGGATTAAGAATATTTAATTGTTCATTAGAGAATACTTCTGTATTTCTATCTATATCTATTAATTCTTCTAACCTTTAGCTCAGATTTGAATTATTTCTTATGTTATCTAGCCATGAGGTACTGGTAATAGACCTTCTTCCTTCTAGGGTTCTTGAAGGTCCGCTAAAGCTTTTGGTTTCGATTCTTATATTCATTTTAAAGTTTTGAGGTCTCTAAATAAGTTTGTGATTTATGTTTTATTATTTTCCCAGTAGATAGGCTCTTAAGGTCTTTGTTAATATTTTCCAATGTTTGGTGTCAATCTTTAGACTGAGAGTGATTTGTTCCTACTATAATTTGCTCTATATTAAGAATTTTTATTTCAAGGAAGGTAATTTGGTGATGTAAAGAAGTTAAAAGGGCAATTATTGTATTGTTTTGTTGTGTTGCTATAAAGTCACATTTTCCTGTCATATCCACTTTAATATCCATCTTCTTTCGTTTTTGAGAATTGTGAGGTAAAATCTAAAGCTTTTATATAATAGTTGTTGTCGTATCTAATTATGTTCATTTATATTTAAGTTCTTCCAGGAGTTGTTGTATTTCTTGTATTTTGTTATTTATTTGTCCCTCTATTATATAAATTAGTTGCCTTACTTCTGCAAGTAAATCCTTATGTTTTGTTTCAAAGGTCCTGGATTGATATTCTTCTATTAGATTGGCTAGTCTTAAAATGTCTCTGTGTCCTGGCAGATTTATAAAGTTGGTTGCTTTAATTTTATCGTAAATTGCTTCTTGAGTGATTTTAATATAATGTATGTTCTGAGCAAGCTCTGCTATTTTCTTACTTTGTTTTTCAGTTTCAAGTTTTACGTCTTCTGTGATTCTTAAGGTGTCTCTAGATAAGATAGTTAAATTTGCACCTACACTGATAAGAATATCAGTTAGTGTGTTGAGATGAGAGTCGGAATGAAAAATATGACAAGACGTTTTTGATTTAAAGTAGCAGAGGTGATTTTGACCGTCTAATATTTGCGAAGATCTTGAGTACTATGTGGCTAGATCTAAGTAATCTAGTCTAGTTATCTAAGACATACATAGTCCAAGGTTCTTTAGGCTCTGATACCAAGATTTTTTTTTTTTTTTACAACAGTGACCTGAGTGAAAGGTGCTACAGTACTGCTAAAGGGTCGGTGCTACAGTGTTTTACTATAGTGACAAATATTCTAAAAACACATAAATATAGCATGGAGCATGGAGGAAAATAAAGTTACAGGACTATTAAACTAGTGGTAGGAAAAGCTGAAATACATTGTAAAGAGGTGTCTTAACTGGATCTCTTCTTCCTAATGAGCTTCACCCATTACCATACATTACTGTGTCCTGACTTTTAGAGGTATTATTCATTGCCTCTGTCCGCACAAGTCTTACCAGTCTTATGATAACAGTTATCTTCACAAAAGAAGAAAAATGACCGAGGGATCCATGAAGATCAAGAGAAGTGTTTTGAGATCCAACCAAGACTTCTCAGATATAGAGGAATTAACAGCAGTCTCTGGTAACTATTATAATCCAGAACTCAAAGAACGCTTATTTAGCAAACCAAGAGAACTGGAAAAGGAAATACATAAATCACGGACCGAGATGAATGTTACAGTAATACATAATAACATAGAAGTAAGGAACCAACACATCACAACCAAATTAAAAGAAAAATATACTTTTATTCAAATACAAAAAACTCTAAAAACGTAACAATTTAGGATGCGTTTGGTTAGGCCGTTTTCCGTTTTCATTTTCTGCGGAAAATGAGAAAATGCGGAAAATATGTTTGGTTGGACATTTTCCATTTCTGTTTTCTGAAAAACGCAGCTTATATTTGATTGGAAAACGGAAAACGAAAATCGTTTTCCGTTTTCCGGAAAAGGGAAAATGCAGAGATAAAAAAGGTAACCAAACGCAGCCTTAATTTCTATAAATAAATATATACTCCTCAACAATATGGAACAAGCCCAAGCCCACGAAGAGAAAATTTTAAAAACCAAAGACAACATCCTCCACAGCCAAAAAGAAATTACAAAAAAACTTATTATTTAAGAAAAAACACAACAAGGAAGCCCTATTTAATAAAGATAAACATGTAAAAAAATTTAAACCAAAAAGACCTATACCGCCACATTCAGTTGTTATGCCTGTAATCAGCCAGGACATTTGTCCTCTACTTGTCCTAATAGAAGAAACTTGTATACCAAAGCATTTAGTCTAGTGGCTAGTACAAATGAGGATCTAATTGAAGTACAATCTGATGTTTCAGATACATCCTCAATTTATTCAATAGTATCTGCCAATGACTCTGAGGAGGTTATCTATACCCCTATGGATAACTACTCACCACCAAGATATAACTATGCTGCTAAATATGGAATACCTATTCCTAAAACCATGAATCAGGCTTGGGATGAAATCCTAGGAGACTCCTCAGATGATGAAAATCAACCACTTTTACATACAAATTATATATATAGAGTTGAAAGAACAGCTGAAAGAATCCCATATTCTCCTCCAAAAAATAACAGTTGCCCACACGATTGGAAACTTAGAGAAGGAAACTATTTTACACCGTGTTTTCTATGCGATTTTTATCCAACCATCAATAAAAGAGGAACCTGTATCAAATGTAAACAACAGATATGCAACTACTACCTTGAAAATGACTATAACATAATTATAGAAAACCAACCACCCTAAGGATCCAATAGAACTCAATTAATGGATGCACAAATTTCAATTCTTGAAACAAGACTTAATTTTCTAGAAGCAGACTGTAACCTACAACAACAACAACAAAATCAAAGCTTATGAAGAATGTGAAGAACCCTCTCTAAGAATACCATCTCCCATAGATCCTCATCTTATTAACCCACAATTCCACCCCTTTGTAACCAACCAAAATAGAATTTTTATTAAGACCCCTAGTATGTGTAATAGTGGTTTTGCAGCAGAATTAAGAATCTAATGCACTCTTACAATTCAAGGACATAAATTAGAACTACAAGCTTTAATTGACACAAGCGCCACTAGCTCCACGATAGATGAAGATATCCTTAATTCCTTTCTCCCTCAACACCAACTTAAATACACTAATACTCCACAAATAAGTACTTTATTTGATGGTTCTAAACATACTATTCATAAATACATACCTAATGCACAACTAAAATTTTACACAAATTGTAGAATCTACAATTCGTCTCTTCCAATTCCTGAACTATGGGTCACTTCACTTAAACAAGCTAACTTACACCTTATCCTTGGGCTCAATTTCCTTCTGTCGGCTCAACGGGCCCTTCTCCTTACAAAACACTATGTCGTCTTTATGTCCACTCCAATTATCTCTCTCCTTTTATCCGATTATCCTTCCTCTTTCCATGCCCCGAAGCGTGGTGGACTTGATACTGAAGAATACTTACAGCAAAAGATACACAATTCGTTTTAGGAAAAACAATTATGTCAATTCTCCATCAAACACAAGCAGATATGTCAATCCGTTACCTAAATACTCGGTTCATTTTTTTTACAAGCAGCAAGTACCTTTCGAAGGAAATAATTCAAAAAGTGGGGAATCCCAGCGGTTCCTTCTTTCAAATTTCTCAATTTAGCATCCATTCATCATTCCTTTTTTTGTAATGTTGCTGCAACGCCTGGTGTTGTGTAGTTATTTTAAAAGGAAAGAACTTCTTTGCATAAATTTTATCCCAATAAATTTTTTCTGTTTATGTTTTTGCAGCAAGAGTGTATGTTGATGTTGGAATGATGTGACTTCATTATAATTCCAAAGTCATTGTGATCCTTATATGGATGCTCTCCAGTGCTTTAATTGTTCTCCAGGAGTTAGGAGTGCTTCCCAATTTAGATCTTCATCAGAGGGATAGAACTCAGATATAAGCTCATCTTTAGAAAAACCGCTCTGGACGTCTAGTTTGATGACATGTCGGACTGGTTCTATGCGGAGGTTTATCCATTCAGAAGGAGAATTATCAAATGTACATTATATGATATTTGAAAGACTTCTTCCTCTATCAAATGTCTTATACATTCTCCAAGTTTGGAAGGAAAATATTCTGTTAATTCTATGTCAAGTACCCATAATTTATGGAGTAAACCATAATCCATAAGTGAAAAACAAGTAATTGTTTTCCCTTTGTACTTTAAGTCTTTAAAGTATCTTAGGTCAATGTTTGCTAGTCTGAAACTGTAAAGGAGTTGGCAATTACATCCCCATTTGTGTGCTGCTTGTGAGCATGTGCTGAACTTATTCTAACATTTGAGTTTGGAGTTAAATTCTCCTTCATAGATGATTGTAATGTCTGCTTGTGGATGTTCATGTACCTATTTAAGGGCTTCTTGTATTTAGCAAAAAACAAGTCATGCTGATTTTTCTCCAAGAGACCTAATGTAAGAATTTAAGTCTGCAGGGAGGTTGTTTAAAGAAGTATCTGCCTGTTGGTGTTTCTCTTCTTGTTTTGTAACTGCTTCTGAATATGTGATTTCAGAAGTTGTCATTGTCAATGTAAGAGATGAATGACATGTTGTTGCTTGTTAGTAGAGTACTGATAAAGAAATGTGGTCCGGCATTTTATCTTACTACAGTAAATACCTCTTATAAGGAGTAGAAACCTCTGTAAGAAGATTATTTATCACTACTTAAAATCACTGTTTTTACTTCTTCTCATGTAGCATAAACTCTTGCATGTGACCCAATTAATATACTATAACAGAAGAATTGTTTACCTAGTGGTTTTTCCACTATCGTTTGGAAGTAATTGACTAGAGCATGTATGACTGCAAACTTTTGTTTTGTTGCTCCTTGTATTGTAGGCAGATGTCAGATATTGTCAATTAAGCAATTTTGTATTTGGTCCAAGGTTTGTCTTTCCTCAAAAAGGAATTGTTTTGTTTCTGTATATTAGGGTAGTTCTTGTTGTCCAAATATCATGACTCTCCTTGGTGGGTTTGTATAACCACAGTTAAAACGGTTCTTGCTGAACATAAAAGTCTTTTCTGTCTATCCATGAAACCTGAAAAGTGTAATTATGTAAGTAGTATTGAAAGTGTCAATTAGGAAATTGTTAATTCCTTTTATATGTTCCCACTATATTTTTAAATCTTTATTGATTATTGTATCGGTAAATTTTAGCCATCTTTTGCTACTTGGGGTTTTTATTGTTCCTTTCGTTTCTGACTATATTTTATGATTGCTTCACAATTTGTTCTTATGGTGAACTCCTTTTTATCACATATGAATAAAAAGAAGTATTCAAGACAGTAAATTACCCCTAAGATTTCATAGTCCAGGGAAGTTAAATGTCATTTTTCTTTAAATTTGCCGAAAGCATATCTACAAAGGACTTCTGCAGATTTTGGGTCGTATTTAAAATTTTTCCTTAAAAGGGCTCCTCCCCATCCTGTTTTGCATCCATCCGTTTCTATGATTAAATAGTCATTGTCAAGGGGGGAGGGATAAAGTAGGTAGTGTTTTAACCATCTGTTTAATTTTTATAATTAGGTTTATATCCTTTTGATTGAAATGTCTTTGTTCTTTCGCAGAGATTTTGTTATATAATGTACCACTTATTTTCCCTATATCCTTAAGATAGGGTCTGACATAGTTAAGGAGTCCTAGAAAAGCTCTTAGCTGTATAGTTTCTTCGATTCTATCTAGAAAATATAATATTTTATTAGCAATATGAGGTTGTAGCTTTATTTTTCCATGTCCTATTTCTGCTCCTAGAAAATATATATGTTTGGTAACTAATTTCATCTTCTTGAGATGATAAGACCATGGTTTCAAAAATATTAAAAATCATATGTAAATGTGAGAAATGTTCTGTTTTAGTTTTAGAAAATACTAGTATGTCATCCATGTAGACACAGGTAAAAGTAGATACTTCTTTAAAGATGTTGTCCATCTTCCTTTGAAATACTTGTGGTGTTATTTTTAAGACAAAAGGCATCACTATCGACTCGAAATGTCCTTCGGGACAGGAAAAGAATGTCCATTCAATGGAATCTGGGTGCATCTTTACTTGCCAAAACTCGGATTTCAGATCAAATTTTGAATACCATTGAGAATTTTATATTTTATTTATTAGTTGTTCTTTATCTGGTATTTTGTATCTATCTTGATGACTATTATCATTCAGTCTCTTATAGTTAAAGACCATTCTGGATTGTCCCCATTTTTGTTCGGAGCTTTTATTTACTATGAAGGTGCCTAGAAGTAGATCTCTGTATTAAGTTTAGGTCTAAGTTGTTTGATATGTATTCTGCACTCTTCTATTTCCCAGTTTGTGCATCTGAAGTCTTGAACCTTAATTGTAATGTCTGGGTTTATGATATCTAACTTACAGTATGTTTTATCTAAGTTCCATGATTTTATAGGATTTTCTCCTATAATCTCTAATTTTTCCATTAGATATTAAAAGATCCCGATCTTCTTGTGTTTTTAGGAAATTTAGAAAGTATGTTTTGGCTACCAGGTCAGTAGGTATAGTGACTTCTAGATTGTCTAGTTCATCAAGAATTTCAAAGAATTCAGGGTTTTGTTTAGTCAGATTATAACAATTTTTTTTGCATTCTCCAGGTACTGCACAGTAGCATTCTTGTGCTATATCTTGTGCTATATTGTCCCTAACAAGTTTATCAAGTAAGCTAGGTAAGTTTGTAGTATCCTCAGGAAGCTCTATTGTTTCTTCAGTATCAAGTCCACCACGCTCCAGGGCGCGGAAAGAGGAAGGGTAATCGGATAAAAGGGGAGAGATAATTGGAGTGGACATAAAGATGGCATAGTCTTTTGTAAAGAGAAGGGCTCGTTGGGCCGACAGAAGGAAATTGAGCCCAAGGATAAGGTGTAAGTTAGCTTATTTAAGTGAAGTGACCCATAGTTCAGGAATTGTAAGCGACGAACTGTAGATTCCACAATTTGTGTAAAATTTTAGATGTGCATTAGGTACATATTTATGGATAGCATGTTTAGAACTATCAAATAAAGTACTTATTTGTGGAGTATTAGTATATTTAACTAGGTGTTGAGGGAGAAAGAAATTAAGAATACCTTCATCTACCGTGGAGCTAGTGATGCATGTGTCAATTAAAGCTTGTGGTTTAATTTATGTCCCTGAATTGTAAGAGTGCATTAGATTCTTAATTCTGCTACAAAACCATTATTACACATGCTAGGGTTTAATTTTGGTTGCTTAGAAGGGAGCCTTGGCACAACGGTAAAGTTGTTGTCTTGTGACCAAGAGATCACAGGTTCAAATCCTGGAAACAACCTCTTGCAAAAAAAGCAAGGTAAGGCTGCGTACAATGGATTCCTTCTCCGGTACCTCGCGTGGCGGGAGCTTCGTGCACCGGATTATTATATTATTTTGGTTGCTTACAGAGGGGAGGAATTGTGGGTTAATAAGATGAGGATCTATGGGAGATGATATTCTTAGAGAGGAAGGTTCTTCACATTCTTCATGTTTACACGTAACTATAGTATGTTCTTCAATAGATAATTGGGGTGGACATAAAGACGGCACTCTCGCAACACCCCCCATAACCAAAATAGAATTTTTATCAAGACCCCTAGTATGTGTAATAGTGGTTTTGCAGCAGAATTAAGAATTCAATGCACTCTTACAAGGGCATAAATTAGAACTATAAGCTTTAATTGACATAGGCGCCACTAGCTCCACGGTAGATGAAGGTATCCTTAATTCCTTTCTCACTCAACACCTAGTTAAATACACTAATACTCCACAAATAAGTACTTTATTTGATGGTTCTAAATATACTATCCATCAAGGTTTAAAATCTCGACTCGTATCGGAATTTCGATCTGCGACCGGAACGATACGGTTTCGGTATCGTATCGTCCGTGCCGATACTATTTCGGTATTTTTTTAAACATTAATATTAATTATTTGATTTTTTTTTCAATTTTAGTTAATTTTTAAAAAAGAATTTAAGATTTAATTTTATCTAAATTATAAATTCGAATTTAGAATTTTAATTAAAATATCTTTTATTTTTTAATTTTTATTTAATATATAAATTAATTAATAATTTATTTAATTAAATTTTACAGTTATATATATATATATATATATATATATATATATATATATATATTTATTTATTTATTTATTTATTTTAGAAATATAGAAATTTCAAGCGATCGCGATCGCATTCTTGATCGCCTCTGCGTCGTCATTTGTCGCCGTAGCCTCCTTCCGGTCGTTCGCGCCTCCTTTGCGATACGCTTTAGGTTTCGGTTTCGGTGGTTCATCGGAACGAATTTTTTCGGCAATTTCGTCCGAAACGGCTCGGAATTTAAAACCATGCTATCCATAAATATGTACCTAATACACATCTAAAATTTTACACAAATTGTGGAATCTATAGTTCGTCCGTTCCAATTCCTAAACTATGGGTCACTTCACTTAAACAAGTTAACTTACACCTTATCCTTGGGCTCAATTTCCTTCTGTCGGCCCAACGAGCCCTTCTCCTTACAAAACACTATGTCGTCTTTATGTCCACCCCAATTATCTCTCCCCTTTTATCCCATTATCCTTTCTCTTTCCGTGCCCCGGAGCGTGGTGGACTCGATGCTGAAGAATATTTACAGCAAAAGATACACAATTCGTTTTAGGAAAAACAATTATGTCAATTCTCCATCAAACACAAACAGATATGTCAATTCATTACCTAAATATTCGGTTCATTTTTTTACAAGCAACAAGTACCTTTGGAAGGAAATAATTCAAAAAGTGGGGAATCCCAGCGGTTCCTTCTTTCAGGTTTCTCAAATCTCCGCACCAAATCCTCAAATCTGTAATACAAACATTTATGCATTCATAATTGTGTTTCATGTGGTAAAAATGGCAAAGTGTAAAGGCAAAAAACAATGAAACGGGTTAAAAAAATATCTTGGGAGTTCCAGACCAGCAACGAAATTAATTTGTAACAAAGCATACATAAGACAACTCGGAATTAAAAACATCTGCAATAACTTTTGTATTCAATTGTTTCATACAGGTTAAAACAACATAATGATTGGTATATAGATATATATGAAATTATCATGAAGCACAAGTGAAATAACAGAAAGAAATCTCTTCTCACATCTTTGTTTCATATGATGATTCCCCCATTTCTTCCCGCATTCTATTCCATAGCCTACAGGTATCATCTGCAGTATCACAGAAGACCTGAAGATCAATTGTTAAGGCATGTTCAGTCTGGACATCAGGCTAAACTAATAAGAGACTGAAAAATCACAACACTAGTATAAGCCTTCTACTGTCAACAAAGCTGATAGCATGGCATTTTTCCTTGGTCTAAGATGCAAGATAAATTTGACTTAAGTTTTATGAATGATTAATCTCCTTAAAACATTGTGTCATAGAAAAACATGAGTCTTGACTTCATTCTGTTCCATTGCAGTGATTAATCTCCCTAAACACTGTATGATAGAATGCCCTTAGTCATGACTGCTGTAGCACCTAAGCAAACAAATAAAATGAAAACAAAACTTCTGCTACATCTGTCTACAGGCAAATTCAGGACATAAAATTTAAGGACCCATTAGAATTATGAAATAGCACTTGGAGTAATGATAGAACTGCAAGGAAAAACAGCAAAAGAATTCTTTCATATAAAGAAACGTGAGCCTGAATTTTCTATTCATGCATCCTAATTAATCAAATCTGCAATGCCAACTCTCACTAAAATTTGATATATTTCTCAAGTAATCAATGAAATTTGGTATCCAACAATTTATTCGATATCACTTAGACTCGTACATTCGACGTGTGATTTTCTCAAAATGGGGAACAGAGGCTCGGCAAAAAAGGCTCCAAATCTTGGGAAGGGAACATAACAAATTTATTTGTCAAGATTGATATATTTGGTTAGCTATTTAAGGGTCAAATTTTTTGAATTTAATCAATTAGTACTGAACCCAAGTTGTTAGGGGGCTGGTTTGTTGCTCAATGGACTATTTGGACTATTTGTGTCTAAACAGAAGAAATAAGGATTTCCAATGAACACAATTAGGCTTGAATTGGTTAGAACTCAAGTTGAGTTTACTTTGGACTTGAATCAGAGCTGAATCGGGTTTTTAAGGTGAATCAAACTTGAATCAACTTTTACTGCAAAAAAAAAAGATATTGATCCAGTTCAGTCGAAAAAAAGGGGCAAATAGGATTGCATTGATACAATAGACACAATAACACTCATTCTGTTGCTTGCAATTCCCTGCCCTTACAACCTTCTTCCTCTTCTCATTGTTCAATTCTCGAGCCAGCCACCTCGGACAACCTCCCATGTTGAGCAACTGATGCACTCCCCTTAATCCATGACCAAGAGATCTCAACACCTTCCTTGCTTCAAGACATGGCAGCAGAGTACCAGATCTAATTCTCCACTCTACTTCTTCCTCCTTTCTCACTCTTGCATTTCTTCTCCTACCCTCATGCTCAACTGTCTTCCTCTACTAGATTTGTTTGAGGAACTAAAGGAACCCGCCTCCTTTGACTCGCTTTTAATACACGTATCAGTGTCATGTCAACACAGGTACGGGAGACGATTTCCCTGATTCTAACAAAGAGTATAACTACACATAAGTATCATGATAAGCATGCAATATATTATTTCTTGTTTTCATCCCAGTCCTTCTCAGTGCCAGGAAAGACATTAATGACAACAATCTCATTCATTTTCTAATCTGTAAAATATTCTACAAGAAAAGCAGTCATCCTACAGCTCAACTAACGTCACATTAGGAATTTCATGTATGGCTAGATAAGCCTGATGAGATTTTTCTTGTAGATAAGAGAGCAATATAAAAATGTATTAGAAAAAAAAATTCATAACATAGTATTAATCTTTTTCAGTATTTATGCAACACTGGTCTAAAATAGTGATTTTAGATAAGCTCACTAGAGTTGTATTAATAAATGATTACCACACAATATCTTATTCCAGCAGCTCGAGCAAGGCACCACAGTTCATATCTATAACCCTGAGTATGAACACACACACACAAAAAAAAGGGCATGAGTCAGCCATGTGTCCCGACTTTTATCCTGAACTTGCATTAGAAATTTTGAATTAAGCATTGAAATAATGAATAAGACTCAGCCAAAAAGATACTAAAGTTATGGTACAGGAAAAAAATTTATCTTGAATAACCTTTCGAATATGCAAGAAAATTTATTGAGAGCTATGAACAAGATTAAGGATAATAGAAATTGAGTGCATGTCAATCCCCTTAGCAGAAAATACACAAGATGGGAGATACACAAATAAAATTAAATGTCAGTTTAGTCAACTTTTCATGTTCAGAAAACAAACTTAAGGTCAGAGTAATTACAATATATAAGAATACTACTAGAAAAACATAACTAGACAAAAAACTCACACAGTCAGGTAAATTTCAACTTAACAAATGTGTACTAGTTGATAGGAAACAATAAGAAATCAAAGTTTTTAAAGTATTTTTTACTTTTAGATGAACATTGTCATTATGCTTTTACTAGTCATAACAGAATAGGAAATTTTAGACAAATTTTCAGGAGAATAGACTATTTTAGAGCTGGTTTTTAGTTAGATTGGGTTAGTGCTGGGTCTACAAAAGGAACCATAACTCTTTTGTTTAGATCATCTCGTTTTTAATGTTGTTGCAGACCCCTTAGTGAGTGCTTTCCATTTTGTGAGTTCGATGGAGCTACATCATCATGCTGGTTAAGAACCCATATCATAAATTTGACTGATTTTACCACATGAAAAATGATTCCAAAACAATTTTGAATAAAAACACTTGTCTTTAATGATGAGTGCATTGTTCGTATAGAAAAACAAAACAAAATGTGAACTAGTAGAAAGAAACTGACAAGAAAGATAAAATCGATAGTGATTCGAGACATGAGTCTGTTTAGCCAAGTTTGATAACAAGCATTAAGATCACAATAATAAATCATTCACCTTAATGTTGTTTAAAGAGTCGACAATTATGATGCTGTTTTTAGATAATGACCTATCAACTTCTGATCTAAGTACACCCCTCAGGTTTTTCTCCATTGGCATATCTACAAATAAAGACAGGAAGCATGTGAATGGTTTGAACAATTTCTGAAGCAAGCATTAGATATTGAATTTTATAGTATAGCATAGAGTTAGCTTGCACCAAAATCTAAAGTTAAGGGTAGATAACACAAAAAATTGTCTTGTTATATGGCTGCATGTCAAGTAATGAGTACATTATACAAAATCTTAAGTTCTCAGCATCTAATCTATAGTTAAGGTAGATAACGCAAAAAATTGTCTTGTTATATGGCTGCATGTCAAGTAACGAGTACATTATAAAAAATCTCAAGTTCTCAGCATCTTTCCTTTTTGAGGATACGAATTGTTTCATTAAGGTTCGCAAAATCTATGTCTTTACAGCAAAAACTATTAGAAAATTAAATTTCAAGGAATCATATTAAATATCAAATAAAGCATTTCTGATACCTGAAAATTCATGATATATAACAAGAAATTGACACTCAAAAACATGGAGGCAAAGCAATGATCTTCTCGTGTGTTTTATTCCCAAAACTTGGAATCATTTTCTTTAACTGGAATTGTTCTTCGCCATTTAATTCCTAAAATAACGGAACAATTGAATTTACCTTGTCGATGGAGAAACAAACCGTCCGGCTTGCAATAAATTATATTAGCAAAATGTCAAGGAATACTTTGCTTTATCCTCAGGTAAAGATTTCTTTTATCGAAAATATATATTTATTTATTTTTCAAAGGGCGCAGAAGGGATACCGGCGTAGCTTTGGTTCCGACCAAGGTGGAGGAAGGACTCGTCTATAATCCTCACTGACGGTTTGGGATCGTCCACGGACTGGATAGCGTCGACGAGGCAGGCTGCCGCCGTCGACTTACCGCTGCAAGGCTGCCCGCAGATAACCACGAGAGCCATCAAAAAAGCAACAGTAAACAAAAAACCCTAATCGCTTGAGATCGAGCAAGGGAAAGAGAACGCAGAGGTTTTGATGTACGGTTGTAGAAAAATTTGATCCAGCCGGAAAAGCATTGGATCAAATTTAGTACAAGTAATTAGGAATCCACACAAACAAGGTAATGAGGTCTGGTCCAATTGCATAAATATTTAATTATAATATATTTAATAAACTAAAATCATAAATTTATAATAAATTTAACTAACTTATTGCATTTAAGTATTGAATGCATACAATGAAAGCTACTTGATACATTTGTGCTCGCTTTAGAGTATAGAGAGATGTTTATTGGAAAATTAATTTCGGTAATTATTGAATAGCGCTTTTCAATTTATCCCGACGACCGATGAAAAATTTGTATAGAATCAAACAAATTGCTTCCGAAATTAATCAAACTGAAAGTCTAGATATCTATGGTGTATTTCGTTCAAGGTTATTGTGCATAACCTTAGTGATTACTAGGTAATCGCGTAACCAATGTTAAGAGGAATAAAATATAATTTATATTGTTTGATTTAATTCTAAGTAATAAAATAAAAAATTATTTATTTGGAGGTTTTAAAGTATAATCTAGTTTAACGTTTTACTATATTTCTTTTGATCAATTATAAAAGCTCCATTTACTCTGAAATATGTTTGCTTATGATCGTGTCTATCGAGACGGTCATCGTCGTCGTCGACAGGGGCGGATCCAGAATTTAAAATTTGGAGGGGCCGTGATACAATTCAGATTTTTTGCTCTTCAATTTTGTGCCTCCTAGGAGGGATTCTCTTAGACTCCATCAGTAAATATTTTAAAAAAATTAATACGTATTAAACCACCACCGGCCTATCCGGCGGTGGTCCTCCGATGCTTAAATCAGAATCATCATGGATAAAAAAAATATATTAAATACAGTAAAAGTAATACAGAGTAAAAAGAAGAGAATTTATCTCATGTGTAGCTAGAAACATGTAAGAGACTGTGAAATAATATTTAGATAATACCATAAGAAGAAGAAATCGTCGAATAGCTAGAAAAGAAATGTCAAAAAAAATCACATGAGATCCTCTATGATAATTAATTAAACTCAGATTTAATTAATCAAACACTAGTTAATTAATTAAACAGATTAATTAATATAACCCAATTAATCAATTAAATCAAAATTTATTTAATTACTTTAAAGTTAATTAATCAATTAAAATAGATTAACCAATCTAAAACCAATTAATCAATTAAAATAAATTAATTCATCTTAGGTTTAATTAATCTAAATCTAATTAATTATTTAAATCTAATCCAAATTAAATAATTCAAATAATCCGATTAATCAAAATATAAAATTGTTTAAATAAAATCTTAATTAATCTAACCTTCAAATGTCGACGGATTTCATATGCGATCGGGCGGAACATGATGACGACTAATGATGCAGTGGCGTGCGATTGCAAATGTGATACGACATTGACGAGACAACTTTCGTGATCACAATATGGTTGTGCACGTGAAGTAGAAGGATGGTATTTGGCAGCGATTAGCAGCCGAGTTAGCGAGGACAATGACAAATTGATGCTGGCAGCGGACTCACGAGTCGCGTGTGGCGACGATGATGATTGTGACATAATAGAAAAAATTGAGAACGATGGCTACGACATGATCGTTCTATGTAGGATAGAAAATAAATATATAGTAATTATATTTTATATAGTAATTAATTATATAGTATTTTTATAGATAGAAAATAAGTATAGAATTTTGGGAAAGAAATTGATAGGCTTAATTATGCATGGACTGAGATGTCATTATTATATAATTTTTTTTATAAATATAAATATAATTTTTTATAAAACATGTGGACTGGAGGGGGGGCCATGGCCCCCTCCAGTCCCAATGTAGATCCGCCGTTGGTCGTCGATGAGATAGTAGCGGACGACCACACGTAACTACGGCAGTTGCGTCGGCAATCGATGGCGACGATGGTGATCGAACATCGACAGTGGTGTGTTGTTAATGACCGACGATGATCGACAACGACGGTTGGAGATTGGCAACGACGATTGTGACTAGCGATCAACCGCGACGATCAGTAGACAGGCGACGGCGAGCAACAAGGGTCGGTGGCAGTCGAACGACAAGTGGTGGCGAGGGTGACGATTGGGTGACGGGCGGGGGCAACGATCGAGCGACGGGTGATAGGCAATGGCGACGGTGGACGATCGATCGGACGGCGACGACCGATGAGTGGGTGGCAACGAACGACCGACGATCGGGGGGGGGTGACTAGGGTTTTATTATATTAGGATGAAATTAAAATTTGATAAAACTTAAGAGGTATTTTTGTCTAAAATAATAAAAGTTAAAGGATAATTTTAGAAATAAAATATTGTTAATCCTGTAATCAAATAAAATCTTCATTTTCTTAAGTAATAGGATTCCAAGGTGTATAACTTTATTTGCTGATGTGACGCTTATCTTATATTACTTGAGAAACTATTCAAATCTCGAATCAAACGAAATAATGAGATATAACGTAGATAGATAATTAAAATTATTCATAACTACCGTGAACCAAAGACATCCCTGTGTCAACTAAAAAAACACATCCATATCTTTATATCGATTTAAAGTTTATTCTTTTACTATTGATCATCCCTGGATTTCACTCCTACTCAAATCACTCAAAATTTAATATTTAAGTAAATTAAACTGTGAAAATCTTCTCTTTGCCTTTTCTTCTTTCTTCCTCTCTTCTTTTAAAAGTTAAATAAGGCTCAAAATTTTGAGACGTAGATCCTTATATGTTGAGAGGTTATTATCCATAAATCGTAAGCATCTAGACAGTATAATATTGCCTTAAAGAAATAAGATTTAGTATTCACCTCCACCTTAAAACTCTTATTCATAGAGATAAACTTACCTAGAGGGATGTGTCGATATTCGAAGGGATAACTTGATAATTGATGAGATTAAATCGATGACGATATTAGAAAGATATCTTTCTAATTAAATTGGAGGAAATAAAAAGAAAAGCTCGAAGACTTATCTTCTGTCGAGATGACGCCAAACACCACGGAGCCTTGGATCCAACTGAAAAAATCGGAGAAGTCGAATACCGTTGAGTCGAGTATGGAGAGTCGAGCACCAAGAGGAGCTCGAAAATAGGAGATGTGCTCGGGATTTGTCACCAAGTCGAATCCGAGCACTTTAGGTGATCGGGAAGTGTTGTCGAACCAAGTCTGAGCACTGTAGGTGCTCGGGAAGTGGTATCGAGCTGATTCCGAGCATTCTAGGTGCTCGAGAAGTGAAGCCAAGTGGGGTCCTAGCACTGTAGGTGCTCAAAAAGTGCAGTCGAGGCGAGTTCGAGCATTGTGTGTGCTCGAGAAGTTCGATCGAGCAGCGTAAGAGAAGCAGAAGTTGAGGCCGAGCACTTGTGGGTGCTTGAAAACTATCGTCCAAGTGAGAACCGTAGCGTCGAGTGTGAAGCAGAGTGTCATTGATGCCAAGCACTGTAAGTTCTCGGGAAACACTGTTGCTACTTAAGAAAGGCCTCCGAGCCGAGTAGGAGAAACCTTCTGCCGAGGCTCACTCGGGTGCCAAGTTGAGTAGGAGAAGTCGTCCTCTACAATGTCGACAGTCTTGTCGCATGAGAATCGATGGGAAACAGAGCGTGGAACACTGTTCGTCTTCTTTCTGATGTACCAAAGCAGAAAGTGTCGAGGTTTGTGTATTCACAGTGTCCTTAAAACAGATTTGTCCACCTCCAGTTGTGCTTCCGAGGCTTTGTCAGACGTCTGTCTCCCAGGATACAATGATGAAACTGTGTCATAATCAAACACTGATTGTCACAGTGAATTAATCTCACACTTGAAGGCTACCACAAGAACAAGAAAATCTTACGAGTTCACTTCCTCTCTTTTTTTTTTCTTGCAGAGTTACATCCTACTTATATAGATGTATCCTTTGACTCATCTTTAATGACAAATAAAAGCTAGGTTTTGAAATGTCTGTAACTGATCGGTCATTTTGCTCTAGCCTTTAAAACTTGATTGATAAACGGTCAAATCTTTAAAACTTGATCAATAAATGGTAGACGTTAGCCGCAGCTTAGTCGTTTCTTCTGAGCCATTAACTGATGCATTAAATGGTACGTTATGCTCATGAATCTTCTCATCTTCCGTTTCCATTCAAACTTTCAACAATCCCTCACATGAATGGAGATAAATTTGTGATAGTTTTCTACAGTTAAGTCCAGTATAAGATAGATATGTTTTACCCTTTGAACCTTCCCTTGTGAAATATATCTACTTACTAGTTGATTAGTAGACGCAATGTCTTTGAACTTGTCACGCCCCGAGAGCATGCCGAGCCAAAAATCAAACGGACGATATCTCCCCTGTACGTGGCAACATTTCGGGTTAATACAAGGCTCGTAGGCCCACAATAACAACATAACATATAAATATGAAAATAACCACAACAACATAACTAATTACAACAACTACACAGCGGAAACATAAAACACAACAATATCCATCCTACACATGCATACCGGTATGACTAACACATCACAACAATACTGAACCTCGACAAAATCCGAATATACAACATGTACATCACGAAAACTCCAAAATACAATACACGACGGACGGAAAGCCCAAAACAAACACGGGAGCCTCGGAGGTGAGATGAGATGTCAGCCAGCGATGCTCCAAGCCGTCACGAAGACTTCTACCTGTTACCTGGGCGACAAAAACCCAGGGTCTGTGGGGGTGGTGAGTAAAAATTCAGCAGGTAATAGAAAAACATGTATATATGTCATATCACATGTATTTTCAACAATATAATCTAGAGGTACAACAGGTATATCAGCATAGTATATCAATACAAGCATATACCGTCTAACCAAATAAACAACGTAAAAATGCAGACATACCTGAAGTCTGCTATGCTACTCTGATCCAACCTGAACATATATCCAACATATATATATAACATGAAGAGTAAGATCAACTCACAATATACTCAAGCTACAGGTCAAGGTATCTAATGGTCTGTCCAACCCATACCAGTATCCGACACAATCGTATAACAAATGCAAGAAACATGCATGAATATGATGTACACCCAAATACAGCAAACATAGTACAATCAAATGCAACATCACAATAATCATATATATATAGACCGCATCTATATATATATATTAATCACAACCATCCATATATATATATATATGGTAATATGCAAAGCGCCATCAGATACGGCAATGCAGCATGCATGGTCATGCCTGCTCACCCCTACTCGCTACCACGACCCCAGTGTGGCCTAGGTGGCACGACATGACAACTGTCCCAACTCACACCAACCACTGCTATAGAGTGGCCGAGTGGGCAGTATGATCAAGTAGCATATGAGCGTAAAGAGCTCGCTACACAACGGGGGTCCCTGCTGTTGGCCACTCCGACTAACACTACCAATAAGTGGTCGAGTACCACGCACCCAGGACAACTGCACGCAACTCCAACTACTACCGTCTATAGTGGTAGAGTGCGGCACAACAAATACTCTGCCCTCACACCAGTTACTCCTCGGGGAGTGCTCTGGGAGGCAAGATGACTGACGACTCTTTCAACCCCAAGGGAGACTATGTCGTCAGAATGCATGCAAATGACATGAGTATGCTGTCACACGTACAATCATCTACCACAGACTCTTTGTTCAACAAAGAGTCGTACTCATCTGATCAATACACTCTCTATCCTATAGAGAGTCATACTCAACTGATCGACGAACTCTCTATCCTGTAGAGAGGCGTACTCGACTGATCATAACTCTCTCTCCAATAGAGAGTCGTACTCAACTGATCGATACACTCTCTATCCAATAGAGAGTCGTACTCGACTGCTCATAACTCTCTCTCCAATAGAGAGTCGTACTCAACTGATCGACGCACTCTCTATCCGATAGAGAGTCGTACTCGACTAATCATATTAAGCTGGAACCACCGGTCCATAACGACACACTAATCACCCTTCACTTAACCATTACACAACTCATGGTTGGTAACAGTATGCAACATACGAGTATTGGAAATAAATCCTACATTTAGGGCATTACCTACCCACGGATGACCTTTTTGCCAATTTATAAATTAGGTCATCACCCGTACTAACATTTACACCCTACTAAACATCTAGGCCAATTTACATCACATCTATAACTCCTAAATCATGATAGGGTATATGTGATATCAACAACTGAGCATAAATACATCCAATGATAAGTTCAAGCATACGATAATAAGAGCAGGGTCAAGATAATATGAACACCTAACATGCTCATATTTATGACTAAATCTGAATGCATTAAACTATCTTATCAGGGTAGGAATTACCCACCTGCTTTGTATACACCAGTCGTCTCCATGTCCGCGGATATCTCGAACCAAATCCTGCAAACAAACATATATGATCCAATCATATACCAATTCTAATATTAGGATCAAATCATAATCCTACATCAACTTTATATCCCGATCAACTAGATTGATCTAGTTATCCAATTAACCTAATCAACCCTCCATATTAATCCCTATAACAAGGATCATAGAACGATATTACTACCGCACTTTATAGCATGATCAGGTCAAAACTCACCAAATCTTCAATTCAATTACAACTCAATTCACAGCTAAATCACCTACACCTACACTACAACCTATGAACAACCATGTTGACCCCATAGACTTTATTTATAATTAACATCCACCATTCTCGGTTAACAATATGAAATCCTACAACCGTTTGCAGCCATCCCATAATTCGTTTACATCCCTTACAACAATACAACTGCCTTCCCACTGTTCAAAACTCATGGCAGACAACAATTCAAGCAACAACAGTTGAAAAGGGATGATCAACTAGCTATACCTGCACTTGGGATCCAGCGGTAATATTTTCCCCCAACCTGCCCTGTTCATCGGCCAAAACCTCCGCTGCCCTAGCTTCGGCAATCCAACTAATCCCGGTGTTGAATCCCGTCGGCAGCAAAACTCCCCAACAACCGGCAGCTACTCCTTTCCCAAATTCCACCGTCCGCCGAAACCTATCACTGCCCAAACTAAATCGAGCTCAACGAAAGAGAAAAATAACACATCTTGGAGTCAATTTCGTCCACGGTAGGGAGGGGATAAACGCTCACCTATCCTCGGCACTGATCGACAGAGAAGCTCAGCAACTCACGACAGAAAGACCCGAAGGTGGCTTGCTCCGACGGTGCTTGAGAAGTTCGGCTCCTGATCGACCTGTTGCCGCCCCGAATTCCCGGCCACGCACTTGTCGACGTCGGTCGACCTCTTCTCTTACAGCCGGATCTCCCACTGGAACGCGTCTGCAGCGGCTGAAATGCGGTGGAGACGATGACACAGAGAGATCGCGGGAGAGGCGAGGGAGATCGAGAGTATCTCTGTGAGGGAGAGGAGTCGCTCGTGTGCGTGCGGTGAGGAAGTGGAGGTGCCGCTGCGTGTGAGGAAGAAGAGGAAGTGAGGCTTGGGAAAGGGCAGCGCCGGCGACGGAGTCGGCGGAAGCGTTTCGCGGCGTGCGTGAAACGCTCGGACGAGGCAGAGTCTTCAGCGAGAATCGGAAAGGAATAAGCGGCTGCCTTTATTGGTTTAACAGGTCGGGTGGGTTTTAACGGGTTGGGCTTTAAACAATGCTTATTGGGTTCTTACCCTATAAGACCCAACCTAGGTTCGATTAACCCCCTCCAAATTAATACCTAGTTTAGGTATTAATTAGAGTCAATATATATATATATATATATATATATATTTCTGCGGTATTTTACATTCTCCCCCACTTAATAAAATTTGGTCCTCAAATTTCGTACTAGCATGCCAAAAATTACTTTAGGCAAGTTTCCGAAAGGACCACATACACACCTCAAGTGCACAGATGAGAGTATCAAACTCGGATAGTATCTTTTTGCTCCCACATAACCTCCTCATCCGTATGATGTCGTCATCCAACCTTTACGAATCGGATGATTTTCATTCCACTACTGTCGCTCGTTGCGACCAGGAATCCACACTGGAATCTCCTCGTAAGTCGCATTAGACTGAGGTAGAATCGGAACCTCTTTCAGAACATGGTCAGATCACAACACGTATTTCCTCAGTATAGAGACAGGAAATACATTGTGAGCACTCGCCAGTGTCGGAGATAAAGTCAATCGGTAAGCTGTTGGTGCAATCGACCCAGGTCACGATTGACCAGGACTCGAGTTTGACTCGAGTGATGTTTTGATGTTCGACAAAAACATATGACAATGTAATTGTCATGGAAAAGTCCAAGTCTTGAGTACTTGGCATGGGAAGTCTAAGTGGGACACTTGACATTTGGTAAAATCCAAGCATGGTTCTTGGCAATGGAAAGTCCAACATGAGTTGGCATGGAAAGTCCAAGCATGGGTCTTGGCAAGGTAAAGTCCAAGTCTTGAGTACTTGGCATGGAAAGTCCAACATGGGTTGACAAGGGAAAGTCCAAGCTTGTGTCTTGGCATTTGAGAAGTCCAAGGGTTTTGATAATTGGCGGCGTAAAGTCCAAGCAGGAGTCTTGGCAGCATAAGTCCAATGGTTGGCGGCATAAAGTCCAAGCGGAGTCTTGGCGGCGTAAGTCCAATGAGCCTTGGCGGTGTAGACACCGTTAGCATGACATAGTCGATGGAAGCATTTGAAGGCTAGCGCGATGGATGAACAAGTCATGGATGACTTGGAGGGATCCGAGAGGCGTGAGGCTGATGGAGGTGGCTAGAAGGCTTAGGTCTAGGCTAAGGGTGGTCTAGCAAGTATGGGGGCACCATACTTGGGCTAAAACCTCATGTTTGAGGTGTGCCAGTCGACTGGTGCCATGTGGCAGTCGACTAGACCAAGTCAACTAGGGTTTGACTGCGGGAAGTGCCCTAGCAGTCGACTGCCAGAGGTGGGCAGTCGACTGATGGCTCGAGCAGTCGACTAATCTCATGATCAGTCGACTGATGCTCGGGAATTCGGCCACAGAATGGAGTCGAGACTCGACTGGTCGAGTGAGGACTCCATCAGTCGATTGATGTGTATGATCAGTCGACTAATAGTAGATCCGTTGGACTTATCCAGTGCAGATCTAGCCGTTGTCTCACGACAACAGTGGCATCAGTCGACTGATGGTCCCGATCAGTCGACTGATCAACCTTTTCTAGCACAGGTTGAAGTTATACAAGGAACTCGTGATGGAGGAAAAGATAGCGATTTTCTTGAGCGAAATTAAAGAGGGAAGTTGGTGCTTTCCAGTCCTTCAAAGCTAGTTCAAGGCAATCAAAGATCAAGCAATCCAAAGCTCTTGTAAAGTGTTTTTCCTTTACTTGCATTTGTATTTCATATTGTTTTTGCTTGTATCTACTTGATTATTGTTGTAATCATATTGTACGAGGTTTCTCCGCCTCCGGATTATTCCGAGAAGGAGTTATTGTTATAGTGGTGTGTGATTGACATCGCTAGGGTTCGTACGAACCCGATCCGTGGAGTAGGAACCGTGCGGTTCCGAATCACGTTATATCATTGTGTTAGCGTGTTGTGAATTTCGTTATCGTCATTACTTTTCTATTTCCGCTACGCTAACGAAATTGTAGAAACAAACGCAAAAGAATTACATTGACGCTATTCACCCCCCCTCTAGCCGTTACAATATTCCTAACAAGTGGTATAAGAGCCCGGGACTCTTCTACGGACTAACCGCCCGGAGCTAAGACAAAAGGCTAGAGGGTGAAGATGGAATTTCAAGACAAGCTTGGATGGGATATCAATACACCACCTCCATATGATCCAGAAAATTTTTCGGCATGGAGAGCAAGAATGGAAACATTCTTAATGATGAACATAGAGGATTGGTTCATCCTCGTTGAAAGCCTTGAACCCCCTAGGGATAAGAAGGAGAATGTCCTAAAATTGAAAAAGTGGACCCAAGAGCAACGTCAAAAGCTCAAGACCGAAGTTAAGGTAACGAAACTTTTGGAAGATTTAATCCCTAATGATGTTTTGTGCAAGCTAGGGGATTACATGTATGCCAAGGAGCTATGGAGAAAATTGGCAAGATTCCATGAGGAGAGTTCATCCTCAAGTGAAAGTGAGGAATCGAAAGTTGAGATGGAGTCAACTTCCGGATCGGAGAAAGAAGAAGTAGAAGAGATGGAAGAAGCATCTACTTCTAGGATTGAGGAGGAGAGATCATCCTCTACACCGGAGCAACCTCAAGAAGAGCCTTCAACATCCGATCAAGATGAGGAAGCTCAAAATTCAACTCCGGCACCTACCACCACCCTAGGTAACTCAAACACTTTATCTTCCAATAAAAATCATATAATGTGCTTTGAGTGTAGGGAGTATGGGCATTACAAGAGCAAATGCCCAAAGAAAGTTAGAAAAACTTCTCCGGCGCCCAAAAGTCAACAAAAGTCAAAGGATGCCGGTTCCCCAAGTTAAAAGAGCAAAGAGCATATTATATGCTTCAAGTGCCATCAAAAGGGGCATTATAGAAGTCAATGCTCTAGGGGGAGGAAAAAGACCCAAGAAGAAGCATCACAAGTAGGGGGAGCTAAGGTTAATCCTAAGGTACACTTTAGTAGTGCATCTTCTAATTTAAATGTTAAAAAGCATGCTAGGAATTTAAATTCTCCTGTAATTTATGAAAAGCATACTAATAGGAATAAATGTTTTTTATTAGGAGCTAAAAGTGTCCATTTTAGTAATAAGGAGAAATTTGAGACTAATGTCCCTAGAAAAACCATACCTAGGGAATCTATTAAGAAAATACAAGAACATCTAGGTGTTAATCCAAAATGGACTAGGCGTATGCCAAGGAAGTCCAATGCCCAAGATTTAAATCAAAATTCTAAAATTGGGCAATTAGAATTAGAAAACCAAGCCTTGAGGTCAAGGCTTGAAAAACTTGAGAAGACCCTCAACACTATGCAAAATCATTTTAAAGGGTCTAATGGTCAAACTCCTAGGTCAAGAAGTCAAAGTCAACATCTAGGACCTAAGAGTCAAAAGTCAACCAAGGGCAAGAATGGTTTGGGTCACAAACCTAAGTCCAAGGTGACTTATCATAGTGTTCCATTTGACTATGGAACACTAACTAAGTCTAGGAAGACCAAGGTCAATAGGGAAGTCATCCCTAGAGTTGACCAAGGGTTGTGCCTAGTGGCTAAGGTTTCTAAGAAACCTAGGGTGGCCACTAAGAAGGTTGCAAGGGGAGTTACCCCTAGAGTCAACCTAGGCAAGACCAAAATGACCAAGGCTAATAAGCCTAGGAAGGTCATTAGGAAGGTATCTAGGGAGGTTATCCCTAAGGAATACCTAATTAACCCTAGGAGCTCAAATCGGTTTTGGGTTCCTAAGAGCGTGATTGATTCACGTTAGGTGGGTTTAGGATGTGCCAATACTAATTGAGAAGTTTGATAAAATGATCAAAATTGGCACAATCTAGATTTAGAGATCATAGTGTGTAACTTTGATTGTTGGCACACTTTAAAAGTTCATGTAAAAGTAACATCAAGAGTGATACTCAAGTGTCACACAACTTGATGTATTGTACTCACCATGCTTCATATGTTTTACCATATGTTTGCATGGAAGGAATGTCTAGGATGGATTGCATCTCACAAAACAAGTCTTTTACCTTGATTGTGTATTTCAACACTTAGAAAGGGTGAGATGTTAGGATTTGGAAATCATTGAATGTTAATGTTTGCAAAAATGAAATAAAATATTAAAATACATTAACGAATACATGAATGTAAGTGTAACATCAATATATTCGATATACAAGAATAAACATGATAAAATAGATTAATTAGATGAAGAAATCGAGATTGTCAGAATTTCAAAATCGAAATCGATATCGATCGATACATGATTATCACCGATCGATGAACACCGTAGCATGATACGATCGCGGTCATCACGAGTCGGCTTCATGACTTGATCGCGAACATCACGATCGATGGGATACATCAGTCGACTGATGACACTGTTCACCGAGGCTGAGGGTCATCAGTCGAGTGCTCGACGAGCAATCGAGTGATGCGCATCACCGATCGATGAAACATCACCGATCGATGCTCGTAGCACGCCACAAAAGGTTCGGATCGATTGCCGAGCCGGAGCGATGATCACGGCAAACCCGGTTATAAACGCGATCACCGATCGATGCCGACATCAGATCGCGATTTTATAACGCCGAACCGCTAGGGTTCGGCGTCTTCACTCGACGCGCCTTCGTTCTTCTCTCCTTCTCCGATCGCCATTCTTGTTCTCCGACGATCCTTCCGGCCGTGCCAGCTGCCCAAGGTGTTAGGTTTGTTAGATGAGCCCTATTTTACCTTAGTTCACTTATTTCAAGCCTCATTTCACTCATTCTAGGGTTAGTTCCTTGTTCCGATTAAGGTTCCGACGTCTCCGGCGAATTTTCCGACGATCCCCCAGTAACATCTGAGTTTTCCCTCCGGCCACACCTCTAAATGGCGCCTAAGTAACAATCTTTTTACCCAAGCCCTAATTTTCCTTTCCGTTATAATTTAGTTGTTATCTAATCATGTATTATGTCCTTGCATGTCATATCATTACATTGCATTCATAATAGGAGAGCTTGTAGGAATGATCCACCCGAGGGTGAATCTCGATTGTACCAACCTATGTTGGTTAGGTACATCGATAGGGACTTTTTCAACCGCCATTGTAGTGATGTCATAGAATTAATTGCATACTACAATCTCATGAAAGTCGTCTTATGCACACATCCAATTAATGATGACCTTCTTAAGGAATTTTATCAAAACCTAAAAAAGGTGGATGACGGTCCTACCTACACTACTCGCATTGCAAAACGCGAGTTAGAGTTCACTCCTGCGATACTGCAGGAGTTTCTCGAGTGTAGGCCCTCAGATGACACCTTTATCTTTTTCCCTACCATGGATTTTCCTTTACCTGAGCCCTTTGACCATATCTCTATGGAGTCCATGCATGAGCATATCTTTGGTTATCCTCGTCCACCGACCCAAAACTTATTCCCTATTACTGAGTTATCTGCACCTGACAATGTCCTTTACAAGGTCATTGTTGGATGTTTTCTTCCTATCGTCACTCGGGGTCTGGCCAAGATTCGGCCTCCCCATCTATTTCTTCTATACGCCATGCGGCATATGTTAGACATTAACTTTGCACTAAACATGTTTCATTGCATTGTGCATTTCACTTCCCCTGTCCAAGGGAAAGTGTATATGCCATATGGTCATATCATCACAGCATGGCTAGAGTCCGTAGGGTTAACATCCACAGGGGTTCTCACGAGGCGCTTCTCGAGGTGTACGTATATCGATTTGTAACTTCTCGTTAGCAAAGCTACGGATGGGGGCTGGACAGATGGAGTTGGCGCCACGACCACCACCCAGGGCATGCAGAGAGCCTCCTCCAATACCGAGATCTGTGAGGAGGACTACGAGGATGTAACGCCCGTGATGAGGGGCGATCGGATCTGCGATGCATCGGTGAGTCCATCGGATGATCGTCGTGGTGGTGAGTCAATTCGAGACTATCGTGATCGGTTGGCGCTAAGTTTATCGGAGTTATTGGCGAGCCAAGCATCCTTCGGCGCCGCGTCTGGATCGGATGGAGAGTCGAGCCCGCATCGGCGATGTCATTTCGATATGTTAGAGATGATACGGGCCTGGACCCTAAGTCAGCAGCCTCCTCCACCGCCCCCTCTTGCAGACGATTAGATATTGAGGATATTAGATTTTCTGTGGTTGTCAGTTTTTGTAGTGAGATTGAGCATAGCCAATCTCCATTTTGAATGTAAAAGACTAAATTTTTAAGTTAAATGAAATTTTTGTTTCTGAAAATCTTGTGTGTCTGGATGAGTATTTGTATAATTGTATTGCTTATGAAAGTTGATATATCATGACATGAAATCGCATCCTATCATATACCATGTCATGTCATTGTTTAGAGTTATTTTAGATGTCATGTGCTCTTAAATTTCATCTTATGCCATGACATCATGATTATGAGCATATGCTTATTTATATCATTTCTGATGCCATAATCATTCATGCATTTAAGGCAATTGGTTGAAATTGATTTAAGGACTATGACATAACTTGAAGTCCCATTTATAAGGGAATCTTGCCTAGGAAATGCATGAAACCCTAGATAAAGTGAATCCAAACCCACATCTCACATCACATTGACATGTATGTGTATTTATACATCCTAGATACATGTGAGATGCTAGGATAATAAGTTAGGTTCAAGGTGCATGGGTAGTGCATCTAGATGAACTCAAACTTATTCTAATTATCACCAAGAATCATAAGGAAAGCTAATATACAAGCTATGTTATTTAGCCAATAAATTATGGTTCAAAATAGGTTTTCAAAAACATTTTAAAATCATTTTGAAAAACCTTGGTGAAGCCTATCTTTTGATAGCAATCACCATTGATAAGATTGATACAAAGTGAGCTTAAACTTTAAAGTTTTTAATCACTTTTGGATTTTGTATCAATCTCCTATTTCGATGGTAAAAATATTTTTCCAAAATTTTTCACTGATTGTATGTGTTATAAGTATTATACGTACCAAATTTCGTGATTTTTCGATATACGTATAATTAGTTATGATTTTCTGAAATTCAACTCTAATAATCAAATTCGAAATTTGTTATCGATGATCGATATTGGTGGCGATCGATCGATGGAGGTGCAATGATCGATTTCTGAATCACTCGACTGGTAGCCTAATTTCGGGGAAAATAAGATTATTTAACCCGATTTTAGCTACGGTTATGGCCCCTAATCACTCCTAACCCTAGGATATGCTTTGGGTAGCATTATAAAGGGTGAAAATCCATTGGATATGGATTAGGAGAAGTATTTAGGGTTTGTATCAATTTTAAGGTGTTGGAAAGTTCTATATTGAATTTCTAACATTAATTTTGGTGGTTTAGAGTTCCTATTTGCTTAGGGACTTCCCAAGGACATTGTTGGTGCAATGGTCAAGGGGGAGCAAGCCTTTAGAAGGAGGTATCCATCTTGGAGTTGAAGGGGAGAATATTATCAATTGGGAAAATTGATGGATTTTTAGAAACCCAATTTGGAAATTGGGAGAGTGTATAGGATTGCCTCTCTTGAGTGATATGAGACTTATCACTAAGAAGATGGTAGGCATCCTAGGTATTTTTGGACCAAGGGGGAGATTGTAAGATCTCATTGGGACATGAGACATTGACCTCCTTGGAGAGGAAACCTTTTTGATGTTAGTCAAAAAGGGGGAGAATGTTTGGGGGAGAACATTTGAAGAGTGTTTACCAATTTGGGATAATTGGTAAGGGATTTGAGTTAGTGGTCTAACTCAAATGATTTGTTTGGTTTTTGTCAAACATCAAAAAGGGGGAGATTGTTGTTGCAATCGGCCCAGGTCACGATTGACCAGGACTCGAGTTTGACTCGAGTGATGTTTTGATGTTCGATAAAAACATATGACAATGTAATTGTCATGGAAAAGTCCAAGTCTTGAGTACTTGGCATGGGAAGTCCAAGTGGGACACTTGGCATTTGGTAAAGTCCAAGCATGGTTCTTGGCAATGGAAAGTCCAACATGAGTTGGCATGGAAAGTCCAAGCATGGGTCTTGGCAAGGTAAAGTCCAAGTCTTGAGTACTTGACATGGAAAGTCCAACATGGGTTGGCAAGGGAAAGTCCAAGCTTGTGTCTTGGCATTTGAGAAGTCCAAGGGTTTTGATAATTGGCGACGTAAAGTCCAAGCAGGAGTCTTGGCAGCATAAGTCCAATGGTTGGCGGCATAAAGTCCAAGCGGAGTCTTGGCGGCGTAAGTCCAATGAGCCTTGGCGGTGTAGACACCGTTAGCATGACATAGCCGATGGAAGCATCTGAAGGCTAGCGCGATGGATGAACAAGTCATGGATGACTTGGAGGGATCCGAGAGGCGCGAGGTTGATGGAGGTGGCTAGAAGGCTTAGGTCTAGGCTAAGGGTGGTCTAGCAAGTATGGGGGCACCATACTTGGGCTAAAACCTCATGTTTGAGGTGTGCCAGTCGACTGGTGTCATGTGGCAGTCGACTGGACCAAGTCAACTAGGGTTTGACTGCGGGAAGTGGCCTAGCAGTCGATCGATCGCGAGGTGCGGGCGATCGATGGCTCGAGCGCTTGATCGATCTCATGATCACCGACCGATACTCGAATTCGCCATAGAATGGAGTCGAGACTCGATCGGTCGAGTGAGGACTCCATCACGGACCGATAGTAGATCCGTTGGACTTATCCAAATGGATTCTAGCCGTTGTCTCACGACAAGGATCATCGATCGATCGATGGTCCCGATCACGATCGATCAACCTTTTCCAAAGAAAGGTGAAGCACTCGTGATGGAGGAAAAGATAGCGATTTTCTTGAGCGAAATTGAAGAGGGAAGTTGGTGCTTTCCAGTCCTTCAAAGCTAGTTCAAGGCAATCAAAGATCAAACAATCCAAAGCTCTTGTAAAGTGTTTTTCCTTTACTTGCATTTGTATTTCATATTGTTTTTGCTTGTATCTACTTGATTATTGTTGTAATCATATTGTACGAGGTTTCTCTGCCTCCGGATTGTTCCGAGAAGGAGTTATTGTTATAGTGGTGTGTGATTGGCATCGCTAGGGTTCGTACGAACCCGATCCGTGGAGTAGGAACCGTGCAGTTCCGAACCACGTTATATCGTTGTGTTAGCGTGTTGTGAATTTCATTATCGTTATTACTTTTCTATTTTCGCTGCGCTAAAGAAATTGTAGAAACAAACGCGAAAGAATTACATTGACGCTATTCACCCCCCCTCTAGCCGTTACAATATTCCTAACATAAGCTACACCTCCATAATCCACGACATAATATCTGAATAGATCCTCCAACGTCTAAATGATACACTTAAACTGTTCATCTGTCTACGGATGAAACGTTGTACTAAGCCGAAGCTCTGTGCCCATAGTCTACCATATGGTCCAACGAGTACGACCCACGAGTAGGAAGGAAATGAGATGATTTGGTCAGTTGATCCACAATCACCCAAATCGCATCACATCCTTTACGGGTTCTAGGCAATCCCGTAACGCAATCAATCATGATATGCTCCCACTTCCATTCCGGAATTAGAATTTTCTAGAGCAATCCAGCGAGTTTCTGATGTTCAGCCTTCACCTACTGGCATACTAAACATCGAGCAACAAAATCTGCTATAACTCTCTTTATACCATTCCACCAGTATAAACGTTTCAACTCTCGGTACATCTGAGTACCACAAAGGTATATAGCCCATCCTGAATGATGTGCTTTTTGTAGCAACGTTTTCTTAAACACTGCAACTCCGGAACCCACTATCCTTATCAGAGATGAGGAATTATTTTCTCAAAAGAGAAATCCATCAACCATTCAAAATCCACTCTACTACACACTCTGTAAGTGCATGAAAGACTATAGCGATCAATCTCACTTGTTACAACTGTTTGCATACCAACAACTCTCTAGTAGCTACCGAGTAGCTAGTTAAATTCAATGAGCATTTTTGCTCCATACATCCACAAATCCAGATAATAACTACTAAAGACACGTCATGTATATGACAATTTATCTCGTAGTTTCTTAACTGTCGTAAGCATAAGGTACGCCTCATTCAACTACATCGGAATCGCTCCGATCCCTGAAACGATGCATCCGCGTACAACTTCCTTTTTATCCACTACGGAAGGATTAACTAATACTTGCGTAAAAGTTAACCGCCATCTAGGTCTTATAAACTGGTTTCACCAGCTTCTGACTAAATGATTTCCAACATCACCTTTGTCAAACAAGGCTGTGGTATAGTAATGCCAAGCATTCTATCCACATCTACAGAACTACCCAAACCATACAAGGCAAACTACCATCTACGGTGGTCGAGTGCGCAACTCCAACTACCACAATCAACAGTGGCTAGGTTACGCAACTCCAACAACCACAAACTGATCCAATCATGTCCAGGATACACGATTCTCAAATCCAGTGGCGACTAAATCGTTAATTAGTCTAACAACTTAACAAAACTCATACAATTCATAACAAGTATGAAATTGTCATCTCCACACACCTGCATCCCCTTTACTCTACGCTAATGATATATATATTAATCATCACAACAACAATGATAATTGTATGACATCATGTCACTACAATATCAATACTCCAGTCGTAACCTAACCTTTGAGTATACACAGGTGTCTTTGGCCGATCTAAATAGATCATCTATTCACAACGAAGGATATTCTTCACTACAACTACTGTATTCCATCATCGATAATCGATGCATACTTTCAAAGGTCCATCTCTCTTTCAACAAAGAGTTCCGAATCTTCTCAAGGAGGAATCATGGGATAGATAAATATCCCTTCCAACTTCTCCTATAATTACAACTTACATTCTTCCAATTTCTATAGTGTTTAGCAACACTGATACCAACAAAACTATCACTCGATATGTGATCTTCGATACCAGAACTATTTCCGCAATCATTTCGATCGCCTACTCCACTTGCCTATGCAACGGCAAGCCTTGGAGTTCATCCGAAACTACATCCGAAGGCTCTCGGATTATACACACATCCGAGAGACATACCATACCATAATCTTAACAATTTGACCATCCGTAAGGATATGTCTACAGTAAAGATATATCTATCAGAGTCTAAGGGCATCCCTTGACTTCTTAATCGTTGATCCTCATCTCACTTGATGGTAGAGATACCACCGACCCACAAGTCGATGTAAAGGACCCTTCTAATTCAGCTGAGAATGTTCTAGACAAAGATACCAGTAAACTACAAGTATCTCCCAATATATTAACCCAGAGGGTAAAACTATAGTAATACCCTGAACGATGAAATATCTGTCGATCCGATCCCAAAGGCTCCACGCAGGTCTCGACCTTTCTCCGAAGAGAATAAGATCAGATCCAACAGTCCGCGATAAAGCGGTCGCATTTCTGCGATGAATGATCCAAGGATTTTTCCTATATCATCCCATCCCATCACCTAACCCTACCAGCTGTAACTGTAGAATACCGAATAGATACGACCATCGTCATATACTCTCTCTTCTGTACTAAGAAAATCATATCTGGGGGTAACTGTTGTTGTCTGCATGAGTCTTTCATGATGTCTTCTGTTGATACTGCTACATAAGTCACTTCCCTTGAAGGGAAGTATCACGGAACTCCAACCACGCCTGAGGTGGTAGATCACTGCTGATGAGATAACCCATCTTCGGTGCTGATCTCTGCTGTCGAGATGGTGCATCATCCTCCCGGAATACCATTGATAGTCTTCAAATGAGTCTTCAAAGTATAGCTCCTCAAATGTACTAGTTGCTCACAATAGCAACAGATGAACTGATCCAACGGATACTTGACTTCACGTGTCTTCGTGATCTGCACTGCACACACACAATTCCTTCAAAGTCTTTGTTCTGATTTTGCTGATATCCACAAGAACATCCTGATGATCTGCGGTTGGTCTTCTATAATCGGAAAATAGCTCAAAGCCTATGACTCCGATCTTGCTCCTTTATCCAACAGTCTGAGACTTCTGACTCTATTAAGTTGACCTGCAATATTTGCTTACCGGTCTCCAACTCTTAAACCCTTGTATAAAGTCATTTTTAAACTCCTGTCTCAATCCAACATCTTCTGGCAGAATCTGGTAGAAGATCCCGGCATCCTAATCCAACTATAAGCCAATAACTCTGGGTGGCTTAAATCATCTATTCATCTTCTTGAGCTATTAGGTTGTCGTAACATCTGCAAGTCTCACGACTCTGCACAGTACACAATTACTAACCGATCATCCTTTCTTGAAGCTCAAGAATTCCTTACAATGTGTCACTAAAAGTGACACGGGGAAATACTCTCTTTCAACATCACTGAACTATGATCAAGTGATGTTTTATTTCCCGAAGGTCATTTTCTGCAATTTCCACCAAATACCGACTTAATCCTGATAATGGTATGCAACCAACTCTTCTTTCTCGGTAGAACATGAGTTAGGTACTCAAAAGTACTCTCAAAGTTATACAACTCAGTACGAACAACTCAGGGATAAAAATCCCTATGAAACACCGTAACCTAGCCTTCCGCTATCTGCATCAACAATAGACAATTTGTCTTGTCCATTACCCAACAGGTAATGATTTGACTAACACCGTTAGTGAAAATCTCTAAGGTTGAAATCTCTGATTTCAACCAGAAATGTGACGACTTGACCCCTGTATTTCTGACTCGGTATCAGTCGGCTCTCAAAGGTAAATCACCTTTTTGACACAAGTTCAAGACTCACAGACTTAACAGGTCGTTTTCAGGGTCAACTCATACCACGACTACGAACAATAACCAACTCACTACAGATTATTCCCTGTTATATACATTAAAAGCATAGTGAACTAAAACCGGGAGTATAAACCCTAAAGGTCACTCCAGTTGGTCGCCTCGGTGGACGACCCATACTACAAGTTTGCACAGGTGTCATAACTATACTGTATACACCTACTGATCAAGTTTAGATAAATATCTACTAAATCATAAGTTATCAGGAACTCTTACCTCGTGCTGCTTGGAGCTCAGGTCGCTGTCCATCTCATCTCGAAAAACCAAAACCGAATAAATCGACTCCCGAGAATCCAAGACTCGACTCAAAAATAACATTGTATGGCATCGCAGAACCTTGGGCTCTGATACCACTAAAGTTGTCACGCCCCGAGAGCATGTCGAGTCAAAAATCAAACGGACGACATCTCCCCTGTACGTGACAACATTTCGGGTTAATACAAGGCTCGTAGGCCCACAATAACAACATAACATATAAATATAAAAACAACCACAACAACATAACTAATTACAACAACTACACAGCGGAAACATAAAACACAACAATATCCATCCCACACATGCATACCGGTATGACTAACACATCACAACAACACGGAACCTCAAAACAAAATCGAATATCAACATATACATCACGAAAACTCCAAAATCTGAAAATACGTGGACGGAAAGCCCAAACAAACACGGAGCCTCGGAGGTGAGATGAGATGTCGACCATGATTGCCTCAAGCCATCCAAGACTTCTACCTGTTACTTGGGCGACAGAAAAACCCAGGATCCGTGGGGGTGGTGAGTAAAAACTCAGCAGGTAATAGAAAAACATGTATATATGTCATATCACATGTATTTTCAACAACATAATCTAGAGGTACAACAAGTATATCAGCATAGTATATCAATACAAGCATATACCGTCTAACCAAATAAACAACGTAAAAATGCAGACATACCTGAAGTCTGCTATGCTACTCTGATCCAACCTGAACATATATCCAACATATATATATAACATGAAGAGTAAGATCAACTCACAATATACTCAAGCTACAGGTCAAGGTATCTAATGGTCTGTCCAACCCATACCAGTATCCGACACAATCGTATAACAAATGCAAGAAACATGCATGAATATAATGTACACCCAAATGCAGCAAGCATAATACAATCAAATGCAACATCACAATAATCATATATATATAGACCGCATCTATATATATATTAATCACAACCATCCACATATATATATATATATATATATATATCTATATATATATATATATCTATATATAAATATATGTATATATATATATATATATATATATATATATATATATATATATATATATATATATATATATATATATACATGCATATATGTATATATATATGGTAATATGCAAAACGCCATCAGATACGGCAATGCAGCATGCATGGTCATGCCTGCTCACCCCTACTCGCTACCACTACCCCAGTGTGGCCTGGTGGCACGACATGACAACTGTCCCAACTCACACCAACCACTGCTATAGAGTGGCCGAGTGGGCAGTATGATCAAGTAGCATATGAGCGTAAAGAGCTCGCTACACAACGGGGGTCTCTGCTGTTGGCCACTCCGACTAACACTACCAATAAGTGGTCGAGTACCACGCACCCAGGACAACTGCATGCAACTCCAACTACCACCGTCTATAGTGGTAGAGTGCGGCACAATAAATGCTCTGCCCTCACACCAGTTACTCCTCGGGGAGTGCTCTTGGAGGCAAGATGACTGACGACTCTCTCAATCCCAAGGGAGACTATGTCGTCAGAATGCATGTAAAAGACATGAGTATGCTGTCACATGTACAGTCATCTACCACAGACTCTCTGTTCAACAAAGAGTCGTACCGATCAATACAATCTCTATCATATAGAGAGTCGTACTCAACTGATCGACAGACTCTCTATCTTGTAGAGAGTCATACTCAACTGATCATAACTCTCTATCCAATAGAGAGTCGTACTCAACTGATTGACGCACTCTCTATCCTGTAGAGAGGCGTACTCGACTGATCATAACTCTCTCTCTAATTGAGAGTCATACTCAACTGATCGACGCACTCTCTATCAAATAGAGAGTTGTATTCGACTGATCATAACTCTCTCTCCAATAGAGAGTCGTACTCAACTGATCGACGCACTCTCTATCCGATAGAGAGTCGTACTCGACTAATCATATCAAGCTGGAACCACCGGTTCGCAACGACACACTAATCACCCTTCACTTAACCATTACACAACTCATGGTTGGTAACAGTATGCAACATACGGGTATTGGAAATAAATCCTACATTTAGGGCATTACCTACCCACGGATGACCTTTTTGCCAATTTATAAATTGGGTCATCACCCGTACTAACATTTACACCCTACTAAACATCTAGGTCAATTTACATCACATCTATAACTCTTAAATCATGATAGGGTATATGTGATATCAACAACTGAGCATAAATACATCCAATGATAAGTTCAAGCATACGATAATAAGAGCAGGGTCAAGATAATATGAACACCTAACATGCTCATATTTATGACTAAATCTGAATGCATTAAACTATCTGATCAGGGTAGGAATTACCCACCTGCTTTGTAGACACCAGTTGTCTCCACGTCCGCGGATATCTCGAACCAAATCCTGCAAACAAACATATATGATCCAATCATATACCAATTCTAATATTAGGATCAAATCATAATCCTACATCAACTTTATATCCCGATCAACTAGATTGATCTAGTTATCCAATTAACCTAATCAACCCTCCATATTAATCCCTATAACAAGGATCATAGAACGATATTACTACCGCACTTTATAGCATGATCAGGTCAAAACTCACCAAATCTCCAATTCAATTACAACTCAATTCACAGCTAAATCACCTACACCTACACTACAGCCTATGAACAACCATTTTGACCCCATAGACTTTATTTATAATTAACATCCACCATTCTCGGTTAACAATATGAAATCCTACAACCATTTGCAGCCATCCCATAATTCATTTACATCCCTTACAACAATACAACTGCCTTCCCACTGTTCAAAACTCATGGCAGGCAACAATTCAAACAACAACAGTTGAAAAGGGATGATCAACCAGCTATACCTGCACTTGGGATCCAGCGGTAATATTTTCCCCGACCGCCTGTTCACTGCCAAACCTCCATTGCCCTAAGCTTGGCAATCCAACTAATCCCTGTTGAATCCGTCAAGAAACTCCCCAACAACCGGCAGCTACTCCTTTCCCAAATTCCACCGTCCGCCGAAACCTATCACTGCCCAAACTAAATCGAGCTCAACGAAAGAGAAAAATAACACATCTTGGAGTCAATTTCGTCCACGGTAGGGAGGGGATAAACGCTCACCTATCCTCGGCACTGATCGACAGAGAAGCTCAGCAACTCACGACAGAAAGACCCGAAGGTGGCTTGCTCCGACGGTGCTTGAGAAGTTCGGCTCCTGATCGACCTGTTGCCGCCCCGAATTCCCGGCCACGCACTTGTCGACGTCGGTCGACCTCTTCTCTTACAGCCGGATCTCCCACCGGAACGCGTCTGCAGTGGCTGAAATGCGGTGGAGACGACGACACAGAGAGATCGTGGGAGAGGCGAGGGAGATCGAGAGTGTCTCTGTGAGGGAGAGGAGTCGCTCATGTGCACGCAGTGAGGAAGTGGAGGTGCCTCTGCGCGTGAGGAAGAAGAGGAAGTGAGGCTTGGGAAAAGGGCGGCCAGTAGCCTGGACGTTTGCGTGTCTTGAAACAAGGAATAAGCGGTTGCCTTTATTGGTTTAACGGGTCGGGTGGGTTTTAACGGGTTGGGCTTTAAACAATGCTTATTGGGTTCTTACCCTATAAGACCCAACCTAGGTTCGATTAACCCCCTCCAAATTAATACCTAGTTTAGGTATTAATTAGAGTCAATATATATATATATATATTTCTGCGGTATTTTACAGAACTAGTCAACTATTTTTGTAAGTATTGTCATAGTTCACTCTAGATTTACCCTGATGTAGTTCAATTCTCATCAATGTGTTCGTTCTTGGGCATGAACAAGCATGATTTTGTGATAAGGTCTAAGAATTGTACCTTTAAATTTCTTCAAAGCGGTCCCACTTCTTTCTCACATATGTGATCCTACTCTTTTAGATCATTAAAGTCATGTTCTTAGCCTTCATCCTTTCACTGTTCCATTGGGTCATGCTCCCATAGTGAACTTACTTAGTACAGTTAGATTGTCCCTTTGAACTTAGTTTTTAGGATCTCTAGTCTGCATAGTTTGAATTTTCTTTACACCAACATTTCCAATTGGCATCAAACCCATCCTCAATGATGAGTTTGTAACTAACTCTCGATTTAACCCTTTGGTTAGCAGATATGCTAAATTATCCATTGACTTCACATAGTCAATCATGATAATTCCCGTTAAGAGAAATTGACTAATAGTGTCATATCTACGATGTATATGTCTAGACTTACCATTATACAAATGGTTATGTGCTTGTCCAATCACTGACTGACTATCATAATGTATGCAGATTGTCAACACAAATTTCAACCATTTTGGAATAACTTCTAAGGACTGTCGTAACCATTCAGCCTCTTCACCACACTTGTCAAGAGCTACAAATTCATATTTCATTGTGGATATAGTTATTATTGTTTGCTTAGAAGATTTCCAAGATATGATTGCACCTGCTAAAGTGAATAAATATCCACTTGTCAACTTCGAGTCTTTCACTTCAGATATCCAATTAGCATTGTTGTATCCTTCAATCACTGATAATATCTTGTATAGTGCAGTCCATGATTACGAGTATAATGTAGATACCTTAATACTCTAGTTATTCTTTTCCAGTGTTTAACACCAAAATTATTCGTGAATATGCTCAATTTACTCTCTACATAGGCTAAGTCTGATTATATACAACTCATTAAGTACATCAGACTTTCAATTATCCTAGAGTACTCTATTTAAGAGATACCCTCTCCTCGATTTTTTAATAGATGTTGACTCGTGTCCGTTGGAGTTCGAGCTAATACAGTGTCTTCGTTATTGAATCTTTCAAGAATCTTGTCCACATAATAGGATTGACTTAAAATAAGTCCTTCCAATGTTTTAAGAACCTTCATTTCAACATTCCCTTAGTAGATTTAATTATCTGATCATTATTTTCAATAATAAGAATGTCATCTACATAAAGACATAAGATGAGTAGACCATCTTTCGTGTCTTTACTGTAGATATATTTATCATTCTCATTGATTTTAAATCTACTATCCAGCATGATATTATCAAATTTTCCATGTCACTACTTTGGAGCTTATTTCAAGTTATACAATGACTTAATCAATCTATAAACCTTATTTTCCTACTCTAGAGCACAAAACTCTTTCAGTTGCTCCATGTAGATCCCCTCTTCTAAATCCCCATTTAGAAAAGTGGCCTTATATCCATTTGATGTACTTCTAAATTCCGTAGAGTGACAATCGCTAGTAATACCCTTATGGATGTTATTCTCGATACCGGAGCATATGTATCAAAATAGTCCAGGCCTTCAAGCTATCGGTAACCCTTAATTACTAACCTAGCCTTGAGCTTATCTATTGTTCCATCTGATTTCCTTTTCTTTTTAAAAATCCACTTGCAGTCTAATGCCTTACTCCTAGAAGGAAAGTCCAGTAGCTCCCAAGTATGATTTTGCAAGATTGAAATAATCTCGGATGTAATAGTCTCCTTTCATTGAGGTTCACCAAACAAGTTTGTAGACTCTGAGTAACTTTAGGGTTCACTTTCCAATATGAAACTGATAAAATCTGATCCGTAGAATTTTTATACTTGAGCTCTCTTACTTCATCTGATCTCGCTCTCAATTGGTTCACCATCTTCTTCTTCCTCTTGTGTTTCATATGATTATTTTGAAGAGCTAACATCCTCTCAGGTCTTATACGGAAACTCATGCTCGAAGAACGAAGCATTTCTCGATTTAATAATCAAGTTCTTGTGTATCTCTAGAATTTGAGACTCATATACAAGGAACCTATAGGCACTTCTGTTATGCGCATATCCAATAAATATGCAATCAACAGTCTTTAGTCCTAACTATTTTTATCTTTTTAGGATTATGAACTAAAACTTTCGCAAGACACCTCGATACTCACAAGTATTTATAGGGTGACTTTCTAGCCCTCTAAAGCTCATAAGTGTTGGGCAATTGATCATCGCTAAAGGAGGGTGAATAGCAATTGGTACGTCGATGGAATTCATTCGTGTGCTTGCTACAATTTCGTTAGCGCAGCGGAATATAGAATAATAAAAATAAAACATGACACAATCACACAATACACAACACAAAGATATAATGTGGTTCGAAATCTCAAGGTTCCTACTCCACGGGTTGGGCTCGAACGAGCCCTAGTGATGCAAACACCACCACTAAACCAAATACTCATTCTCGACAATAAGTCAGAGGCAGAGAAACCTCTTACAATGATTACAAAAGTAATACAAATCAAATACAAGCAAATACACTAAAATGCAAGTAAAGAAAACTTTACAATGAGCTTT
Source organism: Wurfbainia villosa (assembly GCA_025175895.1). Classification (NCBI taxonomy): domain Eukaryota; kingdom Viridiplantae; phylum Streptophyta; class Magnoliopsida; order Zingiberales; family Zingiberaceae; genus Wurfbainia; species Wurfbainia villosa. The sequence goes on from CM046005.1 coordinate 6,264,865, forward strand.
TGATTACTTGATCTTTGGTTGTTTGAGAAGAGCCTTGAAGGTCTGGATTGCAGCAGCAAATCCCCTCCAAATCGCCTCAAAGAACCTTAGCCAAATCCTCCTCCATGAGCTCCTTTCGAAGCTTCACCTCAGGTTGGATTCCGCCTAGCAGTCGACTGATCACGACCATCAATCGACTGCTCCTGTAGCCATTGTGAGATAACTACTTAATCAACGTTGGATAAGTTCCAACGGATACACTAGCAGTCGACTGCCAGGTCATAGTCGATTGGCCAGTCGGCTACCGAGCATTCTGTGCTCGTAACCTCGACCAACAGTCAACTTCCATCCATGACAGTCGACTGCTCAAGCCATCAGTCGACTGCCCAATATTGGCAGTCGACTGCCAGGCTATTTCCTATAGTCGAACACCAGTCGAGTCTGAGCAGTTCGATTGGTCATAATCCCAGTCGACTGGTGCAAGTTGACTCGGTTGTCAAGTGTCAAAATACTTGATTAGTCGACTGGTCCAAAGCCTCAGTCAACTATTAACCTCAACCATGAGGTTTACCCCAAGTATGATGCTCTCATACTTGCTAGACCACACATAGCCTAGACCTAAGCCTTCTAGCCACCTCTGTCAGCCTCACGCCTATCAGATCTCTCTAAGTCATCCATAACTTGTTCATCCATATGCTAGCCTTCAAGTGCTTCCATCGACTATTGTCATGCTAAGCTGGTCTATCCCAACAAGGCACATTGGGCTTACACTGCCAAGATTCCTGCTTGGACTTTACGTCGTCAACCATTGGACTTATGCTGCAAAGATTCCACCCTTGGACTTTACGTCACCAATATCACCCCTTGGACTTTCCTTGCCAACCCATGTTGGACTTTCCATTTGCCAAGACTCAAGCTTGGACTTTCCCTTGCCAAGACTCATGCTTGGACTTTCCATATCAAGTACCCATGACTTGGACTTTCCCATCATATGGTCAACCCCCATGTCAACTATATAGTCAAACAATGGTCAAACCATCGTCAAACATCAAAATACTACTCAAGTCAAACTCGAGTCCGGTCAATCATGACCCGGGTTGATTACACCAACAATCTCCCCAAAACATTATCAAACATCAAAATACTACTCGAGTCTGGTCAATTGTGACCTGAGCCGATTACACCAACAATCTCCCCCTTTTTGATGTTTGACAAAAACCACAAGGCCATTGAGTTAGGCTACCTAACTCAAATCTCCTTACCAATTGTCCCAAATTGGTAATCCCATAAATTCTCTTCCTTTTTGACATACATCAAAAAGGTTCTCCTCAAGGAGGTCAATGTCTCATATCCCAATGAGATCTTACAATCTCCCCCTTGGTCTAAAACATTTAGGATGTCTTCACTCTTCCTAGTGATAAGTCTCATATCACTTAAGAGATGTTTCCTATAAACTCTCCCAATTTCTAAATTGGGCATCTCACATTCATTCTCTCCCTCATGAGGAAGAACACATCTATCATTCCATGATGGATATCTCTTCCTAAAGGCTTGCTCCCCTTTGACCATTGTACCAACAATGTCCTTGGAGAGTCCCTAAGCCTATAGGAATACTAACCAATCAAAATTAAGGGCAAAAGTTCAAACATGAACTCTCACACACCTTAAAATTGATACACACTTTAAACAACTCTCCTAATCCATATCCAATGGATTTTCACCCTTTCTAATACTTTCCAAAGCATATCCTAAGGTTAGGAGCAGTTAGGGTAACCTAACATAGTTGAAACATGGGTTAAATATCCTTGTTTACTCGAAATCAGCTCTGATAGTCGACTCTTATAGTCACCAGTCGACTGTCGTTGACATCAGTCGACTGATTTCTGTAAATGCAGAAATCAGAATTCAGAAATGAAATTCGAAAATTCATAAGTAATTATACATAATACGAAAAATCATAAAAATTCATATATATAATACTTATGACAAATACAATGGGTGAAAAATATTTGAAAATTAATTTATCCACAAAATAGTGAAATTGATACAAAGTTCAAAAAAAAAAAGCTTCAATGTTTTGAGCCCTCTTTGTATCAACATCATCAATGGTAACTTCTATCAAAAGATAGACTACACCAAGGTTTTCTAAAATGATTTTAAAATATTTTTGAAAACCTATATTGGATCATGATCAATGGGCTCAATGCACATGACTAACACATTAGCTTTCCTCATGATCCACACATGATGTAAGATGAGTTTGAGTTCATCTAGATGCAAACATCTCACATGTGTCTAAGATGTATAAAAATACATACAAGTCAATTTGATATGAGATGTGAGTTTTGTTCATCCTAAATTAAGGTTTCATGCATTTTATAAGGCAACACTACTTGATTCCCTTATACATGAGACTTCAAGTCATGTCATAGTCCTTAGATCAATTTTAATTAATGCATGAACGATCATGACATAAATGATAGCATAAATAAGCATGGCCAATGATCATGATGTCATGGCATATGATTAAATCTAAATATACATGACATAAGCCTAAGCATGATCATGACATTTTATATGATTAAAAATAAGAATGATATCATGACATGTCATATGACAAATCAATCATGACAAATAAAATATAAAGGTATATTTTAATATTTGTTGTCATTTGTTATTATTAATTTCATTTTGCCATATTATCACTCATCGCCAAAGTGTGCCAAAAATCGAAAATGACACACCATGACCTCTAAACCTAGTTTGTGCCAATTTGATTAATTTTTCATAATTCTTAAATAATATTGGCACATCCTAAAATCTTTTAGGATTTAAAATTCAAACATATTTCCAAGGTATCCATAACCTTGAAAATGACCTAAAGTGTCACCTTTACCATGGTTAGGTTAACTACTCATCCATTTAAAGTTGACACAATCTAACCCATTTAACGTGAATCGATCACGCTCCTAGGAATCCAATACCTATTGGAGCTCCTTGGATTTACTAGGTATTCTTTAGGGATGACCTCCCTAGATACCCTCCTAATGGCCCTTCTAGACTTGGTAGCCTTGGTCATTTGTATCTTGCCAAGGTTAAATCTAGGGGTGACTCCCCTTGTAACCTTCTTAGTGGCTTCCCTAGGTTTCTTCGAAACCCTAACCACTAGGCATTTACCATAGACAACTCTAGGGATGACTTCCCTTGTGACCTTGGTTTTTCTAGACCTAGATTGTGTTCCATAATTAAATGGAACACTATGGTAGGTCTCCTTAGGCTTAGGTTTGTGGCCCAAACCTTTCTTGCCTTTGGATGAACATTGTCTCCTAGGACCTAGATTTTGACCATATGACTCTTGCATTTGATTTTGCATAATTCTAAAAGTCTTCTCCAACTTCTCAAGTCTTAACCTCAAGGCTTTATTTTCACACTCCAATTTTTCTAATTTAGTGGGCCCAATATTTCTTTGAATTGTTTTGTTCTTTCTAGGCATATGTCTAGAATTCTTGGAGTTAAAGTCTAGATGATTCTCTATCTTCCTAATTCTTTCTTTAGGTAAAATTGTTTTAGGGACATTAGTCTCAAATTTCTCCTTATTCCTAAAATGAACATGTTTAGCTCCTAAGCAATAAAGTCTATTTCTAGCATGCTCTTTATGATGAATTGCAAGTGAATTAAAAGCATGGTTTTGCCTATTACTTAAAGAATGTGCATTATTGAATTTTACTTTAGGGTTTGCCTTAGAGGCTCCCCCTACTTGTGTAGCTCCTTCTTGCCCCTTCTTCTTCCCCCTAGGACATTGACTCCTATAATGCCCTATTTGATGACACTTGAAGCACACCACGTGCTCCTTACTCTTAATGGTTGGGGCTCCGGTCTCCTTGACCTTTTGCACCGGTAGAGCCTTCTTAACCTTCTTAGGGCAATTACTCTTGTAGTGCTCATATTACCTACACTCAAAACACATAATATATTTTTTTTTATTTTGAATTAATGTGATTGAGTTACCTAGGGTGTGGTGGAAGCCTCTTGAGCTTGCTCATCTTCTTCATCTCTCCCGGATGTTGAGGCTATTTCTTGATTTTTCTCTTGTTCCGGAGTAGATGGCCTAATCTCCTCCCCCTCAATCCTAGAGGTGGAGGCTTCTTCTATTTCTTCCATCGCCTCTTCCTTCTCGGATGTCGAACACTCCTCGACCTCCGAATCCTGACTTTTTTGTGAGGACAAGCTTTCTTCTTCTTCGGGCTCTCTCTCAACTTGAGCCATGGATGGTTCTTCATGGAGCTTGGCCAAGTTTTCCCATAGCTCCTTGGCATCTAGAAATTCACCTAACCTAGACAAAATATCTTAGATAATGAATTTAATATCAATTGCATTACCTTATCATTTTTCTCGAAGGCTTGAACTTGCTCTTCGGTCCATCTTTTCTTCTTGAGGTATCCACCTTTTGGACCTCTTGGAATTTCAAACCCCTTCACTATGATCATCCAATCTTCAAAGTCCATCATGAAGAAGTTCTTCATTCGTGCCTTCCATTGTTTGAACCCTTTTTGTCCATAGAAGGCATATGGGATTGAGGTGTTGATGTCTCATCCCAACTTTTTTTCAAATTCCATCTTGTTCTTCACCCTCTAGCGGTGCTCTCTTGGCGGTTAGTCGAAATGAAGAGCGACCTCGCTCTGATACCACTTGTTGGGCAATTGATCGTCGCTAGAGGGGGGTGAATAGCAATTGGTACGTCGATGGAATTCATTCGCGTGCTTGCTACAATTTTGTTAGCGCAGAAAAATATAGAATAATAAAAATAAAACACGACACAAGCACACAATACACAACACAAATATATAACATGTTTTAGAACCTCAAGGTTCCTACTCCATGGGTTGGGCTCGAACGAGCCCTAGTGATGCAAACACCACCACTAAATCAAATACTCCTTCTCGACAATAAGTCGGAGGCGGAGAAACCTCTTACAATGATTACAAAAGTAATACAAAGTAAATACAAGCAAATACACTAAAATGCAAGTAAAGAAAACTTTACAACGAGCTTTTGATTGCTTGATCTTTGGTTGCTTGAGAAGAGCCTTGAAGGTCTGGATTGCAGCAGCAAATCCCCTCTAAATCACCTCAAAGAGCCTTAGCCAAATCCTCCTCCACGAGCTCCTTTTAAAGCTTCACCTTAGGCTGGATTCCGCCTAGCAGTTGACTGATTGTGACTATCAGTCGACTGCTCCTGTAGTCGTTGTGAGACAATGACTTAATCCACATTGAATAAGTTCCAACGGATATCTTGTGATCGCCATAACTCGCCAGCCGATCATTGCGGTCGTGAGCCGATCGTCACCGACTACCGAGCATTCGTGCTCGTAACATCGACCTGATCATCCATAACGATTGACTATCCAATCTTTGGCAATGATCGTCGTATTTTCTGTAGTCGAACACCATTCGAGTCTGAGCAGTTCGACTGACCATAATCCTAGTCGACTGGTGCAAGTCGACTCGGCTGCCAAGTATCAAAACACTTGACCAGTCGACTGGTCCAAAGCCCCAGTCAATTGTTAACCTCAACCATGAGGTTTACCCCAAGTATGATGCCCTTATACTTACTAGACCACCCTTAGCCTAGACCTAAGCCTTCTAGCCATCTCCATCAGCCTCACGCCTATCAGATCCCTCTAAGTCATCCATGACTTGTTCATCCATACACTAGCCTTCAGGTGCGTCCATCGACTATTGTCATGCTAAGCTGGTCTATCCCAGCAAGGCACATTGGGCTTACGCTGTCAAGACTCCCGCTTGAATTTTACGCCGCCAACCATTGGACTTATGCTGCCAAGACTCCACCCTTAGACTTTACACCGCCAATATCACCCCTTGGACTTTCCTTGTCAACCCATGTTGGACTTTCCATTTGCCAAGACTCAAGCTTAGACTTTCCCTTGTCAAGACCCATGCTTGGACTTTCCACGCCAAGTACCCATGACTTGGACTTTTCCATCATATGGTCAATCTCATATCAACCATATAGTCAAACAATGGTCAAACCATTGTCAAACATCAAAATACCACTCGAGTCACACTCTAGTCCGGTCAATCATGCCCCGGGTCGATTGCACCAACAATCTTCTCAAAACATTATCAAATATCAAAACACTACTCGAGTCCAACTTGAGTCTGGTCAATCGTGACCTGGGCCGATTGCACCAACAATAAGGGCTTTCTTCCATATTTTTCTGAGGTATCTTATTTAAAAAGTAATTGGTTGTTAGCACAACCACACACAAAAAATCTAGCAACCCAGAATTTAATAAAAGAGCATTCATCATCTCTTTTAAAATTTGATTTTTCCTCTCTGCAACTCTATTTTGTTGTCGATTATATGGTGTCATTGTTTCGTGCCTAATTCCTTGTTTAGCACAAAACTCAATGAATGGTGAAATATATTCACCATCTTGATCACTTCTCGCCACCTTAATCTTTTTATTAAGTTGGTTTTCCACCTCATTCTTATAGAGAATAAATTTCTCTATAGCATCATCCTTACTCTTGAGAAGATACATAAAATAATATTTTGTGTTATTATCAATAAAAGTGATGAAGTACTTATTCTCACCAGGCCACCATGTGTTGATGTCCCCTTTAGGTCGCACACGTCAGTGTGGATTAGGTCAAGTGACCATTGCTTCTTTCAACATGTTGAAAGGATGACCTCGTCAATTTGGCTTCTACACAAATTTCACATTTGTGTTTCGAGTCGATTTGGAAGGTAGGTATGCTCTTCATATTAATTAGTCTACTCAATAAATCATAGTTAACATGTCCTAATCTACTACATCACAACACAAAAGACTCAAGCATATAAGTAGAAGAACTTTCAGTTTTATTGATTTTAAGCCTAATGGTCATTACACTAAGTTTAAAGAGTCCCTCACACTCTCATAGACCCTCCCTACAAATGTTCCACTCTTAGACAGAACAATTCTATTTGACTCAAAAACTAATCTAAACTCATGTTTGCTTAATAGAGATTCGAACACCAAATTCTTATGAATATCCGAAACAAATAATACATTGTTCAGAATTAGTTCCTTTACAGAGGTCATCTTCAACACCACCTTTCCATGACCTTTGATCTCCGAGATTGCTAAGTTCCCCATATATAGCTTATCTCCATCTCGGACTTCTTCATAGTTGTGGAGCAACTCTTTATTGCAGTAGACATATCTGGTGGCTCCAGTATCTATCCACCATTGTCGGGGGTTTGAACCTATTAGGTTCAGTTCAGAGATCACAACACAGAGGTCTTTCACCTCATTTAGGTTAGTCTCTTGCTTCTTCTTCTTCGTCTTCCTGCACTCCGAATACTTATGACCTATACGGTCACAGTTGAAGCATTTCCCATCAAACTTCTTCTTGCTGATGCTTCCCTTGGGTTCTAGTTTGGAAGACTTTGATTTTTTCCGCTTCGAGTTTTCACCATGCTTGACCACGTTGGCTTTACTAGTAGCCTGAGTGAACATCCATTTCTCAAAACTCCTATTGTCTTCCTCAATCCAGAGTCGAACGATGAGTTCCTTGATGTTCATCTTTTTCCTTTTGTGCTTCAGATAGTTTTTGAAGTCCTTCCATCCCAACAGAAGCTTTTCTATCATAGCAGTCACTTGGAAAGTTTCACTCAGCATCATGCCTTCCGAGTGAATTTCATACAGGATCACCTGAAGCTCCTGTACTTGGTTGATCACCATCTTATAGTCTAGGAATCGACCAACCACAAACTTTTTGGCCCTAGCATCCTTTGTCTGGTATCTTCGGTCTAAGGATTCCACAGTTCCTTAGTCAATTTCTTTGTGCAACACACAATGTACAACACATTCGCTAGACAATTAAAGATGTAGTTTCTACAAAGAAACTTCGAGTGATTTCAAGCCTCCACAACAATGAAGGTTTGAGCATCACTAGTGCCTTCCGATACTTTCAAAGGTTCTTTCATCAAAAACCTCATCAGATTAAGCGGGTCAAGTAGAAAAGCATTTTATGTTACCACCACTTAAAGTTCACACCAATGAACTTCTCTAGCTTTTCCCCATGATTGATTAGGATAGTACCAATCATTACAGAGGGGGAACCCACGGGTTGAGGGATTGGCTCAGTACCTACCATTATCTCAACTTGTTCCGTGGCCATCTCAACAGACTGCACTGAATCTATTTTAAGATTATTAGAAAGATACCTTTCTAATTAAACTGGAGGAAATAAAAAGGAAAGTCTGAAGACTTATCTTCTGTCAAGATGATGTCGAACACCATGGAGCCTTGGATCCGACTGGAAAAATCGAAGAAGTCGAGTACCGCTGAGTCGAACACTATAGAGTCAAGCACCAAGAGGAGCTCGGAAATAGGAGATGTGCTCGGGATTTGTCGTTGAGCCAAATCCGAGCACTTTATGTGCTCAGGAAGTGATGTTGAGCCGAGTCCGAGCACTGTAGGTGCTCAAGAAGTGTTGCCGAGCTGAGTCCAACCACTGTAGGTGCTCAAGAAGTGCAGTCAAGCCGGGTCCTAGCACTGTAGGTGCTCGGGAAATGTAGCCGAGCAAAGTCCGAGCACTGTAGGTGCTCAGAAAGTGCAGTCGAGCTGAGTCCAAGCACTGTGTGTGCTCAAGAAGTACGACTGAGCCATGTAAGAGAAGCGGACGTCGAGATCGAGCACTTGTGGGTGCTTGAAAACTATCGTCAACTCGGAAGTAGAGAGTCATTGATGCCAAGCATTGTTGCTATTCGGGAAAAGGCCTCCGAGTCGAGTAGGAGAAACCTTTTGCCGAGGCATGCTCGATGCCGAGTTGAGTAGGAGAAGTCATCCTCTACGATGTCGATAGTCTTGTCGCATGAGAATTGGTGGGAAGAGGAGTGCGGGGACACTGTTCGTCTTCTTCCTGATGTACCAAAATAGAAAGTGTCGAGGCTTGTATATTCACATTGTCCTTTAAACAGATTTGTCCACCTCTAGTCGTGCTTCCGAGGCTTCATCGAGTGTTTGTCATCCAGGATACAATGACGGAACCGTGCCATAATTAAGCACTAATTGTCACAACGAATTGATCTCACACCTGAAGGCCACCACAAGAACAAAAAGATCTCACGAGTTCACGTCCTCTCTTTTTTTCTTGAAGAGTTATATACTACTTATATAGGTGTATCATCTGGCTCATCTTTAATGACAAATAAAAGTTAGGTATTGAAATGTTCGTAACTGATCGGTCGTTTCACTCTAGTCTTTAAAACTTGATTGAGAAACGGTCGAGTATTTAAAACTTGATCGATAAATGGTAGACGTTAGCTGCAATTTAGCCGTTTCTTTTGAGCCATTAATTGATGCATTAAAGCATATGTTACGCTCATGAATCTTCTCATCTTCCACTTCTATTTAAACTTTCAATAGACGATACTAAGAAGGGTACTTCTATTACTCAAAGTGATGCCTTGATAATTGAAAGGTTGTGTCAAAAGTATAAACTATACAAGGTCCACGTCGTTGTATTGAACTCCACTGATTTAAAAGGTTGACTTATCGATGAGTTGACTAATTAGACCCCACTATTGAATCAACGTCGTTAATGTCAATCCAAAGACAATTTTAAGATGATACTGACAATTATGGTAATCATGGATCCCACTCCTACCAAAGATAAATTGGAGAAATTTTTTGAATTGTTTTCTAGCGATGACCATAAAAGATATTATATTACTTGGAAAAAAATATACCTCGTAAAGTTACTATCAAAAGATGTCTCCAGTGCATCTTAAGGTGAACCTTAAGTTGGAGGATCGGTGGCCGACTAGAGAGGGGTGAATAGCCCAAATCGCGTGTACGGTGGAAATCGTCCATTCGTCGCATGCTCGCCTACAATACTCTTTAATGCACAACAGAATATACAATAATGAAAGCACAACAAGAATACAAGCACAAACAAATACACACGATATACGTGATACGGAACCTTAGGGTTCCTATTCCACGGGGTGAGCTCAATGAGCTCATGTTATGCGCACGACACTAACAAAACTCCTTCTCGACAACACGTTGGAGGTGGAGAAACCTCGTACAAGCAAATACAAATACAAGAAGAAATACAAGTAAAGAATACTTTACAAAACTTCACTTTGATCACTTGCTTGTTGCTTGCTTTGGTTTGCTCTTGAAGGACTGGAATGCAGCAACAATTCCCCTTCTAAATCTTCCCAAAAGTCTTGACGAAATCCTCCATCTCGAGCTCCATTTATAACTTGCATCGAGTTGATTCCGCGCCCATCAGTCGACTGGTCTTATAGCCGTTATCTCACAACGACTTGATCCACGCTGGCCAAATTTCAACAGATCCATTATCAGTCGACTGATCATGCACATCAGTCGACTGATGATCCCATCAGTCGAGTGGTCGTTGTGATCACTCGACTGGAAAATGTTCTGTGCTCGAATTCACCGATCGATCATATCGTCATCCGCGCGATCGATGGTGTCGACATAATAACTGTTTTCAACCCGACGATCGAATACCGATCAAGTCCATTGACCTAGAGCAGTCGATTGGCACCTATACCAGTCGACTGATGTCTTGTAAAACCTCAAACACTAAGTTGTTTCAGCATCCGACTGTCGGGTAAACCCTCAAACATCACGTTTAAGCATCCGACACTCAGTCTTAGCCACTTGGCCAAGTCCATCTCATCTCTAATGGAGTTTCCCACCGAATCTCTCTTCCCTCGGCCTACATCCCTCGGATGCACTAAGCGCACAGCTTCGCAATGTCATCTTTCGTGTATCTTGCCCTCGAAGTCTGCTTCCCTTGGGCCTCACTCCATTCGCTCTCCGTCCGACGGTCTCTCAGATGCACCAAGCGTACGGCTTCGCAATGTCATTCTTCACCGACTCAAGGATCCCGAGCCTAGTGAACTTGCCAAGTCCTCAAGACTTACCAACACCAAACCCCATGCCTGAATTTTTCCAACACCAAGCCTCATGCTTGGACTTTTCACCACCAAAGCTACACACTTGGATTTACGTGGCCAACCCATGTTGAACTTCCCATGACAATCTCATGTCATAAGTTTTGTCTAACATCAAAATACAGTTCAAGTCAAAACTCGAGTCCGGTCAATCCCATAACCTGGGTCGATTGCACCAACACCTTAAATGAAGGAAGAGTTATTTCCAAGGAAGAAAAGAATTTTTCCATGTGACTATGTAAGAACTATGACTTAAAGAGTAAAACACAAACCCATACATTAATTAGGTATAGTATAACAAAGATGGTCAAGGCTTTTTGTGGGGGTTGTTAGGCCAAAATCAGAAAAATTAAGGATGACAAATTTAAACTATCCAAAAAGGAGAGATCAATGAAAAGCTTCAAATAAGAAGCTCAAGTCCACTTGGCTAAAATCCAAACTTAAGTCTGACCCAAAGCGAAGCAAGATATGTGCAGAGGTCAAAATGGATAAGTTACAAAGAATGTATCATATATATTATAATTGACTAAGAGATTGAGTCTAACTCTTACTATATCAAATACAAAAGAGATGTATACCTCTTGAGTCAAATGCCTCTCGAAGAGTAAATACAATCCTAATAAGCACTCTAATTAAAAGATAATAACTTTGACTTAGTGAAATTGGTATACCAAGGGATGCATGTTTTTTAGATTTAGCACTAATGGTTCTCCATTCATACACGAGTACTTTTATTCCTTTATTTCGGAGAATCAACTTATAACCTGAATGACCTAGAACTCGAGTAGCTTGGAGTTCCTATATGTGGATAAGCAATTCGATCTGTGACCCAAATGACAAAATGACCCTGCACATTAACATTCATCAGTGGGCATTTGCATGGTTGGTACGATCTCTTTGATAGTCAACTCCAAGCTAAAAATATAAGGCTTGTGGTTAACCTCTGTCCTTACCATCTCGTCATTGATCTTTATATAGGCAGACAAATGAGGGTTCATGTGGAATACCACATTCGCTATAAGTCGATTGCGACAACGAAGAAGAACCATTATGCCTAAGTAATTACTAAATTCACATTAATCACCCAACCGTTTCATATTGATAGTTAATTCGTATGGCTACACACTTAAATGAGCATTCACGCCTAATGACTACTTCAACCAGAATCATCATATATGAAACTGAAGATGGATCTCATTTGAGCAAGGTTGGAAAGATGTCGCTTGAATGAGAGTGATTCCAAGTGCATCAAGCACTTTTCAAGAATAAGTGTAATTTTAATCATCACTCAAATTAGGCAACTACATTTTGACTTGATGAAATTGGAAAATCCAAAGGATACATACAATCAATTCATAAAAATAAATGTGACCTTACTCAAACTTTGATCGGACAACTATAACCTTCGATTTAACACGATTAAGAGGCCAAATTAGGATACACTATTCTGAAATAGTTTTTAGTCTCATGTCGTGTAAGGGGAATTTTATCAAGGGTATCACAACCTTTGTCTTTCCTCGTTAAGGGTGTTTTTTCATCGACTATTAAAGGAGTTATGGAAACTTATTGGCAAGCAAGATTGAGGCACTTAAAGTGTTTAAATGTGGAACCACCACATTAGTGGCCCCCCTCAACTGCTCCTACCAAAAAGGGAGGTAAATCAGACGGGTGTTAGCATAGGTTGTCTGTCTCAGCATACCCGACATCCCAAGGGACCGACCTCTATTTGAAGAAAAGTCTGCAAATATGTCATAGCTAGGGATCAACCCAGGAGTTCCTAAGAATCTACGTGGACGTCTTAGTACTGCATCATATCTCAAGGGCTAGCACTTAAAGTGTTTAAAAACACTATAGATGTGGTTGGAAAAATCAACTAAGCAAAATCATATATGGTAATCGAGGAAGAGAACGTAGGATATGATATTGTTCGAAGAATGTTTTTCAAAGAAGAGAGATATTCATGAATCAAATATATCTTACTCACCTCAATTCAACGATACTGAGGAATGTAAGAACCACATATCAAGAAGATGATAAAGGCTATGTTGATAAGTCTTAGATTTATCCTAAAATTTATAGGGAGAAATTGTCATCTTGACAAACCATAGGCTCCAATTAGAGAAATAAAAAATCTCTATAAATCATTGAAAAAGTCACAAACCTTCTCATCAAGTCAATAAATGTGAGAGTATTTAGCTAAGATAGAAATGTTGGTGCAATCCACCCAGTCGCGATTGACCAGATTCGAATTTAACTCGAGTAGTGTTTTGATGTTTTGACAAAATGATTGACAATGTGATTTTCATGGAAAGTCTAGGAATGGTCTTGGCATTTGTAAAATCTAAGTCTTGGGTACTTGACACATAAAGTCCAAGCATGGGTCTTAGCAATGATAAAGTCCAAGTCTTAGGTACTTGACAACTGGAAAGTTCAAGTATAAGCCTTGGCAATTGAAAAGTCCAACATGTAGTTGGCAAAGGAAGTCCAAGAGTATGATATTGGCGGCGTAAAGTCTAAGCATGGGTCTTGGCAGCATAAGTCTAATGTTTGACAGTGTAAAGTCCAAGCATGGAGTCTTTACGGCATACGTCCAAATGGATCTTGGCAATTGGAAAGTCCAAGGGTGTGATATTAGCAGCGTAAAATCCAAGTTATAGTCTTGGAAGTATAAGTCTAATGTTTGGTGACGTAAAGTCCAAGTGTTTGTCTTGGCGACATAAGTCCAAATATACCTTGGCAGAGTAGACCCAATAAGCATGACAATAGTCGATGGAAACACCTGAAGGCTAGCGTATGGATGAATAAGTCTTGGAGGACTTGGAGGGATCCGATAGACATGAGGCTGATGGAGGTGGATAGAAGACTTAGGTCTAGGCTAAGAGTGGTCTATCAAGTATAAGGGGATCATACTTGGATTTAACCTCATTGTTAAGGTTTACCAGTCGACTGTTGACTTTGGTCAGTCGACTGGTCGAGTGAGTAAGCACTCGGAGTCGAATCAGCTCGGAGCATCGACTAGTGTTATGACCCAGTCGATTGATACGGGAGTCGATTGGTGTTCGACTGCTCGGTTGTGGCCCTAGCAGTCGACTGCAAGGAGAACCAGTCGACTGATGGTAGTGAACACGAGCATAGACTATTGCGTAGTCAACTGGTCAATCGACTACTAATTAAGTAGCAGTCGATTGTTAGTAAGGACAATCGACTGATGAGGTATCCGTTGGACAAATTCCAACGCAGATAGAGTCGTTGTGAGATGACAACATGAAGGTCAGTCGACTACTGGGTAAGAGCAGTCGACTGGAAGGCGAAAATCAGCCCGAGCTGTAGCTTTATAAGGAGCTCAAGAATGAGGATTTTGGTCATGGTTCTTGAGGCGATTTGAAGGGGAAGTGTTGCTGCATTTCAGGCCTTCAAGAGTAATCAAAAGCAATCAACAAGTAAGCAATCAAGAGTTCTTTGTGTAAAGTTTTTTTTACTTATATTAGCTTATTGCTTAGTATATTTGTATTTCTTGTATTACTGTTGTAATCACTTTGTAAGAGATTTCTCTACCTCCGGAGTGTTTTCCGAGAAGGAGAGGTTCATTAGTGGTGGTGTGCATCACTAGAGCTCACTTGAGCTTGACCCGTAGAGTAGGAATCTTATGTTCTGAAACCATGTTATATCCTTGTGTTCGCTTGTGCATTTATGTTTGTTGCATTTTGTTATCATTATTTGTTTCAGCTGCGCTAACAAGTCTTGCAGACAAACGAATGCAAACAAATTCTAAGCGACAAGTAAAATCGCTATTCACTCCCTTCTAGCGACGTCATCTGATCTCCAACAAGAAATACCCAAATTGGTGTTGAGAGAATTGATTATATAAAATAATACGTGTCAATAGATATACTATACTATGGTAGTTAAAAAGTTGTAAGAAAGATATAGAGCTGTCAAACGGGTCGACCCATGGCGGGGCGGGCCAACCCATCGTAAACTCAATATTTAGTGGAGAGGGAGGGGTCGACCCGCCATCTCGGCGGGTTGAGAAATTTCCAACCCAACCCAACCCAAGGCGGGTTGCGGGTTAGGCGGGCCAACCCGCGGGGCACACAAATTTTAAAAATATATTTAAAATTACTAAGGTGTTGAGGGCTTGAGGTAATGATTTGTAAGATAGATAGAGTACCATGATTAAAAAAATAAATATTTGAAGTAACTAAAATCTTATAATTGTGATTCAATTATCGACTTACAAAATTAAGTACCGATATTTTTGATTCCTTTCCAATATTCTAAAATATTTAAATCTTGATAATATGTAAATGTAAATTTTTACTCTTTCAAATAGAGATTCAATTGAGATTTTTTAACTTGGGTAATTATTTGATTTTGATATGTTATTATTTCCTATATTGATTAGAATAGTAGTGACAAGATAATAAAAAGTAATTAGAGTATAAAAAATATTCTTTTGTTCTTTACTCTTTAACTTCTTTTATACTTTGTTGAGGTGTATGTGTGATAGAAGAAGATTGTAATGGTGAAAAATTTGTCTTTTGATATTTCTCAACCCGCGGGCCAACCCGTCCCACGGCGGGCCAACCCGTCTAGACCCACAACCCGCGCGGGTCGCTTCGTTTAGGCCCGCCAAAATGGCGGGTTGATAAAAGTTCAACCCAACCCGCTTAAATTGTTTGGCGGGGCGGGCCAACCCGGCGGGCCTAACCCAACTTGACAGCTCTAGAAAGATACGATGTGAATTGATAAGTCTTGAAATAATTATCAAATACTTAGATACCATTAAAGCAGTAGATATCTAATGGTGATATTTTCATTAGATATGAACAATTACGTGGATCTATTAGTTAAAAACGGTCTACTGAGATATCAATATACTACGTGTCTAAGATAATAGGTCAAAAAATATTTAAATTGAGTAGTAGTAATTTAACTATGTTGATTGGAGATTCCAATATTATGGTTCAAAAGGGGCATCTAAGCTATAAGATTTTAGGCACCCCTCCTTGGTATTGTCGTCATTGATTTAATCTCATTGGTCATTGAGTTATCCCTTTGGATATTAATACACCTTTTTGATAAGATATTACTCATACGAATAAGAATTTTAAGGTCGAAATGAAAGTTAGATTTTTTTTCTTTAAGATTATTTCGTCTAAATGCTTATAGTTTATCAATAATCATCTTCTAAGATATAACAACCTACATCTCGAATAAGAGCATACCAAATTTTGAACTACGACCAACTTTTAAAATCTTGAAACTCTTGAAAGAGGAGAGAGAAAAAAAGAAGAAAATTCAATAGGGGATTTTATAACTTTAAATTGAATTGACTATTGGTGGAATTAAACCGTTACATTAGCGATCCGCCTATGACTATTCCATACTTAAAGGAGGGAGATAAATAGAGAAGTGTTCATGGGAGCAACCTCAATTTTCTTGGTTTATAACTCCATTTAAAGGAAAATCTTGCAAATCCGTTGTAACTGGAATCAAACTATGAATGTCTGCGAATCGAACTGGACACTCTGCCGCTACATCATATACCTCTAGGAGCAATTGACTTGACTATTGAAAAAATATGGAACTGTCACATTAGCGGCTTCTCATCGTTGTTCTTACCATGGGGGGGGGGGGGTACATCAATACCCATCTAATTGGCAAGTGCAAATAATTGACTCGACTATTGAGTTTCAACCGTTCGAGGAGAATGAGTGAGATTCTATTTATAGAAATAAAAGATTTCATATAAATGGTAAGAAGTTTGTTCAGAGAAGTCCGCAAAAGGTTGGAATAATTTGTCAACCTAGTGACCCCCACCGACCTGTCCCACAATCATTGTGATGGAGGTAAATCACGGAAAGCCCTATGAGCTCTGACGTGGTGACTAAAATATGTGGAGGTCATCTGAACCCAGGAAAGAGCTTTAGACCTCCTCCGAAATCGATCTTCGTCTTATTCATAAGCACCGCCGTATCTTAGCTACTACGCCATCTCCGTGAGAACGAATTTGTTCTAAGAAGTGAAAAGACATGACTGTGTCTTTTAATAAATACAATCATATATTAATTAATTGATTAATGTGGCCATCAATTAATTATTAGATTAAAAATTCAATTAATCTATTAATTTTTTATCAATGAATTTATCTGTATTGATTAATCAATTAATTTAATTAATTAATCACCTTATTAATTAATTTGTATTATTTTAAGTTAAATTTTAAAAATCAATTTGGATTTTATACCTTTCAATAATTTCAAATAGATTGACAATCCATATGTACTATAGCTGATATACGAATCAAAATTTTCATTTAATCATACTAAATTAAATTTTTATTACTAAAATAATTTTTTTCTTATTTACTCTAAAAATTAATTATTAGTAAACTAGTAGTCGATATCTCTCTAATTTGTTATTTATGATTAAACTAAATCCCCTTGGAATATCCGAGATTAGAGTCACAATGCCAAATATCTATGGGGTGCCTAGATGCATTAAATATATTAGGGAGCCCTCATCTACAATGGTGATTGCTAGAAGGGTCATGCTAGTTCCCAGGGTAAATTTAGATGGCTAACACAGTCGTATTAAAGTTTGAAAGAGTAAATGGTCGATTCCTGGAGGTGACGACCAGACTACTGATGATTCTGCATTTCTGCACTAGCCACCTGGAACTTGATTTATCTCCCTCCACACGTAGGGATAGTGGTGGAGGACTGTTAATGTGACGATTTCATATTTTTTTAGAAGAGTCATGCTGAAGTCGAGATATTTTTAAGTTACTTTTAATTATAATATATTTATAGATTTTTTTTCAAATGAAAAATGATTATTTGGAATGTTGAGTATGCTGGGACGATTTCATTTATACTTATCTGATTTATCTTCTCTATTGATAGGGATAGCCGAAGGGAATCATTGATGTGGTGGCTCCAATTTTTTTTAGAAGAGGATAATTGAGGTGGTGACTTGATACCCATCCAAGTGCTAGATGTCAATGTTTAAATACAGATAATTAAATAGTATGAATTAAGAAAGTATATTAAAAAAAAATAATACTCGCATTCTATTAAACTTAAGTAAAAATATTATCTTATATAATTCATCCGTATTTATGAACATCTTTAATATTTACTGTCTAATGATTCAAAAATTGAACTATAATGTATAAATGATTGAATAATAGATAATAAAAATGTTTATAGATATTCACATATAAATTATATAAGATAATATTTTCTTAAATTTAAGATACTCACCTGGCGAATTATCAACTAAAAAATATATATAATACAAAAGTGAAATTAAAAAATAAAGAATGCAATTCTCGTAATTTAATTGCGGAGTGAATAGCAATGAGATAAATTCACTTTAGTATTTTTTTTTTCACTGTTTTATTGTATGTGTTGATTGAAAAATCATATTTTCTATATTTTTTTTTACCAGAAAAGTATTCTAACTTATAATCGAATACATTTAGGTTTGAAACGAGGGAATGATAATGAAAATCATGGTTAATTGATTTGAGATTGAAATTTTAGAATGATTTTTAGTTATTTGAAAATCACCAAAACTCATTCTAAGTGGTGGATTTGGATTTCATTCTTATCAATTCGTCGCTTGTTGTTGTCGTCCGTCGTCATACGTTGATCGTCGTCCGTCGCTCGTCGGCCGTCGGTCGTCACCCGTGATCCGTCGTCGATTGTCGGTGGTTGTCTGTCGTTGATGCCGACCAGCGACCGCGAGTCAACGGTTTCCGATTGTCAATCGTCGCCCATCACCGCTGTCGTCAGTTGCCATCCCTTTTCCTTTTCCATGTTTAACCAATAGATAAATGTACCATTTATTTCCAGTTTTTTTCCCATTTGCTGCTATTCTATTTGAAAATGAGGAAATTATATTTTTAAAGCTGCCTATTTTGTTACTGAATTTTATCTTGTCGAGAAGCTACATTTTTTATTACATTAATTTGTTGATTAAATTTCCTATTGTCTTTTCAATTGAATTTTATTGTGTGCGAATTACTTTTCTAGATGGGCAAGTATCATCAGGCTATGTTTTTTTTTTGTCTTCATATCATTTTCACCAACCTGTGTTTGTCTCGCCTTGATAAATACCAATACTTTATTTATTTTCTTATGTAAAATGAAATTTTACTTCTGTAGCAATTTTTAAATGAATACTCAGTGCTTCTTTTGATGAAATCTTGGTGTGTCAAAAGTGTTTAATCCATTAACTACGTTGACCTTGTTTATGGTTTATTTTGTCGGTCGATAGAGTGCATGGATGCTCAGAATACTGATTGCTAACAATTGATAATAACTAGTATCAAAACAATAAATAGCAAATTAAGTATCAAAACAATATATATATATATATATCAACATTTTAGACTTACTATTGTCATTCTAAATTATCATTCTTTTTATCAAAAGTTAATATAATTTTAATTATCATCATTTAATCACTAGTTACAAATCTATCACCAATAATAAATCTCCAAAAAATCCACGTAAAGTGAATCACTGAAGTCAACGTGGTGAAATGACGGATTTGCATATCGATTGTGGACTTGCAAATATAGTGAGTGCAATGCGGTATATATATTAAGGGAACTATAAATTTGCTGAATTCTTCACTTCTTTGGATGTAAGGTCTGTCGCCAAAATCACAATGCAATTAGCTTGGTATTATTGGAATATAAAGAGTATACCTTTCCTGATGGAAAAATCAAGGGAAAGCCCGAAAAACAAATCGGACTTGTCCGTTGAGTCGACCAATTCCTTTATGCGTCCTCAATCAAGAATAATTTCTTCCGTTTTAAGCCGGATCAAAAGTCTCCGACCAAATGTAGAGCTAGTTGTAGAGTCAATTGCAAAACAGGTTGCAGAGTCAATTGCTGCAGAGCCAATTGTTGCAGAACAAATTGCATATTTGGTTGAAGAATCAATTGCAGAGCAGGTTGCAGAGCCAATTGCAAAGCAGGTTGCAGAGCGGGTTGCAGAACTAATTGCAGAGCCGATTGCAGAGCAGGTTGCAGAGTCAATTGCTGCAGAGCCAATTGCAGAGCAGGTTGCAGAGCCGGTTGTTACAGAACCAATTGTAGATGCAGAGCCGATGGTTGCAGAGCCAATTGCAGAACCAGTTGCAGAGCTGGTTGTTGCAGAGTCAATTGCAGAATAAGTTGCAGAGTCAATTGCAGAACTGGTAGCAGAGCTGGTTGTTGCAGAACCAATTGCAGAGTCAATTGCAGGACTGATTGCAGAGTCAATTGCAGAACTGATTGCAGAGTCGGTTATTGCAGAACCAATTGCAGAGTCAATTGCAGAACTGGTTACGGAGCCAATTAAAGAGCTACCGAGGCCTGTGTATACACAGTTTCCTTAAAACAGATTCATCCTCCTCTGATAGGGTGCTTGCGAGGTTTAGCAGGACGTCTATTTCCCAGGATACAACGACAAAACCACAGACTCCAACAAGCACAAGTAGTCCTCGGCAAACTGAACGAACACTTGAACGCTATCTCTGTGGGGTTGGAAAACAGAGAGCTCTCTCCTCCTTGAGTTCGCAATCATGTCTTCTTTTATAGAGGAGACCTATTAATGGTGAAATCGAAAGGTTAACCATAATGTCGCCCTGATTCGTTTAATCTACGTGAATCGAAAGGTCAGCCATAATGCTGCCTTGATTCAATTAATCTACCATTAATCCATCAATCTCTGACCATTTATGTCAGAGTTTTAATGCGAACTTTACACAGTTCCACGCGAAAGATGGCGGAACGTCTTCTCCATCTTTCCGTTTTATCGATCAACAAGTTTAAAAGGATGGCAGAACGTCTTCTTCATCCTTTCTTCACATTTCCATAATTTCCATTCAAATTCCAACAATCCCCCACATGAATGGAAATTGATGCATGATAGCCTTCAGCGGTTAAGTCCAGCATAGGATAGGTAGGTTTGACCCTTTGAACCTTCCCTTGTGCAAGTATGTTTGCATACTGGTAGATTAGTAGACGCGATGTCCTTGAACTATTCGACCGTTTATGTAAGCATGGACGTACATCACACTGGAATCTCCCTAATGTAGTTCAGTTCTCATGAGTGTGTTCGTTAGGCCATGAACACGCCTGGTTCTGCGAGAAGGTATAAGAATTGTGCCTTTAATTCTCTTCGAAGCGGCCTCACTTCTTTCTCGCATATGTGATCTCTTGAGAGTATTCCCACTACTCTTCTGGATTATTAAAAGTCGTATGCTTAACCTTCATCCTTTCACTGTTTCTTGGGTCATACCCTCTCACAGTGAGCTTACTTAGTCAGTGCAGTTAGGTTGTCCCTTTGAACCTAGTTCTTGGGATCTCCAGTCAGCATAGGTTGGGTTTCCATTGCACCAACATTTCTTATCGGCATCGTCATTAACCCCATCCTCAATGATGAGCTTGCAACTAACTCTCGATTTAACCCTTTGGTTAGCGGATCCGCTAAGTTATCTTTTGACTTTACATAGTCAACAGTGATAACACCCGATGAGAGTAGTTGTCTAATGGTATTATGTCTACGATGTATATATCTAGACTTACCATTATACAGATGGCTCTGTGCTCGGCCAATTGCCGATTGACTATCGCAATGTATGCATATTGCCGGCACAGGTTTCGGCCATCTAGGAACATCTTCTAAGAAATATCGTAGTCATTCAGCCTCTTCACCACATTTGTCAAGAGCTACAAATTTAGATTCCATCGTGGATCTGGTTATAACGGTTTACTTAGAAGATTTCCAAGAAATGGTTGTACCTCCCAAAGTGAATACATATCCACTTGTAGACTTTGAGTCTTTTATTTCGGATATCCAACTTGCATCGCTGT
This sequence comes from Wurfbainia villosa, assembly GCA_025175895.1. NCBI lineage: Eukaryota > Viridiplantae > Streptophyta > Magnoliopsida > Zingiberales > Zingiberaceae > Wurfbainia > Wurfbainia villosa. Next base: position 6,286,724 of record CM046005.1, read on the forward strand.
ATCCTTCGATTACAGCAGGATATCTTGTATAGTGCAGTCCATGATTACGAGTGTAACGTAGATACCGTAGTATTATAGTTATCCCTTTCCAGTGCTCAACACCTGGATTACTTGTAAATCTGCTCAATTTACTCACTGCATAGGCCAAGTCTGATCGTGTACAACTCATTAAGTACATCAGACTTCCAATTATCCTGGAGTACTCTACCTGAGAGATACTCTCTCCTTGATTTTTCGATAGATGTTGACTCATATCTATCGGAGTCCGTGCCAATGCAGTATCACTCTTGGTAAATTTTTCAAGAATCTTATCCACATAATGAGACTGACTTAAGACAAGTCCTTCTGACGTTCTAAGAATTTTAATTCCAAGAATCACATCAGCAAGACCCATGTCTCTCATGTCAAATCTTGAGTTCAACATAACTTTAGTGGATTTAATTATCTTATCATTGCTCCCAATGATAAGTATGTCATCTACATAAAGACATAAAATGACTAAGCCATCTTTCGTGTCTTTACTGTAAATGCATTTATCACTCTCATTGATTTTAAATCCATTGTCAAGCATGATACTATCAAATTTCTCATGCCATTGCTTTGGAGCTTGTTTCAAGCTGTACAACGACTTGATCAATCTACATACCTTGGTTTCATGCCCCGGAGCAGAGAACCCTTCAGGTTGTTCCATGTAGATTTCCTCTTCTAAATCTCCATTTAGAAAGACAATTTTTACATCCATTTGATGTACTTCTAGATTCCATAGAGTGACAATCGCTAATAACACCCTAATGGACGTTATTCTTGATACCGGAGCATAGGTATCAAAATAGTAAAGGCCGCCACGTTGTCGGTAACCCATAATTACCAACCTTGCCTTGAACCTTTCTATCGTGCCTTCTGATTTCATTTTCTTCTTGAAAATCCACTTGTAGTCTAGTGCCTTACTTCCAGAAGAAAGATCCACCAGTTCCCAAGTATGATTTTGCAAGATTGATAAAATCTCAGATGCAATTGCCTCTTTCCATTGAGGTCCATCAGACGAGTTTACCGCTTCTGAGTAACTCTGGGGATCACTTTCCATCATGAATGTGAGAAAATCCGATCCAAAGGATTTCTCCACCCGAGCTCTCTTACTCCGTCTGAGCTCACCCTCAATTGGTTCATCCATTTCTTCTTGCTCTTGTCTTCCGTGTAGCCGTTTAGAAGAGCTAGCATCCTCTCGGGCCTTAAACGGAAGCACGTGCTCAAAGAATGAGGCATTTCTCGATTTAATAATTGAGTTCTTGTGTATCTCAGGAATTTGAGATCCAATCACAAGAAATCTATAAACCGCTATTATGTGCATATCCAATAAATATCACGATCAGTTTTTGGTCCGATCTTGATCCTTTTTGGATCCGACACCAAAACTTTGGCCAGACACCCCCACACTCGCAAGTATTTATAGGATGACTGTCTACCATTCCACAACTCATAAGAGCTCTTTTCTTTTTTCTTTCGGGCCACCTTATTTAAAAGGTAATTAGCTGTTAACACAGCTTCCCCCCACAAGTGCTCTGGTAGGCCAGAACTTAATAGTAGAGCATTCATCATCTTTTTCAGAGAACGATTCTTTCGCTCAGCAATCCCATTTTGCTGAGGCGAGTATGGAGCTGTTGTTTCGTGTCTGATACCATGTTCAACACACAAATCTGCGAACGGTGATACATATTCACCGACTCGGTCACTTCGAACCACCTTAATCTTTCTATTAAGTTGGTTTTCAATCTCATTCTTATAGAGAATAAATTTCTCTATAGCTTCATCTTTACTTTTGAGAAGATACACAATACAATATTTTGTGTTATCATCAACAAAAGTGATGAAGTACTTATTCCCACCTCGTGTCGGCGTCCCTTTTAGGTTACACACGTCGGTGTGGATTAGGCCGAGTGGCTCAGTGCTTCTTTCAACTTGTTGAAAGGATGACCGTGTCAATTTTGCTTCAACACAAGTCTCACACTTATGTTTTGGGTCAAGGTGGAATGTCGGTATGCTTCGCATGTTAATCAATCTACTCAACACATTGTAGTTAACATGTCCTAGTCTACCATGCCATAAACACGAAGACTCAAGCATATAAGTGGAAGAGTTTTCAACTTTATTAACTTTGGGCGTAATGGCCATTACACTTAGTTTAAACAACACATCAGTTATATAACCCTTCCCTACAAACATTCCATTCTTGGACAGCACAACTCTGTCCGACTCTAAGATAATGCGGAAGCCATGCTTGCTTAGCAACGATCCAAATACTAGATTTTTTCGAACTTCCGGAACACATAACACATTGTTCAGAGTGAGCTCCTTGCCCGAGGTCATCTTCAGCATTACTTTTCCTTGGCCCATAATGTCCGAGGTTGCCGAGTTCCCCATATACAGCTTCTCTCCATTAACTTCTTCAAAGTTGTGGAGTAGCTCCTTATTGCAGCACACGTGTCTGGTGGCAGCAATATCCAACCACCATTACCGAGGGTTTGAACCCACTAGGTTCAGCTCAGAGATTACCGCACATAGATCATCCTCCTCTAGCCCCTCGTTCAGGTTGGCCACCGGATTTTTCTTCGGCTTTCTGCACTCCGAAGATTTGTGACCGACTTTATCACAGTTGAAGCACTTTCCAGTAAACTTCTTTTTATTGACCCCTCCTTTGGGTCTCATTTTGGAAGACTTGAAATTCTTCTGTTTCGAGCTTTGACCGTGCTCGACAACGTTGGCTTTCACAGTAGCCTGAGAGAACATATTTCTCTCCGAACTTTTGTTGTCTTCCTCGATTCGAAGATGAACAATAAGTTCTTCCACATTCATCTCTTTCCGCTTGTGCTTCAGATAGTTCTTGAAGTCTTTCCAACCGGGCGGTAGCTTCTCTATGATCGCAGCCACTTGGAAAGTTTCACTCAGAACCATACCTTCCGAGTGAATCTCATGTAGAATCACTTGAAGCTCCTGAACTTGGCTGATCACCGTCTTGGAGTCTACCATCTTGTAGTCCAGGAATTGGCCTACGATGAACTTCTTGGCACCAACATCCTCCGTCTTGTATTTCTTGTCCAAGGACTCCCACAACTCCTTAGCCATTTTCTTCATGCTATACACAGCGTACAACAAGTCGGCAAGACAGTTGAGTATGTAGTTTCTACACAGAAACTCTGAGTGATTCCATGCCTCCACAATATTAAAGGTTTGTGCATCACTGCACTTCAGTACATTGGGAGGATCCTCGGTCAAGAACCGAGCCAGATTTAGCGTGGTCAGGTAAAAGAACATCTTCTGCTGCCACCGCTTGAAGTTCAACCCCGTGAACTTTTCTGGTTTCTCCCCATGATTGATTGGAACGCTACCAATCGGGGCAGAGGGAGCCATCACACGTTAAGTCTGTTGCATCTCAACTTCTTGTGCTGTGGCCATCTCAACAGACCGAATCTGTTTTAAGTTTGTTGGAATATAAAGAGTATACCTTTCCTGATGGAAAAACCAAGGGAAAGTCCGAAAAACAAATCGGACTTGTCTCTTGAGTCGACCAATTCCTTTATGCGTCCTCAATCAAGAATAATTTCATCCGTTTTAAGTCGGATCAAAAGTCTCCGGCCAATTGTAAAACGTGTTGTAGAGTCAATTGCAAAGCAGGTTGCAGAGTCAATTGCTGCAGAGCCAATTGTTACAGAGCAAATTGCAGATTTGGTTGCAGAACCAATTGCAGAGCAGGTTATAGAGCCAATTGCAAAGCAGGTTGCAGAGCGGGTTGTAGAACCAATTGTAGAGCCGATTACAGAGCAGGTTGTAGAGTCAATTGTTGCAGAGCAAGTTGCAGAGTCGGTTGTTGCAGAACCAATTGTAGATGCAGAGCCGGTGGTTGCAGAGCCAATTGCAGAACCAGTTGCAGAGCTGGTTGTTGCAGAGTCAATTGCAGAATCAGTTGCAGAGTCAATTGCAGAACTGGTAGCAGAGCCGGTTGTTGCAGAACCAATTGCAGAGTCAATTGCAGGACTGGTTGCAGAGTCAATTGCAGAACTGATTGTAGAGCCGGTTATTGCAGAACCAATTACAGAGTCAATTGCAGAACTGGTTACGGAGCCAATTAAAAAGATGTCGAGGCCTGTGTATATAATGTTTCCTTAAAACAGATTCGTCCTCCTCCGATAGAGTGCTTGCAAGGTTTAGCAGGACGTCTATTTCCCAAGATACAACGGCAAAACCGCGGACTCCAACAAGCACAAGTAGTCCTCGGCAAACTGAACGAACACTTGAACGTTATCACTGTGGGGTTGAAAAACAGAGAGCTCTCTCCTCCTTGAGTTCGCAATCATGTCTCCTTTTATAGAGGAGACCTATTAATGGTGGAATCGAAAGGTCAACCATAATGTCGCCCTGATTCGTTTAATCTATGTGAATCGAAAGGTCAGCCATAATGCTGCCTTGATTCAATTAATCTATCATTAATCCATCAATCTCTGACCATTTATGTCAGAGTTTTAATGCGAATTTTACACAGTTCGACGTGAAAGATGGCGGAACGTCTTCCCCATCTTTCCGTTTTATCGATCAACAAGTTTAAAAGGATGGCAGAACGTCTTCTTCATCCTTTCTTCACATTTCCATAATTTCCATTCAAATTCCAACAATCTCCCAAATGAATGGAAATTGATGCATGATAGCCTTCAGCGGTTAAGTCCAGCATAGGATAGGTAGGTTTGACCCTTTGAACCTTCCCTTGTGTAAGTATGTTTGCATACTGGTAGATTAGTAGACGCGATGTCCTTGAACTATTCGATCGTTTATGTAAGCATGGACGTACTTCACACTGGACTCTCCCTAATGTAGTTCAGTTCTCATGAGTGTGTTCGTTAGGCCATGAACACGCCTGGTTCTGCGAGAAGGTATAAGAATTGTGCCTTTAATTCTCTTCGAAGCGGCCTCACTTCTTTCTCGCATAGGTGATCTCTTGAGAGTATTCCCACTACTCTTCTGGATTATTAAAAGTTGTATGCTTAACCTTCATCCTTTCACTGTTTCTTGGGTCATACCCTCTCACAGTGAGCTTACTTAGTCAGTGCAGTTAGGTTGTGTTGGGAGTATGGGGAATACAATCAAAGTCCCACATTGGTAAGACATGGAAAAGATCATGTGCTTATAAGAAAAAAGATATCTCCATTGGTATGAGGCCTTTTGGGTAAAGCCCAAAAATAAAACCATGAGGGCTTGGGCCCAAAGTGGACAATATCATACCATTGTGGAGATATGTGGATCTTATATGCACTAACAATTGGTATCAGAGCCATGGTCCATGTCAAGCCATGAACCTCGAACGAAGGAAGTTGAGCTCCCACGTCCGGATCAAGAGAACCAGACATTAGGAAGGAAGTCTAGTTGGGTCGGGGGGACCGAACAACTGGCAGGAAGTCCTGGTGGGTTGAAGATCGGACATCAAGCAGAGAAAATCCTTCGAGGAGGGATAGGCTTGAGGGGGGGCCCAATGTGGTCCTTCGTTTGAGGGGGGGATTGTTGGGAGTATGGGGAATACAATCAAAGTCCCACATTGGTAAGACATGGAAAAGATCATGTGCTTATAAGAAAAAAGATATCTCCATTGGTATGAGGCCTTTTGGGTAAAGCCCAAAAATAAAACCATGAGGGCTTGGGCCCAAAGTGGACAATATCATACCATTGTGGAGATATGTGGATCTTATATGCACTAACAGGTTGTCCCTTTGAACCTAGTTCTTGGGATCTCCAGTCAGCATAGGTTGGGTTTCCATTGCACCAACATTTCTTATCGGCATCGTCATTAACCCCATCCTCAATGATGAGCTTGCAACTAACTCTCGATTTAACCCTTTGGTTAGTGGATCCGCTAAGTTATCTTTTGACTTTACATAGTCAACAGTGATAACACCCGATGAGAGTAGTTATCTAATGGTATTATGTCTACGACGTATATATCTAGACTTACCATTATACAGATGGCTCTGTGCTCGGCCAATTGCCGATTGACTATCGCAATGTATGCATATTGCCGGCACAGGTTTCGGCCATCTAGGAACATCTTCTAAGAAATGTCGTAGTCATTCAACCTCTTCACCACATTTGTCAAGAGCTACAAATTTAGATTCAATCGTGGATCTGGTTATAACGGTTTGCTTAGAAGATTTTCAAGAAATGGCTGCACCTCCCAAAGTGAATACATATCCACTTGTAGACTTTGAGTCTTTTATGTCGGATATCCAACTTGCATCACTGTATCCTTCGATTACTGCAGGATATCTTGTATAGTGCAGTCCATAATTACGAGTGTAACGTAGATACCGTAATATTCTAGTTATCCCTTTCCAGTGCTCAACACCTGGATTACTTGTAAATCTGCTCAATTTACTCACTGCATAGGCCAAGTCTGGTCGTGTACAACTCATTAAGTACATCAGACTTCTAATTATCCTGGAGTACTCTACCTGAGAGATACTCTCTCCTTGATTTTTCGATAGATGTTGACTCATATCTATCGGAGTCCGTGCCAATGCAGTATCACTCTTGGTAAATTTTTCAAGAATCTTATCCACATAATGGGACTGACTTAAGACAAGTCCTTCTGACGTTCTAAGAATTTTAATTCCAAGAATCACATCAGCAAGACCCATGTCTCTCATGTCAAATCTTGAGTTCAACATAACTTTAGTGGATTTAATTATCTTATCATTGCTCCCAATGATAAGTATGTCATCTACATAAAGACATAAAATGACTAAGCCATCTTTCGTGTCTTTACTGTAAATGCATTTATCACTCTCATTGATTTTAAATCCATTGTCCAGCATGATACTATCAAATTTCTCATGTCATTGCTTTGGAGCTTGTTTTAAGCCGTACAACGACTTGATCAATCTACATACCTTGGTTTCATGCCCCGGAGCAGAGAACCCTTCAGGTTGTTCCATGTAGATTTCCTCTTCTAAATCTCCATTTAGAAAGATAGTTTTTACATCCATTTGATGTACTTCTAAATTCCACAGAGTGACAATCGCTAATAACACCCTAATGGACGTTATTCTTGATACCGGAGGTTAGGTATCAAAATAGTCAAGGCCGCTACGTTGTCGGTAACCCTTAATTACCAACCTTACCTTGAACCTTTCTATCGTGCCTTCTGATTTCATTTTCTTCTTGAAAATCCACTTGCAGCCTAGTGCCTTACTTCCAGAAGGAAGATCCACCAGTTCCCAAGTATGATTTTGCAAGATTGATAAAATCTCAGATGCAATTGCCTCTTTCCATTGAGGTCCATCAGACGGGTTTACCGCTTCTGAGTAACTCTGGGGATCACTTTCCATCATGAATGTGAGAAAATCCGATCCAAAGGATTTCTCCACCCGAGCTCTCTTACTCCGTCTGAGCTCACCCTCAATTGGTTCATCCATTTCTTCTTGCTCTTGTCTTCCGTGTACCCGTTTAGAAGAGCTAGCATCCTCTCGGGCCTTAAACGGAAGCACGTGCTCAAAGAATGAGGCATTTCTCGATTTAATAATTGAGTTATTGTGTATCTCAGGAATTTGAGATCCAATCACAAGAAATCTATAGGCACTGCTATTATGTGCATATCCAATAAATATGCAGTCAACAGTTTTTGGTCCGATCTTGATCCTTTTTGGATCCGACACCAAAACTTTGGCCAGACACCCCCACACTCGCAAGTATTTATGGGATGACTGTCTACCATTCCACAACTCATAAGAGCTCTTTTCTTTTTTCTTTCGGGCCACCTTATTTAAAAGGTAATTAGCTGTTAACACAACTTCCCCCCACAAGTGCTCTGGTAGGCCAGAACTTAATAGTAGAGCATTCATCATCTTTTTCAGAGAACGATTCTTTCGCTCGTGATCCCATTTCTTTGAGGCAGTATGGAGCCGTTGTTTCGTGTCTGATACCATGTTCAGCACACAAATCTGCGAACGGTGATACATATTCACCGCCTCGGTCACTTCAAACCACCTTAATCTTTCTATTAAGTTGGTTTTCAACCTCATTCTTATAGAGAATAAATTTCTCTATAGATTCATCTTTACTTTTGAGAAGATACACAATACAATATTTTGTGTTATCATCAACAAAAGTGATGAAGTACTTATTCCCACCTCGTGTCGGTGTCCCTTTTAGGTCACACACATCGGTGTGGATTAGGCCGAGTGGCTCAGTGCTTCTTTCAACTTGTTGAAAGGATGACCGAGTCAATTTTGCTTCAACACAAGTCTCACACTTATGTTTTGGGTCAAGGTGAAATGTAGGTATGCTTCGCATGTTAATTAATCTACTCAACACATTGTAGTTAACATGTCCTAGTCTACCATGCCATAAACACGAAGACTCAAGCATATAAGTGGAAGAGTTTTCAACTTTATTAACTTTAGGCGTAATGGCCATTACACTTAGTTTAAACAACACATCAGTTACATAACCCTTCCCTATAAACATTCCATTCTTGGACAGCACAACTCTGTCCGACTCTAAGACAATGCGGAAGCCATGCTTGCTTAGCAACGATCCAGATACCAGATTCTTTCGAACTTCCGGAACATATAACACATTGTTCAGAGTGAGCTCCTTGCCCGAAGTCATCTTCAGCATTACTTTTCCTTGGCCCATAATGTCCGAGGTTGCCGAGTTCCCCATATACAGCTTCTCTCCATTAACTTCTTCAAAGTTGTGGAGTAGCTCCTTATTGCAGCACACGTGTCTGGTGGAATATCCAACCACCATTGCCGAGGGTTTGAACCCACTAGGTTCAGCTCGGAGATTACCGCACAGAGATCATCCTCCTCTAGCCCCTCATTCAGGTTGGCCTCCAGATTTTTCTTCGGCTTTCTGCACTCCGAAGATTTGTGACCGACTTTGTCACAGTTGAAGCACTTTCCAGTAAACTTTTTTTTATTGACCCCTCCTTTGGGTCTCATTTTGGAAGACTTGAAATTCTTCCGTTTCGAGCTTTGACCGTGCTCGACAATGTTGACTTTCACAGTAGCCTGAGAGAACATATTTCTCTCTGAACTTTTGTTGTCTTCCTCGATTTGAAGATGAACAATAAGTTCTTCCACATTCATCTCTTTCCGCTTGTGCTTCAGATAGTTCTTGAAGTCTTTCTAGCCGGGCGGTAGCTTCTCTATGATCGCAGACACCTGGAAAGTTTCACTCAAAACCATACCTTCTGAGTGAATCTCATGTAGAATCACTTGAAGCTCCTGAACTTGGCTGATCACCGTCTTGGAGTCTACCATCTTGTAGTCCAGGAATCGGCCTACGATGAACTTCTTGGCACCAACATCCTCCGTCTTGTATTTCTTGTCCAAGGACTCCCACAACTCCTTAGCCGTTTTCTTCATGCTATACACAGCGTACAGCGAGTCGGCAAGACAGTTGAGTATGTAGTTTCTACACAGAAACTCTGAGTGATTCCATGCCTCCACAATATTGAAGGTTTGTGCATCACTCGTACCCTCAGGTACATTGGGAGGATCCTCGGTCAAGAATCGAGCCAGATTTAGCATGGTCAGGTAAAAAAGCATCTTCTGCTGCCACCGCTTGAAGTTCAACCCCGTGAACTTTTCTGGTTTCTCCCCATGATTGATTGGAACGCTACCAATCGGGGCGGAGGGAGCAATCACACGTTGAGTCTGTTGCATCTCAACTTCTTGTGTTGTGGCCATCTCAACAGACCGAATCTATTTTAAGTTTGTTGGAATATAAAGAGTATACCTTTCCTGATGGAAAAACCAAGGGAAAGTTCGAAAAACAAATCGGACTTGTCTGTTGAGTCGATCAATTCCTTTATGCGTCCTCAATCAAGAATAATTTCTTCTGTTTTAAGGCGGATCAAAAGTCTCCGGCCAATTGTAGAGCTGGTTGTAGAGTCAATTGCAAAGCAGGTTGCAGAGTCAATTGCTGTAGAGCCAATTGTTGCAGAGCAAATTACAGATTTGGTTGCAGAACCAATTGCAGAGCAGGTTATAGAGCCAATTGTAAAGCAGGTTGCAGAGCGGATTGTAGAACCAATTGCAGAGCCGATTAAAGAGCAGGTTGCAAAGTCAATTGTTGCAGAGTCAATTGCAGAGCAGGTTGCAGAGTCGGTTATTGCAGAACCAATTGTAGATGCAGAGCCGGTGGTTGCAGAGCCAATTGCAGAACCAGTTGCAAAGCTGGTTGTTGAAGAGTCAATTGCAGAATTAGTTGCAGAGTCAATTGCAGAACTGGTAGCAGAGCCAGTTGTTGCAGAACCAATTGCAGAGTCAATTGCAGGACTAGTTGCAGAGTCAATTGCAGAACTGATTGCAGAGCCGATTATTGCAAAACCAATTGCAGAACTGGTTACGGAGCCAATTAAAAAGCTACCGAGGCCTGTGTATACACAGTTTCCTTAAAACAGATTCGTCCTCCTCCGATAGGGTGCTTGCGAGGTTTAGCAGGACGTCTATTTCCCTGGATACAACGGCAAAACTGCGGACTCCAACAAGCACAAGTAGTCCTCGGCAAACTGAACGAACACTTGAACGCTATCACAGTGGGGTTGGAAAACAGAGAGCTCTCTCCTCCTTGAGTTCTCAATCATGTCTCCTTTTATAGAGGAGACCTATTAATGGTGGAATCGAAAGGTCAACCATAATGTCGCCCTGATTCGTTTAATCTACGTGAATCGAAAGGTCAACCATAATACTGCCTTGATTCAATTAATCTACCATTAATCCATCAATCTCTGACCATTTATGTCAGAGTTTTAATGCGAACTTTACACAGTTCGACGCGAAAGATGGCGGAACGTCTTCCCCATCTTTCCGTTTTATTGATCAACAAGTTTAAAAGGATGGCAGAACGTCTTCTTCATCCTTTCTTCACATTTCCATAATTTCCATTCAAATTCCAACAATCCCCCACATGAATGGAAATTGATGCATGATATCCTTCAGCGGTTAAGTCCAGCATAGGATAGGTAGGTTTGACCCTTTGAACCTTCCCTTGTGCAAGTATGTTTGCATACTGGTAGATTAGTAGACGCGATGTCCTTGAACTATTCGACCGTTTATGTAAGCATGGACGTACTTCACACTGGACTCTCCCTAATGTAGTTCAGTTCTCATGAGTGTGTTCGTTAGGCCATGAACACGCCTGGTTCTGCGAGAAGGTATAAGAATTGTGCCTTTAATTCTCTTCGAAGCGGCCTCACTTCTTTCTCGCATAGGTGATCTCTTGAGAGTATTCCCACTACTCTTCTGGATTATTAAAAGTCGTATGCTTAACCTTCATCCTTTCACTGTTTCTTGGGTCATACCCTCTCACAGTGAGCTTACTTAGTCAGTGCAGTTAGGTTGTCCCTTTGAACCTAGTTCTTGGGATCTCCAGTCAGCATAGGTTGGGTTTCCATTGCACCAACATTTCTTATCGGCATCGTCATTAACCCCATCCTCAATGATGAGCTTGCAACTAACTCTCGATTTAATCCTTTGGTTAGCGGATCCGCTATGTTATCTTTTGACTTTACATAGTCAACAGTGATAACACCTGATGAGAGTAGTTGTCTAATGGTATTATGTCTACGACGTATATATCTAGACTTACCATTATACAGATGACTCTGTGCTCGGCCAATTCTTATCGACTATCGCATAATGTATGCATATTGCGGCCGCGAGTTTGGCCATCTAGGAACATCTTCTAAGAAATGTCGTAGCCATTCAACCTTTTCACCACATTTGTCAAGAGCTACAAATTCAGATTCAATCGTGGATCTGGTTATAACGGTTTGCTTAGAAGATTTCCAAGAAATGGCTGCACCTCCCAAAGTGAATACATATCCACTTGTAGACTTTTAGTCTTTTATGTTGGATATCCAACTTGCATCGCTGTATCCTTCGATTACAGCAGGATATCTTGTATAGTGCAGTCCATGATTACGAGTGTAACGTAGATACCGTAATATTCTAGTTATCCCTTTCCAGTGCTCAACACCTGGATTACTTGTAAATCTGCTCAATTTACTCACTGCATAGGCCAAGTCTGGTCGTGTACAACTCATTAAGTACATCAGACTTCCAATTATCCTGGAGTACTCTACCTGAGAGATACTCTCTCCTTGATTTTTCGATAGATGTTGACTCATATCTATCGGAGTCCGTGCCAATGCAGTATCACTCTTGGTAAATTTTTCAAGAATCTTATCCACATAATGAGACTGACTTAAGACAAGTCCTTCTGACGTTTTAAGAATTTTAATTCCAAGAATCACATCAGCAAGACCCATGTCTCTCATGTCAAATCTTGAGTTCAACATAACTTTAGTGGATTTAATTATCTTATCATTGCTCTCAATGATAAGTATGTCATCTACATAAAGACATAAAATGACTAAGCCATCTTTCGTGTCTTTACTGTAAATGCATTTATCACTCTCATTGATTTTAAATCCACTGTCCAACATGATACTATCAAATTTCTCATGCCATTGCTTTGGAGCTTGTTTCAAGCCGTACAACGACTTGATCAATCTACATACCTTGGTTTCATGCCCCGGAGCAGAGAACCCTTCAGGTTGTTCCATGTAGATTTCCTCTTCTAAATCTCCATTTAGAAAGACAGTTTTTACATCCATTTGATGTACTTCTAGATTCCACAGAGTGACAATCGCTAATAACACTCTAATGAACGTTATTCTTGATACCGGAGCATAGGTATCAAAATAGTCAAGGCCGTCACGTTGTCGGTAACCCTTAATTACCAACCTTGCCTTGAACCTTTCTATCGTGCCTTCTGATTTCATTTTCTTCTTGAAAATCTACTTGCAACCTAGTGCCTTACTTCCAGAAGGAAGATCCACCAGTTCCCAAGTATGATTTTGCAAGATTGATAAAATCTCAGATGCAATTGCCTCTTTCCATTGAGGTCCATCAGACGAGTTTACCGCTTCTGAGTAACTCTGGGGATCACTTTCCATCATGAATGTGAGAAAATCCGATCCAAAGGATTTCTCCACCCGAGCTCTCTTACTCCGTCTGAGCTCACCCTCAATTGGTTCATCCATTTCTTCTTGCTCTTGTCTTCCGTGTACCCGTTTAGAAGAGCTAGCATCCTCTCGGGCCTTAAACGGAAGCACGTGCTCAAAGAATGAGGCATTTCTCGATTTAATAATTGAGTTATTGTGTATCTCAGGAATTTGAGATCCAATCACAAGAAATCTATAGGCACTGCTATTATGTGCATATCCAATAAATATGCAGTCAACAGTTTTTGGTCCAATCTTGATCCTTTTTGGATCCGACACCAAAACTTTGGCCAGACACCCCCACACTCGCAAGTATTTATAGGATGACTGTCTACCATTCCACAACTCATAAGAGCTCTTTTCTTTTTTCTTTCGGGCCACCTTATTTAAAAGGTAATTAGCTGTTAACACAGCTTCCCCCCACAAGTGCTCTGGTAGGTCAGAACTTAATAGTAGAGCATTCATCATCTCTTTCAGAGAACGATTCTTTCGCTCAGCAATCCCATTTTGCTGAGGCGAGTATGGAGCCATTGTTTCGTGTCTGATACCATGTTCAACACACAAATCTGCGAACGGTGATACATATTCACCGCCTCGGTCACTTCGAACCACCTTAATCTTTCTATTAAGTTGGTTTTCAACCTCATTCTTATAGAGAATAAATTTCTCTATAGATTCATCTTTACTTTTGAGAAGATACACAATACAATATTTTGAGTTATCATCAACAAAAGTGATGAAGTACTTATTCCCACCTCATGTCGGTGTCCCTTTTAGGTCACACACGTCGGTGTGGATTAGGCCGAGTGGCTCAGTGCTTCTTTCAACTTGTTGAAAGGATGACCGTGTCAATTTTGCTTCAACACATGTCTCACACTTATGTTTTGGGTCAAGGTGAAATGTAGGTATGCTTCGCATGTTAATCAATCTACTCAACACATTGTAGTTAACATGTCCTAGTCTACCATGCCATAAACACGAAGACTCAAGCATATAAGTGGAAGAGTTTTCAACTTTATTAACTTTGGGCGTATCCAACCACCATTGCCGAGGGTTTGAACCCACTAGGATCAGCTCGGAGATTACCGCACAGAGATCATTCTCCTCTAGCCCCTCGTTCAGGTTGGCCTCCGGATTTTTCTTCGGCTTTCTGCACTCCGAAGATTTGTGAACGACTTTGTCACAGTTGAAGCACTTTCTAGTAAACTTCTTTTTATTGACCCCTCCTTTGGGTCTCATTTTGGAAGACTTGAAATTCTTCCGTTTCGAGCTTTGACCGTGCTCGACAACGTTGGCTTTCACAGTAGCCTGAGAGAACATATTTCTCTCCGAACTTTTGTTGTCTTCCTCGATTCGAAGACGGACAATAAGTTCTTCCACATTCATCTCTTTCCGCTTGTGCTTCAGATAGTTCTTGAAGTCTTTCCAACCGGGAAGTAGCTTCTCTATGATCGCAGCCACCTGGAAAGTTTCACTCAGAACCATACCTTCCGAGTTAATCTCATGTAGAATCACTTGAAGCTCCTGAACTTGACTGATCACCGTCTTGGAGTCTACCATCTTGTAGTCTAGGAATCGGCCTACGATGAACTTCTTGGCACCAACATCCTCCGTCTTGTATTTCTTGTCCAAGGACTCCCACAACTCCTTAGCCGTTTTCTTCATGCTATACACAGCGTACAGCGAGTCGGCAAGACAGTTGAGTATGTAGTTTCTACACAGAAACTCTGAGTGATTCCATGCCTCCACAATATTGAAGGTTTGTGCATCACTCGTACCCTCAGGTACATTGGGAGGATCCTCGGTCAAGAATCGAGCCAGATTTAGCGTGGTCAGGTAAAAGAGCATCTTCTGCTTCCACCGCTTGAAGTTCAACCCCGTGAACTTTTCTGGTTTCTCCCCATGATTGATTGGAACGCTACCAATCGGGGCGGAGTGTCACGCCCCGAGAGCATGCCGAACCGAAAATCAAACGGACAACACCTCCCCCATACGTGGCAACATTTCGGGTTAATACAAGGCCCGTAGGCCACAACAATAACAACATATATACATATATCAAATCAACAACTACACAAAAACACAGCGGAAACATACCACAACAATACACATCCTACACATGCATATCGGTATGACTAACACATCACGACAATACAAAACTTCGTCAAAAATCCGAATATACATGTACATCAGCGAAAATACCGAATACATAACACGACGGACGGAAGGCCCAAAACCAAAACACGGGAGCCTCGGAGGTGAGATGAGACGATGTCAACCGGCGGTGCCCCAAGCTGCCACGAAGTCTTCTACCTGTTACCTGGGCGACAGAATACCCAGGGTCCGTGGGGGGTGGTGAGTAAAACTCAGCAGGTAATCAGAGAAAACATGTATATATGTAATATCACATGTATTTCAATGACATATCTAGATGTACAACAGGTATATCAGCATAGTATATAAATACAAGCATATACCGTCTAACTGAAATGAATAACATAAGCGGACATATATACTCGTTCGCTGCTACTGATCCAACTTTGAATATATATCCAACATATATATATATAACAGGAAGAGTAAATCAACTCAAAATATACTCTAGCTACAGGTCAAGGTTCCTAGTGGTCTGTCCAACACATACCAATATCCGACTCAATCGTATAACAAATGTAAGAGACATGCATGAATATGATGTCCACCCAAATGCAGCAAACATAGTACACAATAATCATATATATATAGACTGTATCCATATATATATTAATCTCAACCATCCATATATATATATATATATATATATATATATATATATATATATATATATATACATGCATATATGTATATATATATGGTAATATGCAAAGCGCCATCAGATACGACAATGCGGCATGCATGGTCATATCGGCTCACCCTAAAGCTACCACGACCCCAGTGTGGCCTCGGTGGCTCGAGCATGACAACTGTCCCAACTCAACACCAACCACTACTCTCGAGTGGCCGAGTGGGCAGTATGATCGAGTAGCATATAAGCGTAAAGAGCAAGCTACACGATGAGGGTCCCTGCTATTGGTCACTCCGACAGTCACTACCCATGAGTGGTCGAGTACCACACACGCAAGACTACGACACGCAAATCCAACTACCACCGTCTATAGTGGTAGAGTGCGGCACCTCAATGCTCTGCCCTCACACCAGTTACTCCTCCTATGAGTAACCATGGAGGCAGGATGACTGGCGACCCTCTCAACCACAAGGGAGACCTCATCGCCAGCGTGCATGTAAATGCATGAATGCAATGTCTCACATACAGACATCCACCATAGACTCTCTATTCTACAGAGAATTATACTAGCCAGATCAACGCACTCTCTATCCTGCAGAGAGTCGTACTCAACGGATCATGATACTCTCTATCCTGTAGAGAGTCATACCAATCTAATCGACGCACTCTCCATCCTGAAGAGAGTCGGAATCGACTGAGGGACACACTCTCTATCCTGTAGAGAGTCGTACTCATCTGATTATAATAAGCTAGGACCACCGGTCCGTAGCGATACCCTAAGTATCATTCCTCTGACCATTTACACAACACATGTTCGGTGGTAACATACAACCTAAGGGTACTAGAACTAACCCTAGGTTAAAGACATTATTTACCTACGGATGACCTTTTTGCCCAATGTGCAATCAGGTTGTCATCCGGACTTTACTACTTGCACTTAACTTAAACAAATTCTAAGTTACTTACATCACCTATATATATACTCCTAATCATGATAAAATAAACATGATATCAACAATGGAGTTAATAGCCGATGGTAGAAGATCAAGCATACGATAAAAAGAACATGATCAAGGTAATATGAACACCTAACATGCTCATATCAATGACTAAATCTGAATGAAAAACAACTACCCGGACCAGGTAGGAAATTACCCACCTGCTAGGAAGCTCATGTTGACGGTCTCCGCCTCCAAGATCTCTACCTCGAATCCAATATCTGAAACGGTAGAATCCAATATAACCACATGCTAGCATAATTAAATTGTAGGAATAAGAATCTAAACCAATCTTAATCCCCGATTAATTAACCAAATCCCACATGGCATAACCTCATTCCATATCATCATACTAATTAAGCATTCATATTAAACCATATACCGGTTCACTTATAAAAATGCACAAATTCTTCGGCAATTATTTAGCTGTAAATCACTTACCTAGTCCAGCTAAATCACAAAACCTCCTGATCCAATAGTACAGTATAAACTCCAAATCAATAGCCGAACTGGAAGTAGCATCTCCTAAATCTCATATCACTTATCACCTGCAAACACACCATAGATAAATTTTCAAATTCCAATCCACAGCTACCAAGATCAACCAGGTCAACAAGCCATAATTGGGAAAACCCTATAATTCCATATTGTATTAGTAGCTTACCTTACAATCCGACCCATACCAGTTCGTTGACACGGTTGTGCACCAACCCCTTTCACCGGCTCGATTCTCGTCCATATCGATAGATCGAGCTCAAGGTGATCCGCACAACAACAACTCACGACAAGGCATCATATGGATCTGTCGCCCGCTGTGAACGAAGACACAATCGGCTGTGAATGGCTGCCCACCCAAATCGAACACTCAGAGATCTCTCGGCCGGAGGAATCCATAACATCCTACAACAGGGGCGGCTGGAGGCTCTGGCTTCCAATGGGTTGATTATCGAAGAGCGAATCACCCGGTACGAGGCGGCGATGGGGTGGTCGTGGTTCCAACTTCGCGGCGGCAACGGCGGCAGGTGAAGAGATCGGCGAAGATAAAGCGACGATCGACTTGTCAGCGGAGATCGGTGGATGAGCAAGCGGCCCGGCGGTGAAGGCGGCAATCAACGGCAAGCGGTGTGGCGACGGTGGAGAGAAGGTCGACGATGAGTTTTCTCGGTGGTCGCACGGGGCAACAACACCGGCGAGATCCAGCGCAGATGAAAACTCGGGCACGCAGGCGCGGCGGCAACAGCCGCGATGTCCGTCGTGGTCGGCGCGAGGCGATGGTGGAGGCGCGGCGGCGATCCTTCACGGTGGCAAGGTTTGGTCGACTTGGGCGACGACGATGGATCGTCTTTCCGACGAGGCAAGCGGCAGTGGGCGGCAGTTGATCCACTCGCGGTGGCAGAGGCGATGGCGTGGCGACGCGTGAGGGAGAAGGCGGCTGCGTGTGGGAGGGGCTAGATCCGGCGAAGATGAAATGGGGATCGGCTGGATTGGGCGGCGGCACGGGTGGAGAACTCGAGAGGGGGAAGAAGACGACGCGATCGGAAGGAAAAGAGCAGTCGCGGAGAAAAAGAAACCGACGGGAATGAGAAGTCGCGAAAGGGAATCGATTTAATCAAGCCATTGAAGATAGTCTAAACAGGCTTTACAAAAGCCTGTTTGCTTTATCCCCATGAAATATCTATAAGACCTCCGTTTAAATCCAGAAAAATTTCTAAAATTCTTGTAAAAATTCCATAGGATGTTTTATCAATTACCGAGGAATATTCTTATTTTTATTTTATTTTTTTCGGTATTTTACATTCTCCCCCACTTATAAAAATTTGGTCCCCAAATTTCGTACTAACATGCAAAAATTTACTTCAAGCAAGTTTCCGAAAGGACCACATACCTTCCTCAAGTGACCAGATTAGACCATCGAGCTCAGATAGTATCTTCCAGCTCCCACTACTGTCGCTCCTTGCGACTCAGGCTCCACCCTGGAATCACCTCGTAAGTTGCATTAGACTGAGGTAGAATCGGAACCTTTTACAGTACATGGTCAGATCGCGGCACGTATTTCCTCAGCATATAAACATGAAATACGTTATGAACACCCGCAAGTGTCGGAGGTAAAGCCAGCCGATCAGCTACACCTCTATAATCACGACACAAGATCTGAATAGATCCTCCAACATCTAAATGATACACTCAGTCTGTTCATCTGTTTGCGGATGAAACGTTGCACTAAGCCGAAGCTCTATGCCCATAATCTGGTGCAGACTCTGCTAAAAATCACGAGGTAAAATCGCAAATCTCTATCCGATATGGTACTTAAAAGTATCTCACGCAATCTAATAATCTTTCGGTAATACAACGCTGTCGTATGGTCCAACGAGTACGACCCACGAGTAGGAAGGAAATGAGATGATTTGGTCAGTTGATCCACAATCACCCAAATCGCATCACGTCCTTTACGGGTTCTAGGCAATCCCGTAACACAATCAATCGTGATATGGTCCCACTTCTATTCCGGAATCGAAATTTTCTAGAGCAATCCCGTGAGTTTCTGATGTTCCGCCTTCACCTACTGGCATACTAAACATCGAGCAGCCAATATGTGATATCTCTCTTCGTACCATTCCATCAGTATAAACGTTTCCACTCTCGGTACATCTGAGTACCACCAAGGTATATAGCAAATCTCGAACGATGTGCTTCCTATAGCAACTCTTCCTTAACCGGATGCGTGTCCAGAACACACTATCCTTATCAGAGACGGAGAGAATTATCTTCTCAAAAGAGAAGTCCATCTATCGTCCAAAAATTCCACTCCACCATGCATTCTGTAAGTGCATGGGAGGCTATAGCGATCAACTCTCGCAATTTACAACTATTCGCGTTCCAGCAACTCCATTGTAGCTACCTAGTAGCTTGTTAAATTCAATGAGCACCTCTGCTCCATACATCCCCTTTGTCAAACTAATATGTGGTATAGTAATGCTAAGACATTCTATCCACATCTACGGAATTAACCAAAACATACAAAGAAAACCACCATCTACAGTGGTCGAGTGCGCGACTCCAACTACCACAATCAACAGTGGTCAAGTTCTAACTCCAACAACTACAAAGGATCCAATCGTGTTCAAGATACACGATTCTCAAATCCAGTGACGACTAAATCGTTAATGAATTTAACAACTTAATCACAACTTGTAAAATTCATACTAAGTATGAAATTATCGTCTCCACACACCTGCATCTCATTTACTCTAAGCTGACGATATAATAATCATCTCAACGACAATGATAATTGTATGACATCATGTCACTACAATATCAACACTCCAGTCGTAAATCAACCCTAGAATATACGCAAGTGTCGTTAGCTGATCTAAATAGATCATTTATCCACAATGAAGGATATTCATTTAAAACAACTACTGTATTCATCATCGATAATCGATGCATAATTTCAAAGGTTTATCCCTCTTTTTCAACAAAGAGTTCCGGATCTTCTCAAGGAGGAATACTGGGATAGATAAATATCCCCTCCAATATCTCCTATAATCGCAACTCACATTCTTCCAATTTCTATAGTGTTTAACTGGTAGCATTACTGAGACCAATTAAATTATCACTCGGTATAGGATCTTCGATACCGGACTATTTTTGCAATCATTTCGAACACCTACTCCACTTGCCTAAGCAACGGCAAGCCTTGGAGTTCATCCGAAATTACATCCGAATACTCTCAGATTATACGCACCTCCGAGAGCATATCGTACCATACTTCCGACAATTTGACCATCCGTAAGGATATGTCCACAGTAAAAGTATGACTATCAGAGTCTAAGGGCATCCCTTGACTTCTTAATTGTTGATTCTCATCTCACCTGATGATAGAGATACCACCGACCCACAAGTCGATGTAAAGGACCCTTCTAATCCAACTGAGAATGTTCTAGATACAGATACCTGTAACCACAAGCATCTCTCAACATATTAACTCAGAGGGTAAAACTAGAGTAATACCCTGAACGATGAAATATCTGTCGATCCGATCCCAAAGGCTCCATGCAGGTCTCGGCCTTTCTCCGAAGAGAATAAGATCAGATCCAACAGTCCGCGAAAATTCGATCGCATTTCTGCGATGAATGATCCGAGGATTTTTCCTAGATCATCCGATCCCGTCACTAAATCCTACCAGCTGCAATTGTAGGATATCAAATAGATACGACCATCGTCGTATACTCTCTCTTCTGTACTAATCAAATCATATCTGGGGGTAACTGTTGTATCTTCTAAGATGTCTTACGGCCGCTTCGCGGCCGATCTTCTTTGAAGGGTAGTATCAAGGAACTTCGACCACGTCTGAGGTAGTAGGTTGTTGCTGTTGAGATAACCCAATCTTCTGTGTTGATCTCTGCTGTCGAGACGGTGCATCATCCTCCTGGAACGCCATTGGTAGTCTTCAACTGAATCTTCAAGGTACACCTCCACTGTACTGGTTGCTCATAAATAGCAACAGCTGAACTGCTCCAATAGATATTCTGGCTTCACGTGTATTCATGATCTGCACTGCACGCACACAATCCCTTCGGAGTCTTTGTTCTGATTTTTGCTGATATCCACAAGAACCTTCTGATGATCTGCGATTGGTCTTCTATAATCGGAAAATAGCTCAAAGCCTATAACTCTGATCTTCCTCCTTCTATCCAATAGTCGGAGACTTCTGACTCTAATCAGTTGACCTGCAATAGTTGTCTACCGGTCTCCAACTCTTAAACTCTTGTACGGAGTCATTTTTAAACTCCCGTCTCAATCCAACGTCTCTAGGATCCGGAAGACCGACATCCCAATCCAACTATAAGCCAATAACTCTGGGTGGCTTAAATCATTCATTCATCTTCTTAAGCTATTAGGTGGTAGTAACCTCTGCAAGTCTCACGACTCTGCACAGTACACTATTACTAACCGATCGCCCTTTCCGGAAGCTCAAGAATTCCTTACAATGTGTCACTAAAAGTGACCCAGGGAAATATTCTCTTTCAACATCACTAAACCAGTATCAAGTGATGTTTTACTTCCCGAAGGTCATTTCCTGCATTTATCACCAAATACCGACTTGATCCCGATACTGGTATGCAAACAACTCTTCTTTCTCGGTATAACATGAGTTAAGTACTCAAAAGTACTCTCAAAGTTATACATCTCAGTACGACCAACCCAAGGATAAAATCCCTATGAAACACCGTACTCTAGCCTTCCACTATCTGCATCAAGAATAGTCTACAAGTCTGTTCATTACCCACAGGTAATGATTCGACTAGCACAGTTAGTGGAAATCTCTAAGATTGTAGTCTCTGATTTTCATAATAAATGTGATGACTTGGCCCCTATTTTCCAACTCGGTATCAGTCGGCACTCAGAGGTAAATCACCTCCTCGACACAGGTTCAAGACTCACAGACTCAACAGGTCGATTCCGTGGTCAACCCATATCACGGTTGCGAACAATAACCAACAAACCATAGGTTATTCCCTGGTATAAGCATCTAAATGCATAGCCAACATAACCAAGAGTATAAACCCTAAAGGTCACTCCGATTGGTCGCCTCGGTGGACGACCCCTACTTCAAGTCTACACAGGTGTCATAACTCTATTGTATACACCTACTGATCAAGTTTAGATAAATATCTACTAAACCAGAAGTTATCAGGAATTCTTACCTCGTGGCCGCTGAGCTCGCCGCCCATCTCATCTCGTAAAATCAAAACCGAATAAATCGACTCCCGAGAATCCAAGACTCGACTCAAAAATAACATAATATGGCATCGCAGAACCTTGGGCTCTGATACCACTAAAGTTGTCACGCCTCGAGAGCATGCCGAACCGAAAATCAAACGGACAGCACCTCCCCTGTACGTGGCAACATTTCGGGTTAATACAAGGCCCGTAGGCCACAACAATAACAACATATATACATATATCAAATCAACAACTACACAAAAATACAGCGGAAACATACCACAACAATACACATCCTACACATGCATACCGGTATGACTAACACATCACGACAATACAAAACTTCGTCAAAAATCCGAATATACATGTACATCAGCGAAAATACCGAATACATAACACGGCGGACGGAAGGCCCAAAACCAAAACATGGGAGCCTGAGGTGAGATGAGACGATGTCGGTGCCCAAGCCGCCACGGTCTTCTACTGCACAGGCATGTAATACCTGTGGTCCGTGGGGGGTGGTGAGTAAAACTCAGCAGGTAATCAGAGAAAACATGTATATATGTAATATCACATGTATTTCAATGACATATCTAGATGTACAACAGGTATATCAGCATAGTATATAAATACAAGCATATACCGTCTAACTGAAATGAATAACATAAAATGCAGACATACTCAAGTTCACGCTTACTCTGATCCAACTCAATATATATCCAACATATATATATATAACAGAAGAGTAAATCAACTCAAAATATACTCAAGGTTCCTAGTGGTCTGTCCAACACATACCAATATCCGACTCAATCGTATAACAAATGTAAGAGACATGCATGAATATGATGTCCACCCAAATGCAGCAAACATAGTACAAACAAATGCAACATCACAATAATCATATATATATAGACTGTATCCATATATATATTAATCTCAACCATCCATATATATATATATATATATATATATATATATATATATATATATATATATATATATATATATATATATATATATATATATATATATATATATATATATATATATATATATATATGGTAATATGCAAAGCACCATCAGATACGGCAATGCGGCATGCATGGTCATGTCGGCTCACCCTAAAGCTACCACGACCCCAGTGTGGCCTCGGTGGCTCGAGCATGACAACTGTCCCAACTTAACACCAACCACTACTCTCGAGTGGCCGAGTGGGCAGTATGATCGAGTAGCATATAAGCGTAAAGAGCAAGCTACACGATGGGGGTCCCTGCTGTTGGTCACTCCGACAGTCACTACCCATGAGTGGTCGAGTACCACACACGCAGGACTACGACACGCAAATCCAACTACCACCGTCTATAGTGGTAGAGTGCGGCACCTCAATGCTCGCTTTCACACCGCTTACTCCTCCCATGAGTATGAGTAACGTGAGGCAGGATGACTAGCGACCCTCTCAACCATAAGGGAGACCTCGTCGCCAGCGTGCATGTAAATGCATGAATGCAATGTCTCACATACAGACATCCACCATAGACTCTCTATTCTACAGAGAATCATACTAGCCAGATCAACGCACTCTCTATCCTGCAGAGAGTCGTACTCAACTGATCATGATACTCTCTATCCTGTAGAGAGTCATACCAATCTAATCGACGCACTCTCCATCCTGAAGAGAGTCGGACTCGACTGAGGGACACACTCTCTATCCTGTAGAGAGTCGTACTCATCTGATTATAATAAGCTAGGACCACCGGTCCGTAGCGATACCCTAAGTATCATTCCTCTGACCATTTACACAACACATGTTCGGTGGTAACATACAACCTAAGGGTACTAGAACTAACCCTAGGTTAAAGACATTATTTACCTACGGATGACCTTTTTGCCCAATGTACAATCAGGTTGTCATCCGGACTTTACTACTTGCACTTAACTTAAACAAATTCTAAGTTACTTACATCACCTATATATATACTCCTAATCATGATAAAATAAACATGATATCAACAATGGAGTTAATAGCCGATGGTAGAAGATCAAGCATACGATAAAAAGAACATGATCAAGGTAATATGAACACCTAACATGCTCATATCAATGACTAAATCTGAATGAAAAACAACTACCCGGACCAGGTAGGAAATTACCCACCTGCTAGGAAGCTCATGTTGACGGTCTCCGCCTCCAAGATCTCTACCTCGAATCCAATATCTGAAACGGTAGAATCCAATATAACCACATGCTAGCATAATTAAATTGTAGGAATAAGAATCTAAACCAATCTTAATCCCCGATTAATTAACCAAATCCCACATGGCATAACCTCATTCCATATCATCATACTAATTAAGCATTCATATTAAACCATATACCGGTTCACTTATAAAAATGCACAAATTCTTGAATTATTTAGTCAGAAATCACTTACCTAGTCCAAATAAATCACAAAACCTCCCGATCCATATAGTACAAGATAAACTCCAAATCAATAGAATCGAAGTAGCATCTCCTAAATCTCATATCACTTATCACCGCAAACACACCATAGATAAATTTTCAAATTCCAATCCACACTACCAAGATCAACCAGTCAACAAGCCATAATTGGGAAAACCCTATAATTCCATATTGTATTAGTAGCTTACCTTACAATCCGACCCATACGATTCGTTGACACGGTTCTTTGCACCAACCCCTTTCACGGCTCGATTCTACATCGTATATCGATAGATCAAGCTCAAGGTGATCCGCAACAACACCTCACGACAAGGCATCATATGGATCCGCCGTCACGTAACGAAGACACACCTACTGTGAATGGTCGCCACCCAAATCGAACACTCAGAGATCTTCTACGGAGGAATCCATAACATCCTACAACAGGGGCTACCGAGGCTCGCTTCCAACGGTCGATTATCGAAGGGCAAATCACCACCGACGAGGCAAAGCGGCGATGGGTGGTGGCTGTGGTTCCAACTCGCACAAGAACGGCGAGGTGACGGGCGATAGTGCGGCGGCGACATAAAGAAGCTCGAATAGAGATCGAGCGAAGATAAAACGACGATCGACTAGGTCGTGAGATCGGATCGATGAGCACCGACGATGAAGAGGCGGCCATCAACGCAAGCGGTGTGGCGACGGTGGAGAGAAGGTCGACCGCGCAACACCGCGAGATCCTCGCGCAGATGAAAACTAGGGCACGGGCGCGCGACGGGCAACAAAGGTCCGCCGTGGTCGGGCCGCGAGGGAGAGGCGATGGTGGAGGCGCGCGACGGGGCAACAGATCCTTCACGGTGGCAAGGTTTGGTCTACGGCGACGACGATGGATCGCCTTGCCGACGAGGCAAGCGGCAATGGGCGGCAGCTTGATCCACTCGCGGTGGCGGGCGATGGCGTGGCGACGCGAGGGAGAAGGCGGTCCGCGTGCGGAGGGGCTAGATCCGGCCAAGATGAAATGGGGATCTACCGGATCGGCGGCGACGGTGGAGAACTCGAGAGGGGAAGAAGACGACGCGATCGGAAGGAAAAGAGCAGTCGCGGAGAAAAAGAAACCGACGGGAATGAGAAGTCGCGAAAGGGAATCGATTTAATCAAGCCATTGAAGATAGTCTAAATAGGCTTTACAAAAGCCTGTTTGCTTTATCCCCATGAAATATCTATAAGACCTCCGTTTAAATCCAGAAAAATTTCTAAAATTCTTGTAAAAATTCCATAGGATGTTTTATCAATTACCGAGGAATATTCTTATTTTTATTTTATTTTTTTTTTCGGTATTTTACACGGAGGGAGCCATCACACGTTGAGTCTGTTGCATCTCAACTTCTTGTGTTGTGGCCATCTCAACAGACCGAATCTGTTTTAAGTTTGTTGGAATATAAAGAGTATACCTTTCCTGATGGAAAAACCAAGGGAAAGTCCGAAAAACAAATCGGACTTGTCTGTTGAGTCGACCAATTCCTTTATGCGTCCTCAATCAAGAATAATTTCTTCCGTTTTAAGCCGGATCAAAAGTCTCCGGCCAATTGTAGAGCTGGTTGTAGAGTCAATTGCAAAGCAGGTTGCAGAGTCAATTGCTGCAAAGCCAATTGTTGCAGAGCAAATTGCAGATTTGGTTGCAGAACCAATTGCAGAGCAGGTTATAGAGTTAATTGCAATGCAGGTTGCAGAGCGGGTTGTAGAACCAATTGCAGAGCCGATTGCAGAGCAGGTTGTAGAGTCAATTGTTGCAGAGCCAATTGCAGAGCAGGTTGCAGAGTCGATTGTTGCAGAACCAATTGTAGATGCAGAGCCGGTGGTTGCAGAGCCAATTGCGGTAATCCGCAGAGCCGTTGTTGCAGAGCCAATCGCAATCGCCAGAGTCAATTGCGTAATCGTAGCAGAGCCGGCTGTTGCGTAACCAATTGCAGAGTCACCGCAGGATCGATTGCGAGTCAATCGCGAATCGATTGCAGAGTCGGTTATTGCAGAACCAATTGCAGAGTCAATTGCAGAACTGGTTACGGAGCCAATTAAACAGCTGCCGAGGCCTGTGTATACACAGTTTCCTTAAAACAGATTCGTCCTCCTCCGATAGGATGCTTGCGAGGTTTAGCAGGACGTCTATTCCCAGGATACAACGGCAAAACTGCGGACTCCAACAAGCACAAGTAGTCCTCGGCAAACTGAACGAACACTTGAGCGCTATCACTGTGGGGTTGGAAAACAGAGAGCTCTCTCCTCCTTGAGTTCGCAATCATGTCTCCTTTTATAGAGGAGACCTATTAATGGTGGAATCGAAAGGTCAACCATAATGTCGCCCTGATTCGTTTAATCTACGTGAATCGAAAGGTCAACCATAATGCTGCCTTGATTCAATTAATCTATCATTAATCCTTCAATCTCTGACCATTTATGTCAGAGTTTTAATGCGAACTTTACACGGTTCGACGCGAAAGATGGCGGAATGTCTTTTCCATCTTTCCGTTTTATCGATCAACAAATTTAAAAGGATGACAGAATGTCTTTTTCATCCTTTCTTCACATTTTCATAATTTCCATTCAAATTTCAACATATATCCCTTGTGTTATGATGATAAATTTACTTTTCCAATTGTACAGAGCTGATAGATAAGGAGGATATATATTCGCATAGCATCGAACCCTAATGAGCTTCTCAGTTTTGCTGATAAATTTGTTAGTGTTCCAGTAAGTGAGTGATGTTGTTACCTTTTTAAACCTTCAATTGAGTGGCTTCTACTCCAGTGCTATAACCTATTGAATGATTTTAACACAATAGACTAATCTAATCAAGATGCTAACTATGCATGTTTTCCGGTATTTGTTGGTAGAATAATTTGGTGTCCCTTTTTTCATTTTTTATTTTTGCCGTGACAGCTTCTGTGAGATTCATTTGGCTCTAAGCATGTGGCCAAAAGATTTCACGAGCCACATGCTATGGATAAACTAATAAAGTTAATACATCGTTGGGTAAATAGATTCTGTAAAATTCCTTTGAAATATTTATTAATGTAAAAAATGCCTTTGAATAAGTCAAGTACATCATCGGTTGGGTGTGGCAAGCTGATTTGATCGAGCAACTCAGACATCGATATAGGTATAAATAGATCACTAAAGTCTTGCCCTGGTCAAGTTTATAGGTTTGAATTCATTATTTAATTAAATTTAAAAAATAAACAAAAAATTAAGAGAAAAGTTTGAAAAATAAGGGAAATTTTAATAATTAAAAAAAAAATTAAATATTGATATTTGTGAACTCTTTTGCCATCCACATTTTTCATAAGGATCAAAATCAACCATTGTTATACTTATTCTTACCATATCATATGTCAGGTGGAGGTGAGTCTGGCTTGATTTTATTGTATCACTTGGAGATTATTATTATTATTATTATTATTATTATTATTATTATTATTATTATTTTGGATATGCATAATGTCAAATTAAATGAATAATATCCGTGCATAAAATATGTGAATTATGTTTGTTAATAAATCTTTTATTGAATTTTGTAAATAAACAAAGTTCTTAAAACGAATAAATAAGTATGCAGTGTTAAGCTTATTAATTAAGTAAACGAGTTTTAAAATGTAAAAGTTTCAAACAAATTTTGAATAAGAGATTGATACTATCTAAATAAATTAAACTTTAGCCAAATTTGGAACGATTTTAAATTTAAAAAGAAAGAACCAAGTCCAGTTTGAATGATTATTCCATCAGTTTGATGAATTTTAAGTTCGGTTTAGTTATGTGCTATCTTATAAAGCAAGATTGAACAATAGCTAGAGAGGTTGAGGTTGATAATGTTTGATTTGTTTATAGTGATTTTGAGCTGAAAGTTAAAACTTTATTTTTTAAAATAATATAATTTTGGTTCATGCGCTTATGGTCATTCACAATTGTCCTCTAAAATGTAATATTCTGAAATTGGAAACCTCTAATTTCAAGTACATCAATAAACATATAAATATTATAGAAGTAGCATACGTAGAGAGGTGCAAATTACATTGTGGGTTCACGTGCATTGCACGATGATTTTCTTATCTCCTCCTCCTAACGGATCACATGTGTAGGCGTGGACGCACGTGCATATGCGGGCGCGCACGCATATTTATCTATTCCTAATTTCAACGTATCGGACCGACCACTACAATTTAGCTTGCAATAGCATTTTAAATAGAGCTCTTTTTTTTTCCCCTTCATATTTTATTTTATCGACTAATTTAGTTTTGCCTTTTACCTTAAAAATTTTGAAACGTAAGTCCTTAAAAAAAAAAAAAAAGAGGATTCATGTCATTTTCCATTTTGAATTCAATTCGGCAATTTACCAAACACAACAGCTGAAGTTCGAAATTGTCCAAAACGCGCACTATAGTTTCAGAATTACCAAATCGCGCGCGTAATTCCCAAAATACCCCTCCCGCCAAACAGCGTTTTTAATGCAGAGATTCTGCATGCATCCGAGCCACATTTTCAAATCCCGAGCCATCCAAATGTCCTGTCCAAACGAGTCACCAAATTAGCGTTTTCGTGTCTTCAGCTTCCCGGAAATCTTCGAGCGAACAAAAAATTAGAAATTCTTAGACTCCAGTTTTCCTCCTGCGGCGTCATTCCGTTAGTTTTTGAGTTTTTGGATTTCGACGAGATGCTTCGAGATAATATGGTGTCGTCCTCTCATTTAACTAGAGTTTTACCTATTTCTTACTCGGTTGTAGGGTTTTCGTTGAAAGGCGTACATCTCATAATAGTTTTGTCTACCATTCATTATTGCAGAATGAGTCAAGCATCTGGTTCAACCTCTCCTTCACCGGCGAAGGTAAGTGTCGCATTCCTTGCTTTAGTCGAATATGAAGTATGTCATATGTTTAAAATGATTTTTCGGTTATGGTTTTGGAACGGTTTCAAATATTCAAATACAAATGGACGATCTTTTTCATGTGTATCTGAATTAGATAAATAGAGCTCTAAAGTTTTTTTAACAGGATTATTGCAAAGCATTGCGGAATCTCTAATTTGTTTTTTACAGTTACAAAATGAATGAAGGAATAAATCAGGTTTTTTAAATTTTGTATTTTCAAATTGTTAGGGAAATAATGAGTGTGCGAAGAAACTCCAATGAACCAGCGTTTTAGGCCACTTTATTGAATTTTTTGGAGGTCCATGTGCCAAAGGAAAGCAACGTCCATGTGTTTGTTTACATGAAAGGCACAGAGAGATCATTAAACAAACCTCATTTGCTGTTTTTTTGAATATACAAGACATTCCACAAATCCGTGGCATATTGGTCAATATATTTCAAAGTTGGGATTCGACAAGTCAAAGCTTTAAGTTTTCAACTGTGCCAGTTGCTTTCACCAGAAGAGATGTGTCCCTTTTGCTCGGTATTGCAGATAGAGGGGCTTATGTTCCTATGAATTCAATTAATGCATCAGGTGCTCTTTTCAATTCTCAATTCTCCAAAAAAGAACCAACTAGATCGAGGTTAGAGTTTTTGCTTAAAACCTTTTCTACTAGAGTAGAAGTAGATGAAGATGTTTTGGTATTTTGTAAGTTGTATGTTTTGTATATATTTGCTTGTGTGTTGTTCTGTACTACTATATATAAGGTCCCCATAGGTCTTGTAGATATTGTAGATGATTTTGACAACATAGGTAGTTTCAATTGGGTCGAAGTCATCCATCAATTTATGGCTCCACAATTGCCTACTATTGGAGATATATGTTCATCTACTAATACAGTTGCGTAGAAGTGTCGAATTCCTTACCTAAAGGGATTTGCTGGCCTTTTGGCTGTAAGTTCTTTCTTACTAAATTATTTTTTCTTTTATATTTACATAAGTATGTAACACTTTGGATATGAGCAGGCTTGGTTTCTGGAACATGTCCCAATCCAGAGACCATACAAAATCGAAGAGCCACGAATAAATAAGTGGAGGGCAACTCCTTCACATATTAGCAAGGTGAGGAATTTATTGGAGCAAGTCTCACCTGAACAGGTAAATAGAATACCACAACTTAACATTTTTTTATTTTCGTTATCTAAATAATTGTTGATTTTCTGATAGGTCATTATTGATCTAGTGTGTACACGTAGTGAAAATATATTGCTTGATAAGGTTGACTATTATATTGAAAATACTCCTCATCCAATAGAGACATCATCATCACAAACTATACAAGAAAAATACTCTACTAGTGAATGCCATGAGTGTTTAGTTTATCAGAGACAACTCAAAGAGTTAAGAATGGAAAACATGACACTAACCGAAAAGGTAAAAGAACTAATGAAAATTATAGGAAGAGAAGGTATGGAGGCTGAATCAAATAAGCCCGAAGTTGACCCTCAACCTCAACCGAAACCAATTGCCAGCAGAACAAGACGGCGAGATAGAACCCGCTATGATTACAGGGATACTCCCGTTGATAGTCCACTGTGGGCAAAATTGGTACCTCAAAGCAAAAGAAAAAAGACAGAAATTTCTGATGTTGAGTTATTAGAAGGGTAACCTGATAAAGCTGTAAATGAAGCAGAAGTATTTGCGAAGAAAGGCAAACAAAAAATTGGTATGGATGAATTGCAAGCGAGGGATACTATCTGTATTATGGAAGAAGATGAAAAAGATCTTGAGAGGGATGAAGCAATAATTGATAAACTCAACCAAATGAAAATGGAAGCTATTGCGGTTAGTCAGAATACTTCCCAAAATTAGTTTGTGTTATTTTATTTAAATAACTAATATAATTTTTGTATTATAGTATGTCAAGAAAAAATGTAAGACGACAAAGGACAAAAAACAAGATGCTGATGTGACCTACTTGCTAAAAAGTTTAGAAAAAATAAAGTATGGTAGTTACATCCACCATTACATTCAAAATTTTTATTATAATATTATAAAGTGTAAATATTTAATTACCATTAAATTTTTTTGTAGGCCTATTACAGGTTATGTTTGGGAGGAAGCTCCTTTTTCATTAACTCTGAATTCTTTATACTCTGGAGTTAATGGATCTGTTTTCACAGTTGGGGAGGTTATCGATACATTTTGTTCAATTCTTTTTAGGGGGGCCTCCTCTTCATGTAGGTCATATAACAAGTCTGTGTATTGCTCATCCGTGTTCATTGTAAGGAAGTTAAATTATCTTGTATTTTCACGATTTAAAATGTTATACTAACTGTTTAAATATTTTCCTCTACACACAATTACAGTCAGCATTAAGAATGTCGTGGAAGACTGCCACAACACAAATCATAAACACGGACATGAATGATGGAGAGGTTAGATATATTTTTATACCTCTAAATACTGACCAAACTCACTTTCACTTGTTGTGTATCGACACAAAAGCAATGACTTTCAATCATTACAACTCCATTTCATATGGTGGAAGATCAAAAGCTGATTTTGAAGCAGTGGTGAGTAGTTTAATTTTTTAAATATGGATATTCCATCAATTTAACTTAGTTATCTGAAAATTAATAGTTATCTTAACTTAGTCATCGTGTAATAATAGGTATCCCAATTTAAAGGATATTCACCTAAGGAGCTTGCAGCAATTCATCTATGTTTACAAGCTTATTACCCCATCGACAGTTGGGTTTCTGTTACAACTGATTATCCCCAACAAGTAGCAAGGTGAAAATACTGAACGTGAAAATTATAGTTTTGAATTAAAATATAAAATTTTTCTTTGCATGTTTACAGCAATGATTGTGCCTTCTTTGTGATGCAATACATGAGATGTCTGCTTTATGGTGAGAAGATGGACTTCAAACAAGCAGACATGACCAAATTCAGAATAGATGTCTCAGTCTCAATTTTAAGGGATGAGTTCTTCCTGATGTAATTTTAGAAAAGTTGTGGACTTCAAACTGCATTGTTGTAATTAATGAATTTTGCTAATTTGTAAATGGTACTGCTTTCCATAGATCAACAATGACTGTAAATTTGTTTATTGTTTGTGTTTGAGCTTTAATAAATGTTATATAATATATTGTTGAATACTTTGATGGTGCTGGCAATGAAATCCCAGGAATACAATGATCCTGGGATTTAATTTTCCAGCAACATGTTCAAATTCAAATGGTTCGAGATCGAAAAAGTGGTCACGGGAATTAAAGTCCCGGGAACACGATGGTTGGATTTTAATTCCCAGCACCACGCAATAATTTCGATCAGAAATACGGTGGTCTTGAGAATTTAACTCGAGGAACACACACATTGGTCTGAGAATTAAAGTCCCGACTACACTGATCAGCTAGGCGAGGAATAAGGTGGTCTTTGGTATTAAAATCCCGGGAACTCAATGATCCGGGATTTTAATTCCCGGGACCACGCATCTGTTCGAATCGCCGAGAATACGGTGGTCTTTGGTAATTATAATCCCAGAAACACTGTGGTCCTGAGAATTTATTTCCCAGGACCACGTACAATTTCGAAATGGCCGAGGAATAAGGTGGTCCTGGGATTTCAATTCCCAGGACCACGTCTGATTAGAATCGTAGGGAACACATAGTGGTCCTCGGATTTCAATTCCCAGTATCACGTACAATTCGAACTGGCCGAGGAATATGGTGGTGCTGGGAATTTAACTCTCAGGAACACACTGGTGCTGGCAATTAAAGTCCGGCACCACGTACAATTTCGAACTGGCCGAGAAATAAGGTGGTGCTGAGAATTAAAATCCCAGGAACACAATGGTCCTGGGATTTTAATTCGAGACCACGTCTGATTTTGAGGAAATACGATTGGGTGGTAATTATAATCCCAGAAACACAGTGGTCTTGGGAATTTATTTCTCAGGACCACGTACAATTTCGAAATGGCCGAGGAATAAGGTGGTCCTGGGATTTCAATTTCCAAGACCAAGTACAATTTAGAATTGGCCGGGGAACACACAGTGGTCCTGGGATTTCAATTCCCAGTACCACGTACACTTTCAAACAGCCCGGAAATAAGGTGATGTTGGCAATTATAATCCCAGGAACACAGTGGTCCTGTGTAGGGCCATCAATGGGTTTTGGCCGAAACCCATTGATGGACCTTGAGGAGTCCAAATTCCAAAATCTTGACATGGACTGAAAGACCTAACAGCTTCAAATGTTGTTGCGTCAACGAAACTTTGTTCTGATCCACCTACCTCCCAGTTTTGACCGCGTACCACGTGGCACAGGGCCTGATTTCTGAAATATGGCTGTGTAAACCTAATCAAACCTTAAATATCAGAAATTTTGGACACGGTACACAGAGGGGCACTTCCCAGACCTAGTGGACTTGGATTGGATCGAAGATGAGCTGAGTAGGGCCATCAATGGGTTTTGACCGAAACCCATTGATGGACCTAGAGGAGTCCAAATTCCGAAATCTTCACATGGACTGAAAGACCTAAGAGCTTCAAATGTTGTTGCTTGGAGGAAACTTTCCTTTGATCCTCCTACCTCCCAGTTTCGGCCACGTGCAACGTGGCACGGGGCCGGATTTCTGAAAATTAGCTGTGTATACCTAATCTTGCCTTGGAAATCAAAAATTTTGGACACGATACACAGACGGGCACGTCCCAAAGCCACTGGAGTTGGATTGGATAGGAGATGAGGTGAATAGGCCCATCAATGGGTTTTGGTCGAAACCCATTGATGGACCTACAGGAGTCCAAATTCCGAAATCTTGACATGACCTGAAAGACCTAACAACTTCAAATGTTATTGTGTCGATGAAACTTTGTTCTGATCCACCTACGTCCCAGTTTCGGTCGCGTGCCACGTGGCACGGGGCCTGATTTCTGAAATATGGCTGTGTAAACCTAATCAAACCTTGAATATCAGAAATTTTGGACACGGTACACAGAGGGGCACTTCCCAGACCCAGTGGACTTGGATTGGATCGAAGATGAGCTGAGTAGGGCCATCAATGGGTTTTGACCGAAACCCATTGATGGACCTAGAGGAGTCCAAATTCCGAAATCTTCACATGGACTGAAAGACCTAAGAGCTTCAAATGTTGTTGCTTGGAGGAAACTTTCCTCTGATCCTCCTACCTCCCAGTTTCGGCCGCGTGCCACGTGGCACGGGGCCGAATTTCTGAAAATTGGCTGTGTAGACCTAATCCTGCCTTGGAAATCAGAAATTTTGGACACGATACACAGACGAGCATGTCCCAAAGCTACTAGAGTTGGATTGGATCGGAGATGAGCTGAATAGGGCCATCAATGGGTTTTGACCGAACCCCATTAATGGACCTACAGGAGTCCAAATTCCGAAATCTTCACATGGACTGAAAGACCCAAGAGCTTCAAATGTTGTTGCTTGGAGGAAACTTTCCTCTGATCCTCCTACCTCCCAGTTTCGGCCGCGTGCCACGTGGCACGGGGCCAGATTTCTGAAAATTGGCTGTGTAGACCTAATCCTGCCTTGGAAATCAGATATTTTGGACACGATACACAGAGGGGCACGTCCCAAACCCATTGGAGTTGGATTGGATCGGAGATGAGATGAATAGGGCCATCAATGGGTTTTGACCGAAACCCATTGATGGACCTACAGGAGTCCAAATTCCAAAATCTTCACATGGACTGAAAGACCAAAGAGCTTCAAATGTTGTTGCTTGGAGGAAACTTTCCTCTGATCCTCCTACCTCCCAGTTTAGGCCGCGTTCCATGTGGCACGGGGCTGGATTTCTGAAAATGTGGTGCTGGGAATTTAAATCCCAGGAACATAGTGGTCCTGAAAATTTAATTCCCAACACCACGTCCATTTGTGAACTGGCCGAGAAATAAGGTGGTGCTGGGAATCTTAATCCCAGGAACACAGTGGTGTTGGCAAGTGAATTTCCAGCACCACGTACAGTTTCGAACTGGCCGAGAAAAAATATGGTGTTGGGAATTTTAATCCCAGGAACACAGTGGTCCTGGAAATTTAATTCCCACCACCACGTCCATTTGCGAACTGGCCGAGAAATAAGGTGGTGCTGAGAATCTTAATCCTAGGAACACAGTGGTGCTGACAAGTTAATTCCCATCACCACGTACAGTTTCGAACTGGCCGAGAAAAAATGTGGTGCTGGGAATTTAAATCCCAGGAACACAGTGGTCCTGAAAATTTAATTCCCAGCACCACGTCCATTTGCGAACTGGCCGAGAAATAAGGTGGTGCTGGAAATCTTAATCCTAGGAACATAGTGGTGCTGGCAAGTGAATTTCCAGCACCACGTACAATTTCGAACTGACCGAGAAAAAATATGGTGCTGGGAATTTTAATCCCAGCAACATAGTGGTCCTGAAAATTTAATTCCCAGCACCACGTTCATTTGCGAACTGCCCGAGAAATAAGGTGGTGCTGGGAATCTTAATCCTGTGAATCTGATGGTCTTTGGTAAGTGAATTCCAGCACCACGTCTGATTCAGCAATCGCCGAGAAATAAGGTGGTGCTGGGATTTTTAATCCCAGGAACATAGTGGTCCTGGAAAATAAATTTTCAGCACCACGTACAGTTTCAAACTGACGAGAAATAAGGTGGTGCTGGCAATTTTAATTCCAGGAACACGGTGGTCCGGGAAATTTAATTCTCAACACCACGTACAAATCCCATCACAAAATCATAAAGTCGAAGTGGTTCACATATTTAACAAAGTATATATATTCCATAATTGTACAGATACTACACAGATTGCAAACACTTTTGCAGCTGACTAATGACTTTTACAGGCAGACACCTTGGTGTAGTTACAAATCTAAAACTCTGTATAGTCTTACAATATATCCCACAATACAGCACAGTCATAATGACAAATAAAAATGTGAGCTGCGCATTATTCTATTCCCCACCAGGATGCCAGTTATCATAATACGAAGGGTGGATCTTTTTAAAGAATTCAACTTGGGACCCAAATAAATACTTTGAATCCTCCATACACAAACGGTTTATTTAACTGAATTAAAATCTAATGTTTACTGTTTCTTCAAATTGAGTAGTGTAAGCCTTCCTGACGGACAAGGAGTTGTAGTGGATAAACTCTGAATTTTCCAAGTCGGCCACTAGTAGGTGGCAGTGCTCGTCACGGATTATTGGACAAAATATGTATCTGATTGGATTGCCTGGGGTTTTAAAAGTTTGCTCGAATGCTTAGGCGTACATAATATTAAACATATCCTGTGTATAACAAAATTTGTCAAAACACCGAAGCTGTAAAGTTTACAATTCCATGCAAAAGGCCCAAAAACTTACCGGGAATCCAGCCCCACAGAATATTGAGTTATAGTACGTCTTATCAGTCACCTTGCACTCATCAGCTAAGAATGAAAAATATGCACTTATGCAATCCCCATGTGTCAAAACATTCCAATCAAATATTGTAAGGAAAGAGTCCGTGTATAAGTTAATAGCATCGGTCTTCCACACTGATCCTGATACTGTCACACTACACAAGGAAAGGGTTATTAGCAACTCTCAAAAAATAAGAAAACTGTTATAAACAAAGAATATAAGACCGCCTTACTCTATTTTTTTTTAGTTTCAATAAACACTCCCCGACTGTTGGATCCATCTTACCGGTGAATTCTTTATAAGCTTGCTGTATACAAAATAAAATTGTACAGTTTCAGAAATATTTTGTGCGAAAAATAGGACTGGACAAGATAACTTATGCTCACCTCCAATATCCTCTCCTTGACTTCGTCGAGTGTTGGTTGTTTGTCCGTGGAGACTTGTGTGCCAGTATCTAATATTTCGGGTTCACCCTCCTCGGCAATTGATTTTCCTTTTTTATCCTGGCCTGACTCCTGCTCAATATTTGGCTCTGCAGGAGAGATATTAGGGTCTACTGAGGGATACTCAATAGCCTTGCTGGGGGCAATTTGAGTTTCAACTCTCCTTCTTTTAGGGATGTTAGAAAACCATGCAGGAGGGAGGCTTCTAAGGTTAAGGGGTGATACACCGTGAAGAGCCCTCTTCCGCACACAAACCTTCTGCCTAGTGTATGCAGAAGAAGGCTATTGGGTCTGTACATCTTGTATAGGCTGTGATTGTAACCCCTCTACATCCCGGGATTGTAAATTCAGCTGAAGCTCCAGTATTAAACTGTCCTTTTCAGCGATTAATGCTTCTTTTTCAGAAATTATATCATCCCTTTCACTTATCTCGTTGTCCTTCCTATTCCTGACCTCCTCTAACTCTTGAAGAAGCTCCTGTATTTTCCTTTCTTGTTGTTCGATGGTCGCTTTCTTAAGTAGGGAGGTGCTTTCTGTTGGTGCAGGGGCACTAGATAATTGAACCTGTGTTTTGATTATGACAAAGACACAAAGTTAAGTTTATATTGTTATCTCACGAGCTAAATCAAGTGTGCAGAAAAGTACTAAAGCTGGAGCTGAAGGCTAGCGACACCCGGAGGAAGCCGTGGTGGTCGGGCGACACTTGAGTGAATTCGGAGGGAGCCGAAGGAATCGAGTGGAAGGCCGAAAGCGAGAGCTACTATCGAGGTAAGCTCGTGTGAGTGAGAGATTGTAAGGTCGTGTCCTCTTTACGGGGACGACCGTAGGCGACGATTCGACTAAGACTTCCTGTGGAAGGTCTAGGTCGAGATCGGACGGTTAGAAACCGTCGTATTTATCATTTTCCGAGCTAATCTCTTACTGCAGGAAGTAGCGGGCCGGCTGATCACCGGACATTAGGCCGATCGTTATCGCTGATCGATGAGATGCATCGATCGTATCATCATCACGATCGATGAGAGGCATCGATCGTGATGGCGCGATTCACTTTGCGCTAGGTCAAAATCTGGATAACGCTTGACGCCGCCACTTCGCGATAAAAATTTGGAAAAATTCATGATCCGTTCCAAAGAAATAGGAGACAAATTCAGAGGCTAAAGTCTATAAAAGGAGGAGGATTCATCTCCAAATTACATCAATTATTCATCAAGTGCTCCTACAACGCCAACGCTTCAACACCGCCATAACGCCGACGCTGACGCCAAGTTTTGATCTTCTTCATTGCAGCAGATTCAAGTAATATTTTTGATATTATATTCTGTATTTTTATCTTCATAATGAGGTGAGGTAGGCTTGTTGCCTCATCCTCGTATATTCGGTTTTTGTAATCGTTGTCTCCTACCTCCAACGAGGAGGAGACGTTTTAGTGCTTTGCCCTCCGTACGCGGTCTAGGACCGAGAGGGCCTTGGAGTAGCAACCGCTGGGTTGTGAACCAAGTAAAATAAACGTGTTCATTTATTTTCCGCTGTGCTTACTTTGCGTATCGAACGAACGAAAAAGAAAAGATTTACGATCGCTATTCACCCCCCCTCTAGCGACGCTTCTCGATCCAACAATTGGTATCAGAGCGGGGGCGCTAAGATTTGGTGAAACCACCAATCTAGCACGTTTTGGTTTTATTTTCGTATTTTTCGATTCGTATATTTCTTAGGTTTTTGTTTCCCGCACTACTAATCCAAGACCAAGTCTTGGTACATAGTTTTTTGTTGTGTTTTTGCAAGTACTAATCTCCTTCGGAGTACCTCATGATCAAACGAGCATAACTTTTGCTACAAGTGGACTCACGAAACGATCTACCCACCAAATCGAAGCTCTTTGAAAGATATACATTCTTACGGGGGGTTTACCCCCGTAACAAGCTATTTCCAGCCCCAAAATCCAACGTTTAGTACCCTTTCGGGGACATCGGGTAAGTTTCAAATTTTTGTTAGTTTCTTATCCTCCTTATTTATTTCTATTTTTTTCCTATTATTTCCCGCATTACTAATCCAAGACCAAGTCTTGGAATTCTCTTTGGTTTTTATTTGTGTTTTGCAAGATACTTAATGGCTTACATTGAGGGATATAGCACCACCCGACCTCCGTTCTTTAACGGAGATGATTTCCGTTATTGGAAAGGTCGGATGGAGTGTTTCTTGAAAACACAAGTCGAGACTTGATAATAATCCAAACGGCTTTGCTTTACCCACCAATGATCAAGGAGAGCCATTGGATTTCAACAAGTGGACAAATGCAACCAAGAGGCAAATCGAAGCCGATGCAAGAGCAACCCAAATATTGCAATGCGGCTTGTCCAAGGAGGAACTCAACCGCATCGGACCATTCATTAGCGCCAAGGACCTATGGAATAAATTAATTGAGCTACACGAAGGAACGTCCGATGCTAAGGTATGTAAACGTGACCTTCTTTTCAATAAGTTGTATAACCTCAAGATGCAGGAACACGAGACGGCAAGCGCAACTACACGCCCGCGTCCAGGACATTGTCAATGGCCTACACACCATCGGACACAAGGTCGAAAACCGTGACCTACTAAGGTACGTTCTTAATTCATTTCCTAGGACTACCTTGTGGGCATCCATGGTCGATGCCTACAAGGTCTCTAAGGACCTATCGA
The DNA here is from genome assembly GCA_025175895.1 of Wurfbainia villosa. Taxonomy (NCBI): domain Eukaryota; kingdom Viridiplantae; phylum Streptophyta; class Magnoliopsida; order Zingiberales; family Zingiberaceae; genus Wurfbainia; species Wurfbainia villosa. Next base: position 6,327,168 of record CM046005.1, read on the forward strand.
AGCTTAGGTTAGATGAATTATTTTCCGAGTTTGAACTTCACGAGCAAACTAACGTGATCCGGGCCGAGAGAGGTATTGCTCTACTTGCGAGGACAAAGAAGCAAGCCACCTACTAGGCAAGTAGATGAACTCGAACTCAAGACGAATCCGAATCCGAAGAGGAGGCCATAATAGTCAATATTGTGCGGAGAATAGTTCGACAAGAAAGAAGGAAATTGAAGAATGAGAACCAAAAGAAAAAGGGAGCAAGGAAAGCCTTCCATGCAACTTGGGACAACAGAGAAGACATAGCTTACATGGCAAGAACGGAGGAGTCCGAGTCAGAATCCGAAGCCGAGTCCAACTACAACTCTGACTCCGACCCCGAAGATTATTTCGAGAAAACTCAAAGCCGGACCAAAAGGGAAAGTTAAGGTTGATTTCTCTTTAATTAGTACACTTTACAGTACAATTAAACTGCTTAATAGGAAATTAACTAAGTCTGAGTCTAGGGTTGAGTCGTTACTTGAGGAGGTTGAAACCCTCAAGCAAGAGGCTACTCTAATCTCTTCAACTAGTCAAGTTCAAGAGAGAAACTCAACCCAAATTGAAAAACTTGAGAAGGAGAATTCTCTCTTGAAAGACCAAGTTCAAGAGGTCGAGGCTAGGTTGGAAAAGTTCACGTTGGGATCTAAGAACCTTAACCGACTACTTGGAACCCAAAGAGCCATGTACAACAAAGCCGGACTCGGATTTAAGTCAAAGACTACGAATAAGTCTTATATGTCTATCGTAAATCGTAGTCATCAAAGAGTCCAAGCATGGGTCCCAAAGGTTTTATTAAATTCACATATTAGGACTAATAAGTATTGGATTCCTCAGGATCAAGTTCATTATTTGAATAGACCTTATTGGTTCAATGGTCTAGGGGGAGCTAACACTAAAATAGTATACCCGCTTACTTAGCAAAACCATTGCATGCTTAGAATTTCTGTTAACTTGTGAACTTACTTAGAATACGTACATAACCAACTAAAATCCTTCGAAAAGATTGAGCCTCGGGGAGCCTCTTTTCATAAATAACTAGTTAGTCAACTCTTGATAATATAGTATCAGGACGCGGCGAGATGATAAAAGTCTCGTGTATTCGAGCTAGATAAGGCGTATCTAGCTTGGTGCACTTGACCGAGTGGAACTAGCTTAAGCTACCTCGCCGTATCCTAAACTAGTTAGACCAGGAAGTAACCCTAAGTGACTTAAGTGATATTTTCTTGAATTTGGCTTTGTCTAAGGAAGTGGTCGTTGTTCCGATCAAAGAAGACCCCTGTGCCTCGCCACGACCTGGAAGCCAGTTTCTCGAAAAGTTACTTAACGATCTAAAGGTTAAATCTGAATCTAACCCAAGGTTGACTATCTTTAATCAATTTAAAATCATCTCACAAAACATATAAGGTGAACAAATTATGAGACACATAGAATGGGTGAGATGTTAAGGATAATTGAAATATACTTGAAACAATCCCTTCAAAATACTACTTATTTTCTCAACTATTGTACTTAACAACTCACGAGGCCAAAGTTTAGCGCCCCTACATCTCTTATACTTCATATATTTGACTAAGGGAGAGCAAACTAATCTTAAGGGTTATATTATAAATCTTTAGATTATTGGTGCGAGAGGGACACACCTCGAACCAATCTATCTAACTATTGCTACGCATGCTTGGACTCATATTTGATTTATCTAGATGCATTCATAAACGACATTGTTTTAAACCCTATTTTATACAAAAACCCCAACACTCTTTTTTGATTTATGGCAAAAGGGGAGAAGAGCGAAAGTTAAGGGGAGTAACACAAAATTTCATTTTGAAACACAAAATTTGATTTATTAAAACTAAAGTATCTCTTTCAAAACTCACCTAGGGTTAAGGGGGAGTTTTGGTTAAGGGAGAGTTTTTGGGAATGGCATTCATCATCTACTATATGTGTTTTATGCTTTAATTTCCCTTAACTTTGTGTTGGTTTGCCATAGATCAAAGGGGAGATTGTTGGTGCGAGGGCACTAGATAATTGAACACGTGTTTTGATTATGGCAAAGACACAAAGTTAAGTTTATATTGTTATCTCACGAGCTAAATCAAGTGTGCGCGAAAAGTACTAAAGGCGAGTGAAGGCTAGCGACACCGGAGGAAGCCGTGGTGGTGGGCGACACTTGAGTGGTCGGAGGCCAAGGAATCGAGTGGAAGGCAGCGAGCTACTATCGAGGTAAGCTCGTGTGAGTGAGAGATTGTAAGGTCGTGTCCTCTTTACGGGACGACCGTGGCGACGATCGACTAAGACTTCTGTGGAAGGTCTAGGTCGAGATCGGACGGATTAGAAACCGTCGTATTTATCATTTTCCGAGCTAATCTCTTATTGCAGGAAGTGGCGGTGTGATCATTGCTGGACATTAGGCGATCGACTATTATCGATTGGTGATGAGATGCATCATCGATCGGTGATGAGAGGCATCGATCGTGATGGCGGCGATTACTTTTGCGCTAGGTCAAAACGGATAACGTTTGACGCGGCCACTTCGCGATAAAAATTTGGAAAAATTCATGATCCGTTCCAAAGAAATAGGAGACAAATTCAGAGGCTAAAGTCTATAAAAGGAGGGGAGGATTCATCTCCAAATTACATCAATTATTCATCAAGTGCTCTCTGGCAACGCCAACGCTCAACACTTGGCCATAAGCCGACGCGACGCTAAGTTTTGATCTTCTTCGTCGAGCAGATTCAAGTAATATTTTGATATTATATTCTATATTTTTATCTTCATAACGAGGTGAGGTAGGCTTGTTGCCTCATCCTCGTATATTCGGTTTTATGTCGTTGTCTCCTACCTCCAACGAGGAGGAGACGTTTTAGTGCTTTGCCCTCCGTACGCGGTCTAGGACCGATAGGGCCTTGGAGTAGCAACCGCTGGGTTGTGAACCAAGTAAAATAAATGTGTTCATTTATTTTCCGCTGTGCTTACTTTGCGTATCGAACGAACGAAAAAGAAAAGATTTACGATCGCTATTCACCCCCCCCTCTAGCGACGCTTCTCGATCCAACAATTTCAAAGTTACACCTTGCTTCAACTAGCTTGGTGCTTAGAGTAGAAACAATTTCTGCATTCTCCTGGCATACTGGACACGCCATTCCTCTTGCGTCCACCTGAGTTTGGGGTTGAGGAGTTGATGCAGAAAATCTAGGTGGGGAAGCGGTGTGTACCAGATGTAGCTCTGACTGTGCTGGAATTAGATTGACAATGATTTTATCGGGTACGAGACCATCTACCATCTTCTTAACGATCCTTACATTTGTGGAACTCCACCTCCATCTCAGCATTCTTGGCAAAGCATGAGGGTCGTGTGGAGGTAGGATACACAAATGCTCACACATCCATACCTGGAATGACAAGATTAGTTGTTAATAGACAGATTGATCTATACTATTTGCGGAACACATAAAATATATTCACTCACAGCCAATAAGTGTGTGAAACCCTTAAGCATTGGTCTCGTAGATCCACGAGCGACCTTTGCTTTTGGTCATAATGTGACTCCCATACCAATTGACTCCATTTGAGGAGCCATGTATGTATAAAGTGCTTCGCACTAATTGTACTTGCCTAAGTTATCAAAATCCTCTACACAATCTATAAGTGATCGCATAGGTATTCTAGGCTTATTGCTGGTGGTAGTAAAAAATACGCAAGAGAAAAAATATAAAATAAACAACTGACAATAAACTTTTGCAGATCCTAAATTATCTGGAGATCTGGAAGTCTTGATAAATCCTTGGATGCTTGTTAGAGCAATCTTCCACGAAATATTACAAATATAGCTGTCCAGAGGGAGCTTCATTATTCATAGGAACTTCAAGTCCATCATCTGGTAGACCATGGATGAGGGAGACATCCGTCTTTGTGAAATGCAATTTCTTGTTGTGGAATATAAAATATTTCTCCCTGCAGTCCCAATTATCAAACATATTTTGAACGAGGGGTCTGACATGGATAATATCTGGAATGTCCAAAACCCACGCAAAGGGGGAGCTCCGAATAAGCGTTTCTTCTTCCACACTCGGTGGCACATTTGCAATAAATTTTTTAAACTGTGAAACGTTGCTTTTCCAGTTCATTCTCTTGGTTCTTCCTCGCATCAACACACATGTTCTTGCAGAAGTATCGCTTGATGATTCACCAGTTGAAGCCATCGTTAACTGAGAAACATTCCTTAGGTTACGAACCAAATGCATTGTAATACGGTGATTTTAAACTAATAGATGAAATGGATTGAAACATGTGTGATGATACAAACAAATGTTACGTCTGCTCAAATGGTAAACCCTAAAACCCTAAACCCTATCAGGCCCGAGTTTAAACGACATCGTGCACGGAAAATTACAAAACCCTAGATAGATCGGAAGAAGCGATAGCGACACCGAATTTAAGAAATCTACAAAACTTACTTAGGTCGAAAATAGCGTTGAGATGATGTTGAGATGTTTGAACTCGATCGGGAGTTTGAATCGCACCGGGTTTTAATCGCACCGAGGAGTTTGAACGAACCGGGAGTTTGAACGGCCACCGGGGAGTTTGAACGGCCACCGGGGAATGGAAGCGCAATTCCACGAGAGACAGAACGCAAGGAGCGACAGAGAAATGAAATATGGTGTTGAGATGTTTGAACTTCCACCGGGGAGTTTTATATTAACGGCTAAAGTGCGGTCGACGGATTTAGATTACAATTTTGCAAAATAAGCGTAACAAATATTTTCATTACAATTCTACAAAATAGCTTAACATTAACATTAAAATTAACATTAACATTGTTTCCTTTACAAATATTTACACAACCACTATTTACACTTAGGAATTAGTAGGCGGTGGTATTCTACAAGACCTCCTATTATGCCCAAGATGTTTGTATCTGCTACATTTATTTTTCACCCTCCCAGTATGTTTAGACTCAATACGTGCCTTTTTTCTTCGCCTGGGCTGCACAAGGCTATGAGGAGGTAGAACTCTGAAAATTTTGTCACAATTAGGCCAAAATTTCTTGCTTCGACATGGGTAAATACGATCCATGTAAGTGGCCTCAGTTTCCTTAGAAAATAATGCTCGCAATAAGTATGGATCCATGTTAGATATATGATGACTGCAATAGCATGCGAGCAAGGAACTCCTGAAATTTGAAACTCACCGCAGATGCAACTTCGCCTATCCAAATCAACAATATACGAAGAAGCTATTGTCTATACTTCCATTTCCGTTTGTGAGTATGGGAATCGAATATAATCGAGTTCTTTCTCTCCTTTCATCAATCTCTTTAATGGCATAAGATGTTAGAAAACTCGACCTTTTGAAGATTCTTCCCTCTGCTTATAGAATCATTCAAAGAACCTTTCTTCTAGTGTTGTCAATTAAAGCTGGTGATGGGAGTTCACGTGTTTCCTTGAATAATGCATTTAAACTCTCGACAATTAGTGGTTAACATTGTGTACCTCCTCCCGGAAAGTGTGCATTGACCCATCTTTTGGATCGATCTTTTGTAGCCACGCATATTCATCCTTGTGTTTGTCATGCATGTTCTGCATTAATCGATCAAACTCCACTCTTGTATTGGCTCTTGCTGCTGCCCAAAATAAACCTAATGAGGATCTATCCCGGGTATCTGTCACCATGTTACAAGACAAGTGATAGCAACAAAAAGCATGATGGGCAGATGAATACACTTTGTTAACTGCTAATATAATCCCCCGAAGTCTATCAGATACAATGCTCAACGACTCTGGCGGAGGAATGTCTTTACATGATCCAAAACCACTCCCGGGCGGATCCACATTCAACGGCAATTCCAAATGCAACTGGCATAATTTTTGCATTACCGTCAACGACAGTAGCCATTAGCAAAACACCAGGATACTTTCCAGTGATATGTGTAGCATCAATTCCAATTAGTTTTCGCAAATAAGACCTGAATACTCTTCCACAAGCACCAAATGCCCAAAAACATCTCTGGAATTGATTTTCACCATTTCTTAGTACTGCAACATATGTATCAGGATCTCTAACTCTTAACTCATGCAAGTACATTGGAAGATCAATATAGGCCTGATCAAAATCACCTACCACTCTTTTTAATGCTTTCTGTCTGGCTGTGTATGCTTTCTTGTATGAAATGTTAACACCAAACCTAGCTTGCATTTCTCTTCGAATTGAACTTGGTTTGTAATCATCAGTAGCTAGTCCTACATACGGTTTGCTACAAATGTGGATGTGCAAGCATGGTGATCTGCTGTTTCCCTAACACTGTCACATTCATGCTCCTTTACATATTTTGTGACAGTGAACTCCACGTCTCCACTTGCAATTAGACTCCATGAATAAGGCTGCCTAAAGCAAATAACTTTAATTCTATTAAGTTTGGTGTCAACTGGCTTGTATCTGAAGTTTTTTAGCATCGCATGCCTTATTAGTCCATCTTTAAACTCTTGTCGAGAGGAAAAAACTTGTCCAGTGAAAAATTCATTTGGATCTGATGAACTGACATCTGCCAATACTCTTATTTGTGGATTTAAAACATAAGGATCATCGTGATTGGGAACACTTCCTCTAAGTCCTTTGTACTCATCTGGTTTAACTCACCTTCTTCATGTTGGATATCATCATTAAGAATTCTTAGAAGGATTTGTATATTCTAACTCTTCTATATGCATATCACTTACCTCCTCTTCACTCCAAGTTTGTTCAAAATATTCATGATCTCTTGTGGTAGCGATGACAAACTCTTCTTGAGTATGGAAGAAGCTCTCTATTTATATCAAGGTGTTGATCACTGGTAATTATATTCCCCACATCAGTAAACTTAGATGAAGATGGAATATTACTTGGGGATAGATTTATAGAATCTTGATCATCTAACTCTCTCCTTCAAATTTGATTCAATTGTTTCCAAAAATGTTAACACTTCATCAGGAAGGGGGTCGTCCCTGCAAATGTTTTTAAAATCAACACTATTATATGTAGTGTGCTAGGCAAGTAGGCTGAATTTTTTTAACTAGGCTTTACAAGCCTGAAGACAAGTGGAGGATGAGAGTTTACGGTTAGGTTTCCCAATTATGCACTTAACTAATTAGAACATTTGATGTTGATAGGGCCATCAATGGGTTTTTACCGAAACCCAGTGAGGGACATTTCAATCTTGACATTCTGAACAGTTTATATGGAATGGAAGGAAGACATTTTACGGGGTTTATGCGAGAGGATACTTAGTTCCACACTCCTACAGCGATTATGGGTGCGTGCCAATTGGCACGCAGCATGCCAATTGGCACACTCGTCTGAATGTTGGCACAGAACATTAATTTTCATAACTACTATTTGGGAGCCTAAGGAAAGGTGGAGAATGATAGTATAGGCCACGCTTGCACTCGACCCGCCTAGAGGACTTTATTTATCTCCAATATAAATTGACAGCACCACTATTTTTCTCGACCAGGTTCTCTCTCCATGGTGCTGGAAATTTATATCCCAGGCCCACGGTGGTGCTGGGATATAAATTCCCAGCACCACCATTTATCTCGACCAGTTCCATCTCCCTGGTGCTGGGATTTTTAAACGCAGAACCACTGTGTTGCTGGGGTTTCAGTTCCCAGCACCACCAACAATTCCGGCAACTTATATGTACATGGTGCTGAAAATTACATTCCCAATACCATGGTGTTGCTGAGAGTTTTAATCCCATTACCACGGTGGTGCTGGGATATAAATTCCCAACACCACCATTTATCTCGACCAGTCCAATGCCAATGGTGCTGGGAGTCTTAATCGCAGGACACGATTGTTCGAGGTTTCAAATCCCGACCACCCCTTAATGTCGACAACTTATATCTCCCTGATCTAGTGAATTAGATTACCAGCACCATGGTGTTGCCGGGAGTTTGAATCTCATTACCATGTTGCTGGGATATAAATTACCAGCACCACCATTTATCTCGACAAGTTCATTCCCCATGGTGCTGGGAGTTTTAATCGCAGGACCACAGTGGTGACGATATTTCAATTGTCAGCACCACCTTTTATCCCGAACTGTTGAACGTCGATGGTGCTGGGAGTTTTAATCCCAGCACCAGATTTTATTTCAAATTTGTTGAACCTTAATGATGCTGAGAATTTGAAGCCCAGGACCACGATGTTACTGAGATTTAAATTCCCAGCATCACTTTTTATCCGGACCGACCACTTGATCTCCCATGGTACTGGGATTTAAAATTTTAGGGAGAGGTGGTCTTTGGGAATTTCATTGCGGCCACTTACTCTCTCGGACAGATTGAATCTCTTAGTGCTGGGAATATCAATCAGGGAACTTCAGTAATCGTGGGATTTAATTGAAAGCATCACCTTTTAAGTTAGGTGGAATTTGTTTAGGTGGCGACAAAACTTGGTTATGAATCTCCTGCATATCAATTATGGGTGCATTGGTCTACTTTGATATGATATGCCTACCTCGTATTTATGGGTGTGTGACAACCTTGGCTATACAACCACCTACAATGCATTTATTAATCTCATAGCAGTCTCAAGAATAAAAACACATACATACATGATAATACTCTGTGAAGCGCCTGGTGAGTGAGCTGTGCCAACTTCTGGATTAACTGCTGATATATTCGTGGGAGCAGTGATGTCGTTGATAACTACTAGGGTTTCATCAAAAATGGTGTTGCTCAGTTGGTTTGCGGAGGAAAGCTGCGTGTGGTGCTCATCAACAGCATGGGGCACGTGATTTGGTAATTCTGAAACTATAGTGTGCGTTTTGGGCAATTCCGAACTTCAGCTGCTGTGTTTGATAAATTGCCGAATTCAATTTGATAGATTTCAATGGGAGAGTGCCTAAATCAAAAGATGGGCATCTCATCACTATCTATGCTATTATCTAATTCCAATTGGAAGGATATAACCCACATGATTTTTTTTTTTTTATGGATCATCGTAAAAAGATTTTTTTTAAATGATTCCTTGGTAAATGGTGGGATGGAAAAAATCCATACAATGAATATTTGTTTTTCCAGTATGAAAATATTCATCAACTGTCTTCAAGTCATTCTTATTTTTTTTTTATTGACACCAGATATTCTAGATTCGATTAGTCTTTGGAGTGGCTAGTCCGATTTCATAGAAGTCACTCACGATACTCATTGGCATCGAAATCCACTTATATATTTTGAATTTATTTTGTTGGTTGATGATAGATCACTTCTAGAATTAGTTGGATTCAAAAATTTAGATATTTAGATTATCAAAAAAACATAAAGAGATTGTTTTTATTCGCACATCAAAATTGAACCTCTCTCTCTCTATATATAATTTTTTCATAAACACAAATAAAAATTAGTTCTATTACATCGAAAAAGGATTCTCAAAATTCCTTGGGCCGTATCGTACATCAAATTAATTCCCTGATTGATCGTTGCCAACTGGGGCGTGGAATGAGGATGGTTAACTTTGAGATTAAATATAGACCCGATCGGACCCAAATCGAGATGGACCGTCAGTTTGTTTCATCGAAGGACAAATTTAAAAGTTATAGTCTCGACAGAATTTTAATCTCCATTTATTAAAGACGTCGAACAAAGATAGATACCGTCATGGCCAATGCAGTGATAAATTATGAATAATATATATGAGAATCAAAATTTAAATTTCAAATATTTTGAATTTACCTAATAGATGAATCAAGGAAAGGAAAGATCGTTTGTCTTAGATTAGTCATTTGGATTGGATTATATAAATATATATATATATATATATATATAGACACACACACACGAAACTTTAAGTCTCCATTCAAAATACGACCTACAACGTAACCCTTTGTGTTAGGTTTTATATAATATTAGAGAGAGGACCACGTTAATGAAATCATAGTAGTTTTCAGTTAAATTGCCAAAAGAGTAGTAGGTATATTATGCTATATATTAGTAAATCGGTGAGCTTTGATCTTATGCTATATATATTAGTAAATCGGAAATTAATTGACGATCGCTATTAGGTTTGTACGTGTATTTAAAATTCCTCAACAAGATAGTGTTGAACCAACTAAAAAGTGTGTATATGATCAAACCTAATTAAATACTCAACACTCTAGTAGAAAGTATAGTCATTACCCTTGGGGGCACGATGCAACGGTAAAAGTGGAGATGCATCTTACAGGAGAATATAGTTCGATCTTCTACTGCGATATTATTCATCGACGAATTTAAGAAAAATCCATTTGGACGCCCTGGAGCCCAAGAGTTTATCCGATGGACAGAGTACAATTTCGAAGTTTGACCATCGTTCAGGGATGACGCGACTGTGGAGTCCGGACTGAACCGTGAAAAAGCTATGAGCACTTCCTTGATTTACCGTTGGTGGCTAGCTAGTGGAGATCACTTGAGCTTCGACATTATCCTACTAAATCGTTGGCGAGACGTCCCGAAGGTCCGTGGGACAAAGTCGATTACTCTCAAAGATTAGTCAGACCCAATAGCGAATCCAGACTGAAATTTGAATGGGTGACATGCTCGTCGGAGAGAACGGGTGCTCAAGTTATTGGGGTTGAGCTTCCCTGCAGTGAGAAGGTATGCTCGTCCGCATTACCTTCTGGAGGAAGGACGCTTCCGCACACCCTCACGCCCCCTTCTCTCCGCCACTGATCGGATCGAAGATTCAGATACTCTGATGTCAATAAAAAAAGAGAAAATATGGCGGCCATTAATCTTTGCTATGATATATGAATAGTGATATAATTGATATCAATCCCATTCTAGGTCAACAGGGCACACCTACTTACGTGGTTGTACTTTAGACGGATCGATTCCTTCAATTTGGTTGGATGCTCTAGTCTGACCGAGTTCTTCGACCTGATTGAATGTCGTAATCCAATTGAGTCCTCTAGTCAGATCGAATCTTAATTATAGTCCGACTGGATTTTCCAACCTAATCAAGTGCTCCATTAGATTGAATTTTCTGATCAAGCCGAGTGCTAGCTGAGTGCTCTAATCCGAGTCCTCAGTCTGATCGAGAGCTCTAACTTGACTGAGTGCTCAATAGTCCTCGAGCAAACATGACCCAGAATTCTAACATGGTCTCTCCACAAGTATATGGACATTAATAGGAAAAATTTATCATTATTTTTCCATGATCTCCATTCGTTTCTCTTTCTTCTTTTGCGTTTATAAATACTTAAATATATGGTGCGTGCAGAGCTTTCATATCTTCTACTTTTTCTTCTTTCTTTTCATTTTATTATTCATGGCATCTGAGATGACTTAAACACCACGATGAGTCTTGGGGCAACCTTTAATGCGTGTTTTCTTATTTATAGGGCAACCTCTATCCTCGTGCAACAGGTTAAAATTATCAATCTTTTTAACTCCGTACATATGAGAGAGTTAATCATAAATGATCATTAATTTTGATATAATGACAAATACGATGAAGAATATGATCTGACACGGATATTAATCATGAGACCACTAACACGAGGAATCGAACTTTACTTTTTATATAAATTTTACATCGTACTTATCAATATATCATCTCCGTAGAGAAAAGACGACCTCTATCGATCGTCAATGAATACATCCACTTCAATGTCTAGCATGATTATAAATTTTTCATGGCATCAATCAGATGGTAATACGATTTTAATTAAATTTACTATTACATTATTTTATTATTCATCTCGAGTAAGTCAACATCATCGATGGGACGGTCGAAAAATCATAGCGGCTAAAGTGTGAAGGTCTCAAGCTGTCTCCATGGGAATGACATGGTGGCTAAGACACGACGAAACTTGCAGATAAGACAAGAGTCGATTTCGAACGAGATCTAATTTTTTTTCTAGATTCAGATGATCCTCATATGTCTTGGCCGCCATGTCAAAATACATAGGATCCTCTGTGATTTACCTCCCTTACAATGATCGTGGGACAGACTAGTGGGGTCGTTAGGTTGGTAGATTCCAACCTTTTGCGGTGAAAGCCTCTAGCTATATTGCAACTAATTAAGGTGTTGTCTGCAAAAGGTTGGAATCCGTCAACCTAGCGGCCTCCACTGACCTATCCACCGACTATTGTGAGGGAGGAAAATCACGGAGGATCCTATAAGCTTTGACGTGGTGACCAATACACGTGCGGGTCATCTGAATCCAGAAAAAGACTTTAGACCTCCTCCGAAATTGACTCTTGTCTTATCCGTAAGTCACCGTACCTTAGTCATCACGTCATCCTCGTGGAGACAATTAATTAAGGTGTTGTGATTCTTAATGTCTTAATTGATATACTTGACTTCATGATTAAAAGCATATTGGATAGAACCGCATGACTACTAGGTCAAGAGTCAAATTATGTTGGATATTGGATCTTAAAAGATCAATATAGTTTACGATTTTGCAAGGGAAAATCGAGGTGCCATCAATCGATGAAAGTCTAAATTGAATTCAAAATCGAAATCTACGTTTCGAGTAGATGAATCTTGTAAAATACCGAAAAAAAAATGATGATGGATGGTTAGGGATAAATCAAACCTAACCTAGGTTAAAGCTTATGGGTTTAATTAAATCTAACCTAAGTTAGATTTCTCTTAAATGGATCCGATTAAGAGCTTAATGCCGACCCATTCCTTTACCCGTTCCTTATTTACTCACACCGGCTATTTCCTTCCTGAATGTTTCCTCCAAATGCGCGACTTTTCTCCTTTCTTCTCGCGATTCTCCTTCTCCCGCACCGCCACCCTTTACTTTTCCCTTTTCTCTACACCGATTCTTCTCCCTCCACAAGCGATTCATCTCCGCGCGATTTCTGTCATGCCGCCTCTTCTCCTCACCTCACCGCCGCGCCGCAACCATCCACGACCGCTCGTGACTCCGAGCAGAGCACTTCGAGTTTTGCCGGCCCTGCGCGCGAGCACAACGACGCCCCTTCACCGCCTCCTTGTCGTGCTCTGCCGATCCGGACGGCAGCGAGCGCCAGTAGCCTCCCTCTTCGCTAGCCGCCATTGCCTACGTTGTGGTGGCCACAGGTTGAACGCTGCCACCTCATCGTCGTCGTTCGAGCGCGCCTCTTCACCGCCTCACAACCGCCTACAACCCTCGAGGTTCCCGAGTAGAGCACCCCATCTCGCCCTCGCGAGCACAACAACGTCGCCTTCCCTATCACCGTCGATCGCGGCTTTCCCCGTGCGAGATTCCAGCGTGTGTCTTCGCAGGGAGCGAGTGGCCTCACTGGGAGCTTGGAGATCGACAGTGATTTTATTACTGTTTGTCGATTGTGAACTGCTCTTGCGATTTTTGGCGTGCTAGGGAAGCAGGAGGAGTTCGAGAGCAGTGATTAGGGAGGAATCTTGCCGACATAGCTTCAATTTGCTGGTATATATTTGGATCTCCCTCTTTCTTTTTCTGTCAAGTATGATTCTGTGGTATAATGTGATTATAGGTGATCAAAGGGGGATTTATCTCCGAATTTGGCTCATGAGTTCTACTGCAATTATAGACGATTGAGAATTGATATACAATTGAATTTGAAGATCGACAGGGGATATGTGTTTAGGATAATCTGGGCTGATTGAAGCCGTTGATATTGAATTAACACAAGGTAAAATGGATTTGGATAGATCTGGATTTGATATTGGGGGAGCAAGATGTTGAACGATGACATCTAAGGTAGGTGAGTTTTGTGTATTGATCTATTAATTAGAAGTATATCATGTTTTGTGTTGATTCATTGATTTAAAACAATGGGAAGGGATTTACTTGCAGTTAATGATAGGGGAAGATCAGATTCCATTAAGCGGATTAAAAGGATGATTATAATTGAAGCGAAGATTAAGTAAGATTTATAGTTGCATATCAGTTCTTTAGTTAATTGATCTGGATGTGTTATTGTTGGATTATATTGGTATTCTCCGATTTCAGGACTTTGATACGAGACAGGTTCGCGGATGTGAATACAATCAGCACGAACTACATAGCAGGTGGGTAATTTCCTACCTGGTCCAGGTAGATGTATTGTATTCAGATTTAGTCATAGATATGAACATGTTAGGTATTTATATTACCTTGACCCTGCTCTTTTTATCGTATGCTTGATACTTTACCGTTGGCTATTAACTCCATTGTTGGTATCATGTTTATTTTACCATGATTAGGAGTTATATATATATAGGTGATGTAAGTAACTTAGAATTTGTTTAAGTTAAGTGCAAGTAGTAAAGTCCGGATGACAACCTGATTGTACATTGGACAAAAGGTCATGTGGGTAGATAAGGTCTTGAACCTACGGTTAATCCTAGTACCCCTAGGTTGCATGTTTACCACTGACTATGTATTGTATAAATGGTCAAGTGAATGATACTTAATGTGTCGCTACGGACCTGTGGTCCTAGCTTGATAATCGATTTGAGTACGACTCTCTACAGGATAGAGAGTGTGTCTATCAGTTGAGTACGACTCTCTACAAGATAGAGAGTGCGTCGATTAGATTGGTACGACTCTCTACAAGATAGAGAGTATTATGATCAGTTGAGTACGACTCTCTGTAGGATAGAGAGTGCGTTGATCTGGTTAATATGATTCTCTGTAGAAGAGAGAATATATGGTGGATGTCTGTATGGGAGACATTGCATTCATGTCATTTGCATGCACGCTGGCGACGAGGTCTCCCTTGTGGTTGAGAGTGTCGTCAGTCATCCTACCTCCACGGTTACTTATAGGAGGAGTAACCGGTGTAAGGGAAGAGCATTGTGGTGCTGCACTCTACCACTATAGACGGTGGTAGTTGGATTTTCGTGTCGTAGTCCTGCGTGTGTGACACTCGACCACTCATGGGTAGTGACTGTCGGAGTGGCCAACAACAGGGACCCCCATCGTGTAGCTTGCTCTTTACGCTTATATGCTACTCGATCATCGCCCACTCGCCTCGCCACTCGAGTAGTGGTTGGTGTTGAGTTGGGACAATTGTCATGCTCGAGCCACCGAGGCCACACTGGGGTCGTGGTAACTTTAGGGTGAGCCGACATGACCATGCATGCTGCATTGCCGACTTTTGACATTTTTGCATATTGCCATATATATACATATATGCATGTATATATATATATATATGGATGATTGTGATTAGTATACATATATAGATGCGGTCTATATATATACATGATTATTGTGATGTTGCATTTGATTGTACTATGTTTGCTGCATTTGGGTGTACATCATATTCATGCATGTTTCTTGCATTTGTTATACGATTGTGTCGGATACTGGTATGGGTTGGACAGACCATTAGATACCTTGACCTGTAGCTTGAGTATATTGTGAGTTGATCTTACTCTTCCTGTTATATATATATATGTTGGATATATGTTCAGGTTGGATCAGAGTAGCGTAGCAGACTTCAGGTATGTCTGCATTTTTCGTTGTTCATTTGGTTAGACGGTATATGCTTGTATTTGTATACTATGCTGATATACCTGTTGTACATCTAGATATGTCGTTGAAATACATGTGATATTACATATATACATGTTTTCTATTACTTGCTGAGTTTTACTCACCACCCCCGCGGACCCTGGGTTTTTCTGTCGCCCAGGTAACAGGTAGCCGACTTCGTGATGGACTTGGAGCACCGCTGGCTGACATCGTCTCATCTCAACTCCGAGAGTCCGGATTTTTGGTGTTCTCTTTGGTGTTCCGTTATGGATTTATTTTATGTTATGATTGTAGTTGTGACTATTGATGTTGTACCCCTTTCTTCTTTTCTGGTTTTCTTATGGTGTCCTGAGTCGGTGTTAGTCATACCAGTATGCATGTGTGTTGTCGTTTGTGAGATTGTTGTCACGCCCCGAGAGTATGCCGTGTCGAAAAGCAAACGGACGACATCTCCCCTGTACGTGGCAACATATCGGGTTAATACAAGACCCGTAGGCCCACAACAACAATATATATATGGACAATACCAAATAATATATCCACAACAACACAAAAGGTGCGCACCGGTGCGACTCTAACATACTACACAAAAACAACATACAAACCAACAGCCAAATACAACACTGATTATACATGACCAAAATACAAAACAACAGCGGAAGCAAATACGTGGAAAACCCCAAATTGTTCGGTGTGAGATGGGATCAGCTGGCAGAGCTCCGAACGTCCAAGGAATCTTCTACCTGTAATCTGGGCGACAGGAAACCTAGGGTCCAGGGGTGGTGAGTATAAACTCAGGGGTAATATATAGAAAGTGCATGAACATATAGGGTAAAGAAATCTGCAAGTATACATGTGAAGATCTACAGGTATACAACATGAGTCCAATAGACATACAGTCCTATCCAAATCTAATAACAAGTAACCACAGTATAGTCATACTCAATGTATATATAAACTAAACTGATCAACTGAACATGAAGTAATGTACCAACGTACCTGACGGTCTGTAACACCATAAGCTATATCATCCTGACAGATATACAATAACATAACCCATATAATGTGCGAGTCGATCCCATACGACCAATACTCAGACATATGAACAGTATATGATCACCTGTAATAATAACCCGGTCCGTACCACACAATAACCTGACGCTAATCAAACGCATACAACAGTCTGGACTAATACATATATCATGCTCAACACATAGCAATATAAAATATGCAAATGACATGTATCAT
This sequence comes from Wurfbainia villosa, assembly GCA_025175895.1. NCBI lineage: Eukaryota > Viridiplantae > Streptophyta > Magnoliopsida > Zingiberales > Zingiberaceae > Wurfbainia > Wurfbainia villosa. The sequence goes on from CM046005.1 coordinate 6,343,898, forward strand.
GATGTACAAACATATGCAACAAACAAATCACGACATCTCACGAGCATATGTAAACATATATCAAATACATGCATACATATATATCGAATGCATATGCATGGCCATGTCTGACCAGTCAACCACGACTATGGCCGGGTGGCCGGCGCGGCAAGATGACGACTAGCCCAACTCCGGCCGCCACTACTCTCGAGTGACCGAGTTGGGTAGTATGAATGAGTAGCATATAAGCGTAAAGAGCTAACTACTCCCCGGGGGTCCCTGCTGCTGGTCGCTTCGTCACTACCCATGAGTAGACGAGCTCTGCACACAGGACAACTGCACGTCACACAATCACCGTCTATAGTAGGCGAGTGCTAACACCACTCTGCTCAGTGGCCAGGTGCGCATCTCCAGCTACCACCATCCATAGTGGTCGAGCGCGACACATCCAATGCTCTGCCCTCAACCCTGCTACCACTATCCCGAGTGCCCGGGGAGGTAGGATGACTGACGACTTGTCTCAACCATAAGGGAGACCCAGTCAACAGCATGCATGCAAATGTAATGATGCATAGGTCTACACAAGTATCCTCGCAACACTCCTTATCTCACGGGGAGTCCTGGTCAACCAAAAGTCAACTATGCAAGGACTACAATCCACAAGACTCTCTCTATCGTACAAAGAGTCATACTCATCGGCGATAACCACGCTAAGACCTCTAGTCAGTAGCGAGATACTATCGACCATCCATATAACCATACACAGATATACGATCCATAATGGATATACAATCATGCTAGGACCTCTAGTCCATAACCACATACTGACAACCACACACATTTATCTATGCACGAACAACTAGATCCACCATAGATGCATAACTAACATGTGTACGATACAACACTCGACCTCATAACCCAAACCATCACCTAACCCTAGTGATGTAACATAGTAATCCAATCTGAGGTCACAAGGATAACCCTAACCACATGTACTTACTGAACATTCATCAGCTAATACATAATAGGATTTATAGTTCCTATCCGAGCTAGATAATCAATGAAGTACCAGAGTATATATCTCAAAGGTTAAGGCAGTACAAGCATATGATTAAATAAGAGTGGATTTAAGGTAGCAGTATAAACATAAATCCAAGATCATGCACTAGAATTTGATCAAAACTACCGGACCAGGTAGATATTACCCACCTGATACGAAGCTCGAATAATCCTCACGGTCATGGACCTACTTCGTATCCCAAACCTGCACATAATAGCAAGCAATGATTAAGTACAAGTGTCCGACCAATATACGAACTAGAGACTACATCGTTTCTATATTTGCATCCTTCCCTCGACTACGAGCTAAAACTCGAGCATCCCAATCTGATACATCCTAACCCAACTCATAATAGATCACGACATCCACAAGATCAATTAAGGTAAATATATCTAAATAATACTCATAATCGATCACGAACTACCCTTGAAGACAATTGGCCGAAGACCATCACGGCAAGAATAGATCATCGGAAGAATCCAATCGCCTCCTCCTTCCACCCACTCAAGACACAATACATAGATAAATCGACATCAAAATCCACAAAACCCCTGAGCTCCAACAAGGAAAGATTTCACCTTCCAACGCAATCCCCAACCATTATAAACTCCCAACCAACATAAGGAAATCAACTAGATCAACAATGAACTAATTAAATAACATGTTGTTTCAAACCAGTATCGTGACTTCTCACCTTGTCTCCACCACTCATCGCTACAAACCAACCAATGAATCAACACACACAAATCTGAAATTAGAGTTGCAATTTAGCTCACCTTCTCGTCCCACACGCACGGATCTACCACAACCCAGTCGGATCTCAATCCGACTCAAGCTCTGCGACAAACAGAGGCTGAAACTACCCAATCTCACGGTGAGGAACACACCAACCATATTACTACTACTGTGAACACAAATCACAATCAAACTCACCTCACAACACAACCAGCCCTATACACTGGCGCATTCCGATGACACCAAACTCCTCTTCCTCGATCTGCTCTGCTCAACAACTGCTACCCCTCTCCCTTCAACAATCGGAGCTGATGGCAATGAGGAACACAAGTAAGGGAAAGATCTTGTTCGACTCAAGGGAGAGGATCAGCCACTTACCAGATTTCGATAGAACTCGCGAAGCCCCAGCTCACAGTCGGCGACCTGATAGCACCGTTGTCGACCCCTAGCTCCTAGCGAAGACATCTTGCCGAAATCTTACTCGGGAACCCACGATCGAAGATCTCCCAGCGAGGTGATCCTCTACTTTGTGTGCATCGACGACAGCCGCGTCGGAAAGAGAAGATGGGAACGGCGCTCGCGCGAAGGATCACTGACCTTGAAGGTCAAGGATCAGCTGGGGCGGCACCGTCGCCGAGCTTCTCTCACATGGACGCCGGCGAACTGAGATCGGCCGCCGAGATTGCGCGAAGAGACGAAATCGCGAAGAAACGAAGGTGAAGAGAAGAAACGGAAATCGCGATCGGGAAAATGAGTTGCGATCGGTTCGTTCGGTTTTGTTTTTAAATGTCGTTCGTGAAATCGGTTCAAGCCAACCAACCCAAGCCCAATTCCAGCCCAATTGATTCAGCCCTTTAGATTCAACCCATTAGCTTCAGCCCAATGGATTCAGCCCAATTTCAAACTCATTTCCAACCCAATTAACCCACTAATTAAACCCAAATTAATTAAAGGGGTTAATCCAAATTTTTTTTTGTTTCGTATTTTACATTCTCTCCCACTTATAAAAATTTGGTCCCCAAATTTCCGACTTATATACTTGTATGATATGTCAAACTAATCATCTCAAGTATCCGGAGAAAAGTCACACCTCAAGTGACTAAGTGGTCTGTAAACTGCATGCAAAACTGCTCCCACTGTAGAGAACTGCTCTCCCAAATAGGAACTGTCGAAACTAAACCGGTCGCTAACTGCACCGGCCCAAATTTCTGAAGCAATTTCAATCGCCTCGTGAACTATTCCCACATTCTCCCGAGCAGTTCTCGCCAGGGAACTATTTGGGAACCACTCGACAAAATCACTGTTCTTCGTTCTCACGACTTACTTTCGCGATGAACAGTGATTTTTACAGGTAGAAATTCGAACATATTCAAACCAACAAGGCTTTGATACCAATGTTGATTTTTTTTGCATCTATTTAAACTAATTTAATTGCTGAAACATTAAAATGTAGACTGTAAATAAAACTTACAGTGATAACTTACAGTCATCGTTAGAATCTTCTCGCTTCTTGGGATATGTGGGGAAGACGATATCTGCTCACCGTTTGAGGATCAATCACGTCGGAAAGATCCTCCTCTTCCACGAGCCAAGTTTCACCCGCTCCTTGGCGTTCTCGGAATTCACTATTCACTCCGACAGCTTGACGACATTTCACACTTCTTTCACTCTGACAGCACTTTCGCATCTAAGCACTCAGCTCTTGCACTTGACATCACCCTCATCTTGGATGCACACCCCCTTTTAAAGGGGATGCACTGTGCGACAGCAGCACTGCACGAAAGGTCGTGCGTGCACTTCGTGCAGTGCGTGCACGATGAGTACGCAATAGTTAAGAAATTGTTTTCATAGACAATAATCAATTTTAGAGGTGTTCTGAGGCAATTATCTATCATGACTTTTTCCTAGCAATGCTCATTTTATTGAATTTTTAGTGTATTAATTGTCAAAATAATTTGAAATTTGAATATGCAATTAATTTATCTTTAATTTTCCACCTTGCCATTAATATGAATATAATTGAAATCGTCATTTATGATAATTACAATTTCCTAACTATATCTCAAGTCTAATTTTAACAAATATAATTGTTTTAAAATTCAGATAGCAATAATTTACAGTTTTTAGAAATCATTTTTAGTGTTGTTTTTATTAACTTTAAATTTTTGAATGAATTATGATATTTAGAATCCCAATTTATAAATCTCTATATTTATGAAAATTTCATGTCAATTTAAATTTCCCAAGTTAAAGAACCGTAAATTTTTAATGTAATAATTAAAAATGCGTTAAGGATCAATTTACCTTTAAAAAACTCATTTAGAATTTTAAATCAAATTACTCAATTTTAGTATTTTTTTCACCACATTTTTATTTAATTATATGGAAATTAGTCATTTTTTAGGTAGAAAATGAAAGTTAAATTCGTTTTCTATTTTTAATATTTTTAAAAATAAGTGAAAGAGAGGAGGAAAAGACAAAACCATTAAAAAAAACCAGATTCGTTTTTTAAAAATAATAAAAATGTCACCCTTTTTTCATTTTAAATAGATGAAATATAAATTGTTGGATTATTGTACTTGAATATTTATATAATATCTCATAGTTTATCTAACTTAAACCTGCTCAATATTATTTTACATAAAGGTCCCTTTAACGGTCTTTAGATTTACAGTGTTAATTAATTTAAACTGATACATCAATTAAGCGGCTAATAAAATTATATAATGCAATTAAAGGCAGCTTAATGACTAATGAGGTGAATAAATAAACGGCAGCGGGACAGACCCTCCACTTCACCCAATCACAAATGGAGGAGAAGTGGGGGAGGTTTTAGTGCAAGAACCAATGGATAGCCGACAACCATCCCCGTCCACCGCCGCCGCCGTCAAGTGCCGCCACCAAGAGGTGCTCCTCGGCAAGTACGAGCTCGGGCGCCTCCTTGGCCGTGGCACCTTCGCAAAGGTCTACCTGGCCCGCTCCGTTTCCGACGGCGACGCCGTCGCTGTGAAGATCCTCGACAAGGCGGAGATGGTGGAGACGGGGATGGCCCACAGCGTTCTCACCGAGGTCGCCGCCATGCGCTGCCTCTCTCACCCCAACATCCTCAAGCTCTACGAGGTGCTGGCGACGCGGTCCAAGATCTTCCTCGTCATGGAGCACGCCCCCGGCGGCGACCTCCTCAGCCGCGTCGCCCGCCGCCGCCTCCCGGAGCACGCAGCCCGGCGCTACTTCCACCAGCTCGTCTCCGCCCTCCACTACTGCCATGCCCGCGGCATCGCCCACCGCGACGTGAAACCCCAGAACCTGCTCCTCGACCGCGACGGCCACCTCAAGATCTCCGACTTCGGACTCGCCGCCCTCCCCGACCGACTCCGCGACGGCCTCCTACTCACCGCCTGCGGCACGCCGGCCTACACCGCCCCCGAGGTCTTCCGCCGCAAGGGCTACGACGGCGCCGCGGCTGACGCCTGGTCCTGCGGCGTCATCCTCTTCGTCCTCCTCGCAGGCTCCCTCCCCTTCGACGACACTAACCTCGTCGTCATGTACCGCCGGATCCACCGCCGCGACTACGAGCTTCCTACATGGATCTCGCCGCCGGCACGCCGCCTCCTTGTCCGCCTCCTCGACCCCAGTCCCGACACCAGAATGACCATCGCTCACCTACTCGACCACCCTTGGCTCAAGCGCTCCCTCAGCTTGGACTCCCAACTCGACAACCTCGCGCCGCCCCCTCTTGCTGCCGCGCATGCCATGAACGCGTTCGACATAATTTCCCTCTCCTCGGGGCTTGACCTCTCCCCGCTCTTCGACGACGCAAAGGCCAACAAGGAGAGGCGCTTCACCTCCATGCACACCATCGACAAGATCATGGACACGATCCAGCTCGCCGGAAGCAAACTAGGCCTCGTGGTGGAGACAGAGAAGTCGGCGGCGACGGCGGTGAGGGGTTGTGGCTCTGTACTCTCAGTGGAGGTGTCAGAGGTACTGTATCCGATTCTGCTAGTGGAGATGAGACTGCAGCACGACTGCCTCGGCGACGCAGCCGCCGCCGCCGCCGAATTCTGCTGGGAGAACGTAAAAGCAGAGCTCGGCGACGTCGTGTTCACTTGGCACGAAACAGAGCAGCGAGAATCCTAGCAATCTCGGGAGGAATTCATGGTCACAAACAATGTTTCAATAATCTGTTCTCCATTTTCTTGCTGTGTTCCATTTGATGTTTAGATTGATCAGCGGAATGAAGAATTGTAAAAGGGTTGTGGATTTTGGGAAAGTTCCATTAGGAATCAAAAGCAGGGTGATCGGATCGATTGACTAATTTCTGCGATGGTCAATCCGATTTCATGATCTCATGGAGATGATTGTTCGACTTGAGTCGGAAGAGGTTCTTATAAATTTCTACTAATCACTTGAATATATAAAAAAAACTATTGCAGTCCAATTCAAATTTCATAATTACATCATTCTCGAAAGATTATCTAATATCGAAATTTTATTTTATCTGTCGGACAAATCCTTGTACATAGAGATATCTTTATGATTTTTTTAAATTCGTTGTTGAATATTATTTCAGTAGAAAATTGAATTGTATTCTCTTGTAAAATATTTTGTCGTTTTTGTCATTGCACCATACTATTGAGGCAATTGGTGGCTGTTGCGATTCCTGTTCATGTTTGCGATCATTGTAGGTATTAAACAAAGCTATCGACATTGCTTAGTGATTCTCCATGGGTTGGTTGATCACTCTGAATTCGGTTGAGGTGGAGACTGGGGAAGTGTTGATTGCTTTAGGTGGGAGTGGGAAGAGCAGCTAATCAGGGCAACTGCCAGCTTTCCTTTTTTTTAAAATAATAATAATTTTAATGCAAAGTACTTAGATAATCGACTTTTTCAGGTAAATGTAAAGCACAATTTATTATTAGGCCTGGGATGTGTTTTATTATTTTTGCAAAATAGAAATCGACATTGTTATTTATAAACCACAAGCATCATTTGAGAGAGGTGATATTTTATAGTTTTTATTCTTTAGTGAAATTGATTGAAATGTAAGTTGTTTTATAGAGATTAATGGACATCATACGAATTAAAAAAAGCATGTTGATGAAAGTGAAGCGCACTAAATAACTGGCCAACCTTCACTGATTTAGTGTCTAAATCTCTCATCGGAGATTCTTGCATTCCAAAAGTGAAAATGACAATGTACATCAAGAGAAAAAAGAATAATTCTCATTGCAACATCATCATTTGATATCTTTTGATACATTATGAATATCAAAACTTTAATTTTTTATGGTAATTAAGGCGGTTTGCAATAAAATGAAGACACAAGGCAATCATGCAGACTACCTCAAATACTTTGAACCGTTCTCTCCTTAATGATCATAATAAATGTAGAGAAAAATTTATGAAAAAGTAACCAAAATTCACACTTGCAGCACAGCCAGCACTGCACTGGACACAACCTTTGGTTTGCTGTAGAACCACAACAATTATTTTATTATGTTGGATAAAAGATTAAGGGACATCAAACTCGATATTTTACAGATAAGATTTTTCTAAAAGCTAAGAACACTACAGAAACACTTCCGAGGGAGTTAGGCCAGTAGCTGAATCTAGTACATAATACAGTGGTTGCATGCTAAGCATTCAAGTACATAATACTTGATTTATGCAAGAAAAAAAATCCACAAACCTGTTGTAGTTGGACCAGAGCAAGAACAAGTCAAACCATAAAATTGAATATTATCTCAATCAAAAAGGATAAAATTACCAAAAGTGTATACAACTGAGTACAGCAGCATGATCAATAGAAAGAATAAAAATCTAGCAGATAGGTTTTATTAAGATCAAGCATCTCTTTTATTACGACATTCAAATGTTATTAAATATTTCCCTCCATGTGATGTAAATATGCAGCCTCTTGGAAAAATAACACAAAGATGAAAAAACAACAAAGAAGAAAACACAACCAAAGTGATGAACCATATGCACATTCCTCCAGTTGACGTAAATGCATGTACCTTAGGAATAGAATGAAGAGGACAAACAACAATGGGAGAAAATAGATAACTAAAGTTGTGGAGCATTGTAAAAACATTTCTGTTAGTCAAATCTAAGTGAGGAAGACATAAGGATGAAAAACGATGACTACCAACCAAACTTCAAAACAAATTTGGTTATATTTCGGCATACATAATCATTAAAGAGCTCAAAAACATTTTATACGGTTCAGAGAGAAAACTAGATCATAGGCAAAACTCCAATAAAAAATTGTAAATTTTCTTAATGCCCTTCATGCATTTTGGTAATTGTGCAGTTTGTAGAGCATAACCTTTCCAGCAGCATTTCCAACTGTCATAAATCCACCTCCAGGGCTGAAATCAAGACAACGAGGGTACTGCATGCTAAATCTCGTAGGAGGATAGTTTGAGAAGATATTGTATGACGGGACATGCACCAGCTTCAGACCATTCTTACTCGCTCTCGAGATAATAGCCAAAATCTGACTGTCAGAGTTGAATTTCATATGATCAATCATTGTTGTCAAATTTTCAATAGTCTTCAATGGCTTTTGCTTTCCCCCAAGAAACTCCTCTCTCTTGTAAACATTAACAATACCGCTGGCTGAACCTGAAGCAAACAGAGAACTGTCTTGTGAAGCACAGAGAGCTGATCCACCTATGCTACCATCATCAATGCCCTTGTGAATGCACCTCCTAGTTCTGAGATCCCAGTGATACACATGTCCATCACCTCCACTGCTCAGTAGCTGCTGTCCACCATCAGCAAAAGCCAAACATCGAGCACTTCCATTCATCTTCAAAGTCCCAATTAACTCCTTTGTTCGTGAGGAAACTAAAAGGATGTAACCTTCATTGCCAATGAATGCAATGGTGTTTGAATCAGGAGAAACCTCAAAAACCTCCAAGCTTTTCTCTTCTCTCCCAGTCAAGGGACCTATCTTATTCACAGCTGCTTTAACCAAATCAATGCTGTAAAAGAATTTCCTCCTGCCTGAAAGTATAACCTCAGAACCATTGGGTAAAAAGGATGCCTTATGAACAGGGCAATCTTCAATAAAGATACTTTGAATTTGAGGATTGCGCCTTCCATCCACTTGGAAAAATCTTACCCGCCTATCAAGTCCAGCAGTCAGGAGTAATTGACCATTTCTGTGAAACTGAACTGAATTGATTGGACCATTAGAGGGCTCCTCAGCATTAGCATTAACCATCCTCGAGTATTCCAGTAATCCAGGTAAAAGTTTAGTATTGCCTTTTATGACAAGCTCATCATTGCTACGAAGAATATCATTAGCTTCAGCATCCTCGAAGTCATGAGCAATAGTGACACCACTTTCATCATGAGACTCTTCATCAAAATCACTTGCATTAGCATTCTTATTCTCGACATTAGCCCACTCTGTTCCCGGGTTTAGCTTAACATGTTGAGACCTCAACTGAGCAATATAATCTGTACCAGAAATAACTTGCTCATTTGCCTCCTTCCTAAGATTCCTCAACCTATTCATACGAATTATATTGACCTCTGTCCTTTCCTCCTCATCTATCCATGCAGGTTTCCGCTCTTGTTTGTTGGTGTCTTCTGCAGCCATAGCATGAAGTTCCTCTTCATACACAACCATCTCATTGTTGGTGGACCTATCCATGAAGAACAATGGGGCATCTGCTTTGACCTGCTTGTTGCCACCATCATTGAATTCCTTCCCAAACTCCAAAGGATTATAAATGACGCCAAACAAAGAACTCTCAAGACTTTTCATCTTCTGTTCTGCAGCTTTTTGTGCCTTCTCCTTCAAGGCATTCTTATGCTCACTCCTTTTCATTTTCTTCTGTCCAATTTCTTGTGCCTCTTCATTAAGTGAAACATCCATATCTATACTCTTCTTCAGTTTTTTCTTCTTTTTCTGAGAAAAATCATCAGCCTTCACAGTTCTCTTCTTTGATTTTTTCAACTTAATTTCCTCAGCCAAATCAACTTCCTGACCTTCGCTATCCACAATCACATCAGATATCTCTCTATGAAGTTTATTGCCCTTCCTTTCATTCAGAGCCACACTTTGGGAAATTAAGCTCATTTTACCTGCAAAAGTAACATTTTAATTAGAAATAAAAAAAGTATGATGCAAACATGAAAACAATATAAATACGAAGCAAATATAAAAAATCAAGTAAACAATAGATGCAAAGATATGTAAAACAGAAAAAGAAGATGAAAATATGATGCATAGGTACATCAATATGAAGGAATGCTGAAGCTTGACATCCAAGATCTGGTGCATCTAAACTAAACCATAACCAGTATCATGTCAAATATGATAATTTGTGAAGGAGAGGTTGGTAGAAAGCAATAAATCAAGTAGCCTCTAACCATACAAAAAAATCAGAATAAACGATCATACCATTATATTCAAAATACACAAAAAGAAAGTTCAACAAAGTGCCATTGGTTATCAACGTATAATAAGGGTGTTATGAAGGAGTGTGCCAATTTGTGTTACAAAAAACAAATGCATCATAACTGAGCTGCATCATGAAATGGGAAGTGCAGGCAACATAGGATTACAAGATCTATCAGCACATAATTTGAAATGGTCTAGACCTAAATATAGCCACTGCATATGGAAAAATATGCCATTTAATTAAAACAATCAATACGATGTCATTCATAATTTTGTCTCACATAATTCGAGAATAAACCATTAATAGAAAGAAAGACATTATAATTAAGACAAAAGCAAGTGTAGTCCATAAGGCAAACTTTAAAATCATCATCCAAACACTTCAGGCAGGAGCATGTTATGCCAACTATTTTTAGCCAATAGCTCCTACCCCATGTTTGTCTAATGTACTAGGATCCCCATTGTCGCGTCCCGGGGTATACTTGTCCGTCAATCGGACGGTACCCCCAGTGACAATATAAGATACAACATTGATACAAGACTCAAATAGCTATTGTCACATAAGCTATATGTTGGGAATTAGACGCCCGCTAGAGGGGGGGGTGAATAGCGGGTGACCCGTACGTAGATGGAATTCGTTCGCGTGCTTGTCTACAATTCGTGTTAGCGCAGCGGAATAATAATAATAAAAGCAATACACGAAATACAATCACACAAACGCAAGGATATAACGTGGTTCGGAACCGTAACGGTTCCTACTCCACGGATCGGGCTCAAACGAGCCCTAGCGATGCCAAACACACACCACTATCAAATAACTCCTTCTCGACACAAGTCGGAGGTGGAGAAACCTCTTACAATAAGATTACAACAATAATCTAAATACAACAAGCAAATATAATAGGAAATACAACAAGAGAAGTAAAGAACATTTTACAAAAACTCTTTAGATCGCTTGCTTGTTGATCGCTTGAATCGTGGTTGAAGACCCTGATTTACAGCAGCAAATCGACTCAAAAACGTCCAAGAAATCGCTGCAAAAACCCTCCTTCCGAGCTGCCTTTATAACCTACGTCGGGCTGGATTTTCGCCTATCAGTCGACTGCCATAAGTCCCCAGTCGACTGATGCCACTGTTGTCGTGAGACAACGGATCGATCCACGCTGGAAAAACTCCAACGGATCTCTTGGCAGTCGACTGCCAACATTGGCGCCGATCGCTAACGCTCGTAGTCGACGCCCGGCCACGCGAGCGTCGTGCTCGACACTGATCGACAATGATCGCATCCTCGGCGATCGACCCGGCCGACATCGGGCCGATCGCCCCATGAGTAGTCATTGCGAGCCCTAACAGCTCTCAAACGGCAGTCGAACTCAAGTCGACTCCCGGCAGTCGAACCGGCCATAATGCCAGTCGACTGCCAACCTCAAGAATGAGGTTTTAACCCAAGTATGGTGCCCCCATACTTGCTAGACCACTCTTAGCCTAGACCTAAGCCCTCTAGCCACCTCCATCAGCCTCACGCCTCTCGGATCCCTCCAAGTCATCCATGACTTGTTCATCCATCGCGCTAGCTTCCAGGTGCTTCCATCGGCTATGTCATGCTAACGGTGTCTACACAGCCAAGGTACATTGGACTTACGCCGCCAAGACTCCGCTTGGACTTTACGCCGCCAATATCAATCCCCTTGGACTTCCAAATGCCAAGACTCAAGCTTGGACTTTCCCTTGCCAATCCATGTTGGACTTTCCATGCCAAGACCCATGCTTGGACTTTCCCAAATGCCAAGTACCCATGACTTGGACTTTCCCAAATGCCAAGTGTCCCACTTGGACTTTCCATGCCAAGTACCCATGACTTGGACTTTACCTTGCCAAGACCCATGCTTGGACTTATAACCTGGGTCAATTGTATAAACAATCTCCCCAACATATTAACCGACATCAATGTCCAACATCAATGTCAATCCTATGTCAAACATACTTTGTCAAACTACTTTGTCAAACATCAAAACATCACTCGAGTCAAACTCGAGTCCTGGTCAATTGTGACCTGGGCCGATTGCACCAACACTATATACAATATCAAAGCAAAATGGTCGAATATAGGATACAAAATCACAAAGATGCATGCCGGCATGACTTTAATTCAATTAAAAAACATAAACGAACAAGCTGATAACCACGGATACAAAATACTAAATGTAAAATACCACGAAATAAAAAAAAAATAATAATAATTATAGATGTGGGGTAATTAGGAGAATACCCTATAAAAATTTTCCAGAAATTTTTAGGAATTTTTTTGGACTCGAATGGGGATTTCTAAGATCCTTTTTGTTTATGAGTTAGTGGGCTTAACGGGTCTGAAATTCGACCCGTTTAGCTGAAATCCGACCCGCTAAGTCTTACCGTTACGATTTCTTTTCATTCGACGCCGCTGACTTTAGTTTTTCAGTGAGCGTTACCCCATCGCGTTATTTCCTTACCTCTTCCGCGACCACAAATCTCCCGATCAACTTCTTCTCTCCGCTCTCGATCCCGTTTCCTCTCCTCCTTCGCGCGACTTCTGCGACCCCTGCCGGCCGGAGTTCGTCGGCTCCTCTACGAACGGGTTGGAATCGGAAAGGATAGGAGTGGATGGAAGCCTGCGCCGGCGGCGAGCGACGTTTCCCTCACCAGTGCCACTGACGAGCCGGAGCAGTAAGGGTGCGCGCAACTGGAAACTTGAGCCGGCGACGACTACACCTAGTTCCGCTCGGGGGGCGGCGTGTTCTGTCGGAAGTCGTTCTTCCCGAGTCGAAGTGGAGGCTGAGCCGACGATCGCTGTGAGTGCTAGGTAAGGCGCTGTCCGATCTCGTTTTTCCTTGATCTAAGAAGGGATCTACTTGTGAATGAATTCCGGCTGTGATTTCCCCTTCATGAAGCTTGACCTAGCGATTTGGGCAGTAGGTGATCTGGTGAACAGGGCTTCCAGTTGTTGGGGATTCTGCTGTCGATGAGGATCAACTTCGGGTAAGCACAATTGATTTCTTATTTGTGCTGCGAATTCCATTCGGTCGAATGGAATGATGTGCTGTGGCTATTTCTCCTTCTGAATTGATCGATAGATTTTGGGCAGTGGCTGTTTCTGGAAACGGTGGAATTTGGGAAAGGTTATACTGCCGGTGGAGGTTCCAAAACTTGCCGGTAAGCAAGCCATTTTCCGTTTTGGTTTCGTCAGTGTAATTCATTGTTGCCCTTGATTTAGCTAGTTAACAATGGTTAAATAGTTAGGTATCTAATTGGTGGAACTGGGTTTGAATTAATAATAAGGGTTGGTCGATGGTGAGGTTTTGTTGGGTGTTTGACCGGTTGTGAAACAGTAGCTGTGTTTGGGATACGAATAGAGATGTGTATCGGTGTGAATATAGGTTAGATTAATACTTAATTTGTTGGTGATCCTATTACATCAAATTAAGTATAAAAAGATTAAATCTTCATAAGATTGACTTTGTTAAGTCGGATATAGAATTGGTTGAGGGAGTTAGCACTTTTGCTAATTGAAACCGATGGATTTAAAAATAAAGGGTCAAGTCTGGCTCATTGGGGTTTCTAAATCGTATTCGATAAGGGATACGGATATGTGGATAACGTAGTAGCTAATCATATTATTGTTGTATGCTTTCACTGAATGATAATTGATGATATTTGCAGGACGTGGATACGAGACGGGTCCGCGACCATGAGGAGTTTATTACTACGAGCATTGACAGCAGGTGGGTAATTTCCTACCGGTCGGGTAGATGTAATGACTTTCAAATTTAGACATAGATATGAGCATGTTAGGTGTTCATATTATCTTGACCCTGCTCTGTTTATCGTATGCTTGAACTTATCGTTGATATATATGTGTGCTCAATTGTTGATATCACATATTCCCTATCATGATTTAGGAGTTACAGATGTGATGTAAATAGGTCTAACTGTTTAGTAGGGTGTAGATGTTAGAGTACGGAGGATGACCTAAATTGTAAATTTGGCAAAAAGGTCCTCCGTGGATAAGTAAGACCCTAAATGTAGGACTCATTCCATACCTGTATGTTGCACATTTATTTACCAACCACGGGTTGTGTAAATGGTCAGGTGAGTCATGGACAGTGTGTCGCTACGGACCGATGGTCCTAGCTTGTCATGATCAGATGAGTATGACTCTCTACAGGATAGAGAGTGTACTGATCAATTGAGTGTGACTCTCTGTTGAACAGAGAGTCTATGGTAGATGTCTGTATGTGAGACAGTACCCTCATGTCATTGCATGCATACTGACGACATCGTCTCCTCTTGGGGTTGAGAGAGAGTCGTCAGTCATCCTGCGTCCCAGGTTACTCCCAGAGGAGTAACTGGTGTGAGGGCATAGCATTTGTTGTGCTGCACTCTACCATTATAGATGATGGTAGTTGGAGTTGCGTGCAGATGTCTTGGGTGCGTGGCACTCGACCACTCATTAGTAGTGTCAGTCAGAGTAGCCAACAATAGGGACCCCCATTGCGTAGCGAGCTCTTTACGCTCATATGATACTTGATCATACTGCCCACTCGGCCACTCTATAGCAGTGGTTGGTGTGAGTTGGGACAGTTGTCATGTCGTGCCACCTAGGCCACACTGGGATCGTGGTAGCGAGTAGGGGTGAGCAGGCATGACCATGCATGCTGCATTGCCGTATCATACGGTACTTTCCATATGGTTATATATATATCCATACCTGCTTGTATATATATATATACATGGATGATGGTGATTAGTATACATACAGATACAGTCTATATGTATACTCACTTTGATGATGCATTTGTATGTACATATTCATACATGCTACTGCATTTCCTATATGGTAGTAGGCTGGTACTTGTATACCTGTTGGTTATTCACGGTGATACCCTTGGATCATATTCAGGATATTGTGTGAGTTAGTACTATTTCTTTTATACCCTATGATGTGGTTATATGCCCAGGTTAGATCAGGATAGAGTAGCTGACTGTCAGGTATGTCAGCATCGTTGTTGTTCAGTTTATTTAGTGTATGCATGCATATATACCTGTTATGCTAATGTATACCTATTGTTCGAGTAGATTTAAACTGTTGAATGACATGTAATATTGATACATATATTTACATGTTTTTTCTGATTACCTGCTGAGTTTTACTCACCACCACCGACCCTGGGTTTTTCTGTCGCCCAGGTAACAGGTAGACGCCTTTGTGACGACTTGGAGCTACGCCGACCAATCCATCCCATCTCCGTTTTTCGAGTCTCCCGAGGAGTTCGTTTTTGGTTATGTCTTGGACTTTGATATGTATGGACTTGTTGTTATTATGGATTTGTCATGATGTCGTGGACTCTATTTGTGTAGTCGTTGTTTTATTTACGGTTTTATGATTGTGGACTTGTCAGGTGGTGTACACCTGTATGTTTTTGGTATGTATGTTGTGGGTATGAGGTCTTTATTTCCGCTGCTGTTATTATGTTATATTATGTTGTTGTTATGGGCCTACGGGCCTTGTATTAACCCGAAATATTGCTACGTACAGGGGAGATGCCGTCCGTTTGATTTTCGGCACGGTATACTCTCGGGGCGTGACACTAAAGCTCAGCTTTAAAATAAATATCAAAGTGCGAACAACATACATATCAAAATGCGAAACAATAAGGAAATAAAAATCTAACATCTCGATGTGAGGTGGGACCGACTGGCAAAACTCCGAGCATCAGAACATATCCTTAATCTTCTATCTGCTGGAGGGTGTCATAAAATTTCTGAAGAAACATAGGGCAAAAACACTTTAGATGCAGCAATTATACATACACTATCCTGATTCCCATTGATAAGTAATATCAACTTCAATGCAACAAATACCTACAAAAAACACTTTCGGCAAAAACAAGCGTGAGGGTGTCATAAAATTTCTAGTCATCTATAAGAACCTATTTCTGAAGAAACATAGGGAAAAAACAAGCGTGGATTCTATTTTAAAAAGATGATATAAGTTCTTATAGATGACTAGAAATTTTATGACACCCTCACGCTGTTTTTGCCCTATGTTTCTTCAGAAAGTGTTTTTTGCCCTATGTTTCTTCAGAAATTTTATGACACCCTCCAGCAGATAGAAGATTAAGGACATGTTCTGATGCTCAGAGTTCTGCCAGTCGGTCCTACCTCACATCGAGATGTTGAATTTTTATTTCCTTATTGTTTCGCATTTCGATGTGTATGTTGTTCGTACTTTGATATGTATTTTAAAGCTAAGCTTTAGTATTTTGTATCCGTGGTTATCAGCTTGTTCGTTTATGTTTTCTAATTGAATTAAAGTCATGCCGGCGTGCATCTTTGTGATTTTGTATCCTATATTCGACCGTTTTGCTTTGATATTATATATAGCTTGTGTGACAATAGCTATTTAGGCCTTGTATCAATGTTGTATCTTATATTGTCACTAGCGGGTACCGCTTCTCACCGTTGTTGGTGAAATCGGCCCAGGTCACGATTGATCAGACTTGAGTGGGACTCGAGTAGGATTTTGATGTTTGACAATAGGTTGACAATGAGTTTGACATTGTTTGATAATTTGGTTTGACCATATATTGACCATATGACTAGTGGATGATTGAGATATCCAAAGTCATATGGAGAAGATTATTTGAGGGAGATTGTTGGAGCAATTAAATCTTAAATCAAGGTTGACCAGACTCGAGTGAGACTCGAGGGGAAGTCCAAGTATGAATACTTGACATGGAAAGTCCAAGTTTGGATACTTGGCATGGAAAGTTCAAGAATAATTTTGGCATGGAAAATCCAAGCATGGTCTTGGCATGAAAGTCTAAGTTTGGATACTTGACATGGAAAGTCCAAGAATGTTCTTGGCAAAGAAAGTTCAAGTTTGAAGTCTTGGCTACGTAAGTCCAAGTGTGTAGTCTTGGCGGTGAAAGCCCAAGCATTGAGGCTTGCCAATGGAAAAGTCTAGAGTGAGTTTTTGTCAGCATAAAGTACAAACATATAGTCTTGGTGACATAAGTCCAAATGAACCTTGGCAAAGGAGACTCGGTTAGTATGACATAGACGATGGAAGCATCTGAAATGCGAAGGGTGAAAGAGTCGTGGAGGACTCAGATGGATCTTGAGGGCCTGAGGCTGATGGAGGTAGGTAGAAGACTTAGGTCTAGGCTATGAGTGATTTATCAAGTATGAAGGGATCATACTTGGGTTAAGCCTCATGATTGAGGTTTACCAGTCGACTGGAATTATGGACCAGTCGACTGGCCAAGTGCATGACACTTGGGAGCCTAGCTTGACTCGAGCAATCGACTGGGATTATGCCTAGTTGACTGGTCGAATAGTCGACTGCTGATCTGTGGCTTTGGTAGTCGACTGCTAGGTTTTAGCAGTCAACTGACCATTAGCAGTCAACTGACATTAAGTGGCCAGGGCACAAAATGTTGGGTAGTCAACTGCTGGCCTGTGGGCAGTCGACTGACCTCTAGTAATCAACTGCTATGTATGGGCAATCGACTGGAGCTAGTAGACACGAGCACAGATTGTTGTGTAGTTGACGACTGCTGGTAAGGGCAGTCGACTGCTAGGGTATCCGTTGGAGTAATCCAATGTGGATTAGTTCGTTGTGAGACAACGGATAGACTAGCAGTCGACTGGTGCCTTTTGGCAGTCAACTGCTAGGTAGAAATCCAACCCGATGCAGGTTATAAAAGGTACTCAAGTTGGAGGATTTAGCAGCGATTTTTGGGGCGATTTTAAAGGGGAAGTGTTGTTGCATTCCTGACCTTCAAGAGCAATCCAAAGCAATCAACAAGCAAACAATCAAAAGTTCTCTTTGTAAAGTTCTTTACTTATTGTTGAATTTGCTTCTTGTATTTGGTTGTAGTTTATTATTTATTATTGTAAACATCTTGTAAGAGGTTTCTACATCTCCGGAGTGTTTTCCGAGAAGGAAAAGTTTGTTAGTAGTGGTGTGCATCACTAGAGCTCACTCTAGAGCTCGACTGTGGAGTAGAAATTAGGGTTCTAAGCTACGTTAAATCGTTTTTGTCTTGTCTTGTGTGTTCTATATTTGTATTTGTTTTTTGTATTCCGTTGTGCTAACTTGTGTCGGCAAGAACACACGAACACAATCAAATCGAGGAAATCAAGAATCACTATTCATCCCTTTATAGCGCATCAAACGATCCCCAACAAGTAGTATCAAAGCGAGGACACTCTTCAAGGATTAATAACCGATTGAGCAAAGCGCTAGAGGAAAATGGAGCCAAGTGATGGATTCGACTATGATACCTAGATCCCTCCATCATTCGAACGAGAAGATTTCCTGGCATGGAAGGCAAGAATGGAGAACTTCTTCATGATGGACATCGAGCAATGATTCATCTTAATGGATGGATTTGAATTTCCAAAGGGTCCAAAGGGAGGATATCTCAAGATGAAGAGATGAACCGAGGAGCAACTAAAAAAATTCGAGATAAATATTAAGGTAATCAAAATCCTAACAAATTTAATACATGATGATATTTTATGCAAGCTAGGGGGATTATATAAATGCTAAGGAACTATGGAGCAAGTTGGCAAAATTCCATGAGAAGCCTAAACCGGTCCAAGAAATAAAGGAGTCCAATGAGGAAGAATCAAGATCATCCTCTCTAGAGCTTGAAGAATGGGAGGTTGAGAGGTGCTCATCGTCCGAGGTAGAAGAAGTCTCGAAAGATTCCACTTCAAGAATTAAGGGGGAGGATAGAGCTTCAATGCTGGAACAGAAAGAGGAACCTTCCACTTCCGGAAGAAGTGAAGAACGAGCTCACCCTATAGGTAACTCAAGCATGGTTAATAAAAATAAAAATCATAAAACATATTTTGAGTATAGGAAAGTAGGGCACTACAAGAGCAAGTGTCCTAGATTAATCAAGAAGAAAACTCACGTGACACCTAAAGTCAAGGACAAGTCAAAGAAGGTCGGAATCTCGACACAAAAGAGCAAAGAGCACCTTGTGTGCTTTAAATGCCAACAACGGAGTCACTATAGGAGCCAATGTCTTAGGGGGAGTCACTTAAAGAAGGACAAAGTCGAGAGCTCAAAAATAGGAGGAGCTAAAACAAACCCTAAATTATCACTTAATTATGCACCTACTAGTTTTCGTAATAAAAATAAGCATGCTAATAATTTTATTGTTATTGCTCATGAACAAAAGCATGCTAGGAATAGATTTTATTTCTTAGGTGCTAAACAGATCAATTTGCCTAAGGACAACTCTAGAGTAATTAACTCTAGGACTACCATACCTAAGGATAAAAAGGTAGAGAACCTAGACATTAATCCAAAGAAAGAATGAAAATTTGAAAATTGGGCAATTGGAATTAGAAAATCAAGCTTTGAGGTCAAAGCTTGAGAAATTAGAAAGGACCCTTAGGAAGATGAAAAATTCAATTAAAAGGTCAAATGGTCAAAATTTAAGTGTTAGGAGGCAACAACTATCCAAGGATAGGAAAAGTTTGAGTCACAAACCTAAGTCCAAGGAAGTCATGCCAACTTACCATAGTGTTCTATTTGACTATAAAACTAAATTTAGGACTAGAAAAGCCAGAGTCACAAGGGAAGTTATCCCTAGAGTTGACCATAGCAAGTGTCTAGTGGCTAAGGTTTCGAAGAAACTTAGGAAAGTCACTAACAAGGTTATAAGGAAAGTTATCCCTAGGATTAACCTTGAAAAGACCAAAATGACCCAGGCTTCCAAGCCTAAAAGGGGCATTAGGAAGGTACTAAGAGAGGTTATCTCTAGTGAGTACTTAGTAAACCCAAGGAGCTCAAATAGATATTGGGTTCCTAGGAACATGATTCCATCACGCTAAATGGGTTTAAGGTGTGTCAATCTTGAATGGATAGATAGTTAACCTAACCATGGTAAAGCTGACACTTTAGGGCATTTTCGAAGTATTGTAATATTTTGAAAATGAAATTAGAAATATATCATAAAAGATTTTAGGATGTGCCAATATAAATTAAGAAGTTTGAAAAATTGATCAAAATTAACATACAATTAGATTTTAAGTCATGGTGTGTCACGTTTGGGTATTTGACACACTTGAGGGAAATTAGACATTATGACAAAAGCGATATAATTCTAGGAAATGATAATTAGGCTTAAAATTTCGGTATTTTTATACCTTAATATTATAAAATTGTTATGTTTTGTTTGTCATATGTCATGTTATGATATCATGCTTAATATGATCATTATATAATGTCATGATAATACTTAGGTTATTTGATAATGTCATGTTTATGCTTAGGTTAAAATTTTATAATGACATGACATCATGCATCATTGGCTATGCTTTAATTTATGCAATCATTATATGTCATGATCATATTTCATGTATTAAGATTAATAAAATTGAATTAAAAACCATGACATGATTTGAAGTCCCAAGATAAGAGAATCAAATAGAGTTGCCTAGATCCACATCTCACAAGAACTATAAATTGACATGTGTGTGTATTGATACACCTAGACACATGTGAGATGTTAGAAAATGAGTTAAGTTCAAGGTGCATAGATGTTGCATCTAGATGAACATAAACTCATAATATAACATGGAGGAATCATGAGGAAAACTAATGTACAAGTCATTTATATATAGTCCATAGACCATATTTCAAAATAAGATTTAAAAAATATTTTAAAATCATTTTAGAAAACCTTAGTGAAGTCTATCTTTTAATAGCAATCACCATTGAGAATATTGACACAAAGTTAGACAAAACATTGAAAGGTTTCAATGCTTTTGAACTTTGTATCAATCTTTCAAATTAATGGGTATTTTACTAAAAAAACTATTTTTCACTCATTATATTTCATGTAAGTAATGTACGTATGAATTTTTAAGTTTTTTCAAAATACTTTCAAAATTCGAGTCAGAAATACTAATTTCTGCATTTGCAGAAACCAGTCGACTGTTGCTTGGAGTCGTTAACGGTAATGTGGCAGTCGACTGCCGAAGCTAATTTCGGCTAAACAAAGTTTGTTTAGTCATTTATCAACAATTTTAGGCTATCCTAACGTCTCATAATCCTAGGATATGCTTTGGAAATCATTGGAAGGGTAAAATAATCATTGAAAATGATTAAGAGAGTTATTTAGGGTAGAGTATCAGATTTTAAGAGAGATTAAAGTCCAAGTTTGGATACTTGGACTGGAAAGTCCAAGAATATTCTTGGCAAGGAAAATCCAAGTTTGAATTCTTGGTCATGTAGTTTTGGCGATGAAAGTCAGGCTTGGCAATAGGAAAGTCCAAGAGTGAGATTTTGGCAGCGTAAAGTCCAAGCATGTAGTCTTAGCGGCATAAGTCAAAATGAACTTTGGCAAAGGAGACTCAGTTAGCATGACATAGTCGATAGAAGCACTTGAAGGCTAATGCGAAGAGTGATGGAGTCATGGAGGACTCGGATGGGCCCTGAGGGCGTGAGGCTGATGGAGGTGGCTAGAAAACTTAGATCTAGGCTATGAGTGGTTTATTAAGTATGAGGGGATCATACTTGGGGTAAACCTCATGTTTGAGGTTTACCAGTTGGTACTGGGATTATGGATCAGTCGACTGGCCAAGTGCACAATATTTGGGAGCCTAGTTTGACTCAAGTAGTAGACTGGGATTATGCCTAGTCGACTGGTCGAGTAGTCGATTGAGGCTCGACTGTCGATCAATGGCTCTGGCAGTCGACTGACCACTAATAGTCGACTACTAGGATTTAGCAGTTGACTGACATTAAATGGCCAAGGCACAGAATATTGGACAGTCGACTGCTGGCCTGTGGACAGTCGACTGGTCTCTAGCAGTCGATTGCTATGTATGGACAGTTGACTGGAGCTAGTGGTGTCACACCTCGGGGGTATATTCATCATGCAAATGACGGAGATACCCCTTAGTGATAATGTTTTTAAATCCATACTGGAACCAGATATGACCAAACTTTTGAAATAACCAAAAATATAAAATTTAATTATTTAATTGCATGCATGACTAAAACATAAGTCAATAAAAGTAAAATAGATTTATGACACAAAATCAAAATACGACAACACTCAAGTGCGTAAACAAAATGTGAATACAATAAAGGAAACAAATCAATATATCGACGATGAAATGAGACCAACAAGACAGGGGACTCTCTGAGCGACGCAAAGGTAGTCAACAAGACATGTCCTCTATAAGCTAATCTAGAGGCCAAAGAAAAGAGGGAGTGAATACAAATCACATAGTGAGTATATAGAAAGATAGTGCATGATAGTATAAAATCAAAATAGAGGCCAAAGGAAAGTGAGTCCGAGTAATCCAAATCTCAGAGTACCAATATCAACCCGCAACTAACCTGATCAACACTACAATAAATGCATCTGTGACAAACACAACCAACTGAAAATCTACAAGAAATAAATATTAAGATATCATGACAAAGCCTCGTGACTTTCGAGGTAATACAAAGGGGCACTATCTGCGGCCAACAACATGCTACCACGATCGAGTCTCGTGGGCCCTGTGATGTACACAACCAATTGGAAACCTACAAGAAGTAAACACCAAGGGGGCACTATTTGCGGGCAACAACATGCCACCACGAACGGGACTCGTGGATAGATAACCAATATACAGAGCATTGTCTGCACGCAACGACATGATACCACGAATGAGTCTCGTAGGTAGACAAGCAATACAAGGACTCAATATCTACATGCAATGACATGCTACCACGAACGGGTTTCGTGGGCAGACAGAGTATATAACTATCTAGCTATGGACTGCACGCAACAATATGCTACAACGAATGGGCCTCGTGGGCAGTCAAGATGTAAGGTAGCTATCTAGCTATAGGCGACACACGAATCCAACTATCACTAACTCTGAACGGGTAGTCCAAGAGTATAACTCTACGATAGATTCTCTCAACCATGAATAGGAGACATGATCGACCATAGGTATACAAAGCAACCATAATTCGAAAGTAAGAAAACTCTACTGCAGACTCTCAACCACGAATGAGAGATATAGTTGGCAACCGATATATGAGAAACATTATATACTTTTTAAGGATTAATCTCATCTTAATCATACTATCTCTACTAGTCCATTCACAATATCAACTGAAACAATAAATAGATAAGCATATACCAGTAGCATTTACCGATTTATACCGAAGCAATAAAAAACACATAACAGTAATATCAGTCAAACACTATAATAACTAATTACATGTTAATGATGAGCAAGCAATCCAGAAACCAAGTAGAGTATAAAAAGGTCAAACAAATATAAGGTCAAAGTAATCCAGAAAGAACATATAATGGAAAGGTACTGTAACCTAAATAAATATCGTAATCAAAATAATCATGCACTAAGATCTAAAGAGGTCAAAGAAGGAACCACCCACCTCTGACTGCAGAGCGTCCTGACTATCGTTCAACCCGAATATGCTTCAGCTCCCAGCTCTGCTATAATTAATTTATTATTAACTCAATTATTAATAAATCTATAAATTGATTATCTACTCTGGTGTAAGTCTTCTTACCTAACTTAACCAATTTAACTGGATCAATTAATTAATTAATCAGATTAATAAATTAATCACTCCTCCCTTAAATTTACTTAATTTACTAATTACCCCATCTAATTATTTAATTAATTGATTAAATTCAGATCGATTAATTAAACCTATAAATTGGATTAAGTAATATATCTTCCAATAAATTAAACCGGCTCAAATAAGTCAATTAAATCGAGATCTAAAACTAATTAATTATCTTAAGCTCAGATTAATCAAATCTAATCTAATGAGTTAATTAATCCCATCAAATTAACCGAAACCCAAACCCAGCTTAATTACTTAACCTATATGAACTGCAGGATTTAATCAAGTAAATGGGACCTTAGAACGTTGACGTTGGCAATGCCGGGATCACCGGATCCTTCTTGTGGCCAGGCGGGGAGTTGGCGGTGGAATTCTCGAGTGGCCCCGACAATGGCCGGAGATGTAGCTAGCGGGTGGTCCTAGCCACTGGCAATGGCGACGGCGGATGCACGGCGCGGGAGCGAGGCGATCAAGAGGAACAAATGACAAAAACTTGATTGCGTGTGAGGTCGCCGAGGCCGGCGGTGCGTGGCGTGCAACGGCGGAAGCGAGCGAACGGTGACCTAGCGGATAGCGCAGACGACACGCCGAGCAATGACGGAGAGGCAGCGCTGTAGGTGGGTGACACGACGAGAGTAGGGAAAAGGGGATTGAATCTGCCTATCTATATACAACTAGGGTTGAATGAATTGATCAATTTGATTGGGTAAAAATAATTAGGTCTAGTTAACGCCTAATAAAATTTATCATGAAATTTTCTAATAAATATTAATAACTCAATTTCATTTTATAATAGCTTATTTATTTATTTAGCTATTATTATTATTATTATTATTATTATTATTATTTTTGTTCCGTATATTACAAGTGAACATGAGCACAAATTATTGCGTAGTCGACTGGGCAGTCGACTACTGGCTTGACAATCGATTGCTGATAAGAGTAGTCGACTGCTAGGGTATCCGTTAGAGTAATCCAATGTGGATTAGTCCGTTGTGAGACAACGGATAGACGAGCAGTCGACTAGTGCCTTTTGATAGTCGACTGCTAGACAGAAATTCAGTCCAATGCAGGTTATAAAAGAAGTTCAAGTTGGAGGATTTAACAATAATTTTGAGGTAATTTTGCAGGGGAGGTGTTATTGCATTCCATATCTTCAAGAGCAATCCAAAGCCATCAACAAGTAAACAATTAAAAGTTCTCTTTGTAAAGTTTTTTTTACTTATTGTTATATTTTCTTCTTGTATTTAGTTGTACTTTATTGTTTATTATTGTAAACATCTTGTAAGAGGTTTCTCCACCTCCGGAGTATTTTTCGAGAATGAGAAGAGTTTGTTAGTGGTGGTGTGCACCACTAGAGCTCACTCTAGAGCTTGACCATTGAGTAGGAACTAGGGTTCCGAACTATGTTAAATCATTTGTCTCATATTGTGTGTTGTATATTTACATTTGTTTTTTGTATTCCACTATGCTAACTTGTATAGATAAGAACACACGACCGCGATCGAATCGAGGAAATCGAGAATCGCTATGCACCCCCTTTAACGCATTAAACAATCCCAACAAGGTATCTCTTAATCTCTTCTCCATCCCATTTCTGATTTGGATTCTATTTTATTAGCAAACATGGATTTTGAGTTTTTTCCGAATTGGAATGATATCACAAGGGAAAATTCTCAAATTACCTCGTGTCCTTGCACTATTTTTTTTCACTCCATATTGCCAATGTAACTAAAGTAAATTTATCTTTGAAATAGGGAAGATGATATAAGTTCTTATAGACGAATAGAAATTTTGGCAATTTATCAAAGAGCGCACGTGAAGTTTAGAATTGTTCAAACAACGTCCCATAATTTCATATTTAACAAAGGGCGTACCTAATTCCCGTTTTACTCCTCCCGCCAAACAAACTTGTAATTTAATACTCAGAGAGATTTTGCATGCATCCAAGCCACAACTGGAAATCCCGAGTCATCCAAATGTCACTTCCACCCGCGTGGGAGCCCCCTGCTTTCCATACTATTAATGAGCACCACACGCAGGTTTCCCCCGCAAACCAACTGAGCAAAACATTTTTGATGAAACGCTAGTAGAAACTCTAAAAGTCTAGATATTATCAACGACATCACTTCTCTAAAGAATATCCGAGTAGAGTTTCCAGAAGTTGGCGTAGCTCATTCACCGCCTTCTTCACATTGTATTATCATGTATGTATGTGTTTTTATACTTGAGACTGTTATGAGGTTAATAAATGCATTGTATGAGGTTGTATAACCAAGTTTGCCATGCACCCATAAATACGAGGTAGGAATTTCATACCAAAGTTTGGCACGCACCCATAATTGCGATGTAGGAGGTTCATAACCAAGTTTTGTCGCCACCTAAACAAATTCCACCTAACTTAAAAGGTGATGCTTTGAATTAAATCCCAGGATTACTGAAGTTCCCTGATTGATATTCCCAACATTAGGAGATTGAATCTGTCCGAGATAGTAGGTGGTGCTGGGAATGAAATTCCCAGCACAACTGTGTCCCTCAAATTTAAAATCCCAGCACCAGGGGAGATTGAAACTGCCCTGGATAAAAAGTGATGCTGAGAATTTAAATCCCAACAACATCGTGGTACTCGGCTTCAAATTCTCAGCACCATTGAGGTTTAAGCAATTCGGGATAAAAGGTGGTGCTGGGAATTGAAATCCCGTCACCACGTGGTCCTGGGATTAAAACTCCCAACACCATGGAGGTTCAACAGTTCGGGATAAAAGGTGGTGCTGGGAATTGAAATCCCGGCACCACCGTCATCCTGGGATTCAAATTCCCAACATCATAGAGGTTCAAGCAGTTCGAGATAAAAGGTGGTGCTGGGAATTGAAATCCCGACACAACCATTGTCCTGGGATTCAAACTCCCAGCACCATCGAGGTTCAAGCAGTTCGGGATAAAAGGTAGTGTTGGGAATTGAAATCCCGACACCACAGTGTCCTGAGATTCAAACTCCTAGCACCAGACAGATTTAACTTGGTCGAGAGAAAAGGTGTTGTTAATTCACATTCCCACAACACCGTGGTCCTGAGATTCAAACTCCCAGCAACACTATGATGTTGGGAATGTAATTCCCAGCATCAGGGAGATTTAAGTTGCTGAGATGAAAGGTGATGCTGGGAATTGAAACCCCAGCAATACTGTGGTCCTGCGATTAAAACTCTCAGCACCATGGAGATTGAACTGGTCGAGATAAATGGTGGTGTCAGGAATTTATATCCCAGCACCACCATAGTCTTAGGATTCAAACTTCCAACAATACTATGGTGTTGGGAATGTAGAGAGATTTAAGTTGCCGAGATAAAATGTGGTGCTGGAAATTGAAACCCCAGCAACACTATGATCCTGCGATTAAAACTCCCAGCACCATAGAGATTGAACTGGTCGAGATAAATGGTAGTGTTGGGAATTTATATCCCGGCACCACCGTGATCTTGGGATTCAACCTCCCAACAATACCATGGTGCTGGGAATTACATTCCCAGCACAAGGAGATTTAAGTTACCGAGATGAAAAGTGGTGCTGGGAATTGAAACCCCAGCAACATTGTGGTCCTGCGATTAAAACTCCCAGCACCATGGAGATTGAACTGATCGAGATAAATGGTGGTGTTGGGAATTTATATCCTAGCACCATCGTGGTCCTGGGATATAAATTTCTAGCACCATGGAGATGGAACCTAGCCGAGATAAATAATGTTGCTGACAATTTATATCAGAGATAAATAAAGTTAACACTAGACTTAATAGAATTAAAATTATTTGCTTCAATCAGCCATGTTCATGGAGATTAGTTGCAAGGGGAGACATGGAGTTCACTGTCACAAAATATGTAAAACAACATAAATGTGGCACAGTTAGGGAAACAGTAGATCACCATGCTTGCACATCTACATTTATAGCAAACTAGATTGTAGGACGGTTAGCTACTTCTGATGATTACAAACCAAGTTCAATTCGAAGAGAAATACAATCTAGGTTTGGTACATACACAGCAAGACAGAAAACATTAAAAAGAGTGGTTGGTGATTTTGATCAGGCCTATATTGATCTTCCAATGCACTTGTGTGAGTTAAGAGTTAGAGATCCTGATACCTATATTGTAGTACTAAGAAATGGTGAAAATCAATTCCAGCGATGTTTTTGGGCATTTGATGCTTGTGGAAGAGTATTCAGGTCTTATTTGCGAAAACTAATTGGAATTGATGCTACACATATCACTGGCAAGTATCCTGGTGTGTTGCTAATGGCAACTACTGTTGACGGTAATGCAAAAATTTTGCCAGTTGCATTTGGAATTGCCGAAGTTGAATGTGGATCTGCCTGGGAGTGGTTTTTGGATCATGTAAAGATATTCCTTGCTGTCCTTCCAGAGTCGTTAAGCATTGTATCGGATAAATATCGAGGGATTATATTAACAGTTAACAAAGTGTATCTATCTGCCCATCATACTTTTTATTGCTATCACTTGTCTTGTAACATGGTAACAGATACCTGGGATAGATCTGCATTTGGTTTATTTTGGGCAGCAGCAAGAGCCAATACAATAATTGAGTTTGATCGATTAATGTAGAATATACATGAAAAACACAAGGATGCATATGCATGGCTACAAAAGATCGATAAAAAAAAATGGGCCAATGCACACTTTCCTGGAAGGAGGTACACAATGTTAACCACTAATTGTTCTAAGAGTTTAAATGCATTATTCAAGGAAACACATGAACTCCCTATCACCAGTTTAATTGATAATACTAGAAGAAAGGTTGCTCAATGGTTCTTTAACCGTAGGGAAGAATCTTCAAAAAAGTCAGGTTTTCTAACACCTTATGTCATTAAAGAGATTGATGAAAGGAGAGAAATAACTCGATTATATTCAATATTCCCATACTCACAAATAGAAATGGAAGTACAGACAATAGTTTCTTCGTATATTGTTGATTTGGAGAGGCACAGTTGCATCTGCGGCGAATTTCAAAATTCAGGAATTCTTTGCTCGCATGCTATTGCAGTCATCATATATTGGAACATAGATCCATATCGTTATTGTGAGCATTATTTTCTAAGGGAAACTTGGGAGGCCACTTACATGGATCGTATTTACCCATGTCAAAGTAAGAAATTTTAGCCTAATGGTGACAAAATTTTTGGAGTTCTACCTCCTCGTAGCCTTGTGCAGCCGGGTCGAAGAAAAAAGGCACGCATTGAGTCTAAACATACTGGGAAGGTGAAAAATAAATGCAGCAGATGCAAACAGC
Organism: Wurfbainia villosa; assembly: GCA_025175895.1. Classification (NCBI taxonomy): domain Eukaryota; kingdom Viridiplantae; phylum Streptophyta; class Magnoliopsida; order Zingiberales; family Zingiberaceae; genus Wurfbainia; species Wurfbainia villosa. The sequence goes on from CM046005.1 coordinate 6,373,056, forward strand.
TTGGCCATAATAGGAGGTCCTGTAGAATGTCATCGCCTACTAATTCCAAATTATAAATAGTGTTTGTGTAAATATTTGTAAAGGAAATAATGTTTATATTATACGACTTATTTACTGAACACTTACTGTGCAATTAATTTGTGTGGTAGTTGTATTAAAAAAATTTCTGGCACCAATGCTGACAAACAATGTTTACTGATTTCCCAAACATCGGCACAAAAGTATGTGGGAAGGGTGTTTTGAGAATATCACAAACCAACCCTTTGGCGTCCTCGTTAACTCGTTTTCGTTAGGCTACATAAGGTGAAAAATCGTCGAGGAACTTCTTAACTCCTTCCTTTACAATAGATCATCTTCTTATTTTCTTTCTTAGTCACCTCCTTCATGGCTTCCCGAGGCGAACACAACCCTGGGGAGAAGTCTTCTTCCTCCTCGAACGTTGAGGAGGGCTCCTCGGCCCCTCCTCCGACTCATCCCTTCTTCGTCCCAACACTGGAGATGCAGCGTGCTATGTTAAGAAGGCACGTGGAGACCGTGAGCCATCACTGGGAGGAGGCCACCCAATGCTTGGAGGTTATTCTCCAGCATGAGCAGGATGTATGCGCTGCTTTGGCGCTGGTGGAGAAATGATTGACAGAACGAGAGGGCGCTCGATCGAAGCGGGGGAATGAGCCTAGATTCTCTTAGATCTGTACCTGGATCATCTTAAATGTTTGTCATATATATCTAAATCTATTTTTGTTGGCCTAACTAATTGAATGTTGATATATTTTGCATAATCGTGGGCTGCCTAAAACTTATGGTGTTATAAACTTATGGCCTAACTAATTGAATGGTGATCTATTTTGTAAAACTATAACAAAATTCCAGGCCACCGCACCCGACCCGTTAATATAAACCCCCCCCATTGGCAGTTCAAACGACTAAATTTCATTTCTCTGTCGCTCCTTTCGATTTATCTCTTATGGAATTGCCTGACGCTTCGATTTTCGCCGTTCGTAAATTTTATAGATTACTTAACTTCTTTCGTTGACCATAATCTGTGTCGTAGTTGAAGGTGCATCCCATATAGGGGTTTTCCATTTTCGTCAGCGATATTGTTTTAAGTCGGGTCTGATAGGGTTTAGGGTTTTAATAATCCATTTGAACAGAGGTAATGTTTGTTTCTATCAGCACACATGTTTCAATCCATTTCATCTATTAGTTTCAAATCGCCGTATTACAATGCATTTAGTTCGTAACCTAACGTAGTTTTTTCAGTTCACGATGGCTTCAACTGTTGAATCATCAAGCGATAGTTCTGGAAGAACCCTTGCGTTGATGCGAGGAAGAACAAAGAGAATGAACTGGAAAAGCAACGTTTCACATTTTAAAAATTTATTGCAAGTGTGTTGCCGACTGTGGAAGAAGAAACACTGATCCAGAGCTCCCCTTTTGCGTGGGTTTTAGACATTTCAGATATTACCCATGTCAGACCCCTCGTTCAAAATATGTTTGATAATTGGGACTGTGAAGAGAAATGTTTTATATTCCACGATAAGAAATTACATTTCACAAAGACTGATGTCTCCCTCATCCTTGGTCTACCAAATGATGGACTCGTAATTCTTATGAATAATGAAACTCCCTCTGGTCATCTATATTTGCAATATTTCATGGAAGCTGACTGCTCTAACAAGCATCTGGAGGAATTAATGAAGAGTTCCAGATCTCCAGATAATTTGAGATCTAAAAATTTTTATTGTCAGTTGTTTATTTTATATTTTTTCTCTTGTGTATTTTTTACTACCATCAGCAGTAAGCCTAAAATACCTATGCAATCACTGTGTAGATGATTTTGATAACTTAGGCAGGTACAATTGGTGCGAAGCACTTTATACCTACATGGCTCCTCAAATGGAGCCAATTGGTATGGGAGTAACATTACGACCAAAAGCAGAGGTCAGTGGTGAATCTACGAGACCAATACTTAAGGGTTTCACACACTTATTGGCTGTAATTGATTATATTTTACTTGATGACCGACATCGACATGTGGTTTGCGGTGACGGAGGGTTTCTCTCCATCGATTGATGAGTAGGGCAAATTGTTGGAATCTGGATGATGGACAGTCGAACAAAGAAGGAAGGTGCAGTCCAATGAAAAGGCAATCGTAACACTAAAATGTGGACTTGCTGAGGGACAACAAAACAAGGTTGGTCCTTTCCGAAGTGCTAAGGAGTTGTGGGATAAGCTTATTGAACTAAACGAAGGCACAAAAGACTCCAGAATCACTAAGAGAGACTTGCTCATCAATCAATTGCAGAACTTTGCCATGAAGGGAGAAGAAACCGTAAGTCAACTACATGGGAGGTTCAAGGAACTCCTTAATGATCTCCACTCAATTGAAGAAAATATGGAGAACCGATACATTATCAGGTATATTCTTCAAGCCTTCCCTAGAACGACCTTATGGACATCAATGGTCGATGCTTATAAGGTCTCGAAGGATCTTTCATCTATTAAGATTGATGAACTTGTCACGCCCCGGGGGCATATTCGTCATCCAAATGATGGAGGAACCCCTTAGTGACAATATTTCGAAAGACATTACTGGAACCATATATGGTAAAAACTTTGAAATAATCGGAAATACAAAATACAATTATTTAATTAACTGTATGCATGCACGACTAAAATATAAATCAATTAAAAGTAAAATAGATTTATGACACCAAATCAAATTGCGACAAAATCTAAGGTGCGTAAACAAAATACAATAACAATAAGGAAAACAAAACGACATCTCGATGATGCAATGGGACCAGCATGGCAAGGGACTCTCTGAGCGAGGCGAAGGTAGGTCAATAGGACACCTCTATTAGCTAACCTAGAGGCCAAAGAAAAGAGGGAGTGAGTACAAATCACTCAGTGGGTGTATAGAAAGATAATGCATGATAATAAAAATAATATGGAGGTCAAAGGAAATAAATCGAGTAACCCAAACCTCAGAGTATTAATATCAGTCCGCAACAAACCTAGTCAACAACATAATAAATGCACCTGTAACATACATAACTAACTGCAAACCTGCAAGAAATACACATCAAGATACCACAACCAAGCCTCATGGCTCTCGAGGTTGTTGGTACAACAATGCCCAAGCATTTATATGTTTTGATGTTTGGATAATCATCTAAGTTAGGCAATAAATTGTGATCTAATGGTGAACATGATTAAGTGACAGGTAAAGGCAAAGTCCAAGTATGATCTTGGCAAGAGAAGTCCAAGGTAAAGGTTTGGCGGCATAAGACCAAGCATATTGTCTTGACGGCATTAAGTCCAAACGGACTTTGGCAAAGGAAGTCCAAAGGCAATTCTTGGCAGCATAAGTAAAAGCATGTAGACTTGGCGGCGTAAAGTCCAAGCACGCCTTGGCAAAGGAAACCCAAGACATGACAAAACCGAAGGAAGCTCTTGGAAGCAAAGCGCAAAGGATGAACAAGTCGCGGACTCGGAGGGATCCTGGAGGTGCAAGGCTTAAGGAAGAGCTAGAAGGTTGAGTCTAGGTCTAAGGGGTAAAATCAAGTATGAATTACTCATACTTGATGAGTATCACCAATCGATACGATGTATCATCGGCCGACCGTCGTGTGCTCGATCGAGTCGATGAAACCTGACCATCACCGATTGCTTTGGTCGTGGCCGATCGATATGTGATCACCGATCCGCCAACGCGCTGGCGATCGATCAAGTTAAATACGGGCACGAGTGGAGTCACACTCGACTACTACCGCGTGATCACTGATCGATCACTCCATCACCGACCGATGGATGGATCACGATCCGATGAGAATGCCGTTGAGGAAATGACTCAATCCCACAACCGGCCATTGTGGCCGTTAATGATCAGCGGGCAATGATCGATGTTGTGCATCAGTCGACTAATTGTGCTCCAACGGGAAAATCAGCCTTCTCTCTATAAAAGGAGGGCTGGTGGAGGTTTTTGGGGTTAATGTTTATTCTCTAATTCTTCTCCAAAGCCTCCACGAGTTTTCAAGCTTTCTAAGTGATCTTAAATCCCCTCCACCTCTCTCTAAGCTCAAGTTTCATTCTTTGTAAAGAAGAGGAGGTTTGTTGTAAAGGAAAGCTTCTTAGTGGAATTGCTTGGGTTGATCCACCTTAAGGATCGCCGTGGAGTAGGAGTGTTATCTCCGAACCACGTAAAGGCCTTGTTAGCATTGTTCTTTCGTTTTTACTTATATTATTTTTGTTTGCTTCCACTAATCATTCTTGTAGAAACGAAAACGCGCTATTCACCCCCCTCTAGCTTCCAAACGATCTCTAACAAGTGGTATCAGAGCCCGGATCGCATCGGAAGATCTAGCAATCAACCGGAGCAAAGATGGCTTCTCAAGAGGGGTATAGCACGGCGAGGCCTCCGTTCTTCGACGACAACGACTTCGGCTATTGGAAAGGTATGATGAAGTATTACTTAATGAATGATATTGAGAATTGATTTAGTGTTGTAGATGGTTTCGAGAAGCCGGTGGATGAACACGGAGCACCCATACCGACGAAGGATTGGACGAGAGACATGGCCAAGAAGGCTCAAGCCAACGCCAAGGCAACAGCCACACTTCAATGTGGTTTGTCAAAAGAGCAACTAAGCAAGGTGGGGCCTTTTGAATCGGCAAAGGAGCTTTGGGAGAAGTTGATCGAGCTCAACGAAGGATCCAAAGAAACAAGAAGGGCCAAGAGAGATCTTCTAATTGGCCAACTTCAAAGCTTCTCGATAAAGACCAATGAGACCGTGAGCCAAATGCACGATCGCTTCAAAAAAGTAGTCAACGGACTACATGTTATAGGTGAGAAGGTCGACAACCGAGACCTTATAAGGTATGTGTTACAAGCTTTCCCTAGAACAACCTTATGGGCCTCAATGGTAGATGCCTATAAGGTCTCTAGGGATCTTTCATTAGTTAAGTTAGATGAGCTATTTTGTGAATTTCAATTACATGAACAAGCTAACACTTCATCCAAAGAGAAGGGTATAGCTCTTTTTGTAGAAAAGAATGAGAAGAAGAAGGAAGTGTCCTCCTCATCCGAATCCGAGGAAGACTCATCAAGTAGTGAAAATGAGTTATCAGCAAGTGAGGTGACACATTACGTGAAGAAGTTTGGTGGGAAGTCAAGGAAACTCACCAAGAAAGATGTGAAGAGGATGTTCCAATCCTCAAGAGGTAAGTCTTCAAATAGTTCAAATTCTACCTCTAACATGACTTGTTTTGGTTGCAACAAGAAAGGGCATATAAAGCCAAATTGCCCGGAACTAAAGAAGGAGGAGAAGGAAAAGAAAAAGAAGGAAAAGAAGGAGAAGAAGAAGGAGGCAATGGTGGCACAAACATGGGACACTCTAAGCATGGAGGAGTCTTCCGACGATGAAGAAGTATACCATGCCACCCGGAATCTAGCCCTCATGGCATTGGAGGAAGAAGCCGGGAGCTCAAGCGAGGAGTCCTCTTCTTCTTCAAGCGACGAATCATCATCAAGTGATGATGATGAGATAAAAAACTCACCTAAAGTAGATTTACTTTACAAGACTATTGCATGTTTACAAAATGCTTTGAATAGATCGAAAACTAGGATTAAGGATTTAAAAATAGAGATTAAATCACTTAAAAGTGTAGAATCATCATGTGGTAAATTATCTAGTGATGACGATGAATGTACTCTTAGGGATGAAAATGATGAATTAAGAAAAGAAATAGGTAACTTAAGAGCATGCTTAGAAAAATTTACAAATGGTTCAAAATACCTAGACATGATTATTAAGAATCAAAGGGCTATCTACAACAAGGCCGAATTAGGATATAGGCCTAAGGAAAAGGAGGTAGCATTTACATCCCTTGTTAGTAGAAAATCCATAATTAAAAGCAAGGGTAGAAAGACTTGGGTACCTAAGAAATTTATAATTGATGCTAGTGGTCCTAAGATTTGGGAACCTAAGGATTGTATTTTTCATGTGATATAGGTAGAAGAACCAAGCTTGTGAATAGTTGATAGTGGGTGCTCAAAGCATATGACCGGTGATGAGAGAAAATTCTCCACTATCAACCACACTAGCAAAGGAAAAGTCTCATTTGGTAATAGCGGCAAACTTAAGATTCTAGGAAAGGGCACAATTGAGGTATCCCCCAATCTTGTCATTCATAAAGTGCTATTAGTTAAAAATATGAAATTTAATTTACTTAGTGTAAGCCAACTATGTGATGCAAACTTTGATATTAAATTTGATTCCTCAAAATGTTTTATAAGACACAAAACTCTAAATGATTGCATGTTAGTAGGTTTTAGGAAATCAAATATATATTATGTTGATTTATCCTATGCTACTAATGCTTCCACTAAGTGTCTTATTGCAAAAGAGGAAGAAAGTTGACTTTGGCATAGGAGGCTAGGACACATAAACATGAAGAACATAGCCAAAATAGCAAAAATGAAGTTAGTCAAAGGGTTGCCTAAAGTCAAATTTCTCAAGGACAAGATGTGTGATGCATGCCAAGAAGGGAAACAATCAAAAATATCACACAAAGGTAAAAATTTACTTAGTACCGCTTTACCGTTAGAACTTTTACATATGGATTTATTTGATTGCCATAGTACCCCTTCTATGATTGATAGTAAATATTGCTTAGTAATAGTAGATGATTTCTCTAGGGTTACTTGGGTATTTTTCTTGAAAAATAAAGATGAAACCTTAGGAATAATCATAGGATTTAGCAAAAGAGTAGAAAATGAAAGAAAACTCAAAATCAACCGGATCCGTAGTGATCATGGTGGAGAATTTGAGAATTCTAATTTTTCAACTTTTTGTTTAGAACAAGGGTACAAGCATGAGTTTTCTTGTCCTAAAACACCCCAACAAAATGAGGTTGTGAAAAGGAAAAATCGTGCCCTACAAGAAGCGGCTAGGACAATGTTTAATGCATACTCCTTACCTAACTACTTGTGGGCGGAAGCGGTTAATACCGCTTGCTATATCCAAAATAGGGTTTTGATTCATAGACTTTTAGGAAAAACTCCATTTGAATTGTGGAATGGTACAATTCCAACAATTCATTATTTTAAGGTCTTTGGATGTAAAGTCTATATTTTAAATACCAAAGACAACCTAGGTAAGTTTGAGTCCAAAGCGGATGAGGGAATCCTAGTTGGATACTCATCCACTAGTGTAGGGTATAGAGTTTACAATAAAATGACTCAAAAGATTGAAGAATCATCAAATGTCAAATTTGATGAAACTTCCAATACATACCCTAGAAAATCCCCTATTGATGATGATATTAATAATGACAATCAAGAAATTACCCAACAATTTCAAAATTTAACCTTAGGGGGTAATGATCAAGGGGGAGGGTTAAATCAAGGGGGAGTAAGAGGTGATTCCAATGATGAGCAAAGGATTGAGGTTAATCATGATCAAACTCAAATTAATACACCTCCTAGAACCATAAGAGTTCATCAAAATCACCCCTTAGATCAAATTGTGGGTGAATTATCTCAAGATGTTAGGACTAGGTCATTTCATAGGGATCCTGCTAGTCATATAGCTCTAATTTCTCAAATTGAGCCCAAAAAAATCAAAGATGCATTACTTGATCCGGATTGGATCTTAGCAATGCAAGATGAATTGGCTCAATTTGAAAGGAGTCAAGTATGGGAGTTAGTTCCTAGACCAAATGAAAACACCATTATTACTACAAGATGAGTTTTTAGGAACAAACTAGATGACCAAGGAAATATCACTAGAAATAAAGCAAGATTAGTTGCAAGGGGTTTTAATCAAGTTGAAGGACTTGACTATGATGAAACATATGCCCCGGTTGCTAGATTAAAGTCTATTAGGATACTATTAGGGTATGCCTCCTATATGGGTTTTAAACTCCATCAAATGGATGTAAAATCGGCATTCCTAAATGGGTTTATTAAGGAAGAGGTATATGTAGAACAACCTCCCGGGTTTGAAAGTATGGACTATCCAAACAATGTATACAAGCTTAGGAAAGCTTTGTACGGTTTGAAACAAGCTCCCCGGACTTGGTATGAAAGATTATCATCTTTCTTAATCTCTAAGGACTTTAAGAGGGGTAGTATAGATCAAACTCTATTTATAAAGTCAACATCAACGGATATCTTTGTAGCCCAAGTATATGTTGATGACATTATCTTTGGGTCAACAAATGATGAACTTCTCCAAGACTTTATTAAAAATATGGAAAAAGAGTTTGAAATGAGTCTAGTTGGGGAATTAAATTTCTTCCTAGGATTACAAGTCAAACAAACTAGTGAAGGTATTTATATTTATCAAACCAAATATGCTAAGGAAATGATTAAGAAATTTGGTTTGGAAAATGCTAAGGTAGTTTCAACTCCAATGACAACCAATACTAAAATAGATAGTGCTAATGAAGGAAAACAAATTGATCTTACACTTTATAGGAGCATGATTGGTAGTCTTTTGTACTTAACCGCTAGTAGACCCGACATATTATTTGCGGTTGGTATGTGTGCTAGATATCAATCATGTGCTAAAGAATCTCATTTAGTTGCCGTTAAGAGAATCTTAAGATATGTTAAAGACACACTAAGTGTAGGATTATGGTACCCTAGGACTAGGTCTTTTGATTTGATTGGGTACACGGATTCCAATTATGCCGGTTGCAAATTGAATCGGAAGAGTACTAGTGGTGGATGCCAATTCCTTGGGTCCTCCCTAGTTAGTTGGAGTAGTAGGAAACAACCTTGTGTTGCTCTATCCACCACCGAAGCCGAGTATGTGGCTATGGGTGGTTGTGTAGCTCAACTACTATGGATGAAACGTATCTTAGAAGATTATGAGCTATCTTACTCCAATATGAAAGTATTTTGTGACAATGTGAGCACCATAAACTTGACCAAAAATCCGATGCATCACTCTAGGACTAAGCACATTGAAGTGAAACATCACTTCATTAGAGATCATGTGGCTAAGGGGGACATTGAGCTTAATTACATTGAATCCAAGTCCAATCTAGCCGACATATTTACCGAGGTAGAATTTTCATCACTTATGAGAGAACTTGGAATGTGCTTGGTTGAGTAAAGGTATAGGTTTGCATGATCCTATAGAAATACTAGGATTTATACCTTTAAGCATCTCACAAATACCTAAGAAACCATGATTTTTGTATTGAGTCACTTAGACAACATGTGAAATGTTAGGAAGATGCACTTAGTTCATCATGCTTGTTATGATGCATTACTATGGACCAAAGTGACATCTAGAGACATTAATCCTTTATTGGACCAATCATTGGGAAGACTTGTACACAAATGATGTGCATATAGCTCCAAGAACATGATTGGAAATGTCAAATAAAACATATTTTAAACTATGTTTATCATATTTTGAAAAACAGTTTTTAAGTGAAACACAAAAGTGATACAAAGTTTGCAAAAATATTAGAACTTTTGTTGGTTTCTAAGTTTGTATCAATCTTGAAATCTGGAAAACATATATTTTTCAAAATATTTTTCCTTGATAAAGTATGATTTCAGAAATGTGTACGCAAAATTTCGTGATTTTTCGAGATTTCTGGAATTTCTAGCACATTTCTGAATTTGGACTAAAAAGGCTGAATTTCGGATTTCAGGCTTAGCAGTCGACTGGTTCAGGAACCAGTCGACTGATACACTGTGTTTTCTGATAAATAGCTCCATTTTCTGATATTGAGTATATCTTTGATCTCCTAAAACTTTAGCATGATAATACTGAGTATAAACCAACTCTTAGAACTGTTTAATGCGGTGTTTTAGGGGGAGTTTCATAAGATGTATCTTTTTCATTTCCAAATTTACATTATTGGTGCAAAGTTAGGATTTAAACCTTCAAATTGTTTGATAGACTTTTTCTCCACATGTATTTTACTCATCGTGAACTATATCTTGGATTAAGGGGGAGCTAAATTTCAATTCTATACTTTAGTTCAAGATTACAATGCATTCAATTCTTCTATGAAATATATGATTTCTTCTCTTTTTGATGTATGTCAAAGGAGGAGAAGAAATGTTTAAGTTAGAATTGGATATATGATTATGTGATATGATTATGTGTATCTTTAAAAGACCTAACTTAAATGATTGTCAAACATCAAAAAAGGAAAGATTGTTGGTGCAACAATGCTCCAAGCATTTATATGTTTTGATGTTTGGATAATCATCTAAGTTAGGCAACAAATTGTGAACTAATGGTGAACATGATTAAGTGACAGGTAAAGGCAAAGTCCAAGTATGATCTTGGCAAGAGAAGTCCAAGATAAAGGTTTGGTGGCATAAGACCAAGCATGTTGTCTTAGCGGCATTAAGTCCAAACGGACTTTGGCAAAGGAAGTCCAAAGGCAAGTCTTGGCAACATAAGTCCAAGCATGTAGACTTGGCGGCGTAAAGTCCAATCACGCCTTGGCAAAGGAAACCCAAGACATGACAAAACCGAAGGAAGCTCTTGGAAGCAAAGCGCAAAGGATGAACAAGTCAAGGACTCGGAGGGATCCTAGAGGCGCAAGGCTTAAGGAAGAGCTAGAAGATTGAGTCTAGGTCTAAGGGGTAAAATCAAGTATGAATTACTCATACTTGATGAGTATCCCGATCGATACGATGTATCACCGACCGTCAGTGCTCGATCGAGTCGATGAAACTCGACCATCACCCGATCGCTGGTCGTGGCAATCGATCGATGTTGCGATCGACCGATCGCCAACAGCGACCGATCAAGTTAAATCCGGGCAATGTGTGGAGTCACACTCGACTACGGCCTGTTATCACTTGACTGATCACGCCATCACCGATCCGAGGGGATGGATCGGGCCGATCGATGAGAATGCCGCTTGGAGGAAACGATCAATCCCGTGAATCCGGCCGTTCGAAGTCGCATCAGGCGCCGGCAATGATCGATGTCTGCATCACCGACCGATCGCGGCTCCAACGGGAAAATCAGTCTTCTCTCTATAAAAGGAGGGCTGGTGGAGGTTTTTGGGGTTAATGCTTATTCTCTGATTCTTCTCCAAAGCCTCCACGAGTTTTCAAGCTTTCTAAGTGATCTTAAATCCCCTCCTCCTCTCTCTAAGCTCAAGTTTCATTCTTTGTAAAGAAAAGGAGGTTTGTTGTAAAGGAAAGCTTCTTAGTGGAATTGCTTGGGTTGATCCACCTTAAGGATCGCCGTGGAGTAGGAGCGTTATCTCCGAACCACGTAAAGGCCTTGTTAGCATTGTTCTTTCGTTTTTACTTATATTATTTTTGTTTGCTTCCGCTAATCATTCTTGTAGAAACGAAAACGCGCTATTCACCCCCCCTCTAGCTTCCAAACGATCTCCAACAGAGGTAATACAAAGAGCACTATTTGCGGGGCAACAACATGCTACCACGAACAAGACTCGTGGACAGATAGGAAATATACAAAGCAATGTCTGCGTGCAACGACATGCTACCTCTAATGAGTCTCGTGGATAGACCGACAATATAAAAGCTTAATATCTGCGGACAACGATATGCTACCCCGAATGAGTGTTGTAGGTAGACAGAGTATATAGCTATCTAGCTATAGAATGCACGCAATAACATGCTACCATGAATGGGTCTCGTGGGCAGTCAAGATGTAAGATAACTATCTAGCTATAGATGACACATGAACCCAACTATCACTAACTCTGAATGGGTAGTCCAGGAGTATAACTCTACGGTAGATTCTTTCAACCACGAACGGGAGACATGATCAACCACAGGTATACAAAGCAACCATAATTCGGAAGTAAGAAAAACTTTACTGCAAACTCTCTCAATCACGAATGGGAGACATAGTTGGCAGCCGATATAGGAGAAACATTATATACCTTCTAGGGAATAATCTCATCTTAATCATACTATCTCTAGTAGTCCAATCACAATCTCAATCAAAACAATAAATAGATAATCATAAACCATTAACATCTACCAATTTATACCGAAGCAATAAATAAGCACATAACAGTAATATCTATTAAACACTAGAATAAATAACTACATATTAATGATGAGAGGCAACTCAGAAACCAAGTAGAGTATAAAAGGTCAAGCAATTATAAAGACAAAGCAATACTAGAAAGAACATAGAGTGGAAAGATAATATAATCTAAGTAAACAACGTAACCATAATAATCATGCACTAAGATCTAAAAAGGTCAAAGAAGGAACCACCCACCTAATATATAAATCGTGTTGTTGATTCTCATGTCTATGAATCTACCTCAAATCAAAGACCTGTACATAAACACAGAAATAAACTAATCAAATCCTACATCGACTTTGAACCCCGGTTAAGTAACCAAGTATGAATCAAGATGCCCTCCAACAATTCATCGTCACATTAACCACTTAATTAATCCAATCATACCCCCAAATCCCATATAAGTTGCAATTCAATACTTCATCTATAAACACCCGAATCTACACTTACCTTGCATTGTTTGATAGCCCACCGTCGAATAGGAACAACCCTACTCAGCCACTCAGTCCACTCGATGAGTCCAATTTGAGCAAACAGATGAATTGGAGGTGCCCTAAAGATTCTAAACACCTGCAATTGCATGATATACATGTTGGGATCTCTTTATGCAAAATAGCATATGCGCAACGAAAAAATTAGGATCCCTTCCAAGTGATCCTTGCGAAAGAAAAACTCGTACAAAAATAAATTTCTCAAAAGAAAGCCTATCTTATAGGAGAATTCTACCTTTGTTGCGTGCCCTTTGCAATCCCGCTTTTCCTTGGATGTGTTGGATCTTTTAGCACGTTCAAATGTCCGTGCCTCTATATGTATCCGCACGAGCAAGCTCTTGTCTCAAGGCAAGCGTCGTAAATGACAAGGGAGTCAGGGACTGATTTATAGCAATACGTAAAAGAGGAAGGTAGGGAAGAAGAGAAAGGAAGAAGAAGACTACTCTTCTTGCTAGCTTATACTCACAAAACCACACAAAAGCCTCTCCCACCAAGCTCTCACCAAGCCTTAAGCTCCAACTCAACTCCTTTGGCCACCCCATGGGGTGTTTTATAGGATTTGAAAAACCTTTCATCTCCTATCACATTCAATGCAATCAATGGCATTGAAAGATAATTAAACAAGGAGTTATCCTCCTTGTTTTGGCCGGCCACATGTGGAGGAAATCCAAGGGTCAAAACCCTTTGTCTCCTTCCAACTCATCAAGCTTAGGTGGCATGCTTATGTGGCATGCTTAGGTGGCATTCATGGATGTTGAATTAATCTTATTAATTCAATAAGCTTATGTTATCATATTGAATTAATCTCATTAAATCAATAAGGTAACATATTGAATTAATCTTATTAAATCAATTAAGCTTAGCATATTGAATTAATCTCATTAAATCAATAAGCTAAAATTCTCATTAAGCTTAAAGTCCAAAAACCATTTTGTACTTAAGCTTATTCCCAAATTATTCTAGTCAAACTAGAATGCACTAATTCTTCTAATCATCATGCTCTTTGTGTGTGACCCTATAGGCTCTCATAACGTTGGCAGTGGATCTAAACTCTTTTAGATACACAAGCATTGAGCGACATCTAGCAATACATCATTGCTACCCAAGTTCTGAGATAAGTCAAGATCCGACTAACCTTTCCATGACTACTATAATGTATGGCCGTGTCCTTCTATCCTTGATATCGATTGACCAATGAGGCATAGGCGGTGTCATCCTCGATCAATCTATGTGTTTCTTGATCCTGAGTAAACTAACTCAAACAAATGAGCTCAATATCTCATATTGACTCATTCGAGCATGGCCATGCGTTTTAGTAGTTCTACTCAATCAAAGGGCCCAGATATCACTCCGTCATATGGGAGGGATAGATCCCATCTACATCACTCACATCCCTCCATAATTTGTTATATACCCGATGTCGCCTTTATGGTCCACCCTGTTACGGGTGACGTTTGACGATACCAAAGTACATAACTCCTTATGTAGGGAACCGTAGTGACTTCAGGTTTGAGGACTATTCATACCAATAGTCACATGAGAAAGTTTATGACACTCATATGACGATCCATGAAACTTTCTTATGGCGGGTCAGTTCAGTATATATTCTCTAATATATACCCATGTGTCAACTTGATATCATATATCCATGACTTGTGAGATCAAGTCATCAATTGACCTACATGCTAGTCTTTATGTATTAATATTGCCCTTGCATATTAATACTTGACTAGGAACATTTAGGAAAGTGTTCTCTACAACCTCTCATAATCAATTCTGCCAATTGATGTGCTGTAGATAAGAACCTACTTTTCTAGGGCATTATTATATATTTAATTTAGCTGGCACAAGTAAGACGTAAATATATAATAACCAATCCTTTGCCTTTATAGAATATGATACAAAATGTTCCCTATTCAACCATCACATGTTTGGTTCTAGGGCTATAACTAACAATCTCCCACTAACACTAGTACCAATCACTATGATATCTAATACCTAGTGACCTAGTGTGACCATCATGCTTCCTCTGTGCCAAAGCCTTGGTCAATGGATCTGCGATGTTAGCTTCTGTCGGTACTCTGCATATCCTCACATCTCCTCTATCGATAATCTCTCGAATGAGATGGAAGCGCCGCAGTATGTGTTTGGTCCGCTGATGTGATTGAGGTTCCTTAGCCTGTGCAATAGCCCCATTGTTGTCACAATAGAGGTCTATTGGATCTGCAATGCTAGGAACTACCCCAAGTTCACTGATGAACTTGCGGAGCCAAACAACCTCCTTTCTTTGCATCGACGCGCAGAATATACTCGGCTTCTGTTGTAGAATCAGTAACTGTGTTTTGCTTCGAACTTTTCCAGCTCACAGCTCCACCATTCAGGCAAAGCACGTACCCCGATTGTGATCTATAGTCATCCTTGTCTGTTTGGAAGCTTGCATCACTGTAACTCTTTACAGTTAGCTCCTCATTGCCTCCAAATATCAGGAAATATTCTTTCATTCTTCGTAAGTATTTAAGAATATTTTTGACTGCTATCCAGTGACTTTCACCTGGATCCGACTGGTATCTACTCGTCATGCTCAAAGCATACAAGACGTCAGGACGAGTACAAAGCATGGCGTACATGATAGACCCTATAGCAGATGCATAAGGGATCTTATCCATGCGATCTCTCTCCTCCTTAGAAGAGGGACATTGAGTCTTTGAAAGACTCACACCATGTGATAAAGGCAGAAATCCTTTCTTGGAATTTTGCATAGCAAAACGATCTAGCACTTTATCAATGTATGTACTCTGACTTAGGCCAAGTAATCTTTTAGATCTATCTCTATATATCTTGATGCCTAAAATATAGGCAGCTTCACCTAAGTCTTTCATCGAGAAATAATTCCCTAACCACATCTTCACAGACTGGAGTGAGGGAATATCATTTCCGATGAGAAGTATGTCATCTACATACAAGACAAGAAATACAACTGTGCTCCCACTATTTCTCTTGTAGACACAAGGTTCATCTTCATTCTTGATGAAACCAAACTCCTTGATTGCATCATCGAATCGAAGATTCCAGCTTCGAGAGGCTTGCTTTAGTCCATAAATGGACCTTTGCAGTTTGCATACCTTTCCAGGATGCTCTGGATCTTCAAAACCCTCAGGCTGTGTCATGTACACATCCTCGAGTAGCTTTCCATTCAAAAAAGTGGTTTTGACATCCATTTGCCAGATCTCATAATCGTGGTAGGCTGCAATAGCAAGTATGATCCGAATGGATTTAAGCATCATCGGTGAAAAGGTTTCATCATAGTCAATACCATGAATTTGTTTGAATCCTTTAGCCACCAATCTACCTTTATAGGTATGCTTATTACCATCCATGTCAGGTCTTTACTTTAAAGACCCACTTACACCCAATAGGTTTTACCCCTTGGTGGATCAACCAAAGTCCATACTTGGTTAGTGTACATGGATTCCATTTGGATCTCATGGCCTCTAGCCATTTCTAATGGGCTCATCATAGCTTCTTGATAGGATGTAGGCTCGTTAAGATCGACAAGCAATACTTCACCATTTCTCAAGAGAAAAGAATATCTCTCGGGTTGGCGACGGATCCTATCAGATCTATCTGAAGAGGTTGGTCTACTTGAGCAGTGTTTGCTCCACAACTCTTTGGCAACAATTTCCTCATCCACAACACTTTGTGGTGCCTGCTCATTTTCCATCGAAGCCTTAGTGTTATCTTCATCTGAATTTCTTCAAGATGAATTTTACTCCCACTAGTTTTTCTAGAAATAAATTCTCTTTCTAGAAAGACATTTACGCAACAAACACCTTGCCATGTGTGGGATTGTAAAAGTAATATCCCTTAGTTTCCTTGGGATATCCTACAAAATAACACTTATCTGATTTGGGTCCTAGTTTATCTGAGACTTGACGTCTAACATAAGCTTCACAACCCCAAATCTTTATAAAAGACATTTTGGGACTCTTCCCAGTCCATAACGTGTATGGTGTCTTTTCTACGGCTTTTGATGGGACGCGATTAAGTGTGAAAGCGCCTGTCTCTAGAGCTAAACCCCAAAAGGAAGTAGGTAGATCAGTCTGGCTCATCATTGATCGTACCATATCTAATAGAGTACGATTTCTCCTTTCAGATACACCATTCCATTGTGGTGTTCTAGGTGGAGTGAGTTGGGATATTATCCCACACTCAGCCAGGTGATCACGAAATTCTTGACTAAGGTATTCACCACCTCGATCTGATCGAAGTAGCTTAATACGCTTACCAAGTTGGTTTTGTACTTCATTCTTGAATTCTTTGAACTTTTCAAAGGATTCTGACTTATGTCTCATCAAATATAAGTAGCCAAATCTACTCATATCATCAGTGAAAGTAATAAAGTATTTATAGCCTCCTCTGGCTTCGACATTGAAAGGGCCACATACATCAGTATGTATGAGTCCTAACAAGTCCGTCGCTCTCTCGCCATGTCCACTAAATGGAGTTTTAGTCATCTTTCCTAAAAGACAAGATTCATATCTCATATGATTCAAAATCAAATGAGTCCAATAATCCATCTTTATGGAGTTGGGATATGCGTTTTCATTTATGTGACCTAGCGTGATGCGAGAGATATGTTTGGTTCAAATTATTCGATTTGAACCGTTTGGTATTTACGTTATAAATTGGGTTTTCTAAATCTAGAACATAGAGACCATTCATAAGTGGTGCATTACAATAGAACATTTCATTCAAATAAATGGAACAACATTTGTCCTTTATTATAAAAGAGAAGTTTTTCTTGTCTAAACAAGATACAGAGATTATGTTCTTTGTTAATGCAAGTACATACAAGCACTCCTCTAGTTCTCAGATAAGCCCAGTGGGCAAAGACAAAGAATATGTTCCTACACTGGCCCAACTTTGCGCCATTGCCTGCTCGTAGGTCCACTTCGCCTTTTGCCATTAGTCTACTATTTCTCGATCCACGCACATTAGTACAAATGTGAGATGCACATCCAGTATCTAATACCCATGTAGAAGAAATAGATAGATTAACTTCTATAACGTGTATACCTGAGGCAGAAGTCCCACTTCTTTTATTCTTTACTTCCTCAAGGTAGACTTTGCAGTTCCGCTTCCAGTGTCCAGTCTCACCGCAATGGAAGCAGTCCCCTTCCTTAGGTATTTTACCTTTACCCTTTGAAGTGGATGAATTGGCCTTGCCTTTGGCTTGGGTCTTACCCTTGCCTTTGCGCTTACCTTTGCCCTTCTTGACCATTAGTACATTACTAACTTTCTTTTTGAGATTCGGTTCAGCAGTTCTTAACATGCTGAGAATCTCAGGAAAAGGTTTATCAATTTCATTCATGTTATAATTCATGACGAATTGATTATATGCTTTACAGCGATTGCGGGATAACCTCAATGGAAAACCTAGTCTTTCAAGGTTCTCAACGTACCCAATCATTTTAAGTACGTGAGTTCCTACAGGTGTTCCTTCTTGCATCTTGCATGCAAAAAGAGCCTTAGACACTTCAAAACGCTCGTGCCTAGCTTGTCCTTGATATAGTTGTTTTAAATGCTCAACCATATCATAGGCATCCATGTTCTCATGTTGCTTCTGAAGCTCAGAGTTCATGGTGGCAAGCATAAGACATGACACATCTAATTCGTCATCTTGATGCTTCTTATAAGCATCCTTTTCACGAGTGGCGCAGCGGGTGTTTGAGGATAGACTGCTCTAGGACATACATTTTACGTTCTTGCTTGAGGATAATCCTCAAGTTCCTATACCAGTCTAGAAAGTTAGCTCCATTGAGCTTGTCTTTCTCAAGGACAGATCGCAAGTTGAGGGGGTGTGTCGTGTTAGATGTCATGGTGATCTACAACATTAAAATGCAAAATTAAGTATCATACCTAAGTCATTTAATTAGGCCTTTAATTAAATGAGGCTCCCACTAAATTCTCATAGCTTTGATATGAGCTAATTATTGATGTAGGCAAACACATTTTGCTTACATCATTAGCTTCTATTTAGCTATAAATTTATATGGGATAAAGATCCACATCATAATTCGTCTTGAGTTAGCTTTGGCTAATCGCCCAAGACGTAGTATGATTAGGTAGGCAATCTTTTGCCAATTACATCTGATGTAACTCTTTAATAGCTTTGGTTAAGTTTAGATTAGTTTAGTGCTTATTCCTAAACCAGCTTCCAGGCTGTGGCGAGGCACAGAGGCCTTCTTTGATATCGGAGCAACGACCACTTCTAAGACAAAGCTGATGTTCGGAAATCACACAAAACTAATTTTTAAAACTTATGTTCAAAGCTAATATATGCCTCTACTTTCTTAATTAAGTCTTAACCAAGTTTGATAGCGGGACATCACGATTGTCCACTCGCACTCTTCCAAGATAAAATGCATTGCTTTGCTTTGGCAAACCCAATAACAAATGATCGAGGAAGTAGTGAGTACCAAACTTTGGTAGGCATATCGTTTAGACTTATTAAGAGATAAACTTAAACATGCATCACATACATATTAGCATACATCACATATAAGCTAAATTAACATGCATCACATACATATTAGCATACTAAGCGTGTCATGGTTATGGCCCTTATTCTACAATCTTCTCAAGCCAATGAGAAGATTGATTGGTCAACCTAGGGATAGCATCTTCTCCCAAGTGCTTCCTTTTGGTTGTCGTGTGTTGTTGACTTTCTCCTTGTAACATCATCTTCCAATGGACCCTCCATCTTTATTTTGTATATTACAAAAGGAGAAATACTCGAGTTACATTCGAGTCTAAAACTAATTTTACAACAAGATTTTTAGGAGAAAGGCACACTACAGTAGTATTAAGAATTACAACACACATTCACAAACTTTTTGGGACTAGGTCATAACCATGCACCATGTCATTTTTAACTTTTAAAAGACATCGGATATTTTATTATGTTTGAAAAATTGCTAATGCAATTATCAACTCATAATAAAATTTATCCTACTTCTATATCATATATAAAATAGAGAAAAACTATTTTTTATACGATCTATCGCAAGTGGCTCTGATACCACTGTTGGGATCTCTTTATGCAAAATAGCATATGCACAACGGAAAAATTAGGATCCCTTCCAAGTGATCCTTGCGAAAGAAAAACTCGTACAAAAATAAATTTCTCAAAAGAAAGCCTATCTTATAGGAGAATTCTACCTTTGTTGCGTGCCCTTTGCAATCCCGCTTTTCCTTGGATGTGTTGGATCTTTTAGCACGTTCAAATGTCCGTGCCTCTATATGTATCCACACGAGCAAGCTCTTGTCTCACAAAAGAAAACTAGAAGATCTCTCCTTTACTTCTTGCTAGAGAAGTCCCTAAAGGAGAGGAAGGTAGGGAAGAAGAGAAAGGAAGAAGAAGACTACTCTTCTTGCTAGCTTATACTCACAAAACCACACAACAAAAGCCTCTCCCACCAAGCTCTCACCAAGCCTTAAGCTCCAACTCAACTCCTTTGGCCGGCCACCCCATGGGGTGTTTTATAGGATTTGAAAAACCTTTCATCTCCTATCACATTCAATGCAATCAATGGCATTGAAAGATAATTAAACAAGGAGTTATCCTCCTTGTTTTGGCCGGCCACATGTGGAGGAAATCCAAGGGTCAAAACCCTTTGTCTCCTTCCAACTCATCAAGCTTAGGTGGCATGCTTATGTGGCATTCATGGATGTTGAATTAATCTTATTAATTCAATAAGCTTAGGTTATCATATTGAATTAATCTCATTAAATCAATAAGGTAACATATTGAATTAATCTTATTAAATCAATTAAGCTTAGCATATTGAATTAATCTCATTAAATCAATAAGCTAAAATTCTCATTAAGCTTAAAGTCCAAAAACCATTTTGTACTTAAGCTTATTCCCAAATTATTCTAGTCAAACTAGAATGCACTAATTCTTCTAATCATCATGCTCTTTGTGTGTGACCCTATAGGCTCTCATAACGTTGGCAGTGGATCTAAACTCTTTTAGATACACAAGCAATGAGCGGCATCTAGCAATACATCATTGCTACCCAAGTTATGAGATAAGTCAAGATCCGACTAATCTTTGTGACTACTATAATGTATGGCCGTGTCCTTCTATCCTTGATATCAGTTGACCAATGAGGCATAGGCCGTGTCATCCTCGATCAATCTATGTGTTTCTTGATCCTGAGTAAACTAACTCAAACAAATGAGCTCAATATCTCATATTGACTCATTCGAGCATAGCCATGCGTTTTAGTAGTTCTACTCAATCAAGGAGCCACAGATATCACTCCGTCATATGGGAGGATAGATCCCATCTACATCACTCACATCCCTCGCATAATTTGTTATATACCCGATGTCGCCTTTATGGTCCACCTTGTTTACGGGTGACGTTTGATGATACCAAAGTACATAACTCCTTATGTAGGGAACCGTAGTGACTTCAGGTTTGAGGACTATTCATACCAATAGTCACATGAGAAAGTTTATGACACTCATATGACGATCCATGAAACTTTCTCATGGCGGGTTAGTTCAGTATATATTCTCTAATATATACCCATGTGTCAACTTGATATCATATATCCATGACTTGTGAGATCAAGTCATCAATTGACCTACATGCTAGTCTTTATGTATTAATATTGCCCTTGCATATTAATACTTGACTAGGAACATTTAGGAAAGTGTTCTCTACAGCCTCTCATAATCAATTCTGCCAATTGATGTGCTGTAGGTAAGAACGTACTTTTCTAGGGCATTATTATATATTTAATTTAGCTGGCACAAGCAAGACGTAAATATATAATAACCAATCCTTTGCCTTTATAGAATATGATACAAAATGTTCCCTATTCAACCATCACATGTTTGGTTCTAGGGCTATAACTAACAATACATGTTACCTCCGATCTACACATTTTCAAATCCCTAATCCAAATAACAGAAAGATAAGTAAGGTTACCCGAATTAGATGTATAGGCTATCAGAATAGGAAATAGTTAGCCAGCAAGGTTATATGCTTCGAAGAATCTGTCTAGCCACCTAGCGATGCAGCTGATGGCGAGATCGAGCTCAAGCAATCGATGCAGCAACAATCGCAACAGAGATGTCATTGAATCCGTCGCTCGGGGTGGAAAGAAAGCGATCCGGATGCAGAAACTTTTGCTAGTTTTCAAAGTTATATCAATTTCAGAATCTAAAAAATATATATTTTTCAAATTATTTTTTCTCGATAGATAATGACATGACAAATACAATAACAACAACAAAGCCTTATCCCACTAGGTGGGGTCGGCTATATGGATCCTTCTACGCCATTGAACTCTGCCCCCTACTATATCATCATCAATATTTAAATAAATTTTATCTTGTTTTATTATTGCTAACCAAGTCTTCTTTGGTCTTCCTCTTCCTCGTTTAATGTGTATATTTGACATCGTTTCACATCGCCTAACTGGAGCATTTATTAGTCGTCTAAGTACATGTTCGTACCACCTTAAACGTGTCTCTCGAAGCTTTCCTTCAATAGATACAACACCAACTTTTTCTCTAATGCTCTCATTTCTTATTCTGTCCATCCTCGTATGTCCGCACATCCACCTTAACATCCTCATCTCTGCAACTCTCATCTTTTGCTCATGTGCTCGAGTCATAGCCTAACATTCAGCTCCATATAACATAGCAGGTCTAATCGCCGTTTTGTAGAACTTCCCTTTAAGTTTTAGAGGCACTTTACGATCACATAAAATACCCGATGCTTTCCTTCATTTCAACCATCCTGCTTGTATTCTATGTAAGACATCTCTCTCAATCTCTCCATCATCTTGCAAAAATGATCCCAAATATTTAAAGCTCTCAGTTCCAGATAACTCATCATCTCCTATCTTAACACTTGCCTCATTACGTCTAATATTGCTAAATTTAAATTCCATATATTCTATCTTTACTCTACTAAACTTAAAATCTTTCACTTCTAGTGTTTCCCGCCAAGATTCTAGTTTAGCATTTACTCCTTCACGTGTCTCATCTACCAAAACAATATCATCTACAAACAACATACACTACGGTACTGTGTCTTGAATGTGTCCAGTAAGTTCGTCCATGATTAGTGTAAAAAGATAGGGACTTAAAGTTGATCCTTGATGTAACCCTATCTTTATTGGAAATGCTTCAATTAATCCACCTGAAGTCTTCACTCTGGTCGTTATTTCCTGTTGGTGCAATCGGCCTAGGTCACGATTGACCAAGACTCGAGTTTGACTCGAGTGATATTTTGATGTTCGACAAAAATATATGACAATGTAATTGTCATAGGGAAGTCCAAGTCTTGAGTACTTGGCATGGGAATGTTGGCAATCGTGCTATTTCTCGGAATGCTCATAGGCTCCCATGTCCCCGGATTAAAATTTTCACTAATGAAAACTAATCCGGATGGGATGAGTTTCCTAAGCACAACCAATTCATCGTCATGCCAACGACTCGAGAAATCGCTTGAACAAACTAGTTGTTCAAGCAACCAAACTCTTCTAGTCGATTAGCCGCGGAAGAGACGACGGACGGATCGCCGGTTTTTGTGTTTCTTATTCGGGGTCCATGATTATACAAATACATGCAAATGTAAACTAGTATAATCAACATATACTAACATAAAGAACATAATCTAGCATATCAATAAGAACATGCAAAGAACAATAATAAAAGTTATAAAACTTTTATACCTCTTGATCTTCTATCGTATGTCCTAACCTCCTTGTAGACTTCGTGTGGGCGAAGATCCTCCACAAGTTGAAGCATCCTAGATCTTCTTAAATCCAAAGAAAGAAGAACTCTCTTTCTCTTCTTGCTTGAGCCAACCACCAATCCACAAAAGGATTGATGCCGCCGGCCCCAAGAATAGAGAGAACATAATGGAAACAACCAAGGAACCGAACTAGGGACAAACCCTAGTTTTGGTGCCACCGGCCAAGATGGAATGAAGGGGAGAATAGGAAATCGGTTGAGCCCCGACCAAGGTAAGAGGAAGAGAAGGTAGGAGCCGGCCATGCCTTAGTAAGAAGAAGAACCCTCCTCCTATATTTGCCGTCCACCTTAGCTTCCATAACCTAGCCGCCCAACCTCCTAACCTCCTAGGGTTTCTTGCCGCCCAACCAAAGATAGGCAAAACCCTAACTCCCTTAGGGTTTCTTGCCGCCCACTTTAGGTTTGGCAAAACCCAAATCTCCAAAACCAAATCATCAACCTAGATCAAAAGGAGAAGCATGGGCGCCGGCCAAACCATGGAGGAAGGAGGAAGAAGGATGCCGGCCACCATTAGGAAGAAGAAGAAGAAGCTCCCTCTCCTTTTGTGGCCACCCAAAAACCCTAGCTCCTCCACTTTCTTGCCGCCCAAGCCAAAGCCCCTCAATTAGGTTTTCCATATTCCATCATCATCTTGCCGCCCACCCTAAGCCACCCTTTTATAGAGTTAGGGTTTAGGCCTTGGTTTAATCTCCACCGTCGGTTCTAGGGTTTTAATCTTAACTGTCGGATCTAGAGATTTAATCTCTACCTTCGGTTCTAGGAATTTAATCCCAACCGTCGGATCTAGAGATTTAATCTCAATCGTCGGTTCTAGGGATTTAATCCCAACCGTCGGATCTAGAGATTTAATCTCTATCGTCGGTTCTAGGAATTTAATCCCAACCGTCGGATCTAGAGATTTAATCTCAATCGTCGGTTCTAGGGATTTAATCCCAACCGTCGGATCTAGAGATTTGTTTTCCATCATTTGATCTAGACTTCATGAGGTTTATATTAGGCTACGATAGGGACCATGAGGAGGAGTTGGGTCTTGGCCACCCGATGGATCGGAACCACAAAAACTTGATCCATCAATGATGTTCCATTCCACTAGAGGATCATCATCGAACTACCTCACCAACCCCCATAAATTAATATGGGCTCCATATATTATTTGTACATCCATCTCCCCGTGTTTAAGATATCAAATGTCCGTCAATTGATTGATTTACTGACCATCAATCAATTAACATCTAACTCCTCGAGTAGTACCACTCAACCTTATCATCATGTTGACTAAGTCAACCTGCAGGGTTTACATGATGAACCTTATGAGCTCCTCAAGGGGACATCATCAACCTAATATATAGGACACGGTTTCCTCCTATAATCAACGACACACCATGTAAATAATATCATTTCCCAACTTACCGGGCATATTGATTTAATCCATAGAAATCTCACCCTCTGGTAAATCAAAGAAATAAATATTAAGTACACGTGCCCGTTATTATATCGGGATTAAGAGCATGTACAACATAATATCCGAGGTCCGATTCAATTATGTAGTCAGCAATAAATTGAATCACCTCTATGTCGGTCCTGCTCAATACACCTAAGTGTACTAGTGTAACTCTATGTTCAAGATAAAACAATACCAAGCTACACAACAACCATGCCAATGGTTTGTCCAAAACCATCTTGGTTGTGAGCCTCTACTTATACTCTACAAGGGACTAATAACATGATCTTCTATGCCACACCCAAGCACCATGTTATCTACAATGTAAAGTATTAGACAATTTTGCATAATCATAAAAATATGCAAACAATGATCATGTGATTCTTATTTCAAGATAAAATGTTCATACAAAAGAGCTAGGCTTTCAGTATACATCTCAACAATCTCCCACTTATACTAAAAGACTATGCTGTCATCATACTGCCATACATCTAATTCCCCTTCCCTCCACATGCCTATCAAAGCTCTCGCTAGAAGGGCCTTAGTGAAAGGGTCTACCAGGTCATCCTCTGATGCATGCTAGGCGACAACAACTTCTACCTCCTTTACGATTTCTCGTATCAGGTGGTACTTGTACTCTATGTGTTTACTAGCCTTATGGGCTCGTGGTTCCTTCGAGTTTGCAACTGCACCATTATTATCACAATTAATTGTGATAGTTCTGGGCAAACCAGGAATCACATCCAAGTCCATCAGAAAGTTCCTGAGCCACACAACTTCTTTGGCCGCCCGGGGGCTGCCACATACCCAGCTTCCATGGTAGAGTCCACCACGCATTTCTGCTTGACACTCTTCCATACTATGGCTCCACATCCCAAAGTAAACACAAACCCTGAGGTAGACTTACTGTTATCCCTATCTGATTGGAAATCGTAATCCATGCAACCCACAGGGAGTAATTGGTTTGCCCGGTAAACTTGCATATAATCCCTAGTCCTTCTCAGGCACTACAATATATGCTTTTACCGCAGTCCAATGTCCCTGTCCTGGATTACTCTGATATCTGCTGACCATGCCTACGGCAAAGCAGATATCTGGTCTCGTACATAGCATACATTAGGCTTCCTACTGCCAAAGCATAAGGAACCGCCTTCAGCTCCTTTATCACCTCAGATGATCTAGGACACATCTCCTTAGATAAAGGAACTCCATGCCTGAAGGGTAGAAAACCCTTCTTGGAGTTTTGTATGCTAAAACGATCCAAAACCATGTCTATGTATGAAGCTTGGGATAAGCACAACAACCTTGATCCCTAAGGTTGTGACCCACTTCTCCCAAGTCCTTCATATCATACTGTTTGGACGACCATACCCTTACGTCTGATAACACTTCGATGTTGTCGCCAACCACCAAAATGTCATCTACGTATAGTACAAAAATACCACTACGTTTCCGTCAAATCTCTGATATACACAAGACCCATCCGAACTTTGAATAAATCCATAAGACTGGATTTACTTCCTCAAAGCGGATGTCCCAAGACTTCAAAGCTTGCTTCAGTCCATTAACGGACCGATTAAGCTTATATACAATACGCTATTTGCCCTTAGCAATGAATCCCTCTGGTCGCTTCATGTAGATGGATTCCTCAAGACTTCCACTAAGGAATGTTGTCTTGACATCCATCTGTCACGCCTCATAATCCATATGAGTTGCTATGCATAAGACCTCCTGCACGACTTGAATCCATAGATTCAATCTCAGATTCATTGCACTTTGCAAAGATGTCAGATTTATATCTTGGATTGCCTCGTCAGATGTCTAGGGATCGTTCATGTTTGCTAGGGACTAAATCAAGATTTGTCAAAAACATGAATCTGAGAGGTCAGATCACAACCCTCCCACTATGACGAGGTATCATCTGTATCCTCTGTGACACAGTGCGGTGACATGTGGTATATCCTCTTGGTGGTACTAAAGAAGTGACTTCCCTTTTAACTCCTCCAGAATAATTTTACTCTTGGGCTTGTGGCTTATCACATAGTCTTCCTCTAGAAATCTGGCATTCGTGTTAACGATCACCCTCTGATCTCTAGGACTACAAAACAAGTCAGAATAACTCATCATCGATCTAACCATCTCCATAAGAGTCCTATTCCTTCGTACTGCTACACTGTTCTGCTGGGGTGTGCCAGGTGCAGTCAATTGGGATTGAATCCCAGCCTCTGATAAGTAGTTCCTAAACTCTCCCAAGAGGTACTCACCACCACAATCAGATCGTAGTGTCATCTTGAATAATTGTCTACGAAAAAGACAAAATATTCAAAACTACCTCTTGCCTGGATAGACATAGGACCATACGAATCAGAATGAACCAATTCCAACACATCTTTGGATCTATACCCCTTGGCCTTGAAAGGCCTCTTGGTCATCTTACCCTCCAAGCAAGATTCGCAGGTTGGGAGATGCTCCACCACTTATGAACCCAAAGGTCCATCAGCTATCAACCTTTGAATTCTACTTAGGTTAATATGACCAAGCCTAAGATCCCAAAGATATGTTTGGTTCATCTTCGAAGGTTCTTTTCTCTTATTAGACTTAGAAGATGAGTTAATAACTTCTATTTGCATCGTGGGAGCTCATGGTTCAAGTTATACATTTCCTATCTATGTACCTGAATAGATAATGTCCCTATTCCTTTTATAACATATCTGTCATCAAAAGAAATAGATTATCCATCTAGAACAAATTTAGAAACCGAAATTAATTCTTTCTAAATAAGGGTACATAAAGAAAATTCTTAAGAACCAAAACCTTTATTTTTCTCAAAAGATAAATAAAACATCTCCCACTGCAATATCCGCCATCTTCATGGCATTGCCCAAGTAAATGGTAATCTCCCCTTCAAGTAGTCATCGGGTTTCCTGGAACCCCTGCAAATTGTTGCAGACATAATTAGTGGCTCCCGTATCTACTCACCAAGTGCCGGTAGATATCACCGCTAATCATGTTTCAATGACTAGTCCAAAAGATATACCTATGTTCTGTTTTGGATTGGGACAGTCCTTCTTCCAATGTCCATCCTGCTTGCAAGTGAAGTACTTGCCTTTCGGCTTCTTCACTCTTCCCTGAGATCCTCCCACCATCTTTGCTTCACCTTGTTTCTTCTTCTTCTTGCCTTTCGGCTTAGAAGTAGAAACCCTTTTGAGCAATGATGGCTTGAGGACACTCTTTGAAGAGTGCATACTTGTACTCCTTAGCAGATAAGACAATATCTAGAATCTTTTCCAATCAACATTATTTGGGTACAGTAAGATTATTTCCTTTAGTATCATAATAAGTGGACTGAAAGTCATTTTGAAAATCCTAAGAATCACATAGATCATTACTTTAGATTTCAAAAAATTATTGATTCCTCAAACAATAAAATTTCGAAATCAACCAACACCTCAAAACACCGAGAATATCACATGCCACGATAGTGTGGACGTATACGAATTCTACATTTGTAAGAGGAGGTTTTACCCATTAATTTTATTATCTTGTCAACCTTACTTTTTGACAAATAAAATTAATAGTTGGTTCCTCTTTGGCCCTACAAATAAAAGCAGTGACTCCGATGGGGAGGATACTTTTTATTTGCATCTAAGTGTGCACCATTACACGGTACTAATGGAATTATTTCGGATTATGTGCCTTACCGATGGGGAAGTACACACGCTCCTAAATAATTTTCTATAACCATTATTTGACCTAGTGATCTACGAACAAACTCATCCGATGGGGAGGAAGGCACTCAGAGCCGACGCGCAAGTTTGTTGCATCACATGTCAAATTGTAATGGAGGCCGCGGGAATTAATTAAAATATCCCTCTCCCACTTAGTAAATTGATAATGAGGAATTTTTAAGCACACACAACATGCTTATTATTACGGTAGATTTCAATAAAAATTATTGATTCCTCAAACAATAAAATTTTGAAATCAACCAACACCTCAGACACCGAGAATATCGCATGCCACGATAGTGTGGACGTATACGAATTCTACATTTGTAAGAGGAGGTTTAACCCATTAATTTTATTATCTTGTCAACCTTACTTTTTGACAAATAAAATTAATAGTTGGTTTCTCTTTGTCCCTACAAATAAAACTACTTTTTATTTGCATCTAAGTGTGCACCATTACACGGTACTAAGGGAATTATTTCGGATTATGTGCCTTACCGCTGTGGAAGTACACACGCTCCTAGATAATTTCCTATAACCATTATTTGACCTAGTGATCCGCAAACAAACTCATCCGATGGAGAGGAAGGCACTCAGAGCCGACGCGCAAGTTTGTTGCATCACACGTCAAATTGTAATGGAGGCCGCGGGAATTAATTAAAATATCCCTCTCCCACTTAGTAAATTGAAAATGAGGAATTTTCAAGCACACACAACATGCATATAAAACAAATCAGCAATAAATATGGAAAAATCAGAATTTTTCCAACTATTATGGCATTGTTCTCCAATATGCGTCCCGTCGTGTCGCCACCTCGTCTGCTCCATCTTTTCCCGTGCGCAAGTCACCAAAGAGTTTCGAGCGGAGATAAAACATTTTAATTTACATCCATCGATCCTATACTCCACGAAGGAGTGTACAAATAATCTAGATCGAAAGTAAACTAAAATGAGCGGCTAAACAATGCCGTATTTAATTACAAAAATTAAATACTAATCTAGCCTCGTCAACCCCGAGGATTCAAATAATATACAATCACACACACATGCAATCATATACACACATATATAGCCATAATAGTTGGATCTTATGCCTGCAACCAAAAAGTTAGCCTACGCACATCCTACTATTATCCGGCATACACAATATATGATAAGTGCGTGAAAGTAACCGAATCCAAAACACACAAAACCGAAAACCGTGGCTCTGATACCATTTGTTGGCAATCGTGCTATTTCTCGGAATGCTCATAGGCTCCCATGTCCCCGGATTAAAATTTTCACTAATAAAAACTAATCTGGATGGGATGAGTTTCCTAAGCACAACTAATTCGTCGTCGTGCCAACGACTCGAGCAATCGCTTGAACAAACTAGTTGTTCAAGCAACCAAACTCTTCTAGTCGATTAGCCACGGAAGAGACGACGGACGGATCGCCGGTTTTTGTGTTTCTTATTCGGGGTCCATGATTATACAAATACATGCAAATGTAAACTAGTATAATCAACGTATACTAACATAAAGAACATAAGCTAGCATATCAATAAGAACATGCAAAGAACAATAATAAAAGTTATAAAACTTTTATACCTCTTGATCTTCTATCGTATGTCCTAACCTCCTTGTAGACTTCGTGTGGGCGAAGATCCTCCACAAGTTGAAGCATCCTAGATCTTCTTCAATCCAAAGAAAGAAGAACTCTCTTTCTCTTCTTGCTTGAGCCAACCACCAATCCACAAAAGGATTGATGCCGCCGGCCCCAAGAATAGAGAGAACATAATGGAAACAACCAAGGAACCGAACTAGGGACAAACCCTAGTTTTGGTGCCGCCGGCCAAGATGGAATGAAGGGGAGAATAGGAAATCGGTTGAGCCCCGACCAAGGTAGAAGGAAGAGAAGGTAGGAGCCGACCATGCCTTAGGAAGAAGAAGAACCCTCCTCCTATATTTGCCGTCCACCTTAGCTTCCATAACCTAGCCGCCCAACCTCCTAACCTCCTAGGGTTTCTTGCCGCCCAACCAAAGATAGGCAAAACCCTAACTCCCTTAGGGTTTCTTGCCGCCCACTTTAGGTTTGACAAAACCCAAATCTCCAAAACCAAATCATCAACCTAGATCAAAAGGAGAAGCATGGGCGCCGGCCAAACCATGGAGGAAGGAGGAAGAAGGATGCCGGCCACCATTAGAAAGAAGAAGAAGAAGCTCCCTCTCCTTTTGTGGCCACCCAAAAACCCTAGCTCCTCCACTTTCTTGCCGCCCAAGCCAAAGCCCCTCAATTAGGTTTTCCATATTCCATCATCATCTTGCCGCCCACCCTAAGCCACCCTTTTATAGAGTTAGGGTTTAGGCCTTGGTTTAATCTCTACCGTCGGTTCTAGGGTTTTAATCTTAACCGTCGGATCTAGAGATTTAATCTCTACCATCGGTTCTACGAATTTAATCCCAACCGTCGGATCTAGAGATTTAATCTCAACCGTCGGTTCTAGGGATTTAATCCCAACCGTCGGATCTAGAGATTTAATCTCAACTGTCGGTTCTAGGGATTTAATCCCAACCATCGGATCTAGAGATTTGTTTTCCATCATTTGATCTAGACTTCATGAGGTTTATATTAGGCTACGATAGGGACCATGAGGAGGAGTTGGGTCTTGGCCACCCGATGGATCGGAACCACAAAAACTTGATCCATCAATGATGTTCCATTCCACTAGAGGATCATCATCGAACTACCTCACCAACCCCCATAAATTAATATGGGCTCCATATATTATTTGTACATCCATCTCCCCGTGTTTAAGATATCGAATGTCCATCAATTGATTGATTTACTGACCATCAATCAATTAACATCTAACTCCTCGAGTAGTACCACTCAACCTTATCATCATGTTGACTAAGTCAACCTGCAGGGTTTACATGATGAACCTTATGAGCTCCTCAAGGGGACATCATCAACCTAATATATAGGACACGGTTTCCTCCTATAATCAACGGCACACCATGTAAATAATATCATTTCCCAACTTACCGGGCATATTGATTTAATCCATAGAAATCTCACCCTCTGGTAAATCAAAGAAATAAATATTAAGTACATGTGCCCGTTATTATATCGGGATTAAGAGCATGTACAACATAATATCCGAGGTCCGATTCAATTATGTAGTCAGCAATAAATTGAATCACCTCTATGTCGGTCCTGCTCAATACACCTAAGTGTACTAGTGTAACTCTATGTTCAAGATAAAACAATACTAAGCTACACTACAACCATGCCAATGGTTTGTCCAAAACCATCTTGGTTGTGAGCCTCTACTTATACTCATAGGGATCGATAACATGATCTTCGTATACACCAAGCACCATGTTATCTACAATGTAAAGTATTAGACAATTTTGCATAATCATAAAAATATGCAAACAATGATCATGTGATTCTTATTTCAAGATAAAATGTTCATACAAAAGAGCTAGGCTTTCAGTATACATCCCAACAGGGAAGTCCAAGTGGGACACTTGGCATTTGGCAAAGTCCAAGCATGGGTCTTGGCAAGGTAAAGTCCAAGTCATGGGTACTTGGCATGGAAAGTCCAAGTGGGACACTTGACATTTGGTAAAGTCCAAGTCTTGAGTACTTGACATAAAAAGTCCAAGCATGGGTCTTGGCAATGTAAAAGTCCAACATGGGTTGGCAAGGGAAAGTCCAAGCTTGAGACTTGGCATGAGAAGTCCAAGGGGTTTGATATTGGCGGCGTAAAGTCCAAGCGGAATCTTGGCGGTGTAAGTCCAATGTGCCTTGGCGGTGTAGACACCGTTAGCATGACATAGCCGATGGAAGCACCTGAAGGCTAACGCGATGGATGAACAAGTCATGGATGACTTGGAGGGATCCGAGAGGCGTGAGGCTGATGGAGGTGGCTAGAAGGTTTAGGTCTAGGCTAAGGGTGGTCTAGCAAGTATGGGGGCACCATACTTGGGCTAAAACCTCATGTTTGAGGTGTGCCCGATCCGGGTGCCATGTGGCGCCGACGGACCGAAATCAACTAGGGTTTGACTGCGGAAGTGGTCTAGCTGATCGCCAGAGGTGGGCGATCGATCGATGTCTCGAGCAATCGGTGATCGTGTGATCAATCGACCGGTGCCTGATTTTACGCCAGAATGGAGTCTCACTCATCGCGCGACGAGCCTGAGGTGATAGCTCATCGATCGATCGATGCTCATGATCAGTCAACTGATATCCTAACCGTTGGATTTTTCCAGCGTGGATTACACCGCGGTGAATGATCATTGATTTTTCCAAAGACAGGTTGAAGCTATAAAAGAAGCTCGTGATGGAGGAAAACATAGTGATTTTCTTGAGAGAAATTGAAGGGGGAAGTTGGTGCTTTCCAGTCCTTCAAAGCTAGTTCAAGGCAATCAAAGATCAAGCAATCCAAAGCTCTTGTAAAGTGTTTTTTCCTTTACTTGCATTTGTATTTCATTGTATTTGCTTGTATCTATTTGATTATTGTTGTAATCATTACTGTACGAGGTTTCTCCGCCTCCGGATTGTTCCGAGAAGGAGTGTTTATTAGTGGTTGCGTGTGCATCACTAGAGCTCGTAGAGCTCGATCCGTGGAGTAGGAACCATGCGGTTCCGAACCACGTTACATACTCATGTTCTTGTTGTGTTTGCGTATTTCGTTATTGTTATCATTATCTATATTTCGCTGCGCTAATGAAATTGTAGACACGAACGAGATCGAATTCCATCTACGAATGGTCAAACGCTATTCACCCCCCTCTAGCGGCGTCAAATATCCTACAATTGGTATCAGAGCAAGGTTGCTCTTCAACGGATTAACAACCGGGAGCAAGACGCTAGAGGGTAAAAGATGAAAGTCCAAGATCAATTAGGTTGGGACATCAACACACCGGTGCCCTACACCCTATACGGACGAGAAGGATTCAATTCTTGGAAAGGAAGAATTGAGGATTTTATTATGATGAGAGACTTTGAGGAATGATCCATTTTGATGGATGGATTTGAATATCCAAGAGGACCAAGAGGTGGATTCCTCAAAAAGAAGAGATGGACCGAAGAGCAAGTTCAAGCATCCGAGAAAAATGATAAGGTGATAAAATTTTTAATTGATTTAATGTCTAACAATATCTTGTGTATGTTAGGTAATTATGTAGATGCTAAAGAGTTATGGAACCAAGTGGCAAAGCTCCATGAAAACTCATCATCGGGCCAAGAAGAAGAAGAAGAAGAGGAGTGCTCACCCTCTCAAGCTCAAGAAAGTTCACCATCAATTCAAGAAGATAAGGAGGGTGAAGAAGAGAGATCATCCTCACAAGGAAGTGAGGATTCGGAGGTTGATAGGAAATCAACATCCGGATCGGAAGAGGTGGAGGAAGTGGAAGAAGCATCCACCTCAAGGATTGAGGGAGAGAAGAGAACCTCCACACCGGAACATCAAGAAGAAGCTTCGACATCCGGTCAAGATGAAGAAGCCCAAAGTCCAATTCCGGTCCTCATTAACCTAGGTAACTCAAGCAATTTAAGTTTAAATAAAAATCATATAATTTGCTTTGAGTGTAGGGAAACCGGGCACTATAAGAGCAAGTACCCAAAGAAGATCAGAAAAGCTCCTCCGGCACCAAAACCTCAAGAAAGATCAAAAGATACGGGTGCCACCACTAGAAGATGTAGGGGATTGAACGGCCGATTAGAGGGGGGTGAATAGCCCTCTTACGTTGCGTGGTGGAATTCTCTCCTTTGTTTGCTCGTCTACACAATCGTTAGCGCAAGCGGAAGTATAAACAATTAAGACAAAGCAATAAATGAAAATACAAACGCTAACAAAGGAGATGTAACGTGGTTCACGGCTACGCCGCTAATCCACGGTTCGATTCGTCCAAGGTGAATCACTCCTTCAAAGCCAATCACTATTGGTCTCTCCTTTGCACCAAGCTAGGTGGAGGTAACCTTTACAAACAAGATCACTCTTCTTATAATAAGAATGGAGTAAAAGCAAGTAAGAAGAGTTTAGAGCTTGTGGGGCACTTGGATGGTCGTTTGGAGTAAGAGCATTAGCCCCCCAAAGCTCCACACCCTCTCTTTTTATAGAGAGGAGGCTTTTCTTCCCGTTGGCCGCCACCAGTCGACTGCTGCCCTTGGCAGTCGACTGCCGCCACTACAATGGTCTCCGAACACGTCGAATCCCGACCGTTGTAGTCCAATGGAACACTTGGCAGTCGACTGATGGACCTCATTAGTCGATCCTCGATCGCCACGGCTACGAGCGGTTCTTGGCCAAAACCTTTCGACTTGGCTTGATCGCCTTGAATGATCGATAGTCTTAGCGCATTGCCCACATATGGCGCGTCATTGCTAGGCTCAAAATAGCCAGTCGAATACCAGTCGAACTACATTCGACTCAGAGCAGTCGACTGCCATTACATGGCAGTCGACTGGTGCCGTGTGAAACTCAAACTTAACATAAGTTTGAGCTTTCGGCGGTCGGGTAAACCTTAACCCTTGCGGTCAAGTCTCCGACACTCAGCCATTCGGCCAAGTTCACCTAATGAGCTACTTACATTTCACTCATTCTCTCATCTCACTTGAAGTCCCTCGCCGAAGCTCTCTTCGTTCGCGGCCACGTCCCTCGGCAGCATCAGGCGCACGACTCTGCAATGCTCCTTCGCGTCTCTTGCCTCCGAAGTCTGCTTCCTTGGCTTCACTTCAAGTCATCTCGTCCGGCGGTCCCTCGGCAGCATCAAGCGCACGACTCTGCAATGCTCCTTCTCCGACTCAGGCACGAGGTTGTGAGGGTGAACCCGCCAAGGCTCCATGTGCGAATTACTAAGTCCTGCAAGACTCCAACGCACATATCAAATAACAATACCAACCTAACTTAAACCCTTTGCCACACACATCAAAACCTTATCATGGCAAGAGATTGCCCTAACAATCTCCCCCTTTTTGATGTGTGGCAATCCGTTTAAGTTAGGTAAAAACATTTGATAGAAATTTCTAAGGTAAGAAAGCATGTAAACATAAACATGATATAACAACATGCAACTCCCCCTTAATCCATGAAACTCTCTCTACAAATTCTCCCCCTATCATAATTTACTTAAACACAATTATTTCTCCCCCTTTGACACCATCAAAAAGATTAATACTAAGTTATAAACCCATGACATCAAGTCTAATAGAAGGAAAATACCAAAAACATGTTTAAAATCTGAAATCAGAAAATATTAGACTGTTGGTGAGCAAATGATCATTGCTATCGATGTATAATGATCCACAATGGTTTTAAATTCGATTTTAAGTAATTTCAAAAATGCATTAAAAAATTCTAGAAAATTCAAAAAATCATGAAATTTGGGGAACATATTTCTTGTAAGATTCTTTATCAGTGAAAAATAGGTCTTCATGAAAAATCATTATATTTTCACGTATTTGCCAAAAATCCAAAAGCTTTAAAAACTACTAGGTTTTTGATTATGATAGTATCCATTTTAACACCTAGTTTCAGTTTGAATTGTTTCAAAACATGAATACACATATTTTAAGGTAAGAAATTGTTTTAAAAACATATGAAATATCCAACCATGATCTTTGGGCAATATGTCTATGAATTAAACATAAGCCTTCCCCATGATTGGTCTATTATTGCTATTTTGATACCTTAAATGACCATTTAAGTGTCATAGGCATTAGTGGACATTTGTATCATCCTAACATCTCACTCATGCTAAGTTTTCAATCAAAGTAGCCTATGGTGAGTGTGAGATGCATCCTAGAGGGTATTTGTATATACTTAACCATTATATTCATACAATTCTATCAAGGTTAAGTATCATCCTAATACTCAACATGATCATAATGACATATATGAACTAAATTCATATTATGATCATGAAATACATGTATTCATCAAATTGTAATCATGCATTAGGTATTATATCATGATAACAAAATATCACCTAAGGCATGATTTAAACCCTATTTCTCATGATGATGTGCCAAATTTCAAAATCATAAATCATGATTGCACATATACATAGCAATTACATTGATTATCATGATTTAAGCATTATTAACTATTTATAGGCACGTTATCATCACCTAACACTATTTAAAAATGTTGTCCCGCCATCCTAAGTCAACCAAAGATATGATATAGTTCAAGTCCATATGGTTGACTACCCTAGGGTTTTCCTAACCCTTAAGGATGAATTTTGGAACCCAAAATTGATTCTTGCCTATGGGGTTCACTAGAAATTCCTTAGGAATCCATTTCCTAGCAATTACTTTCTTCTTATCTTATCCCCTAGCAATTAGGCATTTGTAGGCCTTTTCATTTTTATTTTCTTTATAACCTAGGCCTTTCTTATTAAAGCTAGCTCTTTGGCTCCCTATGATCATGTTCAAGGTGTTTGAGCCAATTGTAAACTTTTCTAGGGCTTTGGTTAAATAATCTACCTTTTCCCTTAAAGCCCTATTTTCATCCATACATGCATCACTAACATTAAATGGGATATATTCATGTGAGCATGCATCATTATGGCAAGAAGAAATATTTTCATTTTCATTTAAGCATGCTTTTTCTAACTTATTTTCTAAGTCCTTAATTTGATCTAGCATGCTTTTGTTCTTCTTCTTAGCTCTAAATAAATCCTTAGTTAAGCTAGAAATCATAGAAACTATTTTACTAGGTGAAAGATTGGTTACCATAGTTTCCATGTCCTCTTCTTCTTCGGATGAGGAGGTAGAGGAGGCTCCCCCTTCACTTGAGCTTTCTCCACTTGTGCTTGATTCTTCATTTTCGGTGGAGGAGCAATCCAAGTCGTCGAAAGCCATCAATGCAAGGTTGGAGTAGACATGCTCTTCTTCATCGGATGAGGAAGAGGAAGAAGGGTCATCCCATGTCTTGTCCTTGAATGCTTTGGCCTTCCCCTTTTCCTTTGCCTTCTTTTCTTCTTCCTTTTTCTTCTTCCCCTTTTTCTACTTCTTTTCTTCCTTCTTTTTCTTTTCTTCCTTGCTCTTGTTTAGGAGGGGACAATTGTCCCTTATGTGGCCCTCTCCTTGGCAATTGTAGCATATGATCTTTCCTCTTGGTCTCCTATTCCTATCATTTGATTTGTTAAATCTAAAACCTTTTAATGCACGTCTTACCCTCCTTACCATATATGCTTCTTCCGTGCTATCCATGGAGGAGGAGGAAGAGGCTTCATCATCGGAGGAGGAGGGGATCTCCATCTTCTTCTTCCCCTTATTTGCCATCAATGCTACTCCCCTTGAAGGTTGGATTCTTGGCTCTTCTTGTATTCCTTCAAGCCTCGTTTCGTGGAGTTCCATTGTTGAGAAGAACTCCTCCAAGGTGCTCACTTCTAAATTCTTCGAGATATAGAAGGAGTCCACCATGGAGCTCCACTTTGAGGACCGGGGAAAGACATCTATGGCCTTCATTACCATATCCCGGTTGGAGAGCTTTTCACCTACACTTGTCAAACCGGTTAGAACTTCCTTAAATCTAGAGTGTAGAGATTTTACCTTCTCTCCCTTTTCGAGTTTAATATTGGACAATTGGGAGCGAAGGACATCTCTCCTTGTTAGCTTTGCCTCGGATGTGCCTTCATGGATCTCTATTAATTTCTCCCACATTTCCTTGGCGCTAGCACACTCTCCTATCCGGTTGACTTCTTGTTGGGGGAGGACATTGTATAGATGATGCTTGGCCTTTGAATTTGCCAAGTATTCTTCTCTTTGCCTCTTGCTCCACCTTGATTTTTCCAATGGCTCCCCATCTTCGTTCCTAGGCAACTCGAAACCGTTTTCCATTATTAAAAGGATTTCAAGGTCGGTTTCAAAGAATACCTCCATTCGCTTCTTCCACCAAGAGAATTTGCCGTCGAACTTCGGTGGGTGGATGTTGGAGCCGGCCATTTTGAATGTTGCTTGTTGTGGCGGTTAGTCCTCGACAAGCTTTCCTTGGCTCTGATACCACTTGTAGGGGATCGAATGACCGGCTAGAGGGGGGTGAATAACCCTCTTACGTTGCGTGGTGGAATTCTCTCCTTCGTTTGCTCGTCTACACAATCGTTAGCGCAAGCGGAAGTATAAACAATTAAGACAAAGCAATAAACGAAAATACAAACGCTAACAAAGGAGATGTAACGTGGTTCACGGCTACGCCGCTAATCCACAGTCCGATTCGTCCAAGGTGAATTACTCCTTCAAAGCCAATCACTATTGGTCTCTCCTTTGCACCAAGCTAGGTGGAGGTAACCTTTACAAACAAGATCACTCTTCTTACAATAAGAATGGAGTAAAAGCAAGTAAGAAGAGTTTAGAGCTTGTGGGGCACTTGGATGGTCGTTTGGAGTAAGAGCATTAGCCCCCCAAAGCTCCACACCCTCTCTTTTTATAGAGAGGAGGCTTTTCTTCCCGTTGGCCACCACCAGTCGACTGTTGCCCTTGGCAGTCGACTGCCGCCACTACAACGGTCTCCGAACACGTTGGATCCCGACCGTTGTAGTCCAATGGAACACTTGGCAGTCGACTGATGGACCTCATCGATCACTCTCCGTAATCGCGCTCGACGGCTCACGAGTGGTTCTGGCCAAAATCGACGATCATTGCTTCCTTGAATGGCCCGATCGATCTTAGCGATCGCCCACATATGGCGATCACGCCATCAAAATAGCCAGTCGAATACCAGTCAAACTACATTCGACTCGGAGCAGTCGACTGCCATGTAATGGCAGTCGACTGGTGCCGTATGAAACTTAAACTTAACATAAGTTTGAGCTTTCGGCGGTTGGGTAAACCTTAACCCTTGCGGTCAAGTCTCCGACACTCAGCCATTCGGCCAAGTTCACCTAATGAGCTACTTACATTTCACTCATTCTCTCATCTCACTTGAAGTTCCTCGCCGAATCTCTCTTCGTTCGCGGCCACGTCCCTCGGCAGCATCAGGCGCACGACTCTGCAATGCTCCTTCACGTCTCTTGCCTCCGAAGTCTGCTTCCTTGGCTTCACTTCAAGTCATCTCTTCCGACGGTCCCTCGACAGCATCAAGCGCATGGCTCTGCAATGCTCCTTCTCCGACTCAGGCATGAGGTTGTGAGGGTGAACCCGCCAAGGCTCCATGTGCGAATTACTAAGTCCTGCAAGACTCCAACGCACATATCAAATAATAATACCAACCTAACTTAACCCCTTTGCCACACACATCAAAACCTTATCATGGCAAGAGATTGCCCTAACAGAAGAAGCAAAGAGCACATCATTTTCTTCAAGTGTCAACAACCGGGGCATTTTAAGAATTCATGCCCTAGAGGGAGCAAGAAAGTCAAAGAGGGAGCTATACATGTAGGGGGAGCCTCCAAGGCAAACCCTAAGGTATATTTCAATAATGCACCTTCTAGATTTAATAGTCAAAAGCATGCTAGGAATTTTAATTCCCTTGCAATTCATAAAGAGCATGCTAGAAGTAAGGAATTTTGCTTAGGTGCTAAAAATGTTTACCTTAGGAGTAAGGAAAAATTTGGGACTAATGTCCCTAAAAATATTTTACCTAAGGAATCAATTAGGAAAATAGGAGAACATCTAGATCTAAATCCTAAATGGACTAGGCATATGCCTAGAAAGTCTCATGCCCATGGTTTAAATCAAAATTCTAAAATTGGGAAATTAGAATTAGAGAATCAAGCCTTGAGGTCAAGGCTTGAAAAACTTGAGAAGACCCTTAAAATTATACAAAATTAATTTAAAGGGTTAAATAATCAAAAGTCAAGGTCCAAAAGTCAAAGTCAACACCAAGGACCTAAGAGTCAAAAGTCAACCAAGGGCAAGCAAGGTTTGGGTCACAAACCTAAGCCTAAGGTAGCTTACCATAGTGTTCCATTTGATTATGGGACACAAACTAGGTCTAGGAAGACCAAGGTCAATAGGGAAGTCATCCCTAAGGTTGACCAAAGGTTGTGCCTAGTGGCTAGGATTTCTAGGAAACCTAGGGTGACCACTAAGAAGGTTGCAAGGGGAGTTACCCCTAGAGTCAACCTAGGTAAGACCCAAATGACCAAGGCTAACAAGCCTAGGAGGGTCATTAGGAAGGTATCTAGGGAGGTTATCCCTAAGGAATACCTAATTAACCCTAGGAGCTCAAATCAGTTTTGGGTTCCTAAGAGCGTGATTGATTCACGCTAGATGGGGTTAGGATGTGCCAACCTTGATTGGATGGGTAGTTAACTCAACCATGGCAAAGGTGGCACTTTAGGATATTTTCAAGGTTATGGTTACCTTGGAAATACATTTGAGTCTTCATCCTAAAAGTTTTAGGATGTGCCAATATTATTTGAGAAGTTTGATAAAATGATTAAATTGGCACAATTTAGTTTTAGAGATTAGTTTGCCATTTTGGGTTTTTGGCACACTAGGAAGATTAGTGATAATATGACAAAATATAATTAAGTATATCAAATGACAATTAATATTAAAATTTAGGTATACTTATACCTATACTTTTTACTTGCCATGATTTGTTTGCCATATGCCATGACATGACATCATGTTTATGTTCTATCATTTATATGTCATGAGTATGCTTAGGGATTAAGGATAAATGTCATGTGTTTTTAGATTTCATATTATGCCATGACATCATGATCATTGTGTAGGGATTTTTTTATGCAAAATAGCATATGCGCAACGGAAAAAATAGGATCCCTTCCAAGTGATCCTTGCGAAAGAAAACCTCGTACAAAAAAAATAAATTTCTCTAAAAGAAAAACCTATCTTATAGGAGAATATTACCTTTGTTGCGTGCCCTTTTTAATCCCGCTTCTCCTTGGGTTTGTTGGATCTTTTAGCACGTTCAATTGTCCGTGCCTCTATATGTATCCACACGAGCAAGCTCTTGTCTCACAAAAGAAACTAGAAGAGCTCTCCTTTACTTCTTGCTAGAGAAGTCCCTAAAGGAGAGGAAGGTAGGGAAAAAGAGAAAGGAAGAAGAAGACCACTCTTCTTGCTAGCCTACACTCACAAAAGCCACACAACCAAAGCCTCTCACCACCAAGCTCTCTCCAAGCCTCAAGCTTCCACCACATTGGCCGGCCACCCCATGGAGTTTTTTATAGGATTGAAAAAACCTTTCACCTCCTATCACATTCAATGCAATCAATTGCATTGAAAAATATTCACACTCCTTGTTTGGCCGGCCACATGTGGAGAAATTCCAAAGGTCAAAACCCTTTGTCTCCTTCCACCT
The DNA here is from genome assembly GCA_025175895.1 of Wurfbainia villosa. Taxonomy (NCBI): domain Eukaryota; kingdom Viridiplantae; phylum Streptophyta; class Magnoliopsida; order Zingiberales; family Zingiberaceae; genus Wurfbainia; species Wurfbainia villosa. The sequence continues at coordinate 6,414,883 of CM046005.1, forward strand.
CATTAAGCTTAGGTGGCATGCTTATGTGGCATTCATGCATGTTGAATTAATCTTATTAATTCAATAAGCTTATGTTATCATATTGAATTAATCTCATTAAATCAATAAGGTAACATATTGAATTAATCTTATTAAATCAATTAAGCTTAGGCTATCATGATAACATATTTATTTAATCTTATTAAATTAATAAGCTTAGCATATTGAATTAATCTCATTAAATCAATAAGCTAAAATTCTCATTAAGCTTAAAGTCCAAAAACCATTTTGTACTTAAGCTTATTCCCAAATTATTCTAGTCAAACTAGAATGCACTAATTCTTCTAATCATCATGCTCTTTGTGTGTGACCCTATAGGCTCTCATAACGTTGGCAGTGGATCTAAACTCTTTTATATACACAAGCAATGAGCGGCATCTAGCAATACATCATTGCTACCCAAGTTACGAAATAAGTCAAGATCCGACTAACCTTTCCGTGACTACTATAATGTATGACCGTGTCCTTCTATCCTTAATATCAGATTGACCAATGAGTCATAGACCGTGTCATCCTCGATCAATCTATGTGTTTCTTGATCCCTGAGTAAACTAACTCAAACAAATGAGCTCAATATCTCATATTGACTTATTCGAGCATGGCCATGTGTTTTAGTAGTTCTACTCAATCAAGGGGCCCACAGATATCACTCCCGTTATATGGGAGGGATAGATCCCATCTACATCACTCACATCCCTCCGCATAATTTGTTATATACCCAGTAATCGCCTTTATGGTCCACCCTGTTATGGGTGACGTTTGACGATACCAAAGTACATAACTCCTTATGTAGGGAACCGTAGTGACTTCAGGTTTGAGGACTATTCATACCAATAGTCACATGAGAAAGTTTATGACACTCATATGACGATCCATGAAACTTTCTCATGGTGGGTCAGTTCAGTATATATTCTCTAATATATACCCATGTGTCAACTTGATATCATATATCCATGACTTGTGAGATCAAGTCATCAATTGACCTACATGCTAGTCTTTATGTATTAATATTGCCCTTGCATATTAATACTTGACTAGGAACATTTTAGGAAAGTGTTCTCTACAGCCTCTCATAATAAATTCTGCCAATTGATGTGCTGTAGATAAGAACCTATTTTTCTAGGGCATTATTATATTTAATTTAGCTGGCACAAGCAAGACGTAAATATAATAACCAATCCTTTGCCTTTATAGAATATGATACAAAATGTTCCCTATTCAACCATCACATGATTGGTTCTAGGGCTATAACTAACAATCTCCCACTAGCACTAGTACCAATCACTATAATATCTAATACCTAGTGACCTAGTGTGACCATCATGCTTCCTCTGTGCCAAAGCCTTGGTCAATGGATCTGCGATGTTAGCTTCTGCCGGTACTCTGCATATCCTTACATCTCCTCTATCGATGATCTCTCGAATGAGATGGAAGCGCCGCAGTATGTGTTTGGTCCGCTGATGTGATCGAGGTTCCTTAGCCTGTGCAATAGCCCCATTGTTGTCACAATAGAGGTCTATTGGATCTGCAATGCTAGGAACTACCCCAAGTTCATTGATGAACTTGCGGAGCCAAACAACCTCCTTTGCTGCATCAGACGCAACAATATACTCGGCTTCTATTGTAGAATCAGCAACTGTGTCCTGCTTCGAACTCTTCCAGCTCACAGCTCCACCATTCAGGCAAAACATGTACCCCGATTGCGATCTATAGTCATCCTTGTCTGTTTGGAAGCTTACATCACTGTAACCCTTTATAGTTAGCTCCTCATTGCCTCCAAATATCAGGAAATATTCTTTCATTCTTCATAAGTATTTAAGAATATTTTTGACTGCTATCCAGTGACTTTCACCTGGATCCGATTGATATCTACTCGTCATGCTCAAAGCATACGAGACGTCAGGATGAGTACAAAGTATGACGTACATGATAGACCCTATAGCAGATGCATAAGGGATCTTATCCATGCGATCTCTCTCCTCCTTAGAAGAGGGACATTGAGTCTTCGAAAGACTCACACCATGTGATAAAGGCAGAAATCCTTTCTTGGAATTTTGCATAGCAAAACGATCTAGCACTTTATCAATGTATCTACTCTAACTTAGGCTAAGTAATCTTTTAGATCTATCTCTATAGATCTTGATACCTAGAATATAGGCAGCTTCACCTAAGTCTTTCATCGAGAAACAATTCCCTAACCACATCTTCACAGACTGGAGTGAGGGAATATCATTTCCGATGAGAAGTATGTCATTTACATACAAGATAAGAAATACAACTGTGCTCCCACTATTTCTCTTGTAGACACAAGGTTCATCTTCATTCTTGATGAAACCAAACTCCTTGATTGCATCATCGAATCGAAGATTCCAGCTTTGAGAGGCTTGCTTTAGTCCATAAATGGACCTTTGCAGTTTGCATACCTTTCCAGGATGCTTTGGATCTTCAAAACCCTCAGGCTATGTCATGTACACATCCTCGAGTAGCTTTCCATTCAGAAAAGCGGTTTTGACATCCATCTGCCAGATCTCATAGTCGTGATAGGCTGCAATAGCAAGTATGATCCGAATGGATTTAAGCATCGCAACTGGTGAAAAGGTTTCATCATAGTCAATACCATGAATTTGTTTGAATCCTTTAGCCACCAATCTACCTTTATAGGTATGCTTATTACCATCCATGTCACTTTACTTTAAAGACCCACTTACACCCAATGGGTTTTACCCTTCGTGGATCAACCAAAGTCCATACTTGGTTAGTGTACATGGATTCCATTTCGATCTCATGGCCTCTAGCCATTTCTGAATCTGGGCTCATCATAGCTTCTTGATAGGATGTAGGCTCGCCAAGATCGACAAGCAATACATCACCATTGCTGTCAATCAAGAGAAAAGAATATCTCTGGGTTGATGACGGATCCTATCGGATCTACGAAGAGGTTGGTCTACTTGAATGTGTGTTTGCTCCACAACTCTTGGGCAACAATTTCTCATCCACAACACTTTGTGGTGCCTGTTCATTTTCCATCGAAGCCTTAGTGTTATCTTCATCTTGAATTTCTTCAAGATGAATTTTACTCCCACTAGTTTTTCTAGAAATAAATTCTCTTTCTAGAAAGACAGCATTTCTGGCAACAAACACCTTGCCAAGTGTGGATTGTAAAAGTAATATCCCTTAGTTTCCTTAGGATATCCTACAAAATAACACTTATCTGATTTGGGTCCTAGTTTATCTGAGACTTGACATCTAACATAAGCTTCACAACCCCAAATCTTTATAAAAGACATTTTGGGACTCTTCCCAGTCCATAACGTATATGGTGTCTTTTCTACGGCTTTTGATGGGACGCGATTAAGTGTGAAAGCGGATGTCTCTAGAGCTAAACCCCAAAAGGAAGTAGGTAGATCAGTCTGGCTCATCATTGATCGTACCATATCTAATAGAGTACGATTTCTCCTCTCAGATACACCATTCCATTGTGGTGTTCTGTGGAGTGAGTTGGGATATTATCCCACACTCACCTGTGTGATCACGAAACTCGACTAAGGTATTCACCACCTCGATCCGATCAAGTAGCTTAATACACTACCAAGTTGGTTTTGTACTTCATTCTTGAATTCTTTGAACTTTTCAAAGGATTCTCGACTTATGTCTCATCAAATATAAGTAGCCAAATCTACTCATATCATCGCGAAAGTAATAAAGTACTTATAGCCTCCTCTGGCTTCGACATTGAAAGGGCCACATACATCAGTATGTATGAGTCCTAACAAGTCCGTCGCTCTCTCGCCATGTCCACTAAATGGAGTTTTAGTCATCTTTCCTAAAAGACAAGATTCGCATACCTCATATGATTCAAAATCAAATGAGTCCAATAATCCATCTTTATGGAGTTGGGATATGCATTTTTCATTTATGTGACCTAGGCGACAGTGCCAGAGATATGTTTGGTTCAAATTATTCGATTTGAACCGTTTGGTATTTACGTTATAAATTGGGTTTTCTAAATCTAGAACATAGAGACCATTCATAAGTGGTGCATTACAATAGAACATTTCATTCAAATAAATGGAACAACATTTGTCCTTTATTATAAAAGAAAAGTTTTTCTTGTCTAAACAAGATACATAAATTATGTTCTTCGTTAATGCAGGTACATAAAAGCACTCCTCTAGTTCTAAGATAAGCCCAGTGGGCAAAGACAAAGAATATGTTCCTACAGCTACAGCAGCAACTTTTGCGCCATTGCCTACTTGTAGGTCTACTTCGCCCTTTGCCATTAGTCTACTATTTCTCAGTCCCTGCACATTAGTACAAATGTGAGATGCACATCCGGTATCTAATACCCATGTAGAAGAAATAGATAGATTAACTTCTATAATGTGTATACCTGAGGCAGAAGTCCCACTTCTTTTCTTCTTTACTTCCTCAAGGTAGACTTTGCAGTTCTGCTTCCAATGTCCAGTCTCACCGCAATGGAAACAATCCCCTTCCTTAGGTACTTTACCTTTACTCTTTGAAGTGGATGAATTGGCCTTGCCTTTGGCTTGGGTCTTACCCTTGCCTATGCGCTTACCTTTGCCCTTCTTGACCATTAGTACGTTACTAACTTTCTTCTTGAGATTCGGTTCAGCAGTTCTTAACATGCTAAGAATCTCAGGCAAAGACTTATCAATTTCATTCATGTTATAATTCATGACGAATTGATTATATGCTTCCGGCAATGATTGTAGGATAACATCGGTTGCCAATTCTTGGCTCAGTGGAAAACCTAGTCTTTCAAGGTTCTCAACGTCCCCTATCATTTTAAGTACGTGAGTTCCTACAGGTGTTCCTTCTTGCATCTTGCATGCAAAAAGAGCCTTAGACACTTCAAAACACTCGTGCCTAGCTTGTCCTTGATATAGTTGTTTCAAATGCTCAACCATACCATAGGCATCTATGTTCTCACGTTGCTTCTGAAGCTCAAAGTTTATGGTGGCAAGCATAAGACATGACACATCTAATGCGTCATCTTGATGCTTCTTATAAGCATCTTTTTCAGCACGAGTGCCCACAGGGGCGGGTGTTTCAGGGATAGACTGCTCTAGGACATACAATTTACGTTCTTGCTTGAGGATAATCCTCAAGTTCCTATACCAGTCTAGAAAGTTAGCTCCATTGAGCTTGTCTTTCTCAAGGACAGATCGCAAGTTGAGGGGGTGTGTCGTGTTAGATGACATGGTGATCTACAACATTAAAATGCAAAATTAAGTATCATACCTAAGTCATTTAATTAGGCCTTTAATTAAATGAGGCTCCCACTAAATTCTCATAGCTTTGATATGAGCTAATCATTGATGTAGGCAAACACATTTTGCTTACATTATTAGCTTCTATTTAGCTATAAATTTATATGGGATAAAGATCCACATCATACTTCATCTTGAGTTAGCTTTGGCTAATCGCCCAAGACGTAGTATGATTAGGTAGACAATCTTTTGCCAATTACATCTGATGTAACTCTTTAATAGCTTTGGTTAAGTTTAGATTAGTTTAGTGCTTATTCCTAAACCAGCTTCGGTATTGGCGAGGCACAGAGGCCTTCTTTGATATCGGAGCAACGACCACTTTCTAAGACAAAGCTGATGTTCGGAAATCACACAAAACTAATTTTTAAAACTTATGTTCAAAGCTAATATATGCCTCTACTTTCTTAATTAATTAAGAAAAATTTAATTAAGTCTTAACCAAGTTTGATAGCGGGACATCATGATTGTCCACTCACACTCTTCCAAGATAAAATGCATTGCTTTGCTTTGGCAAACCCAACAACAAATGATCGAGGAAGTAGTGAGTACCAAACTTTGGTAGGCATATCGTTTTTGACTTATTAAGAAATAAACTTAAACACGCATCACATACATATTAGCATACATCACATATAAGCTAAATTAACATGCATCACATACATATTAAACTAAGCATGCCATGGTTATGGCCCTTATTCTACAATCTTCTCAAGCCAATGAAAAGATTGATTGGTCAACCTAGGGATAGCATCTTCTCCCAAGTGCTTCCTTTTGGTTGTCTTGTGTTGTTGACTTCCTCCTTGTAACGTCATCTTCCAATGGACCCTCCATCTTTATTTTGTATATTACAAAAGGAGAAATACTCGAGTTACATTCGAGTCTAAAACTAATTTTACAACAAGAATTTTAGGAGAAAGGCATGACACGCAAGCCATATTAAGAATTACAACACACATTCACAAACTTTTTGGGACTAGGACATAACCATGCACCATGTCAATTTTAACTTTTAAAAGACATCGGATATTTTATTATGTTTGAAAAATTGCTAATGCAATTATCAACTCATAATAAAATTTATCCTACTTCTATATCATATATAAAATAGAGAAAACCTATTTTTTTTTATACGATCTTTCACAAGTGGCTCTGATACCACTGTAGGGATTTTTTTATGCAAAATAGCATATGCGCAATGGAAAAAATAGGATCCCTTCCAAGTGATCCTTGCGAAAGAAAACCTTGTACAAAAAAAATAAATTTCTCTAAAAGAAAAACCTATCTTATAGGAGAATATTACCTTTGTTGCGTGCCCTTTTTAATCCCGCTTCTCCTTGGGTTTGTTGGATCTTTTAGCACGTTCAATTGTCCGTGCCTCTATATGTATCCACACGAGCAAGCTCTTGTCTCACAAAAGAAACTAGAAGAGCTCTCCTTTACTTCTTGCTAGAGAAGTCCCTAAAGGAGAGGAAGGTAGGGAAAAAGAGAAAGGAAGAAGAAGACCACTCTTCTTGCTAGCCTACACTCACAAAAGCCACACAACCAAAGCCTCTCACCACCAAGCTCTCTCCAAGCCTCAAGCTTCCACCACATTGGCCGGCCACCCCATGGAGTGTTTTATAGGATTGAAAAAACCTTTCACCTCCTATCACATTCAATGCAATCAATTGCATTGAAAAATAATCAAACATCCGGCCACATGTGGAGAAATTCCAAAGGTCAAAACCCTTTGTTTCCTTCCACCTCATCAAGCTTAGGTGGCATGCTTATGTGGCATGCTTATGTGGCATTCATGCATGTTGAATTAATCTTATTAATTCAATAAGCTTATGTTATCATATTGAATTAATCTCATTAAATCAATAAGGTAACATATTGAATTAATCTTATTAAATCAATTAAGCTTAGGCTATCATGATAACATATTTATTTAATCTTATTAAATTAATAAGCTTAGCATATTGAATTAATCTCATTAAATCAATAAGCTAAAATTCTCATTAAGCTTAAAGTCCAAAAACCATTTTGTACTTAAGCTTATTCCCAAATTATTCTAGTCAAACTAGAATGCACTAATTCTTCTAATCATCATGCTCTTTGTGTGTGACCCTATAGGCTCTCATAACGTTGGCAGTGGATCTAAACTCTTTTATATACACAAGCAATGAGCGGCATCTAGCAATACATCATTGCTACCCAAGTTACGAAATAAGTCAAGATCCGACTAACCTTTCCGTGACTACTATAATGTATGACCGTGTCCTTCTATCCTTAATATCAGATTGACCAATGAGTCATAGACCGTGTCATCCTCGATCAATCTATGTGTTTCTTGATCCCTGAGTAAACTAACTCAAACAAATGAGCTCAATATCTCATATTGACTTATTCGAGCATGGCCATGTGTTTTAGTAGTTCTACTCAATCAAGGGGCCCACAGATATCACTCCCGTTATATGGGAGGGATAGATCCCATCTACATCACTCACATCCCTCCGCATAATTTGTTATATACCCAGTAATCGCCTTTATGGTCCACCCTGTTACGGGTGACGTTTGACGATACCAAAGTACATAACTCCTTATGTAGGGAACCGTAGTGACTTCAGGTTTGAGGACTATTCATACCAATAGTCACATGAGAAAGTTTATGACACTCATATGACGATCCATGAAACTTTCTCATGGCGGGTCAGTTCAGTATATATTCTCTAATATATACCCATGTGTCAACTTGATATCATATATCCATGACTTGTGAGATCAAGTCATCAATTGACCTACATGCTAGTCTTTATGTATTAATATTGCCCTTGCATATTAATACTTGACTAGGAACATTTTAGGAAAGTGTTCTCTACAGCCTCTCATAATCAATTCTGCCAATTGATGTGCTGTAGATAAGAACCTACTTTTCTAGGGCATTATTATATTTAATTTAGCTGGCACAAGCAAGACGTAAATATAATAACCAATCCTTTGCCTTTATAGAATATGATACAAAATGTTCCCTATTCAACCATCACATGATTGGTTCTAGGGCTATAACTAACACATTGGCCATGCTTAAGTATTGCTTTCTTTATGCCATGATTATTTCATGCAATTAATTGATTAAAATTAAACTAAGGACAATGGCATGACTTGAAGTCCCATTTATAAGGGAATCAAGTAGGGTTGCCTAGGAAATGCATGAAACCCTAGATTAAATGAACCAAAACCCACATCTCACATCTAATTGACATGTATGTGTATTTATACACCCTAGATACATGTGAGATGCTAGGATATGAGTTAAGTTCAAGGTGCATAGTTTTTGCATCTAGTTGAACTCAAATTCATATTAACCCAACATGTGGATCATTGGGAGAGCATGTGTACAAGTCATGTACATAGAGCCCAAGGAATATGATCCAAAATAAGGTTTTGAAAACATTTTAAAATCATTTTGAAAAACCTTGGTGAAGTCTATCTTTTGATAGCAATCACCATTGATAGAGTTGATACAAAATAGGGCCAAAACATTGAAAAGTTCAATGGTTTTGAGTTTTGTATCAAACTCACTATTTTATAGGTAAAATAATTTTCAAACATTTTTCACCCATTTTATTGGTCATAGGTATTATACGTATCAATTTTCGTTATTTTTCGATAAACATATAATTATTTATGAATTCCCAAATCTCATTTCTGATAACTGAAAATCGGATTTTTTGATTTATCGATCAGCTACTCATAGTGGCGATCGACTAATGTGAGGATTGATTGGTGATTTACGAATCACTCATTGATTGCGATTCGGGATAAACAAGCTTGTCTAACCCGATTTCGGCTGCGGTTAAGGTCCCTAATCACTCCTAACCCTAGGATATGCTTTGGGAAGCATTATAAAGGGTGAAAATCCATTGGATATGGATTAGAAGAGTTGTTTAGGGTTTGTATGAATGTTAAGGTGTTGGAAAGTTCAATGTTAAATTTCTAACCTTAATTTTGATGGTTTAGAGTTCCTATTGGCTTAGGGGCTTCCCAAGGACATTGTTGGTGCAATGGTCAAGGGGGAGCAAGCCTTTAGGGGGAGGTATCCATCTTGGGATGATGGATGTGTTTTTTTTCTCCTTGAAGAGGAGAAGTTATTGGGAGAGTATCATCAATTGGGAAAATTGATGGGTTTTTGATACCCAATTTGGAAATTAGGAGAGAGTATAGGATTGCCTCTCTTGAGTGATATGTGACTTATCACTAGGAAGATGGTAGCCATCCTAGGTATTTATTTTTGGATCAAGGGGGAGATTGTAAGATCTCATTGGGACATGAGACATTGACCTCCTTGGAGAGAAAACCTTTTTTGATGTTAGTTAAAAAGGGGGAGAATGTTTGGGGGAGAACATTTGGAGAGTGTTTACCAATTTGGGATAATTGGTAAGGGATTTGAGTTAGTGTTCTAACTCAATGATTTGTTTGGTTTTTGTCAAACATCAAAAAGGGGGAGATTGTTGGTGCAATCGACCCAGGTCACGATTGACCAGGACTCGAGTTTGACTCGAGTGATATTTTGATGTTCGACAAAAACATATGACAATGTAATTGTCATAGGGAAGTCCAAGTCTTGAGTACTTGGCATGGGAAGTCCAAGTGGGACACTTGGCATTTGGCAAAGTCCAAGCATGGGTCTTGGCAAGGTAAAGTCCAAGTCATGGGTACTTGGCATGGAAAGTCCAAGTGGGACACTTGGCATTTGGTAAAGTCCAAGTCTTGAGTACTTGGCATGAAAAGCCCAAGCATGGGTCTTGGCAATGTAAAAGTCCAACATGGGTTGGCAAGGGAAAGTCCAAGCTTGAGACTTGGCATGAGAAGTCCAAGGGGTTTGATATTGGCAGCGTAAAGTCCAAGCGGAGCCTTGGCGGCGTAAGTCCAATGTGCCTTGGCGGTGTAGACACCGTTAGCATGACATAGCCGATGGAAGCACCTGAAGGCTAACGCGATGGATGAACAAGTCATGGATGACTTGGAGGGATCCGAGAGGCGTGAGGCTGATGGAGGTGGCTAGAAGGTTTAGGTCTAGGCTAAGGGTGGTCTAGCAAGTATGGGGGCACCATACTTGGGCTAAAACCTCATGTTTGAGGTGTGCCAGTCGACTGGTGCCATGTGGCAGTCGACTGGACCAAGTCAACTAGGGTTTGACTACGGGAAGTGGTCTAGCAGTCGATTACCAGAGGTGGGCAGTCGACTGATGTCTCGAGCAATCGACTGATCGTGTGATCAATCGACTGGTGCTCAGATTTTCGACCACAGAATGGAGTCTCACTCGACTGCTGCGATGAGCAGTCGAGTGATGGCTCATCAGTCGACTGATGCTCATGATCAGTCGACTGATGTCCTAGCCGTTGGATTTTTCCAACGTGGATTACACCGTTGTCTCACAGCAACAGTGTGATCAGTCGACTGATGGTCCCGAGCAGTCGACTGATCGACCTTTTCCAGCACAGGTTGAAGCTATAAAAGGAGCTCGTGATGGAGGAAAACATAGCGATTTTCTTGAGCGAAATTGAAGGGGGAAGTTGGTGCTTTCCAGTCCTTCAAAGCTAGTTCAAGGCAATCAAAGATCAAGCAATCCAAAGCTCTTGTAAAGTGTTTTTTCCTTTACTTGCATTTATATTTCATTGTATTTGCTTGTATCTATTTGATTATTGTTGTAATCATTACTGTACGAGGTTTCTCCGCCTCCGGATTGTTCCGAGAAGGAGTGTTTATTAGTTGTTGCATGTGCATCACTAGAGCTCGTAGAGCTCGATCCGTGGAGTAGGAACCGTGCGATTCCGAACCACGTTACATACTCGTGTTCTTGTTGTGTTTGTGTATTTTGTTATTGTTATCATTATCTATATTCCGCTGCACTAACAAAATTGTAGACACGAACGAGATCGAATTCCATCTACGAACGGTCAAACGCTATTCACCCCCCTCTAGCGGCGTCAAATATCCTACATTTCCTCATACATATCCTTAATTAGTTCAATATATGTTACACTAACACCTCTTTTTTCTAAAATTCTCCATATTATTTCTCTTGGAACTCTATCATAAGTTTTTTCTAAATCAATGAATACCATGTGTAGATCCTGCTTTTGCTCTCTATACTTTTCAATTAGTTATCTAAGAAGATGTATAACTTCTATTGTCGACCTTCCTGGCATGAATCCAAATTGATTTTCGAGAACCGTGGTCTCTTTCCTTACTCTTTTTTCTATTACTCTTTCCCACAGTTTCATGGTATGACTCATTAGTTTAATACTCCTATAGTTTTCACAAGTTTCATGGTATTACTCTTTCACACATGACAAATGTGTCCACAAAATTTCGTGATGAATTTTTGACTTTTCTGGAATTACTTATGCATTTCGAAAGTTAGGCTAAAAAACTTGAAATTGGCGTTTCAGGGACAATAGTCGACTATTTTGTCATTATTTCTACACTAATTTCTATATAAATCAACCTTGTTTCCATGCTTAAACTTCGATCCTAAGTGTCCTAACTCAATAATATGAATTAGTGCAATGGTAATATGTTATATGGGGAATAGGACTAGATTGATGCAAGGGTTAAGGGAGAGCATTTCATGAAACTTATCTATTCCCATAACCTAAATGCATATGTTTCATTGTTGGTGCAAAGTTAGCATTTATTCTCATTTATAATTTTCTGCTTTGCTCAACATATCATTTACACATGATAACTTATGTCTTGGAGTAAGGAGGAGCTTTATGTCTATTTTGTACCTTAGTTCAAGGCATAACAAATCTTGCTCAATTATGAATTTATTGTTTATATCATTTTCTTTTTTTGATGTATGTCAAAGGGGGAGAAAAGGGAATTTAAGTTAGAATTGCATATTTGATATATGATGCTTTTATATTTCAAGATCTAACTTAAATGATTGTCAAACATCAAAAAGAGGGAGATTGTTGGTGCAACAATACCCCAAGCATTTATTTATTTTGATGTTTGGATAATCATTTATAGTTAGACAATAATTGTGATCTAACTGTGAATGTGTTAAGAGACAGAAAAATTCAAGTGTGAAGACTTGGTAAAGAAAAGTCCAAGTGTAAGTCTTGGCAAGGAAAGTCCAGGGGAAGGTCTTGGCAGTGTAAGTCTAAGCATGTAGTATTGGCGGCATAAAATCCAAGCAGATCTTGGCAAAGAAAGTCCAAAGGCAAGATCTTGGTAGCATAAGACCAAACATGTAGTCTTGGCGACATAAAGTCCAAGAGGACTCTGACAAAGGAGAAATCTGAAACATGACGAAACTGAGGGAAGCTTTTGAAGGCAAGCGCAAGGATGAAGGAGTCGCAGACTTGGAGGGATTCTGATGTTAGGGATCTTTGGAAGGCTAGAGGGGGTGAATAGCCTCTCTTGAATTCTATAAACAAAGTTAGCAGAAGCAAAAACGAATACTAAAGAAAACAAGAGATAAAAATGCAAGCGCTAACAAAAACGATTTAACGTGGTTTGGAGATTATGCTCCTACTCCACGGTGATCCGTAAGGCGGATCAACCCAAGCAAATCTTCACTAAGAGCTCCTTTTAGGCGGAGAAGCCTTCTTTACAAATGAACTCCTCTTCTTACAAATGATGTAGATGAAAATAAGAGAAGAGGAGATTAGAAATCACTAGAAGGATATTGAAGACGTGGGGAGTTTGAGAGTATGAGTATGAATATAAGCATTGGCCTCCTCAAGCACCCCATGACCTCTTTTTATAGAGAAGGGGCTGATTTTCCCGTTGGGGCTAGAGTAGTCGACTAATGCCGTAGCTAACGCAATCCAACGACTTTTGACGAGCCTGATCTCGATTCGTCACTACCCAATGGTACTCCGATCAGTCGACTGATCATACCATCAGTCGACTGATTGAGCCATCAGTCGAGTGCTTCGATCGATCACTTGACTGGAAAACATTGTTGGATCGAAGCGGATCGCGAAAGATAAATGTAAAGTAAATGAGACAAGAGAATTTTACTTGGTTCGTAGCCTTCGGCTACTACTCCAAGGCCCTAGTGGTCCTTGACCACGTATGGAGGGCAAAACACTAAAGAACTCCTCCTCGTTAGAGGTAGGAGTTAATCGATACAAAAGAAACACAAAGCTTGAGGTAGAGGGACACTCCCCCTCTCCTCGTTACGATAAAAGCTCCGAGAAAGTAAATTAATGAACTGAAATAAAACTTATACCGACGTAACAAAAATGAAAGCAATTTAAACTTAGACATCGGAGAAGAAGCACTTCGTTGTCGGAGAGTTGTAGCTTGGCGGAGGCTTTTGGAAGCTTAGAATTGATGATGAAACCCTAGGAGAGGCCCTCCTTTTATAGCCTTTGAGCCCCTTTTTGAGAGGACCTTCAACCAATGGAAATTAGGCACATGGCTCCTTGAAAAATGGTGATAAAGCTTGACTCCTTGAGGTTGATCCTTGACCACCAGTCGACTGATGGCCATCATCAGTCGACTGATGGCCATCATCAGTCGACTGATGGCAGCATCAATCGAATGTTGACCGCAGACAGTCGACTGATGGATGACAGTCGACTGATACTAGCTGCAGAACAAAGTTAGCTTAACAAAAGCATTATTTTGAAGGCCGCTGACCATCCGATTTCGACCTAGACTATCTATAGGATGTCTTTGATCGGATCTACGCTTAAGATCATTCCGGTAAGGAGGATACGACCTCTCTTACTCTTGCACACACATGAGCTTACCTCGATACTTACTGTGTCGCTTTCGCTTCCGGCCTTCCACTCGATTCTTTCGGCTCCCTCCGAAGTCACTTGAGTGTCGCCCGACCACCGCGACTTCGTCCGAGTGTCACTAGCCTTCAGTTCCAGCGTTGGTACTTTTCTGCACACTTGATTTAGATCGTGAGATAACAATATAAGCTTAACTTTGTATCATTTGCTATAATCAAAACTCAGGTTCGACTTAGGTGCCTACTGCACTAACAATCTCCCCCTTTTTGATTTATGGCAAACCAACACAAAGTTAAGTAAAATAAATTAAGTACATTAAGCAAAATGAGTATGAGATATGCATGAATGAGCAGGAGTATAAAAACTCTTTTTCAAGTGCTCCCCCTTGAGGAATCCTCCCCCTTGACCGAGGGTGAGTACTTGAGAAAGAGTTTTAACTCTTCCCCTTGATGTTTGCTACTTAAAAAGAATTAAGTAACCAAAATTACTTAATATTGGCCATAGTATTTAAAATAAGTTTTTTACGTTAAGAAATCAAAGAATTGATGTCTTAACCTTGGCCTTTCTCCCCTTATTTAAGTAAAACATTAATGTTTGACCATAGTGTTGAAAATAAGTTTAAGTTAAGAATTCTCTTAACTTGGCCTTTACTTCCTTTTTGTTAACAAAAACAAGTTAACTTAAAGTTAAGTAAACATTTTTCCTTTTTGTTAACAAAAATAAGTTAACTTAAAGTTAAGTAAACATTTACTTAACCTTTGGCCATGTGAATAAATATGAAGTGAGTTAAGTTATCAAAAAATTTTAATCCCTTAACTTTGGCCTTTTTCTCCCCCTTTTGCCATATATCGAAAAGAGTGGGGTGTGTGAAGAACAAATATAGGTATTAAATTTAAAGTCCAAGCATGTTCCATATTATTTTGAAAATAATATACTGAAAATAAGCTCATCTATAAAATGTTCGACTCATATTTGACTTGATTGATATGAAAGATCAACCAGTCCTGGTCAGAGTCGGTTAGTATGTATTATTATACTCCGTGATTCATGGCGATGCACTAGTTCTACATCTGAAACCAGGAGTAAGGTCCTAACATCTCACGCCCATCTACGTGGCTAAGTACACATACATATTAGTCCTATGTGTTGTGAGATGTATTGGCTCCTTAAATCTATAGGTGCATGATATCTAAGGTATGTCCTATGCTAGTTCCATGAAAATGAAAAGTAAGAAATAATAGTAAGAAAATATAATTTGTAAGTTTGTATTCTACTACGCACATGCCCAATTTTCGTCTTAATAGACTAAATTCGGCTTCGGGTAGGGGTTTAGTAAATAAGTCTGCCAAGTTGGACTTTGATTCGACGTATTCGAGTTGTATGGCTCCGTTGGCCACATGTTCTCGAATGAAATGGTGTTTGACCTCTATATGTTTGGTCCTAGAGTGACATATCAGATTCTTAGTAAGGTTAATTGAACTAATGTTATCTACGTGAAGTTTAATATTTGTAAAGTCTAACTTAAAGTCGCAGAGAGTGTGCTTCATCCAAAGAAGCTGAGTGACACACTCACCCATCACGATGTATTCGGCTTCGGTGGTAGATAAGACAACACAATGTTGCTTCCTACTGCACCAACTTACTAGACTCGAGCCGAGAAGTTGACAACAACCACTCGTACTCTTTCTATCGAGCTTACTACCGACATAGTCCGAATCGGAGTAGCTGGTTAGTTCGAACTTGGTTGATCTAGGGTACCAAATACCGACATTAAGTGTACCCTTTAGATATCTAAGGATACGCTTGACTAGAGTTAGGTGAGCTCCTTGGCACAGGTTTGGAATCTTGCGCACATACTTACTGCAAATAAGATATCAGGTCGGCTTGCAGTTAAGTAAAGGAGACTCCCTATTACGCTCCTATAGTATGTTAAATCAATTGAATTTCTGATTACATCTTCTTCTATATTTACATTCGTTGCCATTGGGGTATTAATAATTTTAGCGTCTTGCATTCCAAAGCGTTTAATTAATTCCCTAGTATATTTGCGTTGATGTAGGTATATTCCATCTTTAGTTTGTTTAATTTGTAGACCTAAGAAGAAGCTCAATTGTCCTACTAAATTCATTTCAAATTCACTTTCCATAAGTGAAATGAATTCATTTAGTAGAATCGAGTTGATGGTTCCGAAAATAATATCATCTACGTAGATTTGGGCTATGAATATGTCTTTACCTAAGGTTTTTACGAAAAGGGTTGGGTCAACTACACATTGATTAAATCCTTTGGACTTAAGATACACCAAAAGTCTCTCGTAGCAAGCTCGAGGAGCTTGTTTAAGTCCATAGAGGGCTTTCTTTAACCTAAGGACATGGTCGGGTTTATCTAAACTTTCGGAACCGGGGGGTTGACTAACATAAACCTCTTCTTTAATGTATCCATTCAAGAATGCAGATTTCACATCCATTTGAAACAACTTAAATCCTCGATGTGCAGCATACGCTAATAGCATTCGAATGGACTCTAATCTAGCTACTGGGGCATATGTCTCATCGTAATCTAAACCTTCGACTTGACTAAACCCTTTAGCGACTAGTCTAGCTTTATTTCTAACTACTTCACCTTTATCATCAAGTTTATTTCTAAACACCCACCTTGTTCCAACGATTGTTTTATCTTTAGGTGGTGGTACTAATTCCCATACTTCGTTCCTAGTGAATTGAGCCAGCTCTTCTTGCATTGCAATAATCAAATCGGGATCAAGAAGAGCTTGGTCAATAGTTTTGGGTTCAATTTTAGAAATCAAGGAGATTTGACTAAGGTTTGTGTATGAGACTCTAGTTCGAGCTCCTAGACTTGGATCACCTATCACTTGGTCGATAGGATGATTCGTTTGAGTCCTAGTTGGATTTGGGTTTGAGTCTACAACTTGATCAATAGGATGACTCGTTTAGGTTCTAGTTTGGTTAGAGTCATCTATCACTTGGTCGATAGAGTGACTTGGTTGACTTAGGTTAGGATTAATACTAGACCTGATCTCTGGATCAGAGTTAGGTCTAGTATGAATCGGCTCGCTAATTGGCGTTGCCGGGGGTTTTGTAGGTTCGTGTACTTCATCAAATACTATATTGATAGTCTCCTCGACTCTAAGGGTGTCATGGTTATATACTCTATAAGCTCTACATGTAGTCGAGTATCCTAGAAAGATCTTGGTCGAGGTTTTGGATGTAAATTTCCCTAGATGATCCTTAGTGTTAAGAATATGTACTTTACACCCAAATACCCTAAAGTACTTGATGTTAGTGTTGGGTTTCCGACACCGCGGCGTGTGTGTGTTCGATCACGTTTCGTAAACATGAACACAGCGGAAGCAATAAAAATAATAAATCTACATTTATTACAACACACACAACACACGCATGCATATTACAACAAGTGTAGACATAACCGTAAATTTAAATTTGCAATAAAAGGAAATTTACCTACGTTATACCTTTCGTATGACGTGTAGCGGGAACGGCATCAACCGGAACGATCCTCGCTAGAATCGTCTCTATCCGTATCCACGCCGAGTTCCTCGGGATGACTTCGCTAAGCCACGAGCTTCGTCTTCGTACGGGTTACTAGCCTCGTGTTGAAGACGACGTGATCGAGAGATGATCACGATCTGAATCCAAATTCGGATCATAATACGAGTTCTCAAAACTCGCTTCTCCGGAGAGGTATTCGTCAACCAATTGACGAATCCTTCGTCCTCCACCTCAGAGGATTACCGGAGATCGAATCGATAAGTTTAGCCGCTGTCGGGCTCAAACCGTCGTCCAAGCGGCGCTGCTGTCAGAAAACTGGACAGCTTGGTGGAGGAGTAGTCGCCGGCCAAAACACGGAAGCCAAGTGCTCACCTTTTCACGAAGCCTAGGAAGATCACGGAGGGTCGCGGAGGATCACCGGTGAAGCTTGGGCGTCGGCAAGGAGCTGGACGGCGGCACAACAAGGGCTGGGCGACAATGGAGTTGGCGCCAAAACTCCAAGGAGAGTGGTGGGCAACTAGGTTTAGGGCATCCATTAAGCCCTCTTTTATAGAGAACTAATTCTCTTAATGGTTATTGGATCATAACCATTAGGCCCGTTAACCCGCTCCATTAAGATAAGTTAAAATAAACCAAACCATGATGGTTTATTTTAAGTTAAAACGAACCGAACCAACTTTTGGTTCATTCGTTTAAAATAAACCAAACCCTTTGGTTTATTCTCCTCCATTGGATTAGAACCAAACCATTTTGGTTCATCCATTATGTCTTCATAAGACATGGCCCATCCACGCTTCCATTGCGATTGAAACGATTTCATGCTCGCTTCTTGTTTGGTCCAACCAAACCTAGTTTCTCTCGGTCTGAGAATCCCATTCTTAAGCTCGTTTTAAATCCTTCGGATTATGCTCGTTGTGCGTGTGACCAAATAGGTTCTCGGTTTATGTTGGTCGTCTATAATTAACCATTAATTATAGAACGATCATGAGTGACACCTAGTAGTACATCATGATCCCCAATTAACCGAAAAGATCAACGGTTGATCCAGAACTATTTCTGAAACACTTCAGCAGCTCGAATGATTCGTGCCCCATTCCCTTCACTCATCTTATACCCACTTGGTTCAGGACATGGTCTATAGTGTCAGTCCCCACTAGGCTGACTACGTCACACCTAGCCCAAGTATCATTTCCTCGTCCTACAGATTCTAGTTACTCCACATGTATCGAAGAGTACCTTACTCTAAACATATAATGCTTTGGCCAAAGACTTTAGTAACAATCCGACGAGAGGCCATGTGTATACATCTCCTCGCAAGGAGTGGTGAATCCTTTATAGGCTATTAAAACACCTTTGATCACTTCGACTTATACCCAATCATCCCGGGTCCACATCTCCTTAGAGATGCTTGCTTAAGATGTCAAAGCATAAATCTCTATGATCAAGATGACTTGAATACCGCAAGTCAAAGGAACATCGCACTTAAGCCATAGTAAGAACTTCATTGACATATCTATATATGCAGAGAACCATATGAAGTCTTACGGCTGGTCACTCCAATGAACTAGTTACCATAACTAGCATCCACGATTAACTCCGGACATCACTATGTCTCCAGCCAGTGAGAATCAGCTGCTTGGATACACCAAGGAGTATACCTCGTGCTAGTCTCGACAGAATTGATGGTGTCCAAATCCATCAATTCATCGACTAGGGATAATTCCGATACATCACAATTACACATGTAGAGATACTCACTAGTTGTGATCCAATCACAAATTCTCTCATGCTGTGAATTGTATCGTGGACATTCAGTAAATGAGTTTAAGATCCAATCAAATACATAAAACATGTATACTCAAATAGTGAATCTTCATTTATCATATAAATGGTTCATACATAAGGCGATTGCCTTAGGACATCTCTCATATATTACTAACAGACTCCCACTTGGCCTAATGCTAATCGCTACGGTATCCAATACCATAAGCTCGAACATGACCCTCAAACTTATTTTAAGGTAATGCCTTAGTCAAGGGATCCGCTAAGTTCCTTTCATTGGGAATTTTCTCGATTTGTATTTCGTTCCTACTGATGATCTCTTTGATAAGATGATAGCGGCGAAGCACATGTTTGGATCGTTGATGAGACCACATCAAGTTCAGAGATGAACTTCTTGATCCAAACTGCTTCCTTTGCTGCTTTCAAAGCTGCAATGTATTCTACCTTAGTGGCAGAATCCGCTATAGTGTCAAGCTTGGAATCTTTCCAACTTATTGCGCCTCCATTCTAGGTGAATACATACTCAGACTGAGACATGGAATCATCCTTGTCTGTCTGGAGCTGACATCCGTATACCCGCGTATCACCATGTCCCTTTCTCCATATATTAGGAACACATCCTTAGTTCTTCTTAAGTACTTAAGGATCGTCTTAACAGCCACCCAATGATCCATTCCTGGATCAGACTGGTATCTGCTCGTGACACTCAGAGCATACGATACATCGGGTCTCGTACATAACATAGCATACATGATAGATCCTATTGCGGATGCATAGGGAATCTTACTCATGCAAATCCTCTCGTCTTCTGTGCGCGGACACATAGACTTCGAAAGGTGTACCCCATGCCTGATGGGTAGGAAACCTTTCTTGGATTCCAACATGCTAAACCTCTTTAGCACTCGGTCTATATATGTAGACTGCGAAAGACCAAGCAACTATTTTGATCTATCTCTATAGATCTTAATCTCGAGGATGTAGGTTGCTTCTCCCAGGTCTTTCATGGAGAATGTCTTGGATAACCAAACCTTCACTGACTGTAAAATTGAAACATCGTTTCCTATAAGTAATATGTCATCAACATATAATACTAGGAACACGACTGCACTCCCACTAACCTTCTTGTACACACAAGGTTCGTCTGGATTTTGTGAGAAATCAAACTTTTTGATGGTCTCATCAAAACGGATATTCGACTCTGGATGCTTGCTTGATCCATAAATAGACCATCAATTTGCATACCTTGGTTTTATCAATAGATGTGAAACCCTCGGGTATCATATACACGTCCTCGGCGGGTTTCCATTAAGGAAAGCTGTTTTCACATCCATCTGCCATATCTCATAATCATAATGAGCCGCTATGGCCAGGAGCATCCGAATGGATTTAAGCATAGCTACAGGCGAATAGGTTTCGTCATAATCAACACCTTGTTTTTGACGATATCCTTTCGCCACCAATATAGCCTTATAGGTAATCACATTACCATCCATGTCGGTTTTCTTCTTGAAAACCCACTTGCACCCTATAGGCTTTATCCCTTCAGGTGGGTCAACCAAGTTACAAACTTGGTTTTCATACATGGAATCCATTTCCGACTTCATGGCACCAAGCCACTTATCCCTTTCTGAACTTGTCAGCACTTCTTCATAACTGGTAGGCTCCTCATCATCAATGAGTAACACGTCGTTCGATTCACTTACGAGAAATCCATATCTCTCAGGAATATTGCGTGTTCTACCAGATCTACGAAGATATGGTGTTACAATAGGTCCAACCGATTGCTCATCACTATGAGTTGTCGGCTGTTGTGCTTCACCAGGTATCTCATCAATGTCTATTTGAGTCTCTCGAGCCTCCTCAAGCTCGATGATACTCCCACTGTTTTCTTGCAAGAGAAACTCTTTCTCTAGAAACACAGCATGCCTTGAAACAAACACCTTTTGTTCCACAGGATGATAGAATTGGTAACCCCTTGTTTCCTTAGGGTATCCAATAAATAGACATTTATCGGACTTAGCATCCAATTTGTACGTCTGATCAGCTTCACATAAGCAGGACAACCCCATATCTTCAAGTAAGATACATGAGGTTTCTTACTATTCCATATCTCATATGGAGTAGTTGAGACTACCTTGGTAGGCATTCTGTTTAACAAGTAAACAGCTGTCTGAAGTACATAGCCCCAAAAGGACTTGGGAAGAGTCTCATGATTCATCATTGACCTGACCATGTCCAACAAGGTCCGGTTACGCCTCTCAGATACACCATTATGCTGTGGTGTATATGGCAGAGTCCATTGAGACAATATGTCATTGTCTCTTAGATAATCAAGAAACTCTTGTCTTAAGTATTCACCACCTCGATCCGATCGAAGTATTTCAATACTCTTGTCATGTTGTTTCTCTACTTCATTTCTGAATTCTTCGAACCTTTCAAAGGCTTCAGACTTGTGTTTCATCAAGAACACATACCCAAACCGTGAGTGATCATCGGTGAAGGTAATGAAGTAGCTATAGCCTCCTAAAGCTTGAGTTGACATAGGTCCACATACATCAGTATGTATTAGACCTAGTAACTCTCTCACTCATTCACCTTTTCCAGTAAAAGGTAACTTAGTCATCTTGCCTTTTAAGCGTGATTCACATGTATCGTATGAATCCTATTCAAACGATTCCAAAATTCCACTTCGGTGTAATTCGGACATGCGTTTCTTGCTTACATGGCCAAGACGACAATATCACATGTAGGAGTCTAATTGATTATCTTTTCGAGCACGCTTGTTGCTCGCTTCGATATTGAAAATATCACTGGATACGTCCAACGTATAAACACCATTGCTTAAAGTTCCAGTCCCTTAAAGAACTCCATTCAAAGTTATGTAACAAAAATTGTTACTAAAAGTCAAATGGTACCCATTTCTATTTAAACAAGAAATAGAAATGATGTTCTTTATCAACGAAGGAACATAAAAGCAATTGTCCAGTTCTAAGACAAGTCCTACAGGGAGTTCCAACAAATATGTTCCGATGGCGAGTGCAGCAATTGTTGCTCCATTCCCAATACGTAAATTTGACTCTCCCTTGACGAGTCTTCTTCTATTCCTTAGCCCATGTATGTCATTACATATATGTGAGCCACACCCAGTATCAAATACCCAAGTGTCTGAGGAAATAGAATGACAATCAATAAAGAAGATTTCTGAAGAAGATGGGGCATCCGATGCCTTATCCTTCTTCACGGACTCAAGATAAATCTTGCACTTTCTTCGCAAATGGCTCTCCTTGCCATAATGATGGCAAGTTTCCTTTTGTGCTAGTTCTACCTTCTTAGCCCTTCACTTCTTTCCCTTCTGCTGTTCCTTTGACTTCCTCTTAGAACCTTTCTTCGAGGAATCAACTAATAGCACCGTCCCCTGCTCATGCTTCTTAGAAGACTCCACAGTCTTCAGCATATTGAGCAGTACCACAGATGAACCTTCTAGCATCTCAGAGGTGAAGAGGAGCTTTGAGACTTCGAACCTTTCGAATCTCACTTGCTCATCAACCAATTCACAAAGATGAAGGACTACGATATGAGCATCCATATGCTCATGCTGCTTTCGTAGCTTGGGTTCCATCATGGCTAGCATGATGCAACTCATTTGTTCAGAATCACTCACATGTTTCTGATAGGCCAACAATTGGTCCAGAGTTGCATCGTCACTAGGACGGGCGGGAAGAGGCGCTTCGAGGACATTTGCAAGCTTTTCAACCTTGAGAACAATTCTCAAGCTTCTAAACCAGTCCAAGAAGCTTGGCCCAGTCAATTTATTCGAATCCAAAATGGAACGCAAATTCAAAGACATCATGATCATTCTTAGAAATACAAAACGAGCATATATGAGAAAATGATTTTAAAAATGCATCAATATACATTTATAAATCCCATTCATTTTTTCGAATTTCAAAAACCCCAAAATCACTTCGGGAGATCGTAGGTCCATCTCTGAATGGGCTGATATCCATCATAGATATGAACAACCTTGGAGAGAGTCCAACAAGCCATTCATAACTACGACGGTAGGTATCAACTATACCGATTGCATATCACGTATATGCAACTATCACAATGTGCTATCAACTAATTGAATGTTCACACATACATCGGGTTATTAACACATTAACAAGTATGCATCATATGCATAGCACCCAACTTCACCTCCCTTTACATCGACCTTGGAGAGAGTCCAACAAGCCGATGCTCCAGGTTAAAGCCAACCCATTAATCGGGAAATAGTTTTAATATGGTTAGAGCGCATTCAACCAATTAGCCCATCTTGGAGAGAGTCCAACAACCAAAGCTAACGATTGACCTCTGACTCTTACCATATTAGTATTAAACTATTCCATGGTTTGAACATGTTCGGGTTCGAGCCAGGCTTGGAGAGAGTCCAACAACCCAAACAAGAAACGAAACTCTGGTTCTAACCATATCAATGGAAGGTGTAAGCTTTAATATTGTTTAAGGGTTTTTATGTCTCATCCTCTTTGCATGCAAATAACTATTATCTACATGGCATGACATACATGGCATACATCTACATGTCACGACACGCATGACATAATGTTATGCATCTAATGCAATTACATGGCATACAATTATGTCATGTATATATTTCCTTATATGTCATAACTATTTATGGAAATAAAATATGTTTAAGATTTGATTCTCCAAATCAAATCATAATTAAATAAGGAAACAAATTTCCAAATCTAATCACATATTTTATTCATGGAATTATTTGATTAAGGAAAATCTATTTAGAAACCAATTTCCTAAATCATTAAAACTACTTATGGAAATAAAATATTTTAAGATTTGATTTCCCAAATCAAATCATGATTAAATTAGGAAACAAATTTCCAGAATCTAATCAAATATTTTATTTATGGAAAATATCAATTTCCATAAATACTTCAATCTTTCCAAAAGTGGAAGATTTCCATAAATACTTCTAGACTTTCCAAAATTGAAAAATTTCCATAAATACTTCTAAATTTCAAAATTAGAAAATTTCAGAAATACATTATGACTATCGCATAAAACCATTTTACGATTATGTGAAACACAACTGAGCTCACGATACCCTTTGTTGGGTTTAGACTTGGCGTGTGTGTGTTCGATCATGTTTCGTAAACATGAACACAGTGAAGCAATAAAAATAATAAATCTACATTTATTACAACACACACAACACTGCGCATGCATATTACAACAAGTGTAGACATAACCGTAAATTTAAATTTGCAATAAAGGAAATTTATCTCGTTATACCTTTCATTATGGCGTGTAGCGGGAGCGGCATCAGAGCGATCCTGCTAGAATCGTCTCTATCCGTATCCGCGCGAGTTCCTCAGGATGACCGCTAAGCCCGCGAGCCGTCTTAAATGCGGGTTACTAGCCTCGTGTTGAAGGCGGCGTGATCGAAGATGATCACGATCGAATCCAAATTCGGATCTAAAAGCGAGTTCTCAAAACTTCGCTTCTCCGAGAGGTATTCGTCAACCAATTGGCGAATCGCCGTCCTCCACCTCAGAGGATTACGGAGATCAAATCCCGATAAGTTAGCCGCTGTCGGGCTCAAACCGTCGTCAAGCGGCGCTCCGGCGAGAAGGAGAACAAGCTGTCAGAAAACTGGACAGCTTTGGTGGAAATAGGCGCCCGGCCAAAACAAGGAAGCCAAGTGCTCACCTTTTCACGAACCTAGGAAGATCACGGAGTCGCGGAGGATCACGGCTGAAGCTTGGATGCGGCAAGGAGGGGCGGCACAATGGGCGGCAACAATGGAGTTGGCGGCACAAAACTCCAAGGTTAAGCCCTCTTTTATAGAGAACTAATTCTCTTAATGGTTATTGGATCATAACCATTAGGCCCGTTAACCGCTCCATTAAGATAAGTTAAAATAAACCAAACCATGATGGTTTATTTTAAGTTAAAAACGAACGAACCAACTTTTGGTTCATTCGTTTAAAATAAACCAAACCCTTTGGTTTATTCTCCTCCATTGGATTAGAACCAAACCATTTTGGTTCATCCATTATGTCTTCATAAGACACGGCCCATCACGCTTCCATTGCGGATGAAACAATTTCATGCTCGCTTTATGTTTAGTCGACCAAACCTAGTTTCTCGATGCGAGAATCCCATTCTCAAGCTCGTTTTAAATCCTTTGGATTACGCTCGTTGTGCGTGTGACCAAATTGGTTCTCGGTTTATGTTGGCCGTCTATAATTAACCATTAATTATAGAACGATCATGAGTGGCACCTAGTAGTACATCATGATCCCCAATTAACCGAAAAGATCAACGGTTGATCTAGAACTATTTCTGAAACCCTTGATGGCTTCGAATGAATCGTGCCCCATTCCCTTCACTCATCTTATACCCACTTGGTTGGGACATGGTCTATTGTGTGATCCCCACTAGGTGACTCGTCACACCTAGCCAAGTATCATTTCCTCGTCCTCTGATTCCTGGTTACTCCACATGTATCGAAGAGTACCTTACTCTAAACATGTAATGCTTTGGCCAAAGACTTTAGTAACAATCCGACGAGAGGCCATGGGTATACATCTCCTCGCAAGGAGTGGTGAATCCTTTATAGGCTATTCAAACACCTTCGATCACTTCGACTTATACCCAATCATCCCGGGTCTACATCTCCTTAGAGATGCTTGCTTAAGATGTCAAAGCATAAGTCTCTATGATCAAGATGACTTGAATACCGCAAGTCAAAGGAACATCGCACTTAAGCCACAGTAAGAACTTCATTGACATATCTATATATGCAGAGAACCATATGAAGTCTTACGGCTAGTCACTCCAATGAACTAGTTACCATAACTAGCATCCACGATTAACTCCGGACATCACTATGTCTCCAGCCAGTGAGAATCAGCTGCTTGGATACACCAAGGAGTATACCTCGTGCTAGTCTTGACAGAATTGATGGTGTCCAAATCCATCAATTCATCGACTAGGGATAATTCCGATACATCACAATTACACATGTAGAGATACTCACTAGTTGTGATCCAATCACAAATTCTCTCATGCTGTGAATCGTATCATGGACATTCAGTAAATGAGTTTAAGATCCAATCAAATACAAAAATCATGTATACTCAAATAGTGAATCTTCATTTATCATATAAATGGTTCATACATAAGGCGATTGCCTTAGGACATCTCTCATATATTACTAACAGATAGGTATTTTATCATAATAAATTTCGTATGGGGTCTTAAGGTGCCTCTTTACTATAAGGATCCTATTTTGGACATAGCATGCCGTACTCACGGCTTCTGCCTAAAACCTATCGGGTAGGTTATACTCGTTAAAGATTGTCCTAGCGGCTTCTTGTAGGGTTCTATTCTTACGTTCTACTAGGCCATTTTGTTGTGGGGTTCTAGGGCAAGAGAACTCATGGTGGTATCCATTTAGGTTACAGAATTCTATAAACCTGTGATTCTCGAATTCACCACCATGATCAGTCCTAAGTCTTTTGATTTTAAGGTTTTGTTGATTTTCTATTAGTTTAAATAGGTTGATTAATTGATCTAGGGTATCACTTTTGTGTTTGATGAACCTAACCCAAGTAAATCTAGAATAGTCATCAATTATGACTAGGCAAAATTTACTCCCATTAAGTGATTTAGCTCCGTGTGAATCAAATAGATCCATGTGTAGGAGCTCAAGAACACTTTTGGTTCGTTCTTGATTAGTTAGTTGATGTTGTGTCTTAGATTGTTTACCTTGTTGACAAGCATTACATATTTTATTGTTCAAGTTATTGAGGTTAGGCAAACCTCTAACTAAGTCACTCTGACTCATCTTGTGGATGAATCTTGGGTGTGAGTGATCGAGTCGTCGGTGCCACAACTATGATTCCTCTTGCCGTGTCATAAGACACTTGGTTGAGGAGTTAGTTAAATTAATAGTGTAAATATTGTTATTTCTAGTTCCCTTAAGGATTGTTTTAGAAGTTTCATTTGTATTAATTACGCATTCATTTTCTAGAAATATGATCTTATAGTTATTATCACACAATTGACTTACACTAAGTAAATTATATTAAAAATTTTCTACCAATAAGTCATTTTGAATAATAAAGTTAGAGTTGAGCTCAATATCACCTAATCCGATGATTTTGATCTTGCCGTTGTTTCCGAAGGCTACCGATCCTTGTCGTTTGAATCGAAGCTTCGAAAACTTGAGTTGATCCCCGGTCATGTGTCGGGAGCAACCACTGTCCAACATCCATTGATCCTACACGCAAGGTAGTTGGATCGGATATTGGATTTATTAAAGATTGGTTGAAAATTATTAACCTAAATCATCTCACCCATGTCTACATGATCAAACATGTTAACCCTATATGTTCTTGTGAGATGACTTCCAATTTTACTTGAATTAAATTTAATGACTTTAACACTTGTCAACCTTGCATTAGATTCGGATTTGACCTTCGGCTCATCAAGTCACCTTTTCAAGATCATGGCTTCCAGGTCGTGGCGAGGCACAGAGGCCTTCTTTGATTGGAACAACAGCCACTTCCTTAGACAAAGCCATTTTCAAGAAAATAGAGACTTGACTCACCTAAGACCACTTCATGGTCTAACTAGTCTAGGATACGGCGAGGTAGCTTCAGCTAGTTCCGCTCGATCAAGTGCACCGAACTAGATACGCCTTATCTAGCCCGAATACACGAGACTCCGCTTTCCTAGCGTACTATCATCTCGCCGCATCCTGGTACTATGTTATCAAGTATTGACGAGTTATAGTCCTATCTAGCCATTCTAAAAAGAAAAATCAAACTAAATAAAGAACCTAAGCATGTAATTTTCTAAGTTAAAATACAAACAAGTTTCATACTAGTTCCCCCTGGACCGTTGAATCGGTTCGGTCTCTTCACATAGTGGATTTGGTCCTTGGGAACTCAGTATTGGTTAGATCCTAAGTTTGAAATCAAGGTGGTCTTAGGGACCCATGCTTGGACACATTTTTTATGTTGACTTACAATCGACATATATGACTTGTTGGTCGTGTTTGAGCTAAATCCTAGTCTGGCCTTGTTGTACATGACCCTTTGCGATCCAAGTAGGAGGTCAAGTCCTTTAGATCCCAAAGTAAACCTTTCCAATGTATTCCTAAGATCTTCGACTTGACTCTTCAAGAGTGAGTTCTCAACTTCGAGTTTTTCAACCCGAGTTGAGTCCTCCTCTTGAACTCGACTAGTCGAAGAGGTTAGAGAGACCTCGTGTTTGAGGAGTTTAACTTCCTCAACCAGGGTCTCGACCTTGGACTCAGACATAGCTAATTTTCTAGTTAAAAACTTAATTGCATTATAAAGTGTACTAATGAGGGATCGACTTACCTTGAGTGTATCTTTTGAACCGGATGCGTATCCGTGACTTATCTTGAATAGTGCTTCGCAGTCTGACTCGTCTTCGATTTTCGATTCATGTTCCGGTCCGTCTCTGATTCCACCAGTTTAGCCATGAGAACACGATCATTATCTTCTTCCTCGGATGCTTCTTCCCAAGTAGCGTTGAGTGCCTTTTTGTGTTTTGGAGCTTTGCTCTTGAGTTTTGGGCATTCGGACATGATGTGTCCAAACCTGTTGCATTCGTAACATCTAATATTCGAACTTTTAGGCTTACCTTCGTTGGGTCGAGTGACGGTTCATTTTCATCCCTTGACTATCCTCCGAACTAGGTTGACTAGTTCGGCCTCCATTTCCGAGTCGACCTCCGAATCGGACTCATCCTCTTCTTCCTTCGGAGGTGGCTTGCTTGCGGTTTTCTTCCTCGAACCTGCAAAAAGTGCTATACCCTTCTCGGGTTTCGAGTTAGACTGTTCATGAAGTTCAAAATCGGAAAATAATTCATCTAACCTAAGTTTCGAAAGATCCTTGGAGACCTTGTAGGCATCGACCATGGATGCCCACAAGGTAGTCCTCGGAAAGGAGTTAAGAACATACCTTATAAGTTCGCAGTTTTCGACCTTTTGCCCGATCGCGTGTAGATTATTGACTATGTCTTGAACGCGGGCATGAAGTTGTGTCGCCGATTCATGTTCCTGCATTTTTAGATTATATAATTTATTAAACAAAAGATCGCGCTTACATACCTTGGCTTCATCGGTCCCTTCGTATAGCTCTACTAGCTTTGTCCAAAGGTCCTTTACGCTGATGAAGGGGCCGATGCGATTAAGCTCCTCCTTGGACAAGACGCATTGGAGGATTTGAGTTGCCTTGGCGTCGGCTTCGACTTGTCTTTTGGTCGCAATGGTCTATTGGTCATAATCTAAGGATTCACCCACTTCGTTAGTCGGAAGTGTGAATCCCGTTTGGATTATGATCCATACCTCGATTTGAGTTTTAAGAAAGCATTCCATCCGACCCTTCCAATAACGAAAGTCATCTCCGTTGTAAAACGGAGGTCGGACGGTGCTAAAACCCTTGAGATGGGCCATTAAAACAAAAGAAACAAGGAGATGAAGACGAAAAACCTAGCAACGACAAAAACACACGAAATATACCAAGACTTGCGTCTTGGATTAGTAGTGCGGGAGGAAAACTAACCAAATGAAATAAATTCGAAATAAACAGAATTAAAAAGAAAAAAATCTATAAAAAAGCTAGATTGGTGGTCTCACCAAATCTTAGCAACCCCCGGCTATGATACCAATTGTTGGATCGAAGCGGATCGCTAGAGAGGGGGGGGGGGTGAATAGCGATAAACCTTTTATTTTTCGAATTCATTTTAAAACACTTATATGCAGCGGAAAGATAAATGTAAAGTAAATGAGATAAGAGAATTTTACTTGGTTCGTAGCCTTCGGCTACTACTCCAAAGCCCTAGTGGTCCTTGACCACGTACGGAGGGCAAAACACTAAAGAACTCCTCGTTAGAGGTAGGAGTTAATTGATACAAAAGAAACACAAAGCTTGAGGTAGAGGGACACTCCTCCTCTCCTCGTTACGATAAAAGCTCCGAGAAAGTAAATTAATGAACTGAAATAAAACTTATACCGACGTAACAAAAATGAAAGCAATTTAAACCTAGACGTCGAAGAAGAAGCACTTCGTTGTCGGAGAGTTGTAGTTTGGCGGAGGCTTTTGGAAGCTTAGAATTGATGATGAAACCCTAGGAGAGGCCCTCCTTTTATAGCCTTTGAGCCCCTTTTCGAGAGGACCTTCACCAATGGAAATTAGACACATGACTCCTTGAAAAATGGTGATAAGGCTTGACTCCTCGAGGCTAATCCTTGACCATCAGTCGACTGATGGCCATCATCAGTCGACTGATGGCAGCATAAGTCGAATGCTGACCGCAGACAGTCGACTAATGGATGGCAGTCGAGTCCTCCAAGCTTGCAGTCGACTGATACTAGTTGCAGGGCAAAGTTAGCTTAACAAAAGCATTATTTTGACGGCCGCTGACCATCCGATCTCGACCTAGACTATCTATAGGATGTCTTTGGTCAGATCTACGCTTAAGATCATCTCCGTAAGGAGGATACGACCTCTCTTACTCTCGCACACACACGAGCTTACCTCGATACTTACTGTGTCGCTTTCGCTTCCGGCTTTTCACTCGATTCCTTCAGCTCCCTCCGAAGTCACTTGAGTGTCGTCCGACTACCGCGGCTTCCTCCGGGTGTCGCTAGCCTTCAGCTCCAGCATTGACACTTTTCTGCACATTCGATTTAGCTCGTGAGATAACAATATAAGCTTAACTTTGTATCGTTTGCTATAATCAAAACTCAGGTTCGACTTAGGTGACTACTGCACCAAGAAACATTCTGTGCCAATGTCCACTATTAATATGATCGATGGTGTATCGATTATTTGTCAAACCACAGCGATTGGTGATAGACTTATAATGCGATCCTCATCGAGTGGTGATCGATCGGCCGGACCGACAAAGCACAAATAATCGATACACTCCAAGTATGATCAAATCATACTTGAAGTCAACTCCCTAGACCTAGACTCAACCTTATAGCTCTTCCTTCAGCCTTGCATCTCCAGGATCCCTCCGAGTCCGCGACTCCTTCATCCTTGCACTTGCTTCTAAGAGCTTCCCTCGGTTTCGTCATGTCTTGGGTTTCTCTTTTGCCAAAGTCCGCTTGGACTTTACGCCGTCAAGACTACATACTTGGACTTACGCTGCCAAGCCTTTGCCTTTGGACTTCCTTTGCCAAGGGTTCGCTTGGACTTTACACCGCCAAGACTACATGCTTGGACTTACGCCGCTAAGACTTTCCCTTGGACTTCCTTTGCCAAGATTACACTTGGACTTTCCTTTACCAAGTCTTTATACTTAAATTCTCCTGTCACTTAACGTGTTCATGGTTAGATCACAAAACATTGCCTAACTATAAATGATTATTCGAACATCAAAACACATAAATGCTTGGGGCATTGTTGTACCAACACTTGGAGATGCAAGGCTGAAAGAAGAGTTAGAAGGTTGAGTCTAGGTTTAGAGTGTTTGGTTTCAAGTGTGAAATAATCATACTTGAAGTATTCCAGTCGCTTGAAAATTTGTCCCAATTGACTGGTCCAATATGACCGACTCACACTGTGTAGCTCGACATTCAGACTGAGTGCTCAACACTATGTGGCTCGACATTCAGACTCAGTGCTCGACACTGTGTGGCTCGACATTCGAGTTGATTGCTCGACACAATGTGGCTCGACATTCAGACTGAGTGCTCGACATTGTATGACTCGACATTCAGACTGAGTGCTCAACACTGTGTGGCTCGACATTCAGGCAGACTGAGTACTTGTGGCTCAACATTCAGGTTGATTACTTGACACAATGTGGCTCGACATTCAGGCTAATTGCTCGGCACAGTGTGACTCGACATTCAGGTTGGCTCGACTTTCAAGTTGATTGCTCGACACAATGTAAGCTCAAGAAAGCTGATTGGTGCTCAGGAAGTCTGAAGGAAGGTCGGACGATTTGAGAAATAGTAGCCCTGATGAGCAGTCGACTGATGTGGTAGATCAGTTGACTGGAGACTTGACTACAGCAGATCAGAAGTGAGGCAGGCTCGACCAGCGCCTTGACTGATGACTTGATTAGTCGACTGATTAGAGTGTTGTTGAGTTGTGATGATCGCAGATTAGGCTTCGCCGTGCCATTGGATTAGGTCGACAACAACAATGATCGTTTGTGATGCGAGCTGCTTGATCAAAAGGCTCGACGGGAAAATCAACCTCCTCTCTATAAAAAGAGGCCTTGGGGATCTTGAGATAGTTAGTGTTTTTATTCCAATCTTTGCTCTCAAGCTCACCAAGTCTTCTCCAAGCTTTCTAAGTGTTTTTACTCTCCTCTTATCTATTTTAATTCCATCATGTTGTAAGAAGAAGAGTTAATTGTAAGAAGGCTTCTCCACCTTGGTGTGATCATTAAAAGGAGACTTTAGTGAAGACTTACTAGGGTTGATCCACCTTACAGATTACTGTGGAGTAGGAGTGTCATCTCCGAACCACGTTATATACTCGTGTTAGCGTGTTTTCCTTGTTTTCGCATTTAAGTTTGTGTTTTGTTTATTGCTTCCGCTAATAAATTCTTGTAGAAAATAAAGAAGTGCTATTCATCCCCTCTAGCCAATCCTCACGGTCCTACACAGAGTACCAGTATCAATTTGCAACTAACCTGGTCATCCATATAATAAATACACCTGTGACATACACAACTAACTGCAAACCTGCAAATAATAAATATCAAGATACCACAACAAAGTCTCATGGCTCTTGTGGTAATACCAAGGGGGCACTATCTGCGGACAACAATATGCTACCACGAACATGACTCATGGGAAGATAGGCAATATACAGAGCATTGTCTGCGCATAATGACATGCTACCACGAATGAGTCTCGTGGGCAGACAAGCAATACAATGACTCAATGTATGCGGGCAATGACATGCTACCATGAACGGATCTCATGGGCAGACAGAGTATATAACTATCTAGCTATGGACTGCATGCAACAACATGCTACCACGAACGAATCTCGTGGGCAGTCAAGATGTAAGGTAGCTATCTAGCTATAGGCGACACATGAATCCAACTATCACTAACTTCGAACAGGTAGTTCAAGAGTATAACTCTACGGTCGATTCTCTCAACCATGAATGAGAGACATGATCGACCACAGGTATACAAAGCAATCATAATTCGAAAGCGATACTGCAGACTCTCTCAACCATGAATGAGAGACATAGTTGGTAGCCGATATATGAGAAACGTTATAGACCTTCTAGGGATTAATCTCATCTCAATCATACTATCTCTACTAGTCCAATCACAATATCAGCTGAAATAGTAAATAAATAAACACATATAACAATAGTATCCATTTAACAATAACATAAGCATTCACATACTAATAATGGAAATCAAATAGCTCAGAAGTCAAATAGAGTATAAAAGGGTCAAGCAAATATAAGGTTAAAGCAATACTAGAAAGAACACATAGTGGAAAGATAATATAACCTAAATAAACAATGTAACCAAAATAATCATGCACTAAGATCAAAAGATCTAAAGAGGCCAAAGAAGGAATCATCCACCTCTGACTGCAGAGCGTCCTAGCTATTTCCCAATCTAAGGATTTACTTCAGCTTCCAACTCTATTATAATTAATTCATTATTAACTCAACTATCAATTAATCTCTAAATTTACTATCTAATCTATTATGAATCTTTTCGTTACTTTAATAACCCTTAATCAAATTCTTTTAATGGATCATCTAATTTGGTTACCTAATTGCTTAACTTAATTGTTTTGTTAAACCACTAACATACTTAATTAATTAGATTAATTCTGTTAACCTAATTAATTCGATTAACTGATCAACTCAATCAACTAAATTAATTATACTAATCTAACAAATAAATTAGTAGATTTAATTCTATACCTAAGTTGATTAAACAAGATCAATTGGATTAAGTATACTTAATTTAATTTAGTGAATTTAATTCAATTAACCGATTAACTAAAAGAAGATTAATTAATTAAATTAATAAATCAGATTAGTTAATTAACCCCAATTAAATGGATTAATCCAGAATTTTGATTAATTAATCTAAAGCCAATTAATCAATTAAACTAGATTAATTAATATAATAATTAATCTAAATCAAGTATTCAATTAAATCTGGGTAAATCAATTTAATTAATCTATCCCAAACCTAGATCGAGAAATTTATAAATCGAATTAAAAGGCATATCAATACCGTCCGATTTTCTCAGCTGACAGCGGCGATCGCCGGACTCCGATGGTGGCTGAGCAAAAGGCGACAACGGCAGGGTTGGTGGCCCGGTTCGTGGTTGGGAATAAGGTGGCAGCGCTGTGAGAGATCCGACAGTTGACAGGGGTGCTGGCCACGCGGGGGGCAGACGACGGCCAACACTTGTCGCACAACGATGTTGTCCGCATGGCGACGCCGACTGCGATGGCTCGTGGGGCACGGTGGTGGAGGCTGGCTGGAGACCCTCGGTGTTGACGACGGATGCGTGACGACGGACGCACGGTGGCGGCTCACGGCGTAAAAGAGCGACGACGACGTGTAGAAGGCCGACGCGAGGGAACTGGGAAAGGAAGAGAAAAACAATTAAATCCCTAATTCCTATAACTTTTTTTTTAATTCCAAATCCTAGGCTTTAATTTATATAGCTTTAGGTTAATTGACTTAATCAACATTTTGGATAAAATAATTAAACTTAATCAAATCTAATAAAATTCTATCCCAAAATTTTCTAATAAATATTAATAACTAAATTTTATTTTTAATTAAAATTAAATAAATTTATTTTACCTATTTATTTCGTTTTAAATATTATTATTATTATATTAATTTTTTTTGATATATTACAATATGTGCATGTATTGATACATATTAGACATATGTGAGATGTTAAGAAAATGAGTTAAGTTCAAGGTGCATGATTCTTGAATCTAGATGAACCCAAACTCATAATATTCTATTAATGAATCATGAGGAAAAACTAATGTAAAAGTCATATATATCTAGCCCATTGACCATAGTTCAAAATAAGGTTTGAAAAATATTTCAAAAGCATTTTAGAAAACCTTGGTGAAGTCTATCTTTTAATAACAATCACCATTGAGAAGGTTACAAATTAGGCCAAAACATTAAAATTTTCAATAGTTTTGAACTTTGAATCAATCTCATAATTTAATGGGTATTTTCATATAAAAATATTTTTCACCCATAATGATTGACATAAATATTATACGTATAAATTTTTGTGGTTTTTCAAATTATTTATAATTACTTATAATTTTCTAAATCTAATTTCTAAAACTGATTTCTACATATTGCAGAAACCAGTCGACTACCCACTCGGACAGTTGACTGGTATTGATGGAAGTCGATTGGTTACTGACCTAGTCGACTGTTGGGTCTGATTTCGGATAAACAAGATTTGTTTAGCCTATTTTCAGCCATCCCTAGGTACCCTAATATCTCATAACCCTAGGATATGCTTTGGAAAACATTGGAAGAGTGAAAATCCATTGGAAATGTATTAGGAGAATTGTTTTGGGTGGCGTATCGAATTTTAAGAGAGGTGAAAGTTCAATGTTGAATCTTTACCCTTAATTTTGATTGTTTAGTTTTCCTATAGGCTTGAGAACTCTCCAAGAATATTGTTGGTGCAATGGTCAAGGTGGAGTAAGCCTTTAGGGGGAGATTATCCATCAAAGGATGATGGATGGATTTTTCCTCAAAGGGGGAGAAATGATGGGTTTGTGTTAGGAAACCCTCTTTGTGCTCACCAAAAGGTATCGTGAATGACCTCCATTCCATTGGACAAAAGGTGGAAAACCAAGACGTTATAAGGTACGCATTAAATGCTTTCCTTAGGACCACTTTGTAGGCATCCATGGTTGATGTCTACAAAGTATTTAGAGATCTTTTGAAAATTAGATTAGATGATTTTTTTTTTCGAATTCGAACTTCATGAATAATCTAATTCAACCCCGGTCGAGAAGGGTGTTGCTTTGTATGCAGGAAGAAGGAAAGGCAAGAGCAAACCCCCGCCCAAAGAGTCCGAATTTGAGTCGGAATTGAAAGAAGAGATGGAGACCGAACTAGTCAACCTAGTTCGAAAAATGGTCAGAAAAGGAAGAAAGCTTACAAAACAACTAACGAAGCCGTTCCAAGCAACTTAGGAAGAATCATCGGAAGAGGAAGAAAACTTGGCATTCATGGCGAGACCAACGAAGTCCGAATCTGAGTCTGGACCCAAAGCCAACTACGAATCCGAATCCGAATCTGACTTTGATGATGAGTTCAAGTCAAGACTCAAAGCCAGATCAAAAAGAGAAAATCAAGGTAAGTCATTCATTAATTAGTAATCTATATCATACCATTAAGTTGTTAGATAGAAAATTATCTAAATATGAGTCTAAAGTCGAGTCTTTGATTAGGGAGGTCAAAACCCTTAAGCATAAGGCTAACCTAGTCTCTTCAACTAGTAAGTTCAAGAAGGAAACTCAACTCAAGTTAAAAAATTTGAGGAAGAGAATTCTCTCTTGAAAGAGAAAGTTCAAGATCTTAAGGTTAAGTTGGAAAAGTTTACATTGGGCTCCAAGAGTCTTGACCTAATCCTTGGAACTCAAAGAGCCATGTACAACAAGGCCGGACTTGGGTTTAGAACAACAACAACGAATAGATCTTATTTGTCAATTGTTAATCATAGTAATCAAAGAGTCTAAGCATGAGTACCTAAGACTATTGTAAACTCACAACTAGGTGCTACTGAGTATTGGGTTCCCAAGGATCAAATCCACTATGTGGATAGACCGTATCGGTTCAATGATATCTAGGGGGAGCTAATACTAAAATTATGTGCTCGATTTCTTAATCTAACTTTGCATGCTTAGTTTTTTTTTAATTTGTAGAATAGCTAGATAGGACCAATGACTAATCAACTTTGACAACATAGTATCAGGACATGGTGAGATGATAGTACGTTAGGGAAATGAAGTCTTGTGTATCCGGGTTAGATAAGGCATATCTAGCTTGGTGCACTTGGCTAAGTGAAACTAACTGAAGCTACCTCACCACATCCTAGACTAGTTAGACTAGAACGTAGTTCTAAGTGAATTAAGTGCACAATTTCTTAAGAATGGCTTTGTCTAAGGAAGTGGTCGTTGTTCCGATCAAAGAAGGCCTCTATGCCTCGCCACGACTTGGAAGTCATCTTTTGAAAGGTTCACTTAACTAACTAAAGGTTAAATCCGAATCTAACCCAAGGTTAATTAGTCTTCAAATCACTAAATTTAACTGAGTAAAATTGAAAACCATCTCACAAAACACATAAGGTTAACACGCCTTGAGACACATAAAATGGGTGAGATGTTAAGGACACTTAATTAAAAATAACATAATTTTTGAAATATTTTCAAAATCTATAAAAATATTTATTTTCCATGATTGTTGCATGTAATTATATTTAATCTTTGGAAATCTATAGTCACTTAATTGGTTGGCCAATACTAGACATATAATTTTTAGACCAATTTTAGATGCCTAAACCCTCTAGACTTAGTTTCCTGGTGGATAACTATAATGACAAGTTAAGGAGGTAACATTTATTGTAAAGGTTAAAATTTTTATATTTGAAAATTATTCTTGTACCTCTTTTAAATTTGATAAGTCTTCAAAAGTATTTTGAAATCATACTTATACTTATAACTTTCAAAAGTATTTTGAAATCATACTTATACTTATAACATTCAAAAGTATTTTGAAATCATACTCATGTTTATAACTTTTAAAGTTTTTTGAAATCTCAAA
The DNA here is from genome assembly GCA_025175895.1 of Wurfbainia villosa. Taxonomy (NCBI): domain Eukaryota; kingdom Viridiplantae; phylum Streptophyta; class Magnoliopsida; order Zingiberales; family Zingiberaceae; genus Wurfbainia; species Wurfbainia villosa. Next base: position 6,453,166 of record CM046005.1, read on the forward strand.
ATTTTTACCAAAGTCATCATACACTTTTTCACAAAGGTAAAGCTTAACATTGTTGGAGTAAAGCTTAACAAAAGTAAAAGCTCCCTAAACCCTAAACCAAAACTCACATCTCACAAGGATTACAAGATGACATATGTGTGTATAATACACCCTAGACATATGTGAGATGCTAGAAAATGGAGTTAAGTTCAATGTGGTTATATGGTACATCAAAATGAATGTTAACTCTTTCAATCATATGATTAAATCATGAGGAAAGATAGTGTACAAGTTATTTATACTTAGTCCATAGACCATGATTGAAAATAAATTTTAAAAATAATTTTAAAATGATTTTTGAAAATCTTGGTGAAGCCTATCTTTTGATAACAACCACCATTGACAATATTGATATAAAGTTAGCCAAAAATATTGAAGGTTTCAATGGTTTTGAACTTTCTATCACTCTTTCAAATTAATGATAATTTTAATATAAAACTATTTTTCACCCATAATATTTGACATAAGTATTGTACGTATGAAGTTTAAAATTTTTTCGAAGAACATATAATTACTTATGTATTTTTAAAATCCGAACTAAAAGTCTGATTTCTGAAAAATCAAACTCCAGTCAACTACTACATTAGGCGTAGACTAGTCACTGACAGAATCGACTGCTGTGTTTGATTTTGGCTAAATAAAGTTTGTTTAGCTAGTTAACTACTACTAACCTTGTGATATCTTAGAGGAGAATTGGAAGGGTGAAATGTTCATTGAAAATGAATATGAGAGTTAATTAGGGTGAGAATTGAATTCTAAGGGAGGTTAAAGTTCAAGTTTGAACTTTTACCCTTATTTTTGATAGTTTAAATTTTTTATAGACTTAGGAACTCTCCAAGGATATTGTTGGTGCAATGGTTAAGGGGGAGTAAGCCTTTAAGGGGAGTTTGTTTATCAAGGGATGATGGATGAAGGTTAAAAAGGGGAGAGTGAAGAATTGCTTTCATTGGAATGAAGGAATTTAAGATGATCTTGGACTAAGGGGGAGAATGAAGGATCTCATTGGAAGATAAGACATGAAAAACTTTGGTAAACTTTTTGATGTATGCCCAAGGGGGAGAAATTAAGGGTTTAAGTTAGAAAACCTTCATTATTCCTTGGCATAAGAAAAGACATAGTTGGGCTTATGGATTAGCCTAACTTAAAGGTATTGTGAAACATAAAAAAGGGGGAGATAGTTGGTGTAATTGACCCCAAGCAAATGTTGACCAGACTCGAGTGGGACTCGAGAAGGGTTTGATGTTTGACAATAGGCTTTGACAATGGGTTTAACAATACATTTGATTATACGTATGATCATATGACTAGTGGATGGTTTGGGGCATCCAAGATCATATGAGGGTGATTGTTATGAGGGTGATTATTGGAGCAATCAACCTTAGGTCAAGGTTGACCAAACTCGGGTAAGACTCGAGTGGAAAAATCCAAGTATGGATTCTTGGCAAGGAGAAGTCAAAGTTTGGAGACTTCGTAAGGGAAGTCCAAGTATGACTACTTGGCAATGGAGAAGTCCAAGTATGAATTCTTGGCAAGAGAAAAGTCCAAGTGTGTAGTCTTGACGGCGAAAGTCCAAGTATGGATACTTGGCAAAGGAAAGTCCAAGGGTTTAGTCTTGGTCATGTAAGCCCAAGAGTGGAGTTTTGGTAGTGTAAGTTCCAGAGGCGCGACCTCTTGGCAAAGGTAGATCCATTCGCATACAAAGTTGATGGAAGCACTTGAAGGCTAGCGTAAGGGTGAGGAGTCGTGGACTCGAACCAAAGGCGTGAGTCTGATGGAAGTGGCTTGAAGGCTTAGGTCTAGACTAAGGGTACCCAATGACATGACGAAGCCGATTGAAATACTTGAAGGCTAACACGAAGGGTGAAGGAGTCATGGAGGACTTGGATGGACCATGAAGGTGTGAGTCTTATAGAAGTAGTTTGAAGGCTTAGGTCTAGGCTAAGGGTAAGTGTCAAGTATGGTAAGTGTCAAGTATGAAGGGATCATACTTGGGGTTAAACCTCACTTTTGAGGTTTACCAGTCGATTGGTGGTATTGATCAGTCGACTGGTCGAGTGCTCGACACTCGGAGAGCTTAGTTGACTTGGACAGTCGACTAGTTGAGCAGTCGACTAAGGCTCGACTGTTGACTGTGGCTCTGCAGTTGATTGGTAGGTAAGACCAGTCGATTGGCTACTTGCAATCGACTACTAGGGTTGAGCAGTCGACTGACCTTAAATGGACAGGACATAGAATGTCTCGTAGTCAACTACTGGCTTATAACAGTCGACTGATGGCTATAGTAGTTGTCTGATTGACTATTTTTGACATGGATTAGTCCGTTGTGAGACAACGAATAACTAGATAGTTGGCTAGTGGGTAAGGTCAGTCGATAGCTAGGTAGAAAATCAGCCCGAGCGGTACTTTAAATAGAGGCTACAAAGGAGGTCTTAAGCTGTCGATTCTTGGAAAAGAAACCAAATCATCAAACAAGTAAAACTCACTTCTTGTAAAGTGTTTTCATTTGTATTTGGTTGCTTGCTTCTTGTATAAGCTCTATTGTAAGAGGTTTCTCCACCTTCGGTGTTATTCTGAGAAGGAGACAAATTTTAGTGGCATGGACACTAGAGCTCGGTCGTGGAGTAGGAACTAGAGTTCTGAACCACATAAAAACTTAGTGTTGTGATTGTGTTGTGTTTTTATATTATCTATTTTGTATTCCGTTGTTCTAACATTTTGTAGACAAGAACACATGAACGAAAAAAATTGAGAAAAACTATTCACCCCCTCTAGTGCCACCAAACGTTCCTAACAATACCATCCTATAGTCATATCCTCAATCATATTGTCATATTGTCAAACATCGAAACTCAATTCCAACTCGAGTCTAAATCGATCTTGGTCAACCTTGACCTGAGATTAATTGCACCAATAATATCCTCCTAACAATCATGAAGAGAAATAGTTTGATGGCACAGAGGAATAGCTCGATGAAGGAGGGATCAGCTAGCTGAGTGGGCTCAATCCCTACAACAGCAGCACCGCTGCCGCTACGAAGTGTTGCCCTCACCACCATCGATCTGCTAGTCCTACTCCTCTCCGCCAGCAACACCTACCCACATCGTCGACAACGACGCCTCTGCCGACCCGACCGTAAATGAAGTCTTTTAGCATTTAATTAATGGATTATCAAATCGATTAATCAATTAATTAATTGAATGCTAATTTTGATTAAGACGAATTAATTAGATTAATAAATTGTTGATTAATTAGGTTAATAATTGATTAATAGATCAATTGTTTAAATATGATAATAAAATAATAATAAAATAATATATGTTAATTAAGAAATTACCGTATATAATTTTTCAAGATTTTTTTGAGATTTAAATTGAATTCGTATGGCAGTTTAAGGGGATGAATTTAATAGGATTTGGTAAAACCTGTTTGGGTTATCAGGTTAGGGAGTAATTGGCTTAAGTAATCAAAGGTTAATTGAAGTTAACCTTAAGTCTTGTTTACTATAAAAGATTGGTTTTAATCCTAATCCGTTTTCTTCATCCTGATCTCGATTTCCTCTTCTTCTCTTGTTCTCCTTCGTTCTTCTCCATGGTGTGTCTTATTTGGATCGTTGTCGTTCTATGAACCAACCTTGAATCCTAGAGAGAGAGTCGGTGCCCTTGCATTCTCTACGACAACACCGATCCTTATTCTTCTCCCCCCGCTCTTCTTCTCTGCGACATTTTTAATGTGGATCATCGTCGTTCTATGCGACGACTCTCAATCAAGAGCACAACCCTTCACACTATCGATAATCGGTGGTTTTCGAGGGTTTTTCGATTGGGTTATCATCGCGACAGGGAAGAATGCCATCACTGCAGCTCACGATGGTCTGTGATGTATGCAAATCATATAGGATTGTAGGAGTAGATTTAGCGCACATCTAGTTGTATTTCATACTTGTTTCATCCATATTTTCCTTATTTTTCACTTATTTACTGTTTTCTAGTTCGGATATCAGCTTTTGCTACTTTATGTGTAGAGTGATGTTTTGGAGTCAAAATGTCATGATAAATGGAACTCAAGGAAGGCAAGAGTGCTCTGGTTGTGTCCTAAAGACACGGGCATGCTTTGGACGAAAAGATGACATCCGCTTAGAGTTTTAGAGAAAGACAAGGCCGGTCATGTGAATTTCACATGACCGTGCCTTTTCCAGATGCAAGATCAAGAGTGCAATTTCTAGATCTCCACACGGTCGTGTGACGACAACACAACTAAAGGAGATCCATTTTCGCAGGCAATTAAGGAAAGCCAATTTCACCCCTATAAAAAGGAATGCACGTCTAAACCTAAGGGGGTAGGCCTGACAGCTTGGACGACAAAGGGGTGTCCTAAAAAGCATCGAAGGCTCACAACGACGAGGAGGAAAAGTGGATCAAGGGCAGGATTGCACTCCAACACGTAGGAAAATAGCTAAGACATCTTCAGAAAGCATTCAGGGTGTATATTTTATTATTTACTTTCTATTTGAATTGTAATGCTTAAGGATATAATGGCTTGTGCGTGTCTTTTCATATCTATGGAGTAGATTTTTCGATTCTAGGATTAGGGAGTAAATTTTGCAAGTTGAAAATGCTAGTTCAAATATATTTCTACTTTCCTTGATTATATTTGCAATTTATGATATCTAGGTTTAATGATAATTGCATCTTGGTTTTATTCCTACTGTGCTTAGTCGATATAGAGGACGAAAGCCTCTATATCGAAACCTAGGAGAATCAAGAAAGAACCTATCGATCATCCTCCCTCCCAAAATCATAGGAAATAGGTCGTGAAAGAGTAGAACATGAAATATTGTTCACCTGTTTATGGGGATGCATAGGACATCTTAGAGCTCTACTAACCTATTCCAGTAGAAGGCCCAAAGTAGGAAAAATCAACCCTAGAAGGGTTGTGGGACCCCAATGACAGGGGGCTTCCTAAGGATAGCAACCCTCTGAGCTCTGATGATCTGAAAGGGAAACTTGGTTAGGAATAGAAAACTCCTGGCAGAAGCAAAAGTTCATCGGGATTACATACGATGATCCTCCCGTAAGATCACAATTAGAGAACCTAGGAGCATTAACTTAATAGCATGTTTGACAATGCACAAGGGAAATCGAAATCCTGGAATCCCTTGACCAACCCTTGAGTAAACCTTTTAATCCTTTCTCTAAGTGACACTGTACTAGAGCTTGCTCACAGCTAATCACCTTAACTCAGGAAGCAATTCACTCCGAACAACATATGTTCATTGGACAACCAATACTCGAAATCACAGTCTCTGTGGGATTGATACATAATTTATTACTTGACGACTACCGTGAACTTGTGGGCGTTTAGTGCAAGTGTACATCTCAAGTCCTTGGCGATCTCGACTGGAGATTTGAGGTCGTGTGCTTGCGTGCAGTCAAGATTTTGGCACTGTTGTCGGGGACTATAGATTCATTATTGGATCGAAAATGAATAGTTTGGATCGGACATAATTTAGATTTGCTTTCTAGTTTTACTTTATTTTAGTTTATATAGTTTTAGATTTTTGTTCTTTTTTTTAGTTTAGATTTATTTCACTAGTTGTATTTCATTTCCAACTTAATTTAGTTTTAAGTTTTATTTAGTTAGTTCATTAATTTTAGTTTACTTAATTTCTTTTCAGTAAGTAGCGTAGATACTCCTATTTGGCTATGGTATTTATCGTATGCACATGCACATAAGATCAAAAAATCTGCTTCTGATCGACCTAGAGATAGACCGAACCTTTCATTGAAGAAGAGTCGAACAAAGAGGGATGGAGGAACACGGACCTCCTCTTGTGAACATAGGAAACCATCCCCTGGGAGATTATGCAGCTCCGAGTACCAGAGGCCACAGACCTAGCATGCTGGACCATCGATTACCGTAAATAATTTTAAACTTAAGCCTGCACTTATACACATGGTCCAGCAGAGTCATTTCGGAGGAGTTGCGATAGAAGACCCTAATCGACATTTGGAGACGCTTCTAGAAATATGCTCAACACTCAAATTCAATGGAGTGCCCACAGATGCGATCCATTTGAGCCTATTCCTATTTTCACTGAGGGATAAGGCGAAGATGTAGCTACACTCATTGCCTTTGGGAAGCATCACTACGTGGGAGGAGTGTGAGCTACAGTTCTTGAACAAATTTTTCCCACCACACAAAATAGCTCACATGCGTCACCTGATCACTAGCTTCTGCTAGAAGGAAGGAGAGTCCTTGTTCGAAGCTTGGGATCACTACAAAGGTTTACTCCAGCAGTGTCCTCACCATGGTCTTGAGAGGTGGCTCGTGATTCACATATTCTACAATGGGATCACATACACCACAAAGGTTTCCCTGGATTCTACTGCAGAAGGGGCATTAATGAATAAAACTATCGAGGAAGAAGAAAACTTATTGAGGAGGTGGCCCAAAACCACCAACAGTGGGCTTCCGAACATAGTCATCCAACACTTGTAGTTGAAAGATATGCTACAATTCCATCGATCTTTAAGCAACATGGATGGACGCATTAAGCAGACGATTTAACTCCCTAACCCCTGCTTCTGTATGTGTGGCTAATTCTTCTAGTGACGGAGTAATAGGATATCATGAAGACTACTATTATGGATGTCAGAACATCTCAAAAGGGCATGTTGAGCATGTCGATGCGGTGGGTGATTACAATCAAAGGTCCAACAATCCTTATTCTAGCACGTACAATCCCGGATGGAGGAACCACCCGAACTTTTCATACAAAAATAATTTGAGAAATTTTCAAAAGTTGGGTGGGTACGAACAATAGAGCAGCGGACAGAAACAACCACCTAAATCCCAACTCGAGCAGCTGATGGAGGGGTTTATTCAAACTCAACAGAAGGTGAACACTGAATTCTAGCATCAACACTCACAGACAGAAGAGATACTGAAGGAGCTGAAGTCGTCTGTGAATTGTTGGGGATCGATTGGACACTAGAGGGGGGGGGGTGAATAGCGTCGTGCTATGCGATGATGGAATTCGTTCGTGATCGCGTCTACAAATTTTGTTAGTGCAGCGGAAACAAAGATAATAAAGCAATAACGAAAACACAAGCACACGAACACATGAACCCACAGATATAACATGGTTTGGAACCGAACGGTTCCTACTCCACGGATCGAGCTCTAAAGAGCTCTAGCGATGCAAATGCAATCACTAATCACAAATACTCCTTCTCGACACAAGTCGGAGGCGGAGAAACCTCGTACAAATGTTCTTACAACAATAAGAAATGAATACAAGCAAAATACAAGAGAGAAATACAATGTAAGTAAAGAAAACTACTTTACAAGAGCTTTTGATTTGCTTGCTTTTGGTTGCCTTGAACAAGCCTTGAAGGACTGGAAAAGCACCAACTATTCCCCTTCAAATCACCCAAGAAAAACCTTGTTTGGAGCCTTCCACGAACAGCTGCTTTTATCCTCCTTCGGGCTGGATTTCCGCCTGGCAGTCGACTGCCATAAGGCCCCAGTCGACTGCCAATACTGTAGCTGTGAGACAACGACTCAATCCACGTTGGAAAAGTTCCAACAGGACTCTCACCAGTCGACTGCCAACATTGGCGATCGGCCCCATTCGTGATCGGCCCGATCGGCTCTGAGCGTCTGCTCGCAACTCAATTAGCGATCGGCCATCCATAGCGATCGGCGCGGCGATCCAAGCTACTCAATTAGCGATCAAATGCGGCGATCAACTACTCCAATGAGCAGTTGATTGCCAAGGCAATTTTAACCCTAAATGGCAGTCGAGCTCTAGTCAACTCACGACAGTCGAACCGGCCATATTGCCAGTTGACTGCCAACCTCAAAGATGAGGTTTTAACCAAAGTATGGTGCCCCCATACTTGCTAGACCACCCTTAGCCTAGACCTAAGCCTTCTAGCCACCTCCATCAGCCTCACGCCTCTCGGATCCCTCCAAGTCATCCATGACTTATTCATCCATCACGCTAGCCTTCAAGTGCTTCCATCGGCTATGTCATGCTAACGGTGTCTACACCGTCAAGTACATTGGACTTACGCCGCCAAGACTCCGCTTGGACTTTACGCTACCAACCATTGGACTTATGCTACCAAGACTTCACCCTTGGACTTTACGCCGCCAATATCAAACCCCTTGGACTTTCCAAATGCCAAGACTCAAGCTTGGACTTTCCCTTGCCAACCCATGTTGAACTTTACATGCCAAGTATTCAAGACTTGGACTTTCCCAAATGCCAAGTGTCCCACTTGGACTTTCCATGCCAAGTACCCATGACTTGGACTTTCCCAAATGCCAAGTACCCATGCTTAGACTTTCCCATAATCACATGGTCAACCCTAGTCAACCATCAAGGTCTCCCTCGAGTCAAACTCGAGTCTAGTTAAACATAACCCGGGTTAATTATATAAACAATCTCCCCAAAACATCAACAGACATTAATGTCAAACATCAATGTCAAATATATTATGTCAAACATCAAAACATCACTCGAGTCAAACTCGAGTCTGGTCAATCGTGTCCTGGGCCGATTGCACCAACAATCTCCCCCTTTTTGATGTTTGACAAAACAAACCTTGAGTTAGGCCCATAACTCAAATTCCCTTACCAATTTCATAAATTGGTAATCTTATGGTCTCCCCCTTTTTGACACACATCAAAAAGGTGTACTCTCCAAGGAGGTCAATGTCTCATGTCCCAATGAGATCTTACATTCTCTCCCTTCGTCCAAAAATACCTAGGAATCCATCAATCTTCCTAGTGATAAGTCTCATATCACTCAAGAGAGGCAATCCTATTCACTCTCCCAATTTCCAAATTGGGTATCAAAAACCCATCAATTTTCCCAATTGATGACACTCTCCCAATAAGTTCTCCCCCTTCAAGAAGAAAAACACATCCATCATCCCATGATGGATACCTCCCCCTAAAGGCTTGCTCCCCCTTGACCATTGCACCAACAATGTCCTCGGGAAGTCCCTAAGTCAATAGGAACTCTAAACCATCAAAATTAAGGTTCAAAGTTCAACATAGAACTTTCAATCACCTTAAGATTGATACAAACCCTAAAAACTCTCCTAATCCATATCCAATGGATTTTCATTCTTTATAATGCTTCCCAAATCATATCCTAGGGTTAGGAATAGTTAGGAAACCTTACCATAGCTGAAATCAGGCTAAACAAGCTTTGTTAACCTAAAATCAGACACAGCGAATGACTCGATAGTAATCGTTAGAATCGCCCTTCATCAATCGACCCATCGGGTAGTCGATCGATAATAAATTCCCAATTTATTTGTAATCGAATTTTGAAAAAGCATAAGTAATTCTACGTATTTTAAAAAATCATGAAAATTCATATGTATATTACTTATAAGCAATACAATGGGTGAAAAATGTTAGAAAATTATTTTACCCATAAAATATCGAAATTGATACAAAATCCAAAAGTGAATAAAAACTTTAAAGTTTTAGCTCACTTTGTATCAATCTCATCAATGGTGATTGCTATCAAAAGATAGACTTCACCAAGGTTTTCTAAATTGATTTTAAAACGTTTTCAAAACCTATTTTGAATCATATCCCTTGGGCTCTATGTACATGACTTGTACACAAGCTTTCTCAAAGATCCACCAATGAAATTAGATGAGTTATAGTCCATCTAGATGCAAAAACTATGCACCTTGAACTCAACTCATATCCTAGCATCTCACATGTATCTAGGGTGTATAAATACACATATATTTCAATGTAATGTGAGATGTGAGTTTTGTTCTCCCTAATCTAGGGTTTCATGCATTTTTCTAAGGCAACTCTACTTGATTCCCTTATAAATGGGACTCCAAGTCATGCCAAAGTCCTTAACTCAATTTTAATCAAATGCATGAATGATTATGACATTAATGATGATATGAATAAGCATATGCTCATAATCATGATGTCATGGCATAAAATGAAATCTAAAAACACATGACATTTAAAAACTTTAATCCTAAACATGAACATGACATATAAAATGATTAAAAAATAAGCATGATGTCATGACATGTTATATGACAAACAAGACATGGCAAATAAAATACATAGGTATAAGAATACCTAAATTTTAATATTAGTTGACATTTGTTGGGATTAAATTCATTTTTTCATATTCCTAAATTATCCCCCAAGCGCGCCAAAAACTCAAAATGGCACACAAACCTCTAAACCTAAATTGTGCCAATTTGATTGATTTTTCATAATTCCAAGAATGTATTGACACATCCTAAAATATTTAGGATTAAAATCAAAATATATTTCCAAGGTATCCATAACCTTGAAAATAATCCTAAAGTGCCACCTTTGCCATGATTGAGTTAACTACCCATCCAATCAAGGTTGGCACACCCTAAACCCATCTAGCGTGAATCAATCACGCTCTTAGGAAACCAAAACCTATTTGAGCTCCTAGGGTTAATTAGGTATTCCTTAGGGATAACCTCCCTAGATACCTTCCTAATGACCCTCCTAGGCTTGGTAGCCTTGGTTATTATGGTCTTACCTAGGTTGACTCTAGGGGTAACTCCCCTTGCAACCTTCTTAGTGGCCACCCTAGGTTTCCTAGAAACCCTAGCCACTAGGCACAAACCTTGGTTACTCTTAGGGATAACTTCCCTAGTAACCTTGGTCTTCCTAGACCTAGATTGTGTTCCATAATCTAATGGAACATTATGATAAGTCATCTTAGTCTTAGGTTTGTGACCCAAACCATTCTTGCCCTTGGTTGACTTTTTGTTTCTTGGGTCCTAGATGTTGACTTTGAGATATTGACCCTTGACTTTGACCATTAGACCCTTGAAATTGATTTTGCATCTTATTGAGGGTCTTTTCTAATTTCTCAAGACTTGACCTCAAGGCTTGGTTTTCCAGTTCTAATTGCCCAATTTTAGAATTTTGATTTGGTTTTTGGGCATGAGACTTCCTAGGCATATGCCTAGTCCATTTAGGGTTGAGACCTAGATGCTCTTGTACCTTTCTAATGGTCTCCCTAGGTAGAATTTGTCTAGAATTGTATGACCTAGGGTTGTCCTTAGGTAAAATATTTCTAGGGACATTAGTCCCAAATTTCTCCTTCTTCCTAAGGTAGACATTTTTGGCTCCTAAACAAAATTCTCTATTTCTAACATGCTCTTTATGATAAATAGAAAGACTATTAAAATTATTCCTAGTATGCTTTTGACTAGAATTTAAAGAACAAGCATTGTTTAAATATACCTTAGGGTTAGCTATAGAAGCTCCCCCTACTTGTAATGCTCCTTCTTGCCCCTTCTTCTTCCCCATAGAGCATTGACTCTGGTAGTGTCCCGGTAGTCGGCATTTGAAGCAAATAATGTGCTCCTTGCTTTTGATGGTTGGGGAATCGACATCCTTGACTTTTGGTGCAGGAGGAACCTTTTTTACCTTCTTTGGGCACTTGCTCTTATAGTTCCCGACTTCCCTACACTCAAAGCATATAATATTCATTTTATTATTAATTGACATGCTTGAGTTACCTAGGGTGGTGATGAGGTTCTCTTGAGCTTGATCTTCCTCTCTACCGGATGTAGATGGTTCTTCTTGTTGCTCCGGTGTTGAGGATGCTCTAATCTCCTCTCCCTCAATCCTAGAGGTGAAGGTCTCCTCTTCTTCCACCAATCCAGAAGTTGATTCCTTCTCAACTTCCGAGTCCTCACTCGCTTGTGAAGATGATGATGATTCTTCCTCTACTTCTTCCTCTTCTTGAGCCGATGAAGATTCTTCTTCTTCTACTTGTGCCAAGTTAGGTTTCTCATGGAACTTGGCCAATTTGTCCCATATCTTCTTGGCATCAAGATATTCACCTAGCCTAGACAAAACATCATTAGGTATCAAATCTTCTAAAAGTTTTGTTACCTTGGCTTCAGTTTTGAATTTTTTCCGTTGCTCTTGGGTTCATTTCTTCAACTTGAGGACTTGTCCCTTCTTATCCCTAGGAGCTTCAAAGCCTTCTACGAGGATGAACCAATCCTCTATGTCCATCATCAAGAATGTCACCATTCTTGATCTCCACGCCGAAAAATCTTCTCGATCATACGGTGGTGGAGTGTTGATATCCCATCCAAGCTTATCTTGGAACTCCATCTTCACCCTCTAGCGTGCTCCCTTTGTTGTTAAACTTGAAGAGCAGCCTCGCTATGATACCACTTGTTGGGAATCGATTGGACGCTAGAGGGGGGGGGTGAATAGCGTCGTGTTATGCGATGATGGAATTCATTCGTGATCACGTCTACAAATTTTGTTAGTGCAGCGGAAACAAAGATAATAAAGCAATAACGCAAACACAAGCACACGAACATACGAATATAATGTGGTTCGGAACCAAACGGTTCCTACTTCACAGATCGAGCTCTAAAGAGCTCTAGCGATGCCAATGCAATCACTAATCACAAATACTCCTTCTCGACACAAGTCGGAGGCGGAGAAACCTTGTACAAACGTTCTTACAACAATAAGAAATGAATACAAGCAAAATACAAGAGAGAAATACAATGTAAGTAAAGAAAACTACTTTACAAGAGCTTTTGATTTGCTTGCTTTTGGTTGCCTTGAACTAGCCTTGAAGGACTGAAAAGCACCAACTATTCCCCTTCAAATCACCCAAGAAAAACCTTGTTTGGAGCCTTCCACGAACATATGCTTTTATCCTCCATCGGTCTGGATTTTCACCTGGCAGTCGACTGCCATAAGGCCCCAGTCGACTACCAATACTGTAGCTGTGAGACAACGGCTCAATCCACGTTGGAAAAGTTCCAATGGGAATCTCACCACGCCATCGCTATCCTCAGAGTCGATCGCTCGATCAGGCTATGAAACATTTCTCAGGCTCACAACTCAATCGAAGTCGATCGCCATCCATGATAGCTGCCTCATCCATGGCAAGCGATCGCAAGAAGCCAATCGCCAATTAGTAGCCGATCGTTAGCCAATCGCTTCCAATGAGCGATGAGGTTTTAACCCAAGTATGGTGCCCCCATACTTGCTAGACCACCCTTAGCCTAGACCTAAGCCTTCTAGCCACCTCCATCAGCCTCACGCCTCTTGGATCCCTCCAAGTCATCCATGACTTGTTCATCCATCGCGCTAGCCTTCAGATGCTTCCATTGGCTATGTCATGCTAACGGTGTCTACACCGCCAAGGTACATTGGACTTACGCCGCCAAGACTCTTCTTGGACTTTACGCCGCCAACCATTGGACTTATGCTGCTAAGACTTCACCCTTGGACTTTACGCCGCCAATATCAAACCCCTTGGACTTTCCAAATGCCAAGACTCAAGCTTGGACTTTCCCTTGCCAACCCATGTTGGACTTTACATGTCAAGTACTCAAGACTTGGACTTTCCCAAATGCCAAGTGTCCCACTTGGACTTTCCATGCCAAGTACCCATGACTTGGACTTTCCCAAATGCCAAGTACCCATGCTTGGACTTTCCCATAATCACATGGTCAACCCTAGTCAACCATCAAGGTCTCTCTCGAGTCAAACTCGAGTCCAGTTAAACATAACCCGGGTTGATTGTATAAACAATCTCCCCAAAACCTCAACAGACATTAATGTCAAACATCAATGTCAAATATATTATGTCAAACATCAAAACATCACTCGAGTCAAACTCGAGTCTGGTCAATCGTGTCCTGGGCCGATTGCACCAACATGAATGATCTTGCTAATCGACAGAAGACGCTGGAAATTCAGATAGTGCAGATCGTTGGTTGTTTTTCTCCCTGGGCAAGTTACCAGGGAAATCAAAGGTCAACCCTATAGAGCAATGTAACATGGCAATGTTGCGAAGTGGAGGAATTTAAATGAGCCATTGAATGATTCCAATAAAGATGCGGAGCGGGAAGCAGTGGATGAGGAGTCTCATGAGGAGACTACGAAAAAAAGGGGTGATACATCGAAATTGGACCCCCCCTCCCCAAAAGATGAAAGAATCAACTAGAATTCGATTCCCACAGTGACTCACCAACGCAAAGAGAGATGTTGAGTTTGGAAAGTTCCTAACATGATGAAATCAATCTTAGTGGAAGTGCCAATTCTTAATGCGCTGCACCAGATGCCTTAATTTGCAAGGTTTATGAAGGGCATCTTAGCACACCAATGGAAGATTGAGGGTTATAAAATAGTGGCCCTCACGGAGGAATCCATTGCCTATCTCCATAATGGAACCACAGAGAAATTGAAAGATCTAGGGAGTTTCTATATCCTGTGTCGCATTGCTTCCACCCTGATTGACAAGGCATTTTGCGATTTGGGCATAAGTGTTAGCTTGATGTCTTATACCATGTGCAAGAAGTTGGGGCTCGGGAATTTAAAGTTGACCACTATGACGCTACAATTTGCCGATCATACACAGCGGTACTCGCTGGGGATCCCTGGAAGATGTCCCCACCAGGGTTGGAGACTTTACACTGTCGACCAATTTTGTGGTTCTAGAAATGGAAGAGGATCCTAAAATTCCGATAATCCTAGGACGACCATTTCTAGTCGCAACATGTATGGTTATCAACGTGAAGAACCACAAGTTGACCCAGACAGTGGGAGAGAACATATTTGAATTCAAACTCAACAACACGAAAGGCTTAGTACCCATGCACAACAAGTATATTATTCCCGCAAGAGCGAAGACCCCAATTGAGCTTGTAAATTCTAACATTGATGAGTGGAAGTTTATAGAACCACCGACGCCTAGTTGATACACAGGAGTATAGTCGAGCTAAAGACCTTAAACAAGCACTTCTTGAGAGGCAACCTAAGTTTAACTTTAATTGTTTTCAGTTTTTTGCATTCATGCATGCTAGTTTAAGTTTTAATGTTTGCCTATTATTATTCATTATGTGTGTTTAGTGCCATATAGAATTTGCCAGACATAAGAAAGAAAATTTTTTAGAACCCCAGAAGAAAGCACGAGCAACCATGTGAATTTCACACGGCCATGTCAAATGACCAGAAGGGAACACGGTGGGGCGTGTGAAAAATCTCGGACCATGTGGCGCTACAGGAAAATTCTAGAGCCGCACACGACCGTGTCTTTTTCTAAATTTTTCCAAGTGACCGCGGCAGAGCCACACATGGCTGGCCATGTGAATTTCACATGGTCATATCACGCTCCATTAAAAGGGCGAGAGTCATGCATTTTTGCTCCAAATATGTGTGTCTCTCAAATCTTTTGCCTTATCCCATGCCTACCTTCGTTCTCCAGCCTCCAAGGATGTTCTCCAACCTCCAAGAAGCTTTCTAGAAGCAAGAATGAGGAGGACCAAGCATACCGCAACAAGAGCTGCTTCTTCAAGGCCGAGGTCGAGAGGAAGGGATGCTCAATAAGAACCAGAGGCAGGTAACACCCCTTTTGATATCATATTTAGAGATAGTGCTTATAGAGATAGATTTAATATGCTTTCATCTCAAAAAATCACTGTCACTCGATTTTAGATGTAGCTCTCTTAGAAACCCTAGGTCTTGAGGAGATAATGGGAGTTAGATCTCCGACCTATCCTAGTGTAGTACTAGAATGTGGAACCGCCACATTAGCGGCCCCCCACCGCTGCCCCTACGTGTGGAGGGGGGTAAATCAGGTGTCAAGTGGCTAGTGCAGAAATGCCGAGTCATCGGTAGCCTGGTCGTCACCTCCAGGAATTGACCCCTTGCCCTTTCAAGCCTTAACACGGTTGCGCTAGCCATCTGGGTTTGCCCTGGGGGCTATCCTAGTGTAGTACTAGAGTTTTTAAGTTTGGTGGATGAGGAAATCTTAACGGGGGTAGATAGTTGAAAGGGCAAGATAAGTTTTAGAATATTTAACATAGAGCATGAGTGGACCCTCCATCAATGGAATCTTTGCTTTGGTTTTCCTAGTGGGGGAGAGAGGAGAACACCGAATGTTTTAATGTAAGGTCATTCTGGTCTGATTTAATAGGAGAAACCTCCTATGACCCTTCTAGAGCCAAAGTATCCCAATTACAAAACCTAGTCTTCTGATACATTCACTGAGTTATGGCGAGCACCATTTTTGGAAGAGAGGAGAGTGATGGAGTGGTGAGGATAAGTGAAATTTTATGTCTGTGGAGTATGTTAGAGTGGAATAATACTGTGGATGTGGGGTCTCATTTTATTAGGCACCAAGTGAAGATGGGTAAGGTGCCCAAGAGGGATATTATTTTTGTGGGTCTTTTGACTCACATTTGTGATTCGATGGGGTATAATTGTGAGGGTTTAGATAGAGTAGAAGGGAGCCCTAGTATTGAACTAGGGGTATGCATGGCTATGAAAATGATAGTTAGAGAAGGACATTCTTTTTGTTTTGTAAGGAATAACTTTCCACCCCTTAGGCTCCCTGACACCAATCGTACCACCATCACCAACCGTGCCAATTGGCGGTTGGATAGAGCCATGGAGCCCCACCACACGAGGGACCCTCTTCTCATGCACCCCCTTCACCACCTTCCCATCACTCACCCATACAGAGGAGCCCTCCTAGTCAATGCCCTGATCCTACACCTGCACCATATTCTTTTCCTTCTTTTGAGAAGGACACAAGTACATCCACCTATAATTTTTCAGAGTTCAGATTGTGCGTCGACGACATTTACACCGAGAAGCAGATGAAGAGGTAGCGATGGGAGGAGCACCAGACATATATGCAGGCGAAAATTCAAGATTTGAGGGACGAGATCTAGTTGGATGACTAGTTCTATGGCCAAGCTTAACAGTATTTCCAGGAGGAGGCCGCCTATCGCTAGGAGGTATGACAATTTATTCAGGATGTGCGCACACAGTGGGTTCGAGAGGAGAAGCACAGAGCAGCCGCTAAGTCCACCAGCTCACAGGCAGACCACATGTATGTTGGTGCAGTGAGGAACCGAAATCAAACCTGTGTTTTGATTATAGCAAAGACACAAAGTTAAGTCTATTTTGTTTTCTCACGAGCTGAATCGAGTGTGCAGAAGATTGATATAGCTGGAGCTGAAGGCTAGCGACACCCGGAGAAAGCCGCGGTGGTCGAGCGACACTCGAGTGATTTCGGAGGGAGCCGAAGGAATCGAGTGGAAGGCCGGAAGCAAAAGCAACACGTAAGCATCGAGGTAAGCTCGAGTGTGCGAGAGTAAGTAAGGTCGTATCCTCTTTACGGGGATGATCTTAAGCATAGATCCGACCAAAGACTTCTTATAGATGGTCTAGGTCGAGATCGGATGGTCGACGACCATCGAAATTATGTTTTTGTTGTGCTAACTTTGACTTGCAGCAAGCATCAGTCGACTGCCGAAGGTCAACAATCGACTGATGCTGCCATCAGTCGACTGATGATGGCCATCAGTCGACTGATGGTCAATGATCAGATTCGAGGAGTCAAGGATTATCACCAAATTTCAAGGGAAGATGTGCTCAAATTTGATTGGCTAGGGTTCCTCTCGAAAAGGGGCTCAAAGGCTATAAAAGGAGGGTGAAACCTAGGGTTTGAACAACAATTCTAAGCCTCCAAAAAGTCTCCGTTACGCTGCAACTCTCCGACAACGAAGTCCTTCCATTCCGACGTCTAGGTTTAACTCTTATTATTCTTGTACGTCGGTATTAGTTTTTCTTGTCATTTACATTTCCGGAGCTTTTATCGTATACGAGGAGAGGGGGAGTGTCCCTCTACCTCAAGTTTTTGTGGTTCCTTCTTGTATCGATTAACTCCTACCTCTAACGAGGAGGAGTTCCTTTAGTGCTTTTGCCCTCCGTACGTGGTCAAGGACCACTAGGGCCTTGGAGTAGTAGCCTTCGGCTACGAACCAAGTAAAACCCTTGTGTCGATTGTTTTTTTATTTTTACATTTCCGCTGCAATTAACTAATTATCTCTCGAGTTTTAACAAAAGAAAAAGAAAAGGTTTTTCGCTATTCACCCCCCCTCTAGCGAACCACATCGATCCAACAATGTATATGTGACACTAGCGGTTGAGCACCCGATTCTCACACGAGCTCGAGATGCCGATACTGCCCGACTTTCCACCTAAGCCTTCACGCTAGAGGTAGGACCGATCCTGAGTTTGGAGGGAGTGTTATATTTTATTGCATTTTTCTTCTATGTTTTGGGTAGTTCTATCTTTGTGTTTCATAGGCCTAGATTTTATTTCAACATTTGTTTCAGTCTATCATACATGTAGTATTTTTTTTTAGGGTTCTTTCAGCACTTAGTTGTTTGTTTCTATAAGTTGCTTCAGTGATATTTTTTGAAAAACTTGACATTATATTTCCATGCTATAAGTGGTTCACTTTCTCTTATCTAGTGGTATTCTATTTTATTATGCTATAATGAATGTTCTTGATTTTCACAAGTTAACTTTTATTTTCACTTACATTCATTGAAAATTTTGAAAGGGAGGATCTAATACATACCTAGTTATGATTCATCTCAATAGTCTAGTACTTAGGAATCCACAAGTGACTCTAGATTACCATTTTAGTTACTGGAGATGCTTGGATTGTGTAAACTCATTCGAAAAGAAAAAAAAAGAGAAAAAGAAAAAAAAAAGAGAGAAAAAAAATAGATGCTAAAAATAGTTGTCACGGGTGGAAATGGTTAGGTGACCCTTTGAGATCGAGCTAGATTACTGGGGAAACACCTACCAATTTCTCTCGATACTGAGTGTGCCTTTGAGACTTTATGCTAACTCTAGAGAACGATCCTCGTCAAGGGTAGGTAAGTGCCTAAAAGTCGGAAACCTTAGGAAAGCTATAGAATGTCGACTTAACTTAACATGGAATGTGAACCCCTTAGGAAACTTCTTAGCACACACACGAAAAGTTAACTTAGTGAGCTTATAGAACATATCTATTTGCTTTAAATGTAAGTACCACTTGATAAGTTTTAGTGAACATGTTAAGCATGAGAATTACATTTTTAAAACTCCATGGCACTGAGGTTTGCTTGAGGACACACAAAAGTCTAAGTCTGGGGGATTTTGATGTGTGCAAATTATATAGGAGTTTAGGAATAGTTTTAGCACGCATCTAGTTGCATTTCATACTTATTTCATGCATATTTCCCTTATTTTGCACTTATTTACTATTTCTAGTTCGGAGATATGCTTTTGTTACTTTTATGTGTAGAGTGATGTTTTGGAGACAAAATGTCATGATAAATGGAGCCCAAGGAAGACAAGTGTACTCTGATAGTGTCTCAAAGACACGAGCACACTTTAGATGAAAAGATGGCATCCACTCAAAGTTCCAAAGAAAGACACAATCTACCATGTGAATTTCACATGGTTGTGTCTTTTCCAGACGCAAGATCCAGAGCGCGATTTCCAGACATACTCAAGGTCGGTCGTGTGGAATCCACATGGCCGTGTAGCAACAACGCAACTAAAGGAGATCCATTTTCGTGGGCAATTAAGGAAAGCCAATTTCACCCCTATAAAAAGGATGGCGCATCTAAACATAAGGGGGGAGGCCCAACGACCGGGACGACAAAGGGGTGCCCTAAAAAGCATCGAAGGCTTGCAACGGGGAGGAGGAAAAGTAGCTCAAGGGTGGGATTGCACTCCAACATGCAGGAAAATGACCAAGACATCTTTAGAAAGCATTCAGGGTGTATATTTTATTGTTTACTTTCTATTTGAATTGTAATCTTAAGGATATAATGTCTTGTGTGTGTCTTTTCATATATATGGAGTAGGTTTCTCGGTTATAGGATTAGTGAGTAACTTGTGCAAGTTGGACATGCTAGTTTAAATATATTTCTACTTTCCTTAATTATATTTGCAGTTTATGATATCTAGGTTTAATGATAATTGCATCTTGGTTCTATTCCTACTGTGCTTAGTCGATATAGAGGACGAAAGTCTCTATATCGAAATCTAGGAGAATCAAGGAGGAATCTCTCGGTCATCCTCCCTCCCAAAATCGTAGAAAATAGGTTGTGAAAGAGTAGAACATGAAATATGGTTCACTTGTTCATGGGGACCCATAGGACATCTTAGAGCTCTACTAACCTATTCCAGTAGAAGGTCTAAAGTAGGAGAAATCAACTCTAGAAGGATTGTGGGACCTCAATGACAGGGGGCTTCCCAAGGATAGCAACCCCCTAAGCTCTTACGATCTAAAAGGAAAACTTGGTCAGGAATAGGAAACTCCCGATAGAAGCAAAAGTTCATCGGGATTACATACGATGATCCTCCCGCAAGATCGCAATTAGAGAACATAGGAGCATTAACTTAATAGCATGTTCAACAATACATAAGTGAAATCGAAATCTTAGAATCCCTTGACCAACCCTTGAGTAAAACCCCTTAATCCTTTCTCCAAGTGACATTGTACTAGAGCCTACTCACATCCAATCAACTTAACTCAGGAAGTGATTCACTCCGAACAACATATGTTCACTGGACAACCAGTACTCAAAATCACAATCTCTGTAGGATTGATGCATACTTTATTACTTGATGACAACCATACACCTGTGGGCGTTTAGCGCAAGCATGCACCTAAAGTCCTTGGCGATCTCAGTCGGAGATTTGAGGGTGTGCGCTTGCGCATGGTCACTATGAAGGGTCAGATTCGCGAATCAAGCCATTGTATGTTCTATAGCTTATACGGCCAATTTCTTGTAATATCTATGTTTATTTTCTTTAGATTAAGGTTCAGAGATTGGTACGTCATGGGGAAATTTATCTACTATGCAATTGCAGATGATAAGGGTTATTGGAGTTGGGATCATTTGCCTCTAATTCGGTTATTTAATTTAGATCTAATACCACAAACTTGGATCAAGAAGCTTTGCAATTGAAGCTAAATTAGGTGAGTTTGGATTTGGATACTTTATGAATGTACACATTTTTAGCTGATCTAGTTATTGATTCAATAGTTACGGGAAGGGGTGGTTCTTTTGCTGGAGATCTTTTATAGGGATTAAGGTGAATGCTTGATTAGGTTAGTTGAATAATTAGATCGGTTAGGTAAAACACGATGAAATTGTTGTTAAGTATATGTGGTGTGGGGTTGATTCTAATTACTGTCAAGTAATCAATAATAATAGACGAATTGGATTAATCCAGTGGATAGGGTATTGATTGATGAGTGGTAGATAACCCGATATAAGAATCGATTAGGATTTGATTCTATCATTTAATTTGTAGTATAACTTAGTTATATACATTTTAATTGTATGTCTTTGATTTATGGTAGACTCATGTACGTGAAGACAATTAGTATCATCTTGATATATCAGGTGGGAAATTCTTTGAAGATAGTTAGCATCATCTTGATATATGAAGTGGGCAATTCTTTCTTTGACCACTGCAGATCATTGTTCTTAATGCATTAACCCTGCTATATTGTTAGTATCACTATCTTAACTCCACTCTTTATCATACTTAAGATTGATACTTACCTGTTTGATCTTAGAGATGATTTTCTTGATGTCTATACAATCTCTTTTGTTATTCATGTTATTCAGTATTGTTTGTATCGATTATTTATTATCAACCTTGTTTACAGTTCATACTATTGACGTAATCGGCTCAGGTCACGATTGACCAGACTCGAGTGGGACTCCAGTAGGGTTTTGATGTTTGACAATGGATTTGACCATTGGTTGACTATATGGGTTTGACCATATAACTAGTGGATGATTGGGATATCCAAAGTCATATGGGGGAGATTATTTGGGAGAGATTGTTGAATCAATCAACCTCGGAAGTCTAAGCATGGTCTTGACATGTGAAAGTCCAAGCATGATCTTGACAATTGGAAAGTCCAAGAATGGTCTTGGCAAGAAAAGTCCAAGTCATGGGTACTTGACAATTGAAAAGTCCAAGCATGGTCTTGGCAATTGGAAAGTCCAAGAATGGTCATGACAATTGAAAGTCCAAGTCATGAATACTTGGCAATTGAAAAGCCCAAAGGTGAATTCTTGGCAACATAAGTCTAAGTGGGTAGTCTTGACGGCGTAAAGTCCAAGTGAACTTTAGCAATGGGAAAGTCCAAGGGTGAGATTTTGGCAGCATAAAGTCCAAGCATGTAGTCTTGGTAGCATAAGTCCAAATGAACCTTGGTAAATGATTCGATTAGCATGACATAGCTGATGGAAGCACCTGAAGGCTAGCGCGAAGGATGAATGAGTCGTGAATGACTCAGATGGATCTTGAGGGCGTGAGACTGATGAAGGTGGCTAGAAGGCTTAGGTCTAGGTTAAGGGTGATTGATCAAGTATGAGGGGATCATACTTGGGTTAAATCTCATGTTTGAGGTTTACCAGTCGACTGGGGTTATGGACTAGTCGACTAACCGAGTGTTCAACACTCGTAAGCTCAGTTGACTCATAGCAGTCGATTAGGATTATGACCAATCGACTGCAGCTCAACTGTTACTGTGTGGGCAGTCGATTTTCATGTATGGGCAATCGACTGACTATGAGAAGTCAACTGCCATGTATGGACAGTCGATTGATCATAAGTGGCTAGAGCATAGAATCTCTAGTGGTCGACTAGGCAATCAATTGGTGATGCAGCAATCGACTACTGATAAGAGTAGTCAACTGCTGAGGTATCCATTGGGTCAGTCCAATGTGGATTAAGTCCATTATGAGACAACAACACAATAAACAGTTGACTCGGGCCTTTTGGTAGTCGACTGCTGGGCATGAAATTAGCCCGATACAGGTTATAATAAGAGCATCAAAGGAGAATTTTACAAGCGATTTTTGGGATGATTTTGAAGGGGAGGTGTTTTTGTATTCTAGAACTTCAAGAGCAATCAACAAGAAAGCAATTAAAAGTTCTTATTGTAAAGTTTTCTTTACTTAGTGTTGTATTTTCTTCTTGTATTTGATTGTAGTTTATTGTTTATTATTGTAAACATATTGTAAGAGGTTTCTCCACCTCTGGTGTCATACTGAGAAGGAGAAATTTGATAGTGGTGGTGTGATCACTAGAGCTCAACTAGAGCTCGACCCGTTGAGTAGGAACCCTAGTTCCAAACCACATAAAATACACTTGTTGTGTGTGTACTTGTTTTTATTCTTGTTGTGCATTTCTATTGTTGTATATTCTGCTGCACATTAACAAGTTTTGTAGACGAGCATACGAATGAGTGGTATCAGAGCCTCAAGCGTGACACCGATCCTCAATAAGTGATATCAGGGCCTGGTGCGCTCCGAAGAACAAATCACCTTGATTACCAACTCAACAAGTGGTAAAAGAGTCGCTCTTCACTGGATTAACAACCGAGGGAGAAAAGCACTAGAGGAGTAGAAGAATGGAGCTTCAAGATAAACTAGGCCACGACATCACGATTTCACCTTCCTTCGATCGCGAAGACTTCGCATATTGGAAGGTGAGGATGGAACATTTTATAATGTGTGAAATAGAAAATTGGTTTGTTTTGATGCAAGGATTTGAAGCTTCCATGGACATGAAGGGTAAAATTCTCAAGAAGAAGAAGTGGACAGAAGAGCAAACTCAAAAATTCAAAACCAACGACAAGGTAACAAAAATACTATTAAATTTGATTCCTAATGATATCTTGTCTAGGTTAGGAGAATTTAGGAATGCAAGGGAGTTGCGGAACAATCTAGTCAATGATATGAGCAAAACATATAGGATTTTAGGAGTAGTTTTAACACACATCTCATTGCATTTCATACATGTTTCATGTATATTTTTCCATGTTTTGTGTTCATTTCCTATTTTCTAGTTTGGATATCTGCTCTTGCTATTTTTATGTGAAGGATGACATTTTGGAGGTAAAATGACACACTTTTGGAGCTAAAGGAAGGCGAGCATGCTCTGTCCGTGTTTCTCCCAAAACATGGGCATGCTCCGGAGCAAAAGAAGGCATTCATCGTATAGTTCATAGGCAGACATGACCTGGCCGTGTGAATCCCACACGGTTGTGTCCAATCCTCGAAGCCGAAATTAGATAGCAATTCCAGTGCCCCACACGGGCGACCGTGTGGATTCCACACGACCATGTGGCGCTAGGCTGACTTGACGTAACTAGGGTTTCATGGGAATTTAATGAAAATCGACTCCTCTTCTATAAATAGGAAGGCACACCCAAATCCTAGGGAGGAGGCCCGATGGCTAGGACGACAAGAATGTGCCCTAAAAAGCACCGGAGACTCGCAATGTGGAGAAAGGAAGCGGCTAGAAGATCCATCTCGACGCTCCGACACCGTGGAGAACAACCAAGACACATAGATTGGATAGGACATAAAGTACTTTCTTATATTTTCTTGTTCTACTTGCATTGGAATGACTTTTCTTAAGATGTCTTGTGTTTATTCTCATTTATCTATGGAGTAGATAATTCAATTCAAGGATTATGAAGTAACTTGTGTATGTGGGCATGCTAGTTTAAATAGTTATTCATCTCTTTTGATTATATTTGCAATTTTGTGTTGTTTAGATCGATGAGAATTATGTATTGATTCTATTTATATTGAACATAGGCAATACAAGGGTGAGAGCTTTCGTATAAAAAATCTAGGAGAACCAAGGATGAAACTTGTGGTCATCCTCCCTCCCATAATCGTAGAAGATAGAATATGATAGAGTAGAATATGAAATATGATCTGTATCTTTATAAGAATTATTAAGATGCCTTCGTACCCCAATAACCTATCTTGGCAAAATGCTTAAAGTAGGAGAGATTAACTCTAGAAGGGTTGAGGGACCTTAGTGACAGAGGGCTCCTAACGGTATCAACCCCCTGAGCTCTGACGATTCGAAAGAGAAACTTGGTTAGGAATAGGTAGTTCCCAATAGAAGCAAAAGTTCATCAGGCAAATGCATGATGATCCTCCCGCAAGATCGTAATTAGAGATCCCAAACACATCTAATTGATATCATATTCCACGACGCACAAGTGAAACCGAAGTCCTAGAATCTTCTTAGGGAACTTCGAACCTACCTTCGCTTCTTTCGAGCGACACTGTACTTGAGTTAGGACTACCGTCAACCTCGAAACCCTTATTCTTAGGATATTAACTCTAAACAACAACAACAACTGGACAAATGATATTCGAATCTCAGTCTCTGTGGGATCGATAAATCTTTTATTACTTGACGACATCCGTGTACTTACGGGCATTGAGTGCGAGCACGTGCTTCGAGTCCTTGACGATTCCCGTCGAAGATTTGAGATTGTGCTCGCGTGCATCAAGTTTTTGGCACCGTTGCCGGGGACTATTGAATCGATATCGAATCAAAAGTGGATATTTGGATCGGAACTAGGCTAGATTTGTTTGCTTATTTTATTTAATTTCATTTCAGTTTATTCAATTTTGGCTTTTTGCTATTCATATTCAGTTTAGATTAATTTTAGTAGTCATATTACATCTTGCTTTAGTTCAATTTTTAGTTTTTCTTCATTTGGTTTAGTGGTGTAGGTTATTTGATTTCCTTTTAATAAGTAGTATATATATTCCCAATTGCGCAGCTTGGTTCGCTGTATGCATAGACGCTTAGGATCAGAAAATCTGCTTCCGATAGACCTGGAAATAGAATGAACCTCCCATCGTAGGAGAGCTGAACAAAGAAGTATGGAGGAGCGAGATGCCTCTTTGGTGAACTTAGGTAGTTGACCTTTGCGGGATTATGCATCCCCCAGTTCTAGAGGGTATTGGCAGAGTATAGCTGGACCGTCCATCACAATAAATAATTTTGAATTAAAACTTGCACTCATACACATGGTCCAGCAAAGCCAATTTGGAGGAGCTGCAACTGAAGACCCGAATCAGCACCTAGAAATTTTTTTAGAGATATGCTCGACATTGAAATTCAATAGAGTACCCACCGATGCGATCTGTCTGAGCCTCTTCCCGTTCTCACTACGGGACAAGGCGAAGACATGGCTACACTCCCTTCCTTCAGGAAGCATCACCACATGGGAGCAATGCGAGCAACAATTCTTCCCACCAAGTAAGACTTCTCTCATGAATAAATTCTTCCCACCAAGTAAGACTTCTCACATGTGCCACTTGATTACTAGCTTTCGCAAGAAGGAAGGAGAGTCCCTATTTGAAGCCTGGGATCGCTACAAAGGGCTACTCTATCAATGCCCCCATCATAGTCTAGAGAGGTGGCTGGTGATCCACATATTCTATAATGGGATCACGTATGCCACGAAGGTTTCCCTCGATTCTGCTGCAGGAGGAGTGTTAATGAACAAGTCCATCGAGGAAGTGAAAGAGTTGATCGAGGAGGTGCCCCAGAACCACCAGCCGGTAGATATGTTATTAACCCCATTGATCATCTAGCGGTGAGAATGAATGCTCTAAGTAGACGGTTTGACTCCCTAACCCCTGCTTCTAAATGTGCGACCAATTCTTTTAGAGAGGGAGTAGCAACGTATCAAGAGGAATACCATAGAGGGCAGAGCAGCTCTAAGGAGCAAGTTGAGCATGTCAATGCAGTGAGCGAGTACAATCAGAGGCCCAACAACCCATATTTGAGCACATATAATCCCGGATGTGTTGGAACTTCGGCGAGCACTAGAGGGGGGGGGGTGAATGGCGCGTTCGTTCACGTTTGTCTACAACGCTTGTTATGCACAGTGGAAGTAATAATAATGCAATACAAAATACGACAAACACAAACACACAATCAACACAAGATATAACGTGGTTCAGAACCCTAGTTCCTACTCCATGGATCGAGCTTAAGTGAGCTCTAGTGATGTACACACCACCACTAATCAATAAACTCCTTCTCGATAACACGTCAGAGGTGGAGAAATCTCGTAAAAATGATTACAACAGTATTACAATGAAATACAAGCAATTACAAGAAAAACAAGTAAAGAAAACTTTATAAATGATCTTTTGAATGCTTGCTTGTTTGGTTGCTTGGGCTGCACTTGAAGACCCTAAATTGCACTAACAAATCACTCCAAATCGCCCTAAGAACCATTGCCAAAAACACTACAACAAAAATGCTAAAAGACAACACCTCAAAGACAACGGTTTTAGGAGAAATCGTTGTCTTTTTGTTAAAAGACAACGGTTTTTGACAAAACCGT
The DNA here is from genome assembly GCA_025175895.1 of Wurfbainia villosa. Taxonomy (NCBI): domain Eukaryota; kingdom Viridiplantae; phylum Streptophyta; class Magnoliopsida; order Zingiberales; family Zingiberaceae; genus Wurfbainia; species Wurfbainia villosa. The sequence goes on from CM046005.1 coordinate 6,480,296, forward strand.
TGTCTTTGAGCGCCCATATAACACAAAAGACAACGGTTTGACAGTATCCGTTGTCGTTGAGCATTTTTTTTTAAATCAACAACACATTTTACAACGGTTTTCCAGAACTGTTGTCGTTAAGTTTTTTTTTATCTTAACAACAGTTGGGACAACGGTGCAATCAACCGTTGTCAATGAGAATTTTTTTGTTGTCGTTGTGATAATATTACAACGGTTTTAAACCATTGTCAATGAAATTTTAAAAGTTTATAATACTATTAATACTATTTTATTATTATAATACAACGGTGAAATTATTTTTTTAATTATTAATACTATTTTTTTTAAATTATTGGAAATAAGTTTTTTTTTAAAAAAAAATATAAATATATACGTTTACAACAATATATTTAAAAGTTTATATATATATTTTTTAAAAGTTGTTATATATATTTAAAAATTTGTTAGGTTAAATAAATCTTCCCTAAACTTTTCTGTCGTTCTTACTTTCCGAAAACCTCCGCGGTTCCTACTTCCCAAAAAACCTCCCCCGTTCTTGTACTATGTAGATCTCCGTGAAGACGCTGACGGGGTGGATGATCATTCTTGAGGTGGAGTCCCCGGACACCATCGATAATGTGAAATCGAAGATCCAGGACAAGGAGGGCTTCCCCCTCACTACAACAAATATGACTTTCCACAGCACGTTATCAACAGCGCGCAATTGTAGCACGCTGTTAATAATAGTTTTTACAGTACACTCAATTTTGTACGCTGTGGATAATATTATATTTTTGCAAACAACAACATGCAAAAATAATACGCTGTCAATACTCATTTTAACAGTGTACAGTGCACACTGTTAATATTAAATAATAACAACATATATTTTGCGCACTGTTAAAAATTTTATTATAAAAAATTAAATTTTTCACAGCGCACCAATCATGTATGCTACAGATAATATTAACAACGTGCATTTTGCACGTTGTTAAAAGTCTCCCTATAAAAAATTAAATTTTTTGTAGCACGCCAATCAAGTGCACTGCGGATATTACAATATTTGTTAATATGAAATAATAACGGCGTACAATTTGCACGCCGTTAAAAGTATCATTATAAAAAATTAAATTTTTCACAGCGTGTCAATTAAGCGTGCTACGGATAATACTAAACTTGTTAATATGAAATAATAATAACGTACAATTTTACGTCATTAAAAATTTTATTATAAAAATATAAATTATTCATAGCATATCAATTAAGTATGGTGTGGATAATAATTAAATTTATTAATATTATTTACAGGGTGCAATATTGTAGACTGGTAATGTTAAAAATTAATTATTCTCAGTGAATGTACGCTGTTAAAATGCCTGACCAATCCTATTTTGCGTATTTATGTCTGTCTTTCTAGGTCTTTTTTTCTCGCTGCAGCGCTCCTTCGCCGCACATTCGACCCACCCTCTGCCCCTGGCCCCTTGTAGTGCGGTCGCGACAAACTCCTCACCAAAGCCCCACGAGAAGCTCCTCAGTGAAGCGCCTTCACGATGGGCTTGAGCATTCCCTCGAGCATCTCCTTCGTCTAGGGCAAATAGACCTCAACACGGCATTCGCCCCCGACAGATGAGCACACCGTATCGATGGTGCATAGAGACATTCTGGTCGACGACATGGTCCTAGCGGTGGGGGTCGCGGAGGTGGGTAGGGGGAGACACAGCGAGAGGGAGGAGGGCTCCTCCGCGGAGGCGAGGGAGGTCGCTATCTGGCAGAGAGATTTGGCATAGGAGGAGGCTGAGAGATTAAGGAACATCATGCGATGGCAGCGGAAGGAGTTGAAGGCTCGGATGGATTGGGTCACACGACAGGAATCTGAGTAGAAGAGGATGCTTGACGAGAGATCGAATGCAAGGTAAGGATTGCTCTTATGCTATTTGAAGCAAATGATGATATGGAAAGAAAAAGGGAAAAAAAAATGATCTCTTGACTCTATGGTCTTGATTGATTTTTATGCTCGAGCATCAAGTAGTCTTGTAGGTTTTCCCATCATAGGTTACATTCACATCTGCAAAATTTTAGCTTCATGCATTTGTAAGTCACCGCACAATTTAATTGTTGATTTACTGTGTTTTAATGATCGGGCACAAATAGGTGATCTTGGAAGCATATGACCAACAATGTGATGAGGCATCAAAGATATTCGCTATCAAAGGTGGCTTCATCACTATGTTGATCAAGCAAGGGATGTCCGTAGGTTGATTAACAAAGAAGTTACTAATGAGCTCCATGCTCCTGGTGAGAAAGTAGTTTTATTGCCGTAGTGGTAACAATGATGTTATCACTCTGGTGAATGTCATAATAGTTTATATAATACTTTGTTCATGAATTTTCATTATTATATATCTCCTGCAATTTTACAATGCTTGTTATGGATCGTTTTATTGGTGCAGATTTGTTTTTTAGAATAACTGATTTATTCTTGTAATCAATCTGACACATCTGGTTATTTAAAACCATGGATCATATAATTATCTATTCCAAACTACTTGATCTATTGGCACAAGTAACATTCTAAACCAAGGGTTGTGTTCCTACAAAGATACAAAACCTATTCCATTAGCACAACAAATTGAATTTCCACAGCTCAAGAAGAACATGCTTGATTCTGCAAAGCATTACAGAAAGAAGATGCCATTTAAGAAGGAGACAGGGAGATCCTGCAACACTATGTCGATGAATTTATTGATTTATAGAATTTCATGCAAATATCTTTATTGAATGTTCTGTTATTTTGTAAAAAGAAACAAAAATGCAAGTTATGATTTCATTTTTTAATAAAAGTCCATCATACTGTGAAACATTTACTACAAAATTGTGATTGGTCAGAAAACATCACAAGCTGGTTTGTTGATAGCCTTTGATCGACTTTGATTTGACTTCAATTTTGAACGACCATTGTCTCAAGAGAAGTTGATTTAGTCTTCATAAAGTCTGGTTAGGGTTGTAAAGCACAAGAATAAGAAGGTCAATCACGCCGTCCTTCAGTTCTACAAGGTAGACACCGCCGCTGATCTAGCTTCACCTTGTCAAGCTTGCCATTGTTATTTTTTGTTCAAACTAGGATTTAGTCTTCATAATGTCTTGTTATTGTTTCTATTTTAGTCTTAGTCTTCTCTCTGCAGATCTCCCGTCGAGGCCAATCAACTACCCTGGTCGGGAATACTTGAGTTATATTGGTGGGGAAGATGCTAAGAGGAATCTTCTAAATGACTTTCATGTTCTTGACTTGCTATCCATGACATGGAAAAATGTCCATTACTCCATGTAAGATAGTGTTATTTTCATGTTCTTTCAACATATTTGTAGCAGCTATTTATATTACCAAATATAAAAGCACATGCTATTTGTTAGCATTTATTTCCATTGAGTTTCATAACTATTGGTATTTTTTATGATTACCAAATATATACAACACCTTGTAGTTTATTTTGAACACTTCCATATTAGCTGATTATGTCTATATTTGTGTATGTTCGTTTCATAGTCATAATGGGAAATATTTTTATGCATTCTGGCAGATATAAAAGTTATATTGATGCTGAAATCTAGCAAAGAGCTATTAAATATTTTGCACTTTGTAGGAAAGGGAAAGCTTTAGTGTATGTATTTCTAAAATGGTAGGTAGATTTTTGGGTGCTATTTATATTGGTTATATTCAGTTAGATGATTTTGAAACATGTTTACGTTACCATCATTTTCAAATTGTATTTTATAAATTTTTTACATCCTACATATATTAAAAGTGCTTAATATATTAATTTCTCATTGTGCTTTACCTCCGAGTGATGCAATAGTTTGAACTATGATTGCGTGATTGATATTTTATCTAGGTCTTTCATAATGTTTTATGGATGATTGCAATATCTTCACTATCTTAGGTCTTTCATCATATAACATATTGTTGTTTTTTACTTTTTTGTAATAACCTTGATAGACATATATTTTCTCTTGAAGTTATACTTTGGGATTTGCAAATTGTCGATGCATTCTAAAATGTGCTATTTATATCAAAACCAATTCAGGTAGGGACAAACCCTGACACAAAACAAATATTGCTGCCTTAGTTTACCCTTAATTCTACTTGCCAATCAAATATATAGTTATCAATGTTTGAATAGAACTAAAATGCATAATGAAAAATTGAAGGTTAAGCTTCGTAATTGAAGCTCTACAGATTTTAGGTTAGAAATCATCTAGAGTTCTTCAATGTCAATGTAAATTGAAGTATTGCTGTTCAACGTATTTGGATTTCATTGTAAGCCCATTCTATAAATATGTTATCATTTCTCATATAGAATCATAATGACTAGTTGACATTATAGTTGAATAAACATATTTAATTGTAAATTATCAACTTGATTCTGACTTGTAAATTCTTGTAATTCTGCATTGGAAACTCATCCAATTAATTTCTTAATATATACCATATTTTAGTAATTATGAATTTAATGATCTCTAATGCATTCACAGAAGCTCTTTTGAAGAAATTCAAGAATATGGAGGAAGTATCAAAACAATAGGATAGCGATACCATAAAAGATTTGGGCCATTGTAGAAGGTAGTATGTTTTGGTGTTTGTTCAACTATGCGATACTAATGATTAGGGTAGATTTTTGCAAAATTTCAATCTAATTGGCATGTTGATTTTGAAATTTCTTTAAACAAAATTTTAGTGTATTTGGGCATTAGGTTGCTTTTGCTTTGCTCTCTTCAAGATAAACATGTACCATGGCAACTCAATGTCTTCATGGAATAGGCCAATGGAAATTTTTGGATCTCTTGGACACTCATAAACTTACAGTTCATTTGTTGTTATCAATTAGGAATTTGGATGTCATGGAGTGGAAATCATTGAATCTTCAAATTGAAAAGCAAGGACTATTGTTGATGCATCAGTCAAGGTATTTTGATGTTTTAATGTGCCAGTGTTCCTTCATTATATCTTTTTTTTTTTGGGAATAGCTTGACTTACATATTGTATCATTTAGATGTTTGTCCAGTTTCAATCAAACTATTTTTTATGTGTGGCCTAGCGATAAGGTTTCCTTTCAAGTTTCTACTAATATCTACACTACAAATAAATTCTTCATCTTCGATTTGTTTCGCATGCAATGTGTTTACTTATTTTTTTTCTTTAATCCATTACATTGTAAAGATGGCCATTTAGATGACTCTAAAGTTTCCACAATTGAAAGGCTTGCAATCACCATGGATAGATTAAGAGAGATTAAGATTGAGGGGATGGAGAAGGTAAACATGGCATTGAGTACAGTCATCTTTTAAATTTACAATAATATGAGCCCATACTAGTATTTTACCGCTTTAACATTTTTCATGTACAATGTTAAAACTACGGAATTTGATGGATATGCTTATTGAAGAGCAACATCATTTTCAGAACATTCGCATTGCCACCGCTTCAAGAAGCATGTGTCGATGCCAATACACTCGCGAATTTTCATAGTATCCAACTTGTGGATCGCTTAGTCCGCTCAATGCGTATTTTGTTTTACGATATATGAGAGAGATAATTGAAGGCGCCGCATCCTTTGACAAGTCTTCCCTACGATCAATAGTAATATTAGATATATTTTCAAATTTTCTTATTGATACCATAGCGTTTAATTACATTTTCATTTTTTCACATGCAGTTCGCAAATTCTGTGATAGCTGCAAAGGAAATTGATGAAGTACGTTCGGAGTGGGCTGATTGCATACAAGATCACATATCTGATGATTAGGAGAGATTTAAGTGTACATACATCTTTTGGTTACATTCTATAAGTGTTTTGCTATGCAAATACTTTTGGTGCATATGATGTATAGTTGTTTTGCCACAGTACTTTTTAATATATATCGGTAAAAGTGATCATTTAAAATGTAATGTGACCTTGTACTTTACATTGCTACAAGTGCGAGTGTATATATGTGTTTTCTATAATTCTTTTTGATGTTGTATGATTTATATTAAAAATGCAACACTATAAATCTACAACGGTTTATTATGTTATAGAGTAACCGTTGAGAAATGACAACGCTGAAAAACCGTTGTCTATGAGCAAAAAAAATCCGTGGTAAATCGGGGGTCGGTCAAAGACAACGGTGAAAAACCGTTGTAGATTTAAGGAAAAGACAACGGTGAAAAACCGTTGTCTATTAGAAAAAAAATTCGTGGTAAATCGCCCCGTTGTGAATAGTGGTTTGGTCAAAGACAACGGTTAAAAACCGTTGTCTTATCTTTGAAACGACAATGGTTTTTCACCGTTGTCTTTGCCTGAACCACTTTTCACAACGGGTCAATTTACCACGGAATTTTTTACCAATAGACAACGGTTTTTCACCGTTGTCTTTGCCCGAACCACTTTCCACAACAGGTCGATTAACCACAGATTTTTTGGCTAATAGACAACGGTTTTTCACCGTTGTCTATTCGATTTTTTGTTGTAGTGAAACCTCCCCTTCGAGCTTCCTTTAAAGCTGCAACTCGGGCTGATTTTCGCCTAGTAGTCGACTGCTCTTGTAGTTGTTATCTCACAACGACATAATCCACGTTGGAAAGGTTCCAACGGATACCTAACAGTCAACTGATCAGACCCATCAGTCGACTACTCATAGCCTCCAATCGACTGCCAAACCCTAGCAGTCGACTCGAAAACATTCTGTGTCCGTGTCCTCAACTAGCAGTCGACTGCTCAGCCAGTCGACTGCCAAACGCTGTCAGTCGATTACCAAGGCCATGCGGCCGCAGTCGAATGCTAGTCGGCTACCATCAGTCGACTGGTCATAATCCCAGTCGACTGCTCAGAGTCGACTCAATTGCCAAGTGTCAAAACACTAGACCAGTCGACTGGTACATAACCCCAGTCGACTGCTACACCTCAACTATGAGATTTACCCCAAGTATGATGCTCTCATACTTGCTAGACCACCCTTAGCCTAGACCTAAACCTTCTAGCCACCTCCATCAGCCTCACACCTATCGGATCCCTCCAAGTCATCCATGACTTATTCATCCATACACTAGCCTTCAGATGATTCTTGTTGGGGGATCGGTACGGCCGGCTAGAGGGGGGTGAATAGCCCTTTTCGGTTGGATGCCGGTATTTGCTCGTCTACAAAACTAATTAGTGCAAGCGGAAGACTAATAAAGACAAGCAAATAGAAATTACAAGAAAGCAAACGCTAACAAGAAGATGTAACGTGGTTCACGGCTATGCCGCTAATCCACGGTCCGATTCGTCCACGGTGAATCACTCCGCAATCTATCCACTAGATCTCTCCTTTGCACAAAGCTAGGTGGAGGTAACCTCTTTATACAAAAACACTCCTCTTACAAATATAATGGAAATAAGCTTGAGTAAGAGGATGGAAAGCTTTAGGGAACTTTGGGAGAGTATTAGAGCATAAGCATTAACCTCCCAAGGCCCCATCCCCTTCCTTTTTATAGAGGAAGAGGGTTTCTTCCCGTTGACACAGGATCAGTCGACTGATGCCCTTGATCAGTCGACTGATCCCATAGCCGTTGCCCAATAACGATCGCTTTCCACATTGGATTCCATCCAACGGTATTGGCATCAGTCGACTGATGGCACCCATCAGTCGACTGATGTCAATCAGTCGAGTGCTCCGCGAGATCGACTCCATTACTGCGTCTGCACGTGTCATCGATCGACTACAGTCCTTGGCGATCGACATCGACATCGATCATGATCGCTAGTCCATGGCAGTCGACTACTTGGGCCAAATTCCCATGAGTCAGACACCAATCGAACCCAATCGACTCAGAGTAGTCGACTGTCATTCCATGGTAGTCGACTGGTGTCGGGAAATTCCATCCGACACTTAGCCAAATGGCCAAGTTTCACTCATGAGCTACTACCCCTTCCCGGGTTACATTCGCTCACTCTCATCCCTCGGAGTCCCTCGCCTTCGAAGTTCTCTTCGTTCGCGGCCACATCCCTCGGTAGCATCAGGCGCATGGCTCTGCAATGCTCCTTCGTGTCTCTTGCCTCAAAGTCTACTTCCTCCGGCTTCACTCCAAGCTCCTCGTCCGGCGGTCCCTCGGATGCTCCAAGCGCACGGCTTCCGCAAAGCTATCCTTCACCGACTCAAGGCCCGAGTCATGAGATGTGAAACTCGCCACGGCTCCATGTGCGAATTACTAAGTCCTGCACGACTTCAACGCACATATCAAATCAACATAACAAACTAACTTAAACCCTTTGCCACACACATCAAAACCTAATCATGGCAAGAGATTGCCCTAACAATCTCCCCCTTTTTGATGTGTGACAATCCGTTTAAGTTAGGAAAAAACATTTGATAAAAATTTCTAAGGAAAGAAAGCATGTAAAAATAAACATGATATAACAACATGCAACTCCCCCTTAATCCATGAAACTCTCTCTTAAATTTCTCCCCCTATCATAATTAACTTAAACATAATCAATTCTCCCCCTTTGACACCATCAAAAAGATTAACACTAAGTTATAAACTCATGACATCAACTCTAATAGGAGGAAAATTCCAAAAATTGTTTTAAAACCTAAAATCAGCCTTTACTATTCGGAATATCAGGTCACCAGTCGACTGGTTCAGACTACAATGATCGACACGAATTTGTGAAATTCATAAATGCATTAAAAATTCCAAAAAATTCAAAAAATCATGAAATTTGGGGAACATATTTCTTGTAAGTATATATATCAATGAAAAATAGTTTTTCATGAAAAATCATTATATTTTCTGATATTTGCCAAAAATCCAAAAGTTATAAAAATCACTAGGTTTTTGATCACTCTAGTATCAAGTTTACCACCTAGTTTGGCATTCAATTATTTCAAAACATGAACACATAGATTTTAAAGTAAGAAATTGTTTTGAAAACATATGAAATATCCAACCATGATCTTTGGGCAATATGTCTATGAATTAAACATAAGCCTTCCCCATGATTGGTCTATTATTGCTATTTTGACACTTTAAATGACCATCTAAATGCCATAAGTATTAGTGGACATTTGTATTATCCTAACATCTTACCCATGCTAAGTTTTCAATCGAAGTAGCCTATGGTGAGTGTGAGATGCATCCTAGAGGGTATTCGTATATACTTAACCATTATATTCATACAATTCTATCAAGGTTAAGTATCATCCTAACACTCAACATGATCATAAAGATATATATGGCTTAATTTCACATTATGATCATGAAACTCATGTATTCATTGAATTGTTATCATGCATTGGGTATTATATCATGATAATAAGCAAAATATCACCTAAGGCATGATTTAAACCCTATTTCTCATGATGACGTGCAAAATCTCAAAATCATAAATCATGATTGCAAACATACATAGCAATTACATTAATCATCATGATCTAAGCATTATTAACTATTTCTAGGCACGTTATCATCACCTAACACTATTTAAAAATGTTGTCCCGCCATCCTAAGTCAACCAAAATATGATATAGGTCAATTGCATATGGTTGACTACCCTAGGGTTATCCTAACCCTTAAGGATGGATTTTGGAACCCAAAATAAGTTCTTGCCTATGGGGTTCACTAGATACTCCTTAGGAATCCATTTCCTAGCTATTACTTTCTTCTTATCTTGTCTCCTAGCAATTAGACATTTATAGGCCTTTTCATTTTTCTTTTCTTTATATCCAAGGCCTTTTTTATTAAAGCTAGCTCTTTGTCTCCCTATGATCATGTTCAAGGTGTTTGAGCCAATAGTGAATTTTTCTAGGGCTTTTGTCAAATAATCTACCTTTTCCCTTAAAGCCCTATTTTCTTCTATGCATGCATCATTAACATTAAATGACATATATTCATGTGAGCATGCATCATCATGGCAAGAAGAAATATTATCATCATTTAAGCATGCTTTTTCTAGTTTATTTTCTAAGTCCTTAATTTGATCTAGCATGCTTTTGTTCTTCTTCTTAGCTCTAAATAAATCCCTAGTTAAGCTAGAAACCATGGAAACTATTTTCTTAGGAGTTAGATTCGTTACCATAGCTTCCATGTCCTCTTCTTCTTCTTCGGATGAGGAGGATGTAGAGGCTCCCCCTTCACTTGAGCTCTCTCCACTTGAGCTTGATTCTTCATTTTCGGTGGAGGAGCAATCCAAGTCATCGAAAGCCATCAATGCAAGGTTGGAGTAGACATGCTCTTCTTCATCGGATGAGGAAGAGGAAGCAAGGTCATCCCATGTCTTTGCTTTGAATGCCATGGCCTTCCCTTTTTTCTTTTGCCTTCTTTTCTTCTTCCTTTCTCTTGCTCCCCTTCTTCTTCCTCTTTTCTTCTTTCTTTTTCTTCTCTTCCTTACTCTTGTTTAGGAGGGGGCAATTATCCCTTATGTACCCCTCTCCTTGGCAATTGTAGCATATGACCTTCCCCCTAGGTCTTCTTCTCCTATCATGAGATTTATTAAATTGAAAACCTTTTAACGCACGTCTTACCCTCCTTACCATATAGGCTTCTTCGGTGCTATCCATGGAGGAGGAGGAAGACGCTTCGTCATCGGAGGAGGAGGGGATCTCTATCTTCTTCTTCCCCTTGTTTGCTATCAAAGCTACTCCTCTTGAAGTTGGAAACTTTGGCTCTTCTTGTATTCCTTCAAGCCTTGTTTCGTGGAGCTCCATTGTTGAGAAAAACTCCTCCAAGGTACTTACTTCCAAGTTCTTGGAGATGTAAAATGAGTCCACCATGGAGCTCCATCTTAAGGACCGGGGAAAGGCATCTATGGCCTTCATTACCATATCCCGGTTTGATAACTTCTCGCCTACACTTGACAAACCGGTTATAATTTCCTTGAAACGAGAATGTAAGGAAAGTACCTTTTCTCCCTTTTCTAGTTTAATGTTGTTGAGTTGGGAGCGGAAGACATCTCTCCTTGCTAGCTTGGCCTCAGATGTGCCTTCATGGAGTTCTACAAGCTTCTCCTACATCTCTTTGGTGCTAGCACATTCTCCGATCCGGTTGATCTCTTGTTGAGGGAGCACATTGAGAAGATGATGTTTTGCCTTTGAGTTTGCAAGGTGCTCCTCTCTTTGCTTCTTAGTCCAACGTGATTTTTCAATTGGTTCACCCCTTTCATCCCTAGGCAACTCGAAACCATTTTCCATTATAAGCATAATATCAAAATCGGTCTCGAAGAATACCTCCATTCGCTTCTTCCACCAAGCGAATTCCCCTTCGAACTTCGGCGGATGAATGTTCGAGCTGGCCATCTTTTGATGAAGTGCTTGTTGCGGTGGTTAGTCTGGTGACAAACAACCTCGCTCTGATACCACTTGTTGGGGGATCGGTACGGCCGGCTAGAGGGGGGTGAATAGCCCTTTTCGGTTGGATGCCGGTATTTGCTCGTCTACAAAACTAATTAGCGCAAGCGGAAGACTAATAAAGGCAAGCAAATAGAAATTACAAGAAAGCAAACGCTAACAAGAAGATGTAACGTGGTTCACGGCTACGCCGCTAATCCACGGTCCGATTCGTCCACGGTGAATCACTCCGCAATCTATCCACTAGATCTCTCCTTTGCACAAAGCTAGGTGGAGGTAACCTCTTTATACAAAAACACTCCTCTTACAAATATAATGGAAATAAGCTTGAGTAAGAGGATGGAAAGCTTTAGGGAACTTTGGGAGAGTATTAGAGCATAAGCATTAGCCTCCCAAGGCCCCCATCCCCTTCCTTTTTATAGAGGAAGAGGGTTTCTTCCCGTTGACACAGGATCAGTCGACTGATGCCCTTGATCAATCGACTGATCCCGTAGTCGTTTCCCAATAACGGCCGCTTTTCACATTGGATTCCATCCAACGGTATTGGCATCAGTCGACTGATGGCACCCATCAGTCGACTGATGTCAATCAGTCGAGTGCTCCGCGAGATCGACTCCATTCTGTGCCCGTGCAGTGGTCATCACGATCACATCCTTGGCGCGATCGATCAAGCCGATCAGCGATCCATGGCGGTCGCTTGGGCCAATGGCCCATGAGTCAGACACCAATTGAACCCAATCGACTCAGAGCAGTCGACTGCCATTCCATGGCAGTCGACTGGTGTCGGGAAATCCCATCCGACACTTAGCCAAATGACCAAGTTTCACTCATGAGCTACTACCCCTTCCCGGGTTACATTCGCTCACTCTCATCCCTCGAAGTCCCTCGCCTTCGAAGTTCTCTTCGTTCGCGGCTACGTCCCTCGGCAGCATCAGGCGCACGACTCTGCAATGCTCCTTCGCGTCTCTTGCCTCGAAGTCTACTTCCTCCGGCTTCACTCCAAGCTCCTCGTCCGGCGGTCCCTCGGATGCTCCAAGCGCACAACTTCCGCAAAGCTATCCTTCACCGACTCAAGGCCCGAGTCATGAGATGTGAAACTCGCCACGGCTCAATGTGCGAATTACTAAGTCCTGCACGACTTCAATGCACATATCAAATCAATATAACAAACTAACTTAAACCCTTTGCCACACACATCAAAACCTAATCATGGCAAGAGATTGCCCTAACAATTCCATCGACTATTGTCATGCTAAGCTGGTCTACACCACCAAGACATTGGGCTTATGCTGCCAAGATACACGCTTGGACTTTACACCGTCAATCATTGGACTTATGCTACAAAGACTCCACCCTTGGACTTTACGCCGCCAATATCAACCCTTGGACTTCCCAAATGCCAAGTACCTATAACTTGGACTTTCACCGCCAAGACTACAGACTTGGATTTACGTGGCCAAGGTTACACCCTTAGACTTTCCATGCCAACTCATGTTGGACTTTCTAATTGTCAAGACCCATGCTTGGACTTTCCATGCCAAGTACTCAAGACTTAGACTTTCCCATTGCCAAGACCCATGCTTGGACTTTCCATGCCAAGTTTCCCACTTGGACTTCTCCATCATATTGTCAATCACATGTCAATCATATAGTCAACCCATTGTCAAATAATGGTCAACTCATTGTCAAACATTAACATCATAACACTACTCGAGTCAAACTCGAGTTTGGTCAATCGTGACCTGTGTCGATTGCACCAACAATCTTTCCCTTTTTGATGTTTGACAAAAATTAAATACCTTTGAGTTAGAACACTATCTCAAACCGATCCTCCAAATTATCTAAATTGGGAATTCTCACATTCTCCCATCAATTTCCTTCAATTCTCCCACTTTTTGACATACATCAAAAAGGCTCTCCCCAAGGGTGTCAATGTCTCATATCCCAATGAGATCTTATAATCTCTCCCTTGGTCCAAAAATATCTAGGATGCCTTCACTCTTCCTAGTGATAAGTCCCATATCACTAAAGAGAGGCAATACTCACTTCTCCAAAATTTTCAAATTCTCCCCCTCATGAGGAAGAACACATCCATCATCCCATGATATATAACCTCCCCACTAAAGGCTTGCTCCTCCTTGACCATTGCACCAATAATGTCTTTGGAGAGTCCCTAAGCCTATAGGAACACTAACCAATCGAAATTAAGGGCAAAGATTCAACATTGAACTTTTACCTCCCTTAAAATTTGATACACATCCTAAACAATTCTCTTAATCCATATCCAATGGATTTTCACCCTTTATAATGCTTTCTAAATCATACTCTAGGGTTAGGAGCAGTTAGGGTAGCATAACATAGCTGAAACATGGGTTAAACATCCTTGTTTACCCAAAATCAGCTATTGGCAGTCATCTCTGTCAGTCAACAGTCGACTACCCTTGGCGATCATTATCCATGGAATCCGTAAATCAGAGATAGTTTAGCTTGAAATTGTGAAATACATAAGTAATTATACGTAATTTGAAAAATAGTGAAACTTCATACGTATAAAACTTATAATAATCACAATGGGTGAAAAATATTTGAAAAATAAAATACCTATTGAATAGTGAGATTGATATAAAGTTCAAAAACAAAAAAAAACTTCATTGTTTTGAGCCTACTTTGTATCAACTTCATCAATAGTGACTTCTATCAAAAGATAAACTACACTAAGGTTTTCTAAAATGATTTATAAATGGTTTTAAACCCTTAATTTCAATCATGATATATGGACTAAGTATAGATGACTTGTATATTAGCTTTCCTCATGATTTATATATGATATAAGATGAGTTTGAGTTCATCTAGATGCAAGAACTATGAACCTTGAACTCAACTCATTTCCTAGCATCTCACATGTGTCTAGGGTGTATCAATACACACACATATCATTATGATGTGAGATGTGAGTTTTGTTCATCCTAAACTAAGGCCCCTTGCATTTTTCTAAGGCATGTGAATCTCACAAGACCGTGTCCAACCCTCGAAGCTAGAAATTCTAGCTCCCCACACGGTCGTGTGGCACTGGGCAGATTTGATGCGATTAGGGTTTTCGTGGGATTTATGGAGAGCCGACTTCACATCTATAAATAAGAAGTCACGCCCAAACCTTAGGGAGGAGGCCCGATGGCTAGGTCGGGAAGAAGGTGCCCTAAAAAGCACCGGAGACTCGCAACGCAGAGGAAGGAAGCAGCTAGAAGATCCATCCTGACGCTTCGGCACCCTGGAGATCAACCAAGACACGCAAATTGGATAGGACAACGAGTACATTCTTTATTTTCTTGTTCTATCTGCATTGTCAAGGCTTTTCTTAAGATGCCTTGTGTTTATTCTCATTTGTCTATGAAGTAGATACTTCAATTCTAGGATTAGGGAGTAACTTGTGTATGTGGACAAGCTAAATCAAATAGTCATCTCTTTTGATTGTATTTGCAATTGTATGTTTTTGAGTTCGATGAGGATTACATCTTGTTACTATTTATACTGCACATAGGCGATACAAAGGGTGAAAGCCTTCATATAAAAAATCTAGGAGAACCAAGGATAGACCTTGTGGTAATCCTACCTCATGTAATTGTAGAAGATGGAATATGATGGAGTAGGATATGAAATACGATATGCCTCTTCGTATGGATTATTAGGATGTCTTCGTACCACATTAACCTATCTTAGTAGAAGGCCCAAAGTAGGAGAGATTAACTCTAGAAGGGTTGAGGGACCTTAGTGACAGAGGGCTCCCAACGGTATCAACCCCCTGAGCTCTGACGATCTGAAAGGGAAACTTGTTTAGGAATAGGTAGTTCCCGGGAGAAGCAAAAGTTCATCGGACAAATGCATGATGATCCTCTCACAAGATCATAATTAAAGGTCTCAAAAGCATCTAATTGATAGCATGTCCCATGACGCACAAGTGAAACTGAAGTCCTAGAATCCTTTAGAGAACTTCGAACCAACCTTCTCTTCCTCCGAGTGACACCATACTTGAGTTAGGACTACCGTCAGCCTCGTAATCACAACTCTTAGGGTTATAACTCCGAACAACAATATCCATTGGACAAATGGTATTCGAATCTTAGTTTCTATGGGATCGATAATCTTTTATTACTTGACGACATCCATGCACTTGCGGGCGTTGAGTGCGAGCGTGTGCTTCGAGTCCTCGATGACCCTCGTTGACGATTTGAGGTCGCTCTTGCGTGCATAAAGTTTTTGGCGCCATTGTCGGGGACTATTGATTCGATATTGAATCGAAAGTGGATAGTTTGGATCGGACGCTAGATTTATTTTCTTTTTTTATTTTCATTTTATTTCGGTTTACTCAGTTTATATATTTTCTATTTGAATTTAGTTTAGATTAATTTTATTAGTTATATTACATCTTGCTTTAGCTCAATTTTTAGTTTTTCTTCATTTGGTTTAGTGTTTTAGGTTATTTGATTTACTTTTAATAAGTAGTATATATACTCCCGATTGCGTAGCTTGGTTCGTCGTATGCATAGATGCTTAGGATTAGAAATTCTGCTTCCGATAGACCTAGAAATAGAACGAACCTACCATCGCAGAAGAGCTGAACAGAAAAGTATAGAGGAACAAGATGCCCCTTTGGCGAACATAGATAGTCGACCTCTGCGGGATTATGCAGCCCCCAGTGCTAGGGGATATAGGTCGAGTATAGCTGGACCATCAATCACGACTAATAATTTTGAATTAAAACCTGCACTCATCCACATGGTCCATTAGAGCCAATTCGGAGGAGATGGTACTAAAAACTCGAATCGACACCTAGAGATGTTTTTAGAGATATGCTCAACATTGAAATTCAATGGAGTACCCACTGATGTAATCCGTCTGAGCCTCTTCCCATTCTCACTGCGGGATAAGGCGAAGACATGACTACATTCCCTTCCTTTAGGAAGCATCACCACATGGGATCAGTGTGAGCAACAATTCCTAAATAAATTTTTTTCTACCAAGTAAGACTGATCACATGCACCACATGATCACTAGCTTCTGCCAGAAGGAAGGGGAGTCCTTGTTTGAATCCTGGGATCGCTACAAAGGGCTACTCTATCAATACCCCCATCATGGTCTCGAGAGGTGGCTGATGATCCACATATTTTATAATAGGATCGCATATGCCACAAAGGGTTCCCTCAATTCTACTGCAGGAAGAGCGCTAATGAACAAGACCATTGAGGAAGCGGAAGAGTTTATCGAGGAGGTGGCCCCGAACCACCATCAATGGGCTTCCGAGCGGAGTCACCCAAAACTTGCAGTAGGGAGATATACTGTTAACTTCGTGGATCATCTAACAACAAGGATGGATGCACTAAGTAGATGGTTTGACTCTCTAACCCCTGCTTCTATATGTGCGGCCAACTCCTTTAGTGATGGAGTAGTGACATATCAGGAGGACTACTGTGGAGAGCATAGCAGATCCGAGACTCAGGTTGAGCATGTTGATGCGGTGGGCGAGTATAATTAGAGGCCCAATGACCCTTATTCCAGAACATACAACCCTGAATAGAGGAACCACCCAAATTTTTCCTACAAAAGTAATTCGAGAAATTTTCAACAATCGGGAGGATATGGGCAGCAGGGCAACAGGCAGCAACAATTGCCTAAATCTAGACTTGAGTCAATGATTTAAGGCTTCATTTCTACCCAAACAAAGGCCAATGCAGATTTCCAACGATGACATTAAAGATACGAAGAGGCATTGAGGGAGTTGAAGGCCTCTGTCGATGGGCTCACAAGCCACACTAAGATGCTGGAAATGCAAGTGGCTCAAATAGCCAAGACTGTATCACAATCCATGGACAACTCCCCTTACCATCCGAGCAAAACCCGATTAAGGGAGAGGGAGCGTACAAAGAAGTTGCAAGTTAGAAAAGCAAAGTCACTAAGGGGTGTGCAACCATGATCTCAACTTTGCGAAATCAAGCAAAATTCCACCCAAGCTTGAGGACCCTGATGATTTTGTCATACTCTGCATGATCTTTGGGGAGAGTGTCAACGAGGCATTATGTGATTTAGAATCATCCGTTAGTGTCATACCCTATGCGATCTATAGGGAAATGGGACTGAGTGGGTTACAACCAGCTGGCCTGGCCATTCGTATGGCAGATGATATGGTCAAGGAACCAGTTGGCATGCTGATGGACGTACATGTTGTAATAGAGAGTTTTATGATACCCACAAACTTCATTATATTGGACACATGACCGAACTCTCAGAACCCAATCATCTTAGGGAGACCCTTTCTGGCAACTGCAGGAGCACACATAGACGTGAAGGGGCACAAAGTCTCCTTGGAAGTGGATGGCGAGATTATCATATTTAACTTATCAAAGTGTAAGGCTCCATTCTTAGACGAGTATACTTCTTGCAGGATAGCAAATACCCCACTAGAAGATATAGATTCTAAAACGGATGAATGGAGGTTCACGGAGCCACTGGAGCCGAGCTGAGGCAAAGGAGTATGATCGAGCTAAAGACCTTAAACAGGTGCTTCTTGGGAGGCAACCCAAGTTTATTTTATATGTTTTTAATCTTTTTGCATTCATGTGTATAATTTAGACTTTAATTTATGGTCATTAGTGTCTTTGCAAATAGGTTAGAGTCAGAAAGAACTTGCTAGGTAGAAATGGGATTCCTTTTTGAACCCTCAGTGAGAAGCACGGGCGGCCATGTGGATTCCACATGGTTGTGCCCCATGATCAGAAGAGCACATGGCAGGGTGTGTTGAAAGTCTCGGATCGTGATGCACTCCGGGAGAAATCTAGGGTTGCACATGGTCGACCGTGTGAAATTCACACTGTCATGGCAAATCTAGAACTTTTACCAAGCACCCAATAAGAGCACACCTAGTCCATGCCATGAGCCTACACTTGCACCGCCTTCTTTTTCTACCTTTGAGCAGGATGCAGGTACATCGGCTTATGACTTCTCCTAGTTCTGATCGTGCCTTGACGATATTTACGTCGAGCAGCAGACGCAGGGGCAGCGATGGGAGAAGCACAAGACCTATACACGGGCAGAGTTCTAGAATCTACGGGAGCATTTTCAGCGGGTCGAGGAGTTCTACGGCGAGGCCTGAGCTTATTTTCAGGAGGAGGCTGCCTATTGCTAGGAGGTTCAGCAGCACATGCATGATACACAGGTACAGTGGGCTAGGGAGGAGGAGCACAGAGCCTCCGCTGCATCCACCAATTCTCAGATCGACCACATATACATGT
Source organism: Wurfbainia villosa (assembly GCA_025175895.1). NCBI lineage: Eukaryota > Viridiplantae > Streptophyta > Magnoliopsida > Zingiberales > Zingiberaceae > Wurfbainia > Wurfbainia villosa. The sequence goes on from CM046005.1 coordinate 6,498,916, forward strand.
GATATCAGCGGTTGAGCACTAGGTTCTCCCAAGAGGCCGACATGTCGAGACTGTCGGATTTACCCCCTCAACCACTATACTAGAGGTATGGTTCCGTTTAAGTCTGGGGGGAGAACCCCAAATTTTGATATGCCCTTCTTCTAACAGTAGTTCCTTTCTTGACATTTAGGTTTAGTTTTAGATCATTTGCATTTATGTGTCCATGTATAAAGTATTTAGTTTCCTTTTAGCACTTAGTTGTTTACCATTTTAATCTACCTCAGTGATACTTTCAAAATTTTCTTTTTTGCGATTTGTTTCCATGCCAGAGATAGCTTAACTTCATTTATCCTATGATATTTTATTTTTAGTTGATTTGATGGATGTTCTAGATTTTCACTTGTTAGCTTTTATCTTTCACTTACACTTGACAAATATTCTGAGAGGGAGAATCTATTACATACCTAGTTATGATTCATCCCAGTAGTCTAGTACTTTGGAATCTATAGGGGACTCTAAATTTAACATTTTAGTTACTGGAGATGCTCGAATTGCATAAGCCCATTTGGATAAATCAAAATACCAGTGAGCTAGAGAGGAACAAAGTTCCTTGAAAACTATAAAAAGAAAAAAAAGAGAGAAAAAAAGGAAAAAAAAAGAGAGAGTTAAAAACAGTTAGGTGCCCCTTTGAGACTGAGTTAGGTTACTGGGGAAACACCTATCAATTTCTCTCAATATTGAGCACGCCTTTGAAACTTTAAGCTAATTCTAGGGAATGACCCTCGCTTAGGGTAAGTAAGTGCCTAAAAGTCGGAGACCTTAGGAAAGCTATAGGATGATGACTTAACTCACTGTGGAACGAGTATCCCTTAGGAAAAATCTCTTAGCACATGCACAAAAAGCTAACTTAGTGAACTTTTAGAACATATCTATTTGCTTTGATTGAAAATACCACTTGATAGTTTAGTTAACATGCTAGGTATGGGAACAATATTTTTAAATTTTATGGCACTAAGATTTGCTTGAGGACAAGCAAAGATCTAAGTCTGGGGGAATTTATGTGAGCAAAACATATAGGGTTTTAGGAGTAATTTTAGCTCACATCTCATTGCAGTTCATACATATTTCATGCATCTTTTTCTATATTTTGTATTCATTTCCTATTTTCTAGTTCGGAGATATGCTCTTGTTGTTTTTATGTGTAGGAAGGCATTTTGGAGATAAAACGACACACTTTTGGAGCCAAAGGAAGGTTAGCATGCTCTGGCCGTGTTTCTCCCAAAATAGGGACATGCTCCGGAGCAAAAGAAGGCATGCACTGGATAATACAGAGGTGGACATGGCCTGACCGTGTGAATCTCACACGGTTGTGTCCAACCCTCGAAGCCAGAAATTCTAGCGCCCCACACGGCCAGCCGTGTGGATTCCCCATGGTTGTGTGGCGTTGGGCAGATTTGACGCGATTAGGGTTTTCCTGGGATTTTTGGAGAGTCAGCTTCACATCTATAAATAGGAAGAAACACCCAAACCTTAGGGATGAGGCCCAATGGCTAGGATGGAAAGAGGGTGCCCTAAAAAGCACCAGAGACTAGCAACGAGAAGGAAGGAAGCGACTAGAAGATCCATCCCAACGCTTCGGCACCCTGGAGATCAAACAAGACACACAAATTGGATAGGAAAGCGAGTACATTCTTTATTTTCTTGTTCTATTTGCATTGTAATGGCTTTTCTTAAGATGTCTTGTGTTTATTCTTGTTTGTATATGGAGTAGATACTTCAATTCTAGGATTAGAGAGTAACTTGTGTATGTGGACATGCTAGATCAAATAGTCATCTCTTTTGATTCTATTTGCAATTGTGTATTTTTGAGTTCGATGAGGATTACGTCTTGTTTCTATTTATACTGCACATAGGCGATACAAAGGGTGACAACCTTTGTATCAAAAATCTAGGAGAACCAAGGATAGACCTTGTGGTCATCCTACCTCCCATAATTGTAGAAGATGGAATATGATGGAGTAGGATATGAAATACGACCTGCCTCTTCGTAGGGATTATTAGGACATCCTCGTACCTCATTAACCTATCTTATCAGAAGGCCCAAAGTAGGAGAGATTAACTTTAGAAGGGTTGAGGGACCTTAGTGATAGAGGGCTCCCAACGGTATCAACCCCCTGAGCTCTGACGATTTGAAAGGGAAACTTGGTTAGGAATAGGTAGTTCCCAGTAGAAACAAAAGTTCATCGGGCAAATACATGATGATCCTCTCACAAGATCATAATTAGAGGTCTCAAAAGCATCTAATTGATAACATGTCCCATGATGCACAAGTGAAACCGAAGTTCTAGAATCCTTTAGAGAACTTTGAACCAACCTTTTCTTCCTCTGAGTGACACCATACTTGAGTTAGGACTACCGTCAGCCTCGCAATCACAACTCTTAGGGTTATAACTCCGAACAACATATGCACTGGACAAACGGTATTCGAATCTCAGTCTCTGTGGGATCGATAATCTTTTATTACTTGACAACATCCATGAACTTACGAGCATTGAGTGCGAGCACACGCTTTGAGTCCTCAACAACCCTCGTCGATGATTTGAGGTCACTCTCGTGTGCATCAAGTTTTTGGCACCGTTGTCGGAGACTGTTGATTCGATATTGAATCGAAAGTGGATAGTTTTGATCGGACCTAGGCTAGATTTGTTTTCTTGTTTTATTTTCATTTTATTTCAGTTTACTCAGTTTAGATTTTTTCTATTTGAATTTAGTTTAGATTAATTTTAATAGTTATATTACATCTTGCTGTTAGTGAAAGCCCTAGAGCCAATCATATGATGATTGTTGTATGGACTTTATTGTATCATATTCCTATTTATAAAGGCATGGTTATTATATTTACTTGTATTGGTGCCAAATAACTAAATATAATAATGTCCTTGAGTAGTAGGTTCTTATCTATATCAATCGATTGGTTGAATCGATAATGAGATGATATAGAGAACACTACTCTTAATCATTCCTAGTCGAGTATTAACATTCAGGGACAATGTTAATGCGTAGAGACTAGCATGTAGGTCAACAAGATGACTTGATCTCACAAGTCATGGATATGAGATATCAAGTTGACACATGGGTATGCATTGGAGAATGTATACCGAATGACCCGCCATGAGAAAGTATCATGGATCGTTATATGAGTGTCATATACTTTCTCATGTGGCTATTAGTATGACTATTAATCCTTAGACCTGAAGTCACCATGGTTCCCTACATAATGAATTGCATACTTTGGTTTTCACAAACGCGTCACCCGTAAATGGGTGGACTATAAAGGCGACATCGGGTATGTAACGAATTATGCGGAGGGATGTGAGTGATGTAGATGGGATCTATCCCTCCTATATGACGGGGGTGACATCGATATTCTTGATAGAGTGAGACCACGAAGTGCATGGCCATGCCCAAATGAGTCAATATGAGATATTGAGCTCATTTGATTAGAGTGAGTCTACTTGGAGTTCAAGATTTAGATTGTACCGAGGATGACACGGTCTATGCCTCGATTGGTCAATCTAGATGTCAAGGATAGAGGGACATTGTCACATATTGTGAGAGTCACAATTAGTAGTCACAAAGGTGATGTTGGAGCTCAACATTCTTGTAACTTGGGTAGCAATGATGTGTTGCTAGATACCGCTCATTGCTTATGTTCCTAAATCGGTTTAGGGACATTGCCAACGTTACAAGAACCTATAGGGTCACACACATGAGAGCAATTAGATGGAGATTAGGTTCATATGATGAACCATGAGGATTAGGTTCATGGGATGAACCAAATTGGATTAAGAGTAATCCAAATTAGACTAATTGAGTTAGACTCAAGTTGATTCAAGTGTTGAATGAGTCTAATTGAGATTTGATTCATCAAATCAATTTAAATTAATGAATAGAGATTCATTATATTAAATTGACTTGAGTCAAGTGGTTAGATTTGATCAACCATGGGAGATTAGAGGTCAAGTTTGACTTGACTTGAGAGGGAAGTTGAAAGGTCAAGTTTGACTTGACCAAATGCCATGTCATGATGATGACTAGGCATGGCCGGCCAATGATGATGCTCCACATCATCATTGACTTGGTCAATTAGTGCCACATCATGAGGGAGACCAAGGGTCATGGGAGTTACATGCATGCATGTAACTCCCCCTCCATGAAGTGGCCGGCCACCATTTGGGGGTTATGTGAGTGAAAATTCATTTTGTGAGTAATCACTCATTACTTCATCTTCTTCCTTGGGAATTTTCCTCTCAAGCTCTCCCTCTCCTTCCTCTCTTTGGCCGAACCAACCAAGGAGTGCTAGCACACTCAAGGTTGAGTTTTCTTCCACCTATTGCTTGTGTGGATACCATAGAGGAGTGTGCACTTGACACTTCTCGAGTTCCGACTTGATTTAGCGGGATTTGGCGAAGGGCATCGCATCAAGGGTAACATCCTTATCTCTTAGTTCTAAGGTAGATCTAGAGGATTTTGTAAGCACATACATGTAATTAGTTTTAATACTTCTTCGCACGGATCCGTGGCCGGGACTTCCGGGGTTTCCGCAACGCAAAAAGCGGTTTTTGCGGCCCGGAAAAGCCCAACAGTGGTATCAGAGCCACGTGCGAAGCATGTATGTGTTTCGTTTTTGTATTTTTATATTAGATATAAAATTATAGATTTTATGTTTCTGTAAATTTCCTAATTTTATAGAATTTTTGGGTATTTTTCTCGTAGAGTCGAAGCAACGAGTGTTGGGACACTCGGAGGCTTCAACCGTCGAGAAAAACTCTCCGAATCGGCGAGTTCTCGCTTTAGGGTTTTGGGACAGCGACTTAAGTCGGTGTAGGATCGTAGGGACACTTTCGCGAAGTTTATTTTATAGTAGGGCGCTGCCCTATCCCGAAAGGGCCATGTCCCGCGATCGCGCTTAAACCGCTTAATGCGGACTGCTTTAGAGATGACTCATAAATTCGAAATAAATTAGGAAAAATTATAGAAATTTTCTGTAAAAATACATAATTTTGAATTATGTATGATTCTGTGATTGTCATGGCCCAATAACCCAATAGGATTGGATTATGTGTGTTGTAATTCATAATACGGCCTGCGTGCCGTTTTGTGGTTGTGCGTGTTGTAAAATGTTTGCGACCTGCGCGTCGCACCTCTTCTTTTAATATTCTAGTTGTAAATAGTTTTAGACTCGAATGTAACTCGAGTTTCGTATTTGTAATGTACAAAAATGGAGCGGTGGAAAGTCCACTTGAAGACGAGCTTACGAGAAGGGTGACGACGACACATGGCGGTCAAAGGAAGCGCTTGGAGAAGCCGCTAGCCTTAGGTTGACCGTCCGATCTTCTCATTGGCTTGAGAAGATCGTAGTAGGGCCATGACTATATCACATTTAATTATATATATATATATGTTGATATATATATATTTAATTGATTTATGCTTGTATGTATGTGATGCATGCTAGTGAAAAAAAAATGCTTGTATGTATATGATGCATGCTAGGTTAATTTTCTTGTATGTATATGATGCATGCTAGAATAATGAATGTATGTATATGATGCATGCTAATATAGGATAATAAAGGCCTAAATGCGTATAAGATACACATTACGATTAGATTAGATCATAATCGAATCAACTCGAAAATGCCTACCGAGCCTTGATACCCATCACTACCTCGATCATTTGTTGTTGTTGAATCTGCCAAAGCAGAGCAATGCATATTATCTTGGTAGGGTGCGGAGGGACAATCTTGGTCCCGCCTATCACGCTTGGGTTAGAGTAAGCTCAATTAGATTGAGCAAAACTAGTTAACTCAATTGGATCGAGTAGAACTATAGGCATATTCCAATCGTTGGAAAGATAGGTTAAGATCGCATTTAAACTAAATCTTGGGCGATTTAGCCAAAGCTAACTCAAGGTCTTTTGTAAATGTGGGTCTTAATCCTATAAACAAGAGTTGCATAGAGATGTAATCGGTAATGTGTTACCCACCGATCGTACTAAGTCTTGGGCGATTTAGCCAAAGCTAACTCAAGGCTTAGTATGATGTGGATCTTGTCCCACAAGAATTATAGCTAGTTTGTATGAATCAAGTAAATGTGGTTTGACCACATCCATAACTCGATTCTATAAAATTCCTATAATTCAGTGGGAGCATCATTTGATTAAAGGCCTAATTAAATGATAAAAGGAATATGATATTAATTCTCTGCATTGTATGTTGTAGATTACTATGTCAAACAACACGAACACTCTCTCTCTCTGCGATTTGTCCTTGAGAAGGACAAGCTCAATGGAGCAAATTTCCTGGACTGGTACAGGAACCTGAGAATTGTTCTCACCCAAGAAAGGAAGCTGTACGTCCTGGAGCAGCCCATTCCAGAGGCACCTCCTGCCACTGCCTCGCGAGCTGACAAAGATGCTTACAAGAAGCATCAAGATGATGCATTAGATGTGTCATGTCTAATGCTCGCGACCATGAACTCTGAGCTTCAGAAGCAACATGAGTTCATGAATGCTTATGATATGGTTGGACATCTTCGTCAACTATATCAAGGACAAGCTAGGCATGAGAGATATGAAGTCTCTAAAGCACTATTTGGGTCTAAAATGCAAGAAGGGACTCCTGTAGGTTCATATGTACTCAAGATGATTGGGTACGTAGAAAACCTACAAAGGCTGGGATTCCCACTTGGCCAAGAGCTGGCCACTGACCTAATCTTGCAATCTTTGCCAAGAGCCTTCGATCAATTTGTCATGAATTATAACATGAATGAAATTGATAAGCCATTACAAATGCTCAAAGATGTTGAGAACTGCAGAGCTTAACCTTAAGAAGGGTAAATCTGACACCATTTTGATGGTGCAGAAAAAGAAAGGCAAGGGCAAGCCTAAAGGTAAGGGAAAGTCCCAAGCCAAGGGCAAAGGCAAAGAACTTAAACCCAAAGGAGGGGTAGCCAAGGAAGGGGCTTGCTTCTTCTGCAAGGAAGCAGGACATTGGAAGCGTAACTGCAAGGCATACCTGGAAGATCTTAAGAAGAAGAGAAGTGAGACTTCTACTTCAGGTATAAATGTTATAGAAGTCAATCTATCTATTTCTTCATCATGGGTATTAGATACCGGATGTGCATCTCACATTTGTACCAATGCTGAAATAGCAGGGCATTGACAAAGGGCGAGGTGGACCTACGAGTAGGCAATGGAGCAAGGGTTGCTGCTGTTGCTGTAGGAACTTATGATCTATCTCTGCCCTCTGGGCTTGTACTAGAATTAGATGAATGTTGTTATATGCCTGCTTTAACTAAGTACATCATTTCAGTTTCTTGTTTGGACAAGAAAGGTTTTTCATTTATAATAAAGAACAAATGTTGTTCAGTTTATTTAAATGATATGTTCTATTGTAGTGCACCTCTAATGAACGGACTCTACTTTCTAGACTTAGAGAGCCCTATCTATAACATAAGTACCAAGAGGTTCAAGTCAAATGAGTTGAACCAAACCTATCTCGCATTGTCGCAGGTCATATAAATGAGAGTCGCTTATCTCCCCATAAGGATGGGCTGTTAGACTCATTTGATTTTGAATCATATGAGACATGCGAGTCTTGCCTTTTAGGCAAGATGACCAAGACTCCCTTTAGTGGACATAGCGAAAGAGCAACAGATTTGTTGGGATTTATACATAGTGATGTATGTGGTCCTTTCAATGTTGCTGCTAGAGGTGGTTACAGGTACTTCATTACATTTACTGATGACTTCAGTAGATATGGTTATGTGTATCTTATGACACATAAATCTGAATCCTTTGAAAAGTTCAAAGAATTCAAGAATGAAGTACAAAACCAGCTTGGCAAGAGTATTAAGATACTTCGATCAGATCGAGGTGGTGAATACCTTGGCCATGAGTTTCGTGACTATCTAACTGAGTGTGGGATTCTATCCCAACTCACTCCTCCTGGAACACCACAGTGGAATGGTGTATCCGAAAGGAGGAATCGTACCCTATTGGATATGGTACGATCTATGATGAGTCACACAGATCTTCCTATATCCTTTTGGGGATATGCTCGACAGCAGCCTTTACCCTTAACCGTGTACCATCCAAGGTCGTGGTAAAGACACCATATACGATATGGACGGGGAAAAATCCCAAGATGTCTTTTATGAGGATTTGGGGTTGTGAGGCTTACGCTCGACGCCAAGTCTCGCATAAACCGGGACCCAAATCCGATAGGTGCTATTTTGTTGGATATCCCAAGGATACAAAGGGATATTACTTCTACATTCCAAGACAAAGTGTTTGTGGCGAAAGACGGGGTTTTTCTAGAAAGGGATTTTGTTTCTAGAAAAACTAGTGGGAGTACCTTCGATCTTGAAGAAATTCAAGATAAGGACCATAAGCATCGAGGCCTTGATGGAGGTTGAACAGAACCACAAAGTGTTGTGGGTGAAGAGGTTGTTGCACAAAGAGTTGTGGAACAACCACTGCTCAAGTAGACCTACCTCTTCGCAGTCCGATAGGGTACGCCGTCACCGAGAGATACTCATTTCTCTTGTCGACCATGATGACGTTATGCTCATTGAGAATGAGCCTACCTCCTATCGTAAGTCAGAATGAGCCCAGATTTCGAGAAATGGCTAGACGCCATGAGATCCGAGATGGAATCCATGTACACTAACCAAGTATGGACTTTGGTTGATCCACCAAGGGTCAAACCCATTGGGTGTAAGTGGGTCTTTAGGAGAAAGACCGACATGGATGGACTTACGCATACCTATAAGGGCCGATTGGTGGCTAAAGGTTTCAAGCAAATTCATGGTATTGACTATGATGAAACCTTTTCTCCAAAGGCGATGTTTAAGTCCATTCGGATCTTGCTTGCTATTGCAAAGATACCATGATTATGAGATCTGCAGATGGATGTCAAAACCGCGTTCGAATGGAAACTTACTCGAGGATGTGTACATGACACAACCTCGAGGGTTTTGTAGATCCACAAAGATATCGGGAAGGTATGCAAGCTGCAAAGGTCCATTTATGGGCTAAAGCAAGCTTCTGGAGTTGGAATCTTCGATTCGATGATGCGATCAAGCTTTGGTTTCATCAAGAATGAAGATGAACCCCGTGTCTACAAGAGGGTTAATGGGAACAGTTGTGTTCCTTGTGTTGTATGTGGATGACATACTACTCATTGGGAATGACATCCCTTCGCTACCGTGAAGACTTGGCCGGGACGCGTGCTTCTCAATGAAGGACTTAGGTGAAGCAGCCTGTATTCTTGGCATCAAGATCTATAGAGATAGATCTAAGAGATTGCTTGGCCTAAGTCAGAGTACATACATTGACACGGTATTACTTCGGTTTGCCATGAATTCCAAGAAAGGACTTACGATGTCACATGGTGTGAGTCTTTCAAGACTCAAAGTCCCTCTTCTAGAGGAGAGACCGCATGGATAAGATCCCTTACGCATCCGCTATAGGATCTATCATGCACGCCATGTTGTGTACTCGTCTCGATGTCTCGTATGCTTTGAGCATGACGAGTAGATACCCGATCGATCGGTGAGCGCCATCGATAAGATCAAGAATATTCTTAAGTACTTGAGAAGGACTAAAGAATATTTCTTGATATTCGAGGCGATGAGGAGCTAATCAGAAGGGTTACGATGCGGCTTCCAAACCCGAGATGATTACAGATCGCATCGTGGTTCGTGGTTTTGCTTGAATAGGTAGCACCGTGAGTCGGAAGAGTTCCAAGCAGACACAGCTTATTGATTCTACAACAGAGGCCGAATATATCGGTGCTTCCATCTCATTCGTGAGATTGTCGATCGAGGAGATGTGAAGATTTGCAGAGTACCCACAGAGGCTAACATCGCAGATCCCTTGACCAAGGCTTTGGCACAGAAAAAGCATGATGGTCACACTAGGTCATTGGGTATTAGATACTACGGTGATTGGCACTAGTGCTAGTGGGAGATTGTTAGTGAAAGCCCTAGAGCCAATCATATGATGATTGTTGTATGGACTTTATTGTATCATATTCCTATTTATAAAGGCATGGTTATTATATTTACTTGTATTGGTGCCAAATAACTAAATATAATAATGTCCTTGAGTAGTAGGTTCTTATCTATATCAATCGATTGGTTGAATCGATAATGAGATGATATAGAGAACACTACTCTTAATCATTCCTAGTCGAGTATTAACATTCAGGGACAATGTTAATGCGTAGAGACTAGCATGTAGGTCAACAAGATGACTTGATCTCACAAGTCATGGATATGAGATATCAAGTTGACACATGGGTATGCATTGGAGAATGTATATTGAATGACCCGCCATGAGAAAGTATCATGGATCGTTATATGAGTGTCATATACTTTCTCATGTGGCTATTAGTATGACTATTAGTCCTTAGACCTGAAGTCACCATGGTTCCCTACATAAGGAGTTGCATACTTTGTTTCACAAACGCCACCCGTAAATGGGTGGACTATAAAGGCGACATCGGGTATGTAACTAATTACGCGAGGGATGTGAGTGATGTAGATGGGATCTATCCTCCTATATGACGGGGTGACATCGATATTCTTGATAGAGTGAGACCACGAAGTGCATGGCCATGCCCAAATGAGTCAATATGAGATATTGAGCTCATTTGATTAGAGTGAGTCTACTTGAGTTCAAGATTTAGATTGTACCGAGGATGACACGGTCTATGCCTCGATTGGTCAATCTAGATGTCAAGGATAGAGGGACATTGTCACATATTGTGAGAGTCACAATTAGTAGTCACAAAGGTGATGTTGGAGCTCAACATTCTTGTAACTTGGGTAGCAATGATGTGTTGCTAGATACCGCTCATTGCTTATGTTCCTAAATCGGTTTAGGGACATTGCCAACGTTACAAGAACCTATAGGGTCACACACATGAGAGCAATTAGATGGAGATTAGGTTCATATGATGAACCATGAGGATTAGGTTCATGGGATGAACCAAATTGGATTAAGAGTAATCCAAATTAGACTAATTGAGTTAGACTCAAGTTGATTCAAGTGTTGAATGAGTCTAATTGAGATTTGATTCATCAAATCAATTTAAATTAATGAATAGAGATTCATTATATTAAATTGACTTGAGTCAAGTGGTTAGATTTGATCAACCATGGGAGATTAGAGGTCAAGTTTGACTTGACTTGAGAGGGAAGTTGAAAGGTCAAGTTTGACTTGACCAAATGCCATGTCATGATGATGACTAGGCATGGCCGGCCAATGATGATGCTCCACATCATCATTGACTTGGTCAATTAGTGCCACATCATGAGGGAGACCAAGGGTCATGGGAGTTACATGCATGCATGTAACTCCCCCTCCATGAAGTGGCCGACCACCATTTGGGGGTTATGTGAGTGAAAATTCATTTTGTGAGTAATCACTCATTACTTCATCTTCTTCCTTGGGAATTTTCCTCTCAAGCTCTCCCTCTCCTTCCTCTCTTTGGCTGAACCAACCAAGGAGTGCTAGCACACTCAAGGTTGAGTTTTCTTCCACCTATTGCTTGTGTGGATACCATAGAGGAGTGTGCACTTGACACTCTCGAGTTCCGGCGGACTTTGGACGAGCGGGATTTGCGAAGGGCATCGCATCAAGGGTAACATCCTTATCTCTTAGTTCTAAGGTAGATCTAGAGGATTTTGTAAGCACATACATGTAATTAGTTTTAATACTTCTTCGCACGGATCCGTGGCCGGGACTTCCGGGGTTTCCGCAACGCAAAAAGCGGTTTTTGCGGCCCGGAAAAGCCCAACACTTGCTTTAGCTCAGTTTTTAGTTTTTCTTCATTTGGTTTAGTGTTTTAGGTTATTTGATTTCCTTTTAATAAGTAGTATATATACTCCCGATTGCGCATCTTGGTTCGTCGTATGTATAGACGCTTAGGATCAGAAAATCTGCTTCGGATAGATCTAGAAATAGAACGAACCTACCATCGCAGGAGAGATGAACAGAAAAGTATGGAGGAACAAGACTCCCCTTTGGCAAACATAGGTAGCTGACCTCAACGGGATTATGCAACCCCCAGTGCTAGAGGATATAGGTCGAGTATAGCTGGACCATTAATCACGACTAATAATTTCAAATTAAAACTTGCACTCATCCACATGGTCCATCATAGCCAATTTGGGGGAGCTGCTACTGAAGACCCGTATCGACACCTAGAGGCGTTTTTAGAGATATGCTCAACATTGAAATCCAATGGAGTACCTATTGATGCGATCCGTCTGAGCCTCTTCCCATTCTCACTATGGGATACGGTGAAGACATGACTACATTCCCTTCCATCAAGAAGCATCACCACATGGGAGCAGTGTGAGCAGCTATTTTTGAATAAATGTTTTCCACTAAGTAAGACTGCTCACATGTGCCATATGATCACTAGCTTCCACCAGAAGGAAGGGAAGTCCTTGTTTGAAGCCTGGGATTGCTACAAAGGGCTACTCTATCAATACCCCCATCATGGTCTCGAGAGGTGGTTGGTTATCCACATATTCTATAATGGGATCGCATATGCTACGAAGGTTTCCTCAATTCTGCTACAGGAGGAGTGCTAATGAACAAGACCATTGAGAAAGGGGAAGAGTTGATCGAGGAGGTGGTCCAGAACCACCACTAATGGGCTTCTGAGTGGAGTCACCCAGCACCTGCAGCATGGAGATATGTTGTTAACTTCGTGGATAATCTAGCGACAAGGATGGACGTACTAAGGAGATGGTTTGACTCCCTAACCCCTGTTTCTATACGTGCGACCAACTCCTTTAGTGATGGAGTAGCAGCATATTAGGAGGACTACAGTGGAGAGCATAATTGATCTGAGACTCAGGTTGAACATGTTGATGTGGTGGGTGAGTATAATCAGAGGCCCAATAACCCTTATTCTAGCACATACAACTCCAGATAGAAGAACCACCCAAATTTTTTCTACAAAAGTAATTCGGGAAATTTCCAACAGTCAAGAGGATATGGGCAGCAGGGCAACGGGCGGCAACAATCGCCTAAATCTAGACTTGAGTTAATGATTGAAGGCTTCATTGCTACCCAAACAAATGCCAATGCAGACTTCCAGTGGCAGCATCAAAGATCCGAAGAGGCACTGAGGGAGTTGAAGGCCTCTGTCGATGGGCTCACAAGCCACACTAAGATGCTAGAAACGCAAGTGGCTCAAATAGCCAAGACCATATCACAATCCATGGAAAACTCCCCCTACCATCCGAGCAAAACCCGATTAAGGGAGAGGGAGCGTACAACGAAGTTGCAAGTTAGAAAAGCAAAGTCACCAAGGGGTGCACAACCAAGATCTCAACTTTGCGAAATCAAGCAAAATTGAAGATAAAATTCCACCCAAGCTTGAGGACCCTGATGATTTTGTCGTACCCTGCATGATCTTTGGGGAGAGTGTCAACGAGGCATTATGTGATTTAGAATCATCCGTTAGTGTCATACCCTATGCGATCTATAGAGAAATGGGACTGAGTGGGTTACAACCAGCTGGCCTGGCCATTCGTATGGCAGATGATATGGTCAAGGAACCAGTCGGCATGCTAATGGACGTACATGTTGTAATAGAGAGTTTTATGATACCCACAGACTTCATTATATTGGACACATGACCGAACTCTCAGAACCCAATCATCTTAGGGAGACCCTTTCTGGCAACTGTAGGAGCACACATAGACATGAAGGGGCACAAAGTCTCCTTGGAATTGGATGACGAGATTATCATATTTAACTTATCAGAGTGTATGACTCCATTCTCAGACGGGTATACTTCCTGTAGGATAGCAAATGCCCCATTAGAAGATAAAGATTCTAAAACGGATGAATGGAGGTTCACGGAGCCACCAGAGCCGAGCTGAGGCAAAGGAGTATAGTCGAGCTAAAGACCTTAAACAAGCGCTTCTTGGGAGGCAACCCAAGTTTATTTTATAAGTTTTTAATCTTTTTGAATTCATGTGTATAATTAGACTTTAATTTATGGTCATTAGCATCTTTGCAAATAGGTTAGAGTTAGAAAGAACTTGCTAGGTAGAAACGAGATTCTTTTTTGAACCCTCAATGAGAAGCATGGGCAGCCGTGTGGATTCCACACTGTCGTTCCCCATGATCAGAAGACCACACGGTGGGGTGTGTGGAAAGTATCAGACCGTGATGCACACCGGGAGAAATCCAGGGTCACACACGGTCGTGGCAAATCCAGAACTTTTACCAAGCGCCCAATAAGAGCACACCTAGTCCACGCCATGAGCCTACACCAGCTCCGCCTTCTTTTTCTACCTTTGAGCAGGATGCAGGTACATCGACTTATGACTTTTCTGAGTTTCAATCCGCCTCGACGATATTTACGACGAGCAGTAGATGTAGGGGCAGCGATAGGAGGAGCACATGACCTATACACGAGCAGAGTTCCAGGATCTGCAAGAGCATTTTCAGTGGGCCGAGGAGTTCTACGGCAAGGCTCGAGCTTATTTTCAGAATTAGGTTGCCTATCGCCAGGAGGTTTGGTAAGACATGCATGCTACACAGGCACAGTGGGCCAGGGAGGAGGAGCGTCGTCGCTGCATCCACCAGTTCCCATGTCGACCACATGTACATGTGGCATCAGTGGCTGAGCACCATATTCTCCCAGGAGCCCGACATGTCGAGACTACCAGATTTCCCATCTCGATCACCATACTAGAGGTATGATCTTGTTTAAGTCTATGGGGGCCCGAATTTTGATATGCCCTTCTTCTAGCAGTAGTTTCTTTCTTGACATTTAGGTTTAGTTTTAGATTATTTACATTTACTTGTCCATGCATACATTATTTAATTTCCTTTCAACACCTGGTTGTTTGTCATTTTTAAGCTGCCTCAGTAGTATTCTCAAAATTTCTCATGATTTGCTTCCATACCATAGATAACTTAACTTCATTTATCTTGTGGTATTTTATTTTTGGTTGCTTTGATGGATGTTCTAGATTTACACTTGTTAGTTTTTATCTTTCACTTACACTTGACGAATATTCTGAAAGGAAAAATCTATTACATAAATAGTTATAATTCATCCCAATAGTCTAGTACTTTGGAATTCATAGGTGACTCTAGATTTAGCATTTTAGTTATTGAAGATGCTCGGATTGTGTAAGCCCATTTGGAAAAAATCAAAATACTAGTGAGCTAGAGAGGAACAAAGTTCCTTGAAAAAAAAAAAAGAGTTAAAAACAGTTGTCGTGAGTGGAAATGGTTAGGTGCTCCTTTGAGACTGAGTCAGGTTACTGGGGAAACACCAACCAATTTCTCTCAATATCGAGCACACCTTTGAGATTTTATGCTAATTCTAGGGAACAACTCTTGCTTAGGGCAAGTAAGTGCCTAAAAGTCGAAGACCTTAGGAAAGCTATAGGATGACGACTTAACTCACTGTGGAATAAGTATCTCCTAGGAAAATTCTCTCAGCACATACACGAAAAGCTAACTTAGTGAACTTTTAGAACATATTTATTTTCTTTGATTAAAAATACCACTTGATAATTTAGTTAACATGCTAGGTATGGGAATGATGTTTTTAAATTTCATGGCACTTAGGTTTGCTTGAGGACAAGCTAAGATCTAAGTCTGGGGGAATTGATGTGAACAAAATATATAGGGTTTTAGGAGTAGTTTTAACACACATCTCATTGCATTTCATAGGTGTTTTGTGCATCTTTTTTCATGTTTTGCATTCATTGCCTATTTTTTTAGTTCGGAGATCCTCTCTTGTTGTTTTTTATGTGCAGGATGGCATTTTGGAGGTAAAACGACACACTTTTGGAGCCAAAAGAAGGCGAGCATGCTCTGGCCGTGTTTCTCCCAAAACACAGGCATGCTCCAGAGCAAAAGAAGGCATTCACTAGATAGTTCAGAGGCAGACATGCCCTAGCCGTGTGAATCCCACACGGCCGTGTCCAACCCCCGAAGCCAAAATCAGACGGCAATTCCATCGCCCCACACAGTTGGCCGTGTGGATTCCACATGGCCGTGTGGCACTAGGCTGGCTTGACTCAACTAGGGTTTTGTGGGGATTTAATGAAAGTCGGCTCCTATTCTATAAATAGGAAGGCACGCCCAAAATCTAGGGAAGAGGCTCAACGGCTAGGACGGCAAGAAGGTACCCTAAAAAGCACCGGAGACTTGCAACGGGGAGGAAGGAAGCAGCTAAAAGATCCATCTCAACGCTCTGACACCATGGAGAACAACTAAGACACGCAAATTGGATAGGACAGAAAGTACTTTCTTATATTTTCTTATTCTACTTGCATTGGAATGACTTTTCTTAAAATGTCTTGTGTTTATTCTCATTTATCTATGGAGTAGATACTTCGATTCTAGGATTAGGAAGTAACTTGTGTATGTGGACATGCTAGTTCAAATAGTTATTCATCTCTTTTGATTCTATTTGCCATTTTGTGTTGTTTAGATCGATGAGGATTATGTCTTGATTCTATTTATATTGAACATAGGCGATACAAGGGTGAGTGCCTTCGTATCAAAAATCTAGGAGAACCAAGGATGAACCTTGCAGTCATCCTTCCTCCCGTAATCCTAGAAGATAGAATATGATAGAGTAAGATATGAAATACGATCCACATCTTCATAGGGATTATTAGGACATCTTCGTACCCCAATAACCTATCTTGGCAGAAGGCCCAAAGTAGGAGAGATTAACTCTAGAAGGGTTGAGGGACCTTAGTGACAGAGGGCTCCTAATGGTATCAACCTCCTGATCTCTGACGATCTGAAAGGGAAACTTGGTTAGGAATAGGTAGTTCTCGGTAGAAGCAAAGTTCATCAGACAAATGCATGATGATCCTCCTGCAATATCGTAATTAGAGATCCCAAATGCATCTAATTGATAGCATGTTCCATAACGCACAAATGAAACTGAAGTCCTAGAATCCTCTTAGGGAACTTCGAACCTACCTTCACTTCTTCCGAGTGACACCGTACTTGAGTTAGGACTACCATCAACCTCGAAACTGTTGGATCGAGCGGATCTCTAGAGGGGGGGTGAATAGCGATAATACTTTTTTGTACGAATTCGTTCGAGTGGACAATTATACGCAGTGGAAAGATAAATGAAAACTAAAAGATACAAGTAGATTTTTACTTGGTTTGTAGGCTTCGGCTACTACTCCAAGGCCCTAGAGATCCTTGATCACGCACGGAGGGCAAATCACTAAAGAACTCCTCCTCGTTGGAGGTAGGAGTTATCGAATACAAGAAAACACAAAGCTTGAGGTAGAGGGACACTCCCCCTCTCCTCGTTACGATAAAAACTTTGAGACAATAATGTAGAAAAGACAATGAATTGAAGCTTATACCGACGGAAAAAAAATAAACAATTAAACCTAGAGCGTCGGAGAGGTAGCACTTCGTTGCCGGAGAGTTGTAGCTTTGCGGAGGCTTTTGGAAGCTTAGAATTGATGAAAAAACCCTAGGATAGGCCCTCCTTTTATAGCCTTTGAGCTCCTTTTCGAGAGGAACTTCAACCAATAGAAATTGGGAACAAGACTCCTTGAAAAATGGTGATAAAGTTTGACTCAAGGCTGATCCTTGACCAACAGTCGACTGATGGCCATCATCAATCGACTGATGGCAGCATCAATCGAATACTGACCGCAGATAGTCGACTGATGGACAACAGTCGAGTCCTCCAAGCTGGCAATCGACTGATGCTAGCTGAAATCAAAAGTTAGCTAAACAAAAACATTATTTGGACGGCCTCCGACTGTCCGATCTTGACCTAGACCATCTATAGGATGTCTTTGGTCGGATCTACACTTAAGATCATCCCTGTAAAGAGGATACGACCTCACTTACGCTCGCACACACGATCTTACCTCGATACTTACTGTGTCGCTTTTGCTTTCGGCCTTCCACTCGATTCCTTTGGCTTCCTCCGAAATCACTCGAGTGTCGCCCGACCACCGTGGCTTCCTCCGAGTGTCGCTAGCCTTCAGCTCCAGCATTGGTACTTTTCTGCACACTCAATTTAGCTCATGAGAAAACAATATGAGCTTAACTTTGTATCATTTGCTATAATCAAAACTCAGGTTCTACTTAGGTGCCTACTGTACCAACAATCTCCCCCTTTTTGATCTATGGCAAACCCACATACAAAGTTAAGAAAATAGCATGCATGAACAATAATAATAAAGATTAAGTAGGAGTAGTAAAGATTTTCTTCAAGTACTCCCCCTTGGGGAAACCTCCACCTTGACCGAGGGTGAGTCTTGAAAGAAGACCTTAATCCTCCCCCTTGAGGGTTGCTATTTAGGAAGAGTTTAAGTAATTAACATTACTTAAAGTTGGTCTTAGTAAAATGTTTAAGTTAAGAGGACTTCTTAACTTGGCCCTTTCTCCCCCTTTCTTAAGTAAAGCATTAACGTTTGGCCATAGTGTTTAAAAATAAGTTTAAGTTTTACTTCCTTTTTGTTAACAAAAAACAAGTTAAGTAAATTTTCAAAACTTAAAGTTAAGTAAACATTTACTTAACTTTTGGCTATGTGAATAAATATGAAGTAAGTTAAGTTACCAAAAATTTTGATCCCTTAACTTTGACTTCCTTTTTGTTAACAAAAAACAAGTTAAGTAAATTTTCAAAACATAAAGTTAAGTAAACATTTACTTAACTTTTGGCTATGTGAATAAATATGAAGTAAGTTAAGTTACCAAAAATTTTGATCCCTTAACTTTGGCCTTTTTATCCCCCTTTTTCCATATATCGAAAAGAGTGGGGGTGTGTGAAAAATTAATTTTAAAGTCCAAGCATGTTTCATATTATTTTGAAAATAATATACTGAAAATAATCTCATCTATAAAATGTTCGACTCATATTTGACTTGATTGATATGAAAGATCAACCAGTCCTAGTCAGAGTCAGTTAATATGTATGATTATACTCCGTGGTTCATGGTGATGCACTAACTCTACATTTAGAACCAAGAGTAAGGTCCTAACATCTCACGCCCATCTACGTGGCTAAGTACACAAACACATTAGTCCTATGTGTTGTGAGATGTATTGGCTCCTTAAATCTATAGGTGCATGATATCTAAGGTATGTCCTATGCTAGTTCCATAAAAATGAAAAGTAAGAAATAGTAGTAAGAAAATATAATTTGCAAGTTCCTATTCTACTATGCACATGCCCAATTTTCGTCTTAATAGACTGAATTCGGCTTCGGGTAGGGGTTTAGTAAATAGGTCTGCCAAGTTGCACTTTGATCCGACGTATTCGAGTTGTATGGCTCTGTTGGCCACGTGTTCTCGAATGAAATAATGTTTGACCTCTATATGTTTGCTCCTAGAATGACATATCGGATTCTTAGTTAGGTTAATTGAGCTAATGTTATCTACGTGGAGTTTAGTGTTCGTAAAGTCTAACTTAAAGTCGCGGAGAGTGTGCTTCATCCAAAGAAGTTGAGTGACACACTCACCCATCGCGATGTATTCGGCTTCGGTGGTAGATAAGGCAACACAGTGTTGCTTCCTACTGCACTAACTCACTAGACTCGAGTTGAGAAGTTGACAACAACCACTCGTGCTCTTTCTATCGAGCTTACTACCGGCATAGTCCGAATCGGAGTAGCCGGTTAGTTCGAACTCGGTAGATCTAGGGTACCAAATATCGATATTAAGTGTACCCTTTAGATATCTAAGGATACACTTGACTAGAGTTAGGTGAGACTCCTTGGCACAGGTTTGGAACCTTGTGCACATACTTACTGCAAATAAGATATCAGGTCGGCTTGCAGTCAAGTAAAGGAGACTCCCTATTACGCTCCTATAGTATTTTAAATCAATTGAATTTTTGATTACATCTTCTTCTATATTTACATTCGTTGCCATTGGGGTATTAATAATTTTAGCGTCTTGCATTCCAAAGCATTTAATTAATTCCCTAGTATATTTGCATTGATGTAGGTATATTCCATCTTTAGTTTGTTTAATTTGTAGACCTAAGAAGAAACTCAACTCTCCTACTAAATTCATTTCAAATTCACTTTCCATAAGTGAAATGAATTCATTTAGTAGGATCGAGTTGGTGGTTCTAAAAATAATATCATCTACGTAGATTTGGGCTATGAATATGTCTTTACCTAAGGTTTTTACGAAAAGGGTTGGGTCAACTACACTTTGGTTAAATCTTTTGGACTTAAGATAAATCGAAAGTCTCTTGTACCAAGCTCGAGGAGCTTGTTTAAGTCCATAGAGAGCCTTCTTTAACCTAAGGACATGATCAGGTTTATCTAGGCTTTCGAAATTGGGGGGTTGACTAACATAAACCTCTTCTTTAATGTATCCATTCAAGAATGCTGACTTTACATCCATTTGAAACAACTTAAATCCTCGATGTGCAACATATGCTAATAACATTCGAATGGACTCTAATCTAGCTACTGGGGCATAGGTCTCATCATAATCTAAACCTTCGACTTGACTAAACCCTTTAGCGACTAATCTAGCTTTATTTCTAACTACTTCACCTTTATCATCAAGTTTATTTCTAAACACCCACCTTGTCCCAATGATTATTTTATCTTTAGGTGGTGGTACTAATTCCCATACTTCGTTCCTAGTGAATTGAGCTTGCTCTTCTTGCATTGCAATAATCCAATCGGGATCAAGAAGAGCTTGGTCAATAGTTTTGGGTTCAATTTTGGAAATCAAGGAGATTTGACTAAGGTTTTTGTATGAGACTCTAGTTCGAACTCCTAGACTTAGATCACCTATCACTTGGTCGATAGGATGATTCGTTTGAGTCCTAGTTTGGTTTGGGTTTGGGTCATCTACCACTTGATCAATAGGATGACTCGTTTGAGTCCTAGTTTGGTTAGAGTCATCTACCACTTGGTCGATAGACTGACTTGGTTGACTTAGGTTAGGATTAATACTAGACTTGATCTCCGGATCGGAGTTGAGTCTGGTATGAATCAGCTCACTAATTGGGGTTGCCGGGGGTTTTGTAGGTTCGTGTCCTTTATGAAATACTACATTGATAGTCTCCTCAACTCTAAGGGTATCATGGTTATATACTCTATAAGCTCTACTTGTAGTCGAGTATCCTAGGAAGATTTTGGTCGAGGTTTTGGATGTAAATTTCCCTAGGTAATCCTTAGTGTTTAAGATATGTACCTTACACCCAAATACCCTAAAGTACTTGATGTTAGGTATTTTATCATGATAAATCTCGTATGAGGTCTTAAGGTGCCTCTTTACCATAAGGATCCTATTTTGGACATAGCATGCCGTACTTACAGCTTCTGCCCAAAACCTATCGGGTAGGTTATACTCGTTTAACATTGTCCTAGTGGCTTTTTGTAGGGTTCTATTTTTACGTTCTACTAGACCATTCTGTTGTGGGGTTCTAGGGCAAGAGAACTCATTGTGGTATCCATTTAGGTTACAGAATTCTTTAAACTTGTGGTTCTCGAATTCACCACCATGATCAGTCCTAAGTCTTTTGATTTTAAGGTTTTGTTGATTTTCTACTAGTTTAAATAGATTGATTAATTGATCTAGAGTATCACTTTTGTGTTTGATGAACCTAACCCAAGTAAATCTAGAATAGTCATCAATTATAACTAAGCAAAATTTACTCCCATTAAGTGACTTAGCTCCGTGTGAATTAAATAGATCCATGTGTAGGAGCTTAAGAACACTTTTGGTTCATTCTTGATTAGTTAGTTGATGTTGTGTCCTAGATTGTTTACCTTGCTGACAAGCATTACATATTTTATTGTTCAAGTTATTGAGGTTAGGCAAACCTCTGACTAAGTCACTCTGACTCATCTTGTGGATGAGTCTTGGGTGTGAGTGACCGAGTCATCGGTGCCACAACCATGATTCCTCTTGCCGTGTCATAAGACACTTGGTTGAGGAGTTAGTTAGATTAATAGTGTAAATATTGTTGTTTCTGGATCCCTTAAGGATTGTTTTAGAAGTTTCATTTGTATTAATTATGCATTCATTTTCTAGAAATATGACCTTATAGTTATTATCACACAATTGGCTTATACTAAGTAAATTATATTGAAAATTTTCTACCAATAAGACATTTTGAATAACAAAGTTAGAGTTGAGCTCAATATCACCTGATCCGATGATTTTGAGCTTGCCATTGTTTCCGAAGGCTACCGATCCTTGTCGTTTGAATCGAAGCTTCAAAAGCTTGAGTTGATCCCCGGTCATGTATCAGGAGCAACCACTGTCCAACATCCATTGATCCTACACGCAAGGTAGTTGGATCGGATATTGGATTTATTAAAGATTGGTTGAAGATTATTAACTTAAATCATCTCACCCATGTCTACATGATCAAACATGTTAACCCTTTATGTTCTTGTGAGATGACTTCCAATTTTACTTGATTTAAATTTAATGATTTGAATACTTGTCAACCTTGCGTTAGATTCAGATTTGACCCTAGGCTCATCAAGTCATCGTTTTCAAGATCATGGCTTCCAGGTCGTGGCAAGGCACAGAGGCCTTCTTTGATCGGAACAACGACCACTTTCTTAGACAAATCCATTTTCAAGAAAATAGAGACTTGACTCACCTAATACCACTTCCTGGTCTAACTAGTCTAGGATATGACGAGGTAGCTTCAGCTAGTTCCGCTCGGTCAAGTGCACCGAACTAGATACGCCTTATCTAGCCCGAATACACAAGACTTCACTTTCCTAGCGTACTATCATCTCGCCACATCCTGGTACTATATTATCAAGTATTGACGAGTTATACTCCTATCTAACCATTCTAAAAGGAAAAATCAAACTAAATAAAGAACCTAAGCATGCAATTTCTAAGTCAAAATACAAACAAGTTTTGTATTGGCTCCCCCTGGACCGTTGAATCGGTTCGGTCTCTCCACATAGTGGATTTGGTCCTTGGGAACCCAGTACTGGTTTGATCCTAAGTTTGAAATCAAGGCGGTCTTAGGGACCCATGCTTGGACATGTTTTTTATGTTGACTTACAATCGACATATACGACTTGTTGGTCGTATTTGAGCTAAACCCTAGTCCGGCCTTGTTGTACACGACCCTTTGCTATTCAAGTAGGAGGTCAAGTCCTTTGGATCCCAAAGTAAACCTTTCCAATGTGTTCCTAAGATCTTCGACTTGACTTTTCAAGAGTGAGTTCTCAACTTCGAGCTTTTCAACCCGAGTTGAGTCCTCCTCTCGAACTCGACTAGTCAAAGAGGTTAGGGAGACCTCGTGTTTGAGGAGTTTAACTTCCTCAACCAGGGTCTCGACCTTGGACTCGGACTTAGCTAATTTCCTAGTTAAGAACTTAATTGCACTATAAAGCATACTAATAAGGGATCGACTTACCTTGAGTGTATCTTTTGAACCGGATGCGTATCTGTGGCTTGTCTTGAGTAGCGCTTTGCAGTCTGACTCGTCTTCGATTTCTGATTTGTGTTCAGGTTCCGACTCTGTCTCCAATTCCACCGGTTTAGCCATGAGGACACAATCATCATCTTCTTCCTCGGATGCTTCTTCCCATGTAGCGTTGAGTGCCTTTTGTGTTTTGATGCTTTGCTCTTGAGTTTTGGGCATTCGGACTTGATGTGTCCAAACCTGTTGCATTCGTAACACCTAATATTAGAACTTTTAGGCTTACCTTCATTGGGTCGAGTGACGGTTCGCTTTCGTCCCTTGACTATCCTCCGAACTAGGTTGACTAATTCGGCCTCCATTTCCGAGTTGACCTCCGAATCGGACTCATCTTCTTCTTCCTTCGGGGGTGGCTTGTTCGCGGTTTTCTTCCTCATACCTGCAAAAAGTGCTATACCCTTCTCGGGTTCTGAGTTAGACTGCTCATGAAGTTCGAAATCGGAGAATAACTCATCTAACCTAAGTTTTAAAAGATCCTTGGAGACCTTGTAGGCATCGACCATGGATGCCCACAAGGTAGTCCTAAGAAAAGAGTTAAGAACATACCTAATAAGGTTGTGGTTTTCGACCTTTTGCCCAATCGCGTGTAGATTATTGACTATGTCTTGAACGCGAGCGTGAAGTTGTGTGGCCGTTTCGTGTTCCTGCATTTTTATATTATATAATTTATTAAATAAAATATCACGCTTACATACCTTGGCTTCATCGGTCCCTTCGTGTAGCTCCACTAATTTTGTCCAAAGATCCTTTGTGCTGATGAAGGGGCCGACGTGATTAAGCTCCTCCTTGGACAAGCCGCATTGGAGGATTTGAGTTGCCTTGGTGTCGGCTTCAACTTGCCTTTTTGTCGCATTGGTCCATTGGTCATAATCCAAGGATTCACCCACTTTGTTAGTCAGAAGTGTGAATCCCATTTGGATTATGATCCACATCTTGATTTGGGTTTTAAGAAAGCATTCCATTCGACCCTTCCAATAATGGAAGTCATCTCCGTTGTAAAATGGAGGTTGGACGGTGCTAAAACCCTCGAGATGGGCCATTGAAACAAAAAAGACAAAAGAATAAAGCGAAGAAAAAAAACCTAAAACCACAAACAATGGAAATGTCCCAAGACTCGCGTCTTGGATTAGTAGTGCGGGA
Source organism: Wurfbainia villosa (assembly GCA_025175895.1). Classification (NCBI taxonomy): domain Eukaryota; kingdom Viridiplantae; phylum Streptophyta; class Magnoliopsida; order Zingiberales; family Zingiberaceae; genus Wurfbainia; species Wurfbainia villosa. The sequence continues at coordinate 6,523,573 of CM046005.1, forward strand.
GGAAAAAAAGACTACACAAATGAGAAAGAATTTTTTTTGAAATAAATAGAAAAAAAAATCGAATGAAAATTCGTAGAAAGCTAGATTGGTGGTTTCACCAAATCTTAGCACCCCCGACTCTGATACCAATTGTTGGATCGAGCGGATCGCTAGAGGGGGGGTGAATAGCCATAAAACTTTTTCGTACGAATTCGTTCGAGTGGACAATTATACACAGTGGAAAGATAAATGAAAACTAAAAGAGACAAGTAGATTTTTACTTGGTTCGTAGGCTTCGGCTACTACTTCAAGGCCCTAGTGATCCTTGATCATGCACAGAGGGCAAATCACTAAAGAACTCCTCCTCGTTGGAGGTAGGAGTTAATCGAATACAAGAAAACACAAAGCTTGAGGTAGAGGGACATTCCCCCTCTCCTTGTTATGATAAAAACTTTGAGACAATAATGTAGAAAAGACAATGAATTGAAGCTTATACCGATGGAAATAAAAATAAACAATTAAACCTAGAGCGTCGGAGAGGTAGCACTTCGTTGCCGGAGAGTTGTAGCTTTGCGAAGGCTTTTGGAAGCTTAGAATTGATGAAAAAACCCTAGGATATGCCCTCCTTTTATAGCCTTTGAGCCCCTTTTCAAGAGGAACTTCAACCAATAGAAATTGGGCATAAGACTCCTTGAAAAATGGTGATAAAGCTTGACTCCTCGAGGCTAATCCTTGTCCAACAGTCGACTGATGGCCATCATTAGTCGACTGATGGCAGCATTAGTTGAATGCTGACCGCAGATAGTCAACTGATGGACAGCAGTCGAGTCCTCCAAGATGGCAGTCGACTGATGCTAGCTGAAATCAAAAGTTAGCTAAACAAAAACATTATTTCGATGACTTTCGACCGTTCGATCTCGACCTAGACCATCTATAGGATGTCTTTGGTCGGATCTACGCTTAAGATCATTCTCGTAAGGAGGATACGACCTCACTTACGCTCGCATACACGAGCTTACCTCGATACTTACTGTGTCGCTTTTGCTTCTGGCCTTCCACTCGATTCCTTCGGCTTCTTCTGAAATCACTTGAGTGTCGCCCGACCACCGCGGCTTCCTCCGGGTGTCGCTAGCCTTCAACACCAGTGTTGGCACTTTTCTGCACACTCGATTTAGCTCGTGAGAAAACAATATGAGCTTAACTTTGTATCATTTGCTATAATCAAAACTCAGGTTCGACTTAGGTGCCTACTGCACCAACAGAAACCCTTATTCTTAGGATATTAACCCCGAACAACAACATCCACTGGACACATGGTATTCGAATCTCAGTCTCTGTGGGTTCGATAAATCTTTTATTACTTGACGATATTCGTGTTGGAATGTATACTGAAAGCCTAACTCTTTTTGTATGAACATTTTATTTTGAAATAAGAATCACATGATCATTGTTTGCATTTTATATATTCATTATATATGTGTGCATATTGTCTAATATTTTACATTGTAGATAACATGGTGCTTGGTGTGGCATAGAAGATCATGTTATCAGTACCTTGTAAAATATAAGTAAAGGCTCACAACCAAGATGGTTTTGGACAAACCATTGGCATGGTTGTAGTGTAGCTTGGTATTGTTTTATCTTGAACATAGAGTTACACTAGTACACTTAGGTGTATTGAGTAGGACCGACATAGAGGTGATTCAATTTAGTACTGACTACATAATTGAATCGGACCTCGGATATTATGTTGTACATTCTCTTAATCCCGATATAATAACGGGCACATGTACTTAGTATTTATTTCTTTGATTTACCAGTGGGTGAGATTTAGATGGATTAAATCAATATGCCCGGTAAGTTGGAAAATAATATTATTTACATGGTGTGCCGTTGATTATAGGAGGAAACCGTGTCCTATATATTAGGTTGATGATGTCCCCTTGAGGAGCTCATAAGGTTCATCATGTAAACCCAGCTGGTTGACTTAGTCAACATGATGATAAGGTTGAGTGGTACTACTCGAGAAATTAGATGTTAATTAATTGATGGTCAGTAAATCAATTAATTGATGGACATTCGATATCTTAAACACGGGGAGATTAATGTACAAATAATATATGGAGCCCATATTGATTTATGGGGGTTGGTGAGGTAGTTCAATGATGATCCTCTAGTGGAATGGAACATCGTTGATGGATCAAGTTTGTGTGGTTCCGATCCATCGGGTGGCCAAGACCCAACTCCTCCTTATGGTCCCTATCGTAGCCTAATATAATCCTTATGAAGTCTAGATCCAAGAATGTAAAACAAAACCTAGAACCAACGGTTGGGATTAAATCCCTAGATCCGATGGTTGGATGAAACCCTAGAACCAACGGTTGGGATTAAATCCCTAGATCCGATGGTTAGGATGAAATCCTAGAATCGACGGTTGGAATTAAATCCCTAGATCCGACGGTTGGGATAAAACCCTAGATCCGACGGTTGGGATGAAACCTTAGATCCGACGGTTGGGATGAAATCCTAGATCCAACGGCTGGGATTAAACCCTAGATCTGACGGTTGGGATAAAACCCTAGATTCGACGGTGGAGATTAAATCCCTAGATCCGACGGTGGAGATTAAAGGAGGCTTAAGCCCTATTCTATAAATAGATGCTTAGGGTTGGGCGGCAAGAGAAATCAAGAATTGGTTTTGGAATTAGGGTTTGGCTCTTGGAGAGGTGGGCGGCTAGGGTTTGGAGCAAAAGTGGGCGGCAACTATCTTCTTCCTTCTAGTTGTTGCCGGCGCCCAACTTGCACCATCAATACTTGGCCGGCGCCCAACCTTAAGGCTTTTCTCTTCTTCCTTGGCCGGCGGTTCTCCTCCCATTGGTGGCCGGTTCTCTTCCTCCTCCCTATTCTCCAAAAGTGGCCGGCGGCAACTCTTCTTGGAGAAGTTGGCCGGCGCATCATCCATTGCTCCTTGGCCGGCGGTTGCACCAAATTCCCTAATTTGGTGGCCGGTTCTAGATAGGAAAGGTATTTGCTAGTTCTTCTCTTTGTTCGCAGCGGACAAGGTAGAGAAGAAAGCGATCTAGAAGGCTTCTACTCGTGGAGGATCTTCGTCCACACGTCGTCCACGAGAAGGATAGGACATACGGTAGAAGATCGTGAGGTATAAAGTTATTTTAACTTTATGTACAGATCTGAGCATGTTCTTATTTGTTTTGATTATGCATGTGTGTGTATGAATATATATTGTATAATCATGGACCCCGAAGACAAACACAAAAAACCGGCGATCCATCCGTCGTCTCTTCCGCGGCTAACCAACTAGAAGAGTTGTGTTGCTTGAACAACTAGTCTGTTCAAGCGACCACTCAAGTTGTTAGCACGACGACGAATAGGTTGTGCTAAGGAAGCTCATCCCATCCGGATTAATTCTTTCATTAGTGAAAATTTTAATCCGGGGACATGGGAGCCAATGAGCCTCCGAAGCATCCACCTAACAATTGGTATCAGAGCCACGGTTTCCGGTTTTGTGTGTTTAGGATTCGGTTAATTTTTTATGCATTTTTCATATATTATATGTGCCGAATAATAGTAGGATATGCGTAGTTTAACTCTTTGGTTGCAGGCATAAGATCCGACTATTATGGCCATGTGTGTGTATGTGAATGGATGTGTGTAAAAAAAAAAAAATTATTATTTGAATCCTCGGGGTTGACGAGGCTAGATTAGTATTTAATTTTTGTAATTAAATACGTCATTGTTTAGCCGATCATTTTAGTTTACTTTCGATCTAGATTATTTGTACACTCCTTCATGGAGTATAGGATCGATTGATATAAATAAAATGATTTATCTCGGCTCGGATATCTTTGGTGACTTACGCACGGGAAAAGGTGGAGCCGACGAGGTGGCGACACGACGGGATGCATATTGGAGGACAATGCCATAATAGTTGGAAAAAATTCTATTTTTCCATATTTATTGCTTATTTGTTTTATATGCATGTTGTGTATGTTTAAAATTCCTCGATTGCAATTTACTAAGTGGGAGAGGGACATTTTAATTAATTCCCGCGGCCTCCATTACAATTTGACGTGTGATGCAACAAACCTGTGTGTCGGCTCTGAGTGCCTTCCTCCCTGAGGACGGGTTTGTTTGCGGATCACTAGGTCAAATAATGGTTATAGGAAATTATCTAGGAGCATGTGTACTTCCACAGAGGTAAGGCACATAATCCAAAATAATTCCCTTAGTATCGTGTAATGGTGCACACTTAGATACAAATAAAAGTATCCTCCCCATAGGAGTCACTGCTTTTATTTGTAGGGCCAAGAAGGAACCAACTATTAATTTTATTTGTCAAAAAGTAAGGTTGACAAGATAATAAAATTAATGGGTAAAACCTCCTCTTACAAATGTAGAATTCATTATCGTCCACCGCAGTGGCATCACTCTCGGTGATTTGAGGTGTTGGTTGATTTGATTTTATTGTTTTGAGGAATCAATAATTTTTGAAATCTAATATTTTGATCATTGTGATTTTTAGTATTTTCAAATGGCTTTCAACCCACTTGCTGTGATTTTAAAAGAAAACAAACTTACTGGTCCAAACTACATTGATTGGAAAAGAAACCTGGATATTGTCTTAAGCTGGAAGAGTACAAATTTGTACTCTTGAGTCTGTCCTCCTAAGCCCTCAGATGACTCTGATGAAAAGGAGATAGAACGTTATAAGAAATGGGTTAAGGCAGATGAGATGGCGCGGTGTTACATTTTGGCATCTATGTCAAATGTGCTGCAACATCAGCATCAGGCCATAGCCACAGCTTATGACATGATGTTCAATCTCAAGGAACTTTTCGGACATCAGAGTAGGGCGGCTAGGCAGGAGGCTATGAGAAACTTGATGACGACCTCCATGATCGAGGGAACACCCGTTAGGGATCATGTTCTCAAGATGATGGCTCATCTTAATGAGATGGAAGTCCTAGGAGCTGAGATCAATGGGGAAACCCAGGTCGATATCATTCTCCAGTCTCTGCCTAGGAGTTTTGAGCAGTTTCACCTCAACTACAACATGAACAAAAGGTTGTATTCGTTGGCGGAGCTTCTGACAGAACTCCAGGCGGCAGAGGGGCTTTTTCGTCAGAGTTCTCAAGCCATGGTCGCTCAGAAGGTTTCTTCCTCTAAACCGAAAGGTAAGAAGAAGAAGAAGCAAGGTGGAGCGAAGAAAGTGGCAGGACCTCGGCGGGAGTGAAGAAGCCGAAGGCAAGTGCTTCACTTGCAAGCGGTGGACATTGGAAGGCGATTTGTCCTCGCCGTAGAACAAAGGTATATCTTCTTGTTTAGTTGTTGAAACATGTTTAGCGGTGTTATCTACGATTACCTGGTGTGTAGAATCAGAGCCAGCGATCATGTCTGCAATACCTTGCGGGGTTCGAAGGAAACCCGACGACTAGCTGAGGGAGAGATTACCGTCTTCATGGGCAATGCTTCAAAGGTGGCGGCTATTGCAGTGGGAGACGTTTATTTATCTTTTGATAGGAATAAATTTTTGGTTTTAAGAAATTGTCTTTATGTACCTAGTTTTAGAAAGAATTTAATTTCAGTTTCTAAATTGTTTTTGGATGGATATTCTGTTTCTTTTAATGACAAGGTAGTTATAAAAAGGAATAGGGAGATTATCTATTCTGGTACATTGGTTGGCAATTTATATTCTATTGAACCAAAAACTCCCACGATGCAAATAGAAGTAAATAACTCATCTTCTAAATCTAATAAGAGAAAAGAACATTCGCAAATGAACCAAACATATCTTTGGCATCTAAGGCTTGGTCATATTAACCTAAGTAGAATTCAAAGGTTGATAGCTGATGGACCTTTGGGTTCATTAGTGGTGGAGGATCTCCCAACCTGCGAATCTTGCTTGGAAGGTAAAATGACCAAGAGGCCTTTCAAGGCCAAGGGGTATAGAGCCAAAGATGTGTTAGAATTGGTTCATTCTGATTTGTGCGGTCCTATGTCTATCCAGCCAAGAGGTGGCTTTGAATACTTCGTCTCATTTATAGACGATTATTCAAGGTATGGATACATTTACTTGATGCGCCGCAAGTCTGAATGCTTTGACAAGTTCAAAGAATTCAAGGCTGATGTGGAGAACCGTCAAGGTAAAAGTATCAAGACATTACGATCTGATCGTGGTGGCGAGTACCTCTTGGGAGAGTTTAGGAGTTACTTATCAGAGGCTGGGATTCAATCCCAATTGTCTGCACCTGGCACACCCCAGCAGAATGGTGTAGCGGAGCGAAGGAATAGGACTCTTATGGAGATGGTCAGATCGATGATGAGTTATTCTGAGTTACCTATTTCGTTCTGGGGGTATGCACTGGATACGGCAATGTACACTCTGAACTTGGTTCCATCTAAATCAGTACCTTCTACCATTGTAGAATTGTGGACTGGGCGAAAGCCTAGTCTGAGACATATTCGGATATGGGGGAGTCCAGCACATGTGCTGAAGGCTGATGCTGGTAAGTTGGAACCTCGTACAGAAGTATGCATGTTTGTTGGCTACCCTAAGGGAACGAAAGCTGGTTTGTTTTATAATCCTAGAGATCAGAGGGTGATCGTTAGCATGAATGCCAGATTTCTAGAGGAGGATTATGTAATAAACCACAAGCCCAAGAGTAGGATTGTTCTTGAGGAGTTGACAGGGGAAGTCTCGACTTCAGTACCACCGGTACAAGAGGAGACACCACAAGTCACTGCACCGCGTGTCACAGAGCATACACATGAGGCACCTCGTCGTAGTGGGAGGGTTGTTAGACAACCCGACAGATTCATGTTTTTGGGAGAGTCTTCGGACTTAGTCCCTTGTGAACATGAACCTGATCTCTGGACATATGACGAGGCAATCCAAGATAGAGATGTAGTATCTTGGCAAAGAGCGATGAATTCAGAGATAGAATCTATGAATTCTAATCAGGTCTGGGAGCTAGTAGAGCCACCCGATGGTGTAAAAACCATTGGATGCAAGTGGATCTACAAGAGAAAGAGAGGAGTAGATGGGAAGGTTGAAACCTTCAAAGCTAGGCTTGTTGCGAAAGGGTATACTCAGAAAGAGGGTATCGATTATGAGGAGACCTTTTCGCCGGTAGCTATGCTTAAGTCTATCCGGATTCTCTTATCTATAGTTGCTCATATGGATTATGAGATTTGACAGATGGATGTCAAGATAGCTTTCCTTAACGGAAGTCTTGAGGAGAACATCTATATCCGAGAGGATTCATTGCTAAAGGCAAAGAGCATCTTGTATGTAAGCTTAATCGGTCCATTTATGGATTGAAGCAAGCTTCTAGATCTTGGAACATCCATTTTGATGAGGTAATCCAGTCATATGGATTTATTCAAAGTTCAGATGAGCCTTGTGTATACAAGAGATGTGACGGAAACGTAGTGGTGTTTCTTGTACTATACGTAGATGACATTTTGTTAGTTGGCAACAATATCAAAGTGTTATCAGATGTAAGGGTATGGTTGTTCAAACAGTTTGATATGAAGGACTTGGGAGAAGTGGGACACATCCTTGGGATCAAAGTTATAAGGGATCGCAAGAAAAGGATGTTGTGCTTGTCTCAAGCTTCATACATTGACACTATCCTTGCTCGTTTTAGCATGCAGAACTCCAAGAAAGGTTTTCTACCTTTTAGACATGGAGTTCCTTTATCTAAAGAGATGTGTCCCAAAACATCAAAGGAGATAGAGGACATGAAGGCGGTTCCTTATGCTTCGGCAGTAGGAAGCCTTATGTATGCTATGCTATGTACGAGATCGGATATCTGCTTTGCCGTGGGCATGGTTAGCAGATATCAGAGTAATCTGAGCGAGGACATTGGGTGCGGTAAAGCATATATTGAAGTACCGAGAAGGACTAGGGATTATATCTTTGGTTTACGGCGGATCAATTAGTCACATGTGGGTTACACAGTTGATTTCCAATCAGATAGGGACAAGAGTAAGTCTACCTCGGGGTTTGTGTTTACTTTTGGAGGTGGAGCCATAGTATGGAGGAGTGTCAAGCAGAAATGCGTGGCAGACTCTACCATGGAAGCTGAGTATGTGGCAGCCTCTGAGGCAGCCAAGGAAGCTGTATGGCTCAGGAACTTCTTGATGGACTTGGATGTGATTCTCGGTTTGCCCAGAACTATCACAATTTATTGTGATAATAGTGGTGCAGTTGAAAACTCGAAGGAACCATGAGCCCATAAGGCGAGTAAACACATAGAGCGCAAGTACCACCTCATACGAGAGATCGTAAAGCGAGGAGAAGTTGCTGTTGCCAAGATTGCATCAGAGGATAACCTGGCGGATCCATTCACTAAGGCCCTTCCAGCGAAAGCATTTGATAGGCATGTGGAGGACATGGGGATGAGATGTATGGCAGAGTGATGACGGCATAGTCTTTTAGTATAAGTGGGAGATTGTTGGAATGTATACTGAAAGCCTAGCTCTTTTTGTATGAACATTTTATTTTGAAATAAGAATCACATGATCATTGTTTGCATTTTATATATTCATTATATATGTGTGCATATTGTCTAATATTTTACATTGTAGATAACATGGTGCTTGGTGTGGCACAGAAGATCATGTTATCAGTACCTTGTAAAATATAAGTAAAGGCTCACAACCAAGATGGTTTTGGACAAACCATTGGCATGGTTGTAGTGTAGCTTGGTATTGTTTTATCTTGAACATAGAGTTACACTAGTACACTTAGGTGTATTGAGTAGGACCGACATAGAGGTGATTCAATTTAGTACTGACTACATAATTGAATCGGACCTCGAATATTATGTTGTACATGCTCTTAATCCCGATATAATAACGGGCACATGTACTTAGTATTTATTTCTTTGATTTACTAGTGGGTGAGATTTAGATGGATTAAATCAATATGCTCGGTAAGTTGGGAAATAATATTATTTAAATGGTGTGTCGTTGATTATAGGAGGAAACCGTGTCCTATATATTAGGTTGATGATGTCCCCTTGAGGAGCTCATAAGGTTCATCATGTAAACCCAGCTGGTTGACTTAGTCAACATGATGATAAGGTTGAGTGGTACTACTCGAGGAATTAGATGTTAATTAATTGATGGTCAGTAAATCAATTAATTGACGGACATTCGATATCTTAAACACGGGGAGATTAATGTACAAATAATATATGGAGCCCATATTGATTTATGGGGGTTGGTGAGGTAGTTCAATGATAATCCTCTAGTGGAATGGAACATCATTGATGGATCAAGTTTGTGTGGTTCCGATCCATCGGGTGGCCAAGACCCAACTCCTCCTTATGGTCCCTATCGTAGCCTAATATAATCCTTATGAAGTCTAGATCCAAGAATGTTAAACAAAACCTAGAACCAATGGTTGAGATTAAATCCCTAGATCCGATGGTTGGATGAAGCCCTAGAACCAACGGTTGGGATTAAATCCCTAGATCCGATGGTTAGGATGAAATCCTAGAATTGACGGTTGGAATTAAATCCCTAGATCCGACGGTTGGGATAAAACCCTAGATCCGACGGTTGGGATGAAACCTTAGATCCGACGGTTGGGATGAAACCCTAGATCCGACGGTTGGGATTAAACCCTAGATCCGACGGTTGGGATAAAACCCTAGATCCGACGGTGGAGATTAAATCCCTAGATCCGACGGTGGAGATTAAAGGAGGCTTAAGCCCTATTCTATAAATAGATGCTTAGGGTTGGGCGCCAAGAGAAATCAAGAATTGGTTTTGGAATTAGGGTTTGGCTCTTGGAGAGGTGGGCGGCTAGGGTTTGGAGCAAAAGTGGGCGGCAACTATCTTCTTCCTTCTAGTTGTTGCGGCGCGCCCACTTTCCATCAATACTTGGCCGGCGCCCAACCTTAAGGCTTTTCTCTTCTTCCTTGCCCGGCGGTTCTCCTCCCATTGGTGGTCGGTTCTCTTCCTCCTCCCTATTCTCCAAAAGTGGCCGGCGGCAACTCTTCTTGGAGAAGTTGGCCGGCGCATCATCCATTGCTCCTTGGCCGGCAGTTGCACCAAATTCCCTAATTTGGTGGCCGGTTCTAGATAGGAAAGGTATTTGCTAGTTCTTCTCTTTGTTCGCAGCGGACAAGGTAGAGAAGAAAGCGATCTAGAAGGCTTCTACTCGTGGAGGATCTTCGTCCACACGTCGTCCACGAGAAGGATAGGACATACGGTAGAAGATCGTGAGGTATAAAGTTATTTTAACTTTATGTACAGATCTGAGCATGTTCTTATTTGTTTTGATTATGCATGTGTGTGTATGAATATATATTGTATAATCATGGACCCCGAAGAAAAACACAAAAAACCGGCGATCCATCCGTCGTCTCTTCCGCGGCTAACCAACTAGAAGAGTTGTGTTGCTTGAACAACTAGTTTGTTCAAGCGACCACTCAAGTTGTTAGCACGACGACGAATAGGTTGTGCTAAGGAAGCTCATCCCATCCGGATTAATTCTTTCATTAGTGAAAATTTTAATCCGGGGACATGGGAGCCAATGAGCCTCCGAAGCATCCACCTAAAAATTCGTGCACTTGCGGGCGTTGAGCACGAGCACACGCTTCGAGTCCTTGATGATTCCTATCAAAGATTTGAGGTCGTGCTCGTGTGCATCAGTCAAGTTCTATGTAAATTCTTCACTGACACAAGTGGAGAAGAAGCCCGAAAAAGAAAAATTGGATCAAAATTGGCACAAGCTAGGCTTAAAGTCATAATGTGTCATTTTGGATTTTTGACACACTTGAGAATTTGGTTATTATGGCAAAATAGATTTAATTCTAGAAAATGATAATTAGGCTTGAAACTTAGGTATTCTTATACGATTATATCTTAGTTGTTATGCTTTGTTTGTCATATGTCATGTCAGACTTCATGCTTCATATAATTATTTAAATGTTATGATCATGCTTAGAGTAATATATGTCATGCTTGTGTTTAGGTTTAATTTTTAATTTCATGACATCATGATTATTGACAAATATTTTAAATCATGCACATCTATTATGTCATGATCATTATTCATGCATTTAGGATAATTAAAATGGAATTAAGAATAATGGCATGATTTGAAGTCCCATGATAAGGGAATCAAATAGAGTTGCCTAGATAAAATGTATGAACTCTTAGATTAGGGAAAAATAAAATCCACATCTCACAAAGACCATAAGGAAGACATGTGTGTGTAGATACATCTTAGACACATGTGAGATGTTAAAAAAATGAGTTAAATTCAAGGTGCATAGATGTTACATCTAGATGAACTCAAACTCATAATATGATGTTAAAGAATCATTGGAAAGCTAATGTACAAGTCATGTACATTAAGCCCATAGACCATGATACAATATAAGATTTTAATAATATTTTAATTTTTTTAAAAAAAATCTTACTGAAGTATATCTTTTGATAACAATCACCATTGAACAACTTGACAAAAACATTAAATTTTTCAATGCTTTTGAACTTTATATCAATACTTCAAATTAATGGGTATTTTAATTTAAAATTATTTTTCACCCATTATATTTCATGTAAGTAATGTACATATAAATTTTTAATATTTTTCAAAATATGTATATTTACTTATGTATTTTTCAATTTCGAATTCTGAAATTGATTTCTGCATTTGCGAAAACCAGTAGACTGCCACTTTAGGTAGTCGACTGGTAGCTGAATTCAGTCGACTATTGTATCTGATATTGATTGAATAAGGGTTGTTTAACCATTTATCAACACCCTGATGTACCCTAACGTCTCCTAACCCTAGGATATGCTTTGGAAAAAATTAGAAAAGTGAAATTATCATTGAAAATGATTAGAAGAGTTATTTAGGATGGAGTATCAAATTTTAAGGGAGGTTAAAGTTCAAGTTTGAACTTTTACCCTTATTTTCGATGGTCTAAGTTTCCTATAGCCTTAGGAACTCTCCAAGGATATTGTTGGTGCAATGGTCAAGGGGGAGCAAGCCTTTAGGAGAAATGTGTCCATCAAGGGATGATGGATGCAATTTTGACCAAAGGGGAAGAAGTGAGGGTTAGGTAAACCTTCATTATGGATTTCTTCTCATTTAGTGATAAGGATTGTATTACTATGAAGAGTGAAGGCATCCTAGATGATTTTGAACCCAGGGGGAGAATGTAGGATCTCATGAGATATGAAACATTGAAAACTTTGGTAGGATTTTTGATGTATGTCAAAGGGGGAGAAGTGAGGTTTAAGTTAGCTAAACCTTCACTATGCTTTGGCATTGGAAGAGTTAAGTTGGGTTATTGTTAGCCTAACTTAAAGGTATTATCAAACATCAAAAAGGAGGAGATTGTTGGTGCAATCGACCGAGGTCATGATTGACCAGACTCAAGTGGGACTCGAGTAGGATTTTGATACTTGACAATGGGTTTGACCATTGGTTGACTATATAAGTTTGACCACATATTGATTATGTTGGTGCAGGGGCACCAGATAATCGAACCTAGGTTTTAATTATGGTAAAGATCCAAAGTTAAGGTCATATTGTTATCTCATGAGCTAAATTAAGTGTGCAGAAAATGGTTAAGCTAAGCCGAAGGTCAGCGACACCCGGAGAATCCCGAGTCGAGAAACCGTGGTGGTCGGGCGACATCGGGAGAACTTCATGGGAGTTGAAGAACCCAGGTGAAGACCGAAAGAAAAGCGACAAGTCATAAAGGACCAGAGGTAAGCGCGAGTGCGAAGAGAGATGGTAAGGTCGTATCCTCTGTACGGGGATGCCCGTAGGCGGCGATTCGACTAAGACTTCCAGTGGAAGTTCTAGGTCTAGATCGGACGGTAAGGAATCGTCATATTTACCATTTTCTATGTTAACCTCTTACTGCAGGGAAGTGGTAAGGCTGGCAGTCGACTGTTGCACATCAGTCGACTGATGAAGGGCATCAGGCGATTGATGGCGATGAATCAACCTTTTGCGCTAGGTCAAACAGGATAATGTTTGACGTGGCCACTTCGCGATAAGTTCCAAAAGTTGAGGATTTACATCTAGGCTTATTCCAAGGCGCAAATCTATAAAAGGAGGGGAGAACTCCAACCCAAAGATCATCTATCTTACTCTCAAAGTGCTCCCGCAACGCCAAAGCTCTAACGCCGTCATAACATCGATGCAACGCCAAGTTCAAAATCTCTTCGTCGGCAGCAACAAGTATTAGTTTTTATTTATTGTATTTGTGGTTTTAATTGTAATGAGGTGAGGTAAGCTTGCTACCTCATCCTCGTGTTTTCGGTTTTTGTGATCATTGTCTCCTACCTCCAACGAGGAGGAGACTCTATAGTGGATTGCCCCTTCGTACACGGTCAAGGATCGCGGGGCCTTGGATTAGCAACCTTTGGGTTGTGAACCAAGTAAAAAGAAACTTGTGTTATTTATTTTTTTGTTGTGCATCTTTGTGTTTTAATAGAACGAACGAATGAACGAAAAGATTTTACGCTCGCTATTCACCCCCCTCTAGCGACGCTTTCGATCGAACAAATCATATGACTAGTGGATGATTGGGATATTCAAAGTCATATGGAGGAGATTATTTGGGAGAGATTGTTGGAGCAATTAACCTCCAAAGTCTAATCATGTTCTTGACATTTTCACTACAAAAAAACATCAAATTGGTGACGAAATTTGGCAACCAAAAAAATTTGTTGCAAATATGCAACAAAATTTGTGACAAATTTAAAATTTCCAACAAATTTTTTTTTATTGCAAAATTATTTAAATTTCCAACAATTAATTTTCATCACAAAATCTTTTGTAAATTCACGACGAAAATTATTTTTAGTCGCCAATTTGCGACGAAACAACATTTTCGTTGCAATTTTTGCAACGAATTTTAAATTCATTGCAAAATTTGCAATGAATTAAATTTTCATTGCAAAAATTTACAACGAATTCATGAATTCGTTGCAAATTTTGCAATGAAATTTTTTTCGTTGCAAATTAGCAACGAATCTAAAATCTGTTGCCAAAATTAGCAACGAATTCATGAATTCGTTGGATATTTTCCATCAAATTTGGCGACGAAAAATTTTCGATGGAAAATTTCAATTATTTTGGCATGGTGGGAATTATAAAATTTGTGACAAATATAATATTCGTCATTAAATTGGCGACGAAAAATAAATTGGTCACCAATTTTGCGACGAAAAATAAATTCGTCGCCAAATTGGGGACGAATCTAGTATTCGTCGCCAATTTTCTAATAAATTTAGCAACGAAATAGGATTCATCGCCAAATTTATCTCGCGACAGCTGTCGCACTTTGCGGGCAGCTGCCGTGTAATTTGGCATAGGGCGCACGACTTGTGTGGTTAATTGTCATGCCCCGAGAGCATACCGAGCCGAAAATCAAACGGACAACACCTCCCCTGTACGCGGCAACATTTCGGGTTAATACAAGGCCCATAGGCCCACAATAACAACAATATATATATATCAAAACAACAACTACACAAAAACACAGCGGAAACATACCACAACAATACAACAATCCCACACATGCATACCGGTATGACTAACACACCACAACAACACGAAATCTCGACAAAATCTGAATATACAACATATACATCACGAAAACTCCAGAATACAATGCACAACGGAAGGAAGGCCCAAAACAAAACATGGGAGCCTCGGAGGTGAGATGAGATGATGTCAGCCGGCGGTGCTCTAAGCTGTCACGAAGTCTTCTACCTGTTACCTGGGCAACAGAAAAACCCAGGGTCTGTGGGGGGTGGTGAGTAAAACTCAGCAGGTAATAGAAAACATGTATATATATGTAATATCACATGTATTTCAATGACATACTCTAGAAGTATAACAGGTATATCAGCATAGTATATAAATACAAGCATATACCGTCTAACCAAATAAACAACATAAAAATGCAGACATACCTGAAGTCTACTACGCTACTCTGATCCAACCTGAACATATATCAAACATATATATATAACAGGAAGAGTAGATAAACTCACAATATACTCTAGCTACAGGTCAAGGTATCTAATGGTCTGTCCAACCCATACCAGTATCCGACACAATCGTATAACAAATGCAAGAAAGATGCATGAGTATGATGTACACCCAAATGCAGCAAGCATAGTACAATCAAATGCAACATCACAATAATCATATATATATAGACTGTATCTATATATATATCAATCTCAACCATCCATATATATATATACATACATATATGTATCTATATATGGTAATATGCAAAGTGCCATTAGATACGGCAATGCAACATGCATGGTCATGCCTGCTCACCCCTACTCGCTACCACGACCCCAGTGTGGCCTAGGTGGCACGACATGACAACTGTCCCAACTCACACCAACCACTGCTATAGAGTGGCCGAGTGGGCAGTATGATCAAGTAGCATATGAGCGTAAAGAGCTCGCTACACAACGGGGGTCCCTGCTGCTGGCCACTCCGACTAACACTACTAATGAGTGGTCGAGTACCACACACCCAGGACAACTGCACGCAACTCCAACTACCACCGTCTATAGTGGTAGAGTGCGGCACAACATATGCTCTGCCCTCACACCAGTTACTCCTCAGGGAGTGCTCTGGGAGGCAAGATGACTGACGACTCTCTCAACCCCAAGGGAGACTATGTCGTCAGAATGCATGCAAATGACATGTGTATGCTGTCACACGTACAACCATCTACCACAGACTCTCTGTTCAGCAAAGATTCATACTCATCTAATCAATACTCTCTATCCTGTAGAGAATTGTACTCAACAGATCGACGGACTCTCTATCCTGTAGAGAGTCGTACTTGACTGATCCTGACTCTCTCTCCAATAGAGAGTCGTACTCAACTGATCGATACACTCTCTATCCAATAGAGAGTCGTACTTGACTAATCATACCAAGTTGGGACCACCGGTCCGCAGCGACATACTAATCACCCTTCACTTAACCATTACACAACTCATGGTTGGTAACAGTATGCAACATACGGGTATTAGAAATAAATCCTACATTTAGGGCATTACTTACCCATAGATGACCTTTTTTCAATTTATAAATTGGGTCATCCCCCGTACTAACATTTACACCCTACTAAACATCTAGGTCAATTTACATCACATCTATAACTCCTAAATCATGATAGGGTATATGTGATATCAACAATTGAGCATAAATATATCCAACGATAAGTTCAAGCATACGATAAAGAGAGCAGGGTCAAGGTAATATGAACACCTAACATGCTCATATCTATGACTAAATCTGAATGCAATACATCTACCCGGACCAGGTAGGAAATTACCCACTTGCTATGTAATCCATGCTATCCATCTTCACGTCCATGAACCTATCTTGAATCAAGGTCCCAACTGTAGAATACAATATAACCAGTCGCTATCATACATACTATAGGAATATGAATCTAAGCTAATCTTAGTCTATTTTGTAAACCACATATATATACTATAAGTAGAATTTCCTTACAGTACCAAATTAAATAAATTTAACATAGAAATCTCAATCTAAACTTACCTCACACTGATTCAACCTCCTCTCCTTGATAGGCTAAAGAGGATCCAATCTCCAGTAAATCTTAATTAATCATCCATCACTACACAATAGGAAACTATATCCCATTACCTGATTATAACATATCCAAACTAGTTACTAAACAACTGATATGCACTATAAACATTCAAATCTTACTTACCGAACTCAGCTTCCTTCTGCTCTACAAATCTACAAATCAACAACAAAACCAACACATTCATCAATTATCCAAATCCAAGCTTAACTTTACCGGCACCACTTCTTGATCCACCCAAGAAGGTCCAATCTGAGTAATTGAGATGAACTGCAACCAAAACCCATTTCGATTACCCCAACACCTGCAATCATAGGATATTCAAGTTCCCTTTGCTATAGCATCCTCACATTAATAACCCAAGGCAGAGCAATCAACATTTACCAGAAGGGGGTGTAGATGTTGTAGGGAACAAGAGTTGTCGATTCCTTGATCTAAAGCTTCAAACCACCTTGAGCAGCAGTGATAATGCTCTTCCCAGCCACAATGTCAGCACAATCAGAACCTTCCACAAGCACAAATCGCTGACATCAAACAAATTGTGCTCCGGAGCAGAAATCATCACGTAGATGCCCAAAATCACAAACTAGAACTCGTACAGGAATCGCAAAACCCAGATCAAGGTGGAGGCAGGCCGTAGCATCGTGCAAAGGGCATACTCGACCTCAATCAACACTAACCACGACGCTGTGGCTGCAATGGAGGAGGAGGAGACGTCGGTGGTTGAGGCAGAGGCGTCGACGTTGCTTGCGTGGAGGAAAGAACTCAAATCCTCGACGGTGTAGGGAGTAGAAGAAGCGACGATGATTAAACGACTCCTCTTTGAGCACGACGACGCTGCCACGGAGATCCCACGAGAAACAAAAAGATCGGCGACTAGTGGGAAGAGCAGTGTCCGGTGGCGACGAGTGGGAAGCGGCGGCATAGGTCACTCGGCGAGAAGGAAATCGCGAAGAGAGTCGTCGCGGTGAGAAGCAGGAGTCGGAGGAAGTCATCGCTCGAGGGGAAAAAGGGTCGGCGATGTCTAGCTGCGGTGCAGTGGTGTATGCGCGGCGTGGAGGCGAGTCGACAGTCGACGTTTGAGAGCTCGGGGTGGAGAAGAGAAAGAAACGGAAAAAAGAGGAAGAGGCGGCGCTCGAATGGAATCGGGAGAAAATGCGATTGGGAAGAGAAATCGCGCGGTGAGGGAAATAAAAATCGAAGAAGAAGAAAACGCTCACGTGAGGAAACCGGGCAGGTTTTGAAAGAGGATCGGGTTTGAGATTTAACCCGACTCCTATTAACCCCATTAATTTTTAGGGTTAGGTTAATAAATCTAATTAACCTCTAGACTTGGATTTAAACTCATTTTAAATCCTGAAAAATTTATAAAAACTCCTGAAAAAAAAAATTCCACAAGGTAATTTCTTAAATATCAAGGATATTTTATGTATTATTATTATTATTATTTTTCCGGTATTTTACATTAATCGTCGTCCCAATTGGAGCATTTTTTCCCGGCGCCGCATGCACAATCAAATTGGGTCGGTCATCGCCGTAACAATAGAGTTAAAATGTTATTCAAATTATATAAATCAGTATAATGTATAATATAAATACAAAATTAATGTTTTATTTTTCATAGGTTTGTTGTACTTCGTCATTTAGGTGTTCGGTGTGTTCGTGAAGTCTTCAGCTGTGAGCTCATCCGTTATTTCCATCAGGACAGGTATAAATATTGTATATTCATAAATTTTTAGTATTATCATTTTATATTATATATAATTAATATTTGATTTTAAGTAATTTTATTACTGTAAATATATAATATTTGTTCGAAATGATATTATAGTTTGTAATTAAATATCACACAAAATCACATTTAGTACTAGAAGAATTTATTTTGAGTATAAATTTATTATTAGATTAATATATATGGATGAAATATGGAAAAAAATAAAATTAATCCTTGATATAAATTTGAAAATAGGATAAATGAAGAGAGAACGAAGTTGGATGTATAAAAAGAATTTACCAGAACGTCGTGGTTTAACCGATGAATTTATTATTGGGTTAGAACAATTTTTGAATTTTGCTAATAACAATGTTGAGTTTATGGATGGGAATAAATTAAGGTGTCCGTGCAAAAAATGTCATAATGGTAAATTTTTCCAGTGTGATAAAGTTCGAGAACATCTTTGTAGATTTGGTTTTACGCTAAATTATTATAATTGGACTTGTCATGGTGAACCGTTTATATCCGATGAAGAGGTTGGACGAAACATACAAAGGACAATTAGTGGAGAGCAAATATATTACGATCAATTCAATCCATACCAGAGGATGATAGTTAATGTAGTTGGTCATAATTTGAATAACGAACCAAACACTGTAAGTTTTAGTTATCCTCAAACATTTGAACATATGTATACTAGTTATTCAACGCCATTGGAGGAGGTAGAAGTAACTGGTGTTCATGATAATATATAAAATGAGCCATATCTCAAATTTCAAGAAGTGTGAGAGCTGCAGATGAACCCGTGTGGTCTGGTTGTGACAGTCACACTAAATTATCTCTCACCGCAAGACTGTTGAATGTTAAAGATGAGCATAATGTGTCCGAAGATTGTTTTAATGATTTTATTTAAGTTATTAGAGAAGTATTACCGCATGATCACATAATGTCGAACGATTTTTATAGTATGAAAAAACTTGTGAAAGATTTAGGTCTTTCGGTGCAAAGAATTGATATTTGCAGAGATGGTTGTATGCTATATTGGGGAGATAATGAAGATTTAGAGATTTGTAAATTCTGTAGTCAATGCAGGTATAAGAGTACCATGAGATCGAATCGTAATAAGCGATTTAAATCCTTCAGACAAATGTTCTATTTTCCTTTAACTCCTAGATTGCAAAGGCTTTATACATCAAAGGTCACTGCTGAACACATGACTTGGAATGTAAATCATGAAACAGAGGATGGGCTAATATGTCATCCATCAGAGGCAGAGGCATGAAAAAATTTAGATAGAACATATCCTAAGTTTGCGAATGAGACTCGAAACATCAGGTTGGGTTTATGTGCTGATGGATTTGCTCCATTTGGCAAATCAGAAAAAACTTATTCTTGTTGGCCAATTATTGTAACTCCATATAATCTTCCACCCGGTATCTGTATGAAAACACCTTATATGTTTTTAACATTGATTGTGCTTGACCCTCATAATCTGAAGAAGTTAATAGATGTTTACATGCAACCGTTGATTGCCGAGATGAACCAACTATGGGACGAGGGCGTTTCTACATATGATGTCCATACTAATCAGATGTTCACAATGAGAGTTGCGCTTCTTTGGAATGTAAATGATTTTCCTGATTATGGTATGTTATTGGACTAGAGTACCGTGGGGATTTTAGGATATCCAATATGTATGGAGAGATCAAAGTCATTCAGATTGAAACACGGAAAGAAACAGAGTTATTTTGATTGTCATAGACAATTTTTACCGCCAAATCATAAATTCAGAAGAAATAAAGAAGAATTCACTAAGAATAGAATTGAAAGAACACCTCCACCATTGAGATTCACCGGTCAATTTTTTGTTGGATCGAAAGTGTCGCTAGAGGGGGGGGGGGTGAATAGCGATACGATGTCGTTAAAAAATTTTTGCAATAAGTAAAAAGCAAGTAGAGAGTGCACAGCGGAAATATAAAGTAGACAAGATATTTTTACGTGGTTCACAATCTTTCGATTGCTAATCCACGGCCCTAGTGATCCTTGATCACGTACGGAGGGCAATTCACTAAAACCACTCCTCCTCGTTGGAGGTAGGAGCAACGATTACAAAAAGAAATCAAGGCAAAGGGACACTCCCCCTTTCCTTGTTACGATTAAAGCACAAAGACAATTTAAAGAAGTAGAACTTAAATAAATATACCGACAACTCTTATAAGTAGAAGATGTAGCTTTCGTTGTCGGCGGCACTTCGTCGTAGCAAATGTGAGTAGTAGTAGCGGCGTTACGACGGCGTGTTGAGAGCTCTTGAATTCTTGTAATTTGCTTGGCTTGAACATGTCTATTTATGGATATTGATCTATGAATTTAGACATAGGTAGTGTCCAAGGTGAGGTTCTTATCCCCCAAGACTTGTTCATCCACATCCTTTGCGCCAACTCAAGGATGAGGTGTTTCATCCAACCACCTTGTGCCACCTCCAACCTCCTTGTGCGCCAACTCAAGGATGAGGTGTTTCATCCAACCACCTTGTGCCACCTCCAACCTCCTTGGGCGCCAACTTGAGGATGAGGTGTTTCATCCAACCACCTTGTGCCACCTCCAACCTCCTTGGGCGCCAACTTGTTGGAGCCATTCAACTTGTGTCACATCATGGGAGCCAACCATCTTGTGCCAACTCACCTTATTTTGGGCGTCCACCACAAGGAAGCTTGGTGATGGTTTGGATGTCCACCTTGATGCCACATCACCCTTTGTACCAAAACACGAGTCAAGTCTAAATTCACCCCCTTGAAATTCGAGCTCTTCTCGAGGCTGGAACTTGACTAGCAGTTGACTGTAGTCAAAGGGTTTTGGACTGCAGTACAAGTTAGCTTAAAATATAAAGTACGATGGTTCTAACCATCTGATCTCGACCTAGACCTTCCATTGGAGGTATTGGGTCGGATCTACGCTTAACGACCTTGCTTCGCTTTCACACGAGCTTACCTTGTAGCCTCGCTTCCGGTCTTCACCCGAGTACCTCGGCTTCCTCCGAAGTCCCTATGGCGTTGCCCGACCACCTCGGTTCCCACCGGGTGTCGCAGACCTTCCGCTCAACTTTAGCATTTCTGCACACTTAATTGAGCTCGTAAGATAACAAATATACCCTTAACTATTGAGCCTTTTGCCATAATCAAAATACCGGTTCGACTTTGGTGCCCCTTTGCACCAACAATCTCCCCCTTTTGATTCATGGCAAACCGACACAAAAGTTAAGGAAAAATTAACATAACGAGCTAGCATAATGATTAAGCATGAATGAGCTAGCATAAAGATTAAATATGAATGAGCTAGCATAATGATTAAATATGAATGAGCTAGCATAATGATTAAGTATGAATGAGCTAGCATAAAGATTAAGCATGAGTGAGCTAGCATAAAGATTAAGCATGAGTGAGAAATATTATTGTTTCAAGTTCTCCCTTTGAGGTAACCTCCCCTTGGACCGAAGGTGAGTTCTTGAAAAATAATTTTACTCCCCTTAATAGTTGCTTAAGTAAGCGGAATTACTTAATATAAAAGGTAATAATTTTGTTTACTTTCTTCCTTACTTTTGTGACTTTCTCCCCTTTTGCCTTAACTCAAAAGTTTGTAAATATATTTTAAGGTTTGTAAGTCCAAGCAAGTTCCCAATATAAATATATTTTTTTAAATAATAATAAGCTTGAAAATATGTTCATCTAAAATGTACAACTCGGTTGGACTTGATTGATATAGAATGATCAATAAGTCTTGAAGGAGTTGATTAATTTAAATAATTATACTCCATGGTTCATGTCGATGCTGAATCTACATCTGGAATCGAGTAAGGTCCTAACATCTCACGCGCCCGTCTCATTGGCTAAGTACACAAACACATTAGTCCTATGTGTTGTGAGATGTGTTGGCTCCTTAAATCTATAGGTATATGATTTCTAAGGTAAGACTTAGGCTAATTTCATAAAAGAAGCAAAAGTAGAGTACATATATAGAAAAATTTAAATCCTACTCTATTACGCACATACCTAACTTTCGTCTTAATAAACTAAATTCGGCTTGGGTAGTGGTTTGGTGAAGATGTCCGCTAGGTTTGATTTGGACTCAACATACTCTAGTTGTATAGTTCCATTAGTTACATGTTCCCTAATGAAGTGGTGTTTAACTTCTATATGTTTTGTCCTAGAATGACATATTGGATTTTTAGTTAAGTTAATTGAACTAATGTTATCTATGTAGGTTTTAATGTTGTTAAAGATTAAGCTAAAGTCTTGGAGAGTGTGCTTCATCCACAGAGTGAGAGACACACTCACCCATCGCAACGTATTCCCGGTGGTAGATAAGGCAACGCAATCTTTGCTTCCTCTTGCACCAACTTACTAGACTCGAGGATTTGACAACAACCACTCGTGCTCTTTCTATCGAGTTTACTACCGGCATAGTCGAGTCAGAGTAGCCGATTAGATTAAACTCGGTAGATCTAGGGTACCAAATACCTCGTTTAGCGTGCCCTTTAGATATCTAAGGATACGCTTGACTAGGGTTAGGTGAGACTCCTTGCGCAGGTTTGTAACCTTGCGCACATACTTACCGCTGAATAAAATGTCGGTTCTCGCGGTTAAGTATAGGAGACTTCCTATTATTGCGCTCCTATAGTATTTTAGGTCAACGGGTTTTCCTTCTACATCTTCGTTTATATTAACATTAGTTGCCATAGGTGTATTGATTATTTTAGCATCTTGCATTCCAAATCGATTTATTAAGTCCTTAGTATATTTTTGTTGATGTAAATATATTCCATCTTTAGTTTGTTTAATTTGTAAACCTAAGAAGAAACTTAACTCTCCTACTAAATTCATTTCAAATTCACTTTCCATAAGTGAGATGAATTCGTTTAGCAGGATCGAGTTGGTAGTTCCAAAAATTATATCATCTACATAGATTTGGGCTATAAAGATTTCTTTTCCTACGGTTTTTACGAATAAGGTTGGGTCGACTAAACCTTGGTTGAATCCTTTGGACTTAAGATAGATCGAAAGCCTTTCGTACCAAGCTCTTGGGGCTTGTTTGAGTCCATATAGGGCTTTCTTAAGTCTAAGGACATGGTCAGGTTTATCTAGATTTTCGAATCCGGGAGGTTGACTGACGTAAACTTCTTCCTTAATGTATCCATTCAAAAATGCTGACTTGACTAAACCCTTTTGCGACTAACCTAGCTTTATTTCTAACTACTTCACCTTTATCATCAAGTTTATTTCGAAATACCCACCTTGTTCCAATAATTGATTTTTCTTTAGGTGGTGGTACTAATTCCCAGACTTCATTTCTAGTGAATTGAGCTAGCTCTTCTTGCATAGCAATAATCCAGTCGGGATCAAGAAGTGCTTGTTCAATAGTTTTGGGTTCGATTTTGGAAATTAACGAGATTTGACTAAGGTTTCGATATGAAGCTCTAGTTCGAACCCCTAAATTTGGATCACCTATAACTTGATTGATAGGATGATTTGTTTGAGTCTTAGTGTGACTCGGGTTAGGGTCATCTATCACTTGGTCGATAGGATGACTTGGGTGAGTTCTAGTTTGACTTGGGTTAGAGTCATCTATCACTTGGTCGATAGGATGACTTGGGTTAGGACGAGATTCAAGTTCAAGATCAGAGTCGGGTTCGCTATAAGTTGATTTGCTAGTTGGTTTTGTTAAGGATTGAACGGGTTCGTGTCCTTCGTCGAAAACTATATTAATGGTTTCTTCGACTCTAAGAGTGTCGTGATTGTATACCCTATAAGCTCTCGGTGGTTGAGTATCCTAGAAAGGTTCGATAGAGGTTTTGGATTTGAATTTCCTAGGTAATCCTTAGTGTTTAAGATATGTACCTTGCATCCAAATACCTAAAGTACTTGATGTTGGTATTTTATCGTGATAAATCTCGTCTGAGGTCTTTTGGTGCCTCTTTACCATAAGGATCCTATTTTGGACATAGCAAGCCGTACTAACTATCGGGTAGGTTATACTCGTTTAACATTGTCCTAGCGGCTTCTTGTAGGGTTCTATTTTTCCGTTCGACTAACCCATTTTGTTGTGGGGTTCTAGGACATGAAAACTCATGGTGGTATCCGTTTAGGTTACAATCGTAAACACTGTGGTTTTCGAATTCACCACCATGATCGCTTCTAAGTCTTTTAATCTTAAGGTTCTTTTGATTTTCGATTAACCTACAAAGATTGATTAGTTGGTCTAGGGTATCATTTTTATGTTTGATAAACCTAACCCAAGTAAATCTAGAATAGTCACTCGATTATGACTAAGCAAAATTGACTACCATTGAGTGACTTAGCTCCATGTGAATCAAATAGATCCATGTGTAGGAGCTCAAGAACACTTTTGGTTCGTTCTTGATTAGTTAATTGATGTTGTGTCCTAGATTGTTTACCTTGTTGACAAGCATTACATATTTTATTATCCAAGTTGTTTAGTTTAGGCAAACCTATAACAAGCCACTCGACTCATCTTGTGGGCCAGTCTTGGAGTGAGTGTCCGAGTCTTGATTGCCATAACCAAGATTCCTCTTGTGTCATAAGACACTTGGTTGAGGAGTTGGGTAAATTTATTGTGTAGATGTTGCTACTCCTAGTTCCTTTAAGTATTATTTTAGATGTTGCATTTATTTTGATTACGCATTCATTTTCTAGAAATATGACCTTATAATTGTTATCACACAATTGGCTTACACTAAGTAAATTATATTGAAAGTTTTCTACTAATAAGACATTTTGAATTGTAAAGTTAGAGTTGAGCTCAATATCACCTGATCCGATGATTTTGAGCTTGCCGTTATTTCCGAAGGCTACCGATCCTTGTCATTTGAATCGTAACCCGAAAATTTGAGTTGATCCCGGTCATGTGTCGAGCAACCAGCATCAACATCCATTGATCCTACACATAAGGTAGTTGGATCGGATATTGGAATTACTAAAGGGTTGTTTGTAAGTTTTAAACCTAAATCATCTCACCAATATCTACATGATCAAAACATGTTATTCCTATGTGTTATTGTGAGATGACTTTCAATTTTACTTGATTAATTTTAATGAATTTAAATTAACCAACATTAGGTTAGATTCGGATTTAGTCTAAGCTCATCAAGTAATCTTTTCAAGAGATTAGCTTCCAGGTCGTGGCGAGGCACAGAGGCCTTCTTTGATCGGAACAACGACCACTTCCTTAGACAAAGCTAATTTCAAGAAATTGATAACTCGACTTACTTGAGACTACGTCTTGGTCTAACTAGTTATTTTTGAAAAGAGGCTCCCCGAGGCTCAATCTTTTAAATAGGATTTTAGTTGGTTTATTTTGAAAAGAGGCTCCCGAGGCTCAATCTTTTCGCAGGATTTTAGTTGGTTATGAGTCCTATCTAACCATTCTAAAAATAAAGGAAAAACTAAGCATGCAATTTCTAAGACTTAACAAAAATACATTTTGTATTGGCTCCCCCTGGACCATTGAATCGAGTGGGTCTATTCACATAGTGAATTTGGTCCTTGGGAACCCAATACATGTTAGATCCTAAAGTTGAAATCAAAGTGGTCTTAGGGACCCATGCTTGGACATTTTTCTTATGTTGGTTTACTATAGACATATATGACTTATTGGTTGTATTTGAGTTAAACCTGAGTCCGGCCTTGTTGTACACGGCCCTTTGTGATCCAAGTAAGAGGTCAAGTCCCTTGGATCCCAAAGTGAACCTTTCCAACGTGTTCCTAAGGTCTTCGACTTGTGTTTTCAAAAGTGAGTTCTCAACTTCAAGCTTTTCAACTTGAGTTGAGTCCTCCTCTTGAATACGAGTAGTCGAAGAGGTTAGGGAGACCTCATGTTTGAGAAGGTTAACCTCCTCAATTAGGGTCTCGACCTTGGACTCGGACTTAGCTATTTTCTTATTTAAAAATTTAATTGCACCATACAAAGTATTAAGTAACGACCGACTTACCCTTAATGATTCTTTTGAACCGGATACGGATCCGTGGCTTGTCTTGAATGGAAGCTCATCATCGGATTCGGACTCGGACTCTTCTTGATTTGAGTCGTGCTCGATCGGCTTGGCCATTAGAGCTTGGATATCGTCTTCTTCCTCCGACAACTCCTCCCAAGTAGCGTTTAGCGCTTTCTTGGTCTTTGATGCGTTATTCTTTAGCTTTGGGCACTCGGACTTGATGTGATCGAACCATTGCACTCATAGCATCTAAAATTAGAAGTATTTGAATTAGGTTTAGGCTTACCTTGAGTTGTTGGTCGTTTTCTCTTGATCATCTTCGAACTAGATTGACTAGTTCGGATTCTATTCGAGTCTACTTCCGATTCGGACTCGTCTTCTTCCTTGGGGTGGCTTGCTTGCGGGCTTCTTCTTCTTGGAACACCCGCAACTAACGCAATACTCTTCTCGGCCTGGACCACGTTAGTTTGCTCATGTAATTCAAGTTCCGAAAACAATTCGTCTAACCTAATTTTAGAAAGGTCCTTGGAGACCTTGTAGGCATCGACCATGGATGCCCACAAGGTGGTCCTAGGAAACGAGTTAAGAGAATACCTGATAAGGTCGCGATTCTCGACCTTTTGTCCGATGGCATGGAGTTGGTTGACGATGTCTTGGATACGAGCATGTAGTTGAGTTGCGGTCTCGTTTTCCTGCATTTTCAAGTTATACAATTTATTTAAAAGTAAATCTCTTTTACATACCTTCGTGTCGTCGGTGCCTTCGTGTAGTTCCACTAGCTTGGTCCATAAGTCCTTTGCACTAATGAAGGGGCGGTTGAGCTCTTCCTTGGACAACCCACATTGCAAGATTTGAGTTGCCTTGGCATCGGCTTCTACTTGTTTTTCATGGAATTTGACCATTGATCGTAACCCAAAGATTCACCATCTTCATTAATAGGAAGTGTGAAACCGGTTTGGATTACGATCCACATCTCGATTTGGGTTTTAAGAAAGCATTCCATCCGACCCTTCCAATAACGAAAGTCATTACCGTTGTAAAACGGGGGTCGGGCGGTGCTAAACCCTTCGAGATGGGCCATTTAAAAACAAGAAGAAGAACGAAAAGAATCTTGCAAAACACACGAAAGAATATTCCAAGACTTTCGTCTTGGATTAGTAGTCTTGAAGTAAAAAGATATATAAAATGTAACTTGCAAAAGAAATAAACAATCAAATGCGAATGTCGTTGAAGTTCGAGGATAACCTTACTCGGATCTAACCCGAAGGACAACCTTATCCGGATCCTAAAGCCTCTAATGCAATTCTATATGTAGGAGAAGATAGGCAAGTGAAATAATTATCAAACGAAATAAATAAATAAAAATCTGTAAAAAAGAAAAACAAAGCTAGATTGGTGGTTTCACCGAATCTTAGCGCCCCCGGCTCTGATACCAATTGTTGGATCGAAAGTGTCGCTAGAGGGGGGGGTGAATAAGCGATACGATGTCGTTAAAAACTTTTGCAATAAGTAAAAGCAAGTAGAGAGTGCACAGTGAAATAGAAAGTAGACAAGAGAGTTTTACGTGGTTCACAATCTTTCGATTGCTAATCCACGGCCCTAGTGATCCTTGATCACGTACGGAGGGCAACAATTCACTAAAACCACTCCTCCTCGTTGGAGGTAGACACGATTACAAAAGAAATCAAGGCAAAGGACACTCCCCTTTCCTTGTTACGATTAAAGCACAAAGACAATTTAAAGAAGTAGAACTTAAATAAATATACCGACAACTCTTATAAGTAGAAGATGTAGCTTTAGTTGTCGGTGACACTTCATCGTAGCAAATGTGAGTAGTAGTAGCGGCGTTCTGACGGCGTGTTGAGAGCTCTTGAATTCTTGTAATTTGCTTGGCTTGAACATGTCTATTTATGGATATTGATCTATGAATTTAGACATAGGTAGTGTCCAAGGTGAGGTTCTTATCCCCAAGACTTGTTCATCCACATCCTTTGCGCCAACTCAAGGATGAGGTGTTTCATCCAACCACCTTGTGCCACCTCCAACCTCCTTGTGCGCCAACTCAAGGATGAGGTGTTTCATCCAACCACCTTGTGCCACCTCCAACCTCCTTGGGCGCCAACTTGAGGATGAGGTGTTTCATCCAACCACCTTGTGCCACCTCCAACCTCCTTGGGCGCCAACTTGTTGGAGCCATTCAACTTGTGCCACATCATGGGAGCCAACCATCTTGTGCCAACTCACCTTATTTTGGGCGTCCACCACAAGGAAGCTTGGTGATGGTTTGGATGTCCACCTTGATGCCACATCACCCTTTGTACCAAAACACGAGTCAAGTCCAAATTCACCCCCTTGAAATTCGAGCTCTTCTCGAGGCTGGAACTTGACTAGCAGTTGACTGTAGTCAAAGGGTTTTGGACTGCAGTACAAGTTAGCTTAAAATATAAAGTACGATGGTTCTAACCATCTGATCTCGACCTAGACCTTCCATTGGAGGTATTGGGTCGGATCTACGCTTAACGACCTTGCTTCGCTTTCACACGAGCTTACCTTGTAGCCTCGCTTCCGGTCTTCACCCGAGTACCTCGGCTTCCTCCGAAGTCCCTCTGGCGTTGCCCGACCACCTCGGTTCCCACCGGGTGTCGCAGACCTTCCGCTCAACTTTAGCATTTCTGCACACTTAATTGAGCTCGTAAGATAACAAATATACCCTTAACTATTGAGCCTTTTGCCATAATCAAAATACCGGTTCGACTTTGGTGCCCACTGCACCAACATTTTTATGGCATAGAGTGCTTAACTTTCCATCTGTTATTGAAGAACCAAATGTTACAACATATGACTATGGAATTACGCATAAATGGACTAAACATAGTATATTTTGGGATTTACTGTATTGGCAGAGTAATTTGATTCATCACAATCTTGATTTAATGCATATTGAGAAGAATGTTTTCGATAATATGATAAATACGGTGATGGATATTACTGGAAAAACAAAAGACAATCTGAATGTAAGAAAAGATATGCATCTCATCTATAAACGACTCGCCCTTGATGTTGATGAAAATAGTAGGGGACTAAAACCAAAAGCAGTTTCCTGATGGTTATGTCTCTAATCTTGACAGATGTGTCGATTTGAAGGAATGCAAATTAATTGGTTTGAAAAGTCATGACTGTCATATATTTATGGAAAGACTAATTCCTATTGCTTTGAAGGAACTGTTACCAAATTTTGTCTGGGGTGTAATTACTGAATTAAGCATTTTCCTTCATGATATTTGCTCGACAGTATTGAGTCATTCACACATGGAGACATTAGAGAGAGACATTTTGATCATTTTGTGTAACTTAGAAAGAATATTTCCATCGGCATTTTTTGATTCCATGGAACATCTTTTGGTTCACTTGCCATATGAGTCTAAAATTGGAGGTCCTGTTCAATTTCGATGGATGTATCCGTTTGAAAGGTGAATTTTTTTACTTTTTTTGTCATTGTTATTTCATCTGATAAAATTTAGTATAATTTATTTTCTAATACATTTTATTGTATTACTCTTAGATTCCTCTATCACTTGGAAAAAAAAGTGAAAAATAAGGCTCATGTTGAAGCTTCTATTGTTAATGCATATATTGTGGAGGAAGTTACAACTTTTGCATCATATTATTTTGAACCTCATGTTCAATTCAAGAGTCGAAAAGCAGGAAGAAACGATGAGGGTCCCGTTTATTCAAATTTAAGGGAATTCTCAATTTTTAACTACCTTGGTCGACCAAGTGGATCTTGTACAAGTATATACTTAACTTGTCAAGAGTGGCGAGCAACCCACACATATATTTTACTGAACTATCCAGAAGTAATGCCATATTTTGACCGAGTATATAAATGTTATATTATATATTTTATATATCATAAATTATTGTTCATGTTATATTTAATTTTATGGTAGGATTTTCCAAACTCTATATTCTGAGCTTCCGGAGCATGAGTTTGATCGTTTCTGCGATGAAGAATTTGCACAATGGTTCAAAAAATATGTAAGTAGTCTATGATAATAAATTTGATAAATCTTGACTTTAACACATACTTATTTGACTTTAGGTTCTTGATAATCACGCTCACATTGAGCAAGACCTAGTAAAACATCTGTCATGGGGTCCAAACTCAATGGTGAAAACTTGGTTGACATATTTCATAAATGGATATAATTTTCATACTCAAGATTATGGAACTGGGAAAACTACAATGAATAGTGGAGTTTGTGTTCAATCATCTAATGATGGAGGTGCAAGGAATGAATTTTACGGCTTGCTAGATGAAATTTTAGAGGTAGCGTACCCAGGCTCAGATTTGCGAGTTATTTTATTTATGTGTCGTTGGTTTAACCCTATCAAAGGCATGAGGGTGCATCCATAGTTTAATTTGGTTGAAATTAATTACAAAAAAAAATATACAAGAGGTATGAACTATTTGTGTTAGCACAACAAGCAATTCAAGTATTTTATGCTTCATATCCTAGTCTGAGATTGGTGGGTTATTTGTAAAACAAAAGCACATAATAAAATTGAGGAGCATTGGGAAGACATAGCATATCAACAAGATGAAGTTGTCAATACATTTCATATCGAAGAATATAGTATTTCAACATTACAAGATCCCAACAATGTAGTAGTAGCCGTTGATGCAAGTGAACTGAATGAGGATGAAGATGAGGAATTTAATGATGAGGATGAGGATGACGATGACGATGACGATGATGAATAAATGCATGACCAGAATGAAAATTATAATGCGGACTTCTATTTCTAATCATGGGTAACTTTTATTGAGTACCAATTATGTTTTAATTTACTATTTAATTTGAAATTTCATATATTTGATATATTAATGAACTATTTTTTTTATAGGTCATCCAGTTGCTATGAATATGGTAATTTTTTCATATTGTTCATATTATAAATTTGATATGCAAATGTAATTTTTTTTACTATCATATTCTTCTAATAATTATGATTGTTAGTTTCGACGTGGCAGTCATAGACGGAGTATCGATGGAAGATCACAGTCTTCCTTTGCTTCAGCCACTGCACATTCTGATGCTCTTGTAGGAAATGTACCCTCCACCTCTTCTCCAGTTGTAGGATCTTTTGGTTCTCAGCAGATATTTGCTAATGTATCTTCTCCGGTACAACAATCACTCGTTGAGAGGGAAGATACGAGAGAGTTGATATCTCCGCATGAAGATTCGTAAGTATTCAAGTTTTAGATTATCTATGTTTAATTTTTAATACGATATGTATTTTTATAAGTATCTAACGAGGTTTGTTTTTATTTTATGTTAGATTTACAAATTTTGTACATGTTATTCATGAGGTGAATAAAATAGTGAATAACCATTGGGGAGGAGCTTCTATGACTTATACGAGCACGCCAGAAGAAATAAAAATTTTGTGGTGGAATGAGTTCAAGGTAACTTATTTAAATCATTTTGCATATAAAATTACAGTTAATATAATCAATTCAATTTTTCTCTACTGCAGCGGGTATTTACTTGGGAGGAGAGTGAAACACTAGAGATTAAGAGGATTTTTTAAGAAAAAGTGTGGCGATCATATCAGAAACATACTCAATCATGCGAAAACTAGAAATAAAAAGCCACACTGTATAATCGAGGAGAATTAGAATAAAATTGTTGCACATTGGGGATCTGAGGATAACAAATGAAGGAGTGAGCAGAATAAGCAAAATCAACATTGTAATTCCGGCGTTATGTCTGCTGTTGGGATGTATACTGAAAGCCTAGCTCTTTTGTATGAACATTTTTATTTTGAAATAAGAATCACATGATCATTGTTTGCACTTTATATTTATTATATGTGTGCATATTGTCTAATAATTTACATTGTAGATAACATGGTGCTTGGTGTGGCACAGAAGATCATGTTATCAGTCCCTTGTAGAATATAAGTAGAGGCTCACAGCCAAGATGGTTTTGGACAAACCATTGGCATGGTTGTAGTGTAGCTTGGTATTGGTTTGTCTTGAACATAGAGTTACACTAGTACACTTAGGTGTATTGAGCAGGACCGACATAGAGGTGATTCAATTTATTGCTAACTACATAATTGAATTGGACCTCGGATATTATGTTGTACATGCTCTTAATCCCGATATAATAACGGGCACATGTACTTAGTATTTATTTCTTTAATTTACCAAAGGGTGAGATTTAAATGGATTAAATCAATATGCCTGGTAAGTTGGGAAATGATATTATTTACATGGTGTGTCATTGATTATAGGAGGAAACCGTGTCCTATATATTAGGTTGATGATGTCCCCTTGAGGAGCTCATATGGTTCATCATGTAAACCCTACAGGTTGACTTAGTCAACATGATGATAAGGTTGAGTGGTACTACTCGAGGAGTTAGATGTTAATTGATTGATGGTCAGTAAATCAATTAATTGATGGACATTCGATATCTTAAACACGGGGAGATGGATGTACAAATAATGTATGGATCCCATATTAATTTATGGGGGTTGGTGAGGTAATTCAATGATGATCCTCTAGTTGAATGGAACATCATTGATGGATCAAGTTTGTGTGGTTCTGATCCATCGGGTGGCCAAGATCCAACTCCTCCTCATGGTCCCTATCATAGCCTAATATAATCCTCATGAAGCCTAGATATAAGAATAGAAGGAAAAGAAAGGGGAGGGAAAGGAAAGGGAAGGGAAAGGAAAGGAAAGGGAGAGGAGAGGTTGGATGAGGTGGGCGGTAAGTTTAAAGATTGATAAAAAAAAATTATTTCCTAATTCTATGCCACCTTAGGCGGCAAGATTTGAATTAGTTAAATTTTTTTTTCAAGATTAGAATTGGTAAAAACATTTTTTCTATTTTCTATGCCACCTTGGGTGGCAAGATTAGAGGAGGTAGATTTTTTTTTTTACTAATTCTTTGCTACCTTGGGCGGCAAGAATAATTAGGAAATAGTTCCTAATTTTTTTGGCCACCTCATCAATAACCAACTTTCTCCTAAGTTCTAAAAAAGGGAGGCTAAGGGGGCGGCATGATGAGGATCAAGAATTAGGGTTTAGGTTTCTTTGCTTGGCCGGCTCTATCCCCTTGTGGTTGGCGGCACAAAGATATAAGAAACCCTAAGCTTTCTTCCTAAGAATCTTCTCCTCTTCACTCCCTCTAGGGCCGGCGGCACAAAGGGGTTGTAGGGTCTTCTATTGCTCCCCTTTGGCCGGTCTTTCTCTCATCCTTTTCCTCTTGGCCGGCGGCACTAGGAGCTAGGGATTGTTCCCTTGTTTGGTTCCTTGGTTGGCCATCTTGTTCTCTCTTTTCTTGGGGCCGGCGGCAAAGCTTTTTCAGTGGTTGGCTCAAGCAAGAAGGGAAGGAGAGTTCTTCTTTCTTTTGATTGAAGAAGATTTAGGAAGCTTCAACTTGTGGAGGATCTTCACCCACACGAAGTCTACAAGGAGGTTAGGACATACGATAGAAGACCGAGAGGTATAAAAGTTTTACAAGTTTTATTATTGATCTTTGCATGTTCTTATTAATATGTTTGTATGTGTTGATTATACATGTCTACATCCATATGTATTTGTATAATCATGGACCCCGAAGATAAACACAAAAACCGGCAATCCGTCCATCGTCTCTTCCGCGGCTAACCGACTAGAAGAGTTTTGTTGCTTGAACAACTAGTTTGTTCAAGCGATCGCTCAAGTCGTTAGCGCGATGACGAATTGGTTGAGCTTAGGAATCTCATCCCATCCGGATTAGTTTTCATTAGTAAAAATTTTAATCCGGGGACATGGGAGCCGATGAGCCTCCGAGCATGCCATCAAAGTGGTATCATAGCCACGGTTTCCGATTTTGTGTGTTTTGGATTCGGTTACTTTCATGCACTTATCATATATTGTGTATGTCGGATGAAAGTAGGATGTGCGTAGGATAACTTTTTGGTTGCAGGCATAAGTTCCAACTATTATGGCTATATATGTGTATGTGATTGCATGTGTGTGTGATTGTATATTATTTGAATCCTCGGGGTTGACGAGGCTAAATTAGTATTTAATTTTTGTAATTAAATATGACATTGTTTAGCCACTCATTTTAGTTTACTTTCGATCTAGATTATTTGTACACTCCTTCGTGGAGTATAGGATCGATGAATGTAAATTAAAATAGTTTATCTTGGCTTGGATCTCTTTGGTGATTTGCGCACGGGAAAAGGTGGAGCGGACGAGGTGACGACACGACGGGACGCATATTGGAGAACAATGCCATAATAGTTGGGAAAATTCTGATTTTTTCCATATTTATTTCTGATTTGTTTTATATGCATGTTGTGTGTGCTTGAAAATTCCTCACTGTCAATTTACTAAGTGGGAGAGGTACATTTTAATTAATTCTCGCGGCCTCCATTACAATTTGATGTGTGATGCAACAAACTTGTGCGTCGGCTCTGAGTGCCTTCCTCCCCATCGGATGAGTTTGTTTGCGGATCACTAGGTCAAATAATGGTTATAGGAAATTATTTAGGAGCGTGTGTACTTCCCCATCGGTAAGGCACATAATCCGAGATAATTCCCTTAGTATCATGTAATGGTGCACACTTAGATGCAAATAAAAAGTATCCTCCCCATCGGAGTCACTGCTTTTATTTGTAGGGCCAAAGAGGAACCAACTATTAATTTTATTTGTCAAAAAGTAAGGTTGACAAGATAATAAAATTAATGAGTTAAACCTCCTCTTACAAATGTAGAATTCATATACGTCCACACTATCGTGGCATGCGATATTCTCGGTGTTTTGAGGTGTTGGTTGATTTCAAAATTTTATTGTTTGAGGAATCAATGATATTTGAAATCTAATATTTTGATCATTGTGATTCTTAGTTTTTTTTTTCAAATGGCTTTCAACCCACTTGCTGTGATATTGAAAGAAAATAAACTTACTGGAACAAATTATATTGATTGGAAAAGAAATTTGGATATTGTCTTAACTGTAGAGGAGTAAAAATTTGTACTCTTCGAGGTCTGTCTTCCTAAGCCCACCGATGACTCTGATGAAAAGGAGAAAGAGAGTTATAAGAAATGGATCAAGGCAGATGAGATGGCGTGGTGTTACATTTTGGCATCTATGTCAAATGTTCTGCAACATCAACATCAGGCCATGGCCACGACTTATGACATGATGCTCAATCTCAAGGAACTTTTCAGACATCAGAGTAGGGCGGCCAGACAGGAGGCTATGAGGAACTTGATGACGACCACCATGATCGAGGGAACACCCGTCAGGGACCATGTTCTCAAGATGATGGCTCATCTGAATGAGATGGAAGTCCTCGGAGCTGAGATTGATGGGGAAACCCAGGTCGATATCATTCTCCAGACTTTGCCTAGGAGTTTTGAGCAGTTCTGCCTCAACTACAACATGAACAAGAGGTTGTATTCGTTGGCGGAGCTTCTGACAGAACTCCAGGCGGCAGAGGGGCTTTTTCGTCAAAGTGCTCAAGCCATGGTTGCTCAGAAGGTTTCTACTTCTAAACCGAAAGGGAAGAAGAAGAAGAAGCAAAGTGGAGCAAAGAAAGTGGCAGCAGGACCTCAGGCAGGAGTGAAGAAGCCAAAAGGCAAGTGCTTCACTTGCAAGCAGACTGGACATTGGAAGGCGGACTATCCTCGCCGAAAGAACAAAGGTATATCTTCTTGTTTAGTTGTTGAAACATGTTTAGCGGTGTTATCTACGATTGCACGGTGTGTAGATCTGAGAGCCACTGATCATGTCTGCAATACTTTGTAGGGGTTCCAGGAAACCCGATGACTAGTTGAGGGAGAGATTACCGTCTTCATGGGCAATGCTTCAAAGGTGGCGGCTATTGCAGTGGGAGACATTTATTTATCTTTTGATAGGAATAAAGTTTTGGTTTTGAGAAATTGTCTTTATGTACCTACTTTTAGAAAGAATCTAATTTCAGTTTCTAAATTGTTTCTGGATGGATATTCTATTTCTTTTAATGACAAAGTTGTTATAAAAAGGAATAGGGAGATTATCTGTTCTGGTACATTGGTTGGCAATTTGTACAC
The DNA here is from genome assembly GCA_025175895.1 of Wurfbainia villosa. Taxonomy (NCBI): domain Eukaryota; kingdom Viridiplantae; phylum Streptophyta; class Magnoliopsida; order Zingiberales; family Zingiberaceae; genus Wurfbainia; species Wurfbainia villosa. The sequence continues at coordinate 6,560,038 of CM046005.1, forward strand.
TCTTGATCCAAAAACTCCCATGATGCATATAGAAGTGAATAATTCATCTTCTAAGTCTAATAAGAGAAAAGAACCTTCGAAAATGAACCAGACATATCTTTGGCACCTAAGACTTGGTCATATTAACCTGAGTAGAATTCAAAGGTTGATAGCTGATGGACCCTTGGATTTATTAGTGGTGGAAGATCTCCCAACCTGCGAGTCTTACTTGGAAGGTAAGATGACCAATAGGCCTTTTAAGGCTAAGGGGTATAGAGCCAAAGATGTATTGGAATTGGTTCATTCTGATTTGTGTGGTCCTATGTCTATCCAGGCTAGAGGTGGCTTTGAATACTTTGTCTCTTTTATAGACGATTATTCAAGGTATGGATACATTTACTTGATGCGCCACAAGTCTGAATGCTTTGACAGGTTCAAAGAATTCAAGGCTGATGTGGAGAACCATCAAGGTAAAAGTATCAAGACACTACGATCTGATCGTGGTGGCGAGTACCTCTTGGGAGAGTTTAGGAGTTACTTATCAGAGGCTGGGATTCAATCCCAATTGTCCGCACCTGGCACACCCCAGCAGAATGGTGTGGTGGAGCGAAGGAATAGGACTCTTATGGAGATGGTCAGATCGATGATGAGTTATTCTGAGTTACCTGATTCGTTCTGTGGGTTTGCTCTGGAAACGGCAGCACACATTCTGAACTTAGTTCCATCTAAGTCAGTACCCTCTACTCCCACAGAATTGTGGACTGGGCAAAAGCCTAGTCTAAGACATATTCGGATTTGGGGTAGTCCAACACATGTCTTTGAAGGAGATCTTTGGTAAGTTGGAATCTCGCATGCAATGCGCTTGTTTGTTGGCTACCCTAAGGGAACGAAGGGTGGTTTGTTCTATAGTCCTAGAGATCAGAAAGTGATCGTGAGTATGAATGCCAGATTTCTAGAGGAGAACTATGTGATGAACCACAAGCCCACGAGTAGAATTGTTCTTGAGGAGTTGATAGGGGAAGTCCCGACTTCAGTACCACCGGTACAAGAGGAAATACCACAAGTCATTGCACCACGTGTCACAGAGCATACACAGGAGGCACCTCGTCGTAGTGGGAGGGTTGTTAGACAACCCATGAGATTCATGTTCTTGGGAGAGTCTTCGGACTTAGTCCCTGGTAAACATGAACCTAATCCCTGGACATATGACGAGGCACTCCAAGATAGAGATGCAGTATCTTGGCAAAGAGCGATGAATTCAGAGATAGAATCTATGGATTCTAATCATGTCTGGGAGCTAGTAGAACGACCCGATGGTGTGAAATCCATTGGATGCAAGTGGATCTACAAGAGAAAGAGAGGAGTAGACGGGAAGGTTGAGACCTTCAAAGCTAGGCTTGTTGCGAAAGGGTATACTCAGAAAGAGAGTATCGATTATGAGGAGACCTTTTCACCGGTAGCTATGCTTAAGTCTATCCGGATTCTCTTATCTATTGTTGCTCATGAGGATTATGAGATTTGGCAAATGGATGTCAAGACAGCTTTCCTTAACGGAAGTATTGAGGAAAACAACTATATGAAGCAACCAGAGGGATTCATTGCAAAGGGCAAAGAGCATCTTGTGTGTAAGCTTAATCGGTCCATTTATGGATTGAAGCAAGCCTCTAGATCTTGGAACATCCGCTTTTATGAGGTAATCCAGTCATATGGATTTATTCAAAGTCCGGATGAGCCTTGTGTATACAAGAGATGTGATAGAAACATAGTGGTATTTCTTGTACTATACGTAGATGACATTTTGTTAGTTGGAAACAATATCAGAGTGTTATCAGACGTAAGGGTATGGTTGTCCAAATAGTTTGATATGAAGGACTTGGGAGAAGTGGGACACATCCTTGGGATCAAGGTGATAAGGGATCGCAAGAAAAGGATGTTGTGCTTATCTCAAGCTTCATACATTGACACTATCCTTGCTTGTTTTAGCATGCAGAACTCCAAGAAAGGTTTTCTACCTTTTAGACATGGAGTACCTTTATCTAAAGAGATGTGTCCCAAAACATCAAAGGAGATAGAGGAGATGAAGGCGGTTCCTTATGCTTCGACAGTAGGAAGCCTCATGTATGCTATGCTATGTACGAGACCAGATATCTATTTTGCCATGGGCATGGTTAGCAGATATCAGAGTAATCCTGGACAGGGACATTGGACTATGGTAAAGCATATATTGAAGTACCTGAGAAGGACTAGGGATTATATGCTGGTTTACCGGGCAGATCAATTAGTCCCTGTGGGTTACACGGATTCTGATTTCCAATTAGATAGGGACAACAGTAAGTCTACCTCAGGGTTTGTGTTTACTTTTGGAGGTGGAGCCATAGTATAGAGGAGTGTCAAGCAGAAATGCGTGGCGGACTCTACCATGGAAGCTGAGTATGTGACAGCCTCTAAGGCAGCCAAGGAAGCTGTATGGCTCAGGAACTTCTTGATGGACTTGGATGTGATTCCTGGTTTGCCCAGAACTATCACAATTTATTGTGATAACAATGGTGCAATTGCAAACTCGAAGGAACCACGAGCCCATAAGGCGAGTAAACACATAGAGCGCAAGTACCAACTGAAACAAGAGATCGTAAAGCGAGGAGAAGTAGTTGTCGCCAAGATTGCATCAGAGGATAACCTGGTGGATCCATTCACTAAGGCCCTTCCTGCGAAAGTGTTTGATAGGCATGTGGAGGACATGGGGATCAGATGTATGGCAGTGTGATGACAACATAGTCTTTTAGTATAAGTGGGAGATTGTTGGGATGTATACTGAAAGCCTAGCTCTTTTGTATGAACATTTTTATTTTGAAATAAGAATCACATGATCATTATTTGCACTTTATATTTATTATATGTGTGCATATTGTCTAATACTTTACATTGTAGATAATATGGTGCTTGGTGTGACACAGAAGATCATGTTATCAGTCCCTTGTAGAATATAAGTAGAGGCTCACAACCAAGATGGTTTCGGACAAACCATTGGCATGGTTGTAGTGTAGCTGTGTATTGGTTTGTCTTGAACATAGAGTTACACTAGTACACTTAGGTGTATTGAGCATGACCGACATAGAGGTGATTCAATTTATTGTTGACTACATAATTGAATCGGACCTCGGATATTATGTTGTACATGCTCTTAATCCCGATATAATAATGGGCACATGTACTTAATATTTATTTCTTTGATTTACCAAAGGGTGAGATTTAAATGGATTAAATCAATATGCCTGGTAAGTTGGGAAATGATATTATTTACATGGTGTGCCGTTGATTATAGGAGAAAACTGTGTCCTATATATTAGGTTGATGATGCCCCCTTGAGGAGCTCATAAGGTTCATCATGTAAATCCTGCAGGTTGACTTAGTCAACATGATGATAAGGTTGAGTGGTACTACTCGAGGAGTTAGATGTTAATTGATTGATGGTCAGTAAATCAATTAATTAACGGACATTCAATATCTTAAACATGGGGAGATGGATGTACAAATAATGTATGGAGCCCATATTAATTTATGGGGGTTGGTTAGGTAATTCAATGATGATCCTCTAGTGGAATTGAACATCATTGATGGATCAAGTTTGTGTGATTCTGATCCATCGGGTGGCCAAGATCCAACTCCTCCTCATGGTCCCTATCGTAGCCTAATATAATCCTCATGAAGCCTAGATATAAGAATAGAAGGAAAAGAAAGGGGAGGGAAAGGAAAGGAAAGGGAGAGGAGAGGTTGGATGAGGTGGGCGGCAAGTTTAAAGATTGATAAAAAAAATTTATTTCCTAATTCTATGCCACCTTAGGCGGCAAGATTTGAATTAGTTAAAAAAAATTTCCAAGATTAGAATTGGTAAAAATTTTTTTTCTATTTTCTATGCCACCTTGGGCGACAAGATTAGAGGAGGTAGATTTTTTTTTTTTACTAATTCCTTGCTACCTTGGGCGGCAAGAATAATTAGGAATTAGTTCCTAATTTTTTGGCCACCTCATCAATAACCAACTTTCTCCTAAGTTCTAAAAAAGGGAGGCTAAGGGGGCGGCACGATGAGGATCAAGAATTAGGGTTTAGGTTTCTTTGCTTGGCCGGCTCTATCCCCTTGTGGTTGGCGACACAAAGATATAAGAAACCCTAAGCTTTCTTCCTAAGAATCTTCTCATCTTCACTCCCTCTAGGGCCGGTGGCACAAAGGGGTTGTAGGGTCTTCTATTGCTCCCCTTTGTCCGGTCTTTCTCTCATCCTTTTCCTCTTGGCCGGCGGCACTAGGAGCTAGGGATTGTTCCCTTGTTTGGTTCCTTGGTTGACCATCTTGTTCTCTCTTTTCTTGGGGCCGGCAGCAACAAGCTTTTGTGGCTTGGTGGTTGGCTCAAGCAAGAAGGGAAGGAGAGTTCTTCTTTCTTTTGATTGAAGAAGATCTAGGAAGCTTCAACTTGTGGAGGATCTTCGCCCACACGAAGTCTACAAGGAGGTTAGGACATACGATAGAAGATCGAGAGGTATAAAAGTTTTACAAGTTTTATTATTGATCTTTGCATGTTCTTATTAATATGTTTGTATGTGTTGATTATACATGTCTACATCCATATGTATTTGTATAATCATGGACCCCGAAGATAAACACAAAAACCGGCGATCCGTCCGTCGTCTCTTCCGCGGCTAACCGACTAGAAGAGTTTTGTTGCTTGAACAACTAGTTTGTTCAAGCGATCGCTCAAGTCATTAGCACGACGACGGATTGGTTGAGCTTAGGAAACTCATCCCATCCGGATTAGTTTTCATTAGTGAAAATTTTAATCCAGGGACATGGGAGCCGACGAGCCTCTGAGCATGCCATCATCTGCCACGTATGCGGGAGGATCAATAAATATCGATGAGCATAGACATCGATTGGTGAGTTTTTTCAAATTATAATTTTGTAATCTAATACTCACTAATTTATAAATTTTAACTATTTGTTTAGGCCCAGGAGACGGGGACTGAGCCATTATTTATAGACACTTTCACCTGTATATTCCAAAAGAAAGATAAGACGTGGAGTGGGGAAAGAGCTAGAACAATGAAGGTTTGTAATTTTAAAATTTTAAATTCTTATGTTAGTATTTAATTTTTTTTCTTTCACAACAGGAGAATTACGATGAACTTTCACAGAGAAATTCGAGTGCAAGCGATGATGCAGTCGAATCTGAGCCTTCTGTTAGCAATATAAATTTATGGCTCGAAGCAACTGGAGGGCCAAAAAGTGGAAGAATAATTGGACTCAGTTCTTTGAACCGATCCTATAGAGTTTCTAGCTAGTGCTTCTTCTTCATCCTCCCCGGCATCAAAAGCAGAAGTAAATCAATTAACTGAAGAGGTTAATCATTTGAGGGAGTTACTAGCGCAGAAGGAAAATGAATCGAGAGAAAACGCTTAGCAAGTAAAAGACTTAAATGAACAGATGAACGAATTTCGAAGGAAACAAATGTTCATTATGCAACATCTTCAATTAACGTCTAGTTCAAGTCAACTTCCTCCTTCTGGATCTGCTCCTCCTCCTGATCCCTGTCATAATGACAATGATGATGTATTTTTTAATGATGATGGTGAGATGGTGGTTACCTTTGAATTTATTTGTTGTATTTAAATGTTACTTGACTTATCACATACGATATCTATGTATTGTAAGTTTGTTTTGGTTTGTTATATATATATTAATTCAGTATTAAAGTTTGATGTGTAAATTTGTTTATATTGTTGTATGTGTTTGTTGTAAAACAGGGAAAAAAAAAGGTATAATCTATTATTTTTTTTTTATTTTTTTCAGATTTGCAACGAAAAAATTATTTTCGTTGCAAAAATTGATGTATCAGTCGACTGATACATGAAAAAATGCATCGACAAAATAGATTTTCATTATCAGTCGACTGATCAACATGATCAGTCGACTGATAGTATTATAGCATCTTACAACATGTTTTGTAGCCGACTAAGCAGTCGACTATCCACTTGGCAGTCGAATGCCATTACTGTAGCACATTACAGAACCTTTGGTAGCCGACTGATCAGTCGAACTGGTCGTATATTCAGTTTACTGTTTGTATTCGTCAGTCGACTAATCTTGAAAATTTTGCAACGATTTTTTTTTCGTCACAGATTTGGTGATGAAAAAAATTCATCGCCAAATTGAATTTTATTCGTGGTAATATGTTTATTAGACTTTGGCGAAGAATTTAATTTTTATCGCCAAATTTGGGGACGAAAAATATACTCGTCACCAAATTTGGCGATGAATTTTACAATGAAAATTTTATTCGTTGCAATTTGGCGATAAATTTTTTTTTTCATTGTAGAATTTAGCGGCGAATTATTTGCAACAAAAAATTTTTCGTTGCAAAAAATTTTTGCAACGAATTTTTTTCCAAAATTCGCTGCAAAATTCGTTACCAAATACTCTTATTTTTGTAGTATTGGAAAGTCCAAGAATGATCTTGGCAAGGAATGTTCAAGTCATGGGAACTTGGCAATTGAAAAGCTCAAGAATGGTCTTGGCATGGAAATGTCCAAGCATAGTATTGGCAATTGGAAAGTTCAAGGATGGTCTTGGCAATTGAAAGTTCAAGTCATTGGTACTTAGCAATTGGAAAGTCCAAAGGTGAAATCTTGGCAGTATAAGTCTAAGTGTGTAGTCTTGGCAGTGTAAAGTCCAAGTAAACTTTGGCAATGGAAAAGTCCAAGGGTGAGGTTTTAGCAGCGTAAAATCCAAGTATGTAGTCTTGATGACATAAGTCTAAAGGAATCTTGGCAAAGGACCCAATTAGCATGACATAGCCGATGGAAGCACCTGAAGGCTAGCACGAAGGATAAACGAGTCGTGAAGGACTCGGATGGATCTTGAGGGCGTGAGGATGATGGGGGTGACTAGAAGGCTTAGGTCTAGGCTAAGGGTGGTCGATCAAATATGAGGGGATCATACTTAGGTTAAACCTCATGTTTGAGGTTTACCATTCGACTGAGGTTATGGATCAGTTGAATGGTCGAGTGTTCAACACTTGGGAGCTTAGTTGACTCATAGCAGTCGATTGGGATTATGACTAGTCGACTGGTAAGTAGTCGACTGCAGCTCGACTGTTGCTGTGTCACTGGCAATCGATTGGTCTTGAGCAGTTGACTACCATGTGTGGGCAGTCGACTGATCATAAGTGGCCAGAGCACAAAAACTCTGGTAGTCGACTGCGCAGTCGATCGGTATTGTAGCATTCGACTGTTGATAAGGGCAATCGACTTCTAAGGTATCTGTTGGGTCAGTCCAACATGGATTAAGCCCATTGTGAGACAGTGGCACTGTGGGTAGTCGATTGGGTTGTTTTGGCAGTCGACTGCTGCGTGCGAAATTAGCCCAATGTAGGTTATAAAAGGAGCATCAAAGCGAGGATTTTGCAATCTATTTTTGGGACAATTTTGAAGGGGAGGTGTTGTTGCATTCTAGGCCTTCAAGAGCAATCCAAAGCGATCGACAGGCAAGCAATCAAAAGTTCCTCTTGTAAAGTTTTCTTTACTTAATGTTGTATTTGCTTCTTGTATTTGATTGTAGTTTATTGTTTATTATTATAAACATATTGTAAGAGGTTTCTCCACCTTCGGTGTCATACAGAGAAGGAGAAATTTGATAGTGGTGGTGTGCATCACTAGAGCTCGACCCGTGGAGTAGGAACCCTAGTTCCGAACCATGCAAAATACTCTTAATGTGTATGTACTTGTTGTGCATTTCTATTGTTGTATATTCTACTATGCATTAACAAGTTTTATAGATGAGCATACGAATGAACGAAACAAAAAAAAATTTATTCGCCCCCTCTAGCGTGACACTGATCCTCAACACATTCTTCGGATTATGATCATAGCATTGTTGTATAGAGATGACTAAATATGTGGATATCTAGTTATTTTTTGTTCATCATCGCATTATATGCACACTGTCGACCATGTCTCCCTTGTGGTTGAGAGAGTCATCAGTTATATCTGTCCACCCAGCAACTCGGGGTAGTGGCAGTGGGAAGTACAGGTAACTGGTCATGCCATGCCACTCGGAGTAGTGGTATTTGAAGTCGTGTGTAGGCATGGGACCCCCTTAGATGTAGCTAGATAGCTACTTTGCATACTACCACATGGCTACACTACAACAAAAATGGAAAATAGCGATGAAATTTTTTCGTCGCTAATACCAAAAATTCGCTGCTAAATAAAATTTTTGACAAAATAATTTCGTTGCTAGAGTCGTCGTAATAAGCTTGTCACAAAGATAAATTAGTGACTAATTAAGACTTTTTTGTCGTTAATATTACTGACGAAATAAAAAATGTCATCAAAAATAAAACTTTTGTCGCATAATCATGAATGTCGAAAAGAGGAAAATAAGCGATATTCACGACGAAATATCACAATTTCATCGCTAAACATCAGTCGAGTGACCTGATAAAGTAGTCAACTGCCAATTTTTTGTCCCGCCACAGAATCAGGAGAGACTCGACCAGCAACTCGACTGACATGTTAACGACGAAAAAACCTCATTTCGTCGCTAAATATCAGTTGATTGTCACAAGAAATGACTCGACTGTCTTTTTTTGGCCAGCCACAGAATCGGGAAACCCTCGATTGACGATTCGACTGGAGACTTATTTGCGACGAAATATATAAGTTTCGTCGCTAATGCCCTGCAGCAAGCGAGCACGTCAACTAGTGCCTCGACTGATACACCAAACTTTAACGACGAAATTATTAATTTCGTCGTTAAACCTCAAATTCCTAATGCCGTATATCTACAGTTAGGGACAAAATGGAAAATATTCATCGCTAACCAAGAAAATACAGATTTCCAGAATTCATTTAATTTGTATTCAAAATTCTATAATACAATATCAACAATAATTTAACTTAACAACATACAACTCAAATAATACAACCAACATATACATTTAAAAACAACTAACATAACATCAAATTTAAGGTCCAAAACATCCAATTTAAACTCCAAAACATCCAATTTCACAAATCCATAGTATTCAAATGCAAAAACATTAAATGTTACAAACTCTAAGATGGAGGAGGAGGTAGAGCTGAAGATGGCTCATGCATCAATGATTGTAATGCTCCAGGTGCAAGCCAATTCAGAATTGCTTCAAACATATCTTGTCTTGATCTCATTGATGCCAACTCATCTTGGGTGCTAGCTAATTGAGCTTGAGTGTTTGCTAGCTCCTCTTGCATCCCTTCTAATCTTTGCTTGGCGGATTGAAGTTGTTCACGCAGTGTTGCGTTAGTTGTTCTGGAGGAGGAACTGACATCTGAAGAAGTGGACCTAACTGGTTTTTGCCCACTTCCAAGTCCTCTAATATATCCAGAGCGAACACTGAGGACTTGATCACAAATCTGATCTGCAATATGAACAACATCGATGTCATCTCCGATTTCTTGTGATTGGATGTGTTCATCTCGCAGTCTCACCATATCACCCTAAGTTAACAAACATATTATTAATATATTTACAAATAATTATGAAAATTTAAAAATAACTTTACTAAATTTTATCGATTATATCTTACATATGCAACCTCGGCTCTCACCCCACTCCACCCTTTTGACGAGTTATAGTGGGTTGTATTGAAGACAATAATCCGATCTTTTCTCTGAGACTGATCAGTCTGAAAAATATTATAATGTGTTAATATATAAAATATCAAACAATATACTATAACTATAAAATTTATACTTACACCGTTGTAACTGTATTGGATGAATGATTTAGAGCCACCTCGATGGGTAAATGGTAGTTGTACTTGATTTTGGGCATTTGTTGCCGATCGTGTCTACAATATAAAAAATTTGTTAAGATAAAACGTAAAACATGAGTTATAGAACAAATATTTTAATTTGTATAGATTGAGTTACCTAAAATTTCTCTTATTCAAACAGATTACACATATAGTTCCAATTTTCTTACGTCTCACAATACTCGATCGGCATATGATGTCGGCGCTCGGTAGGGGGAAGATGCAGTAGGCTCTTATAATGAGTGTGCATCTTATTTCTATTGTCTCTATACTTACACTCATCGGCAAAATTGATATCGAAAGTAGCTTGAAAAAAAAATACCAATATTAAAATTTATTAACGAATGATGGTTGATTATATAAATATCAAATTACTTGTACTTACTGCTAATTGATCATATATCATCTATTTATTATCCGCAGGGATATGCTTCCAGCTCTTAGCTTGTAAGGGAGTGAACTTCTTAATTGACATCCCTAACTCTATCATAAAAGCAGCTACATTTGTCCCGATAGGGTGACCATCGCTCTTACGGAAGGTAATGGGTAATCTATCTCATTCCTCGATTTGCTGTCTGAGCCGATCGGAGTGTGTGCCTTGTGTCTCTCTATGTGTCAGATGAACTGTAAATCAAAGAATGTTAACAATTAACAAGTTAAATAAATAGCAAACAAAATATACATATATAAAATCACATAACTAACCAGTAGGAGCAGGAGCACTATCATCATCAAGCGTAGGCACAACTGGGGGGCGCTTAATTCTCTTAGGCGGCATAGCTGTGACATAAATCATTATATACAGATTAACATATAATAAATGATTATATTAAATACATGAATTATAAATGAAAAAAAATATAAATACCATGTACATACATCCAATCGCTATCATCGTCTGAAAAGGATAAATAATCATCCGCCTCACTATCAATTTCACTATCATCATCATCAGCAATACGATTACTTTGAGCGCCCATATCCAGATCAACTTGTGCATTTGTCATATTAATTTGGTGATGCTCAACATCTAATCGACAAAGTTGAGTTATTGCGAAGTCTTCACCGACTATTGAAGTTGAATCATTGGATGAAATCTTTTGTTTTGGCTCAATGATCAAGATATTACCACCTTCAAAATCTTCAGACACTTCATCAACTTCAGTTACTTCGTATATATCTCAGTGGTGAACCCTTTGCACGACCTTCCAATGACCTCCACATTTGATATCATTCAAATAATACACTTGATTTGCTTGGTTAGCCAAAATGAATGGGTCATCATCATACCATATTTTAGAAGTGTCAATACACAAAAGATTATACTCTTCCACCAACGATTTTTTTTTTGGATTACATTGGAACCATTCACACCAAAATAATTGAACTTTATACTTGAAAGAGTAAAATATTTAGACCATATCCTTCAACACACCAAAAAAATCCAAATTGTCCCAATCGTCAGAGGATGGTACACCGACTCCACTATTCTGAGTAGTTCTGTGTGAATCACGGGACGTCATATGATATCGAATCCCATTTACTATGCATGCATCATATAGTTGAACTTCAGCATCAGGTCCCATTGCTAAATAATACAACTCATCTGTGATCTTTGAATTTGTTAAATTTTTTAGCGCTACAATTTTATCCCTAAACCATAGTGGGAAATCTCGCTCGTGATTTTGCATCACTTGATCAACATGAACCTTTTGGGACACAAATTGTAGATGCTCACTATATAAAACTTAATAAATTTAAACTCTATGAATGAAATAGAATTAAAGTAATAACTTAATGTAAACACTTACTTTCGATATCGGTTGACTTCTTTATAATTGTTCAGAATGTACCAATGTGCTTTCTTAAACAATGACAATGGCAATTTTAGACTTTGTTGGTTGCCAAAGACTCTTGTTTCCTATGAGAAAACACTTAATTTGCATTTTGATGTTGGACAACTTTATTCCATTCCAGCCTAGAAAATCTTGTCTCAATCTGACTCCTATATAACGAACTAAAAGTTAAGGCCTCATTTACAATATACCCCTCTGCAATAGATCCTTCAGGTTGTTCTTTATTATGAACATATTTTTTTAGCCTTCCCAAATATCGCTCAAAGGGATACATCCATCGTGACGAAACTGGCCTAGCCAATATAGCTTCACGAGGTAAATGAACTGTCAAATGGACCATAATGTCAAAAAATGTCGGAGAAAATATCCATTCCATCTTACACAGTATCAGGACTATTTGCTCCTCCATTTTACATATGTTCATTGTGTGTAAAGATTTTGCAGTGATCTTTTTGAAGAAATCACATAGCTCAATCAGTGGGTTACATATATCTTTTAGAAAAAATTTACGTACAACAACTGGAAGTAATCTTTGCAACAATACATGACAATCATGTGATTTTAGTCTATATATCTTTCCTTCATTTGCATTGACATGTCTAGATATATTAGCAGCATACCCATCTAGAAACTTAACTGATTTCAAAAATTGACAAAATTCACGCCTTTCTTCCAATGTCAACGTGTAACTTGCATACGGCTTCCTGAATTTGTCTCCTACCGGCTGTAAATGCAACTCACTCATTATCCCCATATCTTGCAAGTCTAATATGGCTTTGAGAGTGTCCTTTGACTTTTCGTCTATATTTAATAATGTGCCAATTAAAGCATCACAGATATTCTTTTCAATATGCATCACATCTAAATTGTGTCTCAACTTTAAACCTGACCAATATGGTAACTCAAAAAATATAGACTTTTTTACTCAATTTTTATCATCCGAAGATCGCTGCCATTTTTTTTACTGAATAATGGATGCTTACTAAATGTCACTTGGGGCAATGCTTCTAACTGCGCTAAAATCTCAAATCCATTCATTACTTGTGGTGGTCCTTCTTTTTCAACCTTTCTATTGAAATCTTTATTTCTATGCCATGGGTGGTGCACATCCAAGAATCGATGGTGACATGTGTAGCATATTTTACTTCTTAATCCTTGAGATTTGGTTTCATTCAGGCATACTAGACATGCCTTATAACCTTTTGTGCTCTATATAGAAACTGTTCTATATGCTGGAAAGTCGTGAATGATCCACATCACAGCAGCATGTAATTGAAAGACTTGTTCAATCAATGCATCATATGCTTCCACCCCATCATCCCATAGCTCCTTCAGTTCATTAATCAGAGGTCGTAAGTATACATCTATCTCTTTGCCAGGTGATTTAGGCCCAGGAATTAAAGAGACATAATCATATATGGTGGCTTCATCATTTTCTATAGTGGAAAATTATAATTTACAAGTATAACAGGCCACATACTATAAGCATTTGACATGTTTCCAAATGGATTAAACCCATCAGTAGCCAACCCTAAGCGAATATTTCGTGGATCACCTGCAAATATTTCATGTGAATTGACAAATTCTTTCCATGATTCACTATCAGTTGGGTGTCTTAATACACCATCTGTTTCAACTCGCTTTTCTTTATGCCATATCATCTCTTTAGTCGTATGTTTTGAAATAAACAACCTCTTAAGTCTCGATTTCAACAGAAAATATCGAAGAATTTTGTGAGGATTTTTTTTCTTATTCATCCCTTCGTACTTGTATCTTGACTCCTTGCATAATGGACATGCATCCTTATTCTCATGCTCTTCCCAAAATAATATACAATCATTTTTACAAACATGTATCTTCTCATATGTTAATCCTAACTCTTTTAATAATTTTTTGGATTCATAATAAGAGTTTGGAATCGCATTCGGTTTAGGAAATGCCTCTTGCAATAACTGAAGTAACATATCAAAAGATTTATTACTCCAACCATTTAACACCTTCACATGCATTAGCTTCACCACAAAATTGAAAATCGAAAATTTAGTACAATTGGGATAGAGTTCTTTTTGTGCTTCTTCCAACATTGAAATATAACTTCGTCTACAATCGTTTGCATTTATATTTACATTTATATCATCTGATTGAGGCTCATTGTTGGTTATATTTTATGCATTATGTAAATCAGTAAACATGTCTTCAAATTCATCTTCGAAATCATCTACTTCAACATCAAAATTATTCTCATCTTGATTGACAATATTTATACTATCGGATGATGTAGAAGCTTCTCCATGAAAGTTCTAGACTTTATATAATCTATCGAAACCCCACCTATAAAGATGTCATCGCACATAATCCAATTCATACTGAAATAAATTGCCACACCGTCGACATGGACAATGAATATTTGATAAATTCAAACTGATCATGTAATTCTCTACAATATTTATAAACTGGTTCAACCCATTAATATATTCAGGACTAATCCAATTCTGAATCATTATCCAACTTTTATCTATATTCTTAAACCCTGGTTAAACATATATACAATAATTTTGATGTTAATTTTCAATAAAAAGAATTTATCAACTTAAATGTAGTTATCACATATAAAATAATTAACACATTTATAATTTAAACCTCACACAACATGTTATTACTATGAACATGCATAAATAAGTATGGACACAACATGTTACAACGTGTTAGTCCCAAATGCTTTAGGGTCAAATTTTATAAATTTACTATGAACATGTTATTATATTTCAAACTATTTTCTCTCATTTTCATATTCACCTAATTGGTCTTGAATAAAGTATCTAAGAGATATTAATTAGGCATGCATAAATAACACTTATTTTATTTTCTAAAGAAAATTGAATATAGCTAATTGGTCTTGAATATAGTTTCATTGTAGCAACTAAAAATTTCCTTAACTAAACAAATTTCTAAAGTGAATTGGCAGATGCAATTTCATGTGCGACAAATAGATATCAAAATAAAGTTGTTACCGATCAAGTTGGAGGGTCGAGCTGTCACCGGAGCTGGAGGTCGGAGGGTGGAGGACGGAGGTCCGAGCTGTCGTCGAAGTCGGTCGCGGGAGATGAGCACCGAGAAGAAGTCGTGCGCGAGAGAAAGCTAGGGGACGGTGTAAAATACCGAGAAGAAAAAAAAATTAATACCTTGTTAATTAATAAATTGTCTTATAGAATTTTTCCAGAAATTTTTAGAAATTTTTCTGGATTTAAACGGAGGTTTTATGGATATTTCATGGGGATAAAACGGATAGACTTTTGAAAGCCTATTTAAACTATCTGCTAGGAATTAATAGGTTTAATTAAAAACCTATTAATTTTCCTTCGGTTTTCCCTTATTTTCGGATCACGCCGAATTTTCCTTCTTTTTCCCCAATCGCGCATGACCCCTATTTCCTCGCGCAGTCGATCGCCGAATCGGGAGGCAACCCGACGACGCCTCCTCTCCGCCGCCTTCTCCCTCGCGCGCCGCCACACCGCTGCCGCTGCCGCCGCGAGCTCCTCTTCGATCGTCAGTGCCTCAAGCCAGCCACCACGCCAGTCACTGTGGCCAAGCCATTGTCATTTCCACTGCGAGTGGATCCATCGCCGCCCACAGCCGCACCTCCGGTCGTCGCAGTCGCCTAGCCCATGACACCAGCCGACCATGGCCAGCCACGCGAGCACCGCCAGCCCTGTGCGTCGTGCACTCGCCGTCCACAGTCGCACCGCGACCTTCCCCTCTTCGTCGGCATCTTCAACCTTCCCGATCACGTTGACCGCCACATCGGCAGTGCTGCCTTCCGCTCGTGCACCGCTGTAGTTGTGCACGCGACGTCATTGCAGCCGATCTGTGTCATTTTCCATCACTGGCACTCTAAGTCAGTTCTGTCGAACTCAACAGCAGCCAGCTCGATCGCGTCCAAGTCCTCCTCACTGCCAGAGTAGGTGAGTTGTTGCTGCCCTTCCTCGATCTTGGAGGACTGTGCTTTTCTTTGGTTGAGCGTGGATTGATTTGGACAGTGATCTTGAGCGTTGGGTTATCCGGTGAACAGGGGATAAGAAGAGGATACCACTGGTGGATCCCAAGGGCTGGTAAGCTTGATCTACACACTCCTCTTCGTCTGTTAGTTGTTGTAGTCTTTGGGTTGTAATTGCTTGTGGGTCAGATGTGTTGATGTTCGCTGTGAAAGGTGGGGGAAGTGAGCTGTGAGAGTGGTTATGTGGTTGTGCTGCTCTTTTGGGGACGTTGGTTGTTCTGTGACAGAGCTGTAGATCGAAGTTTGGGTTAGTTCTGTTCACTTCGAATTCCTGGTAAGGTTTGAATTAACCTATAGGTTCTTTCCGATTTATATTCTGCATCCTGGATTATTCTGCTGTGGTGCTGAATTTAGATTACAATCACTTCTTAAGCTAGTGATCTTTCGTTGTTGTGTTGTTACGATGTCTGTGTCTTATGTAGCTCCTAGTTGCGATGTTATTGGTTGAATCGCAGGTTCCTTCAGGTGAACAAGCTGGGTGGTGGTCGGTGGTAAGTTTCAGCTATAGATCCATTGTGAGTGTGGATTGAGGAAATGGTGGTATGAGATTTGCTTATGTAGCTAATCTGATATGGGGTCGATTTCCTTGATTTTTGGTACTTGTATATGTGGGTAAGGAAGTGAATGGGATTACCCTATTGTAGAACTTGTTTAACTAGGTTACTATTGGGTTGCTGGTTAGTAACTAATGGAAGAAGTTGTTATATTGGTAAGATTTGGGATATGGATTGATGAGTAATAATAGGTTAAGAGATTGGTTTGGTTCTACTATTAGATTGACAGTAGAACTTTGATATATTGTCGTGTGTTTTAACTTACTGTGATGGTATTTATAGGACGTGGATACGAGACAGATTCACGGATGTGAAGACCCTCAGCGAAGTCTACATAGCAGGTGGGTAATTTTCCTACCTGGTCCGGTAGATGTAATTGCATTCAGATTTAGATATAGATATGAGCATGTTAGGTGTTCATATTATCTTGACCCTGCTCTTATTATCTTATGCTTGAACTTATCGTTGGATGTATTTATGCTCAATTGTTGATATCACATATTCCCTATCATGATTTAGGAGTTATAGATGTGATATAAATTGGCCTAGATGTTTATCAGGGTGCAAATGTTAGTACGGAGGATGACCCAATTTATAAATTGGCAAAAAGGTCATCCGTGGGTAGGTAATGCCCTAAATGTAGGATTTATTTTCAATACCCGTATGTTGCATACTGTTACCAACCATGAGTTGTGTAATGGTTAAGTGAAGGGTGATTAGTGTGTCGCTGCAGACCGGTGGTCACAGCTTGATATGATTAGTCGAGTACGACTCTCTATCGGATAGAGAGTGCGTCGATCAGTTGAGTACGACTCTCTATCAGATAGAGAGTGCGTCGATCAATTGAGTACGACTCTCTATTGGAGAGAAAGTTATGATCAGTCGAGTACGACTCTCTATTGGAGAGAGAGTTATGATCAGTCAAGTATGACTCTCTACAGGATAGAGAGTGTGTCGATCAGTTGAGTACGACTCTCTATTGGATAGAGAGTTATGATCAGTTGAGTACGGCTCTCTACAGGATAGAGAGTCCGTCGATCTGTTGAGTACAACTCTCTACAGGATAGAGAGTATTGATTAGATGGGTATGACTCTTTGCTGAACAGAGAGTCTGTGGTAGATGGTTGTATGTGTGATAGTATACTCATGTCATTTGCATGCATTCTGACGACATAGTCTCCTTTGGGGTTGAGAGAGTCGTCAGTCATCTTGCCTCCTAGAGCACTCCCCGAGGAGTAACTGGTGTGAGGGCAGAGCATCTGTTGTGCCGCACTCTACCACTATAGACGGTGGTAGTTGGAGTTGCGTGCAGTTGTACTGGGTGCATGGTACTCGATCACTCATTGATAGTGTTAGTCGGAGTGGTCAGCAGCAGGGACCCCCATTGTGTAGCGAGCTCTTTACGCTCATATGATACTTGATCATACTGCCCACTCGGTCACTCTATAGCAGTGGTTGGTGTGAGTTGGGACAGTTGTCATGTCGTGCCACCTAGGCCACACTGGGGTCGTGGTAGCGAGTAGGGGTGAGCAGGCATGACCATGCATGCTGCATTGCCGTATATGATGGCGCTTTGCATATTACCATATATATATATATATATATATATATATATATATATATGGATGGTTGTGATTAATATATATATAGATGCGGTCTATATATATGTCACGCCCCGAGAGCATACCGAGCCGAAAATCAAACGGACGGTACCTCCCCTGTACGTGGCAACATTTTGGGTTAATACAAGACCCGTAGGCTCACAATAACAATAACATAACAAATAAAAACACAACAACATAACGAAACACAGCGGAAACTAATACAACGACATACCCATAACCCCACATAAACAATACATCCACATCATGCATACCGGTATGACTAACACACCACAACCACATACAGTACATCGACAAAATCTGAATCTACAAGTCCACAACACAGTACACTACGAAAACTCCAAATACAATACACGACAGACGCAAAGCCCAAAACCAATATGGGAGCCTCGGAGGTGAGATGAGATGTCAGCCAATGGCCCAAGTCGCCACGGTCTTCTACCACAGGCGCATGTAAAAACCTGTGGTCCATGGGGGTGGTGAGTAAAACTCAGCAGGTAATAGAAAAACATGTATATATGCCATATCACATGTATTTTCAACAACATACTCTAGAAGTACAACAGGTATATCAGCATAGTATATAAATACAAGCATATACCGTCTAACCAAATAAACAACATAAAAATACAGATATACCTGAAGTCTGGCACGCTACTCTGATCCAACCCGAACATATATCCAACAATATATATATAACAGGAAGAGTAGATCAACTCAAAATATACTCTAGCTACAGGTCAAGGTATCTAATGGTCTGTCCAACACATACCAATATCCAACACAATCATATAACAAATGCAAGAGACATGCATGAATATGATGTACACCCAAATACAGCAAGCATAGTACAATCAAATGCAACATCACAATAATCATATATATATAGAATATATATATATATATATATATATATATATACACACACATACATATATGTATATATATATGGTAATATGCAAAGCGCCATCATATACGGCAATGCAACATGCATGGTCATGCTTGCTCACCACTACTCGCTACCACGACCCCAGTGTGGCCTAGGTGGCACGACATGATAACTGTCCCAACTCAAACCAACCAATGCTATAGAGTAGCCGAGTGGGCAATATGATCAAGTAGCATATGAGCGTAAAGAGCTCGCTACACAATGGGGGTCCCTGTTGCTGGCCACTCCGACTAACACTACCAATGAGTGATCGAGTACCACGCACCCAGGACAACTACACGCAACTCCAACTACCACCGTGTATAGTGGTAGAGTGCGGCACAACAGATGCTCTGCCCTAACACCAGTTACTCCTCGGGGAGTGCTCTGGGAGGCAAGATGACTCGCGACTCTCTCAACCCCAAGGGAGACTATGTCGTCAGAATGCATGCAAATGACATGTGTATGCTTTCACACGTACAACCATCTACCACAAACTCTCTGTTCAGCAAAGAGTCATATCCATCTAATCAATACTCTCTATCCTATAGAGAGTTGTACTCAACAGATCGACGGACTCTCTATCCTGTAGAGAGTCGTACTCAACTGATCATAACTCTTTATCCAATAGAGAGTCGTACTCAACTGATCGACGCACTCTCTATCCGGTAGAGAGTCATACTCGACTGATCATAACTCTCTCTCCAATAGAGAGTCGTACTCGACTGATCATAACTCTCTCTCCAATAGAGAGTCGTACTCAACTGATCGACGCACTCTCTATCCGATAGAGAGTCATACTCGACTAATCATATCAAGCTGGGACCACCGGTCTGCAGTGACACTCTAATTACCCTTCACTTGACCATTACACAACTCATGGTTGGTAACAGTATGCAACATACGGGTATTGGAAATAAATCCTACATTTAGGGCATTACCTACCCACAGATGACCTTTTTGCCAATTTATAAATTGGGTGATCCCCCGTACTAACATTTACACCTTACTAAACATCTAGGCCAATTTACATCACATCTATAACTCCTAAATCATGATAGGGTATATGTGATATCAACAATTGAGCTTAAATATATCCAACGATAAGTTCAAGCATACGATAATAAGAGCAGGGTCAAGGTAATATGAACACCTAACCTGCTCATATCTATGACTAAATCTGCATGCAATACATTTACCCGGACCAGGTAGAAAATTACCCACCTGCTAGGAAGCTCATGTTGACGGTCTCCGCCACCAAGATCTCTACCTCGAATCCAATATCTGAAACGGTAGAATCCAATATAACCACATGCTAGCATAATTAAATTGTAGGAATAAGAATCTAAACCAATCTTAATCCCCGATTAATTAACCAAATCCCACATGGCATAACCTTATTCCATATCATCATACTAATTAAGCATTCATATTAAACCATATACCGGTTCACTATAAAAATGCACAAATTCTTCGGCAATTATTTAGCTGTAAATCACTTACCTAGTCCAGCTAAATCACAAAACCTCCTGGTCCAATAGTACAGTATAAACTCCAAATCAATAGCTGACCTGGAAGTAGCATCTCCCAAATCTCATATCACTTATCACCTGCAAACACACCATAGACAAATTTCCAAATTCCAATCCACAGCTACCAAGATCAACCAGGTCAACAAGCCATAATTGGGGAAACCCTATAATTCCATATTGTATTAGTAGCTTACCTTACAATCCGACCCATACCAGTTCGTCGGCATGGTTGTTGTGCAACAACCCCTTTCACAACCACGCCCACAGAGCACTTACATCGTAACCAGGATCTCCTACTCTTATTCACAACTGAGCAACTCCCCGGAACCAACCATTCATCAATTCTCCCACATTGACTGGATCAATCAAAGAAAAGACTTGAACGACACCAAGAATTAGAGCTGTATTAACAGCTTACCTTATTTAGAAGTCCCTCGGCAGCCAACCTTCAATTACCCCTGTTCACCAGCTCCAATTCTCTGTCCATATCGATAGATCAAGCTCAAGGTGATCCGCACAACAGCAACTCACGACAAGGCATCGTATGGATCCGTCGCCCGCTGTGAACGAAGACACAATCGACTGTGAATGGCTGCCCACCCAAACCGAACACTCAGAGATATCTCAGCCGGAGGAATCCATAACAGCCTACAATAGGGACGGCTGGAGGCTCTAGCTTCTAACGGGTTGATTATCGAAAGGGCAAATCAGCCAGCCGACGAGGCAGGCGGCGATGGGGCGGTTGTGGGTCCAACTCGCGGCTCGAATAGAAATCGGGCGAAGATAAAGTGACAATCGACTAGATCAGGCAGAGATCGGACTGGATCGGCACCGGCGGTAGTGAAGAGGAGGCCATCAACGGCAAGCGGTGCGGCGACGGTGAGCACAGGCACGAGGGAAGGAGACGTGAGGCTCTGGTCACCTCGGAGACGAAGAGGAGAAGTCGCGAGCGATCGGCCTGCAGCGTAGTGGCGTTCGGCGAGAAGAGGGAGCGCGACGGTGAGAAATCGTGAAGAAGAGGAGTCGCGAACCGAAAGAACAGCACCATCGAAAAATCAGGGAAACCGACAGGATATAAAGCTTTTTAATTGAACCAATTAATTCCTAGCAGATAGTCTAAACATGCTTTACAAAATCCTGTTCGCTTTATCCCCATGAAACATCCATAAACCTTCCGTTTAAATCCAGAAATTTTTTTAAAAATTCTTGGAAAATTCCATAGGGTATTCTCCCAATTATCCAACATTTTATTTTATTTTGTTTTATATATATATATATATATTTTCTGCGGTATTTTACATTCTCCCCCACTTATAAAAATTTTGTCCCCAAATTTCGTACTAACAAGCAAAATTACTTCAAGCAAGTTTCCGAAAGGACCACATACTTTCCTCAAGTGGACAGATGAGACTATCGAGCTCGGATAGTATCTTCTAGCTTCCACATAGCCTCCTCATCGGTATGATGCTGTCATCCAACCTTTATGAGTCGGATGGTTTTCGTCCCACTACTGTCGCTCCTTGCGACCCAGGCTCCACCCTGGAATCACCTCGTAAGTCGCATTAGATTGAGGTAGAATTCGGAACCTCTTTCATAACATAATCAACATGCGACACATATTCCCTCAGTATAACAACAGGAAATACGTTGTGAGCACCCGCAAGTGTCGGAGGTAAAGCCAACCGACAAGATACACCTCCATAATCCACGACACAAGATCTGAATAGATCCTCCAAAGTTTGAATGTCATGCTCAGACAGTCCATCAGTCCGTAGATGAAATGTTGCACTAAGCCGAAGCTCTGTGCCCATAGCCTGATGCAGACTCTGTCAAAAATCGCGAGGTAAATCGCGGGTCTCCATCCGATATGGTACTTAAGAGTACCCCACGCAATCTGATAATCTTTCGGTAATACAACGCTGTCGGATGGTCCAACGAGTATGACCCACGAATAGGAAGGAAATGAGCTGATTTGGTCAGTCGATCCACAATCACCCAAATCGCATCACGTCCTTTACGGGTTCTAGGCAATCCCGTAATGCAATCAATCGTGTTATGCTCCCACTTCCATTCCGGAATCGGAATTTTCTAGAGCAATCCAGTGAGTTTCTGATATTCAGCCTTCACCTACTGGCATACTAAACATCGAGTAGCAAAATCTGCTATAACTCTCTTTATACTATTCCACCAGTATAAACGTTTCAACTCTCGGTACATCTGAGTACCACTAAGGTATATAGCCCATCTCGAATGATGTGCTTTCTGTAGCAACTCTTCCTTAAACACTGCAACTCCGGAACCCACTATCCTTATCAGAGACGGGGAATTATTTTCTCAAAAGAGAAATCCATCCACCATCCAAAATACACTCCATACACGCTGTAAGTGCATGGAAGACTATAGCGATCAATCTCCCTTATTGCAATTGTTGCAACTATTCGCGCTCCAGCAACTCCTTTGTAGCTACCCAGTAGCTTGTTAAATTCAATGAGCACTTCTGCTCCATACAACTACAAATCCAGACAATAACTACTAAAGTCATGTCATGTATATGACAGACTATCTCATAGTTTCTTAACTGGCATAGGCATAAGGTACGCCTCATTCAACTGCATCGGAATCACTCCGATCCCTGAAACGATGCATCCGTGAACATCCTTTTATCCACCCCGGAAGGATTAACTAATACTCGTGTAAAAGTTAACCGCTGTCTAAGTCCTGTAAACTGGTTTCACCAGTTTCCGACTAAATGATTTCCATCATCACCTTTGTCAAACAAGTCCGTGGTATAGTAATGTCAAACATTCTATCCACATCTACAGAATTAACCAAAATATACAAGGAAAACCACAATTTACGGTGGTCGAGTGCGCAACTCCAACTACTACCAATTGATCCAATCGTGTCCAGGATACACGATTCTCAAATCCAGTAGTGACTAAATCGTTAATTAGTCTAACAACTTAATCAAACTCATACAATTCATACCGAGTATGAAATTGTCATCTTCGCACACCTGCATCCCCTTTACTCTACGCTGATGATATATATTAATCATCACAACGATAATGATAATTGTATGACACCATGTCACTACAATACTCCAGTCGTAAATCAACCTTAGAGAATACACAGGTGTCCTTTGCTGATCTAAACATCTCATTTATCCTCAACGTAGGATATTTACTTTCAACAATCATCGCATTCTATCATCGACAATCGATGCATAATCTCAAATGTCCATCTCTCTTTCGACAAAGAGTTCTAGATCTTCACAAGGAGAAATACTGGGATAGATAAATATCCCCTCCAACATCTCCTATAATCGCAACTCATGTTATTCCGATTCTTTTATAGTGTTTAACAACACTGATACCAACAAAAATATCACTCGTTATGTGATCTTCGATACCGGACTATTTCCGCAATCATTTCGAACGCCTACTCCACTTACCTAAGCAACGACAAGGCTAGGAGTTCATCCGAATACTCTCGGATTATTCACACCTCTTAGGTACATAATCATACCATACTCTCAACAATTTGACCATCCGTAAGGATATGTCTACAGTAAAGGTATGTCTATCCAAGTCTAAGGACATCCCTTAACTTCTTAATTGTTGGTCCACATCTCACCTGACGGTAGAGATACCACCGACCCACAAGTCGATGTATAGGAACCCTTCTAATCAAAACTAAGAAAATTCTAGACAAAGATACCTGTAAATACAAGCATCTCTCAATATAATAATCCAGAGGGTAAAACTAGAGTAATACCCTGAACAATCAAATATCTGTTGATCCGATCCAAAGGCTCCCCGCAGGTCTCGACCTTTCTCCGAAGAGAACCAGATCAGATCCAACAGTTCGCGACAAAGCGGCCGTATTTCTGCGATGAATGATCCTAGGATTTTTCCTAGATCATCCGATCCCATCACTTAATCCTACGAGCTGCAACTGTAGAATACCGAATAGATACGACCTTCGTCGTATACTCTCTCTTCTGTACTAAGCAAAACACATATGGAGGTAACTGTTTGTTGCTATCTGCATGAGTCTTCTACGATGTCTTTTGTTGATGCTGCTTCTGTGCTGATCTCTGCTGAAGGGGAGTATCAAGGAACTCCAACCACGCCTGAGGTAGTAGGTCGCTGCTGATAAGATAACCCAATCTTCTATGCTGATCTCTACTGTCGAGACGGTGCATCATTCTCCCAGAATACCATCGATAGTCTTCCACTGAGTCTTCAAGGTACACCTCCTCCACAGTACTGGTTGCTCACAATAGCAACAGCTGAACTGATCCAACGGATAATCTGACTTCGCGTGTCTTCGTGATCCGTACTGTACGCAAATAATCCCTTCGAAGTCTTTGTTCTGATTTTTGCTGATATCCACAAGAACCTTCTGATGATCTGTGGTTGGTCTTCTATAATCGGAAAATAACTCAAAGTCTATGACTCCGATCTTGCTCCTTTATCCAACAGTCGGAGAATTCTGACTCTAATAAGTTGACCTGCAATATATGCTTATCAGTCTCCAACTCTTAAACACTTGTACGGAGTTATTTCAAACTCCTGTCTCAATCCAACGTCTTCTGGTAGGATCTGGTAGAAGATCCCGACATCCTTATCCAACTATAAGCCAATAACTCTGGGTGGCTTAAATCATCCATTCATCTTCTTGAGCTATTAGGTGGTCGTAACCTCTGCAAGTCTCACGACTCTGAACAGTACAATATCACTAACCGATCACCCTTTCTTGAAGCTCAAGAATTCCTTACAATGTCACTAAAAGTGACACGGGGAAATACTCTCTTTCAACATCACTAAACCATGATCAAGTGATATATTATTTCCCAAAGATTATTTTCTGCATTTATCACCAAATACTGGCTTGACCCCGATAATGGTATGCAAATAACTCTACTTTCTCGGTATAACATGAGTTAAGTACTTAAAAGTACTCTCAAAGTTATACAACTCAGTACGAACAACTCAGGGATAAAATCCCTATGAAACACCGTAACCTAGCCTTCCGTTATCTGCATCACAATAGTCTACAAGTCTGTTCATTACCCACAGGTAATGATCTGACTAGCACAGTTAGTGGAAATCTCTATGACTGTAGTCTCTGATTTCCATAATAAATGTGATGACTTAGCCCCTGTTTTCCGACTCGGTATCAGTCAGCTCTCAGAGATAAATCACCTCCTCGACAGAGGTTCAAGACTCACAGACTCAACAGATCGTTCCCGTGGTCAACTCATACCATGGTTACGAATAATAACCAACACACTACGGGTTATTCCCTGGTATAAACATCTAAATGTATAGCCAACATAACCGGGAGTATAAACCCTAAAGGTTACTCCGGTTGGTCGCCTCGGTGGACGACCCCTACTACAAGTCTGCATAGGTGTCATAACTCTATTATATACACCTACTGATCAAGTTTAGATAAATATCTACTAAACCATAAGTTATCCGGAATTC
The DNA here is from genome assembly GCA_025175895.1 of Wurfbainia villosa. Taxonomy (NCBI): domain Eukaryota; kingdom Viridiplantae; phylum Streptophyta; class Magnoliopsida; order Zingiberales; family Zingiberaceae; genus Wurfbainia; species Wurfbainia villosa. The sequence continues at coordinate 6,585,900 of CM046005.1, forward strand.
TTACCTCGTGCTGCTTGGAGCTTAGGCCGCTGTCCATCTCATCTCAGAAAACCAAAACCGAATAAATCGACTCCCGAGAATCCAAGACTCGACTCAAAAATAACATAGTATGGCATTGCAGAACCTTGGGCTCTGATACCACTAAAGTTGTCACGCCCCGAGAGCATACCGAGCCAAAAATCAAACGGACGACACCTCCCCTGTACGTGGCAACATTTCGGGTTAATACAAGGCCCGTAGGCCCACAATAACAATAACATAATAAATAAAAACACAACAACATAACGAAACACAGAGGAAACTAATACAACGACATACCCATAACCCCACATATACAATACATTCACATCATGCAATCCGATATGACTAACACACCACAACCATATACAGTACATCGACAAAATCCGAATCTACAAGTCCACAACACAGTACACTACGAAAACTCCAAATACAATACACGGCGGATGCAAAGCCCAAAACCAATACGGGAGCCTCGGAGGTGAGATGAGATGTCAGCCAGTGGTGCTCCAAGTTGTCACGAAGTCTTCTACCTGTTACCTGGGCGACAGAAAAACCCAGGGTCAGCATAGTATATAAATACAAGCATATACCATCTAGCAAAATAAAAAACATAAAAATGCAGACATACCTGAAGTCTGTCACGCTACTCTGATCCAACCTGAACATATATCCAACATATATATATATATATATAACAGGAAGAGTAGATCAACTCAAAATATACTCTAGCTACAGGTCAAGGTATCTAATGGTCTATCCAACACATACCAATATCCGACACAATCGTATAACAAATGCAAGAGACATGCATGAATATGATGTACAACCAAATACAGCAAGCATAGTACAATCAAATGCAACATCACAATAATCATATATATATATATATATATATATATATATATGGTAATATGAAAAGCGCCATCATATACGGCAATGCAACATGCATGGTCATGCCTGCTCACCCCTACTCGCTACCACGACCCCAGTGTGGCCTAGGTGGCACGACATGACAACTGTCCCAACTCACACCAACCACTGCTATAGAGTGGCCGAGTGGACAGTATGATCAAGTAGTATATGAGTGTAAAGAGCTCGCTACACAACGGGGGTCCCTGCTGCTGGCCACTCCGACTAACACTACCAATGAGTGATCGAGTACCATGCACCCAGTACAACTACACGCAACTCCAACTACCACCATGTATAGTGGTAGAGTGCGGCACAACAGATGCTCTGCCCTCACACCAGTTACTCCTCGGGCAGTGCTCTGGGAGGCAAGATGACTGGCGACTCTCTCAACCCCAAGGGAGACTATGTCGTTAGAATGCATGCAAATGACATGTGTATACTGTCACATGTACAGCCATCTACCACAGACTCTCTGTTCAGCAAAGAGTCATACCCATCTAATCAATACTCTCTATCCTGTAGAGAGTTGTACTCAGCAGATCGACGGACTCTCTATCCTGTAGAGAGACGTACTCAACTGATCATAACTCTCTATCCAATAGAGAGTCGTACTCAACTGATCGACACACTCTCTATCTTGTAGAGAGTCGTACTCGACTGATCATAACTCTCTCTCCAATAGAGAGTCGTACTCAATTGATCGACGCACTCTCTATCCGATAGAGAGTCATACTCGACTAATCATATCAAGCTGGGACCACCGGTCCACAGCGACACTCTAATCACCCTTCACTTAACCATTACACAACTCATGGTTGGTAACAATATGCAACATACGGGTATTGGAAATAAATCCTACATTTAGGGCATTACCTACCCATAGATGACCTTTTTCCAATTTATAAATTGGGTCATCTCCCGTACTAACATTTACACCATACTAAACATCTAGGCCAATTTACATCACATCTATAACTCCTAAATCATGATAGGGTATATGTGATATCAACAATTGAGCATAAATATATCCAACGATAAGTTTAATCATACGATAATAAGAGCAGGGTCAAGGTAATATGAACACCTAACATGCTCATATCTATGACTAAATCTGAATGCAATACATCTACCCGGACTAGGTAGAAAATTACCCACCTGCTAGGGAGCTCATGTTGACGGTCTCTGCCTCCAAGATCTCTACCTCGAATCCAATATCTGAAACGGTAGAATCCAATATAACCACATGCTAGCATAATTAAATTGTAGGAATAAGAATCTAAACCAATCTTAATCCCCGATTAATTAACCAAATCTCACATGGCATAACCTCATTCCATATCATCATACTAATTAAGCATTCATATTAAACCATATACCGGTTCACTATAAAAATGCACAAATTCTTCGGCAATTATTTAGCTGTAAATCACTTACCTAGTCCAGCTAAATCACAAAATCTCCTGATCCAATAGTACAGTATAAACTCCAAATCAATAGCCGAACTGGAAGTAGCATCTCCCAAATCTCATATCACTTATCACCTGCAAACACACCATAGACAAATTTCCAAATTCCAATCCACAACTACCAAGATCAACAAGGTCAACAAGCCATAATTGGGGAAACCCTATAATTCCATATTGTATTAGTAGCTTACCTTACAATCCGACCCATACCAGTTCATCGACACGGTTGCTGTGCACCAACCCCTTTCACAGCCACGCCCATAGAGCACTTACATCGTAACCAGGATCTCCTACTCTTATTCACAATTGAGCAACTCCCCGAAACCAACCATTCATCAATTCTCCCACATTGACTGGATCAATCAAAGAAAAGACTTGAACGACACCAAGAATTAGAGCTGTATTAACAGCTTACCTTCTTTAGAAGTCCCTCGGTAGCCAACCTTCCATTACCTCTGTTCACCAGCTCCAATTCTCTGTCCATATCGATAGATCAAGCTCAAGGTGATCCGCACAACAGCAACTCACGACAAGGCATCGTATGGATCCATCGCCCGCTGTGAACGAAGACACAATCGGCTGTGAATGGATGCCCACCCAAACCGAACACTCAGAGATCTCTCGGCCGGAGGAATCCATAACAGCCTACAACAGGGGCGGCTGGAGGCTCTGGCTTCCAACGGGTTGATTATCGAAAGGGCAAATCAGCCAACCGACGAGGCAGGCGGCGATGGGGCGACTGTGGGTCCAACTCGTGGCGACAACAGCGAGGCGACGGCGATAGTGCGGTGGCGACAACAAGCTTGGATAGAGATCGGACGAAGATAAAGCGACGATTGACTAGATCGGGTGAAGATCGGACTGGATCGGCACCGACAACAATGAAGAGGCGGCCATCAACGGCAAGCGGTGCGGCGATGGCGAGCACAGGCACGAGGGAAGGAGACGCGAGGCTCTGGTCACCTCGGAGACGAAGAGGAGAAGTCACGAGCGATCGGGCTACAACGTAGTGGCGTTCGGCGAGAAGAGGGAGCGCGACGGTGAGAAATCGTGAAGAAGAGGAGTTGCGAACCGAAAGAACAGCACTATCGAGAAATCAGGGAAATTGACAGGATATAAAGCTTTTTAATTGAACCAATTAATTCCTAGCAGATAGTCTAAACAGGCTTTACAAAAGCCTGTTCGCTTTATCCCCATGAAACATCCATAAACCTTCCGTTTAAATCCAAAAATTTTTTTAAAAATTCCTGGAAAATTCCATAGGGTATTCTCCCAATTATCCAAAATTTTATTTTATTTTGTTTTATATATATATATATATATATATATATATATATATATATATATTTCTGCAGTATTTTACAATATATATGATATTGTGATGTTGTATTTGATTGTACTATGCTTGCTACATTTGGGTGTACATCATATTCATGCATGTTTCTTGCATTTGTTATACGATTGTGTTGGATACTGGTATGGGTTGGACAGACCATTAGATACCTTGACCTGTAACTTGAGTATATTGTGAGTTGATCTTACTCTTCCTGTTATATATATATATTGGATATATGTTCAGGTTGGATCAGAGTAGCGTAGCAGACTTCAGGTATGTCTGCATTTTACGTTGTTCATTCAGTTAGACGGTATATGCTTGTATTTATATACTATGCTGATATACCTGTTGTACCTCTAGATTATGTTGTTGAAATACATATAATATTACATATATATACATGTTTTCTATTACCTGCTGAGTTTTACTCACCACCCCAACGGACCCTGGGTTTTTCTGTGGCCCAGGTAACAGATAGAAGTCTTGTGACGGCTTGGAGCACCATTGGCTGACGTCTCATCTCACCTCCGAGGCTCCCGTATTGGTTTTGGGCTTTCCGTCCATTGCGTATTGTATTATGGAGTTTTCTTGATGTACATATTGTATATTCAGATTTTGACGAGGTTCTGTGTTGTTGTGATGTGTTAGTCATACCGGTATGCATGTGTGGAATTGTATTGTTGTTGTATCATTTCTGCTGTGTATTTGTTGTAGTTAGTTTGTGCTATTGTTGTGGTTTGGTTATATTTTTATATGTGTTGTTGTTATTGTGGACCTACGGGCCTTGTATTAACCCGAAATGTTACCACGTACAGGGGAGATGCTGTCCGTTTGCTTTTCGGCATGGCATGCTCTCGGGGTATGACAGACGGGACTGGAGCTGGTCGCTGGAGAGTCACGCGGGGAATCGCCGGAGAGCAGAAAATCGCCGGAAGAGAGGAAGTCGCTCGAAGAAAATGGGAGAATCAGCGTGGGTTAGGGTTTTTTCGCGTATATTAGTGACGAAATATGATTTATTCGTCGCTAATATTTATTATATTAGCAACGATACAGTACAAATTTATCGCTAAAACTAAAAAAGCCGAGCCACATAATCGAGTTCACTCGACTACCCGCTCGACTGAATTGTTTACGACGAATAATTAATTATTTCGTCGCTATTTGTTGGTCGAGTTGCCAATTCGACTGATTCTATTGGTGACGAATTTATAAATTTTTGTCGCTAACTCATAAATACCGGGCCACAGAATCGAGTTCACTCGACTGGCCGCTCGACTGAATATTTTATGACGAATAATTATTTATTTCGTCGCTAAATATCAGTCGAGTCACCAAATCGACTGCTATTATTGGCGATGAATTTAAAAAAATCATCGCTAAATTTTGTTTATTAGCGACGTTAAATACATTTCATCGCTAATACTTAGTATGGCGACGAAATAAAATTATACGTCGCTAATATATTTTATATTAGCGACGAAATATTACTATTTTATCGCAAAAGTAATATTTTTATGACAATGAAGATATTCGTCGTAAACTCCTTGATTTACCAACGAAATATGAATTTGTCGCTAATATTTTGTCGTTATTTTCCATTTTTCTTATAGTGCTAATCGAGAGTAGTGGTAGCGGGAGTTCGTTGCAGTTGTTACATGTGCACCCCTCAGCCACACAAGGGTCATGGTAGATGGAGTGGAGTGTAAGCAGCGATCATGTATATATATATATATATACTTGTGATTTATTGCATATGTTTGATATATGGATGTTTTATAGACATGACATTGTCATTCATTGTTGGTAGTTTTAGCATCTAATTGAGATTATCTAAGTAAATATAAAAGAAAAATGAAGCTGTAAATAAACTTACAATGATCGTCAGAAATCTTCTCGCTTCCTGGTACTATTTTGGACGGCGTTTCTTCTTGCGGTCTGAGGATCGATCACATCAGAAAGAACCTCTCTTCCACGAGACAAATCCCGACAGTGCCTTGGTGTTCCTATTCACTCCGACAACTCTCGAACAACCTCTCGGCGTGACTCACTGCTCTCTCTTTTTTCTCTCTTTGGATGCACCCCCTTATAAAAGGGGGGTTTTCACCTGCTGCGCTACACGAAGTGCAACCGCACTTCGTGCAGCGCGTGCACACGTTGCAAAGCAACATGTGCATGCTGCAGCATATGCAGTTACATCTCCCACTCGTCCAAAGCATGTCACATAGACAAAATGATCACATAGACCAATAAGAGATATTTAGGTACATAGACCAAATAGTGCCGGAGTCATTAGTCCCAAATGACTAATAAAAGTATCTAGTCACATAGACCAGAATCATGTTGGAGATTATAGTCCCAAAAGACTAATAGAACAGAGATCAATAGTCACATAGATCATTAGAACAACCAATTCATACTTAGGAAAATGGCTCGTGCGACAGCAAGCACACTGAGCAATCCAATGCTATGAAAGTTTTTACACCTTACATAGCTGCTCATAGAGTGATCAATGCTAAGAAAAGTTGTTACGCCTAACTTTGCCGCTCTACAAATGGTGTATAACCATTCTCTGAATGACACTTAGTCACTCACCTGATGACCCATTGTCATCCTCTAGGTGGCTCCCAGCCATTTACCAGGTGGTACTGAACCTTTCTCCTGGTGGTACTTAACCATTTTCCTGGATATAATGTCTTACTATTTGCCCAGATTAAATAATCTCCACTTACATCAATGTGAACATATCTAATCCCTCATTATGACCATCAAGTCAAGAGCATGTTCCATATTCTTAATATTCACAAACATTTCCATACATAACAGAAATGGGTCGACCAGTGAATAATTTTCAAAGGATGTAAAGATATTTAATCTTCCTTTTTAGTGTGAATCCATTCATTTTAATCAGTCGCTTTCCTAGTCATGTTCCATAGACCGAATCATCCATAGTCAATAGGTTTACATGCTAAAGTAGCAAACTCTGATTAAAACTTCAAGCAGACACCTAAATAGTCACAAAGGACAAATCCTGAGATTAACATATAATCTCAAAGGGCTCACATAGTAGAGAAGCAGGGATCCATTCTTCTACTACCCTTATTGTCGCTTTAGCACACGTGGTACGAATCACATGCTACAACGTTATTCTCTTTACCAACAAAGAGTGCATGTTCACCTCAACATCGTATAGATTTTGATTCAGACATTCCAAATGTCTAATCCTAAATTCAACATATGAATTCCAATCTGGCTCATATTAGGAACATTTACTTCGATCACTTTTCTTAAATGATCTTATCTTGATACATATATCAAGACGACCCTAACTTATAGGTATGTATCCCATACATATAGCTTCCAAAGTTATCCTATAAGCAATAGTCTTACCCCTATTCGTACACAATAAACAGAGATGATTATCCATGTGAGAGGACTAATCACTACCTGTCAACATGCTCACCGAGATCTTATCAGAATGTAACATCACATACACTGAATAAACTATGGCTTGCATTAAAAATAACAATCAAATTATAATATCTGATTGTCATTACAAAACTGTTACATTCTACGAAGTCCCATAGACTTTATATGCTCATTAAATGACTCTCTAGTCATTGGCTCAGTAAAAGGATCTGCAAGCATAGCTCGAGTAGGGATATACTCAAGAATAACCTTCTTCTTAGCAACAATATCCCTGATAAAGTTGTACTTTATTACAATATGCTTGCCCTTGCTATGATATTTGGGATCCTTGGAAAAAGCTATCGCAGCTTGACTGTCACAGTAGACAGTCACTGGACTCCCACTGTCTTCAGCAATCTTCAGATGCTTTAGGAACCTCCTTAATCAGACTGCTTCTTGTACAACTGTCGAACATGTCACATATTCAGCTTCCATGGTTGATAAGGCCACACAGGTCTGTTTCTTGCTGTTCCAAGAGATGGTGCCACCATTCAACAAGAATTCATAGCCTGATGTAGATTTTCTATCATCCAGGTCCCCAGCCCAATCTGCATCTAAATATCCCTTCAGGCTCATATTTGATCCTTGATAACAGAGACTGTAATCTATCATCGCTTTCAGATATCTGAGTATCCTTTTCACTGCCTTCTAGTGTCTTGGTCCTGGGTTTGACTGGAAATAGTTGACTAAGCCAACAACATAGCTGATATCAGGACGAGTACACAACATAGTGTATATTAAACTACCAACAACACTGGCATATGGTTTTTTATTCATCTCGGCTATTTCATTTGGAGTTTTGGGACTCATACTCTTGCTCAAAACAGTACCTTTCACAATAGGTGTCTGTTCACTGTTGCAATTAGACATGCTGAAATGTTGTAACATCTTATTTATATAAGACTCTTGAGACAAACCCAAAAGTCTCTTAGATCGATCCCTGATGATCTTTACTTCTAAGATGTATTCAGCTTCTCCCATATCTATTGTGTCAAATTGTGATGAAGCCACTTTTTGACTTCTATCACACAACCTATGTCATTTCCTGCAATCAGCATATCATCAACATATAATGATAAAATGACATACTTTCCTTTATCCTTCTTCAGGAAAATGCAATGATCCTCATTGATCATTTCGAAACCATAAGATAAAACCACTTCGTTAAATCTTATGTTCCACTATCTTGATGCTTGCTTTAGCCCATATATAGATTTCTTTAATCTACATACTTATCTTCTTGGCCTTTAGCAATGAAACCTTCTGGTTGAACCATATAGATTTCCTCATCAAGCTCACCATTAAGGAAAGCGATTTTTACATTCATTTGATGTAACTCCAAGTCATAATGCGCCACTAAAGCCAAAATGACTCGGATTGACACAAACTTTACTACGGGAGAAAATGTCTCCTCAAAGTCAATACTCTCCAATTGGGTAAATCCTTTTGCAACTAGACGAGCTTTGTATCGGTTAATCGATCCATCAACTTTTCTCTTTATTTTGAGAATCCATTTATTCCCAATAGCCCTTCGGCTAGGAGGAAGATCAACTAACTCCCAAATATGATTCTTAATCATTGACTCCATTTCTTCAACCATTGCAACTTTCCACTTTTCTCCAGCTCTAGAGCTCAGAGCTTCCTTTACTGACTGAGGTTCCTCATCGTCAAAAGGGAGTGTCATCATTGCCTCATTCTCAATATCAAACCTCTTCTTAGGTTTGATCTTATGAACACTTTTCCGTAAGTTGGGTTGATGAGAATTCACCCCGTGACTAGGCAAAGTACTCCCACTGGGTTGACTTGTTCCAAGTATCCCACTAGACACCTGTCCAGTCGACAATGACTCTTCCTCCTCAAATAGAGGAACTATCTTATCAACTTCACCTCTAGCTGGAAACTCAGTTTCGAGAAAAGTAGCATCTCTTGAATCCAATTCAGAGATTGTTCCATTTGATTGCTCACCTATGAAAACATAGCCTTTTGAAGTATCAGAATATCTTATAAAGATACACTTCTTACCTCAAGGTCCTAGTTTTCCATACTTATGAGAACTGTCATGAACATATGCAGCCGACCCCCAGGGTCTCAGATTTCTCAAATCTGATTTTTTGCCTGTCCAACGTTTATATGGGGTAGATGGAACTGACTTTGAAGACACTTTATTAAGTATATAGGCTGCAGCTAACAATGCATCTCCCCAATAAGAGATTGGCAAATTAGCCTGCGCCATCATAGACCTAACCATTTCGAGAAGAGTCCTATTTCTTCTCTCAGCAACCCCATTTTGCTGTGGAGTTCCAGGGATCGTTAGCTGTCTAATAATCCCTTTATCATTACATATTATCTTGAACATATCAGATAAATATTCTCTACCACGATCAGTGTGTAAAGTCTTAATCTTATGTTCCATTTGATTTTCAACTTCGTTCATATAACGAATGAAGCAATCCAATACTTCAGATTTGTGAGAAATCAAATACACATGACCGAAACGAGAGAAATCATCAATAAATATAATGAAATAAGAAGCTCCATGTCTAGGTCCCACATTCATTGGACCACAAATATCCGAATGAATCAATTACAATGGCGACTCTGCCCTAATAGCCTTACCGAATGATTTCCTAATTGCTTTTCCAGCAAGACAATGCTCACATATAGACAAGTTAATCTTAGCTCGAGAGCCCAATAAGCCCTCTTTAGCTAACCGATTCATGCGATCTTGTCCTATATGTCCTAATCTAGCATGCCAAATATCATCAGTTATTTCTGCATCACTAGTAAGAGCAATATTTGAAAAACAATTATCAATCGTACAATTGTCATTTGGTTCCACATCAAGAACCATAAAACCATTCGTTAAAAAACCATAACCGATTGACACTGAGTCAATCTTGAATTCAACACACCAACTGTAAAAATTTATACAATACCCTAGATCAAGAAGACAAGTTATAGAAATAAGATTCCTCCGAATCTCAGAAGCATACAAGACATCATGTAGAAAAAAAGTTCTTCCACCCCGAAGGTTAAGTTTGCAAGTGCCGACTCCTTTGACTTCGACTCTTGCATTGTTTCCTACATATATTCATTTGTTGCCAGCTGATACCCAGCGGTACTCCACATATGTAACTTACTCCCGAGCTACATGGTTGGTTGCTCCCGAATCTATAATCCACAAAGGATAAGAATCAGCCAACAACACAAAACTAGCAACAAAATGCTCAGAAGACAAACTGAAAGTTACCTTTCTTGGCTCGGTACACTCCCGAGCATAGTGACCCTTCTTGTCACAATTAAAGAAAGTTATCTTGCTTTTAGGTTTCTTTCCTGTCTTCTTGTTCTTCTTCTTCTTGATTAGGCCTATCCCACCTGTAGTAGCAACTTTCTTCTTTTTCCTCTTCCCCTTCTTGAACCATCTTTTCTTCTTGGATCCAGATGATCCAGTAGAATCGGCAACCAAGTAGGCTTGGCCAAAAATCCTTGTGGATTCTACTCTCTCCGCCTCTAGTTCAACATGGCGTGAGACATCAGTGAAAGTCTTAATACTCTCGCTATGAGTTAGGGTCTGCTTCATGGTCTCCAAAGAATCTGGAAGGGATCGAATGACTACCTGAACCTGTTGTTCATCTGTCAGCTCATGACCGACAATTTTAAGCTCTCGAATCATATTCGACATCTCCCTGAGATGTTGAACCATTGTGACATTCGGGCGCTTCTTGTAGCTATCGAACTTGATCATTAGGATTTATCGAAGCTTACTTGCTCGGGCTGACTCTGTTGTACTTGTCATAAGGGCAACCCGAATGACGTAATTTGAAGGAAAAAACTAGGTCATCTATCATTGAACTAATCAAGATGCCCTTAGCAGTGGAGTCTTTCTTCTTCCATGCCTTGTAGGCATCAATATCTCGTCTGTTTTGTGCAGTGGGACCATCTATAGGTTCTACCATGACCTAATTTACAGCTTCTAGAACTTCTTGTTCCTCAAGAACATACTGTATCTTGAGGTGCCAGATCTTGTAGTTATCCCCATTGAGTTTCTCACCCTTATTGAGTTCAGCTATTATGTTTTTAGTTGCCATAACCTAACATAAATAAACATATTTTTTAGTTATTCAGTGTATAATTTTATGTATGTAATCTACAAATTGACTCAATGTAAATTCGATTTAGTTTACAAAATCAAGTGACAATCCAATTGTCACTCATCATTTATATGTACCAATCGAATCGACTTTGATCAATTACATTACATACATCCCATCTTAACATGATATTATTAAATGAACATTTCATTTAAATTGTACTCAATATGAACAAATCAAAGAGCAAAAATATCATGCATCATGTAGAGTTAACAACATAAAATGAACATATCATTAAATTAAACTTGTTGTACATTGTCAACACATAACAAAGATAACTCTACTAAGAATGTTACATATAACATTCTTCCTACTCATAACTGAAAAATAAAAAACTAAACAACTAGATAGATAATCATTACTCCCATTAGGACAAACACTAGTGCAGTAATGATCCAAACATGTCCAATCTTCTTGGGTTGAACTAGGACATCCCCCGCCGAAATGCTCTCAAAATGATGCCAGGATACAGAATCTTCTGTAGGACACCTTTGAAGCGATCCAAAAGGAAAGATTCCATCAGGGTCCTGTTCTGAATCATCCTCTAGATTATCACGATGCACCTCACTGTCCTCATAGTGAAGCAGCTCAGTGCATAATTGGGTATAAGAGATGCGACCCTCATAGCGCCTCCAGATCTGATGCGCAATGTCACTCAGGTGCTTTGGAAGTGAGCGGACCAGAGCCTAAATTTTGTAATTCTCCAGAATCGGAAACTCCTACATCTCGAGTCTCCAGAACAATCTATCAAGCCTCCCGATATGCCACCTGACTCCATGAGTTGAGTCATACTCTATCCCCTGGATAGCCTCTCTCAGCCGATTACGCAACACATCGCATCTAGTGATAGTGGTAATCATCCGTGCCATTTGAAAAAAATTGAAATTAATTAAGTCAGCTCAAAATTGACAAACCAGTACACTTATTGGCTTAATTCAATTTATATATAGGCATGGATCCATCAAAATAAATCAAGAACAAATTTCCTTGATTTTATGAAGGACTGTCGACAGACTTACTTAGACCAGTCAATTGGTACTTTTACCAATTGATTATCATCTAAGTTTAGTCGACTAGTACCATGAAGACTCAATTTTGACCGTGAGAGTCCAAACACCACGCAATTTGCTCCGAATACCCTAGACACTTAAGCAATATGCATAGTATTTTTTTTCATCGTTCTTAGACATCAACTCTAGTTCATTTGGTCTATCTCTAAGTTGTTTATATCAAGTCCCAATTGTTCCAAACAATTACTTGATTATTTAGTCATGAGTTGAGTTGACCACAGTCAACTTAGCACAATACTTGTTTGAACTAATTGGGCACTTAGCTTTCATTCAAACCCAATTAAATGAACCTATGCTCAAATTAATTTGGATATCAAAATTAAAGCCTAAGTCCAATTATTTAATTTCCAATTAGGCCTCTCTAATTGACAGCTCAATTAGAAATCCAGCCCAATTAAAAATTAGGCCTTTCGAATTGACAACCCAATTAGAAATCTAGCCCAATTAAAAATCCTGCCCAATTAAAAATTAGGCCTTTCTAATTGATAGCCCAATTAGAAATCCAACCCAATTAGAAATTAGGTCTTTCTAATTGACAACCCAATTAGAAATCTAGCCCAATTAAAATTCAGCTCAAATTATTCGGCCCACTTATAAAAACCGTCCTAGTAGGGGGTAAACCGCCGTGGTAGGCGGAAAATCAGATGGCGGCAAAGCAGAAACCACCGTGGCAAAGCAGAACGCCGTGGCAAAGCGGTAAACCAGTGGCAAAGGCGCCGCCAGTGGCGGTGATAAACCGCCTGGCAGCGTAAACCCCCGGCAGCGGTGAAACCGCCTGGAAAGGGTTATAACTGCCCTTCCCTGCAGGGAAACCGCCCCTGTCGGCGGTTCAACGGCCTTGGCAAGGCTCAATCCGCCTTGGCAGGGCTCAAACCGCTCTGTTGGGGCTGAAACCGCCCTGGCAAGCACACAAATTGCCACGGCGTGAAACTACCCCGCCTGCAGGAAAACGTCTTTGGCGCCTGGAAGCTCGCCGCCGTAGGCACAAACCGCCTGGTACAAATCGCCTCGGTGATAAACTGTCACGTCCGAGAGCATGCCGAGTCGAAAATTAAACGGACGGCACCTCCTCTGTACGTGACAACATTTCGGGTTAATACAAGGCCCGTAGGCCCACAATAACAATAATATAATAAATAAAAATACAACAACATACCAAAACACAGCGGAAACTAATACAACAACATACCCATAACCCCATATATACAATACATCCACATCATGCATACCGGTATGACTAACACACCACAACCACATACAGTACATCGACAAAATCCGAATCTACAAGTCCACAACACAGTACACTACGAAAACCCCAAATACAATACACGACGAACGAAAAGCCCAAAACCAATACGGGAGCCTCGGAGGTGAGATGAGATGTCAGCCAGCGGTGCTCCAAGCTGTCACGAAGTCTTCTACCCACTGCAGGCGATGTAAAACCTGTGGTCCGTGGGGGTGGTGAGTAAAACTCAGCAGGTAATAGAAAAACATGTATATATGTCATATCACATGTATTTTCAACAACATACTCTAGAGGTACAACAGGTATATTAGCATAGTATATAAATACAAGCATATACCGTCTAACCAAATAAACAACATAAAAATGCAGACATACCTGAAGTCTGCTACGCTACTCTGATCCAACCTGAACATATATCAAACATATATATATATAACAGGAAGAGTAGATCAACTCACAATATACTCTAGCTACAGGTCAAGGTATGTAATGGTCTGTCCAACCCATACCAGTATCCGACACAATCGTATAACAAATGCAAGAAACATGCATGAATATGATGTACACCCAAATGCAGCAAGCATTATACAATCAAATGCAACATCACAATAATCATATATATATATATATATATACCCCATCTATATATATATTAATCTCAACCATCCATATATATATATACATGCATATATGTATATATATATGGTAATATGCAAAGTGTCATTAGATATGGCAATGCAGCATGCATGATCATGCATGCTCACCCCTACTTGGTACCACGACCCCAGTGTGGCCTAGGTGACACGACATGACAACTATCCCAACTCACACCAACCACTGCTATAGAGTGGTCGAGTGGGCAGTATGATCAAGTAGCATATGAGCATAAAGAGCAAGCTACACGATGGGGGTCCCTGCTGTTGGCCACTCCGACAGTCACTACCCATGAGTGGTCGAGTGCCACACACGCAAGACTACGAAACGAAACTCCAACTACCACCGTCTATAGTGGTAGAGTGCGGCACTACAATACTCTGCCCTCACACCGGTTACTCCTCCTATGAGTAACCGTGGAGGCAGGATGACTGGCGACACTCTCAACCACAAGGGAGACCTCGTCGCTAGCGTGCATGCAAATGACATGAATGCAATGTCTCACATACAGACATCCACCATAGACTCTCTATTCTACAGAGAATCATACTAATCAGATCAACGCACTCTCTGTAGGGGATCGAACGGCTGGCTAGAGGGGGGTGAATAGCCCTCTTATGATGGATGTCGGTATTTGCTCATCTACAAAGAGATTAGCGCAACGGAAACAATAAAGCAAGACAAGAAAATAGAAATACAAGAAATCAAACGCTAACAAGATGGTGTAACGTGGTTCACGGCTACGCCGCTAATCCACGGTCCCCGATTCGTCCTCGGTGAATCACTCCGCCAAAACCAATCCACTAATGGTCTCTCCTTTGCACCAAGCTAGGTGGAGGTAACCTTTACAACCAAGATCACTCTTCTTACAATAAGATTGAAGTAAAGACAAGTAAGAAGAGTTTAAAGCTTGTGGGGCACTAGGAAGATCACTTAGAGCATAAGCATTAGCCTCTCAAAGGCTCACACCCTCTCTTTTTATAGAGAGGGCTGATTTCTTCCCGTTGGCCGCCACCAGTCGACTGCTGCCCTTGGCAGTCGACTGCCGTCACTACAACGGCCTCCGAACACGTCGGATCCCGACCGTTGTAGTCCAACGGAACACTTGGCAGTCGACTGATGGACCTCACCAGTCGACTGTTGCCTCCGTAGTCGACTGCCCAGTCGGCTACAAGCTTATGTGCGTGCGTGATATCCTCGGCAATGACTACCATTCCATGGCGGTCATCACGGGCATAAACCCATCATCGGATACCATGAACACTACTGATTCAGAGCGATCATTGCCATTACATGGTAGTCGACTGGTGCCGTGTGAAACTCAAACTTAACATAAGTTTGAGCTTCCGGCGGTCGGGTAAACCTTAACCCTTGCGGTCAAGTCTTCGACACTCAGCCATTCGGCCAAGTTCACCTAATGAGCTACTTACATTTCACTCATTCTCTCATCTCACTCGAAGTCCCTCACCGAAGCTCTCTTCGTTCGCGGCCACGTTCCTCGGCAGCATCAGACGCACGACTCTGCAATGCTCCTTCGCGTCTCTTGCCTCCGAAGTCTGCTTCCTTGGCTTCACTTCAAGTCATCTCGTTCGGCGGTCCCTCGGCAGCATCAAACGCACGGCTCTGCAATGCTCCTTCTCCGACTCAGGCACGAGGTTGTGAGGGTGAACCCGCCAAGGCTCCATGTACGAATTACTAAGTCCTGCAAGACTCCAACGCACAAATCAAATAATAATACCATCCTAACTTAAACCTTTTGTCACACACATCAAAACCTTATCATGGCAAGAGATTGCCCTAACACTCTCAATCCTGCAGAGAGTCGTACTCAACTAATCATAACACTCTCTATCCTGTAGAGAGTCATATCAATCTAATCAATGCACTCTCTATCCTACAGAGAGTCATACTCAACTATGGACGCACTCCCTATCCTGTAGAGAGTCGTACTCATCAGATTGACGCACTCTCTATCCTATAGAGAGTCATACTTACTGATCGATACACTCTCTATCCTGTAGAGAGTCGTACTCAAACTGATTATATCAAGCTAGGACCACCGGTCCATAGCGACACACTAAATACCGTTCACCTGACCATTTACACAATACATGATCGGTGGTAACATGCAACCTAAGGGTAGTAGAACTAACCCTAGATTCAAGACATTATCTACCTACGGATGACCTTTTTGCCCAATGTACAATCAGATTGTCATCCGGACTTTACTATTTGCACTTAACTTAAACAATTTCTAAGTTACTTACATCACCTATATATATAACTCCTAATCATAGTAAAATAAACATGATAGCAGCAATGAAGTTAATAGTCAACGATAAGTTCAAGCATAAGATAATAAGAGCAGGGTCAAGGTAATATGAACACCTAACATGCTCATATCTATGACTAAATCTGAATGCAATACATCTACCCGGACCAGGTAGGAAATTACCCACTTGCTGTATATGCTCGTAGTAATAAAATCCTCACGATCGCGGACCCGTCTCGTACCCACGTCCTATAAATATCATCAATTATAATTTAGTGAAAGCATACAACAACAATATGAATTAGCTACTACGTTATCCACAAATCCATATCCCTTATCGAATACAGGTTATCACTCCCATTCGTAGCCAAGATCAAAGCATCTCATAGCTCGACCGATAACCGACATTTCACAATAATAGGAACTATGTTTGAGCACAAGCATTAAACAAATACACAACTTAACTACCACGTCATTTCTAGGTTCTCGTTCTTTCCTCGTCTACGAGTTAGAACTTCGAACTCACACCTCTCGTAACCCATACATTACCACACTTACAGAATATCCACATCCAACAGCTAGAACAAGGCTACAAGTCTTACCTAACTATTTAACCATTGTAACTAGCTAAATCAAAGGAAACAAGGAGTTTATCTGCACTGACAGAACCAAAACTGAAGATGGCTTGCTTACCAGCAATTCAATCCTTACCGACAACAACTCCTCGAAACTTGGCAGCCTCGTTCAATTGCTCGAGACCGCTGCCCATATTTCCTGCGGTAATGCCCTGTTCACTGTCACAAGCCTCCGTCAACCATCGATCCAATCTAGATTGCACAACTAGGATAAATCTCATCCAAGCTCAAGAAAGGAGCAGTGCTCACCTATCTCCGATGACCATCGGTAGCGAAGTCCACAGAACCGGCTGCGACCTTCTTCTATCCCCTGTTCGTCGGCACCAACTGCTGCCCAAAACAATGGATCTTGCTCAGCGAGGGATCAACCACAACTCAGACTCAGATCTTGTTCAAGATCAGAAGAGAATCGCTCGCTTACCTAATTTCCAGCGGCGATCGGCTAGTTGCTCCGACGATGCGAGCGATCAACGACTAAGGCAGAGGGCTCACGGTGGTGATCAACGGCGATAGCTAAGGTTGGTGGTCACGACCGCGTGCGCAGGGGCGGTGACCGTTGATGTTGGTGCACGCGACGAGCAGGCCACCTTGCACGCATACTGCTCTGCCCGGGCCGCAAGCGATCGGAGACGTGTGCACGGCGAGGAGGGTGGCACGCGAATGATGGCTGCAAATCGACGACAACTGACGGCTGGGCAAGGGGGAAACGAAAGCGGCGGTGATGAGGCGTTGTTGTGCTCGCGCGTAGGGTCGACAGGACACGAGGTGCTCTGCTCGGGGTCGTGAGCGGATGTGGCTAGTCGCGGCGCGGCGGTAAGGTGAGGAGAAGAGAAGAGGCGACAGAATCAGGCGGAGATCACCCGGCGAGATGGCCCATCGTGATCGGTGAGGAGAAAAGGAAGAAGAGAAGTCAGGGAAAAGAAAGAAACCGACGGAGAAACGGAAAGATTTGGTCTAATTAACCCATTTAATACCTCGTAAAAGATAGCCTAAATAGGCTTTATAAAAGCCTGTTCATTTTATCCCCATGAAATATCCATAAAACACTCGTTTAAATCCAAAAAAATTTCTAAAAATTATTGAAAAATTCTACAAGATATTTTATCAATTACCGAGGAATATTTTTTTTCAGTATTTTACATTCTCTCCCACTTATAAAAATTTGGTCCCAAAATTTTGTACCAACATGCAAAAATTTACTTCAAGCAAGTTTCCGAAAGGAACACATACCTTCCTCAAGTGACCAGATGAGACTATCGAGCTCGGAAAGTATCTTCCAGCTCCCAGATAGCCTCCTCATCAGTATGATATTGTCATCCAACCTTTACGAGTCGGATGGTCTTCGTCTCACTATTGTCGCTCCTTGCGACCCAGGCTCCACCCTGGAATCTTCTCGTAAGTCGCATTAGACTGAGGTAGAATTCGGAACCTCTTTCAAAACATAATCAACATGCAACATGTATTTCCTCAGTATAACAACAGGAAATACATTGTGAGTACCCGCAAGTATCGGAGGTAAAGCCAACCGACAAGCTACACCTCCATAATCCACAACACAATATCTGAATAGATCCTCCAACGTTTGAATGTCATGCTCAGACAGTCCATTAGTCCGCGGATGAAATGTTGCACTAAGTTGAAGCTCTGTGCCCATAGCCTGATGCAGACTCTGTCAAAAATCACGAGGTAAATCGCGGGTCTCCATCCGATATGGTACTTAAGAGTACCCCACGCAATCTGATAATCTTTCGGTAATACAACTCTACCGAATGATCCAACAAGTATGACCCACGAATAGAAAGGAAATGAGCTGATTTGGTTAATCGATCCACACTCGCCCAAATCGCATCATGTCCTTTACGGGACCTAGGCAATCCCGTAACGCAATCAATCGTGATATGCTCCTACTTCCATTTCGGAATCGGAATTGTTTAGAGCAATCCAACGAGTTTCTAATGTTCAGCCTTCACTTACTGGCATACTAAACTTCGAGCAACAAAATCTGCTATAACTCTCTTTATACCATTCCACCAGTATAAACGTGTCCAATCTCAGTACCTCCAAGTACCACCAAGGTACATAGCCCATCTCGGATGATGTGCTTCCTGTAGCAACTCCGGAACCCACTATCCTTATCAGAGACGGGGAATTATTTTCTCAAAAGAGAAATCCATCAACCATTCAAAATCCACTCTACCACACACTCTGTAAGTTCATGGAAGACCATAGCAATCAATCTCTGAAGTTGCAACTATTCGCGTTCCAGCAACTCTATAGTAGCTAACCGATAGCTTGTCAAAATCCCATGAGCATTCCTGCTCCATACCACTACAAATCCAAATAATAACTACTAAAGCCACGTCATGTATATGACAACCTATCTCATAGTTTCTTAACTGTCATAAGCATAAGGTACACCTCATTCAACTGCATCGGAATCATTCCGATTCTTGAAACGACGCATCTGCGTACATCATCCTTTTATCCACACCAGAAGGATTAACTAATACTCGTGTAAAAGTTAACCGTCGTCTAGGTCTTGTAACTGGTCTCACCAGTTTTCGACTAAATGATTTCCATCATCACCTTTGTCAAACAAGTCCGTGGTATAGTAATGCTAAAACATTCTATCCACAACTACAGTAATAACTACATCATACAAGGAAAACCACCATCTACGGTGATCGAGTGCGCAACTCCAACTACCACAATCAATAGTGGTCAGGTTACGCAACTCCAACAACCACAAACTAATCCCATCGTGTCCAGGAGACACGATTCTCAAATCCAGTGGCGACTAAATTGTTAATTAGTCTAACAACTTAATCAAAATTCATACAATTCATACCAAGTATGAAATTGTCGTCTCCACACACCTGCATCCCCTTTTCTCTAGGCTGATGATATATTAATCATCACAATGAAAATGATACTTATATGACACTATGTCACTATCATATCAACTCTCCAGTCGTAAACCAACCCTAGAGTATACACAGGTGTCTTTAGCTAATCTAAACAGATCATTTATCCTCAACGTAGGATATTTACTTTCAACAATTATCGCATTCCATCTTCGATAATCGATGTATAATTTCAAAGGTTCATCCCTCTTTTATCAAAGAGTTCTGGATCCTTCTCAAGGAGAAATACTGGGATAGATAAATATCTCCTTCCAACATCTCCTATAATCACAACTTACGTTCTTCCAATTTCCATAGTGTTTAGTAACACTTATACTAGTCAAATTATCACCTGGTATAGGATCTTCGATATCGGAACTATTTCCACAATCATTTCAATCGCCTACTCCACTTGCCTAAGCAACGGCAAGCCTAGGAGTATATCCGAAACTACATCCGAATGCTCTCGAATTATACGCACATCTGAGAGACATAATCATACTATAATCTCAACAACTTGACCATCCGTAAGGATATGTCTACAGTAAAGATATGTCTATCAAAGTCTAAGGGCATCCCTTAACTTCTTAATTGTTGATCCTCATCTCACCTGACGGTAGAGATACCATCGACCCACAAGTCGATGTAAAGGACCCTTCTAATCCAACTGAGAATGTTCTAGATACAGATACCTGTAACTACAAGCATCTCTCAACATATTAACCCAGAGGGTAAAACTAGAGTTATACCCTGAACGATGAAATATCTGTCGATCCGATCCCAAAGGCTCCACGCAGGTCTCGGCCTTTCTCCGAAGAGAATAAGATCAGATCCAACAGTCCGCGACAAAATGGTCGCATTTCTGCGATGAATGATCCAAGGATTTTTTTTTCCTAGATCATCTGATCCTATCACATAAATCTACGAGCTACAACTGTAGAATACCAAATAGATACGACCTTCATCGTATACTCTCTCTTCTGTGTTAGGACCCTTGGAATGGCTAGAGGGGGGTGATTAGCCTTTCTTTCTTTCTACAAAAATGTTAGCGGAAGCAATACAAATATAAGCACAAACAAAAACAAGAAACAAAGCTAACACCCGATGTAACGTGGTTCGGAGACGACGCTCCTACTCCACGGCAATCCGTAAGGTGGATTAGCCCTAATCAATCTTCACTAGAACCTCCTTTGGATGAACCAAGGTGGAGAACCCTTATCTTACAATGCACTCCTCTTCTTTACAATGATGGAAGATTAGGATTAGAGAAGAGGAGGTTTTGGATTGCTAAAAACACTTGGAAAGCTTGGTGAGCACGTAGGTGTAGTTTGGAGCAAGAACACTAGCTTCACCAAGCTCCCCATGGCCCCTTTTTATAGAAGAGGGGTTGTTTTTCCCATTGGGCTTCGATCAGTCGACTGATGCTTACCATCACGATCCGCTCGGCCAACGACTTCTGAAACGCGATCTCCACGGAGATTCGTAGCCGCAATCTCTAACGACGGTGATCACGATCGGTGATCCTCCATCGATCGGCGATGGGGTGATCGATCGAGTGATCAAGGCGAATGAGTGCGACTACATTCTGGCGATTTCCCTTGATCACCGATCGATTCCTCGCGCGATTGGTGATCACGATATCACCGACCGATTCGCCCAAAGCGATGACCGATGATTAGGGTTTCTCCACGACTCGGACCCAAAGCCGACTACCGATCGATACATCGTATCGGGCCGATCGATACTTATCAAGTATGAGTAATTCATACTTTATTTTATACCCTAGACCTAGACTCAACCTTCTAGCTCCTCACTAAGCCTTGCGCCTTCAGGATCCCTCCGAGTCCGCGACTTGTTCATCCTTTGCGCTTTGCTTCCAAGAGCTTCCTTCGGTTTCGTCATGTCTTGGGTTGCCAAATGCTTGGACTTTACGCCGCCAAGACTACAAGCTTGGACTTATGCTGCCAAGACTTTACTTTGGACTTCCTTTGCCAAGGTTCACTTGGACTTTACGCTGCCAAGACTACAAGCTTGGTCTTATGCTGCCAAGTCCATCCCTTGTACTTCCTTTGCCAAGATCATACTTGGACTTCCTTTGCCAAGATCATTCTTGGACTTCCCTGTCACTAAAACATTTTCGCAATTAGATCACAAGATATTGCCTAACTTAGATGATTATCCAACCATCAAAACATATATATAAATGCTTGGAGCATTATTTCACCAACAATCTCCCCCGTTTTGATGTTTGACAATCATTTAAGTTAGGTCTTTAAAAGTACTCACAATCTATAACTTAAGTACTCCTTCTCCCCCTTTGACATACATCAAAAAGAGAAGGATTCAAAAAATGAAAGAATTAAAGGTGTTAGATCTTGGACTAAGGCATAAGATAGAAAGTTAGCTCTTCCTTAATCCAAGATATGCTTTATAATGTGCAAACAATAATTGAAGCATATCAAAATTTAAAAAATAAAGTCCTAACTTTGCACCAACAATGGTTTTGGAGATGAAAAAGATATAATTTATGAAACCTCCCCCTAAAACTCTGCATTAATTAGTCCTAAAACTTGTTTATACGTAATTTTATCATACTATAGTGTTAGGACATCAAAGATACACCAAATATCAGAAAATGGAGTTTATTATCAGAAAACACATTATGTATCGACTGATCGGTTTCAACAGTGATCACCGAACTAAAATCAAATTTCAAATTTTTCAAATTAAATTCAGAATGCGTAGAAATTCCAGAAATCTCGAAAAATCACGAAATTTTGCGTACACATTTCTGAAATCATAGTTTATCAAGGAAAAATAATTTGAAAAATATATGTTTTCCAGATTACAAGATTGATACAAACTTGGAACCTATCAAAAGTTCTAAAGATTTTGCAAACATTGTATCACTTTTGTGTTCCATTTGAAAACTGTTTTTCAAAAAATGATGAACATAATTTAAAACACATATTATTTGGAATTTCCAACCATGTTCTTTGAGCTATGTATTCATTACTTGAATGCAAGCCTTCCCCATGATTGAACCATAAGGTTTTTATGTCTCTAGGTGTGTCATTGGCTCATAGTAATGCATCATAACAAGCATGATGAGCCAAGTACACCTTCCCTATCATCTCACATGTTTCTAAGTATTTCAATACAAAAATCAAGGTTTCTTAAGGCTTTCGTGAGATGCATCAAGGTATAAAGAAGCTATATAAGTATAGGATCATGCAAACCTAGAATTTTACTCTATAAAGCACATACCAAGCTCTCTCCTTAATGATGAAAATTCATCTTCGGGAAGAGCTTTGGTGAAGATATTGGCAAGGTTGGACTTAGATTCTACATAATTGAGTTCAATGTCCCCTCTTGCCATATGATCTCTTATGAAGTGATGTTTCACTTCAATGTGCTTGGTTCGAGAGTGATGTACCAGATTTTTGGTCAAGTTGATGGTACTCACATTATCACAATAAACTTTAATGTTAGAGTAGTGTAGCTCATAGTCCACAAGAGTATGTCTCATCCAAAGTAATTGAGCTACACAACCACCCATAGCCACATATTCGGCTTCGGTGGTTGATAAAGCAACACAATGTTGCTTCCTACTACTCCAACTAACTAGGGAGGACCTAAGAAATTGGCATCCACCACTAGTACTCTTCCTATCCAATTTGCACCCGGCATAATCGGAATCGGTATAACCAAGCAATTCAAATGACTTAGTCCTAGGATACCAAAGTCCTACATTTAGGGTGCCTTTAATATATCTTAATATTCTTTTGACGGCTACCAAATGTGATTCTTTGGCACAAGATTGGTATCTTGCACACATACCTACCGCAAATAAAATGTCGGGTCTACTAGCGGTTAGGTATAGTAAGCTACCAATCATACTCCTATATAGTTTAAGATCAATTGATTTACCTTCATGATCACTATCTATTCTAGTGCTAGTGGCCATAGGAGTGGTTACAATTTTGGCATTTTCCAAACCAAATTTCTTGATCATTTCATTTGCATATTTGGTTTGATAAATATGAATACCCTCATTGGTTTGTTTGACTTGTAAGCCTAGGAAAAAGGTAAGCTCTCCAACCAAACTCATTTCAAATTCATTTTCCATATTTTTTATAAAGTCTTGAAGAAGATCATCATTTGTTGACCCAAAAATGATATCATCAACATATACTTGGGCTATGAATATATCTTTTAATGTTGACTTTATAAACAAGGTTTGATCTACTTGACCTCTTCTAAAATCCTTAGAAATTAAGAACGATGACAATCTTTCATACCATGCCCGGGGAGCTTGCTTTAACCCATATAATGCTTTCCTAAGCTTACATACATGATTTGGATAATCTATGTTCTCAAATCCAGGTGGTTGCTCTACATATACTTCCTCCTTAATATAACCATTTAAGAATGCCGATTTAACATCCATTTGGTAAAGTTTAAATCCCATGTAGGAAGCATACCCTAAGAGAATCCTAATAGATTCTAACCTCGCAACCGGGGCATAAGTCTCATCATAGTCAAGCCCCTCAACTTGATTGAATCCCCTAGCAACCAACCTAGCCTTATTTCTAGTGATGTTTCCTTGATCATCTAGCTTATTCCTAAAGACCCATCTTGTAGTAATTATGGTGCTATCATTGGGTCTAGGTACTAATTCCCACACTTGACTTCTCTCAAATTGAGTCAATTCATCTTGCATTGCCAAAATCCAATCCGGATCATGTAATGCATCATTGATCGATTTGGGCTCAATTTGTGAGATAAGAGCAACTTGACTAGTAGGAGGTCTATGAAATGACCTAGTTCTTACTCCTTGATATAGATCTCCTACTACTTGGTCAAGTGGATGATCTTGATGAATTCTTAGGTTTCTAGAAGGAGTTTTAATTTGATCATTGTTATCTTCCACCCTTCTTTCATCATCGGAGTCTCCTCTTCCTCCCCCTTGATCATTACCCCTAATGGTCAAATTTTGAAGTTTTTGGGTAATGTCTTGATTATTGTCATTAATATCCTTATCAATGGAGGACTTTCTAGGGTAGGTACTAGTAGTTTCATCAAATTGAACATTGGAAGACTCCTCAATCCCTTTAGTTCTCTTATTGTAGACTCTATACCCTCTATTTGTGGATGAGTATCCAACTAGGATTCCCTCATCCGCTTTTGATTCAAATTTTCCTAAGTTATCTTTGGTGTTTAGAATATAAACTTTACATCCAAAGACTTTGAAATAATGAATTGTGGGTATAGTCCCATTCCATAATTCAAAAGGTGTTTTTCCTAAAAACCTATGGATTTGAACCCTATTTTGGATATAGCAAGCGGTATTAACCGCTTCTGCCCACAAGTAGCTAGGTAGAGAATATGCATTAAGCATAGTCCTAGCCGCCTCTTGTAGGGCACGATTTCTTCTTTCCACCACCCCATTTTGTTGGGGTGTTCTAGGACAAGAGAACTCATGCTTGTACCCTTGCTCTAAACAAAATTGTGAAAATTTTAGGTTTTCAAATTCACCACCATGATCACTACGGATCCGGTTGATTTTGAGACTCTTTTCATTTTCAACCCTTTTACTAAATCCTATGATTATTTCTAAGGTATTATCCTTATGTTTCATAAAATAGACCCAAGTATACCTAGAAAAATCATCTACTATAACCAAACAATATTTATTACCATTTAAAGATGGAGTACTATGGCAATCAAATAAGTCAAGATGCAATAATTCTAATGGTAAAGAGGTATTGGTTAGGGTTTTACCTTTGTGTGATGCCTTTGTTTGTTTTCCTTCTTGGCATGCATCACACAATTTGTTCTTGACATACTTGATCTTTGGTAGCCCTTTGACCAACTCCATCTTGGCTACCTTGGCTATGTTTTTCATGTTGATGTGCCCCAATCTTCTATGCCATAGCCAACTTTCCTCTTCTTTTGCAACAAAACACTTAGTAGAAATGTTAGAAGCATATGAAAGATCAACATAATAGATATTTGATTTCCTATATCCAACTAACATGCAATCAATTAATTCCTTGTGTCTAATCATGCATTTAGAGGATTCAAAGGAGACATGATAGTTTGCATCACAAAGTTGACTAACACTTAATAAATTGAATTTCATATTTTCAACTAGTAAAACTTTGTGAATGACAATCTTGGGGGATACCTCAATTGTACCTCTACCTAATATCTTGAGTTTTCCACTATTCCCAAAGGACACCGCTCCCTTCTTCACATATTTAATTGTAGAGAACTTACTCACATCTCCAGTCATATGTGTTGAGCAACCGCTATCCACAATCCACATACCTCGCTCTCCTACCTAAATCACATGAAAAACACAAGCTTTTGGTACCCAAACATTCGGACCGGTAACATTAAGTAAAAACTTCTTAGGTACCCATGATTTCTTAACTTTTCCCTTAATGGTTGCTTTCCTATTTATTAATGAAATATAAGCAACTTCTTTTTCTTTTGGCTTATATCCTAAACCGGCCTTGTTATAAACCGCTCTTTGCCTACTAAGAATCATATCAAGACACTTTGAGCCATTTGAAAATTTTTCTAAACATGCTTTCAATTCACTAACCTCATCCTTAAGTTTGTCATTTTCTTCCTTAAGCATGCAAGAGTCAATATGTGAAAGCTTTTCATCTCTAATAGCCTTTAGTTCTACCTTCATGCTCTTAACCTTAGATTTTGACTTATCTAGAGCTTCTTTAAGATAGGCAATTGATTTATAAAGAAGCTTAATCTTGGGAGAATTCATTACCTCATCGTCACTAGATGACGATTCATCACTTGAAGAGTCTTCTTGGCTTGATGTGCCGGAATCATCTTCTAATGCCATGAGTGCCACATGGCGTGTAATGTGGCAAAGCTCATCATCGGAGGACGAGTCTTCAACGCTTGGTGTGTCCCATGTGGTTTGAGCCACCATAG
Source organism: Wurfbainia villosa (assembly GCA_025175895.1). NCBI lineage: Eukaryota > Viridiplantae > Streptophyta > Magnoliopsida > Zingiberales > Zingiberaceae > Wurfbainia > Wurfbainia villosa. The sequence goes on from CM046005.1 coordinate 6,612,997, forward strand.
CCTCCTTCTTCTTCTTATCCTTTTTGTCCTTCTTTTTCTTTTCTTTTTCCTCCTTCTTCTTTAGCTCCGGGCAATTCGGCTTTATGTGTCCCTTCTTGTTGCAAGCATGACAAATCACATTATTACTAAAACTTGAATTACCACTAAATTTACCTTTTGAGGAATGAGACCCCTTCCTTGCTTCTCTATTCTTGAACTCTTTTAACCTTCTATAAAGCTTCTTGACAAAATTTGCCATTTCACTAGATGAGTCTTCATCACTACTTGACTCATTCTCAGACTCGGATGATGATGATGCTTCTTTTCTTTCCTTCTTCTTCTTTTCTTTCTTCTCAACAAATAGAGCTAAACCCTTTTCCTTAGAGGACATGTTAGTTTGCTCATGTAATTCGAACTCACAAAATAGTTCATCAATTTTAATTTGCGAAAGATCCCTAGTTACCTTAATGGCATCAACTATAGAAGTCCATAAAGAATTTCTAGGAAATGCTTGTAAAATATACCTTACCAAATCCCGGTTGTCAACTCGCTCACCTATGATATGGAGTCCGTTCACAATTTCCTTGAACCTTCCATCCATTTGACTTATGGTTTCATGCATCTTCATTTGGAAGGCTTGAAGTTGTCCAACTAATAGGTCCTTCTTGGCCCTCTTTAATTCCTTGGAACCTTCATTTAGCTCAATGAGCTTTTCCTATAGCTCCTTGGCGGATTCAAAAGGCCCCACCTTGTTGAGTTGCTCCATTGTGACGCCGCATTGGATGGTGAGGATGGCCTTTGCATTTGATTCAAATTTCTTGTTTATTTCTCTTGTCCAATCCTTGCTTGGAATAGGATGTCCATGTTCATCCACCGGTTCTTCGAAGCCATCTACAATACTATGCCAAATTTCAATATTACTCATAAGATAGTACTTCATCCTACCTTTCCAATACGCAAAATGGCTCCCATCGAAGAGCGGTGGCTTGGCGGTGCTATATCCCTCTTGAAGAGCCATTGATGTCTTGGTTGATGTTGAGATCTTCCAAGGTATCCGGGCTCTGATACCACTTGTTAGGACCCTTGGAATGGCTAGAGGGGGGGTGATTAGCCTTTCTTTCTTTCTACAAAAATGTTAGCGGAAGCAATACAAATATAAGCACAAACAAAAACAAGAAACAAAGCTAACACCCGATGTAACGTGGTTCGGAGACGACGCTCCTACTCCATGGCAATCCGTAAGGTGGATTAGCCCTAATCAATCTTCACTAGAACCTCCTTTGGATGAACCAAGGTGGAGAACCCTTATCTTACAATGCACTCCTCTTCTTTACAATGATGGAAGATTAGGATTAGAGAAGAGGAGGCTTTGGATTGCTAAAAACACTTGGAAAGCTTGGTGAGAACGTAGGTGTAGTTTGGATCAAGAACACTAGCTTCACCAAGCTCCCCATGGCCCCTTTTTATAGAAGAGGGGTTGTTTTTCCCGTTGGGCTTCGATCAGTCGACTGATGCTTACCATCGATCATTGCGCCAAGCCAACGACCACAACGTGATCTCCGCGGAGATTCGTAGCCGCAATCTCTAACGACCAGGTGATTAGTCGATTGATCCTCCATCACGATCGGTGATGGGAGAGATCGCGAGTGATCAAGGCGTGATGAGCGCATCGCATTGCGTGGGCGATATTTCCCTTGATCGGTCGGTGATTCCCTTGGCGATCGGCCGATCACGATGCCGATCCGATCGCCCAAGGCGCGGTCGATGATTAGGGTTTCTCCTCGACTCGAAAGCCGAAAGCGATCGGCCGATCGATACATCGTATCGATCGATACTTATCAAGTATGAGTAATTCATACTTTATTTTATACCCTAGACCTAGACTCAACCTTCTAGCTCCTCACTAAGCCTTGCGCCTTCAGGATCCCTCCGAGTCCGCGACTTGTTCATCCTTTGCGCTTTGCTTCCAAGAGCTTCCTTCGGTTTCGTCATGTCTTGGGTTGCCAAATGCTTGGACTTTACGCCGCCAAGACTACAAGCTTGGACTTATGCTGCCAAGACTTTACCTTGGACTTCCTTTGCCAAGATCATACTTGGACTTCCCTGTCACTAAAACATTTTCGCAATTAGATCACAAGATATTGCCTAACTTAGATGATTATCCAAACATCAAAACATATATATAAATGCTTGGAGCATTGTTGCACCAACATTCTGCACTAAGCAAAACACATCTGGAGGTAACTACTTGTTGTCGTCTGCTGAGTCTTCTACAATGTCTTCTGCTGATGCTGCTTCTGTGTTGATCTCTGCTGAAGGGGAGTATTAAGGAACTCCAACCACTCCTGAGGTAGTAGGTTGATGCTGATAAGGTAACCCACATCTTCTGTGCTGATCTCTGCTGTCGAGATGATGCATCTTCCTCCCGGAACACCATCGATAGTCTTCAACTGAATCTTCAAGGTACACCTCCTCCATCGGTTGCTCAACAATAGCGCGGTGAGCTCAACGGATAATCGCCAGCGTGTCTTCGTGATTTGCACTGCACGCCCATAATCCCTTTGGAGTCTTTGTTATGATTTTGTTGATATCCACGAGAACATCCTGATGATCCGCGGCTAGTCTTCTATAATTGAAAAATAGCTCGATGCCTATGACTCCGATCTTACTCCTTTATCCAACAGTCGGAGACTTCTGACTCTAATAAGTTGACCTGCAATAGTTGCTTATCGGTCTCCAACTCTTAAACTCTTGTACGGAGTCATTTTTTAAACTCCTGTCTCAATCCAACGTCTTCCGGCAGGATCTGGTAGAAGATCCCGGCATCCTAATCCAACTATAAGCCAATAACTCTGGGCGGCTTAAATCATCCATTCATCTCCTTGAGCTATTAGGTGGTCGTAACCTCTGCAAGTCTCATGACTCTGCACAATACACTATTACTGACCGATCACCCTTTCTTGAAGCTCAAGAATTCCTTACAATGCGTCACTAAAAGTGACACGGAGAAATACTCTCTTTCAACATCACTAAACCATGATCAAGTGATATATTAATTCCCGAAGATTATTTTCTGCATTTATCACCAAATACCGGCTTGACCCCAATAATGGTATGCAAATAACTCTACTTTCTCGGTATAACATGAGTTAAGTACTTAAAAGTACTCTTAAAGTTATACATCTCAGTACGAACAACTCAGGGATAGAATCCCTATGAAACACCGTAACCTAGCCTTCCGCTATCTGCATCAACAATAGCCAATTTGTCTTGTCCATTACCCAACAGGTGATGATCTGACTAGCACCGTTAGTGAAAGTCTCTAAGGCTGAAATCTCTGATTTCAACCAGAAATGTGATGACTTGACCCATGTTTTTCTGACTCGGTATCAGTCGGCTCTCAAAGGTAAATCACCTTTTCGACATGGTTCAAGACTCACAGACTCAATAGGTCGTTTCCGTCGTCAACCCATACCACGGTTCTGAACAATAACCAATACACTACAGGTTATTCCCCGGGTATAAGCATCTAAATGCATAGCCAACATAACCGGGAGTATAAACCCTAAAGGTCACTCCAGTTGGTCGCCTCGGTGGACGACCCCCTACTACAAGTCTGCACAGGTGTCATAACTCTATTGTATACACCTACTGTTCAAGTTTAGATAAATATCTACTAAACCATAAGTTATCAGGAATTCTTACCTCGTGCTGCTTGGAGCTCAGGCCGCTGTCCATCTCATCTCAGAAAACCAAAACCAAATAAATCGACTTCCGAGAATCCAAGACTCGACTCAAAAACAACATTGTATGGCATCACAGAACCTTGAGCTCTAATACTACTAAAGTTGTCATGCCTCGAGAGCATACCGAGCCGAAAATCAAACGGACGACACCTCCCCTGTACGTGGCAACATTTCGGGTTAATACAAGGCCCGTAGGCCCACAATAACAATAACATAATAAATAAAAACACAACAACATACCAAAACACAGCGGAAACAAATACAACGACATACCCATAACCCCACATATACAATACATCCACATCATGCATACCGGTATGACTAACACACCACAAACACATACAGTACATCGACAAAATCCGAATCTACAAGTCCACAACACAGTACACTACGAAAACTCCAAATACAATACACGGCGAACGCAAAGCCCAAAACCAATATGGGAGCCTCGGAGGTGAGATGAGATGTCAGCCAGCGGTGCTCCAAGCTGTCACGAAGTCTTCTACCCGATTACAGGCGACAAAAACCTGTGGTCCGGGGGGTGGTGAGTAAAACTCAGCAGGTAATAGAAAAATATGTATATATGCCATATCACATGTATTTTCAACAACATACTTTAGAGGTACAACAGGTATATTAGTATAGTATATAAATACAAGCATATACCATCTAACCAAATAAACAACATAAAAATGCAGACATACCTGAAGTCTGCTACGCTACTCTGATCCAACCTGAACATATATCAAATATATATATATATAACAGGAAGAGTAGATCAACTCACAATATACTCTAGCTACAGGTCAAGGTATGTAATGGTCTGTCCAACCCATACCAGTATCCGACACAATCGTATAACAAATGCAAGAAACATGCATGAATATGATGTACACCCAAATGCAGCAAGCATAGTACAATCAAATACAATATCACAATAATCATATATATATATATACCCCATCTATATATATATTAATCTTAACCATCCATATATATATATACATGCATATATGTATATATATATGGTAATATGCAAAGTGCCATCAGATATGGCAATGCAGCATGCATGGTCATGCCTGCTCACCCCTACTCGCTACCACGACCCCAGTGTGGCCTAGGTGGCACGACATGATAACTGTCCCAACTCACACCAACCACTGCTATCGAGTGGCTGAGTGGCCAGTATGATCAAGTAGCATATGAGCGTAAAGAGCAAGCTACACGATGGGGGTCCCTGTTGTTGGCCACTCCGACAGTCACTACCCATGAGTGGTCGAGTGCCACACACGCAGGACTACGACACGCAACTTCAACTACCACCGTCTATAGTGGTAGAGTGCGGCACCACAATGCTCTGCCCTCACACCGGTTACTCCTCCTATGAGTAACCGTGGAGGCAGGATGACTGGCGACACTCTCAACCACAAGGGAGACCTCGTCGCTAGCGTGCATGCAAATGACATGAATGCAATGTCTCACATACAGACATCCACCATAGACTCTCTATTTTGCAGAGAATCATACTAATTAGATCAACGCACTCTCTATCCTACAGAGAGTCGTACTCAACTGATCATAACACTCTTTATCCTTTAGAGAGTCATACCAATCTAATCAATACACTCTCTATCCTGCAGAGAGTCATACTCAACTATGGACGCACTCTCTATCCTGTAGAGAGTTGTATTCATCATATCGATGCACTCTCTATCCTATAGAGAGTCGTACTTACTGATCGACACACTCTCTATCCTATAGAGAGTCGTACTCAAACTGATTATATCAAGCTAGGACCACCGTTCCATAGCGACACACTAAATACTGTTCACCTGACCATTTACACAACATATGATCGGTGGTAACATGCAACCTAAGGGTACTAGAACTAACCCTAGGTTCAAGACATTATCTACCTATGGATGACCTTTTTGCCCAATGTACAATCAGGTTGTCATCCGGACTTTACTATTTGCACTTAACTTAAACAATTTCTAAGTTACTTACATCACCTATATATATAACTCCTAATCATAGTAAAATAAACATGATAGCAGCAATGGAGTTAATAGCCAACGATAAGTTCAAGCATAAGATAATAAGAGCAAGGCAAGGTAATATGAACACCTAACATGCTCATATCTATGACTAAATCTAAATGCAATACATCTACCCGGACCAGGTAGGAAATTACCCACCTACTGTATATGCTCGTAGTAATAAAATCCTCACGGTCGCGGACCCATCTCATATCCACGTCTTGCAAATATCATCAATTATAATTTAGTGAAAGCATAAAACAACAATACGAATTAGCTACTACATTATCCACAAATCCATATCCCTTATCGAATACAGGTTATAACTCCCATTCGTAGCCAAGATCAGAGCATCTCATAGCTCGACCGATAACCAGCATTTCGCAATAATAGGAACTATGTTTAAGCACAAGCATTAAACAAATACACAACTTAACTACCACGTCATTTCTAGGTTCTCGTTCTTTCCTCGTCTATGAGTTAGAACTTCGAACTCACACCTCTCGTAACCCATACATTACCACACTTACCGAATATCCACATCCAACAGCTAGAACAAGCTACAAATCTTACCTAACTATTTAACCATTGTAACTAGCTAAATCAAAGGCAACAAGGAGTTTATCTGCACTGACAGAACCAAAATTGAAGATGGCTTGCTTACCGACAATTAAATCCTTACCGACAGCAATTCCTCGAAACTTGGCAGCCCCGTTCAATTGCTCGAGACCGCTGCCCATATTTCCTGCGGTAATCCCCTGTTCACTGTCACAAGCCATTGTCAACCATCGATCCAAGCTAGATTGCACAACTAGGATAAATCTCATCCAAGCTCAAGAAAGGAGAAGTGCTCACCTATCTCCGGTGACAATCGGTAGCGAAGTCCACAGAATCGGCAGCGACCTTCTTCTATCCCCTGTTCGCCGGCACCAACTGCTGCCCAAAACAATGGATTGTGCTCAGCGAGGGATCAACCACAACTCGGACTCAGATCTTGTTCAAGATCAGAAGAGAATCGCTCGCTTACCTAATTTCCAACGGCGATCGGCTAATTGCTCCGACGATGCGAGCGATCGGCGACTAAGGCAGAGGGCTCGCGGTGGTGATCAACGGTGACAGCTAAGGTTGGTGGTCGCAACCGCGTGCGCAGGGGCGCCGACCGTTGATGTTGGTGCAAGCGATGAGCAGGCCGCTTTGCACGCATACTGCTCTGCCCGGGCCGTGAGCGATCGAAGATGTGTGCACGGCGAGGAGGGTGGCGCGCGAATGATGGCTGCAAATCGGTGGCAATCGATGGCTGGGCAAGGGGGAAACGAAAGCGATGGTGATGAGGCATCGCTGTGCTCGCGCGTAGGGCCGGTAGGACACGAGGTGCTCTGCTCGGGGTCACGAGCGGCTGTGGCTGGTCGCGGCGCGGCGGTGAGGTGAGGAGAAGAGAAGAGGCGGCAGGATCAGGCGAAGATCACCCGGTGAGATGGCCCGTCGCGATCGGTGAGGAGAAAAGGAAGAAGAGAAGTCAGGGAAAAGAAAGAAACTGACGGAGAAACGGAAAGATTTGGTCTAATTAACCCATTTAATACCTCGTAGAAGATAGCCTAAATAGGCTTTATAAAAGCCTGTTCATTTTATCCCCATGAAATATCCATAAAACACCCGTTTAAATCCAGAAAAATTTCTAAAAATTCCTAAAAAATTCCACAAGATATTTTATCAATTATCGAGGAATATTTTTTTCCTGATATTTTACAAAACCACCTTGCCCGACAGGGAAACCGCCCTACCTAGGCCGAAACTAACCTGGCCAGGGCCGAAACTGCCCTGGCCTGAGGTGGAACTGCGTTGCCACCGGGTAAACTGCCCTGTCGGCGGTTCAACCGCCCTATTGACGGTTCAACCGCCCTAGCAGGCGATTCAACTTCCCGGGCATGGTCAAACTGCCCTGCCCAACGTTGAAACTACCCTTCCAGGGTAGTTTCCGGCTAGGGAAGTTAGCCCAGAGTGGTTTTCCACTCGACAAACTGTTAGGGCAATCTCTTGCCGTAATATGGTTTTGATGGTGTGGCAAAGGGTTTAAGTTAGTGTGCTATGTTGATTTGATATGTGCATTGAAGTCGTGCAGGACTTAGTAATTCGCACATGGAGCCTTGGCGGGTTCACCCTCACAACCTCGGTCCTTGAGTCGGTGAAGGATGACTTTGCAGAAGTCGTGCGCTTGGAGCATCCGAGGGACCGCTGGACGAGATGACTTGAAGTGAAGCCAAGGAAGCAGACTTCGGAGGCAAGAGACGCGAAGGAGCATTGCAGAGCCGTGCGCCTGATGCTGCCGAGGGACGTGGCCGCGAACGAAGAGAGCTTCGGCGAGGAACTTCGAGTGAGATGAGAGAATGAGTGAAATGTAAGTAGCTCATTAGGTGAACTTGGCCGAATGGCTGAGTGTCGGAGACTTGACTGCAAGGGTTAAGGTTTACCCGACCGCCGGAAGCTCAAACTTATGTTAAGTTCAGTGAGTGTATCCGATCGATGGGTTTATGCTGATCACCGATCGCTCATGGAATGGCTGCCGCCGTGAGGATATCGCGAGCCGCAGAACCGCCGTAGCCGTAGGCGGTCGACTACGAGGCGTGACGATCGTGGTGAGGTCCATCAATCGACTGCCAAGAGTTCCGTTGGACTACAATGGTCGGGATTCGACGTGTTTGGAGGCCATTGTAGTGACGGCAGTCGACTGCCAAGGGTAGCAATCGACTGGTGGCGGCCAACAGGAAGAAATCAGCCCTCTCTATAAAAAGAGAGGGTGTGAGCCTTTGAGAGGCTAATGCTCATGCTCTAAGTGATCTTCCTAGTGCCCCACAAGCTCTAAACTCTTCTTACTTGTTTTTACTCCATTCTATTTGTAAGAAGAGTGATCTTGATTGTAAAGGTTACCTCCACCTAGCTTGGTGCAAAGGAGAGACCAATAGTGATTGGCTTTGGAGGAGTCATTCACCTCGGACGAATCGGGATCGTGGATTAGCGGCGTAGCCGTGAACCACATTACATTCTTTGTTAGCGTTTGTATTTTCATTTATTGCCTTGTCTTTATTGTTTATGCTTCCGCTTGTGCTAACGATTGTGTAGACGAGCAAACGAACGAGAGAATTCCAACATCCATCGTAAAAGGGCTATTCACCCCCCTCTAGCCGGTCGTACCGATCCCCTACAAGTGGTATCAGAGCCAAGGAAAGCTTGTCGAGGACTAACCACCACAACAAGCAACTTTCGAAATGGCCGGCTCCAATATCCATCCTCCAAAGTTTGAAGGAGAATTCGCTTGGTGGAAGAAGCGAATGGAGGTATTTTTCGTAACGGATTTTGATATTATGATTACAATGGAATCCGGTTTCGTTTTGCCTAGGGATGAAGAGGGGAAGCCAATAGAGAAATCTAGGTGGACTAAAAGGCAAAGGGAAGAGCACCTTGCAAATTCAAAAGCCAAGCATCATCTCTTCAATGTGCTCCCCCAACAAGAAATCAACCGAATAGGAGAATGCCTAAGCGCCAAGGAGATGTGGGAGAAGCTAATTGAGCTTCATGAAGGCACATCCGAGGCAAAGCTAGCAAGGAGAGATCTCCTCCGCTCCCAACTATCCAACATTAAATTAGAAAAGGGAGAAAAGGTAACTTCTTTGCATTCTAGATTCAAAGAAATTTTAAATGGACTAACAAGTGTAGGAGAAAGGCTCTCCAATCGCGATATGATAATGAAGGCCATAAATGCTTTCCCCCGATCATCCAAGTGGAGTTCAATGGTGGACTCATTTTACATTTCAAAGAATCTAGAGGTAAGTACTCTAGATGAATTTTTCTCCACTATGGAATTACATGAATCTAGGCTTGAAGGAATACAAGAAGAGCCAAAAATACAACCTTCAAGGGGAGTAGCATTGTTAGCAAATAAGGGAAAGAAGAAGATAGAGATCTCCTCCTCCTCCGATGACGAAGCGTCTTCCTCCTCCTCCATGGATAGCACCGAAGAAGCCTATATGGTAAGGAAGGTAAGACGTGCATTTAAGAATTTTAGATTTGATAAATCTCATGATAGGAATAGAAGACCAAGGGGGAAGGTCATATGCTACAATTGCCAAGGAGAGGGGCACATAAGGGACAATTGTCCTCTCCTAAACAAGAGCAAGGAAGAGAGGAAAAAGAAAGAAGAAAAGAAGAAGAAAAAGGGGAGCAAGAAAAAGAAGGAAGAGGAGAATAAGACAAAAGAAAAGGGGAAGACCAAAGCTCTAAAGGCAAGGACTTGGGATGACCCATCCTCATCCTTCTCATCATCATCGGATGAGGAGAATGCCTTTGTCACCAATTTGGCCTTGATGGCCTTTGATGACTTGGATTGCTCTTCATCCGAAAATGAAAGATCAAGCTCAAGAGGGGAGAGCTCAAATGAAGGGGGAGCTTCTACATCCTCATCATCCGAAGAAGAAGAGGATATGGAAACTATGGTAACGAAAGCCTCTCCTAAGAAAATAGTTTCCATAATTTCTAGTTTAACTAAGGACTTATTTGGAATGAAAAAGAAAAATAAAAGCATGCTTAATCAAATTAAGGCATTGGAAAATAAGCTAGAAAATGCATGCTTAAATGATAATATTTCTTCTAGCTTAAATGATGCATGCTCACATGATCTTTATGTGCCATTAGATGTTAGTGATGCATGTATAAATGAAAATAGGGCCTTAAGGGAAAAGGTAGATTATTTAACAAAAGCCCTAGAAAAATTCACAATTGGCTCCAACACATTGAACATGATCTTAGGGAGCCAAAGAGCTAGCTTCAACAAAAAGGGCCTAGGTTATAAAGAAAAGAAAAATGAAAAGGCCTACAAATGCCTAATTGCTAGGGGACAAGATAAAAAGAAGGTAATAGCTAGGAAATGGATCCCCAAGGAGTATCTAGTGAACCCAATAGGCAAGAACATATTTTGGGTTCCAAAATCCATCCTTAAGGGTTAGAAAACCCCTAGGGTAGTCAACCATATGCAATTGACCTATATCATATTTTGGTTGACTTAGGATGGCGGGACAACATTTTTTAAATAGTGTTGGGTGATGATAACGTGCCCATAAATAGATAATAATGCTTAAATCATGATGATTAATATAATTGCTATGTATGTTTGAAATCATGATTTATGATTTTAATATTTGGCACGTAATCATGAGAAATAGGGTTGAATCATGCTTTAGGTGATACTTTGCTTATTATCATCATATAATACCTAATGCATGATGACAATTCAATGAATACATGTGTTTCATGTTCATAATGTAGAATTAATTGATATATGCCTTTATGATCATGATGATTGTTAGGTTGATACTTAACCATGATAGAATTGCATGAATACAAGGGTTAAGTATATACAAATACCCCTTAGGATGCATCTCACACTCACTATAGGCTAACTTGATTGCAAACTTAGCATGGGTGAGATGTTAGGATGATACAAATGTCCACTAATGCCTATGGCATTTAGATGGTCATTTAAAGTATCAAAATAGCAATAATAGACCAATCATGGGGAAGGCTTATGTTTAATTCATAGACATATTGCCCAAAGATCATGGTTGGATATTTCATATGTTTTCAAAACAATTTCTTACTTTAAAATACATGTATTCATGTTTTGAAACAATTGGATGCAAGACTAGGTGTTAAAATGGATACTCTTATGATCAAAAACCTAGTAGTTTTTAAAGCTTTTGGATTTTTGGCAAATACGTGGAAATATAATGATTTTTCATGAAAACATATTTTTCACTGATAGATATACTTAAAATAAATGTGTTCTCAAAATTTCATAATTTTTCGAATTTTTTGGAATTTTTAATGCATTTCTTAAATTCGCCCAGAAAATCAGAATTTCGGAATCCATTGTGCCAGTCGACTACCATACTGATAGCAGTCGACTGATAACCTAAAAAAATAGCCCAATATTTTCTGATTTCAGATTTTAATCAAGTTTTTGGGTTTCTCTTTCTACTATACTTGATGCCATGAGTTTATAAATTAGGATTAATCTTTTTGATGGTGTCAAAGGGGGAGAAATGTATGTTTAAGAAAAGGGGAACATATTTAGGGGGAGAAATTATTATGCTTATTATAGGGGGAGAACATTTTTATGGGGAGTTTCATGGATTAAGGGGGAGTTGCATGTTGCTATATCATGTTTATCTTTACATGCTTTCTTACCTTAGAATTTATATCAAATATTTTTACCTAAATTAAACGGATTGCCACACATCAAAAAGGGGGAGATTGTTAGGGCAATCTCTTGCCGTAATATGGTTTTGATGGTGTGGCAAAGGGTTTAAGTTAGTGTGCTATGTTGATTTGATATGTGCGTTGAAGTCGTGCAGGACTTAGTAATTCGCACATGGAGCCTTGGCGGGTTCACCCTCACAACCTCGGTCCTTGAGTCGGTGAAGGATGACTTTGCGGAAGCCGTGCGCTTGGAGCATCCGAGGGACCGCCGGACGAGATGACTTGAAGTGAAGCCAAGGAAGCAGACTTCGGAGGCAAGAGACGCGAAGGAGCATTGCAGAGTCGTGCGCTTGATGCTGCCGAGGGGCGTGGCCGCGAACGAAGAGAGCTTCGGCGAGGGACTTCGAGTGAGATGAGAGAATGAGTGAAATGTAAGTAGCTCATTAGGTGAACTTGGCCGAATGGCTGAGTGTCGGAGACTTGACCGCAAGGGTTAAGGTTTACCCGACCGCCGGAAGCTCAAACTTATGTTAAGTTTGAGTTTTACACGGCACCGATCGCCAAGTCATGGCGATCATCGCTCAATCAGTGAGTTCGATTGGTATCCGATCGATGGGTTTATGCCCGTGATCGGGCCATGGAATGAATGATCATTGCGGAGGATATCGCGGCACAGAGCTCGTGCCGACCGACGATCGACTACGGAGCGATGATCGGGTGAGGTCCATTAGTCGACTGCCAAGAGTTCCGTTGGACTACAACGGTCGGGATCCGACGTGTTCGGAGGTCGTTGTGACGGGCAATGATCGCCAAGGGCGAATGATCGTAGTGGCGGCCAACGGGAAGAAATCAGCCCTCTCTATAAAAAGAGAGGGTGTGAGCCTTTGAGAGGCTAATGCTCATGCTCTAAGTGATCTTCCTAGTGCCCCACAAGCTCTAAACTCTTCTTACTTATTTTTACTCCATTCTATTTGTAAGAAGAGTGATCTTGATTGTAAAAGTTACCTCCACCTAGCTTGGTGCAAAGGAGAGACCAATAGTGATTGGCTTTGGAGGAGTGATTCACCTTGGACGAATCGGGATCGTGGATTAGCGGCGTAGCCGTGAACCACGTTACATTCTTTGTTAGCATTTGTATTTTCATTTATTGCCTTGTCTTTATTGTTTATGCTTCCGCTTGCGCTAACGATTGTGTAGACGAGCAAACGAACGAGAGAATTCCGACATCCATCGTAAAAGGGCTATTCACCCCCCTCTAGCCGGCCGTACCGATCCCCTACACAAACCACTCTGGAATGGCCAGGGTGGTTTATCCAAAGTGGTTTTCCACTCGCCGCAGAAACAGTGATTTCTACACTGTTCATCTTCTTCCTCGCGTGATTTTCGTGATGAACAGCTTGTTTTTTTTCAGAAAAAATCCTAATCTCTATTAGATGCTTTCCAACAAGGGCTCTGATACCAATGTTGGTAGTTTTAGTATCTAATTGAGATTATCTAAGTAAATATAAAAGAAAAATGAAGCTGTAAATAAACTTATAATGATCATCAGAAATCTTCTCGCTTCTTGGTACTATTTTGGACGACATTTCTGCTTGCGATATGAGGATCAATCACACCGAAAAGAACCTCTCTTCCACGAGACAAATCCCGACAGTGCCTTGGTGTTCCTATTCACTCCGACAACTCTCGAACAACCTCTCGGCATGACTCACTGCTCTCTCTTTTTTCTCTTTTTGGACGCACCCCCCTTATACAAGGGGGTTTTCACCTGCTGTGCTGCACAAAGTGCAACCGCACTTCGTGCAACGCGTGCACACGTTGCTTTGCAACATGTGCACGCTGCAGCATATGCAATTACATTCATGTTATTGCATATTGTATGATGTTATATGTTGCTCATGTGGTTAGGAACGGTACCCTTATTGGTCTTCATTTATTTATGTTCATTATATTATACTTAGTGGATCAGATTGGTATATGAGTTTATTATGTTCTTACTGTTGTATAGTTGATATTACCTATGAGACTGTATATCCTTTGATCTTTTTACACTTAGTTCATACACTATCTTTCATATACATGCTAAGTATTTATACTCACTACCTCTACTATTTTTTTTCGAGGTCACAGATAGAGCTTATAGTATGATGTTCGGAGGTCCTGACTATTGGTCCCATCTCACAATGGGAGTTTTGGATTTTACTTTCTTATTATTCCACATTTTGAGTTTGATATATGTTGTTATTAAATTGGACTTTAGCATTGATTTCTATTTCAGACACTATGTTTCATTTATATATGTTTCCCTATTGATTCAACGTCGTATTGATACGTTCACTTGAGCTATATATATATATGTTGTTATTAAATTGGACTTTAGCATTGATTTCTATTTTAGACACTATGTTTCATTTATATATGTTTCCCTATTGATTCAACGTCGTATTGGTACGTTCACTTGAGCTATATATATATATATATATATATATATATATATATATATATATATATATCCGACAACATCTCCCCTATACGGGTGACAATGTCAATTTACATACAAGGCCTACACGGCCACTATACATCGGTCAACACGACCGAAATCCAAACACACATGCAGATAATAAGTTGGCCTCAGGCCATCAACCAAAATAAATGATAAACAGTCTACAATAAATAGACTTACCCCTTCTGCCATCTGGGCAGGAATAACCATCCAAAACCAATCTAAATAAATCCGAATAAAGGTCCATAAGGACACCAAAAATCCACGAATACAAATATCAATCTCCAATCCTAAACATGTCCTCTAATAAAAAACCAAATACCATAACACAAATAACCAAATCAAATATTCACGACAAGTGGAGTTTGGCAGCTGCACTATCCTGACAGCTTCATCCTGAAATAAATATAAATCAACGGGATAAGTTCAAAGAACTCAGCGGGTATAGTAGATATGCAAAGTAAGGTATAGCTAACAATAAAAATTATGCCAGTACAGTCTCATATAAATAGGATATGCAAGCAAGAAATACAAAAGGACTGTACTTACCTGAATCTCCTACCCTGATATAAGAGCATGTGCCTGACTAGAAGTAATAAAGTCCTCACTATATATATAAATATGTATCCTGTATGCATGACAATCATATGCACATCCAAGGCATCAATAAAAATGCAACAAACACAATACAAATGTGATCCGTGCAAAGTGCATGTCATGCCAATGACATGGTCACCCCTGACGCCAGTCAGCCGCCTCACACGCGATGGTGAAGCCGAGTGGGTAGGCCTATGACAACTGTGCACTCTGTCATCACTGCTCCTGAGTGACCGAGTGGACAGGATGCTGTCAGAGTACACCTATCCTCCTGCCCCAATCAGAGTGGCGCAGCGGAAGCGTGGTGGGCCCATAACCCACAGGTCCCAGGATCGGAACCTGACTCTGATACCAAATAAATTGTCACGCCCCGAAGGAGACCCCGCCAGGCGAAAATCCGGTAACATCTCCCCTGTACGGGTGACAATGCCAATTTACATACAAGACCTACACGACCACTATACATCGATCAACACGACCGGAATCCAAACACACACGTAGATAATAAGTTGGCCTCAGGCCATCAACCAAAATAAATGATAAACAGTCTACAATAAATAGACTTACCCCTTCTGCCATCTGGGCAGGAATAACCATCCAAAACCAATCTAAATAAATCCGAATAAAGGTCCATAAGGACACCAAAAATCCACGAATACAAATATCAATCTCCAATCCTAAACATGTCCTCTAATAAAAATCCAAATACCATAACACAAATAACCAAATCAAATATTCACAACAAGTGGGGTTTGGCAACTGCACTCTCCTGACAGCTTCATCCTGAAATAGATATAAATCAACGGGGTAAGTTCAAAGAACTCAGCGGGTATAGTAGATATGCAAAGTAAGGTATAGCTAACAATAAAAATCATGTCAGTCCAGTCTCACATAAATAGGGTATGCAAGCAAGAAATACAAAAGGACTGTACTTACCTGAATCTCCTACCCTGATATAGGAGCATGTGCCTGACTAGAAGTAATAAAGTCCTCACCATATATATAAATATGTATCTTGTATGCATGACAATCATATGCACATCCAAGGCATCAATAAAAATGCAACAAACACAATACAAATGCGATCCGTACAAAGTGCATGTCGTGCCAATGACATTGTCACCTCTGACGCCAGTCAGCCGCCTCACACACGATGGTGAAGCCGAGTGGGTAGAGCTATGACAACTGTGCACTCTGTCATCACTGCTCCTGAGTGACCGAGTGGACAGGATGCTGTCAGAGTACACCTATCCTCCTACCCCAAACAGAGTGGGGGAGCTAAGCTCTCATCTCCCGGTGTCATAGACCAGAGGAGGGATCCCTGCCCGCTACCACGCTGCCTCATCGCTACCCATGAGCGGACCAGCAGAGCCTGACACAGCAACTGCACACACCCTCATGATGTATCACTAACCCATGAGTGGCAGTGTGTGCAGGCCATGTAACTGGCTGCGGGCTCAACAATAATGGAACCTCGTCCAGCCAGCATGCAATCATGCAAGATGATGCATGATACTAAAGCATGTCAATCCTACTCAAAATACCTATCCGAATAATTTGTACAATCAATATGTACATATCCATAATCCAAGTAACTATGATCGAAATAAAAACAGGGAAGATAAAATCATATCCTATCACATGCATGTATCAAGTAGGCACCAACCATATACTAGGCATATAAATATGAAAATTATTGCATGCTATCCTAACTAGCATATCAACAATGACTATATCTAAAAGATAAGTCAAAATACCTGCCTGAATATATATCCGCAAAAAGAACCAAATCGTCACGACTAGGGACCTGTCTCGTGACCGAAACCTGCATATAGCATAACTATAGTTAAGCACAAAATGCAATTCAACGACAAATCGAATACCTAATCGATTTCGTTCATAACCCAATTAATTCCTAATCGACTAACCTAATTCATCACCTACAACAATTACAGCCAATGAAACAACCCAAAACACCTTCTATACCCACCTCCTCCTTCACAACCGACCAACAACTCACACACTACCACACCCTCTTTACAGCCCCGTCACAACCTCACCAAATCCCACAGCAGAAACTCCACATGGGTGCTCAGCCGTTCAAAAACCTCACCAATACTGTTCACAACCTCTACAGGTGACTCAACCCTTGTTTCACAGCCGACCCCTTCAACCTAACATCGCAAATAATAATAATAAAAAATAATCACTGCCGACGAAGGGAAGAACAAACTGAGCTTACCACCGATTGAAATCTCACCGGCAGAAAATCTCCAATTTCAGACCTAGATACCACGATCACCCGCGACAAAAAGGGCTCACGGCGGTGATCCAGTGGCTGCAAGCGCGTTGGGGAGGATCAAAGACTCGCGTCGGCGATCCTGTGGCAAAGGAGCCGACGGCCTGGGCACCGGGAAGGCGGCGTCGGCTGCTGCGGAGAAGGCGACGACCGAAAGTCTCGGTCGTGAGAAAAGGAAGGCTCGGTGGAAGGCAGGCGTCGCGGAGAAGAAGGGTTGGCTTCAGGCGGCGAAGGAGAGCACGGCGCGGCGTCGGTCGACGAAGGAGAAGGGCTCGCCGGCGAAGATAGGCTCGCGAAAAGAAACTGCCGAAGGAAGTTGGTGTCGTGGCGAGGGGAAGAAAAAGAAAAGGAAAAATAAATTTAGGTTTTTCCGGTTTAGGTTAATACCCCTTAAATAGAGCATATTTATTTTATCCCCATAAAAATCTCGTACGGACTCCGTTTAAATCCAGAAAAATTCTGAAAAAATTCTTAAAATTTTAGAAAAATCCCGAAAAATTTCCAGGATTATTTTCCTAAATTCTTTGGCCATTTAATTTACATTTTAAATTTTTCAGTATTTAACATATATATATCCAACCATTTTGTTCCTAGTGGTATATTTCTTGTACTTGTGACAACTATTTGGGTGTATTATCAGTTTATATCTCATATTGTTATAAGGGGGTGTCGTCCGATTTGACATACAAGTATACCTCTGGAGCGTGACATCAATTATAGTAATTAATAAATTAGTTAATAATCAAGTAATTTATTAATATAATTTAAACTTTGATATTTATAGAGTAGCTAAGAGTTTACGACAATTTCAAATGGGTAACTTCTATCCTTGGCCTCTTCAAATTCTACCTTGGTGCATCATGCTTTATTTAAATTCAATTTATACAGACTATAAAATTGCATGATACTCTATTTTTCAGCTTGTATACTTGACAATTTACTTGTTTAGCCTTTTATATCAGTTACTAGCTAAATACCTTATTGATTGTTTGTACTTTGATTGAATTCTTATATGAAGTTATTTAGTTGTTTATTTATATTGCTAGAATAGGAACCTTCACTGATATTTATTTTGGATGAGCAATAAAGTGTGCTCTTTATTATTTATCTAATAATTAATTTAATTAATTAATTAGTTGTTATCAGTTTAGTAGTTGATTATTAGAAAATAAATTGATTTAAAAGTTGATTAATAATAATTATTAATTGATCGGGTTGATTATTAATTATTATCAAATTGATCAATTAAATGAATAAATCAAATAATTTATTTAAATGTATGATTTAATTAAGCTGATTAAGTGAATGATTTAATTAAGCTGATTAAGTGAATGATTTAATTAAGCAAATTAATCGATGAATTAATTAGATCAATCATTGATTAAGTTAAATAGCATGATTAATAAATTGATTAATCAAATTGATTAACAGATAAATCAATGATGATATTGATTAATTACTTGATGACTGATGAAATAATTTATTAACCAATCAATTAATCAAACTAATATGTGAAAATTAATCGATTAATCTATTTGTTAATTAGTTAGATTCTTAATCAAGGAATAATTAATAAATTAAATAGTGAATCAATTGATTAATTAAAAATTTAATTAATTGAATTACTTGTTAGGCAAACAAGTTTATCAACCCGAGAATTGAATAAGTTAATTATTATTAGGTTTACTATTTAATTAAATTATTAACTAATTTATTAAGAGATTAATTAGGATCATAATCAACTTGATAATTGAGTATTAGCAGTTTGTTAATTCACTAATATGTGCATAATTGAACTATTAACTAGTTGATGAGAGATTAATTGAAATAATAATCGGTTTGATATTTGATTATTAAATTTTAATTGGATTATCAATTATTTTTAATAATGGACTAATTGAAATATTAGTCAATTTGATAACTAATTAACAAGATAATTGAACTATTAATCAGTTTAATAAATAATTAATAAAAGAATATATAATATTATTGGGCAGATAATTGAATTGTTATTTAATTTAATAATTGACTAATTCAAATATTAATCAATTTGATAACAAATTAATAGATAGATAATTGAATTACTAGTGATTTAATAATTGACTAAATGAAATATTAGTCAATTAATAATTGATTAATATATACATAATGAGATTATTAATATTTAATAATTGATTTAATTGTATTATCTGGTTGATAATGAGGTTAATCAATTTAATAGCTGATTAAAAAAGTAAGTGATTATATTATTAATCAGTATAACTATTTATTATGTAATTAAATTAAATTGCTGATCATGAGTTATTGAATATTAATCTAATTAATTGATAGATTAATAAAATTATTAATCAGTTTGATAACTAATTCTTAAATAATTAATTAATTTTGAAATTAATTGAATTACCAAACAGATTGATAATTGATTAAATAAAAAAATTGAGCTTAAGATGAACATTTGGAATGATAACTGCGTTATCCTTTGTTGTTATATCTTAACCTTTGGACAGGACATTATACTGTGCATGGGATAGAGCACAATATATATTTTGTTGATTGAAAACCTTTGTTATGGTTTATACTTTGGAAGTGTATATTTTTTTTTCACATATTTTATCTGTCCATGAGATCTGTTCGTGGTAGAATATCACTGTCCGCAAACAATAGTCATTTATACATGCAAACTACCCATGAGAATCATTTATAGTAACATATTATTGTCCACAGTCAGTAGTTAAATAATTATCATATATTCTATCTATCTACGAGGAGATTCATTTATGGTAACATATTGTTATCTGTAGATAGTGATTATCTATATATCCTAATTGTCTATGAGACTCATTCGTAATAACATATTATTGCCCGTAGTCAATACTTGACTATATGTAATTAATAGTCTGTTTGATTATATGTGTTGCTTGATATATATATATGGTTGATAAGATTAGTATTTTTATTTATTCTTTTGACTGACCACGAGATAAGTCATGGTAGTCTATTTTACTAGCAGTTAGCATGTGATTGTACTTGATCTTGAATGTCATAGTTATTTTGTGCTTGTTTATATTTGAATTATACCGAGTTAGATTTGAGGATGATTATGAAGACGATTCAAGACAGATATTGATTTATCCCTTGATATATATCCGACTCAGACATACATGCATTTACTGACTTTTACTAGGTCTTTTGTGACCTCTATTACGCTCTATTTTGTATGCATCTTCTTTCCTTAATATCCCCTAAGTAATTTGTACTCATTTATGTTGACTTCTAAATTAATAGATAGAAATGACTTTGTCTTTTCTATTACGCCTTATTATTTTATGTTTTTTATAGTAGTGTTTAAATTGCTTGATTTTTTTTCTCTCCTACGTTATTATTAGAGAGTACCTTTCGATTTTGATGAAAATCTTTGTCCTCGAGGAGTGATAGGGACGACCTCCACCTCTGTAGTGTGACAATTCATTAACAACTTGATCTCCTTGATTCATGAGCATTTTAAGCTCCCCGTGCAATTTGCTAAACTCCCTATTAATTATGAGAAATAGGAGTATCACAACACCAATAATATTAATTATGAGAAATAGGAGTATCACAACACCAATAATATTTCTTGAATGATCTTTTTTAAGTTTCTGTACACTCATTACACGAATCCTAATAATCCTTTTTAAGTTTTTTGTACACTCAATACACACGTATTAGACCTACAAGAGAAACATCCGACTTACCTCTGCGGGAAGGATTTAGTGACTAATAAATACGTACAGATATTGTATCATAGGACAACGAGTCAAACCTTCGTAAATGCGAGGGTGTCGTCCCTCCATGCGCTAGTTAGTATTAGTCTTAATGGTCAAAGACCTACTGTGATTTACCTCATCGCTTACGATGGTCCGAGGACGGACTGATAGTGGCCGCTAGATTGACTGTCACGCCCCGAGGTAGACTATGTCCGGCCCACGGACGGCACCCCCTTATGACAATTCCAATACGGTACAAAGTCGCAGCCAGTATAACACATATCGAAAAATGTAAAACAACACAGCAACACGTACAACATCAATAGCGGAAGCCAACACATGGAAATACAACTCGTCAACATAAGTACATCGGTATATCCGTCCATACTATAATAAAATCCATACTGAATATCAAAAGAGAACATACAGCATGATCTCCAAAACAATAAAAGTCCATATAAAGGTACATGCGATGGGAAACGAAAACCCTCGGAAAAACGGCGAGATGGGATCAGGTGGCAATGCTCCGAGTCCAAGCCGAAGTCTTCTATCTACTACCTGGGTGACAGGAAACCCAGGGTCCAGGGTGGTGAGTATAAAACTCAGGGGTAATATATAGAAGTGCATGAACAACATACAGGGTAAAGAGATCTACAGATATACATGTGAAGATCTACAGGTATACAGCATGCGTCCATCATACATACAGTATTCAACATAATAACCAGAAACTACAGATACGGTCATACTCATAGCATACACTATACCAATAAACTGACATAAAATAATATACATACCTGACGGTCTGCTATCCACCTGACCTATAACATCCTGAACAGGTATATCATAGCATAATCCAAATAACATGCGACTGTCTAACATACTCATACTCAACACACAGCAGTATATAAAATGCAAATGACATGTAGCATGGTATACAATCATATGCAGCAACCAAATGCAACATCTCACAAGCATATGTAAAACATATATCGAATACATGCATACATATATATATATATCAGCAATGCATGTGCATGGTCATGCCTGTGCACCCAACTCGCTACCACGACCCCAGTGTGGCCTAGGTGACACGACATGACAACTATCCCGACTCCAGCCGTCACCACTCTCGAGTGACCGAGTTGGGTAGTATGAAACAGTAGCTAGCCGCCATAGAGCTATATGCTACTCACATGGGGGTCCCTGCTGCTAGCCGCTCCGTCCCTACCCATGAGTAGACGAGCAACGCACCCAGGACAACTACACATCACACAACCACCATCTATAGTGGGTGAGTGCGCTAACTACCACTCCGCACAGTGGCCAAGTGCGCATCTCCAGCTACCACCATCCCTAGTGGCCGAGAACGGCACGCTCACAATGCTCTGCCCTCAACCCTGCAGCCACTGCCCCGAGTGGCCGAGGAGGCAGGATGACTGACGACAAATCTCAACCACAAGGCAGACTCAGTCGTCAGCATGCATGAAATGAAATGATGCATAACCCACACAAATCCTCGCAACACTCCCTAACTCACGGGGAGACCTAGTCAACCAAATGTCAACCATGTAAGGACGACACATCCGTAATCACAACCTATTTACTTATGTACAGATAAATAGATCCGTCAAACTAACACCCTGATATGTATACGATACAACGTCCGACCTCATAATTTGGACTCATCACCTAACCTAGTGATGCAACCCAGTAACCCAGATTTGAGGTCATAAAGATAACCCTAACCACAGGTATTTACTGAACCTCTATTAGCTAACATATAATAGGGTTTTACAGTTTCTATCCATGCTAGATAATCAATGACATAACAGAGTATATATCTCAAGGTCAAAGACAGGACAAGCATATGATTTAATAAGAGTGGATTTAAGATAAACAGGTATAAACATACATACAATATCATGCACTAGAATTGATCAAACTACCGGACCAGGTAGATATTACCCACCTGATACGAAGCTCGTATAATCCTCACGGCCACGGGCCTGCTTCGTATCCCAAACCTGCACATAATAACAAATTAGAATTAAGCATAAAACTCCAATAATAATACGAATAAAATACTTATTCGTTTTATATTCGCAATTTGCCTTTGCTTAACCCAATCATCATCTCTCTATCAGAGTATACCCAATATGATCCAACACACTACAAACTCCCAAATCTAAGCATATCACCATCCACCCATATTAACCAAAACACTATGGACATCCAACAAAACAATCGGCAACCACCAATTCCACCTCCTGATCACAACCCACAATCTTACCAAACAACTCATCCACTGGTTCCACCGATCTATCCATACACTCAACCAAGCCATTAACAGAACCTACACCTACAATCGACCATACTACTCCAATCACAGATAATTTCTAAATCAACTCCGAATCAACATCCTACCACTCCAATCACAGCCCGTATCAATTACCGACATCACCACCACATCCGATCGAATCAACAACTACCCCATATCACATTAACAAAACCTAAATCAAGGGATACCACCTTTGGCAACATTGGATTAGATCTAAACTTATCAGATCCAAACTCCTACCTCAGCTCACTCGGCTCACCTTCCGCCTACCAATGTAACTCCCATCAAACGATAGACAACAGAATATAATTCACCCATTCACACGGCACCGGAAAGAATACAGAATTAAGACTTACAACCCTCAGATCTTCACCGGCAGTCTACTCCCACTCCCCTCTGCTCACCGAAAGGAACTCCAAATCAACACATCGACAACCATTTGAAATAACAGGATACCCAAATCCACGATCACACTTTAACGACACGATGAATTTATACCACAGCTGATAGTATTGGTTAGATCCAACTTACCGCGATCAACTTCACCGGCGGCGTTATCTTCCTAATCCCGACTGCTCGCCGAAATAACCCAACTCCCGATTACTGCCAAAAATCGATCTGAGCTATAAAACAACCCAAAAACCAGATCTCTACTCGAAAAGGAAACCATCATTCGATCCTTACCTCCGATGGCGACTTTTCGCGTGACGACAAAGACTCCGTCTCACCGAGCGAAGGAAACGCCGGCACTCCTTAAGGTAGCCTCTTCCCAACCTCCGACTGGGGATCTACTACCAAGGCGGCGCTGTCGAGCGACTCGCACCGGATCGCCGACGAGATCGGCGATCAGCGCGGTGATTGCGCGGAGCGAAAGAGCGAGGCGGAGAAGAAGAAATGGAATCAGATCGCGTTTCTGCCGAAATCAGTTCGTTCGGCAGCTTATAAACGCCGTTCGACTGATTCGGTTAACCCAACTCAACCTTAACCCAATCCGATTGGGTTCAGCCCAGGCCCAATCCATTACAGCCCAATTCCAGCCCAATTTCGGCCCAATCCATTACAGCCCAATTCCAGCCCAATTTCGGCCCAATCCATTACAGCCCATTTCCAGCCCAATTTCGGCCCACTATTTAAGCCTAATTAATCTCCTAATTAATCCTAATTAATTAACGAGTTAATTAATAATTTTTTTTTTTTCATATTCTACATTGACGAATTCCAATCTTTACATCATAAGAGAAACATCCGACTTAAAATTCTTTATCAACCGTATTACAATATTATATCAAAAATACTTATTTAGCTCAAGATATTCTTCTAAAAATGATCAATTCGACCTCATAATTTTTTTTTAACGGTCATCAAAATAATTAAATTCAAAAAATATTTGTGATTATAAAGTCATGCTTATTTAATTAGATTAGACATGCGTTGTCTTACAAATATAAGAAGATAAATTAAAAAATATTATAAAATTGAAGCATTTTCAATTAAATTTTAAATAAAGATTTGTACAGTTTTATAAAATATAATTGACAAATAGTGTGGTACTTAAAGGTGTTTTCATTTTTCTCATTAGAAATTAATCGAGGAATTAATAATTGTATTTTTCAATTATGGTCTAGTAATTTTTTTATTTGGATTAATTATTTCTTAGTGTCCATTAAGGTTGAGTTTATATAAAAGTCCAAGGTCTATATAATTATCATCTTGCAATCAATAATAATTTGTACATTGCTTTTCTCTATATCAAAGTTTTTCTCTTAGGCAATTATCTTCTTTGTTTCATCAATTCATCAAAAAATTTCATGGTTCAATTGTGTCAATTAGTATCAAAGTTAAAGCTTTTTGTTCTAATCTCAATGCTAGTTTCCCTCATCATTTTTCATCATCCTGAATCTTTAGTGGCTAGCCTCATCAATGATTTCTCTCCTTCAATTGAATTCTAATCAAACTATCATGCATTCTCCTTCATCATCTCCCTCATTGTCCAACAAACTTATAACAAAATGTGGACCTGATGGATCTTTTGGATCCATTAATGGATCATACATCCACATATATATTCAAGTAAACGAAAACAAAACAATTCGAACACAAGATCTTCTCAATTGATCTACAACAAACATATGAAAAATAAAATATAGCGGAAACGTAATAAAATATAAACATACACCTAAATCCGGAGACATCATCGCCTCAAGAGTTTGAAGATCTAATGCCGAGAGTCATTGGACTTGATCTTAGAGAGTGATGACCCTGTATGCTCTGTCCGATGGGGAAAAAGAGACGGTCGATCGATCTTTTCTCCTGTGGGGATCACACCCTATGCAAAGCTAATTAACCCTAATCCGTTAACAACTCATCAATGCTAACGGTATGGATTAAAGAGTTCTACACATATGAATCAAAAATCTATTAACCCACATCTAATAACACAAATCTATTAACCAAAACCTTAATAGTTAGATCACTTTAATTGGGTTCAAATCAATACGATGCAATCGGATGTGTTACGATAATCATATATATGCCCACCACCAACAATATTCTCCCACTTGAGCTACACCTACAAGTGATTCTGAATGTAACACATAATCGAATTCTTTAATTGTGCACATCATGTCGTATTGAACTGAAACAATCTGGTCCATCAACTTCATTGGTATATGACTAAAGTGATCATTGTTACTCCATATATGTAATCAGTAGTATGACCCATCAGTAATCACAATACCAATGTTGTCAATAAACATAGATCTTATGTGGATGTGTAGCATGAGAAATGCATGAAATGTGATCTCCACATGCCTATTCTCAACTAGTTCTCCTTATGATCCAATATAAGATATCGATCATATTTGCAAGCACCATATGTTAAACCGCATTAGCAAATTATGATCACCTTATGACTCAATAATGAGTCCTACGTCACATTTACAATCACCATATGCAAACTGTATTAGTAAATCATGATGTTTCTTTATTCAAAGTGTCAACAAATATACATGTAAAAAGAAAAACTTTATTTTTACGATAATAAAAAAATTTACATATGTCCATTATATCACTACAACAAATTTGACTTTTCGCAGTGCGCAAATATGCTATCCGTAGCGCGCATCGTACGCTGCACAGTTCCAAGCTGTTAAAAGTTATAAGACATTGACAGCGTGCAGTTGCACACTGTAGTTAAATGCATTCGCAGCGCACAGCTGCGCGCTGTAGTTAAATGTATTGACAGCGAGTAACTGCACGCTGCGGTTAAACATATTTACAACGTACAATTAGTCTATCCACAGTGTGCATCGTGCACTGCGAATGCACATCGACATGGCACTATACAAATACATTCGCAACGCGCTAGCTGCGTGTTAATTGTATTAATAGCGTGTAGTTGTATTCATTACACACAATTATAATACTAAATAAAAATAATTATACAATCAAAACTCAAATAATTATAATACAACACAGTTATCATACCACATACAAATACTACACAATTTTAATATCATATACACATTATTATAAAATCAAAACTAAAACAATTATAATACCATAGATATTCATCAACACCACACTTAAACAAAACAAAAATTCACTTAGTCAGATAAAACAATCCAAACTAGTAACATAAATTCACTTACATGATTTCTTTTCTATAAAAAGTATATGATAAAATCAATAAAATCTATATCAGTCATACAAAATTATAAACTTAGATAACCAAGCGGCTGCGCTCCCTATTGCATCCTCGAGACAAACCATTTCGTCATTTGGTCGATTAGATCCACCTTCTCCATGAATACTCTATCAATCCATACTTTCCAACAAGATCTACCAAGAGGAACATGATGCACTTTTACTTTTGGATCTGTGGATGCAATTCGACCTTCTGCAACAACACCATCAATAGACCAATGAAGAAACTTACATTTAGTATTAGCAGAGATATCTCCACAACTCACATTCTTTAGTTTTGCCTGTATAACAATAAAAAATTGTTAATATTACCAAGTACATTTTTATAAGATTACTCCAAGAAAGATAGAAAATCACTCTAAGTGCTGAAACAACATTGTCATATACCATTATGCATCAAATATTCAAGTGGTGCTAAAAAAATATGACGCTGGAATTTTTCCAGCACCACAAATATGATGCTGGAATTTTTCCAGCATCACATGGTGGTGCTAGATTTTTTCCAGCACGTGGTCCAGCACCACAAAATGTGATGCTGGAATTAGGCATGGAGTTAAGAGGGCAAAAGAGCAGCCTTTGCATATGGAAAAAAAAATATTGATGCATTTGCAGTCTGCTTAGACCCTGCAAAAGATGCTTGCTTACATGTGAAACAGACATATTTTTTCATGTTCTTCTCAGATGTAAGCAGCCATTAAGAAAAACAGAGAGTCATAGATCTCATGCCCAGATTGATATATTGTAGGTGCACCCGTAGAAGGTGCAATTCTACTCCTAAAGATTGAGTTCATATTTGACTTCTGATACCTTGTGACAATGGACACCAAGGAATGCGGTGCATGCATCTTGAAGTATAAAGATCCAATTTTTTCCCCCACTCAACAAGGAAAACGACCACCATATTCAATTAATGATACGATAGAGATGATTTGGTGGAATTTTTCCAGCACATTTTGTGGTGCTGGAATTTTTCCAGCACCACCACGTGCTGGAAAAAATTCCAGCACCATATTTTTTCTAGCATAAACATAGCGGTTCTATAAGTTAACAGTTCTATGTACAAATATTTTTTTCATCAAATTACTAACCTGTTCCTTTTCATTATGTAGGCTTATATTTTGAAGAAACAACGACCTAATCTCTTGCAATTCTTTTTGACATAGGCTTATTTCATTTTTGCGTCTTTTCAATTGGCTCTTTACCTACGCATAAACAATATCACATGATACATTGTTGAAAATAAATAAGTAGAAAATAAATAAGAGAAGTATAAAATCTACACTTGAAAAGTGAAGTCATGAATCAATCACATCCATTCCATCACACTCATTCCTTGCATGTGGTTCTTTTTCAGTAATATTAATATCAAGTCTAGACACATCAAGAGGTGTTGTTGATATATAGGCTTCCTCTTCAATCAAGTCCATATCATGAATACTCCGAGGCGGCGCTTTTAGCACCACATACCAATTTGATTCATCATTATCCCTAGAATAGAATACTAGCTTTGCTTGTGATGCTAAAATGAAAGGATCACTTTCAAAAGTTCTTAGTCCTTGGTGTAAGTTGACTAGTGTAAAACCATCTTCTATTTTAATACCAGTTCTAATATTAGCCCAATCACATCTAAAAACAGGCACTTTGAAGGAATAGTAGTCAAGTAAAATAATGTCTTGTATAACTCCGTAATATGAGAGTCTTCCTCTTGTATGCGAATAATCATTAGTACTAGATTGACAAATAGTATAAACACCACTATCTTGTGTTGTCCTTCCAACATCAATTGTATGGAACCGATGCCCATTTATAATATAACCAGTATAAGATATAACATGCTTTCTTGGACCATGTGCTAGCCATTGGATTCGGCCTGAGGAGTTGTCAAGATCATGGTTTGATAACCATTTTGCAAATGTTTCCATATGTCGCTTTTGTAATAATATGTCATTAGATATGGACCGACAATCTGATTGTTTAAGCTCCTCAATGTGCATCCTATTCAAAATCATTGAAGGGTGATTGTCAAAATATACGAATTATAAAATAGACCACGAATATCTAATAGGATTTGAAATTAAATATACTCACTGTAAATAAGGTTCAATTTCTGCAGTATTGAATAATACATATCGATGTGCGACTTGCAACACCTGATCTTCTAAAATCCTTTCTTTTCCTTTAGAAATTGGCCTACCTTCCACTAATCCATTCTCTAAATTGTAAAATATGAAAAAAAAAAAACTTGTTTATTGAGAAATTGTCTTATATAATTTCTCAGGAATTCATATAAATTTTTCCGGATTCAAAAGGAGTCCATACGAGGAAGATTTAAGTTTAAATTGTGGTTGGGTTGACTTAAGTTGACCCGGACTTAACCTAAGTTAGCTTTAAGTCAAGGTGAGCTAGCCCAACCAAATCGGTCGCCTTTTTATCCCGATCTCTATTTTTTTTTTCGAGCGCAATCGATTTCACGCCGCGATTTCGCCCTTTCCGATTTCTCGATCGCGTGGTCTGCTTCTGTCATTCGCCGACTTCTTCACGCGAGAGAGAGAGAGCTCGGCAAGGTCATCATCGCCGCCGCCCTGGGTCGCCAGAGGTCTTCATTATCTCCGCCACGTCGATTGTTGTTGGTCGATCTCGCGCTGCCACGCCGATCAATCTCGCCACGAACTGGATCCGCTATCGCCGTCGCCATCTTCTTCTTCCCCCAGCTCAGATTGTCGTGCGTTTCTCTTCTCCGAGTCGGCTTGCCATCGTCGCGCCAGAGGTCTGCACTTGCGCTGTCGCCGGCCATCTCGATCGCGAGCTGGAACGGTGAATGCGCGTGTGGCTGGAGCTTGGATCGGCAGCGACTGTACTCCGGCTGATCTCTGCAGTAGCTAGGTGAGTGTCGTTGTTTCCTTGATGTGGGATTAGATTTGTCTGCTTGATACCATTTCTAATCGAAACTCAGAAACTCGTCGATGAATAGAGGACGATGAAGGGGATGGTTGCCGGTAGTGATTTGGTTTCGGTGAGCAAGGGATAGGGGAGAAGCAACAACGAAGGATCTACAGGGTTGGTGAGTTCAATTCTTTTCCTTCGTTTCTGTGTTGTGCTGTGTGAAATGTCGGTGTGCTTATGGCATTGTCGATTGATGCAATGAATTGGGAATTCAATTGGTTGTGTGTTGTGGGTTAAGAATCGTTGCTGTGATTTGGAAGTTAACCTGTGATTTGGGTGGAATTGCTGATTCGGTGTAGATCTATGTTCTGCCGATGGGTTGTTTGGGTGTATGGATGGAACGGTGAAAGGTAGGGTATAATCTCTGTTTTCCGTTGATTAAATTGTGTAGGAAATCGGTAGATTGTGGTGTTTGTATCAGTAGTTGGCTTAGTTGGTCAGATACCTCTATGGGTGTTTGTAGATGATTAAAGAGTTGTTGATTATAGATTTGTTACTATGATTTGGGGATAAACAGTGAATCGGAGTTGTAAATGGGGTTTCTTTGACTGTGCTTGAGGCAAGAATCAGTTGTGGGATAGTCTCGATTGTTTCCTTTTGCTTTCCATGGTGTATCGAATTTGGGATAATTGGGGTTCTTACTCGTAGACGAGGGAAGGATGCGAATATAGAACGAATTAGTATTTTGTTCATATAATTATCGGAGATTTGAGCTTAACCATAATTTGTTACTATTGTGCAGGTTTGGGATACGAGGCAGGTCCGAGGCTGTGAGGATTATTTGAGCTTCGTATCATGTGGGTAATATCTACCTGGTCCGGTAGTTTTGATCAAATTCCTGTGCATGATCTTGGATATATGTTTATATCTGTTTACCTTAAATCCACTCTTATTTAATCATATGCTTGTACTGCCTTGACCTTTGAGATATATACTCTGTTACTCATTGATTATCTAGCACGGATAGGAATTATAAACCCTATTATGTATTAGCTGATGGATGTTCCGTAAGTACAAGTGGTTAGGGTTATCTTTGTGACCTCAGATTTGGGTTACTGTGTTACATCACTAGGGTTAGGTGATGAATTGGGTTATGGAGTCGATCGTTGTATCGTACACATATTAGTTGTGTATCTATGGTGGATCTAGTTGTCTGTGCATAGATAAGTGTATGGTTATCAGTATATGACCATGGACTAGAGGTCCTAGCGCGATGGTATATCCATTATGGATTGTGTGCCTGTGTATGGTTATATGGACGGTCGATTGTATATTGCTACTGACTAGAGGTTTTAGCGTGGTGGACTGTCAGATGAGTATGACTCTTGGTGCGATAGAGAGAGTCTTGTGATTGTAGTCCTTGCATAGTTGACTTTTGGTTGACCAGGACTCCCCATGGGATAGGGAGTGAGGCGAGGATACATGTATGGAGCTATGCATCATTACATTGCATGCATGCTGATGATTGGGTCTCCCTTGTGGATGAGACGGGTCGTCAGTCATCCTGCCTCCCCGGCCACTCGGGGTAGTGGTAGCAGGGTTGAGGGCAGAGCATTGGATGTGCCGCGCTCGACCACTAGGGATGGTGGTAGCTGGAGATGCGCACCTGGCCACTGAGCAGAGTGGTGTTAGCACTCGCCCACTATAGACGGTGGTTGTGTGACGTGCAGTTGTCCTGTGTACAGAGCTCGTCTACTCATGGGTAGTGACGGAGCGACCAGCAGCAGGGACCCCCGGGGAGTAGTTAGCTCTTTACGCTTATATGCTACTCATTCATACTACCCAACTCAGTCACTCGAGAGTAGTGGCGGCTGGAGTCGGGCTAGTTGTCATGCCGTGCCACCCGGGCCATACTGGGGTCGTGGTTGGATTGGTCCGCAGACATGACCATACATATGCACTGCTGATATATATGTATGCATGTATTTGATATATGTTTTACATATGCCTGTGAGATGCTGCATTTGATTGAGCTATGATTATTGCACATGCTTGTACATCATGATACATGCCATTTGCATTTTTATTTACTGCTATGTGTTGAGCATGATTCATGCGTTGATTCAGACTGTTATATGCATTTGATCAGCATCATGTCATTGTGTGGTACGGACCGGGTTGTTATTACAGGTGATCATATATTGTTCATATGTTGGAGTATTGGTCAGGTATGGGATTGACTTGATACATTATATGGGTTATGTTATTGTATATCTGTCAGGATGATATAGCTTATGGTGTTGCAGACCGTCGGGTACATTGGTACATTACTTCCTGTTCGGTTGATCAGTTTAGTATATACATTGAGTATGACTTTACTGTAGTTACTTGTTATTAGTTTTGGATATGACTGTATGTCTATTGGACTCATGCTGTATACCTGTAGATCTTCACATGTATACTTGTAGATCTATCTTTATATGTTGTTCATGCACTTTCTATATATTACCCCTGAGTTTATACTCACCACCCCTGGACCCTGGGTTTTCTGTCGCCCAGATAACAGGTAGAAGATTCCTTGGAGGTTTGGAGCTCCGCCAGCTGATCCCATCTCACACCTAACATTTGGGGTTTTCCACGTATTTGCTTCCACTGTTATTTTGTATTCTGGCCATGTATAATCAGTGTTGTATCTGGCTGTGGATTTGTACGTTATTTTGTGTAGTATGTTAGAGTCGCACCGGTGCGCACCTCTTGTGTTGTTGTGGATATATTGTTTGGTATTGTCCATTTATATATTGTTGTTGTGGGCCTTCAGGCCTTGTATTAACCCGATATGTTGCCACGTACAGGGGAGATGCTGTCCGTTTGCTTTTCGACATGGCATACTCTCGGGGCGTGACAATTTTATTGGTATCAGAGCCCCATGTTGCGAAGTCCATTTTCGGATTTTATTTCGTTCGGACATCGAGTTTTGCTTTACTCGGTTTTGTTTCGTGAGTTCTGGGATCTGGCTGTTGCGGACATCTCCGAGCTACAAGGTTTAAGGTATGTTAATTGTTATTACATATCCTTCTATTGCCTATGCATTTAGTTGCTTATAACATGGATGACGTGTAGGGTGTTGGTCACTATCCGTAACCGTGATTTGAGATGATCACGGAAACGACATATTGAGATTATTAGACATGTACCTGCTATCAAAAAGGTAATTACCTTTGAGAGCCGATTGATACAGAGTCGGAAGCAGGGGTTAAGTAGTCACATCTCTTGTGGAGATCAAAGATTACAGTCCTAGGGATTTTCACTAATTATACTCGCCAGATTGTTATCTGCGAGGTATTGGACTAAGCGAGTATACTATTGTCGATGCAGATAGTAGAAAATTAGGGGATGATATTCATAGGAATGTTGATCCCTGAGTTGGTTATTCTAGGTTGTATAACATTGGGAGTACTTTTGGAGTACTTGACTCGGGTTATACGAAGATAGTAGTGTTAGTTGAATACCATTATCCGGATTTTAGCCGGTACTTGGTGGAAGAGATAGGAAATAACCTTAGGGAAATAATGTATCACTTGGTCACAGTGCAGTGATGTTGTGAGATAGTATTTTCCCCCGTCATCTTCTTTGACTCATTGTTAGGGAATTCTTGGGCATCGAGTAGGGTGATCGTTTGATTACGAAGGTACCATGCAGAGTCGTTAGACTTGCGAAGGTTACGACTATTTAATAGCCCAAGAATGTGATTGGGTTGGTTCTGACCACCCACGGGTTATCGGTTGACATCTTGATCATGATGTTTGGATCTCCTACCAGATCCTACCAGAAGCATATAGACCGAGTCATGTGTATAGAAATGACTCCGTAGTAAGTGTTTTAAAGAGTTGAAGATTTGATAAGCAGATATTGCAAGTCAAATTATTGGAATTAGAAGTCTCCAAATGTTGGATAAAAAGGAGCAAGATTAAAGTCATGAGTCATGAGCTACTATTGGAGAGTTTTCCGATCATAGAAGACCGATTGCAGATTGTCAGTAGCTTCTCATGTTTATCAGTGAACTCAGAGGAAAGATTCCGAAGGGAGATTATGTGTGTGCAGTGCGGGCTACGACGAGACACAGAGTCAGATTATTCGATGGACCATTGTATCTGTTTCTACTATAAGCAGCCGATATCTACGAGGAGAGTATGTATTTTGAAGATTCAGTTAAAGACTATGGATGATGCTTTCGAGCGGACGATCCACAACCTCAAAAGCCGAGATTATTACAGAAGATTAGGTTATCACATCAGTAGCGATCTACTACCCCAGATATAGTTGGAGTTCTTTGATACTTTCATCCGGAAGAAGTAAGTTACTCAGCAGTATCAGCCGAAGACATCTCAGAAGATTCAGACATTCAGACAACAACTGTTACCTTCCCAGACGACAACAACTGTTACCTTCCCAGGCGTAGTTATGATTTGTTCAGAGGAGAGAGAGTATACGACGATGGTCGTATCTATGCGGTATTCTTCAGTTGCAGCTGTACCTTTTGCAGAGTTGGAGCGTGCTACGATGTTGATAGTTCTTCAGTATGTTACAGTCGGATGTATATTCTCTGCCAGTACAACAATTTTGTAGCTACTTGAGCTCAGTCGTCAAGAACAGATGTTGGATGAGTTTACATGATTACTCGAGAAAAAGTATAGAAGACCGAAGGATCGGTCCTTCGGGGTATTACTTTAGGTTATCCTATTTGCGGATATATCGAGAGATATTGGTAGTTTATAGGTATCTTTGTTTAGAACATTCTTGGATAGGGTTCGAAGGGTTCCTATCGACTTGTGGGTTGGTGATTTTCTCTACCGTCAGGTGAGATGTTGATCAACAATCAAGAAGTCAAGGGATACCCTTAGCCTTTGCTAGACATACCTCCACTATAGACATATCCTTACGGATAGTTGGATTGTTGGAGCATTGGTATACTAGGACTCTCGGATGTACGTATAATCCGAGAGTATTCGGATGTAGTTATGGACGAACTCTCGGGCTGATCACTGCATGGGCAAGTGGAATATGCGATTGAGGTGATTTCGGGAATAGTCCTGATATTGGGGACCTCATACCGGGAGATGATTTTATTGGTATTAGTGTTGCTAAACACCATGGGAGATTTATCTGCCTTAGTGTTTCTTCTTGAGAAGACTTGTAACTCTTTGTTAGAAGAGAGTCAGACTTTGAGTCTATGCATCGATTATCGATGATTGGAATGCAGTAGTTGTTGTGAATGAATATCCTTCGTTGTGGATAGATGATTGGTTTAGATCAGCTAAATGACACCTGTGTATATCCTAGGGTTGGCCTACGACTGGAGGTTTGATATTGTAGTGACTTAGTGTCATACAATTATCATTGTCGGTGTGATGATTGAGCTATCTGTAGCTTAGAGTAAAAGGGATACAGGTGTGTAGAAGACGATATTTCATACTTGGTATGAATTTTAGGAGATGTTGATAATGTTGTTAGACTTATCGACGATTTAGTCGTTCATGAACTTGAGGAATCAAGTACTCTTGGAGTATTTGAGATCGATTATCATCATATCTGTGGATGATATATTTTTGGGATATATTCACGATTTTAAGGGAAGTTATGTTTCCCTAGATTGATTTGGTGTTTACCAAAGATGAGAATAGGATGTTTTAGCGATACTATATCGCCGACTTGTTGGACCAAGATACTATACCGTTGATTTGTTGGACTAAGAAGGTGATGGAAATCACCTGGTCGGATGTTTGTGAAGCTAGGTTTCAGGGCCTAGACGGTGACTGACTCTCGCGTTAGTGTTAGTTAGTCCTTCCGTTGGGATGAAAGGGTATGGTACGCAGATGCATCATTTCAGGGATTAGGAGCGATCCCGATGCAGTTAAATGAGACGTATATTATGCGTATGCTAGTTGAGAAACTAGCGAGATTAGTCATTATAGTCTTTCAGTTACTTTCAGTTCTGTGGGACAGAATGAATTTTGGACATTAAATTAATTTCTCTTGCGAGAATAAATCTCTGTCTCCGAGGAGAATAATGGGTTACAGAGTTGTACTTCGATTTAGGAAGAGTTGTTCAGAAGACTCTTCATTCGAGAGTAATGATTTATTCGGAGTGTATCCGAAAATAGTGAGTATTGAGACGTTCATGTTGGTGGAACGATATATAGGACACGGTTGATTTCGTAGTTTGATGTTGGGTATGCCAACAAGCAAAAGTGGAATATTGTGATCGATAGGGTTATGTACCGTGATGAAGTGGGAGCCTAGTACGTTAGACTGGGTTGGGAGATTATCTAGGATTCAGAAAGGACTTGATCGGATTTGGATAGTCGATGACCGATTAGCTAGGTCTACTCATTTTCTTTCGAGCCGTAAGATGGACTCCGTTGGATCGCTTGATGGAATTATATCCATGGAGTATCCTTGAGTATCATTTCTGATAGTGATTCATGATTCATCTTACGATTCTGGCAAAGTCTCCTATCAGTTACAAGTATAGAGCTCCACTTTGGTACAGTTATTTACCTTGTAATAGGTTAATTGAGATTGTAGGAGAGCTGGAATATAATATTCGAGCTCAGTACTCCACTTAGTCACTTGAGGTGTGACTTTACTCCAGATACTTGAGATGATTATTGTGACATCTCGTACAAGTATATAAGTCGGAAATTTGAGGACTAAATTTTTATAAGTGGGGGAGAATGTAAAATATGAAAAAAAAAACTTGTTTATTGAGAAATTGTCTTATATAATTTCTCAGGAATTCATAGAAATTTTTTCAGATTCAAAAGGAGTCCATACGAGGAAGATTTAAGTTTAAATTGTGGTTGGGTTGACTTAAGTTGACCCGGACTTAACCTAAGTTAGCTTTAAGTCAAGGTGAGCTAGCCCAACCAAATCGGTCGCCTTTTTATCTCGATCTCTATTTTTTTTTTCCGGGCGCAATCGGTTTCACGCCGCGATTTCGCCCTTTCCGGTTTCTCGATCACGTGGTCTGCTTCTGCCATTCGCCGACTTCTTCACGTGAGAGAGAGAGAGCTCGGCAAGGTCATCATCGCCGCCGCCCTGGGTCGCTAGAGGTCTTCATTATCGCCACCACGCCGATCGATCTCGCCACGAATTGGATCCGCTATCGCCGTCGCCATCTTCTTCTTCCCCCAGCTCAGATTGTCGTGCGTTTCTCTTCTCCGAGTCGTCTTGCCATCGTCGCGCCAGAGATCTGCACTTCTTGCATTGCCGCCGCCATCTCGATCGCGAAATGGAGCGGTGAATCGCGCGTGGTCGAGCTTGGATCGGCGGCCGTACTCGGTGATCTCTGCAGTAGCTAGGTGAGTGTCGTTGTTTCCTTGATGTGGGATTAGATTTGTCTGCTTGATACCATTTCTAATCGAAACTCAGAAACTCGTCGATGAATAGGGGACGATGAAGGGGATGGTTGCCGGTAGTGATTTGGTTTCGGTGAGCAAGGGATAGGGGAGAAGCAACAACGAAGGATCTACAGGGTTGGTGAGTTCAATTCTTTTCCTTCGTTTCTGTGTTGTGCTGTGTGAAATGTCGGTGTGCTTATGGCATTGTCGATTGATGCAATGAATTGGGAATTCAATTGGTTGTGTGTTGTGGGTTAAGAATCGTTGCTGTGATTTGGAAGTTAACCTGTGATTTGGGTGGAATTGCTGATTCGGTGTAGATCTATGTTCTACCGATGGGTTGTTTGGGTGTATGGATGGAACGGTGAAAGGTAGGGTATAATCTCTGTTTTCCGTGGATTAAATTGTGTAGGAAATCGGTAGATTGTGGTGTTTGTATCAGTAGTTGGCTTAGTTGGTCAGATACCTCTATGGGTGTTTGTAGATGATTAAAGAGTTGTTGATTATAGATTTGTTACTGTGATTTGGGGATAAACAGTGAATCGGAGTTGTAAATGGGGTTTCTTTGACTGTGCTTGAGGCAAGAATCAGTTGTGGGATAGTCTCGATTGTTTCCTTTTGCTTTCCATGGTGTATCGAATTTGGGATAATTGGGGTTCTTACTCGTAGACGAGGGAAGGATGCGAATATAGAACGAATTAGTATTTTGTTCATATAATTATCGGAGATTTGAGCTTAACCATAATTTGTTACTATTGTGCAGGTTTGGGATACGAGGCAGGTCCGAGGCTGTGAGGATTATTTGAGCTTCGTATCATGTGGGTAATATCTACCTGGTCCGGTAGTTTTGATCAAATTCCTGTGCATGATCTTGGATATATGTTTATATCTGTTTACCTTAAATCCACTCTTATTTAATCATATGCTTGTACTGCCTTGACCTTTGAGATATATACTCTGTTACTCATTGATTATCTAGCACGGATAGAAATTATAAACCCTATTATGTATTAGTTGATGGATGTTCCGTAAGTACAAGTGGTTAGGGTTATCTTTGTGACCTCAGATTTGGGTTACTGTGTTACATCACTAGGGTTAGGTGATGAATTGGGTTATGGAGTCGATCGTTGTATCGTACACATATTAGTTGTGTATCTATGGTGGATCTAGTTGTCTGTGCATAGATAAGTGTATGGTTGTCAGTATGTGACCATGGACTAGAGGTCCTACGCGATGGTATATCCATTATGGATTGTGTGCCTGTGTATGGTTATATGGACGGTCGATTGTATATCGCTACTGACTAGAGGTTTTAGCGTGGTGGACTGTCAGATGAGTATGACTCTTTGTGCGATAGAGAGAGTCTTGTGATTGTAGTCCTTGCATAGTTGACTTTTGGTTGACCAGGACTCCCCATGGGATAGGGAGTGAGGCGAGGATACATGTATGGAGCTATGCATCATTACATTGCATGCATGCTGACGACTGGGTCTCCCTTGTGGATGAGACAGGTCGTCAGTCATCCTGCCTCCCCGGCCACTCGGGGTAGTGGTATCAGGGTTGAGGGAAGAGCATTGGATGTGCCGCGCTCGGCCACTAGGGATGGTGGTAGCTGGAGATGCGCACCTGGCCACTGAGCAGAGTGGTGTTAGCACTCGCCCACTATAGACGGTGGTTGTGTGACGTGCAGTTGTCCTGTGTGCAGAGCTCGTCTACTCATGGGTAGTGACGGAGCGACCAGCAGCAGGGACCCCCGGGGAGTAGTTAGCTCTTTACGCTTATATGCTACTCATTCATACTACCCAACTCGGTCACTCGAGAGTAGTGGCGGCTGGAGTCGGGCTAGTTGTCATGCCGTGCCACCCGGGCCATACTGGGGTCGTGGTTGGACGGGTCCGCAGACATGACCATGCATATGCACTGCTGATATATATGTATGCATGTATTTGATATATGTTTTACATATGCCTGTGAGATGCTGCATTTGATTGAGCTATGATTGTTGCACATGCTTGTACATCATGATACATGCCATTTGCATTTTTATTTACTGCTATGTGTTGAGCATGATTCATGCGTTGATTCAGACTGTTATATGCATTTGATCAGCATCATGTCATTGTATGGTACAGACCGGGTTGTTATTACAGGTGATCATATATTGTTCATATGTTGGAGTATTGGTCAGGTATGAGATTGACTTGATACATTATATGGGTTATGTTATTGTATATCTGTCAGGATGATATAGCTTATGGTGTTGCAGACCGTCGGGTACGTTGGTACATTACTTCCTGTTCGGTTGATCAGTTTAGTATATACATTGAGTATGACTTTACTGTAGTTACTTGTTATTAGTTTTGGATATGACTGTATGTCTATTGGACTCATGCTGTATACCTGTAGATCTTCACATGTATACTTGTAGATCTATCTTTATATGTTGTTCATGCACTTTCTATATATTACCCCTGAGTTTATACTCACCACCCCTGGACCCTGGGTTTTCTGTCGCCCAGATAACAGGTAGAAGATTCCTTGGAGGTTTGGAGCTCCGCCAGCTGATCCCATCTCACACCGAACATTTGGGGTTTTCCACGTATTTGCTTCCGCTGTTATTTTGTATTATGGCCATGTATAATCAGTGTTGTATCTGGCTGTGGATTTGTACATTATTTTGTGTAGTATGTTAGAGTCGCACCGGTGCGCACCTCTTGTGTTGTTGTGGATATATTGTTTGGTATTGTCCATTTATATATTGTTGTTGTGGGCCTACGGGCCTTGTATTAACCCGATATGTTGCCACGTACAGGGGAGATGCTGTCCGTTTGCTTTTCGGCACGACATACTCTCAGGGCGTGACATAAATCCTCATTCCGATTAGAACGGACACTGTAAAATACCACAGGAAAAAATTTTTTTTGGACTATAATTAATACCTAATCTAGGTATTAATTAAAGGGGTTAATCAAACCTAGGTGGGGTCTTATAGGGTATGAAACCCAACAAGCCCAACCCATTAAATTCGATGACCCGCTAAACCATTTACTCTTCCATTCCTCACCGACTTCTCCCCGAGCGTTTACATCCGTTTCATTTCCTCCACCGCACCTTTTCTTCTTTCCCTCCCCAATCGCGTTGCCCTTCCTGCCGAGAGACCTCCGTCGTCTCGTCTCCGCCAGTTGCCGCTGCGCCGTCGCCACCGAGCCCTCAAGTGATCCAGACGATCGCGGGTGTTAATGATCCCTTCTCCACCCCGAGCCCTCAAGTGCCAGCCTTCTTAAGTGGGCGATCCACCGACGACGCCACCCTAGCTAGTTGCTCCTACAGTCGGTCAATCGATTTCCTTCCTCTTCGCCACTAACGCTGCAACCTTGCTCGATGCCGCCTCAACACGGTCGCCCCTGCCAGAGATCTTCACCGGCAGCCAGATCCAGCTGCCACCTCCTCATCGTGCTCCGTTGATCCAGACGGCGGTGAGCACTGCCGACCTCTTCCTTGCTGTGGATCGCCACTGGAAATTAGTTGGTGCCGACGAACAGGGGATAGAAGAAGGTCACTGCCGATTCTGTGGGCTTCGCCGTCGATGGTCACCGGAGATAGTGATCTGGGAGTCGGTGAACAGAGGAAGGGGTGGCTGCCGATGGAGTCTAGGGCTGGTAAGTTGATCTATCCTCCTTATTTTAGCTGTAATAGCTAGGTTTTGGGGCTGTGAGTGTGTTGTTGGGTGGTGTTCCTTTAGGTGAAGGGATGTGAAGTTATGGGAGTTGCCGACTGAGAGTTTGGGGGAGCCGTGCAGTCGCTGTGATGATCGGGATGTTGCTGTGAATAAGGTTTGTTAGGGGTTGTTGGAGGGGGTGAAGCGGTGTCGACAGTGTTGGAAGGGGTTGTGAAAGATATGGGTGCGGATGTGAAGTTGTAGAGAGCCATGTCAATGGCGATGGCTAGGTTGTATGGTTGGACGATAAGCTTGAGAGAGTAGACTCACTATTTTGGGCAATCGGTAGTCGAAGCCGGGGTGACCTATGAAGTGGTTAGATAGCTGATTGGATTGTGATCTATACGATTGGTGGAAAACTTGGTGGAATTTTCAGAAGACAGTATGTACATATGTAGGATATGTAATCTAGATTTTATCGAGCATTTGATTAATTGATTTGTGTAAGGGATCAGTTTAGAATTCCATTTGATGGTGGATCGTATCATTGAACTTAATCATAATGTTTGATATGTGAGGGACGTGCATACGAGACAGGACCGCGACCGTGAAGATTATTGTCACAAGCTTCTTTTCAGGTGGGTAATTTCCTACCTGGTCCAGGTAGATGTATTGCATTGAGATTTAGTCATAGATATGAGCATGTTAGGTGTTCATATTACCTTGATCCTGCTCTTATTATCGTATGCTTGAACTTATCGTTGGATATATTTATGCTCAATTGTGGATATCACATATACCCTATCATGATTTAGGAGTTATAGATGTGATGTAAATTGGCCTAAATGTTTAGTAGGGTGTAAATGTCAGTACGGGTGATGACCCAATTTATAAATTGGCAAAAAGGTCATATGTGGGTAGGTAATGCCCTAAATGTAGGATTTATTTCCAATACTCGTATGTTGCATACTTGTTACCAACCATGTGTTGGGTAATGGTTAGGTGAAAGGTGATTAGTGTGTCGCTATAGACCGGTGGTCCTAGATTGATATGATTAGTCGAGTACGACTCTCATCGGATAGAGAGTGCGTCGATCAGTTGAGTACGACTCTCTATTGGAGAGAGAGTTATGATCAGTCGAGTACGACTCTCTATTGGAGAGAGAGTTATGATCAGTCGAGTACGACTCTCTACAGGATAGAGAGTGCGTCGATCAGTTGAATACGACTCTCTATTGGATAGAGAGTTATGATCAGTTGAGTACAACTCTCTACAGGATAGAGAGTCCTTCGATCTAATGAGTACAATTCTCTACAGGATAGAGAGTATTGATTAGATGGGTATGACTCTTTGCTGAACAGAGAGTCTGTGGTAGATGGTTGTACGTGTGACAGCATACACATGTCATTTGCATGCATTCTGACAACATAGTCTCCCTTGGGGTTGAGAGAGTCGTCAGTCATCTTGCCTCCCAGAGCACTCCCCGAGGAGTAACTGGTGTGAGGGCAGAGAATCTGTTGTGCCACACTCTACCACTATAGACGGTGGTAGTTGGAGTTGCGTGCAGTGTTCCTGGGTGCGTGGTACTTGACGACTTATTGGTAGTGTTAGTCAGAGTGGCCAGCAGCAGGGACCCCCGTTGTGTAGCGAGCACTTTACGCTCATATGCTACTTGATCATACTGCCCACTCGGCCACTCTATAACAGTGGTTGGTGTGAGTTAGGACAGTTGTCATGTCGTGCCACCTAGGCCACACTGGGGTCGTGGTAGCGAGTAGGGGTGAGCAGACATGACCATGCATGCTGCATTGCCATATCTGATGGCACTTTGCATATTACCATATATATATATATATATATATATATATATATATATATATATATATATATATATATATATATATGGATGGTTGAGATTAATATATATATATATATAGATACAGTCTATATATATATGATTATTGTGATGTTGCATTTGATTGTACTATGCTTGCTGCATTTGGGTGTACATCATATTCATGCATGTTTCTGCAAGCATAGTACAATCAAATGCAACATCACAATAATCATATATGTATAGACTGTATCTATATATATATATATATTAATCTCAACCATCCATATAATATATATATATATATATATATGGTTGA
Organism: Wurfbainia villosa; assembly: GCA_025175895.1. NCBI lineage: Eukaryota > Viridiplantae > Streptophyta > Magnoliopsida > Zingiberales > Zingiberaceae > Wurfbainia > Wurfbainia villosa. The sequence continues at coordinate 6,656,295 of CM046005.1, forward strand.
GATTAATATATATATATAGATACAGTCTATATATATATGATTATTGTGATGTTGCATTTGATTGTACTATGCTTGCTGCATTTGGGTGTACATCATATTCATGCATGTTTCTTGTATTTGTTATACGATTGTGTCGGATACTAGTATGGATTGGACAAACCATTAGATACCTTGACCTGTAGCTAGAGTATATTGTGAGTTGATCTACTCTTCTTGTTATATATATATATGTTTGATATATGTTCAGGTTGGATCAGAGTAGCGTGGCAGACTGCAGGTATGTCTGCATTTTTATGTTCTTTATTTGGTTAATCGGTATATGCTTGTATTTATATACTATGCTGATATACCTGTTGTACCTCTGGAGTATGTTGTTGAAAATACATGTGATATGACATATATACATGTTTTTCTATTACCTGCTGAGTTTTACTCACCACCCCCACGACTTCGGTTTTCGTCGCCTGTACAATGTAGAAGACTTCGTGATGACTTGGAGCACCACCGGCTGACATCGTCTCATCTCACCTCCGAGGCTCCCGTGTGTATTTGGGCTTTCGGTCCGTTGTGTATTGTATTTTGGAGTTTTCGTGATGTACATGTTGTATATTCGGATTTTTGTCGAAGTTTTGTATTGTTGTGATGTGTTAGTCATACCGGTATGCATGTGTAGGATTGTATTTTTGTTGTATCGTTTCCGCTGTGTGTAGTTGTTTTGATATATATATACTGTTGTGGTTTGGTATATTTTTATATATTGTTGTCATTGTGGCCCTACGGGCCTTGTATTAACCCGAAATGTTTCCATGTACAGGGGAGATGCCATCCGTTTGATTTTCGGCTTGGCATGCTCTCGGGGCGTGACAACTTTAGTGGTATCAGAGCCCAAGGTTCTGCGATGCCATACAATGTTGTTTTTGTGTCGAGTCTTGGATTCTCGGGAGTCAATTTATTCGGTTTTGGTTTTCTGAGATGAGATGGACAGCGGCCTGAGCTTCAAGCAACATGAGGTAAGAATTCTTGAAAACTTATGGTTTAGTAGATATTTATCTAAACTTGATCAGTAGGTGTATACAATAGAGTTATGACACCTGTGCATACTTGTAGTAGGGGTCGTCCACCGAGGCGACCAATCGGAGTGACCTTTAGGGTTTATACTCCCGATTTTGTTGGCTATGCTTTTAGTGTAAATAATAGGGAATAACCTATAGTGTGTTGGTTATTATTCGTAACCGTGGTATGAGTTGACCACGGGAACTATCTGTTGAGTCTGTGAGTCTTGAACCGTGTCAAAAAGGTGATTTACCTTTCAGAGCCGACTGATACCGAGTCAGAAAAATATGGGTCAAGTCGTCACATTTCTGGTTGAAATCAGAGATTTCAACCTTAAAGATTTTCACTAACGGTGCTAGTCAGATCATTACTTATGGGTAATGAACAGACTTGTAGACTATTTGTGATGCAGATAGCGGAAGGCTAGGTTACGGTGTTTCATAGGGATTTTATCCTTGAGTTGTTCATACTGAGATGTATAACTTTGAGAGTACTATTGAGTACTTAACTCATGTTATACCGAGAAAGAAGAGTTGTTTGCATACCATTATTGGGATCAAGCCGGTATTTGGTGATAAATACAGAAAATAATCTTTGGGAAATAATATATCACTTGATCATGGATTAGTGATGTTGAAAGAGTGTATTTCCCCATGTCACTTTTAGTGACACACTGTAAGGAATTCTTGAGCTTCAAAAAAAAAACAAAAGGGTGATCGGTTAGTAATAGTGTATTGTGCAGAGTCGTGAGACTTGCAGAGATTACGACCACCTAATAGCTCAAGGAGATGAATGGATGATTTAAGCCGCCTAGAGTTATTGGCTTATAGTTAGATTAGGATTCCGGGATCTTTTACCAGATCCTACTGGAAGATGTTGGATTGAGATAGGAGTTTAGAAATGACTCTGTACAATGGTTTAAGAGTTGGAGATTGGTAAGCAAATATTGCAGGTCAACTTAATAGAGTCAGAAGTCTCCGACTGTTGGATAAAAAGGAGCAAGATCAGAATCATAGGCTTTGAGCTATTATCTGATTATAGAAGACCAACTGCAGATCATCAGGATGTTCTCATGGATATCAGCAAAATCAGAACAAAGACTCCGAAGGGATTGTGGGCGTGCAGTGCAGATCACGAAGACACGCGAAGCCAGATTATCCGTTGGAGCAGTTCCGCTGTTGCTATTGTTGAGAAACCAGTACATTTGAGGAGCTATACTGTGAAGACTCAGTTGAAGACTATCCGGGAGATTCCGAGAAGGTGATGCACCGTCTCGACAACAGAGATCAACACAGAAGATTGGGTTATCTCAACAGCAACAACCTACTACCTCAGGCATGGTTGGAGTTCCTTGATACTCCCCTTCAGCAGAGATCAACACAGAAGCAACATCAGCAGAAGACATCGTAGAAGACACATGCAGACAACAACAGTTACCTCTAGATGTGATTTGAATTGTACAGAGGAGAGAGTATACGACAGTGGTCGTATCCATTTTGTATTCTACAGTTGCAACTTGTAGGATTTAGTGATGGGATGGAATGATCTAGGAAAAATCCTCAGATCATTCGTCGTAGAAATGCAATCGCTTTGTCGCAAACTGTTAGATCTGATCTTGTTCTCTTCGGAGAAAGGCGGAGACCTACGGGGAGCCTTTGGATCGGATCGACAAATATTTGATCGTTCAGGGTATTAGTCTAGGTTACCCTCTGAGTTAATATATGAGAGATACTTGTAGTTTACAGGTATCTTTGTCTAGAACATTCTTAGTTCGGATTAGAAGGGTCCTTTACATCGACTTGTAGGTCGGTGGTATCTCTACCGTCTGGTGAGATATGGATCAACAATTAAGAAGTCAAGGGAGGCCCTTAGACTTTGATATACATACTTTTACTGTGGACATATCCTTACGAATGGTCGAATTGTTAGAAGTATGGTACGATATGTCTCTCGGATGTGCGTATAATCTGAGAGTGTTTGGATGTAGTTCCGGATGAACTCCTAGGCTTGCCGCTGCATAGGCAAGTGGAGTAGGCAATCGAAATGATTGCGGAAATAGTTTTGATATCGAAGATCACAGACTGGGTGATAGTTTTATTGGTATCAGTGTTGTTAAACATTATAAAAGAATTGGAAGAACGTGAGTTACGATTATAGAAGATGTTGGAGGGAATATTTATCTATCCTAGTGTTCCTCCTTGAAAAGATTCGGAACTCTTTGTTGAAAGAGAGATGGACCTTTGAAAGTATGCATCGATTATCGATGATGGAATACAGTAGTTGTAGTGAAGAATATCCTTCATTGTGGATGGATGATCTATTTAGATCGGCCAAAGACACCTGTGTATACTCTAAGGTTGGTTTACGACTGAAGTACTGATATTGTAGTGACATGGTGTCATACAATTATCATTGTCGGTGTGATGATTAATATATATCATCAGCGTAGAGTAAAGGGGATGCAGGTGTGTGGAGACGACAATTTCATACTTGGTATGAATTGTATGAGTTTTGATTAAGATGTTTGACTAATTAACGATTTAGTCTCCCCTGGATTTGAGAATCGTGTATCCTGGACACGATTGGATCAGTTTGTGGTTGTTAGAGTTGCGTAACCTGACCACTGTTGATTGTGGTAGTTGGAGTTGCGCACTCGACCACCGTAGATGGTGGTTTTCCTTGTATGTTTTGGTTAATTTCGTAGATGTGGATAGAATGCTTGACATCACTATACCACGGACTTGTTTGACAAAGGTGATAATGGAAATCATTTAGTCGAAAGATGGTGAATCCAGTTTACAGGACCTAGACGGCGGTTAACTTTTACACGAGTATTAGTTAATCCTTTCGGGGTGGATAAAAGGATGATGGACACAGATGCGTCATTTCATGGATCGGAATGATTCCGATGCAGTTGAATGAGGCATATCTTATGCCTACGTCAGTTAAGAAACTACGAGATAGTCTGTCATATACATGACATGACTTTAGTAGTTATTATCTGGATTTGTAGTGGTATGGAGCAGAAGTGCTCATTGAATTTATCAAGCTACTGTGTAGCTACTATAGAGTTGTTGGAGCACGAACAATTGCAACAAGGGAGATTGATCGCTATAGTCTTCCATGCACTTACAGAGTGTGTGGTAGAGTGGATTTTGAATGGTTGATGGAGTTCTCTTTTGAGAAGATAATTCTCCGTCTCTAATATGGATATGTGTTCTGGACATGCATCCACTTAAGAAAGAGTTGCTGCAGGAAGCACATCATATAAGATTTGCTATTCTTCCTGATGGTACTCGGATGTACCGAGAGATGAAATGTTTATACTGATGGGAACAGTATGAAGAGAAATACCACAGACTTTGTTGCTGGATATATACTATACCAGCAGGTGAAGGTTAAACATTAGAACCCGTAAAGGACGTGATGTGATTTGGGTGATTGTGGATCGACTGACCAAATCAGCTTATTTCCTTCCTATTCGTGGGTCGTACTCGTTGGAGCATCCGACAGAATTGTATTACCGAAAGATTATCGGATTGCATAGGGTACTTTTGAGTACTATATCTGATAGAGACCCGTGATTTACCTCGCGATTTTGGCAGAGTCTGTAGGGAAATCTCGTATGCCAAATGGCATATGCGCAACGGAAAAATTAGGATCCCTTCCAAGTGATCCATGCGAAAGCAAACTCGTATAAAATAAATTTCTCTAAACCAAACCTATCTTATAGGAGAGGATTACCTTTGTTGCGTGCCCTTGTTAATCCCGCTTCTTCCTTTTGTTTGTTGGATCTTTAGCACGTTCAAGTGTCCGTGCCTCTATACGTATCCACACGAGCACGCTCTTGTCTCACAAAAGGAAAACTAGAAGAGCTCTCCTTTACTTCTTGCTAGAGAAGTCCCTAAAGGAGAGGAAGAGAGGGAAAAGGAGAAAGGAAGAAGAAGACTCCTCTTCTTGCTAGCCTACACTCACAAACCCACACAACTAAAGCTTCCACCAAGCTTTCTCACAACCACAACACCAAAAACTCACTATGGCCGGCCACTCCATGGAGCCTTTTATAGGGTTGGAAAAACCCTTCCACCTCCTTCACATTCAATGCAATCCATTGCATTGAGACACACTCAAAAAGGATTTGGCTTCCTTGTTTGGCCGGCCACTTAAGGAGACAAAACCATTTTGTTTCCTTCCACCTTAACTAGCTTAGGTGGATGCTTAGGTGGCATGCTTATGTGGCATGCTTATGTGGCATTCTTATGTGGCATTCATGCATGTTGAATTAATCTTATTAATTCAATTAAGCTTATGTTATCATATTGAATTAATCTTATTAATTCAATTAAGCTTATGTTATCATATTGAATTAATCTTATTAAATCAATAAGGTAACATATTGAATTAATCTCATTAAATCAATTAGCTAAAATTCTCATTAAGCTTAAAGTCCAAAAACCATTTTGTACTTAAGCTTATTCCCATATTATTCTAGTCAAACTAGAATACTCTAATTCCTCTAATTATCATGCTCTTTGTGTGTGACCCTATAGGCTCTCATAACGCTGGCGTGGACCTAAACTCTTTTAGATACACAAGCAATGAGCGCATCTAGCAATACATCATTGCTACCCAAGTTACGAGATTAGTCAATATCCGACTAACCTTTCGGTGACTACTATAATATATGACCGTGTCCTTCTATCCTTGATATCAGATTGATCAATGAGGCATAGACCGTGTCATCATCGATCAATCTATGTGTTTCTTGATCCCTGAGTAAACTAACTCAAACAAATGAGCTCAATATCTCATATTGACTCATTCGAGCATGGCCATGCGTTTTAGTAGTTCTACTCAATCAAGGGGCCCACCGATATCACTCCTGTCATATGGAAGGGATAGATCCCATCTACATCACTCACATCCCTCCGCATAATTTGTTACATACCCAGTAATCGCCTTATGGTCCACCCTGTTACGGGTGACGTTTGACGATAACAAAGTACATAACTCCTTATGTAGGGAACCGTAGTGACTTCGTGTCTAAGGACTATTCATACCAATAGTCACATGAGAAAGTTTATGACACTCATATAACGATCCATGAAACTTTCTCATGGCGGGTCGATTCAAGATATATTCTCCAATATATACCCATGTGTCAACTTGATATCATATATCCATGACTTGTGAGATCAAGTCATCAATTGACCTACATGCTAGTCTTTATGTATTAATATTGCCCTTGCATATTAATACTCGACTAGAACATTTAGGAAAGTGTTCTCTCAAATTTCTCATAATCAATTCGCCAATTGATGTGTTGTAGATAAGAACCTACTTTTCTAGGGCATTATTATATTTAAATTAGGCACAAGCAAGATGTAAATATAATAACCAACTTTGCCTTTATAGAATATGATACAAAATGTTCCCTATTCAACCATCACATGATTGGTTCTAGGGCTTTAACTAACAATCTCCCACTAGCACTAGTACCAATCACTATGATATCTAATACCTAGTGACCTAGTGTGACCATCATGCTTCCTCGTACAAAGCCTTGGTCAATGGATCTGCGATGTTAGCTTCGTACTCTGCATATCCTCACATCTCCTCTATCGATGATCTCGAATGAGATGGAAGCGCCGCAAAGATGTGTTTGGTCCACTGATGTGATCGAGGTTCCTTAGCTCGCGTAATAGCCCCATTGTTGTCACAATAGAGGTCTATTGGATCTGCAATGCTAGGAACTACCCCAAGTTCATCGATGAACTCATGAGCCAAACACCTCCTTTCACGCATCGATGCTACAATATACTTTCGTAGAATCAAGAATCGCGGTCCTCGCTCAACTCTTCCACCACACCCACCATTCAGTGCAAAATACGCACTCGATTGCGATCTATAGTCATCCTTGTCCGCTTGAAGCTTGATCATCCGTAACCCTTTACGCTTAGCTCTCATTGCCTCCAAATATCGTGAAATATTCTTTCGCTTCTTCGTAAGTACTTAAGAATATTTTTGACCGCTATCCAGCTGACTTTCACCGGATCCGACCGTATCTACTCCATGCTCAAAGCATATGAGACGCTCGTGACGAGTACAAAGCATGGAGTACATGATAGACCCTATAGCTGATGCATAAGGGATCTTATCCATGCGATCTCTCTCCTCCTTAGAAGAGGGACATTGAGTCTTCGAAAGACTCACACCATGTGATAAAGGCGTAAACCCTTTCTTAGAATTTTGCATAGCAAAACGATCTAGCACTTTATCAATGTATGTACTCGACTTAGGCCAAGTAATCTTCTAGATCTATCTCTATAGATCTTGATGCCTAGAATATAGGCACTTCACCTAAGTCCTTCATCGAGAAACAATTCCCTAACCACATCTTCACTGCATCGGAGTGAGGGAATATCATTTCCATGAGAAGTATGTCATCTACATACAAGACAAGAAATACAACTGTTCTACTATTTCTCTTGTAGACACAAGGCTCATCTTCATTCTTGATGAAACCAAACTCTTTGATTGCATCATCGAATCGAAGATTCCAGAGAGGCTTGCTTTAGTCCATAAATGGACCTTTTGCGCTTGCATACCTTTCCAGATGCTTTGAATCTCCAAAACCTCAAAGGTTGTGTCATGTACACATCCTCGAGTAGCTTTCCATCTTAAAAAGCGGTTGACATCCATCCGCCAGATCTCATAATCATGGTAGGTCGCAATAGCAAGTATGATCCGAATGGATTTAAGCATCGCAATCGTGAAAAGGTTTCTTCATAGTCAATACCATGAATTTGTTTGAATCCACCAATCTACCTTTATAGGTATGCTTATTACCATCCATGTCAGTCTTTACTTTAAAGACCCACTTACACCCAATGGGTTTTACCCTTCGTGGATCAACCAAAGTCCATACTTGGTTAGTGTACATGGATTCCATTTCGATCTCATGGCCTCTAGCCATTTCTAACTGGGCTCATCATAGCTTCTTGATAGGATGTAGGCTCGTCAAGATCGACAAGCAATACTTCACCATTGTCAGTCAAGAGAAAAGAATATCTCTCGGGTTGACGACGGATCCTATTAGATCTACGAAGAGGTTGGTCTACTTGAATGTGTGTTTGCTCCACAACTCTTTGGGCAACAAATTCTCATCCACAACACTTTGTGGTGCCTGCTCATTTTCCATCGAAGCCTTAGTGTTATCATCATCTTGAACTTCTTCAAGATGAATTTTACTCCCACTAGTATTTCTAGAAATAAATTCTCTTTCTAGAAAGACTGCAACAAACACCTTGCCAAGTGTGGGATTGTAAAAGTAATATCCCTTAGTTTCCTTGGGATATCCTACAAAATAACACTTATCCGATTTGGGTCCTAGTTTATCCGAGACTTGACGCCTAACGTAAGCTTCACAACCCCAAATCTTTATAAAAGACATTTTGGGACTCTTCCATCCATATCGTATATGGTGTCTTTTCTACGGCTTTTGATGGAACGCGATTAAGTGTGAAAGCGGCTGTCTCTAGAGCTAAACCCCAAAAGGAAGTAGGTAGATCAGTCTGGCTCATCATTGATCGTACCATATCTAATAGAGTACGATTTCTCCTCTCAGATACACCATTCCATTGTGGTGTTCCAGGTGGAGTGAGTTGGGATATTATCCCACACTCAGCCAGGTGATCACGAAACTCTTGACTAAGGTATTCACCACCTTGATCCGATCAAGTAGCTTAGCTTACACGCTAAGTTGGTTTTGTACTTCATTCTTGAATTCGAACTTTTCAAAGGATTCGACTTATGTCTCATCAAATATAAGTAGCCAAATCTACTCATATCATCGCTGAAAGTAATAAAGTACTTATAGCCTCCTCTGCTTCGACATTGAAAGGGCCACATACATCGATATGTATGAGTCCTAACAAATCCGTCGCTCTCTCGCCATGTCCACTAAATGGAGTTTTAGTCATCTTTCCTAAAGACAAGACTCGCATACCTCATATGATTCAAAATCAAATGAGTCCAATAATCCATCTTTATGGAGTTGGGATATGCGTTTCATTTATGTGACCTAGGCGACAAAGTGCGAGAGATATGTCCGGGTTCAAATCATTCGATTTGAACCGCTTGGTATTTACGTTATAAATTGGGTTATCTAAATCTAGAACATAGAGACCATTCATAAGTGGTGCATTACAATAGAACATTTCATTTAAATAAATGGAACAACATTTGTCCTTTATTATAAAAGAAAAAGTTTTCTTGTCTAAACAAGATACGTAAATTATGTTCTTTGTTAATGCGGTACATAGAAGCACTCCTCTAGTTCTAAGATAAGCCCAAAGGGCAAAGACAAAGAATATGTTCCTACCTACAAAGAAGAACTTTTGCGCCATTGCCTACTCAGAGGTCCACTTCACCCTTTGCCATTATTCTACTATTTCTCACCCTCGCACATTAGTACAAATGTGAGATGCACATCCGATCTAATACCCATGTAGAAGAAATAGATAGATTAACTTCTATAACTGTATACCGAGGCGAAGTCCCACTTCTCTTGTTCTTTACTTCTCAAGGTAGACTTTCATAGCCTGCCCAAAGGTCCACCTCACCGCAATGGAGCGCCCCTTCCTTAGGTACTTTACCTTTACCCTTTGAAGTGGATGAATTGGCCTTGCCTTTGGCTTGGTCTTACCCTTGCCTTTGCGCTACCTTTGTCCTTCTTGACCATTAGTACATTACTAACTTTCTTCTTGAGATTTGGTTCGTGATTCTCAACATGCCGAGAATCTCGCAAAGGTTTATCAATTTCATTCATGTTATAATTCATGATTTAATTGATTGTATACTTGAACGATTGCAGGATAACATCATTGCCAATTCTTGGCTCTGGAAAACCTAGTCTTCAAGGTTCTCAACGCATCTAATCATTTTGAGTACGTGAGTTCCTACAGTGTTCCTTCTGCATCTTGCATGCAAAAAGAGCCTTAGACACTTCAAAACGCTGTGCCTAGCTTGTCCTTGATATAGTTGTTTCAAATGCTCAACCATATCATAGGCATCCATGTTCTCATGTTGCTTCAAGCTCGAGTTCATGGTGGCAAGCATAAGGCATGACACATCTAATGCGTCCATCTTGATGCTTCTTATAAGCATCCTTTTCAAAGACGAGTGGCCGTAGGGCGGGTATTTCAGGGTAGCTCGCTCTAGGACATATAGTTTGCGTTCTGCTTGAGGATAATCCTCAAGTTCCTATACTACCAAGAAAATTTGCTCCATTGAGCTTGTCCTTCTCAAGGACAGATCGCAAGTTGAGGGGTGTGTCGTGTTAGATGACATGGTGATCTACAACATTAAAATGCAAAGTTAAGTATCATACCTAAATCATTTAATTAGGCCTTTAATTAAATGAGGCTCCCACTAAATTCTCATAGCTACTATTTAGCTATAAATTTATATGGGATAAAGATCCACATCATAATTGCCTTGAGTTAGCTTTGGCTAATCGCCCAAGACGTAGTATAATTAGGTAGGCAATCTTGCCAATTACATCTGATGTAACTCTTTAATAGCTTTGTTAAGTTTTAGATTAGTTTAGTGTTTATTCCTAAACCAGCCTTAGTCGTGGCGAGGCAATGTGGGCCTTCTTGGATATCGAGCAACGACCACTTCTAAGACAAAGCCGATGTTCGAAATCACACAAAACTAATGTTAACACTTATGTTCAAAGCTAATATATGCCTCTACTTTCTTAACCAATTAAGAAAACACTTAATTAAGTCTTAACTAAGACTGATAGGACATCACGATTGTCCACTCGCACCCCTCCAAGATAAAATGCATTGCTTTGCTTTGGCAAACCCAATAACAAATGATCGAGGAAGTAGTGAGTACCAACTTTGGTAGGCATATAGTTTAGACTTATTAAGAAATAAACATGTATCATATACATATTAGCATACATCACATATAAGCTAAACTAATCATGCATCACATACAAGCTAAACTAACATGCATCACATACATATTAAACTAACGTGTCATGGTTATGGCCCTTATTCTACAATCTTCTCAAGCCAATGAAAAGATTGATTGGTCAACCTAGGGATAGCATCTTCTCCTAAGTGCTTCCTTTTGGTTGTCTTGTGTGTTGACTTCCTCCTTGTAACCTCATCTTCCAATGGACCCTCCATCCTTGTTTTGTACATTACAAAAGGAGAATTACTCGAGTTACATTCGAGTCTAAAACTAATTTTACAACAAGAATATTAGGAGAAAGGCACGACACGCAGGCCGTATTAAGAATTACAACACACAATCACAAACTTTTGGGACTAGGCCATAACCATGCACCATGTCATTTTAACTTTTAAAAGACATTGGATATTTTATTATGTTTGAAAATTTGCTAATGCAATTATCAACTCATAATAAAATTTATCCTACTTCTATATCACATATAAAATAGAGAAAACCTATTTTTATACGATCTTTCGCAAGTGGCTCTGATACCACTGTAGGGATATCTCGTATGCCAAATGGCATATGCGCAACGGAAAATAGGATCCCTTCCAAGTGATCCATGCGAAAGCAAACTCGTATAAAATAAATTTCTCTAAACCTAACCTATCTTATATTAGAGGATTTCCTTTGTTGCGTGCCCTTGTTAATGAGGCTTATTCGTTTTGTTTGTTGGATCTTTAGCACGCTCAAGTGTCCGTGCTCTATCGTATCCACACGAGCACGCTCTTGTCTCACAAAAGGAAAACTAGAAGAGCTCTCCTTTACTTCTTGCTAGAGAAGTCCCTAAAGGAGAGGAAGAGAGGGAAAAGGAGAAAGGAAGAAGAAGACTCCTCTTCTTGCTAGCCTACACTCACAAACCCACACAACTAAAGCTTCCACCAAGCTTTCTCACAACCACAACACCAAAACTCCCTATGGCCGCCACTCCATGGAGCCTTTTATAGGTTGGAAAACCCGTCCACCTCCTTCACATTCAATGCAATCCATTGCATTGAGACACACTCAAAAAGGATTTGGCTTCCTTGTTTGGCCGGCCACTTAAGGAGACAAAACCATTTTGTTTCCTTCCACCTTAACTAGCTTAGGTGGATGCTTAGGTGGCATGCTTATGTGGCATGCTTATGTGGCATTCTTATGTGGCATTCATGCATGTTGAATTAATCTTATTAATTCAATTAAGCTTATGTTATCATATTGAATTAATCTTATTAATTCAATTAAGCTTATGTTATCATATTGAATTAATCTTATTAAATCAATAAGGTAACATATTGAATTAATCTCATTAAATCAATTAGCTAAAATTATTAAGCTTAAAGTCCAAAACCATTTTGTACTTAAGCTTATTCCCATATTATTCTAGTCAAACTAGAATACTCTAATTCCTCTAATTATCATGCTCTTTGTGTGTGTGACCTTATAGGCTCTCATAACGCTGGCAAAGTGGACCTAAACTCTTTTAGATACACAAGCAATGAGCGGCATCTAGCAATACATCATTGCTACCCAAGTTACGAGATAAGTCAAGATCCGACTAACCTTTCCGTGACTACTATAATATATGACCGTGTCCTTCTATCCTTGATATCAGATTGATCAATGAGGCATAGACCGTGTCATCCTCGATCAATCTATGTGTTTCTTGATCCCTGAGTAAACTAACTCAAACAAATGAGCTCAATATCTCATATTGACTCATTCGAGCATGGCCATGCGTTTTAGTAGTTCTACTCAATCAAGGGGCCCACCGATATCACTCCTGTCATATGGAAGGGATAGATCCCATCTACATCACTCACATCCCTCCGCATAATTTGTTACATACCCAGTAATCGCCTTTATGGTCCACCCTGTTACGGGTGACGTTTGACGATACCAAAGTACATAACTCCTTATGTAGGGAACCATAGTGACTTCAGGTCTAAGGACTATTCATACCAATAGTCACATGAAAAAGTTTATGACACTCATATAACGATCCATGAAACTTTCTCATGGCGGGTCAGTTCAGTATATATTCTCCAATATATACCCATGTGTCAACTTGATATCATATATCCATGACTTGTGAGATCAAGTCATCAATTGACCTACATGCTAGTCTTTATGTATTAATATTGCCCTTGCATATTAATACTCGACTAGGAACATTTAGGAAAGTGTTCTCTACAGCCTCTCATAATCAATTCTGCCAATTGATGTGCTGTAGATAAGAACCTACTTTTCTAGGGCATTATTATATTTAAATTAGCTGGCACAAGCAAGATGTAAATATAATAACCAATCCTTTGCCTTTATAGAATATGATACAAAATGTTCCCTATTCAACCATCACATGATTGGTTCTAGGGCTTTAACTAACAGAGTCAGCAACAAGCTATGGGCACAGAGCTTCGGCTCAGTATAACATTTCATCCGTAGATAGACAGACAATCAGAGCGTACCATTCAGACATTGAAGGATCTATTAAGATCTTGTGTCCTGGATTATGGAGGTAGTTGGGAGAACTACATTCCTTTAGTGGAATTTGACTATAAGAATAGTTATCCCTCCTCCATTCAGATGAATTCTTCTGAGGCCCAATACGGTAGACCTTGTAGATCTCCTGTGTACTAGGAGGAAGTCAGGGAATGACAGCTGTTGGGGGCCACAGAGTATCCAACATGATGCAGAGTTGGTGCACGTCAGCGGATGAGAGTTATTAGGGGTTCTGATTCTACCTCGGTCTAAGGCGACCTATGAGGAGATTTCGGTGCAAATATTTGGTCGCAAGGAGTGACAGTATTGAGACGAAAGTCATTCAACTCGTAAAGGTTAGATGACAACATCATACCAATGAGGAGGCAATGTGGGAGCTATAAGATACTATTCGAGCTCAATACCCTCATCTGTTTACCAGAGGTATGTGGTCATTTCGGAGATTTCTGGTATTGGTTCTTACATTTAAGTACGAAATTTGGGGACCAAATTTTAATAAGTGGGGGAGAATGTAAAATACCACAGAAAATTTTTTTTTTTGGACTATAATTAATACCTAATCTAGGTATTAATTAAACGGGTTAATCAAACCTAGGTGGGGTCTTATAGGGTAAGAACCCAATAAGCCCAACCCGTTAAATTCGACGACCCGCTAAACCATTTACTCTTCCGTTCCTCGCCGACTTCTCCCCGAGCGTTTCCATCCGTTTCATTTCCTCCACCGCACCTTTTCTTCTTTCCCTCCCCAATCGCGTTGCCCTTCCTGTCGAGAGACCTTTGTCGTCTCGTCTCCGCCAGTTGCCGCTGCGCCGTCGCCCCGAGCCCTCAAGTGCCAGCCTCCTTAAGTGGGCGATCCGACGACGGCGCCACCCTAGCTGGTTGCTCCTATAGTTGGTCAATCGATTTCCTTCCTCTTCGCCACTGACGCTGCAACCTTGCTCGATGCCGCCTCAACACGGTCGCCCCTGCCAGAGATCTTCACCGACAGCCAGATCCAGCCGCCACCTCCTTATCGTGCTCCGTTGATCCAGACGGCGGTGAGCACTGTCGACCTCTTCCTTGCTGTGGACCGCCACTGGAAATTAGTTGGTGTCGGCGAACAGGGGATAGAAGAAGGTCACTGTCGATTCTGTGGGCTTCTCCGTCGATGGTCACCGGAGATAGTGATTTGGGAGTTGGTGAATAGAGGAAGGGGTGGCTGCCGATGGAGTCTAGGGCTAGTAAGTTGATCTATCCTCCTTCTTTTAGCTGTAAAAGCTAGGTTTTGGGGCTGTGAGTGTGTTGTTGGGTGGTGTTCCTTTCGGTGAAGGGATGTGAAGTTATGGGAGTTCTTGGTGAGAGTTTGGGAGTCGTCACGATCATTTGTGATGATCGGGATGTTGCTGTGAATAAGGTTTGTTAGGGGTTGTTGGAGGGGGTGAAGTGGTGCCGACAGTGTTAGAAGGGGCTGTGAGGGATATGGGTGCGGATGTGAAGTTGTAGAGACCCATGTCAATGGCGATGGCTAGGTTGTATGGTTGGACGATAAGCTTGAGAGAGCAGACTCACTATTTTGAGCAATCGGTAGTCGAAGCCGGGGTGACCTATGAAGTTGTTAGATAGCTGATTGGATTGTGATCTATACGATTGGTGGAAAACTTGGTGGAATTTTCAGAAGACAATCTGTACATATGTAGGATATGTAATCTAGATTTTATCGAGCATTTGATTAATTGATTTGTGTAAGGGATCAACTTAGAATTCCATTTGATAGTGGATCGTATCATTGAACTTAATCATAATGTTTGATATGTGCAGGACGTGCATACGAGACAGGACCGCGACCGTGAAGATTATTGTCACGAGCTTCTTATCAGGTGGGTAATTTCCTACCTGGTCCGGGTAGATGTATTGCATTCAGATTAAGTCATAGATATGAGCATGTTAGGTGTTCATATTACCTTGATCCTGCTCTTATTATCGTATGCTTGAACTTATCGTTGGATATATTTATGCTCAATTGTTGATATCACATATACCCTATCATGATTTAGGAGTTATAGATGTGATGTAAATTGGCCTAGATGTTTAGTAGGGTGTAAATGTCAGTACGGGTGATGACCCAATTTATAAATTGGCAAAAAGGTCATCTGTGGGTATGTAATGCCCTAAATGTAGGATTTATTTTCAATACCCGTATGTTGCATACTTGTTACCAACCATGTGTTGGGTAATGGTAAGGTGAAAGGTGATTAGTGTGTCGCTACGGACCGGTGGTCCTAGTTTGATATGATTAGTCGAGTATAACTCTCTATCGGATAGAGAGTGCGTTGATCAGTTGAGTACGACTCTCTATTAGAGAGAGAGTTATGATCAGTCGAGTACGACTCTCTATTGGAGAGAGAGTTATGATCAGTCGAGTACGACTCTCTACAGGATAGAGAGTGCGTCGATCAGTTGAGTACGACTCTCTATTGGATAGAGAGTTATGATCAGTTGAATACGACTCTCTATAGGATAGAGAGTTTGTCGATCTGATGAGTACAACTCTCTACAGGATAGAGAGTATTGATTAGATGGGTATGACTCTTTGCTGAACAGAGAGTCTGTGGTAGATGGCTGTACGTGTGACAGCATACACATGTCATTTGCATGCATTCTGACGACATAGTCTCCCTTGGGGTTGAGAGAGTCGTCAGTCATCTTGCCTCCCAGAGCACTCCCCGAGGAGTAACTGGTGTGAGGGCAGAGCATCTGTTGTGCCGCACTCTACCACTATAGACGGTGGTAGTTGGAGTTGCGTGCAGTTGTCCTGGGTGCGTGGTACTCGACCACTCATTGGTAGTGTTAGTCGGAGTGGCCAGCAGCAGGGACCCCCGTTGTGTAGCGAGCTCTTTACGCTCATATGCTACTTGATCATACTGCCCACTCGGCCACTCTATAGCAGTGGTTGGTGTGAGTTGGGACAGTTGTCATGTCGTGCCACCTAGGCCACACTGGGGTCGTGGTAGCGAGTAGGGGTGAGCAGGCATGACCATGCATGCTGCATTGCCGTATCTGATGGCACTTTGCATATTACCATATATAGATACATATATGTATGTATATATATATATATATATATATATATATATATATATTGTTGTGTGAGATTTATATATATATATATATATATATATATATATATATATATATATATATATATATATATATATGATTATTGTGATGTTGCATTTAATTGTACTATGCTTGCTGCATTTGGGTGTACATCATATTCATGCATGTTTCTTGCATTTGTTATACGATTGTTATCGTATGGGTAAGTTGATCTACTCTTCATGTTTTATATATATATATATATATATATATATATATATATATATATTTGATATATGTTCAGGTTGGATCAGAGTAGCGTGACAGACTGCAGGTATGTCTGCATTTTTATGTTGTTTATTTGGTTAGTCGGTATATGCTTGTATTTATATACTATGTTGATATACCTGTTGTACCTCTGGAGTATGTTGTTGAAAATACATGTGATATGACATATATATATGTTTTTCTATTACCTGCTGAGTTTTACTCACCACCCCCCACGGACCCTGGGTTTTCTGTCGCCCAGGTAACAGGTAGAAGACTTCGTGACGGCTTGGAGCACCGCCAACTGACATCGTCTCATCTCACCTCCGAGGCTCCCGTGTGTATTTTGGCTTTCCGTCCGTTGTGTATTGTATTTTGGATTTTTCGTAATGTACATGTTGTATATTCGGATTTTTATCGAAGTTTTGTATTGTTGTGATGTGTTAGTCATACCGGTATGCATGTGTAGGATTGTATTGTTGTTGTATCATTTCCGCTGTGTGTAGTTGTTTTGATATATATATACTGTTGTGGTTTGGTATATTTTTATATATTGTTGTCATTGTGGGCCTACGGGCCTTGTATTAACCTGAAATGTTGCCACGTACAGGGGAGATGCCGTCCGTTTGATTTTTGGCTCAGCATGCTCTCGGGGCGTGACAGACACCAATATTAGCAGCTTTTTGAAAATATGCACTACAAAATCGCATTCTTTCTTCTGCGATATAACACTCAGCTATTCAACCCTCTGGCCTTGCTCGGTTCTTCATGTACCCTTTAAGTATTTTCATAAATCTAAATAAAAAATCACAATCAAGAGTTATTGATAGTAAAATATATTCTATTGTATAATATTTATTACCTTTCAAATGGATACATCCAACGGAAGTGGACTGGTCCACATAAGCGAGCCTCCCTTGCTAAATGCATTGTCAAATGACCCGAAATGGTAAAGAAAGCAGGTGGAAAATACCTTTCTAGCATGCATAGAGTTTCAGCAATATTTTCCTCGAGTTGTTCTAAACGGTTTCTGTCTAACACCCTTTGACATAATTCATTGTAAAATGCACAAAGCATAAATAGAGCATTGCGTGGACCTTTTGGTAAAAGATTTCTCAATGCAACTGAAAGCAATTGTTGCATTAGAACATGACAATCATGAGATTTCAGGCCAATAAGCTTACACTCTTCTATAGAAACACAATTACCAATATTTGAGCTGTAGCCATCTGGTAACTTTATTTTCTTCAACCTAGAGCAAAATATATCCATTTATTTTTTAGACAATGTGTAAGGTGCAGCAGGTAAGTGATACATGTTTTCTCCTTTTTTTTTAGGATGTAATTCTTCTCTAATTTTTAAGTGCATCAAATCTTTGCGGGCATTAACACCATCTTTGATTTTTTTCTTTACATTTAATAATGTGCCTATGACATTCTCGCAAATATTCTTTTCAACATGCATCACATCTAAATTATGACGCAACAAGAGCCCCTACAAGTAAACATCAACACATTTTAGAGTATTAGTTCAATAATATAACAAATTCATTGAAAGATAATGAATATAGTCAAATAACTTACACTCCAATATGGCAAATTGAAAAAGATGGACTTCTTCTTCCACATTTGAACTGGTTGTTGTACCTTTTTTGAATTTTCATACTTCTTCCTCTTTTGCTTTGTAGTGTTGGTAGTCTCACCCTTTTGTTTTTTCCCCCAATCATTTTCCATGTCTTTCACTGCATTAAGAATTTCTAACCCATTCAAAGGTTTAGGTTTCCCTTTTCTCTCTTTTTTCCCATTAAACCACTTCTTTTTTTCTCGAAATGGATGATTAGGAGCAAGGAATCTCCTATGACCCAAGTATGAAAACTTTCTACTGTATTTAAGCCACATAGAACATATGTCTTTACCACATATCGGACAACCAAATTTACCTTTTGTGACACATCCAGCTAGGTTTCCATAAGCTGGAAAATCATTGATAGTCCACATCAAAATAGCCTTAAGATTGAACACTGACTTACTAAATGCAATACCTCCACACCTGTGTCCCACAACTCTTTCAATTCCTCCACAAGGGGTTCTAAGTAAACATCTATATCATTTCCTGGTTGCTTTGGCCCTGGAATCAGTAATGTTAGCATAAGATTTTCCTTCGCCATGCACATCAATGGAGGAAGGTTGTAATTAACCAAAATAACCGTCCAACAACTATATCTTGAACTAAGGTCACCAAAAGGATTGAATCCATCTGTTGCAAGACAAGGTGTAGATTTCTAGGATCTGATGCAAAAGTTGGTCACTTATGATTTATTGTATCCCAAGCTACTGAATCAACTGGATGGCACATCATATGATCTTGACTTTTGTGGTTAGAGTGCCAAATCAAGTCTTCAACCTTTTCTTCTAATTTAAACATCCTTTTCAATCTAGGTATTAGAGGAAAATACCGAAGCACCTTTTCTGGAACTCCTTTACGAACTTTAATAGAGATTTTGTCAACCTTCCATCTTGAGGAACCACACTTTGGGCATGAGTCCAAATCTTTAAGTTGCTTTCTAAATAGACAACAATCGTTCGGGAATCTTCTCATATCCTAAATCAAATGGTTTCAACAACTTTCTCATTGAGTAAACATTTTTTGGAAGTGTATTTTTTTCTGGAAGTATGCCACCTAAAATCTTAAGAAGCTCATTGAAACTATTATCACTGTGACCATTAGTAAACTTATAATTGTATAATGTGACAACTGCTGATAACTTTGTGTAAGTTGTACAATCAGGGAAGAGAGGAGTTTCTGCATCTTCTAATAAATCAACAAACTCATAGTCTTTTGTCTCAGGCATAGTGTGGCCAACCTCTTCTTCCGCCACAAAGACATCTCTATACAAGTGATATGCCTCTCTACTTTCATCCTTTTCTTCTTGAACTCTTCTTGAACTACCTTCACTTTGAAATTGTGATGTATAAGTTTCACCATGGAAGACCCAAATAGTGTAAGAAGGATCTATCCCTTTCATAATTAAGTGGTCGTACACTTGGTCAAATTTCATATATTTCTTATTTTGACAATGCTTGCAAGGATATAAAATTACTTCGCGTGTTTTGACATAGTTCCTAGCTTGTGCAAGAAATTTTTGAACCCCTTCTTCATATTCCGGTACAAGCCTTGAAGGCAAATGCATTCAATCCTTATCCATTGTGTAAATCACCAAAACCCTAAAATGTAAGTTATTCTTATTTTTGGTAATTATATTAAAGTATGTATAGTTGAACATGAGAAAATATATCTAAAATTGACAACTTTCTAAACTTCATATAGTGCTCTTCGGATAAAAGTGCATAATAATAAACCATTGACGTATATTAAACATTAACTAATAAGGTTATCACTCTGATATATATCTTGAACTAAGGTTGTCATTTTGATCTATATCTTGATTATAAGACCTTTACAAGCTAAATAAAAATAATATCTATATCCTAGATTAAAACTTACAAACCTTATTAATTTTTCACAACTTAATTAGGGTTGCTATGCAAAATTGAATATTATATTGGTCTACTGTATAGATCGAGAAGTATAATGCACAAGTAGCATGTATTTCAGAATAGTATAGAAAATGAGGAAATGTTGATGTGTCATAAACAAGAGGGTTCATGTAAAAAAACACGAGGCAAAAAGTAAGATTTTTCCCATATATAATAAAAGTATTAATAGGAAAATTCAGGAAAAACACTAATATAATTGAATAAAATTATTTTTATAATGAAAACATACTCCTTAGAAAGTCAATTATAAAGTAGCACATCCAATCGTTTTCGTTACTCTCCTTCTATAGCTAAAACGCTGAACCACGTCCTAATTAAACAATAACAGATAAGGAATAGGGTGCCAACTAGCTCACTCAGTTGGTAAGGGCCTTTGAAAATTTTTGCAAATGTCTTAATTTTAAAATCTTCCTTCACTCAAATGTGAGTGTTCGAGGAAAAAGAACAGACCTGCGAGTAAAAGTTCAAAGCTTTAGCGTATTGTCCTTTGGTACATCACTCAGTTCCCTTCTGCTTCGAGTCCAAGGCAGTTTCCTTATTCTTCCAACAGAGTGCCAGCTCAGGATATGTCAACTCCCTAATAACCTAAACGAAGGAATTAATAGACTTAAAATCAAAATATTTCACGAGACAAATGAGGATGCTAAAATTACACGAAACTGAGGCGAAGAGCGTAAGAAGTCAAGAATCAAAGAAGAAGAGAGATGTACTTGCCGACGAGGAGATGCACTCACCAACGAGAAGCGACGACGATGTTGGATCGAAAGTGTCGCTAGAGGGGGGGGTGAATAGCGATACGATGTCGTTAAAAAACTTTTGCAATAAGTAAAAAGCAAGTAGAGAGTGCACAGCGGAAATATAAAGTAGACAAGATATTTTTACGTGGTTCACAATCTTTCGATTGCTAATCCACGGCCCTAGTGATCCTTGATCACGTACGGAGGGAAATTCACTAAAACCACTCCTCTTCGTTGGAAGTAGGAGCAACGATTACAAAAAGAAATCAAGGCAAAGGGACACTCCCCCTTTCCTTGTTACGATTAAAGCACAAAGACAATTTAAAGAAGTAGAACTTAAATAAATATACCGACAACTCTTATAAGTAGAAGATGTAGCTTTCGTTGTCGGCGGCACTTCGTCGTAGCAAATGTGAGTAGTAGTAGCGGCGTTACGACGGCGTGTTGAGAGCTCTTGAATTCTTGTAATTTGCTTGGCTTGAACATGTCTATTTATGGATATTGATCTATGAATTTAGACATAGGTAGTGTCCAAGGTGAGGTTCTTATCCCAACTCAAGGATGAGGTGTTTCATCCAACCACCTTGTGCCACCTCCAACCTTCTTGGGCGCCAACTCAAGGATGAGGTGTTTCATCCAACCACCTTGTGCCACCTCCAACCTCCTTGGGCGCCAACTTGAGGATGAGGTGTTTCATCCAACCACCTTGTGCCACCTCCAACCTCCTTGGGCGCCAACTTGTTGGAGCCATTCAACTTGTGCCACATCATGGGAGCCAACCATCTTGTGCCAACTCACCTTATTTTGGGCGTCCACCACAAGGAAGCTTGGTGATGGTTTGGATGTCCACCTTGATGCCACATCACCCTTTGTACCAAAACACGAGTCAAGTCCAAATTCACCCCCTTGAAATTCGAGCTCTTCTCGAGGCTGGAACTTGACTAGCAGTTGTATGTAGTCAAAGGGTTTTGGACTGCAGTACAAGTTAGCTTAAAATATAAAGTACGATGGTTCTAACCATCGATCTCGACCTAGACCTTCCATTGGAGGTATTGGGTCGGATCTCACGCTTAACGACCTTGCTTCGCTTTCACACGAGCTTACCTTGTAGCCTCGCTTCCGGTCTTCACCCGAGTACCTCGGCTTCCTCCGAAGTCCGTCTGGCGTTGCCCGACCACCTCGGTTCCCACCGGGTGTCGCAGACCTTCCGCTCAACTTTAGCATTTCTGCACACTTAATTGAGCTCGTAAGATAACAAATATACCCTTAACTATTGAGCCTTTTGCCATAATCAAAATACGGTTCGACTTTGGTGCCCACTTGCACCAACAATCTCCCCCTTGATTCATGGCAAACCACACAAAGTTAAGGAAAAATTAAGCATAAAAGAAGCTAGCATAATGATTAAGCATGAATGAGCTAGCATAAAGATTAAATATGAATGAGCTAGCATAATGATTAAGCATGAATGAGCTAGCATAAAGATTAAATATGAATGAGCTAGCATAAAGATTAAATATGAATGAGCTAGCATAAAGATTAAGCATGAGTGAGCTAGCATAAAGATTAAGCATGAGTGAGAAATATTATTGTTTCAAGTTCTCCCCTTTGAGGTAACCTCCCCCTTGACCGAAGGTGAGTTCTTGAAAAATAATTTTACTCCCTTAATAGTTGCTTAAGTAATCGGAATTACTTAATATAAAAGGTAATAATTTTGTTTACTTTCTTCCCTTTAATTTTGGTTAATTTTGGTTACTTTTGTGACTTTCTCCCCTTTTGCCTTAACTCAAAAGTTTGTAAATATATTTTAGGGTTTGTAAGTCCAAGCAAGTTCCCAATATGATTTCTAAGGTAAGACTTAGGCTAATTTCATAAAAAGAAGCAAAAATAGAGTACATATATAGAAAAATTTAAATCCTACTCTATTACGCACATACCTAACTTTTAATGTTGTTAAAGATTAAGCTAAAGTCTTGGAGAGTGTGCTTCATCCACAGGAGCTGAGAAACACACTCACCCATCGCAACGTATTCAGACCGGTGGTAGATAAGGCAACGCAATCGCTTCCTCGCACCAACTCTCACTAGACTCGGTAGAGGATTTGACAACAACCACTCGTGCTCTTTCTATCGAGTTTACTACCGGCATAGTCGGAGTCGGAGTAGCCGATTAGATTAAACTCGGTAGATCTAGGGTACCAAATACCTACGTTTAGCGTGCCCTTTAGATATCTAAGGATACGCTTGACTAGGGTTAGGTGAGACTCCTTGGCACAGGTTTGTAACCTTGCGCACATACTTACCGCGAATAAAATGCCGGCTCGCGGTTAAGTATAGGAGACTTCCTATTGCGCTCCTATAGTATTTTAGGTCAACGGGTTTTCCTTCTACATCTTCGTTTATATTAACATTAGTTGCCATAGGTGTATTGATTATTTTAGCATCTTGCATTCCAAATCGATTTATTAAGTCCTTAGTATATTTTTATTGATGTAAATATATTCCATCTTTAGTTTGTTTAATTTGTAAACCTAAGAAAAAACTTAACTCTCCCACTAAATTCATTTCAAAAATGCTGACTTGACATCCATTTGAAACAATTTAAAACCTCGATGTGCAGCATATGCTAACAACATTCGAATGGACTCTAGTCCGCTCAGGCGTAGGTCTCATCGTAATCTAAACCTTCGACTTGACTAAACCCTTTTGCGACTAACCTAGCTTTATTTCTAACTACTTCACCTTTATCATCAAGTTTATTTCGAAATACCCACCTTGTTCCAATAATTGATTTTTCTTTAGGTGGTGGTACTAATTCCCAGACTTCATTTCTAGTGAATTGAGCTAGCTCTTCTTGCATAGCAATAATCCAGTCGGGATCAAGAAGTGCTTGTTCAATAGTTTTGGGTTCGATTTTGGAAATTAACGAGATTTGACTAAGGTTTCGATATGAAGCTCTAGTTCGAACCCCTAAATTTGGATCACCTATAACTTGATTGATAGGATGATTTGTTTGAGTCTTAGTGTGACTCGGGTTAGGGTCATCTATCACTTGGTCGATAGGATGACTTGGGTGAGTTCTAGTTTGACTTGGGTTAGAGTCATCTATCACTTGGTCGATAGGATGACTTGGGTTAGGACGAGATTCAAGTTCAAGATCAGAGTCGGGTTCACTATAAGTTGATTTGCTAGTTGGTTTTGTTAAGGATTGAACGGGTTCGTGTCCTTCGTTGAAAACTATATTAATGGTTTCTTCGACTCTTATGTGTAGGATCAATGGAATTACTAAAGGGTTGTTTGTAAGTTTTTAAACCTAAATCATCTCACCAATATCTACATGATCAAAACATGTTATTCCTATGTGTTACTGTGAGATGACTTTCAATTTTACTTGATTAATTTTAATGAATTTAAATTAACCAACATTAGGTTAGATTCGGATTTAGTCTAAGCTCATCAAGTAATCTTTTCAAGAGATTAGCTTCCAGGTCGTGGCGAGGCATAGAGGCCTTCTTTGATCGGAACAACGACCACTTCCTTAGACAAAGCTAATTTCAAGAAATTGATAACTCGACTTACTTGAGACTACATCTTGGTCTAACTAGTTATTTTTGAAAAGAGGCTCCCCGAGGCTCAATCTTTTCGTAGGATTTTAGTTGATTTATTTTTGAAAAGAGGCTCCCCGAGGCTCAATCTTTTCGCAGGATTTTAGTTGGTTATGAGTCCTATCTAACCATTCTAAAAATAAAGGAAAAACTAAGCATGCAATTTCTAAGACTTAACAAAAATACATTTTGTATTGGCTCCCCCTGGACCATTGAATCGAGTGGGTCTATTCACATAGTGAATTTGGTCCTTGGGAACCCAATACATGTTAGATCCTAAAGTTGAAATCAAAGTGATCTTAGGGACCCATGCTTGGACATTTTTCTTATGTTGGTTTACTATAGACATATATGACTTATTGGTTGTATTTGAGTTAAACCCGAGTCCGACCTTGTTGTACACGGCCCTTTGTGATCCAAGTAAGAGGTCAAGTCCCTTGGATCCCAAAGTGAACCTTTCCAACGTGTTCCTAAGGTTTTCGACTTGTGTTTTCAAAAGCGAGTTCTCAACTTCAAGCTTTTCAACTTGAGTTGAGTCCTCCTCTTGAATACGAGTAGTCGAAGAGGTTAGGGAGACCTCATGTTTGAGGAGGTTAACCTCCTCAATTAGGGTCTCGACCTTGGACTCGGACTTAGCTAGTTTCTTATTTAAAAATTTAATTGCACCATACAAAGTATTAAGTAACGACCGACTTACCCTTAATGATTCTTTTGAACCAGATACGGATCCGTGGCTTGTCTTGAATGGAAGCTCATCATCGGATTCGGACTCGGACTCTTCTTGGTTTGAGTCGTGCTGGTCGGCTTAGCCATTAGAGCTTGGATATCGCCTTCTTCCTCCGGGGTGGCTTGCTTGGGGCTTCTTCTTCTTGGAACCTGAACTAACGCAATACTCTTCTCGGCTGGACCACGTTAGTTTGCTCATGTAATTCAAGTTCAAAAACAATTCGTCTAACCTAATTTTAGAAAGGTCCTTGGAGACCTTGTAGGCATCGACCATGGATGCCCACAAGGTGGTCCTAGGAAACGAGTTAAGAGAATACCTGATAAGGTCGCGATCCTCGACCTTTTGTCCGATGGCATGGAGTTGGTTGACGATGTCTTGGATACGAGCATGTAGTTGAGTTGCGGTCTCGTTTTCCTGCATTTTCAAGTTATACAATTTATTTAAAAGTAAATCTCTTTTACATACCTTCGTGTCGTCGGTGCCTTCGTGTAGTTCCACTAGCTTGGTCCATAAGTCCTTTGCACTAATGAAGGGGCCGACGCGGTTGAACTCTTCCTTGGACAACCCACATTGCAAGATTTGAGTTGCCTTGGCATCGTCTTCTACTTGTTTTTTCATGGAATTTGACCATTGATCGTAACCCAAAGATTCACCATCTTCATTAGGAAGTGTGAAACCGGTTTGGATTACGATCCACATCTCGATTTGGGTTTTAAGAAAGCATTCCATCCGACCCTTCCAATAAGGAAAGTCATTACCATTGTAAAACGGGGGTCGGGCGGTGCTAAACCCTTCGAGATGGGCCATTTAAAACAAGAAGAAGAACGATTTAAAAGAATCTTGCAAAACACACACGGAAAGAATATTCCAAGACTTTCGCCTTGGATTAGTAGGGAAGTAAAAAGATATATAAAATGTAACTTGCAAAAGAAATAAACAATCAAATGCGAATGTCGCTGAAGTTCCGGAGGACAACCTTACTCGGGATCTAACCCGAAGGACAACCTTATCCGGATCCTAAAGCCTCTAATGCAATTCTATATGTAGGAGAAGATAAGCAAGTGAAATAATTATCAAAAACAGAAATAAATAAATAAAAATCTGTAAAAAGAAAAACAAAGCTAGATTGGTGGTTTCCGAATCTTAGCGCCTTGACTCGATACCAATTGTTGGATCGAAAGTGTCGCTAGAGGGGGTGAATAGCGATACGATGTCGTTAAAAACTTTTGCAATAAGTAAAAGCAAGTAGAGAGTGCACAGTGAAATATAAAGTAGACAAGATATTTTTACGTGGTTCACAATCTTTCGATTGCTAATCCACGGCCCTAGTGATCCTTGATCACGCACGGAGGGCAATTCACTAAAACCACTCCTCTTCGTTGGAAGTAGGAGCAACGATTAAAAAGAAATCAAGGCAAAGGACACTCCCCTTTCCTTGTTACGATTAAAGCACAAAGACAATTTAAAGAAGTAGAACTTAAATAAATATACCGACAACTCTTATAAGTAGAAGATGTAGCTGTGACGCCGTCGTAGCAAATGTGAGTAGTGAGTAGTAAGCGTTCTGACGGCGTGTTGAGAGCTCTTGAATTCTTGTAATTTGCTTGGCTTGAACATGTCTATTTATGGATATTGATCTATGAATTTAGACATAGGTAGTGTCCAAGGTGAGGTTCTTATCCCAACTCAAGGATGAGGTGTTTCATCCAACCACCTTGTGCCACCTCCAACCTTCTTGTGCGCCAACTCAAGGATGAGGTGTTTCATCCAACCACCTTGTGCCACCTCCAACCTCCTTGGGCGCCAACTTGAGGATGAGGTGTTTCATCCAACCACCTTGTGCCACCTCCAACCTCCTTGGGCGCCAACTTGTTGGAGCCATTCAACTTGTGCCACATCATGGGAGCCAACCATCTTGTGCCAACTCACCTTATTTTGGGCGTCCACCACAAGGAAGCTTGGTGATGGTTTGGATGTCCACCTTGATGCCACATCACCCTTTGTACCAAAACACGAGTCAAGTCCAAATTCACCCCCTTGAAATTCGAGCTCTTCTCGAGGCTGGAACTTGACTAGCAGTTGACTGTAGTCAAAGGGTTTTGGACTGCATTACAAGTTAGCTTAAAATATAAAGTACGATGGTTCTAACCATCTGATCTCGACCTAGACCTTCCATTGGAGGTATTGGGTCGGATCTACGCTTAACGACCTTGCTTCGCTTTCACACGAGCTTACCTTGTAGCCTCGCTTCCGGTCTTCACCCGAGTACCTCGGCTTCCTCCGAAGTCCCTCTGGCGTTGCCCGACCACCTCGGTTCCCACCGGGTGTCGCAGACCTTCCGCTCAACTTTAGCATTTCTGCACACTTAATTGAGCTCGTAAGATAACAAATATACCCTTAACTATTGAGCCTTTTGCCATAATCAAAATACCGGTTCGACTTTGGTGCCCACTGCACCAACAGACGACACTTGGAGAGGGTGGCCGACGAGATGTTTGTCAGGCGCGAGAAGAAGTGGAATGGGGACGAGGAGTGGAAGGGACGGCGACGCGAGCGAGAAGAAGTGCGGAGAATAGGGATTTGGGGGAAAAAAATTCGTTGACTTAACTTTATTAAACCTAATATAACTACAGTTCATATTATATATAAAATATATTAATTAAGTATATTTATTACGAAATTAATTAAACGATATTACGAAATTAATTAAACAGCATATAAACCTAATACAAACACCATTGATAAAATATATTATTAATTATATTATATTATATTTTATATATATATAAACTCTTGCAGGAGCACTGTGTTAATAAAGAAGCCTCACATATACGAACACATTTTTTGTTAAAGGGGAAAAGAATAAATATGACTCAACCTATGAAACTTGTAAGAAATTGCCATTCACCTTTTCCTCCAGAAGCTGCCACTGCAACACGCTCACCAGGTCTAAATAGGTTGTTATCCATAATGACTTTATGTATCTCGTCTTCAAAAACAATGTAGAAGCATTCCTTACAGATCTACAAGAAACAAAATGAAATATTCATCAAGTGTATATCATTTTACATATTACGAAATTATATTTTTAGCGGCGTACAATATTATACGCTACGAATAAGTATATATTTAACAGCATACATTAATGCGTGCTGCGATTAGTAGACTTTTAACAGCATATCTTAATGTGCGCTGCGATTAGTAGACTTTTAACGACATACCTTTTAATGTGCGTTGTTATTTGAAAAAATACACTACTATCCGCAGCGCACTTTATTAGGCACGCTGTCAAAACTATTATTAACAGCATGTTGTATATGTGCGCTGTTAATGACGTGCTGCGAAAAGTCATATTTGTTGTAGTGTATGCTTAGAGCATTCAAAATAATAAATAAATACAGACTCCCACTAAATGAGTACTTCATCCATATGAATGACCCCCATATACAACACATGTTCATGAAACACCTTGGGCAGCAACCTCTTAATGAGCGGATCTGCTAGCATTGAGTCTGCTTGAATATGCTCTATTATTATTTGACCACTCTAGACTCTTTCCTTAACCGCCAAGTACTTGATGTCGATGTGATTTGATTTCAATGAGTTGTTGTTCTTGGAATAGAGTTTTGCAGTTTTATTATCAGAGAAAATTTTCAATGGTCTGTCAACACCATCGATGACCTGTAATATTGTGAAAAAATTTCGTAGCCATATCTTATGATTTGATGCTTTATAGTAGGCTATTAATTCTGTCTCCATCGTTGAAGTCGCTATGAGCGTATGTTTGCTACTTTTCCATGATATAGCTCTTTCAGTAAGCATGTAGACAAAATTTGAGGTGGACCTTTGCTATCCAGGCATCCAACAAAATCGGAATTTGAATATCCAATCACCTCCAACTGACTGGATCTCCGATATATAAGCATGAGTTCTTTGATTCTTTGTAGACACCGCATTACCCTTTTTATATCTTTCTAATGCTCTAGTCTAGGGTTACTTAGATACCTACCTAACATTCTAACAATGTATACAATATCCGAACGCGTATAAACTAGAGCATACATGAGACTGTTAGGATTGATGGCATTGCTACAGGGGGGGTGAATAGCGATTTCACTTGTCGCTTGGAATTCATTCGCATTCGTTCGTCTACAAGACTTGTTAGCGCAGCGAAACGGAAACAAATAACGATAGCAAAATATAACAAACACAAATGCACAAGTGAACACAAGGATATAAAGTGATTCGGAACCTAGGGTTCCTGCTCTACGGGTCGAGCTCAAGTGAACTCTATTGATGCACACCACCACTAATAAACCTCTCATTCTCGGAGAACACTCCGGAGGTAGAGAAAACCTCGTATAATAATTCTTACAACAATAAGAACAAGATAAAAGTATACAATTGAAATGCAAAAAAAAAATTATAAGAGTGCTTTTGATTGCTCTTAAAGGTCTGGAATGCAGCAGTAATTCCCCTTCAAAATCTCCCAAAAAATCGCTATAATACCATGACCAAAATCTTCCATTAACTGCTCCTTTTATAACCTATAGATGACTGATTTCGCGCCTAGCAGTCGACTACCAAAAGACACCAGTCGACTGCCCATAGTGTCGTTGTCTCACAACGACTCAATCCATGTTGAAAAAACTCCAATGGATACCCTAGCAGTCGACTGCTATTACCATCAGTCGACTACAACCCGGTAGTCGATTAGTCAGTCGACTACCAAAGCTTATGTGAATGTGTCCATTTAAATCAGTCGACTGCCCATAATGGCAGTCGACTACCAAAGCTTCACTCGAGAAGTTGAAGCTCAGTCGACTGGTCATAATCCCAATCAACTGATGCAAGTTGACTAGGTTGTCAAGTGTCATACACTTGGCCAGTTAACTGGTCCATAACCTCAGTCGATTAATAAATCTCAAACATGAGGTTTAACTCAAGTATGATCTCCTCATACATGATAGACCACTCTTAGCCTAGACCTAAGCCTTCTAGCCACCTCCATCTGCCTCACGTCTATTGGATCCCTCCAAGTCCTCCATGACTTGTTCATCCATACGCTAGCCTTTAGGTGCGTCCATCAGCCATTATCATGCTAACTGGGTTTACTTTGCCAAGGTATATTTGAACTTACACTGCCAAGACAAACGCTTGGACTTTATGCCGCCAAACATTGAACTTATGCTGCCAAGACTATAGCTTGGACTTTACACCGCTAATATCACATCCTTGGATTTCTCAATTGCCAAGTATTCATAATTGGACTTTCACCGCCAAAGTTCACTTGGACTTTATGCCACCAAGACTACACACTTGGACTTATGCTGCCAAGATTATACCTTTGGACTCCCATGCCAAGTACCCATGACTTGGACTTTACCATTACCAAGATCCATGCTTGGACTTTACCATTACCAAGATCCATGCTTGGACTTTCCATGCCAAGACCCATGCTTGGACTTCTCAATTGCCAAGTACCCATGACTTGGACTTTCCACTGTCAAGTACCCATGACTTGAACTTTCCTTGCCAAGTACACATAACTTGGACTTCTCAAATGCCAAGACCATTCTTGGACTTCCCATGACAATCACATTGCCAATTGTTTTGTCAAAATATAAAAATTCTACTCGAGTCAAATTCGAGTCTGGTCAATCGAGACCTAGGCCGATTGCACCAAGAATCTCTCCCTTTTTGATGTTTGACAAAACCTTTGAGTTAGGCTACCTAACTCAAGCCATCAATTCTCTCCTTTTTTGACATACATCAAAAAGTCTCTCTCCAAGGGTATCAATGTCTCATATAACAATGAGATCTTATATTCTTCCCCTTGGTCCAAAAATATTTAGGATGCCTTCACTCTTCCTAGTGATAAATCACATATCACTAAATGAGAGACAATCCTTACTATTCTCCAACTCTCCCCCTTTGAGGAAAAACTCATCCATTATCCCTTGATGGATAACCTCCCCCTAAAGATTTGCTCTCCCTTGATCATTGTACCAACAATGCCCTTGGAGAGTTCTTAAGCCAATAGGAACACTAGACCATCAAAATTAAGTGCAAAAGTTCAAACTTGAACTTTCACGCACATTAAAATTTGATCCTCCACCCAAAGCAACTCTCTTAATCCATTTCCAATGGATTTTCACCCTTCCAATGCTTTCCAAAGTATATCCTAGGGTTAGGAGACATTAGGGTACCTAGGGATGGCTGAAAATGGGCTAAACAAACCTTTTTTACCCGAAATCAACCTAGCAATTGACTTGATCAGGAATCAATTGATTGCCATCAACATCAGTCGACTGCCATCTGATTTCCAGAAATTAAATTTGCAGAAACGGATTTTGAAAAAGTATAAGTAAATATACGTATTTTGAAAAATCTTAAAAATTTATTCGTACATTACTTACATGAAATATGATGGGCGAAAAATAGTTTTAAATTAAAATACCCATTAAATTATGAGATTGATACAAAGTTTAAAACCATTGATTACTTCAATGTTTTAAGCCAACTTTGTATCAACTTCATCAATGGTGATAACTATCAAAAGATAAACTTCACCAAGATTTTTCAAAATGATTTTAAAGCCTCATATTGGACCATTATCTATGGGCTCAATGCACATGAGTTGCACATTAGCTTTCCCCATAATCCATCATTATTATTTAATGAGTTCTAAGTTCATTATGATGTACTAAATAAGTGTTGGGATGTATACTGAAAAGTCTATTCTTTGTATGAATATCTTTATTTTTGAAATAAGAATCACATGATCATTGTTTGCATATTTATGGTTATGCATATTGTCTGATACATTACATTGTAGATAACATGATGTGTGGTGTCACATGGAAGATCATGTTATCAGTTCCTTGTAGAGTATATGTAACGACCTTGCCCCTATTGGCACCTGGCCCCTATTGGCGGAATTCGGCGACCCCTATTGGTCGACGACCGTCGCCCCTGTTGGCCCGTCGTTACACACTTGGTCTTCCCACCCCTGGAAGTGGGTTTTTTCCTTCCCCAGGATTCGAACTCTAGACCTCCAGGTTAAGTACTAAAGTTTATGAATTCTGGTAACCAAGTGATCACTTGATCACTTGGTTACCAGAATTCATAAACTGTAAATCTAGAATCTGGCACTTCGAGTGGCGACCAGTGTAACGACGCGACAGACGGCGATGCGTCGACCAATAGGGGTCGCAATCGAATACTGCAATCGGATCGTTACATTAAAAGGCGCCTTTTAATGTAACGATGCCCCTATCGGAGCGCGACCTATTGGTGGCGTATCGCCCTGTTGGCTCGTCGTTACTCACCTGGTCTTCCCACCCCTGGAAGTGGGTTTTTGCCTTCCCCAGGATTCGAACTCTAGACCTCCAGGCTAAGTACTAAAGTTTATGAATCCTGGTAACCAAGTGATCACGATAAAGTTGTCACACCCCGAGAGCATGCCGAGCCGAAAATCAAACGGACAACACCTCCCCTGTACATGGCAACATTTCGGGTTAATACAAGGCCCGTAGGCCCACAACAACAACAATATATATATAACAAATAATAGCAGCGGAAATAAAGAGCGCATACCCACAACATACATAACAAAATATAATATACAGGTGTACTCCACCTGACAAGACCACAGTAATAAAACCGTAAATAAAACAACGACATCACGACAAAGTCCATAACAAAACAAGGGTCCATGACATAGGACCAAAATCCAAAACACATAAACAAGTCCATACATATCAAAGTCCAAGACATAACCAAAAACGAACTCCTTGGGAGACTCGAAAAACGGAGATGGGATGGATCGGTCCACTGCAAGTGACTCAAGTACGAAGACCTCTACACATTACAGGCGTGAAGAAAACCCGAGTGTCGGAGGTGGTGAGTAAAACTCAGTAATGTCGGAGAAAACATGTAAATATATGTATCAATATTACATGCCATTCAGCGATTTAATCTCTACAACAAGTATACATCGACATAACAATAGATATGCATGCATATACTAAATAAATCGAACATCAACGATCTTGACATACACAGCTACTCTATCTGATCTAACTTTGGGCATATAATCACATCATAGGGTATACTTGTAGTACTAACACAATATCTAACTTTGAGTCAAGGGTATCACTGTGAATATCCGATAGGTATACAAGTATCAACCTACTACAATACAGGAATATGCAATAGCATGTATGAATATGTACAAACAAATGCAACAGGCATAGTACATACAAATGCATCATCAAAGTGAGTATACATATAGACTGTATCTGTATGTATACTAATCACCATCATCCATGTATATATATATATACAAGTAGGTATGTATATATATATAACCATATGCAAAACACCGTATGCTACGGCAATGCAACATGCATGGTCATGCCTGCTCACCCCTACTCGCTACCATGACCCTAGTGTGGCCTAGGTGGCACGACATGACAACTATCCCGACTCCAGCCGCCACCACTCTCGAGTGACCGAGTTGGGTAGTATGATCAAGTAGCATATGAGCGTAAGTAGCTCGCTACGCAACGGGGGTCCCTGCTGCTGGTCACTCCGACTGACACTACTAATGAGTGGTCGAGTACCACGCACCCATGACAACTGCACGCAACTCCAACTACCATCGTTAATAATGGTAGAGTGCGGCACAACAAATGTTATGCCCTCACACCAGTTACTCCTCTGGAAGTAACCTGGGAGGCAGGATGACTGACGACTCTCTCTCAACCCCAAGGGGAGACGATGTCGTCAGTATGCATGCAATGAAATGTGGGTACTGTCTCACATACAGAACATCTACCCTAGACTCTCTGTCTAACCAAGAGTCACACTCAATTGATCAGTACACTCTCTACCCTGTAGAGAGTCACTCATCTGATCATGACAAGCTAGGACCATCGGTCCATAGCGACACACTGTCCACGACTCACATGACCATTCACACAACCCGTGGTTGGTGAATAAATGTGCCACATACAGGTATGGAATAAGTCCTACATCTAGGGCCATACTTATCCACAAAGGATCATTTTGCTAAATTTACAATTTAGGTCATCCTCCGTACTCTAACATCTACACCCTACTAAACCGTTAGAACTACTTACATCACATCTGTAAGTTCTAGATCATGCTAGGGAATATGTGTTATCAATAATCGAGCACACATATATATCAACGGTTAGTTCAAGCATACGATAAACAGAGCATGATCAAGGTAATATGAACACCTAACATGTTCATATCTATATCTAAATCTGGAAATCATTACATCTACGAGAGGAAATTACCTACCTGATAAGAAGCTCGTGACAATAAAAATCCTCACGGCCGCGGTCCTGCCTCGTATCCACGTCCTGTAAATAGCATCAATTATATTTTAGTACAAGCAGACTACAAAATACAATTAATTACTATATCATTCTTATAGTCGCATTCTTTTATCGACTTACTACTTAGGAACATCTCCTAAATTATCCAAGGTCGATTTACTATAACCAACCTTCACATTAGACCCTCAACTGGTACGGTTAACATCATAATTAAAATCCCCCCATTTCCAATTAACCACTACACCAGTCTATACATTCAATTCCATACTAACCGGACATTCCTATGCTTATTTCTACTAAACAACCCCTTCTCATATCTAACTCCATCAACCTTTCCCACTGTTAATTAGCTAACTCAAAGGAAACAATGAACTGATCTGCACGGACAGAACTAAAA
The DNA here is from genome assembly GCA_025175895.1 of Wurfbainia villosa. Lineage (NCBI taxonomy): Eukaryota > Viridiplantae > Streptophyta > Magnoliopsida > Zingiberales > Zingiberaceae > Wurfbainia > Wurfbainia villosa. Next base: position 6,691,596 of record CM046005.1, read on the forward strand.
AGGAAAATAGTTTGCTTACCGACAATTTGATTTTCACCGACAACACAAACCTTCCAATCCTCAATCCACCGACAGAAGCCCCTGCTCCAAATTTCGCAATGGTGTCAGCCAAGAACAGAATATCGCATGGAGAACTAGGCTTACCGGATAGTTAGAATTTCACCGGCCGAGTAATCCTCCAAATTCGACAGCCAACCCCTCCTACTTCTTGTTCACTGATTCTGCCCAAACACAAATTTGGTCACGACAAATCCACAGAACATCTACTCTTGTTCAAGGTAAGGAGAACCCTAATCGATGCTTACCTCTCCTCGACACAACCGCAGTGACTGGGCCAGTTGGTCGGAAAGTACCGAACACCGTCACTGCCCTATTTCACCAACCCACGCTTAAACAGCAAGAGAGCTCCAAAATGACAGAATTCGGCTAAGGTAGGGAAGAAAATCCTTACCTACTACCGACTATCAGCGACCACGACTCCTCTCCTTCGAATCAACGGCTCTGATCGCTTCCCCCCCGCCCCAAATCGTCGCTTCCAGCCGTCCCGAGAAGGCCGTCGAGTTCGCCGGCGGCTGCTTGCGGAGGGGAGAGTCGTGCGACGAGGAGACCAGCGAGGAGGAGGCGTCCGACGGGCGGCGTACTGTGAAGGCGAATCACGCGGAGAGGGGAAAAGGAGTCGTCGCGCATGAAGGCAGAGGAAACGGGAGACGATCGATTTAAGTCACGATGTGAAACCGTAACCGGACGTATAATGCATTACCGGGAGATAACGGGTCGGGTTTCTTCTGTTTAACGGGTTGGATTTCCGACCCGTTAAGCCCACCAACACTTACACAAAAAAAAGGGCTTAGAAATTTCCGTTCGAGTCCAGAAAAATTTCTAAAAATTCCTGGAAAAATTTCTTAGGATATTCCCCTAATTACCCCACATCTATTATTTTATTTATTTATTTTTTTTTCCTGGTATTTTACATTCTCCCCCACTTATTAAAATTTGGTCCCCAAATTTCGTACTTAAATGCAAAAATTAATTCAAGCATATTCTGAAATAACCACATACCTCAGGTAAACAGATGAGGGTATCGAGCTCGGATAGTATCCTCCAGCTCCCGGTAGCCTCCTCATCCGTATGATGCTGCCATCCCACCTTTACGAGTCGGATGGTTTTGTTCCACAACTGCCGCACCTTGCGATGAAGAATCCGCACTGGAGTCTCCTCATAAGTCGCATTCACCTGGAGAGGTATCGAAACCTCTTTCAGAACATGATCAGATCGCGGCACGTATTTCCTCAACATGGAAACATAGAATACGTTGTGAACACCCGCAAGTGTCGGAGGTAAAGCCAACCGATAAGCTACACCTCCTATCCGCTCTAATATCTCAAATGGACCAATGTAACGTGGAGCTAATTTTCCTTTTATCCCAAATCTCTTGACTCCTTTGGTGGGTGACACTCGTAGGAATACATGGTCCCCGACTGAGAATTCCAGAGGCCTTCATCTCCGGTCCGCATAGCTCTTCTGTCTATCCTGTGCCTCAGATAATCGTCGTCTGATCACTCGCACCAACTCTGCATCCCGCTGGATACTCTGGGGCCCCAATATCTGTCGTTCCCCAACTTCTTCCCATAACACAGGAGATTTGCAGGGTCTGCCGTATAATGCCTCGAATGGAGCCATCTGGATAGAAGAGTGGTAGTTGTTGTTGTAGGCAAACTCCACTAACGGAATGTGATCCTCCCAACTGCCACCGAAATCCATGACGCAAGATCTCAATAGATCCTCCAAAGGTCGTCTGTCTGCGGATGAAAGGTCAGATCTTGAGTCGAAGCTCGTGCCCATGGCTCCGCAGACTCGCGAATCGCGAAGTAAATCGCGGATCTCTATCAGATATAATACTCAATGGTACTCCATGTAATCTGATGATCTCTCGGCAGTACAATTCCGCTAGACGATCCAATGAGTCCGTCTCACGAATCAGAAGGAAGTGAGCGGATTTGGTTAATCGATCCACGATCACCCAAATCGCAGTATGTCCTTTATGGGTTCTGGGTAATCCCGTAACGAAATCCATCGTGATATTTTCCCACTTCCATTCCGGGATCGGGATTTCCTGAAGTAAGCCAACAGGTTTCTGACGTTCAGCCTTCACTTGCTGGCATACTAGACATCGTGCCACAAAATCTGCAATATCTCATTTCATACCATTCCACCAGTAGAAACGCTTCAAATCTCGATACATCCGAGTACCACCAGGATGTATAGCAAATCTCGACTGATGTGCTTCATGTAGCAATTCTTCTTTAACTGGGTGTGTGTCCGGAACACATAGTCGTCCTCGGAAATGAAGTACACCATTCTCGTCACTCGAGAAATCCTTCTGACGTTCTGAGTCTATCGTGCTGCTCAAGAACTGCAGATACTGATCACTGACTTGTGCTTCCTTGATCCTCTCGGCAATAGCGGAATGGGCAACCATAGATACCAATATCCCCCGGGATGTTTGACCGTGTTCCGACAATCCCAACTCGGAGAACTGTCGAACCAGATCAAGAATCGCCGCCGATGATCGCCGAACTCCACGAGACTTCCTGCTCAGCGCATCCGCTACCACATTAGCTTTTCCCGGATGATACTGGATGGTGCAGTCGTAATCCTTCAGATACTCCATCCATCGTCTCTGTCTCAGATTCAGCTCTTTCTGTGTGAACAGATACTTCAGACTTTTATGGTCTGTGTAGATCTCAAAGGTAATCCCATACAAGTAGTGCCTCCATATCTTCAATGCGAAAATAATGGCGGCTAACTCCAGATCGTGCACTGGGTAATTTCTCTCGTGATCTTTTAGTTGACGGGAGGCATAAGATACCACACGGTTGGACTGCGATCGTAATCGCTGCTCCCAACCCTAGGATAGAAGCATCCGTAGAGAACCATCCCATCAACACCGTAAGGAATCACTAAGATAGGTGCGTAAACTAGCCGCCGCTAAGCTTCGGAAGCTAGTTTCATGTGCCTCCGACTGTGAACTTGACCCCTTTTCGAGTCAGACGAGTGAGTGGCATGGCGATACTCGAGAATCCCTCCACGAACCTCCGATAATACCCAGCCAGACCAAGGAAACTATGAACCTCCTGCACTGATTTTGGCTGCTCCCAACTGGTAATCGCCTCAATCTTCTGGGGATCTACAGAAATACCTCTGTTGGACACCACATGTCCAAGAAAACCCACTGAGGATAACCAGAACGCACACTTGCTAAATTTGGCATACAACTGTTCCTGTCTCAAAATTTCCAATACTATCCGCAGATGTTGTTCATGCTCTTCCTCGGATCGAGAATAAATCAATATATCGTCGATGAACACTATTACGAACTGATCTATATACCTCAGGAATACCCGGTTCATTAAGTCCATGAATGCAGCTGGGGCATTTGTGAGACCAAACGACATCACTAGAAACTCGTAATGTCCATAACGGGTGCGGAACGCTGTTTTCTGAACATCCTCATCTCTTATCCGAAGCTGATGATATCCTGAGCGCAGATCAATTTTAGAATACACACATGTATCCTTAAGCTGATCGAACAAATCTTCTATCCTCGGCAGTGGATATTTGTTCTTAACTGTAACTGCATTCAGTTGCCGATAGTCAATACATAACCGCAACGATCCATCCTTCTTCTTGACAAAGAGTACCGGTACTCCCCATGGTGAAACACTAGGTCAGATGAATCCATTATCCAGCAACTCCTGCAGTTGAACTTTAAGTTCATTCAACTCCTTTGGCGCCATCCGATAAGGAGGTTTCGATATAGGCGCGGTTCCTGGAATCACCTCTATCACAAATTCAACTTGCCTAGGAGGTGGCAAGCCTGGAAGTTCATCAGGAAATACATCTGGATACTCTCGGACTACTCGCACATCAGAGAGAGGTGGTAGTCCTTCGTTCTTAACCTTGACTAGAGATAGCAAATAACCCTGACAACCCTGGGCCAATAGCTTCTGAGCCTGTAGGGCCGATATAACAGATAATCCATCATCTCTGGTACCAACAAATTCCCAAGCTGGTTGATCTGGTGGTCGGAATGTCACCACTCGTGCTCTACAATCCACTGTAGCGTGAAAAGCGGCCAACCAGTCCATACCGAGAATAATATCGAACTCTATCATTTCCAACACCTGAAGATCCACTGTAAGGATATGCCCGTCAAAGTCTAATGGGCAACCCTTGATTTCTTGGTGGCTAGTTAGCACCTCTCCTGATGGCAAGGATACTGCTAACCCACAAGAACGAACCCTGGGGATTCTTCCAACTCTACTCAGAAATACTCTAGATACAAATGAATGGGAACTACCGGTATCTATCAACGTATCAGCATATATAGAATAAACTGAAACCATACCGCGTATGACTGATCCATCAGCCCGCTGTGCCTCCTCTCTAGTGATGGCAAAAACTCGTCCAGTCTCAATATTCGTCGGCTGCATCCCTGACGAAGTAGTAGTGTGCCTCCACTCCTACCGGATCCGCTCGCGGATACCGAGGCTGAGTAGCTGGTGTAGGCATAAGGTATCCGTGAGAATTGGCTGGTACAAACTGCTGAGGTGCAGATACTCCCGGGTAGTAGATCACCGAAGATGCAGTGGTATCGATCGTCACATCAGTATGGGCACCCCACGCATCCGTACAACCGAAGCTAGGAGGTATCGCCGCCTCGTCCATATGTCCGAGTCGCGCCTCTCACGCCTACGCTGGGTAGACTTCTTCCCTTTGTTGGAGCTATCAGGAAACTCCAACTGTGCCTTCAGTGTACAATAATGGCTAGTATGACCCGGTTGTTTGCAATAATAGCAAACCGGCTGATCCAATGGACACTCTGATACTCTGTGGCTTCAGGGATCCACATTTATAGCATCCATTCTTGCCTCGCCGCCCTACGGCTACTCCGAGATCCTCCGTAAAACTCGATGACGGACGTTTCCCTTCTCGTGATCTAGTGACCCTTCGCAAAGACTTCGCGTAGTTCCTTTCTTCCGAGTCCCCGAGTCAACTCGGTTCGCCGCTCCCTTGGTCATCTGCTTCTCGATATCCTTCTTCTTGGAAATTTGAAGTCATCTCGATGAAGAGGGCGCGTCCAAAGCCTCCTCGTATGAGGTAATGGTAGATCCCGACATCTCGCCCGTGATATAGATAGCAAGACCTCGGGTGAACTACATACGACCGTGATCCCGAGCTACTAGGTGAGAGCAGAACTCTAATAGTCTGGTAAACTCTGCGTTGTACTCCATGACAGAATGATCACCTTGCTTCAGGCTTAGAAACTCCTGACGACGCGTCTTTGTAGAAAACGCCCGAAGGAAAGCATCATCTCGAAAGCATCTCGAAAGTCGCCCAGTAATTCCACGCTCCGGATAGAGTCTTCGTAATTTCCACCAAGTGACTGATCTCGAGATGATATGCGTGAGGCCCACCTTCTCCACATCTGTGCAGTTCATATACTCGAAGGTGTCTTCCATATTTTCCAGCCAAGATCGGGCAATCCATGGGTCGGACTCCCCTCAGAACAAGGTGAACTTCTCCTTGGCTGATCGTGCTAACACGAGTATCCGTGACTTATCATTGAGCCTACTGGACTCTGTGGGCTCTGGCGTAGTCAGTGGTGTATCCGGATTCTGAGGCTCCGAATCACCAATAGGGTTTTGCTGAGGTGGTGCTTGAGTAGCAGGCTCAGTCTCAACAGTATCTCGTCCCCTCCCTCTGGCTGCTCGCCTGGATGGACGACCTAGACCATGAGTCTGAACAGGTGGCATAACTCTGACAGTATTCACCTGTTGAACAAGTCTAGATAAGTATCTAACTAAAGTATAAATTATCAGGAACACTTACTTCGTGCTGCCCGGAACTTATGTCGCTGTCAATCCCATCTCACAAAAACCAAAACCGAAAAATATACCGACTCCCGAGAATCCAAGACTCAAAAACAAAATCCTAATATGGCATCGCAGAACCTTCGGCTCTGATACCAATAAAGTTGTCACGCCCCGAGAGCATGCCGAGCCGAAAATCAAACGGACGGCACCTCCCCTGTACGTGGCAACATTTCGGGTTAATACAAGGCCCGTAGGCCCACAACAACAACAATATATATATAACAAATAATAGCAGCGGAAATAAAGAGCGCATACCCACAACATACATAACAAAATATAATATACAGGTGTACTCCACCTGACAAGACCACAGTAATAAAACCGTAAATAAAACAACGACATCACGACAAAGTCCATAACAAAACAAGGGTCCATGACATAGGACCAAAATCCAAAACACATAAACAAGTCCATACATATCAAAGTCCAAGACATAACCAAAAACGAACTCCTCGGGAGACTCGAAAAACGGAGATGGGATGGATCGGTCGGCGCAGCTCCAAGTCGTCACGAAGACCTCTACCTGTTACCTGGGCGACAGAAAAACCCAGGGTCGGAGGTGGTGAGTAAAACTCAGCAGGTAATCAGAGAAAACATGTAAATATATGTATCAATATTACATGCCATTCAACAGTTTAATCTACTCGTACAACAAGTATACATCAGCATAACAATAGATATGCATGCATATACTAAATAAACTGAACATCAATGATGCTGACATACCTGACAGTCAGCTACTCTATCCTGATCCAACCTGGGCATATAATCACATCATAGGGTATAACAGTGTAGTACTAACACAATATTGTAGGTGATCGGTGCGCCGGCTAGAGGGGGGTGAATAGCCCTCGTTCGTTGGACGTTGTAATTTGCTCGTCTACAAAACTAATTAGCGCAAGCGGAAGACTAATAAAGACAAGCAAATAGAAATACGAGAAAACAAATGCTAACAAAGAATGTAACGTGGTTCACGGCTATGCCGCTAATCCACGGTCCCCGATTCGTCCTCGGTGAATCACTCCGCTTAACCAATCCACTAAATGGTCTCTCCTTTGCACCAAGCTAGGTGGAGGTAACCTTTACAATCAAGATCACTCTTCTTACAAATAGAATGGAGTAAAAACGGGTAAGAAGAGTTTAGAGCTTGTGGGGCACTAGGAAGATCGTTTGGAGTATGAGCATTAGCCTCTCAAAGGCTCACACCCTCCCTTTTTATAGAGAGGGCTGTTTTCTTCCCGTTGGCCGCCACCCGATCATTCTTGCCCATGGCGATCATTGCCCGTCTGCGCCTCCGAACACGCGTCGGATCGGCCGTTGTTGTCCAACGGAACTCTTAGCGATCATTCGGACCTCACCGATCAGCTGACCGTCGATCACGGCCCGCGATCGGTCTGGCAGGTTAATGCGCGATATCCTCCGGCGATCATTGTCATTCCATAGCGATCGGCTGCAAACCTCCATCGATCGGATACGGTCGAACCCACTCGACTCGGAATCGGCCGATCGCCATTCCATGGCGATCGGTGAGTGCGTGAAACTCAAACTTAACATAAGTTTGAGCTTCCGACGGTCGGATAAACCTTAACCCTTGCGGTCAAGTTTCCGACACTCAGCCATTCGGCCAAGTTCACCTAATGAGCTACTTACATTTCACTCATTCTCTCATCTCACCCGAAGTCCCTCGCCGAAGCTCTCTTCGTTCGCGGCAGCGTCCTTAGCGACATCGAGCGCCGCGGCTGCGCAATGCTCCTTCGGCGTCTCTTGCCTCCGCTTCACTTCAAGTCATCTCGTCCGGCGGTCCCTCGGATGCTCCAAGCGCACGGCTTCCGCAAAGTCATCCTTCTCCGACTCAAGGACCGAGGTTGTGAGGGTGAACCCGCCAAGGCTCCCTGTGCGAATTACTAAGTCCCTGCAAGACTCCAACGCACATATCAAATAAACATACCAACCTAACTTAAACCCTTTGCCACACCATCAAAACCATATCACGGCAAGAGATTGCCCTAACAATCTCCCCCTTTTTGATGTGTGGCAATCCGTTTAAGTTAGGTAAAAACATTTGATATAAGTTTCTAAGGTAAGAAAGCATGTAAAGATAAACATGATATAACAACATGCAACTCCCCCTTAATCCATGAAACTCTCTATACAAATTTTCTCCCCTATCATATTTCTCCCCCTAAAATGATTAACTTAAACATAATTATTTCTCCCCCTTTGACATCATCAAAAAGATTATCACGAAGTTATAAGCTCATGACATCAAGTATAATGGAGGGAAAATATGACAAGTTGATTTAAAATTGGGTACCACTTGTTGGTTTACAAACTGAATTCGGCCTTCAATGTTCTGATTTACAGGCCACCGATCATTGCTATCGGTATGGCGTCATAGTCGCACAGAATCGAATTTTTGATTTTCTGGACGAATTTCAGAAATGCATTATAAATTCCAGAAAATTCGAAAAATCATGAAATTTGAGGAACATATTTCTTTTAAGTATATCTATCAATGAAAAATAGTTTTTCATGAAAACTCATTATATTTTCTTGTTTTTGCCAAAAATCCAAAAGCTCTAAAAACCACTAGGTTTTTGATCATTCTAGTATCAAGTTAGCTACCTAGTTTTGCATCCAATTGTTTCAAAACATGAATACATGTATTTTAAGGTAAGAAATTATTTTGAAAACATATGAAATATCCAACCATGATCTTTGGACAATATGTCTATTTATTAAACATAAGTCTTCCCCATGATTGGTGTATTATTGCTATTTTGATACTCTAAATGACCATCTAAATGCCATAGGCATTAGTGGACATTTGTATCATCCTAACATCTCACCCATGCTAAGTTTGCAATCAAGTTAGCCTATAGTGAGTGTGAGATGTATCCTAGGGGGTATTTGTATATACTTAACCAATATATTCATGCAATTCTATCAAGGTTAAGTATCAACCTAACATCCTACATGATCATAATGACATATATCAATTAATTCTACATTATGATCATGAAATACATGTTTTCATCAAATTATAACCATGCATTAGGTATTATATCATGGTAATAAACAAAGTATCACCTAAAGCATGATTTAAACCTATTTCTTATGATAACGTGCCAAATTTCAATATCATAAATCATGATTACACATATGCATAGAAATTACATTAATCATCATGATTTAAGTAATATTATCTATTTATGGGCACGTTATCATCACCCAACACTATCTAAAAATGTTGTCCCGTCATCCTAAGTCAACCAAAATATGATATAGATTAAGTCCATATGGTTGACTACCCTAGGGGTTTTCTAACCCTTAAGGATGGATTTTGGAACCCAAAATAGATTCTTTCCTATTGGGTTCACTAAATACTCCTTGGGGATCCATTTCCTAGCAATTACTTTCTTTTTATCTTGTCCCCTAGCTATTAGGCAATTGTAGGCCTTTTCATTTTTCTTTTCCTTGTAGCCTAGGCCCTTTTTGTTGAAGCTAGCTCTTTGGCTCCCTAAGATCATGTTCAATGTGTTGGAGCCAATAGTGAATTTTTCTAGGGCTTTTGTTAAATAATCTACTTTTTCCCTTAAGACCCTATTTTCATTTATACATGCATCACTAACATCTAATGGCACATAAAGGTCATGTGAGCATGCATCATTTAAGCTAGAAGAAATATTATCATTTAAGCATGCATTTTCTAGTTTATTTTCTAGGTCCTTAATTTGATCTAGCATGCTTTTGTTTTTCTTCTTAGCTCTAAATAAATCTCTAGTTAAGCTAGAAACCATGGAAACTATTTTCTTAGGAGTTAGATTTGTTACCATAGTTTCCATGTCCTCTTCTTCTTCGGATGAGGAGGATGTAGAAGCTCCCCCTTCACTTGAGCTCTCCCCACTTGAGCTTGATCCTTCATTTTCGGAGGAAGAGCAATCCAAGTCATCAAAGGCCATCAAGGCCAAATTGGTGACAAAGGCATTCTCTTCATCCGATGATGATGAGGAGGATGAGGATGGATCATCCCAAGTCCTTGCCTTGAGAGCTTTAGCCTTTCCCTTTTCCTTTGTCTTCTTCTCCTCTTCCTTCTTTTTCTTGCTCCCCTTTTTCTTCTTCTTTTCTTCTTTCTTTTTCCTCTCTTCCTTGCTCTTGTTTAAGAGAGGACAATTGTCCCTTATGTGCCCTTCTCCTTGGCAATTGTAGCATATGACCTTCCCCCTTGGTCTTCTATTCCTATCATGAGATTTATCAAATCTAAAATTCTTAAATGCACGTCTTACCTTCCTTACCATATAGGCTTCTTCGGTGCTATCCATGGAGGAGGAGGAAGATGCTTCGTCATCGGAGGAGGAGGTGATTTCCATCTTCTTCTTCCCCTTATTTGCCAACAATGCTACTCCTCTTGAAGGTTGAATTCTAGGCTCCTCTTGTATTCCTTCAAGCCTAGTTTCGTGGAGCTCCATTGTTGAGAAAAATTCCTCCAAGGTACTTACTTCCAAGTTCTTGGAGATGTAAAATGAGTCCACCATGGAGCTCCACTTTGAGGACCGGGGAAAGGCATCTATAGCCTTCATGAGCATGTCCCGGTTTGATAGCTTCTCACCTACACTTGTTAGCCCAATTAAAATTTCTTTAAACCTAGAGTGTAGTGAGGTTACCTTTTCTCCCTTTTCTAGTTTTATATTGGATAGTTGGGAGCGGAGGAGGTCTCTCCTTGCTAGCTTGGCCTCGGATGTGCCTTCATGGAGTTCTATAAGCTTCTCCCACATCTCTTTGGCGCTAGCACATTCTCCTATTCGGTTGATTTCTTGTTGGGGGAGCACATTGAAGAGATGATGCTTGGCTTTTGAATTTGCAAGGTGCTCTTCCCTTTGCCTTTTGGTCCACCTAGATTTCTCTATTGGCTTCCCCTCTTCATCCCTAGGCAAAACGAAACCGGATTCCATTGTAATCATAATGTCAAAATCCGTTTCGAAAAATACCTCCATTCGCTTCTTCCACCAAGCGAATTCTCCTTCAAACTTCGGAGGATGGATGTTGGAGCCGGCCATTTTGAAAGTTTCTTGTTGTGGCGGTTAGTCCTCGACAAGCTTTCCTCGGCTCTGATACCACTTGTAGGTGATCGGTGCACCGGCTAGAGGGGGGTGAATAGCCCTCGTTCGTTGGACGTTGTAATTTGCTCATCTACAAAACTAATTAGCGCAAGTGGAAGACTAATAAAGACAAGCAAATAGAAATACGAGAAAACAAACGCTAACAAAGAATGTAATGTGGTTCACGGCTATGCCGCTAATCCACGGTCCCCGATTCGTCCTCGGTGAATCACTCCGCTTAACCAATCCACTAAATGGTCTCTCCTTTGCACCAAGCTAGGTGGAGGTAACCTTTACAATCAAGATCACTCTTCTTACAAATAGAATGGAGTAAAAACGGGTAAGAAGAGTTTAGAGCTTGTGGGGCACTAGGAAGATCGTTTGGAGTATGAGCATTAGCCTCTCAAAGGCTCACACCCTCCCTTTTTATAGAGAGGGCTGTTTTCTTCCCGTTGGCCGCCACCAGTCGACTGCTGCCCATGGCAGTCGACTGCCGTCACTACAACGGCCTCCGAACACGTCGGATGCCGACCGTTGTTGTCCAACGGAACTCTTAGCGATCGGCTCACCTGGACCTCACGATCGGCTGCGACCGTCAATCGGCCCGATCGGCTTCTCGGGTGCCGCGATATCCTCTGGCAGCGATCATTGTCATTCCATGGCGATCTGCATAAACCATCCGGATACTTAACATAAGTTTGAGCTTCCGGCGGTCGGATAAACCTTAACCCTTGCGGTCAAGTTTCCGACACTCAGCCATTCGGCCAAGTTCACCTAATGAGCTACTTACATTTCACTCATTCTCTCATCTCACCCGAAGTCCCTCGCCGAAGCTCTCTTCGTTCGCGGCCACGTCCCTTGGCAGCATCAGGCGCACGGCTCTGCAATGCTCCTTCGCGTCTCTTGCCTCCGAAGTCTGCTTCCTTGGCTTCACTTCAAGTCATCTCGTCCGGCGGTCCCTCGGATGCTCCAAGCGCACGGCTTCCGCAAAGTCATCCTTCTCCGACTCAAGGACCGAGGTTGTGAGGGTGAACCCGCCAAGGCTCCCTGTGCGAATTACTAAGTCCCTGCAAGACTCCAACGCACATATCAAATAAACATACCAACCTAACTTAAACCCTTTGCCACACCATCAAAACCATATCACGGCAAGAGATTGCCCTAACAAATATCCTAACCTGAGTCAAGGGTATCACTGTGAATATCCAATAGGTATACAAGTATCAACCTACTACCATACAGGAATATGCAATAGCATGTATGAATATGTACAAACAAATGCAACAGGCATAGTACATACAAATGCATCATCAAAGTGAGTATACATATAGACTGTATCTGTATGTATACTAATCACCATCATCCATGTATATATATATACAAGTAGGTATGTATATATATATAACCATATGCAAAACACCGTATGCTACGGCAATGCAACATGCATGGTCATGCCTGCTCACCCCTACTCGCTACCACGACCCCAGTGTGGCCTAGGTGGCACGACATGACAACTATCCCGACTCCAGCCGCCACCACTCTCGAGTGACCGAGTTGGGTAGTATGATCAAGTAGCATATGAGCGTAAGTAGCTCGCTACGCAACGGGGGTCCCTGCTGCTGGTCACTCCGACTAACACTACTAATGAGTGGTCGAGTACCACGCACCCAGGACAACTGCACGCAACTCCAACTACCATCGTCAATAATGGTAGAGTGCGGCACAACAAATGCTATGCCCTCACACCAGTTACTCCTCTGAAAGTAACCTGGGAGGCAGGATGACTGACGACTCTCTCTCAACCCCAAGGGGAGACGATGTCGTCAGTATGCATGCAATGAAATGAGGGTACTGTCTCACATACAGAACATCTACCCTAGACTCTCTGTCCAACCAAGAGTCACACTCAATTGATCAGTACACTCTCTACCCTGTAGAGAGTCACTCATCTGATCATGACAAGCTAGGACCATCGGTCCATAGCGACACACTGTCCACGACTCACATGACCATTCACACAACCCGTGGTTGGTGAATAAATGTGCCACATACAGGTATGGAATAAGTCCTACATCTAGGGCCATACTTATCCACAGAGGATCATTTTGCTAAATTTACAATTTAGGTCATCCTCCGTACTCTAACATCTACACCCTACTAAACCGTTAGAACTACTTACATCACATCTGTAAGTTCTAGATCATGCTAGGGAATATGTGTTATCAATAATCGAGCACACATATATATCAACGGTTAGTTCAAGCATACGATAAACAGAGCATGATCAAGGTAATATGAACACCTAACATGTTCATATCTATATCTAAATCTGGAAATCATTACATCTACCCGACCAGTAGGAAATTACCTACCTGATAAGAAGCTCGTGACAATAAAAATCCTCACGGCCGCGGTCCTGCCTCGTATCCACGTCCTGTAAATAGCATCAATTATATTTTAGTACAAGCAGACTACAAAATACAATTAATTACTATATCATTCTTATAGTCACATTCTTTTATCGACTTACTACTTAGGAACATCTCCTAAATTATCCAAGGTCGATTTACTATAACCAACCTTCACATTAGACCCTCAACTGGTACGGTTAACATCATAATTAAAATCCCCCCATTTCCAATTAACCACTACACCAGTCTATACATTCAATTCCATACTAACCGGACATTCCTACGCTTATTTCTACTAAACAACCCCTTCTCATAGCTAACTCCATCAACCTTTCCCACTGTTAATTAGCTAACTCAAAGGCAACAATGAACTGATCTGCACGGACAGAACTAAAAAGGAAAATAGTTTGCTTACCAGCAATTTGATTTTCACCGGCAGCACAAACCTTCCAATCCTTAATCCACCGACAGAAGCCCCTGCTCCAAATTTCGCAATGGTGTCAGCCAAGAACAGAATATCGCAGTACCTAAGGAGAACTAGGCTTACCGGATAGTTAGAATTTCACCGGCCGAGTAATCCTCCAAATTCGATAGCCAACCCCTCCTACTTCTTGTTCACCGATTCTGCCCAAACACAAATTTGGTCACGGCAAATCCACAGAACATCTACTCTTGTTCAAGGTAAGGAGAACCCTAATCGATGCTTACCTCTCCCTGATCACAACTGGCAGTGGACGGCTTGGTTCGTCGGAAAAGTACCGAACGCCGTCGCTGCCCTATTTCACCAACCCACGCTTAAACAGCAAGAGAGCTCCAAAATGACAGAATTCGGCTAAGGTAGGGAAGAAAATCCTTACCTACTACCGACTATCAGCGGCCACGACTCCTCTCCTTCGAATCGGCGGCTCTGATCGCTTCCCCCCCCGCCCCAAATCGTCGCTTCCAGCCGTCCCGAGAAGGCCGTCGAGTTCGCCGGCGACTGCTTGTGGAGGGGAGAGTCATGCGACGAGGAGACCAGCGAGGAGGAGGCATCCAGCGGGCGGCGTACTATGAAGGCGAATCGCGCGGAGAGGGGGAAAAGGAGTCGTCGCGCGTGAAGGCAGAGGAAACGGGAGACGATCGATTTAAGTCACGATGTGAAACCGTAACCGGACGTATAATGCGTTACTGAGAGATAACGGGTCGGGTTTCTTCTGTTTAACGGGTTGGATTTCCGACCCGTTAAGCCCACCAACACTTACACAAAAAAAAGGGCTTAGAAATTTCCGTTCGAGTCCAGAAAAATTTCTAAAAATTCCTGGAAATATTTCTTAGGATATTCCCCTAATTACCCCACATCTATTATTTTATTTATTTATTTTTTTTTTCTTGGTATTTTACAGTATAAGTAGAAGCTCACAACCGAGATGGTTTTGGACAAACCATTGGTATGGTTGTAGTATAATTTAGTATTGGTTTGTCTTGACCATAGAATTACACTAGTACACTTTGTGTGTATTGAGCAGGCCCGACTTAGAGGTGATTCAATTTATTGCTGACTACATAATTGAATCGGACCTCAAATATTATGGTGTACATGCTCTTAATCCCGATATAATAATGGGCACATGTAATTAGTATTTATTTCTTTGATTTACCAATGGGCAAGATTTATAGATTAAATCGATAGGCTTGGTAAGTTAGGAAATGATATTATTTACATGGTGTGTCGTTGATTATAGGAGGAAACCGTGTCCTATATATTAGGATGATAATGTCCCCTTAAGGAGCCCATAAGGATCATCATATAAACCCTGCAGGTGGACTTGGTCTGACATGATGATGAGGTTGAGTGGTACTACTCATGGAGTTAGATGTTGATTAATTAATTATCAGTAAATTAATTAATTGACGAACATTCGATATCTTAAACACGGGGAGATATTTGTACAATTAATATATGAAGCCCATATTTATTTATGGGGGTTGGTGAGGTAGATCAATGATAATCCTCTAGTAGAATGGATTATCATTAATGGATCGGATTTTATGTAGGCCAGATCCATTGGGTGGCCAAGATCCAACTCCTCCTCATGGTCCATATTGTAGCCTATTTAAACCCTCATGAAACCTAGATCCGACGGACACGATTAAAAGGATGCTTGGTAGAAATCTATAAATAAGGTTGGAGAGGCTTGGGCGTGGAACACAAGAATTAGTGTTAGGGTTTGCTTCCAAAGGTTTTTGGGCAGCAACACATCAATTAGGGCTAGGGTTTTTGGAGTTGGCTATAGAGAGGCTTGGGCGGCAACCCTAGGGTGGTGCTTCTACTTTGGGCGGCGCCTCCCTCTCTCTCTCTAGGATTGGCTGGCGGCTTCCCCTCTCTCTCTCTACTCTTTGGCCAGCGGCAAAGTAAGGAAGAAAGGTTCCTTTTCTTCCATCCTCTTTGGCCGATGCCCAATCTACCTTCCTTCCTCTCCTTGGCCGGCGACAACAACCTAGCTTGGAGCTTGGTGGTCGACACTAGATAAGAGAAGAAGGGTTCGGTCATCTTTCCTTTGTTCGAAGCGAGCAAGGAAGGGAAGAATGAGATCTAGAAGGTTTAAACTCTTGGAGGATCATTGCCCACACAACATTCAAGAGGAGGATATGACATACAATAGAAGATCAAGAGGTATTCAAGAGGTATAATCTTGTTTATTTTGATTTAGTTCTTTTGTATAATGCATGTGACTAATTTACTTGGACCCCGAAGATAAACACAAAAACTGGCGATCCGTACATCATCTATTCCGTGGCTAATCGAGGAAAAGAGTTAGGTTGCTTGAACAACAAGTTTGTTCAAGAGACCACTCGAATCGAATAGCACGATGATGGATCGGTTGCTTGGGTAATCCGTCTTCGTTAAGGATTATTTTTTTTTAATCCGGGGAACTAGATAGGATCGCCTTACATGAGTGACCGAGTGGGGAAGCAATTCCCTACAAGTGGTATCAGAGCCACAGTTTCCGATTTTGTGTGTTTAGGATTTGGTTACTTTTATGCACTTATCATATATTATGTGTGCCAGATAATAGTAGGATGTGCGTAGGCTAACTTTTTGGTTGCAGGAATAAGATCCAACTATTATGGTCATATGTGTGTGTATGTGATTGTAATATTATTTGAATCCTCGGAGTTGACGAGGCTAGTATTTAATTTTTGTAATTAAGTACGACATTGTTTAGCCACTCTTTTATTTTAGTTTACTTTCGATCTAGATTTCATGTACACTCCTTTGTGGAGTATATGATCGATGGATGTAAATTAAAATAATTTTTCTCGGCTCGGATCTCCGGATGGCTTGTACATGGCGTAGGGAGGAGAGGACGAGATGGCGACACGACGGGAGGCATATTGGAAAACAAAAGCCATAATAGTTGGAAAATATTTTTTTCATATTTATTGCTTCTTGTTTGATATGCATGTTGTGTGCTTGGAAAATTCTTCAATTTTAAATTACTAAGTGGGAGAGGGATTTTTTTTTAAAATTCCCATGACCTCCATTATGATTTGACATGTGATGCAAACAAACTTGCGCGTCGGCTCTGAGTGCCTTCCTTCCCATTGGATGAATTTGTTTTGCAGATCACAGAGTCAAATATGGTTAAAAGAAATTATTTAGGAGCGTGTGTACTTCCCCATCGGAAGGCACATAATCCGAGATAATTGCCTTGGTATCGAGTAATGGTGAACACTTAGATGCAAATAAGAGTATCCTCCCCATCGGAGTCACTGCTTTTATTTGTAGGGTCGAAGAGGAACCAACTATTAATTTTTTTTGTCAAAAAGTAAGGTTGATAGGATAATAAAATTAATGGGTAAAATCTCCTCTTACAAATATAGAATTCATATACGTCCACACTATCATGGCATATGATATTCTTGGTGTTTTGAGGTGTTGGTTGATTTTAAAATTTTATTGTTTGAGGAATCAATAAATTTTTTGAAATCTAATGTTTTGATCTATGTGATTCTTAGGTTTTTCAAAAATGACTTTCAACCCACTTGCTGTGATACTAAAGGTGTTAAAGACAGAAAATTTAAAATACTAAATTAAATGGCCAAAGAATTAAGAAAATAATCTTGGAAATTTTTTGGGATTTTTAGGGAATTTTAGGAATTTTTCCAGAATTTTTCTGGATTTAAACGGAGCCCGTACAAGATATTTATGGGGATAAAATAAACAGGCTTTGGTGGAGTCTATTTAAGGGGGTTAATAGATAGTATTAACCTAAATTGAAAACCTAGATTTTTATCCTTTTCTTTCCCATTGTGCCCGACTCCCTCTTCACGCAATTTTCTTCGACAGATCGGTTTCTTTCTCCCGACCTCGCGCAACCGCCGTCGTTCCCAAACTTTTTTCCTGAGCCCCTTCTTCCTCGCATCGCCCGACTCGCACACGCGTCGGCTCCTCGCCTCTGACCGCCGCCGGCTTCTCTTCCTCGCCTCCACAGCGGCATGCGGCGGCTCCTTTGCCACTGACGCTGCCCTTCCCTGCGTCTTCCGCCACCGCGATCGAGTTGCCGCTGTTTTGTCCCCTCGGGCGCACCAGCAGTCGCCACCGTTTCTCTTTCCCATGCCTGTGGCCACAGGATCACCGCCGGCCTTGCGTCCGACACCACAAGTAGGGGTCAGCACCATCGCGCCGTCACCGCCTCCGTTGGGGGTGGTGGTCTCTTCGGTGGTCGCCAGAGCAAGTGATTTAGGACAGTCGACAGCAGTTTCCCCGTGTTCTATATGGGAGTCATAGCCTCTGTCGGAGCAAGTGTACTAAGTTGGGATTTAGGACAGCGACTTGGAGCATGCACCGGCAGTGTTCCGTTCTATACTATTTAGGAACGGTGAGTCTCAATCAGAGCAAGGTAAGGGTATACTTTTGTCTTAATTTGGATAGGATTTTTAGGGCTATTGTGGATCATATTTATTGGTTGAGTTTGGTCTGTAATTTGGGAAGTTTACCTAGGGTCGACGAATAGAGGAATTGGGGATATTGGTTGCCGGTGGGATCTTAGGGTCGGTAAGCACGATTTTGGTGTTATTCGATTGATCGTTATGGTATTCGGTTGTTATTGGATGGTTGGATGATATTTTGTTGATTTCGGATAAATTTTGGGCTGTGGGATGGATCTACTTTTGGTGAGTTAGCTGTGAGGTTTTGTTTGGATGTTGTACACATGATGATAGGGGTTAAGAAATTATATTCGAGTAATTGGATGAAAGGACGGTTATATTAGGTGGAAGGTGATCGAGATTTTAATTAAGCCTTTGGGTTAATTGGTTATGTAAGAAATCGATTAAGTATTCGATTTGTCGGTGGATTGCATTTTTGTGCTTAACAATAGTTATGCTGTATGCAAGTTTCGGTCACAAGGCAGGTTCACGGTCGTGACAATTTGGTTGTTTTCTCAAGCATTTTATCAAGTGGGTATTTTGACTTATCTCTTAGATATAGTCATGTTCATATGCTAGTTAGTATAGCTTGCAATAATTTTCATGTTTATATGCCTAGTATATTATTGTGCCTACTTGATACATGCATTGGATCAGTTTATCTTCCCTGTTTTACTCGGATCATTGATATGTACTTATTGGTTGTGCATATTATTCGGATATGTATTTTAGTTGGATTTACATGCTTTAGTATCATGCACCATCTTGCATGATTGCATGCTGGCTGGACGGGGTTCCTTTATAGTTGAGCCCGCAGCCAGTTACATGGTCTGCACACGCTGCCACTCATGGGTTAGTGGTACATCAGAAGGCTGTGTGCAGTTGCTCTGTCAGGCTTCACTGGTCAGCTCATGGGTAGCGTTGAGTCAGCGTGGCAATGGGCAAGGATCCCTCATCTGGTCTACGACACTGGGAGATGAGAGCTTTGCTCCCCCACTCTGTTTGGGGCAGGAGGATAGGTGTACTCCGACAACATCCTGTCCACTCGGTCACTCAGGAGCAGTGATGGTAGAGTGCACAGTTGTCATAGCCCTACCCACTCGGCTTCACCATCGCGTGTGAGGCGGCTGACTGGCGTCAGGGGTGACCATGTCATTTGCACGACATGCATTATGCATGGATGACATTTGTATTGTGTTTGGTACATTTTTATTGCTGCCTTGGATGTTGCATATGATTGCCATGCATACAGGATATATATTTGTATATGGTCTGGTGACTTTATTTCTTCTAGTATGACACATGCTCCTATATCAGGGTAGGAGATTCAGGTAAGTACAGTCCTTTTGTATTTCTTTCTTGCATAACCTATATATGAGACTGTACTGGCATGATAGTTATTGTTAGCTATATCTTACTTTACATATCGACTATATCCGCTAAGTTCTTTGAACTTACCCCGTGGTTTTATATCTATTTCAGGATGAGGCTATCAGGAGAGTCCAGCTGCCAAACCCCCTCGTCGTGACAGTTTTATTGGTTTTTTGATTTATGGTTTTGGATATTTTGATTAGAAGATATGTTTAGAACTGGAGTTGGTTTTATGTACTTGTGGATATTTGGTATCCTTATGGACCTTTATTCGGATTTTTATTCGATTGGATTTGGTTGAGTATTCCTGCCCAGATGGCAGAAGGGGTAGGTTTAGATGTGATAGACTTCATTTATTTACTATGATTGTTGGCCTGAGGCCTTATAACCTGCGTGTGTGTTGTTTGGATTCCGGTCGTGTTGACCGATGTATAGTGGTCGTGTATTCAAGATTGGTATTGTCACCCGTACAGGGGAGATGCTGCCGGATTTTTGTCTGGCGGAGACTCCCTCGGGGCGTGACAATTTATTTGGTATCAGAGCGCCTAGGTTTTCGAGTTCCTAGGGGGTTTTGGATTTTTCGGAGTTCACCACTTTTGGTAGGTTTTTGCGGGTCAATTTGGAAAATTTTGGATTGGTATGGATTCCCGACGATTTTTATGTTTCGAAAATTCAAGGTATTATTGACGAGGTAAATTTGGGGATTTGGCGGCGATGGGACCTCTCCTGGCGGCAGAATAGGTATGATGATTCATTTTATATGTTTTTACTTATAGTAACATCTGTTAAAAATTTAACAGATATGAGACGAGGTGGGCGTGCTCCTGCGCCAAGACGTGGTGCGGGGCGGCCACGCCAGAGGACATTGAGATCTCGGGCGACGGAGTTGCCAGAGAGATCTATTGAGGGAGAGCATGTTGATCAGGGTCAAATTCCATAGGGTACTACGGGAGTCGTGGATCCTCAGTGCTCGACGGTTCCTCCTCCAGAGATACCCACTTCTGGGGTATCCGATGTACCAGTGGGAGATTCTGTTGCTACACACCAGCCACCCCCGCCAGTAGGGCCTGCTACAGCAGACCCGACAGGCCCATCAGTGGTTTCGCCTGTGTATGCTGCGACACCACTCGGTATCTGCCCCTGAGTATGCAGCGACACCATCTACGGTAGTTTCGCCAGCTCCTGCGATGGCCCCTACTCATCCTACTGATGTGGCTGCGGCACGAGCTCGGATTCCCGGTTTAGCAAAGTCGATGAAAAGCCAGTTCACTTTATTCAGCGGAGAGATTGATCCGAGCATGGCTCAGTCTTGGATCGAGACTATGGAGCGTACTTTCTACTATATGGTCTGCTCCGAGTGGGAGAAGGCAGAGTTGGCAGCCTTTCATTTACAAGGCGAGGTCGAGGTTTGGTGGGACACGCAGCGCTCGATCATCGGCGAGCAGCAGATTACCTAGGCGAGATTTAGAGAGGCCTTTGAGAGTTAGTACTTCCCATGGGCATATCAGATGATGCACCGTCAGGATTTTCTGAGTCTTCGACAGAATAATCGCTCAGTGATGGAGTATAACGTAGAATTTAATCGGTTAGCCAGGTTTTGTCCAGAGTTAGTCGCTGAGGACAGGTCACACATGATGCAATTTTTTTAGGAACTTGATGGGCATCTTCAGGTCAAGATGGCAGGATTTGGCAGTTCTTCCTACCGAGAGGCATTGGATAGAGTTTTGTTGATCGAGTAGGCTCAGCGAGCTAAGCTATCTGTAAAGAGAAAGACAGACCGAACCACGGGGCACCCAATGACGGACTCATCACCGGTAGAGCAAAGTGGCCGCAGTCAGTCGGGTCAGAGTCACTCTGGGGCATCTAGCCAGTCTCAGAAGTCAGGATGATCTTCAGCTGGACCCTCCCGGTCTTCTCAGCAGAGTCGGAGGTCGGCGACTAGTGACACCTACTGTACTCGTTGTGGATCGAGAGAGCATATCGTCTTAGCCTGTACCTTGGGACAGTCAGTTTGCTATTATTGCAAACTGCTTGGACACATGAGCCAAGATTGTTCATTAAAGGCTCAGCATGTGGCTTCCAGGGTTTCTATACAGAGAGGACAGTTGCGTCAGTCTGGGACTCAGAGAGGGGGGCAAACAGCCAGACCTTTGCAACGCCCACAAAGAACAGCTCCCCCTATAGGAGTTGCATATGGCATGCATGGACAAGAGTACTCCAGATCCCGTACGATGTCACAGGGTTCTGTTTCAGGACCTCGATGTCGTGCAGCCCACCATCATGCATCGCGCAGCCTCACCCATCGATTCAAGATTGTAGCCCCCACCAGTTCAGACTGACCATAGCTACTAGTATAGTACCAATCGCAACCATCATATTAGCCTTCGTATCAGCCATCATATCAGCCATCGTATTAGCCTTCGTATTAGTCTCAGGCCCCGACACAGCCACCTCTGGCAGTGCCACCACCTCCACCTCCACCGGAGGAGACTGGGCGGATTCATACGATTACTAGAGAGGATGAGCAGCGAGCCAGCGAATCCGTTTTTCGTGGTATGATTTCACTTTATGCATTTTCAGCTATTATGCTCATTGATACTGGCAGTTCGCATTCCTTTATTTCTAGTGCATTTATGAGGGAGATTGGTACCTACTATTAGATCACAGTGATTAACCGTCTCTCTACCATCCGGTGATACGTTAGACATTACCCAGGAGGTTCGAAGTTGTCCCTTAGATTTCGGTAACATCATTCTTACTCAGTTAGTTTTCTAGGACATATGATTTCTAGTAGAGGCATTTCAGTTGACCCCCAGAAGATCGAGGCTATCACCAGTTGGGAGCAGCCGAAATCAGTTCAGGAGGTTCACAGTTTCTTAGGCGTGGCCGGTTATTACAGACGGTTTGTTGAGGGATTCTCGAGCATTGCTATGTCGTTGACACACCTTACCAGGAAGGGCATGAAGTTCACATGGACAGAGGCATGCGAGACTAGTTTCCAGGAGTTGAAGAAGAGATTGGTGTCAGCACCGATTTTGGTATTGCCATCAGGGGACGACGGTTTTGTCCTTTATACCGATGCATCTCTGTAGGGCTTAGGCACATTACTGATGCAACACGGCAGGGTAGTCTCTTATGCTTCTCTCCAGTTGAAGGATCATGAGAAAAACTACTCAATACATGATTTAGAGTTAGCTGTAATTATCTTTGCCTTAAAGATTTGAAGGCATAATCTGTATGGTATTACATTTGAGATTCTCACTGATCATAAGAGTCTCAAATATCTATTTACGTAAAAGGAACTTAATCTCCGACAGAGGAGATGGATGGAGTTCCTGAAGGATTATGATTGTACCATTAGCTACCACCCAGGGAAAGCCAATGTGGTTGCCGATGCACTTAGCCGGAAGTCCCGAGGGACTTTAGCTTCCTTCTGAGTTTTAGTCATGGATTTGATTCAGAGTTTCTCTGAGTTGAGCCTTGAGGAGCAGGGACCGACAGAGCAGGGCATTCTGGTTACCATGGTTGCTCAGTCGTCTATCTGGATGAGAGTCCGGAAGGCTCAGGCTAGTGATAAGCACTTACAGTTCATTGGCAGTCAGATAACTTTTGGACAGCAGACTGAGTTCACCCGAGATGATGAGGGTATTGTTTATTTCCGGGGCAGATTATGCGTACCTCAGCCTCACTCGGTTATGGAGGAGTTACTTCAGGAGGCTCATCGCTCTCGATTTATGATCCCCCCCAGGCGGAACCCACATGTATCGAGATTTAAAGTGTTTGTATTGGTGGAATGACATGAAGAAAGACATCACAGATTTTGTGGCGCGATGCCTAGTTTGTCAGTAGGTGAAGGATGAACACCAGAGACCAGCGGAATTACTTCAGAGGATTCCTATTCCTGAGTGGAAGTGGGATCACATTACCATGGATTTTGTGCTGGGTTTGCCTAGGACACGGCAAGGCCATGACGTGATTTGGGTAGTCGTTGACCGACTAACCAAATCCGCACGCTTCTTAGCGATTTGGAAGACCAACTCTCTATATCGTTTGGCAGAGTTATATTGTCGGGAGATCATCAGATTGTATGGTGTTCCTTTGAGCATTATATCAGATAGAGATCCCCGGTTCACGTCCTGGTTCTGGCAGAGTCTGCAGCAGACCTTAGGCACGCAGCTTCGTTATAGTACTGCTTTCCATTCGTAGACAGATGGACAGTCTGAGTGGATCATTCAGACATTAGAGGACTTGTTGAGGTCCTGTGTGATAGATTTCTGGGGCAACTGGGAGGACCACTTGCCATTAGTGGAATTTGCCTACAATAACAGCTATCATTCGGCTATCCAAATGGCTTCGTTTGAGGCATTGTATGGTAGACAGTGTCATACACCCACCCTCTGGGAGGAGGTTGGGGAGGCCTAGTTGCTAGGACCTCAGAGAGCTCAGCATGAGGCAGAGTTGGTCCGTACTATCAGACGTAGATGGTAGAGGCGCAGAATCAGCAGAAGAATTATGCAGATCGGAGATGGAGATCTCTGGAGTTCTCTGTTGGTGATCATGTATTCTTGCGAGTCTCACCCACGAAAGGGGTGAAGAGATTTGGCTTCCGTGGTAAGCTAGCTCCTAGATACATCGGTCCGTTTGAGATTTTGGAGAGGATTGGAGCAGTCGCTTACTGCCTAGCGCTACCACCATCCTTGGCTGGTATTCATGATGTGTTCCATGTGTCCATGCTGAGGAAGTATGTGCCAGACTCTACACATATTCGGTCAGATGTGTCAGGTTCCATTCAACCTGATGCTACTTATGCAGAGGTTTCGGTATGGATTCTGGATCACAAGGAAGGACAGTTGCGAAATAAGATTGTGCGACTTGTCAAGGTCGGGTGGAGTCACCACACCGATGAGGAAGCTACTTGGGAGCTTGAGGAAAAGATCAAAGCTCAATACCCCCACCTATTTACTTAAGGTACGTGAGATATATTTTTCAGTACTTGTGGTATCTCTTACTCATTATGCATCTGAGTAGGAAATTTGGGGACCAAATTTTTATTAGTGGGGGAGAATGTTAAAGACGAAAAATTTAAAATACTAAATTAAATGGCCAAAGAATTAAGAAAATAATCCTGGAAATTTTTCGGAATTTTAGGAATTTTTCTAGAATTTTTTTGGATTTAAACGGAGCCCGTATGAGATATTTATGGGGATAAAATAAACAGACTTTAGTGGAGTCTATTTAAGGGGGTTAATAGATGGTATTAACCTAAACTGAAAACCTAGATTTTTATCCTTTACTTTCCCATTGCGCCCGACTCCCTCTTCACGCAATTTTCTTCGGTAGATCGGTTTCTTTCTCCAGACCTCACACAACTATCGTCGTTCCCAAACTTTTTTCCCGAGCCCCTTCTTCCTCGCATCGCCCTCCTCGCCTCGAGCGCTTCTCGTGCCTGTGCCATCGCTTCTCTTCCTCACCTGGCCCACATGACGACCGACTTTTGCCATCGACGCCACCCTTCCTGCGTCTCGCCGCCACCGCGATCGAGTTCGCTCGTTCTGTCCTCGGGCACACCAACACCACCATCGCTTCTCTTCCCGCGGCTCGCGCGACGTGGATCGTCGCCCTTGTGTCCGACACCACAAGTAGGGGTCAGCACCATCGCGCTGTCGCCGCCTCCGTTGGGGGTGGTGGTCTCTTCGGTGGTCGCGGGAGCAAGTGATTTAGGGCAGTCGGCAGTAGTTTCCTCGTGTTCTATACGGGAGTCACAACCTCTGCCGGAGCAAGTGTACTAAGTTGGGATTTAGGGCAGCAGCTTAGAGCGTGCGCCGGCAGTGTTCCGTTTTGTACTATTCAGGAGCAGTGAGTCTCAATCAGAGCAAGGTAAGGGTTTACTTTTGTCTTAATTTGGATAGGATTTTTAGGGCTGTTGTGGATCATATTTATTGGTTGAGTTCGGTCTGTAATTTGGGTAGTTTACCTAGGGTCGACGAACAGAGAAATTGGGGATATTGGTTGCCGGTGGGATCTTAGGGTCGGTAAGCACGATTTTGGTGTTATTCGATTGATCGTTATGTTATTCGATTGTTATTGGATGGTTGGATGATATTTTGTTGATTTCAGATAAATTTTGGGTTGTGGGATGGATCTACTTTTGGTGAGTTAGCTGTGAGGTTTTGTTTGGATGTTGTACACATGATGATAGGGGTTGAGAAATTATATTCGAGTAATTGGATGAAAGGATGGTTATATTAGGTGGAAGGTGATTGAGATTTTAATTAAGCCTTTGGGTTAATTGGTTATGTAAGAAATCGATTAAGTATTCGATTTGTCGGTGGATTGGATTTTTGTGCTTAACAATAGTTATATTGTATGCAGGTTTCGGTCACGAGGCAGGTTTGTGACGATTTAGTTGTTTTCTCGAGCATTTTATCAGGTGGGTATTTTGACTTATCTCTTAGATATAGTCATGTTGATATGCTAATTAGTATAACTTGCAATAATATTCATGTTTATATGCCTAGTATATTATTGTGCCTACTTGATACATGCATTGGATCAGTTTATAGTTATATTTTCCCTGTTTTACTCGAATCATTGATATGTACTTATTGGTTGTGCATATTATTCGGATATGTATTTTAGTTGGATTTACATGCTTCAGTATCATGCACCATCTTGCATGATTACATGCTGACTGGACGGGGTTCCTTTATAGTTAAGCCCGCAGCCAGTTACATGGTCTGCACACGCTGCCACTCATGGATTAGTGGTACATCAGGAGGGTGTGTGCAGTTGCTCTGTCAGGCTCCGCTGGTCCGCTCATGGGTAGCGTTGAGTCAGCATGGTAGCGGGTAGGGATCCCTCATCTGGTCTACGACACTGGGAGATGAGAGCTTTGCTCCCCCACTCTGTTTGGGGCAGGAGAATGTTGGAGATCGGTACGGCCGGCTAGAGGGGGGTGAATAGCCCTTTTCGTTTGGATGCTGGTATTTGCTCGTCTACAAAACTAATTAGCGCAAGCAGAAGACTAATAAAGACAAGCAAATAGAAATACAAGAAAACAAACGCTAACAAAGAATGTAACGTGGTTCACGGCTACGTCGCTAATCCACGGTCCCCGATTTATCCTCGGTGAATCACTCCGCTTAACCAATCCACTAAATGGTCTCTCCTTTGCACCAAGCTAGGTGGAGGTAACCTTTACAATCAAGATCACTCTTCTTACAAATAGAATGGAGTAAAAGCAAGTAAGAAGAGTTTAGAGCTTGTGGGGCACTAGGAAGATCACTTGGAGCATAAGAATTAGCCTCTCAAAGGCTTACACCCTCTCTTTTTATAGAGAGGGCTGATTTCTTCCCGTTGGCCGCCATCAGTCGACTGCCGCCCTTGGCAGTCGACTGCCATCACTACAACGACCTCCGAACACGTCGGATCCCGACCGTTGTAGTCCAACGGAACTCTTGTCAGTCGACTGATGGACCTCATCACGATCGGCCGCTCGTAGTCGATCGCCCACGGCCACGAATCCGCTGCGCGGGTCAAACCCTATCGACCGGGCCGATCGCCGCCGCAGCCGACACGATGGCGGCCGCCATAATCCAAATGGCCAAGTTTCACCTAAGAGATACCCTTCCCTGGGTTACAATCGCTCACTCTCATCTCTCGGAGTCCCTCGCCTTCGAAATTCTCTTCGTTCTTGGCCACGTCCCTCGGCAGCATCAGGCGCACGGCTCTGCAATGCTCCTTCGCGTCTCTTGCCTCGAAGTCTACTTTCTTCGGCTTCACTCAAAGCTTCTCGTCCGGTGGTCCCTCGGATGCTCCAAGCGCACGGCTTCCACAAAGCTATCCTTCACCGACTCAAGGCACGAGTCATGAGATGTGAAACTCGCCACGGCTCTATGTGCGAATTACTAAGTCCTGCACGACTTCAACGCACATATCAAATCAACATATCAAACTTGTTGGGAGTATGGGGAATACAATCAAAGTCCCACATTGGTAAGACATGGAAAAGATCATGTGCTTATAAGAAAAAAGATATCTCCATTGGCTTGAGGCCTTTTGGGTAAAGCCCAAAAACAAAACCATGAGGGCTTGGGCCCAAAGTGGACAATATCATACCATTGTGGAGATATGTGGATCTTATATGCACTAACAATTGGTATCAGAGCCATGGTCCATGTCAAGCCATGAACCTCGAACGAAGGAAGTTGAGCTCCCACGTCCGGATCAAGAGAACCAGACATCAGGAAGGAAGTCTAGTTGGGTCGGGGGGACCGAACAACTGGCAGGAAGTCCTGGTGGGTTGAAGATCGGACATCAAGCAGAGAAAATCCTTCGAGGAGGGATAGGCTTGAGGGGGGGCCCAATGTGGTCCTTCGTTTGAGGGGGGGATTGTTGGGAGTATGGGGAATACAATCAAAGTCCCACATTGGTAAGACATGGAAAAGATCATGTGCTTATAAGAAAAAAGATATCTCCATTGGCTTGAGGCCTTTTGGGTAAAGCCCAAAAACAAAACCATGAGGGCTTGGGCCCAAAGTGGACAATATCATACCATTGTGGAGATATGTGGATCTTATATGCACTAACAATTGGTATCAGAGCCGGGGGCGCTAAGATTCGGTGAAACCACCAATCTAGCTTTGTTTTTCTTTTTTTTACAGATTTTTTATTTATTTATTTCTGTTTTCGTATAATTATTTCACTTGCTTATCTTCTCCTACATATAGAATTGCATTAGAGGCTTTAGGATCCGGATAAGGTTGTCCTTCGGGTTAGATCCCGAGTAAGGTTGTCCTCCGGAACTTCAACGACATTCGCATTTGATTGTTTATTTCTTTTTGCAAGTTACATTTTATATATCTTTTTTTACTTCCCGCACTACTAATCCAAGACGAAAGTCTTGGAATATTCTTTCCGTGTGTGTTTTGCAAGATTCTTTTCGTCGTTCTTCTTCTTGTTTTTAAATGGACCATCTCGAAGGGTTTAGCACCGCCCGACCCCCGTTTTACAACGGTAATGACTTTCGTTATTGGAAGGGTCGGATGGAATGCTTTCTTAAAACCCAAATCGAGATGTGGATCGTAATCCAAACCGGTTTCACACTTCCTATTAATGAAGATGGTGAATCTTTGGGTTACGATCAATGGTCAAATTCCATGAAAAAACAAGTAGAAGCCGATGCCAAGGCAACTCAAATCTTGCAATGTGGGTTGTCCAAGGAAGAGCTCAACCGCGTCGGCCCCTTCATTAGTGCAAAGGACTTATGGACCAAGCTAGTGGAACTACACGAAGGCACCGACGACACGAAGGTATTTAAAAGAGATTTACTTTTAAATAAATTGTATAACTTGAAAATGCAGGAAAACGAGACCGCAACTCAACTACATGCTCGTATCCAAGACATCGTCAACCAACTCCATGCCATCGGACAAAAGGTCGAGAATCGCGACCTTATCGTATTCTCTTAACTCGCTTCCTAGGACCACCTTGTGGGCATCCATGGTCGATGCCTACAAGGTCTCCAAGGACCTTTCTAAAATTAGGTTAGGCAATTGTTTTGAACTTGAATTACATGAGCAAACTAACGTGGTCCAGGCCGAGAAGAGTATTGAATTAGTTGAAGGTTCCAAGAAGAAGAAGCCCGCAAGCAAGCCACCCCCGTAGGAAGATGACGAGTCCGAATCGGAAGTAGACTCGAATAGAATCCGAACTAGTCAATCTAGTTCGCAAGATGACCAAGAAAGCGCTAAACGCTACTTGGGAGGAGTTGTCGGAGGAAGAAGACGATATCCAAGCTCTAATGGCCAAGCCGACCGAGCACGACTCAAAACCAAGAAGAGTCCGAGTCCGAACTGGCGATGAGCTTCCATTCAAGACAAGCCACGGATCCGTATCCGGTTCAAAAGAATCATTAAGGGTAAGTCGGTCGTTACTTAATACTTTGTATGGTGCAATTAAATTTTTAAATAAGAAACTAGCTAAGTCCGAGTCCAAGGTCGAGACCCTAATTGAGGAGGTTAACCTTCTCAAACATGAGGTCTCCCTAACCTCTTCGACTACTCGTATTCAAGAGGAGGACTCAACTCAAGTTGAAAAGCTTGAAGTTGAGAACTCGCTTTTGAAAACACAAGTCAAAGACCTTAGGAACACGTTGGAAAGGTTCACTTTGGGATCCAAGGGACTTGACCTCTTACTTGGATCACAAAGGGCCGTGTACAACAAGGCCGGACTGGTTTAACTCAAATACAACCAATAAGTCATATATGTCTATAGTAAACCAACATAAGAAAAATGTCCAAGCATGGGTCCCTAAGACCACTTTGATTTCAACTTTAGGATCTAACATGTATTGGGTTCCCAAGGACCAAATTCACTATGTGAATAGACCCACTCGATTCAATGGTCCAGGGGGAGCCAATACAAAATGTATTTTTGTTAAGTCTTAGAAATTGCATGCTTAGTTTTTCCTTTATTTTTAGAATGGTTAGATAGGACTCATAACCAACTAAAATCCTACGAAAAGATTGAGCCTCGGGGAGCCTCTTTTCAAAAATAAACCAACTAAAATCCTACGAAAAGATTGAGCCTCGGGGAGCCTCTTTTCAAAAATAACTAGTTAGACCAAGACGTAGTCTCAAGTAAGTCGAGTTATCAATTTCTTGAAATTAACTTTGTCTAAGGAAGTGGTCGTTGTTCCGATCAAAGAAGGCCTCTGTGCCTCGCCACGACCTGGAAGCTAATATCTTGAAAAGATTACTTGATGAGCTTAGACTAAATCCGAATCTAACCTAATGTTGGTTAATTTAAATTCATTAAAATTAATCAAGTAAAATTGAAAGTCATCTCACAGAACACATAGGAATAACATGTTTTGATCATGTAGATATTGGTGAGATGATTTAGGTTTAAAAACTTACAAACAACCCTTTAGTAATTCCATTGATCCTACACATAAGAGTCGAAGAAACCATTAATATAGTTTTCGACGAAGGACACGAACCCGTTCAATCCTTAACAAAACCAACTAGCAAATCAACTTATAGCGAACCCGACTCTGATCTTGAACTTGAATCTCGTCCTAACCCAAGTCATCCTATCGACCAAGTGATAGATGACTCTAACCCAAGTCAAACTAGAACTCACCCAAGTCATCCTATCAATCAAGTTATAGGTGATCCAAATTTAGGGGTTCGAACTAGAGCTTCATACCGAAACCTTAGTCAAATCTCGTTAATTTCCAAAATCGAACCCAAAACTATTGAACAAGCACTTCTTGATCCCGACTGGATTATTGCTATGCAAGAAGAGCTAGCTCAATTCACTAGAAATGAAGTCTGGGAATTAGTACCACCACCTAAAGAAAAATCAATTATTGGTGGGTATTTCGAAATAAACTTGATGATAAAGGTGAAGTAGTTAGAAATAAAGCCGGTTAGTCGCAAAAGGGTTTAGTCAAGTCGAAGGTTTAGATTACGATGAGACCTACGCCGTAGTAGCAAGACTAGAGTCCATCCGAATGTTGTTAGCATATCGCACATCGAGGTTTTAAATTGTTTCAAATGGATGTCAAGTCGGCATTTTTGAATGGATACATTAAGGAAGAAGTTTACGCTACCAACCTCCGGATTCAAAATCTAGATAAACGACCATGTCCTTAGACTTAAGATTTGAAACATTTATCTTGGTAGAAACAGTGTAAAGAGAGATATAGTAGATTTTCTTTGCTCGATGTTTAGTATGCGATGGTTGAGTGCGAGGGAAGCAAAGATTGCGTTGCCTTATCTACCACCGGCCGAATACGCTATGCGATGGGTGAGTGTGTCTCTCAGCTCCTGTGGATGAAGCACACTCTCCAAGACTTTAGCTTAATCTTTAACAACATTAAAAGTTAGGTATGTGCGTAATAGAGTAGGATTTAAATTTTTCTATATATGTACTCTATTTTTGCTTCTTTTTATGAAATTAGCCTAAGTCTTACCTTAGAAATCATATTGGGAACTTGCTTGGACTTACAAACCCTAAAATATATTTACAAACTTTTTGAGTTAAGGCAAAAGGGGAGAAAGTCACAAAAGTAACCAAAATTAACCAAAATTAAAGGGAAGAAAGTAAACAAAATTATTACCTTTTATATTAAGTAATTCCGTTTACTTAAGCAACTATTAAGGGGAGTAAAAATTATTTTTCAAGAACTCACCTTCTCAAGGGAGGTTACCTCAAAGGGGAGAACTTGGAACAATAATATTTCTCACTCATACTTAATCATTATGCTAGCTCATTCATACTTAATCATTATGCTAGCTCATTCATATTTAATCATTATGCTAGCTCATTCATATTTAATCATTATGCTAGCTCATTCATGCTTAATCATTATGCTAGCTCATTCATATTTAATCTTTATGCTAGCTCATTCATGCTTAATCATTATGCTAGCTTACTGTTATGCTTAATTTTTCCTTAACTTTTGTGTCGGTTTGCCATGAATCAAAAAGGGGGAGATTGTTGGTGCAGTGGGCACCAAAGTCGAACCGGTATTTTGATTATGGCAAAAGGCTCAATAGTTAAGGGTATATTTGTTATCTTACGAGCTCAATTAAGTGTGCAGAAATGCTAAAGTTGAGCGGAAGGTCTGCGACACCCGGTGGGAACCGAGGTGGTCGGGCAACGCCAGAGGGACTTCGGAGGAAGCCGAGGTACTCGGGTGAAGACCGGAAGCGAGGCTACAAGGTAAGCTCGTGTGAAAGCGAAGCAAGGTCGTTAAGCGTAGATCCGACCCAATACCTCCAATGGAAGGTCTAGGTCGAGATCAGATGGTTAGAACCATCGTACTTTATATTTTAAGCTAACATGTACTGCAGTCCAAAACCCTTTGACGATGCGTCTACTACGATCAAGCTGCTAGTCTAGTTCGACCTCGAGAATCATTTGGACGGGTGAATTTGGACTTGACTCGTGTTTTGGTACAAAGGGTGATGTGGCATCAAGGTGGCACAAGATGGTTGGCTCCCATGATGTGGCACAAGTTGGATGGCTTCTTCTTCTTGGCGTGAAGGCCTCCTTGAGGTGGCACAAGATGGTTGGCTCCCTTGATGTGGCACAAGTTGGATGGCTTCTTCTTCTTGGCGTGAAGGCCTCCTTGAGGTGGCACAAGATGGTTGGCTCCCATGATGTGGCACAAGTTGGATGGCTTCTTCTTCTTGGCGTGAAGGCTTCCTTGAGGTGGCACAAGGTGGTTGGTTGAAACACCTCATCCTTGTGTTGGGATAAGAACCTCACCTTGGACACTACCTATGTCTAAATTCATAGATCAATATCCATAAATAGACATGTTCACTCCAAGCAAATAACAAGAATTCAAGAGCTCTCAACACGCCGTCGTAACGCCGCTACTACTACTCACATTTGCTACGACGAAGTGCCGCCGACAACGAAAGCTACATCTTCTACTTATAAGAGTTGTCGGTATATTTATTTAAGTTCTACTTCTTTAAATTGTCTTTGTGCTTTAATCGTAACAAGGAAAGGGGGAGTGTCCCTTTGCCTTGATTTCTTTTTGTAATCGTTGCTCCTACTTCCAACGAAGAGGAGTGGTTTTAGTGAATTGCCCTCCGTACGTGATCAAGGATCACTAGGGCCGTGGATTAGCAATCGAAAGATTGTGAACCACGTAAAAATATCTTGTCTACTTTATATTTCCACTGTGCACTCTCTACTTGCTTTTTACTTATTGCAAAAGTTTTTTAACGACATCGTATCGCTATTCACCCCCCCCTCTAGCGACACTTTCGATCCAACAAAACTAACTTAAACCCTTTGCCACACCATCAAAACCATATTACGGCAAGAGATTGCCCTAACAATCTCCCCCTTTTTGATGTGTGGCAATCCGTTTAAGTTAGGTAAAAATATTTGATATAAATTCTAAGGTAAGAAAGCATGTAAAGATAAACATGATATAGCAACATGCAACTCCCCCTTAATCCATGAAACTATATATTGCTCCCCCTATCATATATTTCTCCCCCTAAAATGATTAACTTAAACATAAATTATTTCTCCCCCTTTGACACCATCAAAAAGATTAACACTAAGTTATAAGCTCATGGCATCAAGTATAATGGAGGGAAAATACCAAAAACATGATTAAAATCTGAAATCAGAAAATTACAGGCTGATTTTCAGGTGAGCAGTCGACTGCTATCAGTATGGCAGTCGACTGGCACAATTGATTCCGAAATTCTGATTTTCTGGGCAAATTTCAGAAATGCATTAAAAATTCCATAAAATTCGAAAAATCATGAAATTTGAGAAGCATATTTCTATTAAGTATATCTATCAAGGAAAAATAGTTTTTCATGAAAAATCATTATATTTTCTGAGATTTGCTAAAAATCCAAACACTTGAAAAACCACTAGTTTTTGAGCATGTTAGTATCCATTTTAACACCTAGTCTTGCTTTGAATTGTTCCAAAACATGAATACATAGATTTTAGATTAAGGAATTGTTTTGAAAACATATGAAATATCCAACCATGATCTTTGGGCAATATGTCTATGAATTAAACATAAGCCTTCCCCATGATTGGTCTATTATTGCTATGTTGATACTTTAAATGACCATCTAAATGCCATAGGCATTAGTGGACATTTGTATCATCCTAACATCTCACCCATGCTAAGTTTGCAATCAAGTTAGCTTATAGTGAGTGTGAGATGCATCCTAGGGGGTATTTGTATATACTTAACCAATATATTCATGCAATTCTATCATGGTTAAGTATCAACCTAACAATTAATCATGATCATAATGACATATATGAATCAATTTCACATAATGATCATGACATACATGTTTTCATCAAATTATAATCATGCATTAGGTATTATATGATGATAATAAACAAAGTATCACCTAAAGCATGATTCAAACCTATTTCTCATGATAACGTGCCAAATATCAAAATCATGAATCATGATTTCAAACATACATAGCAATTACATTAATCATCATGATTTAAGCATTATTACCTATTTATGGGTACGTTATCATCACCCAACACTATCTAAAAAATGTTGTCCCGTCATCCTAAGTCAACCAAAATATGATATAGGTCAAGTTCATATGGTTGACTACCCTAGGGGTTTTCTAACCCTTAAGGATAGATTTTGGAACCCAAAATAAATTCTTTCCTATTGGGTTCACTAAATACTCCTTGGGGATCCATTTCCTAGCAATTACTT
Source organism: Wurfbainia villosa (assembly GCA_025175895.1). Classification (NCBI taxonomy): domain Eukaryota; kingdom Viridiplantae; phylum Streptophyta; class Magnoliopsida; order Zingiberales; family Zingiberaceae; genus Wurfbainia; species Wurfbainia villosa. The sequence goes on from CM046005.1 coordinate 6,726,571, forward strand.
TCTTTTTATCTTGTCCCCTAGCTATTAGGCATTTATAGGCCTTTTCATTTTTCTTTTCTTTGTATCCTAGGCCTTTCTTGTTGAAACTAGCTCTTTGGCTCCCTAAGATCATATTTAAGGTGTTGGAGCCAATTGTGAATTTCTCTAGGGCTTTGGTTAAATAATCTACCTTTTCCCTTAATGCCCTATTTTCCTCTATGCATGCATCATTAACATCCAAAGGCATATAATCATGTGAGCATGCATCATCATGGCAAGAAGAGGTATCGTTATTATTTAAACATGCATTTTCTAGCTTATATTCCAAAGTCTTAATTTGATTAAGCATGCTTTTATTTTTCTTTTTCATTCCAAATAAGTCCTTAGTTAAACTAGAAATTACGGAAACTATTTTCTTAGGAGAAGATTTCGTTACCATAGTTTCCATATCTTCTTCTTCTTCTTCGGATGAGGAGGATGTAGAAGCTCCCCCTTCACTTGAGCTCTCTCCTCTTGAGCTTGATCCTTCATTTTCGGAGGAGGTGCAATCCAAATCATCAAAGGCCATCAAGGCCAAATTGGTGACAAAGGCATTCTCCTCATCCGATGATGATGAAGAGGATGAGGATGGGTCATCCCAAGTCCTTGCCTTTAGGGCTTTGACCTTTCCCTTTTCCTTTGTCTTCTTCTCCTCTTCCTTTTTCTTCTTGCTCCCCTTTTTCTTCTTTTCTTCCTTCTTTTTCTTTTCTTCTTTGCTTTTGTTTAGAAGAGGACAATTGTCCCTTATGTGCCCCTCTCCTTGGCAATTGTAGCATATGACCTTCCCCCTTGGTCTTCTATTCCTATCATGAGATTTATCAAATCTAAAATTCTTAAATGCACGTCTTACCTTCCTTACCATGTAGGCTTCTTCCGTGCTATCCATGGAGGAGGAAGACGCTTCATCATCGGAGGAGGAGGAGATCTCTATCTTCTTCTTCCCCTTATTTGCCAACAATGCTACTCCTCTTGAGGGTTGAATTCTAGGCTCCTCTTGTATTCCTTCAAGCCTAGTTTCGTGGAGCTCCATTGTTGAGAAAAATTCCTCCAAGGTACTTACTTCCAAGTTCTTGGAGATGTAGAACGAATCCACCATGGAGCTCCACTTTGAGGACCGGGGAAAGGCATCTATAGCCTTCATGAGCATGTCCCGGTTTGATAGCTTCTCACCTACACTTGTTAGCCCAATTAAAATTTCTTTAAACCTAGAGTGTAGTGAGGTTACCTTTTCTCCCTTTTCTAGTTTTATATTGGATAGTTGGGAGCAGAGGAGGTCTCTCCTTGCTAGCTTGGCCTCGGATGTGCCTTCATGGAGTTCTATAAGCTTCTCCCATATCTCTTTGGCGCTAGCACATTCTCCGATCCGGTTGATCTCTTGTTGGGGGAGCACATTGAAAAGATGATGTTTTGCCTTTGAGTTCGCAAGGTGCTCCTCTCTTTGCTTCTTAGTCCATCGTGATTTTTCGATTGGTTTCCCTTCTTCATCCCTAGGCAAAACGAAACCGGATTCCATTGTAATCATAATGTCAAAATCCGTTTCGAAAAATACCTCCATTAGCTTTTTCCACCAAGCGAATTCTCCTTCAAACTTCGGAGGATGGATGTTGGAGCCGGCCATTTTGAAAGTTGCTTGTTGTGGCGGTTAGTCCTCGACAAGCTTTCCTCGGCTCTAATACCACTTGTTGGAGATCGGTACAGCCGGCTAGAGGGGGGTGAATAGCCCTTTTCGTTTGGATGCCGATATTTGCTCGTCTACAAAACTAATTAGCGCAAGCGGAAGACTAATAAAGACAAGCAAATAGAAATACAAGAAAACAAACGCTAACAAAGAATGTAACGTGGTTCACGGCTACGCCGCTAATCCACGGTCCCCGATTCGTCCTCGGTGAATCACTCCGCTTAACCAATCCACTAAATGGTCTCTCCTTTGCACCAAGCTAGGTGGAGGTAACCTTTACAATCAAGATCACTCTTCTTACAAATAGAATGGAGTAAAAGCAAGTAAGAAGAGTTTAGAGCAGGCACTAGGAAGATCACTTGGAGCATAAGCATTAGCCTCTCGAAACACACCCTCTTTTTATAGAGAGGGCTGATTTCTTCCGTTAGCGCCATCGATTCATTTGCAGCCCTTGGCGATCATTGCCGTCCTAGCGACCTCGAACACGTCGGATCCGCATTGTAGTCAGCGGAACTCTGTCGATCGACCGATGGACCTCATCGATCATTGCGCCGTAAGTCGATCGCCTCGGCCACGAACGGTCTGCGGCGAAACCCTATTGACGATCGGCTCGCCTTGCCGAATGATCGATGGTCTTGATCGGCGCCGCCACGTATGATGCCGATCGCTGGCCACAATCCGATCGATCGTATACCGATCTAACTCACTTTCGACTCGAGCGATCGATTGCCATGACATGGCGATCGGCGTGTCGAAAACCCACGACACTTGGCCAAAATGGCCAAGTTTCACCTAAGAGCTACCCTTCCGGGTTACAATCGCTCACTCTCATCTCTCGAGTCCCTCGCCTTGGTTATCTTCGTTCTCGCCACGTCCCTCGTGACATCGAGCGGCTCTGCAATGCTCCTTCGCGTCTCTTGCCTCGAAGTCTACTTCCTTCGGCTTCACTCAAAGCTTCTCGTCCGGCGGTCCCTCGGATGCTCCAAGCACACGGCTTCCGCAAAGCTATCCTTCACCGACTCAAGGCACGAGTCATGAGATGTGAAACTCGCCACGGCTCTATGTGCAAATTACTAAGTCCTGCACGACTTCAACGCACATATCAAATCAACATATCAAACTAACTTAAACCCTTTGCCACACCATCAAAACCATATTACGGCAAGAGATTGCCCTAACAGAGAATAGGTGTACTCTGACAGCATCCTGTCCACTCAGTCACTCAGGAGCAGTGATGACAGAGTGCACAGTTGTCATAGCCCTACCCACTCGGCTTCACCATCTCATGTGAGGCGGCTGACTGGCGTCAGGGGTGACCATGTCATTTGCACGGCATGCATTATGCATGGATAGCATTTGTATTGTGTTTGCTACATTTTTATTGCTGCCTTGGATGTTGCATATGATTGTCATGCATACAGTATACATATTTGTATATGGTCTGGTGACTTTATTTCTTCTAGTATGACACATGCTCCTATATCAGGGTAGGAGATTCAGGTAAGTACAGTCCTTTTGTATTTCTTTCTTGCATACCCTATATATGAGACTGTACTGGCATGATAGTTATTGTTAGCTATATCTTACTTTGCATATTGACTATATTCGCTAAGTTCTTTGAACATACCCCGTGGTTTTATATCTATTTCAGGATGAGGCTATCAGGAGAGTCCAGCTGCCAAACCCCCTCGTCGTGACAGTTTTATTGGTTATTTGATTTATGGTTTTGGATATTTTGATTAGAAGATATGTTTAGGACTGGAGTTGGTTTTATGTACTTGTGGATATTTGGTGTCACGCCCCGAGAGCATGCCGAGCCGAAAATCAAACGGACGACACCTCCCCTGTACGTGACAACATTTCAGGTTAATACAAGGCCTGTAGGCCCACAATAACAATAACATAACAAATAAAAACACAACCACATAACGAAACACAGCGGAAACTAATACAACGACATACCCATAACCCCACATGTACAATACATCTACATCATGCATACCGGTATGACTAACACACCACAACCACATACAGTACATCGACAAAATCCGAATCTACAAGTCCATAACATAGTACACTACGAAAACTCCAAATACAATACACGACGGACGCAAAGCCCAAAACCAATACGGGAGTCTCGGAGGTGAGATGAGATGTCAGCCAGCGGTGCTCCAAGCTGTCACAAAGTCTTCTACCTGTTACCTGGGCGACAGAAAGCCCTGGGTCCGTGGGGGTGGCGAGTAAAATTCAGCAGGTAATAGAAAACATGTATATATGTAATATCACATGTATTTCAACAACATAATCCAAAGGTACAACAGGTATATCAGCATAGTAATTAAATACAAGCATATACCATCTAACCAAATGAACAACGTAAAATGCAGACATACCTGAAGTCTGCTACGCTACTCTGATCCAACCTGAACATATAACCAACATATATATAACAGGAAGAGTAATACCAACTCACCATACTACCGGTCAAGGTACCTAATGGTCTGTCCAACACATATACAAATATCCGACACAACTGTATAATAAATGCAAGAAGCATGTATGCATATGATGTACAACCAAATGCAGCAAGCATAATACAATCAAGTGCAACATCACAATAAACATATATATATAGACTGTATCTATATATATATATATTAATCTCAACCATCCATATATATATATATATATACATACATATATGTATATATATATGATAATATGCAAAGTGCCATCAGATACGGCAATGCAGCATGCATGGTCATGCCTGCTCACCCCTACTCGCTACCACGACCCCAGTGTGGCCTAGGTGGCACGACATGACAACTGTCCCAACTCACACCAACCACTGCTATAGAGTGGCCGAGTAGGTAGTATGATCAAGTAGCATATGAGCGTAAAGAGCTCGCTACACAACGGGGGTCCTTGCTGCTGGCCACTCCGACTAACACTACCAATGAGTGGTCGAGTACCACGCATCCAGGACAACTGCACGCAACTCTAACTACCACCGTCTATAGTGGTAGAGTGTGGCACAACAGATGCTCTGCTCTCACACTAGTTACTCCTCGAGGAGTGCTCTGGGAGGCAAGATGACTGACGACTCTCTCAACCCCAAGGGAGACTATGTCGTCAGAATGCATGCATATGACATGAGTATGCTGTCACTCGTACAACCATCTACCACAGACTCTCTGTTCAACAAAGAGTCGTACCCATCTAATCAATACACTCTCTATCCTGTAGAGAGTCATACTCAACTGATCGACGGACTCTCTATCCTGTAGAGAGTCATACTCGACTGATCATAACTCTCTCTCCAATAGAGAGTCGTACTCAACTGATCGACGCACTCTCTATCCTGTAGAGAGTCATACTCGACTGATCATAACTCTCTCTCCAATAGAGAGTCATACTCAACTGATCGACGCACTCTCTATCCTGTAGAGAGTCGTACTCGACTAATCATATCAAGCTGTGACCATCGGTCCACAACGACACACTAATCACCCTTCACTTAACCATTACACAACTCATGGTTGGTAACAGTATGCAACATACGGGTATTGGAAATAAATCCTACTTTTAGGGCATTACCTACCCACCGATGACCTTTTTTCCAATTTATAAATTGGGTCACCCTCCGTACTAACATTTACACCTTGCTAAACATCTAGGCCAATTACATCACATCTATAACTCCTAAATCATGATAGGGTATATGTGTGATATCAACAATTGAGCATAAATACTTCAAACGATAAGTTCAAGCATACGATAATAAGAGCAGGGTCAAGGTAATATGAACACCTAACATGCTCATATCTATGACTAAATCTGAATGCAATACATCTACCCGGACCAGGTAGGAAATTACCCACATGTTTATGTAGAGTATCTAGAAATATAATATCCCTTCACGTCCAAGAATTGATCTCTATTCAGAATCCTGCACACAATATAGAACATAATTAAGTTCTATCGTACATCACATAATCGAACCAAACTCCACATCGACTTCGTATCTTAATCTATAAGATTGATTTAGTTAGTCAATTAACCTAATCAATCCTTCACATCCATCCTTATATTTCATCATCAACTAACATCAGATCGGATAACAAGGTAACCAATAATAAACTAACCATGAATCTAACATCTCAACCATAGCACTTAAATCACAACTCACCTAACATAGTTCCAACTTCTAATTAGCTCACTCCGAATAGGAAACGTCAAGCTTACCCATGTTTGTCTTCATCACCTGCACCGAAAGGCAGATTAGAAGCAACCACCATATCTATTAGCAAAATAACATTGGTATAAATCCAAAAACATTCAAATCTGGACTCACCAAGCCTAACTTCCTTCACCGCTTCTTGTTCTCATTCAAGGTATGGATTAAATTCCAAACAACCAAATTGAAAACAACCTCCTAACCTTATACGTTCATCATATAAAAACATGTTAACTTAATCGACATATAAACACCTTACCTTTCCCTAGATCAATCGGCCATACCTTGGAGGCAGTAACACACAGCAGCTCATAGCAAGGAAGAGGTCTGTGCGAAGAGCTGGCTGCAGTGCCATCGAGCCCACAGTGGTATGACGAAGAGCTATGCTCACGACAGAGGGAAAATGACCCGATACAGTAAACATCCGATCGGACTAAGCGCTGAAAAAGGTTGCTCGCAGCATGGCTGCCAAATGATTGGGCTAACAACAAGGTGGCTGAGCAAGGCTTACACGAGATGTGGCGGCCTGAACAAAGGCAACCAACTATCACTCACAGTGGAGATATTCAGTGATGAACAGCAGAAGAGGTCTACGATAGAAGCAATATAGATCATCCACAGTGACAATCGCAGAGCAGGGGAAAAAGACGAAGAACCTGACTGATTGAAGGGGCTGGCCGTCGACCTAGAGACGCACAATCTGGAAAATAGGAAATCGATCCGGCAAAGATGACTCCTAAATCCGGCATCATAAACCCCTACCGCTCCCTAGCTCTCGAGATCGAGGACGCCCGCTGGAGGCCAAGCGTCGATCCTCCCCTCCTGCTTGCTCTCCCACCGGAAAGAGTCGTCGACAGTGGCCGTTCGACGAGGAAAAGGTGCGGAGGTCACCGGTCGTGCGTGAGGGTAGGGGTTGCGAGAAAGAAACAACGAGAAGAGGGAAGAAGATCTCTAGGCGCGACATAGAAGGTCGCGGTGGCTAAGAGATCATGAGCGGTAGAGAGATCACGAGGAGTCGCGGTGGAGGAACGCTCGGGAGAAGAAAATCGAAAGAAATTAATGCTCGGCATTAATAAAAGAGAACGAGTCGGATTTGGCAGATAACGGGTCGAATTTCAGACCCGTTAAATCCTTTAAATCCTCATAAACAAAGAGGGTCTTGAAAATCTCCATTTAAGTCCAAAAAAATTTCTGAAAATTCCTGAAAAATTCCATAGGGCATTCTCCCAATTACCCAATATTTATTTTATTTTATATTTTTTTTCTATGGTATTTTACATTTGGTATCCTTATGGACCATTATTCGGATTTTTATTCGATTCGATTTGGTTGAATATTCCTGCCCATATGGCAGAAGGGGTAGGTTTAGATGTGATAGACTTTATTTATTTACTATGATTGTTGGCCTGAGGCCTTATAACCTGCGTGTGTGTTGTTTGGATTCCGATCGTGTTGACCGATGTATAGTGGCCGTGTAGGTCTTGTATTCAAGATTGGTATTGTCACCCGTACAGGGGAGATGCTGCCGGATTTTTGTCTGGCGGGGAGTCCCTCGGGGCATGACAAAAGGAAAATAAACTTACTGGACCTAACTATGTGGATTGGAAAAGGAATCTAGATATAGTCTTGACTGCTGAGGAGTACAAATATGTACTCTTCGAAGAGTGTCCTCCAAAGCCTGCGGATGATTCTGGGGAAAAGGAGAAAGAGAGTTATAAGAAGTGGATAAAGGCTGATGAGATGACGCGGTGTTACATTTTGGCTTCTATGTCAAATGTATTGCAACATCAGCATCAAGCCATGCCTACTGCTTATGACATGTTGCTCAATCTCAAGGAACTTTTCGGACACCAGAATTGGGCTGCTAGGCAGGAAGCCATGAGGAACTTGATGACGACCACCATGGTTGAGGGAACACCCATGAGGGATCATGTTCTCAAGATGATGACTCATTTGAATGAGCTGGAAGTCCTTAGAGTTGAGATCGATGGGGAAACCCAAGTCGATATCATTCTCTAATCTCTACCTAGGAGTTTTGAACAGTTTCGCCTGAATTACAACATGAATAAGAGGTTGTATTCATTGACGGAGCTTCTGACAGAACTCCAGGTGGCAGAGGGGCTTTTTCGTCAGAGTGCTCAGGCTTAGGCCATGGTTACTTAGAAGGTTTCGACTTCTAAGCCGAAAGGCAAGAAGAAGAAGAAACAAGGTGAAGCAAAGGTGGCGGGAGGATCTTAGGGAGGAGTGAAGAAGCCGAAAGGCAAGTGCTTCACTTGCGAGTAGACTGGACATTGGAAGAAGGACTGCCCCAACTAGAAGCAGAACAAAGGTATATTTTTTGGACTGGTCGTTGAAACATGTTTAGCGGTGTTATCTACCGGCACATGGTGTGTAGATACGTGAGCCACTGATCATGTCTGCAATACTTTACAGGGGTTCCAGGAAACCAGACGATTGGCTGAAGGGGAGATTACCATCTACTTGGGTGATGCTACGAAGGTAGCGGCTGTTGCAGTGGGAGATGTTTATTTATCTTTTGATAGGAATAAAACTTTGGTTCTGAAAAATTGCCTTTGTGTACCTTTATTTAGAAAGAATTTGATTTCAGTTTCTAAATTATTTTTGGATGGATATTCTATTTCTTTTAATGACAGAGTTGTTATAAAAAGGAATAGGGAGATTATCTGTTCTAGTGCATTGATAGAAAATTTATGTACCCTTGAACCAAAAGCTCCCACGATGCAAATAGAAGTAAATAACTCATCTTCTGAATCTAATAAGAGAAAAGAACATTCAAAAATGAACCAAACATATCTTTGGCATATAAGGTTAAGTCATATTAACCTGAGTAGAATTCAAAGGTTGATAGCTGATGGACCTTTAGGTTCATTAGTGGTGGAAGATTTCTCAACTTGTGAATCTTGCTTGGAAGGTAAAATGACCAAGAGGCCTTTTAAGGCCAAGGGGTATAGAGCCAAAGATGTGTTGGAATTGGTTCATTCTGATTTGTGTGGTCCTATGTCTATCCAGGCTAGAGGTAATTTCAAATATTTCGTCTCTTTTATAGACAATTATTCAAGATATGAATACATTTACTTGATGCGTCACAAGTCTGAATGCTTTGACAGGTTCAAAGAATTCGAGGCTGATGTGGAGAAACGTCAAGGTAAAAGTATCAAGACACTACGATCTGATCGTGGTGGTGAGTAACTCTTGGGAGAGTTTAGGAATTACTTATCAGAGGCTGAGATTCAATCCCAATTGTCTGCACCTGGCACACCTCAGTAGAATGGTGTAGCAGAGCGAAGGAATATGACTCTTATGGAGATGGTTAGATCGATAATGAGTTATTCTGAGTTACTAGATTCGTTCTGGGGGTATGCTCTATATACGACAGTGTATATTCTGAATTTGGTACCATCTAAATCAGTGCCTTCTACTCCCATATAATTGTAGACTGGCCGAAAGCCTAGTCTGAGATATATTCGGATTTGGGGGAGTCCAGCACATGTGCTGAAGGCAGATGCTGATAAGTTGGAATCTCCCATGAGTAAGATTGTTCTAGAGGAATTGAGAGGGGAAGTCACTACTTCAGTACCACTGGTACAAGATGATATACCACAAGTGACTACACCGCGTGTCACAGAGGATACACAGGTGATATCTCGTCGTAGTGGGAGGGTTGTTAGACAACCTGATAGATTTATGTTCTTGGGAGAATCTTCTGATTTAGTCCTTGGCGAACATGAATCTTATCCTTGGACATATGACGAGGCAATCCAAGATAAAGATGCGGTATCTTGGCAAAGTGCGATGAATTCTGAGATAGAATCTATGGATTCAAATCAGGTCTAGGAGCTAGTAGAACCACCCAATGGTGTAAAAAACCATTGGATGCAAGTGGATCTACAAAAGAAAGAGAGGAATAGACGGGAAGGTTGAAACCTTCAAAGCGAGGCTTATTGAGAAAGGGTATACTTAGAAAGAGGGTATCGATTATGAGGAGACCTTTTCGTCGGTAGCCATGCTTAAGTCTATCCGAATTCTCTTATGTATTGCTGCTCATATGGATTATGAGGTGTGGCAGATGGATGTCAAGATAACTTTCCTTAATGGAAGTCTTAAGGAAAAACATCTATATGGAGCAACCAGAGGGATTTATTGCAAAGGGCAAAGAGCATCTTGTGTGCAAGCTTAATCAGTCCATTTATGGATTGAAGCTCTTCGAGATCTTGGAACATTCGCTTTGATGAGGTAATCCAGTCTTTTGGATTTATTCAAAGACCGGATGAGTCTTGTGTATACAAGAGATGTGACGGAAACGTAGTGGTATTTTTTGTACTATACGTAGATGACATTTTGTTAATTGGCAACAATATCAAAGTGTTATCAGACATAAGAGTATGGTTGTCCAAACAGTTTGATATGAAGGACTTGGGAGAAGTGGGACACATCCTTGGGATCAAGGTTATAAGGGATCTCAAGAAAAGGATATTGTGCTTATCTCAAGCTTCATACATAGACACCATTTTGGCTCGTTTTACCATGCAGAACTCCAAGAAAGGTTTTCTACCTTTTAGGCATGGAGTACCTTTATCTAAAGAGATGTGTCCTAGAACATCAAAGGAGATAGAGGAGATGAAGGCGGTTCCTTATGCTTCGGCGGGAGGAAGCCTCATGTATGCTATGTTATGTACGAGGCCGGATATCTACTTTGCTGTGGGCATGGTTAGCAGATATCAAAGTAATCCAGGATAGGAACATTGGACTGCGGTAAAGCATATATTGAAGTACCTGAGAAGGAATAGGGATTATATACTTGTATACCAGGAAGATCAATTATTCCCTGTGGGTTACACAGATTCCGACTTCCAATCAAATAGGGATAACAGTAAGTCTACCTTGGGTTTTGTGTTTACTTTGGGAGGTGGAGCCATTGTATGGAGGAGTGTCAAGCAGAAATGCGTGGCGGACTCTACCATGGAAGCTGAGTATGTGGCAGCCTCTAAGGCAGCCAAATAAGCTGTATGACTAAGGAACTTCTTGATGGACTTGGATGTGATTCCTAGTTTGCCCAGAACTATCACAATTTATTGTGATAACAGTGGTGCAGTTGCAAACTCGAAGGAACCACAAGCCCATAAGGTAAGTAAATACATAGAGCGCAAGTACCACCTGATACAAGAGATCGTAAAGAGGGTAGAAGTTTCTATCGCCAAGATTGCATCAGAGGATAACCTGGTAGATCCTTTCACTAAGGCCTTTCTAGCGAGAGCTTTTGATAGGCATGTGGAGGGAATGGGAATCAGATGTATGGCAATATGAGGACAACATAGTCTTTTAGTATAAGTGGGAGATTGTTGGGATGTATACTAAAAAGTCTATTCTTTGTATGAACATCTTTATTTTTGAAATAAGAATCACATGATCATTGTTTGCATATTTATGGTTATGTATATTGTCTGATACATTACATTGTAGATAACATGGTGTGTGGTGTCACACAGAAGATCATGTTATCAATTCCTTGTAGAGTATAAGTAGAGGCTCACAACCGAGATGGTTTTGGACAAACCATTGGTATGGTTGTAGTGTAATTTGGTATTGGTTTGTCTTGACCATAGAATTACACTAGTACACTTTGTGTGTATTGAGCATGACCGACTTAGAGGTGATTCAATTTATTGCTGACTACATAATTGAATCAGACCTCGGATATTATGGGGTACATGCTCTTAATCCCGATATAATAACGGGCACATGTACTTAGTATTTATTTCTTTGATTTACCAATGGGCGAGATTTATAGATTAAATCGATAGGCTCGGTAAGTTGGGAAATGCTATTATTTACATGGTGTGCCATTGATTATAGGAGAAAATCGTGTCCTATATATTAGAATGATAATGTCCCCTTGAGGAGCTCATAAGGATCATCATGTAAACCCTACAGGTGGACTTGGTCCGACATGATGATGAGGTTGAGTAGTACTACTCATGGAGTTAGATGTTGATTAATTAATTGTCAGTAAATTAATTAATTGATGGACATTCGATATCTTAAACACGGAGAGATATTTGTACAATTAATATATGGAGCTCATATTTATTTATGGGGGTTGGTGAGGTAGATCAATGATAATCCTCTAGTGGAATGGATTATCATTAATGGATCGGATTGTGGCCAAGATCCAACTCCTCCTCATGGTCTCTATTGTAGCCTATTTAAACCCTCATAAAACCTAGATTTGATAGACACGATTAAAAGGAGGCTTGGGTGAAATCTATAAATAAGGTTGGAGAGGCTTGGGCATGGAACACAAGAATTGGTGTTAGGGTTTGCTTCCAAAGGTTTTTGGGTGGCAACACATCAATTAGGGTTAGGGTTTTTGGAGTTGGCTATAGAGAGGCTTGGGTGGCAACCCTAGGGTGGTGCTTCTACTTTGGGCGGCGCCTCCCTCTCTCTCTCTAGGATTGGCTGGCAGCTTCCCCTCTCTCTCTCTATACTCTTTGGCCGGCGGCAAAGTAACGAAGAAAGGTTCCTTTTCTTCCATCCTCTTTGGCCGGCGCCCAATCTACCTTCCTTCCTCTCCTTGGCCAGCGACAACAACCTAGCTTGGAGCTTGGTGATCGGCACTAGATAGGAGAAGAAGGGTTCGGTCATCTTCCCTTTGTTTGGAGCGAGCAAGGAAGGGAAGAACGAGAACTAGAAGGTTTAAACTCTTAGAGGATCGTTGCCCACACAACGTTCAAGAGGAGGATATGACATACAATAGAAGATCAAGAGGTATACAAGAGGTATAATCTTGTTTATTTTGATTTAGTTCTTTTGTATAATGCATGTGGCTAATTTACTTGGACCCTGAAGATAAACACAAAAATCGGCGATCCGTACATCATCTATTCCGCGGCTAATTGAGGAAAAGAGTTAGGTTTCTTGAACAACAAGTTTGTTCAAGAGACCACTCGAATCGAATAGCACGATGATGGATCGGTTGCTTGGGTAATCCGTCTTCATCAAGGATTAATTTTTTTTAATCTGGGGACGTAGATAGGATCGCCTTACACGAGCGACTGAGTGGGAAAGCAATTCCCTACAATAAGCACATGAACTTAACTCATTTCCTAGCATCTCACATGCGTCTAGGGTGTATGAAACACATACAAGTCAATTTAATGTGAGATGTGGATTTTGATTCTTCCTTAAACTAAGGGCTCATGCATTTTTCTAGGCAACTATATTTGATTCCTTTATACATGGGACTTCAAATCATTTTATTGTCCTTAAATCAATTTTAATTATCCTAAATGCATGAAAGATTATCATGGTATAAGAATGATAGCATAATTAAGCATGTGCCAATGATACATGATGTCATGACATAAGATAAACCTAACCATAAACATGACATGAAAATTAAATCTAAGTATTATCATGACATTTTAAATAAGTAAGTGAAATATGATATCGTGATATGGCAAGGCAAGTAAAGCATGACAAGTATAAAATACAAAAGTATATAATACCTAAGTGTTAAGCCCAAATTTCTATTTTCTAAAATTAATACTAATTTTCCATAAACACAATTCTCCCAAGTGTGCCAAAAATCTAAAATGACACACTATGACTCTAAAATCTAACTCGTGTCAATTTGATTAATTTTTCAAACTTCCCAAATTTATTGGCACATCCTAGAATCTTTTAGGAAATAAATCCAAATCTATTTCCAAGGTATCCCATAACCTTGAAAATGTCCTAAAGTGTTAATTTTGCTATGGTTATGTTAACTACCTTACCAATTCAAGTTGACACACCCTAACCAATTTAGCGTGAAAGAATCATGCTCCTAGGAATTTAATACCTATTGGAGCTCCTTGGGTTTACTAGGTACTCACTTGGAATAACTTCTCTTAGTACCTTCCAAATGACCCTCTCAGGCTTTTAAGCCTAGGTCATTTGGGTCTTGTCAAGATTAACTCTAGGGGTAACTCCCCTTGTAACCTTGCTAGTGACTTTCCTAGACTTCTTCAAAGCCTTAGTCACTTGACACTTACCATGGTTAGCTTTAGGGATGACTTCCCTAGTAACCTTGGTTTTCCTAGACCTATGGGTGGTTCCATAGTCAAATGGAATACTTTGGTAGGTTGGCATAAGATCCTTGGACTTAGGCTTGTGACCCAAGCCTTTTCTATCCTTGGAAGACTCTTGCCTCCTATATCCTAATTTTTTTATCATTAGATCCATTAATTTATTTTTCCATCTTTCTTATGGTCTTTTCTAATATCTCAAGTTTTGACCTCAAAAATTGATTTTCTACCACTAATGCCTCAAATTTTGAATTTTCATTTGTTCTTTGAGCATTGTTCCTTTTTTTAGGCGTATGCCTACCCTTCTTGGGGTTAATGCCTAAATAGTTCTCTATCTTCCTAATAGCTTCCTTAGGTAGAATTGTTTGAGGGGTAATTGTTCTAGACTTGTCCTTAACCCTAATATCACACGATTTAGCACCTAAGTAATAAAATTTATTCCTGGCATGCTTTTATTTATGAGAAATAGCAATAAAATTCCTAGCATGCTTTTGATTATTAATTAAAGAAGGATCATAATTAAAATTTACCTTAGGGTTTGCCTTAGCTCCCCCTACATTTGAGACTCCACCTTTCCCCTTGGTTTGCTTCATCCCCCAAGGGCATTGGCTTCTATAGTGGCCCCTTTGATTGCACTTGAAGCACACAATGTGTTCTTTGATCTTAATTGTTGGGGCTCCGACCTCTTTGGTCTTTGACACTACATGTGTCGTCTTCTTGACCCATTTCAGACACTTACTCTTGTAATGTCCATTTTCCCTACACTCAAAACACATAATATGATTTTTATCTTTATTTATTGTGCTTGAGTTACCTAGGTTAGAATTTTGAATTTGTTCTTCATCTCTCCCGGATGTTAAAGCTTTTTCTTGCTCTTCCTTCGGCGTGGAAGGTCTCTCCTCCCCCTCAATCTTAGAGGTGGAGGGTTCCTCCAATTCTTCCGCCTCTTCTACCAATCTGGATATTGATTCCCTCTCAACTTCTAAGTCTTCTTGAGCTTGAGATGAGGAACACTCCTCATTGGGCTCCTCCTCTATTCCTTTTTTATCGTCTTGGACCGATTGAGACTTCTCATGGAATCTTGCCAACTTGCTCCATAGATCCTTGGCATCCATGTAATCCTCTAGCTTGCACAAAATGCCATTAAGTATTAAATTTTTCAAAAAAAATTTTACCTTAACCTCGATCTTGAATTTTAGGTGTTGCTCCTTGGTCCATTTCTTGATTTCGAGAACTCTTCCCTTCTTATCCGTAGGGGCTTTAAATTGACTGAATCAATATTCATCATGAGGAAGGTTTCTATACTTTCCTTGCATTGATTGAAACCCTCAAATCCATAAAAACCATAGGGCGGTGGAGTGTTGATGTCACAACCTAGTCCAAGTTTTGGTTCCATCTTGCCCTCTAGCATTGCTCCCTAGCTTGGTAGTTAGTCCATAGAAGAACTCCTAGCTGTCGATTGGCAAAAGTCACTAGTCAACTTATTCTTATGAGAGCCTCGAGCTCTAATACCACTTGTTAGGACCAATGGCATGGCTAGAGAGGGTGAAGAGTGATTTCACTTGTCGCTAGAATTCGTTCACGTTCGTTCATCTACAAGACTTGTTAGCACAGCAGAAATAAATGACAAAAACAAAATACAACAGACACAAATGGACAAGCGAACACAAGGATATAACGTGGTTCGAAACCTAAGGTTCCTACTCCACAGGTCGATCTCAAGTGAGCTCTAGTGATTCACACCACCACTAATAAACCTCTCTTTCTCGGAGAACACTTCGGAGGTGGAGAAAACCTCTTACAATAATTCTTACAACAATAAGAATAAGATACAAATATACAAATGAAATGCAAAGAAAACTTTACAAGGGTACTTTTGATTGCTTGTTTGTTGTTGTCTTTGGATTTCTCTTGAAGGTCTAGAATGCAGCAGCAATTCCCCTTCAAAATCTCCTCAAAAATCACTATAGAATCATGGCCAAAATCCTCTATTAGCTACTCCTTTTATAACCTACAGATGGCTGATTTTGCGCCTAACAGTCGACTGCCCATAGTGTCGTTGTTTCACAATGGCTCAATCCACGCTGAAAAATCTCCAACGGATACCCTAGCAGTCGACTATTGCCCAGTAGTCGACTGGTTAGTCGACTACCAAAGCTTTTGTGTTCGTGTTGGCTTCAATCAGTCAACCGCTCAAAGGCCAATCGATTACATAAGGCGCTTCAATGCGATCGCTTGCACGAAGCTACCCGAGCAATCAAGCTACGATTATTTGACCGATCGTGGTCATAATACCTGTCGACTGATGCAAGTTGACTGGCTGCCAAGTGTCAAACACTTGGCCAGCCGACTGGTCCATAACCCTAGTCAACTAATCAACCTCAAACATGAGGTTTAACTCAAGTATGATTCCCTCATACTTGATAGACCACCCTTAGTCTCGACCTAAGCCTTCTAGCTACCTCCATCAGCCTCACACCTATCAAATCCTTCCAAGTTCTCCATGACTTGTTTATCCATATGCTAACCTTCAGGTGCTTCCATCGGCTATTATCATGCTAAATTGGTCTACTTTGCCAAGGTACATTTGGACTTACGCCGTCAAGATAAACGCTTGGACTTTATGCTGTCAAATATTGAATTTTGGTTGCCAAGACTACATCTTGGACTTTATGCCGCCAATATCACACCCTTGGACTTCCCAATTTCCAAGTATCCATACTTGGACTTTCATCGCCAAAGTTCACTTAGACTTTACGTCGTCAAAACTACACACTTGGACTTATGCTGCAAAGACTATACCTTTGGACTTCCCATGCCAAGTACCCATGACTTGAACTTTACCATTCCCAAGACCCATGCTTGGGCTTTCCATGCCAAGACCCATGCTTGGACTTCTCAATTGCCAAGTACCTATGACTTGGACTTTCCATTGCCAAATACTCATGATTTGGACTTTCCTTGCCAAGTACACATGACTTGGACTTCCCAAATGCCAAGACCATTCTTGGACTTCCCATGATAATCACATTGTCAATTATTTTGTCAAAACATCAAAATACTACTCTAGTCTGATCAATCGTGACCTAGGTCGATTGCACCAACAGAGACTTCCTACTGTCGATGCATAAGGAAATTTCTTCATCTCATTTATTTCAAATTCACGTTGTGGATATTATTGCAAGCTAAACTTATCACCTCTAGATACAGGTGTATCTCCAGGTGTACAATTCTGTTTGTCATATCGTATGAGTATATTTTTAATATAGGTCTTTTATGATAATCTAAGTATATCCTTGGATCTGTCACGATATATCTGTATGCCTAATACAAAAGATGCTTCACTAAGTTCTTTAATTTCAAATTTATCTAATAGAAATGACTTGGTCTCACATAGTAATTGTTTACAATTGCTTTCCAACAATATGTCATCTATATATAGTACAAGTATTATAAATTTGTTTCTACTAAACTTAACATATATACATTGATCAACTGGATTCTCCTTAAAACTAAATGAAGTAACCAATTGATCAAATTTCTTGTGTCACTAACGGGATGATTTCTTTAAGCCATAAATGAAATTCTTTAATTTACATACTAGGTGCTTTGAATAATCAAATTCAAAGTTCTCTAGTTGCACCATGCATATCGATTCATCAATGTCTCCATTAAGGAATGAAGTCTTGAAGTCCATTTGATGTAGCTCCAAATCATAATGAGCTACAAGTGCCATGATTACCCTTAGGGAGTCTTTCATGGATAAAGGTGAGAAAGTCTCCTTATAATCAATATCCTCCGTCTGAGTGAATCTCTTGGCTACAAGGCGTATCTTATACTTTTCGATATTACCTAGTGAATCCCATTTGATTTTAAATACCATTTAAAACCAATAGGTTTCACTCCTTCAAACAATTCGACTAGTTCCCATACGTTATTATCTGTCATAGACTTCATCTCATATTTCATGGCTTCAATCCACTTTTCAGGATTAAAATAATGTTTGACTTCTTGGAAAGATGAAGGATCATCTTCTAGTCCTATGTTAAACTCATGGTCTTGGAGATAATCATAATCACATATGACCGTGGATCTCCTTTCCCTAGTAGATCGCCTCAGGGGCACTTGTACTTGAGGCATTTGAGGTGCTTGAGGAACCTGCTCAACCATAAAAGGGTATACCTCAACCTGAGTAGATGGATCCTCTACTTGCATAGGGTAGGACACAGGGATGACATGAAGTACTACTTCCACTGGATGTGCAACATCAATAACATAGGATACGGTAACCATACCACTACTAGTTGCACCTGTAGTAACTGAGGTAGGATGGCGAGTGTTATCCTCCTCAAAAGATATGTCCCTTAGATCTGTTCTCCCATTTTCCTCAATGAACTTGGCATTTTTCATTTCGAAAAAGAACTTATTTAAGGGGGTCATAAAACTTAAATCTCCTTGACCTTTCAGAATATCCTACAAAATGACAGCTAATTATCCTTAAGTTTAGTTTCTTTTCTTTAGGCCTATAAGGCCTAGCATCAGTTGGACAACCCCAAATGTGTAAATGCATAATGCTAGGTTGCTTACCCATCCATAACTCATATGGGATTTTACTTACTACCTTACTGGGTACTCTATTAAGTAAGTAAACTGCAGTCTTGAGTGCATCACTCCACAAGGACTCCGACATAGAAGTGAAAGACATCTTGCTTCTCACCATGTCCTTTAGGGTTTGGTTCCTTCGCTCAGCTACACCATTATGACAAGGAGTAGTAGGCATGGTGTATTGAGCCACAATACCACACTCAGATAGATAATTGGCAAAAGGTCCTAGATGATATTCACCTAATCCATCATAACGATTGTAATATTCACCTCTACGGTCAGATCTGACAACTGTAATCTTCTTACCTAGTTGATTTTCAACTTCGGCTTTGAAGATCTTGAACATGTCCAAGGATTGTGACTTCTCATGCAAAAGGTATAAGTATCTATATCAGGAGTAATCACCTATAAAATTGATAAAATATGTTTTTCCATTCCAAGATGTCTTAGGAAATGATCCACATATATCTGTATGTATCAGTTCTAAAATACTACTACTCTGACTTGTATCTTTATTCCTTTTGTTAGTTGTTTTCCCTTTGACACACTGTATGCAGACATCAAAGTCTGACATGTCAAGGGAATAGAGAATTCCTTATGACATTAACCTTTCTAGGCGTTGTTTGGATATATGTCCTAAATATCTATGCCACGACATGGATGAATTCTCGTCAGTCAAATTGCACTTCGTACCTATATTGTGCATTATTATGTTGTCTGTGAAAGCTATGGTGTTTAACCTATATAGCTTATTGACTAGGGACGAGTACCAATGAGTTTGAAATCTTGAAAAATACTAAATATTTCATTTTCAAATGAATAAGTATATCTAGATTTGCCCAAAGAAGAAATAGAAATTAAGTTCTTCCTAAAGGATGAAACTACAAATGTATTCTCCAAATCCAAAAATATATCAGTCCATAGACAAAGCCTAAAAACATCTATAACAGTCACTCTAGCCTTCTTGCCATTACCAGTATAGATATATCTTTCACCATCAATAGGTAGTCGGCTAGTAAGACAACCATGCTCAATGACACTAATATGAGTGGTGGTCCTAGTGTCTATCCATCAAGTGTCAGTAGGTATAGTGACAAAATTAACTTCTGAACTAACTAAGACGAGAAGTTCATTACCAGATACTATAATTTTAGTAACCTTACTTCTAATGATCCTTTATGCTCAGTGATTTCTAAAACTAAAGTTGTTGGAATATTAATTTTATTGGCAGATATCATTTGTGCTATAAAATAAAAGAAAAAACAGAACAAATACTCACATTTATAATCATAAACATGCATACATATAAACAATGACATAAAGTAAACACTAAAATATATACACATGCAATGGGTCACTTTATGAGATACCAAATATAATATTACAATTAATCTTTAGACGATGTACGGATCGTCGATTTTTGTATTTGTATTCGGGGTCCAAGTAAATTAGCCACATAACAAAGCATACAACATGCGTAGAATAAAAAAAGATTCATAAACAAGCATTATACCTCTCGTTATATCGCTTGATCTTCTATCGTATGTCCTTCCTCCTTTTGGACGTCGTGTGGGCGACGATCTTCAAAAAGTCGAAGCCTCCTAGAACACGCTCTTTCCTTCCTTGCTCGCTCCGAACAAAGGAAAGAATGAAACGAAACTCTTCTCCTATCTAGGACCAACCTTCAAGATCCAAGCTTGATGTTTGTAGCCGGCCCAAAGAGAATAGGTGATGGAGCACCGGCCAACCTTGAAGAAGGGTTGCTGCTGGCCTCAAGGAGAGGAGAAAAGGGAACTCCGGACAAAGGATGAAGAAGAGATGTCAAACCCTCACCACCTTGCCGCCGGCCCCTTGCTCTTGGACAATTGGCGCCGCCCAAAGCAAAAGGAAACCCTAACCCTAATGCCTTGTCGCCCAAGTCAAGGAAGCAAAAACCCTAATCTCCAAAGTTGTCCTCCACGCCCAAGCCTTGGCCATCCTTTTATAGAGCTAGGCTTAAGCCTCCTTTTAATCTCGACCGTCGGATCTAGAGATTTAATCTCAACCGTCGGATCTAGGGATTTAATCTCAACCGTCGGATCTAGAGATTTAATCTCCACCGTCGGATCTAAAGATTTAATCTCCACTGTTGGATCTAGAGATTTAATCTCCACCGTCAGATCTAGAGTTTCATTTTCTATCATCGGATCTAGGCTCCATGAGGGTCTTAATAGGCTACAATAGGGACCATGAGGAGGAGTTGGATCTTGGCCACCCAATGGATCAAGCCCACATAAAGTCCGATCCATTAATAATAATCCATTCCACTAGAGGATTATCATTGATCTACCTCACCAACCCCCAAAAGTTAATATGGGCTCCATATATTATTTGTACATATATCTCCCCGTGTTTAAGATCTCAAATGTCCGTCAATTAATTAATTTACTGACAATTAATTAATCAACATCTAACTCCATGAGTAGTACCACTCAACCTTATCATCATGCCGGACCAAGTCCACCTGCAGGGTTTACATGATGAACCTTATGAGCTCCTCAAGGGGACATCATCATCCTAATATATAGGACACGGTTTCCTCCTATAATCAACGACACACCATATAAATAATATCATTTCCCAACTTACCGAGCTTAACGATTTACTCTATAAATCTCGCCCATTGGTAAATCAAAGAAATGAATACTAAGTATATGTGCCCATTATTATATCGGGAGTAAGAGCATGTACAACATAATATCCGAGGTCTGATTCAATTATATAGTCAGCAATAAATCGAATCACCTCTAAATCGGTCCTGCTTAATACACACAAAGTGTACTAGTGTAATTCAATGGTCAAGACAAAACAATACCAAATTACACTACAACCATTTCAATAGTTTGTCCATAACTATCTCGGTTGTGAGCCTCTACTTATACTCTACAAGGAACTGATAACATGATCTCCCATGTGACACTATACACCATGTTATCTATAGTGTAATGTATTAGACAATATGCATAACCATAAATATGCAAACAATGATCATGTGATTCTTATTTCAAAAATAAAGATGTTCATACAAAAGATAGACTTTTCAGTATACATCCCAACAATCTCCCACTTATACTAAAAGACTATGATGTCCTCATTCTGCCATACATCTGATTCTCATTCCCTCCACATGCCTATCAAAAGCTCTCGCTAGAAAGGCCTTAGTGAAAGGATCTGCCAGGTTATCCTCTGATGCAATCTTGCCCATAGCAAATTCTCCTCGCTTCACGATTTCTCATATTAGGTGGTACTTGCGCTCTATGTGTTTACTTGTCTTATGGGCTCGTGGTTCCTTCGAGTTTGCAACTGTACCACTATTATCACAATAAATTGTGATAGTTCTAGGCAAACCAGGAATCACATCCAAGTCCATCAAGAAGTTCCTGAGCCACAACTTCTTTGGCAGCCTCAGAGGCTGCCACATACTCAGCTTCCATGGTAGAGTCCACCACGTATTTCTGCTTGACACTCCTCCATATAATGGCTCTACCTCCCAAAGTAAACACAAAACCTGAGGTAGACTTACTGTTATCCCTATCTGATTGGAAGTCGGAATCTGTGTAACCCACAGGGAGTAATTGATCTGTCTGGTACACCAGCATATAATCCCTAGTCTTTATTAGGTACTTCAATATATGCTTTACCACAGTCCAATGTCCCTATCCTGAATTACTCTAATATCTTCTAACCATGCTCACGACAAAGCAGATATCCGGTCTCGTACATAACATGACATACATGAGGCTTCCTACTGCCGAAGCATAAGGAACCGCCTTCATCTCCTCTATCTCCTTAGATGTTCTAGGACACATCTCCTTAGATAAAGGAACTCCATGCCTGAAAGGTAGAAAACCTTTCTTGGAGTTTTGCATGCTAAAACGATCCATAATGGTGTCTATGTATGAAGCTTGAGATAAGCACAACATCCTTTTCCTGCGATCCCTTATGACCTTGATCCCAAGGATGTATCCCACTTCTCCCAAGTCCTTCATATCAAACTGTTTGGACAACCATACCCTTACGTCTGATAACACCTTGACATTGTTGCCAATTAACAAAATGTCATCTATGTATAGTACAAGAAATACCACTATATTTCTGTCACATCTCTTGTATACACAAGACTCATCCGGACTCTGAACAAATCCATAAGACTGGATTACCTCATCAAAGCAGATGTTCCAAGATCTCGAAG
The DNA here is from genome assembly GCA_025175895.1 of Wurfbainia villosa. Classification (NCBI taxonomy): domain Eukaryota; kingdom Viridiplantae; phylum Streptophyta; class Magnoliopsida; order Zingiberales; family Zingiberaceae; genus Wurfbainia; species Wurfbainia villosa. The sequence continues at coordinate 6,749,427 of CM046005.1, forward strand.
CTTGCTTCAATCCATAAAAGGACCGATTAAGCTTGCACACAAGATGCTCTTTGCCCTTTGCAATGAATCCTTTTGGTTGCTTCATATTGATGTTTTCCTCAAGACTTCCATTAAGGAAAGCTGTCTTGACATCCATCTGTCATACCTCATAATCCATATGAGCAGCAATACATAAGAGAATCCGGATAGACTTAAGCATGGCTATCGACGAAAATATCTCCTCATAATTGATGCCCTCTTTCTGAGTATACCCCTTCGCAACAAGCCTCACTTTGAAGGTCTCAACCTTCCAGTCTATTCCTCTCTTTCTTTTGTAGATCCACTTGCATCCAATGGTTTTTACACCATTGGGTGATTCTACTAGCTCCCAGACCTGATTTGAATATATAGATTCTATCTCAGAATTCATTACACTTTGCTAAGATACCGTATCTTTATCTTGGATTGCCTCGTCATATGTCCAGGGATCAGGTTCATGTTCACTAGGGACCAAATCAGAAGATTCTCCCAAGAACATGAATCTATCAGGCTGTCTAACAACCCTCCTATTACGATGAGGTATCACCTGTGTATCCTCTATGACACGCGGTGCAGTCCCTTGTGGTATATCCTCTTGTACCGGTGGTATTGAAGTAGTGACTTCCCCTCTCAATTCCTCAAGAACAATCTTACTCATGGACTTGTGGTTCATCACATAGTCTTCCTTTAGAAATCTGGCGTTCGTGGTAATGATCACCCTCTGATCTCTAGGACTATAAAACAAACCACCTTTCGTTCCTCTAGGATAGCCAACAAACATGCGCACTTCTGTACGAGGTTCCAACTTTCTAGCATTTGCCTTCAGCACATGTGCTGGACTCCCCTAAATTCGAATATGTCTCAGACTAGGCTTTCGCCCAGTCCATAATTCTGTGGGAGTAGAAGGCACTGATTTAGATGGTACCAAGTTCAGAATATATATTGTCGTATCTAGAGCATATCCCCAGAACGAATTTGACAACTCAAAATAACTCATCATCGATCTAACCATATTCATAAGAGTCCTATTCCTTCACTCTGCTACACCATTCTGCTGGGGTGTGCCAGGTGCAGACAATTGGGATTGAATCCTAGCCTCTGATAAGTAATTCCTAAACTCTCCCAAGAGGTACTCACCACCATGATCAGATCGTAGTGTCTTGATACTTTTACCTTGACGTTTCTCCACATCAGCCTTGAATTCTTTGAACTTGTCAAAGCATTCAGACTTGCGGTGCATCAAGTAAATGTATCCATATCTTGAATAATCGTCTATAAAAGAGACAAAATATTCAAAACCACCTCTTGCCTGAATAGACATAGGACCACACAAATTAGAATGAACCAACTCCAACACATCTTTGGCTCTATATCCCTTGGCCTTAAAAGGCCTCTTAGTCATTTTACCCTCCAAGCAAGATTTGCAGGTTGGAAAATCTTCCACCACTAATGAACCCAGAGGTCCATCAGCTATCAACCTTTGAATTCTGCTTAGGTTAATATGCCCTAGCCTTAGATGCCAAAGATATGTTTAGTTCATCTTCGAAGGTTCTTTTCTCTTATTGGAATTAGAAGATGAGTTATTTACTTCTATTTTCATCGTGGGAGCTTTTGGTTCGAGTGTATATAAATTTCCTATCAATGCACCAGAACAGATAATCTCCCTATTCCATTTTATAACAACTCTGTCATTAAAAGAAATAGAATATCCATCTATAAACAATTTAGAAACTGAAATCAAATTCTTTCTAAATAAAGGTACATAAAGGTAATTTTTCAGAACCAAAACTTTATTCCTCTCAAAAGACAAATAAACATCTCCCACTGCAACAGCCGCTACCTTCGTAGCATCACCCAAGTAGATGGTAATCTCCTATTCAGCCAATCGTCTGGTTTCCTGGAACCCCTGTAAAGTATTGCAGACATGATCAGTGGCTTCCTTATCTACACACCAGGTGTCGGTAGATAACACCGCTAAACATGTTTCAACGACTAGACCAAAAGATATACCTTTATTCTACTTTCGGTTGGGGCAGTCCTTCTTCCAGTGTCCAGTCTGCTTGCAAGTGAAGCACTTGCCTTTCGGCTTCTTCACTCCTCCCGCCACCTTTGTCCCACCTTGTTTCTTCTTCTTCTTGCCTTTCGGCTTAGAAGTAGAAACCTTTTGGGTAACCATGGTCTGAGCCTGAGCACTCTGACGAAAAAGCCCCTCTGTCGCCTGGAATTCTGTCAGAAGCTCCGCCAACGAATACAACCTCTTGTTCATGTTGTAATTTAGGCAAAACTGCTCAAAACTCCTAGGTAGAGACTGGAGAATGATATCGACCTGGGTTTCCCCATCGATCTCAGCTTCAAGAACTTCCAGCTCATTCAAATGAGCCATCATCTTGAGAACATGATCCCTCGCGGGTGTTCCCTTGATCATGGTGGTCGTCATCAAGTTCGTCATGGCTTCCTGCCTTGTAGCCCGATTCTGGTGTCCGAAAAGCTCTTTGAGATTGAGCATCGTGTCATAAGCAGTGGCCATGGCTTGATGCTGATGTTGCAATACATTTGACATTGAAGCCAAAATGTAACACCACGCCATCTCATCAGCATTAATCCACTTCTTATAACTCTCCTTCTCCTTTTTCTCAGAATCATCTGCAGGCTTAGGAGGGCACTCTTCGAAGAGTACATATTTATACTCCTTAGCAGTCAAAACAATATCAAGATTCCTCTTCCAATCAACATAATTGGGTCCAGTAAGTTTATTTTCTTTTAGTATCACAGCAAGCGGGTTGAAAGTCATTTTTGAAAAACCTAAGATGTCACATGTCAAATCGTAAGTTTTTGAAAAACCCTGTGATCCGCAAAACAAACTCATCCGATATGGAGGAAGGCACTCAGAGCCGACGCGTAAGTTTGTTTGCATCACATATCAAATCGTAATGGAGGCTGTGGGAATTTATAAAAATATCCCTCTCCCACTTAGTAATTTAAAATTGAGGAATTTTCCTAGCACATGACATGCATATCAAATAATAAGCAATAAATATGAAAAAGAAATATTTTCCAACTATTATGGTTTTTGTTCTCCAATATGCCTCCCGTCGTATCGCCATCTCATCCGCTCCTCCCTACGCCATGTACAAGCCATCCGGAGATTCGAGCCGAGAAAAACTATTTTAATTTACATCCATCGATCCTATACTCCACGAAGGAGTGTACATGAAATCTAGATAGAAAGTAAACTAAAATAAAAAGAGTGGCTAAACAATGTCATACTTAATTACAAAAATTAAATACTAGCCTCGTCAACCCCGAGGATTAAAATAATATACAATTACACACATACAATCACATACACACATATGACCATAATAGTTAGATCCTATGCCTGCAACCAAAAAGTTAACCTACACACATCCTACTATTATCCGACACATACTATATATGATAAGTGCATAAAATTATCCGAATCCTAAACACACAAAACCGGAAACTATGGCTCTGATACCAATTGAAGGGGGGAAATTTCGCTTATTCAAACAACCTACATCGGTCTCTTATTCATGGTGATCCCGTCTTTGTCCCCAGATTAAAAATAATCCTTGACAAATAGGGATTACCCAAGCAACCGTTTCATCGTTGTGCTATTCGATTAGAGTGGTCACTTGAACAAACTTGTTGTTCAAACAACCTACCTCTATTCTTCGAATAGCTGCGGAATAGACAATGTATGGATCGCCGATTTTTGTGTTTGTATTCGGGGTCCAAGTAAATTAGCCACATAACAAAGCATACAACATGCGTAGAATAAGAAAAAAATTCATAAACAAGCATTATACCTCTTGATCTTCTATCGTATGTCCTTCCTCCTTTTGGACATCGTGTGAGCAACGATCTTCCAAAAGTCGAAGCCTCCTAGAACACGCTCTTCTCTTCCTTGCTTGCTCCAAACAAAGAGAAGAATGAAATGATACTCTTCTCCTATCTAGGACCAACCATCAAACTCCAAGCTTGATGTTTGCCGCCGGCCCAAAGAGAATAGGTGATGGAGTGCCGGCCAACCTTGAAGAAGGGTTGCCACCGACCTCAAGGAGAGGAGAAAAGGGAGCTCTGACCAAAGAATGAAGAAGAGATGTCAAACCCTCACCACCTTGCCACTGGCCCCTTGCTCTTGGACAATTGGCGCCGCCCAAAGCAAAAGGAAACCCTAACCCTAATGCTTTGCCACCCAAGTCAAGGAAGCAAAAACCCTAATCTCCAAAGTTGTCCTCCACGCCCAAGCCTTGCCCATCCTTTTATAGAGCTAGGCTTAAGCCTCCTTTTAATCTCCACCGTCGGATCTAGGAATTTAATCTCAATCGTCGGATCTAGGGATTTAATCTCAACCGTCGGATCTAGAGATTTAATCTCCACCGTCGGATCTAAAGATTTAATCTCCACCGTTGGATCTAGAGATTTAATCTCCACAGTCGGATCTAGAGTTTCATTTTCTATCATCGGATCTAGGCTCCATGAGGGTTTTAATAGGCTACAATAGGGACCATGAGGAGGAGTTGGATCTTAGCCACCCAATGGATCAAGCCTACATAAAGTCCGATTCATTAATGATAATCCATTCCACTAGAGGATTATCATTGATCTACCTCACCAACCCCCATAAGTTAATATGGGCTCCATATATTATTTGTACATATATCTCCCCATGTTTAAGATCTCGAATGTCAGTCAATTAATTAATTTACTGACAATTAATTAATCAATATCTAACTCCATGAGTAGTACCACTCAACCTTATCATCATGCCGGACCAAGTCCACCTGCAGGGTTTACATGATGAACCTTATGAGCTCCTCAAGGGGACATCATCATCCTAATATATAGGACACGATTTCCTCCTATAATCAACGACACACCATATAAATAATATCATTTTCCAACTTACTGAGCCTATCGATTTACTCTATAAATCTCGCCCATTGGTAAATCAAAGAAATAAATACTAAGTATATGTGCCTGTTATTATATCGGGATTAAGAGCATGTACAACATAGTATCCGAGGTCCGATTCAATTATGTAGTCAGCAATAAATCGAATCACCTCTAAGTCGATCCTGCTCAATACACACAAAATGTACTAGTGTAATTCAATGGTCAAGACAAACCAATACCAAATCACACTACAACCATTCCAATGGTTTGTCCATAACCATCTCGGTTGTGAGCCTCTACTTATACTTTACAAGGAACTGATAACATGATCTCCCGTGTGACACTACACACCATGTTATCTATAATGTAATGTATTAGACAATATGCATAACCATAAATATGCAAACAATGATCATGTGATTCTTATTTCAAAAATAAAGATGTTCATACAAAAGATAGACTTTTTCAGTATACATCCCAGCAAAATCTTAGGTAACTCGACTATTTTGTTGCTCTTATTTGATGTAAGGGACAAAAAACAACCTTAACTCGGGACCCAAGAACTTCGAAGCCTCTGAAAAATCCCTAAAAAATATTTTTAAGGCCCGGAATAGGGTGTTATAGAGTTTTACTCCAATAATAAATGTAGAGCTCTAAGTGAGTTTCGAAATGAAACTGAGAACTCTTAAAACTCATCTCGAGCGAAAAGTTATGACCTTTGAAAATTCCCTACGTCACTAGTTGACTGTTATCTTATAATAGTCGACTGATTGTGATCAATCGATTGCTCCAGTCGACTAATAAACCTTCTATGCTCAAACTAATAAGGTCCATTAGTCAACTAGTGCTTGATGGTCATCAACTGATGTTATCAGTCGATTGCCTCAGTCGACTCAAAACCCTTTTTGTTCCGAAGTCTAAGCCCACCAATCGACTGAAATACCCCAGTATAGTTCCGCAGTTGACTCACAAACATTTTGTTCAAAATTTTCCATGCACCAGTCGACTGATACATATGACAGTCAACTGATCATGATCAGTCGAGTTGCCTAGTCAACTTAGAAATCTTCTTTGTGTCAAATTTCGACCATCAGTCGACTGATGTCTATGACAGTCGACTAATGTCTACATCAATCAACTGGTGACCTAATTTTTGTGGGTCTAAGTGATGGTTTCAATGAAAACGACGGTAGTTACGCTGCTATTCTTCATGTTCTTCACGGAAAAATGTAAAAAACTTCAATCCGATGCTAAACCTAGGGCTCCTAACCCTTAGATTTGATAATTATGTGTGTTTAAATGCGTTAAATCAAGATCTAACACAAAACACATGCATTCGGACCAAAATCATCGAAAAATGCATCCTAATGTTTTATGATCAGTGACACCTAACCATGTGCTCTGATACAAATTGATGGATCTTTTGGATCCGTCAATGGATCGTGCATCCGAATATGTATTCAAGCAAACAAAACCAAAACGTTCCAAACTTAGGATCTTGTCAATTGATCTACAACAAGCATGCAAAAAATAAAATACAATGGAAACATAATAAAGCATAAACATGTACTTGAATCCGGATACATCATCACCTCAATAGTCTAAAGATCTGACGCTGAGAGAATCGCAGGGCTTGATCTTCCACAGGTCGAGAGTGACAACCCTGTATGCTCTATTCAATGGGGAAAAAGAGACGGTCGATCGATCCTTTCTCCAGTAGGGATCACACCCTATATAAAGCCAACTCTAACCCATTAACACCCCATTAATGCTAATGGTATGGGTTAAAAAGTTCTACACATATAGATCCAAAATCCATTAACCCACATCCAATAACACAAAAATCGTTAACCAAAATCATAATAGTTAGATTACTTTAATCGGGTTCGAACCAATATGACACAATCGGATGCATTACGTGTAGGATTCTTGAGGATTGGCTAGAGGGGGGTGAATAACACTTCTTTGATTTTTACAAGTTAGTTAGAGGAAGCAATACGAGCAAAACAATAATTAGAATGAAAATCAAAGAAAACAACGCTAACACGTCGATGTAACGTGGTTCGGAGATGACGCTCCTACTCCACGGAAATCCGTAAGGTGGATCACTCCTCACAAGCTTTCACTAGAACCTCCTTTTGATGAGAACACTAAGGTGGAGAAGCTTTCTTTATAATCAAACTTTTCTTCTTACAAGATGATGGAGTTTAGTTTGGGAAGAAGAGGTTAAGAATACTTGAAAGCTTAGAGGAAGACTTGAGGAGCTTAGGATGGACGTTTAAAATGAAAGCATTAACATCCTCAAGCTTCCCAAAGCTTTTTTTTTATAGAGAAGGGCTATTTTTCCTCGTTGAGCCCGATAGCAGTCAACTGTTGCATACCAGCAGTCGACTGATGCTACTGTTGACCGAATCCAATAACTTTTGATGAAGCCAGATTGCGATCATCATGGCTCAACGTCTACTTGATCACTCGACTGATCATATCATTAGTCGACTGTTCAAGTCAATAGTTGACTACTCTAAGCAATCAGTCTACTAAAAATGTTTTTGTGCCTGCGTCCACTTAAAATAGTCGACTACCTGGACATGACAGTCGACTGATTGTGGACCAGTCGACTTCCAAACCCTAGCAGTCGATTGATAGAGCCACAAAATTTAGTCGACTTTAATTGACTGCTTGACCAGTCAATTGGGTCATAACTCCAATCGATTGTTCAAGCCTTCTGGACCCTCGAATGTTGAACACATCGAGACCAGTCGACTGGTATAAATCATCAGTTGACTCATACAATTCAAGTATGACTAATTCATACTTGAAAACCTAACCTAACCCTAGACTTAATCTTCTAGCTTCTCCATCAGCCTTGCACCTCCAGGATCCCTCCAAGTCCACGACTCCTTCATCCTTGTGCTTGCCTTTAAAAGCTTCCCTCAGTTTCATCATGCTTGGGGTTTCTCCTTTGCTAAAGTCTGCTTGGACTTTACGGTGCAAAGACTACATGCTTGGACTTACACTATCAATACCTTGCCTTTGGACTTACTTTGCTAAGGTCCGCTTGGACTTTATGCTGCCAAGACTACATGCTTGGACTTATGTTGCCAAGACCTTCCCCTGGACTTTCTTGCCAAGATTCACACTTGGACTTCTCTTTACCAAGTCTTCACACTTAGATTTTCCTGTCACTTAAACATTCATGGTTAGATCACAATAATTTTCTAACTTAAATGATTATCCAAACATCAAAATACATTAATAATTGCATCATTCTTGCACCACCAATCTCCCCCTTTTTGATGTTTGACAATCATTTAAGTTAGGTCTTAAAATATATAATAAAAGTACAAATATGAATCAAACATAAATTTTTCCTTCTCCCCTTTTGACACACATCAAAAAGTGAAGGACAAATATCAAGTGAAGACATTTATGAATAAGATTGTTTATGTCTTGAACTAAGGTATAGAATGTACTTAAAGCTCCTCCTTAATCCAAGACATATTCTGTCATGTGTGAAAAATCATGTTGAGCAAAGCATGGAACATAAGTAAGACTATATCTTAACTTTGCACCAACAATACCATGTGCATATAGATTTTGGGATTAAAAATATATCACAAGAAAACTCCCCCTAAACCAATGCATTAATTAGTCGTACTCCCCCTTAATTGCTGCGCTAATCTTACCATAGGGTTAGGACACCTTAGAGTTGACTCTAGACAAGGAAATCAGGCTAATCTATGAAAAATTTAGCTGATCGATATCAATCATCGACATGCTCGATACGCATACGCCCGATTTTTAGCCCAACTTTAGAAATGCATAACGAATTCAAGAAGTGTCAAAAATTCATGAAATTATGTAGATACATTTGTCAAGTCATTTTATATCAAGAAAAAATAATTTGAAAAATAAATCTTTTCCAGATTTTGAAATTGATAAAACTTTGAAAAATAGCAAAAGCTCTAAAGGATTTTCAAAACTTTGTGTCACTTTTGCTTACCATTTGAAAACTATTTTTCAAAATATGATAAACATAGTTTAAAAGATATTTTATTTCACATTTCCAACTATGTTCTTAGAGCTATGTGCACATCAATTATACACAAGTCTGCCCAATGATTGGTCCAATTAAAGATCAATATCTCTAAATGTCACTTTGGTTCATAATAATGCATCATAACAAGCATGATGAACCAAATGCATCTTCCTAACATCTCACATGATGCCTAAGTGACTCAATACAAAAATCATGGATTCTCAAGTGTTTTGTGAGATGCTTGAGGTATAGTCCTAGATTATGCTATATGATCATGCAAACCTATACCATTACTCTACAAAGCACATTCCAAGCTCTCACCTTAATGATGTAAATTCCGCTTCGGGGAGAGCCTTAGTATAAATGTCAATGAGGTTAGACTTAGATTCAATGTAATTGAGCTTAATGTCTCCTCTTTCTACATGATCTCTAATAAAGTGATGCTTCTCTTCAATATGCTTGGTCCTAGAGTGATATACCAGATTTTTAGTCAAATTGATGGTACTCATATTATCATAAAAGTCCTTAATTTTGGAGTAATGTAGCTCATAATCTTCTAAGGTATGTCTCATCTAAAGTAGTTGAGCTACACAATCACCCATGGCTAAATTGGTATCCACCACTAGTACTCTTCAAATCCAATTTACAACGTGCATAATCGAAATCGGTATACTCAATCAAGTCAAAAGACCTAGTCCTAGGGTACCAAAGCCCTACATTTTGTGTGCCTTTAATGTATCTTAAGATTCTTTTAGCGGCTACTAAGTGGGATTCTTTGGTATAAGATTGGTATCTTGTACACATACCTGCTGCAAATAAAATGTCGGGTCGACTAGCAGTTAGATATAGCAAACTACCAATTATACTCATATAAAGTTTTGAGTCAATTAGTTTTCCTTCTTGATCATTGTCTATTTTTGTGTTGGTTGTCATAGGGGTGTTTACTACCTTAGCATTTTCCAAACTAAATTTCTTGATAATTTCTTTGGCATATTTGATTTGGTATATATGAATTCCCTCATTAGTTTGTTTAACTTGTAGGCCTAAGAAGAAATTTAATTCTCCAACTAGACTCATTTCAAACTCAAGTTCCATATTTTTAATGAAATCTTGAAAGAGTTCATCATTTGTTGACCCAAAAACAATATCATCAATATACACTTGGGCAACAAAGATGTCCTTTGACTTTGACTTAATAAAGAGGGTTTGATCAACTTGACCTCTTATAAAATCCTTAAAAATTAAGAAAGATGATAGTCTTTCATACCAAGCCCAGGGAGTTTGTTTTAACCCTTATAAAGCTCTTCTAAGCTTATAAACATGGTTCTGGTAATCTACATTCTTAAACCCGAGAGGTTGTTCTACATAGACTTTTTTCTTAATGAATCCATTTAAAAATGTTGATTTCACATCAATTTGATAGAGTTTAAATCCCATGTGAGCGACATACCCTAATAGGATTCTTATGGACTCTAACCTAACAACCAGAGCATAGGTTTCATCATAATCAAGTCCTTCAACTTGATTGAACCCTCGAGCTACTAACCTAGCTTTGTTCCTAGTAATATTATCTTGATCATCCAACTTGTTCCTAAAGACCCATCTTGTGGTAACAATAGTGCTATCATTGGGTCTAGGAACTAGCTCCCATATTTGACTTCTCTCAAATTGAGCTAATTGTTAGTAATATATGAGAGATGTCCTAAGGCAATCACCTTATGTATGAACCATTTATATGATAAATGAAGATTCACTATTTGAGTATACATGTTTAATGTATTTGATTGGATCTTAAACTCATTTACTGAATGTCCACGATACGATTCACAGCATGAGAGAATTTGTGATTGGATCACAACTAGTGAGTATCTCTACATGTGTAATTGTGATGTATCTAATTATCCTAGTCGATGAATTGATGGATTTGGACACCATCAATTCGCCGAGACTAGCACGAGGTATACTCCTTGGTGTATCCAAGCACCGATTTTCACCGGGCCGAGACATTGTGATGTCCGGAGTTAATCGTGGATGCTAGTTATGGTAACTAGTTCATTGGAGTGACCACCGTAAGACTTCATATGGTTCTCTGCATATATAGATATGTCAATGAAGTTCTTCTGGGCTTAAGTGCGATGTTCCTTTGACTTGCGGTATTCAAGTCATCTTGATCATGGAGACTTATGCTTTGACATCTTAAGCAAACATCTCTAAGGAGATGTGGACCCGGGATGATTGGGTATAAGTCGAAGTGATCGAAGGTGTTTGAATAGCATATAAAGGATTCACCACTCCTTGCGAGGAGATGTATACCCATGGCCTCTCGTCGGATTGTTACTAAAGTCTTTGGCCAAAGCATTACATGTTTAGAGTAAAGTACTCTTCGATACATGTGGAGTAACTAGAATCCGTAGGACGAGGAAATGATACTTGGGCTAGGTGTGACGTGAGTCACCTAGTGGGATCGGACACAATAGACCATGTCCTCAACCAAGTGGGTATAAGATGAGTGAAGGGAATGGGGCACGATTCATTCGAGCATCTTGAAGGGTTTCGTAAATAGTTGATCAACCGTTGATCTTTTCGGTTAATTGGGGATCATGATGTACTACTAGGTGCCACTCATGATCGTTCTATAATTAATGGTTAATTATAGACGGCCAACATAAACCGAGAACCTATTTGGTCACACGCACAACGAGTGTAATCCAAAGGATTTAAAACAAGCTTGAGAATGGGATTCTCAGACCGAGAGAAACTATGTTTGGTTGGACCAAACATAAAGCGAGCATGAAATTGTTTCAGTCGCAATGGAAGCGTGGATGGGCAGTGTCTTATGAAGACATAATGGATGGACCAAAATGGTTTGGTTCTAATCCAATGGATGAGAATAAACCAAAGGGTTTGGTTTATATTAAACGAATGAACCAAAGGTTGGTTCGGTTCGTTTTAACTTAAAATAAACCATCATGGTTTGGTTTATTTTAACTTATCCTAATGGAGCGGGTTAACGGGCTTTATGGATATGATCCATTAACCATTAAGAGAATTAGTTCTCTATAAAAGAGGGCTTAAGGGATTGTTAAACCCTAATCATCCAAAACCCTAGCTTGAAGTTGCCGCCCACCCCTTGGAGGAATTTTCGGCGCCCAACTACAAGCTGCCGCCGCCCAGCTTTGTGCCGCCGTCCAAGACCCTTGCCGGCGTCCAAGCTCCAGCCGGTGAACCTCCGGCGACCCTCCGGTGATCTCCTATAGGTTCGGCATCAAGGTGAGCCTTTTCTCTCCTTGTTTTGGCCGGCGCCTACTCATCCACCAAGCTGTCCAGTTTTCTGGACAGCTTCTTCTCCTCTCGTCGGAGCGTCGTTTGGACGACGGTTAGTGCTCCGACAGCGGCTAACTTACCGGGGATTTGATCTCCGGTAATCCTCTGAGGTGGAGGACGAAGGATTCGTCAAACGGTTGACGAATACCTCTCCGGAGACGCGAGTTTTGAGAACTCGTTTTAGGATCCGAATTTGGATTCGGATCGTGATCATCTCTCGATCACGTCGTCTTCAACACGAGGCTAGTAACCCGTACGAAGACGAAGCTCGTGACTTAGCGAAGTCATCCCGAGGAGCTCGGCGTGGATACGGATAGAGACGATTCTTACGAGGATCGTTCCGGTTGATGCCGTTCCCGCTACACGTCATACGAAAGGTATAACGTAGTTTAATTTCCTTTTATTGCAAATTATAATTTACGGTTATGTCTACACTTATTGTAATATACATGCGTGTGTTGTGTGTGTTGTAATAAATATAGATTTATTATTTTTAATTGCTTCCGCTGTGCTCATGTTTATGAAACATGATCGAACACACACTGCGCCATGCGGAAAACCCAAGGGTATCAGAGCCCAGGTTGTGTTTCGACATAATCGTAAAATGGTTTTGCGATAGTCATAATGTATTTCTGGAAATTTTCTGAATTTTGGAAATTTAGAAGTATTTATGGAAATTTTTCAATTTTGGAAAGTCTAGAAGTATTTATGGAAATCTTCCACTTTTGGAAAGTTGGAAGTATTTATGGAAATTGATATTTTCCATAAATAAAATATTTGATTAGATTCTGGAAATTTGTTTCCTAATTTAATCATGATTTGATTTGGGAAATCAAATCTTAAAATATTTTATTTCCATAAGTAGTTTTAATGATTTAGGAAATTGGTTTCCTAAATAGATTTTCCTTAATCAAATAATTTCATGAATAAAATATGTGATTAGATTTGGAAATTTGTTTCCTAATTTAATTATGATTTGATTTGGAGAATCAAATCTTAAACATATTTTATTTCCATAAATAGTTATGACATATAAGGAAATTATATACATGACATAATTGTATGCCATGTAATTGCATTAGATGCATAACATTATGTCATGCGTGTCGTGACATGTAGATGTATGCCATGTATGCCATGGCATGTAGATAATAGTTATTTGCATGCAAAGAGGATGAGACATAAAACCCTAACTCAATATTAAATCCTACACCTTCCATTAATATGGTTAGAACCAGAGTTCTGTTTCTTGTTTGGGTTGTTGGACTCACTCCAAGCCCGGCTCGAACCTGAACATGTTCAAATCATTGGAATAGTTTACCTCTAATATGGTAAAAGTCAGAGGTCAATCGTTAGTTTGGGTTGTTAGACTCACTCCAAGCCTGGCTAATTGGTTGAATGCGCTCTAACCATATTAAAACTATTTCGCGATTAATGGGTCGGCTTTAACTTGGAGCATCGATTTGTTGGACTCACTCCAAGGTCGATGTGAAGAGAGGTGAAGTTGGGTGCTATGCATATGATGCATACTTGTTAATGTGTTAACAACCCAATGTATGTGTAAACATTCAATTAGTTGATAGCACATTGTGATAGTTACATATACATGATATGTAATCGGTATACTTGATACCCACCATCATAGCTAAGAATGGCTTGTTGGACTCACTCCAAGGTTGTTCTTATCTATGATGGATATCAGCCCATTCGGAGATGGACCTACGATCTCCCGAAGTGATTTTAAGGGTTTTTGAAATTCGAAAAAATGAATGGGATTTATAAATGTATATTGATGCATTTTAAAATCATTTTCTCATATATGCTCGTTTTGTATTTCTAGGTCAATAAATTGATCATGACGTCTTTGAATTTGCGCACTATTTTGGATTCGAACAAACTGACTGGGCCTAACTTCCTGGACTGGCTTAGAAACCTGAGACTTGTTCTCAAGGTGAAAAGCTTGTAAATGTCCTCGAAGCGCCTCTTCTCGCCCGTCCTAGTGACGATGCAACTCTGGACCAATTGTTGGCCTATCAGAAACATGTGAGTGATTCTGAACAAATGAGTTGCATCATGCTAGCCACGATGGAACCCAAGCTACGAAAGCAGCATGAGCATATGGATGCTCATATCGTAGTCCTTCATCTTTGTGAGTTGGTTGATGAGCAAGTGAGATTCGAAAGGTTCGAAGTCTCAAAGCTCCTCTTCACCTCTGAGATGCTAGGAGGTTCATCTGTGGTACTGCTCAATATGCTGAAGACTGTGGAGTCTTCTGAGAAGCATGAGCAGGGGACGGTTCTGTTAGTTGATTCCTCAAAGAAAGGTTCTAAGAGGAAGGCAAAAGAACAGAAGAAAGGAAAGAAAAAGGCAAAGAAGGCGGAACCAGCGCAAAAGGGCACTTGCCATCACTGTGGCAAGGAAGGCCACTGGCGAAGAAACTGCAAGATTTATCTTGAGTCCATGAAGAAGAAGAAGGCATCCGATGCCCCATCCTCTTCAGGTATCTTCGTTATTGATTGTCATTCTATTTCCTTAGACACTTGGGTATTGGATACTGGGTGTAGCTCACATATATGTAATGACATACAGGGGCTAAGGAATAGAAGAAGACTTGTCAGAGGGGAGTCAAATTTGCGAGTTGGCAATGGAGCAAAGGTCACGCGGCTCGCCATCGAACTTATTTGTCAAGCTCCCTAGTGGACTAGTCTTGAACGACAATTGCTATTATGTTCCTTCTCTAATAAAGAACATTGTTTCTATTTCCTGCTTAAATAGAAATGGTTTCCATTTAACGTTTAGTAACAATTGTTGTTATATAACTTTGAATGGCGTACTTTATGGAACTGGAACTTTGAGTAATGACATTTATACGTTGGACGTATCCAGTGACATTTTCAATATCGAAGCGAGCAACACGCGTGCTCGAAAGGATAATCAAATAGACTCCTATATGTGGCATTGTCGTCTTGGCCATATAAGCAAGAAACGCATGTCCGAATTACACCGATATGGAATTCTGGAATCGTTTGAATTGGATTCATACGATACATGCGAATCATGCTTAAAAGGCAAGATGACTAAGTTACCTTTTACTGGAAAAGGTGAACAAGTGGGAGAGTTACTAGGTCTAGTACATACTGATGTATGTGGACCTATGTCAACTCAAGCTTTAGGAGGCTATAACTACTTCATTACCTTCACCGATGATCACTCATGGTTTGGGTATGTGTTCTTGATGAAACACAAGTCTGAAGCCTTTGAAAGGTTCAAAGAATTCAGAAATGAAGTAGAGAAACAACATGACAAAAGTATTAAAATACTTCGATCGGATCGAGGTGGTGAATACTTAAGTCAAGAGTTTCTTGATTATCTAAGAGACAATGGCATATTGTCTCAATGGACTCCGCCCTATACACCACAAAGATAATGGTGTATCCGAGAGGCGAATCGACCTTGTTGGACATGGTCGTCAATGATGAATCATGCGACTCTTCCCAAGTCCTTTGGGGTTATGCACTTCGCATACAATACTTGTTAAATGTAATGCCTACCAAGGTAGTCTCAACTACTCCATATGAGATATGGGCTAGTAAGAAACCTCATGTATCTTACTTGAAGATATGGGGTTGTCCTGCTTATGTGAAGCGGACTGTATCAGACAAATTGGATGCTAAGTCCGATAAATGTCTATTTATTGGATACCCTAAGGAAACAAGGGGTTACCAATTCTATCATCCTGTGGAACAAAAGATGTTTGTTTCAAGGCATGCTGTGTTTCTAGAGAAAGAGTTTCTCTTGCAAGAAAACAGTGGGAGTGTCGTCGAGCTTGAGGAGGCTCGAGAGACTCAAATAGACATTGATGAGATACGGTGAAGCACAAAATGACAACTCATAGTGATGAGCAATCGACCGGACTTATTGTAACACCACATCTTCGTGAGATCCGTAGAACACGCAATATTCCCGAGAGATATGGATTTCTCGTAAGTGAATCGAACGACGTGTTACTCATTGATGATGAGGAGCCTACCAGCTTATGAAGAAGTGCCGACAAGTTCGAAAGGGATAAGTGGCTTGGTGCCATGAAGTCGAAATGGATTCCATGTACGAAACCAAGTTTGGAACTTGGTCGACCCACCAAGGCATAAAGCCTATAGGGTGCAAGTGGGTTTTCAAGAAGAAAATCGACATGGATGGTAATGTGATTACCTATAAGGTTAGATTGGTGGCGAAAGGATATCGCCAAAAACAAGGTGTTGATTATGACGAAACCTATTCGCTCGTAGCTATGCTTAAATCCATTCGGATGCTCCCGCCATAGCGGCTCATTATGATTATGAGATATGGCGATATGGATGTGAAAACAGCTTTCCTTAATGGAAACTCGCCGAGGACGTGTATATGATACACCGAGGGTTTCACATCGGTTGATAAAACCAAGGTATGCAAATTGCGACGATCCATTTATGGATTGAAGCAAGCATCCAGAGTCGAATATCCGCTTTGATGAGACAATCAAAAGTTTGATTTCACAAAATCCGCATTTAACCTTGTGTGTACAAGAAGGTTAGTGGGAGTGCAATGTTCTAGTATTGTATGTCGATGACATATTACTTATAGGAAACGATGTGTCAATCTTACAGCTAAGGTTTGGTTATCCAAGACATTCTCCATGAAAGATTCGGGAGAAGCAACCTACATCCTGGGATTAAGATCTATAGAGATAGATCAAACGGTTGCTTGGTCTTCGCAGCTACATATATAGACCGAAAAGCAAAGAGGTTTAGCATGTCGAATCCAAGAAAGGTTATCTACCCATCGTGCATGGGGAACACCTTTCAAGTCTATGTGTCCGCGCACGTAAGATTTAGAGAGGATTTGCATGAGTAAGATTCCCTATGCATCCGCAATAGGATCTATCATGTATGCTATGTTATGTACGAGGCCCGATGTATCGTGACGCCCGAGTGTCACGAGCAGATACTCAATCCGATCCAGAATGGATCATTGGTCATAAGACGATCCTTAAGTACTTGAGAAGAACTAAGGATGTGTTCCTAATATATGGAGAAGGGACATGGTGATACGCGGTATACGGATACGCCACCTTCCTGCATGCAAGGATGATTCCATGTGTCTCACCGATACGTGTTCACCGTGAATGGGGGCGCAGTGAGTTGGACAAGTTCCAAACAAGAGATCAGAGCGGATTCTACCATCGAGGTAATATATTGCGCCTTCTAAGCAAAGAAGGAAGCGGTTTGATCAAGAAGTTCGCTCATGAACTTGGTGTGATTCCGCCATCATTGAAGCAATACCGGTCATCACGATAACAATGGAGCAATTGCAAAGCGAAAAGAGCCAAGGTCTCATCAACGATCCAAACATGTGCTTCCCGCTATCATCTTATCGAGAGATCATAAGTAGGAACGAAATACAAATCGAGAAAATTCTAATCCGAAAGGAACTTAGCGGATCCTTTGACTAAAGCATTACCTCAAAGTAAGTTCGAGGGTCATGTTAGAGCTATGGTATTGATACCGTGAGCGATTGGCATTAGCCAAGTGAGTCCGTTAGTAATATATGAGAGATGTCCTAAGGCAATCGCTTTATGTATGAACCATTTATATGATAAATGAAGATTCACTATTTGAGTATACATGTTTAATGTATTTGATTGGATCTTAAACTCATTTATCAATGTCCACGATACGATTCACAAAGATGAGAGAATTTGTGATTGGATCACAACTAGTGAGTATCTCTACATGTGTAATTGTGATGTATCGGAATTATCCCTAGT
Organism: Wurfbainia villosa; assembly: GCA_025175895.1. Taxonomy (NCBI): domain Eukaryota; kingdom Viridiplantae; phylum Streptophyta; class Magnoliopsida; order Zingiberales; family Zingiberaceae; genus Wurfbainia; species Wurfbainia villosa. The sequence continues at coordinate 6,767,531 of CM046005.1, forward strand.
CGATGAATTGATGGATTTGACACCATCAATTCCGAGACTAGCACGAGGTATACTCTCGGTGTATCCAAGCCGATTCTCACCGGCCGGAGACATAGTGATGTCCGAGTTAATCGTGATGCTAGTTATGGTAACTAGTTCATTGAGTGACCACCGTAAGACTTCATATGGTTCTCTGCATATATAGATATGTCAATGAGGTTTTACTGTGGCTTAAGTGCGATGTTCCTTTGACTTGCGGTATTCAAGTCATCTTGATCATGGAGACTTATGCTTTGACATCTTAAGCAAACATCTCTAAGGAGATGTGGACCCGGATGATTGGGTATAAGTCAAGTGATCAAGGTGTTTGAATAGCCTATAAAGGATTCACCACTCCTTAGAGGAGATGTATACCCATGGCCTCTCGTCGGATTGTTACTAAAGTCTTCGCCAAAGCATTACATGTTTAGAGTAAAGGTACTCTTCGATACATGTGAGTAACTAGAACTGTGAGGACGAGGAAATGATACTGGGCTAGGTGACGAGTCACTTAGTGGGATCGGCACAATAGACCATGTCATGTCCTGAACCAAGTGGGTATAAGATGAGTGAAGGGAATGGGGCACGATTCATTCGAGCCATCAAGGGTTTCGTAAATAGTTCGATCAACCGCTGATCTTTTCTGCTAATTGGGATCATGATGTACTACTAGGTGCCACTCATGATCGTTCTATAATTAATGGTTAATTATAGACGGCCAACATAAACCGAGAACCTATTTGGTCACACGCACAACGAGTGTAATCCAAAGGATTTAAAACGAGCTTGAGAATGGGATTCTCATACCGAGAGAAACTATGTTTGGTTGGACCAAACATAAAGCGAGCATGAAATTGTTTCAGTCGCAATGGAAGCGTGGATGGGCAGTGTCTTATGAAGACATAATGGATGGACCAAAATGGTTTGGTTCTAATCTAATGGATGAGAATAAACCAAAGGGTTTGGTTTATATTAAACGAATGAACCAAAGGTTGGTTCGGTTCGTTTTAACTTAAAATAAACCATCATGGTTTGGTTTATTTTAACTTATCCTAATGGAGCGGGTTAACGGGCTTTATGGATATGATCCATTAACCATTAAGAGAATTAGTTCTCTATAAAAGAGGGCTTAAGGGATTGTTAAACCCTAATCATCCAAAACCCTAGCTTGAAGTTGCCGCCCACCCCTTGGAGGAATTTTCGGTGCCCAACTAAAAGCTGCCGTCGCCCAGCTTTGTGCCGCCGTCCAAGACCCTTGCCGGCGTCCAAGCTCCAGCCGGTGAACCTCCGGCGACCCTCCGGTGATCTCCTATAGGTTCGGCATCAAGGTGAGCCTTTTCTCTCCTTGTTTTGGCCGGCGCCTACTCCTCCACCAAGATGTCCAGTTTTCTGGACAGCTTCTTCTCCTCTCGTCGGAGCGTCGTTTGGACGACGGTTAGTGATCCGACAGCGGCTAACATACCGGGGATTTGATCTCCGGTAATCCTCTGAGGTGGAGGACGAAGGATTCGTCAATCGGTTGACGAATACCTCTCCGGAGAAGCGAGTCTTGAGGACTTGTTTTTAGATCCGAATTTGGATTCGGATCGTGATCATCTCTCGATCACGTCGTCTTCAACACGAGGCTAGTAACCCGTACGAAGACGAAGCTCGTGGCTTGGCGAAGTCATCCCGAGGAGCTCGGCGTGGATACGGATAGAGACGATTCTTACGAGGATCGTTCCGGTTGATGCCGTTCCCGCTACACGTCATACGAAAGGTATAACGTAGTTTAATTTCCTTTTATTGCAAATTATAATTTACGGTTATGTCTACACTTGTTGTAATATGCATGCGTGTGTTGTGTGTGTTGTAATAAATATAGATTTATTATTTTTAATTGCTTCCGCTGTGCTCATGTTTACGAAACATGATCGAACACACACACGCCGCGGTGCCGGAAACCCAACACTAATTCTTCTTGTATTGCCAAAATCCAATCCGGATCAAGTAATGCATCATTAATTGATTTAGGTTCAATTTAGAAGATGAGAGCAACCTGACTAGTAGGAGATCTATGGAAAGACCTAGTTTTTACTCCTAGTGAAATTATCCGATCAACAAGTCCTCCTTGGCTCTCTTTGATTCTTTGGATCCCTAATTTTGCTCAATGAGCTTCTCCCATAGCTCTTTGGCAAATTTGAAAGGCCCGACCTTGTTGAGTTGCTCCATTGAAAGGCTACATTGAAGTGTGGTTATGGCCTTTGCATTTGATTGAGCTTTCCTAGCATTTCCCTTGTCCAATCCTTGGTTGGAGAGATGCTCCATCTTCATCCCCCAGTTTCTCGAAGCCATCTACAACACTAAACCAAAGTTCAATATCGTTCATTAAATAATACTCCATCTTATCTTTCCAATATGCAAAATGATTGTTGTTGAAGAGCGGTGGTTTAGCGGTGTTATATCTCTCTTGAAGAGCCATTGCAATGCTTCGGTTGATACTTAAATCTTCCAAGTGATCCGGACTCTGATACCACTTGTAGGATCTTCAAGGATTGGCTAGAGGGAGGGAGGGGGGGGGGGGGGTTGAATAGCACTTCTTTGATTTCTACAAGTTAGTTAGTGGAAGCAATACAAGAAATATAATAATTAGAATGAAAATCAAAGAAAGCAACACTAACACGTCGATGTAATGTGGTTCAGAGATGACATTCCTACTCCACGACAATCCATAAGGTGGATCACTCCTCACAAGCTTTCATTAGAACCTCCTTTTGATGAGAACACCAAGGTGGAGAAGCCTTTTTTACAACCACACTCTTCTTCTTATAAGATGGAGTTAAGTTTGGGAAGAAGAGGTTAAGAACACTTTGAAAGTTTAGAGGAAGACTTAAGGAGCTTAGGATAGAATGAAAGCATTAGCCTACTCAAGCTTCCCAAAGCTTCTTTTTATAGAGTAGGATTATTTTTGCCTGTTGAGCAGATATGATTGGCTGCATACCGGCGATTGGTGATCTCTTATTGGCCCGAATCCAATGGCTTTTGATGAAGCCAGATTGCAATCGTCATGGCTCAACATCTACTTGATCAGTCGACTGATCATATCATCGGTCAATTGTTCAAGTCAATAGTCGACTTCTCCAAGGAATCAGTTGACTAAAAATATTTTTATGCCCATGTCCACTTAAAACAGTTGACAACCCGACACATGGCATTCGACTGACTGTGGGCTAGTCGACTAACAAATCCTAGCAGCTGACTGATAGAGCCACAAGCTTCAGTCAACTTTAGTTGATTACTTGACCAGTCAACTGGGTCATAACCCCAGTCGACTGTTCAAGCCTTTTGGACCCTCGAGTGTTAAACACTCGAGACTAGTCAACTAATACACTTCAAGTATGACTAATTCATATTTGAAAACCTACCCTAAGCCTAGACTTAACCTTCTAGCTTCTCCATCAACCTTGTGCCTTCAGGATCCCTCCGAGTCCACGACTCCTTCATCCTTGCGCTTGCCTTCAAAAGCTTCCCTCAGTTTTGTCATACTTTGGGTTTCTCCTTTGCCAAAGTCCGCTTGGACTTTACGCTGCCAAGACTATATGCTTGGACTTATGCTGCCAAAACCTTGCCTTTGGACTTCCTTTGCAAGGTCCACTTGGACTTTACGCTGCCAAGACTACATGCTTGGACTTATGCTGCCAAGACCTTCCCCTAGACTTTCCTTACCAAGATTCACACTTGGACTTCTCTTTACCAAGTCTTCACACTTGGATTTTCCTGTCACTTAAATATTTATGGTTAGATCACAATAATTTCCTAACTTAAATGATTATCCAAACATCAAAATACATTAATGATTGGGGCATTCTTGCACCAATGTTACGATAATAATATGTAAACCCACCACCAACAGAACCACCACATTAGCAACTCTCCTCAACTGCGCCTAACTGAAGGAGGTAAATAGAGCGGGTACGAGCATGGGTTGTCTCAACAAACTTTTGTGTCCCAAGGGACCTATCTCCATTTGGAAAAAGCCCATAAATACGTTGTTGCTAGGGATTGACCCAGGGATTGCTGGTTATTTGCGTGGGCGCCCTACCACTGCACCAAAGTCCAAGGGCTAACAAACTTACGACAAGACCCTACATCACATTAACCTGGATGATCAATCAATTATTAAATGAATTGACTAAATCAATTAAATCAAAATTGAGTAAATCAATAAATCATCCAGGTGCTGCGATGAGGGTGGAGGTGCAACTTGCTAAAGACCATCGAGTGGGTTCGGATGTGGAGGTAGTGCAAGATGGTGCGGAGGAGTCATTGAAATCAAGCCCTAGGGTGGAGGATTTGGAGGCAACTTCAAGGGCTTATGGAGGGAGAGGGGGCTTGAAGAAAGCAATAGATAATGGGCGAGTAGAGAAGGCTAATACGAAGGGATCAACTCTCTAGGTGGAGGAACCAGTCACAACTAAGTTAGACGGGGAGGGGGTTGTTTGGAGGACTCATCAAAGGAGAAGGAGGCAGAGGAATAAAGGCATGGAATGGACACAACAGTTGTATAGCCAGCAAGTGGGGGAATAGGGAGAGGCCTCAACAACATTCAACAATAAGGAGGACCCGGGTCATATTTTGTATGGGTCAATGGAAAGGTGCGAGGTGGCACAACAAGGAGGGAGCTCAATGGAAAGGGAGAAGTAGTATGTATCAACTAGAGGGAAGGAGAAGATGGATGATCCGAGGTGGCACAAGCCGTCATGGAACATTCGAGGCCTAAATAAGGGTCTCAAACAAAAGGGGGTGGAAGCCCACTTTACAGTGAAGGAGCTAAGTGTTATGGGGGTGTTGGAGACAAAGCTCACTACTAGGAGTTATGAGCAAATGTGTACACGTAGGTTTTGCCATCAAGTGGAGAAATAGGGTGGCCTAGCGAGCATCAATAGGATACTACTGATTTGAGATGATCAAAAGGTGAGATCCGATGAAAGAATGGGATGAATAGTTTGTTCACTATAAGGTACAATGTCAAACCATAGGAACTATGATTGTTGTGACTTTTGCTTACAGGAAAAATACGATGCTTGGGAGGAAGGCGCTGTGGGAGGGGTTGCAGTGGATTACTACTGATATGAGGATGGCATGGGTGGTCTTGAGGGATTTCAACTCACTCTTATCGATGGATGATAAAAGAAGTGGGCTACCAGTCACACAGTATGCTATAGAAGATTTCCAACAAGCAGTGGAAGCAAAAGGATTGGAAGACTTGACTTATACAGGATGCTGGTACACATGAATGAATGGCCTTATCTGTAGCAAGATAGATTGGGCACTTGTCAATGGGCATTGGCTAGAAGGGAACTTGCATAGTTTTGTGAATTTTACACCACCCGAATGTCTTTCTGATCATTCAGTTTGTATGGTGTCAGTCATAGAGGAGAATATTAGGCCCCCTTTGCCATTTAGGTTCTTCAAAATGTGGGCCAACCATGAAGGTTTTCAGCAGTTGGTGGCTACCAAGTGGATAGCCTATACGAAGGAGATTAGAAGAGATAGTGCACAGTTCCAACTTGGGCAAATTGTGCGACTATTGAAGGAAGATCTAAAGATGCTGAATCGAGATAATTTTCAATACATTTCTATGTGAGTTGTCATTGCCCGTCAATTCCTAGAAGAGGTGCAGCAAGCTGTGTTGGTTCATGGGGTGCTAAATGGGGATTACAAGTTGATCAAATAAGTAGCAACGCAACTGAATGAAGCAGAGTACAACTTTTGTATTCAGCGGTCCAAGGTGGCCTATTTCAAGCAAGAAGATCAGAATTCATCTTTCTTTTATACACTAGTAAAGCAAAACAATCAGTGACAAGATATCAATGCAATGGAGCGTCTAGATGGTAATCTATCAAAGTTAATTAGTGAGGTTGTGCAAATTTTTTCGGATCACTTTTAGGGACAGTTGGGAGTTGTAGTAGAGCGGGGGCCATTTTCGGATGATGCATTATAGTTCGGGATTCACATCAGTAAGGATAGCCATGATAGCCTTGTTAGGATCCTAGCTATGGTGGAGATCAAGGCTGAACTATTTGATATTGGTGATCAGCGAGCATCGGGCTCAAATGGGTATGGTGCAAAGTTTTTCAAGCAAACTTGGGAAACAACTGGAAAGGACTTTACCACTGGCATCCTTGAATTTTTTGCTGAAGGGAAGTTGTTGCGGAGGTGGAATCACTCTTTGATCTTTCTCATCCTAAAGTCAGCCTATGGCAGTAAGGTAACGGACTATAAGTTGATTGCCTGTTGTACGGTGTTTTACAAGGTTATATCGAAGCCCCTGGCGAAGAGACTAGCGGAGGTTGCAGAGTGTATATTACATCAGTCATATGCTGCATTTGTGAAAGGCAAATTGATCATGGATAATATTCATCTAGAACAAAGGTTGTTTAGGAAATACAACAAAAAAAGGATCTTGTCCAGGTGTACAATGGAGATTGATCTACAAAAGGCATTTGATTTCTCCATTGGGATTTTCTACGAGAGGTGCTCACTGGGTTGGAGTTCCCATCCTAGTTTATAGCGTGGATCATGGAGTGCATCACCACTACATCATTTTTGCTGCCTATTAATGGAAGCATATTTGGAAGATTTAATGGTGCTAGAGGACCACAACAAGGGGATCCTTTATCCCCTTATATGTTTGGTATATGTGTTGAGGTCTTGGGGAGGTAGCTGCAATAGTGCACAAGAGTACCAGGGTTTAGATTTCATTCACAGTCCAACCATCTTGGCTTAGTAGATCTAGCTTATGCGGATGACATACTTCTGCTTTGTAGAGGGGATGTGGCCTTAGTGGGAGCTTCATCCAAGTGTTTGCAGAAATTTAGTGCGACAGCAGGCCTTCAGGTGAACCAACTAAAGTTCTACATTTACTTGGCAAGGGTAGATGTCATATGCACAGGAGGTTGTTATCTATTATGAGTTTTCAGGAGGACAATATGCCTTTCTGTTACCTTGATATCCCACTAGCAACTAAGAATCTACAGATCTCTGATTGTACCCCACTTCTAGACTCGCTGACAGGACAGATTAGAGCATGGCCCAAACAGACATTGTCATATGCAGGCAAGGTGGAGCTCATTACTTCTGTGCTACAGGGGTGGAGTGTTTTTGGTTTGCCATCCTACCATTACCACAAGGAATTAAGGATCGTATCTACACTATCTGCAAATCCTTCATGTGGACAGCAAAATGACCTCCAGTTGCATGGAAGGATATGTGTTTGCCGAAGGAAGAGGGGGCATGGGATTCCAGGACTTAAGGGCTTAGAATTTTGCTCTGTTGGCTAAGGTGCTTTGAAAGATACAATGTAAGGCTGATGCGCTATGGATCAAATGGATACATCATACGTACCTGAGGCGAATAGATGTCTAGAGCTGGGAAGTGAACCACTAAGATTCTCCACTGATTAAGAGATTGTGACATATACGGGACTTGGTCTTCGATGCAAGGGGACACCAGAGGAAGCTGGATGTCGACTTGAGGGATGGTTTGCACGGGATGGAGTGGTGGTTAGGGCATATGACTTTTTTAGGCCTACTAGGCTTGGGTAGTGTGGCTACGAATGGTATGGAAGTCCTATCTCCAACCGAGTCATGTGAATACCTGCTGGGTGATGGCATGGTGGAGGCTTCCCACTAGAGACAGACTGATGTATTTGGAGGATCAACGGTGTACTTTTTCTGATCAAGTGATGGAGACACAGGAGTATATATTCTTTGGATGTCCGCAAGTTCAAGAGCTATGGCAAAGGATCAGACGATGGCTACCTACATTACAAGAATTTTCTAAAATAGACACCGATTTAGAGATCAATTAAAAATCGATCTCTAATTAGAAATCGACCTCTAATCGGTCTCTAAATTAGAGACCAATTTTGGAATCGATCTCTAATTTAGGGACCAATTTCAAAATCGATCTCTAGAATTAAAACTAAATTAAAATTTTGATCACATAAATTTGTAGAATCGAGTGTCTTAATCGATTTCTTATTTAGAGACAGATTTATAGTCAGTTTCTAAATTAGAGATCGAGTCTAAAATCAATCTCTAATTTAAAGACCGACTTCAAAATTGATCTCTAATTAAAGACTGACTTAAAGTCTGTCTCTAAATTAGAGACTGATTTTAAGTCGACCTCAAATTAGAAATTGACTTCCATATTGGTCTCTAATTTAGAGACTGATTTCAAAATCGATCTCTAATTTAGAGACCGAATTCTTATTCGATTTCTAAATTAGAGACCAAATTAGAAATCGATCTCTAATCTTTTTTTTTAACCCTGTATCTTTTTCTCCCATCCCTCTCCGCTCTTCTCCCACCGAATTCTAATTCAGTCTCTAATCTCTATTTTTTTTATATAACCCTATCTTTTTCTCTCGTCCCTCTCCTCTCTTCTCCCGCGAGTTCTCTTCTTCTCCCTCAACTCTTGCCCCTCTGATCTGCCCTCTCTGCTCTTCTTTCGTAAGTTCTCCTCCTCCCTCTCCTCTCTTCCCTGCTCGATCACGCAAGCCCACTCCTACGACATCGGTCATGCGAGGCCATGGTCGTGGGAGGCCGCAATCACATGAGGCTATGGTTGTGCGAGGCTGTGTCGCTCGATGCCATTGTTGTGTTAGGGCAATCAACCCAAGTATGATATTTGTTTTGATGTGTGTTTCAAAGAGCTTAAGTTAGGATGTTATTCTTTCGATGTGTGTGTTCAAGTTGTGCAAGACTCACATGAGTTGCTTGATGAAGTATTTGAAGGTCGGAAACTTCGCTTCCCACTTCAACTCGGTCGCTTGTTCATGGCGATCTCTTCTACGTCCCCGGATAAAAAAAATTTATCCTTGACAAGAGGGATTACCCAAGCAACCGTTTCATCGTCGTGCTATTCGATTAGAGTGGTCACTTGAACAAACTTGTTGTTCAAGCCACCAACCTCTATTCTACGAATAGCCGCGGAATAGACGATGTATGGATCGCCGGCTTTTGTGTTTATGTTTGGGGTCCAAGTTATATTAGCCACAAAACAGAATATATCATGCATATATAATTGAAAACAATCAAAAACATGTTACATAAGAAAATAGACAAGTATTATACCTCTTGATCTTCTATCGTATGTCCTCCCTCCTTTTGGACGTCGTGTGGGCGACGATCTACCAAAAGTTGAAGCTCCTAGATCACCAATCTTCATTCTTTGCTCACTCCGAACAAGAGGAAGAATAGAAACAAATCTCTCCTTCTTTTAACCAACCACCAAGCTCCAAGGTTGGTGCTTGCTGCCGGCCAAGAAGGAGAAGAAGAATAAGATGGAAACCGGCCAAGACTCTAAGGGAAGACCCTAAGTCTTGTTTCCACCGGCCAAGGAGAAGGAGAAGGGCTGGTTTGGACGCCGGCCAAGGGAGGGAAGGGTTGTATGGGCGCTGGCCACCAAGGAAGAAGAAGAAGATAAGGAAAACTTTTCCTTATTTGGTGCCGCCAACACCTAAACCCTAATCCCCTTGCTTGCCGCCCCTTGCCCTAATCCTATCTCTAATGGGATTTTTTTTACTTGCCGCCCACCCCCTCCTCTCCTTTTATAGAGTTAGGGATAAGCTTTGTTTTAATCTCAATCATTGGTTCTAGGGATTTAATCTCAACCGTCGGATCTAGAGATTTAATCTCAACCGTCGGATCTAGAGATTTAATCTCTACCTTTGGATCTAGAGTTTTGTTTTCATCCATTGGATCTAGGCTTCATGAGGTTTTAATAGGCTACAATAGGGACCATGAAGAGGAGTTGGATCTTGGCTACCCAATGGATCAAGCCCACATAAAGTCTGATCCATTAATGATAATCCAATCCACTAAAGGATTATCAGTGATCTACCTCACCAACCCCCATAAGTTAATAAGGGATCCATATATTATATGTACATTTTCTTTTTGTGTTTAAGATCTCGAATGTCCGTCGATTAATTAATTTACTGACCATTAATTAATCAACATCTAACTCCATGAGTAGTACCACTCAACCTTTTCATCATGCCGGACCAAGTCCACCTGCAGGGTTTATATGATGAACCTTATGAGCTCCTCAAGGGGACATCATCATCCTAATATATAGGACACAGTTTCCTCCTATAATCAACGACACACCATATAAATAATATCATTTCCCAACTTACTGAGCCTATCAATTTAATCTATAAATCTCGCCCATTGGTAAATCAAAGAAATGAATACTAAGTATATGTGCTCGTTATTATATCGGGATTAAGAGTATGCACAATATAATATCTGAGGTCCGATTCGATTATGTAGTCAGCAATAAATCGAATCACCTCTAAGTCGGTCCTTCTCAATAAACACAAAGTGTACTAGTGTGATTCTATGGTCAAGACAAACCAATATCAAATCACACTACAACCATACCAATGATTTGTCCAAAGCAATCTCGGTTGTGAGCCTTTACTTATACTTTACAAGGAGCCGATAACATGATCTCCTGTGTGACACCACACACCATGTTATCTACAATGTAATGTATTAGACAATATGCATCACCATAAATATGCAAACAATGATCATGTGATTCTTATTTCAAAATAAAAATGTTCATACAAAAGATAGACTTTTCAGTATACATCCCAACAATCTCCCACTTATACTAAAAGACTATGTTTTCCTCAAACTTCCATACATCTGATTCTCATTCCCTCCACATGCCTATAAAAAGCTCTCCCCGAAAGGGCCTTAGTGAAAGGATCTGCCAGGTTATCCTCTGATGCAATCTTGGCCACAACAACTTCTCCTCTCTTTACGATTTCTCGTATCAGGTGGTACTTGCACTCTATGTGTTTACTTGCCTTATGGGCTCGTGGTTCCTTCGAGTTTGCAACTGCACCACTATTATCACAATAAATTGTGATAGTTCTGGGCAAACTAGGAATCACATCCAAGTCCATCAGGAAGTTCCTGAGCCACATAACTTCTTTGGCCACCTAAGAGGCCGCCACATACTCAGCTTCCATGGTAGAGTCTGCCATGCATTTCTGCTTGACACTCCTCCATACAATGGCTCCACATTCCAAAGTAAACACAAAACCTGAGGTAGACTTACTGTTATCCCTATCTGATTGGAAATCGGAATCTGTATAACCCACAGGGAGTAATTGGTCTACCTGGTAAACTAGCATATAATCCCTAGTCCTTCTTAGGTACTTCAATATATGCTTTACCGCAGTCCAATGTCCCTGTCCTGAATTACTTTGATATCTGCTGACCATGCCCATGACAAAGAAGATATCTGGTCTCGTACATACAATAGCATACATGAGGCTTCCTACTGCCGAAGCATAAGGAACTGCCTTCATCTCCTCTATCTCCTCAGATGTTCTAGGACACATCTCCTTAGATAAAGGAACTCCATGCCTGAAAGGTAGAAAACCTTTCTTGGAGTTTTGCATGCTAAAAACGATCCATAATAGTGTCTATGTATGAAGCTTGAGATAAATACAACATCCTTTTCTTGCAATACCTTATAATCTTGATCCCAAGGATGTGTCCCACTTCTCCCAAGTCCTTCATATCAAACTGTTTGGACAACCATACCCTTACGTCCGATAACACCTTGACATTGTTGCCAATTAACAAAATGTTATCTACGTATAGTACAAGAAATACCACTACGTTTTCGTCACATCTCTTGTATACACAAGACTTATCCGAACTTTGAATAAATCCATAAGACTGGATTACCTCATCAAAGCGGATGTTCCAAGACCTCAAAGCTTGCTTCAATCTATAAATGGACCGATTAAGCTTACATACAAGATGGTCTTTGCCCTTCACAATGAATCCCTCTGGTTGTTTCATATAGATGTTTTCCTCAAGACTTCCATTAAGGAAAGCTGTCTTGACATCCATCTGCTATACCTCATAATCCATATGAGCAGCAATGCATAAGAGAATCCGGATAGACTTAAGCATGGCTACCGGCGAAAAGGTCTCCTCATAATTGATACCCTCTTTCTGAGTATACCCCTTCGCAACAAGCCTCGCTTTGAAGGTCTCAACCTTCTCGTCTATTCCTCTCTTTCTTTTGTAGATCCACTTGCATCCAATGGTTTTTACACCATCGGGTGGTTCTACTAGCTCCCAGACCTAATTTGAATCCATAGATTCAATCTTAGTATTCATTGCACTTTGCCAAGATACTACATATTTATCTTGGATTGCCTCGTCATATGTCCAGGGATCAGGTTCATATTCGCCAGGGATCAAATCAGAAGATTCTTCCAAGAACATGAATCTATCAGACTGTCTCACAACCCTCCCACTACGACGAGGTATCACTTGTGTATCCTCTGTGACACGCGGTGCAGTGACTTGTGGTATATCCTCTTGTACCGGTGGTACTGAAGAAGTGACTTCCTCTTTTAATTCCTCCAGAACAATCTTACTCATGGGCTTGTGGTTCATCACATAGTCTTTCTCTAGAAATCTGGCATTCATGCTAACGATCACCCTCTAATCTCTAGGACTATAAAACAAACCACCTTTCATTCCTCTAGGATAGCCAACGAACATGCGTACTTCTGTACAAGGTTCCAACTTACTAGCATCCGCCTTCAGCACATGTGCTGGACTCCCCCAAATTGAATATGTCTTAGACTAGGCTTTCGCCCAGTCCATAATTTTGTGGGAGTAGAAGGCACTGATTTAGATGGGACCAAGTTCAGAATATACACTGCCGTATCTAGAGCATATCCCCAGAATGAATCTGGAAACTCAGAATAACTCATCATCGATCTAACCATCTCCATAAGAGTCCTATTCCTTCGCTCTGCTACACCATTCTACTGGGGTGTGCCAGGTGCAGACAATTGGGATTGAATCCCATCCTCTGATAAGTAATTCCTAAACTCTCCCAAGAGGTACTCACCACCATAATCAGATCGTAGTGTCTCGATACCTTTACCTTGACGTTTCTCCGTATCAGCCTTGAATTCTTTGAATTGTCAAAGCATTCAGACTTGCGGCGCATCAAATAAATGTATCCATATCTCAAATAATCATCTATAAAAGACACGAAATACTCGAAACCACCTCTAGCCTGGATAGACATAGGACCACACAAATCAGAATGAACCAATTCTAACACATCTTTGGCTCTATACCCCTTGGCCTTAAAAGGCCTCTTGGTCATTTTACCCTCCAAGCAAGATTCACAGGTTGGGAAATCTTCCACCACTAATGAACCTAGAGGTCCATCAGCTATCAACCTTTGAATTCTGCTTAGGTTAATATGACCAAGACTAAGATGCCAAAGATATGTTTGGTTCATCTTCGAAGGTTCTTTTCTCTTATTGGAATTAGAAGATGAGTTATTAGCTTCTATTTGCATTGTGGGAGCTCTTGGTTCAAGTGTGTATAAATTTCCTATCAATGCACCCGAACAGATAATGTCCCTATTCCTTTTTATAATAACTCTGTCATTAAAAGAAATAGAATATCCATCAATAATCAATTTAGAAATCGAAATTAAATTCTTTCTAAATAAAGGTACATAAAGGCAATTCTTAAGAACCAAAACTTTATTTTTCTCAAAAGATAAATAAACGTCTCATCGCAAAATACCACCACCTTCTGGCATCGCCCAAGTATACGTAGAATCTCCCTCATCCGCTCGGTTTCTGGAACCGCAAAAGTATTATAGACATGATTAGTGGCTCCCGTATCTACACACCAGGTGCTGGTAGATAACACCGCTAAACATGTTTCAACGACTAGACCAAAAGATATACCTATGTTCTGATTGCGGTTGGGGCAGTCCTTCTTCCAGTGTCCAGTCTACTTATAAGTGAAGCACTTGCCTTTCGGCTTCTTCACACCTCCCTGAGTTCCTCCCACCGCCTTTGCCCCAGCTTGTTTCTTCTTCTTCTTTCCTTTCGGCTTAGAAGTAGAAACCTTTTGGGTAACCATGGCATGCGCCTGAGTACTCTGACGAAATAGCCCCTCTATCGCCTGGAGTTTTGTCAGAAGCTCCGCCAACGAATACAACCTCTTGTTCATGTTGTAGTTTTGGTGAAACTGCTCAAAACTCCTAGGTAGAGACTGGAGAATGATATCGACCTGGGTTTCCCCATCGATCTCAGCTCCAAGGACTTCCAACTCATTTAAATGAGCCATGATCCCTCACGGGTGTTCCCTCGATCATGGTGGTCGTCATCAAGTTCCTCATGGCTTCCTGCCTAGCAGCCCGATTCTGGTGTCCGAAATGTTCTTTGAGATTGAGCATCATGTCATAGGCAGTGGGCATGGCTTGATGCTGATGTTGTAGTACATTTTACATAGATGCCAAAATGTAACACCGTGCCATCTCATTGGCCTTAATCCACTTCTTATAACTTGTTGGATCGAGAAGCGTCGCTAATAGCGATCGTAAATCTTTTCGACGTTTCGTTCGAGTAGATAATTAAATGAGTAAGAGAAGCGGAAAATAAAGAGACATGTTTATTTTTACTTGGTTCACAACCCAGCGGTTGCTACTCCAAGGCCCTATCGGTCCTAGAGGGCAAAACACTATAACATCTCCTCCTCGTTGGAGGTAGGAGACAACGATCACAAAACCGAATGTACGAGGATGAGCCAACAAGCCTACCTCACCTCGTTACGAATAAAAACAATGAATACAATATCAAAATATATTACTAGATGTTGCTGTCGACGAAGAAGATCAGAACTTGTTGTCGCGTCGGCGTTATGATGGTGTTGGAGCGTTGGCGTTGTAGGAGCACTTGATGAATAAACTTGATGTTGTTTGGAGTTGGAATCCACCCCTCCTTTTATAGATTTTGCCCTCTGAATATGTCTCCTCTTTTTTCGGAATAGATCACGAAGTTGTATAATTTTTATCTCGAAGTGGTCGCCTCAAACCTTATCCGTTTTGACCTAGCGCAAAGGCTGATTCATTGCCATCAGTCGACTGATGCCTCCCATCAGTCGATTAATGAGCATCAGTCGACTGCCCCATGTCCAGCAGTCGACTGTCAGCCTGGCCACTTCCCTGTAGTGAGAGGTTAGCTCGGAAAATGATAAATATGATGGTTTCTAACCGTCTGATCTCGACCTAGACCTTCCACAGGAAGTCTTAGTCGGATCGCCGCCTACGGTCATCCCCGTAAAGAGGACATGACCTTACAATCTCTCACTCACACGAGATTTCCTCGATACTTACCTTGTAGCTCTCACTTCCGGCCTTCCACTCGATTCCTTCGGCTCCCTCCGAAGTCACTCGAGTGTTGCCCGACCACCGCGGCTTCCTCCGGGTGTCGCTAGCCTACAGCTCCAGCTTTAGTACTTTTCTGCACACTCGATTTAGCTCGTGAGATAACGATGTAAAATTAACTTTGTGTCTTTGCCATAATCAAAACACAGGTTCGATTATCTAGTGCCCCCTGCACCAACAATCTCCCCCTTTTTGATCTTTGGCAAACCAACACAAAGTTAAGGGAAATTAAAGCATAAAACAAGTATAGTAAATGATGAATTTCATTTTCAAAAACTCCCCCTTAACCCTAGGTGAGTTAGGTGAGTTTTGAAAGAGATACTTTAGTTTTCAAAATTAAATAAATTTTATTTTACTCCCCCTTAACTTTTGCTCTTCTCCCCCTTTTGCCATAAATCAACAAATGTTGGGGTTTGTTATATAAAATAGGGGTTTAAAAATAATATGGTATATGCATGCCTCATGATAAATCAACTATGAGTACAAGTATGCGTCTAGCAGTAATTAGATAGATTGGTTCGAGGTGTGTCCTTTTGCACCAATAATCTAAAGGTTTGTAATATAACCCTTAGGGTTAGTTTGCTTTCCCCCTTAGTCAAATATATGAAGTATAAGAGATGTAGGGGGCGCTAAACTTTTGCCTAAGAGTTGTTAAGTACAATAGTTAGGAAAATAAGTAGTATTTTGAAGAGGTTATATTTCAATTATCCTTAACATCTCACCCATTCTATGTGTCTCAGAATTTGTTCACCTTATATGTTATGTGAGATGATTTTAAATTGATTAAAGATAGTCAACCTTGGGTTAGATTCGGATTTAACCTTTAGATCGTTAAGTAACTTTTCGAGAAATTGACTTCCAGGTCGTGGCGAGGCACAGGGGCCTTCTTTGATCGGAACAACGACCACTTCATTAGACAAAGCTAAATTCAAGAAAATATCACTTAAGTCACTTAGGGTTACTTCCTGGTCTAACTAGTTTAGGATACGGCGAGGTAGCTTCAGCTAGTTCCACTCGGTCAAGTGCACCAAGCTAGATACGCCTTATCTAGCTCGAATACACGAGACTTTGTTTCCCTAACGTACTATCATCTCGTCGCGTCCTGATACTATGTTGTCAAGAGTTGACTAACTATTTTCTCTATCTATCCATTCTACAAAATAAAGTAAAATATTCAATGGTTTTGCTAAGTAATCGGGTATACTATTTTAGTGTTAGCTCCCCCTGGACCATTGAACCAATATGGTCTATTCAAATAATGAATTTGATCCTGGGGAATCCAAAACTTATTAGTCCTTATATGTGAATTCAATAAAACCTTTGGGACCCATGCTTGGACTCTTTGATGACTACGATTTACGATAGACATATATGACCTATTCGTAGTCGTTGGCCTAAATCCGAGTCCGGATTTGTTGTACACGGCTCTTTGGGTTCCAAGTAGTCTGTTAAGATTCTTAGATCCCAACATGAACCTTTCCAACGTAGCCTCAACCTCTTGAACTCGGTCTTTCAAGAGAGAATTCTCCTTCTCAAGTTTTTCAATTTGGGTTGAGTTTCCCTCTTGAACTTGACTAGTTGAAGAGGTTAGAGTAGCCTCTTGCTTGAGGGTTTCAACCTCCTCAAGTAACGACTCAACCCTAGACTCGGACTTAGTTAATTTCCTATTAAGCATTTTAATTGTATTGTAAAGTATATGAATTAGTGAGCGACTAACCTTAATTTTCTCTTTTGGTCCGACTTTGAGTTGCTTCTCGAAGTAGTCCTCGAGTTCGGAGTCGGTGTTGTAATTGGATTCGGATTCGGACTCTGACTCGGACTCTTCGGGTCTTGCCATGCATGCTATGCCACCGCCTTCTTCGTTGTCCCATGTTGCATGAAAAGCCTTCTTTTGATTTGATTTGAATTGTTCCCTCTTTTGATTCTTTAGTAGCCTCCTTTCCCTCCGAACGATCTTCCGCACTACGTTCACTATTGCTTCCACCTTTTCGGATTCGGACTCTAATTCGTCGTCGGGTTTGAGTCCATCTTCTTGCCTAGTAGGAGGCTTGCTTCTTTTTCCTGCAAGTAGAGCAGTACCTCTCTCGGCCCGGACCACGTTAGTTTGCTCGTGAAGTTCAAACTCGGAAAATAATTTGTCTAACCTAAGCTTCAAAAGGTCCTTAGAGACCTTGTAAGCATCGACCATGGATGCCCACAAGGTAGTCCTAGGAAATGAATTAGGAACGTACCTTAGTAGGTCACGGTTTTAGACCTTGTGTCCGATGGTGTGCAGGCCGTTGACAATGTCCTGGACGCGGGCGTGTAGTTGCGTCGCCGTCTCATGTTCCTGCATCTTAAGGTTATACAACTTATTGAAAAGAAGGTCACATTTACATACCTTAGCATCAGACGTTCCTTCATGTAGCTCGATTAATTTGTTCCATAGGTCCTTGGCGCTAATGATTGGTCCGATGCGGTTGAGTTCCTCTTTGGACAACCCGCATTGCAATATTTGAGTTGCTCTTGCATCGGCTTCAATTTGCCTCTTGGTTGCGTTAGTTCACTTGTTGAAATCCAATGGCTCTCCTTGATCATTGGTGGGTAGAGCAAAGCCGGTTTGGATTATTATCCAAGTCTCGACTTGTGTTTTCAAGAAACACTCCATCCGACCTTTCCAATAACGGAAATCATCTCCGTTAAAGAACGGAGGTCGGGTGGTGTTATACCCCTCAATGTGAGCCATTAAGTATCTTGCAAAACACGAATAAAAACCAAAAGGAATTCCAAGACTTGGTCTTGGATTAGTAATGCGAGAAATAAATAGGAAATAAACAGAATTAAATGAGAAAAATAAGAAACTAACAAAAACTAACAACTTACGACCTTCGATGTCCCCGAAAGGGTACTAGACGTTGGATTTTGGGTCTGGAAATAGTTTTTACAAGGGTAAACCCTCATAAGAAATGTATATCTCTCATAGAGCTTCAATTTGGTAGGTATATCGTTATGTGAGTCCACTTGTGCGAAAAGTTATGGCCATTTTACTGTCGGCTACTCCAAGAGAGAAAACTTGCAAGCACACAACCAAAAGAAATGTACCAAAACTTCGTCTTGGATTAGTAGTGCGGAGGAAAAAGACCAAAAAAAAAAATACGAACAGAAAACCAAAACGTGCTAGATCGGTGGTTTCACCAAATCTTAGCGCCCCCGCTCTGATACCAATTGTTGGATCGAGAAGCATCGCTAGAGGGGGGGTGAATAGAGATCGTAAATCTTTTCGACGTTTCGTTCGAGTAGATAATTAAATGAGTAAGAGAAGCGGAAAATAAAGAGACATGTTTATTTTTACTTGGTTCACAACCCAGTGGTTGCTACTCCAAGGCCCTATCGGTCCTAGACCGCGTATGGAGGGCAAAGCACTATAACATCTCCTCCTCGTTGGAGGTAGGAGACAACGATCACAAAACCGAATGTACGAGGATGAGGCAACAAGCCTACCTCACCTCATTATGAATAAAAACAACGAATACAATATCAAAATATATTACTAGATGTTGCTGTCGACGAAGAAGATCTGAACTTGTTGTCGCGTCGGCGTTATGACGGTGTTGGAGCGTTGGCATTGTAGGAGCACTTGATGAATAAACTTGATGTTGTTTGGAGTTGGAATTCACCCCTCCTTTTATAGATTTTGCCCTCTGAATATGTCTCCTCTTTTTTCGGAACAGATCACGAAGTTGTATAATTTTTATCGTGAAGTGGGCGAGTTAAACCTTATCCGTTTTGACCTAGCGCAAAGGCTGATTCGTCGCCATCAGTCGACTGATGAGCATCAGTCGACTACCCCATGTCCAGCAGTCGACTACCAGCCTGGCCACTTCCCTGCAGTGAGAGCTTAGCTCGGAAAATGATAAATACGACGGTTTCTAACCGTCTGATCTCAACCTAGACCTTCCACATGAAGTCTTAGTCGGATCGCCGCCTACGGTCATCCCCGTAAAGAGGACACGACCTTACAATCTCTCACTCACACGAGCTTTCCTCGATACTTACCTTGTAGCCCTCGCTTCCGGCCTTCCACTCTATCCTTCGACTCCCTCCGAAGTCACTCGAGTGTCGCCCGACCACCGCGGCTTCCTCCGGGTGTCACTAGACTACAACTCCAACTTTAGTATTTTTCTGCACACTCGATTTAGCTCGTGAGATAACGATGTAAACTTAACTTTGTGTCTTTGCCATAATCAAAACACAGGTTCGATTATCTAGTGCCCCTGCACCAACATAACTCTCCTTCTTCTTTTCCCCAGAATCATCCGCAGGCTTAGGAGGGCACTCTTCGAGGAGTACATATTTGTATTCCTCAACAGTCAAGACAATGTCAAGATTCCTCTTCCAATCAACATAGTTGGGTTCAGTAAGTTTATTCTCTTTCAGTATCACAACAAGTGGGTCGAAAGTCATTTTGAAAAAACCTAAGAATCACATAGATCAAAACTTTAGATTTCAAAAAAATATTGATTCCTCAAACAATAAAATTTAAAAATCAACCAATACCTTAATACACCGAGAATATCGTATGCCACGATCGTGTGGACGTATACGAATTCTACATTTGTATGAGGAGGTTTTACCCATTAATTTTACTATCTTGTCAACCTTACTTTTTGACAAATAAAATTAAAAGTTGGTTTCTCTTCGGCCCTACAAATAAAAGAAGTGACTCCGATGGGGAGGATACTCCTATTTGCATCTAATTGTTCACCATTACTCGATACCAAGGTAATTATCTCGGGTTATGTGCCTTCCGATGGGGAAGTACACACGCTCCTTAATAATTTTCTATAACCATATTTGACCTTGTAATCCGCAAACAAACTCATCTGATGGGGAGGAAGGCACTCAGAGTCGATGCGCAAGTTTGTTTGTATCACATGTCAAATCGTAATGGAGGCCGTGGGAATTTAAAAAAATCCCTCTCCCACTTAGTAATTTAAAATTGAGGAATTTTCTAGCCTATGACATGCATATCAAACAATAAGCAATAAATATAAAAAATAAAAATTTTCCAACTATTATGGCTTTTGTCTTCAATATGTCTTCTGTCGTATCGCCATCTCGTCCGCTCCTCCTACGCCATGTACGAGCCATTCGGAGATTCGAGCCGAGACTAAATATTTTAATTTACATCCATCGATCCTATACTCCACGAGGGAGTGTACATGAAATCTAGATCGAAAGTAAACAAAATAAAAAGAGTGGCTAAACAATGTCGTATCTAATTTACAAAAATTAAATACTAGCCTCATCAACCCCAAGGATTCAACAAAATATACAATTCACACACATACAATCACATACACACATATGGCCATAATAGTTGGATCCTATGCCTACAACCAAAGAGTTAACTTACGCATATCCTACTATTATCCGACACATATAATATATGAAAAGTGCATAAAAGTAATCGAATCCTAAACACACAAAACCGGAAACCGTGGCTCTGATACCACTTGAAGGGTTTTGCCCATAACCGAAGCTCTGATACCACTTGAAGGTAGGAAACTTCGCTTCCCACTTCAACTCGGTTGCTTGTTCATGGCGATCCCTTCTACGTCTCCGGATAAAAAAAAATTATCCTTGACAAGAGGGATTACCCAAGCAACCGTTTCATCATCGTGCTATTCGATTAGAGTGGTCACTTGAACAAACTTGTTGTTCAAGCCACCAACCTCTATTCTACGAATAGCCGCGGAATAGACGATGTACGGATCGCCGGCTTTTGTGTTTATGTTCGGGGTCCAAGTTATATTAGCCACAAAACAGAATATATCATGCATATATAATTGAAAACAATCATAAACATGTTACGTAAGAAAATAGACAAGTATTATACCTCTCGATCTTCTATCGTATTTCCTCCCTCCTTTTGGACCTCATGTGGGCGACGATCTACCAAAAGATGAAGCTCTTAGATCACCAATCTTCCTTCCTTGCTCACTTCGAACAAGAGGAAGAATAGAAACAAAACTCTCCTTCTTTCAACCAACCACCAAGCTCCAAGGTTGGTCCTTGCCATCGGCCAAGAAGGAGAAGAAGAATAAGATGGAAACCGGCCAAGACTCCAAGGGAAGACCCTAAGTCTTGTTTCCACTTGCCAAGGAGAAGGAGAAGGACTGGTTTGGACGCCGGCCAAGGAAGGGAAGGGTTGTATGGGCGCCAACCACCAAGGAAGAAGAAGAAGATAAGGAAAACTTTTCCTTATTTGGTACCGCCAACACCTAAACCCTAATCCCCTTGCTTGCCGCCCCTTGCCCTAATCCTATCTTGAATGGGATTTTTTTTACTTGCCGCCCACCCCCTCCTCTCCTTTTATAGAGTTAGGGATAAGCCTTGTTTTAATCTCCACCATTGGTTCTAGGGATTTAATCTCAACCGTCGGATCTAGAGATTTAATCTCAACCATCGGATCTAGAGATTTAATCTCTACCTTTGGATCTAGAGTTTTGTTTTCATCCATTGGATCGAGGCTTCATGAGATTTTAATAGGCTACAATAGGGACCATGAGGAGGAGTTGGATCTTGGCCACCCAATGGATCAAGCCCACATAAAGTCCGATCCATTAATGATAATCAAATCCACTAAAGGATTATCATTGATCTATCTCACTAACCCCCATAAGTTAATATGGGCTCCATATATTATATGTACATTTTCTCCCCGTGTTTAAGATCTCGAATGTCCATCAATTAATTAATTTACTGACCATTAATTAATCAACATCTAACTCCATGAGTAATACCACACAACCTTTTCATCATGTCGGACCCAGTCCACTTGCAGGGTTTACATGATGAACCTTATGAGCTCCTCAAGGGGACATCATCATCCTAATATATAGGACACAATTTCCTCCTATAATCAACGACACACCATATAAATAATATCATTTCCCAACTTACCGAGCCTATCGATTTAATCTATAAATCTCGCTCATTGGTAAATCAAAGAAATGAATACTAAGTATATGTGCCATTATTATATCGGGATTAAGAGTATGTACAATATAATATCGGAGGTCCGATTCGATTATGTAGTCAGGAATAAATCGAATCACCTCTAAGTCGGTCCTGCTCAATACACACAAAGTGTACTAGTGTGATTCTATGGTCAAGACAAACCAATACCAAATCACACTACAACCATACCAATGGTTTGTCCAAAGCCAGTTCGGTTGTGAGCCTTTACTTATACTTTACAAGGAGCTGATAACATGATCTCCCATGTGACACCACACACCATGTTATCTACAATGTAATGTATTAGACAATATTCATCACCATAAATATGCAAACAATGATCATTTGATTCTTATTTCAAAATAAAAATGCTCGTACAAAAGATTGTCTTTTCAGTATACATCCCAACAGTATTGGAAAGTTCATTGTCTCATGGCTCGGGTCCTTGAGTCGGTGAAGGATGGCACGGGGAGAAGCCGTGTGTAGCGCCCGCCCTTATCTGCTCTCAGGGCGGCGCTACTTGTGTCTCTATATTTTTTTTTTATTAGCATACTACATATGGATCCGTTCAAAGTCTACATGCTTAAACAGGTTATCATAACTGAAACCTTCTTTGGCACATGCATCACCTATCTTATTCATCATTAGCATGACCACATATCTTATCTTATTTCATAACATGCATAACGAAAGGATTCGTTCATGAGTTCTAACATGTCGAACCTCTTAAATTAAGGGATACTCATTAAACACAAGTCTTATAAGCGGAAGCAATGTCTTAAATTGTTCTTAGAGCATATAAATATAAGCAGATAGTGAAGGGTCTTCTTCCACCATGCCACTATCACACACGCACATGGCCCCTCCTGCCACTCCCTCTAGTGCATTTCCTTTATCTGCAGATATGGACAACATAAACTATAAGCATATAGCTTAGTAAGATCCTTGCCTACTCACAAAACCACGATTTCATCAAACTATTATAACATGAGCATGCTGGCATAGAAAATGACCTAAGCATTTCATAGCAACACTAATCAACAACATATCCAGGTAATAGTACAAGAAGAACTAAGCATGGCATAGAATTGTTCATAAGCAGGTTAAGCATAATTAATCTAAGCAGGGCATACTTTGAACATGAGCGTTATAACTGCATAAACTAAGCGTGCATGAAAGAACGTAATCCTAAGCATTTGGTTAACTTGAGCATAAACATTTGTAATAACATAAACCCTAATCATGCAGAAGGAACATAGTCGCAAGTATTCTTAACCTTACCCTTAACCTTCACCACATCATAAATTCTAAACTAGCATAAAGTACATAGTCACCACATACTTAGACTTAACTCTAAACATCATAACTTCATAACATCTAGCATGCATAAAGAACCTAGTTCGTAAGCATTGAGCATTTAACATAAGCATACACAATATCATAGAAGTCTTTTCTTTTCAAACATACACTTATAATTAATTCAATATCATCAGTAACTTCATAACATCTAGCATGCATAAAGAACCTAGTTAAAGCATTGAGCATTTAACATAAGCATACAGATCATAAAAGTCTTTTCTTTTCAAAACATATACTTATAAATACTTCAATATCATCATAACTTCATAACATCTAGCATGCATAAAGAACCTAGTTCGTAAGCGTTCAGAGCATTTAACAGAAGCATACACAATATCATAGAAGTCTTTTCTTTTCAAAACATATACTTATAAATACTTCAATATCATCATAACTTCATAACATCTAGCATGCATAAAGAACCTAGTTCGTAAGCATTGAGCATTTAACATAGGCATACACAATATCATAGAAGTCTTTTCTTTTCAAAACATATACTTATAAATACTTCAATATCATCATAACTTCATAACATCTAGCATGCATAAAGAACCTAGTTCGTAAGCATTGAGCATTTAACATAAGCATACACATTATCATAAAAGTCTTTTCTTTTCAAAACATATACTTATAAATACTTCAATATCATCATAACTTCATAACATCTAGCATGCATAAAGAACCTAGTTAAGTAGCATTGAGCATTTAATACACAATATCATAGAAGTCTTTTCTTTTCAAAACATATACTTATAAATACTTCAATATCATCATAACTTCATAACATCTAGCATGCATAAAGAACCTAGTTCGTAAGCATTGAGCATTTAACAAGACATACACAATATCATAGAAGTCTTTTCTTTTCAAAACATATACTTATAAATACTTCAATATCATCATAACTTCATAACATCTAGCATGCATAAAGAACCTAGTTCGTAAGCATTGAGCATTTAACAAAGACATACACATCATAGAAGTCTTTTCTTTTCAAAACATATACTTATAAATACTTCAATATCATCATAACTTCATAACATCTAGCATGCATAAAGAACCTAGTTCGTAAGCATTCACAGAATTTAAAATCAGAATACACAATATAATAGAAGTCTTTTCTTTTCAAAACATATAATTATAAATAATTCAATATCATCATAACTTCATAACATCTAGCATGCATAAAGAACCTAGTTCGTAAGCATTCAGAGCATTTAACATAAGCATACACAATATCATAGAAGTCTTTTCTTTTCAAAACATATACTTATAAATACTTCAATATCATCATAACTTGTTTGGGGGGCCCCAGGTTAAGTACCACATAATGCGCGTTCCCTAATAGGCTGGGGTAGCGAGCCACCAGTCCTATTAGAGCAAGACCTCTTACGTCTTACCAGGGCAAGACCTCTTACGTCTTCTTGTGTCCCTATGGATTTGATTAACGACCACCTGACGGGTCGGGTACTTAACCTCTTGCAAAGTAAAATACTTAATTCTTTTCTTTTCTGGACATAATATAAAGAATGCTCTTGATCCCCATCATAAGAAGGGAAGCATCTTGATCTTATCTTGACATAAGGAGAGCTCTTGATCCCTACTTGAAAGGGAAGCATCTCCATCTTATCTTATCATAAGGAGAGCTCTTGATCCCTACTTGAAAGGGAAGCATCTCCATCTTATTTTATCATAAGGAGAGCTCTTGATCCCTACTTGAAAGGGAAGCATCTCCATCTTAGTCATTATATAAGGACACATGCATTCATAACATAAGAGTACCCTAAAGGGTCCTAAAGCATAAACGGTTCATCACATAAGCATGTTTCATGACATATTGCATTGTAAACATGAAGCATATTTCCTAAGCATATTCATGACATATTAAATCACAAAACATATTCTTCACCTAGGTATATTTCATGGCACAATACTCCATAACTTGAAGCACATTCGAAGCATATACATGGCATATTACTTCACACAACATGTTCATCATGGCATATTACATGGCACATTACATCATAACAGGAAGTATATTTCCTAAGCTTATTCATGGCATATTAAATCGTAAAACATGTTCATCACATAGCCTAATTTCATGTTGCATTGAATCATAACATATTCATCACCCAAGCAAAGTTCATGTCATATTAAAAACTATACACATAGCACAATTACATATAGGGTGTTTTCATGAAACCCTAACCCTAAAACCATGGGTTGGCCGAAACTTGTAAGGGGGCTCAAGCTTAGGTTTGGTCCCCAAAAATTCATTCATAAAGCATTATAACCTAGCTTAGCATCATGAGGGATATTCTCATGCAACCCTAACCCTAATTACCTAGGGTGGCCGAAACCTACAAGGGGCTCAACTAGGGTTCTTGCCACCTAATATTCATTCATGAGCATTATCATCTAGCATAGCATCATTAGGGATATTTTCATACAACCCTAACCCTAATTACCTAGGGTGGCCGAAACCTAAAAGGGGCTCAACTAGGGTTCTTGCCACCTAATATTTATTCATGAGCATTATCATCTAGCATAGCATCATTAGGGATATTTTCATGCAACCCTAACCCTAAGCACCTAGAGTGGCCGAAACCTACAAGGGCCTCATCTTGGATGGTGGATACCCAAGGGTCTTACTTGAAACATACCAACCAAGAATATCACTTTAGGATCAAGTTCATGCAACCCTAACCCTAAAATCTTGGGGGTGGCCGAACCATATAGGGTCATCACCTTTGCACTTTGGTCTCCTAAAGGTATCTACTTGAAACATATCACCCATAAAAACCTCCCTTAGTAGCATTTTCATGAATCCTAGCCCACCAACTTAGTTGGTCAAACTTACAAGGCTACAATTTCATATTTCTTTCAAGCAACCAACCCTATCAAACTAATATACTGCAGGTGAGGGGAAAACTTACATCCTTCGCTTTGCTTGGGGAGATGACCTAATGGAGGTCACCTAGCTCTCTCCTAGCTTGCAAGGAGCTCTCGGCCAAAGGAGGAAGAAGAGCTTGGGGTTTCGGTGAGAATGAAGAGAAGAGGAAGAAGGAAGGAAGAAGTGGCCAAGTGGAACTTCTCTCTTCTTTATAAAGGGGAGGAAGAGAAGTTTCTCTTCTCCTTGTCAAGCCTCTTCATTTACCCTCCTCCCATTTATCTATAGGTTCCCCCTTTCCTCTAATGATATGATTCTATTGGGCTTATGGTTAGTGGGTGCATCTATAAGGCTTGGCTATCTCTAGAGGTGGGGGGTTCAATTCCTAGGCTTTGCATCTCTTTTTGGCTTATTTTCTTTTATTTCTCCAAAAAGGCCTACATAAAGACCATCCTCATAAAGCCAAAAATTCTCGTAAAATTGCTAGAATTTCACGGGCGTTACACCGTGAGCTTGGTGCATCCGAGGGACCGCCAAACGAGGTGTCACACCCCGAGAGTATACCGAGCCGAAGATAATCGGACAATATCTCTCCTATAAATGATACAATTCTCTGATATACATAAAGCCTTTCAGCCACAATCACATAACAAATATATAGACATAATCCATACAAACACAGCAGAAGATACTGACAAATAATAAATACACAACGACTCAACTATGCACTCCGGAGTGACTTGACACAACAAGAACCATAATAGAAACCACAACATAAGTCAAATACATACAATACATCTGTAACCACAAATACGGAAACGATACAGGATAAAATCCCAAAATGACAATCCAATAGAGTACCATAAATCGTAATAAACCTCCATCTGTTTGGTGTGAGATGGGATTAGCTGGCGGAGCTCCGAACGTCCAAGGAATCTTCTACCTATTACCTGGGCGACAGGAAACCCAGGGTCCGGGGTGGTGAGTATTAACTCAGGGGTAATATATAGAAAGTGCATGAACAACATATAGGGATATAAATATCTACAAGTATACATGTGATAATCTACAGGTATACAGAAATGTCCAACAGACGTATAGTCCTATCCAAATCTAATAATAAGTAACCACAGTATAGTCATACTCAATGCATATACTAAACTGATCAACTGAACATGAAGTAATGTACCAACGTACCTGACGGTCTGCAACACCATAAGCTATATCATCTTGAACAGATATACAATAACATAACCCATATAACATACAAAGTTAATCCCATATCTGACCAACACTCAGACATATGAACAGTATATAATCACATGTAATAACATCCCGGTCTATACCACACTATGACATAACACTAATCAAATGCATACAACAGTCTGGACCAACACATATATCATGCTCAACACACAGCAGTATAAAATATGCAAATGACATGTATCATGATGAACAAGCATATGCAGCAAACATAGCTCAATCAAATGCAACATCTCACAGGCATATGTATATCAAATACATGCATACATATATATCAGCAATGCACATGCATGGCCATGTCTACGGACCCGTCCAACCACGACCCCAGAGTGGCCAGGGTGGCACAACATGACAACTATCTCGACTTCAGCCGCCACCACTCTCGAGTGACCGAGTTGGGTAGTATGACTGAGTAGCATATAAGCATAAAGAGCTAACTACTCCTAGGGGTCCCTACTGCTAGCCACGCCATCCCTACCCATGAGTAGACAAGCGCCGTACACAGGACAACTGCACATCACACAACCACCGTCTATAGTGGGCGAGTGCGCTAACTACCACTCTGCACAGTGGCCAAGTGTGCATCTCCAGCTACCACCGTCTATAGTGGTCGAGCACGATAATCCAATGCTCTTCCCTCAACCCTGCTACCACTACCCCGAGTGGCCGGGGAGGCAGGATGACTGACAACTTGTCTCAACCACAAGGGAGACCCCAGTCGACAGTATGCATGCAATGTAATGATGCATAGCTCCACATACGTATCCTCGCAACACTCCCTATCCCACGGGGAGTCTTGGTCAACCAAAAGTCAACTATACAAGGACTACTAATCCACAAGACACTCTCTCTACCAAACAGAGAGTCATACACAACTGACAGTCAACGACGCTAAGACCTCCAGTCCGTAGCGATATACTATCGACAATCCATATAACCATACACAGATACATGATCCATAATGGATATACAATCATGCTAAGACTTCCAGTCCATAGCCACATACTGACAACCGCACCCTTATCTATGCACAGATGCACAACTAATATGTATACGATACAACAATCGACTCCATAATATAATCCATCACCTAACCCCTAGTGATATAACACAGTAACCCAATCTGAGGTCACAAAGATAACCCTAACCACATGTACTTACTGAGCATCCATCATCTAACACACAATAGGGTTTGTAGTTCATTTCCGTGATAGATAATCAATGAAGTAACAATAATATATCTCAAAGGTCAAGGCAGTACAAGCATATGATTAAATAAGAGTGGATCTAAGATCAAAGTAATAGCATAAGTCCAAATTCATGCATCGGATTCAGATCAAACTACCTGACCAGGGTAGATATTACCCACCTGATATGAAGCTCGAAATAATCCTCATGGTCATGGACCTGCTTCTTATCCCAAACCTGCACAATAATAACAAATTATGGTGAAGTACAAGTCTTCGATAATTATACGAACTAAACACTAATTCATTCTATATTCGTATCCTTCCCTCGACTACGAGTTAAAACTCGATTATCCCAATCTGATACATCCTAACCCAACTCATAATAGATCACGACATCCATAGGATCAATTAAGGTAAATAGATCTAAATAACACTCATAATCGATCACGAACTACCCTTGAAGACAATCGGCCGAAGACCATCACGGCAAGAACATATCATCGGAAGAATCCAATCTGCCTCCTCCTTCCACCCACGGCCGACACAATACATAGATAAATAGACATCACAATCAACAAAACCCACAAACTCCAACAGTGAAAGATTTCACTTTCCAACGCAATCCACAACCCAACCATTATAAACTCCCCAACCAACAGCTAAGGAAATCAACTAGATCAACAATGAACTAATTAAATAACACGCTGTTTCAAAACCGTATCAACAACTTCCTTACCTCATCTCCACCACTCATCGCTGCACAACCATCCAACAACATATATATAGAACATCAACTTTTACACAACCAAAATCATATACCCCTCGATTTCAATTCGGATCATCAATCGATTACCATTCTAAAATCAACAACAACATCAACATACCACGAATTCGTAGCAATTACAGACAACACAACAAAAGGGGAATCAAACTTACCGACCCAAATCTGCACCAGCAGCTACCTCCCCTGTTCACTGTCGACCATCAAGCTCCATAAACTGCCCAAACACCGATCCGAGCTACTAGCAATGAGACCCATAAGCAAGCATGGATTTCATCCAAATCAAGGGAACAGATCAACTGCTTACCCAAATCTCGGCAGAACTCGTGAATCCCAGCTCACAGTCAGAGACCTGATCGAATTGCTGCTGACCCCTAGCTCCCAGCGAGGACTCTTCACCAGAATCAAGCTCGGGAACCCAAAATCAGAGATCCCCTCAGGCGACATGATCCTCCACCTGAAGTGCATCGGCAGCAGCCGCCTCGCGAAGGAAGAGGAGTGGAAGAATCGATGAGGTCTCTAGGGCTAGGAACCAGCTGACCTCTGATCAGAGTTCATCTAGGGCCGCGGCGTGGCCGAGCTTCTCTCCCCAGGATGCCGGCAAGCTGAGATCGGGTGGCAGGATCGCTCAAAGAAGACGATGCGATCGAAAAATCGAAGAGGGGAAAATCGCGATTGGGGATGTGGGTGAAGCCGACAAAGATGGATGCGGGTCGGGTTTGGCTTTGAGTGGTTTTTAAAAGCCGGTGGAATGGGTTTAGCTAACTCAAGTCTAGCCTAAGTTTAACCCAACCATCTATTTAAGCTTAAATCTTCCTCATATGGACTCCTTTTGAATTCAAAAAAATTTCTGTGAACTCCTGAGAAATTATATAAGACAATTTCTCCATTAACAAGGGGTATTTTATTCTATTATTATTTTTTTTTCCATATCCTACATTCTCCCCCACTAATAAAAATTTGGTCCCCAAATTTCTGACTCATGTACGAGTACGAGATGTCACAATAACTATCTCAAGTATTCGAAGAAAAGTCCCACACCTCAAATACTAAGTGGGGTACTGAGCTCAGATATTATATCCCAGCTCTTGTATACACTCTCAACCGACCTAAAAAAAGGTAAATAACTGTACCAGAGTGGAGCTCTATACCCGTAACCGATAGGAGAATTTGCCAGAATCGTAAGGTGAATCATGAATCACTATCAGAAATGATACTCAAGGATACTCCATGGATATAATTCCATCAAGTAATCCAACGAAGTCCGTCTTACGGCTCGAAAGAAAATGAGCGGACCTAGATAATCGATCATCGATTACCTAAATCACATCAAGTCCTTTCCGAATTCTAGATACTCTCCCGACACAGTCCATCAAACTAGGCTCCTACTTCCATCTCGGTACGTAACCCTACTGGTCACTAATATTTCACCTTTACATGTTGGCATACCAACATCAAGCTATGAAATCAATCATTGTCTAGGCCTTGAAGCCTAGTTTCAAAGCTTCTGACCAAGTGATTTCCATCACCTTCCTAGTCCAACAAATCCGCGGTATAGTCACGCTAAAGTATCCTATCCACATCTATGGTAAATACCAAATCAATCTAGGGAAACACAATTTCCATTAAGATCGTGAATATATCCAACACCATCTATCCAAAATGAAAGATATCCATTTTCAACAACTACCACATTCCAACATCGATAATCGATGCATAACCTCCAAGGTTTATCTCTCTCTTAATAAAGAGTTACGAGTCTTCTCAAAAAGAAACACTAGGAAAGATAAATCTCCCATCTGATACTTCTGATAATCACAACTTTCATTCCTCCAATTCCCACAGTGTCTAGCAACACTGATACCAATAAAATTATCTCCCAGTATGAGGTCTTCAATATCAGAACTACCCCCAAAATCACCTCAATCGCATATTCCACTTGCCTATGCAGTGGCAATCCCAAGAGTTCATCCGAAACTACATCCGAATACTCTCGGATTATATTTACATCCGAGATACATGTTATACCCTCATTCCAATAATTTAACTATCTGTAAGGATATGTCTATAGTAGAGGTATGTCTAGCAAAGGCTAAGGGTATCCCTTGACTTCTTGGTTGTTGATCAATATCTCACCTGACGGTAGAGAAAATCACCAACACACAAGTTGATAGAAACCCTTCTAATCTTATCTAAAATTATTCTAGACCTAGATACCTGTAAACTACCCATATCTCTCAATATATCCACACATAGGGTAAACTAAGGTAATACCCCAAATGACCAATTCTTTGGTCTTCTATAACTCCTCTACTCGAGTAATCATGTAACTTGTCCAACTTCTGCTCTTGGCGATTGAGCTCATGTAGGTGCAAAGGACTACCATGGAGGAACTGAAGTCAATTGCTAAAACTGAGGTACAAACTGAAATAACTGCAGCAGAGATGGTAAACACTGTTGTACTGACAAAGTGTACACAACTGGCTGTAAGGTATTGAAGAATTGCCAACATCGTAGCACACTCCAACTCTGCAAAAGGTATGGATGCATATGGAGAGGTAACAGTTATCATCGTCTGGATGTCTGAGTCTTCTG
This sequence comes from Wurfbainia villosa, assembly GCA_025175895.1. Taxonomy (NCBI): domain Eukaryota; kingdom Viridiplantae; phylum Streptophyta; class Magnoliopsida; order Zingiberales; family Zingiberaceae; genus Wurfbainia; species Wurfbainia villosa. Next base: position 6,799,920 of record CM046005.1, read on the forward strand.
AGATGTCTTCTATTGATACTGCTGAGTAACTCACTTCCCCTGGAGGGAATCTATCACGCCCCGAGGGAGTCCCCGCCAGACGAAAATCCGACAGCATCTCCCCTGTACGGGTGACAATATCAATTTTCATACAAGGCATACACGACCACTATACATCGGTCAACACGACCGGAATCCAAACACACACGCAGATAATAAAATAGACCTCTCGCCAACTATCACAGTAAATAGTAACTAGTCCACAATAACTAGACTTACCCCTTCTGCCATCTGGGCAGGAATACCGAACCAAATCCACGAATACAAATATCCAACTCCAATCCTAAACATGTCTTCTAATCAAAATATCCAAACCATAGAAACAAATAACAAATAAAACTATCACGATGAGTGGGGTTTGACAGCTGGACTCTCCTGACAGCTTCATCCTGAAATAGATATAAATCAACGGGGTAAGTTCAAAGAACTCAGCGGGTATAGTCGATATGCAAAGTAAGATATAACTAATAATAAAAATCATGCTAGTACAGTCTCACATATAGGGTAAACAAGAAATAAATGCAAAAAGACTGTACTAACCTGAATCTCCTACCCTGATATAAGAGCATGTGCCCTACTATAAGATATAAAGTCATCACCATATACGAATATGAATCATGTATGCATGGCAATCATATGCAACATCCAAGGCATCAATAAAATAATGCAGCAAACACAATACAAATGCAATCCGTGCAAAGTGCATGTCGTGCAAATGACATGGTCACCCCTGACGCTACCACCGCCTCACATGCGGTAGGCCGAGTGGGTAGGGCTATGACAACTGTGCACTCTGCCATCACTGCTCCTGAGTGACCGAGTGGACAGGATGCTGTCGGAGTACACCTATCCTCTAGCCCCAAACAGAGTGGGGGAGCTAAGCTCTCATCTCCCGGTGTCATAGACCAGAGGAGCGATCCCTGCCCGCTACCACGCTGCCTCATCGCTACCCATGAGCGGACCAGCGGAGCCTGACAGAGCAACTGCACACACACCCTCCTGATGTACCACTAACCCATGAGTGGCAGTGTGTGCAGACCATGTAACTGGCTGCGGGCTCAACTATAAAGGAACCCCGTCCAGCCAGCATGCAATCATGCAAGATGGTGCATGATACTAAAGCATGTAAATCCAACTAAAAATACTTTTCCGAATAATATGCATAATCAATAAGTGCATATCCAAGATCCAAGTAACTATGATCCAAATAAAACAGGGATGATATAATCATAACCGATCAAATGCATGTATCAAATAGGCACATAACATACTAGGCATATAAACATGAAAATTATTGCAAGCTATCCTAACTAGCATATCAACATGACTATATCTAGGAGATAAGTCAAAATACCCGCCTGATAAAATGTCTGCAAAAGAACCAAATCGTCACAACGGTAAACCTGCCTCGTGACCGAAACCTGCATACAACATAACTATTGTTAAGCCCAAAATGCAATTCACCGACAAATCGAATACTTAATCGATTTCGTTCATAACCCAATTAACCCAAATAAACTTCCAATTTCACTAATTTATCTAACCCTTTCAAAGAATACGCAACCTCTTCAAGTATACCTCAATGAAACATCCCCTTCACCAAAATGACCACCTTGTCGTATACAAAACCTGATAAAAACCTATAGCTCAATCCAAATCTTACCTCAAACTCGATCCAACCCTTCGATCCCACAAATTAACACACACAGTCCATTTACAGGCATTAATAGCCCATAATTACACCGATTTAGGGTTCTAACCAACCCTAAATGAAACACTCACTCCATTAGTCCTTCCTCACTCACACACAGTCGAGCAAAACACCTAAACAGAGCAGCTCAACCTCAATCGACAGCCATCCAAAATCTCACAGCAGCCATCCCACTTCACAAAACATGCACAGTCAATCAAGATAACCAACAACAATGCAGAAAAGAAGGTAGATCAACTTACCCCGCTAGCAAAACTCCACCGGCAGCAAAATTTTCCCCCAAATATGTCCGGTTCACCGGAAAAACGTCGCTGCCCTAGCTTCACACACACGAAGGTCTGAGTAGCGTCGGATCTGCTCACTGCCAAGCCACCACCGTAGAAGAGCGACGACAACGGGGTAGCAATCGATCACTCATGACAGCATCGGGTGAGAAATCAAGAGGGAGAGATGGCTGGCGACGGAGGGAACCACATCGCTTGTTGATGTTGCAACCGGTGATCCAGGTAGGAGCTTAATCGGGAAGAAGGGCACGAGGAACAGGCGTTGCGGCGTTGGTGGAAGAGAAAGGTTTTGTCGCCTGCGACTGTGGCAGAGGAGGTCGGCACTCGTCCGGGGAAGCGGTCGATGCTGTGGGTGGCGACACGAGGAAGAAAGCTCGGCGGCGGTCAGAGGTGAGGAGCCGACGAGAGCTGTCTGCCAGCGCGATTCTGTTGCCGCAGCTGTGGTCGGCGAGCCCGCAGAGGACTGATGGAGATGCGGCTGTGGAGGGAGGTTGTGGCGTTGGACGGTGAAGGGGATCATGCGACGTGCCGGGGCGGCGACGACGGTTGTTAGGAGAAGAGGGGGTCGCTCGAGAGAAGAAACCGAAGGAGGAAAGGGGTCGCGGCGGGGAAATAAAAAAAGAAACAGAAAAACTTAGGTTAATGTCGTTGATTAACCCCTTTTTAAATAGACTCCTCCAAAGCCTATTTATTTTATCCCCGTAATTATCCCGTACGGACTCCATTTAAATCCAGAAAAATTCCGAAAAAATTCCTAAAATTCCCTAAAAATCCCAAAAAATTTCAAGGATTATTTTCTAAATTCTTTGGCCATTTAATTTAATATTTTAAATTTTTCAGTATTTAACATTCTCCCCCACTAACAAAAATTTGGTCCCCAAATTTCCTACTCAAATGCATAATGAGTAAGAGGTACCACAAGTATTGAAAATATATTTCACGTACCTTCAGTAAATAGGTGGGGGTATTGAGCTCTGATCTTTTTCTCAAACTCCTAAGTAGTCTCCTCATCGGTGAGGTGACTCCACCAGACTTTAACAAGTTGCACAGTCTTGTTCCGCAATTATCGTTCCTGGTGATCCAGAATTTGTGTCGAAACCTCTGCGTAAGTAGCATCAGGTTGAATGGAACCTAACACATATGACAGAATATGTTATGATGAGAGTCTGGCACATACTTCCTCAGCATAGACACATGAAACACATCATAGATACCAGCCAAGGACGGTGGTATCGCTAGGCAGTAAGCGACTGCTCCGATCCTCTTCAAATCTCGAAAGGACCCATGTACCTTGGAGCTAGCTTACCACGGAGGTCAAATCTCTTCACCCCTTTCGTGGGTGAGACTCGCATGAATACATGGTCACCAACAGAGAACTCCAAAGATCTCCGTCTCTGATCTACATAACTCTTCTGACGATCCTGCGCCCCTGCCATCTATTGTCTGATAATATGGACCAACCCTGCCTTATGCTGAGCTCTATGGGTTCTAGCAATTGGTCCTCCCAGTTGTCCCCAAAATCCATAACACAGGACCTCAACAAGTCCTCTAATATTTAAATGGCCCGCTCAGACTGTACATCTATCTGCAGATGGAATGAGTACTAAAACGAAGTTGCGTGCCTAAGGTCTGCCGCAGACTTTGCCAGAACTGAGACGTGAATCGGGGATCTCTATCTGATATAATGCTTAAAGGAACACCATACAATCTGATGATATCCCGACAATATAACTCCATCTAACAATCCAAGGAGTCGGTCTTCCGAATCGCTAAGAAGTGCACGGATTTGGTTAGTCGGTCTACGACTACCCAAATCACGTCATGGCCTTGATGTGTCCTAAGCAAACCCACCACAAAATCTAGAATAATATGCTTCCACTTCCATTCCGAAATCAGAATTTCCTGAAGCATCTGTTCCTTAAACTAAAGCAATTTCGGAAATCATTATCCTCATCGGAGTCAAAGACGGTAGTCCATCTACCATCCAAAATCCACTCCACCACACACTCTGTAAGTACACGGGAGGCTATAGTGACCAAACTCCCTTGTTACAACCGTTCGCGTTCCAGCTACTCTATAGTAGCTATCCAGTAGCTAGCCAAAACTCCATGAGCATTCCTGCTCTTCACCTCTACAAAACAACATAATAATTGCGAAGTCCACGTCATATATAAATGACGGCTTATCTCGTAGTCCTCTAATTGCCGTATGCTTAGGATACGTCTTATTCAACAGCATTGGAATCGCTACGATCCCCGAAATGATGCATCCATGTACACTACCCTTCCATCCACACCAAAATGATTAATCAACACTGGCATAAAAGTCAACCATTGTATGAACCTTGAAACTAGTTTCACAAGCTTCAGACTAAGTAAATTCCATCACCTTCCTGGTCCAACTAGTCAGCGATGTAGTACCGCTAGAGCATCCTATCCATATCTATAATAATAATCAATCAAAAAAAAGGAAACCACCATCTACGGTGGTCGAGTGTGCAACTCCAACAACCACCATCACAAATGATCCAATCGTGTCCAGAATACATGATTTCCCAAATCCCTGGACGACTAAGTCGTCATAAGTCTAACAAGATAATCACAAACTCAACAATTCATACCAAGTATGAGATTGTCGTCGCTACACACCTGCATTCTCTTTACTCTAGGCTGATTATATAACCATCATCACAACGAGAATGAAAAATTATATGACACCGTGTCACTACAATATCAACCCACTAGCCATAGATCAATCCTAGAGTATACACAGGTATCCTATAGTTGGTCTAAATAGATCCTCTTACCATAATGAAGGATATTCATTTCCTTCTACAACTATCGTATTCTATCATCGATAATTGATGCATAACCTCAAAGGTCCATCTCTCTTTTAACAAAGAGTTAGGATCTTCTACGGAAGAAATCTTGAGACGAAATAAATATCCCATCCAACACCTCCTATAATAAGGTAAAACGATCTTTCATCGTCTTGATCAGTGTAGACATACACGCCTTATCCATAATCAAATTACTTTTAGTAGGGACTGATATTTTCTGAGGGTTTACTCCTTGTCCTTCAAATTGGTGGCTAGCAGGCCAAATCCCTAGCTTCCAAATTCGACATCAGTCATCACCTCTAAAGAGTCCGTACTTCTGAAATCATCGTTAGGTTCCGCAAGGTCACTACGTCATCGACCTCGTCCCCGACCATGAGTAGGGCAATTTCACTAGGTCAATACTTTTCCTAACCACTAAAGTACAGTAACCACTAAAGACAATACTTTTCCTATAGCTCAGAGATATCCTTCAGCTTGCCTGATCCCAAAACACGAGAACTCCCAAAAATCCAAGAAAAGAAAATCCTCGAAACACAAAACCCACAAACCAAAATCGCAAACCAATAAAATTGTCACGTCCTGGAGGCATATCCGTCATCTAAATGATAGAGGAGCCCCTTAGTGACAATATTCGGAAATACCTGAACCAGATTTGGTAAAAACCTCGAAATAATAATAGAAATATAAGTATTTTATTAACTGCATGCATGCACGACTAAACATATATCCATTAAAGTAAAATAGTTTTTTATGACACCAAACAAATTGCGACAAAATCCAAAGTGCATAACCAAAATGCAATACTGATAAAGTAAACAAAGCGGCATCTCGATGATGTAGTAGGACAAGCACGGCAAGGGACTCTTTGAGTGACACAAAGGTAGGTCAACAGGACACGTCCTCCATCAGTTAACCTAAAGGATAAGTGAGGAGGAGGTGAGTACAACCACTCAGTGGATGGATAGAAAATAGTGCATATTCATAATGCACATAATGGAAGTCAAAGGAAACAAGCTAGAGTAACCCAACCCTCAGAGTATCAATATCAGTCTGCAACTATCCTGATCAACAATATAACAACCACTGCAACAAGCAGTGCACATCCAGATCCCACGACAAAGCCTCGTGGCTCTCGAGGTAATACAAAGGGAACTATCTATGAGCTACCGCGAACGTAACTCGTGGGTCGACAATCAATAGCACTGTCTACGTGCAACTACATGCTACCACGAATGGAACTCGTGGATAGACAGACAGTATATAGATATCTAGTTATCTACTGCAGACATTAGCATACTACCACTAATAGGTCACGTGGGCAGTCGATTATCCTAGGTTGTTAAGCCTAGGCTTATCCATTACATCCCACATAAATCGACTTTCAACGTCGACAAAGATCATCGATCTATAATTAAACCCATTGAGGTGGTCAAGCGAGGGTTTCAACACCTCTAAAACAAAATGTTTACCAAAGTCGGTAAAGATCATCGACTTATAAATAAATAAGTCGAGATGGTTAAGTCTAGCGTTCCAACCCTTCTAACATGATCGGTTATCAAGGTCGATCAAAATCATAAGTCCACTAATAATCACGTCGAGACAATTAATCATAGGGTTTCGTCCCAACTAATAGGAAACACCTATCAAGGCCAATCAGAACAACCCCTCTACTAACAAGCACGGCAAGAGGGTTAAGCCTAAATTATACCATTCTATCAGTTCAATCATGCATTCCCCAACCTGCTATCATGAACATATCTCATGGGTACTTAACCTGTAAAGTAGCTATCTAGCTACCGACGTCATACGAATCCGATTATCACCAATTCCGAACGAATAACGCAAGAATATAACCTTACAGTAGGTCATCTCAACCATGATTGGGAGGCATGATTGACCACAAATATACAAAGCACCTACCTATAGAGAGACTCTACTGCAGACTCTCTCTCACTCAACCAAGAATGGGAGATATAGTAAGGATTAATCACATCCTAACCATACAAACTCTACTAGTTCGATCACCATATCACTGAAACAGTAAATGGATAAACATATATCATTAAGCACATCCGGGTTATTACGCCTAGGGTTCCAACACCTTGAGTTCTACTAATGTTGTTTCATTCCTGAGATCCGCTCCTACAGAATAACCTCATCTAAGTTATTCTATCTCTACTAGTCTTAATCATGGTATTCACCGCAAAAACACATAACCATATAATCACATAAACGCTGTCTAATAATCGACAACATAGTCATACTAATGGCAATCAATGGCTGAAATTAATTAGGGTATAACTAAGGGTCATGCCAGAACAAAGTCAAGACAATACTAAATAAAGCATCAGATGCCTATATATACCCTAAACTACGTAAGCAATGTAATCATGTCCTCATACACTAGGATCTAGAGAGTCAAAGAACGTCAATATATACCTTCTACGAATTTATCCATCTTATTCATATTATTCAACTAGTCCAATCCTAATACTAGTCCAAATAGTAATAGGTAAACATCTACCAATAATATCTAATCATTTATATCACAATGATAACTAGCTACCTATAGCAGTAATAGCAATTTATAACCATATGCTAACGATAAACTAGCAACCTAAAAATCTAACAGTCTAATAGATGTAATGTTAAAACAATACTAGACAAAACATAATACCACCGTATAACCAATACAAATATGTATTACATCTAGAAAATTTTCTAGAATTTATTTACCTATTAGTCGTCTGGAGATGTCCTATCGCCGCCAAATCCCCCATATTAACCTCGTCAATAATACCTCAAATTTCCGAAACATAACAATCGTCGGAAATCCGTACCAATCCGAAAATACCCCAGTTAACCTGCCAAACTTGGCGAACACAAAAGACCCAAAGACCCTAAGGAAAATCGGAAACCTATGCTCTGATACCAAATAAATTGTCACGCCCCGAGGGAGTCCCCGCCAGACGAAAATCTGACAGCATCTCCCCTGTACAGGTGATAATATCAATTTTCATACAAGGCCTACACGACCACTATACATCGGTCAACATGACCAGAATCCAAACACACACGCAGGTAATAAAATAGGCCTCTGGCCAACTATCACAATAAATGGTAACCAGTCCACAATAACTAGACTTACCCCTTCTGCCATCTGGGCAGGAATACCAAACCAAATCCAAGAATACAAATATCCAACTCCAATCCTATACATGTCTTCTAATCAAAATATCCAAACCATAGAAACAAATAACAAATAAAACTGTCATGACGAGTGGGGTTTGGTAGCTGGACTCTCCTGACAGCTTCATCCTGAAATAGATAAAAATCAACGGGGTAAGTTCAAAGAACTCAGCGGGTATAGTCGATATGCAAAGTAAGATATAGCTAACAATAAAAATCATGCCAGTACAGTCTCACATATAGGGTAAGCAAGAAATAAATGCAAAAGGACTGTACTAACCTGAATCTCCTACCCTGATATAGGAGCATGTGCCCTACTATAAGATATAAAGTCATCACCATATACGAATATGAATCCTGTATACATGGCAATCATATGCAACATCCAAGGAATCAATAAAATAATGCAGCAAACACAATACAAATGCAATCCGTGTAAAGTGCATGTCAAGCAAATGACATGGTCACCCCTGACGCCAGTCAACCGCCTCACACGTGATGATGAAACCGAGTGGGTAGGGCTATGACAACTGTGCACTCTGCCATCACTGCTCCTGAGTGATCGAGTAGACAGGATGATGTCGGAGTACACCTATCCTCCTACCCCAAACAGAGTGGGGGAGCTAAGCTCGTATCTCCCGGTGTCATAGACCAGAGGAGGGATCCCTGCCTGCTACCACGCTACCTTATCGCTACCCATGAGCGGACTAGCGGAGCCTGACAGAGCAACAACACACACCCTCCTGATGTACCACTAACCCATGAGTGGTAGTGTGTGCAGGCCATGTAACTGGCTGCGGGCTCAACTATAAAGTAACCCCGTCCAGCCAGCATGCAATCATGCAAGATGGTGCATGATACTAAAGCATGTAAATCCAACTAAAAATACCTATCTGAATAATATGCAATAAGTTCATATCCAAAATCCAAGTAACTATGATCCAAATAAAATAGGGATGATATAATCATAACCGATCAAATGCATGTATCAAATAGGCACATAACATACTAGGCATATAAACATGAAACTTATTGCAAGCTATCCTAACTAGCATATAAACATGACTATATCTAGGAGATAAATCAAAATACCCGCCTGATAAAATGTCCGCAAAAGAACTCAATCGTCATGACCGTAAACCTGCCTCGTGACCGAAACCTACATACAACATAACTATTGTTAAGCCCAAAATGCAATTCACCGATAAATCGAATACTTAATCGATTTCATTTATAACCCAATTAACCCAAATAAACTTCCAATTTCACTAATTTATCTAACCCTTTCACAGAATACGCAACCCCTTCAAGTATACCTCAATGAAACATCCCCTTCACCAAAACGACCACCTTGTCGTATACAAAACCTGATAAAAACCTATAGCTCAATCCAAATCTTACCTCAACTCGATCCAACCCTTCGATCCCACAAATTAACACACACAGTCCATTTACATGCATTAATAGCCCATAATTACACCGATTTAGGGTTCTAACCAACCCTAAATGAAACACTCACTCCATTAGTCCTTCCTCACTCACACACAGTCGAGCAAAACACCTAAATAGAGCAGCTCAACCACAATCGACAGCCATCCAAAATCTCACAGCAGCCATCCCACTCCACAAAACACGCACAGTCAATCAAGATAACCAACAACAATGCAGAAAAGAAGGTAGATCAACTTACCCCGCTAGCAAAACTCCACCGACTGCAAAATTTTCCCCCAAATCTGTCCGGTTCACCGAAAAAATGTCGTTGCCCTAGCTTCACACACACGAAGGTCTGAGTAGCGCTGGATCTGCTCACTGCCAAGCCACCACCGTAGAAGAGCGACGACAATGTGGTAGCAATCGATCACTCATGGCAGCATCGGGTGAGAAATCAAGAGGGAAAGATGGCTGGCGATGGAGGGAACCGCATCGCTTGTTGATGTTGCAACCGGCGATCCAGGGAGGAGCTTAATCGGGAAGAAGGGCACAAGGAACAGGCGTTGCGGCGTCGGTGGCAGAGAAAGGTTTTGTTGCCTGTGACTGTGGCAGAGGAGGTCGGCACTCATCCGGGGAAGCGGCCAATGTTGTGGGTGGTGACGCGAGGAAGAAAGCTCGGCGGCGGTCAGAGGCGAGGAGCCGGCGAGAGCCGTCTACCAGTGCGATCCTGTTACCGCAGCTGTGGTCGACGAGCCTGCAGAGGACTGACGGAGATGCGGCCGCGGAGGGAGGTTGTGGCGTCGGACGACGAAGGGGATCACACGATGCTCCGGGGCGACGACGGCGGTTGTCGGGAGAAGAGGGGGTCGCACGAGAGAAGAAACTGAAGGAGAAAAGGGGTCGCGACGGGGAAATAAAAAAAGAAACAGAAAAACTTAGGTTAATGTCGTTGATTAACCCCTTTTTAAATAGACTCCTCCAAAGCCTATTTATTTTATCTCCGTAATTATCCCGTACGGACTCTGTTTAAATCCAAAAAAATTCTAGAAAAATTCCTAAAATTCCCAAAAAAATTCCAGGATTATTTTCTAAATTCTTTGGCCATTTAATTTAATATTTTAAATTTTTCAGTATTTAACAGAATCATCTAGGAACTCCACTATGTCTGAGGTAATAGGTCGTTGCTGATGTGATAATCCACTCTTCTGTAATGATCTTGGCTTTTGAGGTTGTGGATCGTCCTCTCGAAAGCATCATCCATAGTCTTCAACTGAGTCTTCAAAGTACACCTCCTCATATGTACTGGTTTCTTACCATAGCAACAGGTGAACTGATCCAACGAATAATTCAGCTTTATGTCATCGTGATCCACACTGCACTCCCACAATCCCTTGGGAGTCTTTCTTTGATTTCACTGATAAACATGTGAAGATGTTGTCGATCTGCAGTCGGTCTTCTATGGTTGGAAAACTCTCCAATAGTCGCTCGTGACTCATGACTCCAATCTTGTTTCTTTTATCCAACATATGAATACTTCTGATTTCAATAATTTTACTTGCAATATCTGCTTATCAAATCTCCAACTCTTAAAAACACTTGCTACAGAGTCATTTCTATACACATGACTTGGTTTAAGGACTTCCGGTAGGATCTGGTAGAATATCCAAACATCCTGATCAAGATGTCAGTCAATAAACCGTGGGTGGCCGAAATCAACCCAATCACATTCTCGAGCTATTAGGTGGTCGTAATCTTCGCAAGTCTAACGACTTTGCATGGTACCTTCGTTACCAAACGATCACCCAACCTAAAGCTCAAAAATTCCCTGACGATGAGTCAAAGAAGATGACGTGGGAAAATACTCTCTCACAACATCACTACACCATGGCCAAGTGATGTGTGATTTCTCGAAGGTTATTTCTTGCCTCTTCCACCAAGTATCAGTTTGATCCCAATAATTGTATTCAACCAACTCTACTTTCTCCGTATAACACGAGTTAAGTACTCTCAAAGTTATACAACCTAGAACGACCAACCCAGGGATCAAAATCCCTATGAATATCATCCACTAATTTTCTACTATATGCATCAACAATAGTATACTCACTTAGTCCATTACCCCTCAGGTAATAATCTAACAAGCATAATTAGTGAAAATCCTTAGAACTGTAATCTTTGATCTCCACAAGAAATGTGACTACCTAACCCTTGCTTTCCGACTCGGTATCAGTCGGCTCTCAAAGGTAATTTACCTTTTCGATAGCAGGTCCAAGACACAGACTCTACATGTTGTTCCCCTGGTCAACTCATACCACGGTTACGAATAGTGACTACCTGATGTGAGAAAAACATATAGGGTTTTAGGAGTAGTTTTCGCTCACATCTCATTGCATTTTGTGTTAGTTTCATGCATATGTTACTCTATTTTGGCACGCATTTCCTATTTTCTGGTTCGGAGGTCTGCTCGTTGTACTTTTGTGTGCATGTTAGCTTTTCGGGTGAAAAAGATGCATTTTCAGAGTAAAAGAAGGACATTTCACAGCTAGACGCAGAGTGGGACATGACCAGGGCGTGAGGATTCCCACGACCGTGTCCAATGGGCGAGAGCAGCACCCCAGGGCCGCACACGACCGTGTGGCGGCCCGACGGATTTGCACAACTAGGGCTTTTTCTGGATTTTACAGTGGTCCGAGACAATGTCTATATAAGGATGGCTCCGCCCAAACCCTAGGGAGGAGGCATGATGGCTAGGACGGCACGCTGAAGCCCTAAAAAGCTTCGGTAACTCGCAACGGGGAGGAGGAACACCGCCGGAGGTCCACACCTTGAAACACAACGCCGGAGAGAAGATCACGGAAGCATTGTATATCTCTATTTCTGCGTTTCATTCATTATGTATTCAATCTTAGACATGCTTTGAGATTCTTCCTTCGTATACATGGAGTAGTACTTTCGATTCTAGGATTAGGGAGTAGCTTGTGTACATAAACAATGTTGGTTCACGTTAAATTCTGCACATGAGTTTGATTTGACAATTGGTAGTTGCTCTCTACTATATCTATGCGTATTTGGCCTTCTTTTCGTTGCTCTTAGGCGATACTGTTGGACTTTCCGAGCCACAAAAACTACTTTTTGCGTTGCAAAAACCCCGGAAGTCCGGCCACAGATCCGTACGAAGATATATTAAAATAAAAACATGTATGTGCTAAGTAAACCTAGATCTACCTTAGATCTAGAAGTTGAGAGTGTTATCCTCGATGTGATGCCCTTCGCAAATCCCGCTCATCCAAATATCTTGTCGGAACTCTAGAGTGTCAAGTGTACACTCCTCTATTGGTATCCACACAAGCAATAGGTGGAGAAAAGAAACCTAGAGTATGCTAGCACCCTTAGAAGTTTCGGCCAAGGAGGAGAGGGTAGCTTGAGAGGATGATCCAAGGAAGAAGAATAAGTTCTAGTAACTCACCAAAATCAATTACACCCATCAAATAGAGTGGTCGGCCACTTCATGACTTGGGTGGTTACATGCATGCATGTAACTCCAAGAGCCAATGGCTCTTCGCCTCCCTCATGAGGTGGCACCAATTAATAAGTCAATGATGATGTGGAGCATCATCATTGTCCGACCATGCCAAGTCATCATCATGACATGACATTTGGTCAAGTCAAACTTAACCTTTCATCTTCTCTCTCAAGTCAAGTCAAACTTGACCTCTTATCCCCCATGGTTGATCAAATCCAACCATTTGATTCAAGTCAATTTAATTTAATGAATCTCTATTCATTAATTTATATTGATTTGATGAATCAAATCTAAATTAGACTCATTCAACACTTGAATCAAATTGAGTCCAACTCAATTAGTCTAATTAGGATTACTCTTAATCTAATTTGGTTCATCACATGAACCTAATCCTCATGGTTCATCATATGAACCTAATCTCCATCAAATTTGCCCTTTGTGTGTGACCCTATAGGTTCTTGTAATGTTGGCAATGTCCCTAAATCGATTTAGGAACATAAGCAATGAGCGGTATCTAGCAACACATCATTGCTACCCAAGTTATAAGAATGTTGAGCTCCAACATCACCTTCGTGACTCTCACAATATGTGGCAATGTCCCTCTATCCTTGACATCTAGATTGACCAATTAAGGCATAGACCGTGTCATCCTCAGTACAATCTATATCTTGAACTCCAAGTAGACTCACTCTAATCAAATGAGCTCAATATCTCATATGGGCATGGTCATGCACTTCGTGTCTCACTCTATCAAGAATATCGATGTCACCCCCATCATATAGGAGGGATAGATCCCATCTACATCACTCAAATCCCTCCGCATAATTTGTCACATACCCAGTAATCGCCTTTATACTCCACCCTTTTACGGGTGACGTTTGACGAAGCCAAAGTATGCAACTCCTTATGTAGGGAACCATGGTGACTTCAGGTCTAAGGACTAATAGTCATACTAATAGCCACATGAGAAAGTATATGACACTCATATAACGATCCATGATACTTTCTCATGGCGGGTCATTCAGTATACATTCACCAATACATACCCATGTGTCAACTTGATATCTTATATCTATGACTTGTGAGATCATGTCATCGTGTTGACCTACATGCTAGTCTCTACGCATTAACATTGTCCCTTAATGTTAATACTTGACTAGGAAAGATTAAGAGTAGTGTTCTCTATATCATCTCATTATCGATTCAACCAATCGTTTGATATAGATAAGAACCTACTACTCAAGGACGTTATTATACTTAGTTATTTGGCACCAATACAAGTAAATATAATAACCATGCCTTTATAAATAGGAATATGATACAATAAAGTCCATATAATAACCATCACATGATTGGCTCTAGTGCTTTCACTAACAATCTCCCACTAGCACTAGTGCCAATCACCGTAGTATCTAATACCCAATGACCTAGTGTGACCATCATGCTTTTTCTGTGCCAAAGCCTTGGTCAAGGGATCTGCGATGTTAACCTTTGTAGGTACTCTGCAAATCTTCACATCCCATTTATCAATAATCTCTCGAATGAGATGGAAGCAACGATATATTCGGCCTCTGTTATAGAATCAACAACTGTGTCCTGCTTGGAACTCTTCCAGCTCACAGCGCCACCATTCAAGCAAAACATGAACCCTAACTGCGATCTATAATCATCCTGGTCAGTTTGGAAGCTGACATCGCTGTAACCCTTTACAGCTAGCTCCTCATCGCCTCCAAATATCAAGAAATATTCTTTAGTCCTTCTCAAGTACTTAAGAATATTCTTGACTGCTATCCAGTGACGCTCACCTGGATCTGACTGGTATCTACTCGTCATGCTCAAAGCATACGAGACATTAGGACGAGTTCATAGCATGACATACATGATAGATCCTATAGCGGATGCATAAGAGATCTTATCCATGCGGTCTCTCTCCTCTCTAGAAGAGGGACTTTGAGTCTTCGAAAGGCTCACACCATGTGACATCGGCAGAAGTCCCTTCTTGGAATTATGCATGACAAACCGTAGTAATACCGTGTCAATGTATGTACTCTGACTTAGGCCAAGCAATCTCTTAGATCTATCTCTATAGATCTTGGTGCCTAGAATACAGGCAACTTCACCTAAGTCCTTCATTGAGAAGCACGTCCCCAGCCAAGTCTTCACAGACTGTAGCAAAGGGATGTCATTCCCAATGAGTAGTATGTCATCCACATACAATATAAGGAAGACAACTTTGTTCCCATTAACCCTCTTGTAGACACAGGGTTCATCTTCATTCTTGATGAAACCAAACTATTTGATCGCATCATCGAATTGAAGATTCCAGCTCCAAGAGGCTTACTTTAGCCCATAAATAGACCTTTGCAGCTTGCATACTTTCCCAGTATGCTGTGGATCTTCAAAACCCTCAGGTTGTGTCATGTACACATCCTCGAGTAAGTTTCCATTCAGAAATGTGGTTTTGACATCCATCTTCCAGATCTCATAATCGTGGTATGCTGCAATAGCAAGCAAGATCCGAATGGACTTAAACATCGCCACTGGAGAAAAGGTTTCATCATAGTCAATACCATGAATTTGCTTGAAACCTTTAGCCACCAATCGACCCTTATAGGTATGCGTAACTCTATCCATGTCAGTCTTTCTCCTAAAGACCCACTTACACCCAATGGGTTTGACCCCTTCAAGTGGATCAACCAAAGTCCATACTTGGTTGGTGTACATGGATTCCATCTCGGATCTCATGGCCTCTAGCCATTTCTCAAAATCTGGGCTCATCACAGCTTCCTGATAGGAGGTAGGCTCATTCTCATTGAGCATAATGTCATCATGGTCAGACAAGAGAAATAAGTATC
This sequence comes from Wurfbainia villosa, assembly GCA_025175895.1. Taxonomy (NCBI): domain Eukaryota; kingdom Viridiplantae; phylum Streptophyta; class Magnoliopsida; order Zingiberales; family Zingiberaceae; genus Wurfbainia; species Wurfbainia villosa. The sequence goes on from CM046005.1 coordinate 6,815,791, forward strand.
TCTCAGACTGTCGACGTACCCTATCAGACCTACGAAGAGGTAGGTCTACCTGAACAGGTGATTATTCCACAACTCTTTGTGCAACAATCTCATCACCCACAACACTTTGTGGTTTCTGTTCAACCTCTATTAAGGCCTCAGTGCTATGGTCCTTATCTTGAATTTCTTTAAGATCGAACGTACTCTCACTAGTTTTTCTAGAAACAAAATTCCTTTCTAGAAAAACCCTAGTCTTTGCTACAAACACTTTGTGCTGATTGGGAATGTAGAAGTAATATCCCTTTGTATCCTTGGGATATCCAACAAAATAGCACCTATCAGATTTGAGTCCCAGTTTGTCTGAGACTTGACGTCGAATGTAAGCCTCACAACCCTAAATCCTCATGAAAGACATCTTGGGATTTCTCCCTGTCCATATCGTATATGGTGTCTTTATCACAGCCTTGGATGATACACGGTTAAGGGTAAAGGCTGTTGTGTCTAGAGCATATCCCCAAAAGGATATAGGAAGATCTGTGTGACTCATCATAGATCGTACCATATCTAATAGGATATGATTCCTCCTTTCGGATACACCATTCCACTGTGGTGTTCCAGGAGGAGTGAGTTGGGATAGAATCCCACACTCAGCTAGATAGTCACGAAACTCATGGCTAAGGTATTCACCACCTGGATCTGATCGAAGTATCTTAATACTCTTGCCAAGCTGGTTTTATACTTCATTCTTGAATTCTTTGAACTTTTCAAAGGATTCTGATTTATGTGTCATGAGATACACATAACCATATCTACTGAAGTCATCAGTAAATGTAATGAAGTACAGAACCACCTCTAGCAAAGAACATTGAAAGGGCCACATACATCACTATGTATAAGTCCTAACAAGTCCGTTTCTCTTTCGCTGTGTCCACTAAAGGGAGTCTTGGTCATCTTGCCTAAAAGGCAAGACTCGCATGTCTCATATGATTCAAAATCAAATGAGTCTAGCAGCCCATCCTTATGGAGCTGAGATAAACGACTCTCATATATGTGACCTAAGTGACAATGCCAGAGATAGGTTTGGTTCAACTCATTTGACTTGAACCTTTTGGTACTTATGTTATAGATAGGGCTCTCTAAGTCTAGAAAGTAGAGTCCGTTCATTAGAGGTGCACTACAATAGAACATATCATTTAAATAAACTGAACAACATTTGTTCTTTATTATAAATGTAAATCCTTTCTTGTCCAAACAAGAAACCAAAATTATGTTCTTAGTTAAGGCAGGAACATTCATCTAATTCTAGTACAAGCCCAGAAGGCAGAGATACATCATAAGTTCCTATAGCAACAGCAGCAACCCTTGCTCCATTGCCTACTCATAGGTCCACCTCGCCCTTTGTCAATGCCCTGCTATTTCTCAGCGCCTGCACATTGGTACAAATGTGAGATGCACATCTGATATCTAATACCCATGATGAAGAAATAGATAGATTGACTTCTATAACATTTATACCTAAAGTAGAAGTCTCACTTCTCTTCTTCTTAAGATCTTCCAGGTATGCCTTGCAGTTACGCTTCCAGTGTCCAGCTTCCTTGCAGTGGAAGCAAGCTCCTTCTTTGGCCACCCCTCCTTTGGGTTTCAGTTCCTTGCCTTTGCCCTTGGCTTGGGACTTTCCCTTACCTTTAGGCTTGCCCTTGCCTTTCTTCTTTTGCACCATCAAAATGGCGTCAGATTTTCCCTTCTTAAGGTTGAGCTCAATAGTTCTCAACATGCTGAGCATCTCAGGCAGTGGCTTATCAATTTCATTCATGTTATAATTCATGACAAATTGATTGTAGCTTTGTGGAAAAGACTGCAAGATCAAGTCGCGCCTTGGCCAAGGGGGAATCCCAATCTCTGTAGGTTTTCTACGTACCCAATCATCTTGAGTACATATGGACCTACGGGAGTCCCATCTTGCATTTTGGAACCAAACAATGTCTTAGAGACTTCATATCTCTCGTGCCTTGCTTGTCCTTAATATAGTTGACGAAGATGTTCAACCATATCATAAGCATTCATGAACTCATGTTGCTTCTGAAGCTCAGAGTTCATGGTCGCGAGCATTAGACATGACACATCTAATGCATCATCTTGATGCTTCTTGTAAGCATCTTTGTCAGCTCGCGAGACAGTGACAGAAGGTGCCTCCGGAATGGGCTGCTCCAGGACGTACAGTTTCCTTTCTTGGGTGAGAACAATTCTCAGGTTTCTGTACCAGTCTAGGAAATTTGCTCCATTGAGCTTGTCCTTCTCAAGGACAGAACGTAGAGAGAGAGTGTTCATGTTTGTCGACATAGTAATCTACAACATACAATGTAGAGAATTAATATCATATTCCTTTTATCATTTAATTAGGATTTTAATCAAATGATGCTCCCACTGAATTATAGGAATTTTGTAGAATCGAGTTATGGATGTGGTCAAACCACATTACTAGATTCATACAAACTAGCTATAATTCTTGCGGGACAAGATCCACATCATACTAAGCCTTGAGTTAGCTTTGGCTAAATCGCCCAAGACTTAGTACAATCAGTGGGTAACACATTACCGATTACATCTCTATGCAACTCTTGTTTATAGGATCAAGACCCACATTTACAAAAGACCTTGAGTTAGCTTTGGCAAAATCGCCCAAGATTTAGTGTAAATGCGATCTTATCCTATCTTTCCAACGGTTGGAATATGCCTATAGTTCTACTCGATCCAATTGAGTTAACTAGTTTTACTCAATCTAATTGAGCTTACTCTAACCCAAGTCGTGATAGGCAGGACCAAGATTGTCCCTCCGCACCCTACCAAGATAATATGTGTTGCTCTGCTTTGGCAGATTCAACAACTACAAATGATCGAGGTAGTAATGGGTATCAAGGACTTAGTAGGCATTTACGAGTTGATTCGATTAAGATCTAATCTAATCATAATGTGTATCATATATGCATTGAGGCTTTTATTATCCTACACTAGCATGCATCACATACATACAAGCATTATTCTAGCATGCATCATATACATACAAGAAAAATATCCTAGCATGTATCATATACATACAAGCATTATTCTACTAGCATGCATCACATACATACAAGCAAAATCAAATATATATATATATCAACATATATATATAATTAACTGTGATGTGGTCATGGCCCTACTACGATCTTCTCAAGCCAATGAGAAGATCGAACGGTCAACCTAGGGCTAGCGGCTTCTCCAAGCGCTTCCTTTGACCTCCATGTGTCGTCGGCACCCTTCTCGTAACTTCGTCTACAAGTGGACTTTCCATCGCTCCATTTTTGTACATTACAAATATGAAACTCGAGTTAAATTCGAGTCTAAAACTATTTACAACTAGAGTTTCAAAAGAAGAGGTATGACTCATAGGTCGCATATACTATACAACACGCACAACCACAAAAACGGCACGCATGACGTATTATGAATTACAACACATCATCATCCAATCATATTGGGGTTCTTGGGCCATGACAATCACAGAATTATACATAATTCTGAATTATGTATTTTTACAGAAAATTTCTATAATTTTTCTTTTTTTTTTTTAATTTTATGAGTCACCTCTCCGTAACAGTCCCGCTAAGCGATTTCCGAGCGCGATCGCGGGACAAGGCCCCTTTCGGGGATAGGGGCAGCGCCCCTACTCACAAAAATAAACTTTGCGAGTGTCCCTACTAGATCTTACAGTGACTTAAGTCGCTGTCCCAAAAACCTAAAGCGAGAACTCGCCGTTTCGGAGAGTTTTTCTTGGCGGTTGAAGCCTACAAGTGTCCCAACACTTGTTGCTTCGACTCTTTGAGAAAAATACCCAAAAATTCTATAAAAATAAAAAATTTACAGAAACATAAAAATATGTAATTTTTATATCTAATACAAAAACTACAAAAACGAAACACATACATGCTTCGCACGTGGCTCTTATACCACTGTTGGACTTTTTCGAGCCGCAAAAACCACTTTTTGCGTTGTGGAAATCCCAGAAGTCTAACCACGGATCCGTGCGAAGATATATTAAAATAAAAATATGTATGTGCTAAGTAAACCTAGATCTACCTTAGATCTAGAAGTTGAGAGTGTTACCCTCGATGCGACGCCCTTCGCAAATCCCGCTCGTCCAAATAGCTTGCCGAAACTCTAGAGTGTCAAGTGTACACTCCTCTATTGGTATCCACACAAGAAATAGGTGGAGAAAAGAAACCTAGAGTGTGCTAGCACCCATCAAATGGAGTGGTCGGCCACTTCATGACTTGGGGGGTTACATGCATGCATGTAACTCCAAGAGCCAATGGCTCTTGGTCTCCCTCATAAGGTGGCACCAATTGATAAGTCAATGATGATGTGGAGCATCATCATTGGCCGGCCATGCCAAGTCATCATCATGACATGACATTTGGTCAAGTCAAACTTGACCTTTCATCTTCCCTCTCAAGTCAAGTCAAACTTGACCTCTTATCTCCCGTGGTTGATCAAATCCAACCATTTGATTCAAGTCAATTTAATTTAATGAATCTCTATTCATTAATTTATATTCATTTGATGAATCAAATCTAAATTAGACTCATTCAACACTTGAATCAAATTGAGTCCAACTCAATTAGTCTAATTAGGATTACTCTTAATCCAATTTGGTTCATCACATGAACCTAATCCTCATGGTTCATCATATGAACCTAATCTCCATCTAATTTGCCCTTTGTGTGTGACTCTATAGGTTCTTGTAACATTGGCAATGTCCCTAAACCGATTTAGGAACATAAGCAATGAGCGGTATCTAGCAACACATCATTGCTACCCAAGTTATAAGAATGTTGAGCTCCAACATCACCTTTGTGACTACTATTTGTGACTCTCACAATATGTGACAATGCCCCTCTATCCTTGACATCTAGATTGACCAATTGAGGCATAGACCGTGTCATCCTCGGTACAATCTATATCTTGAACTCCAAGTAGACTCACTCTAATCAAATGAGCTCAATATCTCATATTGACTCATTTGGGCATGGTCATGCACTTCGTGGTCTCATTCTATCAAGAATATCGATGTCACCCCCCGTCATATAGGAGGGATAGATCCCATCTACATCACTCACATCCCTCCGCATAATTTATCACATACCCAGTAATCGCCTTTATAGTCCACCCATTTACGGGTGACGTTTGACGAAGTCAAAGTAGGCAACTCCTTATGTAGGGAACCATGGTGACTTCAGGTCTAAGGACTAACAGTCATACTAATAGCCACATGAGAAAGTATATGACACTCATATAATGATCCATGATACTTTCTCATGGCGGGTCATTCAGTATACATTCTCCAATGCATACCCATGTGTCAACTTGATATCTCATATCCATGACTTGTGAGATCAAGTCATCGTGTTGACCTACTTGCTAGTCTCTACGCATTAACATTATTCCTGAATGTTAATACTTGACTAGGAATGATTAAGAGTAGTGTTCTCTATATCATCTCATTATCGATTCAACCAATCGATTGATATAGATAAGAACCTATTACTCAAGGACATTATTATACTTAGTTATTTGGCACCAATACAAGTAAATATAATAACCATACCTTTATAAATAGGAATATGATACAATAAAGTCCATATAACAATCATCACATGATTGGCTCTAATGCTTTCACTAACAGATACGAGGGGTGACAACCCTCGCAATCTAAAATTTAGGAGGTTTGATTAAGGAACCTAGGGGTAAACCTGATCTCTTGCAACTGCGGGGAGAAGGGTGTAGTGGAATCGGAAACGGTCCACTGTAGGGATTGATTTGGCATCCTCGTACCATCTATCCCATCCTTTTAGGCGAAGATAGCTCCCGGTGATTGCGGCGGCTCTGCGGGAGAGTGTATGATGTCCCTTCCACAAAACCGTAGGTAAACATCTAGACAACGCCAATTGACAACATTGTTTTGTGATACACAAGCGAAAACGAAGTCTTAGAATCACCTTCGAAGACCTAGGAACACTCCTTTCCTCCTCTGTGTGACACCGTATAGAGTAGAGTCCACCGACATCCCTCACCCATTGAAACCTCTTAGAGATCACGTCTGAACAATTACAACCACTGAGTACATTGGTATTTGAATCCCAGTCCATGTGGGATCGATAATCTTTATTACTTGACGACATCCTTGCACTTACGGGCATTGAGCATGAGCGCACGCTTTGAGTCCTCGACAATATCCGTCGCGAGATTTGAGGTCGCGTTCGTGCACATCAAGTTTTTGGCACCGTTGTCAGGGATTGATCGATTCGATATCAAATTGAACAGTGGTAAATTGGATCAGACTTAGGATTAGATTATTTGCTTACTTTATTTTCTTTCTAGTTTATCTTATTTTCTTTAGTTCTATATTTTTCATATTTATATTAAGTTTTTATTTTAGCAGTACTTTCTTATTTACTTATTGCATCTTAGATTTTTTTTTCTAGATCGATTTATTTTCTACTTTTAGAATTAGATTGGCACTCTTAACTTTATGGTTTGGTTCATCGTATGTTTAGACGATTAGGGTCGGAAGGTCTAATTCCGATCAACTTATAAATTGAGCGAACTTTTCACCGTCGGAGAGCAGAACAACGAAAGATGGAGGATCAAGCTGCATCCGAGGTGAACATAGGTAGCCGACCTCTGCGGTACTACGCAGCTCATAGCGCTAGAGGATTCAGGCCGAGTATAGCTGGACCGTCTATTTCGGCAAATAATTTTGAGCTGAAGTTGACACTTATACATATGGTTCAGCAGAGCCAATTCTAGGGAGCTATGACTGAAGACCCGAACCGACACCTAGAGGCATTTCTTGAAATCTGCTCAACGAAAAATGAATGGAGTCCCTACTGACGCAATCCGCCTGAACCTATTTCCATTTTCACTGCGGGATAAGGCTAAGGCATGGCTTCACTCCCTACTCTCTTGCAGCATCACCACATAGGAGCAGTGCGAGCAACAATTTTTGAATAAATACTTCCCACCAAGTAAGACTGCTCACATGCACCATCTTATCACGAGCTTTCTCCAGAAGGAGGGGGAGTCCTTATTCGAGGCTTGGGATCACTACAAGGGGCTACTCTACCAATGGCCCCACCACGGATTGGAGAGGTGGCTAGTGATCCACATTTTCTATAATGGGATCGCTTACGCCACGAAGATGTCCCTAGATTCTGCAGCAGGAGGAGCACTGATGAATAAGACCATAGAGGAAGCGGAAGAGCTTATCGAAGAGGTGGCCCAGAACCACCATCAATGGGCTTCTGAACATGGTCATGTTAGTAATATATGAGAGATGTCCTAAGGCAATCGCCTTATGTATGAACCATTTATATGATAAATGAAGATTCACTATTTGAGTATACATGTTTTATGTATTTGATTGGATCTTAAACTCATTTACTGAATGTCCACGATACGATTCACAGCATGAGAGAATTTGTGATTGGATCACAACTAGTGAGTATCTCTACATGTGTAATTGTGATGTATCAGAATTATCCCTAGTCGATGAATTAATGGATTTGGACACCATCAATTCTGTCGAGACTAGCACGAGGTATACTCCTTGGTGTATCCAAGCAGCTAATTCTCACTGGCTGGAGACATAGTGATGTCCGGAGTTAATCGTGGATGCTAGTTATGGTAACTAGTTCATTGGAGTGACCAGCCGTAAGACTTCATATGGTTCTCTGCATATATAGATATGTCAATGAAGTTCTTACTGTGGCTTAAGTGCGATGTTCCTTTGACTTGCGGTATTCAAGTCATCTTGATCATAAAGACTTATGCTTTGACATCTTAAGCAAGCATCTCTAAGGAGATGTGGACCCGGGATGATTGGGTATAAGTCAAGTGATCGAAGGTGTTTGAATAGCCTATAAAGGATTCACCACTCCTTGCGAGGAGATGTATACCCATGGCCTCTCGTCGGATTGTTACTAAAGTCTTTGGCCAAAGCATTACATGTTTAGAGTAAGGTACTCTTCGATACATGTGGAGTAACTAGAATTCGTAGGACGAGGAAATGATACTTGGGCTAGGTGTGACGTAGTCAGCCTAGTGGGGACTGACACAATAGACCATGTCCTGAACCAAGTGGGTATAAGATGAGTGAAGGGAATGGGGCACGATTCATTCGAGCTACAAAAGGGTTTCAGAAATAGTTCTGGATCAATCGTTGATCTTTTCGGTTAATTAGGGATCATGATGTACTACTAGGTGCCACTCATGATCGTTCTATAATTAATGGTTAATTATAGATGGCCAACATAAACCGAGAACCTATTTGGTCACACGCACAATGAGCGTAATTCAAAGGATTTAAAACGAGCTTGAGAATGGGATTCTCAGACCGAGAGAAACTAGGTTTGGTTGGACCAAACATAAAGCGAGCATGAAATCGTTTCAGTCGCAATGGAAGCGTGGATGGGCCGAGTCTTATGAAGACGTAATGGATGAACCAAAATGGTTTGGTTCTAATCCAATGGAGGAGAATAAACCAAAGGGTTTGGTTTATTTTAAACGAATGAACCAAAAGTTGGTTCGGTTCATTTTAACTTAAAATAAACCATCATGGTTTGGTTTATTTTAACTTATCTTAATGGAGCGGGTTAACGGGCCTAATGGTTATGATCCAATAACCATTAAGAGAATTAGTTCTCTATAAAAGAGGGCTTAATGGATAATTAAGCCCTAATCCAAAACCCTTGCCCTAAGGTTGCCGCCCACCTCATCCTTGGAGATTTCGGCGCCAACCCTAGGTGTGCCGCCCAGCTTGTTGTGCCGTCATCCATCTCCTTGCCGGCGTCCAAGCTTCAGCCGGTGAACCCTCCGGCGACCCTCCGGTGATCTTCCTAGGCCTCGGTGAAAAGGTGAGCATTTGACTTCCTTGTTTTGGCCGGCGCCTACTCCTCCACCAAGCTGTCCAGTTTTCTGGACAGCTTCTTCTCCTCTCGTCGGAGCGTCGTTTGGACGACGGTTAGAGCTCCGACAGCGGCTAACTTACCGGGGATTCGATCTCCGGTAATCCTCTGAGGTGGAGGATGAAGGATTCGTCAATTGGTTGACGAATACCTCTCCGGAGAAGCGAGTTTTGAGAACTCGTATTATGATCCGAATTTGGATTCGGATCGTGATCATCTCTCGATCACGTCGTCTTCAACACGAGGCCAGTAACCCGTACGAAGACGAAGCTCGTGGCTTAGCGAAGTCATCCCGAGGAACTCGGCGTGGATACGGATAGAGACGATTCTAGCGAGGATCGTTCCGGTTGATGCCGTTCCCGCTACACGTCATACGAAAGGTATAACGTAGATAAATTTCCTTTTATTGCAAATTTAAATTTACGGTTATGTCTACACTTGTTGTAATATGCATGCGTGTGTTGTGTGTGTTGTAATAAATGTAGATTTATTATTTTTATTGCTTCCGTTGTGTTCATGTTTACGTAAACGTGATCGAACACACACGCCATGGAAACCCAACAAAGGTATCGAGCCCAGTTGTGTTTCGACATAATCGTAAAAATGGTTTTGCGATAGTCATAATGTATTTCTGGAAATTTTCTAATTTTGGAAATTTAGAAGTATTTATGAAAATTTTTCAATTTTGGAAAGTCTAGAAGTATTTATGGAAATCTTCCACTTTTGGAAAGTTGGAAGTATTTATGGAAATTGATATTTTCCATAAATAAAATATTTGATTAGATTCTGGAAATTTATTTCCTAATTTAATCATGATTTGATTTTGGAAATCAAATCTTAAAATATTTTATTTCCATAAGTAGTTTTAATGATTTAGGAAATTGGTTTCCTAAATAGATTTTCCTTAATCAAATAATTCCATGAATAAAATATGTGATTAGATTTGGAAATTTGTTTCCTAATTTAATTATGATTTGATTTGGAGAATCAAATCTTAAACATATTTTATTTCCATAAATAGTTATGACATATAAGGAAACATATGCATGACATAATTGTATGCCATGTAATTGCATTAGATGCATAACATAATGCCATGCGTGTCGTGACATGTAGATGTATGCCATGTATGTCATGCCATGTAGATAATAGTTATTTGCATGCAAAGAGGATGAGACATAAAACCCTTAAACAATATTAAAGCCTACACCTTCTATTAATATGGTTAGAACCAGAGTTCCGTTTCTTGTTTGGGTTGTTGGACTCTCTCCAAGCCCGGCTCGAACCCGAACATGTTCAAACCATGGAATAGTTTAATACTAATATGGTAAGAGTCAGAGGTCAATCGTTAGCTTTGGTTGTTGGACTCTCTCCAAGTTGGGCTAATTGGTTGAATGCGCTCTAACCATATTAAAACTATTTCCCGATTAATAGGTTGGCTTTAACCTGGAGCATCGGCTTGTTGGACTCTCTCCAAGGTCGATGTAAAGGGAGGTGAAGTTGGGTGCTATGCATATGATGCATACTTGTTAATGTGTTAACAACCCGATGTATGTGTGAACATTCAATTAGTTGATAGCACATTGTGATAGTTGCATATACGTGATATGCAATCGGTATAGTTGATACCTACTGTCGTAGTTATGAATGGCTTGTTGGACTCTCTCCAAGGTTGTTCATAACTATGATGGATATCAGCCCATTCGGAGATGGACCTACGATCTCCCGAAGTGATTTTGGGGTTTTTGAAATTCGAAAAAAGAATGGGATTTATAAATGTATATTGATGCATTTTAAAATTATTTTCTCATATATGCTCGTTTTGTATTTTTAGGTCAATAAATTGATAATGACATCTTTGAATTTGCGCATTATTTTGGATTCGAACAAACTGACTGGGCCTAACTTCCTGGACTGGCTTAGAAACCTGAGAATTGTTCTCAAGGCGGAAAAGCTTGCATATGTCCTTGAAGAGCCTCTTCCTGACCGTCCTAAGGACGATGCAACTCCAGACCAAATGTTGGTCTATCAGAAGCATGTGGCAGATTCTGAGCTGGCGAGTTGCATCATGCTAGCGGCGATGGTACCTGAGCTGCAAAAGCAGCATGAGCATATGGATGCTAATACTATGGTCTTCCATCTTCATGAGTTGTTCGATGAGCAAGCGAGATCCGAAAGGTTCGAGGTCTCTAGGCTCCTCTTCACCACGAAGATGCAAGAAGGTTCGTCTGTAGTGCAGTTTGTGCTAAAGATGAATGGGTACATCGAGCGGCTAGCTACCCTCGATTTTGTGATGGATCATGAGTTAAGTATTGACTTAATTCTGCATTGTTTGCCCAAGAGTTTCTCGCAATTTGTGATGAACTATCGGATGAACAAATTGGAATCCACCATTCCCGAGCTCCTCAATATGCTGAAGACTGTGGAGCCTTCTGTGAAGCATGAGGAGAAGGCGGTTCTGTTAGTTGATTCCTCAAAGAAAGGTTCTAAGAGGAAGGCAAAAGAACAGAAGAAAGGAAAGAACAAAAAGGCAAAGAAGGCAGAACTAGCACAAAAGGGCACTTGCCATCACTGTGACAAGGAAGGCCACTGGCGAAGAAACTGCAAGATTTATCTTAAGTCCATGAAGAAGAAGAAGGCATCCGATGCCCCATCCTCTTCAGGTATCTTCGTTATTGATTGTCATTCTATTTCCTTAGACACTTGGGTATTAGATACTGGGTGTGGCTCACATATATGTAATGACATACAGGGGCTAAGGAATAGAAGAAGACTTGTCAGAGGGGAGTCAAATTTGCGAGTTGGCAATGGAGCAAAGGTTGTTGCGGTCGCCATCGGAACTTATTTGCTGAAGCTCCCTAGTGGACTAGTCTTAGAACTGGACAATTGCTATTATGTTCCTTCTCTAATAAAGAACATTGTTTCTATTTCCTGTTTAAATAGAAATGGTTTCCATTTGACGTTTAGTAACAATTGTTGTTATATAACTTTGAATGGCGTACTTTATGGAACTGGAACCTTGAGTAATGGCATTTATACGTTGGACGTATCCAGTGACATTTTTAATATCGAAGCGAGCAACAAGCGTGCTCGAAAAGATAATCAATTAGACTCCTATATGTGGCATTGTCGTCTTGGCCATGCAAGTAAGAAACGCATGTCCGAATTACACCGATGTGGAATTCTGGAATCGTTTGAATTGGATTCATAGGATACATGTGAATCATGCTTAAAAGGCAAGATGACTAAGTTACCTTTTACTGGAAAAGGTGAACGAGTAGAAGAGTTGCTAGGTCTAATACATACTGATGTATGTGGACCCATGTCAACTCAAGCTTTAGGAGGCTATAGCTACTTCCTAACCTTCACCGATGATCACTCACGGTTTGGGTATGTGTTCTTGATGAAACACAAGTCTGAAGCCTTTGAAAGGTTCAAAGAATTTAGAAATGAAGTAGAGAAACAACTTGGCAAGAGTATTAAAATACTTCGATCGGATCGAGGTGGTGAATACTTGAGTCAAGAGTTTCTAGATTATCTGAGGGACAATGGTATATTGTCTCAATGGACTCCGTCGTATACACCACAACTTAATGGTGTATCTGAGAGGCGAAACCGGACCTTGTTGGACATGGTCAGGTCAATGATGAATCACGCGAATCTTCCCAAGTCCTTTTGGGGCTATGCACTTCAGACAACTGTTTACTTGTTAAACAGAGTCCCGACCAAGGTAGTCTCTACTACTCCATATGAGATATGGAATAGTAAGAAACCTCATGTATCTTACTTGAAGATATGAGGTTGTCCTGCTTATGTGAAGCGGACTGTATCAGACAAATTGGATGCTAAGTCTGATAAATGTCTATTTGTTGGATACCCTAAGGAAACAAGGGGTTACCAATTCTATCATCCTGTGGAACAAAAAGTATTTGTTTCAAGGCATGCTGTGTTTCTAGAGAAAGAGTTTTTCTTGCAAGAAAACAGTGGGAGTGTCGTCGAGCTTGAGGAGGCTCGAGAGACTCAAATAGACATTAATGAGATACCTGGTGAAGCACAACAACCTACAACTCATAGTGATGAGCAATCGGCTGGACCTATTGTAACACCACATCTTCGTAGATCTGGTAGAACACGCAATATTCCTGAGAGATATGGATTTCTCGTAAGTGAATCGAACGATGTGTTACTCATTGATGATGAGGAGCCTACCAGTTATGAAGAAGTGCTGACAAGTTCAGAAAGGGATAAGTGGCTTGGTGCCATGAAGTCGGAAATGGATTCCATGTATGAAAACCAAGTTTGGAACTTGGCTGACCCACCAAGGCATAAAGCCTATAGGGTGCAAGTGGGTTTTCAAGAAGAAAACCGACATGGATGGTAATGTGATTACCTATAAGGCTAGATTGGTGGCGAAAGGATATCGTCAAAAACAAGGTGTTGATTATGACAAACCTATTCGCCTGTAGCTATGCTTAAATCCATTCGGATGCTCCCGCCATAGCGGCTCATTATGATTATGAGATATGGCGATGGATGTGAAAACAAATTTCCTTAATGGAAACTCGCCGAGGACGGTATATGATACACCGAGGGTTTCACATCGGTTGATAAAACCAAGGTATGCAAATTGCGACGGTCCATTTATGGATCAAGCAAGCATCCAGAGTCGAATATCCGCTTTGATGAGACAATCAAAAAGTTTGATTTCTCACAAAATCCGCATTTAACCTTGTGTGTACAAGAAGGTTAGTGGGAGGCAATGTGTTCCTAGTATTGTACGTCGATGACATATTACTTATAGGAAACGATGTTTCAATCTTACAGTCAGTGAAGGTTTGGTTATCCAAGACATTCTCCATGAAAGACCTGGGAGAAGCAACCTACATCCTCGGGATTAAGATCTATAGAGATAGATCGAAACGGTTGCTTGGTCTTTCGCAGCCTACATATATAGACCGAGCAAGAGGTTTAGCATGTCGGAATCCAAGAAAGGTTTCTACCCATCGTGCATGGGGTACACCTTTCAAGTCTATGTGTCCGCGCATACGTAAGACGAGAGGATGTGCATGAGTAAGATTCCCTATGCATCCGCAATAGGATCTATCATGTATGCTATGTTATGTACAAGGCCCGATGTATCGTACGCTCTGAGTGTCACGAGCAGATACCAGTCCGATCCAGGAATGGATCATTGGGCGGCTGTTAAGACGATCCTTAAGTACTTGAGAAGAACAAAGGATGTGTTCCTAATATATGGAGAAGGGGACATGGTGATACGGGTATACGGATGCCACCTTCCGGATGCATAAGGATGATTCCATGTCTCACCGATATGTATTCACCTTGAATGGGGCGCAGTGAGTTGGAAAAGTTCCAAACAAGAGATCAGAGCGGATTCTACCACCGAGGCAATACATTGCAAAGCAAAGAAAGGAAGCGGTTTGGATCAAGAAGTTCGCTCATGAACTTGGTGTGATTCCGCCATTGTTGAAGCAATACCGCTCATCGCGACAACAATGGAGCAATTGCACAGCGAAAGAGCCAAGGTCTCATCAACGATCCAAACATGTGCTTCGGCTATCATCTTATCAAAGAGATCATCAAGAGGAACGTAAAATACAAATCGAGAAAATTCCCACCGAAAGGAACTTAGCGGATCCTCGACTAAGGCATTACCTCAAAGTAAGTCGAGGGTCATGTTAGAGCTTATGGTATCGATACCGTAGCGATTGGCATTAGCCAAGTGGAGTCCGTTAGTAATATATGAGAGATGTCCTAAGGCAATCGCTTTATGTATGAACCATTTATATGATAAATGAAGATTCACTATTTGAGTATACATGTTTTATGTATTTGATTGATCTTAAACTCATTTATCAATGTCCACGATACGATTCACAAAGATGAGAGAATTTGTGATTGATCACAACTAGTGAGTATCTCTACATGTGTAATTGTGATGTATCTAATTATCCCTAGTCGATGAATTGATGGATTTGGACACCATCAATTCGTCGAGACTAGCACGAGGTATACCCTTGGTGTATCCAAGCACCGATTCTCACCGGGCCGAGACATAGTGATGTCCGAGTTAATCGTGGATGCTAGTTATGGTAACTAGTTCATCGAGTGACCACCGTAAGACTTCATAGGTTCTCTCGATATATAGATATGTCAATGAAGTTCTTATCGTGGCTTAAGTGCGATGTTCCTTCGACTTGCGGTATTCAAGTCATCTTGATCATGGAGACTTATGCTTTGACATCTTAAGCAAACATCTCTAAGGAGATGTGGACCCGGATGATTGGGTATAAGTCAAGATCAAGGTGTTTGAATAGCCTATAAAGGATTCACTCCTTGCAGGAGATGTATACCCATGGCCTCTCGTCGGATTGTTACTAAAGTCTGGCCAAAGCATTACATGTTTAGAGTAAGGTACTCTTCGATACATGTGGAGTAACTAGAACTGTGAGGACGAGGAAATGATACTTGGGCTAGGTGTGACGAGTCACTTAGTGGGGATCACACTATAGACCATGTCCTCAACCAAGTGGGTATAAGATGAGTGAAGGAATGGGGCACTAATTCATTCGAGCCATCAAGGGTTTCGTAAATAGTTCGATCAACCGCTGATCTTTTCTAATTGGGGATCATGATGTACTACTAGGTGCCACTATGATCGCTCTATAATTAATGGTTAATTATAGATGGCCAAATATAAACCAAGAACCTATTTGGTCACACGCTGAGCGTAATCCAAAGGATTTAAAACGAGCTTGAGAATGAGATTCTCAGACCGAGAGAAACTAGGTTTGGTTGGACCAAACATAAAGCGAGCATGAAATCGTTTCAATCGCAATGGAAGCGTGGATGGGCCGAGTCTTATGAAGACGTAATGGATGAACCAAAATGGTTTGGTTCTAATCCAATGGAGGAGAATAAACCAAAGGGTTTGGTTTATTTTAAACGAATGAACCAAAAGTTGGTTCGGTTCGTTTTAACTTAAAATAAACCATCATGTTTTGGTTTATTTTAACTTATCTTAATGGAGCGGGTTAACGGGCCTAATGGTTATGATCCAATAACCATTAAGAGAATTAGTTCTCTATAAAAGAGGGCTTAATGGATAATTAAGACCTAATCCAAAACCCTTGCCCTAAGGTTGCCGCCCACCTCCTCCTTGGAGATTTCGGCGCCAACCCTAGGTGTGCCGCCCAGCTTGTTGTGTCGCCGTCCATCTCCTTGCCGGCGTCCAAGCTTCAGCCGGTGAACCCTCCGGCGACCCTCCGGTGATCTTCCTAGGCCTCGGTGAAAAGGTGAGCATTTGGCTTCCTTGTTTTGGCCGGCGCCTACTCCTCCACCAAGCTGTCCAGTTTTCTGGACAGCTTCTTCTCCTCTCGTCGGAGCGTCGTTTGGACGACGGTTAGAGCTCCGACAGTGGCTAACTTACCGGGGATTTGATCTCCGGTAATCCTCTGAGGTGGAGGACGAAGGATTCGTCAATCGGTTGACGAATACCTCTCCGGAGAAGCGAGTTTTGAGAACTCGTATTAGGATCCGAATTTGGATTCGGATCATGATCTTCTCTCGATCACGTCGTCTTCAACACGAGGCCAGTAACCCGTACGAAGATGAAGCTCGTGGCTTAGCGAAGTCATCCCGAGGAACTCGGCGTGGATACGGATAGAGACAATTCTAGCGAGGATCGTTCCGGTTGATGCCGTTCCCGCTACACGTCATACGAAAGGTATAACGTAGATAAATTTCCTTTTATTGCAAATTTAAATTTACGATTATGTCTACACTTGTTGTAATATGCATGTGTGTGTTGTGTGTGTTGTAATAAATATAGATTTATTATTTTTATTGCTTCCGCTGTGTTCATGTTTACGAAACGTGATCGAACACACACACGCCGCGGTGCCAGAAACCCAACAGGTCTGCCTACACCTACAGCAGGACGATACACTGTCAATTCCATGGACCACCTTTCGACAAGGATGGACATGCTCAGCAGATGGTTTGAATATTTAATCCTTCATCTGCATGCACGACCATTGATTTTGGAGAGGTAGCGGCAGCGTATCAAGAGGACCACTATGGAGGACCGGGGACCTCAAACGAGCAGATTGAGCATTGTGACGCGATTGGGGACTATGACCAAAGGCCCCATAACCCGTACTCCAATACTTATAATCCCGAATGGAGGAATCACCCGAATTTCTCCTATAAGAATAACTTGGGAAACTCCCAACCATCAGGGGGGTATGGGAAGCAGCAGCAGGGCAATGGGCAGCGACCACAGAAGTCTAGATTGGAACTGATGATGGAGGACTTCATCGCTACCCAAACTAAGGTCAATGAGGAATTTCGTCGCCAACATCAAAAGTCTGAAGAATCACTCAGAGACTTGAAGGCCATCATTGACGTCCTTACGAGTCATACTAGGATGTAGGAGATGCAAGTGGCCCAAATAGCCCAATCCGTGTCGCAACCTGTGAAGAGCTCTCTGGCGAGTCAAGGAAAAAAGGAAGGAGTGGGGCAAAGTAGCCAATTCGCCAAGGGGTGTGCAACCATGGTTTCCACCCTACCTAACCAAGCAGAGTTTGAAGAGAAGATTCCCATACAGCTTGTGGACCCTGGTGAATTTGTTCTTCCTTGCTCAATTTATGGGGAGAGCTTCGACGAAGCACTATGCGACTTGGGGTCATCAGTTAGTGTGATGCCCTACGCATACTATCTGAAGATTGTACTGAGTGGGCTCCAACCAGCGAATCTTGGTATTCTTATGGGGGATGATTTAGTCAAGGAGCCCGTTGACCTGCTACCACACGTGCTTGTGATAATTGAGGACTTCGTGATACCCACGGACTTCATTATAGTGGACACAGGATCAAATCCCCAGAATCCCATCATTCTAGGAAGGCCTTTTCTAGCGACTGCAGGGGTATGCATAGATGTGAAGGCACACCAGATCTCCCTGGAGGTAGATGGGGAGGTCATCCTTTTTAGCCTTTCGGAGCACAGAGCTCCCTACCTCGACGACTTCACATTTAGCAGAATTAAGTCAGAACCTCCAGATGAAGATCCCGAGACGGATGAATGGAGGTTCACTGAACCACCAGAGTCGAGCTGATAGTAGAGTGTGATCGAGCTAAACGACCTAAAACAAAGCGCTTCTTGGGAGGCAACCCAAGTTTAGTTTTAGATTTGTTTTTTTTATTTCATTGCATGCATTTGTTTGATTTTTAGTTTTGATTTCCATTCCATTTAGAGTTAGGTCTATAAAAGAACTTTGCCAGGCAAAAATGAGATCCATATTAGCCTACACGGCGAAGTGTATGAGAAAATTTGGACCGTGATGCATAAATGGGCTGAAAAAGGGGACACACGGCCTGGCCGTGTGTTTTCCCACGGCCGTGCCTGATTAACCAGAGGCGCACATGGCATGGCTGTGTGTTTTCACATGGCCATGGTGCGCGAGGTTAAAAGGGGTGAGTCATGTGTTTTCACCTCATTTGCGCCGTGTGCTTCAAAAGTTCTTGCCCTAGCCATGTGATTTCATCTTCCCCACCATCTAGAAGCATTTTGTAGCTCTAAAGTAGCCAAAGGAAGCAACGATGAGGAGGACCAAGACCGTAGCACCCCGATTCAATGCCTCGGAGCGACGAACAAGGAGAGATGACACCCCTCAAGCTTCGGAGGACCCACTCTATTTTTTCGCAATAATGAACAAAGAGATAGATACAATATGCTCTCTACTCATAAACTTACTTCTACTAGGTACTTAGATGAGGATTTGCTAGAATCTTTAGGGTTGTTGGGAGATATGCAAGCCCTATTTGCAAAAATGGGGTGGGAAGAGATTATGAGAATAAAGCACCTAACCTACCCTAGGATGGTTTTGGAATTTTTGAGTTCCTTAGAGGCGGAAATTTTAACGAGTAGAGAGAGAGAGGAGGGTAGGATAACTTTTAGGCTTTTTAACATTGAGCATGAGTGGACCCTTCACCAATGGAACTCATATTTTTTTTTATGAAAGGTAAATATATATCATCAAAGAAAAGCACAAACATACAATAGCCTGGGTTTCATGCTC
Organism: Wurfbainia villosa; assembly: GCA_025175895.1. Taxonomy (NCBI): domain Eukaryota; kingdom Viridiplantae; phylum Streptophyta; class Magnoliopsida; order Zingiberales; family Zingiberaceae; genus Wurfbainia; species Wurfbainia villosa. Next base: position 6,834,871 of record CM046005.1, read on the forward strand.
ATGTCATGTCTGACGAAGTGCCAGATCTGAGATGTATCCCGGCTGCAGTGTACAAATGCTCTCATGGGTACCACCTCTCTCATGACCTCTCGCTCTCTCGCTCCATACATGAACACCTACATGTCCAATCCTTGTGTATAGCGTGTGTGTATCCTCCTTGTCTCGTACCCGTGTATGGTATCCAACTGTCGTCGGTTCTCCATGTGTTCCTTTCTACATCGCCTTGCCTCCTACACGGTCCTACAATTGTCACTTTTGGCAAGTTACCATCCAATAACGGATTTGCCATGTCTTTACTGTAGTCGTTTGCTACGGACTAGATAGGCCATTCAGGTGGGCCTATTCACCTCTAGTAGGCTTTTTGGCCAAGCCTCAGCCATAAACGGATTTAGCACATCTTTACCGTAGCCGTTTGCTACGGACTAGATAGACCATTGTAGGTGAGCCTATTCACCCTCCCTCTCCCAAAATCCCTATCTGCTACAACCTGATTTTTTTTTAAACTGCCCTGAGCTCGCCTAGCGCCGCTGATCTGCTCTTCTCTAAGGGCCCACCCCTGCCGCCCGCTTGTGGGGATCACCCTGAATCTGCAAAACTGCCCTGATCACTCGTGGCGGAGGAGACTGCACTGGAGGGGAAACCGCCCTGGCTTGATGAAACTGCTCTGTTGACTTGGAGGTAAAACCACCCTGAGTTTGCAAAAACTGCCCTGATCACTCGTGGCGGAGGAGACGGCACTGGAGGGGAAACTGCCCTGGCTTGATGAAACTGCTCTATTGACTTGGAGGTAAAACCACCCTGAGTTTGCAAAAATTGCCCTAGGCCCAGCCCAGGGGAAACTGTACTGGTTACTATCCGCCTGCGGAAACCACCCTGGGTCTACAAAATTGCCCTGATCTCTTGTGGCTTTGTTGAAGAAGTGCCCTATACAGGGGGAAGTGCCCTAGACAGGCATAATTGCCCTGGACAAGAAGAACTGCCCTGGACGAGGAGAAGTGCCCTGGTACTTTGAAAATTGCCCTGGACAAGGAGTGATGGAACTCATGCTTTGGCTTACCAAGTGGGGGGGAGAGAAGAACCCCTATTGGGTTCAACTCTCGGGAATGTTAGACCGAGTTGATGGGGGAGCATGCTTATGACCCTTCTAGGGCCAAAGCATCGCGCCTCCAAAACCCCATCTTTCGATACCTTCACCGCATCATGGCCAGTACTATATTTGGTTGTGGGGAGAGTGACAATGTAGTTAGAGCTAGCGAGCTGCTTTGCCTATGGGATATGCTACAAGAAAGGAGTAGCATCGATGTAGGGTCCCACTTCATCAGATACTTAGTGAAGATGGGTAAAGCAGCACGAGGAGAGATCAATGTGGGAGGCCTACTTACCCATATTTGCCATAGGATGGGGTACGATTACACAACATTAGAGAGTATAGAGGGGAGCCCTAGGATGGACCTAGGAGTATGCATGACCATGAAAATGATTGTGAAAGAAGGAGACTCCTTATGCTTTGTAAGGAAAACTTTGACAACCCTTAGGCTCCCCGACCCGGATCGTACCACCATCACTATACGCGCCAACTGGCGCTTGGACCTGATAGTGGAGTCCCCTCCACATTAGGGACCATCCACATCAGTGTTCATCTCTCCACCTTTATATCACTCTCCCTCCAGTCTACACATGCATAGAAGCCCACCTAGTCCACGCAGACATGAGCCTACACCTGCACCACCACCTTTTTCTACTTTTGAGCAAGATGCAGGTACGTCGGCCTATGATTTCTCGGAGTTCCGTGTTGGTGCAGTAGGCACCTAAGTCGAACCTAAGTTTTGATTATAGCAAACGATACAAAGTTAAGCATATATTGTTATCTCATGAGCTAAATCAAGTGTGCAGAAAAGTCTCAACGCTGGAGCTGAAGGCTAGCGACACCCGGAGGAAGCTGCGGTGGTCGGGCGACACTCAAGAGACTTCGGAGGGAGCCGAAGGAATTGAGTGGAAGGCCGGAAGCAAAAGCAACACGTAAGTACTGAGGTAAGCTCGTGTATGCGAGCGTAAGTAAGGTCGTATCCTCTTTACGGGGATGATCTTAAGCGTAGATCCGACCAAAGACTTCTTATAGATGGTCTAGGTCGAGATCGGATGGTCGACGACCATCGAAATTATGTTTTTGTTGAGCTAACCTTGCCTTGCAGCTAGCATCAGTCGACTGCCAGCTTGGAGGACTCGACTGCCATCAAGCGATCGTCATCGAAGGTCGACGAATCGATCGATGCTACCATCGACTGATGATGTCCATCAGTCGACTGCTAGTCAAAGGATCAGCCTTGAGTAGTCAAGAGTTATCACCATTTTTCAAGGGGTTTTGTGCCCATTTGTGATTGGCTAAAGACCCATTCGATGAGGGGCTCAAAGGCTATAAAAGGAGGGTCAAACCTAGGTTTTTTATCAATTCAAAAGCTTCCAAGTGCTTCCGATACGCTCCAACTCTCCGACATCCCTACGACGAAGCACAGCCGAGACGACGACTAGAGCTTCAACCTCCAACCTTTAAAGTCGTCGGTAACGAAAGTTCTAAATTGTATTTCAGTTTATTCCTTTTAGTAAAGCTTTCATTATAACGAGGAGAGGGGGAGAGTGCTTCTACCTCGGGCTTTTTGTATCCGTCTAACTCCTACCTCCAACGAGGAGGAGTTCTTTAGTAGTTTGCCCTCTGTACGTGGTCAAGGACCACTAGGGCCTTGGAGTAGTAGCCTTCGGCTACGAACCAAGTAAATCTCTTGTGTCTATTGTCTCATTTACTTTTTGTTTTGTTTATCTTTCCGCTGCATATAAGTTTTTTTTAAAATGAATTCGTACGAAAAAGTTTCTATCGCTATTCACCCCCCCTCTAGCGATCCGATCGATCCAACAATTGGTATCAGAGCCGGGGGTTGCTAAGATTTGGTGAAACCACCAATCTAGCCTTTTTACTTCTGTTTTTTTTATTTATTTCGCTTTGTTAAGTTTCTCTCCCGCACTACTAATCCAAGACGCGAGTCTTGGTACTTGTTTTCGTGTTTTTGTCGTTGTTAGTTTCTTCGTCTCCGTCTATTTGTGTCTTTTGTTCTAATGGCCCATCTCGAGGGTTTTAGCACCGTCCGACCTCCGTTTTACAATGGAGATGACTTCCATTATTGGAAGGGTCGGATGGAATGCTTTCTCAAAACCCAAATCGATATGTGGATCATAATCCAAATGGGTTTCACACTTCCAACTAATGAAGTGGGTGACTCCTTGGATTATGATCAATGGACCATTGCGACAAAACGACAAGTCGAAGCCGACGCCAAGGCAACACAAATCCTCCAATGCGGCCTATCCAAGGAGGAGCTAAATCGCGTCGGCCCCTTCATAAGCGCAAAAGATCTTTGGACAAAACTAGTGGAGCTACACGAAGGGACCGATGAAGCCAAGGTATGTAAGCGTGATCTTCTTTTCAATAAACCATATAACCTAAAAATGGAGAAACACGAGTCCGCGACCCAACTTCACGCCCGAGTCCAGGACATAGTCAACAACCTACACACAATCAGGCAAAAGGTCGAAAACCGCGACCTTATAAGGTATGTTCTAAACTCGTTTCCGAGGACTACCTTGTGGGCATCCATGGTCGATGCCTACAAGGTCTCCAAGGATCTTTCTAAAATTAGGTTAGATGAATTCTTTTCCAATTTCGAATTACATGAGCAGTCCAACTCGGAACCCGAGAGGGGTATAGCCTTGTTTGCAGGATCAAAGAAGAAGAAAATCGCAAGCAAGCCACCACCAACCGAGGAGGAAGAGTCATCCGAAGAAGACGAAGACCACGTCTTCATGGCGAAATCGATTGAGTTAGACACGGAGACCGAACCTGAACTTGAGTCAGAACCTGAGGATGACTCGGACTACGAAGCTACCTTCAAGTCAAGCCACGGATACGCATCCGGTTCAAAAGATACCCTTAAAGTAAGTCGAACTTTATTTAATACTTTACATAATACGGTTAGGTTTTTGTCTAGGAAGTTAGCTAAGTCCGAGTCCAAGGTCGAGACCCTTGTTGAGGAGGTTAAACTCCTCAAACACGAGGTCTCCCTAACCTCTTCGACTAGTCGAGTTCAAGAGAAGGACTCAACTCGAGTTGAAAAACTCGAAGTTGAGAACTCTCTCTTGAAAAGTCAAGTCGAAGATCTTAGGAACACGTTGGAAAGGTTCACTTCGGGATCCAAAGGACTTGACCTCCTACTTGGATCTCAAAGGGTCATGTACAACAAGGCTGGACTAGGGTTTAACTCAAACACGACTAATAGGTCGTATATGTCGATTGTAAGTCGACATAGGAAACATGTCCAAGCATGGGTCCCTAAGAACCTTTTGATTTCAACTCTAGGATCCAACCTGCATCTTTGGATTCCCAAGGACCAAATCCACTATGTGGATAGACCGAACCGATTCAACGGTCTAGGGGGAGCCAGTACAAAACATGTTTGTGCTTTAACTTAGAAATTGCATGCTTTAACTTAGAAAGTTTGTGCTTTAACTTAGAAATTGCATGCTTTAACTTAGAAAGTTTGTGCTTTAACTTAGAAATTGCATGTTTTAACTTAGAAAGTTTGTGCTTTAACTTAGAAATTGCATGCTTTAACTTAGAAAATTTGTGCTTTAAAACTTGTGAACTCACTTAGAACACGAACATAACCAACTAAAATTCTTCGAAAAGATTGAGCCTCGGGGAGCCTCTTTTCAAAAACATAACCAACTAAAATTCTTCGAAAAGATTGAGCCTCGGGGAGCCTCTTTTCAAAAATAACCAGTTAGACTAGGAGATAGTCTTAGGTGAGTCAAGTCATCATTTTCTTGAAAATGGCTTTGTCTAAGGAAGTGGTCGAAGATCCGATAAAAGAAGGCCCCTGTGCCTCGCCACGACCTGGAAGCCATGATCTTGAAAAGGTAAACTTGACAAGCCTAGGTTTAAATCCAAATCTAACATAAAATTACTTGAACCTAAATGCACTTAATCAACTTAATTGGAAGTCATCTCACAAAAAACACACAAGTATAACATGATTGATCATATAGACACAGGTGAGATGACCTAGGTTTAACAACTTACAACCAATTTTTTTTAAAAAAAAATTTAACATCCAATCCAACCACCTTGTGTGTAGGATCAATGGATGTTGGACAGCGGTTGCTCCCGACACATGACCGGGGATCAACTCAAATTCACAAAGCTTCGATTCAAACGACAAGGATTGGTAGCCTTTGGGAATAACGGCAAGCTCAAAATCATCGGATCAGGTGATATCGAGCTTAACTCGAATTTTGTTATTAAAAATGTATTACTTATAGAGAATTTTGAATATAACCTGCTTAGCGTAAGCCAATTATGTGACAATAACTATAAGGTCGTATTTTTAGAAAATGAATGTGTAATTAAAACAAATAAAACAGCTAAAACAATACTCAAAGGAACTAGGACAAATAACATTTACACAATTAACTTAATCAAATCCTCAGCCAAATGTCTTATGACACAGGAAGAGGAATCATGGTTGTGGCAAGACGACTTGGTCCACTACTAAGACTCGTCCACAAGATGAGTCAGAGTGGCTTAGTCAGAGGCTTACCCAACCTCAACAACTTGGTTAATAAAATCTGTAATGCTTGTCAACAAGGAAAACAACCTAGGACACAACACAAGTTAACTAACCAAGAATGAACCTCAAGTGTACTTGAGCTCCTGCATATGGATCTATTCGATTCACATGGAGCCAAGTCACTCAATAGAAGTCAATATTGCTTAGTCATAATTGACGACTACTCCAGGTTTACCTGGGTTAGGTTCATCAAACATAAAAATGATACCCTAGATCAATTAATCAATCTATTCAAATTAATCGAGAATCAAAAAGACCTTAAGGTTAAAAGACTTAGAAGCGATCATGGTGGTGAATTTGAAAATCAAAGGTTCACTGACTTCTGTAACCTAAACGGATACCACCATGAATTCTCTTGCCCTAGGACCCCTCAGCAAAATGGCCTAGTGGAACGGAAAAATCGAACTCTACAAGAAGCCGCTAGAACCATGTTGAACGAATACGACCTACCCGATAGGTTTTGGGCAGAAGCCGTGAGTACGGCATGCTATGTCCAAAATAGGATCCTTATGGTAAAAAGGCACCTTAAGATCTCGTACGAGATTTATCACGATAAAATATCTAATATCAAGTACTTTAGGGTATTTGGGTGTAAGGTACATATCCTAAACACTAAGGATTACCTAGGGAAATTTACATCCAAAACCATGACCGGAATCTTTCTAGAATATTCGACTACAAGTCGAGCTTATAGAGTATATAACCACGACACCCTTAGAGTCGAGGAGACTATCAATGTAGTATTTGATGAAGTACCCGAACCTACAAAACCCTTAATGACCCCAAGTGTTGAGCCCACTGATACCAAACTCGTCTCCGACCCTGAGATCGAGTCTAATCCACATCAACCAACTTCTCTTGTCGACCAAGTGACAAGTGATCCGAGTCAAACTAGTGTTCAACCAAGTCACCCCATTGATCAAGCATTAGGTGATACAAACCCAACCCAATCCAGGTTTCAAACCTGTGCTAAGGAGTCTCACCTAACCCTAGTTAAGCGTATCCTTAGATATCTTAAGGGTACACTTAACGTTGGTATTTGGTACCCTAGATCTACGGAGTTCGAACTAATCGGCTACTCCGATTCGGATTATGCCGGTAGTAAGCTCGATAGAAAAAGTACGAGTGGTTGTTGTCAACTTCTCAGCTCGAGTCTAGTAAGTTGGTGCAGTAGGAAGCAACACTGTGTTTCTTTATCTACCACCGAAGCCGAATACATCGCGATGGGTGAGTGTGTCACGTAGCTTCTTTGGATGAAGCACACCCTCCGCGACTTTAAGTTAGACTTTATGAATACTAAACTTCATGTAGATAACATTAGTTCAATTAATCTTACAAAGAATCCGATATGTCACTGGCAAAATATAATAAACAATTTGTGCAATAGCAACTTACACTGCTTTTTTTTTTTTTTTTTTTTTTTCTTCAACTCGAATACGTCGAATCGAAGTCTAACTTAGCAGACCTATTTACTAAACCCCTACCCGAAGCCGAATTTAGTCTATTAAGACGAAAATTTGGCATGTGCGTAATAGAATAGGTACATGCAAATTATATGTTCTTACTACTATTTCTTTAATTTCATTTTTATGGAACTAGCATAGAACATACCTTAGATATCATGCACCTATAGATTTAAGGAGCCAGTACATCTCACAACACATAGGACTAATGTGTTTGTGTACTTAGCCACGTAGATGGGCGTGAGATGTTAGGACCTTACTCCTGGTTCCAGATGTAGAGCTAGTGCATCGCTATGAACCACAGAGTATAATCATACATACTAACCGACTCTGACCAGGACTGGTTGATCTTACATATCAATCAAGCCAAATATGAGTCGAACATTTTATAGATGAGCTTATTTTCAGTATATCATTTTTTTTATAAAAAAAAAATGGGGAACATGCTTGGACTTTAAATTTAACACTTATTTTGTTTTCCACACACCCCTTACTCTTTTCGATATACGGTAAAAGGGGGAGAAAAAGGCCAAAGTTAAGGGGTCAAATTTTTTTGATAACTTAACTCTTCCTTCATATTTAAACCAAAAGTTAAAACTTAGTTAACTTTTACCAAAAGGCCAAAGAATTCTTAACTTAAACTTATTTGTGTCGTCTACGTTTTACTTATGTCGTTAATGTTTTACTTAAGGGGGAGAAAGGGCTTAACTAAAACATTTTACTAAGGCCAACTTTAAGTAATGTTAATTACTTAAAGCAACCCTCAAGGGGGAGGATTAAGGTCTTTCTTCAAGACTCACCCTCGGTCAAGGGGGAGGTTTCCTCAAGGGGGAGTACTTGAAGAAAATCCTTACTACTCCAACTTAATCTTCATATTTTTTGTTTCTCATGCACATTATTACTCTTCATGCTTGCTATTTACTTAACTTTGTATGTGGGTTTGTCATAAATCAAAAAGGGGGAGATTGTTGGTGCAGTAGGCACCTAAGTCGAACCTAAGTTTTGATTATAGCAAACGATACAAAGTTAAGCATATATTGTTATCTCATGAGCTAAATCAAGTGTGCAGAAAAGTCTCAACGCTGGAGCTGAAGGCTAGCGACACCCGGAATAAGCCGCGGTGGTCGGGCGACACTCAAAAGACTTCGGAGGGAGTCGAAGGAATTGAGTGGAAGGTCGGAAGCAAAAGCAACACGTAAGTACTGAGGTAAGCTCGTGTGTGTGAGCGTAAGTAAGGTCGTATCCTCTTTACGGGGATGATCTTAAGCGTAGATCCGACCAAAGACTTCTTATAGATGGTCTAGGTCGAGATCAATGATCGGCTTTATTTGCTTGAAAGATCCATTTGATCTTGCCATCGACCGATCGATGATGGCCATCAGTCGACTGCTGGTCAAAGGATCAGCCTCGAGTAGTCAAGAGTTATCACCATTTTTCAAGGGGTTTTGTGCCCATTTGTGATTGGCTAAAGACTCATTCGATGAGGGGCTCAAAGGCTATAAAAGGAGGGCCAAACCTAGGTTTTTTATCAATTCAAAAGCTTCCAAGTGCTTCCGATACGCTCCGACTCTCCGAAATCCCTACGACGAAGCGCTGCCGAGACGACGACTAGAGCTTCAACCTCCAACCTTTAAAGTCGTCGGTAACGAAAGTTCTAAATTGTATTTCAGTTTATTCCTTTTAGTAAAGCTTTCATTATAACGAGGAGAGGGGGAGTGTCCTTCTACCTCGGGCTTTTTGTATCCATCTAACTCCTACCTCCAACGAGGAGGAGTTCTTTAGTAGTTTGCCCTCCGTACGTGGTCAAGGACCACTAGGGCCTTGTAGTAGTAGCCTTCGGCTACGAACCAAGTAAATCTCTTGTGTCTATTGTCTCCTTTACTTTTTGTTTTGTTTATCTTTCCGCTGCATATAAGTTTTTTTTAAAACGAATTCGTACGAAAAAGTTTCTATCGCTATTCACCCCCCCCCTCTAGCGATCCGATCGATCCAACATTCCGATCGTGCCTCGACGACATTTACACTGAGCAGCAGATGCAGAGGCAGCGATGGGAGGAGCAGAGCGCCTACCAGCAGGCGGAGTTCCAGGAGCATTTCCAGCGGGCTGAGGAGTTCTACGATGAGGCCCGAATATACTTCCAGGAGGAGGCTGTTTGTCTTCAGAATGAGGCCGCCTACCACAGGGAGATGCAGCAGCACATGCATGCCCAGCAGGCGCAGTGGGCTAGGGAGGAAGAGCACTGAGCAGCCGCTACATCCACTAGCTCCCAGATCAACCATATGTATATGTGGCATCAGCGGTTCAACAGCAGGCTCTCCCAGGATCCAGAGATGCCCAGGCTCCCTGACTTTCCACCTCGTCCACCATATTAGAGGTATATTTTTGTTTAAGTTGTAGGGAGTTGCTTCAGAGGCTCATTGGCTCCCATGCTCTCGGATTAAAATTTTCACTAATGAAAGAATTAATCCGGATGGGATGAGCTTCCTTAGCACAACCATTTCATCGTTGTGCTAACAACTTGAGTGGTTGCTTGAACAAACTAGTTGTTCAAGCAACACAACTCTTCTAGTTTGTTAGCCGCGGAAGAGACGACGGACGGATCGCCGGTTTTTGTGTTTGTCTTCGGGGTCCATGACTATACAATATATATTCATACGCATACATGTATAATCAAAACATAGAAGAACATGCTCAGATCTGTAAATAAAGTTAAAAAAAACTTTATACCTTACGATCTTCTACCGTATGTCCTATCCTTCTCATGGACGACGTGTGGACGAAGATCCTCCACGAGTAGAAGCCTTCTAGATCACATTTTTCCCTTCCTTGTCCGCTGCGAACAAAGAGAAGAACCAACAAATACCTATCCTTTCTAGAATCGGCCACCAAATTAGGGAATTTGGTGCAACCGCCGGCCAAGGAGCAAGTGGATGAAGCGCCGGCCAACTTGAAGAGGGGTTGTCGCCGGCCACCAAGGAGAAAGGGAGGAGGAAGAGCACCGGCCACCAATGGAAGGAGAACCGCCGGCCAAGGAATAAGAGAGAGGCCTTGAGAATGGGCGCCGGCCAAGTCTTGATGGAGGAAGATGGGCGCCGGCAACAAGGAGAAGGAAGATGGTTGCCGCCCACTTTTTCTCCAAACCCTAGCCGCCCACTTTGAGAAGAGCCAAACCCTACTTCCAATCCAATTATACTTGCCGCCCAAGCTTAAGCCTTCTATTTATAGAATTGGGCTTAAGCCTCCTTTAATCTCCACCGTCGGATCTAGGGATTTAATCTCCACCGTCGGATCTAGGGTTTTATCCCAACCGTCAGATCTAGGGTTTCATCCCAACCGTCGGATCTAGGATTTCATCCCAACCGTCGGATCTAGGGTTTCATCCCATCCATCGGATCTAGGGTTTTAACCCAACCGTCGGATCTAGGGATTTAATCCCAACCATCGATTCTAGGGTTTCATCCTAACCATCAGATCTAGGGATTTAATCCCAACCGTTTGTTCTAGGGTTTCATCCTAACCATCGGATCTAGGGATTTAATCCCAACCGTTGGTTCTAGGTTTTGTTTTACATTCTTGGATCTAGTCTTCACAAGGATTATATTAGGCTACGATAGGGACCATAAGGAGGAGTTGGATCTTGGCCACCCGATGGATCGGAACCACACAAACTTAATCCATCAATGATGTTCCATTCCACTAGAGGATCATCATTGAACTACCTCACCAACCCCCATAAATTAATATGGGCTCCATATATTATTTGTACATTAATCTCCCCGTGTTTAAGATATCGAATGTCCGTCAATTAATTGATTTACTGACCATCAATTAATTAACATCTAATTCCTCGTGTAGTACCACTCAACCTTTTCATCATGTTGACTAAGTCAACCAGCTGGGTTTACATGATGAACCTTATGAGCTCCTCAAGGGGACATCATCAACCTAATATATAGGACACAGTTTCCTCCTATAATCAACGACACACCATGTAAATAATATTATTTCCCAACTTATCGGGCATATTGATTTAATCCATCTAAATCTCACCCTCTGGTAAATCAAAGAAATAAATACTAAGTACATGTGCCCGTTATTATATCGGGATTAAGAGCATGCACAACATAATATCCGAGGTCTGATTCAATTATGTAGTCAGTACTAAATTGAATCACCTCTATGTCATTCCTGCTCAATACAGCTAAGTGTACTAGTGTAACTTTATGTTCGAGAAAAAACAATACCAAGCTACACTACAACCATGCCAATGGTTTGTCCAAAACCATCTTGGTCGTGAGCCTCTACTTATATTTTACAAGGGACTGATAACATGATATTCTGTGCCACACCAAGCACCATGTTATCTACAATGTAAAATATTAGACAATATGCACACATATATAGTAAATATATAAAGTGTAAACAATGATCATGTGATTCTTATTCCAAAATAAAATGTTCATACAAAAAGAGCTAGGCTTTCAGTATACATTCCAACAATCTCCCACTTATACTAAAAGACTATGCCGTCATCACTCTGCCATACATCTGATCCCCATGTCCTCCACATGCCTATCAAACGCTTTCACTGGAAGGGCCTTAGTGAATGGATCCGCCAGTTTATCCTCTGATGCAATCTTGGCGACAGCAACTTCTCCTCGCTTTACGATCTCTCGTATAAGGTGGTACTTGCGCTCTATGTGTTTACTCGCCTTATGGGCTCGTGGTTCCTTCGAGTTTGCAATCGCATTCATTATCACAATAAATTGTGATAGTTACAGTCAAACCAGAATCACATCCAAGTCCATCAAGAAGTTCTGAGCCATACACTTCCTTGGTCGCCTCGAGGTCGCACATACTCACTTCCATGGTAGAGTCCGCCACGCATTTCGCTGATACTCCTCCATACTATGGCTCCACCTCCAAAAGTAAACACAAACCCCGAGGTAGACTTACTCTTGTCCCTATCCGAAATCCAATCAGAACCCACAGGGACTAATTGATCTGCCCGGTAAACCAGCATATAATCCCTAGTCCTTCTCAGGTACTTCAATATATGCTTTACCGCAGTCCAATGTCCCTGTCCAGGATTACTCTGATATCTATTAACCATGCCCACGGTAAAGCAGATATCCGGTCTCGTACATAGCATAGCATACATAAGGCTTCCTACTGCCGAAGCATAAGGAACCGCCTTCATGTCCTCTATCTCCTTTGATGTTTTGGGACACATCTCTTTAGATAAAGGAACTCCATGCCTAAAAGGTAGAAAACCTTTCTTGGAGTTTTGCATGCTAAAACGAGCAAGGATAGTGTCAATGTATGAAGCTTGAGATCCTTTTCTTGCGATCCCTTATAACTTTGATCCCAAGGATGTGTCCCACTTCTCCCAAGTCCTTCATGTCAAACTGTTTGGACAACCATACCCTTACGTCTGATAACACTTTGATATTGTTGTCAACTAACAAAATGTCATCTACGTATAGTACAAGAAACACCACTACGTTTCCGTCACATCTCTTGTATACACAAGGCTCATCCGGACTTTGAATAAATCCATATGACTGGATTACCTCATCAAAGCGGATGTTCCAAGATCTAGAAGCTTTCTTCAATCCATAAATGGACCGATTAAGCTTACATACAAGATGCTCTTTGCCTTTAGCAATGAATCCCTCTGGTTGCTGCATATAGATGTTCTCCTCAAGACTTCCGTTAAGGAAAGCTGTCTTGACATCCATCTGCCAAATCTCATAATCCATATGAGCAGCTATAGATAAGAGAATCCGGATAGACTTAAGCATAGCTACCGGCGAAAAGGTCTCCTCATAATCGATACCCTCTTTCTGAGTATACCCTTTCGCAACAAGCCTAGCCTTGAAGGTCTCAACCTTCTCGTCTACTCCTCTCTTTCTCTTGTAGATCCACTTGCATCCAATGGTTTTTACACCATCGGGTGGTTCTACTAGCTCCCAGACCTGATTAGAATCCATAGATTCTATCTCTGAATTCATCGCTCTTTGCCAAGATACCGCATCTCTATCTTGGATTGCCTCGTCATATGTCCAGGGATCAAGTTCATGTTCACCAGGGACTAAGTCCGAAGACTCTCCAAAAAACATGAATCTCTCGGGTTGTCTAACAACCCTCCCACTACGACGAGGTGCCTGCTGTGTATGCTCTGTGACACACAGTATAGTGACTTGTGGTGTCTCCTCTTGTACCGGTGGTACTGAAGTCGGGACTTCCCCTGTTAACTCCTCAAGAACAATCCTACTCGTGGGCTTGTGGTTCATCACATAGTCCTCCTCTAGAAATTTGGCATTCGTACTCACGATCACCTTCTGATCTCTAGGACTATAGAATAAACCACCCTTCGTTCCCTTAGGGTAGCCAACAAACAAGCGTACTTCTGTACGAGATTCCAACTTACCAAAGATCTCCTTCAAAGACATGTCCGACTACCCCAATCCAATATGTCTTAGACTAGGCTTTCGCCCACCCACAACTCGTGGGAGTAGAGGGTACCGACTTAGATGGAACCAAGTTCGTAATGTGTACCGCTATTTCCAGAGCAAACCCTAACTAATCGTAACTCGTAATAACTCATCATCGATCTGACCATCTCCATAAGAGTCCTATTCCTTCGCTCCACCACACCATTCTGCTGGGGTGTGCCAGGTGCGGACAATTGGGATTGAATCCCAGCCTCTGATAAGTAACTCCTAAACTCTCCCAAGAGGTACTCGCCACCATGATCAGATCGTAATGTCTTGATACTTTTACCTTGATGGTTCTCCACATCAGCCTTGAATTCTTTGAACCTGTCAAAGCATTCAGACTTGCGGCGCATCAAGTAAATGTATCCATATCTTGAATAATCGTCTATAAAAGAGACGAAATATTCAAAACCACCCCTTGCCTGGATAGACATAGGACCGCACAAATCAGAATGAACCAATTCTAACACATCTTTGGCTCTATACCCCATGGCCTTGAAAGGCCTCTTGGTCATTTTACCTTCCAAGCAAGATTCGCAGGTTGGGAGATCCTCCACCACTAATGAACCCAAAGGTCCATCAGCTATCAACCTTTGAATTCTACTTAGGTTAATATGACCAAGCCTTAGATGCCAAAGATATGTTTGGTTCATTTCAAGGTTCTTTTCTCTTATTAGATTTAGAAGATGAGTTATTTACTTCTATATGCATCGTGGGAGTTTTCGGTTCAAGAGTATATAAATTGCCAACCAATGTACCAGAACAGATAATCTCCCTATTCCTTTTTATAACCACTTTGTCATTAAAAGAAATGTAATATCCATCCATAAACAATTTAGAAATCAAATTAAATTCTTTCTAAAAGTAGGTACATAAAGACAATTTCTCAAAACTAAAACTTTATTCCTATCAAAAGATAAAATAAATGTCTCCCATGATAGCCGCCACCTTTGAAGCATTGCCCATGAAGATGGTAATCTCTCCCTCTAGTCGTCGGGTTTCTGGAACCCCTGCAAAGTATTACGGACATGATCGGTGGCTCTGTATCTACACACCAAGCACCGTAGATAACACCGCTAAACATGTTTCAACAACTAAACAAGAAGATATACCTTTGTTCTTTCGGAGGACAGTCCGCCTTCGATGTCGGTCACCTTGCAAGTGAAGCACTTGCCTTCGGCTTCTTCACTCTGCACGAGGTCCCACTTTGCCACTTTCTTCGCTCCACCTTGCTTCTTCTTCTTCTTACCTTTGGTTTAGAGGAAGAAACCTTCAGCGACCATGGCTTGAGCACTTTGTGAAAAAGCCCCTCTGCCGAGTTACATCGGAAGCTCCGCCAACGAATACAACCTCTTGTTCATGTTGTAGTTGAGGCGGAACTGCTCAAAACTCCTAGGCAGAGACTAGAGAATGATATCGACCTGGGTTTCCCCATCGATCTCAGCTCCGAGGACTTCCATCTCATTAAGATGAGCCATCATCTTGAGAACATGATCCCTAACGGGTGTTCCCTCGATCATGGTGGTCGTCATCAAGTTTCTCATTGCCTCCTACCTAGCCTCCCTACTCTGATGTCCAAAGAGTTCCTTGAGATTGAACATCATGTCATAAGCTATGGCTATGGCCTGATGCTGATGTTGCAGCACATTTGACATAGATGTCAAAATGTAACACCGCGCCATCTCATCTGCCTTAACCCATTTCTTATAACGTTCTTTCTCCTTTTCATCAGAGTCATCGGAGGGCTTAGGAGGACAGACCTCGAAGAGTACAAATTTGTACTCCTCCGCAGTTAAGACAATATCCAAGTTTCTTTTCCAATCAATGTAGTTTGGTCTAGTAAGTTTGTTTTCTTTTAAAATCACAGCAAGTGGGTTGAAAGCCATTTGAAAATCCTAAAAATCACAATGATCAAAATATTAGATTTCAAATATTATTGATTCCTCAAAAACAATAAAATTCTGAAATCAACCAACACCTCAAAACACCGAGAATATCGCATGCCACGATAGTGTGGATGTATACGAATTCTACATTTGTAAGAGGAGGTTTTACCCATTAATTTTATTATCTTGTCAACCTTACTTTTTGACAAATAAAATTAATAGTTGGTTCCTCTTTGGCCCTACAAATAAAAGAAGTGACTCCGATGGGGAGGATACTTTTAATTTGCATCTAAGTGTGCACCATTACACGATACCAAGGGAATTATTTCGAATTATATGCCTTACCGATGGGGAAGTACACACGCTCCTTGATAATTTCCTATAACCATTATTTGACCTAGTGATCCGCAAACAAACCCATCCGATGGGGAGGAAGGCACTCAGAACCAACGCGCAAGTTTGTTGCATCACACGTCAAATTGTAATGGAGGTCGCGGGAATTAATTAAAATGTCCCTCTCCCACTTAGTAAATTGAAAATGAGGAATTTTAAAACATACACAACATGCATATAAAACAAATAAGCAATAAATATGGAAAAAATAATATTTTTCCAACTATTATGGCATTGTCCTCCAATATGCATCCCGTCATGTCGCCACCTCGTCCGCTCCATCTTTTCCCGTGCGCAAGTCACCAAAGAGATCCGAGCCGAGATAAAATTATTTTAATTTACATCCATCGATCCTATACTCCACGAAGAAGTGTACAAATAATCTAGATCGAAAGTAAACTAAAATGAGCGGCTAAACAATGTCGTATTTAATTACAAAAATTAAATACTAATCTAGCCTCGTCAACCCCGAAGATTCAAATAATAAATATTTACACACATCCAATCACATACACACATATGGCCATAATAGTCGGATCTTATGCCTGCAACCAAAGAGTTAAACTACGCATATCCTACTATTATCCGACACATATAATATATGAATAAGTGCATAAAAATTAACCGAATCCTAAACACACAAAACCGGAAACCGTGGCTCTGATACCAATTGTAGGGAGTTGCTTCGGAGGCTCATTGACTCCCATGTCCCCGGATTAAAATTTTCACTAATGAAAGAATTAATCCGGATGGGATGAGCTTCCTTAGCACAACCATTTCGTTGTCGTGCTAACAACTTGAGTGGTCGCTTGAACAAACTAGTTGTTCAAGCAACACAACTCTTCTAGTTGGTTAGCTGCGGAAGAGACGACGGACGGATCGCCGGTTTTTGTGTTTGTCTTCGGGGTCCATGATTATACAATATATATTCATACGCATACATGTATAATCAAAACATAAAAGAACATGCTCAAATCTGTAAATAAAGTTAAATAAAAAACTTTATACCTTACGATCTTCTACCGTATGTCCTATCCTTCTCGTGGACGACGTGTGGACGAAGATCCTCCACGAGTAGAAGCCTTCTAGATCGCGTTCTTCCCTTCCTTGTCCGGTGCGAACAAAGAGAAGAACCAACAAATACCTATCCTTTCTAGAACCGGCCACCAAATTAGGGAATTTGGTGCAACCACCGGCCAAGGAGCAAGTGGATGAAGTGCCGGCCAACATGAAGAGGGGTTGTCGCCGGCCACCAAGGAGAAAGGGAGGAGGAAGAGCACCGGCCACCAATGGAAGGAGAACCGCCGGCCAAGGAATAAGAGAGAGGCCTTGAGAATGGGCGCCGGCCAAGTCTTGATGGAGGAAGATGGGCGCCGGCAACAAGGAGAAGGAAGATGGTTGTCGCCCACTTTTGCTCCAAACCCTAGCCGCCCACTTTGAGAAGAGCCAAACCCTAATTCCAATCCAATTATACTTGCCGCCCAAGCTTAATCCTTCTATTTATAGAATTGGGCTTAAGCCTCCTTTAATCTCCACCGTCGGATCTAGGGATTTAATCTCCACCGTCAGATCTAGGATTTTATCCCAACCGTCGGATCTAGGGTTTCATCCCAACCGTCGGATCTAGGATTTCATCCCAACCGTCGGATCTAGGGTTTCATCCCATCCGTCGGATCTAGGGTTTTAACCCAACCGTCAGATCTAGGGATTTAATCCCAACCGTCGATTCTAGGGTTTCATCCTAACCATCGGATCTAGGGATTTAATCCCAACCGTTGGTTCTAGGGTTTCATCCTAACCATCGGATCTAGGGATTTAATCCCAACCGTTGGTTCTAGGTTTTGTTTTACATTCTTGGATCTAGACTTCACAAGGATTATATTAGGCTACGATAGGGACCATAAGGAGGAGTTGGATCTTGGCCACCCGATGGATCGGAACCACACAAACTTGATCCATCAATGATGTTCCATTCCACTAGAGGATCATCATTGAACTACCTCACCAACCCCATAAATTAATATGGGCTCCATATATTATTTGTACATCCATCTCCCGTGTTTAAGATATCGAATGTCAGTCAATTAATTGATTTCTTGACCATCAATTAATTAACATCTAATTCCTCGAGTAGTACCACTCAACCTTATCATCATGTTGACTAAGTCAACCAGCTGGGTTTACATGATGAACCTTATGAGCTCCTCAAGGGGACATCATCAACCTAATATATAGGACACGATTTCCTCCTATAATCAACGGCACACCATGTAAATAATATCATTTCCCAACTTACCGAGCATATTGATTTAATCCATCTAAATCTCACCCTCTGGTAAATCAAAGAAATAAATACTAAGTACATGTGCCCGTTATTATATCGGGATTAAGAGCATGCACAACATAATATCTGAGGTCCGATTCAATTATGTAGTCAGTACTAAATTGAATCACCTCTATGTCGTTCCTGCTCAATACAGCTAAGTGTACTAGTGTAACTTTATGTTCGAGACAAAACAATACCAAGCTACACTACAACCATGCCAATGGTTTGTCCAAAACCATCTTGGTCATGAGCCTCTACTCTTATTTTACAAGGGACTGATAACATGATCTTCTGTGCCACACCAAGCACCATGTTTTCTACAATGTAAAATATTAGACAATATGCACACATATATAGTAAATATATAAAGTACAAACAATGATCATGTGATTCTTATTCCAAAATAAAATGTTCATACAAAAAGAGCTAGGCTTTCAGTATACATTCCAACATAAGTCTGGGGGGAGACCCCAAGGTTTATTTAGTTTTGTTTCCTAGAAGTAGTTTCTTTTCTGGTATTTTCATTTATTCATGTCTGAGTAGTTGAGTTTCTTTCAGTACTTGATTTTTGTTGTCTGTAAAGCTACCTCAGTAGTATATTTTTGAAAATTTCTTCCATGAGTTGTTCTCATAGGTAGCTTAACTCCATTTATCTTGTGGTATTTTATTTTATTCACTCTATTGAATGTTCTAGACTTACATTGGTTAGCTTTGTTTTTTGCACATACACATGTCGAACATTCTGAAAGGGAGAATCTAGTACATACCTAGTTATGATTCACTTTAGTAGTCTAGTACTTTGGAATCCACAGGTGACTCTAGGCTTAGCATTTTAGTTACTGGAGATGCTCGGATTGTGTAAGCCCATTCGGAAAAATCAAAATCCCAGTGATCCAAAAAATAAAGAGAGAAAAGAAAAAGAGAAACAAAAGAAAAAGAGAAAAAGAAATGAAAAAAAAGAGATTATGAGGGATAAAAAAATAGTTGTCGTGGGTGGAAATGGCTAGGTGCCCCTTTGAGACCGAGTTAGGTTACTGGGGAAACACCTACCAATTTCTCTCAATACCGAGCACGCCTTTGAGACTTTATCCTAGATCTAGGGAACGACCCTCTCTTTGGGCAGGTAAGTGCCTAAGAGTCAGAAACCTTAGGAAAGCTATGGAGTGACGACTTAACTCAGCATGGAACGAGCATCCCCTAAGAATGGTTCGCCTAGCATGAGCACGAGAAGCTAACTTAGTGAACTTCTATAATATATTTGTTTTTCTTTGATTGCAAATACCACTAGATAAATTTAGTTAACATGTTAATTATGGAACAATATCTTTTTGAAATTTTATGGAACTGAAGTTTGCTTTGAAGGGAGGGGAAACTTCGCTTCCCACTTCAACTCGGTCGCTTGTTCATGGCGATCCCTTCTACGTCCCCGGATAAAAAAAATTATCCCTGACAAGAGGGATTGCCCAAGCAACCTTGTCATCATCGTGCTATTCGATTAGAGTAGTCACTTGAACAAACTTGTTGTTCAAGCGACCAACCTCTATTATATAAATAGTCGCGGAATAGACGATGTATGGATCGTCGGCTTTTGTATTTATGTTCGGGGTCCAAGTTATATTAGCCACAAAATAGAATATAACATTCATATAATTGAAAAACAAATATAAGCATGTTACACATGAAGATAGATAAGTGATATACCTCTCGATCTTCTATTGTATGACCTTCCTCCTTTCGGACATTGTGTGGGTGACGTTCTACCAAAAGTTGAAGCTCCTAGATCACCAATCTTCTTTCCTTGCTCGTCCCGAGCAAGAGGAAGAATAGAAACAAGACTCTTTTCCTTCTTTCAACCAACCACCAAACTACAAGGTTGGTGCTTGCCGCCGGCCAAGAAGGAAGAGGAGAATAGGATGGAAACCGACCAAGACTCCAAGGGAAGGCCCTAAATCTTGTTTCCACTGGCCAAGGAGAAGGAGAAGGGATGGATTGGACGTCGGCCAAAAGCTGGAAAGGGCTGCTGGACGCCGACCACCTTGAGGAAGAAGAAGATAAGGAATAAGTTTCCTTATTTGGTTCTGCCAACTCCAAACCCTAGCTCTAAGCCTCTTGCCGCCCAAAACCCTAATCCTATCTCTAATTGGATTCCCCTTGCCGCCCACCCCTTGCTCTCCTTTTATAGAGTTAGGGATAAGCCTTGTTTTAATCTCCACCATTGGTTCTAGGGATTTAATCTCAACCGTCGAATCTAGAGATTTAATCTCTACCTTTGGATCTAGAGTTTTGTTTCTATCCATTGGATCTAGGCTTCATGAGGTATTAATAGGCTACAATGGGGACCATGAGGAGGGGTTGGATCTTGGCCATCCAATGGATCAAGCCCACATAAAGTCTGATCCATTAATGATAATCCAATCCACTAAAGGATTATCATTGATCTACCTCACCAACCCCCATAAGTTAATATGGGCTCTATATATTATATGTACATTTTCTCCCCGTGTTTAAGATCTCGAATGTCCGTCGATTAATTAATTTACTGACCATTAATTAATCAACATCTAACTCCATGAGTAGTACCACTCAACCATTTTATCATGTCAGACCAAGTCCACCTGCAGGGTTTACATGATGAATCTTATGAGCTCCTCAAGGGGACATCATCATCCTAATATATAGGACACGGTTTCCTCCGATAATCAATGGCACACCATATAAATAATATCATTTTCCAACTTACCGAGCTTATCAATTTAATCAATAAATCTTGCCCATTGGTAAATCAAAGAAATGAATACTAAGTATATGTGCCTGTTATTATATCGGGATTACGAGTATGTACAATATAATATCTAAGGTCCGATTCGATTATGTAGTCAGCAATAAATCGAATCACCTCTAAGTCGGTCCTGCTCAATACACACAAAGTGTACTAGTGTGATTCTATGGTCAAGACAAACTAATATCAAATCACACTACAACCATTCCAATGGTTTGTCTAAAGTCATCTCGGTTGTAAGCCTTTACTTATACTTTATAAGGAGCCGATAACATGATCTCCCGTGTGACACCACACACCATGTTATCTACAATGTAATGTATTAGACAATATGTATAATCATAAAAATATGCAAACAATGATCATGTGATTCTTATTTCAAAATAAAGATGTTCATACAAAAGATAGATTTTTCAGTATACATCCCAACAATCTCCCACTTATACTAAAAGACTATGCTGTCCTCAAACTGCCATACATCTGATCCCCATTCCCTCCACATGCCTATCAAAAGCTCTTGCCGGAAGGGCCTTAGTAAAAGGATCTGCCAGGTTATCCTTCGATGCAATCTTGGCCACAACAACTTCTCCTCTCTTTACGATTTCTCGTATCAGGTGGTACTTGCGCTCTATGTGCTTACTTGCCTTATGGGCTCGTGGTTCCTTCGAGTTTGCAACGGCACCACTATTATCACAATAAATTGTGATAGTTCTGGGCAAACCAGGAATCACATCCAAGTCCATCAGGAAGTTCCTGAGCCACACAACTTCTTTAGCCGCCTCAGAGGCTGCCACATACTCAGCTTCCATGGTAGAGTCCGCCACACATTTCTGCTTGACACTCCTTCATACTATGGTTCCACCTCCCAAAGTAAACACAAAACCTGAGGTAGACTTACTGTTATCCCTATCTGATTAGAAGTCGGAATCTGTATAACCCACAGAGAGTAATTGGTCTGCCTGGTAAACTAGCATATAATCCCTAGTCCTTCTCAGGTACTTCAATATATGCTTTACCGCAGTCCATTGTCCCTGTCCTGGATTACTCTGATATCTGCTGACCATTCCCACGGCAAAGCAGATATCTGGTATCGTACATAGCATCACATACATGAGGCTTCCTACCGCCGAAGCATAAGGAACCGCCTTCATCTCCTCTATCTCCTCAGATGTTCTAGGACACATCTCCTTAGATAAAGGAACTCCATGCATGAAAGGTAGAAAACCCTTCTTGGAGTTTTGCATGCTAAAACGATCCATAATCGTGTCTATGTATGAAGCTTGGGATAAGCACAACATCCTTTTCCTGCGATCCCTTATAACCTTGATCCTAAGGATGTGTTCCACTTCTCCCAAGTCCTTCATATCAAACTGTTTGGACAACCATACCCTCACGTCCGATAACACCTTGATATTGTTGTCAATCGATAAAATGTCATCTACGTATAGTACAAGAAATACCACTACGTTTCTGTCACATCTCTTGTATATACAAGACTCATCCGGACTTTGAATAAATCCATAAGACTGGATTACCTCATCAAATCGGATGTTCCAAGACCTCGAAGCTTTCTTCAATTCATAAATGGACCAATTAAGCTTACATACAAGATGCTCTTTGCCCTTTGCAATGAATCCCTCTGGTTGCTTCATATAGATGTTTTCCTCAAGACTTCCACGTATGAAGCTTGACATCCATCTCGCAACAGGTAACTGCTTGATTCTGAATGCACCATTCAATGAATAGCAATACGTAACTGAACGAAGTACAATAAAGGTCTCCTCATAATCAATACTCTCTTTTTGAGTATACCCCTTTGTAGGGGATCGGTACGGCCGGCTAGAGGGGGGTGAATAGCCCTTTTCGTTTGGATGCCGGTATTTGCTCATCTACAAAACTAATTAGCGCAAGCGGAAGACTAATAAAGACAAACAAATAGAAATACGAGAAAACAATCGCTAACAAAGAATGTAACGTGGTTCACGGCTACGCCGCTAATCCACGATCCCGATTCGTCCGAGGTGAATCACTCCTCCAAAGTCAATCACTATTGGTCTCTCCTTTGCACCAAGCTAGGTGGAGGTAACCTTTACAATCAAGATCACTCTTCTTACAATAAGAATGGAGTAGAAACAAGTAAGAAGAGTTTAGAGCTTGTGGGGCACTAGGAAGATCACTTGGAGCATAAGCATTAGCCTCTCAAAGGCTTACACCCTCTCTTTTTATAGAGAGGACTGATTTCTTCCCGTTGGCCGCCATCAGTCGACTGTCGCCCTTGGCAGTCGACTGCCATCACTACAACGGCCTCCGAACACGTCGGATCCCGACCGTTGTAGTCCAACGGAACTCTTGGCAGTCGACTGATGGACCTCATCACGATCATTGCTACGCCTCGTAATCGGCGCTCGGGCTACGAGCGGCTAAAACCCTATTTACCCGATCACGCTGCCAGGCCCGATCGATGTCTCTTAGCGATCGCGCGCGTATGGTAGTCGACTACTAGCCACAATCCAGTCAGTCGTATACCAGTCGAACTTCATTCGACTCAGATCAGTCGACTTCCATGACATGGCAGTCGACTGGTGTCGGGAAAACCCATCCGACACTTGGCCAAATGGCCAAGTTTCACCTAAGAGCTACCCCTTCCCGGGTTACAATCGCTCACTCTCATTTCTCGGAGTCCCTTGCCTTCGAAGTTCTCTTCGTTCTCGGCCACGTCCCTCGGCAGCATCAGGCGCACGGCCCTACAATGCTCCTTCGCGTCTCTTGCCTCGAAGTCTACTTCCTCCGGCTTCACTCCAAACTTCTCGTCCGGCGGTCCCTCGGATGCTCCAAGCGCACGGCTTCCGCAAAGCTATCCTTCACCGACTCAAGGCACGAGTCATGAGATGTGAAACTCGCCATGGCTCCATGTGCGAATTACTAAGTCCTGCACGACTTCAACACACATATCAAATCAACATAACACACTAACTTAAACCCTTTGCCATACCATCAAAACCATATTACGGCAAGATATTGCCCTAACAATCTCCCCCTTTTTGATGTGTGGCAATCCGTTTAAGTTTGGTAAAAACATTTGATATAAATTTTAAGGTAAGAAAGCATGTAAAGATAAAACTGATATAACAACATGCAACTCCCCCTTAATCCATGAAACTCTCTATACAATTTTTCTCCCCCTATCATATATTTCTCCCCCTAAAATAATTAACTTAAACATAATTATTTCTCCCCCTTTGACACCATCAAAAAGATTAACACTAAGTTAAGGGCACATGGCATCAAGTATAAAGAGAAACATACACTAAAATCAATCAAAAACTGATAAAATCAGGTTACTGTACTTGTTCACAGTCCATCAGTCGACTACTATCAGTATGGCAGTCGACTGGTACAAAAGAATCCGAATTTTTGATTTTCTGGATGAATTTCAGAAATGTATTATTAATTCCAGAAAATTCAAAAGATCATGAAATTTGGGGAACACATTTCTTTTAAGTATATCTATCAGTGAAAAATATGTTTTCATGAAAAATCATTATACTTTCACGTATTTGCCAAAAATCCAAAAGCTTTAAAAACTATTAGATTTTTGATCATAAGAGTATCCATTTTAACACCTAGTCTTGCATCCAATTGTTTCAAAACATGAATACATGTATTTTAAAGTAAGAAATTTTTTTGAAAACATATGAAATATCCAACCATGATCTTTGGGCAATATGTCTATGAATTAAACATAAGTCTTCCCCATAATTGGTCTATTATTGCTATGTTGATACTTTAAATGACCATCTAAATGCCATAGGCATTAGTGGACATTTGTATCATCCTAACATCTCACCCATGCTAAGTTTGCAATCAAGTTAGCCTATAGTGAGTGTGAGATGCATCCTAGGGGGTATTTGTGTATACTTAACCAATATATTCATGCAATTCTATCAAGGTTAAGTATCAACCTAATAGTCCTCATGATCATAAAGGCATATATGGATGAATTCTACATTATGATCATGAAACTCATGTATTCATCAAATAATAGTCATGCATTAGGTATTATATGATGATAATAAACAAAGTATCACCTAAAGCATGATTCAACCCTATTTCTCATGATTACGTGCCAAATATTAAAATCATAAATCGTGATTGCAAACATACATAGCAATTACATTAATTATCATGATTTAAGCATTATTATCTATTTATGGGCACGTTATCATCACCCAACACTATCTAAAAAATGTTGTCCCGTCATCCTAAGTCAACCAAAATATGATATAGGTTAGGTGTATATGGTTGACTACCCTAGAGTTATCCTAACCCTTAAGGATGGATTTTGGAACCCAAAATAAGTTCTTTCCTATTGGGTTCACTAAGTAGTCCTTGGGGATCCATTTCCTAGCTATTACTTTCTTCTTATCTTGTCCCCTAGCTATAAGGCATTTGTAGGCCTTTTCATTTTTCTTTTCCTTGTAGCCTAGGCCCTTTTTGTTGAAACTAGCTCTTTGGCTCCCTAAGATCATGTTCAATGTGTTGGAGCCAATTGTGAATTTTTCTAGGGCTTTTGTTAAATAATCTACCTTTTCCCTTAATGCCCTATTTTCATCCATGCATGCATCACTAATATTAAGTGGCATATAGTTATCATGTGAGCATGCTTCATCATGGCAAGAAGAATTATTTTCATTTAAGCATGCATTTTCTAGCTTATGCTCTAAATCCTTAATTTGAACAAGCATGCTTTTATTTTTCTTTTTCATTCCAAATAAGTCCTTAGTTAAACTAGAAATTATGGAAACTATTTTCTTAGGAGAAGCTTTCGTTACCATAGTTTCCATATCCTCTTCTTCTTCGGATGATGAGGATGTAGAAGCTCCCCCTTCATTTGAGCTCTCCCCACTTGAGCTTGATCCTTCATTTTCGGATGAAGAGCAATCCAAGTCATCAAAGGCCATCAAGGCCAAATTGGTGACAAAGGCATTCTCCTCATCCGATGATGATGAGGAGGATGAGGATGGGTCATCCCAAGTCCTTGCCTTGAGAGCTTTAGCCTTTCCCTTTTCCTTTGTCTTCTTCTCCTCTTCCTTCTTTTTCTTGCTCCCCTTTTTCTTCTTCTTTTCTTCTTTCTTTTTCCTCTCTTCCTTGCTCTTGTTTAGGAGAGGACAATTGTCCCTTATGTGCCCCTCTCCTTGGCAATTGTAGCATATGACCTTCCCCCTTGGTCTTCTATTCCTATCATGAGATTTATCAAATCTAAAATTCTTAAATGCACGCCTTACGTTCCTTACCATGTAGGCTTCTTCCGTGCTATCCATGGAGGAGGAGGAAGATGCTTCGTCATCGGAGGAGGAGGGGATTTCCATCTTCTTCTTCCCCTTATTTGCCAACAATGCTACTCCCCTTGAAGATTGTATTTTTGGCTCTTCTTGTATTCCTTCAAGCCTAGATTCATGTAATTCCATAGTGGAGAAAAATTCATCTAGAGTACTTACCTCTAGATTCTTTGAAATGTAAAATGATGTTAGGGCAATCTCTTGCCGTAATATGGTTTTGATGGTGTGGCAAAGGGTTTAAGTTAGTTTGATATGTGCGTTGAAGTCGTGCAGGACTTAGTAATTCGCACATAGAGCCGTGACGAGTTTCACATCTCATGACTCGTGCCTTGAGTCGGTGAAGGATAGCTTTGCGGAAGCCGTGCGCTTGGAGCATCCGAGGGACCGCCGGACGAGAAGCTTGGAGTGAAGCCGGAGGAAGTAGACTTCGAGGCAAGAGACGCGAAGGAGCATTGCAGAGCCGTGCGCCTGATGCTGCCGACGGACGTGGCCGAGAACGAAGAGAACTTCGAAGGCAAGGGACTCCGAGAAATGAGAGTGAGCGATTGTAACCCGGGGAAGGGTAGCTCTTAGGTGAAACTTGGCCACTTGGCCAAGTGTCGGATGGGTTTTTCGACACGCCGATCGCCATGTCATGGCGGCGCCGATCGCTTCAGCCGAGTGAGTTCGACCGTATACGATCGATCGATCGGGCCGCAAGCCGATCGCCATACGCGGCGATGATCGCTAGACGCATCACGACAGGCGCAGCCAATGATCGGTCAATAGGGTTTTCGCCATTAATCCGCTTTAGCCGATCGCGTGGTGACGGAGGCGTGATGATCGGATGAGGTCCATCAAAGAGTTCCAGCCCTCTCTATAAAAAGAGAGGGTGTGAGCCTTTGAGAGGCTAATGCTTATGCTCTAAGTAATCTTCCTAGTGCCCCACAAGCTCTAAACTCTTCTTACCCGCTTTTACTCCATTCTATTTGTAAGAAGAGTGATCTTGATTGTAAAGGTTACCTCCACCTAGCTTGGTGCAAAGGAGAGACCATTTAGTGGATTGGTTTAGCGGAGTGATTCACCGAGGACGAATCGGGGACCGTGGATTAGCGGCGTAGCCGTGAACCACGTTACATTCTTTGTTAGCGTTTGTTTTCTCTAATTTCTATTTGCTTATCTTTATTAGTCTTCCGCTTGCGCTAATTAGTCTTGTAGACGAGCAAATACCGGCATTCAAACGTAAAGGGCTATTCACCCCCCTCTAGCCGGCCAATCGATCCCCTACAAGTGGTATCAGAGCCGAGGAAAGCTTGTCGAGGACTAACCGCCACAACAAGCAACATTCAAAAATGACCGGCTCCAACATCCATCCTCCGAAGTTTGAAGGAGAATTCTCTTGGTGGAAAAAGAGAATGGAGGTATTTTTCGAAACGGATTTTGATATAATGATTACAATGGAATCCGGTTTCGTTTTGCCTAGGGATGAAGAAGGGAAGCCAATAGAGAAATCTAGGTGGACCAAAAGGCAAAGGGAAGAGCACCTTGCAAACTCAAAGGCAAAACATCATCTTTTCAATGTGCTCCCCCAACAAGAGATTAACCGGATCGGAGAATGTGCTAGCGCCAAAGAGATGTGGGAGAAGCTTATAGAACTCCATGAAGGCACATCCGAGGCCAAGCTAGCAAGGAGAGACCTCCTCCGCTCCCAACTATCCAATATAAAACTAGAAAAGGGAGAAAAGGTAACCTCACTACACTCTAGGTTTAAAGAAATTTTAATTGGGCTAACAAGTGTAGGTGAGAAGCTATCAAACCGGGATATGGTAATGAAGGCCATAGATGCCTTTCCCCGGTCCTCAAAATGGAGCTCCATGGTGGACTCATTTTATATCTCCAAGAACCTAGAAGTGAGCACCTTGGAGGAATTCTTTTCAACCATGGAGCTTCACGAAACTAGGCTTGAAGGAATACAAGAGGAGCCTAGAATTCAACCCTCAAGAGGAGTAGCCTTGATGGCAAACAAGGGGAAGAAGAAGATAGAAGTCCCCTCCTCCTCCGATGATGAAGCCTCCTCCTCCTCCATGGATAGCACCGAAGAAGCCTACATGGTAAGGAGGGTAAGACGTGCATTTAAGAATTTTAGATTTGATAAATCTAATGATAGGAATAGAAGACCAAGGGGGAAGGTCATATGCTACAATTGCCAAGGAGAAGGGCACATAAGGGACAATTGTCCTCTCCTAAACAAAAGCAAAGAAGAAAAGAAAAAGAAGGAAGAAAAGAAGAAGAAAAAGGGGAGCAAGAAAAAGAAGGAAGAGGAGAAGAAGACAAAAGAAAAGGGGAAGGCCAAAGCATTCAAGGCCAAGACATGGGATGATCCTTCCTCATCCTCCTCCTCATCATCGGAAGAGGAGAATGCTTTTGTCACCAATTTGGCCTTGATGGCCTTTGATGACTTGGATTGCTCTTCATCCGAAAATGAAGGATCAAGCTCAAATGGGGAGAGCTCAAATGAAGGGGGAGCTTCTACATCCTCCTCATCCGAAGAAGAAGAGGACATGGAAACTATGGTAACAAATCTAACCCCTAAGAAAATAGTTTCCATGGTTTCTAGCTTAACTAGAGATTTATTTAGAGCTAAGAAGAAAAACAAAAGCATGCTAGATCAAATTAAGGACCTAGAAAATAAACTAGAAAATGCATGCTTAAATGATAATATTTCTTCTAGCTTAAATGATGCATGCTCACATGATTATATGCCTTTAGATGTTAATGATGCATGCATAGAGGAAAATAGGGCATTAAGGGAAAAGGTAGATTATCTAACCAAAGCCCTAGAGAAATTCACAATTGGCTCCAACACCCTAAAAATGATCTTAGGGAGCCAAAGAGCTAGTTTCAACAAAAAGGGCCTAGGCTACAAGGAAAAGAAAAATGAAAAAGCCTACAAATGCCTTATAGCTAGGGGACAAGATAAAAAGAAAGTAATTGCTAGGAAATGGATCCCCAAGGAGTATTTAGTGAACCCAATAAGAAAGAATTTATTTTGGGTTCCAAAATCCATCCTTAAGGGTTAGAAAACCCTGAGGGTAGTCAACCACATGGACTAACCTATATCATATTTTGGTTGACTTAGGATGGCGGGACAACATTTTTAGATAGTGTTGGGTGATGATAACGTACCCATAAATAGGTAATAATGCTTAAATCATGATGATTAATGTAATTGCTATGTATGTTTTAAATCATGATTTATGTTTTTGAAATTTGGCACGTTATCATGAGAAATAGGTTTGAATCATGCTTTAGGTAATACCTTATTTAGCATCACATATTACCTAATGCATGGTTATAAATTGATGAAAACATGCTTTTCATGATCATAATGTACAATTCATTCATATATGTCATTATGATCATGTTAATTGTTAGGATGATACTTAACCATGATAGAATTGCATGAATATATTGGTTAAGTATATACAAATACCCCCTAGGATGCATTTCACACTCACCATAGGCTACCTTGATTGAAAACTTAGAATGAGTGAGATGTTAGGATGATACAAATGTCCACTAATGCCTATGGCATTTAGATGGTCATTTAAAGTATCAAAATAGCAATAATAGACCAATCATGGAGAAGGCTTATGTTTAATTCATAGACATATTGCCCAAAGATCATGGTTGGATATTTCATATGTTTTCAAAACAATTTCTTAATCTAAAATCTATGTATTCATGTTTTGGAACAATTCAAAGCAAGACTAGGTGTTAAAATGGATACTAACATGCTCAAAAACTAGTGGTTTTTCAAGTGTTTGGATTTTTGGCAAAAACAAGAAAATATAATGAGTTTTCATGAAAAACTATTTTTCATTGATAGATATACTTAAAAGAAATATGTTCCCCAAATTTCATGATTTTTTGAATTTTCTGGAATTTATAATGCATTTCTAAAATTCATCCAGAAAATCAAAAATTGATTCCCTTGTGCGGTCATTGACCGCCATCGATAGCAATGATCGGTGGCCTGTAAATCAGAACATTGAAGGCCGAATTCAGTTTGTAAACCTACAACAAGTGGTAGAAATATACTCGATGCCATCAACAAGTGGTACCCAATTTTAAATCAACTTGTCATATTTTCCCTCCATTATACTTGATTCCATGAGCTTATAACTTAGTGTTAATCTTTTTTGATGGTGTCAAAGGGGGAGAAATAATTATGTTTAAGTTAATTATTTTAGGGGGGAGAAATATATTTTAGGGGGAGAAAATTTGCATAGAGAGTTTCATGGATTAAGGGGGAGTTGCATGTTGTTATATCATGTTTATCTTTACATGCTTTCTTACCTTAGAATTTATATCAAATGTTTTTACCTAACTTAAACGGATTGCCACACATCAAAAAGGGGGAGATTGTTAGGGCAATCTCTTGCCGTAATATGGTTTTGATGGTGTGGCAAAGGGTTTAAGTTAGTTTGATATGTGCGTTGAAGTCGTGCAGGACTTAGTAATTCGCACATAGAGCCGTGGCGAGTTTCACATCTCATGACTCGTGCCTTGAGTCGGTGAAGGATAGCTTTGTGGAAGCCGTGCGCTTGGAGCATCCGAGGGACCGTCGGACGAGAAGCTTGGAGTGAAGCCGGAGGAAGTAGACTTCGAGGCAAGAGACGCGAAGGAGCATTGCAGAGCCGTGCGCCTGATGCTGCCGAGGGACGTGGCCGAGAACGAAGAGAACTTCGAAGGCGAGGGACTCCGAGAAATGAGAGTGAGCGATTGTAACACGGGGAAGGGTAGCTCTTAGGTGAAACTTGGCCACTTGGCCAAGTGTCGGATGGGTTTTCCCGACACGATCATTGCCATGTCATGGCGATCGTCGAGCCGTCAGTGAGTTCGACCGGTATACGATCGATCGGCGGCCGCAAATCGCCATACGCGGGCGGTGATCGGTCAATAGGGTTTCGCCATGACCGTCAGAGCCGATAGACGATCGACTACGAGGCTGATCGATGATGAGGTCCATCGCCGATCGCCAAGAGTTCGTTGGACTACGGCCGGTCGATCCGACGTGTTCGGAGGCCATTGTAGTGGAGCGATCGCAATGCGCCAAGGGCGTGATCGTGCGATGGCGGCCAACGGGAAGAAGTTAGCCCTCTCTATAAAAAGAGAGGGTGTGAGCCTTTGAGAGGCTAATGCTTATGCTCTAAGTAATCTTCCTAGTGCCCCACAAGCTCTAAACTCTTCTTACCCGCTTTTACTCCATTCTATTTGTAAGAAGAGTGATCTTGATTGTAAAGGTTACCTCCACCTAGCTTGGTGCAAAGGAGAGACCATTTAGTGGATTGGTTTAGCGGAGTGATTCACCGAGGACGAATCGGGGACCGTGGATTAGCGGCGTAGCCGTGAACCACGTTACATTCTTTGTTAGCGTTTGTTTTCTCGTATTTCTATTTGCTTATCTTTATTAGTCTTCCGCTTGCGCTAATTAGTCTTGTAGACGAGCAAATACCGGCATCCAAACGTAAAGGGCTATTCACCCCCCTCTAGCCGGCCAATCGATCCCCTACAAATGAGTCCACCATTGAACTCCACTTGGATGATCGGGGGAAAGCATCTATGGCCTTCATTATCATGTCGCGATTGGAGAGCCTTTCTCCTACACTTGTTAGTCCATTTAAAATTTCTTTGAATCTAGAATGCAAAGAAATTACCTTTTCTCCCTTTTCTAATTTAATGTTGGATAGTTGGGAGCGGAGGAGATCTCTCCTTGCTAGCTTTGCCTCGGATGTGCCTTCATGAAGCTCAATTAGCTTCTCCCACATCTCCTTGGCGCTTAGGCATTCTCCTATTCGGTTGATTTCTTGTTGGGGGAGCACATTGAAGAGATGATGCTTGGCTTTTGAATTTGCAAGGTGCTCTTCCCTTTGCCTTTTGGTCCACCTAGATTTCTCTATTGGCTTCCCCTCTTCATCCCTAGGCAAAATGAAACCGGATTCCATTGTAATCATAATGTCAAAATCCGTTTCGAAAAATACCTCCATTCGCTTCTTCCACCAAGCGAATTCTCCTTCAAACTTCGGAGGATGGATGTTGGAGCCGACCATTTTGAAAGATGCTTGTTGTGGCGGTTAGTCCTCGACAAGCTTTCCTCGACTCTGATACCACTTGTAGGGGATCGGTACGGCCGGCTAGAGGGGAGTAAATAGCCCTTTTCATTTGAATGCCGGTATTTGCTCATCTACAAAACTAATTAGCGCAAGCGGAAGACTAATAAAGACAAAAAAAATAGAAATACGAGAAAACAATCGCTAACAAAGAATGTAACGTGGTTCACAGCTACGCCGCTAATCCACGATCCCGATTCGTCCGAGGTGAATCACTCCTCCAAAGTCAATCACTATTGGTCTCTCCTTTGCACCAAGCTAGGTGGAGGTAACCTTTACAATCAAGATCACTCTTCTTACAATAAGAATGGAGTAGAAACAAGTAAGAAGAGTTTAGAGCTTGTGGGGCACTAGGAAGATCACTTGGAGCATAAGCATTAGCCTCTCAAAGGCTTACACCCTCTCTTTTTATAGAGAGGGCTGATTTCTTCCCGTTGGCCGCCATTAGTCGACTGTCGCCCTTGGCAGTCGACTGCCGTCACTACAACGGCCTCCGAACACGTCGGATCCCGACCGTTGTAGTCCAACGGAACTCTTGGCAGTCGACTGATGGACCTCATCAGTCGACTGCTGCCTCCGTAGTCGACTGCCCAGTCGGCTACGAACGGTTCTGTGGCCAAAACCCTATTGACCCGATCGCCGCCGTGAGCCGATCGGCGATGGTCTTGGCAATGATCGCCCACGATGGCGTCATACAGCCACAATCCGGGCCAGATACCAGTCGAACTTCATTCGACTCAGATCAGTCGACTGCCATGACATGGCAGTCGACTGGTGTCGGGAAAACCCATCCGACACTTGGCCAAATGGCCAAGTTTCACCTAAGAGCTACCCCTTCCTGGGTTACAATCGCTCACTCTCATTTCTTGGAGTCCCTTGCCTTCGAAGTTCTCTTCGTTCTCGGCCACGTCCCTCGGCAGCATCAGGCGCACGGCCCTGCAATGCTCCTTCGCGTCTCTTGCCTCGAAGTCTACTTCCTCCGGCTTCACTCCAAGCTTCTCGTCCGGTGGTCCCTCGGATGCTCCAAGCGCACGGCTTTCGCAAAGCTATCCTTCACCGACTCAAGGCACGAGTCATGAGATGTGAAACTCGCCATGGCTCCATGTGCGAATTACTAAGTCCTGCACGACTTCAACGCACATATCAAATCAACATTATACACTAACTTAAACCCTTTTCCATACCATCAAAACCATATTACGGCAAGAGATTGCCCTAACACCCTTCGCAACAAGCCTCGCTTTGAATGTCTCAACCTTCCTGTCTATTCATCTCTTTCTTTTGTAGATCTACTTGCATCCAATGGTTTTTACACTATCGGGTGGTTCTACTAGCTCCCAGAACTGATTTGAATCCATAGATTCAATCTCAGCATTCATTGCACTTTGCCAAAACCACATCTTTATCTTGGATTGCCTCGTCATATGTCCAGGGATCAGTTTCATGTTCGCCAGGGAACAAATCAGAAGATTCTCCCAAGAATATGAATCTATCAGGCTGTCTAACAACCCTCCCACTACAATGAGGTATCACCTGTGTATCCTCTGTGACACGCGGTGCAGTGACTTGTGGTATATCTTCTTGTACCAGTGGTACTGAAGAAGTGACTTCCCCTTTCAATTCCTCCAGAATAATTTTACTCATGGGCTTATGGTTCATTACATAGTCTTCCTCTAG
Source organism: Wurfbainia villosa (assembly GCA_025175895.1). Taxonomy (NCBI): domain Eukaryota; kingdom Viridiplantae; phylum Streptophyta; class Magnoliopsida; order Zingiberales; family Zingiberaceae; genus Wurfbainia; species Wurfbainia villosa. The sequence continues at coordinate 6,869,062 of CM046005.1, forward strand.
AAATCTGGCGTCCGTGCTAACGATCACCCTCTGATCTCTAGGACTATAAAACAAACCACCCTTCGTTCCTCTAGGATAGCCAACGAACATGCGTACTTCTATTCGAGGTTCCAACTTGCTAGCATCCGCCTTCAGCACATGTGCTGGACTCCCCCAAATCCGAATATGTCTTAGACTAGGCTTTTGCCCAGTCCACAATTCTGTGGGAGTAGAAGGCACTGATTTAGATGGGACCAAGTTCAGAATATACACTACCATATCTAGAGCATATCCCCAGAACAAATCTGCCAACTCAGAATAACTCATCATCGATCTAACCATCTCCATAAGAGTCCTATTCCTTCTCTCTCCTACACCATTCTGCTGGGGTGTGCTAGGTGCAGACAATTGGGATTGAATCCCAGCCTCTGATAAGTAATTCCTAAACTCTCCCAAGAGGTACTCACCACCACGATCAGATCGTAATGTCTTGATACTTTTACCTTGACGTTTCTCCACATCAACCTTGAATTCTTTGAACTTGTCAAAGCATTCAGACTTGCGACGCATTAGGTAAATGTATCCATATCTCGAATAATCATCTATAAAAGAGATGAAATACTCAAAACCACCTCTAGCCTGGATAGACACAGGACCACACAAATCAGAATGAACAAATTCTAACACATCTTTGGCTCTATACCCCTTGGCCTTAAAAGGCCTCTTGGTCATTTTTCCCTCCAAGCAAGATTCGTAGGTTGGGAAATCTTCCACCACTAATGAACCTAGATGTCCATCAGCTATCAACCTTTGAATTCTGCTTAGGTTAATATGACTAAGCCTAAGATGCCAAAGATATGTTTGGTTCATCTTCGAATGTTCTTTTCTCTTATTGGAATTAGAAGATGAGTTATTAACTTCAATTTGCATTGTGGGAGCTTTTGGTTCAAGTGTGTATAAATTTCCTATCAATGCACCTGAACAGATAATGTCCCGATTCCTTTTTATAACAACTCTATGATTAAAAGAAATAGAATATCCATCCATAAACAATTTAGAAACCGAAATTAAATTCTTTCTAAATAATGGTACATAAAGGCAATTCTTAAGAACCAAAACTTTATTTTTCTCAAAAGATAAATGAACATCTCCCACTGCAACAGTCGCCACCTTTGTAGCATTGCCCAAGTACACGATAATCTCCCCTTCAGCCAGTCGTCTAGTTTCCTGGAACCCTTGCAGAGTATTGCAGACATGATCAGTGGCTCCCATATCTACACACCAGGTGCCGGTAGATAACACCACTAAACATGTTTCAACGACTAGACCAAAAGATATACCTTTGTTCTGCTTGCGGTTGGGGCATTCCTTCTTTCAGTGTCCAGTCTGCTCATAAGTGAAGCACTTGCCTTTCGGCTTCTTCACTCCTCCCTGAGTTCCTCCCACCGCCTTTGCCCCAGTTTGTTTCTTCTTCTTCTTGCCTTTCGGCTTAGAAGTAGAAACCTTTTGGGTCACTATGGCATGTGCCTGAGCACTCTGACAAAATAGCCCCTCTGCCGCCTGGAGTTCTGTCAGAAGCTCTGCCAACGAATACAACCTCTTGTTCATGTTGTAGTTCAGGCGAAACTGCTCAAAACTCCTAGGTAGAGACTGGAGAATGATATCGACCTGGGTTTCCCCATCGATCTCAGCTCCAAGGACCTCCAGCTCATTCAAATGAGTCATTATCTTGAGAACATGATCCCTCATGGGTGTTCCCTCGATCATGGTGGTCGTCATCAAGTTCCTCATGGCTTCTTACCTAGCAGCCCGATTCTGGTGTCCGAAAAGCTCCTTGAGATTGAGCATCATGTCATAAGCAGTGGGCATGGCTTGATGCTGATGTTGCAGTACATTTGACATAGATGTCAAAATGTAACACCGCGCCATCTCATCGGTCTTTATCCACTTCTTATAACTCTCTTTCTCCTTTTCCCCAGAATCTTCTACAGGCTTAGGAGGGCACTCTTCGAGGAGTACATATTTGTATTCCTCAGTAGTCAAGACAATATCTAGATTCCTCTTCCAAACAATATATTTGGGTCCAGTAAGTTTGTTCTCTTTCAGTATCACAGCAAGTGGGTTGAAAGTCATTTTGTAAGAAAACCTAAGAATCACATAGATCAAAACTTTAGATTTCAAAAAATTATTGATTCCTAAAACAATAAAATTTTAAAATCAACCAACACCTCAAAACACCGAGAATATCATATGCCACGATAGTGTGGACGTATATGAATTCTACATTTGTAAGAGGAGGTTTTACCCATTAATTTTACTATCTTGTCAACCTAACTTTTAGATAAGTAAAATTAATAGTTGGTTCCTCTTTGGCCATACAAATAAAAGCAGTGACTCCGATGGGGAGGATACTTATATTTGTATCTAAGTGTTCACCATTACTCGGTACCAAGGTAATTATCTCGGGTTATGTGCCTTCCGATGGGGAAGTACACACGCTCCTTGATAATTTCCTATAACCATATTTGACCTTGTGATCCGTAAACAAACTCATCCGATGGGGAGGAAAGCACTCAGAGCCGACACGCAAGTTTGTTTGCATCACTTGTCAAATCGTAATGGAGGTCGTGAGAATTTATAAAAATTTCCCTCCCCCGCTTAGTAATTTGAAATTAAGGAATTTTCTAGCCTACGACATGCATATCAAACAATAAGCAATAAATATGAAAAATAATTATTTTCCAACTATTATGGCTTTTGTCTTCAATATGTCTCCCGTCGCGTCGCCATCTCGTCCGCTCCTCCTACGCCATGTACGGGCCATCCGGAGATCCGAGCCGAGACTAAAATCTATTTTAATTTACATCCATCGATCCTATACTCCACGAGGGAGTGTACATGAAATCTAGATCGAAAGTAAACTAAAATAAAAAGAGTGGCTAAACAATGTCGTATCTAATTTATAAAAAAATTAAATACTAGCCTCGTTAACCCCGAGGATTCAACAAAATAAATATTTACACACATACAATCACATACACACATATGGCCATAATAGTTGGATTCTATGTCTGCAACCAAAGAGTTAACCTACGCATATCCTACTATTATCCGGCACATATAATATATGAAAAGTGCATAAAAATAACTGAATCCTAAACACACAAAATCGGAAACCGTGGCTCTGATACCACTTGAAGCGAGGGGAAACTTTGCTTCCCACTTCAACTCGGTCGCTTGTTCATGGCGATCCCTTCTACGTCCCCGGATAAAAAAATTTATCCTTGACAAGAGGAATTGCCCAAGCAACCTTGCCATCGTCGTGTTATTCGATTAGAGTTGTCACTTGAACAAACTTGTTGTTCAAGCGACCAACCTCTATTCTACGAATAGCTGCGGAATAGACGATGTACGGATCGTCGACTTTTGTGTTTATGTTCGGGGTCCAAGTTATATTAGCCACAAAATAGAATATAACATTCATATAATTGAAAAACAAATATAAGCATGTTACACATGAATATAGATAAGTGATATACCTCTCGATCTTCTATTGTATGACCTTCCGCCTTTCGGATGTCGTGTGGGCGACGTTCTACCAAAAGTTGAAGCTCCTAGATCACCAATCTTCCTTCCTTGCTCATCCCGAGCAAGAGGAAGAATAGAAACAAGACTCTTTTCCTTCTTTCAACCAACCATCAAACTACAAGGTTGGTGCTTGCCGCCGACCAAGAAGGAAGAGGAGAATAGGATGGAAACCGGCCAAGACTCCAAGGGAAGGCCCTAAATCTTATTTCCACCGACCAAGGAGAAGGAGAAGGGATGGATTGGATGCTGGCCAAAAGCTGGAAAGGGCTACTGGACGTCGGCCACCTTGAGGAAGAAGAAGATAAGGAATAAGTTTCCGTATTTGGTGCCGCCAACTCCAAACCCTAGCTCCAAGCCTCTTGCCGCCCAAAACCCTAATCCTATCTCTAATTGGATTCCCCTTGCCACCCACCCCATGCTCTCCTTTTATAGAGTTAGGGATAAGCCTTGTTTTAATCTCCACCATTGGTTCTAGGGATTTAATCTCAACCGTCGAATCTAGAGATTTAATCTCAACTGTCGGATCTAGAGATTTAATCTCTACCTTTGGATCTAGAGTTTTGTTTCTATCCATTGGATCTAGGCTTCATGAGATATTAATAGGCTACAATAGGGACCATGAGGAGGGGTTGGATCTTGGCCACCCAATGGATCAAGCCCACATAAAGTCTGATCGATTAATGATAATCCAATCCACTAAAGGATTATCATTGATCTACCTCACCAACCCCCATAAGTTAATATGGGCTCTATATATTATATGTACATTTTCTCCCCGTGTTTAAGATCTCGAATGTCCGTCGATTAATTAATTTACTGACCATTAATTAATCAACATCTAACTCCATGAGTAGTATCACTCAACCTTTTCATCATGCCGGACCAAGTCCACCTGCAGGGTTTACATGATGAACCTTATGAGCTCCTCAAGGGGACATCATCATCCTAATATATAGGATACAGTTTCCTCCTATAATCAACGACACACCATATAAATGATATCAATCCCAACTTACCGAGCCTATCGATTTAATCAATAAATCTCGCCCATTAGTAAATCAAAGAAATGAATACTAAGTATATGTGCCCGTTATTATATCGGGATTAAGAGTATGTACAATATAATATATGAGGTCCGATTCGATTATGTAGTCAGCAATAAATCGAATCACCTCTAAGTCAGTCATGCTCAATACACACAAAGTGTACTAGTGTGATTCTATGGTCAAGACAAACCAATACCAAATCACACTACAACCATTCCAATGGTTTGTCCAAAGTCATCTCGGTTGTGAGCCTTTACTTATACTTTACAAGGAGCCGATAACATGATCTCCCGTGTGACACCACACACTATGTTATCTACAATGTAATGTATTAGATAATATGCATAACCATAAAAATATGCAAACAATGATCATGTGATTCTTATTTCAAAATAAAGATGTTCATACAAAAGATAGACTTTTCAGTATACATCCCAACATGCTTGAGGTAAAAGCAAAGATTTAAGTCTGGGGGAAGTGATGTGAGCAAAACATATAGGGTTTTGGGAGTAGTTTTCGCTCACATCTCATTGCATTTTGTGTTAGTTTCATGCATATGTTACTTTATTTTTGCATAGATTTCCTATTTTCAGGTTCGGAGGTCTGCTCATTGTACTTTTGTGTGCAAGTTAGCTTTTCGGGTGAAAAAGATGCATTTTTAGAGCAAAAAAAGGGTATTTCGCAGCTAGACGTAGAGTGGGACATGGCCAGGGCATGGGGATTCCCACGACATGTCCAATGGGCGAGAGCAACACCCCAGGGCCGCACACGGCCTAGCCATGTGGAAACACACGGTCGTGTGGCGGCCCGACGGATTTGCGCAACTAGGGCTTTTTTCAGATTTTGCAGCGGTCCGAGGTGATGTCTATATAAGGATGGCTCCGCCCAAACCCTAGGGAGGAGGCACGATGGCTAGGATGGTACATCGAAGCCCTAAAAAGCTTCGGTAACTCACAACGGGGAGGGGGAATGCCGCCGGAGGTCCACACCTTGCAACACAACGCCGGAGAGAAGATCACGGAAGCATTGTATATCTCTATTTCTGCGTTTCATTCATTATGTATTCAATCTTAGACATGCTTTGTGATTCTTCCTTCGTATACATGGAGTAGTACTTTCGATTCTAGGATTAGGGAGTAGCTTGTGTACATAAACAATGTTGGTTCATGTTAAATTCTGCACATCAGGTTGATTTGACAATTGGTAGTTGCTCTATACTATATCTATGTGTATTTGGCCTTCTTTTCGCTGCGCTTAGGCGATACGAGGGGTGACAGCCCTCGCAATCTAAAATTTATGAGGTTTGATTAAGGAACCTAGGGGTAAACCTGATCTCCTACAACTGCGGGGAGAAGGGTGCAGTGGAATCGGAAACGGTCCACTGTAAGGATTGATTTGACATCCTCATACCGTCTATCCCGTCCTTTTATGTGGAGATAGCTCCTGGTGAATACGGCGGCTCTGCGGGAGAGTGTATGATGTCCCTTCCACAAAACCGTAGGTAAACATCTAGACAACGCCAATTGACAACATTGTTCTATGATACACAAGTGAAACCAAAGTCCTAGAATCACCTTTAAAGACCTAGGCACACTCCTTTCCTCCTCCGTGTGACACTGTACAGAGTAGAGTCCACCGACAGCACTCACCAACCGAAACCTCTTAGAGATCACGCCCGAATAGTTACAACCACTGAGTACATTAGTATTCGAATTCCAGTCCCTGTGGGATCGATAATCTTTATTACTTGACGACATCCGTGCACTTATGGGCATTGAGCGTGAGTGTGCACTTTGAGTCCTCGACAGTATCCATCGTGAGATTTGAGGTCGCATCTGTGCGCATCAAGTTTTTGGTGTCGTTGCCAGGGATTGATCGATTTGATATTAAATCAAACAGTGGTAAATTGGATCGGACGTAGGATTAGATTATTTGCTTACTTTATTTTCTTTCTAGTTTATCTTATTTGCTTTAGTTCTATATTTTTCATATTTAGATTAAGTTTTTATTTTTAGCAGTACTTTCCTATTTACTTATTGCATCTTAGATTTTTATTTGCTAGATCGATTTATTTTCTTCTTTTAGAATTAGATTAGCACTCTTAACATTGTGGTTTGGTTCGTCGTATGCTTAGACGATTAGGGTCGGAAGGTCTAATTCCGATCGACTTAGAAATTGAGCGAACTTTCACCGTCAGAGAGCAGAACAGCGAAAGATGGAGGATCAAGCTGCATTCGAGGTGAACATAGGTAGTCGACCTCTATGGGACTACGCAGCTCCTAGCGTTAGAGGATTCAGGCCGAGTATAGCTGGACCATCTATTTCGACAAATAACTTTGAGCTGAAGCCGACACTTATACATATGGTCCAACAGAGCCAATTCGGGGGAGCTGCGACTGAAGACCCGAACCGGCACCTAGAGGCATTTCTTGAAATCTGCTCAACGATAAAAATGAATGGAGTCCCTACTAACGTGATCCGCCTGAGCCTATTTCCGTTTTCACTTCAGGATAAGGCTAAGGCATGACTTCACTCCCTACCCTTTGGCAGCATCACCACATGGGAGCAGTGCGAGCAGTAGTTTCTGAATAAATACTTCCCACCAAGTAAGACTGCTCACATGCGCCATCTTATCACGAGCTTTCGCCAGAAGGAGGGGGAGTCCTTATTCGAGGCTTGGGATCGCTACAAGGGGATACTCTATCAATGCCCCCACCACGGACTAGAGAGGTGGCTGGTGATCCACATTTTCTATAATGGGATCGCTTATGACATGAAGATGTCCCTAGATTCTGCCGCAGGAGGAGCACTGATGAATAAGACCATAGAGGAAGCAGAAGTGTTATCGATTCCTTGTAAAGTATAAGTAAAGGCTCACAACCGAGATGGCTTTGGACAATCCATTGGTATGGTTGTAGTGTGATTTGGTATTGGTTTGTCTTGACCATAAAATCACACTAGTACACTTTGTGTGTATTGAGCAAGACTGACTTAGAGGTGATTCGATTTATTGCTGACTACATAATCGAATCGGACCTCAGATATTATATTGTACAAGCTCTTAATCCCGATATAATAACGGGCACATATACTTAGTATTCATTTCTTTGATTTACCAATGGGCGAGATTTATATATTAAATCGATAGGCTCGGTAAGTTGGGAAATGGTATTATTTATATGGTGTGTCATTGATTATAGGAGGAAACCGTGTCCTATATATTAGGATGATGATGTCCCGTTGAGGAGCTCATCAGGTTCATCATGTAAACCCTACAGGTGGACTTGGTATGGCATGATGAAAAGGTTGAGTGGTACTACACATGGAGTTAGATGTTAATTAATTAATGGTTAGTAAATTAATTAATTGACGAACATTCGAGATCTTAAACACGGGGATAAAATGTACATATAATATATGGAACCCATATTATCTTATGGGGGTTGGTGAGGTAGATCAATGATAATCCTTTAGTAGATTGGATTATCATTAATGGATCGGACTTTATGTGGGCTTGATCCATGGGTGGCTAAGATCCAACTCCTCCTCATGGTCCCTATTGTACCCTATTAACACCTCATGAAGCTTAGATCCAATGGATAGAAACAAAACTCTAGATCCAAAGGTAGAGATTAAATCTCTAAGATCCGACGGTTGAGATTAAATCTCTAGATCCGACGGTTGAGATTAAATTCTTAGAACCAATGGTGGAGATTAAACCAAGGATTATCCCTAAACTCTATAAAAGGAGGCTTAGAGTTGGCATGGAGCGGTAATTAAGAGGAGCTAGGGTTTTGGAGTTGGCAGCAAGAAGAGGAGTTAGGGTTTGGAGCATTGGCGGCACCAAATAAGGAAACAACTTCCTTATCTTCTTCTTCCTCAAGCTGCCGATGCCCATTGAAGCCCTTCCAGCCCTTGGCTGGTGTCCAAACTCCCTCTTCTCCTTCTCCTTGGCTGGTGGAAACAAGATTTAGGGGTTTCCCTTGGTGTCTTGGTCGGTTTCCACCTTAATCTCTTCTTCTTTCTTGGCCGGCGGCAAGCTCCAACATTGGATGTTGGTGGTTGGTTGAAAGAAGGAAAGGAGCTTTGTTTCTATTCTTCCTCTTGCTCGGAATGAGCAAGGAAGGAAGATTGGAAATCTAGGAGCTTCAACTTTTGGTAGATCGTCGCCCACACGACGTCCGAAAGGAGGAAGGTCATACATTAGAAGATCGAGAGGTGTATCGATTCTCTATTCTCTTTTGTAACATGTTTGTTTTTGTTTTCCAATTATGAACATGATATATTCTGTTTGTGGCTAAATAATACTTGGATCCCGAACATAAACATGAAAGCCGACGATCCGGACATCGTCTATTTCACGGCTACTCGTAGAATAGAAGTTGGTCGCTTAAACAACAAGTTTGTTCAAGTGACCTCTCTAAACGAATAACACGACGATGACTTGGTTGTTTGGGCAATCCCTTTTGTCTAGGATTAAATTTTTTTAATCCGGGGACATCGATGGGATCGCCATGAACAAGCGACCGAGGTGAAGTGGGAAGCGATGTTTCCCCTCACGGATCAACCCAACAATTGGTATCAGAGCCAAAGTTTCCGATTTTGTGTGTTTAAGGATTCGGTTACTCTTATGCATTTTTCATATATTATATGTGCCAGATAATAGTAGGATATGCGTAGTTTAACTCTTTGGTTGCAGGCATAAGATCCGACTATTATGGCCATATGTGTGTATCTGATTGTGTGTGTAATAGTATGTTTTGTTGAATCCTCGGGTTGACGAGGCTAGTATTTGATTTTTGTAAATTAGATATGGCATTGTTTAGCCACTCTTTTTATTTTAGTTTACTTTCAATCTAGATTTCATGCACACTCCCTCGTGGAGTATAGGATCAATGGATGTAAATTAAAATAGATTTTAGTCTCGGCTCGGATCTCCGGATGGCTCGTACATGGCGTAGGAGGAGCGGACGAGATGGGGATGCGATGGGAGACATATTGAAGACAAAAGCCATTATAGTTGGAAAATAATTCTTATTTTTCATATTTATTGCTTATTGTTTGATATGCATGTCGTAGGCTAGAAAATACCTCATTTTCAAATTACTAAGTGGGAGAGGGAAATTTTTTTAAATTCCCACGACCTCCATTACGATTTGACAAGTGATGCAAACAAACTTGCGCGTCGGCTCTGAGTGCCTTCCTCCCCATCAGATGAGTTTGTTTGCGGATCACAAGGTCAAATATGGTTATAGGGAATTATCAAGGAGTGTGTGTACTTCCTCATCGGAAGGCACATAACCCGAGATAATTACCTTGGTACCGAGTAATGGTGAACACTTAGATATAAATATAAGTATCCTCCCCATCGGAGTCACTGCTTTTATTTGTAGGGACAAAGAGGAATCAACTATTAATTTTACTTGTCAAAAAGTTAGGTTGACAAGATAGTAAAATTAATGGGTAAAACCTCCTCTTACAAATGTAGAATTCGTATACGTCCACACTATCGTGGCATATGATATTCTCGGTGTTTTGAGGTGTTGGTTGATTTTAAAATTTTATTGTTTGAGGAATCAATAATATTTTGAAATCTAATGTATTTATTTATGTGATTCTTAGATTTTCTTTCAAAATGACTTTCAACCCACTTGCTGTGATACTGAAAGAGAACAAACTTACTGGACCCAACTATGTTGATTGGAAGAGGAATCTAGACATTTTCTTGACTGCTGAGGAATACAAATATGTAATCCTCGAAGAGTGCCCTCCTAAGCCTGTAGATGATTCTGGGGAAAAGGAGAAAGGGAGTTATAAGAAGTGGATAAAGGCCGATGAGATGGCGCAGTGTTACATTTTGGCATCTATGTCAAATGTACTGCAACATTAGCATCAAGCCATGCCCACTGCTTATGACATGATGCTCAATCTCAAAGAGCTTTTTGGACACCAGAATCGGGCTGCTAGGCAGGAAGCCATGAGAAACTTGATGATGACCACCATGATCGAGGGAACACCTATAAGGGATCATGTTCTCAAGATGATGGCTCATTTGAATGAGCTGGAGGTCCTTGGAGCTGAGATCGATGGGGAAACCTAGGTCGATATCATTCTCCAGTCTCTACCTAGGAGTTTTGAGCAGTTTCGCCTGAACTACAACATGAACAAGAGGTTGTATTCCTTGGTGGAACTTCTGACAGAACTCCAAGTGGCAGAGGGGCTATTTCGTCAGAGTGCTCAGGCACATGCCATGGTGACCCAAAAGGTTTCTACTTCTAAGCTAAAAGGCAAGAAGAAGAAGAAATAAATTGGGGCAAAGGCGGTAGGAGGTACTCAGGGAGGAGTGAAGAAGCCGAAAGGCAAGTGCTTCACTTATAAGCAGACTGGACACTGGAAGAAGGACTGCCCCAACCGCAAGCAGAACAAAGGTATATCTTTTGGTCTAGTCATTGAAACATGTTTAGCGGTGTTATCTACCGACACCTGGTGTGTAGATACGGGAGCCACTGATCATGTCTGCAATACTTTGCAGGGGTTCCAAGAAACCAGATGAATGGCTGAAGGGGAGATTACCATGTACTTGGGCGATGCCACGAAGGTGGCGTCAGTTGCAGTGGGAGACGTTCATTTATTTTTTGAGAAAAATAAAGTTTTGGTTCTTAAGAATTGTCTTTATGTACCCTTATTTAGAAATAATTTAATTTTGGTTTCTAAATTGTTTATGGATGGATATTCTATTTCTTTTAATGACAGAGTTGTTATAAGAAGGAAATAGGACATTATCTGTTCGGGTGCATTGATAGGAAATTTATACACACTTGAACCAAAAGCTCCCACGATGCATATTGAAATTAATAACTCATCTTCTAATTCCAATAAGAGAAAAGAACCTTCAAAGATGAACCAAACATATCTTTGGCATCTTAGGCTTGGTCATATTAACCTAAGCAGAATTCAAAGGTTGATAGCTGATGGACCTCTGGGTTCATTAGTGGTGGAGGATTTCCCAACCTGTGAATCTTGCTTGGAGGGTAAAATGACCAAGAGGTCTTTTAAGGCCAAGGGGTATAGAGCCAAAGATGTGTTAGAATTGGTTCATTCTGATTTGTGTGGTCCTATGACTATCCAGGCTAGAGGTGGTTTTGAGTATTTCGTCTCTTTTCTAGACGATTACTCGAGATATGGATACATTTACCTGATGCGCCGCAAGTTTGAATGCTTTGACAAGTTCAAAGAATTCAAGGATGATGTGGAGAAGTGTCAAGGTAAAAGTATCAAGACACTACGATCTGATCGTGGTGGCGAGAACCTCTTAGGAGAGTTTAGGAATTACTTATCAGAGGCTGGGATTCAATCCCAATTGTCTGCACCTGGCACACCCCAGCAGAATGGTGTAGCAGAGCGAAGGAATAGGACTCTTATGGAGATGGTTAACTCGATGATGAGTTATTCTGAGTTGCCAGATTCGTTCTGGGGATATGCTCTAGATATGGCGGTGTACATTCTGAACTTGGTTCCATCTAAATCAGTGCCTTCTACTCCCGCAGAATTGTGGACTGGGCGAAAGCCTAGTCTAAGACATATTCGGATATGGGGGAGTCCAGCACATGTGCTGAAGGCAGATGCTAGTAAGTTGGAACCTCGTACAGAAGTACGCATGTTCGTTGGCTATCCTAGAGGAACGAAGGGTGGTTTGTTTTATAGTCCTAGAGATCAGAGGGTGATCGTTAGCACGAACGCCAGATTTCTAGAGGAAGACTATGTGATGAGTCACAAGCCCAAGAGTAAAATTGTTCTGGAGGAATTAAAAGGGAAAGTCACTTCTTCAGTACCACCGGTACAAGAGGATATATCACAAGTCACTGCACTGCGTATCACAGAGGATACACAGGAGATACCTCATCGTAGTGGGAGGGTTGTTAGACAGCCTGATAGATTCATGTTCTTGAGAGAATCTTCTGATTTGGTCCCTGGCGAATATGAACCTAATCCCTGGACATATGACGAGGCAATCCAAGATAAAGATGCAGTATCTTGGCAAAGTGCAATGAATGCTGAGATTGAATCTATGGATTCAAATCAGGTCTGGGAGCTAGTAGAACCACCCGATGGTGTAAAACCCATTGGATGCAAGTGGATCTACAAGAGAAAGAGAGGAATAGATGGGAAGGTTGAGACCTTCAAAGCATGGCTTGTTGCGAAGGGGTATACTCAGAAAGAGGGTATCGATTATGAGGAGACCTTTTCGCCGGTAGCCATGCTTAAATCTATCCGGATTCTCTTATGCATAGCAGCTCATATGGATTATGAGGTGTGGCAAATGGATGTCAAGACAACTTTCCTTAATGGAAGTCTTGAGGAAAATATCTATATGAAGCAACCAGAGGGATTCATTGCTAAAGGAAAAGAGCATCTTGTGTGTAAGGTTAATCGGTCCATTTATGGATTGAAGCAAGCTTCGATGTCTTGGAACATCCGCTTTGATGAGGTAATCCAGTCTTATGGATTTATTCAAAGTCCGGATGAGTCTTGTGTATACAAGAGATGTGACGGAAACGTAGTGGTATTTCTTATACTATACGTAGATGACATTTTGTTGATTGACAACAATATCAAGGTGTTATTGGACGTAAGGGTATGGTTGTCCAAACAGTTTGATATGAAGGACTTGGGAGAAGTGGGACACATCCTTGGGATCAAGGTTATAAGGGATCGCAAGAAAAGGATGTTGTGCTTATCCCAAGCTTCATACATAGACATGATTATGGATCGTTTTAGCATGCAGAACTCCAAGAAGGGTTTTCTACCTTTCAGGCATGGAGTTCCTTTATCTAAGGAGATGTGTCCTAAAACATCTGAGGAGATAGAGGAGATGAAGGCGGTTCCTTATGCTTCGGTGGTAGGAAGCCTCATGTATGCGATGCTATGTACGAGACCTAATATCTGCTATGTCATGGGCATGGTCAGCAGATATCAGAGTAATCCAGGACAGGGACATTGAACTGCGGTAAAGCATATATTGAAGTACCTGAGATGGACTAGGGATTATATGCTAGTTTACTAGGCAGACCAATTACTGTAGGGGATCGATATGGCCGGCTAGAGGGGGGTGAATAGCCCTCGTACGTTGGACGTCGTAAATTGCTCGTCTACAAAATGTTAGCGCAAGCGGAATATACAACTATAAGTAAAGACAAGCAAAATATAAACAAGCAATACAAACACCAAGATATAACGTGGTTCACGGCTACGCCGCTAATCCACGGTCCGATTCGTCCACGGTGAATCACTCCGCCAAAACCAATCACTATCGGTCTCTCCTTTGCACAAAGCTAGGTGGAAGTAACCTTTACAACCAAGATCACTCTTCTTACAATAGGATTGAAGTAAAGACAAGTAAGAAGAGTTTAGAGCTTGTGGGGCACTAGGAAGATTGTTTGGAGTATGAGCATTAGCCTCTCAAAGGCTTACACCCTCTCTTTTATGAGAGGGCTAAACTTCTTCCGTTGCCGCCATCACGATCGCCGTTACTACAACGGGCCTCGAACACGCGTCGGATCCCGTTGTAGTCCAACGGAACTCTTGGCGGCCGATCGATGGACCTCATCACGATCCGCTTCCGTAGTCGAGTCGTCGGCCGGCTCGAATCTGACAGTTGCGTGGCGAACCCTTATCTATCACCGATCGCTTCTTCGGTCTTGGCGATCACGCCCACATATCGATCAGGCCACAATCTAGTCGATCCGATACGGTCGAACTCACTCGACTGAGCGATCGACCGCCATGACATGGCGATCGGGTGTCTGAAACCCATCCGACACTTGGCCAAATGGCCAAGTTTCACCTAAGAGCTACCCTTCCTGGGTTACAATCGCCACTCTCATTTCTGAGTCCTCGCCGGTTCTTCGTTTCTCGCCACGCCCCTAAGAAGATCGGGCGCGCGGCTCGCAATGCTCCTTCGCGTCTCTTGCCTCGAAGTCTACTTCCTCCGGCTTCACTCCAAGCTTCTCATCCGGCGGTCCCTCGGATGCTCCAAGCGCACGGCTTCTGCAAAGCTATCCTTCACCGACTCAAGGCACGAGTCATGAGATGTGAAACTCGCCACGGCTCCATGTGCGAATTACTAAGTCCTGCACGACTTCAACGCACATATCACATCAACATATCAAACTAACTTAAACCCTTTGCCACACCATCAAAACCATATCACGGCAAGAGATTGCCCTAACAATTACTCCCTGTGGGTTACACGAATTTTGACTTCCAATCAGATAGGGATAATAGTAAGTCTACCTCAAGTTTTGTGTTTACTTTGGGAGGTGGAGCCATTGTATGGAGGAGTGTCAAGCAGAAATGCGTGGCAGACTCCACCATGGAAGCTGAGTATGTGGCAGCCTCTGAGGCGGCCAAAGAAGTTGTGGCTCAGGAACTTCCTGATGGACTTGGATATGATTTCTGGTTTGCCCAGAACTATCACAATTTATTGTGATAATAGTGGTGCAGTTGCAAACTCGAAGGAACCACAAGCCCATAAGGCTAGTAAACACATAGAGCGCAAGTACCACCTAATATGAGAAATCATAAAGAGAGGAGAAGTTGCTGTGGCCAAGATTGCATCGGAGGATAACCTGACAGATCCTTTCACTAAGTCCCTTCCGGCGAGAGCTTTTGATAGACATGTGGAGGGAATGGGGATCAGATGTATGGCAGTTTGAGGACAGCATAGTCTTTTAGTATAAGTGGGAGATTGTTGGATGTATACTGAAAAGTCTATCTTTTGTATGAACATCTTTATTTTGAAATAAGAATCAAATGATCATTGTTTGCATATTTTTATGGCTATGCATATTTTCTAATACATTACATTATAGATAACATGGTGTGTGGTGTCACATGGGAGATCATGTTATCGGTTCCTTGTAAAGTATAAGTAAAGGCTCACAACCGAGATGACTTTGGACAAACCATTGGTATGGTTGTAGTGCGATTTGGTATTGGTTTGTCTTGACCATAAAATCACACTAGTACACTTTGTGTGTATTGAGCAGGACCGACTTAGAGGTGATTCGATTTATTGCTGACTACATAATCGATTCGGACCTCAGATATTATATTGTACATACTCTTAATCCCGATATAATAACGGGCACATATACTTAGTATTCATTTCTTTGATTTACCAATGGGCAAGATTTATTGATTAAATCGATAGGCTCGGTAAGTTGGGAAATGGTATTATTTATATGGTGTGTCGTTGATTATAGGAGGAAATCGTGTCCTATATATTAGGATGATGATGTCCCCTTGAGGATCTCATAAGGTTCATCATGTAAACCCTACAGGTGGACTTGGTCCGGCATGATGAAAAGGTTGAGTGGTACTACTCATGCAGTTAGATGTTGATTAATTAATGGTCAGTAAATTAATTAATCGACAGACATTCGAGATCTTAAATACGGGGAGAAAATGTACATATAATATATGGAGCCCATATTATCTTTAGTGGATTGGATTATCATTAATGGATCGGACTTTATGTGGGCTTGATCCATGGGTGGCCAAGATCCAACTCCTCCTCATGGTCCCTATTGTAACCTATTAACACCTCATGAATCTTAGATCCAATGGATAGAAACAAAACTCTATATCCAAAGGTAGAGATTAAATCTCTAAGATCCGACGGTTGAGATTAAATCTCTAGATCCGACGGTTGAGATTAAATCTCTAGAACCAATGGTGTAGATTAAACCAAGGCTTATCCCTAAACTCTATAAAAGGAGGCTTAGAGTTGGCGTGGAGCGGCAATTAAGAAGAGCTAGGGTTTTGGAGTTGGCGGCAAGAAGAGGAGTTAGGGTTTGGAGAATTGGCGGCACCAAATAAGGGAACAACTTCCTTATCTTCTTCTTCCTCAAACTGTCGTCGCCCATTGAAGCCCTTCCAGCCCTTGGCCGGCATCCAAACTCCCTCTTCTCCTTCACCTTGGCTGGTGGAAACAAGATTTAGGGCTTTCCCTTGGTGTCTTGGTCGGTTTCAACCTTAATCTCTTCTTCTTTCTTGGCCGGCGGCAAGCTCCAACATTGGATGTTGGTGGTTGGTTGAAAGAAGGAAAGGAGCTTTGTTTCTATTCTTCCTCTTGCTCGGAATGAGCAAGGAAGGAAGATTGGCGATCTAGGAGCTTCAACTTTTGGTAGATCGTCGCCCACACGACGTCCGAAAGGAGGAAGGTCATACATTAGAAGATCGAGAGGTATATCGATTCTCTATTCTCTTTTGTAACATGTTTGTTTTTTTTTTTCAATTATGAACATGATATATTCTGTTTGTGGCTACATAATACTTGGATCCCGAACATAAACACGAAAGCCGACAATCCGGACATCGTCTATTCCACGGCTACTCGTAGAATAGAAGTTGGTCGCTTAAACAACAAGTTTGTTCAAGTGACCTCTCTAAACGAATAGCACGACGATGACTTGGTTGTTTGGGCAATCCCTTTTGTCTAGGATTAAATTTTTTTAATCCAGGGACATCGATGGGATCGCCATGAACAAGCAACCGAGGTGAAGTGGGAAACGAAGTTTCCCCTCACGGATCAACCCAACAAGAAGAGCTTATCGAAGAGGTGGCCCAGAACCACCATCAATGGGCTTCTGAACATGGTCAGCCTACACCTGTAGCAGGATGATACACTGTCAACTCCATGGACCACCTTTCGGCAAGGATGGACGCGCTCAGCAGACGGTTTGAATCTTTAAATCCTTTATCTACATGCACGACCATTGATTTTGGAGAGGGAGCGGTAGCGTATCAAGTGGACCACTATGGAGGACCGGGAACCTCAAACGAGTAGATTGAGCATTGTGACGCGATTGGGGACTATGACCAAAGGCCCCATAACCCGTACTCCAATACTTAAAATTACGGATGAAGGAATCTCCCGAATTTCTCCTATAAGAATAACTCGGGAAACTCTCAACCATCAGGGGGTATAGGCAGCAGCAGCAGGGCAATGGGCAATGACCACAGAAGTCCAGACTGGAACTAATGATGGAGGACTTCATTGCTACCCAAACTAAGATCAATGAGGAATTTCAACGCCAACATCAAAAGTCTGAAGAATCACTCAGAGACTTGAAGGCCACCATTGACGGCCTTGCGAGTCATACTAGGATGTTGGAGACGTAAGTGGCCCAAATAGCCCAATCCGTGTCGCAACCTGTGAAGAGCTCTCCGAGGAGTCAAGGAAAAGAGGAAGGAGTGGGGCAAAGTAGCCAATTCGCCAAGGGGTGTGCAGCCATGGTTTCTACCCTACCTGACCAAGCAGAGTTTGAAGAGAAGATTCCCATACAGCTTGAGGACCCTGGTGAATTTGTTCTTCCTTGCTCAATTTATGGGGAGAGCTTTGACGAAGTGCTATGCGACTTGGGGTCATCAGTCAGTGTGATGCCCTACGCATACTATCTGAAGATTGTACTGAGCGGGCTCCAACCAACGAATCTTGGTATTCGTATGGGGGATGATTTGGTCAAAGAGCCCGTTGGCCTGCTACTACACGTGCCTGTGATAATTGAGGACTTCGTGATACCCACGGACTTCATTATAGTGGACACAAGACCAAATCCCCATAATCCCATCATTCTGGGAAGGCCTTTTCTAGCGACAGCAGGGGCGTGCATAGATGTGAAGGCACACCAGATCTCCCTGGAGGTAGACGGGGAGGTCATCCTTTTTAGCCTTTCGGAGCACAGAGCTTCCTACCTCGACGGCTTCACATTTAGCATAATTAAGTCGGAACCTCCAGATGAAGATCCTGAGATGGATGAATGGAGGTTCACTGAACCACCGGAGCCGAGCTGATAGTAGAGTGTGATCGAGCTAAACGACCTAAAACAAAGCGCTTCTTGGGAGGCAACCCAAGTTTAGTTTTAGATTTGTTTTTTCATTTCATTGCATGCATTTGTTTGATTTTTAATTTTGATTTCCATTCCATTTAGAGTTAGGTCTAGAAAAGAACTTTGCCAGGCAAAAATGAGATCCATATTAGCCTACACGGCGAAGTGTATGAGAAAATTCAGACCGTGGTGCATAAATGGGCTGAAAAAGGGGACACATGGTCTGGCCATGTGTTTTCCCACGGCCATGCCCAATTAACCAAAGGCGCACATGGCTTGGTTGTGTGTTTTCACACGGCCGTGGTGCGCGAGGTTAAAAGGGGAGAGCCATGTGTTTTCATCTCATTTGCATCGTGTACTTCAAAAGTTCTTGCCCTAGCCATGTGATTTCGTCTTCCCCACCATCTAGAAGCATTTTGTAGCTCTAAAGTAGCCAAAGGAAGCAAAGATGAGGAGGACCAAGACCATAGCACCCCAATCCGGTGCCTCAGAGCGACGAACAAGGAGAGCCAATGCCTTTCAAGCTCCGAAGGAGGGAAACGCCTAACCCACTCTATTTTTTCGCAATAATGAACAAAGAGATAGATACAATATGCTCTCTACTCGTAAACTTACTGCTACTAGGTACTTAGATGAGGATTTGCTAGAATCTTTAGGGTTGTTGGGAGATATGCAAGCCCTATTTGCAGAAATGGGGTGGGAAGAGATTATGGGAATAAAGCATCTAACCTACCCTAGGATAGTTTTGGAATTTTTGAGTTCCTTAGAGGCGGAAATTTTAACGGGTAGAGAGAGCGAGGAGGGTAGGATAACTTTTAGGCTTTTTAACATTGAGCATGAGTAGACCCTTCACCAATGGAACTCATTCTTTGGCTTACCAAGTGGGGGGGAGAGAAGAACCCCTATTGGATTCAACTCTCGGGAATGTTGGACCGAGTTGACGGGGGAGCACGCTTATGACCCTTCTAGGGCCAAAGCGTCGCGCCTCTAAAACCCCGTCTTTCGATACCTTCACCGCATCATGGCCAGTACTATATTTGGTCGTGGGGAGAGTGTCGGTGTAGTTAGAGCTAGCGAGCTGCTTTGCCTATGGAATATGCTACAAGAAAGGAGTAGCATCGATGTAGGATCCCACTTCATCAGACACTTAGTGAAGATGGGTAAAGCAGCACGAGGAGAGATCAATGTGGGAGGCCTACTTACCCACATTTTCCATAGGATGGGGTACGATTACACAGCATTAGAGAGTATAGAGGGGAGCCCTAGGATCGACCTAGGAGTATGCATGGCCATGAAAATGATTGTGAAAGAAGGAGACTCCTTATGCTTTGTAAGGAAAAATTTGACGGCCCTTAGGCTCCCTGACCCGGATCGTACCACCATCGCTATACACGCCAACTGGCTCTTGGACCTGATAGTGGAGTCCCTACCACATGAGGGACCATCCACATCAGCGCCCATCTCTCCACCTTTATATCACTCTCCCTCCAGTCCACACATGCATAGGAGCCCACCTAGTCCACGCCGACATGAGCCTACACCTGCACCACCACCTTTTTCTACTTTTGAGCAGGATGCAGGTACGTCGGCCTATGATTTCTCGGAGTTCCAATTGCGCCTCGATGACATTTACACTGAGCAGTAGACACAGAGGCAGTGATGGGAGGAGCAGAGCGCCTACCAGCAGGCGGAGTTCCAGGGATTCCAGGAGCATTTCCAGTGGGCTAAGGAGTTCTACGATGAGGCACGCATATACTTCCAGGAGGAGGTTGTTCGTCATCAGGATGAGGCCGCCTACTACAGGGAGATGCGGCAGCACATGCATGCCCAGCATGCACAGTGGGCTAGGGAGGAGGAGCACCAAGCAGTCGCTGCATCCACCAGCTTCCTGATCAACCACATGTATATGTGGCATCAACGGCTCACAAACAGGTTCTCCTAGGATCCAGAGATGCCCAGGCTCCCTGACTTTCCACCTCGTCCACCATATTAGAGGTATATTTTCATTTAAGTCTTGGGGGAGACCCCAAGGTTTATTTAGTTTTATTTCCTAACAGTAGTTTCTTTTCTGGTATTTTCATTTATTCGTGCCTGAGTAGTTGAGTTTCTTTTAGTACTTGATTTTTGTTGTCTGTAAAGCTCCCTCAGTAGTATATTTTTGAAAATTGCTTGCATGAGTTATTCTCATAGGTAGCTTAACTCCATTTATCTTGTGATATTTTATTTTATTCGCTCTATTGAATGTTCTAGACTTACACTGGTTAGCTTTGTTTTTGCACATACACATGTCGAACATCCTGAAAGGGAGAATCTAGTACATACCTAGTTATGATTCACTTTAGTAGTCTAGTACTTTGGAATCCATAGGTGACTCTAGGCTTAGCATTTTAGTTACTGGAGATGCTCGGATTGTGTAAGTCCATTCGGAAAAATCAAAATTCCAGTGAGCCAAAAAATAAAGAGAGAAAAGAAAAAGAGAAACAAAAGAAAAAGAGAAAAAGAAATAAAAAAAAAGAGATTATGAGAGATAAAAAATAGTTGTCGTAGGTGGAAATGGCTTGGTGCCCCTTTGTGACCGAGTTAGGTTACTGGGAAAACACCTACCAATATCTCTCAATACCGAGCATGCCTTTGAGACTTTATGCTAGATCTAGGGAACGATGCTCGCTTTGGGCAGGTAAGTGCCTAAGAGTCAGAGACCTTAGGAAATCTATGGAGTGACGACTTAACTCAGCATGGAATGGGCATCCCCTAAGAATGGTTCGCCTAGCACGAGCACGAGAAGCTAACTTAGTGAACTTCTAGAACATATTTGTTTTTCTTTGATTGCAAATAACACTTGATAAATTTAGTTAACATGCTAATTATGGAACAATATCTTTATGAAATTTCATGGAACTGAGGTTTGCATGAGGACAAGCAAAGATTTAAGTCTGAGGGAAGTGATGTGAGCAAAATATATAGGATTTTAGGAGTAGTTTTCGCTCACATCTCATTGCATTTTGTGTTAGTTTCATGCATATGTTACTCTATTATGGCATGCATTTCCTATTTTCTAGTTCGGAGGTCTGCTCGTTGTACTTTTGTGTGCAGGTTAGCTTTTCGAGTGAAAATATGCATTTTCGGAGCAAAAGAAGGACATTTCACAGCTAGACGCAGAGTGGGACAGGACCAAGGCATGGGGATTCCCACGACTGTATCCAATGGGCAAGAGCAGCACACCAGGGCCGCACATGGCCTGGCCGTGTGGAAACACATGGTCATGTGGCTGCCCGATGGATTTGCGCGACTAGGTCTTTTTCCAGATTTTGCAGCGGTCCGAGGCGATGTCTATATAAGGATGGCTCCGCCCAAACCCTAGGGGGGAGGCACGATGGCTAGGACAGCATGTCGAAACCCTAAAAATCTTCGGTAACTCGCAACGGGGAGGAGAAACGCTGCCGGAGGTCCACACCTTGCAACACAACGCCAGAGAGAAGATCACGGAAGCATTGTATATCTCTATTTCTGCATTTCATTCATTATGTATTCAATCTAAGACATGCTTTGTGATTCTTCTTTCATATACATGGAGTAGTACTTTCGATTCTAGGATTAGGGAGTAGCTTGTGTACATAAATAATGTTGGTTCACGTTAAATTCTGCACATGAGTTTGATTTGATAATTGGTAGTTGCTCTCTACTATATCTATGCGTATTTGGTCTTCTTTTCACTGTGTTTAGGCGATACGAGGGGTGACAGCCCTCACAATCTAAAAATTAGGAGGGTTGATTAAGGAACCTACGGGTAAACCTGATCTTCTGCAACTGTGAGGAGAAGGGTGTAGTGGAATCAGAAATGATCCACTGTAAGGATTGATTTGGCATCCTCATACCGTCTATCCCATCCTTTTAGGCAAAGATAGCTCTCGGTGAATGCGGCGGCTCTGCGGGAGAGTGTATGATGTCCCTTCCATAAAACCGTAGGTAAACATCTAGACAACGCCAATTGACAACATTGTTCTATGATACACAAGCGAAACCGAAGTCCTAGAATCACCTTTGAAGACCTAGGCACACTCCTTTCCTCCTCCGTGTGACACCGTACAGAGTAGAGTCCATCGACAGCCCTCACCAACCGAAACCTCTTAGAGATCACGTCCAAACAGTTACAACCACTGAGTACATTGGTATTCGAATCCCAGTCCCTGTGGGATCGATAATCTTTATTATTTGATGACATCCGTGCACTTACGAGCGTTGAGCGCGAGCGCACGCTTTGAGTCCTCGACGGTATCCATCGCGAGATTTGAGGGCGCGTCCGTGCGCATCACTACCACACTACAAGTCATCCTTGTTATAAGAAACTAAATGCATAGCCAACAGAAAGATATGTGATAACAGTTATCATACCTTAAACCTTATAGCTTGGAGATGTCCCACAATAGCTAGATCCCAGAACTCACAAAACCAAAATCGAGTAAAGCAAAACTCGATGTCTAAACAAAATAAAATACAAAAGTGGACTTCGTAACCTAGGGCTTTGATACCAAAAAAATTGTCATGCCCCGAGAGTATGCCGAGCCGAAGATAATCGGACACCATCTCCCTTGTATGTGATACAATTCTCTGATATACATAAAGCCTTTCGGCCACAATCACATAACAAATATATAGACATAATCCATACAAACACAGCGGAAGATACTGAAAAATAATAAATACACAACGACTCAACTATGAACTCCGGAGTGACTTGACACAACAAGAACCATAATAGAAACCACATTAGAAGTCAAATACATGCAACACATCCATAACCACAAATACGGAAACGATACAGGATAAAATCCCAAAACGATAATCCAATAGAGTACCACAAATCGTAATAAACCTCCATCCGTTTGGTGTGAGATGGGATCAGCTGGCGAAGCTTCGAACATCCAAGGAATCTTCTACCTATTACCTGGGCGACAGGAAACCCAGGGTCCGGGTTGGTGAGTATAAACTCAGGGGTAATATATAGAAAGTGCATGAACAACATATAGGGATATAAAGATCTACAAGTATACATGTGATAATCTACAGGTATACAGAAATGTCCAACAGACATACATTCCTATCCAAATCTAATAATAAGTAACCACAGTATAGTCATACTCAATGCATATACTAAACTGATCAACTAAACATGAAGTAATGTACCAATGTACCTGACGGTCTGCAACACCATAAGCTATATCATCCTGAACAGATATACAATAACATAACCCATATAGCGTACGAAGTCAATCCCATATCTGACCAACACTCAGACATATGAACAGTATATAATCACATGTAATAACATCCCGATCCATACCACACTATGACATGATGCTAATCAAATGCATACAACAGTCTGGACCAAAACATATATCATGCTCAACACACAGCAGTATATAATATGCAAATGACATGTATCATGATGAACAAGCATATGCAGCAAACATAGCTCAATCAAATGCAGCATCTCACAGGCATATGTAAAACATATATCAAATACATGCATATATATATATCAGCAATGCACATGCATGGTCATGTCTGCGGACCCATCCAACCACGACCCCAGAGTGGCCAGGGTGGCACAACATGACAACTATCCCGACTCTAGCCGCCACCACTTTCGAGTGACCGAGTTGGGTAGTATGACTGAGTAGCATATAAGCGTAAAGAGCTAACTACTCCTAGGGGTCCCTGCTACTAGCCACGCCGTCTCTACCCATGAGTAGACAAGCGCCGCACACAGGAAAACTGCACATCACACAACCACCGTCTATAGTGGGCGAGTGCGCTAACTACCACTCTGCACAGTGGCCAAGTGTGCATCTCCAGCTACCACCGTCTATAGTGGCCGAGCGCGGCACATCCAATGCTCTTCCCTCAACCCTGCTACCACTACTTCGAGTGGTCGGGGAGGCAGGATGACTTACGACTTGTCTCAACCACAAGGGAGACCCCAGTCAACAGCATGCATGCAATGTAATGATGCATAGCTCCACATACATATCCTCGCAACACTCCCTATCCCACGGGGAGTCCTGGTCAACCAAAAGTCAACTATGCAAGGACTACTAATCCACAAGACACTCTCTCTACCAAATAGAGAGTCATACACAACTGACATTCAACCACGCTAAGACCTCCAGTCCATAGCGATATACTATCGACAATCCATATAACCATACACAAATACACGATCCATAATGGATATACAATCACGCTAGGACCTCTAGTCCATAGCTACATACTGACAACCATACCCTTATCTATGCACAAATGACTAGATCTACCATAGATGCACAACTAATATGTGTACGATACAACAATCAACTTCATAATTTGATCCATCACCTAACCCCTAGTGATATAACACAGTAACCCAATCTGAGGTCACAAAGATAACCCTAACCACATGTATTTACTGAGCATCCATCAGTTAACACATAATAGGGTTTATAGTTCATTTTCGTGATAGATAATCAATGAAGTTACAACAATATATCTCAAAGGTCAAGGCAGTACAAGCATATGATTAAATAAGAGTTGATCTAAGATCAAAGTAATAACATAAGTCCAAATTCATGCATTAGATTCAGATCAAACTACCTGACCAGGGTAGATATTACCCACCTGATACAAAGCTCAAAACAATCCTCACGGTCGTGGACCTGCTTCATATCCCAAACCTGCACAATAATAACAATTATGGTGAAGTACAAGTCTTCAATAATTATACGAACTAAACACTAATTCATTCTATATACAAGTCTTCAATAATTATACGAACTAAACACTAATTCATTCTATATTCGCATCCTTCCCTCGACTATGAGTTAAAACTCGATTATCCCAATCTGATACATTCTAACCTAACTCATAATAGATCATGACATCCACAAGATCAATTAAGGTAAATAGATCTAAATAACACTCATAATCGATCACGAACTACCCTTGAAGACAATCGGTCGAAGACCATCACGGCAAGAATAGATCATCGAAAGAATCCAATCTACCTCCTCCTTCCACCCACGACCGACACAATACATAGATAAATCGACATCACAATCAACAAAACCCACAAACTCTAACAATGAAAGATTTCACTTTCCAACGCAATCCACAGCCCAACCATTATAAACTCCCTAACCAACAGCTAAGGAAATCAACTAGATCAACAATGAACTAATTAAATAACACGCTGTTTTAAAACCATATCAATAGCTTCCTTACCTCGTCTCCACCACTCTTCGCTGCACAACCATCCAACAGCATAGATATAGAACATCAACCTTTACACAACCAAAATCATCTACCCCTTGATTTCAATTCGGATCATCGATCGATTACCATTCTAAAATCAACAACATCAACATACCATGAATTCGTAGCAATTACAGACAACACATCAAAAGGGGAATCAAACTTACCGACCCAAATCTGCACCAGCAGCTACCTCCCCTGTTCACCGTCGACCATCAAGCTCCACAAACTGCCCAAACACCGATCCGAGCTACTAGCAGTGAGACCCACAAGCAAGCATGGATTTCATCCAAATCAAGGGAACAGATCAACTGCTTACCCAAATTTCGGCAGAACTCGTGAATCCCAGCTCACAATCGGAGACCTGATCAAATCCCTATTGACCCCTAGCTCCCAGTGAGGACTCTTCACCGGAATCATGCTCGGGAACCCGAAATCAGAGATCCCCTCCGGCGACACGATCCTCCACCTCAAGTGCATCGGCAGTAGCCGCCTTGCGAAGGAAGAGGAGTGGAAGAATCGATGAGGTCTCTAGGGCTAGGAACCAGCTGACCTCTGATCGGAGTTCATCAAGGGCGGCGGTGTGGCCAAGCTTCTATACCTAGGATGCCAGCGAGCTGAGATCGGGCAGCAGGATCGCTCGGAGAAGACGGTGCGATCGAAAAATCGAAGAGGGGAAAATTGTGATCGGGGATGTGGGTGAAGCCGACGAAGACGGATGCGGGTTGGGGTTTGGCTTCGAGTGGTTTTTAAAAGCCGATGGAATGGGTTAAGCTAACTCAAGTCTAGCCTAAGTTTAACCCAACCATCTATTTAAGCTTAAATCTTCCTCATATGGACTCCTTTTGAATCCGGAAAAATTTCTATGAACTCCTGAGAAATTATATAAGACAATTTCTCCATTAACAAGGAGTATTTTATTCTATTATTATTATTATTATTATTATTTTCCATATCTTACATGAGGAGAAAATGGAGTAGAGCCAAAGGAAGTAGACTTCAGGGCAAGACGCGAAGGATGGCATGGGGAGAAGCTGTGAGCTTGGTGTATCCGAGGGTCGCAGGCCTAAGAAAGATAACTTCAATGGGAGACTCCATGGGAGATGAGAGTTGAGCTATTATTATTGGTGCAATCGGCCTAGGTCACGATTGACCAGAATCAAGTTTAACTCGAGTAGTGTTTTGATGTCTGACATTGATGTCTGATAATGTGTTGGGGAGATTGTTGGTACAATCGACCCAGGTCATACTTGATGTTTGATGATGGTTTGACCATTGTCATGGGAGATGTCCAAGTCTTGTGTACTTGGCATGGAAAGTCCAAGCTTGAGTCTTGGCATAGAAAGTCCAACATGGGTTGGCAAGGAAAGTCCAAGCATGAGTCTTGGCAAGGAAAAGTCCAAGCATGGGTCTTGGCATGGAAAGTCCAACATGGGTTGGAAAGGGAAAGTCCAAGCTTGAGTCTTGGCAATTGAGAAGTCCAAGAGGAATATTGGCGGCGTAAACTCCAAGGGTAGAGTCTTGGCAGCATAAGTCCAATGGTTGACAGCGTAAAGTCCAAGCGGAGTCTTGGCAGCGTAAGCCCAATGTGCTTTGGCGGTGTAGACCACATTAGCATGACAATAGTTGATGGAAGCACCTGAAGGATAGTGTATGGATGAACAAGTCATGGATGACTTGGAGGGATCCGATAGGCATGAGGTTGACGGAGGTGGCTAGAAGGCTAAAGGTGGTCTCGCAAGTATGGGGGCACCATACTTGGGGTAAAACCTCATGTTTGAGGTGTATCAGTCGACTAGGACTATGGTCAGTCAATTGATGTGAGTCGACCGGAGTTCAACTGTCGGGAAATGGCTCGCAATCGCTGCACTAGCAGGCCAATCGATCAGCTTGATCAATCGATCGATCCGAGATCACCGACATCGTCAAGAATTCGGGCATAGAAGGTTCTTGAGTCGACTGTTAGGGGTTGATAGTCGAGTGAAGGCTCGATCAGTCGACTGAAGGCTCGATCAGTCGACTGATGGGCTTGATCAGTCGACTGATGGTCTATCCGTTGGACTTATCCGACGTGGTTCATGTCGTTGTGAGACAATGGCTACAGGGGCAGTCGACTGATGGTCCCGATCAGTCGACTACTAGGTAGAATTTAGCCAAGGAGAAGCTTTAAAGGGAGCTCATGGAGGAGGTTTTCGCCATCGGTTCTTGGACGTCTTTGAGGCGATTTGCTGGTGCAAATCAGGGTCTTTAAGCATGATTCAAGCAATCAACAAGCAAGCATTTCAAATCAATAGTTGTAAAGTTTTCTTTACGTTGTTTTGTATATTTATCTTGTATTTGCTTGTTTTACTTTGTATTACTTGTTGTAATTCATTGTACGAGATTTCTCCACCTCTGACTTATTGTCGAGAAGGAGTTTATTGGATTAGTGGTGTGTGATTGCATCACTAGGGCTCTTACAAGCCCAATCTATGGAGTAGGAACCATTCGGTTCCAAACCACGTTATATCGTGTTGTCTCTTGTGCTTGTGTTGTATTTACTTTTGTTATTATATATTCCACTGCGTTAAAAGTATTGTAGAGACGAACGCGATCAAAATCCATCAAGCAACTCCGATCCAACGCGCTATTCACCCCCCCCTCTAGCGGGCGCACAGGTCCTAACAAGTGGTATCAGAGCCAGGTTGCTATTCAAGGATTAAAAACCAAGAGAGCACTGCTAGAGAAAGAAGATGGAGTTTGAAGAACAATTAGGATGGGATATCAACACTCTGATCCCGTACACCTTCTATGGACAAGAAGGGTTTAGGCAATGGAGGACACGGATTGAAGACTTTATTATGATGAGGGACTTTGAAGAATGGTCCGCATTGATGGAAGGATTCAAGTATCCGAGAGGGCCAAAGGGAGGGTTCCTCAAAATGAAGAAGTGAACCGGAGAACAAATCCAAGAATTCAAGATAAATAAGAAGGTAATAAAATTCTTGGTCAATTTGATTCCTAATGATATAGTGTGTAGCTTAGGTGAATACAAGAATGCTAAGGAGCTTTGGAGCGAATTGGAAAAGTATCATGAAAGTCCATCACCGGTCCAAGAAGAAGGGGAAGAAGAGGAATGCTCATCCGCTCAATCGGAGGAGAGCAAAGAAGCAAGCACATCATCCTCACAAGCAAGTGAGGATTCGGAAGTTGATAGAGAATCAACATCCGAATTCGAATCGGAAGAGGAAGAAAAGGTAGAAGAAGCCTCCACCTCTAGGATTGAGGGGAGAATATTAAATCATCCTCAATGTCGGAGCAAGAAGAACATGAACCATCTACCTCCGGTCAAGAAGAGGAAGAAGTCCAAACTTCCACCACCCTAGGTAACTCAAACATTGTAGTTAAAATTAAAAATCATATAATATATTTTGAGTGTAGGGAGCAAGGACACTACTAGAGTAAGTAAGGGTGTGCATTCGGTTAAAACCGAATCGACCAAACCGATTAAGATCGAAACCGAATAAACTGAATTTTTTTAACTAAACCGAACGGACTGAAATTTTTCACTGAACTGAACCAATTTTGAAAAAAAAAATTAGTTTTTTCGGTTAAAAACTGAAAAAACCAATTTTTTTAGGCCAGTCGAC
Source organism: Wurfbainia villosa (assembly GCA_025175895.1). Lineage (NCBI taxonomy): Eukaryota > Viridiplantae > Streptophyta > Magnoliopsida > Zingiberales > Zingiberaceae > Wurfbainia > Wurfbainia villosa. The sequence goes on from CM046005.1 coordinate 6,898,483, forward strand.
TGATGTATCACATCAGTTGACTGATGGTCTAATCAGTCGACTGATGTTATACATCAGTCGACTGTCTCCACTAGACAGAATGTGTCGAGCACAGATTATTTTTTAATCGACTGATGGCTCAAATCAGTCGACTGATGGTCCAATCAGTCGACTGATATATAATATCAGTCGATTGATTGAAGTATCAGTCGACTGAACATAGTATCAGTCAACTGTTAAAACAGTCTTATCGTTGTCCAAATAAATTTTACGATAAACAGTTGACTAATTTCTGAACCAGTCGACTGCCTTTAGTAAAATTCCATTGTAAAACACTAATTTGATGTCATTTCGTGCATTTAATGAATATATACGATTAGATGCTATACCTATTGTAAAACTTGCAATAGAGATGCAAAGAGTCTAATATTATTCCAATCAGCACTAGTTGGCTTCCCATCAATAGTCTGTAATTCTGTTTGGACATTACCGTCTAGTCCAAATACCATATCTCCATTGTCATTCACAACAACACCCCAATCTGTATGTTGAAGATATAGTCTAAAGCATGGGTCTTGTTCATCAAACCTATCAAAAGCTCTTTCAAATTTTTCTGCTACATTCAACATCAAATAAGTTGAATTCCATCTGGTTGGTACATCCAAACACAATGATTTTTTACTTTCAATTTTTTCAATTTCTATACATTTGTTGAACTTGCTTAATCTAGAGGGGAATTGCAAAACATATTTAATAGCATTCCCGACTCTCATCACAGATGGATTTATATCTTTCAAGTCATCAACAATAATCAAATTGATTATATGAGCTACACATCTCATATGAATGAATTCACCTTTTAAAATAGTAGAATCCCAATTAACCATCTTTTTCTTGAAACTATTGACAACAACATCATTTGAACTTGCATTATCAACAGTAATAGTGAAAATTCTATTAATTTTCCAACCTCTCAAATAATTTTCAATAGCTAAACTGATGGCCTTGCCTTTATGACTTGTAATTGGACAAAAATTCAAAATTCTTTTATGCAACTTCCAATTTTTATCGATAAAATGAGCAGTCAAACACATATAGTTAATTTTTTTGAATCAATGTCCATGTATCAGTAGTCAAACAAACTCTTTGTGTTGAATCATGTAACAGACTTTTCAATTTTTCCCTTTCAATTTTGTATAATTCAAGACAATCACGTGCAACTGTCCATCTCGAAGGAATTCTAAACTTTGGACATACCATAGACATAAATGCTTTAAACCCTTCTCCTTCTACAAATTTAAAAAGCAATTCATCCATGATAATCATTCTAGCTAATGTTTTTCTAGATGCATCCTGATCAAATTTTCAAGAAATAAGAGATCCCTCACCCTGTTTTGCACCCACTTGAAAACTCAATTGTGTTTGATTTGTTTCAATAGCATGAGGATGTTTCTTGCATGAGGTCATATGAGATTTCACACTTGTTGTTCCATTCTTGTATGGATCACAAAAAAACTCCTTATCACAATAATTGCATTTGGCTTTAATCTCATTAGCGACATTGGTAAACTTCGTAAAATACTCCCATACCTCACCTCTTGGTTTTATTGTTTTCCATTTGCTTACTTTTTCTGTCACAGGTGGTCTTGTACCTACTGAAGATCCAGATTGTGGCATTGAACAACTATTATCAACATCCATATTTGAAAGATTTCCTTGCATTGACATCTAAAAAAACATACAATTCATTAAAAAATTATATATAACTATTTTACTAGATTAGAAATTTAGAATTATAAACAAACTATGCCCCTAAACCTAAAATTTTTACTATTCATGAATCATGATCATTGTCAGTCATCGAAAATTGAATCATAAAAATAAGTAAAGTAAAACAACTAAATAAGTATAGTAAACTAACCGTTGGTCATCGAAAATTTAAAGTCGAAATCCAAAGGGTGTGGGAAGCACTGCAGTCGTCGACATGCGAGTGGAGACTAGGAGAGGAGACGGAGATGGAGACAGAGACGGAGAGAATTAGGGTTTAGGATGGACAGAGACAGAGTGGAGTGACAGAGGCTAGAGAGAGGGCTTAGGAGAGTTGGCGAGAGGATGAGAGTGAAAGGTTAGGGTTTAGGGAAGAAAATCGTGATTTGTGGTTTCACGAATCACGATTTTAGACAAAATTGCGATAAGCAGTCGACTGCTATACAACATTAGTCGACTAATGGTACAATCAGTTGACTAATTTGAGCCATCAGTCGACTAAAAAACATTCTATGCTTGGTAATGCTCTATCCATTAGGTACAATCGACTGATGTATAACATCAGTCGACTAATTTGAGCTACCAGTCGACTGGTCGAAAAAAATCAGTCAGTTCGGTTAAATCGAATTTTTCTGGTTCAAACCCAAAACCGAACCAAAAAAACTGAAAAAATTGATATTTTTTTAATAAAAAAAACTGAATTTCCGATTGGACCGAAACGAACTTGAAATTTCGGTCGGTTTTTTTGGTTTAACCGACCGATTGCACACCCCTAAGAGTAAGTGTCCTAAAAGGGTCAAGAAGGCTCAACCAGCTCCAAAGGTCAAGAATGTCGGTGTCCCCACAATTAAAAGTAAAGAGCACGTGATTTGCTTCAAGTGCAATCAACGGGGCCATTACCGGAGGCAATGCCCAAAGGTGAAGAAAAAGACCCAAGAAGGAGCTACACATGTAAGGGGAGCCTCTAAGGTAAACCCCAAGATAAAATTCAATAATGCACCTTCTTTAATTAATAGGCAAAAGCATGCTAGAAATAACGCTAATAATATTGCTATTATTCATTAAAAGCATGCTAGGAATAACAAATACTATTATCTATGTGCTAAGAGTGTCAACCTTAGGAATAAGGAGAAATTTGGGACTAATATCTCTAAAAATATTCTACCTAAGGCAAGCATTAGAAAAATTGAAGATCATCTAGGCTTTACTCCAAAGAAATCTAGACATATGCCTAGAATGAACAAATCAAGTCAAAGAAACAATGGGCTCACCAAAATTGAAAAATTAGAGTTGGAAAACCAAGCCTTGAGGTCAAGGCTTGAGAAAATGGAAAAGACCCTTAGGATTATGCAAAATCAAATGCAAGGGTCAAATGATCAAAAATCTAGGTCAAGGAGTCAAAACCTAGGTTTTAGGAAGCAAGGTCCAACCAAGGGCAAGAAAGGATTGGGTCACAAACCTAAGCCCAAGGAGACCTATCATAGTGTTCCATTTGATTATGGAATACAACCTAGGTCTAGGAAAACTAAGGTCAATAGGGAAGTCATCCCTAAGGTTGATCAAGGTAGGTGCTTAGTGGCTAGGGTTTCAAGGAAACCTAGGGAAGCCATTAAGAGGGTTACAAGGGGAGTTACCCCTAGAGTTAACCTAGGTAAAATCCAAATGACCAAGGCTACCAAGCCTAGAAGGGTCATTAGGAGGGTATCTAGGGAAGTTATCCCTAGCGAATACCTAGTAAACCTAAGGAGCTTCAATAGGTATTGGGTTCCTAGGAGCGTGATCGATTCATGCTAAATGGGTTTAGGTGTGTCAACTTTTAATGGATAGGTAGTTAACCTAACCATGGTAAAGGTGGCACTTTAGGTCATTTTCAAGGTTATGGGTACCTTGGAAATGTGTTTTGATTTTAATCCTAAAGGTTTTTAGGATGTGCCAATATAATTTATAGAAGTTGAAAAATCAATCAAATTGGCACAATTAGGGTTAGAGGTCATAGGGTGACATTTTGGGTTTTTGACATACTTGGGAGATAAACTAATAATATGGAAAAATGAATTTAACTCTAACAAATGGCAATTAATGTTAAAATTTAGGTATTATATACCTTTATATTTTATTTTCCATGATTGATTTGCCATGTAACATGTCATGACATCATATCTGCTTTTAATTATATAATATGTCATGATCATGCTTAGGATTAAGGTTATAATGTCATGTATTCTTAGATTCCATTTTATGCCATGACATCATGATTATGAGCACATGTCTATTTATATCATCATTAATTCCATAATCATTCATGCATTTAATAAAAATTGAGTTAAGGACAATTGGCATGACTTGAAGTCCCATGTATAAGGGAATCAAGTAGTGTTGCCCTAGAAAATGCATGAAACCCTAGTTTGGGAGAACAAAACTCACATCTCACATTACATTGACATGTATGTGTGTTGATATACCCTAGATACATGTGAGATGCTAGGATATGAGTTAAGTTTGTTTGGTTGATCTATGAGGGGAAACTTCGCTTCCCACTTCACCTCGGTTGTTTGTTCATGGCGATCCCATCTATGTCCCCGGATTAAAAATTTTAATCCTAGACAAAAGGGATTGCTCAAACAACCAAGTCATCGTCGTGCTATTCGTTTATAGAGGGCTCTTGAACAAATTTGTTGTTCAAGTGATCAACCTCTATTCTACGAGTAGCCACGGAATAGATGATGTTCGGATCGTTGGCTTTCGTGTTTATGTTCGGGATCCAAGTATTATTTAGCCACAAACAGAATTTATCATGCTCATAATTGGAAAAAAAAATACAAGCAAGTAACAAAAGAGAATAGAGAATAGATATACCTCTCGATCTTCTAATGTATGACCTTCCTCCTTTCGGACGTCGTGTGGGCAACGACCTACAAAAAGTTGAAACTCCTAGATTGCAAATCATCCTTCCTTGCTCGTTCCGAGCAAGAGGAAGAATAGAAACAAAGCTCTATTCCTTCTTTCAACCAACCAACAACCTCCAAGGATGGAGCTTTGCCGCCGGCCAAGAAGGAAGAAGAGATTAAGGGTTGCCGGCCAAAAGCTTCAAGGGAGGACCCTAAACCTTTGTTCCACCGGCCAAGGAGAAGGAGAAGAGGGAGTTTGGATGTTGGCCAAGGGCTAGAAGGAGCTCATGGGGCGCTGGAAGCTTGAGGAAGAAGAAGAAGGCAAGGAAATCTTTCCTTATTAGGTGCCGCCCAAGCCCAAACCCTAGCTCCTATCTCTTACCGCCAACCTCCAAAACCCTAGCTTCCCTTGATTTATTCTCCACGCCAACCCCTTGTTCTCCTTTTATAGAGTTAAGGATAAGCCTCCTTTTAATCTCCACCATTGGTTCTAGGGATTTAATCTCAACCGTCGAATCTAGAGATTTAATCTCATCCGTCGGATCTTAGAGATTTAATCTCTATCTTTGGATCTAGAGTTTTGTTTCTATCCATTGGATCTAAGCTTCATGAGGTGTTAATATGCTACATTAGGGACCATGAGGAGGAGTTGGATCTTGGCCACCCAATGGATCAAGCCCACATAAAGTCCGATCTATTAATGATAATCCAATCCACTAAAGGATTATCATTATCTACCTCACCAATCCCCATAAGTTAATATGGGCTCCATATATTATATATATATTTTCTCCCCGTGTTTAAGATCTCGAATGTCCGTCGATTAATTAATTTACTGACCATTAATTAATCAACATCTAACTCCATGAGTAGTATCACTCAATCTTTTCATCATGTCGGACCAAGTCCACTTGCAGGGTTTACATTATGAACCTTATGACCTCCTCAAGGGGACATCATCATCCTAATATATAGGATACAGTTTCCTCCTATAATCAATGGCACACCATATAAATAATATCATCTCCCAACTTACCGAGCCTATCGATTTAATCTATAAATCTCGCCCATTGATAAATCAAAGAGATGAATACTAAGTATATGTGCCCGTTATTATATCGGGATTAAGAGCATGTACAAAATAATATCTGAGGTCCGATTCGATTATGGAGTCAGCAATAAATCGAATCACCTCTAAGTTGGTCCTGCTCAATACACACAAAGTGCACTAGTGTGATTCTATGGTCAAGACAAACAAATATCAAATCACACTACAACCATTCCGATGGTTTGTCCAAAGTCATCTCGGTTGTGAGCCTTTACTTATACTTTACAAGGAGCCGATAACATGATCTCCCGTGTGACACCACACACCATGTTATCTACAATGTAATGTATTAGACAATATGCATAACCATAAAAATATGCAAACAATGATCATGTGATTCTTATTTCAAAATAAAGATTTTCATACAAAAGATAGACTTTTCAGTATACATCCCAACAATCTCTCACTTATACTAAAAGACTATGCTGTCCTCAAACTGCCATACATCTGATCCCCATTCCCTCCACATGCCTATCAAAAGCTCTCGCTAGAAGGGCCTTAGTGAAAGGATCTGCCAGGTTATCCTCCGATGCAATCTTGGCCACAGCAACTTCTCCTCTCTTTACGATTTCTCGTATCAGGTGGTACTTGCGCTCTATGTGTTTACTAGCCTTATGGGCTCATGGTTCCTTCGAGTTTGCAACTGCACCACTATTATCACAATAAATTGTGATAGTTCTGAGCAAACCAGGAATCACATCCAAGTCCATCAGGAAGTTCCTGAGTCATACAGCTTCTTTGGCCGCCTCAGAGGCCGCCACATACTCAGCTTCCATGGTAGAGTCCGCCACACATTTCTGCTTGACACTACTCCATACAATGGCTCCACCTCCCAAAGTAAACACAAAACCTGAGGTAGACTTATTGTTATCCCTATCAGATTGGAAGTCGGAATCCGTGTAACCCACAGGGAGTAATTGGTCTGCCTGGTAAACTAGCATACAATTCCTAGTCCTTCTCAAGTACTTCAATATATGCTTTACCGCAGTCCAATGTCCCTGTCCTGGATTACTCTGATATCTGCTGACCATGCCCACGACATAGCAGATATCTGGTCTCGTACATAGCATCACATACATGAGGCTTCCTACTGCCAAAGCATAAGGAACCGCTTTCATCTTTTCTATCTCCTCAGATGATCTAGGACACATCTCCTTAGATAAAGGAACTCCATGCCTGAAAGGTAGAAAACCCTTCTTGGAGTTCTGCATGCTAAAACAATCCATAATCGTGTCTATGTATGAAGCTTGGGATAAGCACAACATCCTTTTCCTGCGATCCCTTATAACCTTGATCCCAAGGATGTGTCCCACTTCTCCCAAGTCCTTCATATCAAACTGTTTGGACAACCATACCCTTACGTCCGATAACACCTTGATATTGTTGTCAATCAATAAAATGTCATCTACATATAGTACAAGAAATACCACTACATTTCCGTCACATCTCTTGTATAAGCGGATGTTCCAAGACCTAGAAGCTTGCTTCAATCCATAAATGGACCAATTAAACTTACACACAAGATGCTCTTTGCCTTTAGCAATGAATCCCTCTGGTTGCTTCATATAGATGTTTTCCTCAAGACTTCCATTAAGGAAAGTTGTCTTGACATCCATCTACCACACCTCATAATCCATATGAGCTGCAATGCATAAGAGAATCCGGATAGACTTAAGCATGGCTACCGATGAAAAGGTTTCCTCATAATCGATACCCTCTTTCTGAGTATACCCTTTCACAACAAGCCTCACTTTGAAGGTCTCAACCTTCCCATCTATTCCTCTCTTTCTTTTGTAGATCCACTTGCATCCAATGGTTTTTACACCATCGGGTGGTTCTACTAGCTCCCAGACCCGATTTGAATCCATAGATTCAATCTCAGCATTCATTGCACTTTGCCAAGATGCCGCATCTATATCTTGGATTGCCTCGTCATATGTCCAAGGATCAGGTTCATGTTCGCCAGGGACCAAATCAGAAGATTCTCCCAAGAACATGAATCATCAGGCTGTCTCACAACACTCCCACTACGACGAGGTATCACCTGTGTATCCTCTATGACACGCGATGCAGTGACTTATGATATATCCTCTTGTACCGATGGTATTGAAGAAGTGACTTCCCCTTTTATTTCCTCCATAACAATTTTACTCTTGGGCATGTGGCTCATCACATAGTCTTCCTCTAGAAATCTGGCGTTCGTGCTAACGATCACCCTCTGATCTCTAGGACTATAAAACAAACCACCCTTCGTTCCTCTAGGATAGCCAACGAACATGCGTACTTCTGTACGAGGTTCTAACTTACCATCATTTGCCTTCAGCATATGTGCTGGACTCCCCCATATCCAAATATGTCTTAGACTAGGCTTTCGCCCAGTCCACAATTCTATGGGAGTAGAAGGCACTGATTTAGATGGAACCAAGTTCAGAATGTACACCGTTGTATCTAGAGCATATCCCCAGAACGAATCTGGCAACTCAGAATAACTCATCATCGATCTAACCATCTCCATAAGAGTCTTATTCCTTCGCTCTGCTACACCATTCTCCTGGGGTGTGCCAGGTGCAGTCAATTGGGATTGAATCCCAGCCTCTGATAGGTAATCCCTAAACTCTCCCAAGAGGTACTCGCCACCACGATCAGATCGTAGTGTCTTGATACTTTTACCTTGACGTTTCTCCACATCAGCCTTGAATTCTTTGAACTTGTCAAACATTCAGACTTGGGGCGCATCAGGTAAATGTATTCATATCTTGAGTAATCATCTATGAAAGAGACAAAATACTCAAAACCACCTCTAGCCTGGATAGACATAGGACCACACAAATCAGAATGAACCAATTCTAACACATCTTTGGCTCTATACCCCTTGGCCTTAAAAGGCCTCTTGGTCATTTTATCCTCCAAGCAAGATTCACAGGTTGGGAAATCCTCCACCACTAATGAACCCAAAGGTCCATCAGCTATCAACCTTTGACCTCTACTTAGGTTAATATGACCAAGCCTAAGATGTCAAAGATATGTTTGGTTCATCTTTGAAGGTTCTTTTCTTTTATTGGAATTAAAAGATGAGTTATTAATTTCAATTTGCATCGTGGGAGCTTTTGGTTCAAGTGTGTACAAATTTCCTATCAATGTACCAGAACAGATAATGTCCCTATTCTTTTTTATAACAACTTTGTCATTGAAAGAAATAGAATATCCATCCATAAACAATTTAGAAACAAAAATTAAATTCTTTCTAAATAAAGGTACATAAAGGCAATTCTTAAGAACCAAAAGTTTATTTTTCTCAAAAGATAAATGAACGTCTCCCACTGCAACAGCCGCCACCTTCATGGCATTGCCCAAGTACACGGTAATCTCCCCCTCAGCCAAACGTCTGGTTTCCTGGAACCCCTACAAAGTATTGCAGACATGATCAGTGGCTCCCGTATCTACACACAAGCTACCGGTAGATAACACCGCTAAACATGTTTCAACGACTAGACCAAAAGATATACCTTTGTTCTTGCGGTTGGGGCAGTCCTTCTTCCAGTGTCCAGTCTGCTTACAAGTGAAGCACTTGCCTTTCGGCTTCTTCACTCCTCCCTGAGTACCTCCCACCGTCTTCGTCCCAGTTTGTTTCTTCTTCTTCTTACCTTTCGGCTTAGAAGTAAAAACTTTTTGGGTCACTATGGCATGTGCCTGAGCACTCTGACGAAATAGCCCCTCTGCCGCCAGGAGTTCTGTCAGAAGTTCAACCAACGAATACAACCTCTTGTTCATGTTGTAGTTTAGGCGAAACTGCTCAAAACTCCTAGGTAGAGATTGGAGTATGATATCAACCTGGGTTTCCCCATCGATCTCAGCTCCTAGGATCTCCCGCTCATTCAAATGAGCCATCATCTTGAGAACATGATCCCTCACGGGTGTTCCCTCGATCATGGTGGTCGTCATCAAGTTCCTCATGGCTTCCTACCTCACAGCCCGATTCTGGTGTCTGAAAATCTCTTTGAGATTGAGCATCATGTCATAAGCTGTATGCATGGCTTGATGCTGATGTTGCAGTACATTTGACATAGATGCCAAAATGTAACATCGTGCCATCTCATCGGCCTTGATCCACTTCTTATAACTCTCTTTCTCTTTTTCCCCAGAATCATTTGCAAGGTTAGGAGGGCACTCTTCAAGGAGTACATATTTGTATTCCTCAGCAGTCAAGCAATGTCTAGATTCCTCTTTCAATCAACATAGTTAGGTTCAGTAAGTTTGTTCTCTTTCAGTATCACAGTAAGTGGTTTGAAAGTCATTTTGAAAGAAAACCTAAGAATCACATAAATCAAAACATTAGATTTCAAAAAATTATTGATTCCTCACACAATAAAATTTTAAAATCAACCAACACCTCAAAACACCGAGAATATCGTATGCCACGATAGTGTGGACGTATACGAATTCTACATTTGTATGAAGAGGTTTTACCCATTAATTTTACTATCTTGTCAACCTAACTTTTTGAAAAGTAAAATTAATAGTTGGCTCCTCTTTGGCCCTACAAATAAAAGCAGTGACTCCGATGGGGAGGATACTTATATTTGTATCTAAGTGTTCACCATTACTCGGTACCAAGGTAATTATCTCGGGTTATGTGCCTTCCGATGAGGAAGTACACACACTCCTTGATAATTCTCTATAACCATATTTGACCTTGTGATCCGCAAACAAACTCATCCGATGGGGAGGAAGGCACTCAGAGTCGACGCGCAAGTTTGTTTGCATCACTTGTCAAATCGTAATGGAGGCTGTGGGAATTTATAAAAATTTCCCTCTCCCACTTAGTAATTTGAAATTGAGGAATTTTCCTAGCCTACGACATGCATATCAAACAAAAAGCAATAAATATGAAAAATAAATTATTTTCCAACTATTATGGCTTTTATCTTCAATATGTCTCATGTCGCATCGCCTTCTCATCCGCTCCTCCTACGCCATGTACGAGCCATCTGGAGATCCGAGCCGAGACTAAAATCTATTTTAATTTACATCCATCGATCCTATAATCCACGAGGGAGTGTACATGAAATCTAGATCGAAAGTAAACTAAAATAAAATGAGTGGCTAAACAATGTCGTATCTAATTTACAAAAAGTTAAATACTAGCCTTGTCAACCCCGAGGATTCAACAAAATATACACATACAATCACATACACACAAATGGCCATAATAGTCGGATCTTATGCCTACAACCAAAGAGTTAAACTACGCATATCCTACTATTTTTCGGCACATATAATATATAAAAAATGCATAAGAGTAACCGAATCCTTAAACACACAAAATCGGAAATCGTGGCTCAGATACCAATTGTTGGGTTGATCCGTGAGGGGAAACTTCGCTTCCCACTTCACCTCGATTGTTTGTTCATGGCGATCCCATCTATGTCCCTGGATTAAAAAATTTAATCCTAGACAAAAGAGATTGCTCATACAACCAAGTCATCATCGTGCTATTCGTTTAGAGAGGTCTCTTGAACAAACTTGTTGTTCAAGTGACCAACCTCTATTCTACGAGTAGCCACGGAATAGATGATGTCTGGATCGTCGGCTTTCGTATTTATATTCGGGATCCAAGTATTATTTAGCCACAAACAGAATTTATCATGCTCATAATTGGAAAAACAAATACAAGCAAGTAACAAAAGAGAATAGAGAATAGATATACCTCTCGATCTTCTAATGTATGACATTCCTCCTTTCGGACGTCGTGTGGGCGACGATCTACCAAAAGTTGAAGCTCCTAGATCGCCAATATTCCTTCCTTGCTTGTTCCGAGCAAGAGGAAGAATAGAAACAAAGCACTATTCCTTCTTTTAACCAACCAACAACCTCAAAGGATGGAGCTTTGTCGCCAGCCAAGAAGAAAGAAGAGATTAATGGTTGCCGGCCAAAAACATCAAGGGAGGACCCTAAACCTTTGTTCCACCGGCCAAGGAGAAGGAAAAGAGGGAGTTTGGATGCCGGCCAAGGGCTAGAAGGAGCTTAAGGGGTGCCGGTAGCTTGAGGAAGAAGAAGAAGGCAAGGAAATCTTTCCTTATTAGGTGCCGCCCAAGCCCAAACCCTAGCTCCTATCTCTTGCCACCAACCTCCAAAACCCTAGCTTCCCTTGATTTATTCTCCACACCAACCCCTTGCTCTCCTTTTATAGAGTTAGGGATAAGCCTCCTTTTAATCTCCCCCATTGGTTCTAGGGATTTAATCTCAACCGTCGAATCTAGAGATTTAATCTCATCCGTCGGATCTTAGAGATTTAATCTCTACCTTTGGATCTAGAGTTTTGTTTCTATCCATTGGATCTAAGCTTCTTGAGGTGTTAATAGGCTACATTAGGGACCATGAGGAGGAGTTGGATCTTGGCCACCCAATGGATCAAACTCACATAAAGTCCGATCCATTAATGATAATCCAATCCACTAAAGGATTATCATTGATCTACCTCACCAACCCCCATAAGTTAATATGGGCTCCTTATATTATATGTACATTTTCTCTCCGTGTTTAAGATCTCGAATGTCCGTCAATTAATTAATTTACTGACCATTAATTAATCAACATCTAACTCCATGAGTAGTACCACTCAACCTTTTCATCATGCCGGACCAAGTCCACCTGCAGGGTTTACATGATAAACCTTATGAGCTCCTCAAGGGGACATCATCATCATAATATATAGGACTTGGTTTCCTCCTATAATCAACAGCACACCATATAAATAATATCATCTCCCAACTTACCGAGCCTATCGATTTAATCTATAAATCTCGTCCATTGGTAAATCAAAGAGATGAATACTAAGTATATGTGCCTGTTATTATATCGGGATTAAGAGCATGTACAAAATAATATCTGAGGTCCGATTCGATTATGTAGTCAGCAATAAATCGAATCACCTCTAAGTCGGTCCTGCTCAATACACACAAAGTGCACTAGTGTGATTCTATGGTCAAGACAAACCAATACCAAATCACACTACAACCATTCCGATGGTTTGTCCAAAGTCATCTCGGTTGTGAGCCTTTACTTATACTTTACAAGGAGCCGATAACAGTATCTCCCGTGTGACACCACACACCATGTTATCTACAATGTAATGTATTAGACAATATGCTTAACCATAAAAATATGCAAACAATTATCATGTGATTCTTATTTCAAAATAAAGATGTTCACACAAAAGATAGACTTTTCAGTATACATCCCAACAAAGTTCAAGGTGCATAGTTTTTGCATCTAGATGAACTAAAACTCATCTATATCACGTATGAATCATTGGGAAATCTTATGTTCAAGCTATGTACATTGAGCCCAAAGAATATGATCCAATATAAGGTTTTAAAACAATTTGAAAATCATTTTTGAAAAATCTTGGTGCAATCTATCTTTTGATAGAAGTCACCATTGATGATGTTGATACAAAGTGAGCTCAAACATTAAAGTTTTTCTTCACTTTTGAACTTTGTATCAATTTCACTAGTTTATGGGTAAATTATTTTTCAAATATTTTTCACCCATTGTATTGGTAATAAGTGTTAATGCAATCAGCCCAGGTCACGATTGACCAGACTCGAGTTTGACTCGAGTAGTATTTTGATGTTTGACATTGATGTCTGACATGTGTTGGGGAGATTGGTGCAATCGACCCAGGTTAGTATTTGATGTTTGACGATGTTTTGACCATTGTCATGGGAAAATTCCAAGTCTTGAGTACTTGGGCTTGTAAAGTCCAAGCATGGGTCTTGGCAAGGGAAAGTCCAACATGGGTTGGCAAAGGAAAGTCCAAGCATGGGTCTTGGCATGGAAAGTCCAACATGGGTTGGCAAGGGAAAGTCCAAGCTTGAGTCTTGGCATTTGAAAAGTCCAAGGGGAATATTGGCAGCGTAAAGTCCAAGCGGGTGTCTTGGCAACATAAGTCCAATGGTTGGCGGCGTAAAGTCCAAGTGGGAGTCTTGGCAGCGTAAGTCCAATGTGCCTTGGCGGTGTAGACATCGTTAGCATGACAATAGCCGATGAAAGCACCTGAAGGCTAGCGTATGAATGAACAAGTGATGGATGATTTGGAGGGATCCGATAAGAGCGAGGCTGACGGAGGTGGCTAGAAGGCTTAGGTCTAGGATACGGGTGGTCTAGAAAGTATGGGGGCACCATACTTGGGTTAAAACCTCATGTTTGAGGTGTATCAGTCGACTGGGACCTATGGTCAGTCAACTGATAGGAGTCAACTAGGGTTTGACTACGGGAAGTGCCCTGGCAGTCGACTGCCAGAGATAGGCAGTCGACTATTGGCCTGAGCAGTCGACTGGTCTAGTGATCAGTCGACTAATGGTTAGGATTTCGGGCACAGAAGGTTCTCCAGTCGAGTGATTGGCCCGAACACTCGACTGATTGAGCCATCAGTCGACTGATGGGTATGATCAGTCAACTGATGTGTATCCGTTGGACATATCTGACATGGTTCATGTCGTTGTGAGACAACGGATACAGGGGCAGTTGACTGATGGTCCCAATCAGTCGACTGCTAGGCGAAATCCAGCCTAAGGAGAAGCTTTAAATGGAGCTCGTTGAGGAGGTATTTGCAATCGGTTCTTGGATGTGTTTAGGGTGATTTGTTACTGCAAATAAGGGTCTCCAAGTGCAATTCAAGCAACCACAAAGCAAGCATCCAAGTTCACAATTATAAAGTGTTTCTTTACTTGTATTTGTGTAGTTTCATTGTATTAGCTTGTATTTGTGTTTATTACTGTTGTAATACATTGTACGAGGTTTCTCCACCTCCGGATTGTTCCGAGAAGGAGTTTATTTGAGTAGTGGTGTTGTACGCATCACTAGAGCTCTTTTGAGCTCGATCCGTGGAGTATGAACCATTTGGTTCCAAACCACGTTATATTTGGTGTTGTGTGTGTGCTTGTATTCGTGTTATTGTTTTTATTGTTATTATTCCGCTGTGCACTAACACGATTTGTAGACGCGATCACGATCGTAATCCATCAAGCAACACTGATGCTATTCACCCCCCCCCCTCTAGTGGTCACCGAACGACCCTACAATTGGTATCAGAGTCCGGGGCTCTTCTACGGACTAACCGCCAAGAGCAAAAGACGCTAGAGGGTGAAGAGGAAGAAGATGGAATTTGAAGAACAATTGGGTTGAGACATCAACACCCCAATTCCATACACTTTCTATGGACAAGAAGGTTTTGAGCAATGGAGGGCACAAATGGAGAACTTCTTCATGATGGACTTCGAAGATTGGATGATCCTAGTGAAAGGATTTGAATTTCCAAGAGGTCCAAAAGATGGATACCTCAAGAAGAAGAGATGGACCGAAAAGCAAGTCCAAGCCTTCGAGAGAAACGATAAGGTAATGCAATTGATATTAAATTCATTGCCTAATGATATTGTGTCTAGGTTAGGTGAATGTCTAGATGCCAAGAAGCTATGGGAAAAATTGGCCAAGCTCAATGAAAAACCATCCATGGCTCAAGTAGAGAGAGAGCCCAAAGAAGAAGCTTCATCATCCTCACAAGAAAGTGAGGATTCGGAGGTTGAAAAGGAATCAACTTCCAGATCGGTGGAAGAGGAGGTGGAATTGGAAGAAGCCACCACCTCTAGGATTGAGGGGAAGGAGAAGTCACTTTCCATGCTGGTGCAAGAAGAAGAGCCATCTACCTCTGGGAGAGATGAAGAATCCACTCCGACCACCACCACCCTAGGTAACTCAAGCATATCGATTAATAATAAAAATCACATAATATACTTTGAGTGTAGGGAATCCGGACACTACAAGAGTAAGCGTCCTAAAAGGGTCAAGAAAGCTCCACCGATGCCAAAGATCAAGGAGACCGGAGCCTCAACCATCAAGAGCAAGGAGCTCGTAGTTTGCTTCAAGTGTCGACAACCGGGACACTACCGGAGTCAATGCCCTAGGGGGAAGAAAAAGAGCCAAGAAGGAGCATCACAAATAGGGGGAGCTTTAAAAGCAAACCCTAAGGTAACTTTTAAGTATGCTTCTTCTTCAATAAATAGTCAAAAGCATGCTAGAAACAATTTAAACAATCTTGCAAATTATCATAAAGGGCATGCTAGAAATAGAGAGTATTGTTTAGGTGCTAAAAATGTCCACCTTAGGAAGAAGGAGAAATTTGGGACTACTATCCCTAAAAATATTTTACCTAAGGCATCTATTAAGAAAATAGAAGACCACCTAGGTTTTAACCCTAAATGGACTAGACCTAGGAAAAATATGTTGGGTTTCCGGCACCGCGGCGAGTGTGTGTTCGAACATGTTTCGTAAACATGTGCACAGTGGAAGAAATAAAAATAATAAATCTAATTTATTATAACACACACACCACACGCATGCATAGTACAACATGTGTAGACATAACCGTAATTTCAAATTTTGCAATAAAAGTAAATTTATACTACGTATACCTGACATATCACGTGCAGTGGGAAAGACATCAATCGAAACAATCCTCGCTAGAATCGTCTCTATCTGTATCCACGCCGAGTATCTTCAGGATGACTTCACAAAGTCACGAGCCTCATCTTCGTACGAGTTACTAGCCTCGTGTCGAAGACGATGTGATCGAGAGAAGATCACAATCCGAATCAAAATTCGGATTCAAAATGAGTCCTCAAAAACTTGCTTCTCTGGTGAGGTATTCGTCAACCGTTTGATGAATCCTTTATCCTCCACCTATGAGAATTATCGGAGATCGAATCCCCGGCAAGGAAGCCGCTGTTGGAGCTCCAAACGTCGTCCAAACAATGCTCCGACACGAAATAAACAAGCTGTCCAGAAAACTGGACAGCTTTGGTGGAGGAATAGAGCCGGCCAAATAAGGAAGCTAGATGCTCACCTTGTCGTCGGACCCAAAGAAGATCACCGGAGGGTCGCCGGAGGATCACCGGCTGAAGCTTGGACTCCGGCAACAAGCTTGGACAGCGGCACAAAGCTGGGCGGCGACTAGGGTTGGGCGCCGACCACTAGAGGAGAGGAGGGGTGGGCGGCAATCAGGGATTGCATGGATTAGGTTTTCACAAAACCCTTAAGCCCTATTTTATAGAGAACAAATTCTCCTAATGGTTATCAGATCATAACAAAAAGCCCGTTAACTCACTCCATTAATTTAAGTTAAAATAAACCAAACCATGTTCGTCTATTTTAAGTTAAAATGAACTGAACCAACTTTGGTTCATTCGTTTAAAACAAACCAAACCCCTTTGGTTTATTCTCCTCCATTGGATTTGAACCAAATCAATTTGGTTCATCCATTATGTCTTCATACGACATGGCCCATCCACGCTTCCATTACGACTGAAACGATTTCATGCACGCTTCCATTACGACTGAAACGATTTCATGCTCGCTCCTTGTTTGGTCCAACCAAACCTAGTTTCTCTTGGTCTAATAATCTCATTCTCAAGCTCGTTTTAAATTCTTCGGATTACGCTCATTGTGCGTGTGACCAAATAGGTTCTCCGTTTATGTTGGTCGTCTATAATTAACCATTAATTATAGAATGATCATGAGTGGTACCTAGTAGTACATCATGATCCTCAATTAACCGAAAAGATCAACGGTTGATCCAGAACTATTTCTGAAACCTTTCAGCAGCTAGAATGATTCGTGCCCCATTCCTTTCACTCATCTCATACCCACTTGGTTCAGGACATGGTCTATAGTGTCAGTCCCCACTAGGTTGACTACGTCACACCTAGCCCAAGTATCATTTCCTCATCCTACGGATTCTAGTTACTGCACATGTATCGAAGAGTACCTTACTCTAAACATGTAATGCTTTGGCCAAAGACTTTAGTAACAATCCGACGAGAGGCCATGGGTATACATCTCCTCGCAAGGAGTGGCGAATCCTTTATAGGCTATTCAAACACCTTCGATCACTTTGACTTATACCCAATCATCCCGAGTCCACATCTCCTCAGAGATGCTTGCTTAAGATGTCAAAGCATAAGTCTTCATGATCAAGATGACTTGAATACCGCAAGTCAAAGGAACATCGCACTTAAGCTGCAGTAAGAACTTCATTGACATATCTATATATGCAGAGAACCATATGAAGTCTTACGGCTGGTCACTCCAATGAACTAGTTACCATAACTAGCATCCACGATTAACTCCGGACATCACAATGTCTCCAGCCAGTGAGAATCAGCTGCTTGGATACACCAAGGAGTATACCTCGTGCTAGTCTCGACAGAATTGGTGGTGTCCAAATCCATCAATTCATCGACTAGGGATAATTCTGATACATCACAATTACACATGTAGAAATACTCACTAGTTGTGATCCAATCACAAATTCTCTCATGTTGTGAATCATATCGTGGACATTCAGTAAATGAGTTTAAGATCTAATCAAATACATGAGAACATGTATACTCAAATAGTGAATCTTCATTTATCATATAAATGGTTCTAACATAAGCCGATTGCCTTAGGACATCTCTCACATATTACTAACAAACTCCCACTTGGCCTAATGCCAATCGCTACGGTATCCAATATCATAGGTCTAACATGACCCTCAAACTTACTTTGAGGTAATGCCTTAGTCAAAGAATCCACTCAGTTCCTTTCAGTGGGGATTTTCTCGATTTGTATTTCCTTCCTACAATGATCTCTCTGATCAGATGATAGCGGCGAAGCACATGTTTGGATCGTTGATGAGACCTTGGCTCTTTTGCCTGTGCAATTGCTCCATTGTTGTCGCAGTAGACCGATATTACTTCAACAATGGCTGGAACCACACCAAGTTCATGAATGAACTTCTTGATCCAAAACGCTTCCTTTGCTACTTCCGAAGCTGCAATGTATTCTGCCTCAGTGGTAGAATCCGCTACAGTGTCTTGTTTGGAACTTTTCCAACTCACTGCGCCCCCATTCAAGGTGAACACGTATCCAGACTGAGACCTGGAATCATCCTTGTCTGTCTGGAAACTGGCATCCGTATACCCACGTATCACCATGTCACCTTCTCCATATATTAGGAACACATCCTTAGTTCTTCTTAAGTACTTAAGGATGCATACGGAATCTTACTCATGCAAATACTCTCGTCTTCTATGCGCGGACACATAGACTTCGAAAGGTGTATCCCATGCCTGATGGGTAGGAAACCTTTCTTGGATTCCGACATGCTAAACCTCTTTAGCACTCGGTCTATATATGTAGACTGTGAAAGACCAAGCAACCGTTTCGATCTATCTCTATAGATCTTAATCCCGAGGATGTAGGTTGCTTCTCCTAGGTCTTTCATGGAGAATATCTTGGACAACCAAATCTTGACTGACTGTAAGACTGAAACATCGTTTCCTATAAGTAATATGTCATCGACATACAATACTAGGAACACGATTGCACTCCCACTAACCTTCTTGTACACACAAGGTTCGTCTGGATTTTGTGAGAAATCAAACCTTTTGATTATCTCATCAAAACAGATATTTCAGCTCCTGGATGCTTTATTCAATCCATATATGGACCGTCGCAATTTGCATACCTTGGTTTTATCAACCGATGTAAAACCCTCAGGCTGTATCATATACACATCCTCGAGTAGGTTTCCATTAAGGAAAGCTATTTTCACATCCATCTGCCATATCTCATAATCATAATGAGTCGCTATGGCCAGGAGCATCTGAATGGATTTAAGCATAGCAACAGGCGAATAGGTTTCGTCATAATCAACACCTTGTTTTTGACGATATCCTTTCACCACCAATCTAACCTTATAGGTAATCACATTACCATCCATGTCAGTTTTCTTCTTGAAAACCCACTTGCACCCTATAGGCTTTATGCATTCGGGTGGGTCAACCAAGTTCCAAACTTGGTTTTCATACATGAAATTCATTTCCGACTTCATGGCTTCAAGCCATTTATCCCTTTCTGAACTTGTCAGAACTTCTTTATAACTGGTAGGCTCCTTATCATCAATGAGTAACACGTCGTTCGATTCACTTACGAGAAATCCATATCTCTCAGGAATATTGCGTGTTCTACCAGATCTACGAAGATGTGGTGTTTCAATAGGTCCAGTCGATTGCTCATCACTATGAGTTATCGGTTGTTGTGCTTCACCAGGTATCTCATCAATGTCTATTTGAGTCTCTCGAGCCTCCTCAAGCTCGACGACACTCCCACTGTTTTCTTGCAAGAGAAACTCTTTCTCTAGAAACATAGCATGCCTTAAAACAAACACCTTTTGTTCCACAGGATGATAAAATTGGTAACCCCTTGTTTCCTTAGGGTATCCAATAAATAGATATTTGTCAGACTTAGCATCCAATTTGTCTGATACAGTCCGCTTCACATAAGCAGGACAACCCCATATCTTCAAGTAAGATACATGAGGTTTCTTACTATTCCATATCTCATATGGAGTAGTGGAGACTACCTTGGTTGGCATTTTGTTTAACAAGTAAATAGCTGTCTGAAGTGCATAACCCCAAAAGGACTTAGGAAGATTTGCATGATTCATCATTGACCTGACCATGTCTAACAAGGTCCGGTTACGCCTCTCAGATACACCATTATGTTGTGGTGTATACGGCGGAGTCCATTGAGACAATATACCATTGTCTCTTAGATAATCAAGAAACTCTTGACTTAAGTATTCATCACCTCGATCCGATCGAAGTATTTTAATACTCTTATCATGTTGTTTCTCTACTTCATTTCTAAATTCTTTGAACCTTTCAAAGGCTTCAGACTTGTGTTTCATCAAGAACACATACCCAAACCGTGAGTGATCATCGGTGAAGGTAATGAAGTAGCTATAGCCTCCTAAAGCTTGAGTTGACATAGGTCCACATACATCAGTATGTATTAGAACTAGCAACTCTCCCACTCGTTCACCTTTTCATGTAAAAGGTAACTTAGTCATCTTGCCTTTTAAGCATGATTCGCATGTATCGTATGAATCCAATTCAAACGATTCTAGAATTCCACATCGGTGTAATTCGGACATGAGTTTCTTGCTTGCATGGCCAAGACGAAAATGTCACATGTAGGAGTCTAATTGATTATCCTTTCGAGCACGCTTGTTGCTCGCTTCGATATTGAAAACGTCACTGGATACGTCCAACGTATAAATACCATTGCTTAAAGTTCCAGTTCCATAAAGAACTCCATTCAAAGTTATGTAACAACAATTGTTACTAAAAGTCAAATGGTACCCATTTCTATTTAAACAAGAAATAGAAATGATGTTCTTTATTAACAAAGGAACATAAAAGCAATTGTCCAGTTCTAAGACAAGTCCTGCAGGGAGTTTCAACAAATACGTTCCGATGGCGAGTGCAACAACCTTTACTCAATTACCAACACGTAAATTTGACTCTCCCTTGACGAGTCTTCTTCTATTCCTTAGCCCATGTATGTCATTACATATATGTGAGCCACACCCAATATCCAATACCCAAGTGTTTGCGGAAATAGAATGACAATCAATAACGAAGATACCTGAAGAGGATGGGGCATCGGATGTCTTTTTCTTCTTCACGGACTCAAGATAAATCTTGCAGTTTCTTCGCCAGTGGCCTTCCTTACCACAATGATGGCAAGTGCCCTTTTGTGCTAGTTCTGCCTTCTTAGCCTTCTTGTTCTTCCCTTTCTTCTGCTCCTTTGCCTTCCTCTTAGAACCTTTCTTTGAGGAATCAACTAACAGAACCGCCTTCTCCTCATGCTTCACAGAAGGCTCCACAGTCTTCAGCATATTAAGGAGCTCAGGAATAGTGGATTCTAATTTGTTCATCCGATAGTTCATCAAAAATTGTGAGAAACTCTTGGGCAAACAATGCAGAATTAAGTCAATACTTAATTCGTGATCCATCACAAACCCGAGGGTGGCCAGCCGCTCGATGTACCCATTCATCTTTAGCACAAACTACACTACAGACGAACCTTCTTGCATCTTAGAGGTGAAGAGGAGCCTGGAGACTTCGAACCTTTCAGATCTCGCTTGCTCATCAAACAACTCATGAAGATGGAAGAATATGGTATTAGCATCCATATGCTCATGCTGCTTTTGCAGCTCAGGTACCATCGCAGCTAGCATGATGCAACTCGCCAGTTCAGAATCTGCCACATGTTTCTGATAGGCCAACAATTGGTCTGGAGTTGCATCGTCCCTAGGACGGTTGGGAAGAGGCTCTTCAAGGACATATGCTAGCTTTTCGCCTTGAAAACAATTCTCAAGTTTCTAAGCCAGTCCAGGAAGTTAGGCCCAGTCAATTTGTTTGAATCCAAAATAGTGCGCAAATTCAAAGACATCATGATCAATCGATTAACCTAGAAATACAAAACGAGCATATATGAGAAAATGATTTTAAAGTGCATCAATATACATTCATAAATCTCATTCATTTTTCGAATTTCAAAAACCCCAAAATCACTTCGGGAGATCATAGGTCCATCTCCGAATGGGCTGATATCCAACATAGATATGAACAACCTTGGAGAGAGTCCAATAATCCATTCATAACTACGATGGTAGGTATCAAATATACCGATTGCATATCACATATATGCAACTATCACAATGTGCTATCAACTAATTGAATATTCACACATACATCGGGTTGTTAACACATTAACAAGTATGCATCATATGCATAGCACCCAACTTCACCTCCCTTCACATCGACCTTGGAGAGAGTCCAACAAGCCGATGCTCCAGGTTAAAGCCAACCCATTAATCGAGAAATAGTTTTAACATGGTTAGAGCGCATTCAACTAATTAGCTCGGCTTGGAGAGAGTCCAACAACCAAAGCTAACGATTGACCTCTGACTCTTACCATATTAATTAGTATTAAACTATTCCATGGTTTGAACATGTTCGGGTTCGAGCCGGGCTTGGAGAGAGTCCAACAACCCAAACAAGAAATGAAACTCTGGTTCTAACCATATTAATGGAAGGTGTAGGCTTTAATATTGAGTAAGGGTTTTATGTCTCATCCTCTTTGCACGCAAATAACTATTATCTACATGGCATGACATACATGGCATACATCTACATGTCACAACACGCATGGCATAATTTTATGCATCTAATGCAATTACATGGCATACAATTATGACATGTACAAAATTTTCTTATATGTCATAACTATTTATGAAAATAAAATATGTTTGAGATTTGATTCTCCAAATCAAATCATGATTAAATTAGGAAACAAATTTCCAAATCTAATCACATATTTTATTTGTGGAAAGTGTTGATTAAGGAAAGTCAATTTAGGAAACAAATTTTCTAAATCATCAAAACTACTTATGGAAATAAAATATTTTAAGATTTGATTTCCCAAATCAAATCATGATTAAATTAGGAAACAAATTTCCAAATCTAATCAAATATTTTATTTATGGAAAATATTAATTTCCATAAATACTTCTAACTTTCCAAAAGTAGAAGATTTCCATAAATACTTCTAGACTTTCCAGAATTAAAAATTTCCATAAATACTTCTAACTTTCCAAAAGTAAAAAAAATCCATAAATACCATTACGACTATCGCAAAACAATTTTACGATTGTGTCGAAACACAACCTGGGCTCTGATACGACTGTTGGGTTTTCGGCACCGCAGCGAGTGTGTGTTCGAACATGTTTCGTAAACATGTGCACAGCGGAAGAAATAAAAATAATAAATCTAATATATTATAACACACACACCACATGCATGAATAGTACAACATGTATAGACATAACCATAATTTCAAATTTTGCAATAAAAAGAAATTTATACTACGTATGCCTGACGTATCACGTGCAGCGGGAAAGGCATCAACCGGAACGATCCTCGCTAGAATCGTCTCTATCCGTATCCACGCCGAGTATCTTCAGGATGACTTAACAAAGTCACGAGCCTCATCTTCGTATGAGTTACTAGTCTCGTGTCGAAGACGATGTGATCGAGAGAAGATCACAATCCGAATCAAAATTCGGATTCAAAATGAGTCCTCAAAAACTCGTTTCTCCGGAGAGGTATTCGTCAACCATTTGACGAATCCTTCATCCTCCACCTATAAGGATTACTGGAGATCGAATCCTCGGCAAGGAAGCTGCTGTCGGAGCTCCAAACATCGTCCAAACGACGCTCTGACACAAAATAAACAAGCTGTCCAAAAAACTGGACAGCTTTGGTGGAGGAATAGAGCCGGCTAAATAAGGAAGCTAGATGCTCACCTTTTCGCCGGACCCAAAGAAGATCACCGGAGGGTCGCCGGAGGATCACCGACTGAATCTTGTACACCGGCAATAAGCTTGGACGGCGGCACAAAGCTAAGAGGCGGCTAGGGTTGGGCGCCGACCACTAGAGGAGAGGAGGGGTGGGCGGCAATCAGGGATTGCATGGATTAGGTTTTCACAAAACTCTTAAGCCCTATTTTATAGAGAACAAATTCTCCTAATGGTTATCGGATCATAACCAAAAGCCCGTTAACCCGCTTCATTAGTTTAAGTTAAAATAAACCAAACCATGTTGGTCTATTTTAAGTTAAAACGAACCGAACCAACTTTGGTTCATTCGTTTAAAACAAACCAAACCCCTTTGGTTTATTCTCCTCCATTGGATTAGAACCAAACCAATTTGGTTCATCCATTATGTCTTCATACGACATGGCCCATCGACGCTTCCATTGTGACTGAAATGATTTCATGCTCGCTCCTTGTTTGGTCCAACCAAACCTAGTTTCTCTCGGTCTGAGAATCTCATTCTCAAGCTCGTTTTAAATCCTTTGGTTACGCTCGTTGTGCGTGTGACCAAATAGGTTCTCAGTTTATGTTGGACATCTATAATTAACCATTAATTATAGAACGATCATGAGTGGCACCTAGTAGTACATCATGATCCCCAATTAACCGAAAAGATCAACGGTTGATCCAGAACTATTTCTGAAACCTTTCAGCAGATAGAATGATTCATGCCTCATTCCTTTCACTCATCTTATATCCACTTGGTTCAGGACATGGTCTATAGTGTCAGTCCCCACTAGGTTGACTACGTCACACCTAGCCCAAGTATCATTTCCTCGTCCTACGGATTCTAGTTACTGCACATGTATCGAAGAGTACCTTACTCTAAACATGTAATTCTTTGGCCAAAGACTTTAGTAACAATCCGACGAGAGGCCATGGGTATACATCTCCTCGCAAGGAGTGGTGAATCCTTTATAGGCTATTCAAACACCTTCGATCACTTTGACTTATACCCAATCATCCCGGGTCCACATCTCCTCAGAGATGCTTGCTTAAGATGTCAAAGCATAAGTCTTCATGATCAAGATGACTTGAATACCGCAAGTCAAAGGAACATCGCACTTAAGCTGCAGTAAGAACTTCATTGACATATCTATATATGCAGAGAACCATATGAAGTCTTACGGCTGGTCACTCCAATGAACTAGTTACCATAACTAGCATCCACGATTAACTCCGGACATCACAATGTCTCCAACCAGTGAGAATCAGCTACTTGGATACACCAAGGAGTATACCTCGTGCTAGTCTCGACAGAATTGATGGTGTCCAAATCCATCAATTCATCGACTAAGGATAATTCTGATACATCACAATTACACATGTAGAGATACTCACTAGTTGTGATCCAATCACAAATTCTCTCATGCTGTGAATCGTATAGTGGACATTCAGTAAATGAGTTTAATATCTAATCAAACACATGAGAACATTTATACTCAAATAGTGAATCTTCATTTATCATATAAATGGTTCTAACATAAGGCGATTGCCTTAGGACATCTCTCACATATTACTAACAAAATAATGTCCAAAGAATAGATGAAAAATCAAAAATTGGACAACTAGAGTTAGAAAATCAAGCCTTGAGGTCAAGGCTTGAGAAACTTGAAAAGACCCTTGCAAAGATGCAAAATTCAATTATAGGGTCAAGTGATAAAATATCTAGGTCTAAGAGTCAAAGTCAAAGGCCTAGGAAACAAGAACCATCAAAGGGCAAGCCTAAGACCAAAAAGACCTATCATAGTGTTTCATTTGATTATGGAACTCAAACTAGGTCTAGGAAGACCAAGGTTACTAGGGAAGTCATCCCTAAGAGTAACCAAGGTGTGTGCCTAGTGGCTAGGGTTTCAAGGAAATCTAGAGAAGCCACTAAGAAGGTTGCAAGGGGAGTTACCCCTAGAGTCAACCTAGGTAAGACCCAAATGACCAAGGCTTCTAAGCCTAGGAGGGTCATTAGGAGGGTATCTAGGGAAGTTATCCCTAAGGAATACCTAGTCAACCCAAGGAGCTCCAATAGGTATTGGGTTCCTAAGAGTGTGATCGATTCACGCTAGATGGGGTTAGGCGTGCCAACTTTAAATGGACGAATAGTTAACCTAACCATGGGAAAGGTGGCACTTTAGGTTATTTTCAAGGTTATGGATACCTTGGAAATAGACTTGAATTATGATCTTAAAAGAGTTTGGGATGTGCTAATATATTTTTGGAATTATGAAAAATCTATTAAATTGACACAATTTAGGTTTAGATATTGTAGTGTGCCATTTTGGATTTTTTGGCACACTTGGGAGATAGTTGGCATTAAGGCAAAAATGAATTTATTCTTAGAAATGACAATTTGGGCTTAACACTTAGGTATCTTATACTTTAGTATTTTATAATTGCCATGCTTTGTTTGCCTTGTCATGTCATGACATCATATTTATTTTTAATCATATAAAATGTCATGATAATACTTAGGGTTATTCAAATGTCATGTATGTTTAGTTTTTATATTATCACATGTCATGACATCATGATTATATGACACATGCTTTTATTCTTGTATCAATTATGTCATAATCATCATTCATGCATAAATAAAATGGATTTAAGGACTAAGGTATTATTTGAAGTCTCATGCATAAGGGAATCAAATAATGTTGCCTAGAAAAATACATGAGACCCTAAATGAACAAAGCCCACATCTCACTAGAACTTGACTTGTATGTGTTTCACACATTTAGATACAAGTGAGATGTTTAGGAAAATGGAATTAAAGGTTTTAAAAACATTTCAAAATCATTTTGAAAAACCTTGGTGAAGTTTATCTTTTGATAGAAATCACCATTGATGAAGTTGATACAAAGTGAGCTAAAACATTGAAGTTTTTCTTCACTTTTGAACTTTGTGTCAATTTCATTATTTTATGAGTAAAATATTTTTCACCCATTGTATTGGTCATAAGTATTATAAGTATGAAGTTTCATGATTTTTTAAATTACGTACAATTATTTATGAATTTCTAAAATTCAATTATGATAATCAAAATTGAAATTTAGCTTATCACGATCACGCTTTGTTGGCGGAAATGATCGATGAGCACGACAAATGATCGTTGTTTGATAAAGTCAACTGCCAAGCTGATTTCGGGTAAACAAGGTATGTTTAACCCATTTTCAGCTATGGAAAGGTTCCCTAACCATTCCTAGCCCTAGGATATGCTTTGGGAAGCATTAAAAAGGGTGAAACTCCATTGGATATGGATTAGGAGAGTTGTTAGGGTGATGTATCAAATTTAAGGTGTGAGAAAGTTCAATGTTGAACATTGAACCTTATTTTTTGATGGTTTAGAGTTCCTATTGGCTTAGGGACTTCCCAAGGATATTGTTGGTGCAATGGTCAAGGGGGAGCAAGCCTTTAGGGGGAGGTATCCATCATGGGATGATGGATGTTATTTTTCCTTATGAGGGGGAGAAATGAGATTTTGAGATGCCCAATTTAGAAATTGGGAGAGTTTGTAGGATTGCCTCTCTTGGGTGATATGGGACTTATCACTAGGAAGATGGTAGACATCCTAGGTGTTTTTGGACCAAGGGGGAGATTATAAGATCTCATTGGATATGAGACATTAACCTCCTTGGGTGATCCTTTTTTATGTATGTCAAAAAGGGGAAGAATGTATGAAATTACCAATTTGGGATAATTGGTAAGGGAATTTGAGTTAGGGGCCTAACTCAAGGGTGTTTTTGTCAAACATCAAAAAGGGGGGATTGTTGGTGCAATTGGCCCAGGTTACGATTAACCAAACTCGAGTTTGACTCGAGTAGTGTTTTGATGTTTGACATTGATGTCTGACGTGTTGGGGAGATTGGTGCAATCGACCGAGGTTAGTATTTGATGTTTGACGATGGTTTGAACATTGTCATGGGAAAAGTCCAAGTCTTGAGTACTTGACATGTAAAGTCCAAGCATGGGTCTTGGCAAGGGAAAGTCCAACATGGGTTGTCAAAGGAAAGTCCAAGTCTTTAGTACTTGGCATGGAAAGTCCAAGCATGGGTCTTGGCAAGGGAAAGTCCAACATGGGTTGGCAAAGGAAAGTCCAAGCATGAGTCTTGGCATGGAAAGTCCAACATGGGTTGGCAAGAGAAAGTCCAAGCTTGAGTCTTGGTATTTGAAAAGTCCAAGGGGAATATTGGCAGTGTAAAGTCTAAGCGGGAGTCTTGGCAGCATAAGTCCAATGGTTGGCGGCGTAAAATCCAAGCGGGAGTCTTGGCAGCATATGTCCAATGTGCCTTGGCGGTGTAGACATCGTTAGCATGACAATAGCCGATGGAAGCACCTGAAGGTTAGCATATAGATGAACAAGTCATGGATGACTTGGAGGGATCCGATAGGCGTGAGGCTGACGGAGGTTGCTAGAATGCTTAGGTCTAGGATATGGGTGGTCTAGCAAGTATGGGGGCACCATACTTGGGTTAAAACCTCATGTTTGAGGTGTATCAGTCGACTGGGACCTATGGTCAATCGATTGATAGGAGTCAACTAGGATTTGACTACGAGAAGTGCCCTAACAGTCGACTGCCAGAGATAGGCAATCGACTGCTGGCCTGAGTAGTCGACTGATCTGGTGATCAGTCGACTGATGGTCGGGATTTCAAGTACAGAAGGTTCTCCAGTCATGTGATCGGCCCAAACACTCGATTGATTGAGCCATCAGTCGACTGATGGGTATGATCAGTTGACTGATGGTGTATCCGTTAGACTTATCCGACGTGGTTCATGCCATTGTGAGACAACGGATACAGGGGCAGTCCACTGATGGTCTCGATCAGTCGACTGCTAGGTGAAATCCAGCCCAAGGAGCAGCTTTAAATGGAGCTCGTGGAGGAGGGATTTGCAATCGGTTCTTAGACGTGATTGGGGCGATTTGTTGCTACAAATCAGGGTCTCCAAGTGCAATTCAAGCAACCACAAAGCAAGCATCCAAGTTCACAATTGTAAAGTGTTTCTTTACTTGTATTTGTGTAGTTTCATTGTATTAGCTTGTATTTGTGTTTATTACTATTTTAATACATTGTACGAGATTTCTTCTCTTTCGTATTATTCCGAGAAGGAGTTTATTTGAGTAGTCATGTTATACGCATCGCTAGAGCTCGTTTGAGCTCGATCCGTGGAGTTGGAACCATTCAGTTTCGAACCACATTATATTTGGTGTTGTGTGTGTGTGCTTGTATTTGTGTTATTATTTTTATTATTATTATTCCGCTGTGCACTAACACGATTTATAGACACGATCACAATCGTAATCCATCAAGCAACACCGATGCTATTCACCCCCCCCCTCTAGCGGTCACCGAACGACCCTATAATAAGTATTATACGTATGAAGTTTCACGATTTTTCAAGTTATGTATAATTACTTATGCATTTTTGAAATTCGTTTCTGATAATTGAAAATAGGAATTTTCAATTATCAGATCACGCTTGATGTCACCAATCGATGTATAGAGCAATGATCGCTGACCGATATAGTTGATCGCTTGAGATTTCGATTTCGCAAACAAGGATGTTTAGCCCATGTTTCAGCTATGTTAGGGTTCCCTAACTGCTCCTAACCCTAGGATATGCTTTGGAAAGCATTGGAAAGGGTGAAAATCCATTGGATATGGATTAGGAGAGTTGTTAGGAAGATGTATCAATTTAAAGTGTGTGAAAGTTCAAGTTTGAATTTTTAACCTTAATTTTAATGGTTTAGAATCCCTATTGGCTTAGGGACTTCCCAAGGACATTGTTAGTGCAATGGTCAAGGGGGAGCAAGCATTTAGGGGGAGGTATCCATCATTGGATGATGGATGTTATTTTTCCTCATGAGGGGGAGAAATGGAAATTTAAGTTGCCCAATTTGAAAATTGAGAGAGTTTGTAGGAGTGCCTCTCTTAAGTGATATGGGGCTTATCACTAGAAAGATTATTGGCATCCTAGATGTTTTTAGACCAAGGGGTAGATTGTAAGATCTCATTGGGATATGAGACATTGACCTCCTTGGGAGAACCTTTTTGATGTATGTCAAAAAGGGGGAGAATGTTAGAATTACCAATTTGGGAAAATTGGTAAGGGAATTTGAGTTAGAGGCCTAACTCAAGGGTGTTTTTGTCAAACATAAAAAGGGGGAGATTGTTGGTGCAATCGGCCCAGGTCACGATTGACCAGACTCGAGTAGTATTTTGATGTTTAACATTGATGTCTGACAATATATTGGGGAGATTGTTGGTATAATCGACCCAAGTCATACTTGATGTTTGACAATGGTTTGACCATTGTCATGGGAGAAGTCCAAGTCTTGTGTACTTGGCATGGAAAGTACAAGCTTGAGTCTTGGCATGGAAAGTCCAACATGGGTTGGCAAGGAAAGTCCAAGCATGAGTCTTGGCAAGGAGAAATCCAAGCATGAGTCTTGGCATGAAAAGTCCAACATGGGTTGTCAAGGGAAAGTCCAAGCTTGAGTGTTGGTAATTGAGAAGTTCAAGGGGAATATTGGTGGCTTAAAGTCCAAGGGTGGAGTCTTATCAGCATAAGTCCAATGGTTGGTGGCGTAAAGTCCAAGCGAAGTCTTGGCAGTGTAAGCCCAATGTGCCTTAGTGGTGGAGACCACATTAGCATGACAATAGCTGATGGAAGCACCTGAAGGCTAGCGTATGGATGAACAAGTAATGGATGACTTGGAGGGATCCAATAGGTGTGCGACTGACGAAGGTGGCTAGAAGGCTTAGGTCTAGGCTAAGGGTGGTCTAGCAAGTATGGGGGCACCATACTTGGGGTAAAATCTCATGTTTGAGGTGTATCTGTCACGCCCGCCCTTTTCGGACCCAGAACCCGGAGGGGCGGCGCGTGACGCGACCGTACATACATACATTACATACAGCGGAAGACTTTATACATACTTCTTAATTCTTACAGCGGAAGACTTTATACATACTTCTTAATTCTTACAGCGGAAGACTTTAGACCTATATTTTTTTTTCTTTTAAAACATAAACATGCATTGACATATATATATATATATATATATATATATATATATATATATATATATATATATATATATATATATATATATATACTTCTTCTTAACATAGAATATGCATCATAACATATATAGATACTTCTTCTTACTTCTTTACTTCTTCTTATTAACATAGAGCATGCATCATAACATATATAGATACCTAGTTCTTAGTTCAGGTTCATAAACATCGTCGTCATACGGAGACATAAGTAAGGACATCCATAAACGTCATCCTCATAGGTAAACATATATATATAAACCTAACGGATCTTCTCCACCATGCCACTGCCACACACATTTGGCCCCTCCTGGTGCTCCCTTTAGTTTATCCATCCCTTACCCTTATCTGCAGTACGAGGGAAAGATAAACTATAAGCACATAGGCTTAGTAAGATCCAGTCCTACTCACAAAAGCCATATATCGACATAAGTCATGGCATGTGACATTCATAACATATAAGCAATATCACATGTAACATAACATATAACATACGTAACATAGCAAATCAACATATCATACGACAAATATGACATAGTGGCATAAACATGGCATATCAAACATAGCACACTTCATATGTAACATATCAACACAAACATGGCATATCAAACATAACATACTTCATATGTAACATATCAACACAAACATGGCATATCAAACATAACATACTTCATATGTAACATAGTGGCATAACCATGGCATATCAAACATAACATACTTCATAAGTAACATATCAACATAAACATGGCATATCAATCATAACATGTGAACATAACAATCAATCAGGTAAACATATGCAAGATGCTTTTGAAAACATATATTATAGGTACGTAAACATAATTCTCAACATATTTGGGCCCGGCATTGTACCACTTCTTCATTATCATAGCGCGCATCCCTAAATAGACCCGAGGTAGCAAATCTCGAATCTACTAGGTTATTAGGCCCGATCTTAGTCCGTCGACCTAGGGCAATCGTCATAGCGTAGAAGTCCATCCTATGCCCGAGTCTTACTCCATCGACCTAAGGCATCTTGGAGCCCATCCCGTACTAGGCCCGAGTCTTATTCCATCGACCTAAGGGCAATCATACATAGAAGCCCATCCTAGGCCCGAGTCTTATTCCATCGACCTAGGGCATCTTAGGAGCCCATCCCTTCTTGGACCCTGTTAGGGTCTTGGTACAAGCCATGCAGAAGGTAAAATACTTATATGCTTATTTTATAACATAGCTTATTTCATTTTGCAAACATAGCATACTTCATTTCATAACATATCATGCTTCACTTCATGAACATATCATCTTTCATTCCATAACCATACCATTCTTCATTTCATAACATATCATTCTTCATTTCATCATCATGTCATATTTATGTCGTGAACATATCGTTTTGTTTCATTTCATAATCTTATCTTTTTCCATTTCATAACATATTTTAAATATCGCATACACATAGACATGGCATAAGGCATGGCATCAAAAGTAAGTAACACTAACCTAAGGCATGTTATCTTCATCTAGCATTAATTAATATCACAAGTCAACATGCATTCACCCAACATAAAACACATGTTAACCTATTCATTTAACTTAACAACAACTTCATATGCACATAAGACTTGAATTAAAACTTCATCTAATCCCCAAAAATACATGATGGCCGAATGGTCCATAGGGGTTTCTAGGGTTATCCTTCATCCTAATTCATTTAACACAACCACAACTTCATTTGCACATAGAACAGGAACTAGACTTCATTTAATCACCCAAAATTCATGGTGGCTGAATGATCCATAGGGTTTTCTAGGGTTATCTTTTAACCTCATTCATTTAACCTAACAACAACTTCATTTGCATATAAAACAAGAATTAGACTTCATTTAATCACCCAAAATTCATGGTGGCCGAATGATCCATAGGATTTTCTAGGGTTATCTTTTAACCTAATTCATTTAACATAACAACAACTTCATTTGCATATAGAACATGGATTAAAACTTCATTTAGTCACCCAAAACATAGGTTGGCCGAATGGTCCATGTAGGGTTTTTAGGGTTAACCTTTAACCTAATTCATTTAACATAGTAACAACATCATAATCCTACAAAAACATGGATTAAACTTCATTGAATCATCAAGATCTAGGGGTGGCCGAATGGTCCATGTAGGTCTTTAGGGTTAACCTTTAACCTAATCCATTTTAAATCCTAGCATCATCATATAGTTACAAAAAAAACATAGCATGGAACTTCATTGAAACCTAAAATCATGGCTTGGCCGAATAGGCTTTAGTGGCTATTAGGGTTAGCTTTTAACCTAATCCCTTTTTCCATCTTAACATCATCATCTACTTCCTAAACATAGCATACAACTTCATTGATAAACCAAAACATAGCTTGGCCGGATATAACATATAGATTTCTTTTACAAACATCAATCGAAGCTACTCGTATGCAGGTGAGGGATACTTACATCCTTCGCTTTGCTTGTAGTGTGAAGATAACCTAAGGAACACCAAAACCTAGCCCTTGCTTCTTGCTTGGATGAGTTTCGGCCAAGAGTGGAAATGGAGAGGGAGAGCTTTAGGATTTTCGATGAGAAGAAGAAGAGAAGAGGAGAAAGTGAAGTTGCTCACTCATGCCTCCTCATCCCCCCCCCCCCCCCTATTTATTCACCTAAAGAGTCCCTTAATCTCCCTTACACTTAACCATAATTTCCCTTATTCCTCTAATGATATAATCCTATTGGGCTTCTGGTTAGTGGGTGCATCTATAGGGCTTGGCTATCTCTAGAGGTTTGGGGTTCAATTCCTAGGCCTTGCACCCCTTTTTGGCTTATTTTCTTTTATTTTTGAAAAGGCCCACATAAAGCCCATGATCATCAAACCAAAAATTCTTGTAAAATTGCTAGGAATTTTACGGGCGTTACAATATCAGTCGACTGAGACTATGGTCAGTCGACTGATGTGAGTCGATCAAAGTTCGATCCGCCGGAAATCGCTCGGCAATGATCGTTGGCTTGATCACCGATCGATTTGGAGATCACCGATCACGTCGAATTCAGTACGTAAGATTCCCAAGTCGACTGTTAGGGTTTGGCAGTCGAGTGAAGGCTCGATCATTCGACTGATGGGCTTGATTAGTCTACTGATGGTCTATCCATTAGACTTATCTGATGTGGTTCATGTCGTTGTGAGACAACGGCTATAGGGGCAGTCGACTGATGGTATTGATCAGTCGACTGCTAGGCGGAATCCAACCAAGGAGAAGCTTTAAAGGGAGCTCGTGGAGGAGGTTTTTGCCATCGGTTCTTGGACGTCTTTGAGGTGATTTGCTGGTGCAAATCAGGATCTTCATGCACGATTCAATCAATCAACAAGCAAGCATTCCAAAGGAATAGTTATAAAGTTTTCTTTATGTTATTTTGTATATTCATCTTGTATTTGCTTGTTTTACTTTGTATTACTTGTTGTAATTCATTGTACAAGGTTTCTCCACCTCTGACTTGTTGTTGAGAAGGAGTTTATTGGATTAGTGGTGTGTGATTGCATCACTAGGGCTCTTACGAGCCCAATCCATGGAGTAGGAACCATTCGATTCCGAACCACGTTATATCGTGTTGTCTCTTGTACTTGTATTGTATTTACTTTTGTTATTATATATTTTGCTGCGTTAACAAGTGTTGTAGAGACGAACGTGATCAAATTCCATCTAGCAACTCCGACGTGCTATTCACCTCCTCTAACGGGCGCACAAGTCCTAACAATTATAAGTCGGGACGGGGTAGCTCAATTTAGGTGAACTTGGCCAAATGACTAAGATCAAGTGTCAGATGCTCAAACATGGTATTTGAGGCTTTACCTGACGGTCGGATGCTCAAACAACTTGTTGTTTAAGGTTTTACTCGACAACAGTCGATTGATATAGGTAATAGTCGACTGGTATAAGTCGATGAGTTAGTTTACTGGTGTAGGCTAGGGTTTATGGTCTAACAGTTGGCTGCTAAGGGTTGGCAATCGACTAGTTGTTGGACTATCCGAGTCGCAAAAATCACATTTTGCGTTGCAGAAACCTCGGAAGTCGGCCACGGATCCGTGCAAAGATAAATTAAAATATATAATACATGTACATGTTTAGAAACACTAGATCTACCTTAGATCTACATGGTAAGAGCGTTACCCTTGTAGCGATGCCCTTCGCTTATCCCGCTCGTCCAAACGGTTTGTCGGATCTCATAGAGTGTCAAGTGTACACTCTTCTACACATATCCACACGGACAAAAGGTGGAGAGAACAACTTAGAGTGTGCTAGCACTCATAGAAGCTCACGGCAATGGAGGAGAGGGAGAGAGCAAGAGAGGAGAAGAGAAGAGGAGGAAGATGAAATCAATTCACCACACTTACTCCTTCATTAGTTTGGTCGATCACTTAATGGGGATTAAAAACCTCCATGTAATACCAAGAGCCATGGCTCTTTGTCTTCCTCATGAGGTGGCACACCATGATGTGTCCATGATGATGTGGAACATCATCATTGGCCGACCCCATGCCAAGTCACCATGACATGGCATTTGGTCAAGTCAAACTTGACCCTTCATCTTCCCTCTCAAGTCAAGTCAAACTTGACCTCTTATCTCCCATGGTTGATCAAATCCAACCTTTGATTCAAGTCAATTTAATTTAATGAATCTCTATTCATTAGTTTAAATTGACTCAATGAATCAAATCTAAATTAGACTCATTCAACACTTGAATCAAATTGAGTCCAACTCAATTAGTCTAATTTCAATTACTCTTAATCCAATTTTGTTCATCACATGAACCTAATCCTCTTGGTTCATCATATGAACCTAATCTCCATCTAATTTCCCTTTGTGTGTGACCCTATAGGTTCTTATAACGTTGGCAATGCTTCTAAACTGATTTAGAAACATAAACAATGAGCGGTATCTAGCAACACATCATTGCTACCCAAGTTACAAGAATGTTGAGATCCAGCATCACCTTTGTGACTACTAATTGTGACTCTCACAATATGTGACAATGTCCCTCTATCCTTGACATCTAGATTGAACAATTGAGACATAGGCCGTTTCATCCTCTGTACAATCTATATCTTGAACTCCAAGTAGACTCACTCTAAACAAATGAGCTTAATATCTCATATTGACTCATTTGGGCATGGTCATGCACTTAGTGGTCTCACTCTATCAAGAATCATGATATCACTCCCGTCATATAGGAGGGATAGATCTCATCTATATCACTCACATCCCTCCGCATAATTTGTTACATACCCAGTAATCGCCTTTATAGTCCACCCATTTACGGGTGATGTTTGACGAAGCTAAAGTATGCAACTCCTTATGTAGGGAACCATAGTGACTTCAGGTCCAAGGACTAATAGTCACATGAAAAAGTATATGACACTCATATAATGATCCATGATACTTTCTCATAGTGGGTCATTCAGTATACATTCTCCAATGCATACCCATGTGTCAACTTGATATCTCATATCCATGACTTGTGAGATCAAGTCATCGAGTTGACTTACATTTTAGTCTCTTCGCATTAACATTGTCCCTGAATATTAATACTTGACTAGGAATGATTAAGAGTAGTATTCTCTATATCATCTCATTATCAATTCAACCAATCGATTGATATAGATAAGAACCTTCTACTCAAGGACGCTATTATACTTAGTTATTTGGCACCAATACAAGTAAGTATAATAACCATAAAGAAATTCCTTTATAAATATATATAGGAATATGCTACAACAAGTCCATACAACAATCATCACATGATCGGCTCTAGGGCTTTCACTAACACTAGTCCACCATCATTCAACTACCAAGGAATGGCAGTCGACTGCATAAGTGGACGTGGACATAGAACCACCTATAGTCGACTGATCAGTCGGCTACGCAGGCATCAATCGACTGATGATTTCGATAGTTGACTGCCCAGTGTGCCATTGGACGGTAACGACTGCAAGTCAGGCTTGTTCAAAAGCCATTGGAGGCGGTTCGTTATAGCGGTAGTCGACTACTGGCAAGCAGCAGTCGACTGCTGCATGTCCAACGAGAAGAAAGTCGTCTTCTCTATAAAAAGAGGGCTTGGGAGCCTTGGAGAGGCTAATGCTTTAACTCTAAATCCTGTCTTAAGCCTTCCCAAGTTCTTCCAAGTGTTTTACTCCTTTCTTCTCTAATTCTACTCTTATTATCTTGTGAGAAGAGGAGTTGGTGTAAGAAGGTTTTCTCTACCTTGTTTGAGCTAAAGGAGAAAAGTTAGTGGAAGGTTGAGGGAGTGATCCGCCTAACGGATTATCATGAACTAACTGCAAGATGCCGTGAACCACGTTAAAGCTTTGTGTCTTCTATTGTATTCCTTACATTTGTTTTATCTTTAATTGTCTTTGTGTTTGTATCATCATTATTCTGCTGCGCTAATAAGTGTGTAGATATCAAGCACGAACGAAATCCATCGAGCGACGATCAAGGCTATTCATCCCCCCCTTCTAGTCGGGCCATCGATCCCCAACAAGAGATATCAAAGCAAGGAGCTTGTCAACAGACTCAATGCCACAACAAGCAAATCAACAATGGTCTGCATGAACATCCACCCACCAAAGTTCGAAGGAGATTTTTTGTGGTGGAAGAAAAGGATGGAGGTATTTTTCGAAACCGATTTCGACATTATGCTAATCATCGAAAATGGTTTCAAAATACCTAGGGATGAAGACAACATGCCATTAGAGAAATCAAGATGGACAAAAAACAAAAGGAGGAGCACCTAGCAAATTTGAAAGCCAAGTATCATCTCTTCAATGTGCTTCCTCAACAAGAGATAAACCAAATAGGGGAATGCTCAAGTGCCAAGGAGATGTGGGAGAAGCTAATTGAGCTTCATGAAGGCACATCCGAAGCCAAATTAACACGATGAGACCTTCTCCGATCGCAACTCAACAACATCAAATTAGAAAAAGGAGAAAAGGTATTGTCTTTGTATTCTAGGTTTAAAGAGATTATTAATGGTTTGTCAAGTGTAGGGGAGAAGTTCTCAAATCAGGACATGATAATGAAAGCTATTGATGCATTCCCCCCATCATCAAAATGGAGCTCCATGGTGGATTCTTTCTACATCTCAAGGAATCTATGGGTTAGTACTTTAGAAGAATTCTTTTCAACCATGGAACTTTACGAAACTCGCCTTGAAGGAATAATTGAAGAACCAATCAACCAATCAAGGGGAGTAGCACTAGTGGCAAACAAGAGAAAGAAGAAAAAGAAGACCACACCCTCTTCATCGGATGACGAGTCATATTCTTCAATGGATAGAGATGAAGAGGAATACATGGTAAGAAAGGTAAGACGTGCTTTGAAAAGCTTTAAATTTAACAAGTCTAATGATAGGAGAAGAAAAAGGAAGATCATATGCTACAATTGCCAAGGAGAAGGATATATGAGGGATGAGTGTCCTCTATTGAACAAGAACAAGGAAGAGAAGAAGGAGGATAAGAAGAAAGAAGGCAAGAAGAAGGAAGAAAATAAGTCAAAAGAAAAAGAGAAGTCTAAATCCTAGAATTTGAAAGCCACATGGGATGACTCATCTTCATCGGAGGAAATAGAATCCATCTCACATTTTGCGCTCATGGGAGTAGATGACGTAGCCTCCACCTCATCCAAACAAGAAGAAGGAAGCACAAGTGAGGAGGAGAGCTCAAGTGTAGGGGGAGCACAAACCTCGGATTCAGAAGAAGATTGAGTAAGTGAGGTAAAGAACCTTCCTACTCAAGATATTGTTCATATGATTTCAAGTTTAACAAGGGATTTATTTAAGACTAAAAAGAAAAATAAATGCATGTAAAATGATATTAGAATTTTAGAAGAAAAGCTAAATAATGCATGTTCACATGATAATATTGCTTCTTCTAGTACTAATAATGCATGTTTAGAAGAAAATAAGATTTTAAGGGAAAAGGTAGAATACCTTAGTAAGGCCCTTGAAAAATTAATCATAGGCTCAAATACTTTGAAAATGATTATAGGGAGCCAAAGTGCGTGTTTCAATAAGAAAGGATTAGGATATGAGAAATCATATCATTGCCTAATTGCTAGAGGACAATCAAAAATAACTATGGTAGCTAGAAAATGGATCCCCAAAGAATACTTGGTAAATCCTATTGGAAAGAACCTATATTGGGTACCCAAGTCAATCCTTAAAGGTTAGAAAAACCTAGGATAGTAAACCATAATTAGACTTATTTCATATCTTGTTAATTGGTTGACTTATGATCATGTTGGGGATTTTAGATAATACTTAACCTTGGATAGCATTGCATGAAATTTTTGGTTAAGTAGAAATACCTTAGTTACATCTCATAACCCACTATAAGGATAATTTGATCGAAAAACATATCATGGGTGAGATGTTAGGTTGATACAAATGATTCACTAATTCTTATGGCATTTTGACGAGTCATTAGGAGTATCATGGCATAGCAATCATAGACCAACTATGGGGAAAGCAAATATTTAACTCACGAACATCTTGCCCAAAAATCATAGTTGGATATTTTTAATAATTTGAAAACATTTCATGTTTTGATAACTGTGAGTTGATGTTTTAAAACATTTAAAGGCAAAATTAGATTTCAAAGTTGATACAACTTTAGAAAATTTTAAGACTTTTGAGTTTTTGCCTTACTTTTGAAAATATTGTGCATTTTCATGAAAAATTATTTTTCCTTGATAGAGGACTCATAAAAAATGTGTTCCCCAAATTTCATGATTTTTTGAATTTTTATGAATTTCGTAAATTAGAATTCGAATTATCTGACACCGGTGACCGGTGACTGTACAATGATCGATGACACTATGCACGGGCACAGTAGCTCAATTTTGAGATTTTCAAGTATGTTTTGTTGGTGCAGTAGGCACCAGATAATCGAACCTAGGTTTTGATTATGGCAAAGATCCAAAGCTAAGGTCATATTGTTGTCTAACGAGCTGATCCAAGTGTGCAGGAATGGTTAAGCTGAGCTGAAGGTCGGCGACACCCGAAGAATCCCGAGTTGGGAAATAGTGGTGGTCAGGCGACACCGGAAGAACTTCGGAGGAAGCCGAAGAACCCAAGTGGAGACCTAAAGCAAAGCTGCAAGTCACAAAAGGACCTAAGGTAAACTCGTGTATGAGTGAATGTAAGGTCGGGTCCTTCGTACGGGGACATCCTTAGGCGGCGATCCGACTAAGACTTTCCGTGGAAGGTCTAGGTCGAGATCAGATGGTAAGTGGCCATCGAATTCATCTGTATTGTTTTCATTTCAAGCTAACTTATTTTTGTAGTGGAGTAAACAAGCTGGCAGTTGACTAATGGCTATTGGCAGTCGACTGTTGTTGGCATCAGTCGACTGATGGAGGTCATCAGTCGACTGCCAGTCAAACTTCCCACCTCGAAAAGAGTCAAGATAAGCTCCACTTATCTTGGGGAGATGAGGCTCTTTGACCATGAGCTGGAACTGCATGTTGGGGAGCTTTCAAGGCTATAAAAGAAGGGGAGTTTAACCCCTTTTAGGTCATCTAAAGTGCTTACAAAGTGATCCCACAATGCCGCTTCTCTACGACAACTCTACGACGCTGAAGTGTTGTCGGAACACCGATGACACGACCTCAAGCTCAAGATTTATTCATCCTCGGTATAAGTGATTAACATTTTCATTTCTATTCAGTGTATTACATCTATTTTTATCGAGCTTTTTATCGTAAGGAGGTGAGGAGGGATTGTCCTTCTACCTCGATCTTTTCATTTTGTAATTGTCATCTCCTACCTCCCACGAGGAGGAGACTAGTTTAGTGAATTGCCCTCCATGCAAGATCGAGGATCGGAAGGGCCTTGGATTATCAACCGTTAGGTTATGAACCAAGTAAAACCAACTTGTCTCATTTACTTTTCTGTTGTGCATCTCTTTATTTTTATCGAACCAATCGAAAAAAATGAAGTTTTACGTGCGCTATTCACCCCCCCCTTCTTGCGCTCTTACGATCCTACAATTGGTATCAGAGCAGGGGCGCTACGATTTGGTGCAACCACCAATCTAGCATCAATTTTTGTTTCTCTTTTCGTATTCGTTTTAATTTTCATCTCGTATCATTTTTTCGTTTCCTTAAGTTCCTATCTCCCGCACTACTAATCCAAGACGAGAGTCTTGGCAACTTATTTTTCTTGTCGTTTGTGTTTTTGCAAGGTTTTCTTTGAAATGGCTCATCCCAAAGGGTTTAGCACCACCCGATCTCCATTTTACAACAGAGATGACTTCCGTTACTAGAAGGGTCGGATGGAGTGCTA
Source organism: Wurfbainia villosa (assembly GCA_025175895.1). Classification (NCBI taxonomy): domain Eukaryota; kingdom Viridiplantae; phylum Streptophyta; class Magnoliopsida; order Zingiberales; family Zingiberaceae; genus Wurfbainia; species Wurfbainia villosa. The sequence goes on from CM046005.1 coordinate 6,939,956, forward strand.
CTTGAAAACCCAAGATATGGATCGTGATTCAAACCGGATTCACACTTCCAACAAATGGAAATGGTGAATTCTTGGATTACGATCAGTGGAAAAATGCCATGAAACGCCAAGTGAAAGTCGATGCCAAAGCCACACAAATCCTACAATGCGGGCTATTCAAAGAGGAGCTCAATTGCGTCAGCCCGTTCATAAGCGCAAAGAACTTGTGGAACAAGCTCATCGAGCTTCACGAAGGAACCGCCGACACCAAGGTATGTAAGAGGGACCTACTTTTAAATAAATTGTTTAACTTAAAAATGCAAGGACACGAGACGGCCACCCAGCTCCATGCTCGAATTCAAGATATTATGAATGGGCTGCATTCGATTGGACAGAAGGTCGAAAATCGGGACATGATCAGGTACGCGCTTAATGCATTCCCTAGGACTACCTTGTGGGGATCCAAGGTTGATGCCTACAAGGTTTCTAAGGACCTTTCAAAAATTAGGTTAGATGAATTATTTTCCAAATTCGAATTACATGAGAAGTCTAATTCGACCCCCGCCGAGAAAAGTATCACTTTATTTGCAGGTCCGAAGAAGAAGCCCAAGAGCAAACCACCTCCGGAGGAAGAAGACGAGTACGAGTCGGAGGTGGACAAGGAGATGGAGACAGAACTAGTAAATCTAGTTCGAAAAATGATCAAGAGCAAAAGACGACAAATCAATCAATCCAAGGAGGGTAAGTCAAAACAAAGTTCTAACTATAGATGCTATGAGTGCAACAGGTTAGGCCATATCAAATCGGAGTGCCCAAGACTCAAGAACAAGGCACCACAATCCAAGAAGGCACTCAACGCTACGGGGAGGAATCGTCGGAGGAGGAAGACGAACTCAACAACCTCATCTTCATGGCCAAGTCTATCGAACCCGAGGAAGAGTTCGACTCCGGATCAGAAGACAAATTTCAATTCAAGACAAGCCACGGATCTGTATCTGATTCAAAAGGTTCACTCAAGGTGAGTCGCTCTTTAATTGATACATTGTATTGTGCAATTAAATTCTTAACTAAAAAATTAGCTAAGTCCGAGTCCAAGGTCAAGACCTTAGTTGCGGAGGTCAAACTTCTTAAACATGAGGTCTCCCTAACCTCTTCGACTAGTCAAGTTCAAGAGGAGGACTCAACTCGAGTTGAAAAACTCGAAGTTGAGAATTCACTCTTGAAAGGACAAGTCAAAGATCTTAGGCAAACGTTGGAAAGGTTCACTTTGAGATCCAAGGGACTTGACCTACTATTTGGATCGCAAAGAGTTGTGTACAACAAGGTCGAACTAAGGATTTAGATCAACCACGACTAACAAGTCATATATGTCAATCGTAAACCGTAATAGAAAACAATTCCAAGCATGGGTTCCTAAGACCGCTTTAATTTCACAATTAGGATCTAATTAGTACTGGATTCCCAAGGACCAAATCCACTACGTGGATAGACCGAATCGATTCCATGGTTCAGGGGGAGCTAGTACTAAATTTGTTTGTTCTATTACATGTAATTAGTCTTTGCATGCTTAGTTATTTTGTTTTAATTTTTAGAACGGCTAGATAGGGTCAATAACTCGTCAATCTTGACAACATAGTATTATGACGCGGCGAGATGATAGTACGTTAGGGAAATAAAGTCCTATGTGTCCAAGTTAGATAAGACGTATCTAGCTTGGTGCACTCGACTAAGTTGAACTAGCTGAAGCTACCTCGCCGTATCCTTAACTAGTTAGACCAGGAAGTAATCATAAGTGACTCAATTAATCGATTTCTTGAATTTGGTTTTGTCTAAGGAAGTGGTCGTTGTTCCGATCAAAGAAGGCATTTGTGCCTCTCCATGACCTGGAAGCTAATTTCTCGAAAAAGGTACTTGATGAGCTAAGGGTTAAATCCAAATCTAACCTAAGGTCGATTAGTTTCAATTCACTAAATCTAAACAAGTAAAATTGAAGACATCTCATAGAACACATAAGGATAACATGCTTAATCATGTAGAAAGGGTGAGATGATTCCTAGAACTAATAACATTCAACCAACTCTTAAAATCTCAATATCCGATCCAATTACTATATGTGTAAGATCAATGGATGTTGGACAGTGGGTGGTCCCAACAAACGACTGGAGACCAACTAAAATTTTCGAAGGTTAGATTCAAAAATCAAGGATCGGTAGCATTCGGAAACAACAGGAAGCTCAAAATCATCGGTTCAAGTGATATTGAGCTAAACTCTAATTTTATAATTCGCAATGTTCTTTTACTCGAAAATTTTGATTTTAATTTAATTAGTGTAAGCCAATTATGTGATAACAACTATAAGGTTATATTCTTAGAAAATGAATGTTCAATTAAAACTAATGATACCTCTAAAAAATACTTAAAGGAACTAGGAATAGCAACATATACACAATTAATTTACCCAACTCCTCATCCAAGTGTCTAATGACACAGCAAGAGAAATTTTGGTTGTGGCACCGATACTCGGACACTCTCATCCAAGACTCGTACACAAAATGAGTTAGAGTGGCCTAGTCAGAGGTTTACCCAACCTTATCAACTTAGACAATAAAATTTGTAATGTGTGTCAATAAGGTAAACAAACTAGGGCACAACATCAACGAACTAACAAATAAAGAACCAAAAGTGTATTTGAGCTCCTACACTTAGACCTATTTGATTCTCATGGAGCCAAGTTACTAAACAGAAGTCAATTTTGCTTATTCATAGTTGACGACTACTCTAGGTTTACGTAGGTTAGGTTTTTAAAACACAAAAGTGAAACCCTAGAACAACTCACCAACTTATGCAAGTTAATAGAAAATAAAAAAACCTTAAGGTTAAGAGACTTAGAAGCGATCATGGTGGTGAATTCGAAAATCATAGATTCACCGACTTCTTTAACCTAAACGGATACCAGCATGAGTTCTCCTGCCCTAAACCCCCACAATAAAATGGTCTAGTCGAGTGAAAGAATAGAACTCTACAAGAAGCTGCTAGAACCATGTTAAACGAGTACAACCTTCCTAATAGGTTTTGGACAAAAGCCATCAGTACGACGTGCTATGTCCAAAATAGAATCCTACTAGCCAAAAGACACCTTAAAACCTCATATGAAATCCATTATGAAAAATTACCTAACATTAAATATTTTAGGGTTTTCGGATGTAGGGTTCACATATTAAATACTAAAGACTACTTAGGAAAATTCACATCTAAAACAACCACTGGAATATTCCTAGGGTACACAACCACAAGTAAAGCCTATAGGGTCTATAACAATGAAACTCTAAAAATTGAAGAAATGATTAATGTGGTATTCAACAAAGAAAATAAACCCACAAAACCCAAAGTAGAACTAGTTAATGAACCATTTAATACTATACCTGAATCTGATCATGAAAATGAGTCTAGTATAAATCCTAACCCAAGTTAGTCTAGGTTACACTCAAATCATCCTATTGATCAAGTAATAAGTGGTCCCAACCTAGGGGTTCGAACTAGAGCATCATATAAAAACCTTAGTCAAATCTCTTTAATCTCGAAAATCAAACCCAAATCAATTAAACAAGCTCTTCTTGATCCTGATTGGATTATTTTCATGCAAGAAGAGCTAGCTCAATTCACTAGGAGTAAAGTCTGGGAATTAGTACCCCCACCTAAAGACAAATCGATCATTGGAACAAGGTGGGTATTCCGGAACAAACTCGATGAAAAAGGAGAAGTAGTTAGGAATAAGGCAATATTAGTCGCTAAAAGATTTAGTCAAGTAGAAGGGTTAGATTATGATGGAACCTATGCTCCCGTAGCTAGACTAGAATCGATTAGAATGTTGTTGGCCTACACTACACATCGAGGATTCAAATTATTTCAAATGGATGTGAAGTCAACATTTTTAAATGGTTTTATTAAGGAAGAGGTCTACGTTAGCCAACCACCATGATTTGAAAGTTTAAACAAACCCGACAATATTTTCAGACTTAAGAAAGCTTTATATGGGCTAAAACAAGCTCCTAAAGCTTGGTATGAAAGGCTTTCCATTTATCTCAAGTCAAAAGGGTTTAGTCAAGGATTAGTAGACCCAACTCTCTTTGCAAATTTCGTAGGTAAAAAAAAATTTATTGCCCAAATATACGTAGGTGTTACAACCTTTGGAACAACCAACTCAATTTTACTAAATGAGTTCATTTCACTAATGGAAAGTGAATTTGAAATGAACTTAGTAGGAGAATTAACATTTGTTCTAGGCTTACAAATTAAACAAACTAAGGAAGGAATTTACCTACATCAACATAAATACGCTAAGAAATTAATTAATAGATTTGGAATGCAAAATGCTAAGGTAATTAATACACCAATGGCTACAAATGTTAATATAGGAGAAGACTTAGATGGAAAACCAATAGACTTAAAATACTATAGGAGCGTGATAGGTAGTCTCTTGTACTTAACTACAAGTCGACCCGACATACAATTCACAGTGAGCATGTGTGCAAGATTTCAAACTTGTGCTAAGGAGTCGCACCTAACATTAGTCAAACGCATCCTTAGATATCTAAAGGGTACACTAAACGTAGGAATTTGGTACCCTAGATCTAACGAGTTAAAACTAATCGGCTACTCCAACTCTGATTATGCCGGTAGTAAACTCGATAGAAAGAGCACGAGTGGGTGTTGCCAACTTCTCGACTTGAGTCTAGTGAGCTGGTGTAGTAGAAAGCAACACTGTGTTGCCTTATCTACCACCGAAGTCGAATACATCACGATGGGTGAGTGTGTAGCTCAACTCTTGTGGATGAAGCACACCCTCCAAGACTTTAAGTTAAACTTTAACAACACTAAAATTTACATCGACGACATTAGTTCAATTAATTTAACCAAAAACCCAATCTATCATTCTAGAACCAAACATATAGAGGTAAAACACCACTTCATTCCAAAATGTTTAGCAAATCGGACCATACAACTCGAATACGTGGAGTCCAAATTGAACCTTGCAGACCTATTTACCAAGCCCTTACCCAAAGCAAAGTTTAGTCTGCTTAGGCAAAAATTAGGTATGTGCGTAATATAGTAGGAATTATAACTTATATTTTTGTTATACTCTATTTATTTTTACTTTTCATGCAAAATGGAACTAGCCTAGGGCTTACTCTAGAAAGCATGCACCTATAGATTTAAGGAGCCAATACATCTCACAACACATAGGACTAATGTGTTTGTGTACTTAGCCACGTAGATGGGCGTGAGATGCTAGGACCTTACTCCTGGTTCCAGATGTAGATCTAGTGCATCTACATGAAACATGGAGTATAATTATCTAGATTAACCAACTCTAATCAGGACTTATTGATCATTCTATATCGATTAAGTCAAATAGAGTTGAACATACTATTAGATGAGCTTATGTTTAAAGTATTATTTTCAAAATCTAATAGTAACATGCTTGGACTTATAACACATAATCACTATGTTTTGAAAAGGTTTTTTCTATAAACCCCCACACTTTTCGATTTATGGCAAAAGGGGGAGAAAACGACCAAAGTTAAGGGATCAATTTTTTTTTTATAACTTAACTTAAATTTGGACTTAAAACCATCAGGCCAAAGTTAAGTAAGTGATTACTTAACTTAACCTCTTTAATGGCAACAGGAGAGAAAAAGGCCAAAGTTAAGAGATCAAAAATTAATTTTTGATAACTTAACTTAAACTTAACTTATACATTTAGGCAAATGTTAAGTAATCTTTATTACTTAAATTTTTAAGTTGCAACTGTTAAGGGGGAGAGCTAAGATCCTTTCTCAAGTACTCACCTAAGGTCAAGGGGGAGGTTACCTCAAGGGGGAGGACTTGAAAAAGAGTTTTACTCATACTCCTACTTATGCTAACTTACTAAGTTACTCACACTAACTTACTAAGTTATGCATTTATGCTTCTTTCATATTTATGCTTATTTCATATTCATAATAAACTCAATGCACTCTTATGCATTAATTTTTCCCTTAACTTTGCGTCGATTTGCTATAGATCAAAAATGGAGAGATTGTTGGTGCAGTAGGTACCAGATAATCGAACCTAGGTTTTGATTATGAAAAAGACCCAAAGCTAAGGTCATATTATTGTCTAACGATCTGAACCAAGTCTTCAGGAATGGTTAAGCTGAGATGAAGGTCGGCAACACCCGGAGAATCCTGAGTCAGGAAATCGTGGTGGTTGGGCACACCAGAGAACTTTAGAGGAAGTCGAAGAACCCAAGTGGAGACTTTAATCAAAGCTGCAAGTCACAAAAGGACCTAAGGTAAGCTTGGGTGTGACTGAATGTAAGATCGAGTCCTCCGTACGGGGACATCCTTAGGCGGCGATCCGACTAAGACTTCCCATGAAAGGTCTAGGTAGAGATCGGATGGTAATTGGTCGTCGAATTTGTTGGGATGTATACTGAAAGCCTAGCTTTTTTGTATGAACATTTTTATTTTGAAATAAGAATCACATGATCATTGTTTGCACTTTATATTTATTATATGTGTGCATATTGTCTAATATTTTACATTGTAGATAACATGGTGTTTGGTGTGGCACAGAAGATCATGTTATCAGTCCCTTGTAGAATATAAGTAGAGGCTAACAACCAAGATGGTTTTGGACAAACCATTGGCATGGTTGTAGTGTAGTTTGGTATTGTTTTGTCTTGAACATAGAGTTACACTAGTACACTTAGGTGTATTGAGCAGGACCGACATAGAGGTGATTCAATTTATTGCTGACTACATAATTGAATCGGACCTCGGATATTATGTTGTATATGCTCTTAATCCCGATATAATAACGGGCACATGTACTTAGTATTTATTTCTTTGATTTACCAAAGGGTGAGATTTCTATGGATTAAATCAATATGCCCGGTAAGTTGGGAAATGATATTATTTACATGGTGTGCCGTTGATTATAGGAGGAAACTGTGTCCTATATATTAGGTTGATGATGTCCCCTTGAGGAGCTCATAAGGTTCATCATGTAAACCCTGTAGGTTGACTTAGTCAATATGATGATAAGGTTGAGTGGTACTACTCGAGGAGTTAGATGTTAATTAATTGATGGTCAATAAATCAATTAATTGACGGACATTCGATATCTTAAACACGGGGAGATGGATGTACAAATAATATATGGAGCCCATATTAATTTATGGGGGTTGGTGAGGTAATTCAATGATGATCCTCTAGTGGAATGGAACATCATTGATGGATCAAGTTTGTGTGGTTCCGATCCATCGGGTGGCCAAGATCCAACTCCTCCTCATGGTCCCTATCGTAGCCTAACATAAACCTCATGGAGCCTAGATCCAATGATGGAACATAAAACTCTAGATCCGATGGTTGAGATTAAATCTCTAGATCCGACGGTTGAGATTAAATCTCTAGATCCGACGACTGAGATTAAATCTCTAGATCTGACGGATGGGATGAAATCCTAGATCCAACGGTTGGGATGAAACCCTAGATCCGACGGTGGAGATTAAATCCCTAGATCCGACGGTGGAGATTAAAGGAGGCTTAAGCCCAACTCTATAAATAGAGGGCTAAGGCTTGGGCGGCAACAAAATGCTAAGAAGATTAGGGTTTAGGGAGAGTTTTTGGGCGGCAAGATTAGGGTTTAGAACCCTAATGCTTGGGCGGCAACATTAGGGTTTAGAACCCTAATGTTTGGGCGGCGCCCATTGTCCATGAGGTGGGCTGCACAAGAAGAAGAGATTAGCTTCTCGTCTTCCTCTCTTGGCCGGAGCATCCTCTCCTCTTCTCTATCAAGGTTGGCCGGCGGCAACCTTCTTCAAGGTTGGTCGGTAATCCTTTTATTCTCTTTGGGCCGGCGGCAAACATCATGCTTGGAGCTTGATGGTTGGTCCTAGATAAGAGATGAGTTTTGTTTCCATACTTCTTCTTTTTCGGAGTGAGCAAGGAAAGAAGATCATGATCTAGGAGGCTTCAACTTGTGGAGGATCTTCGCCCACACGAAGTCTACAAGGAGGTTAGGACATACGATAGAAGATCGAGAGGTATAAAAGTTTTACAACTTTTATTATTGATCTTTGTATGTTCTTATTAATATGCTAGCTTATGTTCTTTATGTTAGTATGTGTTGATTATACTAGTTTACATTTGTATGTATTTGTATAATCATTGACCCCGAAGATAAACACAAAAACCGGCGATCCGTCCGTCGTCTCTTCCGCGGCTAACTGACTAGAAGAGTTTGGTTGCTTGAATAACTAGTTTGTTCAAGCGATCGCTCAAGTCGTTAGCACGACGATGAATTGGTTGTGCTTAGGAAACTCATCCCATCCGGATTAGTTTTCATTAGTGAAAATTTTAATCCGAGGACATGGGAGCCGATGAGTCTCTCCAAGAAGCATGAGTTACCAACAGAATTCACATATATTGTTTTCATTTCAAGCTAACTTATTGTTGCTTGGAGTAAACAAGTTGGCAGTCGACTGCTGGCTATTGGCAGTTGACTGCTGCTGGCATCAGTCAACTGATGGAGGTCATCAGTCGACTGCCAATCAAACTGCCCACCTCTAGGAGAGTCAAGATAAGTTCTACTTATCTTAGGGAGATGAGGTTCTTTGACCATGAGCTGGAACTGAATGTTGGGGAGCTTCCAAGGCTATAAAAAAAGGGGGGTTTCACCTCTTTTAGGTCATCTAAAGTGCTTACAAAGTGATCCCACAACACCGCTTCTCTATGACAACTCCACGACGCCGAAGCGTTGCCGGAACGCCGATGACACGACCTCCGGCTCAAGATTTATTCATCATCAATATAAGTGATTAACATTGCTGTTGGCATCGATCGACTGATGGAGGTCATCAGTCGACTGCCAGTCAAACTGCCCACCTCGAGGAGAGTCAAGATAAGTTCTACTTATCTTGGAGAGATGAGGTTCTTTGACCATGAGCTGGAACTGAATGTTGGGGAGCTTCCAAGGCTATAAAAGAAGTGGGTTTTTATCCCTTTTAGGTCATCTAAAGTGCTTACAAAGTGATCCCACAACATCGCTTCTCTACGACAACTCTACAACGCCGAAGCGTTGTCGGAATGCCGACAACACGACCTCAAGCTCAAGATTTATTCGTCATCAATATAAGTGATTAACATTTTTCATTTCTATTCAGTGTATTACATTTTTTTATCAAGCTTTTTATCGTAACGAGGTGAGGGGAGATTGTCCCTCTACCTCAATATTTTCATTTTGTAATCGTCGTCTCCTACCTCCAACAAGGAGGAGACTAGTTTTGTGAATTGCCCTCCGTACGCGATCGAGGATTGCAAGAGCCTTGGATTAGCAACCGTTAGGTTGTGAACCAAGTAAAACCAGCTTGTCTCATTTACTTTTTCCGTTGTGCATCTCTTTATTTTTATCGAACCAATCGAAAAAGAAACGAAGTTTTACGTGTGCTATTCAACCCCCCCCTCTAGCGCTCTTACGATTCTACAATTTGTATCAGAGCGGGGGCACTACAATTTGGTGCAACCACCAATCTAGCATCAATTTGTGTTTCTCTTTTCGTATTCATTTTAATTTTCATCTCGTATCATGTTTTTTGTTTCCTTAAGTTTCTATCTCCCGCACTACTAATCCAAGACAAGAGTCTTGGCAACTTGTTTTTCTTGTCGTTTGTGTTTTTGCAAGGTTTTATTTTAAATGGCCCATCCCAAAGGGTTTAGCACCACCCGATCTCCATTTTACAATGGAGATGACTTCCGTTACTGGAAGGGTCAGATGGAGTGCTACTTGAAAACCCAAGTAGAGATATGGATCATGATTCAAATCGGATTCACACTTCCAACAAATGGAAATGGTGAATTCTTGGATTACGATCAGTGGACAAATGCCATGAAACGCCAAGTGAAAGCTGATGCCAAGGCCACACAAATCTTACAATGTGGGCTATCCAAAGAGGAGCTCAACTGCATCATCCCATTCATAAGCACAAAGGACTTGTGGAACAAGCTCATCGAGCTTCACGAAGAAACTGCCGACACCAAGGTATGTAAGAGGGACCTACTTTTAAATAAATTGTTTAACTTAAAAATGCAAGAACACGAGTCAGTCACCTAGCTCCATGCCCGAATTCAAGATATTATGAATGGGCTGCATTCGATTGGACAGAAGGTCAAAAATCGTGACGTGATCAGGTACGCGCTTAATGCATTCCGTAGGACTACCTTGTGGGCATCCATGGTTGATGCCTACAAGGTTTCTAAGGACCTTTCAAAAATTAGGTTAGACGAATTATTTTCCAAATTAGAATTACATGAGAAGTCTAATTCTGCCCCTGTCGAGAAAAGTATCACTTTATTTGCAGGTCTGAAGAAGAAGCGCAGGAGCAAACCACCTCCGGAGGAAGAAGACGAGTACGAGTCGGAGGTGGACAAGGAGATGGAGACCGAACTAGTAAATCTAGTTCGAAAAATGATCAAGAGCAAAAGATGACAAATCAATCAATCCAAGGAGGGTAATTCAAAACAAAGTTCTAACTATAGATGCTATGAGTGCAACAGGTTAGGCCATATCAAATTGGAGTGCCCAAGACTCAAGAACAAGGCACCACAATCCAAGAAGGCACTCAATCCTACGTGGGAGGAATCGTCGGAGGAGGAAGATGAACTCAACAACCTCGTCTTCATGGCCAAGTCTACCGAACCTGAGGAAGAGTCCGACTCCGGATCCGAAGACTAGTTTCAATTCAAGACAAGCCATGGATCCGTATTCGGTTCAAAAGGTTCACTCAAGGTGAGTCGCTCTTTAATTGATACATTGTATTGTGCAATTAAATTCTTAACTAAAAAATTACCTAAGTCCGAGTCCAAGGTCGAGTCCTTAGTTGAGGAGGTCAAACATCTTAAACACAAGGTCTCCCTAACCTCTTCGACTAGTCAAGTTCAAGAGGAGGACTCAACTCGAGTTGAAAAAATTCACTCTTGAAAGGACAAGTCAAAGATCTTAGGCAAACATTGGAAAGGTTCACTTTGGGATCCAAGGGACTTGACCTACTATTTGGATCGCAAAGACCCGTGTACAACAAGGTCGGACTAAGGATTTAGATCAACCACGACTAACAAGTCATATATGTCAATCGTAAACCATAATAGAAAACAAGTCCAAGCATGGGTCCCTAAGACTGCTTTAATTTCACAATTAGGATCTAATAAGTACTGGGTTCCCAAGGACCAAATCCACTATGTGGATAGACTGAATCGATTCAATGGTTCAGGGGGGAGCTAGTACTAAATTTGTTTGTTCTACTACATGTAATTAGTCTTTGCATGTTTAGTTATTTTGTTTTAATTTTTAGAACGGCTAGATAGGGTCACTAACTCGTCAATCTTGACAACATAGTATTAGGACGCGGCGAGATGATAGTATGTTAGGGAAACAAAGTCCTATGTGTCCAAGTTAGATAAGACGTATCTAGCTTGGTGCACTCGACTAAGTTGAACTAGCTGAAGCTACCTCATTGTATCCTTAACTATTTAGACCAAGAAGTAATCTTAAGTGACTCAAGTAATCGATTTGTTGAATTTGTCTTTGTCTAAGGAAGTGGTCGTTGTTCCGATCAAAGAAGGCCTCTATGCCTCACCATGACCTGGAAGCCAATATCTCGAAAAAGTTACTTGACGAGCTAAGGGTTAAATCCAAATCTAACCCAAGGTTGATTAGTTTCAATTCACTAAATCTAAAAAAGTAAAATTGGAGTCATCTCACAGAACACATAAGGATAACATGCTTGACCTTGTAGAAAGAGTGAGATGATTTCTAGAACTAATAACTTTCATCCAACTCTTAAAATCTCAATATCCGATCCAACTACTATATGTGTAAGATCAATGGATGTTGAACAGTGGGTGCTCCCAACACACGACTGGAGACTGACTGAAATTTTCGAAGCTTAGATTCAAAATTCAAGGATCGGTAGCATTCGGAAACAACAAGAAGCTCAAAATCATCGGTTCAAGTGATATTGAGCTAAACTCTAATTTTAAAATTCACAATGTTCTTTTACTCAAAAATTTTAATTTTAATTTAATTAGTGTAAGCAAATTATGTGATAACAACTATAAGGTTACATTCTTAGAAAATGAATGTTCAATTAAAACTAATGATACCTCTAAAAATATACTTAAAGGAACTAGGAATAGCAACATATACACAATTAATTTACTCAACTCCTCATCCAAGTGTCTAATGACACAGCAAGAGGAATCTTGGTTGTGGCACCGACGATTCGGACACTCTCATCCAAGACTCGTACACAAAATGAGTCAGAGTGGCCTAGTCAGAGGTTTACCCAACCTTAACAACTTAGACAATAAAATTTATAATGCGTGTCAACAAGGTAAACAAACTAGGGCACAACATCAACTAACTAACCAAGAAAGAACCAAAAGTGTATTTGAGCTCCTACACTTAGACCTATTTGATTCTCATAGAGCCAAGTCACTAAACGGAAGTCAATTCTATTTAGTCATAGTTGACGACTACTCTAGGTTTACTCGGGTTAGGTTTTTAAAACACAAAAGCAAAACCCTAGAACAACTCACCAACTTATGCAAGTTAATAGAAAATTAAAAGAACCTTAAGGTTAAGAGACTTAGAAGCGATCATGGTGGTGAATTCAAAAACCATAGGTTCATCGACTTCTGTAACCTAAACGGATACCACCATGAGTTCTCCTACCCTAAAACCCCACAACAAAATGGTCTAGTCGAGCGAAAGAATAGAACTCTACAAGAAGCCTCTATAACCATGTTAAACAAGTGCAACCCTCCTAATAGGTTTTGGGCAGAAGTCGTTAGTATGATGTGCTATGTGCAAAATAGAATCCTACTAGCTAAAAGACACCTTAAAACCTCATATGAAATCTATTATGAAAAATTACCTAACATTAAATATTTTAGGGTTTTCGAATGTAGGGTTCACATATTAAATACTAAAGACTACTTAGGAAAATTCACTTCTAAAACAACCACCGGAATTTTCCTAGGGTACTCAACCACAAGTAAAGTCTATAGGGTCTATAACAATGAAACTCTAAAAATTGAAGAAATGATTAATGTGGTATTCGACGAAGAAAATAAACCCACAAAACCCGAAGTAGAACTAGTTAATGAACCATTTAATACTATACCTAAATCTGATCATGAAAATGAGTCTTGTATAAATCCTAACCCAAGTTAGTCTAGGTTACACTCAAATCATCCTATTGATCAAGTAATAGGTGATCCCAACCTAGGGGTTCGAACTAGAGCGTCATATAGAAACCTTAGTCAAATCTCATTAATCTCGAAAATCGAACCCAAATCAATTGAACAAGCTCTTCTTTATCCTGATTGGATTATTTCCATGCAAGAAGAGCTAGCTCAATTCACTAGGAGTGAAGTCTAGGAATTAGTACCCCCACCTAAAGACAAATCGATCATTGGAATAAGGTGGGTATTCAGGAACAAACTCGATGAAAAAGGAGAAATAGTTAGGAATAAGGCAAGATTAGTCGCTAAAAGATTTAGTCAAGTAGAAGGGTTAGATTATGACAAAACCTATGCTCCCATAGCTAGACTGGAATCAATTAGAATGTTGTTGGCCTACACTACACATCGAGGATTCAAATTATTTAAAATGGATGTGAAGTCAGCATTTTTAAATGGTTTTATTAAGGAAAAGGTCTACGTTAGCCAACCACTAGGATTTGAAAGTTTAAACAAATCTGACCATATTTTCAGACTTAAGAAAGCTTTATATGGACTAAAACAAGCTCCTAGAGCTTGGTATGAAAGGCTTTCCATTTATCTCAAGTCAAAAGGGTTCAGTTAAGGCTTAGTAGACTCAACTCTCTTTGCAAAATCCGTAGGTAAAATAAATTTTATTGCCCAAATATACGTAGATGTTATAATCTTTGGAACAACCAACTTAATTTTACTAAATGAGTTCATTTCACTAATGGAAAGTGAATTCGAAATGAACTTAGTAGGAGAATTAACATTTGTTCTAGGCTTACAAATTAAACAAACTAAGGAATTTACCTACATCAACATAAATACGCTAAGGAATTAATTAATAGATTTGGAATGCAAATTGCTAAGGTAATTAATACACGAATGGCTACAAATGTTAATATAGGAGAAGACTTAGATGGAAAACCAATAGACTTAAAATACTATAGGAGCGCGATAGGTAGTCTCTTGTACTTAACTGTGAGTCGACCTGACATACAATTCACAGTGAGTATGTGTGCAAGATTTCAAACTTGTGCTAAGGAGTCACACCTAACATTAGTCAAACACATCCTTAGATATCTAAAGGGTACACTAAACGTAGGAATTTGGTACCCTAGATCTAACGAGTTCCAACTAATCAGCTATTCCAACTTGGATTATGCCGATAGTAAACTCGATAGAAAGAGCACGAGTGGGTGTTGCCAACTCCTCGGCTCGAGTCTAGTGAGTTGGTGCAATAGAAAGCAATACTGTGTTGCCTTATCTACCATCGAAGTCGAATACGTCACGATGGGTGAGTGTGTAGCTCAACTCTTGTGGATGAAGCACACTCTCCAAGACTTTAAGTTAAACTTTAACAACACTAAAATTTACATCGACAACATTAGTTCAATTAATTTAACCAAAAACCCAATCTGTCATTCTAGAACCAAACATATAGATGTCAAACACCACTTCATTCCAGAATGTGTAGCAAATCGGACCATACAACTTGAATACGTGGAGTCTAAATTAAACCTAGTAGACCTATTTACCAAGCCCTTATCCGAAGCAGAGTTTAGTCTTCTTAGATGAAAATTAGGTATTTGCATAATAGAGTAGGACTTAAAACTTATATTTTTGTTATACTCTATTTATTTTTACTTTTCATGCAAAATGGAACTAGCCTAGGGCTTACTCTAGAAAGCATGCACCTATAGATTTAAGGAGCCAATACATCTCACAACACATAGGACTAATGTGTTTGTGTACTTAGCCACATAGATGGGCGTGAGATGTTAGGACCTTACTCCTAGTTCCAGATGTAGATCTAGTGCATCTACATGAAACATGGAGTATAATTATCTAGATTAACCAACTCTAATCAGGACTTATTGATCATTCTATATCGATTAAGTCAAATAGAGTTGATCATACTATATCGATTATTTTCAAAATCTAATAGTAAAACGCTTGGACTTATAACACATAATCACTATGTTTTGAAAAGGTTTTTTCGATAAACCCCCACACTTTTCGATTTATGGCAAAAGGAGGAGAAAATGACCAATCTTAAGGGATCCATTTTTTTTTTTGATAAATTAACTTAAATCTGGACTTAAAACCATCAGGCCAAAGTTAAGTAAGTGATTACTTAACTTAACCTTTTTAATGGCAACAGGGGGAGAAAAAGGCCAAAGTTAAGCGATCAAAAATTAATTTTTGATAACTTAACTTATACATTTAGGCCAATGTTAAGTAATATTTATTACTTAACTTTTTAAGTTGCAACCGTTAAGGGGGAGAGCTAAGATCCTTTCTCAAGTATTCACCTAAGGTCAAGGGGGAGGTTACCTCAAGGGGGAGGACTTGAAAAAGAGTTTTACTCATACTCCTACTTATGCTAACTTACTAAGTTACTCACACTAACTTACTAAGTTATGCATTTATGCTTCTTTCATATTTATGCTTATTTCATATGAATAATAAACTTAATGCAATCTTATGCGTTAATTTTTCCCTTAATTTTGTGTTGGTTTGCTATAAATCAAAAAGGAGGAGATTGTTGGTGCAGTAGGCCCCAGATAATCGAACATCGATTTTGATTATGACAATGACCCAAAGCTAAGGTCATATTATTGTCTAACGAGCTGAACCAGGTGTGCAGGAATGGTTAAACTGAGCTAAAGGTCAGCTACACCCGGAGAATCCCGAGTCAAGAAATCGTGGTGGTCGGGTGACACCGGGAGAACTTGTGAGGAATCCGAAGAACCCAAGTGGAGACTTAAAGCAAAGCTGCAAGTCACAAAAGGACCTAAGGTAAGCTTGTGTGTGAGTGAATGTAAGGTCGGGTCCTCCGTACGGGGACATCCTTAGGCGGTGATCCGACTAAGACTTCCCATGGAAAGTCTAGGTCGAGATTGGATGATATGTGGTCGTCGAATTCACCTGTATTGTTTTTATTTCAAGCTAACTTATTATTGCAGTGGAGTAAACAAGCTGGCAGTCGACTGTTGCTGGCATCAGTCGACTGAAGGTCATCAGTCTACTACTAGTCAAACTGCCCACCTCGAGGAGAGTCAAGATAAGTTCTACTTATCTTGGGGAGATGAGGTTCTTTGACCATGAGTTGGAACTAAATGTTGGGGAGATTCCAAGGCTATAAAAGAAGGGGGGTTTCACCCCTTTTAGGTCATCTAAAGTGCTTACAAAGTGATCCAACAACACTGCTTCTCTACGATAACTCTACAACGTCGAAGAGTTGTCGGAACGCCGATGACATGACCTCAAGCTCAAGATTTATTCGTCATCAGTATAAGTGATTAACATTTTCATTTCTATTTGTTGGTGCAATCAACCTAGGTCACGATTGACCGGACTCGAGTTTGACTCGAGTGATGTTTTGATGTTTGACATGGAAGTTTGACATCGATGTTTAACATTGATGTCTCATAATGTTTTGGGGAGATTGTTGGCACAATCGACCCGAGTCATGATTGACCGGACTCGAGTTTTACTCAAAGGGGATTTTGATGGTTAACTAGAGTTGACCATGTCATGGAAAGTCCAAGTCTTGAGTATTTGACATGTAAAGTCCAACATGGGTTGGCAAGGAAAAGTCCAAGCATGGGTCTTGGCAAGGAAAAGTCCAAGCATGGGTCTTGGCATGGAAAGTCCAACATGGGTTGGCAAGGGAAAGTCTAAGCTTGAGTCTTGGCATTTGAGAAGTCCAAGGGATTTGATATTGGTGGCATAAAGTCCAAGCGGAGTCTTGGCAGTGTAAGTCCAATGTGCCTTGGTGGTGTAGACACCGTTAGCATGACATAGCCGATGGAAGCACCTGAAGGCTAGCGTATGGACGAACAAGTCATGGATGACTTTGAGGGATTCGATAGGCACGAGGCTGACGGAGGTGGCTAGAAGGTTTAGGTCTAGGCTACGGGTGGTCTAGCAAGTATGGGGGCACCATACTTGGGTTAAACCTCATGTTTGAGGTTAAAACCTTATGTTTGAGGTGTGCCAGTCGACTGATGTTATATGGCAGTCGACTGGTATGAGTTAACTAGGGTTTGATCAGGAAGTGTCGAATGACGCCGAGGTGGGCGATCGTTGGTTGAGCAATCGACTGATCGTGTGATCAGTCGACTGGTGCTCGAGAATTCAAGCACAAAATGGAGTAGAGACTCGACTGCAGGGTTAGCAGTGGAGTGAAGGCTCCATCAGTCGCCTGATGGACATGATCAGTCGACTGATGTCCTATCCGTTGGATTTTTCCAGCGTGGATTACACCGTTGTCTCACAGCAACAATGTCATCAATTGACTGATGGTCCCGACCAGTCGACTGATCGGCGATTTCCAGCCCAGGTAGAAGCTTTAAAGAGAACTCGTGAAGGAGGAAATCAACAGCATTTCTTGAGGGCTTTTGGTGCGATTTGCTGCTGCAAATCAGGGTCTCCAAGTGTAATTCAAGCAACCAAAGACAAGCATTCAAAAGAACGATTGTAAAGTAGTTTTCTTTACTTGCATTGTATTTCATTATTGTAATTGCTTGTATCTATTTCTTATTGTTGTAAGAATATTTGTACGAGGTTTCTCCGCCTCCGACAAAGATGCTAGAGGGTGAAGATGGAGTTGGAAGAACAACTAGGTTGGGACATCAACACACCGGTGCCTTACACCCTATATGGACTAGAAGGCTTCAATTCTTGGAAGAGAAGAATTGAAGATTTTATCATGATGAGAGACTTTGAGGAGTGGTCCATCTTAATGGATGGATTTGAATATCTAAGAGGACCAAAAGGTGGCTTCCTCAAAAAGAAGAGATGGAGTGAAGAGCAACTCCAACAATTCGACAAAAACAAGAAGGTAGTCAAATTTATTTTTGATTTGATACCTAATGACTTCTTGTGTAGCCAAGGTGATTGCATAGATGCCAAGGAGATTTGGAGGGAATTAACCAAGCTCCATGAAGACCCATCACCGGCTCAAGAAGAGGAGGCCGAAGATGAATCCTCATCCTCACAAGCGAGTGAGGATTCGGAAGTTGATAGGGAGTCAACCTCCGAATCGGTGGAAGAAGAGGAAAAAGTGGAAGAAGCCTCCACTTCAAGGATTGAGGGGGAGGAGAGACCATCCACACCGGAGCAACCTCAAGAGGAGCCATCCACCTCCGGGAGAGATGAAGAATCCACTCCGACACCCACAAATATCCTAGGTAACTCAAGCAATTTAGGTTTAAATAAAAATCATATAATTTGCTTTGAGTGTAGGGAATCCGGGCAAATAAGAGCAAGTGCCCAAAGAGAGTAAGAAAAGCTCCACCGGCACCTAAAAGTCAAGAAAAGTCAAAAGATGTTGGTTCCCCAACTATCAAAAGCAAGGAGCACATTATATGCTTCAAATGTAGTCAAAGAGGGCATTATAGGAATCAATGCCCTAGGGGGAGCAAAAAGACTCAAGAGGGAGCATCACATGTAGGGGGAGCTTCTAAAGCAATCCCTAAGGTAAAATTAAATAATGCTCCTTCTTTAGTTAATAGACAAAAGCATGCTAGGAATTTCAATTCACTTGCTATTTATCATGAAAATCATGCTAGGAACAATAAATATTTTTGCCTAGGAGCTAAGAATATTCATTTCAATAATAAGGAGAAATTTAGGACTAATGTCCCTAAAGAAATTTATCTAAAGACAAATCTAGGTCAAACAATTCTAGACCTATTCTTTTTAGGGAAACCATTAGGAAGATAGAGGATCACCTAGGTCTTAATCCTAAATGGACTAGGCATATGCCTAGGAAGAACAATGCCCAAAGACCAAACCAAAATTCAAAAATTGGGCAATTAGAGGTTGAAAATCAAGTCTCAAGGTCAAGGCTTGAAAAAATTGAAAAGACCCTTAGGATTATGCAAAATCAAGTTAAGGGGTCAAATGGTCAAAGTTAAGGGTATAGATTTTAAAGTCAACACCTAGGGCCTAAGAGACAAGAGTCAACCAAGGGCAAGAAAAGTTTGGGTCACAAACATAAGCCTAAGGTGGCTTATCATAGTGTTCCATTTGATTATGGAACACAAACTAGGTCTATGAAGACCAAGGTTACTCGGGAAGTCATCCCTAAGGGTAACCAAGGTGTGTGCCTAGTGGCTAGGGTTTCTAAGAAACCTAGGGTGGCCACTAAGAAGGTTACAAGGGGAGTCACCCCAAGAGTTAACCATGGCAAGACCCAAATGACCAAGGCTAACAAGCCTAGAAGGATCATTAGGAAGGTATCTAGGGAGATTATCCCTAAGGAATACCTAGTAAACCCTAGGAGCTCAAATAGGTTTTGGGTTCCTAAGAGCGTGATTGATTCACGCTAGATGGGTTTAGGGTGTGCCAACTTTAAATGGAAGGGCAGTTAACCTAACCATGGTAAAGGTGGCACTTTAGGTAATTTTCAAGGTTATGGATACCTTGAAAATAGATTTGATTTATAATCCTAAAGGATTTTAGGATGTGCCAATATATTTTTAGAATTATGAAAACTCAATTAAATTGGCAAAATTTAGGATTAGAGGTCATAGTGTGCTATTTTGGATTTTTGGCACATTAGGGAGAAAAGCGATAATATGATAAAATACAATTAATTATATCAAATGGCAATTAATACTAAAATTTAGGTATTGTTTTACCTATACATTTTATATGTCATGCCTTGTTTGCCATATAACATGTCATGACATCATGTTTATTTTTATCATTTATATGTCATGATTATGTGTAGGATTAGGTTTAATGTCATGTGTTTTAGATTATATCTTATGTCATGGCATTATGATTATGAGCATGTGTTTATTTATACCATCATTAATGCCATAATCATTCATGCATCTAAATTGATTAAAATTGAGTTAAGGACTTTGGCATGACTTGGAGTCCCATTCATAAGGGAATCAAGTAGGGTTGCCTTAGAAAAATACATGAAACCCTAGATTAGGAGAACAAAACCCACATCTCACATTACATTAACATGTATGTGTATTTATACACCCTAGATACATGTGAGATGCTAGGATATGAGTTAAGTTCAAGGTGCATAGTTTTTGCATCTAGATGAACTAAAACTCATCTATATCATTGGTGGATCATTGGGAAAGCTTTTGTACAAGTCATGTACATTGAGCCCAAGGAATATGATCCAAAATAAGGTTTTCAAAAACATTTTAAAATCATTTTAGAAAACCTTGGTGAAGTCTATCTTTTGATAGCAATCACCATTGATGAAGTTGATACAAAGTAGGGCCAAAACATTAAAAATTTCAATGGTTTTGAACTCTGTGTCAATTTCACTATTTTATGGGTAAAATAATTTTCAAATATTTTTCTCCCATTATATTGGTCATAAGTAATATACGTATGAATTTTCACGATTTTTCGAATTACGTATAATTATTTATGAATTCCCAAAATCCATTTCTGATAACTGAAATTTAGAAATTTCAGTTATCAGTACACTGCTCTTGGTGGCAGTCGACTGATGGAGATGGCAATCAACTGATCTCTGAGAGAGTCGACTACCAGGCTGATTTCAGGAAAAACAAGATTGTTTAGCCCGTGTTCAGCTACGGTAAAGTTCCTTAACCACCCCTAACCCTAGGATATGCTTTGGGAAGCATTATAAAGGGTGAAAATCTATTGGATATGGATTAGGAGAGTTGTTGGGGTGATGTATCAAATTTAAGGTGTTGAAAATTCAATGTTGAATTTCTAACCTTATTTTTGATGGTTTCGAGTTCCTATTGGCTTAGGGACTTCCCAAGGACATTGTTGGTGCAATGGTCAAGGGGGAGCAAGCCTTTAGAGGGAGGTATCCATCATGGGATGATGGATGGTATTTTTCCTCATGAGGAGAAAAAATGAGATTTTGAGATACCCAATTTGGAAATTGAGAGTGTATAGAATTGTCTCTCTTGAGTGATATGGGACTTATCACTAGGAATATGGTAGGCATCCTAGGTATTTTTGAAACAAGGGGGAGATTGTAAGATCTCATTGGATATGAGATATTGGCCTCCTTGGAGAGTTAACCTTTTTGATGTTAGTCAAAAAGGGGGAGAATGTTTTGGGAGAGAATGTTATGAAGAGTATTATCAATTGATGTTATCAATTGTCAATTCGGAGAATTGGGAAGAATGTTTGGGATTACCAATTTGAGATAATTGGTAAGAAGAATTGAGTTAGTATTCTAACTCAAAGATATTTGTTTTTGTCAAACATCAAAAAGGGGAAGATTATTGGTGCAATCGGCCCAGGTCACAATTGACCGGACTCGAGTTTGACTCGAGTGATGTTTTGATGTTTGACATCGATGTTTAACATTGATGTTTGATAATGTTTTGGGAAGATTGTTGGCACAATCGACCCGGGTCATGATTGACCGGACTCAAGTTTTACTCGAGAGAGATTTTGATGGTTGACTAGAGTTGACCATGTCATGGAAAGTCCAAGTCTTGAGTACTTGGCATGTAAAGTCCAACATGGGTTGGCAAGGAAAAGTCCAAGCATGGGTCTTGGCAAGGAAAAGTCCAAGCATGGGTCTTGGCAAGGAAAAGTCCAAGCATGGGTCTTGGCAAGGAAAAGTCCAAGCATGGGTCTTGGCATGGAAAGTCCAACATGGGTTGGCAAGGAAAAGTCCAAGCATGGGTCTTGGCATGGAAAGTCCAACATGGGTTGGCAAAGGAAAGTCTAAGCTTGCGTCTTGGCATTTGAGAAGTCCAAGGGGTTTGATATTGGCGGCGTAAAGTCCAAGCGGAGTCCTGGCAGCGTAAGTCCAATGTGCCTTGGCAGTGTAGACACCGTTAGCATGACATAGCCGATGGAAGCACCTGAAGGCTAGCGTATGGATGAACAAGTCATGGATGACTTGGAGGGATCCGATAGGCGCGAAGCTGATGGAGGTGGCTACAAGGCTTAGGTCTAGGCTACGGGTGGTCTAGCAAGTATAGGGGCACCATACTTGGGTTAAACCTCATGTTTGAGGTTAAAACCTCATGTTTGAGGTGTGTCAGTCGACTGGTGTGAGTCAACTAGGGTTTGTGATCGATTGCGAGGTGGGCGAATGATCGGTTATTCGAGCAATGACTAATCGTGTGATCAATCGACTTGTGCTAGAGAATTCGGGCACAGAATGGAGTCGAGATTCGACTGTGGGGTTAGCAGTCGAGTGAAGGCTCCATCAGTTGACTGATGGACATGATCAATCGACTGATGTCTTATCCATTGGATTTTTCCAGCGTGAATTACACCGTTGTCTCGCAGCAACAGTGTCATCAATCGACTGATCGGCGATTTCCAGCCCATGTAGCAGCTTTAAAGGGAGCTCGTGGAGGAGAAAATCAACAGCGTTTCATGAGGGTTTTTGGGGTGATTTGCTACTTCAAATCAGGGTCTCCAAGTGCAATTCAAGCAACCAAAGATCAAGCATTCAAAAGAGCAATTGTAAAGTAGTTTTCTTTACTTGCATTGTATTTCATTATTGTAATTGCTTGTATCTATTTCTTATTGTTGTAAGAATATTTGTACGAGATTTCTCCACCTCTGACTTGTGTCGAGAAGGAGTATTTGTGATTAGTGGTTGCGTGTGCATCACTAGAGCTCTTTAGAGCTCGATCCGTGGAGTAGGAACCATTCGATTCCGAACTACGTTACATACTTGTGTAATTGCATGTTTGTCCATTTCGTTATTGCTATTATTTCTATTTCTGATGTGCGCTAACGAGATTTTTAGACGAACACAAAACGAATTCCATCTACGCATCCTACGACGCTATTCACCCCCCCTCTAGCGGTCAACATTTCCTCTACACTATTCAGTGTATTACATTTGTTTTTATCGAGCTTTTTACCGTAACGAGGTGAGGGGGATTGTCCCTCTACCTCGATCTTTTCATTTTGTAATCGTCGTCTCCTACCTCCAACAAGGAGGAGACTAGTTTAGTGAATTGCCCTCCGTACGCGATCGATGATTGCAAGAGCCTTGGATTAGCAACCGTTAGGTTGTGAACCAAGTAAAACCAACTTGTCTCATTTACTTTTCCGCTGTGCATCTCTTTATTTTTATCGAACGAATCAAAAAAGAAATGAAGTTTTACGTGCGCTATTCACCCCCTCCCCCTCTAGCTCTCTTATGATCCTACATGTTTTTGAGTGTTTTATTCCCTTAAATCTTGATACCATATTGTATAACATATGTATGATATTTTTTATGGTGTCAAAGGGGGAAAGAGTTAAGGTTTAAGTTAATCATGCTAGGGCATGTGTTAAGGGGGAGTTTTGATATCCATGTTTGATACTCATGCTTTACTTTCCTTAAGTGTTTTTAAATGTTTTACCTAACTTAAACATATTGACACACATCAAAAAGGGGGATATTGTTAGGGCAATCAACCCAAGTATGATCTTGGTTTTGATGTGTGTGTCAAAGAGTTTAAGTTAGGAGGTTATGCTTTTGATGTGTGTGTTCAAGTTGTGCAGGACTTGGTGAATCACACATGAGTTGCTTGATGAAGCATTGGCAAGTTTATCGTCTCATAGCTCGGGTCCTTGAGTCGGTGAAGGACGACACGGGGAGAAGTTGTAAGCTTGATGCATCTGAGGTACCGTTGGACGAGAAGCAAATGCAGTAGAGCCAAAGGAAGCAGACTTCAGGGCAAAATGCGAAGGATGGCACAGGGAGAAGTCATGATCTTGGTGCATCCGAGGGACACAGGCCGAAGGAAGATAGCTTCAATGGGAGACTACATGGGAGATGAGAGTTGAGTGATTGTGACCCGAGACGGGGTAGCTCAATTTAGGTGTACTTGGCCAAATGGCTAAGATCAAGTGTCGAATGCTCAAATATGGTGTTTGAGGTTTTACTCGATGGTTGGATGCTTAAACAACTTGTTGTTTGAGGTTTTACCAAACAATAGTCGATTGATATAGGTATCAGTCGACTTGTACAAATCGACGAGTTAGTTGACTAGTGTAGGCAAGGGTTTGTAGCCTAACAATCGACTACCAAGGGTTGGCAATCGACTAGTCCACCATCAGTCAACTGTTGGTGCAATCGGCCTGATGCAAGTCAAGGGGTTGATTGTTGGCTTAAGGATGAAGCTATGAAGGATCATTTATCGCTTCCAGAAGGTCCAATTACAAGACTTCGAGCAAAGCGTTTCAAGGAAGCATTAAATGGACTAATCGATGAAAATTGGACTGATCATGAGAAAGAAGAGACCAAGATAAGCCCAAGTGTAGATCAAGGCTTAATCCACATAATCGGACCTATCGATCCTTGACTCATCCTTGCATCATCGGTGGAAGAACACTAAATAATTACGAGACTTGCTCATGCATTAAAGACGTATGAAGACTTGAGTTTTGAGGATTTCTAAGTTGTGCATGCTTACATGCAAGCCTTAGTACTTTATTTGTGTTGAGTTTCTAAGTTGTGTGCATGCTTACATGCAAGCCTTGGTACTTTAATTGTTTTGAGTTTCTAAGTTGTGTGCATGCTTACATGCAAGCATGGGTACTCTAATTGTTTGCATGCATTTTGTACTCTTACTTGCTTACTCTCATTATATAAGGGAGGCAAATCCTAACATGGAAGGGGACTCTTGGTGAGAAATATTTGTGTGCTCTTCTTAGTTCTTGAAAGAACTTATGAACTTATCGAGTTTATCCTCGTGGCGTTCAACAACTGAAACTTATCACTTCTGAGTGTGGCGTTTCTTCTCTTTCGTAGTCTTGGTTCGTGTCAATCCTTGGTTATGGGTCAAGGTTCAAACTCTTGTTTTCTAATCCTGGGATTCTAGCCATGTTTGTCTCGAGTTCCATCACAATTGTTGGTGGAGTTCGTATCATCTGGTATCAAAGTTTTGTTTTAAAGGCAAGTGCTAAATCTATCTTTACTTGCTGTTCTATACAAAAAAAAAAGGAACAAAAAAAATTCGTGGTTAAAAAAAAAAGGTAAAAAAAAGAAGAAAATTATGGTACAAAAAAAAAGAAGAAAGTATCAAAAAAAAAGAGAAGTTGTTTGTGCATGTCCAAGTATTATTAAACACTTAGAATTACTTCAAGAGTTCATTATTCATTTTTTTTCTCTTAATATTCACTCTTTTGTTTTTATTCTGTCATTATAAGTTTCGTTTGTTTATCTTGTCTACTCTTTCATTTTCTATTCTACCATCATTAGTTTCGCTTGTTTCTCTTTCATTTTCTCTTCCGTCATCATAAGTTTCGTTTATTTGAATTGCTACGTGATATTCCGATTTGTTCTAAAGTTTGATCAAGAACTAAAGAGATCCTCCAACAAACACAAGTGTGAGTGCCCTACTCTTGAGAGGAAAAAAAAGAAAAACATATACGTGAGGGAGTGCTTTGTGAGGTTTCTTTCATCTTTACAGAAATGTCCAACAACCAGGAAGATAATACAACTGAGCCGACTAGACAACCTCCAAATATGTAAGTGCAAGCATTGATGGGGGAAATAAGGCGGATGATGAGGGTTGAATTAGAAGTTATCCATGAGAGGTTGGATCGAGTCGAAGGGGGGACACCGAGAAGACATGAGCCAAACCATTCTACAGTGCCACAACAGAGGCGTGTTGAGTGGGTTGATGAGGAAGAAGAAGAGAGAGTAGAAGAATTTGGTGAGCAAAACTACAACCAGGGTTGGATTGGATATAGAGGAGATAGAAACAAACGTAGTGAGGATTGGAATTCGGGTGGAAATAGAAGAAATAATGACTTAGGAGGAATAAAGTTGAAGATTCCATCCTTCCAAAAGAAAAATGATCCAAAAGTTTATTTAGAGTGGGAAACAAAGATGGAGATGGTGTTTGAGTGTCATGATTTTTCAGAGCTTAAGAAGGTTAAGCTAGCGGCCATTGAATTCACTGATTATGCTATTGTTTGGTAGGATCAAGTGGTGATGAATCAGAGAAGAAATAGAGAGCAACCTGTGTCCACTTGGGAGGAGATGAAAGTGCTCATGAGAAAAAGGTTTGTACCCAACCATTACTATAGGAGCTTATATCAGTGGCTGTAGAGGTTATCTCAAGGCTCCAAAAGTGTTGATGAGTACTTCAAGGAGATGGAATTGTCCATGATGCGTGCTAATGTCGATGAAGATTGGGAAGGCACCATGGCTAGGTTTTTGCATGGATTACACCCAAAAATTGCTGATATTGTTGAATTGCAGCATTATGTTGAGCTATCGGATATGGTCCACCATGCACTAAAAGTGGAGGAACAACTTAAGTGGAGGGGATTGGCAAAGAAGGGACAACCCATGGCTACCAACAACCCTTAGAGAGCAGCTCCAAGAAGGGACGAGCATCTACAAAACAAGCCAAAGTTTGAACCCTTCAAGAAGCCCAAACCAACAACATCTGTTACTCAAGGTACTATCGAGTCCACTTCTTCTAAATCCCACAAAATCAAGTGCTTTAAATGCCAGGGGCATGGCCACATAGCTAGCCAATGTGTGAACAAAAGGGTAATGGTGATAAATGCCCAAGGAGAGCTTGAGTCAGAAGATGAGGAGGAAGTAGCAGAGGAAGTACCACCAAAAGAGGACAATGATGATGAACAACATGTCGTTGTTGGAGACTTATTGGTAGCTCGACGAGTTCTCAATCTACAAGCTAAGGAGGAAGAAGATAATCAAAGGGAGAACTTATTCCATACTCATTGCTTTGTGAATAATAAGGTTTGCAGCGTTATTATTGATGGAGGAAGTTGCACCAATATGGCAAGAATGGAGTTGGTGGAAAAATTGTCTTTACTGACCCTGAAACATCCATGTCCTTATCGGCTTCAGTGTTTAAATGATTGTGGAGAAATCAAGGTGACAAAGCAATTCTTGGTAGCAATTACTATTGGCAAATATAAAGATCAATTATTGTGTGATGTGGTCCCCACGCATGCATGTCATCTTTTGTTGGGAAGACCTTGGCAGTTTGATCGGAAGGTAATTCACGATGGGTTCACAAATAGGTATTCTTTTACTCAGAAAGGACAACCTATTACGCTTGTACCCTTGACTCCAGACAAGTTATGGAGGATCAACTGAAATTACAAAAGGCAAATGGAAAGAAGAGAGAGATAGAAAATGAAAAAAAAAAGAGAGAAATAGAAAAAGAGAAAAAGAGAGAAAAAGAAATTGAGAAAAAAGAAAAGAATAGTGAAAAAGAAATTGAGAGAAAAGAAAAGAAGAGAGAAATAGAACCAGAGATAAAAGCAAAGAATCGAGAAAAGGGAATTGAGAGAAAAGAAGTTGAGAGAAAGGAAAATAGCTTCTATGCAAAAAAAAAAAAAAAAAAAAAAAAGTGAGATCAAACAAGCTTTGTTTTCAAATAGGGTGTCTCTTATCCTTTTGTATAAGGAGGCACTCTTAAGCACTAATGAGCTTAACAATTCTTTGTCAAGTGTTATTGTTTCTCTTTTACAAGAATTCAAGGATGTCTTTCCTGAAGAGGTTCCACATGGTTTGCCTCCAATGAGTGGAATTGAACACCAAATCGACTTCATACCCAGTGCATCCATCCTAAATCGACTTGCCTATAGAAGCAATCCGGAGGAAACCAAAGAACTTCAAAGGCAAGTTACTGAATTACTTGAAAAAGGATATGTTCAAGAAAGCATGAGCCCATGTGTCATCCCTGCATTACTTATTCCCAAGAAGGATGGTACATGGAGATGTGTGTGGATTGTCAAGCCATCAACAATATAATGGTAAAGTATCGCCACCCAATTCCTAGACTTGATGATATGCTTGATGAATTGCAGGGTTCTTGCATGTTCACAAAAATTGATCTTAGGAGTGGATATCATCAGATTAGGATGAAGGAAGGTGATGAATGGAAGACAGGTTTTAAGACCAAGCATGGCTTATATGAATGGTTAGTAATGCCTTTTGATTTAACTAATGCTCCGAGCGCTTTTATGCATTTAATGAACCATGTTTTGCGTGCTTTCTTAGGACGATTTGTAGTTGTGTATTTCGATGATATTTTGATTTATAACAAAAGCTTAGAAGAACATATCAACCATTTAAGGTCTTTTTTAAGATTGTTGAAAGAAGAAAAGTTTTTTGCTAACCTCCAGAAATGCTCATTTTATACAGAAAGAGTGGTGTTTCTTGGTTTTGTTGTAAGTGCTAAAGGTGTTGAGATGGATGAGGAAAAGGTAAAAGTGATCCAAGAGTGGGCAACACCAACCACAATAAGCCAAGTGATGAGTTTCCATGGATTGGTCAGTTTCTATAGACGGTTTGTTCATAATTTTAGTCATATTGCAGCTCCTCTTATTGAAGTTATCAAGAAAAATAAGTCATTCAAATGGGGAGACGAGCAAGCCAGAGCATTTAACACCTTGAAAGAAAAGCTAAGTTCTGCTCCTTTACTAGTCCTACCAAATTTTTCTAAGACATTTGAAACTGAATGTGATGTTTCTGGTATTGGTATAGGTGTTGTGCTTATGCAGGAAATGAGACCCATTGCTTACTTCAGTGAGAAGTTGAGTGGAGCAGCTCTAAACTATCCCACATATGACAAGGAGATGTATGCATTGGTCAAAGCATTGGAGACATGGTAGCATTATCTTTGGCCAAAAGAATTTGTGATTCACACAGATCATCAATTGTTGGTGCAATCGGCTCAGGTCACGATTGACCAGACTCGAGTAGTGTTTTAATGTTTGACATTGATGTCTGACAAGTGTTGGGAAGATTGTTGGTGCAATCAACCCAAGTCATATTTGATGTTTGACGATGATTTGACCATTGTCATGGGAGAAGTCCAAGTCTTGTGTACTTGGCATGGAAAGTCCAAGCTTGATTCTTGGCATGGAGAAGTCCAAGTCTTGTGTACTTGGCATGGAAAGTCCAAGCTTGAGTCTTGGTATGGAAAGTCCAAGCATGGGTCTTGGCAAGGAAAAGTTCAAGCATGAGTCTTGGCATGGAAAGTCCAACATGGGTTGGCAAGGGAAAAGTCCAAGCTTGAGTCTTGGCAATTGAGAAGTCCAAGGGGAATATTGGCGGCGTAAAGTCCAAGGGTGGAGTCTTAGCAGCATAAGTCCAATGGTTGGCGGCGTAAAGTCCAAGTGGAGTCTTAGCAGCGTAAGTCCAATGTGCCTTGGCAGTGTAGACCACATTAGCATGAAAATAGCTGATGGAAGCACCTGAAGGCTATCGTATGGTTGAACAAGTCATGGATGACTTGGAGGGATCCGATAGACTCGAGACTGACGGAGGTGGCTAGAAGGCTTAGGTCTAGACTAAGGGTGATCTAGCAAGTATGGGGACACCATACTTGGGGTTAAAACCTCATGGATGAAGTTATCAGTCGACTGATATTATGGTCAGTCGACTAGTGTGAGTCAACGGGAATTCAACTATAAACATTGGGCGATGATCGCTAGCTCGAGCTGATCGCTAGTCGTAAATTCGCATGTAAGGTTCCCGAGTTGACTGATAGGGTTTGGCAGTCGAGTGATGACTCAATCAGTCGTCTGATGGGCATGATCAGTCGATTGATGGTCTATCCATTGGACTTATCTGACGTGACAGGTGGGCTATCGATAGTCTCGATCACCGATCGAGCGGCGAATCCAGCTCAAGGAGAAGCTTTAAAGGGAGCTCGTGGAGGAGATTTTTGCCATCAGTTCTTGGATGTCTTTGAGGCGATTTGCTGGTGCAAATCAGGGTCTTCAAGCACGATTCAAGCAATCAACAAGCAAGCATTCCAAAGCAATAGTTGTAAAGTTTTCTTTACGTTGTTTTGTATATTCTTCTTGTATTTGCTTGTTTTACTTTGTATTACTTGTTGTAATTCATTGTACGAGGTTTCTCCACCTCCGACTTATTGTCGAGAAGGAGTTTATTGGATTAGTGGTGTGTGAGTGCATCTCTAGGGCTCTTACGAGCCCAATCCATGGAGTAGGAACCATTCGGTTTCTAACCACGTTATATCATGTTATCTCTTGTGCTTGTATTGTATTTACTTTTGTTATTATATATTCTGCTACGTTAACAAGTATTATAGAGATGAATGCGATCGTAATCCATCGACAGGCAACGATGCTATTCACCCCCCCCCCCCTCTAGCAGCCACCGAGGTCCTAACAATTGGTATCAGAGCTAGGAGCTCTTCAACGAATTAATAATTGGGAGCAAGTGCGCTAGAGGGAAAGATGGAATTTGAAGAACAATTACGATAGGACATCAACACACCGGTGCCTTACAATTTCTATGGACAAGAAGGATTCAACCAATGGAAGGCAAGAATTGAAAACTTCTTGATGATGAGGGACCTTGAGGAGTGGTCTGCCCTAATGGAAGGATTCGAATACCCAAGAGGGCCAAAGGGAGGATATCTCAAGAAGAAGAGATGAACTCAAGATCAACTACAAAAATCTGAAACAAATGATAAGGTAATCGATATGGTAGTTGATTTAATTCCTAATGAATTATTGTCCAAAATAAGTGAATTTAAAGATGCCAAGGATCTATGGAGAAAATTGGAAATGCTTCATGAAAAATCCAAACCGACACAAAAAGAAGTAAGTTCATCATCCTCACAAGAAAGTGAGGATTCGGAGGTTGATAGGTAATCAACATCCGGATCGGAATCAGTGGAAGAGGTAGAAGTAGAAGAAGTCTCCACCTCTAGGATTGAGGGGGAGGAAGTTAGATCACCTTCCACGTCGGAACCAGAGGAAGCCTCAACATCCGAGAGAGATGAAGAAGAACCAACTCCGGCACCGACCACCATTGACCTAGGTAACTCAAGCATTTCGATTAATAATAAAAATCATATAATATGCTTTGAGTGTAGGGAATTTGGGCACTACAAGAGCAAGTGCCCAAAGAAGGTCAAGAAAAATCCTCCGGCATTAAAGTCAAGGAAAAGACCAATGAAGCTGGAGTCCCCACCAAGAAGAGCAAGGAGCACGTGGTCTGATTCAAGTGTCATCAAAAGGGGCACTATAGGAGTCATTACCCAAAGGGAGGGAAGAAGACTCATGAAGGAAGAGCTACACATATAGGGGGAGCTAAGGCAAATCCTAAGGTAACTTCTAATTTTGCTCCTTCCTTAATTAATAGGCAAAAGCATGTTAGGAGTAATCTTGCTATTTATCATAAAGAGCATGCTAGGAATAGGTTTTATTGTTTAGGGGCTAAGAATGTCAACCTTAGGGATAAGGAGAAATTTGGGACTAATGTCCCTAAAAATATTTTACTTAAGGACAAACTTAGATCAAACAATTCTAGACCTATCCTTCCTAGGGAGACCATTAGGAAGATAGAAGATCACCTAGGCATCAATCCTAAATGGATTAGACATATGCCTAGAAATAAAAATATCTCAAGAGTTAATGAAAAATCAAAAATTGAGATATTAGAAAAAGAAAATCAAGTCTTGAGGTCAAGGCTTGAGAAAATGGAAAAGACCCTTAGGAATATACAAAATCAATTTAAGGGGTCAAATGGTCAAAGTCAAGGTTTTAGGAAACAAGAACCATCAAAGGACAAGAAAGGTTTGGGTCACAAACCTAAGCCCAAGGAGACATATCATAATGTTTCATTCGATTATGGAACTCAAGTTAGGTCTAGGAAAGTCAAGGTCAATAAGGAAGTCATCCCTAAGGTTGACCAAGGTAGGTGCCTAGTGGTTAGGGTTTCAAGGAAACCTAGGAAAGCCACTAAGAAGGTTACAAGGGGAGTTACCCTTAGAGTTAACCTAGCCAAGACCCAAATGACCAAGGCTTCTAAGCCTAGGAGGGTATCTAGGGAAGTTATCCCTAGTGAATACCTTGTTAACCCAAGGAGCTCCAATAGGTATTGGGTTCCTAGAAACATGATCGATTCACGCTAAATGGGTTTAGGTGTGTCAACTTTAAATGGATGAGTAGTTAACCTAACCATGGTAAAGGTGGCACCTTAGGTCATTTTCAAGGTCATGGGTACCTTAGAAATGTGTTTTGATTATAATCCTAAAATATTTTAGGATGTGCCAATATAATTTATGGAACTATGAAAAATTGATCAAATTGGCACAACTTAGGTTTAGAGGTCATAGTGTGTCATTTTGGGTTTTTGGCACACTTGGTAGATAAAGTAATAATATGGAAAAATGGGTTTAATAATCACAAATGGCAACAAATATTAAAATTTAGGTATTATATACCTTTACATTTTATTTGTCATGCTTGAATTGTCATATAACATATCATGACATCATATCTACTTTTAATTATATAATATGTCATGATCATGCTTAGGATTAAAGTTTAATATCATGTATGCTTAGATTCCATTTTATGTCATGACATTATGATTACGATCACATGCTTATTTATGTCATCATTAATGCCATAATCATTCATGCATTAATAAAAATTGAGTTAAGGACAATTGACATGACTTGAAGTCCCATGTATAAGGAAATCAAGTAGTGTTGCCTTAGAAAAATGCATGAAACCCTAGTTTAGGATGAACAAAATCCACATCTCACATTACATTGACATGTATGTGTATTGATACACTCTAGATACATGCGAGATGCTATGATATGAGTTAAGTTTAAGGTGCATAGTTTTTGCATCTAGATGGACTCAAACTCATCTAAAATCATGTGATGGATTATTGGGAAAGCTTATGTTCAAGTCATGCACATTGAGCCTAAAGAACATGATCCAATATAAGGTTTTAAAACAATTTGAAAATCCTTGGTGCAATCTATCTTTTGATAGAAGTCACCATTGATGATGTTGATACAAAGTGAGCTCAAATATTGAAGTTTTTCTTCACTTTTGAACTTTGTATCAATTTTACTATTTGATGGGTAAATTATTTTTCCAATATTTTTCACCCATTTTATTTGTTATAAGTATTATACGTATGAATTTTCATGATTTTTCAAATTACATATATTTACTTATGAATTTCTGAAATTTGATTCTGATAATTATCGATCATTGCGCTAATGGCGATCGATGGGTAGGGCAATGCGATTTGACTGGTGATAGAGTCGATCACAAAGCTGATTTTGGGTAAATAAGGTTGTTTAGCCCATGTTTCAGCTATGTTAGGGTTCTCTAACCACTCCTAACCCTAGGATATGCTTTAGAAAGCATTAGAAAGAGTGAAAATCCATTGGATATGGATTTGGAGAGTTGTTAGGGTGATGTATCAATTTTAAGGTGTGGGAAAGTTCAATGTTGAACTTTTAACCTTAATTTTGATGGTTTAGTGTTCCTATAGGCTTAGGGACTTTCCAAGGACATTGTTGGTGCAATGATCAAGGGAGTGCAAACCTTTAGGGGGAGGTATCCATCTTGGGATGATGAATGTTATTTTTCCTCATAAGGGGGAGAAATGGAAATTTGAGATGCCCAATTTGGAAATTGAGAGACTTCATAGGAGTGCCTCTCTTGAGTGATATGGGATTTATCACTAGGAAGATTGTATGCATCCTAGGTGTTTTTGGACCAAGGGGAGATTGTAAGATCTCATTAAGATATGAGACATTGACCTCCTTGGGAGAACCTTTTTGATGTATATCAAAAAGGGGGAGAATGTTAAAATTACCAGTTTGGGAAAATTGGTAAGAGAATTTGAGTTAGAGGCCTAACTCAAGAGTGTTTTTGTCAAACATCAAAAAGGGAAAGATTGTTGGTGCAATTGGCTCAGGTCACGATTGACCAGACTCAAGTTGGACTCGAGTAGTGTTTTGATGTTTGACATTGATGTCTAACATTGATGTCTGACAAGTGTTGGGGAGATTGTTGGTGCAATCGACCCAAGTCATATTTGATATTGGACGATGGTTTGACCATTGTCATGGGAGAAGTCCAAGTCTTGTGTACTTGGCATGGAAAGTCCAAGCTCGAGTCTTGGCATGGAAAGTCCAACATGGGTTGGCAAGGAAAGTCCAAGCATGAGTCTTGGCAAGGAAAAATCCAAGCATGAGTCTTGGCATGGAAAGTCTAACATGGGTTGGCAAGGGAAAAGTCCAAGCTTGAGTCTTGGCAATTGAGAAGTTCAAGGGGAATATTGGCGGCATAAAGTCCAAGGGTGGAGTCTTGGCAGCATAAGTCCAATGGTTGGCGGGTTAAAGTCCAAGCGAAGTCTTGGCAACGTAAGTCCAATATGCCTTGGCTGTGTAGACCACATTAGCATGACAATAGCTGATGGAAGCACCTGAAGGCTAGCGTATGGATAAACAAGTCATGGATGACTTGGAGGGATCTGATAGGCGCGAGGCTGACGGAGATGGCTAGAAGGATTAGGTCTAGGCTAAGGGTGGTCTAGCAAGTATGGGGACACCATACTTGGGGTTAAAACCTCATGGAAGCCAATGGGAGTTCGATGAATTTGATCGCCAAATCATTGGGCAACATCGGCGGTCCGGCGAGCAATGATCGGATCGAAGATCGATCAACTGTTGGTCGGGAATTCGAGCACAAAAGGTTCCCGAGTCGACTGCTACGGTTTGGTAGTCGAGTGATGACTCGATCAGTTGACTGATGGGCATGATCAGTCGACTGATGGTCTATCCGTTGGACTTATCCGACGTGGTTCATGTCGTTGTGAGACAACGGCTACAGGAGCAGTCAACTGATGGTCCCGATCAGTCGTATGCTAGGCGGAATCTAGCTCAAGGAGAAGCTTTAAAGGGAGCTCATGGAGGAGGTTTTCACCATCGGTTCTTGGACGTCTTTGAGACGATTTGCTGGTGCAAATCAGGGTCTTCAAGCACAATTCAACCAATCAACAAGCAAACATTCCAAAGCAATAGTTGTAAAGTTTTCTTTACGTTGTTTTGTATATTCATCTTGTATTTGCTTGTTTTACTTTGTATTACTTGTTGTAATTCATTGTACGAGGTTTCTCCACCTCCGACTTGTTGTCGAGAAGGAGTTTATTGGATTAGTGGTGTGTGAGTGCATCGGTAGGGCTCTTACAAGCCCAATCCGTGGAGTAGGAACCATTCGATTCCGAACCACGTTATATCATGTCGTCTCTTGTGCTTGTGTTTTATTTACTTTTGTTATTATATATTCTACTATGTTAACAAGTGTTGTAGAGACGAACGCGATCGTAATCCATCGACAAGCGACGATGCTATTCACCCCCCCCCTCTAGCGGCCACCGAGGTCCTAACATCAATCACTAAAGCATTTAAAGGGACAACATAAGTTAACTCAATGCCATGATAAATGGGTGGAGTTCATCGAAACCTTTCGTTATGTGATCAAATACAAGTAGGGCCAAGAGAACGTGGTAGTTGATGCATTATCTCAAAGGTATGCTTTACTTTCTGCTTTAGATACGAAGTTACTTAGATTTGAATATATCAAGGATTTATATGCTAATGATGTTGATTTTTTTGATGTGTTTAAAGGATGTGAAAAGGTTGCAATTGGTAAGTTTTATAGGCAGGATGGATTTTTATTTCGTGAAAATAGATTGTGTGTGCCTAGGTGTTCATTGCATGAGTTGCTTACTAAGGAACCCCATGGGGGTGGTTTGATGGGAAATTTTGGTGTTACTAAGACTTTAGGGGTTTTGTAAGATCATTTTTTTTTGCCTTATATGAAGCGTGATGTCTAGAAAATTTGTGAGAAGTGTATCACTTGCAAACAAGCTAAATCAAAGTTGAAACCACATGACTTGTATACACCTTTGCCTATACCTAGTGAATCTTGGATTGATATTTCTATGGACTTTGTTTTGGGACTACCTTGAACTAAGAGGGGGAGAGACTCAGTTTTTGTCATGGTAGATAGGTTTTCCAAAATGGCACATTTCATTCCATGTCATAAAACTGATGATGCCTCACATATAGCTAATTTATTTTTTAGAGAGGTTATTAGGTTGCATGGCATGCATACCATTGTTTCTAATAAGGATGGAAAGTTTTTGAGTTATTTTTGGAAGACTTTATGGGGAAAATTAAGTACTAAATTATTATTCTCTACTACTTGTCATCCCCAAATCGATGGGAAAACTGAAGTTGTCAATCGAACATTATCCTTCTTACTCCGTGCCATCATTAAAAAGAACCTGAAAACATGGGAAGAGTGTCTACCTCATGTTGAATTTGCTTACAACAGAAGTATACATTTTGCGACTAAGTTTTCTCCTTTTGAAGTTGTTTATGGATTCAATCCCTTGTCACCCCTAGATTTGATTCCTTTGCCTTTGAGTGAGCATTTAAACTTAGATGGTAAGCAAAAGGCTAAATTTGTGAAGAGGATCCATGAGCGAGCACAACTGAATATTGAGAGAAGAACCCAACAATATGTTCAACAAGCTAACAAAGGGCACAAGAAAATTGTGTTTGAACCAGAAGAATGGGTCTGGTTGCACCTACGGAAGGAACAATTTCCAGAAAAATGACGTTCTAAACTTCTACTTCAAGGCGATGGACCATTCCAAGTGATTGAGTGTATCAATGATAATGCCTACAAACTTGAGTTCCCATGTGAGTATGGTGCACATTCTACTTTTAACGTTGTTGATTTATCCCCATTTGATGTAGGTAATGATTTGAGGATAAATCCTTTTCAAGAGGGGGAGAATGATGCAAGTCAAGGGGATGATTGTTGGCTTAAGGATGAAGCTATGAAGGATCATTTATCGCTTCCAGAAGGTCAAATTACAAGACTTCGAGCAAAGCATTTCAAGGAAGCATTAAATGGACTAATCGACGAACATTGGACTAATCATGAGAAAGAAGAGACCAAGATAAGCCCAAGTGTAGATCAAGGCCTAATCCACGTAATCGGACTTATCGATCCTTGACTCATCCTTGCATCATCGGTGGAAGAACACTAAATAATTACAGGAACTTGTTCATGCATTAAAGACGTATGAAGACTTGAGTTTTGAGGATTTCTAAGTTGTGCATGCTTACATGCAAGCCTTAGTACTTTATTTGTGTTGAGTTTCTAAGTTGTGTGCATGCTTACATGCAAGCCTTGGTACTTTAATTGTTTTGAGTTTCTAAGTTGTGTGCATGCTTACATGCAAGCATGGGTACTCTAATTGTTTGCATGCATTTTGTACTCTTACTTGCTTACTCCCACTATATAAGGGAGGCAAATCCTAACATGGAAGGGGACTCTTGGTGAGAAATATTTGTGTGCTCTTCTTAGTTCTTGAAAGAACTTCTGAACTTATCAAGTTTATCCACGTGGTGTTCAACAATCGAAACTTATCACTTCTGGGTGTGGTGTTTCTTCTCTTTCATAGTCTTGGTTCGTGCTAATTCTTGGTTATGGGTCAAGGCTCAAACTCTTTTCTTCTAATCCTGGGGTTCTAGCTATCTTTGTCTGGGGTTCCATCACGATTGACTAGACTCGAGTTTGACTCGAGTAGTGTTTTGATATTTGACATTGATGTTTGACAAAAGAGTTGACCGTTGTTTAACAATGGGTTGACTAGATGGTTGACTTGGGGTTGACCATAATAGAGAAGTCCAAGTGGGACACTTGGCAATGGAAAGTCCAAGTCTTGTGTACT
The DNA here is from genome assembly GCA_025175895.1 of Wurfbainia villosa. Lineage (NCBI taxonomy): Eukaryota > Viridiplantae > Streptophyta > Magnoliopsida > Zingiberales > Zingiberaceae > Wurfbainia > Wurfbainia villosa. The sequence goes on from CM046005.1 coordinate 6,977,777, forward strand.
TGGCATGGAAAGTTCAAGCTTGAGTCTTGGCAATTGAAAAGTCCAACATGAGTTGGCATGGAAAGTACAAGCATGGGTCTTGGCAAGGGAAGTCCAAGCTTGAGTCTTGGCAATTGTGAAAGTCCAAGTAATGGGTACTTGGAATTTGGAAAGTCCAAGAGTTGATATTGGCGGCGTAAAGTCCAAGGGTAGAGTCTTGGCAACATAAGTTCAATGGTTGACAGTGTAAAGTTCAAGTGTGTATCTTGGCAATGTAAGTCCAATGTGCCTTAGAAGTGTAGACCACGTTAGCATGACAATAGCCGATGGAAGTACCTGAAGGCTAACGTATGGATGAACAAGTCATGGATGACTTGGAGGGATCTGATAGATGTGAGGCTGATAGAGGTGGCTAGAAGGCTTAGGTCTAGGCTAAGGGTGATCTAGTAAGTATGAGGGCATCATACTTGGGGTTAAACCTCATGTTTGAGATTTATTAGTCGACTGGGATTATGACCAGTGACTGATGGGAGTCGACTATGATCAACTGCGGCCAAATTGCGGTCATAAAAGCAAGGCGCCTCGACTGGTGTCCGAGTCGAGACGATGCCTCGACTGCGGTGGCCACAGACGCAAGGCGCCTCGATCGGTGCCTCGACTGCTTGATTAGTCGACTGACATTGATGGGCAGTCGACTGCTAGTTGAGGTTGTGGGAGAAGAATGCTCAGTAGCCGACTGGTCAGTCGGCTATGGGCTTGGCAGTCGACTGATGGGTAATGGCAGTCGACTATCAGTGTATCCGTTGGCTTGAATGCCGATGTGGATTAAGTCCGTTGTGAGACAACGACACTATTGGCAGTCGACTGGGGCCTTATGGAAGTCTACTGCTAGGTGGAATCCAGTCTGAGTTGCAACTTTAAAAGGAGCTCGAGGAGAGGGATTTTGGCATGATTTCTTGGGCGATTTGGAGCGATTTGCTGGTGCAAATCAGGGTCTTCAAGTGCAGTTCAAGCAATCAAACAAGCAAGCATCCAAAGTAATAGTTGTAAAGTTTTCTTTACATTGTTTTATGCATTTCATTCATATTTACTTGTATATTTCTTGTATTACTTTTTTAATCCTTGTACGAGGTTTCTCCGCCTCCGACTTGTTATCGAGAAGGAGTGTTTTTGATTAGTGGTGGTGCTTGCATTGCAAGGGCTCATTTGAGCCTAACCCGCAGAGTAGGAACCCTAAGGTTCCGAACCATGTTATATTGTCATGTTCATGTGATTGTGTTGTTTGTCTTTGTTCTAGTTTGTGCTTTTATTTTTCGCTACGCACTAATCATTTTATAGAGACAAGCACGAACGAATTCTGTCAATCAACCGAACGCGCCATTCACCCCCTCTAGCGCTCACCAACATTTCTACAATTGGTATCAGAGCTTGGAGTTCTTCTATGGATTAACAACCAGGAGCAAAGCGCTAGAGGAAAGAAGATGGAATTTGAAGAAAAATTGGGATGGGACACCAACACTCCAATCCCGTATGCGTTCTATGGAAAAGAAGGCTTCAATCAATGGAAGACAAGGATTGAAGAATTCATAATGATGAAGGACTTCGAAGATTGGTCCGCCTTGATGGAAGGATTTGTATATCCAAGAAGTTCGAAGGGAGGATTCCTCAAGATAAAGAAATGGACCGAGGAACAACTCCAAAATTTCGAGAGAAATGAGGTAATAAAATTCTTAGGCGATTTAATCCCTAATGATAATTTGTGTAAATTAGGTAAATATAAGGATGCAAAGGAGTTTTGGAGCGAATTGACAAAGCTCCATGAAGGACCATCACCGGCCTCAAGTAAAGAACAATCCCAAGAAGCCGAAGAATGCTCATCGGCTCAAGAGCTTGAGGAATCGGAGGTTGAGAGGTGCTTAACAACCGATGGAGAAGAGGTAGAAGGGGTGGAAGAAGCCTCCACCTCTAGGATTAAGGGGGAGGACATTAGATCATCCTCAATGCCAGAGCAAGAAGAACATGAACCATCTACCTCTGGTCAAGAAGAAGAGGAAGTTCAAAATTCCACCACCACCCTAGGTAACTCAAACACGTGTTAATAATAAAATTCATATAATATATTTTGAGTGTAGGGAAGTCGGACACTACAAAAGCAAGTGTCCGAAAAAGATTAAGAAGACGGCACAAGTCGTGTCAAAGACCAAGGAAACCGATGCCCAAAGACAAAAGATCGAGGAGCATGTCATTTGCTTCAAATGCCATCAAAAGGGGTACTATAGAAGTCAATGCCCTAGGAGAAAAGAAGGAGCATCAAATGTAGGGGGGGCTTCTAAAGCAAACCCTAAGGTAAAATTTAGTAATTCACCTTCAAATTTTCATGTCAAAAAGCATGCTAGGAGCATTCTTGCTATTGTTCATGAAAGGCATACTAGAAATAATAAATTTTATTGCTTATGGACTAAACATGTCGATTTTAAAAATAAGAAGAAATTTGGGACTAATAACCCTAGAAAAATCCTACCTAGGGAAACTATTAAGAAGGTAGAGGACCATTTAGGCATTAATCCCAAGAACCATAGACATATGCCTAGGAAGTCTCATTCCCAAAGGATAAATGAAAAATCAAAATTGGAAAGATTAGAGTTAGAGAACCAAGCCTTGAGGTCAAGGCTTGAAAAACTTGAAAAGACCCTTAGGAAAATGCAAAATCAAATACAATGGTCAAATGGTCAAGATTTAGGATCTAGGAGTCAAAACCTAGGTTCTAGGATGCAAGGCTCATCCAAGGGCAAGAAAAGTTTGAGTCACAAACCTAAGCCCAAGGAGACTTACCACAATGTTTCATTTGACTATGGAACTCAACCTAGGTCTAGGAGCCAAGGTTACTAGGGAAGTCAACCCTAGACTTGACCATGGTAGTGGCTAAGGTTTCAAGGAAACCTAGGGAAGCCACTAAGAAGGTTACAAGTGGAGTCACCCCTAGAGTTAACCTATGCAAGACCACAATGACCAAGGCTACCAAGCCTAGGAGGGTCATTAGGAGGGTATCTAGGGAGGTCATCCCTAAGGAATACCTAGTAAACTCAAATAGCTCAAATAGGTATTGGGTTCCTAAGAGCGTGATCGATTCACGCTAAATAGATTAGGTTGTGTCAACCTTGAATGGATGGGTAGTTAACCTAACCATAGCAAAGTTTGCACTTTAGGTCATGGTGTGCCATTTTGGATTTTGGTACACTTGGGAGATAGGTGATATCATGAAAAAATGAACATAATCCTAACAAATGACAACTAATATTAAAATTTAGGTATTCTTATGCCTTATATTTTATTTGTCATGCTTTGATTATCATATATCATGTCATGACATCATATTTCATCTTTATCATATAAAATGTCATGATCATGCTTAGGGTTATCTTTTAATGTCATGTATGTTTAGATTAAATTTATATGTCATGACATCATGATTATTGGCACATGTTCTTAATTATCCTATCATTTATGCCATAATTATTCATACATTAATTAAAATTGATTTAAGGACTATGACATGATTTGAAGTCTCATGTATAAGGGAATCAAATAGAGTTGCCTTAGAAAATGCATGAGGCCTTAGGTTAGGATGAACAAAACACATATCTCACATCACATTGACATGTGCGTGTTTTCAAATACCCTAGACACATGTGAGATACTAGGAAATAAGTTAAGTTCAAGGTGCATAGTTCTTGAATCTAGATGAACTCAAACTCATCTTATATCATGGATGAATCATTAGGAAAGCTTATGTACAAGTCATGTGCATTAAGCCCATAGACCATGGTTCAATATAAGGTTTTAAAAATATTTTAAAATCATTTTAGAAAACCTTGGCGAAGTCTATCTTTTGATAGCAATCACCATTGATAGAGTTGATAAAAAGTAGGGTCAAAACTTTGAACTTTTCAATGTTTTTGAACTTTGTGTCAATCTCAATATTTTATGGGTATTTTATTTTTTCAATATTTTTCACCTATAGTATTTGGCATAAGTAATGTGTGGTCAAAATTTCACGATTTTTTTAATTTTCTAAAATTACTTATGCATTTCTAAAGATGGTTTGAAAATTCAATTTTAACATAGTTAGAAACCAGTCGAGGTGGTACCTTGACTGGAGCTGCTATCACTTGACTGGAAGCTTTATCAGTCGACTGATGCATAGGGCAGTCAACTGTTAACTGAACTAGTCGACTGCCAATGCTAATTTCGGGTAAATAATGGTTGTTTAGCCATGTTTCAGCTGTGGTATGCTACCCTAACTGCTCTTAGTCTTAGGATATGCTTTAGAAAGTATTGGAAAGGATGAAAATCCATTGGATATGAATTAAAAGAGTTGTTTGGGTGAGTGATGTATCAATTTTAAGGTGTGTGAAAGTTCAAGTTTGAATTTTTGCCCTTAATTTTGATGGTTTAGTATTCCTATAGGCTTAGGGACTCTCCAAGGACATTGTTCGTGCAATGGTCAAGGGAGAGCAAGCCTTTAGGGGAGGTTATCCATCATGGGATAATGGATGTATTCTTCCTCATGAGGGGGAGAATTTTGAGTTTTTAGAGAAGTGAGGATTGTCTCTCTTTAGTGATATGAGACTTATCACTAGGAAGAGTGAAGGTATCCTAAATGTTTTGGGACCAAGGGAGAGATTGTAAGATCTCATTGGGATATGAGACATTGACACCCTTAGGGAGAGCCTTTTTGATATATGTCAAAAAGGGGGAGAATTTGGGAATTCCCAATTTGAAAAATTAGGAGGATTGAATTGAGTTAGTATTCTAACTCAAAGATGTTGATTTTTGTCAAACATAAAAAAGGGGGAGATTGTTGGTGCAATCGGCCCAGGTTACGATTGACCATACTCGAGTTTGACTCGAGTAGTGTTTTAATATTTGACATTGATGTTTGATAAAAGAGTTTACCATTGTTTGATAATGGGTTGACTATATGGTTGACTTGAGGTTGACCATAATGGAGAAGTCCAAGTGGGACAATTGGCAATGGAAAGTTCAATTCTTGTGTACTTGGCATGGAAAGTCCAAGCTTGAGTCTTGGCAATTGGAAAGCCCAACATGAGTTGACATGAAAAGTTCAAGCATGGATCTTAGCAAGGGAAGTCCAAGCTTGAGTCTTGGCAATTGTGAAAGTCTAAGTTATGAGTACTTAGCATTTGGAAAGTCCAAGGGTTGATATTAGCGGCGTAAAGTCCAAGGGTGGAGTCTTAGCAGCATAAGTCCAATGGTTGGCAGCGTGAAGTCCAAGTGTATATCTTGGCAGCGTAAGCCCAATGTGCCTTGGCGGTGTAGACCACATTAGCATGACAATAGCCGATGGAAACACCTGAAGGCTAATGTATGGATGAACAAGTCATGGATGACTTGGAGGGATCTGATAGACATGAGGCTGATGGAGGTGGCTAGAAGACTTAGGTCTAGGCTAAGGGTGGTCTAGCAAGTATGAGGGCATCATACATGGGGTTAAACCTCATGTTTGAGGTTTATCAGTCAACTGGGATTATGACCAGTTGACTGATGGGAGTCGACTACGATCGACTACGATCAAATTACGACCACAGACGCAAGCCGCCTCGATTGGTTTCCTAGTCGAGGCGGCACCTCGACTAGCCTCGACTGTGACGGCCACAGATGCAAGGCACCTCGATCGGCGCCTCGACTGCTTGATTAGTCGACTGACATTGACGAGCAATCGACTGTTGGTCAAGGTTGTGGGAGTAGAACGCTCAGTAGTCAACTGGTCAGTCGGCTATGGGCTTGGCAGTCAACTGATGGGTAATGACAGTCGACTTTCAGTGTATCCATTGGCTTGAATGTCGATGTGGATTACGTCCGTTGTGAGACAATGACACTATTAGCAATCGACTGGGGCTTTATGGCGGTTGATTGCTTGGCGTAATCCAACTCGAGTTGTATCTTTAAAAGGAGATCGAGGAGAGGGATTTTGGCATGATTTCTTAGGCGATTTGAAGCGATTTGCTGGTGCAAATCAGGGTCTTCAAGTGATGTTCAAGCAATCAAATAAGAAAGCATCCAAAGCAATAGTTGTAAAGTTTTCTTTACGTTGTTTTGTTTATTTCATTCATATTTGCTTGTATATTTCTTGTCTTACTTTTGTAATCCTTGTACGAGGTTTCTCTGCCTCCGACTTGTTGTCGAGAATGAGTGTTTTTTATTAGTGGTGGTGTTTACATTGCTAGGGCTCATTTGAGCCCAACCCGTGAAGTAGGAACCCTAAGGTTCTGAACCACGTTATATTGCCCGTGTTCGTGTGATTGTGTTGTTTGTCTTTGTTCTAGTTTATGCTTTTATTTTCCACTGTGCACTAATCATTTTATAGAGACAAGCATGAACGAATTCCGTTAATCAACCGAACGCGCCATTCACCCCGCCCCTTTTAGTGCTCATCGACGTTCCTACATCGACTGCCAAGGAATGATAGTCGACTGTTATAAGTGGACACGAGCACACAACCACCCATGGTCGACTGATCAATCGACTACGCAAGCATCAGTCGACTGCCTAGTGTGTTGTTGGACAATGACGACCGCAATTCAGCTTAGTCAGAAGCTATTGGAGGTGGTCCGTTATAGCGGCAATTGACTATTGGTATGCAGCAGTCGATTGCTGCATGCTCAACGGGAAAAAAGCCCTCTTCTCTTTAAAAAGAGGGCTTGGGAGCCTTGGAGAGGCTAATGCTTTAACTCCAAATCCTATCTTAAGCCTTCCCATGTTCTTCCAAGTGTTTTACTCCTTTCTTCTCTAATTCTACTCTTATTATCTTGTGAGAAGAGGAGTTGGTGTAAGAAGGTTTTCTCCACCTTGTTTGAGCTAAAGGAGAAAAGTTAGTGGAAGGTTGAGGAAGTGATCCACCTAATGGATTGTCGTGGACTAGCTGTAAGAGGTCGTGAACCACATTAAAGGCTTGTGTCTTCTATTGTCTTCCTTACATTTGTTTTAGCTTTAATTGTCTTTGTGTTTGTATCATCATTATTCCGCTGCACTAATAAGAGTGTAGACACTAAGCACGAACGAAATCCATCGAGCGATGATCAAGGATATTCATCCCCCCTTCTAGCCGGGCCATCAATCTCCAACAGGTTGCATGAGGTAGCGGTCGCTCGATGTTGTGGTCGGTTTGGTCCCACGGTCGCGTCTCTACAGTGCACCGAAAATGGCAACAGGCAATGTTGATCTGTTCTATTTTGGGGTTCGTTCTCGAATCGATCCAGTCTCATTGTTCTCTGTATTTTAGTGGTTCGAGTTTTATTTTCTATCGATTTCAGTTGAATGCTTAGGTAGAGTTTTGGTTTGCTATTTGTGCTTTTAGATTTCTTCTTACGGTATGCTCCAATGTATGAAATTTGTTTCCACTATTCTCATAGATTTCATTGTCGATTTTTCCTTGCTTCATGTTGTTTGTTAATGAATTAGGCATTTTACTTTCCTTGTACTTTATCATTGCTACGAGGTAAGTGCCAGTTAATATTGTCTTTTTGTTCAAGCATTAGATAGCACATACTTTTTGATTAATTTTTCCAAAAGGCCAGCTAATTTGGCAGTGTCATGCGCTCCATTGACAAGTGAAGTGCCAGTTTTATCATCAAATTTTGACTGTGCACCAAACTCGCAGCCAAAATACTTGGTTGTGTAAGAGGCTGGTATATGCAAGGCTTTTGCAATGTCAATCATGTTAACAACATTAGTTTTGATACCATTTCCGTGACCTATCTCCATTATCATCTTTGGCATCTTATAACGATAGAAGGCATAATCGTTGTTTGAAGCACCTATATTTTGCAAAGCCATCTTCACTGATGAAGAGACTATAGCACTAATGTCAAGCAATTGAAGTGGTGACTAAATTTCTATTTCCCTTGATGCAGTATGGAGAAGGCACTACAATGAGAAATTCCTTTGAATCGTAGTCTTGGTTTAGGTTACAAGTCTCTTGGAACGGCTCAAGATGCAAATAACCGAATTTGCCTGAAGGGCATATTTACTTTTTTCTGGATGTAGGATAATATTCACCTAGCAACCCAATTGATCCCAAGAAGAGAGAGTCCCTTGTAGACATAAAAGATGCTCTAGGTTTCTCTTATATATGAAAATTTTGATGCAGTAAAAGTTGAACTTAAACCTATTTTAACTTTCTTCAATTAACGTCTTAGTGATTGATACATATGGTTAGATTATTGGATCTACTTTTTTTTGTTAGCTAATATTAATTTTGATCTATTGAAAATTTACTATGAGCAATTCAGGTGCATTGGCTATATTCAAAATATGGTGGGGTATTGGAACACACCTTTGTTGTCAAATTACCATAGCTACTGATTTATGTACACTTATTTAGGAATTAGAGGGTCATATCCATTACTTGTGTCTTGGAATCTTCAATCTTTTTAAGTATGGATTTAGTGTGCTGAAAGCATTTAACACTGTTTATATCTATTATTTTTTCAGGAGAAATCCAACTCAAGCAAGTATATGCTTGGGCAGTTGCCTTCTTTGTGCAATAAGGAAAATTGTTTTTTTGCTTTGTTTTACCTAGCTAGAAAGAGAAGGTTTATGCTCTTTATTTGACTTCTGATCATTAGTTCTACCTTTCAATCACCATATGCTTCTTGATAAATATTAGTATCTTTGTGTCAATTGATACAACCACAATATAAGATTTTAGAGAAGTGCTACATATATAAACTATGATTTTTTTTAGTATGATCTCATATCTTTTCATGCTCTGTGTCAATCGTTATAATTACACAATATAGGATTTTGAAGGATTGCCTACTTTAGTAAAATCATTATTAAGTGAAAGAGAAATTGAAAACTCAAACTGGTGCAGGATAGTTACTTCTTTAGCATTTCATCCAATTATGTTATGCATCTTATTCTACCTATACAACCATTGAAGGTTGTCTAATTCATATGGTGCTTTCACTACAGGGTCTGAGGCAATGTTTATTGATCTTTGTTACTTCTATGATAAATCAGTCCAAATATTTTAACAGCTACTTGACTACACTTTTCTATGTCTTTTAATTCTTACATTATTTACATTTTAGTATACTCTGATTACTTTAGCTATTTGTTGCATCTCACTTTTGTCATTATTGTTCTATCATGTCTTTTACTAGGATACCTTGGCCAGACTGCATTCTTTATAGAAAACCTTACTGAAACTCAGCAGATCTTCTTTTCATCCATTTCGAGTAAGTTAGATTGTATCTTTTAGTGTTATTATGTTTTTTCATGTTAGAAGAACTTAACTTTCTCATTATTTTATAGTTGCAGACCTGTATTTTATATATGTAAACTTGTATTTTCTTATCAAATACTAATTGAATTTATTTAATTTACTCAGTTTCTATGTTAGTATGCATACAATGAAATACTTTAGAGATATCAATCCTTTTAGAAACGAAGTTAAACCATATATGGGTGTGATATGCTTTTATTAATATTTAATTTATTTTATAATTTTCACTGTTATATTTATTATAATATATATTTTTTTATTTTATGTATTTGTATGTGCATATCTTCAAAATACTTCTAAGAGTTGGTCCTGAACTTGATGTACAAGTTCATGATACAAAGTTTGTCAAATAGCTACTAGTTTCAACTAATGTATAAGTTCATGATACAAACTCATTTTTGCTAGTGATGACCTATGGAAGATTGTTTAATATTTTTTAAGCATCCTGTAATTATATTTGTTTACTATATATCATACTAGTTGAAAAAATAGATATAGAAAAATTTAACATTGTATTTATATTGTGAGTTTGTACATTTGAAAATTAATAAAATTAATTTTTATTAGTATTTACATTGTAATTATAGTTGATTAGATGTTAGTAGTTGATATTGCAGTTAATAATAATTAATTAATTACTATACAGGATTTTTATATAAATCAAAATTGTGGTCATTGATTTTGGTATCTAAATTTAGAAATTGATTTTACAATTGGTCTCTAATTTAGAGACCGAAACTCTCAGTCGATTTCTAAATTATAGATCGATTTAAATTTCTATCTCTAAATTTTTTAAAGGTCAATCACAAAATCGGTCTCTAAATTAGAGGTTGAATTTATAATCAGTCTCTAATTTAAAGATCGATTCAAAATTCAGTCTCTAAATTTATAGACCGAAATTAAAATTGATCTCTAGAGTTAGCAATCTCAGTTTTAATGACTGAAAGTTTCAATCTTTAAAACGGTCTCTAATATCTCTAGAGACTGAATTTCAGTTTATAAATCTCTCTAAATTGGGATTTTTTGTAGTTATATGAGGGAGGAAATGTCCACCTATTGGCGAGCCATGCGTATATTTGGGAGGCATTATCGTGAGAGAAGGCTACTGATAAAGGTGCGACATTTGGCCTTATTGGCGGTCATCAATTATGTATGGAAAGACAGGAATCAAAGTTATTTTGGGGAGGGTCGGCTGGATGGTGAGAGAATTTTTAGATGTGTGCAGACTTTGGGGTTTTCTCTAATCTGATATTTTATTAAGGATGAGGGAAGCTTAAGGATCTAACTATGTATTTCTTGATTGTGTTATGGGTATCTTGTTTATAAAAAAAATCTAAATAAACCGAATCAAACTTTCAATTTTGATCGATTTAATCGAACTTTTGCACACCCCTAATGCAAGTGCCATTAACATTGGATTTTGTCCAAATATTATATTTTGTTTTCGAACCATCATTAATAATTGACTAATCTGGGTATTAGATTGAATCATGTCAAGAAATCCCCTTGCCAACTTGCAATTTTGTGTCACCTTAAACTACGAGATTTGAATATTGACAAGCAAAATCAGTCACTTAAGTGTATGACTAATCAAGTTGAAAAAGTCAAGTTCCAACCCCCTATGTCCATAGGTAACTAATAACACATGGAAATATAAATCCATGTGAGAACGTACTTAATAACACTGATAACTTATAAGACATAGAGTGAATACATTGTGGCAAAAAGCAATTTGTTTATCTTCAGCGCTTTTGTCAGCTTATTTCATAGTCAATACGAATGAGGTAAATCACAAAAAAAGCTATGTCTTTTGACCAATTGATCAGAACAACGAAGGATCGATTTGAGTCTAAGAAAGATTATTAGATCTCCATCCAGATTTGATCCTTATTTCATTGTGATAAAATCACACTGTTTTAGCTAATGGGTCATCCCAATGGGGACGACATAAAGTGAATACATAGCTCTAGGTAGCTCTAAGTAAGAAGGCCATCGTACATTCTTAGATGTTCTATCCATTGTGACATAAACATACAATATACAGGGTTACATGATTTTCAAGTTCTTTGTGCTTGACAATTTATTGTCTTAAAATAATAGTTTCACTCAAGTCACAATCCATATTGAATTATCTCATATAATGAATCCTGCAAGTCATCTTACCTTACACACTTAAAACTCACTTTGTTAAATTAAAATTTCTAAATTAAACAAGTTAATAACACAGCAAACCATTGTGATTATCACTGATTATAAGGGAGAAATCAATATTAATTTATGTGACTCTAGTCCATTGAATGCACTAAGCTCTCTGAGCATACTATGCGTTATCTGATTTTTTCATGCTATATATGCCTCTAAACCATTAAGAATAAAGTAGTTTGACTTTGACAAGTCAGTCAACTCACAAGCTCTATGTGCACTATATAAGCAATTGCACATTTAATTGATGCATATATTAGTAAAATAGATAAATTTAACTTAAATTGTATCGTTAAATATATCGAAATGATCTAATCGTACTCGACGACCACATGCGAGTATTGTTTCCCTCGACAATAACACTAAGAATATCCTAAATAGACTTCTTATTGAGTCTCTAATTCTTTAACTCTTAACACTTTTTAACTCCCTTAAAATTAAATTCCTTCTCCGTTATATTTCTCTTGACTATTAAAAATTAATTAACTTGACATTGTCGAGTCATGTCAACTACACTAGCCCCATGTACACTAGCTATATGGTCGTTTTCATGGGAATAATATGGTGGTTAAGATACGACGGTGTTTGGAGATAAGACATGAGTCGATTCCAAAGGAGATCTAATATCTTTTTCTGAATTCAGATGTCTCACACGTATCTTCGTCACCATATTAAGGTCCATAGGATTCTTCATGATTTACTTTCCTCATAATAGTTGTAGGACAGACCGATAAAAATCGTTAGATTGACGATTTCAATCTTTTTGTAGACTAACTATACGAGTCATTGTACATATTAATTACATGGATAAATTTAACTTAAACTCTATTGTTAAACACAACAAAACAATCAAATCGTACCTGACCATATGTGAATATTGTTTCCCTCAACAATAACTTGAATTTTAACGAAACTTCAATATACCGAAAATAGATTTCCCCACTAATTTTTTTTACTCATTTGGATCTAAATTTCATTCCACTCAAATTTCTTAGCTCAATTTTTTTTAAATATATTTTACACTCCGCAAACCTTGAAAATCTCCATCAATTAGCCTCAATATAAATGATTTTGATTACTTTAATTATGTCATTATCTTTCTAGCTACAAAGATGGTAGCTAGTCAATTTTTATCTGCCCTATTTTAAATCATTTGCATAAACTTTATTTCAATTAAATGTTAGTAATTTTTAATACTCCTGATCGCAACTTTAATCAAGTTGTTATCTTATTTTTGCTATTTTATATAATTATAAACTCTAACCTTAATTCTTAATCATAGGCCAAGTCTAAATATAACTCAATTTCCTATATCTTTTGTCCACACCTTTATTCTTTGATGTTCCTCTTTATTTCTGTTTTACTATTTTGATATTTATGCCTTATGAAACTTCTGTGAACATTTCAATCACTTGATTTCAAAAGAACTAGGTTACAAAATAGCCCTACATGTTGAACATCCATATTGTGTTCCATCACTATGATAAAACACTAACCCTTGCCTTTTCAATGTAAGGTTTGTTTCAAAATTGATTTTTATAATAGGTCTTAAGAATGTGTTAGAAGAGAATGAAGTAAAATACATATTTACTTCTACTTATAGAAAATAAATTATACCTATATTGGTGTAGATGATGTATAAATTTTTTAGCACTTCTCTGCTCAGGAATTTCTGCGAACTCTGATTCTATCGAAGGCTCGTAGTCAGGATGAAAGTCACGAGTTGTTAATTTGAACTTTCACCATAGGTTTACAGCGTCGCAATCCAAAGCCCGGTGATGATACCTTATTCTTTTTAACAATGATAGAGACGAACCTCTTGTTCTACTCAATAAGAGGTAAGTGCACAAATCACAAGTATTGCCTACACACACTTGCAATCCCTTCTTATGCACAACCCTTCATCCACTTTCACCTTCCTCACAAGCTTGCACACACTTGCACTTGCTTATCTATCTCTCTCGTCTACACCCTATACTTCACACAAGAAGTATGCTTATATAGTCAAGAGAAAGTAGGAGGTTACTGACATATATTCATGTTAGTGGAGAGGTTACTTTCATGTTAAAGGGGAGTTACCTACATGTAATAATGTTAATGGCTTCATGATCTCAAGGGTCACCTCATTAGCACATTGTAAATGCTCCACATTTAACCTTCACTAGAATAATGGGTGACCCCTCCATTACCTCATGTTGAATGCCCTTAGTGGGCATCCATTACCAATATCTACCACTTACACACGAGGGCATTTAACTTTCGTCATAAGCTCACAACTCAAGTGACCTATCACATCACCATACTAAACTTTCATACAAGATTGGACGTCATGCGACTTGCGAGTACACCTGCAAATAAAAATTACTCTATACACCCGTTAAGATGATAGAGTAGTTATTATTGTATAATATGATACAATCTCATTGCACCCTAGATTCAAGACTAATTACATCCATCGAGCTACTTTCCTCATCGAAAGTATCCCCAGAATATGTTTGACATTATATTCACTAATATGTTTAATCCCTACACGGATAAACATAAAAGATCGGTCAGTGAATGCTAATGATATATTGTCAATTGACCTTCCTTTTCCCAAACTTGAATCTATTAGTCTCAACTCAGCTGCTTTCCTAGACATGTCCCTCATACCTCAATTTATCTTTCGAGCCATCGATAAACATACTAAAGAAGCAAACACTGAATCAGAACTTCAAAAAACAACCGAAAGTAATAAGGGTACAAGAAATCCCACCCAAAGGATTTCAGATCTCACATAGTGGACTCGGGGATATTCATTTACTGTCTTAAGTAATATGGCTCCCACTTTCCCTAATCAATTTATCACACATGGTATGAAACATGTGTCACAGTGTTGTTCCTCATTTCTCATAAGGGCATATATCAGATTCTCTAACACTGTGCAAGTATGAGACTCAGTCTACACATGAGACTACCTAGAGATCTCAAAGTAAGTCTCTCAAAGATAGTATCACAAATCGTAGGTGATATCTGAGATCTCAAACCTAGATACTTACAAGCTACATAGATTTAACTATTCTATGTCGATCATGTCACACATGATCTCATCTTGAACACATATCAGGACAACTTAAGTTCTAGCAGGGTTACTCTCAAAACCTCTTACAGCTAGAAACTGTCTTATCTCGACTCTTGGAGGTGGTTACCCATGTGAGAGAGCAAACTTGTCTTCCTGACATATCTATTATATCACAAAACACATATATAACAAGTGCAATATAATACAATTGGACTATTAATGTACATAAAGTTATATATTATAATAAGCAACAACTTACAATATAAGTTGAGAAATTTAATAAAATATCCAAACCTAATAACTCTTTATGTCCCACAAAGGAGTCTCTTGTGATAGATTTGGTAAAGGGGTCAGCCACCATGCTGTGTTTAAATGTACTTGATAGTCACTTCATTCTTCTCAATGATGTCTCTTACATAATGATATCTGATATCTATATGTTTGGTTCTACTATGAAACTTAGGGTCTCTTGTGTAAGTGATAGCGACCTGATTATCACAATAAATCATTACTGGCCTCCTACTATCTGCTGTAATTTCTAAGTCATTCAATAGTCTTCTAAGTCAAACACTCTCCTGAATTGCTACTGAGCATGCCACAAACTCAGCCTCCATTGTTGATAGAGCAACATAGGTTTGATATGGCCGGCTAGAGGGGGGTGAATAGCCCTCGTACGTTGGACATCGTAAATTGCTCGTCTACAAAACGTTAGCGCAAGCGGAATATACAACTATAAGTAAAGACAAGCAAAATATAAACAAGCAATACAAACACCGAGATATAACGTGGTTCACGGCTACACCGCTAATCCACGGTCCGATTCGTCCACGGTGAATCACTCCGCCAAAACCAATCACTATCGGTCTCTCCTTTGCACAAAGCTAGGTGGAGGTAACCTTTACAACCAAGATCACTCTTCTTACAATAGGATTGAAGTAAAGACAAGTAAGAAGAGTTTAGAGCTTGTGGGGCACTAGGAAGATTGTTTGGAGTATGAGCATTAGCCTCTCAAAGGCTCACACCCTCTCTTTTTATAGAGAGGGCTAACTTCTTCCCGTTTGCCGCCATCACGATCACGCTTGGCCGATCGGCCGTTACTACAACGGCCTCGAACACGCTCGATCCCGACCGCTGTAGTCCAACGGAACTCTTGGCCCGATCGATGGACTCACCACGATCGGCCGCCTCCGTAGTTGATCGCCTGCCGGCCACGAACGGTTCTCGTGGTCGAACCCTTATTGACGGGCCGATCGGCCGCCAAGAATCGATCGATGGTCTTGGCGCGATCGCCCACGATGGCGCGATCGGCCGCTGCACAATCGATCGATCGTATACCTCGAACTCACTGATTCGAGCAATGATCGCCATGACATGGCTGACCGATCGTGTCTGAAACCCATCCAACACTTGGCCAAATGGCCAAGTTTCACCTAAGAGCTACCCCTCCTCGGGTTACAATCGCCACTCATTTCTGAGTCCTCGCCTCGAAGTTCTCTTCGTTCTCGCCACGCCCCTCGGCGATCAGCGACGGCCGCGCAATGCTCCTTCGCGTCTCTTGCCTCGAAGTCTACTTCCTCCGGCTTCACTCCAAGCTTCTCGTCCGGCGGTCCCTGGATGCTCCAAGCGCACGGCTTCCGCAAAGCTATCCTTCACCGACTCAAGGCACGAGTCATGAGATGTGAAACTCGCCACGGCTCCATGTGCGAATTACTAAGTCCTGCACGACTTCAACGCACATATCACATCAACATATCAAACTAACTTAAACCCTTTGCCACACCATCAAAACCATATCACGGCAAGAGATTGCCCTAACAATCTCCCCCTTTTTGATGTGTGGCAATCCGTTTAAGTTAGGTAAAAACATTTGATATAAGTTCTAAGGTAAGAAAGCATGTAAAGATAAACATGATATAACAACATGCAACTCCCCCTTAATCCATGAAACTCTCCATGCAAATTTTCTCCCCTTATCATATATTTCTCCCCCTAAAACATATTTCTCCCCCTAAAGTGATTAACTTAAACATACTTATTTCTCCCCCTTTGACACCATCAAAAAGATTAACACTAAGTTATAAGCTCATGGCATCAAGTATAATGGAGGGAAAAATATGACAAGTTGATTTAAAATTGGGTACCACTTGTTGATGGCATCAAGTATATTTCTACAACTTGTTGTAGGTTTACAAACTGAATTCGGCCTTCAATGTTTTGATTTACAGGCCACCAATGATCGCTATCGATGGCAATGATCGCACAAAGGAATCCAAATTTCTGATTTTCTGGATGAAATTCAGAAATGCATTATAAATTCCAGAAAATTCGAAAAATCATGAAATTTGGGGAACATATTTCTTTTAAGTATATCTATCAATGAAAAATAGTTTTTCATGAAAACTCATTATATTTTCTTGTTTTTGCCAAAAATCCAAACACTTGAAAAACCACTAGTTTTTGAGCATGTTAGTATCCATTTTAGCACCTAGTCTTGCTTTGAATTGTTCCAAAACATGAATACATAGATTTTAGATTAAGAAATTGTTTTGAAAACATATGAAATATCCAACCATGATCTTTGGGCAATATGTATATTTATTAAACATAAGCCTTCCCCATGATTGGTCTATTATTGCTATTTTGATACTTTAAATGACCATCTAAATGCCATAGGTATTAGTGGACATTTGTATCATCCTAATATCTCACCCATGCTAAGTTTGCAATCAAGTTAGCCTATAGTGAGTGTGAGATGTATCCTAGGGGGTATTTGTATATACTTAACCCATATATTCATGCAATTCTATCATGGTTAAGTATCAACCTAACAACCTACATGATCATAATGACATATATCAATCAATTCTACATTATGATCATGAAACTCATGTATCCATCAAATAATAGTCATGCATTAGGTATTATACAATGATAATAAACAAATTATCACCTAAAGCATGATTTAACCCTATTTCTCATGATAACATGCCAAATATCAAAATTATAAATCATGATTTAAAACATACATAGGAATTACATCAATCATCATGATTTAAGCATTATTACCTATTTATGGGTACGTTATCATCACCCAACACTATCTAAAAAATGTTGTCCCGTCATCCTAAGTCAACCAAATTATGATATAGGTCAAGTTCATATGGTTGACTACCCTAGGGTTATTCTAACCCTTAAGGATGGATTTTGGAACCCAAAATAGATTCTTTCCTATTGGGTTCACTAAATATTTCTTGGGGATCCATTTTCTAGCTATTGCTTTCTTTTTATCTTGTCCCCTAGCTATAAGACATTTGTAGGCTTTTTCATTTTTCTTTTCCTTGTAGCCTAGGCCCTTTTTGTTGAAGCTAGCTCTTTGGCTCCCTAAGATCATATTTAAGGTGTTGGAGCCAATAGTGAATTTCTCTAGGGCTTTGGTTAAAAAATCTACCTTTTCCCTTAAGGCCCTATTTTCATTTATACATGCATCATTAACATCCAAAGGCATATAATCATGTGAGCATGCATCATCTAAGCTAGAAGAAATATTATCATTTAAGCATGTCTTTTCTAATTTTTGTTCTAATTCCTTAATTTGTTCAAGCATGCATTTATTTTTCTTCTTTGCCCTAAATAAATCCTTAGTTAAGCTAGAAATCATAGAAACTATTTTACTAGGTGAGAGATTGGTTACCATAGTTTCCATGTCCTCTTCTTCTTCGGATGATGAGGATGTGGAAGCTCCCCCTTCATTTGAGCTCTCCCCATTTGAGCTTGATTCTTCATTTTCGGATGAAGAGCAATCCAAGTCATCAAAGGCCATCAAGGCCAAATTGGTGACAAAGGCATTCTCCTCATCCGATGATGATGAGGAGGATGAGGATGGGTCATCCCAAGTCCTTGCCTTGAGAGCCTTAGCCTTTCCCTTCTCCTTTGTTTTCTTCTCTTCTTCCTTTCTCTTGCTCCCCTTCTTCTTCTTCCTCTTCTCTTCTTTCTTTTTCTTCTCTTCTTTGGTTTTGTTTAGGAGGGGACAATTGTCCCTTATGTGCCCTTCTCCTTGGCAATTATAGCATATGACCTTCCCCCTTGGTCTTCTCATCCTATCATTAGATTTATCAAATCTAAAATTCTTAAATGCACGTCTTACCCTCCTTACCATGTAGGCTTCTTCGGTGCTATCCATGGAGGAGGAGGAAGACGCTTCGTCATCGGAGGAGGAGGGAATTTCCATCTTCTTCTTCCCCTTATTTGCCATCAAGGCTACTCCTCTTGAAGGTTGAATTCTAGGCTCCTCTTGTATTCCTTCAAGCCTAGTTTCGTGGAGTTCCATTGTTGAGAAGAACTCCTCCAAGGTGCTCACTTCTAAATTCTTTGAGATATAGAATGAGTCCACCATGGAGCTCCACTTTGAGGACCGGGGAAAGGCATCTATGGCCTTCATTACCATATCTCGGTTTGATAGCTTCTCACCTACACTTGTTAGTCCATTTAAAATTTCTTTGAATCTAGAATGCAAAGAAATTACCTTTTCTCCCTTTTCTAATTTGATGTTGGATAGTTGGGAGCGGAGGAGATCTCTCCTTGCTAGCTTTGCCTCGGATGTGCCTTCATGAAGCTCAATTAGCTTCTCCCACATCTCCTTGGCGCTTAGGCATTCCCCTATTCGGTTGATCTCTTGTTGAGGGAGCACATTGTAGAGATGGTGCTTGGCTTTGGAGTTTGCAAGGTGCTCCTCTCTTTGCCTCTTGGTCCACCTAGATTTCTCTATTTGCTTCCCTTCTTCATCCCTAGGCAAAACGAAACCGGATTCCATTGTAATCATTATATCAAAATCCGTTTCGAAAAATACCTCCATTCGCTTCTTCCACCAAGCGAATTCTCCTTCAAACTTCGGAGGATGATGTAGTCCGGTGACAAGCAACCTCGGCTCTGATACCACTTGTAGGGGATCGATATGGCCGGCTAGAGGGGGGTGAATAGCCCTCGTACGTTGAACGTCGTAAATTGCTCGTCTACAAAACGTTAGCGCAAGCGGAATATACAACTATAAGTAAAGACAAGCAAAATATAAACAAGCAATACAAACACCGAGATATAACGTGGTTCACGGCTACGCCGCTAATCCACGGTCCGATTCGTCCACGGTGAATCACTCCGCCAAAACCAATCACTATCGGTCTCTCCTTTGCACAAAGCTAGGTGGAGGTAACCTTTACAACCAAGATCACTCTTCTTACAATAGGATTGAAGTAAAGACAAGTAAGAAGAGTTTAGAGCTTGTGGGGCACTAGAAAGATTGTTTGGAGTATGAGCATTAGCCTCTCAAAGGCTCACACCCTCTTTTTATAGAGAGGGCCCGCCATCCCGCCGCTTGATCACTACAACGGCCTCCGAACACGTCGGATCCCCACCGTTGTAGTCCACCGGAACTCTTGGCAATGATCGATGGACCTCACGATCGGCCGCCTCCGTAGTCGATCGCCTGGGCCGGCTACGAACGGTTCCGCGTGGTCGAACCCTTATTGACGATCGGCCGCTGCAGCCGATCGATGGTCTTGGCGCTGATCGCCACGATGGCGGCGATCACGCCACAATCGATCGATCGTATACCAGTCGAACTCACTCGACTCAGAGCAGTCGACTGCCATGACATGGCAGTCGACTGGTGTCGGGAAAACCCATCCGACACTTGGCCAAATGGCCAAGTTTCACCTAAGAGCTACCCTTCCCCGGGTTACAATCGCTCACTCTCATTTCTGAGTCCTCGCCGGTTCTCTTCGTTCGCCACGCCCTCGGCGAAGATCAGGCGCACGGCTCTGCAATGCTCCTTCGCGTCTCTTGCCTCGAAGTCTACTTCCTCCGGCTTCACTCCAAGCTTCTCGTCCGGCGGTCCCTCGGATGCTCCAAGCGCACGGCTTCCGCAAAGCTATCCTTCACCGACTCAAGGCACGAGTCATGAGATGTGAAACTCGCCACGGCTCCATGTGCGAATTACTAAGTCCTGCACGACTTCAACGCACATATCACATCAATATATCAAACTAACTTAAACCCTTTGCCACACCATCAAAACCATATCACGGCAAGAGATTGCCCTAACATCTTGTGTAAGTGATAGCGACCTGATTATCACAATAAATCATTACTGGCCTCCTACTATCTGCTGTAATTTCTAAGTCATTCAATAGTCTTCTAAGTCAAACACTCTCCTGAATTGCTACTGAGCATGCCACAAACTCAGCCTCCATTGTTGATAGAGCAACATAGGTTTGCTTCTTGCTGCTCCAAGAGATAGCCCCGCCATTGAGCAAGAAAGCAAAATCTGATGTTGATTTGCGTTTATCCAGATCGCCTCCCAAGTCGGCATCTGAATATCCCACAAGATGCAAATCACCTCCCCTATAATACGGAGAGAAGTTTGTATAGTTCCTTTAAGATATTGAAAAATCCTTTTCACTGCTTTCTAGTGACCCCTTCTAGGATTTGTTTGATATCTACATACTAGATCGACTGCATAACATATGTCCAGTCATGTACACAATATTGCATACATCAAACTTCCTACTACAATTGAATAGGGTACTTTACTCATTTTCGTTATTTCTTCTTGAGTTTTAGGACATATCATCAAACTAAGACTATCACTTTTAGAGATTGGAGTATCTATGGGATTACAATCACTCATCCCAAAATGCTCAAGAATTTTCTTAATATAAGCTTCTTATGAAAGAGATAGAAATCTTCTCGAGCAATCCCTCTGGATATGTACTCTGAGGATGAACTCAGCTTCACCCATGTCTTTCATGTCGAAAGTGGATAATAATCATGTTTTAATAGTTATCAGATAATCAATGTTGTTCCCAGCCAACATTATGTCATCCATATATAATGACAGAATCAAAAATGAGTTATTAGATATTATCAGATAAACACAATGATCCTCCTTGACCATTGTAAAGCCATAGAATATCACCTGCTCGTGAAATCTTAGGTACCACCACCTGGATGATTGCCTAAGGTCATATATCAATTTTTGAAGTCGACAGACCTTATCCTCTTGACCTACTAGAACGAACCTAGCAGGTTGTTCCATGTAGATCTCCTCATCCAAACTTCCATTAAGGAAGACGATCTTTATATCCATCTGATGTAATTCTAGATCTAAACTCGCGACAATCACTAGAAGTAAACGGATCGAAGTAAACTTGACTACAGGGGAAAAGGTCTCCTCATAGTCAATGCCCTTTGTTTGTGTATAACCCTTGGCTACCAGACGAGCTTTATACCTCTCAATCAATCCATCAGCCTTCTTCTTGATTTTGAGAACCCACTTGTTCCCAATGACCTTTCTACTCTCAGATAAGTCAACTAGCTCCCAGACTTCGTTGATTTCATTGATTCCAT
The DNA here is from genome assembly GCA_025175895.1 of Wurfbainia villosa. Lineage (NCBI taxonomy): Eukaryota > Viridiplantae > Streptophyta > Magnoliopsida > Zingiberales > Zingiberaceae > Wurfbainia > Wurfbainia villosa. The sequence continues at coordinate 6,999,730 of CM046005.1, forward strand.
TTCATCCTGCATGGCTTTTAACTATTGGTCTTTTGCAAAACCCTCAAGGGCCTCTCTCAAAGTCCTCGAATCATCTTCGTCCTCAGAAATCACAATGAGTATCTCATTCTCAATTGAGAAACGACGATGAGGTACATTTCCCCAACCAGTCCGACGAGGAGAGAGAGAATCCTCACCTTGAGATGGACCACTCCCACTAGGACCAAGATCCACTTTAGGGTCTTGTATCCCACCGTTGGGATTAACTGATCCACTAGGCTCCTTCATCTCATAGAAGGTGAAGTCTTGATCGATTTCTCCTCTCTTAAGAAAATCATTCTCGAGAAAAATAGCATCACGAGACTCAATCTCTGTGACTGTGTTGTCCGTATATTCTCCTAGGAACACATATTCTTTGGAGTGTTCAGAAAAACTGATAAAGATATACTTCTTTCCTCGCTAACCTAATTTGTAGTATTTGTGTGAAGAATCATTGACATACGCAGCACAACCCCATGACCTCAAATGACTAAGGACAGAATGCCTCCCTGTCCAAAACTCATATGGGGTGCTGACTACAAACTTCGTTGGAATGCTATTAAAGACATAGGCAATAGTCAATAACGCATCCCCTAAATAGGAGATAGATAAATTGGTCTGCGCCATCATAGACCTCACCATTTCCAAAAGAGTCCTATTCCTTCTCTCGACGACTTCATTTTGTTGAGGAGTAGTAGGAATAATCAGTTGTCTTGTAATACCTTTTTCGAAATAGAGCTCTTTAAATTGCTCAGACAAATACTCAAGCCCACGATCGATTCTAAGAGTTTTCACCCTCAAGTCTAGCTGATTTTCAACCTCGCTAATAAACCTCCTCACTCCAGTGCCTCAAACTTATGCGATATCATGTAGACATAATTGAAACGCGTGTAATCGTCTATAAACATAATAAAATACGTGGCTCCATTTTATGCTCTCACATTCGTGGATCCGCAAATGTCGGAATGAACTAACTGCAATGGAGTTCCAGCTCTCACTACTTTTCCAAATGATTTTCTCTTAGATTGGCCTGCTAGGCAAAACTCACATAAGGGCAATCCGACCTTGGTTAGCTGGCCTAATGCACCACATGCTACTAGCCAGGCCATCCTCTCTTGCCCTATGTGGTCAATTCTACTATGTCATATATTCACATCATCCACTACACTATCAAATGTAAAAGCAATAGGAGACACAGGATAAGACTCATGAAATGAAATCAAATTAAGTGTATAAAGTCTCTCATGGATTGTACTGGAACATATAAGAGCATTGTCATACAAGATGGAAACTTTAGAGTTTCCTATAAAAATATTATATCCTAGACTACAGACAGAAATGAGATTTTACTAAATCTTTAGGCATACAACATATCATGGAGATACAGGACTTGATTATTTTACAGCATCAGCTTGCAAGTGTTAATCCCTCTCACCTCCACGAATGCCCCCATTCCCCACATATAGCCTTCTCACATGATGGCTAATACAGCGAAAATCTACATAAGCACTCCTATCTCGAGTTACATGGTTTGTTGCTCTTGAGTCTACAATCCACAAAGGCGAGGAGTTAGCGAACATCACACTAGAAGACACATAACTCGAACCATGTAAAGAAGAAGGATTTACCTTTCGCTCGCCACCCTCATGTGCGAAATGCCCAAGCTTACCACATACGTAGTATCGGACTTTGCTCTTCACAAGCTCCTTCTTCTTGCTTTTATGTCTATTCTCATTTGTTTTTGGCTTTTTCTTGCTATGAGCCTTGGTCTTCTTCTCATGTTTGTGCCACTTGAGCTTGGTGTTGGTGCAATCGGCCCAGGTCACGATTGACCAGGACTCGAGCTTGACTCGAGAGATATTTTGATGTTCGACAAAAACATATGACAATGTGATTGTCATGGAAAAGTCCAAGTCTTGAGTACTTTGCATGGAAAGTCCAAGTGGGACACTTGGCATTTGGAAAGTTCAAGTCTTGAGTACTTGGCAAGGAAAAGTCCAAACATGGGTCTTGGCATGGAAAGTCCAACATGGGTTGGCAAGGGAAAGTCCAAGCTTGAGTCTTGACATTTGAGAAGTCCAAGGGATTTGATATTTGCGGCGTAAAGTCCAAGCGGGAGTCTTGGCAGCATAAGTCCAATGGTTAGCGGCGTAAAGTCCAAGCAGAGTCTTGGCGGCGTAAGTCCAATGTGCCTTGGTGGTGTAGAAACCATTAGCATGACATAGCCGATGGAAGCACCTGAAGGCTAGCGAGATGGATGAACAAGTCATGGATGACTTGGAGGGATTCGAGAGGTGTGAGGCTGATGGAGGTGGCTAGAAGGCTTAGGTCTAGGCTAAGGGTGGTCTAGCAAGTATGGGGGAACCATACTTGGGCTAAAACCTCATGTTTGAGGTGTGCCAGTCGACTGGTGAGAGTCAACTAGGGTTTGATCGAATCGGCCTAGCAATGATCGCTAGAGGAAGGCGATCGTGATCGTAGAGCGATCGTGATCGTGTGATCAGTCGACTGGTGCTTGGGTTTTGGAGCACAAAATGGAGTCTCACTTGACCACTGTGGTCAGCAGTCGAGTGATGGCTTGATTAGTCGACTGATGATGGATTCGTTGGATTTTCCCAGCGTGGATGTAGTCGTTGTCTCACGACAACAGTGGCATCAGTCGACTGATGGTCCCAAGCAGTCGACTGATCGACGTTTCCAACACAGATTGAATCTTTAAATGGAGCTCGTGAAGGAGGAAAAAGCCATGGTTTCTTGAGGGCTTTTGGGGTGATTTTCTATTGCAAATCAGGATCTCCAAGTGCAATCCAAGCTACCAAGCGATCAAGCATTCAAAGAGCAATTGTAAAATAGTTTTCTTTACTTGCTTTGTATTTCATTGTTGTAATTGCTTGTATCTATTTCTTATTGTTGTAAGAATAGTTTGTAAGTGGTTTCTTCGCCTCTGACTTGTGTCGAGAAGGAGTAGTTGTGATTAGTGATTGAATTGGCGTCGCAAGAGCTCTTTAGAGCTCGATCCATGGAGTAGGAACCGTTTGGTTCCGAACCATGTTATATTCTTGTGTCCTTGTTTGATTGTCTATTTCGTTATTATTATTATTATCTATATTCCACTGCGCTAACGAAGTTTGTAGACGAACACACGAAGGAATTCCATCATGCACTAGCTCGACGCTATTCAACGATCCCCAACAAATGGTATCAGAGCGAGGCTGATCTTTAAAGTTTAACAACTAAGGGAGCACACTAGAGGGTGAAGATGGAGTTGGAAGAACAATTGGGATGGGATATCAACACCCCAATTCCCTATGCCTTCTATGGATGAGAAGGCTTCAATTCTTGAAAGACAAGAATTGAAAACTTTTTAATGATGAGAGACCTTGAGGAGTGGTCCATTTTGATGGAAGGATTCGAATATCCAAAAGGACCAAAGGGTGGCTTCCTCAAGAAGAAGAAATGGAGTGAAGATCAACTCCAAAGATTTGAGAAAAACAAGAAGGTAATCAATTTCATTTTTGATTTAATTCCTAATGACTTCTTGTGTAGCCTAGGTGAGTGCATGGATGCCAAGGAGCTATGGAGCGATTTGGCCAAGCTTCATGAAAATTCATCATCAATCCAAGAAGAAGAAGAAGAAGAAGAGGAGTGCTCATCCTCTCAAGCTCAAGCAAGTACATCGTCATCTAAAGAGCTTGAGGATTCGGAAGTTGATAGGGAATCAATTTCCGGATCGGTGGAAGAAGTGGAAGAAGCCTCCACTTCAAGGATTGAGGGGGAGGAGAGACCATCCACACCGGAACCGGAGAAAAATCAAGGAGAAGCCTCAACCTCCGGGAGGGATGAGGAACCCACTCCGATCACCACCACAAATACCCTAGGTAACTCAAGCAATTTAGTTTTAAATAAAAATCATATAATTTTCTTTGAGTGTAGGGAAAGTGGGAATTACAAGAGCAAATGCCCAAAGAGAGTAAGAAAAGCTCCACCGGCACCAAAAGTTAAGGATGTCGGTCCCCCAACAACCTAAAGCAAGGAGCAAGTGATTTGCTTCAAATATCGACAACCGAGACACTACCAGAATCAATGCCCAAAGGGGGAGAAGAAGACTCAAAGGGGAGCATCACAAGTAGGGGGAGCTAAGGCTAATCCTAAGGTATATTTTAATAATACACCTTCTAAATTTAAAAGTCAAAAGCATGCTAAGAATTTTAATTTTTTTGCAATTCATCATGAAAAGCATGTTAGAGATAAATATTTTTGTTTAGGATCTAAAAGTGTCCACTTAGGAAATAAGGAGAAATTTGGAACTAATGTCCCTAGAAAAACCTTACCTAAGAGCACCTAGGCTTTAACCCTAAATGGACTAGGCATATGCCTAGGAAGAACCATACCCAAGGATTAAATCAAAATTTTAAAATTGGGCAATTAGAGGCTGAAAATCAAGCCTTGAGGTCAAGGCTTGAGAAACTTGAGAAGACCCTTAAGAATATACAAAATCAATTTAAAGGGTCAAATGATCAAAAGTCTAGGTCTAAAAGTCAAAGTCAACACCTAAGACCTAAGAGACAAAAGTCAACCAAGGGCAAGCAATGTTTGAGTCACAAACCTAAGCCTAAGGTGGCTTATCATAGTGTTCCATTTGATTATGGAACACAAACTCGATCTAGGAAGACCAAGGTCAATAGGGAAGTCATCCCTGGAGTTGACCATGGTGTGTGCCCAGTGGCTAGGGTTTCAAGGAAACCTAGGGAAACCACTAAGAAGGTTGCAAGGGGAGTTACCCCTAGAGTCAACCTAGGTAAGACCACAATGACCAAGGCTAACAAGCCTAGAAGGGTCATTAGGAGGGTATCTAGGGAGGTTATCCCTAAGGAATACCTAGTAAACTCTAGGAGCTCAAATAGGTTTTGGGTTCCTAAGAGCGTGATTGATTCACGCTAGATGAGTTTAGGGTGTGCCAACCTTGATTGGATGGGTAGTTAACTCAACCATGGCAAAGGTGGCACTTTAGGTAATTTTCAAGGTTATGGATATCTTGAAAATATTTTTGATCTATGATCCTAAAAGATTTTAGGATGTTCCAATATATTTTTAGGATTATGAAAAATCAATTGAATTGGCACAATTTAGGATTATAGTCATAGTGTGGTATTTTGGATTTTTGGCACACTAGGGAGAAAAGTAGTATTATGGTAAAATATACTTAATTATATCAAATGATAATTAATATTAAAATTTAGGTATTATTATACCTATATATTTTATATGTCATGCTTTGTTTGTCATATAACATGTCATGACATCATGCTTATTTTTAATCATTTAAAATGTCATGATCATGTTTAGGGTTAGGTTTAATGTCATGTGTTTTTAGATTACATCATATGCCACGACATCATGATCATTGGCCATGCTTAATTATTACTATTATTTATGTCATGATCATTCATGCATTTAATTTGATTTAAATTGATTTAAGGATAATGGCATGACTTGGAGTCTCATTTATAAAGGAATCAAGTAGTGTTGCCTTAGAGAATGCATGAAACCCTAGATTAGGATGAACAAAACTCACATCTCACATCACATTGACATGTATGTGTATTTATACACCCTAGATACATGTGATATGCTAGGATATGAGTTAAGTTCAAGGTGCATAGTTTTTGCATCTAGATGAACCTAAACTCATCTTATATAAGTGGTGGATCATTGGGAAAGCTTGTGTACAAGTCATGTACATTGAGCCCAAAGAATATGATCCAAAATAAGGTTTTGAAAACATTTTAAAACCTTGGTGCAGTCTATCTTTTGATAGCAATCACCATTGATGAGATTGATACAAAGTGAGCTAAAACTTTGAAGTTTTTATTCACTTTTGGATTTTGTATCAATTTCAATATTTTATGGGTAAAATATTTTTCTATCATTTTTCACCCATTGTATTGACTATAAGTATTATACATATGAAATTTCATGATTTTTTGAATTACGTATAATTATTTATGATTTTCTGAATTTCATTTCGATAATCAAATTGATATTTTGATCAATGTCGACGCCTAGGTGGCATAACTAATGGGTGGCAATGATCGGTAGCCAGAGAGTCATCATCAATGCTGATTTCGGAAAAATAAGGTTGTTTAGCCCGTGTTCAGCTATGGTAAAGGTCCCTAACCACTCCTAACCCTAGGATATGCTTTGGGAAGCATTAGAAAGGGTGAAAATTTATTGGATATGGATTAGGAGAGTTATTTAGGGTTTGTATCAAATTTAAGGTGTGGAGAGTTCATGTTTGAACTTTGAACCTTATTTTTGATGGTTTAGAGTTCTTATTGGCTTAGGGACTTCCCAAGGACATTGTTGGTGCAATGGTCAAGGGGGAGCAAGCCTTTAGGAGGAGGTATCCATCATGGGATGATGGATGGTATTTTTCCTCATGGGAAGGAAAAATGAGATTTTGAGATACCCAATTTGGAAATTGGGAGAGTGTATAGGATTGCCTCTCTTGAGTGATATGAGATTTATCACTAGGAAGATGGTAGGCATCCTAGGTATGTTTGGACCAAGGGGGAGATTGTAAGATCTCATTGGATATGAGACATTGACCTCCTTGGAGAGAACCTTTTTGATGTTAGTCAAAAAGGGGGAGAATGTTTTGGGGGAGAATTTATTGAGAGAATGACATCAATTGGGAAAATTGATGGGGATGATTGGTTTGAGTTAGTTGGTCTAACTCAATGGTTTGTTTGGTTTTTGTCAAACATAAAAAAGGGGGAGATTGTTGGTGCAATCGGCCCAGGTCACAATTGACCAGGACTCGAGCTTGACTCGAGAGATGTTTTGATGTTCGACAAAAACATATGACAATGGGATTGTCATGGGAAAGTCCAAGTCTTGAGTACTTGGCATGGAAAGTCCAAGTGGGACACTTGGCATTTGGAAAGTCCAAGTCTTGAGTACTTGGCAAGGAAAAGTCCAAGCATGGGTCTTGGCATGGAAAGTCCAACATGGGTTGGCAAGGGAAAGTCCAAGCTTGAGTCTTGTCATTTAAGAAGTCCAAGGGGTTTGATATTGGCGGCGTAAAGTCCAAGCATGAGTCTTGGCAGCATAAGTCCAATGGTTGGTGGCGTAAAGTCCAAGCGGAGTCTTGGCGGCGTAAGTCCAATGTGCCTTGGCGGTGTAGACACCATTAGCATGACATAGCCGATGGAAGCACTTGAAGGCTAGTGCGATGGATGAACAAGTCATGGATGACTTGGAGGGATTCGAGAGGCGTGAGACTGATGAAGATGGCTAGAAGGCTTAGGTCTAGGCTAAGGGTGGTCTAGCAAGTATGGGGGAACCATACTTGGGCTAAAACCTCATGTTTTCGTGAGAGTCAACTAGGGTTTGATGTGAGGAGAATCGGTTTAGCAAGCCGATCGCGGAGGAAGGCAGTCAACTGATCGACCGAGTAGTCGACTGATCGTGTGATCAGTCGACTGGTGCTCGGGTTTTGGAGTACAGAATGGAGTCTCACTCGACCACTACGGTCAGCAGTCGAGTGATGGCTTGATCAGTCGATTGATGGTCATATTCAGTCGATTGATGATGGATCTGTTGGATTTTTCTAGCGTGGATCTAGCCGTTGTCTCAAGACAACAGTGGCATCAGTCGACTGATAGTCCCGAGCAGTCGATTGATCGGCATTTTTCAGCACAGGTTGAAGCTTTAAATGGAAGTCGTGAAAAAGGAAAAAGCCATGATTTCTTGAGGGCTTTTGGGGCGATTTGCTACTACAAATCAGTGTCTCCAAGTGCAATCCAAGCTACCAAGCGATCAAGCATTCAAAGAGCATTTGTAAAGTAGTTTTCTTTACTTGCATTGTATTTCATTATTGTAATTACTTGTATCTATTTCTTATTGTTGTAAGAATAGCTTGTAAGGGGTTTTTCCGCCTCCGACTTGTGTCGAGAAGGAGTAGTTGTGATTAGTGATTGCATTGGCATCGCTAGAGCTCTTTAGAGCTCGATTCCTGGAGTAGGAACCGTTCGGTTCCGAACCACTTTATATTCTTGTGTGATTGTCTATTTCGTTATTATTATTATTATCTATATTCCGCTGCGCTAACAAAGTTTGTAGACAACACACGAAGGAATTTCATCATGCACTAGCTCGATGCTATTCACCCCCCCCCCTCTAGCGTTCCAACGATCCCCAACACTTGGTACCTCGGGAGACTTTACTTGACTCCGCAATGTTAGCATGACCTGAAGCAGACTTGGTCACCTCCTGTTGCTTCTCCTCGAGCTCGCAGTGCCTACTCACATCTATTAAAGTACAAATACTTTCTATATGTGTGAGATATGTCTTAACAACATCCCAGGAGTCAAGCAATGACTGGATCACTCTCAGTACCTGAAGCTCATTCGACATTGACTTCCTCATATTCTTCAAAGAGGCAATCATACTCGACATATGCATTAAATTTTGCTTTATAATATGATCGGACCTCTTTTTATAAGTTACAAACTTATATGTCAGCATCCTCAACTTAGGAGCTGAAAGGGTGTCATATTGCTCTTTAAGAGCATGCCAGATTGACAAAGTAGGATATTATTCATAAATCGGGATTAGCTCAACATACATGCTACTAAAAAGAATTATCCTAGCTTGGATACCCTTCTTTTTTCATGCACGATACACTTCTTGATCCCATCTCGCTTGAGCCATGGTACCCTCCCAGGGTCCACCATCTCATGCTTAAGAACCTCCCTGAGTTCTTGCTCCTTGAAGACAAACTGAACATTCCGGTGCCAAATCTCATAATTATTATCGTTTAGCTTGTCTCCCTTCACGAGATCTAGTATGACACTCTTTGTCACAACCATTTATCTGTCACACAAATAAAGAGACGTAAGTGACTATGGATGCATAATATCTCAACATTTGCGTACCCTACAAATCATCAAAACACAAAATGACATGAATATAAATTCTAAGAAGAGCGTATGAATCAACAAAAACCTTACACCACAACTCAAAATTGTATATCACCATTCAAATTAAGATGCGGTACACAAATAGTTACATTATACTCTCAAGGCTAACTTACGTGTCGTCGTGAGAATCTACGCACCGCTATACACTAGCAGCGTATTCGGTAACCCTATGCGCCACCGAAATGGTCCGCACATCTCAGAGTCAGATCTTTTCATCTTTCTCGAGTGACTCAACACTGGTTGAGTCAATTCCGAAAATCCTTCTCGACTTTCAGATCAGATTTTGAATAATCTCAAAATCTAACTCGGTTTTAAACAATCTGCATAGCACCTCTGTGTGCCGAGAAACTCAGTCCAATATGAGTTTCTTTACTCGTGTCAAGCACTTGAGATCCTCAATGACCTCAAAACCCTAAGATCTTGCTCGTGCCAAGCTCTCGCGAGTGTTGTCGACCACTTTGCCGACTGCATAAAGCACTTCTGAGCACCATAATCTAAGCCACGAGCACCATAGGCATTGGTTGAGAAACTATAATGTTTCCCTGAGTAGACCATGTCATGGTCGAGCACCATAAGCTCTGGCTGAGCACCACTTGTGCTTGCCTAGCACATAGTGTTCTGACCGAGAACCTAGTGCTCTAGTCGAACACCTCTTGTGCAAACCGAGCACCAATCGCACAACCGAGTACCTCTGCACATGACCAAGCACCATGAGTGCAGCCGAGCACCTTTGCATTCTACCGAGCACCATGTGCGCAATCGATCACCTCTACGTGCGGGCGAGCACCCATGACCAGTCGACTGCTTCTTCCTAGTAGTCGATTGTCGAGCACTGCCTTATCCCAAGCACCACACGCATAGTCGAGCATCAACAGTGCACCATCACTATTTCTCCTACTGTGTCGAGCGTCAGGACTCCTTTATTCACACGGTTGTTGTTGCGCACCTGAGCACCAACAGTGCTCCACCATCGTTTCTCCTACTATGCTTGGGCGTGCTCGAGAACCAACAGTGCACCACCACTATTTCTCTCAGGTGAATCGGAACACTGTTCATCATCTTCGACAAAAATTGTGATCCGCGATTAAAAAGTCATTTCTTGAGTTTTAACTCAAGAATTTGTTGAATGATCTTACATTCAATCTGGCTCTGATACCAATGTTGGAAGAGGATGAAGTAGAACACATATTTACTTCTACTTGCGGAAATTAAATTATACCTCGGTTGGTGTAGATAATGCACAAATTCTCCAGTACTTCTCTGCTAGGGAATTTTTGTGAACTCTGATCCTATCGAAGGCTCACAATCAGGATGAAAGTCACGAGTTATTAATTCGAACTTTCACCATAAGTTCACAATGTTGCAATTCAAAGCTCGGTGATGATACCTTGTTCTTCTCAACAAGTATAGAGACAAACCTCTTGTTCTACTTAACAAGAGATAAGTGCACAAATCACAAATATTGCCTACACGCACACTTGCAATCCCTTCTTATGCACAACCCTTCATCCACTCTCACCTTCCTCATAAGCTTGCACACACTTGCACTTGCTTATCTATATCTCCCTTCCACACCCTATACTTCACACAAGAAGTATGCTTATATAGTCAAGAGGAATGAGAGATTACTAACATGTATTCATGTTAGTGGAGAGATTACTTTCATGTTAGAGGGGAGTTACCTACATGTAATAATGTTAGTGGCTTCATGAGATCAAGGGTCACCTCATTAGCACATTGTAAATGCTCCATAGTGGGCATTTAACCTTCATTAGGATAATCGGTGACCTTTCCATTACCCCATGTTGAATGCCCTTAATGGGCATCCCTTACCAACAAAATGATTTTAAGGTAAAAGGTGAATCCCCTAAAGTTTTATTTATATATATGACAAAGATGTGTATTTTAATTGAAAGTTTTCAACATAATAAATCCATCCTCGAGTAAGTCATAAATAATGCTCCTCTAGAAGATTTATTGATAACGCAGATATTATAAATCAGGGTAAAGAATTTCTTAACTATAACATAAGAGTGTTGTTGATACCTGTTAGTATGTGATTAGTAATAATTAGACAATTATTTCTTAAGTGACTAAATAATATAGCCAACATGTAGTGTTAGTTCCTGCCCATGTAGGGGCAGGAAGTTGTGCCCACATGGGGCATGGGATAGTGGGTTCCCCATTATTTCACCTCCTAATCTCCACTATTCTTCCTATAAATTTCCTTCCTTGAGAAGAAGGAATGGTATGATGCATTGTTGGCTATCAGATAAGTGTTGGAAGGCTGCTACATATTTCAGAGCATAAGAAATGGTGAGGTTTCTTGTGTGTGAATACTGCGAGAAGGCAGCAAATTCTCGTGTTAAGTGCTTTGTGTGAAGGCAAACGCCATAGAGTAATGAGAACTCTTCTCTTGTTGAGTCGAATAAGAGATCATCATCATCACCAAGCTTAAGGTTGTGACGTTGTGGAGATTATGGTGAAAGTTTGAACTAACCTTCGTGACTTTCATCCCGGTTGTGAGATCCAGGAGTTGCAGAGATCCAGCAGTTCCCGGTGATTCTACATCTACATTCCGTGAGGTATACTTTAATTTCTACAAAGATTTTATATGTGTTAAGATCAAGTATACTTGACATTGGTATCAGAGCCAAGTTGAATGAAAAATCGAGTTCGTGTTCAACATTCTTGAGTTAAAACATAAGAAAAGGCTATTACACGGAACACAGTTCTCGTCGAAGACGATGAACAATTTTCCGTGTCACCCGAGAACAATAAAAGACAGTGGTAGTGCACTGTTGGTGATCGACTAGCATGCAGTGCTTAGTTGCACATTCAGTACTCGACAATCGACTGTTTCATGGTCCTCGACAACACATAGGGTGCTCGACAGTGTGCGAGACGCTCGATCGCACGAGGAGTTGCTTGGTAGGGTGCGCAGGTGGTCGGCAGCACACGTAAGTGCTCGTCTACATGCCTAGTACCCGGTCACCCACAAAGGTTCTCACCAGCCCACGTAGGTGCTCGACGGTGCACAGGGTGCTCAGCTAAGGGATTGGTGCTTGGTCGCACACAGAGGCTTTTGGCTAAAGCAATAGGTACTCATCCAGAGGACGAAGTGGTTGGCAAAAGCATATGGTGCTCGGCTAGCACTATTAGTGCTCGACCAGAGCACTAGGTGCTCGACTAGAGCACAAGGTGGTCGGGCAGAGCTTGTGGTGCTCGGTCATGACGTGTTGTACTCGAAGAGAACACTGTGACTGCTCGGCTAAAGCAAGAGGTACTTGGCTAGAGCATGAAGTGGTTGGCAAAAGCATATGGTGCTCGGCTAGCACTGTTGATGCTCGAGCAGAGCAGTAAGTGCTCACCCACAACACTGTGGGGCTTGGGTTTTGCCTTGTGGAACTCAGAAGTGTTTTTTGAAGTCGGCAAAGTGGTCGATGACACTTGCGAGAGCTTAGCACATGTACGGCCCTAGGTTCTTGAGTTCGCTAAGATTCTCGAGAGCTTAACACGAGTAGAAGTACTTGAGATACACAAAGGTGCAATGCAAAGTGTTCAAAACTGAGTGAGATTTTGAAGTTATTCAAAATCTGATATGAAGGTTGAGAAGGATTTTAAGATATGACTCAACTTAAGTCGAGGGTCTCGGAGACGATGAAGAGGTTTGACTCGGAGATATATGGACCATTTCAGTAGCGCGTAGGCTTACCGAAAGCGCTGCCATTGAATGGCGGAGCATAGACTTTCTTGACGGTATATAGGTTGGCCTTGAGAGTATAACATGACTAATTGTGTATTGCATCTTAATTTGAATGGTGAGAAGCAATTCTACATTGTGGTGTATAGTGTCTGTTGATTCATATGCTCATCTTAGAATTTGGATTTGAGTCATTTTGAGCTTTGATGATTGGTAATGACACAAGTGAGATGGGATCAGGATATGTATCATGCATGGAAGAAGAAGGATGGCCAAGCTAGGGTAATTCTTCTTAGTAACATGCATGATGAGCTAATCTCAATTTATGAACATTATCCTACTGCAATATCGGTCTGGCAAGCTCTGAGAGAGAAATATGGCTCCTCTTCAGCTCCTAAATTGAGGATACTGACATATAAATTTATTACTTATTATTGGTGCAGTCAGCCCATGTCACAATTGACCGAACTCGAGTTTGACTCGAGTAGTGTTTTGATGTTTGACATTGATGTTCGATAAAATGTATGACAATATGATTGTCATGGGAAAGTCCAAGTCTTGAGTACTTGGCATGGAAAGTCCATGTGGAACACTTGGCAATGGGAAAGCTCAAGTCATGGGTACTTGGCATAGAAAGTCCAAGCATGGGTCTTGGTAAGGGAAAGTCCAACATGCAAGCTTGAGTCTTAGCAAATGGAAAGTCCAACATGGGTTGGCATGGAAAGTCCAAGCATGGGTCTTAGCAAGGGAAAGTCCAAGCTTGAGTCTTGACAAATGGAAAGTCCAACATGGGTTGGCAAGGAAAGTCCAAGGTTTGATATTAGCATCGTAAAGTCCAAGGGTGGAGTCTTGGCAGCATAAGTTCAATGGTTGGCGACGTAAAGTCCAAGCGGGAGTCTTTGCAGCATAAGCCCAATGTGCCTTGGCGGTATAGACTAACTTAGCATGACAATAGCCGATGAAAGCACCTAAAGTCTAACATATGGATGAACAAGTCATGGATGACTTGAAGGGATCCGATAGGTGTGAGGCTGACGGAGGTGGCTAGAAGGCTTAAGTCTAGGCTAAGGGTGGTCTAGCAAGTATGAGGGCATCATACTTGGGGCTAAATCTCATGTTTGAGGTTATCAGTCGACTGTGACTTTAGACCAGTCGATTGGTCAAGTGTTTTGACACTTGACAACTAAGTTGACTCTTGGCAGTCGATTGGGATTATGGTCACCGAATCGATCACAATCGTGTTCAATTGCGTGAAATGGCCTAGCATAATCGCCAAAGATTGACAATGATCGATGGCTTGAGAAGTCAACTGTCATGGATGACAGTCGACTGCTAGTCAAGGTTACGGGAGCAAAATGCTCGGTAGTCGACTGGTCAGTTGGTTATGACCCTAGCAGTCGACTACTGGGTTATGGCAGTCGACTGTCAGTGTAACCATTGGCTTGGATGTCGACATGGATTAAGTCATTGTCTCACAATGGTACTATTGGCAATCAACTGGGGCTTTATGATAGTCGATTGCCAGGCACAAAATCAGCCCGATGAAGGTTATAAAAGCAACTTGGATGGGAGGATTTGGCAACGATTTTCTTGGGCGATTTGGAGGGGATTTGTTGCTACAATCCAAACCTTCAAGGCTAGTCTAAGGCGATCAACAAGCAAGCATTCAAAGCAAAGTGTTGTAAAGTTTTCTTTACTTGTCTTTGTATTTACTTTGTAACATCTAAACTTGACATTAAATCGATAGGCAAAATTGGTGTTAGAATATGATATTATTTATATGGTGAGTAAATACGTAACTATTTATTAGTGGTGAGTGCATCACTAAAGCTCGTTGAGCTCAACCCGTGGAGTAGGAACCCAAAGGTTCTGAACTATGTTATATCATTTGTGTTGTGATTGTGTTTGTCATCTTTCATTATTGTTATTATTATTTCCACTGCGTTAACAAGTGTTGTAGAGACAAACGCAAACAAAATCCATCGACGTACGACATGCTATTCACCCCCCCCCTCTAGCGACGTCCAATTCCCAATAAGTTGTATTAGAGCGAGGCCGCTCTTCATTTGGACTAATCGCCAAGAGAGCACCGCTAGAGGGTGAAGAAGAAGATGGAGTTTGAAGAAAGACTAGGATGGGACACTTCGGTCCCGTATGCACTCTATGGATGAGAATGCTTCAATTCATGGAAGGGAAGGATTGAAGACTTCATCATGATGAGGGACTTTGAAGAATGGGCCATTTTGATGGAAGGATTTAATTATCCAAGAGGGCCAAAGGGAGGTTTCCTCAAAATGAATAATTGGATCGGGGAACAACTCCAAGAATTTAAGAAAAATACAAAAGTAATAAAATTCTTGGTTGATTTAATCCCTAATGACATTTTGTACAAGGTAGGGGATTACATGGATGCCAAGGCGCTATG
Organism: Wurfbainia villosa; assembly: GCA_025175895.1. Classification (NCBI taxonomy): domain Eukaryota; kingdom Viridiplantae; phylum Streptophyta; class Magnoliopsida; order Zingiberales; family Zingiberaceae; genus Wurfbainia; species Wurfbainia villosa. The sequence goes on from CM046005.1 coordinate 7,014,860, forward strand.
AAGCAAGTTGGCAAGATTCCATGAGGAGCCTCACTCGGCTGTTTGAGTATTGAGAATACAATCAAAGTCCCATATTGGTAAGACATGGAAAAGATCATGTGCTTATAAGATGAAAAGATATCTTCATTGGGATGAGGCCTTTTGGTTGAAGTCCAAAAATAAAACCATGAGGGCTTAGGCTCAAAGTGGACAATATCATACCATTATGGAGATATATGATTCTTATAAGCACTAACAGAAGAGGAATGCTCATCGGCTCCATCGAAGGAGGCCAAAGAAGCAAGTTCATCTTCCTCACAAGAAAGTGAGGAGTCAGAAGTTGAGAAGGAGTCAACTTCTGAATCGGTGGAAGAGGAAGAATTGGAGGAAGCCTCCACCTCTAGGATTGAGGGGGAGGAGAGACCATCCACTCCGGAACAAGAGCAAAATCAAGAAGAACCATCAACATCCGGAAGAGATGAAGAAGCCCAAACTACCACCATTGACCTAGGTAACTCAAGCACATTAATTCAAAATAAAAATCATATTATGTGTTTTGAGTGTAGGGAATATGGGCACTATAAGAGCAAGTGCCCTAACAAGGTTAAGAAGGTTTCGCCGGCACCAAAAGTCAACAAAAATTCAAAGGATGCCGGAGTCCCCACTAGTAAGAGCAAGGAGCACGTGGTGTGCTTTAAGTGTCATCAAAGGGGACACTACCGAAGTCAATGCCCTATAGGGAGAAAGCAAACCAAAGGGCAAGGAGAAGCTACACATGTAGGGGAGCCTCTAAGGCAAACCCTAAGGTATATTTTAGCAATGCACCCTCTAGTTTTAATGTTAAAAAACATGCTTTTAATTCACTTGATATTACTCATGAAAAGCATGCTAGTAAAAATAGGCTTTATTGCTTAGGAGCTAAACATGTCAACTTTAGAAATAAGGAGAAATTTGAGACTAATGTCCCTAGAAAAAATCTACCTAAGGAGTGTATTAGAAAGATAGAGAACCATCTAGGCTTTAACTCCAAGAATTCTAGACATATGCCTAGAAAGAACAAATCAATTCAAAGAAATAATGGGTCCACTAAATTAGAAAATTTGGAGTTTCAAAATCAAGCCTTGAGGTCAAGGCTTGAGAAGTTGGAGAAGACTCTTAGGAAGATGCAAAATTCAATTAAAGGGTCAAATAGTCAAAGTCTAGGGTCTAAGAGTCAAGACCTAGGGTTTAGGAGGCAAGGTCTACCCAAGGGCAAGAAAGGTTTGAGGAGATCTATCATAGTGTTCTATTCGATTATGAAACACAACCTAGGTCTAGGAAGGCCAAGATTACTAGGGAAGTTATCCCTAAGGGTAACCAAGGTGTATGCCTAGTGTCTAAGGTTTCAAGGAAATCTAGGGAAGCCACTAAGAAGGTTACAAAGGGAGTCATCCCTAGAGTTAACCTAGACATGACCTAAATGACCAAGGCTACCAAGCCTAGGAGGGTATCTAGGGAGGTCATCCCTAAGGAATACCTAGTAAACCCAAGGAGCTTCAATAGGTTTTGGGTTCTTAGGAGCACGATAGATTCACTCTAAATGGGTTAGGGTGTGCCAACTTTAAATGAATGGGTAGTTAACCTAACTATGGTAAAGGTGACACTTTAGGATATTTTCAAGGTTATGGGTACCTTGGAAATAGGTTTGAATGTAAATCCTAAAGGTTTTTAAGATGTGCCAATATATTTTGAGAAGTTTGAAAAATTAATCAAATTGGCACAATTTAGGTCTTAGAGTCATAGTGTGTCGTTTTGGGTTTTTGGCACACTTGGGGGATTAGTAGTAATATGACAAAATGGAATTAATCATAACAAATGACAATCAGTATTAAAATTTAGGTATTGTTATACCTATACCTTTTATTTGCCATGTTTTATTTGTCATATATCAGGTCATGACATCATATTTATTTTTATCATTTATATGTCATGGTCATGCTTAGGTCTATGTCATGTATATTTAGATTTAATCATATGTTATGACATCATGATCATTGACCATGCTTATTTATGTTATATTTATGTCATGATCATTCATGCATTTAAGGTAATTAAAATTGATTTAAGGACTATGGCATGACTTGAAGTCCCATGTATAAGGGAATCAAGTAGTGTTGTCTTAGAGAATGCATGAGACCTTAGATTAGGATGAACAAAATTCACATCTCACATCAAATTGACTTGTGTGTGTATTGATACACCCTAGACACATGTGAGATGCTAGGAAATGAGTTAAGTTCAAGGTGCATAGTTCTTGCATCTAGATGAACTCAAACTCATCTAATACTATGGTGGATCATGGGGAAAGCTAATATGCAAGTCATGTGCGTTGAGCCCATTGATCATGATCCAATATAGGTTTTCAAAAACATTTTAAAATCATTTTAGAAAACCTTAGTGAAGTATATCTTTTGATAGGAATCACCATTGAGAGAGTTGATACTCAATGGTTTTGAACTGTGTCAATCTCATTATTTTATGGGTATTTTATTTTTCAAATATTTTTCACCCATAATGATTGTTATAAGTAGTATACATATGAAGTTTCAAGATTTTTCAAAATACGTATATTTACTTATATATTTTCGAAACTCAATTTTTGAATCTGATTTCTACAAACTGCAGAAATCAGTCGACTGCCATGGACGGCAGTCGACTGACATCAACAACAGTCAACTGGTGACTGTAATAGTTGACTTTCAGGCTTGATTTCGAGTAAACAAGGTTTTTTTAGCTCGATTTCAGCTATGTTAGGCTACCCTAACTGCTCCTAACCTTAGGATATGCTTTGGAAAGCATTAGAAAGGGTGAAAATCTATTGGATATGAATTAAGAGAGTTGTTTAGGGTGTGTATCAATTTTAAGGCGTGTGAAAGTTTAAAGTTGAACTTTTAACCTTAATTTTGATGGTTTAGTGTTTCTATAGGCTTAGGGACTCTCCAAGGACATTGTTGGTGCAATGGTCAAAGGGGAGCAAGTCTTTAAGGGGAGGTATCTATCATGGGATGATGGATGTGTTCTTCCTCATGAGGGGGAGAAATTTAGAGAAATGGGAATGTGAGATGCCCAATTTGGAAATTGGGAGAGTTTGTAGGATTGCCTCTCTTGAGTGATATGAGACTTATCACTATGAAGAGAGAAGACATCCTAAGTGTTTTTGGACCAAGGGGGAGATTGTAAGATCTCATTGGATATGAGACATTGACCTCCTTGGGGAGAACCTTTTTGATGTATGTCAAAAAGGGAGAGAATTAACGGAATTACCAATTTGGGAGAATTGGTAAGGAGATTTGAGTTAGGCGGCCTAACTCAAAGGTGTTTGTGTTTTTTATCAAACATCAAAAAGGGGAAGATTGTTGGTGCAATCAGCCCATATCACGATTGATCGGACTCGAGTTTGACTCGAGTAGTGTTTTGATGTTTGACATTGATGTTTGATATTGATGTTCGACAAAATGTATGATAATGTGATTTCCATGGGAAAGTCCAAGTCTTGAGTACTTGGCATGGAAAGTTCAAGTGGGACACTTGGCAATGGGAAAGTCCAAGTCATGGGTACTTGTCATGGAAAGTCTAAGCATAGGTCTTGGCAAAGGAAAGTCCAAGCTTGAGTCTTGGAAAATAGAAAGTCCAATATGGGTTTGAATGGAAAGCCCAAGCATGAGTCTTGGCAAGGGATAGTCCAAGCTTGAGTCTTGACAAATGGAAAGTCCAACATGGGTTAACAAGAAAAGTCCAAGGTTTGATATTGGTGGCGTAAAGTCCAAGGGTGGAGTCTTGGCAGCATAAGTCCAATGGTTGACGGCGTAAACTCCAAGCAAGAGTTTTGGCAGCGTAAGCTCAATATGCCTTGGCGGTATAGACCAACTTAGCATGACAATAGTCGATGGAAGCAACTGAAGGCTAGCGTATGGATGACTTGGAGGGATCCGATAGGCGTGAGGCTGACGGAGGTAGCTAGAAAGCTTAGGTCTAGGCTAAGGGTGGTCTAGCAAGTATGAGGGCATCATACTTGGGGCTAAACCTCATGTTTGAGGTTATCAATCGACTGAGGCTTTGGACCAGTCGATTGGTCAAGTGTTTTGACATTTGATAGTCGAGTAGACTCTTGGCAATCGATTGGGATTGTGGCCAATCAAACTGATTAGAGTCGACATATGTTCGACTGCAGGAAATGGCCTGACAGTCGACTGTCAACATTGGGCAGTCGACTAATGGCTGGCAGTCAACTATTGGTCGGGGTTACAGGAGTAGAATGCTCGGTAGCCAACTGGTTAATCAGATATGACCCTAGCAGTCGACTGTTGGGTTATTGCAGTCGACTACCAGTGTAACTGTTGGCTTGGATGCCGACATGGATTAAGCTGTTGTCTCACAACGATACTGTTGGTAGTCGACTAGGGCTTTATGGAAGTTGACTGTCAGACACGAAATCAGCCCGACGATGGTTATAAAAGCAGCTCGGATGGGAGGATTTGGCAACGATTTTCTTGGGTGATTTGAAGGGGATTTGCTGCTTTAATCTAAACCTTCAAGGCTAGTCCAAGGAGTTCAATAAGCAAGAATTCAAAGCAAAGTGTTGTAAAATTTTCTTTACTTGTCTTTCGTATTTACTTTGTATTTGCTTGTATTTCGTATTACTATTGTAATCATTTGTACGAGGTTTCTCCGCCTCCGGATTGTTCCGAGAAGGAGTATTTATTAGTGGTGAGTGCATCACTAGAGCTCATCGAGCTCAACCCGTGGAGTAGGAACCCTAAGGTTCTAAACCACGTTATATCACTTGTGTTGTGATTATGTTTGTCGTCTTTCATTATTGTTATTATTATTTCCACTGCATTAACAAGTGTTGTAGAGACGAATGCGATCAAAATCCATCGACGTATGACACGCTATTCACCCCCCCCCTCTAGCGACGTCCAATTCCCAACACTTATCAGAAGAGGTCCGATCATACTATGAAGCAGCATTTAATGCACATGTCGAGTATGCTTGTCTCTTTAATGAATATGGGTGAGTCACTATCGAATGAGCTTCAGGTACTGGGTGTGATCCAGTCATTGCCTGACTCTTGGGAGGTAGTTAAGACCTATCTCATGCACACAGAAAGTATTCGTACTTTCTCGAATGTGAGTAGGCACTGCGAGCTCGAGGAGGAGCGACAGAAGTTGACCAAGTCTGCTTCGGGTCATGTTAACTTTGCGGAGTCGAGTAAGTACTCCTAGGGACTCAAGCGCAAGTGACACAAGCATGAAAAGAAGACTAAGGGTCCTAGCAAGAAGAAGCTAAAGACAGTTAAAAAGAGACAAAAAAAAAGGAAGAAGGAGCTCGTAAAGAGCAAAGTCTGATGCTAAGTATATGATAAGCTTGGGCATTTCGAACACGAGTGTGGCGAGCGAAAGGTAAATCCTTCTTCTTTACATGGTTCGAGTTATGTGTCATCTACTATGATGTTTGCTAACTCATCTCCTTTATGGATTATAGACTCAAGAGCAACATACCATGCAACTCGAGATAGGAGTGCTATGTAGATTTTCATCGTATTTGTCCACATGAGAGAAAGTTTTATGTGGGGAACGGAGCATATGTGGAGGTGAGAGGAATTGACACTTGCAAGCTGACGCTACAAAGTAATCAAGTCCTATATCTCCATAATGTGTTGTATGCTTTGGAGATTAGACAAAATCTCATTTCTGTACATAGTCAAGACCAGTTAGGATATAATGTTTGTATAGAAAACTCTAATATTTCTATCTCATATGACAATACTCTTATATGTTCCAGTATAATCCATGAGGGAGTTTATGTACTAGATTTGATTTCATTTCATGGATCTTATCCTACGTCTCCTATTGTCTTTACATCTGATAATGTAGTGGATGATGTGAGTGTATGACATAGTAGCCTTGGCCACATAAAGCAATAGAGGATAGACCGGTTAGCATCATGTGGTGCGTTAGGCCAGCTAACCAAGGTCGAGTTGCCCTTATGTGAGTTTTGCCTAGTAGGCAAATCCAAGAGAAAACCATTTGGGAAAGCAATGAGAGCTGGGACTCCATTGCAATTGGTTCATTCAGACATTTGCGAACCCATGAATGTGAGAGCACAAAATGGAGCTACGTATTTTATTACGTTTATAGATGACTACACACGTTTCGATTATGCCTATCTGATCTTGTACAAGTCTGAGGCACTTGAATACTTCAGGAGGTTTATTAGTGACGCTAAAATTCAGCTAGATTTGAGGGTGAAAAGTCTCAGAACCGATCGTGGGTGTGAGTATTTATTTGAGCAATTTAAAGAGCTTTGTTTTGAGAAAGACATTACAAGATAGTTGACTATTCCTATTGCTCCTCAGCAGAACGGAGTGGGCGAGAGAAGGAATATGACTCCATTGGAGATGGTGAGGTCTATGATGGCACAGGCAATTTACAATCTCCCATTGGGGGATGCGTTATTGACTGCAGCCTATGTCCTTAATCGCGTTCCAACTAAGTCCGTAGTTAGTACCCCATACGAACTTTAGACGGGGAGGCAGCCTGTCCTTAGTTATTTGAGACCATGGAGTTGTACTGCGTATGCTAATGATTCTTCACATAAATATGACAAGTTATGCCCGCGAGAAAAGAAGTGTATCTTTATTAGATACTCTGAGCACTCTAAAGGATATATGTTCCTAGGAGAACATATGTATGAGATTGTAATGAGATTGAGTCCCGTGATGCCAAATTTCTCGAGAATGATTTTCCTAAGAGAGGAGAAATCAATCGAGACTTCACCTTTTATGAGACGGATCAGCCCAACAACTCAATTGATCCCAGCGGTGGGAAACAAGACTCTGAAGGGGATCTTGATCCTAGTGAGAGTGGTCCATCTCAAGGTGAAGATGTTCTATCTCCTCGTCAGAGTGGTCAGGAAATGTACCTCATCGTCGTTTCTTGATTGAGAATGAGACACTCAATGTGACTCCAGAGGATGAGAAAGATCTAAGGAGTTTGAGAGAGTCCCTCGAGGGTTCTGCAAAAGACTAATAGTTTAAGGCCATGAAAGACAAAATGAAATCAATGAAAGTCAACAAAGTCTAAGAGCTTGTTGACTTACCTGAGAATAGAAAGGTCATTGGGAACAAGTGGGTTCTCAAAATCAAGTGGAAGGCTGACGAATCGATCAAGAGGTATAAAGCTCGTCTAGTAGCCAAGGGTTACACTTAGACAAAGGGCATTGACTATGAGGAAACCTTCTCTCGAGTAGTCAAGTTTACTTTGATCCGTTTACTTTTAGTGATTGTCGCGAGTTTAGATCTAGAGTTACATCAGATGGACGTAAAAACCACCTTTCTTAATGGAAGTTTGGATGATGAGAACTACATGGAATAACCTTCTGGGTTTGTTCAAGTAGGTCAAGATGATAAGGTTTGTCAACTTCGGAAGTCGATATATGACCTTAAGCAATTATCCAAATGGTGGTATCTAAGATTTCACGAGGAGGTGATATTATTTTACAATAGCAGAGGAGGATCATTGTGTCTATTCGATAAGATCAAATAATTCATTTGTGATTCTGTCGTTATATGTGGATGATATAATGTTGGCTGGGAACAACATTGAATATTTGACAACCATTAAAATGTGGTTATCATGCATCCACTTTCGACATGAAAGACATGGGTGAAGCTGAGTTCATCCTTGGAGTACAGATCCAGAGGGATCACTCGAGAAGATTTCTAGCTCTTTCACAAGAGACTTATATTAAGAAAATCCTTAAGCACTTTGGGATAAGTGATTGTAATCCCATAATACTCCAATCGCTAAAGGTGAGGGCCTGAGCTTGATGATGTGTCCCAAGACTTAGGAAGAGATAAGAGAAATGAGTAAAGTACCTTACTCAAGTGCAGTGGAAAGTCTGATGTACGCAATGTTATATACAAGATCAAACATATATTATACAGTCGGTCTGGTATGTAGATATCAAGCAAATCCTGGAAGGGGATACTGGAGAGTTGTGAAAAGGATTTTGAGATATCTTAAAAGAACTACAACCTTCTCTCTGTGTTATTGAGGAGGAGATTTGCGACTCGTGGGATATTCAAATGTCGATTGGGGAGGCGATTTGGATTAGTGAAAATCAATGTTAGGTTTTGCTTTTTTGCTCAATGGAGAGGTCATCTTTTGGAGCAGCAAGAAGTAAACATGTGTTACTCTATCTACGATGGAGGCTGAGTTCATGGCATACTCAATAGTAATTCAAGAGGGTGTTTAGCTCAGAAGACTAATGGATGACTTAGGGGTTGTAGCGAATAGTGGGAGGCCAATAATGATTTATTGTGATAAACCAGGCCGCTATTGCTTACACAAGAGGCCCTAAATTTCATAGTATAACCAAACACATAGATACCATATACCATTATGTAAGAGACATCATTGAGAAAAATAGAAAGACTGTCAAGTACATTTCAACGCACAGCATGGTGGCTGACCCCTTTACTAAATCTATCATGAGAGACTCCTTTGTGGGACATAGAGAGTCATTAGGTGTTGGTCCAGTGGCACCAGATAATCGAACCTAGGTTTTGATTATGGCAAAGGCTTAAAGTTAAGCTTTTATTATTATCTCATGAGCTGAGTTAAGTGTGCAAGAAATGGTTAAGCTAAGCCGAAGGTCAGTGACACCCGGAGAATCTCGAGTCAAGAAACTGCAGTGGTTGAGTGACACCAGGAGAACTTCATGGGAATCGAAGAACCTAGGTGGAAGACCGGAAGCTAAGTGATAGGTCAAAAAGGGCCTGAGGTAAGTATGAGTGCGAAGAGAGATGGTAAGGTCGTGTCCTCTGTACGGGGACAACCGTAGACGGCGATCTAACTAAGACTTCCAGTGGAAGGTCTAGGTCGAGATTGGACGGTAAGCAGTCGTCAAATTTACTATCTTATTTTTATTGTGCTAACTTTGTATTGTAGTTGAATAACCTAGCTGGCAGTCGACTACTGGCTATTGACATTCGACTGCTGCTAGCATCACTCGACTGATGAAGGTAATCAGTCGACTGCTATTCAAACTATCCAACTCGAAGAAAGTCAAGATAAGCTCCACTTATCTTGGGGGGATGAGGCTCTTTGACTCAGATCTGGATCTCAACATTCAGGGGCTTGAAGGGCTATAAAAGAAGGGGGGTTCACCCCTTTAGGTTATCAATCTTTGCTCCCAAGTGCTTCAACGACACTAAGCTTCAACGACGATGCTACGACACTGATACACTGACGACATGTCGACGACAAGCTCAGAATCTCAACCCATTCATGTCGGTAGCTTTATTTTAATTTTAGTTTGTTTACATTTCTTGTAATCGGAGCTTTCATCATAACGAGGTGAGGTAGGCTTGTTGCCTCAACTTCGAGCTTTCGAGTTCTTCTTATAATCGTTGTCTCCTATCTCCAACGAGGAGGAGATCTATAGTGGATTGCCCCTTCGTACACAGTCAAGGATCGTGGGGCCTTAGAGTAGCAACCGTTAGGTTATAAACCAAGTAAAAATAAAAGTATTTTTTTACTCTTGTTGTTTACATTCTGCTGCACTTATTACTCGTGTTTTATCGATGAACGAAAAGAAGTTTTCAAGCTCGCTATTCACCCCCCTCTAGCTTGCTTTTGATCCAACAATTGATATCAGAGTGGGGGTGCTAAGATTGTAGGGGATCGTTGGAACGCTAGAGGGGGGGGTGAATAGCATCGTGCTATACGCGATGGAACTCATTCGCATTCGTCTCTACAAAACTCGTTATGCGCAGCGGAATAATAATAATAAAAGCAATAATGAATTAAAACAAACACGAACACAAAGATATAACGTGGTTCAGAATCGAACGGTTCCTACTCCACGGATCGAGCTCTAAAGAGCTCTAGCGACGCCAATGCAATCACTAATCACAACTACTCCTTCTCGACACAAGTCGGAGGCGGAGAAACCCCTTACAAACTATTCTTACAACAATAAGAAATAGATACAAGCAATTACAATAATAAAATACAATGCAAGTAAAGAAAACTACTTTACAATTGCTCTTTGAATGCTTGATCACTTGGTTGCTTGAAATCAAATTGGAGACCCTGATTTGCAACAACAAATCGCCCCAAAATCCCTCAAGAAACCATAGCTTTTTCCTCCTTCACGAGCTCCATTTAAAGCTTCAACTTGTGCCGGAAAAAGTCGATCAATCGACTGATCGGGACCATCAGTCGACTGATGCCATTGTTGTCGTGAGACAGCGGCTAGATCGACGCTGGAAAAATCCAACGGATCCATCATCAATCGACTGATCATGACCATCAATCGACTAATCAAGCCATCACTTGACTGCTGACCACAGCGGTCGAGTGAGACTCCATTCTGTGCTCGATTTCTCGAGCACCAGTCGACTGATCACAAGATCAGTCGACTGCTTGACCAATCAGTCGCTTGTCCACCTATGGCAGTCGACTGCTAGGGTAATTCCCGCAGTCAAACCCTAGTTGACTCTTACCAGTCGACTGCCACATAGCACCAGTCGACTGACACACCTCAAACATGAGGTTTTAGCCCAAGTATGATTCCCCCGTACTTGCTAGACCACCATTTGCCTAGACCTAAGCCTTCTAGCCACCTCCATCAGTCTCACGCCTCTCGGATCCCTTCAAGTCATCCATGACTTCTTCATCCATCGCGCTAGCCTTCTGGTGCTTCCATCGGATATGTCATGCTAACGGTGTCTACACCGCCAAGGCACATTGGACTTACGCCGCCAAGACTCCGCTTGGACTTTACGCCGCCAACCATTGGACTTATGCTGCCAAGACTTCACCCTTGGACTTTACGCCGCCAATATCAAACCCCTTGGACTTTCCAAATGCCAAGACTCAAGCTTGGACTTTCCCTTGCCAACCCATGTTGGACTTTCCGTGCCAAGACCCATGCTTGGACTTTTCTTTGCCAAGACCCATGCTTGGACTTTACATTGCCAAGACCCATGCTTGGACTTTCCCAAATGCCAAGTGTCCCACTTGGACTTTCCATGACAATTACATTGTCATATGTTTTTGTCGAAACATCAAAACATTTCTCGAGCCAAGCTCGAGTCCTGGTCAATCGTGACCTGGGCCGATTGCACCAACAATCTCCCCCTTTTTGATGTTTGACAAAAACCAAACAAACCATTTGAGTTAGATCATCTAACTCAAAAACTTCTTACCAATTATCCCAAATTGGTAATTCCAAACATTTTCCAAAACATTCTCTCCCAAACATTCTCCCCCTTTTTGACTAACATCAAAAAGGTTTTCTCTCCAAGGAGATCAATGTCTCATGTCCCAATGAGATCTTACAATCTACCCCTTTGTCCAAAAATACCTAGGATGCCTACCATCTTCCTAGTGATAAGTCTCATATCACTCAAGAGGGGCAATCCTATTCACTCTCCCAATTTCCAAATTGGGTCTCTCAAAATCCCATCAATTTTACCAATTGATGTCATTCTCCCCATAACTTCTCCCCTTCAAGAAGAAAACACATCCATCATACCAAGATGGATACCTCCCCCTAAAGGCTTGTTCCCCCTTGACCATTGAACCAACAATGTCCTTGGGAAGTCCCTAAGCCAATAGGAACTCTAAACCATCAAAAGTAAGGTTAAAAGTTCAAACATGAACTCTCCCCACCTTAAATTTGATACATTATCCTAACACTTCTCCTAATCCATATCCAATGGATTTTCACCCTTTATAATGCTTCCCAAAGTATATCCTAGGATTAGAAGTGGTTAGGGACCTTAACCGTAGCTGAACACGGGCTAAACAAACTTTGTTTTCTCGAAATCAGCCTTGGCAGTCGACTCTATCAGATAAATGATCACATTTCATCATCGATCGACTACCACCAAGGGCTGATCGATAATCAAATTTCCGAATTTCAGTTATTAGAGTTGAATTTTAAAAATTCATAAATAATTATATGTATATCAAAAAATCATGAAAATTCATACGTATAATACTTATGACCAATACAATGGGTGAAAAATATTTGAAAATTATTTTACCCATAAAATGTCAAAATTGATACAAAATCCAAAAGTGAATAAAAACTTCTAAGTTTTGGCTCACTTTGTATCAATCTCATCAATGGTGATTGCTATCAAAAGATAGACTTCACCAAGGTTTTTCAAAAGGATTTTAAAATGTTTTCAAAACCTTATTTTGGATCATATTCCTTGGGCTCAATGTACATGACTTGTACACAAGCTTTCCCAATGATCCACCTTTGAATTAAGATGAGTTTTGATTCAACTAGATACAAAAACTATGCACCCTGAACTCAACTCATATCCTAGCATCTCACATGTATCTAGGGTGTATAAATACACATACATGTCAATTTAGATGTGAGATGTGAGTTTTGGTTATCCTAATCTAAGGTCTCATGCATTTTCTAAGGCAACCCTACTTGATTCCCTTATGAATGGGACTCTAAGTCATGTCATTGTCCTTAACTCAATTTTAATCAAATGCATGAATGATTATGACATTAATGATGATATAAATAAGCATATGCTCATAATCATGATGTCATGGCATAAGATGAAATCTAAAAACACATGACATTTAATCCTTAATCCTAAGCATGATCATGACATATAAATGATAAAAATAAACATGATGTCATGGCATGTTATATGGCAAACAAAGCATGGCATATAAAAAGTATAGGTATAATAATACCTAAATTTTAATATCAATTGTCATTTGATATAATTAAATATATTTTGCCATATTATCACTTTTCTCCTTAATGTGCCAAAACCCAAAATGGCACACTAACTTCTAAACCTAAATTGTGTCAATTTAATTGATTTTTCATAATTCCAAAAATACATTGGCGCATCCTAAAATCTTTTAGGATTAAAAATCAAACCTATTTCCAAGGTACCCATAACCTCGAAAATTGCCTAAAGTGCCACATTTACCATGGTTGAGTTAACTATCCATCCAATCAAGGTTGGCATACCCTAAACCCATCTAGCGTGAATCAATCACACTTTTAGGAACCCAAAACCTATTTGAGCTCCTAGGGTTAATTAGGTATTCCTTAGAGATAACCTCCCTAGATACCTTCCTAATGACCCTCCTAGGCTTGGTAGCCTTGGTCATTGTGGTCTTACCTAGGTTGACTCTAGGGGTAACTCCCTTTGCAACCTTCTTAGTGGCTACCCTAGGTTTCCTTGAAATCCTAGCCACTAGGCACACACCATGGTCAACTCTAGGGATGGCTTCCCTTGGGACCTTGGCTTTTCTAGACCTAACTTGTGTTCCATAATCAAATGGAACACTATGATAAGCCACCTTAGGCTTAGGTTTGTGACCCAAACCCTTTTTGTCTTTGGTTGACTTTTGTCTTTTAGGTCCTAGGTGTTGACTTTGAGACCTAGACCCTTGACTTTGACAATTAGACCCTTGAAATTAATTTTGCATCTTATTGAGGGTCTTTTCAAGTTTTTCAAGCCTTGACCTCAAGGTTTGGTTCTCTAATTCTAATTGCCCAATTTTAGAATTTTTATTTAAACCTTGGGCATGGTTCTTTCTAGGCATATGCCTAGTCCATTTAGGGTTGAAACCTAGATGCTCTCCTATTTTCCTAATAGACTCCCTAGGTAAAACATTTCTAGGGACATTAGTCCCAAATTTCTCCTTCTTCCTAAGGTTGACTTTCTTAGCTCCTAAGCAATATTCTCTATTTATAGCATGTTCTTTTTGATAAATAGCAAGATTGCTAAAATTATTTCTAGCATGCTTTTTGACATTATTTGAATAAGGAGCTTTATTTAAAAATACCTTAGGGTTAGCTTTGGAAGCTCCCCCTACTTGTGGTGCTCCTTTTTGCCCCTTCTTCTCCCCCATAGAGCATTGACTCCGGTAGTGTCCTGGTAGTCGACATTTGAAGCAAATAATGTGCTCCTTGCTTTTGATGATTGTTGGGGGACCGACATCCTTAACTTTTGGTGTCGTTTGAGCTTTTCTTACTCTCTTTGGGCATTTTCTCTTATAATGCCCACTTGCCCTACACTCAAAGTAAATTATATGATTTTTATTTAAACCTAAATTGCTTGAGTTACCTAGGGTATTTGTGGTGGTAGGTGCCAGAGTTGGAGCTTCTTCATCCCTCCTGGAGGTTGAGGCTTCTCCTTGATCTTGCTTCGGCTCCAGTGTGAAAATTCTTTCCTCCCCCTCAATCCTAGAGGTGGAGGTTCCTTCTACTTCTTCCACCGATCCAGAAATTGATTCCCTATCAACTTCCGAATCCTCAAGCCCTTTAGATGACGATGTACTTACTTGAGCTTGAGAGGGTAAGCACTCCTCTTCTTCTTGAACCGATGATGAATTTTCATGGAGCTTTGCCACTTAGCTCCATAATTCCTTAGCATCCATATAATCACCTAACATGCACACAATATCGTTAGGGATCAAATCAAACATAAACTTTACTACCTTCATGTTTTTCTCGAAGGCTTGGATTTGATCTTCACTCCATTTCTTCTTCTTGAGGAAACCACCCTTTGGTCCTTTTGGATATTCAAATCCATCCATCAAAATAGACCATTCCTCAAAATCTCTCATCATAATAAAATCTTCAATTCTTCTCTTCCAAGAATTGAAGCCTTCTCGTCCGTATAGGGTGTAGGGCACCGGTGTGTTGATGTCCCATCATAATTATCCTTGGACTTCCATATTCACCCTCTAACGTGCTCCCTTAGTTGTTAAACTTCAAGAGCGGCCTCGCTCTGATACCACTTATAGGGGATCGTTGGAACGCTAGAGGGGGGGTGAATAGCGTCGTGTTATACGCGATGGAACTCGTTTACGTTCGTCTCTACAAAACTCGTTATGCATAGCGGAATAATAATAATAAAAGTAATAACGAATTAAAACAAACACGAACACAAAGATATAACGTGGTTCGGAATCGAACGATTCCTACTCCACGGATCGAGCTCTAGCGACGCCAATGCAATCACTAATCACAACTACTCCTTCTCGACACAAGTCGAAGGCGAAGAAACCACTTATAAACTATTCTTACAACAATAAGAAATAGATACGAGCAATTACAACAATAAAATACAATGGAAGTAAAGAAAACTACTTTATAATTGCTCTTTGAATGCTTGATCACTTGGTTGCTTGAAATCAACTTGGAGACCCTGATTTGCAACAACAAATCGCCCCAAAAGCCCTCAAGAAACCATAGCTGTTTCCTCCTTCACGAGCTCCATTTAAAGCTTCAACCTGTGCTCGATCAGTCGACTGATCGGGACCATCAGTCGACTGATGCCACTGTTGTCGTGAGACAACGGCTAGATCCACGCTGAAAAAATCCAATGGATCCATCATTAGTCGACTGATCATGATTATCAGTCGACTGATCAAGCCATCACTCGACTGTTGACCGCAGTGGTCGAGTGAGACTCCATTCTGTGCTCGATTTCTCGAGCACCAGTCGACTGATCACAAGATCAGTCGACTGCTCGACCAATCAGTCGACTGTCCACCTATGGCAGTCGACTGCTAGGGTAATTCCCGCAGTCAAACCCTAGTTGACTCTTACCAGTCAACTGTCACATGGCACCAGTCGACTGGCACACCTCAAACATGAGGTTTTAGCCCAAGTATGGTTTCCCCATACTTGCTAGACCACCCTTAGCCTAGACCTAAGCCTTCTAGCCACCTCCATCAGCCTCACGCCTCTCGGATCCCTTAAAGTTATCCATGACTTGTTCATCTATCACGCTAGCCTTCAGGTGCTTTCATCGGCTATGTCATGCTAACGGTGTCTACACTGCCAAGGCACATTGGACTTACGTCGCCAAGACTCCGCTTGGACTTTACGCTGTCAACCATTGGACTTATGCTGCCAAGACTTCACCCTTGGACTTTACGCCGCCAATATCAAACCCCTTGGACTTTTCAAATGCCAAGACTCAAGCTTGGACTTTCCCTTGCCAACCCATGTTGAACTTTCCATGTCAAGACCCATGCTTGGACTTTTCTTTGCCAAGACCCATGCTTGGACTTTACATTGCTGAGAACCATGCTTAGACTTTCCCAAATGCCAAGTGTCCCACTTGGACTTTCCATGACAATTACATTGTCATATGTTTTTGTCGAAACATCAAAACATCTCTCGAGCCAAGCTCGAATCCTGGTCAATCGTGACCTAGGCCGATTGCACTAACAAAGATTTGGTGCAACCACCAATCTAGCATTTCTTTTGGTTTCTTTTCATATTTTCTTTTTTTATTTTCAAGCTTTTCATTATTTCTCTTCCCGCACTACAAATCCAAGACTAGAGTCTTGGCAACCTTTTTCGTGTTGATTGTTTTTGTGTGCAAGGTTATTTTTAAATGTCCCATCTCGAAGGGTTTAACACCACCCGACCTTCGTTTTACAATGGAGATGACTTCCGTTACTAGAAGGGTCGGATGGAGTGCTACTTGAAAACCCAAGTCGAGATGTGGATTGTGATCTAGACCGAATTCACCCTTCAAACAAATGAAGACGGTGAACACTTGGACTGCGACAAATGGACCAACATGATGAAGCATCAAGTAGAGGCCGATGCAAAGGCTACACAAATCTTGCAATGTGGTTTTTCCAAGGAGGAGCTGAACCACATCGGTCCTTTCATAAGCGCAAAAAGACGTATGGAATAAACTCATCGAGCTTCATGAAGGAACCACCGACATGAAGGTATGTAAAAGATATTGTTAGGGATCATTTGGAAGCTAGAGGGGGGTGAATAGCGTTTTTCGTTTCTACAAGAATGATTAGCAGAAGCAAATAGAAATAATATAAGTAAAAACAAAATAACAATGCTAACAAAGCCTTTACGTGGTTCGGAGATAACCCTCCTACTCCACGGCGATCCTTAAGGTGGATCAACCCAAACAATTCCACTAAGATGCTTTCCTTTACAACAAACCTCCTCTTCTTTACAAAGAATGAAACTTAAGCTTGGAGAGAGGAGGGGATTTAAGATCACTTAGAAAGCTTGAAAACTCGTGGAGGCTTTGAGGAAGAGTTAGAGAATGAGCATTAACC
The DNA here is from genome assembly GCA_025175895.1 of Wurfbainia villosa. NCBI lineage: Eukaryota > Viridiplantae > Streptophyta > Magnoliopsida > Zingiberales > Zingiberaceae > Wurfbainia > Wurfbainia villosa. The sequence continues at coordinate 7,031,992 of CM046005.1, forward strand.
CCAAAAACCTCCACCAGCCCTCTTTTTATAGAGAGAGGGTTGATTTTCCGTTGAGACACGATCGACCGGATGCACAACATCACGACCGCTGATGCGATGCGCCTCAATAGCCGGATTCGTGGGATGTAGAGTTGTTTCGTCCAACGACATTCTCATCAGTCGACTGATCCCTCCATCAGTCGACTGATGGAGTGATCAGTCGAGTGATCACAGGCCACAGTCGAGTGGGACTCCATTCTCGTACTGCTTTTGCCTTGATCGGCCGATCGTAAGTAGTAGCATCGATAACATTATCGACCGCTATTGTTGGCGGCGGATCGATAATCAGGGTTTCACCCTGATTCAGTCGAGCACTTGACCAGTCGATTGATACATCGTATCAGTCGACTGATACACATCAAGTATGAGTATTTCATACTTGATTTCACCCCCTAGACCTAGACTCAACCTTCTAGCTCTTCCTTAAGCCTTGCGCTTCCAGGATCCCTCCGAGTCCGCGACTTGTTCATCCTTTGTGCCTTGCTTCCAAAAGCTTCCTTCGGTTTTGTCATGTCTTGGGTTTTCCTTTGCCAAAGCGTGCTTGGACTTTACGCAGCCAAGTCTATATGCTTGGACTTACGCTGCCAAGACTTGCCTTTGGACTTCTCTTGCCAAGATCATACTTGGACTTTGCCTTTACCTGTCACTTAATCATGTTCACCATTAGATCACAATTTGTTGCCTAACCTAGATGATTATCCAAACATCAAAACATATAAATGCTTGGGGCATTGTTGCACCAACAATCTCCCCCTTTTTGATGTTTGGCAATCATTTAAGTTAGGTCTTTTAATGATACACATAATCATATATCCAATTCTAACTTAAATATTTCTTCTCCCCCTTTGACATACATCAAAAAGAGAAGAAATCATATATCTCATGTATCATCAAAGCATTGTTATCTTGAACTAAGGTATAGAATTGAAAGTTAGCTCCCCCTTAATCCAAGATATAGTTCATGATGAGTAAAATGTCGTAACTTTGCACCAACAATGTAAATTTGAAAAAGATATAGTTAATGAAAACTCCCCCCAAAATACTGTATTAAACAGTTCAAAGAGTTGGTTTACACTCAGTATTATCATGCTCAAGTTTTAGGAGATCAAAGACACACTAACTACCAGAGAATGGAGATGTTTATCAGAAAACACAGTGTATCAGTCGACTGTTTTCTGAACCAGTCGACTGATAAGCCTGAAATTCGAATTTCAGCCTTTTCAACCCAAATTCAAAAATGCATTAAAAATTCCAGAGACCTCGAAAAATCACGAAATTTTGCGTACACATTTCTGAAATCATACTTTATCAAAGAAAAATATTTTGAAAAATATATGTTTTCCAAATTTTGAGATTGATATAAACTTGGAAGCTAACAAAAGTTCTAATGTTTTTGCAAACTTTGTATCACATTTGTGTTTCACTTGAAAACTGTTTTTCAAAATATGATAAACATAGTTTAAAATATATTTTATTTGACATTTCCAATCATGTTCTTGGAGCTATATGCACATCAATTGTGTATAAGTCTTCCCAATGATTGGTCTAATGAAGGATTAATGTCTCTAGATGACACTTTGGCTCATAGTAATACATCATAATAAGCATGATGAACCAAGTGCATCTTCCTAACATCTCACATATTGTCTAAGTGGCTCAATACAAAAATCATGGTTTCTTAGGTATTTTGTGAGATGCTTAAAGGTATAAATCCTAGTATTTCTATAGGATCATGCAAACCTATACCTTTACTCAACCAAGCACATCCAAGTTCTCTCCTAAGTGATGAAAATTCTATCTCGGGGAGAGCCTTGGTAAATATGTCGGCTAGGTTGGACTTGGATTCAATGTAATTAAGCTCAATGTCCCCCTTAGCCACATGATCTCTAATGAAGTGATGTTTCACTTCAATGTGCTTGGTCCTAGAGTGATGCACCGGATTTTTGGTCAAGTTAATGGTGCTCACATTATCACAAAATACTTTCATGTTGGAGTAAGATAGCTCATAATCTTCTAGGGTATGTTTCATCCATAGTAGTTGAGCTACACACCCACCCATAGCCACATATTCGGCCTCAGTGGTAGATAAGGCAACACAAGGTTGCTTCCTACTACTCCAACTAACTAGGGAGGACCCAAGAAATTGGCATCCACCACTAGTACTCTTCCGATCCAATTTGTAACCGACATAATCGGAATCGGTGTACACAATCAAATCAAACGACCTAATCCTAGGGTACCATAATCCTACATTTAGTGTGCCTTTAACATATCTTAAGATTCTCTTAACGACAACTAAATGAGATTCTTTAGCACATGATTGATACCTAGCACACATACCAACCGCAAATAATATGTCGGGTCTACTAGCGGTTAAGTACAAAAGGCTACCAATCATGCTCCTATAAAGTGTAAGATCTATTTGTTTTCCTTCATTATCACTATCTATTTTAGTATTGGTTGCCATTGGGGTTGAAACTACCTTAGCATTTTCCAAACCAAATTTCTTGATCATTTCCTTAGCATATTTGGTTTGATAAATGTAAATTCCTTCACTTTTTTGTTTAACTTGCAAACCTAGGAAGAAATTCAATTCCCCCACTAGACTCATTTCAAACTCTCTTTCCATGTTTTTAATAAAGTCTTGAAGGAGTTCATCATTGGTTGACCCAAAGATAATGTCATCAACATATACTTGGGCTACAAAGATGTCCTTAGATGTTGACTTTATAAAGAGAGTTTGATCTATACTACCCCTTTTAAAATTCTTAGAGATTAAGAAAGATGATAATCTTTCATACCAAACCCGGGGAGCTTGTTTCAACCCATATAAAGCTTTCCTAAGCTTGTATATATGGTTTGGGTAGTCCATATTTTCAAACCCGGGAGGTTGTTCCACATATACCTCTTCCTTAATAAACCCATTTAGAAATGCCGATTTAACATCCATTTGATGGAGTTTGAAACCCATATAGGAGGCATACCCTAAGAGTATTCTAATGGACTCTAACCTAGCAACCGGGGCATATGTTTCATCATAGTCAAGTCCTTCAACTTGATTAAAACCCCTTGCAACTAATCTTGCTTTGTTTCTAGTGATATTTCCTTGGTCATCTAGTTTGTTCCTAAAAATCCATCTTGTAGTAATAATGGTGTTTTCACTTGGTCTAGGAACTAACTCCCATACTTGGCTCCTTTCAAATTGAGTCAATTCATCTTGCATTGCTAAGATCCAATCCGGATCAAGTAATGCATCTTTAATTGTTTTGGGCTCAATTTGAGAAATTAGAGCTACATGACTAGTGGAATCCCTATGAAATGACCTAGTCCTAACTCCTTGAGATAATTCACCCACAATTTGATCTAAGGGGTGACTTTGATGAACTCTTATGGTTCTAGGAGGTGTATTAAGTTGATTTTGATCATGATCAACCTCAATCCTTTGCTCATCATCGGAATCATCCCTTACTCCCCCTTGATCATTACCCCCTAAGGTTAAATCTTGAAATTGTTGGGTAATTTCTTGATTTTCATTATTAATATCATCATCAATAGGGGATTTCCTAGGGTATGTATTGGAAGTTTCATCAAATTGAACATTTGAAGATTCTTCAATCTTTTGAGTCCTTTTATTGTAAACTCTATATCTTACACTAGTGGATGAGTATCCAACTAGGATTCCCCCATCCGCTTTGGACTCAAACTTACCTAGGTTGTCTTTAATATTTAAGATATAAACTTTACATCTAAAGACCTTAAAATAATGAATTGTTGGAATTGTACCATTCCACAATTCAAATGGAGTTTTTTTCTAAAAACCTATGAATCAATACCCTATTTTGGATATAGCAAGCGGTATTAACCGCTTTCGCCCACAAGTAGCTAGGTAAGGAGTATGCATTAAGCATTGTCCTAGTCGCTTCTTGTAGGGCATGATTTTTCCTTTCCACAACCCCATTTTGTTGGAGTGTTCTAGGACAAGAAAACTCATGCTTGTATCCTTGTTCTAAGCAAAAAGTTGAAAAATTAAAATTCTCAAATTCTCCACCATGATCACTACGGATCCGGTTGATTTTGAATTTTCTTTCATTTTCTACTCTTTTGCTAAATCCTATGATTATTCCTAAGGTTTCATCTTTATTTTTCAAGAAAAATACCCAAGTAAATCTAGAGAAATCATCTACTATTACCAAGCAATATTTACTACCAATCATAGAGGGGGTACTATGGCAATCAAATAAATCCATATGTAATAATTCTAACGGTAGAGCGGTACTAAGTAAATTTTTACCTTTGTGTGATGTTTTTGATTGTTTCCCTTCTTGGCATGCATCACACATCTTGTCCTTGAGGAATTTGACTTTAGGCAACCCTTTGACTAACTTCATTTTTGCTATTTTGGCTATGTTCTTCATGTTAATGTATCCTAGCCTCCTATGCCAAAGCCAACTTTCTTCCTATTTTGCAATAAGACACTTAGTGGAGGCATTAGTAGCATAGGATAAATCAACATAATATATATTTGATTTCCTAAAACCTACTAACATGCAATCATTTAGAGTTTTGTGTCTTATAAAACATTTTGAGGAACTAAATCTAACATCAAAGTTTGCATCACATAGTTGACTTACACTAAGTAAATTAAATTTCATATTTTTAACTAATAGCACTTTATGAATGGCAAGGTTGGGGGATACCTCAATCATGCCCTTTCCTAGAATCTTAAGTTTGTCGCTATTACCAAATGATATCTTTCCCTTGCTAGTGTGGTTGATAGTAGAGAACTTCCTCTCATCACCGGTCATATGCTTTGAGCACCCACTATCAACTATCCACAAGCTTGGTTCTTTTACCTATATCACATAAAAAATACAATCTTTAGGTACCCAAATCTTAGGACCACTAGCATCAATTATAAATTTCTTAGGTACCCAAGCCTTTCTACCCTTGCTTTTAATTATGGATTTTCTACTAACAAGGGATGTAAATGCTACCTCCTTTTCCTTAGGCCTATATCCTAATCCGGCCTTGTTGTAAATAGCCCTTTGATCCTTAAGAATCATGTCTAGGTATTTTGAACCATTTGTAAATTTTTCTAAGCATGCTCTTAATTTCCTATTTCTTTTCTTAATTCATCATTTTCATCCCTAAGGGTATATTCATCGTTATCACTAGATAGTTTACCATATGATGAATCTACACTCTTAAGTGATTTGATCTCTATTTTTATATCCTTAATCCTAGTTTTCGATCTATTCAAAGCATTTTGTAAACATGCAATAGTCTTGTAAAGTAAATCTACTTTAGGTGAGTTGTTTACCTCATCATCATCACTTGATGATGATTCATCGCTTGAGGAAGAAGAGGACTCCTCGCTTGAGCTCCCGGCTTCTTCCTCCAATGCCACGAGGGCTAGATTCTGGGTGGCATGGCATACTTCTTCATCGTCGGAGGACTCCTCCATGCTTAGAGTGTCCCATGTTTGTGCCACCATTGCCTCCTTCTTCTTCTTCTCTTTCTTTTCCTTCTTTTTCTTTTCCTTCTCCTCCTTCTTCTTTAGTTCCGGGCAATTTGGCTTTATATGCCCTTTCTTGTTGTCGGTAGTGGTGCTCCGAATTCATCCACCGGCTTCTCGAAACCATCTACAACACTAAACCAATTCTCAATGTCATTCATTAAGTAATACTCCATCCTACCTTTCCAATAGCCGAAGTCGTTGCCGTCGAAGAATGGAGGCCTCGCCATGCTATATCCCTCTTGAAAAGCCATCTTTGCTCCGGTTGATTGCTAGATCTTCCGATGCAATCCGGGCTCTGATACCACTTGTTAGGGATCGTTTGGAAGCTAGAGGGGGGGTGAATAGCGTTTTTTGTTTCTACAAGAATGATTAGCGGAAGAAAATAGAAATAATATAAGTAAAAACAAAATAACAATGCTAACAAAGCCTTTACGTGGTTCGGAGATAACCCTCCTACTCCACGGCGATCCTTAAGGTGGATCAACCCAAACAATTCCACTAAGATGCTTTCCTTTACAACAAACCTCATCTTCTTTACAAAGAATGAAACTTAAGCTTGGAGAGAGGAGGAGGGGATTTAAGATCACTTAGAAAGCTTAAAAACTCGTGGAGGCTTTGAGGAAGAGTTAGAGAATGAGCATGAACCCCAAAAACCTCCACCAGCCCTCTTTTTATAGAGAGAGGGCTGATTTTCTCGATAGAGCACGATCAGTCGACTGATGCACAGCATCAGTCGACTGTCGGCGCGATTAAGGGCCTTTGAACAGTCGGATTCGTGGGATTTAGAGTCGTTTCATCCAACGACATTCTCATCAGTCGACTGATCCCTCCATCAGTCGACTGATGGAGTGATCAGTCGAGTGATCACAGGCCACAGTCGAATGGGACTCCATTCTGTGCCTGTTTTTGCCTTGATTAGTCAATTGAGTGAGTAGCGATCGATAACATTATCGACCGCCATTCAAGGCAAGCGATCGATAATCGTGGTTTCACCCCGATTCAATCAAGCACTTGACCGGCCGATCGACATACATCGATCACGATCGATACACATCAAGTATGAGTATTTCATACTTGATTTCACCCCCTAGACCTAGACTCAACCTTCTAGCTCTTCCTTAAGCCTTGCACTTCCAGGATCCCTCCGAGTCCGTGACTTGTTCATCCTTTGCGCCTTGCTTCCAAAAGCTTCCTTCGGTTTTGTCATGTCTTGGGTTTTCCTTTGCCAAAGCGTGCTTGGACTTTACGCAGCCAAGTCTACATGCTTGGACTTACGCTGCCAAGACTTGCCTTTGGACTTCTCTTGCCAAGATCATACTTGGACTTTTCCTTTACCTGTCACTTAATCATGTTCACCATTAGATCACAATTTGTTGCCTAACCTAGATGATTATCCAAACATCAAAACATATAAATGCTTGGGGCATTGTTGCACCAATAGATATCATCTTCTAAATAAACTTTTTAATCTAAAAATGTAGGAGCACGAAATCGCTACACAATTGCACGCAAGAATATAAGACATTATGAATGAGCTCCACTCGATCAGACAGATCACAGAAGGTCAAAAATCAAGATGTGATCAGGTACGCACTCAATGCATTTCCTAGGACCACCTTGTGGGCACCCATGATTGATGCCTATAAGGTATCTAGAGATATATCTAAGATTAGGTTAGATGAACTTTTCTCTAAATTTGAGCTACACGAACAATCTAACTCAGCCCCCGGTCGAGAAATGTATTGCATTGGTTGCAGGTCGAAAGAAGAAGGCGAAGAGCAAACCACCTCCTGAAGAAGAAGAAGAGGAGTACGAATCGAAGGTGAACGACGAGATGGAGACCGAACTAGTGAATCTAGTTTGGAAGATGATAAAGAGCCAAAGACACTCGATCAAGCAATCCAAGGAAAACATACCCAAGAAAAGTTCCAACTATAGATGCTACGAATGCAACAAAATGGGCCACATCAAATCAGATTGCCCAAGACTAAAGAACAAACCATCTCAATCCAAGAAGAAGGCGCTCAATGCAACATGAGAGGAGTTGTCAAAGGAAGAAGATGAGCTCAACAACATTGCATTCATGGCAAAGCCAACCGAGCCTGAAAATGAGTCCGAACCCGAAGCAAGCGACGAGTCCGAGACCGAGTCCGACTCCGGATCCGAAGATGAACTTCAATTCAAGACAAGCCACGGATCCACATCCGGTTCAAGAGATTCGATCATGTAAGTCGGTCATTAATCAATACACTTTACAATGCAATTAAGTATTTAACTAAAAAATTAGCTAAGTCCGAGTCTAAGGTCGAGACCTTAGTTGAGGAGGTGAAACTCCTTAGACATGAGGTCTCCCTAACCTCTTCGACTAGTCAAGTTTGAGAGGAAACTTAACTCGAGTTGAAAAACTCGAAGAAGAGAACTCTCTCTTAAAAGGATAAGTCCAAGATCTTAGGCAAACATTGGAAAGATTTACTTTGGGGTCCAAGGGTCTTGACCTACTACTTGGATCACAAAGGGCCATGTACAATAAGGTCGGACTCGAATTTAGATCAAACACAACAAATAAATCGTATATGTCAATTGTGAATCGAAATAGACAAATAGTCCAAGCATGGATCCCTAAGACTGCTTTGAATTCTCAATTAGGATCCACTAAGTACTAGGTTCCCAAGGACCAAATCCACTACGTGGAAAGACCGAATCGATTCAATGGTTCAGGGGGAGCTAGTACTAAACGTGTTTGTTTTATTTCTTGAATTAGACTTGCATGCTTAGTTAATTTTTGTTTTAATTTTTTTTAGAATGACTAGATAGGGTTAATAGTTAGTCAACCTTGACAACATAGTATCAGGACACGACGAGATGAGAGTACGTTAGGAAAATGAAGTCTTGTGTGTCCGAACTAGATAAGGTGTATCTAGCTTGGTGCACTCGACTAAGTTGAATTAGCTAAAGCTACCTCGTCGTATCCTAAACTAGTTAGACTAGGAAGTAATCTTAAGTGACTCAAGTGATCAATTTCTTGAATTTGGCTTTGTCTAAGGAAGTGATCGTTGTTACGATCAAAGAAGGCCTTTGTGCCTCGTCACAACCTGGAAGCCAATTTCTTGAAAAGTTTACTTGACGATCTAAGGGTTAAATCCAAATCTAACCCAAGGTTAACTATCTTCAATTCACTAAACTTAATCAAGTAAAATTGAAGTCATCTCACAAAACATATAAGGTTAACATGTTTGATCATGTAGAAAGGGTGAGATGACTACTAGGCTAAAATATTCAACCAACTCTTAAAATTCCAATGTCTGATCCAAATACTATATGTGTAGGATCAATGGATGTTGGACAGTGGGTGCTCTCGACACATGACCAGAGACCGACTAAAATTTTCGAAGCTTAGATTCAAAAGTCAAGGATCAGTAGCCTTCGGAAATAATGGGAAACTCAAAATCATCAGTTCATGTGATATTGAGCTGAACTCTAACTTTATAATTCGTAATGTACTTTTAGTTGAGAATTTTGATTTTAATTTACTTAGCGTAAGCCAATTGTGTGATAACAACTATAATGTTACCTTCTTACAAAATGAATGCCTAATAAAAAAATAATGATGCATCAAAAATTATACTCAAGGGAACTAGGAATAGCAACATTTACACAATTAACTTACTCAACTCCTCAACCAAGTGTCTAATGACATAACAAAAAGAATCTTGATTGTGACACCGATGACTCGTCCACTCTCACCCAAGACTTGTACACAAAATGAGTCAGAGTGGTTTAATCAAAGGTCTACCCAACCTTAATAACTTGGAAAATAAATTTTGTAATGTTTGTCAACAAGATAAACAAACTAGGACCTCACATCAACTAACCAACCAAGAAAGAACCAAAAGTGTACTTGAGCTCCTACACTTAGACCTATTTGATTCTCATGGAGCCAAGTCACTAAATGAAAGTCAATATTGTCTAGTTATAGTCGATGACTTCTCTAGGTTCACTTGGGTTAGGTTTCTAAAACATAAAAGTGAAACCTTAGAACAACTCACCAACTTATGTAAATTAATAGAAAATGAAAAGAATCTTAGAATAAAAAGACTTAGAAGTGATCATGGTGGTGAATTCGAAAACCATAGGTTTACCGATTTTTGTAACCAAAACGGATACCACCATGAGTTTTCCTGCCCTAAGACTCCTCAACAAAATGGTCTAGTCGAACGTAAAAATTGAACATTACAAGAAGCCGCTAGAACCATGTTGAGTGAGTATAACTTACTTAATATGTTTTGGGCAGAAGCGGTCAATATAGCCTACCATGTTCAAAATAGGATCCTCCTAAGTAGAAGACACCTTAAAACCTCTTATGAAATTTATTACGAAAAATTATCAAACATTAAGTATTTTAGGGTCTTTGATTGTAGGGTGCACATATTGAACACTAAGGATTACTTAGGGAAATTCACCCCTAAAACAACTACCGAGACATTCCTAGGATACTCAACCACTAATAAAGTCTATAGGGTGTATAACAATGAAACCCTAAAAAATCGAAGAAACAATTAACATAGTATTTGATGAAAGAAATGAAACTACAAAACTCGGATTAGAAGTGATTAATAAACCTAACTCTAGACCTGAACCTAACTCTAAACCATAATCTAACTCTAGACCTGAACCTAATTCTAGACTCGAATCTAACTCACAAAACAAATCTAGTGTAAATCCTAACCCAAATCAATCTAGGTTACAAACAAATCATCCTATTGATCTAGTAATAGGTGATCCCAATTTAGGAGTTCGAACTAGAGCATCCTATAGGAACCTAAGCAAAATTTCACTTATCTCAAAAATTGAACCCAAAACAATTGAACAAGCTCTTCTTGATCCCGATTGGATTGTAGCTATGCAAGAATAGTTAGCTCAATTTACTAGGAGTCAAGTTTGGGAATTAGTACCCCCACCTAAAGTAAAAACAATAATTGGAACAAGGTGGGTATTTCGAAACAAACTTGATGATAAAGGAGAAGTAGTTAGGAATAAGGCTAGGTTAGTCGCTAAAGGATTTAGCCAAGTTGAAGGCTTAGACTATGACGAAACCTATGCACCCGTAGCTAGACTTGAATCGATTAGAATGTTATTAGTCTACGCTGCACATCGAGGATTCAAGTTATTTCAAATAGATGTTAAGTCAGTATTTTTGAATGGATTCATTAAGGAAGAGGTTTACGTTAGCCAACCACCTGGATTTGAAAGTCTAGACAAACCCGACCATGTCTTTAAACTTAGAAACGGCTTATATGGACTAAAACAAGCTCCTAGAGCTTGGTATGAAAGGCTTTCAATTTACCTTAAGTCTAAAATGTTTAATCAAGGCTTAGTTGACCCAACCTTATTTGTAAAATCTGTAGGAAAAGAGATTTTTATTGCCCAAATCTACATAGATGACATAATCTTTGGAATAACTAATTCAATATTACTAAATGAGTTCATTTTACTAATGGAAAGTAAATTCGAAATGAACTTAGTAGGAGAACTAACATTTTTCTTAGGCTTACAAATTAAACAAACTAGAGAAGGTATCTACCTACACCAACGCAAATATGCCAAGGAATTAATTAATAGATTTGGAATGCAGAATGCTAAGGAAATTAACACACCAATGGCAACTAATGTGAATATAGGAGAATACTTAGAAGGAAAACCAATTGATTTGAAATACTATAGAAGCGCAATAGGTAGTCTCCTATACATAACTGCGAGTCAACCTGATATACTCTTCGCAGTAAGTATGTGTGCGAGATTCCAATCTTGTGCTAAGGAGTCGCACCTAACGCTAATCAAATGCATCTTCCAATACCTTAAAGGAACACTAAACGTAGGAATTGGGTACCCTAGGTCCAACGAGTTCGAACTAGTTGGCTACTCCGATTCAGATTAAGTCGATAGTAAACTCGATAGGAAGAGCACGAGTGGTTGTTGCCAACTCCTAGGCTCGAGTCTAGCTAGCGGTGTAGTAGAAAGTAATATTGTGTTGCCTTATCTACCACCGAAGCTGAGTACGTTGCGATGGATGAGTGTGTAGCTCAACTCCTTCAGATGAAGCACACTCTCCAAGACTTCCAATTAAACTTTAGTAACACTAAAATTTTCATCGACAACATTAGTTCCATTAACCTAACTAAGAACCCAATTTGTCACTCTAGAACTAAACACATAGAGGTTAAACACCGTTTCGTTCGAGAATATGTAGCAAATGGAACAATATAACTCGAATATGTTGAGTCCAAATCGAACCTAGCAGATACCTTCACAAAACCCTTTTCTGAAGTAGAGTTTAGTCTGCTTAGACGGAAATTATGAATGTGCGTAATAGAGTAGGACTCAACTCTTATATTTTTCTTATATACTCTATTTTTTTTTCATGCTACATGGAATTAGCTTAGGATTTACCTTAGAAAGCATGCACCTATAGATTTAAGGAGCCAACACATCACACAACACATAGGTCTAATGTGTTTGTGTACTAAGCCATGTAGATGGGTGTGAAATGTTAAGACCTTACTCCTGATTCCAGATGTAGATCAAGTGCATCGACATGAATCATGGAGTATAATCATTTAAAATAACCAACTCTAATCCGAACTTATTGATCATTTCATATCAATTAAGTCAAAAAAAGTTAAACATTCTATTAGTTGAGTGTATATTGAAACTATTATTTTTAAAATCTATTAGGAACATGCTTGGACTTACAAATAATAATCGCTTATTTTCTATAAAAAAAAATTACAAACCCCCATCTTTTTCGATTTATGGCAAAATGGGGAGAAGAAAGGCCAAAGTTAAGGGATCAAAATCATTTTTGAAAACTCAACTTACTTAACCTTTTTTTAAGAGGCAAACGTTAAGGGGGAGAGCTAAGATTCTTTTTCAAAGTACTCACTTAAGGTCGAGGGGGAGGTAACCTCAAGGGGGAGGATTTGAAAAAGAGTTTAGCTTATACTCTCACTCATGTTAACTTACTAAGTTACTCATACTAACTTACTAAGTTACACATTTCTTTCATACTCATACTAAGTTGTGTCTTTCTTACTTACATTTGATACTCATATTGTTACCACTTCATTTTATGCTTAATTTTTTCCTTAGCTGTGTGTTGGTTTGCCATAGATCAAAAAGGGAGAGATTGTTAGTGTAGTGGCACCAGATAATCGAACCTAGGTTTTGATTATGGCAAAGGCTCAAAGTTAAGCTCCTATTGTTATCTCATGAGCTGAGTTAAGTGTGCAGGAAATGGTTAAGCTAAGCTGAAGGTCAGCGACACCCAAAGAATCTTGAGTCAAGAAACCGCGATGGTCGGGCGACACTAGGAGAACTTTGTGGGAATCAAAGAACCTAGGTGGAAGACCAGAAGCTAAGAGACAGGTCAGAAAGGGTCGGAGGTAAGCACGAGTATGAAGAGAGATGGTAAGGTTGTGTCCTCCGTACGGGGACAACCGTAGGCGACGATCCAACTAAGACTTCCAATGGAAGGTCTAGGTCGAGATCAGACGATAAGTAGCCATCAAATTTACTATCTCTTATTTGTATTGTACTAACTCAGTTGCAAATAATAACCTAGCCGCAATCGATCGCTAGTTGACTTGATAAATGATCGCTAGCATCAGTCGACTACTATTCAAACTGTCCAGCTCAAAGAAAGTCAAGATAAGCTCCACTTATCTTGGGGGGATGAGGCTCTTTGACTCAAATCTAGATCTCAACGTTCAGGGGCTTGAAGGGTAGACCCGGCCAAGGTCCGGATCGAACCCGAACCTGACCCAAAACTGGACCGTGATTAATGGTCCGGTTAACCGAGTCAATAGGTTTGACCCAGACCCATGATCGAACCACCTAATAGGCGGTCCGATCACAGTTTTTTTTAAAATAGAATCAAACCGAATAAAAAAAATAACAGAAATGAATGGCCATGATTTCGTGGCCGTTGATGATCAACGACCACGATTTTGTGGCCGTTGTGCAACGGCCGACCCGCCGGGTCGGCCCGAATCGGACTCGGCGGGTCGACCGTTTATTTTTTTTTAAAAAAAATTGGGCGGCCACGATTTCATGGTTGTTGATCATCAACAGCCACGATATCATGGTCGTTGTGCAACAGTCGACCACGGGTCGACCCGACCCGGATTCGGCGAGTCTGCCATTGCAAAAGTTTTTTTTTAATTCTTTTTTTCCTATAAATTCTTCCTCACTCCCTCTATCAAATCACAACTTCTCTTCTCTAAATCTCTAATTCTCATTACCTCATTTGCTCTCAAGTCTCAAGTCATATTTTTACAAATGTCTGGAGCCGGATCAAGTCGTAAGGGTGCGGTCGGTGCCAAAGGAAAGGAAAAGAGTATAATGCCACCACCTCCCAAGTCCGAGTTCGAGCAAGGCGGCAATTCACCTCAATTCGATATCGGTAACTATGATTTTGATATTTTCGGTGATGAATATCAAATATGTCATCATCAAAGTCAAAAAAGTAGGAGAAATACATCCAGTACGATGGCGGGTTCTATGGCTACAAGACTAACTCGAGTGCCTCGCCCGACATCCGATATCTTCACCAAACATTTCGATAAAGTAACGCTCCCTTCCGATGATATACAAGTAAAATGCAAATATTGTTCGAAATATTATAAATTTCAACAAGGAGAAGGTTACGGAACTCTTACTCGACATGTGGAGAGAAATCATCCGATGGAAATTGGTATCGATCGTTCTCAAACTCAAATTCCGACATTCTCTTCTCAATTGGATTGGGGTAACGAATCTAAACTTTTTAAATTTGACGAATCTAGATTTAGAGAAGAAACTAATAAATTTTATGCAATTGAACAACTTTCTTTTTAGTTTTAGTGATAAATTATCTTTTGAAAATTGGCTTTCTACAAGTGCAAATCCTTTTATTAAACGTATCCCAAGAAATACTCTAAAATGCACACTTTTAAAATTAGTCTTAGAACAAAAAAAGAATTGATTAAAGAATTTTCTAGTTTAAATAGTAAAGTTTCTTTATATTCCGATATTTGGAGTGATCATTGGCAAAGTTGTTCATATATAGGTATTACTTGTCATTGGATTGATAATAATTGGAACATTCAAAAAAGATTGCTAGCATATAGATGTTTTAACGAAATACACATGACACAAAATATTTAACAACTTATCTTTATTATTTTAGAAGAATATGGTCTAACTTCTAAAGTTTTTTCAATTTCTTTTGATAATGTTAGTACAAATACCTCTAGTATTAGTGAGCTTATTGATATATGTAAACCATCAATAGGTGAAAGATTTTTTCATATTAGGTGTACATGTCACATTTTAAATTTGTGTGTTCAAGATGAACTTAAAAATTTAGGATCATATATTCAACCAATTAGGAGTGCAATTCATTATTTATGGATACATCCTCAAGTTATGAAACAATGGAAAAAATTTTGTAAAACAAATGGTATGAAGCCTAAACGATTTGCACGTGACGTCCCAACTCGTTGGAATTCTACTTACAAATTATTGTTATCTACTTTTGAATACAAAGATTTATTATGTATGTTTTTCATCAACATGTTCAATCACGTGATATTTATTTATTTTCAAATCAATGGAATATATGCACTAGTATTTGTGAAATTTTAAAAGTTTTTAGTGATGCTAGTGACCAATTATCCGGTGTTTATTATCCAACTTCACATTTAGTTTTAACACATTGTTGTAATATTGCATATATTTTTAATGAACATATTCAATCAAATGATAATTATTTATCTCAATGTATTTATATAATGAAGGAAAAATGGAAAAAATATTTCTTAAACATTCTTGAAATATTTTTATGTGCTTTTGTTTTAGATCCTAGACTTAAATTAGATGGTTTGCAAGATATGTTAGCATTATATTATGAATCTTTAAGCTCTATTATCGAAACTGTTCCTAATATTTCTTTGATTTTGTTTAATATTAAAACTCATTTACATGATATTTATAATAAATATAACATTAAATATGGTGAACAAACTATTAGATATGAAACACATCAATCCACTACAACTAATATTATTACATCTAAACTCACTAAAGCATAATTGTTATTAAGGGAACGGACTAAACGTCCACGAGGATCCTCAAGTTCCAGTCAGGAACTTGAGAATTATTTTACCACTTCTTTTAATTTTAGTGATGCAGATGAAGAAAGCTTCGACATTCTAAAATGGTGGTCGCAAAGAACTCAAATATTTCCAATATTATCTATAATGGAAAAAGAAATTCTAGCTTATCTAGTTTCAACGGTTACAGTGAAATAAGTTTTTAGTATTGGAGGAAATACATTGGACGAGAGACGTTCTAGCTTAAGGTTGAAAATTTTGGAAGCGCAATGTTTACTCAATGATTGGTCAAAAGCTGCAAGTCAAACCCAACATATTAAAAGTGACGAAGAAGACCAAGACGAAACAGAGGGAACATCTGGAACTACGATGGGAGGAAATACGACTGAAATTGATTGAATATAATGAAAATTGAAATGTAATTGATTTTTTTTCTTGTAATAAATTTTTTATTTAAGTCCAAGATGTTGAAATTTGAGATGTAATATATTTTTTATTGAGATAATAAAATATTTGATAGAGTTTTTATAAGTTCAATTGTGCAATTTTTTTTTATTTTAATTATTTACATCATTCTTTAAATTTTTATTTATTTAACTAAGACGACGATTAACCGGACCGGACCCGGACTCAGACCCGGACCGGAACTGACGGTTCCACAACTCGGACCATAATCGACAATGAGTGGGTCGATTAAGGGTCGGTATTTTGCCAACCCGGACCCGACGGTTCCGACCCAGACCCGGACCGGACCCAGACCGTGGCTAGGTCTATTGAAGGGCTATAAAGGAAGAGGGGTTTCACACCTTTAGGTTATCAATCTTTGCTCCCAAGTGCTCCAATGATGCTACGCTTCAACGACGATGCTACGACGTCGATACGTTGATGATACACCGACGACAAGCTTAGAATCTCAACCCATTCGTGTCGGTAGCTTTATTTTAATCTCAATTTGTTTACATTTCTTGTAATCGGAGCTTTCATCATAACGAGGTGAGGTAGGCTTGTTGCCTCATCCTCGAGCTTTCGAGTTCTTCTCGTAATCGTTGTCTCCTACCTCTAACGAGGAGGAGATCTATAGTGGATTGCCCCTTCATACGCGGTCAAGGATCGCAAGGCCTTGGAGTAGCAACTGTTAGGTTATAAACCAAGTAAAAATAAAAGTGTTTCTTTACTCTTGTTGTTTACATTCCGCTACACTTATTACTTGTGTTTTATCGACGAATGAAAAGAAGTTTTCAAGCTCGCTATTCACCCCCCCCCCCCTCTAGCTTGCTTTCAATCCAACATTAGGTTTGCGCACTTTTTGAAATATTCTCAACTTGTACTGAAATGACAATGATGCTTAATGAAATATATAACTTTATGTGCATTAATGGTTCAATTATAATTTTAAATATTGCACTTGTTATACATATATGGTTTGTGATATAATAGATATGTCAGGTAAGCAGATTCACTCTCTCACATGAGTGACCAACTCCTAGAGTGGAGATTAGACGATTTCTAACTGTAAGAGATTTTGAGAGTAACCCTGCTTGAACTTAAGTCGCCCTGATATGTGTTCAAAATGAGGTCATTTGCGATATGATCGACATAGATTTAGTCACATCTATGTGGCCTGTAAGTAGTCAGGTTTGAGATCTCAAATATCATCTGCAGTTTGTAATACTGTCTTTGAGAGACATTCTCTGGGTAGAGTCTTATGTATAGACTGAGTCTCATACTTACATAGTGTTAGAGAAATCTGACATAAGCCCTTATGAGAAATGGAAATAACACTGTGGCATGTGTTTTATATCTCGTGTGATAAATCGACTAAAGAAAGTGGAAGCCATATTACTTGAGACAGTAAATTATATCCCCAAGCCCATTGTGTGCGATCCGAGATCCTTTGGGAGTGATCTCTTGTACCCTTATTTACTTTCGACTGTTTCTTGAGGTCGTGATTCAGTGTTGCTACTTTAGTCTATTTATCGATAGTCCGAAAGATAAATTGAGATCTAAGAGACAGGTCTAGGAAAACAGTTGAGTTATGGCTAATAGATTTTAGTTTGGAAAAAGGAAGACCAATTGACGTTATATCAGGATTTAATATTCATCGACTAGTCTTTTATGTTTATCCAAGGAGGAATTAAACATATTAGTGAATATAATATCGAATAATATCTGAGGATACTTTCGATGATAAAAGAAGTTTGATTGGATGTAATAAGTCTTGATTTTGGGGTGCAGCGAAATTGTATCTTATGATACAAAAATGACTACTCTATCATCCTAGTAGGTGTATAGATCAATTTTTTATATGCAGGTATACTCGCAAGTCGCACGACATCCAACTCTATGTGAAAGCTCAGTAGGGTAATATGGGATGGATCACATGAGATGTGATCTAATAACAATTAAACATTATATGCCCTCGTGTGCAAGTGAAAGATGTTCGTTCCTGTCCACGTAGGGGCAGAAAGTTGTGCCCACGTGGGGCATGAGATAGTGGGTTCCCCATTATCCCACCTCATAATCTCCACTATTCTTCCTATAAATATCCTTCCTTGAGAAGAAGGAATGGTATGATGCACTGTTGGTTGTTGGCTAAGTGTTGGAAGGCTACTACATATTTCAAAGCATAAGAACAGTGAGGTTTCTTTTGTGTGAATGTTGCGAGAAGGCAGCAAATTCTCATGTTAAGTGTTTTTGCGTGAAGACAAATGCTGAGTTATGAGAACTCTTCTCTTGTTGAATAGAACAAGAGATTGTCGTCATCACTGAGTTTAGGGTTGCGACATTATGAAAAATAAGGTGAAAGTTTGAACTAACCTTCATGACTTTCATCTTAGCTGCGAGATCCAGGAGTTGCAGAGATCTAACAGATTTCGATGATTCTACATCTACATTCCGTGAGGTATACTTTAATTTCCATAAAAATTTTATATGTGTTAATATCAAGTAGACCTAACATGTAGGATACACCAATCTTGACAAGTCTTAGGAGGATTTGAAATTAGTTTGTGATTACCTTTCATTCGGGTCTATTTGGGCCCTTGTTAGAATTTGAAAACCAAATCAATATTTGATATACCTAAATAATCTACAAAGGATCTCGTGATGTTATTCCATGATCACTATGAGATCAATACGGTTTTGGATATTGGTTATAATTCATGCTTAATTCACACTAGTTGTACGTATTTATATTAATTGGTGACAAACATGTAGGTTTTTTAGATTTAGATAAATTTGATGTATTGGCTTAATGTTACTTTATTTGCAACTTGTAAATATATAGCTAATATATAAAAATATATGTGGCATTTCATACTTACTCTCTATATATAATATCGTGACTATACTCTTTCCTCCTCCTCCTCTCTCTCTCTATTCTCTATACGATGTTATAGCAACTTTCCTTCTTCCTCTTCTTTGCCTTATTTTTTCATCCAAGTAATTTGAACATTCTTTGACGGTTCTAATTTAATATCCATAACCTTATGTCAAAGTACATGTGAGTGTGTGTGTTTTACCTTTATTCAAGTGGAAAAGTTTTTATGAGCTTATAACTCTTTGGGTAGGTGTTTGATTGACAGGGCAACTTATGGTACTTCTTTTTTTTTAAAAAAAAAAAAGCTTATTTTTCATTATAAATCATTACTTTTGATTGCTTATTAGTATTCCGATGACTCAACGGTTCAAGTTTATGATCGTTCGACTATTTGATTCGAACTCAAGTATCGCTTGATTAAATTGCAAGACCAACCTAAAACCAACTTACATAGCTAACATAGCTTAATGAGGTCGAGCACGGAGCACATCGAACATGATCCAAATGGAATTTGAACAAAGCTATTGCTTAAGTTTAGAATTAAAGTCTCATACCTTCCATCTCAATTGGAGTCATCATTCAATCAAAAGCATAATAAGAAGTCTAATGAAGTTCAAATTGGGTTGTACAAATTAATTTGTTTGCTCCATTAATTAAAGAGCAGGATTCAACTCATGAAGATAATCATCCAACTGAAAATAAATGTGCTTATGACTATAAGCAAGTTAACTTGGTCACGAGCTTAAAGGAAGGGATGTTTTCAGTTTCTTTTTAAACTTTAAACCGCTAAGCGATCAGAATTAAAACCGAAACCTTGAGAAATCTAATACAAGCTCTAGTGTTTTTCTTTGCAGGTCAGTTGCATTTCTTAAAAACTTGCTTTTTTGAGAGATTCTTCCAGAGGTTCTTAAAAAGTAGCCCTTGCCTCCGCATATTTTGACCTACAGTTCCATTAACTCGAAGCGCTTCATCACACATGCCCAACATTATCCAAAACAAACTATAAAAATGGCTTAATTTACACATTGATCAAGCAACAAAGGCAACTACTATTTAGGATTTTCAGAGTTCTTCACAGATTCAGTAAAAATGAGATTTTATTTTAGCTTTTTGCTTGCACGAACTTAATCCTACCAAATGAAGGGTGATAAGAGCATCGAGCAAGCATCTATGGTGTGTGAGTCACATGGTCTTGAATGGATCATAACTCCCCCATTTCTTAACCAAATTTCATGATTTCAAGTTCTAAGGGTTCTTCTGTTACTCTACTTTAACGGGAAACAAATATCATTGCATAAGGATCTCTGTAGTTCTCGCTGGAGCTCTTGAACTCCGGCGAACTCACACAAAGGTCTCGATTTGACCTTTATGTATTCAAAATCCAATTCATCACTGATAACTTGACCAATTTTCCTGAGTCCGGACTCGTTTGAAAGCCAAGTTCAGGTGCTGCGGACTGATGAAAATTTTAGTGAATTTAGTTAAATATTTATTGAGTTATTGTCCTGCAAAGTGAGAAAAGAAGCACACTCAATCCGAGTCCAAACTCCCTGGCCACCCAAACTACCAAGTGGGTCGCTCGTCTTAACTCCATCACGACCGTGGGTAACATCCAATCCGAGGGCTCACATTTGAAGGCAACCGGGGGAGCGATCCATGGGAAGAAACCGTGGGCCAATCAGCTTTCGTCGTTCTCCCTTCCGGCTTATATTTAAATCCTTCCTCTTACTAGCTTCGACATCTCAGCTCTGTGCAATAATCCCCTAGATCCGTTTAATTAACCCCGTCCGAGTACCAGAGATTCGGCGATGGCGCATGAGGAGATTGAAATCTCCGCGGCGGCTAAGGAACCCTTGGTTGATCTTCCCGTTGCTGAAGCACCGGCGGAAGGCGGTGCGGAGGCCACTGAAGCTCCTCCGGCTGGAGATGCCGAACCTCCCAAGGAAAAGAAGGAGCCCAAACCTAAGAAGAAACCTTCGGGCCCTAGGAAGCCTGCCGCTCACCCGCCCTATGCTGAGGTAGGAACAGTATATCCCTCGCATGTTGGATCTCGGTTGAGAGTATATCTCGAATGTGAGTTTTGTGTTTGGATATTACGTAGATGATTGTCGAGGCGATCGTGACGTTGAAGGAGCGTGCGGGATCGAGCCAGTACGCGATCGGCAAGTACATCGAGGACAAGCAAAAGGATCACCTCCCTGGGAACTTTAGGAAGATCCTCCTAGGGCAGCTGAAGAGGCTCGTGGCGTCTGGAAAGTTGAAGAAGGTAAAACACTCGTACAAGCTCCCTGGTGCTCACGCCGCTGGTTCCTCTGCTTCCCCGGCCAAGACGAAGGTGAAGCCTAAGTCCAAACCAAAACCTAAGCCTAAGACCGTCGCCAAGACAGCCAAGGCGAAGCCTGCTACGGCCAAGCCGAAGGCTAAGCCCGCAATGGCCAAACCCAAGGCTCTTACGGCTAAACCAAAGTCTGTTTCTGTTACGGCCAAGCCCAAAGCGAAGCCTGCTGCTTCCACCAAGCACAAAGCCAAGTCGGCGCCCGCTGCTAAACCAAAATCTAATTCGAAACCCAAAGCGAAGGCAAAGCCAGCAACTCCTGTCAAGGCCAAGGCCAAGCCTGCTCCAGCAGAGGGGAAGTCTAAAGCTAAGCGAGAAGTGCCACAAGCAGCGTCCAAACCAAAGGCAACGCCGAAGCCTAAGCCTGCGATCGCAAAGCCCAAGCCTGCCGTGACACGATCAAAAGCGAAGTCCCCTGCGCCACCTGCTAAGGCGGCAAAGACTTCGACGAGGGACACACCTTCGAAGAAGGCAGCGCCGCCAAAGAAAGCTCCGGCCGCTACCAAGAGGAAGGCGGCGGCACCGGAAGCGAAGAAACCGGCGAAGAGGGCGAGGAAGTAAGCTCAAAATTTCAGCTGTTTCATTTCCCCATTTTCTTTTTCTTTTAGTGGTAATTTCTTTGTTGAAGTGGCAGTATCTGTAAATGTTATGACGTTTTCTTTAGCACGGCAAGGATTACGAGCGTTGGTTGTATCGCACATCGGGCAGAAAGTGAATTTTCTCCTTAAATTTTCGTTTGTCACTCTTTTTTGGGGATGTGTTTGACTGTGGGATTGAGAATCGCGGTGAGTGGAGTTCGCTAGTTTCTCTGTTAGTGAGCAAGGAAGGAAAAAAAAGAAAAATCAATTTATATTAGTTAATATATTTTAAATAAAAGAGAAGAATATTTGATATTTTTAAAAGTCTATTAATAAATTATAAGAAAGATTTATAAAGATTTTAAATTATTTTTTGAGAAAATTTAATTAGATAGGATAGGATGTGAATTATAAATATAATATTTATAAAATAAAAATATATTTAAATGTAATATTGCGATTCTTTTATGATTTTTTTTTATTCTTAGGAGGAAAATAAATCAACATTTGCATCTTTTATGATTGTTTTATATTTTTAAGAAGAAAATAAAACACATAATAAGGGGCGGAGGAAATGGTTCTCTCCACTCATTCATTTACATTCCAGAATAAATAAAAATATATTTAGAATATGATATGGCATGCTTACGAGGTTTATTATTTTAATAGATGAGAAAAATATGGAGAAATGTTAAGAAAATTTTTACACTAAAATAAAAAGATATACTGTATGTTAAATTTAATAATATTGAATATAATTATTATGAAATATGAATAAATAATTTTTTTTTTGAGAGAATGAAAGAATAATTGAAAGATTAATAATTTTATTCTTTTTATTTTTCTTAATCTATTGCATATATAAAATTTTTTAGTTAATATTGTTTTATGCGAGAATCAAAATGACATAAGGATGAATTACTCCATATAATTTATTTTTTTATCTTTCCTTTATTAGTATTATTACCCTCTAAAGTTGAAAAAATGTTTCATCAAATCGACAATAAAAAAATCTAGCAGTAAAAATATCTCCTGTTATGAGTTCAAGATATTTGATAATGAACTGAGAATCAAAACCAATATAAATGTCTAATTTTTTTTTAAGACCTCATTTTTGTTCTATGAGAGGGAGCAATGGGGACATATTCGTAAATTAGAGATATTAAGTTCTCTTTCAGAGACTAACTGGAAAGGAGAAGTTTGAGAATTAGTGGTCGGATGCGAATTAGTGTTGTTGCATATAAGATTTCATGCTCCCAAGCATGAATAGAAAGCTTGGATTTCAACAGTAACGGTCTCATTATTAATTGAAGGCGTTTAATAAAATGACTTTGCTAGATTATTTTGAGTATGAACATACGTCATAGAATGTTCAATCTTTATACCAATAGACATGTAATAGTCATTAAATGCTTGATAAGTAAACTCTCCAACATTATCAAGGCGAATTATTTTGAGGGGATAATCAGAAAAAATGTGCGCGCAATCGAATTATTTGAGCAACTAATCTTAAAAATGTCAGGTTTCGAGTTGATAATAAGCACACATGTGACCATCTTGTAAATGCATCTATTAAAACCATAAAATATCTAAATGGTCTATATGGTGGGTGAATTGGTCTACATATATCACCTTAAATTTGATTTTAAAATGTAGGGCATTCAAACTCAATTTTACCCGGTGAGACCTTTACTATTAATTTGCTTTGATAACATACAATACATGAGAATTCATTCGATTGAAAAATCTTCTGATTCTTCAATGAATGCCCGAAAGAATGTTGCACAATTCGTTGCATCATTATAGATCCAGGATGATCCAATCTATCATGTCATAAAAGGAATTCATTTTTACTAGTAAACTTCTGGTTTACTATAATTTTTATTTTAATTGGCTTAATGTATGTATAATAAAGACCCGAAGAGAAAACCGATAGTCTTTCAAAAACTTATTTATACCTCATTTTAACATTAGTAATGCACAAATACTCGTAATTTTCTATATGATGACAATTAAGGCGAATATCTTTGAAACTTAATAAATTTTAGTAGGACTTTGGTGAATATAATGAATTACTGATCAAGAAATTTGTTCCTCCTGGTAGTAAAATATTTTCTCTTCTAGAGCCTTCGATTAAAGTTACACTACTAGATATAGTATTCACATTTTATTTTTGCATGATAAGATGAAAGAAATATCTTTTACTTTTAAGAATTATATGTGTAGTTGCATTGTCTACAAGATAGAGATTCTCATATTTAATCTTTGACCCAATAATATCCATAAGCCTTAAAAAAAATAAATAAATTAACAATAAATTTGAATTTATTATAAATATTGAGAAATAAAAATAATTACATTAATTAAAATCACCATATTCAACATTTTCAAGAAAGTCGTCAACTTCTAATTAGGACAAATTTTTAAGACCCTCAAAAATATTATTAGGGTTATTATTTTGATATAAGACATTTGCCCTCACATTCTTATTCTTTTCCTTCAATGAGGCTTAATAAAGCCCGACGAGATGCTTTGGCGTATGATAGGTACGTGACCAATGTCCAATCACCCCACATTGATAGCATTTATTCTCAATATTCTGGCTAGATCCATTTTTTCTTATTTTTTATCATTATATTTCCACTTCTGATTGTTTGTATGCCCACCATGATCATTAAGGTAAATATTCCAGCCACGACCACGACCACGACTGTTGGGGGATCGATACGGCCGGCTAGAGGGGGGTGAATAGCCCTCGTTCGATGGATATCGTATTTTGCTCGTCTACAAAACGTTAGCGCAAGTGGAATATTCAAATATAAATAAAGACAAAGCAAAAGATAAACAAAACAATACAAACACCGAGATGTAATGTGGTTCACGGCTACGCCGCTAATCCACGGTCCGATTCGTCCATGGTGAATCACTCCGCCAAAGCCAATCCACTAATGGTCTCTCCTTTGCACTAAGCTAGGTGAAAGTAACCTTTACAATCAAGATCACTCTTCTTACAATAAGAATGAAGTAAAAGCAAGTAAGAAGAGTTTAAAGTTTGTGGGGGGACTTGGATGGTCGTTTGAGTAAGAGCATTAACCCCCCAAAGCTCCACACCCTCTCTTTTTATAGAGAGGAGGCTTTTCTTCCCGTTGGCCGCCACTAGTCGATCACGCTCGGCGATCGCCGCCACTACAATCTGCCTCCGAACACGCTCGGATCCCGACCGTCAGAGTCTAACGGAACACTTGACCCGATCGATGGACCTCATCGGGCCGATCGCTCCGTAGTCGATCGCCTACCGGCCACGAGCTGGGCTAAACCTTTCGACTACCGATCGCCGCCAGCAATGATCGATAGGTCTCGGCAATGATCGCCTCATATATGGCGGCAAATGATCACGTCTCAACACACTGGGCCGAATACCCGAACCATCGCTCGATTAAGAGCAATGATCGCTATTCCATGGCAATGATCGGGTGTCGTGAAATCCCATCCCACACTTAGCCAAACGACCAAGTTTCACCTAAGAGCTACCCTTCGGGTTACATTCGCCACTCTCATCTCCTGAGTCCTCGCCAAGTTCTCTTTGTTCGCGGCTACGCCCCCTCAAAGATCGAGAGCACGACTCTGCAATGCTCCTTCGCGTCTCTTGCCTCGAAGTCTACTTCCTCTGGCTTCACTCCAAGCTCCTCGTCCGGTGGTCCCTCGGATGCTCCAAGCGCATGACTTCCGCAAAGTCATCCTTCACCAACTCAAGGACCGAGTCATGAGATTGTGAAACTCGCCACGGCTCCATGTGCGAATTACTAAGTCCTGCACGACTTCAACGCACATATCAAATCAACATAACAAACTAACTTAAACCCTTTGCCACACACATCAAAACCTTATCATGGCAAGAGATTGCCCTAACAATCTCCCCATTTTTGATGTGTGACAATCCGTTTAAGTTAGGTAAAAACATTTGATAAAAATTTCTAAGGTAAGAAGGCATGTAAACATAAACATGATATAGCAACATGCAACTCCCCCTTAATCCATGAAACGCTCTCTACAAATTTCTCCCCCTATCATAATTAACTTAAACATAATTTTTTCTCCCCCTTTGACACCATCAAAAAGATTAACACTAAGTTATAAACCCATGACATCAAGTCTAATAGAAGGAAAATACCAAAAATTAATTTAAAACCTGAATTCGGCCATTACTATTCTGCCACCAATGACTAGTTCAGATTACATATGATCGACACGCGATTCTTCGTAACTTTCGATTTTCGATCAATTTCGTAAATGCATTAAAAATTCTAGAAAATTCAAAAAATCATGAAATTTGGGAAACATATTTCTTGTAAGGTTCTTTATCAGTGAAAAATAGTTTTTTCATGAAAAATCATTATATTTTCACATATTTGGCAAAAATCCAAAAACTTTAAAAATTACTAGGTTTTTGATCATGAGTGTATCAAGTTTAACACCTAGTTTTGGTTCCAATTGTTTCAAAACATGAATACATAGATTTTAGATTAAGAAATTATTTTGAAAACATATGATGTCACGCCCCGAGAGTATGCCGTGCCGAAAAGCAAACGGACGGCATCTCCCCTGTACGTGGCAACATATCGGGTTAATACAAGGCCCGTAGGCCCACAACAACAATATATAAATGGACAATACCAAAACAATATATCCACAACAACACAAGAGGTGTGCACCGGTGCGACTCTAACATACTACACACAACAACGTACAAATCCACAGCCAGATACAACACTGATTATACATGGCCATAATACAAAATAACAGCGGAAGCAAATACGTGGAAAACCCCAAATGTTCGGTGTGAGATGGGATCAGCTGGTGGAGCTCCAAACGTCCAAGGAATCTTCTACCTGTTATCTGGGCGACAGAAAACCCAGGGTCCAGGGGTGGTGAGTATAAACTCAGGGGTAATATATAGAAAGTGCATGAACATATAGGGTAAAGAAATCTACAAGTATACATGTGAAAGTCTACAGGTATATAGCATGAGTCCAATAGACATACAGTCCTATCCAACTCTAATAACAAGTAACTACAGTAAAGTCATACGCAATGTATATACTAAACTGATCAACTTAACATAAAGTAATGTACCAAAGTACCTGACGGTCTGCAACACCCTAAGCTATATCATCCTGACAGATATACCATAACATAACCCATATAATGTATCAAGTCAATCTCATACCTGACCAATACTCCAACATATGAACAATATAATGATCAATGATTTAACAACTGTGTCCGTACTACACAATGACATGATGCTAATCAAATGCATATAACAGTCTGAATCAACGCATGTATCATGCTCAACACATAGCAGTAAATAACAATGCAAATGTCATGTATCATGATGTACAAGCATGTGCAACAATTATAGCTCAATCAAATGCAGCATCTCACAGGCATATGTAAAACATATATCAAATACATGCATACATATATATATCAGCAATGCATATGCATGGTCATCGTCATGACTGGCCCAACCACGACTCAGAGTGACTGTGGTGGCACGACAAATGACAACTAGCCCGACTCAGTACCACCACTCTCGAGTGGCCGAAGGTAGTATGACCGAGTAGCGATAAGGTTGCAAAAAGCTAACTACTCCTAGGCCTCACGCAAGCCACGCTGCCCTACCCATGAGTAGACAAACGTCGACACAGACAACCAGACCTCACACAACCACCGCCTATAGTGGGCGAGTGCTAACACCACTGCGACAGCTGGCGCGATCTCTAGCTACCACCATCCATAGTGGGCGAAGACATCAAATGCTCGCCTCACCGCTACTACTACCCCTAGTGGTCGGGAGGTAGGATGACCGACCTGCCTCAACCACAAGGCGCACTACCTGCCAAGATGCATGAAATGTAATGATGCATAGCTCCATACATGTATCCTCGCCTCACTCCCTATCCCACGGGGAGTCCTGGTCAACTAAAAGTCAACTATGCAAGGACTATAATCCACAAGACTCTCTCTATCGCATAAAGAGTCATACTCATCTGACAGTCAACCACGCTAAGACCTCTAGTCAGTAGCGATATACAATCGACCGTCCATATAACCATACACAGGCACGCAATCCATAATGGATATACCATCGCGCTAGGACCTCTAGTCCATGGTCACATACTGACAACCATACACTTATCTATGCACAGACAACTAGATCCACCATAGATACACAACTAATATGTCTACGATACAACGATCGACTCCATAACCCAATTCATCACCTACCCCTAGTGATGTAACACAGTAACCCAATCTGAGGTCACAAAGATAACCCTAACCACTTGTACTTACTGAACATCCATCAGCTAATACGTAATAGGGTTTATAGTTCCTATCCGTGCTAGATAATCAATGAGTAACAGAGTATATATCTCAAAGGTCAAGGCAGTACAAGCATATGATTAAATAAGAGTGGATTTAAGGTAAACAGGTATAAACATAAATCCAAGATCATGCACAGGAATTTGATTAAAACTACCAGACCAGGTAGATATTACCCACCTGATACGTATAATCCATGTTATACATCTCCACTTCCATGTATCTATCACAATCCAAGAATCCATCCCAATCAAGATCCTGCAGATGAAACATACACTGCAATTAAGTTCTATAATACAACGAATGATCGAATCGAATCCTTCATCGACTTCATATCCCGATCAACTAGATTAATCTAGTTATCCAATCAACTTAATCTAGCCTTCACATCTATCCTCATAAAGCATCACAACCTAGGTCAACTTCATACATCAACTATCACTGGTTCAATTAAATCACAAGAATAATGATATTCATTCATAAGTTAACCTCATCCAACTTACCTTGCTTCGTTCCACTTCTCTCACACAAACCTGATGTCCTAGCAACCTTCGAACCCCAACCATCACGCACTTTCGAGCTTCAATTCATAACCCCATCCAGACGCAGAGCACAAAGAAGACGACGGCAAGATCACCGATCCTGCCGAGCCGAGTTCCACGCCGATCAACAGAGGCGATAATAGGGAGCTCCGACCGCAGATGTAAGAAAGGAACTGGCCGAGGAAGACTAGCCAGAACAGGCGACTGATGAAAATGGGAAAGGCGACGGCGATCGCGTCGGTTGGAGGAGCTCGCTGCCGATGAGATCTGGATAAGGAAGAGAACCCATCCGACGGTCAATCCCCGATGAATGTAGGCGGCGACTGGGTGTGGCTGCACTCGACGAATCGGCGACGACGACGAGCAGCTCCGGCAGCGGCGACAACGCGGTAGAAGAGACAAGGCACCGGAGATAAGTCGACGCGCTACCAAGGCGGCGAGATCGGCGCTCGAAAGGCCGACGAGCAGATCGTTTGCATAGATAGATGAGCCACGGCGAAAGGAAAACAGAGGGAGAGACGAGGTCGCGATTTGAGGAGAAGAAGGAATCGCGAAATCGGGAAGAGAAGAAAGAAATCGCCGAAAAGGAATTAACGGATCTCGTGATCCGCTCAACCTTATAACCCCACCATTTGTGGTTGAGCTAGCCTAGGTCAAGTCCGAATTAGCCTAAGTTGACTCAACCACCTGTTTAAGCTCAAATCTTACTCGTACGGTCTCCTTTTGAATCCGGAAAAATTTCTATGAATTCCCGAGAAATTTTATAAGAAAATTTCTCAACTAACAAGGTTTGTTTTTTTTTTCGTATCTTACATTCTCCCCCACTTATAAAAATTTGGTCCCCAAATTTCCGACTCATGTACGAGTACGAGATGTCACAATAATCATCTCGAGTATCCTGAGAAAAGTCACACCTCAAGTGACTAAGTGGGGTACTGAGCTCGAATATTATATTCCAGCTCATATATACACGCTCAATAGACCTTTTAAAAGGTAAACAACTGTACCAAAGTGGTGCTCTATACCTGTAACCGATGGAAAACTTTGCCAGAATCGTAAAGTGAATCATGAATCACTATCAGAAATGATACTCAAGGTTACTCCATGGATATAATTCCATCAAGCGATCCAACGAAATTTATCTTACTGCTCGGAAGAAAATGAGCAGACCTAGCTAATCGATCATTGATTACCCAAATCACCTCAAGTCCTTTCCGATTCCTAGATAATCTCCCAACACAGTCTAACGCACTAGGCTCCCACTTCATCACGGTACGTAACCCTATCGATCACAATATTCCACCTTTGCTTGTTGGCCTACCCAACATCAAAACTACGCACTCAACCGTCTCCCATATATCGTTCCACCAACCGGAACGTCTCAATACTCACTATTTTCGGATACACTCCAAATAAATCATCCCTCTCAAATGAAGAGTCTCCTGAAACAACTCTTCCTAAAGCGAATGCAACTCTGAAAACCACCATCCTTCCTAGAGACGTAGATTTATTCTCACCAGAGAAATTAATCTAATGTCCAAAATTCACTCTGTCACCTAGAACTGAGAGTAACTGGTGTAGGGAATTCTTTATGCCAAATGGCATATGCGCAACGGAAAAATTAGGATCCCTTCCAAGTGATCCATGCGAAAGCAAACTCGTATAAAATAAATTTCTCTAAACCAAGCCTATCTTATAGGAGAGTTCTACCTTTGTTGCGTGCCCTTTGCAATCCCGCTTTTCCTTTCGGTTTGTTGGATCTTTAGCACGTTCAAGTGTCCGTGCCTCTATACGTATCCACACGAGCACGCTCTTGTCTCACAAAAGGAAAACTAGAAGAGCTCTCCTTTACTTCTTGCTAGAGAAGTCCCTAAAGGAGAGGAAGAGAGGGAAAAGGAGAAAGGAAGAAGAAGACTCCTCTTCTTGCTAGCCTACACTCACAAACCCACACAACTAAAGCTTCCACCAAGCTTTCTCACCACTAACACAACCAAAGCTTCCACCAACAACAAAAGCCAATTCCTCTCCTTGGCCGGCCACTTAGGGTGTCTTTTATAGGGTTGGAAAAACCCTTTCACCTCCACACATTCAATGCAATCCATTGCATTGAGACATATCCTTGTTTGGCCGGCCACTTAAGGAGACAAAACCATTTTGTTTCCTTCCACCTTAACTAGCTTAGGTGGATGCTTAGGTGGCATGCTTATGTGGCATGCTTATGTGGCATTCTTATGTGGCATTCATGCATGTTGAATTAATCTTATTAATTCAATTAAGCTTATGTTATCATATTGAATTAATCTTATTAATTCAATTAAGCTTATGTTATCATATTGAATTAATCTTATTAAATCAATAAGGTAACATATTGAATTAATCTCATTAAATCAATTAGCTAAAATTCTCATTAAGCTTAAAGTCCAAAAACCATTTTGTACTTAAGCTTATTCCCATATTATTCTAGTCAAACTAGAATACTTTAATTCCTCTAATTATCATGCTCTTTGTGTGTGACCCTATAGGCTCTCATAACGTTGGCAGTGGATCTAAACTCTTTTAGATACACAAGCAATGAGCGGCATCTAGCAATACATCATTGCTACCCAAGTTACGAGATAAGTCAAGATCCGACTAACCTTTCCGTGACTACTATAATATATGACCGTGTCCTTCTATCTTTGATATCAGATTGATCAATGAGGCATAGACCGTGTCATCCTCGATCAATCTATGTGTTTCTTGATCCCTGAGTAAACTAACTCAAACAAATGAGCTCAATATCTCATATTGACTCATTCGAGCATGGCCATGCATTTTAGTAGTTCTACTCAATCAAGGGGCCCACCGATATCACTCTCGTCATATGAGAGGGATAGATCCCATCTACATCACTCACATCCCTCCGCATAATTTGTTATATACCCAGTAATCGCCTTTATGGTCCACCCTGTTATGGGTGACGTTTGACGATACCAAAGTATACAACTCCTTATGTAGGGAACCGTAGTGACTTCAGGTCTGAGGACTATTCATACCAATAGTCACATGAGAAAGTTTATGACACTCATATAACGATCCATGAAACTTTCTCATGGCGGGTCAGTTCAGTATATATTCTCCAATATATACCCATGTGTCAACTTGATATCATATATCCATGACTTGTGAGATCAAGTCATCAATTGACCTACATGCTAGTCTTTATGTATTAATATTGCCCTTGCATATTAATACTCGACTAGGAACATTTAGGAAAGTGTTCTCTACAGCCTCTCATAATCAATTCTGCCAATTGATGTGCTGTAGATAAGAACCTACTTTTCTAGGGCATTATTATATTTAAATTAGCTGGCACAAGCAAGATGTAAATATAATAACCAATCCTTTGCCTTTATAGAATATGATACAAAATGTTCCCTATTCAACCATCACATGATTGGTTCTAGGGCTTTAACTAACAACTGGAAGGCTATAATGACTAATCTTGCTAGTTTCTCAACTAGCATACACATAATATACGTCTCATTTAACTGCATCGGAATCGCTCCCATCTCTGAAATGTTGCATCTGCGTACAATACCAAATCAATCTAGGGAAACCACAACTTCCTTTAAGATTGTGAATATATCCCAAAAATATATCATCCACAGATATGATGACAATCGATCCCAAATACTCCAAGAGTACTTGATTCCTTGAATCCATGAACGACTAATTCGTCGATAAGTCTAACAACATTATCAATCAGCTTTATACACCTGAATCCTTTTACTCTAAGCTACAAATAGCTCAATCATCACACCGACAATGATAATTGTATGACACTAAGTCACTACAATATCAAACCTCCAGTCGTAGGCCAACCCTGGGATATACACAGGTGTCATTTAGTTGATCTCACAGATCCTCTATCCACCACGAAGGATATTCATTCACAACAACTACTACATTCCATCATCGATAATCGATGCATAAACTCAAGATCTGACTCTCTTCTAACAAAGAGTTACAAGTCTTCTCAAGAAGAAACACTGAGGCAGATAAATCTCCCATAGTGTTTAGCAACACTGATACCCATAAAATCATCTCCCGGTATGAGGTCCCCAATATCAGGATTATTCCCGAAATCACCTCAATCGCATATTCCACTTGCCTATGCAATGACCAGCCCGAGAGTTCATCCGTAACTACATCCGAATACTCTCGGATTATACGTACATCCGAGAGTCCTAGTATACCAACGCTCCAACAATCCAACTATTCGTAAGGATATGTCTATAGTGGAGGGAGGTCTAGCAAAGGCTAAGGGTATCCCTTGACTTCTTGATTGTTGATCAACATCTCACCTGACGGTAGAGAAAATCACCAACCCACAAGTCGATAGGAACCCTTCGAACCCTATTCAAGAATGTTTTAGACAAAGATACCTGTAAATTACCAGTATCTCTCGATATATCCGCAAATAGGATAACCTAAAGTAATACCCCGAAGGACCTATCCTTCGGTCTTCTATACTTCTTCTCGAGTAATCATGTAAACTTGTCCAACATCTGTTCTGGACGGCTGAGCTCATGTAGATGCAAAGACTATCATGGAGGAACTGAAATCAACTGCTGAAAACGGAGGTACAAACTGAAACAATTGCACGGAGATGATCACCACTATTGTACTAGCAAAAGATACACATCCGACTGTAAAATACTGAAGAATTGTCAACATCGTAGCACGCTCCAACTCTGTGGAAGGTACACCGCAATCAAGAATACCGATGATAGATCGACCATCATCGCCGTAAAATCTCTCTCTCTAAACAAATCATAATCCCGCCGAAAGGTAATCGCTGTTGTCGTCGGAAGGTAACAGCTTGTTGTCCCAATGTCCGAATCTTCTCGAGATGTCTTCTACCGACATCATCAGTAGTAACTTACTTCTTCCGGATGAAAGTATCAAAGAACTCCAACTATATCTGGGGTAGTAGATCGTTGTTGATGTGATAACCTAATCTTCAGAATAATCTCGCCGAGGTTGTGGATCGTCGCCGAAAGCATCATCCATAGTCTTCAATCGAGTCTTCAAAATACATACTCTCCTCGTAGATACCGATCGCTTATAGTAGAACAGATACAATGGTCCATCGAATAACTGACTGCGGTCTCGTCAGAACTGCGATCGACACACATAATCTCCCTTCGGAGTCTTTCCTCTGAGTTCGCTGATAAACATGAGAAGCTGTTGACAATCTACAATCGGTCTTCTATGATTGGAAAATTCTCCAATAGTCGCTCGTGACTCATGACTTAAATCTTGCTCCTTTTATCCAACATTTGGAGATTTCGAATTCCAATAATTTGACTCGCAATATCTGCTTATCAAATCTCCAACTCTTTAAAACACTTGCTACGGAGTCATTTCTATACACATGACTCGGTCTATACACTTCCGGTAGGATCTGGTAGGAGATCCAAACATCCCGATAAAGATGTCAACCGATAACCTGTGGGTGGCCAAAACCAACTCAATCACATTCTCGAGCTATTAGGGGGGTCATAACCCTCACGAGTCTAACGACTCTGCATGGTACTTTCGTCACCAGACGATCACCCAACCTGAAGCTCAAGAATTCCCTGACGATGAGTCAAAAAAATGACATGGGAAAATACCCTCTCACAACATCACTACACCGTGTCCAAGTGATGTGTGATTTCCCGAAGGTTATTTCCTATCTCTTCCACCAAGTACCGGCTAAATCCGGATAATGGTATTCAACAAATACTACTATCTTCGTATAACCCGAGTCAAGTACTCCAAAAGTACTTCCGATGTTATACAACCTAGAACGACCAATTCAGGGATCAAAATCCCTATGAATATCTCCAAACTAATCCTCTACTATCTGCATCAGCAATAGTGTACTCGCTTGTCCATTACCCCATAGGTAATGATCTGACTAACATAATTAGTGAAAATTCTTAGGATCGTAATCCTTAATCTTCACAAGAGATGTGACTACCTAACCCCTGCTTTCTGACTCGGTATCAGTCGGCTCTCAAAGGTAATTACCTTTTCGATACAGCGGTACATATCTAATAACTCAACATATCGCTCCTGTGGTCAAACTCAAACCACGCATTAACATCGATTAACATACTACAAGTCATGCAATCGTTATAAGCAACTAAATGCATAGCCAATGTATGATATGTAATAACAGTTAACATACCTTAATCCTTGTAGCTCGAGAGATGTCCGCAACAAATGCATCCCGAACTCACAAAACCAAGACCGAGTAAAGCAAAACTTGATGTCCGAACGAAATAAAATCCGAAATGGACTTCGCAACTGCTCGATACTAATAAAATTGTCACGCCGAGAGTATGCCAGGTCGAAAAGCAAACGGACAGATCTCTCAGACGCGTGGCAACATATCGGTTAATACAAGGCCCGTAAGCCCACAACAACAATATATAAATGGACAATACCAAAACAATATATCCACAATAACACAAGAGGTATGCATTGACTCTAACATTCTACAGACAACATAGTACAAATACACAGCCAGATACAACACTGATTATACATGGCCATAATACAAAATAACAATGAAGTAAATACGGAAGACCCCAAATGTTCGGTGTGAGATGGGATCAGCTGGCGGAGCTCCAAACGTCCAAGGAATCTTCTACCTGTTATCTGCATGTAAAACCTGTGGTCCAGGAGTGGTGAGTATAAACTCAGGGGTAATATATAGAAAGTGCATGAACATATAGGGTAAAAAAATCTACAAGTATACATGTGAAGGTCTACAGGTATACAACATGAGTCCAATAGACATACAAATTCTATCCAACTCTAATAACAAGTAACTACAAGAAAGTCATACGCAATGTATATACTAAACGATCAATCAACATAAAGTAATGTACCAACGTGACTTCCGCAACACCCTAAGCTATATCATCCTCGATGTATATACCATAACATAACCCATATATAATGTATCAAGTCAATCTCATACGACCAATACTCCAACATAGAACAATATATCAATGATTTAACAACTGTGTCTGTACTCACACAATGACATGATGCTAATCAAATGCATATAATAATCAATCAACGCATGTATCATGCTCAACATAGCAGTAAATAACAATGCAAATGGCATGTATCATGATGTACAAGCATGTGCAACAATCATAGCTCAATCAAATGCAGCATCTCACAGGCATATGTAAAACATATATCAAATACATGCATACATATATATCAGCAATGCATATGCATGATCATCGTCATGGACCTGGCCCAACCACGACCCCAGAGTGGCTGTGGTGGCACGACAAATGACAACTAGCCCGACTCCACCGCCATCACTCGAGTGGCCGAGTTGGGAAAGTAAGCGTCGAGTAGCGTAAAAAGCTAACTACTCCTAGGCCCCTCACGCAAGCCACTGTCCCTACCCATGAGTAGACAAACGCCAGACACAGACAATGCACTCACACAACCACTGCCTATAGTGGGCGAGTGCACACCACTGCATAAAGGGCTAAAAGGATCTCCACTACCACCATCCATAGTGGCCGAGCGTGGCACATCAAATGCTCTGCCCTCACCCTGCTACCACTACCCTGAGTGGCCGGTGAGGCAGGATGACTGACGACTCGTCTCAACCACAAGGCAGACCCAGTCGTCAGCATGCATGAAATGTAATGATGCATAGCTCCATACATGTATCCTCGCCTCACTCCCTATCCCACGGGGAGTCCTGGTCAACTAAAAGTCAACTATGCAAGGACTACAATCCACAAGACTCTCTTTATCGCATAAAGAGTCATACTCATCCGATACCAACCACGCTAAGACCTCTAGTCAAGAGTTTATATACAATCGACCGTCCATATAACCATACACAGGCACGCAATCCATAATGGATATACCATCGTGCTAGGACCTCTAGTCCATGGTCACATACTGACAACCATACACTTATCTATGCACAGACAACTAGATCCACCATAGATACACAACTAATATGTCTACGATACAACGATCGACTCCATAACCCAATTCATCACCTAACCCTAGTGATGTAACACAGTAACCCAATCTGAGGTCACAAAGATAACCCTAACCACTTGTACTTATTGAACATCCATCAGCTAATACGTAATAGGGTTTATAGTTCCTATCCGTGCTAGATAATCAATGAGTAACAGAGTATATATCTCAAAGGTCAAGGCAGTACAATCATATGATTAAATAAGAGTGGATTTAAGGTAAACAGGTATAAACATAAATCCAAGATCATGCACAGGAATTTGATTAAAACTACCGGACCAGGTAGATATTACCCACCTGATACGTATAATCTGTGTTATACATCTCCACTTCCATGTATCTATCACAATCCAAGAATCCATCCCAATCAAGATCCTGTAGATGAAACATACACTGCAATTAAGTTCTATAATACAACGAATGATCGAATCAAATCCTTCATCGACTTCATATCCTGATCAACTAGATTAATCTAGTTATCCAATCAACTTAATCTAGCCTTCACATCTATCCTCATAAAGCATCACAACCTAGGTCAACTTCATACATCAACTATCACTGGTTCAATTAAATCACAAGAATAATGATATTCATTCATAAGTTAACCTCATCCAACTTACTTTCTCCTCCACTTCACACATAACCAATATCTTAGCAACTGAATCTCTAAACTATCCATTTCACCACAGCAATGTAACTGAACGAACATAACCTCATCCAGATCGGTAGAGCACAGCAAGACGACGCCATCACCGATCCTGTCGAGCTGAGTTCGCTGCTACCCGGATCAACAGAGGCGACAATAGGGAGCTCCGGCGGTGACCGCAGACAGAAGAAAGGAACTGGCCGAGGAAGACTAGCCAGAATAGGCGACTGACGAAAATGGGAAAGGCGACGGCGATCACGTCGGTTGGAGGAGCTCGCTGCCGATGAGATCTGGATAAGGAAGAGAACCCATCCGACGGTCAATCCCCGATGAATGTAGGCGGCGATGCGCACCTCACGAAACAGCGACGATGAGCCCCGCGTGGCGACAATGCGGTAGAAGAGACAAGGCACCGGAGATAAGTCGACGCGTCTAGCTGCGGCGGAGATCGGCTGGCTCGAGCGTCGACGGTAGCAGATCGTCAGCATAGATGAGCCACGGCGAAAGGAAAACAGAGGGAGAGACGAGGTCGCGATTTGAGGAGAAGAAGGAATCGCGAAATCGGGAAGAGAAGAAAGAAATCGGGGCTGGAAAAGGAATTAACGGGATCTGCATCCGGTTCAACCTTATAACCCCACCATTTGTGGTTGAGCTAGCCTAGGTCAAGTCCGAATTAGCCTAAGTTGACTCAACCACCTGTTTAAGCTCAAATCTTACTCATACGGTCTCCTTTTGAATCCGGAAAAATTTCTATGAATTCCCGAGAAATTTTATAAGAAAATTTCTCAACTAACAAGGTTTGTTTTTTTTTCGTATCTTACATATGAAATATCCAACCATGATCTTTGGGCAATATGTCTATGAATTAAACATAAGCCTTCCCCATGATTGGTCTATTATTGCTATTTTGATACTTCAAATGACCATCTAAATACCATATGCATTAGTGGACATTTGTATCATCCTAACATCTCACCCATGCTAAGTTTTCAATCATAGTAGCCTATTGTGAGTGTGAGATGCATCCTAGAGGGTATTTGTATACACTTAACCATTATATTTATGCAATTCTATCAAGGTTAAGTATCAACCTAACAATCCTCATGATCATAAAGGCATATATCAATTAATTCTACATTATGATTATGAAATACATGTATTCATCAATTAATAATCATGCATTAGGTATTATATGATAATAAGCAAAGTATCACCTAAAGCATGCTTTAACCCTATTTCTCATGATTATGTGCAAAAACTCAAAATCATAAATCATGATTGCAAACATACATAGGAATTACATTAATCATCATGATTTAAGCATTATTAACTATTTATAGGCACGTTATCATCACCTAACACTATTTTAAAATGTTGTCCCGCCATCCTAAGTCAACCAAAATATGATATAGGTTAAATCCATATGGTTGACTACCTTAGGGTTACTCTAACCCTTAAGGATGGATTTTGGAACCCAATATAAATTCTTTCCTATAGGGTTCACTAAAAACTCCTTGGGGATCCATTTTCTAGCTATTACCTTCTTCTTATCTTGTCCCCTAGCAATTAGGCATTTATATGCCTTTTCATTTTTCTTTTCTTTGTATCCTAGGCCTTTCTTATTGAAGCTAGTTCTTTGGCTCCCTATAATCATGTTCAAGGTGTTTGAGCCAATTGTAAACTTTTCTAGGGCTTTGGTTAAATAATCTACTTTCTCTCTTAAAGCCCTATTTTCATCCATGCATGCATCACTAACATTAAATGACATATATTCATGTGAGCATGCATCATTATCATGGCAAGAAGAAATATTTTCATTTTCATTTAAGCATGCTTTTTCTAACTTATTTTCTAAGTCCTTAATTTGATCTAGCATTCTTTTGTTCTTTTTCTTAGCTCTAAATAAATCCCTAGTTAAGCTAGAGACCATGGAAACTATTTTCTTGGGAGTTAGATTTATTACCATAGTCTCCATGTCCTCTTCTTCTTCTTCGGATGAGGATGTAGAGGAGGCTCCCCCTTCACTTGAGCTCTCTCCATTTGAGCTTGATTCTTCATTTTCGGTGGAGGAGCAATCCAAGTCATCAAAGGCCATCAATGCAAGGTTAGAGTAGACATGTTCTTCTTCTTCGGATGAGGAAGATGAAGAAACATCATCCCATGTCTTTGCTTTGAATGCCTTAGCCTTCTCCTTTTCTTTTGCCTTCTTCTCCTCTTTCTTCTTGCTCCCCTTTTTCTTCTTCTTTTCTTCTTTCTTTTTCTTCTCTTCCTTGCTCTTGTTTAGGAGGGGACAATTGTCCCTTATGTGGCCCTCTCCTTGGCAATTGTAGCATATGATCTTTCCTCTTGGTCTCCTATTCCTATCATTTGATTTGTTAAATCTAAAACCTTTTAATGCACGTCTTACCCTCCTTACCATATAGGCTTCTTCCGTGCTATCCATAGAGGAAGAGGAGGAAGCTTCGTCATCGGAGGAGGAGGAGATCTCTATCTTCTTTTCCCTTTATTTGCCATCAATGCTACTCCCCTTGAAGGTTGAGGTCTTGGCTCTTCTTGTATTCCTTCAAGTCTTGTTTCATGAAGCTCCATGGTTGAGAAGAACTCCTCCAAGGTGCTCACTTCTAAATTCTTCGAGATATAGAAAGAGTCCACCATGGAGCTCCACTTTGAGGATCGCGGAAAGGCATCTATAGCCTTCATAACCATATCCCGATTTGATAGCTTCTCACCTACACTTGACAAACCGGTTATAATTTCCTTGAAATGAGAATGTAAGGAAATTACCTTTTCTCCCTTTTCTAGTTTGATGTTATTGAGTTGGGAGCGGAGGAGGTCTCTCCTTGCTAGCTTCGCCTCGGATGTGCCTTCATGAAGCTCAATTAGCTTCTCCCACATCTCCTTGACACTTAGGCATTCTCCTATTCGGTTGATCTCTTGTTGGGGGAGCACATTAAAGAGATGGTGCTTGGCTTTTGAGTTTGCGAGGTGCTCTTCCCTTTGCTTTTTGGTCCACCTAGATTTCTCTATTGGCTTCCCTTCTTCATCCCTAGGCAAAACAAAACCGGATTCCATTGTAATCATGATATCAAAATCCGTTTCAAAAAATACCTCCATTCGCTTCTTCCACCAAGCGAATTCTCCTTCAAACTTCGGTGGATGGATGTTGGAGCCGGCCATTTTGAGAGTTGCTTATTGTGGCGGTTAGTCCTCGACAAGCTTTCCTTGGCTTTGATACCACTTGTTGGGGGATTGATACGGCCGACTAGAGGGGGGTGAATAGCCCTCGTTCGATGGATATCGTATTTTGCTCGTCTACAAAACGTTAGCGCAAGCGGAATATGCAAATATAAATAAAGACAAAGCAAAAGATAAACAAAACAATACAAACACCGAGATGTAACGTGGTTCACGGCTATGCCGCTAATCCACGGTCCGATTCGTCCACGGTGAATCACTCTGCCAAAGCCAATCCACTAATGGTCTCTCCTTTGCACCAAGCTAAGTGGAGGTAACCTTTACAATCAAGATCACTCTTCTTACAATAAGAATGAAGTAAAAGTAGGTAAGAAGAGTTTAAAGCTTGTGGGGGACTTGGATGGTCGTTTTAAGCAAGAGCATTAACCCCCCAAAGCTCCACACCCTCTCTTTTTATAGAGAGGAGATCTCCGAATACGCCGGATCCCGACCGTTGTAGTCCAATGAACACTTGATACGACCGATGGACTCATCATCGATTCGCTCCGTAGTCGACCGCCTACCGGCTACGCAGCGGTTCTGTGGTCAAACCTTCGACCCACCGACCATCGCTTTCATCGGGCCGATCGATGGTGGTCGGCAATGACCGCCTACATATGATGATCACGGGCCTCAACACACTCAGTCGAATACCAATAGAACCACGTTCGACTAAGAGCAGTCGACTGCCATTCCATGGCAGTCGACTGGTGTCGGAAAATCCCATCCGACACTTAGCCAAATGACCAAGTTTCACCTAAGAGCTACCCCCTTCCCGGGTTACATTCGCTCACTCTCTTCTCTCGGAGTCCCTCGCCTTCGAAGTTCTCTTCGTTCACGGCTACGTCCCTCGGCAGCATCAGGCGCACAGCTCTGCAATGCTCCTTCGCGTCTCTTGCCTTGAAGTCTACTTCCTCCGACTTCACTCCAAGCTCCTCGTCCGGCGGTCCCTCGGATGCTCCAAGTGCACGGCTTCCGCAAAGCCATCCTTCAACAACTCAAGGACCGAGTCAT
Organism: Wurfbainia villosa; assembly: GCA_025175895.1. Taxonomy (NCBI): domain Eukaryota; kingdom Viridiplantae; phylum Streptophyta; class Magnoliopsida; order Zingiberales; family Zingiberaceae; genus Wurfbainia; species Wurfbainia villosa. The sequence continues at coordinate 7,073,813 of CM046005.1, forward strand.
GAGATTGTGAAACTCGCCACAGCTCCATGTGCGAATTACTAAGTCCTGCACAACTTCAACGCACATATCAAATCAACATAACAAACTAACTTAAACCCTTTGCCACACACATCAAAACCTTATCATGACAAGAGATTGCCCTAACAACGACCACGACCACGACTGCATCCTCAAGCACGATCATTTTCACATCCTCGTCCATGTCCATAATTGTTATGAGTTGTCGCATTCACTTCAGGGAATGGACTAGAGCTAGTTGGACAAGATTCATGATTTTTCATCAATAACTCGTTATTTTGTTCAGCCACAAGCAAACAAGAAAGTAGTTCAGAATATTTCTTGAACCCTTTCTCTCAATGTTGCTGCTGCAGGAGTATATTCGAGGCATGAAAAGTGGAGAGTGTTTTCTCTAACATATCATAATCGGTAATATTCTCTCCACATACTATTAATTGAGAACTGATTTTAAAAATGACTGAATTGTATTCACTCATAGATTTAAAATCTTGGAATCGTAAATGAATCCAATCATAATGAGCTTTAGAAAGTATTATCATTTTTTGGTGATTAAACTTTTCCATAACTCAAATGGATCTTTCAGTGTTAAATACTTGATTTTTAAATTTTTGCGGAGATGATGACAGAGAAAAATCATTGCTTTTGTTAGATTTTGCAAAGTCTCTTTATTATTATTTTTTAATTGTTTCTTCGAGTTTATTTACATTCAAATGGATTTCAGCATCAAGGATCTATGATAAATAATTTTTTCCCGAAATATTGAGAGCCACAAACTTAAATTTGGTGAGATTTGCCATAAAATACTAACATATAAGCACAAAATTATAATAAAATTTATATACAAGTAAAAATAATATAATATAAAATAAGAATTATAACAAAAAGTTTAAACAAATGTATCATAATATTTTATGATTCAATGAGAAAATTATAAGCTACTTACCTTATAATTTATAAAGATCATTCATTAGACAAGTTCATAATTTTGAAAGAATATTATTGTCACGCCCCGAGAGCATACCGAGCCGAAAATCAAACGGACGACACCTTCCCTGTACGTGGCAACATTTTGGGTTAATACAAGGCTCGTAGGCCCACAATAACAATAACATATCAAATAAAAATACAACAACATAATAAAACACAGCGGAAACTAATACAACGACATACCCATAACCCCACATATACAATACATCCACATCATGCATACCAGTATGACTAACACACCACAACCACATACAGTACATCGACAAAATCCGAATCTACAAGTCCACAACACAGTACACTACAAAAACTCCAAATACAATACACGACGGACGCAAAGCCCAAAACCAATACGGGAGCCTCGGAGGTGAGATGAGATGTCAGCCAGCGGTGCTCCAAGCTGTCACGAAGTCTTCTACCTGTTACCTGGGCGACAGAAAAACCCAGGGTCCATGGGGGTGGTGAGTAAAACTCAGCAGGTAATAGAAAAACATGTATATATGTCATATCACATGTATTTTCAACAACATACTCTAGAAGTACAACAGGTATATCAGCATAGTATATAAATACAAACATATACCATCTAACCAAATAAACAACATAAAAAAAATGCAGACATACCTGAAGTCTGCCATGCTACTCTGATCCAACCTGAACATATATCAAACATATATATATATATATATATATATATATAAATATATATATATAACCGGAAGAGTAGATCAACTCAAAATATACTCTAGCTACAGGTCAAGGTATCTAATGGTCTGTCCAACACATACCAATATCCGACACAATCGTATAACAAATGCAAGAGACATGCATGAATATGATGTACACCTAAATGCAGCAAGCATAGTACAATCAAATACAACATCACAATAATCATATATATATAGACTGTATCCATATATATATTAATCTCAACCATCCATATATATATATATATATATGTATATGGTAATATGCAAAGCGCCGTCATATACGGCAATGCAACATGCATGGTCATGCCTACTCACCCCTACTCGCTACCACGACCCCAGTGTGGCCTAGGTGGCACGACATGACAACTGTCCCAACTCACACCAACCACTGCTATAGAGTGGCCGAGTGGGCAGTATGATCAAGTAGCATATGAGCGTAAAAAGCTCGCTACACAACGGGGGTCCAGGCTGCTGGACACTCCGACTAACACTACCAATGAGTGGTCGAGTACCACGCACCCAGGACAACTGCACGAAACTCCAACTACCACCGTCTATAGGGGTAGAGTGCGGCACAACATATGCTCTGCCCTCACACCAGTTACTCCTCGGGGAGTGCTCTGGGAGGCAAGATGACTGACGACTCTCTCAACCCCAAGGGAGACTATGTCGTCAGAATGCATGCAAATGACATGTGTATGCTGTCACACGTACAACCATCTACCACAGACTCTCTGTTCAGCAAAGAGTCATACCCATCTAATCAATACTCTCTATCCTGTAGAGAGTTGTACTCAACAGATCGACGGACTCTCTATCCTGTAGAGAGCCATACTCAACTGATCATAACTCTCTATCCAATAGAGAGTCGTACTCAACTGATCGATGCACTCTCTATCCTGTAGAGAGTCATACTCGACTGATCATAACTCTCTCTCCAATAGAGAGTCGTACTCAACTGATCGACGCACTCTCTATCCGATAGAGAGTCGTACTCGACTAATCATATTAAGCTGGGACCACCGGTCCGCAGCGACACTCTAATCACCCTTCACTTAACCATTACACAACTCATGGTTGGTAACAGTATGCAACATACGAGTATTGGAAATAAATCCTACATTTAGGGCATTACCTACCCATAGATGACCTTTTTCCAATTTATAAATTGGGTCATCCCCCATACTAACATTTACACTCTACTAAACATCTAGGCCAATTTACATCACATCTATAACTCCTAAATCATGATAGGGTATATGTGATATCAACAATTGAGCATAAATATATCCAACGATAAGTTCAAGCATACGATAATAAGAGCAGGGTCAAGGTAATATGAACACCTAACATGCTCATATCTATGACTAAATCTGAATGCAATACATCTACCCAGACCAAGTAGGAAAATTACCCACCTGTTAAATAGCTCCGCAACATAAATATCTTCACGTATATAGATCTGCCTCGTATCCACGTCCTGTAAATATCATCATTTATAATTAAATTCAAGCACACGACAAATATACAAATCCACTACTATATCGTTCCTATATTCGTATCCCTTATTGAATACGAATTAGAAACCCTCTATCATCATACGTAACCCTTCTACAACACCCAACTAGGTTTAGATTATTAAACCTCTTAGGTAGACTCTACCCAAATCAATTAAACACACTAACTCACATCCACATAAATCCATCCATCAGATCTATAGCAGCTACACTTCTTCCATCGACTATTACTCAATGAATCCAATAATAACCGGCTATAGATCTAACATCACATATATAATAATCTGAATCCGTACTTACCAAGTTTAGCTTCACTTCACAGTTTCTTGATCCAATTTGCGGGAAACCTAATCTGCCCAGTCAATTTAACTGCAAGCAAATCCCATCATATTAGCTAAACCTAGCAATTAAGCCAATCAATCGTATAGGTTTGTACAAAATTTAATTAATCAAAATTCCACACATCGTTACCTCTATTCTCTTTAACCACCGTGAATTAGAATGGGAGCACTCTCCACCACAACGATCACACAGTCAAACTTTGGTTGTGCTCTAGATCAGGAAACTGCCACAAATTCCTTGGCAGCCACTCGTTCCTCTGTTCACCGGCTCCCGGATCACTGTCCAAACAGGATCCACGCTCAACTTCAAGGAGGAACACAGTGGTAATCATCCAAGATTCCCATCAGCAAAGAGAAGAAGGAAATAGGTCACGCTTACCTGCCCTAGCAACCCCACCGATAGCAAATCCCTAATTCGGTCCTGTTCGTCGGGGAGGACTCACCGACACGGCTGTCGGCGCTAACCGTCGCGTGTAACGACACCTGCGGTGGAAGGGAGGAGAGTGATTGGCCGGCCGACGATGCATACAGAAGGAAAGGGAACCAGCTGACACCGTTCGGGTGGAAAAGGGGCGACGATCGGCAAAACTCCATCGAGAGGGAAATAATTTCGGCGTCGGAAACTGAGCGGGGCGCAGCGGGAGGATGCGATCCCCTGCTCCCAGCTGCCGTCCAGCCGTAGTCGTCGCTTCTCCGTGCTCCGACGAGTCACGGTCTCGGAAATCAAGCGGTCGCGAGATCGCGAGAAGAAGAAAAGAGAGTCATCGCGGGGTAAATGAAATCGACGGGGAAACAGAATTAATTAAACCCATTTAATACCTCAATATAAACAGACTTTACAAAAGCCTGTTCGCTTTATCCCCACGAAATATCCATAGAACCTCCATTTAAATCCAGAAAAATATCTAAAAATTCCTGGAAAATTCCATAGGGCATTCTCCCAATTATCTAACATTTTATTTTATTTTATTTTATATTTATTTTATTTTATTTTAATTTTTTTTCTGCGGTATTTTACAATTATCATTCAATATATTATATAAATTTCTAACTTATTAATGTGAGATCATTAAGTCAAAATTCTTGATTTATCCAAACAAGAAAATAAAAAGAAAACATATAATCTTTAAATATCATGTCAATAGTTTAATACTAGTTATGCATAATTATATCAAATTTATCACAAATTATTAATAATAGTTTTAGACAATAATAATTAATTATATAAGCTATTAATTCCTAAATATAATATTGTCAGAGATAAAAACTAATGACACATAATTATTTTCTAATATTTTTGAAAATCTAATGCTATCAAAAGAGAATTTTCAAAACTGTAAAAGTCTAAAATTGTGATTATTGAGGATAATTTTTGACGTTGAATTTGTTTGTATAAAATTTGAGCAAAAGTCATGCTAATAACCTATTATGAAATATGAATAAATAAAAGATTTTTTTGAGAGAATGAAAGAGGAATTTTAAATATATAACATTAAGAGAAATATTTTATATAAAATACAATTAAAATAATTAAAATTTAAGTGAATTAAAAAAATTTAGAATATTACTATGATTTTAAGGTATAAAATAAAAGATAAAAATTACAGAAATGATAATGGATAAAATATTAAAAATAAGAATATTAGAATAAAATTAAGAATTACATATATTAAAGGAATACTATGAAATATATATTTAAGATTATATAAATATATACTTAGACAATAAATAAATATTTTAGTTAAACAATATGAAATTATTACTGTAAAATACCAAGAATTTTTTTTTTTTAATATAACTGATACCTAATCTAGGTATTAATTAAGGGGGGGGGGGGGGGTTAATCAAATCTAGGGTTGGTCTTATTGGGTAAGAACCCAATAAACATTTTTCTAAGCCAACCCGTTAACTCCGCTCGATCCGCTAGCCATTAAACACTGCCGCTTCTTCCCTTCCGTTTCTCGCCGAAGATTCCTCCTCGTCCGAGCGTTTCGCGCACGCGTTACTCATCGCCGATTTCGCCGCGCGATCTTTCCTTTTCCCCCATTCGCGCGATCTTTCCTTTTCCCCCATTTGCGCGATCTCTCGGCTTCGTCGCTCCCGATCCCGTTTCTCTGCTCCTCCGCGTGACTTCTGCAACCCTTGCCGACCGGAGATCGTCGGCTTCTCTACGCGTGCGGACGGCGGACAGACCAGAGTAGCGAAGGAGGTTCGCGATTTGGGGGACTTGGGTCGACGGTGAGCAGCCGATTTGGGGGTTTTTCTGCCAATCGTCACGGCTAGAGTCGCTTCGGTGTGCGGTGAACAGGTCGCTTGATTTCGAGATTTACTGCCGGTTTTGGGGTTGGGCTGCCGGAGGAGATTACAACAACAAGGTAAGGCTCTGTTCATTCCTCGTTTTTCCTCGATCTCAGAGGGGATTCACTTGTGGACGAAGGCCTGCGGTGGTCTTCCCTTAAGGAAGCTTGACCTAACGATTTGGGTAGAAGTTGGGAGCGCGGGTGGTCGCCGGTGAGCAGAGCCGCCAGATTTGGGTTCTGGTCCGATCGAAGGGGAGACTACACTGGTGGTCGTTCCTTCATTAGGTTGGATTTGGGCAAGAGGTGGGTCGGCAAACAAGGGAGTTACTGCCGACGGGATCCAACACCAGGTAAGCAAGATCGATTCTTGTTGTCTGTGAATTCCTTATTGGTAGAGATTGTTTGGGGTGTTATCTATTAGATGTTGTCGCTGTAGGATTAGTTTGATTGCCGAAGCTAGGGCAACGGTGGTTTCTGGCCGGCGAACAGGGTTGGTTGGGGGAAAGACATCGCTGCTGGATCCAAGGGCAGGTATAGCTGTTGATCATCCCTTTTTCAATTGTCATTGTGTAAATTATTGCCTTCCTAGAGTATTAAACAGTGGGAAGGCAGTGTATGGTTGTAAGGAATGTAAACTAATTTTGGGAGGCTTGTCGGTCGATGGATTAAGCCGGCTGTGTTTAAATCCCCAATTGAAATGACTGTAAATGATTATAGGTTAGCATACTTGTTAACCGGGAATGATAGATGTTAATTATAGAATTGATTGTAGTACGGGACAACTGTAATTTAAGGGTTGTGTTTATAAATTAGATTTATAACTGATTCTGTTGATGATACTATAAAATTGGGTGGGGGTAAAAAGGTTAAATCTTTATGAGATTAACTTTGTTAAGTCGAATATAGTATTGGATGAGGGAGTTAGCACTTTTGCTAATTGAAACCGATGGATTTAAAATGAATGGTCAAGTCTGGCTAATTGGGGTTTCTGAATTGTAATCGGTAAGGGATACGAATATGTGGATAACATAGTAGCTAATTCGTATTGTTGTTATATGCTCTCACTGAATGATAATTGATGATATTTGTAGGACGTGGATACGAGGTAGGACTGCGACCGTAAGGATTTTATTGTCACGAGCTTCTTATCAGGTAGGTAATTTCCTACCGGTCGGGTAGATGTAATGACTTTCAGATTTAGACATAGATATGAACATGTTAGGTGTTCATATTACCTTGACCATGCTCTGTTTATCGTATGCTTGAACTTATCATTGATATATATGTGTGCTCGATTATTGATAACACATATTCCCTAGCATGATCTAGGAGTTACAGATGTGATGTAAGTAGGTCTAACTGTTTAGTAGGGTGTAGATGTTAGAGTACGGAGGATGACCTAAATTATAAATTTGGCAAAAAAGGTCCTCCGTGGATGAGTAAGGCCCTAAATGTAGGACTTATTCCATACCTATAGGTTGCACACTTATTTACCAACCATGTGTTGTGTAAATGGTCAAGTGAGTCATGGACAGTGTGTCGCTATGGACCGATGGTCCTAGCTTGTCATGATCAGATGAGTACGACTCTCTACAGGATAGAGAGTGTACTGATCAATTGGGTGTGACTCTCTGTTGAACAGAGAGTCTATGGTAGATGTTTGTACGTGAGACAGTACCCTCATGTCATTACATGCATACTGACGACATCGTCTCCCCTTGGGGTTGAGAGAGAGTCGTCAGTCATCCTGCCTCCCAAGTTACTTCCAGAGGAGTAACTGGTGTGAGGGCATAGCATTTGTTGTGCCGCACTCTACCATTATTGACGATGGTTGTTGGAGTTGCGTGCAGTTGTCCTGGGTGCATGACACTCGACCGCTCATTGGTAGTGTCAGTTGGAGTAGCCAGCAGCAGGGACCCCCGTTGCGTAGCGAGCTCTTTACGCTCACATGCTACTTGATCATACTGCCCACTCGGCCACTCTATAGCAGTGGTTGGTGTGAGTTGGGACAGTTGTCATGTCGTGCCACCTAGGCCACGGGTCGTCGTAGTAGCAGTAGGGTGAGTAGGCATGACCATGCATGTTGGATTGTCAGATTACATTGCTTTGCATATGGTTATATATATATACATACCTGCTTGTATATATATATATATATATATATATATATATATATATATATATATATATATATATATATATATATATATATATATGTGGATGATGGTGATTAGTATACATACAGATACAGTCTATATGTATACTCACTTTGATGATGCATTTGTATGTACTATACTTGTTGCATTTGTTTGTACATATTCATACATGATACTGCATTTCCTGTATGGTAGTAGACTGATACTTGTATACCTGTTGGTTATTCACGGTGATACCCTTGGATCATATTCAGGATATTGTGTGAGTTAGTGTTATTCTTTTATACCCTATGATGTGGATATATGCCCAGGTTGGATCAGATAGAGAAATGACTACGATATGTCAGCATCGTTGTTGTTCAGTTTATTTAGTGTATGCATGCATATATACCCTTTATGCTGATGTATACCTGTTGTTCGAGTAGATTTAGACTGTTGAATGACATGTAATATTGATACATATATTTACATGTTTTCTCTGATTACCTGCTAAGTTTTACTCACCACCTCCGACCCTGGGTTTTTTCTGTCGCTCAGGTAACAAGTAGACGCCTTTGTGACGACTTGGAGCTGCGCCGACCGATCCATCCCATCTCCATTTTTCCGATGTCTCCCGAGGAGTTTATTTTATTTTTCTCTCTTATGGTTTGGACTTGTTTATGAGTTATGGATTTTGGTCCTATGTCATAGACCCTTGTTTTGTTATGGACTTGTCGTGATGTCGATGTTTTATGTACGATTTTAGTACTGTGGTCTTGTCAGGTGGTGTACACCTGTATATTTTTGTTATGTATGTTGTGGGTATGCGCTCTTTATTTCCGCTGCTGTTATTTGTTATATATATTGTTGTTGTTGTTGTGGGCCTACGAGTCTTGTATTAACCCGAAATGTTACCACGTACAGGGGAGATGCCATCCGTTTGATTTTCGGCTCGGTATGCTCTCGGGGCGTGACAACTACAAATATAAATATTAAATAAAAAGAGAAATATCATAAAAATGATTAACAATAATAAAATAAAATAAAATTTATTTAAAATGATGATAAAGTAAAGATTGAGTCCAAAGGATTAATTTAGAATAGAATTTGAATGTTGTTGGTTAGATTAAACTCTAGCATTTTTTTTTTGCCGTCGTGCTGATGTTGTGTTATATTAATTATAAAAAATAGGAATACTAATATAGGCCAATGATGCAATTGTCTATAAAAAAAAAAAAAAAAGTTGGAATCGTCGTCAACCTAGTTACCCCTATCGATTTGTCCCATGATCATTGTGAGAGATAAATCACGGAGGATTCTATGAGTCTTAATGTAGTGGTCAAGATACGTGAAAGTCATCTGAATCCAAAAAAAATCTTTAGATTTCCTCCAAAATCGATCCGTATCACTTCTATAAATATTGTCATATTTTAATCATCACGTCATTTCCGCAATCAATCAATGATGCAATCATGGTTGATGGTTAAGATGATGATTAAGAAAATTAAACAAAGTGACTTGAGCAAGAGAGAGAGAGGAGCTATGGACAAGATATTGTACAAAGTGACTGTACAAAAATTGACTTTTGTTCGTGTTTTAATTTCTCCACAGTATTCAATAGTATCAATCTCTCTAAATTATATTAATATTGATTTTTAAAAATTAACACCGTGAATTTTTAAATATTATAAAAGGCTCAGTCGTTAATTGCACATTTTATTTATATTTTTTAAAATTTTCTTTTCCAATTTAGGTTCTAATTTCAGAATTTTAAATTTTCTAAATTTATGAATTTCGACTAAAATTCACTGATAATCTTAAAAAATTTTATTCAACCTAATTAAACTTTAGTAGTTTCTATAGTAACTTTGAATTCAACCGTGTTCTAAAACCTCAATTTCAAAATCTTCATAGTCGCATAGTATATTTTTCAAAATTCAATCTCTATGATAATTGACACATAACAACATGAATGCTCAAAACAAAAATTTCATACTATATCTACTTAATTTATATTTTTTCTTTTTCACTATATGTTTAAATTTGATAATTTCAAATCTTTTAGATCTATCAATAAGTTTTGACTAAAATATTTTGATAGTCTTAGTCCGTTCTAATTGGATTCAATCCAAATTTGATATATTCTTATGGTGTTCTTCAATTCCATTATGGTCAAAAGTTCAATTCCAAGAACATCTTAATTGTGCATAGTCTGTTGTCAAAACTTTAGAATAATTAATGAGCTCTTTGAATACCATTGTCGTTGTGTAAGGTAAGATAATATTGAAGTTGAATTTTTAACTACAATGAGACTGAGAGATATTACAACAATCTATCATATTTAGATTGAGTCCAATTAGGACGACTAAAATTATTAGAACTTAGAGGATGATTTTAAAAAAATAATATTATAGAAAAATAATATTTATGGACTTTTAACGAGAAAAGTATTTTTGAAATTAAATAGATTTTTGATAAAAATAAAAATATGATGTGATTTTTGAGAATTTTTGAATTTTAAGTGCAAACCATTTGATAAAATACTAAAGTTAAAATTGATCTCCAACATCCACTTCACTCTTCATTCAATCAAACAAAATAAATGTTGAGGAGATACTATTATAAATGAACAGAGATCAAATTTTGATACAAAATTTAAAATTCTCACTCGAGTTCAAAAATTCTCCGTTGTTTCTGATCAATGAGTCAAAGGGTATAATTTTTCTATAATTTATTTCTTTTTATCATCACGAATCGATAATGAAAAATGTTGAACGTCATATGTTACTAATAGAGCCGACCCATCTGATTTTGAGGTTCTGGGCAAAATCTATTAAATTGGGTCCTGATCCATGGTGAAATTTAACATAAATTTTTTTTTAGACCCTAAAAAATTATTTAACAGTATTAAAAAATTTTGGACCCTGAATGATAGCTCCAAAATACATAACTCAGGACCGACTCTAGCTACTAAATCAAACAAAATAAATGAGTCATGAATATTTAATAAAATATTATAATATATCGTAACTTATATTTATATTGTTTTATAATCTTGTTTCGAGTTGGGTTCTTGGAATCCTCAAAGGAGCTCTCCTTGCCTTGGCATCTCTTGATTTTCTCTTTTTAGGCTTCGAGTTCTTTTGGGTTTTATTTTTTAAATCTTTGAACTCTTCTCCTCAAACTCTCAAAGTGGCTTTCTTAGTTGATGTGGCAAATTATCTTTAAACATATGATAAGGTCATATCAATAATCAAATTGACATAAAATTTAAATTTAAATCTGATCAAATAAAAATGAAAGTCAATTCAAATCTATCCAAAACGCATCCGAGGTGGATGTTGGGAATCGGTTTGATGCACTAAAAGGAGATGAACAATGTTTTTTGATTTCTCACGTCGATTCGATCGATTGCATACTTGTCTATAAAATTTATTAATGCGCAGCGAAATATACAATAATAGAAATACACAACAAGACAATCACAAGCATAAACACAATAGCGATTTAACGTGATTCGAAATCCTAGTTCCTACTCTACGGTTGAGCTCTAGAGTGAGCTCTAGTGATGCACACCATCATTAACAAATTTCTCTTTCTCGGTATGACACCGGAGGTGAAGAAACCTCTTACAAGAAATTTACAATAATAAACAACAAGATACAAGCAAATATAATAAGCAAATGAAAACTAAAATTGAAAATACTTTACAAGATTGCACTTTTGATTGCTTGCAATTTGGTTGATTTGGACAAGCTTGGAAGGTCTGGAATGCAACAACAATTCCTTTTCAAGATCACTAAAAATTGACATCCATCTCCTCCCTCTCGAGCTCCTTATAAAGCTATAACTCGGGCTGATTTTTACCTTCCAATCAACTGCTCTTACCTAGCAGTCGACTGGACACTGTACCATTGTCTCATAATGACTTAATCCACATCAGATTAATGCCCATCAGTTGACTGCCCTGACCATCAATCGACTTCTAGAGGAGTAGTCAACTACCAAATCTTCTGTGCCTTGGTCATTTAATTCCAATCGACTGCTCAACCCTAGCAGCTGACTGCTAAACCCTAGCAATCGACTGCTAGAGCAACAATCGACTCCTCGACCAATCAATTGGTTATAATCCCAGTCAACTGCTCGAGTCAAACTAGACTCCCAAGTGTCGTGCACTCGGCCAATCGACTGGTTCATAACCCCAGTCGATTGGTAAACTTCAAACATGAGGTTTAACCTAAGTATGATCCCCTCATACTTGATCGACCACCCTTAGCCTAGACCTAAGTGTAGGGGATCGATTGGACGCTAGAGGGGGGGGGGTGAATAGCGCATGCTAGTACCGATGATGGAATTCGTTCGTGATCACGTCTACAAATTTCGTTAGCGCAGCGAAAAGAAAGATAATAAAACAATAATGAAAAACACAATCACAAACACAATTGTTTAATGTAGTTCGGAACCTCAAGGTTCCTACTCTACGGTTGAGCTCAACGAGCTCTAGTGATGCACACGCAACCACTAATCACAAATAACTCCTTCTTGGAACAATCCGAAGGTGGAGAAACCTCGTACAATGATTACAAAAGCAATACACGAAAATACAAGCAAAATACAAAGAAATGTAAAGAACACTTTACAAAATTAGGGTTTGAGCGCTTTGCTTGTTGGTTGCTTGGATGAGGTTGAAGGGCCCTGAAATGCACCTGCAAATCGCCTTCAAATCGCCCCAAGAACCAATGCCGAAATCCTCCTCGAGCTCCTCTTTTTAACTCAGACGGGCCGATTTCCGCCGATCACCGATCGCCATAAGTCATCGATCCGATGATGCATATTCTGTCGTGAGACAATAGCTCAATCCACACTGGAAAAGTTCCAATGAGACTCTCACCGATCGCGCCAACATTGGGCGATCGCAAATCGTAGTCGACGCCACGGCTACGAGCATTCTCTGCTAGCGATTAAACCGAATGATCGACATACATGGCTCGATCGCCATCGCTTGACTATTCCAATGAGCGATCGACGTCGAACCTTCGACTCCTAACCAAATAACTCAAGTCGACTCACGGCAGTCGAACCGACCATAATGCCAGTCGACTGCCAACCTCAAACATGAGGTTTTAACTCAAGTATAGTGCCCCCATACTTGCTAGACCACCCTTAGCCTAGACCTAAGTCTTCTAGCCACCTCCATCAGCCTCGCGCCTCTCGGATCCCTCCAAGTCATCCATGACGTATTCATCCATTGCGCTAGCCTTCAGGTGCTTCCATCGGCTATGTCATGCTAACGATGTCTACACCGCCAAGGCACATTGGACTTATGCCGCCAAGACTCCGCTTGGACTTTACGCCGCCAACCATTGGACTTATGCTGCCAAGACTCCACCCTTGGACTTTACGTTGCCAATATCAAACCCCTTGGACTTCTCAAATGCCAAGGCTCAAGCTTGGACTTTCCCTTGCCAACCCATGTTGGACTTTCCATGCCAAGACCCATGCTTGGACTTCCCTTGTGCCAAGTACTCAAGACTTGAACTTTCCCAAATGCCAAGTGTCCCACTTGGACTTTCCATGCCAAGTACCCATGACTTGGACTTTACCTTGCCAAGACCCATGCTTAGACTTTCCCATAATCACATGGTCAACCCTAGTCAACCATCAAAGTCTCCCTCGAGTCAAACTCGAGTCTGGTCAATTATAACCTGGGTCGATTGTATAAATAATCTCCCCAAAACATTAACTGATATCAATGTCCAAGCTCCATGTCAAACATCAAAACATCACTCGAGTCAAACTCGAGTCTGGTCAATCGTGACCTGGGTCGATTGCACCAACAATCTTCCCCTTTTTGATGTTTGACAAAACCAACCTTGAGTTAGGCCCCTAACTCAAATTCCCTTACCAATTATCCCAAATTGGTAATCTTATCTTTCTCCCAATAAATTCTCTCCCAAAACATTCTCCCCCTTTTTGACTAACATCAAAAAGGTTTTCTCTCCAAGGAGGTCAATGTCTCATGTCCTAATGAGATCCTACAATCTCTCTCTTGGTCCAAAAATACCTAGGATGCCTACCATCTTCCTAGTGATAAGTCCCATATCACTCAAGAGAGGCAATCCTATTCACTCTCCCAATTTCCAAATTGGGTATCAAAATTCCATCAATTTTCCCAATTGATGACACTCTCCCCATAACTTCTCCCCTTCAAGAAGAGAAAAAAATACATCCATCATCCCATGATGGATACCTCCCCGTAAAGGCTTGCTCTCTCTTGACCATTGCACCAACAATATCCTTGGGAAGTCCCTAAGCCAATAGGAACTCTAAACCATCAAAAATAAGGTTAAAAGTTCAAATAAGAACTCTCCCCACCTTAAATTGGATACATTATCCTAACACCTCTCCTAATCCATATTCAATGGATTTTCACCCTTTATAATGTTTCTCAAAGCATATCCTAGGGTTAGGAGTGGTTAGGAAACCTTACTATAGTTGAAATCAGGCTAAACAAACCTTGTTAACTGAAATCGGACTGAATCAACTCCTAACTATTAGTCGAATCGCTTCATCACCGATCATGATGATCATGAGATCGATAATCAAATTTCGAATTTCAGCTATCAGAATCGAATTTTAAAAAGTCATAAGTAATTCTACGTATTTTAAAAATTCGTGAAAATTCATACGTACATTACTTATAAGCAATACAATGGGTGAAAAATATTTGAAAATTATTTTACCCATAAAAGAGTGAGTTTGATACAAAACTCAAAACCATTGAAATTTTCAATGTTTTGGCCCTATTTTGTATCAACTCTATCAATGGTGATTGCTATCAAAAGATAGACTTCACCAAGGTTTTTTCAAAATGATTTTGAAATGTTTTTAAAACCTTATTTTGGATCATATTCCTTGGGCTCTAAGTACATGACTTATACACATGTTTTTCCAATGATCCACTATTGAAATTAGATGAGTTTTAGTTCATCTAGATGCAAAAACTATACACCTTGCACTCAACTCATATCCTAGCATTTCACATGTATCTAGGGTGTATAAATACACATATATGTCAATGTGATGTGAGATGTGGGTTTTGTTCTCCTTAATCTAGGGTTTCATGCATTTCCTAGGCAAACCTACTTGATTCCCTTATAAATGGAACTTCAAGTCATGCCATTGTCCTTAATTCAATTTTAGTCAAATTAAATGCATGCAATGATCATGGTATAATGATAGCAATAATTAAGCATGACCAATGATCATGATGACATGACATATGATATAATTTAAACATACATGACATTTATCCTAAACCTAAGCAAGATCATGACATATAAATGATAGAAATAAGCATGATGTCATGACATGTTATATGATAAACAAGGCATGACAAATAAAATACATAGGTATAAGAATACCTAAATTTTAATATTAGTTGCCATTTGTTGGGATTAAATTCATTTTTCCATATTCCTAAATTATCCCCCAAGCGCGCCAAAAACCCAAAATGACACACAAACCTCTAAACCTAAATTGTGCCAATTTAATTGATTTTTCAATCTTCTTAAATGATGTTGACACATCCTAAAATCTTTTAGGATCAAATCTATTTCCAAGGTATCCATAACCTTGAAAATAACCTAAAATACCACCTTTACCATGGTTGAGTTAACTACCCATCCAATCAAGGTTGGCACACCCTAAACCCCATCTAGTGTGAATCAATCACGCTCTTAGGAACCCAAAACCTATTTGAGCTCCTAGGGTTAATTAGATATTCCTTAGGGATAACCTCCCTAGATACCTTCTTAATGACCCTCCTAGGCTTGGTAGTCTTGGTCATTGTGGTCTTACCTAGGTTGACTCTAGGGGTAACTCCCCTTGCAACCTTCTTAGTGGCCACCCTAGGTTTCCTTGAAACCCTAGCCACTAGGCACAAACCTTGGTTACTCTTAGGGATAACTTCCCTAGTAACCTTGGTCTTCCTAGACTTAGTTTGTGTTCTATAGTCAAATGGAACACTATGATAAGCCACCTTAGGCTTATGTTTGTGACCCAAACCTTGCTTTCCCTTGGTTGACTTTTGACTCTTAGGTCGTAGGTGTTGACTTTGACTTTTGGACCTAGACTTTTGATCATTTGACCCTTTAAATTGATTTTGCATAATTTTGAGGGTCTTCTCAAGTTTTTCAAGCCTTGATCTCAAGGCTTGGTTCTCTAATTCTAATGGTCCAATTTTAGAATTTTGATTTAATCCTTGGGCATGGTTCTTCCTAGGCATATGCCTAGTCCATTTGGGGTTAAAACCTAGATGCTCTTGTACCTTTCTAATGGTCTCCCTAGGTAGGATTTGTCTAGAATTGTTTGACCTAGGAAAGACGTTTCTAGGGACATTAGTCCCAAATTTCTCCTTCTTTGAAAGGTAGACATTTTTGGCTCCTAAATAAAATTCTCTATGTCTAGCATGCTCTTTGTGATAAATAGCAAGATTGCTAAAATTATTTCTAGCATGCTTTTTACTATAATATAAGGAATGAGCATTGTTTAAATATTCCTTAAGGTTTGCCCTAGAGGCTCCCCCTACTTGTGATGCTCCATCTTGTCCCTTCTTCTTCCCCCTTGGGAATTGACTCCGGTAATGCCCTTTTGAATTGCACTTGAAGCATATTACATGCTCCTTGCTCTTTTGACTTTGGGCACCGACATCTTTGACCTTTCTGTTGACTTTTGGAGCCGGAGGAGTTTTTCTAATCCATTTCGGACACTTGCTTTTGTAGTGTCCGATTTCCCTACACTCAAAACATATTATATGTATTTTATTATTAACACATATGTTTGAGTTACCTAGGGAGGTTGTGGTGGTCGGAGTGGATTATTGAGCTTGCTCTTACTCTCTACCGGATGTAGATGATTTTTCTTGTTGCCCCGGTATTGAGGATGCCCTAATCTCCTCCCCCTCAATCCTAGAGGTGGAGGTCTCCTCTTGTTCTACCGATTCGAAGGTTGATTCCCTATCAATTTTCGAATCCTCAAGCTCTTTGGATGACGATGTACTTGCTTCTTTTTGAGCTTGAGAGGGTGAGCACTCTTCTTCTTCTTCTTCTTCTTGGACCGATGATGAGTTTTCATGGAGCTTTGCCACTTGGCTCCATAACTCCTTAGCATCCATATAATCCCCTAACATACACACAATATCGTTAGGGATCAAATCAAAAATAAATTTTACTACCTTCATGTTTTTCTCGAAGGCTTGGATTTGATCTTCACTCCATTTTTTCTTCTTGAGGAAACCACCCTTTGGTTCTTTTGGATATACAAATCCATCCATCAAAATTGACCACTCCTCAAAATCTCTCATCATAATAAAATCTTCAATTCTTCTCTTCCAAGAATTGAAGCCTTCTCGTCCGTATAGGGTGTAGGGCACCGATGTGTTGATGTCCCAACCTAGTCGTTATTCCAACTCCATCTTCACCCTCTAGCGTGCTCCCTTAGTTGTTAAGCTTCAAGAGCGGCCTCGCTCTGATACCACTTATAGGGGATCGATTGGACGCTAGAGAGGGGGGGTGAATAGCGCATGCTAGTACCGATGATGGAATTCGTTCGTGATCACGTCTATAAATTTCGTTAGCGCAGCGGAAACAAAGATAATAAAGCAATAACGAAAAACACAATCACAAACACAATTGTTTAACATGGTTCGGAACCTCAAGGTTCCTACTCCACGGTTGAGCTCAATGAGCTCTAGTGATGCACACGCAACCACTAATCACAAATAACTCATCGGAATAATTCAGAGGTGGAGAAACCTCGTACAATGATTACAAAAGCAATACATGAAAATACAAACAAAATACAAAGAAATGTAAAGAACACTTTACAAAACTAGGGTTTGAGCGCTTTGCTTGTTGGTTGCTTGGATGAGGTTGAAGGGCCCTGAAATGCACCTGCAAATCGCCTTCAAATCGCCCCAAGAAAGCTCCCAAAGAACCAATGCCGAAATCCTCCTCGAGCTCCTCTTTTTAACCTGCATCGGGCTGGATTTCCGCCGATCAGTCGACTGCCATAAGTCACCAGTCGACTGATGCCACTGTTGCTGTGAGACAACGACTCAATCCACGCTGGAAAAGTTCCAATGGGACTCTCACCAGTCGACTGCCAGCCCCGTAGTCGACTGCCCAGTCATCTACGGAGCATTCTGTGCTCGTGACTAAACCAGTAGTCGACTGCCATATATGACAGTCGACTGCCATTAGTTGATTGCTTCAATGAGCAGTCGACTGTCAGAACCTTTTCATCCCCTAACCGGTAGTCAAACTCAAGTCGACTCACGGCAGTCGAACCGACCATAATGCCAGTCGACTGCCAACCTCAAACATGAGGTTTTAACCCAAGTATGATGTCCCCATACTTATTAGACCACCTATAGCCTAGACCTAAGCCTTCTATCCACCTCCATCAGCCTCGCGCCTCGCGCCTCTCGGATCCCTCCAAGTCATCCATGACTTATTCATCTATTGCGCTAGCCTTCAGGTGCTTCCATCATCTATGTCATGCTAACGATGTCTACACCGCCAAGGCACATTGGACTTACGTCGTCAAGACTCCGCTTGGACTTTACGTCGCCAACCATTGGACTTATGCTGCCAAGACTCCACCCTTGGACTTTACATTGCCAATATCAAACCCCTTGGACTTCTCAAATGCCAAGGCTCAAGCTTAGACTTTCCCTTGCCAACCCATGTTGGACTTTCCATGCCAAGACCCATGCTTGGACTTCCCTTGTGCCATGTACTCAAGACTTGAACTTTCCCAAATGCCAAGTGTCCCACTTGGACTTTCCATGCCAAGTACCCATGACTTGGACTTTACCTTGCCAAGACCCTGTTGGTGCAATCGGCCCAGGTCACGATTGACCAGGACTCGAGTTTGGCTCGAGTGATGTTTTGATGTGTTTTGATGTTTCGACAAAAACATATGACAATGTAATTGTCATTTGGTAAAGTCCAAGTCTTGAGTACTTGGCATGGAAAGTCCAAGTGGGACACTTGACATTGGGAAAAGTCCAAGCATGGGTCTTGGCAATGTAAAGTCCAACATGGGTTGGCAAGGGAAAGTCCAAGCATGGTCTTGGCATTTGAGAAGTCCAAGCATGGTCTTGGCATGGAAAGTCCAACATGGGTTGGCATTTGAAGTCCAAGCGGTAGTCTTGGCAGCATAAGTCCAATGGTTGGCGGCGTAAAGTCCAAGCGGAGTCTTGGCGGCGTAAGTCCAATGTGCCTTGGCGGTGTAGACACCGTTAGCATGACATAGCCGATGGAAGCACCTGAAGGCTAGCGCGATGGATGAACAAGTCATGGATGACTTGGAGGGATCCGAGAGGAGTGAGGCTGATGGAGGTGGCTAGAAGGCTTAGGTCTAGGCTAAGGGTGGTCTAGCAAGTATGGGGGAACCATACTTGAGTTAAAACCTCATGTTTGAGGTGTGCCAGTCGACTGGTGCCATGTGGCAGTCGACTGGACCGAGTCAACTAGGGTTTGACTGCGGGTTATGGCCTAGCGATCGCCATAGGTTGGCGATCGGTGATGGCTCGAGCAATGATCGATCGCCCGATCACCGACCGGTGCTCGGAATTCGACCCGCGAATCGGAGTCGAGACTCGACTTGTCGAGTGAGGACTCCATCAGTCGACTGATGGTCACAATCAGTCGACTGATGGTAGTTCCGTTGGACTTATCCAACGTGGAACTAGCCGTTGTCTCACGACAACAGTGGCATCAGTCGACTGATGGTCTCGATCAGTCGACTGATCGACTTTTTCCAGCACAGGTTGAAGCTATATATGGAGCTCGTGGTGGAAGAAAAAGGCATGGTTCTTTGAGGCGATTTGGGGCGAGTTGCTGCTGCAATTCAGGGTCTCCAAGTGCTACTCGATCAACCAAGTGATCAAGCATTCAAAGAGCATTTGTAAAGTGTTTCCTTTACTTGTATTGCTTTGTATCTCACTATATTGCTTGTATTCATTTGATTATTGTTGTAATCATATTTTACGAGGTTTCTCCACCTCCGGATTGTTCCGAGAAGGAGTTATTTGATAGTGGTGTGTGATTGGCATCACTAGGGCTCATTTGAGCCCGATCCGTGGAGTAGGAACCGTGCGGTTCCGAACCACGTTATATACTCGTGTTAGCGTGTTGTGTTTTCATTATTGTTATTGTATTATCTATATTCCGCTGTGCTAACGAATTTGTAGACACAACCGCGGTTGAATTCCATTAACGCTAATCACCCCCCTTCTAGCGTTACAAAGGTCCTAACAAGTGGTATCAGGGCCCGGGGCTCTTCTACGGACTAACCGCCCGGAGCTAAGACAAGAAGCTAGAGGGAAGACGATGGATCTTCAAGAAAGATGGGGCGGGGACATCAATACTCCACCGCCATACGACCGAGAAGATTTTCCGGCATGGAGATCAAGAATGAAAAAATTCTTGATGATAAACATAGAGGATTGGTTCATCCTCATTAAAAGCTTTGAACCCCCTAGGGATAAGAAGGGAAATGTCCTAAAATTGAAAAAGTGGACCAAAGAGCAATGCCAAAAGCTCAAGACCGAAATTAAGGTAACAAAACTTTTGGAAGATTTAATCCCTAATGATGTTTTGTGCAAGCTAGGGGAGTACACGTATGCCAAGGAGCTATGGAGAAGATTGGAAAGATTCCATGAGGGGAGTTCATCCTCAAGTGAGAGTGAGGAATCGGAAGTTGAGGTGGAGTCAACTTCCGGATCGGAGAAGGAAGAGGAGGAGACCGAAGAGGAAGCTTCGTCATCCTCAAGTGAAAGTGAGGAATCGGAAGTTGAGAAGAAATCAACTTCCGGATCGGTGAAGGAAGTGGAAGAAGTATCCACCTCTAGAATTGAGGGGGAGGGAGTTAGACCATCCACTTCGGAGCAAGAGTCAAGTCAAGAAGAAGCTTCGACATCCGGTCAAGATGAAGAAGCTCAAAATCTAACTCCGGCACCTTCCACCACCCTAGGTAACTCAAACACTATAATTCGAAATAAAAATAATATCATGTGTTTTGAGTGTAGGGAATTTGGGCATTACAAGAGCAAATGCCCAAAGAAGATTAGGAAAACTCCTCCGGCACCAAAAGTAAATGAAAAGGTCAAGGATGCCGATGTCTCCACCAAGAAGAGCAAGGAGCACGTGGTGTGCTTCAAGTGCCGGCAACCGGGACATTACCGGAGTCAATGCCTAAAAGGGGAGAAGAAAGGGAAAAAGGGAGCTTCACAAGTAGGGGGAGCTAAGGCAAACCCTAGGGTAACTTCTAACTTTGCTCCTTCTTCAATTTACAAACAAAAGCATGCTTTTAATTCTCTTGCAATTGTACATGAAAAGCATGCTAAAAATAACAAACATATTTGCTTAGGAGCTAAAAGTGTCCATTTTAGTAATAAGGAGAAATTTGGGACTAATGTCCCTAGAAAAACCATACCTAGGGAATCTATTAAGAAAATACAAGAACATCTAGGTTTTAACCCTAAATGGACTAGGCATATGCCTAGAAAGTCCCATGCCCATGATTTAAATCAAAATTCAAAAATTGGGCAATTAGAATTAGAGAATCAAGCCTTGAGGTCAAGGCTTGAAAAACTTGAAAAGACCCTAAACAAGATACAAAATCAATTTCAAGGGTCTAATTGTCAAACTTTTAGGTCAAGAAGTCAAAGTCAACATCTAGGACCTAAGAGTCAAAAGTCAACCAAGGGCAAGAAAGGTTTGGGTCACAAACCTAAGCCTAAGGTGGCTTACCATAGTGTTCCATTTGACTATGGAACACTAACTAGGTCTAGGAAGACCAAGGTCAATAGGGAAGTCATCTCTAGAGTTGACCATGGTGTGTGCCTAGTGGCTAGGGTTTCTAGGAAACCTAGGGTGGCCACTAAGAAGGTTGCAAGGGGAGTTACCCCTAGAGTCAACCTAGGTAAGACCCAAATAACCAAGGCTACCAAGCCTAGGAGGGTCATTAGGAAGGTATCTAGGGAGGTTATCCCTAAGGAATACCTAATTAACCCTAGGAGCTCGAATCGATTTTGGATTCCTAAGAGCGTGATTGATTCACGCTAAGATGGGTTTAGGGTGTGCCAACCTTGATTGGATGGGTAGTTAACTCAACCATAATAAAGGTGGCACTTTAAGGTTACTTTCAAGGTTATGGTTACTTTGGAAATATCCTTGAGTTTTAATTTCAAAGAATTTTAGGTTGTGTCAATATATATCTTGAAAACATGAAAATCAATAAAATTGACACTATCTAGATTTAGAGGTCATAGTGTGTACTTTTGATTATTGGCACACGTCTCGATAGGATGGAGGAGACCCAGGGCCGCATAGAGCAGCATCAGCGCGATATGCTAGAGATGATGCGGGCCTGGACTCTGAGTCAGCAGCAACCTCCATCGCCACCTCCTGCGGACGATTAGAGGATATTGTTTTTGTGGTTGTCAATGTTTGTAGTAAGATTGAGCTTAGCCAATCTTCTTTTTGATTGTAAAAGACAAATTTAAGTTTAAATGAAATCCTTATTTCTGAAAAATCTTGTGTGTATGAATGAATATTTGTATAATTGTATTGCTACCATATGCCATGTCATGACATCATGTTTATTCTTAATCATTTTATATGTCATGATTATGCTTTAGAATTAAGGATAAATGTCATGTGTCTTTTAGATCTCATCTTATACCATGACATCATGATCATTGGCCACGTTTTAATAATACTATTATTTATGCCATGATCATACATTCATGCATTAACTTGATTAAAATTGATTTAAGGACTATGGCATGACTTGGAGTCCCAGTTATAAGGGAATCAAGTAGAGTTGCTTTAGAAAATGCATAAAACTCTAGATTAGGAGAACAAAACCCACATCTCACATCTTATTGACATGTATGTGTATGTATACACCCTAAATACATGTGAGATGCTAGGATAATAGGTTAGGTTCAAGGTGCATCGGTAGTGCATCTAGATGAACTCAAACTTATTTTAATTATCACCAAAAATCATAAGGAAAGCTAATATACAAGCTATGTATATTTAGCCAATAAATTATGGTCCAAGATAAGGTTTGAAAACATTTTAAAATCATTTTGAAAAACCTTGGTGAAGTCTATCTTTGATAGCGATCACCATTGATGAAGTTGATACAAAAGTAGGGCCAAAACATTGTAAATTTCAATGTTCTTGAACTTTGTACCATCACTATTTAATGGGTAAAATAATTTTCAAACATTTTTCACCCATTGTATTGGTCATAAGTATTATACGTATCAAATTTCGTGATTTTTCGATAAACGTATAATTATTTATGATGTTTTGAAATTCATTTACGATAATCAAAATCGGATTTGATTATCGATCGCTTCTGGGTGGCGATCGTGATATATGGATCATTCGTTATCTGACAGAGTCGACTGCCAAGGCTGATTTTGGGTTGACAAGGTTTGTTTAACCCGAATTCAATTTGTAGTCCCTAACCACTCCTAACCCTAGGATATGCTTTGGGAAGCATTATGAAGGGTGAAAATTCATTGGATATGGATTTGGAGAGGTGTTAGGTCAAAGTATCAAATTGAGGTGGTGGAAAGTTCAATGTTGAATTTCCAACCTTAATTTTGATGATTTAGAGTTCCTATTGGCTTAGGGACTCCCAAGGACATTGTTGGTGCAATGGTCAAGGGAGCAAGCCTTTAGGGGAGGTATCCATCTTGGGATGATGGATGTGTTTTCTCCTTGAAAAGGAGAAGTTATGGGAATGTTATCAATTTGGGAAATTGATGTATTTTTAGAAACCCAATTAGGAAATTGGGAGAGTGATTAGTATTGCCTCTCTTGAGTGATATGGGACTTATCACTAGGAAGATGGTAGGCATCCTAGGTATTTCAACCAAGGGGAGATTGTAAGATCTCATTGGGACATGAGACATTGACCTCCTTGAGAGAAAACCTTTTGATGTTAGTCAAAAAGGGGAGAATGTTTGGGGAGAACATTTGGGATAATTGGTAAAGGATTTGAGTTAGTATTCTAACTCAATTATTTGTTTAGTTTTGTCAAACATCAAAGGGGAGATTGTTGGTGCAATCGGCCCAGTCACGATGACCAGGACTCGAGTTGGGCGCGAGTGATGTTTTGATGTGTTTTGATGTTTCGACAAAAACATATGACTATGTAATTGTCATTTGGTAAAGTCGAAGTCTTGAGTACTTGGCATGGAAAGTCCAAGTGGGACACTTGGCATTGGGAAAAGTCCAAGCATGGTCTTGGCATGTAAAGTCCAACATGGGTTGGCACGGAAAGTCCAAGCATGGTCTTGGCATGGAAAGTCCAACATGGGTTGGCAAGGAAAGTCCAAGCAGGGTCTTGGCATGGAAAGTCCAACATGGGTTGGCATTTGAAGTCCAAGGATTGATATTGGCGGCGTAAAGTCCAAGCGGTAGTCTTGGCAAAGATAAGTCCAATGGTTGGCGCGTAAAGTCCAAGCGAGTCTGTGCCTTGGCGGTGTAGACACCGTTAGCATGACATAGCCGACTTGAAGCACCAAGGCTAGCGCGATGGATGAACAAGTCATGGATGACTTGGAGGATCCGAGGCGTGAGGTCATGGAGGTGACTAGAAGGCTTAGGTCTAGGCTAAGGGTGGTCTAGCAAGTATGGGGAACCATACTTGAGTTAAAACCTCATGTTTGAGGTGTGCCGGTCGACCGGTGCCATGTGGCGATTGACCGACCGAGTCAACTAGGGTTTGATCGGGTTATGGCCTAGCGACCGCCATAGGTTGGCGGATCGATGGCTCGAGCGATCTGATCGTCGTCGATCGGTCGACGGTGCTCGAGAATTCGCCGCATCGGAGTCGAGACTCGATCGTCGAGTGAGGACTCCATCACGACCGATGGTCACAATCGGCCGATCGATGGTAGTTCCGCTGACTTATCCAACGTGGAACTAGCCGTTGTCTCACGACAACAGCGGGTGATCACGATCGATGGTCTCGATCACCGACCGATCGACTTTTCCAAAGATATATATGGAGCTCGTGGTGGAAGAAAAGGCATGGTTCTTTGAGGCGATTTGGGGCGAGTTCTTTGCGGTGCTACTCGATCAACCAAGTGATCAAGCATTCAAAGAGCATTTGTAAAGTGTTTCCTTTACTTGTATTGCTTTGTATCTCACTATATTGCTTGTATTCATTTGATTATTGTTGTAATCATATTGTACGAGGTTTCTCCACCTCCGGATTGTTCCGAGAAGGAGTTATTTGATAGTGGTGTGTGATTGGCATCGCTAGGGCTCATTTGAGCCCGATCCGTGGAGTAGGAACCGTGCGGTTCCGAACCACGTTATATACTCGTGTTAGCGTGTTGTGTTTTCATTATTGTTATTGTATTATCTATATTCCGCTGCGCTAACGAATTTGTAGACACAACCGCGGTTGAATTCCATTAACGCTAATCACCCCCCTTCTAGCGTTACAAAGGTCCTAACAGACCCATGCTTGGACTTTCCCTTAATCACATGGTCAACCCTAGTCAACCATCAAAGTCTCCCTCGAGTCAAACTCGAGTCTGGTCAATTATAACCTGGGTCGATTGTATAAACAATCTCCCCAAAACATTAACCGACATCAATGTCAAACATCAATGTCTAAGCTCCATGTTAAACATACTATGTCAAACATCAAAACATCACTCGAGTCAAACTCGGGTCTGGTCAATCGTGACTTGGGCTGATTGCACCAACACTAAGCCTTCTAGCCACTTCCATTAGCCTTATGCTCTCAGGGTCCCTCTGAGTCCTCAAAGACTTATTCACCCTTCATGCTAGCCTTCAAGTGCTTTCATCAGCTATGTCATACTAACCGAGTTCTTTGCCAATGTTCATTTGAACTTATACCGCCAAGACTCTTTGCTTGGACTTTACGCCGCCAAGACCTCACCCTTGGACTTCATTTCCAAGGTCCGCTTGGGCTTTACGCCACCAAGACTACATGCTTGGGCTTATACTGCCAAGACCCCTTGGACTTCCTTGCAAAGATCCATTTGGACTTACACTGTCAAGAAAACATGCTTGGACTTTACGTTGCCAAAATAACATCCTTGGAATTTTCATTGCCAAGCCTCAATTCTTGGACTTTCACTGCCAAGACTATAGACTTGTACTTACGTGGCCAAGACCATACTTGGACTTTTCAATTGTCAAGCTGTTAGGGCAATCGACTCAAGTATTGTTTGGTTTTGATGTGTATGGTAAAGGTTTAAGTTAGGATGTTTATGTTGATTTGATATGTGTGTTTAAGTTGTGCAGGACTTAGTAAATCACACATGAGTTAGCTTGATAATAGCATTGGTGGGTTCACCATCTCATGGCTCGAGTCCTTGAGTCGGTGAAGGATAACATTGTAGAAGCCGTGCGCTTGGTGCATCCGAGGGACCGTCGGACAAGAAGCATTGGAGTGAAGCCAAAGGAAGAAGACTTCAGGGCGAGACATGAAGGATGACATTGTGGAAGCCATGCATTTGATGCATCCGAGGGGCGTGGCCGGACGAAGAGAGCTTCGAGGTGAGGGACTTAATGAGAGATGAGAGTGAGCGAATGTAACCCACGACGGGATAGCTCATAGGTGAACTTAGCTAAATGATTAAGTCAAGTGTCGGACGCTCAAACTTAGGTTTGAGGTTTTACCCGATGTTTAGATAAGTCGGATGCTCAAACATGAGTTTGAAGTTTCTACCCGACGAATGGAAGTGTCGGATGCTCAAACAGGTGGTTTAAGATTTATCCGATCGTCGGATGCTCAAACAAGTATTTTGTTTGAGGTTTTACCCGATACCAGTCGACTGCTTTGAGTCGATGACCCTCGACTGGTGTTCGAATGGTGGGTTGCTGGCCCAATAGTCGACTGTTGCACCATCAGTCGACTGCCAAGGAATGACAGTCGACTGCTGAAGGTGGTCGCGGGCACAGAACCTCTTGTAGTCGACTGGTGATAGCAGCAGTCGACTGCCAAGGCTACCATTGGACTACAACGATTGTGATCTGACATGGTCAGAAGCCATTGGAATGACGACAGTTGACTGGTGACATGCAGCAGTCGACTGCCACATGCCCAACGGAAAGAAATCTCGTCTCTCTATAAAGAGAAGTGGTGAGGGCCTTGGGGATGCTAATGCTTCATTCCTAAGTGCTCCCTAAGTGCCCTAAATGTCCCAAACCTCCTCTTTCTTGTTCTCATCTAAATCATATTGTAAGAGGGAGGATTTTGTAAGAAGGTTTCTTCTCCACCTTGATTGAGCAAAGGAGAAGTTTAGTGATTGGTTTGAGGGAGTGATTCGTGTAGGGGACCGTTGGAACGCTAGAGGGGGGGGGAGGGTGAATAGCGTCGTGATATGCGTCGATGGAACTCATTCGCGTGTCTCTACAAAACTCGTTATGCGTAGCGGAATAATAATAAAAGCAATAACGAATATAAGACAAACACACGAACACAAACATATAACGTGGTTCGAAACGGAACAATTCCTACTCCACGGATCGAGCTCTAAAGAGCTCTAGTGATTCACACGCAATCACTATATAATCACAAATAACTCCTTCTCGACACAAGTCGGAGGTGGAAAAACCCCTTACAATTGATTACAACAATAATCAAAATGCTACAAGCAAATACAACATGAAATACAAAAGACAAGTAAAGAAAACTTTACAACACTTTACTTTTGAATGCTTGATCGCTTAGTAGCTTGGATTGCACTTGGAGACCCTGATTTATAGCAGCAAATCGCCCCAAAAGCCCTCAAGAAACCATGACTTTTTCCTCATTCACGAGATCCATTTAAAGCATCAACTTGTGCTGAAAAATGCCGATCAGCCGACTGCTCAGGACCATCAGTCGACTGATTCCACTGTTGTCATGAGACAACAGCTAGATCCACGCTGGAAAAATCCAACGGATCCATCATCAATCAACTGATTATGACCATCAGTCAATTGATCAAGCCATTACTCGACTGGTGACCGCAGCGGTCGAGTGAGACTCCATTATGTGCTCTAAAACCCGAGCACCAGTCAACTGATCACATGATCAGTCGACTGCTAGGCCGATCAGTCGACTGCCCACCTCTGGCAGTCGACTGCTAGGCCAATTCTCACAGTCAAACCATAGTTGACTCAGCCAGTTGATTGCCACATGACACCAGTCGACAGACACACCTCAAACATGAGGTTTTAATCCAAGTATGGTTCCCCCATACTTGCTAGACCACCCTTAGCCTAGACCTAAGCCTTCTAGCCACCTCCATCAGCCTCACGTCTCTCGGATCCCTCCAAGTCATCCGTGACTTGTTCATCCATCGTGCTAGCCTTCAGGTGCTTCCATTGGCTATGTCATGCTAACGGTGTCTACACCGCCAAGGCACATTGGACTTACGTCGCCAAGACTCCGCTTGGACTTTACGCCGCCAACCATTGGACTTATGCTGCCAAGACTCTCGCTTGGACTTTACGCCGCCAATATCAAACACCTTGGACTTCTCATATGCCAAGACTCAAGCTTGGACTTTCTCTTGCCAACCTATGTTGGACTTTCCATGTCAAGACCCATGCTTGGACTTTTCCATGCCAAGACTCATGCTTGGACTTTCCTTGCCAAGATCTATGCTTGGACTTTCCATGCCAACTACCCATGACTTGGACTTTCCCATGACAATCATATTGTCATATATTTTTGTCGAACATTAAAACATCACTCGAGTCAAACTCGAGTCCTGGTCAATCGTGACCTGGGCCGATTGCACCAACATTTTTTTATGTTTGACAAAAACCAAACAAACAGACCATTGAGTTAAAACACTTACTCAAATCCCTTACCAATTATCCCAAATTGGTAATTCTAACTTTTCCCTCAAAATATTCTCCCCCTTTTTGACTAACATCAAAAAGGTTATCTCTCCAAGGAGGTCAATGTCTCATGTCCCAATAAGATCTTACAATCTCTCCCTTGGTCCAAACATACCTAGGATGCCTACCATCTTCCTAGTGATAAGTCCTATATCACTCAAGAGAGGCAATCCTATTCACTCTCCAAATTTCCAAATTGGGTATCTCAAAATCCCATTTTTCCTCCTCATGAGGAAAAATATCATCCATCATCCTATGATGGATACCTCCCCCTAAAGGCTTGATCCCCCTTGACCATTGCACAAACAATGTCCTTGGGAAGTCCCTAAGCCAATAGGAACTCTAAACTATCAAAAATAAAGTTAGAAATTTAACATTGAACTTTCCAACACTTTAAATTTGATACAAAATCCTAACACCTCTCCTAATCCTTATCAAATAGATTTTCACCCTTTCTAATGTTTCCCAGAGCATATCCTAGGGCAACCTTGTTTTTCTGAATTCAACATTGACAGTCGACTTCCATCCACATCAGTCGACTGCCACTAGGGGCAGTCGACTTATAACTGAAAAATCTGATTTTCAATTATCAGAGTTGATTTTCAGAAATGCATAAATAAATATACATATATCAAAAAATCATGAAAATTCATACGTATAATACTTATGACACATAAAATGGGTGAAAAATAATAGAAAAATATTTTACCCATAAAATAGTGAAATTGATACAAAATCCAAAAGTGAATAAAAACCCATAACCTATTTGAGCTCCTTGGGTTAACTAGGTATTCCTTAGGGATAATCTCCCTAGATACCTTCCTAATGACCCTTCTAGGCTTATTAGCCTTGGTCATTTGGGTCTTACCTAGGTTGACTCTAGGGTTAACTCCCCTTGCAACCTTCTTAGTGGCCACCCTAGATTTCCTAGAAACCTTAGCCACTAGGCACAACTCTTGGTCAACTCTAGGGATGACTTCCCTATTGACCTTGGTCTTCCTAGACCTAGTTTGTGTTCCATAATCAAATGGAACACTGTGATAGGTTTCCTTGGACTTAGGTTTGCCCTTGGATGAATCTAGTTTCCTAGGTCTTGATTTTTGACCATTAGACCCTAGGCTTTGACTTTTCAACCCTAAATGTTGACCTCTTGACCCTTGAAATTGATTTTGCATTTTTGCAAGGGTCTTCTCCATCTTTTCAAGCCTTGACCTCAAGACTTGATTTTCCTTTTCTAACTGCCCAATTTTTGAATTTTTAGTTAATCCTTGGGCATGGGTCTTCCTAGGCATATGCCTAGTCCATTTGGGATTAAGACCTAGGTGTTCTCCTATTTTCCTAATTGATTCCCTAGGTAAGATATTTTTAGGGACATTAGTCCCAAATTTTTTCTTATTCCTAAGGTTGACTTTCTTAGCTCCTAGAGAAAATTCCTTATTTCTAGCATGCTCTTTGTGATAGATAGCAAGATTGCTAAAATTATTTCTAGCATGCTTTTTGACATTATTTGAATAAAGAGATTTATTTAAAAATACCTTAGGGTTAGCTTTGAAAGCTCCCCCTACATGTGTAGCTCTCTCTTGGATCTTCTTCTTCCCCCTAGGACATTGATTCCTATAATGTCCTTTTGAATTGCACTTGAAGCATATAACATGCTCCTTGCTCTTTTGACTTGGGGAACCGGCATCCTTTGACTTTTGTTGACTTTTGGGCGCCGGAGGAGCTTTCTTAACCTTCTTTGGGCATTTGCTCTTGTAATGCCCAAATTCCCTACACTCAAAACACATGATATGATTTTTATTAGAAATTGATGTATTTGAGTTACCTAGGGCCGTGGCGGAAACTCGAGCTTGCTCTTCCTCTTGACCAGAAGTAGAGGCTTCTTCTTGACTTGACTCTTGCTCCGAAGTGGATGGTCTAACTTCCTCCCCCTCAATCCTAGAGGTGGAGGTCTCCTCCAATTCTTTCACCTCCTCTTCCACCGATTCAGAAGTTGATTCCCTATCAACCTCCAAATCCCCACTTTCTTGTAAGGATGATGAAGCTTCCTCTTCGGTCTCCTCCTCTTCCAAGTCTTCTTGGACCGATTCGAGATTATCGTAGAACTTGACCAACTTGTTCCACAACTCCTTGGCATCCTTATAGCTTCCTAATCTAGACAAAATGTCGTTAGGTATCAAATTAATCATCATTTTTGTTACCTTAACGGTTGTCTTGAATTTTTGACGTTGCTCCTCGGTCCATCGCTTCATTTTGAGGATTTCGTCGTTCTCTCCTCTTGGAGCATCAAAACCTATAATCACGGCAAACCAATTTTCTATATTCGTCATTAGAAAATATTCCATTTTACCTTTCCAATACGCGAAATGTTTGCGGTCGAAGGAAGGCGGAACGTTGATGTCGTCACCCAATCTCTCCTTGAATTCCATCTTGTTCCTCTAGCGTGCTCCCTTGGTTGTTAATCCGTAGAAGAGCCCCGGGCTTTGATACCACTTGTTGGGACCTGTGCGCTCGCTAGAGGGGGGGGTGAATAGCGACGTGACCGTACGTAGATGGAATTTGATCGTGATTGTCTCTATAAATCGTGTTAGCGCAGCAGAATAATGATAATAAAAATAATAACACGAAATGAAACAACCATGGACACAAAGATATAACGTGGTTCGGAACCGAACGGTTCCTACTCCACGGATCGAGCTCCAAAGAGCCCTAGTGATGCACACACACTCACTAATCACAAATACTCCTTCTCGACACAAGTCGGAGGTGGAGAAACCTCGTACAAAAGATTACAATAATAATCTAAGTAGATACAAGAAAATACAATAGTGAAATACAATGCAAGTAAAGAAAACTACTTTACAAGAGCACTTAGGTTGCTTGATCTTTGGTTGCCTTGGATTAGCCTTGAAGGACTGGAAGAGCACCAACAATTCCCCTTCAAATCGCCCAAGAAAACCCCTTTTTTTGAGCCTTCCACGAACAACTTCTTTTATCCTCTATCGGGCTGGATTTTCGCCTGGCAGTCGACTGCCATAAGTCACAAGTCGACTGCCAACACTGTAGCTGTGAGACAACGACTCTATCCACGCTGGAAAAATTCCAACGGGACTCTTGGCAGTCGACTGCCAACATTGGCGATCGCGCCCCAGCCTGAGCATTCTGCTCGACACTCGGCAATCGATCATTGCCGTCGACATCGATCATTGCTCAATGAGCAATGATCACGAGCAATTCTAGCTCTTAAACGACAGTCGAACTCAAGTCGACTCACGACAGTCGAACCGACCATAATGCCAGTCGACTACCAACCTCAAAAATGAGGTTTTAACCCAAGTATGGTGCCCCCATACTTGCTAGACCACCCTTAGTATAGACCTAAGCCTTCTAGCCACCTCCATCAGCCTCACGCCTCTCGGATCCCTCCAAGTCATCCATGACTTGTTCATCCATCGCGCTAGCCTCCAGGTGCTTCCCTCGGCTATGTCATGCTAACGGTGTCTACACCGCCAAGGCACATTGGACTTACGCCGCCAAGACTCCACTTGGACTTTACGCCGCCAATATCCATCCCCTTGGACTTCTCAAATGCCAAGACTCAAGCTTGGACTTTCCCTTGCCAACCCATGTTGGACTTTCCATGCCAAGACCCATGCTTGGACTTTTCCTTGTGCCAAGTACTCAAGACTTGGACTTTCCCAAATGCCAAGTGTCCCACTTGGACTTTCCATGCCAAGTACCCATGACTTGGACTTTCCCAAATGCCAAGTGTCCCACTTGGACTTTCCATGCCAAGTACCCATGACTTGGACTTTCCCTTAATCACATAGTCAACCCTAGTCAACCATCAAAGTCTCCTTCGAGTCTAGTCAATTATAACTTGGGTCGATTGCTCCAACAATCTCCCCAACATATTAACCGACATCAATGTCCAATATCAATGTCAAATCACTTTGTCAAACATCCTATGTCAAACATCAAAACATTACTCGAGTCAAACTCGAGTATGGTCAATTGTGACCTGGGCCGATTGCACCAACACCCCCTTGGGCATCGACTCCGGTAATGTCCTAGTAGCCGACATTTGAAGCAAATGACTTGCTCCTTGCTTTTAGTTGTTGGGGGACCGACATCCTTTGAATTTTGTTGACTTTTAGGCGCTGGAGGAGCTTTCTTTACCCTTTTTGGACACTTACTCTTGTAGTGCCCGGATTCCCTACACTCAAAGCAAATTATATGTTTTTTTATTTAAAACCAAATTGCTTGAGTTACCTAGGGTGGTGGTGGAAGCTTGGGCTTGCTCTTCTTTTTGACCAGAAGTAGAAGCTTTTTCTTGACTTTGCTCTTGCTCCGGTGTAGATGGTCTCTCCTCCCCCTCAATCCTTGAAGTGGAGGCTTCTTCCACTTCTTCCACCGATCCGGAAATTGATTCCCTATCAACTTCCGAATCCTCAAGATCTTTAGATGACGATATACTTGCTTGAGCTTGAGAGGGTGAGCACTCCTCTTCATCTTCTTCTTCTTGGATTGATGATGAATTTTCATGAAGCTTGGCCAAATCGCTCCATAGCTCCTTGGCATCCATGCACTCACCTAGGCTACACAAGAAGTCATTAGGAATTAAATCAAAAATGAAATTGATTACCTTCTTGTTTTTCTCAAATCTTTGGAGTTGATCTTCACTCCATTTCTTCTTCTTGAGGAAGCCACCCTTTGGTCATTTTGGATATTCGAATCCTTCCATTAAAACGGACTACTTCTCAAGGTCTCTCATCATCAAAAAGTTTTCAATTCTCGCCTTCCAAGAATTGAAGCCTTCTCGTCCATAGAAGGCATAGGGAATTGGGGTGTTGATATCCCATCCTAATTGTTCTTCCAACTCCATCTTCACCCTCTATCGTGCTCCCTTTGTTGTTAAACTTAGAAGAGCGGTCTTGCTCTGATACCACTTGTAGGGGACCGTTGGAACGCTAGAGGGGGGGGGGGAGGGTGAATCTCATTGTGCTATACATCGATGGAACTCGTTTGCGTGTCTCTACAAAACTCGTTATGCGCAGCGGAATAATAATAAAAGCAATAATGAATATAAGACAAACACACGAACACAAGCATATAACGTAGTTCGGAACCGAACAGTTCCTACTCCACGGATAGAGCTCTAAAGTGCTCTAGTGATGCACACACAATCACTAATCACAAATAACTCCTTCTCGACACAAGTCGGAGGTGGAGAAATCCCTTACAATTGATTACAACAATAATCAAAATGCTACAAGGAAATACAACATGAAATACAAAAGACAAGTAAAGAAAACTTTACAACACTTTACTTTTGAATGCTTGATCGCTTGGTAGCTTGGATTGTACTTGGAGACCCTGATTTGCAGCAGCAAATCGCCCCAAAATCCCTCAAGAAACCATGGATTTTTTCTCCTTCACAAGCTCCATTTAAAGCTTCAACCTGTGCTGGAAAACGCCGATCAGTCGACTGCTCGGGACCATCAGTCAACTGATTCCACTGTTATCGTGAGACAATGGCTAGATCCACGCTGGAAAAATCCAACAGATCCATTATCAGTCGACTGATCAAGCCATCACTCGGCTGCTGACCACAGCGGTCGAGTGAGACTCCATTCTATGCTCCAAAACCCGAGCACCAGTCAACTGATCACATGATTAGTTGACTGCAAGGCTGATCAGTCGACTGCCCACCTCTGGCAGTCGACTGCTAGGCCAATTCTCGCAATCAAACCCTAGTTGACTCAGCCAGCCGACTGCCACATGACACCAGTGGACTGACACACCTTAAACATGAGGTTTTAACCCAAGTATGGTTCCCCCATACTTGCTAAACCACCCTTAGCCTAGACCTAAGCCTTCTAGCCACCTCCATCAGCCTCACGCCTCTTGGATCCCTCCAAGTCATCGATGACTTGTTCATCCATCGCGCTAGCCTTCAGGTGCTTCCATCGACTATGTCATGCTAACGATGTCTACACCGCCAAGGCACATTGGACTTACACCGCCAAGACTCCGCTTGGACTTTATGCCGCCAACCATTGGACTTATGCTGCCAAGACTCCCGCTTGGACTTTACGCCGCCAATATCAAACCCCTTGGACTTCTCAGATGCCAAGACTCAAGCTTGGACTTTACCTTGCCAACCCTTGTTGGACTTTCCATGCCAAGACCCATGCTTGGACTTTTCCTTGCCAAGACCCATGCTTGGACTTTCCTTGTCAAGATCCATGCTTGGACTTTCCATGCCAAGTACCCATGATTTGGACTTTCCCATGACAATCATATTGTCATATGTTTTTGTCGAATATCAAAACATCACTCGAGTCAAACTCGAGTCCTGGTCAATCGTGACCTGGGCTGATTGAACCAACAATTCGCCATACGAATCATCCGTGAACTAGCGACAAGGGCCATGAACTACGTTACATCGGTGTGTTTGCGTTTGCCTCTTCTCTCCATTTATTTAGCTTAATTGTTTTTGTTGTTAGCTTTATTATCTATATTCCGCTGTGCTGACCTTGATTGTAGACGATTAAGCGAATGATTTCTATCGACAATCATCTAGGCTATTCAACCACCCTTCTATCCGGGCTACGATCCTCCAACAAGTGGTATTAGAGCAAGGAGATTGTCGACGGACTCATCGCCAAAACAAGCACGACAATGAAATTGCCGACTCTAACATTCATCCGCCAAAATTTGAAGGAGACTTTGCTTGGTGGAAGAAGAGAATGGAGATATTCTTTGAAATTGACTTTGATATAATGTTAATTATGGAAAATAGTTTTGAGATGCCTAGGGATGAAGAAGGAAGGCTATTATAGAAATCGAGATGGACTAAGAAGCAAAGGGAGGAGTATCTTGCAAATTCAAAGACCAAGCACTATCTTTTCAATATGCTCCCTTAACAAGAAATCAACCAAATTGGAGAGTACTCAAGTGCCAAGGAAATGTGGGAAAAATTGATAGAGCTTCATGAAGGCACCTCCGATGCCAAGTTAGCAAGAAGGGACCTTCTCCGATCTCAACTCAACAATATAAAACTAGATAAAGGAGAAAAGGTACTTTCTTTGCATTCAAGATTCAAAGAAATTATTAATGAGTTATCAAGTGTAGGGGAGAAGCTCACCAATAGAGATATGATCATGAAAGCTATAGATGCATTCCCCTGATCTTCCAAATGGAGCTCCATGGTGGATTCGTTTTATATTTCAAAGAATCTAGAGGTAAGTACTCTAGAAGAATTTTTTTTCCACCATGTAATTACATGAAACTAGGCTTGAAGGTATAGTAGAAGATCCAATCAAGCTATCAAGGGGAGTAGCATTAGTGGCCGACAAAGGAAAAAAGAAGAAGGAGAATCCACCCTCCTCATCCGATGAAGAATCTTCCTCCTCCATGAATAGCAATGAAGAAGCATATATGGTAAGGAAGGTGAGACATGCTTTAAAGAATTTTAAATTTAACAAATCTCATGATAGGAGAAGGCGGAGAGTCATATGCTACAATTGCCAAGGAGAGAGACATATGAGGGATGAGTGCCCCCAATTAAACAAGAGCAAGGAAGAGAAGAAAAAGGATAGCAAGAAGAAAGGAAAAAAGAAAGAAGAGAAGAAGTCCAAGGAAAAGGAGAAGTCAAAGCCCCGAAACTTGAAAGCTACGTGGGATGATCCGTCCTCATTGAAGGAAGAAGAAGTATTCACAAGTCTCGCTCTAATAGGGATAGATGACGTAGCATCCACCGCCTTCGAGTAAGAAGAAGGAAGCACAAGTGAGGAGGAGAGCTCAAGTGTAGGGGGAGCATCCACATCAGAATCGGAAGGAGATTGGGTAAGTGAGGTAACAAATCTCCCTCATAAAAAGGTTATTTCAATGATTTTTAGTTTAACTAGGGATTTATTTAGGACTAAAAAGAAAAACAAATGCATGCAAAATGAAATTAAGGATCTAGAAGAAAAATTGATAAATTCATGCTCACATGATAATGCTATTTTTTCTAGTACAAATGATGCATGTGTAGAAGAGAATAAGGCCTTAAGGGAAAAGGTAGATTATTTAACTAAGGCTCTTGAGAAATTCACAATTGGCTCTAACACCCTAAACATGATTATTGGGAGCCAAAGGGCTAGTTTCAATAAGAATGACCTAGGTTATAAGGGATCAAAGAATGAGAAGACTTACCATTGTTTAATTGCTAGGGGACAATCTAAAACAACAATGGTAGCTAGGAAATGGATCCCTAAGGAATACTTGGTGAACCCTATTGGAAAGAATTTATATTAGGTTCCCAAGTCAATCCTTAAGGGTTAGGAAAACCCTAGGATAGTCAACCATAAGTGAATTTATTTTATATATCATGTTAAATGGTTGACTTATGATGTTGGGTGATGATGATTGATTAATGATCATAATTTGAATTTGGGGATAATACTTGATTTATGATCATGATATTCAATTATGATAATGTTTATGTTATGATCATGTTGGTTGTTTTGGATGATACTTAACCTTGATAGAATTGCATGAAATTTTAGTTAAGTATAAATACCTTTAGTCACATCTCACAATTCACCATAAGACTAACTTGATTGATAACATAACAATGGGTGAGATATTAGGTTGATACAAATGACTAACTTATGCTTATGATATTTTGATGGGTCATTAGGTGTATCATAACATAACAATCATAGACCAACTATGGAAAAAGCAAATATTTAATCAATGGACATATTGTCCATAGATCATAGTTAAATATTTTAAATGATTTAAAACCATTTTATATTTTGGAAATAGTGAATTGATGTTTTAAATCAACTTAAGGCAAAACTAGATTTCAAAGTTGATAAAATGATCGAAGGTTTTTACAACTTTTGAGTTTTTGCCAAATGTTTGAAAAATGAATGTTTTTTCATGAAAAATAATTTTTCCTTGATAAAGGGACTCATAAGAAATGTGTTCTCCGAATTTCATGATTTTTTGAATTTTCTATAATTTTTAATGCATTTCTGAACTTGGGTTCAGAAATCAGAAAAAGTTGGAAATCAGCTAATTTTGGACTGTAAACGTGCACAGTAACCTACTTTGTGTGGTTTTCAGCTGATTTTGGTATTTTTTTCTTCCCTTAGACTTTGATACCTTGTTATATGAATGATTTCTACTCCACGGATTGGGCTCTAAAAACCCTAGAAATGCAAACATGCACTACTAATCCAATAAACTCCTTCTCGGAACAATCCGGAGGTGGAGAAACCTCGTACAATAACTCTTACAATAGTAAGAAATAAATACAAGCAAGATACAATAATAAAATGCAATACAAGTAAAGAAAACAACTTTACAAGAGCTTTTGGATTGCTTGCTTTGTGGTTGCTTGAGTTGCACTTGGAGACCCTGAATTACACCAATAATTTGCCCCAAAACTCCTCAAGAACCGGTCGCCAAAATCCCTCTTCCGAGCTGCTTTTATAACCTACAATCAGGATGGATTTTGCCTATCAATCGACTGATTGAGACCATCAGTCGACTGATGACATTGTTGCTGTGAGACAACGGTGCAATCCACGCTGGAAAAATCCAACAGATAAGACATCAGTCGACTGATAGAGCCTTCACTCGACTATTAACCTCAGCAGTCGAGTCCGACTCTGTTTCGTACGAATTCTCAAGCACCCGATCGGATCATCCAGATCATCGATCGCTGCGAATGATCATTGCCTACCTTTGGCAGTCGATTGCTAGGAAACTCCTCGTAGTCAAACCCTAGTTGACTCACTCCAGTCGACTGCTCATATGTCCTAGTCGACTGATACACCTCAAACATGAGGTTTTACCCCAAGTATGGTACCCCCATACTTGCTAGACCACCCGAGCCTAGACCTAAGCCTTCTAGCCACCTCTGTCAGCCTCGCGCCTATCGGATCCCTCCAAGTCATCCATGACTTGTTCATCCATACGCTAGCCTTCAGGTGCTTCCATCGGCTATTGTCATGCTAACGGTGTCTACACCACCAAGGCACATTGGACTTACATTGCCAAGACTCCGCTTGAACTTTACGCCGCCAACCATTGGACTTATGCTGCCAAGACTTCACCCTTGGACTTCTCAAATGCCAAGTACTCATGACTTGGACTTTCACCGCCAAGACTACACCCTTGGACTTACGTGACCAAGACTGCACCCTTGGAATTTCCAAATGCCAAGACTCAAGCTTGGACTTTCCCTTGCCAACCCATGTTGGACTTTACATGCCAAGACCCATACTTGGACATTTTTTAGCCAAGACCCATGCTTGGACTTACATGCCAAGTACTCAAGACTTGGAATTTCCATGACATGGTCAACCCCAGTCAACCATCAAAATTCCCTTCGAGTCAAACTCGAGTCCGGTCAATCATGACCCAGGTCGATTGCACCAACAATCTCCCCAAAATATTATCAGACATCAATGTCAAACCTCCATGTCAAACATCAAAACATCGCTCGAGTCAAACTCGAGTCCGGTCAATCATGACCTGGGCCGATTGCACCAACATGTTTAATGTTTTTGATGGTGTCAAAGGGGGAGAAATGTGAGAGTTTAAGTTAATCATGCTAAAGGGAAGATTAGCATGTGTTAAAGGGGAGTTGCATGTGTTAAGGGGGAGTGTTTGATACTCATGTTTTATTTACATGCTTTCCCTCCTTAGTGTTTTGTTAATGTTTTTCCTAACTTAAACATGTTGCCACATATTTATAAAGGGGGAGATTGTTAGGGCAATCAACCTAAGTATTGTTTGGTTTTGATGTGTGTGGCAAAGGTTTAAGTTAGAATATTTATGTTGATTTGATATGTGTGTTTAAGTTGTATAGGACTTAGTAAATCACACATGAGTTTGCTTGATGATAGCATTGGTGGGTTCACCATCTCATGGCTCGGGTCCTTGAGTTGGTGAAGGATGACATTGCGGAAGTCGTGCGCTTGGTGCATCTGAGGGACCGTCAGACAAGGAGCATTGGAGTGAAGCCAAAGGAAGCAAATTTCAGGGTGAGACATGAAGGATGACACTGCGGAAGCCATGCGTTTGGTGCATCCGAGGGACGTGGCTGGACGAAGAGAGCTTCAAGGCGAGGGACTTCATGGGAGATTAGAGTGAGCGAATATAACCCGGGATGGGATAACTCATAGGTGAACTTGGCTGAATGATTAAGTCAAGTGTTGGACACTCAAACTTAGGTTTGAGGTTTTACTCGACAAGTCGGATGGTCAAACTTGTGTTTGAGGTTTTACCTGACCTTTGGATAAGTCGGATGCTCAAACATGAGTTTGAGGTTTCTACTCGACGAATAGAAGTGTCGGATGCTCAAACAGGTGGTTTGAGGTTTACCCGAACGTCGGATGCTCAAACAAGTATTTTGTTTGAGGTTTTACCCGACACCAGTCGACTGCTATAGATAGTAGTTGACTGCTCTGAGTCGATGGCATTCTACTGGTGTTCAACTAGTGGGCTTCTAGTCCAGTAGTTGACTGCCAAGGGACGACAGTTGACTGCTGCACCATCAGTCGACTGCCAAGTAATGGAAGTCGACTGTTGAAGGTGATCGCGGGCATAGAACCTCCCGTAGCCGACTGATCAGTCGACTACATAGGCAGCAGTCGACTGCTGATAGCAGTTGTCGACTGCCAAGGCTACTGTTGGACTACAACGGTCACGATCTGATGTGGTCAAAAGCCATTGGAACAGCGGTAGTCGACTGGTGACATGCAGTAGTCGACTGCCGCATGCCCAACGGGAAGAAATCTCTTATCTCTATAAAGAAAAGGGGTGAGGACCTTGGGGGTGCTAATGCTTCATTCCTAAGTACTCCCCAAGTGCCCTAAACGTCCCAAACCTCCTCTTTCTTGTTCTCATCTAAATCATATTGTAAGAGGGTGGATTTTGTAAGAAGGTTTCTTCTCCACCTTAATTGAGCAAATGAGAAGTTTAGTGATTGGTTTGAGGGAGTGATTCACCATATAAATCGTCCGTGGATTAGCGGCAAGGGTCGTGAACCACGTTACATCGGCATGTTTGCGTTTGCCTCTTCTCTCCATTTGTTTAGCTTAATTGTTTTTGTTGTTAGCTTTATTATCTATATTCCGCTATGCTGACCTTGATTGTAGACGATTAAGCGAATTATTTCTATCGACAAACATCTAGGCTATTCAACCCCCCTTCTAGCCGGGCCACGATCCTCTAACACAAGTATCCATACTTGGACGTTCCATTGCTAAGACCATTCTTAGACTTTCCATGCCTAGTATCCAACTTGGACTTTCCATGCCAAGTATCCAAACTTGGGATTCCATGCTAAGACCATGCTTGGACTTTCCATTCCTAAGACTATTCTTGTACTTTCCATGCCAAGTATCCAAATTTGGACTTTCCATGCAAAGTATCAAAACTTGGGCTTCCATGCTAAGACCATGCTTAGACTTTCCATACCAAGACCATTCTTGCCAAGTATCCAAACTTGGACTTTCCCTCGAATCTCACTCGAGTTTGGTCAACCTTGACCTAAGGTTTGATTGCTCCAACAATCTCCCTTAAATAATCTCCCCATATGACTTTGGATATCCCAATCATCCACTAGTCGTATGGTCAAATCATATTGTCAAACAATAGTCAAATCCATTATAAATTCATTGTCAAAACTCAAAACCC
The DNA here is from genome assembly GCA_025175895.1 of Wurfbainia villosa. Taxonomy (NCBI): domain Eukaryota; kingdom Viridiplantae; phylum Streptophyta; class Magnoliopsida; order Zingiberales; family Zingiberaceae; genus Wurfbainia; species Wurfbainia villosa. Next base: position 7,115,492 of record CM046005.1, read on the forward strand.
TACTTGAGTTCAACTTGAGTCTGGTCAATCGTGACCTGGGCCGATTAAACCAACAATCTCCTCCTTTTTTATTTTGATAATACCTTTAAGTTAGGCTAACAATAACTCAACTTAACTTTTTCAATGTCAAAGCATAGTGAAGGCTTACCTAACTTAAACCTTACTTCTCCTCCTTTGGCATACACCAAAAAGTCTACTAAGATTTTCAATATTCCATCTCCCAATGAGATCCTACATTCTCCCCCTTGATCTAAAATCATCTTGGATACCTTCACTCTTCCTAGTGATAAATTTCATATCACTAAATGAGAGGCAATCCATAATGAAGATTTACTTAACCTTCACTTCTCTTCCTTTGTAATTGAAGGTTATCCATCATACCAAGATGGACAAAACTCCCCCTAAAGGCTTGCTTCCTCTTGACCATTGCACCAACAATGTCCTTGGAGAATTCCTAAGCCTATAAAAAACTAAACAATAAAAAATAAGAGTAAAAGTTCAAACTTGAACTTTAACCTCCCTTAAAATTCGATACTCCGCCCTAAATAACTCTCCTAATCATTTTCAATAATTATTTACCCTTTCAATGCTTTCCAAAGCATATCCTAGGGTTAGGAGACGTTAGGGTACTTTAAGTGTGTTGATAATTAGTTAAATAACCCTTATTCAACTAATATTAGACATGACAGTTGACTGCACCATGACCAGTTGACTGGCTAACCTAACAATCGACTGGTCTCTGCAAAATATAGAAATCAGTTCTAAATTTGAAAAATCATAAGCAATTATATGTATTTTTGAAAAATATTAAAAATTCATGCGTACATTGCTTACATAAAATACAATGGATGAAAAATAGTTTTATAATAAAATACCCATTAAATTGAAGTATGGATACAAAGTTCAAACCCATTGAAAACTTTAATATTTTTTGCCTAACTTTGTGCCAATTTGTTCAATGGTGATTGCTATCAAAAGATAGAATTCACTAAGGTTTTTCAAAATGATTTTAAATTTTTTTCAAAACCTTATTTCCAACCATAGTTTATGGGCTAAGATGCACATGACTTGTACATTAGCTTTCCTCATAATTCCTTCATGTTATATAATAAGTTTGAGTTCATCTAAATGAAACATCTAAGCACTTTAAACTTAACTCACATTCCTAACATCTCACATGTGTCTAGGGTAGATTAATATATACACATGTCAATTTATAGTCCTTGCAAGATATGAGTTTAGGTTCTTCCCTAATCTAAGGTCTCATACATTTTATTTAGGCAACTCTATTTGATTTCCTTATCTTGGGACTTCAAATCATGTCATTATCTTTAATTTCATTTTAATTATCCTAAATGCATGAATGATGATCATGACATAAAAATATTGCATAAATTAAAGCATAGCCAATGATGTCATGTCAGAATTATAAACATAAAGACAAACATGACATATATTACAATAAGCATGATCATGACATTTAAATAATTATATGAAGCATGATATCATGACATGATATATGACAAATAAAGCATGACAAATAAAATATAAAAGTATAGAAATGTTGGAGGATCGTGACCCGGCTAGAAGGGGGTTGAATAGTCAAACATGTGCTTGATGGACTTTGCTTGTTCTTGATCATCTATATAATTATTAGCGCAGCGAAAAACTAATAATAAAGATAAAACAAAGACAATTAAGATAAGCAAGAATAAAACAAGAGAACAATCACTAAGACAAATATGTAACGTGGTTCACGACTCTTGTCGCTAATCCACGGACGATTCGTTCGGTGAATCACTCCCTTAACCAATGCACTAAGCTTCTTCTTTGCTCAACTAAGGTGGAGAAGAAACCTTCTTACACAAAATCCTCCCTCTTACAATATGATTGAGATGAGAACAAGGAAGAGTAGGTTTGGGACGTTTAGGGTACTTGGGTATCACTTAGGAGAGGAAGCATTAACCTCTCCAAGGCCCCCAACCCTTCTTTTTATAGAGAAGAAGGGTTTCTTCTCGTTGGGCATGCAGTAGTCGACTGCTACTGTAGCCATTGCCTCACAACGGCTTCATCCATGTTGGCATCCAACCAATGGATAGCCAATTAGTCGACTGTCAAACCCTAGCAGTTGACTGATGCCCGTGCAATCGAGCCGCTGGTTGAGCTGCCTCGCTTCTATGGCTGTTTCCACCTATATCAGTCGACTGTCATCCCTTGGCAATCGACTGATGGGCCACAAATCCTAGTTAACACCGATCAACTAGCAGTCAACTCGTACCAGTCGAATGATATCTATATCAGTCGATCGCTGATGGATAAAACCTCAAACAATAAGTTTGTTTGAGCATCCAACACTTCCAATCGTCGGGTAAAACCTCAAACACATGTCTAAGCATCCAACACTTGACTTTAGCCACTTGGCCAAGTTCACTTACTTGAGCTACCCCATCCTGGATTATAATCGCTCAATCTCTCATCTCCCATGGAGTTCCTCACTGAAGCTCTCTTAGTCCGGCCTGTGTCCCTCGGATGCACTAAGCCCGCGACTTCTCCTGTGCATCCTTCGCATCTTGCCCTGAAGTCTGCTTCCTTTGGCTTCACTCCATTTGCTCCTCATCCAGCGGTCCCTCAGATGCACCAAGCTCATGACTTCTCCAATTCCATCCTTCACCGACTCAAGGACTCAAGCCATAAGATGATGAACTCGCCAATGCTTCAACAAGCTAACCATGTGTGATTCACCAAGTCCTGCATAACTTGAACACATACATCAAATCTCTAACAACCTAACTTAAACCCTTTGCCACACACATCAAAACCAAACACATACTTGGGTTGATTACCCTAACAATCTCCCCCTTTTTGATGTGTGGCAACATGTTTAAGTTAGGTAAAACATTAGCAAAACACTTAAGGAAAGTAAGCATATAAATCAAACATGGAATCAAATACTCCCCCTTAACACATGCTAATTTTCCCCTAACATGATTAACTTAAACTTCACACTTCTCACCCTTTGACACCATCAAAAAACATCATACTTATATAATACAATGAGGTATCACTATCTAAGGGGAAGAAAAATACCAAAACATGTTAAAAAACACTCAAAGCAGGTTGATGTGCTCGCAGCACACCCATCACGATCACATGTAACGCCAAACTGATCGACACTAAAATCAACATTTTTTGATTTCTGAAGCTAACTTCAGAAATGCATTAAAAATTCATCAAAATTTGAAAAATCATGAAATTTGGGGAACACATTTTTGAAAAGTCCCTTTATCATGGAAAAATAGTTTTTTAATGAAAATTCATTCAATTTTCAAAAATTAGGCAAAGACTCAAAAGTTGTAAAAGTTCTCAATTATGTATCAACTTTGAAAGCTAGTTTTACCTTAAAACATTTCAAAACATAACCTCTCAGTTTTTGAAACATGAAATGGTTTTAAATCATTAAAAATATTCAACCATGATCTTTGGGTAATATGTCAATGAATTAAACATATGTTTTCCCCATAGTTGGTCTATGATTACTCTATTATGATACATATAATGATTCATCAAAATGCCATAAGCATTAGTGAATCACTTGTATCAACCTAACATCTCACCCATTGCTATGTTTTCAATCAAGTTAGCCTTGTGATGAATGTGAGATGTAACTAAGGTGTCACGCCCCGAGGTAGACTCTGTCCGGCCAACGGACGACACCCCCTTATGACAATTCCAATACGGTACAAAGTCGCAGCCAGTATAACACATATCGAAAATGTATAACAACACAACAAAACGTATAACATCAATAGCGGAAGCCAACACATGGAAATACAAACTCGTCAACATAAGTACATCGGTATATCCGTCCATACTAGAATAAAATCCATACTGGATATCAAAAGAGAAACATACAGCATGATCTCCAAAACAATAAGAGTCCATATAAAGATACATGCGATGGGAAGCAAAAACCCTCGGAAAAACGACGGGATGGGATCAGGTGGCAATGCTCCAAGTCCATGCCGAAGTCTTCTATCTACTACCTGGGTGACAGGAAACCCAAGGTCCAGGGTGGTGAGTATAAAACTCAGGGGTAATATATATAGAAGTGCATGAACAACATACAGGGTAAAGAGATCTACAGGTATACATGTGAAGATCTACAGGTATACAGCATGAGTCCATCATACATACAGTACTCAACATAGTAACCAGAAACTACAGATACGGTCATACTCATAGCATACACTAAACTAATAAACTGACATAAAATAATGTACATACCTGACGGTCTGCACGTCACATAACCTATAACATCACGAATGTATATCATAACATAATCCAAATAACATGCATGACTAAACCAAAACATACTCATACTCAACCCACGAAGATATAAAATGCAAATGACATGTAGCATGATATACAATCATATGCAGCAACCAAATGCAACATCTCACAAGCATATGTAAAACATATATCGAATACATGCATATATATATATATATATATATATATATATATATATCAGCAATGCATATGCATGGTCATGCCTGTGCACCCAACTCGCTACCACGCCCCCAGTGTGGCCTAGGTGGCACGACATGACAACTATCCCGACTCCAGCCGCCACCACTCGAGTGGACCGAGTTGAGTAGTATGAACGATGGCTAGCCGCCATAGAGCTATATGCTACTCACACGGGGGTCCCTGCTGCTAGCCGCTCCGTCCCTACCCATGAGTAGACGAGCAACGCACCCAGGACAACTGCACATCACACGACCACCATCTATAGTGGGTGAGTGCGCTAACTACCACTCCGCACAGTGGCCAAGTGCGCATCTCCAGCTACCACCATCCCTAGTGGTGGCCGAACGGCACGCTCACAATGCTCTACCCTCAACCCTGCAGCCACTACCCCGAGTGGCCGAGGAGGCAGGATGACTGACGACTCGTCTCAACCACAAGGCAGACCCAGTCGTCAGCATGCATGAAATGTAATGATGCATAACCCACACACCGATCCTCGCAACACTCCCTAACTCACGGGGAGACCTAGTCAACCAAAAGTCAACCATGTAAGGGCGACAAATCCGTAATCACAACCTATTTACCTATGTACAGATAAATAGATCCATCAACTAACACACTGATATGTATACGATACAACGACCGATCTCATAATTTGGACTCATCACCTAACCTAGTGATGCAACCCAGTAACCCAGATCTGAGGTCATAAAGATAACCCTAACCACAGGTATTTACTGAACCTCTAACAGCTAACACATAATAGGGTTTTACAGTTCCTATCCATGCTAGATAATTAATGACGTACAGAGTATATATCTCAAGGTCAAAGGCAGTACAAGCATATGATTAAATAAGAGTGGATTTAAGGTAAACAGGTATAACATATATATACAATGTCATGCACTGAAATTGATCAAACTACCGGACCAGGTAGATATTACCCACCTGATACGAAGCTCGTATAATCCTCACGGCCGTGAACCTGCTTCGTATCCCAAACCTGCACAATAGTAACACATTACGGTTAAGTGCAAATCGCCGATACTATACGAACAAAATACTAGTTCATTTTATATTCGTATTCTTTTCCCGTCTACGAGTAAGAACCCTACTTATCCCAAATTCGATACACTACCTAGGTCAACTACAAGAAAACCTAAGTAACAACTTCCTGAGCTTATACACCATAACCCAGCTCCTAATAACTCACCGACATCCTCAAAATTAATTACGGTGACAAATCTAACCACACTTACTTAACCTAAATCCCCAGCTCCCTCACAGAGCACAACCCATAAGATCCTGACACTGCAATCTCCAATTCATCACATATCCTAATAACCTAACCTCAATCCACCATTCGGCAGCTTACTTCCCCTTCCACACACACACGGATGGCATAATCAATTACAATCACAGATTAATTTCCACAACCTAGCTGAAACTCCTAACCATCCAACTTCACAGTTTCGATTCTTAACTTCATCGCTTCAATCAACAAACCACGAGCCCGCATCAATTACCGACATCACAACCACATCCGATCGAATCAACAAATACCCAATATCACATTAACAGAACATCAATCAAGGGATACCACCATTGGCAACATTGGGTTAGATCTAAACTTACCAGATCCAAACTCCTACCGGCAGTTCACTCCGGCTCACCTTCTGCCTACCGACAGAACTCCAAATCAAACGCATCGACAACAGAATACAATTCACACATCAACTAGTATCACCGAGCATTATCCAACCCAAATACTCATCGGCAAACTCCAATTTTACAAGAACTACTCAAATCCAACAATCACAGCATAATAAAACTCAATCAATGGATTCAACAAATATATAAACTGGGTTAGGTCCAACTTACCGAGTCCAACCTTCACCGGCGGCGAAATTTTCCCAATTCCAGCTGCTCGCCGACCCAACCAACTCCGATCACTGCCATCCACAGATCCCAGCTAAAAACAGCCCAACAAATCCAGATCTCACTCGAAAGAAAGACGGCACACGATCCTTACCTCCGATGGCAGCTCGCTGCCGCGACGACGACGCCGCTGTCCACTGGGAGTGTCGCCGTGATTTCTTTCCAGGCGAGAACCCTCCCTTGATCCCCCGGCCAGAGATCTACCAAATGGCGGCACCGTCGAGCTGCTCGCACCGGATCGCCGACGAGATTGGCGAGGAAAACGCGCGACGAAGAAATGTTCGACACGGAGAAGAACAGAAACAGGATCGCGATGGAATGCGATGATCCGTTCGTTCGGCCCCTTTTTAAAAGCCGTTCAAGTGATCCGGTTAACCCAGCTCAACCCAAACCCAATCCGATTGGGTTCAGCTCATCCGGTTTAACCACTTGACTCAAGTCCAAGTCTAATCCGAGTTCAGTCCAGATCCAATTCCAATTCAGCCCAAGCCCATGTTCAACCCAAGCCCATGTTCAGCCCAAGCCTATCTCAGCCCAATTTAATTTCAGCCCAATTTCAGCCCATTAATTAAGCCTAATTAATCCCTTAATTAATCCCAATTAATTACGGGTTAATCCATTTTTTTTTCGTATACTACATAAGGTATTTATACTTAACCATAAATTTCATGCAATTTCTACTCAAGGTTAAGTATCATCCAAACTCCCCAATCATGATCATAAGTCAAACATCATCACCCAACATGCTCATAAGTCAACCAAATAATATGATATGAATTAAAATCAAGTATGGTTGACTATCCTAGGTTTCTCTAACCTTTATGGATTTACTTGGGAACCCAATATAAGTTTTTTCCAATAGGGTTCACCAAGTATTTCTTAGGGATCCATTTCCTAGCTACCATTGTAGTCTTTGATTACCCCCTAGCAATTAGACAATGATAGGGTTTTTCATTATTTGATCCCTTATATCCTAAGCTCTTTTTATTGAAACTTGCCCTTTGGTTCCCAATGATCATATTTAAGGTATTTGAGCCTATAGTAAATTTCTCAAGGGCCTTAGTAAGGTAATCTACCTTTTCCCTTAAAACCTTATTCTCCTCTAAGCATGCATCATTAACACTAGAAGAAGAAGCATTATCATGTGAACATGTATTTTTGATCTTTTCTTCTAGATTTCTAATTTCATTATGCATGCATTTATTTTTACTTTTAGTCCTAAATAAATCATTAGTTAAATTTGAAATCATAGAAATAACTTCTTGAGAGGGAAGTTTCTTTACCTCACTTACCCAATCTCCTTCTTCCAATTCCGAGGTAGATGATGCTCCTCCTACACTCGAGCTCTCCTCCTCACTTGAGCTTCCTTCTTCTCGTTCGGATGAGGTGGAGGCTATGTCGTCAATTCTCATGAGTGCGCCTCCGATGAAGATGGATCATCCCATGTGGCTTTTAAGTTATGGGCTTTTGACTTCTTCTCCTTCTCCTTTGCTTTCTTCTCTTCCTTCTTCTTGCTTTCTTTCTTCTTGTCATTCTTCTTCCTTTCTTCTTTGCTCTTGTTCAATAAGGGGCACTCATCCCTCATGTGTCCCTCTCCTTGGCAATTATAGCAAATAATCTTTCTAGTCCTCCTTCTCCTATCATTAGACTTGTTAAATTTAAAATTTTTAAGAGCATGTCTTATCTTTCTTACCATGTACGCCTCCTCATTGTTATCCATTGAAGAGGATGAATCATCATCGGATGAGGAGAATGTGGTCTTCTTCTTTTTCCCTTTGTTTGCTACTAGCACCACTCCCCTTGATTGAGTACTTGACTCTTCTACTATACCTTCAAGTCTAGTTTTGTGAATCTCCATAGTAGAAAAGAATTCTTCTAGAGTACTTACCTCTAGATTCCTTGAAATGTAGAATGAGTCCACCATAGAGCTCCATTTCGATGATCGGGGGAATGCATCAATTGCCTTCATTATCATATCCCGATTTGAGAGCTTTCCCATATACTAGATAAACCATTAATAATTTCCTTAAATCTAGAATGTAGGGACAATACCTTCTCTCCTTTTTCTAGTTTGATGTTATTTAATTGCGATCGGAGGAGGTCCCTTCTTGATAATTTTGCTTCGGAGGTGCCTTCATGAAGCTCCACTAGCTTCTCCCACATCTCTTGGGCACTTGAGCATTTGCTAATCCGGTTGATCTTTTGTTGAGGTAGCACATTGAAAAGATGATGCTTGCCTTTCAAATTTGCTAGGTTCTCTTCTCTTTGCTTCTTGGTCCATCTCGATTTCTCTAATGGCCTCCCTTCTTCATCCCTAGGCATTTCGAAACCGTTTTCCATAATCAACATAATTTCAAAATCGGTTTCGAAGAATACCTCCATTCTCTTCTTCCACCAAGAGAAGTCGCCTTCGAATTTGGGTGAATGGATGTTCATGTCAGCCATTTCATTGTTGTTGCGGCAGTGAGTCCGATGACAAGCTCCTCGCTTTGATACCACTTGTTGGAGGATCGTGACCTGGCTAGAAGGGGGGTTGAATAGCCAAACGTGTGCTCGATGGACTTCGCTCATTCTTGATCATCTATACAATTGTTAGCGCAGTGGAAAACTAATAATAAAGCTAAAACAAAGACAATTAAGCTAAGCAAGAATAAAACAAGAGAGAAATTGCTAAGATAAAGATGTAACGTGGTTCACGTCCCTTGTCGCTAATCCACGGATGATTCGTTCGGCGAATCACACCCTTAACCAATGCACTAAGCTTCTCCTTTGCTCAACCAAGGTGGAGAAGAAACCTTCTTACACAAAATCCTCCCTCTTACAATATGATTGAGATGACAAGGAAGAGGAGGTTTGGGACGTTTAGGGCACTTGAGGAGCACTTAGGAGTGGAAGCATTAACCTCTTCAAGGCCCCCAACCCTTCTTTTTACAGAGAAGAAGGGTTTCTTTCCATTGGGCATGCAGCAGTCGACTGCTACATGCCAGCAGTCGACTACTGTTGTAGTCGTTGTCTCACAATGGCTTCATCCATGTTGGCATCCAACCAACGGATAGCCAATCAGTCGATTTCCAAACCCTAGCAGTCGACTGATGTCTGTGCAGTCGAGCCGTTGGTCGAGCTACCTCGCTTCTGTGGCCGTTTCCACCTATATCAGTCGACTACCATCCCTTGGCAGTCGACTGATGGGCCACAAACTCTAGTTGACACCAGTCAACTAGCAGTCGACTCGGATCAGTTGATTGATATCTATATCAGTCGACTACTGTCGGGTAAAACCTCAAACAACAAGTTTGTTTGAGAATTCGACCGTTGGGTAAAATCTCAAACCACATGTTTGAGCATCCGACACTTCCAATCATCAGGTAAAACCTTAAACACATGTTTGAGCGTCCGACACTTGACTTTAGTCACTTGGCTAAGTTCACCTACTTGAGCTACCTCGTCCGGGGTTAAATCACTCAATATCTCATCTCCCATGGAGTCTCTCACCGAAGCTCTCTTTGTCCGGCCTGCATCCCTCAGATGCACTAAGCCCGCGACTTCTCCCGTGCCATCCTTCGCATCTTGTCCTGAAGTCTGCTTCCTTTGGCTTCACTCTATTTGCTTCTCATTCGACGGTCCCTCAGATGCACCAAGCTCACGGCTTCTCCAATGCCATCCTTCACCAACTCAAGGACCTGAGCCATGAGATGATGAACTCGCCAATACTAACCATGTGTGATTCACCAAGTCCTACATAACTTGAACACACACATCAAATCCATAACAACCTAACTTAAACCCTTTGCCACACACATCAAAACCAAACACACACTTGGGTTGATTTCCCTAACATATACCTAAGTTTCAAGCCTAATTGTCATTTACTAGGATTAGATCCCATTTTTCCATAATAACTCAATTTTCCAAGTGTGCCAAAAATCCAAAATGGCACACCATTGACTCTAAACCTAATTGTGCCAGTTATGATTGATTTTTCAAACTTAAATTTTGTGGGCACATCCTAAAATCCTTTAGAATATAATTCTAACTTCATTTTCAAAGTATTACAATACTTCGAAAATGCCCTAAAGTGTCACCTTTACCATGGTTGGGTTAAATATCCATCTATTTAAGGTTGACACATCCTAAACCCATCTAGCATGATGGAATCACGCTCTTATGAACCCAATACCTATTGGAGCTCCTTGGATTAACTAGGTACTCACTAGAGATGACTTTCCTAAGTACCTTCCTAATGACCCTCCTAGGCTTGGAAGCCTTGGTCATTTGGATTTTCTCAAGGTTAACTCTAGGGGTAACTCCCCTTGTAACCTTGCTAATGACTTTCCTAGGTTTCTTTGAAACCTTAGCCACTAGACACTTGTCAAGATTAGCTTAGGGATGACTTCCCTAGTAACCTTGACTTTTCTAGACCTAGGAGTAGTTCCATAATTGAATGAAATATTGTGGTAGGTGGGCATGTCTACCTTGGACTTAAGCTTGTGACCCAAGGCTTTCTTGTCCTTAGAAAAGTCTTACCTCCTAACACCTAAGGTTTGCCCATTAGACCCCATAATCATGTTTTCCATCTTTCTAAGGGTCTTTTTCATTCTCTCACGCTTTGACCTCAAGGCTTGATTCTCTACCACTAATGCCTCAAATTTTGAATTTTCATTTGTTCTTTGAGCATTCCTTTTCCTAGGCATATGCCTACCCTTCTTAGGGTTGATGCCTAGATTCTTGTTCTCTACCTTCCAATCCTTAGGTAAGGTTGATCTAGCATTGTCCTTAGGTAAATTGATATGTTTAGCACCTAAGCAATAAAATCTATTATTAGCATGCTTCTTATTATTAACAGTTGTAAGTGCATTAAAATGAAAACTATTAGCATGCTTCTCGTCATTAATAATTGAAACTTTATTATTAAAGGTTACCTTAGGCTTTGTCTTTGAAGCTTCCCCTACACTTGAGCTCTCTACCTTGTCCTTCTTTAGATGCCTCCCCCTTGGACATTGACTCCGGTAGTGACCCATTTGGTTGCACCGGAAGCACACTATATGGTTCTTGTCTTTCCTTAGTAGGGCTCCGACCTCCTTTTACTTTTCTTTAGCCTTTGGCACCGGTTAAGCCTTCTTGACTCTTTTTGGGCATTTGCTCTTATAATGCCCTTGTTCCCTACACTCAAAACATGTTATATGATTTTTATTTTTAATAAGTGTGCTTGAGTTACCTTGAATGGTAAGGGAAGCTTAGTCGAATTCTTCACTCCTTCCGAATGTAGACGACTCTTCTTGTTGCTCCGGCGTGGAAGATTGTCTCTCCTCCCCCTCAATCCTTGAGGTGGAGACTTCTTCAACCTCCTCTACCTAGGACGTTGAGCACCTCTCAACCTCCAAATTCTCAAGCTCTTAAGATGATGAGCTTGATTCTTTAGATTCCTCCTCTACTTGAGCTAGTGAGGATTTTTTGTAGAGCTCGATCAATTTTCTCCACAACTCCTTTACGTCATAGAATTCTCCAAGGCTATACAATAAATCCATAGGAATTGATTTAGATAACATTAACATTATCTTTTTATTAATTTTGTATTTTCGATTTTGCTCCTTGGTCTAGTTCTTGTTCTTGAGAACTTTTCCTTTCATCTCCTCAGGGGATCAAATCCATGCACAATACAAAGTCAATTGTCAAAGTCATTCATTAAAAAATATGTCATCCTACCTTTCTAGTAAGCAAAGTCTTCGCCGTCGAAGATAGGTAGAATGGTGATGTCGTAGCCTAATCCATCATTGGGTAGCTCCATCTTCCTCTAGCACTTTGCTCCCTCGATTGTTAATCCTTGAAGAACACTCTCACTCTGATACCACTTGTTAGGTTGGCAATCAAGGCGACTTATTCTTTTTAGCGCACCGGGCTTTGATACCACTTGTTGGGGATCGGTTTGATGTGCTAGAAGGGGTGAATAGCGTATTTTGATTTCTTGCTTCGATTCGATCGATTACGTGCTCATCTATAAAACTTGTTAATGCGCAACAGAATATACAACAATAGAAATGCACAACAAGACAATCACAAGCATAAACACAATAGTGATTTAATGTGGTTCAGAACCCTAGTTCATTCTCCATGGTCGAGCTCTAGAGTGAGCTTTAGTGATGCACACCACCACAAACAACCTTCTCCTTCTCGGTATGACATTGAAGGTGGAGAAATCTCTTACAAGATGTTTACAAAAAAAAAACAAGATACAAGAAAATACAATAAGCAAATGAAAACTAGAAGTGAAAATACTTTACAAGATTGTGCTTTTGATTGCTTGCACTTTAGTTGCTTTGGATGAGCTTGGAAGGTCTGGAATACAGTAGCAATTTCCCTTCAAGATCAACAAAAATCGACATCCATCTCCTCCCTCTTGAGCTCCTTATAAAGTTGCAACTGGGGATGATTTCTGGCTTCCAATCGACTTCTCTCACCTAGCAGTCGACTGGACACTGTACTGTTGCCTCACAATGGCTTAATCCACATCAGATTAATGCCCATCTGTCGACTATTCTGACCAGCAGTAAATTGCTAGAGGCCATCAGTCGATTGCTCTGAGCTAGCAGTCGACTGCCAAATCTTTTGTGCCCTGGCCACTTAATTCTAGTCTATTGCTAAACCCTAGTAGTCGACTGCCAGAGCCACAATTGAGCAGTCGATCCTCAGTTGACTCCTTGACCAGTCGACTGATCATAATCCCAGTCAATTGCTTAAGTCAAACTAGGCTCCCAAGTGTCATTGTAAAATACCACGGAAAAAAAAATTACATGGTAAGGGATTTAATTGAACCAAACCATGACTTAATGATAAAAGGAGATTTAAGTGGATCAAGGTTTAAGTCTTATAGGATTTTAAACCAACCCGTTAGTAACCCGATTTGCTTATTTCTTTAACCCCAGCCACTTCCGTTCGTGCGATTTCTCACTGCTCGTACATGAGTGTTTCTCTTCTTCTTCTGTTTTTTTTCTTTTTTCCCGATCCACCGATTCTTTCCCCCGATCCCGATCTCCTTTCCCCCTATTTTGGTTCTTCGCCATCGCATCTTCTTCTTCCCATCCGATCCATCAGCAGCAGCCACCGCCGCCTTAGGGTTGCCTTCTCGAGTCGTAGCTTTGTCGCTCGCCGTCACGTGGCTAGATTCCGTCGCCTGCCCTCACTCGTCGCGACCTATTTTTTTGCTGTCGCCATCGTGAGCTCTTGCCTTTGACCGTCGCCTCTCTTCTCTCAATCAAACGTCCTCAGGGATCATCGCAGCCCTCTACATCACCGTTATCTTTCGGTTGCATTAGGGCAGCGAGGGAAATTGCTGACGAACTGAGCAATTGGGGAGATTCCAATCACAAGTATATCTCGAACTGTCTCCTCCTTTTAGTATGTTGTTGGGTTTGGTCGATTGATTGTGGATGTGGTGTGGATTTCTATCGGTTGACTGTGAGGTGATGAGTTTGGACGGTTGTGACATCCTTCGTCGAGCATGGATCGGTGGTTTTGGGCTGCATCATTGTTGTGTTGTTATGTTAGTGGCTTCACTTTAGTGATTTAAGGGTTGCGATCTATGAATTGGACAGTGGAATTAGCTGTGAGTGTGTTGTGATCGCTGTGAAAGTGCTATAAAGGCTGCTCATGGCAAGGAAAAGGGGGTGGATTGGAGCTATGAATCGGCTATTGGATTGTTTGTGAGAGGTAAGGTTTGTATAAGAATTCTCTCCTCTTACAATAAGATGAAAATAAACACAAGGAAGAGGAGGAAAATCGTTTTGGACAATTGGGAGATGTTTAGCAATGAACCATTAGGCTCCCAAGTTGGCCCATGACTTCTTTTTATAGAGAAGAAGCCTTTCTTCTTATTGGGCACCTGACAGTCGATTGATGCCTCGATTAGTCGACTGCTCCTGTAGCCGTTACCCAATAATGACTTCTTCCATGTTGGATTTCATCCAATGGCTCCCACATCAGTCGACTGATCGTCCCATCAATTGATTGATGGAGCCAACAGTCGAGTGCAGGAAGCGAGCACTTGACTGATAACCATTGTGTGCCCGAAACCCTTGCGATCAGTCGACTGCTTCCATCAGCAGTTGACTGATGGTTTCGACAGTCGACTGCCAACCCTTGGTAGTCGACTGCTGTGACACAAATCTGACTCGAATACTAGTCAAGTCAATAGTCGACTTGGAGCAATCGACTGCCATGTCATGGCAGTCGACTGATCTTGGGAAATCCCATCCGACACTTAGCCAAATGGCTAAGTTTCATTTACGATCTACCCCGTCCTGGGTTACAATCGCTCACTCTCATTCCCTTGGAGTCCCTCGCCTTTGAAGTTGTCTTCGTCCGGTCACGTCCCTTGGATGCGCCAAGCGCACAACTTCGCAGCGCTATCCTTCGCATCTCGCCCTGAAGTCTACTTACTCCGACTTCACTCCAATGCTCCTCGTTCGGCGGTCCCTCGGATGCACCAAGTGCACGACTTCCGCAATGCATCTTTCACCGACTCAAAGACCGAGTCATGAAAGGTGAAACTTGTCAATGCTTCATGTGCGAATTACTAAGTCCTGCAAGACTCCAACGCACATATCAAAACCATAACAACCTAACTTAAACCCTTTGCCACACACATCAAAACTACATCATGGGTTGATTGCCCTAACAATCTCCCCCTTTTTGATGTGTGACAATCCGTTTAAGTTAGGTAAAACAATAACATAAAACATAAGGCAAGAAAGCATGTAAGTAAAAACATGAGTATCAAACTCCCCCTTAAACATGCAACTCCCCCTTAAGACATGCTAAAATTTCCCTTTTAGCATGATTAACTTAAACCTATCAATTCTCCCTCTTTGACACCATCAAAAACATTATCTAAATGTTATACACGCATGACATCAACTCTAAGGAAGAAAAATACCCAAAAACCACTCAAAACCTGATAAAATAGGTTACAGTGCTTGTGCACAGTACATTAGTCGACTGGCACATAGTTTTTAGGATTTTTTGATTTTTAGAGTGAACTTCAGAAATGCACCAGAAATTATAGAAAATTTGAAATTCATATATCTTGTGAGTTCCTCTATCAGTGAAAAATGATTTTTCATGAAAATTCATTTTATTTTTAAAGGTTAGGCAAAAACTCAAAAATTACAAAAATGTCTAAAGTTTGTATCCACTTTTAAACCTAGTTTTGCCTTGAAACTTTTTTAAAACATGAACTCACTGTTTGAAAAGCATAAAGTGATTTTAAAATATTTAAAATATCCAACCATGATCTTTGGGCAATATGTCTATGAATTAAACATATGCTTTCCCCATGATTGGTCTATTATTGCTCTATTGATACACTTAATGACCCATCTAAATGCCATAAGCATTAGTGAACCATTTGTATCATCCTATCATCTCACCCATTGCTATGTTCTCAATCAAGTTAGCCTTATAGTGGGATGTGAGATGTTCCTAAAGGTATTTGTACTTAACCAAAAATTTCATGCATTTTTATCCATGGTTAAGTATCATCCTAAAAACCCAAACATGAACATGCATCAAGAATGATAATAAATCATCAATCATTGCATATCATGATTATAAAATTAAGCATGAATCATGATTTAAACTTTCAATTTATGGGTTATACATTATCATCACCCAACACTATGTTAAAAATTTATAACCCACATCATCCTAAGTCAACCATTAAATATGATATAGATAAAATCCTCATGGTTGACTATCCTAGGGTTTTCCTAACCCTTAAGGATGGATTTAGGAACCCAATATAAGTTCTTTCCTATAGGGTTCACTAAAAATTCCTTAGGCATCCATTTTCTAGCAATTGTTTTATTTTTGGCTTGGCCCCTAGCAATTAGGCATTGATAGACCTTTTCATTTTTATTCCCCTTGTAACCTAGGCCTTTCCTATTGAAGCTTGCCCTTTGGCTCCCTATGATCATGTTCAATGTGTTGGAGCCTATGGTGAATTTCTCTATGGCCTTAGTTAAATGGTTTACCTTTTCCCTTAAGACCCTATTTTCCTCCATACATGCATCACTAACATCTAGAGGAATATAGTCATTAACATTTAAGCATGCATTTGCTAGTTTTTCTTCTAGGGCCTTAATCTCATTTTGCATGCATTTATTTCTATTTTTCATTTTAAATAAGTCCCTAGTTAAACTTGAAATCATGGAAACTATTTTCTTAGGAGAAAGATTCGTTACCATAGTTTCCATGTCTTCTTCCTCCGATTCCGATGAGGATGAGGATGAAGCTCCCCCTTCACTTGAGCTCTCCTCACTAGTGCTTCTTTCTTCTTGATCGGAGGAGGAGGAGTCCAAAACATCTATCCCCATAAGAGCAAGATTTGTGAAGGTCTCTTCTTCTTCGGATGAGGATGAAGGATCATCCCATGTGGCCTTATGTACCTTTGCCTTCCCTTTTTCCTTGGCTTTCTTCTCTTCTTCCTTCTTCTTGCTCCCTTTCTTCTTTTCTTTTTTTTTTCTCCTCCTTTCTTCTTTTCTCTTGTTCAAGAGGGGACAATCATCTCTTATATGCCCCTCTCCTTGACAATTGTAACATATAATCTTCCTCCTTGGTCTTCTTCTTCTATCATTAGATTTGTTAAATTTAAAATTCTTCAAAGCACGCCTTACCTTTCTTACCATGTAAGCTTCTTCCATGCTATCTATGGAGGAGGAGGAGGAGTCTTCATCGGATGAGGAGGGAGGAGTCTCCTTCTTCTTCTTCCCCTTGTTGGCTACTAGTGCCACTCCCCTTGATGGTTTGATGCTTGGTTCTTCAATTATCCCTTCAAGCCTAGATTCATGCAATTTCATAGTGGAGAAAAATTCATCTAGAGTACTTACCTCTAGATTCTTTGAGATGTAGAATGAGTCCACCATTGAACTCCACTTGGATGATCGTGGAAAGGCATCAATTGCCTTCATGATCATGTCCCTATTGGAGAGCTTCTCCTCTACACTAGATAAACCGTTAAGAATTTCTTTAAATCTAGAATGTAGAGAAGTTACCTTCTCCCCTTTATCGAGTTTAATATTGTTGAGTTGGGAGAGAAGGACATCTCTCCTTTCTAGCTTGGCCTCGGATGTGCCTTCATGAATTTCCACTAGCTTCTCCCACATCTCTTTGGCTCTAGAAGATTCTCCTATTCGGTTGACTTCTTGTTGGGGGAGTATGTTGAATAGATGATGCTTGGCCTTTGAATTCGCTAAGTACTCCTCTCTTTGCCTCTTTGTCCATTTCAATTTTTCCAAAGGTTCCCCTTCCTCATCCCTAGGTATCTCAAAACCATTCTCCATTATTAGCATAATTTCAAAATCGATTTCAAAGAATACCTCCATTCTCTTCTTCCACCAAGAGAATTCGCCTTCAAATTTTGGTGGGTGAATGTTAGAGCCGACCATCGTTGATGTTGTGCTTGTTGCAATGGTTAGTCCAGTGACAAGCGACTTGGCTCTGATACCACTTGTTGGAACGTAGGTGGCCGACTAGAGGGGGGTGAATAGCTCTCTTTCACGTACGGTGGAATTCGTTCGTTGATTGTCTACAAATATGATTAGCGCAAGCGGAAATATAAAAGACAATACAAAGGCAATGCTAACAAACTGATATAACGTGGTTCACGACCTTGCCGCTAATCCACGGACCGATTCATTCCAGGTGAATCATGCCTTGAACTTTCCACTAGTCTCTCCTTTGTACAAAGCTAGGTGGAGGTAACCTTTCTTATAAGAATTCTCTCCTCTTATAATAAAATGAAAATAAACACAAGGAAGAGGAGAAAAATCGTTTTGGGCACTTGGGAGATGTTTATCAATGAACCATTAGGCTCCCAAGTTGACCCATGGCTTCTTTTTATAGAGAAGAAGCCTTTCTTCCCGTTGGGCGCCTGGCAGTCGACTGATGCCTCGATCAGTCGACTGCTCCTGTAGCCGTTGCCCAATAACGACTTCTTCCACGTTGGATTTTATCCAATGGTTCCCACATCAGTCGACTGATCATCCCATCAGTCGACTGATGGAGTCAACAGTCGAGTGTTGGAAGCGAGCACTTGACTGATAACCATTCTGTGGCCGAAACCCTTGCATCAGTCAATTGCTTCAATCGAATGATCGATGGTTTCGCAATGATCGCAACCCTTGGTAGTCGATGTTATGACACAACCGACTCGAACACCCCGAGTCAATACGATTGAGCAGGCTCATCGCCATGTCATGGCAGTCGATTGATGTGGAAAAATCCCATTCGACACTTAGCCAAATGGCCAAGTTTCACCTACAATCTACCCCGTCCTGGGTTACAATCGCTCACTCTCATTCCCTTGGAGTCCCTCGCCTTTGAAGTTGTCTTCGTCCAACCACGTCCATTGAATGCGCCAAGCGCACGGCTTCGCAGTGCCATCCATCACGTCTCGCCCTGAAGTCTACTTCCTCTGGATTCACTCCAATGCTCCTCATCCGACGGTCTCTCGGATGCACCAAGCGCACGACTTCCACAATGCATCTTTCAGTGACTCAAAGACCGAGTCATGAGAGGTGAAACTTGCCAATGCTCCATGTGCGAATTACTAAGTCCTGCAAGACTCCAACGCACATATCAAAACCATAACAACCTAACTTAAACCCTTTGCCACACACATCAAAACCACATCATGAGTTGATTGCCCTAACAGTTATGAGGTTGCTTCCAATTGGGCTATTTGAACTTTAATCCGATACCTTGATGTAGATCAAGAAGCTGTGGGTGATTGCAATAATTGAAAGTAAGCTTTGATTTGGTACGTTATGAAGTAGGATATGTTACCTTTATTGTTGATGCTAGAGTTGATGCATGAGTAATACAGTGAATTTAATCTGATTAAGAATGGAGAATTATTAGGTATTAATAAATGGAATGGGATTATGCCACTGTGGGATTTGATTAATTAATCAGGGATTAAGATTGGGTTAGATTATTATCCCTACTGTTGGTTTATGCTAGCATTTGGTTATATTGGTATTCTACTATTTTAGGACTTTGATGCGAGGCGAATTCATGGACATGAAGACAGTTATGGTTTACATAGCAGGTGGATAATTCCCTACCCTGGTCAGGTAGTTGTTGTTGCATGTAGATTTAGATATATGATCATATTACCTTGACTCCGCTCTTATTTATTCTCGTGCTTGATACTTTGTCTTTGGCCTATATGCTCTATTGTTATCACATTTCCTTCATCATGATTAGGAGTTACATATGTGATGTAGGTAAATCTATAATGGCTTAGTAATGTGTAAATAGTGGAGTACGGATGATGACCTGACTTGTAAATTGGGAAAGAGGTCATTCGTAAGTAGGTAATGTCTTGAACGTAGAATTGATATCAATACTCTTATGTTGCTTGTTTACTACTGACCATGTATTGTGTAAATGGTCAGGTAAATTGTGATTAGTGTGTCGTTACGGACCGGTGGTCCTAGCTTATCATGATTAGTTAAGTATAATTCTCTGCAGGATAGAGAGTGCATCGATTAGATTGGTATGACTCTCTACAGGATAGAGAGTGTTATAATCAGTTGAGTATGACTCTCTGAAGGATAGAGAGTGCGTTGATCAGATTGGTATGACTCTCTGTAGAATAGAGAGTCTGTGGTGGGTGTCTGTATATGTGACTGTGCATTCATGTCATTTGCATGCATGCTAGCGATATGGCCTCCCTTATGGTTGAGAGGGTCGTCAATCATCCTGCCTCCACGGTTACTCATAGGAGGAGTAACCGGTGTGAGGGTAGAGCATTATGGTGCCGCACTCTACCACTATAGACGGTGGTAGTTGGATTTGCATGTCGTTGTCTTGCGTGTTTGGCACTCGACCACTCATGGGTAGTGACTGTCGGAGTGGCCAATAGCAGAGACCCCCGTTGTGTAGCTTGCTTTTTATGCTTATATGCTACTCAATCATATTTCCCACTCAGCCATTCGAGAGTAGTGGATAATGTTGAGTTGGGATAGTTGTCATGTCAAGCCACCGAGGCCACACTGAGGTCGTGGTAGCTTTAGGGTGAGCCGACATGACCATGCATGCTGCATTGCCGTGTCTTATGGCATCTTGCATATTGCCATATATATATATATATATATATATATATATATATATATATATATATGGATGATTGTGATTAGTATATATATAGATGCAGTCTATATACATATGCTTATTGTGATGTTGCATTTGATTGTACTATGCTTGCTGTATTTGGTTGTACATCATCTTCATACATGCTACTCGCATTTGTTATATGGTTGTGTCGGATACCTGTATACTTGTTGGTCAGACCATTAGATACCTTTGACCTGTATCATGATTATAGTGTGAGTTAGTATTACTCTTCGTGTTATATATTGTGGATATATGCTCAGGTTGGATCAAAGTAGCGTAGCGGACTTTCAGGTATGTCTATATTTTACGTTGTTCATTTGGTTAGATGGTATATGCATGTATATGTTTATTATGTTGATTTTTATCTAATGTACATGAATATTGTTGAATTACATGTGATATTTGTTATATCCATGTTCTTTCCTATTACTACTGAGTTATACTCACCACCATGAACCCTGGATTTTTCTGTCGCCCAGGTAATAGGTAGAAGTCTTCGTGATGACTTGGAGCATCGCTGGCTGGCATCATCTCATCTCACATCTGAAGGACTGAGTTTTGGATTTTTCGTATGTTTTGTTATGTACTTGGAGTTTTACGTGGGTTATGTGTTATGGGCTTGTTATGTGATGTACACACTTGTGGATTCGGGTTTTACCGATGTTTTCTTTATGTTGTGGTGTCAGTCATACCAGTATGCACTATGTGTAGGTTGTGATGTCGTGGTGTTAGTTTCTGCCATGCTTTGTTATGTTTACATTTGTATATATTATGGTTATTGTGGGCCAAAGGGCTTTGTATTAACAGGATATGTTACCTCGTACAGAAGAGATGTCGTCCGTTTGCTTTTCGGCTCGGCATACTATCGGGACGTGATAGTCGTACACTTGGCTAGTCGATTGGTAAACCTCAAACATGAGGTTTGATCCAAGTATGATCCCCTCAACCTTGATCGACCACCCTTAGCCTAAACCTAAGCCTTCTAGCCACTTCCATCAACCCCATGCCCTCAAGGTCTCTCCGAGTCCTCAACGACTCATTCACTCTTCACGCTAACCTTCAAGTGCTTCCATCGACTATGTCATGCTAACCGGGTCATTTGCAAGGTTCATTTGGACTTATGCCGCCAAGACTCCATGATTAAACTTTACGCTGTCAAATCCTCTCCCTTGGACTTCCTTGCCAAGGTTCGCTTGGAATTTACGCTGCCAAGACTACACTCTTAGACTTCCTTGCCAAGATCCATTTGAACTTATGCCGTCAAGACTACATGCTTGAACTTTATGTTGGCAAAACTACATCCGTTGACTTTCCCATTACCAAGCCTCAGTGCTTGGACTTTCACCACCAAGACTACACACTTGAAATTACGTGGCCAAGACCATTGTTGGACTTTCCAATTATCAAGCATCCATACTTGGACTTTCCATGCCAAGTATACAAACTTGGACTTTCCATGCTAAGTATCCAAACTTGGACTTCCATGCCGAGACCATGCTTGGACTTTCCATGCCAAGACCATTTTTGGACATTCCATGCCAAGTATCCAAACTTAGACTTCCCCTCGAGTCTCACTTGAATTTGGTCAACCTTGACCTAAGGTTTGATTGCTCCAACAATCTTCCTCAAATAATCTCTCTCATATGAATTTGGATATACCAATCATCCACTAGTCATATGGTCAACATATGATCAAACCATATTATCATAAAATGATTAAACCCATTGTTAAACATCAAAACCCTGCTTGAGTCCAACTCGAGTCTGGTCAATCGTGACCTGGGTCGATTGCACCAACAGTCAGTTCGACAATTAGATTGACTCGATCTCTTGAGCTCAGATTTCCTGAGCTCAATTTGACAGTTAGATTAGCAAGCCTTCATGATCTCATTAATGAAGTCATGTTTCCACGATCTTCTCTAGGAAGCCACATCTTCCCCCCAAAAAGCACATTCTTCTTTTCATATATAAAACTAAGAGGAGGTGTAGGTGGGGATCAAATATGTTGGAGATTCTGGGATCATGCGCAGTGGAATAAGTGAATAAAATAATTGTTATTACATCCCAGACATCCCCTGGGGGCCAAGAAAATTTGCTTTGACATAATCACATGAAAACACACAAAAGGAGGAGAAGTTATACCTTCGAGATTCTTTCGAATCTGTCGAAACCACAAGCAAGACCAATGGGCCTTGCCTCTATCAGTATCCACGTTGGGATCACTTGAGAGAACTCCTAGAGCAGCAAGCCTTTATCTTCGATTGGTGCTATCCAACCAACGGAGACAAGAGAAGAGGAGAGAGGAAAGACGACTATCAAGGGAGAAACCTAAAACTCAAAAAACCCTTTTTGAAAGATTATCAAGGGATCTATTTATAGATCTCATGATTAGGTCATATTAGGAAGCTTAAACGGAACATATCTTACCATAATTATCCCATAATTAAGGTAAGAACAAGCCAAGAAATATCTATAAGAGAAATATCCAAAATCGATGGAACCGCGACACGACCATGTGTCTTACACACGACCAGTCGTGCCAAAAAGACACGGTCATACGAGGACACATGGACGGTCATGTGTCCTTCTGGGCACAATCCAGTTTTAGCCATTTTTTAGCCAGAGCCAGGCATGCCCATGTGAGGCTATGTATAGTCCATTTGACTTCGTTTAGGTGTGATATGGTCGTGTTAAGTCCAACAAGGCCATAGGAGGTTCCATAGCTTCCGTTTCACACCCCCTTGGTCTGGTCCAACCAGACATATCCTCTCTCATCGAGAATCTCATTCTCAGACTTGTTTTACATCTCAAGATCACCCATAGTGTGTGTGACCCAATAGGTTCCCAGTTATGTTGGTCATTCATAACTAACCACTTAATTATGAATATATCATGAGTGACACCTAGTAGTACATCATGACCCTCAATTGACTGGAAAGTCTAAATAGATTCCAGAACATTTCTAAACCCTTCAACAGCTTCAATTGTTTGTACCTTATTCCTTTCACTCATACTATACCCACTTGGTTCAGGACATGGTCTATGTGTTCGTCCCCACTAGGCTGACAATGTCACACCTAGCCCAAGTTAGTTTCCTTTTCCTGTAGATTCAAGTTACTCCTATATATTCCCAAGAATATTGGTGCAATCGACCCAGGTCACGATTGATCAGACTCGAGTTGGACTCGAGTAGTGTTTTGATGTTTGACAATGTTTTGGGGAGATTGTTGGTGCAATCGACCCGGGTTATGATTGATCGGACTCGAGTTTGACTCGAGTGGTATTTTGATGTTTGACGATGGTTTGACCATTGTTTGACTATATGATTGACATGGGGTTGACCATATAATGGAGAAGTCCAAGTCTTGTATACTTGAAATGAAAAGTTCAAGTCATGGGTGTTGGAGTATTGGAATACAATCAAAGTCCCACATTGGTAAGACATGGAAAAGATCATGTGCTTATAAGATGAAAAAATATCTCCATTGGTGTGAGGCCTTTTGGGTGAAGCCCAAAAATAAAATCATGAGGGCTTAGGCCCAAAGTGGATAATATCATGCCATTGTGGAGATATATTAATCTTATAGACACTAACAATTGGTATCAGAGCCATGGTCCATGTCAAACCATGAACCTCGAACGAAGAAAGTTGAGCTCCCATGTCCGAATCAAGAGAACCAAAAACCAGGCAGAAAGTCCAGTTGGGTTGGGAGAACCGAACAACTGGCAGAAAGTCCAGTTGGGTCGGGAGAACCGAACAACTGGCAGGAAGTCCAGTTGGGCCAGAAGGGCTGGACAACTGGTAGGAAGTCTAACTGGGTCAGGAGGACCAGACAGTTGGCAGGAAGTCCTGGTGGGTTGAGGATCGGACATCAGGCAGAGGATGTCCTTCGAGTATGGATAAGCTTGAGGGGGGGGGGTCAATGTGGTCATTTGTTTGAGGGGGGGGGGATTGTTGGAGTATTGGGAATACAATCAAAGTCCCACATTGGTAAGACATGGAAAAGATCATATGCTTATAAGATGAAAAGATATCTCCATTGGTGTGAGGTCTTTTGGGTGAACCCAAAAATAAAACCATGAGGGCTTAGGCCCAAAGTGGACAATATCATGCCATTGTGGAGATATATTAATCTTATAGGCACTAACAATGGATACTTGGCATGGAAAGTCCAAGCATGGACAAGGGAAAGTCCAAGCTTGAGTCTTGGCAAATGAAAATTCCAACATGGGTTGGCAAGGAAAGTCCAAGGGGTGATATAGGCGGCGTAAAGTCCAAGGGTGGAGTCTTGGCAGCATAAGTCCAATAGTTGGTGGCGTAAAGTCCAAGCGGTAGTCTTGATAGTGTAAGCCCAATGTGCCTTGGCAGTATAGACCAACTTAGCATGACAATAGCCGATGGAAGCATCTGAAGGCTAGCATATAGATGAACAAGTCATGGATGACTTGGAGGGATCCGATAGGCGTGAGGCTGACGGAGGTGGCTAGAAGGCTTATGTCTAGGCTAAGGGTGGTCTAGCAAGTATGAGGGCATCATACTTGAGGTTAAACCTCATGTTTGAGGTTTGTCAGTCGACTGGGGTTATGGACCAGTTGATTGGTGAAGTGTTTTGACACTTGGCAGCCGTGTTGACTTGTATCAGTCGACTGAGACTATGACCAATCGATTGATGGGAGTCAAATGAAGTTCGATTGCTGGAAATGGCCTGGTAGTCAACTACCAGCATTGGGCAGTCGACTGATAGCTTGAGCAGTCGACTTCCATGGATAGCAGTCGACTGATGGTCAATGTCACGGATATAGAAGGTTCCAGAGTCGACTGTTAGAGTTTGACAGTCGAGTGATGGCTCGATCAGTCGACTGATGTGCATGATTAGTCGACTGATGGTCTATCCGTTGGAACTTATCCAACGTGGCTCTGGCCATTGTGAGACAATGACTACAGGAGCAGTCGACTGCTAGGCGAAATCTAGCCCGAATGTAGGTTATAAAAGCAACTCGTGGAGATGGATTTTGGCATCTGTTTCTAGAGAGATTTGGGGCGATTTGCTGGTGCAATTCAGGGTCTCCAAGTGCAGCTCAAGAAACCAAACAAGCAAG
This sequence comes from Wurfbainia villosa, assembly GCA_025175895.1. Taxonomy (NCBI): domain Eukaryota; kingdom Viridiplantae; phylum Streptophyta; class Magnoliopsida; order Zingiberales; family Zingiberaceae; genus Wurfbainia; species Wurfbainia villosa. Next base: position 7,141,232 of record CM046005.1, read on the forward strand.
CATCCAAAAGCACATTTGTAAAGTGTTCTTTATGTGTTTTTGTGTATTTGTATTTGTATTTTCTTGTTGTACTTTCGTTTATTGTTGTAAACACTTGTACGAGGTTTATCTGCCTCCGACTTGTTGTCGAGAAGGAGAGTTTTGATTGTTAATGGTGTTTGACATTGTTAGGGCTCATTCGAGCCCAATCCATGGAGTAGGAATCCTAAGGTTCCGAACCACGTTATATCACTTGCATATTTTGTGTGATTATGTATTCGTCTTCATAGTTGTATTGTATTTCATATTTCCACTACGCTAACAAGTTTTGTAGAGATGAACACGATCGAATTCCATCTACGAATGAAAATGCTATTCACCCTCCCTCTAGCGACGATCAATTCCCCAACATGTGGTATCAGGGCGAGGCCTCTCTTCTTTTGGACTAACCGCCAAGGGAGCACGCTAGAGAGTGAAGAAGAAGATGGATCATCAAGAGAAATTAGGATGAGACATCAACACTCTGGTCCCGTACGCACTCTATGGACGAGAAGGCTTTAATTCATGGAAAGGAAAGATTGAAGACTTCATCATGATGAGGAACTTTGAAGAATGGGCCATTTTGATGGAAGGATTTAATTATCCAAGAGGGCCAAAGGGAGGTTTCCTAAAAATAAAGAAGTGGACCGGGGAACAACTTCAAGAATTTGAGAAAAATACAAAGGTAATTAAATTCTTAGCTGATTTAATCCTTAATGACATTTTGTACAAGGTAGGGGATTACATGGATGCCAAGGAGCTATGGAGCCAAGTGGCAAGATTCCATGAGAACCCACAACCGGTCCAAGAAGAAGAGGATGTTAATGCAGTAAGCATCACTCCTTAATTTTGATGTATGAACCACAGTTAAGAGTTAGGATACACTTGTGATCTAATATAAGTGTTAAGTGTGCAGGCTTAACAGGAAGTCCTAGTAGGTCGTGTTGATCGGATACTAGGCACGTATCTTGACAGATTAGGAGGACCGAACACCAGGCATGAAGTCTAGATGAATAGCGTGGACTGAACATTTGGCATGAAGATCGGTTGGGCCAAGACCGACATCGGCAAAGTCCAAATTGGTCAGCAGCAGCATACCGTGGAAGCCTCGTGGGCCGATCGGATGTCAAGAATGGTAAGTCCGATAGGTAACTGGCAGGTAAGCCTCGAGTGAAGAGGTGAGGCTAAGTCCTCTTTAGGGGGACAAAGTTAGGAGTCGATCCGACGAAAAGTCTGCGTGGGATGCAGTAGTCAAGATCGAGCAGTATTACTATTGCTATCGTATTTCATATCTTGTACTAATACTATTTTGTAGAGAACAGTCGACTAAATGGATTAAAGTTGACTGAACTCCAGTCAACTGGAGTTGTATCAGTCGACTGGATTCCTATTTGGCAGGATCAGCTGGTCATCGATCGAAGATAGTGTGATGCAGATGGAAAGAGCTTGAGTCGACTGAAGAGGAAAAATCCTCGATGCGGACCCGAGTGACATGGAGTCGACTAGAAGACCACGAATTCCATATCAACGGGCTGATGTGGAGTCGACTGGAAGGCATTCCAGTCGACTAGAAAGAGTTTATAAAAGTTATGCTCGACCAGATCCAATTATCAATTCTATCTATGTCGAAGTGCAGTCAAAATTTTCTCACGACCACAAGAGCTTCAACCATTCTGAATGACCCTTTTCCGACACCTCGTGCTGCATCCTACACTACATATTGTGTCGGTATAAAATAGTCTTAGCTTTATTTTCTATTTCGCTTTTGTATTATAATTCAAGAGAGGGTAGATTGTTATCCTTCTCTCATACTTGTAAAAAGCGAACTCTCTCCGAAATCGAGAGTTCTCGAATCGGAGGGTATTATAGAGATTGCCCATCGAGGTACCTCTTAGTAGGGCTACGAACCTTGGAGTAGCAACCCAGTTCGGGTTGTGAACCAAGTAAATCGCCAGTGTCTTTGATTGCATTTAATTTCCGCTGTGTACTCGTTTTAAAATTAATAAAAAATTATTAAATATCGAGATTCACCCCTCTTTCGGTTTACTCGATCCTACAATTGGTATCAGAGCAGGGGCGCTCCGAGTTGGTGAAACCACCATCGTGAGCTTTAGATAATTTTTTATTGCTTTAGATAATTTTTTATTGCATTAGATAAATTTTTAAATTCATATTAAAATAATTTTTTACATATTAAAATAATTTTTTGCATATTTAAATTAATTAAAAATCATTTTCTGCATATTTAAATCAATTAAAATATTTTTGACATATTTAATTTAATTAAAAATTATTTTATGCATATTTAAATCAATTAAAATATTTTGTGCATATTTAATTTAATTAAAAATCATTTTCTACATATTTAAATCAATTAAAATATTTTTTTTGCATATTTAAATTAATTAAAATTGTTTTCTGCATATTAAAATAATTTTCTACATATTAAAATAATTTTATACATATTTAAATCAATTAAAATATTTTTTGCATACTTAAATTAATTAAAAATCATTTTCTGCATATTTAAATTAATTAAAAAAAATTATTTTCTGCATATTTAAATCAATTAAAATATTTTCTTCATATTTAAATTAATTAAAAAAAATCATTTTTTACATATTTAAATCAATTAAAATATTTTCTGCATTAAATTTAATTTTCTGCACATTAGATTTATTTTATTTAATTTTTTGCAGATTAGATTTATTTAATTTAATTTTCTGCACATTAGAGTTATTTAATTTATTTTTCTGTATTTAGAGAATATTTCCTTAATAATGTCTCACTTAGAGGGATACATCACTGTTCACCCCTCCTCTTTTCAATGGAGAGGACTTTTCGTACTAGAAAAGGCGAATGAAGTGCTACTTGAAGACCGACCTAGAGGTCTGGTTCTCAATTAGGAAAGGGTTCACAGCTCCGGTAGACGACTCGGGTGAGTTGTTAGAATCGGAGAAATAGTCCTCGGATATTAGGAAGAGAGCTCAAGTCGATTATGCAGCACTTAACACCTTGCAATGCGGACTTACCAAAGAAGAACTCAATAGGGTAGGACCATTCAAAAATTCTAAAGAATTATAGGAAAAATTAATTGAACTGCATGAGAGTACAAATGACACTAGGATAGCCAAACGGGAAATGCTATTAAATAAATTATTTAATTGTAAAATAAATGAAAACGAAAACGCTAGTCAACTTCATACTAGAATTAAAGACATATTAAATGGATTGCATTTAATAGGACATCAAATAGAGAATAGAGACTTACTTAGGTATACCCTTAAGGCATTCTCGAGAAATGCCTTATGGACATCGATTGTCGATGCCTATAAGGTATCTAGGGATCTCTCCACAATTAGGTTAGACGAACTATTTTGTGAACTCGAACTACACAAACAGGCTAACTCGGGTCAAACCGAGAATGGTATAGCTTTGATGGTAGGTTCAACTAAAAAGGAAAGAAAAGTGAAGAGTGAATCCGAAGACGAGTCAGAGTTGGAGTCAAACGGAGAAGAGGAGATCGTAAATATGGTCCAGAAGATGTTCAACTGGAGGAAGAGATTTACAAAGAAAGATGCCAAAAAGGTGGTTGACAACAAGCCAAGACCCCGATCGAAAGTAACATGCTACGAATGCAACGGAAAGGGACACTACAAGTCGGAGTGCACAAACTTAAAAAAGGAAGAAAAACCAAAAAAGGAAAAGAAGAAGAAGGAGCTTAAGGCAACATGGGATGAGTCATTATCGGAGGAGTCAGATGCGGAAGAGATGAAGAGAAGCTTCGTCGCATTTATGGCCGAATCGAGATTCGGAGCTGAGTCAAGTTCCGAGTATGAGTCCGATTCCGAGTTCGAGAGAAGCCACAGATCTATATACATTTCCGAAGGTTCAAATGAGGTAACTTCTCCATTAGAAGATAATTTATATAACATTATTGCATGCTTAGGTAGGAAATTAGCTAAGTCCGAGAATCGGGTTGACTCGCTACTTAAGGAAGTCCAAGTACTTAAGGAGCAAGTCAACTCGAAGACTTCGACTTGTCAAATTAAGGATAGAGACTCAACTCAAATTGCAAAGCTTGAGGAAGAGAACTCAGTCCTAAAAAGGCAAGTAGAAGACTTAACCGGATCTTTGGAAAAGTTCACTTCGGGTTCCAAGTATCTCAACATGATGCTTGGATCTTAGCGAGTTGTGTACAATAGATCCGGACTCGGGTACAAGGCTAAGTCCACCTATAAATCATACATGTATTTACTTAGCCGAAATGCTAAGAATCGAGTCCAAGCATGGGTTCCTAAGTCTAGCTTAGTCAACCAAGTTGGACCAAATCAATTTTGGGTTCCCAAGAGTCAAGTTCACTTAGTGAACAAAACTCAAACTAGCTACCATTCAGGGGGAGCTAACACCTTGCTTCTTTCCTTGTTTAGTTAAACACTTACATGTTTTAGTTTACTTTATTTGTTTTAGTTAAACACTTGAATGTTTTAGTTTATCTTACTTGCTTAATTTAGAACGGACTAGATAGGAAATAAAGTAGTTTAAACTTGAACAACCTAGTACTAAGACAAGTGAACTGATAGTAAGTTAGGGAAGCTCTTCGAAGTGCATGTCTAGGAAGTGGTCGTTGCTCCGATAACCAAGAAGGTCATGTGCCTCGCCACGACCTGGTGCAATAAGTCGAGTGGAACTGACCGAAGCTAACTCACTAAGTCTTTAACTAGTTAGACCAAGACTTAGTCTAAAGTGAATCAAGTACTTGATTCCTTTATTGACTTTGTCTAGGAAGTGGTTGTTTCTCCGATAACCAAGAAGGTCATGTGCCTCGCCACAACCTGGAAGTCAATACTGGAAAAACTTACTTGACTAGCTCAAACCAAGCTTGAATCTAACACAAGTTTAAACACTTTGAAATTGCTGTTTAAATTTAATTAAGATAAAAGAAATATTCATCTCACAAAACACATAGGGATAAGTCTATTGAAAACTTAGCTTGGGTGAGATGATATATAACTTAATTGAGTTTAATTTAGCTTAACTCAACCTAATAAACTTAATTGGTTTACCTTAAAAACTTACTTTAATTAAACTTAACAAATTCACTCAACAATTCTCAAACTTAAACATACCCAACTAAAATAAATTAACATAACAAATTAATTAATAACGAATGTTAAACTTAAGTTAAACCTAAGTTAGCAAGATTAAAGCGAACTTAATCACCAAATTAGTTAACCTACTAAATTTAATCATCTAAATCATTATAACTAACTTAATCAAATAAGAATAATTAAGTAAATAAATAAATTTAAATTTAAATTTAAATTTTGAGTAAATCAAATTAAATGGTCAAAAATAAAAAATACTCAAATTAAGTCAACTGAATTGTATTCAGTCAACTCAATAAGAGTCGACTGAATCAAAATCAGTTGCCTCCGAATATCCGGAAGGTAAAAATGCAACTTCAGTCGACTGAAATGAGTCGGTAGATAAAGTTTAGGTGGCGAAGTAAATGGTAACATTTATTACAGTCGACTAAAACGTGTTCAGTCGACTTAATTTCAGGTGACTGGAATGCTTTCAGTCGACTGAATCCTGTCTATAAGAATAACGTTGAGCCATGCCAAATTCATTCACAATAGCTAATATTCCACCGTAAAAACCCTAACTTCAGGCTTCCGAAGTGCTTAGGTCGTCATATTCCATTAAAATCATTCAAAATGCTGAGGTAATAACTCTAAAACGTTAGTTTGAATTATTTTCAATAAATATTGAATATCTATAATTCAATTAGGGGTAAAAGAAGAGCTATTGAGTTTTAGTCCTCGACTCTATGCATGGATATTAGGTTTCCCACTGAGGGGCATAGGATTAGGTTTGAAAGCACCATTTACATTCCAATGCCTACTAGGTACATTAGTAGATCATATTTTAGTAATGCATGCATGCTTAGCATGGAGGTCATCGCACACTATGGATTAGAAAAACTAGTTTATTGTAAAAGCTCCATTAACATAGACATATGTGCGGAGTTTTTCAATAACTTTAGTAAAATTGATGATCTTTCATACTCGACTAGGGTATAGGGTAAGGACTTTGTTTTTACCCCTACCATGTTAAGAGAGCATTTAGGACTTATGCATTCGACATGCCTTGTTGCATGTTTTCCATCCACGGAGTTACCATACGGTGACCCTTACTCTAATATTAAATTAGATAGGATTCACATGCATCTTTTTGGTGAGGAAAGAACTCCGCCTGTGAGTATCTTTAGTTCTACTAGACTCAGAGTACAAGACTATGCCCTGTATCGAGTCATAGTGAACTGCATTTTGCCGCTCACTACTAGGGACATCGCTATGATGCACCCTTATCATTAATTTTTTACTTTATGCACTTAGTCATAGGTTAGATTTAGACATTAGCCTACAGATGTTCCATTCCATCATTTATCATTCCAGGTCAGTCACTAGCAGGAAGGCACATTTGCCTTACTGCCATGCCATTACATCTCTTTTAGCTGCATTAGGGTTTGATGTTATCACAGGTAATATCAAATAGCTTACTGAGTATGACATGATAGGGTCTAGGTAGTTTGGTTTAGCAAAGGTAGGTTTAGATGACAATAATATCCTTGTATGTAAGAGAGATGAACCTTAGCCTTAGCCCCAGCTTGACCCGAAGTAGGAGCATGAGCCAAAGATCGACCCCGACCACCACTCAGAGACCGAGCATCAGGAAGCCCCAGGATTTGATAGTTTATCACCATTTCTTGGGATTCTAGCAGCTCCTACCGTAGCGGAGAGATTATCTAGGTTAGAGGATGCGATGCAGTGCCAGGAGCAGCAACATCTTGAGATGTTGCAGATCTTGCAGGAGCAGAGAGTAGACCATAGAGAGATGATGGAGCTTCTTAGGTCATGGGGCATGGGTCCTTCTCATCCTCCATCTACTAATTAGGAGTGTTATGATACTTGAACTTAATAAAATATTTTTATCTTCTTGTGTATGCATTTTGTTTATGCTTGGTAGATTAGGAATTTCTTTTGTGCTTATCATTCCGAATTACTTTGAAAAGTAATATTTTTTTTTACAAAAATTAAAAATTAATCTAGATTAGGTCAATCTAGATTCCATGATCCTATAGATCTAGGTAGCCTTCGCATCTCACAAACACCTAGGATTACCTATTTATGGAATTATGCCACGAAGATGGGCGTGAGATGTTAGGACTGCACCCCTGGTTCCAGATGTAGATCAAGTGCATCGACATGAACCAACATGGGATTTACAAGAGCAAATCAATCACTTCGGTGACTAACTCTAATTCAAAGCTTAATGATTAATTCTATATCATTTGAGCTAGTAAAGAGTTGGACATTTGCTTTACGGATAATTTTTAGATGTGTATTTCCAATATTTAAATTTAATATTTAGGAATTCATGCTTGGACTTATTCCCTATCACTTTTGCATTGAAGTTTTGAAAAAGTTAAAATTTTAGAAAATTTTAAAAAATTTTGAATTATTCAGGGAGAGATTTTGGAGTAAAATTTTTAAAAATTTTAAAATTTTTTTGAATTATTCAGGGGGAGTTTTTAAAATATTTGAAAATTTTGAAAAATATAAATATAATTCAGGGAGTGTTAAAAAGTTGCAAATTTTTAAGTTTGAAATTTTTTATAGTTTGACAATTTTTGAAGTTAGAAATATTGTTGAAAATCTTAAAGTAAATCAAATTCCAAAGTTTTTTTTGAGTTTGATAATTTATCATGTTTGTGAAACCTTAACTCTCCACTACATTATGTTGGCATATTTTAAACTTAATCCTTATTTTGATGTATGCCAAAGGGGTAGAGAAGAGATATAAAATTATAGACTTAAAAAGAGATATAAAGTTAAGTGGATGCAAAAATTTGATAAGGACCTATGCATCTCATACATGGTTAAATTTATGCATGACAAAAATTATTAGTTCATATTTTATACATGTCAAAATAAGGAGATTGGTATTTGATTCTCCTAACTTTAACTGATGTGTTGTCATACATCAAAAAGGGGGAGATTGTTGATGCAGTAAGCATCACTCTTTAATTTTGATGTATGAACCACAGTTAAGAGTTAGGATACATTTTTGATCTAATATAAGTGTTAAGTGTACATGCTTAATAGGAAGTCCTAGTAGGTCGTGTTGATCGGATACTAGGCACGTATCTTGACATATCAGGAGGATCGAATACCAGGCATGAAGTCCAGATGGATCGCGTGAACTGAACATTTGGCATGAAGATCGGTTGGGTCAGAAGACCGGACAATCGACAAAAAGTTCAATTGGGTCAGGCAGACCGGACAGCTAGAGGAAGCCCTGGTGGGTTAGATTGGATATCAAGAATGGTAAGTCCGGCAGGTAGTCAGCAGGTAAGCCTCGAGTTAGGGGGAAAAAGCTAGGCATCGATTCGACGAAAAGTCCGCGTGGGATGCAGTAGTCGAGATCGAGTAGTATTACTACTGCTATTGTATTTCATATCTTGTACTAATCCTGTTTTGCAGAGAACAGTCGACTGAATGGATTCAAGTCGACTGAAATCCAGTTGATTGGAGTCCTATTTGGCAGGATCAGCTGGTGATCGATCGGAGATCGTGCGACGCAGATGGAAAGGGCTTGAGTCGACTGAAGAGGAAAAATTCCCGATGCGGAGCCGAGTGATGTGGAGTCGACTGGAGAGGATTCAGTCAACTGGAAGACCACGAATTCCACATCGACGGGCTGATGTGCAGTCGACTGGAAGGCATTCCAGTCGACTGAAAAGAGTTTATAAAAGTTATGCTCGATCAGATCCAATTATCAATTCTATCTACGTCGAAGTGCAGTCAAAATTTCCTCACGACCACAAGAGCTTCAACCATTCCGAAGGACTCTTTTCCGACACCTCGTGCTGCATCTTACACTACATATTGTGTCAGTATAAAGTAGTCTTAACTTTATTTTCTATTTCGCTTTTCTATTATAATTCAAGAGAGGGTAGATTATTACCCTTCTCTCATACTTGTTAAAAGTGAACTCCCTCCGAAGTCGAGAGTTCTCGAATCGGAGGGTATTATAGAGATTTCCCATCAAGGTAGCTCTTGGTAGAGCTACGGGCTTTGGAGTAGCAACCCAGTCCGGGTTGTGAACCAAGTAAATCGCCAATGTCTTTGACTACATTTAATTTCCACTGTGTACTCATTTTAAAACTAATAAAAAATTATTAAACACCGAGATTCACCCCCTCTCTCGGCTTACTCGATCCTACAGAGGAATGCTCATCGGCTTAATCGAGGGAGGCCGAAGAAGCAAGCTCATCCTTACAAGAAAGTGAGGATTCAGACATCGAGGAGTGTTCGAAATCCAAGGAAGAAGTAGGAGTAACCTCCACCTCTAGGATTGAGGGGGAGGAGATTAGGCCAATCTCTATGCCGGAGCAAGAAGAAGAGCTTTCAATATCCGGAAGAGTTAAAGAAGCTCAAAATTCGGCCACCATTAACCTAGGTAACTCAAGCACATTAGTTCAAAATAAAAATTATATAATGTATTTTGAGTGTAGGGAATATAGTCACTATAAGAGCAAGTGTCCTAAGAAGGTTAAAAAGGCTCAACTGACACCAAAGGTCAAGGATGCCGGAGTCCCCACTAGGAAGAGCAAGGAGCACGTGGTGTGCTTTAAATGCCAATAATGGGGACATTATAGGAGCTAATGCTCTAGAGGAAGGAAGAAAGGGCAAGAAGGAGCTACATATGTAGAGGGAGCCTCTAAGATAAATCCTATGGTATATTTTAATGCACCTTCTAGTTCTAGGGTTAAAAAGCATGCTTTTAGTACTCTTGCTATTACTCATGAACAAAAGCATGCTAGGAATAATAGGCTTTATTGCTTAGGTGCTAAGCATATTAATGTATCTAAGGACAAATCTCGGAACAATAACTCTAGACCCATTTTATCTAGGGAGTCCATTAAAATGGTAGAAAATCATTAGGCATTAACCCTAAGAAGGGTAGGCATATGCCTAAGAAATGGAACAATGCCCAAAGACTAAATCAAATTTCAAAAATTGGGCAATTAGAGCTAGAAAATCAAGTTTTGAGGTCAAAATTTGAGAAGATGGAGAAGGCCCTTAGAAAGATACAAAATCAAATGCAAGGGTCAAATAGTCAAAGCCTAGGGTCTAAGAGTCAAAACCTAGGGTTTAGGAGGCAAGGTCCACCTGCAAGGACAAGAAAGGATTGGGAAACAAACCTAAGCCCAAGGAGACTTATCACAATGTTCCATTTGATTATGGAACACAACCTAGGTCTAGGAAAGCCAAGGTTAATAGGAAAGTTGTCACGCCCCGAGAGCATGTCGAGCCGAAAATCAAACGGACGGCATCTTCCCTGTACGTGGCAACATTTTGGGTTAATACAAGGCCCGTAGGCCCACAATAACAACAATATATATAACAATATCACCAAACCACAACAACATAACAAACTACTACAACAAATACACAGTGGAAATGATACCACAATAAAACAATCTCACACATGTATACCGGTATGACTGACACCAGAACACAAAGAAAACCTCGACAAAACCTGCACTAACATGTGCGTACATCACATAATACATAACATCACAAAAATTCCGAATACATAACACGGAGGATGCGAAGCCCAAAACCAATACGGGAGCCTCGGAGGTGAGATGAGATGTCAACCAGCGGTGCTCCAAGCTGTCACGAAGTCTTCTATCTGTTACCTGGGCGACAGAATACCCAGGGTCCATTAGGGTGGTGAGTAAAATTCAGCAGGTAATAGAAAAATATGTATATATGTCATATCACATGTATTTTCAACAACATACTCTAAAGGTACAACAGGTATATCAGCATAGTATATAAATACAAGCATATACCGTCTAACCAAATAAACAACATAAAAATACAGACATACCTGAAGTCTGCTACGCTACTCTGATCCAACCTAAACATATATCCAACATATATATATATATAACAGGAAGAGTAGATCAACTCAAAATATACTCTAGCTACAGGTCATGGTATCTAATGGTCTATCCAACACATACCAATATCCGACACAATCGTATAAAAAATGCAAGAAGCATGCATTAATATGATGTACAATCAAATGCAGCAAGCATAATACAATCAAGTGCAACATCACAATAAGCATATATATATAGACTGTATCTATATATATATTAATCTCAACCATCCATATATATATATACATACATATATGTATATATATATGGTAATATACAAAGTGCCATCAGATACGACAATGCAACATGCATGGTCATGCCTGCTCACCCCTACTCGCTACCACGACCCCAGTGTGGCCTAGGTGGCACGACATGACAACTGTCCCAACTCACACCAACCACTGCTATAGAGTGGACGAGTGGGAAGTATGATCAAGTAGCATATGAGCGTAAAGAGCTCGCTACACAATGGAGGTCCCTGCTACTGGCCACTCCGACTAACACTACCAATGAGTGGTCGAGTACCACGCACCCAGGACAACTGCACGCAACTCCAACTACCGCCTTCTATAGTGGTAGAGTGCGGCACAACAGATGCTCTGCCCTCACACCAGTTACTCCTCGGGGAGTGCTCTGGGAGGCAAGATGACTGGCGACTCTCTCAACCCCAAGGGAGACTATGTCGTCAGAATGCATGCATATGATATGAGTATGCTGTCACTCGTACAACCATCTACCACAGACTCTCTGTTCAACAGAGAGTCGTACCCATCTGATCAATATACTCTCTATCCTATAGAGAGTCGTACTCAATTGATCGACGGACTCTCTATCATGTAGAGAGTCATACTCGACTGATCATAACTCTCTCTCCAATAGAGAGTTGTACTCAACTGATCGATGCACTCTCTATCCAATAGAGAGTCGTACTCGACTGATCATAACTCTCTCTCCAATAGAGAGTCGTACTCAACTGATCGACGCACTCTCTATCCAATAGAGAGTCATACTCGACTGATCATATCAAGCTGGGACCACCGGTCCGCAGCGACACACTAATCACCCTTCACTTAACCATTACACAACTCATGGTTGGTAATAGTATGCAACATACGGGTATTGGAAATAAATCCTACATTTAGGGCATTACCTACCCATAGATGACCTTTTCCCAATTTATAAATTGGGTCATCCCCCGTACTAACATTTACACCCTACTAAATATCTAGGCCAATTTACATCACATCTATAACTCCTAAATCATGATAGGGTATATGTGATATCAACAATTGAGCATAAATATATCCAACGATAAGTTCAAGCATACGATAATAAGAGCAGGGGCAAGGTAATATGAACACCTAACATGCTCATATCTATGACTAAATCTGAATGCAATACATCTACCCGGACCAGGTAGGAAATTACCCACCTGCTTTGTAGACACCAGTCGTCTCCACGTCCATGGATATGATCTCTATTCAGAAATCCTGCACACAACATAGAACATAATTAAGTTCTATCGTACATCACATAATCGAACCAAACTCTACATCGACTTCGTATCTCAATCTATAAGATTGATTTAGTTAGCCAATTAACCTAATTAATCCTTCACATCCATCCTTATATTTCATCATCAACTAACATCAGATCGGATAACAAGGTAGCCAATAATAAACTAACCATGAATCTAACATCTCAACCATAGCACTTAAATCACAACTCACCTAACTTAGTTCCAACTTCTAATTAGCTCACTCCAAATAGGAAATGTCAAGCTTACCCACGTTTGTCTTCAGCACCTGCACCGAAAGGCAGATTAGAAGCAACCACCATATCTATTAGCAAAATAACATTGGTATAAATCCAAAAACATTCAAATCTGGACTCACCAAGCCTAGCTTCCTTCATCGCTTCTTGTTCTCATTCAAGGTATGGATTGAAGTCCAAACAACCAAATTGAAAGCAACCTCATAACCTTATAGGTTCATCATATAAAAACATGTTAACTTAATCGACATATAAACACCATACCTTCAATCCTTCACAATTCCGATCCTACAGTGAATCTATACATGAAACCCACCATTGATCTTCACCCACCAACTTACTGCCCAAAACCTATCAACACCTCACATGGCAGCAATCGATCCATAATCATAATGGACAGAAATGAAGAGGGTGATCAAGGTATATACCTTCCAATGGAAGCTACGTCGGCAATACTCCCTCCTATCCCCTATTCTGCTCGACTGAAAAATAAACCCACTGCCCAAATCTACAGCACACAATACCAACAACTTGAACAACACCTAAAATCAGAGTTGCATTTACAGTTTACCTGCTTTTGAAGTCCCTCGACAGCCAACCTTCCATTACCCCTGTTCACTAGCTCCAATTCTGATCAAGAAGGTCGCAGTAGATGGAGCTGTCATTGGTCGATGTTAGGAACGCGAGCAATGAAAGGGGCAGTGCTCCTTGATGCTTGAATCAACGGAGGACGACACAATGGCGGCTGTGCTGGGAGAGGAGGCACGGTGTCGGTGGCAGAGGAGTCGAGCAGAGGCTGGCCACGGATGGGGGCGGCGAGCGCGAGCTCGGGAAGGAGGTAGCTCGTGGCGACGACCCGTTGGAGCAGAAGAGAAGGGCACTGTGGTGCTCGCGTGGCTTGCCACGGTGCCACGACCGACCGACATTCGAAGGGGTCGGCGGTGAGTGGGAAGAGCAGATCCGGCGGCGACGTCCGTCTGTGTGACGACGGTCGACAGGGGCCACGATTCGGTGGCGTGCACAGCAGCGGCTCGAGGAGGCGACCCTAGGCGGCGGCGGCGTGCACGGGAAGGAGATCAGATCGACTGGATCGGTATCGACGGCAGTGAAGATGGCATCGTTGTGCTCGCGCATAGGGCCGGCAGGATGTGTGGTGCTCTGCTCGGGGTCACGCGATCCGCCAGCTGCTCCGGCGTTGCAAGCGGCCGGCGACGTGGTGAGTTCGAGAGTGGCCGGCGCGCGAGAGGAGAAGGGAATCGACGAAGAGGCGTGGCGCGATCGGGAAAAGAAGAAGAGGATCGGTCATTCGGGGAAAACGGAAGGGATCGGGGGAAACTAAATGGTTTTTATTAAACCCATTAATTCCTAGCAGATAGTCTAAACAGGCCTTACAAAAGTCTATCTGCTTTATCCCCGTAAAATGTCCATAACACTTCCGTTTAAATCCAAAAAAATTTCTATAAACTCTTGAAAAATTCTATAGGACAACTTCTTAATTAACAAGGGTATTTTATATTATTATTATTTTTTTTGGTATTTTACAAAAGTCATCCCTAAGGTTAACCAAGGCAAGTGTCTAGTGGCCAAGGTTTCCATGAAACCTAGGAAGACCACTAAGAAGGTTACTAGGGAGGCAATCCCTAAGGTTAACCATGACAAGACCCCAATGACCAAGGCTACCAAGACTAGAAGGCTCATTAGGAGGGTATCTAGGGAGGTCATCCCTAAGGAATACCTAGTAAACCCAAGGAGCTCCAATAGGTTTTGGGTTCTTAGGAGCATGATAGATTCACGCTAAATGGGTTAGGGGGTGCCAACTTTAAATGGATGGGTACTTAACCTAACCATGATAAAGGTGACACTTTAGGTCATTTTCAAGGTTATGGGTACCTTGGAAATAAGTTTGATCTTATAACCTAAAGGATTTTAGGATGTGCCAATATCATTTGAGAATTATGAAAAATCAATCAAATTGGCACAAACTAGGTTTAGAAATCATAGTGTGCCATTTTGGATTTTTGGCACACTTGGGGGATTTGTGATAATATGGCAAAATGGGTTTAATTCTAACAAATGACAATTAATACTAAAATTTAGGTATTATATACCTTTATATTTTATTTGTCATGATTGATTTGCCATATGCCATGTCATGACATCATATTTATTTTGATCATATAAAATGTCATGATTATGCTTAGGTTAGTTTTAATGTCATGTGTATTTAGATTTAATCATATTTCATGCATTTAGGTTTAATGAAAATTGATTTAAAGACTATGGCATAACTTGAAGTCCCATGTATAAGGGAATCAAGTAGTGTTGCTTTAGAAAATGCATGAAACCCTAGTTTAGGATGAACAAAACTCACATCTCACATCAAATTAACATGTGTGTGTTTTCAAATACCCTAGACACATGTGAGATGCTAGGAAATGAGTTAAGTTCAAGGTGCATAGTTTTTGCATCTAGATGAACTCAAACTCATCTTATATCATGAGTGGATCATGGGGAAAGCTAATGTGCAAGTCATGTGCATTGATACCATTGATCATGATCCAATATAGATTTTCAAAAATATTTTAAAATCATTTTATAAAACCTTGGTGTAGTCTATCTTTTGATAGAAGTCACCATTGATGATGTTGATACAAAGAGGGCTCAAAACATTGAAGCTTTTCTTATTTTTGAACTTTGTATCAATTTCACTATTTTATGGGTAAATTAATTTTTAAATATTTTTCACCCATTGTATTTGTTATAAGTATTATACATATCAATTTTCATGATTTTTCGTATTATGTATAATTACTTATGAATTTTTGAAATTCATTTCTGATTTTTGATTTCTGCATTTTGCAGATATCAGTCGACTGTTGCTTGATGGCAGTCGACTGATGCATAGGGAAATTGACCACTGGCTGACTGAGTCGACTGCCAGAGCTGATTTTGAGTAAACAAGGATGTTTAGCCCATATTTCAGCTAGGTTAGTCTACCCTAACTGCTCCTAACCCTAGGATATGTTTTAGAAAGCATTATAAAGGGTGAAAATCCATTGGATATGGATTAGGAGAGTTGTTTAGGGTGTGTATCAATTTTAAGGTGTGTGAAAGTTCATGTTTGAACTTTTGCCCTTAATTCTGATTGGTTAGTGTTCCTATAGGCTTAGGGGCTCTCCAAGGACATTGTTGGTGCATTGGTCAAGGGGGAGCAAGCCTTTAGGGGGAGGTATCCATCATGGGATGATAGATGTGTTCTTCCTCATGAGGGGGAGAATTTTGGGAATGTGAGATGCCCAATTTGGAAATTGGGAGAGTTTATAGGAAGCCTCTTTTAAGTGATATGAGACTTATCACTAGGAAGAGTGAAGGCATCCTAGATATTTTTGGACTAAGGGAGAGATTGTAAGATCTCATTGGGATATGAGACATTGACCTTCTTGAGGAGAACCTTTTTGATGTATGTCAAAAAGGGGGAGAATTTATGAAATCACCAATTTGGGAGAATTGGTAAGAAGATTTGAGTTAGGTAGCCTAACTCAATGTTTTTGCAGTTTTTGTCAAACATCAAAAAGGGAGAGATTGTTGGTGCAATCGCCCCAGGTCACGATTGACCAGACTCGAGTTGAACTCGAGTAGTGTTTTGATGTTTGACAATGTTTTGGGGAGATTATTGGTGCAATCGCCTTAGGTTATAATTGACCGGACTCGAGTTTGACTCAAGTGGTATTTGAGTTTAACGATGGTTTGACCATTGTTTGACTATATGGTTGACATGGGGTTGACCATATGATGGAGAAGTCCAAATCTTGTGTACTTAGCATGAAAAGTCCAAGTCATGGGTGTTGGTGCAATCGGCCCAGGTTGACTCGAGTTTGACTCGAGCAGTACCTTGATAGTATTTTGATGATAGACAAAACTCATGACATGGGATTGTCATGGGAAAGTCCAACATGGGGTTGGCGTGGAAAATCCAAGCATGGAGCTTGGTGTGGAAGTCCAAGGGGGAAGCCTTGGCATGGAAAAGTCCAAAGCATTGCGAAGCCGTGCGCTTGGTGCTTGGCATGGGAAAGTCCAAAGCATTGCGAAGCCGTGCGCTTGGTGCTTGGCATGGGAAATCCAAAGCATTGCGAAGCCGTGCGCTTGGTGCATTTAGGAAGTCTTGAGAACTTGGCAAGTTCACTAGGCTCGGGTCCTTGAGTCGGTAAAGGATGACATTGTGAAGCCGTGCGCTTGGTGCATCCGAGAGACCGCCGGACGGGGAGTGAATGGAGTGAACCCAAAGGGAAGCATACTTCTAGGGAATGAGACGCGAAGGATGGCATTGCGAAGCCGTGCGCTTGGCGCATCCGAGGGACGTAGGCCGAGGGAAGAGAGCTTCGGTGGGGAACTCCATGAGGGATAAGGTGGACTTGGCCAAGTGGCTAAGACTGAGTGTCGGATGCTCAAACAACTTTGTGTTTGAGATTTTAGCCGACATCAGTCGACTGGCATAGGTGCCAGTCGACTGCTCTAGGTCATATGGGTTTAACCAGTGTTCGACTGAACCAAGTCTGGTGATCGCCGAGGAGGGCGATCATTGTTGGGAGAATCGATCGGCCGGGGATGGCATCGATTGATGACACTGCGCCGCACGCAGAATGGAGTCGAGCTCGCCAGCACTCGACTGATGGATGATCAGTCGACTGATGGGTGCCATCAGTCGACTGATGTGTGATCCGTTGGAACTTAACCAACGTGGATCTGGCCATTGTGAGACAACGGCTATGGGACCAGTCGACTGAAGGTCACGATCAGTCGACTGATGGGCGTGAAATCAGCTTGATGCAGGTTATAAAAGGATCTCAAGAGGGAGGATTTTGCTAAGACTTTTGTGAAGATATTGGAGGGGAATTGTTGCTGCATTCCAGTCCTTCAAGAGCCATCCAAAGCAAGCAACAAGAAAGGGTTCAAAGCTAAGAGTTGTAAAGCGTTCTTTACTTGTATTTCTTAGTGTATTTGTATTTCTTATAGTATTACTTTTGTAACAGCTTGTACGAGGTTTCTCCACCTTCGACGTGTCGTCGAGAAGGAGTTTGAGTATTGCTGTGTGCATCTCTAGAGCTCGTTGAGCTCGCCCCGTGGAGTAGGAACCCTAAGGTTCCGAACCACGTATATGCTTGCGTATTTGGTGTGCTTGTATTGTTATTAGTATTATTCTTGTTTTATTGTTTCCGCTGCGCTAACGACAATCATAGATAAGCAACGCAAGAAGAACGAGTAAATTATGACATCCATCATTGAGGGCTATTCACCCCCCTCTAGTCGGCCGTTTCGATCCCCCAACAAGTGGTATCAGAGCCGAGGTCGCTCTTCAAGGACTAACCGCCGTGAGAGCACTACAAAATGGCCGGCTTCATCCATCCACCGAAATTCAATGGAGATTTTTCTTGGTGGAGGAAACGGATGGAGGTATATCTCGAAACCAATTTTGATTATATGATTATTGTAGAAAATGGTTTTGAGATGCCTAGGGACAAATACAACAAGCCAATTGAAAAGTTAAGGTGGACCCAAGACCAAATTAAGGACTTCAAGACAAATCTCGAGGTAATAAAATTATTTAGTGATTTGTTACCTAACAAAATTTGGTCTAGTTTGGGTGACTATAGGGATGCAAAGGAATTATGGGAGAAAATATTGAAATTTCAAGAAAACTCCCAACCGGTACATGTAGAGGATAATGCCGAAGAAGAAGCACCATCTACTTTTTGTAGGTGGATGCTTCGGAGGCTCATTGGCTCCCATGTCCCCGGATTAAAATTTTCACTAATGAAAGAATTAATCCGGATGGGATGAGCTTCCTTAGCACAACCATTTCGTCGTCGTGCTAACAACTTGAGTGGTCACTTTGAACAAACTAGTTGTTCAAGCAACACAACTCTTCTAGTTGGTTAGCCGCGGAAGAGACGACGGATGGATCGCCGGTTTTTGTGTTTGTCTTCGGGGTCCATGATTATACAATATATTTACTAATTCACACATGAATAATAAAAACATAAAAGAATAAGCTCAGATCAGTAAATAAAGTTAAAAAAACTTTATACCTCACGATCTTCTACCGTATGTCCTCTCCTTCTCGTGGACGACGTGTGGACGAAGATCCTCCACGAGTAGAAGCCTTCTAGATCGCTTTCTTCTCTACCTTGTCCACTGCGAACAAAGAGAAGAACTCACAAATACCTTTCCTATCTAGAACCGGCCACCAAATTAGGGAATTTGGTGCAACCGCCGGCCAAGGAGCAATGGATGATGCGCCGGCCAACTTGTAAAGGAGTTGCCGCCGGCCACCAAGGAGAAAGGAAGGAGGAAGACCACCGGCCACCAATGGAAGGAGAACCGCCGGCTAAGGAAGAAGAGAAAGGCCTTAATGATGGGCGCTGGCCAAGTATTGATGGAGGAAATTGGGCGCCGACAACAACTAGAAGGAAGAAGAAAGTTGCCGCCCACTTTTGCTCCAAACCCTAGCCGCCCACTTCTCCAAAAGCCAAACCCTAATTCTCTAATTCAAATCTTTGATCATTATTGCCGCCCAACCCTAATCATCTATTTATAGAATAAAGCTTAAGCCTCCTTTAATCTCCACCGTCGGATCTAGGGATTTAATCTCCACCGTCGGATCTAGGGTTTTATCCCAACCGTCGGATCTAGGGTTTAATCCCAACCATCGGATCTAGGATTTCATCCCAACCTTCGGATATAAGGTTTCATCCCAACCGTCGGTTCTAGGGTTTCATCCCAACCGTTGGATCTAGGGATTTAATCCCAACCGTCGATTCTAGGGTTTCATCCTAACCATCGGATCTAGACTTCGCAAGGATTATATTAGGCTACGATAGGGACCATAAGGAGGAGTTGGGTCTTGGCCACCCGATGGATCGGAACCACACAAACTTGATCCATCAATGATGTTCCATTCCACTAGAGGATCATCATTGAACTACCTCACCAACCCCCATAAATTAATATGGGCTCCATATATTATTCGTACATTAATCTCCCCGTGTTTAAGATATCAAATGTCCGTCAATTAATTGATTTACTGACCATCAATTAAATAACATCTAATTTCTCGAGTAGTATCACTCAACCTTATCATCACGTTGACTAAGTCAACCAGCTGGGTTTACGTGATGAACTTTATGAGCTCCTCAAGGGGACATCATCAACCTAATATATAGGACACGGTTTCCTTCTATAATCAACGGCACACCATGTAAATAATACTATTTCCCAACTTACCGGACATATTGATTTAATCCATATAAATCTCACCCTCTGGTAAATCAAAGAAATAAATACTAAGTACATGTGCCTGTTATTATATCGGGATTAAGAGCATGTACAACATAATATCCGAGGTCCAATTCAATTATGTAGTCAGTACTATATTGAATCACCTCTATGTCGGTCCTACTCAATACACCTATGTGTACTAGTGTAACTCTATGTTCAAGACAAAACAATACCAAGCTACACTACAACCATGCCAATGGTTTGTCCAAAACCATTTTGGTTGTGAGCCTTTACTTATATTTTACAAGGGACTGATAACATGATCTTCTGTGCCACACTAAGCATCATGTTATCTACATTGTAAAATATTAGACAATATGCACACACATATAATAAATATATAAAGTGCAAACAATAATCATGTGATTCTTATTTCAAAATAAAATGTTCATACAAAAAGAGATAGGCTTTCAGTATACATTCCAACAATCTCCCACTTATACTAAAAGACTATGTCGTCATCACTCTGCCATACATTTTATCCCCATGTCCTCCACATGCCTATCAAACGCTTTCGCTGGAAGGGCCTTAGTGAATGGATCCGCCAGGTTATCCTCTGATGCAATCTTGGCGATAGCAACTTCTCCTCGCTTTACGATCTCTCGTATGAGGTGGTACTTGCGCTCTATGTGTTTACTCGCCTTATGGGCTCGTGGTTCCTTCGAGTTTGCAACTGCACCACTGTTATCACAATAAATTGTGATAGTTCTGGGCAAACCAAGAATCACATCCAAGTCCATCAAGAAGTTCCTGAGCCATACAGCTTCCTTGGCTGCCTGAGAGGCTGCCACATACTCAGCTTCCATGGTAGAGTCCGCCACGCATTTCTGCTTGACACTCCTCCATACTATGGCTCCACCTCCAAAAGTAAACACAAACCCCGAGGTAGACTTACTCTTGTCCCTATCTGATTGGAAATCCGAATCCGTGTAACCCACAGGGACTAATTGATCTGCCCGGTAAACCAGCATATAATCCCTAGTCCTTCTCAGGTACTTCAATATATGCTTTACCGCTGTCCAATGTCCCTGTCCAGGATTACTATGATATCTGCTAACCATGCCCACGAAAAAGCAGATATCCGGTCTCGTACATAGCATAGCATACATAAGGCTTCCTACTGCCGAAGCATAAGGAACCGCCTTCATGCCCTCTATCTTTGATGTTTTGGGACACATCTCTTTAGATAAAGGAACTCCATGCCTAAAAGGAAGAAAACCTTTCTTGGAGTTCTGCATGCTAAAACGAGCAAGGATAGTGTCAATGTATGAAGCTTGAGACAAGCACAACATCCTTTTCTTGCGATCCCTTATAACTTTGATCCCAAGGATGTGTCCCACTTCTCCCAAGTCCTTCATATCAAATTGTTTGGACAACCATACCCTTACATCTGATAACACTTTGATATTGTTGCCAACTAACAAAATGTCATCTACGTATAGTACAAGAAACACCACTACGTTTCTGTCACATCTCTTGTATACACAAGGCTCATCCGGACTTTGAATAAATCCATATGACTGGATTACCTCATCAAAGCGGATGTTCCAAGATCTAGAAGCTTGCTTCAATCCATAAATGGACCGATTAAGCTTACATACAAGATGCTCTTTTCCTTTAGAAATGAATCCCTCTGGTTGCCGCATATAGATGTTCTCCTCAAGACTTCCGTTAAGGAAAGCTGTCTTGACATCCATCTGCCAAATCTCATAATCCATATGAGCAACTATAGATAAGAGAATCCGAATAGACTTAAGCATAGCTACCGGCGAAAAGGTCTCCTCATAATCGATACCCTCTTTCTGAGTATACCCTTTCGCAACAAGCCTAGCTTTGAAGGTTTCAACCTTCCCGTCTACTCCTCTCTTTCTCTTGTAGATCCACTTGCATCCAATGGTTTTTACACCATCGGGTGGTTCTACTAGCTCCCAGACCTGATTAGAATCCATAGATTCTATCTCTGAATTCATCGCTCTTTGCCAAGATACCGCATCTCTATCTTGGATTGCCTCGTCATATGTCCAGGGATCAGGTTCATGTTCACCAAGGACTAAGTCCGAAGACTCTCCCAAAAACATGAATCTCTCAGGTTGTCTAACAACCCTCCCACTACGATGAGGTGCCTCCTGTGTATGCTCTGTGACACGCAGTGCAGTGACTTATGGTGTCTCCTCTCGTACTGGTGGTACTGAAGTCGGGACTTCCCTTGTCAACTCCTCAAGAACAATCCTACTCGTGGGCTTGTGGTTCATCACATAGTCCTCCTCTAGAAATCTGGCATTCGTACTCACGATCACCTTCTGATCTCTAGGACTATAGAATAAACCACCCTTCGTTCCCTTAGGGTAGCCAACAAACATGCACACATGCAGAGAGTTCCAACTTACAAAGATCGCCTTTCAAAGACATGTCTTTGGACTCCCCCATATCCGAATATGTTTCATACTAGGCTTTCGCCCAGTCCACAATTCTACAGGGGTAGAAGGTACTGATTTAGATGGAACCAAGTTCAGAGTGTACATTGCCGTATCCAAAGGCATACCCCGAGCAAACAGTAACTCAGAATAACTCATCATCGATCTGACCATCTCCATAAGAGTCCTATTCCTTCGCTCCGCTACACCATTCTGCTGGGGTGTGCCAGGTGCGGACAATTGGGATTGAATCCCAGCCTCTGATAAGTAACTCCTAAACTCTCCCAAGAGGTACTCGCCACCACGATCAGATTGTAATGTCTTGATACTTTTACCTTGACGGTTCTCCACATCAGCCTTGAATTCTTTGAACTTGTCAAAGCATTCAGACTTGCGGCGCATCAAGTAAATGTATCCATACCTTGAATAATCGTCTATAAAAGAGACGAAGTATTCAAAGCCACCTCTTGCCTGGATAGACATAGGACCACACAAATCAGAATGAACCAATTCTAACACATCTTTGGCTCTATACCCCTTGGCCTTATAAGGCCTCTTGGTCATTTTACCTTCCAAGTAAGATTCGCAGGTTGGGAGATCCTCCACCACTAATGAACCCAAAGGTCCATCAGCTATCAACCTTTGAATTCTGCTTAGGTTAATATGACCAAGCCTTAGATGCCAAAGATATGTTTGGTTCATTTAAGGTTCTTTTCTCTTATTAGACTTAGAAGATGAGTTATTGATTTCTATATGCATCGTGGAGTTTTTGGTTCAAGAGTATATAAATTGCCAACCAATGTACGTAAGCAGGATAATCTCCTATTCTTTTTATAACCACTTTGTCATTAAAAGAAAGAATATCCATCCATAAACAATTTAGAAAGCGAAATTAAATTCTTTCTAAAAGTAGGTACATAAAGACAATTTCTCAAAACCAAAACTTTATTCCTATCAAAAGATAAATAAACGCGTCTCCCACTCGCAATAGCCGCCACCTTTGAAGCATTGCCCATGAAGACGGTAAATCTCTCCTCACTAGTCGTCGGTTTCTGGAACCCCGCAAAGTATTGCAGATATGATCATGGCTCTGTATCTACACACCGTGCAATCGTAGATAACACCGCTAAACATGTTTCAACAACCAAATAAGAAGATATACTGTTCTTTCTAGGGATCCCACCTTCCAATGTCCAGTCTGCTTGCAAGTGAAGCACTTGCCTTTCGGCTTCTTCACTCCTGCCTACGGTCCCACTGCCACTTTCTTCGCTCCACCTTGTTTCTTCTTCTTCTTACCTTTCGGTTTAGAGGAAGAAACCTTCTGAGTGACCATGGCTTGAGAACTCTGACGAAAACGCCCCTCTGTCGCCTGGAGTTCTGTCAGAAGCTCCGCCAACGAATACAACCTCTTGTTCATGTTGTAGTTGAGGCGAAACTACTCAAAACTCCTAGGCAGAGACTGAAGAATGATATCGACCTGGGTTTCCCCATCGATCTCAGCTCCGAGGACTTCCATCTCATTAAGATGAGCCATCATCTTGAGAACAATCTAACGGTGTTCCTCACCATGGTGGTCGCCATCAAGTTTCTCATTGCCTCTGCCTTAGCCGCCTCTACTCGATGTCCTAAAAGTTCCTTGAGATTGAACATCATGTCATAAGCGATGGCTATGGCACGATGTCGATGTTGCAAAGACATTTGACATAGATGCCAAAATGTAACACCGCGCCATCTCATCTGCCTTAACCCATTTCTTATAACGTTCTTTCTCCTTTTCATCAGAGTCATCGGTGGGCTTAGGAGGACAGACCTCGAAGAGTACAAATTTGTACTCTTCCGCAGTTAAGACAATATCCAGGTTTCTTTTCCAATCAATGTAGTTTGGACCAGTAAGTTTGTTTTCTTTTAAAATCACAGCAAGTGTGTTGAAAGCCATTTGAAAATCCTAAAAATCACAATGATCAAAATATTAGATTTCAAATATTATTGATTCCTCAAAAAAAAATAAAATTCCGAAATCAACCAACACCTCAAAACACCGAGAATATCGCATGACACGATAGTGTGGACGTATATGAATTCTGCATTTGTAAGAGGAGGTTTTACCCATTAATTTTATTATCTTGTCAACCTCACTTTTTGACAAATAAAATTAATAGTTGGTTCCTCTTTGGCCCTACAAATAAAAGCAGTGACTCCGATGGGGAGGATACTTTTAATTTGCATCTAAGTGTGCACCATTACACGATACTAAGGGAATTATTTCGGATTATGTGCCTTATCGATGGGGAAGTACACACGCTCCTTAATAATTTCCTATAACCATTATTTGACCTAGTGATCCGCAAACAAACCCATCCGATGGGGAGGAAGGCACTCAGAGCCAACGCGCAAGTTTGTTGCATCACACGTCAAATTGTAATGGAGGCCGCGGGAATTAATTAAAATGTCCCTCTCCCACTTAGTAAATTAAAATTGAGGAATTTTAAAACATACACAACATGCATATAAAACAAATAAGCAATAAATATGGAAAAAATAGAATTTTTCCAACTATTATGGAATTGTCCTCCAATATGCATCCCGTCGTGTCGCCACCTCGTCCGCTCCATCTTTTCCCGTGCGCAAGTCACCAAAGAGTTCCGAGCCGAGATAAAACATTTTAATTTACATCCATCGATCCTATACTCCACGAAGGAGTGTACAAATCATCTAGATCGAAAGTAAACTAAAATGGGCGGCTAAACAATGTCGTATTTAATTACAAAAATTAAATACTAATCTAGCCTCGTCAACCCCGAGGATTTAAATAATAAATTTTTACACACATCCATTCACATACACACACATGGCCATAATAGTCGGATCTTATGTCTGCAACCAAAGAGTTAAACTACGCATATCCTACTATTATCCGGCACATATAATATATGAAAAAGTGCATAAAAAATTAACCGAATCCAAAACACACAAAACCGGAAACCGTGGCTCTGATACCACTTGTAGGTGGATGCTTCGGAGGCTCATTGGCTCCCATGTCCCCGGATTAAAATTTTTACTAATGAAAGAATTAATCCGGATGGGATGAGCTTCCTTATCACAACCATTTCGTCGTCGTGCTAACAACTTGAGTGGTCGCTTTGAACAAACTAGTTGTTCAAGCAACACAACTCTTCTAGTTGGTTAGCCGCGGAAGAGACGACGGATGGATCGCCGGTTTTTGTGTTTGTCTTCGGGGTCCATGATTATACAATATATTTACTAATTCACACATGCATAATCAAAACATAAAAGAATAAGCTCAGATCTGTAAATAAAGTTAAAATAACTTTATACCTCACGATCTTCTACCGTATGTCCTCTCCTTCTCGTGGACGACGTGTGGACGAAGATCCTCCACGAGTAGAAGCCTTCTAGATCGCTTTATTCTCTACCTTGTCCGCTGCGAACAAAGATAAGAACTCACAAATACCTTTCCTATCTAGAATCGGCCACCAAATTAGGGAATTTGGTGCAACCGCCGGCCAAGGAGCAATGGATGATGCGTCGGCCAACTTGTAAAGGAGTTGCCACCGGCCACCAAGGAGAAAGGAAGGAGGAAGACCACCGGCCACCAATGGAAGGAGAACCGCCGGCTAAGGAAGAAGAGAAAGGCCTTAATGATGGGTGCCGGCCAAGTATTGATGGAGGAAATTGGGTGCCGGTAACAACTAGAAAGAAGAAGAAAGTTGCCGCCCACTTTTGCTCCAAACCCTAGCCGCCCACTTCTCCAAAAGCCAAACCCTAATTCTCTAATTCAAATCCTTGATCATTATTGCCGCCCAACCCTAAGCATCTATTTATAGAATAGGGCTTAAGCCTCCTTTAATCTCCACCGTCGGATCTAGGGATTTAATCTCCACCGTCGGATCTAGGGTTTTATCCCAACCGTCGGATCTAGGGTTTAATCCCAACCATCGGATCTAGGATTTCATCCCAACCTTCGGATCTAAGGTTTCATCCCAACCGTCGGTTCTAGGGTTTCATCCCAACCGTCGGATCTAGGGATTTAATCCCAACCATCGATTCTAGGGTTTCATCCTAACCATCGGATCTAGACTTCGCAAGGATTATATTAGGCTACGATAGAGACCATAAGGAGGAGTTGGGTCTTGGCCACCCGATGGATCGGAACCACACAAACTTGATCCATCAATGATGTTCCATTCCACTAGAGGATCATCATTGAACTACCTCACCAACCCCCATAAATTAATATGGGCTCCATATATTATTCGTACATTAATCTCCCCGTGTTTAAGATATCGAATGTCCGTCAATTAATTGATTTACTTACCATCAATTAATTAACATCTAATTCCTCGAGTAGTATCACTCAACCTTATCATCACGTTGACTAAGTCAACCAGCTGGGTTTACGTGATGAACTTTATGAGCTCCTCAAGGGGACATCATCAACCTAATATATAGGACACGATTTCCTTCTATAATCAACGACACACCATGTAAATAATACTATTTCCCAACTTACCGGGCATATTGATTTAATCCATATAAATCTTACCCTCTGGTAAATCAAAGAAATAAATACTAAGTACATGTGCCCGTTATTATATCGGGATTAAGAGCATGTACAACATAATATCCGAGGTCCGATTCAATTATGTAGTCAGTACTATATTGAATCACCTCTATGTCGGTCCTACTCAATACACCTAAGTGTACTAGTGTAACTCTATGTTCAAGACAAAACAATACCAAGCTACACTACAACCATGCCAATGGTTTGTCCAAAATCATCTTGGTTGTGAGCCTTTACTTATATTTTACAAGGGACTGATAACATGATCTTCTGTGCCACACCAAACACCATGTTATCTACATTGTAAAATATTAGACAATATGCACACACATATAATAAATATATAAAGTGCAAACAATGATCATGTGATTCTTATTTCAAAATAAAATATTCATACAAAAAGAGCTAGGCTTTCAGTATACATTCCAACACTTTTGATGATGTTGATGATTTGGTGGAGACCTCCACCTCTAGCGTTGAGGGGGAGGAAAGGATTTCAATTCCGGAGCAAGATCAAAATGAAGCTTCTACCTCCGGAAGAAGTGAAGAGGCCTCCACCAACTCCCTAGGTAACTCAAGTGTTATTATTTTAAATAAAAATCACATAATATGCTATGAGTGTAGGGAGAAAGAGCATTACAAAAGTAAGTGCCCAAAATTGGCTAAGGAGAAGGTATCGGCACCAAAAACCCAAAAATCAAAAGATGCCGAAGTTCCCAAAATCAAGAGCAAAGAGCATATTGTGTGTTTTAAGTGCAATCAAAAGGGATACTACTGAAGCCAATGCCCTAGGGGGAGGAAGAAATGGCAAGAAGGTGTGACTTATGTAGGGGGAGCTCCTAAAGCTAACCCTAAGGTAAATTTATTTAATGCACCTTTAATTTCTAGAGTCAAAAAGCATGCTAAGAATTATTTTAGTTCTCTTGCAATTATAAATGAAAAGCATGCTAAGAGAAATAATAAGATTTATTGCTTAGGTGCCAAGCATGTTCATATAACTAAGGATAAACCTAGGACTCATAATTCTAGACCTATTTTACCTAAAGAGTCCATTAGGAGAGTTGAAAACCATCTAGGCATTAACCCTAAGAAGGGTAGACACATGCCTAAGAAGAAGAACATTTCTCCTAAACGTAATGAAAATTCAAAATTGAGGAAATTAGAGGTGGAAAATCAAGCCTTGAGGTCAAGGCTAGACAAATTGGAGAAGACCCTAGCAATAATCAAAAATTAAGTTCAAGGGTCAAATACACAAAAGTCAAGGCCTAGGAAACAAGAAATATCTAAGGGCAAGAAGGGTTTGGGTCACAAACCTATGTCCTACCATAATGTTCCATTTAATTATGGGACAACATCTAGGTCTAGAAAAACCAAGGCTAATAGGGAAGCTATCCCTAAGTCTAGCCATGGTGTGTGCTTAGTGGCTAAGGACTTAAGGAAAACCAAGAAAACCACTAAGAAGGTCAATGGAGGAGTCACCTCTAGAGTTGACCCAAGTAAGACCCAAAAGACTATGGTTTCAAAACCTAAAAGGGTCATTAGGAAGGTATCTAGGGAAGTTATCCTTAGGGAATACCTTGTTAACCCAAGGAGCTCCAATATGTATTGGGTTCCTAGAAGCGTGATCGATTCACGCTAGATGGGTTAGGGTGTGTCAACCCTAAATGGATGGGTAGTTAACCTAACCATAGTAGAGTTGACACATTATGATGTGCCAATATGATTTGAGAAGTTTTAAAATGATTCAAATTGGCACAATTAGGTCTTAGAGGTATTGGTGTGCCATTTTGGGTTTTTGGCACACTAAGGAAATAATGGCATTAAGGTCAAATGTATTTAATCCCTAAAAATGGCAAATTAATTTTCACACTTAGGTATTCTATACCTTAGTATATTTTACTTGCCATGATTTGTTTGGCTTACCATGTCATGACATCATTTTCATTTTTATCTATAAAATGTCATGATCAGGTTTAGAATTATGTTTAGATGTCATGAATGGCTAGATCTCATTCACATGCCATGACATCATGATTTTGGCATATGATTTTATTTATATCATATCTATGCCATAATCATATCATGCATAAATTAAAATGGAGTTAAGAACTATGGCACAATTTGAAGGGAATCAAATTATGTGGCCTAGAAATATGCATGAGAACATAAAGAAAACAAAACCCACATCTCACTAAAAATTTGACTTGTATGTGTTTTACACATCTAGATATTGGTGAGATGTTTAGGAAAAAGAAAATAAAGGTTTTAAAAACTTTTTGAAAACATTTTGAAAAACCTTGGTGAAGCCTATCTTTTGATAGCTATCACCATTGAATGAGATGATACAAAGAGGGCTCTTTATTGAAGCTTTTCTTAAATTTTGAACTTTGTATCAATCTCCTAGTTTAATGGATAAAATAATTCTCTAATATTTTTCACCCATAATGTTTGTGATAAGTAGTATACATACCAAATTTCAAGATTTATCTACTTATGTATATTTACTTAAGAATTTCGGAAAGTCATTTCTGAAATTTAGAAAATCGAATGTATATTATCGATCGCCAGGAGGCCATCGATGATAGTGTGTCACGACCGGTTTCGACGCAATGATCGAAAATGCTAATTTCGGGTAAATCTTGTTAGTTAGGCCCATGTTCAGTTGTGTTTTGGTCCCCTAACTGTAAGATACCAGGAAAAAAAAATCCTTTCCAATTGGGAATTATCTTGCGGAATTTTTCAGAAATTTTTTCTGAAAATTAAAGGGGATTTGTATGGCCGTTTGGAGGAAGATTAAAGCCTAAATGGGTGTTGGGTCAAATTGGATTAACTCGGATTTGATCTAGGCTAACTCAACCACATAGCATTAAAAACCCACTCGCCTCTGACGCGAACGAGCCGTTTTCTTCCGTTTTCCCAATCGCGTTGACAACTTCTCCTCCCCAAATCGCGCCCGATCCTTTTCTCCTCCAGCCACGACCTTTTCTCTGCCGCGCCCCTCTTCTCTTCCGATCGAACACCAGCGCTGCCCTCCTCACATCGCCGTCGCCCCGCGATGGCCCACGACCGCTCGCGACCCCCGGGCAACGCATCTCGCATCCCGCCGCCCGTATGCGTCGCGCGCGCTAGACCGACAACCGTCGCCCTTCTCTCAGTCGTGCACCCCTCTCCTATTCGCCACCGACTACCCCGCCGACGAACTGCCCTATGGGATGCCCTTTCCTGTGGATCATCGCCCGATTGACTGCCATCTCCGATCGGTGCCGCCCATGCAGGATTTCCTTTTTCTCCCGAGCCCTAGCCGTTCCAATCGCCCCGGCCACTACACCGACAGTGTCGCCTCCTGGTGATCACGGTCGTCGCCTGCCTCGCCGGTGAGCCACTCTTGTTGGGTTCCTTTTTCATATTCATCGCGCTCAGCACGCTGCCCTGTTTACACCGTCAGATCTACCGGCTGCAGTTTGTCGATCCAGGCAGCAACGATTAGGAGTCGGGTGAGTAGGTGCTGCGCTTCTTCAATTTTGGGAGAGGATCGAAATTCCTGCTGAGGTTCTCCTTATGGTTGAATGGATCGTGGGTGCGATTGCTCCGATGAACAGGGGTAATGGAAGATTTGCTGTCGGTTCCGTGGAGTTGCTGCCGGTGAGGATCTAATCGCCGGTAAGCAAGCCATTTCCTTTGGTTCTGTCCGTGCAATTCTATTCCTTGTTGTATTGCTGTGGATTTAGGTCTCAAATTATTAGGGTGATCTCGGATTCAAATTGCAACCATCTTCCTTTGTTTCTGGGTACGTGTTAGACTAAATTCCTTATTTGCAATGGCTCATAATTTGAAATGCATGGTTTCTGATCTAAGGTGAAGGCATCTCTTTCGCTTGAGTAAGCTGAGGGGAAAACATCGGTAGGATTTTGCTTTAAATATGCTGTGACCAAGTAAGACGACACCGGGTAAGCGTGGATTGAGGCAATAGTGGTAGATGATCTGGTTATGTAGATAATCTGATATTGATTCAATGCATAATAGTGGATTGAATAAGGATTGTTCTATTTGTGGATTTGAGCAGGGGATTCCGGCTGGATGAGTTCAATCATCCTAGATTCATAAATTTCAATTAGAGATCCAGAGGCTGTGTAATTGAGATTAATCTTGGTAAGTTCAATTTGGGTTTCGATATCATCATTTGACTTATGATAGAATTTGTCAATGTTGCATGTGATCGCAGGACTTTGATTAGTGATAGATGCTTATATGTGAGGACGTTGATACGAGGCAGGTTCGCGGACGCGAATGCAATCAGCACAATCTACTTAGCAGGTGGGTAATTTCCTACCTGGTCTGGGTAGTTGTATTTCATTCAGATTTAGTCATTGATATGAGCATGTTAGGTGTTCATATTACCTTGACTATGTTCTTTTTATCGTATGCTTGATCCTTTACCGTTGGCTATTAACTCTATTACTGATATCATGTTTATTTTATCATGATTAGGAGTTATACATATAGGTGATGCAAGTAACTTAGAATTTGTTTAAGTTAAGTGCAAATGGTAAAGTCCGGATGACAACCTGATTGTACATTGGGCAAAAAGGTCATCCGTAGGTAGATAATGACTTTAACCTAGGGTTAGTTCTAGTACCCTTAGGTTGTATGTTACCACCGAACATGTGTTGTGTAAATGGTCAGAGGAATGATACTTAGGGTATCGCTACGGACCGGTGGTCCTAGCTTGTTATAATCAGATGAGTACGACTCTCTACAGGATAGAGAGTGCGTCGAGTAGATTAGTATGACTCTCTACAGGATAGAGAGTATTATGATCAGTTGAGTACGACTCTCTACAGGATAGAGAGTGTGTCGAGTAGATTGGTATGACTCTCTATAGGATAGAGAGTCTATGGTGGATGTCTATATGTGAGACATTGCATTCATGCATTTACATGCACGCTGGCGATGAGGTCTCCCTTGTGGTTGAGAGGGTCGTCAGTCATCCTGCCTCCACGGTTACTCATAGGAGTAACCGGTGTGAGGGCAGAGCATTGAGGTGCCGCACTCTACCACTATAGACGGTGGTAGTTGGATTTGCGTGCCGTAGTCCTGCGTGTGTGGTACTCGACCACTCATGGGTAGTGACTGTCGGAGTGACCAACAGCAGGGACCCCCATCGTGTAGCTTGCTCTTTACGCTTATATGCTACTCGATCATACTGCCCACTCGGCCACTCGAGAGTAGTGGTTGGTGTTGAGTTGGGACAGTTGTCATGCTCGAGCCACCGAGGCCACACTGGGGTCGTGGTAGCTTTAGGATGAGCCGACATGACCATGCATGCTGCATTGCCGACTGATGGCATTTTTGCATATTGCCATATATATACATATATGCATGTATATATATGGATGATTGTGATTAGTATACATATATAGATACAGTCTATATATATATGCTTATTGTGATGTTGCATTTGATTGTATTATGTTTGTTGCATTTGATTGTACATCATATTCATGCATGTTTCTTGCATATGTTATACAGTGTGTCGGATATTGGTATGGGTTGGATAGACCATAGATACCTTGGCCTGTAGCATGAGTAGATTATGTGTTGGTATTACTCTTCCTGTTATATATATGTTTGATATATGTTCAGGTTGGATCAGAGTAGCGTAGCAGACTTCAGGTATGTCTGCATTTTATGTTATTCATTTCAGTTAGATGGTATATGCTTGTATTTATATACTATGCTGATATACCTGTTGTATATCTAGATTATGTTGTCGAAATACATGTGATATTACATATATACATGTTTTCTATTACCTGCTAAGTTTTACTCACCACCCCCGCGGACCCTGGGTTTTACTCGCGATGCTTAGTAGAAGACTTCGTGACTGAGCACCGACGTCGTCATCTCATCTCACGAGGCTCCCGTGTTTTGTTTTGGGCCTGCTGTCCGTTGTCCATTGTATTTTGGAGTTTTCGTGATGTATATGTTGTAGATTCAGATTTTGTCGAGATTTCATGTTGTTGTGGTGTGTTAGTCATACCGGTATGCATGTGTGGGATTGTTGTATTGTTGTGGTTTGTTTCCGCTGTGTCTTGTGTAGTTTTGTTTTCATACATATATATTATTGTTATTGTGGGCCTACGGGCCTTGTATTAACCCGAAATGTTGCCACGTACAGGGGAGGTGCTGTCCGTTTGATTTTCGGCTCAGCATGCTCTCGGGGCGTGACAACTTTAGTGGTATCAGAGCCCATGGTTCTGCGATGCCATATAATATTATTTTGTGTCGAGTCTTGGATTCTCGGGAGTCGATTTATTCGGTTTTGGTTTTGAGATGAGATGGACAGCGGCCTGAGCTCCAAGCAGCACGAGGTAAGAATTCCTGAAAACTTGTGGTTTAGTAGATATTTTATCTAAACTTGATCAGTAGGTGTATACAATTGAGCTATGACACCTGTGCAGACTTGTAGTAGGGGTCGTCCACCGAGGCGACCAACCGGAGTGACCTTTAGGGTTTATACTCTCGGTTATGTTGGTTATGCATTTAGATGCTTATACCAGAGAATAACCTGTAGTGTGTTAGTTATTATTCGTAACTATGGTATGAGTTGATCACGGAAATGACCTGTTGAGTATGTGAGTCTTGAACCTGTGTTGAAAAGGTGATTTACCTTTGAGAGCCGACTGATACCGAGTCGGGAAACATGGGTCAAGTCATCACATTTCTGGTTGAAATAAGAGATTTCAGCCTTAGAGATTTTCACTAATGGTGCTAGTCAGATCATTACCTGTGGGTAATGAACAGACTTGTAGATTATTTGTGATGCAGATAGCGGAAGGCTAGGTTACGGTGTTTCATAGGGATTTTATCCCTGAGTTGTTCGTACTGAGTTGTATAACTTTGAGAGTACTTTTGAGTACTTAACTCATGTTATACCGATAAAGAGGAGTTGTTTGCATTTCATTATCGGGATTAAGCCGGTATTTGGAGGAAAATGCAGAAAATAATCTTTGAGAAATAATATATCACTTGATCATGGTTTAGTGATGTTGAAAGAGAATATTTCCCCGTGTCACTTTTAGTGACACATTGTAAGGAATTCTTGAGTTTCAAGAAAGGGTGATCGGTTAGTAACAGAATACTGTGCAGAGTCGTGAGACTTACGGACGTTACGGCCACCTAATAGCTCAAGAAGATGAATGGAGGATTTAAGCCACCCAGAGTTATTGGCTTATAGTTGGATAAGGATGTCGGGATCTTCTATCAGATCCTGCCGGAAGACATTGGATTGAGACAGGAGTTTAGAAATGACTCCGTACAAGGGTTTAAGAGTTGGAGACCGATAAGCATATATTGCAGGTCAACTTAATAGAGTCAGAAGTCTTCGATTGTTGGATAAAGGAGCAATATCAGGGTCACAAGCCTTGAGCTACTTTTCGATTATAGAAGACCAATCGCAGATCATTAGAAGGTTCTTGTGGTTATCAGCAAAATCAAAACAAATACTCCGAAGGGATTGTGTGCGTGCAGTGAAGATCACGAAGACACGTGAAGCCAGATTATCTTTTGGAGCAGTTCAGCTGTTGCTATTGTTGAGCAACCAATACAGTGGAGAAGTACCTTGAAGATTCAGTTGAAGACTATCGATGGTGTTCCGGGAGGAAGATACATCGTCTCGACAGCAGAGATCAGCACAGAGGATTGAGTTATCTTATCAGCATCAACCTACTACCTCAGGCGTGATTGGAGTTCCTTGATACTCCCCTTCAGCAGAGATCAGTACAGAAGCAGCATCAGCAGAAGACATTGTAGAAGACTCAGCAGACAACAAGCAGTTACCTCCAGATGTGTTTTGCTTAGTACAGAAGAGAGAGTATACGACGAAGGTCGTATCTATTCGGTATCCTACAACTTCAGCTAGTAGGATTTAGTGATGGGATCAGATGATCTAGGAAAATCCCCGGATTATTCGTCGCAAAAATGCAACCGCTTTATCGCGGACTGTTGGATCTGATCTTGTTCTCTTCGGAGAAAGGAGGAGACCTGCGGGGAGCCTTTGGATCGGATCAACAGATAATTGATCGTTCTGGGTATTACTCCAGTTTTACCCTCTGGGTTAATATATTGAGAGATGCTTGTAGTTACAGGTATCTGTGTCTAGAACATTCTTAGTTTGATTAGAAGGGTCCTTTACATCGACTTGGGGGTCGATGGTATCTCTACCGTCAGGTAAGATGAGTATCAACAATTAAGAAGTCAAGGGATACCCTTAGACTCGGATAGACATATCTTTACTGTAGACATATCCTTACGGATGGTCAAGTTGTTGAGATTATAGTATGATTATGTCTCTCAAATGTGCGTATAATCCGAGAGCATCCGGATGTAATTTCGGATGAACTCCTAGTCTTGCCGTTGCTTAGGCAAGTGGAGTAGGCGATCGAAATGATTGCGAAAATAGTCCGGTATCGAAGATCACATATCGAGTGATAGTTTTGTAGGTATCAGTGTTGCTAAACACTATAGAAATTGGAAGAATGTAAGTTATAATTATAGGAGATGTTGGAGGGGATAATTATCTATCCCAGTATTTCTCCTTGAGAAGATCCGAAACTCTTTGTTGAAAGAGAGATGGATCTTTGAAATTATGCATCGATTATCGAAGATGGAATGCGATAATTGTTGAAAGTAAATATCCTACGTTGAGGATAAATGATCTGTTTAGATCAGCTAAGGACACCTGTGTATACTCTAGGGTTGGTTTACGACTGGAGAGTTGATATGATAGTGACATAGTGTCATATAAGTATCATTGTCGTTGTGATGATTGATATATCATTAGCCTAGAGAAAAGGCGATGCAGGTGTGTGAAGACGACAATTTCATACTTAGTATGAATTTTATAAGTTGTGATTAAGTTGTTAGACTAATTAACGATTTAGTCGCCACTGGATTTGAGAATCGTGTATCTTGGACACGATTGGATCAGTTTGTGGTTGTTGGAGTTGCGTAACTTGGCCACTGTTGATTGTGGTAGTTGGAGTTGCGTACTCGACCACCATAGATGGTGGTTTTCCTTGTATGTTTTGGTTAGTACTGTAGATGTGGATAGAATGTCTTAGCATTACTATACCACGGACTTGTTTGACAAAGCTGACGATAGAAATCATTTAGTCGGAAACTGGTGAAAACCAGTTTACAAGACTTAGACGGAGGTTAACTTTTTACACGAGTATTAGTTAATCCTTCCGGAGTAGATAAAAGGATGAGGTACGCAGATGCGTCATTTCAGGGATCGGAACGATTCCGATGCAGTTGAATGAGGCATATCTTATGCCTATGTCAGTTAAGAAACTATGAGATAGTCTGTCATATACATGACGTGACTTTAGTAGTTATTATCTGGATTTGTGGATGTATGGAGCAGAAGTGCTCATTGAATTTAACTAGCTACTCGGTAGCTACTATAGAGTTGCTCTAACGCGAACAGTTGCAACTTGAGAGATTGATCGCTACAGTCTTCCATGCGCTTAGAGAGTGTGTGGTAGAGTGGATTTTGAATGGTTGATGGATTTCTCTTTTGAGAAAATAATTCCCCGTCTCTGATAAGGATTGTGGGTTCCGGAGTTGCAGTGTTTAAGGAAGAGTTGCTATAGAAAGCACCTCATTCGAGATGGGTTATATACCTTGGTGGTACTCAGATGTACCGAGAGTTGAACGTTTATACTGGTGGAATGGTATAAAGAGAGTTATAGCAGATTTTACTGCTCGATGTTTAGTATTCCAGTAGGTGAAGGCTGAACATCAGAAACTCGCTGGATTGCTCTAGAAAATTCTGATTCCGGAATAGAAGTGGGAGCATATCACGATTGATTGTGTTACGGGATTGCCTAGAACCCGTAAAGGACGTGATGTGATTTGGGTGATTGTGGATCAACTGACCAAATCATCTCATTTCCTTCCTACTCGTGGGTCGTACTCGTTGAACCATACGACAACGTTGTATTATCGAAAGATTATCAAAGTGCGTGGGGTACTTTTAAGTACCAAATTGGATAGAGATTCGCGATTTACCTCGCGATTTTGACAGAGTCTGCACCAGACTATTGGCACAGAGCTTCGGCTTAGTGCAACATTTCATCCGTGAACTAATGGACTGTCTGAGCATGACATTTAAACGTTGGAGGATCTATTCAGATCTTGTGTCGTGGATTATGGAGGTGTAGCTTATCGGTTGGCTTTACCTCCGACGCTGGCGGGTGTACACAACGTATTTCATGTTTATATGCTGAGGAAATACGTGCCGCGATCTAACCATGTTCTGTAAGAGGTTCCGATACTACCTCAGTCTAATGCAACGTACGAGGTGATTCCAGGGTGGAGCCTGGGTCGCAAGGAGCGACAGTAGTGGGACGAAAACTATCTGACTCGTAAAGGTTGGATGATAGCATCATATTGATGAGAAGACTATGTGGGAGCTGAAAATTACTATCCGAGCTCGATATCCTCATCTATTCACATGAGGAAGGTATGTGGTCATGTCGGAAACTTGCTTGAAGTAATTTTTGCATGTTAGTACGAAATTTTGGGACCAAATTTTTATAAGTGGGGGAGAATGTAAGATACCAGGAAAAAAAATCCTTTCCAATTGGGAATTATCTTGCGGAATTTTTCAGAAATTTTTTCTGAAAATTAAAGGGGATTTGTATGGTTGTTTGGAGGAAGATTAAAGCCTAAATGGGTGTTGGGTCAAATTGGATTAACTCGGATTTGATCTAGGCTAACTCAACCACATAGCATTAAAAACCCACTCGCCTCTGACGTGAACGAGCCGTTTTCTTCCGTTTTCCCAATCGCGTTGACATCTTCTCCTCCCCAAATTGCGCCCGATCCTTTTCTCCTCCAGCCGCGACCTTTTCTCTGCCGCGCCCCTCTTCTCTCCCGATCGAACACCAGCGCCGCCCTCCTCACATCGCCATCGCCCCGCGACGGCCCACGCATCGCGACCCCGTAACGATCTCGCGCCCCGCCGCTATCGTCGTCGTGGCGCTGACCGACAACCGCCGCTTCTTCTCTTCGTGCACCTCTCCTGTTCGCCACCGACTACCCCGCCGGCGAACTGCCCTATGGGATGCCCTTTCCTGCGGATCATCGCCCGATTGACTGCCATCTCCGATCGGTGCCGCCCATGCAGGATTTCCTTTTTCTCTCGAGCCCTAGCCGTTCCAATCGCCCCGACCACTACACCGACAGTGT
Source organism: Wurfbainia villosa (assembly GCA_025175895.1). Classification (NCBI taxonomy): domain Eukaryota; kingdom Viridiplantae; phylum Streptophyta; class Magnoliopsida; order Zingiberales; family Zingiberaceae; genus Wurfbainia; species Wurfbainia villosa. Next base: position 7,179,633 of record CM046005.1, read on the forward strand.
CGCCTCCTGGTGATCACGGTCGTCGCCTGCCTCGCTGGTGAGCCGCTCTTGTTGGGTTCCTTTTTCATATTCATCACGCTCAGCACGCTGCCCTGTTTACACCGTCAGATCTACCGGCTGCAGTCCGTCGATCCAGGCAGCAACGATTAGGAGTCGGGTGAGTAGGTGCTGCGCTTCTTCAATTTTGGGAGAGGATCGAAATTCCTGCTGAGGTTCTTCTTATGGTTGAGTGTGGACTCTGTTGGACAGTGATCGTGGGTGCGGTTGCTCCGATGAACAGGGGTAATGGAAGATTTGTTGCCGGTTCCGTGGAGTTGCTGCCGGCGAGGATCTAATCGCCAGTAAGCAAGCCATTTCCTTTGGTTCTGTCCGTGTAGTTCTATTCCTTGTTGTATTGCTGTGGATTTAGGTCTCAAATTATTAGGGTGATCTCGGATTCAAATTGCAACCATCTTCCTTTGTTTCTGGGTACGTGTTAGACTAAATTCCTTATTCGCAATGGCTCATAATTTGAAATGCATGGTTTCTGATCTAAGGTGAAGGCATCTCTTTCGCTTGAGTGTCGAGGGAAAACATCGGTAGGATTTTGCTTTAAATATGCTGTGACCAAGTAAGGCGACACCGGGTAAGCGTGGATTGAGGCAATAGTGGTAGATGATCTGGTTATGTAGATAATCTGATATTGATTCAATGCATAATAGTGGATTGAATAAGGATTGTTCTATTTGTGGATTTGAGCAGGGGATTTTGGCTGGATGAGTTCAATCATCCTAGATTCATAAATTTCAATTAGAGATCCAGAGGCTGTGTAATTGAGATTAAGCTTGGTAAGTTCAATTTGGGTTTTGATATCATCATTTGACTTATGATAGAATTTGTCAATGTTGCATGTGATCGCAGGACTTTGATTAGTGATAGATGCTTATATGTGAGGACATTGATACGAGGCAGGTTCGCGGACGCGAATGCAATCAGCACAATCTACTTAGCAGGTGGGTAATTTCCTACCTGGTCCGGGTAGTTGTATTTCATTCAGATTTAGTCATTGATATGAGCATGTTAGGTGTTCATATTACCTTGACCATGTTCTTTTTATCGTATGCTTGATCCTTTACCGTTGGCTATTAACTCTATTGCTGATATCATGTTTATTTTATCATGATTAGGAGTTATACATATAGGTGATGCAAGTAACTTAGAATTTGTTTAAGTTAAGTGCAAATGTTAAAGTCCGGATGACAACCTGATTGTACATTGGGCAAAAAGGTCATCCGTAGGTAGATAATGACTTTAACCTAGGGTTAGTTCTAGTACCCTTAGGTTGTATGTTACCACCGAACATGTGTTGTGTAAATGGTCAGAGGAATGATACTTAGGGTATCGCTACGGACCGGTGGTCCTAGCTTGTTATAATCAGATGATTACGACTCTCTATGTGATGAGAGTGCGAGTAGATTAGTATGACTCTGTGATAGAGAGTATTATGATCGATTAGTACCGACTCTACAGGATAGAGAGTGCGTCGAGTAGATTGGTATGACTCTGTACATGATAGAGAGTCTATGGTGGATGTCTATATGTGAGACATTTCATTCATGCATTTACATGCACGCTGGCGACAAGGTCTCCCTTGTGGTTGAGAGGGTCGTCAGTCATCCTGCCTCCACGGTTAGTCATAGGAGGAGTAACCTGTGAGCGAGCATTGAGGTGCCGCACTCTACCACTATAGACGGTGGTAGTTGGATTTGCGTGTCATAGTCTGCGTGTGTGGTACTCGACCACTCATGGGTAGTAGTCGAGTGACCAGCAGGACCCCCATCGTGTAGCTTGCTCTTTACGCTTATATGCTACTCGATCATACTGCCCACTCGGCCACTCGAGAGTAGTGGTTGGTGTTGAGTTGGGACAATTGTCATGCTCGAGCCACCGAGGCCACACTGGGGTCGTGGTAGCTTTAGGGTGAGCCGACATGACCATGCATGCTGCATTGCCGACTGATGGCATTTTTGCATATTGCCATATATATACATATATGCATGTATATATATATATGGATGATTGTGATTAGTATACATATATAGATACAGTCTATATATATATGCTTATTGTGATGTTGCATTTGATTGTATTATGTTTGCTGCATTTGATTGTACATCATATTCATGCATGTTTCTTGCATATGTTATACAGTGTGTCAGATATTGGTATGGGTTGGATAGACCATAGATACCTTGGCCTGTAGCATGAGTAGATTATGTGTTGGTATTACTCTTCCTGTTATATATATGTTTGATATATGTTCAGGTTGGATCAGAGTAGCGTAGCAGACTTCAGGTATGTCTGCATTTTATGTTATTCATTTCAGTTAGACGGTATATGCTTGTATTTATATACTATGCTGATATACCTGTTGTATATCTAGATTATGTTGTCGAAATACATGTGATATTACATATATACATGTTTTCTATTACCTGCTGAGTTTTACTCACCACCCCCACAGACCCTGGGTTTTCTGTCGCCCAGGTAACAGGTAGAAGACTTTGTGACAGCTTGGAACACCGTCGGCTAACGTCATCTCATCTCACGAGGCTCCCGTGTTTTGTTTTGGGCCTGCTGTCCGTTGTCCATTGTATTTTGGAGTTTTCGTGATGTATATGTTGTAGATTCAGATTTTGTCGAGATTTCATGTTGTTGTGGTGTGTTAGTCATACCAGTATGCATGTGTGGGATTGTTGTATTGTTGTGGTTTGTTTCCGCTGTGTCTTGTGTAGTTTTGTTTTCATACATATATATTGTTGTTATTGTGGGCCTACGGGCCTTGTATTAACCCGAAATGTTGCCACGTACAGGGGAGGTGCTGTCCGTTTGATTTTTGGCTCAGCATGCTCTCGGGGCATGACACTAACCACTCCTAACCCTAGGATATGCTTGGGAGAGCATTAGAGAGGGTGGAAATCCATTGGATATGGATTAGGAGTTGGGTTGAGGGTGAGTATCAATTTTAAGGTGGATGAGAGTTCATTGTTGAACTTTGCCTTAATTTTGTTTGGTTTAATGTTCCTATTGGCTTAGGGATTCTCCAAGAACATTGTTGGTGCAATGGTCAAGGGGGAGCAAGCCTCTAGGGGGAGGTATCCATCATGGGAAGATGGATGTGTATTTCCTCATGGGAGGAAAATTGGGTTGCCTCTCTTTAAGTGATATGGGATCACTAGAAAGATTGTAGGCATGTGTTCCTCCAAGGGAGAGATTGTAAGATCTCATTGGGATATGAGCATTCATACCCTTGGGGAGGACCTTTTTGATGTAATGTCAAAAAGGGGGAGAAGTTACTAAGTTACCAATTAGGGTTCGTTGGAATTCTCATTGGGATATGAGAATTGCCAATATGGGAGAATTGGTAGACTTGAGATGACAGTTTTGTCAATCATCAAAAAGGGGGAGATTATTGGTGCAATCGGCCCAGGTTGACTCGAGTTTGACTTGAACAGTACCTTGATAGTATTTTGATGATAGACAAAACTCATGACATGTGATTGTCATGGGAAAGTCCAACATGGGGTTGGCATGGAAAATCCAAGCATGGAGCTTGGTGTGGAAGTCCAAGGGGGAAGCCTTGGCATGGGAAAGTCCAAAGCATTGCGAAGTCGTGCGCTTGGTGCTTGGTGAGAAATGCATTGCGAAGTCGTGCGCTTAGTGCATTTGGGAAGTCTTGAGAAGTTGGCAAGTTCACTAGGCTCGGGTCCTTGAGTCGGTGAAAGATGGCATTGTGAAGCCGTGTGCTTGGTGCATCCGAGGGACCGCCGGACGGGGAGCGAATGGAGTGAGCCCAAAGGGAAGCATACTTCTAAGGCATGAGAAGCGAAGGATGGCGTTGCGAAGCCGTGCGCTTGGCGCATCCGAGGGACGTAGGCCGAGGGAAGAGAGCTTCGGTGGGGAACTCCAAGAGGGATAAGGTGGACTTGGCCAAGTGGCTAAGACTGAGTGTCGGAGGCTCAAACTTGATGTTTGAGGGTTTACCCGACGGTCAGATGCTCAAATCCATAAATGGACCGTCGCAATTTGCATACCTTGGTTTTATCAACCGATGTGAAACCTTCAGGCTGTATCATATACACGTCCTCAAGCAGGTTTCCATTAAGGAAAGCTGTTTTCACATCCATCTGCCATATCTCATAATCATAATGAGCCGCTATGGCCAGGAGCATTCGAATGGATTTAAGCATAGCTACAGGCGAATAGGTTTCGTCATAATCGACACCTTGTTTTTGACGATATCCTTTCGCCACCAATCTAGCCTTATAGGTAATCACATTACCATCCATGTCGATTTTTTTCTTGAAAACCCACTTGCACCCTATAGGCTTTATCCCTTCAGGTGGGTCAACCAAGTTCCAAACTTGGTTTTCATACATGGAATCCATTTCCGACTTCATGGCACCAAGCCACTTATCCCTTTCTGAACTTGTCAGCACTTCTTCATAACTGGTAGGCTCCTCATCATCAATGAGTAACACATCGTTCGATTCACTTACGAGAAATCCATATCTCTCAGGAATGTTGCGTGTTCTACCAGATCTACGAAGATGTGGTGTTACAATAGGTCCAGCCGATTGCTCATCACTATGAGTTGCTACCGTCAGTGCTTCACCGTATCTCATCAATGTCTATTTGAGTCTCTCGAGCCTCCTCAAGCTCGACGACACTCTAATCGCTTTCTTGCAAGAGAAACTCTTTCTCTAGAAACACAGCATGCCTTGAAACAAACACCTTTTGTTCCACAGGATGATAGAATTGGTAACCCCTTGTTTCCTTAGGGTATCCAACAAATAGACATTTATCAGACTTAGCATCCAATTTGTCTGATACAGTCCGCTTCACATAAGCAGGACAACCCTATATCTTCAAGTAAGATACATGAGGTTTCTTACCATTCCATATCTCATATGGAGTAGTTGAGACTACCTTGGTAGGCATTCTGTTTAACAAGTAAACAGCTGTCTGAAGTGCATAACCCCAAAAGGACTTGGGAAGAGTCGCATGATTCATCATCGATCTGACCATGTCCAACAAAGTCCGGTTACGCCTCTCAGATACACCATTATGCTGTGGTGTATAGGGCGGAGTCCATTGAGACAATATACCATTGTCTCTTAGGTAATCAAGAAACTCCTGACTCAAGTATTCACCACCTCGATCCAATCGAAGTATTTTAATACTTTTGTCATGTTGTTTCTCTACTTCATTTCTGAACTCTTTGAACCTTTCAAAGGCTTCAGACTTGTGTTTCATCAAGAAAACATACCCAAACCGTGAGTGATCATCGGTGAAGGTAATGAAGTAGCTATAGCCTCCTAATGCTTGAGTTAACATAGGTCCACATACATCAGTATGTATTAGACCTAGTAACTATCCCACTCGTTCACCTTTTCCAATAAAAGGTAACTTAGTCATCTTGCCTTTTAAGCATGATTCGCATGTATCGTATGAATCCAATTCAAACGATTCCAGAATTCCACATTTGTGTAATTCGGACATGCGTTTCTTGCTTACATGGCCAAGATGACAATGTCACATATAGGAGTCTATTCGATTATCCTTTTGAGCACGCGTGTTGCTCGCTTCGATATTGAAGATGTCACTGGATACGTCCAACCTATAAACACCATTGCTTAAAGTTCCAGTCCCATAAAGAACTCCATTCAAAGTTATGTAACAACAATTGTTACTAAAAGTCAAATGGTACCCATTTCTATTTAAACAAGAAATAGAAATGATGTTCTTTATCAACGAAGGAACATAAAAGCAATTGTCGATTCTAAGACAAGTCTGTAGGAGTTTCAACAAATGCGTTCAATGGCATGCGGCAACCTTTGCTCCATTCCCAACACGCAAATTTGACTCTCCCTTGATGAGTCTTCTTCTATTCCTTAGCCCATGTATGTCATTACATATATGTGAGCCACACCCAGTATCCAATACCCAAGTGTTTGAGGAAATAGAATGACAATCAATAACGAAGATATCTGAAGAAGATGGGGCATCCGATGCCTTATCCTTCTTCACGGACTCAAGATAAATCTTGCACTTTCTTCGCAAATGGCTCTCCTTGCCATAATGATGGCAAGTTTCCTTTTGTGCTAGTTCTACCTTCTTAGCCCTTCTCTTCTTTCCCTTCTGCTGTTCCTTTAACTTCCTCTTAGAACCTTTCTTCGAGGAATCAACTAACAGCACCGTCCCCTGCTCATGCTTCTCAGAAGACTCCACAGTCTTCAGCATATTGAGCAGTACCACAGATGAACCTTCTAGCATCTCAGAGGTGAAGAGGAGCTTTGAGACTTCGAACCTTTCGAATCTCACTTGCTCATCAACCAACTCACAAAGATGAAGGACTATGATATGAGCATCCATATGCACATGCTGCTTTCGTAGCTTGGGTTCCATCGCGGCTAGCATGATGCAACTCATTTGTTCAGAATCACTCACATGTTTCTGATAGGCCAACAATTGGTCCAGAGTTGCATCGTCACAAGGACGGGCGGGAAGAGGCGCTTCGAGGATATTTGCAAGCTTTTTAACCTTGAGAACAATTCTCAAGCTTCTAAGACAGTCCAAGAAGCTCGGCCCAGTCAATTTATTCGAATCCAAAATGGAACACAAATTCAAAGACATCATGATCAATCTTAGAAATACAAAACAAGCATATATGAGAAAATGATTTTTAAAATGCATCAATATACATTTATAAATCCCATTCATTTTTCGAATTTCAAAAAACCCCAAAATCACTTCGGGAGAATGTAGGTCCATCTCCGAATGGGCTGATATCCATCATAGTTATGAATAACCTTGGAGAGAGTCCAACAAGCCATTCATAACTACGACGGTAGGTATCATCTATACCGATTGCATATCACGTATATGCAACTATCACAATGTGCTATCAACTAATTGAATGTTCACACATACATCGGGTTATTAACACATTAACAAGTATGCATCATATGCATAGCACCCAACTTCACCTCCCTTTACATCGACCTTGGAGAGAGTCTAACAAGCCGATGCTCCAGGTTAAAACCAACCCATTAATCGGGAAATAGTTTTAATATGGTTAGAGCGCATTCAACCAATTAGCCCTGCTTGGAGAGAGTCCAACAACCAAAGCTAACGATTGACCTCTGACTCTTACCATATTAGTATTAAACTATTCCATGGTTTGAACATGTTCGGGTTCGAGTCGGGCTTGGAGAGAGTCCAACAACCCAAACAAGAAACGGAACTCTGGTTCTAACCATATTAATGGAAGGTGTAGGCTTTAATATTATTTAAGGGTTTTTATGTCTCATCCTCTTTGCATGCAAATAACTATTATCTACATGACATGACATACATGGCATACATCTACATGTCACGACACGCATGACATAATGTTATGCATCTAATGCAATTACATAGCATACAATTATGTCATGTATATAATTTCCTTATATGTCATAACTATTTATGAAAATAAAATATGTTTAAGATTTGATTCTCCAAATCAAATTATAATTAAATTAGGAAACAAATTTTTAAATCTAGTCACATATTTTATTCATGGAATTATTTGATTAAGGAAAATCTATTTAGGAAACCAATTTCCTAAATCATTAAAACTACTTATGGAAATAAAATATTTTAAGATTTGATTTTCCAAATCAAATCATGATTAAATTAGGAAACAAATTTCCAGAATCTAATCAAATATTTTATTTATGGAAAATATCAATTTCCATAAATACTTCCAACTTTCCAAAAGTGGAAGATTTCCATAAATACTTCTAGACTTTCCAAAATTGAAAAATTTCCATAAATACTTCTAAATTTCTAAAATTAGAAAATTTCCAGAAATACATTATGACTATCGCAAAACCATTTTTACGATTATGTCAAAACACAACCTGGGCTCTGATACCACTATTGGGTTTCCGGCACCGCGGCGTGTGTGTGTTCGATCACGTTTCGTAAACATGAACACAGCGGAAGCAATAAAAATAATAAATCTACATTTATTACAACACACACAACACACGCATGCATATTACAACAAGTGTAGACATAACCGTAAATTTAAATTTGCAATAAAAGGAAATTTATCTACGTTATACCTTTCGTATGACGTGTAGCGGGAACGGCATCAACCGGAACGATCCTCGCTAGAATCGTCTCAATCCGTATCCACGCCGAGTTCCTCGGGATGACTTCGCTAAGCCATGAGCTTCGTCTTCGCACGGGTTACTAGCCTCATGTTGAAGACGATGTGATCGAGAGACGATCACGATCCGAATCCAAATTCGGATCCTAATACGAGTTCTCAAAACTCGCTTCTCCGGAGAGGTATTCGTCAACCAATTGACGAATCCTTCGTCCTCCACCTCAGAGGATTACCGGAGATCGAATCCCCGGTAAGTTAGCTACTGTTGGAGCTCTAACCGTCGTCCAAACGACGCTCCGACGAGAGGAGAAGATGCTGTCCAGAAAAACTGGACAGCTTGGCGGAGGAGTAGGCGCCGGCCAAAATAAGGAAGCCAAGTGCTCACCTTTTCACCGGGGCCTAGGAAGATCACCGGAGGGTCGCCGGAGGATCACTGGCTGAAGCTTGGACGCCGGCAAAGAGCTGGACGGCGGCTCAAGGGTTGGGCGGCAATGGAGTTGACGCCAACAAGAGGAAGAGGGGTTGGGCGGCCAAGCTAGGGTTTTTGGATTAGGGCTTAATTATCCCTTAAGCCCTCTTTTATAGAGAACTAATTCTCTTAATGGTTATTGGATCATAACCATTAGGCCCGTTAACCCGCTCCATTAAGATAAGTTAAAATAAACCAAACCATGATGGTTTATTTTAAGTTAAAACGAACCGAACCAACTTTTGGTTCATTCGTTTAAAATAAACCAAACCCTTTGGTTTATTCTCCTCCATTGGATTAGAACCAAACCATTTTGGTCCATCCATTATGTCTTCATAAGACACGGCCCATCCACGCTTCCATTGCGACTGAAACGATTTCATGCTCGCTCCATGTTTGGTCCAACCAAACTTAGTTTCTCTCGGTCTGAGAATCCCATTCTCAAGCTCGTTTTAAATCCTTTGGATTACGCTCGTTGTGCGTGTGACCAAATAGGTTCTCGGTTTATGTTGATCGTCTATAATTAACCATTAATTATAGAACGATCATGAGTGACACCTAGTAGTACATCATGATCCCCAATTAACCGAAAAGATCAACCGTTGATCCAGAACTATTTCTGAAACCCTTCAGCAGCTCGAATGATCCGTGCCCCATTCCCTTCACTCATCTTATACCCACTTGGTTCAGGACATGGTGTATTGTGTCAGTCCCCTCTAGGCTGACTACGTCACACCTAGCCCAAGTATCATTTCCTCATCCTATGGATTCTAGTTACTCCACATGTATCGAAGAGTACCTTACTCTAAACATGTAATGCTTTGGCCAAAGACTTTAGTAACAATCCGACGAGAGGCCATGGGTATACATCTCCTCGCAAGGAGTGGTGAATCCTTTATAGGCTATTCAAACACCTTCGATCACTTCGACTTATACCCAATCATCCCGGGTCCACATCTCCTTAGAGATGTTGCTTAAGATGTCAAAGCATAAGTCTCCATGATCAAGATGACTTGAATACCGCAAGTCAAAGGAACATCGCACTTAAGCCACAGTAAGAACTTCATTGACATATCTATATATGCAGAGAACCATATGAAGTCTTACGGCTGGTCACTCCAATGAACTAGTTACCATAACTAGCATCCACGATTAACTCCGGACATCACAATGTCTCCAGCCAGTGATTATCAGCTGCTTGGATACACCAAGGAGTATACCTCGTGCTAGTCTCGACAGAATTGATGGTGTCCAACTCCATCAATTCATTGACTAGGGATAATTCCGATACATCACAATTACACATGTAGAGATACTCACTAGTTGTGATCCAATCACAAATTCTCTCATGCTGTGAATCGTATCGTGGACATTCAGTAAATGAGTTTAAGATCCAATCAAATACATGAAACATGTATACTCAAATAGTGAATCTTCATTTATAATATAAATGGTTCATACATAAGGCGATTGCCTTAGGACATCTCTCATATATTACTAACAGACTCCCACTTGGCCTAATGCCAATCGCTATGGTATCCAATACCATAAGCTCTAACATGACCCTCAAACTTATTTTGAGGTAATGCTTTAGTCAAAGGATCCGCTAAGTTCCTTTCAGTGGGAATTTTCTCGATTTGTATTTCGTTCCTACTGATGATCTCTCTGATAAGATGATAGCGGCGAAGCACATGTTTGGATCGTTGATGAGACCTTGGCTCTTTCGCCTGTGCAATTGCTCCATTATTGTCGCAGTAGATCGGTATTGCTTCAACAATGGCCGGAATCACACCAAGTTCATGAACGAACTTCTTGATCCAAACCGCTTCCTTTGCTGCCGGCTGCGCAATGTATTACGCCTCGGTGGTAGAATCCGCTCTGATCTCTTGTTTGGAACTTTTCCAACTCACTGCGCCCCATTCAAGGTGAACACATTATCGGTGAGACTGGAATCATCCTTGTCATGCAGGGGCATCCGTATACGCGTATCACCATGTCCCTTCTCCATATATTAGGAACACATCCTTAGTTCTTCTCAAGTACTTAAGGATTGTCTTAATAACCACCCAATGATCCATTCTGGATCGGGAGTATCTTCTCGTGACACTCAGAGTATACGATACATCGGGCCTCGTACATAACATAGCATACATGATAGATCCTATTGCGGATGCATAGGGAATCTTACTCCTGCAAATCCTCTCATCTTACGTGCGCGGACACATAGACTTGAAGGTGTACCCCATGCACGATGGGTAAGAAACCTTTCTTGGATTCCGACATGCTAAACCTCTTTGCTTTCGGTCTATATATGTAGACTGCGAAAGACCAAGCAACCGTTTTTGATCTATCTCTATAGATCTTAATCCCAAGGATGTAGGTTGCTTCTCCCAGGTCTTTCATGGAGAATGTCTTGGATAACCAAACCTTATAGTATGTAAGATTGAGACATCGTTTCCTATAAGTAATATGTCATCGACATACAACACTAGGAACACGACTGCACTCCCACTAACCTTCTTGTACACACAAGGTTCGTCTGGATTTTGTGAGAAATCAAACTTTTTGATTGTCTCATCAAAACGGATATTCGACTCTGGATGCTTGCTTGATCCATAAATGGACCGTCGCAATTTGCATACCTTGGTTTTATCAGCCGATGTGAAACCTCGGTGTATCATATACCGTCCTCGGCGGAGTTTCCATTAAGGAAAATTTGTTTTCACATCCATCTGCCATATCTCATAATCATAATGAGCCGCTATGGCCAGGAGCATCCGAATGGATTTAAGCATAGCTACAGGCGAATAGGTTTCGTCATAATCGACACCTTGTTTTTGACGATATCCTTTCGCCACCAATCTAGCCTTATAGGTAATCACATTACCATCCATGTCGGTTTTCTTCTTGAAAACCCACTTGCACCCTATAGGCTTTATCCCTTCAGGTGGGTCAACCAAGTTCCAAACTTGGTTTTCATACATGGAATCCATTTCGACTTCATGGCACGAAGCCACTTATCCCTTCTCGAACATGTCGGACTTCTTCATAGCGGTAGGCTCCTCATCATCAATGAGTAACACGTCGTTCGATTCACTTACGAGAAATCCATATCTCTCGGGAATATTCGTGTTCTACGGATCTGAAGATGTGGTGTTCTGATAGTCGACCGATTGCTCATCACTATGAGTTGTCATGTTGTGCTTCACCGGTATCTCATCAATGTCTATTTGAGTCTCTCGAGCCTCCTCAAGCTCGGCGACACTCCCCTTTGTTTTCTTGCAAGAGAAACTCTTTCTCTAGAAACACGGCATGCCTTGAAACAAACACCTTTTGTTCCGAGGATGATAGAATTGGTAACCCCTTGTTTCCTTAGGGTATCCATAAATAGACATTTATCGGACTTAGCATCAATTTATGCGATCTGATCCGCTTCACATAAGCGAGGACAACCCCATATCTTCAAGTAAGATACATGAGGTTTCTTACCATTCCATATCTCATATGGAGTAGTTGAGACTACCTTGGTAGGCATTCTGTTTAACAAGTAAACAGCTGTCTGAAGTGCATAACCCCAAAAGAACTTGGGAAGAGTCGCATGATTCATCATCGACCTGACCATGTCCAACAAAGTCCGGTTACGCCTCTCAGATACACCATTATGCTGTAGTGTATAGGGCGGAGTCCATTGAGACAATATACCATTGTCTCTTAGGTAATCAAGAAACTCATGACTCAAGTATTCACCACCTCGATCCGATCGAAGTATTTTAATACTTTTGTCATGTTGTTTCTCTACTTCATTTCTGAACTCTTTGAACCTTTCAAAGGCTTCAGACTTGTGTTTCATCAAGAACACATACCCAAACCGTGAGTGATCATCGGTGAAGGTAATGAAGTAGCTATAGCCTCCTAATGCTTGAGTTGACATAGGTCCACATACATCAGTATGTATTAGACCTAGTAACTATCCCACTCGTTCACCTTTTCCAATAAAAGGTAACTTAGTCATCTTGCCTTTTAAGCATGATTCGCATGTATCGTATGAATCCAATTCAAACGATTCCAGAATTCCACATTTGTGTAATTCGGACATGCGTTTCTTGCTTACATGGCCAAGATGACAATGTCACATATAAGAGTCTATTTGATTATCCTTTTGAGCACGCGTGTTGCTCGCTTCGATATTGAAGATGTCACTGGATACGTCCAACCTATAAACACCATTGCTTAAAGTTCCAGTCCCATAAAGAACTCCATTCAAAGTTATGTAACAACAATTGTTACTAAAAGTCAAATGGTACCCATTTCTATTTAAACAAGAAATAGAAATGATGTTCTTTATCAACGAAGGAACATAAAAGCAATTGTCCAGTTCGAGGAATCATCTTAGAACCTTCTGCTGTTCCTTTAACTTCCTCTTAGAACCTTTCTTCGAGGAATCATCTAACAAAGACCGCCCCTCGCCATGCTTCGTAAGACTCCACTCAAAGATATTGAGCAAGCCACAGATGAACCTTCTAGCATCTCAGAGGTGAAGAGGATCTTTGATACTTCGAACCTTTCGAATCTCACTTGCTCATCAACCAACTCACAAAGATGAAGGACTGTGATATGAGCATCCATATGCTCATGCTGCTTTCGTAGCTTGGGTTCCATCGCGGCTAGCATGATGCAACTCATTTGTTCAGAATCACTCACATGTTTCTGATAGGCCAACAATTGGTCCAGAGTTGCATCGTCACTAGGACGGGCGGGAAGAGGCGCTTCGAGGACATTTGCAAGTTTTTCAACCTTGAGAACAATTCTCAAGCTTCTAAGCCAGTCCAAGAAGCTCAGCCCAGTCAATTTATTCGAATCCAAAATGGAACACAAATTCAAAGACATCATGATCAATCTTAGAAATACAAAACGAGCATATATGAGAAAATGATTTTTAAAATGCATCAATATACATTTATAAATCCCATTCATTTTTCAAATTTCAAAAAACCCCAAAATCACTTCGGGAGATTGTAGGTCCATCTCCAAATGGGCTGATATCCATCATAGTTATGAATAACCTTGGAGAGAGTCCAACAAGCCATTCATAACTATGACGGTAGGTATCATCTATACCGATTGCATATCACGTATATGCAACTATCACAATGTGCTATCAACTAATTGAATGTTCACACAGACATCGGGTTGTTAACACATTAACAAGTATGCATCATATGCATAGCACCCAACTTCACCTCCCTTTACATCGACCTTGGAGAGAGTCCAACAAGCCGATGCTCCAGGTTAAAACCAACCCATTAATCGGGAAATAGTTTTAATATGGTTAGAGCGCATTCAACCAATTAGCCCAGCTTGGAGAGAGTCCAACAACCAAAGCTAACGATTGACCTCTGACTCTTACCATATTAGTATTAAACTATTCCATGGTTTGAACATGTTCGGGTTCGAGCCGGGCTTGGAGAGAGTCCAACAACCCAAACAAGAAACGGAACTCTGGTTCTAACCATATTAATGGAAGGTGTAGGCTTTAATATTGTTTAAGGGTTTTTATGTCTCATCCTCTTTGCATGCAAATAACTATTATCTACATGGCATGGCATACATGGCATACATCTACATGTCACGACACGCATGGCATAATGTTATGCATCTAATGCAATTACATAGCATACAATTATGTCATGTATATAATTTCCTTATATGTCATAACTATTTATGGAAATAAAATATGTTTAAGATTTGATTCTCCAAATCAAATCATAATTAAATTAGGAAACAAATTTTCAAATCTAATCACATATTTTATTCATGGAATTATTTGATTAAGGAAAATCTATTTAGGAAACCAATTTCCTAAATCATTAAAACTACTTATGGAAATAAAATATTTTAAGATTTGATTTTCCAAATCAAATCATGATTAAATTAGGAAACAAATTTTCAGAATCTAATCAAATATTTTATTTATGGAAAATATCAATTTCCATAAATACTTCCAACTTTCCAAAAGTGGAAGATTTCCATAAATACTTCTAGACTTTCCAAAATTAAAAAAATTCCATAAATACTTCTAAATTTGCAAAATTAGAAAATTTCCAGAAATACATTATGACTATCGCAAAACCATTTTTACTATTATGTCGAAACACAACCTGGGCTCTGATACCACTGTTGGGTTTCCGGCACCGCGGCGTGTGTGTGTTCGATCACGTTTCGTAAACATGAACACAGCGGAAGCAATAAAAATAATAAATCTACATTTATTACAACACACACAACACACGCATGCATATTACAACAAGTGTAGACATAACTGTAAATTTAAATTTGCAATAAAAGGAAATTTATCTACGTTATACCTTTCGTATGACGTGTAGCGGGAACGACATCAACCGGAACGATCCTCGCTAGAATCGTCTCTATCCGTATCCACGCCGAGTTCCTCGGGATGACTTCGCTAAGCCACGAGCTTCGCTTTCGACGGGTTACTAGCCTCGTGTTGAAGACGACGTGATCGAGATGATCACGATCCAATCCAAATTCGATCCTAATACGACTTCTCAAAACTCGCTTCCCGAGAGGTATTTGTCACAACCAATTGATGAATCACTTCCCTCCACTAGAGGATTACCGAGATCAAATCTCGTAAGTTAGCCGCTGTCGGAGCTCTAACCGTCGTCCAAACGACGCTCCGACGAGAGGAGAAGAAGCTGTCCAAAAAACTGGACAGCTTGGTGGAGGAGTAGGCGCCGGCCAAAACAAGGAAGCCAAGTGCTCACCTTTTCACCGAGGCCTAGGAAGATCACCGGAGGGTCGCCGAGGATCACCGGCCGAAGCTTGACGCCGCAAAGAGCTGGACGGCGCGGGCTCAAGGGTTGGGCGCGGGCAATGGAGTTGGCGCCAACAAGAGGAAGAGGGTGGGCGGCAACGCTAGGGTTTTGGATTAGGGCTTAATTATCCCTTAAGCCCTTTTATAGAGAACTAATTCTCTTAATGGTTATTGGATCATAAACCATTAAAGCCCAAGCTAACCCGCCTCCATTAAGATAAGTTAAAATAAACCAAACCATGATGGTTTATTTTAAGTTAAAACGAACCAACCAACTTTTGGTTCATTCGCTTAAAATAAACCAAACCCTTTGGTTTATTCTCTCCATTGATTAGAACCAAACCATTTTGGTCCATCCATTATGTCTTCATAAGACACGGCCCATCCACGCCCATTGCATGATCAAACGATTTCATGCTCGCTTATGTTTGGTCCAACCAAACCTAGTTTCTCTCGGCCTCGAGAATCCCATTCTCAAGCTCGCTTTTAAATCTCTATTACGCTCGTTGTGCGTGTGACCAAATAGGTTCTCGGTTTATGTTGGTCGTCTATAATTAACCATTAATTATAGAACGATCATGAGTGGCACCTAGTAGTACATCATGATCCCCAATTAACCGAAAAGATCAACGGTTGATCCATAACTATTTCTCAAAACCCTTCATTTCGAATGATCCGTGCCCCATTCCCTTCACTCATCTTATACCCACTTGGTTCAGGACATGGTCTATTGTGTCAGTCCCCACTAGGCTGACTACGTCACACCTAGCCCAAGTATCATTTCCTCGTCCTACGGATTCTAGTTACTCTACATGTATCGAAGAGTACCTTACTCTAAACATGTAATACTTTTGCCAAAGACTTTAGTAACAATCCGACGAGAGGCCATGGGTATACATCTCCTCGCAAGGAGTGGTGAATCCTTTATAGGCTATTCAAACACCTTCGATCACTTCGACTTATACCCAATCATCCCGGGTCCACATCTCCTTAGAGATGTTTGCTTAAGATGTCAAAGCATAAGTCTCTATGATCAAGATGACTTGAATACCGCAAGTCAAAGGAACATCGCACTTAAGCCACAGTAAGAACTTCATTGACATATCTATATATGCAGAGAACCATATGAAGTCTTACTACGGTCACTCCAATGAACTAGTTACCATAACTAGCATCCACGATTAACTCCGGACATCACAATGTCTCCAGCCAGTGAGAATCAGCTGCTTGGATACACCAAGGAGTATACCTCGTGTTAGTCTCGACAGAATTGATGGTGTCCAACTCCATCAATTCATTGACTAGGGATAATTCCGATACATCACAATTACACATGTAGAGATACTCACTGGTTGTGATCCAATCACAAATTCTCTCATGCTGTGAATCGTATCGTGGACATTCAGTAAATGAGTTTAAGATCCAATCAAATACATGAAACATGTATACTCAAATAGTGAATCTTCATTTATCATATAAATGGTTCATACATAAGGCGATTGCCTTAGGACATCTCTCATATTTTACTAACAGAAAGGGTTCAAAGCTAAGAGTTGTAAAGCGTTCTTTACTTGTATTTCTTAGTGTATTTGTATTTCTTGTAGTATTACTGTTGTAATAGCTTGTACGAGATTTCTCCACCTCTGACGTGTCATCGAGAAGGAGTTTGAGTATTGCCATGTGCATCTCTAGAGCTCGTTGAGCTCGCCCCGTGGAGTAGGAACCCTAAGGTTCTGAACCACGTATATGCTTGCGTATTTGGTGTGCTTGTATTGTTGTTAGTATTATTCTTGTTTTATTTTTTTCGCTGCGCTAACGACAATCATAGATAAGCAACGCAAGAAGAATGAGTAAATTATGACATCCATCGTTGAGGGCTATTCACCCCCCTCTAGACGGTCGTTTCGATCCCCCAACAATGGGTAATTGGCATGGAAAGTCCACGCATGGGTCTTAGCAAAGGAAAGTCCAAGCTTGAGTCTTGGAAAATGAAAAGTCCAACATGGGTTGGCAAGGGAAGTCCAAGGGGTGATAATGGCAGTGTAAAGTTCAAGGGTGGTGTCTTGGCAGCATAAGTCCAATGGTTGGCGGCGTAAAGTCCAAGCGGTAGTCTTGGCAGTGTAAGCCCAATGTGCCTTGGCAGTATAGACCAACTTAGCATGATAATTGCTGATGGAAGCACTTGAAGGCTAGCGTATGGATGACTTGGAGGGATCCGATAGGCGCGAGGCTGATGGAGGTGGCTAGAAGGCTTAGGTCTAGGCTATGGGTGGTCTAGCAAGTATAAGGGCATCATACTTGAGGTTAAATATCATGTTTGAGGTTTGTCAGTCGACTGGGATTATGGACCAGTCGATTGGTCAAGTGTTTTGACACTTGGCAGCCGAGTCAACTTGTATCAGTCGACTAGGACTAGGACCAATCGACTGATGGGTGTCAACTGGAGTTTGACTATAGGAAATGGCCTGGTAGTCGACTGCCAGCATTGGGTAGTCAACTGATGGCTTGAGCAATCGACTGCCATGGATGGCAGTCGATTGATGGTCGATGTCACGGATATAGAAGGTTCCTGAGTCGACTGTTAGGGTTTGACAGTTGAGTGATGGCTCGATCAGTCGATTGATGTGCATGATCATCGATTAATGGTCTATCTGTTGGAACTTATTCAACGTGGCTCGGGCTATTGTGAGATAACGGCTACAGGAGCAGTCGACTGATGGTCTCGATCAATCGACTGCTAGGCGAAATCTAGCTCGAATGTAGGTTATAAAAGCAACTCATGGAGATGGATTTTTGCATCGGTTTTTAGAGCGATTTGGGGCGATTTGCTGGTGCAATTCTAGGACTCCAAGTGCATCTCAAGCAACCAAACAAGCAAGCATCCAAAAGCGCATTTGTAAAGTGTTCTTTATATGTTTTTGTGTATTGTATTTGTATTTGCTTGTTGTACTTTTATTTATTGTTGTAAACACTTGTACGAGGTTTCTCCACCTCTGACTTATTGTCGAGAAAGAGTATTTTGATTGTTAATGGTGTTTAGCATCGCTAGGGCTCATTTGAGCCCAATCCGTGGAATAGGAACCCTGAGGTTCCAAACCACGTTATATCGCTTACGTATTTTGTGTGATTGTGTATTCGTCTTCATAGTTGTATTGTATTTCATATTTCCACTGCGCTAACAAGTTTTGAAGATACGAACACGATTGGATTCCATCTACAAATGAAAATGCTATTAGTAACTGTCATTTTGTCGTGTTATTTTGGTCCTTAATATCACTGTTTTTACCTTCTCGAGTGATTAATTATTGATTATTTGCATGTTTTATGAGTTGGATATATTTTTGGACCTAATTATAAATTCTCCTAAAATTTGGACTTATATGCAAAATTTGTCTTTATTTGTAGGAGATCGAGATGAGCCATTGGACTAGACTCAAGTTGTATATAAAATATGACTTTATCTAGGGCTAGAAGGATCATTTCAAACTGGATTGATCTAGATCCTTCATCATGATCGAAGGCAATTTAATCAAGAGATTAGATCTGAGCGATATGGACCGTCCATAAAAGCAGCTTGATTCTGAGCCATCTACCTAGATCTGAAAAGATCTAGTCCATACATTTAGATCTGGACATCTTAGGTATTCATCCAGATTCGACCGATCATGATTAGCCTTTCAGATTGATCAGATCCATCCATTCAAAGTCGGAGAATTCTTAGCCATTGGATGCACAACCACTTAAGGGTTAATCAATTTAATCAAGCCCTAGCTTTAATGGACGGCTGGGATTGAAGTAGCTTTGGTTGAACGGTCGAAGTAATTGGCCTTTAAAAATCAAACATTTTCCCATTCTACACAGCTGGCACATCCCTTCTTCCCGCACGTGATTTTGCCGATGTCGTCCGCCTTCTTCCGCCGCACTCAACCATCTTCCTCGCCAGTCACCGGAGAGGAAGGGGATCCCCTCCACTCCGATGACCAGTGCCCATCCACCTACTCTACCGCTGGCAGCCAGCTTCTCCACAGCCGATTCGACCCATCTCCGTCGATTGCCGCAACAACCATCTCCGCCCATTTCACCGCCGACCAAACGGAGTGGGGATTCCCCTCCCATCAGTCCGGCCATCCACCCCATCCATTTCACTCCGGCCAACCACCTTCCTCTGACTTTTCACCCATCACAGCTCCTTCACAGCTCTGCAACGGCTAGCTTTATTTCTAGCTCAGATCAGCAGCCAATTCCAGCACATTTCTGGACAACAATTTCATTTCCAGCCAGCTGTGTTTTGATTGATTTGTTAATTTGATGAATGCTTGTAATCAGGATTCCTTCCATGTTTTAATTTGCACGTATTTGGTTTAATTTGTTGCATGCTTACATATTGTTCGGTGAAATGCTTCTTAGAGTAATTAGGTTGTAGTTGGTTAGTTTAGATTTAATTTCATGTTATGTTTTACTCTTATGTTATTCTTCATATTTAAATTCATGCACTTTCTTGTTTGAATGCTTAGTTAGGTTTCTTTTAATTTCATCGCACTCGTAGTTTAGTTAGATTAGAGCTTAATTACCTTGCATTGTCTTTCGTTTAGTAGGATTAACCTTTCAAATTCCAACCCCCCATTTACATTAGAAAACCCAAAGCAATAATTAGAAATCCTAAGTTTACTATTTTGTCGATTACACTCATTGGGAAATGATCCGGGCCATCCACTATGCTATATTAGTGTAGTTAGGGGGTTCGGTAATTAATTTTAAACGGTACCATGACAAAATACCGTGCATTATCAAATTTTGGCACCGTTGCCGGAGAGTGTAATGATGTTTAGTAGACTTAGGATTGTTTGTCTGTTTTTCTAAAAAAAAAAAATCAAAAATCAAAATTATTGTTTAGGGTTGCATTATTTTATTTCTTATATATCCATGTGTTTTGTCATATCTATTTCCTATGTATTTTGATATTATTTGTTAGTATTGCAGGAAAGAATAGGAAATTTCTTTATACATGGATCTTTATTATCAACGATTTGGAGACTTCAATCAAGCTTATTATTCAGACCAAAGTGAGCAGCAGAGTGTATTTCCTATTGAGCCTCAGAGTTACCCGTGACAATATCAAGATGTATATGATCCAGCTCTTAGATCTTATAATTATGATTGGGGAGATCCTTTAACGCAATATTATCATCCCCAGCGAATTTTAGAGAAGTATGAGTACTTTCAACCTTAACAACAGAATAGGTATGAATCATTTTCAAATACCTATAATTATGGTTGGATGGATCATTCAGGGTTCAAGTATGAAAGCACACAACAGAACATTCCTCAACCTCAATTCAACAATTCAGGGTGGACTAATCATCAAAGCTTTGATAATGGAAATAAGCAACAATAACATGATCAACCTTTTCCAGCATATCAGAGTCCAATATATCAAGACTACAATGAAGAAACCCTTGCTCCTAGTCAAGAAAATACACTAGAAAAGTTCTTGCAACTAGCAATATTGCAGCAGCAAATGAGGAATAGTCATCAGCAGCAACAAGAAAAGATACAAAATTTACAAATCTAGCTAGATCAAATTGCATCATCCATCAGTCAGATACAAGCACAAGATTCCTTTCAACCTCCATCAAAGACCATTTCTATGGATATCGACGTGCGTAGGGAGATGGATTATGGAGTGAGTGATGGGTATGTCTATGATTTAGTCACTCCATAGGACTCCTATGAATCTTTGTGTTGTGATGTTATTGCAGATACTGATGGATGTGAATTTGTAGATGAAGTTGGTGTTGTAGCAGATGAAATGGATGATGATACTAGTGACTTGGATTTATTTTGTGATGCCATTTATGCCACTGATACCAAGATATCTGCAGTGGAAGTAGGGTCAGAAAAATTAGTTGAGGATGATGTTAGTGAGTTGCCAGCTGCTCCTATTTGCAATTTTATTGTAGATGATGTTGCAGAGGAAATAGTGCCTATAAAATTTTTATGTTTAGCTATGCAACCACTCGATAAACCTGATGGAGGAGTGATGGATAGCTGGATTTTCCCCCCAGACTGGACACTCCTATTTGAGCTGAAGACTCCAAAAATTTTACTGATGAATGTCCTAACAACATATGCAATAATCTAGCCCCAAGGTTGGACACTTTTTCTGAATCGCCTCTGACCACCAGATATTACATATGATGCGGCGATCATATTGGAGGGAGCGACATGGACCCCTTCTGATGATACCATGAAAGTGCTCACCCCTATTCTGTCCATCCCACTTCCAGCGTGGATGTTAAAGCTGAATCTTCTTCAACCACCAAGAAAGGATTTCTTTCGGAGCACTCCACGGCCTGCGTGGTTACTCCTGCTAAATCTTCTTCAACCGTCAGGACCTCAGAGAAGTTTGCTCCATCTCATCTCTTTGTTGGTGCAATCGACCCAGGTCATGATTGACCGAACTCGAGTTTGACTCGAGCGATGTTTTGATGTTTGACATGAAGATTTGACATTGATGTCTGATAATGTGTTGGGAAGATTGTTGGTGCAATCGACCCGAGTCATGATTGACCGAACTCAAGTTTGACTCGAGGGGGATTTTGATGGTTGATTGGGGTTGACCATGACATGTAAAGACCAAGCATGGGTCTTGGCATAGAAAGTCCAACATAGGTTGGCAAGGGAAAGTCCAAGTCTTGAGTACTTGGTATGTAAAGTCCAAGCATGGGTCTTGGCATGGAAAGTCCAACATGGGTTGGCAAGGGAAAGTCCAAGTCTTGAGTACTTGACATGTAAAGTACAAGCATGGGTCTTGGCATAGAAAGTCCAACATGGGTTGGCAAGGGAAAGTCCAAGCTTGAGTCTTGACATTTGAGAAGTCCAAGGGGTTTGATATTGGCGGCGTAAAGTTCAAGAGTGAGTCTTGGCAGCATAAGTCCAATGGTTGGTGGCGTAAAGTCCAAGCGGGAGTCTTGGCAGTGTAAGTCCAATGTGTCTTGGCGGTGTAGACACCGTTAGCATGACATAGCCGAGGGAATCACCTGAAGGCTAGCGTATGGATGAACAAGTCATGGATGACTTGGAGGGATCCGATAGGCGCGAGGCTGACGGAGGTGGCTAGAAGACTTAGGTCTAGGCTAAGGGTGGTCTAGCAAGTATGGGGGCACCATACTTGGGTTAAAATCTCATGTTTGAGGTTGGCAGTTGACTGGCAATAAGGCCGGTTCGACTGCCGTGAGTCGACTAGAGTTCGACTGTCGGTTAAGGGCTAAAAATGCCTTGGCAGTCGACTGATGGCAGTCGACTGCCATGGATCGCAGTCGATTGTTGGACGGGGTTTTTCAGCCGCGACCACAGAACACTTTGTAGCCGACTGGACAGTCGGTTATGGACGTTAGCAATCGATTGGTGATGTCATCAGTCGACTGCCAAGAGATTCGTTGGAATTTTTTCAGTGTGGATCGAGCCATTGTCTCATGACAATAGTGTTGGCAGTCGACTGGGGCCTTATGGCAGTCGACTGCCTGGTGAAAATCCAGCCCGATGCAGGTTAAAAAGAGAAGCTCGAGGAGGATTTCGGCATTGGTTCTTTGGGAGCTTTGGTGAGGCAATTTGAAGGCGAATTGCAAGTGCATTTCAGGGTCCTTCAAGCTCATCCAAGCAACCAACAAGCAAGCACTCAAAAATCCTAGATTGTAAAGTGCTCTTTACATTTGTTTGTATTTTGCTTGTATTTTCGTGTATTGCTTTTGTAATCACTTGTACGAGGTTTCTCCACCTCCAGATTGTTCCGAGAAGGAGTTATTCTTGATTAGTGGTGTGTGGTCGCATCGCTAGAGCTCGTTGAGCTCGATCCGTGGAGTATGAACCGTTCAGTTCCGAACCACATTATATCATTATGTTTGCATGATTGTATTTGTGTTGTATTTGTTTTATTATTTCTATTTCTGCTGCGTATAACACATTTTGTAGCAAACACGAATGAATTCCATCAACGCATCGAAACGAGCTATTCACCCTCCCCCTCTAGCGGTCACTGTATCCTCTACAATTGGTATCAGAGCCCGGGGCTCTTCTACGGACTAACCGCTGGGAGAAAACCGCTAGAGGAAGAAGATGGAGTTTCAATAAACACTTGGATGAGATATCAACACGCCGGTCCCTTATTCTTTCTATGGACGAGAGGGCTTCAACCAATGGAAAGTAAGGATTGAAGATTTTTTGATGATGAAAGATTTTGAGGAGTGGTCCATTTTGATGGAAGGATTCGAATATCCAAGAGGACTAAAGGGAGGCTTCCTCAAGAAAAAGAGATGGACCGAAAAGCAACTCCAAGCCTTCGAGAAAAATGACAAGGTAATGAAATTTTTGATTGATTTAATATCTAACAATATCTTGTGTATGTTAGGTAGTTATATAGATGCCAAGGATCTATGGAGACAAGTGGCAAAGCTCCATGAAGATTCATTACCGGTCCAAGAAGAGGAGTGTTCATCGGCTCAAGAAGAGGAAGAGGCCGATGAAGTGAGTTCATCATCCTCACAAGCAAGTGAGGATTCGGAAGTTGGAGAGAAGTCAACTTCTGGATCGGTGGAAGAAGAGGTGGAAGAAGTCTCCACCTCTAGGACTGAGGGGGAGGAGAGAATTCCCACTCCGAAGCATGATCAAGAGGAAGCATCCACTTCCGGTCAAGAAGATGAACAACCTCAAGAGGCTTTCACCACGGATCTAGGTAACTCGATCATGTTAATTAAAAGTAAAAACCATATAATATGCTTTGAGTGTAGGGAATCCGGATACTACAAGTGTAAGTGTCTGAAAAGAGTAAGGAAAGCTCCACCGGCACCAAAGGTCAAGGATGTCGATCCCCCAACAATCAAAAGCAAGGAGCACATTATATGCTTCAAATGTAATCAAAGAGAGCATTATAGGAGTCAATGCCCTAGGGGGAGCAAAAAGATCCAAGAAGGAGCATCACAAGTAGGGGGAGCTAAGGCTAACCCTAAGGTACATTTTAAGTATGCATCTTCTAGTTTAAATGTCAAAAAGCATGCTAGGAATTTTAATTCTCTTGCAATTTATCATGAAAAGCATGCTAGAAACAATAAATTTTTTTGTCTAGGTGCTAAGAGTGTTAATTTTAATAATAAGGAGAAATTTGAGACTAATGTCCCTAGAAAAACCTTACCTAGGGCATCTATTAGAAAAATTGAAGACCACTTAGGTTTTAACCCCAAATGGACTAGGCATATGCCTAGGAAGAACCATGCCCAAGGATTAAATCAAAATTCAAAAATTGGGCAATTAGAAAAGGAAAATTAAGCCTTGAGGTCAAGGCTTAAGAAAATGGAAAAGACCCTTAGGAATATACAAAATCAATTTAAAGGGTCAAATGATAAAAAATCTAGGTCCAATGGTCAAAGTCAAAGACCTAAAAATCAAGAACCATCCAAGGGCAAGCTTAAGCCCAAAAAGACCTACCACAATATTCCATTTGATTATGGTACTAAAACTAGGTCTAGGAAGACCAAGGTTACTAGGGAAATCATCCCTAAGGTTAACCAAGGCATGTGCCTAGTGGCTAGGGTCTCAAGAAAATCTAGGGAAGCCACTAAGAAGGTTACAAGGGGAGTCACCCCTAAATTGAACCTAGGCAAAACCCAAATAACCAAGGCTAACAATAGAAGGGTCATTAGGAAGGTATCTAGGGAGGTCATCCCTAAGGAATACCTAGTAAACCCTAGGAGCTCAAATAGGTTTTGGGTTCCTAAGAGTGTGATATATTCACACTAGATGGGTTTAGGTGTGTCTACTTTAAATGGATGGGTAGCTAACCTAACCATAGTAAATGTGACACTTTAGGATATTTTCAAGGTTATGGGTGTCGTGGAAATAAGTATGGAGCTAAATCCTAAATGATTTTAGAATGTGCCAATATATTTTGGAATTATGAAAAATCAATCAAATTGGAACAATTTAGGTTTAGAGGTCTTAGTGTGTCATTTTGGGTTTTTGGCACACTTTGGGAACAATGGATAATATGACAAAATATACTTAATTATATCAAATGACAATTAATATTAAATTTTAGATATTGTTATACCTGTACATCTTGTTTGCCATGCCTTGTTTGCCATATAATATGCCATGACATCATATTTATTTTTAATCATTTAATATGTCATGATCATGTTTAGGATTAAGGTTAAAAAAAAAGTCGTGTTTTTAGATTATATCATATGTCATGACATCATGATCATTGACCATGCTTAATTATGTTATCATTTATGCCATAATCATTTATGTATTTAATTTGATTAAAATTGATTTAAGGACAATGGCATGACTTGAAGTCCCATCTATAAGGAAATCAAGTAGTGTTGCCTTAGAAAATGCATGAGGCTTTAGTTTAAGATAAACCAAAACCCACATCTCACATCTAACTTGACATGTATGTGTATTTATACACCCTAGATACATGTGAGATGCTAGGATATGAGTTAAGTTCAAGGTGTATAATTTTTGCATCTAGATGAACTAAAACTCATCTTATGTTATTAGTGAAGCATTGGGAAAGCTAGTGTACAAGTCATGTACATTAAGCCCAAGGAATATGATCCAATATAGGTTTTCAAAAATATTTTAAAATCCTTTTAGAAAACCTTGGTGAAGTCTATCTTTTGATAGCAATCACCATTGATGAAGTTGATACAAAGTGAGCTAAAACATTGAAGTTTTTCTTCACTTTTAAACTTTGTGTCAATTTCATTATTTTATAGGTAAAATATTTTTCACCCATTGTATTACTTATAAGTAATATATGTATGAATTTTCATGATTTTTCAAAATATGTAGAATTACTTATGTTTTTTCAAAACTCGATTTCTGAAACTGAATTTGGGCAGCTTCAATTATCAGTTGACTACCGCTTGATGGCAGTCGACTGATGAAGGACAGTTCGACTGATAACTATCAGGAGTCGATTGCCAGGCTGATTTTGGGAAAAATAAGGTTGTTTAGCCCATTTTCAGCTATGGTAAAGTTCCCTAATCACTCCTAACCCTAGGATATGCTTTGGGAAGTATTATAAAGGGTGAAAATCCATTGGATATAGATTAGGAGAGTTGTTAGGGTGATGTATCAAATTTAAGGTATAGGAAAGTTCAATGTTGAACTTTAGACCTTATTTTTGATGGTTTAGAGTTCCTATTAGCTTAGGGACTTCCCAAGGACATTGTTAGTACAATGGTCAAGGGAGAGCAAGCCTTTAGGGGGAGGTATCCATCATGGGATGATGGATGGTATTTTTCCTCTCGAGAGAGAAAAATGGGAATGTGAGATACCCAATTTGGAAATTGGGAGAGTTTGTAGGATTTTCTCTTAAGTGATATGAGACTTATCACTAGGAAGATTATAGGCATCCTAGGTATTTTTGGACCAAGGGGGAGATTGTAAGATCTCATTGGGACATGAGACATTGACCTCCTTGGAGATACCTTTTTGATCTTAGTTAAAAAGTGGGAGAATTTATGGGATTACCAATTTGGGATAATTGGTAGGAGAATTTATGGGATTACCAATTTGGGATAATTGGTAAGGAGATTTGAGTTAGTGTTCTAACTCAAAGGTATGTGGTTTTGTTAAACATCAAAAAGAGGGAGATTGTTGGTGCAATCGGCCCAGGTCACGATTGACCGAACTCGAGTTTGACTCGAGCAATGTTTTGATGTTTGACATGAAGGTTTAACATTGATGTCTAATAATGTGTTGGGAAGATTGTTGGTGCAATCGACCCGGGTCATGATTGACCGAACTCGAGTTTGACTCGAGGGGGATTTTGATGGTTGACTGGGGTTGACCATGGCATGTAAAGTCCAAGCATGGGTCTTGGCATGGAAAGTCCAACATGGGTTGGCAAGGGAAAGTCCAAGTCTTGAGTATTTGGCATGTAAAGTCCAAGCATGGGTCTTAGCATGGAAAGTCCAACATGGGTTGGCAAGGGAAAGTCCAAGTCTTGAGTACTTGACATGTAAAGTCCAAGCATGGGTCTTGGCATGGAAAGTCCAACATGGGTTGGCAAGGGAAAGTCCAAGCTTGAGTCTTGGCATTTAAGAAGTCCAAGGGGTTTGATATTGGCGGCGTAAAGTCTAAGCGGGAGTCTTGGCAACATAAGTTCAATGGTTGGCAGCGTAAAGTCTAAGCGGGAGTCTTGGCAGCGTAAGTCCAATGTGCCTTGGCGGTGTAGACATCGTTAGTATGACATAGCCGATGGAAGCACCTGAAGCTTAGTGTTGGATAAATAAGTCATGGATGACTTGGAGGGATCTGATAGGCACGAGGCTGACGGAGGTGGCTAAAAGGCTTAGGTCTAGGCTAAGGGTGGTCTAACAAGTATGGGGGCACCATACTTGCGTTAAAACCTCATGTTTGAGGTTGGAAGTCGACTAGCAATATGGCCGGTTTGACTGCCGTGAGTCGACTAGAGTTTGACTGCCGGTTAAGGGTTGAAAATGCCTTGGCAGTCGACTGATCATTGGATCGGTCGGTGATCGATCGGCTGATCCGGAGGGGTTTTTCGATCAAGCGTCCACATAGCGCCGTGAGCCGATCGGGTCGGCTACGACGTTGCGATCGAGGTGATGTCATCTGTAGACTGCCAAGAGATCTGTTGGAATTTTTCCAGCGTAGATCGAGCCATTGTCTCACAACAACAGTGTTGGCAGTCGACTGTCAGGCGGAAATCTAGCCTGATGCAGGTTAAAAAGAGGAGCTCGAGGAGGATTTCGGTATTGATTCTTTGGGAGCCTTGGTGAGGCGAATTGCAGGTGCATTTTAGGGTCCTTCAAGCTCATCTAAGCAACCAACAAGCAAGCGCTCAAAACCCTAGATTGCAAAGTGCTCTTTAGATTTTGCTTGTATTTTCATGTATTGCTTTTGTAATCACTTGTACGAGGTTTCTCCACCTCTGGATTGTTCCGAGAAGGAGTTATTCTTGATTAGTGGTGTGTGGTCGCATCGCTAGAGCTCGTTGAGCTCGATCCGTGGAGCAGGAACCATTTGGTTCCGAACCACATTATATCATTGTGTTTGCGTGATTGTATTTGTGTTGTATTTGTTTTATTATTTTTATTTCCGCTCTGTATAACACATTTTGTAGCAAACGCGAACGAATTCCATCGATGCATCGAAATGAGCTATTCACCCTCTCTCTAGCGGTCACCGTATCCTCTACACTCTTTTCTTTTTCCTTGCATATATATTTCTTTTACTTCATTTGTTTTTGTTTTAGTTGTTATGTTTCGTTTGTTGAGTTGTTGCTTTGATGGTTGTTCAAATAAATTTCCTATGCATTCCTTTATATCATCTTAGAAGTCGTGAAAGCTAGTTAGATTTGATTGTCAAATTTTGGGATTTATTGACTTGAATAGATTATTTGATTGCATGTGGTTACTACTTAGTGATGGATTCTATGTTGATAGATTGAGATGATTTTTTTTCATTCCTAGTGAGGATTGTGCATGTTTTTATTGCTTGTGTGTGGTGCACTTGTGGTCATTGTAAATCTAGAACTTGCTTTGATTCTTTCGAGACCATACAACCATAGGTTTGCATGATTACGATGAAGGCAATCTCACTTGTTTCCCTTTACTACTTTTGTTGTCACATGCTACTCAAATAATTTTCTTATCATACACCATGCTATTTTCATTATTCATTCTATTATCTTTCTATTCCTATATCATGTCATTTTTTTTTCTTTCCTTCCATTACTTTCTTCTCCATTTTTATTTTTGAATGTGGAATATTGGATGTTCCATGATGAGTATTTTGCCCCGGACGGACAAAAGTTTAAGTGTGAGGGAGAGAGTAGCTCAGAAGAATTCAGTGTAAGCATAGACAAGTCGTGCTTGATCACACAGACAAGCTATGTTTTTATTTTTATAGCTGAGCTTGATGTATTTTTTAGAGAATAGGGAAGTGTACTGCATGTCAAAAAAAAATTGTTGAAAAAAATGATGAAAAAAACGTGAAAAAAAAGAAAATTTTTTTTGGCCAAAACAATAAAGGTAATAAAAAAAATTCTTTGACATGTAGTGCAATTTTTTTTATTGTGTATGATAGTATTTTTGTGATAGACATCCCTTATTGCAACAATTGAGATATTTATTGTATATCATGTGTGGATTTGTATTGTGAAAGTGATAGGGGTTGTTTACATATTTAGTGAATTGTAAAAAGCTAGCTTGGATGAAAACTTTTGGGGCAATCCTTTCATGTACTCATCTATGTAGCATTCCAGTATTTCCATGTCTTCTTGCAATTCTTTAACTTTTTCATTTCCCACCTTTCTTTTCTTAGACACATACCATTATTTGTTTGCATTCATGTTTCCTTACATTCCTAATAAGTCTTCAATGATTATGCATCCTTATGTGTATATAGTGGTGAAGGTAGAAGAAAAGCAAGCATATGGTAGTGCATAAACCATGAGTAGCTTGAGTGAACTCCACTATTACATGCTTATGAGGGCGAGAGAAACCACCACTTACCTTGTGAGGCTTAATCATTCTTAGTCTATTCATGATGGATTGAAGTCACCATGTATGTTAACCTGTGTAAGATTTGAGTCCATAATTGCTTGAGTCTTTAAGAATTGACAATCCTAGGTAACTTTCTTTCATGATTTTCTATGTATGCTTGGGAATTGCTAGGGAAATACACTTTCAGTTTATTTTTAGTTTTCTTTACTTGCTCGGGACATGTAAGAATAAGTGTGGGGGAATTGATAACTGTCATTTTGTCATGTTATTTTGGTCCTTAATATCACTGTTTTTATCCTCTCGAGTGATTAATTATCGATTATTTGCATGTTTTATGAGTTGGATATATTTTTGGACCTAATTGTAAATTCTCCTAAAATTTGGACTTATATGCAAAATTTGTTTTAATTTGTAAGAGATCGAGATGAGCCACTGGACTAGACTCAAGTTGGATCAAATATGGCTTTATCTAGGGCTAGAAGGATGATTTGAAACTGGATTGATCTAGATCCTTCATCATGATCGAAGGCAATTTAATCAAGAGATTAGATCTGAGCGATATGGACCGTTCATGAAAGCAGCTTGATTCTGAGCCATCTACCTAGATATGGAGAGATTCGATCCATACATTTAGATCTGGACATCTTAGGTGTTCATCCAGATTCGACCGATCGTGATTAGCCTTTCAGATTGATCAGGTCCATCCATTCAAAGTAGGAGAATTCTCGACCGTTGGATGCACAACCACTTAAGGGTTAATCAATTTAATAAAGCCCTAGCTTTAACAGATGGCTGGGATTGAAGCAGTTTTGATCGGACGGTTGAAGTAATTGGCCTTTAAAAATCAAACATTTTCCCATTCTACGCAGCCGGCACATCCCTTTTTCCCGCACGCGATTTCGTCGACGCCATCCGCCTTCTTCCACCGCGCTCAACCATCTTCCTCGCCGGTCGCCGGAGAGGAAGGGGATCCCCTCCACTCCGGTGACCGGTGCCCATCCACCTCCTCTACAGCCAGCAGCCAGCTTCTCCACAGCCGATTCGACCCATCTCCGTCGATCGCCGCAGCAGCCATCTCCGCCCATTTCACCGCCGACCAAACGGAGTGGGGATTCCCCTCCGATCAGTCCGGCCAGCCACTCCATCCATTTCACTCCGGCCAGCCACCTTCCTCCGACTTTTCACCGATCACAACTCCTTCACAGCTCTGCTCTGGCCAGCTTTATTTCTAGCTCCGATCAGCAACCAATTCCAGCACATTTCCGAACAACAATTTCATTTCCAGCCAGCTGTGTTTTGATTGTTTCATTAATTTGATGAATGCTTGTAATCAGAATTCCTTCCATGTTTTAATTTGCACGTATTTGGTTTAATTTGTTGCATGCTTACATATTGTTCGGTGAAATGCTTCTTAGAGTAATTAAGTTGTAGTTGGTTAGTTTAGATTTAATTTCATGTTATGTTTTACTCTTATGTTATTATGCATATTTAAATTCATGCACTTTCTTGTTTGAATGCTTAGTTAGGTTTCTTTTAATTTCATCGCACTCGTAGTTTAGTTAGATTAGAGCTTAATTACCTTGCATTATCTTTCGTTTAGTAAGATTAACCTTTCAAATTCCAAACCCCCCATTTACATTAGAAAACCCAAAGCAATAATTAGAAATCCTAAGTTTACTATTCCATCGATTACACTCGTTGGGAAACGATCTGGGTCATCCACTATACTATATTAGTGTAATTAGGGGGTTCGGTAATTAATTTGAAATGATACCACGATAAAACACCATGCATTATCAGCTATTCACCCCCTCTAGCAACAATTAATTCCCCAACAAAGAAGACCATCTTCTTAACATATTTGCTCTGGTTAGAGACTTTTGAGTAACAATTCTGATAAGAGGCCTAGGGTATACATCTCTTTTATCAGGAGTGGTGAATTTTCTGTGGGCTATTCAAACACCTTCGATCACTTTGACTCATACCCAATCATCCCGGAGTTACACCTACTATGTATATGACTGTGAAGAAGTCAAAGTACATGACATCATGATCAAGGTGACTTGAATACCTCAAGTCTTAGGAAGATCACACTCAAGATGCAATGAGATCTTCAATGATATATAGAACCATATGAATGTAGGAATGTCGGTGAGCGCTAGAAAGGGGGGGTGAATGACGCGTCTTGTTCGCTTGATGGAATACGTTCGTGCTTGAGTCTACAATCGTTATTAGCACAGGGGAATATAGAATAAAGCAATAACAAAATATACAAGCAGACAACACACAAGAACACGCCAATATAACGTGGTTAGAACCTTAGGGTTCCTACTCCACGGGTTGAGCTCAAACGAGCTCTAGCGATGCAAACACCACTAATAACTCCTCAACAACACGTCAGAGGCGGAGAAACCTCGTACAAGGATTACAAAAAATAATACAAGAATTATACAAGTAAATATGAATGAAATACAATAAAAGAAGTAAAGAACACTTTACAAAACTTTTTTGAATGCTTGCTTGTTGATCGCCTTGGACTAGCCTTGAAGAACTGAAAAGCACCAACTATTACCCTTCAAATCACCCAAGAAAATTGCTTGTGAAAACCTTCCCATCGAGCTTCTTTTATGCCTCCACGCGATCAGGATTTCCGCCTGGCAGTCGACTGCCATAATGCCCCAGTCGACTGCCAACAGTGTTGTTGTCTCACAACGAACTTAATCCACGTCGGCATTCAAGCCAACGGATACACTGTCAATCGACTGTCATTAACCATCGATCATTGCCAACCTCGTGCCGATCGATCGACTCTAGCGTTTTGAGCACGCAGCGATCCCACTTTCGCCATCCATGGCAGTTGACTGCTAAGGCCATCAATCGACTTCCCAATGATGGCAGTCGACTGCCAAGACTTTTACCGTAGTCGAACCCCAGTCGACTCACGACAGTCGATTGATTATAATCTCAGTCGACTGCTACAAGTCGACTCAGCTGCCAAGCGTCAAATCACTTGACCAATCGATTGGTCCAAAGCCCCAGTCGACTGATAACCTCAACCATGAGGTTTAACCCTAAGTATGATGCCCTCATACTTGCTTGACCATCCTTAGCCTAGACTTAAGCCTTCTAGCCATCTCCATCAGCCTCACGCCTATCAGATCCCTCCAAGTCATCCATGACTTGTTCATCCATACGCTAGCCTTCAGGTGCTTTCATTGGCTATTGTCATGCTAAGTTGGTCTATACCGCCAAGGCACATTTTGGGTTTACATTGCCAAGACTACTGCTTGGACTTTATGCCTCCAAACCATTGGACTTATGCTGCCAAGACTCTCGCTAGGACTTTACACCACCAATATCAACCCTTGGACTTCCCTTGCCAACCCATGTTGGATTTTCCATTTGCCAAGACTCAAGCTTGGACTTTCCCTTGCCAAGCCCCATGCTTGGACTTTCAATGTCAACCCATGTTGAACTTTTCAATTGCCAAGACTCAGGCTTGGACTTTCCCTTGCCAAGACCCATTCTTGGAATTTCCATGCCAAGTACTCAAGACTTGGATTTTCCCTTGCCAAGACCCATGCTTCGACTTCTCCATTATGGTCAACCATCTTGTCAACCCATTGTCAAACTGTGAGATACCGGAAAATCAATAAATAAATAAATAAAACCCCATTTCTAATTAAGAAATTATCTTAGGAAATTTTTTAGGAATTTTTTTGGAATTAAATGGGGCTTGTACGAGATATTTACGGGGATAAGAAAAAATAGATTTTTAAAGGGCCTATTTGAAATATCAATTTTGTAGGGGTAAATGTGTTAACTTAAACTTAGGTCATTTCCTCATTCTTAACGCACGAGCCACCGTCATTTTTATTCCCAAGAGGTTCACATTCACAATAACTTCCTCTCCACCGCGCCCGACTCCACCTCACGATCCCCTTCCTCGCCGTTTCTTATTGCGACCCAAATTCCTCATGATCTCTCGCGATCTCTCCGATGTCTGCCTGCCACATCGCCGATGCTGCTTTCCCGCAATGTCGGCTGGCCTCCTTGGACATGACTCGCCCTACACCACGGCCTCGCTCGCATCGCACGCATTGTGCGTCCGTCGCCCATTTCCTCTCCGTCACTCGCATTGCCAACCCCAAGCGTCGTCGACGCCTCTGCTTCAACTCTGCCTCACATCGCCATCGCGCGCACACCGTCGTGCGCCCCGCTCGATAGCGCCGACTTGGTTGTCATCGTCACCTCGATCGATGGAGCCGCCACTGCTCTCGTCTTTTCCGCCAGGCGATTTGTCTCCGGCCACCAGGACAGTCCTGGCGCCCGACTTACCTTGAGGTTCCCTGATCTTGCGGTAGTCATCACCAACTCGGATCGACACCGACCCTTTTGCTCACTGCTGACGTTCTCTCGGTGGGAAACCCAGCAATAGGGAAGAGCACCGATTGAAGATCTACCGGGCGTGATCTGGTCGAGTGCTCACCTGGAGCAGGGGGATCGACAGCGATTTCATTGCTGCTTGATTGGGAGTTGTCTCTGCTCGATTGTTCGGGAGCTAGGTAAGTAGAATCTCTCCTTGATCTTGGAAGAAAACTATACCTAGCTGTGAATTTCTGTGGTTGAGCGTGGGTTCTTGTTGGGCAGAGATCGTGAACATCAGTTGAGCCGGTGAGCAGAGGATAGGAGGAAGAGGGCTATCGAGAGACTTCTAAGGCAGGTAAGCAGCATTTATAACATGATTTTCAAGTGTTATTCGATTGATTGTAATTATATTGGGTGGAGTCGGCTGTGTTGAATGGAGGGTGAAGGTGAGGACTATGAAGGGCTATGATGTGGTTGTGATTGAGTTTGATGTGGGTTGTACGATCGTAATTGGTAGGTTAAGTGAGCGGTGAATGGTTTAAGTATGTAGCTATTTGGGGTTTTAGCTGGTCGTGTGGTGGTAAATAGGGGTGAGGTGTGTGATCTGTGGAGTTGGTTGTGAATTGGAGGTTTGGTCATTTGAGATGGTTATGAGGTTTTGCCGACTGTGAAGGGTTGTAAATGGGCTTTGATGAAGTGGATAAAAATGGATTTGCGATGAGGATGTCAATTAGGGAGTTAGATCCCTAATTTGGTGTAACAGTAGGTTATGAAGGGGCTATAAACGGCTGTGACGGCTGTGAATGGCTGTGGATGAGTGTGTTCATGTAGGATATGATTTAATTATTGTCGTGTGCTTGGATTTGATGGTAATTATGTTATATGCAAGTTTCGATCACGAGACAGGTCCACGGGCATAAAGACAATTGTTATTCTTCATAGCAGACGGGTATCTTTGACTTATCTTCTTTTAGATATTGTCATCTTGTGATACATTGTTTACTATAGCTAATAGTAGTTTTCTATGCTTGTTAACTGCTCTAGTATGTCACTACCTAGTACGTGTTGTAGTCTTACATATGCCTATTATATTATGCTCTATCATTTTGATACTTGTCATTTGTTTATTTAGCACTAGAGTAGTGACATACCTTACATACTGGACATTGAATGAATAATGAATATAATTTGCATGTGTACATAGACTTATGTACTTAGGTTATTTGATATGGGCTCCTATTGGTACATACCATAGGTAGCCATAGATTGATAGGTGTATCGTGCATTAGTGACATGCACCATATTGCATTATTGCATGACTGGCGATCATCGACTCCTCGGTAGGAGGTGATACTACTTGGTAGTTAAACCCATCATCAGTCACATTATCTACACACACAACCACTCGTGGGTTAGTGGTATTTTAGGTGTGTGTAGTTGCTCGATCAGGGCTCCACGGTGGTCACTCAGGTGATTGGTATTGCGACATGGTAGCAGACAGGGATCTCGTGAGACGAGGTGTTGTCCCCCATATACATACATGGGGTAGGAGGGTGATACTCCACCAGTATCCTGTCCACTCGATCACATAGGTGTGGTGACAGCAGAGTGTACAGTTGTCACAACCTTACCCACTCGACCAGTACACATGACATGTCGGTGGCTAGACTGGCGTCAGGGGTGACACAGGTGATTACATCATGTGCATACGTTTTTACTATATGCATTGATTGTTGCACTTTTGGTTGTTGCATATGATTACCATGCACATACAAGAGGTATTATGTTTGTTTGTTTTGGTGATTCTACATTTATTAGTGTGGATGTATTTTATGTCAGCTTAGGTGATTCTGGTATGTACAGTTTCATGTATGTATTTCTATTGAGAAACTGTACCAGTATGATTATTATTGTTATTTATAGTTTACTATGCATGACTATTAGATATCCACTGAGTTTTACTCACTCCGTTGATATCTCTTCTATTTCTGGATGAAGCCTTCCGGAGGGTGCAGTTGCTAGTCCCCTGATCTAACGACTCCGTCATTTGGTTTTTAGGCTTCTGCATGTTTTTGTTGTCTCGAGTATTCTATGTTTCAAACTTGTAATACTTTATACTCGTGATTGTTTTGGTGGTACTTGGTTATGTTTTTGTATGGTCTCTTTGTTCGATTGATTTTGGTTATGTGTGTATGGTTGTGTATTCCGCTCAGATGGCAGAAGGGGTAAGTCTAGAAGTTTTAGACTTAGTATGTATTTTTGGTAGTTGGCCTGAGGCCCTTATGTTATATGTATTGTGGTGTTTGATGTTTCGGCCGTGTTGGCCGATGTATAGTGGGTCGTGTAGGCCCTGTATACCGGTTTCAATTGTCCGCAGTATAGGGGAGGTGCTGTCTGATTTTCGTCAGACAAGTACCCCTCTCGAGGCGTGACACAAACAATGGTCAACATCAATGTCAAACATCAAAACACTGACATCAAACCACTACTCGAGTCAAACTCGAGTCCGGTCAATCATGACCTGGGCTTATTGCACCAACAATCTCCCCTTTTTTATGTTTGACAAAAACCAATACCTTTGAGTTAGAACACTAACTCAAACCAAACCTCCCAATTTTCAAATTGGGAATTCCAAATTCTCCCATTGATTTTCCCATCAATTCTACCCTTTTTGACATACATCAAAAAGGCTCTCTCCAAGGGTGTCAATATCTCATATTCCAATGAGATCTTACAATCTCCCCCTTGGTCCAAAAACATCTAGGATTCCTTCACTCTTCCTAGTGATAAATCCCATATCACTCAAGAGAGGCAATCCTTCAACTCTCTAAAAACTCAAAATTCTCCTCCTCATGAGGAAAAATATATCCATCATTCCATGATGGATAACCTCCCCCTAAGGCTTGCTCCCCCTTGACCATTGCACTAACAATGTCTTTGGAGAGTCCCTAAGCCTATAGGAATACTAAACCATCAAAATTAAGGTTAAAAGTTCAACCTTGAACTTTCACTCACCTTAAACTTGATACACACCCAAACAACTCTCCTAATCCATATCCAATGGATTTTCACCCTTTCTAATGTTTTCCAAAGTATATCCTAGGATTAGGAGCAGTTAGGGTAACCTAACATAACTAAAATCAAGCTAAACAAATCTTGTTTATCGACGCTACTGATCGCTATATGTAAATGATCGATTTACGTGAATGCAGAAATTCAGTTTTAGAAATCAAAATTTGAAAATACATAAGTAAAAATACATATTTTGAAAAATCTTGAAAATTCATACATACATTAATTATAACAAATACAATGGGTGAAAAATATTTGAAAATTAAATTACCCATTAAATAGTGAGTTTGACATAAAGTTCAAAACCATTGAAAAGTTCAATGTTTTGGCCCTACTTTGTACCAACTCTATCAATGGTGATTACTATCAAAAGATAAACTTCACCAAGGTTTTCTAAAATGACTTTAAAATATTTTTGAAAACCTATATTGGATCATTATCAATGGGCTCAATGCACATGACTTGTACATAAGCTTTTCTCATGATTCACTTATGGTATAAGATGAGTTTGAGTTCATCTAGATGCAAAAACTATGCACCTTGAACTTAACTCATTTCCTAGCATCTCACATATGTCTAGGGTGTATCAATACACACACATGCCAATGTGATATGAGATGTGAGTTTTTTTTCATCATAATCTAAGTCCTCATGCATTTTCTAAGGCAACACTACTTGATTCCCTTATACATGAGATTTCAAGTCATGCCAATTGTCCTTAAATCAATTCTCATTAAACCTAAATGCATAAAATATGATCATGACATATAATGATAGCATAAATAAAATATGTACCAATAATCATGATGTCATGACATATGATTAAATCTAAACATACATGACATAAAAACTAACCTAAGCATAATCATGACATATTAAATAATAAAATGAAATATGATGTCATGACATGATATATGACAATCAAGGCATGACAAATAAAATATAAAGGTATAATAATACCTAAATTTTAATATTAGTTTTCATTTGTTAGGATTAATTCCATTTTTCCATATTACTACTTATCCCAAAGTGTGCCAAAAATTCAAAATGACACACTATGACCTCTAGACCTAATTTGTGCCAATTTGATCAATTTTGCATAGTTCTCAAAATATATTGTCACATCCTAAAAACTTTTAGGATTAAAAATTCAAACTTATTTCCAAGGTATCAATAACCTTGAAAATGTCCTAAAGTGCCACCTTTACCAAGGTTAGGTTAACTACCTATCCATTCAAGGTTGACACATCCTAACCCATTTAGCGTGAATCGATCACGCTCCTGGGAACCTAAAACCTATTGGAGCTCTTTGGGTTAATTAGGTATTCACTAGGAATAACTTCCCTAGATACCCTGTCATGCCCCGAGAGTATGTCGTGCCAAAAAGCAAACGGACAACATCTCCCCTATACGTGGCAACATATCTGGTTAATACAAGGCCCGTAGGCCCACAACAACAACATAATAAGCAAACATGAATACACTAAACACAACGGAAATATACTGACAGATAAACAATTACAAAGACCCAACTGTGCACTCCGGAGTGACTTTGACACAACAAGAATCATAACAGAATTCACATCAAAGACTAAATACAAACAACACATCCATATATCGTAAATACGGAAACAATAACGGGTAAAATCCCAAAACGACAATCCATAAGAATACAACAATACGGAATAAATATCCATCCGTCCGATGTGAGATAGGATCAGCTGGCAGAGCTCCAAACGTCCAAGGAAATTTTCTACCTGTTACCTGGGTGACAGGAAACCCAGGGTCCGGGGTGGTGAGTATAAACTCAAGGGTAATATGTAGAAAGTGCATGAACAACATATAGGATAACGAGATCTACAGGTATACATGTGAAGATCTACAGGTATACAGCTTGAGTCTAATAGACATACAGTCCTATCCAAATCTAATAACAAGTAACCACAGTATAGTCCTACTCAATGTATATACTAAACTGATCAACTGAACATGAAGTAATGTACCAACATACCTGACGATCTGCAACACCATAAGCTATATCATCCTGAAAAGATATACAATAACATAACTCATATAACATACAAAGTCAATCCCATACTTGACCAACACTCAGACATATGAATAGTATATAATCACATGTAATAACATCTCGGTCCATACCACACTATGACACGACGCTAATCAAATGCATACAACAGTCTGGACCAACACATATATCATGCTCAACACATAACAGTATATAATATGCAAATGACATGTATCATGATGTACAAACATATGCAGCAATCATAGTTCAATCAAATGCATCATCTCACAGGCATATGTAAAACATATATCAAATACATGCATACATATATATCAGCAATGCATATGCATGGCCATGTCTATGGACCCGTCCAACCACGACCCCAGTATGGCCAAGGTGGCACGACATGACAACTATCTCGACTCCAGCCGCCACCACTCTCGAGTGACCGAGTTGGATAGTATGAAATAGTAGCTAGCCGCCATAGAGCTATATGCTACTCACACGGGGGTCCCTGCTGCTAACCGCTCCGTCCTACCCATGAGTAGATGAGCACCGCACCCAGGACAACTGCACATCACACGACCACCGTCTATAGTGGGTGAGTGCGCTAACTACCACTCCGCACAGTGCCCAAGTGCGCATCTCCAGCTACCACCATCCATAGTGGCTGAGAACGGCACGCACAACAATGCTCTGCACTCAACCCTGCAACCACTATCCTGAGTGGCTGGGGAGACAGGATGACTAACGATTCTCTCAACCACAAGGGAGACCTAATCGCCAGCATGCATGCAATGTAATGATGTATAGCTCCATACATGTATCCTCGCCACACTCCCTATCCCACGTGGAGTCCTGGTCAACCAAAAGTCAACTATGCAAGGACTACAATCCATAAGACTCTCTCTCTATCGTATAAAGAGTCATACACATCTGACAGTCAACCATGCTAAGACCTCTAGTCAGTAGAGAGATACTATCGACCGTCCATATAACCATACACAAGCACACAATCCATAATGGATATACCATCACGCTAGGACCCCTAGTCCTTAGCCACATACTGACTACCACACACTTATCTATGCACAGACAACTAGATCCACCATAGATGCACAACTAATAAGTATACGATACAATAATCGACTCCATAATCTAATCTATCACCTAACTTTAGTGATGTAACACAGTAACCCAATCTGAGGTCACAAAGATAACCCTAACCACCTGTACTTACTAAACATCCATCAGCTAACACATAATAGGATTTATAGTTCCTATCCGTGCTAGATAATCAATGAAGTAACAACAATATATCTCAAAGGTCAAGGCAGTACAAGCATATGATTAAATAAGAGTGGATCTAAGATCAAAGTAATTGCATAAGTCCAAATTCATGCACCAGATTCAGATCAAAACTACCTGACCAGGGTAGATATTACCCACCTGATACGAAGCTCGAATAATCCTCACGGTCGTGGACCTGCACAATAATAACAAATTATGGTTAAGTACAAGTCTCCGATAATTATACGAACTAAACACTAATTCGTTCTATATTCGCATCCTTTCCTCGTCTACGAGTTAGAAACTCAAGCATCCCAATTTGATACATCCTAACCCAAACTCATAATAGATCACGACATCCACAGGATCAATTAAGGTAAATAGATCTAAACAACACTCAAAACAAGCTCACCTGATTGCACCAACTCACTGATTACAGATCCGGAACCACCATGAACAGAACAGGTAAAGAGAAAAACAGGGATTATACCCAATTTACACTTCACAGTTGCATCAACCACCGATCCATCGATAGCAACCTCATCAAATCCCATCCTTATCTCAAGCACAATTCACATCTTCAACCTCACTGGATCGATGATAGTAAAACCTCCCCAACTCATCCACCAAATAGATCACAACACATACAACAATTACCATTAATGCAACCACATTGATCTATCGGAAAACACCTTGAACAGAACAGAAAAGGAAACAAAACTTACTGGCCAAATCTTCACCAACAGGCCATACACAGAGCATCATATACTACACACATCTCGACCATAGTGATCTGGATCAACATTCCTTATCACAACAAACTCAGAAATCTCGTAATGAACAAACTGTTGACTGATCGACAACCACAATCCACTTGACATCAATGATCAACAGAAATTGAACCAATAGAAGATGAAGAGAAAGATCAAGATATACCAGCACGAAGCCACACTAGCGGTATTCCTCTCCAATCCACTCTGTTCATTGGAAATTTCTCCCACAACAGCTACCGGTCACTGCTGCCCATACCACCAAAAATCAGAGCTAAGAGGGATAGAGATTTCAGATGAAAATGGATCTCATCCGAGATCGAGAAAATGGATCACTGACCTACCTAACTCTGGCAGCGGCGATAGTGCGGCGGCAGTGAGGAACAC
Source organism: Wurfbainia villosa (assembly GCA_025175895.1). Taxonomy (NCBI): domain Eukaryota; kingdom Viridiplantae; phylum Streptophyta; class Magnoliopsida; order Zingiberales; family Zingiberaceae; genus Wurfbainia; species Wurfbainia villosa. Next base: position 7,221,590 of record CM046005.1, read on the forward strand.
AAGTAAGGGAAAGATCTCGTTCGACTCAAGGGAGAGGATCAACCACTTACCAGATTTCCATAGAACTCGCGAAGCCCCAACTCACAGTCGGTGACCTGATAGCATCACCATCGACTCCTAGCTCCCAGCGCAATCCCTCACCCGATTCAAGCCCGACAAAGCTTGGTCGACCTCTTTCCCTCAGCCAGATCTCCCACCGGAAGAAATCGCCGACAGCAGCTAAGGTTCGAAGGAGATGAGAGGCAGAGGTGAAGCGGAAATCACGAGCGAGGAGAAGAAAGTCACGATGTGGAAGAGAAGAAATCGGCAGTGGTTGATCGACGGTTCGAACTCTATAAACGTCGTTCGTTGGTTCGGTTTAAGCCAAACCAAATTAAATCCAACCGATTCAAGCCCAACCGGTTCAACCCTTAAAGCTAATCAAACCCTAAATTAAGCCCAATCAACTAATCAAACCTAACCACTAATTAAACCCAAATTAATTAAAGGGGTTAATCCAAATAATAATATTTTTTTTTTCGTATTTTACATACCCTCCTAATGACCCTCCTAGGCTTGGTAGCCTTGGTCATTGTGGTCTTGCCTAGGTTAACTCTAGGGGTGACTCCCCTTGTAACCTTCTTAGTAGCTTTCCTAAGTTTCTTCGAAATCTTAGCCACTAGGCACTTGCCATGGTCAACCTTAGGGATGACTTCCCTATAACCTTAGCTCTTCTATACCTAAGTTGTGCTCCATAATAGAATGGAACACTATGATAGGTCTCTTTGGGTTTAGGTTTGTAACCCAAACCTTTCTTGCCCTTAGGTGGACCTTGCTTCCTAGACCCGAGGTTTTGACAATTTGACCCTTTAATTAAATTTTGCATCCTCGCAAGGGTCTTTTCAAGTTTTTCAAGCCTTGACCTCAAGGCTTGGTTTTCTAACTCTAATCTTCCCAATTTAGATTTTTCATAAATCTTTTGGGAATGAGACTTCCTAGGCATATGTCTATTGTTCTTGGGATTAATGCCTAGGTGGTCTCCTACCTTCTTAATGGACTCCCTAGATAGGATTGTTTTAGGGATATTAGTCCTAAATTTCTTCTTATTTCTAAAATTGACATGTTTAGCACATAAGAAATAAAATCTATTATTTTTAGCATGCTCTTTATGAACAATAGCAAGATTACTCCTAGCATGCTTTTGCCTATTACTTAAAGAAGGTCCATTACTAAATTTTATCTTAGGGTTTGCTTTAGAAGCTCCCCCTACATTTGATGCTCCTTCTTCACCCTTGCTAGGCTTCCTCCCCCTAGGGCATTGACTTCTATAGTGCCCCTTTTGATGACATTTGAAGCAAATGACATGCTCCTTGTTCTTTTGTCTTTGGGCACCGGTTTCCTTGGTCTTTGACACTGATTGAGCCTTTTTGACCTTCTTAGGGCACTTACTCTTATAGTACCCATATTCCCTACACTCAAAATACATAATATGATTTTTATTATTTATTAATGTATTTGAGTTACCTAGGTAAATGGTGGTGGACTTTTGGACTTCTTCATCTTCTCGATCGGAGGTAAATGGTTCCTCTTGAGTTGGCTCCGACATTGAAGATGACCTAATCTCCTCGCCCTCAATCCTAGAGGTGGAGGCTTCCTCTACCTCTTCCACCTCTTTCAATCCGGATGTTGATTCCCTATCAACCTTTGAATCCTCACTTTCTTGTGAGGATAATGTACTCGCTTCTTCTTGATCTTGAAAGGATGAGCACTCCTCCTCGGACTCCTCCCCAGACTTCTCCTCTACTTCATGAGCCGTTGATGGACCTTCATGGAGCTTTGCCAATTTGCTCCAAAGCTCCTTGGCATCTTGACATTCACCTAGTATAGACAAAATATCATTAGGTATCAAACCTTCTAAAAGTTTTGTTACCTTAACTTTGGTCTTGAACTTTAGGCATTGCTCTTGGGTCCACTTCTTTAATTTGAGGACATCTCCCTTCTTATCCCTAGAGGGTTCGAAGCCATCCATGATGATGAACCAATCTTCTATGTCCATTATCAAGAATGTCTCCATTCTCTCCCTCCATGACGGAAAGTCTTCTTGATCGTATGGTGGAGGAATATTGATGGTGTACCCCAATACGTCCTTAGGTAGCTCCATTTCCTCTAGCGCTTTTGCCCCCGGATGTTAATCCGTAGAAGAGCTCCAAGCTCTAATACCAATTGTAGGAACATCAGTGAGCGCTAGAGGGAGGGGTGAATGGCATGTCTTGTTCGCTTGATGGAATACGTTCGTGCTTGAGTCTACAATCATTATTAGCGCAGCGGAATATAGAATAAAGCAATAACAAAATATACAAGCATACAACACACAAGAACACGTCGATATAATGTGGTTCGGAACCTTAGGGTTCCTACTCTACGGGTTGAGCTCAAACGAGCCCTAGCGATGCAAACACCACTAATAACTCCTTCTCGACAACACGTCGGAGACAAAGAAACCTCGTACAAGGATTACACAAGTAATACAAGAATTATACAAGCAAATATGAATGAAATACAACAAAATAAGTAAAGAACACTTTTAAAAAACTCTTTTGAATGCTTGCTTGTTGATTGCCTTGGACTAGCCTTGAAGGACTGAAAAGCACCAACTATTCCCCTTCAAATCGCCCAAGAAAATCGCTTGCAAAACCTCCCCGTCGATCTCCTTTTATGCCTCCATGCGATCTAGATTTCCGCCTGGCAATCGACTGTCATAAGGCCCCAGTCGACTACCAATAGTGTCGTTGTCTTATAACACACTTAATCCATGTCGGCATTCAAGCCAATGGATACACTGGCAATCGAATGCCATTACCCATCAGTCGACTACCAATCTCGTAGCCGACTGATCAGTCGGCTATTGAGCGTTATGAGCACCAACAGTCGACTGCCATCCATGGTAGTCGATTGCTTAAGCCATCAGTTGACTGCCCAATGCTGGTAGTCGACTGCCAAGGCCTTTACCCAGTCGAACCCCAGTCGACTAGTCATAATCCCAGTCGACTGTCAAATCACTTGACTAATCGACTGGTCCAAAGCCCCAGTAGACTAATAACCTCAACCATGAGGTTTAACCCCAAGTATGATGCCCTCATACTTGCTAGACCACCCTTATCCTAGACCTAAGCCTTCTAACCACCTCCATCAGCCTCACGCCTATCGGATCCCTCCAAGTCATCCATGACTTGTTCATCCATACGCTAACCTTCAGGTGCTTCCATCGGCTATTGTCATGCTAAGCTGGTCTATATTGCCAAGGCACATTTGGGCTTACGCTGCCAAGACTACCGCTTGGACTTTTCGCTGCCAAACCATTGGACTTATGATGCCAAGACTCCCGCTTGGACTTTACGCCGCCAATATCAACCTTTGGACTTCCCTTGCCAACCCATGTTGGACTTTTCATTTGCCAAGACTCAAGCTTGGACTTTCCCTTGCCAAGACCCATCATTGGACTTTCCATGCCAACCCATGTTGGACTTTCCAATTGCCAAGACTCAGGCTTGGACTTTCCCTTGCCAAGACCCATGCTTGGACTTTCCATGCCAAGTACTCAAGACTTGGACTTTCCCTTGCCAAGGCCCATGCTTGGACTTCTCCATTATGGTCAACCCCAAGTCAACCATCTAGTCAACCCATTATCAAACAATGGTCGACTCATTGTCAAACATCAATGTCAAACATAAAAACACTAACATCAAACCACTACTCGAGTCTGGTCAATCATGACCTGGGCCGATTGCACCAACAATCTCCCCCTTTTTGATGTTTGACAAAAACCAATACCTTTGAGTTAGAACACTAACTCAAACCAAACCTCCCAATTTTCAAATTGGGAATTCCAAATTCTCCCATTGATTTTCCAATCAATTCTTTCCCTTTTTGACATACATCAAATATGCTCTCCCCAAGGGTGTCAATGTCTCATATCCTAATGAGATCTTACAATCTCCCCCTTGGTCCAAAAACATCTAGGATGCCTTCACTCTGTTGGTGCAACAATGCTCCAAGCATTTATATATGTTTTGATGTTTGGATAATCATCTAAGTTAGGCAATATCTTGTGATCTAATTGTGAAAATGTTTTAGTGACAGGGAAGTCCAAGTATGATCTTGGCAAAGAAAGTCCAAGTATGATTTTGGCAAAGGAAGTACAAGGGATGGACTTGGCAGCATAAGACCAAGCTTGTAGTCTTGGCAGCGTAAAGTCCAAGTGAACCTTGGCAAAGGAAGTCCAAAGTAAAGTCTTGGCAGCATAAGTCCAAGCTTGTAGTCTTGGCGGCGTAAAGTCCAAGCATTTGGCAACCCAAGACATGACGAAACCGAAGGAAGCTCTTGGAAGCAAAGCGCAAAGGATGAACAAGTCGCGGACTCGGAGGGATCCTGAAGGCGCAAGGCTTAGTGAGGAGCTAGAAGGTTGAGTCTAGGTCTAGGGTATAAAATCAAGTATGAATTACTCATACTTGATAAGTATCAGTCGATCGATGTATCGAGTCGAGGAGAAACCCTAATCATCGATCATTTGCCTTGGCGAAGCGATCGATCGTGATCGATCATTGCCCGAGAATCGGTCGGTGATCGAAATATCTCCTCTGAGAATGCGGTCGCACTCATCGGCTGCCTTGATCCTTTCGGTGATCACCCCATCAGTCGACTGATGGAGGGATCAGTCGACTGATCACCTGGCCATTAGAGATTACGGCTACGAATCTCCGCGGAGATCGCGTTTCAGAAGCCGTTGGCTTCGGCGGCAGTCGACTGATGGTAAGCATCAGTCGACTGATCGAAGCCCAACGGGAAAAATAGCCCCTCTTCTATAAAAAGGGGCCATGGGGAGCTTGGTGAAGCTAGTGCTCTTGCTCCAAACTACACCTACGTGCTCACCAAGCTTTCCAAGTGTTTTTAGCAATCCAAAACCTCCTCTTCTCTAATCCTAATCTTCCATCATTGTAAAGAAGAGGAGTGCATTGTAAGATAAGGTTTCTCCACCTTGGTTCATCCAAAGGAGGTTCTAGTGAAGATTGATTAGGGCTAATCCACCTTACGGATTGCCGTGGAGTAGGAGCGTTATCTCCGAACCACGTTACATCGGGTGTTAGCTTTGTTTCTTGTTTTTGTTTGTGCTTATATTTGTATTGCTTCCGCTAACATTTTTGTAGAAAGAAAGAAAGGCTAATCACCCCCCCTCTAGCCATTCCAAGGGTCCTAACAAGTGGTATCAGAGCCCGGATAGCTTGGAAGATCTCAACATCAACCAAGACATCAATGGCTCTTCAAGAGGGATATAGCACCGCCAAGCCACCGCTCTTCGATGGGAGCCATTTTGCGTATTGGAAAGGTAGGATGAAGTACTATCTTATGAGTAATATTGAAATTTGGCATAGTATTGTAGATGACTTCGAAGAACCGGTGGATGAACATGGACATCCTATTCCAAGCAAGGATTGGACAAGAGAAATAAACAAGAAATTTGAATCAAATGCAAAGGCCGTCCTCCCCATCCAATGCAGCATCACAATGGAGCAACTCAACAAGGTGGGGCCTTTTGAATCCGCCAAGGAGCTATGGGAAAAGCTCATTGAGCTAAATGAAGGTTCCAAGGAATCAAAGAGGGCCAAGAAGGACCTATTAGTTGGACAACTTCAAGCCTTCCAAATGAAGATGCATGAAACCATAAGTCAAATGCATGGAAGGTTCAAGGAAATTGTGAACGGACTCCATATCATAGGTGAGCGAGTTGACAACCGGGATTCGGTAAGGTATATTTTACAAGCATTTCCTAGAAATTCTTTATGGACTTCTATAGTTGATGCCATTAAGGTAACTAGGGATCTTTCGCAAATTAAAATTGATGAACTATTTTGTGAGTTCGAATTACATGAGAAAACTAACATGTCCTCTAAGGAAAAGGGTTTAGCTCTATTTGTTGAGAAGAAAGAAAAGAAGAAGGAAAGAAAAGAAGCATCATCATCATCCGAGTCTGAGAATGAGTCAAGTAGTGATGAAGACTCATCTAGTGAAATGGCAAATTTTGTCAAGAAGCTTTATAGAAGGTCAAAAGAGTTCAAGAATAGAGAAGCAAGGAAGGGGTCTCATTCCTCAAAAGGTAAATTTAGTGGTAATTCAAGTTTTAGTAATAATGTGATTTGTCATGCTTGCAACAAGAAGGGACACATAAAGCCGAATTGCCCGGAGCTAAAGAAGAAGGAGGAAAAAGAAAAGAAAAAGAAGGACAAAAAGGAGAAGAAGAAGAAGGAGGCTATGGTGGCTCAAACCACATGGGACACACCAAGCGTTGAAGACTCTTCCTCCGATGATGAGCTTTGCCACATTACACGCCATGTGGCACTCATGGCATTAGAAGATGATTCCGGCACATCAAGCCAAGAAGACTCTTCAAGTGATGAATCGTCATCTAGTGACGATGAGGTAATGAATTCTCCCAAGATTAAGCTTCTTTATAAATCAATTGCCGATCTTAAAGAAGCTCTAGATAAGTCAAAATCTAAGGTTAAGAGCATGAAGGTAGAACTAAAGGCCATTAGGGATGAAAAGCTTTCACATATTGACTCTTGCATGCTTAAGGAAGAAAATGACAAACTTAAGGATGAGGTTAGTGAATTGAAAGCATGTTTAGAAAAATTTTCAAATGGATCAAAGTGTCTTGATATGATTCTTAGTAGGCAAAGAGCGGTTTATAACAAGGCCGGTTTAGGATATAAGCCAAAAGAAAAAGAAGTTGCTTATATTTCATTAATAAATAGGAAAGCAACCATTAAGGGAAAAGTTAAGAAAGCATGGGTACCTAAGAAGTTTTTACTTAATGTTACCGGTCCGAATGTTTGGGTACCAAAAGCTTATGTTTTTCATGTGATTTAGGTAGGAGAGCGAGGTATGTGGATTGTGGATAGCGGTTGCTCAACACATATGACCGGGGATGTGAGCAAGTTCTCCACAATTAAATATGTGAAGAAGGGAGCGGTGTCCTTTGGGAATAGTGGAAAACTCAAGATATTAGGTAGAGGTACAATTGAGGTATCCCCCAAGATTGTCATTCACAAAGTTTTACTAGTTGAAAATATGAAATTCAATTTATTAAGTGTTAGTCAACTTTGTGATGCAAACTATCATGTCTCCTTTGAATCCTCTAAATGCATGATTAGACACAAGGAATTAATTGATTGCATGTTAGTTGGATATAGGAAATCAAATATCTATTATGTTGATCTTTCATATGCTTCTAACATTTCTACTAAGTGTTTTGTTGCAAAAGAAGAGGAAAGTTGGCTATGACATAGAAGATTGGGGCACATCAACATGAAAAACATAGCCAAGGTAGCCATGATGGAGTTGGTCAAAGGGCTACCAAAGATCAAGTATGTCAAGAACAAATTGTGTGATGCATGCCAAGAAGGAAAACAAACAAAGGCATCACACAAAGGTAAAACCCTAACCAATACCTCTTTACCATTAGAATTATTGCATCTTGACTTATTTGATTGCCATAGTACTCCATCTTTAAATGGTAATAAATATTGTTTGGTTATAGTAGATGATTTTTCTAGGTATACTTGGGTCTATTTTATGAAACATAAGGATGATACCTTAGAAATAATCATAGGATTTAGTAAAAGGGTTGAAAATGAAAAGAGTCTCAAAATCAACTGGATCCGTAGTGATCATGGTGGTGAATTTGAAAACCTAAAATTTTCACAATTTTGTTTAGAGCAAGGGTACAAGCATGAGTTCTCTTGTCCTAGAACACCCCAACAAAATGGGGTGGTGGAAAGAAGAAATCGTGCCCTACAAGAGGCGACTAGGACTATGCTTAATGCATATTCTCTACCTAGCTACTTGTGGGCAGAAGCGGTTAATACCGCTTGCTATATCCAAAATAGGGTTCAAATCCATAGGTTTTTAGAAAAAACACCATTTGAATTATGGAATGGGACTATACTCACAATTCATTATTTCAAAGTCTTTGGATGTAAAGTTTATATTCTAAACACCAAAGATAACTTAGGAAAATTTGAATCAAAAGCGGATGAGGGAATCCTAGTTGGATACTCATCCACAAGTAGAGGGTATAGAGTCTACAATAAGAGAACCAAAGGGATTGAGGAGTCTTCCAATGTTCAATTTGATGAAACTACTAGTACCTACCCTAGAAAGTCCTCCATTGATAAGGATATTAATGACAATAATCAAGACATTACCCAAAAACTTCAAAATTTGACCATTAGGGGTAATGATCAAGGGGGAGGAAGAGGAGACTCCGATGATGAAAGAAGGGTGGAAGATAACAATGATCAAATTGAAACCCCTTCTAGAAACCTAAGAATTCATCAAGATCATCCACTTGATCAAGTAGTAGGAGATCTATCTCAAGGAGTAAGAACTAGGTCATTTCATAGACCTCCTACTAGTCAAGTTGCTCTTATCTCACAAATTGAGCCCAAATCGATCAATGATGCATTACATGATCCGGATTGGATTTTGGCAATGCAAGATGAATTGGCTCAATTTGAGAGAAGTCAAGTGTGGGAATTAGTACCTAGACCCAATGATAGCACCATAATTACTACAAGATGGGTCTTTAGGAATAAGCTAGATGATCAAGGAAACATCACTAGAAATAAGGCTAGGTTGGTTTCTAGGGGATTCAATCAAGTTGAGGGGCTTGACTATGATGAGACTTATGCCCCGGTTGCGAGGTTAGAATCTATTAGGATTCTCTTAGGGTATGCTTCCTACATGGGATTTAAACTTTACCAAATGGATGTTAAATCGGCATTCTTAAATGGTTATATTAAGGAGGAAGTATATGTAGAGCAACCACTACACCAAAAAATCGAATAGACAACGGTGAAAAACCGTTGTCTATTAGCCAAAAAATCTGTTGTTAATCGACCCGTTGTGAAAAGGGGGTCGGTCAAAGACAACGGTGAAAAACCGTTGTAGATTTAAGGAAAGACAACGGTGAAAAACCGTTGTCTATTAGAAAAAAAACCGTGGTAAATCGACCCGTTGTGAAAAGTGGTTTGGTCAAAGACAACGGTGAAAAACCGTTGTCTTTTCAAAGATAAGACAACGGTTTTTAACCGTTGTCTTTGACCAAACCACTATTTACAACGGGTCGATTTACCACGGTTTTTTTTCTAATAGACAACGGTTTTTCACCGTTGTCTTTCCTTAAATCTACAACCGTTTTTCACCGTTGTCGACCCCCAATTTACCACGGTAACTTTTGCTCATAGACAACGTTTTTTCAGCGTTGTCATTTCTCAACACATATATACACATAATAAAGCGTTGTAGATGTTGCATTTTTAATATAAATCATACAACATCAATAAGAATTATAGAAAACACATATATACACTCCACTTGTAGCAATGTAAAATACAAGGTCACATTACATTTTAAACGATCACTTTTACCGATATATATGAAAAAGTACTGTGGCAAAACAACTACACATCATATGCACCAAAAGTATTTGCATAGCAAAACACTTATAGAATGTAACCAAAAGATGTATGTACAAATCTCTCCTAATCATCGATATGTAATCTTGTATGCAATCAGCCCTCGAGCGTACTTTCATCAATTTCCTTTGCACCTATCACGAATTTATGAATCGCATGTGAAAAAATGAAAATGTAATTAAACGCTATGGTATCAATAATAAAATTTGAAAAAATATCTAATATTACTATTGATCGTAGGGAAGACTTGTCAAAGGTTGCGGCGCCTTCAATTATCTCTCTCATATATCGTAAAACCAAATACGCATTGAGCTCCATCCAGGTTGAAGGAACTGTGATGGAAAAAAACATCATCTAGCAATGCGGAAGAAACACAGAAAGATCAAAATGAGATCGTTCATTGCCAATTTGATTAGTACAAATGTTTAACATGAAACGCTATGTTTAACAGGAAGAAGAAGCTAAAATTGCATTACGGGAAGAGCGAAAGCATGGGCTTCTAAATTGGTTCAAATCACGGGTATAGATCAATCAGTATATGCGTCTTGCTAGTATTTTTTTTTGCTTATCGAAGAAGGTTGTTTTTTACTAGTGACTTTTGCAACTTTCTTTGTAGTATTGTTGTAACATTTAGAATGAAAGAAGATTTTGGGTCCGACTTTTGATTCTTTTACTCACAATAAGAAATAGGAATATTGTTCTTAGAAAAAAGGGAAAACACTCAATATGCAAGATTGAAAAAAGTTGATAGAATGCCATAAATCATACTAATGGAAGATGAATTTCATATCATGATAGTACATGCATTGCCTTATCATTATGCATGCTTTAAGATACGAATAAATATTTGACTTTAAATTGCTAACTTTATATCCATAGGATGATAGGAGCAAAAATCCTTTTGAGACATTCCTCACAACTATCTCGTGCAATCTACTTCATCATCATTGGAAAATTTATGCCTGTTGGATTGCATTTTTTGATGTGGTTACATTTGTTTGACACATGTTATCTTTGAGCTCCAACAATTAAGAGCGATAGTGAGAAAATTGCAAATTAGAAGGGTAATACGATGCTCGCGAGCAATTGAGCACTGCTGTCATTTTGCTCGAGGAATCAAGATCGTAGCCAATTGAGCACAATGTCAATTTGCTCGAACACAATGTCGATTGGCAAAACACTCCGAATAGATTGGAGTAAGTAGCCCGATCGAGCACAATGTCAATTTAGCCATAAGAAGCGGATCAAAGGCAAAACAAAATGTCGGGAGGAGGTCGATTAGGTTATGCTTAACAAAAATAAGGAATTTGTAGATCTAACTCAAACTAATTTGATACCCACCTCATTAATTCGAGAATAGATCCGAGTTATCGAATATTATCAAAATGTCACTAAATAATTCACAAATAACTTGATTATATAAATGTCACTAAATAACAAATAACTTGATTATATAAATGTCACTAAATAATTCAAATTATATAAACTTCCCACGATGTAAAACATACCTTGATTATTGCCCACAAAGGGTGTTTCTTCCGTGCTTGCCAATATCATGTTGAACAATTTCAAGGCCCTTCATAAAATCAAAAAAAATTATAGACTTTTAGTGCATATAGTATATATAAAAAAATTATAATAAATATTGACAATATTTTGCTACTAAAACTTACATCTTCACAACATTCTTCCAAGTCTCATCACGATTACTGGTCGAGAGGATCCAATAACGAAACAACCTCTTTGTGAGGATCGATGATAAAAATCAATGGAAACTACATATATACACAATAGTAATGCATGTAATTAAGCAAGTGTTTATCAAAGTAAAAAATTAGCATTCCACCTCTATTTTACACACCTATGTTAATGGAACCAAAACTAGTGGTTTGGTGGTGTGCCATTCAACCTAGCCGCCAAACCAAGGGCCCTCTTATCAATGATGTGAAATGACACCCAACAACATATGGATCCACAAATCTAAACCTCTCCAGCTTATCTTCCTCCTTCATCTTTTTATATAAATGCCTACCATTTAAACATACAACAAAATGCATAAGACCAAGATAAATAAAACTCATAAATCAATAGTCAAAGTGTTAGTACATGAAAACAATATCGTACCATATGTACACAACTATGCAATTGTATGAAATTGGTGCCAAGTAGAAAGGAATGATGTCTTGAAGGCAAACAGCCGAACTTACCACCAAATACATCATACTCCAACATAAATTTCATAGGCGGTGATCATGAAGAGCACGCTTGCAATAACAATACAATGACCATAGTGATCTAGGCATATCGATGATCGCCGTTAATGATTGCACATTTGGTGATTCTGCAATCGATGCTTCCTTTTGCCACGATCAGTTTTCCTTGACCTTCTAGTTTATGAAAACATATACTTGTTAGGCGGTTGTATAGCTAAATTTAAATAGATTGTAGCATTTACCAAGACTCTTGTGTTTGCATCAAGTGTCCGGGCCAAGCTACATGTGATCCGATAGCATCACCAATGCTTTGACACAGTGTTGGAATTGGCAAAGGGCGGTTTCATCCAATGCTTCATCAACCATTCTGAAACAATGGTTTGTATGCTTACTTGGATCACCATTAAGATGCTCATCATCTCCCCAATATTAACAATTGTACCAAAAGCTACATGGATGCGATTCCACACTCAATGCAACTAATTGACCCTTGTAAGACAAAACATAATGCTTGTATAAAAATAAATGTATTTAAATTGGACAATTTCAATGATATCATTAAAGATTAAAGATACTTAAAGGCTCGACCTCGTTAATAAACTCCACATCGGCATCACTTTATGCGCTTTCATCTCATTTGATAGACCATGATCATAGTTAAACTCATTTTCTGCAAGGTTTGAGGAATCTTCACACTACAACTTCCCTTCTCATCATTCTCAATCTCGCATTTGCCATTTTTGAAAACCATTGCTTCTAACTTGTTTATCCGATCCTCCTGCTCTAAAATTTTTTTATGTTGCTCCAACAACATATTTTGTTGATCATTAAATCTGACTTCTTTGACGTGAGACCCCCATTTTGACAAGCCAAAGTATGTACTTGGAGTGACGTAAGCTCCAACTGCCCTTATATGCCCACCATGTTCCTTAGATTCAAGTGCAACTGTTAGAATGTCTTGTGTCGGTTCACCAAGCATTAACTTTCCCTCCCTCTTTTGTAAGATACCATCATCCTGCAATGCACAAAAACATATATTGACTAATATCTGGATGGGAACCATGAACAGAACAAGCCAAAATCTAAACCATTTACTTACAATTTTGAGGTTGTTGCCTTCAGATCACCAACAAACTCCCTTCTTTATTAGTCGGCCTTTCTTCCAAAGGATAGCTCGGTTGATTTCATTATCGAGATAATTCATCCTTCTAATAACAATAACAAATGAATCAATATTATTTAAATACCTGTTCGTTAAGGTATAAAATTTATTGTAAGTGATAATTAAACATTACTTACTATCTCTTCAGCTAGGCGTGCATATCCTTTGCGAGAAAGTCGATGGGGGTATTTGTTTTGGGCTCTCCTTTCCTGTTGTTTCTCACTTAGTTCCTTAAAAAATAAACAAGACAACAATGCATTACCAATAACAATATTCTATTAAGAGTTAATTATTTGAGACATGAGATTTAAAAATCTTACTTTAAATTCATTAGACAAACGACTTATCACGAACTTGCTCCATATGTCTGTTGGAATATTTGATCCTGGAGGTGGCATATGCAACTTCTCTGGATTTTTGCAATTGGGATAAATATAGTTTTGCGTGAGACTGCTTTTCCATTGCCGCCACTTATCATTTGCCGAGGTCAAACATCCCTTTTCCAAGCAACATCAACCTTGTACGCCAACTACAAATCCATAAAAATTTAATAAACATCAAATGTTAATAAACACAAACAAAAGTATTAGTTTATATTTGAAGAATAAAAGTATGGTCATTTATATTTACATTCTGACTTCCCACACACGCTCCTTGATGTCAATAGGAACATGCTTCCAAGTATTGTAAGTTATTGGTACTTTCTCTCGAACAATCGCCAAGTGAACTTTGCATTTTAGCGCATTTTCCCCAATAGGTTTGTCCCCGATTATTGAATTCAACTTTGATATAATGCCCTTATTCCTTAGCCTTGAAATCATCCCATATGTGTAGGACCTCTACTCATTTTGTTTGATTGGGTGGCGATGGAATCTGTAAACAACATTTTCCTCGATAATAAATCAGCGCCAATTTTTTCCTTACCCTTGTCAAGGTTTCTACCTCCTCGTTTGCTTTGATTTTTGTCATAGAGTTGACAACCTATTAATCACAAAATCGCACTTTGCAAATATAAGGTAAATATCATAAATTCTGATGGAGATAACAATAAATATTAAACTTGCAACTTCACATCTTGTGTGAGTTGACAACAAAAATTGACTTTAGATTAATATAATCTACAATAAGCAAGTTTTTTCCAACAGAATATAATCATGTTGCGATCCACACGAGTGAGATTGCTAAAATATGTGCAACTATTAAGAAAAACAAATAACAAGTAAGCAACATAAAGTTGAAATTCTTACAATCTCTGTAAGGGTTGATAAATTTGGAGGTAAATGACTATCACAAAGAATAAAACTGGCATTTCATTATTGTGTTGCAAAATTATCTGACATATAAAGCAGTATCATTTACCAAACCAGATTTAATGCCGGTGTGGTAAACCATCATCAAAATTATGGGATAAAGAGTATCATTTACAGATAACAGATAATAGATAAAGCGATTATCATCTACCAAAAGCGAAATAATCGAGTGACAAATAAAATAAAGCAATCCCATAAGATATAGCAAATTTATGGGAAAAAATATAATTCCAAAGGTGACACAAAGACAAACCAAAACATTAACGTAGGATTTAAATTTAAATATAATTTCCACACTAAGGTAAAACATCATCAACCCAAGATCCGTCACAATCTTCACGCATGCATGGTGGTTCATTGTCATCTAATTCGTCAACATCCATTATTGGGAGCCCTCGGAAAAAACATTGATAGTTTGTTACAGTTTCTTCGAAATTATCACCAATAATATTTTCAAAGTAGTCTCTACTAGGAGTTGCAAGTGCAACAGACCATGTGGGATCTTCAAGGTCTTCAAGGTAAAAAACTTGTTTCGCTTGACTACCTAAGATGAATGAATCAGATTTAAACCCTATCCTTTTGAGGTTTACTAATGTGAAACCATGTTCATCTACTTTAATACCACCATTGTTATCAACCCAACTACATTTAAACACTGGAATTCGATAGAGATGGTAATCGAGCTCCCATATTTCATCAATAACGCCATAGAATACCATGTCTGACACAATTGGATTCCTATCCTTTGCGCTAGAAAGTTGCATAGTCTTTGCAACTAAGCTTACTCTAGAATTTTGCACTACCCGCACGTCATCACGCTCTTTTGTGTGATAAGTAACCCCAGCAATTAAATATGCAGAATACTTGAATACTCGCGTGCTAGGTCCATGCGCCAACCACTTTAATTGTTCATAGATTTGATGTGTCGAATGGTGAATTGCATTTGCAACCTATAAATTGCACAAAAGTTGATTTATATATTAATCTTCATAAATTATAAATACCCCATTAATTTGCATGTAACTTACGTTATCACGCAACCACGGAATAAAAGTCCGATTGTGCTCATCTTGTAACCACTTTTTGACTTTGCTTTACGATGAAATGTTGCCTTCAAATGAGCCATGTGTTTCTTTGTTGAAGAAACGATTAGATACTATAATTTAATGTCGCATTTGAAAGTACCAATGAGTTGGAGAAATTACTCGATATATGGCTCTATCTCATCATTATTTTCTAATACATGACAATGTGCTTGCTCCCACTCCTCATGATTGGTGGAGGCGCTCGATCTCGTGATAAAGGTCAGTAAACTCAATTGACGATTCCTTGTTGGGATGCCAGCGGTGTGCACATTAAGCAGTAGTCTGAGCAAAATTCTAGAGCCTCCTCAGCAATATAACATTCGGCTATACAACCTTCGGGTCGATTGCGGTTTCGCACATAACCTTTCAATGTTTTCATGAATCTTTCAAATGGGTACATCCATCTATACCAAACTGGTCCACACAATTTAACCTCACGTACGAGGTGAACAGTCAAATGGAGCATGACATCAAAAAATGAAGGAGGAAAATATTTTTCAAGTAAGCACAATGTTGTCACAATATCTCTTTGCATATCATCTAACTTCGAGACATCTATCACTTTGCTACACAACCTGTTGAAGAAAAAGCACAATCGAGTGATAGTATATCTAACATGTTTGGGTAAGACACCACGAATGGCAACTGGAAGTAACTGTTGCATCAAAGTGTGACAATCGTGTGATTTCATACCAAAAAGTTGCAATTCCTTCATTGATACAAGGCTTCTAATATTGGATGAATAACCTGTAGGAACCTTCATTCCCAACAAGGAGCTACAAAATTTCCTTTTCTCATCTTTACTTAATGTATAACATGCCGCTGGCAAAAAAGTTTTCTTTTTCCCCTCCTTTGGTGCCAATTCCAACCTGACATTCATATCCACAAGGTCTAGGCGTGCTGCTAATCCATCTTTTGTTTTCCCTGGAATGCCAAGTAATGTGCCGACCAGGCTTTCACATATATTTTTCTCGATGTGCATCACATCAAGAACATGTCGGACATGTAGATGCTCCCAATACGCAAGTTCGAAGAATATTGATTTCTTCTTCCAATATGGATGACTACCATCCTCTGATGCTTGAAGTTTTCTGTTCATTTTTCCCCAACGACAATTAATTTTATTAACTGTTTTGGAAATATCACGACCACTCAATGGTCTCGGTGCAATGTTAAAGTCTTGCTTTCCATCAAATGCTTTCTTTTGCCTTCGATAAGGATGGTTCTCAGGAAGAAACCTTCTATGGCCTATGAATGACATTTTTCTACTATGTTTCAATCTTTTTGCACATGTGTTTTCACCACAGATAGGACATGCATTATATCCTTTCACGCGACATCCAGAAAGGTTTCCATATGCCGGAAAGTCATTAATTGTCCATAATAAGACTGCCTTAAGGGTGAATCTTTCTTGGCGATATGCATCATATGCTTCAATACCTTCTTCCCATAAATGCTTTAAGTCATCAATCAAAGGTGCTAGGTAAACATCAATATCATTCCCTGGTTGTTTAGGACCCGATATTAATAAAGTAAGCATCATAAATTTTCTCGTCATACACAAAAATGGAGGAAGATTGTAAGTGATCAACAGAACTGGCCAACAACTATACGTAGAACTCATCAATCTATGTGGATTTATTCCATCTGCCGATATGGCCAATCTCAAATTTCTTGGCTCATAAGAAAAATCTGGCCACTTATGGTACTACCTTCCAATTGGGTGAATCTGTTTGGATGGCGCAAATAACCATCACAAGTTCTACTATCGATGCGTTAACACCTTAGAGGTTTCTTGGTTTCTAAACAATTTTCGAAATCTTGGAATAGGTGGAAAGTACCATAGGACCTTTGCAGGAACTCCTTCATTTACTTTTGAATTCTTGCATATCTTCCATCTTGAAAACCCACAAGTAGGACAATTGATACAATGTATTCCTTCCGAGATATAAGATACAATCATTAGGACATGCATGGATTTTTTCATATTCCATACCCAATACAGCCAAGGATTTCTTGGCAGCATACACTGATAAAGGCAAGTCATTACCAGCTGGAAGCATTTCTCCCAACAAAGAAAGAATGTCTGTGAATCCTTTATCGCTCCAACTATATTTGGCTTTCAAGTTGTACAATTTAACAATGGCAGATAACTTTGTAAATTTTGTACATCCAGGATATAAAGGTTTCTCAACATCATGGAGTAGGTTATTGAATGTAGTTGGATTCTCATCATATTCATATGTCGCATTTACCATATCTACAAGCTTCTCATCAAAGAAATTCTGTTCACCTTGTTGGCCTTGTTCACTATCATTCATTAAGTTGGTAAATGAGGGTTTTTCTCCATGCCATATCCACACTACATATGTTAAATCAATACCATTACTTCTTAAATGAGCCCTTGTGACATCAATACTGTTCCTTCTTAGGTTACCACACATGGCACATGGACAAGATATTGCATTAGAATCGCGAATTTTGCAAATTGCAAGAAGGACTCTACTCCATCGCATACTCAGGTGATAATCTATCCTTGAACATCCATTCTTTGTCCATTCTAGTGCATAAAAACATTAATTGACAATTAAATAAACCTTCATAATACTTAACACCACTAGATCATTAATAAAGCGTGAGATGCTTCAATGTATCAAACTTATATTTCGGGATAAGAAGGTAATATGAAGTAACTTAAATTTGTATATGATCTAGTCACCTAAGCTAAAGTTAGAAAGTACAAACAAAGCAATTGCTCGTTGAATAAAATATAAGCAGTACATTTTATATTATAGAAAATACCGAGAGAATGGCTTCTAGAATAGATAAATCGATGTACAAACGATGATATAAGGTGAATAATCTTCATGAAGAATAAGGTTGGAACATAACCGGATTTTACGTATGCGCAGATCTGCGGATTATACGTGGTTCAATGGATATAAACAATCCAACTCAAACCTTCTTAACCAATAAAGGTTTGAAGGCACAACATGATAACCCTAAAACAAGAGTTTATAAACTGTTGGGGCGGAATCGGGATCTTTGAGCGATGGGCCGAAGGCCGACGGACGAGGTCGGAGTCGAGCAATGGCGGAAAAAGGAAGAGAACGAGCAGAGGCGACCAACCGTGAGAATGCAGTGAAGAAGATGGGATGGACGAGCGGAGGAGAACGGGAGGTTTTTGGGAAGTAGGAACCGCGAAGATTTTGCGGAAAGTAAGAACGCGGAGAAGTTTAGGGAAGATTTATTTAACCTAAATATATATAACAACTTTTAAAAATAAAATTTGTTGTAATATATTGTTTAAAAAATATATATAGACTTTTAAATATATTGTTGTAAAGCGTATATATTTATAATTTTTTTAAAAAAAACTTATTTCCAATAATTAAAAAAAAATAGTATTAATAATTAAAAAAAGAATTTCACCGTTGTTTTATAATAATAAAATAGTATTAATAGTATTATAAACTTTTAAAATTTTATTAACAACGGTTTAAAACCGTTGTAATATTATCACAACGACAACAAAAAAACCCTCATTCACAACGGTTGATTGCACCGTTGTCCCAACTGTTGTTAATATAAAAAAAAAATCTTAAAGACAACAGTTTTGGAAAACCGTTGTAAAATGTGTTGTTGATTTAAAAAAAAATATGCTCAACGACAACGGATACTGTAAAACCGTTGTCGTTTGGGTTATGTGGCCGCTCAAAGACAACGGTTTTGTCAAAAACCGTTGTCTTTTAACAAAAAGACAACGGTTTCTCCTAAAACCGTTGTCTTTGTGGTGTTGTCTTATGTCATTTTTGTTGTAGTGAACCACCCGGATTTGAGAACATAGATTATCCAAATCATGTATGTAAGCTTAGGAAAGCATTATATGGGTTAAAGCAAGCTCCCCAGGCATGGTATGAAAGATTGTCATCGTTCTTAATTTCTAAGGATTTTAGAAGAGGTCAAGTAGATCAAACCTTGTTTATAAAGTCAACATTAAAAGATATATTCATAGCCCAAGTATATGTTGATGATATCATTTTTGGGTCAACAAATGATGATCTTCTTCAAGACTTTATAAAAAATATGGAAAATGAATTTGAAATGAGTTTGGTTGGAGAGCTTACCTTTTTCCTAGGCTTACAAGTCAAACAAACCAATGAGGGTATTCATATTTATCAAACCAAATATGCAAATGAAATGATCAAGAAATTTGGTTTGGAAAATGCCAAAATTGTAACCACTCCTATGGCCACTAGCACTAGAATAGATAGTGATCATGAAGGTAAATCAATTGATCTTAAACTATATAGGAGTATGATTGGTAGCTTACTATACCTAACCGCTAGTAGACCCGACATTTTATTTGCGGTAGGTATGTGTGCAAGATACCAATCTTGTGCCAAAGAATCACATTTGGTAGCCATCAAAAGAATATTAAGATATATTAAAGACACCCTAAATGTAGGACTTTGGTATCCTAGGACTAAGTCATTTGAACTGCTTGGTTATACCGATTAGATTATTATAGGGTGCAAATTGGATAGGAAGAGTACTAGTGGTGGATGCCAATTTCTTGGGTCCTCCCTAGTTAGTTGGAGTAGTAGGAAGCAACATTGTGTTGCTTTATCAACCACCGAAGCCGAATATGTGGCTATGGGTGGTTGTGTAGCTCAATTACTTTGGATGAGACATACTCTTGTGGACTATGAGCTACACTACTCTAACATTAAAGTTTATTGTGATAATGTGAGTACCATCAACTTGACCAAAAATCTGGTACATCACTCTCGAACCAAGCACATTGAAGTGAAACATCACTTCATAAGAGATCATGTGGCAAGAGGGGATATTGAACTTAATTATGTAGAATCTAAGTCCAACCTTGCCGATATCTTCACCAAAGCTCTTCCCGAAGCTGAATTTTCATCATTAAGGAGAGAGCTTGGTATGTGCTTTGTAGAGTAAAATTCTAGATTTGCATGATCCTATACTTATATAGCTTCTTTAATACCTTGATGCATCTCACAAAAGCCTTAAGAAACCTTGATTTTTGTATTGAAATACTTAGAAACATGTGAGATGATAGGGAAGGTGTACTTGACTCATCATGCTTGTTATGATGCATTACTATGAGCCAATACTACACCTAGAGACATGAATACCTTATGGACCAATCATTGGGAAGGCTTGTATTCAAGTAATGAATACATAGCTCAAAGAACATGGTTGGAAATTCCAAATAATATATATTTTAAACTATGTTCATCATATTTTGACAAACAGTTTTCAATTGGAACACAAAAGTGATACAAAGTTTGCAAAATCTTTAGAACTTTGATAGGTTCCAAGTTTGTATCAATCTTGTAATCTGGAAAACATATATTTTCAAATTATTTTTCCTTGATAAAGTATGAATTCAGAAATGTATGCGCAAAATTTCGTGATTTTTCGAGAATTCTGGAATTTCTACCGCATTTAAAATTGGGATGAAAAATTTGAAATTTCGGTTTGAGCCTAGTGATCATGATCGGTTGTAAACCAGTCTGATACTATGTGTTTTCTGATAATAAACTCCATTTTTTGATATTTGGTGTATCTTTGATGTCCTAACACTATAGTATGATAATATTGCGTATAAACAAGATTTAGGACTGACTAATGCAGTGTTTTAGGGGGAGTTTTCATAAATTATATCTTTTTCATCCCCAAAACCATTGTTGGTGCAAAGTTAGGACTTAATTTTTGAATTTTTTGTATGCTTTGCTTCAACTATTGTTTATACATTATAAAGCATATCTTGGATTAAGGGGGAGCTTAATTTCAATATTGTACCTTAGTCCAAGATCTAACACATTATTTCCTTCATGTTTGAATCCTTCTCTTTTTGATGTATGTCAAAGGGGGAGAAGGAGTGTTTAAGTTATAATTCATATTGAAAATTTGATTATGTGTGTATTTAAAGACCTAACTCAAATGATTGCCAAACATCAAAAAGGGGGAGATTATTGGTGCAACAATGCTCCAAGCATTTATATATATTTTGATGTTTGGATAATCATCTAAGTTAGGCAATATCTTGTGATCTAATTGCGAAAATGTTTTAGTGACAGGGAAGTCCAAGTATGATCTTGGCAAAGGAAGTCCAAGTATGATCTTGGCAAAGGAAGTACAAGGGATGGACTTGGCAGCATAAGACTAAGCTTGTAGTCTTGGAAGCGTAAAGTCCAAGTGAACCTTGGCAAAGGAAGTCCAAAGTAAAGTCTTGGCAGTATAAGTCCAAGCTTGTAGTCTTGGCGGTGTAAAGTCCAAGCATTTGGCAACCCAAGACATGACGAAACCGAAGGAAGCTCTTGGAAGCAAAGCGCAAAGGATGAACAAGTCGCGGACTCGGAGGGATCCTGAAGGCGCAAGGCTTAGTGAGGAGCTAGAAGGTTGAGTCTAGGTCTAGGGTATAAAATCAAGTATGAATTACTCATACTTGATAAGTATCAGTCGACTGATACGATGTATCAGTCGACTGGTCTGGCTTTCGACTGAGTCAGGGAGAAACCCTAATCATCGATCATTGCCTTGGCAAGCGATCGGCCCGATATCGTGATCATCGCCGCCAAGGAATCAATCGGTGATCAAGGGAAATATCACCACGAGAATGCGATCGCGACTCATTGCGCCTTGATCACTGATCGATCACCCCATCGATCGTGATGGAGGGATCGATTGGTGATCACTGGCCGTTAGAGATTGCGGCTACGAATCTCCACGGAGATCGCGTTGTTGTCGCTTGGCCGGTGGCAATGACCGATGGTAAGCATCGATCGATCGGCTCCAACAGAAAAACAACCCTCTTCTATAAAAAGGGGCCATGGGGAGCTTGGTGAAGCTAGTGCTCTTGCTCCAAACTACACCTACGTGCTCACCAAGCTTTCCAAGTGTTTTTAGCAATCCAAAACCTCCTCTTCTCTAATCCTAATCTTCTATCATTGTAAAGAAGAGGAGTGCATTGTAAGATAAGGTTTCTCCACCTTGGTTCATCCAAAGGAGGTTCTAGTGAAGATTGATTAGGGCTAATCCACCTTACGGATTGCCGTGGAGTAGGAGCGTCATCTCCGAACCACGTTACATCGGGTGTTAGCTTTGTTTCTTGTTTTTGTTTGTGCTTATATTTGTATTGCTTCCGCTAACATTTTTGTAGAAAGAAAGAAAGGCTAATCACCCCCCTCTAGCCATTCCAAGGGTCCTAACACACTCTTCTTAGTGATAAGTCTCATATCACTCAAGAGAGGCAATCCTTCAAATCTCTAAAAACTTTCCCTTGCTAATACCCATGCTTAGACTTCTCCATTATGGTCAACCCCAAGTCAACCATCTAGTCAACCTATTGTCAAACAATGGCCAACTCATTGTCAAACATCAATGTCAAACATCAAAACACTAACATCAAACCACTACTCTAGTCAAACTCGAGTCTGGTCAATTGTGACCTGGGTCGATTGCACAAACAATAAAGTCTCATAGCAAGTCACTCCAATGAACTAGTTACCATAACTAACATCTACATGTTCACTCTCAGCATCCCTATGCTTCCATTCAGTGAGTATCGAATGATTGGTTAAACCAAAAAGCATAACATGTGCTAGTCTCACAGAATTGATGATGTCCAATCTCATTAATTCATCGACTGGGGATAATTTCAATACTTGCATATTTTACACATGATGAGATACCCACTAATTGTGATCCAATCACAATTTCTCTCATGCTATGCATCGTATTATGGACTTCAGTACATGAGTTTAAGATCCAATCGTATTATGCTATACATAGTGAATTTTATTAATAACTTCTAAGACGATTACCTTAGGACATCTCTTAATTACATTAAACTCTTGCTTGGCCTACAACCAATCGCCTTTGTATCTAATATCATAGGCCTCTATATGCCTCTCGAACTTTTCTTGGGGAAGAGGCTTTGTCAAGGGATCTACTAGATTCCTATCAGTGGGAATTTTCTCTATTTGTACGTCTCTTCTACCAATGATCTCTCTGATCAGATGGTAATGGCGTAGTACGTGCTTGGATCACTGATGAGATAGTGGTTCCTTTGCCTGTGTAATGGTGCTATTGTTATCGCAGTAAACCGATAATGCTTCAACAATGCTCAAAACTACTCCAAGTTTAGTAATGAACTTCTTGATCAAGACCACCTATTTTGCTTCTTTAGAAGCTGCAATGTACTCTGCCTCCATAGTAGAATCAACAACGATGTCTTTCTTGGAACTCTTCCAACTTACCGCACCTCCATTCAAAAGGAATATCTATCCAGACTGAGATTTAGAATCATTCTTATCTGTTTGGAAGTTGGCATCAGTATACTCGCTTACTACTATATAACCTCCTTTATATACCAAGAACAAATCCTTAGTTCTTCTCAAGTACTTAAGGATTGTCTTGATAGCCGCCCAATGGTCCATGCTAGGATCCGACTAGTATCTACTCGTAACACTCAAAGCGTACGATACACAGGCCTCGTACATAACATAGCATACATGATCGATCCTATAGCTGATGCATATGGGATCTGACTCATGCAAATTCTCTCGTCTTTAGTGTGCGGGCACATAGACTTTGAAAAGTGAATCTCATTCCTCATGGGAATAAAACCTTTCTTGGATTCTTCCATGCTAAACTGTTTTAGCAGTTTGTCTATGTATGTAGACTGAAAAAGACCAAGCAACTGATTCAATCTATCCCTATATATCTTAATCCCTAAAATATAGGTTGCTTCTCCCATGTCTTTCATGGAGAACATTTTGGACAACCAGACCTTGACTGTTTGCAAAACAGGAATATTGTTTCCTATAATTAATATGTCATCGACATACAATACTAGGAACACGACCGCACTCCCTCTAACATTCTTATACACACAGGGCTCCTCAGGATTTTGTGAGAAATCAAACTGTTTGATTGCCTCATTAAAATGGATATTCCAACTCCTGGATGCTTGCTTCAATCTATAAATGGAATGTTGAAGCTTGCATACTTTGTTCTTGTTAATGGATGTGAAATCCTCAGGTTGTATCATATATACATCCTCAGACAGGTTTCCGTTAAGGAAAGCTATTTTTACATCCATTTTTCATATCTCATAATCAAAATGTGCCGCCATGGCTAGGAGTATCCAAATGGATTTAAGCAAAGCTACTGGTGAAAAGGTTTAATTATAGTCAACACCTTGTCTTTGACGATAGCCTTTTGCTACTAATCTAGCTTTATAGGTAACACTACAAAAATTATAGGATTTAGCGACAAATTTTGCAACGAAAATTTTTTTCGTTCCAAAATTCATCGCCAAATTTGGCGACGAATTTCATTTTCGTCCCCAAATTTAGCGATGAATTTTTTTTTCGTCGCCAAATTTGACGACGAATAAATAGTTCATCGCAAAAGTCTAATAAACATATTTCCATAAATAAAAATAAATTTGGCGATGAATATTTTTTCATTGCCAAATCTGCGACAAAAAAAAATTTTCATTGCAAAATATTTCATGTACAATCGACTGATGAATACCATCAGTCGACTGAAGTGTTACCAGTTCGACTGGTTAGTCGACTACCAAAGGTTCTGTAAGCTGCTACAGTAATATCAGTCGATTGATTGTTTGATCAGTCGACTGACAAGTGGAAGAGTTGGCTATTCAGTAATATCATGGCAACAATTAGTCGACTTCCAAAGGTTTTGTAAGCTGCTACAGTAATATCAGTCGACTGATCCTTTTTATCAGTCGATGGATCTTGTTTATCAATCGACGGATAAGAGTATTCTTCGATAAAACTTTTTTTCGACGCAATATCTACAACGAAAGAATTTTTTCATCGCAAATTCCCATGTATCAGTTGATTGATGGTTTCCATCAGTCGACTGGTTGATGAGAAGTTGGTCAAAGAACCTTCTTTAGCCGACTGGCCACTCGACACCAGTCGACTGAATACTTGCGTCTTGCGTCAGACGACTAATGCTTCATTTCTTGCAATGAAAATTTTTTTTCGTTCCCAATTCTACGATGAAAAATTATTTTTCGTCGTAAATCTGCAACGAATTTTTTTTCATTACTAATCTAGAAAAATTTAAAAAAATATTATGATAGATTATACTATTTTCTATGTTTTACAACAAACACATATAACAATATAAACTAATTTATACATCAAACTTCAATACCAAATCAATATCTACATAACAAACATAAACATACCGTACAATACATAGATATCATATATAATAAGTCAACGAACATTTAAATACAATAACTAAATTCAAACGTAATCACCATCTTCACCACCATCATCATCGAAAAATACATCATCATTGTCATTATTACAAGGATCAGGAGGAAGACCAAATCGAGGAGAAAGTTGACTTGAACTAGATGTTAATTATGTAGCATCTTCAATTAACATCTGTTGCCTTCGAAATTTGTTCATTTGTTCATTTACTTCTTGCTCTTTTTGTCTCGATTAATTTTCCTTTTGCGCTAGTAAGACCCTCAAATGAGTAACCTCTTTGGTCAATTTTTTTATTTCTTCTCTTATTGCTGGGGAGGATGAAGAAGACGTACCAGGGGCTTTCTAGGTTCGGCTCAAAGAACCGAGTCCAATTATTCTTCCACTTTTCACCCCTCCAGTTGCTTCGAGCTATAAATTTATATTGCTAATAGAAGGCTCAGATTCGACTGCATCATCACTTGCACTCGAATTTCTCTGTGCAAGTTCATCATATTTCTCCTATTTTAAAAGGGAAAAAGTTAAATACTAATATAAGAATTTAAATTTTTTAAATTATAAACCTTCTTTGTTCTAGCTCTCTCCCCACTCCCGTCATATCTTTCTTCTGGAATGTACGAGTGAAAGTATCTATGAATAATCACTCAATTTTCATCTCTTTGGCCTAAACAAACATCGTTATAATTTATAAATTAGTTGGTATTAGAATACAAAATTAGGATTTGAAAAAACTCATCAATTGATGTCTATGCTCGTCGATATTAATTGAGCCTCCCGCATACGTGACAGACATAGCGTCGGAATTACAATGTTGATTTTTCTTATTTTGTTCACTCCTCCGTTTGCTATCCTCAGATTCCCAATATGCAACAATTGTATTCCAATTCTCCTCAGTTATAAAGTGTAGCTTTTTATTTTTGATTTTTGCATGACTGAGTATGTTTCTGATATGGTCGCCACACTTCTTCTTGAAAATCCTCCTAATCTCTAGAGTTTCACTCTCCTCCCAAGTAAATAACCGCTGCAATAGAGAAAAATTGGATTGATTATATTAATTGCAATTTTATATAAAAAATGATTTAAATAACTTACTTTGAACTCATTCCACCATAAAATTTTTATTTCTTCCGACGTGCTCGTATAAGTCATAGAAGCTCCGCCCCAATGGTTATTCACTATTTTATTCACCTCGTGAATAACATGTATAGAATTTGTAAATCTAACATAAAATAAAAACAAACCATGTTAGATACTTATAAAAATACATATCATATTAAACATATAGAAAATTTAAAACTAGAATACTTACGAATCTCCATGCGGAGATATAAACTCTCGCGTATCTTCCCTCTCAACGAGTGATTGTTGTGCTGGAGAAGATACATTAGCAGGTATCTATTGAGAACCAGATGATCTTGCAACTGGAGAATAGGTTGAAGGCACATTTCCTGCAAGTGCATCAGACTGTGCAGGGGCTGAAGCAAAGGAAGACTATGATCTTCCATCGCTATTCTGTCTATGACTGCCATGTCGAAACTAACAATTATAATTATTAGAAGAATATGACAATAAAAAAAAATACATTTGCATATCGAATTATTAATATGAATAATATGGAAAAATTATCATATTCATAGCAACTGGATAACCTATAGAAAAAAAGATAGTTCATCAATATATCAAATATATAAAATTTAGAATTAGACAGTAAATTGAAACATAATTGGTACTCAATACAAGTTACCTATAATTATAAATTGAAGTCCACATTGTGATTTTCATCATGGGCATACGTCTATTCAACATCGTCATCATCATCGTCATCGTCATCGTCTAAATTAAATTCCTCATCTTCATCCTCATTCATTTTACTTGCATCAACGACTATTACTATACCGTTGGGATCTTGTAACGTTGAAATATTATATTCTTCGATATGAAATATATTGACAACTTCATCTTGTTGATATGCTATGTCTTCCCAATATTCCTCAATTTTTTTACGTGCTTTTGTTTTACAAATAGCCCACCAATCACTTTTGTCTCATCTCAGACTAGGATATGAAGTATAAAATACTTGAATTGCTTGTTGTACTAACGCAAATGGTTCATACCACTTGTATAATTTTTTATAATTTATTTCAACCAAATTAAACTATGGATGCACCTTCATGCCTTTGATAGGGCCAAACCAACGATACATAAATAAAATAACTCACAAATATTAGCCTGGGTATGCAACCTCTAAAATTTCATCTAGCAAGCCATAAAAATCATTCCTTGCACCTCCATCATTAGATGACTGAACACAAACTCTACTATTCATTGTAGCTTTTCTAGTTCCATATTCTTGAGTATGAAAATTATATCCGTTTATGAAATATGTCGGCCACGTTTTCACCTCTGAGTTTGGACCCCATGACAGATGCTTTACTGGTTCTTTCTCAATGTGAGCGTGATTATCAAGAACCTAAAGTCAAATAAGTATATGTTAAAGTTAAGATTTATCAAATTTATTATCAAAGACTACTTATATATTTTTTGAACTATGGTGCAAATTCTTCATCGCAGAAATGATCAAACTCATGCTTCAGAAGCTCAGAATATATTGTTTGAAAAATCCTAACATAAAATCAAATATAACACGAACAATAATTTATGATATATGAAATATATAATATAATATTTATATACTCACTCGAAATTCGACGTTACTTCTAGACAGTTCAGTAAAATATATGTGTGGGCTGCTTGCCACTCTTGACCAGTTAAGTATCTACTTGTACAAGATCCACTCGGTCGACCAAGGTAGTTAAAAATTAAAAATGACTTCAAATTGGGATCAATAGGACCCTCATCATTTCTTCCTGCTCTCCGACTTTTGCATTGAACATGAGGTTCAAAATAATATGATGCAAAAGTTGTAACTTCCTCCACAATATATGCATTAACAATAGAAGCCTCGACATGAGTCTTATTTTTCATTTTTTTTTTCAAGTGATAGAGGAATCTAATAGTAATAAAACACAAAGTATTAGGAATTTATTTATACTAAAATTGATCAAATTAAATGCACTAACAATAATAAAAAGAAAAACAAAAAGTTCACCTTTCAAACGGATACATCCATCGAAATTGAACAGGATCTCCAACTTTAGCTTCATATGGAAAGTGAACCAAAAGATGTTCCATGGAATAAAAAAATGCCGGTGGAAATATTCGTTCTAAGTTAGGCAAAATGATCGGAATGTATCTCTCTAATGTCTCTATATGTGAATGACTCAATACTGTTGAGCAAATATCATGGAGAAAAATGCTTAATTCTGTAATTGCACCTCATACAAAATTTGGTAACAGTTCCTTAAAAGCAATAGGAATTAGTCTTTCCATGAATATATGACAGTCATGACTTTTCAAACCAATCAATTTGCATTACTTCAAATTGACGCATCTGCCAAGATTAGAGGCATAACCATCAGGAAATCTCAATGATTTCAACCATTCACAAACAATCCGTCTTTGATCCTTATTCAATGTATAAACTGCTTTTGGTTTTGGTCCCCTACTATTTTCATCAACATCAAGGGCGGGTCATTTACAGATGAGACGCATATCTTTTCTTGCATTCATATTGTCTTTTATTTTTCTAGTAATATCCATCATCGTATTTATCAGATTATCAAAAACATTCTTCTCAATATGCATTACATCAAGATTGTGATGAATCAAATTACTTTACCAATACGATAAATCCCAAAATATACTCCGTTTAGTCCATTTATGCGTAATTCCATAGTCATATGTTGTAACATTTGGTTCTTCAACAACAGCTGGAAAGTCGTACACTCTATGCCATAAGAATTGGCCGGTGAATCTCAATGGTGGAGGTGTTCTTTCAATTCTGTTCTTAGTGAATTCTTCTTTATTTCTTCTGAATTTATGATTTGACGGTAAAAATTATCTATGACAATCAAAATAACTCGGTTTCTTTCCATGTTTCAATCTGAATGATTTTGATCTCTCCATACATATTGGACATCCTAAAATCCCCGAGGTACTCCATCCCAATAACATACCATAAGCAGGAAAATCATTTATGGTCCAAATAAGTGCATCTTTCATTGTGAACATCTGATTAGTATGGACATCATATGTAGAAACACCCTCATCCCATAGTTGTTTCAGCTCGACAATTAGTGGCTGCATGTAAATATCTATTAACTTCTTGGGATTATGAGGGTCAGACATAATCAATGTTAAAAACATATACGGTATTTTTCATACACATACCAGGTGGAAGATTATATGGAGTTACGATAATTGATTAGCAAGAATAAGTTCTTCTTGATTTTCCAAATGGAGCAAATCCATCAGCACATAGACCCAACCTGATGTTTCGCGTCTCATTTGCAAACTCAGGATATGTTCTATCAAAATTTTTCCACGCCTCTACATCTGATGGATGACACATTAGCCCCTCCTCTATTTCATGATTTCATGCCAAGTCATGTATTCAGCAGTTACCTTTGATGCATAAAGCCTTTGCAATCTAGGAGTTAAAAGTAAATAGAACATTTGTCTGAATGATTTACATCGCTTATTACGATTCGATCTCGTGGGACTCTTGTACCTACATTGATTACAGAATTTACAAGTCTAAATATGTATTATCTCCCCAATATAACATACAACCATCTCTGCAAACATCAATTCTTTGCACTGGAAGACCTAAATCCTTCACAAGTTTTTTCATACTGTAAAAATCGTTCGACATTATGTGATCACGCGGTAATACTTCTCCAATAACTTGAACAAAATCATTAAAATAATCTTTGGACACATTATGCTTAGCTTTAACATTCAACAATCTTGCGGTGAGAGATAATTTAGTGTGACTGTTATAACCAGACCATACGGGTTCATCTGCAGCTCTCAACACTTCTTGAAATTTGAGATATGGTTCATTGTATACATTTTCATGAACACCAGTTACTTTAACCTCCTCCAACAGTGATAAATAACTAGTATACAAATTATCAAATATTTGAGGATAACTAGAACTTGCAACGTTTGATTCGGTATTCAAATTATGATCAACTGCATCAACTATCATCCTTTGATATTGATTGAATTGACCACAATATCTTTGATCTTCAGTAACTGTCCTTTGTATGTTTCGTCCAACATCTTCATCAGATATGAACAGTTCACCATGACATGTCCAATTATAATAATTTAGAGTAAATCCAAATCTACAAAGATGTTCTCGAACTTTATCACACTGAAAAAATTTACCATTATGACATCCAACATTGCTACTAGCAAAATCCAAAAATTGTTCCAACCCAATAATAAATTCATCGATTAAACCATGACTAACTGATAAATTCTTTTTATACATCCAACTTCTTTCTCTCTCCATTTGTCCTATTTCCAAATTATATATCAAGGATTAATTCTATTTTTTCCATATTTCATACATATTAATATAACAATAAATTTATACACAAAATAAAATCTTCTAGTCTTACTGTGCTTTTGTATGATATTGAATTGTAAACTATATATATATAACATATCGAACAAATATTATATATTTACAGTAAAATAATTACTTAAAATCAAACATTAATTATATATATTATAAAATAATAATGCTATAAATTTGTGAATATACAATATATATATATACCTGCCCTAGTGGAAGCAACAGATGAGCTCACAACTGAAGACTTCACGAATACACGGATCACTTGAAGGACGAAGTACGACAAACTTACAAAAGATATATAAAATATTAGTTTTGTATTTATATTACACATTATTTACTTATTTAATTTAATTTGAATAACATGCTAACTTTACTGTGACCGAGTACATGATGCGGAGGGACGTGATCACCACAACATTTGTGCACAATCCAGGGACATCAATGAATGCCCCAACTAGGTCGTGCGCGCAGAGCATGGACCAAACGCTCTAGCTGGGGTGGCCATGAGCCACACAGGTGCGCGATCCAAAGGGCGACGATAAACCCCCGGCCCTTGCCGCGTTGTCGTGCCCCTATACGTAAGACTTGTGCCTGCGCACGACAGTTGCCAGTTGGCTGCTGCTGCCATGCCACGAGGTCGCAACACCTTGCGGTAGCTGCCGTGAGGCTGTGAAAGGTGTCGCGAGGCAGCTGCACCTGCCGCAACATCGCTGCAAGTGTCGCGAGGCCGTGGGACCTCGCAACACCATGCCACGTGAGCTCGTGGTAGTGATCACCGCGAGCTCGCACGGTAGAGGTGTCGCTGTCGCGAGCTTGCGGCAGTGACGGTGCTGCTCCAACAGTGGACGGGAGGCTCTGCTAGTGGAAGACAAGAAGAGAGGAGCGTACCGGATCGGGATGTGGGGACGAGCGCGGAGGGATCGAGCAAAGGAGAAGGGACTGATAATTAGGGGGGAATCGACGATGAATTCTATTTTGTTACAATATTCATCACTAATTTGGCGATGAATATTCAATTCGTCGCCAAATTGGTGACGACTCAATTATTCGTCGCCAATTAAAAATACCAACGAAAAAATTTTCGTTGCTAAATTTATCGCAAATTTTGCAATGAATCATTAAATCGTTGCAAATTTCGCGATGAATTTATATTTCATCGTAGAATTTGTATCAAATTTTTTTTTCATCGCAAATTTAGTGACGAAAAATAAATTCATTGCCAAATTAGCGACTAATATTAAATTCATCACAAATTTCATTATTCCCACCGTTGCCAAATAATTTAAAATGTCCGATGGAAATCTTTTGTGTTGGTGCAGGGGCACTAGATAATCGAACCTGTGTTTTGATTATGGCAAAGACACAAAGTTAAGTTTATATTGTTATCTCACGAGCTAAATCAAGTGTGCAGAAAAGTACTAAAGCTGGAGCTGAAGGCTAGCGACACCCGGAGGAAGCCGCGGTGGTCGGGCGACACTCGAGTGAATTCGGAGGGAGCCGAAGGAATCGAGTGGAAGGCCGGAAGCGAGAGCTGCTATTGAGGTAAGCTCGTGTGAGTGAGAGATTGTAAGGTCGTGTCCTCTTTATGGGGATGACCGTAGGCGGCGATCCGACTAAAACTTCCTGTGGAAGGTCTAGGTCGAGATCGGACGGTTAGAAACCGTCGTATTTATCATTTTCCGAGCTAACCTCTTCTTTGCAGGAAGTGGCCAGGTTTGCGATCATTCTGGACATGGGCCGATCGTGATGCCCATCGGTCGATCGATGGGAATCATCGATCGGTCGACTGATGGCGACGACTCAGCTTTTGCGCTAAGTCAAAACGGATAACGTTTGACGCGGCCACTTCGCGATAAAAATTGGAAAAATTCATGATCCGTTCCAAACAAATAGGAGACAAGTTCAGAGCCAAAAATCTATAAAAGGAGGAGGAATCCAACTCCAAAAGAACATCAAATTTATTCATCAAGTGCTCCTACAACGCCAACGCTCCAACGCCGTGATAACGCCGACGCGACGACAAGTTTCAATCCTCTTCGTCGGCAGCAGCAGTAGCAAGTAATTATTTTTTGTATTGTTTTTATTCGTAACAAGGTGAGGTAGGCTTGTTTGCCTCATCCTTGTAATTTTCGTTTTGTGATATCGTTGTCTCCTACCTCCAACGAGGAGGAGACGTTTTAGTGCTTTGCCCTCCGTACGCGGTCTAGGACCGATAGGGCCTTGGAGTAGCAACCGTTGGGTTGTGAACCAAGTAAAAATAAACGTGTTCTTTTATTTTCCGCTGTGCTTACTTTGCGTATCGAACGAACGAATTACGAAAATTTTACGATCGCTATTCACCCCCCCCCTCTAGCGACGCTTATCGATCCAACATTTTGTGGCCAAATTTGTCAAAAAATTTGCGATGAATTCATATTTCATTGCAAAAATTTGCAATGAAAATGTAATCCGTTGCAAATTTTGCAATGAAAATGTAATTCATTTCAAATTTTTCAATGAAAATATAATTCGTTGCAAAATTTGCAACGAAAATATAATTCTCGTTGCAAAAATTTGCAATGAAAATGTAATTCATGGCAAATTTTGCAACAAATTATGAATTCGTTGCAAATTATGCGATGAATTACATTTTTGTCGCAAAATATAGCGACGAATTTGATTTTTCGTCACAAATTTGCGACGAAAAATTAATTTTGTTGGAAAACTGCGATGATATCTACGACGAAAATAAATTTGTTGGAAATGTAAATAAGTTTGCAACAAAAATAATTTGTGACGAAATTTGGAATTCATTGCAAAATTTGATGTAGATTTGCAACAAAAAATTTTTGTTGCCAAATATCGTCGCCAAATCCTAAAATTTTTGTAGTGTAATAATATTACCATCCATGTTGGTTTTCTTCTTGAAAACCCACTTGCACCCTATAGGCGTTATGCCTTCGGGTGGGTCTACCAAATTCTAAACCTGCTTTTCATACATGGAATCCATTTTTGATTTCATGGCCAACAACTATCTATCCCTATTTGAACTATTCAGTCCATCTTTGTAACTAGTAGGTTCCTCATCATCTATGAGCAACACATCATTAGATTCACTTATGAGAAATTCATATCTCTCAAGAATCTTATGTGTCCTACTAGATCTACGAGGAGATGGTGTATTATCAGGTTCAGCTATTACCTCATCCGAATGAGTAATTAGCTGAGGTTCTTGACTAGGCATCTCTTCTGTGTCTATTGGAGCCTCTTGAACTACACTTAGTTCAACCTTACTTCCACTATTTTCCTATAAGAGAAACTCCTTCTCTAGGAATACAACATGCCTTGAAACAAACACCTTTTGTTTCAAGGGATGATAGAATTGGTAACCCCTCGTTTCCTTAGAACCAATAAATAGACACTTATCAGGCTTAGCCTCCAACTTGTCTGATAATGTCCTCTTCACATAAGCAGGACATTCCCATATTTTCAAATAAGATAAATGAGGTTTTCTACTATTCCACATCTCATATGAAGTAGTAGAGATTGCCTTAGGCGAGACTCTATTTAACAAGTAAACAACGGTCTCGAGTGCGTAACAACAAAAGGTTTTTGGAAGACTTACATGTTGCATTATGGACCTAACCATATCCAACAAGGTACGGTTTCGCCTTTCGGCCACACCATTATGTTGTGGCATGTAAGGTGGAGTCCTTTGGGACAAGATGTCATTAACCCTTAGATAATCTTGAAACTCTTGGCTTAAGTATTCACCATCTCGATCCGATCGAAGTACTTTAATACCTTTCCCAAGTTATTTCTCTACTTCCTTTCTAAAATCTTTAAACCTTTTAAAGACTTCAGATTTGTATCTTAATAGATACAAATACCCATATCGTGAATAATCATCGATAAGTATAACGAAGTAGTTATAACCTCCTATGGCATGAGTTGACATTGGTTCGCATACATTGGTATGTATAAGGCTCAATACCTCAACTGCTCGTTCAACTTTTCCCCTGAAAGGTTGTTTAGTCATCTTTCCTTTTAAGCATGAAACACATGTGCTTAATGAATCTGATTCATAAGACTCCAAAATGCCAAGTTTATGTAATTTGGACATGCATTCATTGCTTATATGACCAAGATGACAATGTCATAATTGTGAGGTTAATTGATTGTCTAACTTAGCACCTTTGCTATTTGATTCGATATTGAATATCACGTTAGATGTTTCTAACGTGTAGATTCCATTATTTAACATTCCAGTAGCATAAAGAACACCATTTAACGTAACATAACAATAATTATTACTAAACATCAAATGATAACCTTTCTTATTCAAATATGAAATAGAAATAATGTTCTCTATTAATACAGGAATATAAAAATAATCATCCAACTCTAAAACTAGTCCCGTAGGAAGTAGCAACATATAAGTACCCTTGGCTACATCAACAACTTTTGCTCGATTGCCAACCCTTAGATCTACTTCTCCCTTAGCTAGTCTTCTTCTGTTCCTAAGCCCTTGTATGTCATTACATATATGTGAGCCACACCCGGTATCCAATATCCAAGTGGTAGAAGAAACAATATGACATTCAATAACAAATATACCTGAAGTAGATTGGGCATCAGATGCCTTTTTCTGCTTCAGTGACTCCAGATACTGCTTGCAGTTTCTCTTCCAATGCTCATCCTTGCCATAATGATGACTGGTGCCCTTGGGAGTTATTTCTTCCTTCTTTGCCTTTTTCTTCCCTTTAGCTTTGGTTTTTGGCTTCCTCTTAGAACCTTTGTTTGAGGAGTCAACCAACATCACCGCCTTCTGTTCTTTAGCAACAGATGACTTCACTGTTTTGAGCATATTGATCAATTCAGGAATCGTGGACTCAATTTTATTCATCCGATAGTTCATCATAAATTGTGAATAGCTACCAGTTAAATTGTGAAGAATTAAGTCAATACTTAATTCATGGTCCATGAAAAACCCTAATGACCCCAATCGCTCATTATAGCTATTCATCCTTAGTGCAAATTGCACTGCAGATGAACCCTCCTGCATATTCGAGCGAAGAGGAGCTGGGTGAACTCGAACCTTTCAGATCGCGCTTGCTCATTGAATAACTCTTGAAGATGAAAGACAATTGTATTAGCATCCATATGCTTATGTTGCTTCTATAACTCTAGAGACATCGACGCTAGCATAATGCAACTCATCATCTCTGAGTCAGCAACATGTTTCTGGTAAGCTAACTTTTGCTCACAAGATGCATTGTCTGCAGGAGGTTAGGGAAAAACCTCTTCAAGGACATAAGCTAGCTTTTCAGCCTTGAGAATAATTCTCAGGTTGCAAAACTAGTCAAAGAAGTTTGGCCCAGTCAATTTGTTGTTGTCCAAAATAGAACGTAAATTAATGGAGGTTGACATGTTGTTCTAATTAGTACCTAGACATACAAAAAGACGTGTATAAGATAGATAAATTTATAGTAATGCAAATAATTTACATTAACAAGAAACTCCCACTATTTTTATCAAATTCAATAGCCCTCACTTTGAATTCGAGAGATGGTAGACTATCTCCTAGTGGGTTGATATCCATTATGACTAAGAACAACCTTAGAGAGAGTCCAACAAGTCATTCATAGTCATAATGTTAGGTATCAACAGTACCCATTATATATCAAATATATAACTATCACTTTATGTTATCAACTAATTGAATGTTCACATATACATTAGGTTGTTAACTCATTAACATATATACATCCAATGCATATCACCTAATTGCACCTCTATCCACATTAACCTTGAAGAGAGTCTAACAAATCAATGCTTTCAGTTAGGGTCGTCCCATTAATCGTGAGATCGAATTTAAATGATTTGAACACATCCAATTTACAACCCAGGCTTGGAGAGAGTCCAACAACCCAAACTTGAAATTGACCTCTGGTCCTTACCATTTAAAATAAACATCGACTCTCATATGGATTGAACATGCTCAATGTCATGCCAGGCTTGGAGAGAGTCCAACAACCCAAACACGAAAAAGAACTCTGGTTCAACCATATTAATGAAAGGTGTTATCCCTAATATTTGCACGAGGGATTTCAGGTTATTATGAGTTTCATATATAAAAGGAAATAAACCTAAATATGGAAAAAGCAAGGTCACATTAGGAAATAAATTTTTCGATGTGAACATGAGTCTAACAATAGACACACATGTCGTTTTAGGAATTAGATACGTGAATCGCTTAACCTATTCTCAAACGCATGACTAGTCTATGTCTAGGCTCTAACAATGCGGCCAACACCTTCGGTGTTTCTAGAATCATCCTCGATATTTCCTTTTTGGTTATAAACATATCTTTATATGTAAAATCAAGCATACTCTAATCTTATATAGATAAACATGACACAAGTATATTAAAACATCAAACATGCTTTAAATATTCTCCTACAACATGCAATATATGCCAAACAAACAAGGTGGCTATGATACCACTTGTTGGAGATTCTGGGATCATGTGCAGTGGAATAAGTGAATAAAATAATTTTTATTACATCCTAGACATCCCCTGGGGGTAGGAAAACTTGCTTTGGCATAATCACATGATAACACACAAAAGGAGAAGGAGAAGTTATACCTTCGAGATTCTTTTGAATCCGTCGAAACCACAAGAAAGACCAACGGGCCTTGCCTCTATCAGTATCCACGCCGGGATCACCTGAGACAACTCCTAGAGAAGCAAACCTTTGGCTCCGATTGGTGCTAGCCAACCGACGAAGACAAGAGAAGAGGAGAGAGGAAAGATGGCTACCAAGGGAGAAACCTAAAACTCAAAAAACCCTTTTTCAAAGATTATCAAGGGATCTATTTATATATCTCTTGATCAGGTCATCTTAGGAGGCTTAAACAGAACATATCTTACCATAATTATCCCATAATTAAGGTAAGAACAACCCACGAAATTTCCATAAGAAAAATCTTCAAAATTGACAGAACCGCAACACGACTGTGTGTCTTACACACGGTTGGCTATGCCAAAAAGGCACATCCATGCCAAGACACACTACCGGTCATGTGTCCTTCTGGGTACAACCCAGTTTTAGCCGTTTTTCGACTAGAGCTAGGCATGACCCATGCCAAGTTAGGCACGACCATGTGAGGCTATGTATGGTCCATTTGACTTCATTTAGGTGCAATATGGTCGTGCTAAGTCCAATAAGGCCATAGGAGGTTCCATAGCCTCCGTTTCGCAGCCCCCTTGGTCTAGTCCAACCAGACATATCCTCTCTCATCGAGAATATCATTCTCAGACTTGTTTTATATCCCGAATCACCAGTTATGCTGGCCATTCATAATTAATCCCTTAATTATGAATAGATCATGAGTGACACTATCAGTACATCATGACTCCCAATTGATCAAAAAGTATAAATCGACTCTAGAAAATTTCTGAACCCTTCAGCAGCTTCAGTTGTTCGTGCCTTATTCCTTTCACTCATGCTATACTCACTTGGTTTAGGACATGGTCTATGTGTTCGTCCCCACTAGGCTGACTACGTTACACATAGCCCAAGTTAGTTTCTTGTCCTGTAGATTCAAGTTACTCCTGCATGTTTCGTAGAAGACCATCTTCTTAACATATTTGCTCTGGCCAGAGACTTTTGAGTAACAATCTTGACAAGAGGCCTAGGGTATACTTCTCCTTTATCAGGAGTGGTGAATCCTATGTGGGCTATTTAAACACCTTCGATCACTTTGGCTCATACCCAATCATCCCAGAGTTGCAACTACTATGTAGATGGCTGCAAAGAAGTCAAAGTACAAGGCGCCATGATCAAGGTGACTTGAATACCTTAAGTCTAAGGAAGCTCGCACTTAAGATGCAATGATATATAGAACTATATGAAGTCTCATAGCAGGTCACTCCAGTGAACTAGTTACCATAACTAACATCCACATGTTCACTCTCAGCATCCCTATGCTTCCATTCAGTGAGTACCGAATGCTTAGTTAAACCAAGGAGCATAACATGTACTTGTATATTTTACACATGATGAGATACTCACTAATTATGATCCAATCATAATTTCTCTCATGTTATGCATCGTATTGTGGACTTTAGTACATGAGTTTAAGATCCAATCAAATACATAGATAATGTATACTCAAATAGTGAATTTTATTAATAACTTCTAAGGCGATTACCTTAAGACACCTCTTAATTACATCAAAATAATCTCTAATTTTCTATTGTGGCTCTCTACTTTATATTTTTTTTCTCCACTTTTCTCTAACTTTTGACTTAAGTGTCAAAGAGGCTCCGCCGAGGTATTCCTCTATCCCCTTTTCACTCGTTTTAGAGTCCTCTAAGGTTTGAGGTACTTCCCATTCTGACAACTGATCTGAGGAACATCGACCTTGCAAAAGATGACCTACGAACACTTGACTTTTGGCCTCCCGAAGTCACGTATACCACCGACTTGATAGATCTATGAAGAAGGCTGATCCGACTAGCTTGGCATACCAAAGATAGATTTAATTTGTACTTAGCCAGTCAAGAGAGATCGACCGTGAGTACTTTGATGAGTCTCCCCATCGCTTGATCTCAGACTGGATTAATTGACGTCGTCTATGGGAACTGAGCAGAGATGTTGAGATGGGAGATGTAGGGAAGCTCTGACAAGAGAGAATCTAGTTAGGATTGTTACCACCATAATTGAAGAAATTCTGCGAGGACATATGTTGTAGAACGAGCTACCTATTTAAGCACCTCCTACTCTAGTAGAGTCATTGCCTCGAATTGTCCCGAAAGAGGAGTAGTCTCAGGGGTATGTGTCTTGAAAATCACTTCCAAGAGATCCCAAGGGAAAGCCCTAGTCAATACTGAGAAGAATAGCCGAGGTACTACTTTTTCTTAGAATATTTTAGCAGAAGAATTATCGAAACACTTCGGACCACTGCAGCTTGGGGAATATAATGGATCTTCAGTCCCTCGAGGATCACCTCGACTGGTTGGAAAATGCTTCCTTGCTACACCAATACACT
This sequence comes from Wurfbainia villosa, assembly GCA_025175895.1. Classification (NCBI taxonomy): domain Eukaryota; kingdom Viridiplantae; phylum Streptophyta; class Magnoliopsida; order Zingiberales; family Zingiberaceae; genus Wurfbainia; species Wurfbainia villosa. Next base: position 7,261,688 of record CM046005.1, read on the forward strand.
GATGGGGAAGTACAGGGTTTTCTTAACAACCCTATCTGAATCAGCCTAGAGATTGTTTGATAGGCTTCCATCTGGTTCTATCCAGTCTTTCATGTCAGGGACCTTTGGATATGCTAGGGGGGGGGGGGGTGAATAACGATTCATCGATTTTGTCGTTTGATCGTGTCGTGCTCATCTACAATCGTTAGTGCGCAACAGAATATACAACAAAAAATACAAAATACATGCAAATATGAAACACAAAAACATAAGCACAATACAAAGGATTTTTACATGGTTCGGAACCCTAGTTCCTATTCCACGGCGGTGCTCTAATGATCTACCCTCACTAAAATTTCTCCTTCTCGGTATGACATTGGAGGTGGAGAAATCTCGTACAATATGAAGCTTAACACAAGCTACAAAAACCAAATATGAGAATATGAATGAAATACAAAACAAAGAGCTAAAATACTTTACAAGAAGTGAGCTTTGCTTGCTTGATGATTTGGTTGCTTTGGATGCCTTTGAAGACCTGAAATACAACAACACTTCGCCTCAAAATCGCCCCAAAAATCTGTTGGAGGGTCGTGGCCCAGCTAGAAGGGGGGGATGAATAGCCCGATTCATTGCTTGACGGATTTCGATCGTTCTTGTGTGATTGTCAATATGCACAGCAGAAATAATAGATACAAATACGAAATACAAATACAACACACAAGACACAATCGATATACATGGTTCGGAACCTTAGGGTTCCTACTCCACGGGGTGCTCAACGAGCTTGAGTGATGAACACACCACTACTAAAACTCCTCGACAATAAGTCGGATGTGGAGAAACCTCGTACAAGTGATTACAAAAGTAATACAATAAAATACAACAAATATACTAAGTAATACACAAGAACACTTTACACAAGAACTTTGGATTTCTTACTTGTTGCTTGCTTTGGATTGGTCTTGAAGGTCTAGAATGAAACAACAATTCCCCTCCAAAATTGTCCCAAAAATTACTGTGGAAATCCTTTCCAAGCTCCTCCTTTTATGCTTGTCTCGGGTTGATTCCGCGCCTAGCAGTCGATTACCATAAGACCCCAATCAACTGCTCCTATAGCCATTGTGAGACAACGACCTAATCCACATTGGCATTCTAGCCAACGAATACACTAGCAGTCGACTGCCCATTACCATCAGTCGACTGCCAACCTTGTAGCCGACTGATCAGTTGGCTACCGAGCGTTCTATGTTCGCGTCATTGACCATCAGTCGACTGCCATCCATGGTAGTCACTGCCCAATGCCAGCAGTCGACTGCCATGGCATACGACATAGTCGAACAGCAGTTGACTTTCACTAGTCGACTGGGACATTCCACCAGTCAACTATTGTCGGGTAAAACCTCAAACACAAGTTGTTTAAGCATCCGACCGTCGGGTAAAACCTCAAACACCAATGTTTGAGCATCTGACACTGATCTTAGCCACTTGGCCAAGTTCACCTCATCCTCCCATGGAGTCCCTCACCGAAGTTCTCTTCGTCTAGCTACATCCCTCGGATGCACTAAGCCCACGGCTCCTCCAGTGCCATCCTTCGCATCTTGCCCAGAAGTCTGCTTCCTTTGGCTTCACTCTATTTTCTCCTCGTCCGGCGGTCCCTCGGATGCACCAAGCTCATGGCTTTTCTAATGTCATCCTTCATGGACTCAAGGACCCGAGCCATGAGATGGGTGACCTTGCCAAGTACTCAAGACTTTCCCATTGCCAAGGCTACACACTTGGACTTTCCCAATGCCAACTCTATGTTGGGCTTTCACCACCAAGGCTACACACTTGGACTTACGTGGCCAAGACTATACACTTGGACTTCCCATTGCCAATGCAACCCATGTTGGACTTTCACCGCCAAGGCTACACACTTTGACTTATGTGGCCAAGACTACACACTTGGACTTCCCATTGCCAATGCCAACCCATGTTGGACTTTCACCGCTAATGCTACACACTTGGACTTACGTGGCCAAGGCTACACACTTGGTCTTCCCTTAACAACTCCATGTTGGACTTCTAATGCCAAGCCCCATGCTTGGACTTTCACCGCCAAGGCTACACACTTGGACTTACGTAGCCAAGGCTACACACTTGATCTTCCCATGACAATCACATGTTATATGTTTTGTCTAATATCAAAATACTGTTTGAGTCAAACTCGAGTCTGGTCAATCATGACCTGTGCCGATTGCACCAATAATCTCCCCCTTTTTTATGTTTGACAAAACCACAAACATTTTTGAGTTAGGTGACCTAACTCAAATCTACCAATTATCCCCAATTGGCAATTCTCACATCTTGTGAGAATTCCAACTAACCCCAATTGGTATATTCTCCCCCTTTTTGACATACATCAAAAAGGTCCTCCCCAAGGGTGTCTGTAGGGAATCTAAGCGACCTCGAAAATATTTTTCAAGCACTACTCAGTGCTCCCTCCAGAGATCCATGCGAAAAATCATACTCGTTTAATCGATTCTATCCTATGATAATCGTAGTTACCTTCGATGAGTGCCCTTCGCTATCCCATCCACAACACTTGCGTTCAAGGTGTCCGGATCTCAGCGCGGTCAGGATGTCCGCGCCTCCATGGTATCCACACGAATCGTGAGATGGAGAGGAACCAAACTATGGTGCTAGCCACAAGGTTGGTTCGGCCAAGAAGGTAGAAGAAGAAGAAGAGAAAAATCACACGAAAAGCACACTCTACCAAAGTCTCATCAAATCCCTTTTATATTCAACCATTGAATATGAAGGGCTTGTGACTCTTGGCTTCCATGGAATTAATTTCTCATTAATCCCATCTTAATAATCATGCAACCCTTCTTTATGGTGAGTCTCACTCAATCCGAATTGGACTTGAGTCTAACTCGAGTCAAGTTCATTGGATATACTTTGAGTTCTACTCAATCCAAATTTGACTTGAGTCTAACTCGAGTCAAATTCATTGGGTATACCTTGAGTCCCACTCATTGAGTCTAATCTACATTAGATTCAACTCGATAGCCCAATGGCTCGTCACATGAGCCATCTCCAACTCACATGTCCTAAGTGTGCGACCCAATAGGTTCTCGTAACGTTGGCAATGTTTCTAAAACCCTTTTAGAGGCATAAGCAATGAGTAATATCTAGCAATATATCATTGCTACCCAAGTTACGAGAATGTCGAGATCCGACATAACTTTTCCATGACTACTATCGTGTATGACTCATTCCTTCTATCCTTGATATCTAGATTGAGCAATGAGACATAGACTATGTCATCCTCTTATCAATCATGAGTTTATTGATCTCCAAGTAGACTACTCAACCAAATAAGCTCAATATCTCATATTGACTTATTCGAGCATGACCATACATTTTAGCAATCCTACTCTATTAAGGGGCCCATAGATATCACTTCCGATATAAGGAAGGGATAGATCCCATCTATATCACTCACATCCCTCCGCATAACTTATTGTATACCCAGTGATCGCCTTTATAGTCACCCTATTATGGGTGATGTTTGACGAAGCTAAAGTATACAACTCATTATGTAGGGAACCGTAGTGACTTCAGGTCTAAGGATTATTCATACCAATAGTCACATGAGAATATTTATGACACTCATATAATGATCTATGAAACATTCTCATAGCGGGTCAATTCAGTACATAGTCTCTAAGATGTACCCATGTGTCAACTTTGTTAGTAATATATGAGAGATGTCCTAAGGCAATCGCCTTATGTATGAACCATTTATATGATAAATGAAGATTCACTATTTGAGTATACATGTTTAATGTATTTGATTGGATCTTAAACTCATTTACTAAATGTCCACGATACGATTCACAGCATGAGAGAATTTGTGATTTGATCACAACTAGTGAGTATCTCTACATGTGTAATTGTGATGTATCGGGATTATCCCTAGTCGATGAATTGATGGATTTGGACACCATCAATTCTGTCGAGACTAGCACGAGGTATACTCCTTGGTGTATCCAAGCAGCTGATTCTCACTGGCTAGAGACATTGTGATGTCCGGAGTTAATCGTGGATGCTAGTTATGGTAACTAGTTCATTGGAGTGACCAACCATAAGACTTCATATGGTTCTCTGCATATATAGATATGTCAATGAAGTTCTTACTGTGGCTTAAGTGCGATGTTCCTTTGACTTGCGGTATTCAAGTCATCTTGATCATGGAGACTTATGCTTTGACATCTTAAGCAAACATCTCTAAGGAGATGTGGACCGGATGATTGGGTATAAGTCGAAGTGATCGAAGGTGTTTGAATAGCCTATAAAGGATTCACCACTCCTTGCGAGGAGATGTATACCCATGGCCTCTCGTCGGATTATTACTAAAGTCTTTGGCCAAAGCATTACATGTTTAGAGTAAGGTACTCTTCGATACATGTGCAGTAACTAGAATCCGTAGGACGAGGAAATGATACTTGGGCTAGGTGTGACGTAGTCAGCCTAGTGGGGACTGACACAATAGACCATGTCCTGAACCAAGTGGGTATAAGATGAGTGAAGGGAATGGGGCACGATTCATTCGAGCTACTGAAGGGTTTCAGAAATAGTTCTGGATCAACCGTTGATCTTTTTGGTTAATTGGGGATCATGATGTACTACTAGGTGCCACTCATGATCGTTCTATAATTAATGGTTAATTATAGACGGCCAACATAAACCGAGAACCTATTTGGTCACACGCACAACGAGTGTAATCCAAAGGATTTTAAACGAGCTTGAGAATGGGATTCTCAGACCGAGAGAAACTATGTTTGGTTGGACCAAACATAAAGCGAGCATGAAATTGTTTCAGTCGCAATGGAAGCGTGGATGGGCCGTGTCTTATGAAGACATAATGGATGGACCAAAATGGTTTGGTTCTAATCCAATGGATGAGAATAAACCAAAGGGTTTGGTTCATATTAAACGAATGAACCAAAGGTTGGTTCGGTTCGTTTTAACTTAAAATAAACCATCATGGTTTGGTTTATTTTAACTTATCTTAATGGAGCGGGTTAACGGGCTTTATGGATATGATTCATTAACCATTAAGAGAATTAGTTCTCTATAAAAGAGGGCTTAATGGATAATTAAGCCCTAATCAAAAACCCTAAGCCCTTGGTGTTGCCGCCCACCCCTTGTTGGAGTATTCGGCGCCCAACCCTAAGCTGCCGCCGCCGCCCAGCTTTTGTGCAGCCCTCCAACTTGTTGCCGGCGACCAAGCTTCAGCCGGTGAACCTCCGGCGACCCTCCGGTGATCTCCTCTAGGTTCGGTGATAAGGTGAGCTTCCATCTCTCCTTGGCCGGCCTCTATTCCTCCACCAAAAGCTGTCCAGTTTTTCTGGACAGTTTGTTTCTTTGTTGTCGGAGCGTCGTTTGGACGACGGTTAGTGCTCCGACAGCGGCTAACTTACCGTGGATTTGATCTCCGGTAATCCTCTGAGGTGGAGGACGAAGGATTCGTCAATTGGTTGACGAATACCTCTCCAGAGAAGCGAGTTTTTGAGAACTCATTTTAGGATCCGAATTTGGATTCGGATCGTGATCATCTCTCGATCACGTCGTCTTCAACACGAGGCTAGTAACCCGTACGAAGACGAAGCTCGTGACTTAGCGAAGTCATCCCGAGGAGCTCGGCATGGATACGGATAGAGACGATTCTTACGAGGATCGTTCCGGTTGATGTCGTTCCCGCTACACGTCATACGAAAGGTATAATGTAGATAATTTATTTTATTGCAAATTTTAATTTACGGTTATGTCTACACTTGTTGTAATATGCATGCGTGTGTTGTGTGTGTTGTAATAAATATAGATTTATTATTTTTAATTGCTTCCGCTGTGCTCATGTTTACGAAACATGATCAAACACACACACGCCGCGGTGCCGGAAACCCAACAGTGGTATCAGAGCCAAGGTTGTGTTTCGACATAATCGTAAAATTGGTTTTGCGATAGTCATAATGTATTTCTGGAAATTTTCTAATTTTGGAAATTTAGAAGTATTCATGGAAATTTTTCAATTTTGGAAAGTCTAGAAGTATTTATGGAAATCTTCCACTTTTGGAAAGTTGGAAGTATTTATGGAAATTGATATTTTCCATAAATAAAATATTTGATTAGATTCTGGAAATTTGTTTCCTAATTTAATCATGATTTGATTTGGGAAATCAAATCTTAAAATATTTAATTTCCATAAGTAGTTTTAATGATTTAGGAAATTGGTTTCCTAAATAGATTTTCCTTAATCAAATAATTCCATCAATAAAATATGTGATTAGATTTGGAAATTTGTTTCCTAATTTAATTATGATTTGATTTGGAGAATCAAATCTTAAACATATTTTATTTCCATAAATAGTTATGACATATAAGGAAATTATATACATGACATAATTGTATGTCATGTAATTGCATTAGATGCATAACATTATGCCATGCGTGTCGTGACATGTAGATGTATGCCATGTATGCCATGCCATGTAGATAATAGTTATTTGCATGTAAAGAGGATGAGACATAAAAACCCTTAATCAATATTAAAGCCTACACCTTCCATTAATATGGTTAGAACCAGAGTTCTGTTTCTTGTTTGGGTTGTTGGACTCTCTCCAAGCCCTCGAACCGAATATGTTCAAACCATGGAATAGTTTAATACTAATATGGTAAGAGTCAGAGGTCAATCGTTAGCTTTGGTTGTTGGACTCTCTCCAAGCTGGGCTAATTGGTTGAATGCTCTAACCATATTAAAACTATGTCCCGATTAATGGGTTGGCTTTAACCTGGAGCATCGGCTTGTTGGACTCTCTCCAAGGTCGATGTAAAGGGAGGTGAAGTTGGGTGCTATGCATATGATGCATACTTGTTAATGTGTTAACAACCCAATGTATGTGTAAACATTCAATTAGTTGATAGCACATTGTGATAGTTACATATACATGATATGTAATCGGTATACTTGATACCCACCATCATAGCTAAGAATGGCTTGTTGGACTCACTCCAAGGTTGTTCTTATCTATGATGGATATCAGCCCATTCGGAGATGGACCTACGATCTCCCGAAGTGATTTTGGGGTTTTTTAATTCGAAAAATGAATAGGATTTATAAATGTATATTGATGCATTTTAAAATCATTTTCTCATATATGCTCGTTTTGTATTTCTAGGTCAATAAATTGATCATGGCGTCTTTGAATTTGCGCACTATTTTGGATTCGAACAAACTGACTGGGCCTAACTTCCTGGACTGGCTTAGAAACCTGAGAATTGTTCTCAAGGCGGAAAAGCTTGCATATGTCCTTGAAGAGCCTCTTCCTGACCGTCCTAAGGACGATGCAACTCCAGACCAAATGTTGGTCTATCAGAAACATGTGGCAGATTCTGAGCTGGCGAGTTGCATCATGCTAACGGCGATATGGATGCTAATACTATGGTCTTCCATCTTCATGAGCTGTTCGATGAGCAAGCGAGATCCGAAAGGTTCGAGGTCTCTAGGCTCCTCTTCACTACGAAGATGCAAGAAGGTTCGTCTGTAGTGCAGTTTGTGCTAAAGATGAACGGGTACATCTAGCGGCTAGCTACCCTCGGTTTTGTGATGGATCATGAGTTAAGTATTGACTTAATTCTGCATTGTTTGCCCAAGAGCTTCTCGCAATTTGTGATGAACTATCGGATGAACAAATTGGAATCCACCATTCCCGAGCTCCTTAATATGCTGAAGACTGTGGAGCCTTCTGTAAAGCATGAGGAGAAGGCGGTTCTGTTAGTTGATTCCTCAAAGAAAGGTTCTAAGAGGAAGGCAAAAGAACAGAAGAAAGGAAAGAAAAAGGCAAAGAAGGCGGAACCAACAGTAAAGGGCACTTGCCATCTTTGTAAGGAAGGCCACTGGCGAAGAAACTGCAAGATTTATCTTGAGTCCATGAAGAAGAAGAAGGCATCCGATGCCCCATCCTCTTCAGGTATCTTCGTTATTGATTGTCATTCTATTTCCTTGGACACTTGGGTATTGGATACTGGGTGTAGCTCACATATATGTAATGACATACAGGGGCTAAGGAATAGAAGAAGACTTGTCAGAGGGGAGTCAAATTTGCGAGTTGGCAATGGAGCAAAGGTTGCTGCGGTCACCATCGGAACTTATTTGCTGAAGCTCCCTAGTGGACTAGTCTTGGAACTGGACAATTGCTATTATGTTCCTTCTCTAATAAAGAAGATTGTTTCTATTTCCTGCTTAAATAGAAATGGTTTCCATTTAACGTTTAGTAACAATTGTTGTTATATAACTTTGAATGGCATACTTTATGGAACTGGAACTTTGAGTAATGACATTTATACGTTGGACGTATCCAGTGACATTTTCAATATCGAAGCGAGCAACACGCGTGCTCGAAAGGATAATCACATAGACTCCTATATGTGGCATTGTCGTCTTGGCCATATAAGCAAGAAACGCATGTCCGAATTACACCAATGTGGAATTCTGGAATCGTTTGAATTGGATTCATACGATACATGCGAATCATGCTTAAAAGGCAAGATGACTAAGTTACCTTTTACTGGAAAAGGTGAACGAGTGGGAGAGTTACTAGGTCTAATACATACTGATGTATTTGGACCTATGTCAACTCAAGCTTTAGGAGGCTATAGCTACTTCATCACCTTCACCAATGATCACTCACGGTTTGGGTATGTGTTCTTGATGAAACACAAGTCTGAAGCCTTTGAAAGGTTCAAAGAATTCAGAAATGAAGTAGAGAAACAACTTTGTAAGAGTATTAAAATACTTCGATCGGATCGAGGTGGTGAATACTTGAGTCAAGAGTTTCTAGATTATCTAAGAGACAATGGCATATTGTCTCAATGGACTCCGCCCTATACACCACAGCATAATGGTGTATCTGAGAGGCGTAACCGGACCTTGTTGGACATGGTCAGGTCAATGATGAATCATGCGACTCTTCCCAAGTCCTTTTGGGGTTATGCACTTCAGACAGCTGTTTACTTGTTAAACAGAGTCCCGACCAAGGTAGTCTCTACTACTCCATATGAGATATGGGCTAGTAAGAAACCTCATGTATCTTACTTGAAGATATGGGGTTGTCCTGCTTATGTGAAGCGGACTGTATCAGACAAACTGGATGCTAAGTCTGATAAATGTCTATTTATTGGATACCCTAAGGAAACAAGGGGTTACCAATTCTATCATCCTGTGGAACAAAAGGTGTTTGTTTCAAGGCATGCTGTGTTTCTAGAGAAAGAGTTTCTCTTGCAAGAAAATAGTGGGAGTGTCGTCGAGCTTGAGGAGGCTCGAGAGACTCAAATAGACATTGATGAGATACCTGGTGAAGCACAACAACCGACAACTCATAATGATGAGCAATCGGCTGGACCTATTGTAACACCACATCTTCGTAGATCTGGTAGAACACGCAATATTCCTAAGAGATATGGATTTCTCGTAAGTGAATCGAACGACGTGTTACTCATTGATGATGAGGAGCCTACCAGTTATGAAGAAGTGCTGACAAGTTCAGAAAGGGATAAGTGGCTTGGTGCCATGAAGTCGGAAATGGATTCCATGTACGAAAACCAAGTTTGGAACTTGGTTGACCCACCTGAAGGCATAAAGCCTATAGGGTGCAAGTGAGTTTTCAAGAAGAAAACCGACATGGATGGTAATGTGATTACCTATAAGGCTAGATTGGTGGCGAAAGGATATCGTCAAAAACAAGGTGTTGATTATGACGAAACCTATTCGCCTGTAGCTATGCTTAAATCCATTCGGATGCTCCTAGCCATAGCGGCTCATTATGATTATGAGATATGGCAGATGGATGTGAAAACAGCTTTCCTTAATGGAAACCTGCTCGAGGACGTGTATATGATACAGCCTGAGGGTTTCACATTGATTGATAAAACCAAGGTATGCAAATTGCGACGATCCATTTATGGATTGAAGCAAGCATCCAGGAGCTGGAATATCCGTTTTGATGAGACGATCAAAAAGTTTGATTTCTCACAAAATCCAGACGAACCTTGTGTGTACAAGAAGGTTAGTGGGAGTGCAGTCGTGTTCCTAGTATTGTATGTCGATGACATATTACTTATAGGAAACGATGTGTCAATCTTACAGTCAGTTAAGGTTTGGTTATCCAAGACATTCTCCATGAAAGACCTGGGAGAAGCAACCTACATCCTTGGGATTAAGATCTATAGAGATCGATCGAAACGGTTGCTTGGTCTTTCGCAGTCTACATATATAGACCGAGTGCTAAAGAGGTTTAGCATGTCGGAATCCAAGAAAGGTTATCTGCCCATCAGGCATGGGGAACACCTTTCGAAGTCTATGTGTCCGCCTAGAAGACGAGAGGATTTGCATGAGTAAGATTCCCTATGCATCCGCAATAGGATCTATCATGTATGCTATGTTATGTACGAGGCCCGATGTATCGTATGCTCTGAGTGTCACGAGCAGATACCAGTTTGATCCAGGAATGGATCATTGGGTGGCTGTTAAGACGATCCTTAAGTACTTGAGAAGAACTAAGGATGTGTTTCTAATATATGGAGAAGGGTACATGGTGATACGTGGGTATACGGATGCCAACTCCAGACAGACAAGGATGATTCCATGTCTCAGTCTGGGTATGTATTCACCTAGAATGGAGGCGCAATAAGTTGGAAAGGTTCCAAACTCGACACTATAGCGGATTCTGCCACTAAGGCAGAATACGTTGCAGCTTTGGAAGCAGCAAAGGAAGCGGTTTGGATCAAGAAGTTCATCTATGAACTTGATGTGGTCTCATCAATGATCCAAACATGGGCTTCGCCGCTATCATCTTATCAGAGAGATCATCAGTAGGAACGAAATACAAATCGAGAAAATTCCCACTGAAAGGAACTTAGCGGATCCTTTGACTAAAGCATTACCTCAAAGTAAGTTTGAGGGTCATGTTAGAGCTTATGGTATTGGATACCGTAGCGATTGACATTGAGGGAGTCTGTTAGTAATATATGAGAGATGTCCTAAGGCAATCGCCTTATGTATGAACCATTTATATGATAAATGAAGATTCACTATTTGAGTATACATGTTTTATGTATTTGATTGGATCTTAAACTCATTTACTGAATGTCCACGATACGATTCACAGCATGAGAGAATTTGTGATTTGATCACAACTAGTGAGTATCTCTACATGTGTAATTGTGATGTATCGGAATTATCCCTAGTCGATGAATTGATGGATTTGGACACCATCAATTCATGAGACTAGCACGAGGTATACTCCTTGGTGTATCCAAGCGGTGATTCTCACTAGTTTGGAGACATTGTGATGTCCGGAGTTAATCGTGGATGCTAGTTATGGTAACTAGTTCATTGGAGTGACCAGTAGTAAGACTTCATATGGTTCTCTGCATATATAGATATGTCAATGAAGTTCTTCTGTGGCTTAAGTGCGATGTTCCTTTGACTTGCGGTATTCAAGTCATCTTGATCATGGAGACTTATGCTTTGACATCTTAAGCAAACATCTCTAAGGAGATGTGGACCCGGATGATTGGGTATAAGTCGAAGTGATCGAAGGTGTTTGAATAGCCTATAAAGGATTCACCACTCCTTGCGAGGAGATGTATACCCATGGCCTCTCGTCGGATTGTTACTAAAGTCTTTGGCCAAAGCAATACATGTTTAGAGTAAGGTACTCTTCGATACATGTGGAGTAACTAGAATCCGTAGGACGAGGAAATGATACTTGGGCTAGGTGTGACGTAGTCAGCCTAGTGGGGACTGACACAATAGACCATGTCCTGAACCACGTGGGTATAAGATGAGTGAAGGGAATGGGGCACGATTCATTCGAGCTACTGAAGGGTTTCAGAAATAGTTCTGGATCAACCGTTGATCTTTTCGGTTAATTGGGGATCATGATGTACTACTAGGTGCCACTCATGATCGTTCTATAATTAATGGTTAATTATAGACAGCCAACATAAACCGAGAACCTATTTGGTCACACGCACAACGAGTGTAATCCAAAGGATTTAAAACGAGCTTGAGAATGGGATTCTCAGACCGAGAGAAACTATGTTTGGTTGGACCAAACATAAAGCGAGCATGAAATTGTTTCAGTCGCAATGGAAGCGTGGATGGGCCGTGTCTTATGAAGACATAATGGATGGACCAAAATGGTTTGGTTCTAATCCAATGGATGAGAATAAACCAAAGGGTTTGGTTCATATTAAACGAATGAACCAAAGGTTGGTTCGGTTCATTTTAACTTAAAATAAACCATCATGGTTTGGTTTATTTTAACTTATCTTAATGGAGCGGGTTAACGGGCTTTATGGATATGATCCATTAACCATTAAGAGAATTAGTTCTCTATAAAAGAGGGCTTAATGGATAATTAAGCCCTAATCAAAAACCCTAAGCCCTTGGTGTTGCCGCCCACCCCTTGTTGGAGTATTCGGCGCCCAACCCTAAGCTGCCGCCGCCGTCCAGCTTTTGTGCAGCCCTCCAACTTGTTGCCGGCGACCAAGCTTCAGCCGGCGAACCTCCGGCGACCCTCCGGTGATCTCCTCTAGGTTCGGTGATAAGGTGAGCTTCCATCTCTCCTTGGCCGGCCTCTATTCCTCCACCAAAAGCTGTCCAGTTTTTCTGGACAGTTTGTTTCTTTGTTGTCGGAGCATCGTTTGGACGACGGTTAGTGCTCCGACAGCGGCTAACTTACCGGGGATTTGATCTCCGGTAATCCTCTGAGGTGGAGGATGAAGGATTCGTCAATTGGTTGACGAATACCTCTCCGGAGAAGCGAGTTTTTGAGAACTCGTTTTAGGATCCGAATTTGGATTCGGATCGTGATCATCTCTCGATCACGTCGTCTTCAACACGAGGCTAGTAACCCGTACAAAGACGAAGCTCGTGACTTAGCGAAGTCATCCCAAGGAGCTCGGCGTGGATACGGATAGAGACGATTCTTACGAGGATCGTTCCGGTTGATGTCGTTCCCGCTACACGTCATACGAAAGGTATAACGTAGATAATTTATTTTATTGCAAATTTTAATTTACGGTTATGTCTACACTTGTTGTAATATGCATGCGTGTGTTGTGTGTGTTGTAATAAATATAGATTTATTATTTTTAATTGCTTCCGCTGTGCTCATGTTTATGAAACATGATCGAACACACACACGCCGCGGTGCCGGAAACCCAACAAACTTGATATCATATATCCATGACTTGTGAGATTAAGTCATCAATTGACCTACATGTTACTAGTCTCTGCGCATTAATATTGTCCTTGCATATTAATACTCAACTAGGAATAGTTAAGAGTAATGTTATATATATATATATACACAGACTCTCGCTATCAATTCAACCAACTGATATGTTGTAAACCTAAACCTACTATTCAAGGACACTATTATATTATTCGTATAGCACATATAAGAAATAATAGAATAAGAAAACCTTGCCTTTTATTAATGAAATATGATACATATGATCCCTAATCATTTATCTCATGATTGACACTAAGGGCTGACACTAACAGTGTCAATGTCTCATATTCCAATGAGATCTTACTATCTCCTCCTTGGTAAAAACAAAACACATCTAGGATGCCTTCACTCTTCCTAGTAATAAGTCTCATATCACTTAAGAGAGGCAATCCCCCAATTCTCCTCCCATGAGGAGAAATACATTCATCATCCCAAGATGGATAACCTCCCCCTAAAGGCTTGCTCTCCCTTGATAATTGCACCAACAATGTCCTTGGAGAGTCCCTAAGCCAATAGGAACACTAAGTAATTGAAATTAAGGGCAAAGATTCAACATTGAACTTTCACCTCCCTTAAAATTCGATACACACCCTAAACAATTCTCCTAATACATTTTCAATGGATTTCCACCCTTCCAATGCTCTCCAAAGCATATCCTAGAGTTAAGAGAAGTTAGGGAACCAAAAAATAGTTGAACATGGGCATAACAAATCTTGTTTACCCGAAATCAACACTGAAAATATACTCTTACAGTCACCAGTCGATTGCCCTTGATGCCAGTCGACTTCCATCCATGGCAGTCGACTGATTTATGCATTGTGCAGAAATCAGGGTTCATAACTAAATTTTGAAAATTCATAAGTAAATATACATATTTTGAAAAATCTTGAAAATTAATATGTACATTACTTATAACAATCATTATGGGTGAAAAATATTTGAAAAATTAAATACCCATAAACTAGTGAGATTGATACAAAGTTCAAAACTATTGAAATTTTCAATATTTGACCCTACTTTGTATCACCTCCTTCAATGATGATTGCTATTAAAAGATAGACTTCAATAAGATTTTTCAAAATAATTTTGAAATGATTTTAAAACCTTATATTCATTCTCCTAACATCTCACTTGTATCTAAGTGTATGAAATACATACAAGTCAAGTGTTCTTGTGAAATGTGGGTTTTGTTCATTTAGGGTCTCATGCATATGCTAGGCAACTCTATTTGATTCTCTTATGCATGAGACTTCAAATCATGTCATTGTCCTTAACTCAATTTTATTTAATGCATGAATAATGATTATGACAATAATGACAAATAAATAAGCATGTGCCAATAATCATGATATCATGGCATGTGATTATAACTTAAGCATAATATGACATTCCTAAGCATAAATCATGACATTTTATATGATAAAAATAAATATGATGTCATGATATGGTAAATGACAATCAAAGCATGACAAATAAAAGGTAAAGGTATTGGAATACCTATATTTTAATATTAGTTGTCATTTGATAAAATTAAGTTTATTTTGCCATATTAACTAACTCTACCAAGTGTGCTAAAATCCAAAATGGCACACCAAGACCTTTAACCCTAATTGTGCCAATTTGATTAATATTCAAACTTCTCAAAACACATTGATACATCCTAAAGTGTCAACTCTTCTATGGTTAGGTTAACTACCCATCCACTTAGGGTTGACACACCCTAACCCATCTAGCATGAATCGATCACGCTCCTAGGAACCCAATACCTACCGGAGCTCCTTGGGTTAACAAGGTATTCACTAGGGATAACTTCCCTATATACCTTCCTAATGACCCTCTTTGACTTTGAAGTCTTATTCATTTGGGTCTTGTCAAGGTTAACCTTAGGGATTGCCTCCCTAGTAACCTTCTTAGTGGTCTTCCTAGGTTTTATAGAACCCTTGACCACTAGACACACACTATGGTTAATCTTAGAGATAACTTCCCTATTAACCTTGATTTTCCTAGACCTAAATTTAATTCCATAATCAAATGGAACATTGTGGTAGAACTTAGGTTTGTGACCCAAACCTTTCTTGCCCTTGGACTGTTCTTGTCTCCTAGTCCTAATTTTTGACTATTAGACCCCTTAAATGAGTTTGTCATTTTTGCTAGGGTTTTTTTCTAATTTTTCAAGCCTTGACCTCAAAGCTTGATTTTCCAATTTTAATTTTCACAATTTTGATTTTTCATTGGACTTTTGGGAAAGACTCTTCTTCTTAGGCATGTGATTACCCTTCTTAGGGTTAATGCCTAAATTCTCTTCTATCCTCCTAATACTCTCCCTAGGTAAAATAGGTCTAGAGTTGTTGCTCCTAGGTTTGTCCTTAGATAAATCTACATGCTTGGCACCTAAACAATAGTATTTATTCTTACTAGCATGCTTTTCATGAGCAATAGAAAGAGTACTAAAAATATTCTTTTAAACCCTAGAACTAGAAGGTGCATTAAAATATACCTTAGGGTTTGCTTTAGAAGCTCCCCCTACATGTGATACTCCTTCTTGGGTTTTCTTCTTCCACCTAGGGCATTAGCTTCGGTAGTGTCCCCTTTGGTTGCATTTGAAGCACACAATGTGCTCTTTGCTTTTCTTAGCGAGGACTCCGACATCCTTTGACTTTTGATTGACTTTTGGTGTCGGTGCTTTCTCCTTGGCCAATTTTGGGCATTTTCTCTTGTAATGTCCGGCTTCCCTGCACTCAAAGCATATAATGTGATTTTTGTTCTTAATTACAATGCTTGAGTTACCTAGAGTGGTGGAGGCGATATGGGAAGATTCTTCACTTCTCTCGGAGGTGGATGCTTCTTCTTATTCTTGCTCCAGGATGGAAGATCTCTCCTCCCCCTCAATGCTAGAGGTGGAGATTTCCTCCAATTCATCCACATTCTCCAATGTTGATGGGAATTCTTCCTCAACATCCTTCTCTACTTGTGCTGGTTCGGGATTCTCGTGAAATTTGATCAACTTATTCCACAGATCCTTTGCTTCCCTATAATTCCCTAATCTAGACTAAATATTATTAGAAATCAAATCACTTAGTATTTTGATTACCTTGATATTTGTCTTGAACTCCTTGATTTGTTCCTTTGTCCATCTTGATTTTTCTATTCACTTGTTTTCCTTATCCCTAGGCACTTCAAAACTATTTTCAATGATTAGCATCATATCGAAATCGATTTTGAAGTATACCTCCATCTTTTTCTTCCACCATGAAAATTCTCCCTCAACTTCGGTGGATGGATGTTGATGTCGACCATTTGTTTGTTGTCACAATGGTGAGTCCGATGACAACCTCCTTGCTCTGATACCACTTGTTGGAGGATCGTGGCCCAACTAGAAAGGGTGATGAATAGTCTGATTCGATACTTGACGGATTTCGATCGTTCTTGCGTGATTGTCTACAATGATTGTCAATATGTGCAGCAAAAATAATAGATACAAATACGAAATACAAATACAACACACAAGACACAATCGATATACGTGGTTCGGTACCTTAGAGTTCCTACTCCATGGGGTGAGCTCAACGAGCTCGAGTGATGAACACACCACTACTAAAACTCCTTCTCGACAACAAGTCGAAGGTGGAGAAACCTCATACAAGCGATTACAAAAGTAATACAATGAAATACAACAAATACACTAAGTAATACACAAAAACAAGTAAATACCACTTTACACAAGAACTTTGGATTGCTTGCTTGTTGCTTGCTTTGGATTGGTCTTGAAGGTTTGGAATGCAACAGCAATTCCCATCCAAAATCTCCCCAAAAATCACTGTGGAAATCCTCTCCAAGCTCCTCCTTTTATGCTTGTCTCAGGTTGATTTCGTGTCTTGTAGTCGACTGCCATAAGGCCTCAGTCAACTGCTCCTGTAGCCATTGTGAGACAACAACCTAATCTGTTGGAGCTGAAAGCTCCAAAGTTTGTTTTGGTGTTTGACAAAGGTTTAAGTAAAGGTGAGAAATCCAAGGGTGGACCTTGGTGAAAAGTCCAAGATGGTTAATTCCTTTGCAGGTGAGAAATCCAAGGGTGAACCTTGGTGAAAAGTCCAAGACGATTAATTCCTTGGCAGGTGAGAAATCCAAGGGTGAACTTTGGTGAAAAGTCCAAGACGGTTAATTCCTTGGAAGGTGAGAAATCTAAGGGTGAACCTTGGTGAAAAGTTCAAGATAGTTAATTCCTTGGTAGCTGAAAATTCCTTGCGGGGGTGCAAGATGAAAAGTGTAAGAGGGGTAATTCCTTGGCAGTAGAGAAATTCCTTACGGGAGTGGCAAGGTAAAAAGTCCAAGAATGGCTGATTGTTGGAGTCTTGGCATGTAAAGGGTCTCGGGGTAGAGTCTTTACTAGGTGTGTTTCAGTCTTAGAGTTGACTGGAACAATAAATACTAGGGACAACAATGAGTTGACACCTCAATTTTCATCCTTACTGCATTCATCAGGTGGAGAGACTTGTCGTTGGCAAGGTACAGTCGAGTCGGTGCCTTGACTGCTCCGGAACAGTCGAGGCGGCATCTCAACTGATCTTGTGTAGCAGTTAGCGGTTGGAGTCGAAGCTCAACTACTGCAGGATGAGTCAAAGTCGAGGCGGAACCTCAACTGATCCTGAGCTGAAGGATATAGATGCAAGTCGCACTCACCTAGCGCCTTGACAGAGGTAGGACAATTTTGTGGATCTTAACGGGTTCAACTGGTGCAGTCGAGGTGGCGCCTCGACTGGTCCTAGACAGTTGCGGATAGAAGCGAGGCCAGCTCAACTAACCCTCGACTACAGTAGAACAAACCTATGTTTCAACCTATGCAATCGAGGTAGTGCCTTAACTAGTCCTTCATCGAAATGCACAGACGCAAGGCGCGCTCGACTGGCGCCTAGACTAGTTCACAATTCTTGTGAGAAAATTCTATCTGTTTCTGTTGGGGGATCGAAACGGCCGGCTAGAGGGGGGTGAATAGCCCTCAATCGTTGGATGTCGTATTTTGCTCATTCTCGTTGCGTTGCTTGTCTACAATTGTCGTTAGCGCAGCGGAAACAATAAAACAATAATAATACTAACAACAAATAAGCACACGCAAACACACACGATATACATGGTTCGAAACCGAATGGTTCCGACTCCATGGGCGAGCTCCTCGAGCTCTAGAGATGCACACGGCAATACTCAAACTCCTTCTCAACTACACGTCGGAGGTGGAGAAACCTCTCACAAGAAATTACAACAGTAATATACAAATACAAACAAGAATACAAATACAATACAAAAGAAACACTTTTCACCGATTGCTTTTGATCACTTGTTTGTTGCTTGCTTTGATTGGCTCTTGAAAAACTGGAATGCAGTAGCAATTCCCCTCCAATAGCTCCACAAAAACCATGGCGAAATCCTCCAACTCGAGCTTCTTTTATAACCTGCATCAAGCTATTTTCACGCCCATCAGTCGACTGATCGTAACCATCAGTCGACTGGTCCCGTAGCCGTTGTCTCACAATGGCCAGATCCACGTTGGTTAAGTTCCAACGGATCAGACATCAGTTGACTGATGGCACCCATCAGTCGATTGATCATCCATCCGAAAGTCTTTGGCGAGCTCGACTCCATGTGCCCGTGCGATTTCATCGATCATTGCCATCCCGGCTCGGCCGATTTCTCAACGATCGCCCTCCCTCGGCCGACCGATCACTCGAACTTGATTCAGTCGAACACTGGTCGAACCCATACGACCTAGAGCAGTCGATTGGCACCTATGCCAGTCGACTGATGTTGGCTAAAACCTCAAACACAAAGTTGTTTGAGCGTCCGACACTCAGTCTTAGCTACTTGGCCAAGTCCACCTTATCCCTCATGGAGTTCCCCATCGAAGCTCTCTTCCCTCGGCCTACGTCCCTCGGATGCGCCAAGCGCACGGCTTCGCAATGCCATCCTTCGCGTCTTATGCCCTAGAAGTATGCTTCCCTTTGGGCTCACTCCATTCGCTCCCCGTCCGGCGGTCCCTCGGATGCACCAAGCGCACGGCTTCGCAATGCCATCCTTCACCGACTCAAGGACCCAAGCCTAGTGAACTTGCCAAGTTCTCAAGACTTCCCAAATGCACCAAGCGCACAGCTTCGCAATGCATTTCTCACCAAGCACTAAGCGCACAACTTCGCAATGCTTTGGATTTCCCATGCCAAGCACCAAGCGTACGACTTCGCAATGCTTTGGACTTTCCCATGCCAAGGCTTCCCCCTTGGACTTCCACACCAAGCTCCATGCTTGGATTTTCCATGCCAACCCCATGTTGGACTTTCCCATGACAATCCCATGTCATGAGTTTTGTCTATTATCAAAATACTATCAAGGTACTGCTCGAGTCAAACTCGAGTCAACCTGGGCCGATTGCACCAACAATCTCCTCCTTTTTGATGATTGACAAAACTACCATCTCAAGTCTACCAATTCTCTCATATTGACAATTCTCATATCCCAATGAGAATTCCAACGAACCCTAATTGGTAACTTGGTAACTTCTCCCCCTTTTTGACATTACATCAAAAAGGTCCTCCCCAAGGGTATGAATGTCTCATATCCCAATGAGATCTTATATCTCTCCCTTGGAGGAACACATGCCTACCATCTTTCTAGTGATCCCATATCACTTAAAGAGAGGCAACCCAATTTTCCTCCCATGAGGAAATACACATCCATCTTCCCATGATGGATACCTCCCCCTAGAGGCTTGCTCCCCCTTGACCATTGCACCAACAATGTCCTTGGAGAGTCCCTAAGCCAATAGGAACATTAAACCAAACAAAATTAAGGCAAAGTTCAACAATGAACTCTCATCCACCTTAAAATTGATACTCAACCCAACTCCTAATCCATATCCAATGGATTTCCACCCTCTTTAATGCTCTCCCAAGCATATCCTAGGGTTAGAAGTGGTTAGGGGACCAAAACACAGCTGAACATGGGCCTAACCAACAAGGTTTACCCGAAATCAGCATTTTGATCAATCGAAACCCGGTCGACACACTCATCGATCGGTGGCCTCCTGGCGTCGATAACTACATTCTGCAGTTTGAATTCGAAATGACTTTTCAAAATTCATAAGTAAATATACATAAGTAGATAAATCTTGAAATTTGGTATGTATACTACTTATCACAAACATTATGGGTGAAAAATATTAGAAAATTATTTTACCCATTAAACTAGGAGATTGATACAAAGTTCAAAATTTAAGAAAAGCTTCAATAAAGAGCCCTCTTTGTATCATCTCATTCAATGGTGATAGCTATCAAAAGATAGGCTTCACCAAGGTTTTTCAGAATGTTTTTAAAATATTTTTCAAACCTTTATTTCCTTTTTCCTAAACATCTCACCAATATCTAGATGTGTAAAACACATACAAGTCAAATTTTTGTGAGATGTGGGTTTTGTTTTGTTTATGTTCTCATGCATATTTCTAGGCAACATTAATTTGATTCCCTTCAAGTTGTGTCATAGTCCTTAACTCTATTTTAAACTATGCATGATATGATTATAGCATAGATATGATATAAGTAAAAGCATATGCCAATATCATGATGTCATGGCATGTGAATGATGTTTTAGCATACATGACATATAAGGATAAGTCTAAACATGATCATGACATTTTTAGAGATAAAAATGAAAATGATGTCATGACATGGTAAGACAAACAAATCATGGAAACTAAAATATACTAAGGTATAGAATACCTAAGTGTGAAAATCAATTTGCCATTTTTAGGGATTAAATACATTTTGCCTTAATGCCATTCATCTCCCTAGTGTGCCAAAAATCCAAAATGGCACACCATGACTTCTATGACCTAATTGTGCCAATTTAAATCATTTTAAACTTCTCAAACCATATTGGCACACCCTAATGTGTCAACTCACAATGGCTAGGTTAACCACCCATCCACTTAGGGTTGACACACCCTAACCCATTTAGCGTGAATCAATCACGCTCTTAGGAACCCAATATCTATTGGAGCTCCTTGGGTTAACAAGGTATTCCCTAGGGATAACTTCCCTAGATACCTTCCTAATGACCCTTTTAGGCTTTGAAGCCTTAGTCAAATGGGTCTTACTTGGGTCAAACCTAGAGATGACTCCTCCATTGACCTTCTTAGTGGCTACATTTGATTTCTTTGAGGTGTTAGCCACTAAGCACACACCAGGGCTAGACTTAGGGATAACTTCCCTATTAGCCTTGGTTTTCCTAGACCTAGAAATTGTTCCATAATCAAATGAAACATTATGATAAGTCTTCTTGGGCTTAGGTTTGTTACCCAAACCTTCCTTGCCCTTAGACCGTTCTTGTCTCCTAGGTTTTGACTTTTGGGCATTAGACCCTTGAACCGAATTTGATATTAAAGCTAGGGTCTTCTCCAATTTTTCTAGCCTTGACCTCAAGGCTTAGTTCTCCACCTCTAATCTTCCCAATTTTGAATTTTCATTCTTTCTTTGGGAATTATTTTTCCTTTTAGGCATATGTCTAGATTTCTTGGGGTTGACACTTAGGTGGTTTTTGATTCTCCTAATGGACTCCCTAGGTAATATAGGTCTAGTGTTTTGGGTCCTAGGTTTGTCCTTAGTTATATGAACATGCTTGGTACCTAGACAATACACCTTATTATTTCTCTTAGCATGCTTTTCATTGATAATAGAAAGAGAACTAAAATAATTTTTAGCATGCTTTTTGACTTTAGGAATTAAAGGTGCATTATTTAAATATACCTTAGGGTTAGCTTGGGAAGCTCCCCCTACATGAATTACACCTTGCCCTTTCTTCCTTCCCCTAGGGCATTGGCTTCGGTAATGTCCCCATTGGTTGCATTTGAAGCACACAATGTGCTCTTTGCTTTTAATTTTGGGAACACCGGCATCCTTTGACTTTGGGTTGACTTTTGGTGCGGATGCCTTTTCCTTAGCCAATTTTGGGCATTTGCTCTTGTAATGCCCTTTCTCCCTACACTCAAAACAAATAATATAATCTTTACGATTAATTATAATACATGAGTCACCTAGGGAGTTGGTGGAGGCCTCTTCACTTCTTCCGGAGGTAGAAGCTTCATTTTGATCTTGCTCTGGAATTGAAATCCTTTCCTCCCCCTCAACGCTAGAGGTGGAGGTCTCCACCAAATCATCAACATCATCAAAAGTAGATGGTGCTTCTTCTTCGGCGTTATCCTTTACATGTGCTGGTTGGGAGTTTTCTTGAAATTTCATTATCTTCTCCCATAATTCCTTTGCATCCCTATAGTCACCCAAACTAGACCAAATTTTGTTAGGTAACAAATCACTAAATAATTTTATTACCTCGAGATTTGTCTTGAAGTCTTTAATTTGGTCTTGGGTCCACCTTGACTTTTCAATTTTCTTGTTGTATTTGTCCCTAGACATCTCAAAACCATTTTCTACAGTAATCATATAATCAAAATTGGTTTCGAGATATACATCCATTTTTCTTTTCCACCATAGAAAATATCCTTCGAATTTTGGTGGTTGAAGGTTGTAGCCGGCCATCTTGTAGTGCTCTCGCGGTGGTTAGTCCTCGAAGAGCGACCTCGGCTTTTATACCACTTGTTGGGGGATCGAAACGGCCGGCTAGAGGGGGGTGAATATCCCTCAATCGTTGGATGTCGTATTTTGCTCGTTCTCATTGCGTTACTTGTCTATGATTGTCATTAGCGCAGCAGAAACAATAAAACAATAATAATACTAACAACAAATAAGCACACGCAAACACACACGATATACGTGGTTCGGAACCGAATGGTTCCTACTCCACGGGCGAGCTCCTCGAGCTCTAGAGATGCACACGACAATACTCAAACTCCTTCTCGACTACACGTCGGAGGTGGAGAAACCTCTCACAAGCAATTACAACAGTAATATACAAATACAAACAAGAATACAAATACAATACAAAAGAAACACTTTTCACTGATTACTTTTGATCACTTGTTTGTTGCTTGCTTTGATTGGCTCTTGAAGGACTGGAATGCAGCAGCAATTCCCCTCCAATAGCTCCACAAAAACCATGGCGAAATCCTCCAACTCGAGCTTCTTTTATAACCTGCATCAAGCTGTTTTTGCGCCCATCAGTCGACTGATCGTGACCATCAGTCGACTGGTCCCGTAGCCGTTGTCTCACAATGGCCAGATCCACGTTGGTTAAGTTCCAACGAATCACACATCAGTCGACTGATGGCACCCATCAGTCGACTGATCATCCATCAGTCGAGCTCGACTCCGATTCTGCATGCCCATGCAGTGTCATCGATCATTGTCATCCCTCGGCGATCGTGATTCTCCCAACGATCATTGCCCTCCCTCGGCGGTCGATCGCAGTTGATCGAGCCTCGGTCGAACCCATACGACCTAGAGCAGTCAATTGGCACCTATGCCAGTCAACTGATGTCGGCTAAAACCTCAAACACAAAGTTGTTTGAGCTTCCGACACTCAGTCTTAGCCACTTGGCCAAGTCCACCTTATCCCTCATGGAGTTCTCCACCGAAGCTCTCTTCCCTCAGCCTACATCCCTCGGATGCGCCAAGCGCACGGCTTCGCAACGCCATCCTTCGCGTCTTATGCCCTAGAAGTATGCTTCCCTTTGGGCTCACTCCATTCGCTCCCCGTCCGGCGGTCCCTCGGATGCACCAAGCGCACAGCTTAGCAATGCCATCCTTCACCGACTCAAGGACCCGAGCCTAGTGAACTTGCCAAGTTCTCAAGACTTCCCAAATGCACCAAGCGCACGGCTTCGCAATGCATTTCTCACCAAGCACCAAGCGCACGACTTCGCAATGCTTTGGATTTCCTATGCCAAGCACCAAGCGCACGACTTCGCAATGCTTTGGACTTTCCCATGCCAAGGCTTCCCCCTTGGACTTCCACACCAAGCTCCATGCTTGGATTTTCCATGCCAACCCCATGTTGGACTTTCCCATGACAATCCCATGTCATGAGTTTTGTCTATCATCAAAATACTATCAAGGTACTGCTCGAGTCAAACTCGAGTCAACCTGGGCTGATTGCACCAACAGTTTCTTTGCGTGTCTGATTTTTACAGCTCGAATGGTTGACCAAATACTTTGGTTCATGGACACTTTCTAAGCTTCTGGAATTGCGTGGATGTAGATGATTGGAGATCGGACCAAGGTTCATGGGATTAGGGTTTGCGTAGAAACAAAAATAGGTCAGAGTACTCTTCGAGGTGGAACGAATGCTACAACTCTCTGGCTCTGCTCTTCCGAAAACTGATCTAGAAACAACACTCTGGCTCTGGCATCTTGCTATTGATTGACAACGATTTCTTGCTTCGGACTTCTTGCTCTTGGTTGATCACTCTCACGATCAAAGCTGCACCCTCTACTTCTTTTGCTGTAAACACCCAGATCATCTGCAGTTCATGGCAACTTGGAATCGCTGCTGCACTTGTGGTCACCTTGTTGATTCATTGTCTCGACTGTAAGGGTGTTTGTTGTTGGTGTTATTACTTTTCTTTCTATTCGTAATCGTCTAAAATTGCATATTTGTCAAGGTTCTAGTTTTTGGCTGTTGTTCTTCATTCAAATTCTAGTTTTCTATTTGTATCTAGAGAATCTATAATTTGTAAGCTTTTTAAGAGGTTTCTCCACCTTTGAAGTTCACTTCAAAAAGGCGAAAAGATAGAGGTAGGCCTTGGATTATCATCTCTAGGAGAGAGTTGTGAACCAAGTAAAATCGGTTGCATCGTTTCTTTTTTGTTGGTTGCTTGTGAGTCAGCTGCATAGATTGTGATTGTGTAGTTGTGCTGGTTGTGCTTTTTGTGTGATCAAGTTGTCGTTAGTCTTTCCATTGCGTCTTTTGATTTAAAAAGAAAAGAAATTTTTTAAAAGAAATATATCTCCCTCCTCTCTTGTGTAGTTATCGGTTTTATCAAGTGGTATCAGAGCGAGGGCTCTAATTACCGGGTCTAACAACCTTAGAGTAGTAGTCATGCAAGAGGGATTCAACACAAATCGACCTCCATTTTTCGATGGAACTAACTTCTAATACTGGAAGAGTCAGATGGAGTACTATCTCATGGCTGAGATAGAAATGTGGTTCTACTTCACGGAGGGCTTCATTGCTCCGGTAGATGACACTGGTAAGGTCTTGGGGTCAACTCATTGGACAAACGAGCAAAAGCGCAAAGCATAGGCTAATGCTAAAGCCATTGTGACCTTACAGTGTGGCCTGGCAAAGGAGCAATTGAATAAAGTTGGGCCTTTCAGCAATGCGCAGGACTTATGGAACAAACTACTTGAGCTGCACGAGGGTACTAGGGACTCTCATATAGCCAAGAGGGATTTGTTCCTAAATCAACTCTAGAACTTTTCTATGGACACTGAATCTATTAGTGAGCTTCATGGAAGATTCAAGGAGCTGTTGAATGGTCTCCACTCTATTGGAGAGAGTGTTGAGAACCGGGATTTGGTTAGGTATGTTCTTAAGTCGTTTCCCTGAAATGCCTTATGGTCATCTATGGTGGATGCCTATAAGGTATCAAGGGACTTGTCAACTATTAAAATAGATGAGTTGTTTTGTGAAATGGAATTGCATGAACAAGATAATAAAGGTCAAAAGGAGAAGGGTATAGCTTTGTTTGCAGGTGATCAAAATAAGGAAGGGAAGAAGAAGAAGGAAAAGAAGGAGTTGTCGTCATCCTCTTCTACCGAATATGATGTAGACGATGAGTCCTCATCCAGCGAGGTGGCCAACTTCGTGAGGAGAATGGTGAGGAGGAGCAGGAGATTTAACAGAAAGAAAGGTAAGACAGTTGATAATACGATTGATAAAACTAACATAGTTTGCTATGAGTGCAGCAAGAAAGGACACTACAGAAATGAGTGTCCTTGGCTCAAGAAGAAGGAAGAAAAGAGGAGGAGAAGGAAGGCTTTGAGAGCTACATGGGATGAATCCTCATCTGGGTCATCGAAAGAGGACAAGGAAGAGAAGACTTGTAGACATGCTGCTCTAATGGCGTTGGAGGACTCTAGGATAGAATCAGAAGGCAGAAGGTCAGAGTCAGACTTGAATTCATCATCTTCGGATGATGACAAGGTAACCTCTGAACTCATAGATTGCTATAAGACAATTGGTTATTTACCTGATATGTTAGATAAAACCAAGGCTAAGGTTAAATTGTTAAGATTTGAAATAGGATAATTAAAGAACGATAAGGAGCATGTGGTAGAAGCTAGTGCCAACTCTTCTGAATTTGTTAAGCTTATGAATGAAAACAGCTCTCTGAAAGCACAAGTGAACGATCTCAAGTGTACTCTTGAGAAATTCACCTCTAGCTCTCAAACTTTGAATATGATTTTTGAATCACAACGGGTTGTTTATAACAAAGCTGGAATAGGTTATAAACCTAAACAGCAAGAACTTAGTTTCATTTCCTTACTTTCAAGAAACTCAGGTAGAAAGACTAAAACAACTAAGGCATGGATTCCAAGAAAATATATTTTGGAAGCTAATGGACCCAATATTTGGGTTTCGAAGTCCTTTATCTTTCGTGTCTAGCAGGCATTAATTAAGGGGGAGTGTCCATCAACTTGGTTTGTAGACAGTGGATGCTCCAAGCACATGACTGGGGACTTATCACTATTTTCCATATTACAGGATAAAAACAGAGGTACCGTTTCATTCGGTAATAGTGGTAGGTTAAAAGTTATAGGAATAGGGAATATTTGTATATCTGAACATTTTATGATTAGGGGTGTACTTGTTGGAATGTATACTGAAAGCCTAGCTCTTTTTGTATGAACATTTTATTTTGGAATAAGAATCACACGATCATTGTTTGCACTTTATATATTTATTATATATGTGTGCATATTGTCTAATATTTTACATTGTAGATAACATGGTGCTTGGTGTGGCACAGAAGATCATGTTATCAGTCCCTTGTAAAATATAAGTAGAGGCTCATGACCAAGATGGTTTTGGACAAACCATTGGCATGGTTGTAGTGTAGCTTAGTATTGTTTTGTCTTGAACATAAAGTTACACTAGTACACTTAGGTGTATTGAGCAGGACCGACATAGAGGTGATTCAATTTAGTACTGACTACATAATTGAATCGGACCTCGGATATTATGTTGTGCATGCTCTTAATCCCGATATAATAACGGACACATGTACTTAGTATTTATTTCTTTGATTTACCAGAGGGTGAGATTTAGATGGATTAAATCAATATGCCCGGTAAGTTGGGAAATGATATTATTTACATGGTGTGCCGTTGATTATAGGAGGAAATCGTGTCCTATATATTAGGTTGATGATGTCCCCTTGAGGAGCTCATAAGGTTCATCATGTAAACCCAGCTGGTTGACTTAGTCAACATGATGATAAGGTTGAGTGGTACTACTCGAGGAATTAGATGTTAATTAATTGATGGTCAGTAAATCAATTAATTGACGGACATTTGATATCTTAAACACGGGGAGATTAATGTACAAATAATATATGGAACCCATATTGATTTATGGGGGTTGGTGAGGTAGTTCAATGATGATCCTCTAGTGGAATGGAACATCATTGATGGATCAAGTTTGTGTGGTTCCGATCCATCGGGTGGCCAAGATCCAACTCCTCCTTATGGTCCCTATCATAGCCTAATATAATCCTTGTGAAGTCTAGATCCAAGAATGTAAAACAAAACCTAGAACCAACGGTTGGGATTAAATCCCTAGATCCAATGGTTAGGATGAAACCCTAGAACCAACGGTTGGGATTAAATCCCTAGATCCGATGGTTAGGATGAAACCCTAGAATCGACGGTTGGGATTAAATCCCTAGATTCGACGGTTGGGATAAAACCCTAGATCCGACAGATGGGATGAAACCCTAGATCCGACGGTTGGGATGAAATCCTAGATTCGACGGTTGGGATGAAACCTTAGATCCGACGGTTGGGATAAAATCCTAGATCCGACGGTGGAGATTAAATCCCTAGATCCGACGGTGGAGATTAAAGGAGGCTTAAGCCCAATTCTATAAATAGAAGGCTTAAGCTTGGGCGGCAAGAATAATTGAATTGGAGTTAGGGTTTGGCTCTTCTCAAAGTGGGTGGCTAGGGTTTGGAGCAAAAGTTTGGGCGACAACCATCTTTCTTCTCCTTGTTGCCGGCACCCATCTTCCTCCATCAAGACTTGGCCGGCGCCCATCCTCTAGGCCTCTCTCTTATTCCTTGGCTGGCGGTTCTCCTTCCATTGGTGGCCGACGCCTCATCCACTTGTTCCTTGGCCGACGGTTGCATCAAATTCCCTAATTTGGTGGCTGGTTCTAGAAAGGATAGGTATTTGTTGGTTCTTCTCTTTGTTCGCAGTGGACAAGGAAGGGAAGAACGCGATCTAGAAGGCTTCTACTCGTGGAGGATCTTCATCCACACGTCGTCCACGAGAAGGATAGGACATATGGTAGAAGATCATAAGGTATAAAGTTTTATAACTTTATTTTCAGATCTGAGCATGTTCCTTTTAGTGTTGATTATACATGTGTGCGTATGTATATATATTGTATAATCATGGACCCCGAAGACAAACACAAAAACCGGCGATCCGTCCGTCGTCTCTTCTGCGGCTAATCAACTAGAAGAGTTGTGTTGCTTGAACAACTAGTTTGTTCAAGCGACCACTCAAGTTGTTAGCACGACAATGAATAGGTTGTTCTAAGGAAACTAATCCCATCTAGATTAATTCTTTCATTAGTGAAAATTTTAATCCGGGGACATGGGAGCCAATGAGCCTCCGAAGCAACCCCCTACAGTACTGCTTGTTAAAAGATGTCTTTTAATTTGTTAAGTGTAAGTCAGTTGTGTGATGTTGGATACAGGGTTGAATTCAATTCAACTCAGTGTCTAGTGAAACACAATATTTTGGGTTCTACCATGTTAGTAGGAGTTAGGAAGGAAAATATATATCATGTGTATTTTGACAATACTACTAATGTATCTGCCAAGTGTCTTATGTCTGTTAGGGCAATCAACCCATGTGATGTGGTTTTGATGTGTGTGGCAAAGGGTTTAAGTTAGGATTGATATGGATTTGATATGTACATTGGAGTCATGTAGGACTTAGTAATTTGCACATGGATGACAATAGCATTGGCAAGATTCACCTCTCATGACTCAGTCCTTGAGTCGGTGAAAGATGCATTGCGAAAGCCGTGCGCTTGGTGCATCCGAGGGAGCATCGGACGAGGAGCATTGGAGTGAAGCCGAAGGAAGTAGACTTCAGGGCGAGACGTGAAGGATGGCGCTGCGAAGCCGTGCGCTTGGCGCATCCGAGGGACGTGACCAGACGAAGAGAACTTCGAAGGTAAGGGACTCCAAGGGAATGAGAGTGAGCGAATGTAACTCAGGACGGGGTAGCTCGTTAGGTGAACTTGGTCAATTGGCTAAGGGTCGGATGAGTTTTCCCGACACCAGTCGACTATTATAGGTAGCAGTCGACTGGAGACTCGATTGGTGTTCGAGTTGAACTTCTGGCTGAACAGTCGACTGTCAGCTCGTGACAATCGACTACTAGCTCCATCAGTCGACTGTCAGCTCGTGACAATCGACTACTAGCTCCATCAGTCGACTGCCAAGGGGAGCAGTCAACTGATGTTGAGGGTTTCGAGCACAGAAGATTTTGCAGTCGAGTGATTGCGTCAACCACTCGACTGATGGCTCCATCAATTGACTGATGGAAAAATTAGTCAACTGATGTGGGAGCTGTTGGTTAAAATTCAACGTAGAAGAAACCGTTATTGGGCAATGGCTACAGTGGCAGTCGACTGATCGATGCATCAGTCGACTGCTAGCTGCCCAATGGGAAGAAAGGCTCCTTCTCTATGAAAAGGAGCCTTGGGTCATCTTGGGAATCTAATGCTTTAACTCCAAACAACACCCAAGTGCCCAAAACATTTTCCTACTCTTCTTACTTGCTTTTATCTCAATCCTATTGTAAGAAGAGTGATCTTGTAAAAAAAGGTTACCTCCACCTTGCTTAGTGCCAAGGAGAGAATAGTGGATTGGTTAAGGCGTGATTCACCTTGGACGAATCGGGTCGTGGATTAGCGGCAAGGTCGTGAATCACGTTACACACTCTTGTTAGCGTTTGCATTTCTTGTTTACTTAATTGTCTTTTATTATTCTGTTGCGCTAATATTGTTTGTAGACGATTAAGAGCGATCAACCACCACCGCACACGAGAAAGGCTATTCACTCCCTCTAGCTGGCCACCGACATTCCAACAAGTGGTATCAGAGCCAAGTTGCTTGTCACCGGACTCATCGCCGCTACAAGCATGACAACAAAGATGGTCGGCTCAAACATCCATCCGCCAAAGTTCGAGGGGGAATTTGCATGGTGGAAGAAGCACATGGAGGTATTTTTCGAAATGGATTTTGATATCATGTTAATAATGGAATCTGATTTCGATATACCTAGGGATGATGAGAGGAAGCCAATAGAAAAATCAAGGTGGACCAAGAAGCAAAGGGAGGAGCACCTTGCAAACTCAAAGGCCAAGCACCACCTTTTCAACTTGCTCCCCCAACAAGAGATAAATAGAATTGAGGAGTGCTCAAGTGCCAAAAAGATGTGGGAGAGATTTATTGAGCTTCATGAAGGCACCTCCGAGGCAAAGCTTGCAAGAAGGGACCTTCTCCGCTCCCAACTCAACAACATCAAACTAGAAAAGGAAGAAAAGGTACTTTCTTTACATTCTTGTTTCAAGGAAATCATAACTGATTTATCAAGTGTAGGAGAAAAGTTATCAAACTGGGACATGATAATAAAAGTCATAGATGCCTTCCCCCGATCCTCAAAATAGAGTTCCATGGTAGAATCATTCTACATCTCCAAGAATCTAGAGGTAAGTACTCTAGAAGAATTCTTTTCAACTATGGAACTTCATGAAACAAGGCTTGAAGGAATAATTGAAGAACCAAGCGTCAAGCCATCAAGGGGAGTGGCACTAGTAGCAAGCAAGGGGAAGAAGAAGAAGGAGACACCACCTTCATCATCGGATGAAGACTCCTCCTCCTCCATGGATAGCACGGAAGAAGCCTACATGGTAAGGAAGGTAAGACGTGCTTTAAAAGGTTTTAAATTTAACAAATCTAATGATAGGAGGAGAAGGCTGAGGCGGAAAATTATTTCCTACAATTGTCAAGGAGAGGGACATATAAGGGATGATTGTCCCCTCTTGAACAAGAGTAAAGAAGAAAGGAGGAAGAAAGAAGAAAAGAAGAAGGGGAGCAAGAAGAAGGATGAAGAGAAGAAATCCAAGGAGAAAGGGAAGGGCAAGGCACACAAGGCTACATGGGATGATTCATCATCCTCATCCGAAGAAGAAGAAGCCTTCACAAACCTTGCCTTAATGGGGATAGATGATTTGGACTCCACCTCCTCAGAGGAAGAAGAAAGAAGCACTAGCGAGGAGGAGAGCTCAAGTGAAGGGGGAGCTTCATCTTTATCCTCATCATCAGAAGGGGATTGGATAAGTAAGGTAACGAAATTACCCTCCCATGAAGTAATTTCTATTATTTCTAGCCTTACTAGGGACTTATTTAGGGCTAAAAATAAAAATAAGAGCATGCTTGATGAAATTAAGGCCCTAGAAGAAAAGCTAGAAAAATCATATTTAAATATGAATGATAATGCTTCTTCTAGTATCAATAATGCATGCTCACAGTGAAAGAGCTCTCAGTCGTTGTCAGTTAGTTTTCTCCCCACCAACTAGAAAGAGAAGCTCTCCCTTCTCTCTAGGATTTCCCTGGAGGGAGGGCGGTTGGCGGTTGGTCAGAAAGTGATCCTGAGGATTTAGGACTGCTCCGGGGCTCTTCCCTGTGGGAGTGTTCTCACGTGGTGGCAAGGCGGAGGTGGGCGCTTACTCCGGTGAAGGTGGACAGGCGGTGCGCAGGTTGTGCACCGGCTGTGCACTGAGGCGTGGTGTATGTGTAGTGGGCAAGGTGTTAGGGTGCGCGCGCGTGGGGCAGTGGTGTAGGTGTTGTGGTGCTTGTGGCTTGCGGCATGTGCGTGGGGCAGTGGTGCAGGTGCTGCAGTGGCCTGTGGCTTGCGGCGTGCGCATGGGGCAAGGTCATGGGTGGGTAGTGCGTGCAGTGGTTTGTTTCTGTGGTGTGGCACGGTGGGCAGAGACTCAGGCAGGCGGCATTTCTGCGGTGTGGCGTGAGGAGCATAGGTGCTGGGTGTGCTGCAGCTGTGGTTGAGATGAAGGTTTGCTGGAAATCTTCCTTTTCCGGTGAAGTTGTGGGGTTTTTGTTGGGTTCCCGGCACCGCGGCGTTTGTGTGTTCGATCATGTTTCATAAACATGAGCACAGCGGAAGCAATTAAAAATAATAAATCTATATTTATTACAACACACACAACACACGCATGCATATTACAACAAGTGTAGACATAACCGTAAATTAAAATTTGCAATAAAAGAAATTTATCTACGTTATACCTTTCGTATGACGTGTAGCGGGAACGGCATCAACCGGAACGATCCTCGTAAGAATCGTCTCTATCCATATCCACGCCGAGCTCCTCGGGATGACTTCGCTAAGTCACGAGCTTCGTCTTCGTACGGGTTACTAGCCTCGTGTTGAAGACGACGTGATCGAGAGATGATCACGATCCGAATCCAAATTCGGATCCTAAAACGAGTTCTCAAAACTCGCTTCTCCGGAGTGGTATTCGTCAACTAATTGATGAATCCTTCGTCCTCCACCTCAGAGGATTACCGGAGATCAAATCCCCGGTAAGTTAGGCGCTATCGGAGCACTAACCGTCGTCCAAACGACGCTCCGACAACAAAGAAACAAGCTGTCCAGAAAAACTGGACAGCTTTTGGTGGAGGAATAGAGGCCGGCAAAGGAGAGATGGAAGCTCACCTTATCACCGAACCTAGAGGAGATCACCGGAGGGTCGCCGGAGGTTCACCGGCTGAAGGTTGGTCGCCGGCAAGGAACTGGACGGCGGCACCACAAGCTGGGCGGCAACAATATGTTGGGCGACAACTATATGTTGGGCGGCAACTAGGTTTAGGGTTTTGGATGATTAGGGTTTAACAATCCCTTAAGCCCTCTTTTATAGAGAATTAATTCTCTTAATGGTTAATGGATCATATCCATAAAGCCCGTTAACCCGCTCCATTAGGATAAGTTAAAATAAACCAAACCATGATGGTTTATTTTAAGTTAAAACGAACCGAACCAACCTTTGGTTCATTCGTTTAATATAAACCAAACCCTTTGGTTTATTCTCATCCATTGGATTAGAACCAAACCATTTTGGTCCATCCATTATGTCTTCATAAGACACTGCCCATCCACACTTCCATTGCGACTGAAACAATTTCATGCTCGCTTTATGTTTGGTCCAACCAAACATAGTTTCTCTCGGTCTGAGAATCCCATTCTCAAGCTCGTTTTAAATCCTTTGGATTACACTCGTTGAGCGTGTGACCAAATAGGTTCTCGGTTTATGTTGGCCGTCTATAATTAACCATTAATTATAGAACGATCATGAGTGGCACCTAGTAGTACATCATGATCCCCAATTAACCGAAAAGATCAACGGTTGATCGAACTATTTACGAAACCCTTGATGGCTCGAATGAATCGTGCCCCATTCCCTTCACTCATCTTATACCCACTTGGTTCAGGACATGGTCTATTGTGTCAGTCCCCACTAGGCTGACTACGTCACACCTAGCCCAAGTATCATTTCCTCGTCCTACGGATTCTAGTTACTCCACATGTATTGAAGAGTACTTTACTCTAAACATGTAATGCTTTGGCCAAAGACTTTAGTAACAATCCGACGAGAGGCCATGGGTATACATCTCCTCGCAAGGAGTGGTGAATCCTTTATAGGCTATTCAAACACCTTCGATCACTGACTTATACCCAATCATCCGGGTCCACATCTCCTTAGAGATGTTTGCTTAAGATGTCAAAGCATAAGTCTCCATGATCAAGATGACTTGAATACCGCAAGTCAAAGGAACATCGCACTTAAGCCACAGTAAGAACTTCATTGACATATCTATATATGTAGAGAACCATATGAAGTCTTACGGCTGGTCACTCCAATGAACTAGTTACCATAACTAGCATCCACGATTAACTTCGGACATCACAATGTCTCCAGCCAGTGAGAATCAGCTGCTTGGATACACCAAGGAGTATACCTCATGCTAGTCTCGACAGAATTGATGGTGTCCAAATCCATCAATTCATCGACTAGGGATAATTCCGATACATCACAATTACACATGTAGAGATACTCACTAGTTGTGATCCAATCACAAATTCTCTCATGCTGTGAATCATATCGTGGACATTCAGTAAATGAGTTTAAGATCCAATCAAATACATAAAACATGTATACTCAAATAGTGAATCTTCATTTATCATATAAATGGTTCATACATAAGGCGATTGCCTTAGGACGTCTCTCATATATTACTAACAGTTTTCGGTGACCATAGCAGGGATCTCCGATGAAGCTAGATACAAGGAAGATTGGGCGGCAAGGATTTCGAAATTTTGCAGAAAAGGAAAGTCTGCAGCAACTATTATTACATTAATTGTTGTTTTAATACCTGCTTCAATTGGTGGCTTTGCTTCCTAGTTTGGAGATTGGTTTCCACGTTTGGGGGGCAAGGATTTCGAATATCTTCAGGAAAGGGAAGTCTGCAACAGCTTTTATTACATTAATTGTTGTTTTGATACCTGCTTCAATTGGTGGTTTTGCTTCCTAGTTTGGAGATTGGTTTCCACACTTGGGGTTCTTACTAAATGGCTAAACATAAGAAGCGGAGGGTTGAGATTGAAGATGCCGATCAACTTGTCCAAGGTGGCAAACACATGGCAAATAAGGACATAGGAAAGGTTCAATTGGTGCAAGGAAATAAACATGTGGCAGCTGATGATAGGGTGCAAGACCAGGCGGTGCATGTTGTCAAGGACGTGGCAGCTAGTGGCAAAGGGAAGGAGGTTGCAATTGATGATGTGGCAGATGCTGATGTGGCATGTGCGGAGGTGGAAAAGGAAATGACTGGGGTTGTTGAAGCGGAGAAGACAGTAGTGAATGAGGCAGTGCAAATGGCTGGAGCTGGCGAGGAGGTCCCGCCCAAACAATGGGTTAACCTCTTTCGTGAAAATCAACACGCTGGCTTGGCAATACCTCTGGAGCAGCACGTGGCGACGAGCAAAGCAGTGAAGATAGATTTCAGGGACATTG
Organism: Wurfbainia villosa; assembly: GCA_025175895.1. Taxonomy (NCBI): domain Eukaryota; kingdom Viridiplantae; phylum Streptophyta; class Magnoliopsida; order Zingiberales; family Zingiberaceae; genus Wurfbainia; species Wurfbainia villosa. The sequence goes on from CM046005.1 coordinate 7,297,342, forward strand.
ACACTGTGGAGCAAGCTATGGGTTTCTGTCTAGTAGGATGCTTCATGGGGCGACATTCGGGGCGTAAAGGGGTGGAGGCTGTCATCAAGAATTGGAAAGCGGCATGTTCCTTTCATTTACATAAAAGTGGATGGGTCATTTTCAAAATTGATACAGTAGAGGATCGTGACTCCATTCTGCATGGAGGTTTGAACTTTGTTTTTGGCATTCCGCTTTTTTTTAAAAAGATGCCTCCATGTTTCTTGTTTGAGGAAGATGGGCGTTTCACTCTGGTATGGGTGAATATTCATGGACTCCTGCCTAATTTTTGGACGACAAAGGTGCTCAGCCGCATCGGTTCGAAAATTGGACGACCGCTCTACATAGATAGGCTCACACGTACGCGTGAGCGAATTGCTTATGCTCGGATACTAGTGGAGGTCGATATGATGAAGGATCGAGTTGTACGGGTTCCGGTGGAATTGCCGACGGGGGGTGAGTGTTGATCTTGTAATTGGATATGAGGTTATACCACCTTTCTGCCGGATATGTCAGTGGTTAGGCCATCGCGAGGACTTGTGCAAGGTGGTAGCCCAAATAAAGAAGCATACACCCGGTGGAGATGGTAATGTGCAGCAAGGTATGGCATCTGGAGGGGCTGATGGTGCACGGTAGATCCCTGGGGACAATGTACAGAAATTGCAACCTAATGTTCCGCAGGAAGGTCAGGTGAAGGAGAGGGTTGGTCGCTCACACAGCAGGCAGCGGCGATGTAACAAACAACGCATGCGCACGGTCAGTGCGCCGACGGAGCAAGTGGGAAAAGCTAGTGCATCGGTGAGCAGGGCTGGCAAGGGTGCGGATGGTGTACAGGCGCAGGATGCTGAAAAGGTAGGAGACTAGGCCTAGGCACAGAATGGTCAGTGGCGAGCTGGGTCAGATAAAGCTGTGCAGAAACAACCGGCTATGCAAGGCGTAGAACAGGTGAGCAGCCTCCTGCGTGAGGCTGTTAGCAGTGCACAGGTTGAGCCGCAGAGTGTTTCTGGCAGCACAGATTCTGCAGAACAAAGCATGACTTTAGGCTCTATGGACACGAGGACAGTGGATGGCGGTGCGAGTTGCAGCAAGACAGGCCCCCATGTCACTGCTGGTGGGGGGGAGGATGACTGGCAGCTAGCTGGGAGACGACGGGTGCGAGCAACCCGCGAGCAATGTTCATGAAGATAGCAAGTTGGAATATAAGGGGTTTCCACAAGCCCCTTAAACAGGGGGGGGGGGGGTTCAACACCTCCTCACAAGTAAGAAGATACAAGTAATGACACTTCTTGAAACCAAACTAACGGTGGAGCAACTCCCTTCTATACTTCATCGGTGTTTCAATGGTATGAGTTTTGAGCACAATTTTGGAACTTCTAACTGTGGTCGTATTTTGATCTTATGGGACATGCAACGGGTAACACTGGATGTCCTGGAGGTGATGAAGCAATGTATTCACTACCGGCTTCTTTGCGCAGTCACCAAAAGGACTTTCTTGGCTACTTTTGTATATGAGCTTCACTCTATCGTTGAGCGGCGACCACTATGGGACTCCCTTTTTCAACTTGGAGATAGTATTATGGAGCCTTGGATACTCTTGGGCGATTTCAATTCTATCCTATCCATTGAGGATAAGGAAGGTGGTTTACCGATGACTAATTATGAAATCAGGGATTTTGGGGCATGTGTGCAAGTGTGTGGGTTGGAGGACCTCCATTCCATTGGATGTCGCTTGACTTAGACAAATGGTATCACATCCTTTAAGCTTGATCGTGCTTTGGTTAATAATTTTTGGTTAACTGATGACTATGATAGCATTGCGGAGTTCACACCCCCGGGGTGTCTTTCGGATCACTCATGTTGCATAGTTTCAATTATGGCACGAGAGAATGGTCCCAAGCGGCCCTTCAAATTCTACAACATGTGGACTCTTCACAAAGATTTTCATGATTTAGTGGCGAACACTTGGATGGAATCAGTCGAGGGGTATGCGCAATTTAGCCTCAAAGCTAAACTCACAAGGCTTAAGGGGCGGTTGAGGGCTCTTGATCGAGAACATTTTAGCCATATTTCTGAGCGGGTGCGGAGAGTAAAGGAGTTGTTAGAGTTCGAACAGCGTACATTACTTGGCGATGACAATGGGCTGAGCGGTGCACAGGGCACAGGCATGGCTCGAGCAGTCATCGCACCAGACATGGAAGATTTTGCGCCGTTGGACCATGAAGGAAGAACACTTGACAGAGCTTCTAGCACATGCATGGCTCAGACAGACTCTGCACCGCACATGGAAGATCAGGTACCGCAGGAGGAAGCAGGTAGGACACTTGATGATGTTTGTGGCATGAGCATGGCTCATCACCACACAGTGCAGAATGTGCATCGTCAAATAGAACATCTGGCGGCACTCATGGTGTGGGCGTGGATCGAGTAGTCATTGCACCAAACGTGGCAAATTTTGCCTCGCTGAGTGGTGCAGGAGGAACACTTGGCGGAGCTTCTAGCACATGTGTGGCTCGGATGGACTCTGCACCATGCAGGGCAGATCAGTCATTGCAGGAGGAACCAGGCAGGCCACTTGATAGTGTTTGTGGCATGAGCATGGCTCGGGCAGGCGGTGCACCGTGCAGTGCAGATAATGCATCGTTAAACAGAACATTTGACGACACTCATGGCATGTGCGTGGCTCGAGGAAATGATGCACCATGCACGGCAGAAGCTGAGCAGCTGAACCGGTTGAGCAGAATAGTTAGCGGAATCCTTGGCACATATGTGGCTCAGACTGGCGGCACACCACGCACAACAGATTCTACGCCACAGGATAGACAAGACAGAATATCTGGCGGAGCTTGCGGCACATGCATGGCTTGGACAGACTGTGCACCACGCATGGTGGACAGTACACCGCAGGATATAAATGGGACTGCTGACTATGCAGATTTTCGATGGCGTGCCACATTGCTTGCAAATGCGGAGAGGCTTTTCTACCAGCAGCGAGCTCATGGGGGTGTATCTCCGAGGGAGTGATCGCTGCACGCGGTTTTTTTATGATTTGGTGAAGCGGAATAACAAGAGAAATGTCATACTTAGCATCGCCAAAGCATCTGGGGAGCTGACAAAAAGCATACATGAGGTTGCAGAGGAGTTTGTGGACCACTTTCGCACTTTACTAGGCACCGCAAAGGGTTGTAGTGTGCTGGACAGCGCTGCCATGCCTGGGAAGCACCACACATCGACCCAATCTACAGCCTTAGAGGTGCCTGTTACTACTGAGGAGGTGCGGGCTGCCCTTTTTGACATTGGAGGGGATAAGGCACCTGGGGCGGATGAATATAGCTCTAAATTCTTCACCTCGCCATGGGACACAGTAAAGGAGGATTTCATTGATGCAGTACAGGAATTTTTTTCTCACAGGATGACTTCTCAAGTAATGGAATCACACCCTTATAGCGTTGGTTCCGAAGACTGATCATGCCCCGACAGTTAATGACTATTGGCCTATCTCTTGTTGCATGGTCTTTTACAAGGTCATCTCCATGATTATGGCGGAGCGGCTATCGGAAGTGATGGACGATTTGTTGGATCCGGCACAAGCGGCTTTTGTTAAAGGTTGCTCGATTGGTAAAAATATACATTTGGCACAAGAGCTACTTCGGAAATATGCACGGAAGCGGATATCCCCTCGGTGTATGCTCAAGGTCGACCTTCAGAAGGCTTTTGTTACGGTCGATTGGGGTTTCTTGATGTCGGAGCTTGTTGGTTTTGGTTTTCCCCAACAATTCCGACAATGGATATATACTATCTCTACCGTCTCCTACTCCATTAGCATTAATGGAGCAATGTATGGTCATTTTAACGGACAGCGGGGACTACGGCAAGGTGATCCTTTATCTCCTTTACTTTTTGGGTTATGCTTAGAAGTCTTCTCCCGGAATTTGAAGGTGATAGCGCAACGACCCAGTTTTCATTTTCATCCCATGTGTGGGGAGGTAGGGGTCACCCATTTGGCATATGCGGATGACCTATTATTGTTTGCTCGGGCGGATAGTACCTCACTTATGGAGATCTCTCGGTACTTGGAGGAATTTGGAGATATGGCGGGACTACGGGCAAATCCTTTAAAGTCCAACATATATATGGCCGGGGTGGATGATCGAGTAAAGGAGGACCTACTTCGTATTATGGGCTTCCAAGAAGGCACTTTCCCTTTCGATATCTTGGTGTGCCTTTGACAGCGGAGAAGCTTTAGATTTCTAGCTATGAGCCCTTACTTGATGCGGTGCGGCGGAAGATAGTTGGATGGCCGAAGCACACTTTATCTTATGCGGGGTGGCTTGAGCTTGTTCAATTGGTGCTCCAAGGAGTGGTGTTATTGGCTTTCCATCCTTCCGGTTCCAAGCGGCGTGGTGGACAAGGTGTATAGCACTTGTCGATCCTTTGTGTGGTCCACAAAGCACCCCATGGTGTCATGGGAGACCTTGTGCCTTTCAAAGGAGGGAGGGGGCTATGGTCTCCGGGATTTGCGAGCATGGAATTCGGCACTACTTTGCCGAGTATTATGGAACCTACAACGGAATGCGGAGTCTCTTTGGGTGAGATGGATTCATCATCAATATCTCAAACGCATGGATGTTTGGCATTGGCAAGGGAGGAATTTGGACTCACCATTGATGAAGAAGGTAGGGCAACTACGGGATGCCATATTACAGCGAGCAGGTGATGTGCAGGAGGCCAAAACACTACTGGACGACTAGTATTCTGAGAAAAATAGTTCATGTGCAGGCCCGGGGTGCCGCTAGACAAAGGTTGTGGGGTTGTCGATGATGATGTAGAAAATTAGATGGTGGCGTGTGCGGCCCGCAGAGTACCATGGGGTTCTGTGACCGCAACAGTGAATGTGAGGTCGTGGCGGTGCAAATGGCACAGCGCGGCTCGAGCAGACGGCACCGTGCATGGAAGAAGTGTCGGCCGAGCGCGTGCGACACTTTGGCGGTGATTGGCACATGCGTGGCTCGGCAGCAGCCGCACCACGACCGGTGGCTGGTGCAGACTATCACGGCCTATTGACGGTGATAGTGGCACATGCGTGGCTCAGACAGACGGCGCACCACGCACGGGGCGGACAGGCAGAAAGTTGCGACCTGCTAACAGTGATCGTGGCACATGCGTGGCTCGGATAGACAACATACCATGCACTGGCCGGACAGGCAGCATGCTATGGGCTATTGACGGTGATCATGGCACATGAGTGGCTCGGATAGACAACGCACCACGCACTGGGCGGACAGGCAGAATGCTACGATCTGTTGACGGTGGATGGGGCACATGCATGGCTCGGGCAGACAACGCACCACGATCGGTCTGACAGCAACTCGCTATGGGTCACCGACGGCGATCATGGCACATGTGTGGCTCGGCGCATAACAGAATACGCATGCGGTGTGTCGCCGGATGCTCCTCTGTGGGAGGCTGACGGAGTGCTGCGGAGCAGTTGTTCAATGCACCGCAGCACACGTGGCATTGGGCGGATAGGTGAGCCTCCATCAGAAGCTAGCGGTGCCCCGTGGTGTGGGTCGCCAGCACATCACAGGGTGCATGGAACTGGGCGAACTGACGGACCTCTATCTCGCGGAAGGCAGGCAGCAACTACTATGACATACAGATTCTTTCAACCACGGAGTACTGTGGTGCCCTGGGCAATGGCGGTGTGGCGGCCAGGCATTATGCCTAGGCACCGCTTCCCATATTGGTTAGCGGCGCATGGGAGACTACGTACGACGGATTGCATGTCGTATGAGCCGAGGAAGGAGTGTGCACTATGTCATTCAGTGGAGGAATCCAATGCTCACATCTTCTTCCGATGCTCTTTCACTAGGCGACTATGGGACATGGTGCGGATATGGCTACATATATGGCCTTAGATATACACGATGCCTCACCTCTTCCGGGCTTTTCGACGTGAGATTCGTGGGAAAGGATGGGTGAGGAAGATGCACGACTTGGCTATATCCTGTATGATTTTTCTTGTATGGCAGACTCGTAATCGGAGCCGTTTTGAGGATCATGAGTCTAGTATTGAGAGGTTGTTCCTAAAAATACAGACACATGTTTATCGCTTTGTAGAAGCATAGCTTCTGTACTCATCCACATTTTCCATATATAAATATTTACCATTCCCAAAAAAAAATAATGCATGCTCACATGATGACTATATTTCTTTTAATGTTAATGATGTAAGGGAGTGCCCTTGGTTGCGTCGGAGTCTCAATGCCTCCCATGTCCCCGGATTAAAATTTTATCAACTAAAACTAATCCGAACGGGATGAGTTTCTGAAGCACAACCGTTTCGTCATCGTGCCAACGACTCGAGCGATCGCTTGAACAAACTTGTTGTTCAAGCAATCAACTCTTCTAGTCGATTAGCCGCAGAAGAGACGACGAACGGATCGCCGGTTTTTGTGTTTCTTATCGGGGTCCATGATTATACAAATACAAACAAATGCAAACTAGTATAATCAACACATACTAACATAAAGAACATAAGCTAGCATATCTTATCATAAGAGGATCAAGAATAAAGTTTGTAAAACTTTTATACCTCTTGGTCTTCTACCGTATGTCCCATCCTCCTCGTGGACGTCGTGTGGGCGAAGATCCTCCACGAGTTGAAGCCTCCTAGATCACGTTCTTCCCTTCCTTGCTCGCTCCAAACAAAGAGAAGAACCAAACAAAAACTCCTTCTCCTATCTAGAACCGACCACCAAGCCAAGGAGCTTGATATAGCCGCCGGCCAAGGAGTAGATAATTGAGCGTCGGCCAACCTTGAAGAAAGGTTGTCGTCGACCACCAAGGAGAGAGGGAGAAGGAATAATGGGTATGGGCGCCGGCCAAAGCAAGGAGGAAGAAGATGGGCGCCGGCTACCAATTATGAAGAGAAGGAAACAAACCTTAATCCTTCCAAGGATTGCCGCCCAAACCTTTTCCCAAACCCTAGTCGCCCAAGCCAAAAACCCTAATCTCCTTCTTGATATCTATCTATCTTTCTATATTACACGCCCAAGCCCTTAGCCCTCCTTTTATAGAGTTAGGCTTAGGCCTCCTTTCAATCTCCACCGTCGAATCTAGAGACTTAGTCTCCACCGTCGGATCTAGGGTTTCATCCAACCGTCGGATCTAGGGTTTCATCCCAACCGTCGGATCTAGGGTTTCATCCCAACCGTCGGATCTAGAGTTTTATGTTCCATCATTGGATCTAGGCTCCATGAGGTTTTAATAAGGCTACGATAGGGACCATGAGGAGGAGTTGGATCTTGGCCACCCGATGGATCGGAACCACACAAACTTGATCCATCAATGATGTTCCATTCCGCTAGAGGATCATCATTGATCTACCTCACCAACCCCCATTTATATGGGCTCCATATATTATTTGCACAACTATCCCTCCGTGTTTAAGATATCGAATGTCCGTCAATTAATTGATTTACTGACCATCAATTAATTAATATCTAACTCCTCGAGTAGTACTACTCAACCTTATTATCATGTTGACTAAGTCAACCCGCGGGGTTTACATGATAAACCTTATGAGCTCCTCAAGGGGACATCATCAACCTAATATATAGGACACGGTTTCCTTCTATAATCAACGACACACCATGTAAATAATATCATTTCCCAACTTACCGGGCCTATTGATTTAATCTATAAATCTCACCCATTGGTAAATCAAAGAAATAAATACTAAGTATATGTGCCCGTTATTATATCGGGATTCAGAGCATGTGCAACATAATACCCGAGGTCTGATTCAATCATATAGTCAGCAATAGATTAAATCATCTCTATGTCGGTCCTGCTCAATATACACAAAATATACTAGTGTAATTCTATGGTCAAGATAAACCAATACCAAATCACACTACAACCATGCCAATGGTTTGTCCAAGACCATCTTGGTTGTGAGCCTATACTTATATTCTACAAGGAACTGATAACATGATCTTCTGTGCCTCACCAAGCACCACGTTATCTACAATGTAGAGTATTAGACAATATGCACACATATAATAAATATAAAGTGCAAACAATGATCATGTGATTCTTATTTCAAAATAAAGATGTCCATACAAAAGCCTAGGCTTTCGGTATACATCCCAACAATCTCCCACTTATACTAAAAGACTATGCTGTCATCACACTGCCATATATCTAATCCCCATGTCCTCCACATGCCTATCAAACGCTTTCGCTGGAAGGGCCTTAGTGAATGGATCCGCCAGGTTATCCTCTGATGCAATCTTGGCGACAACTACTTCTCCTCGCTTTACGATCTCTCGTATCAGGTGGTACTTGTGCTCTATGTGTTTACTCGCCTTATGGGCTCGTGGTTCCTTTGAGTTTGCAACTGCACCACTGTTATCACAATAAATTGTGATAGTTCTGGGCAAACCAGGAATCACATCCAAGTCCATCAAGAAGTTCCTGAGCCATACAGCTTCCTTGGCTGCCTTAGAGGCTGCCACATACTCAGCTTCCATGGTAGAGTCCGCCACGCATTTCTGCTTGACACTCCTCCATACTATGGCTCCACCTCCAAAAGTAAACACAAACCCCAAGGTAGACTTACTATTGTCCCTATCTGATTGGAAATCAGAATCCGTGTAACCCATAGGGACTAATTGATATGCCCAATAAACCAGCATATAATCCCTAGTCCTTCTCAGGTACTTCAATATATGCTTTACCGTAGTCCAATGTCCCTGTCCAGGATTACTCTGATATCTGCTAACCATGCCTATGGTAAAGAAGATATCTGGTCTCGTACATAACATAGCATACATGAGACTTCCTACTGCCGAAGCATAAGGAACCACCTTCATCTCCTCTATCTCCTTTGATGTTTTGGGACACATCTCTTTAGATAAAGGTACTCCATGCCTAAAAGGTAGAAAACCTTTCTTGGAGTTCTGCATGCTAAAACGAGCAAGGATAGTGTCAATGTATGAAGCTTGAGATAAGCACAACATCCTTTTCTTGCGATCCCTTATCACCTTGATCCCAAGGATGTGTCCCACTTCTCCCAAGTCCTTCATGTCAAACTGTTTGGACAACCATACCCTTACGTCTGATAACACTTTGATATTGTTGCCAACTAAAAAAATGTCATCTACGTATAGTACAAGAAATACCACTACGTTTTCGTCACATCTTTTGTATACACATGGCTCATCCGGACTTTGAATAAATCCATATTGTTGGATCGATTTGAAATGCTAGAGGGGGGGTGAATAGCGTAAAAACTTTCTTTTTTGTTCGTTCGTTTAAAAACCGAGTAGATAATTAATTTGCAGCGGAAAAGATAAGCAATAAATAAAAGAGACAATTTTTTTTACTTGGTTCGTAGCCTTCGGCTACTACTCCAAGTCCCTAGTGGTCCTTGACCACGCACGGAGGGCAAAACACTAAACGAACTCCTCCTCGTTGAAGGTAGGAGTTAATCGATACAAGAACAAAAACTTGAGGTAGAGGGACACTCCCCCTCTCCTCGTTATGATAGAAAAAAGAGCTTCGACAAATGTAAATGAACAATGAATCTAAAACTAAAACTGACCTACAAAAATAAAGGAAATGAAACCTAGACGTCGGAGAAGAAGCACTTCGTTGTCGGTAGCTTTGCGGAGGCTTTTGGAAGCTTGGAATTGATGAAGAAACCCTAGCATTGACCCTCCTTTTATAGCCTTTGAGCCCCTTTTCGAGAGGAACCCTAGCCAATCACAATTGAGCACCAATCTCCTTGAAATTGGGTGATAAGCCTTGACTCCTCAAAGCTGATCATTGACCATCAGTCGACTGATGGCCATCATCACGATCGATGGCAAGATCACGAGGCCGACCTCCTAGCCGAATGATCGATTGACGCATAAATGAGTCCTCCAAGATGGCAGTCGATTGATGCTTGCTGTAAGTCAAAGTTAGCTCAAAGAAAACATTATTTCGACGGCCTTCGACCGTCCAATCTCGACCTAGACCATCGATGGGATGTCTTTGGTCGGATCTACGCTTAAGACCATCCCCGTAAGGAGGATACGACCTCACTTACCCTCGCACACACGAGCTTACCTCGATACTTACCATGTCGCTTTTGCTTCCGGCCTTCCACTCGATTCCTTCGGCTCCCTCCGAAGTCACTCAAGTGTCGCCCAACCACCGCGGCTTCCTCCGGGTGTCGCTAGCCTTCAGCTCTAGCTATAATAATCTTCTGCACACTCGATTCAGCTCATGAGATAACAACATGAGCTTAACTTTGTATCGTTTGCTATAATCAAAACTCAGGTTCGACTTAGGTGTCTACTGCACCAATAATCTCCCCCTTTTTGATTTATGGCAAACCCACATACAAAGTTAAGTAAATAGCAAGCATGAAGAATAATGTGCATTAGAAACAAACAAAAAATAAAGAAGATTAAGTTGGAGTAGTAAGGATTTTCTTCAAGTACTCCCCCTTGAGGAAACCTCCCCCTTGACCGAGGGTGAGTCTTGAAGAAAGACCTTAATCCTCCCCTTGAGGGTTGCTTTAAGTAATTAACTTTACTTAAAGTTGGCCTTAGTAAAACGTTTAAGTTAAGAGTTCTTCTTAACTTGACCCTTTCTCCCCCTTAAGTAAAACATTAAGGGCATAATGTTTAAAAATAAGTAAGACGTTGATGGCACAAATAAGTTTAAGTTAAGAATTCTCTTAACTTGGCCTTTAATAAGTTTTCAAAACTTAAAGTTAACATTTGGTTTAAATATAAAGTAAGTTTTGACCCCTTAACTTTGGCTAACTTTGGCCTTTTTCTCCCCCTTTTGCCATATATCGAAAAGAGTGAGGGTGTGTGTGGAAAACAAAAATAAGTGTTAAATTTAAAGTCCAAGCATGTTCCACATTATTTTGAAAATAATATACTGAAAATAAATTCATCTATAAAATGTTCGACTCATATTTGGCTTGATTGATATAAAAGATCAACCAGTCCTGGTCAGAGTCGGTTAGTATGTATGATTATACTCCGTGGTTCATGGCGATGCACTAGCTCTACATCTGGAACCAGGAGTAAGGTCCTAACATCTCACGCCCATCTACGTGGCTAAGTACACAAACACATTAGTCCTATGTGTTGTGAGATGTATTGGCTCCTTAAATCTATGGGTGCATGATATCTAAGGTATGTCCTATGCTAGTCCCATAAAAATGAAATTTAAGAAATAGTAGTAAGAAAATATAATTTGCAAGTTCCTATTCTATTACGCACATGCCCAATTTTTGTCTTAATAGACTAAATTCGGCTTCGGGTAGGGGTTTAGTAAATAGATCTGCTAAGTTAGACTTCGATTCGACGTATTCGAGTTGTATGGCTCCGTTGGCCACATGTTCTCGAATGAAATGGTGTTTGACCTCTATATGTTTGGTCCTAGAGTGACATATCGGATTCTTAGTAAGATTAATTGAACTAATGTTATCTATGTGAAGTTTAGTATTCGTAAAGTCTAACTTAAAATCGCGGAGAGTGTGCTTCATCCAAAGAAGTTGAGTGAGACACTCACCCATCGCGATGTATTCGGCTTCGGTGGTAGATAAGACAACACAGTGTTGCTTCCTACTGCACCAACTCACTAGACTCGAGCCAAGAAGTTGACAACAACCACTCGTGCTCTTTCTATCGAGCTTACTACCGGCATAGTCCGAATCGGAGTAGCCGGTTAGTTCGAACTCAGTAGATCTAGGATACCAAATACCGACATTAAGTGTACCCTTTAGATATCTAAGGATACGCTTGACTAGAGTTAGGTGAGACTCCTTGGCATAGGTTTGAAACCTTGCGCACATACTCACTGCAAATAAGATATCAGGTCGGCTTGCAGTTAAGTAAAGGAGACTCTCTATTATGATCCTATAGTATTTTAAATCAATTGGGTTTCCAATTACATCTTCTTCTATATTAACATTAGTTGCCATTGGGGTATTAATAATTTTAGCGTCTTGGATTCCAAAGCGTTTAATTAATTCCCTAGTATATTTGCGTTGATGTTGGTATATTCCATCTTTAGTTTGTTTAATTTGTAATCCTAAGAAGAAACTTAATTCACCTACTAAATTCATTTCAAATTCACTTTCCATAAGTGAAATAAACTCATTTAGTAGGATTGAGTTGGTGGTTCCGAAAATAATATCATCTACGTAGATTTGGGCTATGAATATGTCTTTACCTAAGGTTTTTACGAAAAGGGTTGGGTCAACTACACCTTGGTTAAAGCCTTTGGACTTAAGATAAATTGAAAGTCTCTCGTACCAAGCTCGCGGAGCTTGTTTAAGTCCATAAAGCACTTTCTTTAGTCTAAGGACATGATCGGGTTTGTCTAAACTTTCGAAACCGGGGGGTTGACTAACATAAACTTCTTCTTTAATGTATCCATTTAAGAATGCAGATTTCACATCCATTTGAAACAACTTAAATCCTCGATGTGCTGCATATGCTAATAGCATTCGAATGAACTCTAATCTAGCTACTGGGGCATAGGTCTCGTCGTAATCTAAACCTTCGATTTGACTAAATCCTTTAGCAACTAGTCTAGCTTTATTTCTAACTACTTCACCTTTATCATCAATTTTATTTCTAAACACCCACCTTGTTCCAATGATTGTTTTATCTTTAGGTGGTGGTACTAATTCCCATACTTCGTTCCTAGTGAATTGAGCCAACTCTTCTTGCATTGCAATAATCCAATCGGGATCAAGAAGAGATTGGTCAATAGTTTTGGGTTCAATTTTAGAAATCAAAGATATTTGACTAAGGTTTCTATATGAGGCTCTAGTTCAAACTCCTAGACTTGGATCACCTATCACTTGGTCGATAGGATGATTCGTTTGAGTCCTAGTTGGATTTGGATTTGAGTCTACAACTTGATCCATAGGATGGCTTGTTTGAGTTCTAGTTTGGTTGGAGTCATCTATCACTTGGTCGATAGAGTGACTTGGTTGACTTAGGTTAGGATTAACACTAGACCAGATCTCCGGATCAGAGTTAGGTCTAGTATGAATCGGCTCGCTAATTGGGGTTGCCGGGGGTTTTGTAGGTTCATGTCCTTCATCAAATACTACATTGATGGTCTCCTCGACTCTAAGGGTGTCGTGGTTATATACTCTATAAGCTCTGTTAGGGCAATCTCTTGCCGTAATATGGTTTTGATGGTGTGGCAAAGGGTTTAAGTTAGTTTGATATGTTGATGTGATATGTGCGTTGAAGTCGTGCAGGACTTAGTAATTCGCACATGGAGCCGTGGCGAGTTTCACATCTCATGACTCGTGCCTTGAGTCGGTGAAGGATAGCTTTGCGGAAGTCGTGCGCTTGGAGCATCCGAGGGACCGCCGGACGAGAAGCTTGGAGTGAAGACGGAGGAAGTAGACTTCGAGGCAAGAGACGCGAAGGAGCATTGCGAGGCCGTCGCTGATCTTTGCCAGGGGCGTGGCGAGAAGCGAAGAGAACTTCGAGGCGAGGATAACGAGAAATGAGAGTGGCGATTGTAACCCGGGATGGGTAGCTCTTAGTTGAAACTTGGCCATTTGGCCACGTGTCGAATGGAGTTTTCGACACCGATCAAGCTGCCATGTCATGGCGATCGCTCTGAGTCGAGTGAGTTCGGTGGTATCATTGGCCGGCCGGATTGGCGGTGATCGGCCCGATCGTGGGCGATCGTACGCCAAGACCATCGATCGGCTGAGCGGTGATCGATTAGTCAATAGGGTTTCGACCCGCAGAACCGTTAAAGTAGCCGGTAGGCGGTCGACTACGGAGCGACGATCGTGATGAGGTCCATCGATCATTGCCAAGAGTTCCGTTGGACTACAGCGGTCGGGATCCGGCGTGTTCGGAGGCCGTTGTAGTGTCAAGGGTGATCGATGGCGGCCAACGGGAAGAAAACAACCCTCTCTATAAAAAGAGAGGGTGTAAGCCTTTGAGAGGCTAATGCTTATGCTCCAAGTGATCTTCCTAGTGCCCCACAAGCTCTAAACTCTTCTTACTCGCTTTTACTCCTTTCTATTGTAAGAAGAGTGATCTTGGTTGTAAAGGTTACCTCCACCTAGCTTGGTGCAAAGGAGAGACCATTTAGTGGATTGGTTTAACGGAGTGATTCACCGAGGATGAATCAGGGACCGTGGATTAGCGGCGTAGCCGTGAACCACGTTATACCATCGTGTTAGCGTTTGTTTTATTGTTTGTCTTTTGCTTTGTATTTGTATATTCCGCTTGAGCTAATCTTTTGTAGACGAGAGCAATTTACGACGTCCAACGTACGAGGGCTATTCACCCCCCTCTAGCCGGCCATCCGATCCCTTACAAGCTCTACTTGTAGTCGAGTATTCTAAAAAGATTTCGGTCGTGGTTTTGGATGTAAATTTCCCTAGGTAATCTTTAGTGTTTAGGATATGTACCTTACACCCAAATACCCTAAAGTACTTGATGTTAAGTATTTTATCGTGATAAATCTCGTATGAGGTCTTAAGGTGCCTCTTTATCATAAGGATCCTATTCTGGACATAGCATGCCGTACTCACGGCTTCCGCCCAAAACCTATCAGGTAGGTTATACTCATTAAGCATTGTCCTAGCGGCTTCTTGTAGGGTTCTATTTTTGCGTTCTACTAGGCCATTTTGTTGTGGAGTTCTAGGGCAAGAGAATTCATGGTGGTATCCATTTAGGTTATAGAATTCTGTAAACCTATGGTTTTCAAATTCACCACCATGATCAGTCCTAAGTCTTTTGATTTTAATGCTTTGTTGATTTTCTATTAACTTAAATAGGTTGATTAATTGATCTAGGGTATCACTTTTGTGTTTGATGAACCTAACCCAAGTAAATCTAGAGTAGTCATCAATAATGACTAAACAGAATTTACTTCCGTTAAGTGACTTAGCTCCGTGTGAATCAAATAGATCCATGTGTAGGAGCTCAAGCACACTTTTGGTTCGTTCTTGACTAGTTAGTTGATGTTGTGTCCTAGATTGTTTTCCTTGTTGAAAAACATTACATATTTTATTATCCAAATTGTTGAGGTTAGGCAAACCTCTGACTAAATCACTCTGACTCATCTTGTGGATGAGTCTTGGATGTGAGTGACCGAGTCGTCGGTGCCACAACCATGATTCCTCTTGTCGTGTCATAAGACACTTAGTTGAGGAGTTAATTAAGTTGATAGTGTAAATGTTGTTATTTCTAGTCCCTTTAAGAATTGTTTTATAGGTTTCGTTTGTATTAATTACGCATTCATTTTCTAGAAATATGACCTTATAGTTATTATCACACAATTGGCTTACACTGAGAAGATTATATTGAAAATTTTCTACTAATAAAACGTTTTGAATGACAAAATTTGAGTTAAGATCAATATCACCTGATCCGATGATTTTGAGCTTGCCGTTATTTCCGAAGGCTACCGATCCTTGTCGTTTGAATCGAAGCTTTGAAAACTTGAGTTGATCCCTGGTCATGTGTCGGGAGCAACCACTGTCCAACATCCATTGATCCTACATGCAAGGTAGTTGGATCGGATATTGGATTTTTTAAAAATTGGTTGAAAATTATTAACCTAAATCATCTCACCCATGTCTACATGATCAAACATGTTAATCCTATATGTTCTTGTGAGATGACTTTCAATTTTAGTTGAATTAAATTTAATGACTTAAACACTTGTCAACCTTGCGTTAGATTCGGATTTGACCTTAGGCTCATCAAGTCACCTTTTCAAGATCATAGCTTCCAGGTCGTGGCGAGGCACAGAGGCCTTCTTTGATCGGAAAAACAACCACTTCATTAGACAAAGCCATTTTCAAGAAAATAGAGACTTGACTCACCTAAGACACTTCCTGGTCTAACTAGTCTAGGATACGGTGAGGTAGCTTCAGCTAGTTCCGCTCGGTCAAGTGCACCGAACTAGATACGCCTTATCTAGCCCGAATACACAAGACTCTGCTTTCCTAGCATACTATCATCTCGCTGCGTCCTGGTACTATGTTATCAAGTATTGACGAGTTATAGTCCTATCTAACCATTCTAAAAAGAAAAATCAAACTAAATAAAAACCTAAGCATGCAATTTCTAAGTTAAAATACAAACAAATTTCGTACTAGCTCTCCCTGTACCGTTGAATCGATTCGGTCTCTCCACATAGTGGATTTGGTCCTTGGGAACCTAGTACTGGTTTGATCCTAAGTTTGAAATCAAGGTGGTCTTAGGGACCCATGCTTGGACACATTTTTTATGTCGACTTACAATCGACATATACGACTTATTGGTCGTGTTTGAGCTAAACCCTAGCCCTACCTTGTTGTACACGGCCCTTTGCGATCCAAGTAGGAGGTCAAGTCCTTTGGATCCCAAAGTAAACCTTTCCAACGTATTCCTAAGATCTTCGACTTGACTTTTCAAGAGCGAGTTCTCAACTTCGAGTTTTTCAACCCGAGTTGAGTCCTTCTCTTGAACTCGACTAGTCGAAGAGGTTAGGGAGACCTCGTGTTTGAGGAGTTTAACTTCCTCAACCAGGGTCTCGACCTTGGACTCGGACTTAGCTAACTTTTTATTTAAAAACTTAATTGCACTATAAAGAGTAGTAATAAGAGACCGACTTACCTTGAGTGTATCTTTTGAACCGGATGTGTATCCGTGGCTCATCTTGAATAGTGCTTCGCAGTCCGACTCGTCTTTGGTTTCCGATTCAGGTTCCGGTTCCGACTCCGTCTCCGATTCCACCGGTTTATCCATGAGGACTCGATCGTTATATTCTTCCTCGGAAGCTTCTTCCCAAGTAGCGTTAAGTGCCTTTTTGTGTTTTGGTGCCTTGCTCTTGAGTTTTGGGCATTCGGACTTAATGTGTCCAAACCTATTGCATTCATAACATCTTATGTTTGAACTTTTAGGCTTACCTTCGTTGGGTCGAGTGACGGCTCATTTTCGGCCCTTGACTATCCTCCGAACTAGGTTGACTAGTTCGGCCTCCATTTCCGAGTCGACCTCCGAATCAGACTCATCCTCTTCTTCCTTCGGGGGTGGCTTGTTGGCGGTTTTCTTCTTTGAACCTGCAAATAGTGCTATACCTTTCTCGGGTTCCGAGTTAGACTGCTCATGAAGTTCGAAATCAAAAAAAGTTCATCTAATCTAAGTTTGGAGAGATCCTTGGAGACATTGTAGGCATCGACCATGGATGCCCACAAGGTAGTCCTCGGAAAGGAGTTTAGGACATACCTTATAAGGTCGCGGTTTTCGACCTTTTGCCCGATTGCATGTAGATTGTTGACGATGTCCTGGACGCGGGCGTGGAGTTGCGTCGCCGACTCGTGTTCCTGCATTTTTAGGTTATATAGTTTATTAAATAGAAGATCATGCTTACATACCTTGGCTTCATCGGTCCCTTCGTGTAGCTCCACTAGTTTTGTCCAAAGGTCCTTTGCGCTTATGAAGGGGCCGACGCGATTTAGCTCTTCCTTGGATAAGCCGCATTGAAGGATTTTAGTTGCCTTAGCGTCGGCTTTGACTTGTCATTTTGTCGCAATGGTCCATTGGTCATAATCCAAGGATTCACCCACTTCGTTAGTCGGAAGTGTGAATCCCGTTTGGATTATGATCCACATCTCGATTTGGGTTTTGAGAAAGCATTCCATCCGACCCTTCCAATAACGGAAGTCATCTCCATTGTAAAACGGAGGTCGGACGGTGCTAAAACCCTCGAGATGAGCCATTAGAACAAAAGACACAAGGAGACGAAGACGAAAAACCTAGCAACGACAAAAACACACAAGAAAGTACCAAGACTCGCGTCTTGGATTAGTAGTGCGGGAGAAAAATTAACAAAACGAAATAAATCTGAAATAAACAGAATTAAAAAGAAAAAAAATCTGTAAAATGGCTAGATTGGTGGTTTCACCAAATCTTAGCAACCCCCGGCTCTGATACCAATTGTTGGATCGATTTGAAACGCTAGAGGGGGGGGTGAATAGCGTAAAAACTTTCTTTTTTGTTCGCTCGTTTAAAAACCGAGTAGATAATTAATTTGCAGCAGAAAAGATAAGCAATAAATAAAAGAGACAATTCTTTTTACTTGGTTCGTAGCCTTCGGCTACTACTCCAAGGCCCTAGTGGTCCTTGACCACGCACGGAGGGCAAAACACTAAACGAACTCCTCCTCGTTGGAGGTAGGAGTTAATCGATACAAGAACAAAAACTTGAGGTAGAGGGACACTCCCCCTATCCTCGTTACGATAGAAAAAAGAGCTTCGACAAATGTAAATAAACAATGAATCTAAAACTAAAACCGACGTACAAAAATAAAGGAAATAAAACCTAGACGTCGGAGAAGAAGCACTTCGTTGTCGGTAGCTTTGCGGAGGCTTTTGGAAGCTTGGAATTGATGAAGAAACCCTAGGATTGGCCCTCCTTTTATATCCTTTGAGCCCCTTTTCGAGAGGAACCCTATCCAATCACAATTGAGCACCAATCTCCTTGAAATGGGGTGATAAGCCTTGACTCCTCGAAGCTGAACATTGACCATCAGTCGACTGATGGCCATCATCGATCGGCCGATCGCGGATCGCGAATCGACCTCACGACATGATCGATTGACGGCAGTCGAGTCCTCCAAGCTGGCAGTCGACTGATGCTTGCTGCAAGTCAAAGTTAGCTCAAAGAAAATATTATTTCGACGACCTTCGACCGTCCGATCTCGACCTAGACCATCGATGGGATGTCTTTGGTCGGATCTACGCTTAAGACCATCCCCGTAAGGAGGATACCACCTCACTTATGCTCGCACACACGAGCTTACCTCGATACTTACCATGTCGCTTTTGCTTTCGACCTTCCACTCGATTCCTTCGGTTCCCTTCGAAGTCACTCGAGTGTCGCCCGACCACCGCGGCTTCCTCCGGGTGTCGCTAGCCTTCAGCTCTAGCTATAGCAATCTTCTGCACACTAGATTCAGCTCGTGAGATAACGACATGAGCTTAACTTTGTATCGTTTGCTATAATCAAAACTCAGGTTCAACTTAGGTGCCTACTGCACCAACACATATGACTGGATTACCTCATTAAAATGGATGTTCCAAGATCTCGAAGCTTGCTTCAATCCATAAATGGACCGATTAAGCTTACACACTAGATGCTCTTTGCCTTTAGCAATGAATCCCTCTGGTTGCTGCACATAGATGTTCTCCTCAAGACTTCCGTTAAGGAAAGTTGTCTTGACATTCATCTGCCAAATCTCATAATCCATATGAGCAGCTATAGATAAGAGAATCCGGATAGACTTAAACATAGCTACCGGCGAAAAGGTCTCCTCATAATCGATACCCTCTTTTTGAGTATACCCTTTCGCAACAAGCCTAGCTTTGCAGGTCTCAACCTTCCTGTCTACTCCTCTCTTTCTTTTGTAGATCCACTTGCATCCAATGACTTTTACACCATCGGGTGGCTCTACTAGCTCCCAGACCTGATTAGAATCCATAGATTCTATCTCAGAATTTATCGCTCTTTGCCAAGATACCACATCTTCATCTTGGAGTGCCTCGTCATATGTCCAGAGATCAGGTTCATGTTCGCCAGGGACCAAGTCCGAAGACTCTCCCAAGAACATGAATCTATCAGGCTATCTCACAATCCTCCTACTACGATGAGGTATCACCTGTGTATCCTCTGTGACACGCGGTGCAGTGACTTGTGGTATATCCTCTTGTACCGGTGGTACTGAAGTAGCGACTTCCCCTCTTAATTCCTCCAGAACAATCCTACTCTTGGGCTTGTGGTTCATCACATAGTCTTCCTCTATAAATCGGTCGTTCGTGCTAACGATCACCCTCTGATCTCTAGGATTATAAAACAAACTACCTTTCGTTCCTCTAGGGTATCCCACGAACATGCACACTTCTGTACGAGGTTCCAACTTACCAACATCAGCCTTCAGCACATGTGCTGGACTCCCCCATATCCGAATATGTCTCAGACTAGGCTTTCGCCCAGTCCACAATTCTATGGGGGTAGAAGGCACTGATTTAGATGGAACCAAGTTCAGAATATACACTGTCGTATCTAGCGCATACCCCCAGAACGAATTTGGCAACTCAGAATAACTCATCATCGATCTAACCATCTCCATAAGAGTCCTATTCCTTCGCTCCGCTACACCATTCTGCTGGGGTGTGCCAGGTGCAGACAATTGGGATTGAATCCCAGCCTCTGATAAGTAATTCCTAAACTCTCCCAAGAGGTACTCACCACCACGATCAGATTGTAGGGTCTTGATACTTTTACCTTGATGGTTCTCCACATCAGCCTTTGAATTCTTTGAACTTGTCAAAGCATTCAGACTTGCGGTGCATCAAGTAAATGTATCCATATCTTGAATAATCATCTATAAAAGAGACGAAATATTCAAAACCACCTCTAGCCTGGATAGACATAGGACCACACAAATCAGAATGAACCAATTCTAACACATCTTTGGCTCTATGCCCCTTGGCCTTGAAAGGCCTCTTGGTCATTTTACCTTCCAAGCAAGATTCGCAGGTTGGAAGATCCTCCACCACTAATGAACCCAAAGGTCGATCAGCTATCAACCTTTGAATTCTACTCAAGTTAATATGACCAAGCCTTAGATGCCAAAGATATGTTTGGTTCATCTTCAAAGGTTCTTTTCTCTTATTAGAATTAGAAGATGAGTTATTAACTTCTATATGCATCGTGGGAGCTTTTGGTTCAAGAGTATACAAATTGCTAACCAATGTACCTGAACAGATAATCTCTCTATTTCTTTTTATAACAACTCTGTCATTAAAAGAAACAGAATATCCATCCATAAACAATTTAGAAACCGAAATCAAATTCTTTCTAAATGTAGGTACATAAAGAAAATTTCTCAAAACCAAAATTTTATTTCTATCAAACGATAAATGAATGTCTCCCACTGCAATAGCCGCCACCTTTGTAGCATTGCCCATGTAGACGGTAATTTCTCCTTCAGCTAGTCGTCGGGTTTCCTGGAACCCCTGCAAAGAATTACAGACATGAGCAGTGGCTCCCGTATCTACACACCAGGTACCGGTAGATAACACCACTAAATGTGTTTCAACGACTAAGCCAGAAGATATACCTTTGTTCTGCTTTAGGTTGGGGCAGTCTTTCTTCCCATGTCCAATCTTCTTACAAGTGAAGCACTTGCCTTTCGGCTTCTTCACTCCTCCCTGAGGTCCACCCGTCACCTTTGCTCCACCTTGTTTCTTCTTCTTCTTGCCTTTCGACTTAGAAGTAGAAACCTTCTGAGCAACCATGGCTTCCTGCCTAGCAGCCCGATTCTGGTATCCAAAAAGTTCCTTTTCCCCAGAATCATCTGCAGGCTTAGGAGGACACTCATCGAAGAGCACATACTTGTACTCCTCGACAGTTAAGACAATATCCAAATTTCTTTTCCAATCAATGTATTTTATTCCAGTAAGTTTATTTTCTTTCAGTATCACAACAAGTGGGTTGAAAACCATTTGAAAATCCTAAGAATCACAATGATCAAAATATTAGATTTCAAATATTATTGATTCCTCAAAACAATAAAATTCCAAAATCAACCAACACCTCAAAACACCGAGAATATCGCATGCCACGATAGTGTGGACGTATACGAATTCTACATTTATAAGAGGAGGTTTTACCCATTAATTTTATTATCTTGTCAACCTTACTTTTTGACAAATAAAATTAATAGTTGGTTCCTCTTAGGCCCTACAAATAAAAACAGTGACTCCGATGGGGAGGATACCTTTATTTGCATCTAAGTGTTTACCATTACTCGGTACTAAGGCAATTATCTCGGATTATGTGTCTTACCGATGGGGAAGTACACACGCTCCTAAATAATTTTCTATAACCATATTTGACCTAGTGATCTACAAACAAACCCATTCGATGGGGAGGAAGACACTCAAAGCCGACATGCAAGTTTGTTGCATCACATGTCAAATTGTAATGGAGGCCGCGGGAATTAATTAAAATATCCCTCTCCCACTTAGTAAATTGAAAATAAGGAATTTTCAAGTACACACAACATGCATATAAAACAAATCAGCAATAAATATGGAAAAAAACATAATTTTTCCAACTATTATGGCTTTGTTCTCCAATATGCGTCTCGCCATGTCTCCACCTCGTCCGCTCCACCTTTTTCATGCGCAAGCCACAAAAAAGATCCGAGCTGAGATATATCATTTTAATTTACATCCATCGATCCTATACTCCACGAAGGAGTGTACAAACTATCTAGATCGAAAGTAAACTAGAATGATCGGCTAAACAATGTCGTATTTAATTACAAAAATTAAATACTAATCTAGCCTTGTCAACCCCGAGGATTCAAATGATATACATACAATCACACACAAACAATCACATACACACATATAGCCATAATAGTCGGATCTTATGCCTGCAACCAAAAAGTTAGCCTACGCACATCCTACTATTATCCGACATACTCAATATATGATATGTGTATGAAAGTAACCGAATCCGAAACACACAAAACCGGAAACCTTGGCTCTGATACCATTTGTAAGGGAGTGCCCTTGGTTGCGTCGGAGTCTCATTGCCTCCCATGTCCCCGGATTAAAATTTTATCAACTAAAACTAATCTGGACGGGATGAGTTTCTGAAGCACAACCATTTCGTCATCGTGAGCGACTCGGAACAAACTTGTTGTTCAAGCAATCAACTCTTCTAGTCGGTTAGCCACGGAAGAGACGACGAACGGATCGCCGGTTTTTGTGTTTCTTATCAGGGTCCATGATTATACAAATACAAACAAATGCAAACTAGTATAATCAACACATACTAACATAAAGAACATAAGCTAGCATATCTTATCATAAGAGGATCAAGAATAAAGTTTGTAAAACTTTTATACCTCTTGGTCTTCTACCGTATGTCCCATCCTCCTCATGGACGTCGTGTGGGCGAAGATCCTCCACGAGTTGAAGCCTCCTAGATCACGTTCTTCCCTTCCTTGCTCGCTCCGAACAAAGAGAAGAACCAAACAAAAACTCCTTCTCCTATCTAGAACCGACCACCAAGCCAAGGAGCTTGATATAGCCGCCGGCCAAGGAGTAGATAATTGAGTGCCAGCCAACCTTGAAGAAAGGTTGCCGCCGGCCACCAAGGAGAGAGGGAGAAGGAATAATGGGTATGGGCGCCGGCCAAAGCAAGGAGGAAGAAGATGGGCGCAGGCTACCAATTAGGAAGAGAAGGAAACAAACCTTAATCCTTCCAAGGATTGCCACACAAACCTTTTCCCAAACCCTAGCCGCCCAAGCCAAAAACCCTAATCTCCTTCTTGATATATATCTATCTTTCTATATTACATGCCCAAGCCCTTAGCCCTCCTTTTATAGAGTTAAGCTTAGGCCTCCTTTCAATCTCCACCGTCGGATCTAGAGACTTAGTCTCCACCGTCGGATCTAGGGTTTCATCCCAACCGTCGGATCTAGAGACTTAGTCTCCACCGTCGGATCTAGGGTTTCATCCCAACCGTCGGATCTAGGGTTTCACCCAACCATCGGATCTAGGGTTTCATCCCAACCGTCGAATCTAGGGTTTCATCCCAACCGTCGGATCTAGGGTTTCATCCCAACCGTCAGATCTAGGGTTTTATCCCAACCGTCGGATCTAGAGTTTTATGTTCCATCATTGGATCTAGGCTCCATGAGGTTTTAATAAGGCTACGATAGGGACCATGAGGAGGAGTTGGATCTTGGCCACCCGATGGATCGGAACCACACAAACTTGATCCATCAATGATGTTCTATTCCACTAGAGGATCATCATTGATCTACCTCACCAACCCCCATTTATATGGGCTCCATATATTATTTGCACAACTATCTCCCCGTGTTTAAGATATCGAATGTCTGTTAATTAATTGATTTACTGACCATCAATTAATTAACATCTAACTCCTCGAGTAGTACCACTCAACCTTATTATCATGTTGACTAAGTCAACCTGTGGGGTTTACATGATAAACTTTATGAGCTCCTCAAGGGGACATCATCAACCTAATATATAGGACACGGTTTCCTTCTATAATCAACGACACACCATGTAAATAATATCATTTCCCAACTTACCGGGCCTATTGATTTAATCTATAAATCTCACCCATTGGTAAATTAAAGAAATAAATACTAAGTACATATGCCCGTTATTATATCGGGATTCAGAGCATGTGCAACATAATACCCGAGGTCTGATTCAATCATATAGTCAGCAATAGATTGAATTACCTCTATGTCGGTCCTGCTCAATATACACAAAATATACTAGTGTAATTCTATGGTCAAGATAAACCAATACCAAATCACACTACAACCATGCCAATGGTTTGTCCAAGACCATCTTGGTTGTGAGCCTATACTTATATTCTACAAGGAACTTATAACATGATCTTCTGTGCCTCACCAAGCACCACGTTATCTACAATGTAGAGTATTAGACAATATGCACACATATAATAAATATAAAGTGCAAACAATGATCATGTGATTCTTATTTCAAAATAAAGATGTCCATACAAAAGGCTAGGCTTTTAGTATACATCCCAACAAATGATGCATGTATTGAAAAAAATAAGACTTTAAGGGAAATGGTAGTTTTCTTAACTAAAGCCTTAGAAAAGTTCACTATAGGCTCCAACACTTTGAACATGATCATAGGGAGTCAAAGGACAAGTTTCAATAGGAAAGGCCTAGGTTATAAAGGAAATAAAAATGAAAAGGTCTATCATTGCCTAATTGCTAGGGGTCAAGCCAAAAATAAAATGGTAGCTAGGAAATGAATCCCTAAAGAATTTTTAGTGAACTCTATAGGGAAGAATTTATATTGGGTTCCCAAATCCATCCTTAAGGGTTAGGAAAACCTTAGGATAGTAAACTATGAGTGGACTTTGTTGGTGCAGTGGACACTTTCGATCCAACAGACTTGACTTATATCATATTGAATGGTTGACTTAGGATGGTGTGGGTTATAAATTTTTAACATAGTGTTGGGTGATGATAATGTATAACCCATAAATTGAATGCTTGAATCATGATTCATGCTTAATTTTATATTTTTATGATCATGATATGTAATTAGTGATTTATAATCATGATATGCAATAATTGATGATTTATGATCATGATTGATAATTCTTGATGCATGTTCATGATTGGGTTTTTAGGGTGCATGATACTTAACCATGGGTAGAAGTGCATGAAATGTTGGTTAAGTACAAATACCTTTAGAAACATCTCATACTCACTATAGGCTAACTTGATTGAGAACATAGAAATGGGTGAGATGATAGTATGATACAAATGGTCCACTAATGCTTATGGCATTTAGATGGGTCATTAAGTGTATAATTAGAGCAATCATAGACCAACTATGGGGAAAGAAAATGTTTAATCAATGGACATATTTCCCATAGATCATAGTTGGATATTTTAGTCCCCACGGGGATGGCGCGGTGGTAAGGTAGTGTGGTTGCTTTGGATACGGAGTGGGGTCGATTCCGGAGGGGGTCTAAAATCCCCCCTGGGCTCAGATGACCCCCCCACTGCCTTGCCACCGTGTCAAGGGACATAGTCCCCCCCGCGATTTACCTCCCTCTCGCCGCAGCCCTGGGACGGGTGGCAGGGGGCTGCTAGTTGGGCAGATTCCCAACTTTGGATAGTTGGATATTTTAAATGTTTTAAAACCATTTTATACTTTGCAAACAGTGAGTTCATGTTTTGAAAAGTTTCAAGACAAAACTAGGCTTTAAAATGGATACAAACTTTAGACATTTTTGTAACTTTTGAGTTTTTGCCAAATTTTAAAAAATAAAAATGAATTTTTATAAAAAAAATTATTTTTCACTGATAAAATAACTCACTAGAAATATGTACTTCAAATTTCATGATTTTTCGAATTTTTTATAATTTCTGGTGCATTTCTGAAGTTCATTCGAAAAAAATAGAAAAACCTGAAAAGTCAACTGATTGACTGATTTAGTCGACTATTGTACTATGCACAAGCATAGTTTTGTTGGTGCATGGGTACCAGATAATCGAACCTGTATTTTGATTATGGCAAAGACATAAAGTTAAGTTTACATTGTTGTCTCACGAGTTAAATCAAGTGTGCAGAAATGCTAAGCCGAAGGTCAGCGACACCCGGAGGGAACTGTGGTGGTCGGACGACACCGGGAGGACTTTGGAGGGAGCTGAAGAAATCAGGTGGAGATCGAAAGCGAAGCTTCAAAGGTAAAAGGTTGAGGTAAGCTCGTGTCCTCCGTACGGGGACGTTCTTAGGCGACGATCCAACTAAGATCTCACATGGAAGGTCTGAGTCGAGATCAGATGGTATATGACCATTTAATTTACTTATATTAACTGTATTTTCAAGCTAACTCTTTGTTGCCATCAGTCGACTGAGGGTTTGTATCAGTCGACTGATCCATCTAGCAGTCGACTGGTAAGGGTAGCAGTCGATTGTTGGTCAAGGATCAGCTTCGAGGAGAGTCAAAGCTTATCTTCATTTTTGAAGGGATAGGAGGCTTGCTCTCATTGGTTGAAGAATTGAACGTCTAGGGTTTTCAAGGCTATAAAAGTAGGGGTTCTCCACCAAATTTCCATCATCAAAAGCTCTCTAAAAAGCCTCCGCTACAATACTCTTCTACGACGACGAAGTGCTACCGCATCTCCGACGATAACTATCTAACTTTCATTACTTTATTAGTAGTTGGTATTTTCCTTATTTTCATCTTTATTTCTGTATTTATCATGATTTAATCGTAATAAGGAGAGGGGGAGTGTCTCTCTACCTTGAGCTTTTCGTATCGATTGTATTAGCTTACTCCTACCTCTAACGAGGAGGAGTGTTTTTAGTGCTTTGCCCTCCGTACGTGGTCTAGGACCGTTAGGGCCTTGGACTAGTAGTCGAAGGCTGTGAACCAAGTAAAAACAAATGAGTATTATTTTCTTTCTGCTGCATTTACTCTCACTCGCATTTTATATCGAACGAACGAAAATTGTCTTGCGCTATTCACCCCCCTCTAGCGCTCTAATTGATCCAACAATTGGTATCAGAGCAGGGGGTGATAAGATTTGGTGAAACCACCAATCTAGTTTTTTTTTACAGATTTATTTTCATTTTATTTCTGTTTATTTCGATTTTTTTTTTACAAGCTCTTTCATTCATTTAGATTCTCTCCCGCACTACTAATCCAAGACACGAGTCTTGGTACATTCCGCTTGTTTTTGTCGTTTCTAGGTTTCTTCTTCTTTTTCTTGCTCTTTTTGTATCAATGGCCCATATCAAGGGTTTTAGCACCGTCCGACCTCCATTATACAATGGTGATGACTTCCGTTATTGGAAGGGTCGGATGGAGCGCTTCCTTAAGACCCAAATCGAGATGTGGATCATAATCCAAACGGAATTCACACTTCCGACTAACGAAGTGGGTGAATATTTGGATTATGACCAATGGACCAATGCTACAAAAAGACAAGTTGAAGCCGATGCCAAGGCTACTCAAATCCTCCAATGCGGCTTGTCCAAGGAGAAGCTTAATCGCGTCGTCCCCTTCATCAGTGCAAAGGATTTGTGGACCAAATTAGTGGAACTGCACGAAGGAACCGACGAAGCAAAGGTATGCAAACGGGACCTTCTTTTTAATAAATTATATAATTTAAAAATACAGAAACATGAGACCGCGACTCAACTACATGCTCAGGTACAAGACATCGTCAACAATTTGCATGCCATCGGACAAAAGCTCGAAAACCGCAACCTAATAAGGTATGCTATAAATGCTTTCCCTAGGACTACCTTGTGGGCATCCATGGTCGATGCCTACAAGGTTTCTAAGAACCTTTCTAAACTTAGATTAGACGAATTATTTTCTGAATTTGAACTCCATGAACAGTCTAATTCGGCTCCCAAGAAAGGTATTTCCTTATTTGCAAGTTCGAAGAAAAAGGCCGTAAACAAACCACCCCCCAAGGAAGAGGACGAATCCGAGTTCAAATCCGAAGAGGAGGCCGTAATAGTCAACATGGTGAGGATAATAGTTCGACAAGAAAGAAGGCAATTGAAGAACGAGAACAAGGAGCAATTCAAGTCAAGGAGGCGACCAAAGCAAAAGGGAGCAAGGAAAGCCTTCCATGCAACTTGGGACAATGGAGAAGAAGGCATCGACATAGCTTACATGGCAAGACCGGAGGAGTCTGAGTCATAATTCGAAGTCGAGTCCAACTACAACTCTGACTCCGACCCCGAAGACTACTTCAAGAGGAAACTCAAAGCCGGACCAAAAGGAAAAGTCAAGGTTAGTCATTCTTTAATTAGTACGCTTTATCATACAATTAAAATGCTAACTAGGAAATTAGCTAAGTCCGAGTCTAGGGTGTTGGAGATCGATTGGCCGGCTAGAGGGGGGTGAATAGCCCTCGTTCGTTGGATGTCATAATTCGCTCGTTCTCGTTGCGTTGCTTGTCTACGATTGTCGTTAGCACAGCGGAAACAATAGAAATAACAATAATACTAACAACAATACAAGCACACCAAATACGCAAGCATATACGTGGTTCGGAACCGAATGGTTCCTACTCCACGGGCGAGCTCCTCGAGCTCTAGAGATGCACACGGCAATACTCAAACTCCTTCTCGACTACACGTTGGAGGTGGAGAAACCTCTCACAAGCAATTACAACAGTAATATAGAAATACAAGCAAATACACAAATACAATACACAAGAAAACTTTCACCGATTGCTTCGATCACTTTGCTTGTTGCTTGCTTTAGATGACTCTTGAAGGACTGGAATGCAGCAGCAATTCCCCTCCAATAGCTCCACAAAAGGCTTGGTGAAATCCTCTAACTCGTGCTCCTTTTATAACCTGCATCAAGCTATTTTCGTGCCCATCAGTCGACTGATCGTGACCATCAGTCGACTGGTCCCGTAGCCGTTGTCTCACAACGGCCCGATCAATGTTGGTTAAGTTCCAACGGATCACACATCAGTCGACTGATGGCACCAATCAGTCGACTGATCATCCATCAGTCGAGTGCTGGCGAGCTCGACTCCATTCTGTGCCCGTTCATAGTGTCATGCCATCCCATCCCTCGGCTAATCCTCCAACGATCGCCCTCCCTCGTGATCGATCGGCTCATACTTAGTTCAGTCGAACACTGGTCGAACCCATACGACCTAGAGCAGTCGATTGGCACCTATGCCAGTCGACTGATGTCGGCTAAAACCTCAAACATAACGATGTTTGAGCCTCCGACACTCAGTCTTAGCCACTTGGCCAAGTCCACCTTATCCCACATGGAGTTCCCCACCGAAGCTCTCTTCCCTCGGCCTACGTCCCTCGGATGCGCCAAGCACACTGCTTCGTAACACCATCCTTCGCGTCTCATGCCCTAGAAGTATGCTTCCCTTTGGGCTCACTCCATTCGCTCCCCGTCCGGCGGTCCCTCGGATGCACCAAGCGCACGGCTTCGCAATGTCATCCTTCACCGACTCAAGGACCCGAGCCTAGTGAACTTGCCAAGTTCTCAAGACTTCTCAAATGCACCAAGCGCACGGCTTCGCAATGCATTTCTCACCAAGCACCAAGCGCACGGCTTCGCAATGCTTATGATTTCCCATGCCAAGCACCAAGCGCACGGCTTCGCAATGCTTTGGACTTTCCCATGCCAAGGCTTCCCCCTTGGACTTCCACACCAAGCTCCATGCTTGGATTTTCCATGCCAACCCCATGTTGGACTTTCCCATGATAATCCCATGTCATGAGTTTTATCTATCATCAAAATACTATTAAGGTACTGCTCGAGCCAAACTCAAGTCAACCTGGGCCGATTGCACCAACAATCTCCCCCTTTTTGATGATTGACAAAACTACCATCTCAAGTCTACCAATTCTCCCATATTGGCAATTCTCATATCCCAATGAGAATTCCAACGAACCCTAATTGGTAACTTGGTAACTTCTCCCCCTTTTTGACATTACATCAAAAAGGGTATGAATGTCTCATATCCCAATGAGATCTTACAATCTCTCCCTTGGAGGAACACATGCCTACAATCTTTCTAGTGATCCCATATCACTTAAAGAGAGGCAACCCAATTTTCCTCCCATGAGGAAATATACATCCATCTTCCCATGATGGATACCTCCCCCTAGAGGCTTGCTCCCCCTTGACCATTGCACCAACAATGTCCTTGGAGAGTCCCTAAGCCAATAGGAACATTAACCAAATCAAAATTAAGGCAAAGTTCAACAATGAACTCTCTTCCACCTTAAAATTGATACTCACCCTCAACCCAACTCCTAATCCATATCCAATAGATTTCCACCCTCTCTAATGCTCTCCCAAGCATATCCTAGGGTTAGGAGTGGTTAGGGGACCAAAACATGGCTAAACATGGGCCTAACTATCGATACGATCGATTGGACTTACCATCGATCATTGCCATTACAGGCTATTGATCGATAATCGATGATTCTAGCTTTGAAAAATTGGATTTTCGAAATCCATAAGTAAATATACGTAATTTTAAAAATCTTGAAAATGCATACGTATAATACTTATCCTAAACACTATGGGTGAAAAATATTGAAAATTTATTTTACCCATTAAATTAGGAGATTGATATAAAGTTCAAAATTTAAGAAAAGCTTCAATAAAGAGCCATCTTTGTATCATCCCATTCAATGGTGATAGCTATCAAAAGATAGGCTTCACCAAGGTTTTTCAAAATGTTTTCAAAATGTTTTTCAAACCTTTAATTTCTTTTTCCTAAACATCTCACCAATATCTAGATGTGTAAAACATATACAAGTCAAGTTTTTAGTGAGATGTGTGTTTTGTTTTCTTTATGTTCTCATGTATATTTCTAAGGCAATATTATTTGATCCCTTTCAAATTATGCCATAGTCCTTAACTCCATTTTAATTCATGCATGATATGATTATGGCATAGATATGATATAGATAAAAACATATGCCAATATCATGATGTCATGGCATGTGAATGAAACTTAAGCATACATGACATCTAAACATAAATCTAAACATGATCATGACATTTTTATAGATGAAAATGTAAATGAAAATGATGTCATGACATGGCAAGGCAAATAAAGCATGGCAAGTAAAATATACTAAGGTATAGAATACCTAAGTGTTAAAATTAAATTGCCATTTCTAGGAATTAAATTCATTTTGCCTTAATGCCATTCATTTCCCTAGTGTGCCAAAAACCCAAAATGGCACACCAATACCTCTAAGACCTAAATGTGCCAATTTAAATCATTTTTAACTTCTCAAGCACATTGGCACACCCTAATGTGTCAACTCTACTATGGTTAGGTTAACTACCCATCCACTTAGGGTTGACACACCATAACCCATTTAGCGTGAATCGATCACGCTTTTAGGAACCCAATATCTATTGGAGCTCCTTGGGTTAACAAGGTATTCTCTAGGGATAACTTCCCTAGATACCTTCCTAATGACCCTTTTAGGCTTTGAAGCCATAGTCTTTTGGGTCTTTCCTAGGTCAACTCTAGAGGTGACTCCTCCATTGACCTTCCTAGTGGCCTTCTTGGTTTTTCTTAAGTCCTTAGCCACTAAGCAAATACCATGGCTAGTCTTAGGGATAGCTTCCCTATTAGCCTTGGTTTTTCTAGACCTAGAAATAGTTCCATAATCAAATGGAACATTATGGTAGGACATAGGTTTGTGACCCAAACCCTTCTTGCCCTTTGACATTTCTTGTTTTCTAGGTCTTGACTTTTGTACATTAGACCCCTTAACCGAATTTGATATTATTGCTAGGGTCTTCTCCAATTTTTCTAGCCTTGACCTCAAGGCTTGGTTTTCTAACTCTAATTTTCCCAATTTTGAATTTTCATTTATCTTTTGGGAAATGTTTTTTTTTAGGCATATGCCTAGATTTCTTGGGATTAACACCCAAGTTTTCTTCAATTCTCCTAATTGACTCCCTAGGTAAAATAGATCTAGTGTTTTGAGTCCTAGGTTTGTCCTTAGTTATATGAACATGCTTGGCACCTAGACAATACACCTTATTATTTCTCTTAGCATGCTTTTCATTGATAATAGCAAGAGAACTAAAATAATTTTTAGCATGCTTTTTGACTTTAGGAATTAAAGGTGCATTAACTAAATGTACCTTAGGGTTAGCTTTAGGAGCTTCCCCTACATGAATTGCACCTTCTTGCCCTTTCTTCCTCCCCCTAGGGCATTGGCTTCGGTAGTGTCCCTTTTGATTGCATTTGAAGCACACAATGTGCTCTTTGTTTTTGATTTTGGGAACACCGGCATCGTTTGACTTTCGGTTGACTTTTGGTGTCGATGCCTTCTTCTTAGCCAATTTAGGGCATTTGCTCTTATAATGCACTTTCTCCCTACACTCAAAGCATATTATGTGATTTTTATTTAAAATAATAACACTTGAGTTACCTAGGGAGGTGGTGGAGGCCTCTTCATGATCTTCACTTCTCCCGGATGTGGATGCTTCTTGTTCTTGCTCCAGGATGAAAGATTGCCTTTCCTCCCCCTCAATGCTAGAGGTGGAGGTCTCCACCAAATCATCAACATCTTCAAATGTTGTGGGTGCTTCTTCTTCGGCATTCTCCTCTACTTGTGCCGATTGGGAATTTTCTTGGAATTTCATTATTTTCTCCCATAATTCCTTCGCATCCCTATAGTCACCCAATCTAGACCAAATAGTGTTATGTAATAAATCACTAAGTAATTTTATTACCTCAAGATTTGTCTTGAAGTCCTTAATTTGTTCTTGGGTCCACCTTGACTTCTCAATTTGCTTGTTGTTTTTATCCCTAGGCATTTCAAAACCGTTTTCTATAATAATCATAAAATCAAAATCGGTTTCTAGGTATACCTCCATCCGTTTCCTCCACCAAGCAAAATCTCCATTGTATTTCGGTGGATGGATGAAGCCGGCCATTTGTAGTGCTCTCGCGGTGGTTAGTCCTTGAAGAGCGACCTCGCTCTGATACCACTTGTTGGGGATCGATTGGCCGGCTAGAGGGGGGTGAATAGCCCTCGTTCGTTGGATGTCGTAATTAGCTCGTTCTTGTTGCGTTGCTTGTCTACGATTATCGTTAGCGCAGCGGAAACAATAGAAATAACAATAATACTAACAACAATACAAGCACACCAAATACGCAAGCATATACGTGGTTCGAAACCGAATGGTTCCTACTCCACGGGCGAGCTCCTCGAGCTCTAGAGATGCACACGACAATACTCAAACTCCTTCTCGACTACACGTCGGAGGTGGAGAAACCTCTCACAAGCAATTACAATAGTAATATAGAAATACAAGCAAATACACAAATACAATACACAAGAAAACTTTCACCGATTGCTTTGATCACTTTGCTTGTTGCTTGCTTTAGATGGCTCTTGAAGGACTGGAATGCAGCAGCAATTCCCCTCCAATAGCTCCACAAAAGGCTTGGCGAAATCCTTCAACTCGTGCTCCTTTTATAACCTGCATCAAGCTGTTTTCACGCCCATCAGTCGACTGATCGTGACCATCAGTCGACTGGTCCCGTAGCCATTGTCTCACAACGGCCCGATCCACGTTGGTTAAGTTCCAACGGATCACACATCAGTCGACTGATGGCACCCATCAGTCGACTGATCATCCATTAGTGTCATCGATCGCCATCCCTCAGTCGGCCGATCGATCCTCTAACGATCATTGCCCTCCCTCGGCGATCGTGATCGACCGAACTTAGTTGGTCAAACACCGGGTCGAACCCATACGACCTAGAGCAGTCGACTGGCACCTATGCCAGTCGACTGATGTCGGCTAAAACCTCAAACATAACGATGTTTGAGCCTCCGACACTCAGTCTTAGCCACTTGGCCAAGTCCACCTTATCCCACATGGAGTTCCCCACCGAAGCTCTCTTCCCTCGGCCTACGTCCCTCGGATGCGCCAAGCGCACGGCTTCGCAACACCATCCTTCGCGTCTCATGCCCTAGAAGTATGCTTCCCTTTGGGCTCACTCCATTCGTTCCCCGTCCGGCGGTCCCTCGGATGCACCAAGCGCATGACTTTGCAATGTCATCCTTCACCGACTCAAGGACCCGAGCCTAGTGAACTTGCCAAGTTCTCAAGACTTCCCAAATGCACCAAGCGCACGGCTTCGCAATGCATTTCTCACCAAGCACCAAGCGCACGGCTTCGCAATGCTTTGGACTTTCCCATGCCAAGGCTTCCCCCTTGGACTTCCACACCAAGCTCCATGCTTGGATTTTCCATGCCAACCCCATGTTGGACTTTCCCATGACAATCCCATGTCATGAGTTTTGTCTATCATCAAAATACTATCAAGGTACTGCTCGAGCCAAACTCGAGTCAACCTGGGCCGATTGCACCAACATAGGGTCGAGTTCTTGCTTGAGGAGGTTGAAACCGTCAAGCAAGAGGCCACTCTGACCTCTTCGACTAGTCGAATTCGAGAGGAGGAGTCAACTTGAGTTGAGAAACTTGAAGAAGAGAACTCTCTCTTGAAAGGACAAGTCCAAGAGTTCGAGGCTCGGTTGGACAAGTTCTCAATGGGGTCCAAGAATCTTAATCGACTTCTTGGAACTCAGAGAGTTGTGTACAACAGAGCCGGACTCGGGTTTAGTCCAAATACTACGAATAGATCATATATGTCTATCGTAAATCGTAGTCATCAATGAGTCCAAGCTTAGGTCCCTAAAACTCTATTAAACTCACATATAAGGACCAACAAGTATTGGATTCCCCAGGATCAAGTTTATTATTTAAATAGACCATATTGCTTCAATGGTCCAGGGAGAGCTAATACCAAAATAGTATACTCGATAACTTAGCATGATCAAACTTTTATTTTATTTTTTAGAATAGCTAGATAGGACAAGTAGTTAGTCAACTCTTGACAACATAGTATCAGGACGCGACGAGATCATAGTATGTTAGGGAACCAAAGTCTCGTGTATTCGAGCTAGATAAGACATATCTATCTTGGTGCACTTGACCGAGTGGAACTAGCTGAAGCTACCTCGTCGTATCCTAAACTAGTTAGACCAGGAAGTAGTCTTAAGTGACTCAAGTTATCATTTTCCTAAACTTGGCTTTGTCTAAGGAAGTGGTTGTTGTTCCGATCAAAGAAGGCCCCTGTGCCTCGCCACGACCTGGAAGCCAATTTCTTGAAAAGATGACTCGACGAGCTTACGGTTAAATCCGAATCTAACCCAAGGTTGGCTAACTTTAATTAAGTTCAAATCCTCTCACAAAACATATAAGGCAAACAAACATGAGACACATAGAATGGGTGAGATGATTAAGGAATAATTTTAATATACATAACCTTTTCAAAATGCTATCTATTTTTTAGCTATTGCGCTTAGACGAATAATTATAATCAGCCAATGTTAACTATAAAACTCTCTAGGCCAAAGTTTAGCACCCTTTAACTCTCTTATACCTTATATACTTGACTAAGGGGGAGAGCAAACTAACCCTAAGGGTTATAAATCTTTAAGTTATTCTTGAAAATTAGCTTATAAAGTATTTTGAAAATCAAAGCTAAGTTTCAAAAACTTATTGTTGGTACAAAGGTATATACCTCGATCCAATTTACTTAACTAATTCGAGACGCATGCTTGGACTCATACTCATTTTTTTATGCATGCTATAATATTATGCCTTTTAAAACCCCTTATTTTATAAACCCCAACCTTATTTTTGATTCATGGAAAAAGGGGGAGAAGAGCGTAAGTTAAGGGGGAGTAACAAAATTTGAAAATTTTAAATTTAAATTATTGTCTTAAACTCACCTAGGGTTAAGGGGGAGTTCATTTACTTATTGTCTTAAATTTCCCTTAACTTTGTGTTGGTTTGCCATAGATCAAAAAGGGAGAGATTGTTGGTGCAGGGGCACCAGATAATCAAACTTGTATTTTGATTATGGCAAAAACACAAAGTTAAGTTTACATCATTGTCTCACGAGCTAAATCAAGTGTGCAGAAATGCTAAGATAAGCTAAAGGTCAGCGATACCCAGAGGGAACTGTGGTGGTCGGGCGACACCGAGAGGACTTCGGAGGGAGCCGAAGAAATCAGGTGGAGACCGGAAGCGAAGCTTCAAAGGTAAAAGGTTGAGGTAAGCTCGTGTCCTCTGTATGGGGATGTTCTTAGGCGACGATCCGACCAAGACCTCCCATGGAAGGTCTGAGTTGAGATCGGATGGTATATGACCATTTAATTTACTTATATTAACTGTATTTTTGAGCTAACTTTTCATTGCAGCTGGAAAACCTGCCATCAGTCGACTGAGGGCTTGTATCAGTCGACTGATCCATCTAGCAGTCGACTGGTAAGGGTAGCAGTTGATTGTTGGTCAAGGATCAGCTTCGAGGAGAGTCAAAGCTTATCTCCATTTTTGAAGGGATAGGAGGCTTGCTCTTATTGGTTGAAGAACTGAACGTCTAGGGTTTCCAAGGCTATAAAAGTAGGGGTTCTCCACCCTATTTCCATCATCAAAAGCTCTCCAAAAATCCTCCGCTATGATACTCTTCTACGACGACCTTACGACGACAAAGTGCTACCACATCTCCGACGACAAGTGTCTAACTTTCATTACTTTATTAGTCGTTGGTATTTTCCTTATTGTCATCTTTATTTCTATATTTATCATGCTTTAATCATAACAAGGAGAGGGGGAGTGTCTCTCTACCTTGAGCTTTTCGTATCGATTGTATTCGCTTACTCCTACCTCTAACGAGGAGGAGTGTTTTTAGTGCTTTGCCCTCCGTACGCGGTCTAGGACCGTTAGGGCCTTGGACTAGTAGTCGAAGGCTGTGAACCAAGTAAAAAAAATATTATTTTCTTTCCGCTGCATTTACTCTCACTCGCATTTTATATTGAACGAACGAAAATTGTATCGCGCTATTCACCCCCTCCCCCTCCTGCGCTCTAATTGATCCAACAAGTAACCTATTTTATCAGGTTTTGGGTATTTTCTTCCATTAGACTTGATGTCATGCATGTATAACATTTGTACAATGTTTTTGATGGTGTCAAAGGGGGAGAAATGATGGGTTTAAGTTAATCATACTAAGGGGGAAAAATTAGCATATCTTAAGGGGGAGTTGCATGTTTAAGGGGGAGTTTTGATACTCATGTTATTTACATGTTTTCTTGCCTTATGTTTTTATGTTAATTGTTTTACCTAACTTAAACGGATTGCCACACATCAAAAAGGGGAGATTGTTAGGGCAATCAACCTATGTGATGTGGTTTTGATGTGTGTGGCAAAGGGTTTAAGTTAGGATTGATATGGATTTGATATGTGTGTTGGAGTCATGCAGGACTTAGTAATTCACACATGGATGACGATAGCATTGGCAAGATTCACCTCTCATGACTCGGTCCTTGAGTCGGTGAAAGATGCATTACGGAAGTCATGTGCTTGGTGCATCCGAGGGACCGTCGGACGAGGAGCATTGGAGTGAAACTGAAGGAAGTAGACTTCGGGGCGAGACACGAAGGATGACGCTGCGAAGCTGTGCGCTTGGCGCATCCGAGGGATGTGGATAGACGAATAGAACTTCGAA
This sequence comes from Wurfbainia villosa, assembly GCA_025175895.1. Taxonomy (NCBI): domain Eukaryota; kingdom Viridiplantae; phylum Streptophyta; class Magnoliopsida; order Zingiberales; family Zingiberaceae; genus Wurfbainia; species Wurfbainia villosa. Next base: position 7,335,095 of record CM046005.1, read on the forward strand.
GGCAAGGGACTCCAAGGGAATGAGAGTGAGCAAATGCAACCCGAGATGGGGTAGCTCGTTAGGTGAACTTGGCCAATTGGCTAAGTGTCGGATGGGTTTTCCCGACACAAGGTAGCAGTCGACTGCTCCAAGTCGACTCGAGATTCGACTGGTGTTCGAGTTGAACTTCTGGCCGAACAGTCAACTGCCAGCTCATGGCAGTCGACTGCTAGCTCCATCAGTCGACTGCCAAGGGGAGCAATCGGCTGATGTTGAGGGTTTCGGGCACAGAAGCTTCAGTAGTCGAGTGATCGCGTCGACCACTCGACTGATGGCTCCATCAGTCGACTGATGTTGGAGCCATTGGTTAAAATCCAATGTGGAAGAAGTCGTTATAGGGCAACAGCTACAACGGTAGTCGACTAATCGAGGCATCAGTCGACTGCTAGCTGCCAACGGGAAGAAAGGCTCCTTCTCTATAAAAAAGAGCCTTGGGTCATCTTGGGAGGCTAATGCTTTAACTCCAAACAACACCAAAGTGCCCAAAACGTTTTCCTACTCTTCTTACTTGCTTTTATCTCAATCCTATTGTAAGAAGAGTGATCTTGTAAGAAAAGGTTACCTTCACCTTGCTTGGTGCCAGGGAGAGAATAGTGGATTGGTTAAGGCGTGATTCATCTTGGATGAATCGGGTCATGGATTAGCGGCAAGGTCGTGAACCATGTTACACACTCTTGTTAGCATTTGCATTTCTTGTTTACTTAATTGTCTTTTATTACTCCGTTTCGCTAATATTGTTTGTAGACGATTAAGAGCGATCAACCACCACCACACACGAGAAAGGCTATTCACCCCCTCTAGCCTGCCACCGACGTTCCAACAATGTCTAGAATAGATGAGTTCTGGCTGTGGCATAGGAGGAATACACATGTCAATCTGAAGAATTTGAGGAGACTAGATGGCAAGGAACTTGTAAGGGGGCTGCCACTACTAAAGTTCCAAAAAGACAGGTTGTGTGATGTCTGTCAGAAAGGTAAGCAAATGAGGGCATCACATAAGCCCAAGAATATTGTAAGTACCTTTACTGCTTTAGATTTGTTGCATCTAGACTTGTTTTATTGTAGCAATGTTAAATCCTTGAATTAGATATTGTTTGGTTATTATTGATGATTATACAAGATATGCTTGGACCTTTTTCTTAAAACATAAGGATGAGACAATAGAGATTTTCATTTCTTTTAGTAAAATAGTTGAAAATGAGAAAAACACAATGATTAAAGTCCTTAGGAGTGATCATGGAGGAGAGCTCCAAAATACTAGGTTTAGAGACTACTATTTAGAAAGGGGGTATAGACATGAGTTTTCTGTTCCAAAAACACCCCAACAGAATGGTGTTGTGGAAAGGAAAAATTGAGCCTTGCAAGAAGCAGCGAGAAGCATGCTTCATGAGTACGCTCTTCCAAGCTACTTGTGGGCCGAAGCCATAACCATAGCATGTTATGTTCAGAATAGGGTATTGATACATAGGCTTTTAGGAAAAACATCACATGAGCTGTGGTTTGGGAAACCACCGACAGTCAAGCATCTTAGGGTGTTTGGTTGCAAGGTGTTCATTCTAAATACCAAAGATCATCTAGGTAAGTTTGCTGCTAAAGATGATGAAGGTATCCTTGTAGGGTATTTTTCTATTAGCAAAGCATATAGAGTGTATAACAAGAAGTCGAAATTGATAGAACAATCACCAAATGTTGTATTTGAGGAAGATGAAAAATCTAGTGATACTCGAGAAATTGAGGAAGAAATTAAGTTTGGAATGGAGAAGATCAAATTACATGAAAACACTGAAGTAGGGAGAGCTAAGGTTGAGTTTGATGAAGAAAAGGTTAGGCAACAAGGGTCATTGCTTGCAGATGTATCAAACGACCAAGTACTTGAAACATCTCAGGCACCAAGATTCATTAGGACAATTAGTGGGCATCCCTAAGATTAGATCATTGGAGAACTTCAACAAGGGGTGAGGACCAGATCATCCTTTAGGAATGAAGGAGTTGAAGTTGTATTGATCTCAGAAATCGAACCCAGGGTAGTAGAAGAGGCTTTGCTTGATTCTGATTGGGTCTTAGCAATGCAAGATGAGCTAGGACAATTCGAGAGAAGCCAAGTGTGGGACTTAGTTCCGAGGTCGGAAAAAGTTTCTACAATTGGTACCAAATGGGTGTTTAAGAATAAGATGAATCATAAGAAAGAGATAATCAGAAATAAGGCAAGGTTAGTCTCTAAAGGATATAATCAGATTGAGGGGTTAGATTATGAAGAGACCTATGCCCCGGTAACCCGACTAGAATCCATAAGGCTGATGCTAGCTTTTGCTGCATTCAAAGGCTTCAAACTCTATCAAATGGATGTGAAGTCTGCCTTCTTGAATGGGGTGATTAAGGAAGAGGTGTATGTTGAACAACCACCAGGATTTGAGAGTATAGAGTTTTCAGACCACGTGTATAAACTGAAAAAGGCTCTTTATGGGCTGAAACAAGCACCTCATGCTTGGTATGAAAGGTTGTCCTCATTTCTTATAGAGAAGGGGTTGAGAAGAGGTCAGATAGATCTCACACTATTTCTAAAAGGAGACGGTGAGAACATTTTTGTGGCATAGGTTTATGATGATGACATAATTTGTGGCTCAAATAATAAGGGTTATCTGAATGAGTTTATAGGACACATTGAAAGTGAGTTTGAGATGAGTCTGGTGGGAGAACTAATTACATTCTTCCTTGGACTTGATATCAAACAAACAAAGGAAGGTATATACGTTCATCAGTCTAGGTACGCCATGAATCTTCTAAAGAAATTTAGTATGGAGAATTCAAAGGAGATATCTACTCCCATGGCACAAAACACAAATCTAGGAAGTGATGATGGATGAAAATCTATGGATCTGAGATATTTTAGAAGTGTGATAGGTAGTCTACTTTATCTCACAGCGAGTCGATCTGATATTTTATATGTTGTGGGTGTGTGTGCTAGGTATCAGTCATGTGCCAAGGAGTCTTATTTAAGTGTCGTGAAAAGAATAATGAGGTATCTTAAAGGCACTATTAAGGTTGGCTTGTGGTATCCTTGCACTGAATCATTTGATTTAGTTGACTACACTGACTCTGACTATGCTGGGTGAAAGTTAGATAAGAAGAGTACTAGTGGGGGTTGTCAGTTTCTAGGTTCTTCACTAGTGAGTTGGTCGAGTCGGAAGCAACATTGTGTTGCTCTCTCCACCACCGAGGCAGAGTACATAGCCATGGGGAGAGTGTATCATAGTTATTGTGGATGACTCATACGTTGGAGGACTATGGGTTGTCATACAAGAATGTACAAGTGTTGTGTGACAACATAAGCACTATTAATTTGACAAAGAATCCTGTCCACCATTCTAGAATGAAGCGCATTGAAGTGAGGCATCACTTCATTAGAGATCATATGGCTAAGGGAGATGTCGTACTCAATTATGTTGAGTCGAAGTCTAACCTAGCTGATATCTTTACTAAATCGCTCCCTGAAAAAGAGTTTAGTCACTTGAGAAGGGAGTTATGCATGTGTGTTACTAAGTGAGTAATAACAATCTCCATGATCATTAGGACTAACTGATGTGAGCAAAACATATAGGGTTTTAGGAGTAGTTTTCGCTCACATCTCATTACATTTTATGTTAGTTTCCTGCATATGTCACTCTATTTTGCATGCATATTCCTATTTTCTGGTTCGGAGGTCTGCTCTTTGTATTTTTGTGTGCAGGATAACATTTAGAGGGAAAAGGCACACTTTCGGAGCAAAAGAAGAACATTTTGTAGCTAGACACAGAATGGGACACGACCAAGGAGTGTGGCTACAACGATCGTGTCCAATGGGTGAGATTAGCCACCCCAAGGCCGCACATGGCCTGGTCGTGTGGAAACACACGGTCGTGTGGCATCCCAATAGATTGATGCGACTAGGGTTTTTTTCGAATTTTACAGCGGTCCGAGGTGATGTCTATATAAGGATGGCTCCGCCCAAACCTTAGGGGGGAGGCACGACGGCTAGGACGACACACCGAAGCCCTAAAAGGCTTCGGGAACTCACAACGGGGAGGAAGAACGCTGCCGGAGATCCAAGTTCTGCACTTCAACGTCGGAGAGAAGGCCACATCGACATTGTAACCTCTTGTTCTTGCATTTTATTTCTGATATATTTGAACATAAACATGCCTTGTGATTCTCCTCTTCTATATATGGAGTAGTTCCTTCGATTCTAGGATTAGGGAGTAGCTTGTGTGCACATGACATGTTGCTTCAAATTGAATTCTGTTTTGAGTTTGAATTTGCAATTGGAAATTGTTTATATCAATATCTATGCGTATTTGGTTTTCTACCTGCTGTGCTTAGGCAATATGAGGGGTGACAACCCTCATATCTAAGATTTAGGGGATTTATGCAAGGAACCTAGGGGTAAACCTGATCTCCTGTAACCGTGGGTAGAAGGATGCGATGGAACTGGAAACGGACAAACGGTTTGTTGCAGGGATTGATTTGGCATCCTCGTACCTCCTATCCCATCCTTGTAAGGCAAAGATAGCTCCTGATAGATGTGGTGGCTGATAGGAGAGTGTATGATATCCCATCCATAAAACCATAGTTAGATGTTTAGACAACGCCCAGTTGATAGCATGTTTTGCAACAAACAAGAGAAACCAAAGTCCTAGAATCCCTTTTTAAGATCTCGACATGCTCCTTTCTTCCTCCGTGTGACACCGTACTAGATTTTAGTCCATCGACAACCCTCGCAATCGAAACCTTTAGATTTTACTTCCGAACAATTTCACCCACTGAATAAATCGGTACTCGAATCTCAGTCCCTGTGAGATCGAAAATCTTTTATTACTTGACGACATCCATGCACTTGCGGGCGTTGAGCATAAGTGCGTGCTTCGAGTCCTCGATGGCCTCCGTTGCAAGATTTGAGGTTGCATTCGTGTGCATCAAATTTTTGGCATTGTTGTCGGGGACTGATCGATTCGATATCGAATAGAATAGTGAAAAATTTGATCGGATCTAGGATTAGATTTATTTACTTGCTTTATTTTTTTTTAGTTTACCTTATTTACTTTAGTTCTAAATTTTCCATATTTAGATTTAGTTTTTGATTTTTATTTTTAGCAGTAGGTTTCTATTTCCTTATTGCATCTTTGATTTTATTAGCTAGATTGTTTTATTTCCTGCTTCTTAGAATTAGGTACCACTTTCTAATTTTTGTGGCTCGATTCTTCGTATGCTTAGACGCTTAGGATCGGAATGTCTGATTCTGATCGACTTAGAAATCGAACAAACCTATCATCGCCGGAGAGCAGAACAAAAGAGGATGGAGGATCAAGCTACATCCGAAGTACATATAGGTAGCCGACCTCTACGAGATTACGCATCTCCTAGCGCTAGAGGATTTAGGTCGAGTATAGCTGGACTATCTATTTCGGCAAACAACTTTGAACTAAAGCCGGCACTGATACATATGGTCCAGCAGAGTCAATTCGTGGGAGCTGCGACTGAAGACCCGAACCGACACCTAGAGACATTCTTAGAAATCTGTTCGACAATGAAGAAAAATGGAGTCCCTACGGACGCGATCCGCCTGAGCCTATTCCCGTAGTCATTGCGGGATAAGGCTAAGGCATGGCTTCACTCCCTGCCTTCTAGAAGCATTACTACATGGGAACAATGTGAGCAGCAGTTCTTGAACAAATACTTCCCACTAAGCAAGATTGCTCACATGTGCCATCTTATCACAAGCTTTCGTCATAAGGAGGGGGAGTCCCTATTCGAAGCCTGGGATCGCTACAAGGGGCTACTCTACCAATGCCCCCACCACGGATTGGAAAGGTGGTTGGTGATCCATATCTTCTACAATGATATCACGTAAACCATGAAGATGTCCCTGGATTCTGCTACAGGAGGAGCACTTATGATTCCAACGAGAGCTAAGAAGGAAGTCATGTATGAAGATCCTGAGATGAATGAATGGAGGTTCACTGAACCCCTGGAGCCAAGTTGATAATGGAGTGTGGTCGAGCTAAATGACCTTAAACAAAGCGCTTCTTGGGAGGCAACCCAAGTTAGATTTTTAGATTTCCCTTTGATCGTATTGCATGCATTTAGTTAATTTGAATTTTTTATTTCCATCTCATTTAGAATTAGGACTAGAAAGGAACTTTGCTAGGTAAAAATAAAATTCATATTAGCTTACACGGCGAAGTGTAAGAGGAAATTTGGACCGTTATGCAAAAATGGGAGAAAAAGGGGAACACACGGCCTGGCCATGTGTTTTCCCACGGTCGTGCCCGACTGACCTGAGGCGCACACAGCCTGGCCGTGTGTTTTCACACGATCGTATCGCGCAATGTTAAATAGGGTGAGCCGTGTGTTTTCACCCCATTTCACAATGTGCTTCGATTTCTCTTGCCCTAGCCGTGTGGTTTCTTCTTCCCTGCCACCCAGAAGCTTTTCTAACCTTCAAGGAAGCCAAAAGAAGCAAGGATGAGGAGGACCAAGCATGTAGCATCTCGATCCGATGCTTCGGAGCGATGAACAAGGAGAACCGATGCCCCTCAAGCTTCGGAGGAGGGTAACGCCCTACCAACCCTTATTTTTCGCAATAATGAACATAGAGATAGATATAATATGCTTTCTACTCATAAACTCATTGCTACTAGGTACCTTGATGAAGATTTGCTAGAGTCTTTAGGGTTGTTAGGTGACATTCAAGCCCTATTTGTAAAAATGGGGTGGGAAGAGATAATGGGAATAAGACACCCAACCTACCCTAGGATAGTTCTAGAATTTTTGAGTTCCTTAGAGGCGGAAATTTTAACTTGTAGAGAAAGTGAAGAGGGTAGGATAACTTTTAGGATTTTTAACACTGAGCATGAATGGACCCTTCACCAATGGAATTCATGCTTTAGCTTGCCGAGTGGGGGAGAGAGAAGAATCCATATTGGATTTAACTCTCGGATGTTTTGGATCGAGTTGATGGGGGAGCACACTTATGACCCTTCTAGGGCCACAGCGTCGTGCCTTCAAAACTCCGTTTTCCGATACCTCCACCGCATCATGGCCAGTACTATATTTTTTCATGGGGAGAGTGACGGTGTGGTTAGAGCTAGCGAGCTGCTTTGCCTCTGGGACATGCTACAAGAAAGGAGTAGCATCGATGTAGGGTCCCACTTCATCAGACACTTAGTGAAGATGGGCAAAGTAACAAGAGGATAGATTAATGTGGGAGGCCTACTTACCCACATTTGTCATAGGATGAGGTACGATTACACTGCATTAGAGAGTATAGAGGGGAGCCCTAGGATCGACCTAGGAGTGTGCATGGCGATGAAAATGATTGTAAGAGAGGGACACTCCTTATGCTTTGTAAGGAAAAACCTGACGGCCCTTAGGCTCCCCGACCCTGACCATACCACCATCACTACACATGTAAACTGACACTTGGACCTGATAGTGGAGTCCCCTCCACATGAGGGACCATCCACATCGGCACCCATCTCTCCCCCTTTACATCACTCTCCCTCCAGTCCACACACGCATAGGAGCCCACGTAGTCCATGCCAACATGAGCTTGCACCACCACCTTTTTCCACTTTTGAGCAGGATGTAGGTACGTCGGCCTATGATTTCTCGGAGTTTCAATCGTGCCTCGATGACATATACGCCGAGCAGCAGATGCAGAGGCAGCGATGGGAGGAGCAGAGCGCCTACACGCAGGCAGAGTTCCAGGGTTTTCGGGAGAACTTCCAGCGGGCTGAGGAGTTCTACGATGAGGCCCGCATCTACTTCCAAGAGGAGGCTACCCATCGCTAGGATGAGGCCGCCTACCGCCAGGAGATGCGGCAATACATGCATGCCCAGCAGGCACAGTGGGCTAGGAAGGAGGAGCACTGAACAGCCGCTGCATCTACCAACTCTCAGATCGACCACATGTACATGTGGCATCAGTGACTCAGCAACAGGTTCTCCCAGGATCCCGAGATGCCGAGGCTTCCAGACTTTCCCCTTCGTCCACCATATTAGAGGTATACTTTCATTTAAGTCTGGGGAAGGGACCCCAAATTTTATTTTGTTTCTAGTAGTAGTTTCTTTCCTGGTATTTACATTGTTATTAGCATTCATTTATTCATGCACAGGTTGTTGAGTTCCTTTCAACACTTAGTTTTTGTTATCTGTAAAGCTGCCTCAGTAGTATTTTTAAAAGTCTTCTTCATGAGTTGTTTCAATGAGTAATGTAACTTCATTTTTCTCATGGTGTTTTATTTTATTTGCTCTAATGAATGTTCTAGACTTAACTGGTTAGCATCTATTTTTACACCTACACATGTCGAACACTCTGCAAGGGAGAGTCTAGTACTTACCTAGTTATGATTCATCTCAATAGTCTAGTAGTTTGGAATCCACAGGTGACCCTAAGACTAGCATTTTAGTTACTGGAGATGCTCGGATTGTGTAAGCCCATTCGAAAAAATCAAAATCCCAGTGAATCGAAAAATAAAAAAGAGAAAGGAAAAGAAAAGAGAAATAAGAGAGAGAAAAAAATGAAGAAAAAGAGAGACAATATGAGGGATAAAAAAACAATTGTCGTGGGTGGAAATGGTTAGGTGCCCCTTTGAGACCGAGTTAGGTTATTGGGGAAACACCTATCAATTTCTCTCAATACCGAGCATGCCTTTGAGACTTTGTGCTAGATCTAGGGAACGATCCTCGCTTTGGGCAGGTAAGTGCCTAAGAGCTGGAGACCTTAGGAAAGCTATAGTATGATGACTTAACTCACCATGGAACGAGTATCCCCTAAGATGATTCGCTTAGCACGAGCACAAGGAGCTAATGTAGTGAATTTCTAGAATATATCGATTTTATTTTGATTGCAAATACCACTTGATAAATTTAGTTAACATGCTAAGTATGGAACACTATCTTTTTTTAAAAAAAAAACAAATTCATGGCACTGAGGTTTGCTTGAGAACAAGCAAAGATTTAAGTCTGGGGGAAGTGATGTGAGCAAAATATATAGGGTTTTAGGAGTAGTTTCTGCTCACATCTCATTATATTTTATGTTAGTTTCATGCATATGTCACTCTATTTTGCATGCATATTCTTATTTTCTGGTTCAGAGGTCTGCTCTTTGTACTTTTGTGTGCAGGATAGCATTTAGGGGGAAAAGGCGCACTTACGGAGCAAAAGAAAGACATTTTGCAGCTAGACGCAGAATGAGACACGACCAGGGCGTGTGGCTACACATGACCGTGTCTAATGGGCGAGATCAGCCACCCTATGGTCGCACACGGCCATGTGGCAGCCCAGCAAATTGATGTGAATAGGGTTTTTCCGGATTTTACAGCAGTCCGAGGTGATGTCTATATAAGGATGGCTCTGCCCAAACCCTAGGGGGGAGGCACAACGGCTAGGACGGCACACCGAAGCCCAAAAAAGTTTCGGGAACTCGCAATGGGGAGGAAAAACGTCGCTGGAGATCCAAGTTTTGCACTTCAACACCGGAGAGAAGGCCACATCGGCATTGTAACCTCTTGTTCTTGCATTTTATTTCTGATATATTCGAACATGAACATGCCTTGTGATTCTCCTCTTTTATATATGGAGTAGTTCCTTCGATTCTAGGATTAGGGAGTAGCTTGTGTGCGCATGACATGTTGCTTCAAATTGAATTCTATTTTGAGTTTGAATTTGTAATTGGAAATTGTTTATACCAATATCTATGCGTATTTGGTTTTCTACCCGCTGTTCTTAGGTGATGTGAGGGGTGACAACCCTCATATCTAAGATTTAAGAGATTTATACAAGGAACCTAGGGCTAAACCTGATCTCCTGTAATCGTGGGTAGAAGGATGCGATGGAACTGGAAACGGTTCATTGCAGGGATTGATTTGGCATCCTCATACTGCCTATCTCGTCCTTGTAAGGCAAAGATAGCTCCCGATAGATGTGGTGGCTCATCGGGAGAGTGTATGATGTCTCTTCCACAAAATCATAGTTAGACGTTTAGACAACACCCAGTTCATAGCATGTTTTGCGACACAAAAGAAAAACCGAAGTCCTAGAATCTCTTTTTAAGATCTCGGCACGCTCCTTTCTTCCTCTGTTTGACATCGTACTAGAGTTTAGTTCACCAACAACCCTCGCAATCGAAACCTTTAGATTTTACTTCCGAACAATTTCACTCATTGAATAAATCGATACTCGAATCTCAGTCCCTGTGGGATCGATAATCTTTTATTACTTGACGACATCCGTGCACTTACGGACGTTGAGTACGAGCGCGCGCTTCGAGTCCTCGACGACCTCCATCGTGAGATTTGAGGTCGCATTCACGTGCATCACTAACTCACCATAACAACAAGAATTTGGGAAATCTAGATAACTTGGGAAGAATCTCACACAAACTATAGGTTTAACAAAAGTTGTTTTTGTATTGCTAGTTGGTGGGATGAGATGCTTAGGTATAACCAACTTACTTGATGTGCTCATTGCAATCTTTGGGTAAGGAAGTTATCGAGATAGTGATCATTTATTTGACCAATTATGTGGAAGACCAATGCATAACTCATGTGTACTTGGTCCGAAGATCATAACTGGACATTCCAACCAAGTAAGATTGGTTGGATCTTTTAAAATAATTGCCACCTAAGGATAATTCCTTAGAATGTTTTTGAAACATGTTCTTTTCACTATGGTGAATTCTATATAGTAATAGGAATCACTTTTAGAAGTATTGATACAAGTAGGAAGGAGCACAAAAACACTTATTTTCAGATTTTTTGAAAAGTGTATCAATCGGGTGAAATCCTAGATATTTTAATTTTTCACATATTTTTCACTATAGAAGAATGATGTTAGAATTCTACACGTAAAATTTCAAGATTTATTGCATTTTTTGGAATTTACTGTGGGTTTCTGAAGTTGAGTCTGAAAACTACATAGTTTCATTTGTCAGAAAATAGTCAAGCTGACACCTCGATTGGGCTTTGGTTCAGACCAAACAAAATCGAGGTGTTCTCGACTAGGAGCTCGACTAAACTTCTAGTCAAGGTGCAACCTCGACTGATACCCCTCGCTGCCTCACAGAGTCGAGTGAAACTCGACCAATAGCTCGACTGCTTGCAACACAGTCTCACAAAGTCGAGTAGACCTCGACTGGGCACTCGACTGCACACCTCCAGATGCTTGAAGGCCTCGACCAGGGGCTCAACTGGACTATCTTTGGATTGCTTACCACCTCTAACATGAGAGAAGGTGTCACACCCCGATGGAGTCCCCGCCAGACGAAAATTCGGCAGCATCTCCCCTGTACAGGTGACAATACCAATTTACATACAAGGCCTACATGACCATTATACATCGGTCAACATGATCGGAATCCAAACAACCCACGCAGATAATAAATTAGGCCTTTGGCCATCAACCAAAATAGATAGGTAACATCTATCACAACTAGACTTACCCCTTCTGCCATCTGGGCAGGAATACTCAACCAAAACCAATCCAAACAAAATCCGAATAAGGTCCATAAGGACGCCAAAAATCCACGAATACAAATATCCAACTCCAATCCTAAACATGTCCTCTAATCAAAATATCCAAACCATAGAAACAAATAAAAAACTTTCATGATGAGTGGGGTTTGGCAGCTGGACTCTCCTGACAGCTTCATCTTTAAATAGATATAAATCAACGGGGTAAGTTTAAAGAACTCAGCGGGTATAGTCGATATGCAAAGTAAGATATAGCTAACAATAAAAATCATACAAGTACAGTCTCACATATAGGGTAAGCAAGAAATAAATGCAAAAGGACTATACTCACCTAAATCTCCTACCCTGATATAGGAGCATGTGCCCTACTATAAGAGATTAAGTCATCACCATATATGAATATGAATCATGTATGCATGGCAATCATATGCAACATCCAAGGCATCAATAAAATAATACAGCAAACACAATACAAATGTGATCCGTGCAAAGTGCATGCCGTGCAAATGACATGGTCACCCCTGACGCCCGATCGACCACCTCACGCTGGCGGCGGCGCCAGAGTGGGTAGAGCTATGACTGTGCACTCTGCCATCACTTGCTCTGGTGGCCGAGTGGGCGGGATCTTTGTCGAGTACACCTATCCTCCTGCCCCAAACAGAGTGGGGGAGCTAAGCTCTCATCTCCCGGTGTCATAGACCAAAGGAGGGATCCTTGCCCGCTACTATGCTACCTCATCGCTACCCATGAGCGGACCAGCGGAGCCTGACAGAGAAACTACACACACCCTTCTGATGTACCACTAACCCATGAGTGGCAGTGTGTGCAGGCCATGTAACTGGCTGCGGGTTCAACTATAAAGGAACCCCGTCCAGCCAGCATGCAATTATGCAAGATGGTGCATGATACTAAAGCATGTAAATCCAACTAAATACACCTATCCGAATAATATGCACAATCAATATGTACATATCCATAATCCAAATAACTATGATCCAAATAAAACAGGGAAGATATAATCATATCCTATCAAATGCATGTATCAAGTAGTCACATATCATACTAGGCATATAAACATGAAAATTATTGCACGCTATCCTAACTAGCATATCAACTTGACTATATCTAAAAGATAAGTCAAAATACCCGCCTACCAAAATGTCCGCAAAAAGAACCAGATCGTCACGACCGTGAACCTGCCTTGTGACCGAAACCTGCATAATGCATAACTATTGTTAAGCACAAAATACCATTCAACGACAAATCGAATACTTAATCGATTCCTTCCATAACCAATTAATTCAAAGTAAATCCATCAAATCCAGCACACGACAACGTGCTAAATTACTACTATGTATCCCCAAGTAGACCCTCAACCCGTAGGTCATAAATTGTGATTAACTCTTCAATCCAAGAACATATCCTTGCAATTAATCTCACCATGATCAATACTCATCATATGAAAATATTATCCATCTCACAACAAATAATCGAATCGAATCCTACATCGACCTCATATCCGATCCACTAGATTGATTTAATTATCCTATTCAACCTAATCAATCCTCCATACTGAATTACAGAACCGATCATAATTATGAATCCAACCTAACCCTAGGTGACATACACACGACTCAACCAATCCTTACCTCAAACACGATCCAACACTTGGATCCCACAACTTGGCACCCACAATCCATTTACTGCCGTTAACCACTCACCTAACGATAAACTCACAGCCAACAACACTCATTACATAGAGTCAAAATGGACTGCAAGAAAATAGAGTAAATTCAAGATATATATATACCTGCAATAGAATTTCCCCTTGACATCCCTCCTTGCCAATAGCCCAGTCCACCGGAACCCTAACCCCAACACCGCTGCTCTAGCTCCCACTGGAAACCCTGTTCACCGACACCATACCACTGCCAAATTCCTCGATCAAGCTCAACGAAGGGAAGATGCTTAGCTATAACCTAGATCCTGTCCAAGGTAAAGAAGGAAATCGGCACTTACCTCTTCCTGATGACATTCGACCGTGATATCCACAGAACCAACAATCCCGTTCACCGGCTACAACCGATGCTCAAAATCCTCCAGCGACGCTCGGCCAGAAGGCAGAGAAATCAGCGTCTGCGACTGTGGCAGAGAAGGTCAGCGAGCACACAGGGGGCTGTCGAGGCGGTGACGGAAGGGCACGACGATAGTGGATCGGATGACGGCTGACGGCCGTCGTGTGTGCCTCGGGCAAAGGGGCGAAGGCTCATGGCGTTCACGTGGCGCGGCCGAGCGGCCAGGTGTAGTCGAGGAAGAGGAGAACGATGGCCTGGTCGTCGGCGGCTGCAAGGGCGACGATAGCGGCCACCGACTTCGAGCGTGCGCAGCGATGAGGAGGCGACTGCAGTTCACGTGAGACGGCAATGGCGGCGTGACCTCGGTGTCGGATGGCAAGCAGTGGCGCCCTTGGCGTCGGACGGAAAACTGCGGTGGCCGTAAATCACTACTGCTGCTTGCGGTGGCTACGACGCGTGGAAGGGGAAACCGACGGCCTGGGCATCAGGAAGGATGGCGGTCAACGGCGAGGAGGGCAGCGTCGGCTGCCGATTGCGATGGGAAGGACTTCCGCAAGAGAGCAATCGCAAGATCGCGAGAGAGAAGAGGCGTCGGGCACGGCGAGGGAAAAGAAAAAGGAAATAGAAAATAGAAAAACCTATATTAATAACCTAGGCTAAATTTATCCTATTTACTCATCTAAATAGGCCCTTTAAAAGCCTGTTTTCTCTATCCCCGTAATTATCTCGTACGATCTCCGTTTAAATCCGAAAAAATTCCTAAAAATCCCAAAAAAATTTCCAGAATTATTTTCATTAATTCTTTTTTCATTTAATTTAGTATTTTAATTTTCCAGTATTTAACATTCTCCCCCACTAATAAAAATTTGGTCCCCAAATTTCCTACTCGTATTAGTACGAGATGTCACAACAACCATCTCAAGCATCTAGAGACAAGTCACACCTCAAGTGACCAAGTGGAGTTACTGATATCCCCTCAATTCTATCACACCTGCTTCCAATAGCCCTTCTAAAGTATGAATAGTATCTTTATATCGACCACCTATCATAAGTACCTAATTGTACCCAAGTGGAGCTCTATATCCGTGACCTGTGAAAGACTATACCATAATCCTACGGTAAATCCTGAATCGTTATCGCATACGATACTCAAAGATACTCTATGAACTAAAAATCTCCACAGTATAACCTATCCAGCGATCCAACAAACTCATCGTATGGATCGGACGAAAATGAGCGGACTTAGCTAATCATACTAAGTCCTTTCCAAATTCTAAATAACCTCCCAACACTGTCCATCATACTATGCTTTCACGTCCATCTCGGTACAGAACCTTGCTGATTATTTATATACCACCTTTACTAGTTGACACACTGAACACCAGACTACCAAATCAACTATGTTCCACATGTCGTTCCACCATGGAGAACGTTTCAATACCTACTATTTTCCGGATACAATCCTATACATCTACAACATATAGAACCTATTGCAATCTTTAGCAATACTTATCAAAATATCATGACCAAACCTCGTGGCTCTCGGAGTAATGCAAAAGGCACTACTTACGGGCAACGACATGCTACCACGACCAGATCTCGTGGGCAGTCAAGATGTCAGGTATCTATCTAGCCACCTACGACATACAAATTCCACTATCACTAATTCCGAACCGGTAGAGCAAGAGTACAACTCTATGGTAGATGCTCTCTATCATCCCAGGAATCTATCTGTTGTTCCTGAATCAATAGTAACTCTTCTTAAATTCGAATGCAACTATATAACCCACCATTCTTCTCGGAGACGGAGAAATATTTCCTCACAAGAGAAACCTATGTTGGATCGATGCGGTTCGCTAGAGGGGGGGGTGAATAGCGAAAAACCTTTCCTTTTTTTTCGTTCGTTAAAACTCGAGAGATAATAAATTAATTGCAGCGGAAATGTAAATATAAAATAAAAGAGACAATCGACACAAGGGTTTTACTTGGTTTGTAGTCGAAGGCTACTACTCCAAGGCCCTAGTGGTCCTTGACCACGTACGGAGGGCAGAAGCACTAAAGGAACTCCTCCTCGTTGGAGGTAGGAGTTAATCGATACAAAAAAAAACTTTAAGGTAGAGGGACACTCCCCCTCTCCTCGTATACGATAAAAGCTCCGAAAAGTAGATGAACAACTGATAACAAAATAATACCGACGTACAAAGACAAATAAGAAAAATTAAACCTAGACGTCGGAAGGAAGGACTTCGTTGTCGGAGAATTGTAGCTTTGCGGAGACTTTTTGGAGGCTTAGAAATGTTGATGAAACCCTAGGTTTGGCCCTCCTTTTATAGCCTTTGAGCCCCTTTTCGAGAGGAACCCTAGCCAATCAAATTTGAGCACATCTTCCCTTGAAATTTGGTGATAATCCTTGACTCCTCGAATCTGATCATTGACCATCGATCGGTGATGGCCATCATCGATCGATCGATGGCGACATCGATCGATTGGACCTTTCAGCGATGTTTGACGGTGAGTCCTCCAAGCGATCAACTGATGCTTGTTGCAAGTCAAAGTTAGCACAACAAAAACATAATTTCGATGGTCGTCGACCATCCGATCTCGACCTAGACCATCCATAAGAAGTCTTTGGTCGGATCTACGCTTAAGATCATCCCCATAAAGAGGATACGACCTTACTTACTCTCGCACACACGAGCTTACCTCGATACTTACGTGTCGCTTTTGCTTCCGGCCTTCCACTCGATTCCTTCGGCTCCCTCCGAAGTAACTCGAGTATCGCCCGACCACCGCGGCTTCCTCCGGGTGTCGCTAGCCTTCAACTCCAGCTATATCAATCTTCTGCACACTCGATTCAGCTCGTGAGAAAATAAAATAGACTTAACTTTTGTGTCTTTGCTATAATCAAAACACAGGTTCGATTTCGGTGCCTCACTGCACCAACAATCTCCCCCTTTTTGATCTATGGCAAAAACACACAAAGTTAAGGAAATTAAGTGCATGAAACAGTAAAGACAAGAAGCAAAAGTAGGAGTAGTAAAGATATTTATCAAGTTCTCCCCTTAGAGGAACCCTCCCCCTTGACCGAGGGTGAGTACTTGAAAAAGACTTTTAGTTCTCCAAACACAAAAGGTAACGAGTTAAGTAAATGGCATTACTTAACTCCAAACACAAAAGATAACGAGTTAAGTAAATGGCATTACTTAACTTAGGCCTTTAAAGTTTTCAATTCAGAAGAGTTTACCCCCTAAACCTTACTCCCCCTTAACTTAGGCCAGAATCAAAGTTAAAATTTGAAATTGAACCTTAACTTTGGCCCTTTCTCCCCCTTTTGACATAAATCAATCAAAAAGTGGGGGGGGGGGGGGTTTAAGAAAACCTTAAGTCCAAGCATGATGATTTTGAAAATAGTATGTGAAAATAATTCATCTAAATGTTCAACTCTAGTTTGACTTGATTGAAATGATATTATCAACAAGTCCTGATTAGAGTTGGTTAATATTAGTTGCATATTTATACTCCGAGGTTCATATTGACGCACTTGATCTACATCTTGGAACCTGGAGTAGGTCCTAACATCTCACGCCCATCTACGTGGCTAAGTACATAAACACATTAGTCCTATGTGTTGTGAGATGTACTGGCTCCTTAAATCTATAGGTGCATGATATCTAAGGTATGTCCTATGCTAGTTCCATCAAAATGAAAAATACGAAATAGTAGTAACAAAATATAGTTTGCAAGTTCTTATTCTATTACGCACATGCCCAATTTTCATCTTAATAGACTAAATTCGGCTTCGGGTAGGGGTTTAGTAAATAGGTCTGCTAGGTTAGACTTCGATTTGACGTACTCGAGTTGTATGGCTCCGTTGGCCACATGTTCTCGAATGAAATGGTGTTTGACTTCTATATGCTTGGTCCTAGAGTGACATATTGGATTCTTGGTAAGATTAATTGAACTAATGTTATCTACGTAAAGTTTAGTATTCGTAAAGTCTAACTTAAAGTCACGGAGAGTGTGCTTCATCCAAAGAAGTTGAGTGACACACTCACCCATCGCGATGTATTCGGCTTCGGTGGTAGATAAGGCAACACAATGTTGCTTCCTACTGCACCAACTCACTAGACTCGAGCCGAGTAGTTGACAACAACCACTCGTGCTCTTTCTGTCGAGTTTACTACCGGCATAATCCGAATCGGAGTAGCCAATTAGTTCGAACTCGGTAGATCTAGGATACCAAATACCGACATTAAGTGTACCCTTTAGATATCTAAGGATACGCTTAACTAGGGTTAGGTGAGACTCCTTAGCACAGGTTTGAAACCTGGCGCACATACTTACTGCGAATAGGATGTCGGGTCGACTCGCAGTTAAGTATAGAAGACTTCCTATTGCGCTCCTATAGTACTTTAAGTCAATGGACTTACTTTCTAGGTCTTCTCCTATGTTAACATTTATTGCCATTGGGGTGTTTATTACCTTAGCGTCTTGCATTCCAAATCTTTTAATTAACTCCTTAGTGTATTTTTGTTGATATAGGTATATACCATCCTTAGTTTGTTTAATTTGTAGACCTAAAAAGAAACTTAACTCGCCTACCAAGTTCATTTCGAACTCACTTTCCATGAGCGAAATGAACTCGTTTAGTAAGGCTGAGTTAGAGGTTCCAAAAATTATATCATCTACGTAAATTTGAGCTATGAATATTTCTTTACCTAAGGTTTTTACAAAGAGAGTTGGGTCAACTAAGCCTTGGTTAAACCCTTTTGACTTAAGATGGATTGAAAGTCTCTCGTACCAAGCTCGAGGAGCTTGTTTAAGTCCATAGAGAGCTCTCTTAAGTTTTAGAACATGGTCGGGTTTATCTAGATTTTCGAATCCGGGGGGTTGGCTAACATAAACTTCTTCTTTAATGTATCCATTTAGGAATGCCGACTTAACATCCATTTGAAACAGCTTAAATCCTCGATGTGCGGCATAAGCTAGCAACATTCGAATGGATTCGAGTCTAGCTACTGGGGCATAGGTTTCGTCGTAATCTAAGCCTTCGACTTGGCTAAAACCTTTGGCAACTAACCTAGCCTTGTTTCTAACTACTTCACCTTTATCATCAAGCTTATTTCGAAACACCCACCTTGTTCCAATTATCGTTTTGTCTTTAGGTGGTGGTACTAATTCCCACACCTCGTTCCTAGTAAATTGAGCTAGCTCTTCTTGCATTGCAATAATCCAATCGGGATCAAGAAGAGCTTGTTCAATTGATTTGGGTTATATCTTTGAAATTAAGGAAATTTGACTAAGGTTCCTATAGGATGCTCTAGTTCGAACTCCTAGATTAGGATCTCCTATCACTTGATCGATAGGGTGGTTAGTTTGAATCCTAGTTTGGGTTGGGTTTGTGTCACCTAATGCTTGATCAATGTGGTGACTTGGTTGAACACTAGTTTGGTTGGAGTCATCTATCACTTGATCAATAGAGTGACTAGGTTGACCTAGGTTAGGATTAACACTAGACCTGATCTCCGGATCAGAGTTAGGTCTAGTATGAATCGGCTCGCTAATTGGGGTTGCCGGGGGTTTTGTAGGTTCATGTTCTTCATCAAATACTACATTGATAGTCTCCTCGACTCTAAGGGTGTCGTGGTTATATACTCTATAAGCTCTACTTGTAGTCGAGTATCCTAGAAAGATTCCGGTCGTGGTTTTGGATGTAAATTTCCCTAGGTAATCCTTAGTGTTTAGGATATGTACCTTACACCCAAATACCCTAAAGTACTTGATGTTAGGTATTTTATCGTGATAAATCTCGTACGAGGTCTTAAGATGCCTCTTTACCATAAGGATCCTATTTTGGACATAGCATGCCAGTACTCACGCTAAAACCTATCGGGTAGATCGTATTCGTTCAACATGGTCCTAGCGGCTTCTTGTAGAGTTCGGTTTTTCCGCTCCACTAGGCCATTTTGTTGAGGGGTCCTAGGGCAGGAGAATTCATGGTGGTATCCGTTTAGGTTACAGAAGTCGGTGAACCTTTGATTTTCGAATTCACCACCATGATCGCTTCTAAGTCTTTTAACCTTAAGGTCTTTTTGATTCTCGATTAATTTGAATAGATTAATTAATTGATCTAGGGTATCATTTTTATGTTTGATGAACCTAACCGGGTAAACTGGAGTAGTAAATCAATTATGACTAAGCAATATTGACTTCTATTGAGTGACTTGGCTCCATGTGAATCGAATAGATCCATATGCAGGAGCTCAAGTACTCTTGAGGTTCGTTCTTGGTTAGTTAACTTGTGTTGTGTTCTAGGTTGTTTTCCTTGTTGACAAGCATTACAGATTTTATTAACCAAGTTGTTGAGGTTGGGTAAGCCTCTGACTAAGCCACTCTGACTCATCTTGTGGACGAGTCTTGGGTGCGAGTGACCGAGTCGTTGGTGCCACAACCATCATTCCTCTTGCCGTGTCATAAGACACTTAGTTGAGGAGTTGGTTAAGTTAATCGTATAAATGTCGTTATTTCTAGTTCCTTTAAGAATTGTTTCAGAGGTTTCGTTGGTATTAATTACGCATTCATTTTCTAGAAATATAACCTTATAGTTATTATCACACAATTGGCTTACACTAAGTAAGTTATATTCAAAATTCTCTACAAGTAATACATTTTTAATGACAAAATTCGTGTTAAGCTCGATATCACCTGATCCGATGATTTTGAGCTTGCCGTTATTCCCAAAGGCTACCGATCCTTGTCGTTTGAATCAAAGCTTTGCGAATTTGAGTTGATCCCCGGTCATGTGTCGGGAGCAACCGCTATCCAACATCCATTGATCCTACACACAAGGTGGTTGGATTGGATGTTAGATTTTTGTTAAGAAAATTGGTTGTAAGTTGTTAACCCTAGGTCATCTCACCGGAGTCTATATGATCAAGCATGTTATACTTATGTGTTTTTTTAGATGACTTCGATTAAGTTGATTAAGTGGATTTAGGTTCAAGTAATTTTATGTTAGATTTGGATTTAACCCTAGGCTTGTCAAGTTTACCTTTTCAAGATCATGGCTTCGTGTCGTGGCGAGGCACAGGGCCTTCTTTTATCGGATCATCGACCACTTCCTTAGACAAAGCCATTTTCAAGAAAATGATGACTTGACTCACCTAAAATTATTTCCTCGTCTAACTAGTTATTTTTGAAAAGAGGCTCCCCGAGGCTCAATCTTTTCGAAGGCTTTTAGTTGGTTATTTACGTGTTCTAAGTGAGTTCACGAAAAAAAACAAAAAAAATCTAAGCATGCAATTTCTAAGTTAAAACACAAACATGTTTTGTACTGGCTCCCCCTAGACCGTTGAATCGGTTCGGTCTATCCACATAGTGGATTTGGTCCTTGGGAACCCAGTACGAGTTGGATCCTAGAGTTGAAATCAAAGTGGTCTTAGGGACCCATGCTTGGACACATTTTTTATGTCTACTTACGATTGACATATACGACTTATTGGTCGTGTTTGAGCTAAACCCTAGTCCGGCCTTGTTGTACACGGCCCTTTGCGATCCAAGTAGGAGGTCAAGTCCTTTGGATCCCAAAGTAAACCTTTCCAACGTATTCCTAAGATCTTCGACTTGACTTTTCAAGAGTGAGTTCTCAACTTCGAGTTTTTCAACCCGAGTTAAGTCCTTCTCTTGAACTCGACTAGTCGAAGAGGTTAGGGAGACCTCATGTTTGAGGAGTTTAACTTCCTCAACCAGGGTCTCGACCTTGGACTCGGACTTAGCTAACTTACTAGACAAAAACCTAACCGTATTATGTAAAGTATTAAATAAGGTTTGACTCACCTTAAGAGTATCTTTTGAACCGGATGCGTATCCGTGGCTTGACTTGAAGGTAGCTTCATAGTCCGAGTCATCCTCAGGTTCTGACTCAAGTTCGGTCTCCGTGTCTGACTCAATTGATTTTGCCATGAAGACGTGGTCTTCGTCTTCTTCGGATGACGCTTCTTCCCATGTCGCGTTGAGGGCCTTCTTGTGCTTAGGTGCTTGGTGGTTGAGCTTGGGGCACTCGGACTTTATATGTCCAAACCTGTTACACTCATAACACCTAATATTAGAACTTTTAGGCTTACCTTGGTTGGGTCGAGTTGTGGTTTGCTTTCGTCCCTTGGCTATCCTTCGAGCTAGGTTCATTAGTTCGGCAGTCAATTCCGGGTCAACTTCTTCTTCGGACTCATCTTCCTCCTCGGGTGGTGGTGGCTTGCTTGCGATTTTCTTCTTCTTTGAACCTGCAAACAAGGCTATACCCCTCTCGGGTTCCGAGTTAGACTGCTCATGTAATTCAAAATCCGAAAAGAGTTCATCTAATCTAAGTTTAGAAAGGTCCTTGGAGACCTTGTAGGAATCGACCATGGATGCCCACAAGGTGGTCCTCGGAAAAGAGTTTAGAACATACCTTATAAGGTCGCGGTTTTCGACCTTTTGCCCGATTGCGTGTTTGTTGTTGACTATGTCTTGGAGACGGGCGTGGAGTTGCATCGCGGACTCGTGTTCCTGCATTTTTAGTGTGTACAATTTATTGAACAACAAATCACGTTTGCAAACCTTAGCTTGATCCGATCCTTCGTGTAACTCGATTAGTTTTGTCCAAAGATCCTTTGCGCTTATGAAGGGGCCGACGCGATTTAGCTCCTCCTTGGACAAGCCGCATTGGAGGATTTGTGTTGCCTTGGCATCAGCTTCGACTTGTCGTTTTGTTGCAACGGTCCATTGATCATAATCCAAGGAGTCACCCACTTCATTAGTCGGAAGTGTGAAACCCGTTTGGATTATGATCCACATCTCGATTTGGGTTTTGAGAAAGCATTCCATCCGACCTTTCCAGTAACGGAAATCATCTCCGTTGTAAAACGGAGGTCGAACGGTGCTAAAACCCTCGAGATGGGCCATTAGAACAAAAAACAAGGAGACTAAAAAGAAGACCTAGCAACGACAAAAACACACAAAAGTACCAAGACTTGCATCTTGGATTAGTAGTGTGGGAAATAAAAAGAAACAAACGAAAAATAGAAAGTTAAGCAAAGAAATAAGAAACTAAATAAAAAGTAAGTACTCACAACCTTCGATGTCCCCGAAAGGCTACTAAACGTCGATTTTTGAGGATGAAAACAACTTGTTACGGGGGTAAACCCCAGTAAAAGTGTAGATCTCTCGAGAACCGATTTTTTGGTAGGTAGAACGTGTCGTGGGTCAACTTGTACAAAAAGTTATGCCCGTTTGACCGTCGGCTACTCCAAAAGCGAATACTTGTAAAACAAAATCAAACGAAGAGTACCAAGACTTCGTCTTGGATTAGTAGTGCGGTAGAAAAATTTAAACGAATAAAAAACAAATCTGAAAAAAAAATGTTAGATTGGTGGTTTCACCAAATCTAAGCGCCCCCGGCTCTGATACCAATTGTTGGATCGATGCGGTTCGCTAGAGGGGGGGGTGAATAGCGAAAAACCTTTCCTTTTTTTTCGTTCGTTAAAACTCGAGAGATAATAAATTAATTGCAGCGGAAATGTAAATATAAAATAAAAGAGACAATCGACACAAGGGTTTTACTTGGTTCGTAGCCGAAGGCTACTACTCCAAGGCCCTAGTGGTCCTTGACCACGTACGGAGGGCAGAAGCACTAAAGGAACTCCTCCTCGTTGGAGGTAGGAGTTAATCGATACAAAAAAACTTTAAGGTAGAGGGACAATCCCCCTCTCCTCGTATACGATAAAAGCTCCGAAAAGTAGATGAACAACTGATAACAAAATAATACCGACGTACAAAGACAAATAAGAAAAATTAAACCTAGACGTCGGAAGGAAGGACTTCGTTGTCGGAGAATTGTAGCTTTGCGGAGACTTTTTGGAGGCTTAGAAATGTTGATGAAACCCTAGGTTTGGCCCTCCTTTTATAGCCTTTGAGCCCCTTTTCGAGAGGAACCCTAGCCAATCAAATTTGAGCACATCTTCCCTTGAAATTTGGTGATAATCCTTGACTCCTCGAATCTGATCATTGACCATCGATCACGATGGCCATCATCGATCGTGATGGCAAGACATCGCCGATTCGACCTTCTGGCACGATCGTTGATGTGCAATGAGTCCTCCAAGTCGGCAATGACTGATGCTTGCTGCAAGTCAAAGTTAGCACAACAAAAACATAATTTCGATGGTCGTCGACCATCCGATCTCGACCTAGACCATCTATAAGAAGTCTTTGGTCGGATCTACGCTTAAGATCATCCCCGTAAAGAGGATACGACCTTACTTACTCTCGCACACACGAGCTTACCTCGATACTTACGTGTCGCTTTTGCTTCCGGCCTTCCACTCGATTCCTTCGGCTCCCTCCGAAGTAACTCGAGTATCGCCCGACCACCGCGGCTTCCTCCGGGTGTCGCTAGCCTTCAACTCCAGCTATATCAATCTTCTGCACACTCGATTCAGCTCGTGAGAAAATAAAATAGACTTAACTTTTGTGTCTTTGCTATAATCAAAACACAGGTTCGATTTCAGTGCCTCACTGCACCAACAACCTACTTTCAAAAATCCATTCTATCGCACAGAATGGAAGGTGACTGAAAAAATGTACTGATCAATCTCTCCAGTTGCAACTATCCATGTTCTAACAACTCTGTGCAGCTACTCAATAGCTAGCCAAAACCCCATGAGTATTCCGGCTCCTCACCTATACAAAACAACATAATCACTGCTACATCCACGTCATATATATGACAACCCATCTCGTAGTTCCTCATTTGACGTAAACAGGGGATACGTTTTGATCAACTACATCAAAAACGCTCCATTCTCTGAAACATTACATTCGCATACAATAACCTTCCTTCCACCCGAGAATGATCAAACAACTCTGGTGTAAAAGCCAACCATCATCTGAGCCCTGAAACTAGTTTCACAAGCTTCAGACCAAGTAAATTCCATCACCAATCAGAGGTGTAGTACCACTAGAGCATCCTCTCCATATCTATGGTAATAATCAAATCAATACCAGAAAAATCACCATCTACGGTGGCCGAGTGCTCAACTCTGAATACCACCATCACAAATGATCCAATCGTGTCCAGAATACACGATTTCCCAAATCCCTGGACAACTATGTCGTCATAAGTCTAATAAGATAATCAAACCTCATACAATTCATACCAAGTATGAAATTGTCACCACTATACACCTGCATCCTCTTTACTCTAGGTTGATGATATATCAATCATCCCTACGACTTTGATAATTGTATGACATCCTGTCACTACAATATCAACACACCAATTATAAATCAATCCTATAATATACATAGGTATCCTATAGCTGATCTAAATAGATCCTCAATCCACCTTGAAGGATAATCATTTCCTTCTACCACTACCACATTCCACCATAGATAATCGATGTATAATCTCAAAGGTCCATCTCTCTTTGAACAATGAGTTCCAAAGCTTCTCAAGAAATAGAATACTGGGACAAATAAATATCCTATCCAACACCTCCTATAATTGGAACTTAGATTCTTCCAATTCCCATAGTGTTAAGCAACACTGATACCAACTAAATTATCCCCTGGTAAAATCATCATTCTAACAAATACCTCTCGGCATCATCAACCTTGCCAATTTTGAAAGATCGATCGATGACGGTATCTAAGCAACTCGATTTGGCGCTCAGCCAATTGGATGACATTTCCTTGAGTATATCTCGAGCTTCAACAACCTTGTGCGCTTTACACTAGCCCTCAGCTAACACACCATAAGTACAAACATTTGGCTCGTAAATATTATTACTCAATACCAAATAAATTATCACCCAGTAGGGGATCTTCGATATCGAAACTATTTTCGAAATCACTCTGATCGCCTACTCTACTTGCCTATACAGCGGCAAGCCTAGAAGTTCATCCAACACTACATCTGATTACTCTTGAATTATACAGGCATCCGAGAGACCTTCTTATATCATCATGTCACAAGCATAACCTCCAAGTTAATATCTAGATATCCACATCATATCAACCAAGTTAACTATAACTCAACTAAGTCAACTCTCCCACCATAATATAACATCTCCAACAATCAACCTCTAAACATCAAAAATCATTTTCATACCCCTCTGATAATCATCACAACATCTCACATGTCGGTGGAAACACTATTAATCCACATGATCCAAATATAGAAATCCTTTTAAACCTATCTGTACATGTTTTAACCATAGATATCTGTAAACACCTGTATCTCTCAATATATCATCAAGTAAGGTAAACTATAGTAACACCTTAATGATCAATCCTTCAACCATCTACAATTCCTTTCGAGTAAAGATGCAAACTCATCCAAGTTCTACTCTTAACGGATTCCGTATTTCACAGTGACCTAGAATAAGAATTTGATAACTGTATGCATCTAGGTGGTAACTGTATGCATCTAGGTGTACACCTCTTCCTATCATGTTCTCCAAGAACCATACAACCAGCCTCATATCTCCACAAGTGCACAAACCACTTCTGCTAGCCACATTAATCTGAGGAGAAAGCTTTAATCCATATTCCTGTTTTCCGCTGGGAAATGAAGTGTTTCATCAATCTTTCATTCCTGGGACAGAGCCTTGATCACCACCAAAATAAACTAAAATTCCAACTAATCCCTCAATCACTCAAGAGATTGTAAACTTTCATCATCAACATCAAGTTACCATCTCTAGCAACCGACATAATCAATATCGAACATCAACATGGGAGTGAAATAATGCCACGTGAATTTAGCTAGTAGAGCACGTTCACGACTTCTACGGTTGCCTTATCAATAGTGTAGGTTATTATCCCTAGGTTGACTACACTATTATCTGGAGACACTTGCTGCAGTGTCATTTTCATAAATATGACTCACCCTAATGCCTCCCGATAGGAACTGATGGAAGATCCAACTATCCTAATCCAAATGTAAGCCAATAAATCGTGGGTGATCGAAGACAACTCAATCACTATCTTGAGCCATTAACTGGGGGTAAACTCTGCAAGTCTAACAAACTCTATAGTGAAACTCCATTAACTATTGATCACTCAACTTAAGGCTCAAGAATTCTCCAACAATGAGTCATACAAAATAACATGGGGAAATACTATCTCTCGAAAACATCCTGAACCCATGATCCCATAATGGGTTATTTCCCCAAAATCCTCCTACATAATCCACCAAGTAACAACTTGATCATTCCAATAGTAAGAAACTAACTGCACTCCCCCTATATACATACAAGTTAGGTACTTAAAAGTACCTCCCACGTTAGCGATCTAAGCTCAATCCGCTCAAGTATCAAAATCCCTATGGAACTTCGAAACTTAAACCTCCATTGTCTGTATCAACAATAGTATACATTCCTTGTCCATTACCCCACAGAGTAATAATTTGACTAACATGATTAGTGAAAATCCCTAACACTGTAGCCCTTGATTTCCACAATAAATGTGATGACTTAACCCTTGCTTTCTGACTCGGTATCAGTCAACTCTCAAAGGAAATTCACCTTTTCGACACAGGTTCAAGACTCACAGACTGTACAGGTTGTTCACGTGGTCAACTCCATCTACGATTACAAATAGTGATCAACACACTGAATATTATTTCCTGTTATCCACTAAACTCATAGCCAATCTAACCAGGAGTATAAACACTACGGTAACTCCGGCTGGTCACCTTGGTGGGCGACCCCTACTACGAGTCTGCACATGTGTCATAACTCTATAGACCCTTATGGCAACTCCATAGCCAGAGATCTCACTGTCCTCTTGCGTGGTTACCCTGCACCACGTCTAGAAGCAAGAGCACGCTCACCTCGTCTCATATCTGTTTAAGTATTACAGATGTTACTAGAAGTAAAAATATATAAAATTTTCAGCATACCTATTTTGCCGCAGGAGAGGTCCCATCGCCGCCAAATCCCCATATTGACCTCGTCATAAATCCTCGAATTTTCCGAAACATAAAAATCGTCGAAAATCCATACCAATCCAAAATTTTCCAAATTGCCTCGTAAAACCTGCCAAACGTGGCAAACTCCGAAAAATCCAAAAACCCCTAGGAACTCAAAAACCTAGGGCTCTGATACCAAATAAATTGTCACGCCCAAATGGAGTCCCCGCCAGACGAAAATTCGACAGCATCTCCCCTGTACGGGTGACAATACCAATTTACATACAAGGCCTACACGACCGGAATCCAAACAACCCACGCAGATAATAAATTAGGCCTCTGGCCATCAACCAAAATAGATAGGTAACATCTATCATAACTAGACTTACCCCTTCTGCCATCTGGGCAGGAATACCCAACCAAAACCAATCCAAACAAAATCCGAATAAGGTCCATAAGGACGCCAAAAATCCACGAATACAAATATCCAACTCCAATCCTAAACATGTCCTCTAATCAAAATATCCAAACCATAGAAACAAATAAAAAACTTTCACGACGAGTGGGGTTTGGCAGCTGGACTCTCCTGACAGCTTCATCCTGAAATATATATAAATCAACGGGATAAGTTCAAAGAACTCAGCGGGTATAGTCGATATGCAAAGTAAGATATAGCTAACAATAAAAATCATGCAGGTACAGTCTCACATATAGGGTAAGCAAGAAATAAATGCAAAAGGATTGTACTCACCTGAATCTCCTACCCTGATATAGGAGCATGTGCCCTACTATAAGAGATAAAGTCATCACCATATACGAATATGAATCCTGTATGCATGGCAATCATATGAAACATCCAAGGCATCAATAAAATAATGCTGCAAACACAATACAAATGCGATCCGTGCAAAGTGCATGCCGTGCAAAAGACATGGTCACCCTTGACGCCAGTCAGCCGCCTCACACGCGATGGTGAAGCCGAGTGGGTAGGGCTACGACAACTGTGCACTCTGCTATCACTGCTCCCGAGTGACCGAGTGGACAGGATGCTGTCGGAGTACACCTATCCTCCTACCCCAAACAGAGTGGGGGAGCTAAGCTCTCATCTCCCGGTGTCATAGACCAGAGGAGGGATCCCTGCCCACTACCACGCTGCCTCATCGCTACCCATGAGTGGACTAGCGGAGCCTGACAGAGCAACTGCACACTCCCTCTTGATGTACCACTAACCCATGAGTGGCAGTGTGTGCAGGCCATGTAACTAGCTGCGGGCTCCACTATAAAGGAACCCCGTCCAGCCAACATGCAATCATGCAAGATGGTGCATGATACTAAATCATGTAAATCCAACTAAATACACCTATCCGAATAATATGCACAATCAATATGTACATATCCATAATCCAAGTAACTATGATCCAAATAAAACAGGGAAGATATAATCATATCCTATCCAATGCATGTATCAAGTAGGCACATATCATACTAGGCATATAAACATGAAAATTATTGCACGCTATCCTAACTAGCATATCAACTTGTCTATATCTAAAAGATAAGTCAAAATACCCACCTGCCAAAATGTCCGCAAAAATAACCAGATCATCACGACCGTGAACCTGCCTCGTGATCGAAACCTGCATAATGCATAACTATTGTTAAGCATAAAATACCATTCAACGACAAATCGAATACATAATCAATTCCTTCCATAACCAATTAATCCAAAGTAAATCCATCAAATCCAGCACACGGCAACGTGCTAAATTACTACTATGTATCCCCAAGTAGACCATCAACTCGTAGGTCATAAATTGTGATTAACTCTTCAATCCAAGAACATATCCTTGCAATTAATCTCACCATGATCAATACTCATCATATGCAAATATTATCCATCTCACAACAAATGATCGAATCGAATCCTACATCGACCTCATATCCGATCCACTAGATTGATTTAATTATCCTATTCAACCTAATCAATCCTCCATACTGAATTATAGAACCAATCATAATTATGAATCCAACCTAACCCTAGGTGACATACACACGACTCAACCAATCCTTACCTCAAACACGATCCAACACTTGGATCCCACAACTTGGCACCCACAATCCATTTACAGTCGTTAACCACTCACCTAACGATAAACTCACAGCCAACAACACTCATTACATAGAGTCGAAATGGACTGCAAGAAAATAGAGTAAATTCAAGATATATATATACCTGCAATAGAATTTCCCCTCGACAGCCCTCCTTGCCAATAGCCCAGTCCACCGGAACCCTAACCCCAACACCACTGCTCTAGCTCCCGCTGGAAACCTTTTTCACTGACACCATACCACTGCCAAATTCCTCGATCAAGCTCAACGAAGGGAAGATGCTCAGCTATAACCTAGATCCTATCCAAGGTAAGAAGGAAATCGGCACTTACCTCTTCCTGATGACAATCGACCGTGATATCCACAGAACCAACAATCCCGTTCACCGGCTGCAACCGGTGCTCAAAATCCTCCAGTGATGCTCGGCCAGAAGGAAGAGAAATCGGCGTCTGTGACTATGGCAGAGAAGGCCGGCGAGCACACAGGGGGCTGTCGGGGCGGCGGCGAAAGGGCACGACGGCGATGGCTAGCTGCAGCGTAGCCAGCGACCTGGCCGTCATGTGTGGGGGCTCGGGCAAAGGGGAATAGAAGGCTCAAGGTGTTCCTGTGGCCACGGCGGCTGGTGCGCGTGGCTGTGGTCGGCGAGGAAGAGGAGAACGGTGGCCTGGTCGTCGGCGGCTGCAAGGGCGACGACAGCGGCCACCGGCTTCGAGCGTGCACAGCGATGAGGAGGCGATGACAGTTCACATGAGACGACAACGGCGGTGCGACCTCGGTGTCGGACGGCAAGCAGCGGTGCCCTTGGCGTCGGACAGCGAACTACGGCGACCGCAAATCGCTGCTGCTGCTTGCGGTGGCTACGGTGCATGGAAGGGGAAACCGGCGGCCTGGGCACCGGGAAGGACGACGGTCAATGGCGAGGAGGGCGGCGTCGGCTGCCGGTTGCGATGGGAAGGACTTCCGTGAGAGAGCAACCGCAAGATCGCGAGATAGAAGAGGCGTCCGACGCGGCGAGGGAAAAGAAAAAGGAAATAGAAAATAGAAAATAGAACCTATATTAATAACCTAGGTTAAATTTATCCTATTTACTCATCTAAACAGGCCCTTTAAAACCTATTTTTCCTATCCCCGTAATTATCTCGTACGACCTCCGTTTAAATCCAGAAAAATTCCTAAAAATCCCAAAAAAAATTCCAGAATTATTTTCCTTAATTCTTTGTCCATTTAATTTAGTATTTTAATTTTCCAGTATTTAACAGAAGGCTTGAGAAAGCTTGAACATCAGTAAACCTATAGTAAAGTGAGTCGAAATGGGAGGTGGTGTCAGAACCTAAAACTAAAAATACAGATAGTATTAAGGGGGAGGATTTTCAGTATGTATCTATAATATGACCAAATACGTTTGATATATGGTGGTCTAATATAGTAATCTTGATTACGACATCCTTTTTGATGTTTGCCAAAGGGGGAGGTGAGAGTGTTTATAGTTTAAGTGGATGCGTTGATCTGATTTATAGTCTGACTTGATTGGGTCTTTCTGATTTGTATTGTCACTTCTTCAATATGGGATCAATCGAGTGGGTAGAGTGACCTAAACTTAAATGGATTGTCAAACATCAAAAAGGGGAGACTATTGGAGCTGAAAGCTCCAAAGTATGTTTTGGTGTTTGACAAAGGTTTAAGTAAAGGTGAGAAATCCAAGGGTAGACCTTGGTGAAAAGTCCAAGACGGTTAATTCCTTGGTAGGTGAGAAATCCAAGGGCGAACCTTGGTGATGAAAAGTCCAAGATGGTTAATTCCTTGGCAGGTGAGAAATCCAAGGGTGAACTTTGGTGAAAAGTACAAGATGGTTAATTCCTTGGTAGGTGAGAAATCCAAGGGAGAACCTTGGTGAAAAGTCCAAGATGGTTAATTCCTTGCTAGCAGGAAATTCCTTTCGAGGCTGCAAGGTGAAAAATCCAAGAGGGGTAATTCCTTGGTAGTAGAGAAATTCCTTGCGGGAGTGGCAAAGTAAAAAGTCCAAGAATGGTTGATGGCCGGAGTCTTAGCATGTAAAGGGTCTTGGGGTAGGGTCTTTACAAAGGCGTGTTTCAGTTTTAGAGTTGACTGGAACAATGGGTCCTAAGGACAGCAATGAGTTGACACCTCAATTGTCGTCCTTACTGCATTCATAAGGTGGAGAGACTTGTCGTCGGTAAGGTACAGTAGAGTCGGCGCCTCGACTACTCCGGAACAGTCGAGGCGGCACCTCGACTGATCTTGTGTAGCGGTCAGCGATGGGAGTCGAAGCTCGACTACTATAGGACGAGTCACAGTCGAGGCGGCGCCTCGACTGATCCTAAGCTGAAGGATACAAATGCAAGCCGCACTCACCCAGTGCCTCAACTAAGGTAGGACAATTTTGTGGATCTTAACGGGTTCAACTGGTGCAGTCGAGGTGGCGCCTCGACTGGTCCTAGGCAGTTGTGGACAGAAGCGAGGCCAGCTTAACAGACACCTCGACTACAGCAGAACAAACCTATGTTTCAACCTATACAGTCGAGGCAGCGCTACAACTAGCCCTTCACAGAAATGCACAGATGCTAGGCGCACTCGACTGGCGTGAAGCAAGTTCGCAATTCTGGTGAGAAAATTCTATTTGTTTCTCCATGTGTCCAATTTTTACAGGTTTCCACTCAAATGGTTAACCAAATACTTTGGTTCGTGGACACTTTCCAAGCTTTTAGAATTGCGTAGACGTAGCTGATTGGAGATCGGACCAAGGTTCGTGGGATTAGGGTTTGCGCAGAAGCAAAAATAGAGCGGAGTTCTCTTCAAGGTGGAAGGAACGCTACAACTCTCTGGCTCTGCTCTTCCAACAATTGATCTGGAAACAATGCTTTGGCTCCAGCATCTTGCTCTTGATTGACAACTGTTTCTTGCTCCTGACTTCTTGCTCTTGGTTGATCACTCTCACGATCAAAGCTGCACCCTCTGCTTCTTCTGCTGTAAATGCCCAGATTGTCTGCAGTCCGTGGCAACCTGGAATCGTTGTTGCACTTGTGGTCACCTTGTCGATTCCTTGTCTCGATGGTAAGGGTGTTTGCTATTGGTGTTATTACTTTGCTTTCTATTCGGGATCGTCTAAATTGCATATTTGTCAAGGTTCTAGTTTTTGTCTGTTGTTCTTCATTCATATTCTAGTTTTCTATTTGTATCTAGAGAATCTGTAATTTGTAAGCTTTTTAAGAGGTTTCTCCGCCTTTGAAGTTCACTTCAAAAAGGAGAAAAGATAGAGGTAGGCCTTGGATTAGAAGCACTAGGAGAGAGCTGTGAACCAAGTAAAATCGATTGTGTCTTTTCTTTTTTGTTAGTTGCTTGTGAGTCAACTACATAGATTGTGATTGTCTAGTGGTGTTGGTTGTGCTTTGTGTGTGATCAAGTTGTCGTTAGTCTTTCCGCTTCATCTTTTGATTTAAAAATAAAAGAAATTTTTTAAAAGAAATATATCTCCCCCCTCTTGTGTAGTTATTGGTCCTATCATAATCCACATTGGCATTCCAGCCAATGAATATCCTGGCAGTCGACTGCCCATTACCATCAGTCGACTGCCAACCTCGTAGTCGACTGAGTAGTCAGCTATCGAGCGTTCTATGTTCGTGTCATCGACCAGTAATCAACTGCCATCTATGGTAGTCGATTGCTCAAGCCATCAGTCGACTGCCCAATGCTGACAGTCGACTTCCATGACATACGACACAGTCGAACAATAGTCGACTGGGACATACCACCAGTCGACTGTTGTCGGGTAAAACCTCAAACACAAGTTGTTCGAGCATCCGACCGTTTGGTAAAACCTCAAACACCAATGTTTGAGCATCCGACACTGATCTTAGCCACTTGTCCAAGTTCACCTCATCCTCCCATGGAGTCCCTCACCGAAGCTCTCTTCGTCTGGCTACGTCCCTCGGATGCACTAAGCCCGCGGCTCCTCCAGTGACATCCTTCATGTCTTGCCCTGAAGTTTGCTTCCTTTGACTTCACTCCATTTGCTCCTTGTCCGGCGGTCCCTCGAATGCACCAAGATCACGGCTTCTCCAATGTCATCCTTCACGGACTCAAGGACCCGAGACATGAGATGGGTGACCCTGCCAAGTACTCAAGACTTCCCCATTGCCAAGGTTACACACTTGGACTTTCCCAATACCAACTCCATGTTGGGCTTTCACCGCCAAGGCTACACACTTGGACTTCCCATTTTCAATGCCAACCCATGTTGGACTTTCACCGCCAAGGCTACACACTTGGACTTACGTGGCCAAGGCTACACACTTGGTCTTCCCTTGCTAACTCAATGTTGGACTTCCAATGCCAAGCCCCATGCTTGAACTTTCACTGCCAAGGCTACACACTTGGACTTACATAGCCAAGGCTACACACTTGGTCTTCCCATGACAATCACATGTCATATGTTTTGTCTAACATCAAAATATTGCTCGAGTCAAACTTGAGTCCGGTCAATCGTGACCTGGACCAATTGCACCAACAAAATCATTGCCCTTTCCTCCTTCTCAAGCTCCTTATAATGTCTCGCGTCGAACTAATTTTTTGCCTCCCAGTCGACTGGTCTTACCCACTAGTAAGACTGGGAAAATGTCATTGCCTCAAAATGGACTAATCCACATCGACTTTCACTAATGGACACTCAAGCAGTCGACTGCCATTTCTATTAGTCGACTGCCCAATTGACTATAAGACCTTCTGTGCTCGTGTCCACTAATGTCAGTCGACGTTCCATTCATGGAAGTCAACTGCCGATGGCTAATTGACTAGTCTAACCCACTAATCGATAGTTAGAGCCACATTCAGCAGTTGAGCCACACTCACCTACTCACCAATCAACTGAGTCATAACTCCAATTGACTATTCGAGTCAAATAGGCCTCTTGAGTGTCGAACACTCGACTAGTCGACTAGTCAATACCACTAGTTGACTAGTAAAACTCAAAAGTGAGATTTAACCCATGTATGATCTCTTCATACTTGTCACTCACCCACAATCTAGATCTAAGCCTTCTAGTCACTTCCATCATCCTCACGCCCTCAGGGTCCATCCGAGTCCTCCATGACTCCTTCAACCTTCACACTAGTCTTTAAGTGATTTCATTGGGCATATTATACTAACGAGTCTACCTTTTCCAAGTCGCCAAACTTGGACTTTCATTTTTCAAATATACATATTTGGACTTTCATTGCCAAGACTACTCACTTAAACTTACATGGCCAAGACTACACCCTTGGACTTACATGGCCAAGACTACACTCTTGGACTTTTCTTTTACCAAGTATCTATACTTGGACTTTCCCTTGCCAAGACTTCACCAGTATCCTTACTTGGAGTTCTCCATTGTCAAGAATCCATTCTTGGACTTCCCTTTACAAGTATCCATACTTGAACTTCTACTCGTGTCTCACTCGAGCTTGGTCGACCTTGACTTGAGGTTGATTGCTTTAACAATCTTCTCATCACAATCTCCCCTATATGACCTTGGATATCCAAATCATCTGCTAGTCATATGGTCAAATCATATCGTCAAACCTATTGACAAACTATTGTCAAACAATAAAATCCTACTCGAGTCCCACTCAAGTTCTGTCAATCATGACCTGGGTCGATTACACCAATATTTCGAAAGTTTGAGTGTTGCCTTCTTGCATCACTTTGCTAGTAGTAAAAAGTACCACAAAACCACTCACAACATTTTCTTTATGAAGCAAAAGAACTAGGAACCCCTGCAAGACTTTATACAATGCTTTAATCGAGTAGCATTGGATGTACCCTCGACCACCTCAGAGACACTTGTCAATGACTTCTCACAAGGATTATTGGAGAGATTTTTTTTGATCCCTGATGAAAAAAACCCCTTCTGATTATGATAGCTTTCTTCGACGAGCTGAGAAGTACACCAACTTGGAAGAAGCCCATGTTGATTCAATTGGCCCAAGTCATGATTGACCAAACTCAAGTAGTGTTTCGATGTTTGATAAATGGTTTGACCATTGGTTGACAATGGGTTGATCATATGGTTGACATGAGATTGACCATATAAGGAGGTAGCTTTATGGAGAGATTGTTGAAGAAAACGACCTCAGGTCAAGGTTGACTTAGCTCGAGTGTGACTCGATGGAAAGTCCAAGTCATGGGTACTTGGCAATGGAAAATCCAAGTCATTGAGACTTAGCAAGGAAAGTCCAAAGGTATAGTCTTGGCGGCATAAGTCCAAGTGTGTAGTCTTGATCGCGTAAAGTCCAAGTGAACTTTAGCGGTGAAAGTCTAATTATGAATGCTTGGCAATTGGGAAGTTCAAGGATGTGATATTGGCAGCGTAATGTCCAAGTTGTAGTCTTGGAAGCATAAGTCCAATGTTTGGTGGCATAAAGTCCAAGTGTTTGTCTTGGCAGTATAAGTCCAAATGTACCTTGGCAAGGTAGACCTAGATATCATAACAATAGCCAATGGAAGCACCTGAAGGCTAGTGTATAGATGAACAAGTCATGGAGAACTTGGAGGGATCCGGTAGGCGTGAGACTGATGGAGGTGGCTAGTAGGCTTAGGTCTAGGCTAAGGGTGGTCTATTAAATATAAGGGGATCATACTTGAGTTAAACCTAATGTTTGAGGCTTATTAGTTGACTAGGGTTATGGACTAGTCGACTGGCCGAGTGTTTGACACTTTGAATCCTAGTCAAGTTGGATCAGTCGACTGAGATTATGACCAGTCCACTAGTCAAGTAGTCGACTAAGCTTCAACTGCTCAGGTGAAGCTTTGGCGATCGCCATTGTGGCAAATGATCGACTTGAGCAAATCAACTACCATGGAAGGCGATCGGATTTAAGTGGACACGAGCACGAAACTTTGGCATCGACCAATCAACTATCGTAGCGGTCATTGCGAATGATCATCCATTGGAGTTTTTCTAGCATGGATTAAGTCGTTGTGAGACAACGACACTATAGGCAGTCGACTGGTGGCTTTTGGCAGTTGACTGCTAAGCGTGAAATCAACCATCTGTAGGTTATAAAAGGAGCAACTAATGGAGGATTTTGGCCATGGTTCTTAGGGCGATTTGAAGGGGAAGTGTAGTTGCATTCCAGACCATCAAGAGCAATACAAAGCAATCAACAAGCAAGCAATCAAAAGTTCTTTGTGTAAAGTTTTCTATTTGTGTATTTCTTAGTATACTTGTTGTATTGTGTTTATTATTGTTATAATTCATTGCAAGAGGTTTCTCCACCTCTGGTGTGTCACCAAGAAGGAGAAGTTTGATAGTGATGGTCTGCATCACTGGAGCTCGACTAGAGCTCGATCCGTGGAGTAGGAAGCCTAGTTTCGAAATACGTTATATCTTGTGTATTGCATGTGAGTGTTTGTCTTTGTTTTTAGTTTATGCTTTATTATTTTCGCTGCGCATAACATGTTTTGTAGATGAACACAAACGCAATCCATCAAACGACAAGAAATCGCTATTCACCCCCCCCCTCTAGTGACACCATCATTCCCAACAAGTGGTATTAGAGTCCGGAGCTCTTAGAAGAACAAATCGCTCCGATACATAACAAGTGGTATAAGAGCTAGGAACTCTTCTACGAATTGACCGTTGAGGGAGCAACACTAGAGGGCAAGATGGAACCAAAGCTTGGACTAGTTCATGACATCAACACTCTACCACCCTATGGTTTTTATGGATTTGATGACTTCGATCAATGGAAGGAAAGTATATAAACCTTCCTCATGAAGAATATCAAAGATTGGTTCATCTTGATAGAAGGATTTGAAGCCCCTACGGATAAGAAGGGAAGAGTTCTCGAAATCAAGAAATGGACCAAGGAGCAATGCCTAAAATTTAAGACCGAGGTTAAGGTAACAAAATTTTTGGAAAATTTAATACCTAATTATATTTTATGCAAGCTATGAGATTACATGAATGCCAAGGAGCTATGAATCAAGTTGGTAAGATTCTATGAGAAGCCTCAACCGATCCAAGACGATAAAGAAGGAATAGAGGAGGAGTCCAAGGAGATGTGTTCCTCATCTCAAGCTCAAGAAGACTCGGAAGTTGAGAGATGCTCAACATCCAAAGAGGAAGAATCAAGATCATCCTCACAAGAACTTGAGGATTTAGAGGATGAGAGGGAATCAACATCTGGATAAGTAAAAGAGGTGGAAGAATTGGAGGAAGGCTCCACCTGTAGGATTGAGGGGAAGGAGAGACCTTCCACGCCGGAGGAAGAGCAAGAAGAAGCTTCAACATCCGGGAGAGATGAAAAACAAAGTCAAAATTCTAACCTAGGTAACTCAAGTACAATAAAAAATAATAAAAATCATATAACGTGTTTTGAGTGTAGGGAAGTAGGGCACTACAAGAGCAAGTGTCCAAAAAGAGTCAAGAAGGTTCAACCGGAACCAAAAGTCAATGAAAAGCCTAAGGATGCCGAAGCCCCAACAATGAAGAGCAAGGAGCATATTATTTGTTTCAAGTGCAATCAACGGGGCTACTATTGAAGCCAATGCCTTAGGGGGAGGAAGCAAACCAAGGGGAAAGGAGGAGTCTCAAATGTAGGGGGAGCTAAGGCAAACCCTAAAGTAACTTTTAATTATGCTTCTTCTTTAATTAATAGTCAAAAGCATGCTAGGCATTTTATTGTTATTGCTCATGAACAAAAGCATGATATGAATAGATCTTATTGCTTAGGGGCTAAATCATATGAAATTAGGCCTAAGGATAGTTCTAGAACCACTACCCCTAAGACTACTCCACCTAAGAATGCCAAAAACGTAGGCAATAATCCTAAGAAATCTAGATATATGCCTATGAGGAAGAAAAATATTCCAATAGCTTATGAAAAATCAAAAATTGAGAAATTGGAATTAGAAAATCAAGTTTTGAGATCAAAACTTGAGAAATTAGAAAAAAAACCCTAAGAAAGATGGAAAAAACAATTATGGGGTCTAATGAACAAAATCTAGGGTTTAGGAGGCAAGAGCTTTCCAAGGATAGGAAAGGCTTGGGTCACAAGCCTAAGTCCAAGGAGGTTGTGCCGACCTACCATAGTGTTTCATTTGATTATGGAACCATCCATAGGTCTAGGAAAACCAAGGTTACTAGGGAAGTCATCCCTAAGGTTAACCATGGTAGGTGTCTAGTGGCCAAGGTTTTAAAGAAACCTAAGGAAGCCACTAAGAAGGTTACAAGGGGAGTTACCCCTAAGGTTAACCTAGATAAGACCCAAATGACCAAGGCTTCAAAGCCTAGGAGGGTCATTAGGAAGGTACAAAGAAAATTATCCCTATTGAGTACCTAGTTAACCCAAAGAGCTCTAATAGGTATTGGGTTCCTAGGAGCGTGATTCCCTCACGCTAGATGGGTTAGGGTGCCAACCTTGAATGGATAGGCAGTTAACCTAACTATGGTAAAGATAACACTTTAGATCATTTTCAAGGTTATGTGATACCATGGAAATAAGATTGAAATTATATCCTAAAGGATTTAAGGATGCACCAATAGAATTTATGAAGTTTAAAAAATCAATCAAAATTTGCACAATTATATTCTAGAGTCAAGTGTGTCATTTTAGGTTTTTGGCACACTTGAGGGAAAATTAGTATTGTGGCAAAGTGGACATAATTCTATAAAATTGCAATTGAGCTTAAAACTTTGGTATTCTTATACCTTGATGTTATAAAATTTGTCATGCTTTGTTTGTCATATGCTATGTCATGACAACATGCTCATATGTTTTATTTAAAATGTCATGATAATGTTTAGGTTTAATTTTAATGTCATGTTTGTACTTTAGGTTAGAATTTTATATCATGACATCATATATCATTGGCACATGCTCAATTATGATATTATTTATGCCATAATCATATTTCATGCATTTAGGATAATTAAAATTGATTTAAGGTCAATGGCATGATTTTAAGTCTCATGTATAAGGGAATCAAATAGAGTTGCCTAGAAAAATGCATGAGGCATTAGTTTAGGGAAAGAACCAAAACCCACATCTTACATTAAATTGATTTGTGTGTGTTTTCACACACCCTAGACACATGTGAGATGCTAAAAAATGAGTTAAGTTCATATGCTTATTTAGTACATCATAATGAACTCAAACTCATAGTATACTATGGATGAATCATGAGGAAAGCTAATATACAAGTCATGTACATCGAGATGATAGACCATGGTTCAAAATAGGTTTTCAAAATCATTTTGAAAAACCTTGGTGAAGTCTATGTTTTGATGGCAATCACTATTGATGAAGTTAATACAAAGTAGGCTCGAAACATTGAAGTTATCATTGGTTTTGAACTTTATATCAATCTCACAATTTAATGGGTATTTTATTTTAAAACTATTTTTCACCCATCATATTTCATGTAAGTAATATACGCATGAATTTTTAAGATTTTTTGAAATACATATATTTACTTATGTATTTTCAAAATCCATTTCTGCAAATCTGATTTCTAGAAATTAGATGGCAGTCGACTGCCTCAGGCTGGCAGTCGACTGATGATGATTGCAGTTGACGGATTGCTAATCAAGTCAACTATTGGGCTGATTTTAGGTAAACAAAGTTGTTTAGCCCATTTTCAGCCATTCCTAGGTCTCCTAACGTCTCCTAACCCTAGGATATATTTTGTAAAGCGTTAAAAGAGTAAAAAGACATTGGAAATGGATTAGGAGAGTTGTTTTTGGTGAAAATCGAATTTTAAGGGAGGTGAAAGTTCAACATTGAATTTTTACCCTTAATTTTGATTGTTTAGTGTTCCTATTGGCTTAGGAACTCTCCAAGGACATTGTTGGTGCAATGGTCAAGGGGGAGCAAGCCTTTAGGAGGAGGTTATCCATCAAGGGATGATAGATGAGTTTTTCTTCAAAGAGGGAGAGTTGGAGTATAGTGAGGATTGCCTCTCATTTAGTGATATGTGATTTATCATTAGGAAGAGTGAAGGAATCATAAATGTTTTTGGACAAAGGGGGAGAATGTAATATCTCATTGGTATATGAGACATTGATACCCTTGGGTAGAGACTTTTGATGTATATTAAAAAAGGGGGAGAATTGATGGCTTGAGTTAGGTAGCCTAACTCAAAGGTTTTAGCAAACATCAAAAAGGGTGAAATTATTAGTGCAATCGGCCTAGGTTATGATTGACCATACTTGAGTTTGACTCAAGTAGTGTTTTGATGTTTTGACAAAACGATTGACAATGTGATTGTCATGGGAAGTCTAAGAATGGTCTTGGCATTCGAGAAGTCCAAGTCATGTGTACTTGGCAATGGTAAAGTCCAAGTCATAGGTACTTGGCAATTGGAAAGTCCAAGCATGGGTCTTGACAATTAGAAAGTTCAACATGGAGTTGGCAAGGGAAGTCCAAGAGTGTTATATTGGCAGCGTAAAGTCCAAGCATGAGTCTTGGCAGCATAAGTCCAATGTTTAGCAGCATAAGTCCAATATTTGGCAGCATAAAGTCAAAGCATGGAGTCTTGATGGCATAAGTCTAAATGAATCTTGGCAATTGGGAAGTTCAAGGGGGTGATATTGGCAGCGTAAATTCCAAGCTGTAGTCTTGGTAGCATAAGTCAAATGTTTAGCGGCGTTAAGTCCAAGCATTTGTCTTGGCGGCATAAGTCTAAATGTACCTTGGCAAGGTAGACCCGGTTAGCATGACAATAGCCGATGGAAGCACTTAAAGGCTAGTGTATGGATAAACGAGTCATTGAGAACTCGTAGGGATCTGATAGTTGTGAGGTTGATGGAGGTGGCTAGAAGGCTTAGGTCTAGGCTAAGAGTAGTATATCAAGTATGAGGGGATCATACTTGAATTAAACCTCATGTTTGAGGTTTATTAGTCGACTGGGGTTATGGACCAGTCGACTAGCCAAGTGTTTGACACTTGATAGCCTAGTCAACTTGCATCAGTCAACTAGGATTATGATCAGTCAACTGGTCAAATAGTCGACTATGCTTCAACTGCTTGGGTGAATCTTTGGTAGTCGACTGCCATTATGGGAAGTTGACTAGTCTTGAACAATTGACTTCCATGAAGGGTTGTCGATTGATTTAAATGGACACGAGCACAAAAGCTTTGGTAGTCGACTGACCAGTCGACTACCGGGTAGCAGTCGAGTGACCAGTCGACTATCGGGTAGTAGTCGACTAATGGTAATAGCAGTCGACTGCTAGGGTATCCATTGGAGTTTTTCTAGCGTGGATTAAGTCATTGTGAGACAACGACACTATGGGTAGTCGACTGGTGTCTTTTGGCAATTGATTGCTATGTGCGAAATCAGTTATCTGCAAGTTATAAAAGGAGTAGCTAATGGAGGATTTTGGCCATGGTTCTTGGGGTGATTTGAAGGGGAAGTGTTGTTGCATTTCAGACCTTTAAGAGCAATCCAAAGCAATAACAAGCAAGCAATCAAAAGTTCTTTGTGTAAAGTTTTCTTTACTTTTATTTATGTATTGCTTAGTACACTTGTTGTATTGTGTTTATTATTGTTATAATTCATTGTAAGAGGTTTCTCCATCTTCGGTATATTACCGAGAATGAGAAGTTTGATAGTGGTGATGTACATCACTAGAGCTTAACTAGAGCTCGATCCGTGGAGTAGAAACTCTAGTTTCGAACCACGTTACATCTTGTGTATTGCATGTGAGTGTTTTTCTTTATTTTTAGTTTATACTTTATTATTTCCGCTACGCAGATGAATACGAATGCAATCCATCAAACGACGAGAAATCCTTATTTACACCACCCCCCCCCTCTAGCGACACCATGGTTCCTAACACTAGAAACTTTGGGACGACTAATTAAGTGGACGACCAAGCTTGCACAATATGACATTAACTATCAGCCCCGAATAGCTATGAAGGGACAAATGTGTTAGTGCTTATAAGATTCATATATCTCCACAATAACATAATATTGTCCACTTTGGACCTAAGCCTTCTTGGTTTTATTTTTGAGCTTTATCCAAAATCCTCAACCAATGGAGATATCTTTTTCATCTTATAAGCACATAATATTTTTCATGTCTTATCAATGTGGAACTTTGATTATATTTCTAATACTCTCAACAATCTCCCCATCAAATGAAGGATCACATTGGGCCCTCCTCAAGTCTATCCATCCTCGAAGGACTTCCTCTGCTTGATATTTGATCATCAACCCACTAGGACTTCCTGTCAACTGTCTGGTCCTCCTGACCCAGCTGGACTTCCTACTAATTTTCTGATCCTCCTAACCCAATTGGACTTCTTGCAAGTTGTCCGGTGCTCCTTGTAATACTGTTGGTGTTGCGCTAGAGGGGGGGGGGTGAATGACGCGTTCGTTCGTTCGCTTGGAATTCGATCGCTTTTATGCTTGTCTACAAAACTTGTTAATACAACAGAATATAGAAATTCAATATGAACACAGATATAAACTCAAAAGCATGATCAACACAAGGATATATGTGGTTCAAAACCTAGAGTTCCTACTCCACGAGGTGAGCTCAAGTGAACTCTAGTGATGCACACACCACTAATCAAATCTCTCCTTCTCGGTGACACACTAAAGGTGGAGAAACCTCATACAATAATCTTACAATAATAAGAATAAAGATACAAGCAATGTAAAATACCAGGAATAATAATAATAATAATAAGTATGGTTAGGAGTTAATTACATCTAACCTAGCTTAAGGAATTTTATTAACCTAGATTTAATTAAATTTAGGGTTAATGGTTTATTGGGTTTAAAGCCCACCCCGTTAAAAACCACCCGACCCGTTAATCCATTAAAAACCGCCGCGTCCTCCCTTTCCGATGCTCGCAGAAGATTTTGCCTCGTCCGAGCGTTTCGCGCACGCCGCAAAACGCTTCCGCTGACTCCGCCGCTCGGCGCTACCTTTCCCAAGCCCTCTTCTTCCTTACGCGCGACGACACCCTCACCTCCTCATTGCACGCACACGAGTGACTCTTCTCGCTCACAGCGTCTCTGCCTCTCGCGATCCTCACCTCCGGACGCTTCTCTCTGACTCCTACCGCCCGGACTTCGCCCCTTCTCTTGCTCTTGCTTCCTCGTGGAAAATGGCGGTGACCGAACTGTCCTCGATGATCTCCATAAATGAGCCGACGGCGAGTGCGCATGGTTGGGAAATCGGGTCGGTGGCAATTTGAATCGGGAGTTGTTGTTCCCGATCGAAGCTGGAGCAAGGTAAGGAGTTGCAGTTCCTTGTTCTCCCTCGATTTTGGAAGGAATCCAACTGTTAACGCATTTTTGTGCATTTAAACGTAGATTGCGGCAGAAACTAGGGTGTTGGCATTGGCGTTGTTTTTCCGGCATACCGAGCAATTGGGGAGGAGAGCTACCCAGAGGAGGTTCCAATCACTAGTATAGTTGATCCGTCTCCTTCTATTCATCTGCTGTTGATTGGATTTCTAGTTATCAGGATTCGATAGTTGCCCTCCATTCTGTGCGGCTATGAGCATGAGTGTGTGGGTGTTCTGTAAGGGAAATTTGGGGATAGCGAAAGGTTGGCTGTCGGTTGTTGGGGACTTGGTTGTCGGCGGGGTTCAGCATCTGGTAAGGAAGAGAAATTTCCTTTGTTTTGTTCTGTGAAGTGTTGAACGGCATACGAGGGTTGTTGGCTGTGATGTGTTGTGAATGGGTCTGTGTGGGTT
Source organism: Wurfbainia villosa (assembly GCA_025175895.1). NCBI lineage: Eukaryota > Viridiplantae > Streptophyta > Magnoliopsida > Zingiberales > Zingiberaceae > Wurfbainia > Wurfbainia villosa. The sequence goes on from CM046005.1 coordinate 7,379,488, forward strand.
GTGAAAAAGGTTGATTTTGGGTCTAAAAAGGGGGTTGTAAGGTTATGTTTTGATCGGCTATGAGTGAGCCGTAAATGGGCCTATGGGTGTCAATGTAGATGTTCATAGGCTATAATCGGCTGCGAGTTGAGGTTTGATCATGTAGGGTTGTCATATTTTATATTTGTATAGTGCGTTGGGGTGAAGCCCTATTTATGTTGCGAGTGGATTTGTGAACTTGGTTAATTATGGTAATAAATGGTCAAGTTTGGCTAATTGGGGTTTCTAAATCGTATTCGATAAAGGATACAGATATGTGGATAACGTAGTAGCTAATTCGTATTGTTGTTGTATGCTCTCACTGAATGATAATTGATGTTATTTGCAGGACGTGGATATGAGACTGGTCCACGGACGTGAGGACTCTATTACCACGTGCATTGACAACAGGTGGGTAATTTCGTACCGGTCGGGTAGATGTAATGACTTTCAGATTTAGACATAGATATGAGCATGTTAGGTGTTCATATTATCTTGACCCTGCTCTGTTTATCGTATGCTTGAACTTATCGTTGATATATATGTGTGCTCAATTATTGATATCATATATTCCCTATCATGATTTAGGAGTTACAGATATGATGTAAGTAGGTCTAACTGTTTAGTAGGGTGTAGATGTTAGAGTACGGAGGATGACCTAAATTATAAATTTGGCAAAAAGGTCCTCCGTGGATAAGTAAGGTCCTAAATGTAGGACTCATTCCATACCTGTATGTTGCACATTTATTTACCAACCACGGGTTGTGTAAATGGTCAGGTGAGACGTGGACAGTGTGTCGCTATGGACCGATGGTCCTAGCTTGTCATGATCAGATGAGTATGACTCTCTATAGGATAGAGAGTGTACTGATCAATTGGGTGTGACTCTCTGTTGAACAGAGAGTCTATGGTAGATGTATGTATGTGAGACAGTACCCTCATGTCATTGCATGCATACTGACGACATCGTCTCCCCTTGGGGTTGAGAGAGAGTCGTCAGTCATCCTGCCTCCCAGGTTACTCCCAGATGAGTAACTGGTGTGAGGGCATAGAATTTTTTGTGCCACACTCTACCATTATAGACGATGGTAGTTGGAGTTGCGTGCAAATGTCCTGGGTGCGTGACACTCGACCACTCATTTGTAGTGTCAGTCGGAGTAGCCAACAGCAAGGACCCCCGTTGCGTAGCGAGCTCTTTACAATCATATGCTACTTGATCATACTGCCCACTCGGCCACTCTATAGCAGTGGTTGGTGTGAGTTGGGACAGTTGTCATGTCATGCCACCTAGGCCACACTGGGGTCGTGGTAGCGAGTAGGGGTGAGCAGGCATGACCATGCATGCTGCATTGTCGTATCATACGGTGCTTTGCATATGGTTATATATATATATATACATACCTGCTTGTATATATATATATATGCATGGATGATGGTGATTAGTATACATACAGATACAGTCTATATGTATACTCACTTTGATGATGCATTTGTATGTACTATGCTTGTTGCATTTGTTTGTACATATTCATACATGCTACTGCATTTCCTGTATGGTAGTAGGCTGGTACTTGTATACCTGTTGGTTATTCACGGTGATACCCTTGGATCATATTCAGGATATTGTGTGAGTTAGTACTATTCTTTTATACCCTATGATGTGGTTATATGGCCAGGTTGGATCAGGATAGAGTAGCTGACTGTCAGGTATGTCAGCATCGTTGTTGTTCAGTTTATTTAGTGTATGCATGCATATATACCTGTTATGCTGATGTATACCCATTGTTCGAGTAGATTTAAACTGTTGAATGACATGTAATATTGATACATATATTTACATGTTTTCTCTGATTACCTGCTGAGTTTTACTCACCACCACCGACCCTGGGTTTTTCTGTCGCCCAGGTAACAGGTAGACGCCTTTGTGACGACTTGGAGCTGCGCCGACCGATCCATCCCATCTCCGTTTTCCGAGTCTCCCGAGGAGTTCGTTTTTGGTTATGTCTTGGACTTTGATATGTATGGACTTGTTGTTATTATGGATTTTGTCGTGATGTCGTGGACTCTATTTGTGTAGTCGTTGTTTTATTTACGGTTTTATGATTGTGGACTTGTCAGGTGGTGTACACCTGTATGTTTTTGGTATGTATGTTGTGGGTATGTGGTTTTTATTTCCGCTGCTGTTATTATGTTATATTATGTTGTTGTTGTGGGCCTACGGGCCTTGTATTAACCCGAAATGTTGCCACGTACAGGGGAGATGTCGTCCATTTGATTTTCGGCACGGTATACTCTCAGGGCGTGACAAGCAATTACACTAAGCAAATGAATACAAGTAAAGAAAAATACTTTACAAATGTGAGCTTTGAATGCTTGATCTTCGGTTGCTTTGGGAATGCCTTGAAGGTTTGGAAATCAGAAGCAATTCCTTTTCAAATTCCTCAAAAAACACTAGCCAAAATCCTCCTCTTCATGCTCCTTATAAAGCTGCAACTTAGGCTCATTTTTGCCTAACAGTAGACTTACATAAGGCACTAGTCGACTGCCCCTGTAGCCGTTGTCTCACAACGACTCGATCCACGCTGAAAAAACTCTAATGAATACACTAGCAATCGACTGCCCTTACCAGTAGTCGACTGTTGGCCTGACAGTCGACTAATCAATCAACTACCGAAGCTTTTGTGCTCATGTCCACCTTGCACAATTGACTGCCCTTCATAGTAGTTGACTGATGTAGAACAATCGACTGCTAAATCCTAGCAGTCGACTGCTAGACCACAACAGTAGTCGAGCATCAGTCGACTCCCACCAATCGACTGATCGTAACCCCAGTCGATTGATCCAAGTTGATTAGGCTGCCGAGTGTCAAACACTCGGCTAGTCGACTGATCCATAACCTCAATCAACTGACACACCTCAAACATGAGGTTTAATTCAAGTATGATCCCTTCATACTTGATAGACCACCCTTAGCCTAGATCTAAGCCTTTTATCCACCTCCATCAACCTCATGCCTATCAGATCCCTCCGAGTCATCCATACGCTAGCCTTCAAGTGCTTCCAACGACTGTTGTCATGCTAAGCAGATCTACTTTGCCAAGGTACATTTGGACTTAAGCTACCAAGATACACACTTGGACTTTACGTCGCTAATATTACACCCTTGGACTTCCCTTGCAAACTCCATATTGGACTTTCCAATTGCCAAGACCCATGCTTAGACTTCCCAATTGCCAAGTACACAAGACTTGGACTTTCCATGCTAAGTACACAAGACTTAAACTTTCCAATTGCCAAGTGTCTCACATGGACTTCTCCATCATATGGTCAACCCCATGTCAACCATATAGTCAATCCATTGTCAAACAATGGTCAATCCATTATCAAACATCAAAATACTACTCGAGTCAAACTCGAGTCCGGTCAATTGTGACCTACGATGATTGCACCAATAATCTCCCCCTTTTTGATGTTTGACAATACCTTTAAATTAGGCTAACAATAACCTAAACTTAAACACTTCCAATGCCAAAGCATAGTGAAGGTTTACCTAACTTAAACCTCACTTCTCCCCCTTTGGCATACATCAAAAAGACTCCCCAGGAGTATCAATCTCTCATATACTAATGAGATCTTACAATCTCCCTCTTGGTCCAAAAACATCTAGGATGACTTCACTCTTCCTAGTGATAAGTCACATATCACTAAATGAGAGGCAATCCTTATTTTCCAATTTTCCCTTTTTGAGGAAAAAGACATATCCATCATCCCATGATGGATAACCTCCCCCTAAAGGCTTTCTCCCCCTTGATCATTTCACTAACAATGTCCTTGGAGAGACCCTAAGCCTATAGAAACACTAAGTCATCAAAATTAAAGGCAAAATTTCAAACTTGAACTTTCACACATCTTAAAATTTGATTCTCTCCATAACCAACTCTCCTAATCCATTTCCAATGGATTTTCACCCTTCTAATGTTTTCCAAAGCATATCCTAGTGTTAGGAGCAACTATCATACATAGGGATAGCTAAAAATGGGCTAAACAAATCTTATTTACTTGAAATCAGCTCAGCAGTCGACTTGATCAGCAAGCAGTCGACTGCCATACTGCAACAATCGATTGATCTCTGATTTTCATAAATTAGTTTTTCATAAACAAGTTTTGGAAATGCATAAGTAAAAATACATATATGGAAAAATCATGAAAGTCCATACGTACATTACTTACATGAAATACAATGGGTGAAAAATAATTTTAAAATAAAATACCCATTAAAATAAGAGATTGATACAAAGTTCAAAACCATTTAGACTTTCAATTTTTTTGACCTACTTTGTATCAACTTCGTCAATGGTGATTGCTATCAAAAGATAGACTTCACCAAGGTTTTCTAAAATGATTTTAAAATATTTTTGAAAATCTATTTTGAACCATGGACTATGGGCTAGATGTACATGACTTGTACATTAGCTTTATTCACGATCCATCATTATCATTTAATGAGTTCTAAACTCAAAATGATATACTAAATAAGCATATGAGTTTAACGCATTTCCTAACATCTCACATATGTCTAGGGTGTATCAATACACACACATGTCAATTTAATGTGAGATGTGAGTTTAGGTTCTTAGGATTTTATTCATTTTTCTATGCAACACTATTTGATTCCCTTATACTTGGGACTTCAAATCATGCCATTGTTTTTAAATTAATTTGATTAACCAAAAATGCATGAAAGTTGATTATGACATATAAGATAACAAAAATAAACATGTGCCAATAATCATGATGTCATGCCATAAAGATATAATCTAAATACAAGCATGACATTAAAATCAACCCTACACAATATCATGACATTTAAAATGATTAAATAAAATATGATGTCATGACATGCTATAATAGGAATACATAAACACACACATCAACCAAGCAATAGGAGATAAATTACACACAATTTGCAAAATAAAGTATTTTATTTATCTTAAAGTCATTCCTACAAGCAAAAATAGATGTCTAGATACTCAGTCTCGCTATGAAAATAAAAGAAAATACATAGATGTCATCCTAACTACCATCCACTAGAATCATCGGTCGAAGGTGGTGGAGGAGGTGGAGGTTGTTGACTCAGCGTCTAGCTCCGCATCATCTCGAACATCTCGAGCTAACGCTGCTTCATCCATCCTAGCTGCTGAGCAATGGAAGGCATCTGATAAGCCATGGAGGACTGCTCTAAGTTGAGCTCCTCAAGGCAGGTGTCAATCTCCTCATGGTAGTCTGATGTGAGCAAAATATATAAGGTTTTAGGAGTAGTTTTCACCCACATCTCACTGCATTTTATACTTGTTTCATGCATATCGTACTTTGTTTTGAATGCATTTCCTATTTTCTAGTTTAGAGATCTGCTCTTTGTGCTTTTGTGTGCAGGACAACATTTTACAGGATAAATGACACACTTTTGGAGCAAAAGAAAGGCATTCGGCAAGCGGAACAAAGGGAGGCATGGCTCGGTCGTGTGAAAACACACGGTCGTGCCCCACTATCCCAACACCACACACGACTTGGTCATGTGGATGCACACGACTATGTGGCACTGGCATTTTTCGGCGCAACTAGATTGTTTTCATGGATTCGGGCAGCGCCAGCCTCAAGTCTATATAAGGAAGGTCATGCCCAAACCCTAGGGAGGGGGCACGATGGCCGGGATGGCACACCGACACCCTAAAAAGCTTCGGAAACTCGCAATGGGGAGGAAGAAGATGGCTAGAGGATCGTATCCTACGCTCCGACGTTGAAGAAAAGAACCAAGAGTACTGAAATTTACTTTCTATTCATCTACTGCATTATAATGATCTATTCTAATATGGATTGTGTTCGTTCTTTTCTATCTATGGAGTAGAATCTTCGATTCTATGATTAGGGAGTAATTTGTGTACGTAGAACATGCTACATCGAATGTAAATTCTATTTTAGGATTTCTATTTGCAGTTTGTGTTTGTTTGATTTGATGAAAATTGTGTTTTGGTTTTCTATTTATTGTGCATAGCCGATACAAGGGGTGACAACCCTTGTATCAAAGATCTAGGGGAATTAAAGAGGAACCAAGGTGTTGTCCTCATCTCCGGTAACCGTAGGTAGAAGGGTACGATGGAGTAGGAAATGAGATATGTTCAACTCCTCGTAGGGATTGATTTGGCATCCTTGTACCGTCTATCCTACCTTAATGAAAGAGTCGGGCTGATTAAGGAGAGGTAGTTTCTAATAGACGTGAAAGTTCATCGGGAAAGGGTATGATGTCCCTTCCACAAGACCCTAATTAGAGAACCAAACTATATTTAATTGATTAGCATGTTCCATGTTGCACAAGTGAAACCGAAGTCCTAGGATCTCTCTTTGAACCTCCAACCAACCTTTCCTTTCTCCATATGATGTCGTACTAGAGTTAGGACCGCTGACAATCCTCGTAATCACAACCCTTAGAACTAAACTCCGAACAATAACGTCCACTGAACAATCAGAACTCAAATCTCAGTCTATGTGGGATCGATAATCTATTTATTACTTGACGACATCCGTGCACTTGTGGGCATTGAGCGTGAGTGCACGCTTCGAGTCCTCAACGGCTTCCGTCGCGAGATTTAAGGTCGCGTTCGCATGCATCAAGTTTTTGGCGTCGTTGTCGGGGATTGATTGATTCGATATCGAATCAAGAGGTGGATAGTTGGATCGGACTTAGGTTAGATTTATTTACTTGCTTTATTTTTATTTTTATTTTATTTACTTAAATTTTAGATATCTAGATTAAGTTTAGATTAATTTTAGTAGTTGCATTCATCAACCTTTAGTTTAAATTTTCTACATTTGATTTAGTATTTAGACTAGTTTATTTCCTGTTTTTAAGCATTAGGTATACTCCTAATTTAGTGGCTCGGTTCTTCGTATGCATAGACGTTTAGGATTGGAAAATATGTTTCCGATAGACCCAGAAATCGAAAGAACCTACCATCGCAGAAGAGCTGAGCAGAGAAACATGGAAGACCTAGACGCATTTGTGGTAAACCTAGGTAGTCGGCCCCTATGAGACTATGCAACCCCTAGTGCTAAAGGATATAGGCCGAGCATAACTGGACCATCAATTTCGGCCAACAACTTTGAATTGAAACCTGTGCTCATACACATGGTCCAGTAGAGCCAATTCGGAGGAGCTACAACTGAAGATCCGAACCGGCACCTGGAGACATTTTTGGAGATATGTTCAATGATGAAATTCAATAAAGTACCTGCTGATGCGATCCATCTGAGCATATTCCCTTCCTTTAGGAAGTATCACCACGTGGGAGCAATGTGAGCAGCAGTTCTTAAATATTTTTTTCCACCAAGTAAGACTTCCCCACATGTGCCACTTGATCACGAGTTTCTGCCAAAATGAGGGGGGTGTCCTTGTTCGAAGTCTGGGATCGCTACAAAGGGTTGCTCTACGAATGCCCCCATCATGGTCTAGAGTGGTGGCTGGTGATCCACATATTCTATAATGGGATCACGTACACCACTAAGGTGTCCCTCGATTCTGCTGTAGGAGGTGCTTTGATGAATAAGACTATTGAGGAAGCAGAGGAGCTGATCGAAGAGGTGGCCCAAAACCACCATCAATGGGCTTCCGAGCATAATCACCCAACGCATACAGTCGGTCGATATGCTGTCAACTCCGTTGACCACCTAGAGGCAAGAATGAACGCACTTAGCAGACGATTTCTAAACCATGCTCCTGCACGTGCGGTCAATACCTTTGGAGAGGGAGCAGCAGCATACCAAGAGGACTATTATAGAGGGTAGAGCAGTTCAGAAGAACGAATTGATCATGTCGATGCGATTGGAGACCACAATCCAAGGCCCAACAACCCATATTCTAGCACCTACAATCCCGAATGGAGAACCACCCAAACCTTTCCTATAGGAATAATTCAAGGAATTTCCAATAATCAAGAGGATATGGGCAACAACAGGGCAACGGGTAGCAACCACCCAAATCTAGACTGGAACTGATGATTGAAGATTTTATTGCTACACAAACAAAGGCCAATGTAGAATTCCAACGCCAACATCAGAGGTTCGAAGAGGCACTTAGGGAGTTAAAGTCCTATGTTGATGGGCTTACAAGCCGCACAAAATGCTGGAAACACAAGTGGCTCAAATATCCCAGACCGTATTGAAGACCATGGAAATCTCTTCACCATCAACCGAGCAAAACCAAGTTAAGGAAGAGGGAGTATATAGTGAGGGAGTAGGACAGAAAAAACAGATTTACTAGGGGGGTGTGCAGCCATGATTTCAACTTTACCAAACCAGATTGAAATTGAAGATAAAATCTCACCCAAGCTGGAGGATCCTGGTGAATTTGTTATACCCTGCATGATTTATGGTGAGAGCTTCGATGAAGCATTGTGCGATCTAGGGTCATTAGTTAGCATGATGCCCTACGCATCCTACCTGGAGATGGGACTAAGTGGTATACAACCGACGGGCATGGGTATTCACATGGAGGACGATACGATTAAGGAGCCCGTTGGCATGTTAGAACATGTACCTATGGTAATTGAGAATTTTGTCATACCCACGGATTTTATCATATTGGACATGGGACCTAACCCTCAGAATCCCATCATTTTAGGAAGACCCTTTTTGGCGACCGCGGGAGCATGCATAGACATAAAGGCACATAAAGTCTCCTTGGAGGTAGATGATGACATCATTATATTCAACCTATCAAAGTGTAAGCATCCCTTCGCAGACGGGTATACCTCGTGCAGGATAACGACCACTTTACTCGAAGCCAAAGTTTTCGAGACGGATGAAGGGAGGTTTACAGAACCTTTGGAGCCGAGTTGAGATAATGGAGTGTGGTCGAGCTAAAAGACATTAAACAAAGCACTTCTTGGGAGGCAACCCAAGTTTAGTTTCTACTTGTTTTTGACTTTATTGTATAGTTTAGATTTTGATTTCTAGAATTTAGCATTTGTGCAAATTAAATCGGATTAGAAAGAACTTGCTAGATAGGAACAAAAACTCATTTTTGAGAGGCACGGGTGGTCATGTGTTTTCATACGATCATACCCCCATGAGGAAAAGCCCACACGACAAAAAAACAAGGGCACATGGCCTGGCTATGCAGATTCATACGGTTGTGCCCCAACTTCCAGCGACACACACGACCTGGTCATGTGGATTCACACGACCATGGCGCGTGAGGTATAAGGGGCACCACACTGTGTGTTTCGCCCCAAACCCGCCATGTGCTTTAATTTTTCTTGCCCTAGTCATATGAAATCATCTTCCCTACCTCCTAGGAGCCTCTCCAACCCTCAAGGAAGTCCACCTAGTCCACGCAAAGAGCCTTCACCAGCACCACCATCTTTTTCTACTTTTGAGAAGGATGCAGGTACATGTGTCTACAATTTTTCTGAGTTCCGATCGTGCCTCGATGACATATACACCAAGTAGCAGACACAGAGGCAGTGATGGGAGGAGCAGAGCACCTATACGCATGAAGAGTTTCAAGGCTTATGGGAGCATTTCCAGCAGGCCAAGGAGTTCTACGATGAGGCTCGTATCTACTTCCAGGAGGAGGCTGCCCATCGCTAGAAGGAGGTCATATATCGCCAGGAGGTTTGGCAGCACATGAGTGCCCAGCATGCACAGTGGGCCAAGGAGGAGGAGTACAGAGCAACCGCTGCATCCACCAGTTCTCAGAACGACCACATGTATATGTGGCATCAACGGCTGAGCACCAGGTTTTCCCAGCAGCCCAACATGCCGAGACAATCGAACTTCCCACCTTAGCCATCATATTAGAGGTATAGCTTCATACAAGTCTGAGGGGAGACCCCAAGTTTTGATTTATTTTGTTTCTAGCAGTAGTTTTTTTTTATACTTGCATCTTTAGTGTTAGTTTGCATTCATCTGTTCATGCATAGAGTTTTTAGTTTCTTTCGACACTTAGTTTTTGCTATCTTTAAGCTACCTCAGTAGTATTTTTTTTTTAGATCTCTTTGTGAATTGTTTCCATAGGTAGCTTAACTTTATTTATCTTATGGTATTTTATTTTATATGCTCTAATGAATGTTCTAGACTTGCACTGGTTAGCTTTTATTTCTACACTTACACTTAACGAATATTTTGAAAGGAAGAATCTAGTACATACATAGTTATGATTCATCCTAGTAGTCTAGTACTTTAGAATCCATAAGTGACTCTAGGTTTAGCACTTTAGTTAGTGGAGATGCTCGGATTGTGTAAGCCCATTCAGAAAAATCAAAATCCCTATGATCAGGAGAAGAACAAAGGGATTGGTACGGCCGACTAGAGGGGGGTGAATAGCCCTCTTACGATGGATGTCGGAATTCTCTCGTTCGTTTGCTGTCTACACAATCGTTAGCGCAAGCGGAAGCATAAACAATAAAGACAAAGCAATAAACGAAAACACAAACGCTAACACAGAAGATGTAACGTGGTTCACGGCTACGCCGCTAATCCACGATCCTGATTCGTCCGAGGTGAATCACTCCTCCAAAGCCAATCACTATTGGTCTCTCCTTTGCACCAAGCTAGGTGGAGGTAACCTTTACAATCAAGATCACTCTTCTTACAATAAGAATGGAGTAAAAACAAGTAAGAAGAGTTTAGAGCTTGTGGGGCACTAGGAAGATCACTTAGAGCATAAGCATTAGCCTCTCAAAGGCTCACACCCTCTCTTTTTATAGAGAGGGCTGATTTCTTCCGTTAGCGCCACGATCATTGTTGCCCTTGGCGATCGGTACGTCACCTGCAACCTCCGAACATGTCGGATCCCGACCATTGTAGTCAACGGAACTCTTGGCGATCGGTGATGGACCTTACGATCATTCTTGCCTCCGTAATCGGCCCGATCGGCTCTGACGGTCTATGCGCGCGATATCCTCTGGCGATCATTGCCATTCCATGGCGATGGCTACTGGGCATAAACCCATCGATCGGATACGGTCGAACCCACTCGACTCGGAAGCGATCATTGCCATTCCATAGCGATCGATGTGCCGTGTAAAACTCAAACTTAACATAAGTTTGAGCTTCCGACAGTCGGGTAAACCTTAACCCTTGCGGTCAAGTCTCCGACACTCAGCCATTCGGCCAAGTTCACCTAATGAGCTACTTACATTTCACTCATTCTCTCATCTCACTCGAAGTCCCTCGCCGAAGCTCTCTTCGTTCGCGCCCGTCCTCGGCGAAAGATCGGGAGCACGACTCGCCTCCGTAGTCGATTGTCATTCCATGGCGGGGCCGATCACTGGCATAAACCCATCATCGGATACCGGTCGAACCCACTCAACTCGAGAAGCGATCGATTGCCATTCCATGGCGATCACTTAACATAAGTTTGAGCTTCCGACAGTCGGGTAAACCTTAACCCTTGCGGTCAAGTCTCCGACACTCAGCCATTCGGCCAAGTTCACCTAATGAGCTACTTACATTTCACTCATTCTCTCATCTCACTCGAAGTCCCTCGCCGAAGCTCTCTTCGTTCGCGGCCATGTCCCTCGGCAGCATCAGGCGCATGACTCTGCAATGCTCCTTCACATCTCTTGCCTCCGAAGTCTGCTTCCTTGGCTTCACTTCAAGTCATCTCGTCCGGCGGTCCCTCGGATGCTCCAAGCACACGGCTCTACAAAGTCATCCTTCACCGACTCAAGGACCGAGGTTGTGAGGGTGAACCCGCCAAGGCTCCATGTGCGAATTACTAAGTCCTGCAAGACTCCAACGCACATATCAAATAACAATACCAACCTAACTTAAACCCTTTGCCACACACATCAAAACCTTATCATGGCAAGAGATTGCCCTAACAATCTCCCCCTTTTTGATGTGTGGCAATCCGTTTAAGTTAGGTAAAAACATTTGATATAAATTTCTAAGGTAAGAAAGCATGTAAACATAAACATGATATAGCAACATGCAACTCCCCCTTAATCCATGAAACTCTCTACAAATTCTCCCCCTATCATACACATTCTCCCCCTATCATAATTTACATAAACACAATTATTTCTCCCCCTTTGACACCATCAAAAAGATCAATACTAAGTTATAAACCTATGGCATCAAGTCTAATAGAAGGAAAACACCAAAATCATGATTAAAATCTGAAATCAGAAAATATTGGGCTGTTTTTCAGGTGAGCGATCATTGCTATCGATATGTGATCATTAATGACCGCACAATGGATTCAAATTACGATTTTAAGCGAATTTCAAAAATGCATTAAAAATTCCAAAAAATTCGAAAAATCATGAAATTTGAGAAATATATTTCTTTTAAGTATATCTATCAATGAAAAATAGTTTTTCAAGAAAAATCATTATATTTTCTGAGATTTGCCAAAAATCCAAAGGCTTTAAAAACCACTAGTTTTTGAGCATGTTAGTATCCATTTTAAGACCTAGTATTGCTTAGGATTGTTTCAAAACATGAATACATGGATTTTAAAGTAAGAAATTGTTTTGAAAACATATGAAATATCCAACCATGATCTTTGGGCAATATGTCTATGAATTAAACATAAGCCTTCCCCATGATTGGTCTATTATTGCTATTTTGATACCTTAAATGACCATCTAAATGCCATAGGCATTAGTGGACATTTGTATCATCCTAACATCTCACCCATGCTAAGTTTTCAATCAAAGTAGCCTATGGTGAGTGTGAGATGCATCCTAGGGGATATTTGTATATACTTAACCATTATATTCATGCAATTCTATCATGGTTAAGTATCAACCTAACAATCCTCATGATCATAAAGGCATATATCGATTGATTCTACATTATGATCATGAAAAACATGTATTCATTAAATAATAATCATACATTAGGTATTATATGATGATAATAAACAAAGTATCACCTAAAGCATGATTCAAACCTATTTCTTATGATTATGTGCCAAATATCAAAATCATAAATCATGATTGCAACCATACATAGCAATTACATTAATCATCATGATTTAAGCATTATTATCTATTTATGTCCACGTTATCATCACCCAACACTATTTAAAAATGTTGTCCCGCCATCCTAAGTCAACCAAAATATGATATAGGTCAAGTGCATATGGTTGACTACCCTAGGGGTTTTCTAACCCTTAAGGATGGATTTTGGAACCCAAAATAAGTTCTTGCCTATTGGGTTCACTAGATACTCCTTGGGGATCCATTTCCTAGCTATTACCTTCTTTTTATCTTGTCCCCTAGCAATTAGGCATTTATAGGCCTTTTCATTTTTCTTTTCTTTATAACCTAGGCCCTTTTTGTTGAAGCTAGCTCTTTGGCTTCCTAAGATCATGTTCAATGTGTTGGAGCCAATTGTGAATTTTTCTAGGGCTTTGGTTAAATAGTCTACCTTTTCCCTTAGGGCCCTATTTTCATTTATACATGCATCACTAACATCTAATGACACATAAAGATCATGTGAGCATGCATCATTTAAGCTAGAAGAAATATTATCATTTAAGCATGCATTTTATAGCTTATTTTCCAATGCCTTAATTTGATTAAGCATGCTTTTATTTTTCTTTTTCATTCCAAATAAGTCTTTAGTTAAACTAGAAATTATGGAAACTATTTTCTTAGGAGAGGCATTCGTTACCATAGTCTCCATATCCTCTTCTTCTTCTTCGGATGAGGAGGATGTAGAAGCTCCCCCTTCACTTGAGCTCTCTCCTCTTGAGCTTGATCCTTCATTTTCGGAGGAAGAGCAATCCAAGTCATCAAAGGCCATCAAGGCCAAATTGGTGACAAAGGCATTCTCCTCATCCGATGATGATGAGGAGGATGAGGATGGGTCATCCCAAGTCCTTGCCTTTAGAGCTTTGGTCTTCCCCTTTTCTTTTGTCTTCTTCTCCTCTTCCTTCTTTTTCTTGCTCCCCTTTTTCTTCTTCTTTTCTTCTTTCTTTTTCTTCTCTTCCTTGCTCTTGTTTAGGAGGGGACAATTATCCCTTATGTGCCCCTCTCCTTGGCAATTGTAGCATGTGACCTTCCCCCTTGGTCTTCTATTCCTATCATTTGATTTATGAAAATGAAAACCTTTTAAAGCACGTCTTACCCTCCTTACCATATAGGCTTCTTCGGTGCTATCCATGGAGGAGAAAGAGGATGCTTCATCATCATCGGAGGAGGAGATCTCTATCTTCTTCTTCCCCTTGTTTGCCATCAAAGCTACTCCTCTTGAAGGTTGGATTTTTGGCTCTTCTTGTATTCCTTCAAGCCTCGTTTCGTGAAGTTCCATTGTTGAGAAGAACTCCTCCAAGGTGCTCACTTCTAAATTCTTTGAGATATAGAATGAGTCCACCATGGAGCTCCACTTTGAGGACCGGGGAAAGGCATCTATGGCCTTCATTACCATATCCCGGTTGGAGAGCCTTTCTCCTACACTTGTTAGTCCAATTAAAATTTCTTTGAATCTAGAATGCAAAGAAGTTACCTTTTCTCCCTTTTCTAATTTAATGTTGGATAGTTGGGAGCGGAGGAGATCTCTCCTTGCTAGCTTCGCCTCGGATGTGCCTTCATGAAGCTCAATTAGCTTCTCCCACATCTCCTTGGTGCTTAGGCATTCTCCTATTCGGTTGATTTCTTGTTGGGGGAGCACATTGAAGAGATGATGCTTGGCTTTTGAATTTGCAAGGTGCTCTTCCCTTTGCCTTTTGGTCCACCTAGATTTCTCTATTGGCTTCCCCTCTTCATCCCTAGGCAAAACGAAACTGGATTCCATTGTAATCATAATATCAAAATCCGTTTCGAAAAATACCTCCATTCACTTCTTCCACCAAGCGAATTCTCCTTCAAACTTCGGAGGATGGATGTTGGAGCCGGCCATTTTGAAAGTTGCTTGTTGTGGCGGTTAGTCCTCGACAAGCTTTCCTTGGCTCTGATACCACTTGTAGGGGATCGGTACGGCTGGCTAGAGGGGGGTGAATAGCCCTCTTACGATGGATGTCGGAATTCTCTCGTTCGTTTGCTCGTCTACACAATCGTTAGCACAAGCGGAAGCATAAACAATAAAGACAAAGAAATAAATGAAAACACAAACGCTAACACAGAAGATGTAATGTGGTTCACGGCTACGCCGCTAATCCACGATCCTGATTCGTCCAAGATGAATCACTCCTCCAAAGCCAATCACTATTGGTCTCTCCTTTGCACCAAGCTAGGTGGAGGTAACCTTTACAATCAAGATCACTCTTCTTACAATAAGAATGGAGTAAAAACAAGTAAGAAGAGTTTAGAGCTTGTGGGGCACTAGGAAGATCACTTAGAGCATAAGCATTAGCCTCTCAAAGGCTCACACCCTCTCTTTTTATAGAGAGGGCTGATTTCTTCCCGTTGGCCGCCACCAGTCGACTGTTGCCCTTGGCAGTCGACTGTCGTCACTGCAACGGCCTCCGAACATGTCGGATCTCGACCGTTGTAGTCCAACGGAACTCTTGGCAGTCGACTGATGGACCTTACCATCATTCCGCCTCCGTAGTCGATCGCCTATCGGCACGAGCGGTCTGCCGCGATATCCTTCGGCGATGATCGCCATTCCATATGGCGATGACTCGGGCATAAACCCATCATCGGATACCGGTCGAACCCACTCGACTGGGAAGCGATCGCCATTCCATGGCGATCGGGTGCCGCAGTAAAACTCAAACTTAACATAAGTTTGAGCTTCCGGCAGTCGGGTAAACCTTAACCCTTGCGGTCAAGTCTCCGACACTCAGCCATTCGGCCAAGTTCACCTAATGAGCTACTTACATTTCACTCATTCTCTCATCTCACTCGAAGTCCCTCGCCGAAGCTCTCTTCGTTCGCGGCCACGTCCCTCAGCAGCATCAGGCGCACGGCTCTGCAATGCTCCTTCACGTCTCTTGCCTCCGAAGTCTGCTTCCTTGGCTTCACTTCAAGTCATCTCGTCCGGCGGTCCCTCGGATGCTCCAAGCGTACGGCTCTGCAAAGTCATCCTTCACCGACTCAAGGACCGAGGTTGTGAGGGTGAACCCGCCAAGGCTCCATGTGCGAATTACTAAGTCCTGCAAGACTCCAACGCACATATCAAATAACAATACCAACCTAACTTAAACCCTTTGCCACACACATCAAAACCTTATCGTGGCAAGAGATTTCCCTAACAAAAATTTCTTTGAAAAAAAATTTATTATGAGGAATAAAAAAATAGTTGTCGTGGGTGGAAATGGCTAGGTGCCCCTTTGAGACCGAGTTAGGTTACTGGGAAAACACCTACTAATTTCTCTCAATACCGATCACGCCATTGAGACTTTGTGCTAGATCTAGGGAACGACCCTCGCTTTGGGAAAGTAAGTGCCTAAGAGTCGGAGACCTTAGGAAAGCTATAGATGATGACTTATCTCACTGTGGAACGGGCATCCCTTAAGAAGATTCCCTTAGCATGTGCACGAGAAGCTAACTTAGTGAATTTTTAGAACATATCTATTTTTCTTTTATTGAAAATATCACTTGATAAATCTAGTTGACATGCTAAGTATGGAACAATGCTTTTTAAAAAAAAATCATGGCACTGAGGTTTGCTTGAGGGCAAGCAAAGATCAAAGTCTGGGAGAATTAATGTGAGCAAAACATATAGGGTTTTAGGAGTAATTTCCGCTCACATCTCGCTGCATTTTATACTTGTTTCATGCATATCGTACTTTGTTTTGCATGCATTTCTTATTTTCTAGTTTGGAGATCTGCTCTTTGTGCTTTTGTGTGCAGGACAATATTTTACAGAATAAACATCACACTTTTGGAGCAAAAGGAAGGCATTCGGCAAGCGGAATGAAGGGAGGCACAGCCCGGCCAATGGAAATCACACGATCGTACCCCACCAGCCCAGTGCCACACACGGCCTAGCCGTGTGGATCACGGTCGTGTGGCACTGGCATTTTTCGGTGCGACTAGGTTTTTTTCATTGATTCGGGCAGCACCGGCCTCAAGTCTATATAAGGAAGGTCACGTTCAAACCCTAGGGAGGGGGCACGATGGCTGGGACGACACATCGACGCCCTAAAAAAGCTTTAGAAACTCGCAACGGGGAGGAAGAAGATGGCTAGAGGATCGTATCTTGTGCTCCGACGTCGAAGAGAAGAACCAAGAGTACTGAAATTTACTTTCTATTCATCTCCTACATTGTAATGATCTATTCTAATATGGATTTTATTTGTTCTTTTCCATCTATGGAGTAGAATCTTCGATTCTAGGATTAGGGAGTAACTTGTAGAACATGTTAGATCGAATGTAAATTCTATTTTAGGATTTCTATTTGTAATTCGTGTTTGTTTGATTCAATGAAAATTATGTTTTGGTTTTCTATCTATTGTGCATAGCCAATACAAGGGGTGACAACCCTTGTATCAAAGATCTAGGGGAATTAAAGAGGAACCAAGGGGTTGTCCTCATCTCCAGTAACCGTAGGTAGAAGGGTATGATGGAGTAGGGAACGGGATACGTTCTGACTCCTCATAGGGATTGATTTGACATCCTCATACCGTCTATCCTATCTTAACAAAAGGGTCAGCCTGGTTAAGGATAGGTAGTTCCTGATAGATACGAAAGCTCATCGGGAAAGGGTATGATGTCCCTTCCACAAGACCCTAATTAGAGAACCAAACGACATTTAATTGATTAGCATGTTCCATGTTGCACAAGTGAAACTGAAGTCCTAGGATCTCTCTTTGAACCTCGAACCAACCTTTCCTTCCTCCGTGTGACACCATACTAGAGTTAGGACCACTGACAATCCTCGTAATCACAACCCTTAGAACTAAACTCCGAACAATAATGTTCACTGAACAATCAGTACTCGAATCTCAGTCTTTGTGGGATCGATAATCTATTTATTCCTTGATGACATCCGTGCACTTACGGGTGTTGAGAATGAGCATGTGTTTCGAGTCCTCGACGGCTCCCATCATGAGATTTGAGGTCATTTTCACGTGCATCTTAGTCCTTGAGTCTAGCCTCCAGACGTGCAACATGAGCAGAGAGACCCTTTGCTGGTACATCTAGAAACTCAAGAACATCCTCTATCGTGGCTTCCTCTCCAAGCTCTCCAGCTGGCTGAGGTTGATCTGGCCACTCCATCCTCCCGGGGCTTGTCCGCATGTCGGCCAGTGCAAAATGTCTCATGGTGATGCGATCATAGGAGTCAGATAATGGCCTCAAGGTACCCCTGGTGACATTTATGCCCCTAGATGCTAACCGTGCAGTGATGACATGACCAAAATGCATATGAATCTTCCCCTAGACAGGGGACAACAAGTGGACTATGCAAAGGAAAATGTTCAGTGCAAGATTGATATCTAATAAATTACGCATTGCATACATCAGAAATAGATAGGGAGGATGAATCTTGGCCTGACCCTGGGTCACAATAGGTAAAAGACATCCAACAATGACTTTATAAAGTACATTATCAGGAGAAGATAGAGCATTGAATAAAAAGAGATTTTGACCCAAAGGACGAGACTGATGAAAGAAGAACTCATGCATGGACTCTAGAGAGACAAGATCAAATGGGGCTGGAAAAGGCTCATCAGAAGTAAGATAAAAAATGAAGGTGTCATCAGATGGTCGACACTCCAAAAACTCATGTAGGATCGCAGGAGTGAACTCTAAATTGCATTTTGAAATGCGAATGGAGCATGGTCGGACCTTCCAAGAGGCCAAAGAGGCAACTGCCTCAGGGCCCCAGTTAAAAAGGGGGTCATGGAAATTTTTTTTAAAGACTTAATCATAATTTTTAAAATATTATGGAGTTTTTATAATATTATCAAAAATAATTAAAGTACATAGTAGACCTACTCACTTTCACAACCGGTTAAAAAACTTTCGCTTTTTATGAAAAAAATATTTTAAAGGGCTCAATCATAATTTTTAAAATATTGTGAGGATTTTTTATAATTTTACCAAAAAAATTAAAAGGCACGGACTGACCTCTTCCTCCCTTTCATACTTCGCAATATCGTCTTCCGTCGACCTCTTTAATTTTTTCCTCTATTTTTAATCCTAAAATTTTTATTAAATTCTAATCCATCTCCCTATCAGTTTTTTATTATCATCATTATTGCCAGTGTCATCACAGTTGCTGACATTGTTTACCGTTATACGGTCGCACCGCGATTGCTAGCGTCGTCGTCTCACTTCATATTAAATTGATCATTGAGGATTTGAGATGGAGTTAATCTTGAACGATAATTTATTTTACAAAATAAATATGACTTTGTTAGTTACGTTATTCTTAATCCTAATTAAAAATATGTTTCACATCTAAATAATTCAATATTTACTGCCAAATGGAATCAATATTCTTAATCTAATTCCTAAGAATCTATAAATTCAACTTTCTTAATTTTAAGTAGAATACTTCATCCGTATCATCTTTCTACTGATAAATAAATTTATTTGATAGCCAAATTTAACTTTAGAATTTGTAGAACATTAATTATTTAATAAAAGAAAATTGACCATGTAACTTGTTTGATTTCAATGAAGTGTCAGAGAGAAATCGAAAGTCAATGACATGATTTATATGTAAATTTAATTTTAAAGAGCACTTGGAAAATGATTTTATAGATATTATACCGAGCAAATTATCTTGATTAATTTTAAATTACTTTTTTTTAATATCATAAGGTTATTATTATTTTACAATGCAATTTGCATTTAAGGACTAATGTTGTTTTATACACAAAAGATTCATAAATTCTTTTTCTTTTAGAAAAATATGCAAAAATATATTAGCAAGAGACAAATTGAATTTATTTTATTTTATGAAATGGTACTTTATTTTTGTTTTTAATAATTCAAATATCCAAGAGATAGAGGCAAGGAAAGGAAGAAAAGTCATTCAATATGAAAGCTAGACGACTAGTGTTTATATAATTATTTTAAATTTTTATTAAATTTTTATTGATGTAATATAATATTTCTATTTTATTTATGTATTTATTATATTTTTTATTCATTAATTAAATTTTATAGTAATTTATCATAATAAAAGAGTCTATTTTTTATTATTCGCTTCAGGTCCCATCTAACACAGGTACAGCTCTGGAATGCAGTATACCGGACCATCGCCAACTCTCTGAAGATTGGAGTAAAACTTCTTGAGTAGGTCAATATTAATTGGATGCATATAAAAAAAACTAATTTCACTAATTGGTAATGCATTATAATCTGGATGACATCCCCACAGTAGGATCGGAAAAATGGCTCATCTAAATATCTCACAGGCATGGGATGGTATGATCGTGATGGAGCCTGGGATCCTTCACCAGGCTCTTCCCTACATTTTTGTCTATATAAATGTAATGAATGCAATGAATGAACATGAATGAATGCATAAAGAAATGATTAGATCATGACATTACAACAAGAAAAATAAATTAGGGTTTAGGCAAAATCGTTACTTAGGCACCATGGGCTAGTGTTTGTTTGTCATTTGTAGAAGCTGGCTGGAGGAAAGTGTCGAAGGAGCACCGGTGAAAAATGGTCGGAACCCTAGCTTGTGCGGAAGAAGAAGATAGGAAGCGAGAGAGACATCCATTAGCATTATGGGGAGATAGGAATAGGGTAAAACGGGTTAGGTTTCAAAACTAGGGCTTATCGAGGGTTGGAATTGTTGGTGAGCACTCGAATAAGGAAGAAGGCGATGGCATCGGAGGAAAAAAATCATGTGAAGAAATTGAGCCCCTAGTGGGTCGGGTTATAAAAAATGCATTGATCAATCGACTGTCGTCACAGAGCAGTCGACTAATCAAGGTTCTGTGACCGAATCACAACGCTAGCAGTCGACTGCTCAACTCTCTTTGTCGAGCTACAGTAATATCAGTCGACTGCTCAACTGAAACAATCGACTGATCCCTGATTATTTGGCCGGAATTGATTTGTTTACTTAATCTTGTTTCATTTTAGTGTGTTTATGCATTTGTATCGATTATATTAGTATTATGCTTGTATTTATGTAATTGTTAATGTGTTTTGATATTTTTTATTCTATTTTCACAAGCATTATCATCCAAAAATTTTATTCCTGGTATCTCACCCTTTCTAGATGTAAGAAATACACAATCAAGGTGAACCCTATATTCTTGTGAGATGCAATACATCATAAACACACCTTTCATGCAGTCATACAATAAGGCATATGAAGCATGGCAAGTGTATGACATACAAGGGTATATAATACCTAAGTGTTAGGCTCAATTATCATTTCCTAAAAATTAAGACAATTTTTCCTTGATAGATCAATCTCCCAAGTGTACCAAAAACCAAAATGGCACACCATGACTTATAAACCTAATTGTGTCAATTTTGATCAATTTCTCATACTTCTCAAATTCTATTGGCACATCCTAAATTATTTTAGGATATAAATCCAAACTTATTTCCAAAGTATCTCAATACCTTGGAAATGATCTAAAGTATCAACTTTGCTATGGTTAGATTAACTACCCATCCATTCAAGATTGACACAACCTAACCCATTTAGCGTAATGGAATCATGCTCCTATGAACCCAATGTTAGTGTCAACCCTTAATGTTAATCATGAGATGATTGATTAGGGATCATATGTATCATATTTCATTAATAACAGGGAAAGATTGATTATTATATTTACTTTATGTGTGTGCCAATAAATAAATATAATAATTCCCTTGAATAGTAGGTTCTAATCTATAGTATATTAATTGGTAAAATTGATTATCAGAAGTTGTAGAGAACACTATTCTTAAACATTCCTAGTCAAGTATTGTATTAATAGACAAAGAGACTAGCATGTAGGTCAATAGATGACTTGATCTCACAAGTCATAGATATGTGATATCACATTGACACATGAGTATATATATTGGAGAATATATATACTGAATTGACCTGCCATGAGAAAGTGTCATGGATTGTTATATGAGTGTCATATACTTTCTCATGTGACTATTGGTATGAATAGTCCTTAGACTTGAAGTCACTACGGTTCCCTACATAAGGAGTTATGTACTTTGGTATTGTCTAACATCACACCGTAACAAGGTGCACTATAACGGTGATCACTGGGTATGTAATGAATTATGCGGAGGGGTGTGAGTGATATAGATGGGATCTATCCCTCCCATATGACGGGAGTGATATCTTTGGCCTCTTGATAGAGTATGACCACGAAATGCATGGTCATGTTCAAATGAGTCAATATGAGATATTGAGCTCATTTGTTTGAGTGAGTCTACTTGGGGATCAAGAAACATAAAGATTTATAAGGGGATGACACGATCTATGCCTCATTGATCGATTTAAGATATCAAGGATAGAAGAACACCGTCATACATGATAATGGTCACAGAAAGGTTGTCGGATCTCGACTTTCTTGTAACTTGGGTAGCAATGACGTATTACTAGATGTCGTTCATTGCTTATGTATCTAAAATGATTTTAGATACATTGCCAACATTACAAGAGCCTATTGGGTTACACACAAATGACATTCTATTTTGGAGATGGTTTCTTTTAGTTGGACTAAAAGAACAATTGAGCATATGGCCAAGACTTAAGTTAGACTCAAATTGGTTAAACTTGAGTTAGACTCAAGTTAAACCATGGAAGATAAATCATCATGCAAGTGTCATCTATCATCATGCATGATTAATGTGATTAATCATGCATGTGAATACCAAGGGTTTAGGTATTCTTGATGAGAGGTTCATGCATTTGGATGAAGAAAAAAAATACTAAGGGTCTTGGTATTAAGAGTCTTCCTACTGAGGAGTTAAGAGGAATTGATGCAATGGTTGCTAGTGGGATAAAAGGCATTCAACATGAGAGCTAGGTAGAGTTTTGTGTGGCTTTTGTTCTTTTGGGCGTGCAAGCCAAAAAGCCAAGAGAAAGTGTTCTCTCCTTCCTCTCCTTCTTCTTCTTCCAAGTGGTCTTGGCATTTTGCTAGGGTTGCTAGCACAACGTGACTCCAAAACATTTGAGTGTTAGTGTGGATACCGTAGAGATACAGTTATACTTACCGTATTGAGATCCGACAGTGCTTGGATTTGCGGGATTGTGAAGGGCACACATAGAAGGTATACTTCTCCTTCTAGATAAGATCTAGAAAACGTAGGATACGAAATGATTTGTATGTTTTTGCATGGATCTCTAGTGGGATCCAGTTATATATTATTTTCACTACGGTTGTGCGAAGTATTCACTCGCGATGTTGTGAATATCACGATCCGAAATTTCCCAACACCCAATATCTATTAGAGCTCCTTGAGTTTATCAAGTACTCACTAGGGATATCCTCCCTTAGTACCTTTCTAATGACCCTTTTAGGCTTGGAAGCCTGTTGGAATGTATACTGAAAGTCTAGCTCTTTTTGTATGAACATTTTATTTTGGAATAAGAATCACATGATCATTGTTTGCACTTTATATATTTATTATATGTGCATATTGTCTAATATTTTACATTGTAGATAACATGGTGCTTGGTGTGGCACAGAAGATCATGTTATCAGTCCCTTGTAAAATATAAGTAGAGGCTCACGACCAAGATGGTTTTGGACAAACCATTGGCATGGTTGTAGTGTAGCTTGGTATTGTTTTGTCTTGAACATAAAGTTACACTAGTACACTTAGGTGTATTGAGCAGGACCGACATAGAGGTGATTCAATTTAGTACTTACTACATAATTGAATCGGACCTCAGATATTATGTTGTACATGCTCTTAATCCCGATATAATAACGGGCACATGTACTTAGTATTTATTTCTTTGATTTACCAGAGGGTGAGATTTAGATGGATTAAATCAATATGCCCGGTAAGTTGGGAAATGATATTATTTACATGGTGTGTCGTTGATTATAGGAGGAAACCGTGTCCTATATATTAGGTTGATGATGTCCCCTTGAGGAGCTCATAAGGTTCATCATGTAAACCCAGCTGGTTGACTTAGTCAACATGATGATAAGGTTGAGTGGTACTACTCGAGGAATTAGATGTTAATTAATTAATGGTCAGTAAATCAATTAATTGACAGACATTCGATATCTTAAACATGGGGAGATTAATGTACAAATAATATATGGAGCCCATATTGATTTATGAGGGTTGGTGAGGTAGTTCAATGATGATCCTCTAGTGGAATGAAACATCATTGATGGATCAAGTTTGTGTGGTTCCGATCCATCGGGTGGCCAAGATCCAACTCCTCCTTATGGTCCCTATCGTAGCCTAATATAATCCTTGTGAAGTCTAGATCCAAGAATGTAAAACAAAACCTAGAACCAATGGTTGGGATTAAATCCCTAGATCTGATGGTTAGGATGAAACCCTAGAACCAACGGTTGGGATTAAATCCCTAGATCGGATGGTTAGGATGAAACCCTAGAATCGACGGTTGGGATTAAATCCCTTGATCCGACGGTTGGGATAAAACCCTAGATCCGACGGATGGGATGAAACCCTAGATTCGACGGTTGGGATGAAATCCTAGATCCGACGGTTGGGATAAAACCCGAGATCTGACGGTGGAGATTAAATCCCTAGATCCGACGGTGGAGATTAAAGGAGGCTTAAGCCCAATTCTATAAATAGAAGGCTTAAGCTTGGGCGGCAAGAATATTGAATTGGAGTTAGGGTTTGGCTCTTCTCAAAGTGGGCGGCTAGGGTTTTGGAGCAAAGGCTTGGGCGGCAACCATCTCTTCTCCTTGTTGCCGGCACCCATCTTCCTCCATCAAGACTTGGCCGACGCCCATCCTCTAGGCCTCCCTCTTATTCCTTGGTCGGTGGTTCTCCCTCCATTGGTGGCCGGCATTCACTCCTTCAATCTCTCCAAGGTGGCCGGCGGTTCTCCTTCCATTGGTGGCCGGCGCTTCATCCACTTGTTCCTTGGTCGGCGGTTGCATCAAATTCCCTAATTTGGTGGTCAGTTCTAGAAAGGATAGGTATTTGTTGGTTCTTCTCTTTGTTCGCAGTGGACAAGGAAGGGAAGAACGCGATCTAGAAGCCTTCTACTCGTGGAGGATCTTCGTCCACACATTGTCCACGAGAAGGATAGGACATACGGTAGAAGATCGTAAGGTATAAAGTTTTATAACTTTATTTTCAGATCTGAGCATGTTCCTTTTAGTGTTGATTATACATGTGTGCGTATGTATATATATTGTATAATCATGGACCCCGAAGACAAACACAAAAACCGGCGATCCGTCCGTCGTCTCTTCCGCGGCTAATCAACTAGAAGAGTTGTGTTGCTTGAACAACTAGTTTGTTCAAGCGACCACTCAAGTTGTTAGCACGACGACGAATAGGTTGTGCTAAGGAAACTCATCCCATCCGGATTAATTCTTTCATTAGTGAAAATTTTAATCCGGGGACATGGGAGCCAATGAGCCTCTGAAGCAACTCCCTACAAGTGGTATCAGAGCCACGGTTTCCGGTTTTGTGTGTTTGGGATTCGGTTAATTTTTATGCACTTTTTCATATATTATATGTGCCGGATAATAGTAGGATATGCGTAGTTTAACTCTTTGGTTGCAGGCATAAGATCCGACTATTATGGCCATATGTGTGTATGTGATTGGATGTGTGTTAATATTTATTATTTGAATCCTCGGGGTTGACAAGGCTAGATTAGTATTTAATTTTTGTAATTAAATACGACATTGTTTAGCCGCTCATTTTAGTTTACTTTCGATCTAGATTATTTGTACACTCCTTCGTGGAGTATAGGATCGATGGATGTAAATTAAAATAGCTTAATTTTGGCTCGGATCTCTTTGGTGACTTGCGCACGGGAAAAGATGGAGCGGACGAGGTGGCGACACGACGGGATGCATATTGGAGGACAATGCCATAATAGTTGGAAAAATTCTGTTTTTTCCATATTTATTGCTTATTTGTTTTATATGCATGTTGTGTATGTTTTAAAATTCCTCATATTCAATTTACTAAGTGGGAGAGGGACATTTTAATTAATTCCCGCGGCCTCCATTACAATTTGACGTGTGATGCAACAAACTTGCGCGTTGGCTCTGAGTGCCTTCCTCCCCATCGGATGGGTTTGTTTGCGGATCACTAGGTCAAATAATGGTTATAGAAAATTATTAAGGAGCGTGTGTACTTCCCCATCGGTAAGACACATAATCCGAAATAATTCCCTTAGTATCGTGTAATGGTGCACACTTAGATGCAAATAAAAAGTATCCTCCACATCGGAGTCACTGCTTTTATTTGTAGGGCCAAAGAGGAACCAACTATTAATTTTATTTATCAAAAAGTAAGGTTGACAAGATAATAAAATTAATGGGTAAAACCTCCTCTTACAAATGTAGAATTCGTATACGTCCACACTATCGTGGCATGCGATATTCTCGGTGTTTTGAGGTGTTGGTTGATTTCAGAATTTTATTGTTTTTGAGGAATCAATAATATTTGAAATCTAATATTTTGATCATTGTGATTTTTAGGATTTTTAAATGGCTTTCAACCCACTTGCTGTGATTTTAAAAGAAAACAAACTTACTGGACCAAACTACATTGATTGAAAAAGAAACTTGGATATTGTCTTAACTGTGGAGGAGTACAAATTTGTACTCTTCGAGGTCTGTCCTCCTAATCCCTCCGATGACTCTGATGAAAAGGAGAAAGAACGTTATAAGAAATAGGTCAAGGCAGATGAGATGGCGCGGTGTTACATTTTGGCATCTATGTCAAATGTGCTGCAACATCAGCATCAGGCCATAGCCACAGCTTATGACATGATGTTCAATCTCAAGGAACTTTTCGGACATCAGAGTAGGGCGGCTAGGTAGGAGGCAATGAGAAACTTGATGATGACCACCATGATCGAGGGAACACCCGTTAGGGATCATGTTCTCAAGATGATGGCTCATTTTAATGAGATGGAAGTCCTCGGAGCTGAGATCGATGGGGAAACCCAGGTCGATATCATTCTCCAGTCTCTGCCTAGGAGTTTTGAGCAGTTCCGCCTCAACTACAACATGAACAAGAGGTTGTATTCGTTGGCGGAGCTTCTGACAGAACTCCAGGCGGCAGAGGGGCTTTTTCGTCAGAGTGCTCAAGCCATGGTTGCTCAGAAGGTTTCTTCCTCTAAACCAAAAGGTAAGAAGAAGAAGAATCAAGGTGGAGCGAAGAAAGTGGCAGTGGGACCTCAAGCAGGAGTGAAGAAGCCGAAAGGAAAGTGCTTCACTTGCAAGCAGACTGGACATTGGAAGGCGGACTGTCCTCGTCGAATGAACAAAGGTATATCTTCTTGTTTAGTTGTTGAAATATGTTTAGCGGTGTTATCTACCAGTGCCTGGTGCGTAGATACAGGAGCCATTGATCATGTCTGCAATACTTTGCAGGTGTTCCAGGAAACCCGACGACTAGCTGAGAGAGAGATTACCGTCTTCATGGGCAATGCTTCAAAGGTGGCGGCTATTGCAGTGGGAGACGTTTATTTATCTTTTGATAGGAATAAAGTTTTGGTTTTGAGAAATTGTCTTTATGTACCTACTTTTAGAAAAAATTTAATTTCAGTTTCTAAATTGTTTATGGATGGATATTCTATTTCTTTTAATGACAAAGTGGTTATAAAAAGGAATAGGGAGATTATCTGTTCTGGTACATTGGTTGGCAATTTATATACTCTTGAACCGAAAACTCCCACGATGCATATAGAAGTAAATAACTCATCTTCTAAATCTAATAAAAGAAAAGAACCTTCACAGATGAACCAAACATATCTTTGGCATCTAAGGCTTGGTCATATTAACCTAAGTAGAATTCAAAGGTTGATAGCTGATGGACCTTTGGGTTCATTAGTGGTGGAGGATCTCCCAACCTGCGAATCTTGCTTGGAAGGTAAAATGACCAAGAGGTCTTTCAAGGCCAAGGGGTATAGAGCCAAAGATGTGTTAGAATTGGTTCATTCTGATTTGTGCGGTCCTATGTCTATCCAGGCAAGAGGTGGTTTTGAATATTTCATCTCTTTTATAGATGATTATTCAAGATATGGATACATTTACTTGATGCGCCGCAAGTCTGAATGCTTTGACAGGTTCAAAGAATTCAAGGCTGATGTGGAGAACCGTCAAGGTAAAAGTATCAAGACATTACGATCTGATCGTGGTGGCGAGTACCTCTTGGGAGAGTTTAGGAGTTACTTATCAGAGGCTGGGATTCAATCCCAATTGTCCGCACCTGACACACCCCAGCATAATGGTGTGGTGGAGCAAAGGAATAGGACTCTTATGGAGATGGTCAGATCGATGATGAGTTATTCTGAGTTACCTGATTCGTTCTAGGGGTTTGCTCTGGAAACGGCAGCACACATTCTGAACTTGGTTCCATCTAAGTCAGTACCCTCTACTCACAGAGTTGTGGACTGGGCGAAAGCCTAGTCTAAGACATATTCGGATTTGGGGTAGTCCAGCACATGTGCTGAAGGGAGATGCTGGTAAGTTGGAATCTCGTACAGAAGTACGCTTATTTGTTGGCTACCCTAAGGGAACGAAGGGTGGTTTATTCTATAGTCCTAGAGATCAGAAGGTGATCGTGAGTACGAATGCCAGATTTCTAGAGGAGGACTATGTGATGAACCACAAGCCCACGAGTAGGATTGTTCTTGAGGAGTTAACAGGGGAAGTCCCGACTTGATACCACCGGTACAGAGGAGACACCACAAGTCACTGCACTGCGTGTCACAGAGCATACACAGCAGGCACCTCGTCGTAGTGGGAGGGTTGTTAGACAACCCAATAGATTCATGTTTTTGGGAGAGTCTTCGGACTTAGTCCCTGGTGAACATGAACCTGATCCTTGGACATATGACGAGGCAATCCAAGATAGAGATGCGGTATCTTGGCAAATAGCAATGAATTCAGAGATAGAATCTATGGATTCTAATCAGGTCTGGGAGCTAGTAGAGCCACCCGATGGTGTAAAAACCATTGGATGCAAGTGGATCTACAAGAGAAAGAGAGGAGTAGATGGGAAGGTTGAGACCTTCAAAGCTAGGCTTGTTGCGAAAGGGTATACTCAGAAAGAGGGTATCGATTATGAGGAGACCTTTTCGCCGGTAGCTATGCTTAAGTCTATCCGGATTCTCTTATCTATAGCTGCTCATATGGATTATGTGATTTGGCAGATGGATGTCAAGACAGTTTTCCTTGACGGAAGTCTTGAGGAGAACATCTATATGCGGCAACCAGAGGGATTCATTGCTAAAGGCAAAGATCATCTTGTATGTAAGCTTAATCGGTCCATTTATGGATTGAAGCAAGCTTCTAGATCTTGGAACATCCGCTTTGATGAGGTAATCCAGTCATATGGATTTATTCAAAGTCCGGATGAGCCTTGTGTATACAAGAGATGTGGAAAGCGTAGTGGTGTTTCTTGTACTATCGTAGATGACATTTTGTTAGTTGGCAGCAATATCAAAGTGTTATCGACGTAAGGGTATAGTTGTCAAGCAGTTTGACATGAAGGACTTGGGAGAAGTGGGACACATCCTTGGGATCAAAGTTATAAGGGATCGCAAGAAAAGGATGTTGTGCTTATCTCAAGCTTCATACATTGACACTATCCTTGCTCGTTTTAGCATGCAGAACTCAAGAAAGGTTTTCTACCTTTTAGGCATGGAGTTCCTTTATCTAAAGAGATGTGTCCCAAAACATCAAAGGAGATAGAGGACATGAAGGCGGTTCCTTATGCTTGGTGATGGAAGCCTTATGTATGCTATGCTATGTATATGCGAGACCGGATATACGCTTTGCAGTGGGCATGATTAGTGAATATCGAGTAATCTGAGACGAGGACATTGGGTGCAGTAAAGCATATATTGAAGTACACAGAAGGACTAGGGATTATATCTTTGGTTTCTGGGCAGATCAATTAGTCCTGTGGGTTACAGATTGGATTTCCAATCGGATAGGGACAAGAGTAAGTCTACCTCGGGGTTTGTGTTTACTTTTGGAGGTGGAGCCATAGTATGGAGGAGTGTCAAGCGAAATCGTGGCGGACTCTACCATGGAAGTGAGTATGTGGCGACCTGAGGCAAGGAAGTGTATGGCTCAGGGAACTTCTTGTTGGACTTGGATGTGATTCTGGTTTGCCCACTATCACAATTTATTGTGATAATAAAGTCTGATTGCAAACTCGAAGGAACCACGAGCCCATAAGCGAGTAAACACATAGAGCGCAAGTACCACCTTATCGAGAGATCGTAAGCGAGGAGAAGTTCTTTGTCGCCAAGATTGCATCAGAGGATAACCTGGCGGATCCATTCACTAAGGCCCTTCCAGCGAAAGCGTTTGATAGGCATGTGGAGGACATGGGGATCAGATGTATGGCAGAGTGATGATGACATAGTCTTTTAGTATAAGTGGGAGATTGTTGGAATGTATACTGAAAGCCTAGCTCTTTTTGTATGAACATTTTATTTTGGAATAAGAATCACATGATCATTGTTTGCACTTTATATATTTATTATATATGTGTGCATATTGTCTAATATTTTACATTGTAGATAACATGGTGCTTGGTGTGGCACAGAAGATCATGTTGTCAGTCCCTTGTAAAATATAAGTAGAGGCTCACGACCAAAATGATTTTGGACAAACCATTGGCATGGTTGTAGTGTAGCTTAGTATTGTTTTGTCTTGAACATAAAGTTACACTAGTACACTTAGGTGTATTGAGCAGGACCGACATAGAGGTGATTCGATTTAGTACTGACTACATAATTGAATCGGACCTCGGATATTATGTTGTACATGCTCTTAATCCCGATATAATAACGGGCACATGTACTTAGTATTTATTTCTTTGATTTACCAGAGGGTGAGATTTAGATGGATTAAATCAATATGCCCGGTAAGTTGGGAAATGATATTATTTACATGGTGTGTCGTTGATTATAGGAGGAAATCGTGTCCTATATATTAGGTTGATGATGTCCCCTTGAGGAGCTCATAAGGTTCATCATGTAAACCCAGCTGGTTGACTTAGTCAACATGATGATAAGGTTGAGTGGTACTACTCGAGGAATTAGATGTTAATTAATTGATGGTCAGTAAATCAATTAATTGACGGACATTCGATATCTTAAACACGGGGAGATTAATGTACAAATAATATATGGAACCCATATTGATTTATGGGGGTTGGTGAGGTAGTTCAATGATGATCCTCTAGTGGAATGGAACATCATTGATGGATCAAGTTTGTGTGGTTTCGATTCATCGGGTGGCCAAGATCCAACTCCTCCTTATGGTCCCTATCGTAGCCTAATATAATCCTTGTGAAGTCTAGATCCAAGAATGTAAAACAAAACCTAGAACCAACAGTTGGGATTAAATCCCTAGATCTGATGGTTAGGATGAAACCCTAGAACCAACGGTTGGGATTAAATCCCTAGATCGGATGGTTAGGATGAAACCCTAGAATCGATGGTTGGGATTAAATCCCTTGATCCGACGGTTGGGATAAAACCCTAGATCTGACGGATGGGATGAAAACCTAGATCCGACGGTTGGGATGAAATCCTAGATCCGACGGTTGGGATGAAACCCTAGATCCGACGGTTGGGATAAAACCCTAGATCCGACGGTGGAGATTAAATCCCTAGATCCGATGGTGGAGATTAAAGGAGGCTTAAGCCCAATTCTATAAATAGAAGGCTTAAGCTTGGGCGGCAAGAATATTGAATTGGAGTTAGGGTTTGGCTCTTCTCAAAGTGGGCGGCTAGGGTTTTGGAGCAAAGGCTTGGGCGGCAACCATCTCTTCTCCTTGTTGTCGGCGCCCATCTTCCTCCATCAAGACTTGGTCGGCGCCCATCCTCTAGGCCTCCCTCTTATTCCTTGGCCGGTGGTTCTCCCTCCATTGGTGGCCGGCGTTCACTCCTTCAATCTCTCCAAGGTTGCCGGCGGTTCTCCTTCCATTGGTGGCCGGCGCTTCATCCACTTGTTCCTTGGCCGGCGGTTGCATCAAATTCCCTAATTTGGTGGTCGGTTCTAGAAAGGATATGTATTTGTTGGTTCTTCTCTTTGTTCGCAGCGGACAAGGAAGGGAAGAACGCGATCTAGAAGCCTTCTACTCGTGGAGGATCTTCGTCCACACGTCGTCCACGAAAAGGATAGGACATACGGTAGAAGATCGTAAGGTATAAAGTTTTATAACTTTATTTTCAGATCTGAGCATGTTCCTTTTAGTGTTGATTATACATGTGTGCGTATGTATATATATTGTATAATCATGGACCCCGAAGACAAACACAAAAACCGGCGATCCGTCCGTCGTCTCTTTCGTGGCTAATCAACTAGAAGAGTTGTGTTGCTTGAACAACTAGTTTGTTCAAGCGACCACTCAAGTTGTTAGCACGACGACGAATAGGTTGTGCTAAGGAAACTCATCCCATCCGGATTAATTCTTTCATTAGTGAAAATTTTAATCCGGGGACATGGGAGCCAATGAGCCTCCGAAGCAACTCCCTACAAAGCCTTGGTCAATTTGGTCTTGCCTAGGTCAACTCTAGGGATAACTTCCCCTGTGACCTTCTTAGTGGCTTTCGTAGGTTTCATGGAAACCTTGGCCACTAGGCACCTACCATTGTTAGCCTTAGGGATAACTTCCCTAGTAACCTTGGTTTTTCTAGACCTAGAACTTGTTCCATAGTCAAATGGAACATTGTGGTAGGTTGGCATGACTTCCTTGGACTTAGGTTTGTGACCCAAACCTTTTCTATCCTTAGAAGACTCTTGCCTCCTAACACCTAAATCTTGACTCCTAGACCCCTTAATTGAATTTGTCATATTTTTAAGGGTCTTCTCTAACTTCTCAAGCCTTGAACTCAAGACTTGATTTTCTAACTCTAATTTTTCCAATTTGGAATTTTCATTCTTTCTTTGGGAAAGATTTTTTCTCTTAGGAATATGTCTACCCTTCTTTGGGTTAATGCCTAAATGATCCTCAACCTTCCTAATAGTTTCCCTAGGTAGAATTATTTTGTTCTAAATTTGTTCTTAACCCTAATATCACAAGATTTTTCACCTAGACAATAAAATCTATTTCTAGCATGCTTTTCATGATTTTGCACAATTACAAGAGTATTAAAATTGCTCCTAACATGCTTTTGCCAGTTAATTGAATAAAGAGCATTATTGAAATATAACTTAGGGTTTGCCCCCTATATGTGTAGATCCTCCCTTGCCCATGCTAGGTGATGTGAGCAAAACATATAGGGTTTTAAGAGTAGTTTTCGCTCACATCTTGTAACATTTTGCATTAGTTTCATGAATATGTTACTCTATTCTTGCACGCATTGCCTATTTTCTGGTTTGGAGGTCTGCTCGTTGTACTTTTGTGTGCAGGTTAGCTTTTCTGGTGATAAAGACGCATCTTTAGAGCAAAAGAAGGACTTTCGCAACTAGACACATAGTGTGTAAGATACGAAAAAAATTAAATATAGAGATTAACCCTTTATAGTAGTTAATGGGGTTAATCAAAAAGGGGCTAAGGTTAATTAGGGCTAGGCTTAACTTAGATTAGGGTTGAGTTTAAACCGGTTCAAGCCTAAAGGTGGAACGACTTATATAAGCCCAAACTCGATCGGGCACTGTTCTCTCTTCTTCTCTTCGCTATTTCCGGGTGTTCCTCATCGTGATCGCCGAATTTCCCCTTCGGCTCTCTTCTTCCTCTTTGCCACGGAGTGGGTTGCTCAGCTGGGTTCTCGTCGACTGGAGATCGCCGACCTAGCGAGAGGAGGAGAGCTAGCTGCCACCTGCGGGGCGGCAATTGCGGATCAGAGGAGAAATAGAGACGACGATGGGAAGCTACCGTTGATATCTCTGTCGGCAACGAGGGAAGCTGGATTGGCTCCAATGACGTCGCAGCTGGGTAAGCACTGGTATCATCCTTTTTCCTTAAGGTAGCATAGTGATCTAGTTTTCATCGCGAAGCTCAGCTCGTAGGCAGTGTTCTTCTTCCCCTGCACTTGACCGATCGACCTTGTCGTCAGCCACTACTTGAAGAGTCGGTTGATTTCCACCATCAGCTGTCTTTGCCTCAGCTACGAGCAACACATCGACTGTTGAGTTCTTGCATGTGCATCACAGCTGCTGGATCTCTTCACACGCACCCAATTAGTTCATCGCCGCCTTCTTCCACACCTCTACGATAGCTTGATTCCAGAGTTCCAAGATGCTAAAGCTGCCACGATGAAAGAGGGAAACACAGTGGCGAGTGGTGGTAAGGATTTTGGATTATTGTTGGTTTATGCCATGGATTTACTAGATTCGATTTAGAGTTAATTGTTTCATATTGATCTGTTTGAAGTCGATGGATCTATGTGGTTGTGCCGGCGGTGTGTGGAAGGAGAGGTTGCAGCTGGAGATTAACTTAGATTGGTGATGTTGTTTGTGTTGATTGTGCGTGTGTGTGGATGATTGGAGGTGGTGGATTATTGGTTTTTTTGGCTGTTTGGGTGACTGCAGTATTGAGTGTAGTTCCGATATGAACTCTATTTTTCCCCTTCTTATCTTGTTTTGTGTAGGGTAATTCTGACCTGTAGTATGTGAATGGATTGGTTATGTGATTTAGATATTGGGATAAGCTTAGATTATTCTGAGCGTTGATAATCTTGTGGGTTTTGGAGATGATAGGTTTAGGGTTACGAGAGGTGTGTGTTCGAGGTTATAACTCGTAGGTGAGGAAAGGATGCGAGTATAGGAACGATGTAGTGTTTAGTTCCTACGTTTGTTGGATACTTGTACTTAATCATTGTTTGCTATTATGTGCAGGTTTGGGATACGAAGCATGTCCACGACCGGGAGAATTATTCGAGCTTCGTATCAGGTGGGTAATATCTACCTTAGTCAGGTAGTATTGATCTGAATCTGGTGCATGAAATTGGACTTATGCTATTACTTTGATCTTAGATCCACTCTTATTTAATCATATGCTTGTACTCCCTTAACCTTTGAGATATATACTCTGTTACTTCATTGATTAACAATAAACCCTATTATGTGTTAGCTGATGGATGTTCAGTAAGTACAGGTGGTTAGGTTTATCTTTGTGACCTCAGATTGGGTTACTGTGTACATCACTAGGGTTAGGTGATGGATTGGATTATGGAGTCGATAAATGTATCGTACACATATTAGTTGTGCATCTATAGTGGATCTAGTCGTCTGTGCATAGATAAGTGAATGGTTGTCAGTATGTGGTTATGGACTAGAGGTCCTAGCGTGATGGTATATCCATTATGGATTGTGTGTCTATGTATGGTTATATGGACGGTCGATGGTATCTCGCTACTGACTAGAGGTCTTAGCGTGGTTGATTGTCGGATGTGTATGACTCTTTGTGCGATAGAGAGAGTCTTGTGGATTGTAGTCCTTGCATAGTTGACTTTTGGTTGACCAGGACTCCCCATGGGATAGGGAGTATTGCGAGGATACCTGTGTGGAGCTATGCATCATTACATTGCATGCATGCTGTTGACTGTGTCTCCCTTGTGGTTGAGACGGGTCGTCAGTCATCCTGCCTCCCCGACCACTCGGGGTAGTGGTAGCAGGGTTGAGGGCAGAGCATTAGATGTGCCACGCTCGGCCACTATAGACAGTGGTAGCTAGAGTGGCATGCAGTTTGTCCTGACGTGCAGCACTCGGCCACTCATGGGTAGTGGTAGCTATAGTCGCTTGCAACAGGGGCCCCTAGGGTAGCATATAGCTCTATGGCGGCTAGCTACCAGTCATACTACCCAACTCGGCCACTCGAGAGTAGTGGTAGCTAGAGTCGGGATAGTTGTTATTATCGTGCCACCCTGGCCACTCTGGGGTCGTGGTTGGACGGGTCCGCAGACAGTGGCCATGCATATGCATTGCTGATATATATATATGCATGTATTTAATATATGTTTTACATATGCCTGTGAGATGCTATATTTATTTGCGGCATATGTTTGTACATCATGATAGATACCATTTGCATATTATATACTGCTATGTGTTGAGCATGATATATGTGTTGGTCCAAACTGTTGTATGCATTTGATTAGCATCATGTCATAATGTGGTATGGACTGGGATGTTATTACATGTGATTATATATTGTTCATATGTCTGAGTGTTGGTCAGGTATGGGATTGACTTTGTACGTTATATGGGTTATGTTATTGTATATCTGTTCAGGATGATATAGCTTGTGGTGATGCAGACCGTCAGGTACGTTGGTACATTACTTCATGTTCAATTGATTAGTTTAGTATATACATTGAGTATGACTATACTGTGGTTACTTGTTATTAGATTTGGATAGGACTGTATGTTTATTGGACTCATGTTGTATACCTATAGATCTTCACAGGTATACTTATAGATCTCGTTATCCTATATGTTGTTCATGCACTTTCTATATATTACCCCTGAGTTTATACTCACCACCCCGGACCCTGGGTTTTCTGTCGCCCAGGTAACAGGTAGAAGATTTTCTTTTGACGTTCGGAGCTCCGCCAGCTAATCCCATCTCACATCGGATGGATGGATATTTAATCCGTAATATTGTATTTGTGTGGATTGTCGTTTTGAGGTTTTAGCCTGTATTGTTTCCATATTTGTGATATACGAATGTGTTGTATGTATTTTCCATTTGATGTGGTTTCTATTATGTTTCTTGTCGTGTCAAGTCACTCCGGAGTGCATAGTTGGGTCTTTGTATCTTGTTTTATCTGTAGTATATTTCCGTTGTGTTTGGTATGTTGATATCTTTATACTATATTGTTGTTGTGGGCCTACGGGTCTTGTATTAACCCGATATGTTGCCACGTACAAAGGAGATGTCGTCTGTTTTCTTTTCGACACGGCATACTCTCAAGGCGTGACAGAGTGGGACTTGGCCAGGGCGTGTGGATTCACACGGCCATGTCCGATGGGCAAAGAACAACACCCCAGGGCCACACATGGCCTGGCTGTGTGGAAACACACGATCGTGTGGCGGCCCAATGGATTTGCATGACTAGGGCTTTTTCCAGATTTTGCAGTGGTCCAAGGCGATGTCTATATAAGGATGGCTCCGCCCAAACCCTAGGGGGGAGGCACGACGGCTAGGATGGCACGCCGAAGCCATAAAAAGCTTCGGTAACTCGCAGCGGGGAGGAGGAACGCCGCCGGAGGTCCACAACTTGCAATACAACGCCAGAGAGAAGATCACGAAGCATTGTATATCTCTATTTCTGCACTTTATCTCTATTGTATTCAAACTTAAACATGTTTTGTGATTCTTCCTTCGTATTTATGGAGTAGTACTCTTGATTCTGGGATTAGGGAGTAGCTTGTGTACATAGACAATGTTGGTTCATATTAAATTCTGGCCATAAGTTTAATTTGACAATTGGTAGTTGCTCTTTATTATATCTACGTGTATTTGGCTTTCTTTCCGCTGTGCTTAGGCGATACGAGGTGGTGACAGCCCTCGCAATCTAGATTTAGGAGGTTTGATCAAGGAACCTAGGGGTAAACCTGACCTCCCGTAACTGCGGGGAGAAGGGAGCGGTGGAATCGGAAACAGTCCACAACAAGGATTGATTTGGCATCATCGTACCCTCTATCCCGTCCTTTTGAGTGAGGATAGCTCCCGGTGAATGCGGCGTCTCTGCGGGAGAGTGTATGATATCCCTTCCCCAAAATCGTAGGTAGACGTTTAGACGATGCCAATTGACAACATTATTTTGTGGTACACAAGTGAAACCGAAATCCTAGAATCACCTTTTAAGACCCCGGCACACTCTTTTCCTCCTTCGTGTGACACCGCACAGAGTAGGGTCCACCGATCGTCCTCACCAACCGACTCTCTCTCAGAGATCATGTCCGAACAATCGCAATCACTTAGTGTATTGGTACTCGAATCCCAGTCCCTGTGGGATCGATAATCTTTATTACTTGACGACATCCATGCACTTTCAAGTGTTGAGCACGAGCGCGCACTTTAAGTCCGCGATGGTATCCGTTGCGAGATTCGAGGATGCATCCGTGCGCATCAAGTTTTTGGCACCGTTGTCGGGGACTGTCGATTCAATATCAAATCGAACGATGGTAGATTGGATTGGACTTAGGATTAGATTATTTTCTTTCTTTATTTTCTTATTAGTTTACTTTATTTGCTTTAGTTCTATTTTCCATATTTAGATTTAGTTTTCATTTTTCAGTAGTAGTTTCCTATTTACTTATTGCATCTTAGGTTTTTATTCGCTAGATTTATTTATTTTCTGCTTTTAGCATTAGGTTAGCACTCTTACTTTTGTGTGTTGGTTCGTCGTATTCTTAGAAGACTAGGATCGGAAGGTCTAATTCCGATCAATTTAGAGATTGAGCTAACCTTTCACCATCGGAGAGCAGCACAGCGAAAGATGGAAGATCAAGCTGCATCCGAGGTGAACATAGGTAGTCGACCTCTGCGGGACTATGCAGCTCCTAGCGCTAGAGGATTCAGGCCGAGCATAGCTGGACCATCAATTTCGGCAAATAACTTTGAGCTGAAGCCGACACTTATACATATGGTCAAGCAGAGCCAATTCGAGGAAGCTGTGACTGAAGACCCGAACCGGCATCTTGAGGCTTTTCTCAAAATCTGCTCAACCATGAAACTGAACGGAGTCCCTTCTGACATGATCCGCCTGAGCCTGTTCCCATTTTCACTGTGGGATAAGGCTAAGGCATGGCTTCACTCCTTACCTTCTGGCAGCATCACCACATGGGAGCAGTGTGAGCAGCAGTTTTTGAATAAATACTTCCCACCAAGTAAGATTGCTCACATACGCCATCTTATTACAAGCTTTCGCCAGAAGGAAGGGGAATCCTTATTCGAAGCATGGGATCGCTACAAGGGGATACTTTACCAATGCCCACACCACGGACTGGAGAGGTGGCTGGTGATCCACATTTTCTATAATGGGATTGCTTATGCCACAAAGATGTCCCTAGATTCTGCCACAGGAGGAGCTCTAATGAACAAGACCATAGAGGAGGCAGAGGAGCTTATTGAAGAGGTGGCACAAAACCACCATCAATGGGCCTTCGAACGTGGTCAACCCACGCCTGCGGCAAGACGATACACTATCAACTCCATGGACCACCTTTCGGCAAGGATGGACGCGCTCAGCAGACGGTTTGAATCTTTGAATCCTTCATCTGCATGCACGATCATTGATTTTGGAGAAGGAGCGGCAGCGTATCGTGAGGACCCCTATGGAGGGCAAGGGACTTCGGACGAGTAGATTGAGCAGTGTGATGTGATTGGGGACTACGATCAAAGGCCCCACAACTCGTACTCTAATACCTACAATCCCGGATGGAGGAGTCACCCAAATTTCTCCTACAAAAATAACTCGGGAAACCCCCAACCATCCGGAGGGTACAGGCAACAGCAGGGCAATGGCCAGTGACCACAGAAGTCCAGACTGGAACAGATGATAGAGGACTTCATCGCTACCCAATCTAAGGCCAATGAGGAATTTCGTCGTCAACATCAAAAGTATGAAGAAGCACTGAGAGACTTGAAGGCCACCGTTGATGGCCTTGCAAGTCATACCAGGATGTTGGAGACACAAGTGGCCCAAATAGCCCAATCCGTGTCACAACCTGTGAAGAACTCTCTGACGAGCCAAGGAAAGGAGGAAGGAGTAGGGCAAAGTAGTCAATTCGCCAAGGGGTGTGCAGCCATGATTTTCACCCTACCTGACCAAGCTGAGTTTGAAGAAAATATTCCAATACAGCTTGAGGACCCTGGTGAATTCATTATTCCCTGCTCGATTTATGGGGAGATCTTTGACGAAGCGCTATGCGACTTGGGGTCATCAGTCAGTGTGATGCCCTACGCATATTTTCTGAAGATAGGATTGAGTGGGATCCAACCAGCGAATCTTGGTATTCGTATGGGGGATGATTCAGTGAAGGAGCTCGTTGGCCTGCTACCACACGTTCTTGTGATGATTGAGGATTTCATGATACTCACGGATTTCATCATACTGGAAACATGACCGAATCCTCAAAATCCTATCATTCTGGGAAGGCCTTTTCTAGCAACCACAGGGGCGTGCATAGATGTGAAGGCACACTGAATCTCCCTGGAGGTAGACGGGGAGATCATCCTTTTCAGCCTTTCGGAGCATATAGCTCCCTACTTTGACGGCTTCACGATTAGTAGATTGAAGTCGGAACCTCCAGATGCAGATCCCGAGACGGATGAATGGAGGTTCACTGAACCACTAGAGCTGAGTTGATAGAAGAGTGCGATCGAGCTAAATGACCTTAAACAAAGCGCTTCTTGGGAGGCAACCCAAGTTTAGTTTTAGATTTTCCTTTTCTATTGCATTACATACATTTGTTTGAATTTTAGTTTTGATTTCCATCACATTTAGAGTTAGGAGTAGAAAAGAACTTTGCTAGGCAAAAATGAAACTCATATTAGTCTACATGGCGAAGTGTATGAACAAATTCGGGTCATAGTGCATAAAAGGGGCGAAAAATGGGGGCACACGGCCTGGCCATGTGTTTTCCCATGGCCTGGCCATGTGTTTTCCCACGGTCGTGCCCACTTGACCAGAGGCGTACATGGCCTGGCCGTGTGTTTTCACGCGGCCTGGCCGTGTGTTTTCACACGGCCATGGTGCGCGAGGTTAAAAGGGGTGAGCCGTGTGTTTTCACCTCATTTGTGTCGTGTGCTTCAAAAGTTCTTGCCTTAGCCGTGTGATTTCGCTTTCCCCTTCCTCTAGAAGCATTTCTAACCTCTAAAGAAGCCAAAAGGAGCAAGGATGAGGAGGACCAAGACCGTAGCATCTCGATTCGGTGCCTCGGAGTGACGAACAAGAAGAGTCGACGCTCCTCAAGCTCCGGAAGAGGGTAACGCCCTACCCCCTCTACTTTTTCGCAATAATGAACATAGAGATAGGTTCAATATGCTCTCTACTCGTAAACTTACTGCTACTAGGTACTTAGATGAGGATCTGCTAGCATCTTTAGGGTTGGTAGGTGATATGCAAACCCTATTTGCAAAAATGGGGTGGGATGAGATTATGGGAATAAGGCACCTAACCTACCCTAGGATAGTTTTGGAATTTTTTAGTTCTTTAGAGGCGGAATTTTTAACGGGTAGAGAGGGCGAGGAGGGTAGGATAACTTTTAGGCTTTTTAACATAGAGCATGAGTGGACCCTTCACCAATGGAACTCATGCTTTGGCTTACCAAGTGGGGGAGAGAGAAGAACCCCTATTGGGTTCAACTCTCGGGAATATTGGACCGAGTTGATGGGGGAGCATGCTTTTAACTCTTCTAGGGCCAAAGCGTCGCGCCTCCAAAACCCCGTCTTTCGATACCTTCACCGCGTCATGGCCAGTATTATATTTGGTCGTGGGGAGAGTGACGATGTAGTTAGAGCCAACGAGCTACTTTGCTTATGGGATATGCTACAAGAAAGAAGTAGCATCGATGTGGGATCCCACTTCATTAGACACTTAGTGAAGATGGGCAAAGCAGCATGCGGAGAGATCAATGTGGGAGGTCTACTTACCCACATTTATTATAGGATGGGGTACGACTACATAGCATTAGAGAGTATAGAGGGAAGCCCTAGGATCGACCTAGGAGTATGTATGGCCATGAAAATGATTGTAAGAGAAGGAGACTCCTTATGCTATGTAAGGAAAAAACTTACGGCCCTTAGGCTCCCCGACCCAGATCATACCACCATCGCTACACGCGCCAATTGGCGCTTAGACCTAATAGTGGAGTCCCCTCCACATGAGGGACCATCCACATCAGCGCCCATCTCTCCACCCTTGCATCACTCTCCCTCCAGTCCACACATGTATAGGAGCCCACCTAGTCCACGTCGACATGAGCCTACACTTGCACCACCATCTTTTTCTACTTTTGAGCAGGATGCAGGTACGTCGACATACGATTTCTCAGAGTTTCGATCGCGCCTCGACGACATTTACACTGAGCAGCAGACACAGGGGCAGCAATGGGAGGAGCAGAGCGCCTACTAGCAGGTAGAGTTCTAGGGATTTCGGGAGCATTTCCAACGTGCGGAGGAGTTCTACGATGAGGCCCGCATATACTTCTAGGAGGAGGCTGCTCGTCGCCAAGATGAGGCAGCTTACCGCAGGGATATGCGGCAGCATATGCACGCCCAACAGGCACAGTGGGCTAGGGAGGAGGAGCACCAAGCAGTGGTTGCATCCACCAGCTCTCAGATCGACCACATGTATATGTGGCATCAGCGACTCAGCAGCAGGTTCTCCCAGGATCCAGAGATGTCGAGGCTCCCAGACTTTCCACCTCGTCCACCATATTAGAGGTATATTTTTGTTTAAGTCGCGGGGGGAGGGGGAGAGACCCCAAAATATATTTTGTTTTGTTTCCTAGCAGTAGTTTCTTTTCTGGTATTTCCATTCATTTGTTCATGCATGCACGAGTTGTTTAGTTCCTTTCAGTACTTAATTTTTGGTGTCTATAAAATTACCTCAGTAGTATTTTTGAAAGTTGCTTGCATGAGTTGTTCCCATAGGTAGCTTAACTCCATTTATCTTGTGGTATTTTATTCTATGTGCTCTATTGAATGTTCTAGACTTGCACTAGTTAGCTCTGTTTTTGCACTCACATATGTTGAACATTCTAAAAAGGAGAATCTAGTACATACTTAGTTATGATTCACTTCAATAGTATAGTACTTTGGAATCCATAGGTGACTCTAGGTTTAGCATTTTAGTTACTGGAGATGCTCGGATTGTATAAGCCCATTCGGAAAAATCAAAATCCCTGTGAGCTGGAAAAAAAATAAAAAAATAAGGGAGAGAAAAAGAAATGAAAAAAAAGGATTGAGAGGGATAAAAAAATAGTT
The DNA here is from genome assembly GCA_025175895.1 of Wurfbainia villosa. Lineage (NCBI taxonomy): Eukaryota > Viridiplantae > Streptophyta > Magnoliopsida > Zingiberales > Zingiberaceae > Wurfbainia > Wurfbainia villosa. The sequence continues at coordinate 7,422,489 of CM046005.1, forward strand.
GTCATGGGTGGAAATGGCTATGTGTCCCTTTGAGACCGAGTTAGGTTATTGGAGAAACACCTCCCAATTTCTCTCAATACCAAGCACGCCTTTGAGACTTTATGCTAGATCTAGGAAATGACCCTTGCTTTGGGCAGGTAAGTGCCTAAGAGTCAGAAACCCTAGGAAAGCTATGGGGTGACGACTTAACTCACCATGGAATGAGCATCCCCTAAGAATGATTCACCTAGCACGAGCACAAGGAGCTAACTTAGTAAATTTTTAGAACATATCTGGTTTGCTTTGATTGCAAATACCACCTGATAAATTTAGTTAGCATGCTAATTATGGAACAATATCTTTTTAAAAAAAATTATGGCACTGAGGTTTTCTTGAGGACAAGCAAAGATTTAAGTCTGGGGGAAGTGATGTGAGCAAAACATATAGGGTTTTAGGAGTAGTTTTCGCTCACATCTTGTTACATTTTGCGTTAGTTTTATGCATATGTTACTCTATTCTTGCACGCATTGCCTATTTTCTGGTTTGGAGGTCTGCTCATTGTACTTTTGTGTGCAGGTTAGCTTTTCTAGTGATAAAGATGCATTTTCGAAGCAAAAGAAGGACTTTCACAGTTAGACGCGGAGTGGGACACAGCCAGGGCATGTGGATTCACATGGTTGTGTCCGATGGGCAAAGAACAGCACCCCAGGGCCGCACACGGCCTGGCCGTGTGGTGGCCCAATGGATTTGCATGACTAGGGCTTTTTCCAGATTTTGCAGCGATCCGAGGCGATGTCTATATAAGGATGGCTCCGCCCAAATCCTAGGGGGGAGGCATGATGGCTAAGATGGCATGTCGAAGCCCTAAAAAGCTTCGGTAACTCACAGCGGGGAGGAGGAACGCCGTCGGAGGTCCACAACTTGCAATACAATGCCGGAGAGAAGATCACGAAGCATTGTATATCTCTATTTCTGCACTTTATCTCTATTGTATTCAAACTTACAAATGTTTTGTGATTCTTCCTTCGTATTTATGGAGTAGTACTTTTGATTCTAGGATTAGGGAGTAGCTTGTGTACATAGACAATGTTGGTTCATATTAAATTCTGGCCATAAATTTAATTTGACAATTGGTAGTTGCTCTTTATTATATCTACGTGTATTTGGCTTTCTTTCCACTGTGCTTAGGCGATACGAGGTGGTGACAGCCCTCGCAATCTAGATTTAGGAGGTTTGATCAAGGAACCTAGGGGTAAACCTGACCTCTCGTAACTACGGGGAGAAGGGAGCGGTGGAATCGGAAATGGTCCACCGCAAGGATTGATTTGGCATCCTCATACCCTCTATCTCATATTTTTGGGCGAGGATAGCTCCCGGTGAATGCGATGGCTCTGCGGGAGGGTGTATGATGTCCCTTCTCCAAAACCGTAGGTAGACGTTTAGACGACGCCAATTGACAACATTGTTCTATGGTACACAAGTGAAACCGAAATCCTAGAATCGCCTTTTAAGACCCCAGCACACTCTTTTCCTCCTCCGTGTGACACCGCATAGAGTAGGGTCAACCGATCGTCCTCACCAACCGACTCTCTCTCAGAGATCACGTTCGAACAATCGTAACCACTTAGTGTATTGGTACTCGAATCCCAGTCCCTGTGGGATCGATAATCTTTATTACTTGACGACATCCGTGCACTTGCAGGCGTTGAGTGTGAGCGCACACTTTGAGTCTACGACGGTATCCGTCATGAGATTCGAGGTCGCGTCCATGCATGCGCATCACTAGGTTATCTACTCTTAGAGCATTGACTTCTATAGTACCCCTTTTGATGACATTTGAAGCAAATGATGTGATTCTTGCTCTTAATTATTGAGGCACTAACATTCTTGGTCATTGGCACGACTTGTGTCGTCTTCTTGACCCGTTTCAGACACTTACTCTTGTAATATCCTACTTCCCTACACTCAAAACACAATATTGTTGGTGCAACAATGCCCCAAGCATTTATATGTTTTGATGTTTGGATAATCATCTAAGTTAGGCAATGCTTTGTGATCTAATTGTGAACATGTTTAAGTGACAGGAAAATCCAAGTACGAAGACTTGGTAAAAGAAAAGTCCAAGTATGATCTTGGCAAAGAGAAGTCTAAGGAAAGGTCTTGGCAGCGTAAGTCCAAGCATGTAGTCTTGACGGCGTAAAGTCCAAGCGTACTTTGGCAAAGAGAAACCCAAGACATGACAAAACCGAAGGAAGCTCTTAGAAGCAAGTGCAAAGGATGAACAAGTCACGGACTCGGAGGGATCCTGGAGGCGCAAGGCTTAAGAAAGAGCTAGAAGGTTGAGTCTAGGTCTATGGAGTTAATTCAAGTATGAAATTATCATACTTGACAAGTATCAGTCGACTGATATATCGTATCACTCGACTGATCAGGTGTTCGACTGAGTCAGGATGAAAACTTGATGATCAGTCGACTGATCAAGTCGACATCGGGCACAGAAGGGGGTCTCACTCGATTTCTCGCCGTGATCACTTCATCAGTCGACTGATGGAGGGATCAGTCGACTGATGAGCCTACCGTTGGATGATGATGCCTGTGAATCCCATGAATTTGGGTAATCAGAAATCGTTAGTCGTGACGACAATCGACTGATGTACAGCATCAGTCGACTAATCGTGACCCAACAGGAAAAACAGCCCTCTCTCTATAAAAAGAGGGCTTGGGGTGCTTGAGGAGGCTAGTGCTTACATTCCAACCATACTCTCAAGATCTCACGTTTTTCCTAAGATTTCTAAGTGCTTTTAATTCCCCTCCTCTCTAATCTTCATCTTCATCTTTGTAAGAGTCTTGTAAGAAGAAAGTTTTTAGCGGAGAATTGCTTGGGTTGATCCACCTTAAGGATCACCGTGGAGTAGGAGCTTTATCTCCGAACCACGTAAATTTCCTTGTTAGCGATTGTATTTGCTTGCTTCTCAATTTTGTTTAGCTTCTTGTTTTTGCTTCCGCTAACCCTTTTGTAGAACTCGAAAAAGAGGCTATTCACCCCCCTCTAGCCTTCCAAGGATCCCCAACAAATATGATCTTTATTTTTAATCAAAGTGCTTGAGTTACCTAGGTCAGTGGTAGAAATCATAGTTGGTTCTTCATCTCTCTCGGAGGTTGAAGCTTACTCTTGATTTTGCTCTGGTGTGGAAATTCTCTCCTCCCCCTCAATCCTAGAGGTGGAGGCTTCCTCCAATTCTTCCACTTCTTCTACCGATCCGGATGTCAAACGTCTCTCGACCTCCAAATTCTCACTCTCTTGAGAGGATGAGCTTTTTTCCTCCTCCTTGGATTCTTCCTTATCCTCTCAAACCGGTCAAGGCTTCTCATGGAATCTTGCCAACTTGCTCCATAGCTTCTTGACATCCATGTAATCCCCTAGCTTGCACAAAATATCATTATGTATTAAATTTTCTAAAAATTTTGTTACCTCAATCTCGGTTTTGAATTTGTATTGTTGCTCCTTGGTCAATTTCTTGAATTTTAGGGCTCTCCCTTCTTGTCCATGGGAGGTTCAAATCCTTCCATGATGATGAACTAATTCTCTATGTCCATCATCAAGAATATCTCCATTCTCACCCTCCATGCTGAAAAGTCTTCTCGGTCGTATGGTGATGAATGTCGATGGCGTACCCCAATCCATCCTTAGGTAGCTCCATCTCCTCTAGCGCATTTTCTCCTTGGCGATTAGTCCGTAGAAGAGCTCCTAGCTCTGATACCACTTGTAGGACTCTTGGTGTTGCGCTAGAGAGCGGGGTGAATGGCGCATTCGTTCGTTCGCTTGGAATTCGATCGCTTTTATTCTTGTCTACAAAACTTATTAACGCAGCGAAATATAGAAATACAATATGAACACAGATACAAACTCACAAGCACAATCAACACAAGGAAATACGTGGTTTGGAACCTAGGGTTTCTACTCGACGGGATGAGCTCAAGTGAGCTCTAGTGATGCACACACCACTAATCAAATCTTTCCTTCTCAGTGACATACCGGAGGTGGAGAAACCTCGTACAATAGTCTTACAACAATAAGAATAAAGATACAAGTAATTACACTAAGAAAATGAATACAAGTAAAGAAAAATACTTTACAAATGTGAGTTTTGAATTCTTGATCTTTAGTTGCTTTTGGAATGCCTTGAAAGTCTGGAATTCAGCAGGAATTCCCCTTTAAATTACTCAAGAAACACTGCTAAAATCCTCCTCTTTGTGCTCCTTATAAAGCTGTAACTCGGGATGATTTTCACCTAGCAGTCGACTGCCACAAGACACAAGTCGACTGCCCCTATAGTCGTTGTCTCACAACTTCTTGATCCACACTGAAAAAACTCCAACAGATACACTAGCAGTCGACTGCCCTTACCAACAATTGACTACTAGCCTGACAGTCGACTGATCAGTTGGCTATCGAAGCTTCTATGCTCGTGTCCACCTTGAATAGTTGACTACCCTTCATGGCAGTCGACTGATGTAGAACAGTTTATTACTAAATCTAAACAGTCAACTGCTGGACCACAACAACAATGGAGCATTAGTTGACTCCAGCCAATCAACTGATTGTAACCCTAGTCGACTGATCCAAGTTGACTAGGTTGTCAAGTGTTAAACACTCAGTTAGTCGACTGATCCATAACCCCAGTCGACTAACACACCTCAAATATGAGGTTTAACACAAGTAAGATCTCTTCATACTTGATAGACCACCGTTATCCTAGATCTAAGCCTTCTAGTTACTTCCATCAGCCTCACGCCTATCGAATTCCTCCAAGTCATCCATGACTTGTTCATCCATACGCTAGTCTTCAGGTGCTTCCATTGGTTATTGTTATGCTAAGCAGGTCTACTTTGCCAAGATACATTTGGAATTACATTGCCAAGACACACGCTTGGACTTTATGCCGCCAAGACTACAGCTTGGACTTTATGCTGCCAATATCACACCCTTAGACTTCCCTTGCCAACTCCATGTTGGACTTTCCAATTGCCAAGACCCATGCTTGGACTTCCCAATTGCCAAGTACACAAGACTTGGACTTTCCATACCAAGTATACAAGACTTGGACTTTCCATGCCAAGTACACAAGACTTGGACTTTCCATGCCAAGTACACAAGACTTGGACTTTCCAATTGCCAAGTGTCCCACTTAGACTTCTCCATCATATGGTCAACCCCATGTCAACTATATAGTCAACCCATTGACAAACAATACCCATTGTTAAACATCAAAATACTACTCGAGTCAAACTCGAGTCCAATCAATCGTGACCTAGGACGATTGCACCCACACTCCTGACCCACTAGACTTCATGTTTGGTGTCTGGTTCTTCTGATCCAGACATGGGAGCCCCACTTCCTTCATTCGAGGTGCATGGCTTGACATGGACTATGGCTCTGATACCAATTATTAGTGCCTATAAGATTCATATATCTCTACAATGACATGATATTGTCCACTTTGGGCCTAAGCCCTCATGGTTTTATTTTTGGGTTTTATCCAAAAGGCCTCAACCAATGGAAATATTTTTTTATCTTATAAGCACATGATCTTTTCCATGTATTATCAATTTGGGACTTTGATTGTATTCCCAATACTCTCAATAAATGCTTGTTGACTTCTTAGCAGAGACCTCCGAACCTAAGACTAATGAGGTATGGAAGGTTTATGTTGACGACTCGATAATTAAACAGGGAAGCAGTGTGGGGATTCTTTTCGTCTCACCCAAGGAAGATGTAATTCAAATAGCTCTGCAGCTCAACTTTCATGCCTCAAATAATGAAGCGGAGTATGAAGCCTTGTTGGTTTCTCTTTAGGCAACCAAATAAGTTGGCATTTCAAAAATAATGTTTTACTAATATTATCAGTTGGTCTTGGAGCAATTAAAGGGGTCCTTCAAAATTAATAATGATCGACTCCGGCAATATGCAAAGCTCTATGAGAAAATGAAAGTAGAATTCCAGGAGCTTGCCCTTCAAAAAATTTCCTAAGATGAAAATCAAAGGGCTAATGAGTTAGCTCGGATGGTCAGTGCATTAACGACTTGGATAATAACTGGACCAATCACCGAGGTGCAGCTTATCACTCAAATATATCAGAGCACTCAAGGGCACTTGGCTAATTGGTGAAGTCCTTTAATCTCATATTTAAAAAATGGAGTTATGCCAGACAATCTAGTGGAGGCAAAACTTCTTAAGAAAAGAGGTGTGTGTTTTACCTTAATCAGAGATAGTTTATTTATGTGCGCATTATCATGTCCTTTGCTTAAGTGCCTCAGTCCTGAAGAGGTTGATTATGTAATTCATGAGATACTTGAAGGATGTTATGATAGTCACCTCAGATCGAGATCTCTAGCTCATAAAATCTTATTGGCCAGTTATTTTGGCTAACTCTTCGAAAGGACGTGACTCACTTTGTCAACACTTGTCTCAATTGTCAGAAACACCAAAATTTCTCCCATAGATCTCCTAAGGGCTTCGACGATATCATGTTTGTTTAACCAATGGGGTATGGACCTAGTCGGGCCTTTTCTTTTGGGACCTAACCAGAAGAAATTCCTCCTAGAGTGGTTGTCAACTATTTCTCCAAGTGGGTGGAAGTCGAGCCATTAGCTATATTTACGGAAGAGGTTGTGCTCCAGTTCCTCTAGAAGAATGTTATCTGTCAGTATGGTATTTCTCACAAGATTGTCTCTAATAATATGTGACAATTCCAAGGTCAAAGAATCCAGGAATGATGTCAATAGTTAGGAATTCAACAATCCTTTACCTCGGTCGTTCATCTTCAAAACAATGGACAATTTGAGGTTATTAATCGAGAATTGGTCCGAGGACTTAAAATTAAGCTTGATCATGTTGGAGGAAGTTGGGTCCAAGAATCGTCAAGTATTCTTTGGTATACTGAACAACTCCTAAAGAGAGTACGAGGTTGACACCTTTTCATTTAGTATATGGTTTAGAAGCGGTAGCCCCAGTGGAGATCGGCTTAGAATCACCTCGGATTGCTTCTTATAATGAATAAAATGTTGAGAAGAGTTTGACTGAGCTAGATCTGGTGAGTGAAACATGGTATAAAGCAGTAGTTTGGCTCATTTCTTTTCAACAGCATATTTTTCAACCTTACAGTAAGAAGGTCATCCCTCGCTCATTTAAAGTAGGCGATTTTGTATGGAAGAAAACATAGCCTGCAGGGGAGATCGAAAAACTTAAGACTAAGTAGGATGAACCTTATCTGATCCTTAAGAAGCTATGTTCAGGGGCTTATTACTTGAAAGACAAGGACGGGAAAGAGCTCATTCGGTCGTGGAATGCTTTTCATCTAAGGCCTTATCGTGTAAGAACTGATACATAGGTCAGTAATCATATATTTTTCCTTTAAAATAATAAAACTATTTTTTCTTTATCAATGTTTATTCTCTTTTTTTTGGATGAAAGGTAAATATATATCATCAAAGAAAAAAAGCACAATCATACAAAAGCCCGGGACACATGCTCATGTCATGTCTGACGAAGTGTCAGATCTGAGTTGTATCCGAGGGGGGGTGTACATGTAAAATACCACAGAAAAAAATTTAAAATTAATTAATTAATTAATTAATTTTTGGTTGGTGATGCTAGGTTAGAAATTTCTTAAACCTAATCTAGATATATCATATGGGTTAGTTAATGGAGCTTGGGGTTAAATTAACCTAGGTTTAATTGAGCTAGGGTTAAGGCTTATGGGGTCTTAAAACCCAACCCGTATACCCGAACCGCTCTCCCCCTTAATTCCCAGTCATGACTTCTCCACCCGTCGCCGACTCCAAGTCATCCTACATTCCTCCCTGCCGATTATTTTGTCGAGTGTTTCTCAGTCGCACTCATTGATTCTCAATCGCTCTCCTTACCACTTCACCGATCCTCTTCTTCTCTGGTTGCGACACCCAAAGTTTCTCTCTGCCTCTCATTTTCTCCTCCTCACCAGGCGATTTCTCTGCATCACCGACCTCTCCGACCTCTGTCATCCCAGAACTTGTTGGCATTCTCTACGCGAGTGGACGGTGGCGAGCGACATTCCCTCGGCAGTGCCACTGACGAGCCGGAGTAGTAAGGGTGCGAGCGACTGGAAACTTGCGTCGGCGACGGCTACACCTAGTTTCGCTCGGGGGGCGGCGAGTTCTGTCGGAAGCCAGGATTTTCTGTCGAAGCAAGGTAAGGCACTGTCCATTCCTCGTTTTCCCCTCGATCTCAGAAGGGATTCACTTGTGAACGAGCCTGCGGTGGTTTTCCTTCGCTGAGCTTGACCTATCAATTAGGGTAGTGGCGTTGTAGTTGGAATGTCCGGCGAACCAAGCAGATTAGGGAGAGATTCCGACTATCGGTAAGTTTGATCTCTCCTCCGTTTACCTTGCTGTTCATCTTCCTTGGCTGAGCCGATTTTTGGTTTGGGCAACAGTCTTGAGCAGTTGAATGGGGCTGCCAAGTTTAGGGAGTTGCTGCCAGTGAGGATCTAATTGCCAGTAAGCAAGTCATTTCCTTTTTGGTTCTGTATGTGTAGTTCAATTCCTTGTTGTATTGTTGTGGATAAGATTGATTTCTGATTATCCCAATGGACAACCTTGATTTTGAGTATTGTACAATGTTTCCTTTGAGTTATCTAGTTAACAATGGGAATGGTTAATGGAGGAGGTTGTGATTGTGGTTGGCTGACTGTGAACAGGTTGATGTGTGGTTGTTTATGGCTGTGAATCACGTCGTAAAGGGCTGTGGTGGATTGATGAAGGAAGGAGTATATTGATTATAGTTGGCGGTGTTGTTGAATTGGCCTTGGATGATTAGGGGTTTCCTAATCCGTATTCGATAAAAAGGATGCGACTATAGGATCAAGATAGTAGTAAATAATAAGTTGTCATGTGCTTGAACTTAATGCATATTATGGGTTGTGCAGGACGTGGATACGAGACAGGATCGCAGACGTGAGGACTCTAGTACTACGAGCACTTACAGCAGGTGGGAAATTTCCTACCTGGTCAAGTAGATGTAATGTCTTTCATATTTAGTCATAGATATGAGCATGTTAGGTGTTCATATTATCTTAACCCTGCTCTGATTATCGTATGCTTGATACTTATCGTTGGATATATTTATGCTCAATTGTTGATATCACACATTCCTTATCATGATTTAGGAATTACAGATGTGATGTAAGTAAATCTAAATGTATAGTAGGGTGTAGATGTTAGAGTACGGATGATGACCTAATTTGTAAATTGAGGAAAAGGTCATCTGTGGATAGGTAATGCCCTAAATGTAGGACTTATTCCATACCTGTATGTTGCACACTTATTTACCAACCACATGTTGTGTAAATGGTCAGGTGAGTCGTGGATAGTGTGTCTCTATGGACCGGTGGTCCTAGCTTGCCATGATCAGTTGAGTACGACTCTCTACAGGATAGAGAGTGTACTGATCAAATGGGCATGACTCTCTGTTAAACAGAAAGTCTGTGGTAGATGTCTGTATGTGATACAACACCTTCATGTCATTGCATGCATACTGACGACATCGTCTCCCCTTGGGGTAGAAAGAGAGTCGTCAGTCATCCTGCCTCCCAGGTTACTCTCAGAGGAGTAACTAGTGTGAGGGTTGAGCATTTGTTGTGCCCACTCTACCATTATAGACGATGGTAGTTGGAGTTGCGTACAGTTGTCCTGGGTGCATGACACTCGACCACTCATTGGTAGTGTCAGTCGGAGTGGCCAGTAGCAGAGACCCCTATTGCATAGCGAGCTCTTTACGCTCATATATTACTTGATCATACTGCCCACTCGGCCACTCTATAGTAGTGGTTGGTGTGAGTTGGGACAGTTGTCATGTCGCGCCACCTAGGCCACACTGGGGTCATGGTAGCGAGTAGGGGTGAGCAGGCATGACCATGCATGTTCCATTGTCGTATCATACGGTGGTTTTGCATATGGTTATATATATATACATACATACATGGTTGTATATATATATATATATATATATATAGAAGGATGATAGTGATTAGTATACATACAGATACAGTCTATATGTATACTCACTTTGATTATGCATTTGTATGTACTATGCTTGTTGCATTTGTTTGTACATATTCATACATGCTATTGCATTTTCTGTATGGTAGTAGGCCGGTACTTGTATACCTGTTCGTTATTCACTGTGATACCCTCGACCCATATCAGGAGGTAGTGTGAGTTAGTATTATTCTTTATACCTTATGTTGTGGATATATGCCCAAGTTGGATGAGGATAGAGTAGCTGACTGTCAGGTATGTCAGCATCATTTGTTGTTCAGTTTATTTAGTGTATGCATGCATGTATACTTGTTATGCTGATGTATACTTGTTGTACGAGTAGATTAAACTGTTGAATGACATGTAATATTGATACATATATTTACATGTTCTATCTTATTACCTGTTGAGTTTTACTCAAAACCACAGACCCTGGGTTTTTCTGTCGCCCAGATAACAGGAAGAAGTCTTCGTGATGACTTGGAGCTACACCAGTGATCCATTCCATCTCTGCTTTTCTGAGTCTCCCGAGGATTTGTGTTTACGTTATGGATTTTGTTCTATGTCATGGACTCTAGTTTATGTATGGATTTCGTCTTTATGTTGTTGACTTTGTTTTTTGTCGATGCTTTATGTACGGTTTTAGTACTGTAGACTTGTCAGGTGGTGTACACCTGTATGTTTTGGTATATTTGTTGTGGGTATGTGGTTTCTGTTTCCGCTGTGGTTGTTATGTTATATTATGTTATTGTTGTGGGTCTACGGGCCTTGTATTAACCCGAAATGTTGCCACATACAGGGGAGATGTCGTTCGTTTGATTTTCGGCACGGCATACTCTCGGGGCGTGACAACTTTATTGGTATCAGACCCGAAGGTTCTGTGATGTCATACAATGATTTTGGTTTTGAGTCTTGGATTCTCGGGAGTCGGTATATTTTTTGGATTTGGTTTTTGTGAGATGGGATTGATAGAGGCATAAGCTCCAGGCAGTACGAAGTGAGTATTTCTGATAACTCATATTTCAGATAGTTACTTATCTAAATTTGTTTAACATGTGTATACAGTCAAAGTTATGGCACCTATGCAGACTCGTAGTAAAGGTCGTCTATCAAGGCGATCCATCGAGGTTGAGGGACAGGAGGCTACTGCTACTAAGCCCGTTATTCGGGAACTACCTCAGCTTACCCCTATTGGTGATTCGGAGCCTCAGAATCTGGATGTACCACTGACTATGCCAGAGCCTGCAGAGTCCAGTTGGCTCAATGATAAGGCATGGATACTCGTGTTAGCACGTTCGGCCATGGAAAAGTTCACCTTGTTCCGAGGGAAGTCCGACCCATGGATTGCCCGATCTTGGCTGGAAAATATGGAAGATACCATCGAGTACATGAACTGTACAGATATGGAGAAGGTGGGCCTTGCTGCATATCATCTCAGAGATCAGGTTGTTACTTGGTGGAAACTGCAAAAGACTCTACTCGGGGAGCGTGGGATTTCTTGGGCCATCTTTCGAGACACTTTCTAGAGACAGTACTTTCCTTCGGCATTTTCTACAGCTCATCGTTAGGAATTTCTTAGCCTGAAGCAAGGTGATCGTTCCATCATGGAGTACAACGCAGAGTTTACCAGACTTTTAGAGTTTTGCTTTCATCTAGTAGCACAGGATGCAGACCGGATGTACCAGTTCACACAGGGTCTTGCTATTTATATACGGAGCCAGATGTCAGGATCTAGCATTACCTCATACAGGGAGGCATTGGACCGCGCCCTCTTCATCGAGATGACTTCCCAAAAAATTTCCAAGGAGAAGGATATCAAGAAGCAGATGACTAAGGGCAAGCAGTAGAACCAGGGTTCACCTCAGGGGACTCAGAAGAAAGAGGAGCAAAAAGGAACTATGCGAGGTGCTATAGAAGGGTCAGCTAGATCACAGAAGGGGAAACGTCCAGCATCAGAGTATTCTGGAGGGTCTAAGGGTAGCCATAAGGGCCGAAGTAGGAATTGATGTTATAAATGTAGATCTGAAAGCCACAGAGTATCAGAGTGTCCTTTGGAGTAGCCGGTTTGCTATTATTGCAAACAACCGGGTCATACTAGTCGTTATTGTACACTGAAAGCACAGTTGGAGTTTTTTGATAACTCCAACAAGGGGAAGAAGTCTAACCAGCAGCGACAGCAAAGGACAGCACCGCGGACTCAGACATATGGATAAAGATAGTCAGTACCTCCACCAGCACAGTTGTACCAGATGCAGGGGTGTGCCCCTACAGTGATGCCGACAGCGATCTAGTATCCTGCATCTCCGGTGATCTACTACCCAGGAGTATCTGCACCACAATAGTTCTTACCAGCCAACCCTCAGGGATATCTTATGCCTGCACCAGTGACTCAGCCTCCGGTACCACAGAGCCAGATCCAGCCGGAGTGGAGGAACACTACTTCTTCGTCGGGATGCAACCGACGAATATCGAGACTGGACGAGTTTTTGCCGTCACCAGAGATGAGGCACAGCAGGCTGAGGGATCAGTCATACACGGTATGGTTTCATTTTATTCTATATATGCTGATACTTTTATTGATACCGGTAGTTCCCATTCATTCATATCTAGAGTATTTCTAGGTAGAGTTGGAAGAATCCCAATGGTTCGTTCTTGTGGGTTAGCAGTATCCTTGCCATCAGGAGAGGTGCTAACTAGCCACCAAGAAATCAAGGGTTACCCATTAGATTTTGACGAGCATATCCTTACAGTGGACCTCCAAGTGTTGGAAATGATAGAGTTCGATATTATTCTCGGTATGGATTGACTAGCCGCTTATCACGCTACAGTGGATTGTAGAGCAAGGGTGGTGACATTCCGACCACCAGATCAACCAGCTTGGGAATTTGTTGGTACTAGATATGATGGATTATCTATTATATCGGTTTTACATGCTCAGAAGCTATTGGCCCAGGGTTGTCAGGGTTATTTATTATCTCTAGTCAAAGTTGAGAACGAAGGACTACCACCCCTCTCTAATGTACGAGTAGTCTGGGAGTATCCAGCCGTATTTCCAGAAGGACTTCCAGGCTTGCCACCTCCTAGGCCAGTGGAATTTGTGATAGAGGTGATTCCAGGAACTGTGCCTATATCGAAACCTCCTTATCGGATGGCACCGAAAGAGATGAATGAACTTAAAGTTCAACTGCAGGAGTTGCTGGATAATGGATTCATCCGACCTAGTGTTTCACCATGGGGAGCACCGGTACTCTTTGTCAAAAAGAAGGATGGATCGTTGCGGTTATGTATTGACTATCGGCAATTGAATGCAATCACAGTTAAGAACAAATATCCACTACCAAGGATAGAAGATTTGTTCGATCAGCTAAAGGATACATGTGTGTATTCTAAAATTGATCTGCGCTCAAGATATCATCAGCTTCAGATAAGAGATAAGGATGTTCAGAAAATAGCTTTCCGCACTCGTTATGGGCATTACGAGTTTCTAGTGATGTCGTTCGGTCTCACGAATACCCCAGCTGCATTTATGGACTTAATGAACTAGGTATTCCTGAGGTATATAGATCAGATCGTGATAGTATTCATCGATGATATATTGATTTATTCTCGATCCGAGGAGCATGAACAACATCTGCGGATAGTATTGGAGACATTGCTACGGGAGCAGTTGTATGCCAAATTTAGCAAGTGTGCATTCTGGTTATCCTCAGTGGGTTTTCTTGGATATGTGGTGTCCAACAAAGGTATTTCTGTAGATCCCCAGAAGATTGAGGCGATTACCAGTTGGGACCAGCCAAAATCAGTTTAGGAGGTCCGTAGTTTCCTTGGTCTGGCCGGTATTATCGGAGATTCGTGGAGGGATTCTCGAGTATCGCCATACCACTCACTTGCCTGACTCGAAAAGGGGTCAAGTTCACTTGGTCAAAGGCTTGTGAAACTAGCTTCCAGGAGCTTAAGTGACGGCTAGTTTCTGCACCAATCTTAATGATTCCTTCTGGTGTTGATGGGATGGTTCTCTATACGAATGCTTCCATCCAAGGGTTGGGTGCAGTTCTGATGCAGTCCAACCATGTGGTATCTTATGCCTCCCGTCAACTAAAAGATCACGAAGGAAATTATCCAATGCACGATCTGGAGTTAGCCGCCATTATTTTCACATTGAAGATAAGGAGGCACTACTTGTATGGGATTACCTTTGAGATCTACACAAACCATAAAAGTCTGAAGTATCTGTTCACACAGAAAGAGCTGAATCTGAGACAGAGACGGTGGATGGAATATCTGAAGGATTACAACTGCACCATCCAGTATCATCCGGGAAAGGCTAATGTGGTAGCAGATGCGCACAGAAGTCTCGTGGGAGTTCGCCACTATCCGATGCCAGCATCGACCGTTCGACAGCTTCACAAACATCCCGAGGGATATTGGTATCTATGGTTGCCCATTCCGCTATTCGCCGAGAGATCAAGGAAGCACGCAAGTCGTGATCAAGATCCAGCTTCGAAAGCAAAGACGACAGACTCGTAACGGCCACGGATTTCTGCGACGCAGAATGGTGGTGTACTTCATTTCTGAGGATGACTATGTGTCCCGGACACACACCCAGTTAAGGAAGAATTGCTACAGGAAGCACATCAGTCGAGATTTGCTATACATCCTGGTGGTACTCGGATGTACCGAGATTTGAAGCATTTATACTGGTGGAACGGTATGAAACGGGATATTGCAAATTTTGTTGCACGATGTCTAGTATGCCAGCAAGTGAAGGTTGAACATCAAAAACCTGTTGGCTTACTTTAGGAAATTCCGATCCCGGAATGGAAGTGGGAAAATATCACGATGGACTTGTTACGGTATTACCCAGAACTCATAAAGGACATGATGTGATTTGGGTGATCGTAGATCGGTTGACCAAATCAGCTCACTTCCTTTCGATTTGTGAGGCAGACTCATTGGATCATCTAGCGGAATTGTACTGCCGAGAGATCATCAGATTGCATGGTGTACCATTGAGTATCATATCTGATAGAGATCCGCGATTTACTTCGCGATTCTGGCAGAGTTTGCAGCAGGCCATGGGCACAGATCTTTGACTCAGTACAGCCTTTCATCCGCAGACAGACGGACAGTCCGAACATACCATTCAGACTCTAGAGGATCTATTGAGATCTTGTGTCATGGATTTCGGTGGCAGTTGGGAGGATCACATTACTTTAGTGGAGTTTGCCTACAACAACAGCTACCACTCTTCTATCCAGATGGCTCCTTTCGAGGCATTATACGGCAGACCCTGCAAATCTCCTGTGTTATGGGAGAAAGTTGGGGAACGACAGATATTGGGGCCTCAGAGTATCCAGCATGATGCGGAGTTGGTACGAGTCATCAGACAACGATTATCATAGGCACAGGATAGGCAGAAGAGTTATGCGGACCGGAGGTGAAGGCCTCTGGAATTCTCAGTCAGGGACCATGTATTCCTACGAGTGTCACCCACCAAAGGAGTCAAGAGATTTGGGTTAAAAGGAAAATTAGCTCCACGCTACATTGGTCCATTTGAGATATTAGAGCGGAACGGAGGTGTAGCTTATCGGTTGGCCTTACCTCCGACACTAGCGGGTGTTCACAATGTATTCCATGTATCTATGCTGCGGAAATACATGTCGCGGTCTGACCATGTTATGAAAGAGGTTCCGATACCACTCCAGGTGAATGCGACTTACGAGGAGACTCCAGTGTGGATTCTGGGTCACAAGGAGCGGCAGTTGCGGAACAAAACCATCCGACTCGTAAAAGTGGGATGACAACATCATACGGATGAGGAGGCTACATGGGAGTTGGAAGATACTATTCGAGCTCGATACCCTCATTTGTTTACCTGAGGTATGTGGTTATTTCAGAATATGCTTGAATTAATTTTTGTATTTAAGTATGAAATTTGGGGACCAAATTTTAATAAGTGGGGGAGAATGTAAAATACCACAGAAAAAAAAATTATAATTAATTAATTAATAAATTAATTTTTGGTTGGTGATTCTGGGTTAAAAATTTCTTAAACCTAATCTAGATATATCATATGGGTTAGTTAATGGAGCTTGGGGTTAAATTAACCTAGGTTTAATTGAGCTAGGGTTAAGGCTTATGGGGTCTTAAAACCCAACCCGTATACCCGAATCGCTCTCCCCCTTAATTCCCAGCCACGACTTCTCCACCCGTCGCCGACTCCACGCCATCCTACATTCCTCCTTGTCGATTATTTTGCCGAGCGTTTCTTAGCCGCACTCATTGATTCTCAGCTGCTCTCCTTACCACTTCACCGATCCTCTTCTTCTCTGGTTGCGACGCCCAAAGTTTCTCTCTGCCTCTCATTTTCTCCTCCTCACTAGGTGATTTCTCTACATCACCAACCTCTCTGACCTCTGCTATCCCAGAACTTGTCGACTTTCTCTACACGAGTGGACGTCGGTGAGTGACGTTCCCTCACCAGTGCCACTGACGAGCCAGAGGAGTAAGGGTGTGTGCGACTGGAAACTTGCGTCGGCGATGGCTACACAAAGTTCCGTTCGGGGGGGGGGGGGGGCAAGTTATGTCGGAAGCCAGGATTTTCTGCCTAAGCATGGTAAGGCACAGTCCATTCCTTGTTTTTCCCTCGATCTAAGAAGGGATTCACTTATGAATGAATGTCTGCGGTGGTTTTCCTTCGCTGAGCTTGACCAGTCAATTAGGGCAGAGACGTGGTAGTTGGAGTGTCCAATGAACCAAGAAGATTAGGGGGAGATTCTGACTGTCAGTATGTTTGATCTCTCCTCTGTTTACCTTGCTGTTCATCTTCCTTGGCTGAGCCAATTTATGGTTTGGGCAGCGATCTCGAGCAGTTGAATGAGGCTGCCAAGTTTGGGGAGTTGCTGCCGGTGAGGATCTAATTGCCAGTAAGCAAGTCATTTCCTTTTTGGTTCTGTCCGTGCAGTTCAATTCCTTGTTGTATTGCTATGGATAAGATTGATTTCTGATTATCCTAATGGACAACCTTGATTTTGAGTATCGTACAATGTTTCCTTTGAGTTATCTAGTTAACAATGGGAATGGTTAATGGAGGAGGCTGTGATTGTGGTTGGCCGACTGTGAACAGGTTGATGTGTGGTTGTTTATGGCTGTGAATCACGTCGTAAAGGGATGTGGTGGATTGATGAAGGAAGGAGTATATTGATTATATTTGGCGGTGTTGTTGAATTGGCCTTGGATGATTGGGGGTTTCCTAATCCATATTCGATATAAAGGATGTGACTATAGGAGCAAGATAGTAGTAAATAATATGTTGTCATGTGCTTGAACTTAATGCATATTATGGTTTGTGCAGGACGTGGATACGAGGAAAGACCGCTTACATGAGGACTCTAGTACTATGAGCACTTACAGCATGTGGGTAATTTCCTACCTGGTCAGGTAGATGTAATGGTTTTCATATTTAGTCGTAGATATGAGCATGATAGGTGTTCATATTATCTTGACCCCGCTCTGATTATCGTATGCTTGATACTTATCGTTGGATATATTTATGCTCAATTGTTGATATCACACATTCCCAATCATGATTTAGGAATTACATATGTGATGTAAGTAGGTATAAATGTATAGTAGGGTGTAGATGTTAGAGTACGGATGACGACCTAATTTGTAAATTGGGGAAAAGGTCATCCGTGGGTAGGTAATGCCCTAAATGTAGGACTTATTTCATTCCTGTATGTTGCACACTTATTTACCAACCACGTGTTGTGTAAATGGTCAGGTGAGTCGTGGATAGTGTGTCACTACAGACCGGTGGTCCTAGCTTGCCATGATCAGTTGAGTATGACTCTCTACAGGATAGAGAGTGTACTGATCAAATGGGCGTGACTCTCTGTTGAACAGAGAGTCTGTGGTAGATGTCTGTATGTGAGACAACACCTTCATGTTATTGCATGATTACTGACGACATCGTCTCCCCTTGGGGTAGAGAGAGAGTCGTCAGTCATCCTGCCTCCCAGGTTACTCTCAAAGGAGTAACTGGTGTAAGGGTTAAGCATTTGTTGTGTCGCACTCTACCATTATAAATGATGGTAGTTGGAGTTGCATGCAGTTGTCCTGGGTACGTGGCACTCGACCACTCATTGGTAGTGTCAGTCGGAGTGGCCAACAGCAGGGACCCCCGTTGCGTAGCGACCTCTTTACGCTCATATGCTTCTTGTTCATACTGCCCACTCGACCACTCTATAGCAGTGGTTGGTGTGAGTTGGGACAGTTGTCATGTCGTGCCACCTAGGCCACACTGGGGTCGTGGCAACGAGTAGGGTGAGCAGGCATGACCATGCATGCTGCATTGTCGTATCATACGGTGGTTTTACATATGGTTATATATATATATACATACATGTTTGTATATATATATATATACATGGATGATGGTGATTAGTATACATACAGATACAGTCTATATGTATACTCACTTTGATGATGCATTTGTATGTACTATGCTTGTTGCATTTGTTTGTACATATTCATACATGCTATAGCATTTTCTGTATGGTAGTAGGTCGGTACTTGTATACCTGTTGGTTATTCACTGTGATACCCTCGACCCATATTAGGAGGTAGTGTGAGTTAGTACTATTCTTTATACCTTATGTTGTGGATATATGCCCAGGTTGGATGAGGATAGAGTAGCTGACTTTCAGGTATGTCAGCATCGTTTGTTGTTAAGTTTATTTAGTGTATGCATGCATGTATACTTGTTATGCTGATGTATACCTATTGTACGAGTAGACTAAACTGTTGAATGACATGTAATATTGATACATATATTTACATGTTCTATCTTATTACCTGCTGAGTTTTGTTAGGGCAATCTCTTGCCGTGATATGGTTTTGATGTGTGTGGCAAAGGGTTTAAGTTATTTTGTTAGTGTGATTTGATATGTGCGTTGGAGTCTTGCAGGACTTAGTAATTCGCACATGGAGCCTAGGCAAGTTTCACATCTCATGACTCGGTCCTTGAGTCGGTGAAGGATAGCTTTGCGGAAGTCGTGCGCTTGGAGCATCCGAGGGACTGTCAGACGAGGATCTTGGAGTGAAGCCGGAGGAAGTAGACTTCGAGGCAAGAGACGCGAAGGAGCATTGCAGAGTCATGCGCCTGATGCTGCCGAGGGACGTGGCCGCGGACGAAGATAACTTCGAAGGCGAGGGACTCCAAGAGATGAGAGCGAATGTAACCCGGGAAGGGGTAGTAGCTATTAGGTGAAACTTGGCCATTTGGCTAAGTGTCGGATAGCCGATCGCTATGAAATGGCAATGATCGGAGTCGAACGTGAGTTCGACCGTTGTTTTGGGGGCCGCAATGATCGTCATATGGGGCTGGGCGATCGAAAGACATCATCGGCCGACCATCAAGGCGCAAATGATCGCGTAAAGGGTTTAGTCACAGTAATCGCCAGCCGATCGGGCCGATTACGGAGGTAGCAATGATCGATGGGTTCCATCAGTCGACTGCCAAGTGTTCCGTTGGACTACAACGATCGGGATATGACGTGTTCGGAGGCCGTTGTAGTGGCAGCAGTCGACTGCCAAGGGCAGCAGTCGACTGGTGGCGGCCAACGGGAAGAAAAGCTTCCTCTCTATAAAAAGAGAGGGTGTGGAGCTTTGAGGGGCTAATGCTTATGCTCTAAGTGATCTTCCAAGTGCCCCACAAGCTTTAAACTCTTCTTACTTGTTTTTACTTCATTCTTATTGTAAGAAGAGTGATCTTGATTGTAAAGGTTACCTCCACCTAGCTTGGTGCAAAGGAGAGACCATTAGTGGATTGGTTTTGGCAGAGTGATTCACTGAGGACGAATCAGGGACCGTGGATTAGCGGCGTAGCCGTGAACCACATTATACTATCGTGTTAGCGTTTGTTTTATTATTATTTCCTTTTGCTTGTCTTTTTTGTTTCCGTTGCGCTAATCTTTTGTAGACGAGCAAAATCCACCATCCAAGTAAAGAGGGCTATTCACTCCCCTCTAGCCGGCCATTCGATCCCCTACAAGTGGTATCAGAGCCAAGGAAAGCTTGTCGAGGACTAACTGCCACAACAAGAATATTAAAAAGATGGCCAGCTCCAATATTCACCCACTGAAATTCGAAGGAGAATTCGCTTGGTGGAAGAAGCGAATGGAGGTATTTTTCGAAACAGATTTTGATATTATGATTACAATGGAATCCGGTTTCGTTTTGCCTAGGGATGAAGAAGGGAAGCCAATAGAGAAGTCAAGGTGGACCAAGAGGCAAAGAGAGGAGCACCTTGCAAACTCAAAAGCCAAGCACCATCTATACAATGTGCTTCCTCAACAAGAAATAAATAGAATTGGAGAATGCCTAAGTGTCAAGGAGATGTGGGAGAAGCTAGTAGAGCTTCATGAAGGTACCTCGGAGGCTAAACTTGCAAGAAGAGATCTCCTCCGCTCCCAACTATCCAACATAAAATTAGAAAAAGGAGAAAAGGTAACTTCATTACATTCTAGGTTTAAAGAGATTTTAATTGGGCTAACAAGTGCAGGAGAAAAGCTCTCCAATCGGGATATGGTAATAAAGGCCATAGATGCTTTTCCCCGATCATCCAAGTGGAGTTCAATGGTGGACTCATTCTATATCTCAAAGAATCTAGAGGTAAGTACTCTAGATGAATTTTTCTCCACTATGGAATTGCATGAATCTAGGCTTGAAGGAATAATAGAAGAGCAATGAATTCAACCTTCAAGAGGAGTAGCATTTTTGGCAAACAAGGGGAAGAAGAAGATTGAGATCCCCTCCTCCTCTGATGATGAAGCATCCTCCTCCTCCTCCATGGATAGCACGGAAGAAGCCTATATGGTAAGGAGGGTAAGGTGTGCATTAAAAGGTTTTATATTTAACAAATCAAATGATAGGAGTAGAAGGCAAAGGGGGGAGATCATTTGTTACAATTGCCAAAGAGAGGGGCACATAAGGGACAATTGTCCCCTCTTGAACAAAAGCAAGGAGGAGAAGAGAAAGAAGGAAGAAAAGAAGAAGAAAAAGGGGAGCAAGAAGAAAAAGGAAGAGGAGAAGAAAACAAAGGAAAAGGGAAAGGCCAAGGCATTCAAAGCAAAGACATGGGATGACCCTTCCTCCTCCTCTTCATCATCATCCGAGGAAGAAAACGCATTTGTCACCAACTTAGCATTGATGGCATTTGATGACTTGGATTGCTCCTCCACCGAAAATGAAGAATCAAGCTCAAGTGGAGAGATCTCAAGTGAAGGGGGAGCCTCCTCTACATCCTCATCCGAAGAAGAAGAAGAGGACATGGAAACTATGGTAACTAATCTTTCACCTAGTAAAATAGTTTCTATGATTTCTAGATTAACTAGGGATTTATTTAGAGCAAAGAAGAAAAATAAGAGCATGCTAGATCAAATTAAGGATCTAGAAGAAAAATTAGAAAAAGCATGCTTAAATGAAAATGAAAATATTTCTTCTTGTCATGATGATGCATGTTCACATGAATATATGCCATTAGATGTTAATGATGCATGCATAGAGGAAAATAGGGCTTTAAGAGAGAAAGCAGATTATCTAACCAAAGCCCTAGAAAAATTCACTATTGGCTCAAATACATTGAACATGATAATTGGGAGCCAAAGAGCTAGCTTTAACAAGAAAGGCCTAGGATATAAAGAAAAGAAAAATGAAAAGGCCTATAAATGCCTAATTGCTAGGGGACAAGATAAGAAGAAGGCAATAGCTAGAAAATGGATTCCTAAAGAATTTCTAGTGAACCCCATAGGCAAGAATTTGTATTGGGTTCCAAAATCCATCCTTAAGGGTTAGAAAAACCCTAGGGTAGTCAACCATATGGACTTGACCTATATCATATTTTGGTTGACTTAGGATGGCAGGACAACATTTTTAAAATAGTGTTAGATGATGATAATGTGCCTATAAATAGATAATAATGCTTAAATCATGATAATTAATGAAATTGTTATGTATATTTGCAATCATGATTTATGACTTTGATATTTGGCACATAATCATGAGAAATAGAGTTTAAATCATGCTTTAGGTGATATTTGCTTATTATCATGATGTAATACCTAATGCATGATTATAAATTGATGAACACATTTGTTTCATGATCATAATGTGAAATTAAGTCATATATGTCTTTATGATCATGTAGATTGTTAGGTTGATACTTAACCTTGATAGAATTGTATGAATATAATGGTTAAGTATATACAAATACCTCTAGGATGCATCTAACACTCACAATAGGCTACCTTTGATTGAAAACTTAGCATGAGTGAGATGTTAGGATGATACAAATGCCCACTAGTGCCTATGGCATTTAGATGGTCATTTAAGGTATCAAAATAGCAATAATAGACCAATCATGGGGAAGGCTTATGTTTAATTCATAGACATATTGCCTAAAGATCATGGTTGGATATTTCACATGTTTTCAAATCAATGTCTTACACTAAAATCTATGTATTCATGTTTTGAAACAATTGGATGCAAAACTAGGTAGTAAACTTGATACTAGAATGATCAAAAACCTAGTGGTTTTTAAAGATTTTGGATTTTTGGCAAAAACAAGAAAATCAAATGATTTTTCATGAAAAACTATTTTTCAGTGATAGATATACTTAAGAGAAATATGTTCTCCAAATTTCGTGATTTTTCGAATTTTTTGGAATTTTTAATGCATTTCTGAAATCAGAATTTCGGATTTCTTTGTGCCAGTCGACTGCCATTCTGATAGTAGTCGACTGGTGCCCTGAAAATCAGAACAGTAAAGGCTGAATTCAGATTTTAAAGCAATTTTTGGTACTTTCTTTCTATTAGACTTGATGCCATGAGTTTACAACTTAAGTATTAATCTTTTTTTATGGTGTCAAAGGGGGAGAAATAATTGTGTTTAAGTAAATTATGATAGGGGGAGAAATATGTATAGGAGTTTCATGGATTAAGGGGGAGTTGCATGTTGCTATATCATGTTTATGTTTACATGCTTTCTTACCTTATAAATTTCTATCAAATGTTTTTACCTAACTTAAACGGATTGTCACACATCAAAAAGGGGGAGATTGTTAGGGCAATCTCTTATCGTGATATGGTTTTGATGTGTGTGGCAAATGGTTTAAGTTAGGTTGTTAGTGTGATTTGATATGTGCGTTGGAGTCTTGCAGGACTTAGTAATTCGCACATGGAGCGTAGGCGAGTTTCACATCTCATGACTCGGTCCTTGAGTCGGTGAAGGATAGCTTTGCGGAAGACGTGAGCTTGGAGCATCCGAGGGACTGCCGGATGAGGAGCTTGGAGTGAAGCCGGAGGAAGTAGACTTCGAGGCAAGAAACGCGAAGGAGCATTGCAGAGTCGTGCGCCTGATGTTGCCGAGGGACGTGGATGCGGACGAAGATAACTTCGAAGGCGAGGGACTCCGAGAGATGAGAGCGAATGTAACCCGAGAAGGGGTAGTAGCTCTTAGGTGAAACTTGGCCATTTTGCTAAGTGTCGGATGGGATTTCCCGACACCAGTCGACTGCCATGAAATGGCAGTCGACTGCTCTGAGTCGAACGTAGTTCGACTAGTATTCGACTGGTTGTTTTGGGGCGCAATGATCGCATATGGGCGATCGAAGACCATCGATCGACTCATCAAGGCAACAAATCGGGTAGAAAGGGTTTAGCCATTCTCGCCAGAGCCGTCAAGGCGATCGACTACGGAGTAGCGATGATCGATGGGTTCCATCAGTCGACTGCCAAGTGTTCCGTTGGACTACAACGGTCGGGATCTGACGTGTTCGGAGGTCATTGTAGTGGTAGCAGTCGACTGCCAAGTGCAGAAGTCGACTGGTGGCGGCCAACGGGAAGAAAAGCTTCCTCTCTAAAAAAGAGAGGGTGTGGAGCTTTGAGGGGCTAATGCTTATGCTCTAAGTGATCTTCCAAGTGCCCCACAAGCTTTAAACTCTTCTTACTTGTTTTTACTTCATTCTTATTGTAAGAAGAGTGATCTTGATTGTAAAGGTTACCTCCACCTAGCTTGGTGCAAAGGAGAGACCATTAGTGGATTGGTTTTGGCGGAGTGATTCACTGAGGACGAATCAGGGACCATGGATTAGCGGCGTAGCCGTGAACCACGTTATACTATCGTGTTAGCGTTTGTTTTATTGTTATTTCCTTTTGCTTGTCTTTGTTGTTTCCGTTGCGCTAATCTTTTGTAGACGAGCAAAATCCACCATCCAAGTAAAGAGGGCTATTCACCCCCTCTAGCCGACCGTTCGATCCCCTACAAGTGGTATCAGAGCCAAGGAAAGCTTGTCGAGGACTAACTGCCACAACAAGCATATTGAAAAGATGACCAGCTCCAATATTCACCCACCGAAATTCGAAGGAGAATTCGCTTGGTGGAAGAAGCGAATGGAGGTATTTTTTGAAACAGATTTTGATATTATGATTACAATGGAATCCGGTTTTGTTTTGCCTAGGGATGAAGAAGGGAAGCCAATAGAGAAGTCAAGGTGGACCAAGAGGCAAAGAGAGGAGCACCTTGCAAACTCAAAAGCCAAGCATCATCTATACAATGTGCTTCCTCAATAAGAAATAAATAGAATTAGAGAATGCCTAAGTGTCAAGGAGATGTGGGAGAAGCTAGTAGAGCTTCATGAAGGTACCTCGGAGGCTAAACTTGCAAGAAGAGATCTCCTCCGCTCCCAACTATCCAACATAAAATTAGAAAAGGGAGAAAAGGTAACTTCATTGCATTCTAGGTTTAAAGAGATTTTAATTGGGCTAACATGTGCAGGAGAAAAGCTCTCCAACCGGGATATGGTAATGAAGGCCATAGATGTTTTTCCCCGATCATCCAAGTGGAGTTCAATGGTGGACTCATTCTATATCTCAAAGAATCTAGAGGTAAGTACTCTAGATGAATTTTTCTCCACTATGGAATTGCAAGAATCTAGGCTTGAAGGAATAATAGAAGAGCAAAGAATTCAACCTTCAAGAGGAGTAGAATTTTTGGCAAACAAGGGGAAGAAGAAGATTGAGATCCCCTCCTCCTCCGATGATGAAGCATCCTCCTCCTCCTCCATGGATAGCATGGAAGAAGCCTATATGGTAAGGAGGGTAAGGCGTGCATTAAAAGGTTTTAGATTTAACAAATCAAATGATAGGAGTAGAAGGCAAAGGGGAAAGATCATTTGTTACAATTGCCAAGGAGAGGGGCACATAAGGGACAATTGTCCCCTCTTGAACAAAAGCAAGGAGGAGAAGAGAAAGAAGGAAGAAAAGAAGAAGAAAAAGGGGAGCAAGAAGAAAAAGGAAGAGGAGAAGAAAACAAAGGAAAAGGGAAAGGCCAAGGCATTCAAAGCAAAGACATGGGATGACCCTTCCTCCTCCTCTTCATCATCATCCGAGGAAGAAAATGCATTTGTCACCAACTTAGCATTGATGGCATTTGATGACTTGGATTGCTCCTCCACCGAAAATGAAGAATCAAGCTCAAGTGGAGAGAGCTCAAGTGAAGGGGGAGCCTCCTCATCTCCGGTGATCTACTACCCAGGAGTATCTACACCACAATAGTTCTTACCAGCCAACCCTCAAGGATATCTTATGCCTGCACCAGTGACTCAGCCTCTGGTACCACAGAGCCAGATCCAGCCGGAGTGGAGGCACACTACTTCTTCGTCGGGATGCAACCGACGAATATCGAGACTGGACGAGTTTTTTCCATCACCAGAGATGAGGCATAGCAGGCTGAGGGATCAGTCATACACGGTATGGTTTTAGTTTATTCTATATACGCTGATACTTTTATTGATACCGGTAGTTCCCATTCATTCGTATCTAAAGTATTTCTGGGTAGAGTTGGAAGAATCCCAATGGTTCGTTCTTGTGGGTTAGCAGTATCCTTGCCATCAGGAGAGGTGCTGACTAGCCACCAAGAAATCAAGGGTTGTCCATTAGATTTTGATGGGCATATCCTTATAGTGGACCTCCAGGTGTTGGAAATGATAGAGTTCGATATTATTCTCGGTATGGACTGGTTGGCCGCTTATCACGCTACAGTGGATTGTAGAGCAAGGGTGGTGACATTCCGACCACCAGATCAACCAGCTTGGAAATTTGTTGGTACTAGAGATGATGGATTATCTATTATATCGGCTTTACAGGCTCAGAAGCTATTGGCCCAAGGTTGTCAGGGATATTTATTATCTCTAGTCAAAGTTGACAACGAAGGACTACTACCCCTCTCTGATGTGTGAGTAGTCCGGGAGTATCCAGACGTATTTCCAGAAGAACTTCCAGGCTTGCCACCTCCTACGCCAGTGGAATTTGCGATAGAGGTGATTCCAGGAACTGCGCCTATATCGAAACCTCCTTATCGGATGGCGTCGAAAGAGCTGAATGAACTTAAAGTTCAACTGCAGGAATTGTTGAATAATGGATTCATCCGACCTAGTGTTTCACCATGGGGAGCACCGGTACTCTTTGTCAAAAAGAAGGATGTATCGTTGTGGTTATGTATTGACTATCGGCAACTAAATGCAGTCACAGTTAAGAACAAATATCCACTGCCGAGGATAGAAGATTTGTTCGATCAGCTAAAGGATACATGTGTGTATTCTAAAATTGATCTGCGCTCAAGATATCATCAGCTTCGGATAAGAGATGAGGATGTTTAGAAAATAGCTTTCCGCACTCGTTATGGGCATTACGAGTTTCTAGTGATGTCGTTCAGTCTCACGAATGCCCCAGCTGCATTTATGGACTTAATGAACCGGGTATTCCTGAGGTATATAGATCAGATCGTGATAGTATTCATCGATGATATATTGATTTATTCTCAATCCGAGGATCATGAACAACATCTGCAGATAGTATTGGAGACATTGCGACGGGAGCAGTTGTATGCCAAAGTTAGCAAGTGTACATTCTGGTTATCCTCAGTGGGTTTTCTTGGACACGTGGTGTCCAACAGAGGTATTTCTGTAGATCCCCAGAAGATTGAGGCGATTACCAGTTGGGAGCAGCTAAAATCAGTTCAGGAGGTCTGTAGTTTCCTTGGTCTTGCCGGGTATTATCGGAGATTCATGGAGGGATTCTCGAGTATCGCCATGCCACTCACTCGCCTGACTCGAAAAGGGATCAAGTTCACCTGGTCAGAGGCTTGTGAAACTAGCTTCCAGGAGCTTAAGCGACGGCTAGTTTCTGCACCAATCTTAGTGATTCCTTCTGGTGTTGATGGGATGGTTCTCTATACGGATGCTTCCATCCAAGGGTTGGGTGCAGTTTTGATGCAGTCCAACCGTGTGGTATCTTATGCCTCCCATCAACTAAAAGATCACGAGAGAAATTATCCAGTGCACGATCTGGAGTTAGCCGCCATTATTTTCGCATTGAAGATATGGAGGCACTACTTGTTTGCGATTACCTTTGAGATCTACATGCACTATAAAAGTCCAAGTATCCGCTCACACAGTAAAGAGTTGAACTGAGACAGACGTGGATGGAATATTCAAGGATTACAACCGCACCATCTAATATCATCCGAAAGGCTAATGTGGTAGCGTATACGCGGCAGAAGTCTCGTGAGAGTTCGTCTCCATCGGCAATGTTCTTGATATAGTTCGACAGTTCTCAGAGTTGGGATTGTCTGAACACAATCAAACATCCCGGGGGATATTAGTTTCTATGGTTCCCCATTCCGCTATTGCTGAGAGGATCAAGGAAGGCATCTGATTCTTGAGCAAAGACGATAGACTCGTCAGACGGATTTCTCGAGTGACGAGAATGGTGTACTTTATTTCCGAGGATGACTATGTGTTCCTGACACACACCCAGTTAAGGAAGAATTACTACAGGAAGCACATCAGTCGAGATTTTCTATACATCCTGGTGGTACTCATATGTACCGAGATTTAAAGTGTTTATACTGGTGGAACTGTATGAAATGGGATATTGTAAATTTTGTTTCACAATGTCTAGTATGCCAGCAAGTGAAGGCTGAATATTAAAAACCTACTGGCTTACTTCAAGAAATTCCGATCCCGGAATGGAAGTGGGAAAATATCACGATGGACTTCGTTACGGGATTACCCAGAACTCGTAAAGGACATGATGCAATTTGGGTGATCGTAGATTGGTTGACCAAATCAGCTCACTTCCTTTCGATTCGTGAGACGGACTCATTGGATCGTCTAGCGGAATTGTACTTCCGAGAGATCATCAGATTGCATGGTGTACCATTGAGTATCATATCTAATAGAGATCCGCGATTTACCTCGCGATTCTGGTAGAGTCTGCAGTAGGCCATGGGCACAGAGCTTTGACTCAGTACAGCCTTTCATCCGTAGACAGACAGACAGTTTGAACGTACCATTCAGACTCTGGAGGATCTATTGAGATCTTGTGTCATGGATTTCGGTGGCAGTTGGGAGGATCACATTCCTTTAATGGAGTTTGCCTACAACAACAGCTACCACTCTTCTATCCAGATGGCTCCTTTCGAGGCATTATACGGCAGACCCTGCAGATCTCCTGTGTTATGGGAGGAAGTTGGGGAACGACATATATTGTGGCCTCAGAGTATCCAGCATGATGCGGAGTTGGTACGAGTCATCAGATGACGATTATCAGAGGCACAGGATAGGCAAAAGAGTTATGCGGACCGGAGGCGAAGGCCTCTGGAATTCTCAGTCGGGGACCATGTATTCCTACGAGTGTCACCCACCAAAGGAGTCAAGAGATTTGGGCTAAAAGTAAAATTAGCTCCACGCTACATTGGTCCATTTGAGATATTAGAGCGAAACGGAGGTGTAGCTTATCGGTTGGCCTTACTTCCGACACTAGCGGGTGTTCACAACGTATTCCATGTATCTATGCTAGGGAAATACATGCCACGGTATGACCATGTTCTGAAAGAGGTTCTGATACCACTCCAGGCGAATGTGATTTACGAGGAGACTCCAGTACGGATTCTGGGTCGCAAGGAGCGGCAGTTGCGGAACAAAACCATCCGACTCGTAAAAGTGGGATGGAAGCATCATACGGATGAGGAGTCTACATAGGAGCTGGAAGACACTATCCGAGCTTGATATCCTCATTTGTTTACCTGAGGTATGTGGTTATTTTAGAATATGCTTGAATTAATTTTTACATTTAAGTACGAAATTTGTGGACCAAATTTTAATAAGTGGGAGAGATTGTAAAATACCACAGAAAAAAAATTAAAATTAATTAATTAATTTTTGGTTGGTGATGCTGGGTTAGAAATTTCTTAAACCTAATCTAGATATATCATATGGGTTAGTTAATGAAGCTTGGGGTTAAATTAACCTAGGTTTAATTAAGCTAGGGTTAAGGCTTATGGGGTCTTAAAACCCAACCCGTATACCCTAACCGCTCTCCCCCTTAATTCCCAACCGCGACTTCTCCACCCATCGACGACTCCACGCCGTCCTACATTCCTCCCTGCCGATTATTTTGCCAAGCATTTCTCAGCCGCACTCATTGATTCTCAGCCGCTCTCCTTACCACTTCACCGATCCTCTTCTTCTCTGGTTGCGACGCCTAAAGTTTCTCTCTGCCTCTCATTTTCTCCTCCTCACTAGGCGATTTCTCTGCATCACCGACCTCTGTCGTCCCAAAACTCGTCGGCTTTCTCTACGCGAGTGGACGGCGGCAAGCGACGTTCCCTCGCTAGTGCCACTGACGAGCCGGAGCAGTAAGGGTGCGCACGACTGGAAACTTGCACCGGCGATGGCTACACCTAGTTCTGCTTGGGGGGCTGCGAGTTCTGTCGGAAGCAACGATTTTCTACCGAAGCAAGGTAAGGCACTATCCATTCCTCATTTTTCCCTCGATCTTAGAACGGATTCACTTGTGAACGAATGCCTGCGGTGGTTTTCCTTCACTGAGCTTGACCTGTCAATTAGGGCAGCGGCGTTGTAGTTGGAGTGTCCGGCGAACCAAGCAGATTAGGGGGAGATTTCGACTGTCGGTAAGTTTGATCTCTCCTCCGTTTACCTTGTTGTTCATCTTCCTTGGCTGAGCCGATTTTTGGTTTGGGCAGTGGTCTTGAGCAATTGAACGGGGCTGCCAAGTTTGGGGAGTTGCTGTCGGTGAGGATATAATTGTCAGTAAGCAAGTCATTTCCTTTTTTGTTCTGTCCGTGCAGTTCAATTCCTTGTTTTATTACTGTGGATAAGATTGATTTCTGATTATCCCAATGGACAGCCTTGATTTTGAGTATCGTACAATGTTTCCTTTGAGTTATCTAGTTAAAAATAGGAATGGTTAATGGAGGAGGTTGTGATTGTGGTTGGCCGACTGTGAACAGGTTGATGTGTGGTTGTTTATGGATGTGAATCACGTCGTAAAGGGTTGTGGTGGATTGATGAAGGAAGGAGTATATTGATTATAGTTGGCGGTGTTGTTGAATTGGCCTTGGATGATTGGGGGTTTCCTAATCCGTATTCGATAAAAAGGATGCGACTATAGGAGCAAGATAGTAGTAAATAATATGTTGTCATGTGCTTGAACTTAATGCATATTATGGTTTGTGCAGGACGTGGATAAGAGGCAGGACCGCAGACGTGAGGACTCTAGTACTACGAGCACTTACAGTAGGTGGGTAATTTTCTACCTGGTCAGGTAGATGTAATGGTTTTCAGATTTAGTCGTAGATATGATCATGTTAGGTGTTCATATTATCTTGACCCTGCTCTGATTATCGTATGCTTGATACTTATCGTTGGATATATTTATGCTCAATTGTTGATATCACACATTCTCTATCATGATTTAGGAATTACAGATGTGATGTAAGTAGGTCTAAATGTATAGTAGGGTGTAGATGTTAGAGTACGGATGATGACCTAATTTGTAAATTGAGGAAAAGGTCATCCGTGGGTAGGTAATGCCCTAAATGTAGGACTTATTCCATACATATATGTTGCACACTTATTTACCAACCACGTGTTGTATAAATGGTCAGGTGAGTCATGGATAGTGTGTCGCTACGGACCGGTGGTCCTAGCTTGTCATGATCAGTTGAGTACGACTCTCTACAAGATAGAGAGTGTACTGATCAAATGGGTGTGACTCTCTGTTGAACAGAGAGCCTGTGGTAGATGTCTGTATGTGAGATAGCACCTTCATGTCATTGTATGCATACTGACGACATCATCTCCCCTTGGGGTAGAGAGAGTCGTCAGTCATCCTGCCTTCCAGGTTACTCTCAGAGGAGTAACTGGTGTGAGGGTTGAGCATTTGTTGTTCCGCACTCTACCATTATAGACGATGGTAGTTGGAGTTGTGTGCAGTTGTCCTTGGTGTGTGGCACTCGACCACTCATTGGTAGTGTCAGTCGGAGTGGCCAGCAGCAGGGACCCCCATTGCGTAGCGAGCTCTTTACGCTTATCTGCTACTTGATCATACTTCCCACTCGGCCACTCTATAGCAGTGGTTGGTGTGAGTTGAGACAGTTGTCATGTCATGCCACCTAGGCCACACTAGGGTCGTGGTAGCGAGTAGGGGTGAGCAGGCATGACCATGCATGCTGCATTGTCGTATGATACGGTGGTTTTGCATATGGTTATATCTATATATATATATATATATATATATATATATATATATATATACATGGATGATGGTGATTAGTATACATACAGATACAGTCTATATGTATACTCACTTTGATGATGCATTTGTATGTACTATGCTTGTTGTATTTGTTTGTACATATTCATACATGCTATTGCATTTTCTATATGGTAGTAGGCCGGTACTTATATACCTGTTGGTTATTCACTGTGATACCTTCGACCCATATCAGGAGGTAGTGTGAGTTAGTACTATTCTTTATACCTTATGTTGTGGATATATGCCCAGGTTGGATGAGGATAGAGTAGCTGACTGTCAGGTATGTCAGCATCGTTTGTTGTTAAGTTTATTTAGTGTATGCATGCATGTATACTTGTTATGCTGATTTATACCTGTTGTACGAATAGATTAAACTGTTGAATGACATGTAATATTGATACATATATTTACATGTTCTATCTTATTACCTGCTGAGTTTTACTCACCACCACAGACCCTGGGTTTTTCTGTCGCCCAGGTAACAGGTATAAGTCTTCGTGACAACTTGGAGCTGCATCGGCGATCCATCCCATCTCCGCTTTTCTGAGTCTCTCGAGGATTTGTGTTTACGTTATGGATTTTGTTCTATGTCATGGACTCTAGTTTATGTATGGATTTCGTCTTTATGTTGTGGACTTTGTTTTGTGTCGATGCTTTATGTACAGTTTTAGTACTGTAGACTTGTCAGGTTGTGTACACCTGTATGTTTTGGTATATTTTTTGTGGGTATGTGGTTTCTATTTCCGATGTGGTTGTTATGTTATATTATGTTATTGTTGTGGGCCTATGGGCCTTGTATTAACCCAAAATGTTGCCACGTACAGGGGAGATGTCGTCCGTTTGATTTTTAGCACGGCATACTCTCGGGGCGTGATAGTACATGTGCTCTCATGGGTACCTCATCTCTCTTGTGTAGTAGCTCTCTCATGAGTACATCAAACCATACATGTCCTGCTCCTGTGCGTAGCATAGGTGCATCTACCGTGCTACCCTATCCCTCCCATAGGTACTATCCTCCTGCATCTGCCTCTCCATGTGTACCTCCTCGCTCTATCCACCTCGCATGGTGTCCCTCCAACCATTTGTCGCTTTTGGTAAGTGACCAGCCATTAACGGATTTGCCTTGTCTTTACCGTAGCCATTTGCTATAGACTAGATAGGTCTTTCAGGTGGGCCTATTCACCTCTAGTAGGCTTATTGGCCAAGCCTCAGCCATAAAAATGGATTTGCAGTGTCTTTACCGTAGTCATTTGCTACGGACTAGATAAGCCATTATGGGCAGCCTATTCACCCTCAAATTTTTTTTTTTAATAGTACCCTGGACGCTACAGTGCCCTAGCCGCAAGGAGCGCAGCCTACCACTTGGATTAAGTTGGACCGCCCTAACCGTGCCTTGGCTCGATGCTCTGGATAGTGTCTTAAAGCAGTGCCCTGGTGTCTTAGAGCAGCGCCCTAAACCTCTCTGTGAATGATGAGTCTTGCCCTAGCACAGCACCCTGGCACGAAAAGTGCCCTGGCACAGTGCCCTACGATCTGCCCTATGCTTTGGGGAAACTGCCCTGAAGTGTCAGGGAAGCACCCTGGCTATGGTGAAAGTGCCCTAGAAAGGTTAAATTAAGGCTAAGGAAAAAATTGCCCTGACTGGCACAGTGCCCTGTGATCCACCCTGTTGTTTCGCCCTGGACTTGGGGAAACTGCTCTGGCTCAGGTGAAAGTGCCCTGAAGACACTAAAGAACAAACTACCCTGATTTTTTTTTTTTTTTGAAAAGTGCCCTGGCCAGAGACAAAGTGCCCTGCTCAAGGGAAAGTTTATTCTCTTAGTCTTAGACTAAGGTGTCCATCGACAATGTTTATCCCCTTTAGTCTCAGGCCGAGGCATCCATCTGCAAATCACTAGTTCTGCGACATTTATTCCCTTAGTCTTGGACTAAGGCATCCATCGGTTGTGTTTGTTTCCTTTGGTCTTGGACTAAGGCATCCATCGATAGATCGCTAGGTCGACTATGTTTATTCGCTTAGTCTCCGACTAAGCCGTCCATCGGTTGCGTTTATTCCCTCTGGTCTCGGACCGAGGAGTCCACTAACAGATCGCTAGTTCGGCAACGTTTGTTAGGGCAATTAACCCATGTGATATGGTTTTGATGTGTGTGGCAAAGGGTTTAAGTTAGGATGATTGGATTTGATATGTGCGTTGGAGTCTTGCAGGACTTAGTAATTCGCACATGGAGCTTAGGCAAGTGCCACCAACTCACAACCTCGTGCTTGAGTCGGCGAAGGAGCATTGCAGAGCCGTGCGCTTGATGCATCCGAGGGACCACCGGACAAGATGACTTGAAGCGAAGCTAAGGAAGAAGACTTCAAGGGCAAGAGACGTGAAGGAGCATTGCAAAGTCGTGCGCTTGATGCTGCCAAGGGACGTGGCTGCGAACGGAGAGAGCTTCGGCGAGGGACTTCAAGTGAGATGAGAGAATGAGTAAAATGTAAGTAGCACATTAGGTGAACTTGGCCGAATGGCTGAGTGTCAAAGGCTTGACCGCAAGGGTTGAGGTTTACCCGATCGTCGGATTGTCAAACGAATGTTAAGTTTAAGGTTTACCCAGCACCAGTCAACTGCCATGTCATGGCAGTCGACTGCTCCAAGTCGATCGTCAATTGACTGGTGTTGGCTGCTGAATCAAGTCGACATCAGTCGAAAGCTTAAGGGAAGCAGTTGACTGATCACACTGTGCAGAAGCCGTTGGAGTCGACATCAGTCGACTGATGAAAGCATCATTCGACTAATAGTGTCCAACGGGAAGGATTGCTTCCTCTCTATAAAAAGAGAGGGTGGGGGCTTTTAGATGGTTAATGTTTATGCTCTAAACATCCTACTAAGTGCCCCACAAAGCTCAAACTCCTTCTAGTTTTCTTTCACATCTATTGTAAAAGCAGGAGTGTTCTCATTGTTGTAAAGGTTTACCTCCACCTTGCTTGGGCTAAAAAGAGAGATCAATAGTGGATTGGTTTCAGAGTGATTCACCGGAGATGAATCGGACCGTGGATTAGCGACGAGGCCATGAACCACGTTATATCGTGTGTTAGCATTGATTTTGTTTTTGCTTATCGTAATTGCTTGTTTAGTTTTATTTTCATTACACTAATTATATTTGTATATAAGAAATTCCGTTCATAAGACGAAAGAGGGCTATTCACCCCCTCCCCCCTCTAGTCAGCCATCAACGTTCCTACAAGTGGTATCAGAGCCAAGGAAGTTTGTCAAGGACTAACCGTCGCAACAAGCACTACATCAAGGATGGTCAGCTCTAACATTCATCCACCAAAGTTCGAGGGAGAATTCTCTTGGTGGAAGAAGAGAATGAAGGTATTCTTCGAAATCGACTTTAAAATTCTATTAATAATGGAAAATGGTTTCGAGATACCTAGGGATGAAGATGGGGAGCAAATAGAGAAGACAAGATGGACCAAGAGACAAAGAGAGGAGTACTTGGCGAACTCAAAGGCAAAGCATCACCTCTACAACGTACTCCCCCAACAAGAAGTAAATCAGATAGGGGAATGTGCAAGCACCAAGGAAATGTGGGAGAAACTCATAGAACTCCATGAAGGAACTTCCGAGGCCAAGCTTACAAGGAGAGACCTTCTTCGCTCCCAACTAACAAATATCAAACTTGAAAAGGGAGAAAAGGTAACCTCATTACATTCTAGGTTTAAAGAAATTTTAATTGGGCTAACAAGTGTAGGAGAAAAACTTTCGAACCGGGATATGCTTATGAAAGCAATCGATGCTTTTCCCTGGTCATCAAAATGGAGCTCAATGGTGGACTCCTACATGTTGAAGAACCTAGAAGTGAGCACCTTAGAGGAGTTCTTCTCAACCATGGAGCTCCATGAAACAAGGCTTGAAGGAGTAATTGAAGAATCAAGTATCAAGTCATCAAGAGGAGTAGCCTTGGTAGCCAACAAGGGAAAGAAGAAGAAGATAGAGACTCCCTCCTCATCCGATAAAGCATCCTCATCATCTTCCATGAATAGCAATGAAGATGCTTATATGGTAAGGAAGGTAAGGCGTGCCTTAAGAAATTTAAAATTTAACAAATCTTATGATAGGAGAAGGCACAAGAGGAAGATAATATGCTATAATTGTCAACAAGAGGGACATATAAGAGATGAGTGTCCCCTCTTGAACAAGAGAAAAGAAGAGAGGAAGAAGAAAGAAGAAAAGAAAAAGGGGAGCAAGAAAAAGGAAGAAGAGAAGAAGGCCAAAGAAAAGGGGAAGGTCAAAGCACTTAAAGCAAGGACATGGGATGATCCATCTCCATCCTCATCCGAAGAAGAAGAACATGTCTACTCAAACCTTGCCCTAATGGCAATTGACGACCTAGACTCCACCTCCTCCTCCGAGCAAGAAGAAAGAAGCACAAGTGAGGAGAGCTCTAGTGAAGGGGGAGCTTCATTCTCATCCTCATCGGAATCCGAGGAAGACATGGAAACTATGGTAACGAATCTCTCACCTAAGAAAATTGTTTCCATGATTTCAAGCTTAACTAAGGACTTGTTTAGGGATAAAAAGAAAAATAAATGCATGACAAATGAAATTAAGGCCCTAGAAAATAAATTAGAACAAGAATGCTTAAATATTAATGATAGTATTTCTTCTAGTCATGATGATGCATGCTCACATGATCTTTATATGTCTTTTGATGTAAATGATGCATGTATTGAAGAAGATAAGACTTTAAGGGAAAAGGTAGACCATTTGAATAAGGCCCTAGAAAAATTCACAATTGGCTCCAACACCCTTAATATGATCATAGGGAGCCAAAGGGCAAGCTTCAATAGGAAAGGCCTAGGATATAAGGGAAAGACTAATGAAAAGGTCTATAAATGTTTGATTGCTAAGGGTCAAAGAAAAAATAAACAATTGCTAGAAAATGGATCCCTAAGGAATATTTAGTGAACCCCATAGGAAAGAACTTGTATTGGGTTCCTAAATCCATCCTTAAGGGTTAGGAAAACCCTAGGTTAGTCAACCATAGTGGACTTAACTTATATCATGTTATTTGGTTGACTTAGGATGGCGGGACTTAATTTTGAAATAGTGTTGGGCGATGATAATGCACCCATAAATAGTTTAAATCATGCTTGACTTATTATCATGATTTTATACCTAATTCATGATTACAAATTGATTAATACATTTGTTTCATGATCATAATGTGAAATCAATGCATACATATTTTTATGATCATGTGGTATGATATAGTGATACTTAACCATGGGTAAAATTGCATGAATTTGAAGGTTAAGTACATAAATACCTTTAGGAACATCTCACATTCACCATAAGGCTAACTTTGATTGAAAACACAGCATGGGTGAGATGTTAGGATGATACTAATGGTCCACTAATGTCTATGGCATTTAGATGGTCATTTTAAGTATCAAAATAGCAATAATAGACCAATCATGGGGAAGACTTATGTTTAATTTATAGACATATTGCCCAAAGATCATAGTTGAATATTTAATATGTTTTTAAAACCTTTTCTTACTTTAAAATCTGTGCTTTCATGTTTTGAAACAATTTAAAGCAAAACTATGTGCTAAAATTGATACAAACTTGATCAAAACACTAGTTGTTTTTGAAACTTTTAGATTTTTGGAAAATAATTGAAAATATAAGTAATTTTCATGAAAACTCATTTTTCACTGATAAAGGACTTTAAAATAAATATGTTTTCAAAATTTCATGATTTTTTGAAATTTCTGAAATTGGTTTGAAAAATCAGAAATTCTGATCTTTGAGTGTCAGTCGATTGGTAGCCTGAACCAGTCAACTGATCTACTGTGCACAAGCACAGTAACCTGATTTTATCAAGTTTTTGTTTGTTTTTTGGTATTTTTTCCTCCTTAGAGTTGATACCTTGGATTATAACATTTGGATAATGTTTTTGATGGTGTCAAAGGGGAAGAATTGATAGGTTTAAGTTAATCATGTTAAAAGAGAAAATTTAGCATGTCTTAAGGGGGAGTTGCATGTTTAAGGGGGAGTTGTTATACTCATGTTTATACTTACATGCTTTTCTTGCTTATGTTTATTTTTATTTGTTTACCTAACTTAAACGGATTGTCACACATCAAAAAGGGGGAGATTGTTAGGGCAATCAACCCATGTGATATGGTTTTGATGTGTGTGGAAAAGGATTTAAGTTAGGATGATTGGATTTGATATGTGCATTGGAGTCTTGCAAGACTTAGTAATTCGCACATGGAGCTTAGGCAAGTGTCACCAACACACAACCTCGTGCTTGAGTCAGCGAAGGAGCATTGCAGAGTCGTGCGCTTGATGCATCCGAGGGACCGCCAGACGAGATGACTTGAAGCGAAGCCAAGGAAGTAGACTTCGAGCGCAAGAGACGCGAAGGAGCATTGCAGAGTCGTGCGCTTGATGCTGTCAAGGGATGTGGCCACGAAGGAAGAGAGCTTCAGCGAGGGACTTCAAGTGAGATGAGAGAATGAGTGAAATATAAGTAGCTCATTAGGTGAACTTGGTCGAATGGCTGAGTGTCGGAGGCTCGACCGCAAGGGTTGAGGTTTACCCGATCGTCGGATGCTTAAACGGATGTTAAGTTTGAGGTTTACCCGGCACCAGTCTATAGGGGATCGTTAGAACGCTAGAGGGGGGGTGAATAGCGATGTGCTCGTACGTGATGGAATTCTTTCGCGTGTTCGTCTACAAACTTTGTTAGGGCAATAGAATTAAGATAATAATAACAATAAAAAATAGACAATCACAGGAACACAAGCATATAACATGGTTCGGAACCGAACAGTTTCTACTCCATGGATCGAGCTCTAAAGAGCTCTAGTGATGCACACGCAATCACTAATCACAAATAACTCCTTTTCGGAACAACCCGGAGGCGGAGAAACCTCGTACAATAGTTTACAACAATAAACTAAATACAACAAGCAAATAATATGAAATACAATGCAATATAAGTAAAGAAAACACTTTACAAATGTCTTTAGATTGTTTGCTTGTTAATCGCTTGAACCGTGGTTGAAGACCCTGATTTGCAGCAGCAAATCGCCTTAAGAATGTCCAAGAAATCGCTTACATTTTCCTCCTTCACGAGCTCCATTTAAAGCTTCAACCTGTGCTGGAAAATACCGATTAGTCGACTGCTCGGGACCATCAGTTGACTGATGCCACTATTTTCGTGAGACAACGGCTAGATCCACGCTGGACAAATCCAATGGAACCATCATCAGTCGACTGATCAAGCCTCCACTCGACTGCTGGCCGCAGCAGTCGAGTGAGACTCCATTCTGTGGCCGAAACACCGAGCATCAGTCGACTGATCACATGATCAGTCGACTGCTCGTCCATCAGTCGACTGCCCATCTCTGGCAGTCGACTGCTAGGCCACTTCCCGCAGTCAAACCCTAGTTGACTCTTACCAGTCGACTGCCACATGACACCAGTCGACTGGCACACCTCAAACATGAGGTTTTAGCCCAAGTATGGTTCCCCCATACTTGCTAGACCACCCTTAGCCTAGACCTAAGCCTTCTAGCCACCTCCATCAGCCTCACGCCTCTCGGATCCCTCCAAGTCATCCATGACTTGTTCATCCATCGCGCTAGCCTTCAAGTGCTTCCATCAGCTATGTCATGCTAAGGGTGTCTACACCGCCGATGCACATTGGTCTTACGCCACCAAGACTCCGCTTGGACTTTACACCGTCAACCATTGGACTTATGTTGCCAAGACTCTCGCTTGGACTTTACGCCGCCAATATCAAACCCCTTGGACTTCTCAAATGCCAAGACTCAAGCTTGGACTTTCCCTTGCCAACCCATGTTGGACTTTCCATGCCAAGACTCATGCTTGGACTTTTCCTTGCCAAGACCCATGCTTGGACTTTCCTTGCCAAGACCCATGCTTGGACTTTACATGTCAAGTACTCAAGACTTGGACTTTCCCAAATGACAAGTGTCCCACTTGGACTTTCCATGTCAAGTACCCATGACTCGGACTTTCCCATGACAATCATATTGTCATATGTTTTTGTCGAACATCAAAATATCACTCGAGTCAAACTCGAGTCCTGGTCAATCGTGACCTGGGCCAATTGCACCAACAATCCCCCCCTTTTTGATGTTTGACAAAATCCAAACAAACCATTGAGTTAGAACACTAACTCAAATCCCTTGCCAATTATCCCAAATTGGTAATTCTAACTTCTCCCCCAAAACATTCTCCCCCTTTTTGACTAACATCAAAAAGGTCATCTCTCCAAGGAGGTCAATGTCTCATGTCCCAATGAGATCTTACAATCTCCCCCTTGGTCCAAAAATACCTAGGATGCCTACCATCTTCCTAGTTATAAGTCTCATATCACTCAAGAGAGGCAATCCTATACACTCTCCCAATTTCCAGATTTGATATCTCAAATTCCCTTTTTCCTCCTCATGAGGAAAAATACCATCCATCATCCCATGATGGATGCCTCCCCCTAAAGGCTTGCTCCCCCATAACAATTGCACCAACAATGTCCTTGGGAAGTCCCTAAGCCAATAGGAACTCTAAACCATCAAAAATAAGGTTAGAAATTCAACATTGAACTTTCCAACACCATAAATTTGATACAAACCCTAAACAACTCTCCTAATCCATATCCAATAGATTTTCACCCTTTCTAATGCTTCCCAAAGCATATCCTAGGGTTAGGAGTGGTTAGGGACCTTAACCGTAGCTGAACACGGGCTAAACAATCTTGTTTTCCCGAATTCAGCATTGACAGTTAACTCTCTCAGCTACCAGTCGACTGCCATCCTCATCAGTCGACTGCCACCAGGGGCAGTCGACTGATAACTGAAAAATCTGATTTTCAATTATCAAAGTTGATTTTCAGAAATGCATAAATAAATATACATATATCGAAAAATCACAAAAATTTATATGTATAATACTTATGACACATACAATGGGTGAAAAATATTTGAAAATTATTTTACCCATAAAATATCGAAATTGATACAAAATCCAAAAGTGAATAAAAACTTCAAAGTTTTAGCTCACTTTGTATCAATCTCATTAATGGTGATTGCTATCAAAAAATAGACTTCACCAAGGTTTTTCAAAAGGATTTTAAAATGTTTTCAAAACCTTATTTTGGATCATATTCCTTGGGCTCAATGTACATGACTTGTACACAAGCTTTCCCAATGATCCACTTGTTGGTTAAAGATGAGTTTTAGTTCATCTAGATGCAAAAACTATGCACCTTGAACTTAACTCATATCCTAGAATCTCACATGTATCTATGGTGTATAAATACACATACATGTCAATGTAATGTGAGATGTGGGTTTTGTTCTCCCTAATCTAGGGTTTCATATATTTTTCTAAGGCAACTCTACTTGATTCCCTTATAAATGGGACTCCAAGTCATGCCATTATCCTTAAATCAATTTTAGTCAATTTAAATGCATGAAATGATCATGGCATAATGATAGCAATAATTAAGCATGGCCAATGATCATGATGTCATGGCATATGATATAATCTAAAAATACATGACACTTAATTCTTAATCCGAAACATGATCATGACATATAAATGATAAAAAATAAACATGATGTCATGGCATGTTATATGGCAAACAAAGCATAGAAAATAATATATATATATAGGTATAATAATACCTAAATTTTAATGTTAATTTCCATTTGATATAATTAAATATATTTTGCCATATTATCACTTTTCTCCCTAGTGTGCCAAAAACCCAAAATAGCACACTATGACCTCTAATCCTAACTTGTGTCAATTTAATTGATTTTTTAAAATTCCAAAAATGACATCCTAAATTCTTTTAGAATCATAAGATCAAATCTATTTTCAAGGTACCCATAACCTTGAAAATTACCTAAAATGTCACCTTTATCATGGTTGGGTTAACTACCCATCCAATCAAGGTTGGCACACCCTAGACCCATCTAGCGTGAATCAATCACGCTCTTAGGAACCCAAAACTTATTTGAGCTCCTAGGGTTAATTAGGTATTCCTTAGAGATGACCTCCCTAGATACCCTCCTAATGACCCTTCTAGGCTTGTTAGCCTTGGTCATTTGGGTCTTACCTAGGTTGACTCTAGGGGTGACTCCCCTTGCAACCTTCTTAGTGGCTTGCTTAGGTTTCCTTAAAACCCTAGCCACTAGGCACACACCTTGGTTACTCTTAGGGATAACTTCCCTAGTAACCTTGGTCTTCCTAGACCTAATTTGTGTTCCGTAATCTAATGGAACACTATGATTAGCCACATTAGGCTTAGGTTTGTGACCCAAACCCTTCTTGCCCTTAGTTGGCTTTAGTCTCTTGGGTCCTAGGTGTTGACTTTGAGATTTAGACCCTTGACTTTGACTATTTGACCCTTGAAATTGATTTTGCATCTTCTTGAGGGTCTTTTCTAATTTCTCAA
Source organism: Wurfbainia villosa (assembly GCA_025175895.1). Classification (NCBI taxonomy): domain Eukaryota; kingdom Viridiplantae; phylum Streptophyta; class Magnoliopsida; order Zingiberales; family Zingiberaceae; genus Wurfbainia; species Wurfbainia villosa. The sequence goes on from CM046005.1 coordinate 7,464,717, forward strand.
GCCTTGACCTCAAGGCTTGATTTCTAACTCTAATTACTCAATTTTTGAATTTTGATTTGGTCTTTGGGCATTGTCCTTTCTAGGCATATGACTAGTCCATTTGGGATTAAGACCTAGATGCTCTTGTACCTTTCTAATGGTCTCCCTAGGTAGAATTTGTCTAGAATTGTTTGACCTAGGGTTGTCCTTAGGTAAAATATTTCTAGGGACATTAGTCCCAAATTTCTCCTTCTTTGAAAGGTAGACATTCTTATCTCCTAGACAAAATTCCTTATTTCTAGCATGCTCTTTATGATAAATAGCAAGATTGCTAAAATTATTTCTAGCATGCCTTTTAACATTATTTGAATAAGGAGCTTTATTTAAAAATACCTTAGGGTTAGCTTTGGAAGCTCGCCCTACTTGTGGTGCTCCTTCTTGGCCCTTCTTCTTCCCCCTTGGGTATTGACTCCGGTAATGTCCCAGTAGCCGACATTTGAAACAAATGACTTGCTCCTTGCTTTTAGTTGTTGGGGGACCGACATCCTTTGACTTTTGTTGACTTTTAGGCGTCGGAGGGGCTTTCTTTACCCTTTTTGGACACTTACTCTTGTAGTGCCCGGATTCCCTACACTCAAAGCAAATTATATGTTTTTTATTTAAAACCAAATTGCTTGAGTTACCTAGGGTGGTGGTGGAGTTTTGATCTTTCTCATCTGATCAGATGTTGAAGGCTCTTCTTGAGGTTGTTCCGGTGTAGATGGTCTCTCCTCCTCAAGTCTAGAAGTGGATACTTCTTCCACCTCTTCTTCCTCCGATCCGGAAGTTGACTCCTCACTTTCTTGTGAGGATGATGAAGCTTCCTCTTCGGTCTCCTCCTCTTCCAAGTCTTCTTGGACCGATTCGGGATTGTCGTAGAACTTGACCAACTTGTTCCACAACTCCTTGGCATCCCTATAGCTTCCTAATCTGGAAAAAATATCGTTAGGTATCAAATTAACTAACATTTTTGTTATCTTAACGGTTGTCTTGAATTTTTGCCATTGCTCCTCGGTCCATCGCTTCATCTTGAGGATTTCTCCATTCTCTCCTCTTGGAGCATCAAATCCTATAATCACGGCAAACCAATTTTCTATATTTGACATTAGAAAATATTCCATCCTACCTTTCCAGTACGCCAAATCTTCGCGGTCAAAGGTGGGTGGAGTCGCTATGTCATCGCCCCATCTTTCTTGAAGATCCATCGTCTTCCCTCTAGCGTGCCCCCTTAGTTGTTAGACTTTGAAGAGCGGCCTTGCTCTGATACCACTTGTAGGGGATCATTGGAATGCTAAAGGGGGGGTGAATAGCGATGTGCTCGTACGTGATGGAATTCTTTCGCGTGTTCGTCTATAAACTTAGTTAGCGCAGCGGAATATGTTAGTGCAACAATGCCCCAAGCATTTTATGTTTTGATGTTTGGATAATCATCTAAGTTAGGCAACAATTTGTGATCTAAATTGTGATGATGTTTAAGTAACAGGAAAATCCAAGTATGAAGACTTGGTGAAAGAAGAGTCCAAGGTAAAGGTTTGGCGGCATAAGACCAAGCATGTTGTCTTGGCAGCATTAAGTCCAAACGGATCTTGGCAAAGGGAGTCCAAAAGCAAGTCTTGGCAGCGTAAGTCCAAGCATGTAGACTTGGCGGCGTAAAGTCCAAGCACGCTTTGGCAAAGGAAAACTCTAGACATGACAAAACCAAAGAAAGCTCTTGGAAGCAAGGCGCAAAGGACGAACAAGTCATGGACTCGGAGGGATCCTGAAGGCGCAAGGCAAAAGGAAGAGCTAGGAGGTTAAGTCTAGGTCTAGGGGGTGAAATCAAGTGTGAAATATTCACACTTGATAGTAATGATCGATACGATGTATCACCGATCCGGGTCAAGTGCTCGATCGAGTCGATGAAACTCGACCAGCAATGATCGGCCGTGACTAAGACATACCGATCGATGTTGCAATCCGACCGATAGACGAAAAACGAGCAAGTACGTAATGGAGTCGACTCGATCGCGGGCCGTGATCACTGATCGATCACTCCATCACCAATCGATGGAGGGATCACCGATCGATGAAAGTGTCGTTGGATGAAATGACTCTGAATCCCGCGAATTCGGCTATTCAGAAGCCGTTAACCATGCCAGCAGTCGACTGATGTTGTACATCAGTCGACTGATCGGGCTCCAACGGGAAAATCAGCCTCTTCTCTATAAAAAGAGGGCTGGTGGAGGTTGGTGGGGGTCCTGCTTATTCTCCAATCTTTCTCAATAGCCTCCACGAATTCTTTAGCTTTCTAAGTGATTTAAATCTCCTCCTCTTCTCTCTAAGCTTAGATCAACATCTTTTGTAAAGAAGAGGAGTTGTGGTGTAAAGAAAGCTCATTAGTGGATTTGCTTGGATTGATCCACCTCAAGGATCACCGTGGAGTAGGAGCGTTATCTCTGAACCACGTAAAAGGCCTTGTTTGCGTTTGATTTTGTTTTTACATATATTATTGTGTTTTCTTCCGCTAATCTTCTTGTAGAAACTGAAAAACGCTATTCACCCCCCTCTAGCTATTCCAACGATTCCTAACAAGTGGTATCAGAGCCCGGATCGCATCGGAAGATCTAGCAATCAACCGGAGCAAAGATGGCATTTCAAGAGGGGTATAGCACGGCGAGGCCTCCGTTCTTCGACGGCAACGATTTTGGATATTGGAAAGGTAGGATGGAGTATTATTTAATGAACGATATTGAAAATTGGTTTAGTGTTGTAGATGATTTTGAGAAGCCGGTCGACGAATTCGGAGCACCACTACCGACAAAGGATTGGACAAGAGAGATGGCCAAGAAAGCACAAGCAAATGCAAAAGCAACGACCACACTTCAATGTGGTCTATCCAAGGAGCAACTTTCTAAGGTCGGGCCATTCAATTCCGCAAAAGAGCTTTGGGAGAAGCTCATCGAACTCAATGAAGGATCCAAAGAGACAAGAAGGGCCAAGAGGGACCTTTTGATTGGCCAACTCCAAAGCTTCACTATGAAGACAAACGAAACCGTGAGCCAAATGCATGGGCGCTTCAAGGAAGTAGTCAACGGACTACACGTTATAGGTGAAAAGGTCGACAACCGAGACCTTGTGAGGTATGTACTACAAGCCTTCCTAGGACCACCTTATGGGCCTCAATGGTAGATGCCTATAAGGTTTCTAGGATCTTTCATTAGTTAAATTAGATGAGTTATTTTGTGAATTTCAATTGCATGAACAAGCTAACACTTCATCCAAAGAGAAGGGTATAGCTCTTTTTGTAGGAAAGAAGGAGAAGAAGAAAAAGGAAAAGAAGGAGGTGTCTTCCTCATCCGAATCCGAGGAGGACTCATCAAGTAGTGAGGATGAGTTGTCGGCAAGTGAGGTAGCACACTACGTCAAGAAATTTGGTGGGAAGTCAAGGAGGCTCACCAAGAAAGATGTGAAGAGGATGTTTCAATCCTCAAGAGGTAAATCTTCTAACAATTCAAATTCTATTTCTAACGTGACGTGTTTTGGTTGCAACAAGAAAGGGCACATAAAGCCAAATTGCTCGGAACTAAAGAAAAAGGAGGAGAAGGATAAGAAGAAGAAGGAAAAGAAGGAAAAGAAGAAGAAGGAGGCGATGATGGCACAAACGTGGGATACTCTAAGTATGGAGAAGTCTACCGACGATGAAGAAGTTTGCCATTCAACCCAGAACTTAGCCCTCATGGCATTGGAAAAGCAGGAAGCTCAAGCGAGGAGTCTTCTTCCTCTTCAAGTGATGAATCATCATCAAGTGATGATGATGAGGTAAATGACTCACCCAAAGTAGATTTACTTTATAAGACTATTGCATGTTTACAAAATGCTTTAAATAGATCAAAAACTAGGATTAAAGATCTAAAATTAGAAATCAAATCATTTAAGAATATAGATGCATCATGTGATAAATCATTTAGTGATAATGATTGTACTCTTAGGGATGAAAATGATGAGTTAAGAAAAGAAATAAGTAAATTAAGAACATGCCTAGAAAAGTTCACCAATGGTTCTAAATATCTAGATATGATTATTAAGGACCAAAGGGCAATTTACAATAAGGCCGGTTTAGGATATAGACCTAAGGAGAAAGAGGTAGCATTTGCATCCCTAGTTAGTAGAAAATCCATGATTAAAAGCAAGGGGAGAAAAGCATGGGTACCTAAAAAATTTATAATTGATGCTAGTGGTCCTAAGATTTGGGTACCTAAGGATTGTGTTTTTCATGTGATATAGGTAGAAGAACCAAGCTTATGGATAGTTGATAGTGGGTGCTCAAAGCATATGACCGGGGATGAGAGAAAATTCTCCACTATCAACCATACTAGCAAAGGAAAAGTGTCATTTGGCAATAGCGGTAAACTTAAAATTCTAGGAAAGGGCACCATTGAGGTATCTCCCAATCTTGCTATTCATAAAGTTCTATTAGTTAAAAATATGAAATTTAACTTACTTAGTGTAAGCCAATTATGTGATGCAAATTTTGATGTTAAGTTTGATTCCTCAAAATGCTTTATAAGACACAAAACTATAAATGATTGCATGTTAGTAGGCTTTAGAAAATCAAATATATATTATGTTGATTTATCTTATGCTACTAATCCTTTCACTAAGTGTCTTATTGCAAAAGAGGAAGAAAGTTGGCTTTGGCATAGGAGACTAGGTCACATAAACATAAAGAATATAACCAAAATAGCAAAATTGAAGCTAGTCAAAGGATTGCCTAGAGTCAAATATCTCAAGGACAAGATGTGTGATGCTTGTCAAGAAGGGAAACAATCAAAAACATCACACAAAGGTAAAAATTTACTTAGTACCGCTTTACCATTAGAATTACTACATATGGATTTATTTGATTGCCATAGTACCCCATCTATAATTGGTAGTAAATATTGCTTGGTAATAGTAGATGATTTTTCTAGGTTTACTTGGGTGTTTTTCTTGAAAAATAAGGATGAAACCTTAGAAATAATCATAGGATTTAGCAAAAGAGTAGAAAATGAAAGAAAACTCAAAATCAACCGGATCCGTAGTGATCATGGTGGAGAGTTTGAGAATTCTAACTTTTCAACTTTTTGCTTAGAACAAGGGTACAAGCATGAATTTTCTTATCCTAGAACACCCCAACAAAATGGGGTTATGGAAAGAAAAAATCGTGCCCTACAAGAAGCGGCTAGGACAATGCTTAATGCATATTCCTTACCTAGCTACTTGTGGGCGGAAGCGGTTAATACCGCTTGCTATATCCAAAATAGGGTATTAATTCATAGGTTTTTAGGAAAAACTCCATTTGAATTGTGGAATGGTACAATTCCAACAATTCATTATTTTAAGGTCTTTGGATGTAAAGTCTATATCTTAAATACCAAAGATAACCTAAGTAAATTTGAGTCCAAAGCGGATGAGGGAATCCTAGTTGGATACTCATCCACTAGTGTAGGATATAGAGTTTACAATAAAAGGACTCAAAAGATTGAAGAATCTTCAAATGTTCAATTTGATGAAACTTCAAATACATACCCTAGAAAATCCCCTATTGATGATGACATAAATAATGAAAATCAAGAAATTACCAAACAATTTCAAGATTTAAACTTAGGAGGTATTAATCAAGGGGGAGGATTGGATCAAGGGGGAGTAAGGGATGACTCCGATGATGAACTTAGGATTGAAGTTAATCATGATCAAACTCAACTTGATACACCTCCTAGAACCATAAGAGTTCATCAAAGTCACCCATTAGATCAAATTGTGGGTGAATTATCTCAAAAAGTTAGGACTAAGTCATTCCATAGGGACCCCACTAGTCATATAGCTCTAATTTCTCAAATTGAGCCCAAAAACATTAAAGATGCATTACTTGATCCGGATTGGATCTTAGCAATGCAAGATGAATTGGCTCAATTTGATAGGAGTCAAGTGTGGGAGTTAGTTCCTAGACCAAGTGAAAACACAATTATTACTACAAGATGGGTTTTTAGGAACAAACTAGATGACCAAGGGAATATCACTAGAAATAAAGCACGATTAGTTGCAAGGGGTTTTAATCAAGTTGAAGGACTTGATTATGATGAAACATATGCCCCGGTTGCTAGATTAGTGTCCATTAGAATACTTTTAGCATATGCCTCCTATATGGGTTTCAAACTCCATCAAATGGATGTCAAATCAGCATTCCTAAATGGGTTTATTAAGGAAGAGGTGTATGTAGAACAACCTCCCGGGTTTGAAAATATGGACTACCCAAACCATGTCTACAAGCTTAGGAAAGCCTTATATGGTTTGAAACAAGCTCCCCGGGCTTGGTATGAAAGATTGTCAACTTTCCTAATCTCTAAGGATTTCAAAAGGGGTAGTATAGATCAAACTCTCTTTATAAAGTCAACATCTAAGGACATCTTTGTAGCCCAAGTGTATGTTGATGACATTATCTTTGGGTCAACAAATGATGAGCTTCTTCAAGACTTTATTCAAAATATGGAAAAAAAGTTTGAGATGAGTCTAGTTGGAGAATTAAATTTCTTCCTAGGTTTGCAAGTTAAACAAACTAGTGAAGGAATTTACATTTATCAAACCAAATATGCTAAGGAAATGATTAAGAAATTTGGTTTAGAAAATGCTAAGGTAGTGGCAACTCCAATGGCAACCAATACCAAAATAGATAGTGATAGTGAAGGAAAACAAATAGATCTTACCCTTTATAGGAGCATGATTGGTAGCCTCTTGTATTTAACCGCTAGTAGACCCGACATATTATTTGCGGTTGGTATGTGTGCTAGGTATCAATCATGTGCTAAGGAATCTCATTTAGTTGCCGTTAAAAGAATTTTAAGATATGTCAAGGGCACACTAAATGTAGGTCTATGGTACCCTAGGACTAGGTCTTTTGATTTAATTGGGTACACCGATTCTGATTATGCCGGTTGCAAATTGGATCGGAAGAGTACTAGTGGTGGATGCCAATTCCTTGGGTCTTCCCTAGTGAGTTGGAGTAGTAGGAAGCAACCTTGTGTTGCTTTATCCACCACTGAAGCCGAATATGTGGCTATGGGTGGTTGTGTAGCTCAACTCTTATGGATGAAACATACCCTAGAAGATTATGAGCTATCTTACTCCAACATAAAAGTATTTTGTGATAATGTAAGCACCATTAACTTGACCAAAAACCCGGTGCATCACTCTAGGACCAAGCACATTGAAGTGAAGCATCACTTCATTAGAGACCATGTGGCTAAGGGGGATATTGAGCTCAATTATATTGAATCCAAGTGATATATTTACCAAGGCTCTCCCCAAGTAGAATTTTCATCACTTAGAGAGAACTTGGAATGTGTAGTTGAGTAAAGGTGTAGGTTTGCATGATTCTATAGAAATACTAGGTTTTATACCTTTAACCATCTCACAAAATACCTAAGAAACCATGATTTTTGTATTGAGCCACCTAGACAACATGTGAGATGATAGGAAGATGCACTTGGTTCATCATGCTTGTTATGATGCATTACTATGGACCAAAGTGTCATCTAGAGACATTAATCCTTAATTGGACCAATCATTGGGAAGGCTTATACACAATTGATGTGCATATAGCTCCAAGAACATGATTGGAAATGTCAAATAAAATATATTTTAAACTATGTTTATCATACTTTGAAAAACTATTTTCAAGTGAAACACAAAAGTGATACAAAGTTTGCAAAATTTTAGAACTTCTTGCTAGTTTCCAAATTTGTATCAATATTGAAATCTGGAAAACATATATTTTTCAAAATATTTTTCTTTGATAAAGTATGATTTCAGAAATGTGTACACAAATTTTCATTATTTAGAAAGGCTGATTTTCGATTAAGGTGATAGTCATAGATAGCGTGATCGGTTCGCATACCAGTCGACTGATACACTGTGGTTTCGGAAAATCAGTCTCATTTTCTAAGGTTTAGGGTAGTGTTGATATCCTAAAGCAATAGCATGATAGTATTGAGTCTAAACAACGTATATGACTGTTTAATGCCATGTTTTAGAGGGAGTTTCACAAAATATATCTTTCTCCTCTAAAAATTTACATTGTCAGCAAAGTGTTAGGTTTTAAACTTTCAAATTGTTTGATGACTTTAGCTCCACATGTATTTTATATCTTGGATTAAGGGGGAGTTCAGTCTTTAAATCTATGCCTTAGTTCAAGATTGTTACACACTCTTTCATGATATATATGTTTTTATCGTTCTTCTCTTTTTGATGTATGTCAAAGGGGGAGAAGAAATGTTTAAGTTAGAATTGGAATTGAATACATGATGTGATAATATGCGTATCTTTAAAAGACCTAACTTAAATGATTGTCAAACATCAAAAAGGGGGAGATTGTTGGTGCAACAATGCCCCAAGCATTTTATGTTTTGATGTTTGGATAATCATCTAAGTTAGGCAACAATTTGTGATCTAAATTGTGATGATGTTTAAGTAACAGGAAAATCCAAGTATGAAGACTTGGTGAAAGAAGAGTCCAAGGAAAAGGTTTGGCGGCATAAGACCAAGCATGTTGTCTTGGCAGCATTAAGTCCAAACGGATCTTGGCAAAGGGAGTCCAAAAGCAAGTCTTGGCAACGTAAGTCCAAGCATGTAGACTTGGCGGCATAAAGTCCAAGCACGCTTTGGCAAAGGAAAACTCTAGACATGACAAAACCAAAGAAAGCTCTTGGAAGCAAGGCGCAAAGGACGAACAAGTCACGGACTCGGAGGGATCCTGAAGGCGCAAGGCTTAAGGAAGAGCTAGGAGGTTAAGTCTAGGTCTAGGGGGTGAAATCAAGTGTGAAATATTCACACTTGATAAGTATCGATCGATCGATCGATGTATCGATCGACCGTCAGTGCTCGACCGAGTCGATGAAACTCGACCCGGGATCATTCGTGACTAAGATCGATCGATGTTGCAATCGATCGCCAGCGATGTGATAGGCGTAAACGAGCACATAATGGAGTCGCACTCGACTGCGGCCGTGATCACTCGACTGATCACTCCATCAGTCGACTGATGGAGGGATCAGTCGACTGATGAAAGTGCCGTTGGATGAAACGACTCTGAATCTCGCGAATCTGGCTATTCGTGGCCGTTAACCATGCGGCTGATCGACCGATCTTTGTACATCGATCGGCCGATCGGGCTCCAACTCTTCTCTATAAAAAGAGGGTTGGTGGAGGTTTTTGGGGTTAATGCTTATTCTCCAGTCTTTCTCAACAGCCTCCACGAATTCTTTAGCTTTCTAAGTGATTTAAATCTCCTCCTCTTCTCTCTAAGCTTAGATCAACATCTTTTGTAAAGAAGAGGAGTTGTGGTGTAAAGAAAGCTCATTAGTGGATTTGCTTGGATTGATCCACCTCAAGGATCGCCGTGGAGTAGGAGCGTTATCTCCGAACCACGTAAAAGGCCTTGTTTGCGTTTGATTTTGTTTTTACATATATTATTGTGTTTGCTTCCGCTAATCTTCTTGTAGAAACCGAAAAACGCTATTCACCCCCCTCTAGCTATTCCAACGATTCCTAATAGAATATAGATAATAATAACAATAACGAAATAAATAATCACATGAACACAAACATATAACGTGGTTCGGAATCGAACGGTTCCTACTCCATGGATCGAGCTCTAAAGAGCTCAAGTGATGCACACGCAATCACTAATCACAAATAACTCCTTCTCGGAACAATCCGGAGGCGGAGAAACCTCGTACAATAGTTTACAACAATAAACTAAATACAACAAGCAAATAATATGAAATACAATGCAATACAAGTAAAGAAAACACTTTACAAATGCTTTTAGATTGTTTGCTTGTTGATCGCTTGAACAGTGGTTGAAGACCCTGATTTGCAGCAGCAAATCGCCTCAAGAACGTCCAAGAAATCGCTTACATTTTCCTCCTTCACAAGCTCCATTTAAAGCTTCAATCTGTGCTGGAAAATGTCGATCAGTCGACTGCTCGGGACCATCAATCGACTGATGTCACTGTTGTCTGAGACAACGGCTAGATCCATACTAAAAAAATCCAACGGAACCATCATCAGTCGACTAATCATGACCATCAATCGACTAATCAAGCCTCCACTCAATTGCTGGTCGCAACAGTCGAGTGAGACTCCATTCTATGGTCGAAACACTGAGCATCAGTCGACTGATCACATGATCAGTCGACTGCTCGTCCATCAGTCGACTGCCCATCTCTAGCAGTCGACTGCTAGGCCACTTCTCACAGTCAAACCCTAGTTGACTCTTACCAGTCGATTGCCACATGGCACCAGTCGACTGGCACACCTCAAACATGAGTTTTTAGCCAAAGTATGGTTCCCCCATACTTGCTAGACTACCCTTAGCCTAAACCTAAGCCTTCTAGCCACCTCCATGAGCCTCACACCTCTCGAAACCCTCCAAATCATCCATGACTTGTTCATCCATCGTGTTAGCCTTTAGGTCCTTTCATCGACTATGTCATGCTAACGGTGTCTACACTGCCAAGGCACATTAGTCTTACGCTGTCAAGACTCTGCTTGGACTTATGCTGCCAAGACTCTCGCTTGGACTTTACGCCGCCAATATCAAACCCCTTGGACTTCTCAAATGCCAAGACTCAAGATTGGACTTTCCCTTGCCAACCCATGTTGGACTTTCCATGCCAAGACCCATGCTTGGACTTTTCCTTGCCAAGACCTATGCTTGGACTTTCCTTGCCAAGACCCATGCTTGGACTTTACATGCCAAGTACTCAAGACTTGGACTTTCCCAAATGCCAAGTGTCTCACTTGGACTTTCCATGCTAAGTACCCATGACTTGGACTTTCCCATGACAATCATATTGTCATATATTTTTGTTGAACATCAAAACATCACTCGAGTCAAATTTGAGTCCTGGTCAATCATGATCTGGGTCGATTGCACCAACACAGTCGACTGCCATGATAATAGTCGATCGTCAATCGATTGGTGTTGGTTGCTGAATCAATTCGACATCGCGATCAAGAGGAAGTAGCGATCGATCGACCTGCACGGCACGAGCGAGTCATCACTGATCGAAGTCGACATCAGTCGACTAATGATATCATCAGTTGACTGATGATCCGACTGTTGGAGAAGGCAACTGCGGATCCCGTGAATCCGGCCTGATTATAAGCCGTTGGAGTCAACATCAGTCGACTGATGAATGCATCAGTTGACTGATAGTGTCCAACGGGAAGAATTGCTTCCTCTCTATAAAAAGAGAGGGTGGGGGCTTTTAGATGGTTAATGCTTATGCTATAAACATCCTACTAAGTGCCCCACAAAGCTCAAACTCCTTCTTCTAGTTTTCTTTCACATCTATTGTAAAAGGAGTATTCTCATTGTTGTAAAGGTTTACCTCCACCTTGCTTGGGCTAAAGGGAGAGATCAATAGTGGATTGGTTTCGGAGTGATTCACCAGAGACGAATCAGATCGTGGATTAGCGGCGAGGCCGTGAACCACGTTATATCGTGTGTTAGCATTGATTTTAGTTTTGCTTATCGTAATTGCTTGTTTAGTTTTGTTTCCATTGCACTAATTATATTTGTAGATAAGCAATTCCATTCATACGACAAAAGAGGGCTATTCACCCCCTCTAGCCGGCCATCAACGTTCCTACAACATTTATTCCCTTAGTTTGAGACTAAAGCATCCATCGATCGTGTTAATTTCTTCTGATCTCAGACTGAGACATCCATCAGTAGATCACCAGGTCGATGATGTTTATTCCCTTAATCTTAGACTAAGGCATCCATTGGTTATGTTTATTCCCTCTGGTCTTGGACGGAGGTGTCCTTCGGAAACTTAGTATTCTTTCTCTTAGCCTCGGACTAAGGCGTCCTAGTATTGTTTCCTTAATCTCAAACTAAGATGTCTATTAGATATTCTTCTTGGTCTCGGGCTAGAGTATCATTATATTTATTCTGCTAGTCTCGCATCAAGATGTTCTTCATCTCGGCACGCGCTTCGACATGTTCCTTTAATCTCATACTGAGGTGTCTTTATATGTATTTCCCTTAGTCTCAATCTAAGTTGTGCAGGATAGATTCTTGCCAATAGACAATTTAGACTATCTTCAAAAAAAGGTACATGGTTCATTTTTCAAAAGTTTATAACAAAGTTAACTAAGTCCAAGAACTAATCCCCGACTAAATCATCAAGGACCCTTTTCAAATTTAAAAATTCTAATGAGACCCCGCAGAAGGATATTTGGCTTCTTAGAAGTGAAGTATTGCTTCATTGTAGCCGATCTCTAACATTTTTATAGTGTGTTCCCCGATTATATCCGCGAACTCCTTGGACGCAAGAAACACTTTTTCTTCTTATTGACCCATCGACCTTTTTCCTTGGCCTTATAGGTGGTCAGTTCTTCCTTCATCACATCCACCTCGACATCCAAAAGTTCTCGGCGAGTGGCCTCCTCAGTTGCCCAAGCTTCTAAAGTCTGTTGAATTTGCTCTGACTCTTGAAGCTTCGTTCAAAGCTTGTCTTGGAGCTTGATAAGTTAAACCTTGTATCTCATAGCTCGGGCTTGGTGGACTCTTGATTTGGCTTGAGCTATTTCTAACTCCGTTTCTTTTTTCTTGAAAACCACTTGGAACTTTTGACCACCTGAGTGTTGGGAGTATGGGAAATACAATCAAAGTCCCACATTGGTAAGACATGAAAAAGATCATGTGCTTATAAGATAAAAAGATATCTCTATTAGTATGAGGCCTTTGGGTAAAACTCAAAAATAAAACTATGAGGGTTTAAGCCCAAAGTGGACAATATCATGTCATTGTAGAGATATATGATTCTTATAGGCACTAACAATTGGTATCAAAGTCATGGTCCATGTCAAGCCATGAATCTCGAACGAAGGAAGTGGAGCTCCCATGTCCGGATCAAGAGAACTAGACACCAAGCAAGAATTTCAATTGGGTTGGGAGAACTGAACAATTGGCAGGAAGTTCAGTTGGGCCAGAAGGACTGGACAACTGGCAGAAAGTCCAATTGGATTAGGAGGACCAGACAGTTTGCAGGAAGTCCTGGTGAGTTGAGGATCATACATCAAGTAGAGGAAGTCCTTCGAGGACAAATAGGCTTGAGGGGGGTCAATGTGGTCCTTCATTTGAGGGGGGATTGTTGGGAGTATGGGGAATAAAATCAAAGTCCCACAATGGTAAGACATGAAAAAGATCATGGGCTTATAAGATAAAAAGATATCTCTATTGGAATAAGACCTTTTGGGTAAAGCCCAAATACAAGACCTTTTGGCTTATGCTTAAAGTGAACAATATCATACCATTGTGGAGATATATGATTCTTACAGGCACTAACACTGAGCCCACATTGTTCGGTAGGTGTCAGATAGATGGGGTAGTCAAGCTGTTAGCTCCCTTTGATGGGATCAGAGCTATGCACATGACTAAAAAAAAAATGTTGACAGAACTACTAGGAAGGAAGAAGTAGTTAAGTTACCTTGGTCATAAGAAGGTTCATCGAACCACACAAGCCTGCTAGGGTCTTTTCCTTCATACCGGCCTCCTTCGTCTCCATAATTTGTTATAGGAAACCTCGGGGAGGAGTCACTCAAGTAGCTCGAGGTATCTCATGTTCTGAAGCCATCCCCGGGAGGGAGGAAGAACTGAAACTTGGTTCCCAAAGGATAGGCAGAGGTCTCTCCGAAGGTGTTTGAGCAAGGTTTGTTGGTTCAGAAGGGAGGTATGTCGTTTCTTGAGGGGGAATCTCTAGAGTGAGACTGAGAGATCGATATTGCTAGTGCTTATAAGATTCATATATCTTCACAATGGTATAATATTGTCCACTTTAGGCCTAAACCATCATGGTTTTATTTTTGGGGTTTACCCAAAATACCTCATATCAATAGAGATATCTTTTCCATGTCTTGTTAATGTGGGACTTTGATTGTATTCTCAATACTCTCAACAATTCACCCCTCAAAAGAAGAATCACATTGGATCCCCCTCAAGTCTATCCGCCCTTAAAGGACTTCCTCTGTTTGATGTTCGATTCTCAACTCACCAAGTTTTCCTGTCAACTATTTGGTCCTCCTAACTCAGTTAGACTTTTTATCAGTTGTTCGGTTCTTCTGACCTAACTAAACTTTCTGTCAGTTGTCTGATCCTCCTAATCCAACTGAATTTTCTGTCTAGTGTCTAGTTCTCTTGATCTGGACATGGGAGCCCCACTTCCTTCATTCGAGGTGCAAGACTTAACATGGATTATAACTCTGATATCAATTGTTAGTGCCTATAAAATTTATATATTCACACAATTGTATGTTATTGTCTAATTTGGGCCTAAACCTTCATGGCTTTGTTTTTGAGTTTTACCCAAAAAGTCTTATACTAATGGAGATATATTTTCATCTTATAAGTACATGATCTTTTCTATCTTACCAATGTGGAGCTTTGATTGTATTTCCAATACTCTTAACATACATGAGAAACTCATGCCCACTGGTGATGCTTCGGACTGACCTTGCTTACAAGGTCAACCCTCTCCCTTTGACTCTCCCAAGCTCACAACCTCGGGCACCAAGGAAGGCCAGGGGAGGCATCTGATCTGACTCCGCCTCATCATATGTAGGAGCCTCTAATTGAACTATGGGCGAGTGTGCGACTTGAGCTCTATCCCATTTTAGGTGCTTGGTGCAAGAAGCCATAAACATGACTTTGGCTACAAGAAGAAAATAGAAGGGTCAACTTATATTTTCATCTGAAAAGAATAGAAGATTTTCCTTACTTAAAGAGTCATTTAGCTCGATTTCTATGGGGCTTAACCCAAAATAGTAAAGCATCCCCTCCTCAAGTAGCAGGTTGATATCAAAACTCATATCAATTATGACCTCTGTTATTTCTTGATAAGAGGAGAGCTCTTTGTACTGGCCCAGCTTAGGTGCCGACGGTAGCTCCATTTTCCAAGCCATGGGGCAGTTAAAGGAGGGTACAAGTCGGACATAAAAGTATCCAGATTTTCAATACTTATGAGAGGTTAGAAAGTTTGTTAAAAATTTAGTGGATGGTCTATCGACGAAATAAAAAAAAAACCCACTTTCTTTCCTTTTTGGAATGAAGAATAAGTAAAAGGCCTCGACACTTAGGTGGAGATGGTAAAAATGGAAAATAATAGTAACCCCACAGAGCAGACTAAAGGAATTGGGGGTCAACTGCTGCAAGGGGATATGAAAGTAAGTGGAGGTCTTGTCGAAAATATGATGAAGAGGAATTAGAGACTCCCGCCAACTAACCGTGGAAGAAGGTGACAAAGCCATCGGTGGGAGGAATATATGGGTGTTCCTCCGGACTTGAGATACGAATTTGGTAAGAGTTGGGAATTTCAAAGGCTTTGCTAATGAATACTCTATCCTCTAGGTCAAGAACAATGAAGGTAGTTTCGTACCACAAAAGTTGAGCTCTTAGTCATGGAGTAAAAAAGGAAGGAAGAAGAGAACGAGACTTATGAGTAGATGAAGGATGATGAAGGCACGAACAAGCAGAAGACGAGCAAAAAAGAAGATGGTGCGAACGTGAGGGATTGCCTTAACTCGATAGGTCTTAATAAAGGTGAAGGGAGCAATCATGATAGTTAGATCGGCAATCTCCGGTATTAGATCAATAATCTTCATCATCATATCAGCAATCTCCACCATCATATCAACCATTAAGATTTTGGAAACCTCAACTGTCACATCAGATATCCAAATCTCCACCAACCCATAAAGGAGGATCTTCTCAATCTTATTGATTACCTCGACACATGTAATCGCATGGCAAGGCCACTATAAGGCTTGACAGGATAATTCTAACACATGTGGCTCGGCAGGATGGTTTTGCCAGGTGTTTAAAGACAAGGTGATGATTTCTTGGGCATGGGGAATGTCGCCTTAGATCTCGCCATAAATCAACACAATCTCGTAAGTTTCTGAGATGAAGATTTAATATTAGTCCAGTCGATCAGACTTATATACCTCCTTCAACTAGACTAGATGGGGGATGCCTGTGATGTGGTGGAATTACCTCTCACTATGTGGCAAGGTCAGATCAACAGTCAAGCTAACAGGAACTTAAATTTGAACTTGGTCAAATAAAATGGGAGTCAACTCAAGTAAATCTGAAGTACACTCGAGGTCGGTTATGCAATTAGATCAGTCTAGTCTCCTAAGCTTAGATTTCTTGAGCTCAGTTCGATCATTTGATCTCTCGAGCTCAAATGACCACTCGAGATTAGTTTGGCAGTTAGATCAACATGCCTCCATGTTCTCCTCCACGAAGCCACCTCTCCAGATCTCTTTCATGAAGTCACGTCTCCATGATCTTCTCCAGAAGTCACGTCTCCATGATCTTCTTTAGGAAGTCACGTCTTCACGTCATACCTCTATGCTACATCTCCCCCAAAAAAGATGTTCTTTTCTTCCTATATAAAGATAAGAGGTGGGGAATGTGGAGATCAAGTAATCTCTAATTTTCTACTTTGACTCTCTAGTTTATATTTTTTTTCTTCACTTTTCTCTAGTTTCTGACTTGATCGTCGAAGGGGCTTCGCTGAGATACTCCTCGGCCCCTTTCTCATCCGTTTTCGAGTCCTCTCAGATTCGAAGTACTTCTCATTCTGACAACTGATATGAGGAAGGTTGATCTTGCAAAGACCAATCCATGGACATCCGACCTCTGATCTCTCGAAGTCACGCACATCCTCGACTTAATAGAGCTCTGAAGAAGATCGATCTGACAAGCTTAGCACACCGAAGACAACTTTGATTTGTACTTAATCGGTCAAAAGAGTTCGACCGTGAATACTTTGCTAAGTCTCCCCATTTCTTAATCTCAAACTGGATCATTAGCCATTGTAACCTTAGGCGGATGACTCTCATATTTGAAAAATACTTCCCATATTACCTATCACTATATGTCTATCCTGTGACTACACGTGACCCATCATAATTATAGGCCATTCACATATATGGTTTCTCACCCATCTTTGCTTATAATTTATCAAGTTTCTTCGTAAAAAAAAAATGGCAATCACATGCCTTGTTTTTTCAGCCTTTCTATTTTTAGATGTAATTTAAATATTGCAGGGGATTTCCCAAATAACTTCAACACCTTTTGATATTTTTTCTTTTGTGTTTGGTAAGACATCTTTAGTGGTAGAGCCCTATCGTAATAGCCTCCATGCCTAGCTTGTGCTTTCTCATTGTCTAGTTCTCGCTTCATTATTGTCCAGTTTAGGCCCATGCCATGCTTAAACATCACTCCCCCCTCTAGTATGAATCATACTTAGCAATGACCTTTCGTGTTGTCTATTATGCATGAACATGACACCTCACAGTTCGAGGCCAATCTTGTATATAATTTCTTACATACCTTCATCTATAGATACTTTAGAACATCTTTGATGATTGAACGATTCCTAATCCAATAATTTCCACAACATTCAACTCATTTTTTGATAATTCATGTGTCTTTGATCTAATTAATCCTAAAAATGTATCGGCTCATTTCCATGAATATCGTCTACCAAGATAATTAGAGGAGTGTGATGGAATTAATCAGTGACTAATGATTCGGCTCATACCCCACCATTAAAAGCTCATAATTGGAGTTCCAAGGAACAAATCTCCACTTAAAATTCCAAAGAGCAATGTCCAAAAGAAGAATCAAATTGTAGCATCATGATTGTCACCAAAGGCATAGCCAGAATTTAAAATTACATGGGACTGCCGACCAATTATCTGAAGCAGTTCACGAAGTGACCACACGTAAAGCACTTGTTCATTTTCTAATGAGACAGCATCTGCCTCACGAGTGATCGTAGCTCATTGTCTCGCTGATCACCTTTTGAATGATTAACTCTCGTTATCGCTTTATCAGTAATGAAATTTTTTATATTGAATAAAAAATAAAAAATTTAGATTGCTCATCGTCTAGTGAGACAACATCCATTTTATGAGTGACCATCGCTCACTATCTCGTCGATCACTTTTTGAGCGGCCGATACTCATTATCTAGACGACAAAAAAAATTTTATTGAACAACAAATAAAAATTTTAGGTCACCTTTTAATAATAAATTCGTTGTTTACTACGGAGAAGAAAAGAGAAGATATTATAGACAAATTTAGGGTAAAAAAATTAAACAAATTATAATTAATATTGATGCAATCAGTTGTAATTAGTCCTCTTGTGACGAGTTATCTGGTGATGACATTTCCACTTGGCCGCACTGAGATCATGTCCAAAATAATATTGATAAGAAAGAGGGTGTCTGTGCTCAGATAATTCCCTATTGAAGATTGGACATCACGCTAGAGGAGGTGAATAGCGATTTTGTGATTCTTCGAATCAATCGTGTTCGTTTGTATGCTCTTTTAGAAATAGTTAGTATGCAACGAAAATACAAGCATACACAATAAAAATAAAAACAACTACAAGATAAGAAGATTTAAGGTGGTTCAGAATTAGGGTTCCTACTCTACGAGACGAGCTCTAATTGATCTCTAGTGATGCACACCACCACTATCAAACTTCTTCTCGGTATGACACTGGAGGTGGAGAAACCTTTTACAAGGTTCTTACAATAATAAGAAATAAATATAAGCAAATACAATGAAATATAAGTAAAGAAAACTTTACAAAAAAGATCGCTTTTGCTTGCTTATTGGTTGCTTAGAGATGCCTTTGAAGACCTTAAAATGCACTAGCACTTCGCTTCAAAATCGCCCAAGAAATCACTTTGAAAAACTTTCCCATTGAACTCCTTTTAAGTCCTCCATTGGGTTGATTTTTTCCAAGCAGTCGACTACTCACCTATCTGTTATCTCACAACGGACTAATCAATGTCACATTAGGGCACACCAGTCGACTGCTCTAACCCATCAGTCAACTGCCCATAGTCATTAGTCGACTGTCCTTACATTACAGTTGACTATGGACCATTCTATTCTCGTGTCCATAAATTTTAGTCGACTGCCCATACATGGCGATCATTGCCGATGTACAATAGTGATCGAGCCTCCAATAACTATTGACGACCGCTTGAGTCAACTAAACTTCGAAAGTGTCAAACCTTAAACATGAGGTTTAACCTAAGTATGATTCTCTCATGCTTGATACTCACCCATAGCCTAGACCTAAGCCTTCTAGCCACCTCTATCAGCCTCACACCTCTCGGATACCTCGAGTTTGTAACTCTTCATCATTCGCGTTAGCTTTCAGGTGCTTTCATTGACTATGTCATGTTAACCGGGTCCTTTGCGAAGGTTCATTTGGACTTATATTACTAAGACTCATGCTTGGACTTTACGTCGCCAAAATCTCACTCTTGGACTTTCACATTGTCAAGATCCATTTGTTATGCCACCAAGACCCATGCTTGGACTTTATGCCGCTAAACCTACCCTTGGACTTTCCCTTTGCCAAGTACCCATGACTTGAACTTTTCAATTGCCAAGACCATGCTTGGACGACTTTCTTTTCCAACTTTATGTCCGACTTTCTAATTGTCAAAGTTCACTTATACTTTACACCGCCAAGACTATACACTTGGACTTATGTTGTCAAGACTATACCTTTGGACTTTACCATTACCAAGTACCCGTGACTTGGACTTTCCATGTGTATCCAAACTTGGACTTCCGAGGTTGATTGCTCCAAGAATCTCCCCCAAATAATTTCTCCCATATAACTTTGGATATTTCAATCATCCACTAGTCATATGGTCAACATATGGTCAAACTATATTGTCAAACAATGGTCAAACTCATTGTCAAACATCAAAATATTACTCGAGTCATACTCGAGTTTGGTCAATATTGACCCAGGGCATGTTGCACCAACAATCTCTCCCTTTTTGATGTTTGACAATACCTTTAAGTTAGGCCAACAATAATCCAACTTGACTCTTCTAATGTCAAAGCACAATGAAGGTTTACCTAACTTAAATCTCACTTCTCCACCTTTGGAATACATCAAAAAGCCTGCCAAGGTTTTCAATGCCTTATCTCTCAAAGAGATCCTACATTCTCTCCCTTGGTCCAAAAATATTTAGGATGCCTTCACTCTTCATAGTGATAAGTCTTATATCACTAAATGAGAGATAATGCTCACTTCTCTAATTCTCCTCTTTTGGTGAGAACAATGAGAATTTCAAACCCTTCATTTCTCCCTCTTTGAGGAATACTCATCCATCATCCCTTGATGGATAACCTCCCCCTAAAGACTTACTCCCCCTTGACCATTGCACCAACAATGTCTTTGGAGAGTTCCTAAGCCAATAGGAAACTCAAACCATAAAAAAATAACGGTAAAAGTCCAAAGTTGAACTTTAACCTCCCTTAAAATTCAATACTGCACCCTAAAAACTTTCCTAATCATTTATAATGATTATTTCACCCTTTCAATACTTTCCAAAGAATATCCTAGGGTTAGGAGACATTAAAGAACTTAAGGGTATTGGTGCAATCAGCCTAGGTCACGATTGACCAGACTCGAGTTTAACTTGAGTAATGTTTTGATGTTTTGACAAAATGATTGACAATGTGATTGTCATGGAAAGCCCAATAATGGTGTTGGAACCAACCATGGATCTTGGCAATAGTAAAGTCCAAGTCATGGGTACTTGGCAATTGAAAAGTCCAAGCATGGGTCTTGGCAATTGAAAAGTCCAATATGGAGTGGCAAGGGAAGTCTAAGAGTGTGATATTGGTGGTGTAAAGTCCAAGCATGTGTCTTGGAAGCATAAGTCCAATGTTTGGCAACGTAAAGTCCAAGCATGGAGTCTTGGCGACATAAGTCCAAATGAATCTTCACAATGGGAAGTCCAAGGGTGTGATATTGGCGGCGTAAAATCCAAGCTATAGTCTTAGCGGTATGTCCAATGTTTGGCTGCGTAAAGTCCAAGTGTTTATCTCAGTGGCGTAAGTCTAAATATACCTTGGCAATGTAGACTCGGTTAGCATGACAATAGCCGATGGAAGTGTAGGGATTCTTATCACGCTTGGAAACATTTACAAGCACTAAGCAGCGGAAAAATGAGATCCCTCCAGAGATATATGTGAAAACTAAACTCGTTTTTGATTGATTCTAACCTATGAGAATCGTGATTACCTTCGTTGTGTGCCCTTCATAATCCCGTCAGTAACACTTGTGTACAGATCTCAGCGTGGTCAAAATATCCACACCTCCATGGTATCCACACAAACCGTGAAGTGGAGGAGAACCACACTATGGTGCTAACCACAAGATAGGTTCGGCCAAGAAGGTAGAAGAGGAAGAAGAAGATCACTATCAAGCCCCAACTAATGCACATGAAAACACCTAAGAGTCTCATCCAAAAAATCCTCTTTTATAGTCAACCATTGAATATGAAGAGTTTTTGACTCTTGGTTTGCTTGGAATTAATCATTCATTAATTCCATCTTAATGATCATGCAACCCCTCTTAATGGTGAGTCTCACTCGATTCGAATCTGACTTGAGTCTAACTCGAGTCAGATTCATTGGGTATACCTTGAGTTCTACTCATTGAGTCTAATCTACATTAGACTCAACCCGATGGCCCAATGGCTCATCACATGAGTCATCTCCAACTCACATGTCCTAAGTGTGTGACCCAATACGTTGACAATGTTTCTAAAACCCTTTTAGAGACATAAGCAATGAGCGGCATCTAGCAATACATCATTTCTACCCAAGTGACGAGAATGTCGAGATCTGACATAACCTTTCTGTGACTACTATCGTGTATGACTTAGTCCTATCCTTGATATCTAGATTGATTAATGAGGCATAGACTGTGTCATCCGCTTATCAATCATGAGTTTCTTGATCTCCAAGTAGACTACTCAACCAAATAAGCTCAATATCTCATATTGACTTATTCAAGCATGGCCATGTATTTTTAGTAGTCCTACTCTATCAAGAGGCCCATAGAAATCACTTCCGATATATGGAAGGGATAGATCTCATCTACATCACTCACATCCCTCCAACTAACATATTGCATACCCAGTGATTGCCTTTATAGTCACCCTGTTACAGGTGACATTTGACGAAGCTAAAGTATACAACTCATTATGTAGGGAACCGTAGTGACTTCAGGTCTAAGAATTATTCATACCAATAGTCACATGAAAATGTTTATGACACTCATATAACGATCTATAAAATATTCTCATGGCGGGTCAATTCAGTACATAATCTCTAATATGTACCTATGTATCAACTCGATATCACATATCTATGACTTGTGAGATTAAGTCATCAATTGACCTACATGCTAGTCTCTATGCATTAATATTGTCCTTGCATATTAATACTCGACTAGGAATAGTTAAGAGTAGTGTTCTGTGTGTGTGTGTGTGTGTGTACGGGCTCTCACTATCAATTCAACCAATTGATATGCTGTAAACCTAAACCTACTATTCAAGGACACTATTATATTATTCATATAGTACATATAAGAAATAATATAATAAGAAACCCTTGCCTATTATTAATGAAATATGATACTTATGATCCCTAATCAATCATCTCATGATTGACACTAAGGGTTGACACTAACAGGAAGCACCTGAAGGCTAGCGAATGGATGAATAAGTCATAGAGGACTTGGAGGGATCCGATAGGTGTGAGGCTGATGAATGTGGTTAGAAGGCTTAGGTCTAGACTAAGGGTGGTCTAACAAGTATGAGGGGATCATACTTGGATTAAACCTCATTGTTGAGGTTTACTAGTCGACTGTTGACTTTAGTTAGCCGACTGGTTAGGTGAGTAAGCACTCGGACCCAATCAGCTCAGAGCAATCAACTGGGGTTATGCCCCAGTCGACTAATATGGGAGTCGACTGGTGTCGACTGATATGGGAGTCGACTGGTGTCGACTGATATGGGAGTCAACTGGTGCTTGACTGCTTGGTGTTGGCCCTAGTAGTTGACTGCTAGGGTTTGGCAGTCAACTATGAGGAGAAGCAGTCGACTGGTGGAAGTGGACACGGGCACAAATTGTTGCATAGTCGAATGGCCAATGGACTATTGAGCAACAATCGACTACTGATAAGGGTAGTCGACTGATGAGGTATCCGTTGGGCAGATTCCAACCTAGAACCATTGTGACCTGACAGCATGAAGGCCAGTCGAATGCTGGGTAAGAGCAGTCGACTAGAATGTGAAAATCAGCTCGAGTTGTAGCTTTATAAAAAGCACAAGGAGGATTTTGGCCAAGGTTCTTGGGGCTATTTAAGGCTAGTGCTGGTGCATTTCAGGGTCTTCAAGAACAGTCCAAGCAACCAAACAAGTAAGTAAAAGTGATCTTCTTTGTAAAGTTTTCTTTACTTGTATTTCATTTTATTTGCTTGTATCTATCTTGTTTATTCTTGTAAACCTTGTAAGAGGTTTCTCCACCTCCAGATTGTTTCGAGAAGGAGTTTATTAGTGGTGGTGTGCATCACTAGAGCTCGCTATTGTGCTCACTTCGTGGAGTAGGAACCCTAGGTTCCGAACCATGTTATATTGCCGTGTATTGCATGTGTTGTGTTTGTCTCATTTTGTGTTAATTTCTATTTATATTCCACTGTGCACACTAACATTTTGTAGACAAACACGAATGAATTTCAAGTGATGAAGCGAATCGCTATTCACCCCCCTCTAGCGACATCCAATGATTCTACAATTGGTATCAGAACGTAGCTCTTCTATGGACTAACCGTCAAGAGTGTAAAACACTAGAGAGAATAAGGAAGATGGAGGAGCCAAGTCATAGATTGGGCTACGACATCAACACAGCACCATCCTACAAAGATTATGGAAAGGTAGAATGATGTATTTCCTTATGTGTGATTATGACAATTGGATTAGTGTTATAGTAGGGTTCGATGCTCCGAAGGATGAAAAGGGGAGAATACTCAAGAAGAAGAAGTGGAGCAAGGAGCAAATCTAATATTTCAACATAAACAATAAGGTAACAAGTGTATTAGTTAATGTAATCCCTAATGATATCTTATGTAGATTAGGAGATTATAAAGATGCCAAGAGCTTTGGAGCAAGTTGGCAAAATTTCATGAAGATTCATTATCGACTCAATTGGAGAAGGAGCGAAGAAGTAAGTACATCATCCTCACAAGAGCTTGAGGATTCGGAGGTTGAGAGGGAATCAACATCCAGATCAATAGAAGAGGTGGAAGAAGTAGAAGAAGCTTCCACTTTTAGGATTAAGGGGGAGGAGATTAGGCCTTCCATGTCGGAGCAAGAAGAAGAACCATTTACCTTCGGGAGAGAAGAAGAGCAAGCTCAAAATTTCGGCCTGGGTAACTCAAGCACAATATATAAAGATAAAAATTATATAACGTGTTTTGAGTGTAGGTAAGTAGGACATTACAAGAGTAAGTGTCAGAAACGGGTCAAGAAGACAACACAAGTGGTGCCAAAGACCAAGGACGTCAGAGCCCCAACAATCAAGAGCCAAGAGCACATTGTGTGCTTCAAGTGCAATCAAAGGGATCACTATAGAAGCCAATGACCTAGGGGGAGGAAGCAAACCAAGGGCAAAGGAGTCTCAAATGTAAGGGGAGCTAAGGCAAACACTAAGGTAACTTTTAATTATGCTCCTTCTTCAATTTATAGTCAAAAGCATGCTAGGAATTTTATTGTTGTTGCTCATGAACAAAAGCATGCTAAGAATATATTTTATTGCTTAGGTGCTAAATCTTGCGATATTAGGGTTAAGGACAAGTCTAGAACAATTAACCCTAAAATAATTCTACCTAAAGAAGCTATTAGAAAGGTAGATAACCATTTAGGCATTAACCCTAAAAAGGGTAGGCATATACCTAAAAGAAAGAACAATGCCCCATGAACAAATGAAAATTCAAAATTGGAGGCATTAGTGGTAGAAAATCAAGTATTGAGGTCAAAGCTTGAGAAAATGAAGAAGACCCTTAAGAAGATGGAAAGTATGATTCTAGGGCCTAATGGACAAAATATAAGGGTTAATAGGCAAGAACCATCTAGGGGCAACAAAGGTTTGGGTCACAAACCTAAGCCCAAGGAGATCTACCATAGTGTTCCATTCGATTATGGAACCATCCATAGGTATAAGAAAACCAAGGTTAATAGGGAAGTCATCCCTAAGGCTAACCATGGTAGGTGTCTAGTGGCCAAGATTTCAAAGAAACCTAGGGAAGCTGCTAAGAAGGTTACAAGGGGAGTCACCCCTAAGGTTAATCTTGACAAGACCCAAATGACCAAGGCTTCAAAGCCTAGGAGGGTTTTTAGAAAGGTATCAAGGGAGGTTATCCCTAATGAATACCTTGAAAATGAGATTATGATTTATATCCTAAAGGATTTTAGGATGTGCCAATGGATTCTATGGAAATTGAAAAATCAATCAAAATTGGCACAATTAGGTTTAGAGGTCATGGTGTACCATTTTGGCTTTTTGGCACACTTGGTAGATTTGTTAGTTATGGAAAATTAGTGTTAATTTTAGAAAATGACAATTTAGGTTTAACACTTAGGTATTATATACCTTTGTATTTTATACTTGCCATGGTTTACTTGTCTTACCATGTCATGACATCATTGTAGGGGATCGATTGGACACTAGAGGGGAGGTGAATAGCGCGTGCTAGTACCGATGATGGAATTCAATTGTGATCGCGTCTACAAATCATGTTAGCACAGCAGAATAATAATAATAAAAGCAATAACACGAAACACAATCACAAACACAAGATGTTTAACGTGGTTTGGAACCGAACAGTTCCTACTCCACGGATCGAGCTCTAGCGATGCTAATGTAATCACTAATCACAAATACTCCTTCTCGACACAAGTCGGAGGTGAAGAAACCTCTTATAATAGTTTACAATAATAAACTAAATACAACAAGCAAATACAATATGAAATACAACAAGAGAAGTAAAGAACACTTTACAAAAACTCTTTGGAAGTTTGCTTGTTGATTGCCTTGGACTAGCACTTGAAGGCCCTGATTTGCAGCAGCAAATCGCTTCAAAACGTCCAAGAAAACCGATGCTTTTTCCTCCATCACGAGCTCCTTATAAAGCTCCAACCTATGCTGAAAAAAACCGATCAGTCGACTGATCGGGACCATCAGTCGACTGATGTCACTGTTGTCATGAGACAACGGCTAGATCCACGCTGGATAAGTCTAACGGATCCATCATCAGTCGACTGATTATAAACATCAGTCGACTAATCAAGCCTCCACTCAACTGCTGACCGCAGCAGTCGAGTGAGAATCCATTCTGTGCTCGATTTCTCGAGCACCAGTCGACTGATTACAAGATCAGTCGATTGCTCGACCAATCAGTCGACTGCCCACCTATGGCAGTCAACTGCTAAGGCAATTCCTGCAGTCAAATCCTAGTTGACTCAGGCCAGTCGACTGGCACACCTCAAACATGAGGTTTTAGCCCAAGTATGGTTTTCCCATACTTGCTAGAACACCCTTAGCCTAGACCTAAGCCTTCTAGCCACCTCCATCAGCCTCACGCCTCTCGGATCCCTCCAAGTCATCCATGACTTGTTCATCCATCGCGCTAGCCTTCAGGTGCTTCCATCGGCTATGTCACACTAACGGTGTCTACACCGCCAAGGCACATTGGACTTACGCCGCCAAGACTCCGCTTGGACTTTATGCCGCCAACCATTGGACTTATGCTGCCAAGACTTCACCCTTGGACTTTACGCCACCAATATTTCCCTTGGACTTCTCAAATGCCAAGACTCAAGCTTGAACTTTCCCTTGCCAACTCATGTTGGACTTTCCATGCCAAGACCCATGCTTGGACTTTTCATGCCAAGTACGCATGACTTGGACTTTACATTGCCAAGACCCATGCTTGGCCTTTCCCAAATGCCAAGTGTCCCACTTGGACTTTCCATGCCAAGTACCCATGACTTGGACTTTCCCATGATAATTATATTGTCATATGTTTTTGTCGAACATCAAAACATCGCTCGAGTCAAACTCGAGTCTGGTCAATCGTGACCTGGGTCGATTGCACCAACAATCTCCCCCTTTTTGATGTTTGACAAAAACCAAACAAACCATTTTATTTAGACAATCTAACTCAAAAACTCCTTACCAATTATCCCAAATTGATAATCTCAAACATTCTCCCCCAAACATTCTCCCCCTTTTTGACTAACATCAAAAAGGTTTTCTCTTCAAGGAGGTCAATGTCTCATGTCCCAATGATATCTTACAATCTCCCCCTTGGTCCAACCATACCTAGGATGTCTACCATCTTCCTAGTGATAAGTCTCATATCACTCAAGAGAGGCAATTCTATTTACTCTCCCAATTTCCAAATTAGGTCTCTCAAAAATTCCATCAATTTTCCCAATTGATGTCATTCTCCCCATAACTTCTCCCTTTCAAGAAGAGAAAAAAAAAACACATCCATCATCCCATGATGGATACCTCCCCCTAAAGGCTTGCTCCCCCTTGACCATTGCACCAACAATGTCCTTGGGAAGTCCCTAAGCCAATAGGAACTCTAAACCATCAAAATTAAGGTTCTAAGTTCAAACATGAACTCTTCTACCCTTAAATTTGATACTTTAACCTAACACCTCTCCAAATCCATATCCAATGGATTTTCACCCTTTATAATGCTTTCCAAAGCATATCCTAGGATTAGGAGTGGTTAGGGACCTTAACCGCAGCTAAACACGGCTAGACAAACCTAGTTTTCCCTAAATCAACATTGGCAGTCGACTCCGTCAGTTACCAGTCGACTGCCACTCACATCAGTCGACTGCCACCAAAGACAGTCAACTGATAACTGAAATTTTCAAATTTCAGTTATCAGAGTTGAATTTCAAAAATTCATAAGTAATTATACGTAATTCGAAAAATCATGAAATTTGATACGTATATTACTTATAGTCAATGCAATGGATGAAAAATATTTGAAAATTATTTTACCTATAAAATACTGAAATTGATACAAAATTCAAAAGTGAAGAAAACTTCTAAGTTTTAGCTCACTTTGTATCAATCTCATCAATGGTGATTGCTATCAAAAGATAGACTTCACCAAGGTTTTTCAAAAAGATTTTAAAATATTTTTAAAACCTTATTTGGGATCATATTCCTTGGGCTCCATGTACATGACTTGTACACAAGCTTTCCCAATGATCCACCCTTATATAAGATGAGTTTGAGTTCATCTAGATGCAAAAACTATGCACCTTAAACTTAACTCATATCCTAGCATCTCACATGTATATAGGGTGTATAACATACACATACATGTCAATTTAGATGTGAGATGTGGGTTTTGTTCTCCCTAATCTAGGGTTTCATGCATTTTTCTAAGGCAACCCTACTTGATTCCCTTATAAATGGGACTTCAAGTCATGCCAATTGTCCTTAACTCAATTTTAATCAAATGCATGAATGATTATGGCATTAGTGATGATATAAATAAGCATATGCTCATAATCATGATGTCATGGCATAATATGAAATCTAAAAACACATGACATCTAATCCTTAATCCTAAACATGATCATGACATATAAATGATAAAAATTAAACATAATGTCATGACATGTTATATGACACCCAAAGCATGACAAATACAATATATAGGTATAATAATACCTAAGTTTTAGAATTAATTGTCATTTGATATAATTAGATTTATTTTTTCATATTACTACTAACCTCCCCAAGCGTGCCAAAAATCCAAAATGGCACACTAACTTCTAAACCTAAATTGTGCCAATTTGATCATTTTATCAAACTTCTCAAATAATATTGGAACATCCTAAAATCTTTTAGGATTAAAGCTCAAATGTATTTCCAAGGTAACCATAACCTTGAAAATAACCTAAAGTGTCACCTTTATCATGGTTGAGTTAACTACCCACCCAATCAAGGTTGGCATACCCTAAACCCATCTAGCGTGAATCAATCACGCTCTTAGGAAACCAAAATCTATTTGAGCTCCTAGGGTTAATTAGGTATTCCTTAGGGATAACCTTCCTAGATACCTTCCTAATGGCCCTCCTAGGCTTGGTAGCCTTGGTCATTTTGGTCTTACCTAGGTTGACTCTAGGGGTAACTCCCCTTGTAACCTTCTTAGTGGCCACCTTAGGTTTCCTAGAAACCCTAGCCACTAGGCATACACCATGGTCAACTCTAAGGATGACTTCCCTATTGACCTTGGTCTTCCTAGACCAAGTTTGTGTTCCATAATCAAATGGAACACTATGATAAGCCACCTTAGGCTTAGGTTTGTGACCCAAACCCTGCTTGCCCTTGGTTGACTTTTGTCTTTTAAGTCCTAGGTGTTGACTCTTAGTCCTAGACCCTTGACTTTGACCATTAGACCCTTGAAATTGATTTTGCATCTTATTGAGGGTCTTTTCAAGTTTTTCAAGCCTTGACCTCAAGGCTTGGTTCTCTAATTCTAATTTCCCAATTTTAGAATTTTGGTTTGATCTTTGGGCATTGTCCTTTCTAGGCATATGCCTAGTCCATTTAGGATTAAGACCTAGGTGTTCTCCTATTTTCCTAATAGATTCCCTAGGTAAAACTTTTCTAGGGACATTAGTCCCAAATTTCTCCTTCTTTGAAATATTAACATTTTTGGCACCTAAACAAATATATTTGTTATTTCTAGCATGCTCTTTATGATAAATAGCAAGATTACTAAAATTAGTTCTAGCATGCTTTTGCCTATAATTGAAAGAAAGAGCATTATTTAGATATACCTTAGGGTTTGCCTTAGAGGCTCCCCCTACTTGTGATGTTCTCTTTTTCTCTCCCTTTGGATATTGACTCTGGTAATGCCCTTTTGAATTGCACTTGAAGCATATGATATGATTCTTGCTCTTTTGACTTTGGGCACCGGCATCTTTGACCTTTGTGTTGACTTTTGGTGCCGGAGGAGTTTTCCTAATCCGTTTCGGACACTTGCTTTTGTAGTGCCCGGTTTCGCTACACTCAAAACATATTATATGCATTTTATTATTGACACATATGTTTGAGTTACCTAGGGTGGTTGTGGTGGTCGGAGTGAAATTTTGAGCTTCTTCATCTCTCCCGGAGATGGATGGCTCCTCTTGAAGTTGCTCCGGTGTGGAAATTCTCTCTTCCCCCTCAATCCTAGAGGTGGATGCCTCCTCCGATTCTACTTCCTCTTCCTCCTTGGATGTTGATGATATCTCAACCTCGAAGTCCTCACTTCCTTGTGAGGAAGATGCATTTGCCTCTTCGGTCCCTTCCTCTTGGACCGGTGATGGACTTTCATGGAGCTTGGCCACTTTGCTCCATAGCTCCTTGGCATCTACATAATTACCTAACATACACAAGATATTGTTAGGTATTAAATCAATTAAAAACTTCATTACCTTATCATTTTTCTCGAAGGCTTGGACTTGCTCTTCGGTCCATCTTTTTTTCTTGAGGAATCCACCTTTTGGTCCTCTTGGATAACTATATCCCACCATTAAAATGGACTATTCTTCAAAGTCCCTCATCATTAGGAAGTCCTCAATTCTCGCCTTCTATTGTCTAAACCCTTCTTGTCCATAGAAGGTATAAGAGATCGGTGTGTTAATATCCCATCCTAGTTGCTCTTGAACTTCCATCTTCACCTTCTAGCATGCTCCCTTAGTTGTTAAACCTTAAAGAGCGGCCTCGCTCTGATACCACTTGTAGGGGATCGATTGGATGCTAGAGGGGGGTGAATAGCACATGCTAGTATCGAAGATGGAATTCAATCGTGATTGCATCTACAAATCATATTAGCGCAGTGAAATAATAATAATAAAAGCAATAACACGAAACATAATCACAAACACAAGATGTTTAATGTGGTTCAGAACCAAACGGTTCCTACTCCACGGATCGAGCTCTAACGAGCTCTAGCGACGCCAATGCAATCACTAATCACAAATACTCCTTCTCGACACAAGTCGGAGGCGGAGAAACCTCTTACAATAGTTTACAACAATAAACTAAATACAACAAGCAAATACAATATGAAATACAATAAGAGAAGTAAAGAACACTTTACAAAAACTCTTTGGAAGTTTGCTTATTAATTGCCTTGGACTAGAACTTAAAGGCCTTGATTTACAGTAGCAAATCACTTCAAAACGTCCAAGAAAACTGATATTTTTTCTTCCATCACGAGATCCTTATAAAGCTTCAACATGTGCTAGAAAATTCCGATCAGTCGACTGGTCGGGACCATCAGTCGACTAATGCCACTGTTGTCATGAGACAATGGCTAGATCCATGCTGGTAAGTCCAATGGATCCATCATCAGTCGACTGATTATGAACATCATGTATGTGTGGAGGAGAAAACAAGCCTGATAACCTGGCGCCCTCGCTTTCACCCTATTTACGCTTGACCAAGCGGCCGAAAGTGAGACCCAGCAATACGTAAGATTTTCGAGCACCAGTCGACTGATCACAAGATCAGTCGACTGCTCGACCAATTAGTCAACTACCCACCTATGGCAGTCGACTGCTAGGGCAATTCCTGCAGTCAAACCCTAGTTGACTCAGGCCAGTCGACTGCCACATGGAACCAGTCGACTGGCACACCTCAAACATGAGGTTTTAGCCCAAGTATGGTTCCCCCATACTTGCTAGACCATCCTTAGCCTAGACCTAAGCCTTCTAGCCACCTCCATCAGCCTCACGCCTCTCGGATCCCTTCAAGTCATCCATGACTTGTTCATCCATCGTGCTAGCCTTCAGGTGCTTCCATCAGCTATGTCACACTAACGGTGTCTACACCGCCAAGGCACATTGGACTTACGCCGCCAAGACTCCGCTTGGACTTTACGCCGCCAACCATTGGACTTATGCTGCCAAGACTTCACCCTTGGACTTTATGCCACCAATATTCCTTTTGGACTTCTCAAATGCCAAGACTCAAGCTTGGACTTTCCCTTGCCAACTCATGTTGGACTTTCCATGCCAAGACCCATGCTTGGACTTTTCATGCCAAGTACGCATGACTTGGACTTTACATTGCCAAGACCCATGCTTAGCCTTTCCCAAATGCCAAGTACCCATGACTTGGACTTTCCCATGACAATTACATTGTCATATGTTTTTGTCGAACATCAAAACATCACTCGAATCAAACTCGAGTCTGGTCAATCGTGACCTGGGCCGATTGCACCAAAAATCATGCTTCATTTAATTATTTAAAATGTCATGATAATGCTTAGGTTTAATTTTAATGTCATGCTTACATTTAAGTTTGTATCTTTATGTCATGACATCATACATCATTGGCACATACATTATTTATGCTATCATTATATGCCATGATCTTTTTTCATGCATTTAGGATAATTAAAATTGATTTAAGGACAATGGCATGATTTGAAGTCCTATGTATAAGGGAATCAAATAGAGTTACCTAGAAAAATGCATGAGACCTTAGGATAGAAAATAACTAAAACCCACATCTCACAAGAACATTTTACTTGTGCGTGTATTTATATACCTAGATACATGTGAGATGTTAGGAATATGAGTTAGGTTCAAGATGCATAGATATTGCATCTAGATGTCTAGATGAACTCAAACTCATCTCAATCATAGGTATAAATCATGAGGAAAGCTAGTATACAAGTAATGTATACTTAGCCTATAAACCATGATTGAAAATAAGGTTTTGAAATCATTTTAAAATCATTTTGAAAAATCTTGGTGAAGCCTATCAAAAATCACCATTAATGAAGTTGATACAAAGTAGGCTCTAAACATTGAAGTTTTTAATGGTTTTGAACTTTGTATCAATCTCTCATTTTAATGGGCATTTTAATTTAAAACTATTTTCACCCATTGTATTTGATATAAATATTATACATATGAATTTTTATGATTTTCTAAATTATGTATAATTACTTATGATTTTCAAAAATTTATTTCTGATTTTTTATTTTTGCGTTTGCAAATATCAGTCAACTGATGCTTAAGGCAGTCGATTGATTGCTGAAGAAGTCGACTGTTGGGTTGATTTTGGGTAAACAAGATTTGTTTGGCCCGTATTCAGCCATCCCTAGGTACGCTAACGTCTCATAACCCTAGGATATATTTTGGAAAGCATTGGAAAGGGTGAAATTCATTGGAAATGAATTAGGAGAGGTGTTTAGGGTGAAAATCGAATTTTAAGGGAGGTGAAAGTTCAATGTTAAATATTTACCCTTAATTTTGATTGTTTAGTGTTCATATTGATTTAGGAACTCTCCAAGGACATTGTTGGTACAATGGTCAAGGGGGAGCATGCCTTTAGGGGGAGATTATTCATCAAGGGATGATGGATGAGTTTTTTTTCCTCAAAGGGAGAAATTTGGAGAAGTGAGGATTGCCACTCATTTATTGATATAAGACTTATTCCTATGAAGCTAAGAGTGAAGGCATCCTAGATGATTTTGGATGAAGGGAGAGAATGTAAGATCTCATTGGTATATAAGACATTGATACCCTTGGAGACTTTTTGATGAATGTCAAAAAGGGAGATAATTGATAGATTAAGTTAAGTAGCATAACTCAAAGGTTTTGTCAAATATCAAAAAGGGGGAGATTAATGGTGCACTCGGCCTAGGTCACGATTGACCAGACTCGAGTTTGACTCGAGTAGTATTTTGACAATGTGATTGTCACGGAAAGTCCAAGAATGGTCTTAGCAAGGAAAGTCCAAGCATGGATCTTAGCAATGGTAAAGTCCAAGTCATGAATACTTCGCAATTGAAATGTCCAAGCATGGGGCTTGGCAATTAGAAAGTCTAACATAGAGTTGCCAAGGGAAGTCCAAGAGTGTGATATTGGCAGCGTAAAGTCCAAGCATGGGTCTTGGTAGCATAAGTTCAATGTTTGACAGTATAAAGTCCAAGCATGGAGCCTTGGCAGCATAAGTCTAAATGGATCGTTGCAATGGGAAGTCCAAGGGTGTGATATTAGCAGCGTAAAGTCCAAGCTATAGTCTTGGCGATATAAGTCCAATGTTTGGTGGCGTAAAATCCAAGTATTTGTTTTGGTGGCGTAAGTCTAAATATACCTTAGCAATGTAGACCCGATTAGCATGACAATAGCCGATGGAAGCATTTGAAGACTAGAGTATGGATGAACAAGTCATGGAGGACTTGAAGGGATTCGATAGGCATGAGGCAGATGGAGGTGGCTAGAAGTCTTAGGTCTAAACTAAGGGTGGTATAATAAGTATGAGGGGATCATACTTGGGTTAAACCTCAATGTTGAGATTTACCAGTCGACTGTTGACTTTGGTCAGTCGACTAGTCGAATGAGTAAGCACTCGAAGTTCAATCAGCTCGGAACAGTCAATTGGGATTATTCGCCAATCGATTGATACAGGAGTCGACTAGTGCTTGATTGCTCGATTGTGGCCCTAGCAGTCGATTGCTAGGATTTGGTAGTTGATTGCGAGAAGAAGCAATTTACTAGTGGAAGCGGACACAGGCATAGATTGTTGCATAGTCGACTAGCCAGTCGACTATTAAGTAGTAATCGATTGCTAGTAAGGCCAGTCGACTGTTGAGGTATCCGTTGAATAGATTCCAATGTGGATAGAGTCGTTGTGAGATGACGACATGATGGTCAGTCGACTGATGGGTAAGAGCAGTCAAATGGAAGGCAAAAATCAGCCCGAGTTGCAGCTTTATAAGGAGATCAAGAAGGAGAATTTTAGCCATGGTTCTTGGGGCGATTTGAGGCGAAGTGTCAGTGTATTTTAGGGTCTTCAAGAGCAGTCCAAACAACCAAAAAAGCAAGCAAAAGTGATCTTCTTTGTAAAGTTTTCTTTATTTGTATTTCATTGAATTTGTTTGTATCTATCTTGTTTATTGTTATAAACCTTGTAAGAGATTTCTCCACCTCCGGAATGTTCCAAGAAAAAATTTATTAGTGGTGATGTGCATCACTAGAGCTCGCTATTGAGCTCGCCCCATGAAGTAGGAACCCTAGGTTTCGAACTACATTATATCGTCATGTATTGCATGTGTTGTGTTTGTCTCATGTTGTGTTTGTTAGGGCAATCAACCCAAGTATGGTTTGGTTTTGATGTGTGTGGAAAAGGATTTAAGTTAGGTTGTTTATATGATTTGATGTGTGTGTTTAAGTTATGCAAGACTTAAGTGAATCACACATGGTTGACTTGATGAAAGCATTGGCGAGTTCACCATCTCATGGCTTAGGTCCTTGAGTCGGTGAAGGATGGGATTGCAGAAGTCGTGCGCTTGGTGCATCCGAGGGACCGTCGGACGAGGAGCATTGGAGTGAAGCCAAAGGAAGCAAACTTCAGGGCGAGACACGAAGGATGGCACTGAAGGAACTGCAGGCTTAGTGCATCCGAGGGACGTGGTCGGATGAAGAGAGCTTCGGTGAGGGACTCCATGGGAAGATGAGAAATTGAGCGATTGTAACCTGAGATGGGGTAGCTCATAGGTGAACTTGGCCGAATGGCCAAGTCAAGTGTCAGACACTCAAACTTAGGTTTTGAGGTTTTACCCGACAAGTTGGACGCTCAAACTTGTGTTTGAGGTTTTACCCAATAATTGGATAAGTCGGATGATCAAACATGAGTTTAAGGTTTCTACCCGATGAAAGAAAGTGTCGGATGCTCAAACAAGTGGTTTGAGGTTTACTCGACCGTCAGATGCTCAAACAAGTGTTTATTTGAGGTTTTACCCGACACCAGTCGACTGCTATAGATAGCACTCGACTGATCCAAGTCGAGAGTAATCGACTGGTGTTCGACTGATGGGTTTCTGGCCCAACAGTCAACTGCTGCACCATCAGTCGACTGCAGAGGGACGGTAGTCGACTATTCAAGGGTGTCGCAGGCACAAAACCATTTTGAGTCGACTGATTGCTTGGAGCAATCAACTGATGGTTCGATTAGTTGAATGCTAGGGTCTAGAAGTCGACTGATGGGTTATCCATTGGTTGGATGCCGATGTGGATGAAGCCATTGTGAGACAACGGCTACAGCAGCAGTCAACTACTGGCATGTAGTTGTCGACTGTTGCATGCCCAACGGGAAGAATGGCTTCCTCTCTATAAGAGGAGGCCTTGGGTGTCTTGGGGAGGTTAATGCTTCCACTCCTATTCATGTTCTAAGGCCTCCCATGACTTCCTAGTGTTTTTTACTCCTTTCTCTTTATTTTCACTCATATTATCTTGTGAGTGTAGGAACGTTGATGACTGCTAGAGGGGGGTGAATAGCGCGTTCGATGCGTCGATGGATTTTGATCGCATGCTTTCTACAAGTGTTAGTGTACACAATGGAATATATAATGATAAAGATAAATACACAACACAAGCTCACAACAAACCTATATACGTGGTTCGAAACCTTAGGGTTCCTACTCCACAGGGTGAGCTCAATGAGCTCGAGTGATGAACACACCATTACTAAAACTCCTTCTCGATAACAAGTCGGAGGTGGAAAAATCTTGTACAAGGAATTACAAAAGTAATATACAAGATACAAGGAAATAACAAAGATAATAAGAAATACAAGTAAAGAAACACTTTACAACACTTTACTTTCAATGTTTTCTTGTTGCCTGCTTTGGTTTACTCTTGAAGGTCTAGAATGCAGCAGCAATTCCCCTCCAAAATCTCCCCAAAAATCGCTGTTGAAATCCTCCCCAAGCTCCTCCTTTTATGCTTGTCTCGGGATGATTACGCACGACGATCGTATCATAATTCCCGATTATTTGCCGTGATGTCGTTGTGAGACAACGGCTTAATCCACATCGGTATTCAAGCCAACGGTTACAATGATCCCATTACCCAACAATGATCGCTGTGGTCGTAGCCGATCGACTAGTCGGTTAGCATTACATCGCTCGAACCCGACTAGCAGTTGACTGTCATCTATGGTAGTCGACTGCCAAGGTATTTTTCCACAGTCAAACCCTAGTCAACTCACATCAGTCAATTGATCATAATCTCAGTCGACTGCCAAGAGTCAACTCGGCTACCAAGTGTCAAAACACTTGACCAATCGATCGGTCCAAAGCCCTAGTTGACTGATAACCTCAACCATGAAGTTTAACCCCATGTACGATGCCCTCATACTTGCTAGACCACCCTTAGCCTAGACCTAAGCCTTCTAGCCATCTCCGTCAGCCTCACGCCTATCGGATCCCTCCAAGTCATCCATGGTTTATTCATCCATACGCTAGCCTTCAGGTGCTTCCATTGGCTATTGTCATGCTAAGTTGGTCTATACCGTCAAGGCACATTGGGCTTACACTACCAAGACTCCCTCTTAGACTTTATGCTGCCAATATCAACCCTTGGACTTCCCTTGCCAACCCATGTTGGACTTTCCAAATACCAAGACTCAAGCTTGGACTTTCCTTTGCCAAGACCCATGCTTGGACTTTCCATGTCAACCCATGTTGGACTTTCCAATTACCAAGACTCAAGCTTAGACTTTCCCTTGCCAATACCCATGCTTGGACTTTCCCATTGACAAGTATCCCACTTGGACTTTCCATGTCAAGTACCCATGACTTGGTCTTTCCCATTGCCAAGTGTCCACCTTGGATTTTCCATGCCAAGTACCCATGACTTTGACTTTTCCATGATAATCACATTGTCATACATTTTGTCGAACATCAAAATACTGCTCGAGTCAAACTCGAGTCTGGTCAATCGTGACCTGGGTTGATTGCACCAACAATCTCTCCCTTTTTATGTTTGACAAAAACCACAAACACTTTTGAGTTAGGTCACCTAACTCAGATCTCCTTACCAATTCTCACAAATTGGTAATCTCAAATTCTTCCATCAATTCTCTCATAATTTTCCCCCTTTTTGACATACATCAAAAAGATTCTCTCCAAGGGTGTCAATGTCTCATATCCCAATGAGATCTTAGAATCTCCCCCTTGGTCCAAAAATATCTAGGATGTCTTCACTCTTCCTAGTGATAAATCTCATATCACACAAGAGAGGCAATCCTACAAACTCTCCCAATTTCCAAATTGGGCATCTCACATTCTCAAAATTCTCCCCATCATGAGAAAGAACACATCCATCATCCCATGATGAATAGCCTTCCCCTAAAGGCTTGATCCCCCTTGACCATTGCACCAAAAATGTCCTTGGAGAGTCCCTAAGCCTATAGAAATACTAAACCATCAAAATTAAGGTCAAAAGTTCAACCTTGAACTTTGACATACCTTAAAATTGATACATACTCGAAACAACTCTCCTAATCTATATCCAATGGATTTTCACCCTTTCCAATGCTCTCCAAAGTATATCCTAGGGTTAGGAGAAGTTAGGGTAGCCTATCATAGTTGAAATCAGGCTAAACAACCTTTGTTTGCTCGAAATTAGGACTGACAGTCGACTCTTATAGTCACCAGTCAACTTCCATAAGCGGCAGTTGACTGATTTCTGCAAATGCAGAAATTCAGTATTCAAAAATGGAATTCGAAAATTCATAAGTAATTATACTTAATACAAAAAATCACGAAAATTAATATGTATAATACTTATGTCAAACATTATGGGTGAAAAATATTTGAAAATTAAATTGCCCATAAAATAATGAGATTGACACAAAGCTCAAAACCATTGAAAAGTTCAATATTTTGGCCCTACTTTGTATCAACTCTATCAATGGTGATTGCTATCAAAAGATAGACTTCACCAAGGTTTTCTAAAATATTTTTAAAATATTTTTGAAAACTTATATTGGATCATGGTCAATGGCCTTAATGCACATAACTTGCACATTAGTTTTCCCCATGATCCACCCATGATATAAGATGAGTTTGAGTTCATCTAGATGCAAAAATTATGCACCTTGAATTTAACTCATTTCCTAGCATCTCACATGTGTCTAGGGTATTTGAAAACACACATGTAAATGTAATGTGAGATGTGGATTTTGGTTATCCTAGACTAAGGCCTCATGTATTTTCTAAGGTAACACTACTTGATTCCCTTATACATGAGACTTCGAGTCATGTCATAGTCCTTAAATCAATTTTAATTAATGCATGAAATGATCATGGTAAAAATGATAGCATAAATAAGAATGTGCCAATAAGCATGATGTCATGGCATTAAATATGAATATAAGTATACATGACATAAAACCTTAAACCTAAGCATTATCATGACATATAAAATGATGAAAATAAATATGATGTCATGACATGACATATGGCAAATAAAGCATGGCAAATAAAAGGTATAGGTATAACAATACCTAAATTTTAATATTAGTTGTCATTTGTTAGGATTAAATTCATTTTGCTATATAATCACTTATCCCCCAAGTGTGCCAAAAACCCAAAATGGCACACTATGACCTCTAAACCTAGTTTATGCCAATTTGATCAATTTTTCATAGTTCTCAAAATATATTAGCACATCCTAAAATCCTTTAGTATATAAATTCAAATCACATTTCCAAGGTAGCCATAACCTTGAAAATGACCTAAAATGTCACCTTTACTATGGTTAGGTTAATTACCCATCCATTTAAAGTTGGCACAACCTAACCCATTTAGCGTGAATCGATCACGCTCCTAGAAACCCAATATCTATTGGAACTCCTTGGGTTTACTAGGTATTCCTTAGGAATAACTTCCCTAGATACCTTCCTAATGATTCTCTTAGGCATGGGGGTCATTGTGGTTTTTCCTAGGTTAACTCTAGGGGTGATTTCCCTTATAACCTTCTTAGTGGCCTCCCTAGGTTTCTTCGAAACCTTAGCCACTAGGCACACACCATGGTCAACTCTAGGGATAACTTCTCTTGTGACCTTGGTTTTCCTAGACCTATTACTAGTTCCATAATCAAATGGAACATTGTGATAGGTAGGCTTATCATC
This sequence comes from Wurfbainia villosa, assembly GCA_025175895.1. Taxonomy (NCBI): domain Eukaryota; kingdom Viridiplantae; phylum Streptophyta; class Magnoliopsida; order Zingiberales; family Zingiberaceae; genus Wurfbainia; species Wurfbainia villosa. The sequence continues at coordinate 7,504,682 of CM046005.1, forward strand.
TACCTTGGACCTAGGCTTGTGGCTCAAGCCTTTCTTGCCCATAGATGAGCCTTGCCTCCTAGACTCTAGGCTTTGACCATTTGACCCCTTAATTTGATTTTGCATTTTCTTAAGGGTCTTTTCAAGTTTTTCAAGTCTTGATCACAAGACTTGGTTCTCTAACTCTAATTTCTCTATTTTGGTGGGCTCATTGTTTCTTTGGTCATTTTTGTCCTTCCTAGGCATATGTCTAGATTTCTTTTGATTAAAACCTAGATGGTATTCTATTTTCCTAATACTTGCCTTAGGTAGAATTTTTCTAGGGACATTAGTCCCAAATTTCTCCTTGGTTCTAAAGCTATAACTCTTAGCACCTAAACAATACAATCTATTTCTACTAGCATGCTTTTCATGAGTAATAGCAAGTGAATTAAAGGCATGCTTTTTAACATAAAAATTTGAAAGTGCATTATTGAATTTTACCTTAGGATTTGCTTTTAAAGCTCCCCCTACTTGTGATGCTTCTTCTTGGCCCTTCTTCCTTCCCCTAGGGCATTGACTCCTATAGTACCCCTTTTGGTTGCATTTGAAGCACACCACATTATCCTTGCTCTTCCTAATTGAGGCACCGACATCCTTTGAATTTTTGTTGACTTTTGGTGACGGAGGACTTTTCTTGACTCTTTTAGGACATTTACTCATGTAATGTCCTACTTCCCTACACTCAAACCATATGATATGAATTTTATTTTTAAATGTAATGCTTGAGTTACCTAGGGTGGTAGTGGAATTTTGAACTTCCTCTTCTTCTTGACCGGAGGTAGATGGTTCATGTTCTTCTTGCTCCGACATTGAGGATGATCTAATGTCCTCCCCCTCAATCCTAGAGATGGAGGCTTCCTCTAATTCTTTCTCTTCCATCGATCCGGAAGTTGACTCCTTCTCAACTTCCAACTCCTCACTTTCTTGTGAGGATGAGCTTTTTTCTTTAGCCTCCTCCGATTGAACTGATGAACTTTCTTCGGCTTATTGTGATTGTTCTTCACTTGAAGTCGGTGATGGTTCTTCATGGAGCTTTGCCAACTTGCTCCAAAGCTCATTGGTATCTTTATATTCACCTAGTCTAGACAAAATATCATTATATATCAAATCTTCTAAAAGTTTTGTTACCTTAACTTCGGTCTTAAACATTAGGCATTGCTCTTGAGTCCACTTCTTTAATTTGAGGACATCTCCCTTCTTATCTCTAGGGGGTTCGAAGCCTTCCATCAATGTAGACCAATCTTCGAAGTCCCTCATCATGATGAAGTCTACAATCCTTCCCTTCTATTGATTGAAGCATTCTCGTCCATAGAGCACATATGGAATCGGCGTGTTGATGTCCCATCCAAGTTTTTCCTCAAACTCCATCATCTTCCCTCTAGCATGCTCCCTTAGTTGTTAAACTTTGAAGAGTGGCCTCGCTCTTATACCAATTGTAGGAACATTGATGACCGCTAGAGGGGGTGAATAGCACGTTCGATGCGTCAATGGATTTTGATCGCGTGCTTTCTACAAGTGTTAGTGTACACAGCGGAATATATAATTATAAAGACAAATACACAAACACCAGCACACAACAAACCGATATACGTGGTTCGAAACCTTAGGGTTCCTACTCCACGTGGTGAGCTCAACAAGCTCGAGTGATGAACACACCACTACTAAAACTCCTTCTAGACAACAAGTTGGAGGTGGAGAAACCTTGTGCAAGCAATTACAACAGTAATATACAAGATACAAGCAATAACAAAGACAATAAGAAATACAGGTAAAGAAACACTTTACAACACTTTGCTTTGAATGCTTTCTTGTTGCTTGCTTTGGTTTTCTCTTGAAGGTCTAGAATGCAACAGCAATTCCCCTCCAAAATCTCCTCAAAAATCACTGTTAAAATCCTCCCCAAGTTCCTCCTTTTATGCTTGTGTCGGGTTGATTCTGTGTCTGGCAGTCGACTGCCATAAGTCCCCAGTCGACTATCAATAGTACAGTTGTGAGACAATAGCTTAATCCACGTCGGCATTCAAGCCAACGGTTACACTGGCAGTCGATTGCCAGGGTCGTAGCTGACTGACCAGTCGACTACCGAGCATTCTGCTTCTGCAACCCTGACCAACAGTCGACTACCATCCATGGCAATCGACTGCTATCAGTCGACTACTCAATTCTGGCAGTCAACTGGCAAGGCATTTTGTCGCAGTCGAACCCTAGTCGACTCACATCAGTCGACTAGCCATAATCTCAGTCGATTGCCAAGAGTCAACTCGACTGTCAAGTGTCAAAACACTTGACCAATCGACTGGTCCAAAGCCCCAATTGACTGATAATCTCAACCATGAGGTTTAACCCCATGTATGATACCCTCATACTTGCTAGACTACCCTTAGCCTAGACCTAAGCCTTCTAGCCACCTCCATTAGCTTCATGCCTATCGGATCCCTCCAAGTCATCCATGACTTGTTCATCCAAACGCTAGCCTTCAGGTGCTTCCATCGGCTATTGTCATGCTAAGTTGGTCTACACCGCCAAGGCACATTGGGCTTACGCTGCCAAGACTACCGCTTGGACTTTACACCACCAACCATTGGACTTATGCTGCCAAGACTCCCGCTTGGATTTTATGCTGCCAATATCAACCCTTGGACTTCCCTTGTCAACCCATGTTGGACTTTCCAATTGTCAAACTCAAGCTTGGACTTTTTTTTGCCAAGACCCATGCTTGGACTTTCCATGCCAACCCATGTTGGACTTTCCAATCGCCAAGACTCAAGCTTGAATTTTCCCTTGCCAAGACCCATACTTGAATTTTCCCATTGCCAAGTGTCCAACTTGGACTTTCCATACCAAGTACCCATGACTTGGTCTTTCACATTGCCAAGTGTCTCACTTGGACTTTCCATGCCAAGTACCCATGACTTGGACTTTCCCATGATAATCACATTATCATATATTTTTTCGAACATCAAAATACCGCTCAAGTCAAACTCGAGTCTGGTCAATCGTGACCTGGGTCGATTGCACCAACAATGAGAAGAGGAGTTGATGTAAAGAGGTTTCTCCACCTTGCTTGAGCAAAAGGAGAAGTTTAGTGATTTGAGTTGGGGAGTGATTCGTCGTATGAATCGTTCGTGGATTAGCGGCAAGGGTTGTGAACCATGTTACATCCTCGTGTTTGCATTTGCTTCTTCTTTATCTTTTATTTGCTTAATTGTCTTTTGTTTAACATATATTTCCTCTGCGTTAATCTTAAGTGTAGACGATTAAGACGTGATTTCCATCGACAATCAACGAGGGATATTCAACCCCCCTTATAGCCATGCCACAATCCTCCAACAAGTGGTATCAAAGTGAGGAGATTATTGCCAGACTCACCGCGCGCAACAATCAACGAAATGGCCTGCTCCAACATTCATCCGCCAAAATTCGAAGGGGACTTTGCTTAGTGGAAAAGGCATATGGAGGTATTTTTTGAAATGGACTTTGATATTATAATTATTATGGAAATCAATTTCGAGATACCTAGGGATGAAGATGGAAAGTCAATCAAAAAATCTAGATGGACTAAGAAGCAAAGAGAGGAGCACCTTGCAAATTCGAAAGTCAAGCACCATCTCTATAATGTGCTTCCTCAACAAGAGATTAATAGGATTGGCGAGTGCTCTAGCATCAAAGAAATGTGGGAAAAGCTAGTGGAGCTACATGAAGGCACATCCGAAGCCAAGCTAGCTAGAAGGGACCTTCTCTGATCGCAATTGAACAACATCAAGCTAGATAAAGGGGAGAAGGTATTATCTCTACACTCTTGTTTTAAAGAAATAATTAGTGGTCTATCTAGTATAGGGGAGAAGCTCTCAAATAGAGATATGATAATGAAAGCAATAGACGTCTTCCCCCGATCATCAAAATGGAGCTCCATAGTAGATTCATTCTACATCTCAAAGAATCTAGAGGTAAGTACTCTAGAAGAATTCTTTTCTACCATAGAACATCATGAGACTAGGCTTGAAGGCATAGTTAAAGAGCCAAGCATAAAGTCAAGGGGAGTAGCATTAGTGGCCGACAAAGGAAAGAAGAAGAAGGAAACTCCACCCTCCTCATCCGATGAGGAATCTTCCTCCTCAATGAATAGCAATGAAGAGGCTTATATGGTAAGGAAGGTAAGGCATGCATTGAAAAATTTTAAATTTAACAAATCTCATGATAAGAGAAGGAGGAAGATGATATGATACAATTTCCAAGGAGAGCGACATATGAGGGATGAGTGTCCCCAATTAAACAAGAGCAAGGAAGAAAGGAAGAAGAATGACAAGAAGAAAGAAGGAAAGAAGAAAGAAGAAAGGAAGTCAAAAGAGAAGGAAAAGAAATCAAAACCCCGGAACCTAAAAGCTACATGGGATGATCCATCATCATCGGAAGAAGAAGAAATCTTCATCCACCTTGCACTTATGGGAATTGACGATATAGCCTCCACCTCATCTGAAAGAAAAGAAGCAAGATCAAGTGAGGAGGAGAGCTCAAGTGAAGGGGGAGCATCTACCTTAGATTCGGAACAAGAGGATTGGGTAAGTGAAGTAAATAAATTACCCTCCCATGATGTCATTTCAATGATTACTAGTTTAACTAAGGACTTATTTAGAATGAAAAAGAAAAATAAATGCATGCTTGATGAAATTAAAAATCTAGAAGAAAAATTGAAAAATGCATGTTCACATGATAATGCTATTTATTCTAGTGTTAATGATGCATGCTTAGAAAAGAATAGGATTTTAAGGGAAAAGATAGAATACCTCACCAAAGCCCTTGAGAAATTTACCATTGGCTCAAATACTCTAAATATGATCATTGGGAGCCAAAGGGCAAGTTTTAACAAAAAGAGTTTAGGTTATAAGGTATCAAAGAAATAGAAAGCTTACCATTGTTTAATTGCTAGAGGACAATCTAAATCAACAATGGTAGCTAGGAAATGGATTCCAAAAGAGTACTTGGTGAACCCTATTGGAAAGAACTTATATTGGGTTCCCAAGTCAATCCTCAAGGGTTAGAGAAACCTAAGATAGTCAACCATAAGTGGACTTATTTCATATCATGTTATTTGGTTGACTTATGATGATATTGGGAAATAATATTTGATTTATGATCATGATGAGCAATTATGGATAATATTTATTTTATGATCATAATGGGTGTTTATGGATGATACTTAACCTTGGGTAGAATTGCATGAAATTTTGGTTAAGTATAATTACCTTTAGTTACATCTCACAATTCACCATAAGGCTAACTTAATTTAAAATATAGCAATGGGTGAGATGTTAGGTTGATACAAGTGTTTCACTAATGCTTATGACATTTAGATGGGTCACTTAGAGTATCATGACATAGCAATCATAGACCAACCATTGGGAAAGCTTATGTTTAATTCATGGACATATTACCCAAAGATCATGGTTGGATATTTTAAATGTTTTAAAACCATTTTATATTTTAAAAATCGAGGGTTTATGTTTTGAAACATTCTAAGGAAAAACAAGGCTTTCATGTTGATACAAACTTTAGTGATTTTCAAACTTTTGACATTTTGCCTTACTTTCGAAAATTGATTGAATTTTCATGAAAAAATATTTTTCCTTAATAAAGGGACTCATTAGAAATGTGTTCCCCAAATTTCGTGATTTTTTGAATTTTTTGAAAATTTTAATGCATTTCTGAAATTGGGTTCAGAAATTAGAAATCAGAAATCAGGTTTTACATGTGCCAGTCGACTGCTGGTCTGAACCAATTGACTGATGTATTGTACATGAGCACAATAACATGTTTTAAGTAGTTTTTATCTTGATTTTGGTAATTTTCTTCCCTTGTATAGTGGTCATGTTGTACAACATATATTTGATATTTTTGATGGTGTCAAAGGGGGAGAAATATTAGTGTTTAAGTTAATCATGCTAGGGGGAGAATTAGCATGTGTTAAGAGGGAGTTGCATGTATTAAGGGGGAGTGTTTTGATACTCATGTTATGTTTACATGCTTTCCATGCCTTAGTGTGTTGCTAATGTTTTCCCTAACTAAACATGTTGCCACACATCAAAAAGGGGGAGATTGTTAGGGCAACCAACCCAAGTATGGTTTGGTTTTGATGTGTGTGGCAAAGGGTTTAAGTTAGGATATTTATGTGATTTGATGTGTGTGTTTAAGTTGTGCATGACTTAAGTGAATCACACATGGTTGACTTGATGAAAGCATTGGCGAGTTCACCATCTCATGACTCGGGTCCTTGAGTCGGTGAAGGATGGCATTGCGGAAGTCGTGCGCTTGGTGCATCCGAGGGACCGCCGGACGAGGAGCATTGGAGTGAAGCCAAAGGAAGCAGACTTCAGGGTGAGACACGAAAGATGGCATTGGAGGAACCGTGGGCTTAGTGCATCTGAGGGACGTGGCCGGACGAAGAGAGCTTCGATGAGAAACTCTATGGGAAGGTGAGAGATTGAGTGATTGTAATCCGGGATGGGCTAGCTCATAGGTGAACTTGGCCGAAAGGCTAAGTCAAGTGTCGGATGCTCAAACTTAGGTTTGAGGTTTTACCCAACAAGTCGGATGCTCAAACTTATGTTTGAGATTTTATCTGACAATTGGATAAGTCGGATGGTCAAACATGAGTTTGAGGTTTCTACCCGACGAATGGAAGTATCGGATGCTCAAACAAGTGGTTTGAGGTTTACTCGACCGTCAGATTCTTAAACAAGTGTTTGTTTTAGGTTTTATCTGACACCATTTGACTGCTATAGATAGCAGTCGACTGATCCAAGTCAAGAGCAATCTACTGATGTTCGAATGATAGGTTTCTGGCCCAGCAGTTGACTGCTAGGGTTTAACAGTAGACTGCTACACCATCAGTCGACTGCCAAGGGACGATAGTCAACTGTTCAAGGGTGTCACGGGCACATAACCATTTTGAGTTGACCAATTGCTTAGAGCAATTAACTAATAGTTCTATCAGTCAACTGCTATGGTCTAGTAGTCGACTGATGGGTTATCCGTTGGTTGGATGCCAACGTGGATGAAGTAGTTGTGTGACAACGACTCCAGCATCAGTCGACTGTTGCATGCCCAACGGAAAGAATGGCTTCCTCTCTATAAGAGGAGGCCTTGGGTGCCTTGGGGAGGTTAATGCTTCCACTCCTATTCATGTTCTTGTTGATGCAGGGGCACCAGATAATCGAACATAGGTTTTGATTATGGAAAAGACCCAAAGTTAAGGTCTTATTGTTATCTCATGAGTTGAATTAAGTGTGCAGGAAATGGTTAAGCTAAGCCGAAGGTCAGTGACACCCGGAGAACCCGTGGTGGTCGGGCAACACCGAGAGAACTTCGTGGGAGTCGAAAAACACAGGTGGAGACCAGAAGCAAAGCGACAAGTCATAAAGGACCAGAGGTAAGCATGAGTGCGAAGAGAGATAGTAAGGTCATGTCTTCTTTACGGGGATGACCGTAGGCGGCGATCTGACTAAGACTTCCTGTGGAAGGTCTAGGTCGAGATCAGACGATAAGGAATCATCATATTTACCATATTCCATGCTAACCTCTTATTGCAGGAAATGACCAAGCTAGCAGTCGACTGCTGGATATTAGTAGTCAATTGATGCTCTAGCAGTCGACTGATGAAGGTTATCAGTCGACTGATGGCGATGAATCAGCTAAATACACAAGGTCAAAAAGGATAACATTTGACGTCGCCACTTTGCGATAAGATAAGGTGCCACATCGTGATAAGATTCACAAGTTGAGGATCTAAATCTGGACTTATTCTAAGGCACAAGTCTATAAAAGGAGGGGAGGACTCGAACCCCAAGATCATCCATCTTGCTCTTAAAGTGCTCCCACAATGCCAAAGCTCTAACATCGTAACGTCGTCATAACGTCGACGTAACGCCAAGCTCACGACCTCTTCGTCGGCAGCAGCAAGTTTGTTCTTATTTATTTATTGTATTCGTGGATTTAATCGTAACGAGGTGAGGTAGGTTTGTTGCGTCATCCTCGAGCTTTCGGTTTTTGTGATTATTGTCTCCTACCTCCAACAAGGAGGAGACTCTATAGTGGATTGCCCCTTCGTACACAGTTAAGGATCGCGGGGTCTTGGAGTAGCAACCGTTGGGTTGTGAACCAAGTAAAAATAAATTGTCTTATTTATTTTTCCGCTGCATTTCTCATATTCTTAATCAAACGAAAAGGAATGAAGTTTTATGCTCGCTATTCACCCCCCCCCCCCTCTAGCGACACTTTTACGATTCAACAATTGGTATCAGAGTGGGGGCGCTATAATTTGGTGAACCCACCAATCTAGCATTTTGTTTTAAGTTTCTTTTCATTTTGGTTTTTCGATTCGCAAGTTTTAAGCTTTTCGTTAAGTTCTCTTTTCTCCCGCACTACTAATCCAAGACGAAAGTCTTGGCAACTTTTTTTGCTTGTCGTCTTTTTGTGTGCAAGGATTTCTTTTCTTAAATGACCCACATTGAGGGGTACATCACCACCTGACCTTTGTTCTTTAACAGAGATGATTTTCGTTACTGAAAAGGTCAGATGGAGTGTTTTCTAAAAACATAAGTCGAGACTTGGATAATCATCCAAATCGGCTTTGCTCTACCCACCAATGATCGAGGCGAGCCCCTGGACTTCGACAAGTGGACCAACGCAACTAAAAGATAAATCAAAGTCGATGCAAAAGCGACTCAAATGTTGTAGTGTGACTTGTCCAAGGAGGAGCTCAACTGCATCGACCCCTTTATCAACGCGAAGGATCTTTGGAACAAGCTCATCGAGCTTCGCGAAGGAACCGACGATGCTAAGGTATGTAAAAGGGACTTATTGTTAAATAAATTGTATAATTTAAAAATGTAGGTTCATGAGACCGCCACCCAACTACATGCACGGATCCAAGACATCGTCAACGGTCTCCATTCGATCGGGCAAGTCGTCGATAATCGGGACCTAATAAGGTACGCACTCAACGCCTTCCCTAGGACCACCTTGTGGGCATCCATGGTCGATGTCTACAAGGTTTCTAAGGATCTATCAAAAATTAGGTTAGATGAGCTTTTCTCTGAATTTTAACTTCACGAACAAACTAACGCGGTCCGAGCCAAGAGAGGTATTGCTTTGCTTGCAGGTCAGAGAAGAAAGGAGAAGAGCAAGCCACCTCCCGAGCAAGAAGAAGGATCTGAACCTGAGGGTGAATCCGAGTCTGAATCAGAAGAAGAGGCTGAGATAGTAAACATGGTGCAGAAGATAATCTGAAAAGAAAGGGAGTTGTCGAAGAACAAGAAGAAGGGGTACTTTAAATCAAAAATGAATCCAAAGCAAAAGGAATCAAAGAAGGCCTTTCAAGCAAATTGGGACGACGAAGAAGAAGGCATCGGTGTAGCATTCATGGCAAGACCAGTAGAGTCCAAGTCAGAGTCCAAAGCCAAATACGAATCCAACTCCGACTCTGACTCCGAGGACGACTTCGAGAAGAGACTCAAAGCCGGGTCAAAACAAAAAATTAAGGTAAGTCATTCATTAATTAGCAATCTTTACCATGCAATTAAAATGTTAAGTAGAAAATTAACTAAGTCCGAGTCTAGAGTCAAGTCGTTGCTCGAGGAGGTTGAAATCCTCAAGAAAGAGGCTAATCTAACCTCTTCAACTAGTCAAGTTTAAGAGAAAAACTCAACTCAAGTTGAAAAGCTTAAGGAGGAGAATTCTCTCTTGAAAGGACGAGTTCAAGAGCTCGAGGCTAGGTTGGAAAGATTCACGTTGGCATCTAAGAATCTTAAACGACTTCTTGGAACCCAAAGAGTCATGTACAACAAAGTCAGACTTGGATTTAGTTCAAGGACTATGAATAGATCTTATATGTCTATCGTAAATCGTAGTCATCAACGAGTCCAAACATGGGTCCCAAAGGTTTTGTTAAACTCACATATAAGGACCAATAAGTATTGGATTTCTCAGGATCAAGTCCATTTTGTGGATAGACCATATTGGTTTAATGGTCCAGGGGGAACTAACACTAAAATAGTATACCCGCTTCCTTAGCAAAATCATTGCATGATTAGTTATTTTGTTTTACTTTTTAGAACATCTAGATAGGACAAATAATTAGTCAACTTTGACAACATAATATCAGGATACGGCGAGATGATAGTATGTTAGAGAAACAATGTCTCGTGTATTCGAGCTAGATAAGGCGTATCTAGCTTGGTACACTTGGCTGGGTTGAACTAGTCAAAGCTACCTCGTCGTATCCAAAACTAGTTAGATCAGGAAGTAATCTTAAGTGACTTAAGTAATCAATTTCTTAAATTTGGCTTTGTCTAAGGAAGTGGTTGTTGTTCCGATCAAAGAAGGCCCCTCTGCCTCGCCACGACCTGGAAGCCAAGTTCTTGAAAAGTTTACTTGATGAACTAAGGGATAAATTCGAATCTAACCTAAGGTTGACTAACTGTAATCGAGTTAAAATCATCTCACAAAACATATAAGGAGAACGCATTTTTGAGACACATAGAATGGGTGAGATGTTAAGAAATAACTATAATATACACAAAACCTAACCTTTTCAAAATGCTATATATTTTCTCAACTATTGCACTTAACGAATAATTATAACTTCGATTGGCCAATACTAAGTATACAACTCTCTAGGCCAAAGTTTAGCACCCCTAAATCTCTTATACTTCATATATTTGACCAAGGAAGAGAGCAAACTAACCCTAAGGGTTATATTACAAACCTTTGAAGTTCTTTTTGAAAATAAATTTATAAGTATTTTAAAAATCAAAATTATGTTTCAAAAAACTTATTAAATTGTTGGTGAAGATGGACACACCTCGAACCAACCTATCTAACTGATGCTAGATGCATGCTTGGACTCATAGTTGATTTATCCTTAATAATTCTAGACGTGTGCTTATAACATGTTGTTTTTAAACCCCTATTTTGTATAAACCACACTTTTTTTATTTATGACAAAAGGGGGAGAAGAGTGAAAGTTAAGGGGGAGTAACACAAAATTAAATTTTAAAAATTAAATTATCCTTTTCAAAACTCACCTAGGGTTAAGGGGGAAAGACGTTTATCATTTACTTCACTTGCTTTATGCTTTAAATTTTCCTTAACTTTGTGTCGGTTTGTCATAGATCAAAAAGGGGAAGATTGTTTGTGTAGGGGCACCAGATAATCGAACTTAGGTTTTGATTATAACAAAGACCCAAAGTTAAGATCTTATTGTTATCTCATAAGCTGAATTAAGTGTGCAGGAAATGGTTAAGGTAAGCCGAAGGTCAGCGACACCCCGAGAAACCATAGTGGTCGAGCGACACCGGGAGAACTTCGTGGGAGTCGAAGAACCCAGGTGGAGACCGAAAGCAAAGCGATAAGTCATAAAGAACTAGAGGTAAGCACGAGTGCGAAGAGAGATGGTAAGGTCGTGTCCTCTGTACGGGGATGACCATAGGCGACGATCAGACTAAGACTTCCAGTGGAAGGTCTAGGTCGAGATCGAACGGTAAGGAACCATCATATTTACCATATTTCATGCTAACCTCTTATTGCATGAAGGATATCGACAATGATCGATGCTTCAACAATGATCGATGGCGATTTAATCAGCCAAATACACAAGGTCAAAAAGGATAACGTTTGACGCCGCCACTTCGCGATAAGATAAGGTGTCACCTCGTGATAAGATCCACAAGTTGAGGATCTGGATCTAGACTTATTCCAAGGCACAAGTCTATAAAAGGATGGGAGGACTCGAACCCTAAGATCATCCATCTTGCTCTCAAAGTGCTCCCACAACATCAAAGCTCTAACGTCGTAACACTATCATAACGCCGATGCAATGCCAAGCTCACAACCTCTTCATCGGTAGTAGCAAGTTTGTTCTTATTTATTTATTGTATTCGTGGTTTTAATCGTAACAAGGCGAGGTAGGTTTGTTGCATCATCCTCGAGCTTTCGGTTTTTGTGATAGTTGTCTCCTACCTTCAATGAGAAGGAGACTCTATAGTGGATTGCCCCTTCGTACACAGTCAAGGATCGCGGGGCCTTGGAGTAGCAACCGCTGGGTTGTGAACCAAGTAAAAATAAATTGTCTTATTTATTTTTCCGCTGCATTACTCATATTCTTAATCGAACGAACAAAAAGGAACGAAGTTTTACACTCGCTATTCACCCCCCTCTAGCGACGCTTTTATGATCCAATAGTTCTAAGGCCTCCCACGACTTCCTAGTGTTTTCTACTCCTTTCTCTTTATTTTCACTCATATTATCTTGTGAGAAGAGGAGTTGATGTAAAGAGGTTTCTCCACCTTGCTTGAACCAAGGAGAATTTGCTTGAAACCTTTAGCCACCAATCGACCCTTATAGGTATGCGTAAGTCCATCCATGTCAGTCTTTCTCCTAAAGACCCACTTACACCCAATGGGTTTGACCCCTTCAGGTGGATCAACCAAAGTCCATACTTGGTTAGTGTACATGGATTCCATCTCGGATCTCATGGCCTCTAGCCATTTCTCAGAATCTGGGCTCATCACAGCTTCCTGATAGGAGGTAGGCTCATTTTCAATGAGCATAACGTCATCATGGTCAGACAAGAGAAATGAGTATCTCTCGGGCTGACGACGTACCCTCTCAGACCTGCGAAGAGGTAGGTCTACCAGAACAGGTGGTTGTTCCACAACTCTTTGTGCAACAACCTCATCACCCACAACACTTTGTGGTTCCTGTTCAACCTCCATCAAGGCCTCAGTGCTATGGTCCTTATCTTGAATTTCTTCAAGATCGAAGGTACTCCCACTAGTTTTTCTAGAAACAAAATCCCTTTCTAGAAAAACCCCAGTCTTTGCCACAAACACTTTGTGCTGACTGGGAATGTAGAAGTAATATCCCTTTGTATCCTTGGGATATCCAACAAAATAGCACCTATCGGATTTGGGTCCAAGTTTGTCTGAGACTTGACGTCGAACGTAAGCCTCACAACCCCAAATCCTCATGAAAGACATCATGGGATTTCTCCCTGTCCATATCGTATATGGTGTCTTTATCACAGCCTTGGATGGTACACGGTTAAGGATAAAGGTTGTTGTGTCTAGAGCATATCCCCAAAAGGATATAGGAAGATCTGTGTGACTCATCATAAATCGTACCATATCTAATAGGGTACGATTCCTCCTTTCGGATACACCATTCCACGGTGGTGTTCCAGGAGAAGTGAGTTGGGATAGAATCCCACACTCAGCTAGATAGTCACGAAACTCATGGCTAAGGTATTCTCCACCTCGATCTGATCGAAGTATCTCAATACTCTTGTCAAGCTGGTTTTGTACTTCATTCTTGAATTCTTTGAACTTTTCAAAGGATTCTAATTTGTGTGTCATGAGATACACATAACCATATCTACTGAAGTCATCAGTAAATGTAATGAAGTACTTGTAACCGCCTCTAGCAGCAACATTGAAAGGACCACATACATCACTATGTATAAGTTCTAACAAATCTGTTGCTCTTTCGTTGTGTCCACTAAAGAGAGTCTTGGTCATCTTGCCTAAAAGGCAAGACTCGCATGTCTCATATGATTCAAAATCATATGAGTCTAGCAGTCCATCCTTATGGAGCTGAGATAAGCGACTCTCATTTATGTGACCTAAGCGACAATGCCAGAGATAGGTTTGGTTCAACTCATTTGACTTGAACCTTTTGGTACTTATATTATAGATAGGGCTTTCTAAGTCTAGAAAGTAGAGTCCGTTCATTAGAAGTGCACTACAATAGAACATATCATTTAAATAAACTGAACAACATTTGTTCTTTATTATAAATGAAAATCCTTTCTTGTCCAAACAATAAACTGAAATGATTTTCTTAGTTAAAGCAGGCACATAACAATATTTATCTAATTCTAGTACAAGCCCAGAGGGCAAAGATAGATCATAAGTTCCTACAACAACAACAACAACCCTTGCTCCATTGCCTACTCGTAGGTCCACCTCGCCCTTTGTCAATGCCCTGCTATTTCTCAGCGCCTGCACATTGGTACAAATGTGAGATGCACATCCGGTATCTAATACCCATGATGAAGAAATAGATATATTGACTTCTATAACATTTATACCTGAAGTAGAAGTCTCACTTCTTTTCTTCTTAAGATCTTGCTTCCGGTCCAGCCTTCAGCAGGGAAGCAAGCCCCTTCCTTGGCTACCCCTCCTTTGGGTTTAAGTTCTTTGCCTTTTCCCTTGGCTTGGGACCTTCCCTTACCTTTAGGCTTGCCCTTGCCTTTCTTCTTCTGCACCATCAAAATGGTGTCAGATTTTCCCTTCTTAAGGTTAAGCTCAGCAGTTCTCAACATGCTGAGCATTTCAGGCAATGGCTTATCAATTTCATTTATGTTATAATTCATGACAAATTGATTGAAGGCTTATGGCAAAGATTGCAAGATCAGGTCAGTGGCCAGCTCTTGGCCAAGTGGGAATCCCAGCCTTTGTAGGTTCTCTACGTACCCAATCATCTTGAGTACATATGTACCTACGGGAGTCCCTTCTTGCATTTTTGACCCAAATAATGCCTTAGAGACTTCATATCTCTCATGCCTAGCTTGTCCTTGATATAGTTGACGAAGATGTCCAACCATATCATAAGCATTCATGAACTCGTGTTGCTTCTGAAGCTCAGAGTTCATGGTCGCGAGCATAAGACATGACACATCTAATGCATCATCTTGATGCTTCTTGTAAGCATCTTTGTCAGCTCGCGAGGCAGTGGCAGGAGGTGCCTCCGGAATGGGATGCTCCAGGACGTACATCTTCCTTTCTTGGGTGAGAACAATTCTCAGGTTCCTGTACCAGTCCAGGAAATTTGCTCCATTGAGCTTGTCCTTCTCAAGGACAGAACGCAGAGAGAGAGTGTTCGTGTTTGTCGACATAGTTATCTACAACATACAATGCAGAGAATTAATATCATATTCCTTTTATCATTTAATTAGGCCTTTAATCAAATGATGCTCCCACTAAATTATAGGAATTTTATAGAATCGAGTTATTGATGTGGCCAAACCACATTACTAGATTCATACAAACTAGCTATAATTCTTATGGGACAAGATCCACATCATACTATGCCTTGAGTTAGCTTTGGCTAAATCGCCCAAGACTTAGTACGATCGATGGGTAACACATTACCGATTACATCTCTATGCAACTCTTATTTATAGGATCAAGACCCACATTTACAAAAGACCTTGAGTTAGCTTTGGCTAAATCGCCCAAGATTTAGTGTAAATGCGATCTTAACCTATCTTTCCAACGATTGGAATATGCCTATAGTTCTACTCGATCCAATTGAGTTTAACTAGTTTTGCTCAATCTAATTGAGCTTACTCTAACCCAAGCGTGATAGGCGGGACCAAGATTGTCCCTCCGCACCCTACCAAGATAATATGCGTTGCTCTGCTTTGGCAGATTCAACAACAACAAATGATTGAGGTAGTGATGGGTATCAAGGCTCGGTAGGCATTTTTGAGTTGATTCGATTATGATCTAATCTAATCGTAATGTGTATCTTATACGCATTTAGGCCTTTATTATCCTATATTAGCATGCATCACATACATACATTCATTATTCTAGCATGCATCATATACATACAAGAAAATTATCCTAGCATGCATCATATACATACAAGCATTATTCTACTAGCATGCATCACATACATACAAGCAAAATCAATTAAATATATATATATATATATATATATATATATATATATATATATATATATATATATCAACATATATATATATAATTAAATGTGATATAGTCATGGCCCTACTATGATCTTCTCAAGCCAATGAGAAGATCGGACGGTCAACCTAAGGTTAGCGGCTTCTCCAAGCGCTTCCTTTGACCGCCATGTGTCGTCGTCACCCTTCTCGTAATCTCGTCTTCGAGTGGACTTTCCACCGCTCCATTTTGCACATTACAAATATGAAACTCGAGTTACATTCGAGTCTAAAACTATTTACAACTAAAATATCAAAAGAGGAGGTACGATGCGCAGGTCGCATACACTATACAACACGCACAACCACAAAACAGTACGCAGGCCGTATTATGAATTACAACGCACATAATCCAATCAAATTGGGGTCATTGGGCCATGACAATCACAGAATTATACATAATTCTAAATTATATATTTTTACAGAAATTTTTATAATTTTTCCTAATTTTTTTTTTCAAATTAATGAGTCACCTCTCCATAATGGTCCCGCTAAGCGGTTTCTGGGCGCGATCGCGAGACAAAGCCCCTTTCGGGGATAGGGGCAGCGCCCATACTCGCAAAATTAACTTTGCGAGTGTCCCTACTGCGATCCTACAGCGACTTAAGTCGCTGTCCCAAAAACCTAAAGTGAGAACTCGCCGTTTCGGAGAGTTTTTCTCGACGGTTGAAGCCTACAAGTGTCCCAACACTCATTGCTTCGACTCTTTGAGAAAAATACCCAAAAATTCTATAAAATTAGGAAATTACAGAAACATATAAATCTGTAATTTTTATATCTAATATAAAAATTACAAAAACGAAACACATACATGCTTCTCACGTGGCTCTTATACCACTATTGGGTTTTTCCGAGCCACAAAAACTGCTTTTTGCATTGCGGAAACCTCGGAATCCCCATCCACAGATCCGTGTAAAGATATATTAAAATAAAACATGTATGTGCTTACTAAAAACTCTAGATCTACCTTAGATCTAAGAGGTGAGATCATTACCCTCGTAGTGACGCCCTTCGCTTATCCCGCTCGTCCAAAAGTTCGCCGCAACTCGAGAGTGTCAAGTGCACACTCCTCTATTGGTATCCACACAAGCAATAGGTGGAGAAAGAGACAAACTTGAGTGTGCTAGCACTCCTAGAAGATCTCGGCAAGATGAGGAAGGAGAGGGAGAGCATGAGAGGAAGAGCACCAAGGAAGAAGATGATGGAATGAGTAACTCACCAAAAAATGAATTTCCACTTCAATAACCATCAAGTGGCCGGCCACTTTATTTTAGGGGGGTTACATGCATGCATGTAACTCCCATGACCCTTGGTCTCCTTCATGATGTGGCACCAATTGACAAAGTCAATGATGATGTGGAGCATCATCATTGGTCGGCCATGCCAAGTCATCATCATGGCATGGCATTTGGTCAAGTCAAACTTGACCTTTCATCTTCCCTCTCAAGTCAAGTCAAACTTGACCTCTAATCACCCATGGTTGATCAAATCTAACCACTTGACTCAAGTCAATTTAATTTAATGAATCTCTATTCATTTAATTTAAATTGATTTGATGAATCAAATCTAAATTAGACTCATTCAACACTTGAATCAACTTGAGTCTAACTCAATTAGTCTAATTTGGATTACTCTTAATCCAATTTGGTTCATCCCATGAACCTAATCCTCATGGTTCATCATATGAACCTAATCTCCATCTAATTGCTCTTATGTGTGTGACCCTATAGGTTCTTGTAACGTTGGCAATGTCCCTAAACCGATTTAGGAGCATAAGCAATGAGCGGTATCTAGCAACACATCATTGCTACCCAAGTTACAAGAATGTTGAGCTCCAACATCACTTTTGTGACTACTAATTGTGACTCTCACAATATGTGACAATGTCCCTCTATCCTTGACATCTAGATTGACCAATCGAGGCATAGACTGTGTCATCCTCGGTACAATCTAAATCTTGAACTCCAAGTAGACTCACTCTAATCAAATGAGCTCAATATCTCATATTGATTCATTTGGGCATGGCCATGCACTTCGTGGTCTCACTCTATCAAGAATATCGATGTCTCTCCCGTCATATAGGAGGGATAGATCCCATCTACATCACTCACATCCCTCCGCATAATTTGTTACATACCCAGTAATCACCTTTATAGTCCACCCATTTACGGGTGACGTTTGACGAAGCCAAAGTATGCAATGCCTTATGTAGGGAACCATGGTGACTTCAGGTCTAAGGACTAATAGTCATACTAATAGCCACATGAGAAAGTATATAACACTCATATAACGATCCACGATACTTTCTCATGGCGGGTCATTCAGTATACATTCTCTAATGTATATCCATGTGTCAACTCGATATCTCATATACATGACTTGTGAGATCAAGTCATCATGTTGACCTACATGCTAGTCTCTACGCATTAACATTGTCCCTGAATGTTAATATTATTGATTCAACCAATCGATTGATATAGATAAGAACCTACTACTCAAAGACATTATTATATTTAGTTATTTGGCACCAATACAAGTAAATATAATAACCATGCCTTTATAAATAGGAATATGATACAATAAAGTCCATACAACAATCATCACATGATTGACTCTAGGGATTTCACTAACACCAACTACCAAAATATTATCTACGTATAGTACAAGAAATACCACTACGTTTCCGTCACATCTCTTGTATACACAAGACTCATTCGGACTTTGAATAAATCCATAAGTCTGGATTTACCTCATCAAAGTGGATGTTCCAAGACCTCGAAGCTTTCTTCAATCCATAAATGGACCGATTAAGCTTACATACAAGATGCTCTTTGCCCTTAGCAATGAATCCCTCTGGTTGCTACATATGGATGTTTTCCTCAAGACTTCCATTAAGGAAAGTTGTCTTGACATCCTTCTGCCACACCTCATAATCTATATGAGCTGCTAAGCATAAGAGCTCCCAGACCTGATTTGAATCCATAGATTCAATCTCAGTATTCATTGCACTTTGCAAAGATGCTGCATCTATATCTTGGATTGCCTCATCATATGTCCAGGGATCAAGTTCATGTTCGCCAGGGACCAAATCGGAAGATTCTCCCAAGAACATGAATCTCTCAGGCTGTCTCACAACCCTCCCACTACGACGAGGTATCACCTGTGTATCCTCTGTGACACGCGGTGTAGTGACATGTGGTATATCCTCTTGTACCGGTGGTACTGAAGTCGGGAATTCCCCTGTCAACTCCTCAAGAACAATCCTACTTGTGGGCTTGTGGTTCATCACATAGTCCTCCTCTAGAAATCTGGCATACGTACTAAGGATCACCCTCTGATCTCTAGGACTATAAAACAAACCACCCTTCGTTCCCCTAGGATAGCCAACAAACATGCACACTTCTATACGAGGTTCCAACTTACCAGCATCAGCCTTCAGCACATGTGTTGGACTCCCCCCTATCCGAATATGTCTTAGACTAGGCTTTCGCCCAGTCCACAACTCTGTGGGAGTAGAAGGCACTGATTTAGATGGAACCAAGTTCAGAATGTACACCGTCGTATCAAGAGCATATCCCCAGAACGAATCTGGCAAGTCAGAATAACTCATCATCAATCTAACCATCTCCATAAGAGTCCTATTCCTTCGCTCCGCTACACCATTCTGCTGGGGTGTGTCAGGTGCAGACAATTGGGATTGAATCCCAGCCTCTGATAAGTAATTCCTAAACTCTCCCAAGAGGTATTCACCACTACGATCAGATCGTAGTGTCATCTTGAATAATTGTCTATGAAAAAGATGAAATATTCAAAACTACCTCTTGCCTGGATAGACATAGGACCATACGAATCAGAATGAACCAATTCCAACACATCTTTGGATCTATACCCCTTGGCCTTGAAAGGCCTCTTGGTCATCTTACCCTCCAAGCAAGATTCGCAGGTTGGGAGATCCTCTACCACTAATGAACCCAAAGGTCCATCAGCTATCAACCTTTGAATTCTGTTTAGGTTAATATGACCAAGCCTAAGATCCCAAAGATATGTTTAGTTCATCTTCGAAGGTTCTTTTCTCTTATCGGAATTAGAAGATGAGTTGTAAACTTCAATTTGCATCGTGGGAGCTTGTGGTTCAAGTTATAAATTTCCTATCTATGTACCTGAATAGATAATGTCCCTATTCCTTTTATAACAAATATGTCATTAAAAGGAATAGATTATCCATCCATAATTTAGAAACCGAAAGCAATTCTTTCGAAATAAAGGTACATAAAGAAAATTCTTAAGAACCAAAAACTTTATTTTTCTCAAAAGATAAATAAAACATCTCCCACTACAATAGCCATCATCTTCATGGCATTGGCCAAGTAAATGGTAATCTCCCCTTTAGCTAGTCGTCGGGTTTCCTGGAACCCCTGCAAAGTATTGCAGACATGATTAGTGGCTCTCGTATCTACACACCAGGTGTCGGTAGATAATGCCTCTAACCATGTTTCAACGACTGGACCAAAGGATATACATTTGTTCTTGCTTCGGATTGGGATAATCCTTCTTCTTATGTCCAGTCTGCTTGCAAGTGAAGTACTTGCCTTTCGGCTTCTTCACTCCTCCCTAAGATCCTCCCACCACCTTTGCTCCACCTTGTTTCTCCTTCCTCTTGCCTTTCGGCTTAGAAGTAGAAAACTTGTTGAGCAACCATGGCTTGAGGACACTCTTTGAAGAGTGCATACTTGTACTTCTTAGCAAATAAGACAATATCTAGATTCTTTTCCAATCAACATTATTTGGGTACAGTAAGTTTATTTCCTTTAGTATCATAGTAAGTGGACTGAAAGTCATTTTTGAAAATCCTAAAAATCACAATGATCAAAATATTAGATTTCAAATATTATTGATTCCTCAAAACAATAAAATTTTGAAATCAACCAACACCTCAAAACACCGAGAATATCGCATGCCACGATAGTGTGGACGTATACGAATTCTACATTTGTAAGAGGAGGTTTTACCCATTAATTTTATTATCTTGTCAACCTTACTTTTTGACAAATAAAATTAATAGTTGGTTCCTCTTTGGCCCTACAAATAAAAGCAGTGACTCCGATGGGGAGGATACTTTTTATTTGCATCTAAGTGTGCACCATTACACGATACTAAGGGAATTATCTCGGATTATGTGCCTTACCGATGTGAAAGTACACACGCTCCTAAATAATTTCCTATAACCATTATTTGACCTAGTGATCCGCAAATAAACTCATCCGATGGGGAGGAAGGCACTCAGAGCCGACGTGCAAGTTTGTTGCATCACACGTCAAATTGTAATGGAGGCCGCGGGAATTAATTAAAATATCCCTCTCCCACTTAGTAAATTGAAAATGAGGAATTTTCAAGCACACACAACATGCATATAAAACAAATCAGCAATAAATATGCAAAAAATAGAATTTTTCCAACTATTATGGCTTTGTTCTCCAATATGCGTCCCGCCGTGTCGCCACCTCGTCCGCTCCACCTTTTCCGTGCGCAAGCCACATAAAGAGATCCGAGCCGAGATATATCATTTTAATTTACATCCATCAATCCTATACTCCACGAAGGAGTGTACAAATACTCTAGATCGAAAGTAAACTAAAATGAGCGGCTAAACAATGCCGTATTTAATTACAAAAATTAAATAATAATCTAGCCTCGTCAACCCCGAGGATTCAACAAAATAAATATTTACACACATACAATCACATACACACATATGACCATAATAGTCGGATCTTATGCCTGCAACCAAAGAGTTAAACTACGCATATCCTACTATTATCCGGCACATATAATATATGAAAAAGTACATAAAAATTAATCGAATCCTAAACACACAAAACCGGAAACCGTGGCTCTAATACCACTTGTTGATGGGAATCGCTTCAGAGGCTCGTCGGCTCCCATATCCCTGGATTAAAATTTTCAACAAATGAAAACTAATCCGGATGGGATGAGTTTCCTAAGCTCAACCAATTCGTCGTCATGCTAACGACTTGAGCGATCACTTGAACAAACTAGTTGTTCAAGCAACAAAGCTCTTCTAGTCGGTTAGCCGCGGAAGAGACGACGGACGGATCGCCGGTTTTTGTGTTTATCTTTGGGGTCCATGATTATACAAATACATATGAATGTAGGCATGTATAATCAACACATACATAAAATAAACATCCACATAATACATGCATATAATTGAAAAGCAATTATAAACATAATACAAAAGAACATTAATCAAAATAAACAAGATTATACCTCTTGTTATACCTCTTGATCTTCTATTATATGTCCTCCCTCCTTTTGGACGTCGTGTGGGCGATGATCTACCAAAAGTTGAAGCCTCCTAGATCACCGATCTTCCTTTCCTTGTTCACTAGGAACAAAGGAAGATCCTAAAACAAAACTCATATTCCTTTCTAGAACTAGCCACCAAGTCAATAAACTCGATGTTGTCGCCGGCCAAGGAAGATAAAATGGAGTATGGAAACCAACCAAAGGAGAAACAACAAGGGCATGGGCGCCGGCCAACACTTGGAGAAGAAGAAAGAAAACACCCCTTCTCCTTGTTGCCGCCCAAAACCTAAACTAGGCTCCCCTTAATTTCCGGCTAAGGATGAAGGGAAGTAGAATAGATTGAGCTTTAGCCAAGGTAGAGGGAAGAAGGAAGAGGGGTCGGCCATCAAAGGAAAATGAAGAAGAATCTCCCTCTCCTTGTTGCCGCCCAACACCAACAACCAAACCCTAACCCTAGCCTCCTCCTATTTCTTGCCGCCCATGGGAAGCAACCCTCATCTCATCCACCACAAGCCATAGATCAAGGGGAGAAGCTTGGGCGCTGGCCAAACCAAAGAGGAAGGAGGAAGAAGGGTGCCGGCCACCATTGGGAAGAAGAAGAAGAAGCTCCCTTCTCCTTGTTGCCGCCCAACACCATGAACCAAACCCTAACCCTAGCCTCCTCCTATTTCTTGCCGCCCAAGCCACCTTATCACAATTAGGTTTTTCCATTTTTCCATCCTTCTTGCCGCCCAAGCCTAAGCCCATATATATAGAGTTAGGTTTAGGCCTTGGTTTAATCTCCTCCATTGGTTCTAGAGATTTAATCTCAACCGTCGGATCTAGGGTTTCATCCCAATCGTCGGATCTAGGGTTTCATCCCAACCGTCGGATCTAGGGTTTCATCCCAACCGTCGGATCTAGGGTTTCATCTCCACCATCGGATCTAGGGATTTAATCTCCACCGTCGGATCTAGGGATTTAATCTCCACCGTCAGATCTAGAGTTTTGTTTTCCATCATTGGATCTAGACTTCATGAGGTGTTAATAGGCTACAATAGGGAGGAGGAGTTGGATCTTGGCCACCCGATGGATCGGAACCACACAAACTTGATCCATCAATGATGTTCCATTCCACTAGAGGAGCATCATTGAATTACCTCACCAACCCCCATATGATAACATGGGCTCCATATATTATTTGTACATCCATCTCCCCGTGTTTAAGATATCGAATGTCCGTCAATTAATTGATTTACTGTCCATCAATTAATTAACATCTAACTCCTCGAGTAGTACCACTCAACCTTATCAACATGTTAACTAAGTCAACCTGCAGGGTTTACATGATGAACCTTATGAGCTCCTCAAGGGGACATCATCAACCTATATATAGGACACGGTTTCCTCCTATAATCAACGGCACACCATGTAAATAATATCATTTCCCCACTTACCGGGCATATTGATTTAATCCATCTAAATCTCACCCTTTGGTAAATCAAAGAAATAAATACTAAGTACATGTGCCCGTTATTATATCGGGATTAAGAGCATGTACAACATAATATCCGAGGTCCGATTCAATTATGTAGTCGTGAATAAATTGAATCACCTCTATGTCGGTCTGCTCAATACACCTAAGTGTACTAGTGTAACTCTATGTTCAAGACAAAACAATACCAAGCTACACTACAACCATGCCAATGGTTTGTCAACCATCTTGGTTGTGAGCCTCTACTTATATTCTACAAGGGACTGATAACATGATCTTCTGTGCCACACCAAGCACCATGTTATCTACAATGTAAAATATTAGACAATATGCACACATACAATAAATATAAAGTGCAAACAATGATCATGTGATTCTTATTTCAAAATAAAAATGTTCATACAAAAAGAGCTAGGCTTTCAGTATACATTCCAACATATTCAACCCCCCTTCTAGTCGAGCCATGATCCTCCAACAGTGTTTATTTCTATTTGTATTCCACTGTGCACACTAACATTTTGTAGATGAACGCGAACGAATTCAATGCGATGAAGCGAATCGCTATTTACCCCCCTAGCAACGTCCAACGATTCTGCAAAGGGTGTTGATAACTGGTGAAACAACTCTTATTTAGCCAATATCAGACACATCAGTCAATTGATTTCAGCTATCAGTCGACTTAAAACACCACCAGTCGGTTGCTCTTTGATAGCAGTTGTTTGGACTCTGATTTTTCAGAAATCAGAGTTTTTAGTCGAATTTTGTAAATTCATAAGTAATTATACATATTTTTAAAAATCTTGAAATTTCATACGTACATTACTTACATGAAATACAATAGGCGAAAAATAATTTAATATTTTTGTGAGATGTGGATTTAGGTTCTTCCCTAATCTAGGGTCTCATGAATTTCATCTAGGCAACTCTATTTGATTCCCTTATAATGTGACTTCAAATCATGTCATTGTCCTTAATTCATTTTAATTATCCTAAATGCATGAGATATGATCATGGCATAAATGATAGCATAAATTGAAATATTTGTCAATAATCATGATGTCATGACATAAAAATGACATAAACACAAACATGACATGTAAAACCTAACATTTTCATGACATTTTATATGATCAAATAAAATATGATGTTAAGACATGACATATGACAAACAAAACATGACAAATAAAATATAAAGGTATAATAATACGTAGATTTCAAGCCTTTACTAGGATTAAACTCATTTTTTTCCCATAATATACCAAATTCCCAAGTGTACAAAAAATCCAAAATAGCACACCATTGACTCTAACCTAGTTTGTGCCAAATTTGATTGACTTTTCAAACTTCATAAATTTTAGTAGCACATCCCAAAATCTTTTAGGATTAAATTATCAATCTCATTTCCAAGGTATCACATAATCTTGAAAATGACCTAAGGTGTTAACTTTGCTATGGTTAGGTTAACTACCTTATCAATTCAAGTTGACACACCCTAACCCATCTAGCATGAGAAAATCACACTCCTAGGAATTCAAAATCTATTTGAGCTCCTTGGATTAACTAGGTGAGGGATAACCTCCCTTAGTACCTTTCTAATGGCCCTCCTAGGCTTTGAATCCTTAATCATTTTGGTCTTATCTAGGTTAACTCTAGGGATAATTTCCCTTGTAACCTTGTCAGTGGCTTTCCGAGGTTTCTTTGAAACTTTAGCCACTAGACATCTATGTAGGATATTTGAGGCCGCTAGAGGGGGTGAATAGCGTCTCTCGCGTCCGTAGATGGAAATCTTTCGTCGTTTGTCCCTACAATTTCGTTAGCATAGCAGAAATAGAAAAGTAATAATGATAAAGAAATATACAACATGCAAACACAAATATTTAACGTGGTTCGGAACTGAACGGTTCCTACTCCATGGATTGGGTTCGTACGAACCCTAGTGATGCCAATCACACACCACTATGATAAATACTCCTTCTCAACACAAGTCGGAGGTGGAGAAACCCCTTACAATATGATTACAACAATAATATAAATACAACAAGAAAATACAATATGAAATACAACAAGAGAAGTAAAGAACACTTTACAAAAACTCTTTAGAAGCTTGCTTGTTGATTGCCTTGGACTAGCACTTGAAGGCCCTGATTTGCAGCAGCAAATCGCTTCAAAATGTCCAAGAAAATCGATGCCTTTTCCTCCATCATGAGCTCCTTTTATAGCTTTAACCTGTGCTGGAAAAGGTTGATCAGTCGACTGCTCGGGACCATCAGTCGACTGATCACACTGTTGCTGTGAGACCGATGTAATCCACATTGGAAAAATCCAATGGCTAGGACATCATCTGCATCAGTCGACTGATCAAGCATCACTCGACTGCTCGTCCCAGCGGTCGAGTGACACTCCATTCTGTGCCCCGAAATTCGAGCATCACGATCGATCATTATTAAGATCAATCGACGCCCATTAATGGCTGATCGCTAGGCAATTCCACTCAAACCCTAGTAGACTCGCCCGATCGGCGCCACATGGCACCAGTCGACTGGCACACCTCAAACATGAGGTTTTAGACCAAGTATGGTGCCCCCATACTTGCTAGACCACCCTTAGCCTAGACCTAAGCCTTCTAGCCACCTCCATCAGTCTTACGCCTCTCGGATCTCTCCAAGTCATCCATGACTTGTTCATCCATCGCGCTAGCCTTCAGGTGCTTCCATCGGCTATGTCATGCTAACGGTGTCTACATCGTCAAGGCACATTGGACTTACGCCGCCAAGACTCCCGCCTGGACTTTACGCCGCCAATACCAAACCCCTTGGACTTCTCAAGTGTCAAGACCCATGCTTGGACTTTCCCTTGCCAACCCATGTTGGACTTTCCATGCCAAGACCCATGCTTGGACTTTCCCAAATGCCAAGTGTCCCACTTGGACTTTCCATGCCAAGTACCCATGACTTGGACTTTCCATAACCACATGGTCAACCCTAGTCAACCATCAAAGTCTCCCTCGAGTCCAGTTAACATAACCCGAGTTGATTGTATAAACAATCTTCCCAATTTATCAACAGACATTGATATCAAACATCAATGACAACTTACTTTGTCAAACATCAAAATATCTCTCGAGTCAAACTCGAGTCTGGTCAATCGTGACCTGGGCCGATTGCACCAACAATCTCCCCCTTTTTGATGTTTGACAAAACAAACCTTGAGTTAGGCCCCTAACTCAAATTCCCTTACCAATTTTCAAAATTGGTAATTTAATGTTCTCCCCCTTTTTGACATACATCAAAAACAGGTTAACCCTCCAAGGAGGTCAATGTCTCATGTCCCAATGAGATCTTATAATCTCCCCCTTTGGTCCAAAAATACCTAGGATGCCTACCATCTTCCTAGTGATAAGTCTCATATCACTCAAGAGAGGCAATCCTATATGCTCTCCCAATTTCCAAATTTGGCCTCTCCAAATTTCATTTTCCTCCTCATGAGGAAAAATACCATCCATCATCCCATGATGGATACCTCCCCCTAAAGGCTTGCTCCCCCTTAACCATTGCACCAACAATGTCTTTGGGAAGTCCCTAAGCCGATAGGAACTCTAAACCATCAAAGATAAGGTTAGAAATTCAACATTGAACTTTCCAACACCTTAAATTTGATACAAAACCTAAACACCTCTCCAAATCCATATCCAATGGATTCTCACCCTTTATAATGCTTCCCAAAGAATATCCTAGGGTTATGAGTGATTAGGGACCTTAACCGTAGCTGAAATCGGGCTAAACAACCCTAGTTTTCCCGAAATCAGCATTGATCACGATCGATGTGCTACTACGATCGATGATATTGCCCATCGGTCTTATCGCACGAGCAACAATGATCAGTGATACTGATATCAGACTCGATTTTTAGAAATTCATAAGTAATTCTACGTAAATCAAAAAATCATGAAATTTGATACGTATATTACTTATCACACATACAATCGGTGAAAAAATTTTAGAAAAATATTTTAACCATTAAAATAGGAGATTGGTACAAAGTTCAAAAACTATTAAAACTTTAAAGTTTTTGATCTACTTTGTATCAACTTCTACAATGATGATGGCTATCAAAAGATAGACTTCACCAAGGTTTTCTAAATTAATTTTAAAATGTTTTTGAAAACCTATTTTGAACCATGGTTTATTGGCTAAATATACATAACTTGTATATTAGCTTTCCTCATGATTCTTGGTGATGATTGAAATAAGTTTTAGTTCATCTAGATGCACTATCTATGCACCCTGAACCTAACTTATTATCCTAGCATCTCACATGTATCTAGGGTGTATAAATACACATACATGTTAATGTGATGGGAGATGTGGAGTTAGGATTATTATGGCCTCATGCATTTTCTAGGCAACCCTACTTGATTCCCTTATGAATGGGACTCCAAGTCATGTCATTCTTCCTTAAATCAATTTTAATCACAATAAATGCATGAATGATCATGGCATAATGATAGCAAAATAATAACACATGACCAATGATCATGATGTCATGGCATATGATATAATCTAAAAACAAACATGACATCTAAAATAATCCTAAACAATGGCATGACATGTTATATGATAAGATGAAATTTCATGTCATGATATGACAATTTTCCATAAACCAATACAATAATACAAGCACATAATCAGACCCAAGTGATTTTCATAAACAGAATATTTCATTCAATTAAAAAAACTTCAGTTTTTACATCCAAAATGGAGATTTGAGACGCTCAATCTCACTACAAAAACTGAAAACAAAAATCCTAACATCCTCCAGCTCTAATCATCTGCAGAAGGTGGAGGTGGAGGAGGCTGCTAGCTCAAGGTCCAGGCTCGCATCATCTCATATATGTCGGTGGCCGCTCAATCTTACCTGCCAGAATCTCATCCAGTCTGGAGTCCACTATCTACTGGTACTCCTGAAATTTGGCCTCCAACTGTCCAAGCCTATCTGATGGACCTGCTGCTGATGCATCTACAGGTATCTGATCATCCTCATCAGCAACATTAGGATCCTCATAGTCCTCTGCAGCCTCTCTAGGCACTAGAGGTGGCTCCCCACGTGCCTTGGGCGGAGGTCGAGGTGCCAACTCCATCTGCCCCTGTCCCATCAGTAGCCGCTTCGCAGAAGTTCTGATCGATATGCGATCGTACACCTCGGATAGCTCCCTCGTGATCCTCACTGTTAATGTTGATGCCTACTGACTCTAACCATGCAGTGATGATGTGGCCATAAGGTATATGCACTTTCCCTTGTACAGGGGATATGAAATGTACAATGCAATGAAACATGTTCAATGCAATATTTATGTCTAGTCTATGACGCATGGCGTACAGGAGAAAGAGATGGGGAGGCCGAATCTTGGCCAGACCCCGAGTCACAATCGGAAGAAAACACCCAACAATGACCTTGTAGAGTACATTGTCAGGTGCGGATAGCTCAGTGATAGGAAATAGGTTCTGAGCTGGTGGACGAGGATGGCCAAAAACATGCTCATGCATGGAGTCCAAAGAGATATGGTCAAAGGGCTCGGGTAAAGGGGCATCGAAGGTAGGGTAGAAAATGAAGGTGTCAGCCGAAGGCTTACACTCAAGAAACTCCTGCAATATCGCAGGAGTGAACTCTAAATCGCATTTTGCAATGCGAGTAGTGTAGATAGGGCCATCGTCTACCTTCTTTAAGTTCTGATAGAACTCCTTAAGGAGATCATCATTGATAGCATGTGTGCATAATACTATTTTCATGAGATGATAATATGAAAATATGTCCATGACGTCACTACGGTAACGTGTAAAGAAGTCCCTATCAATGTACCTAACCAACATGGTTTGGTACAATCGTGATTCAACCTCAGGTGGGTCATTTCTACGGGATCGCCTATATGAATGTAATTCAATGACATGGAATACAAAGGTACAAATGCACGATTAGATCATAGTAAGTTATAATGGAAAATTTAGGGTTTTAGAGGAGTAAGAAAGTTATACTTTGGCGCAATTTAGAGTGATGATGAGAGGGTACTCGGACACCGTTGAAAAGATCGTCGGAGAGTTCGCCGGAGCAGTGGATCGTCGAAACCCTAATCGAAGAAGAGAAATCGCCGGAGAAGTGAGTGGATTAGGGATATGAGATGCTAAAAATGTGAGTGAAATAGTTTAGCTATCAAACCTAAGGCTTGGGTGACCGGCGTGGTCGGAAACACTGGTCGGAGAAGGAAGTGGCGACCGGAGAAGAGGAAGAAGTGAAGGATCGACGCGTGAAGACGCCGAACCCTAGCGGTTCGGCGTTATAAAATCGTGACACTAGTTGATTGATGTGCAACATCAATCGACTGATCACGGCTTATAAGCGATTTTATCGAACCGATAGTCGACTGCTCGGCCAAGATCGATCACGAAGTCTTCAGATTATGCTACAAGAATATCGGTCGAGATCACGATCACCACTCGGCTTCAACGAGCACTCGGTGATGATCCTCTGCCCGATAAATAGTACCATCGGTCTCGGGCCGATCGATGTAAATGAAGTCTGGAAACAAAGACTCGATCATTCTTTGGACGATCGTATCGCTACAAGATGATCGATTGATCGATAATTGTATCCGATCGATATCGATTCCCGATTCAAATTTTGAAAATCTCGATTTCTTTATCCAACTTATTTTATTTTCTCATGTTTAATCTTGTATATCGAGTATATTGATGTTATGCTTATATTCATGTATTCATTAATGTATTTTGATACTTTATTTCATTTAAGCAAACATTAACATTCAATGGTTTCAAAATCCTAACATCTCACCCTTTCTAAGTGTTGAAATACACAATCAAGGTAAAAGACTTGTTTTGTGAGATGCAATCCACCTTAGACATTCCTTCCATGCAACCACATGGTGAAACACATGAAGTATGGTAAGTGCAAGACATCAAGGTGTGTGGCACTTGAGTATCACTCTTGATGTACCTTCTACACTTTTAAAAACACTTCTCTTGATACATTAATTCCTAAAGTGTGCCAAAGATCAAAATGACACATTATGACCTCTAAATCTAGATTGTGTCAATTTTATTGATTTTTCATGATTTCAAAAATATATTGGCACATCCTAAAATCTTTTAGGATATAATATCAAACATATTTCCAAGGTATCCATAACCTTGAAAATAACCTAACATGTCAACTTTGCTATGGTTGAGTTAACTACCCATCCAATCAAAGTTGGCACATCCTAACCCATTTAACGTGAATCAATCACGCTCTTTGGAACCCAAAATCTATTTGAGCTCATTGGATTAATTAGGTATTCCTTAGGGATGACTTCCCTAGATACCCTTTTAATGACCCTTCTAGGCTTGTTAGCCTTGATCATTATGGTCTTGCCATGGTTAGTCTTAGGGATTGCCTCCCTCATAACCTTCTTAATGGTTTCCTTAGGTTTCTTAGAAACCCTAACCACTAAGCACATACTATGGTTGGTCTTAGGAATAATTTCCCTAAAGACCTTGGTTTTCTTAGATCTAGGTTTAGTTCCATAATCAAATGGAACATTGTGATAAGTAGGCAATACTTTCTTAGACATAGGTTTGTGACCCAAACCTTGTCTCCTAGATGATTCTTGCTTCTTACACACTTTTTGTTGACTTCTAGATCCTAGAGTTTGACACTTTAACCCTTCAAATTGATTTTGCATATTTGCAAGAGTCATTTCCAATTTCTCAAGCCTTGACCTCAAGGCTTGATTTTCTAACTCTAATTGTCCAAATGATTTTTGATTAGGTTTTTGGGCATTACCATTCACTTTAGACATATGTCTACCCTTATTGGGATTGATACCTAAATAGTTTTCGATTTTATTAATTGTTTTCTTAGGAATGACATTTCTAGGGACATTAGTCCCAAATTTCTCCTTCTTTAAAATAGACCTAGAGTTATCATTCCTAGCATGCTTTGATTCATGAGTAATAGCAAAGTTATTTGAATTAATTCTAGCATGATTTTGCTTAGAATTTAAAGAATGAGCATTATGAAAATATACCTTAGGGTTAGTCTTAGAGACTCCCTCTACTTGTGAAGCTCCCTCCTTTCTTCTAGGACATTGGCTCCTATAGTGTCCCGGTTGTCGGCATTTTAAACACACCACGTGCTCCTTGCTCTTCTTGGTGGGGACACCAGCATCCTTGACTTTGTCATTGACTTTTGGTGCTGGAGGAGACTTCTTAACTCTTTTCGGACACTTACTCTTGTAGTGTCCAGATTCCCTACACTCAAAGTATATTATATGATTTTTGTTTACAACTGACATGCTTGAGTTACCTATGGTGGTGGTAGGTGCCGAAATTTGAGCTTCTTCATCTTGACTAGATGTCGAAGCTTTCTCTTGTTGCTCCGGAGTGGAAATTCTTTCCTCCCCCTCAATCCTAGAGGTGGAGGTGCCTTCTATTTCTTCCACCTCCTCTTCCACCGATCCGGAAGTTGACTCCTCTTCAACTTCCGATTCCTCACTTGCTCATGAGGATGATGAACTCATTTCATCCTCTTCCTTATCTTCTTCTACTTGTGTCAAGTGGGGCTTCTCATTGAACTTGGCCAATTTGTCTCATAGCTCCTTGGCATCAAGATATTCACCTAGCCAAGACAAAACATCATTAGGTATTAAATCTTCTAAAAGTTTTGTTACCTTGGCTTCGGTTTTGAATTTTTGTCATTGCTCTTGGGTCAATTTCTTCAATTTAAGGACTTGCCCCTTTTATCCCGAGGAGGCTCAAAACCTTCTACGAGGATGAACCAATCCTCTATATTCATCATCAAGAATGTCTCCATTCTTGTTCTCCATGCCGAGAAGTCTTCTCGATCATATGGCGGTGGAGTGTTGATGTCCCATCCAAGCTTGTCTTGGAATTCCATCTTGTTCCTCTAGCGTCTTGACTCCGGGTTGTTAATCCGTAGAAGAGCCCCGGGCTCTGATACCAAATGTAGGATATTTGAGGCCACTAGAGGGGGGTGAATAGCGTCTCTCACGTCCGTAGATGGAAATTTTTCGTCGTTCATCTCTACAATTTCGTTAGCGCAGCGGAAATAGAAAAGTAATAATGATAACGAAATATACAACACGCAAACACAAATATTTAACGTGGTTCGGAACAGAACGGTTCCTACTCCACGGATTGGGTTCGTACGAACCCTAGCGATGCCAATCACACACCACTATGATAAACACTCCTTCTCGACACAAGTCGGAGGCATAGAAACCCCTTACAATATGATTACAACAATAATCTAAATACAACAAGCAAATACAATATGAAATACAAAAAGAGAAGTAAAGAACACTTTACAAAAACTCTTTAGAAGCTTGCTTGTTGATTGCCTTGGACTAGCACTTGAAGGCCCTGATTTGCAGCAGCAAATCGCTTCAAAATGTCCAAGAAAATCGATGCTTTTTCCTCCATCATGAGCTCCTTTTATAGCTTGACTGTCTTTGGAAAAGGATGATCGATCATTGCTCGGGACCATCGATCATTGATCACGGTGTAATCCATGGAAAAATCAGCGGCTAGGACATCGATCGGTGATCATGAGCATCGATCGGTGATCAAGCATCATTCATTGCTTTCGTCGGGGTCAAGTGAGACTCCATTTTGTGCCCCGAAATCCGAGCATCAGTCGACTGGCCATCAATGGAAGTCGACTGCTAGGGCAATTCTCGCAGTCAAACCCTAGTTGACTATGCCAGTCGACTGCCACATGGCACCAGTCGACTGGCACACCTCAAACATGAGGTTTTAGCCCAAGTATGGTGCCCCCATACTTGCTAGACCACCCTTAGCCTAGACCTAAGCCTTCTAGCCACCTCCATCAGCCTTACGCCTCTCGGATCCCTCAAAGTCATCCATGACTTATTCATCCATCGCGCTAACCTTCAGGTGCTTCCATCGACTATGTCATGCTAAAGGTGTCTACATCATCAAGGCACATTGGACTTACGCCGCCAAGACTCCCGCTTGAACTTTACACCGCCAATACCAAACCCCTTGAACTTCTCAAGTGCCAAGACCCATGCTTGGACTTTCCCTTGCCAACCCATGTTGGACTTTCCATGCCAAGACTCATGCTTGGACTTTCCCAAATGTCAAGTGTCCCACTTGGACTTTCCATGCCATGTACCCATGACTTAGACTTTCCATAACCACATGGTCAACCCTAGTCAACCATCAAAGTCTCTCTCGAGTCCAGTTAACATAACCCGAGTTGATTGTACAAACAATCTTCCCAATTTATCAACAGACATTGATGTCAAACATCAATGTCTACTTACTTTGTCAAACATCAAAACATCTCTCGAGTCAAACTCAAGTCTGGTCAATCATGACCTGGGCCGATTGCACCAATAATCTACTATGGTCAACTCTAGGGATGACTTCTCTTATGACCTTGGTTTTTCTAGACCTAGTAGTGGTTTCATAGTCAAATGGAACACTATATTGGTGCAATCGATCCAGGTCACAA
The DNA here is from genome assembly GCA_025175895.1 of Wurfbainia villosa. NCBI lineage: Eukaryota > Viridiplantae > Streptophyta > Magnoliopsida > Zingiberales > Zingiberaceae > Wurfbainia > Wurfbainia villosa. The sequence continues at coordinate 7,538,857 of CM046005.1, forward strand.
TTGACCTGACTCAAGTGGATTCGAGTAGGGTTTTGATATTTGACAATTGTATTATCAATGAGTTTGAACATTGTTTGACAAAGAGTTGATTATATGGTGATATGGGTTGGACCATATGAGGAGATAGCCTTATGGGGAGATTGTTGAAGCAATTGGCCTTAGGTCAAGGTTAACCTAGCTCAAGTAGGACTCGAGAGAAGTCCAAGTTTGGATACTTAGCATGAAAAGTCTAAGTCTTAGGGTACTTGGCATGAAAAGTCCAAGCGTGGGTCTTGACAATGGTAAAATTCAAGTCATTGGCACTTTGCAATTGGAAAGTCCAAGCATGAGTCTTAACAATGGAAAGTCCAAGTCATGGGTACTTGGCAAGGAAAGTCCAAAGATACAGTCTTGGCAATATAAAGTCCAAGTGAACTTTGGTAGTGAAAGTTCAAGTCATAGGTACTTAGTAATTGGGAAGTCAAAGGGTGTGATATTGGTGGCGTAAAATCCAAGTATGTAGTCTTGGCAGCATAAATTCAATGTTTGGCGATATAAAGTTCAAGTGTTTGTCTTAGCGGCATAAGTCCAAATGTACCTTGGCAAGGTAGACTCGGTTAGCATGACAATAGCCGATGGAAGTACCTGAAGGCTAGTGTATAGATGATCAAGTCATGGAGGACTTAGAGGGATCCGATAGGTGTGAGACTGATGGAGGTGACTAGAAGGCTTAAGTCTAAACTAAGGGTGATCTATCAAGTATGAGGGGATCATACTTGGGTTAAACCTCATGGTTGAGGTATACTAGTCGACTGATGGCATTGGCTAGTCAACCGGTCGAGTGTGTAAGCACTCGGAGCCTAGTCAGCTCTGGCAGTCGACTGGTCAATAGTCAACTAAAGGCTCGACTATTGCTTTGTGTCTCTGGCAGTCAATTGGAGGTTATTCCAATCGATTGGCCTTAGGGCAGTCAACTGCCATGAATGGTAGTCGACTGGCACTGGTGTACACGAGTATAGAAGCTTCCGTAGTCGACTACCGGGCAACGATCGACTGCTGGTAAGGGAAGTGGACTATTGAAGTATACATTGGCTGGAATGCCAACGTGGATTAAGCCCATTATGAAACAACGACACTGTAGGCAGTCAACTTGTTCCTTTGGAAAGTCGACTGCCAGACATAAATCTAGATCTCACAGAGGCATAAAAGGAGCTCGACGGGGAGGATTTTGATAGCGATTCTAGGGGCGATTTGAGGCCAAGTGCTGGTGCATTCCAGGATCCTTCAAGCTCGTCCAAGCAACCACATCAACAAGCATTCAAAAGCCCTACTTTGTAAAGTGTTCTTTATATTTCATTTGTATTCTTGTTGTATTTGATTGTATCTTCATTCTTATTATTGTAAGAGGTTTCTCCACCTCCGGTGTATCACCGTGAAGGAGTTTATTAGTGGTGGTGTGCATCACTAAAGCTAACTTGAGCTCGATCCGTGGAATAGGAACCCTAGATTCCGAACCACATTATATCACTTGTGTTGTGTTTGTGCATTTGTGTTTGTTGTATTTTGTTATCGCTATTTGTTTCCGCTGTGCTAAAAAGTCTTGTAGACGAACACGAAAGAATAAATTTCAAGCGACAAGTGAAAATACTATTCACCTCCCCCCCCCCCCCCCGACGTCCGATCCTCAACACACTAAGGTAGGTGGGCATAACTTCCTTATATATAGGCTTGTGACCCAAGCTTTTCTTATCCTTAGGCAATCCTTGCCTCCTAACACCTAAGTTTTGAATCTTAGACCCTTTAATTGAGTTTGTCATAATTTGAAGGGTTTTTTTCAATTTCTCAAGCCTTGACCTCGAAGCTTGATTTTCTACCACTAATGTCTCCGATTTTGAGTTTCCATTTGTTCTTTGGACATTGTTCTTCCTTTGAGACATATGTCTACCCTTCTTAGGGTTAATGCCAAAATTGTTCTCTATCTTCCTAATAGTTTCCTTAGGTAGAATAGTTCTAGGATTATCCTTAGGTAAATTGACATGTTTGGCTCATAAGAAAAAATACTTATTGCTAGCATGCTTCTTATGATAAATTGCAAGTGTATTAACATGTGATACATCACTAGCATGCTTCTTACCATTACTAAAATAAAGAGCAATATTAAATAATACCTTAGAGTTTGCCTTAGCTCCCCCTACATTTGAGCTCTTCTGTTTGTCCTTAGTAAGGTGACTCCCCCTAGGACATTGACTTCTACAGTGCCCCTTTTATTGACATTTGATGCACACAATATGCTCCTTGCTCTTTCTAATTGGGGCTCTGATAACGGTGATTTTTATGTCGCCGAACCATTACAAATTATTTACCAAACCTCGTAACTACACTAATGCAGTATAGAACTGACTCGGATCGTCTCCCAACGAACCTAATAGTTGGACGTTTATTTTTAAACAGAAGTAAACACTGGGGGTTTTTACAATTTATTAAAACAATTATTCAAAGCTAACCTAATGCAAGAACGATTCAACCTTGCACCGCACTGTCACTATACGATGGAATGGCCAAACAATTCTGGTAAATAGACATGGAAATAAAATCTGCAGGAAGTAAATCTAACTATTAAATAACAATTAACAACTATCCTAATGCGCAAAAGTAAGTAATCACGCACCGCACTGTCACTATACGGTACAATGATCACGAAACAAAGGTGAACAATTCAACCAAGTACCGTACTATCACTATACGACACAGTGAGCAAACAATCACTAAAAAAACTACACTAACAGACAGAAAATAGCTCAACCAAGCACCGCACTATCACTATACGGCACAGTGGTCAAGAAACAAAGGTGAACAATTTAACCAAGTATCGCACTGTCACTATACGGCACAGTGATCAAACAGTCACTGAAAAGCTAAACTAAATACAAGGAAAGTAAGCAATTCAACCAGGCACCGCACTGTCACTATACGACACACTGGTCGAATGTAAAGGAAATCTAACCTAATAATGAAAGCACTCCAACCAAACACCATACTGTCACTATACGATGTATTGATTGGACAATTTTAATTGATGGGGTTAGTACATCAGCAACAAGAAATTAAACTAAACTACAACTAAATAACAAACACAAGTATTGTTGGAGATTTGACGGCGCTAGAGGGGGGGTGAATAGCGTTGTATTCGTACGTAGATGGAATTCGTTCGCGTGCTTGTCTACAAAACTCATTATGCGCAGCGGAATAGAAAGATAATAAAGAAATAACGAAAACACAAATACACAAACGCAAGGATATAACATGGTTCGGAACCGAACGGTTCCTACTCCACGGATCGAGCTCTAAAGAGCCCTAGTGATGCACACACACTCACTAATCACAAATACTCCTTCTCGACACAAGTCGGAGGTGGAGAAACATCTTACAATAGATTACAACAATAATCTAAAAGCAACAAGCAAATACAATGAAGAATAATGCAATACTAGTAAAGAAAACACTTTACAAATGCTTTGGATTGCTTGCTTTTGGTTGCTTGAAGAGTGGCCGTGGAGACTCTGATTTGCAGCAACAAATCGCCCCAAAGATACTCAAGAAACCATTACCAAAAATCCTCCCGTCGAGCTCCTTTTATCCTTCCGTGCGACCTGGATTTTCGCCTATCAGTCGACTGCCATAAGTCACCAATCGACTGATGTCACTGTTGTCGTGAGACAACGAGTCGATCCACGCTGGAAAAATTCCAACTAGCGATCGGCTGATCGCCAGCTTGGCCGATCGCCGTAGACATCGATTCGATTGCTCCCATGGCGATCATTGCCCGAGCGATTCGGCTCTTAAACGGCAATCGAACTCAAGTCGACTCACGGCAGTCGAACCGGCCATAATGCCAGTCGACTGCCAACCTCAAAGATGAGGTTTTAACCCAAGTATGGTGCCCCCATACTTGCTAGACCACCCTTAGCCTAGACCTAAGCCTTCTAGCCACCTCCATCAGCCTCACGCCTCTCGGATCCCTCCAAGTCATCCATGACTTGTTCATCCACCGCGCTAGCCTCCAGGTGCTTCCCTCGGCTATGTCATGCTAACGGTGTCTACACCGCCAAGGCACATTGGACTTACGCCGCCAAGACTCCGCTTGGACTTTACGCTGCCAAAATCAATCCCCTTGGACTTCCAAATGCCAAGACTCAAGCTTGGACTTTCCCTTGCCAACCCATGTTGGACTTTCCATGTCAAGACCCATACTTGGACTTTCCATTTGTCAAGACCCATGCTTGGACTTCTCATTTGCCAAGACCCATACTTGGACTTCTCATTTGCCAAGACCCATGCTTGGACTTCTCATGCCAAGTACTCAAGACTTGGACTTTCCCAAATGCCAAGTACCCATGACTTGGACTTTCCATGCGCCAAGTGTCCCACTTGGACTTTTCATGCCAAGTACTCAAGACTTGGACTTTACCAAATGTCAAGTGTCCCACTTGGACTTTCCATGTCAAGTACCCATGACTTGGACTTTACCTTGCCAAGACCCATGCTTGGACTTTCCCATAATCACATGGTCAACCCCAGTCAACCATCAATGTCTTCCTCGAGTCAAACTCGAGTCCGGTCAAACATGACCTAGGTCGATTGCTCCAACAATCTCCCCAACATATTAACCGACATTAATGTCAAACATCAATGTCAAACCACTTTGTCAAATCCCTTTGTCAAACATCAAAACATCACTCGAGTCAAACTCGAGTCTGGTCAATCGTGACCTGGGCCAATTGTACCAACAATCTCTCCCTTTTTGATGTTTGACAAAAACCAAACAAATCATCTGAGTTAGACCACTAACTCAAATCCCTTACCAATTATCCCAAATTGGTAAACACTCTCCAAATGTTCTCCCCCAAACATTCTCCCCCTTTTTGACTAACATCAAAAAGGTTTTCTCTCCAAGGAGGTCAATGTCTCATATCCCAATGAGATCTTACAATCTCCCCCTTGATCCAACAATAAATACCTAGGATGTCTACCATCTTCCTAGTGATAATTCACATATCACTCAAGAGAGACAATCCTATACTCTCTCCCAATTTCCAAATTGGGTATCAAAAACCCATCAATTTTCCCAATTGATGTCATATTCTCCCAATAACTTCTCCTCTTCAAGGAGAAAAACACATCCATCATCCCAAGATGGATATCTCCCCCTAAAGGCTTGCTCCCCCTTGACCAATGCACCAACAATGTCCTTGGGAAGCCCCTAAGCCAATATGAACTCTAAACCATCAAAATTAAGGTTCTAAGTTCAACATAGAACTTTCACTCACCCTAAATTTGATACTTTGACCTAACACTTCTCCCAATCCATATCTAATGGATTTTCACCCTTTATAATGCTTCCCAAAGCATATCCTAGGGTTAGGAGTGATTAGGAACCTTTTCCATAGCTGAACACGGGCTAAACAAACCTAGTTAACAAATCAGACTGTGATCGACTCGACGATGTCGATCGCTGCCATTCACATCACCGATCGCCAGAGGCCGATCGATAATCAAAAAATCTCGATTTTCAACTATCAGAAATGAATTTTGAAAATTCATAAATAATTATACGTAATTCGAAAAATCGTGAAAATTCATACGTATAATACTTATGACACACACAATGGGTGAAAAATATTTGAAAATTATTTTACCCATAAAATAGTGAGTTTGATACAAAACTCAAAACCATTGAAATTTTCAATGTTTTGGCCCTATTTTGTATCAACTCTATCAATGGTGATTGCTATCAAAAGATAGACTTCACCAAGGTTTTTCAAAAAGATTTTAAAATGTTTTCAAAACCTTATTTTGGATCATATTCCTTAGGCTCTATGTACATGACTTGTACACATGCTCTCCCAATGATCCACAAATGAAACAAGATGAGTTTTAGTTCATCTAGATGCAAAAACTATACACCTTAAACTTAACTCATATCCTAGCATCTCACATGTATCTAGAGTGTATAAATACACATACATGTCAATTGAATGTGAGATGTGGGTTTTGTTCTCCCTAAACTAGGGTTTCATGCATTTTTCTAAGGCAACCCTACTTGATTCCCTTATGAATGGGACTTCAAGTCATGTCATAGTCCTTAATTCAATTTCAACCAAATTGTCTTAAATGCATGAATGATTATGGCATTAGAAATGTTATAAATAAGCATATGAAATCTAAAAACACATGACATTTGAAACCTTAATCCTAAACATGAACATGACATATAAAATCATAGAACTAGGCATGATGTCATGACATGGCATGTGGCAATCAAAGCATGGCATATAAAATGTATAGGTATGGTAATACCAAAATTTTAATATTAATTGCCATTTGATATAGTTAGATATATTTTGCCATATTAAACATAATCTCCCTAGTGTGCCAAAACCCAAAATGGCACACTAACCTCTAAACCTAAATTGTGTCAATTTAATTGATTTTTCTTAAATTCAAAAGTGCATTGGCACATCCTAAAAACTTTTAGGATAATAATTCAACCCTATTTCCAAGGTATCCATAACCTTCAAAATAACCTAAAATGCCACTTTTATCATGGTTGAGTTAACTACCCATCCAATCAAGGTTGGCACACCCTAAACTCATCTAGCGTGAATCAATCACGCTCTTAGGAACCCAAAACCGATTTGAGCTCCTAGGGTTAATTAGGTATTCCTTAGGGATAACCTCCCTAGATACCTTCCTAATGACCCTCCTAGGCTTGTTAGCCTTGGTCATTTGGGTCTTACCTAGGTTGACTCTAGGGGTAACTCCCCTTGCAACCTTCTTAGTGGCCACCCTAGGTGTTGGAGATCGAATGGCCGGCTAGAGGGGGGTGAATAGCCCTCGTTTGTTGTCCGTCGTATTTTGTTCGTTCTCGTCTACAATTCTTGTTAGCGCAGCGGAATAACAATAATAATACTAACAAGAAACACAAATACACACAAACAAAACACAACGATATACGTGGTTCGGAACCGAATGGTTCCTACTCCACGGGTGAGCTCCTCGAGCTCTAGTTATGCTCACAGCACTAACTATAACACTCCTTTTCGACAACACGTCGAAGGTGGAGAAACCTCTCACAAGCTATTACACTAAGTAATGAAATACAACAAGAAATACAAAGACAATACAAAAGAGAACTTTTACACCGATTGCTTTTGATCGCTTTCTTGTTGCTTGCTTTTGCTTGCTCTTGAAGGTCTGGAATGCAAGAATTCCTCCAAAGTCACCCAAAAGCCCCTACTAAATCCTCCAACTCGATCTCCATTTATAACTCGTGACTGTTTCGTTACCATCGATCGATCGTGACCATCGATCACCGACCATCGAGTTGTTGTCTCACAACGGTCGGATCCACGTTGGTTAAGTTCCAACGGATCACACATCAGTCGACTGATGGCACCCATCAGTCGACTAATCATCCATCAGTCGAGTGCCCAGTCGAGACGACTCCCTTCCGTGCGTCTGCGGTGTCATCGATCGATCCACCCATTGGCGATGATCGATGCTCCATCACCGATCATTGCCTCCCATGGCGATCGATCAACCAATCTTGGTTGATCGAACCGTCGAACCCATACGACCTAGAAGCGATCGGCACACTATGCCGATCTAAAACCTCAAACATAACGATGTTTGAGCCTCCGACACTCAGTCTTAGCCACTTGGCCAAGTCCACCTTATCCCTCATGGAGTTCCCCACCGAAGCTCTCTTCCCTCGGCCTATGTCCCTCGGATGCACCAAGCGCACGGCTTCGCAACGCCATCCTTCGCGTCTCATGCCCTAGAAGTATGCTTCCCTTTGGCTCACTCCATTCGCTCCCCGTCCGGCGGTCCCTCGGATGCACCAAGCGCCGCGCCTTCACCGACTCAAGGACCCCGAGCCTAGTGAACTTACCAAGTCCTCAAGACATTCCAAATGCACCAAGCGCACGGCTTCGCAATGCTTTGGATTTTCCATGCCAAGCACCAAGCGCACGGCTTCGCAATGCTCTGGACTTTCCCATGCCAACCCCATGTTGGACTTTCCCATGACAATCCCATGTCATGAGTTTTGTCTATCATCAAAATATCATCAGGGTACTGCTCGAGTCAAACTCGAGTCAACCTAGGACGATTGCACCAACAATCTCCCAACAATCTCCCCCTTTTTGATGATTGACAAAACTACCATCTCAAGTCTACCAATTCTCCCATATTGGCAATTCTCATATCCCAATGAGAATTCCAACGAACCCTAATTGGTAACTTGGTAACTTCTCCCCCTTTTTGACATTACATCAAAAAGGTCCTCCCCAAGGGTATGAATGTCTCATATCCCAATGAGATCTTACAATCTCTCCCTTGGAGGAACACATGCCTACCATCTTTCTAGTGATCCCATATCACTTAAAGAGAGGCAACCCAATTTTCCTCCCATGAGGAAATACACATCCATCTTCCCATGATGGATACCTCCCCCTAGAGGCTTGCTCCCCCTTGACCATTGCACCAACAATGTCCTTGGAGAGTCCCTAAGCCAATAGGATATTAACCAAATCAAAATTAAGGCAAAGTTCAACAATGAACTCTCTTACACCTTAAAATTGATACTCACCCTCAACCCAACTCCTAATCCATATCCAATGGATTTCGACCCTCTCTAATGCTCTCCCAAGCATATCCTAGGGTTAGGAGTGGTTAGGGGACCAAAACATGGCTAAACATGGGCCTAACTATCAAGTTTACCCGAAATCGGCTTTGTGCGGTCGACTCGATACCACGGTCATTGGACTTACCATCGATCGATCGTTGCCATTGCAGCGTTCGAAATCCATAAGTAAATATACATAAGTTTAAAAATCATGAAATTTCATATGCATATTACTTATCCTAAACACTATGGGTGAAAAATATTGGAAAATTATTTTACCCACTAAATTAGGAGATTGATACAAAGTTCAAAATTTTAGAAAAGCTTCAATAAATAGCCATCTTTGTATCATCCCATTCAATGGTGATAGCTATCAAAAGATAGGCTTCACCAAGGTTTTTCAAAATGTTTTCAAAATGTTTTCAAAAACCCTTATTTTCCTTTTCCTAAACATCTCACCAATATCTAGATGTAAAACACATTCAAGGCAAATTTCTAGTGAGATGTGGGTTTTTTGTTCTTTAAATGGTCTCATGCATATTTCTAGGCAATATTATTTGATTCCCATCAAATCATGCCATAGTCCTTAATTTCATTTTAATTTATGCATGATGATGATTATGGCATACATATGATTTAGATAAAAACATATGCCAATATCATGATGTCATGGTATGTGAATGAAAATTAAGCATACATGACAAAAAAACATAAGTCTAAACATGATCATGACATTTTTATAAATAAAAATGAGAATGATGTCATGACATGGAAAGGCAAACAAATCATGGCAAGTAAAGTATACTAAGGTATAGAATACCTAAGTGTTAAAATCAATTTGTCATTTCTAGGAATTAAATTCATTTTGCCTTAATGCCATTCATTTTCCTAGTGTGCCAAAAACCCAAAATGGCACATCAATACCTCTAAGACCTAATTGTGCCAATTTAAATCATTTTAAACTTCTCAAGCATATTGGCACATCCTAATGTGTCAACTCTTCTATGGTTAGGTTAACTACTCATCCAATTAAGGTTGACACACCCTAACCCATTTAGCGTGAATCGATCACGCTTTTAGGAACCCAATACCTATTGGAGCTCCTTGGGATAACAAGGTATTCCCTAGGGATAACTTTCCTAGATACCTTTCTAATGACCCTTTTAGGCTTTAAAGCCATAGTCTTTTGGGTCTTACTCGGGTCAACTCTAGAGGTGATTCCTCCATTGACCTTCTTAGTGGCTTTCTTGGTTTTCCTTAAGTCCTTGGCCACTAAACAAACACCATAGCTAGACTTAGGGATAACTTCCCTATTAGCCTTGGTTTTTCTAGACCTAGATGTGGTTCCATAATTAAATGGAACATTATGATAGGACATAGGTTTGTGACCCAAACCCTTCTTGCCCTTAAATATTTCTTGCTTCCTAGGTCTTGACTTTTGGGAATTTGACGCCTTAACCGAATTTGATATTATTTTTAGGGTCTTCTCTAATTTTTCTAGCCTTGACCTCAAGGCTTGGTTCTCTAGCTCTAATTTCCTCAATTTTGAATTTTCATTTGATTTTTGAGGAATGATTTTCTTTTTAGGCATGTGCCTAGATTTCTTGGGATTAACACCCAAGTTTTCTTGAACTTTCCTAATTGACTCTCTAGGTAAAATAGATCTAGTGTTTTGAGTCCTAGGTTTGTCTTTAGTTATATGAACATGTTTGGCACCTAGACAATATACCTTATTATTTCTCTTAGCAGGCTTTTCATTGATAATAGAAAGAGAACTAAAATAATTTTTAGCATGCTTTTTAACTTTAGGAATTAAAGGTGCATTAAGTAAATTTACCTTAGGATTAGCTTTAGGAGCTCCCCCTACATGAGTTGCACCTTCTTGCCCTTTCTTCCTCCCCCTAGGGCATTGGCTTCGGTAGTATCCCTTTTGATTGCATTTGAAGCACACAATGTGCTCTTTGCTCTTGATTTTGGGAACACCGGCATCCTTTGACTTTGGGTTGACTTTCGGTCTTGATGCCTTTTCCTTAGCCAATTTAGGGCATTTGCTCTTGTAATGCCCTTTCTCCCTACACTCAAAGCATATTATGTGATTTTTATTTAAAACAATAACGCTTGAGTTACTTAGGGAGGTGGTGGAGGCCTCTTCATGATCTTCACTTCTCCCGGATGTGGATGCTTCTTGTTCTTGCTCCGGGATGGAAGATTGCCTTTCCTCCCCTTCAATGCTAGAGGTGGAGGTCTCCACCAAATCATCAACATCTTCAAATGTTGTGGGTGCTTCTTCTTCGGCATTCTCCTCTACTTGTGCCGATTGGGAATTTTCTTGGAATTTCATTATTTTCTCCCATAATTCCTTTGCATCCCTATAGTCACCCAATCTAGACCAAATAGTGTTAGGTAATAAATCACTAAGTAATTTTATTACCTCAAGATTTGTCTTCAAGTCCTTAATTTGGTCTTGGGTCCACCTTGACTTTTCAATTGGCTTGTTGTATTTGTCCCTAGGCATCTTAAAACCATTTTCTACAATTAACATAGAATCAAAATCGGTTTCAAGATATACCTCCATCCGTTTCCTCCACCAAGAAAAATCTCCATCGAATTTTGGTGGATGGATGAAGCCGGCCATCTTGTGGTGCTCTCGCGGCGGTTAGTCCTTGAAGAGCGACCTCGGCTCTGATACCACTTGTTGGAGATCGAATGGCCGGCTAGAGGGGGGTGAATAGCCCTCGTTTGTTGTCCGTCGTATTTTGTTCGTTCTCGTCTACAATTCTTGTTAGCGCAGTGGAATAACAATAATAATACTAACAAGAAACACAAATACACACAAATAAAACACAACGATATACGTGGTTCGGAACCGAATGGTTCCTACTCCATGGGTGAGCTCCTCGAGCTCTAGTTATGCTCACGGCACTAACTATAACACTCCTTTTCGACAACACGTCGAAGGTGGAGAAACCTCTCACAAGCTATTACACTAAGTAATGAAATACAACAAGAAATACAAAGACAATACAAAAGAGAACTTTTACACCGATTGCTTTTGATCGCTTTCTTGTTGCTTGCTCTTGAAGGTCTGGAATGCAACAGCAATTCCCCTCCAAAGTCACCCAAAAAGCCCCTGCGAAATCCTCCAACTCGAGCTCCATATCGATCGATTGTTACCATCGATTCGGTATCGTAGTAGTTGTCTCACGGCCGGATCCACGCTGGTTAAGTTCCAACGGATCACATCACCGATCGATAGCACCCATCATCGACTAATCATCCATCACGAGTGCCCGGTCGAGTCGACTCCATTCTGCGCGTGCAGGTCATCGATCGATCACACCCATTGGCGATCGATGATCCCATCACCGATTGCCTCCCATGGCAGTCGACTGATCAACCAATCTTGGTTCAGTCGAACACTGGTCGAACCCATACGACCTAGAGCAGTCGACTGGCACCTATGCCAGTCGACTGATGTCGGCTAAAACCTCAAACATAACGATGTTTGAGCCTCCGACACTCAGTCTTAGCCACTTGGCCAAGTCCACCTTATCCCTCATAGAGTTCCCCACCGAAGCTCTCTTCCCTCGGCCTACGTCCCTCGGATGCACCAAGCGCACGGCTTCGCAACGCCATCCTTCGCGTCTCATGGCCTAGAAGTATGCTTCCCTTTGGCTCACTCCATTCGCTCCCCGTCCGGCGGTCCCTCGGATGAACCAAGCGCACGGCTTCGCAATGCCATCCTTCACCGACTCAAGGACCCCGAGCCTAGTGAACTTACCAAGTCCTCAAGACATTCCAAATGCACCAAGCGCACGGCTTCGCAATGCTTTGGATTTTCCATGCCAAGCACCAAGCGCACGGCTTCGCAATGCTCTGGACTTTCCCATGCCAACCCCATGTTGGACTTTCCCATGACAATCCCATGTCATGAGTTTTGTCTATCATCAAAATATCATCAGGGTACTGCTCGAGTCAAACTCGAGTCAACCTGGGACGATTGCACCAACAATCTCCCAACACTAGGTTTCCTTGAAACCCTAGCCACTAGGCACACCCTTTGGTCAACTCTAGGGATAACCTCCCTATTGACCTTGGTCTTCCTAGACCTAGTTTGTGTTCCATAGTCTAATGGAACACTATGGTAAGCTACCTTAGGCTTAGGTTTGTGACTCAAACCTTGCTTGCCCTTGGTTGACTTTTGACTCTTAGGTCCTTGGTGTTGACTTTGACTTTTGGACCTGTAATGCCCGTAAAATTCCTAGCAATTTTACAAGAATTTTTGGCTTGATGATCATGGGCCTTAGGTGGGTCTTTTCAAAAATAAAAGAAAATAAGCCAAAAAGGGGTGCAAGGCCTAGGAATTGAACCCCAAACCTCTAGAGATAGCCAAGCCCTATAGATGTACCCACTAACCAGAAGCCCAATAGGATATTATTATTAGAGGAAGGGGGGGGATTATAGATAAGTGTGATAAAAGTAAATGAAGAGGCATGGAAGAAGAGAAGAGAAACTTCTCTTCCTCCCTTTATAAAGAAGAGGGAAGGTTCTAATTGACCACTTCCTCTCTTCTTCTCCTTCTCACCGAAACCTAGAGCCTCTCCCTCTCCATTTCCCTCTTTTGGCTGAACCTCATCCAAGCAAGAAAGCAAAGGCTAGGTTGGTTCCTTAGGTCATCTTCCCCACCCAAAGCAAAGCGAAGGATGTAAGTATCCCTCACCTGCATACAGGTAGCTTCGATTGCTATTTTGTAAAAGAAACTCATATGATATATTCGGCCAAAATGAAGTTTTGGGTGTTTTATTGAATTTCTATGTCATGTTTGTAAGAAGAAGATGTCGTTAGGAAGTAGATGATGATGTTAGGATGGAAAAAGGGTTTAGGTTAAAAGCTAACCCTAATAACCACTAAGGTTAATTCGGCCAAGCTATGATTTAGGGTTTCCATGAAGTTATATGCTATGTTTTAGTAACTATAGGATGATGTTAGGATTTAAAATGAATTAGGACAAAAGCTAACCCTATTAGCCACTAAGGTTCATTCGGCCAACCTAGGTTTTGGGTGAATAAATGAAGTTTTAATCCATGTTTTATATGCAAATGAAGTTGTTGTTATATGAAATGAATTAGGTTGTTGTTATATGAAATGAATTAGGTTAAAGGTTAACCCTAAAAACCCTACTTGGACCATTCGGCCAACCTAGGTTTTGGGTGAATAAATGAAGTTTTAATCCATGTTTTATATGCAAATGAAGTTGTTGTTATATGAAATGAATTACGTTGTTGTTATATGAAATGAATTAGGTTAAAGGTTAACCCTAAAAACCCTACTTGGACCATTCGGCCAACCTAGGTTTTGGGTGAATAAATGAAGTTTTAATCCATGTTTTATATGCAAATGAAGTTGTTGTCATATGAAATGAATTAGGTTGTTGTTATATGAAATGAATTAGGTTAAAGGTTAACCCTAAAAACCCTACTTGGACCATTCGGACAACCTAGGTTTTGGGTGAATAAATGAAGTTTTAATCCATGTTTTATATGCAAATGAAGTTGTTGTTATATGAAATGAATTAGGTTAAAAGATAACCCTAGAAGACCCTATGGACCATTCGGCCACCATGAATTATGGGTGATTAAATGAAGTCTAATTCATGTTCTATGTGCAAATGAAGTTGTGGTTGTGTTAAATGAATTAGGATGAAGGATAACCCTAGAAACCCCTATGGACCGTACGGCCATCAGGTATTTTTGGGAATTAAATGAAGTTTTAATTTAAGTCTTATGTACATATGAAGTTGTTGTTAAGTTAAATGAATAGGTTAACATGTGTTTTATGTTGGGTGAATTCATGTTGATGTGTGATACTAAATAATGCTAGATGAAGATGACATGCCTTAGGTTAGTGTTTACTTACTTTTGCCTTATGCCATGTCTATGAGTATGCGATATTTGAAATATGTTATGAAATGGAAAAAGATAAGATTATGAAATGAAAACGAAACGATATGTTCACGACATAAATATGACATGATGATGAAATGAAGAATGATATATTATGAAATGAAGACTGGTATGGTTATGAAATGAAAGATGATATGCTCATGAAGTGAAGCATGAAATGTTATGAAATGAAGTATGCTATGTTGCAAGATGAAATAAGCTATGTTATAAAATAAGCATATAAGTATTTTACCTTCTGCATGGCTTGTACCAAGACCTTAACAAGGTCCAAGAAGGGATGGGCTCCTATGATGCCCTAGGTCGATGGAATAAGACTCGGGCCTAGGATGGGCTTCTATGTATGATTGCCCCTAGGTCGATGGAATAAGACTCGGGCCTAGTACGGGATGGGCTCCAAGATGCCTTAGGTCGATGGAGTAAGACTCGGGCCTAGGATAGGCTTCTACGCTATGACGATTGCCCTAGGTCGACGGACTAAGATCGGGCCTAGTAACCTATTAGGTTTGAGACTTGCTTCCTCGGGCCTATTTAGGGATGCGCGCTATGATAATGAAGAAGTGGTACAATGCCGGGCCCAAATATGTTGAGATTTATATTTACGTACCTATAATATATGTTTTCAAAAGCATCTTGCATATGTTACATAGTTAGATTGTTATGTTCATATGCCATGTTATGTCACTATGTTACATATGATGTATGTTACGTTTGATATGCCATGTTATGTCACTATGTTACGCCTAATGTATGTTATGTTTGATAGGTCATACATATATGTTGTATGTTATGTTGATTTGCTACGTTACGTATGTTATATGTTATGTTTAATTAAGTCCCAAAGGTACATGATATGATGCTATGTTATAGATGATACATGTTATGCTGCCATGCTATGGATGAGACATGTTATGTTTACCTAATGCTTACTTTATGCTACATGTTGTTGATTACGCCATGTATGTTACATGTTATATGGCTTATATGTTATGAATGTTACATGCTTATATGTTATGAATGTTACATGCCATGATTAATGTCGATACATGGTTTTGTGAGTAGGATCGATCTTACTAAGCCTATGTGCTTATAGTTTATCTTTCCTCGCCGCGTATAAGGGTAAGGGATGGATAAACTAAAGGGAGCAGCAGGAGGGGCCAAATGTGTGTGGTAGTGGCATGGTGGAGAAGATCCGTTAGGTCTATATATATGTGTTTACCTATGATAATGATGTCTATGGATGTCCTTATTATGTCTGCTTATGATGGTGATGTTTAAGAACTTGAACTAAGCACTAAGTATCTATCTAAGTTATAATGCATGCTCTATGTTAATAGGAAGAAGTAAAGAAGAAGTAAGAAGAAGTATCTATATATGTTATGATGCATGCTCTATGTGAAGAAGAAGAAGTATATATATATATGCCAATGCATGATTATATTTTAAAAGAAAAAAAAATGTATAAAGTCTTCCGCTGTAAGAAAAAGTATATATACGAAATATGTATAAAGTCTTCCGCTGTATGTATGTATGTATGTATGTACGGTCGCGTCATGCGCCGCCCCTCCGGATTCTGGGTCCGGAAAAGGGCGGGCGTGACAGGACCTTTGACTTTGACCATTAGACCCTTTAAATTGATTTTGTATATTCCTAAGGGTCTTTTCAAGTTTTTCAAGCCTTGACCTCAAGACTTGATTTTCCTTTTATAATTGCCCAATTTTAGAATTTTGATTTAAATCTTGGGCATTGGACTTCCTAGGCATATGCCTAGTTCATTTAGGGTTTAGACCTAGGTGCTCTTGCACCTTTCTAATTGTCTCCCTAGGTAAAAATTTTCTAGAGTTATTTGACCTAGGTTTGTCCTTAGATAAGTTGTTTTTAGGGACATTAGTCCCAAATTTCTCCCTATTATCTAAGTGAATATTTTTTAGCTCCTAAACAAAAGTATTTATTTCTATTAGCATGTTTTTCATGGCAAATTGCTAGGGAATTGAAATTTCTAGCATGCTTTTGTCTATTAACTAAAGAAAGAGCATTATTAACTTGATATACCTTAGGGTTAGCCTTAGTAGCTCCCCCTACTTGTGATGCTCCCCTTTGCCCCTTCTTCTCCCTTCTTGGTATTGACTCAGTAATGACCCTAGGTGAGGCATTTGAAGCAAATCACTTGCTCCTTGCTCTTTTCATCGAGGCACCGGTCTCCTTGACTTTGGCACGGGTGGAGTCTTCTTAACCCGTTTAGGACACTTACTCTTGTAGTGTCCTTTCTCCCTACACTCAAAGCATATAATATTCATTTTATTATTAATTGACATGCTTGAGTTACCTAGGGTGGTTGTGGTGGTCGGAGTGGATTCTTGAGCTTGCTCTTCCTCTCTACCGGATGTAGATGGTTCTTCTTATTGCTCCGGTGTTGAGGAAACTCTAATCTCCTCCTCAATCCTAGAAGTGGATGCTTCTTCCACTTCCTCCACCAACCCGGAAATTGACTCCCTATCAACTTCCGATTCTACTTCCTTCTCCGATCCGGATGTTGATTCCCTATCAACTTCCGAATCCTCAAGCTCTTTAGATGTTTCTTCTTGATCTTGAGAGGGTGATAGTCCTTCTTCTTGGACCGATGATAGGCTTTCATGGAGCTTGGCCAAATCGCTCCATAGCTCCTTAGCATCCACATAGTCACCTAGGCTACACAAGAAGTCATTAGGAATTAAATCAAAAATGAATTTGATTACCTTCTTGTTTTTATCGAATTGTTGGAGTTGCTCCTCACTCCATTTCTTCTTCTTGAGAAACCCTCCCTTTGGTCCCTTAGGATATTCAAATCCTTCCATCAATGCGGACCACTCCTCAAGGTCTCTCATCATCAAAAAATCTTCAATTCTCGCCTTCCAAGAATTGAAACCTTCACGTCCATAAAAGGCATACGGAATTGGGGTGTTGATATCTCATCCCAATTGTCCTTGGATTTCCATCTTTACCCTTTAGCCTTCTTTGTCCTAGCTCCCGGCGATTAGTCCGTAGAAGAGCCCCGGGCTCTGATACCACTTGTTGGAGATTTGACGGCGCTAGAGGGGGGGTGAATAGCGTTGTATTCGTACGTAGATGGAATTCGTTCGCGTGCTTATCTACAAAACTCGTTATGCGCAGCGGAATAGAAAGATAATAAAGCAATAACGAAAACACAAATACACAAACGCAAGGATATAACGTGGTTCGGAATCGAACGGTTCCTACTCCACGGATCGAGCTCTAAAGAGCCCTAGTGATGCACACACACTCACTAATCACAAATACTCCTTCTCGACACAAGTCGGAGGTGGAGAAACCTCTTACAATAGATTACAACAATAATCTAAAAGCAACAATCAAATACAATGAAGAATAATGCAATACTAGTAAAGAAAATACTTTACAAATGCTTTGGATTGCTTGCTTTTGGTTGCTTGAAGAGTGGCCTTGGAGACTCTGATTTGCAGCAACAAATTGCCCCAAAGATGCTCAAGAAACCATTACCAAAAATTCTCCCGTCGAGCTCCTTTTATCCTTCCGCGCGACCTGGATTTTCGCCTATCAGTCGACTGATGCCACTGTTGTTGTGAGACAACGGGTCGATCCACGCTGGAAAAATTCCAACGGATTTCTTAGCGATGATCGCCAACATTGGCATCGATCATTCGCCACCGCTCAGTGAATGACCGCTTTCCGGCCGGGCCACGGAGCATTCTCGCGGCTCATTGCGATCAATAAGCGGCGGCTAAATCGACTCGACTTTGGCAATGATCACCGTGAGACATCATGAGGTTTTAACACAAGTATGGTGCCCCTATACTTGCTAGACCACCCTTAGCCTAGACCTAAGCCTTCTAGCCACCTCCATCAGCCTCACGCCTCTCGGATCCCTCCAAGTCATCCATGACTTATTCATCCATCGCGCTAGCCTCCAGGTGCTTCCCTCGGCTATGTTATGCTAACGGTGTCTACACCGCCAAGGCACATTGGACTTACGCCGCCAAGACTCCGCTTGGACTTTACGCTGCCAAAATCAATCCCCTTGGACTTCCAAATGCCAAGACTCAAGCTTGGACTTTCCCTTGCCAACCCATGTTGGACTTTCCATGCCAAAACCCATGCTTGGACTTTCCATTTGCCAAGACCCATGCTTGGACTTCTCATTTGCCAAGACCCATGCTTGGACTTCTCATGCCAAGTACTCAAGACTTGGACTTTCCCAAATGCCAAGTACCCATGACTTGGACTTTCCATGCGCCAAGTGTCCCACTTGGACTTTTCATGCCAAGTACTCAAGACTTGGACTTTACCAAATGCCAAGTGTCCCACTTGGACTTTCCATGCCAAGTACCCATGACTTGAACTTTACCTTGCCAAGACCCATGCTTGGACTTTCCCATAATCACATGGTCAACCCCAGTCAACCATCAATGTCTTCCTCGAGTCAAACTCGAGTCCGGTCAAACATGACCCGGGTCGATTGCTCCAACAATCTCCCCAACATATTAACCGACATTAATGTCAAACATCAATGTCAAACCACTTTGTCAAATCCCTTTGTCAAATCCCTTTGTCAAACATCACTCGAGTCAAACTCGAGTCTGGTCAATCGTGACCTGGGCCGATTGCACCAACAAGTATTAAGTCTAATAAAAATGCAGGATGAACAAAATTAAACAACTAAGCACAACAAACCGATAGAAATAACATTGCATGTAAACAAACCAACAATTAACCGAAATAAACAAAATCAACTACTAACAATTGTATAACTGAACTTGAATAAAAAGCAGAATGTAAATAACACAAAATCCCAACTAAACGAGTGTTTAACACAAACACACTCAGTAATGATCCAAATAAAACAACGACCGGTAACCACACGACAATCACAACAAACCGAACAGCCACTCCGACGGTGAATGGGAAGCTGCCTCGATCGGCGCAACAGGTAAGAAAGAAAGATGGATGACTGCGATCACTGCTCCGGTGAATCTGGATTCACCGGACAGTGAAATGGAAATCTTCACCGGCGGTGAAGATGGAGTTGTCCAATCAGCACAACCAGTGGGTGACTCCGACGAGATGGAACGACCTATCCCAGCCGCCTGAATGAAGTAGAATGTCGGTGAAGGATGAACTCGCCGAAATCCTGCCTCACCTCGCTTTGGATCAGCTGCCCGAATCACGACATCTGGATCTGCCGCCAAGGATCAGATGGGATTGTCACCAACTGTTGGAGGGAAACTCACCGGAATACTGTCGGCATGTCGTCGATCACTCGTGTAGTCACCGATCCCCACGCTCGCGAGAGGAAGAAGACGCCGCTCGTGTTCTGTCGCGCGTTCTGTTTCTATGCTGCTCGAGTGAAGGTTTATTAAGTGATTTTTCTGAGTCGTTCGATGGGAGCCTCCTCTGATCCCTGCCGTCCAAATAGAGTTAGGTTAAATGAGTCCAATTAATCTCCTAAGAAGGTTGTGATCCAACGGCTGTGATCAATCTGATTTCAAATGGATGGATCTGATCCATCTGAAAGGATAATTACGATCGGTTGAATCTGGAGGAAGGACTCAGATGTTCAGATTGAAATGTATGGACTGGATCTCTCTAAATCTGAATAGATAGCTTAGAATCAGCTATATTCCTCGGACGATCCATAATGCTCAGATCTAATCTGGATCGACAGCTGCGATTACTCCAATTAGACCCTCATTATATGTTTCCTATAAAATCACATGAAATTCATGAAAAATACTGAAATTATAGGAATTAACACAATTAATCGCAAATAGGCTCAATATGTAAAAACATCCCGAATAACAATAATTATCCCATCAAAGAGCCTAAAATATCGAATCCACAAGTAAAAATAGTGCAATAAAAAATGCAGCTATCAAATTCCCCCACACTTATTTTTACGCGTCCCGTGCAATAACAAAAACAAAGACACACTAACTCCCTAATTCATTCCCCTAGCGATACCTAGATCAATAATTCAGAAACAGAAAAAATAAGTTACTTAGGATCACCAAATTCATCAGGATCTAGGGTATTCAAAAGATCTGACTCCTACAATAGTCAACATGTATGATGATTTACAGTCAAATCAAATAAACCAAGCCTGATACAAAACCTCCCAAATGGATATATGCATTGATGCTCACATAATGATCGTAGGTGTGGGGTACCCTCAAAACAACATGTAATCCTGTCCTACCATATGCTTGCTTATCATCTACTTCTTTACTGCCATCAAAACATTTCATACATGAATCAAAAGGATTTATCGAAAAATCAAACAAGATCAGAAGTGGATTGCAAAAGAGAAATACAAAGAAGATCATGCTGCACTTGGCAAAAAGTATCCACGTGTATGCATATCCTCTTAGATCTTTGGTGACTCATGTATTTTTTCCATAATTTGACTAGCTCATTAAAACTTGCACGTGCAGCTTTTGACATTTTGCAGATTTTTCTGAAGTGAAATTGCAAGCAACTCTAGCTCCAATTGAAGTGCACACGTACACTATCTTCAAATCATAAATTGGTTGCAGATATAAACATCTCCATAGAGATGCAGAAACTCTAAATCAGAACCTTCTGTATCACAGCCTCCACCAATTCCTGTTTATTCAGCACATGTCACAAATGGTTACAAGTTCAGTAATTTTCCATCCATCTAGAGCTTCACCAGAGCTACACCCATTTCTATTTCTCCATTGATAGTAATTTCCCAGCTAACCAACATTTCAATACCTCCTTCTAGCGCCAAGATTCCGGAACTGCATGACTTAGCAAATCAAACAATCTCCAAATAAATTTCCAATTAGATCCAAGTCAAATTCTGTATCCAATTCACAGCAACCCAACAACAATCTTTTCCACCACACTTAAGAATTTTTCCCGTCTCGGACAATGCAACTTATCAAGTTATTCTTCCAATGTGAGAACGAAAGATGGTAGAGGTAATCCACAAGACAATAGAAAATAAATGAATAGGAATGACAAGTACGACCACATGAAAGTATCAAGTGGATTAAACAAGCAATTCCAGTAAGGAAAAGAATCAAGAGTGAAATCCTTCATCATATTCATGCAAATAAATGTTCTTGCAGTTTTGAAAAGACTCAAAGCAAGTTCTAGAGTAACAAGTATCACACGTGTATCACACCAAAGTGGGTAATTGATGCAAATGGCTTAAACCTCACTAGGTGAATAAAAATCAAGCTTGGTCTATTGACAAAAATTCACCATCCTAACAAGTGACTGCATGCAAGTGAAGTTTCTTATCATACACCAAAAATCCATAATTCAATGATCAAACTTAACTAATTTTTACCATCTCTGAAATGATACTAAGGTATGCATAGGGGAAATTATTCGACTCAACAACAACACTAAACCTAGGTAAACAGGCAAATAAGCAATCAAAAACACAAATTATTCCGAACATGAAAGGAAGAAAATAAATACAGTAAATAAAAGAACACACTCCCCTTTCACGTCAGAGAAAAAGCATCATCATGTCTGGCCCCACCGTATTCTCCAGAATAGACTTGATCTCTTTGCTCGACATTTCATGAGTCTGTTGCAAAAGTGAGACCCTTGATCACTAATGATCACCCTGGAAACTCCAAATCTGTAAAATATGTGAGACCTAACAAAATTCACAACAACTAGAGAATCATCAGTCCTGGTTGGGATGGCCTCCACCCATTTAGAAACATAATCATATGCCAAAAGAATATATGAAAATCCAAAAGATACAGGACACAGACCCATAAAATCAATACCCCAAATATCGAAAATCTCACAGAATAACAAAAGTTGTTGAGGCATTTCATTTCTACGTCCTATGTTCCCTGTTCATTGACATCGCTCACAAGACTTATAGAATTCAAAGGCATCATGAAATAAGGTGGGCCAATACAAACCAGACTCTAAAACTTTCCTAGCAGTTCTTTTGGGGTCCAAAGTACCCTCCACAAGCCAGAGAATGACAAAATAAATAAGTATGGAATGAAACTCATAATCAAGTCCATATCATCTAATGATCTGATCACTACAAAATTGCCAAAGATAATGATCATCCCATACATAGTACTTAACATCACGTTTCAATTTCTGGATTTGTGCATGAATAAAATGTGAAGGTACAACACGGCAACTAAATAAATAGCAAGATCTGCATACCATGGTGTCTTACCCTACAGGTGAAAAAAAACTACTCATCTGGAAAAGAAGCTTCTATGGGGGTGGACTCGATCTCCATCACAATCCTAGTCAAGCTGAATTACAACCTCCTTCTACAACAAGTTGGTCAAGGGCAAGGCAATCTTACTGAAGCCTCTGATAAAAAGTCTGTAGAAACCTGCATGACTCAGAAAAGCACGAACTTCCCGCACAGAAGCGGGGTAAGATAAAGAGAATATAACATGAATTATAGAAAAATCTACTTCAATACCAAACACAGAGATAATATAACCTAAGATATCCCATGCTCGACCATGAAATTACATGTCGCACAAACATCTGATGGAAGTGATCCTTGGGGCGTCACCTGAAGCGTGCAAGTCCCTACACCTTCCATATCCTCGACATACTTGGAAATTTACTAGCTCCTGGAATTCCCTAGCCTTTTCTTCAACAACCCTCTTCCTAAGCTGGGCCTCTGAGAGAAGAAAAAAAAACTGCTGCATAAAACTCAAGTAGATTATCGCCTAAAGACCTAGTCATCCACACAAATAAATACAATGAGAAACAAATAGAAATGATAAAAAAGACCCTAATAACAAAAGAAAAAGAAAACAAACAAACAAACTACAGTTAAAAGACAAACGAACGCCATTAAAAAGGTCCCCGACAACGGCGCCAAAATTTGATAACTGTGATTTTTATGTCGCCGTACCGTTACAAATTATTTATCGAACCCCCTAACTACACTAATGCAGTATAGGACTGACTCGGATCGTCTCCCAACGAACCTAATGGTTGGACGTTTATTTTTAAACAGAAGTAAACACTGGGGGTTTTTACAATTTATTAAAACAATTATTCAAAGCTAACCTAATGCAAGAACGATTCAACCTTGCACCGCACTGTCACTATACGATGCAATAGCCAAACAATTCTGGTAAACAGACATGGAAATAAAATATGCAGGAAGTAAATCTAACTATCAAATAACAATTAACAACTATCCTAATGCGCAAAAGTAAGTAATCATGCACCGTACTGTCACTATACGGTACAATGATCACGAAACAAAGGTGAACAATTCAACCAAGTACCGCACTGTCACTATACGGCACAGTGATCAAACAGTCACTAAAAAAACTACACTAACAGATAGAAAATAGCTCGACCAAGCACCGCATTGTTACTATACGACACAGTGGTCAAGAAACAAAGGTGAACAATTTAACCAAGTACCGCATTGTCACTATACGACACAGTGATCAAACAGTCACTGAAAAGCTAAACTAAATGCAAGGAAAGTAAGCAATTCAACCAGGCACCGCACTGTCACTATACGACACACTGGTCGAATGTAAAGGAAATCTAACCTAATAATGAAAGCACTCTAACCAAACACCATACTGTCACTATACGATGTATTGATTGGACAATTTTAATTGATGGGGTTAGTACATCAGCAACAAGAAATTAAACTAAACTACAACTAAATAACGAACACAAGTATTAAGTCTAATAAAAATGCAGGATGAACAAAATTAAACAACTAAGCACAACAAACCGATAGAAATAACATTGCATGTAAACAAACCAACAATTAACTGAAACAAACAAAATCAACTACTAACAATTGCATAACTGAACTGGAATAAAAAGCAGAATGTAAATAACACGAAATCCCAACTAAACGAGTGTTTAACACAAACACACTCAGTAATGATCCAAATAAAACAACAACCGGTAACCACACGGCGGTCACAACAAACCGAACAGCCACTCCGGCGGTGAATGCGAAGCTGCCCCGATCAGCGCAATAGGTAAGAAGGAAAGATGGATGACTGCGATCACTGCTCCGGTGAATCTGGATTCACCGGACAGTGAAATGGAAATCTTCACCGGCGATGAAGATGGAGTTGTCCAATCGGCACAACCAGTGGGTGACTTCGGCGAGATGGAACGGCCTATCCCAGTCGCCGAAATGAAGTAGAATGTCGATGAAGGATGAACTCGCCAGAATCCCGCCTCGCCTCGCTTTGTATCAGCTGCCCAAATCACGGCATCTAGATCTGTCGCCAAGGATCGGATGGGATCATCACCAGCTGTCGGAGGGAAACTCACCGGAATACTACCAGCATGTCGTTGATCGCTCGTGTAGTTGCCGATCGCCGCGCTCGCGAGAGGAAGAAGACGCCGCTCGTGTTCTGTCGCGCGTTCTGTTTCTATGCTGCTCGAGTGAAGGTTTATTAAGTGGTTTTTCTGAGTCGTCCAATGGGAGCCTCCTCTGATCCCTGCCGTCCAAATAGAGCTAGGTTAAATGAGTCCAATTAATCTCCTAAGAAGGTTGTGATCCAACGACTGTGATCAATCTGATTTCAAATGGACGGATTTGATCCATCTGAAAGGATAATTACGATCGATCGAATCTGGAGGAAGGGCTCAGATGTTCAGATCGAAATGTACGGACTGGATCTCTCCAGATCTATATAGATAGCTTAGAATCAGCTATATTCCTTGAACGGTCCATAATGCTCAGATCTGATCTGGATCGACGGCTGCGATTGCTCCAATTAGACCCTCATTATATGTTTCCTACAAAATCACATGAGATTCATGAAAAATACTGAAATTATAGAAATTAACACAATTAATCGCAAATAGGCTCAATATGTAAAAACATCCCGAATAACAATAATTATCCCATCAAAGAGCCTAAAATATCGAGTCCACAAGTAAAAATAGCGCAATAAAAAACTCAGCTATCAGGCTCCAACTTCCTTGGACTTGTTCTTGACTTTAGTTGTCGGTTGAGCCTTCTTCTTGGCCAATTTCAGACATTTTTTCTTGTAGTGTCCTACTTCCCTAAAGTCAAAACATGTTATATGATTTTTATTTTTAATGCATGCATTTGAGTTACCCAATTGGATGGTAGAAAATTGAATTTGATCTTGCTCTTGCTCCGGGGTTGGTTGCCTCTCCTCCCGCTCAATCCTAGAGGTGGAGGCTTCTTCAACCTCTTCTATCTCAGACGTTGAGCACCTCTCGCCCTCTAATTCTTCAAGCTCTAGAGAGGATGATGATGATTCTTCCTCCTCAGATATTGAACATCTCTCAACTTCCAAGTCTTCTTAAACTTGAGATGAGGAACACTCTTCCTTTGATTCCTCCTTATCGTCTTAGGCCGGTGAGGGTTGTTCATGAAATTTTGTCAATTTTCTCTATAGCTCCTTGGCATCCTTGCAATCTCCTAATTTAAAAAAAATATCATTAGGTATTACATTAATTAAGGTTTTTGTTAACTTCTTATTTATTTCGAAGGCTTAAATTTGCTCTTCGGTCCATTTCTTCTTCTTGAGGAGTTTTTCATTTTTGTCTATGAGAACTTCAAATCCCTTCATCAAGATCATCAACTCTTCGAAGTTCATCATGAAAAAGTTTTCCATCCTCGTTTTCCATTGATCAAAACCTTCTTGTCCATAGAGTGCATATGGGATTGGAGTGTTGATGTCTCATCCCAATTCATCGTTGGGAAACTCCATCCTCTAGTGCTTGTGCTCTCTTGGCGATTAGTCCTTGAAGAGTGTCCTCGCTCTGATACCACATGTTGAAGATCGTACATCGTGCTAGAGGGGGTGAATAGCGATTTTACAATTCTTCAACTCAATCGTGTTCGTTCGTATGCTCGTCTACAAATAGTTAGTACATAGTGGAAATACAAACATACACAATAAAAGCAAAAATAACTACAAGATAAAAAGATTTAACGTATCTCAGAACTATGGTTCCTACTCCACAGGGCAAGCTCTAATTGAGCTCTAGAGATACACACCACCACTATCAAACTTTTTCTTCTTGGTATAACACTGGAGGTGGAGAAACCTCTTACAAGATTCTTACAATAATAAGAAATAAATAAAATCAAATACAATGAAATGCAAGTAAAGAAAACTTTACAAAAAAGATTATTTTTTCTTGCTTTTTGGTTGTTTAGAGATGACTTTGAAGACCTTGAAATGCACTAGCACTTTGTTAGTGCATATAAGATTCATATATCTCCACAATAGTATGATATTGTCCACTTTAGGCCTAAGCCCTCATGATTTTATTTTTGGGCTTTACCCAAAAGGTCTCATACTAATGGAGATATCTTTTCATCTTATAAGCACATGATCTTTTCAATGTCTTACCAATGTAGAACTTTGATTGTATTCCTAATACTCCAACAATCCTCCCTCAAACGAAGGACCACATTGACCCCCCTCAAGTCTATCCGTCCTCAAAGGACATCCTCTACTTGATGTCTGATCCTCAACCCACTAGGACTTCACATCATTATGCAGTCCTCTGATCTAGTTAGACTTCTGTCGATTGTCCAGCCCATACAGCCCCAGTAGACTTCACCTAATTGTTCGGTCCTCCCAACCCAACTGGACTTCCTGTCTGGTGTCTAGTTCTCTTAATCTGGACATAGGAGCTCCACTTCCTTCGTTCGAGGTTCATGGTTTGACATGGACCATGGCTCTAATACCAATTGTTAGTGCCTATAAGATTCATATATCTCCGCAATGGTATGATATTGTCCACTTTGGATCTAAGCCATCATGATTTTATTTTTGAGCTTTACCCAAAAGGCTTCATACCAATGGAGATATCTTTTTATCTTATAAGCATATGATCTTTTCAATGTCTTACCAATATGGGACTTTGATTTTATTCCTAATACTCCAACACCCTTCACTTCAAAATCACCCAAGAAAGCACTGTGGAAAATCTCCCCATCGAGCTCCTTTTAAGTCCTCCGTCGGGCTGATTTTCTGCCAAGCAGTTGACTGTCAAAAGGCCTTAATCAACTACTCTCATATTTGTTATCTCATAACGAACTAATTCACGTCAAATTAGGGCACACTAATCGCCTGCTTTGACCCATCAGTCAACTTCTTATAACTGTCAGTCGACTATGGACCTTTCTGTGCTCGTGTCCACAAATTCCAGTCGACTGCCCATCTATGGCAGTCGGCTGCTCAAGACTAGTCAATTGGCCATACATGGCAGTGGCACACAACAACAGTTGAGCCTCCAATCGACTATTGACTAGTTGACTAATCATAATCCTAATCAACTACTCCGAGTCAACTAGGCTTCCGAGTGTCAAACACTCGGGCAATCGACTGGTCCATAACCTTAGTCGATTGGTAAATGTCAAACATGAGATTTAACACAAGTATGATCTTCTCATACTTGATACTCACCTATAGCCTAGACCTAAGCCTTCTAGCTATCTCGATAGCCTCACACCTCTCGGATCCCTTAAGTCTGCGACTCTTCATCCTTCGCGTTAGCTTTCAGGTGCTTCCATTGACTATGTCATGCTAATCGGGTCCTTTGCTAAGATTCATTTAAACTTATGTTGCCAAGACTCATGCTCGGACCCTATGCCGCCAAAATCTCACCCTTGGACTTTCACATTGCCAAGATCCATTTGGACTTATGTCGTTAAGACCCATGCTTGACTTTACGCCACCAAACCTACTCTTGGACTTTCCTTGCCAACTCCATATTGGATTTTCTAATTGCCAAAGTTCACTTTGACTTTAAGCCGTCATGACTACGTACTTGGACTTATGCTGTCAAGACTATACTTTTGGACTTTATCATTGCCAAGTACCTATGACTTGGACTTTCCATGCCAAGTATCTAAACTTGGATTTTTGAGGTTGATTGCTCCAACAATCTCTCCCAAATAATCTCCTCCATATGACTTTGAATATCCCAATCATCCACTAGTCATATAGTCAATATATTGTCAAACCATATTGTCAAACAATGATCAAATCCATTGTCAAACATCAAAATACTACTCGAGTTTGATTAATATTGACCCCGGGACTTGTTGCACCGACATTCCCTTCTAATGTTTAAATTAGACAAGAGAAGAAAATAGAAGAAAAAGAATGTAGGTTAAATTAACAAACTTGCATTACTTTTTTCCATTTACCTGTCTTCCTCTTTTATAGTCTCTCTAACTCTCTGCCATTACTGCACATCTTTTCGACTATCTTAAACTCACGTACTACATGCCTTTATTATGTAACCATGTCTGTACATACCCCCTCATTTCATGGCCACCTCCATAAACACCATTTTGATATGTTTATTAGTGTAGGAGCACCAGATAATCGAGCCTAAGTTTTGATTATGACAAAGATTCAAAGTTAAGTTATATTAAGGTCTTATACTTTGCTTGAGTGTGTAGAACTTAACCTGACTAGGCAAAGCAATAATCGAAGACATCAGGATAGTCTCAGTGAGTTAGCAAGAGTCTGGACATCGGAGAGAGCCATGGTGGTCTAAAGCATTGAATGCTAAGCCAAAAAGTCCAATTAGGGTTTCACAAAGGTAAGAAAGGTAAGACCTTATGAGGAGTAATGGTAAGGTCACGTCCTTAGTAGGGGATAACCTTAGGTGTCAGCTCGACTAAGGATTCTGGAGGAATGCCGAAGTCGAAATCGGACAGTCGGAGATTGTCATTACTACTCTGTATATATACTATGCTAACTTTGTGATACAAGTATTGTCCGAGTGACTATCTAAGGTTGAACCAATCGACCAGAAGGATTTCTAGTCGACTAGACCAGAGTCCAATCGACTGAACCAAGTCTAGTCGACTAGTCAATCGATTGGACTATGCTCTGATGACTGATCTAAGTGACTAGACCAGTCCAGTGGATTAGATCAAGTTCAATCGACTGGACCAAGAAAAGAAAATTCAAATTAAACACTCAAAGCGGGATCAAAGTTTAACTAAATGAAGCCACATCAAATCCTAGGCGATTGGACCAAGTCCAGTCGACTGGAATGCGATAAAATCCAACAGCTGCGAATCAGATCTGGACCAAACTAGAGTTGACTAGACCAAGTCCAGTCGACTGCAAAACTTTATAAAAGTGGTTTCGGACAGAAACCCTAACATCAAGTTTGACAAGTGCTCTTGCTCTCAATCTCTGCAATCGACGATCATCCTTGTGCTCCAATGCAATACCTTCGACTGTGCACCTCTTTTACATGACTTCATCTTGTCGGTATTGCTAAGTTTGTTTTTATTTTGTCATTTGTTCTTAAATTTTATAAGGAGCGATAAAGTTGTTACCGCCTCCTTAATCTTTTGTAAAAATCGAGTCTCTTACCTCCAACGAGGAAAAGACATTTAGTGGATTGTCCATCGATAGTGGTCTTGGATTGTTGGGCCTTAGATTAGTAGTCTCGCGGTTGTGAACCAAGTAAAAAGGTTTTTGCATCTTGATTTTGTATTTATTTATTCCGCTGTGATATACTTTGATAATCACGTATTTTTACAAAAAGATAAGGAAAGGTTTTTAACGTTATTCACCCCCTCCCCTCTCTAGCGTTCTTTTTGATCTTACAATGTTTCCATATTTGCAACTATCACACATTTTTATTATAGCCCTCCCTCTTAGACAAATATTCTTCAAGGGATATTAAAGATGAAATTATATCAATCCCAACTTCTAACTCTTCATGGTCCAATCTCTATTGTACTCGCCTCTTTAAATTCTCGAGTTTCGAGCTTTTGACTCATTGAGATTTTGACTTTAGAATTCATGACCTACTAGACTCCCAATTTCTTAGACGCCCCCTCCCTCCTGACTTCCTGAGCTCCTGTCTCCCTTATGACCAAACTCCTTGATTCGATCACTCAAATCCTCAACTTTTTATGTTCTTGACCTCTCGAGCCCCTTAATCTCTGGAGCTTCTGTCTCTTTTATGATTCAACTCTTTAATTTGATCATTCGGAATGTATGACCTGAGATTCTATCGATATCAAATATATTTATCAATTTATAAATATAATGATATTTATAAAATTTATCATTCTAATTTGATATTTTATTTTTAAAATTAATTATTTTTAATTTAGTATTTTAAAAACGATAAGAAAAACAATAAAATTTACAATGGAATTTGAAAAAAAAAATATTTTTAAAAAAGTAGTGGGGTTAAAGTCCACTCTAACCCATGAGTAACTTGCCTCAGATTATCACCCTACCATTTTAATCATCGCATCGAGCCATCGAAAGCCCACGTCCTTCAACTCATTGCTTCATCTTAGTCTATCTTTCGTCTATCTTAGCATTTGACATCAGCGATGATTTGAATATGACCGGTGCACTAATAATTTGTGCATAAATAAATTATAAAATAAAAATTTATTCATAAAATTATATGTGAAAGGAGAGCAAAATCAATAGATTCAATAAAAAATTGATCATATCGCTGCTCTGGATTATTATAATCTATTTATTTAGGCTAGTATCAATATGTCTGGCTATATTTTTAATGGGCCGGCTAAACCGGCTGGGAAACTAACACAGGATTCGGCCCAATAACAGGCTTGCTTGAACAGAGGACTGGAGTCATACCCCTTCTACCTTCTCCCCAAATCCATCGTTTTAGTCGCCTTTTTCGTCTTTCCTTCGCTCTGGTCTCCGGACGCTTCTCCACCTTGCTCCTCTCTTCCTTCCACCAGATCGGTCCGATAATAGCCGCTTCCGAAGCTCGACGACCATGGAATTCGGTCTCGAGCATTGATCCGTTCCACGTCGTTTACTTACTGGGTGGTACTGTTCGCCCCTGTCTCATCCCGGCGCGCCTCCAAAAGTGGGATCTTTGGTCCCTGGAGTCGGGTCGGGGGTCTACAACGAGGGATATTTGTCTGTTAGGATCAATGAAGCTTATGTATCAAGAACTCTAGCTTAAGAATTCTTTCTTCTGTCCTGGGCCTCCTTTCGGGCGATGGCGTCGTCGCCAGTGAAGTTCTTCAGCGCTCTTCTGGTCGTTTCTTCGGTAGGATGGGTCATTTTCGTGTAAGTTACTGAGGAATTTCTTGGATTCTTTTTTTTTTTAAAGTTACTTGTCTTTCTTGGTCGTTAAACACGTGAATTTTTCTTCCGCCGTCAATCTTTCAACATGCGTCAAGTGTGAATTTGGATGTGATTTACTTCTTTAAGCCTTTTTCATTTGGTTTGCTACTAGTAAAAATAGGACTATATCAGCTAGATGGTCAATTGACCTAAAATTTTAATGAGATAAGCTGAAAAATTACGATAAAACATCTAATGATATGTTACCGAATAATAGTATCTCTCTTAATATATCGTAAAAAAAAATTGTGATTCAATTTTGTTACGTAATATAAATCAATTTAATTTTTTTTTTGGTATCAAAACCTTAATATGAAATTATAGTTTAACAAAATATATTTAGAATACTATATTGATGATATAACTACCATAATGTAGCCAAACAAATTGTACACAGTAAAAAAGGAAAGATCAAATGTGCTAAAGTTTTATGTTAAATAGCACTTACTAGACGCTAAGAATTTCAATATTGTTCTCTATAGACTTGAAGGTTTCAAAAATACACTCAACACCTCTGAGTGTTGCAGAGCCAATCATCTCTTATCTAATGCAACCTATCACTATTCTATAATGTTTCCATTCTGTTAGTGTTTCAATGTCATTTTAAATTTAAAATCAACATATAAAGGAAACCTAATTCTAACCTATTTACTCTTCCTACATTGCAATCCTCACTTCTCCTTTGTTCATGTTGATGTGTTTGTTGAACTGTCATTCGATGGCATGTGATGATCCTGCCTTCCCCACCTTAGAGCCAACTATTGCCACCTTCTCTCAAAACATAAGATAAAGATTTGTTTGTTTATTTTATATATGAAATATCAATCTTTGGAGAAGGATTTTTAATGTTATCTACTGCAATGGAGGGCTAGTTTACTTTTGCAAAGATTTTTTCTGACTGTGACTAAATTATCAGCACATAAATTGATGCAGGCATGGTTGCATATGTAGGCTAAACCAGGTGGCAATACCTACCTTCTTGATTGTAAAAGCTGTAACAGTTATCTCCTATGTCCACATTGAGAGCAAATGCTAATGTTGTTTTGCTATATAAACATCATGATATCTGCACCTTTACAACTAGACTATTCTAGCATTTGACAGCCAGCACTTGACCACCATACATGTGGCATGTCTTGATTGGGCATTAAACACATTCATGTTATTGGATTTATTTTATATTTTGGTTTGTCAATGATGATTTTTTATAATTTTTAGTTTTCATTTATGTGACTTTAGCACTCACTACCTGCATGATTGTTATTGTTTTTCTTCTTCTAATTTCTTTATATGATAATTGCACCACTGCACCTATGTTCTTTCAGATTTGCTTCCAGATTGCTGGCATGGTTTTTAAGCCGGATTTTGAAGGCATCTGTTGGCTTGCGGGTTGCTGGGTGCAATTGTCTAAGGGATATCACCATGAAATTTCAAAAGGTATTCTTCTTTAAATATCAAAACTTGTTATTAAGTTATGCCAATAATTTAGTTTTTCCCTTATGTTCTTTGAATCGTCACCATTATGAAGCCATGTTAGTACTAATTATTGGGGTTGCCCACGTGAAACTTATCTCTCTGTTCCAAGTTATTTCACTAGTAATATTCAAAATTCACCTTTTATTATGTTGACAAGTGTTAGAATATTGTAAATATGTTAGGGATAATTATTTGTTTTCTAGGATAAGGTTTGATTTATTCTTAAGATAGAGTTTTGATTTATCCCTTTGAATAGACCCTAATTTTGGATATAAATAGGACTGCTTTTATGTAATAAGTTGATTCGTATTTTTTACGAAATAACATGGTATCAGAGCTCTAGGTTTTCGGTTCCCAACTTTTGCGTTTTTTTTCCCGCGTCGTTGCTCGCATTCCTTTCCTGAATGCGACGTTCGCTCCTGCGCATTCCTTTCCCGAACGCAGCGTTCCAAGCCGCGAACGCCGGCGCTGCTCCTGTTGAATGGAAGAAACCTCGCGGACGCAACGTCCTCGCCGCCGATCCACTTCTTTCTTCCCACCTCGTCTCCAGTGCGATCTCTCCGCAACATCTTCATCGCGTGGACGACTTTCCCGTCGCTTCTGCGCCTTTCTTTCTCCGTCGGCATCGTCGCTCTCCAGCGCAAGGAGACTCCTCGCAGACGTGTCTCCTGCCTCCGCCGCTGCTGCGCCGCCACTACTGCCAGAAATGATACCACGACCACCGCCTTTCTGGTTCGTGAAGAAGAGGCTCTTCAGGTCGATCTTCTTCCTTGCGAACGCCGCGCGCACGCCTGTCTCCGAGCTCGCGCACCCTGGTAAGCTCTAATATGGACTTCTCTGATCCGAAGTCGCCGCAGCCGTTGCATCCATTCCTTCCGCCGGCCAACCATCTACCCAGGATCGAACGACAGAGGAACGGCGGTTTCCGGCCGAGATATTCTCTGCCGCTTCAGAAGCTCAGACGTCGTCTTCTCCATCAAAAAGTCGGTGAGACCCCGACTGAAGCTAGCTGCAGTGACATCTCACGCGCGCGATTTCTCTGTGTCTCTGTGCGATTTCTTCCCGTCGCATCCTTCTCACGCGAGCACAGCGACCAACTCACGCCTTCGTACCAACGCCGCCGCCTTCTTCCTTCGTCTTCGCTTCGCCGACGCCGCCTCGGCTGCCGACACCGTCGTCGATGGCGCAGTCCTCCTTCTTTAAACCGAATAACATTACATCAGACGGACCGCCGCCCTCGCGGTAGGCGCAGCAGTTTTCGACAACTCCAATACGCCAGAATCCTGGGAATACCGAGAGCTCAGATGGCCGGTTCGAGTGCCTTTGGCAGGGACGACGCGGGGCGGCGCCAAGAATCCAGCGGTCGACGTCTTTATAATCCCCACCAGGACTTGCTGTCGTTGACACCGGATTCGCCTCCATCACCTTTCTATGATGACTTTCTAAAATGGTATGAGAATCGATGGAGTTCTAATTCCCTTGTTGCCGTTACACAAGTTGGTAATTCCTTTACTGGTATATCTCGCTCTGCGAGTCCTTGGGTACTTGACTCTGGGGCCACCGATCATATCACTGGTAATAGATCTCTTTTTTCTTCACTATCTACTTCCGGTTATTTACCCTTTGTCACCATGGCAAATGGTTTTCAAATTCAGTCTCAAGGTATTGGTATTGCTCATCCTTCTCCATCTCTTTCCATTCATAATGTTCTTTATGTTCCCGGAGCCCCCTTTAATTTGTTATCAATAAGTCAGCTTACTCGGTCTCTTGATTGTGTCGTCTCGTTTACTAAATCTTCTCAGATCATTCTGAGTTAGATGCAGGAGGATGATTGACTTGGATATGAGTCTCATGCCTATACCGATTTCACTGTGCCTCTTTTTGTTGGTTCTGACATCTCCACTTGTTATTCATGCTAAGTTAAAACAATTACATCCTAGTCTTTCTCACTTAAAGTCTTTATCTTGTGAGTCATGTCAATTAGGCAAGCATGTTCGTAGTTCGTTTTCTCCTCGCATTATAAGTTGGGCTACGTCTCCTTTTGCTTTGGTTCATTCCGATATTTGGGGTCCGAGTCGTGTTTCTTCTACATTCGGGCCACGATATTTTATTACTTTCATAGACGATTTTTTCTGTTGCACTTGATTATATCTGATGAAGGATCGTTCAAAATTGTTTTCTATTTTCCAATCTTTTTTTTAATGAAGTCAAAACACAATTTGGTATCCCTCTTCGATCCTTGCAAAGTGACAATGCACGTGAGTATCTATCTACTCCGTTTCAGACCTTCTTAGCGTCTCAGGGCGTATTACATCGGACGTCTTGTCCTCATACTCCTCAACAGAATGGAGTTGCAGAACGCAAGAATCGCCATCTTCTCGAGACCACCCGGACTCTTCTCCATCACTCTCATATTCCTTTTCGTTTTTGGGGTGGTGTACTTATCTTTCAATCACATGTCTTCCTCTACTTTCTGAGGTTAAATACCTCATCACGTACTTTATCCAAATCAGTCCCTTCATCCTTTACCACCTAAGGTCTTTGGTTCTACATGTTTTGCTCGTACGCTTGATCCTCGACATTGATAAACTCTCTCCTCGATCGCGTAAATGTGTTTTTCTTGGGTACCATGGTCTCGAGAAAGGGTACAAGTGTTATTCTCCTACTCTCCGTCATTATTTCATCTCTCACGATGTCACGTTCTTTGATTCGGTTCCTTTCTTTGGACCTTCGTGAGTCGTCGTCGAAGTTTCCTCCTCATACGTACTATGCGCGTCTTTATCCTCCGGGACTCTCTATCACCCCACCCAATTTCTCCTCCGTTGCGGTTTATCGACGTCGTCTTCAACTCTTGTCTGCGCGCCGCCCAACACTGACTCTGCCGTGGAATCATGTCTGGAGCCAGGTCCTCCGCCCCTTCCTCCAGTACAATCTTCTGAATCTGATATTCCCATTGCACTTCGCAAAGGTATACGTTTAACTCGTAATCCTTCTCCTCATTATGTGTCTTTGAGTTATCATTGACTTTCTTCTTCCTATTATTCTTGTCTTTCCTCCTTGTCGTCTGTTTCTCTTCTGAAAACTGCAGGAGATGCATTTGCCCATCCAGGATGGAAATAGGCTATGCTGGACGAAATGAGTGCCTTACGGAGCTGTGAGACTTGGGACCTCGTCCCTTTACCACTAGGAAAATCAGTTGTTGGCTGTCGATGGGTATATACGGTGAAGGTTGGTCCAGACGGAATGGTTGAAAGGCTTAAGGCTCGTCTTGTTGCTAAAGGCTATAATTAGATCTTTGGATTGGATTATGGGGATACTTTTTCCCCTGTTGCTAAGATGTCTTCGATACGCCTATTCATGTCCATTGCTACGATTCAACATTGGCCTCTTTATCAGTTAGACATCAAGAATGCGTTCTTACATAGTGACCTACTCGAAGAAGTCTACATGGAGCAACCTCCGTGTTTTGTTGCTCAGGGGGAGTCTTCCGGTCTTGTATGCCGATTGCGAAAATCTTTATATGGTCTCAGCGATCGCTCGAGCATGGTTGGTAGATTGATATTGTAATTCAACGATTCGCGTAACTTCGGGCGAGGACCATTTTGTCTTTTATCGCCACTCATCTACTGGTTGCATCTATCTAGTGGTTTATGTTGATGATATTGTCATCACAGGCAGTGATCATCTTGGTATTTCACAGGTGAAACAACATCTTTTCAAAAATTTCCAGACAAAAGATCTCGGCAAACTCAAATATTTTTTGGGGATAGAAGTAGCACAGTTCAGAAATGGGATCATTATATCCTAAAGGAAGTATGCAATGGATATTCTAGAAGAAACAGGAATGTTAAACTCAAAGACAGTTGACAACCCTATGAATCCTAATGTTAAGCTCCTGCCAAATCAGGAGGAGCCTCTACCAGATCCCGAACGATACAGACGATTAGTAGGGAGACTAAGCTACCTTACTGTTACTCGTCCAGATATCTCGTTTACCGTAAGTGTAGTAAGTCAGTTTCTCAACTCTCCGTGTAAAGAACATTGGAATGCTGTGATTTGTATTGTTCGATATATCAAAGACGCTCCAGGAAAAGGTCTTTTGTTCGAAAACAAAGGACGTACTCGAGTCATAGGGTATTCTAATGCAGATTGGGCAGGATCTCCAATTGATAGGAGATCCACCTCTGGTTTTTGTATATTTGTCGGAGGTAATCTTGTTTCTTGGAAGAGCAAAAAGCAGAATGTTGTGGCGAGATCTAGTGTGGAGGCAGAGTATCGAGCTATGACCATAGCCAGTCAAGAGCTTATATGACTCAAACAATTGCTTCGGGAGCTCAGGTTTGGAGATGTTACACAAATGTCACTCATATGTGATAACCAGGCCGCCATGCATATCGCGTCAAATCCAGTTTTTCATGAGAGGACAAAGCATATTGAAGTCGACTGTCACTTTGTCAGAGAGAAAGTCATATCTGGAGAAATATCTACTAGTTTTGTTAACTCGCATGATCAACTAGCAGATATGTTTACTAAGTCTCTGAGAGGTCCCCGAATTGACTATATATGTAACAAGCTGGGTGCATATAATTTATATGCTCCCGCTTGAGGGAGAGTGTTAGAATATTGTAAATATGTTAGGGATAATTATTTGTTTTCTAGGATAGAGTTTAATTTATTCTTAGGATAAAGTTTTGATTTATCCCTTTAAATAGGCCCTAATTTTGGATATAAATAGGGTTGCTTTCATGTAATAAGTTGATTTGTATTTTTTACGAAATAACAACAAGAATTTTTCCTTGGGCATCCTCTACGCTTATGCTTTTGATTCTAATATATTCAACTTGTGTAACTATTGGAAACTAAAAATTATAACTAATCTTATCTTAAATCTTGCACGCAAACAAAGAGGATGAGAGACAAACTAGCGGTTCTTTAGACAAAAAAAAAACAAAAAAGAGGAAGAAAGGGAAACTAAAGATGAAGATTGTTTGAAATTAATGCTTCAGCATCTCATCGGTTTCTGAATGCTTCTCTCTTGTTTCATCATTGGCATTCCCTTTCTTTCTTTCTGTCTTTTTTTTTTTAATAAATCAACTGTTTTTTTAGGAATGGCCTTCTCCCTCTTTGTTTAAAATCAAGATTGCCATTTTTTTCTCTCTCAGAATTATTTTTTTTTTCTTTTTTGCAATTTTTTATTTTTTTAATCCATACATGCTAGAAGGGAGCCTTGGCACAACAGTAAGGTTGTTGCCTTGTGACCAAGAGATCACGGGTTCAAATCCTGGAAACAATCTCTTTCAAAAAAGCAAGGTAAGGCTGGGTATAATGGATTCCTTCTCCGGTACCTCGCGTGGCGGGAGCTTCGTGCACCGGGTTGTAGTTTAATCCATACATGCTCTTTTTTAAAGGAAGAAATATACTTTTAGTTAGGCCTGTTTGAACCAGGCCTAAGAGGATTTGGTTACTTCTGTTTCCATTCATGTGCATTGTGTCTCTCCTGTTTCCAATCATGGATGGAGTCAAGGTTTCTATTATAATATTTTAGAACTTGAGGAATTGAAGGGGCTCGGAATCCTACAAACCTTATAAGGAAGAGGAAATATAACAAATGCCAAACTGGAAAATTGAGCTTGGGTAAGAGGATAGGGCTTGGGATTCAGAACGTTGAGGATAGGAACAGTGGTCTGCAGGGAGATGGAGGCATGACTGAAGAGAAAGCTTGGAGGTTCTAAATGGTGCTTCTCAGTAAAAGAGGAGAGGAGATAGGTAAGTGGGCTGAGAGAGGAGAGCCATGTCACAACATGTATAGAAAGAGGGCCCTCCATGCATTGAAGAAAGCCATATTGAAGTTCAGCAAGGAGGAATATAATCCAACGTCGAAGCTAGCTTCTCTATTTCCAACCTACAAAAATATTGTGGTGTATGGAGGAATGTTGCTTCCTAGAATTCCGGGTGCTTTGTCATTGTAAGGTTAGTTTGTGATGTACTCATGGCTCTACAATAGAGAGGAGTGCTACTTCCAGAAGGGAAAAAAGGAAAAAAAAAAAAAAGGAAGAAAATAAGGATTATGATGGTGGACAAGAGTGAAAGGTTGAAGAGGAAAGAAAATTAAGGTTTATAGAGGAAAGGGAGATGAGGAGGAAAAAAGAACCATGACTTTGTCAGCAATGGAGGAAGGCCTTGTCGTCATACTAACTTTGTGGCCTTCCCCTTTGGTCATTGAAGAAGGAAAACCTGATCTTAAGAGTGGAGGAGCACACTGTAATACTAAGTTGAGAAGGATAAGAAATCGTGTATTTATAGTTTTAAGACACAGCTAATTCTATCTGAATCTAAGCATAAGAAAAGTTAGGTCATACACTTGGTTGCAATATTGTAATCTAATATATAACCGTTGTAATTTTTGAATTTGCTATATTTGCTGACCCCAAAGTTTAACCCACATTATTGATGATCTTAATGTCTCAACTCAGGAATGTTCTTGGTCTAGTCTTGGACCAAGATCCTGATAGAAACTCATAGAAATTGGGATGGTCCATTGTTCATCACTAATGTACATGGGGCTGAAGGATGCCAGTGATTAATGTTTTCTTTGAGTTGGGGTGGGGGGGCAGCGTTATTACTCACAGGATTACTTCTATATTAGGTTGCCCCAACATATTTTTAACGACCGTAGGCAATGAAAATAATCAGGTTGTATTCTATCAGATATATCGTCTGTTGATCATGATTTGAAATCTCATACTATGTCAAGTGAAATGGTTGAAACACATTGTTTCGTTAAATCACATAAACTTGATACCACTCGGCACCAAAGTTCAAAATCTTGAGTCGTGGTGGAGTTCCAGTCTTTGACTAGTATTGTGTTAACACTTCAATGCATGGTGCCGATAACAATTTGGAGGTTGAAGAAGTAAGGAGATGAAATAATAGGAGACATTGTCCGTGTTGAGTGGTATCAAGTTTTGATAATTTATCTAATGATATATTTCGATCTTTTCATCTGGTATGGTACAAGATTTAAAATTTGCTCGGCATAGACTCCTTGTGTTTTATCTCACTCGTTCAATTCCAATCTATTACTGGTATCATGCATCGAAACATTGGCATGTTACTGAACGAGTATCATTCCCGTCTAAGATCGAAACTTCAACATGACTTGAGATTTTGAACCTTGCTCTTGATCAAATAATATATCTGAGTCATTATTAATTTATTTTTCATGGATTTAAATAACCTAATGGTTCCTGGCTTCAACTAAAAATGAGAATATTAATAAAAAAAATCAGATTTATGCATCCTAGCCTCAATTAATGAAAAATTAACTGGGTTATTTTAGTTTGATCTGCAACCACAACTCTATTAATTCATAATTCATATCTATTATCTCTTGATGATAGGAGAAATTTTTATCCAATTATTTCTCTCAGGTCTTTTGAGTGCTGTCACTAATCTGTCTCTTCATATTGCTCATTGGTGAGGGACCATGAGCCATGAGCGACAAACTTACTGTCTAAATCTTGAAACTGATATCACTAATTTGGGTTCGTATTGCCAACAACATGTGATGATCTATACTCTTCAATTCTTCCAATGTCAATGAGCATTGCTGCTGTCTTCTAATTCTGAAATCCAATTTGAATCTGCTAATATTTCTTCGCTAATCTGATATCTTTAGATCTCCCTTTATTTTCATAGTTTCTCGAGTTCAGGAAATATAACTGTACAGGAAAGTGTAAGTAAAATATCATAATTTAATGGAAGTTTATTATTCTGTGAAAATAATTACTTGATTTTGTATTTTTTTTGTTACTTTATGTTAATTGTATTGATTATTTTAGTAGTCATCATAAAATAATTAGTATTTTTTCTTATATTATCAGTCATAATTTTTGTTATAATTTTTATGTTCAAACTAATGGCACTACATATTTTATTTTTTATAAAATTTGTGCATGCTTTATGGACAAAAGAGTTGATACATATGATAATCCATGAAAATTAAATGAAAATATTTAAGGAGGTGTGCAATAGGAAAACATATTATTCTGTGTCTATTTCCTTTTGATTAGTCACACTGTCTTTGCTAAGCTTTTGATTAGTCTAACACTATTCGCAGTGGAGTTTCTAGCTAGTTGGTTCTTACAGCTCTATGTTTAATGCAAGTTTTCTTTTTGCTATTGGCTTATTCATTTTTTGTCAGTTATTTGTGAACTTTTTGTCAGTCAGTTTTTATGCATCATTTGCAATCTATAATTAACTCGGTTATTTTTCTCAGGGTTCCATTGAATCATTATCTATTGGAGAAATTAAACTCAGTTTTCGCAAATCACTTGTCAAGCTGGGATTTGGTTTTATCTCTAGGGATCCCAAACTTCAATTGTTGATATCTGATATCGAAGTTGTAATAAGACCTTCCCTGCAAAGTAAAAAAGTAAATAATGCTAGTAGGGTGGAGAAACCTCGATCTGCTGGAAGAGGGAAGTGGATGCTACTAAGTAGCATTGCTAGATTTCTTTCGGTTTCAGTGACAGATTTCATTGTGAAGGTATGTGTTTTTTGGAAAATGAATGTCTAGTTGTACTGTAGAATTGATGTTTATACACAATGTCACAAACTATTTTAAATAACTTTCTGTAAAAGGAAGTAACGAAGCCATAACGTTTTAATTGCTTCTAGGACTTGAGTGGTATTCTCCTGGAAAAGAGCATTATTTTCCTTTTAGGCTGTATTTACTAAGAGAGATGGAGAAAGAGGGATCTGAAAATAGAGGGAAAAGAAAGAAGGGGGAAAAAGAATCACATTACGCTGATGGAAATGATGTAATGCAGGAAACATGGCAATCCTGTGTTGGTGATTAGTTGGTGTCCCCGTACTCCTCTTCCATTTTTTTTTTTCAGATTTTTCTATTATTTGTGCCCTATTTTTGGGCAAAAAAAGCATATAATAAGTCGGCTCTTTTCCTTGGTTATTCTCTCTGTCCAAGTAAACAACCGAACTTGCTTTTTACCTGTTGTTTCTCTCATTTTCCCTTTCTTTCTTTCTTTCCCTGAAATTATATAGAGTGTTTTGCTATAATGTATTGGTTGTCTATTCCTAGCTTAAGGGTTTTGGAGTTTTGCATGTTTCTTTAGTAACCCAGTTTAATTTGTAGGCCATTGTAGATTATAATAATATAGGTGTTAACATGCATAGGTTTAGTTCCAATGAATTTTTAAATGACTAGGTACCGAGGCCTAGAAGTTATGGGCTGTATTTTCTTCTCTATTTTAAGTCAACAATATGTTTTTTTACCATGCTCAACTAGGTGCTAAAGCAGAGAATGTAGGCTCTTTTATTTTTTTTTTGGAAAATCTTTCTAGTTTTAATTCACCTTTTCATAAAAAAGGACAAATGTCCATCAAAATGTGTTTCATAGTAAATTTTCAAAAATATGTAGTATATATATGGAGAGAGAAGTAAAAAGAATGGCAGCAAATGATTTTCTTCCTGTTCTTTTCATTTTCCAGATTCTCTTTCTTTTTCCTAGAAAAGAAGAATGAAAATTTTCCAGGAGCAATTCACTAGCTTTTACTGTTGGACTTTCTCTTTCACTTCATCCCCTCCACACCTTCATTTATATCCTCAGCATTTCCTGTACCACTCTTTATTAGTATCTTTCACTACAATCCCTTTGTTGTAGATGCTTCATGCTTGTCACAAACCTTTCATGCACTAGCTAGTTAGAAATAAAGGTGACAAGGTTTTAAATGCCGAGCCGTACCAAACGAAATCGGCGAAAAATTTCGTTCTAATGTGGGATCGATACCGGAACACGCTTACCTGGAAGCAACGGGAGGTGGCGACGAGCAGCCGGCGACGACGCAGAGCAGGGAAGGCGATCACACAGCGCGATCGGGAGTTAGAAATAAAGGTGACAAGGTTTTAAATGCCGAGCCATACCGAACGAAATCGGCGAAAAATTTCATTCTGATGTGGGATCGATACTGGAACACGCTTACCTGGAAGCAACGGGAGGTGGCGACGGCAAGCGGCGTGACGGCCTTGAGAAGCGGGGAAGCGCGATCGCCCAGCAATCGCGATCGGGAAGGCGATCAGCGATCGCGATCGGAAGAAAGAAATTTATAAATATATAAATTATAATTAAAAGATATATTAATTATATATATATATATATATATAATTTAATTAAATAAATTATTAATTAATTTATATAATTATATAAATTTATATTTTTATTATTTTTATTTAAAAAATAAAAATTTAAAAAATAAAAGATATTTTAATTAAAATTCTAAATTCGAATTTATAATTTAGGTAAAATTAAATCTTAAATTCTTTTTTAAAAATTAACTAATTTTAAAAAAAAAAATCAAATAATTAATATTAATGTTTAAAAAAAAGAAAAAAAATACCGAAATAATATCGGCACGGACGATACGGTACCAAAATCGTATCGTTCCGGTCGCAGAATGAAATTCCGATAAGAGTCGAAATTTTAAACCTTGAAAGGTGATAAAGCTCCACAACAGCGAACATTGGTGTGAAATTTTTCATCTTAGCCTCCATTCATTAGATTCCATTGCCTCTTAGATTTGGCATATGTGACAACATGTAAGGGATGCTGTGATCCAACTCTTGATTGGTACCTTCTTCACCTTGTCCATCTGCTTCAAGCAGTAAAATGAACTTCCCCATAACAGGCCAAGCTCCACTGCTGCCTTCCCTTTCTGGTGATTAAAGGTTATCATTGAGATGCTCATTTCATTTCCCTCTAATTAGCCTTATCATAGTTCCAACTTCCAAGATTATTTCACCCTCAAAAGTCACTTCTTTGGCTGTAAGATTTCAATACGTTAAAGCAGAAAAAGAAGAAAGGAGGTAGGAAACCAGCGATGACCAAGCCACTAGTGGGTTTTGTCTTTAAGTGCCAGCCATGGTTCTCTATGCTCATGACTGCCAATCTCAAGTTTCAATCTGGAAAAGCAAGCCCATCTTAACAAGGGACATCTATACATTTTGAAAAAAAAGTAGGTATAGTATAAAAATGGAGAGACTAGAAAAGATTGGATTTGAAAAAAAAGGTACAATGATAAAAAAAAGATAAGCCAAATTTGAGAATAGAAAATTACAGATTCTAGAAAAATGGAGGTGGCTACGGTTTAAAAGGAATAAATAATAAACCTGAAGTATTATAATCTACCATTTACATCTCAAGTTCACACATTGCTGAATCATTGTTTCACCCTCAATTTTCATCCCCCCCTCTCTTTTGATACATTGTGTGCATGATTTAAGGTGAGATTATTTCCTTTTTCTCT
Source organism: Wurfbainia villosa (assembly GCA_025175895.1). Taxonomy (NCBI): domain Eukaryota; kingdom Viridiplantae; phylum Streptophyta; class Magnoliopsida; order Zingiberales; family Zingiberaceae; genus Wurfbainia; species Wurfbainia villosa. Next base: position 7,583,423 of record CM046005.1, read on the forward strand.
TCCATCTTCTCTATTTTCTTGAAGTCAGTGGCAGTTTTATTTTTCCCATTCTTCCCAAAACTTTAGTTTGCACTTCTTCTCTTTGATAGTAGATTCTGGAATTCTAGTATCATTACTCTTGATAGTGCAATCTCAATAGATAGATTAGTCATTGTTCCCTTCTAGTATCCCCTTTTTTCTTCCTTAGATTAGTCTGCTCTCCTCTTTAACATTTTCTCCTTGTATCTTAAATCAATATCATATTTTGCCATGTGATTTCAACATATTTTTATATCAAAGGGTAGATATTAAAATCCTAACTATAATCTGTCTTTTTTTTTTATACTTCTCTTTGCGATTTTTCTGTATTCACAAACTTTAGTTTTCCATAATATTTGTAGTTCGAGGGGTATTTATGAATGAAGATTACACTTAACCTCTATTACTTTGACTTGGATATGAGTGTCTTGACACAAGTGTGGATGTAAATATTTGTCACAATTATTTTTAAAATTTTGTACAAAAGGTCAATAAGGATATTGAGTGTCCCTTGGAGTGTTATTGCTTGACTGTCGGTGTTCAACATGGATAAGTAGGGAGTAGATGAAGTGTTTAATTATCAGATGCTGCAATAATATCGTGTTTTTATCGAGTGACTTAGGGTTTGTTGTTTTTGCAGAAAATAATTTCTATCAATAACATGTTTCCCTAGGAAAATTTTCACAAAGAAAACTTTTATTGGGAACCATTTTTCCCCTTGTTTGGTGGTACATGACAAAACATTCTTGCCTCTTAAGCCCATATAGTTGTCCCATCCTTGCAGTGCCACAATTTTCTGTCACCCTATAATGCTTCCTTGCTGCCAATCTAGGTCATATTGAAACTGCTGAGCCTCCCATCTCAAATGTGCATATTTTGACCCTTAAATGCGCTCAGGCAACCAACTATGGGTGCCTTGAGCAAGAAGCAACTCCTAATGTTGATTGTTAAGGAAATGATGTCGTAGATGCCATCAATCCTTTCTAGGGTGTTGCCATTCCTCTGTGGGAGGTGCCGCCAACTCTTTAGGTGTCACCAATCCCCCATGGGCGCTGTGACTAATCATCAACAGAGGTACAATCAATTCTTCGTGAGTTGAGGAACTTATGCCGGAGGTGCTGCCAACATCCGTGGGAACTAGGAGGTCCTGTCATGTCACCCATGCTCCATGGGAGTTGTTGCATGTGGTAGATGAGTGTTCATGGGAGAAGATGTGCAAAGTGGAAATTATCTGGCACCGATGGCTTGTGGCGTCAGGTAGATGAAGGCAAGAGGGAAGTAAAATAGACGGAGAAAGGAAATGAGAGAGATCAAGTAGGTTTCGGCAAAGTGATTCCATTCATCTTGAGCTAAAGTCACACACATGGAAAACCCTCTTCTTGTTCATTGGCCAGCTCAAAATTTTCAGTTGGCTATGAATTTATGGCACTCCAAACAGTGAAAAATGTGGAAAAAGTTTTCCATACAAATTGATTTTATGAGAAACGAATGGACCCATTGCCTGTCTTGTTTTCTATTTGTAGGGTGTTCTTTATTTTCTACTGCAAGCTATTGGTTAATCAATATTTATGTTCCTGTATCATCATGAGCTTTAGATTAAATATTTATATGGGTTTTAGAAACTTAGAATATCTAAGTTTAGTCTTGTATGGATATATAGTCTTTAGGTGACACATGAGTATATCTGTTCCGTTTTGTTGAAAGACTCAAATTTGTCTAAATTTAGTTGTATTGGATTATCCATTTAACTATTGTGAGAGTAAGTAGCAGTTTCTTCATAAGATAGTTTAGCTTAGGAGTTGAATACGTTGCTTTATTACTGGAAAGACACCGAGTGATAGCTTTCTAGTCCAGTTTGCTATAGGGAATTTTCAAGGAGATATCCTTCTGCATGCACAACATCAACATCAACCAGCCTTGTTAATCCCAACTATTTAGGGTCGGATTGGTTACATTGATCATATCCCTTAATTGAATCCTACCACATTCACCAATTGAATTTATATTGCTGTTCAATCATGAAGATGATTTTTCATTGACTCAGTGTCCTACATGAAGTTACTAGAAACTAGTGGTAAAGTTTTGCTATAATTTTTATATTTCATTGATACAAGCAGGTTTCTTATTTTTGGCTGAAAAATTGATTTATTTTTGTCCGTATAGGGGGTCTAATATGGTTTTATGGTTCTGATTTTCAAATGGTATAGGTGCCAAAAGCAATCATTGAAGTCAAAGAACTTAAGTTGGACATTTCTAGAGAAGAACCAAATCAGATTCTTCGTGTCAAATTGCACCTTGTACCATTTATGGTTCATTTAGGCGATCCATGTCTCAGTGTTGATAATACTTTAACTTCTAGTCAAAAGGAACGTTTGCAAGATGAACAATCATTTTCTTCTGTTATGGAGAAGAACTCTTTTATTTGTGAGGACTTGTCAGTTGCATGTGATTTTGGTCATGACAGGTAAGCCCTACTTTAAGCAAGTGCCTTTGTCAGTTACCTAAATGTTTCATAAGTTTCAGAGCTGCTTGCTGTTAACTTTGGATTTCTAGGCCAAACATGTAACTTATAAAAAACATTACATTAACATATGCCAGTTGCAAAATAAGTTGTTATATATCTTGCAACGGTTTTACCTGGGACATTTTGAAGATACCAAATATCCTACATCTGTTCTTCAAAATATTTGTGAATATTAACATTCTATAATGAAAACCAACTCTCAATCATGTGATAAACACAAGATTAATATTTTTCTGTTTGGCATAGGGAGAAAGGTGTCAAAGTCAGCGATCTGGACATGCTATGTGGAGATGTTTCAGTTAATGTCAATGAAGATCTCTTTAAAAGAAAAGATAAAAATCTGGAACTGCTATGTGACACTGCAACTGAGGGTGGTACATCGACTATGAATTCGGAAATATCTGAAAAAAACAAGTCCACCCCTTCCTTAAAGAGGCATATTTTTGCTTTTCCTGAAAAGGTTTGCATCCTCCATAGGGATTATCATTTTTTACTTGTGTGTAATATGCTTCTATTGTTTTCTATAGATAACCATCACTGCACTTTTTTACAGTGTTAAAATTTTAGTTTTCTTCATGTAATTGAGTAGTTATTAATCTAACAGAAATGCTTTGGAAATTTAGCTGGGATCTGTTTTAGTTTCCTATCTTTCATTACCAAGCTACCTGTGAATCACCTTATTTTTCTTTTTGAGCTCTTGATTGTAAACTATTATACTTGAGATATATGTTTTTATACTATTCTTGTTATTTGTTATGAAGTCTCTAGTGGAATATACTTGGATCAAGCCTTTTTACCTTTCTGATTCGGGATCAGTTCTCATTGCTTGATTGGATTGATATCTTTGTGTCCACATATTTAATTGTAACCGATTTGCACTGAAATCAACCAGAGTTCTGAAAAGTGAAAAAATTTGATGCTTCTCCCATTATAAATTTCACAATTGCACTCTCCCTTATTTTCCGTGGGTTGGTTTCTCTTTGCAGAAGTCAATGGTTCTGCAGATTTTGAGGTTCCAACATCTCAACATTTTCATCTTTAGAATTATTGAGAAATTGCTGATGAATGAGCAAGCCAATGGATAGGTTTTGTTAGATTAAATATTATTCATTTTATACGGAATAATAACTCGATACATTATTGAGTAGGCCCCTCACTGTGTACAGGGAGTCCTCTATGTTTGAGAAGGCCGGGGGTTGACTTTAGTGATCTACAGTGCACTAGCTTAATAGATTAAAAATAGTATATATAAATAAAGCTATTCTAACACGTCCATCAAGTTGAGTATTAATATACACCATCTGTGCAATTTTTACATTGATTAATCGAAACAGATGTTATTGTAATCCAGAGTTTTCTTAAGATGACATCATATGAAAAAGATGATCTCCATTTAGTGAATGCTAACGAGAAGCATAGTTTGTTTTCTCTTGCATTTCAATATCGAGTTCATTGATACTGATTCTTAATATGTCTTGTGTTATGACTATCATTTGGGTTGCTTATGTAACCTTGGTCACATATTTAGGCCTTAAGTGTTGTAGTTGAGGGAATATAAGTTTCAGTATCACGGTATGTCTCTGTTGTCATTGCCTTTTTTGGTAGTTGTATTGCTATCATCATTTTGAACTTCTTATCAAATTGTAGTGTGAGAAGGTGATGATGTTTCTTGCTCATCGATTATATCGAATAGATTTTGACCAGCTATCAATATGCCCTTTCTTAACTGTAGAATAGGTTTAGAAAACTTTTCTTTCTTTTTTACTAGAGTGTACAAGCTTCTTCAGTTTATTTTCTTGTGGCCTTTGGTGGTGTTTATGGTTGTGATAAGATGAGAATGTTTGAGTCGAGATTCAAGCAGAGAAATTTTCAGTCAGAAGGTGCATTGTCATTTTCTTCTTTATCAACATCTCTAGCTTGCACTACTTAAAGCTGTTAAGAAATGAAATTGAGATAATCTTGGTGGTGGATCTTCTGCTACTCCATGTAGTAATAGATTCTCAACCTCAATAATGCTCCACCTAACCTTGCTAGATCATTCTCATTCTAAATGAAGCCAATATCATATCTACATTATAAGAGTCTTGTTCTTCCTTCTCTCTTCCATTATGAATTTGAATTGAAGATACATATTATGGTGAATGTAGATCTTCTCTGAACGAACTTTTGTATGAATAAGAAACCTACCAATTTCTTTCACAACATTTGGAGACATTATCTGTAAGAGAATCATTATTGTAATTTTTTTTAGGCCAATTCTTCTTATCTTACTCACTTTAATTGTAATTGTAAGATAAATAAATGAATCAAGTCAAAATTATTTTCTATATGAGTAAATACTGACTATTAATAAATTATTTTATAGTTACTAGCACTAATTTATATCTGCATCATACTGTAAAAGATCTTTAAAAGAGCTAAATGTCTCTTCAAATTGACTCTTGTTAATGGACTCTCATTCTCTTGTTAATGACTCTTGTTAATTGACTCTTCAAATTGACTACTGTAATACACATCCAAGAGCCTTGCATATTATCATTTGGGACTAGTCTATATTGATAGTGATATGCCGAAGATGCTTTTTAGTCCTCAAAAGTGAACACCTTCTTCAATTCGATCTTGAAATGATTTTTTTAAGGAACAATAACTTTAACAAGAAAAATTAAGATGCAAACCCAGTTCCTATTGGCTGTTGAATCTTTGTAAATTTCCCTATTAATGTATGCACTCAATAGAGGTTATAGAGCAATTTCATTAACGATTATTTTCTTTTAAGTCCCTTCTTTACTATATCAAGGTTTACCTGCCTCCATCATCATCAAATCTATACAAAATGTTGCACTTGATGTTCAAAACAATGTCGGATGATCTTGCTCCAACAACGTTTTATCCTTTTAAAGTTGACACTGTTGTTTGTGACTATTTGCATTATATGGTCGACACCTATCTCTTGAGCTATACTATTCATTAGGTTATATGTATAAGATGTATCATGGTATTCTTTAATTGCATTAACAAATTTGTGAAATATAGCTATCACACATCATCATAACTCCACCTTGATTTTTTTTAGATGATATGAGTTATATCTTGGTCTCCTCTTCTTATTCATCTAAGTAAAAACTAACAATTTTATTGGCAATCATAGTTAAATGTCATACTTATTATTTGTTGCATTTGGTGGAATTTGATTGAAATGACAGATGAGTTTCTTCTCCTTTGTGTTGGCATATTAATTATAGTCTACTTGTTAGCATGGCTTGGGAAGGCCATCAGAGCAATATTGATAATATTTACCTTACGCCGTTATTGTGTGAAGGAAAGAAATTACCAATACCACCTCGTGACGAAGAAATACAAACATTTGCACTCCTCCTTAGTATTGGTTCAACAGTTTGAATCACTTCCACTAGCACTAATTGAGACTTTTCTAGTAGCAACAATTGTAAACATTTGTTGCTCATAATGATGTTTTTTTTTTTCAGTGTCACAAAGAGCGGTTGGGTCATGTGTGATATCATTACGATGACTTTCAATAGAGAGGATCTTTAGAAGCTTTCCTACCAAACTCTTTACGTTGGGTCATGTGTGATATCATTGCGATGACTTTCAATAGATAGGATCTTTAGAACTTTTCCTACCAAACTCTTTGCGTTGCTTCTATTGGTATTTGACATTCTTTTTTGTCATCAAAGTTTCTCTTTCATTCTATGTGGAATTATTTGATGAAATTTTGTACACTTTGGGACATGCGAATATCCAATAGCAAGTTGTTCTTTGAGATGTGTGATCCCATCTTCATGTTCAATAATATCACAATATAAAATAATGTTAGTGGAATCAATTCCTTAAGCCACACACGTGTCTCTATTTTGTATCATAATGTTATTATTTTGTTGCTAGTTGTGTATGTACACATTGTTGATACCTAGATGTTAGATGACCAAAAGCGGGAGGTGGGTGGGTAAGTATGATTATACTTGCAATTACAATCCTAATCTACTCTTGCTACAAACTTAGCAAGGTTATACAAGATTAGTGCAGTAGAATAAAAAGAAACATTAGAGCAAGCACATCTCAGTCATCAACACCTTCTTTATGTGATTTGGAATCCTTCTTTCCATTGCATGACCTATGATTTGTTAATGAATCACTCTAAAAATGTCACTATCTTTCTCCTTCTCATGAACTATTGGAGTTAGAGAAACCTCTTACAATATACAACATACAAGGTTTACAAGAAAATACAAGAGGAAGGCTTAAGATTATGGAGAGATTTCTAATAAAATTTGACCAACTCTATTTTGCCAACCTTGAAGCTTCCATCGAGCTCCCTTTTATTTCCCTTGCTGTAAGGCTGATTTATTGTCAATCAGTTGATTGGTTTCCACCTTGACTTGATCCACTTATTAGTCAACTCGTTCCTTAATCACTTTAACTTGAATCCACAAACGACTACTTGAGTTGATTAGATTTCATCACCATCTATCAACTTGGTCACTATAGCCTTGTGATCATCCATTTGTTGTAGTGCAACCAATGACTCCATCTAGCTTTCCTTATGTAGCATTAGTCAAATGATCGTAGCTTAGTTGAGTTAACTACCTAGTCAACTCAGTCGACTATGATCATTCTGTTGATCGAGTCTCATGCTTAAGTTGAGATTGTACCCTCCCCCTATGTGTGCAAGCCTTTCAATTCTCATAACCCATCATATTTTATCTTTGCAGCCACCACGACCATCTCTCATTTGGTTACTCGTCCCTTGGATGCATTGAGTCCTCAACTCGCTTCAAGTGCCATTTTTCATGCTTCACCTACATAGTATACTTTCATCGACTATTATCAGCATTGCTCTCACTCCTCGTCATGCGGTCCCTTAGATGTTTCATTCTTTTCTTCTTCGATTTCTATGAATCATCCTTCAATCTCTATGAACCTCAAGCTCCTGAGCTACTAACTTGGCTATGCTAAGTTGTACTTTAGAGCTGCTCCAACACCACCTCAATGTTTTCATCTTGCAGTTCCTCAATCGCTTCGTTCAACTTTCTTCAATCTCCACTGACCTCCAAGCCCCTTAATGTATCGCCTTGGATGCACTAAGTCACCATCCAACATAATCTTAACCTTGTTGAGTTACAAGTCTTGCAAGCTCCATGTGTGTCCTATAAAGTCCTTGCACACTCAAGTGCATGACAGATATTGTTATTTCGTAATCTTGGATTTTATAATTACACGAAAGAAGCCCTATTTATATACAAGATTAGGACCTATTCAAAAGACTAAACCAAACTCTATCCTAGGAATATAACAAATTTTATCCTAGGAAATAATTATTCCTAATGATATTTAGGGATAATAAATTATCCCTAGTCATAATTTTCTAATACTCCCCCTCAAGCTGAAGAATATAAATTATATGCACCCAGCTTGTTACATATGTAGTCAATTCGAGGACCTCTCAGTAACTTAGTAAATATATCTGCTAGCTGATCATGTGAGTTAACAAAACTAGTAGATATTTCTCGGATATGACTTCTCTGTAAGTGACGATCGACTTGATATCTTTGTCTCTCATGAAAAAGCTGGATTTGAGGCAATATCGTATGGCGGTTTTGGTTATCATATAAGTGACATTTGTATAGCGTCTCGGAACCTTAGCTCTTGAGCTGTTTGAGCCCGTATAAGTTCTTGGTATATGACCGTAGCTCGATACTCTGCCTTGCCTGCGCTAGATCTTGCCCTGACATTACGCTTTTTGCTTTTCGAAAGCAAGTTATCTCAAATAAATATACAAAAACAGTAGATCTCTATCGATGGGAGATCTGCCCGATCTGCGTCGAATATCCTATAACTCGAGTATGTCCATTATCTTCATACTGAAAGACCCTTTCTGGGCGCCTCGATATATCGAGCAATGCGAATCATAGCGTCGATGTTCTTTACGGAGAGTTGGCGACTTACTACACTTCTGCCGAATGAGATATACGGGCGAGTACTTGATAAGGTAACTTAGTCTTCCTCTTGTCGCTTTGTATCGTTCGGGATCTAGTAGAGGCTCACGATTTGGTAGGAGCTTGACATTAGGATCCGTAGGGTTGTCATTGTCTTTGAGTTTAACATTCTGTTTCTTCTAGAATATCCATTGCATACTTCCTTTGAGATATAATGATCCCGTTTACGGGTGTCTTTCTTATCCTCGAAGTATTTAAGTCTGCCGAGATCCTTTGTCTGGAAATGTTTGAAAAGATATTGTTTCACTTGTGAGATCCCGAGATGATCACTGCCTGTGATGACAATATCATCAACATAAACCACTAGGTAGATCTGACCCGATGAGTGGCGATAAAGAGCAGAATGGTCGACTGCTGGGTGCTTGAGATCATATAAAGATTTTCGCAAGCGACACACAAGACCAGAAGGCTCCCCCTGAGCAACAAAACACGGAGGTTGCTCCATGTAGACTTCTTCGAGTAGGTCACCATGTAAGAACACATTCTTGATGTCCAACTGATAAAGAGACCAGTGTTGAATCGCAGCAATGGACATGAGTAAGCGTATAGAGGACATCTTGGCAATAGGAGAACGTGTCCCCATAATCCAATCCGAAGATCTGAGTATAACCTTTAGCAACGAGACGAGCCTTAAGCCGTCGCGGCTCGACCAACCTTCACTGTATATACCCATCAACAACCAACAACTGACTTTCCTGGTGGTAGAAGAACGAGATCCCAAGTCCCACAACTCTGTAAGGCACTCATTTCGTCTAACATAGCCTGTTTCCATCCTGGATGGGCAAATGCATCTCCTGCAGTCTTTGGAAGAGAAACAGACGACAAAGAGGAAAGACAAGAATAATAGGAAGGAGAAAGACGATGGTAACTCAAAGAAACATAATGTGGAGAAGGATTACGAGTGGAACGTATACCTTTTCGAAGGACAATGGGAATATCAGATTCAGAAGACTGGACCGGAGGAGGGAGCGGAGGACCTGATTCCAGAGATGATTCCATGGTAGAGTAAGTGTTGGCGGCGTAGCGAACGAGGACGACGGCCGATAAACCTGCAGGAGGAGGAATTGGGGTGGGGGTGATAGAGAAACTTAGGAGGATCAAAGATCTGTCTGGACATAGAAGGATGAAACTCAAAGATGACTCTAAAGACCCGAAAGAAAGGCTGAATCAAAGAGCGTGACATCGGCGAGATGAAATCTGACGAGAGTAGGAGAATAACACTTATACCCTTTACGGGGTGGTACCCAGGAAAACACATTTATGCGGCCAGGAGAGAGTTTATCAATGCCGAGGATCGAGCGTAAAGCGAAAACATGTAGAACCAAAGACCCTAGGTGGTAAGGATGAAGGCGCGGATAAAGTACGTGATGAGGTATATCGACCTGTAAAGTAGAGGAAGACATGCGATTGATGAGATAACATGCGATGAAATCTGGCGTCACCCCAGCGAAGAGGAACATGAGAGTGGAGGAGATGAGTCGGGTGGTCTCGAGAAGATGGCGATTCTTGCGTTCTGCAACTCCGTTACGTTGGGGGTATGAGGACAAGACTTAGATTTAATATCAGTGAGATGCGAAAATGTTTGAAGCGGAGTAGATAGATATTCACGTGCATTATCACTCTGCGAGAATCGAAGAGGATACCAATTGTGTTTTGACTTCATAAAAAAAAGATTGAAAAATAGAAAATAATTCCGAGCGATCCTTCATTAGATATAACCAAGTACAACGGGAAAAATCGTCTACAAAAGTAACAAAATATCGTGACCCCAATGTAGAGGAAACACGACTCGGACCCCAAATATCGGAATGAACCAAAGCAAAGGGAGACGTAGCCCGACTTATAATGCAAGGAGAAAACGAACTACGTACATGTTTGCCTAACTGACATGACTCACAAGACAAAGACTCTAAGTGAGATAGACTAGGATGTAATTGTTTTAACTTATCAAGACCAGGATGTCCCAACTGAGCATGGATAACTAGTGGAGATGCTGTCGCCGCGCCAACAAGAGAGTTTTGGTGAAGTTGATATAGACCATGAGACTCACATCCGGAGCCAATCATCCTCCCCGTACTTCGGTCTTGCAATGAAACAGAAGATTTAGTAAATGAGATGACACAATCAAGAGACCGAGTGAGCTGATTTAGTTGGAGCTGGTGTTGATTGGGGCGGTGGAGTTGGGGTTGATGTCAACTGTGAACTGGAAGCTGAAGACGTGACAGAACTCTGGGCGATCTGAGCAGTACGAGGAGGTCGACCATGGAGACTCCAACATTTATCAATCGTGTGTCCTGGTCGGTGACAATGATTACACCAAGGACGTCCTTTGCCATTCTTACGCGGTGGAGGTTTGTTGTTGTTTCCAGAAACCAATGCTGAAGAGTCAACTGGAACGGAAGATGGTAATGTCAAGACTTTAGTAGGGACACGGAGGAGAGTCGCCCAGGTAGAGTCCATGGTGGCTTCTATGGGACTGCCCAGGATCTGATCACGAACATGAGAGTAATCTGAAGGCAGACCATATAACGCCAGAGACATAAAAAATTTCTTCCGATTTTCAAGCTCTGCCACAGGAGTGGCCGCTTGTGGGAGCAGGTCATTGAACTCACATAGAAGGCTAGAGACTGATCCTAAATAAGTTGACATAGACTCCTTGATCTGATGGGCATTAAGGATGGTCATAAGGTCGTCACAAACTTGATAGAGTCGCCGAGAAGTATTCGTAAAAAGTTGTTGAGCTTGTATCCAAACATCCTTGCAGGTCTTATGAGTCCGGAAGACATCCCGGAGAGATGGATGGATGGTGGCTCGGATAATGCAACACAACTGAGCATCAACCTTTCTCCATAAAGGACGATCGACCACTTGAATATCCTCTTCAGTTTGTGTGAGATGTGTTTCATACCCCTGTCCAACAAGCCAAAGTTCAATATGAGAGGCCCAAGAGGAGTAGTTCTTACCATCCAAGAGCTCGGACGAGAGCGGCGCCGTAACGTGATTAGTAAAAACTGGGAAATCTGGCTTCGAGGTAGCCATGACCGAGGAAGACTGGATGGTTCGAAAAAGGCGGCATCGGAGAAGTCCGCCTCGTCCCTCGGAGAGGCTCGCTGACGAGGAGGTGGCACCGGAGGGCTAGCTAGGCCAGGGGGCGCCGGGAGGAGCTGGAGGATCGGAGGGCGACGAATCCGAAATCGGAGACCTTGATGTCGCCTGCTTCGTCGAGAAGGATATTCTCTGGCTTGAGGTCCCTGTGGAAGACGCCGCGGGAGGATGTCGCGGACGCGCTGGAGGCGCGGACGCGCTCGACGTGCTGGAGGCGCTGGACGCGGAGGCGACGTTGGAGGATGTCGCGGACGACGGCTAGGTTCGCGTTCGGGAGAAAAACGCGGAGGCGACGCTGGAGAGGTGGCACAGAGGGATCAGGGGTACACCGAAGCCGAGATCGCTGGAGAGGACCGGAGAAGTGTCGCCGGAGACGGGCTGCATAAGCTGTTGTCTTCGCTCATGGAGGGAGGCCGCCGATCGCCGCGCGTGAGGAATAAGAGGAACGCTGCGGTGTCGAGGAAGAGAAGAAAAGAAACAGTAGCGCCCAAAAAGAAAAATCGGCGCAAGGAGTACGAGCGGCTTTAGGTTTGGAAAGAGATGGATGGCTCTGATACCATGTTATTTCGTAATCTTGGATTTTACAATTACACGAAAGAAGCCCTATTTATATACAAGATTAGGACCTATTCAAAAGACTAAACCAAACTCTATCCTAGGAATATAACAAATTTTATTCTGGGAAATAATTATTCCTAATAATATTTAGGGATAATAAATTATCATAATATTCTAACAGATACATAATGCAAAGCCCACTTAAATCCTCTGCATAAATATCAAAATCTCTTTGCACAAATATAAAAATATTATTTTAAAAAGTTAAATAATTTAGAAAATAAATTCATAATTAACTCCAATTCTATCTATCATAAATCTATGCACTAATATTTTTCCTAATTTAGAGGATTAAACAATATGATTGTAATTTAATCAATTAATCTAGTAATTATTTAAAACTACTTATTGATTTAATATAATATTTAATTTTATTATTTATTAAAATACAGTATTGAATAATATATCAATTAGAAATTAATATTATTAAATTAGAGTATTTGTAAAGAATACAGTTTTTATTGAAAATATAGTATTTAATAATTATTAGTTTATTGCAGATTAATACATAATTATTGGTGCGGATACTGAATTAATTACATATTAGTACAAAATTTATTAAACTGTATTTACAGTATTTTAACTTTTGAATTGTAAAATTGATTAATATTAGTTATAATTTATAATAATCAACTCTTACCTCTGACCCTTCCCCATCTTGTGGCAAATGCGTGCTCCTATCTGCGAGTGTGCAGCAACTGCTGTTGCTCCTATTCCCTTCCCCTTCCAAGATATTCCTCGCTTGATCAGTCCATTGTGATTTTTGATTACTTCAACGAGTTGTACCCTTAGCCTTACTATTGCTACCTTGATTCTGCCTCGTTTCCTCATCAGTATGCTAACTTCTAAACAACAATTTATAGCATTTCTTCACTTGTCTCCTTTTTTTCTCGTCTCGTTTTCATGACTCATAAGGAATCAGAGGATCATGACTTCGATTCCTTGCATTTGCTCTTGGGCTAATCCAGTGAATGTAGGGTAGCACATGACATAGGAACGACACAAATGATATAGGGTGGTACTATAGTGGCATGGGCAGCATGAGGTCTGCCATCTAGTTATGTGTGTTGGTCCCATGTCATAATGAAAAATTTTCAGCTGTGCTAGTTGGCATGACTTTATAGTTTATTCCATACCTAGGATTGAGATTCTATATAAGAATGGTAAGGGTGTATAAGATCGAATCATAGCTTTGTTTCAGGAGCTAATATAATTATTTGAATATATGAATAACATTGATGCATGTGTAAAATGACAATAAGAAAATATGTATAGGTCGAGGACCACCTATAGCTCTACTAATTTTCCCATTCCCATGGCGTTAAAGTCATATCATCATCTTGAGAATTTTCTTCCTCATTCATGATTTCATTGCCGTGATTTCATCCCACAAGTACGTTCTGTGTGTTCAGCAGTTCCAGCGTTTAGATGTATTTGTTGATTGGCTCTTAATTTTTCATTCCTGACATGACTCTCTTCTCTGTTGTTTGGCTCTTCAATCTTCTCCAATAATTGTTGAATCCTAGACAGATATGCACTGGAGTTTGTGTTGGTTGAATCGCGCATCTGAACTTCAAATTTGAAGGCTTTTCTTCTAGACATCTAAGTTTGTGAAATTATTATGTTCTGATTTTCTGATTTCTCTAATCTCTGCTAGTTTTTAAGGCACATCAAAATTATTCTTGTTTTTCAGTCACTGATTTCTTCATGTTTTGATCTTATTTTCACAGATTTTTGGTTTTCTGTAGAAAATTGCTGCTGAAATTGATTAGTCTCACAGAATATGATCCATTCTTCAGCCACATTACCATCTTTCATCCCTCTGCCATTCCAAGTTTATCAGACCCTGTAGTTATCAGACTGAGAAATTAAATTGGAAGCTGGGCTTTCCATGTTGCAACATTTAAAATTTGGTTGATGCAACATGGATCACACAAAGAATTCTTACATTGAATAACAAGGAATTTTTATACTTGAAAACGGTCAGCATGAAAGGATTAAACATGTTTATAGATCTCAACCCAAACAAAGTTGGCAAATAATCAAATGAAATTAGGAAATGCAAATATATAATTAGACTCCTACTAAATCTAATTTACCTTCTAAATTAAACATATCAAAACTACTTAAACATCCCAAAAATTGAAGAATTGCCAATTTAAAAGACTTTCTTAAAGACTTACTCTTAAAGAGGAGACCTTATCAAAAATAATCCTTACAAATCCAAACTTAAGATAAATTAAGATTCCCTTTTTGCATTTTTTTTCTCCACCAAGAATTCAACCTCATCAAGTGGGAAGAAAAGATAATCCAAATCAAGATTTGTGATCTAGAGCATAGGTGCAAGTGTACGACTATCAAGTGCCTCATAAGGAGATGGGTCTTGCACTTGTTGATTGATACCCTCAAACAAGTAAGGAGAAATTTAACAAAGCTTATCTTTGGTGATCCCATCATGATCTATCTTTAGAAATCCTTCCAATGAACCAAGTACTTTTGATCATTTCGAGGAGTTATGGTGGTCTGAGAATCAAGTAATACTCCATTTGAGGAATTAATTGCACAATTGAGGGAAACACATACTCTAACTAGTGGGAAAAATCAAGAAACGAAGAGGAAGACTCACATTCCTTTTGATATAGCAATAGTCCTCAACATTGAGAACTGAATTTATATTCAAATGGTTGAAAAGTCAATATAATAAGCGTTGGTACTTTTTTGTTTTTAAGGAAAGGATCAGTGGAGTTTTTTAGAAAGTGGTGAATATGAACAAGAAAATAGTCTCTAAGTTTCATTAATATGCATTCTCTAAGTCTCATTATTATTGCAATTTTCCTCTTTATATTTGCATTGCCAATATCAGTAAGTTTCGAATTGTACTTGACAAAACTTTTAAGGAACTTGACGAATGGAGGAATCAAATCATCAAATTAATGATCTCCAGACCTATAAGGTTATAAGCAACTTAAAAAATACATTTTCCTATAGGTTGATATATATAATTGCACAGGCAAACTCAACTGTCAACAAAATAAAATCCCAAATTCTTCATTTTCCATGCATTAGACATGTGAATTTTCTATGTACGAAATGCAATGCAAACTTAAGTTTGGTTATAAATAACTTCCATAAGGGGTTTCCAAAAATAAATAATAAATTTACATTCCTATCCATTACTATCATCCGTACTTATAACTATTGTCGTAGATGTAATATAATTTTCTAAATTTCATTAAAGGACATACGAGGATGGATAAAATAAGAAATGAGAATATTAGAGTGAAAGTTAGGGTTGCACCTATTGAGGGAAAATTTCGGGAGATACATTTAAGTGATATAGACATGTACTTAGATGATCGGAGATGCTCCAGTTAAACGATGTAAAACTATTATAAATATACAAATCAAACGAGAAAGAGAAAGACTAAAGAAGACTTGGTTAGCAATGATAAAACAAGAAAAAATTCATTTAAATATAGATGATGATATAATAAGAGATAGAGCCTAATGATATAGGAGGATCCATATAGCCAATTCCACCTTGTGGGATAAGGTTTGATTGTTATTGTTGTTGTCATTAAAGGACATTTTATTCGATGATATGGATTATTTGTTTTAGTCAGATAAAGTTCAAATTAGTAATATAACAAATATACTTATACTAATTCTTCAAATTAATTAAGTTCAAATAGCAATAAAGTAATAAAGCATTCAAGCAGTAATAAAATTATAGAACAGTTAATACACTTCTAAATAATTATACCCTGATGTATGGTGACATGAATAAAGTGAGCCATTAATTTCTTTTACAAACAAAAAAGTAAGTTTTATTTTATTAAAATTAAGGCACAATCTTTTCGTGAATGTTTGAATCATGATGAGCATTTGGAAATCTCCATTACCTGCCACTGTTTTGTTGATGTGTTGAACTGAGTGATCGTGCAAAAAAAGAATTATTGCTAGCCTCTGAAAGTCTAGCCGAAGCCTCATTGAAGTCCTCTTTTTGAGGGCTGGGAAAGGTAGCTAGGCTGGGGAAGGTTGCAATTGAGGTGTAGGAGCTACAGAAGATGAAGAGTGGTGGCTACGAGGTCATTTTTTACCTAAGTTACTATTCAAATGCCTTTTTAGTTGTTGATGAGAGTTTAAAATGACTTATAAGATGACACTTGAAACACTGCTCTTATAATTCATTTTGAATCAGACGTTGAATAAGATTGTTTCACATTTAGATCCAAATCAATTCTAAACAGTTGATTCGGGTCATGATGTCCATTTATAATAACCACCTTACACACCTGTATTCTATTTGGTTCCTGTGGTTGATTTCCCATGTAATTATAACAACGTCACATCTCAAGGATGACCAATAAACTTTTATCTAAAATGAGGGTTTGTCCTTATATTTCTTAAAATGCCCAGCACGACCATGCACGTGCAATTCCCAAAATGAGTCTTACTGGTCTATCTCCTTGAAATGATAGGTCGTTGGATTGATGGAAAACAAGAGATAAAGTCAAAGGATGGATCCTCTATTTTTTGTTTCCTTTGTAAAGAAAAAATGGAAGATAGAAGTTTAAAGAGGTAAATTTAAGCATCCACCCTTCATAATTTATCTGCCCAAATTCTGGCCAAAAGCTAATTGATAATTGTTCATTATAAAAAAAAAGTGTGATATTTCCTCTTCATTTACATCCATTCAAGGAAATTACTTAGAGGATAATTATTGTTATCCTTCCTCTCTACCTTTCCATTATTTTATATATTTTACACCGTACAATCTAATGAGTGATTTCCTTCATGTGTGGGGATAAGCACACTGTTGACGTGGAAATGCTGTTAACATTGTAGAAGAAAAGCCAAAGAATGGAGAGGATGGCTATGTAGTTGTATTAAAACAGTAGTCAATCAGTTTATATCTAGTATGTGTTGTAGTCTACTCTGTGGTGGTGTGAAATAGTTGCACAAAAGTAGTGGTCAGTGATATGTTTTTTTTTTCTATATTAACTGTTGTGTGTAGCTGTTAGTAGTAGAGTAGTGGGAGTATGTAATGAAGGTGAAGAATAATGAGTTATAAGAGTAGGAATATTTAATTGAAACATTATACATTGGCAAACAGAATAGAGATGAGGGGCATGTTTTAACTCTTAATTTTTTTTTGTTCACAATTATCCTTTTGCTTGAAGATCATGTTTACTCCTTGATTGAGATAATTGAGCCACCAGTATAGGTCAAATGGAGATGGTTAATCCAGTTCATTTTAGTAAGAGACATTTTTCTGTTGTGCTAGTGCAGGAAAGTTGTCTGACACAATTCATCAGCAGTGCCTATAATTCATTGCCTTGGTATCTTGATATTTATCACTATCTTTCAGTTTTTGAGTTGTCGTCAATTCTCTTGTAACATACTCCCATACAGTTACTAAGAACATTCGACAAAAGACATTTTTTATTATGGTGGTATGGCCAGATTAAATTTGTACTTCATGCTGTGTGGTATATCAGCATTTACTTTCTGATTGGTTGGTACATTTGATGATCATATAATACTGAGTGCTCCGGGTTTCAGAATCTTGTACCAAATAATATGTACCACTCATATCAGGTAGGTGGCTTGATTTCTAAATCTGTTTTGCTCTTTCAAATGAGAAGTACTACTTCTAGGCGAACAAAGATGATAATGTATTTTACTTTTTCAATTGAAATAGACAGTTTGTAAGTTAATGATAACATATAGTTGATGCTTGCTACTGTTTTTCTGTTTCAGCTACCATCAGATTTTCATGCCTTTGAACTTTATATTGACGTGTTTCTTTATCTTTGATCCTCTGACTTGGATAAACTCTGTTTGTTCCTCTCAATATTTGCTTTGGAAAGATTGGATGAGATTAAGTTTCCTGTGGTTGACGAAGTTGTGAATTATTTTATTACAATTGATTCTATTGGAATAGTGCCTAATGTAGATTAGGGATCAGGATCAACTTGACTCTTAACAAGACCTATTTGCATTTTGGAAGGTTAGCTTCAGTATGCCAAAACTTGATGTGAAGTTTATGCACCGAGGAAAAGATATTATGATCGAGAACAATGTCAGGGGCATAAATCTGAGCAGCAGTAAATCACAGCTACACGAGGAATCAGGGGAGACTACATCACATTTTGATGTTCAAGTGGTTTTCAGCGAAATTCATGTACTCATTAGTTGTAATTTTTGGTAATATGCATTCCATCTTTATTCAAATTGTTCAAGTAACTAACACTATTCTTATTTCAGTTATTAAATGAAGGGACTAGTTCAATCTTGGAGATTATGAAAGTTGCTATTGTCACATCTTTGGATGTTCCGGATGAAGTAAGCCCCTGACATCTGATTCCATATTGTACTTATTTTCATTGCTTGCTCAGTGATGTGATCTTAGCATGCTTTTCTATGAAGCTCTCTTCCTAAGTGTGATTCTTTCGGGCACACAAATAAGTGAAATTTTTTATTAACCATGTGCTTTACCATTTTTTTTAAAGAAGCTACTCAAACTTTATGAGATTCCATTTTATCCCCAATGCTTAACAGCCATTGCATTTAACCACTCCTTCACACCCAAGTCTATTGACTCTGGTCAACAATCAATCCATGCCAAATGGGCCATTTAAGGCAACACGAGGTTAAAGTTTTGCCTCTGACAGTTTGTTTGACCAGTCATAGTAAGGTGCAGAGGCCAGACGGTGTTAAATGCAACATTTTTATAACCTCTGGAATGGTGAAATAGAATCTCTCAAAGCTTGAGGAGCATTCTGCATTGGTAATTTTGGTAAAATTAAAATTTCCCTACATATAAGATCTTCTGGGTCTCCTATTGTGGTCACTTACATGTTAACAGAACTTTTGCCATAATCTGAATTTAGATAATTGATTTAATTCCTTCACTGTTTATGCTTATTCTGAAAGGAATGAAAACAACTTTTCCCATAATGATAAAAGTGGGTTGAAAACCTGTTGAACAAATTTGTGAAGACTGCTTGAGTAAGGCACTTGCCTTCTGCCCTATTCTTGAAGTTAGTATGGTTAATATCCAAAATTGCATCATACCTATTGGGTTTTTTCAAATATGATATATTGTTTTTCCTTGATTTTACATCAATTTTTTTTTTTCAAATATAATATATTGTTTTTCCTTGATTTTACATCAATTCTTTGGACAAACATTCAAACTTGTGTTAATTGTAGCCTGATAAAGGGTAGTTCGGTGTACGAAGTCCCGCCATGTGGGGTCTCGGAGAAGGGTCTATTATACGCAATTTTATCTTGCTTTATAAGAGACTGTTTTCAGGATTCGAACATGTGATCTCTAGATTATAAGACAACAACTTTGCTGTTGTGCCAAGACTTCCCTTCAATGGACTTAAATTGCTAACACAAATCATATGGACATAAAAATATCAACAATATTTAATATTTTTTTACGTCCAAAATGGACAGTTTTATACTAGGGCAATTAGACATCCAAGTTGGACAACAATATGGTATGGTTTAGTGCACTACAGCAGATGTAATCGTTTGACAATTCATCGAGATCGATATCAGATGAATGTTTGGAACAAAACATAGTTCATATTGATTTATGAACATTTTATGATTGATGGTCATCAAAGAGTCTAATTTCAATTTGTTAATGATTGATGGTAATCTATAATTTCAATTTCAATGCCCATTTTCTATGGGTGATTTTATGTTAAAAATATTAATCCTTAAGAGGCTAATCAATCAGCTATAATATCTTGTATTTGCCTTTATTTAGGCCCCAGAGCTAACCCAGTTGGTAAATGCAAAGGAGTTTGTCCGTAGTGGGCAAGGGTTGATTCTCGGGGAATTCATTACCCTGGGCCATCAACCGACCCTCTTCCTTTGCACTTACCAATTGAGATCTTGATTTACCTCCTCCACCGATAGGAGCAGTCGGAGGGGCCACTAATGTGGCGGTTTCACATTTTTTTTTTTTTTGCATTTGCCTCTATTTTTTACTCAAAACATCCTCTAAACCTTATAATGTTAGAAATAAATGTTTATATGTCTAGTTTAACAGTAGTAGGGATTGAACTACAGTAACATACTTTATAATGGAAAAATTGTAGAAGCCCAAGTATTAAACATCTAATGGCGGCTATACATAATATGAATTTTGGTAGATCTGTCAAGCACAAAGGAGTCCTTTAACATTTGTTGCAAACCTACTATAGCCAATTGAATGGACAAACTATCTCTGCTACCTAAATTACTTGAGTTGGTACAGTACATTTAGAACTACAACATGCATTAGATATGCAACTAGATCTGCATATTCAAATCATATCTGGTGTGATTGATCTTGTAAGTTAGTTCCATACTTGAACTCTGTTATGATATTCACAAGGTGCATTCATCCCATCTTATTCATATAAATTTATTGACAACCATTTTATTAATTAGCCTTGCTTGGAACATGGTGAAGCCTTGCGCAATAATCATTGATTTGGGCTGTGAGAATGGTGATTGAAATGACTTATATGCTCTTTGTGACCTATCACATTATCATTATCATATTTTCTACCCTTTGTGCTAGCACTGCCATAGATGTCACTATCACCATTGTGTCTCATCCATCATATTGTACCATTTAAAGCGCTATGTATCTCTGTTTCCATGAAATCTTTCTCATAATAGCTTTCAAGGATCTATCATCCTCTTTAATAGCTGGCCTTTTTTGTTGCTTTGGCCAATATTTTGGTTGATCATTTGTTAGGATGAGTGTCAAGACTTGAGAGCATTGCAACTGAGAAAGAGTCATGCAGGGCATTGGAATAGGATGCATAAAGGTTGATGTTAGCAGGGCAATAATATCCTGGTCCCCATGCCACTCAAACTCTAGCATGGTTGTAGATCTAAGTGTGGCATAGTTTACTTCTGCAAAATTCTTGCAAGTGATTAATAAGAGTGTCAAGTAGTCACACGAAATGTTGGAGTGTTAATGATTGACATAGATATAAAGGGACACAAAGTATTAAGCATAGTTTTAAATCCTGACTTGTGTCAGGCTATATGGGCGAAATTTATCATTTTGTCTGTCGCTCGACATCGGTACAACACTAGTACTGTGGGTCGTAGAGGCCGCCGCGGTGTCAAGGAGGTCGCTGTGGTGGCACGGAGACCACAACGGTGTTGCGGCGACCTTCGCGGTGCCGCGGCAACCTTCGTTAGGTCGCGGAAATGCGCACGGGATGGATTTTAATTAAAACTTAAGTTAATAATTTCAATCAATTGCTAGCTATAGTTTTAGATAAAAAAATAAAAATCAATCAAAATTTAATAGAATTATCTCATCAATCTAAAAATATTTCGTAAATTTATTTATTTATTTATATATTATGAATAATAATATTTCTATTATTAAATTTTATTTTTTTAATCCTATGTAATCAAACTTAATTAAATTAATCCTGCTATTATAATTAATTTTTTGATTTTTTCTAACTATTTTTCAAAAATTTTATTTTTTTAATAAACTACAAAACTACAACCTGGTGCACGAAGCTCCCGCCACGTGGGGTACCGGAGAAGGAATCCATTGTACGCAGTCTTACCTTGCTTTTTTTTACTATTAAAAAAATTTTATTTTTTTAATATTTAAGTTAAAAAATTTATTTTTAATTAATATATTTTATAATTAAAATGTACCGAAATTGTATCAGTACTATATGATACGGTATCAAAATTGTATCATTCCGGTTGTAAATCGAAACCTCGGTACGGATCGAAATTTTAAATCATGATACTAAGTTCTAGTTTGACCCTAATATTTAATAAATAAGACTATCTAGTGTTTCCTATTAGATCCATTTACCACCACCTTTTTTTCTAGGTTTGTTTAGCTTCATGATTTATGCACTACCAATATATGAAATGCCAATTTATTATTTAGACAAGGATGGGAGCTAAAATAAAAGGGGAGGGAGAGGGTTAGGGATGAAGAGCATCTGTCTAATTGGATGGAACTAAGGATCCTTTGACCTAGACCCGACCACATTTTGGAAGTGATTGTTCGACGGTTTGAAATCATTGGATCGCCAGTTTAAAGAACCTCGACTCGTAACCTTCAAAGGTTGTTACTGTTCACAATTCACAACGGTTCAAGATTATTATTTATATATATTTTTTTAATATTTAAATTTTTTATAAAATTTGGAAAACTTAAAAAGTAACCATGCATGCACTTATTTAAATTGTCTATCTATCCACTTAGAGTATAAGAGAATTAAAACCACATAGTTTGTTAGTTCCTTCATATTAAAATCTTCTGCTTCGTCCTCTGAAAATTATATTTTTAAAATTATTTTTGTAATTTTCATCCAATGATCAAGTAGTGCTTGGATTTTCGAAAAGTTGGAAGTTAAAGTAGATCAAGAAGAATATTATATTAAACCCGGACCCATCTCCATTTTTAATACCATTGGTTTTTTTTTTCATCTAACATTAACATTATTATATTTTATTATGAGGAGATATATATGTCACATTAGTTATATTTTTTGATTAATTTTGCATGTTCGATGATAGTCTTCACTATATATATAATTTTGCTGTTGAAAAAATTATATCCTTTGGCAAATTTATTATTGGATATATCATAAAAGTTAAATAGTCTCTATAAACTCAATATTGAATGGATAAAAAGTAAGAGATTAATAAATTTAATGAGTTAAAGACTGAATAATCCTATATTAGAAGATTCAAGGCAAATAGGTTGAAAAATTGACTTTAATAAAAGGGTAGAATAGTACTACATTAAAAAATTTAAAGCAAATGAATTAATTTATGTGGAACCACACCAGTAACATACTAACATATTATACTAGTGAACCGGTTTATTTGGGGCCCACCCTTAATCGACTTGTCTCTGAATGGGTCTGTTAAGGGTCGGGCCCATTGAACCGGGTCAACGGGTAATTGACTTGTCAACCCAGTTTTGGTACTAGGTCATGTCCAAGATTTGCTGGTCAAGGGTCGAACCTGTTGAACCAGGTCGATGGGTAATCAACCTATTGACTTGGTTTCGATTTTAGGTTGGTCTGGTTCAGACTTGGGCCGTGGTTAAGTCTACTTTGATCTTTCCTGCTCAAGTACAGACAGATTGGAAGAAGAGGAAGAAAAAATGGTAAAACAGCAATATGTATCCTTCCTTCATTACCAACCACTAATCGCCAACAGATGCCCAGCCACCACTAGGCTATATTGACCAAAGCCAATTGATCATCATCGTTAGTGATCAACCTCCGTCGAACCATTGCCAATCATCATCAATTGTTGACAAATGATCATTTTGCCTGAGATTCACCATCAAATCATTGCTGATTGCCAAATTTGACTATCAAGATCATCACACATTGTTAACCGGTCATGGCTGGACCACAATGACCATCGGATCCAGGTGTTGAACCACTGCCAACCATTGCTGACCCATGGTTAGATCACCGTCAGATGTTGACCATCCTTGTCACCTTCTAAATAGAGGGAACATGAGGGTAAAGATTAAAATTTTCACCTTCTCCCCCCTCTCCCTCTTTTTCTCACACTCCTTTCTCTCCAACCTCCCTCCCTCCCTCCAATTGGAAGCAGCACTAGTGCTATTTGTATCTTGGGCGAACGAGGTTAAATGGATCTACTTGGCCCCAAGTGTCTTCCTCTTCTGTATACTTGAAAAAAAGGAGCACAAGTTGATTTCCTTGTGGTGGCTAGACATTAACCATCTTCGGCTAAGCTCCTGCACTAAAAATTGATTATACATTTGAATCATATAAAGGGTCCAACTCCAATTTACTACTGCTCCTAAGAGTTATTATTTTTGTGACCAACTTTCTCATGTTGATCTGAAGTTCAACATGATCCCAAAACTTTGACCGCATTCATTGGAAGGTTATGCTTTAGCAAATAATTTAGACTAACAAATTACTGATAGGCATAAAAGATGTTTTTTAATATTACGTATTATGACGTAAAGATATTACCATCTATTTGGAACTATCAAAAGCCTCACATTTCAAACATTCTTCATTTATGTCGTTTGTTGTTGAATTTAGTCTTGCTCAATCGTTGCTATCATATGTCATATAGCATGTTCTCATTCTCTAGAAGGTGGTAAATATACCAATAAGCATGATTAGAATATTATGCTCTTTTTTTCGAAAAATATCAGTCTGTTTAAAATCAAGAATGTTACAACTAAAGAATTTAAATATACATGCCACATGCTTGTCTTTGCACTTTTTATTTCCTCTTTTCTAAAGTTGATTCAAATGTTGAGTTGGAATTTGGTCAAGGATAGCAAACTTGTTGATAATATTTTATGCCATTTGTTGAAGCCTAAGTGGTTAGCAACAAGGTCTTGTCTGATTAGCTTAGTTGCCTATAAAATGATACATATCTTCAGTGTTTCTACCTTCAATTATAGTGGCTATCTAGTTGAATAGCTTGGTGCCATGCATGATTGACAATGTAAGCTTTCATGTCAAGGAAGATATTCATAGAGATAATTCAGAGTCTAAAAATAAGTGTTAGTGTGAATGAGGGTTCAACAGGATCAGGGAGTTTATGAGCCAAAATGGGCAGCATATCACTGCCAGTACATCCAATTCTGGTGGGCCACCCAAAGCTTGGTGATCCAGTTGCTCCCTGCTAGTCCCTACAAATATCACCATACTGGATGGAACCATACAGTTTCTGTAAATTGATTCATGGTGCACTTGAAACAGATTTGTCAGTACAGAATTGAGCAAAATTGAAAAAAAAAATGATTGTATTTGAAACAACCTCAAATCTATATTTAGAGATTAACCTATTTTAAACAATGGAGAGGGGTTGCTTATTTATGTTTCAATATTAGATGCTAAACATGCTCATTAATCCTGTCATATGGTAACAGATGGCATGACTGTTGAAAAGATGGCCATCAATATTATGATATGGAATCTAAACTTAAGTCATCACATCATTTGTCTTGTAATTAAAGGAAAATGAGATCCATTGAGTTGAAAGCTGAATGATGATTTGGTACCATTTTCATTTCAATTTTCCATGTTTTTGTGTATTCCCACTTTGAAATTTAAAGTTTGTCTGGCATCTCTAGTGTTGCTTATATTACCTTGTGCCACATCCATGAACCTATTGTGCTCGGTAGCCTCTTTTTCTTTACATTTTGTATTAAGGGCAAGTAAACTTGTGTGTAAACCTTTATCTGCTTTTTTCTTTTTTATTTTCAGTACCACAATACCTGCATATGGAAATTTTTTTTTAGCCGTTTTTTTTGTGTTTTGATGTCAAGGAAAAATTTCTCTTTATCTGTTGCAAATTTAACTTGTACAACTGGATATATATGTTATCTGTCATTATTTATTCTTTTAACCTGGAGCATAACGTGGAAGTTTGTTTCTGGTCTCAGCGGCTTCTACCTATCAGAGTTGAGATTGATGTGAAGCTCGGTGGTACCCATTGCAATCTCATTATTAGCAAATTAAAGCCATGGTTACAACTCCTAACGTCCAAAAAGAGAAGTTTTAGCCTTGCGAAGGATAATTCTCAACATGAAAACACTCAAACAAATCATGTTAAATCAATCATGTGGACATGTACTGTTTCAGCCCCAGAGATGACTATTGCCCTTTATAGTGTTGCAGGACTGCCGCTATATCATGTAAGTTGGCCGTAATAAGAAAATGTGAAAATTGCTTTTGTTAGAAAGATTGCTGAATATTATTAGGACAGTAGAATCATAAGGTATTAGTAAGACTATTTCCTTTTCATCAATCATATTACTCCATCAATATATCTTTTTCTCTACTTATCCTTAATACTAAGTCCCTAATATGATATATTTTCTCCTAATTATGTGTATAGGCTTTGCTTATCCTCAATGTTGTGTTTCTTATGGAGGAACACCTAGGGATATAAAGGTTGTATTGATTTTGTTTAATTTCTTTGGAGAAAATTTGAGAAAAACAACTCTCTCCTTTCCATTCATTTTGTTCCCCCAAATTAGCCTGAAAAACACGAAAGCCAGCTGCTAATTTTATATTCCATTAACTTGAGAAAATAATTCTAGCTCAAATAAGCATGAATGCACGTTTGATGGTTCCTGATCATGTACTGTTTTTAGTTTTCCACATGAAACTTTTGCTTTATCTGTTTCTGAAATTGCATATCTAGCGTTTGTTTGTCTGCTTTATTTTTATATTAGTTCTAAACTATTTTCATCCTGCAGAAAATTGTCTGTTGTTGCATGCTACTTATTCAGGCCCTTAGTTTTTTTTCTTTCTAAAGTAGAATATTTTGTCCAAATAGCTTGCTTCTTAAAGTTCTGGTTGGGATTTGTTTTCTACTGACATTCATGACTAACCTAAAAGTATTTTATTGACTTGGAGGCTGAGGATTTATTTTGTGATCACTAGTAAATGATGCAATCACATGTTCTCTCTTAATTAAAATAAAATATAATTTTCCTTGACTGGGCCTCCATGATACAAGTACTCCTGATAGGGACCACATAATTGCATTTGTTCAAGCCTATTATGCTTTGATTTGCAGTGGTCAGAAAGTTTTCCACAATGCTAAATTAACTTTCTTCTTCTCATTGTCTTCCTTTTTAGGCATCATAATTATTCTTTTATTTTTTTTGTTTTCTTTGTTTGTTGTTCAGGCCACTAATATTTTCACCCTTATCATAATTTATCCTTTTGTTTTAAGTTCTAAAATTCTTATCATACTTTTTTTCTTTTATGTAAATTTCGTAGTACTATTCATTTTCAATTTCTTCACAAATAGAACATCTTTCAACATGATGTTTTAGTTAGTCAATTTTAGTTTGCTATTTTCTAATTTCTATGTTTGGACAATTATGTGATTGATTATGAGAATATGTTATTTTTTCTATTTTTCATCTTTGTATAACTGCGTGACTGTAAATTTGCTGCTTTGTGACCTAGAGGTCATGGGTTCGAATCCTGGAAACAACCTCTTGCAAAGCAAGGTAAGACTGCGTCCTTCTTCGGGACCTTGATGGTGGAAGCTTCGTGCACCGAACTGTCCTTTTTTTTTTTTTTTTTTTTTTTTTTTTTTGTTTGTATAACTGCGTGACTGGCTATGAGAACCTAGGATTGTCTATGCCTTTTTTCCTAGTGTTGGTCTGCCTGGCAAGGGTATATTTATATCAAACTTGTTATCATACTTCCTCTATTCTCTTTCAAACCATTTGTACTCTATGCAGGGTTGTTCACAGTCTTCACATTTATTTGCGAACAACATAGCATGCAAGGGGATACAAGTCCACATGGAACTCGGTGAGCTACAATTGCACATGGAAGATGAGTACCAGGAGTGTTTGAAGGAGAACTTGTTTGGAGTAGAAACTAATTCAGGTTCTTTAATGCACATTGCACGACTAAGTCTAGATTGGGGTCAAAAGGAAATTGAATCCAAAGAACAACAAGGTCTAACTAGGTGGATGTTGGTATTTTCGGCTGATGTAAGTGGTATGGGAATAAACTTTGGCTTTCGGCATATTGAGTCTCTTGTATACAACTTCATGTCCTATAGAACACTGATCAAAACCTTATCATCTTCTAATAAAAGGGGTACAGAGTTTAAGGTTGCATACTCTAGCAAAAAGTCAGTAAAAGGAACCCGAATAATGAAACTGAATCTTGAAAAATGCTCAATATGCTATCATGGTGAAATGGATATTGAAGATACTGTTGTAGCAGATCCAAAACGTGTGAATTTTGGTTCACATGGTGGCCATGTAGTAATTAGTACATCAGAAGGTGGGATGCCACGCGTAGCAAATATTATTTCGACATTCTCAAATAAGAGTAAGATCCTCAAGTTCTCAACATCTCTTGATATCTTGCAGTTTAGTTTATGTGTAAACAAAGAAAAGGAATCAACACAGATGGAATTAGAGAGAGCTAGATCTTTTTATATGGAATTTACTGAAGGCCGTAAACCTGGTAGTAAAGTTACCTTGTTTGATATGCAAAATGCAAAGTTTGTGCGTCGTACTGGGGGTCTTACTGATGTTTCTGTCTGCTCCCTGTTTAGTGCAACTGATATTACTACTAGATGGGAACCTGATGCTCATTTGGCAGCATATGAAATTTTCACTCGTGTTAAGCTTTTATTAAATAATAGCAAGATCCAACACTCTGACAATGAGACAAAGGTGTTGGCTGATAGACTGAAAGAATTGGAATTTGAAAAAGTTTCTATGAAAGATAAAATTCGAGCTGAAAAGCAACTTGGTAAACAAGAATCAATTTTTGCTGTTGATGTGGAGATGTTAAGAGTATCTGCTGAAGTTGCAGATGGTGTGGAAACAGAAATTCAGGTACAGTCTATCTTTTCCGAGAATGCTAGGATAGGTGTATTACTTGAAGGCTTTATGCTTAGTTTCAATGGTGCCAGGATCTTGAAAAGCAGCCGTATGCAAATCTCATGTATTCCAGTTCCACCAAGTAACATACATGATGCTAAGACACAATATAGTGTGACAAGGGATTGGGTCATTCAAGGACTAGATGTGCATATTTGTATGCCCTACCGGCTACAGTTACGTGCTATAGAGGATTCTATTGAGGATATGTTACGGGGTTTGAAGCTTATTACTACAGCTAAAACAAGTAAGAGTTTTCCTACTAAGAAGGATAGTTCAAAGACAACAAAAACCAAATCAACAAAATTTGGTTCTGTTCGATTTGTCATACGGAAATTCTCGGCAGAAATTGAAGAAGAACCAATGCAGGGCTGGCTTGATGAGCATTACCACTTGATGAGAAATGAAGTGTGTGAGAAAGCTGTGCGTATGAAGTTTCTTGATGAGGTTCTGTCTTCTTGCAACAGGGCTATGGGAAATGGGGACAAAAGCGATTTCAAATTCCAAAAGGCTATCCATAATGGAGTTGAGTTTGATATGAATGATTTTTCAGCCATTAAGAGGTTGCAGGATGACATACACAAGCAAACATTCAAATCTTACTACCAGGCATGTCAGAAGATTGTCCATGCAGAAGGATCTGGTGCATGCTCAAGAGGTTTACAATCTGGTTTTCGAATGAGTAGTCGTAGATCTTCACTTCTATCACTTTGTGCTACTGAGTTGGATGTAACTTTGACCAGAATTGAAGGAGGTGATTCTGGAATGGTCGAGTTTATAAAAGATATTGATCCAGTCTGCTCGTCTAATGATATACCATTCTCCAGGCTCTATGGAAGTGATATTGATGTACATGCTGGTACTTTGATTGCTCAGCTTAGAGACTATACTTATCCTCTATTTTCTGGAAGTTTGGGTAAATGTAACGGGCGTGTTGTGCTCGCTCAACAGGTTGCATTTTAATTCGCTCTTCTATTTATTGTTTAAGTCATTTTGTTTAATTGCATAGATGATCTCTCTTTTTAGGTCTTTCAATTCATTTTATTTTTATTGTTTGAACCGTTCTGTCTGATTGAATTAATGTTCTCTCTTTTTCCTGTATTTCATTTTATGATAATTAAAATGATTTCACTGAAGTGCCATCTGTTTGCAAGTATATCTATGTTAGTTTTTCTTAAAGTTCTTTTCTTATATTTAGGTGGCGTTTGGTTGGTGGATTTGGAATGAGGGAATGAGAATGAGAATGATATAGAGTGTTTGGTTAATGGTTTTATGAAGGAGGATTTGGGAATCAATTCTAAATAATTAGGAATCAACAAAACCCATCTCACATGGTGGGTTTGGGTTTCATTCCCGTTCGCCGTCGCCCGTCCTCACTCGACGATCGTTGACTGCCGTCGGTCGCCGGCCGCCATCGATCGGCCGCCGATCGCCGCCGGCCGCCGATCGCCGCCGGCCGCCGCCGCCGCGATCGCCGCCGCCGCCGCCGTCGCTGCCGATCGCCGCGCCGCCGGCCGTTGGTCGCTGGCGGTCGCCGCCGATCGCCGGCCGTCGGCCGCGCTGCCGGTCACGCCGGCGTCGGCCGCCGACCATCGTCGATTGCTCCCATTCCCAATTTATAAACCAAACAACATTATTGAAATGACAAAACTCATTCCCATTCCAGTCTACTATCAAACTCATTCTCATTCCTATTCCCACCTTCCAACCAAACGCCACCTTAGATTTTACAGTCCAATCTTTTATTAAAAACATTTTTTTTAGAAAAAAATAATAAGCAGTGCCATGATCTATGTCTCGTGGTAGCACTTCTCTTTGGTTGTTATTCTTAGAGCTGGAGAGTATACTTAACTTCTTGTTTTCTGGTTTATACTTTATGTTCATTTAACTAAATTTTTCTGGTATAAGAATTCTGTTAAAATGAATTGGTTCAGAAATATGGATGTGTACATAATTAGGCTTGCGTACTTTTACATACTTTATGTAAGCTTGAGCAGTAGTTAATGTTAATTAAATGACTGTCGAACTTTAAATGAAAAGTTGACATAAAACACTCATAATTAGCATGGTATAGTCCCACTTATTGCATGATAACATGTGATTTTTTTTTGGAACTTGTCCCGAAAGATGACAAGATAGATTGGTACTAGTCCCACTTATTGTTTGATGATATGTGATTTAGTTGGAACTTGTCTTGAAAGATGATAAGATAGACTGGAGTACCCACCTGGACACCCAATGCATTTTTATGACTAAATATCAATGATGTTGGTGTATTTCTACATTGATTGGTTGAACAATTAGTTGAGAATAGGGAGAGCAGGAAAAATAAGCTTTGTGAATGGTTGTAACTAACCTATAATAAAACATAGGAAGGTTGATTATGATGAGTTTTTAAAAAAGGATATAGTATTATGTCACTGTGATAAAAAAGCTCTATCTTAGTGTAGTTGTGTTTGGACTTTAGATAGTGTGTCTAGTGTGCTTTCTATAACTATAAGCCTACGCCAGGAATAATCTCCAATGCATTATCTTGTCATTAGTGATGTATGAGCTTACTTGATATAAACTTTACAACATGCATTATTTATAAATGAGCACTTTGGTTGTTGAAAGTTTGATTAAGAAGAATGCTGAACTTGAATTATTTATAATGCTTGCATTCATGGAGTAGCTATTGCGCTACATCTCTTTATTTACAATGCTGAACTTGATAGAATTGTTCTTGGTTTCCTTTGGGTCACAGGCAACTTGTTTCCAACCCCAAATACATCAAGATGTATTCATTGGGAGATGGAGAAGAGTTCGCATGCTCCGCTCAGCTAGTGGAACAACTCCACCAATGAAAATGTACTCTAACTTGCCTATATACTTTCAGAAAGGTGAAGTTTCTTTTGGAGTGGGATATGAGCCAGTATTTGCTGATATAAGCTATGCATTTACAGTAGCTCTAAGGAGGGCTAATCTTAGCACCAGAAGCCAGAGTTCTAATTTAAATTATCATAATTCATCAAATGCATCAACTGCTACAAATTTAGTTCCAGAGAGTCAACCACCTAAAAAGGAACGTAGTTTACCATGGTGGGATGATATGAGATACTATATCCATGGAAAGATTGTGTTGTTTTTTAATGAGACTACATGGAACTTACTTGCTACTACAGATCCCTATGAAGAATTAGACAAACTTCAAATTGTTTCTGAATACATGAAAATCCAACAAACAGATGGGAAAGTTTTAGTTGCTGCAAAGCAATTTATAATTTATATAAGCAGTTTGGAGAGTTTGTTAAAAAGTTGTAGTTTGAAGCTTCCTGTTGTTTCTAGACCATTTATTCACTCCCCTGCCTTCTCTCTTGAGGTTGTAATGGACTGGGAGTGCGAGTCTGGAACTCCCTTGAATCATTATTTACATGCACTACCTAAGGAGATGAAACCACGAGAAAAAGTTTTTGATCCATTCCGGTCAACTTCTCTTTCGTTAAGATGGAATTTCTCTCTAAGACCTTCTCGGCCGGATGGAAATCCTGGAGACAACATGATGCTAGATCAGGCCATCGATGAGACTTCACAACTGTTGGAGTACAATGATTCTCCGCTTATGAATCTAGGAGCCCATGACTTAGCATGGGTGTTTAAATGGTGGAGCCTAAATTATAACCCCCCATATAAGCTACGTTCTTTCTCCAGATGGCCTCGATTTGGAATCCCAAGAGCTTCCAGATCTGGTAACTTGTCACTAGACAAGGTTATGACTGAATTATGTCTTCGTCTTGATGCCACACCTTCTTGCATCAAGCATATGCCTTTAGGCGATGATGATCCTGCAATTGGTTTAACTTTTAAAATGTCAAAATTGAAATATGAATTATGCTACAGTCGAGGAAAGCAGCTATACACCTTTGCATGCAAGCGTGATCCTCTTGATCTTGTCTACCGAGGACTTGACCTTCATATGTTGAAGGCTTACTTAGATAGAGATTGTAGTTCATCTGCAGTTCATGAGATTCCAGCAACTAAGAGAGCTTCAGTGACAGGTAAAGTCAATGATAAATGCAGCAAGCCACATAATTTTACAGAAAGAAGTAGGGATGATGGTTTTCTTTTGTATTCTGATTATTTCACGATAAGAAGGCAAGCACCTAAGGCTGATCCTGAAAGATTATTGGCATGGCAAGAAGCTGGAAGAAAGAATCTTGAAATGACCTATGTTAGGTCGGAGTTTGAAAATGGCAGTGAGAGTGATCACACACGGTCAGATCCAAGTGATGATGATGGGTTTAATGTTGTAATAGCTGACAATTGCCAACGGATATTTGTGTATGGCCTCAAGCTCCTGTGGACACTTGAAAACCGAGATGCTGTCTGGTCCTGGGTAGGTGGAATATCTAAAGCCTTTGAAGCTCCCAAGCCTTCTCCTTCTCGTCAATATGCACAGAGGAAATTAATTGAGAAACAACAGAAAGGAGATGAACCTGAAGATCCTCATGGCGACATCTTAGTCTCCTCTACTTCGGCAATACATTCTGGCAGTTCTGCTTCTAAACAAGCTGAAACATCTGAATCAAATTCATTAGGTTCTTCTTCAGCTAAAACTGAATGCTTACAATCTGATGTAAATGGTGAGTTCAAAAGACCTAATCTCTCATTGTAGATATGCTTGAGTAGCTATCATAACTTGGCACACCAAGAATTGGTAATTGATTCATTTATTGTTTAACTATGCACATTTGTGCTCTTTTCTTATCACAAAACCTCAGGTGAAAAGTTATTCTTTCAATTCATTTGGGGCTATTTCTGTATCTTTAGAAATATTAGTTTTGAGAAGAAATATTGACCCTGTTTCTCAAAAAAATGATCCCTATGTTTTGAAAACCTTTGCTATTACATACATGTTTATGTTTCTCTAACCATTTGGTATTACCATCCATCAGTAAAGCCTGGGCAGATTGATAATCCAGAGGAGGAAGGGACACCCCTTTTTATGGTTAATGTCATTCAGCCTCAATTCAATCTTCATTCTGAGGAAGCTAATGTAAGCAGATTTGGCTTTGTTTGTTTAAATCTTTTGTTTAGGATGGGAAATGCATCAGACCTCTTTACTGCCTTTATTTCAAGCATTGATTCACTTATTTTATTATTAGTTTTCTTCTGTATTATTTCCTTTCAAATGGGTCAGTAGGAAACAGTTATAGTAATGGCTTTAAAAGTTGGCCAATTCCTGTACTGATTGCTTGAATTGGATCAGAATCATGATTCATTCCAGTTATGACTAAATCTTGGATTAGTTTAAGCGCTTGTTGGAAAACTGAAGGTATTCTCTGATTTAGTAGGGTTCTTGTGGTAAATTGTTCTAATGAGTGATGGTTAGGAGGAATTGATGATTGTTTTCAAAATTGGCTGATTTCTTATCGAGATTGATTCCAAATCAAATGTGAATCATGACTAAAACTAATTGGGTTTAGGTCAAAGTTCGATCCAAGACTCATCTTTGAATTTCTCTTTCCTCTCTCCCTCTGTGTCCCATGCACTAAACGCCCAACAATAAATAGGTAGAATAAAATTCAGAGAAAGAGAAACTTAATCAAACTTATGAATTTGGAGAAGAATAAAGAAAGATGGATTAAGGGTATAATCCACTCCTCACTCTATCGTCTTCCAATTCCTGGCTCACATCTCACCCCTACTCTTCTTTTCCTCTAAACTCCTTTTTATAGTTCCTTTCTTCATTTGCCGCTTCCTTGATGGAGTTGATGTTCTTTGCAAAGAGAACTCTGTTGGTTCATATCTGAGATCTGAGTGGAGGCTATGAACTGGGTAAAAGAGAAAGCAGAGATAAAGGAGATCCCAATCTGCTTTGTTCATTTGCGAACTGTGAGGAAGGCTCCCTATATAAATTAATAAGACCGTGATATAATATGTTATGGATAATTAATAATACTCAATAGTAATTTCGTAGTGTATTATTGGAGTTGTTTAATAATGCTGTAACAGTAATTGGCTATTTGATAAGTATAGTAAATTATAGCTAGGCATGACAGCTGGGTTGGTACTCGCATGGCATAAAATAGTCATGGATTAACATAACTTAAGCCTAAACTGGATGAACACGATCCTTGTCCAAGATGGAGCCTGACTGTAGCGCCCTGGATGGTGCGTTGGGTTTGACACAATTGATTCACAGTCAATTAGGCATGACATATGCTTGTGTCAGACACAAGCTCACTAGGATTTTAACATTTTACCCATTCGCATGGAGCCAAACTACTAGAATACCAATGTAGCAGTAAAAATAAAAAATAAAAACTTTGTGGCATTATGGTTTTTTGGTTAGAATTTTACCAAATTATCCATAAAAACAAAGAAATTATAGACGATTCTTGAAATTTTCCTTTAAATACCCTCCCACTCTACCTTTATTCTCTCATCCAAACATAAAGTCTCACTTGTACTCCTAATTGTCATGTTCATTTCTTATTCTCTCAAAATTCAGAAATTATTTCTCTAATATTTTATTTTCTCTTAATGTCTTTTAATTTTTTTTCTAATATTATTTCCATATATTATATACTATCAGTATCAATAGTGTGCCCTAACTATTGTAAACATGATTCACTCTTCTTTTGGTGTATTTTTTAGTTTTCAATATTTCATTTTTATTCATAATTGCATTTTTGGATTCAATTAAGATTCATGCTAACCTTTTTTTAAAAAATGGTTGGAACGTGTTTATTATGGAACTTTAATAATTTAAATTTAGCCTAAGATTTATCACTTTATTGATAAATATTCTCCAAATCCTACTGTTTGTCTTACAGTAAAAAAGAATGTGATCTTTTAGAATTTTTATTCGACTACTAATCTGAATATTAGTCAGTGAATATAGGAATAATAATTGACTTAGCAGAGATTATTATTGCAATACAATTAAAAAATTGAAAACCTTTGAGGCGTTAATATTGATGATATTTTTTTATAGTTATAATTTTACATCCTAGAGTAAAATATAAGAGATTTTGTCATGCCAGTTCAGTTCACCAAACTATAGAATAGGCTCAGGATATGTAATCTATAATTAAAAATTATCTCATACCTACACCAATTAAATGTTTATGAATCAAGATGATAACGATGTGATCCTATAGCAATAGCTCATTGTTTCTCTATCTTCAGGGTAGATTTCTTCTTGCTGCTGCCAGTGGCCGTGTTTTAGCTCGTTCATTTCATTCAGTTCTCCATGTTGGGTATGAAATGATAAAGCAAGCTCTTGGAACTAGCAATTTTAAAATGCCAGAATCCCAGCCTGAAATGACTTGGAAGCTAGCAGAGTTTTCAGTGATGCTGGAACATGTTCAAGCGCATGTAGCACCTACTGATGTTGATCCTGGTGCTGGACTTCAATGGCTACCAAACATTCTGCGAAGCTCACTGAAAGCAAAAAGGACGGGTGCTTTGCTGGAAAGGGTATTTATGCCATGTGAAATGTACTTCAGGTACACTAGGCATAAGGGTGGAACTGCAGATTTGAAAGTAAGATTTGACTGGCATCCTTCACTACCTTCAAAATAATTATATTTGAGATCAAAATAGTTTCTGGCTACAATTGTTTTTTGGCGAATCTATGATAAATGTCCATTCTTGTTGGGAATCCAGGTGAAGCCTCTAAAAGAGTTGTCCTTTAATTCTCCTAATATCACTGCAACTATGACATCACGTCAGTTTCAGGTGATGCTTGATGTTCTGAACAATCTCCTTTTTGCCAGGCTTCCAAAGTGAGGTTCTTAACTTTGTTTGGTCAGTGCAATGCTTTGATTCATCAGATAACTGTTTCTCTTTTGGTTATTTTGCCTGCTCATTTTATCCATGAATGAAGCTTATTGGATTTATTCAACTGAGCATTACTGAAAGGTGCTTGGGCAAACACCTATTTGCTAAAACTACACAAGGTTTCCCTTGAATGCCTTAAATCTTTCCATAAGACACTTGATTGTGTTGCATAAGTAAGCATCTTTTAGAAAACGAAAATCAAAACTTACATCCACAAGAAATTGTTCCAGCATAAATAAATTATATATATGTATTTATTTATGTTTCAATTTTTTATTAACATAATTATTTGGTCATAATACGTGTTAGAAAATGGCAGACAAGTTGATTTCTTGCGACGCATTATGAGATGCTTTATTATTAGGTTTTAGAATAATTTGTGGTTTGCTAACTTAGTGAAGACGTTCAAGAGGGACATTCTTTTCACTAACACGATAAACTCTTCCTTTGTGTAGCCATTTCTTTATGCTTCTGTTTTCCTCTATGTTCCTATCTAATTTTTCTTCTCTAAGTGTCTGCATCAAGATTGAATCTGTTGCTGTTATATTTAATCATCTGATTCTTTTTCTCCTAATTCTGCATGAATGAATCAAAACTCGCATAGAAGTTGGAAGTCACTTTGATAGTAACATGAGAGGTAAACATTTTTAAAAAGTGAAATGAATGAGAACACACCGAACGTTAACTCATGAAGTGGTATTTTATTATGCAAAAGTTAATTAACACGAGGGAAGTTAGTGTCAAAGACACCAAAATATGCTAAGAAAGATTTCTACACCTAAAAATACTAAATCAAACTAGTAAATAAACAAAATTACAAATTTAGAAGTGATGGATCCATACATAATATTTACCTATGTTTTAATGTTGGCTAACAACTTAATGCAATCCTCTCTCTTTATCTGGGCTTGGACCGATCATGGTGGAGGATTTGCCATGGATAGAGTTAAATATTTTAACCATCCGGACTAAATCGAGTGTTGAATTCATTGGACATGTTCAAGACATATTATCATGGTGCATGTTATTTGCAGATGACATTATATTTAGTCGACGAGACACGTGAAGGAGTAAATGCTAAGTTCAAATCTTGGTGAGAAATATTAGCAATTAAACGTTTTAAGCTTTGTAGAGTAGAGATAAAATATATAGAATTTAAGTTTAGTATTAGTAGATATAGCAAGATAATTGTTAAGATAAAAGATGATGAGTTACTTGTCATTGACAGTTTTATGTAACTAGGATCCATTTTTGTAAAATAATGGAGGGGTTGATAGAGATGTTTTACTTAGGATACAACCACGATGGTTGAAATGGAAGAAGATATTAGTTGTTCTTTGTGATTGTAAGATATCTTTGAAGGTTAAAAAGGAGTTTTATAAAATGGTGGTTCGACTTGCTATGTTAAATGAAGTTAAATGTTGGATTATGAAGTGAGCACATAAGTAGAAGATGACAGCCGCAAAGATAAGAGTATTAAGGTGGATGTGCAAATATAGAAGGATGGATAGTATAAGAAATAAGAATATTAAAGAGAAAATGAGAGTTGCACATTAATCAAGGAAGAGAAAAACCAAAAAAGATTTGATTAACAGCAATAAAATAAATAAAATTCATTTAAATATAAAAGATGATATAGTAGAAGATTGAACTCAATGATATAGGCGGGTTCATATAACCGACCCTACTTAATTGGATAAAAACTTGGTTGTTGTTATTATTTTGAGTTATTGGTACTTTCAATTATCAAATATGCAATTAAATCTTAGATAATTGATTACTAAATTTTGCATGAGCATTGATTCAAGTCTTGGTATGACTAATCCCTTTAAATGCTCACAATCACAAGTTGATGGTCTTAATTTTTAAGGTCTTCATTTTCTTAGGTTTCTTTACGTGCATTCTTTTGTTGTTACAGTTTCATGATTCACGACTGAAACATAAATTATGCTCACCAACTATCTGTATCTTTCTTCAAGAAGCCATTTGTCTACTTTTATTTAATTTTTCATATGCATTTTTTATAATTATTTTAATAATTGTGGTTGCATCTGATTCATTTAGAATGAGAATCATTATTTGTTTTAAGATGCTGTTATTTTGATTTTACTTCTGAGATTAACAGGCAAATGAATGTGTTTTGCAAAGGTTTTGAAATTGTTCTTAGTTGTGTTTCTGCCTTTTGTTTTACCCTATTGCTTCACTTTAAAATTTGTTGTTGCACATGATTATCATTGTTCAACTTCAAAGTAGTGGAATTACATGAGTTGTTACCAGGCCTCGTAGAAGTAGCCTTTCCTATCCTTCTGAAGACGATGAAGATGTTGAGGAAGAAGCTGACGAGGTAGTTCCTGATGGTGTTGAAGAGGTTGAATTGGCAAAAATTAACCTTGAGAAAACAGAAAGAGAGAGGAAGCTGCTCCTAGATGACATTAGAACTTTATTGAGTAATTCTCACTCTGATTTGTGTTCGCAAGAAAAGAGTGGTGACTTG
The DNA here is from genome assembly GCA_025175895.1 of Wurfbainia villosa. NCBI lineage: Eukaryota > Viridiplantae > Streptophyta > Magnoliopsida > Zingiberales > Zingiberaceae > Wurfbainia > Wurfbainia villosa. The sequence continues at coordinate 7,622,467 of CM046005.1, forward strand.
TGGATGATTACCGGTGGGAGGTCTATTCTGGTAAATTTTCTGCTCAAAACACTTGAACTATAACTTTAATGTAATTTCTATTATATCTTACTATCTTAGGCTTCAGTTCAAGGTAAATCTTAATCAACAACATGTTTTACAATCATTAGAATGATGTAGTTCCTTATGCTATCCAATACCATTAAGTTCTACAAAATTTACATAGCAATATCACTTAAAGAATTTCACCAGTGTTTTCTGTTCTAAATGATATCGTCAGTCCTGTATATATATACAATCTTTAGGTGGACTGATCAACCTGCTGATTAAAAAAAATAATGGGAGTCAAACTTGATTCAACATGTTTATAGTGTTTAGAAACTGAATTTTCCTTTTCATGTCACTAAGATATGTTATTTAATTAGGCGCAAGGTCTAAAGAAAGATCTAGTAAGTATACAGAAGTCCAGGAAAGAGGCATCTTCTGCATTGCGGAGGGCTTTGCAAAAAGCTGCACAGCTACGTCTAATGGAGAAAGAAAAGAACAAAAGTCCATCTTGTGCTATGCGGATTTCCATGAGAATCGATAAAGTTGTTTGGACTATGCTTGCAGATGGAAAATCTTTTGCTGAAGCAGAGATAAATGAGATGGTGTGTATTCACAGATTCTTTCCTGAAAATGTTAAAGAGGGTGATTATTTTTTATTATTTTATTGTTGCTTAAATTTCTTCTCCTATTTCTCTCTGTATACATTAAAACCTGTTAAAGAATTTTAGAATGCATTTGAGAATATTGGTAGTCCTAGGAAATGAAATGCATATCTTGTCTGTTTTTCAAAGGTAATTTGTTTGTTATTTTCCTTGTTCCTGGCTATATCGATCACTTTAGTCAACACATTTTTTTTTCTTGTGAATTGTTAAGCTGAAAAATGCTTTATATGATGTGACTGTTCTCTACAATTGATTTTGTTGGTAAAAGGCATTCTGTTTGTCCTTACCATATAGTATCTTACTCCTCTTGCTTCAATAACTTAACTATTAGTGGTTTAAACATTGAATGATCAAAGGCTACTAGTTCTTTTTAGTTACAACCAGTTACAGTGTTCTCCTTTTTGATAACAACGATGCAAGAAGCTGATTATGCTTTACAATTTCATGATTACGTAATTTTTTTTCTCCTATTTCTCTCTATACATTAAAACTTGTTAACGAATTTAAGGATGCATTTGTGAATATTGATAATCCTAGGAGATAAAATGGTAAGTAAAATATATCTTGTTTAATTTTTAAAAGTAATTTGTTTGTTATTTTTATTGTTCTCGATTATATCAAACACTTTAGTCAGCACTGATATTTGTTCTCTTGAATTGCTAAGCTGGGTAATGCTTTATATGATTCAACTTTCTCTACTGTTGTGTTTTTTGGTTAAAAGCATTCTGTTTGTCCTAATATATTTGTAGTATTTCTGCCTCTGAATTCAATTACTGAATTATTAGTAGTTTAAATTTTAAATGATCAGAGTCTGCTAATTCTCTTTAGCTACAATCAATTACAGTGTTCTCTAGGATAACATTGATGCAATCCAAGGAAGAAAGAATCTTAGCATTTGTGTTCATTGTCTTCTCTTTAGGAAGATAAGTATGACAAATATTTTCATATTTTATACTGCATTACTTTAGGAGCAGTTGTCCTTCTGACTGTAGTGATAGAGAAAATTGTGAAAAAGAAACATGGTTGGCAAGTATTTGCAGACTTCCCTAGCTTTAGAAGTTTCCAATATTATTCAGAGTTGCATTTTAGTGGTAACTTGTATTTTCAAATAATAAAATGGCGTATGGCATGCTTTGGTTATGAAAATGTTGCAAACTCTTCTTCTGAGATATTAACTACTCAGGTGCTTGAATCAGGTATGTAAAACATGTTAGTCTTGATGCTTGATGGAAGTTTTTTTTTTCTTTAAGTGGCTGGAGTGTGTATGTCAACATGTGATTTTCTATGACAAGTTATTCCAACTCTACCCTATCATTTTTCACTTTGATGTTTAATGCTGCTCCTTATCTAAAGAACCCTAATTTCTTTATGAGATGACTGCACATAATCAATCTATTGATGAGGAGTAACTTGAAAGAAGTGGAGTTTTCAATCTAAAGCGCTTGTTGCTATGTGTTTCAAATCAATTTCTCCATGTGATGTCCCAGAAATATGAAAAACCATTGTGCAAGCAATTTTCCTTAAAAGTTTGTCTGCAACCTTGTGTTAAGATTTTCAATGTTGTTTGGTTCCCTGTAGTTTCCAATCATGTCCAGTTTTGTTGTTGTTTTTCTTGTATCTTATTTTGAACAAGAGAATTTGACATTTCTTGTTATATAGTTAAACATGGTAATCTTTTGTTGCCTTACAGTAACATCCCAGTGACTTATTATTGTTATATTGTAACACCCCATTTCCTTTTATGTTACATCAGGTGTATGATTTTGATCGGGATTACAAGGACATTGGTGTTGCTCGATTTACTACTAAATCCTTTGTTGTTAGAAATTGCCTACCCAATCCAAAGTCGGACATGCTATTGTCAGCTTGGAATGCTCCTCCCGAATGGGGAAAGTAAGTATTTAGCTGCTTCACTTATGGTACGCTGGTTGAAAGTATCTTATATCATTTTATTATTTATTACATAGATTGTACTTGGTTCATGATATTTCAGTTAGAGTTAAAAGTGAAGGGAATAGTTTTATTTGACCTATAAGAGATGCTATGGTGCATCTTATGTGCACTAGCAGTTCATGAAAAAGAAATAAAATAACCCATGCCATCTTTAGCAGAACATGCTAAACTAAGTGTAATAAAATTAGCAAGTTGATCTTCATGGTTGAGTGAACACCTCTAATGATTTGATACTTAGCTTCAATTTGTTAATGGCTGAAGTTGGAGTATCATTCAACTGGGCAATCGACTCAATAGTCGATTGATGGTTGGAGTTAGATAGAACTGGCCAATGTTTGTGGCCCAAGTCTACTTATGGTTTGAATGAGTTGACCGATACAAAGTTTTTGGGTTCTGTGACATTTGTGTTTGCATAAATTGACTAATGGGATATTTGGTTAAGTGATGGAGTAATCGATTGATCAATCAACTCAGGATGAGATGCCAACAAACAAAGCTTCGTTCGAGGGACAGTTGACTGAAAATTGTGGATTAATTAACTCAAGGATCGGTCAATTGGTTAATCAGTTGAGGTTTAAGCAAAAGCGAGCAATAGAAATGTTTTTGTTGACCAATTGACTAGAATTGATGAAGCAACCGAGTAATGCTAAAACAGGAAAGAAATAACAAGATGTAACATTTGGATTTGAAGATCTGTGTTTCAAAGTATTGTATCCAAACTGGGAATGATAAACACCGATTCACTAGATTTTGATAGGGATTTGTAGGAAAATATTATTTTTGTAACCATATATATCGCTAAAAATTAAGCTGAAAATATTTTATAAATTAGGGATCATTATTCCACAAATCGTGGGATTTGATTCCAAAAATTATGGGATATGATAATGTAGCTAGTCTCCTTTTCTATTATTAGGATTGTTATTTATATAGTCACTTTGTACATAGATTTTTTTGAGATACAATAGAAAAATCAAGTAGAACATGACATCAATCTTGTTCCTTTTTCAGTTGCTCTACAGCAGATAATGAAGTAAATGTGGCATAAAAATATTTTGAACTAGCCCTGTCCATTTGATTCATACCACAATTCTTTCTTTGTGGACACTATCAATTATAATTTCATGTTCAAAATATTCATAATCAATTGCACAAATAATTTACTAGTTAATAATAGTTTCTTTAAAAGTAGTATATTAGTATGAACAATGAGCTACTATAAATACCAAAATTGTTGAGGTCGATATAAGTTCATAACTCCAAGGTTCAATGTGCCTAATTTGAAATTGGTCCCAAGCATCTAAAGCAGTTGTGTCACTATGTGGCAAGCCAACAATCCATTTGAATTACCTTACATTTCATGAGGATGGGTATTGGTATAAGAATAGCCATGAAAGCTATTGTAGACATGCATACAAGGAGTCTCATACTTGGATGGAATGTCATGTCTATTTCAGCTTGTACCCATCCATGCCTGGGCTTAAACACACCTCTTGAAGAACCAAAAGGTGACTACTATTTGACATTTCTAGCTTTGCCAACATCATTTATGCGACCTTTATATTGGTTGTATAAGTTGTCCCTTAGCTTGTTTCATTATAGCTTGGTGGTTCTTCGGTTTCTAAAGAGTGTCGAATCTCGTGTCACCTTTATACACTGCTTGAGATGTGTTATGTCTCTAGCAATATAGTATGTAAGTCTCATTTTCATGGACTCATGATGCATTGCTCTAATCATCAAGCATGTTGCCATGTAGTTTAAACAGCGTAAGTGATGCAGTACAGCTGTTTACTAATTCTCACCCAGAGAACAAGAAACATGAAACATATATGGGATCCTAACCCCTTTTTATAATTTAAGGACATGACCTATTCTTTATAAAATAATAGAAAAACCTTAATTTTTCTAATAAAAATTTAATGAACTTTAAAAAAAACAATATTTTTTTCTAAAAGTTTTAACTAATTATAAAAATTAATAACTTAGACAACTTTTTAATAAATTAAATTCTTAACTGTGTTATTCTTCTCCACCGAAGAAAACTCAACTTTGTCTAGTGAGAGGATGAACTGATAAAGAAAATTTGTAAATGTAGCATATTGATGTGAGGTGGCATCGTTTCTCCAGTTGGATAAGTAGTTGCTCAATTTTCTCTAGAAACTTGGGGGAGAGGCTTCAAAGTTTATCTTAGTGATTCACGTATCATCAAGCTCTGAAAGTCCTTTCCAACAATCTAGGTATCGATGAGTGCTTTAATTTGGAGAGATCACCATTTGATGGTCTATAATGCTCTCAATTTGATGAGAAGGTGGTGTTATGGATGAAAGTATCGAAATTGGTATTGTAGGTAAATGACTTGTAGGCAAATCAACAAACAAAAAAAGAAGACTTGAATGTTCCCTGATATGGTAGTAAGTCCTCAATATTGAAAATTGGACCGATGTTAAAATTAGCAGGTAAATCAACAACATATGCATTAGTCTCAATTTTTCTTACAATTAAAAATGAACCAGATAAACTAGCATGAAGTTTTTTGAAAGAATTTTTAGGAAAGCATTCTGGGCAAATACAAACAAGCACATAGTCCTTTACATTGAATTCTTTAAACTTGCGGTGTGTATTAGTTTGAAAGTTATAAGCTTCATTGTTCAGTGTGATTTTCCTCCTAAGATCGACATAAATCTCTCTAATTTGCTCGGTAAAACTCTCAGTTGACTTAGGAGGAGAAATGGTAGGCAAGGGAATCAAGTTAATAGGTCGATGAGCTTTCGACTCATACACAATTTCAAATGGACTATGACCACTAGATTGATTTATGTTGTAAGCAAATTCAGTAAAGGGCAAAATTGAGTTTCAAATTCCTGATTTTTCACCCACTAAACATCGTAACAAGTTTTTCAAATTTCAATTAACAACCTTGGTTTGACTATCAATTTGCAGATGAAAGGTAGAAGAGAATTTAAGTTGAGTCCTAAATAACTTCCATAGGGTTTTCCAAGAATAGCTAATGAACTTTATATCCCTATCTGACACTATAGTCGTGTGTAATCCGAACAATCGGACAACTTCCTTAAAGAACAATTTAGCTATTGTGATGCATCATTTATTTTATTGCATAAAATAAAATGTGTCATTTTCGAAAATAGATCTGCTACTACTAAAATTGTGTTATGGTTCCGGTTGGTGCAAGTAATCCTAAGATAGTCTATGCTAATATCTTTCTAAGGTTCATGGGTTATATATAGTGTCGTGCACAATCTCGTATTTTGCTTAGTGGTCTTTGCCATTTTATGTATGTGACATTGTGATACAATTCGAGTAACATCTCTGTTAGAATATTGTAAATATGGTTAGGGATAATTTGTTATCCCTAAATATGTTAGGGATAATTATTTCTTTTCCTAGGATAGAGTTTGATTTATTCTTAGGATAAAGTTTGATTTAGTCCTTTGAATATGCCCTAACTTTGGATATAAATAGGGCTTCTTCCATGTAATAAAGTGAATTTCCTTTTTATGAAATAATAAAATGGTATCAGAGCCGCGTCTTTCCCCACATGACAACTTCCTCCGCTCGCCATAAGCTTCCTCCATTGCGCCCGCGTCTTTCCCCACGCGACAGCTTCCTCTGCTTGCGGTCAGCTTCTCCAACCGCCTCACACGCGACGACACTGCCGCATCCTCCCTCGGGCACGCGACGACCCTGCAGCCTCCTCCCTCGCGGTCAGCTTCTCTGGCCACCTCGCACACAACGCCCAACCCTGCAGCTTGCGACAGGGTGTCGCACGTCTGCGCGTCGGCGCATCGGCTTCGATCGTGTCTGTGCACGCATAGGGAAATAGTCGCGTCTGTGCGGCTTCGATCGGAACGACTCCGAAGGAAGAAACCAGCGGAGGGAAGTCCTCGTCGCTATTCGATCGCGACATCCTTCTCGCGGACGCCTTCCTCCTTTGCGGCCTTCCTCGCAGACGCAACATCCAAGTGCAAGTGTGACAGGGAAGGGCTGCTGGGGTTGGGAGTCCTGCCTCTTCTTCACCTCCTTCAGGGTTCAGCAAACCTTAGATGCCATCGATGGAGCAATCCAAGCGCAAGCGTGGCCGGAAGCCAAAGAAGGTCGTCGCTGAGACCATGGACTTTCAGATGTCAGCCAGTGAATAACACTTGTACCCTTTCTGAGACCGTGGGTACCCAAGGAAAACACATTTATGCTACCGAGGAGAGAGTTTATTAATGCTGATGTCACGTTCTTTGATTCGGTTCCTTTTTTTGGGCCTTCAGAGTCGTCGTCCGAGTTTTTTCTTTTTATGCCTACGCTAGTCTTTTATTCTCCGGACAATTCTCTATCATCCCCAGTCCCAATTTCTCCTCCGTTGCAGGTTTATCAGCGTCGTCCTCAGCATGTTTTGCCGTCGCCCAACACTGACTTTGCCATGGACTCATCTCTAGAGCCAGGTCCTCCGCCTCTTCCTCCGGTACAGTCTTCCGAATCTGATATTCCCATTGCACTTCGGAAAGGTATACGTTCCACTCGTAATCCTTCTCCTCATTATGTGTCTTAGAGTTATCATCGTCTTTCTCCTTCCTATTATTTTTGTCTTTCCTCTTTGTCTTCTGTTTCTCTTCCGAAGACTACAGGAGATGCATTTGCTCATCCAGGATGGAAACAGGCTATGCTAGATGAAATGAGTGTCTTACGGAGCTATAGAACTTGGGACCTTGTTCCTCTATCACCAGGAAAGTTAGTTGTTGGTTGTCGATGGCTATATACGGTGAAGGTTGGTCCAGACGGAATGGTTGATCGGTTTAAGGCTCGTCTTGTGACTAAAGGTTATACTCAGATCTTCGGATTGGATTATGGGGACACCTTTTCTCCTGTTGCCAAGATGTCCTCTATACGCTTATTCATGTCCATTGCTGCGATTCGACACTGACCTCTTTATCAGTTGGACATCAAGAATGCGTTCTTGCATGGTGACCTACTTGAAGAAGTCTACATGGAGCAACCTCCGTGTTTTGTTGCTCAGGGGGAGTCTTTTTGTCTTGTGTGTCGCCTGCGAAAATCTTTATATGGTCTCAAGCAGTCACCCAGAGCATGGTTCGGTAGATTCAGTATTGTAATTCAACAGTTCGGCATGACTCGGAGCGAGGCTAACCATTCTATTTTTTATCGCCACTCAACTACTGGTTGCATCTACCTAGTGGTTTATGTTGATGATATTGTCATCACAGGTAGTGATCATCTCGGAATCTCACAGGTGAAACAACATCTTTTCAAACATTTCCAGACAAAGGATCTCGACAGACTTAAATATTTCTTGGGAATAGAAGTAGCACAGTCCAGAAATGGGATCATTATATCCCAAAGGAAGTATGCAATGGATATTCTAGAAGAAATAGGAATGTTAAACTCAAAGACAGTTGATAATCCTATGGATCATAATGTCAAGCTCCTACCAAATCAAGGGGAGCCTCTACCAGATCCTGAACGATACAGACGATTAGTAGGGAGATTAAGTTACCTTACTGTTACTCGTCCAGATATCTCATTTGCAGTAAGTGTAGTAAGTCAGTTTCTCAACTCTCTATGTAAAGAACATTGGGATGCTGTGATTCGCATTGTTCGATATATCAGAGGCGTTGATCCTGCGTAATTTCTTGTGTTACTGCTCTGGTTGCCATTGCTTCTTTAGCTTGGCTTACTCTTCTTTTAGTATGTTGTATGGGTCCTTAAAAACCCTGAGCTTTCCCCAGACCTCCCTGGGCCTCTCTGCTGGGTCTTGGGGCTTCTGTTTCTTAAGAAACAAATTGGTTAGGGCCTTTGTGTTTTCCTCCAAGGTGGTAACCCTTGCTTCGAGACGATTGATGACCTCGAGGATTAACTTGAAATGCTTTATATGTACTTTTGCGGCTAGGCAAGTGCGGTCGTAGACGATGGCTAGGTTCTCCAGGAAAGAGTCTTTTGTACGAAGACAAAGGACATACTCAAGTCATAGTGTATTCTGATGCAGACTGGACAGGATCTCCCATTGATAGGAGATCTACATTTGGTTTTTGTATATTTATCCGAGATAACCTTGTTTCTTGGAAAAGCAAAAAAACAGAATGTTGTGGCGAGATCCAGTGCAGAGGCAGAGTATCGAGCTATGACCATAGCCAGTCAGGAGCTTATATGACTCAAATAGTTGCTTCAGGAGCTAAGATTTGGAGATGTTACACAAATGACACTTATATGTGATAACCAGGCCGTCATGCATATCGCCTCAAATCCAGTTTTTCATGAGAGAACAAAGTACATTGAAGTCGACTGTCACTTTGTTGATCAACTAGCAGATATATTTACTAAGTCACTGAGAGGTCCCCGAATTGACTATATATGTAACAAACTGGGTGCATATAATTTATATTCTTCAGCTTGAGAGGGAGTGTTAGAATATTGTAAATATGGTTAGGGATAATTTGTTATCCCAAAATATATTAGGGATAATTATTTCTTTTCCTAGGATAGAGTTTGATTTATTCTTAGGATAAAGTTTGATTTAGTCCTTTGAATAGACCTTAACTTTGGATATAAATAGGGCTTCTTCCATGTAATAAAGTGGGTTTCCTTTTTATGAAATAACAACAATCTCGTTGTAACGAGAGCCGATAAAATTGATTTAATACAAGGGCAATTGTCTTATTCTTTCCAAAATGCTCAGCTAAACTACTGACATGGAATTCCCAAATAAAAAACCTTTAAGTGAAGTCCTAGGGATGCAAAAACGTGTGCCTTTAAATAGATACCCATCTTTGATCACAAAGTCTATCAAATTGTGACTATTCCCATTTTTTTTGGCATCTTGAATGATTATTCTAAAATCAAGACAAGTCGTATATTCATCTTTGAGGCGATTGAATCTGACTATAGTCGTGTTCATGGTATATAGTGTAGCGACAATACAACTTAGTGTATCACAAAGTCTATCAAAATGGTATATATTTTGAAAGAATAAAAATATTTAATTTCTTTTGAGATTGAATGTATGGTATGAATGGAGAATGAACTTGTAAGGCAGTAGATAATAACGACAATATCTCAGGGCTTGAATAAGGGCATAAAACTCTTTGTCATAGGTGGAATAACGTTGTCGAGTCTCATTGAGATTTTTGCTAAAGAATGCAATCAGGTGACTATCTTGACTTGGTGTGCCCCCTATAACTACTTATGCATCGCATGTTACCTCAAATGGTTTTGAAAGGTTAAGATGTCTAAGAATAGGAGCCTTAGTTATCCTTTCCTTGTTCACTTCAAAGGCTGTCGAGGTGGAATTAATCCATTGAAACTCTCCTTTTTTAAGGTAGTTTGTTACGAGAGCCATGTTAGTGCTAAAGTCTTTAATAAAACGGCGATAGAAGGTTGCAAAATCATGAAAGCTTCGAGTCTCTTGAAGGGTTCATAGCTTGTGCTATTCCTTAATTACTCGATTTTTTTTTGGATTTGTTGAAATACCTTCTGCAGAGATAACAAATCTAAGGAAAAGAACTTGAGGTTGTAAGAAAGAGCACTTTTTCAAATTGACAAATAATTTTTCAGTCTTAAGGGTCTGCAAGACGAGATGAATGTGTTTCAGGTGGTCATCATGTGTCACACTTTTATCAAATTAAACCACTAGGAATTTTCCTATGAAAGATTTAAGGACTGTCATTAGCCTCATGAAAGTACTAGGGGCATTCGAAAGTTCAAAGGCATGACTGACCACTTATATAACCCATCTTGTGTCTTAAAGGCAATATCCATCCATCGTTAGTTCTAATTTGGTGATAATCACTACGCAAGTCATTTTTGGAAAATCAACATGCTCTGACCATTAAGTCAGGCATGTCATCAAGTCGTGGTATGGGATACCTATACTTAATCATGATCTTATTGATGGTGCGACTATTGTTGCACAATCTCCAAGAGCTATCCTTTTATTGGACCAATAAAGTGGGAACTGCACATGGACCCATGCTTTTTTTAATAAAATCTTTTTGTTGAGTTTTTCAACTTGTCTATTCAATTCAACACACTCTAAAGGATTCAGACAATAATGTGGAGGGTTGGGTACTTGTGACTCTGGGATCAAATTAATAGAGTGTTGAATCATACATAAATGCGGGAGTTCATTAGATAATTCATAACTAGTTATATCCTTGAACTCATTTAATATCTCTTTGACTTTCGGAGAAAGGCCTTTTGGTGAATCTGTAAGGTCAATCGTGAGGGTTTGGTTACTAATGCTACCATCACTTCTGATTTATTCCCTTCTTTCTCAAATTGAGCTTTTGTGAGTAAGTAGAGAGGTTGTGTTGAAGCTTAGGTTGGTTGTTAGCTTGGGTTTGGACTTTGTTTTTCCAAGCTATGCTAAGTACAATCGAATATTTTGATTATAGTGCTTAAATAAATAAGTGTTTTCTCATTCATAGTGAGTAACAAAGAGATCATAAAGCCAAAAGCGACTAAGGATGATATGAATCACACTCATAGGAAGAACGTTGCACCATATGTTATCCTTATATAAATCCATCTCTATTGGAACTAAACATTTTTGTATCATAGGAAGAGAAGTTTGATCTTCCCATGCCATCTTACAGGTTTGGGTTTTTTCAAGGGTGACTTGAATCCTAAAAAGAGCTTGTGTGGAAATGATATTCATGCAATTTCCATTGTTGATCACAATCTTACATGTCTTACTCCTGCATTTAGCATATGTGTGAAAGATTCTAGTGTGTTTCCATGTATCATCTGACATAGGTATTAAAAGAACACAACGCACTATATTAAGTCCTATGGTTTGCTCTTCGGTTTTCTTATTTTCATTATGTTAGTTAAAAGGATCAACTTCCTCATCACTACCTTGGATCGAAACATATGCCACCTCGTTCTCAAAATTTTGTTCTTGTTCTAAGTCCAAGACTCTGCATGGGCATTTGGATGCTATATGACCCTTATTATGACAACTAAAACATTGAATATTAGGATTTTCTATTTTCTCAAGAGCTTGTGTATTCATCTCTACTCGTTGTATGATAGATCCAGGGTGGGTAGAGCCAATAGGTTTACTTGATTTTAGTGACGACCTATGAGTAGGAGCACTACCCGTTGAGGGGCATGATGGTCACAAGTTAGGTATTTTCATAAATTGCTTAATCTCTTTAGCCTTTTGGCATGCTTGTTTGATCAATGTTGGGATAAATAATTTTACTTGTCTTTGAATTTCATATCTCCGTCCATTAATAAAGTGGATTAGAGTTTCCTTATGATCTAATTTTGGATTGCAACACATTTTTAAATTTTCAAATTTGCTTAAATATTCAATTATGCACATGTTTGATGGTTTTAGATTGATCCACAGTGTACTGTTAATTTCTGAAGTATGTTGGAACATATTTACTAGTTATAATTCATTTCATCTTTACTAGTGTGTGATTGGCTATTCTCCATTCGCAATGTATTGATTTTGGATATTTTGCCAATATTTCTTCGTCAAACCTACAATTTTGACTTTTGCAAATTGCGCTTGTTCAATTTTGATCGTTCTGTACTAGTCAAAATAATCCCCAATCCCAACAATCCAGTCAAGGAAAGCATTTGGGTTTAGTTGACCATCAAAACTAGGGGCATCTAGTTTGATTTGATGGATAGTATTTATTTTGGTTATAGTTTAAAATCTAGGTTTACGTCTAGACCTAGGTCGAGTTTAAATATCTTGGAAGTGGTCTCCTTCGTCAATAATCGATTGATGGTCTCGATGTGAATGATGTCTAGGTGATTGTTGGGCTATATGTGATTTGTGATCTATAGGTTTAGGACTCATGTCCTTTATATGTTGATCATGCTTTCAACATAAACTTTAAATTGTTCAAGTTTAGATTGGAGAGTTTTAAGTTTGTCTTCCAAAAGCTCACACCCATTATTTATCTTGTATGGTTTTTTGTCATAGCCGATGTGGAGGTTCGACAAGTAATGAAATTTATAAATTAAGCAGCATAATTTTAAGGAATCAAATGTGAACTTGAAAAATAATAACAAAGGGGTCGGTTGTCAATGCGGGGTAGGTGTGGAGAGAAGAGCTACGAGGCCAATCGAATTGGATGAGAAAGTGCATGCCTGTGGTGAGAATTAAAAAATAACACAAAAGATAGATGGTGAGGTATTGAACATAGAAATAGGAATTCAACTCTAATACCAATTGATGTAACACAGTGGAAATAAAATATGATCCTCGTCTAGAGGAAAGTTTACCAATTCTCACACAGAACATAGGAAATTAAAAATTTTATTAACTCAAAATGTGAAAAATAAATGGGATTGTAATTCCTTTTTATAGTTTGAGGACATGATTTATACTTTATAAAATAACAAAAAATATCTAATTTTTCTAAAAATACTAAATATTTTTTTTTAAAATGCTAATTAATTATAAAAATTAATAACTTAGATAATTTTTTAATAAATTAAATTCTTGATTGTGTCTGGAAGGTTTTGGAGCTGCGGGATGATAATGAAATAATGAGAACTTGAGAGAGGAGTTTTTGAGTTTGCAAGATAGGTATGAGAATGAGAAGTGGGAATGCTTTAAATAAGTACAAACTAGTCCTTGCCAGTCGAAACAATACATATTTACAAAACTATATTAAGCCTAAACTGTTCGACATTGAGTTCTAAAGTGGCCACTTAAAAAAATCAGGTGGCCAACCTATTGATTTTTGTTTGGAACATGCATACAACTTAGATGTCATCGCCTAAAAATCAGGTCTTCCACGTATTGATACTTCGTTGGATTGTTCATACCACCTATACTAGCACTAGCAGATAATCTTCTTTAATTTTGTTCCATGTTTGAAGCCATATACTTGCAGATTTAGGCTGGAATTGAGACTATAACCCAAACTTATTGTTCTGTTAAACTTAAAATGAGAAAATAAAGAACACTAATTTATCCAGAAATTCCATTCTTGCTAGCATGCCTTTCAGATAGTATGCAATTTGCATTAGTATGTGATTTTTGTTATAGTTACTATATTACAGATGTATGCCACTTATTGAGCTGTATTTTCTTTTAGGAAAATAATTGTCATTTAGTCATCAAAAGAAAAGAAATTTTTTGTTTTATCTTTTTTTATTTATTTTTTATTTTTTTATTTTGACGTTTGCCACCAATGATAATAACCAAATTTTCAATGCAGAAACGTAATGCTTCGTGTGGATGCCAAGCAGGGTGCTCCGAAGGATGGAAATGCACCACTTGAACTTTTCCAGGTTACTCTTGTCATAATGTGTCAAGTGTATCCATCGTTATACCATATTTTATTTGACATCGAAGCTGCACATCTTGGTTTGGTTAGATAACTACACACAGACATGTTTACTAAGTATGTTGATCAGCATCTACACTAATAATGTCTATCATCCTTACCTTCGTTTCCATAAGTCAATTATCTTAGGCTCTTAGCTACTTTCTGGTTTCTTTGCTTGTAATATTAGGCCGAGTAGATCCAAACAGTCAATGGAATCACAATTGACTTTAGTTTTCCTTTAATTTACTAGTTCAGCAAATTATAAAAAGTTGAGAGATTTTCAATTGTAAGAATGAAGTTTTGCCATAGTTAAAGAGAAAGGGAAAACAAATCAATCGAAGCTCTTTCTCCTCTTCAACTAAATGTATCGGTAATATAATTGGGAAATACTAAATTAGTTATATTGTAAACTAGTATTATAGCAGTAATTGGAAGAAGAAAAAGTCAAAATTTGAATATGGTACAATTAGTACCAGAGACCTATATAAAAAACGAAAAAGCCCCACCACTGAGTCATTAACCTAGTTATATCCAGATTTACTAGTTTCCTGTTTTATGTTAGAGCTTTCTGATTTTCATGGGCTTTTAACATGTACCCATTTTTGGAAAAATGGACTATATTTGGTGTCAGTTCCCAGTTGAACCAGCCGTGCAGGTTTAAAAACATTGATTCCAATATCTGTGTCACTGTATCAGGAGACTATGTCTTAGAAGTAAACGTGAGATATGGAAATATGAAAGCGTTAGAAGTTAGGAAAGAAAGGACTCGTAAAAAAAGACAAATGGGACTTTCTGCTTGCAGAGGCTTAAAAGCTGATATTCCTTTTGGTTTAGTTACATTTTTTTTTTTTGTACAAATCATGCGTAAAAACAACAATTAAACAAAAAAGCAATTAGGGAAATCCATCAATTCTGAAACAAATGGAAATGTAATCCAAACTGGGTGTATAATGACAAGGTGATCTGATTAGTATTTGGGAGATAAACAAAGAAGAATGGCAAACAGATATGACTGGATTCTAAATAATTGGCAATACAGTAAAAGGATCTAATTCCAATCGTATGAAGTAACCAAATGATTAACTAGTCTCCCGTTGTTTGAAGAATCTCTACATTTAGATGGTTAAAGTTGATTTTGTTGCACCATGTGATTCGTTTGTTTAGATGATTGATTTACATTGACTAACCAAAATGTTCTTGATAATCAAGTTATACCTTATGGTATGTAAACTTTGGACACGTATATCCTAGTATTAGACTAGCAGCTTGTTCCTTTGGTCATGAGTTGTGTTGATTATTCGTTGATTTCTCCAGTCCATTTTGACCATAACTTCTGGAATTATTTGAAAATTGTGCGTTATATAGTGAAATATCAGAATATTCTCTTTCTTCTATAGTTCAGGTCAACTTTATGATTAGTTTCTACTTGCTTTGCATGAGAAGCTGACTAACTTTCTTCTTTCCCACAAGTACCGAATATGTTTTCCTTACATTTCCAAATTTTAGGTGGAAATATATCCATTGAAGATTTATTTAACAGAAACAATGTACAGAATGATGTGGGATTACTTTTTCCCAGAAGAAGAACAAGATTCACAAAGACGGCAGGTTAGCTTTGTGTTAATTGAAATTCATTATTTGACGTGGAAGATAGTAGCATAAATAACTTCTGACTGTTCTTCTCTTTTTAAAATATGGAAAAATAAGGAAGTTTGGAAAGTTTCAACCACTGCTGGTTCAAGGCGTCCAAGAAAAAACTTTACTGGTCCTGAAGCAGCATCAGCTAGCCAATCTACAAGAGAAGCTGAGGTACCAGGTAGACTTAGTGCAACAACTTTAACATCAGGGAATACTGGATCCTCTGCTGCTTGTTCTTATGCTGATACTTCTCAGGTATTCTGTTGGAACTTTTTATACAGGTGTATCTTCTCTGAATAGTACTCCCACATTTGTTATCAACTCTTAGAATCTTGTGTATGCCTAATCAATTAGCAATTAACAGAGTCGAGGCTTTGGAAATTTTGTATATGTACTGTAAAATAGTAGGCTTAGATATTTATTTCTCAAATTGAGGTCTTTTTGCAGGTATCTAAGTTGCAGAATTTAAAAGCAAATATGATCTGTGGTTCGAATCCAGAGCTTAGACGAACATCTTCATTTGATAAATCTTGGGAGGAAAACACAGTGGAATCTGGAGCAAATGAACTTGAGTTGCAAGTTCAATCACTGAATAACTCTTCAAAGAGTGGTCCTATTAACTCAGTGCCAGAAAATCAGCAAACAGCTAATGAGGCTTCTAAAATTAGATCAAAAGACAGTAAGGCTATTAAGTCTGCCCGTTTGTCTCACGAAGAAAAGAGAGTTGGAAAAACCCATGATGAGAAAAGAGCTAGAACCCGAAAGATGATGGAATTTCATAATATCAAGATAAGCCAGGTTCTTTAATTTTCTTCCATTTGAGATATAAGACAATATTTGACTGTGTTTCTTGGCATGGTTGATTGCATTAATATCTTTTCCACCTTTTATTAAAGGTTGAATTACAAGTTACATATGAGGGATCACGCTTTGCTGTAAATGATTTGAAGCTGCTGATGGACACCTTTCACCGTGTTGATTTTACTGGCACTTGGAGGAGGCTCTTTTCACGAGTTAAGAAACATATAATTTGGGGCGTTTTAAAATCTGTAACTGGCATGCAGGCAAGTTCGCTAACTACAACATCGGGTGCACAACATATCATGGCTTTTAGATGCTTTATTAGAACTATTAAAACAACAAAGAAATTATATATTTTTGGAATATTTGTTCGGAGCTATTTATTTAGATCATTGACTTCCTTTTTCTGCACTATGGTTTTCACGTTGCACACTAATCATATTAAATGGCTTCTAAGATCCAGATATTAGTCACTAATAACCTTCAGTTAGTTAAACTAGCAAAGTGATTTGTTATTTTGAGGGATTATTTTTTTGGTTTGTTTATTACAGTTTATATCACCTTTGTCAGAATATTTTCTTTTCTCCAGGGTAAGAAATTTAAGGATAAGGCCCACAGCCAACGAGAAGTGCATGGCAATGCTGTTCCCGAAATTGAGCTTAATTTCAGTGACAGTGATGTAGATCATCCTGGAAAATCAGATCAGTTTCCCGTATCTTGGCTGAAGAGGCCAAGTGATGGGGCTGGTGAAAGGTTTGTCACTTCCATCAAAGGCCTTTTCAATTCCCAACGGCGGAAAGCTAAAGCATTTGTCCTTAGAACTATGAGAGGTGATGCAGAAAATGACTATCATGGTGAATGGAGTGAAAGTGATCCTGAGTTCTCACCCTTTGCCAGACAACTGACTATTACAAAAGCTAAAAAGCTTATCAGACGGCATACAAAGAAGTTTCGCTCAAGAGGGCAGAAGAATTCGGGTACTTATATACTTTTATATGTTGACATGTCATCATAGAGGTAGGGCTGCTAATATTGGGCCTGACATGACAACCCAACCAACTTGATACAAAACAATTAGAAGAGAGAAACATGAAAATAATATAACACCTTTGACCCATTTAATTAAAATTACTTCTGTTAAAATAGTTAATAACATTTTACATTATATAAATTCATTTTTTGGGATTTTTTATCTTTCATTATAGAAATTGTTTGAAATTTTGTATCATTTCCTATGATTTTTTTTTCCCCATGAATAACATGATCCACTTGTGATGTATTAATGCAAATGACGCAATTGCCAATTAGAGTTGGATGCATTCTTTTATCCCCAGTCCTAGATTTTAAATTTTGCTGGAGGGTTAGAAATTTGGAATATACTTTTCTAACAATTCCAATGTCTCTACTGTCTCCTTTTCAATTTTCCCTTTACTGCACCTCTCTATGATGCAACCTAAAGTTTATATCATTCAACTAAGAATACTATCGTTCGACTGTTATTCAGATGCACATTTGCAAACTCTAATACATGGACTCTTCATCTATGTCCATGTCAGATGCCAACACTCAGGATACTGATACTTTGTTCAACACATTTTTTCTGATGTGTAAAAACATTTAAAAGTAGCCGTGCCAAACACTTGGATTCACATTTGTGTCAGACAACTCATACCTGAGTCTTGGGCGACAGTTTACCAACCCCTAGTGTTCAGGAATCACATTCATGGATGCTGGATGTTTCTGATAAAATTTGTCGAATATAAAGTGGCCTACTAAATGTTTCTGTTTCCATTAGCAAGCGATTCATGATGTAGAATATAATACTGGGTTGTACTCCTTATCCACCATCTAACAATTTGCTTTCTTGATTTTTACAATTTTTGGCTTAAGACTGATATCAGTATACAACTTTTTTTCTATTCCACTCTTGGCTGGCTAATAGTTACAATTTTTTTTCCTTCTCTGGACTAATCCAATATAATACACTGAGAATTCCTTTATCTAATATCCTTCAAAAATCTATTATTTTTTTCTGAAGGATTGACACTGCAACGTGAATCAGTTCCTTCAACGCCAAGAGAATCTACACCATTTCAAAGTGAATCATCTGGAGAATCTTCCTATGAAGACTTGCATGGGTAGAGCGAACATCTGCATGCGTTGTTTTACTTATTGCTGGTGTTCACTGAAGCTACGTAACACTATCACCCCCATGATTGTCAAATGATCAAGATTATGGGTTATGAACTTTGGCTGCCAATTGAAGATGATGAACAGTGATAATTTTCATACGGAATCAAAATGTGGCGCTGAACTTTGAGAATTATTGCATAAGCTTGTGAAAAGGTGATCTTTATGGAGCAGGGATGAGATATTAGCTTTCCAGCACTAATTTCTTTGACAAAATGTGGCAGCCTTGACCTTGCTGTATATATCTTTGAGATGCATGGTTGTGCTTTTAATATCCAATTCTAATTCCATGCATTCTCTGTATAGAAAGCTATGTAAAATCAAAGGGTCCTCTTATTTGGTAGACATTTTCTTGGCAAATCTTGTGCCATCGTTCTGTTGCCCCTTGAAAATTGTACCCAAAAAAGGAAAAGAAATAATATAAGGTGGTCGGATCTGCAGTCAAGCCTGTTGAGTGGATGTTGGCTGACATTAAACTGTGAAACTGGAGTCGCCATTATATATATATATATATATATATATATATATATATATATATATATATATATATATATATATATATATATATATATATATATATATATATATATATTCTTGATGATTTATGAGGAAATATTTATTCTTATGTTTGGACTGCAAAATGTGATTGAAATATTTATTCTTATATCAAATCCACGATATTTATTGTTTTTGCATCAGAAAATGCAAAATTGAGACCCAGGTTGAGAACACGAATGCATTCAAGTAGAGAAATCTTACGACTTAAGGTGGCTCATTTATTCTGTAATTTAGGTAAAAATGGAAATTGCGATATTGGTATCTTATGTGGAAACCAGTGATTTAAGTAGATAAACGATGATTTTAGATGACAAACAAAGCTACAATCGTGAGCACAATCATAGATTGCAGAAAGTTACGTGTGTCCTATGTTATCATTCAACTATACTCGTCTATACAATAGAAATATAAATGAATAAATAAACACAAAAGACACAAGCATACAATGTAATTTTTATGTAGTTTAAAACTTTTGGTTTTCTATTTTAAAACGTGAATTATTTTTGGTAACATCATTATCTCCTCTTACAGTGATCTATTCTTGCAGCAAATATTAAAAAATAAATAAAGAAAAAAAAGATATAAAGTGTTTTAATAAAAGAGATTATAATTGAAGAACTTTGGTTGCTTTGATTTACTATCTGAAAGTTTTAAAATGTAGCAGTATTCATCCAAGAACTCTTTTAAATAGAATTAAAAGCAGTTCTATCGAATCCTTTTAAAAACCCCTTTTATATAATTTTCTATTCATTATTTAAATTCATTGATTGATCGATTGATTGTTATCATTCAGTCAACCAATTGCTCATTAATCGATTGATATTTTTCTTTTAATCTATTGTTCCATTATAGTTGTTCATAATTTGACTATTGTCAAACCTTTATTTAGATCATCAATAGATTTCCATTTTGGTATCAATTAATTGATTGATATTATCATTTCAAATCGACTAATGATACAGTCAACTGCCCCAATTGACTATAAAGTTTTGTATTTATTTTCATTTTATCTTGAATCAATATCCTCCATTAATGGCCATCGACTTCAAGTAAGTGATCTAATCTAAAATTTATTCAAAATACACTATAGTTTATTCAGAATACAACTTTATGTGTGTTTTTTTTATTTCCTCATCCAACTATTTTAAGATTATTAGTTGACTGCTCTGTTAGTCAACTATCCATTTATAATAGTCAACTAATATAATCACAAAGTCTACCAAACCATAAATTTGTAATTTCAAATTCACTATCTAATGGGTGCAACATATATTTAGACCGCTAGAGGGGGAATAGTGAATAATTAACCTATAATAAAAAACAATTCTTTCTCTAGCTAATCACTCAGTAAGAATACACATATTAATAAATCATTGCAAAATATAAAAGAAGAGAGATACAAAATTTTACTTGGTTCATGATCCTTTTAGATTGCTAGTCCAAGACCTATGCACAATATCATCCATTAGCTCTCTTCTTTGGTGAAGTGTTAAAGGTGAAAAAACCTCTTATATAGCAATTAAGTACAAAATGAAAGAAAGGAGCTTTATACAAAAGTAAATAGACAATAACAAGAGTATTTCGGAGTACGTTGTTGTTCCTTGATATTCAAACCTCTTTTTATAGCCTCCCTTTCAATCTGGTCGTCATATTGATGTGACATTATTCCAATCGCCCAAAAGCCCTTTCGATTGTTCAAATCATGCTAATTCGACTGTCGACTTTATATAAAAACAAGTCTCTTATCATCTGATATGGTTGATGTGACACTCATTTAGTCGCCCGATTATTCGATCAATCTGGATCTTGATTGACTACCTCCGATATGTGCTCCATATGTGCTTCTGGTCACCCTAATGTGCTTTCGGTCACTCATACCACCTAAACTACTCGAATCGTAGACTTTTTCAATAAATCACATTTATAGTTCATAGGTTGCCTAGATACATTCCGTTTGCCTAGAGTTCCAGTCATGTGGAACCCAATTTTGGTCACCTGAAACTCTAAATCAAGTCAACTATGATCGAGCTTGTCAAATTTGAATTCTACCCTCATCCGAATTATATGTCACTCAACTCATCTAAGTAGTATACATTGTGAACACTTTCTCCTAACTTCTCATCCCTCGAATACATCAAGCCCCTCTGGCTTACTCCCTATGCATCCTTCTCGCTCTACTAGAATATTCTTCCACTAAGTTCCTCATACCTTGGATGCACCAAACTCATCGGCTCCCTTCCCATGCCATCCTTTGATAATTTCCTAAGTGGTTAAGAGGGAGATTGTTGTAATCCCAAGTGATGAAGTCATGATGATTTTGATGTATAGTCAACTAAGCTTAAGTTAGGCCTTACTTTTGTGTCTGATGTATGTGTCTAAGTATGCAATAACTTAGGAGAACACATAGGTATCTAATAGTTCAAGGCCCACTAAATTATAAAAAAGGATGATATGGGACACCCAAGGAATTGGAAAGGACAAAAGTATTGGAGAAGCACAACCTTGGTGGAAGATACAAGTATGCGTGAAGGATGATACAAGAAGGGAGTCAATGGGCTCGGGGCATCTAAGGTACGAGAAGCTTGCAAAAGTGTACTTCAATATAGCAAGAAGGACACCCAGAGAGTGAGCTGGAAGGGTTCGGTGCATTTAAGGGATGAGAAACCGAAAGGAAGACTACATAGATAAGCTACGAGTTGAGTTAAGTGAATTGCACTCAAGTTGAGGATAGAAACTCAATTTAGGCGGAATCAATCATAGTCGACTTGAGCCAGAGTTTTAGGAGGGTTGAACTCTGGGTGACCATATGTGATCTGAGAGCCTATGCATATAACGTTATCTATGTTGAACAAGTTTATGATCCAAGGAATTTGCAAATACAAGCCACTGAAAGGGATTCCAAGCAACTAAAAGCATGCAAAGATTATGGATCAAAGCAAGCGAATCAAGATCCAAGAAGATTGCATCTCCAAACACTTGAAATGGGCTTGGGCACCTAGAAAGGTGATCAACAAAGGTGAATCGAAGATGACTTGCTCATGGATAAAGATGGAATCCATGTTGGTTGTCTTCAAGGTGTTCAAAGGTTTTCGGTCACTCAGAATAGTGCCACATCAACTCAATGGTTAGATTGAAGAGAAGGCTTCAAAAGGTCCCCTAAGCTTGAACATAATAGAATACACACTCAAATACTTCTGCAACCTCTGTTCTAATCCTCTTCACTTTCAGCCTTGTACTAAATCATTAAATAAAATATTTCTCCACCTTCAACACCTTATCGAAGAGGAGAAAGATAGTGGATGAGCAAACATTTGCATAGACCTTAGAGGTAGTAACTGTTGGTGCAATCAGCCTAGGTTATGATTGACTAGACTCGAATTTGACTCGAGTGATATTTTGATGTTCGACAAAATGTATGACAATGTGATTGTCATAGGAAAGTCCAAGTCATGGGTACTTAGCATGGATCCAAGTGGGACACTTGACAATGGGAAAGTTCAAGTCATGGGTACTTAACATGGAAAGTCCAAACATGGGTCTTGGCAAGGAAAAGTCTAAGCTTGAGTTTTGACAATTGGAAAGTCCAACATGGGTTGACATGGAAAGTCCAAGCATGGGTCTTAGCAAGGAAAAGTCCAAGCTTGAGTCTTGACAAATGGAAAGTCCAACATGGGTTGGCAAGGAAAGTCCAAGGGTTAATATTGGCGGCGTAAAGTCCAAGCGGTAGTCTTAGAAGTGTAAGCCCAATGTGCCTTGGTAGTATAGATCAGCTTAGCATGACAATAGCCGATGAAAACACCTGAAGGCTAGTATATGGATGAACAAGTCATGGATGACTTGGAGGGATCCGATATGCGTGAGGCTGACGGAGGTGGCTAGAAGGCTTAGGTCTACGCTAAGGGTGGTCTAGCAAGTATGAGGGTATCATACTTGGGGTTAAACCTCATGTTTAAGGTTATCAATCGACTGGGGTTTTGGACCAGTCGATTGGTCAAGTGTTTTGATACTTGATAGTCGATTTGACTCTTGGCAGTCGACTGAGATTATGGCCATCGAACTGATCAGAGTCGACTAGTATTCGATTGCAAGAAATGGCACGACTACTGGCGCAAGATTGAGAAAGTTGATCGATCAGCCATGGATGACGATCGGCTCGTCGGGTTACGAGGAGCGAATGCTCGGTAGTCGACCGTCACCGACTACGACCACGGCAATGATCGTTGGGTAATGGAAATCGACTGTCAGTGTATCCGTTGGAACTTATCCAACGTGGATCGAGTCGTTGTCTCACAACGGCTACAGGAGCAGTCGACTGCTAGGTGGAATCCAGCTCGAGATGAAGCTTTAAAAGGAGCTCGTGAAGAAGGATTTTGGCAAAGTTCTTTGAGGCGATTTGGAGGGGATTTGCTGCTGCAATTCAGACCTTCAAGGCTCTTCTCAAGCAACCAAAAACAAGTACTCAAGTTCACATGTTGTAAAGTTTTCTTTACTTGTATTTGTGTAGTTTACTTGTATTTACTGGGTTTATCATTGTATTAATGTTGTAATCTTTATACGAGGTTTCTCCACCTCCGACTTGTTATTGAGAAGGAGTTTTATTAGTGGTAAGTGCATCACTAGAGCTCGTTGAGCTCAACCTGTGGAGTAAGAACCTTGAGGTTTCGAACCACATTATATCGCATGTCGTGTGCTTGCATTCTTGTCGTGTATTTTCATTATTGTATATTTCACTGCGCATAATAAGTTTTGTAGAGACGAACGCAATCGACTTCCATCGATGCATCCAACGCGCTATTCATCTCCCCTCTAACGGTCACTAACAGTCCCTACAATAACCTTGAGAATGAGCGAACCAAGTAAATTCTTATGTTCTTGTCTCTTTTTATTTATGTTTATGTTCAATTGATATGTATGCCCTTGTTAAAAGATTTGCAAGAGAATAAAAGATTTCTATTTGCATGTATTGTTATTCATCTCTCCACTCTAACAATCCGAATGCTTTTGCTTCATTTACCAACAATTAGTATCAAAGCAAGATTGCTAGAAGAATTAATTGTCATCTAAGCAATTAGATTGGGAGATCAATGGTTGGATCAAATATTCATCTACCAAAATTCGATGGAGACTTCACAATATGAAAAATGAAAATGGAGATATTTTTTGTGCAAATTTTAATATTATCTATCATATATGGTTTCAAGATGGCCAAGGACAATGATGGAGAAGAACTTGAGGAGCACCGCTAGACTAGAAAGTAACGGGATGACTTCACAACAAATGGTAAAGTTGAATATCATTTACTAAACGTGCTACCAATGCAGGAAATTGATAGGATTGGAAACTACTACTTTGTGAAAGAGCTCTAGGAAAAATTCTTTGAGCTCCTTGAAGGAACCTTAGAGGTAAAGTTGGCAAAACGAGATCCAATAAGAAGCCAAATCATCAAGCTCCAATTTAAGAAGGGAGAATCCGTGACACAATTTCATACTAGGTTTAAAAAAATTCTCAACGGGATCAACAACCTTAAAGAGATAATTTCTAATTAAGATGTTTTTAGATACGTGATCAATGTGTTCCCAATGACTCAAGAATGGGTATTGATGGTAGACTCATACTATCTATCAAAAATCTCGAGATGAGTACTTTAAGAGGATTTTTTTCTCAACTATGGAGTTACTTAATCTATACTTGCAAGCTGGAAAGAAGCAAAAATACCAAACCATAACATATCCCTAGCAAATGAACCAAAAGAGACAGAGTCAAATTCTTCGAGGGATAACGATCAACAAGCTTACTTAGTAAGAAAAAAGAAAATATTTTTTTAAAGTTAACAATTTTATAGGAAATAGGCAAACAAATCGCTAAGGAAAAAGAAGAAAAAGGTTAGATATTTCAATTATGACTAAGAGGGGCATATCAACGAAAATTGTCCTAAACTCAAAAAGAGAGGCAAAGGGAAAAGAGAAGGTAAAGAAGACTCCAAACTGAAGGTCACCTTGAGTGACACTAAGATTCAGAGTCTAAGCATATAGCAAGAATGATACTCATGGAAACTCATAGTTATTCAGAAATACATTATTAGAGGAGCAATAGTAAAGGAGAGCATCAACCTATGAGTCTAACACGTTATGTGAGGTATATAATGTACGATAAATTATATGATACAATTAGAATGTTGTCTAGGTCATTGTGTAAACTGAAGAATAAGTTTATTAATTTAAAATATTTTAAAAAATTAACTTTTATAATCTTGTCCAAAAGTATATTTTAAAAACTTAAGGATGAAAATAAAAAAAATAAAGGAACAAATAGAAAATCTTAAATGTACTTTAGAAAAATTTCTATTTGTTCGTATAATCTAATTTATTGTTAAAGAATCAAAGAAATAAATTCAATCGATATGGTTTAGGGTTTAAAGGATAAAATTATCGAAGCGTCTTAGCTCTAGTGGCTAGCATGGAGATATAATGTTACGGGAGGTGCCGGGTTCGAGCCCTCCTCAGCGACAATTGACCAGTAGGTCCTGTTGACTGAGATACTAGGCCTGACCCAGGTAAGCTCTTATCAACTCGTGATACTGTGCCTCCAAAAATCCCTTCGGGGGTTTCTGATGAGGGGCCGCTTCGGCGGTGGGACCAGTCACGTTAAAAAGTTTATCCGCCACAGTTTTATCGAAGCGTCTTAGCTCTAGTGACTAGCGTGGAGATATAATGTTGCGGGAGGTGCCGGGTTCGAGCCATCCTCAGCGACAATTGACCAGTAGATCCTGTTGACTGAGATACTGGGTCGGGCTCAGGTAAACTCTTATCAACTCGTGGTACTGTGCCTCCAAAAATCCCTTCGGGGGTTTCTGATGAGGGGCCACTTCGACGGTGGGGTCAGTCACGTTAAAAAGTTTACCGGCCACAGTTTCAGCCCCCAGGGCAACGACGCGATGGTAACTCACGAGGCTCCCCTCTGCGCTTCCAGGGGTCGATTCCGCCCTGGCTGCGTGCGCTGTGCGGGTGGAGGTGCTCGATGCCCCCCCCGACCCAACGTGGTCGACCCATCTGGTGTAGCATGGGTTCAAACGTGCTCACCATCCACATCCATTTACCGCCTCCCGATGCACCTGACCGATAAGGACTCTAAGTCGGTCAGGACAGAGTCACCATCGTGACTAGTAGGGAAGAGAAAATCGTATCTGATACCTGATGTAAATAAAAAAAAAAAAAGATAAAATTAGATTTTTAGATATTTTAAATTAGGGAAAATATTTAAATTTGTTATTCCTAGTAAATATTTGATAATTCTAGTAGGCATAAATCTATTTTGGGTGTCAAAATCAATTTCAAAATAATATAAAAATTTCAATTAAATATAAAAAATAAATATTTTTAAATGGTTAACTTTATATGCATGTAAAAAAAAATTAAAATATGATATTCCAGATATTCTTATCACTTTTTTATGAAATTTATTTTTCTCTAAAATATATTATGTCTATTGTTTGTGGTCAAATTTTATATTTTTTGGGCATCTAGAAAATTATTAAATAATTTTAAATTCATAATATTCATTTAGGAAAAATGAGAAATAATTTGTCAAGAAAAAACTTTTTTTGTGAAATAATAGAATTTTTTCAAGGTTAAATTTTTCGGCTAAAAATGGTTAAAATTTTAAAAATTTTCAAGGTTTAATTTTTTTTTAATAAATTTTTGAATTATACTAGGTAATTTGGTAAACCTCAATTATTTTCAAAACTATTTTGAAAAAGTTAAAAATAAATTTATTTCTAAAATAATAAACTTCAAAGATCTCTCAAACTCTATATTTTGATATTGTGAGGAGAAATAGTTAAAGATTAAGTTAGGATGTTTTTTTTTTTTGCAAATTTTTAAGGGGGAGTTAATTTCATTTAAATTTATTTCATTTTTCTTAATAATTTTTTAATATTTTTATTCTAATTTAATTTGTGTTGAATACATCAAAAAGGAAAAAATTTATTAATACTCCAAGTGATTAAGGGGAGATCGTTGAATCTCCAAGTAGTGAATGTTGGTGCAAGGGAAACAATTAATCAAATCTTGGTTTTGATAATGACAAAGATTCAAAGTTAAACTATTTTGTTATCTCATGTGCTATGCTAAGTGTGCAAGTATTGTATTAGACTTTACTAAGGTCAACGACACCAGAAGAATCTCTGGACGAGAAACCTCGGTGGTCAACGACGTCAGGAGAATCTCGGGACGAGAAATCTCAGTGGTCGGGTAACACCAGGAGAATCTTGTAAGGAGAAACTGTTAGTATTAGCCCTAAGTGACAATTATGAGATGATTGGTAAGGAAACTTTTGTATCATACTTCATAATAAAGGCAAAGTTTACGGTTATTATAATTCCTTCATTGATGTGTCATTTGAATAAATATAATAATATCCTAGGGTAGTTGGTTCTAATCTATGACATATCAAGTTGGTGACTTGATAATGGAATACTATAGATATATAGAACACTACTCATAACTGTTCCTAGTCAAGTATTAATATACACGAATAATATTAATACATTGAGACTAGCATATAGGTCAACTGATGACTTAATCTCACAAGTCATAGATATAGGATATCAAGTTGATACATGGGTATATATTATAGAATATGTACTGAACTGATCCTCCATGAGAATGTTTCATGGATCATCATATGAGTGTCATAAACATTCTCATAGTGATTATTGGTATGAATATTCCTTAGACCTGAAATCACTACGGTTCCCTACATAAGAAGTTGTATATTTTAGTATCGTCAAACGTCACCTATAACAAGGTGGACTATAAAGTCGATCACTGGGTATGCAATGAATTATGCGAAGGGATGTGAGTGATGTAGATGAGATCTATCCCTTCTATATGCCGGAAGTGATATCTGTGGGCCCCTTGATAAAATAAGACTACTAAAATACATAGTCATGCTCAAATAAATCAATATGAGATATTGAACTCATTTGATTAGGGTAGTCTACTTGGGGATCAAGAAATACAAAGATTGATAAGAGGATGACATGAGCTATGCCTTATTGATCAATCTAGATATCATGGATAGAAGGATTGAGTCATACAAGATAATAGCCACAGAAAGGTGATGTCGGATCTCGACATTCACGTCACTTGGGTAGCAATGATGCATTGTTATTATGGATAGAAGGATTGAGTCATACAAGATACATTGCCAACGTTATGAGAACCTATTAGGTCACACACTAAGAACATATTATTTTGAAGATGAGGTTCATTTTAGTTTGACTAAATGAATCATTAGGCTATTGAATTGGATTCAGTGAGTTAAACTCATTGATTGGGCCGAAACTTGAGTTAGACTCAAGTTGGATTAATTTGAGTTAGACTCAAATCAAATCAATTGAAGAAGATGAAGGGTTATGGATTCATGATGAATTCACCATGCATGATTAATGTAAATTAATCATGCATGGAAGAGGGAAAACTAAAGGTTGGAAGAAACCTCTTATCATGCATGATTAATGTGGATTAATCATGCATTAAAGAGGGAATACAAAAGGATGCAAAAAACCTTTCATATTCATAGGATGAATATAAAAAGGGAATTTAGATCATGATGCTTAGTAGAGATTGCCTTTGTTCTTCTTCTTCATCTTCTTTGCCGAAAATCCTTCTTGGCCTAGACCCCTTGTGTGGTGTTGCTAGTACAACTTTGATTCTCCAAAGTATGTGTTCGTGTGGATACCATAGAGGCACGACCATCCTTATCGCGCTGAGATCCTTCGAAGAAAAGTTGCTGCTGGGATTGTGAAGGGGCTACGCATCAAGGGTAATCTCTCAACTAGATATAGTTGTAAGAACGATTAGTTTTATGTATGCACATGGATCTCTAGAGGGATCTAGTTTTTCCGCTGTATTTTGCGATTGTTTTTCGCACAAGATCCCTACAGAAACCTCGGTGGTCGACTGATGCCAGGAGAATCTCGGATGGAGAAACTTCAGTGATCAAATGATCGAAAGCTAAGCGACAGGTCAGGAGGACTAAAGGTAAGCTTCGAGTCTGGAGCGGTGTTAAGGACACGTCCTCGATAAGAGGATAATCCTAGGCGTCAATCCGACCAAGTCTTCCGGAGGAATGCCGAAGTCGAGATCGAACAGTCAAAAGATTGTCATACTGCATGACATTATGCATCCCTTGTGCTAACCTTGTGTTGCAGGTGTTAGCTTGAATTCTCAAGTATAGCAATCGACTGGAGGCAATAAGTGCTCCTACTCTCCGATCATAACTCTTCGTGCTTCAACGCTACTCCGACCGCGCATCCACCACAATTCATTATCAGTATTTTATTTAATTCATATTTATTACTTGCTAAGAGGAGAGGTAGGTTTGTTACCTCTTCCTCTACATATTCTGTAATTGGTTGTCTCTTACCTCCAACGAGGAAGATACTTTTAGTGTTTTGCCCTTCGGAAGTGATCGAGGATCACAGTGCCTTGGATTAGCAGCCAGTGGATTGTGAACCAAGTAAAATTTCTTGTGTCTTGTGTTCTTACTTTTGTTCGTATTTTTCGCTGTGTACTTTGGTTTTAATCGATGAAAAGAAAAGATTTCCGAACGCTATTCACCTCCCCCTCCTCTAGCGTTTTCTCGATCCAATAATTGGTATTAGAGCGGGGGAGCTCAGATTCGGTGCAACCACCGGTCGAGCATTTTTCTTTTCAATTTTTATTTTATTTTATTTTATTTATCTCCCACACTACTAATCCAAGACCAAGTCTTGGGACATTTTCTTTGTAATTAACATTGCAGGAAAATGGATAAATCAAGGATTCAGGGGGAGAATACAAGTCAAGACTCACAAGGTAAATTAAATTTAAATTGCATATTACTTGTTTCAGGTGCATGGAGAGGAGATACTATAAAAATAAGTATCCTACTCGTAAGACTCGAACGACATAACCAGCGACAAAGGAGAAACCAATGCCAGAAGTCTAGAAGAACAAGGAGCACATCAAATGCTTCGGTTGTGGAAGATTCGATCACTATAATAATCGGTGCCCGGAGAAAAAGAAGGTTAGTAAAATTAATATGTTTGAAAATTTAAGTTTTAGAATACTTGATAATTTAAATAAATTGTACCTTAAAGCTAGCAAATTAGTTGATTATTGTCAATTAGTTAACACAGTTAATAATTCAACTAATAAAAACTTAATTAATTCAGATTTAATTAGTTTAAATAATAATAATATCATGGAAGAAAATGATCAAATTAATCTAACATTTGATAAAATTAACCAAGAGCTTAATCAAATTTTTAATTTAATCAACATAGATCTGTTGGGAGTATGAGGAATACAACCAAAGTCGCATATTGGTAAGACATGGAAAAGATTATGTGCTTATAAGATAAAAAAAGATATCTCCATTTGTATGAGGCCTTTTGGGTAGAGACTAAAAATAAAACTATGAGAGCTTCAGCCCAAAGTGGACAATATCATGTCATTGTGGAGATATGTGAATCTTATAGGCACTAACAATTGGTATTAGAGTCATGGTCCATGTCAAGCCATGAACCTCGAACGAAGGAAATGGAGCTCCCATGTCCAGATCAAGAGAATCAGACACTAGGTAGGAAGTCCAGTTGGGTCGGGAGGACCGAACAATCGGTAAGAAGTCCAATTGGGTCAGAAGGGCTGGACAATTGGTAGGAAGTCCAGTTGGGTCAGGAGGACTAGACAGTTGGCAAGAAGTCCTGGTAGGTTGAGGATTGGACATCAAGCAGAGGAAGTCCTTCGAGGATAGATAAGCTTGAGAGGGCTTAATGTGATCCTTCGTTTGAGGGGGAATTGTTGTGAGTATGAGGAATACAATCAAAGTCGCACATTGGTAAGACATGGAAAAGATCATGTGCTAAGATAAAAAGATATCTCCATTGATATGAGGCCTTTTGGGTAGATTCCAAAAATAAAACCATGAGGGCTTAAGCCCAAAGTAGATAATATCATGTTATTGTGGAGATATGTGAATCTTATAGGCACTAACAAGATCTAGATCAAGTCAAGGACAAAACCAACCTAGGACTTAATCAGAATAATCAAAACCTATATTAGAATAATCAAACCTTAGGACAGAATTATCAAACCCTAGATCTGATTAATCTAGATAATTCTGAATTAAAAAAATTTTATTTTGAAAAATTCAACCATAAAAAATTCAAAATTAAATTTAAAAAATTCCAAATCTAATCTAAAAAATTCTAATAATTCTACTTTTAAAAATTATAATAATCTTATCTTGAAAAATTCTAATAATTCTATTTTTAAAAATTCTAATAATCTTATCTTGAAAATTTTTAATAATTCTACTTTTAAAAATTCTAATAATTTATCTTAAAATTTTTTATTAATAATTCTACTTTTGAAAAGTCTAATAATCTTATCTTAAAAAATTCTAATAATTCTACTTTTAAAAAGTCTAATAATCTTATCTTGAAAAGGTCTAATAATATTATTTTGAAACACGCTAATAATCCTATTAAATATATTATAAATAATTCAAAATCTAACCTAATTAAAAATTAAAAATTAGATAATCAAACCAATAAAATTAGTTATAATAAAGTACCATTTGATTATACACAAATTAATAGTTTAGTAATTAAACCTTCAACTTTTAGAAATTCAACAAATAAATATGTAGACTTGGGTTACAAGTCTAAGTTAACCAAAAATCAAGACCCTAAAATTTGTAAACCTAATTATCAAAGAGTACCTTATAACTATAGAACAAATAAAAGTCTACCTAAGAAACGAACTATTTCATTGAATTGATTGAACATAATATGTTCATGCATACATATCAGTTTAATTAATTGTCATGCTTATTTTTGTCATGTCATACATACTAGTTTTAAATTAACTCTCATAGAATGGTTAGATAGGAAATAGTTAATTAACCTTGACAACTTAGTATCAGGACGCGATGAGATGATAGTACATTAGGAAAATGAAGTCTATGTTGGTGCAATCGGCGTAGGTCACGATTGACTAGACTCGAGTTTGACTCGAGTGATGTTTTGATGTTTAACATGGAAGTTTGACATTGATGTCTGATAATGTTTTGGGAAGATTGTTGGTGCAATCGACCCGGGTTATGATTAACTGGACTCGAGTTTGACTCGAGGGGTTTTTGATGGTTGACTAGGGTTGACCATGTGACATGGAAAGTCCAAGCATGGGTCATGGCAAGGAAAAGTCCAAGCATGGGTCTTGGCATGAGAAGTCCAAGCATGGGTCTTGGCATGGAAAGTCCAGCATGGGTTGACAAGGGAAAGTCCAAGCTTGAGTCTTGGCATTTGAGAAGTCCAAGGGGTTTGATATTAGCGGCGTAAAGTCCAAGCGAGAGTCTTGGCAGCATAAGTCCAATGGTTGGCGGCGTAAAGTCCAAGCGGAGTCTCGGCAGCGTAAGTCCAATATGCCTTGGCGGTGTAGACACCGTTAGCATGATATAGTCGATGGAAGCACCTGAAAGCCAGCGTATGGATGAACAAGTCATGGATGACTTGGAGGGATCCGATAGGTGTGAGGATGACGGAGGTGGCTAGAAGGCTTAGGTCTAGGCTACGGGTGGTCTAGCAAGTATGGGGGCACCATACTTGGGTTAAAACCTCATGTTTGAGGTGTGTCAGTCGACTGGTGACATATAGCAGTCGACTGGTGTGAGTCAACTAGGGTTTGACTGTGGAAAGTGTCCTAGCAGTCGACTGCCAGAGGTGGGCAATCGACTGCTGGAGCCAGCAGTCGACTGATCGTGTGATCAGTCGACTAGTGCTCGATAATTTGGGCACATAATGGAGTCGGACTCGACTGGGGTTAGCAGTCGAGTGGAGGCTCGATTAGTCGACTGATGGCCATGATCAGTCGACTGATGTCCTATTCATTGGATTTTTTTCAGCGTGGATCACACCGTTGTCTCACAACAACAATGTCATCAGTCGACTGATGGTCCCGATCAGTCGACTGATCGGCGATTTCCAACCCAGGTAGCAGCTTTAAATGGAGCTCGTGGAGGAGGAAATCACAACCGGTTCTTGAGCTACTTTGGGGTGATGTGTTGCTGCAAATCAGGGTCTCCAAGGCTATTCTTCAAGCAACCAAAAGCAAGCAATCCAAAGACAATTGTAAAGTGTTTTTCCTTTACTTGTTGTGTATTTCATTTGTATATTTCTTGTATTTATTTCTTACTATTGTAAGATCACTTGTACAAAGTTTCTCCACCTCCTACTTGTGTCGAGAAGGAGTTATTGTGATTAGTAGTGCGTGTTTGCATTGTTAGAGATTTTAGAGCCCGATTCGTGGAGTAGGAATTGTTCGGTTCCGAACCACGTTACATAGTTGTGTTTGCGTGTTTGTCTATTTCATTATTGCTTTATTTCTATTTTTGTTGCGCTAACGAAGATTGTAAAGACAAGCGCGAACGAATTCCATCAACTTATGAGCACGACGCTATTCACCCCCCCCCCACTCTAGCAGTCACCGTTTCCTCTACAATTGGTATCAGAGCCCGGGGCTCTTCTATGGACTAACCGCCAGGAGCAAAGACAAAGACACTAGAGAGTGAAGATGGAGTTGGAAGAACAACTAGGTTGGGACATCAACACACCGGTGCCTTACATCTTATATGGACGAGAAGGCTTCAATTCTTGGAAGAGAAGAATTGAAGATTTTATCATGATGAGAGATTTTGAGGAGTGGTCCATCTTAATGGAAGGATTTGAATATCCAAGATGACCAAAAGGTGGCTTCCTCAAAAAGAAGAGATAGAGTGAGGAGAAACTCCAACAATTCGAGAAAAATAAGAAGGTAATCAAATTTATTTTTATTTAATTCCTAATGACTTCTTGTGTAGCCTAGGTGATTTCATGGATGCCAAGGAGCTTTGGAATGAATTGGCCAAGCTCCATGAAGACCCATCACCGACTCAAGAAGAGAAGGTCGAAGATGAATCCTCATCTTCACAAGTGAGTGAGGATTTGGAAGTTGATAGGGAGTCAACCTCCGAATCGGTGGAAGAAGAAGAAAAAGTGGAAGAAGCCTTCACTTCAAGGATTGAGCGGGAGGAGAGATCATCCACACCGGAGCAATCTCAAGAGGAGCCATCCACCTCCAGGAGAGATGAAGAATCCACTCCGACCACCACAAATACCTTAGGTAACTCAAGAAATTTAGGCTTAAACAAAAATCATATAATTTACTTTGAGTGTAGGGAATACGGACACTATAAGAGCAAGTGCCCAAAAAGATTAAGGAAAGCTCCTCCGACACCTAAAAGTCAAGAAAAGTAAAAAAAAATGCCGGTGTTCCCACTAAGAAAAGCAATGAGCAAGTGATTTTCTTCAAATGCCGACAACTAGGACACTACCGGAGTCAATGCCCGAAGGGGGAGAAGAAGGGGCAAAAGGGAGCATCACAAGTAGAGGGAGCCACTAAGGCAAATCCTAAGGTATATCATTTCAATAATGCTCATTCTTCTAGTTTTAATGTCAAAAAGTATGCTAGAAATAACTTAAGTAATCTTGCAATTATTCATGAAAAGCATGCTAGGAATAACAAATACTTTTGCCTAGGAGCTAAGAATATTCACCTTGAAAATAAGAAGAAATTTGGGACTAATGTCCCTAAAAATAATTTATCTAAAGACAAATCTAGGTCAAATAATTCTAGATCAATTCTACCTAGGGAGACAATTAGAAAGGTACAAGAGCACCTAGGTTTTAACCCCAAATGGACTAGGCATATGCCTAGGAAGAACCATGCCCAAGGATTAAATTAAAATTCTAAAATTGGGCAATTAGAGTTTGAAAATAAAGTCTTGAGGTCAAGGCTTGAGAAACTTGAGAAGACCCTTAGGGTGCGTTTGGTTGGGGGTTTTTGTTGATAACCTTGTTAGGTTATCAATAAAAACCTTGTTTGGTTTAGGTTATAAACAATTACTTGGTAATTGATCATTACCAAGTTATGAACAAAAACCTTTTTAGGGGGAATCGGAAAACCTTAGAGAACCAAGGTTTTTGTTGATTCCCGGGGTTAAGAAAACTTTTTTCCAATATTACCCCAAGCAATATATTAAATGACAATTTGTCAAAACTCAATCGATTTGTCGTCCGTCGTCGGTCGTCGTCGGCCGCGTCGCCGTCCGCCGTCTGCCGCCGCCGTCGCTGCCGCTGTTGTCGCCCGATCCGCCGGTCGCTGCCGTCGCCGTCGCCGCTCGGTCGCCGGCCACCGCCGGGCCATGCGTCGGATTGTTGCCGCCGCCCTCGTCGGCCCGTCATTCGTCGCCGTTCGTCGCGCCCTCTGCCGCCATCATCCGTCGCCCGCCGGCCGCTCGACGTCGCTGCCGCTATCCGCCGCCGTCGCCGTCGCGCCATCCGCCGCCGTCGTCATGCCGTCGCCGCCGCTGATCGCCCGTCGTCGGCCGAAGCGCTTGTCGTCGGTCATCGTCAGTCGGCCGATCGCTGCCATCGTCATTAATATTTCTGTCATTGTTGTCGAATTGATTGAGCAAAGACAAAGAATAATTTAGTAAAATGTTAAACTAAGTTATATATTAAAACCTCCAACCAAACAAGGTTTTTATCTAAGGTTATACTTTATTCCAAGGTTATATTTTATTCTCTGGTAATCACATAACTAAGGTTATGTATGATTACTTGAACCAAATGTACCCTTAAGATTATGTAAAACCAAATAAAAGGGTCAAATAGTCAAAGGTTAGGGTCTAGAAGTCAAAGTCAAAGACCTAGGAACCAAAAACCATTCAAGGGCAAACCTAAGCCTAAGGTGGCTTATCATAATATTTCATTTGATTATGGAACACAAATTAGGTCTAGGAAGACCAAGGTTACTAGGGAAGTCATCCCTAAGGGTAACCAAGGTGTGTGTCTAGTGGCTAGGGTTTCTAAGAAACCTAGGGTGGCCACTAAGAAGGTTACAAGGGGAGTCACCCCTAGGGTTAACCATGACAAGACCCAAATGACCAAGGCTAACAAGCCTAGAAGGGTTATTAGGAAGGTATTTAGGGAGGTTATCCCTAAGGAATACCTAATTAACCCTAGGAGCTCAAATAGGTTTTGGGTTCCTAAGAGCGTGATCGATTCACGCTAGATGGGTTAGGTGTGCCAACTTTAAATGGATGGGTAGTTAATCTAACCATGGTAAAGGTGGCACTTTAGGTAATTTTCAAGGTTATGGATACCTTGAAAATAAATTTGATTTATAATCCTAAAGGATTTTAGGATGTGCCAATATATTTTTGGAATTATGAAAAATTAATTAAATTGACACAATTTAGGTTTAGAGGTCATAGTGTGTTATTTTGGATTTTTGGCACACTAGGGAGAAAAGTGATAATATGACAAAATATACTTAATTATATAAAATGACAACTAATATTGAAATTTAGGTATTCTTATACCTATACTTTTTATTTGTCATGCTTTGTTTGCCATATAACATGTCATGACATCATATTTATTTTTAATCATTTAATATGTCATGATCATGTTTAGGATTAAAGTTTAATGCCATGTGTTTTTAGATTATATCATATGCCATGACATCATGATCATTGGTCATGCTTAATTATGCTATCATTTATACCATGATCATACTTCATGCATTTAATTTGATTAAAAATGATTCAAGGACAATGACATGACTTGAAGTCCCATTTATAAGGGAATCAAGTAGAGTTGCCTTAGAAAATGCATGAGGCCTTAGGTTAGGATAACCAAAACTCACATCTCATATTAAATTGACATGTATGTGTATTTATACACCCTAGATACATGTGAGATGCTAGGATATGAGTTAAGTTCAAGGTGCATAGTTTTTGCATCTAGATGAACTAAAACTCATCTTTAACTAAAGGTGGATCATTGGGAAAGCTTATGTACAAGTCATGTACATTGAGCCTAAGGAATATGATCCAAAATAAGGTTTTCAAAATCATTTTAAAATCAATTTAGAAAACTTTGGTGAAGTCTATCTTTTGATAACAATCACCATTGATGAAGTTGATACAAAGTGAGCTAAAACATTGAAGTTTTTCTTCACTTTTGAATTTTGTATCAATTTTGATATTTTATGAGTAAAATATTTTTCTATCATTTTTCACTCATTGTATTGGTCATAAGTATTATACGTATGAATTTTCATAATTTTTTGATATACATATAATTATTTATGAATTTTCAAAATCTCTTTCTGATAATTGAAAATCGGATTTTTCAGTTATCAGTCGACTGCTCTTGGTGGCAGTCGACTGATGTGCAAGGCAGTCGACTAATTTCTGAAGGACTCAACTGTCAGACTGATTTCGGGAAAAACAAGGTTGTTTAGCCCATTTTCAGCCATGGTAAATTTCCCTAACCACTCCTAACCCTAGGATATGCTTTGGGAAGCATTATAAAGGGAGAAAATTCATTGGATATGGATTAGGAGAGGTTTTAGGATGATGTATCAAATTTAAGGTGTGGAGAGTTCATGTTTGAACTTTGAACCTTATTTTTTATGGTTTAGACTTTTTATTGGCTTAGGGACTTCCC
Organism: Wurfbainia villosa; assembly: GCA_025175895.1. Taxonomy (NCBI): domain Eukaryota; kingdom Viridiplantae; phylum Streptophyta; class Magnoliopsida; order Zingiberales; family Zingiberaceae; genus Wurfbainia; species Wurfbainia villosa. The sequence continues at coordinate 7,660,215 of CM046005.1, forward strand.
AAGGACATTGTTGGTGCAATGGTCAAGAGGGAGCAAGTCTTTAGGGGGAGGTATTCATCATGGGATGATGGATGATATTTTTCCTCATGAGGAGGAAAATGGAATTAGGAGATACCCAATTTGGAAATTGAGAGAGTGTATAGAATTGCCTTTCTTGAGTGATATGAGACTTTCACTAGGAAGATGTTAGACATCCTAGGTATTTTTGGACCAAGAGGGAGATTGTAAGATCTCATTGGATATGAGGCATTGACCTCCTTGGAGAGTAAACCTTTTTTATGTTAGTCAAAAAGGGGGAGAATATTTTGGGGAAGAATGTTATGAAGAGTGTTATCAATTGATGTTATCAATTGTCAATTTGGAGAATTGGGGAGAAAGTGAAATTACCAATTTGGGATAATTGGTAAGGGAATTTGAGTTAGTGTTCTAACTCAAAGGTATGTGTTTTTGTCAAACATCAAAAAGGGAAAGATTGTTGGTGTAATCGGCCCAGGTCACGATTGACTGGACTCGAGTTTGACTCGAGTGATGTTTTGATGTTTAACATGGAAGTTTGACATTGATGTCTGATAATGTTTTTGGGAGATTATTGGTTTTTTTTTGAGCAATCGACCCGGGTTATGATTAACCGGGCTCGAGTTTGACTCAAGGGGTTTTTGATGGTTTATTAGGGTTGACCATGTGACATGGAAAGTCCAAGCATGGGTCTTGGCAAGGAAAAGTCTAAGCATGGGTCTTGGCATGGGAAGTCCAAGCATGAATCTTGGCATGGAAAGTCTAACATGGGTTGGCAAGGGAAAGTCCAAGCTTGAGTCTTGGCATTTGAGAAGTCCAAGGGATTTGATATTAGCGGCGTAAAGTCCAAGCGAGAGTCTTGGCAGCATAAGTCCAATGGTTGGCGGCGTAAAGTCCAAGCAGAGTCTTGGCAGCGTAAGTCCAATATGCCTTGGCGGTGTAGACACCGTTAGCATGACATAGCCGATGGAAGCACCTGAAGGCTAGCGTATGGATGAACAAGTTATGGATGACTTGGAGGGATCCGATAGGCGCGAGACTGACGGAGGTGGCTAAAAGGCTTAGGTCTAGGCTACGGGTGGTTTAGCAAGTATGGGGGCACCATACTTGGATTAAAACCTCATGTTTAAGGTGTGTCAGTCGACTGGTGTCATATGACAGTCGACTTGTCACGCCCCGAGGGAGTCTCCGCCAGACGAAAATCCGGCAGCACCTCCCCTGTACGGGTGACAATACCAATTTTTATACAAGGCCTACATGGCCACTATACATCGGTCAACACGACCGGAATCATACCACATCACACGCAGATAATAATAAGGCCTCAGGCCAACAAATCTAGGTAAACAAAAGTCTACTCTAACTAGACTTACCCCTTCTGCCATCTGGGCAGGAATACTCAATCGAAATCCAATCGAAATAAAAATCCGATCAAAGGTCCCTAAGGACATACCAAAACATCCACAGGTACAAATATCCAACTCCAGTCCTAAACATATATTCTAATCCAAATACCCAAAAACCGTAAACACAAATAACAAAATACACTTCCACGACGAGGGGGTTTGGCAGCTGGACTCTCCTGACAGCTCCATCCTGAAATAGATATAAAACCACGGGGTAAGTTCAAAGAACTTAGCGGATACTAGTCGATATGAATAGTAAGAAATAGCTAACAATACTAATCATGCCAGTACAGTCTCATATATATGGTAAGCAAGAAATAAATGCAAAAGGACTGTACTCACCTGAGTCTCCTACCCTGATATAGGAGCATGTGCCCTACTATAAGAGATAAAGTCATCACCATATAAGAATATGAATCCTGTATGCATGTCAATCATATGCAACATCCAAGGCATCAATACAATAATGCAGCAAACACAATACAAATGCAATCCGTGTAAAATGCATGCCGTGCCAATGACATGGTCACCCACGGCGCCTTGATCGGCCTACCTGCGCAATGGTGAAGCCCAAGTGGGTAGGGCTATGACAAGCAGTGTGCACTCTGCCATCACTTTGCTCTGGTGGCCAGAGTGGGACGAGGATCTTTGTCGGAGTACACCTATCCTCCTGCCCCAAACATAGTGGGGGAGCCAAGCTCTCATCTCCCGGTGTCATAGACCAGAGGAGGGATCACCCCACTTCTGCCGCCTCTGTCGCTACCCATGGCGGTCAGTGAACTGTGACAGAGCACACACCCTCCCGATGTACCACTAACCCCATGAGTGGCGGGGTGTGCGAGCCATGTAATGTCTGCGGGCTCAACAATAATGGAACCCGTCCGGCCCGGTATGCAATCATGCAAGATGGTGCATGATACTAAAGCATGTAAATCCTACTCAAATACCTATCCGAATAATATGTACAATCAATATGTACATATCCATAATCAAATACTATGATCCAAGTCAAGCGAGGAGATATAATCAAATCCTATCACAATGCATGTATCAAGTAGGCAAAGCATACTAGGCATATAAACATGAAAAATATTGCATGCTATCCTAACTAACATATCAACTTGACTATATCTAAAAGATAAGTCAAAGTACCCGCCTGCTATAATGATCGTGAAAACAACGAAACCGTCACGACCGTGGACCTGCCTCGTAATCGAAACCTGCATATAGCATAACTATAGTTAAGCACCAAAAAGCAATTCAACAACGAATCGAATACTTAATCGATTTCCTTTATAACCCAATTAACCCAAATAAACTTCCAATTTCACTAATTTATTCAACCCTTACACAGTCGACCAAAACCACTCAAATAGAACACCTCGATACACCCAATCTAGGGCTCTAACAATATCAAAATCACAACCCTTACACAACTCGCCCAGGTCTTCTTTACTCACCCGATCATCTTACCCTCACGATCGGCCTGATCGACCAACCTCAACTCACAAAATCCCAATTCTACATTAGAAACCACATAATCTAGTAATTACTGCTAAAAGACAGATAATCGAACAAGCTTACCAGTCGTTGGACTCCACCAGCAGCCACTTTCCTTTGTCCCAATTCCTCGATTCACTGCTCGAGACCCCTTGCTCTGGCGCCCAATGGCAAAGATCACAACCTCCGGTCAAACCCGCTGCAACCGCTGCCTAGCCGCCGCCAGCACCATCTGCTCCGGCAGAACCCCCGGCCCCTGCTCTGAACCAGGTGTAGACGCCGCCGACGAACCATCTGATGAGAAGAAATCGCGAGCGAGGCTGCGGCGTCGTAGCGTGGGGCTCGAAGCGGCAGCGGCGGCTGAGCACCGGAAAGCGGCGGGGCCAGCGAGCTCGCGTCGCGTCGAGGTGGCGATGCTCGCGGAGAGCAAACAAGCTGCGGTACATGGGCGCGTCGGCTCGAGAAAGCGTCGCCAAAGAAGGAAGAACAGCGACGAGCGCGAGCGTCGAGTAGCGGCGCGTCATAGCGTTAACGATCGAGGCGAGCTCGAGCTTAAGCGAAATCAGCGGCGGAGAGGGGTGCAGCGGAAAGAGAAAGAAGTGGGATGCAGGCATAGGAAAGGCGGCGGCCTTTCGTTTGGTGTGGCGCGTCGGTACGCTTCTTTGCGAGGAGAATTTCACCGGAAGCGTCGCGAGGAGGAGAATTCGGCCATAGCGGGAAAGAAATGGGAAAAACCGAAAACCTAGGTTTTAGGTTAATAAAATTTATTAACCCTCCAAAATTGATATTTCACATAGGCCCTTCAAAATCTATTTATTTTATCCCCGTAAATATATCGTACAAGCCTCATTTAATTCCAGAAAAATTCTGAAAAAATTCCTAAAATTCCCTAAAAATCCGAAAAATTTCCAGGATTATTTCCTTAATTATTTGGTCATTTAATTTACTATTTTACATTTTCGATGTTAACATTCTCCCCCACTAATAAAAATTTGGTCCCCAAATTTCCTACTCAAATGCTTAACGAGTAAGAGATACCACAAGTACTGAAAATATATTTCACGTACCTTAAATAAACAAATGGGGGGTATTGAGCTCTGATCTTATCCTCGAGCTCCCAAGTAGCTTCCTCATCGGTGTGGTGACTCCACCCGACCTTGACAATCGCCTGACCTTGTTCATGGCTATCGTTCCTTGTGATCCAGAATCCGTACCGGAACCTCTGCATAAGTAGTATCAGGTTGAATGGAACCTGACACATCTGATAGAATATGTGTAGAGTCTGGCACATACTTCCTCAGCATAAACACATAGAATATATCGTGAATACTCGTCAAAGATGGTGGTAGCGCTAGACGATAAGCAACTGCTCCGATCCTCTCCAAAATCTCAAACGGACCAATATATCTAGGAGCTAGCTTACCACGAGTCAAACCTCTTCACCCCTTTAGTGGGTGAAACTTCGCGAGAATACATGATCACCAATAGAGAACTCGGAGGTCTCGTCTCGATCCGTATAACTCTTCAGCGATCCTGCGCCTCTGTCATCCTGCGTCGATAGTATGCGGACCAGCCTATCTCATACTGAGCTCTATGGATCCTAGCAACTGGTCCTCCCAGTTGCCCCCGAAATCCATTACACAGGACCTTAGCAAGTCCTCTAGTGTCTAAATGGCCCGCTCAGACTGTCCATCTGCCTGCGGATGGAATACAATACTAAAACGAAACTGTGTGCCTAACGCCTACTGCAGACTCTGCCAGAACCGAGACGTGAACCGAAGATCTTTATCTCAAAGGAACACCATGAAATCTGATGATATCCCGACAATATAACTCTATCAAACGATCCAAAGAGTCGGTCTTCCGAATCGCTAAGAAGTGCGCGGATTTGGTTAGTCGGTCAACGACTACCCAAATCGCATCATGGCCTTGATGTGACCTAGGCAAACCCACCTCACAATCCATAATAATATGCTTCCAATTCCATTCCGGAATCGGAATTTCCTGAAGCATCTGTTCCTTAAACTAATGCAACTCCGGAAACCATTATCCTCCTCGAAGTCAGAGATGGTAGTCCATCTACCATCCAAGATCCACTCCACCACACACTCTGTAAGTGCATGGGAGGCTATCGCGACCAAACTTCCTTGTTACAACCATTCGTGTTCCAGCTACTCTATAGTAGCTATCCAGTAGCTAGCCAAAACTCCATGAGCATTTCTGCTCATCTCTACAAAACAACATAACAACTCCTACTAGGTCCACGTCATATATATATATGACAACCCATCTCGTAGTTCCTCATTTGACGTAACCATGGGATACGTCTCAATCAACTAAAACAGAAACGCTCCATTCTCTGAAACATTGCATCCGCATACAATACCCTTCCTTCCACCCGAGAATGATCAAACAACTCTGGTGTAAAAGTCAACCATCGTCTGAGCCCTGAAACTAGTTTCACAAGCTTCAGACTAAATAAATTCCATTACCCGTCAGCGGTGTAGTACCACTAGAGCATCCTATCCATATCTATGGTAATAATAAATCAAATCAATACCAGAAAATCATCATCTACGGTGGCCGAGTGCTCAACTCCAACTGCCACCATCATAAATGATCCAATCGTGTCCAGAATACACGATTTCCTAAATCCCTGGACGACTAAGTCGTCATAAGTCAAACAAGATAATCAAACCTCGTACAATTCATACCAAGTATGAAATTGTCATCACTATACACCTGCATCCTCTTTACTCTAGGCTGATGATATATCAATCATCCCTATAACTTTGATAATTGTATGACACCCTGTCACTACAATATCAACACACCAATCATAAATCAATCCTAGAGTATACACAGGTGTCCTATAGCTGATCTAAATAGATCCTCAATCCACCATGAAGGATAATCATTTCCTTCTACCACTACCACATTCCATCATCGAAAATCGTTGTATAACCTCAAAGGTCCATCTCTCTTTGAACAATGAGTTCCAGAGCTTCTCAAGAATTAAAATACTGGGACAAATAAATATCCCATCCCACACGTCCTATAATATGGTAAAATGATCTTTCATCGTCTTAACCATTGTAAGTATATACGCCTAATCCATAACCAAATCACTATTAGTAGGGACTGTTATTCTCCGAGGGTTTACTCCTTGTCCTCCTAATGGGTGGCTAGCGGGTCTAACCCTAGCCTCCTAATTCGACATCAGTCGGCACCTCTAAAGAATCCGTACCTCTGAAATCATCATTTGATTCCTCGAGATCAATACGTCGTCGAACTCGTCCACGACCATGAGTAGGAACAATTTCACTAAATCACTACTCTTCCTAACCATTAAAGTACAGTAACCACTAAAGACAACATTTTTCCTATAGCTCAGAGATATCCTTCAGCTCGCCTGGTCCCAAAACCTGAGAACTCCCAAAAATCCAAGGAAAATAAAATCCTCGAAACACAATACCCGCAAACCAAAATCAAGAAACCAATAAATTGTCACGCACCCGGGGCATATCCACTATCCAAATGACAAGGAGCCCTTAGTGACAATATCGAATCCATGGTCCAAATCTGTAAAAACCTCAAATAATTATAGAAATATAAGTATTTCAATAATCGCATGCATGCACGACTAAACATATATCAATCAAAGTAAAATAGTTTTATGACCCCAAATCCAATCATGACTAAAAATCCAAAGTGCATAAATAAAATGCAATACCAATAAGTAAACAAAGCGGCATCTCGACGATGCAAAGGGGACAAGCACGACAATGAACTCTCGAGCGACTCAAGGTAGGTCAACATGACACGCCCTCCATCGCTAACCTAGAGGATAAATGAGGAGGATAAGTACAACCACTCTGGATGTATAGACAATAGTGCATAATCATAATGCACATAATGGAAGTCACAGGAACAAGCTAGAGTAACCCAACCTCAAAGTACCAATATCACCGCAACTAACCTAATCAATGCAGATAATAAATATACCGCAACATACACAACCATCGCAACAAGCAGCAAGGCACATCCGTATACCACGATAAAGTCTCGGGCTCTCGCACAAAAAGGAAACTATCTATGAGCTACCGCTAACGTAACCCATGAGCCAACAATCAATAGCATGGTCTACGCAACTAACTATATGCTACCACGAATGAGACTCGTGGATAGAGCCGTATATAAATATCTAATTATTGATCAGACGCTCCGGCGCACTACCACCAATAGGTCGCGTGAGCAATGATTATCCTAGGTTGTTAAGCCTAGGTTATCCAATACATTCTGCATAAATCGACTTTCCAAGTCGATAAAGATCACCGCTCTACAATTAAACTCATTGAGGCTGGTTTGCGGGGTTTCAACACCTCTAATATAAAATGTTTACCAAAGTCGAAAGATCATCGACTTATAAATAAATAAGTCGAGATGGTTAAATCTAGCGTTCAACCCTTCTAACATGATCGGTTATCAAGGTCGATCAAAATCATAAATCCACTAATAATCACGAGACGATTAATCATAGGGTTCGCCCCAACTAACAGAAATGCCTATCAAGGCCAATAAGGACCACAAGTCTACTATCAAGCCCTTCAAGAGGGTTAATCCCAAATTATATCGTCCTACTACCAATCATGCATGCTACAACATGCTACCACACAGATCTCGTGGTTACTTAACTCAGAAAGTAGCTATCTAGCTACATGCGTCATACGAATCCGATTATCACCAACGAATAACGCAAGAATATATCTTGCAGTAGGTCATCTCAACCATGCATGAGAGACCACATGTATACAAAGCACCTACCTATAGAGAGACTCTACTGCAGACTCTCTCTCTCAACCAAGAATGGGAGATATAGTAAGGATTAATCGCATCCTAATCATTCGACCTCCGATCACCATATCACAGAAACAGTAAATGGGTAATCACATACCAATATGCACATCCGGTTATTATGCCTAGGGTTCCAACACCTAGGGTTCTACTAATATTGTTTCATTCCTGAAATCCGCTCCTACCGAATAACCTTATCTAAGTTATTCTATCTCTACCAGTCTTAATTATGGTATTCACCACAAAACACATAACATGTAACACGCTGTCTAATAAACGACAGCATAGTCATACCAATGGCAATCAATAGCCGAAATTAATTTAGGTATAGCTAAAGGGTCATGCCAGACAAGGTCAAGGCAATACTAAATAAAGCATCAGATGCTTATATATACTCTAAACTACATAAACTGTAATCATGTCATCATGCCTTCTACGAATTTATTCATCTTATTCATATTATTCAACTAGTCTAATAATCCTAATACTAGTCAAATCCTAAGTGGTAAACATCTACCGATAATATCTAATCATTTATATCACAATGATAACTAGCTACGTATAGCAGTTAATAACCATATGCTAACGATAAACCAGCAACCTAAAAATCTAACAGTCTAACAGATATCAAGTTAAAGCAATACTAGATAAAACATGATATCACCGCATAACCAATATAAATATGTACTAAATCTAGGAAATTTTCTAGAATTTATTTACGTTAGTGTTCGAGATGTCCTGCACGCTTAAATCCCCATATCCTCATAATAATACCTCAATTTCCAAACATAAAAATCGCTTAAACTGCATAACTCCTAAAAATACCCGCTTAACCTACCAAACTTGGCGAACTCCATAAACCCAAAGACCCTAAGGAACTGAAACCTACGCTCGATACTAAATAAATTGTCACGCCCGAGGAGTCTCCATGCATTTAAAAATCCGGCAAAGACTCCTGACGGTGACAATACCAATTTTTATACAAGGCCTACACGGCCACTATACATCGGTCAACACGACCGGAATCATACCACATCACACGCAGATAATAATAAGGCCTCAGGCCAACAAATCTAGGTAAACAAAAGTCTACTCTAACTAGACTTACCCCTTCTGCCATCTGGGCAGGAATACTCAACCGAAATCCACTCAAATAAAATCCGATCAAAGGTCCCTAAGGACATACCAAAACATCCACAGTACAAATATCCAACTCCGGTCCTAAACATATATTCTAATCCAAATACCCAAAAACCGTAAACACAAATAACAAAATACACGACGAGGGTTTGGCATGGACTCTCCCGAGCTCCATCCCGAAATAGATATAAAACTACGGGTAAGTTCAAAGAACTTAGCGGATACTAGTCGATATGAATAGTAAGAAATAGCTAACAATACTAATCATGCCAAGACAGCCTCATATATATGGTAAGCAAGAAATAAATGCAAAAGGATCAGACTCACCGAGTCTCCTACCCCGATATAGGAGCATGTGCCCTACTATAAGAGATAAAGTCATCACCATATAAGAATATGAACTCAGATGCATGTCAATCATATGCAACATCCAAGGCATCAATACAATAATGCAAAGAACACAATACAAATGCAATCCGCAAAATGCATGCCGTGCCAATGACATGGTCACCCCGACGCTACAACCACCACACGCAATGGTGAAGCCGAGTGGGTAGGGCTATGACAACTGCACTCGCCATCATCGCTTCCCGAGTGACCGAGTGGACAGGATGTCGCCGAGTACACCTATCCTCCCGCCCCAAACATAGTGGGGAGCCAAGCTCATCTCCTGTCATAGACCAGAGGAGGGATCCTCGCCGCTACCACGCTGCCGTCGCTACCCATGAGCGGTCCAATGGAGCTCGACAGAGCAACTGACACACCTCCCGATGTACCACTAACCCATGAGTGGCAGGTGTGTGCATGTAATCGTCGGGCTCAACAATAATGGAACCCGTCTACCAAAGATGCAATCATGCAAGATGGTGCATGATACTAAAGCATGTAAATCCTACTCAAAATACCTATCCGAATAATATGTACAATCAATATGTACATATCCATAATCCAAATACTATGATCCAAGTCAAACAGGGAGATATAATCAAATCCTATCACAATGCATGTATCAAGTAGGCACCAAAAGCATACTAGGCATATAAACATGAAAAATATTGCATGCTATCCTAACTAACATATCAACTTGACTATATCTAAAAGATAAGTCAAAGTACCCGCCTGCTATAATGATCGTGAAAACAACGAAACCGTCACGACCGTGGACCTGCCTCGTAATCGAAACCTGCATATAGCATAACTATAGTTAAGCACCAAAAAGCAATTCAACAACGAATCGAATACTTAATCGATTTCCTTTATAACCCAATTAACCCAAATAAACTTCCAATTTCACTAATTTATTCATGATCGACCAAAACCACTCAAATAGAACACCTCGATACACCCAATCTAGGGCTCTAACAATATCAAAATCACAACCCTTACACAACTCGCCCAGGTCTTCTTTACTCACCCCAGTCGGCATCTTACCCTCACAGTCGGCACAATCGACCAACCTCAACTCACAAAATCCCAATTCTACATTAGAAACCACATAATCTAGTAATTACTGCTAAAAGACAGATAATCGAACAAGCTTACCAGTCGTTGGACTCCACCAGCAGCCACTTTCCTTTGTCCCAATTCCTCGATTCATCGCCGAGACCCTTGCTCGCGCCCAATGGCAAAGATCACAACCTCCGGTCAAACCAATCACGCGCCGGCACCAAGACTACTCGGCGGCAGAACCCCCGGCCCCCTGCTCTGAACCAGGTGTAGACGCCGCCGACGAACCATACAGTGAGGAAGAAATCGCGAGAGCAGGGCACTGCGGCGTCGGCGCGTGGGGCTCGGGCGAGCGGCAGCGGCCTGGGCACCGGGAAGGCGGCGGTGGGCCAGCGATCTCGCGTCGCGTCGGCAGCGAGCTCGCGAACGCAAACAAGCTGCGGCATGGGACGGCGTCGGCTCGAGGAAAGGCGTCGCCGAAGGGAAGAGGCGCCGGCGCGGGGCGTCGGGCGCGGCGGCGTCGCAAGCGTTGGCCTGATCGAGGACGAGCTCGAGCTTAGCGAAATCAACGGCGGAGAGGGGGTGCACGCGGGGGAAAGAAAGAAGTGGCGGTCTGGGCATAGGAAAGGGCGGCGACGACGCTCGTTTGGTGTGGGCAGCGTCGGGCTGCTTGCTGCGGCGAGGAGAATTTCACCGGAAACCGTCGCGAGGAGGAGGGGGTCAGCCGCAACGGGAAAAGAAATGGGAAAAACCGAAAACCTAGGTTTTAGGTTAATAAAATTTATTAACCCTCCAAAATTGATATTTCACATAGGCCCTTCAAAAATCTATTTATTTTATCCCCGTAAATATATCGTACAAGCCTCATTTAATTCCAGAAAAATTCTGAAAAAATTCCTAAAATTCCCTAAAAATCCCGAAAAATTTCCAGGATTTTTTCCTTAATTATTTGGTCATTTAATTTACTATTTTACATTTTCCAGTATTTAACACGACTGGTGTGAGTTAACTAGGGTTTGACTGCGGGAAGTGTCCTAGCGATCATCGCGAGGTGGGCGATCATTCTTTGGAGCCGATCGATCGTGATCGTGATCCCGATCGGTGCTCGATAATTTGGGCACAGAATGGAGTCGGACTTGACTGCTGGGGTTAGAAGTCGAGTGGAGGCTCAATCAGTCGACTGATGTTTTATCCGTTGTATTTTTTCAGCGTGGATCACACCGTTGTCTCACAACAACAGTGTCATCAGTCGACTGATGGTCCTGATCAGTCGACTGATCGGCGATTTCGAGCCCAGGCAGTAGCTTTAAATGGAGCTCGTGGAGGAGAAAATCACAACCGGTTCTTGAGCTACTTTGGGGCGATTTGTTACTGCAAATCAGGGTCTCCAAGGCTATTCTTCAAGCAACCAAAAGCAAACAATCCAAAGGTAATTGTAAAGTGTTTTTCCTTTACTTGTTGTGTATTTCATTTGTATATTGCTTGTATTTATTTCTTACTGTTGTAAGATCACTTGTACGAGGTTTCTCCACCTCCGACTTGTGTCGAGAAGGAGTTATTGTGATTAGTAGTGTGTGTTTGCATTGTTAGGGCTTTTAGAGCCCGATCCATGGAGTAGGAACCGTTCGGTTCCGAACCACATTACATAGTTGTGTTTGCATGTTTGTCTATTTCATTAGTGCTTTATTTCTATTTCCACTGCGCTAACGAAGATTGTAGAGACAAGCGCGAATGAATTCCATCAACTTATGAGCACGACGCTATTCACCCCCCCCTCTAGCGGTCACTGTTTCCTCTACAGTCTCGTGTATCCGAGTTAGATAAGGAGTATCTAGCTTGGTGCACTTGGCTAAGTGGAACTAACTAAAGCTACCTCACCACATCCTAATTAAACTAGTTAGACTAAGATTTGATCCAAAGTGAATTAAGTGTACAATTTCTTAAGATTGACTTTGTCTGAGGAAATGGTCGTTGTTCCGATTAAAGAAGTCCTCTATGTCTCACCACGACCTGGAAGCCCTCTTTTTAAATGTTCACTTAACTAACTAAAGGTTAAATTCGAATCTAACCCAAGGTTAATTATGTTTCAAATCATTAAAATTAACTAAGTAAAATTAAATTCATCTCACAACACCTATAAGGATAACTTGGTTGATCATGTAGATAGGTGAGATGGTAAGGACAACAAATTGAAAATAGTTTTGAAAACGATTTCAAAATTTATATATTTATAAATAGATTCTTAAAACTATTTTTATTGGTTGCCATGATTGTCGTGTGTAGTTATACGTAGTATTTAAAATAACTATGCTTTTTAAAATGATGGTTAGTTGACCAATACTGAACTTCTAGATCCCTAGGTCAACTTTAGGCACCTAAAGCCTCTGGACACTTAGGTGAGCCTTCCTCGTGGCCAACAAGGATGTCCTAAGCATTTGTCAGACAAAGGCGGAGACCCTCTAGATAAGCCTTCCTTGTGGCTAACAAGGATGTCAGGATAAGGGGGAGGTTCGAATTGGATAATCATTATTTTTAGAAGTTGTCAAAATATTATTATTATTATTTTTTAAAAATCTTTCTCAAAATTCTATAACAATGTTAAAGTTTGGATGGTGACATCCTAACCTAGGATATACATTGTTGGTGCAGGATCTAGAAACCTAAGCTCATAAATGTTAAAGGGGGTTGAATATGTTAAGTCAAATTGATTAGAATGTTTTAAAATTCTATTTTTAGTAAACATAAAGGAATCATGCTTGAAAATATTGTTCAAATGTTAACCTTAAAAATCCACCCCTTATAAAGTTATGTTTGATATATGGTAAAGGGGGAGAGAGGTTAAAGTTAAGAGGTTAACTATTTTTTTTTTCAAAAAGTATTTGTTTTTCAAAAATCACCTTGAGTTAAGGTGGAGGTTTTGAAAAATGCTTGTTTAATGATTATTTCTTATTTTCTCTTAACTTTGAATTGGTTTGTCATAGATCAAAAAGGAGCAAATTGTTGGTGCATGGGCACCAGTTAATCGAACCTTGGTTTTGATAATGGGAAATACTCAAAGTTAAGCTATTTTGTTATCTCATGTGTTATGCTAAGTGTACAGGTATTATATTAGATTTTGCTAAGGTCAACGACACTAGGAGAATCTCCGAACGAGAAAACTCGGTAGTCGGGTGACACCAGGAGAATCTCGGAAGGAGAAATCTCGGTGGTTGGGTGATGCCAGGAGAATCTCGGAAGGAGAAACCTCGGTGATCAAGTGATCGAAAGCTAAGAGACAAGTCAGGAGGACCAAAGGTAAGCTCTGGGTGTGGAGCGGTGGTAAGGACGCATCCTCGGTAAGAGGACGATCCGACCAAGGCTTCCGGAGGAATGCCAAAGTCAAGATCGGACAGTCAAAGGACTGTCACACTGCATGACATTATGCATCTCTTGTGCTAACCTTGTGTTGTAGGTGTCAGGTTGAATTCTCAAGTGTAGCAGTTGACTGGAGGTTTTAGCAGTCAACTAGAGGCAGTCGACTGCAAAAAGGATCGGTTGACTAATGTGTTGGTGCAGTAAGCACCTAAGTCAAACCTGAGTTTTGATTATAACAAACGATACAAAGTTAAGCTCATGTCGTTATCTCACAAGCTGAACCGAGTATGCAGAAAATTGCTATAGCTGGAGCTGAAGGCTAGCGACACCCGGAGGAAGCCGCGGTGGTCGGGCGACACTCGAGTGACTTCGGAGGGAGCCGAAGGAATCGAGTGGAAGGCCGGAAGCAAATGCGACACAGTAAGTATCGAGGTAAGCTCGTGTGTGCGAGTGTAAGTGAGGTCGTATCCTCTTTACGGGGATGATCTTAAGCGTAGATCCGACCAAAGACATCCTATAGATGGTCTAGGTCAAGATCGGACGGTCAACGACCGTCGGAACTATGTTTTTGTTGAGCTAACTTTGACTTGCAGAAAGCATCGATCACCGCCACTTGAGGACTCATTGCCGCCAATCGATCCGACCGGAGGAGTCACTGATCGTGATGTTGCCATCGATCGATCGATGATGGCCATCGTCCGATCGATGGTCAAAGGATCAGCTTCGAGGAGTCAAGGCTTATCACCAAATTTCAAGGGGAGTGGTGCTCAAATATGATTGGCTAGGGTTCCTCTCGAAAAGGGGCTCAAAGGCTATAAAAGGAGGTCCTAACCTAGGATTTCTTCATCAATTCTAAGTGCTAAAAAGCCTCCGCAACGCTGTGACTCTCCGACGACTCTACAACAACGAAGTGCTGCCAACAACCCTAGCTTAAGTTCCTTTTTTAGTTGTTGGTATAATCTTTCTTTGTTATTGCTTTCAATATTTCAATTCTTGTTAATCAAGGTTTTCTATCGTTGCATTTTACTTAAAAGAAGAGAGGGTTTGTCTCTCTATCTTTCTTGCTTCGAAGGTTTTTGTAATCGTCAAACTCCTACCTCCAACGAGGAGGAGTGTTTTAGTGAATTGCCCTCCGTACACGGTCTAGGACCGTTAGAGCCTTGGAGTAGTAGCCGAAGGATATGAACCAAGTAAAAAAAATATCTTGTCTCTTTTTGTTTCATTTATCTTTCCGCTGCACTTAATTGTTTTGATACGAACTTGAAAGAAAAAGGTTTTTCGCTATTCACCCCCCTCTAGCGAACTTCTTCGATCCAAAAATTGGTATCAGAGCCGGGGGTGCTAAGATTTGGTGAAACCACCAATCTAGCATTTTTACAAAAAATTTTTCTTTTTTTTCTGTTTATTTCGAATTTAATTCATTCGCTTAGTTTTTCTGCCGCACTACTAATCCAAGACGCGAGTCTTGGTACTTTCTTGTGTGTTTTTGTCGTTGCTAGGTTTTTTTTGCCTTCGTCTACTTGTTTCTTTTGTTCTAATGACCCATCTCGAGGGTTTTAGCACCGTCCGACCTCCGTTTTACAACGGAGATGACTTCCGTTATTGGAAGGGTCGGATGGAATGCTTTCTCAAAACCCAAATCGAGATGTGGATCATAATCCAAACGGGATTCACACTTCCGACTAATGAAGTGGGTGAATCTTTGGATTATGACCAATGGACCATTGCGACAAAACGACAAGTCGAAGCCGACGCTAAGGCAACTCAAATCCTTCAATACGGCTTGTCCAAGGAGGAGCTAAATCGCGTCGGCCCCTTCATAAGCGCAAAGGACCTTTGGACAAAGCTAGTGGAGCTACACGAAGAGACCGATGAAGCCAAGGTATGTAAGCATGACCTTTTATTTAATAAACTATATAATCTAAAAATGCAGGAACACGAGTCCGCGACGCAATTTCACGCCCGCGTCCAAGACATAGTCAACAATCTACACGCGATCGGGCAAAAGGTCGAAAATCGCGACCTTATAAGGTATGTCCTAAATTCCTTTCCAAGGACTACCTTGTGGGCATCCATGGTCGATGCCTACAAGGTCTCCAAGGATCTTTCTAAACTTAGGTTAGATGAACTCTTTTCTGATTTCGAACTTCATGAGCAGTCTAACTCGGAACCCGAGAAGGGTATAGCACTTTTTGCAGGTTCGAGGAAGAAAACCGCAAGCAAGCCACCCCCGAAGGAAGAAGAGGATGAGTCCGACTCGGAGGTCGACCCAGAAATGGAGGCCAAACTAGTCAACCTAGTTCGGAGAATAGTCAAGGGCCAAAAGCGAACCATCACTCGACCCAACGAAGGTAAGCCTAAAAGTTCTAATATTAGATGTTATGAATGCAACAGGTTTGGACACATCAAGTCCGAATGCCCAAAACTCAAGAGCAAGACACCAAAACACAAAAAGGCACTCAACACTACTTGGGAAGAAGCTTCCGAGGAAGAAGACAATGATCGAGTCCTCATGGATAAACCGGTGGAATCGAAGACGGAGTTGGAACCGGAGCTTGAATCGGAAACCGAAGATGAGTCAGACTGCGAAGCACTATTCAAGACAAGTCACGGATACGCATCCGGTTCAAAAGATACACTCAAGGTAAGTCGGTCTCTCATTACTACACTCTATAGTGCAATTAAGTTTTTAAATAGAAAGTTAGCTAAGTCCGAGTCCAAGGTCGAGACCCTGGTTGAGGAAGTTAAACTCCTCAAACACGAGGTCTCCCTAATCTCTTCGACTAGTCGAGTTCAAGAGGAGGACTCAATTCGGGTTGAAAAACTCGAAGTTGAGAACTCACTCTTGAAGAGTCAAGTCGAAGATCTTAGGAATACGTTGGAAAGGTTTACTTTGGGATCCAAAGGACTTGACCTTCTACTTGGATCGCAAATGGCCGTGTACAACAAGGCTGAGCTAGGGTTTAGCTCAAATATGACCAACAAGTCGTATATGTCGATTGTAAGTCGACATAAAAAACATGTCCAAGCATGGGTCCCTAAGACTACCTTAATTTCAAACTTAGGATCGAACCAGTACTGGGTTCCCAAGGACCAAATCCACTATGTGGAGAGACCGAATCGATTCAACGGTCCAGGGGGAGCTAGTACGAAACTTATTTGTGTTTTAACCTAGAAATTGCATGCTTAGGTTTTTATTTAGTTTGATTTTCCTTTTAGAATGGTTAGATAGGACTATAACTCGTCAATACTTGATAACATAATACCAGGATGCGGCGAGATGATAGTACGCTAGGAAAGCGGAGTCTTGTGTATTCGGGCTAGATAAGGCGTATCTGGTTCGGTGCACTTGACCTAGCGGAACTAGCTGAAGCTACCTCGCCGTATCCTAGACTAGTTAGACCAGGAAGTGGTCTTAGGTAAGTCAAGTCTCTATTTTCTTGAAAATGGCTTTGTCTAAGGAAGTGGTCGTTGTTCCGATCAAAGAAGGCCTCTGTGCCTCGCCACAACCTGGAAACCATGATCTTGAAAAGGTGACTTGATAAGCCTAAGGTCAAATCTGAATCTAACGCAAGGTTGACAAGTGTTTAAGCCATTAAATTTAAATCAAGTTAAATTGGAAGTCATCTCACAAAAACATATAGGGTTAACATGTTTGAACATGTAGACATGGGTGAGATGATTTAGGTTAATAATTTTTCAACCAATCTTTAATAAATCCAATATCCGATCCAACTACCTTACGTGTAGGATCAATGGATGTTGGACAGTGGTTGCTCCCGACACATGACCGGGGATCAGCTCAAATTTTCGAAGCTTCGATTCAAACGACAAGGATCGGTAGCCTTCGAAAATAACGACAAGCTCAAAATCATCGGATCAGGTGATATTGAGCTTAACTCAAATTTTGTTATTCAAAATGTTTTATTAGTAGAAAATTTTCAATATAATTTACTTAGTGTAAGTCAATTGTGTGATAATAACTATAAGGTCGTATTTCTAGAAAACGAATGCGTAATTAATACAAATGAAACCTCTAAAACAATCCTTTAGGGAACCAGAAATAACAATATTTACACTATTAACTTAACTAACTTCTCAACTAAGTGTCTTATGACACGACAAGAGGAATCATGGTTGTGGCACCGACGACTCAGTCACTCACACCCAAGACTCATCTACAAAATGAGTCAGAGTGACTTAGTCAGAGGTTTTCCTAACCTTAATAACTTGGATAATAAAATATGTAATGCTTGTCAACAAGGTAAACAATCTAGGACACAACATCAACTAACTAATCAAGAATGAACCAAAAGTGTGCTTGAGCTCCTACACATGGATCTATTTGATTCACATGGAGCTAAGTCACTTAATGGAAGTAAATTCTGCTTAGTCATAATTGATGACTATTCTAGATTTACTTGGGTTAGGTTCATCAAACACAAAAATGATACCCTAGATCAATTAATCAACCTATTTAAGTTATAGAAAATCAACAAAACATTAAAATCAAAAGACTTAGGACTGATCATGGTGGTGAATGTAAGGGATCGTTTGAAGGCTAGAGGGGGGGTGAATAGCTCTTTTCGTTTCTACAAAAATAATTAGCGGAAGCAAACACAAGTAATATATGTAAAAACAAAAACCAATGCTAACAAAGCCTTTACGTGGTTCGGAGATAACGCTCCTACTCCACGGCGATCCTTAAGGTGGATCAACCCAAGCAATTTCACTATGAAGCTTTCTCTTTACAAAGACCTCCTCTTCTTACAAAAGATGACAATGAAGATTTGAGAGGAGAAAGGAGATTAATATACTTAGAAAGCTTTGGAAAACTTGTAGGAGCTTAGAAGGAAGATCAGAATATAAGCATTAGGCTCTTCTTGCTCCCCTTGGGCTCTTTTTATAGGAAAGAGCCCCTTTTCCTGGAGGTCTATCACGATCGCCATCGATTCTAGACACGGATTCATGGATTTGCCGTCGCCATCGCTAACGGAAGACTATCACCGATCCGCCAACAGCGGCGGCCGATCGATGTCGCCAGAGCCGATCGCCACGCACGGGTTATTTTAGGCGCCGACCGCTAATGATGGCGATCGCCGCCACTTGTAGTCCGCAGCCGAATGGAGTCGATCGATCGCCTGACCGATAACCCCACCGATCGATACATGCCTTCCAAACTCTAATGCTATATTTTAAAGGTCGATTCTGACCGACACCATGTTCCAATGATCGGCACACTCCAAGTATGACTAATTCATACTTGAAAACATAACCTAAGCCTAGACTTAACCTTCTAGCTTCTCCATCACCTTGTGCCTCTAGGATTTCTCCGAGTCCACGACTCCATCCATGCGCTTGCCTTCAAAAGCTTCCTTGGTTTCGTCATGCTTTAGGTTTCTTCTTGCCAAAGTACGCTTGGACTTTACGCCGCTAAGACTACATGCTTGGACTTATGCCGCCAAGACTTTCCTTTGGTCTTCCTTTTCCAAGGATCGCTTGACTTTACGCCGCCAAGACTACATGCTTGGACTTATGTCGCCAAGACCTTTCCTTGACTTCTCTTTGCCAAGATCACACTTGGACTTGTCTTTACCAAGTCTTCATACTTGGATTTTCACACTTAAACATGTATACAATTAGATCACAAAACATTGCCTAACTTAGATGATTATCCAAACATCAAAATATATATAAATGCTTGGGGCATCATTGCACCAACAATCTCCCCTTTGATGTTTGACAATCATTTAAGTTAGACCTTTAATACATAAACATATTTCAATATGAATTTTAACTTCAATGTCCCTTCTCCCCTTTGACATACAACAAAAGGGAAGAGGTTATTCAATAAGTGCAGGAAAGAATTATAATTAACACATCTTGAACAAAGGTATACAATTGATATGAAGCTCCCCCTAAATCCAAGACATGATTCATGATAAACAAAACATAAGCAATAGGCAAATATGTCCTAGACTTGCACCAACAATTATATAAATACGGGATTTAGCTCCCTAAACCACCAAGAAAATCCGCCTTTCCATACAAGGTATCATATATATTGTGGAAATTGTATAATGTCCAAAATTGAACCTTTTAACCGATGAAAAACCACTTTCCATAAATGACCGATTATGCCAATAACGTAAATGATCGATATCGTGACAAATCAATTTCGAGTTTTTCACCAAAGTTTGAAAATGCGTAGAAAATTACGTGGGTGTCCAAAAATCACGAAACTTGGCATACACATTCTATTCGACTAGTATAACATATGAAAAATATTAGACGAAAAACATGTTCATCAGATTGATGGATTGATACGATATTTAAAACAACAAAAGTCATGACACAAAAAGTGTAATTGTATCGTATCAACATTCAAAACTTCGTACTATATTCTCAACTACTAAACTTGATAAACAATAAATTGTAGGCACTAATAGAAGTGAATAAAAACAATTTCATATCATCAATGAAAAGTCATTACATAAGTAGGAGTTTATGCCGTACAAACGGCCAAAAAGAGAATAACAAAGAAAATAAGCGATCTAACGATCGCCGCCAAAGATCCATCTGCCGATGACGAACCATCGTGAGGTGGGTGTCCAGCAGCAGGCTAAGAATCGCCAAGATGTCCTCGCACGCCGATGCACCTCTCTCACGAGGAGAGGAGCTCGATGCTCTAGCGCAGCCTCCTCAGACGCAGGTCCACCGGGCCCGCAAAAGCATCGGGCGCACCGAGGGATGTGTCCGTAGAATAGTATCGCCGCAGCAGCCTCCCGCAGTTAGCCCCTCAAAGAACACTCGCAAGACTACCTCGCCTACTCGCAGACCATCCTCAAGAACACCTTCCGCAGAAGATCCTCTCGGGTGCCGCGAGCGGCACTCGCTACCCGCCGGTCGGGTCCCGAAGACGGATCCTCTCGCCTTCGTGCCCGCCAATGAGAAACTCACGAGTCATCCGATCATATTTCCTATTCATGATTTTAATGACTCCTATATTCACATCAATGCCCACAGTGAGCCATTGGTGAGGACATTTCCAAATGGTATGTGAACCTTCCCATTGTTTGGTCTTATGAAATGAATGATGCATTGGAAGGTATTTAGACCAATGTCAATGTCTAAGTATTGACGAAAGAAATGCATGAGAAGTAGATGTGGAGGGCGAACCAAGGCCAAACCACGGGTAACAATGGGAAGAAGACAATGAGCAATGACCTTATAAAGGACATTGTAAGGCGAACGATTCTTGTGATTGAAATAAATTGGTGTTCAAAGGTCGAGGATAGTGATAGAAGGTATCATGAAGGGAATCTAAAGAAATCTCCTCAAAGGGAGATGGAAGAGGTTCACTCCAAGATGGATATAGAGTGAAATCACTCTCGGAAGGAAGACATCCGAGAAAATCGGTCCAGATCTGGGGACTGAAATCCAGATCGCGCTGAGCAACGCGAGTCCGGTATCTCAGCCCATCTCCAACCGGTCGTAGGTTATTGAAAAATTCAGAGAGGAGGGTGATGTTTACGTGATGTTCACAGAAGACCAACGACTCAAGGTTGTAGTGTTGGATGATTTGAACTATGTCGAAACAAAAGTCTTTAAGAAACTTGGAATCCATTGACCTAGGTGGAATGAGTTGGAATTTGTTTTTATGAAACGCACTCTCAAGGGCGGAATTTGGAAATCTAGGATCAACAGAGGGTTGAGGGTTCGACGGGCCCTCATTGGTCGGAGGTGCCCGGGTGCGCTTAGTAGCAACATGCTTAATTCTAAATGGGCGAAACAAACAACAAAAAATGCACAATGTAGGTTGATGATGCATGAGCAAGATAAGCATGGGTTAGTGAAAATCATAGGAACAAAACAAAACAATGATCATGAAAGAAAATATACCTAGGTGGCATGGTGAACAAGGATTAGTGCCGGACAAGGAAACCCTAGCAAGTGTCTGGACCCTAGAGCGCGACCGGAGGGACACGAGAAGCTTCTCGAGTTGGAGAGCACTGATTACGTGTCGATGGAGTCGCCGGAAAACAAAAAGGAACGGCAAGAAGGTGCGGTGGACGATCGTCGGAAGAGGAAAGAAAGAGAGAAGTCGAGAGGTTCTGGCGAGTCGAACCGGTGGAAAGCCCTAAAAACCGCGACACCAGTCGACTGCCGTTAGTCGGCAGTCGAACTGATGGTGATCAGTCGAATCGACTGACCGTGATACGAACCATTTCAGATGCGTCTGGGCCGATCGCTATAAATGGCGGCCGAATCGATGGTGATCGGGCCGAATCGACGGCCGTGATACGAACCATTTTGAGTCGATGAGCCATAAATGGCAATGAACGATGTGTGATTACGATCGCTATAAATGGCCGATGACGAACCGGTGAGCTTGGTTCGATATTCAATAAAGATCAAAAAATCACGAAATTTCGTGGGTAATATTGTTAGATCATTTCCTATCAAGGAAAAATTATTTTAAAGGTATATTACCTCTAGATTTTGATATTGACACAATCTTGAGATTTTGCAAAAGTTATGATATCTTTGCAAAACTTTGTATCACTTTGGCTTATCAATAGGAATTTGTTTCTCAAGGTTTGATAGACATAGTTTATATTTTATTTTATTTGACATTTCCAATCATATTCTTGGAGCTATATGCACATTAATCGTACATAGGCCTTCCCAATGATTGGTCCAATGAAGGATTAATGTTTCTAGATGACACTTTGGTTCATAGTAATGCATCATAACAAGCATGATGAACCAAGTGCATCTCCTAACATCTCACATGTTGTCTAGGTGGCTCAATACAAAAATCATGGTTTCCTAAGTGTTTTGTGAGATGGTTAAAGGTATAAATCCTAGTATTTCTATAGAATCATGCAAAAACTACACTTCTATTCTACAAAGCACATCCCAAGTTCTCTCTAAGTGATGAAAATTCTAGTTCGGGAGAGGCTTGGTAAAGATGTCGGCTAGGTTGGACTTAGATTCAATGTAATTAAGCTCAATGTCCCCTTTGCCACATGGTCTCTAATGAAGTGATGTTTCACTTCAATGTGCTTGGTCCTAGAGTGATGCACGGATTTTTGGTCAAGTTAATGGTGCTCACATTATCACAAAGTACTTTTATGTTGGAGTAAGTTAGCTCATAATCTTCTAAGGTATGTTTCATCCATAATAGTTGAGCTACACAACCACCCATAGCAACATATTCGGCTTCGGTGGTTTATAAAGCAACACAAAGTTGCTTCCTACTACTCCAACTAACTAGGGAGGACCCAAGAAATTGGCATCCACCACTAGTACTTTTCCTATCCAATTTGCACATAATCGGAATCGGTATACCCAAGTAATTCAAATGACCTAGTCCTAGGGTACCATAGACCTACATTTAGTGTGCCCTTGACATATCTTAAAATTCTTTTAACGGCAACTAAATGAGATTCCTTAGCACATGATTGATACCTAGCACACATACCAACCGCAAATAATATGTCGGGTCTACTAGCGGTTAAATACAAGAGGCTACCAATCATGCTCCTATAAAGGGTAAGATCTATTTGTTTTCCTTCACTATCACTATCTATTTTGGCATTGGTTGCCATTGGAGTTGACACTACCTTAGCATTTTCCAAACCAAATTTCTTAATCATTTCCTTAGCATATTTGGTTTAATAAATGTAAATTCCTTCACTAGTTTGTTTAACTTGCAAACCTAGGAAGAAATTTAATTCTCCAACTAGACTCATTTCAAACTCTTTTTCCATATTTTGAATAAAATCTTCAAGAAGCTCATCATTTGTTGACCCAAAGATAATGTCATCAACATACACTTGGGCTACAAAAATGTCCTTAGATGTTGACTTTATAAAGAGAGTTTGATCTATACTACCCCTTCTGAAATCCTTGGAGATTAGGAAAGTTGACAATCTTTCATACCAAGCCCGGGGAGCTTGTTTCAAACCATATAAGGCTTTCCTAAGTTTGTATACATGGTTTGGGTAGTCCATATTTTCAAACCCGGGAGGTTGTTCTACATACACCTCTTCCTTAATAAACTCATTTAGGAATGCCGATTTGACATCCATTTGATGGAGTTTGAAACCCATATAGGAGGCATATGCTAAAAGTATTCTAATGGACTCTAATCTAGCAACCGGGGCATATGTTTCATCATAATCAAGTCCTTCAACTTGATTAAAACCCCTTGCAACTAATCGTGCTTTATTTCTAGTGATATTTCCTTGGTCATCTAGTTTGTTCCTAAAGACCCATCTTGTAGTAATAATAGTGTTTTCACTTGGTCTAGGAACTAACTCCCACACTTGACTCCTATCAAATTGAGCCAATTCATCTTGCATTGCTAAGATCCAATCCGGATCAAGCAATGCATCTTTAATGTTTTTGGGCTCAATTTGAGAAATTAGAGCTACATGACTAGTGGGGTCCCTATGGAATGACCTAGTCCTAACTCCTTGAGATAATTCACCCACAATTTGATCTAATGGGTGATTTTGATGAACTCTTATGGTTCTAGGAGGTGTATTAAGTTGAGTTTGATCATGATCTACTTCAATTCTATGTTCATTATCGGAATCATCCCTTACTTCCCCTTGATCCAATCCTCCCCCTTGATTATTACCCCCTAAGTTTAAATCTTGATAGTGTTTGGTAATTTCTTGATTTTCATTATTTATGTCATCATCAATAGGGGATTTTCTAGGGTATGTATTTGAAGTTTCATCAAATTGAACATTTGATGATTCTTCAATCTTTTGAGTCCTTTTATTGTAGACTCTATATCCTACACTAGTGGATGAGTATCCAACTAGGATTCCCTCATCCGCTTTGGACTCAAATTTACTTAGGTTGTCTTTGGTATTTAAGATATAGACTTTACATCCAAAGACCTTAAAATAATGAATTGTTGGAATTGTACCATTCCACAATTCAAATGGAGTTTTTCTTAAAAACCTATGAATTAATACCCTATTTTGGATATAGCAAGCGGTATTAACCGCTTCCGCCCACAAGTAGCTAGGTAAGGAATATGCATTAAGCATTGTCCTAGCCGCTTCTTGTAGGACACGATTTTTTCTTTCCACAACCCCATTTTGTTGGGGTGTTCTAGGACAAGAAAATTCGTGCTTGTACCCTTGTTCTAAGCAAAAAGTTGAAAAGTTAGAATTCTCAAACTCTCCACCATGATCACTACGGATCCGGTTGATTTTGAGTTTTCTTTCATTTTCTACTCTTTTGCTAAATCCTATGATTATTTCTAAGGTTTCATCCTTATTTTTCAAGAAAAACACCCAAGTAAACCTAGAAAAATCATCTACTATTACCAAGCAATATTTACTACCAATTATAGATGGGGTACTATGGCAATCAAATAAATCCATATGTAGCAATTCTAATGGTAAAGCGGTACTAAGTAAGTTTTTACCTTTGTGTGATGTTTTTGATTGTTTCCCTTCTTGACAAGCATCACACATCTTGTCCTTGAGATATTTGACTCTAGGCAATCCTTTGACTAGCTTCAATTTGGCTATTTTGGCTATATTCTTCATGTTTATGTGACCTAGTCTCCTATGCCAAAGTCAACTTTCTTCCTCTTTTGCAATAAGACACTTAGTGGAAGGATTAGTAGCATAAGATAAATCAACATAATATATATTTGATTTTCTAAAGCCTACTAACATGCAATCATTTATAGTTTTGTGTCTTATAAAGCATTTTGAGGAATCAAACTTAACATCAAAATTTGCATCACATAATTGGCTTACACTAAGTAAGTTAAATTTCATATTCTTAACTAATAGAACTCTATGAATAGCAAGATTGGGAGATACCTCAATGGTGCCCTTTCCTAAGATTTTAAGTTTGCCGCTATTACCAAAAGACACTTTTCCTTGGCTAGTGTGGTTGATAGTGGAGAATTTTCTCTCATCCCCGGTCATATGCTTTGAGCACCCACTATCAACTATCCACAAGCTTGGATCTTCTACCTCATCATCATCACTTGATGATGATTCATCACTTGAAGAGGAAGAAGACTCCTCGCTTGAGCTTCGGTTTCTTCAATGCCATGAGGGCTAGAGTTCAGGGTTGTATGGAAACTTCTTCATCGTCCTCAACATAAGACTCCTCCACGTGCCTTAGAGTGTCCCATGTTTGTGCCATCATAACCTCCTTCTTCTTCTTATCCTTCTCCTCCTTTTTCTTTAGTTCCGGGCAATTGGGCTTTATATGCCCTTTCTTGTTGCAACCAAAACACGTCACGTTAGAGATAGAATTTGAATTGTTAGAAGATTTACCTCTTGAGGATTGAAACATCCTCTTCACATCCTTCTTGGTGAGCCTCCTTGACTTCCCACCAAATTTCTTGACGAGTGTGCTACCTCCTCACTTGCCGACAACTCATCCTCACTACTTGATGAGTCCTCCTCGGATTCGGATGAGGAAGACACCTCCTTCTTTTCCTTTTTCTTCTTCTCCTTCTTTCCTACAACAAGAGCTATACCCTTCTCTTTGGATGAAGTGTTAGCTTGTTCATGCAATTGAAATTCACAAAATAACTCATCTAATTTAACTAATGAAAGATCCCTAGAGACCTTATAGGCATCTACCATTGAGGCCCATAAGGTGGTCCTAGGGAAGGCTTGTAGTACATACCTCACAAGGTCTCGGTTGTCGACCTTTTCACCTATAACGTGTAGTCCGTTGACTACCTCCTTGAAGCGCCCATGCATTTGGCTCACCGTTTCATTTGTCTTCATAGTGAAGCTTTGGAGTTGGCCAATCAAAAGATCCCTCTTGGCCCTTCTTGTCTCTTTGGATCCTTCGTTGAGTTCGATGAGCTTCTCCCAAAGCTCCTTTGCGGAGTTGAATGGCCCGACCTTAGATAGTTGCTCCTTGGATAGACCACATTGAAGTGTGGTCGTTGCTTTTACATTTGCTTGTGCTTTCTTGGCCATCTCTCTTGTCCAATCCTTTGTTGGTAGTGGTGCTCCGAATTCGTCAAACCATCTACAATACTAAACCAATTTTCAATATCGTTCATTAAATAATACTCCATCCTACCTTTCCAATATCCAAAATCGTTGCCGTCGAAGAACGGAGGCCTCGCCGTGCTATACCCCTCTTGAAATGCCATCTTTGCTCCGGTTGATTGCTAGATCTTCCGATGCGATCCGGGCTCTGATACCACTTGTAAGGGATCGTTTGAAGGCTAGAGGGGGGGTGAATAGCTCTTTTCGTTTCTACAAAAATAATTAGCGGAAGCAAACACAAGTAATATATGTAAAAACAAAAACCAATGCTAACAAAGCCTTTACGTGGTTCGGAGATAACGCTCCTACTCCACGGCGATCCTTAAGGTGGATCAACCCAAGCAATTTCACTATGAAGCTTTCTCTTTACAAAGACCTCCTCTTCTTACAAAAGATGACAATGAAGATTTGAGAGGAGAAAGGAGATTAATATACTTAGAAAGCTTTGGAAAACTTGTAGGAGCTTAGAAGATCAGAATATAAGCATTTGGCTCTTCTTGCTCCCCTTGGGCTCTTTATAGGAAAGAGCCTCTTTCGTTGGAGGTCTATCGATCGTGATGACTTTCATCGATCATTGCGCCCGATTCTAACAACCACGACGGCCGGATTGCGGGATTTGCGTAAAATCGTCGCCGCCAGGAAGACTATCGATCGCGCCATGATGGCGATTTCGTGTCTTGCTAAATCAGCCGTAGCCCGGTCGGCTCACGAGCCCATTCTGTTTATAGCGATCGTGCCAATGAATGCTATATTTTAAAGGCCGCCCGACCGACACCATGTTCCGGTCGATCGACACACTCCAAGTATGACTAATTCATACTTGAAAACATAACCTAAGCCTAGACTTAACCTTCTAGCTTCTCCATCAGCCTTGCGCCTCTAGGATTTCTCTGAGTCCACGACTCCATCCATGCGCTTGCCTTCAAAAGCTTCCTTCGGTTTCGTCATGCTTTAGGTTTCTTCTTTGCCAAAGTACGCTTGGACTTTACGCCGCCAAGACTACATGCTTGGACTTATGCCGCCAAGACTTTCCTTTGGTCTTCCTTTTCCAAGGACTGCTTGGACTTTACGCCGCCAAGACTACATGCTTGGACTTATGCTGCCAAGACCTTTCCTTGACTTCTCTTTGCCAAGATCACACTTGGACTTGTCTTTTACCAAGTCTTCATACTTGGATTTTCCTGTCACTTAAACATGTATACAATTAGATCACAAAACATTGCCTAACTTAGATGATTATCCAAACATCAAAATATATATAAATGCTTGGGGCATTGTTGCACCAACAGTGAATTCGAGAATCACAGGTTTACAGAATTCTGTAATCTAAATGGATACCACCATGAGTTCTCTTGCCCTAGAACTCCACAACAGAATGACCTAGTAGAACGCAAAAATAGAACCCTACAAGAAGCCGCTAGGACAATGTTAAACGAATATAACCTACCCGATAGGTTTTGGGCGGAAGCCGTAAGTACGGCATGCTATGTCCAAAATAGGATCCTTATGGTAAAGAGACACCTTAAGACCTCATACGAGATTTATCACGATAAAATACCTAACATCAAGTACTTTAGGGTATTTGGGTGTAAGGTACATATCCTAAACACTAAGGATTACCTAGGGAAATTTACATTCAAAACTATGACCGGAATATTTCTAGGATACTCGACTACAAGTAGAGCTTATAGAGTATATAACCATGACACCCTTAGAGTTGAAGAGACTATCAATGTAGTATTTGATGAAGGACATGAATCTACAAAACCCCCGGCAACCCCAATTAGCGAGCCGATTCATACTAGACCTAACTCTGATTCGGAGATCAGGTATAGTGTTAATCCTAATCTAAGTCAACCAAATCACTCTATCGACCAAGTGATAGATGACTCTAACCAAACTAGAACTCAAACGAGTCATCCTACTGATCAAGTTGTAGACTCTAACCCAAATCCAACTAGGACTCAAACGAATCATCCTATCGACCAAGTGATAGGTGATCCAAGTCTAGGAGTTCGAACTAGAGCCTCATACAGAAACCTTAGTCAAATCTCCTTAATTTCCAAAATTGAACCCAAAACTATTGACCAAGCTCTTCTTGATCCCGATTGGATTATTGCAATGCAAGAAGAGTTGGCTCAATTCACTAGAAACGAAGTATGAGAATTAGTACCACCACCTAAAGATAAAACAACCATTGGAACAAGGTGGGTGTTTAGAAATAAACTTGATGATAAAGGTGAAGTGGTTAGGAATAAAGCTAGACTAGTCGCTAAAGGGTTTAGTCAAGTCGAAAGTTTAGATTACGATGAGACCTATGCCCCAGTAGCTAGATTAGAGTCCATTCGAATGCTATTAGCGTATGCAGCGCATCGAGGATTTAAGTTGTTTCAAATGGATGTGAAATCTGCGTTCTTAAATGGATACATTAAAGATGAAGTTTATGTTAGTCAACCCCTCGGTTTCGAAAGTTTAGACAAACCCGACCATGTCCTTAGGTTAAAGAAAGCTCTCTATGGACTTAAACAAGCTCCTCGAGCTTGGTATGAGAGACTTTCGATTTATCTTAAGTCCAAAGATTTTAACCAAGGTGTAGTTGACCCAACCCTTTTCGTAAAAACCTTAGGTAAAGACATATTCATAGCCCAAATCTACGTAGATAATATTATTTTCAGAACCACCAACTCAATCCTACTAAATAAGTTCATTTCACTTATGGAAAGTGAATTTGAAATGAATTTAGTAGGCGAGTTAAACTTCTTCTTAGGTCTACAAATTAAACAAACTAAAGATGGAATATACCTACATCAACACAAATATACTAAGGAATTAATTAAACGCTTTGGAATGCAAGACGCTAAAATTATTAATACCCCAATGGAAACTAATGTGAATATAGAAGAAGATGTAATCGGAAATTCAATTGATTTAAAATACTATAGGAGCGTAATAGGGAGTCTCCTTTACTTAACTGCAAGCCGACCCGATATCTTATTTGCAGTAAGTATGTGCGCAAGGTTCCAAACTTGTGCCAAGGAGTCTCACCTAACTCTAGTCAAGCGTATCCTTAGATATCTAAAGGGTACACTTAATGTCGGTATTGGGTATCCTAGATCTACCGAGTTCGAACTAACCGGCTACTCCGATTCGGACTATGCCGGTAGTAAGCTCGATAGAAAGAGTACGAGTGGTTGTTGTCAACTCCTCGGCTCAAGTCTAGTGAGTTGGTGCAGTAGGAAGCAACACTGTGTTGCCTTATCTACCACCGAAGCCGAATACATCGCGATGGGTGAGTGTGTCACTCAGCTTCTTTGGATGAAGCACACTCTCCGCGACTTTAAGTTAGACTTTACGAACACAAAACTCCACGTAGATAACATTAGTTCAATTAACTTTACTAAAAATCCGATATGTCACTCTAGGACCAAACATATAGAGGTCAAACACCATTTCATTCGAGAACATGTGGCCAACGGAGCCATACAACTCGAATACGTCAAATCGAAGTCTAACTTGGCAGACCTATTTACTAAACCCCTACCCGAAGCTGAATTCAGTCTATTAAGACAAAAATTGGGCATGTGCGTAGTAGAATAGGACTTTGCAAATTATATTGCTACTATTTCTTACTTTTCATTTTTCATGGAACTAGTATAGGACTTACCCTAGATATCATGCACCTATAGATTTAAGGAGCCAGTACATCTCACAACACATAGGACTAATGTGTTTGTGTACTTAGCCACGTAGATGGGCGTGAGATGTTAGGACCTTACTCCTGGTCCCAGATGTAGAGCTAGTGCATCGCTATGAATCACGGAGTATAATCATACATACTAACCGACTCTGACCAGGACTGGTTGATCTTTCATATCAATCAAGCCAAATATGAGTCGAACATTTTATAGATGAACTTATTTTCAGTATATTATTTTCAAAAATAATGTGGAACATGCTTGGACTTCAAAATTAATACTTATTTTATTTCACACACACCCTCACTCCTTTCGATATATGGCAAAAGGGGGAGAAAAAGGCCAAAGTTAAGGGATCATTTTTTTTATGGCCAGGGCTTACTTAACTTTAAGTTAACACAAGTTAAGAGAATTCTTAAACTTAAACACATTTAGTTAACTTGTTTTTGTTAACAAAACGGAAGTAAAGGCCAAGGTTAAGGATTTATTTTTTTTGATTTCTTAACATAAAACTTATTAATATTAAGTAATTTCGGTTACTTAATTTTTAGTAGCAAACATCAAGGGGGAGAGTTAAAACTCTTTCTCAAGTACTCACCCTCGGTCAAGGGGGAGGATTCCTCAAGGGGGAGCACTTGAAAAAGAGTTTTTATATACTCCTGCTCATTCATGCATATCTCATACTCAATGCACTTAATTTATTTGTTCTTAACTTTGTATGTGAGTTTGCCATAAATCAAAAAGGGGGAGATTGTTGGTGCAGTAGGCACCTAAGTCAAACCTGAGTTTTGATTATAGCAAACGATACAAAGTTAAGCTCATGTCGTTATCTCACGAGCTGAACCGAGTATGCAGAAAATTGCTATAGTTGGAGCTGAAGACTAGCGACACCCGGAGGAAGCCGCGGTGGTCGGGCGACACTCGAGTGACTTCGGAGGGAGCTAAAGGAATCGAGTAGAAGGCCGGAAGCAAAAGCGACACAGTAAGTATCGAGGTAAGCTCGTGTGTGCGAGTGTAAGTGAGGTCGTATCCTCTTTACGGGGATGATCTTAAGCGTAGATCCGACCAAAGACATCCTATAGATGATCTAGGTCGAGATCGGATGGTCAACGATCGTCGGAACTATGTTTTTGTTGAGCTAACTTTGACTTGCAGCAAGCATCGCATTGCCCGCCACTGAGAACTCAACTACATCAATCGATCGCCGAGGTCGGCCTCGATGATCGCCATTAGTCGATCGATGATGGCCATCGATCGATGGTCAAAGGATCACCGAGAGTCAAGGCTTATCACCAAATTTCAAGGGGAGTGGTGCTCAAATATGATTGGCTAGGGTTCCTCTCAAAAAGGGGCTCAAAGGCTATAAAAGGAGGTCCTAACCTAGGGTTTCTTCATCAATTCTAAGTGCTAAAAAGCCTCCGCAATGCTGCGACTCTCCGACGACTCTACAACAACGAAGTGCTTTCAACAACCCTAGCTTAAGTTCCTTTTTTAGTTGTTGGTATAATCTTTCTTTGTTATTGCTTTCAATATTTCAATTCTTGTTAATCGAGGTTTTCTATCATTGCATTTTACTTAAAAGAAGAGAGGGTTTGTCTCTCTATCTTTCTTGCTTCGAAGGTTTTTGTAATCGTCAAACTCCTACCTCCAACGAGGAGGAGTGTTTTAGTGAATTGCCCTCCGTACACGGTCTAGAACCGTTAGGGCCTTGGAGTAGTAGCCGAAGGCTACGAACCAAGTAAAAAAATATCTTGTCTCTTTTTGTTTCATTTATCTTTCCGCTGCACTTAATTGTTTTGATACGAACTTGAAAGAAAAAGGTTTTTCGCTATTCACCCCCCCCCCTCTAGCGAACCGCTTCGATCCAACATGATGTTGATGAATCAACCCAATGCACAAGGTCAAAGAGATATCGATCGATGACGCCACCTCAAGATAAGATAAGTTGTCACCTCAAGATAAGATCCACGAGTTTTGGATCTGGATCTAGACTTATCCTAAGGCACAAGTCTATAAAAGGAGGGGAAGACACAAACCTTATTCAATTTAAATGAACTCCTAAGTGCTCCTACTCTCTGACCATAACTCTTCGTGCTTTAATGCTACTCCGACCGCGCTTCCACCACAATCCATTGTCGGTATTTTATTTAATTCATATTTATTACTTGCTAAGAGGAGATGTAGGATTGTTACCTCTTCCCCTACCTATTCTGTAATCGGTTGTCTCTTACCTCCAACGAGGAAGAGACTTTTAGTGCTTTGTCCTTCGAAAGCAATCGAGGATTGCATGGCCTTGGATTAGTAGCCGATGGGTTGTGAACCAAGTAAAATTCTTTGTGTCTTGTGTTCTTAATTTTGTTCGTATTTTTCGCTGTGTACTTTGGTTTTAATCGACGAAAAGAAAAGATTTTCGAACGCTATGCATTCTCCCCTCTAGCGTTTTCTCGATCCAATAGTGAAGCTATGATTTTGATATGTAGTTAAGAAACCTTAAATTATATTTTTATTTTGTATCTAATGTATGTCTAAATGTGTAGGGATTTAGGAGAACACACAAATATCTTATAGTTTAAGGTTCGCTGGAGTACGAAGAAAGATGATATGGGATATTCGAGGAACTAGAAAGAATACAGAGTATCAAAGATAATATAACCTTAGCACAAGTTCTAACCTCGTCTTGAGTATAGGTTGTTGGTGCAATTGGACCAGGACACGATTGACCAAACTCGAGTAGTATTTTGATGTTTGACAAAATTATTGACAATGTAATTGTCATGGGAAGTCCAAGAATGGTCTTGGCATTTAAGAAGTCCAAGTCATGTGTATTTGGCAAAGAAAGTCCAAGTCATGGGTACTTAGTAATGGAAAGTCCAAGTCATGGGTACTTGGCAAGGAAATTCCAAAGGTATAGTCTTGGCGGCATAAGTCCAAGTGTGCAATCTTGGCGGCGTAAAGTCCAAGTGAACTTTGGCGGTGAAAATCCAAGTATGGATGCTTGGCAATTGGCAAGTCCAAGGGTGTGATATTGGCGGCGTAAAGTCCAAACATGTAGTCTTGGCAGCATAAGTCCAATGTTTGGCAGCGTAAAGTCCAAGCATAGAGTCTTGACAGCATAAGTCCAAATGTACCTTGGCAAAAGACCCGGTTAGCTTAACAATAGTCTATGGAAGCACCTGAAGGCTAGCGCAAAGGATGAATGAGTTGTGGAGGACTCGGAGGGATCTGAGAGGTGTGAGGCTGATGGAGGTGGCTAGAAGTCTTAAGTCTAGACTATGGGTGGTTATCAAGTATGAGCGGATCCTACTTGGGTTAAATCTCATGTTTGAGGTTTACCAGTTGACTAGGGATATGGATCAGTCGATTGGCCAAGTATTTGACACTCGAAAGCCTAGTTAACTCAGAGCAGTCGATTGGGGTTATGCCCCAATCGACTGGTTAAGTAGTCGACTGAGGCTCAACTGCTGGTCTATGGCTCTGGAAGTCGATTACTAGGGTTGAGCAGTCGATTGGTCCACAACAGTCGACTGCAATTAAGTGGCTAGGGCATAGATTATTGGACAGTCAACTGCTAGCCCATGTCAATCGACTTATGGCTATAAGCAATCAACTGCTAGGTCAGGGAAGTCAACTTATGGGCAACTTTCTGATGTGTATTAGTCATTGTGAGACAATGACTAAGTGACCAGGAGATTGTTGGGTAAGAGTAGTCAACTGTTAGGCGAAAATCCAGCCTCGAGGTGTTCTTTCTAAGGAGCTCGAAGGGGAAGAAGATGACTGTTGATTTTTGGTGATCTTGAAGGGGAATTGTGTTGTGTTTCAGACCTTCCAAGCTCGTCCAAGCAGTCGTATCAACAAGCATTCAAAAGCCCTAGTTAGTAAAGTGTTCTTTGCATTTCATTTATACTTGTTGTACTTGGTTGTATTTCTTTCTTATTATCGTAAGAATCTTGTAAGAGATTTCTTCATCTCCGGTGTCATACTGAGAATGAGAAGTTTAAAGTGGTGGTGTGCATCACTAGAGCTCGACCCGTGGAGTAGGAACCCTAGTTCATAACCATATTATATCGTTGTGCTTGCGTGTGATTTTGTATTTGTTGTGTATTTGTCTCTATTATTATATATTCCGCTACGTACACTAACATCGTCCCACTAAATGTTGTAAACATTATATCATCGTTCGTTCATGTGGTTGTTTACCACGATGTTAGTGTATGCAACGGAATATATAACAATAGAGACAAATACACAACAAATATAAAATCACACACAAGCACAATGATATGACGTGGCTCGAAACTAGGATTCATACTCCATGGGTCGAGCTCTAGTGATACACACCACCACTATCAAACTTCTCCTTCTCAGTATGACACCAGAGGTGGAGAAACCTCTTTTAAGGTTCTTACAACAATAAGAAAGAAATACAACCGAATACAAGAAGTATAAATGAAATGCAAAGAACACTTTACAAATAAGGATTTTGAATGCTTGTTGATATGGTTGCATGGACGAGCTTGGAAGGTCTGAAACGCAGTAGCAATTCTCCTTCAAGATCACCAAAAATTGGCATTCATCTTCCTCCCCTTCGAGCTCCTTATAAATAACACATCGGGCTGGATTTCCGCCTAGCAATCAACTGGTCACTTAGCCATTTCCTCACAATGACTAATCACATGTAAAGTTGCCCATCACCGACTACTCAAAGCCACCAAATCATCATGGCTAGCAAATAATCGCCCAACAATATTCTAGTCGATTGTTATACTCTAGTAGTCTACTGCTATGGACCAGTCGACTGCTCAACCCTAGCAGTTGACTACTAGATCCACAGACTAGCAGTCAAGCCTCAGTCGATTACTTGACCAGTCGACTAGGGAATAACCCCAGTTGATTGCTTTGAGTCAACTAGGCTTTCGAGTGTCAAACACTCGACCAGTCGATTGGTCCATATCCTCAGTCGACTGGTAAGCCTCAAATATGAGGTTTAATCCAAGTATGATCTCCTAATACTTGATAACCACTCATAGCCTAGACCTAAGTCTTCTAGCCACCTCCATCAGCCTCGCACCTCTCGGATCCCTCCGAGTCTTCCATGACTCATTCATCCTTCGTGCTAGCCTTCAGGTGTTTTCATTGGCTATTGTCATACTAATCGGGTCCTTTGCCAAGGTATATTTTGACTTATGCTATTGAGACTCCATGCTTTTATTTTACGCTGTCAAACATTGGACTTATACTGCCAAGACTACATGCTTGGATTTTACCCCGCCAAGATCACACCCTTGGACTTCCCTAAGCATCCATACTTAGACTTTTACATCCAAAGTTCAATTGGACTTTACACCGCCAAGACTGCATACTTAGACTTATGTCTCCAAGACTATACCTTTGGATTTTCCTTGCCAAGTAGTCATGACTTAGACTTTCCATTACCAAATACCCATGACTTGGACTTTTCTTGCCAAGTACACATGACTTGAACTTCTCAAATGCCAAGACCATTCTTGGACTTCCCATGACAATCACATTGTCAATTGTTTTGTCAAATATCAAAATACTACTCGAGTCAGACTTGAGTCTGGTTAATCGTGACCTGGGACGATTGTACCAACAATCTCTCCCTTTTTGATGTTTGACAACACATTTAAGTTAGGCTAACCAATAAGCCCACACTTAACTTCTTCCAATGTCAAAGCATAGTGAAGGCTTACCTAACTTAAACTTCACTTCTCCCCCTTTGGCATACATCAAAAAGACTACCAAGGGTATCCATGTCTCATATCCCAATGAGATCTTACATTCTCTCCCTTGATCCAAAAATATTTTAGATGCCTTCACTCTTCATAGTGATAAGTTTCATATCACTAAATGAGAGGCATTCCTCACTTCTCTAATCTCCCATTTGGTGAGCACAATGAGGGTTTCCTAACACAAACTCTTTATCTCTCCTCCTTTGAGGGAAACCTATTCATCATCTCTTGATGGATAAACTCCTCCTAAAGGCTTACTCCCCCTTGGTCATTGCACCAACAATGTCCTTAGAGAGACCCTAAGCCAATAGAAACTCTAAACAATTGAAATTAAGGATAAAGATTCGACATTAAACTTTCACCTCCCTTAACATTCGATTTTCACCCTAGACACCTCTCCTAATTCATTCCAATGAAATTTCACCTTCCAATGCTTTCCAAAGTATATCCTAGGGTTATAAGCAGTTAGGGTAGCCTAAACTTGTTGATAAATGGTTGAACAAATCTTGTTAAGCCAAAATCAACTTCAGTAGTCGACTCGATCAGAAACTAGTCAACTACCATCAACACTAGTCGACTGCCCTTAAGCGGCAGTCGACTGATTTTTGCAAATGCAAAAAAATATATTTTAGAAATAATTTTTGGTAAATCATAAGTAAATATACGTAATTTAAAAAATCACAAAAATTCATCCGTATAATACTTATGTCAAATACAATGGGTTAAAAATAGTTTTATGATAAAATACCCATTAAATTGTGAGATTGATACAAAGTTCAAAACTATTGAAAACTTTAATATTTTTGGCCTAACTTGTATCAACTTCATCAATGGTGATTGCTATCAAAAGATAGACTTCACCAAAGTTTTTTAAAATATTTTCAAAACATTAATTTCAATCATGGCCTATGGGCTAAGTATACATAATTTGTATACTAACTTTGCTCATGATTCATCCATATTATATTATGAGTTTGAGTTCATCTAGATGTAACATCTATGAACCTTGAACTTAACTCATTTTCCTAACATCTCACATGTGTCTAAGGTGTATCAATACACACACATGTCAGTTGAATGTTCTTGTGAGATGTGGATTTTGGTTAATCTCTAATCTAAGGTCTCATGTATTTTTCTAGGCAACTCTATTTGATTCTCTTATTATGGGACTTCAAATCATGACATTGTCCTTAAATTCAAATTAATTAATCTTAATGCATGAATAATGATCATGACATATATGATTGCATAATTAAAGCATGTGCCAACATACATGATGTCATGACATTATAAGATTTTTCTAAGTGTTAGCATGACATTAAAAATTAAACCTAAATATTGCTTGTGACAATTTAAATAGTCAAATGAAGTCATTAATTAGAAGCATTATCATGACATTTTTAAATGGGCATGTAATACATGATGTCATGACATTGTATAGCACTCAAGGCATGACATAAGAGTAATATAGTGCACACTAATACATGCAATGAGCCATACAACACACAATTTCGACAACCAAACAATTTCATTCATTTTCAACCCTTAGTGTGCACAAGTTCTAACCTCGTCTTGAGTATAGGTCACTTGACTCATCTCACTAGCATATCTTTCACAAACTTCCTTTTAACCTTTTGTCCCTTGAATGCACCGAGCCCCTCCAGTTCACTCCCTGTGCATCCTTTTTGCTCCACCAGAATAATCTTCCACTAAGCTGCTCATACCTAAGATGCACTAAGTCAGTCAATTCCCATCTCATGTCATCCTTCTCGGTCATTTGTATCTTCTTCCAAGGTCTCATTGTCTTCAATATTCCTCATCCTTTTTAGCTCCTCAAATATCTCATACCATCCTTAACTATACTCCAATAGATCTTGAGCCATCAAGTACATGTGTGTTATCCTAAGCTCCTATACACTTACACACAAATCTGCCACATAGCAAGGTCTAACTTAAACTTATTTAACAATACATCAAAATCATAACTTACACCACTTGGAGTTTTAGTTTTCTCCCCTTCAAGCATTCGAGATACTAACAGCACTATGGTTCCAATCACACTAAGGAGAGATCCAAGTTATGCCAAGAGACTATGTTTTCAAGACTTCCTCATCTACCTAGTATAAATCAAACTGTACATATAACACTTCATCCCTACCTAGAGACTCCTTGTCCAACCATTATCCAGTTGACACCGCCTTACTAAGATTTTGACTTGTCCAACCTAAGGTCAACCTTAATAATTGTTTGTGCAGGGGCACCGGATAATCGAAACTAGGTTTTCATAATGGTAAAGATCCAAAGTTAAGATATTTTATTATCTCATATATTCTAAGTCTATAGGTATTGTAATAGGCTTTGCTAAGGTCAATGACACCCGAGAATCTCGGAAGGAGAAACCTCGGTGATCAAGTGACCGGAAGCTAAGCGACAGCTCAGAAGGACCAAAGGTAAGCTTCGGGTGTGGAGTGATGGTAATGATGTGTCCTCCATACGGGGACAATCTTAGTCGTTGATTCTACTAAGACTTCCGAAGGAAGGTCTAAGTTGAGATCAGACGGTAAAGGGCCATCTTATATATATAGGTCTTGTGATAACTTTCTTTTATGTGCTTTCTATCATATTGCCAAGCAATCAGTGTAAATCCCGAGCAGTCAGTGCAATTGCTGAGCAGTCAGTGTAAATCCCGAGCAGTCGGTGCAATTTCTGAGCAATCAGTGTAAATCCCAAGCAGTCAGTGCAATTGCCGAGCAGTCAGTGTAAATCCCGAGTTGTCAATGCAATTGCTGAGCAGTCAATACAATTGTCGAGCAGTCAGTGTAAATATCGAGAAGTTTGTCGTGATGGAGAAAAAGTCACTTTGAATAGTCGAAGCGGTTAGTATAAATCCCGAGCGACCAATACAAATATCGAGCGGTTAGTACAATTTTCGAGTAGGCAGTTCAAATACTGACTGGGAAAGTTGTGCGACTCAGTGCCAGTCGACTTATGTTCAGCCGACTAATGTCTGCGAATCAGCCAAAACATGAAGTCGCGAATTGGATTAGATAAACCTGCCAACTCAAGAGAAGATAAGCTGTCACCTCAAGATAAGATCCACGAGTTTTGGATCTAGATCTGGAATTAGTCCAAGGCACCAGGCTATAAAAAGAGAGCTAAATCACTATTCTAAAAATAATTGAATAACTAAAAAATTGCTCAAGAGTGCTGCATCAAGTCGAAGTTCTCATCTATGCTCATCAACGTTGCTACGTCGTCACAGCTTCCAACTTCAGCGTCCTATAGTTGGTATTATTTTACTTATTTTTACTTAATATTTAATTACTAGGAGGAAAGGTAGGATTGTAACCTTGTCCTCCACATCACTCTGTAATCAGTTTGTCTCTTACCTCCAATGAGGAAGAGACTGTTTAGTGCTTTGCCCTTCGACCGTGATCTAGGATCGTGGGCCTTGGATTTGCAGTCGGTAGGCTATGAACCAAGTAAAAATCACTTGTGTCCTTTGTCTTTATTTTTGTGTTTCCGCTGCGCTTATTTTGTGTTTAGAAAAGAAGGTTTTTTTAAAAATTCACCCCCCCCCTCTAGCATTTTCTAGATCCTACAATTGATATCAGAGCGGGGGCGCTCAGATTCGGTGCAACCACCGATCGAGCTGAGCAAGTTTTTTTTTCCTTTATATTCTTTGCATAAGTTTTATCCCGCACTACTAATCCAAGACCCAGTCTTGGAATATTTTTGTTGTTTTTGTTTCATGCAGTTGTTGATTTATATGACTAGTCAAGAGGGATTTAGCACTGTTCAACCTCCGTATTTTTGCGGAGATGACTTCCGTTATTTGAAGGGTCGGATGGAGTGTTTCCTTAAGACTCAAGTCGACATGTGGATCATCATCCAGAAAGGGTTCGATCTACCAACCGACGAAAAGGGTGAGCTCTTGGAGTGTGATTTGTGGACCAATGCAATGAAGAAACAAATTGAAGCGGATGCCAAGGCAACCCAAATTTTGTAATGCGGTCTATCAAAAGAGGAGCTCAACCACGTCCGCTCCTTCATCAGCACTAAAGATTTGTGGGATAAACTTACCGAGCTCAACGAAGGAATCTCCGATACAAAGGAATGTAAAAGGGATTTACTTTTAAATAAATTATTTAATTTAAAAATACATGACAACGAGACTGCGAGTCAACTTCATGCTCGCATCCAAGACATCTTGAACGACCTCCATTTGATCAGACAGATGGTGGAGAATCACGATATTATAAGGTACGCACTTAAGGCCTTCCTTAGGACTACATTATGGGCATCAATGGTTGATGCTTACAAAGTGTCTCGGGATCTTTCTAAGATTAGATTAGATTATCTGTTTTCTGAATTTGAATTACATGAACAGACTAATTTGGCTACAGTCGAGAAGAGTATAGCCCTGTTTGTAGGGAAAAAGAAAACAAAAGGTAAACCAATTCCCGAAGACGACGAGTCCGCTTCAGATCTAGACGATGAATTGGAAACAGAGATCGTCAACCTTGTTCGAAGACTAATCAAGAAAATAAGTCGTACAAACAAGTTAGCAAAAGAGAAAAATCCCGAGACAAATCAAAAGGTCAAGCAAGACTACAAGTGCTACGAATGCAACAATAAGGGTCATTTCATAACCGACTGCCCCAAACTAAAGTCAAAATCTACCACGAAGGCTCTTAGAGAAACATGGGAAGAATCGTCGGATGAAGAAGAAAGAGAACAAATCGACAACCTCGTCCTCATGGCAAGACCCTCGGAATCCGAGTTCGAGTCAGAATCTGAGTGTGAGTCCAACTTTGAGTCCGAGTCAGAGTCCAAGACAAGCCACAAATCCGTATCGATTTCCGAAGGTTCAATAAAGGTACGCTGCTCTACAATTAGAAACTTATATACTACAATTAAATATTTGAATAAAAAGTTAACTAAGTTTGTGTCACTCCCCAAGAGTATGTTGAGCCGAAAGAAAACGGACAACATC
Organism: Wurfbainia villosa; assembly: GCA_025175895.1. Lineage (NCBI taxonomy): Eukaryota > Viridiplantae > Streptophyta > Magnoliopsida > Zingiberales > Zingiberaceae > Wurfbainia > Wurfbainia villosa. Next base: position 7,701,432 of record CM046005.1, read on the forward strand.
TCCTCTGTACGTGATACAATATCCTGCTGATACAAAACCTTACGGCCACAACCACATAACATATATATGAGTATAATCCATAAATCGCAGTAGAATATACTGACAAATAATAAAGATACAAAGACTTCAATATGCACTCTGTGTAGGATAAAATCCTAAAACCAACAAATCCAACAGAATACAACAGAATAGAATAAACATCCAACCATTCCAGTGTGAGATGGGATCAGCTGGCGGAGCTCCGAACATCAAAGGAATCTTCTACATGTCACCTGGGCGACAAGAAATCCAGGGTCCGTGGCAGTGAGTATAAACTCAGGGGTAATATGTAGTAAGTGAATGAACAACATATAAGGATATAGAGATCTACAAGTATACATATGGAGATCTACAGGTATACATAGGGATCAACAGATATACATCAACAGGTATAGATAGGGAGATCAACAGGTATAAGGAGACCAACGAACATACAACTTTAAAGGTAACAACAAATAACTATCAGTATAAATCTAATCAGTGCATATACCAAACTACATATAAAGGACTGACATACCTGGAAGGTCTGCAACAACACAATCTATACAACCTGAACAAGTATACAACAATATAACATGTACAACATGTATGAATAATACTACTTCTATAATCAACATGAAGTCATATGAACAACGTATGATAAAATACAATAACCAACCTGATCCACCCTATATGGTATCATATGGTTAATCAACTGATGTCAACCATCCTGATCTATCCACTATAGTATCATGATAGAGAACAAATACAAAGTACCAATCCGATCCATCCAAATGGTATCACACACATACAGTTTACAACCACTGGAGCACCATATAACCACATGTATAATAAGCAAATGGCATGTATGGCAGTGTACAATAATACGCAACAATCATGGATCATCCAAATGCAACATCGCAGGATATATGCAATAAGCAACACATGCACATATGAATGCCACGACATACATGGCTATGCCACCGCTCATGGCAATGCAAATGCAATGTATATCATATATATATATATATACACCATTACACATGGGTACACCACTGCTCATGACTATGCAGATATGATAGTATCATATGCAAAACACCATCCACATGGCTACACCATTACATTGGTAATGTGAATGCAATTTGCATTGCATGCATAAACACCACTAGTCATGGGTATGCCGCTGCCTATGGGTATGCAGACACATTTAGTATCACTTGCATATATGTCATCACACATGACAACGCCACCACACATGGCAATATTGATGTAATATGTATCGCGATACAGACACGCCACCGCTCATGGCTCGCCTCCGCTCAAGGCTACACTGATGCAATATGTGTTCTATACATATACGCCACCGCTCATGGCTAAGCCACCACTCATGGCAATACATCAGAATTCTGTATCATACATATACACCACCGCGCATGGCTACACATCAACAATAACATAATCAAATATGTAACCATAATCATGCATGTAGCTATATGCATCAATCATACTCGGGGTACTATGATGATCCAACACATGACCACAACCAAACTCAACTACATGCCCTAAGATGACATCTACAGCATGGATACATGTAAAGTCTATATTCAACACCAGGGACATATGAAACTGTAATGATAACAAGCAGAGCATCTCAAAGTTCAAAGGCTAAGTATCAAGCACAGGAATAAATCAGAGTGGAGTCAAGATAAAAGTATCAACATCATAATATCTCATGCACTAGGAATCAACAAACTACCTGACCAGGGTAGATATTACCCACCTACTATGTAGATCGTATCAGCCATCCATAACTATGAGCATCATGACTAATCAAAGTTCTGAAATCAACATCCTTGATTAATTTCACCCATACAACTTCTTGCCTCCAATTCCGAGTATCTAATCTGTATTAAATAACCAAATTAAGGCAAGACCAATTCCAACCGACAATCACAAGATACCACAGCTATCATAAGATCATTACCCGATCTTCAACCTTTTGAAATTAACATCCAAGAACAAAGATAAGGCACATCGATTACTTGAAGGTTGAAGGGTAACCAAAGGAATTGAGTGGCTAACAACAAACCTTGAAGCATTCTGTGAGGGTGATCAACACAGCAATCAACGATGAATTTATTAGCCACAGTAAGGACCATTGAAGCTTGCCGATGTTGGAATCCATAAAACACAGCCATAGAAACCTCAATCCACCTGCAATCATGGTCCCTAAGCTTACATCCGATCCACCCATCTCATATCAATAATACCTAACAAGAACAATCGAAATTTACCAAAATGAAGGAGAAATCGAAGGAAGTTGTTGTCTGCCACAGTGATCGACTGAAACTGTTGACAAAAGGAATTCCACTGACCAATTCACATATTCAAATCCATCAGCCTATTTAGAAGACAAAACCCCTTTCTATGTTCATCCTTCTTACCTATTCGTGGAAGAGTAGCCAATGGAAACCAGAATCATCTCCTAGATGACCTGATGCAGCGCCAACGATGGGAGGCCATACTTACTTAGTCCAGCAACTGCTCCCGTGGAGACACCCAACTGGATCGGCAAAGCACAGTAAGGAGGCGATGACACAGATCTTGCTAATGTTGAGCTCCTTCCTAACCAGTGAAGAAGATGACAACAACCCGACCAAATCGAGGTCGACTGAACGCTGAGTGTGGGCGGCGAGATCAACTGTCTGCAGAACAGAGGGTCGGCGACAATCTGAGCTTCAACGGTGAAGACATCGTCGAGTTGACCTCTCGAATAAGCAATCGACGATGACATATGGGGGGTCAACAATGAATCGAACTCACGGCGGCTGAAGGCGGAAGGGAGGAGATCTACTCCGTCGACGCTCGATGAAGCCAAGCTCGCAGCGATCCAAAGGCGACTGCAGATCCAAAATTGGTGTCGGATGAGATCAGCTGCGGCGATGAAACAGAGGAAGAAATCGCATGATGAAGAGAAGTAGGAAGAAAATCACGATGAGGGAATTGACAGGGTTTGGGTCTTATAAACCGACCCCTTGTGGTTAAGCTAGCCTAGGTCAAGTCCAAGCTAGCCTAAGTTGACCCAACCACTTATTTAAGCTTAAATCTTCCTCGTATGGACTCCTTTTGAATCCGGAAAAATTTCTGTGAACTCTTGAGAAATTATATAAGACAATTTCTCCATTAACAAGGGATTTTATTTTATTATTATTTTTTTTCCGATATCTTACATTCTTCCCCACTAATAAAAATTTGATCCCTAAATTTCCAACTCATGTACGAGTACGAGATGTTACAACAACCATCTCAAGTATCTGGAGAAAAGTCACCCACTCTCAACAAACCCTTTGAAAGTCTGAATACCACTTTCTTATGGACCATCTATCAAGAAGTAAATAATCATACCAGAGTGGAGCTCTATATCCATGACCTGTTGGAGACTTTACCAGAATCGTAAGATGAATCATGAATCACTATTGGAAATGATACTCAAGGATACTCCATGGATATAATTTCATCAAGTGGTCCAATGAAATTCATCTTACAGCTCGAAAGAAAATGAGCGGACCTAGCTAATCGATCATCGATTATCCAAATCACATCAAGTCCTTTCTGAATTCTAGATATTCTCCCGACACAGTCCATCAACTAGGCTCTCACTTCCGTCTTAGTATGTAACTCTACTGGTCACTAATATTCCACCTTTACTTGTTAGCACACCCAACATCCAACTATGGAATCAACCATGTCCAATATATCGTTCCACCAACAGGAACGTCTTAAGCTCGCTATTTTTGGATACACTCCAAATAAATCATAAATCTCGAATAACAAGTCTCCTGGAACAACTCTTCCTAATTCGAAAGCAACTCTGTAACCCACTATTCTCCTCAGAAACAGAGAATTCCTTTCTCACAAGAGAAATCAATCTACTTTCCAAAATCCGCTCTGTCACACAGAATTGGAAGTGACTGGGAGACTATAGTAATCAATCTCCCTTGCCATATCTGTTCGTGCTCCAACAACTCTATTGTAGTTACCCAATAGCTAGCCAAAACTCCATGAGCATTCCTGCTCCATAGATCTACAAATCAGAATAATAACTGCTAAAATCGCGTCATATATATGAAGCTTATCTCATAGTTTCTCAACTGGCATACACATAAAATACGCCTCATTCAACTGCATCGGGATCGTTCCCAATCCCTGAAATGATGCATCTATGTACAATACCCTTCCATCCACACTGGAAGGATTAACTAACACTTGTGCAAAAGTTAGCCACCGTCTAGGCCCTTAAACCTAATTTCACAAGCTTCTGACCAAGTGATTTTCATCACTTCCTTGGTCAAATAAGCCAGCGGTATAGTATCACTAGAGTATCCTATCCACATTTACGGTAATAACCCAGTCAATACAAGGGAAACTGCAACCTTCCCTTAAGATCGTGAGTATATCCAATAGTATCGTTTAAGACGACAACTACCAACTGGTCCAACCACTTCATGAATGACTAAATCATCAATAAGTCTAACAATATTATCAACAGCTCATAAAATTCATACAAAGTATGAAATATCATCTTCTATACACCTGCATCCTTTTTACTCTAAGCAGATGATATCCCAATCATCACACCGATAATGATAATTGTATGACACCAAGTCACTACAATATCAACACTCCAATCATAGATCAATCCTAGGGTATACACAGGTGTCCTTTAGCTGATCTAAACAGATTATATATCAACAACGAAGGATATCCATCCTCAAAAACTACTGCATACTCTCATCGATAAACGATGCATTACCTCAAAGGTCTATCTCTCCTTTAATAAAGAGTTCAAGATCTTCTCAAGAAGAAACACTGGGACAGATAAACCTCCTATCCAATACCTCCTGTAATCACAACTTACATTCTTCTAATTTCCACAGTGTTTAGCAACACTGATACCAATAAAATTATCTCCCGATATGAGTTCTTCAATTTCGAAACTATTCTCGAAGTCACTCCAATCGCCAACTCCACCCGCCTATGCAGTGGCAAGCCTGGGAGTTCATCTGAATACTCTCATGTTATACGCACGTCCAAGAGACCTAGTATACCAACATTCCAACAATTTAACTAACCGAAAAGATATGTCTATAGTAGAGGTATGTCTAGCAAAGGCTAAGGGTATCCCTTGACTTCTAAATTGTTGGTCCACATCTCACCTGACGGTAGAAATACCACCAACCCACAAGTCGATGTATAGGAACTCTCCTAATCCTATCTAAGAATGTTCTAATCCTAGATACTTGTAAACTACCAGTATCTCTTAATATATCCGCAAATAGGGTAACCTAAAGTAATACCCCGAATGACCAATTCTTCGATCTTCTATACCTCTTCTCGAGTAATCATGTAAACTCGCCTAACATCTGTTCTTGACGATTGAGCTCATATAGGTGCAAAAGGCTACCATGGAGGAACTGAAGTCAACTACTGAACTGAGATGCAATACCCAAAATGACTACAATGGAGATGGTAAACACTGTTGTACTGCTAATGAGTACACCACCGATTGTGAAGTACTGAATAGCTATCAACATCATAGCACGCTCCAACTCTGCAAATAGTATAGCTGCAACTGAAGAATACAACATAGATATGACCATCATCGTAAACTCTCTCCTCTATACAAAGCATAACCATGCCTGGGAAGGTAACAGTTGTCGTCTGGATGTCTGAGTCTTCTGGGATGTCTTCTGTTGATACTACTGAGTAACTCGCTTCCCCTGGAGAGAAGCATCTAACTTCACTATGTCTGAGGTAATAGATCACTGTTGATGTGATAATCCACTCTTCTGTGATGATCTCGGCTTTCGAGGTTGTGGATCGTCCTCTCGAAATCATCATCCATAGTCTTCAACTGAGTCTTCAAAGTACATTTTCTTCATCATATATACTGATTGTCTACTATAGAAGCAAATAAAATGCTCAATCTGATAATCTGACTTTGCGTGTCGTCGTGACTCACACTATATGCACACAATCCCTTTGGAGTCTTTCTTCTAAGTTCGCTGATAAACATGAGAAGATATTGACGATCTGTAGTCGGTCTTGTATGATCAGAAAAATTCTCCAATAGTAGCTCGTGACCTATGACTCCGATCTTGCTCCTTTTATTCAACATTCGGAGACTTCCGATTCCAATAACTTGACTTGCAATGTTTGCTTATCAATCTTTAACTCTTAAAACACTTGCTACAGAGTCATTTCTAAACTCATGACTCGATCCAATGTCTATCGGTAGGATCTGATAGAAAATTCAAACATCCTGACCAAAAAGTAAGCCAATAAACCCTGGGTGGCTTAAAACATCCCTTCACATTCTTGAGCATTAGGTGGTCATAACCTCTGCAAGTCTAACAACTCTGCATGGTACTCCCATTACCAATCAATCATCCTACTTGATGCTCAAGAATTCCCTGACAATGAGTCAAAGAAAATGATACGGGAAAATACTCTCTCACAATATCACTAAATCGTGATCAAGTGATATGTTATTCTCCGAAGGTTATTTCCTACATCTTCCACCAAGTACCGGTTTGATCCCGATAATGGTATGCAACTCATTCTACTTTCTCTGTATATTACGAGTTAAGTACTCAAAAGTACCTTCAAAATTATACAATCCAGCACGACCAACTCAAGGATCAAAATCCCTATGAAACATCATATACTAATCCTCCGATATTTGCATCAACAATAGCATACATGTCTTGTCCATTACCCCATAGGTAATGATTCGACTAGCATAGTTAGTGAAAATCTCTAAGACTGTAATCTTTGATCTCCACAAGAAATGTGACTACCTGACTCCTGCTTTTCGACTCGGTATCAGTCAGTTCTCAAAGGTAATTCACCTTTTCGACAGCAGGTCCAAGACTCATCAAGTCATTCCCGTGGTCAACTCAAACCACGGTTATGAATAGTGACTAACACACTACATGTCATGCCCTGTTATAAACAACTAAATGCATAACCAACAAAAGATATGTGATAACAACTGACATACCTTAATCCCTGTAGCTCGGAGATGTTCGCAACTGCCAGATCCCAGAACTCACAAAACCAAAACCGAGTAAAACAAAACTCGATATCTGAACGATATAAATCCGAAAGTTGACTTCTCAACCTAGGGCTTTGATACCAATAAAATTGTCATGCCCCGAGAGTATACTGAGTTGAAAGTAAACGGACAACATCTCCCCTATACGTGATACAATATCCTGCTGATACAAAGACTTTCGGCCACAACCACATAACATATATATGGGTATAATCCATAAATCGCAGCGAAATATACTAACAAATAATAAAGATACAATGACTTCAATATGTACTCTGGAGTGACTTTGACACAACAAGAATCATAACATAGACCAAATACATACAACACATCTGTATACCATAAATGCTGAATAATGTAGGATAAAATCCCAAAACCAACAAATCCAACAGAATACAACAAAACGGAATAAACACCCAACCATTCCGGTGTGAGATGGGATCAGCTGGCGGAGCTCCGAATATCTAAGGAATCTTCTACCTGTCACTTGGGCGACAAGAAACCTAGGGTCCATGGTGATGAGTATAAACTCAGAGGTAATATGTAGGAAGTGCATGAACAAAATATAAGGATATAGAGATCTACAAGTATACATATGGAGATCTACAGATATACATAGGGATCAATAGATATACATCAACAAGTATAGATAGGGAGATCAACAGGTATATATCGACAGGTATCGGGAGACCAACGGACATACAACTTTAAAGGCAACAACAAATAACTATCAGTATAAATCTAATCAGTGCATATACCAAACTGCATATAAAGGACTGACATACCTAGAAGGTCTGCAATAACACAACCTATACAACTTGAACAAGTATACAATAATATAACAACATATATGAACAATACTACTCCTGTAATCAACATGCAGTCATATGAACAACGTATGATAAAATACAATAACCAACCTGATCCACCCTATATGGTATCATATGGTTAATCAACTGATGTCAACCATCCTGATCTATCCACTACAGTATCATGATAGAGAACAAATACAAAGTACCAACCCGATCCATCCAAATGGTATCACACACATACAGTTTACACCCACTGGAGCACCATATAACCACATGTATAATATGAAAATGGCATGTATGTCTGTGTACAACAATACGCAATGATTATGGATCATCCAAATGCAACATCGCAGGATATATGCAAAAAGCAACACATGCACATATGAATGCCACCACATACATGGCTATGCCACCACTCATGACAATGCAAATGCAATGTATATCATATATATATATACACCACTGCTCATGACTATGCAGATACGATAGTATCATATGCAAAACACCATCTACATGGCTACACCATTACACTTGGTAATGCGAATGCAATTTACATTGCATGCATAAACACCACCAGACATGGGTATGCCACTGCCTATGGGTATGTAGACACATTTAGTATCACTTGCATATATGTCATCACACATGGCTACTCCACCACACATGGCAATACTGATGTAATATGTATCGCGATACAGACACACCATCGCTCATGGCTCGCCTCCGCTCAAGGCTACACTGATGCAATATGTGTTCTATACATATATGCCACCGCTCATGGCTAAGCCACCACTCATGGCAATACATCAGAATTCTGTATCATACATATACGCTACCGCGCATGGCTACACATCAATAACAACATAATCAAATATGCAACCATAATCATTCATGTAGCTATATGCATCAATCATACTCGGGGTACTATGATGACCCAACACAGGACCACAACCAAACTCAACTACATGCCCTAAGATGACATCTACAACATGAATACATGTAAAGTCTATATTCAACACCAGGGACATATGAAACTGTAATGATAACAAGCAGAGCATCTCAAAGTTCAAAGGCTAAGTATCAAGCGCAGGAATAAATCAGAGTGGAGTCAAGATAAAAGTATCAACATCATAATATCTCATGCACTAGGAATCAACAAACTACCTAACCATGGTAGATATTACCCACCTGCTATGTAGCTCGTATCAGCCATCCATAACTACGAGCATCATCACTAATCAAAGTCCTGAAATCAACATCCTTGATTAATTTCAACCATACAACTTCTTGCCCCCAATTCTGAGTATCTAATCTGTATCAAACAACCAAATTAAGGCAAGACCAATTCCAACCGACAATCACAAGATACCACAACTATCATAGGATCATTACCCGATCTTCAACCTTTTGAAATTAATATCCAAGAACAAAGATAAGGCACATCGATTACCTGAAGGTTGAAGGGTAACCAAAGGAATTGAGTGGCTAACAACAAACCTTGAAGCATTCTGTGAGGGTGATCAACACAGCAATCAACGGCGAATTTATTAGCCACAATAAGGACTATTGAAGCTTGCCGCTGTTGGAATCCACAAAACACAGCCACAGAAACCTCAATCCACCTGCAATCATGGTCCCCAAGCTTACATCCGATCCACCCATCTCATATCAATAATCCCTAACAAGAGCAATCGAAATTTACCAAAATGAAGGAGAAATCAGAGGAAGCTGTTGTCTTCCATAGTGATCGATTGAAACTGTTGACAAAAGGAATTCCACTGATTCAAATCCATCAACCTATTTAGAAGACAAAACCCCTTTCTATGTTCATCCTCCTTACCTATTCATGGAAGAGTAGCCAATGGAAACCAGAATCATCTCCTAGATGACCTTATGCAGCGCCAACGATGGGAGGCCATACTTACTTAATCCAGCAACTGCTCCCATGGAGACTCCCAACTAGATCGACAAAGCACAGTAAGGAGGCAATGACACAGATCTTGCCAATGTTGAGCTCCTCCCTACCCAGCGAAGAAGACGACGACAACCTGACCAAATTGTGGTCGACTTAGCGCTGAGTGTGGGCGGTGAGATCAACTATCTACATAACAGAGGGTCGGCGACGATCTGAGCTTCAACGGTGAAGACGTCATCGAGCTGGCCTCTCGAATAAGCAGTCGACAACGACAGATGGGAGGTCGACAACAGATCAAACTCATGGCGGCTGAAGGTGGAAGAGAGTAGATTTTCTCCATCGACGCTCGATGAAGCCAAGCTCGCAGCGATCCAAAGGCGACTGCAGATCCAAAATCAGCGTCAGACGAGATCGGCTGCGGCGATGAAACAGAGGAAGAAATCACGCGATGAAGAGAAGAAGGAAGAAAATCGCGATGAGGGAATTGACCAGGTTCAGGTTCGAGCCTTATAAACAGACCCCTTGTGGTTAAGCTAGCCTAGGTAAAGTCCAAGCTAGCCTATGTTGACCCAACCACCTATTTAAGCTTAAATCTTCGTCGTATGGACTCCTTTTGAATTCGGAAAAATTTCTGTGAACTTCTGAGAAATTATATAAGACAATTTCTCCATTAACAAGGGATTTATTTTTATTATTATTATTATTATTTTCCCGATATCTTACAGTCCGAGTCTAAGGTCAAGTCTCTTCTTAAGGAAGTTTAAAACCTTAAGAAGACTAATTTAATTTCTTCAACTAGTCACATTCAAGAAGGAACCTTAACTCGAGTCAAGACACTTGAGGAAGACAATTCCTCCTTGAAAGGACAAGTTAAAGATCTTAAGAAAACGTTGAAAAAGTTCATGTTGGGATCCAAAGGTCTCAACCTAATACTTAGGTCTCAACGTGTTGTGTATAACAAGACCGGACTCGGATTTAGAGTAAAAAATAGATCTTTTATTTCACTTGTAAATCATGATTGTAAATGAGTCCAAGTATGGGTCCCCAAGTCGAGTCTAAAATTACAACTAGTGTCAACCAAGTATTGGGTTCCCAAGGACCATATTGATTCAATGATCTAGGGGGAGCCAATACTAAAATTGTGTGCTCAATTACTTGATTAATTTGCATGCTTAGTTAGTTTTTATTTGTTGAACTTAGAATGACTAGATAGGACTAATAGTTAATTAACCTTGATGACATAGTATCAGGACGCGGTGAGATGATAGTACATTAGGAAAACGAAGTCTTGTGTGTCCGGGTTAGATAAGGAATATCTAGCTTGGTGCACTTGGCTAAGTATAACTAGCTGAAGCTACCTCACCACATCCTAAACTAGTTAGACCAGGATGTATCCCTAAAGTGAATTAAGTGTACAGTTTCTTAAGATTGGTTTTGTCTAAGGAAGTGGTCATTGTTCCTATCAAAGAAGGCCTCTGTGCCTTGCTACGACCTGGAAGCTATCTTTTGAAAAGTTCATTTAACTAACTTAAAGTTAAATCCGAATCTAATCCAAGGTTAATTAATTTTCAAATCATTAAAATTAACTAAGTAAAATTGAAAAGCCATCTCACAGAACATATAAGGTTAACCTGATTTATCATATAAATTGGGTGAGATGAAAGTTAGAATAAAATTTTCTAAAACCAATTTAAAATTCTAATATCCGATCCAACTGCTTTATGTGTAAGATCAATGGATGTTGGACAGTGGGTGCTCTAGACACATGGCCGGAGACCGACTGAAATTTACAAAGTTAAAATTCAAAAATCATGGATCAATAGCCTTCGAAAATAACGAAAAACTCAAGATCATCGGATTAGGTGATATTGAGCTAAATTCAGATTTAGTTATACGCAAAGTATTGTTAGTCGAAATTTTTGACTTTAATCTTCTAAGTATAAGTCAACTTTGTGATAGTGGATATAAGATTAAATTTTCTTCAAATGACTGCTTAATTAGAAAAATTGATTACTCAGAAGTCATACTTAAAGGACTTAGGAAAAATAACATTTATACCATAGACCTGTCAACTTTCTCACTCAAGTGTCTAATGACACAGCAAGAGGAATCGTGGTTGTGGCATAAGAGAATGGCCCACATCCTTCTAAGACTTATTTCGAAAATAAGTCATAATGGGCAAGTTAGAGGTCTACCCAAATTAAGCAATTTAGAAAATAAAGTGTGTGATGTTTGCCAACAAGGAAAATAAACTAAAACTTCACATAAATTAACTAATTCAGATAGAACCAAGAGTGTACTTGAGCTCCTACACTTGGATCTATTTGATTCACATGGGTCCAAGTCACTAAGTGATAGTCAAAACTGTTTAGTAATAGTAGATGACTACTCTAGGTTCACTTGGGTTAGGTTTTTAAAATATAAAAGTGAAACAATTGATCAATTTATCAATCCCTGCAAATTATTAGAAAATGAAAAAAAAAATAAAAATTAAACGAATTAGAAGAGACCACGGAGAAGAATTTGAAAATTATAGGTTTAATGAATTTTGTATACAAAATGGGTATCACCATGAGTTCTCCTGTCCGAGAACTCCTTAACAAAATGGGTTGGTCGAAAGGAAAAATAGAACCCTATAGGAAGCCGCTAGGATAATGTTAAATGAGTATAAATTAAATGATAGGTTTTGGGCTGAGGCAATAAATACCGCTAGTTATGTTCAAAATAGAATATTAGTAACTAAACGTCATAATAAAACTCCTTATGAATTATATTACAACAAAATACCAAATATTAAATATTTTCAGATTTTTGGATGTTAAGTACATATATTAAATACCAAAGACGTTTTAGGAAAATTTACTTCAAAATCAGTGGATGGTGTATTTGTAGGTTATTCGACTACTAGTAGAGCCTAGGGTATATAATTCAAATACATTAAAAATCGAAGAAACTATTAATGTAGTATTTAATGAGGATAATAATCCTCCTAAACCTAAAACAAGAATTGACTTAACTAATGAAAGACTAGATGATGAAGATAGAATTGAGGTCAACCAACAAGATAAATCTAACACTAACCCTAATACAAGAACATCTAGAGTAAGATCTGACCATCCAATTGACCAAGTTTTGGGTGATCCTACTCAAGGCATTAGGACTCGAGCATCTTATAGAAATTTAAGTCAAGTCTCGCTCATATCCAAGATTGAACCTAAATCTATAGATCAAACTCTTCTTGATCCCGACTGGATCATTGTTATGCAAGAAGAGTTAGCTCAATTCACAAGAAACCAAGTTTGGGACTTAGTACCAGCACCTAAAGACAAAACTATTATAGGTACTAAGTGGGTATTTTGGAATAAGCTTGATGACAAGGGTGAGATTGTTAGAAATAAAGCAAGATTAGTTGCTAAAGGGTTCAGTCAAATAGAGGGATTAGACTACGATGAAACTTATGCACCAGTAGCCAGACTTGAGTTTATTAGGATGTTGTTAGCATATGCTGCACATAAAGGATTTAAATTATTTCAAATGAATGTTAAGTCGGCATTTCTAAATGGTTTTATTAAGGAAGAAATATACATAACTCAACCTCCAGGATTTGAAGATATAACTCAACCAGATCATGTGTTTAAACTTAGAAAAGCTTTATACGGACTAAAACAAGCACCTAGGGCATGGTATGAAAGATTAACTTACCTAATATCAAAAGGGTTTAAACAAGGTTTAGTCGATCCTACATTATTTGTAAAAACCTTCATAAAAGAAATTTTTATAGCTCAAATATATGTAGATGATATTATTTTTGGTTCAACAAATAGTATATTTTTAAATGAATTTATATCATTAATAGAGAATGAATTCAAAATGAGTTTAGTAGGCGAACTCAATTTTTTCTTAGGATTACAAATAAAACAAACAAAAGAGGGAACTTATGTGTATCAAATAAATATGCTAGAGAATTAATTAAAAAATTTGGCATGGAAAATGCTAAGGAAATTAATAAACCTATGACAACTAATGTAAAAATTGATAATGACTTAGAAGGAAAACCAGTAGATTTAAAATATTATAGGAGTGCGATAGGTAGTATTTTGTACTTAATCACAAGCCGACCTGATATACTTTTTGCGGTAGGTATGTGTGTAAGATTTTAATCTTGCGCTAAAGAATCGCACTTAACCCTAGTTAAAAGAATTCTTAGATACATTAAGGGAACATTAAATGTAGGAATATGGTACCCTAGGACTAATAACTTTGAGCTAATTGGATACTCTAACTCAGATTATGCCGGTTGAAAGCTCGATAGGAAAAGTACTAGTGGCAATTGTCAACTTCTAGGACAAAACCTAGTCAGTTGGTCTAGTAGAAAATAACATTGTGTTGCATTATCTACTACCGAAGCTGAGTACATAGCGATGGGTGAGTGTGTAGCTCAACTTCTGTGGATGAAACACACTCTAAATGATCTACATCTAAACTTTAAGGATACTAGAGTTATGATAGACAACATTAGCTCAATCAACCTAATTAAAAATCCAATACAACATTCAAGAACTAAACACATAGAAATTAAACATCATTTTGTTAGGGAACATGTAACAAATGGTGAAATAAAATTGGATTACATCGAATCTAAATCAAACTTAGCTAACATTTTTACTAAACCATTACCTGAAGCAGAGTTCAGTTCACTTGATGAAAACTGGGTATGTGCTTAGTAGAGTAGAATTTTTTTTTACAACTTATTGTAAGAACTTCTGTGAGCGCTAGAGGGGGTGAATGGCGGTTTGTCGTTCATCGATGGAGTTTGATCACGTGCTTGCTACAATTGTTAGTGTACATAGCGGAATACAAAATGATAGAAACAAATACACAACAACAAGCACACACACTACACAAGATATATGTGGTTCGGAACCTTAAGGTTCCTACTCCACGGGGCGAGCTCAACGAGCTCTAATGATGTACACACCACTAATAAATTTCCTTCTTGACAACAAGTCGGAGGTGGAGAAATCTCGTATAAGAGTTTACAACAATAAACAAGATACAACAAAAAAATACAAATGAAATACAACAAAAGATGTAAAGAAAACTTTACAAATGGTTACTTTGAATGTTTGTTTGTTGATCGCCTTGGACTAGCCTTGAAGGACTGAAAAGCATCAACTATCCCCTTCAAATCACCCAAAAAAATCGTTGTGGAAATCCTCCCCGTCGAGCTCCTTTTATCCCTCTGCATGACCTGGATTTCCGCCAGGTAGTCGACAGCCAAAAAGCCCCAGTCGACTGTCAACAGTATCGTTGTCTCACAACGGACTTGATCCACATTGGCATTCAAGCCAACGGATACGCTGACAATCGACTACCATTCCCAGCGATCAATCGCTCAAGCTCGTAGGTCGACTACTCGGGCCATCGAGTGTTCTCGCCTGCGTGACCAAAACCGTAAACAATCGATCGCTCCATGGTAGTCGATCGCCATGGCCAATCGATCGTCTAATGTTGGCAATCGACCGCTAAGGCCACTTGTCGCATCGAACACCAATGACCCACAATCGATCGTCATAATCTCACCGATCGCGTCGACTCTACCGCTAAGTGTCAAAATTTGACCAGTCCATAACCCGAGGTTTACCCCAAATATGATGCCCTCATACTTGCTAGACCACCCTTAGCCTAGATCTAAGCCTTCTAGCCACCTCCATCATCCTCACGCCTATCAGATCCCTCCAAGTCATCCATGACTTATTCATCCATATGCTAGCCTTCAGGTGCTTCCATCGGCTATTGTCATGCTAAGCTGGTCTACACCGCCAAGGCACATTTGGGCTTACGCTGCCAAGATACACGCTTGGACTTTACGCCGCCGAACATTGGACTTATGCTGTCAAGACTCAACCCTTGGACTTTACACCGCCAATATCAAACCTTGGACTTCCCAAATTCCAAGTACCCATGACTTAGACTTTCACCTCCAAGACTACACACTTAGACTTACGTGGCCAAAACTACACCCTTGGACTTTCCATGCCAACTCCATGTTAGACTTTCCAAGTGCCAAGACTCATGCTTGAACTTTTCATGCCAAGTACCCAAGACTTAGACTTCTCCATCATATGGTCAATCCCATGTCAACCATATAGTCAACTCATTGTCAAACAATGGTCAACTGGTCATCAAACATCAAAACACCACTCGAGTCAAACTTGAGTCTGGTCAATCGTGATCTGGGCCGATTGCACCAATAATTTCTCCCTTTTTGATGTTTGACAAAAACCAAACACCTTTGAGTTAGAATACTAACTCAATCCAATCCTCCCAATTGGGTAGTTCTTAAATTCTTCTATCAATTCTCACCCATCAATTCTCTCCCTTTTTGACATACATCAAAAAGGCTCTCCCCAAGGATATTAATGTCTCATATCCCAATGAGATCTTATAATCTCCCCCTTGGTCCAAAAATATCTAGAATGCCTTCACTCTTCCTAGTGATAAGTCTCATATCACTAAAGAGAGGCAATCCTTCAAACTCTTCAACTCTCTAAATTCTCTCTCTTATAAAGAAGAACACATCCATCATCCCATGATGGATAACCTTCCCCTAAAGGCTTGCTCCCCCTTGACCATTGCACCAACAATATCCTTGGAGAGTCCCTAAGCCTATAGGAACATTAAACCATCAAAATTAAGGGCAAAAATTTAAACTTGAACTTTCACACACCTTAAAATTGATATACACCCAAACAACTCTCCTAATCCATATCCAATGAATTTATACCCTTTATAATGTTTTCCAAAGCATATCCTAGGGTTAGGAGCAGTTAGGGTAGCCTAACATAGTTGAAATTAGGCTAAACAAACCTTGTTTATCCGAAATCAGCATTAGCAATTGACTCTATTAGTCAACAGTCGACTGCCCTTGATGCTAGTCGACTGTCTTCCATGGCAGTCGACTGATTTCTACAAGTGCAGAAATCAAGTTCAAAAATACATAAGTAATTATACGTAATTTGAAAAATAGTGAAACTTCATATGTATAATACTTATAACAATCATAATGGGTGAAAAATATTTAAAAAATAAAATACCCATTAAATATTGAGATTGATACAAAATTCAAAACCATTGATAACTTCAATGTTTTTGACCTATTTTGTATCAACTTCTTCAATGGTGACTTCTATCAAAAGATAGACTACACCAAGGTTTTTCAAAATGATTTTGAAATGTTTTTAAAACCTTAATTTCAATCATGGTCTATGGGATAAGTATACATGACTTGTATACTAGCTTTCCTAATGATTAGTCCATGATATAAGATGAGTTTGAGTTCATGTAGATGCAAGAACTATGCCCCTTGAACTTAACTCATTTTCTAGCATCTCACATATGTCTAAGGTGTATCGATACACACACATGTCAATGTGATGTGAGATGTGGGTTTTGTTCATCCTAAACTAAGGTCTCATGCATTTTTCTAAGACAACACTATTGATTCCCTTATACATGAATGATAATTTCAATTCAATTAGCTTAAATGCATGAATGATAATTATAGCATAAGTGATAGCATAAATAAATATATGACAATAATCATAATGTCATGACATTAAATATAAACCTAAATATACATGACATAAAAACTTAAACCTAAGGTATCATGACATTTTATTTGATAAAAATGAAATATAATGTCATGACATGACATATGACAAACAAATCATGGAAAATAAAATGTAAAGGTATAATAATACCTAGATTTTAGTGTTAATTGTCATTTGTTAGAGTTAGGTTCATTTAGCCATATTACCACTTATCCCAGGTGTGCTAAAAACCCAAAAATGACACACCAAGACCCTTAAACTTAATTGTGCCAATTTGATCAATTTTTTATAGCCCTCAAAATATATTGGTACATCCTAAAATCCTTTAGCATTAAAATTCATACTTATCTCCAAGTGTCTCATTACCTTGGAAATGACCTAAAGTGCTAATACTACTATGGTTAGGTTAACTATTTATTCACTTAGGGTTGACACACCCTAACTCATTTAGCGTGAATCGATCACGCTCCTAGGAACCCAATACCGATTTGAGCTCCTTGAGTTTACTAGGTATTCACTAGGGATGACCTCCCTTGATACCTTCTTGATGACCCTTCTAGGCTTGGAAGCCTTGGTCATTGTGGTCTTGCCTAGGTTAACTCTAGGGGTGACTTCCCTTGTAACCTTCTTAGTGGCTTTCCTAGGTTTCCTTGAAATCTTAGCCACTAGACACACACCATGGTTACCCTTAGGGATAACTTCCCTAGTAACCTTGGCCTTCCTAGACCTATGGATAGTTCCATAATCAAATGGAACATTGTGGTAGGTCTTCTCGGGCTTATGTTTGTGACTCAAACCTTTCTTGCCCTTGGGTGGACCTTGCCTCCTAGACCCTAGGTTTTGTCCATTTGACCCTATAATCATATTTTCCATCATTCTTAGGGTCCTTTCCATTTTCTTAAGTTTTGACCTCCAAGCTTGATTTTCAAACTCTAATTTTTCTAATTTGGTGGGCCAATTATTTATTTGAGTAGAGTTGTTCTTTCTAGGCATATGTCTACCCTTCTTAAGGTTAATGCCTAAATGCTCCTCTACCTTCCTAATAGTTTCCCTAGGTAGAATTGTTTTAGGGGTATTTAATCTAGATTTGTCCTTAGCCCCAAAATTACAACTCTTAGCACTTAAACATTCGAATTTATTTTTAGTATGCTTTGTATTATGATGAATAGCAAGTGAATTAAAATTATCCCTAGCATGATTTTTGACATTAAAATTCGAATATGCATTATTAAAATATACCTTAGAGTTTACTTTAGAAGCTCTCCCTACATTTGACGCTCTTTCTTGGTTTTTCTTCCTCCCCCTAGGACATTCACTTCAGTAGTGTCCTCGTTGATTGCACTTGAAGTACACAATATGCTAGGGAAATCAACCCAAGTATGGTTTGGTTTTGATGTGTGTGGCAAAGGTTTAAGTTAGGATGTTTATATTGATTTGATATGTGTGTTTAAATTATGCAGGACTTAGTAAATCACACATGAGTTAGCTTAATGATAGCATTGGTGGGTTCACCATCTCATGGCTCGGGTCCTTGAGTAAGTGAAGGATGACATTGCAGAAGCTGTGCGCTTGGTGCATTTGAGAAACCGCCAGATGAAGAGCATTGGAGTGAAGCCAAAGGAAGCAGACTTCAGGGCGAGACGCGAAGGATGACATTGCGGAAGTCATGCGCTTGGTGCATCCGAGGGACGTGGTCGGACGAAGAAAGCTTCAGTGAGGGACTATAAGGGAAATGAGAGATTGAGCGATTGTAATGGTAATTCATAGGTGAACTTGGTCGAATGGCTAAGTCAAGTGTCGGATGCTCAAACTTGTGTTTAAGATTTTACCCAACGTTTGGAAAAGTTGGATGCTCAAACATGAGTTTGAGGTTTCTACCCGACGATTGGAAGTGTCGGATGCTCAAACAAATGGGTTGAGGTTTACCCGATCGTCGGATGCTCAAACAAGTATTTGTTTGAGGTTTTACCTGACATCAGTCGATTGCTATAGATAGCAGTCGATTGCTTTGAGTCGATGGCACTCGACTGGTGTTTGACTGGTGAGTTTCGTGATCATTGCCGAGAAGGACGACTAATCGCCGCACCATCGCCGACTACCAAGGAATGATCACCAATCACGAAGGTGGTCGTGGGCACAGAACCTCCCGTAGCCGACTGATCGGTCGTAGGCGACGATCAGCCGATAGCGCGTGATCGCCAAGGCTACTGGATTGGACTACAGTCGTAATCGACATGGTTAGAAGCCGTTGAACGGTAGCAGTAGCGATCGATGACATGCGTGATCATTGTTATGCCCAACGGGAAGAAATCTCTTCTCTCTATAAAGAGAAGGGGTGAGAGCCTTGGGGATGCTAATGTTTCTACTCCTAAGTGCTCCCTAAGTGCTCTACATGGTTTTTCACTCCTCTTCTTGTGCTTACCTCTATTCTATTGTAAGAGAGAGTGAGTTCTTGTAAGAAGGTTTACCTCCATCTTGCTTGGGCTAAAGGAGAAACTAGTGATTGGATTTGAGGGAGTGATTCACCATACAAATCATCTGTGGATTA
This sequence comes from Wurfbainia villosa, assembly GCA_025175895.1. NCBI lineage: Eukaryota > Viridiplantae > Streptophyta > Magnoliopsida > Zingiberales > Zingiberaceae > Wurfbainia > Wurfbainia villosa. The sequence goes on from CM046005.1 coordinate 7,721,455, forward strand.
GCGACAAGGGTCGTGAACCATGTTACATAATTGTGTTAGCATTGCTTTCATCTTTACTTTGTTTTAGCTCTTAATTGTCTTTAGTTTTAGTATTTATGCTGCGCTAACAACTCTTGTAGACGATTAAGATGCGCAAATTCCATCAACGTACACGGGCTATTCAACCACCCTTCTGGTCGGACCACGATCCTCCAACAAGTGGTATTAGAGCGAGGAGATTGTCGATGGACTCATCGCCAAAACAAGCACGATAACGAAATGGCCAGCTCAAACATTCATCCACCTAAATTCGAAGGGGACTTCGCTTGGTGGAAAAAGCGTATGAAGGTATTTTTCGAAATGGATTTTGATATTATGGTTATTATGGAAACCGATTTCGATATACTAAGGGATGAAGAAGAGAAGCCAATTGAAAAATCAAGGTGGACTAAGTGTAGGGTCAATCGGTGGTGGCCGGCTAGAGGGGGGTGAATAGCCTTTATCGTAGACGGTGGAAGTCATTCGTTTGTTGCTCGTCTACAAACAATTAAAGATAAAAGCAAAGGAAGAATAGAAACACAAATGCTAACACCACAATGTAACATGGTTCACGGCCTCGCCGCTAATCCACGGTCTGATTCGTCCAAGGTGAATCACGCCTCAAGCTTTCACTATTCTCTCCTTTGCACCAAGCTAGGTGGAGGTAACCTCTTTACAATCTCTCTTCTTACAATAGAATGGAATAATAGCAAGTAAGAAGAGTGAGAATCCTTTAGGGCACTTTGAGAGTTGTTAGGAGTTAAAGCATTAGACTCCCAAATGCCCTCACCCCTTCTTTTTATAGAAGAAGAGGGTTTCTTCCCGTTAACACAGGATCAGTCGACTGATGCCCCGATCAGTCGACTGATCCTGTAGTCGTTTCCCAATAACAGCTTCTTCCATGTTGGATTTCACCCAACGGCTCCTACATCAGTCGACTGATCTTACCATCAGTCGACTGATGGAGTTATCAGTCGAGTGTCGGAAGCGAACACTCCATTCTGTGCCTAAAACCCTTACGACCAGTCGACTGATGCCTTCATCAGTTGACTGGTGGACTCGATAGTCGACTGTCAATCCATGGCAGTCGACTGTTGGCACATGAACCGGACTCGAACACTAGTCAAGTCACAGTCGACTTAGAGTAGTTGACTGTCATGACATGGCAGTCGACTGATGTCGGAAAATTCCATCCGACACTTAGACAATTGGCCAAGTTTCACCTAAGTGCACTACCCCTTCCCGGGTTACATTCGCTCACTCTCATTCCTTAAAGTCCCTCGCCTTTGAAGTTGTCTTAGTCCGGCCACATCCCTCGGATGCGCCAAGCGCACGACTCTGCAGCGCCATCCTTCGCATCTCGCCCTGAAGTCTACTTTCTCCGGCTTCACTCCAATGCTCCTCGTCCGGCGGTCCCTCGGATGCTCCAAGCGCACGGCTTCCGCAAAGCCATCCTTCACCGACTCAAGGACCGAGTCATGAGAGGTGAAACTCGTCAATGCTCCATGTGCAAATTACTAAGTTCTGCAAGACTCCAACGCACATATCAAATCCAATCATCCTAACTTAAACCCTTTGTCACACACATCAAAACCATATCACGGGTTGATTGCCCTAACAATCTCCCCCTTTTAGATGTGTGGCAATCCGTTTAAGTTAGGTAAACATTTGATAAAAATACTAAGATAAGAAAGCATGTAAATAAACATGATTATCAACTCTCCCCCTTAATACATGAAACTCCCCCTAAATACAATTCTCCCCTTACTTAAACATGCATATTTCTCACCCTTTGACACCATCAAAAATATTAAACAAAGTTTATACAAGCATGACATCAACTCTAGGGAACAAAAATTACCAAAACATGTCTTAAAATCTGATAAATCGTTGGTTATCGATCACCAATGACACTCTGATTTCAGTTTTTTTTATTTTCAAGGTGAATTTCAGAAATACATTAAAAATTCTATAAAATTCGAAAAAATCATGAAATTTGGGGAACATATTTCTTGTTAGTATATTTATCAATGAAAAATAGATTTTCATGAAAAATCATTATATTTTTGAAAATTAGCCAAAAATCCAAAAGCTTCAAAATAACTAGGTTTTTGATCAAGTTTGTATCAATTTTAACACCTAGTTTTGCTTTGGATTGTTTCAAAATATGAACACACAGATTTTAAAGTAAGAAAATGTTTTGAAAACATATGAAATATCCAACCATGATCTTTGGGCAATATGTCTATTAATTAAACATAAGTCTTCCCCATGATTGGTCTATTATTGCTATTTTGATACTTTAAATGATCATCTAAATGTCATAGGCATTAGTGGACCATTAGTATCATCCTATCATCTCACCCATGCTAAGTTTTCAATCAAGGTAGCCTATGGTGAGTGTGAGATGTATCCTAAAGGTATTTATATATACTTAACCATTAATTTCATGCAATTTTACACAAGGTTAAGTATCATCCTAACATACTACATAATCATAAAAATATATATGAATTAATTTCATATTATGATCATGAAACACATGTATCACTAAAATTGTAATCATGCATTAGGTATAAAATCATGATAATAATTCAAGTATCACCTAAATCATGGTTTAAGCCCTATTGCCCATGACTATGTGTCAAATATCAAGATCATAAATCATGATTGCAAACATATATAATAATTACATTAACTATCATGATTTAAGCATTATTATCAATTTATAGGCGCATTATCATCACCCAACACTTATGCTAAAAATGAGTATCAACATACATAACACTAAGTGTTGAGCATGATTTAAACTATTAATGGGTGCATTATCATCGCCCAATACTATTTCAAAAATTTAGTCCCGTCATCCTAAGTCAACCAAAAATATGATACAGGTAAATTTCACTATGGTTGACTAACCTAGGGTTTTCCTAACCCTTAAGGATGGATTTAGAAACCCAATACAAGTTCTTTCCTATGGGGTTCACTAAAAATTCCTTAGGGATCCATTTTCTAGCTATTATTTTCTTTTTATCTTGACCCCTAGCAATAAAACATTTATAAGCCTTTTCATTTTTATTTTCCTTATATCCTAGGTCTTTCTTATTAAAGTTTGCTCTTTGACTCCCTATAATCATATTAAGGGTGTTGGAGCCAATTGTGAATTTTTCTAGGGCCTTGGTCAAATGGTCTACCTTTTCCCTTAGGACTCTATTTTCTTCAATGAATGCATCATTAACTTCAAATGGCATATAATGATCATGTGAGCATGCATCATCATCATTAATATTAAAACATGCTTTTTCTAATTTTTGTTCTAAATCATTAATTTGATCTAGCATGCTTTTGTCCTTTTTTTTAGCCCTAAATAAATCCTTAGTAAGGCTAGAAATCATAGAAATTATTTTATTTGGTGATAGATTCGTTACCATAGTCTCCATGTCCTCTTCCTCCGATTCCGATGATGATGAGGATGAAGCTCCCCCTTCACTTGAGCTCTCCTCACTAGTGCTTCTTTCTTCTTGCTCGGAGGAGGAGGTGTCTAGGTCATCAAACGTCATTAGGGCAAGATTTGAGTAGACATGTTTTTCTTCTTCGGATGATGATGATGAAGAAGAGGGATCATCCCATGTCCTTGCTTTGAGTGCTTTTGTCTTTCCTTTCTCCTTGGATTTCTTCTCTTCTTCCTTCTTCTTGCTCCCCTTTTTCTTCTTTTCTTCTTTCTTTCTCCTCTCTTCTTTGCTCTTGTTCAAGAGGGGACAATTATTCCTTATGTGTCCCTCTTGTTGGCAATTGTAGCAAATTACCTTCCCCTTTGGTCTTCTCCTCCTATCATTAGATTTATTAAATTTAAAATTTTTCAAAGCACGCCTTACCTTTCTTACCATATAAGCTTCTTCCGTGCTATCCATGGAGGAGGAGGAGGCTTCATCGGAGGAGGAGGGAGTCTCCATCTTCTTCTTCCCCTTGTTGGCTAATAGTGCCACTCCCCTTGATGGTTGAAATTTGGCTCTTCTACTACTCCTTCGAGCCTTGTTTCGTGGAGCTCCATGGTTAAGAAGAATTCCTCCAAGGTGCTAACTTCTAGGTTCTTGGAGATGTAGAAGGAATCCACCATTGAGCTCCATCTTGAGGACCGGGGAAAGACATCTATAGCCTTCATTACCATATCCCGGTTGGAGAGCTTTTTCCCTACACTTGTCAAACCAGTTAGAATTTCTTTAAACCTAGAGTGTAGAGATTTTACCTTCTCTCCCTTTTCGAGTTTGATATTGGTTAGTTGGGACCGAAGGACATCTCTCCTTGCTAGCTTGGCCTCAGATGTGACTTCATGAATCTCTATGAGTTTCTCCCACATTTTCTTGGCGCTAGCACATTCTCCTATTCAGTTGACTTCTTATTGGGGGAGTACATTGTAGAGGTGGTGCTTTGCCTTTGAGTTCGTCAAGTACTCCTCCCTTTGCCTCTTACTCCACCTTGATTTTTCCAATGACTCTCCTTCTTCATCCCTAGGCATCTCGAAACCATTTTCCATAATTAATAAAATTTCGAAGTCGATTTCGAAAAATACCTCCATTCGCTTCTTCCACCAAACGAATTCCCCCTCGAATTTCAGTGGATGAATATTTGAGCTGACCATCTCGTGATGTAGTGCTTGTTGTGGCGGTTAGTCCGGTGACAAGCACCTTGGCTCTGATACCACTTGTAGGGTCGATCGGTGGTGACTGGCTAGAGGGGGTGAATAGCCTTTATCGTAGACGGTGGAAGTCGTTCATTCGTTGCTCGTCTACAAACACTATTAGCGCAAGCAGAATATACAAATACAAACAATTAAAGATAAAAGCAAAGGAAGAATAGAAACACAAAGGCTAACACCACAATGTAACGTGGTTCATGGCCTCGCCGCTAATCCACAGTCTGATTCGTCCAAGGTGAATCACGCCTCAAGCTTTCACTATTCTCTCCTTTGCACCAAGCTAGGTGGAGGTAACCTCTTTACAATCTATCTTCTTACAATAGAATGGAATAATAGCAAGTAAGAAGAGTGGGAATCCTTTAGGGAACTTTGAGAGTTGTTAGGAGTTAAAGCATTAGGCTCCCAAATGCCCTCACCCCTTCTTTTTATAGAAGAAGAGGGTTTCTTCCCGTTAACACAGGACCAGTCGACTGATGTCCCGATCAGTCGATTGATCCTGTAGTCGTTGCCCAATAACGGCTTCTTCCATGTTGGATTTCACCCAACGGCTCCTACAATTAGTCGACTGATGGAGCTATCAGTCGAGTGTCGAAAGGGAACACTCCATTCTGTGCCCGAAACCCTTGCGACCAATCGACTGATGCCTTCATCACCGATCCGTGGTAATCTCGGCGATGATCAATCCATGGCGATCGCTTACATGAACCGGACTCGAATACTAGTCGAGTCACAGTCGACTTAGAGTAGTCGACTACCATGACATTGCAGTCGACTGATGTAGGAAAATCCCATCCTAGCCAATTGGCCCAGTTTCACCTAAGCGCACTACCCCTTCCCGGGTTACATTCGCTCACTCTCATTACTTGAAGTCCCTCGCCTTTGAAGTTGTCTTCGTCCGGCCACGTCCCTCGGATGCGCCAAGTGCACAGCTCTGTAGCGCCATCCTTCGCATCTCGCCCTGAAGTCTACTTCCTCCGACTTCACTCCAATGCTCCTCGTTCGGCGGTCCCTCGGATGCTCCAAGCGCACGGCTTCCGCAAAGTCATCCTTCACCGACTCAAGGACCGAGTCATGAGAGGTGAAACTTGCCAATGCTCCATGTGCGAATTACTAAGTCTTGCAAGACTCCAACGCACATATCAAATCCAATCATCCTAACTTAAACCCTTTGCCACACACATCAAAACCATATCACGGGTTGATTGCCCTAATACTAAGAAGCAAAGAGAGGAGCACCTTACAAATTCAAAAGCCAAGCATCATCTCTACAACGTGCTACCTCAACAAGAAATCAACCGAATTGGAGAATGCTCAAGCACCAAGGAGATGTGGGAAAGGTTGATTGAGCTTCATGAAGGCACCTCCGAAGCCAAGTTAGCAAGAAGGGACCTTCTTCGATCTCAACTCAACAATATAAAACTAGATAAAGGAGAAAAGGTACTTTCTTTGCATTCAAGATTCAAAGAAATTATTAATGGGTTATCAAGTGTAGGTGAGAGACTATCAAACCGGGATATGATCATGAAGGCTATAGATGCATTTCCCCGGTCATAAAAGTAGAGCTTCATGGTGGACTCCTTCTATATTTCAAAGAATCTAGAGGTAAGTACTCTAGAAGAATTTTTCTCCACCATGGAATTACATGAAACTAGGCTTGAAGGTATAGTAGAAGATCCCATCAAGAAATCAAGGGGAGTAGCACTAATGGCCGACAAAGGAAAGAAGAAGAAGGAGACTCCACCCTCCTCATCCAATGAAGAATCTTCCTCCTCCATGAATAGCAATGAAGAAGCATATATAGTAAGGAAGGTGAAACATGCTTTAAAGAATTTTAAATTTAACAAATCTCATGATAGGAGAAGGAGGAGAGTCATTTGCTACAATTGCCAAGGAGAGGGACATATGTGTTGGATCGAGAAGCATCACTAGAGGGGGGGTGAATAGCGATCATAAATCTTTTCGACGTTTCATTCGAGTAGACAATTAAACGAGTAAGAGCAGCAAAAAATAAAGGAACACATTTATTTTTACTTGGTTCACAATCCAGCGGTTGCTACTCCAAGGCCCTATCGGTCCTAGACCACGTACGGAGGGCAAAGCACTATAACGTCTCCTCCTCGTTAAAGGTAGGAGACAACGATCACAAAAACTGAATGTACGAAGATGAGGCAACAAGTCTACCTCACCTCGTTACGATTAAAATAAAGAATACAATAAAAATAATTACTTTCTACTGCTGTCGACGAAGGAGATTTGAACTTGTCGTCGTGTCGGCGTTATGACGGCGTTGGAGCGTTGGCGTTGTAGGAGCACTTGATGAATAAACTTGATGATGCTTGGAGTTGGAATTCTCCCCTCCTTTTATAGATTTTGGCCTCTGAATATGTCTCCTCTTTTTTTGGAACAGATCATGAAGTTGTCTAAATTTTATCGCGAAGTGGCCACGTCAAACCTTATCCATTTTGACCTAGCGCAAAGGCTGATTCGTCGCCATCAGTCGACTGATGCCTCCCATCAGTCGACTGATGAGCATCAGTCGACTACTTGATGTCTAGCAGTCGACTGTCAGCCTGGCCACTTCCCTACAGTAAGAGGTTAGCTCGGAAAATGATAAATGCGACGGTCTCTGACCGTCCGATCTCGACCTAAACCTTCCACGGGAAGTCTTAATCGGATCGCCGCCTACGGTTGTCCCCGTAAAGAGGACACGACCTTATAATCTCTCACTCACACGAGCTTACCTTGATAGTAGCTCTCATTTCTGTCCTTTCACTTGATTCCTTCGACTCCCTCCGAAGTCACTCGAGTGTCGCTCGACCACCGCGGCTTCCTCTGGGTGTCGCTAGCCTTCAGCTCCAGCTTTAGCACTTTTCTGCACACTTGATTTAGCTCGTGAGATAACGATGTAAACTTAACTTTGTGTCTTTTCCATAATCAAAACACAGGTTCGATTATCTAGTGCCCCTGCACCAACAATATGAGGGATGAGTGTCCCTAATTAAACAAGAGCAAGGAGAAGTCAAAGCCCCAGAACTTGAAAGCTATGTGGGATGATCCATCCTCATCGGAGGAAGAAGAAGTATTCACAAGCCTCGCACTAATGGGGATAGATGACGTAGCCTCCACCTCATCCGAGCAAGAAGAAGGAAGCACAAGTGAGGAGAAGAGCTCAAGTGTAGGGGGAGCATCATCCTCATCGGATTCGGAACAAAAAGATTGGGTAAGTGAGGTAACAAATCTTCCTCCCAAAAAGATTATTTCCATGATTTCTAGTTTAACTAGGGATTTATTTAGGGTCAAGAAGAAAAATAAATGCATGCTTGATCAAATTAAGACTCTAGAAGAAAAGCTAGCAAATGCATGCTCACATGATGATAATGCTATTTCTTTTAGTACTAATGATGCATGTGTAGAAGAGAATAAGGCCTTAAGGGAAAAGGTAGATTATTTAACTAAGGCTCTTGAGAAATTCACAATTGGCTTCAACACCCTAAACATGATTATTGGGAGTCAAAGGGCTAGTTTCAATAAGAAGGGCCTAGGTTATAAGGGGATCAAAGAATGAGAAGGCTTACCATTGTTTAATTGCTAGGGGACAATCTAAAATAACAATGATAGCTAGGAAATGGATCTCTAAGGAGTACTTGGTGAACCCTATTGGAAAGAATTTATATTGGGTTCCCAAGTCAATCTTTAAGGGTTAGGAAAACCCTACGATAGTCAACTATAAGTGAATTTATTTCATATCATATTATTTGGTTGACTTATAAGCATGGTAGATGATTTGGGTAATTAATGTTTAAATCATGATTTGTGATACTTGATTTTATACTTGATGCATGATCATGATGTGTAGTTATATGATATACTTGTTTTATGATCATGATGGGTGTTTTTGATAATACTTAACCTTGGTAGAAATTGCATGAAAATTGATGGTTAAGTATAATTACCTTTAGTCACATCTCACATTAACCATAAAGCTAACTTGATTGAAAACATAGCATGAGTGAGATGTTAGGTTGATACAAGTGACTCACTAATGCTTATGACATTTAGATGGATCATTTAGAGTATCATGGTAGAATAATCACAGACTAACTATGGGGAAAGCAAATGTTTAATCAATGGACATATTTCCCATAGATCATAGTTGGATATTTTAAATGATTTAAAACCATTTTATATTTTGTAAATAGTAAATTGATGTTTTAAAACAACTTAAGGCAAAACTAGGTTTCAAAGTTGATAAAATGATTGAAGGTTTTTACAACTTTTGAGTTTTTGCCAAATGTTTAAAAAATGAATGCTTTTTCTTGAAAAATCATTTTTCATTGATAAAGGGACTCATAAGAAATGTGTTCCCCAAATTTCATAATTTTTTGAATTTTTTATAATTTTTAATATATTTCTGAACTTGGGTTCGGAAATTAGAAAAGGTTGGAAATCAAGTGTCAGTCGATTGGTTATATGAACCAGTCAACTGATGGACTGTAAACATGCACAGTAACCTGCTTTGTGTGGTTTTCAGCATGTTTTGGTGATTTTTTTTCCATTAAGACTTTGATGTCATGTTATATGACATATGTTTAATGTTTTTAATGGCGTCAAAGAGAGAGAAATATGTGAGAGTTTAAGTTAATCATACTAGGAAGGAAATTAGCATGTGTTAAGGGGGAGTTGCATGTATTAAGGGGGAGTGTTTGATACTCATATTTGTTTTACATGCTTTACTTCTTTATGTATTTGGTTAATATTTTACCTAACTTAAACATGGTTGCCACACATCAAAAAAGGGGAGATTGTTAGGGCAATCAACTCAAGTATGGTTTGGTTTTGATGTGCGTGGCAAAAGTTTAAGTTAGGATGTTTATGTTGATTTGATATGTGTATTTAAGTTGTGTAGGACTTAGTAAATCACACATGAGTTAGCTTGATGATAGCATTGGTGGGTTCACCATCTCATGGCTCGGGTCCTTGAGTCGGTGAAGGATGACATTGCGGAAGTCGTGCGCTTGGTTCATCCGAGCGACCATCGGACGAGGAGCATTGGAGTGAAGCCAAAGGAAGTAGACTTCAGGGTGAGACACGAAGGATGGCATTGCGAAAGTCGTGCGCTTGGTGCATCCGAGGGACGTGGTTGGACGAAGAAAGCTTCGGTGAGGAACTCCAAGGGAGATAAGAGATTGAGCGCTTGTAACGGTAGCTCATAGGTGAACTTGGCCGAATGGCTAAGTTATGTGTCGGATGGTCAAACTTGTGTTAGAGGTTTTACCCGACGTTTGGACAAGTCGGATGCTCAAACATGAGTTTGAGGTTTCTATTCGACGATTGAAAGTGTTGGATGCTCAAACAAGTGGTTTGAGGTTTACCTGACCGTTGGATGCTTAAACAAGTATTTGTTTAAGGTTTTACCCAACATCAGTCGACTGCTCTAAGTCGATGGCACTCGACTGGTGTTCGACTGGTGGGTTTCTAAATAGTCGATTGCTAAGGGATGATAATCGACTGCTGCACCATCAGTCGATTACCAAGGAATGCTAGTAGACTGTTATCACGCCTCGGGGGAGTCCCCGCCAGACAAAAATCCGACAGTATCTCCCCTGTACGGGTGACAATATGAAACTTGCATACAAGGCCTATACGACCACTATACATCGGTCAACACGACCATAACCAAACAACACACGCAGGTCATAAATAGGCCCCAGGCCAATAATCAAAGGAAATAACAAAAGTCTATCACATCTAGACTTGCCCCTTCTTCCATCTGGGCAGGAATACACAACCAAATCCAATCGAATAAAAATCCGAATAAAAGTCCATAAGGACATACCAAATATCACCAAAATATCCATGAGTACATAAATCAAACACCAGTCCTAAACATATCGTCTAGTCAATACCAAAATCATAAATCTAATAACAAGAAAACTATCATGACGAGGGGAGTTTGGCAGCTGGACTCTCCTGACAGCTTCATCCTGAAATAGATATAGAACAACGGGGTAAGTTCAAAGAACTCAGCGGATAATAGTCGATATGCATAGTAAGATATAACTAACAATAATAATCATGTCAGTACAGTCTCATATATAGGATATGCAAGAAAGAAATACGAAAGGACTGTACTTACCTGAATCTCCTATCCTGATATAGAAGCATGTGTCATACTAGCAGAAATAAAGTAGTCAAACCAAATACAAATATGTAACTTGTATGCATGGCAATCATATGCAACATCCAAGGCAGCAATCAAAATGCAGCAAACACAATACAAATGTCATCCATGCAAAATGCATACGATGCAAATGACATAGTCACCCCTGACGCCAATCAGCCGCCTCACACGCGATGGTGAAGCCGAGTGGGTAGGGCTATGACAACTGTGCACTCTGCCATCACTGCTCCTGAGTGACCAAGTGGACAGGATGCTGTCGGAGTACACCTATCCTCCTGCCCCAAACAGAGTGGGGGAGCAAAACTCTCATCTCCCGGTGTCGTAGACCAAAGGAGGGATCCCTGCCCGCTACCACGCTACCTCAACGCTACCCATGAGCGGACCAGCGGAGCCTGACAGAGCTACTGCACACACCCTCCTAATGTACCACTAATCCATGAGTGGCAGTGTGTGTAGACCATGTAACTGACTGCGGGCCCAACTACAAAATGAACCCCGTCATACCAGCATGCAATAATGCAAGATGGTGCATGATACTAAAGCATGTAATATCAACTAAAATACATATCCGAATAATATGCACAACCAATAGGTACATATCCATGATCCAAGTAAAATAGAAAAGGTATAACTATAAGCTGATCAAATGCATGAATCAGGTAGGCACAATAACATGCAAGGCAGATAAACATGAAAATTATTGTAAGCTATAACTAACTAGCATATCAATATGACTATATCAAAAAGATAAGTCAAAATACCCACCTGATATGTAGATGTACTGATTTTCTTCGCATCCATGTGTCCATCTCAAATCAAGGTCCAACTCCTAGTTCTTGATCCATGGTAGATGATCCACTCTGTACAATCCCCTTGCTTAATCTCAGCTACACAACTTCTGAATCCAAAATTGGGAGTTTTAGATCTAAACCTATTAATCACAATCTGAGCAACCTAAAAATCTAACAGTCTAACAAATATAAGATTAAAACAATACTAGACAAATCACAAAGTGAAAACATGATACCACCTAAGTAAACAGCATAACCAATATAACCAATACAAATATGCACTAAATTTCAAAATTATAGAATCCACCCACCTCGGACTGTAGAACATCCTAATTATCTTTCAATCTGAGGATTTGCTGAAGATAAAATGATTCCCCCACCATTTGATGATCAATCACATAGTGCAAGCAAATCTCTGATGACAAGAAATCATCGTGAGCCATCATTAGCAAAATTGAAGCCTCGTTAGCTATCTTTGTTATTTTCTTTCCATGAACAGCTTGGGTGGCCTTCTTGATAATTAAAAGAGTTTCATTTTTTTTTCCATTGCTCTCTCCAATCGCATGCCATCGTAAGATTCATCAACAGTTGGAGATAAGAAATATTTGAGAACAAAGAGAAACTCCGATGAATGGAGGTCGGAGACATGCTTAACCAAAAGACAAAGCAACTCGGCTCGATTCTTCTTCAAAAGATCCTCGGTTAGATTCGCAGTGTAGGCATGCCCGACGAGTCCTTGGAAGAGAAGAGCCTCGAGCACTTTCCATAACTCAAGAACAGAACAACACTCCACAATCAAGCCCGCAAGCTCTCGGCTAATCATAAACGCTTTACGCAAAGACTCCGCACGCCCAATCTCACACCTGAGGTTTTCCGCGAGATGGGAGGATAACACGGCGATGGCAGATTTCGTTGCCATCGACCTTGGCCTCTGATTAAACTCACAACAGCAGAGGTTGGTCGTGTGACAGTGCTGACCAAGGTGGCGGGTGCGTGGGCAGCGAGTAAAGGCGCCGACGGCGCTGGGGTGGCGACGCGAGCAAGCAGCAGCGGCGATGAGATTTGGGAAGAGGAATCGGGGAAAAATTAAGAGAGAAACCTAGGTTTAGTTGTTTATATAACTTGGGTTGGTTTATTAATCATGGGCCGGTTCAATTAAATTCCACTAAACCTAGATTAGGTTTAATTATTCCATAAACTTTAATTATCCCCTTAAATCTCGTACAAGCCCCGTTTAAATCCAGAAAAATTCCGAAAAAATTCCTAAAATTCCCTAAAAATCCCAAAAAAATTCCAGGATTATTTTTTTCTTAATTTTTGGACATTTAATTTAGTATTTTAAATTTTTCATATTTAACATTCTCCCCCACCAATAAAAAAATTTGGTCCCTAAATTTCCTACTCAGATGCATAATGAGTAAGAGATATCACAAGTACTGAAAATATATCTCACGTACCTTAAATAAGCAGGTAGGGATATTGAGCTCTAATCTTTTCCTCAAGCTCCCAAGTAGCCTCCTCATCGGTGTGGTGACTCCACCCGACCTTGACAAGTCACACAACCTTGTTCTGCAACTGTCATAACTTGTGATCCAGAATCCATACCTGAACCTCTTCGTAAGTAGCATCAGGTGGAATGGAACCTAACACATCCGACAGAATATGTATAGGGTCTGACACATATTTCCTCAGCATGGACACATGAAAAACATCATAGATACCAGCCAAGGACGGTGGTAGCGCTAGGCGGTAAGCGACTGCTCCGATCCTCTCCAAAATCTCAAACGGACTAATGTACCTAGGAGCTAGCTTACCACGGAGGCCAAATCTCTTCACCCCTTTCGTGGGTGAGACTCGCAAGGATACATGATCACCAATAGAGAACTCCAGAGGTCTCCGTCTCTGATCTGCATAACTTTTCTGACGATCATGCACCTCTGTCACCCTACGTCTGATAGTACGGACCAACTCTGCCTCATGCTGAGCTCTCTGGGGTCCTAGCAACTGGACCTCCCCAACTTCCTCCCAGAGGGTGGGTGTACGACACTATCTACCATACAATGCTTCAAACAGAGCCATTTTAATAGCCGAATGATAGTTGTTGTTGTAGGCGAATTCCACTAATGGCAAGTGGTCCTCCCAGTTGCCCCCGAAATCCATAACACAAGACCTCAGCAAATCCTCTAGAGTCTGAATGGTCCGCTTAGACTGTCCATCTGTCTGCAGATGGAATGCAGTACTAAAACAAAGCTGTGTGCCTAAGGCCTGGTGCAGACTCTGCCAAAACTGGGACATGAACCGGGGATCTCTATCTGATATAATGCTCAAAGGAACACCATGCAATCTGATGATCTCCCGACAATATAACTCTGTCAAACAATCCAGAGAGTCGGTCTTCCGAATCGATAAGAAGTGCACGAATTTGGTTAGTCGGTCTACGACTATCCAAATCGCGTCATAACCTTGATGTGTCCTAGGCAAACCCACCACAAAATCCATAATGATATGCTTCCACTTCCATTCCGGAATCAGAATTTCCTGAAGCATCTCTTCCTTAAACTAATGCAACTCCGGAAACCACTATCCTCCTCGAAGTCAGAGAAGGTAGTTCATCTACCGTCCAAAATCCACTCCACCACACACTCTGTAAGTGCATGGGAGGCTATCGCGACCAAACTTCCTTGTTACAACCGTTCATGTTCCAGCTACTCTATAGTAGCTATCCAGTAGCTAGCCAAAACTTCATGAGCATTTCTGCTCCTCACCTCTACAAAACAACATAATCACTGCTACGTCCACGTCATATATATGACAACCCATCTCGTAGTTCCTCATTTGATGTAAACATGGGATACATCTCGATCAACTACATCAGACTCGCTCCATTCTCTGAAACATTGCATCCGCATACAATACCCTTTCATCCACATCGGAAGGATTAACTAACACTGCCGTAAAAGTCAACCATCGTCTGAACCCTGAAACTAGTTTTATAAGCTTCAGACCAAGTAAATTCCATCACCTTCCTAGTCCAACCAGTCATTGATGTAATACCGCTAGAGCATCCTATCCATATCTATAGTAATAATCACATCCATACCAGGAAAACACCATCTACGATGGCCAAGTGTGCAACTCCAACTACCACCATCAATAGTGGCCAAGTTACGCAACTCCAACGACCACAACTGATCCAATCGTGTCCAGAATACACGACTTCCCAAATCCCTGGATGACTAAGTCGTCAATAAGTCTAATAAGATAATCAAAAGCTCATACAATTCATACCAAGTATGAAATTGTCGTCGCTATACACCTGCATTCTCTTTACTCTAGGCTGATAATATAACAATCATCACAACAACAATGATAATTGTATGACACCATGTCACTCAATATCAACCCACCAGTCATAAATCAATCCTAGAGTATACACAGGTGTTCTATAGCTAATCTAAATAGCTCCTCTATCCACAATGAAGGATATTCATTTCCTTCTACAACTACCGCATTCTATCATCGATAATCGATGCATAATTTCAAAGATTCATCTCTCTTTTAACAAAGAGTTCAGGATCTTCTCTAGAAGAAATACTAGGACAGATAAATATCTCATCCAACACCTCCTATAATAAGGTAAAATGATCTTTCATCGTCTTGACCAGTGTAGGTATATACGCCTTATCCATAACCAAATCACTAATAGTAGGGACTGATATTCTCTGAGGGTTTACTCCTTGTCCTTCAAATTGGTGGCTAGCAGGCCAAATCCCTAGCTTCCTAATTCGACATCAGTCGACACCTCTAAAGAGTCCATACTTCTGAAATCATCGTTAGGTTCCGCAAGGTCAATACGTCATCGACCTCGTCCCCAACCATGAGTAGGGGCAATTTCACTAGGTCAATACTTTTCCTAACCACTAAAGTACAGTAACCACTAAAGACAATACTTTTCCTATAGCTTAGAGATATCCTTCAGCTTGCCTGGTCCCATAACATGAGAACTCCCAAAAATCCAAGGAAAATAAAATCCTCGAAACACAAAACCCACAAACTGAAATCGCAAACCAATAAAATTGTCACGTCCTGGGGGCATATCCGTCATCCAAATGATGGAGGAGCCTCTTAGTGACAATATTCCGAAATACATGGACCAGATCTGGTAAAAACCTCGAAATAATTATAGAAATATAAGTATTTTATTAACTGCATGCATGCATGACTAAACATATATCAATTAAAGTAAAATAGTTTTATGACACCAAATCAAATTGCGACAAAATTCAAAGTACATAAACAAAATGCAATACCGATAAAATAAATAAAGCGGCATCCCGACGATGCAGGGAGACAAGCACGGCAAGGAACTCTCTGAGCGACACAAAGGTAGGTCAATAGGACACATCCTCCATCAGTTAACCTAGAGGATAAGTGAGGAGAGGGTGAGTACAATCACTCAGTGGATAGATAGACAATAGTGCATAATCATAATGCACCTAATGGAAGTCAAAGGAAAACAAACTAGAATAACACAACCCTCAGAGTATCAATATCAGTCTGCAACTAACCTGGTTAGCAGTATAACAAATATACCCATAACGGACACAACCACTGCAATCTACAAGCAATGCGCATCCAGATACCACGACAAAGCCTCGTGACTCTCGAGGTAATACAAAGGGAACTATCTATGAGCTACAGCGAATGGAACTCATGGGTCAACAATCAATATACTAAGCACTATCTACGCGCAACTACATGCTACCATGAATGAGACTCGTGGATAGACAGGCAGTATATAAATATCTAGTTATTGACTGCCCGCACTAGCATGCTACCACTAATAGGTTGCGTGGGTAGTCGATTATCCTAGGTTGTTAAGCCTAAGGTTATCCAATACATCCAGCATAAAACGACTATCAACGTCGACAAAGATCATCGATCTACAATTAAACCCATTGAGGCGGTCAAGTGAGGGTTTCAACACCTCTAATACAAAATGTTTACCAAAGTCGGTAAAGATCATCGACTTATAAATAAATAAGTCGAGATGGTTAAGTCTAGGGTTCCAACCCTTCTAACATGATCGGTTATCAAGGTCGATAAAAATCATAAGTCCACTAATAAACACGTCGAGATGATTAATCATAGGGTTTCGTCCCCAGCTACCAGGAAACGCCTATCAAGGCCAATAAAGACAACCCCTCTACTAACAAGCACAACAAAAGGGTTAAGCCTAAATTATATCATTTCTACCAGTTTAATCATGCATGCTATAACATGCTACCACGAACAGATCTCGTGGGTACTTAGGATGTAAAGTAACTATCTAGCTACAGACGTCATACGAATCCGATTATCACCAACTCCGAAAGGATAACGCAAGAGTATAACTTTACGGTAGATTATCTCAACCATACATGGGAGACATATTCGACCACAGATATACAAAGCAACCATAGAGAGACTCTACTGCAGACTCTCTCTCAACCAAGAATGGGAGATATAGTAAGGATTAATCGCATTCTAACCATACGAACTCTACTAGTCCGATCACCATATCACTGAAATAGTAAATGGATAAACATATATCATTAAGCACATCCGAGTTATTACGCCTAGGGTTCCAACACCTAGGGTTTTACTAATGTTGTTTCATTCCTGAGATCCGCTCCTACAGAATAACCTCATCTAAGTTATTCTATCTCTACTAGTCTTAATTATGGTATCCACCGCAAAAACACATAACCATATAAACACATAATACACTGTCTAATAAACGACAGCATAGTCATACTAATGGCAATCAATGGCTGAAATTAATTAGGGTATAACTAAAGGGTCATGCCAGAACAAAGTCAAGGCAATACTAAATAAAGCATCAGATGCCTATATATATCAAAAACTACGTAAGCAATGTAATCATGTTATCATGCACTAAATCTAGAAAATTTATCTCTAGAATTTATTCACCTGTTAGCCGTCTGGAGATGTCCTATCGCTGCCAAATCCCCAAATTGACCTCGTCAATAATACCTCGAATTTCCGAAACATAAAAATCGTCGGAAATTCGTACAACTCCGAAAATACCCCAGTTAACCTGCCAAACGTGGCAAACTTCGAAAACCCAAAGACCCTAAGGAACTCGGAACCTAGGCTCTGATACCAAATAAATTGTCACGCCCCGGGGGAGTCCTCGCCAGACAAAAATCCGACAACATCTCCCCTGTACGGGTGACAATATGGAACTTGCATACAAGGCCTACACGGCCACTATACATCGGTCAACACGACCGAAACCAAACTACACACGCAGGTCATAAATAGGCCCCAGGCCAACAATCAAAGGAAATAACAAGTCTATCACATCTAGACTTACCCCTTCTGTCATCTGGGCAGGAATACACAATCAAATCCAATCGAATAAAAATCCGAATAAAGGTCCATAAGGACATACCAAATATCACCAAAACATCCATGAGTACATAAATCAAACACCAGTCCTAAACATATCGTCTAGTCAATACCAAAATCATAAATCTAATAACAAGAAAACTATCACGACGAGGGGAGTTTGACAACTGGACTTTCCTGACAGCTTCATCCTGAAATAGATATAGAACAATGGGGTAAGTTCAAAGAACTCAGCGGATAATAGTCGATATGCATAGTCAGATATAACTAACAATAATAATCATGTCAGTACAGTCTCATATATAGGATATGCAAGAAAGAAATATGAAAGGACTGTACTTACCTGAATCTCCTATCCTGATATAGGAGCATGTGTCATACTAGCAGAAATAAAGTCGTCAGACCAAATACAAATATGTAACCTGTATGCATGGCAATCATATGCAACATCCAAGGCAGCAATCAAAATGCAGCAAACACAATACGAATGTCATCCATGCAAAATACATGCGATGCAAATGACATGGTCATCCCTGACGTCAGTCAGCCACCTCACATGAGATGGTGAAGCCGAGTGGGTAGGGCTATGACAACTGTGCACTCTGCCATCACTTCTCCTAAGTGACCGAGTGGACAGGATGCTGTCGGAGTACACCTATTCTCCTGCCCCAAACAGAGTGGGGGAGCAAAGCTCTCATCTCCCGGTGTCGTAGACCAGAAGAGGGATCCCTGCCCGCTACCACGCTGCCTCAACGCTACCCATGAGCGAACCAGCGGAGCCTAACAGAGCTACTGCACACACCCTCCTGATGTACCACTAACCCATGAGTGACAGTGTGTGCAGACCATGTAACTAGCTGCGGACTCAACTACAAAGGAACCCCGTTCAGCCAGCATGCAATCATGCAAGATGGTGCATGATACTAAAGCATGTAATACCAACTAAAATACATATTCGAATAATATGCACAACCAATAGGTACATATCCATGATCCAAGTAAAACAAGAAAGGTATAACTATAATCTGATCAAATGCATGAATCAAGTAGGCACAATAACATACAAGGCAGATAAACATAAAAATTATTGCAAGTTATAACTAACTAGTTTATCAACATGACTATATCAAAAAGATAAGTCAAAATACCCGCCTGATATGTAGATGTACTGATTTTCTTCGCATCCGTGCATCCATCTCAAATCAAGGTCCAACTCCTAGTTCTTGATCCACGGTAGATGATCCACTCTGTACAATCCCCTTGCTTAATCTCAGCTACACAACTTCTGAATCCAAAATTGTGAGTTTTAGATATAAACCTATTAATCACAATCTGAGCAACCTAAAAATCTAACAGTCTAACAGATATAAGGTTAAAACAATACTAGACAAATCACAAAGTGAAAATATGATACCACCTAAGTAAACATCATAACCAATATAACCAATACAAATATGCACTAAATTCTAAAATTAGAGAAACCACCCACCTCGGACTGTAGAACATCCTAATTATCTTTCAATCTAAGGATTTGCTGAAGATAAAATGATTCCCCCGCCATTTGATGATCCAATCACATAGTGCAAGCAAATCTCTGATGACAAGAAACCATCGTGAGCCATCATTAGCAAAATTGAAGTCTCTCTAGCTAGCTTTGTTATTTTCTTTCCATGAACAACTTGGGTGGCCTTCTCGATAATTAAAAGAGTTTCATTTTTTTTTTCATTTCTTTCTCCAATCGCATGCCATCGTAAGATTCATCATCAGTTGGAGATAAGAAATATTTGAAAAACAAGAGAAACTCTGATAAATGGAGGTCGGAGACATGCTTAACCAAAAGACAAAGCAACTCAGCTCGATTCTTCTTCAAAAGATCCTCGGTTAGATTAGCAGTGTAGGCATGCCCGACGAGCCCTTGGAAGAGAAGAGCCTCGAGCACTTTCCGTAACTCAAGAACAGAACAACACTCCACAATCAAGCCCGTAGCTCTCGGCTAATCAAAAACCCTTTACGCAAAGACTCTGCACGCCCAATCTCACACCTGAGGTTTTCCGCGAGATGGGAGGATAACACGGCGATGGCAGATTCCATCGCCGTCGGCCTCGACCTATGATTAAACTCACGGCGGCAGAGGCTGGTCGTGTGACAGCGCTGACTAAGGCGACGGGCGCGTGGGCAGCGAGTAAAGGTGCCGACGGTGCTGGGGTGGCAAGATTTGGGAAGAGGAATCGAGGAAAAATTAAGAGAGAAACCTAGGTTTAGTTGTTTATATTACTTGGGTTGGTTATTAATCATGGGTCGGTTCGATTAAATTCCACTAAACCTAGATTAGGTTTAATTATTCCATAAACTTTAATTATCCCCTTAAATCTCGTACAAGCCCCATTTAAATCTAAAAAAATTCCTAAAATTCCCTAAAAATCTCAAAAAAAATCCAGGATTATTTTTTTCTTAATTTTTGGCCATTTAATTTAGTATTTTAAATTTTTCGTATTTAACAACTACTGAAGGTGGTCGTGGGCATAGAACCTCCGTAGCATTGATCGATCGGCTAAATGTAATGATCGATCATTGCGCATAGTGTGATCGCCAAAGGCTACCGTTGGACTACAATGATTGCAATCTAACATGGTCAAAAGTCTTTGGAATGGCAGCAGTCGATTGTTGCATGCCCAACAGGAAGAAATCTCTTCTCTCTATAAAGAGAAGGGGTGAGGGTCTTGGGGATGCTAATGCTTCTACTCCTAAGTGCTCCCTAAGTGCTCTACACGGTTTTCCACTCTTCTTCTTGGTTTACCTCTATTCTATTGTAAGAGGGAGTGAGTTCTTGTAAGAAGGTTTACCTCCACCTTGCTTGGGCTAAAGGAGAGACTAGTGATTGGATTTGAGGGAGTGATTCGCCATAAAAATCATCCGTGAATCAGCGGCAAGGGTCGTGAACCACGTTACATAATTGTGTTAGCATTGCTTTCATCTTTACTTTGTTTTAACTCTTAATTGTCTTTAGTTTTAGTATTTCCACTGCGCTAACAACTCTTATAGACGATTAAGATGTGTGAATTCCATCAATGTACACGGGCTATTCAACCCCCCCCCTTCTAGCTAGGCCGCGATCCTCCAACACAATGTGCTTTTTGCTTTTAATTGTTGGGGCTCTGGTCTCCTTGGCTTTTGGCACGACTTGTACCATCTTCTTGGCCCATTTCGGACATTTTCTCTTGCAGTGTCCATCTTCTCTACACTCAAAGCATATAATATGAACTTTATTTTTTATTGAAATGCTTGAGTTACCTAGGGTGGTGACGGGAAGAATTTGTTCTTCATCTCTTCCAGAGGTTGAGGCTACTTCTTGATTTTACTCCGGCTCCGGTGATCTAATATCCTCCCCCTCAATTCTAGAGGTGGAGCCTTCCTCTAATTCTTCCTCTTCCACCGATCCGGATGTTGAACACCTCTCAACTTCTGAATCTTCACTTTCTTATGAGGATGATCTTTCTTCCTCCTCGGATGTCGATTCCTTCTCAACTTTCGAATCCTCACTTTCTTGTGAGGATGAACTTTCCTCTTCGGTCTCCTTCTCCAATTGAGTCGATGATGGTTCTTCATGGAGCTTTGCCAATTTGCTTCATAGCTCCTTGGCATCTTTAAATTCACCTATCTTGGACAATAACTCGTTAGGTATTAAATCGACTAATATATCGATTACCTTATCATTTATTTCGGATTTTCGGAGTTAATCTTGGGTCTATCTCTTCTTCTTTAGATATCCTCCCTTCGTCCCTCTTGGATATTCGAATCCTTCCATCAAGATGGACCACTTGTTGCAGTCGAACATCAGTCGACTCACGACAGTCGATTGGTCATAATCCCAATCTACTGCTTAGTGTTGACTCGGCTTCCAAGTGTCAAAATACTTGACCAGTCGACTGGTCCATAACCCCAGTCGACTGCTAAACCTCACCCATGAGGTTTACCCCAAGTATGATGCTCTCATACTTGCTAGACCACCCTTAGCCTAAACCTAAGCCTTCTAGTCATCCCCATCAGCCTCATGCCTATCAGATCCCTCCAAGTCATCCATGACTTGTTCATCCCTACGCTAGCCTTCAGGTGCATCCATCGGCTATTGTCATGCTAAGCTGGTCTACATCGCCAAAGTACATTTGAGCTTATACTGCCAAGACACACGCTTGGACTTTACAGCGCCAAATATTAGACTTATGCTGCCAAGACTCCACCCTTGGACTTTACGCCGCCAATATTAAACCTTGGACTTCCCAAATTCTAAGTACCCATGACTTGGACTTTCACCGCCAAGACTACACACTTGGACTTGCGTGGCCAAGACTACACCCTTGGACTTTCCATGCCAACTCCATGTTGGACTTTCCAAGTGCCAAGACTTATGCTTGGATTTTTCATGTCAAGTACCCAAGACTTGGACTTCTCAATTATATAGTCAACCCCATGTCAACCATATAGTCAACCCAGTGTCAAACAACGGTCAACTCGTCATCAAACGTCAAAACACCACTCGAGTCAAACTCGAGTCTAGTCAATCATGACCTAGGTCAATTGCACCAACACTTATCTATCATTTTTCGCTTATGCTACATGGAGCTAGCATAGGACTTACCTTAGAATGCATGAGCCTATAGTTTTAAGAAGCTAACACATCTCACAACACATAGGTTTAATGTGATTGTGTACTGAGCCACGTAGATGGGTGTGAGATGTTAAGACCTTACTCCTGATTCCAGATATAGAACAAGTGCATCAACATAAATCATGGAGTATAATTTTTCAAAATAATCAACTCTAATCAAGATTTATTAATTATCTAATATCAATTGATTCAGGATAGGTTGAACATTCTTATAAGGATAATTTATTAGATGAGTTATGTTGAAAATATTATTTTATAAAAAAGGCACGTGCTTGGATTCATAAAAATTTATAATTATGTCCCTTATCTTTTGAACTTATAATTTGAATTTGCACAAGAGTTTCTTCCTTTATATATGTTCAAACATTAATCTTAGAAAGGTACCCCTTATGGAGTTATTTTTGATATATGGCAAAGGGGGAGAGAGAGGTTTAAAGTTAAGAAGTTAAAAGGTTAAACTGTTTCAAAAAGCAGTTGTTTCTCAAAACTAAAAGTAGTTGTTTTTCAAAACTCACCTAGAGTTAAGGGGGAGCTTACTATTTATTTTCTCTTAACTTTGAATTGGTTTTCCATAAATCAAAAAGGGAGAGATTGTTGGTGCAAGGGCACTGGATAATCGAATCTAGGTTTTGATAATGGCAAAGATTCAAAGTTAAGCTATTTTGTTATCTCATATGTGGTAAGTGCTAAGGTCAACGACACCAGAAGAATCTCGGAAGGAGAAACCTCAGTGGTCAAGTGACTAAAAGCTAAGCGACAGGTCAAAAGAACCAAAGGTAAGCTTCGAGTGTGGAGTGATGGTAAGGGCGTGTCCTCTATACGGGGACAACCTTAGGCATCAATCTGACTAAAACTTTGGAGGAAGGTCTAAGTTGAGATCGGACGGTAAAGGATCGTCTTCTATATATAGGTCTTGTGATAACTTTGTTTTATGTGCTTTCTATCATATTGCCGAGCAATCAGTGTAAATCCCGAGCAGTCAGTGCAATTACCAAGCAGTCAGTGCAATTATCGAGCAGTCAGTGTAAATCTCGAGCAGTCAGTGCAATTGCTGAGCAATCAGTGTAAATCCCGAACAGTCAGTGCAATTGCTGAGCAGTCAATGTAAATTCCGAGCAGTCAGTGCAATTTCCAAGCAGTTACTGTAAATATCAAGTAGTCTATCGCGATGGAGAAAAAGTCACTTCGAACAGCCGAAGCGGTCAGTATAAATCCCGAGTGACCAGTACAAATATTGAACGGTCAGTACAATTTCTGAGCAGGCAATTCAAATATCGACTGGGAAAGTTGTGCGACTCAATGTCAGCCGACTGATGTTCAGCTGACTGATGTCTGCGAATCAACCAAAACACGAAGTCACGAATTGGATCAGTTAAACCTGCCACCTCAAGAGAAGATAAGCTGTCACCTCAAGATAAGATCCACGAGTTTTGGATCTAGATCTGGAATTAGTCCAAGGCACCAGGCTATAAAAAGAGAGCTAAATCACTATTCTAAAAATAACTGAAAAACTGCTCAAAAGTGCTTCATCAAGTCGAAGTTCTCATCTCTGCTCATCAACGTTGCTACGTCTCACAACTTTCAACTTTAACTTTGTTAAATACTGGAAAATTTAAAATATTAAATTAAATGGCCAAAGAATTAAGGAAATAATCCTGGAAATTTTTCGGGATTTTTAGGGAATTTTAGGAATTTTTCCGAAATTTTTCTGGATTTAAACGGACTCCGTACGGGATTTTTACGGGGATAAAATAAATAGGCTTTAGAGGGGTCTATTTAAAAGGGGATAAATACGCGATGGAAAACCTAATTTCTATTTCTTTTTCTTTTTCCCCGCCGCAACTCCTTCCCCTTCGGCAGTTCCTCTCGCGCAAGCTCTCGCCGCCGCCGACAGCGCCGTCTCCTCTCCGTCGTTCACGTCGCCGATGGTCCACAGGCTACCGCCGTCGCCTCCTTTTTCCTTTGGCTAGGTCGTCGGTGACACCCGCAGGCAGCCAACGCCGCCGCCTTTTTCCCCGAGCACCGCTGCCCCTTTTTGCCTCATCGCACTCTTACTCGCTACCTATGCGCCGCCTTGGTCAAGATCACACCGACCAGCCGCTGCCGCCGTGTTATCCTCCTCCCGTAGCCGTTGGCGCCACGGCACCACTCACTGCCGCAATCTTCGCTCGATGTCGACATCGCTCTCGACCTCCGCCTCGCCACCACGATCGAGTCCACGACTCGTCGACCCCAATTTGTTCCGAACAATGAAGGAGGTAAGGGAAGAATCGGTTGTTTGGTTAATCTATGGTTGTTGTTGTATGTTAATTAGTCAGTTTAGCTAATTAACTAATTTGGTTAATTAAAGTAAGGAATTAATCGTTTAAAAACAATGGAGTAATCTGATTAATCTGTTATTAGGAGTAATTGGATGAATTTGGATTTAATTAATAAGTTTAATCAAATAGTACGGTTGGGTTTTTGGGGTAAACTGATATTGATCAAGTGGTAATTAAACTTGGGGTTAATAAAGTTGATTACCTAAGCTGGTTAGGATGAATTATATTTGGATACGGCAGCGAGTGATCGGTTAAGTGGATAGCTTAATCCATTAGGGTTTGGACTTGATATTGAGGTTGGCAATATAATCTGAGTATATTATATTGTATGCAGATTTTGGTCACGGGACAGGTCCATGGACGTGAAGATAGTTATCACGAGCATTATATAAGGCGGGTATTTTGACTTGTCTTTTTGATATAGTCATGTTGATATGCTAGATAGTTATAGTTTGCAATAGTTTTCATGTTTATCTACCTTGCATGTTATTATGCCTATTTGACACATGCATTTGATCAGTTTATAGTTATACTTTCCCTGTTTTACTTGGATCATGTATATGTACCTTTTTATTGTGCATATTATTCGGATACGTATGTTAGTTGGTATTACATGCTTTAGTGTCATGCACCATCTTGCATGATTGCATGCTGGCTGGACAGGGTTCCATTATTGTTGAGCCCGCAGCCAGTTACATGACTTGCACACACTGCCACTCATGGGTTAGTGGTACATCAGGAGGGTGTGTGCAGTTTCTCTGTCAGGCTCCGCTGGTCTGCTCATGGGTAGCGATGAGGCAGCGTGGTAGCGGGCAGGGATCCCTCCTCTAGTCTATGACACCGGGAGATGAGAGCTTAGCTCCCCCACTATGTTTGGGGCAGGAGGATAGGTGTACTCCGACAGCATCCTGTCCACTCGGTCACTCAGGAGCAGTGATGGCAGAGTGCACAGTTGTCATAGCCCTACCCACTCGGCTTCACCATCGCGTATAAGGCGGCTGACTGGCGTCAGGGGTGACCATGTCATATGCACGGCATGCATTTTTGTACGGATTGCATTTGTATTGTGTTTGCTGCATTATTGTATTGATGCCTTGGATGTTGCATATGATTGTCATGCATACAGGATTCATATTCATATATGATGATGACTTTATCTCTTATAGTAGGGCACATGCTCTATATCGTGAGTAGGAGATTAGTGAGTCTGATTCTTTTGCATTTATTTCTTGCTTACCATATATATGAGACTGTACTGACATGATTAGTATTGTTTGCTATATCTTGCTATTCATATCGACAAATATCCGCTAAGTTCTTTGAACTTACCCCGTGGTTTTATTTTTATTTCAGGATGAAGCTGTCAGGAGAGTCCAGTTGTCATATTGCCTCGTAGAGTGATTTCTTAGTTGTTTGAGTTATGGTTTGAATTTTGTATAGAAGATATGTTTAGGCCTGGAAATGGATTTATGTACTCATGGATTTTTGGGGTTCTTGTGGACCATTGGTCGGATCTTATTTTGATTGGTTTGGTTGGGTATTCCTGCTCAGATGGCAGAAGGGGTAAGTCTAGTTAGTGTAGACTTTTGTTTACCTAGATTTATTGGCCTGAGGCCTTATTATTATCTGCGTGTGTTGTTTGGATTCCAGTCGTGTTGACCGATGTATAGTGTCCATATAGGCCTTGTATAAAAATTGGTATTGTCACCGTCTGAGGAGATCTTTGCCGGATTTTAAATGCAGCGGGACTCCTCGGCGTGACAATTTATTTGGTATCAGAGCGTAGGTTTCCGAATTCCTTAGGGTCTTTGGGTTTATGGAGTTCGCCAAGTTTGGCAGGTTAACTGGGTATTTTCGGAGTTGTACGGATTTTCGACGATTTTTATGTTTCGGAAATTCGAGGTATTATTGACGAGGTCAATATGGGGGATTTGGCGGCGACAGGACATCTCCAGACAGCTAACAGGTAAATACATTCTAAAAAATTTTCCAGATTTAGTACATATTTATATTTTGTTATGCGGTGATATCATGTTTTATCTAGTATTATTTTAACCTGATATATGTTGGACAATTAGATTTTTAGGTTGCTGGTTTATAGATAACATTTGGTTATTAATTGCTATTACTGGTATACGTAGCTAGTTATCATTGTGATATAAATAATAAGATATTATTGGTAGATGTTTACCACTTAGGATTTGACTAGTATTAGGATTATTAGACTAGTTGAATAATATGACTAAGATGGATAAATTCGTAGAAGGTATACATAGAGGTTCTTTGACTTTCTAGATCCTAGTGCATGATGACATGATTACAGCTTATGTAGTTTAGAGTATATATAAGCATCTGATGCTTTATTTAGTATTGTCGTGACTTTGATCTGGCATGACTCTTTAGTTATACCCTAATTAATTTCAACCATTGATTCCCATTAGTAGGACTATGTTGTCGTTTATTAGACAGCTTGTTATAGGTTTATATGATTTTGTGTTTTTGCGGTGGACACCATGATTAAGACTAGTAGAGATAGAATAACTTAGATAAGGTTATTCGGTAGGAGCGGATCTCAGGAATGAAACAACATTAGTGGAAACCCTAGGTGTAATAACCCGGATGTGCATATTGGTATAGGTTTATACATTTGCTATTTCAGCTAATATGGTGATCGGATTAGTAGAGGTCATATGATTAGGATGCGATTAAATCCTTAGAGGGTATATAACATTTTTCATATTTATCGGCTGCCAACACTATCACCCATTCGTGGTTGAGGAAAGTTAAAGTAGAGTTTTCCTAAAGGGGCTTTTGTGTATTTGAGGTCGAATAGGTCTCCCATGTATGGTTGAGATAATCTACTGTAAGGTTATATTCTTACGTTATTCGTTCGGAGTTGGTGATAATCGGATTCGTATGATGTCTGTAGCAAGATAGCTACTTTACAAGTTAAGTACCCACGAGATCTGTTCGTGGTAGCATATTGGAGCATGCATGATTGAACTGGTAGGACGGTATAATTTAGGCTTAATCCTCTTGAAGGGCTTGATAGTAGATTTGTGGTCCTTATTGGCCTGGATAGATGATTCCTGTTAGTTGGGACGAAACCCTATGATTAATCGTCTCGACGCGATTATTAGTGGACTTATGATTTTGATCGACCTTGATACCGATCATGTTAGAAGGGTTGGAATGCTAGATTTAATCATCTCGACTTATTTATTTATAAGTTGATGATCTTTACCGAATTTGATAAACATTTCGTATTAGAGGTGTTGAAACCCTCGCTTGACCGCCTCAATGGGTTTAATTATAGATCGATGATCTTTGTCGACGTCAATGGTCGTTTTATACTGGATGTATTGGATAACTCAAGGTTTAACAACCTAGGATAATCGACTGCTCACGCGACCTATTGGTGATAGTATGCTAATGCCTGCAGTCGATAATTAGATATTTATATACAGCCTATCTATCCACGAGTCTCATTCGTGGTAGACCGTGCTATTAATTGTCGGCCCATGGGTTACGTTCGCGGTAGCTCATAGATAGTTTCCTTTTTGTGCGAGAGCCACGAGACTTTGTCGTGGTATCCGGATGTACATTGCTTGTTGCAGTGGTTGTGTATGTTACGGGTATATTTGTTATACTGCTGATCAGGATGGTTGCAGACTGATATTGGTATTCTGAGGGTTGGGTTACTCTAGCTTGTTCCCTGTGACTTCCATGATGTGCATTATGATTATGCACTATTGTCTATACATCCACAGAGTGGTTGTACTTATCCCCTCCTCACTTATCCTCTAGGTTAACTGATGGAGGACGTGTCATGTTAACCTACTTTGGTGTCGCTCAGAGAGTTCCTTGTCGTGCTTGTCCCACTGCATCGTCGAGATGCCGCTTTATTTACTTTATCGGTGTTGCATTTTATTATGCACTTTGGATTTTGTCGCAGTTTGATTTGGTGTCATAAAACTACTTTACTTTAATGGATATATGTTTAGTCGTGCATGCATGCAGTTATTAAAATACTGGTATTTCTATAATTATTTCGAGGTTTTTACCAGATCTGGTCCATGGATTTCGGAATATTGTCACTTAGGGGTTCCTTTGTCATTTGGATGACGGATATGCCCCCAGGATGTGACAATTTTATTGGTTTGCGGTTTTGGTTTGTGGGTTTTGTGTTTCGAGGATTATCTTTTCCTTGGATATTTGGGAGTTCTCGGGTTTTGGGATCAGGCGAGCAGAAGGATATCTCTGAGCTATAGGAAAAGTATTGTCTTTAGTGGTTACTGTACTTTAATGGTTAGGAAAAGTATTGACTTAGTGAAATTGCCCCTACTCATGGTCGTGGACGAGTTCGACGACGTATTGATCTTGAGGAATCTAATGATGATTTCAGATGTACGGATTCTTTAGAGGTGCCGACTGATATCGAATTAGGAAGTTAGGGATTTGGCCTGCTAGTCACCCATTTGAAGGTCAAGGAGTAAACCCTCAGAGAATATCAGTCCCTACTGTTAGTGATTTGGTTATGGGTAAGGCGTGTATGCCTACACTGGTTAAGACGATGAAAGATCATTTTACCTTATTATAGGAGGTGTTGGATGAGATGTTTATCTGTCCCAGTATTTTTCTAGAAGATTCGGAACTCTTTGTTAAAAGAGAGATGAACCTTGGAGGTTATGCATCGATTATCGATGATAGAATGCGGTAGTTGTGGAAGGAAATGAATATCCTTCATTGTGGATAGAGGATCTATTTAGATCAACTATAGGGCATCGGTGTATGCTCTAGGATTGATTTATGACTGATGGGTTGATATTGTAGTGACATGGTGTCATACAATTATCATGGTCGTTGTGATGATTGTTATATCATCAACCTAGAGTAAAGAGAATGCAGAGGTATAGCGACGACAATTTCATACGTGATATGAATGGTATGAGCTTATGATTATCTTATTAGACTATTTGACGACTTAGTCATCCAGGGATTTGGGAAGCCGTGTATTCTGGATACGATTGGCTCAGTTGTGGTTGTTGGATTGCGTAACTTGGCCACTGTTGAGGGTGGTAGTTGGAGTTGCGCACTCGGTCACCGTGGATGGTAGTTTCCTTGGTATTGATTTGATTATTATCATAGATATGGATAGGGTGCTCTAGCGATACTACAATTGCTGACTGGTTGGACCAGGAAGGTGATGGAATTTATTTGGTCTGAAGCTTGTGAAACTAGTTTCAGGGATTCAGACAAGGGTTGACTTTTATGCCAGTGTTGATTAATTATTCTGGTATGGATGAAAGGGTGGTGTACATGGATGCATCATTTCGGGGATCGGAGTGATTCCGATGCTATTGAATAGGACGTATCCTAAGCTTACGACAGTTAAAGAACTGCGAGATAAGTCATATATATGACGTGGACTTAGCAGTGATTAGGTTGTATTGTAGAGGTGAAGAGCAGGAATGCTCATGGGATTTTGGCTAGCTACTGGATAACTACTATAGAGTAGCTGAAACACGAATGGTTGTAACAAGGAAGTTTGGTCGCGATAGCCTCCCATGCACTTACAGAGTGTATGGTGGAGTAGATTTAGGATGATAGATGGACTACTGTCTCTGACTTCGAGGATGATAATGGTTTCCGGAGTTGCATTAGTTTAAGGAACATATGCTTCAGGAAATTCCGATTTTGAAATGGAAGTGGAAGTATATTATTATAGATTTTATAGTGGGTTGCCTAGGACACATCAAGGCCATGATGCGATTTGGATAGTCGTTAACCGACTAACCAAATTCGCTCACTTCTTAGTGATTTGGAAGACGAACTCTTTGGATCGTTTGATAGAGTTATATATTGTCGGGATATCATCAGATTGCATGGTGTTCCTTGAGCATTATATCAGATAGAGATCCCCGATTCACGTCCCGGTTCTGGCAGAGTCTGCAGCAGGCCTTAGGCATACAGATTCTCGTTTTAGTACTGCATTCCATCTGCAGACAGATGGACAGTCTGAGCGGGCCATTTAGACACTCGAGGACTTGTTAAGGTTCTGTGTAATGGATTTCGGGGGCAACTGGGAGGACCAGTTGCTAGGACCCATAGAGCTCAGTATGAGACAGGGTTGGTCCGTACTATCAGACGTAGGATGACAGAGGCGCAGGATCGTCAGAAGAGTTATGCAGATCGGAGACGGAGACCTCGGGAGTTCTCTATTGGTGATCATGTTTTCTTGCGAGTCTCACCCACGGAAGGGGTGAAGAGATTTGACCTCCGTGGTAAGTTAGCTCCAAGGTACATTGGGTCTTTCGAGATTTTTGAGAGGATCAGAGTAGTCGCTTACCGTCTAGGGCTACCACTATTTTTGGCTGGTATCCAGGATGTGTTTCATGTGTTTATGCTGAGGAAGTATGTGTCAGGTGCTACACATATTCTATCAGATATGTCAGGTTACATTCAACCTAATGTTACTTATGCAGAGGTTCCGGTACGGATTCTGGATCACAAGGAACGACAGTTGCGAAATAAGATTTTGTGACTTGTCAAGGTCGGGTGGAGTCACCACACCGACGAGGAGACTACTTGGGAGCTCGAGGAAAAGATCTGAGCTCAATACCCTCACTTGTTTACTTAAGGTACGTGAGGTATATTTTTAGTACTTGTGGTATTTCTTACTCGTGCATCTGAGTAGGAAATTTGGGGACCAAATTTTTATTAGTGGGGGAGAATGTTAAATACTGGAAAATTTAAAATATTAAATTAAATGGCTAAAGAATTAAGGAAATAATCCTGGAAATTTTTCGGGAATTTTAGGGAATTTTAGGAATTTTTCCGGAATTTTTCTGGATTTAAACGGACTCCGTACGAGATTTTTACGGGGATAAAATAAATAGGCTTTAGAGGGGTCTATTTAAAAGGGGATAAATACGCGATGGAAAACCTAATTTCTATTTCTTTTTCTTTTTCCCGAACTCCTTCCCCTTGGAGTTCCTCTCATGAGCTCTCGCCGCCGCCAAATCTCCTCTCCGTCGTTCACGTCGACGATGGTCCACAGGCTACCGCCGTCGCCTCCTTTTTCCTTTGGCTAGGTCGTCGGTGACACCCACAGGCAGCCAACGCCGTCGCCTTTTTCCCCGAGCACCGCTGCCCCTTTTTGCCTCATCGCCACGCCACTGCGTGCATGCGCCGTCGACCGCGTAGTCGACATCGGCCGACCGCTACCCGTCGCTCTCGGAAGGGGTCGGTCACCGCCACGCGAGCCGCCGCCGGCCCGCTTGCTGTCGCCACCCGATGTCGTCGGCACCCTTACTTTACGCTACCCACGCGCTCGCCGTAGTCGACTTGTCACCCGACCTGCCTTCGTCGTGTTATCCTCCCTCCCTTGCCGCGGCGCCACGGCCACTCATCAGGCCGCAATAGTTCGATGTCGACATCGCCTCGCCTCCACGGTAGTCCGACCGCCTACGCCCCGATCGAGGTAAGGGAAGAATCGGTTGTTTGGTTAATCTATGGTTGTTGTTGTATGTTAATTAGTCAGTTTAGCTAATTAACTAATTTGGTTAATTAAAGTAAGGAATTAATCGTTTAAAAACAATGGAGTAATCTGATTAATCTGTTATTAGGAGTAATTGGATGAATTTGGATTTAATTAATAAGTTTAATCAAATAGTACGGTTGGGTTTTTGGGGGTAAACTGATATTGATCAAGTGGTAATTAAACTTGGGGTTAATAAAGTTGATTACCTAAGCTGGTTAGGATGAATTATATTTGGATACGGCAGCGAGTGATCGGTTAAGTGGATAGCTTAATCCATTAGGGTTTGGACTTGATATTGAGGTTGGCAATATAATCTGAGTATATTATATTGTATGCAGATTTCGGTCACGGGACAGGTCCACGGACGTGAAGATAGTTATCACGAGCATTATATAAGGCGGGTATTTTGACTTGTCTTTTTGATATAGTCATGTTGATATGCTAGATAGTTATAGCTTGCAATAGTTTTCATGTTTATCTACCTTGCATGTTATTATGCCTATTTGACACATGCATTTGATCAGTTTATAGTTATACTTTCCCTGTTTTACTTGGATCATGTATATGTACCTTTTTATTGTGCATATTATTCGGATACGTATGTTAGTTGGTATTACATGCTTTAGTGTCATGCACCATCTTGCATGATTGCATGCTGGCTGGACGGGGTTCCATTCTTGTTGAGCCCGACGATTACATGTTTCACACACCGCCACTCATGGGTTAGTGGTACATCGAGGTGTGTCTGATTGCTCTGTCGACTCATTGGTCCGCTCATGGGAAGCGATGAGGCAGCGTGGTAGCGGGCAGGGATCCCTCCTCTGGTCTATGACACCGAGAGATGAGAGCTTAGCTCCCCCACTATGTTTGGGGCAGGAGGATAGGTGTACTCCGACAGCATCCTGTCCACTCGGTCACTCAGGAGCAGTGATGGCAGAGTGCACAGTTGTCATAGCCCTACTCACTCGGCTTCACCATCGCGTGTGTGGTAGCGTGGAGGTGACCATGTCATATGCGGCATGCATTTTTGCACGGATTGCATTTGTATTGTATTTGCATTATTGTATTGATGCCTTGGATGTTGCATATGATTGCCATGCATACTGAGATTCATATTCATATATGATGACTTTATCTCTTATAGTAGGGCACATGCTCCTATATCAGTAGGAGATTCAGTGAAATCAGTTCTTTTGCATTTATTTCTTGCTTACCATATATATGAGACTGTACTGACATGATTAGTATTGTTTGCTATATCTTGCTATTCATATCGACAAATATCCGCTAAGTTCTTTGAACTTACCTCGTGGTTTTATTTTTATTTCAGGATGAAATCGGAGAGTCCTTGTCATATTCCCCCTCGTAGTGACAGTTTCTTAGTTGTTTGAGTTATGGTTTGAATTTTGTATAGAAGATATGTTTAGGCTTGGAAATGGATTTATGTACTCGTGGATTTTTGGGGTTCTTGTGGACCATTGGTCGGATCTTATTTTGATTGATTTGGTTGGGTATTCCTGCCCAGATGGCAGAAGGGGTAAGTCTAGTTAGTGTAGACTTTTGTTTACCTAGATTTGTTGGCCTGAGGCCTTATTATTATCTGCGTGTGTTGTTTGGATTCCGGTCGTGTTGACCGATGTATAGTGGTCATATAGGCCTTGTATAAAAATTGGTATTGTCACCCGTATAAGGGAGATGCTGCCGGATTTTCGTCTGGCGGAGACTCCCTCGGGGCGTGACAAACTTCCTGCAGTTGGTATTATTTTGCTTATTGTTACTTAATCTTTAATTGCTAGGAGAAAAGGTAGGATTGTTACCTTGTCCTCCACATCACTCTGTAATCGGTTTGTATCTTCCTCATCTTACCTCCAACGAGGAAGAGACTGTTTAGTATTTTTCCCTTCGATGGCGATCTAGGATCGCGGGCCTTGGATTAGCAGCTGGTAAGCTGTGAACCAAGTAAAAAATCACTTGTGTCCTTTGTCTTTATTTTTGTATTTCCACTGCGCTTATTTTGTATTTAGAAAAGAAGGTTTTTTTTTTTTTAAATGCTATTCACCCCCCCCCCCCCCCCCGTCCTAGCATTTTTTCGATCCTACAATAAAGACTTTCATTCCTAAGGTTCCCCTTATTTAGGACTTGACTCTTGCCTAGCATTCAATCCCTATTGGTTGCTAAGACTTCATCTCGTACCAAGAATTTAGTCCTCTATGACTTGTTTGGGGTTTCATCACTATCAAGCATTCAGTTCTTTATGACCTACCTAAACCTTTATCATTGCCTAACACTTAATCATCCACGACCTATTAAGATTTTCTCTTATGTGCTTGACATTTAGTTTTTCATAACCTGTCAAAACTTCTTTTCATTTGTCTAACATCCATGTAGGATGGTGATACACTAGGGTGGGGTGAATAGTGCTTATCTAGAATGTTAATATGCAACGATAATAAAAGAAATAAAAACAAACACAACTAACACTAGATTTAGGTGGTTCGACAACTCCTAGGGTTCCTAATCCATAATATGTATATCGATCATGAGCCACTAATATTCTCCTTTTAAGAAACCTTCTAGAGATAGAGAAACATCCTATAAATTATTCTAAAATACAATCAAAACAAATAATAACAATACTAATAATAAAACATTAACTAGACAAACATTATAATGAAGGATCACCTCTCGAAGCCCTAAATGCACATGATCAGAGCTGACCCTAGGGGAGGACTACCAAGGCCCTCGCCTAGGGCCTAAAAT
The DNA here is from genome assembly GCA_025175895.1 of Wurfbainia villosa. Taxonomy (NCBI): domain Eukaryota; kingdom Viridiplantae; phylum Streptophyta; class Magnoliopsida; order Zingiberales; family Zingiberaceae; genus Wurfbainia; species Wurfbainia villosa. The sequence continues at coordinate 7,756,845 of CM046005.1, forward strand.
TTTTTAGCCCTAAATACTCAAATTTTAGAGCCCAATATTTAAAATTGCACAGTGAAAATATGACCCAATTTTCAAATTTCGTCCAGAACTTTAAGATTCAATTTTCAAATCAGGATCGGCTCTGCACACGACACCCATCCTAGAACCTCCTAGATGACACTGATCGTGAGAACTTCGAGAGCTTTGAATGGAAGATATGAGTTGTGCTGAACAAGTTGCTTGAAGTCACTTTTATAAAGTTGTTCTAATCGCCTGAAAGCACTTTTAGGTGCCCTCAATTTAGCTATTATCTCCTGACCATTGTACAATTTTTATCTCTACTCCTATCGCCTTGAAGCCACATAGAAACCTCCAACGGATAACCCTCGCGATAACTCGATGATGTGTCCTTTTGGTCATCTAGAACTCTTTCCAATCGACCAGACCCAAATCTGATCTATTACATCAACACTTATTTAACTGAAATAAATAACCCAAGTCTAAATCATTTAGACTAGCTTTTAGTCACCCAAACCTTTGAGTCACCCAAACCTATTCTAGTCGCCCAGACCCTTTGAGTCTATTTCGTTAATTCCAGCTTTCTACAACATAGAGATAGTCCAAAAAAAAATAATATAGAAGTCAATATCATGCCTACTATATGATCTATTTGACCTACTAGGAGTACTCATTTACTTCAAGTTCACTCCTCCAAGACTCCCTTCTACCTAAAGTTCACTTCTCTGCGATTTTTCCATTGCTCGGAGTTTACTCTAAGATTTTCCTCTACTTAGAGTTCACTCCTCTAGGATTTTTCTCTTACTTGAAGTTCACTCCTCTAATACTTCTCTCTATCTAGAGTTCACTCCTCTAGAATTTTTTCCTTGCCAAACATTCAGTCCCTTTTAACCTATTTGGATTTCTCACCTACTTAACTCTTGATCAATCTTGTCCAACTTATACAACCAATCATATTAATCAAATATATTATCTACCGTCAAAACCCTAGAGATTAATTGTATACCAATAATTTCCTCTTTTGTATGTTTAATAATATATTAAAGTTAGCCTAAATTATTAATCTAACTTCCTAGGTTTTATGCTAAACTAAAATTAAAAAAAAGTTTTCAACTTAAATTCGTAAAATGTCCTCATTTGATATACATAAAAAAGAATTCAAAGAAGGATCATAAACCTAAGGTTCTATACCTTAAAATCAAGATCGTAAGATAGCATTTGATTGGTAGAAAATTTTTCATTTTCTATTTTTATTTTCTGAGAAAATAAAAAAATATGTTTGGTTGGCATTTTACTTTTTCATTTTCTGAGAGAGAATTTTTTGGAAAATTAAAAAAAAAATTGTTTTTTCTTTTCTAGAAAAGAAAAAAACGCTGGTGTTATCAAACAGACCCTAAGTTTCTCACCTTAGTCATTGTACCAATAATGTAAGGAAATTCTAACTTTTTTCATTCTTGATTGACATGTTTAGCAATAGTTTTCAAAAGTCAATTATTCAAAAATACCTTCCTTTTTGAAATTATAATTTTGAAAAAGTAATATTCCCCTTTTTCAAAACACCTTTTCCTTAAATATTCTCAAAGTTGTTTTTTTACATTTTCAACAAAATCATGCTATTCTTTTCAAAATAATTATCAAGGGAATGATTTTCAAATAATTTTGAAAACATTTTCAAATAATATTTTCTAAATTTTTTCAAACAACTTTTTGAAGCACATTTTCAAAATTATTTTCTAAAGAATTTTTCAAAAGAGTTTTTCAAGTCATTTTTTAAAGAATTTCTTGCAAACTAGTTTTCAAAAATATTTTTGAAATCTCCCTTTTTATTTTTTTCATTTAAAAAATTAAGCTCCTCTAACAGTGACACTCCTTGAGGACAAATCTCTTAGTCATAAAGAAGGGATACCTAGGCATCTAAGGATTTATGGATGACTTAAAATAATCAAAAGTTCAAATATTGGTCAGAAATTTAATTTTTCAAAAAAAAAAATATATGTAGTCTTGAAATTTTTTTATAAAGGTTGAATATTACAATCATGAAAAATTATTCCAACATTTATATGTCAATGACTATTTTTTAAAATAATTTTAAAGATAATACTGTGAAGTTTTTGAAACTCTTTTTTTATCTCTATTTATCTATTCAAACATCTCACTTATTTTATATATCTTGATATCATTACAAGATAATCCTATGATTTTTGTGAAATGGATAAGTTTTATATTTTAAGTGCTTACTTTAGTGTTTGTTTTTCTAAGTTAGTTTGATCATGTGGCAGATTCAAACATACTTTTTGGTTCGTCAGGCAAGCGTTTTTAGGATAGACCTTTAGATAATGACAAATCTCAAGGGGTACTCTTAAAGTAGCTATGTGCCTTAAACAAAACCTTCCTAAAACAAGCAGCCCAAAGAACTTAAACTAAGTTTTGATTTAACTAGCTCAAATTATATTGAGATAGTTCAGGTAAATCAATCTAAGTCAACTGAATCATCTAGGATTTTTAATGGTCTAACTTAGACATGCACCATTGAAGCTTTTTTAGTTTACTATCTTCTCAATCCTTTCTGATATCAAGTATCAAGATCAATCTGCCCCCAAGATAATGGCACATCGGTTAATCATGAGACTCTCCGCTATATTGTCATAGGTCGATTTTGTCTTGGCTGTCACACTGTACGGATGACGATAGAAATCAACCCCTTTATCTCAGCGTGATCGGCCCTTCTGGCACTCGCATGGGTTTTCAACGTGCTCGGGTTGTACGTCATCCTGATTTACCCATATCGATTCCGTGGGACCGGAGCGATCGACCATTAAAATTAATAGGAAAAAAAAATCATACTTGATACACTATGTAAATCAATATATATATATATATATATATATATATATATATATATATATATATATATATATATATATATATATATATCAAGATCAACCTTCTTTATTTAAATTATATCACTTTTGTAACATCAACAAAGTTATAATGGATGACAGAAACGTAACACAACATACATAATAAAACATTGTAACAATCTCATGACCATATATAACATAGAAAAATAAATAATTCAAATAATATGTCAAATATACAATTTGACATGTTACGTGTGAATCCCATGAATCTGCAACCTAATTTTGATACATTTTTAATTATTATTTTGTATAGTTTCCTTAAGTAAAATTTTATTGATTAGATTATAAGTTGATATAAAATTATTTTTCTTGACATTTATCGAACTTAAACTTGTGTCCCAAGTCTAGATTTTACATGTTAGACTTATTTATGAATGATCTTTTTAAATTTTTAATTTTTAAAATATTATTTTATTTTTCAAAATTCTAAAATTTGTAATTTTTTTTTATTTTAAAAACTATTTTTCTGAATTTCTAAATTATAAAAATTATTTTTCAAATCTTCTGAAAATTAAAAACTATTTTTATGTTTTTCTAGTTAAAATATTTTTTCTGGATTTTGTATAATTATGTTTATTTGAATTATTTTGATTAATTAAATTCTTCTTATTTTGGTTAACCTATTTGATTAAAGCCAACTTATTTTTTTGAAATTGATTAATTTGATCATTCTGATTAATTACATTCGAATTATTGATTAAAATTTGATCATTCTTTTTAATTAAATCTTGATTAATCTTTTTAATTAAATTTTATTTTTTTATATTTCTACAATAATTCAAATCTAATTCGGAAGATTTTAAATTATCAAAATTACTACCATGTGATTTGTCAGAGTCAAAATTATAAAGAAGATTTATATAAATAGTTTTGTTCGTGAAATCAACCTCAGTCAAGTTAATTAGGTTTGAAAGTTTAGATGTTTGATTAATACATTTGACAATTGAATAATATATATATCAAGTGGGTTAAGATTAATTGAACACTTAATAATAAAAAATTCAATTCAACATCAATTAGACACTTGATAATTGAAAATTGAAAGTCTAATAGAGAATTTACATATTGTTCAAAGTCCAATAGAAATTTCGTTGGACAATAAGTTTGGTAGATGCCTGAATGGGTCCAAGTTGACCTTACACTTGGTTGATGGGTGTCACGCCCCCGGGAGTATGCCGTGTCGAAAATCAAACGGACGACATCTCCCCTGTACGTGGCAACATCTCGGGTTAATACAAGGCCCGTAGGCCCACAACAACATAATAATGAACAGATATAAGTATATCAAATACACACAGCGGAAACATAAATACATACCACAACAAGAATACCAAAAACATACGGGTGTACACCCCTGACAAGACCACGGTACTAAAATCCGTACATAAAACATCGACACAAAGTGACATCCACAACATAAGACGAAGTCCATACATAGAACAAAATCCATAACACCAATACAAATCACAAATCCTCGGGAGACTCAAAAGGTGGAGATGGGATGGATCGGCGGCGCAGCTCCAAGTCGTCACGAAGATCTCTACCTGTTACCTGGGCGACAGAAAAACCCAGGGTCCGTGGGAGTGAGTAAAACTCAGCAGGTGATAGATAAACATGTATATTAATATCACATGTATTTCGACAGTAAAATCTACTGGTATCACTAGCATGATAATATATCCATGTATATACCATCTAACCGAAAGTCAATATGAGCTGCGGACATACAGGCGTGCGCTACGCTACATCTATCCAACTGAGCACATATACACAACATATGGTATAAAGAATAAAACTAACTCATACTACATCCTCACCACGGGTCAAGGGTAACACGTGAATAACTAACCAAGATACAAGTGATGGCCTACTATCATACAGAAGAATGTAATAACATGTATGAATATGTGCAAACAAATGCAACAAACATAGTACATACAAATGCAGCATCACAATGAGCATATCTATATATAGACTGCATCTATATACGTATGCTAATTACAATCATCCATATATATATACATGCATATATGTATATATATGGTAATATGCAAAAATGTCATAAGTCGGCAATGCAGTATGCATGGTCATGTCGGCTCACCCTAAAGCTACCACGACCCCAGTGTGGCCTCGGTGGCTCGAGCATGACAACTGTCCCAACTCAACACCAACCGCTACTCTCGAGTGGCCGAGTGGGCAGTATGATCGAGTAGCATATAAGCGTAAAGAGCAAGCTACACGATGGGGGTCCCTGCTGTTGGCCAATCCGACAGTCACTACCCATGAGTGGTCGAGTGCCACACACGCAGGACTATGGCGCGCAAATCCAACTATCACCGTCTGTAGTGATAGAGTGCGGCACTACAATGCTCTGCCCTCACACCGGTTACTCCTCCTATGAGTAACCGTGGAGGCAGGATGACTGGCGACACTCTCGACCACAAGGGAGACATCGTCGCCAGCGTGCATGCAAATGACATGAATGTAAGGTCTCACAAATGGACATCCACCATAGACTCTCTACTCTACAGAGGGTCATGCTAACCAGATCAACGCACTCTCTATCCTGTAGAGAGTCGTACTCAACTGATCATATCATACTAGGACCACCGGTCCGTAGCGACACCCTAAATACCATTCACCCGACCATTTGCATAATGCATGGTCGGTAGAAACATGCAGTCTAAGGGGTACTAAAATTAACTCTAGGTTCAAGACATCATCTACCTACGGATGACCTTTTTACCAAATTTACAATCAGGTTGTCATCCGTACCTTACTACTTGTATTTAACTTAAACAAATTCTAAGTTATTTACATCATCTATGTGTATAACTCCTAATCATGGTAACATAACATGATAGCAGCAAGGAGTTAAAAGCCAACGGATAAAGTATCAAGCATAAGATGAATAGAACAAGATCAAGGTAACATGATCATTTAAGATGATCATGCATCTAAATCTGTATGCATTACTACCTGACCGGGGTAGGAATCACCCACCTGATAAGAAGCTCGCGACAATAAAATCCTCACGGCCGCGGTCCTGCCTCGTATCCACGTCCTGCACAAACCATGATATGCATTAAGTTCAAGCACATGACAATAGATGTATATCATTTACTATTCTATCGTTTCCATATTCGCGTCCCTTTATCGAATACGAATTAGAAGCTCAAAGAGTTAAGCTTGACTATTTAATTTAACTCACCGTTTCAATTAGCAAAAGTGCTAACCTAACTTATCCAACTCCATACCCATTCAACCAAATCAATCTCATGTAGATTAATCTTTTTATACTTAATTGATGTAACAGGATTACTAACAAATTAAGTATAAATCTAACTCATATTCACACCGATACACATCTCTTTTCGTAGCCCAACCAAAGCTACTGCTTCACAGCCGGGTTAAACAATCAACAAAACCTCTGGCAAGGCTAACCACCACTCATGACCCTACTCCATTCCTCTCCGATCACTCCGGTTGCGCGATAATAGAAATTCAATTAGCAACATTCCACGATGAACATGTGATAAACCAAGCTTACCAGCGGTTGGAACTTTCCCAATTGCTCGATTTTGCCCGTCGGTTCCTTCTTTGCCCTAGTTTAGTGAATCAACTTCCAAGCACTTTGTAGCAACTACAATTATAGCCATAACACATAAGGAAATTCAATATTCTCACAGCGATTCAACAAATCGGACTGGACTGACAGAACAATTCGGAAAGGAATCGTGCTTACCAACGATTGGAGTCTCCACCAACAGAACAATCCCTAGTTCCACCGTCCGTCGAAACCTACCACTACCCAAACTCAGGTTAGGTCACGGTAAATCCATAGGATTCTAAAATCCCGTCCACTGCAAGAAACATCCACATCTTACCTTGTTCCAGCGTTGATCGGCAACGGAGGTTAGAATCGTGAGGGAAAACTCGAAGATGGCTGTAATCACAGAAGGAACGAAATTGGTCGGAGATGGAAATTCATCGTAGATGGGGAAGGAGAAACCTACTGATGGAGAGATCCATGCTCACCTACCCTATTTGCCTGCCAAGATCGAGAGCCCCCAACTGACTGCTCTGCTCACCGACGAAATCAAAGCCCCCCGACGCACTGCCCTAGCTCACGCTGGAAACTCCGGCTCCGTGCACCGTCGTCGTCTTCCTACCGAGAAAGGTCTCGCCGCCGTTGACCCAAGCCCCAAAATTGAGAGCCTCCTTCGTTGCTCTGCATCATGAGCACCACCGCCGCTCCACTCGGCGAGGAGGAGTGAACCTCGGGCGGGAATCGCGGTCGTGCGGAAAAGGAGAGAAAACGAGCGAGAGGAGAGGGAGGTTTCGGTCGCCGACTGCGTTGGAGAAGAAGAGAAACCGAAGGAAAAGATTTCGGCGTGCGTGCGGTGAAGAAACGGACAAAACGGGGAGTTTAATGGAAAGGAAACGAATCGGGTTTCCTCATATTGGATTGGGTTTAAAGATCCTATAATCCTTTAACCCTAGATTCAATTAACCCCCCCTTGACCATTAATTAAACCAAGGTTTGATTAAATTAAATACTAACCATGGTTTAAATTTAATCCCTAAAAATAAGTTCTCTAACTACGAATAATAGGGATACTAATCTTAAATGGAAAAAATTTATTCGTGGTATTTTACAATGGGTCTAAGTAAATTAGATAGATTAGATATCTAACACTGAAAATTTTAACTAGTATTTGCAATGAAAGTCCTAACGAATTGTAAAAGATTGGATTGTTAGTACAATCGATTTTCAGAGTTTTGATATTTTATAATATTTTTTATTAATATGATTGGTTGTGTAAGTTGATTAAGGTTGACCAAGAGTTAGGTAGGTGAGAAGTCTAAGTAGATCAAGGGTACTAGATGCTTGGTAAGGAAAAAATCTTAGAGGAGCGAACTTTAAATTGAGAGAAGTTTTTGAAGAGTGAACTCCAAACAAAAGAAAATTTTTAGAGGAGTAAACTCTAGATAGAAGGAGGTCTTACAGAAGTGAATTCTAAACAAGTAAAAAGTCTAGTGTGAGTGAGCTTCAAGCAAGTGAAAAATCGTACTAGACCAGGTAGATCGGATAGGAGGCATAATATTGACTTGTATATTATTTTCTGGATTAACTCTACATTGCAGAAAAGCTGAAGTTAACGAAACAAACTTAGCGGGTCCAAGCAATCAGAACAGATTTGAGCGTGTGGAAGTTGGTATGAGTGACCTGGACATGGGTTATCCGTTTCATGTAGATAAGGGTTGACATGACATATCTGGGTTTGATAATTAGAAAGGTCTAAGTGATAGGAAGTGTCGAGGATCTTTCGATTTGATATTTCGATTATGCTCATTGTGATTACTTGTCTATAAAATGTTAGCAGTGGGAATACAAAATAAAAACAAAATATAATCACAATATAAGATTTTACGTAGTTCGGAATCTTAGTTCCTACTCTACGGTCGAACTCTAGTGATACACCACCACTAAGAACTTATCACCTTCTCGGAATGACACCGGAGACAGAAAAATCTCTTATAATGGAGCGTACAAAACAAACAACAATCAAAATACAATATGTAAATGAAGGAAATAAAAGAACAACACTTTACCAGTTCGCTTTTACTTGATCTTTTTATTGGTTGTTATAGAATGTCTTGAAAGGTCTAGAATGCAATAGCAAATTCCCTTCATAGTCCCTAAGAATCGACTCCAAATTTCTCCCCGAAGTCTTCCTCTTATAAGCTCCAACTCGGGCTGATTTCCGTTGATCAGTCAACTGGTCTTATCCCCAGTCGACTATCCATTATACTGTTGTCTCACAACGGCTTAATCCACGTCGAATTATAGTTGATCAGTCGAATGTCATGAGCAAACAGTTGACTCAGAAACATTCTGTACTCTATCCACTTAAAGTCAGTCAACTGCCCAAGCACCAGTCAGTTTTTCTGAGTCGCAGTCGATCAAGTAGTAGCTCAGGCCGATCCAATCAGTCGACTTATCCATAACCTCAGTCGACTATCCGAGTCTTCTGAGCTCCCACGTACCGAGCACTCGACTGGTCCAAAGCACTAGTCGATTGTTAAACAATCTATCTGATTGTTTTAACTCACCAGTCGATTGAACCAAGTTTCAGTCAACTGATAAATCTCAAAACTGAGGTTTAACCTCAAGTATGATCTTCTCATACTTGACACTCACCCTTAGCTAATCTAAGACTTCAATCTACTTCCATTAGCCTCGTGCCTTTGGTTTGAATCCACGACTCCTCACTCTTGCACTAGCCTTTAAGTGTTTCCTTCAGCTTCATCATGCTATTGAGTACCTTTGCCTAGAGGTCACGTCTTCGGGACTTCCATTGTCAAGTTACACTTTGACTTATGCCGCCAAGACTATATACTTGGACTTACACAACCAAGACTACATACTTGGACTTTTCCATTGTCAAGTATCCATACTTGGGCTTTCGCCACCAAGACTACACACTTGGACTTACATGACCGCCGACCTTATTTTAAGGTCCTAAGCGAAACCTGCTAGTTGGGCCCTTATCCATAATGAATTTTGACATAAAAAATTTTTTGATCCATAAAAAAAAACCTTGATAATGTTAAAATTTTGTGGGCCTTAGGTGGTAGCACCAATAGGCCTGGCTCAGGGTCGAATTTGACGACCAAAACTACACACTTAGACTTTTCCTTTGTCAAGAATCTATTATTGGACTTCTCCATTGCCAACTATCCATATTTGGATTTTTCCCTTGCCAAGTCTACATACTTAGACTTTTCCTTGTCAAGTCTCCACACTTAAACTTTCACTCGAGCTCAGTCAACCTTGATCTGAGGTTCATTGGTCTAACAATCTTCTTCTAACAATCTCCCTCATATGACCTTGGATGTCCTAAACCATTTACTTGTTATACTATCATACATATTATCAAACATCAAAATAATACTCGAGTCTCACTCGAACTTGATCAACATTGATCTGAGGTTGACTGCACCAACAGAAAGGATACGTCACCAAGCCATTATGGGAAATTATCTATTGGAGATTTTCACGTAGACTTCTAGGGGATCAGAAGGGCTTCCAGGTGATTGGAGCAGGGATAAAAGATATACAATGGGCAAGAGGTAATGGTTGAGTTGAGGGCATCCAAAAGAGCTTCTGGGTGATTGGAACAACTTTATAAAATCGACTTTGAGCAACTTGTTCAACACAACTCATATTTTTTGTTTCACATTCAAAGCTTTTGAAGTTCTCAGCATCAGTGTGATCCAGGAGGCTTTAGGATGAGTGTCTCATGCATTCAAGACTTCAAAAGACGAATCCTTTAATGTAACATTTGTTTGGTTAATCTTTTATCATTAGTTTTATTATTGTTTTGTTTGATTGTGTTTGAGAACAGTTTGAAAGAGTTCTTTCCACCTCTGGAAGGCTTCTAAAAGGAAGAATATTAGTGTCTTGTGATCGAAGTACAGATTATGAAATATAAATATTAACATTGATTATCTAAACCACTTCCCCTGGATCCCTAAATTCTCTAAGAATATTGGGATCACTTTTTATGCTCTTTCTCGTATCAAATATCAAACTATGATACCTCTTTATCATGGATTGTATAAGAATATTTTTTAAAGTATAATACTTATTTTTGTAGTGTCATCTTTTTTTACACTTAAAATTAAATTTAAAATTTAAATTTATACCTTTTGGGCCCTCAAGAGAACTCTCCCTCTTGATCTCTGACGATATGAACTTCAATTCAATTTGTTCTTTGAGGTGATCCTCCCAAAGTTTATCTTCTAGTCTTAGGAATTCTAATGTAGCTCAATCAAACTCATCTAAGGATCATATGCATTTTTGAACTTGTCTATCTTGCACATGATGTCATTGGGAACAACTTTTAAAATAAATTTATTATCTTGGTGTCTACATCTGATCTTTTGATTAGATATTCTATCCACTTGTCCTTTTGAAGAGCTTTCCCATTTTCATCTTTAGGGATTTTGAGCTCTTTCTTCAAAGTGGCCAACATTCAAAATCCTTCACTAAAACAAAATTCTACATTGTCAACTTCCAAAATTTAAATTCTTTTATCTCGAATGGTGGTGGATCGTAGATATTATGGCTAAAATTTTCTTTGAGCTTCATCTTCCTGTTCTCTTATAGCAAAAAACAAAAGAGAGAGAGAGAAAATGATAAAATTAAAAATATTTAAAAATCAAATCTCTATCTTTTGTAGCTCCTTTAATCAAGAGCTTGTTTTGGTATCAAGTGTCTAATTGATGTCAATTGAACTTTTTATTATTAAGTGTTCAATTATCTTACCCCACTTGACATATATATTATTCAACGTATTAATCAAACATCAAACATCGAACAAAACTATTTATGTATCAGTTGTGATGTCAAGTGGATTGAAGGGGGTTATCCATAGTCTTGGTGGCATAACACAATTGGGATCATGCTTGCTATTCCCCAATCCTAACCGGGACTCAAGTCCCGAATGGACTCTGGTCGAGCAATGCAGGCCATGGAACAGGCGACACAGAGAAGCATTTGGCTTTTGAAGGAGCTTGGAAAAGTCTTTCTTTGCAAAGTGATCGGTGTGCAAGTAGATAGAAGAGAAGAATGATGTAAGAATGAAATGGACCTTTTAAACAGAGTGCATTTTTGTCACAAAGAGGTTAAACTGCAAATTATGTTTTGATCCATTTGATTATAAATGGAATTTTTAATTCACTATATTCTAACTTATCTTGATTTGTTTCAAATATTTACGAAATTAAAGTTGTTTAGTTTCATTCATTTAGCGCCAATAAATGTTTTTAATTTGTTTGGAAAGCGTCAATTAACTCTTACATTTATTTGGATGATTTCATGGTTATAAAAATGAAACCGGTGTTTGATTAATATCATCATTATAAAAAAAACAAACTGGTCAAGCCACTAATTCAATAGACAAACCGGTAGATCAACAGATCGAAGCAGATGCGGACTCAAGACATTTACTCGATCCAAGCTCATTATCTAGACCATCCTAAATCCTTTTGTAGAATAAAAAATTCATTAATTTTATGGAATGTTAAATAGAACAGATAAGAGACTGGAGAATCATCTGAGCAGGTCGCATGGCTTCCATCGAACAATTACATAGCCAAATGCAAGCTTGCTTTGTGTTCCATCCCGCTGGAACTCGCCCAAGAAGCACATGCATTTGAGAAATTCCTGGCGCTAGCGACCATGGCGATGTCGTTTGTGTTCGATCACATCATATATATTATCGCTAATTATTCAGAAACGCCTTCAAAGAAAACGGTGGAGGACCATCCTGTAAATAAGGGGCTTGCAGGTGTAAGAATATACGCAATAGATCAATGCGTAAGTGAGGATGATAATTAGGGTAATTTACTGAAGGATATAACATGATATTACAAAAGAATTAGAGAAGATAATTGTCCAATACAAATTTAATGCCTTGAGGGATTAACTCCACGCTTAATTTATTGACTTGCGATGAATGCTAGAAAGTATACTTAACTAATGCAAGTTAACGATACAACAACAATAACCACCATCAAGCCTTATCTCACTAGATGAGGTCGGCTATATGAATCCTTCTACGCCATTAAACTCTATCCTCTATACTTAAATAAATTTTATCTTATTTTATTGTTATTAACCAAGTCTTTTTTAGTCTTCCTCTTCCTCGTTTGATGTATATTTTTGTTATCATTTCACATCGCCTAATTGGAACATTTATTGGTCGTCTAAGTACATATCCGTACTATCTTAAACGTATCTCTCGAAGCTTTTTTCAATATATGCAACTCCGACTTTTTCTATAATGTTCACATTTCTTATTATGTTCATCTTCGTATGTCCGCACATCCACCTTAACATCCTCATCTCTGCAACTCTCATCTTTTGCTCGTGTTCGAATCGTAGTCCAACATTCAACGTCATATAACATAGCAGATCTAATCGTCATTTTACAAGTCTAATGCAAGTTAACGATAAAAGACCTTAAATTGTGCCATAACACAAATGGAATGGATCAGGAGGCCTTAACTAGTGGCGGAGTCCTGTGGCCAACAGTGGATTTACTTGACCCCAAAAAAGCTTGACAAAAGTCTCGACAAAAGTCCCAACCAAGTATGGATATAACATACGCATCTGATCTAAAGTAGTCACTCTAAATGTGCGGACTTGATTAATAACATGTACATGTTTCAAATATGGATATAAAAATAAGATCAAGTAGGTAGGACTAGGAAAAGGATTCAGTTGTTTTTTCATTACAGGTAACTTCTATTTAGTAAAGAGAGGAGAAAAGAGGGGCAACTAGAAAATGGTGATACGGTTAACAAGATCATTATTATCAGCAAAAAAAATGAAACATTAAAAAAAAACTGTTGAACTATTAGTGTAAACCACTATTATCCACTAACCTTACCAAGTTCTTGATGCAGAAAATGCCTAACCACCGTAACTTGTTGGATCAATCGTTCCATGGATGAATAGCTCGGGAGATTAGCACAAGCTAACATTAAGCACAAGGGTTATGTTTCATCACATATACTGAAAGATAAGTACAAGAGAGAATTTTAAGACATAAAATACCAAGGATAGCTCTGTTCAGACTATCTGCGACATTTTCTCGATATTCTGGGCTTAGAAGATGAAATATTGGAGATTTCTCAGGCTCCTCATAAGCAAAGAGTGTGACAAACTCCTAACCAAATGGAAAGGTAAGGAAACTAAATAATAATGAAGTTAGGCATGAGTCCTAGTTAGGTTTGATCTTGATCATACTTTTAGTTTCTCGACATACTTTGCTGTATTTCCAAATGGTACGAGTTTGGTTTGAGCAAATTCCAATGCTTCATTGCTGCAATAGAATGACGACTCACTTCAAAACAACATATATTATGCGTTATTATATATTATTAAAAATATCTGTTACCTGTTTTTTGAGCGTACCAAGTCAATGAAGTGAAGGCTAAGTAGATCAAAGTGCAGATCCTTGTTATCCGCAAGTAAGTTGGGTACTAGCTGTTCTGTTAGCTCAATTGCTTTGAGAGCATTTCCCTCAACCGCATAATGGATAATTTCTGAAGATCATCAAAATACATAATGATCAGCGTATTAATATTTAGTTCCATAGAGCAGTTAAGAAAACTAAAATTGTTCTCACATAGTAGGAGTACAAAAGAAACATGCAACAGTCAAAGTTAATTTTGCTTTAATAGTCACACATTCAAACTAAATGGAAAAATAACCAATCAGTATTGTTTAAAAGTTGAGCTGCTAGGGAATTCCATAGGGATTTCCAGGCATGCAAATTTTAAGAAGTAATATCACTCTTACTGTTTAAAGATATACCAGTTACAATCAGCATGAAAAATCAATAGGATGTTAAACACTTCCTAAATTTTTTCTGTGCCCAGAGCACTTGAAATGTTTATTTATTTGACATGGTTAGCAGTTGAGCATTAAGGCTCCATGGGAAGCAAGACTCACGCTCCTTAACTGTTACAATAACAACAATAACAACAAAGTCTTATCCCAATAAGTGGGATCGGCTATATGAATCATTCTACATTATTGGACTCTATCCCTTACTATATTATCATCTATATTTAAATAATTTTTATCTTATTTTATTGTTGCTAACCAAATCTTTTTTGGTCTTCCTCTTTTTTGTTTGATGTGTATATTTGTCATCGTTTCACATCATCCAACTGGAGCATTTATTGACCGTCTAAGTACATGTCCGTACCACCTTAAATGTGTCTTTCGGAACTTTCCTTCAATAGATGCAACACCAACTTTTTCTCTAATGTTCTCATTTCTTATTCTGTCCAACCTCGTATGTCCGCACATCTACCTTAACATCCTCATCTTTGCAACTCTCATCTTTTGCTCATGTGCTCGAGTCGTAGCCCAACATTCAACGTCATATAACATAGCAGGTCTAATCGTCATTTTGTAGAACTTCCCTTTAAGTTTTAAAGACACTTTACGATCACATAAAACACCCGACGATTTCCTCCATTTCAACCATCCTGCTTGTATTCTATGTAAGACATCTCTCTTAATCCCTCCATCATCTTACAAAAATGATCATAAATATTTAAAGCTCTCGATTCGGAATGCTCATCTCCTATCTTAACACTTGTCTCATTACGTCTAATATTGCTAAACTTAAATTCCATATATTCTGTCTTTACTCTACTAAGCCTAAAACTTTTTACTTCTAGTGTTTCCCTTCAAGATTTTAATTTAGCATTTACTCCTTCACATGTCTCATCTACCAAAACAATATCATCTGCAAACAACATACACCACGGTACTGTGTCTTGAATGTGTCCAGTGAGTTCGTTCATGATTAGTGTAAAAAGATAGGGACTTAAAATTGATCCTTGATGTAACCCTATTTTTATTAGAAATGCTTCAGTTAATCCACCCGAAGTCTTCACTCTGGTTGTTACTTCCTCATACATATCCTTAATTAGTTCAATATATATTACACTAACATCTCTTTTTTCTAAAATTCTCTATATTATTTCTCTTGGAACTCTATTATAAATTTTTTCTCAATAAATACCATGTGTAGATTCTGCTTTTGCTCTCTATACTTTTAAATTAGTTGTCTAAGAAGATGTATAGCTTCTATTGTCGACCTTCCTAGCATGAATCCAAATTGATTTTCTAGAACCATGGTCTCCTTCCTTAATCTTTTTTCTATTACTCTTTTCCAAAGTTTCATGGTATGACTCATTAGTTTAATACCCCTACAGTTTTCACAAGTTTGTATGTCTCTCTTATTCTTATATAAGGAAATTAGGATACTTACTCTCCATTGATCAGTTTTCAATATCATGTTAAATAATTTTGTAAGTCATTCAATATCTTGTTTCCCTAGATACTTCCATACCTCTATCGGAATATCATCTGGTCCAACGGCTTTTCCATTTTGCATTCCATTTAAAGTTTGTTCTACTTCTGAAATTTAAATTCTGCAATAAAAATTTAAATTTCTATACTCATTTAACCTACTTAAATTACCTAAATTAAATTGATCTCTTAAACTTTCATTACAAAGTTGATGAAAATATCTCTTCCACCGCTCTTTTATTTCTTCATCATTTACCAGTACCCTATTGCATTCATCTTTAATATATTTTATTTGATTAAGATCTTTTGTCTTCCTCTCTCTCACTTTAACTATTTTATAAATGTCTCTTTCCCCCTCTTTTGTATCTAATTTTCGATATAACCATTTAAAAGTTTCAGTCTTAGCTTCATTTATTGCTTTCTTAGTTTTTTCTTTGTTATTGTATATTTTTTCAAATTTTACTCATTTTTATAAATATATAATTTCTTATATGTTGTTCGTTTTTCCTTGACTTTCTCTTGTACTTTCTAATTTCACCATCAAGATCCTTTACTTGGTGGTGCATGTCCCTTTGACTTCCCGGGTACACTCTTGACTACTATTTTCAACTTTAATACCATCTTATCCCATTTCGTATTAGGGTCACTGTATATTTCATCTAATACTTATACTTCTACCTTCTCTTTAAATATATTTAGTTTCTCATCCTTTAACTTCCACCACTTAATTCTATGAGTTGTGTATATTTTTCTTCTATTAATATTATGTTTGAGGCGTATATTTAATACTACTAACCTATGTTGAGTAGTTAAACTTTCTCCAGGGATGACCTTACAATCTTTACAAGTCTTTCTATCCCTCTTCCTAATCATAAGAAAGTCAATTTGTGATTTATTATTTCCACTTTTAAAAGTGACTAAGTGTTCTTCTCTTTTCTTAAAAAATGTATTAGCTAGTATAAGATCATATGCTATTGCAAAATCCAATATAGTTTTATCTTTTTCATTTCTTGTTCTAAACTCATAACCCCATGCACCCTCTCATATTTCATTTTTCACCCCAACGTGCCCATTTAAATCGCCTCCTATTAAAATCATCTCATTTGACGGAATATTTTGTAATACTTCATCCAAGTCATCCCAAAACCTTAATTTGATATTTTCATCTAATCCTATTTTAGATGCATATACACTAATTACGTTCATAGTTTCTTTCTCCACTACTATTTTGAGAGCTATAATTTTATCCCCCTTTCTATTTACTCAAACAACGTCCATTAGCTATCATCAATGATAATACCTCCGTTTCTTATTTTACTCTTTCCTGTATATCGTAACTTAAAATCCAGAGTTCTCTGTCATCTTTGTCTTCTCACCTACCCGTTTTGTCTCTTGTACACATCTGATATTAATTTTTCTCTGAATCATCGTATCTCTTATCTCCGTTGTTTTACGGTGAGGTTCTTATGTTTAAATGCACGAATGCATATTAGTTTTTCTATAATATTTGTTCTTACCCAACCTATGGTGTGAGAACTCTTGCTTATTTAAAACTACACCCAAGTTCTCATAAAGATATAGCGGTCTTTGCCAATACGTTGCAGTCGGACCCTGCAACAGAAACTCTAGCATATTTTTCACTACACCCGAGTTCTGAAAATGTAGCGATCCTTGCCTAGACGTTACAGTTGAACCCTGTAACGCGTTCCTTCCGGGGAACAACATAGCATTAGCACAATAGTTCACATATGAGTGTCATTTGTGTAACATCTCCAAACCTTAGCTCCTGAAGCAACTGTTTGAGTCATATAAGCTCTTGATTGGCTATGACCATAGCTCGATACTCTACCTCTACACTGGATCTTACCATAGCATTCTGCTTTTCCAAGAAACAAGGTTCCCTTCGATAAATATACAAAAACCAGAAGTAGATCTCCTATCAATGGGAGATCCTGCCCAGTCTGCATCAGAATACCCTATGACTCGAGTATGTCCTTTGTCTTTGTCTGAACCCTTTTAGTCTGATAGAATGTCAGTTGAGGCATCTGCGGAGGAAGGGTGGAGGATCAGATGATTCCAAGTAAGTCGGTGTTGGGTGGCGTGAAACAAAGTGAGGGCCGATAAACCTGCAACGAAGGAGAAATTGGACTAGGGGTGATAGAGAATCCTCCGGGGGATAAAAGACTGGTGTAGGCATTGAAGGAGGAAACTCAGATAATGACTCGAAGGCCCGAAGAAGGCGAATCGAAAGCGTGACGTCAGCGGAGATGAAATATCGGTGAGAGTAGGAGAATAACACTTGTACCCTTTACAAGGCAGTGGGTATCGAGGAAAATACATTTATCACGGCCAGGAGAGAGTTTATCAATACCAGGATCAGGCGTAAGCGAAACATGTAGAACCAGACCGTAGGTGGTAAAGTATGAAGGGGCGATTTGGATAAAGTCGTGATGAGATATTTGACCTTGTAAAAGCGAGAAGGCGTGTGATTGATAAGATAACATCACGATGAAATGCTGGCGTCACCCAGCGAAGAGGAATATAAGAGTGGAGAGAAAGTCGGATTCGTCTCGAGAAGATGGCGATTCTTGCGTTTTGCAACCGTTACATTGGGGATATGAGGGCAAGGCGTCGATGTAACAGTGAGATGCGAAGGTTGAAATGGAGTAGATAGATACTCGCGTCATTATCACTCTGCGAGGATCGAAAAGTGATACATTGTGTTTTGACCGTTAAAAAAATTGAAAAATAGAAAACAATTTTGAATGATCCTTCATCGAGATATAACCCAGATCTGGACGGGAAAAGTATACATAAAGGTAACAAAATATCGTGACCCCAATGTAGAAGAAACACGACTTGGACCCCAAACATCAGAATGAATCAAAACAAAGGGAGACGTAGCCCGACTTATAACGCGAGGAGAAAATGAACTACGAATATGCTTGCCTAACTGACACGACTCACAAGATAAAGACTCTAAGTGAGAAAGACTAGGATGTAATTATTTTAACTTATCAAGACCAGGATGTCCCAACTGAGCATGAATAACAAGAGGAGATGCTGTCGCCGAACCAACAAGAGAGGCTTGGTGAAGTCGATATAGGCCATGAGATTCACATCCGAAGCCAATCATCCTCCCCGTACCCCGATCTTGTAATGACATAGAAGATTTAGTAAACGAGATGATACAATCAAGAGACTGAGTAAGCTGACTTGTTGATAACAAATTAAAGGGAGCTCCGGGAACATAAAGAACATTATGAATGGAAAGAAATGGAGAAGGATGAACAACATCAATACCTTGGGACTGAATTTGAGAACCATTCGCCATGGTGACAAAGGGTAAATAACCGGAAGTAGATAGTGAAGAAAAAAGAGATTTATTACCAGTGATATGATCGGTGGCTCCAGAGTCAAGTACCCAAGGACTCAAAGAGCGAGATATGCTAGCAAAGGAATTACCAGTTTGTGTAACAGTATTAGGGGAATTAGAATCCCATCGATTCTCATACCATTTCAGGAAGTCATCATAGGAAGGCAGTGGAGTTGGATCCGATGTCAACTGTGAAGTGGAAGTTGAAGAAGTGATATAACTCTTGGCGATCTGAGCAGCACAAGGAGGTCGCACAGGCGGACAAAAAAGGTCGCGAGATAGCTGAGGAACTTGATGGTCATTCAAACCATGGACTCCTCGCTCGTGATAACGTCGATTCCTATAGCGTCCATTATCGTTGTTGAATCTGCACCGATTGCCACTAACTTGTGGCGGAAACCCGCCTGTATGATGGCAGCGAAGTGTTATTTCCCGTTGGCATGCTGTTGATGGAAGTGCACCAGAAAAACAGTTGTGCTAACGCCTCGGGACCACCGCCGTTGGTTGGCGTCTTTATTCTTATTAGCGTCAGAGGACGGTCGAGATCAAGCGCTCCCAAAACCTGACTCGCCTCGTTCACTCTGCTGACCTTCAAAATCCAAGCTTCGCTATCACCACCTCTAGCAGCGTCACGAACGCTGGAGAATGAGCCAGAGAATGGCGAACCGGGAGGAGTGGAAGACAGAGAGAGCCCCGACAGGTTAGGAGCACTTGGCGTAGAGGGAGATGAGAGCGGAGATGGCGAACTGGGAGGAGTTGAGGCCGATGGTGAGGAGGTGGGCGTGGATCCCTCTGGCCTCGGTGAGGTCACGGCGGGTGGCGTAGAGCTGAAGCAGAGGCGTCGAAGGCAGCAGCGCGAGCTTGACAGAGGTGATGAAGAGGGGAAGGAGAAAGCACGATCGAGAGAAAAAGAGGATCGCGACCAGAAGAGGAAGTTGATCCAGCGAAGAGCCCAGCCCATCTTGCGAGCGACGGCGAACAACGCCACCCTACGCCGCCTTTGCTCGTCGCTGTGTGCGCGAGGAAGGATCGCGAGGGAAAGTGGGAGGCCGCGTCCGCGAGGAAGGAGGCCGCGACGACAAGGGAAGTCGCGACGAGGCCACGTCCGCGAGCGAGAAAGCAAGAAGTCGGAGCGGAGGCGGCGCGGATACCCGCTCTGATACCATTTTATTTCATGGAAAAGAGAATCTGCTTATTATATAGAAGATGCCCTTATTTATATACAAAGTTGGGGCTTTTTCAAAGGAATAAATCAAACCCTATCCTAAGAATAAATCAAACTCTATCCTAGGAAATAATTATCCCTAACCATATTTACAATATTCTAACAGATTGATCCATTCATTGAACATTTATCTTAGTTTAACGTTGGCTGGCAACCTAACGCAACCCTTCTCCTTTATCCGGGCTTGGGACCATCTCAATCAAGGAATATCTTAAATGATTACGGCTAACATTCCTGGATGAACTAGCGCATATTTGCCTCTACTATGTTGCTTCTATTTAAATTGAAATTCTGAGCTGCCGTTTGGTTGAAGGGTTTGAGAATGATGAAATGGAATGATTCCTAATTATAGTATTTGGTTAATGGATTTAGGAATTGAGGGAATGGAATCATTATTAATTATTTAGGAATGGACAAAACCCAAGAGGATGGTCGGTTTAGGATTCATTCCTATCGCCCACCGTCATCTTTGCCGTCCCACACGCCCCGCGGCCGCGGCTACTGTCGTTGGCCGCTACCGCCGCTTGTCACCACTAGGCCATCGCCATCCGCCGCCTGGCCTTTCGCCAGTCGGCCGCCTCCGTCGCCCATTAACAATAGTATTGAAATGACTAAACTCATTCCTATTCCAATCTATTACCAAACACATTCTCATTCTTATTTCCGCACTCAAACCAAACGCCACCCGAATCTTCTATGGGAAGAATAAGAAATTAAACTTATCATAAAGTTTTGTTTGGTATATACATTCATTTCTTCAAGAAACATTGTTATACTGAAAGTGAACTATTGGAGTATCTGGTCCAGTGGGAGTTAGGTGTAACTTGAAATCAAAATCAAGAATACATGTATATAGAAACATATGATATTTCTTGTTGCAGGTGATATTGAAAGCATTTTACCACATGCAGATAAACAAAAGAAAAATCACAGCATTATGTAGTCGGTTTTAGAGCCCTATGGTATGCAAGTACGACAATGATCTGCATCCAAGGTGATGCTTTTAAATGTCTACTACTCTTCCATTGCCTAACTCATCAGGCTGCACGGGCTTCCAACCATGGACCACACCCATAACTGCCACTGTTAATATCACCATAGCAGAACTTAGAACTAAAAAAAAAACAACCCGGTGTACGAAGCTCCCGCCACGCGGGGTCCCAGAGAAGGATCCATTGTACCCAGTCTTACCTTGCTTTTTGCAAGAGGTTGTTTTCAGGATTTGAACCCGTGACCTTTTGGTCACAAGGCAACAATTTTACCATTGTGCCAAGGCTCGCTCCCTTCATAACAGAACTTAGAACTCAAAAGCTAAAAAGCCATCTTCCTCTATGAATTGTTGTTATTTACTGACATGAATAAAAAGGATGTGATGTGCAACCTCCAGCTTTGAGGCAAACCATACATGATTAAAACTAGTTTCCTATACAATGCACATGGAGATTTAAGTTCTTGTGGGATCCATGTTCTAAAATCTTACATTCAATTCCACAGATACAGGCTAAACGAAAATATATCCATCTTAGATTCCAAAATATTTATAATGCAATGTGCATATATGACCTTAGCTGAAAAAGATTCTTCAGGCAAGAACATTAACATAATGGATGTGCAAATGCGGATGATATTAGCATGTAACATGATATCATAAACTTTAAAGACAAGCTAAAAGTAAATAAATTTAGCAAGACACAAGGCATCCCAAAGAAAATATGACTATGTTAAACATTTGACCTAGTACTCTACTACCCACTCTTTATCTAGCTCCTCCATAACTTAATGGATACGAACACACTGAGTCAGTCATCAATGCCCTATTAATCATAGAAAATTTTTGATTCCATACTCATGTTGGATACTCAAACTAAAGGTACTCATTAACCACTTGTCAAAAAAGATTACGCTTTTAGGAAGGGGAACAAGAAATGGCTGTATGGTTCGAGAAACTCTGAAGGAGAAAAATTAAAATGAAAGAAAAATAGCTAGGAGGTACTGGTTTTGAACAAAGTTGATTTGGTGAAATGTTGGGCCAATGGAAGATAAACTTGGTGGAAACGACTGCCAGACATCAAGCCTTGGTCCAGATAAAAGTTATTGGTCAGAATAGTGCATAGCAGGCCATACCAACCACTGAAACAAAGATTTTGATCCATTCCCAGTTGAAGCTTTTCACCTTAATAACAAGAAAATTTGCATAATCACTTGATCCATGATTATGAAATTGGTGGAATAGATTTGTGACAGTCATAAATATTTGCTACTAAAAAATTTACACTATCCAACCAGAAAAGCTAATCAAGAATCACAAGCTTAGTGCATATATCATGTTCCTCAGTTATTACTATATTAGCTTCTCCATGAACTACCCATTATCCAGATCTCAGTTCCAAAATAATTTGACCAACAGTCTAATGAAAAAAAAAAAATGAAATTATGTCCCAGAATGCAAGGCCTAAATGTCTAAAAATACATGTCAGATAAGTTGTAACTAATGTTACCTACTTTTTCGTTTATCCATGTCCACAAAATAATCAACAGGTTGGCTCATCCCAGTACAAGAAAGAAAAGTTTCTGCTGTCTCCTTAAAGCAATTGTGCATGAGATAAGACAAGATGATGCTATGAACATCACTGTCGCTGATTGGCTATAAATAAAAAGATGGGAAAAAATTTAGCACATGAAAATGTCAACGAAAAAGGATATAGTTTTGCAGCTTAGAAGAAGTTTTCAATCAACTAATTAATAGAAGATGGATGGTAAAAGAAGAAAAGTCTAAATTATTTTAATGATAAATACCTACTACAAGTATTGGTCGAGATGAATTAGAATTATAAAACCATGGGCTAGAGATATGCAAAGAACTGAAAACAAGAATTGTGTTTCAGACAAACCATTGTTAGAAATACAGATGACAGTAAAAATAAGAAGTCAAGATGCAAGTAGAAGATAACAATTAGCATTAAGAAATTGATATACATATCTCACTAAGCTTTACCAACAATATCAAATGCCATAAATTAAAGGCTATGATTATGGTAAACAACTTGGGCAATAAAAACATGTTTGATGCTTCATGAATAATGTTGGAAATGACAAGCATATAATATTTTGTCTCCCCTCGGTCTTACAAAATTTAGATATTTGAAGCACTGTGATCGTTTGATCACCAAACTACCTTCCTAAATATGATTCATACAGGAAAATGTAATAGACAACCAGTTTTCCAAGTTTAGGCTGCCAATGTTCAACAAAAGTTGACCTAGCCATTTTTCAGGACAGCCAAAAAGAATGAATCATTAAGAATAATAATTGAACAGAAGAAAACTGAAATAAAAATAATAGTTACTATAATCTTATATGTTTGGAACTTGCATAGCGCCTAATGTCATGGCCTTGCATAGAACTCAATAGAGAAAAAACAAAAAATAATTGCGGCAAACATGGGTTGATGACGACAATGTTCTAAACTTGAGCAGTCCCAATACATGATATTACTATGGTGAAGTTCATACATATTCTCTCACACGAGTCTAATGGATCAAGATTGGTATGAAAAATATTTCTAAAAGTTGACCACAAAAGAAGAAAGAAATTTTTGTTTTTCTTATTTTTGAAAGGAATCATAACGCATAATGCAAAAAAAAAAAAATACAGAAAATATTCAATGAAAGGCTTGCTAAATATTTCTAAAAGTTGACCACAAAAGAAGAAAGAAATTTTTGTTTTTCTTATTTTTGAAAAGAATCATAACGCATAATGCAAAAAAAATACAGAAAATATTCAATGAAAGGCTGCAAGTAGCAAGCATGATTAACAGAACATCCGACAAGAACAAATAACAGTGAATTCCAGCTACTTAGGTCAGAAAAAGAGCATTTATGATATTTCATAAGACAAAATAAGGATCTAAAGATATAAGTTCAGAAGGTCACTTCTGTTGCTGTTATTACCACCAATGATAACCCCATTCAATATACCAAATTCCAGCACCTATAAGAACATAACCATGCACAAGGTTCATTAAGTTTGAATCTTCTTGGGCCATAATGCACAGTTTAATTCATGGGAAATACTAATCAAAGAAGAAACTTCCCTGTCAATGCTATTGGTATTCACAAATATTTTAAAACAAGTCCTACCCCATGCAATGTGCAATAAAATTAAATGATCAGCTGTCTTTGTCCTAACTATTTGGGTTTTGCTATATGAAACTTTATACCTCCATCGAACTCTACGTCACTAAGTGCAATAGTTTAATTACTGTTCCTAAAAATAGTTATATTTATTTGCATGATTTTAATTTAATAGATTTCAATCCGAGTTTAGTTTATTTAATCATAATGAGATTAATTTTAAAAGTCTATTTAAAAATTACAGTATTCCCATTATGGCAACAAAGAATAAAACCATCACTATATTTTTGTCCTTTTCCTACATCCAAGCATTGAATAATGCCAAAGGATTATGGGATTTTTTTTTCTACCAATTGGGGAGCACACATCATGCCCGGTGTAGACGGCCCATGAGGTTCATAATTAAACTGACTACAAGATGCTTAACTAGCTAGCACTTAGATCCAACTCTACAACTTTACAATTGGTCTTTAATTGAACCATGTTGGCATGTTGTATTTACATTGTATTCACTTTAACTTTCTCTTCTATATTAACTAACTTCATAACTTTTTCATTAGGTAAGTTAAGTGAGGTACATCTTGGTGTAAAGAAAATTCAATTGTCCTTCCTTGATTGTGTATAATTGTCAAGCGCATGAATCAGGTTAATCTTCCAAAAAAATGGAAACTGTAATTGTTTGGTGTTGTCATATGTGACATAGAGAATGACTCTCAATGTCAACGGTGTTCATAGTCGAACAAACATGTGCAAATAAAATGACACTTGTATCAAAATTATTCGACCATGGCATACAAATCAATATCCATAAATATACATCGAAGGCAATAATTTTCATTCTTACTGATGCTCAATTACAAAGTTGGTGATGATATAAGCGGACAGCTTTTGATCATAGACTTTTAACATACATTATAGACAGATGATTAGATTATAGACAGATGACTAATCGAGAAGTTTAATTCAGTAACCATGACAAGGAACCAAGGATGTACTGCAGGTAATATACAGGTAAGAGTGTGTTTTGATGGATAGAGTTTCACTTTACATCGTTTCTATTATGGTTTTTTTACTCACAAAGGAGAAGAAAAACCAAGTATGGCGAAGCACGATGTGTTTCTCAGGAAAAATTATAACCAACTGACCTGAATAGAACAAGATATAGTGTAATGCACGGCATTAAAAAACTGCTAGCTTGATTCACGCAAAGTAAACAAGTCACATTTTTCTAGGTCAGGAGATAAGATTTGGTGTAGATTCTTTGAGTTAGAATTGTTGCTTACTGGATTCCATCCATTCTGACAAAAAAACACGAGGTTGATTCCTATTCTTATTTTCCGTAGATATCGACTATGTAAGGAAATCACCTAGAAGAAATTAAAACAAACACGCTGTCTAATACGTGCATCGAGCGGAGTAAAACAAAAGGAAGGGGTGAAAATAATATGGAACAGAAGAGCTCGCAAAAAATAAGAACAGGGATGGAAGCAGCGGGATCAGAGACAGGAAGAGAGCAAAGGAGGAGGGAGAAGAAGAGGAAGGGAAGTTCTTACGTTTGTCGACGCCATCGCTGCCCTTAACCAGTTGCGATCAGGGTCAGTTGTCCCCTCCGCCATCGGCGCTCTAGCCGCCGGCGAGTTCCTGTGGGCCGACTGATCTACTCAAGGTCGCCGAACCCCGGAGACACCTCTTCCCCAAATTACATTTAAGATAATGAAATTGTAAATGCGATTCAATAATAATATACGACAAAGTTTAAGAAAAAAGAATTTAAAAAATTATGAAATATAGTAATTTGACCATTATATATTTTGATAGTACGTATATATCCTTTGAAGAGAACCTTACCTACCTTATCCTGCGCGTCCATAGCTCCATGCGAGATCGACGCTTGCTGCCAGCGTCGCCGCTGTGCTATTCGTCCATCGTCGAATCGGACGCGATCAATGCCCAATTTATCGGTGGTCCAACGAGGCTCGGATTCCGACCGATTAGCGTTCAAAGACAATCGACCAAAAAATTAAACACGCGATCGGCGATGCACGCCGCTGCGCGCGATCGATTCAGTCCGGTGCACTCGGAATCCGACGTCGGATGAACCAGTGTCGGCCGACGGTCCGTCCGGTATACTCGAGCGGCCGCGATTTAGCCGTCGATCGACCGAATCGCGGTCGAAATCGACCATCGACCGGTCGAATCGCAGCCGAAATCGACCGCCAGAATCGGGCGAATGATTTTTGGCGTGATCGGCCGGATTCAACCGAATCTGGCCGAATCCGACGGAGGATCGGACGGCAGAACGCCGTCTGTCCGTGGCACGGATTCCGATTAATGGTCGATTGGAATTCGAGCCGATCGCGGTCGAAATCGGTCGCCCGATTCTGGAGGCCGATTTCGGCCGGCCGGGGACCGAATCGCGGTCGCCCGAGTATACCGGACGGATCGGCGACCGACGTCGGATTCCGACCGCAATTCGGTCGGATTCGATCGATCAACGGCCGAATCGCGACCGACCGAGTATACCAGACGGACCGGCAGCCGACGTCGGTGCATCCAGCGCCGGATTCCAATCGCAATTTGGTCGGAATCTGTCCCAATCGCGGTCGAAATCAACCGCCCGATTCTGGCGGCCGGCCGAATATACCGGATGGACCGACAGAATCGCGGACGTCGACGACAGAATCGCGGCTGGCCGAATATACCGAATGGATCGACAGTCGACGCCGGTTCGTCCGGCGTCGGATTCCGACCAGAATCTGGCTCGATCGCAGGCGACAGTGGTCGCGCCACTACCGACCACGTGTTTTGATTATTCCCGACCGGTTTGCGCCGAATTTGGAGCGTTAATCGGCCGAAATTCGAACCTCGCCAGACCGTCGACGAGTCGGACGTCGATTTCGCTCGGTCTGGTGGCCGACGATAGTCGGACAACACGGCGGCGACCATGATGACAGCGCATGTCGATGTCGCATGGAGCGCACGGACACACGGCGTATCGTTACGCAGCGTATCATTCCTCCTTTGAAAATCAAAAGAAATGTCAGTTAGTCTCATTGGCATGTATTGAGCACGTCAGCACATACACCTAAAATGTCGCTGTCATTATCATAATAATTATTTTAGTTTTATCAGCCTTTTCTCTTTCTTTTTTTCAATTTATTTCGGCCATTTACATGTGAAATTTGACAATATCCAAGATACCCATTGAAATTTTAAAATTTTCAAAGGGTGCACCTAATTCATATATTATTCCTCTCGTTGTTTTATTTAATCTTTTATTTTGTACACATCCGAGTCACAACAAAAAAAATCATGAGTCACTCATACCGTTATACGTCATGTCGACCCGTGTGTGTTTTAAACACAACATCGAACTATGTGCTTCACATACCATGAATTGTTGGATACGCAAGTATTTTTGCACATAAACAGAGGAAAAAGGATTCGAAGAAATGGCAGAAGAAACCCTAGAAGTCTGGTTCTATTCTCTGTGAATATTTGACATTAGGATTTGCAGAACTCGATGTAATTTATTCAACTTCTACTTCTCAAAGTATTCTGATGTATGTACGATACTATTTTTGTACATTTTAGAGATTCTGGTAGAGGTTTTTGTTTATAAGTTTAAGTTTTTTATAAAATGAATGTATAAAATAAAAAATTACAGTATATCCATTAACAGACATTTTGGCTTTTTGTATTATTTTCATATTTCTTACGAAATAAAGTGTTGTTCTTTATGGTGATTAAGATTCTGGAAGTCTAGAATCAAGATGGGGTTGGACTTTGAACATCAGCACCAATGTGCAGGTCATCAAAAACCTTCTTGGTACTAGTTTGTTAGTACGGGATTAGGGTGGTGTTGCACCTTAAACATCAACATCGCCGTATATATTATCTCAAACTTGCACGATGCTGGTTTTCAAAGTCCAGCACCATAATGGTATTGGAATTTGAACACCAGCACGACTAAGTACCTCGAACTTGAAATATTATTGTTCCTGATTTTGTAAGTACAAAACCAAGGTGTTGTCGAAGCTTGAACATTAGTACCACTATGTAGCTATGTTAAAATATTAATGGTGTTGATTTGTAAAGTACAACACTAAAGTGTTGTCGGAGCTTGAACATCATGACCACTGCGTAGCTATGCTAAAATATCAATGGTGTTGGATTTTAAAGTACAACACCAAAATAATGTTGGACATTCAACATCACCACCAAAGTGGCACTGGACATTCAACATCAACGCCACCATGGTGTTCGACATTCAACATCAGCACCAAAGTGGTGATGAACCTTCAACATCATAATCAAAGTGGTGTTGGACCTTCAACATCAACATCGCCGTGTTCTATATTCTTTCCTCTCCACTCCATATGAAGGATTCTCAATTTCAACTCCTCAAGGTCCAATAATGGGTTTATATCAAAATCCATTGATGGCTTTATCCACTTCCTATTCAACCTAATCCAAGTCCATTAGAGTTCCGAACTAACCTTGGGTCTAAACCTGCCATGAGATCTCATCCCTAAGAGTTGCATAGTCTTGCACAGCTTGATTTTAAAATTCAACCTCTGTGTCAATTGGCATGAACACTTTACTACTGGTAGGAGGCTCATAATCCAGTTTGGTCTCCACGTAAACCTTCCATATTCCTTCCTCTTCCACTCCATGTGAGGGATTCTCAATTTCAACTCCTCAAGATCCATCAATGGGTTTCTGTTAAAACTCATTGATAGCCCTATCAACCTCCAATTCAACCCAATCCAAGTCCATTAGATTTCCAAACTGGCCCTGGGTCCAACCCTGCCCTAAGATCTCATCTTCAAGGCTTGCACAACCTTATTTCAAAATTCAACCTCTGTGTCAATTGGCATGCACACAGAAATACTGTAGGGGATCGATATGGCCGGCTAGAGGGGGGTGAATAACCCTCGTACGTTGGACGTCGTAAATTGCTCGTCTACAAAACGTTAGCGCAAGCAGAAGACAAATACAAAGCAAAAGACAAGCAAGATATAAGCAAGCAATACAAACACCGAGATATAACGTGGTTCACGGCTACGCCGCTAATCCACGGTCCGATTCGTCCACGGTGAATCACTCCGCCAAAACCAATCACTATCGGTCTCTCCTTTGCACAAAGCTAGGTGGAGGTAACCTTTACAACCAAGATCACTCTTCTTACAATAGGATTGAAGTAAAGACAAGTAAGAAGAGTTTAGAGCTTGTGGGGCACTAGGAAGATCGTTTGGAGTATGAGCATTAGCCTCTCAAAGGCTTACACCCTCTCTTTTTATAGAGAGGGCTAACTTCTTCCCGTTTGCCGCCATCAATCGACTGCCGCCTTGGCGACGTCATTACTACAACGGCCTCCGAACACGTCGGATCCCGACTGGCCAGAGTCCGGAACTCTTGGCTCGATGGACCTCATCCGATCCGCCTCCGTAGTCGATCGCCCGATCGGCCATTTAACGGTTCTGTGGCCGAACCCCATTGACTACCGATCGGTCACGCCTTGATCGGATCGATAATCTTGCGTCGACCGCCACGATGCGCGATCGATCGCCAATCCGGCCGATCGTATACGGTCGAACTCACTCGGACTGGAAGCGATCGCCATGACATGGGCAATGACCGGTGTCGAAAACCATCCACACTTGGCGGCCAAGTTTCACCTAAGAGCTACCCTTCCCTGGGTTACAATCGCTCACTCTCATTTCTCGGAGTCCCTCGCCTTCGAAGTTCTCTTCGTTCTCGGCCACGTCCCTCGGCAGCATCAGGCGCACGGCTCTGCAATGCTCCTTCGCGTCTCTTGCCTCGAAGTCTACTTCCTCCGGCTTCACTCCAAGCTTCTCGTCCGGCGGTCCCTCGGATGCTCCAAGCGCACGGCTTCCGCAAAGCTATCCTTCACCGACTCAAGGCACGAGTCATGAGATGTGAAACTCGCCACGGCTCCATGTGCGAATTACTAAGTCCTGCATGACTTCAACGCACATATCATATCAACATATCAAACTAACTTAAACCCTTTGCCACACCATCAAAACCATATCACGGCAAGAGATTGCCCTAACAAATACCTTTTAGATGAGCATAACGATGGTGTCGATATTCAAAGTTCATGATCAATGTAGTTCTACATAAAATACCATCACCATAAAGTATTGAGCTTAGTTAGTCGGTGGCGCTCATGTTTAAATTCCAGCAACATCGTGATGTTGTACCTTAAATACCAACACCATCAGTTTAGACAGTTTTGGGGTTTCTAGCTAGTGGGAGAGTTTTTTAACAGCTCTGACGGTGCTTTGGCCAAGGGACTCCCCCTCCCTTCCACAGCTCAGCAGCCTGATGCACACGAACGCGACTTCAAATCTCGCGATGGAGGTCGTCGAGGACTCGAAGCGTGTGCTCGCGCTCAATGCCTGCAAGTGCACAGATATCGTCAAGTAATAAATAGATTATCAATCCCACAGGAACTGAAATTCGAGTACCGGTCTGTTCAGTAGACGTTATTATTCGGAGTTCAGTTCTAATGGTTGCGATTAAGAGGGTTTGTCGGCGGTCCTAACTCTAGTACGGTGTCACACAGAGGAAGAGAAGGGTTGCTATGAGTCTTTTGAGGGAATTCTAGGATTTCGATTTCGCTTATGCGTCGCAAAACACGCTACCAATTGAATATTATCTAGACGTCTAACTACGGCCTTGTGGAAGGGACATCATACACTCTCCCGATGAGCTTTCGTATCTATCGGAAGCTACCTATGCCATACCAGGTCAACCCCTGGCATTAGGACGCGGTAGGCGGAACGAGGATGCCAAATTAATCCCTGCAGTGAGATGGAACGTATCTCGTTTCCAACTCTATCACATCTTTCTATCCACGATTACTGGAGATGAGGCAACCCCTAGGCTTCTCCTTAATTCTCCTAAATCTTAGATACGAGGGCTGTCACCCCTCGTATCGGCTACGCACAGTAGAGAGAAAACCAAAACACGTAACTATCAATCTAAACCAATACCAATTGCAAATATAAACTCAAGAATCAGAAATATATTTGGAATAACATGTTCTACGCACACAAACTACTCCCTATTCCTAGAATCAAAAAATCTACTCCATGAATATAAGAGGGGAAACACAAAGCATGATCATGTTCAGATATACAATGGAAATTATGCACGGAAAGTAAATTACAATGTAATGTGGCTCTTCTCCCTGGCGTTGAGGTGCAAAACTTGATCCTTGAGTGGCTTTCTTCCTCCCCGTTGCGAGTTCCCGAAGCTTTTTAGGGCATTGGAGGGTCGTCCCGGTCGTTGTGCCTCCTCCCTAGGGTTTGGGCGTAGCTTCCTTTATATAGACATCAGGCTAGATCTTCCTGAAACCTGAAAAATAACTGAATCGCGTCGAAATTGCCCAGTGCCACATGACCGTGTGTTTCCACATGGCCAAGCCGTGTGTGACACTGTGGTGGTCGATCTCGAGCCTCGGACACGGCCGTGTGTAGCCACACGCCCTGGTCGGTCCCCTTCTGTGTTCAGCTGCCAAATGCCCTTCTTTCGCTTCGAAAGTGCATCGTTTCCCCCATGAAATGCTATCCGACACACAAAAGTACAAAGAGCGGATCTCCGAACCATAAAATAGGAAATGCATGCAAAACAAAATACGATATGCATGAAACAAGTATAAAATGCAATGGGATGTGAGCGAAAACTACTCCTAAAATCCTATATGTTTTGCTCACATCAATCCCCCCAAACTTAAATCTTTGCTTGTCCTCAAGTAAACCTTAGTGCCATGAAATTTTAAAAAGCAATTGTTTCGTGCTTGGCATGTTAACTAGATTTATCAAGTGGTATTTCCAATCAAAGCAAAATAGATATGTTCTAGAAATTCACTAAATTAGCTTCTCGTGTACGTGCTAAGCGAATCTTCTTAGGGGATACTCGTTCCATGGTAAGTTAAGTCGTCATCCTATAGCTTTTCTAAGGTCTCTGGCTTTTAGACACTTATTTGCCCAAAGCGAGGGTCGTTCTCTAGATCTAGCACAAAGTCTCAAAGGCGTGCTCGGTATTGAGAGAAATTGGTAGGTATTTCCCCAGTAACCTAACTCAGTCTCAAAGGAGCACCTAACCATTTCCACCCATGACAACTTTTTTTTTATCCCTCATAATCTCTTTTTTTTTCTTTTCTTATTCCATTTTTTTCTCTTGGGATTTTGATTTTTTCGAATGGGCTTCCACAATCCGAGCATCTCCAATAACTAAAATGCTAAATCTAGAGTCACCTATGGATTCCAAAGTACTAGACTACTAAGATGAATCATAACTAGGTACGCACTAGATTCTCCCTTTCAGAATGTTCGACATGTGTAGGTGTAAAAATAAAAGCTAATCAATGTAAGTCTAGAACATTCATTAGAGCAAATAAAATAAAATACCACGAGATAAATGAAGTTAAGTTACCTATGGGAACAACTCATGAAAGTAACTTTAAAAATACTACTGAGGCAGCTTAAAGATAGCAAAAACTAAGTGCAGAAAGAAACTAAACACATTGTGCATGAATAAATGAATGCTAACTGATTGTGCTTTCTCCTTTGAATCACCAAGATTCCCCTTCTTCTCCTTATGGATCGCTGGGTCTATCACCAAGAAAGAGACCAAGGGGACACAGTGAAGATTGGCCGACTTCTCGATGCGACCACTCCGACGATCAAGTCAGTATGAGTATGAGAAGAAAAGTAATGAACTAGAAAGAAGAGAGATCTCAGAAATACCAAATGGAGAACAAAAAACCATCCTCCTCGATCCCATCGTCTTCAGCCCCTTTTATAGACGGAGCCCCCCTTCTCCTAGTGGTGAATGTACATAAATACCCCTTTGCCAAGCTATCCTCCTAACCGCTTTTTCCGCTTCTGATTCAAAAATATCTCCTGCAACGTGTTAAATTCAAATAGAAAGATATGTATAATTATTTTAATCTAACCTCCCCTCAGCCTTTCATCATTACCTTTCACCCTTCAGCACGTCCCTTTTTCCCTTTGGTTGATGCACTGACCACCTGGACTCATCCAAACCCCTTAGACCTACTCCAACTGCTCTGAGATTAACAACTGCCCAGGAACCACAATACTACCAGCCTCAGTGCATTACGGCTCTGTACTTATTGTCTTTGAGAATATATATATATATCTCGAATTATACTCACTTTACAGTAATTGCCCATACGCCTTGGAACCATCTTTGGACTGTTTATCTTCGCCTCACTTATACTGTACTAGAATTGCTTATACTTCCCTAGAATTACCTACAACACCTTGGAACGACACATACTAGTCTGAATCTATCCAAACTGTCCTAGAAACACACATACTAGTCTGGAACCCCACATACTATCCTGGAACTATACTAGGCTGCTCAGCGCCTGGAATTGTACATAATCTTTGAAAACACATCAGCGCCTGGAACTATGCATAATATCACGAACCTATCAACACACCTATTGGTCCGAACTCTACATCGCCTAGAACCGTCGAATCAGACATAATATCAGAACTCGTCCAAACTGCCCTGGAACTATGCATAATATCCTGAACCTATCCAAATTGCCTTGGAAACACACTTACTGGTCTGGAACTCCACATACTGCCCTGGAACCATACTGGAACTGTACAAAATGCTGTAAACCTGTCCAAACTGTCCTGGAACTTCACTGGCCTTACTTAGACTATCCTGGAATTATTTATACCGCCCTGGAATTGTACATAATGCTATAAACCTATCCAAACTGCCCCGGAACTACATATACTGGTCTGGAACCCCATATACTGCCCTGGAACCATACTGGAACTTGTACATAATGCTGTAAACCTGTCCAAACTGCTCTGGAACTTCATTGGCCTTACTTAGACTGCCCTGGAATTATTTATACTACCCTGGAATTGTACATAATGTTGTAAACCTGTCCAAACTGTCCTGAAACTATACATACTGGTCTGAAACCCCACATACTGCCCTGGAACCATACTGGAATTGTACGTAATGCTGTAAACATGTCCAAACTACCTTGGAACTGTACATAATATTGTAAACCTATCCAAACTGCCCTGGAACTTCATTGTCTTTAGATAGACTTCCCTGGAATTATTTATACCACCCTGGAACTATACATGATACTGTAAACCTGTCCAAACTGCCCTAGAACTTCACTGGCCTTACTTAAACTTCCCTGAAATCCTGACCCCATCATAAGTTCCCCCTCTTTAGTAAAACTGAAGAGCAAAGTCGAATGAAGTTTTATAAGTGCCCACAAAAAATTTCTCCATCATAACTTGAAAAAAGACCTCCTACCCATTATAAGTTCCTCCTCTTTAGTAAAACTGAAGAACGAAGTCGAATGAAGTTTTACAAACCCATAAATGTGCCAACATTCTCATATTAATCCTCCACAACCATAATTTACCATATCGATGTTCCACATATGAATCTCTGCATACCATACAAAGCACTGCACCCTGACTAACCATTTGTGATACTCCATACTTAAAATATTGTATAAGGCGTTTATGCCTTAGAATACTGTAAAAGATGTTTATGCCTTAGAATACTGTAAGGGACATTTATGCCTTAGAATACTGTAAGAGGCACTGAGCCATGTTAGCATGTTACCTGGCCATTATATCTGGCGTTATAATTCCCTGTGGAGGCATAAAACTATCTAGCTCTTAGGCCGTTATAATTGAACCATAAGAACTTTTTACATATGCCATATAGAGGCATTATAGTTCCCCATGGGGGCATAAAACTACCTAGCTCTTAGGCTATTATAGTAGAACCATAAGAACCTTTTACATATGCCATATAGAGGCGTTATAGTTCCTCATGGGGGAAAATAACTATTTAGCCTTTAAGCTGTTATAGTAGGCACGAAGCCCGAATTAATTTCAAATACCTAAAAGAAATAGCACCAGAATTATCATACCTTAGAAATAATACCATTGAGACCAGAAATAAGGAACTCCCACCAAACATAATAACCGTTCACATCAATGCCATTACCAATTGCCAAAAAGAATACAAAGATCATCCAATAACCCGAAATCCTCTAGAAAAATTAATAACCTCCCAAAATCACTTCCATTAGCCTCTAAAAACCATAATAAGCACCAAATGAAAAGAAAACTTCCTCCAAAAAGAATTTATTAAAAATACTTTACTGCAACCCTCTCCTACATACCATCCCTGCTTCTCGCTAACTCCCCAACACTCCCTTTGTGATTCCTCCTCAAAAAACCCTAACCCCCTTCCCCGAAACCCTTCATTCTCTAACAAACTCCCTTTCTACCATGGCCTCCTCATCAACCATCTCTCCCTGGTACGAAACTACAACTAGCAAACTCACCTTCAACCATTCTTTCTTCCGCCACGACCCCAAATACCTCCCCAAAAACTCCACCATCATCATCCCCAATCAATCCCAGCGCCCCATCTACCCCAGTTGGAACTAGTACCCTATTCATAGGGAAATTGGAAGGAGGTCTCCATCTCCCCCTCCCAAGATCCCTCTACCACATCCTCTTTTTTTACGGCATTCCAGTTAACCAACTAACACCCAACTCCCTTCGCATCCTAGTTGGCACCATCATCATCTTCCATCATCTCAACATCCCACAAGTACCCCACATATTCCACTGTCTTTATCAATTGAAAATGGTTGATCACGGCGTTTTCTATTTCATGGCCCGTCAAGGTTACCAGTTCCTAACCGACATACCTTCTTCCAATAAGGGATGGAAAGAGCTCTATTTCTTTATTGCTGCAGATCCTCCTCTACCCTTTTCCTCTTGCTGGAAAATTGCCCTTCCAGATCTCCTCGACCTAAAAATCGTGAAGACCAATATTGACTTCCCCTCTATCGAAGCCAAGTTGAAGAACAAATATTTCAGCATCATAGAGCTCATAAAGAGACCATCTTATCCTATTACAGGCTATCTCCCATACCTTCATTGGACGCTCATCCCATTGGTAAGCTTCCCTTTTCCCTTTATTTTTTATACAGTAATTGTCTTTATAGAAAATATTATCATTCTACTCCACAGCCTGTAAACTAGCAACATATAATATTTTCTTATCATATTTTCCCAGCACCATGTATCAAAAACTCCCCCAGTTAAAAACTTGCACAACCCCTTAACATTGCCACTCCGTGCCAAAAAATGAACTGTTACTATCAGATTTTACATTCTTACTGCACTAATAATTCCTAATCACCTTTTATCCTTACAGAAGACATGATGGGCACATCCATCGCTAAGACCTTGGCCTTCAAGTAGAAGAAAAGAAAAAGGTCAGATACTACATCATCCTCCACCCCTGAACCCCCTACCTTAGTAAGCAACCTCTACTCAACCTTTATTTACTTATAACCAATATGTTCACCATTCCTAGCAGTATGACATATTTCTTTGGCACAGATTTCTCCCATATTAACACAAGTCCCCATTATCACTTCAGATGACCCATATCAACCCCCCCCCCCCCCCCCCACATATTCCTTAACACCACTCTTCCTTCTCAAACATACCCAATCCCCAATCTTTTTCCCTTCATCATTCCCACATTTCCCTCCAATCCTATTTCCATTGTTCCCCCCTGAATCCTCTTCCATCCTCTAATTCACCTACACCTAGTCCTCCCTCTGATACCCCCATCGAACCCATTGACGTTTCCTCCTCTCCCTCTTCCTCTTCAAAAGGCGACCATCCCCTGATCTCTTTACTCCCTCATAAACCAAGAAAACCCTTACTTTCCATCAGCCATCCTACCCTTGATCCTACATTCTCCACCCCTTTGGACTTACTGGTACATGCTGTATCAGATTCTGACCTTGACCATCTCCCTTCCACTCTTCCCGTTATGCCATCTCCAGCTCGTCTTCCTTCAATTCCTTCCTCTAGCACTCCCCCAGATAACCTTCCTGTTGGTGCAATCGGCCCAGGTTGACTCGAGTTTGACTCGAGCAGTACTTTGATAGTATTTTGATGATAGACAAAACTCATGACATGGGATTATCATGGGAAAGTCCAACATGGAGTTGACATGGAAAATCCAAGCATAGAGCTTGGTGTGGGAAAGTCCAACATGGAGTTGGCATGGAAAATCCAAGCATGGGGCTTGGTGTGGGAAAATCCAAAGCATTGCGAAGCCGTGCGCTTGGTGCTTGGTGAGAAATGCATTGTGAAGCCGTGTGCTTGGTGCATGTGGGAAGTCTTGAAGACTTGGTAAGTTCACTAGGCTCGGGGTCCTTGAGTCGGTGAAGGATGACATTGCGAAGCCGTGCGCTTGGTGTATCCGAGGGACTGCCGAACGGAAAGCGAATGGAGTGAGACCAAAGGGAAGCATACTTCGAGGGAAAGAGATGCGAAGGATGGTGTTGCGAAGCCATGCGCTTAGCGCATCTGAGGGACGTAGGCCGAGGGAAGAGAGCTTCGGTGAGGAACTCCATGAGGGATAAGGTGGACTTGGCCAAGTGGCTAAGACTGAGTGTCGGAGGCTCAAACTTGATGTTTGAGGGTTTACCCGACGGTCGGATGCTCAAACAACTTGGTGTTTGAGGTTTTTCCGGCGATGCGATCGCATAGTGCGGCTTCGATCCAAGTCAACTAGGGTTCGACCGGTGTTAGATTGCGATTTGTGCTTGCGATCGGCCGCCATGGTGCAATGATCGGTAGTGTCGACAACAGTCGACTGCCGAGGGATGACAATCGACTGATGGGAATGTCGCGAGCACAGAACGCTCCATAGCCGACTGGGCAGTCAACTACTATGTCATCAGTCGACTGATGGACATGATCAGTCGACTGCTGGGCGCGAAATCAGCTTGATGTTGGTTATAAAAGGAGCTCAAGAGGGAGGATTTTGCCAAGACTTTAAGGAAGCTATTAGAGGGGAATTGCTGCTGCATTCCAGTCCTTCAAGAGCCATCCAAAGCAAGCTACAAGCAAAGGGTTCAAAGCAAGCGTTGTAAAGTGTTCTTTACGTATATTTCGTATTTATCTTTGTATTGCTTGTATTTCATTACTTAGTGTAATTGTTTGTGAGAGGTTTCTCCACCTCTGACGTGTTGTCGAGAAGGAGTGGTTTAGTTAGTGTCGTGTGCATAACTAGAGCTCGGTGAGCTCGCCCGTGGAGTAGGAACCATTCGGTTTCGAATCACGTATATCGTGTGTGTTTGCGTATGCTTGTATTTGTTGTTAGTATTCATATTTGTATTAGTATTTCGCTGCGCTAACAACAATCGTAGACAAGCGACGCAAGAAGAACGAGCAAATTCCATCATCGAACGATTGAGGGCTATTCACCCCCCTCTAGCCGGCCAACACAACCACATCGATCCCCTACAAATGGTATCAGAGCCAAGGCACTTGTCGAGGACTAACCGCCGACACAAAGACTACAAGATGGCCGGCTACAACCTCCAACCACCGAAATTCGAAGGAGATTTTCTATGGTGGAGAAGAAAAATGGAGGTATATTTAGAAACCGATTTTGATTTTATGCTAATCTTAGAAAACGGTTTCGAATTGCCTAGGGATGAAAGAAATAGGCAAATTGAGAAGTCAAGGTGGACCCAAGACCAAATCAAGGACTTCGAGACAAATCTCAAGGTAATCGAATTACTTAGTGATTTGATTCCTAACAATATTTGGTCTAGGTTGGGTAATTTTAGGGATGCAAAGGAATTATGGGATAAAGTAATGAAATTCCAAGAAAATTCTCAATCGGCACAAGTAGAGGAGAATGCCGAGGAAGAAGCACCCACAACATTTGAAGATGTTGATGATTTAGTGGAGACCTCCACCTCTACCATTGAGGGGGAGGAAAGAGTTTCTATTTTGGAGCAAAGTCAAAACGAAGCATCTACCTCCAGAAGATGTGATCAAGAATAATCCTCCACCTCCCTAGGTAACTCAAGTATTATAATTTTAAATAAAGATCATATAATTTGCTTTGAGTGTAGGGAGAAAGGACATTACAAGAGCAAATACCCAAAATTGGCTAAGAAGAAAACACCGGCACCAAAAGTCAACCCAAAGTCAAAGGATGCTGGAGTCCCCACAACTAGAAGTAAAGAGCACATTGTGTGTTTTAAATGCAATCAAAAAGGGTACTACCGAAGCCAATGCCCTAGGGGGAGGAAGAAAGGGCAAGAAGGTGTATCTCATGTAGGGGGAGCTCCTAAAGCTAACCCTAAGGTAAATTTAAATTATGCACCTTTAATTCCTAAAGCTAAAAAGCATTCTAAGAATTATTTTAGCTCTCTTGCAATCATTAATGAAAAGCATGCTAGTAGGAATAAATATGTGTGTTTAGGTGCTAAGCATATTAGTTTCTCTAAGGACAAACCTAGGACTCAAAACACTAGACCCATTTTACCTAAAGAGTCCATTAGAAGAGTTGAAAACCATCTAGGCATTAACCCTAAGAAGGGTAGACACATGCCTAAGAAGAAGAATATTTCCCAAAAGATAAATGAAAACTCAAAATTGGGAAAATTAGAACTAGAAAACCAAGTCTTGAGGTCAAGACTTGAGAGAATGGAAAAGACCATTAGAATCATAGAAAATTCAATTCTAGAGTCAAATGCCTAAAAGTCAAGACCTAGGGTTCAAAAACGATCTAAGGGTAAGGAAGGTTTGGGTCACAAACCTAAGCTCAAGAAGACTTATCATAATGTTCCATTTGATTATGGAATAATTTCTAGGTCTAGGAAAACCAAGGCCAATAGGGAAGTTATCTCTAAGTCTAGCCATGGTGTTTGCTTAGTGGCTAAGGACTTAAGAAAATCTAAGAAGGCCACTAGGAAGGTCATTAGGGGAGTTACCTCTAGAGTTGACCTAGGAAAGACCCAAAAGACTATGGATTTAAAGCCTAAAAGGGTCATTAGGAAGGTATCTAGGGAAGTTATCCCTAGTGAATACCTTGTTAACCCAAGGAGCTCCAATAGGTATTGGGTTCCTAGGAGTGTGATCGATTCACGCTAGTTGGGTTAGGGTGTGTCAACCCTAAGTGGATGGGTAGTTAACCTAGCCATGGTGAGTTGACACATTAGGATGTGCCAATATTCCTTGAGAAGTTGAAAAATGATTAAATTGACACAATTAGGTCTAAGAGGTATTGATGTGCCATTTCGGGTTTATGGCACACTAGGGGGAAAATGGATTTAAGGCAAAAATGGACTTAACCCTAGAAATGACAATTTGGATTCAACACTTAGGTATTCTATACCTTAGCATATTTTACTTGACATGATTTATTTGCCTTGCCATGCCATGATATCATTTTCATTTTTATCTATAAAAATGTCATGATCATGTTTATAATTATTTTTAGATGTCATGTATGCTTAGATTTCTTTCACATGCCATGACATTATGATTTTGGCATATGCTTTTATCTATATCATATTTATGCCATAATCATCATCATGCATATAACTAAAATGAAATTAAGGACTATGACATGATTTGATGGGAATCAAATAATATTGCCTAGAAATATGCATGAAACTATTAAAAGAATAAAAACCCACATCTCACTAAAAACTTAACTTATATGTGTTTTACACATCTAGATATAAGTGAGATATTTAGGAAAAAGAAATTAAAGGTTTCAAAAACATTTTGAAAATATTTTGAAAAACCTTGGTGAAGCCTATCTTTTGATAGCCATCACCATTGAATGGGATGATACAAAGAGGGATCTTTATTGAAGCTTTTCTTAACTTTTGGACTTTGTGTCAATCTCTTATTTAGTGGGTAAAATAATTTTTAAATATTTTTCACCCATAGTGTTTATGATAAGTATTATACGTATGAATTTTCAAGATTTTTAAAACTACGTATATTTACTGGATTTATGTAAATCCATTTCAAAATGTCAAAACTACAATGATTATCGATCGCCATGTAGGTCGGCCGATCGATGGGGGTGGCAAATGAACGATTTACAATTCAGTCGATTGCCCAAGTTGATTTCGGGTAAACCTTGTTGGTTAGGCCCATGTTTAACTAGGTTAAGGTCCCCTAACTACTCCTAACCCTAGGATATACTTGGGAGAGCATTAGAAATGGTGGAAATCCATTGGACATAGATTAGGAGAAGGGTTTAGGGAGAGTATCAATTTTAAGGTGGATGAGAGTTCATTGTTGAACTTTGCCTTAATTTTGATTGGTCAAATGTTCCTATTGGCTTAGGGACTCTCCAAGGACATTGTTGGTGGAATGGTCAAGGGAGAGCAAGCCTCTAGGGGGAGGTATCCATCATGGTAAGATGGATGTGTATTTCCTCATGGGAGGAAAATTGGGTTGCCTCTCTTTAAGTGATATGGGATCACTAGAAAGATTGTAGACATGAGTTTCTTCAAGGGAGAGATTGTAAGATCTCATTGGGATATGAGACATTAAAACTCTTGAGGACCTTTTTAATGTAATGTCAAAAAGGGGGAGAAGTTACCAAGTTACTAATTAGGGTTCGTTGGAATTCTCATTGGGATATGAGAATTGCCAATATGGGAGAATTGGTAGACTTGAGATGGTAGTTTTGTCAATCATCAAAAAGGGAGAGATTATTGGTGCAATCGGCCCAGGTTGACTCGAGTTTGACTCAAGTAGTACTTTGATAGTATTTTGATGATAGACAAAACTCATGACATGGGATTGTCATGGGAAAGTCCAACATGGAGTTGGCATGGAAAATCCAAGCATGGAGCTTGGTGTGGGAAAGTCCAACATGGTGTTGGCATGGAAAATCCAAGCATGGGGCTTGGTGTGGGAAAATCCAAAGTATTGCGAAGCCGTGCGCTTGGTGTATGTGGGAAGTCTTGAGGACTTGGTAAGTTCACTAGGCTCGGGGTCCTTGAGTCAGTAAAGGATGACATTGCGAAGCCGTGCGCTTGGTGCATCCGAGGGACTGCCGGACGGGGAGCGAATGGAGTGAGACCAAAGGGAAGCATACTTCGAGGGCAAGAGACGCGAAGGATGACATTGCGAAGCCGTGTGCTTGGCACATCCGAGGGACGTAGGTCGAGAGAAGAGAGCTTCGGTGGGGAACTCCATGAGGGATAAGGTGGACTTGGCCAAGTGGCTAAGACTGAGTGTCGGAGGCTCAAACTTGATGTTTGAGGGTTTACCCGATGGTCGGATGCTCAAACAACTTGGTGTTTGAGGTTTTTCCCGACAACAATCGACTGACATAGGTGCCGGTTCGACTGATCTAAGTCGACTAGGGTTCAACTGGTGTTAGACTACAGTTTTGTGCTTAGCAGTCGACTGCCATGGACTGGCAGTCGACTGATGTCGATAACAGTCGACTGCTGAGGGATGACAGTCGACTAATGGGAATGTCGCGAGCACAGAACACTCCGTAGCTGACTGGGCAGTCGACTACTAGGTCACCAGTCGGCTGATGGACATTATCAGTCGATTGGTAGGTGATCCGTTGGAACTTATCTAACGTGGATCTGACCATTGTGAGACAACGGCTACAGGGGCAGTCGACTGGGGCCTTTTGGCAGTCGATTGTTGGGCGCAAAATCAGCTTGATGCAGGTTATAAAAGGAGCTCAAGAGGGAGGATTTCGCCAAGACTTTAAGGAAGCTATTGGAGGGGAATTGCT
This sequence comes from Wurfbainia villosa, assembly GCA_025175895.1. Lineage (NCBI taxonomy): Eukaryota > Viridiplantae > Streptophyta > Magnoliopsida > Zingiberales > Zingiberaceae > Wurfbainia > Wurfbainia villosa. Next base: position 7,800,085 of record CM046005.1, read on the forward strand.
GCTACATTCCAGTCCTTCAAGAGTCATCCAAAGCAAGCTACAAGCAAAGGGTTCAAAGCAAGCGTTGTAAAGTGTTCTTTACGTGTATTTCGTATTTGTCTTTGTATTGCTTATATTTCATTACTTAGTGTAATTGCTTGTGAGAGGTTTCTCCACCTCCGACGTGTTGTCGAGAAAGAGTGGTTTAGTTAGTGCCGTGTGCATAACTAGAGCTCAGTGAGCTCGCCCGTGGAGTAGGAATCATTCGGTTCCGAACCACGTATATCGTGTGTGTTTGCGTATGCTTGTATTTGTTGTTAGTATTCATATTTGTATTAGTATTTCGCTGCGCTAACAACAATCGTAGACAAGCGACGCAAGAAGAACGAGCAAATTCCATCATCGAACGATTGAGGGCTATTCACCCCCCTCTAGCCGGCCAACACAACCACATCGATCCCCTACACTTCCCCCCATCATCCCCCAAAAATGTTGTTCCACCTCCTCATCAACTAACACTTCTTCAGCCTCAAACTCCTCCCACATCCATTCCCTCCTTTTCCACACCCGATCTCCTAGATTCTCTACTCTCCAGTATTAACGAGGTTAGTATATTACTTTCCCACAACTCCCTCTTCTTAATACTAATACTTTCTTTTTCAGGGCATCAGCAACATAAGCCATTTAAATAACCAATGAATTCAATATAATGACATTCTCAAAAAGGAAATACAGGAGTATCAAATAAGAGAATCATCACTACAACAAGCCTATTATCGACTCGAAAGAGAATTGCAGGCCTCTCTTATAAAATCCTAAGGCGATCGAGTAGGATTATCAGCTCTTCAATTCCAGACCACCTTCCTACAAAAAATGTTGGATATCATGAAATCCCAACCACTTTTCGAAAGAAGCAATACTGCTTAAGAACCCCTCTGGACTTCATCTGCCATCAATGATCTATTTCTAGATAGAGGATTTGCCTTTCTACAATGGGGCTTCTAGAACTGCACCGCACAATTCAAAGCAGCCAGCTATCCTCCATCTGGGCACTCTCTTAGTTTTTTAGACATGGGTAGTACCATTGATCGTACTCCCCCTAAGTTACTATCCTTTTCCTTTCCTCCTAGTGATAAAATGTGATTTGTACCCCCTTTGGCTTGATTTTATCCCCTTTTGTTACAAATTATTACAACATATTTCCCCTGATTAAATCCAAGACATAGTTAACCATGCTTTATAACATCCCAACTAGAATAAAACTGCTCAGAAAATAACTGCTCATTAAAATCGCCTAGGAAATAAATGCCCCTTCAAACAAACTTTATTACCAAAACAACCCTTCTTTGCTAATATCGCTACTACTCCAGCAAACATGCCACTATTTTCCGTAAACAACCCGTCAATTGCAAAACTTATATTCCCCAGACACCACTGTTTTCATTAATAACCCCTTAAATTCTCCAACCCCCTCAATATCATTTAGAACTCTTCGAAAACCCTCCCTTATTCGCTTATCTTCTTCCCTCTTCAGCCTTTAAAACCCAGTCTCCCCATCCCCTTCCTTCATTCTCCCCATTTTCCTTTACCCCTTCTTCCATGGCTTCTCCTTTCCACCCTATTTTCATCAGTTCTGACACCTCCACTGAGTCACCAACCCACTCCACAGCCACCTCTGCATATCGCCTTCGACGTTTTACAAGACCCTTTTGTTCCCCATTCCCCTCCTTTGGGAACCGCCTATGGCGTTCTCCCATATTGCAACAGCGAGCTCACCAGATCTCGTGCCAACTTTCGAAAAAAGCACTCCCACAGCAAGTAGGGAAAATTCATCCGTGGGCTCGTCTTCCCCCTAATTTCCTTTACATGCAAAGATGCTCCAGGCATTTTCCTTTTTACGCAAAACTATGTATTTTCCTTTTGATATGTTAAGTGATATGTATCGCATAACATCAAAAAATTCCAATATCAGAATACCTTTCAAAAATTTTCACAATGCTCTGGCCTTACAAATAACGCAAAAATCTTTTTCCAAAAACAAAATCACACTTTTCCTAAAGTTACTGATAAAACTAGCAGATACATTTATACAACAATAGAATGTCCATGGCACACCTCTTTTTCTAAAAATTAAAAAAGCAAATTTCACAACATCTTTATCCACTAAAATAGGATTGCAAATGATATACATTCCAAGGCCTCAACAATAATCTTCCTTGGGCATCCTTTAAATAATAGGCTCCCACTCCTGCTTGGCTTTCAACTTGAAATTAATAAGGCATTGTATTAAATCTGCTGTAATTTGCACAGGAAGATCCCGAGCAATAAAGGTAACATGTTCAACACACTTATCATCCAACACAATCGCTTCTTTATCAAATTCTCCAATCTCCTCAGCATCCCTCTTTTGAACAAAACACACTGTATCTCCATACTTAGATTACTGCAAAGATTTATCAATAAACTTCAGCTTCTTTCCCATCCTAATAGGATTCACATAGCATCAACGGGAGAGCTGCTGGTCCCCTTTTACCTTCCCTACTTCACTCCTTACAGGAAACTTAAGCTTCTGATGGTAAGAAGTAGCCACAACTTGCAAACTGCTCAAAATAGGTCTTCCCAGAATAGCATTGTAGGAAGAAGGCATGTCTACCACAGTGAAATTGATAAGTACTGTCTTTCTCCTTAGCTCTTCCCCCAAGGATAAAGGTAACTTAATCTGGCCCAATGGCTACACTTCATGCCCAGAAAATCCATATAAAGAAGTTCCTACTAGCTGTAAATCAGTGACAGCAACTCCCATTTGCTTTAAGGTTGCTCAATACAAAATATCCACCGAACTACCCGGGTCTACAAAAACCCTTCCCACATCAAAATTGGCAATAAAAGCTCGAATGATCAGAGCATCAGTGTGAGGAGTTAACACTCCCCTTAAATCATTATCATCAAAGCCTATTACGGGTCCCCTAGCTCTGGGCAGAACAACCACAGTTGCACACTCCTCCCTACCGTGTCTTTTTCATGCCCTATTGGAATCCCCGTTAGTGGAGCCCCCATATATCATATTGATGGAACCCCTTACAGGGAGTTGATTAATAGGTTCAATCCGATCGAGCACTATTTCCCTTATATGTACCCACTGCACCGGCCTATTTATAAGAGGTCTGGGATTACCTCTTCTATAATTTCTTCCTCCAAACCCCTGCTGATAAGGAGTCGAATTCATAACTAAATTTCGAATACGAGGGTGAGCTTCCATAATTCTCTGCAATTCCAAGTCCAACTGCTGACAATTCTGAGTATTATGTCAATATTCTTGATGAAAAGCACAGAAAGTAGGAGATGATAATCTCCTAGGCCCTCTATCAGCTCCAAAGGGTCTTCGCAACAACCTCTGCTCTATACAAATATTCATAGCCCTCTCCTTAGAGAATTGGGGCAGGGGAGCATACAAAGTTCTGTCTCCTATAGGGCGCACAAGCCTCAACCATTCAATTCTCTCTTTGGGTCTTTCTATTACCTTGAAATCCTGTGAAGTTCACCGAGACTTCTGAGCATCTTCTAAATTAATAAATTTCTCAGCCCGGGGTAACAAATCTTCGAAGCTTACAGGAAGCTTCTTAGCTAAGGATTTAAAGAAGTCCCCCTCTCTGAGCCCCTGGGTAAAAGCTCCCATCATCATACCTGGCTCTACTGCAGGAATCTCGCAAGAAGTTTGTGTAAATCTATGTACATATTGCCATAAACTTTCTGGCTCTCTTTGCTTAAGATCAAAAATACTCAAAGGCTGAGGCAAATATTTCTTAGCACTGGAATAATGCCTTACAAATAGTGTGGAGAAATCCTTAAAAGATGCAATACTTTTCAGCTTCAAATCACTAAACCATTGCTCTGCTGGTCATATCAAAATAGTAAAGAATACCCGACATTTGACCCCATCAGTATAGCAATATAACAAAGCAGCATTCTCAAATTTCCTTAAATGATCTTTAGGATCAGAAGAACCGGGATATTCAGATATCTGAGGAAGCCTCAATCGTCGAGGTAATTCATCATTTAAAATGCTTTTGACAAAAGGAGTTTCCTCCTTTATTTGTACAATAGTCCCTATAGTAGGAACATCCTCTTCCAATGTTATACCTCCCGAAGGGGCCCTACATTTCTCCTTCCATTTTCCTTTTTTACAAGCACCAGAACTTTCTTTAATTTAGAAATCTTACCTCCCTCTTCTTCATATTCACTATCAGAGATATCTTCTTTAACCTTCATCGAGGTAGCCCTTTACGACATCTGGTCCATCATCTCCACCATAATCTGCATAAGATCTTCCTTATACAGAGGTTCCCGTCGCCTTTTACTAGTACCCCCCTGGGAAGTACTAGAGACAGATCTCTCTCCTTCTACCAGTTCCTTTAATGTCCTTCTAGTATTGACCATCATGACTTTTTGTTCAGATTCGCACAAGCGATGCCAATTTGATGGTGCTTGCTCCTTTGAATCACCAAGATCCCCCTTCTTCTCCTTATGGATCACTGGGTCTATCACCAAGAAAGAGACCAAGGGGACACAGTAAAGATTGGACGACTTCCTGATGCGACCACTCTGAAGATCAAGTCAGTATGAGTATGAGAAGAAAAGTAATGAACTGGAAAGAAGAGAGATCTCAGAGATACCAAATGGAGAACAAAAAACCATCCTCCTCGATCCCATCGTCTTCTGCCCCTTTTATAGATGGAGGCCCCCCTGCCTTCTCCTAGTGGTGAATGTACGTAAATGCCCCTTTGCCAAGCTGTCCTCCTAATCGCTTTTCCCACTTCTAATTCAAAAATATCTCCTGCCACGTATTAAACTCAAATATAAAGATATGTATAATTATTTTAAACTAACCTCTCTCAGCCTTTCATCATTACCTTTCACCCTTCAACACATCCCTTTTTCCCTTTGGCTGATCCACTGACCACCCTGGACTCATCCATACCCCTTAGACCTACTCCAATTGCTCTGGGATTAACAACTGCCTAGGAACCACAATACTGCCCTGGCCTCATTCATACGGCCTTTGGAAATACTCAGGCTATTCTGGCTCTGTACTTACTGTCCTAAGAATATATATATACTACCCTAGAATTATACTCATTGTTCTGGGAATTGCCCATACTGCCCTGAAACCATACTGGACCTATTTATACTGCCCTGACCTCACTTATATTATACTAGAATTGCTTATATTGCCCTAGAATTACCTACAACACCCTGGAATAGCACATACTGGTCTGAATCTATCTAAACTGCCTTAGAAACACACATACTGGTCTGGAACTCCACATACTGCTCTAGAACTATACTAGAACTGCTCAAACTACCCTGGAATTGTACATAATGTTGAAAACCTATCCAAACTGCCCTGAAACTACGCATAATATCTTGAACCTATCCAAACGGTCCTAGAAACACACCTACTGGTCTGGAACTCCACATATTGTCCTAGAACCATACTGGAATTGTACATAATGTTGTAAACCTGTCTAAACTACCTTGGAACTATTAATATCCTGAACCTATCCAAACTGCCCTGGAAACACACCTACTGGTCTGGAACTCCACATACTGCCCTGGAACCATACTGGAACTGTACATAATGCTGTAAACCTGTCCAAACTGCCCTGGAACTTCACTGTCCTTACTTAGACTGTCGTGAAAATTTTTATACCGCCCTGGAACTGTACATAATGTTGTAAACCTGTCCAAACTACCCTGGAACGACACATACTGGTCTGGAACCATACTGGAACTTGTATATAATGCTGTAAACCTATCCAAACTACCCTGGAACTTCATTGCCTTACTTAGACTATCCTGAAATTATTTATAGCGCTCTGAAACTGTACATAATGCTGTAAACCTGTCCAAACTACTCTGAAACTACACATACTAGTCTGGAACCCCACATACTACCCTGGAACCATACTGGAACTATACATAATGCTGTAAACCTGTCCAAACTACCCTGGAACTTCACTGGCCTTACTTAGACTTCCCTGGAATTATTTATACTACCCTGGAACTGTACATAATGTTGTAAACCTATCCATACTGCCCTGGAACTTCACTGGCCTTACTTAGACTGCCCTAGAATTATTTATACCGCCCTGGAACTATACATAATGCTATAAACCTGTCCAAACTACCCTGGAACTTCACTGGCCTTACTTAAACTTTCCTGAAATCCTGACCCCATCACTAACTAAAACTAAAATTCAAATATTAGGAAAGAAATTACTGCTAGAAATAAAATAAATCACAACTTGGGTCCCCCTAGACTTAAACGAAGCATACATCTAATATGGTGGACGAGGTGGAAAGTCTGGTAGCCTCGGCATCTCGGGATCTTGGGAAAATTTGGTGTGTGGTTGATCTGAGAGCTGGTGGATGCAGCAGTTGCTCGGTGCTCCTCCTCCCGGGCCTCTACGTCTGTTGCTCAGCATATATGTCATCGAGGCACGATCGGAACTCCAAAAAATCATAGGCAAATGTACTTGCATCTTGCTCAAAAGTAGAAAGAGATGGTGGTGCAGGTGCAGGCTCATGTCGACGTGGACTAGGTGGGCTCAAAAAATAATCTTTGCTTCTTCCTAGCAAGTTCTTTCTAATCTTAAACTATTTGCAAAAACATAAGTGACCATAAATCAAAGTCTAAATTATACACATGAATGCAGAAAAATTAAAAACATGTAAAATTAAACTTGGGTTGCCTCCCAAGAAGCGCTTTGTTTAAGGTCTTTTAGCTCGACCACACTCCATTATCTCAACTTGGCTCTTCGAAGGTTCTGTAAATCTCCATTCATCTATCTCTGTGTTATCTTCCGGTGGGCTCGGCTTTACCCTACTGAAAGTGTAGCCATCTAAAAAGGGAGCTCTACACTCTGACAAGTTGAAGATGATGATCTCCCCGCCTACCTCCAAGGAGATCTTGTGCGCCTTTATGTCTATACATGCTCCTACAGTCGCCAGAAAGAGTCTTCCCAAGATGATGGGATTCTGGGGGTTTGGTCCTGTGTCGAGTATAATAAAATCCATATGTATCACGAAATTCTCAATGACCAAGACACATGTGCTAGCATACTGACGGGTTCCTTGACTGAGTTGCCCCCCCCATATGAATACCAAGGCCCGCTGGTTGGATGCCACTCAGTCCCATCTATAGGTAGAATACGTAGGACATCATGCTAATTGATGACTCTAAATCGCACAACACTTCATCAAAGCTCTCACCATAAATCGAGCAGGGTATAACAAATTCACCAGGGTCCTCTAGCTTGGGTGGGATTTTATCTTCAATCTCAGCCTAGATTGGCAAGGTCGATATTATGGCCACACATCCCTTGGCGAATCTATTTTTCTATGTTACTCTCTCATTGCACACTCCCTCTTCCTTGACATGACTTGGCTCGGGTAATGATGGAGACCTATCCATGGTTTGCGCTATGGTTTAGGCTATTTGGGCCACTTGTGTTTCCAACATCCTCGTGTGACTTGCAAGACCGTCAACAGTGGCCTTCAAATCCTTAAGTGACTCTTCTGATTTTTTATGTTGGTGTCGAAATTCTTCATTGGCCTTCGTTTGGGTAGCAATGAAGTCTTCCATCATCAATTCTAGCCTAGACTTCTGTGGTTGCTGCTGCCCATATCCTCCGGATGGTTGAAAATTCCCAGAGTTATTCCAATAAGAAAAATTCATCTGGTTCCTCCATCCGAGATTGTAAGTGCTAGAATATGGATTGTTGGGCCTTTGATTGTGGTCCCCAACCACATCGACCTGCTCGATCTGCTCTTCCAAGCTGCCCTGCCCCCATAGTAGTTCTCTTGATATGCTGACGCTCCCTCTCCAAAGGTATTGGCCGCGCATGCAGAATTAGGGTTTAGAGAGTCGAACCGTCTGTTGAGTGCGTCTATCCTTGCTGCTAGGTGGAGTTGACAGCATATCGTCCCACTGCAGGACCTGGGTGACTATACTCGGAAGCCCATTGATAGTGGTTTTTGGCCACCTATTCAATCAGCTCCTCCGCTTCCTTGATAATCTTGTTCATTAGTGCTCCTCCTGCAATAGAATCGAGGAACATTATTGTGGCGTACGTGATCCCATTATAGAAGATGTGGATCACCAGTCACCTTTCTAGTCCATGGTGGGGGCATTGGTAGAGTAGCCCCTTGTAGTGATCCCATGCTTTAAATAAAGACTCCCCCTCCTTCTGACGGAAGCTCGTGATTAGGTGACGCATGTGAGCAGTCTTGCTTGGTAGGAAGAACTTGTTCAAAAATTGCTGCTCACACTGCTCCTATGTAGTAATGCTTCCCGATGGCAGGGAGTGAAGTCATGCCTTAGCCTTATCCCACAATGAGAAAGGGAATAGGCTCAGGCGGATCGCGTTGGCAGGTACTCTGTTGATCTTTATTGTCGAACAAATTTCTAAAAAAGTCTCCAGGTGCCGATTCGGGTCTTCAGTCGCAGCTCCCCTGAATTGACTTTGTTGGACCATATGTATAAGAGCATGTTTCAATTCAAAATTGTTTGCCGAAATGGACGATCCATCTATACTCATCCTAAATCCTTTGGCACTAGGGGTTGCGTAATCCCACAAGGGTCGGCTACCTACATTTCCCACGGACGCGTCTTGGTCCTCCATCCTCTTTTGTTCAGCTCTCCTGTGATGGTAGGTTCGTTCAATTTCTAGATCTATCGGAATCAGGCCTTCCGATCCTAAGTGTCTACGCATATGAGAAACTGAGCCACTAAATTAGGAGTATACCTAATGCTCAGAAACAGGAAGTAAGCAAATCTAGCTTACTAAATCTAATGAAGAAGAGCTAATTATATAAGAAAACATAAAACTACTGCTAAAATAAAAACTAAATCTAGACATGGAAAATCTAAAACTGAAGTAAATAAAGTAAAATAAAAGTAAAAGTAAAGAAAGTAAATAAATCTACCATAAGTCCGATCCAATTATCCACTTCTTGATTTGATATCGAATCAATCAGTCCCCGGCAATTATCCACTTCCTTGCTCCCTATTGTAGCCTATTAATACCTCATGAAGCCTAGATCCAATGGATGAAAACAAAACTCTATATCCAACGGTAGAGATTAAATCTCTAGATCCGACGGTTGAGATTAAATCTCTAGATCCGACGGTTGAGATTAAATCCCTAGAACCAATGGTAGAGATTAAAACAAGGCTTATCCCTAACTCTATAAAAAAAGGCTTTAGGGTGGGCGGCAAGGAATTCCAAGAGAGATAGGATTAGGGTTTGGGAAGCTTAGGGTTTGAAGGTTTGGGCGGCCACAAAAAAGGAATTTATTTCCTTTCTTCTTCTTCTTCCTTGGTGGTCGGCGCCCATCTCCTTCTCCCCTCCCTTGGCCAGCGTCCAAACCTAATTCTTCTCCTCTCCTTGACCGGTGGAAACAAGACTTAGGGTCTTCCCTTGGAGCTCTTGGCCGGTATCCATCTTATTCATCCAATCCTTCTTGGCCGGCGACAAGCACCAAGCTTGGAGCTTGGTGGTTGGTTGAAAGAAGGAGAAGTGCGTTGTTTCTTATTCTTCTTCTTGTTCGGAGCGAGCAAGGAAGGAAGATTGGTGATCTAGGAGCTTCGACTTTTGGTAGATCGTCGCCCACACGACGTCCAAAAGGAGGAAGGACATACAATAGAAGATCGAGAGGTATATGATTGTCTATTTTCTTTTGTAACATGTCTATAATTGTTTTTCAATTATATATGCATGTTGTATTCTGTTTTTATGGCTAAAATAACTTGGACCCCGAATATAAACACAAAAGCCGGTGATCCGTACATCGTCTATTCCGCGGCTATTCGTAGAATAGAGGTTGGTGGCTTGAACAATAAGTTTGTTCAAGTGACTACTCTAATCGAATAACACGACGATGAAACGGTTACTTGGGTGATCCCTTTTGTCTAGGATTAATTTTTTTTAATCCAGGGACATCGATGGGATCGCCATGAATAAGCGACCGAGTTGAAGTGGGAAGCGAAGTTTCCTCTCTTCAAGTGGTATCAGAGCTTCCGGGCAAAACCTTCAAGTGGTATCAAAGCCACGGTTTTCGGTTTTGTGTGTTTAGGATTCAGTTACTTTTATGAATTTTTCATATATTATATGTGCCGGATAATAGTAGGATATGCGTAGGTTAACTCTTTGGTTGTAGGCATAGGATTCAACTATTATGGTCATATGTGTGTATGTGATTGTATGTGTGTAATTATATATTTTGTTGAATCCTCGGGGTTGACGAGGATAGTATTTAATTTTTGTAATTAGATACGACATTGTTTAGCCACTCTTTTTATTTTAATTTACTTTCGATCTAGATTTCATGTACACTCCCTCATGGAGTATAGGATGGATGGATGTAAATTAAAATAGTTTTTCTCGGCTCGGATCTCCGGATGGCTTGTACATGACGTAGGGAGGAGCAGACGAGATGGCGATACGACTGGAGACATATTGAAGACAAAAGCCATAATAGTTGGAAAATATGTATTTTTCATATTTATTGCTTATTGTTTGATATGCATGTCGTAGGCTAGAAAATTCCTCAATTTCAAATTACTAAGTGGGAGAGGGATATTTTTATAAATTCCCACGGCCTCCATTACGATTTGACATGTGATACAAACAAACTTGCGCGTCGGCTCTGAGTGCCTTCCTCCCCATCGGATGAGTTTGTTTATGGATTACAAGGTCGAATATGGTTATAGGAAATTATTAAAGAGCGTGTGTACTTCCCCATCGGAAGGCATATAACCCAAGATAATTACCTTGGTACCGAGTAATGGTGAACACTTAGATACAAATATAAGTATCCTCCCCATCGGAGTCACTGCTTTTATTTGTAGGGCCGAAGAGGAACCAACTATTAATTTTACTTGTCAAAAGGTTAGGTTGATAAGATAGTAAAATTAATGGGTAAAACCTCCTCATACAAATATAGAATTCGTATACATCCACACTATCGTGGCATATAATATTCTCGGTGTTTTGAGGTGTTGGTTGATTTTAAAATTTTATTGTTTGAGGAATCAATAATTTTTTGAAATCTAATGTTTTGATCTATGTGATTCTTAGGTTTTCTTTCAAAATGACTTTCAACCCGCTTGTTGTGATACTGAAAGAAAATAAACTTACTGGACCCAACTATGTTGATTGGAAGAGGAATCTTGACATTGTCTTAACTGCTGAGGAATATAAATATGTACTCCTTGAAGAGTGCCCTCCTAAGCCTGCGGATGATTCTAGGGGAAAGGAGAAGGAGAGTTATAAGAAGTGGATTAAGGCCAATGAGATGGTGCGGTGTTACATTTTGGCATATATGTCAAATGTACTGCAACATCATCATCAAGTCATGCCCACTGCTTATGACATGATGCTCAATCTCAAAGAGCTTTTCGGACACTAGAATCGGGCTGCTAGGTAGGAAGCCATGAGGAACTTGATGACGACCACCATGATCGAGGGAACACTCGTGAGGGATCATGTTCTCACGATGATGGCTCATTTGAATGAGTTGGAAGTCCTCGGAGCTGAGATCGATGGGGAAACCTAGGTCGATATCATTCTCCAGTCTCTACCTAGGAGTTTTGAGCAGTTTCGCTTGAACTACAACATGAACAAGAGGTTGTATTCGTTAGCGGAGCTTCTGACAGAACTCCAGGCGGCAGAGGGGCTATTTCGTCAGAGTGCTCAGGCACAAGCCATGGTTACCCAAAAGGTTTCTACTTCTAAGCCGAAAGGCAAGAAGAAGAAGAAGCAAGTTGGGGCAAAGGCGGTGGGAGGAACTCAGGGAGGAGTGAAGAAGCCAAAAGACAAGTGCTTCACTTGTAAGCAGACTGGACACTGGAAGAAGGACTGCCCCAACCGCAAGCAGAACAAAGGTATATCTTTTGGTCTAGTCGTTGAAACATGTTTAGCGGTGTTATCTACCGACACCTGGTGTGTAGATACAGGAGCCACTGATTATGTCTGTAATACTTTACAGGGGTTCCAGGAAACCAGACGACTGACTGAGGGGGAGATTACCGTATACTTGGACGATGCCACAAAGGTGGTGGCTGTTGCAGTGGGAGATGTTTATTTATCTTTTGAGAAAAATAAAGTTTTGGTTCTTAAGAATTGCCTTTATGTACCTTTATTTAGAAAGAATTTAATTTCGGTTTCTAAATTATTTATGGATGGATATTCTATTTCTTTTAATGACAGAGTTGTTATAAAAAGGAATAGAGAGATTATCTGTTCGGGTACATTGATAGAAAATTTATACACACTTGAACCAAAAGCTCCCACGATGTAAATTGAAGTTAATAACTCATCTTTTAATTCCAATAAGAGAAAAGAACCTTCGAAGATGAACCAAACATATCTTTTGCATCTTAGGCTTGGTCATATTAACCTAAGCATAATTCAAAGGTTGATAGCTGATGGACCTTTGGGTTCATTAGTGGTGGAAGATTTCCCAACTTGCGAATCTTGCTTGGTGGGTAAAATGACCAAGAGGCCTTTTAAGGCCAAGGGGTATAGAGCCAAAGATGTGTTAGAATTAGTTCATTCTGATTTGTGCGGTTCTATATTTATCCAGGCTAGAGGTGGTTTTGAGTATTTTGTCTCTTTTATAGATGATTATTCGAGATATGGATACATTTACTTGATACGCCGCAAGTCTGAATGCTTTGACAAGTTCAAAGAATTCAAGGCTGATGTGGAGAAACGTTAAGGTAAAAGTATCAAGACACTACGATCTGATCGTGGTGGTGAGTACCTCTTGGAGAGTTTAGGAATTACTTATCAGAGGCTGGGATTCAATTCCAATTGTCTACACCTGGCACACCCCAGCAGAATGGTGTAGCAGAGTGAAGGAATAGGACTCTTATGGAGATGGTTAGATCGATGATGAGTTATTCTGAGTTACCAGATTCATTCTGGGGATATGCTCTAGATACGACGGTGTACATTTTGAACTTAGTTCCATCTAAATCAGTACCTTCTACTCCCACAGAATTGTGGATTGGGAGAAAGCCTAGTTTAAGACATATTCGAATTTAGGGGAGTCCAACACATGTGCTGAAGGCAGATGCTGGTAAGTTGGAACCTCGTATAGAAGTACGCATGTTCGTTGGCTATCCTAGAGGAACGAAAGGAGGTTTGTTTTATAGTCCTAGAGATCAGAGGGTGATCGTTAGCACGAACGCCAGATTTCTAGAGGAAGACTATGTAATGAACCATAAACCCATGAGTAAGATTGTTCTAGAGGAATTAAAAGGGAAAGTCACTTCTTCAGTACCACCGGTACAAGAGGATATACCATAAGTCACTGCACCGCATGTCACAAAGGATACATAGGTGATACCTCGTCGTAGTGGGAGGGTTGTGAGACAGCCTGATAGATTCATGTTCTTGGGAGAATCTTTTGATTTGATCCCTAGCGAACATGAACCTGATCCCTGGACATATGACGAGGCAATCCAAGATAAAGATGTAGTATCTTGGCAAAGTGCGATGAATGTTGAGATTGAATCTACGGATTCAAATCAGGTCTGGGAGCTAGTAGAACCACCCGATGGTGTAAAAACCATTGGTTGCAAGTGGATCTACAAAAGAAAGAGAGGAATAGACAGGAAGGTTGAGACCTTCAAAGCAAGGCTTGTTACAAAAGGGTATACTCAGAAAGAGGGTATCGATTATGAGGAGACCTTTTCGCCGGTAGCCATGCTTAAGTCTATCCGGATTCTCTTATGCATTGCATCTCATATGGATTATGAGGTGTGACAGATGGATGTCAAGACAACTTTCCTTAATGGAAGTCTTGAGGAAAACATCTATATGAAGCAACTAGAGGGATTCATTGAAAAGGGCAACGAGCATCTTGTGTGTAAGCTTAATCGGTCCATTTATGGATTGAAGCAAGCTTTGAGGTCTTGGAACATCCGCTTTGATGAGGTAATCCAGTCTTATAGATTTATTCAAAGTCCGGATGAGTCTTGTGTATACAAGAGATGTGACGAAAACGTAGTGGTATTTCTTGTACTATATGTAGATGACATTTTGTTAATTGGAAACAATGTCAAGGTGTTATCGGACGTAAGGGTAGGGTTGTCCAAACAGTTTGATATGAAGGACTTGGGAGAAGTGGGACACATCCTTGGGATCAATATTATAAGGGATCGCAAGAAAAGGATGTTGTGCTTATCTCAAGCTTCATACATAGACACCATTATGGATCATTTTAGCATGCAGAACTCCAAGAAGGGTTTTCTACCTTTCAGGCATGGAGTTCCTTTATGTAAAGAGATGTGTCCTAGAACGTCTGAGGAGATAGAGGAGATGAAGGCGGTTCCTTATGCTTCGGCAGTAGGAAGCCTCATGTATGCGATGCTATTACGAGACCAGATATCTGCTTTGCCGTGGGCATGGTCAGCAGATATCAAAGTAATCCAGGACAGGGACATTGGACTACGGTAAAGCATATATTGAAGTACCTGAGAAGGACTAGGGATTATATGCTAGTTTATCGAGCAGACCAATTACTCTCTGTGGGTTATATAGATTTTGACTTCCAATCAGACAGGGATAACAGTGAGTCTACCTCAGGTTTTGTGTTTACTTTGGGAGGTAGAGCCATTGTATGGAGGAGTGTCAAGCAGAAATGCGTGGCGGACTCCACCATGGAAGCTGAGTATGTGGCAGCCTCTGAGGCGGCCAAAGAAGCTGTGTGGCTCAGGAACTTTCTGATGGACTTGGATGTGATTCCTGGTTTGCCCAGAACTATCACAATTTATTGTGATAATAGTGGTGCAGTTGCAAACTCGAAGGAACCATGAGCCCATAAGGCAAGTAAACACATAGAGCGCAAGTACCACCTGATATGAGAAATCGTAAAGAGAGGAGAAGTTGCTGTGGCCAAGATTGCATCGAAGGATAACCTGGCAGATCCTTTCACTAAGGCCCTTCCGACGAGAGCTTTTGATAGGCATGTGGAGGGAATGGGAATCAGATGTATGACAGTTTGAGGACATCATAGTCTTTTAGTATAAGTGGGAGATTGTTGGGATGTATACTGAAAAGTCTATCTTTTGTATGAACATCTTTATTTTGAAATAAGAATCACATGATCATTGTTTGCATATTTATGGTTATGCATATTGTCTAATACATTACATTGTAGATAACATGGTGTGTGGTGTCACACGGGAGATCATGTTACCGACTCCTTATAAAGTATAAGTATAGGCTCACAATCGAGATGACTTTGGACAAACCATTGGTATGGTTGTAGTGTGATTTGGCATTGGTTTATCTTGACCATAGAATCACACTAGTACACTTTGTGTGTATTGAGCAGGACCGACTTAGAGGTGATTCAATTTATTGCTGACTACATAATCGAATTGAACCTCAGATATTATATTGTACATACTCTTAATCCCGATATAATAACGGACACATATACTTAGTATTCATTTCTTTGATTTACCAATGGGCTAGATTTATAGATTAAATCGATAGGTTCGGTAAGTTGGAAAATGATATTATTTATATGGTGTGCCGTTGATTATAGGAGGAAACCGTGTCCTATATATTAGGATGATGATGTCCCCTTGAGGAGCTCATAAGGTTCATCATGTAAACCCTGCAGGTGGACTTGGTCCGGCATGATGAAAAGGTTGAGTGGTACTACTCATGGAGTTAGATGTTGATTAATTAATGGTCAGTAAATTAATTAATCGACAGACATTCGAGATCTTAAACATGGGGAGAAAAATGTATAAATAATATATGAAGCCCATATTAACTTATGGGGGTTGGTGAGGTAGATCAATGATAATCCTTTAGTGGATTGGATTATCATTAATGGATCGGACTTTATGTGGGCTTGATCCATTGGGTGACCAAGATCTAACTCCTCCTCATGGTCCTTATTGTAGCCTATTAATACCTCATGAAGCCTAGATCCAATGGATGAAAACAAAACTCTAGATCCAATGGTAGAGATTAAATCTCTAGATCAGATGGTTGAGATTAAATCTCTAAATCCGACGGTTGAGATTAAATCCCTAGAACCAATGGTGGAGATTAAAACAAGGCTTATCCCTAACTCTATAAAAGGAGGCTTTAGGGTGGGCGGCAAGGAATTCCAAGGGAGATAGGATTAGGGTTTGGGAGGCTTAGGGTTTGAAGGTTTGGGCGGCCACAAAAAGGAATTTATTTCCTTTCTTCTTTTTCTTCCTTGGTGGCCGGCGCCCATCTCCTTCTCCCCTCCCTTGGCCGGCATCCAAACCTAATTCTTCTCCTCTCCTTGACCGGTGGAAACAAGACTTAGGGTCTTCCCTTGGAGCTCTTGGCCGGTATCCATCTTATTCATCCAATCCTTCTTGGCCGGCGGCAAGCACCAAGCTTGGAGCTTGGTTGAAAGAAGGAGAAGTGTGTTGTTTCTTATTCTTCCTCTTGTTTGGAGTGAGCAAGGAAGGAAGATTGGTGATCTAGGAGCTTCGACTTTTGGTAGATCGTCGCCCACACGACGTCCAAAAGGAGGAAGGACATACAATAGAAGATCGAGAGGTATATTGATTGTCTATTTTCTTTTGTAACATGTCTATAATTGTTTTTCAATTATATATGCATGTAGTATTCTGTTTTTATGGCTAAAATAACTTGGACCCCGAATATAAACACAAAAGCCGATGATCCGTACATCGTCTATTCCACGGCTATTCGTAGAATAGAGGTTGGTGGCTTGAACAACAAGTTTGTTCAAGTGACTACTCTAATCGAATAGCACGACGATGAAACGGTTACTTGGGTGATCCCTTTTGTCTAGGATTAAATTTTTTTAATCTGGGGACATCGATGGGATCGACATAAACAAGCGACCGAGTTGAAGTGGGAAGCGAAGTTTCCTCTCTTCAAGTAGTATCAGAGCTTCCGGGCAAAACCTTCAAGTAATAAATAGATTATCGATCCCACAGGGGCTAAGATTCGAGTACCAATCTGTTCAGTGGACATTATTGTTCGGAGTTCAGTTCTAATGGTTGCAATTAAGAGGGTTTGTCATCGGTTCTAACTCTAGTACGGTGTCATACGGAGGAAGAGAAGGGTTGCTACGAGTCTTTTGAGGGAATTCTAGGATTTCGATTTCGCTTGTGCATCGTAGAACATGCTACCAATTGGGTATTATCTAGACGTCTAACTACGACCTTGTGGAAGGGACATCATACACTCCCCTGATGAGCTTTCGCATCTATTGGAAGCTACCTTTGCCATACTAGGTTAACCCCTGGTGTTAGGACGGGGTAGGCGGTACGAGGATGCCGAATCAATCCCTGTGGTGAGATGGAACGTATCTCATTTCCAACTCTATTGTATCTTTCTATCCATGATTACCGGAGATGAGGCAACCCCTAGGCTCCTCCTTAATTCTTCTAAATCTTAGATACGAGGGCTGTCACCCCTCGTATTGGCTATGCATAGTAGAGAGAAAACCAAAGCACGTAACTATCAATCTAAACCAATACCAATTGCAAATATAAACTCAAGAATCAAAAATATATTTGCAATAACATTTTCTATGCACACAAACTACTCCCTAATCCTAGAATCGGAAAATCTACTCCATGAATATAAGAGGAAAAACACAAAGCATGATCATGTTCAAATATACAATAAAAATTATGCACGGAAAGTAAATTACAATGCAATGTGGATCTTCTCCCTGGCGTTGAGGTGTAGAACTTGATCCTCAAGTGGCTTTCTTCCTCTCTGTTGCGAGTTCCCGAAGCTTTTTAGGGCGTCGGAGGGTCATCCTGGCCATCGTGCCTCCTCCCTAGGGTTTGGGCATAGCTTCCTTTATATAAACATCAGGCTAGATCTCCTCGAAACCTAGAAAATAACTGAATCGCGTCGAAATCGCCCAGTGCCACACGATCATTTGTTTCCACATGGCCAGGTCGTGTGTGGCGTTGTGGTGGCCGATCTCGAGCCTCAGACACGGTCGTGTGTAGCCACACACCCTGGGCTTGTCCCCTTATGTGTTCAGCTACCAAATGCCCTTCTTTCGCTCCGAAAGTGCACCGTTTTCCCCATGAAATGCTATCTTGCACACAAATGTACAAAAGGTAGATCTTTGAACCAGAAAATAGAAAATGCATGCAAAACAAAGTACGATATGCATGAAACAAGTATAAAATGCAATGGGATGTGAGCGAAAACTACTCATAAAACCCTATATTTTTTTCTCACATCACAGCCACGTGGTTGGGGGAGGTTGGGTAGCAATCCACTCACTTGGGGGCTAGTTCAAGCAAGGTGGTGAAAAGGCCTCTCATTAGGTGGCTTTGGGGAAAATTCATTCCCAAGGGCCAGCTGGCCTCACCATCCAAGCATGGATAAGAAAAAGGAGAAAGAAATGAGCCAATCTAGTCAAAAAAACCCATAGGGAGGTGGCAAGCCAAGATAGTGGGGGCAGATCAAGCATCCTATGTGGCAAAATTACTAGAACACGTGGACCCATCGGAGGAAGAGGACTTGGAGCTGCTGGATGAAGGGGGTTGATGTGGCTGATGATGTGGAATCTCTTAGAGAGCCAACGAGGATAGTGGAGACACCTCAGCAAGGTCAGGAACAAGGGTAGTGGATCCTTCACCGAAAAAGGGGGAGAACAAGTCGGAGAAGGTGCAAATGGTGGGGGAAGAAGAAACCCAATATCCAATGGAGGGTGAGGGGGCTATGAGAGTTGGGAAGAAACCTAATTAGCAGAAATCTTGGGCTAGCCTCTTCAAAGGCAATCGGAAAGATGAAGCTTTCCATGCCCTTAGATCAGTATGAGGCTAAGGGCGAGAGACTATCATTTAAGTTTGAAGACATTGATACTATAGAAGACACTCTTAGTTTTTGTCTTGTCGGTTGTTTCACTGGCCAACACCCAGGTAGATGTGGAGTCATCGCGATAGCCACTAGATGGAAGGTTCCCTACAAGTTTTTCATGCACAAGGTCTTACAAGGAGGACCTTATTTTGCATTTGATTTTCCCATTTTCTTGAAGATTATGCCGCAGTGTTATCTATTTGATGAGGATGGCCGACATATTCCTGCTTGGATTCAAATTCATGGTTTACCGCTGGATTGTTGGTCACAAAAGGTGTTGAGCATGATTGGTTCGGAGGTTGGAAAGCCATTATACACGGGCAACTTGACGAGAATAAGGGAGCGATTAGAATATGCTTGACTCATGGTGGAGATTTTGATTATCAGAGAAAGGGTTCACGAGGTCCCAATCATATTGCCCACTGGAGTTTCAGTTGACCTCCTCATTTTCTATTAAATGGTCTCGGACTTTTGTGAAGATTGTAAAAATCTTGGGCATCGAAAGGGCAATTGTTGTGTTGGGGGGGGGGGGGGGGAATTGCCTCGGGCGGACAATAGTAGAATTCGACGGAACAGGAGGTGCAAGCTGAGCTAAATGGACACCAACCGAGGAGGCCAAGGTATTCATTGGTGAGGGGGCATGGGAGTCATGGAAGGCACATAGGGAAGCAATGGAGGTCGCCCCAACAAGGGGCAAATGTTAGGGTTCCAGAGGGGCAGCAAGGTTTGGAAATTGTGGTGGTGCACAATCCCACTCCGGTGGTAGTTGAGCCTCCGCTAGATCATGCAGAGGGAATGTGGAGGGTTGTAGAGGTACTCCTCCCCCCCGAATGGAAGGGCCATGGAGAGTCACCAAATCAGAACCCTAGGGGGCCCACACAGACTCAACACGTAACGACAGTGTCGCATCAAACTGCATTGTCCATCTTGGGGAGCTCATAATCCTTGGCTAATCAGGGGGCTAGGGAAACAGGTGGGGCATCATCTAGAGCGACATCATTGACCTTGGCTACAACCTCAAGTGATGGGGTAACGAGTGGGCCAACGTATGGGGTGGACAAGGGCCTGCGAAGTGGGAGACAATTATGGACGCGAGCAATCTGCATGGGTGATCAATGAAGGTGACCGCTTGGAACATTAGGGGCTTCCACAAGTCCCTAAATCAATGAGGGGTGCAACACCTCCTCAAGCATAAGGATATCCAAGTCATGGTGTTATTAGAGATGGAGCTTATGGGGGGATTCTCTTGACCTATTTATGCAAAGGCAATTTTCAGGTATGGGGCATGCTCATAACTTTAGTATGTCTAACCATGGTCATATATTGTTGTTGTGGAACCTATAGAGGGATGATGTGGAGGTCATTATGATGATAGATCAGTTTATTCATTATCATATTCTGTGTCGTATATCTAGGAGGGGTTTCTTGGTGACTTTCGTCTATGGGATGCACTCTATTGTTACTCGAAGGTCATTGTAGGAGGTGCTTGCAAAGCTTGGGGGGACTACCTTTGAGCCGTGGCTGATCATGGGTGATTTCAATTTGATATTATCGATTCAGGATAAGCAAGAAGGTTCCCCGGCCACAAATCATGAAAAGAGGGATCTTCAAATATTTGCCCAAGCGTGTAGCTTAGTTGATCTTCGCTCCATCAGATGTCACCTCACTTGGACTAATGGTACAGTTTCTTGCAAATTGGATAGAGCTTTGGTGAATTCCTATTGGTTAATGGGCAGATTTTGATGCATATGTGGAGTTCACGACCCCCGGTTATCTTTCGGATTATTCTTGCGGTATCATGCATACTCTAGCGAAGGATCGGCCTTCAAACTTACCATTCAAGTTTCTCAATATGTGGTCACTGGATGAGGATTTCAAAAGGATTGTGGTGGACTCATGGGTAACCATGGTTATAGGAAGCACTCAATTTGTTCTCAAGGCTAAACTTAGCTAGTTGAAAGGCTAGTTGAGGGAGTTGAACAAGGTGCAGTTTGGGCACATATCGTAGATGGCTAGAAGGGTGAATGCATATTTGGAGGAGAAACAAAAAGGTATTTTGGAGTGAGGATCTACTCCTGTGGACTATGGTCGCATTAGGAAGCAAGCCACGCTCCTTGTGGAGGCAGAGAAGCAATTTTATCAATAAAGGGCAAAACATGTGTATCTAAGGATTTTGAACAAGTGCACTGAGTTCTTTCATGATGTGGTGAAGAGAAACAACAAGAGGAATGTCATTATTACACTCACCAAGTGAAATGGGGAACAAACAACAAGCTTGGGTGAAGTTTTGGAGGAGTTTGTGGATTTCTTTCATGCTCTACTTAGACAAACAACATTGTGCAGTCCTATGTGTAGCGATGGATTCTCGAGAAGTCAGCTAACTTCTGCACAATCAACAAACTTGATCAGGCTAGTGGACGAGGAGGAGATTAGGGCAACCCTTATGACATTAAAAGTGAGAAGGCGCCAGGTCCGATGGATATGGAGCAAAATTCTTTACCTCATCATGGGAAATCGTTGGGAGGGAGTTTATTGTAGTAGTCCAGGAGTTCTTTCAAGGGGGGAAGTCGCTAAAGCAATGGTATCATTCATTGATCTCTTTGGTGTCGAAGGCGGATCATGCCCCAGGAGTTGCAGATTATCAACCTATCTCTTGTTGTAATATTTTCTACAAGATAATTGCCAAGGTGTTGGTCGGACGTTTAGCTATGGTTTTGGATTATTTATTGGATCCAGCACAAGCAACATTTGTGCAAGGAAGGTCAATAGGAGACAACATCATCTTGACTCAAGAGCTCCTACGGAAGTATGCAAGCAAAAGAGTTTCACCAAGGTGTATGTCCAAGGTGGATTTGAAGAATGCTTTTGATTTGGTAGATTAGAATTTCCTCATGGTGGCCCTTGTTGTTTTGGTTTTTCCCAACAATATTGTTGTTGGATTAAAGAATGTGTCTTCACGGTCTCTTATTCTATCTCCTTGAATGGAGGCGCTGATGCACACAAACGCGACCTCAAATCTCGCAACGGAGACCGTCGAGGACTCGTAGTGCGCGCTCAGACTCAACGCCCGCAAGTGCACGAATATCGTCAAGTAATAAAAATATTGATCCCACAGGGACTGAGATTTTGAGTATCGATCTGTCGAGTGGATGTGTTGTTATTCAGATTGGTAATCTGAGGGTTCACGAATGAGAGGTCGTCAGTGGTCCGAACTCAGTACGGTGTCACACGGAAGAAGAGAAAAGGTTGCTACGAGGATTTGAATGGGATTCTAGGACTTCAGTTTCGTTTGTGTGTCGCAAAACATGCTATCAATCGAATGTATCCAGATTTTCTAGCTAGGGTTTTATGGAAAGGACATCATACACTATGGTACGAGGATGCCGAATTGATCCCTGCGACGAGCCAGAAACGAGGTGCGTTACCGACTCTATCGCATCATTCTATCCACAGTTGCAGGCGATGAGGCCAACCTATAGGTTCCTCCTAATATCCCCTAAATCTTAGATACGAGGACTGTCACTCCTCGTATCGTCTATGCACAGAAGATAGAAAACCAAAACACAAAGCTATAGATCTAAACAATCATTCAACTACAAATAGATTTCAAGAACGGAAACATATTTGAAATAGCAATGTTCTACTCAACACAAACTACTCCATAATCCTATAATTAGAGAATCTACTCCATGGATACGAGAAGAGAGTCAGAATACATTATAGAATTCATGAGTAAAATGATAAATGTGTAAGAAATATGAATTACAATGTAATTGCAGCTCTTCCCTTTGGCGTTGTGGTGCAAATCTTGATCCTCGAGCGACTCTCTCCTTCCCCGATGCGAGTTCCCGAAGCTTTTTAGGGCTTCGGAATGCCGTCCCAGCCGGCATGCCCCCCTAGGGTTTGGGCGGAGCTTTTCTTATATAGACATCATGCCGAATCGCTGCGAAATCTGGAAAAAAACCCTAGTTGCGTCAACTTGCTTTGCCTCCACACGGCCGTGTGAAAACACACGGCCTGACTAAGTGTCAGGCCATAGCGGCCGTTTTTGCCTTCTGAACACGACCGTGTGTAGGCCCATGCCCTGGTCATGTTCCCTTCTGTGTTCAGCTGCCAAATGCCTTCTTTTTGCTCCAAAAGTGCACCGTTATCCCCATGAAATGCTATCCTTCACACAAAAGTATACAGAGCAGATCTCCGAACCAGAAAATAGGAAATGCATGGAAAACAAAGTAAAATATGCATAAAACCAACATAAAATGAGATGAGATGTGAGCGAAAACTACTCCTAAAATCCTATATGTTTTGCTTACATCAATTCCCCCCAGACTTAAGTCTTTGCTTGTCCTCAAGCAAACCTCAGTGCCATGAAATTTCAAAAGGTATTGTTCCATACTTAGCATGTTAACTAGATTTATCAAGTGGTATTTGCAATCAAAGCAAAATAGATATGTTCTAGAAATTCACTAAGTTAGCTCATTGTGCTCGTGCTAAGAGAATCTTCTTAGGGGATACTCGTTCCATGGTGAGTTAGGTCATCATCCTATAGCTTTCCTAAGGTCTCCGACTCTTAGGCACTTACCCACCCAAAGCGAGGATCGTTCCCTAGATCTAGTACAAAGTCTCAAAGGCGTGTTCGGTATTGAGAAAAATTGATAGGTGTTTCCCCAGTAACCTAACTTGGTCTCAAAGGGGCACTAACCATTTCCACCCACGACAACTATTTTTTATCCCTCATAATCTCTTTTTCTTCTTTCTTTTCTTTTTCATTTCTTTCTCTCTCTCTCTCTCTCTTTCTCTCTCTCTTTTTTTTTATTTTCTTTTCTCTCTTTTATTTCTCAGCTCACTGGGATTTTGATTTTTTTGAATAGGCTTACACAATCCGAGCATCTCCAGTAACTAAAATGCTAAACTTAGGGTCACATGTGGATTCCAAAGTACTAGACTACTGAGATGAATCATAAAAGGAGACTCTCCCTAATACATTATACTCGGCTATAACATGGTGTGGTGTAAATCAATAAAAGCAATACGTAAACTGAACGAAGCTGAGTTTCCTTAGCACAACCTATTCGTCGTCGTGCTAACAACTTGAGTGGTCGCTTGAACAAACTAGTTGTTCAAGCAACACAACTCTTCTAGTTGATTAGCCGTGGAAGAGACGACGGACGGATCGCCGGTTTTTGTGTTTGTCTTCGGGGTCCATGATTATACAATATATATACATACGCACACATGTATAATCAACACTAAAAGGAACATGCTCAGATCTGAAAATAAAGTTATAAAACTTTATACCTTACGATCTTCTACCGTATGTCCTATCCTTCTCGTGGACGACGTGTGGACGAAGATCCTCCACGAGTAGAAGCCTTCTAGATCGCGTTCTTCCCTTCCTTGTCCGCTGTGAACAAAGAGAAGAACCAACAAATACCTATCCTTTCTAGAACCGACCACCAAATTAGGGAATTTGATGCAACCGCCGGCCAAGGAACAAGTGGATGAGGCGCCGACCACCAATGGAAGGAGAACCGCCGGCCACTTTGGAGAGTATGGAGGAGTGAATGCCGGCCACCAATGGAAGGAGAACCGCCGGCCAAGGAATAAGAGAGAGGCCTAGAGGATGGGCGCCGACCAAGTCTTGATGGAGGAAGATGGGTGCCGGCAACAAGGAGAAGGAAGATGGTTGCCGCCCAAGCTTTTGCTCCAAACCCTAGCCGCCCACTTTGAGAAGAGCCAAACCCTAACTCCAATTCAATTATCCTTGCCACCCAAGCTTAAGCCTTCTATTTATAGAATTGGGCTTAAGCCTCCTTTAATCTCCACCATCAGATCTAGGGATTTAATCTCCACCGTCATATCTAGGGTTTTATCCCAACCGTCGGATCTAGGGTTTCATCCCAACCGTCGGATCTAGGATTTCATCCCAACCGTCGGATCTAGGGTTTCATCCCATCCGTCGGATCTAGGGTTTTATCCCAACAGTCGGATCTAGGGATTTAATCCCAACCGTCGATTCTAGGGTTTCATCCTAACCATCGGATCTAGGGATTTAATCCCAACCGTTGGTTTTAGGGTTTCATCCTAACCATCGGATCTAGGGATTTAATCCCAACCATTGGTTCTAGGTTTTGTTTTACATTCTTGGATCTAGACTTCACAAGGATTATATTAGGCTACGATAGGGACCATAAGGAGGAGTTGGATCTTGGCCACCCGATGGATCGGAACCACACAAACTTGATCCATCAATGATGTTCCATTCCACTAGAGGATCATCATTGAACTACCTCACCAACCCCCATAAATTAATATGGGCTCCATATATTATTCGTACATTAATCTCCCCGTGTTTAAGATATCAAATGTCCATTAATTAATTGATTTATTGACCATCAATTAGTTAACATCTAATTCCTCGAGTAGTACCACTCAACCTTATCATCATGTTGACTAAGTCAACCAGCTGGGTTTACATGATGAACCTTATGAGCTCCTCAAGGGGACATCATCAACCTAATATATAGGACACGGTTTCCTCCTATAATCAACGACACACCATGTAAATAATATCATTTCCCAACTTACTGGGCATATTGATTTAATCCATCTAAATCTCACCCTCTGGTAAATCAAAGAAATAAATACTAAGTACATGTGCCCGTTATTATATCGGGATTAAGAGCATGCACAACATAATATCCGAGGTCCGATTCAATTATGTAGTCAGTACTAAATTGAATCACCTCTATGTCGGTCCTGCTCAATACACCTAAGTGTACTAGTGTAACTTTATGTTCAAGACAAAACAATACCAAGCTACACTACAACCATGCCAATGGTTTGTCCAAAACCATCTTGGTCGTGAGCCTCTACTTATATTTTACAAGGGACTGATAACATGATCTTCTGTGCCACACCAAGCACCATGTTATCTACAATGTAAAATATTAGACAATATGCACACATATATAATAAATATATAGAGTGCAAACAATGATCATGTGATTCTTATTCCAAAATAAAATGTTCATACAAAAAGAGCTAGGCTTTCAGTATACATTCCAACAATCTCCCACTTATACTAAAAGACTATGCCGTCATCACTCTGTCATACATCTGATCCCCATGTCCTCCACATGCCTATCAAACGCTTTCGCTGGAAGGGCCTTAGTGAATGGATCCGCCAGGTTATCCTCTGATGCAATCTTGGCGACAGCAACTTCTCCTCGCTTTACGATCTCTCATATAAGGTGGTACTTGTGCTCTATGTGTTTACTCGCCTTATGGGCTCGTGGTTCCTTCGAGTTTGCAACTGCACCACTGTTATCACAATAAATTGTGATAGTTCTGGGCAAACCAGGAATCACATCCAAGTCCATCAAGAAGTTCCTGAGCCATACAGCTTCCTTGGCTGCCTCAGAGGCTGCCACATACTCAGCTTCCATGGTAGAGTCCGCCACGCATTTCTGCTTGACACTCCTCCATACTGTGGCTCCACCTCTAAAAGTAAACACAAACCCCGAGGTAGACTTACTCTTGTCCCTATCTGATTGGAAATCCGAATCCGTGCAACCCACAGGGACTAATTGATCTGTCCGGTAAACCAGCATATAATCCCTAGTCCTTCTCAGGTACTTCAATATATGCTTTACCGCAGTCCAATGTCCCTGTCCAGGATTACTCTAATATCTGCTAACCATGCCCACAAAGAAAGCAGATATCCTGGTCTCGTGACACAAGATAGCATACATGAGGCTTCCATCACAAGCATAAGGAACCGCCTTCATGTCCTCTATCTCCTTTGATGTTTTGGGACACATCTCTTTAGATAAAGGAACTCCATGCCTAAAAGGTAGAAAACCTTTCTTGGAGTTCTGCATGCTAAAACGAGCAAGGATAGTGTCAATGTATGAAGCTTGAGACAAGCACAACATCCTTTTCTTGCGATCCCTTATAACTTTGATCCCAAAGATGTGTCCCACTTCTCTCAAGTCCTTCACATCAAATTGTTTGGACAACCATACCCTTACGTCTGATAACACTTTGATATTGTTGCCAACTAACAAAATGTCATCTACATATAGTACAAGAAACACCACTACGTTTCCGTCACATCTCTTGTATACACAAGGCTCATCCGGACTTTGAATAAATCCATATGACTGAATTACCTCATCAAAGCGGATGTTCCAAGATCTAGAAGCTTGCTTCAATCCATAAATGGACCGATTAAGCTTACATACAAGATGCTCTTTGCCTTTAGCAATGAATCCCTCTGGTTGCCGCATATAGATGTTCTCCTCAAGACTTCCGTTAAGGAAAGCTGTCTTGACATCCATCTGCCAAATCTCATAATCCATATGAGCAGCTATAGATAAGAGAATTCGGATAGACTTAAGCATAGCTACCGGTGAAAAGGTCTCCTCATAATCGATACCCTCTTTCTGAGTATACCCTTTCGCAACAAGCCTAGCTTTGAAGGTCTCAACCTTCCCGTCTACTCCTCTCTTTCTCTTGTAGATCCACTTGCATCCAATGGCTTTTACACCATCGGGTGGTTCTACTAGCTCCCAGACCTGATTAGAATCCATAGATTCTATCTCTGAATTCATCGCACTTTGCCAAGATACCACATCTCTATCTTGGAATGCCTCGTCATATGTCCAGGGATCCGGTTCATGTTCACCAGGGACTAAGTCCGAAGACTCTCCCAAAAACATGAATCTCTCGGGTTGTCTAACAACCCTCCCAATACGACGAGGTGCCTCTTGTGTATACTCTATGACACGCGGTGCAGTGACTTGTGGTGTCTCCTCTTGTACCGATGGGTACTGACTTCGCTAACTTCCTCAAGAACAATCCTACTCGTGGGCTTGTGGTTCATCACATAGTCCTCCTCTAGAAATCGGCATTCGTACTCACGATCACCTTCCGATCTCTAGGACTATAGAATAAACCACCCTTCGCTCCCTTTAGGGTAGCCAACAAACAAGCGCATTTCCGAGATTCCAACTTACCAAAGATCTCCTTTAGCATATGTCTTTGGACTACCCCAAACTGGAATATGTCTTAGACTAGGCTTTCGCCACCCACAACTCAGTGGGAGTAGAGGGTATCGACTTAGATGGAACCAAGTTCGAATATGTCACGCTTCCAGAGCAAACCCCCAGAACGAATCAGGTAACTCAGAATAACTCATCATCGATCTGACCATCTCTATAAGAGTCCTATTCCTTCGCTCCGCCACACCATTCTGCTGGGGTGTACTAGGTGTGGACAATTGGGATTGAATCCCAGCCTCTGATAAGTAACTCCTAAACTCTCCCAAGAGGTACTCGCCACCACGATCAGATCGTAATGTCTTGATACTTTTACCTTGACGGTTCTCCACATCAGCCTTGAATTCTTTGAACCTGTCAAAGCATTCAGACTTGCGGTGCATCAAGTAAATGTATCCATATCTTGAATAATCGTCTATAAAAGAGACGAAATATTCAAAACCACCTCTTGCTTGGATAGACATAGGACCGCACAAATCAGAATGAACCAATTCTAACACATCTTTGGCTCTATACCCCTTGGCCTTGAAAGGCCTCTTGGTCATTTTACCTTCCAAGCAAGATTCGCAGGTTGAGAGATCCTCCACCACTAATGAACATAAAGGTCCATCAGCTATCAACCTTTGAATTCTACTTAGGTTAATATGACCAAGCCTTAGATGCCAAAGATATGTTTGGTTCATCTGCGAAGGTTCTTTTCTCTTATTAGATTTAGAAGATGAGTTATTTACTTCTATATGCATCGTGGGAGTTTTCAGTTCAAGAGTATATAAATTGCCAACCAATGTACCAGAACAGATAATCTCCCTATTCCTTTTTATAACCACTTTGTCATTAAAAGAAACAGAATATCCATCCATAAACAATTTAGAAACTGAAATTAAATTCTTTCTAAAAGTAGGTACATAAAGACAATTTCTCAAAACCAAAACTTTATTCCTATCAAAAGATAAATAAATGTCTACCTCTACAATATCAGCCACCTTTGAAGCATTGCCCATGAAGACTGTAATCTCTCGCTCACCTAGTCGTCGGGTTTCGAACCCCGCAAAGTATTGCAGACATGATCTGGCTCTGTATCTACACACACCGTGCAATCGTAGATAACACCGCTAAACATGTTTCAACAACTAAACAAGAAGATATACCTTTGTTCTTTCGGCGAGGACACCCACCTTCC
This sequence comes from Wurfbainia villosa, assembly GCA_025175895.1. NCBI lineage: Eukaryota > Viridiplantae > Streptophyta > Magnoliopsida > Zingiberales > Zingiberaceae > Wurfbainia > Wurfbainia villosa. The sequence goes on from CM046005.1 coordinate 7,829,232, forward strand.
AATGTCCACCATGCAAGTGAAGCACTTGCCTTTCGGCTTCTTCACTCTGCACGAGGTCCCATCGCCACTTTCTTCGCTCCACCTTGCTTCTTCTTCTTCTTACCTTTTTAGAGGAAGAAACCTTCCGAGCGACCATGGCTTGAGCACTTTGACGAAAAAGCCCTCGCTTGAGTTCTCACGTAAGCTCCGCCAACTAATACAACCTCTTGTTCATGTTGTAGTTGGAGGCGAACTACTCAAAACTCCTAGGCAGAGATCGAGAATGATATCGACTGTGGTTTCCCCATCGATCTCACTCAGGGACTTCCATCTCATTAAGATGAGCCATCATCTTGAGAACATGATCCCTAACGGGTGTTCCCTCGATCATGGTGGTCGTCATCAAGTTTCTCATTGCCTCCTGCCTAGCCGCCCTACTCTGATGTCCGAAAAGTTCCTTGAGATTGAACATCATGTCATAAGCTGTGGTTATGGCCTGATGCTGATGTTGCAGCACATTTGACATAGATGCCAAAATGTAACACCGCGTCATCTCATCTGCCTTGACCCATTTCTTATAACGTTCTTTCTCCTTTTCATCAGAGTCATCGGAGGGCTTAGGAGGACAGACCTCGAAGAGTACAAATTTGTACTCCTCTGCAGTTAAGACAATATCATAGTTTCTTTTCCAATCAATGTAGTTTGGTCCAGTAAGTTTGTTTTCTTTTAAAATCACAACAAGTGGGTTGAAAGCCATTTGAAAATACTAAAAATCACAATGATCAAAATATTAGATTTCAAATATTATTGATTCCTCAAAAACGATAAAATTCCGAAATCAACCAACACCTCAAAACACCGAGAATATTGCATGCCACGATAGTGTGGACGTATACAAATTCTACATTTGTAAGAGGAGGTTTTACCCATTAATTTTATTATCTTGTCAACCTTACTTTTTGACAAATAAAATTAATAGTTGGTTCCTCTTTGGCCCTACAAATAAAAGCAGTGACTCCGATGGGGAGGATATTTTTTATTTGCATCTAAGTGTGCACCATTACACGATACTAAGGGAATTATTTCGGATTATGTGCCTTACCGATGGGGAAGTACACACGCTCCTTAATAATTTCCTATAACCATTATTTGACCTAGTGATCCGCAAACAAACCCATCCGATGGGGAGGAAGGCACTCAGAGCCAACGCACAAGTTTGTTGCATCACATGTCAAATTGTAATGGAGGCTGCGGGAATTAATTAAAATGTCCCTCTCCCACTTAGTAAATTGAAAATGAGGAATTTTAAAACATACACAACATGCATATAAAACAAATAAGCAATAAATATAGAAAAAACAGAATTTTTTCAACTATTATGGCATTGTCCTCCAATATGCATCCCGTCGTATCGCCACCTCGTCCGCTCCATCTTTTCCCGTGCGCAAGTCACCAAAGAGATCCGAGCTGAGATTAAACTATTTTAATTTACATCCATTGATCCTATACTCCACGAAGGAGTGTACAAATACTCTAGATTGAAATTAAACTAAAATGAGCGGCTAAACAATGCCGTATTTAATTACAAAAATTAAATACTAATCTAGCCTCGTCAACCGCGAGGATTCAAATAATAAATATTTACACACATCCAATCACATACACACATATGGCCATAATAGTCGGATCTTATGCCTGCAACCAAAGAGTTAAACTACGCATATCCTACTATTATCCGACACATATAATATATGAAAAAGTGCATAAAAATTAACCGAATCCCAAACACACAAAACCGGAAACCGTGACTATGATACCACTTGTAGGGGGTTGCTTCGGAGGCTCATTGGCTCCCATGTCCCCGGATTAAAATTTTCACTAATGAAAGAATTAATCCGGATGGGATGAGTTTCCTTAGCACAACCTATTCGTCGTCGTGCTAACAACTTGAGTGGTCGCTTGAACAAACTAGTTGTTCAAGCAACACAACTCTTCTAGTTGATTAACCGCGGAAGAGACGACGGACGGATCGCCGGTTTTTGTGTTTGTCTTTGGGGTCCATGATTATACAATATATATACATACACACACATGTATAATCAACACTAAAAGGAACATGCTCAGATCTAAAAATAAAGTTATAAAACTTTATACTTTACGATCTTCTACCGTATGTCCTATCCTTCTCGTGGACGACGTGTGGACGAAGATCCTCCACGAGTAGAAGCCTTCTAGATCGCGTTCTTCCCTTCCTTGTCCGTTGCGAACAAAGAGAAGAACCAACAAATACCTATCCTTTCTAGAACTGGCCACCAAATTAGGGAATTTGATGCAACCGCCGGCCAAGGAACAAGTGGATGAGGCACCAGCCACCAATGGAAGGAGAACCGCCGGCCACTTTGGAGAGTATGGAGGAGTGAACGCCGGCCACCAATGGAAGGAGAACCGCCAGCCAAGGAATAAGAGAGAGGCCTAGAGGATGGGCGCCGGCCAAGTCTTGATGGAGGAAGATGGGCGCCGACAACAAGGAGAAGGAAGATGGTTGCCGCCCAAGCTTTTGCTCCAAACCCTAGTCGCCCACTTTGAGAAGAGCCAAACCCTAACTCCAATTCAATTATCCTTGCCGCCCAAGCTTAAGCCTTCTATTTATAGAATTGGGCTTAAGCCTCCTTTAATCTCCACCGTCGGATCTAGGGTTTTATCCCAACCGTCGGATCTAGGGTTTCATCCCAACCGTCGGATCTAGGATTTCATCCCAACCGTCGGATCTAGGGTTTCATCCCATCCGTCGGATCTAGGGTTTTATCCCAACCGTCGGATCTAGGGATTTAATCCCAACCGTCGATTCTAGGGTTTCATCCTAACCATCGGATCTAGGGATTTAATCCCAACCGTTGGTTCTAGGGTTTCATCCTAACCATCGGATCTAGGGATTTAATCCCAACCGTTGGTTCTAGGTTTTGTTTTACATTCTTGGATCTAGACTTCACAAGGATTATATTAGGCTACGATAGGGACCATAAGGAGGAGTTGGATCTTGGCCACCCGATGGATCGGAACCACACAAACTTGATCCATCAATGATGTTCCATTCCACTTGAGGATCATCATTGAACTACCTCACCAACCCCCATAAATTAATATGGGCTCCATATATTATTCGTACATTAATCTCCCCGTGTTTAGGATATCGAATGTCCATCAATTAATTGATTTACTGACCATCAATTAATTAACATCTAATTCCTCGAGTAGTACCACTCAACCTTATCATCATGTTGACTAAGTCAACTAGCTGGGTTTACATGATGAACCTTATGAGCTCCTCAAGGGGACATCATCAACCTAATATATAGGACACGGTTTCCTCCTATAATCAACGACACACCATGTAAATAATATCATTTCCCAAATTACTACGCATATTGATTTAATCCATCTAAATCTCACCCTCTGGTAAATCAAAGAAATAAATACTAAGTACATGTGCCCGTTATTATATCGGGATTAAGAGCATGCACAACATAATATCCGAGGTCCGATTCAATTATGTAGTCAGTACTAAATTGAATCACCTCTATGTCGGTCCTGCTCAATACACCTAAGTGTACTAGTGTAACTTTATGTTCAAGACAAAACAATACCAAGCTACACTACAACCATGCCAATGGTTTGTCCAAAACCATCTTGGTCGTGAGCCTCTACTTATATTTTACAAGGGACTGATAACATGATCTTCTGTGCCACACCAAGCACCATGTTATCTACAATGTAAAATATTAGACAATATGCACACATATATAATAAATATATAAAGTGCAAACAATGATCATGTGATTCTTATTCCAAAATAAAATGTTCATAGAAAAAGAGCTAGACTTTCAGTATACATTCCAACAAATTAGGTATGTACTAGACTCTCCCTTTCAGAATGTTCGACATGTGTAGGTATAAAAATTAAAGCTAACCAGTATAAGTATAGAACATTCATTAGAGCAAATAAAATAAAATACCATGAGATAAATAAAGTTAAGATGCCTATGGGAACAACTCATGAAAGTAACTTTAAAAATACTACTGAGGCAGCTTAAAGATAGCCAAGACTAAGTGCAGGAAGAAACTAAACATACCATGCATGAATAAATGAATGCTAACTAAAATGCAAACATTAGGAAAGAAACCACTACTAGAAACAAAACAAAACTTGGGGTCCCCCCCAGACTTAAGTGAAGCATACCTCTAGTATGGTGGATGAGGTGGAAAGTCTGGTAGCCTCGGCATCTCGGGATCCTGGGAGAATCTGCTGTTGATCCGCTGATGCCACATGTATATGTGGTATATCTGAGAGATGGTGGATGCAGCGGCTGCTCGGTGCTCCTCCTCCCTAGCCCACTGCGCCTGCTGGGCTCGCATATGCTGCAACATCTCTTGGTGGTAGACAGCCTCTGCCTGGCGACAGGTAGCCTCCTCCTGGAAGTAGACGTGGGACTCATTGTAGAACTCCTTGGCGTGCTGGAAGTGCTCCCGAAAGCCCTAAAACTCTGCCTACGTGTAGGCACTCTGCTCCTCCCATCGCTGCCTCTGTGTCTGGTACTCGACATATATGTCGTCGAGGCACAATCGAAACTCCAAAAAATCATAGGCAGATGTACCTGCATCCTGCTCAAAAGAAGAAAAAGGTGGCGGTGCAGGTGTAGGCTCATGTCGACATGGACTAGGTGGGCTCCTATGCATGTGTGGACTGCAGGGAGCGTGATACAAAGGGGGAGAGATGGGCACCGATGTGGATGGTCTCTCATATGGCGGGGACTCCACTATCAGGTCTAAGCGCTAGTTGGCGCGTGTGGTGATGGTGGTACGATCAGGGTCGGGGAGCCTAAGGGCCGTCAGGTTTTTCCTTACAAAGCATAAGGAGTGTCCCTCTCTTACAATCATCTTCATGGCCATACACACTCCCAGGTAGATCCTAGGACTCTCCTCTATGCTATCTAGCACAGTGTAGTCATACCCCATCCTATGACAAATGTGGGTAAGCAAGCCCCCCACATTAATCTCTCCTCTCGCTGCTTTGCCCATTTTCACTAAGTGTCTAATGAAATGGGACTTTACATCGATGCTACTCCTTTCTTGTAGCATGTCCCATAAGCAAAGTAGCTCGCTAGCTCTCACTACACTGCCACTCTCCCCATGACCAAAAATAGTGCTTGCCATGATTCGGTGGAGGTATCAGAAAATGGGATTTTGGAGGTGTGATGCTTTGACCCTAAAAGGGTCGTAAGCATGCTCTCTTGTCAATTCAATCCAAAAGATTCGAGAGTTGAACCCTATAGGAGTTCTTTTCTCTCCCCCACTCGGCAAGCCAAAGCATGAGTTCCATTGGTGTAGTGTCCATTCATGCTCAATGTTAAATATCCTAAAGGTAATCCTACCCTCTTCACTCTCTCTACCTGTTAAAACTTCAGGTTCTAAAGAACTTAAAAATTCCAAAACTATCCTAGGGTAGGTTGGGTGTCTTATCCCCATTATCTATCCCCACCTTATTTTTGCAAATAGGGCTTGAATGTCACCCAACAACCCTAAGGACTCTAGTAAATCATCATCAAGATACCTAGTTGCAGTGATTTTACGAGTAGAAAGCATGTTATATCTATCCCTATGCTCATTGTTGCGAAAAAGAAGGGTTGGAAGAGCGTTACCCTCCTCCGGAGCTTGAGGGGGCATCAGTTCTCCTTGCTCGTCGCTCCGAAGCACCGGATCGAGATACCACTTGCTTGGTCCTCCCCATCCTTGCTTCTTTTGGCTTCTTTGAAGGTTGGAAAAGCTTTTAGGTGGTGGGGACAAAGGATCCACACGGCTAGGGCAAGAAAAATTGAAACACACGGTGCATTTGGGGTGAAGATGCACGGCGTGCCCTTTTAACCCCTCACGACACAACTGTGTGAAAACACACGGCCAGGTCGTGTGCGCCTCGGGTTGGTCGGGCACGGTCATGGAAAAATACACAGCCAGGTCGTGTGTCCCCTATTTCTCTCCTTTTCGTGTACAACGGTCCAAATTTTCTCAAACGCTTCACTGTGTAAGCTAAAATTGATTTTTATTTCTACCTAGCAAGTTCTTTTTGGTCCTAATGCTAAACAAAATGGAAATCAAAGTTCAAATTAACCAAATGAATGTGATACAATCAAAAGAAAATCTAAAAACTAAACTTGGGTTGCCTCCCAAGAAGTGCTTTGTTTAAGATCGTTTAGCTCGACCATACCCCTACGTTTCATTTGATGTGTTTGAATCTTGCTCGTGGGGGAGCAAGATATTTGTTCACTTTATGCCTCTTGCCTAGTGATCCTCCATCGCTATATCCCTTAAATCTTGCTCGTGGAGGGGTCAGATACTTTCTCACCTTTCGCTTCCTGCCTTTTGGTCCTCCATTACTATATCTTTTGAATCTTCCTCGTGGAGAGGCAAGATACTTGTGCGCTGCTTTCCTTGACTCGAGGTTGAACATGCTTAGTCTTAACGAATCATCAATAGTTTGATCATTATATTCTAAATGTTGTAAATAATTTAACTCACCATAGACATCCTCACCAAAAGATTGATTAGAAGATTCTATTATGTCAAATGAAATTTTATCATTATTAATCACCAAAAGGGTTTTGTTGCTAGTAACTAAAGTTGCAGTGAGGGTTAAGGTAGGCTCTTCTAGATCCTTGAGGTTAGGAGGTGTTTTAATTGAAGCAATGCACTCCTCGATTAAAGTATTAATTAAATAATCCTCAAGTTCTTCTTCAAGTGGTGATTGAATGGATTGCCCTTCTTTACTTCCTATGTCATCTACGTCTTCCTCATCCATTCACTCAAAGTGAGTCTCCACCATATTAGGTGTAATCCAGTCATCGAAGGCACCTTCTAGTCGTTTGGTTTCTTCTTTCCGTTGCATAATCTCATCAAATTGTAGACTATGCTCCTTGCATTCCCTAGTTGAATTGTCTAGCAAGGCTTCTAAGTGGGGACTTGATTCTGGATAAAATTCGCATGGTGATTCATAGCTCTCGTTCTCACTGGGAAAATAATATTGAGTCTTTGTCTGCGAATGCTGCCGTTGGAATTCAGTGTTCGCCGCTTGTTCTGTTCGAATGAAATCTTCCATCATCTGCTCAAGTCGGGATTTAGGCGGACAATATTGAGGGTTTAAGTACCCAGGGTCATAACTATATGAATAGGAATCATTTTATAGCCACTGGTTGTAATTGTAGGTGACATCTTCTTGTTCAAATTATGAAGGTTCGAATATATCCGGACAATCGTTAATGGTATGTCATGTTTCACCACAATGCTCACAATAAATGTTACCAAAACTTACAGCATTAAATTGACCATAATCATGAGTAAAAGCATGCATTGTTATATGCAGGAACTTAAAAATAAGGAAAGAGCACCAGAATGAACAAAATTGAAATAAAATAAAATAAAAAAAGAAAAGTAAATCTAGCCTAGGTCCGATCCAACTATCCACTTTCTTGATTCGATATCGAATCAATCAATCCCCGGCAACGAAGCCAAAAACTTGATGCACACAAATGCGACCTCAAATCTCACGACAGAGACCGTCGAGGACTCGAAGTGCGCGCTCGCGCTCAACGCCCGCAAGTGCACGGATGTCGTCAAGTAATAAAAATATTGATCCCACAGGGACTGAGATTTCGAGTATCGATCTATCCAGTGGATGTGTTGTTGTTCAGATTGGTAATCTGAGGGTTCACAAATGAGAGGTCGTCAGTGGTCTAAACTCAGTATGGTGTCACATGGAAGAAGAGAAAAGGTTGCTATGAGGATTTGAATGGGATTCTAGGACTTCGGTTTCATTTGTGTGTCGCAGAACATGCTATCAATCGAATGTATTCAGATTTTCTAACTAGGGTTTTGTGGAAAGGACATCATACACTATGATACGAGGATGCCGAATCGATCCCTGCGACGAGCCAGAAACGAGGTGCGTTACTGACTCTATCGCATCCTTCTATCCACAGTTGTAGGCGATGAGGCCAACCTATAGGTTCTTCCTAATATCCCCTAAATCTTAGATACGAGGACTGTCACTCCTCGTATCGTCTACGCACAGAAGATAGAAAACCAAAACACAAAGCTATAGATCTAAACAATCATTCAGCTGTAAATAGATTTCAAGAACAGAAACATATTTGAAATAGCAATGTTCTACTCAACACAAACTACTCCCTAATCCTAGAATTGGAGAATCTACTTCATGGATACGAGAAGAGAGTCACAATACATTATAGAATTCATGAGTAAAATGATAAACGTGCAAGAAATATGAATTATAATGTAATTACAGCTCTTCCCTCTGGCATTGTGGTATAAATCTTGATCCTCGAGCGGCTCTCTCCTTCCCCGATGCGAGTTCCCGAAGCTTTTTAGGGCTTCAGAATGTTGTCCCGGCCGACGTGCCCCCCTAGGGTTTGGATGGAGCTTTCCTTATATAGATGTCACACGGGATCGCCGCAAAATCTGGAAAAAACCCTAGTACGTCAGCTCGCTTGGCCGCCACATGACCATGTGAAAACACACGGCCTAGCTGTGTGTCGGGTCATGGCGGCTGTTTTTGCCTTTTGAACACAGTCGTGTGTAGGCCCACACCCTGGTCGTATTCCCTTCTGTGTCCCGTTGCCAAATGTCTTCTTTTTGCTCTGAAAGTGCGTCGTTATCCCTATGAAATGCTATCCTGCACACAAAAGTATACAGAGCAGATCTACGAACCAGAAAATAGGAAATGCATGGAAAACAAAGTAAAATATGCATGAAACCAACATAAAATGAGATGAGATGTGAGCGAAAACTACTCCTAAAACTCTATATATTTTGCTCACATCAGGCATCTATGAGTTCTTTAGTGGAAGGCATGGTTTAAGGCAAGGTGACCCCTTATCTCTATTGCTCTTCGAATTATGTATTGAGGTATTGTCAAGACGATTGTGAGTTGATTCTTCACTGCCCTCTTTTCATTTTCATCCTACGTGCAAAGAAGTTGGTATCACTCACCTTGCATACGCTAATGATTTGATTATGGTTGCACGGGCGAATGAAACCTCTATCAAGGTGCTAGTGGACTGTTTGGAGCAATTTGACTGTGAAGCGAGGCTAAGGGATTATCCATTGAAATCGTACATATATGTGGCAGGAATTGATGATAAAATGAAGGGTCAGTTGCTTCAACTCACGGAGTTTCAATAAGGAACGTTTCCATTCCGGTAATTGGGGATTCCACTAGCGGCGGAGAAGTGGATTGCCAACTATGGGTCCTTGCTTGATGCTATTACGAAGAAAATAAATGCTTGGCCAAAGCACACCTTATCATAAGTCAGGTGCTTCGAGTTGGTAAGAACGGTTTCATAAGGGATGGAGTATTATTGGATTTCTATGCTTCCTATTCCCAGTGGTGTCTTTGAGAAGATCTAAGAAATATGCCAAATGTTCATGTGGTCCTCCAAGCATCCTCCTATATCATGGGCAACTTTATGTCTTTCTAAGCAAGATGGAGGATATGGTCTTAGGGACCTTCATGCATGGAAAGCTTTGTTAAGAAAAGCACTATGGGAAATTAAATCCAAGGCGGACTCGCTATGGGTGAGATGGGTGCATCAACATTAATTACATCAAAGGGGATGATTTTTAGAAAGGAGAAGTCAAGGTTTCAAATTCACCTCTTGTTAAGCACTTCTAAACATCCAGAGCAAGATTTGGGGGCTTCAAGTGGATATGGGGCAGCAAACATGAAGATGATTGAGTGGTTTGTGACGGAGAAGAAGGGGGTTGTTAATGCCTATGAATTCTTCAAGTCGCGGGACCGGTGGTTGCTTGGGTACCAGTGGTATGGAGGCCTGAGATCATGAAGCATAAATTTATTATGTGGTTTCTTGCACATGGCAAGTTGTGGATGGTGGATAGGATGTCGTATGAGGTGAACAAGGAATGTGTGCTTTGCTGGTGCCAAGAGGAGTCAAATAGGGTCTTGTTTTCTGAGTGCTCGATCACGCATGCTCTATGGGGCAAGATGAAACGATGGCTTGAGATCAGGTATGAGATATGATTAGCAGATGAATTATTTCAGATTCTTGCCCCGCGCTACAAAAGGGCAACCCGACAGGTGCGAGCTTGGTATCTTGAAGTTTTGAGCATGATATATGCCTTATGGGAAGCTCGCAATAGGTGTCGCTATGAGGGGATGTCTCATGATGTTGATAAGATGTTTCACAAGTTCCAAATTCATATGCATCGGTTTATGGACTTGTAGTGGTTAAAATGTGGGAGTTTGACATGTTTATTTACTTGTGATTGAGAGAGCTTGAGGGAGTGGGTTGTGGTGAATGCATTTCTCTTGACTTGTGATGTCTAGTCATGTTTGATGTTTTAGCTTGTGGTTGAGTGCTTTGGATTGTATGGGGGTGATTGTAACCTCTTAATGTGTTTTATAATATATTTACCTATTTCGGTGAAACACTAGTACCATGAATAAAAATGGTGAAAATATTGTGGTGCTTATATTAAAAGTCCAGGACCACTTTGGTTTTGAACTTGAATTACCAACACTTTGAATGTTTTAGATGAGATAAATGGTGGTGCTAATATTCAAAGTCCAGGACCAAGGTAGTGCTGCACTTGAAATACCAACATCAAGGTTTGAACTAATATAAAATGTGGTGCTAATCTTCAAAGTCTAGGATCACCGTGGTTCTGGTATTGAAATACCAGCACCATGAAGATTTGAACTGATAAAAATGTGGTACTGATCTTCAAAGTTCATTACCACTGTGGTGCTGGTCTTGAAATACCAACATCAAGAAGGTTTGAGTTTATATAAAATATGGTGTTGATATTCAAAGTCCAGGACCACCGTGGTGCTGGTCTTGAAATACCCACACCAAGAAAGTTTGAGCAAATAAAAAATGTGGTGTTGATCTTCAAAGTCCAGGACCACCATGGTGCTGGTCTTGAAATACCAACACTATGAAGGTTTGAACTGATATAAAACGTGGTGTTGATCTTCAAAGTCCAGATCCACCGTATTGTTGATCTTGAAATATCAACACCAAGAAGGTTTGAGCTGATATAAAAGATGGTGTTGATCTTCAAAGTCTAGAACGACAGTGATGCTAGTCTTGAAATACTAGCAACAAGAACGTTTGAGATGATAAAAAATGCGGTGTTGATCTTCAAAGTCCAAGACCACCATGGTGCTGGTCTTGAAATACTAACACCATGAAGTTTTGAGCTGATATAAAATGTGGTGTTAATTTTCAAAGTCCAAGACCACCATGGTACTGGTCTTGAAATACCACCACCATGAAGATTTGAGTTGATATAAAATGTGGTGTTGATCTTTAAAGTCTAGGACCTAACTATTAGACTCTTCGAGCCGCAAAAACCACTTTTTGCGTTGTGGAAACCTCGAAAGCCGACCATGGATCCGTACGAAGATAAATAAAATTAATTCATGTACATGTTTAGAAGCACTAGATCTACCTTAGATCTACATGGGAAGAGCGTTACCCTTGTACTGATGCCCTTTGTTTATCCCGCTCGTCCAAATGGTTGCCAGATCTCGTAAAATGTCAAGTGTACACTCCTCTACACGTATCCACACGGACAAAAGGTGGAGAAGACCACTTAGAGTGTGCTAGCACCCTTGGAGGTCACGACAATGGAGGATGAGGGAGAGAGCTAGAGAAGAGAAGAGGAAGAAGATGAAATCAATTCACCACTAACTCATTCAATCCTTGGCCGACCACATTAAGGAGGGATAAATACCTCCATGTAATACCAAGAGCCATAGCTCTTGGTCTTCCCCATGAAGTGGTACACCATGATGTGTCCATGATGATGTGGAACATCATCATTGGCCGGCCCCTATGACAAGTCACCATGAAGTGGCATTTGGTCAAGTCAAACTTGACCCTTCATCTTCCCTCTCAAGTCAAGTCAAACTTGACCTCTTATCTCCCATGGTTGATCAAATCAAACCTTTGATTCAAGTCAATTTAATTTAATGAATCTCTATTCATTAGTTTAAATTGACACAATGAATCAAATCTAAATTAGACTCATTCAACACTTGAATAAAATTGAGTCCAACTCAATTAGTCTAATTTGGATTACTCTTAATCCAATTTGGTTCATCACATGAACCTAATCCTCTTGGTCCATCATATGAACCTAATCTCCATCTAATTGCCCTTTGTGTGTGACCCTATAGGTTCTTGTAACGTTGGTAATGCTCTTAAACCTATTTAGAAACATAAGCAATGAGCGGTATCTAGCAACACATCATTGCTACACAAGTTACAAGAATGTTGAGATCCAACATCACCTTTGTGACTACTAATTGTGACTCTCACAATATGTGACAATGCCCCTCTATCCTTGATATCTAGATTGACCAATTGAGGCATAGACCATGTCATCCTTTGTACAATCTATATCTTGAACTCCAAGTAGACACTCTAATCAAATGAGCTCAATCTCTCATATTGACTCATTTGGGCATGGCCATGCACTTAGTGGTCTCACTCTATCAAGAATCAAGATGTCACTCCCATCCAGAATTCCTATTAAAAGAAAAATCTCCTTTATAGTCCACCCATTTATATCACTCACATCCCTCTGCATAATTTATCACATACCCAATAATTGCCTTTATAGTCCACCCATTTACGGGTGACGTTTGACGAAGCCAAAGTATGCAACTCCTTATGTAGGGAACCATGGTGACTTGAGGTCCAAGGACTAATAGTCACATGAGAAAGTATATGACACTCATATAACGATCCATGATACTTTCTCATGGCGGGTCATTCAGTATACATTCTCCAATGCATATCCATGTGTCAATTTGATATCTCATATCCATGACTTGTGAGATCAAGTCATCGAGTTGACCTACATGCTAGTCTCTTTGCATTAATATTGTCCCTGAATATTCATACTTGACTAGGAATGATTAAGAGTGATATTCTCTATATCATCTCATTATCGATTCTACCAATCGATTGATATAAATAAGAACCTTATACTCAAGGACGCTATTATACTTAGTTATTTGGCACCAATACAAGTAAGTATAATAACCACAAAGCAATGTCTTTATAAATTTATATAGGAATATGATACAATAAGTCCATACAACAATCATCACATGATCCGCTCTAGGGCTTTCACTAACACTAACATCAAGAAGATTTGAGCTGATATAAAATGTGGTGTTGATCTTCAAAGTTCAGGATCACCGTGGTGCTGATATTGAAATACCAGCACAAAGAAGTTTTGAGTTGATATAAAGTGTGATGTTGATTTTCAAAGTCCAGGACCATCGTGGTGATGGTCTTGAAATACCAACACCAAGAAGGTTTGAGATGATATAAAGGGTGGTGCTGATCTTCAAAGTATATGACCACAATGGTGCTAGTCTTGAAATACCAGCACCAAGAAGGTTTGAGCTGATATTAATGTGGTGTTGATCTTTAAAGTCCAGGACCACTGTGGTGCTAGTCTTGAAATACCTACACCAAGAAGGTTTGAGCTAATATAAAACATGGTGTTGATCTTCAAAGTCCAGGACCATCATGGTGTTGGTCTTGAAATACCAACACCAAGAAGGTTTGAGCTAATATAAAATGTGGTGTTGATCTTCAAAGGCCAGAACTACTGTGGTGCTGGTCTTGAAATATCATTGATGACCCTATCCACCTCCTTTTCAACTGAATCCAAGTCTATTAAGTTTCTAAATTCATCCTTGCTATAACCGTGCCCTAAACTATCATGCTCAAGGGTTGTATAGCCTTGCACAGGCTGATTTCATAATTAAACCTTTGTGTCAATTGGCACACACACATTGTTGGTGCAATCGGCCTCGAGTCAAGATTGACCAAGCTCAAATGGGACTTGATTAGTGTTTTGATATTTGACAATGGGTTTGACAATACATTTGATTATACGTATGATCATATGACTTGTGGATGGTTTGGGACATCCAAGGTCATATGAGAGAGATTGTTAGGAGGTGATTGTTGGAGCAATCAACCTCAGGTCAAGGTTGACCAAGCTTGAGTAAGACTTGAGTGGAAGTCCAAGAATGGATTCTTGGCAAGGGAAGTCCAAGAGTGATTTCTTGGCAAGGGAAAATTTAAGTATGGATACTTGGCAATAGAGAAGTCTAAGTTTGGAAACTTGACAATGGAAAAGTCCAAGTGTATAGTCTTGGTCGTGTAAGTCCAAGTATGGATACTTGGCAAAGGAAAATCTAAGGGTGTAGTCTTGGTCATGTAAGTCCAAGTGGGTAGTCTTGGCGGTGAATGTCCAAGTATGGAGACTTGCCGATGGAAGTCCCGGAGGTGCGACCTCTTGGCAAAGGTAGACCCGTTAGCATGATGAAGTTGATGGAAACACTTGAAGGCTAGCGCCAAGGGTGAGGAGCCATGGACTCGAACCAAGGACATGAAGTTGATGGAAGTGACTTGAAGGCTTAGGTCTAGGGTAAGGGTACCTGATAGCATGACAAAGCTGATGGAAGCACTTGAAGGCTAGCGAGAAGGGATCGCGGAGGACTCAGATTGACCCTAAGGGTGTGAGGCTGGTGGAAGTAACTTGAAGGCTTAGGTCTAGGGTAAGGGTGAGTGTCAAGTATGAGAGGGTTAAACCTCAATTTTGAGGTTTACTAGTTGACTGGAGCTTGGTTCAGTCGACTGGTGGATTAAAACAATCAGAAAAATTGTTTGATAGCCAATTAGGGACTTGGACAAGTCGATTGCTCGAGTGCTTGACACTTAGAAGGCTCAGAAGATTCGTGCAATCGATTGGGGTTATGACTCAATCGAATGGTCGAGTAGTCGACTGCGGCTCGACTGTTGACTATGCTTTGGCAGTCGACTGGTGTCTTGCACCAGTCGGCTAGACACTATTAGTCGACTGCTAGGGTTGAGAAATCGATTGGACTTAAGTGGACAGAGTACAAAATATTTGGCAGTCGACTGTTGGCTATGCGGCCAACTGTTGAGTCAGGGCAATCGATTGATCGGGTAATTTTTGACATGGATTAGTCCATTGTTAGACAACAATCAAGCGAGCAGTCGACTGCTAGGCAAAAATTAGCCGAACTGTAGCTTTATAAGGAGACTTCAGTGGAGGATGAAGCTAATGGTTCTTGGTGATCTTGAAGGGGATAAGTTGATGCTTTCCATACCTTCCTAACCATCCAAAGCAACCAAAAGAGCACTCAAACAAAGATTTCTTGTGTATAGTGTTTCTTTACTTGTATTTGCTTATTAAATTGTTTACTTGTTGTATCTTGTTATAAAGATTAGGTTGTAAAGAGGTTTACTCCACCTTGGTGCTTACCTAAAGGAGGAAGCTAGTAGAACCATTGAAGAGGAGTGATCCATCTTAAGGAACGTTGTGGAGTAGGAGCTTTATCTCTGAACCATGTTAAACAATAGTATTGTGAGTGTTTGTTTTTACTTTTGTTTTATGATTTATTATTTCCGTTGTACATAATAAATTTTATAGATGAACACGATCGAAATCACAACGAAGGGTGAAATTACTATTCACCCCCTTCCTCTAGTGCCACCAAGAGGTCCTAACACATATAACTTCGGGATAGGAGGCTCAGAACCCTATTTGGTTGCCACCTAAACCTTCTATATGCAATCTTCTTCCACTCCATATCAAGGATTCTAAATTTCAACTTGATAACTCACATTTTGACATGATATTTTATATTCATTCCTCGATGTTTTAATCCATTTGTATGCGTAATTCGATATATTTATCATATTTTACGAATATGGATCATTTTAGAGTTTTAATGCAAATACATGCTAATTTGATGTCTTAAACACTAATTTGTTATATACTTTATTTTGTAGGACATTTAAGAGCAAATCGAGGAATGCACATTGAAAAAAATGGGAAGTTACTATAGCAAAGTTATTGTACCACCGTGTTTTTTTTTCTCCAGAAAAAGACATGGTCGGCTGTGCCAAAAGGCATGGTCGTGTCACGAGTCCAGATTTAGGATTAGAGCACATTTAAAAGCAAGAAAGGCCGGACAAAATGTCACCTCTTCTTCCCTTGAGCCCTAGTAGCCGCCTCCACCTCCCTTCCATCCATTTTTCTCCTCGGATTCGAGGAGGAACTACTTCATCGAGGGATTCCGGCGACGTCTTCCATCTTCGCAGCTCATCCACCTTCTCCTTCGGATTCGAGTGGAGTTTCGCCCTGACGACACTTCTTCGAGCTCAACTGGATCCGCAAGAGTTCGAAGCATTCATCAAGCTACTGGATTCAAGAGTTTGTGCCATCCCACATCCACCACCATTTGAACAGTCTCGATCGAGCTCCGTTGGACTTAGTTGGAGGAACTTGTTCATACACCTGGCTGATCTTGGGTTGATTTGATCAATTTTCTTTTGTTTAGTTTAGATTAATTTTCTACATGTCAAGTGTTTATTAACTTACCCCTTACATTTGATTTACTTTGTTTATCTTAATTTTGAATTGCGCACATTAAGTATTTGTCTCAATTTCTCTTCTAGTTTTTATTGCTTTAATTTATGCATTGTCCTATTTATTGCATGTTTTAATTACTTTCATTGTTAGTTTAGCATTTTAATTACCTTGCAATCGTAGGGTAGAACTCAAATCACAAACCTCCCGATTTACATTAGAAAACCCCAAGCAATAATGGAAACAATCCTAAGAAAACCATTTTATCAATTGCATTCGTTGGGAGACAATTCAAGTCATCTCTATGCTACATTAGTGTAGAGGGGGTTCAGTTTAATTATAAATTTTATTTTGTAATGGTACCACGACAAAAACCGTTATCACAATTCCTCTAGGTTCATCAATGGTTTTCGGGCGAAATCCATTGATGACCTTATCCACCTCCCGTTCAACTGAATTCAAGTCCATTAGGTTTATGAATTCACCCTGGATGCAAGTCTGCCATAAACTCCCATCCTCAAGAGTTTCATAACCTTGAACAGGATGATTTTAAAATTCAACCTCCGTGTCAATTGACACACACACATAATTGTGGGACAGAAGTATTAGAACCCTTTTTGGACGACACCTAAACCTTCTATATGCAATCTTCTTCCACTCCATGTCAAGGATTCAAAATTTCAACTCCTCTAGGTCCGTCAATGGGTTTGAGGTGAAACCCATTGATAGCCCTATCTACCTCCTTTTCAATCGAATCCAAGTCCATTAGGTTTATTAATTCACCCTAGGTGCAAGTCTACCCTAAACTCCCATCCTCAATGGTTGCATAGCCTTGCACAGGATGATTTCAAAATTCAACCTCCGTGCCAATTGACACGTACACATAACTGTAGGATAGGAGTATCATAACCCTGTTTGGTCACCATCTAAACCTTTCTATATGCATTCTTCTTCCACTCCATGTCAATGATTCTAAATTTCAATCCTTTACATCACTATCTTGATCTTTTCTTCTATGTCATTGTTGTAATTGTAAAATTGCTTATAGGGATGACCCTCTTCCTGATGAAGTTCTCTTATTTTTTTGAATCACTTGAATCAAATTTGGAGGAGAGAGAGCTAGCAAATCAACACTCCATAATTTTGTCCCCTAGTAATATTCCATCTACAACTGAGAATGCTAATGCGGAAAATAGAAGTAACATTTGTTTCACCTTTAACCTAAATCAAGAAGCTAGTGTAATAGAAGTTGAGCTACCTAATACTAGTACGATATTTGGAGATTACTTTGAAGAAACTTGGAGTCAAGAGGAAGTAAATAATATACAAGTGACACAACAAGGTGAATATAATATTGCTCTTGAAGAATTCTTAGCTGAGGATATTCAACTTGAATAATTTGAGTTTAACCTAGATCAGTACAGTGACTTAGAGGAGGAGTTTCCACATGTAGATGATCCATATGGTTTGAATTTACAACTAACACAATTGTCAAATGTCATTGCATCCCATCCAAATGAATTTTTTATAGGACTACTTTTTCCCTTTTAGCTCAGTTCAAACTTGCATGGTGCTATTATTGCAAGTACAACACCACCCTTTACCTCACCTCAAACCTTCATGGTGTTGGTATTGCAAAACCAGCACCAAAGTGGTTATGGACTTTGAAAATCAACACCAACTGTTATCTTGCCTCAACCCTTTATGTTGCTGGTAATTCAAGTACAACACCAACGTGGTCCTGGAGTTCGAGAATCAACACCACAATTTACTTAGATATTTATTTCATGGTGTTATTATTTCAAGTACAGCACCACGGTGGTACTGGACTTTGAAAAACAGTAACACAGTGGTGTTGGGGCAATCAACCCATGTGATATGGTTTCGATGTGTGTGGCAAAGGGTTTAAGTTAGGTTGTTATGATTTTAATATGTGTGTTGAAGTAATGCAGGACTTAGTAATTTGCACATAGAGCATTGCTAAGTTTCACCAACTCACAACCTCGTGCTTGAGATGGCGAAGGAGCATTGCGAAGTCATGCGCTTGATGCATCCGAGGGACTGCCGGACGAGATAACTTCAAGTGAAGGCAAGGAAGCAGACTTTGAGGGCAAGAGACACGAAGGAGCATTGCGAAGTCATGCGCTTGGTGCTGCCGAGGGACGTGGTCACAAACGAAGAGAGCTTCGGCGAGGGACTTCAAGTGAGATGAGAGAATGAGTGAAATGTAATTAGCTCATTAGGTGAACTTGGCCGAAATGGCTAAGTGTCGGATGCTCAACTGAAGGGTTGAGATTTTACCCGATGAAGTGGAGTATCGGATGCTCAACCGTGAGGGTTGAGGTTTTACCTGACTATCGGACGCTCAAACGGATGTGAAGTTTGAGGTTTACCCGACATCAGTCGACTACCATGATATGGCAGTCGACTGCTCTAAGTCGAATAGGTTCGACTGGTGTTTGATTGGTGGGTTTCTGGCCTAGCAGTCGACTGCCAAGGGATGGCAGTCGACTGCCAGACCATTAGTCGATTGATGAAGGTAGTCGCGAGCACAGAACCTCCCATAACCGACTGATCAGTCGGCTACGGAGGCATCAGTCGACTGCTGGATACATCAGTCATCTGCCAAGTCTTCCGTTGGACTACAACGGTCGGGATCTGACATGTTCAGAAGCTGTTGTAATGGCGGCAGACTGTCAAAGGCAGCAGTCAACTGATGGCGGCCAACGGGAAGAAATCAACCCTCTCTATAAAAAGAGAGGGTGTGAGCTTTTGGATGGCTAATGCTTATGCTCCAATTGATCATCCAAGTGCCCCACAAGATTTAAACTCTTTCTCTTGTTCTTATTTCAAATCCATTGTAGGAAAGAGTGTTCTTGGGTTGTAAGAAGGTTTACCTCCACCTTGCTTTGGCTAAAGGGAGAGACCATATTGGATTGGTTTCGGAGTGATTCACCGGAGATAAATCGGACCGTGGATTAGCGGCATAGGGTCGTGAACCATGTTATATCTTTTTTTAGCATTGTTTCTATCTTTTTTATCTTTATTGTTGTTTAGTTTTATTTCCACTGTGCTAAGCCTAACGTGTAGACAAACGAACGATTGAATTCAATTCTACGACGACTTAGGGCTATTCACCCCCCTCTAGCCAGCCACCGACATTCCAACAAGTGGTATCAGAGCCAAGACATTTGTCAACGGACTAACTGCCGTAACAAGTACTACATCAAGGATGGCCAACTCAAATATTCATCAGCCAAAGTTCGAGGGGAAATTTGCTTGGTGAAAAAAGCGAATGGAGGTATTTTTCGAAATCGACTTCGAAATTTTATTGATAATGGAAAATGGTTTTGAGATACCTAGGGATGAAGATGGGGAGCAAATAGAAAAGACAAGATGGATAAAGAGACAAAGAGAGGAGTACTTGGCGAATTCAAAGGCCAAACATCACTTATACAACGTACTTCCCCAAGGAGATGTGGGAAAGATTGGTAGAGCTTCATGAAGGCACCTCCGAGGCGAAGCTTGCAAGAAGAGATGTCCTACGCTCCCAACTCAATAATATCAAACTCGATAAAGGGGAGAAGGTAACATCCTTACATTCTTGCTTTAAGAAAATTCTAAATGGTCTAACAAGTATAGGGGAGAAGCTCTCCAATCGAGATATGGTAATGAAGGCTATAGATGTCTTTCCCCGGTCCTCAAAGTGGAGCTCCATGGTGGACTTCTTCTATACTTCGAAGAATTTAAAAGTGAGCACCCTAGAAGAATTTTTCTCCACCATGGAGCTACATGAAACAAGACTTGAAGGAATAAGTGAAGAGCCAAGAATTCAACCATCAAGAGGAGTAGCCTTGATAGTGTTGGGTTTTCGGCACCGCGGCGAGTGTGTGTTCGAACATGTTTCGTAAACATGTGCACAGCGGAAGAAATAAAATAATAAATCTAATTTATTACAACACACACATCACACGCATGCATAGTACAACAAGTGTAGACATAACCGTAAATTCAAATTTTTGCGATAAAAGGAAATTTACACTATGTATACCTGACGTATCACGTGTAGCGGGAAAGGCATCAACCGGAACGATTCTCGCTAGAATCGTCTCTATCCGTATCCATGCTGAGTATCTTCGGGATGACTTCACTAAGTCATGAGCCTCGTCTTCGTACGGGTTACTAGCCTCGTGTTGAAGATGATGTGATCGAGAGAAGATCACGATCCGAATCAAAATTTGGATCTAAAAATGAGTCCTCAAAAACACGCTTCTCCGGAGAGGTATTCGTCAACCGTTTGACGAATACTTCATCCTCCACCTATGAGGATTACCGGAGATCGAATCTCCAGCAAGTCTACCACTGTCGGAGCTCCAAACGTCGTCCAAACGATGCTCCAATGAGAAGGAAACAAGCTGTCCAGAAAACTGGACAGCTTTGGTGGAGGAATAAGGGCCGGCCAAAAGGGAAGGTTGAAGCTCACCTTATTGCCGAACCCAAGGGAGATCACCAGAGCTCCCCCGGCAGCAGCTCGACGCCGGCAAGAGGGAAGGTCAGCACCTTCTGGATGCCGGCAAAAGAGCTAGGTGGTGGGCGGTGGCAAGGGGGGTTGTTGGCGCCGACTTCACCAAGGAGAGGAGGGGGCGGCAACTTTAGGTTAAGGGAATTTGGATTAGGGCTTAACAAAACCCTTAAGCCCTATTTTATAGAGAACAAATTCTCTTAATGGTTATCGGATCATAACCAAAGGCCTGTTAACCCGCTCCATTAATTTAAGTTAAAATAAACCAAACCATAATGGTTTATTTTAAGTTAAAACGAACCGAACCAACTTTGGTTCATTCGTTTAAAACAAACCAAACCCTTTGGTTTATTCTCCTCCATTGGATTGGAACCAAACCAATTTGGTTCATCCATTATGTCTTCATAAGACACGGCCCATCCACGCTTCCATTGCGACTGAAACGATTTCATGCTCGCTTCTTGTTTGGTCCAACCAAACCTAGTTTCTCTTGGTCTGAGAATCTCATTCTCAAGCTAGTTTTAAATCCTTCGGATTACGCTCATTGTGCGTGTGACCAAATAGGTTCTCGATTTATGTTGGCCATCTATAATTAACCATTAATTATAGAACGATCATGAGTGACACCTAGTAGTACATCATGATCTCCAATTAACCGAAAAGATCAACGGTTGATCCAGAACTATTTTTGAAACCCTTCAGCAGCTCGAATGAATCATGCCCCATTCCCTTCACTCATCTTATACCCATTTGGTTCAGGACATGGTCTATAGTGTCAGTCCCCACTAGGCTGACTACGTCACACCTAGCCCAAGTATCATTTCCTCGTCCTACGGATTCTAGTTACTGCACATGTATCGAAGAGTACCTTACTCTAAACATGTAATGCTTTGGCCAAAGACTTTAGTAACAATCCGACGAGATGCCATGAGTATACATCTCCTCGCAAGGAGTGGTGAATTCTTTATAGGCTATTCAAACACCTTCGATCACTTCGACTTATACCCAATCATCCCGGGTCCACATCTCCTCAAAGATGCTTGCTTAAGATGTCAAAGCATAAGTCTTCATGATCAAGATGACTTGAATTCCGCAAGTCAAAGGAACATCGCACTTAAGCTACAGTAAGAACTTCATTGACATATTTATATATGCAGAGAACCATATGAAGTCTTACGGCTGGTCACTCCAATGAACTAGTTACCATAACTAGCATCCACGATTAACTCCGAACATCACAATGTCTCCAGCCAGTGAGAATTAGCTGCTTGAATACACCAAGGAGTATACCTCGTGCTAGTCTCGACAGAATCAATGGTGTTCAAATCCATCAATTCATCGACTAGGGATAATTCCGATACATCACAATTACACATGTAGAGATACTCACAAGTTGTGATCCAATCACAAATTCTCTCATACTGTGAATCGTATCGTGGACATTCAGTAAATGAGTTTAAGATCCAATCAAATACATGAAAACATGTATACTCAAATAGTGAATCTTCATTTATCATATAAATGGTTCAAACATAAGGCGATTGCCTTAGGACATCTCTCATATATCACTAACAAACTCCCACTTGGCCTAATGCCAATCGCTACGGTATCCAATACCATAAGCTCTAACATGACCCTCAAACTTACTTTGAGGTAATGCCTTAGTCAAAGGATCCGCTAAGTTCCTTTCAGTGGAGATTTTTTCGATTTGTATTTCCTTCCTAATGATGATCTCTCTGATAAGATGACAGCGGCGAAGCACATGTTTGGATCGTTAATGAGACCACATCTAGTTCAGAGATGAACTTCTTGATCCAAACCGCTTCCTTTGCTGCTTCCAAAGATGCAATGTATTCTGCCTTGGTGGCAAAATCCGCTATAGTGTCAAGCTTGGAACCTTTCCAACTTATTGCACCTCCATTCTAGGTGAATACATACCCAGACTGAGACATGGAATCATCCTTATCTGTCTGGAGCTGACATCCGTATACCCACGTATCAACATGTACCCTTCTCCATATATTAGGAATGCATCCTTAGTTCTTCTTAAGCACTTAAGGATCGTCTTAACAGCCACCCAATGATCCATTCCTGGATCAAACTAGTATCTACTCCTGACACTCAGAGCATACGATACATCGAGCCTCGTACATAACATAGCATACATGATAGATCCTATTGCGGATGCATAGGGAATCTTGTTGGTGCAACAATGCTCCAAGCATTTATATATGTTTTGATGTTTGGATAATCATCTAAGTTAGGCAATGTTTTATGATCTAATTACGAACATGTGTAAGTGACAGGAAAATCCAAGGATGAAGACTTGGTAAAAGAGAAGTCCAAGTATAATCTTGGCAAAGAAAGTCCAAGGGACAGACTTGGCAGCATAAGACCAAGCTTGTAGTATTGGCAGCGTAAAGTCCAAGTGAACCTTGGCAAAGGAAGACCAAGTATGATCTTGGCAAAGGAAGTCCAAGGGATGGACTTGGCAGCGTAAGACCAAGTTTGTAGTCTTGGTAGCGTAAAGTCCAAGTAAACCTTGGCAGAGGAAGTCCAAAGTAAGATCTTGGCAGCATAAGTCCAAGCTTGTAGTCTTGGCGGCGTAAAGTCCAAGCATTTGGCAACCCAAGACATGACGAAAACGAAGGAAGTTCTTTGAAGCAAAGCGCAAAGGATGAACAAGTCACGGACTCAGAGGGATCCTGGAGGCGCAAGGCTTAATGAGGAGCTAGAAGGTTGAGTCTAGGTCTAGGGTGTAAAATCAAGTGTGAATTACTCACACTTAATGAGTATCAGTTGACTGATCAATGTATCAGTCGACTGGTCAGGTGCTCGACTGAGTCAGGTTGAAACCCTGACCATCACCGATCAGCTACTGCGTTAGATCGATGTTACATCACCGATCGCCAACGATCGGGCCGATCGATCAACACAAAAACAAGCACGTAATATATTCGCATTGATCGCGGCTGCGATCACTGATCGATCGCTCCATCGGCCGATCGATGGAGGGATCACGATCGATCACACCTGGCCATTGGAAATTACGGCTACGAATCTCCGTGGAGATCTCGGTTCAGAAGCCGTTGGCTTCGGTGGCAGTCGACTGATAGTAAGCATCAATCGACTGATCGAGGCCCAACGGGAAAAATAACCCCTCTTCTATAAAAAGGGGCCTTGGGGAGCTTGGTGGAGTTAGTGCTCTCATTCCTAACTACACCCTCGTGCTCACCAAGCTTTCCCAAGTGTTTTATCAATTCAAAACCTCCTCTTCTCTAGTTCTTAATCATCCATCATTGTAAAGAAGAGGAGAGCATTGTAAGAAAGGTTTCTCCACCTTGGTTCATCCAAAGGAGAATATAGTGAAGCTTGGCTAGGACTAATCCACCTTACGGATTGCTGTGGAGTAGGAGTGTCATCTCCGAACCACGTACATCAAGTGTTAGCGTTGCTTTCATCGTTTTCTTACTTGTATTCTTATTCGTATTTGTATAGCTTCCGCTAACTTGCTTGTAGAAACGAAGAAAGGCTAATCACCCCCCCCTCTAGCCGTTACAAAGATCCTAACAAGTGGTATCAGAGCTCGGATAGCTTGGAAGATCTCATCATCAACCAAGGCATCAATGGCTCTTCAAGAGGGATATAGCACCGCCAAGCCACCACTCTTCGATGGGAGTCATTTTGCGTATTGGAAAGGTAGGATGAAGTACTATCTAATGAGTAATATTGAAATTTGGCATAACATTGAAGATGGCTTCGAGGAACCGGTGGATGAACATGGAAATCCTATTCCAAGCAAGGATTGGACAAGGGAAATAAATAAGAAATTTGAATCAAATGCAAAGGCGGTACTCACCATTCAATGTGGTATTACCATGGAGCAACTCAACAAGGTGGGGCCTTTCAAATCCGCCAAGGAGTTATGGGAAAAACTCATTGAGCTAAATGAAGGTTCCAAGGAGTCAAAGAGGGCCAAGAAGGACCTACTAATTGGACAACTTCAAGCCTTCCAAATGAAGATGCATGAAACCGTAAGCCAAATGCATGGAAGGTTCAAGGAGATTGTGAATGGACTTCACATCATAGGTGAGCGAGTTGACAACCGGGACTTGGTAAGATACATACTTATTTGCCATATCACACGCCATGTGACACTCATGGCCCTAGGAGATGATTCCGATACATCAAGCCAAGAAGACTCCTCAAGTGATGAATCGTCATCTAGTGACGATGAGGTAATGAACTCTCCCAAAGTTAAGCTTCTCTATAAATCAATTGCCTATCTTAAAGAAGCTCTAGATAAGTCTAAATCTAAGGTTAAGAGCATGAAGGTAGAACTAAAGGCCATTAGGAATGAAAAACCTTCACATGTTGATTCTTGCATGCTTAAGGAAGAAAATGACAAACTTAAGGATGAGGTTAGTGAATTAAAAACATGTTTAGAAAAATTTTCAAATGGCTCAAAATGTCTTGATATGATCCTTAGTAGACAAAGAGCCGTTTACAACAAGGCTGGTTTAGGATATAAGCCAAAAGAAAAAGAAGTTGCTTATATTTCATTGATTAATAGGAAAGCAACCATTAAGGGAAAGGTTAAGAAAGCATGGGTACCTAAGAAGCTTTTACTTAATGTTACCGGTCCAAATGTTTGGGTACCAAAAGCTTGTGTTTTTCATGTGATTTAGGTAGGAGAGCAAGGTATGTGGATTGTGGATAGCAGTTGCTCAACACATATGACCGGTGATGTGAGTAAGTTCTCCACAATTAAGTATGTGAAGAAGGGAGCGGTATCTTTTGGAAATAGTGGAAAACTCAAGATATTAGGTAGAGGTACAATTGAGGTATCCCTTAAAATTGTCATTCACAAAGTTTTACTAGTTGAAAATATGAAATTTAATTTATTAAGTGTTAGTCAACTTTGTGATGCAAACTATCATGTCTCATTTGAATCCTCTAAATGCATGATTAGGCACAAGGAATTAAATTATTGTATGTTAGTGGGATATAGGAAGTCAAATATTTATTATGTTGATCTTTCATATGCTTCTAACATTTCTACTAAGTGTCTTGTTGCAAAAGAAGAAGAAAGTTGGCTATGACATAGGAGATTGGGGCACATCAACATGAAAAACATAGCCAAGGTAGCCAAGTTGGAGTTGGTCAAAGGGCTACCAAAGATCAAATATGTCAAGAACAAAATGTGTGATGCATGCCAAGAAGGAAAACAAACAAAGGCATCACACAAAGGTAAAACCCTAACTAATACCTCTTTACCATTAGAATTATTGCATCTTGACTTATTTGATTGCCATAGCACTCCCTCTTTAAATGGTAACAAATATTGTTTAGTTATAGTAGATGATTTTTCTAGGTATACTTGGGTCTACTTTATGAAACATAAGGATGATACCTTAGAAATAATCATAGGATTTAGTAAAAGGGTTGAAAATGAAAAGAGTCTCAAAATCATCCGGATCCGTAGTGATCATGGTGGTGAATTTGAGAATTCTAAATTTTCACATTTTTGTTTAGAGCAAGGGTACAAGCATGAGTTTTCTTGTCCTAGAACACCCCAACAAAATGGGGTGGTGGAAAGGAGAAATCGTGCTTTACAAGAGGCGACTAGGACTATGCTTAATGCATATTCTCTACCTAGATACTTGTGGGCGGAAGCGGTTAATACCGCTTGCTATATCCAAAATAGGGTTCAAATCCATAGGTTTTTAGGAAAGACACCATTTGAATTATGGAATGAGACTATTCCCACAATTCACTATTTCAAAGTCTTTGGATGTAAAGTTTATATTTTAAATACCAAAGATAATTTAGGAAAATTTGAATCCAAAGCGGATGAGGGAATCCTAGTTGGATACTCATCCACAAGTAGAGGGTATAGAGTCTACAATAAGAGAACCCAAGGAATTGAGGAATCTTCTAATGTTCAATTTGATGAAACCACTAGTACCTACCCTAGAAAGTCCTCCATTGATAAGGATATTAATGACAATAATCAAGGCATTACCCAAAAACTTCAAAATTTGACCATAAGGGGTAATGATCAAGGGGGAGAAAGAGGAGATTCCGATGATGAAAGGAGGGTAGAAGATAATAATGATCAATTTGAAACCCCTTCTAGAACCCTAAGAGTTCATCAAGATCATCCACTTGACCAAGTAGTAGGAGATCTATCTCAAGGAGTAAGAACTAGGTCATTTCATAGACCTCTTACTAGTCAAGTAGCTCTTATTTCACAAATTAAGCCCAAATCGATCAATGATGCATTACATGATCCAGATTGGATTTTGGCAATGCAAGATGAATTGGCCCAATTTGAAAGAAGTCAAGTATGGGAATTAGTACCTAGACCCAATGATAGCACCATAATTACTACAAGATGGGTCTTTAGGAATAAGCTAGATGACCAAGGAAATATCACTAGAAATAAGGCTAGGTTGGTTGCTAGGGGATTTAATCAAGTTGAGGGGCTTGACTATGATGAGACTTATGCCCCGGTTGCTAGGTTAGAATCTATTAGAATTCTCTTAGGGTATGCTTCCTATATGGGATTTAAACATTACCAAATGGATGTTAAATCGGCATTCTTAAATGGTTATATTAAGGAGGAAGTATATGTAGAGCAACCACCTGGATTTGAGAACATAGATTATCCAAACCATGTATGTAAGCTTAGGAAAGCATTATATGGGTTAAAACAAGCTCCTCGGGCATGGTATGAAAGATTGTCATCTTTCTTAATTTCTAAAGATTTTAGAAGAGGCCAAGTAGATCAAATGTTGTTTATAAAGTCAATATTAAAGGATATATTCATAGCCCAAGTATATGTTGATGACATTATTTTTGGGTCAACAAATGATGATCTTCTCCAAGATTTTATAAAAAACATGAAAAATGAATTTGAAATGAGTTTAGTTGGAGAGCTTACCTTTTTCCTAGGTTTACAAGTCAAGCAAACTAATGAAGGGATTCACATTTATCAAACCAAATATGCAAATGAAATGATCAAGAAATTTGGTTTGGAAAATGCCAAAATTGTAACCACTCCTATGACCACTAGCACTAGAATAGATAGTGATCATGAAGGTAAATCAATTGATCTTAAACTTTATAGGAGTATGATTGGTAGCCTACTATACCTAACCGCTAGTAGACCCGATATCTTATTTGCGGTAGGTATGTGTGCAAGATACCAATCTTGTGCCAAAGAATCACATTTAGTAGCCGTTAAGAGAATTTTAAGATATATTAAAGGCACCCTAAATGTAGGACTTTGATATCCTAGGACTAGGTCGTTTGAATTGCTTGGCTATACCGATTCCGATTATGCCAGGTGCAAATTGGATAGGAAGAGTACTAGTGGTGGATGCCAATTTCTTGGGTCCTCCCTAGTTAGTTGGAGTAGTAGGAAGCAACATTGTGTTGCTTTATCAACCACCGAAGCAGAATATGTGGCTATGGGTGGTTGTGTAACTCAACTACTTTGGATGATACATACTCTTGTGGACTATGAGCTACACTACTCTAACATTAAAGTTTATTGTGACAATGTGAGTACCATCAACTTGACCAAAAATCCGGTACATCACTCTAGGACCAAGCACATTGAAGTGAAACATCACTTTATAAGAGATCATGTGGCAAGAGGGGATATTGAACTTAATTATGTAGAATCTAAGTCCAACCTTGCCGATATCTTCACCAAAGCTCTTCCCGAAACCGAATTTCATCATTAAGGAGAGAGCTTGGTATGTGCTTTGTAGAGTAAAATTCTAGGTTTGCATGATCCTATACTTATATAGTATCTTTATACCTTGATGCATCTCACAAAAGCCTTAAGAAACCTTGATTTTTGTATTGAGATACTTAGAAACATGTGAGATGATAGGGAAGGTGTACTTGGCTCATCATGCTTATTATGATGCATTACTATGAGCCAATAACACACCTAGAGACATGAATACCTTATGGACCAATCATTGGGAAGGCTTGTATTCAAGTAATGAATACATAGCTCTAAGAACATGGTTGTAAATTCCAAATACTATATATTTTAAACTATGTTCATCATATTTTGAAAAACAGTTTTCAAGTGGAACACAAAAGTGATACAAAGTGTGCAAAATCTTTAGAACTTTTGTTAGGTTCCAAGTTTGTATCAATATTGAAATCTGGAAAATATATATTTTTAAAACTATTTTTCCTTAATAAAGTATGATCTCAGAAATG
This sequence comes from Wurfbainia villosa, assembly GCA_025175895.1. Lineage (NCBI taxonomy): Eukaryota > Viridiplantae > Streptophyta > Magnoliopsida > Zingiberales > Zingiberaceae > Wurfbainia > Wurfbainia villosa. Next base: position 7,858,495 of record CM046005.1, read on the forward strand.
TGTACATAAAATTTCATGATTTTTTGAAGTTTCTAGAATTTCTAACGCATTTACGGTTAATAAAAGGTGAAATTTCGATTTCAGCGTAGCAATGATCGTCTAAACCATGATGATAATCGTATTTTCTGATAAAATGCTCCATTTTCTGATATTTAGTGTATCTTTGATATCCTAAAACTATAGTATGATAATATTGTGTATACACAAGTTTTAGGATCGCTTAATGCAAATTTTAGGGAAAGTTTCATATATTATATCTTTTTCATCCCCAAAATCCATTGTTGGTGCAAAGTTAGGACTTAATTTGTGATTTTTTTTATGCTTTGCTTCAAATATTGTTTACACATTATAAAGCATATCTTGGATTAAGGGGGAGCTTAATTTCAATCTTATACCTTAGTCCAAGATCCAACACATTAATTCTTTCATGTTTGAATCCTTCTCTTTTTGATGTATGTCAAAGGGGGAGAAGGAGTGTTTAAGTTATAATTCATATTGAAAATATGATTATGTGTGTATCTTTAAAGACCTAACTTAAATGATTGCCAAACATCAAAAAGGGGGAGATTGTTGGTGCAACAATGCTCCAAGCATTTATATATGTTTTGATGTTTGGATAATCATCTAAGTTAGGCAATGTTTTGTGATCTAATTACGAACATGTGTAAGTGACAGGAAAATCCAAGGATGAAGACTTGGTAAAAGAGAAGTCCAAGTATGATCTTGGCAAAGAAAGACCAAGGGATGGACTTGGCAGCATAAGACCAAGCTTGTAGTATTGGCAGCATAAAGTCCAAGTGAACCTTGGCAAAGGAAGACCAAGTATGATCTTGGCAAAGGAAGTCCAAGGAATGGACTTGGCAGCGTAAGACCAAGTTTGTATTCTTGGCAGCGTAAAGTCCAAGTGAACCTTGGCAGAGGAAGTCCAAAGTAAGATCTTGACAGCATAAGTCCAAGCTTGTAGTCTTGGCGGCGTAAAGTCCAAGCATTTGGCAACCCAAGACATAACGAAACCAAAGGAAGTTCTTGGAAGTAAAGCGCAAAGGATGAACAAGTCACGGACTCGGAGGGATCCTGGAGGCGCAAGGCTTAATGAGGAGCTAGAAGGTTGAGTCTAGGTCTAGGGTGTAAAATCAAGTGTGAATTACTCACACTTAATGAGTATCAGTCGACTGATATAATGTATCAGTCGACCGTCGTGCTTGACCGAGTCGAGTTGAAACCCGACCATCACGACTCGTTAGCGATGGCGATCGATCGATGTTACCATCGATCGCCAACAGGGCGATCGATTCAACGCAAAAACGAGCACGTAATATAGTCGACTCGATTGCGGCTCGCGATCACTGATCGATCGCTCCATCACCGATCGATGGAGGATCACGATCGATCACCGCCGTTGAAATTACGGCTACAAATCTCCATGGAGATCTCGGTTCAGAAGTCGTTGGCTTCGGCGACAGTCGACTGATGGTAAGCATCAGTCGACTGATCGAGGCCCAACGGGAAAAATAACCCCTCTTCTATAAAAAGGGGCCTTGGGGAGCTTGGTGGAGTTAGTGCTCTCATTCCTAACTACACCCTCGTGCTCACCAATCTTTCCCAAGTGTTTTAGCAATTCAAAACCTCCTCTTCTCTAGTTCTTAATCATCCATCATTGTAAAGAAGAGGAGAGCATTGTAAGAAAGGTTTCTCCACCTTGGTTCATCCAAAGGAGAATATAGTGAAGCTTGGCTAGGACTAATCCACCTTACGGATTGCCGTGGAGTAGGAGTGTCATCTCCGAACCACGTACATCGAGTGTTAGCATTGCTTTCATCGTTTTCTTACTTGTATTCTTATTCGTATTTGTATTGCTTCCGCTAACTTGCTTGTAGAAATGAAGAAAGGCTAATCACCCCCCCTCTAGCCGTTACAAAGATCCTAACAAATCTTACTCATGCAAATCCTCTCGTCTTCTATGCGCGGACACATAGACTTCGAAAGGTGTATCCCATGCCTGATGGGTAGGAAACCTTTCTTGGATTCCGACATGCTAAACCTCTTTAGCACTCGGTCTATATATGTAGACTGCGAAAGACCAAGCAATCGTTTCGATCTATCTCTATAGATCTTAATCCCGAGGATGTAGGTTGCTTCTCCCAGGTCTTTCATAGAGAATGTCTTGGATAACCAAATCTTAACTGACTGTAAGACTGAAACATCGTCTCCTATAAATAATATGTCATCGACATACAATACTAGGAACACGACTGCACTCCCACTAACCTTCTTGTACACACAAGGTTCGTCTGGATTTTGTGAGAAATCAAACTTTTTGATTGTCTCATCAAAATGGATATTCCAGCTCCTGGATGCTTGCTTCAATCCATATATGGACCGTCGCAATTTGTATACTTTGGTTTTATCAACCGATGTAAAACCCTCAGGTTGTATCATATACACGTCCTCGAGCAGATTTCCATTAAGGAAAGCTGTTTTCACATCAATCTGCCATATCTCATAATCATAATGAGCCGCTATGGCCAGGAGCATTCGAATGAATTTAAACATAGCTACTGGCGAATAGGTTTCGTCATAATCAACACCTTGTTTTTGACGATATCCTTTCGCCACTAATCTAGCCTTATAGGTAATCACATTACCATCCATGTCGGTTTTCTTCTTGAAAACCCACTTGCACCCTATAGGCTTGATGCCTTCAGGTGGGTCAACCAAGTTCCAAACTTGGTTTTCATACATGGAATCCATTTCCGACTTCATGGCATCAAGCCACTTATCCCTTTCTGAACTTGTCAGCACTTCTTCATAACTGGTAGGCTCCTCATCATCAATGAGTAACACGTCATTCAATTCACTTACGAGAAATCCATATCTCTCAGGAATATTGTGTGTTCTACCAGATCTATGAAGATGTGGTGTTTCAATAGGTCAAGCCTATTGCTCATCACTATGAGTTATCGACTGTTGTGCTTCACCAGGTATCTCATCAATGTCTATTTGAGTCTCTCGAGCCTCCTCAAGCTCGATGATACTCCCACTATTTTCTTGCAAGAGAAACTCTTTCTCTAGAAACACAACATGCCTTGAAACAAACACCTTTTGTTCCATAGGATGATAGAATTGGTAACCCCTTATTTCCTTAGGGTATCCAATAAATAGACATTTATCAGACTTAGCATGCAATTTGTCTGATACAGTCCGCTTCACATAAGCAGGACAACCCCATATCTTCAAGTAAGATACATGAGGTGTCTTACTATTCCATATCTCATATGGAGTAGTAGAGACTACCTTGGTTGGCATTCTGTTTAACAAGTAAATAGCTGTCTGAACTGCATAGCCCCAAAAGGACTTGGGAAGATTCGCATGATTCATCATTGACCTGACCATGTCCAATAAGGTCCGATTACGCCTCTCAGATACACCATTATGTTGTGATGTGTATGGCGGAGTCCATTGAGACAATATACCATTGTCTCTTAGATAATCAAGAAACTCTTGACTTAAGTATTCACCACCTCGATCCGATCGAAGTATTTTAATACTCTTGTCATGTTGTTTCTCTACTTTATTTCTGAATTCTTTTAACCTTTCAAAGGCTTCAGACTTGTGTTTCATCAAGAACACATACCCAAATCGTGAGTGATCATCGGTGAAGGTAATGAAGTAGCTATAGCCTCCTAAAGCTTGAGTTGACATAGGTCCACATACATCAGTATGTATTAGACCTAGTAACTCTCCCACTCGTTCACCTTTTTCGGTAAAAGGTAACTTAGTCATCTTGTCTTTTAAGCATGATTCGCATGTATCATATGAATCCAATTCAAACGATTCCAGAATTCCACATCGGTGTAATTCAGACATGTGTTTCTTGCTTACATGGCCAAGACGACAATGCCACATGTAGGAGTCTAATTGATTATCCTTTCGAGCACGCTTGTTGCTCGCTTCGATATTGAAAATGTCACTGGATACGTCCAACGTATAAATGCCATTGCTCAAAGTTCCAGTTCCATAAAGTACTCCATTCAAAGTTATGTAACAATAATTGTTACTAAAAGTCAAATGGTACTCATTTCTATTTAAACAAGAAAAAGAAATGATGTTCTTTATCAACGAAGGAACATAAAAGCAATTGTCCAGTTCTAAGACAAGTCCTGCAGGGAGTTTCAACAAATACGTTCCGATGGTGAGTGCAACAACCTTTGCTCCATTCCCAACACGTAAATTTGACTCTCCCTTGACGAGTCTTCTTTTATTCCTTAGCCCATGTATATCATTACATATATGTGAGCCACACCCAGTATCCAATACCCAAGTGTCTAAGGAAATAGAATGACAATCAATAACGAAGATATCTGAAGAAGATGGGGCATCCGATGCCTTATTCTTCTTCACGAACTCAAGATAAATCTTGCAATTTCTTCGCCAATGGCCCTCCTTGCCATAATGATGGCAAGTGTCCTTTTGAGCTGGTTCTGCCTTTTTAGTCTTTTTCTTCCCCTTCTGCTATTCCTTTGACTTCCTCTTAGAATCTTTCTTCGAGGAATCAACTTACAAAGATCGCCCCGCCATGCTTCATGTAAGACTCCATACTTTCAAAGATGTTGAGCAATACCACAAATGAATCTTCTTGCATCTCAGAGATGAAGAGAAGCTTGGAGACTTCGAACCTTTTGAATCTCACTTGCTCATCAACCAACTCATAAAGATGAAAGACTATTGTATGAGCATCCATATGCTCATGCTGCTTCCGTAGCTCAGGTACCATCGTGGCTAGCATGATGCAACTCGCAATTTCAGAATCAGTCACATGTTTCTGATAGGCCAACAATTGGTCCAGAGTTGCATTGTCACTACGACGGGCGGGAAGAGGCACTTCGAGGACATTTGCAAGCTTTTCAATATTGAGAATAATTTTCAAGTTTCTAAGCTAGTCCAAGAAGTTCGACCCAGTCAATTTATTCGAATCCAAAATGGAACACAAATTCAAAGACATCATGATCAATCTTAGAAATACAAAATGAGCATATATGATAAAATGATTTTAAAATGCATCAACATACATTTATAAATCCCATTCATTTTTCAAATTTCAAAAAACCCCAAAATCACTTCGGGAGATCGTAGGTCCATCTCTGAATGGGCTGATATCCATCATAGATATGAACAACCTTGGAGAGAGTCCAACAAGCCATTCATAACTACGATGGTAGGTATCAACTATACCGATTGCATATCACGTATATACAACTATCACAATGTGCTATGAACTAATTGAATGTTCACACATACATCGGGTTGTTAACACATTAACAAGTATGCATCATATGCATAGCACCCAACTTCACCTCCCTTTACATCGACCTTGGAGAGAGTCCAACAAGCCGATGCTCCAGGTTAAAGCCAACCCATTAATCTGTTGGATCGAGAAGCGTCGCTAGAGGGGGGGTGAATAGCGATCGTAAATCTTTTCGATGTTTCGTTCGAGTAGACAATTAAACGAGTAAGAGCAGCGGAAAATAAAGGAACACGTTTATTTTTACTTGGTTCATAACCCAGCGGTTGCTACTCCAAGGCTCTATCGGTCCTAGACCGCGTACGGAGGGCAAAGCACTATAACGTCTCCTCCTCGTTGGAGGTAGGAGACAACGATCACAAAAATCGAATGTACGAGGATGAGGCAACAAGCCTACCTCACCTCGTTACGATTAAAATAAAGAATACAATAAAAATAATTGCCGCTGTAAGGAGATTTGAACTTGTCGTCGCGTCGACGTTATGACGGCGTTGGAGCGTTGGCATTGTAGGAGCACTTGATGAATAAACTTGATGATGCTTGGAGTTGGAATCCTCCCCTCCTTTTATAGATTTTAGCCTCTGAATATGTCTCCTCTTTTTTCGGAACAGATCACGAAGTTGTCCAAATTTTATCGCGAAGTGGCCACATCAAACCTTATCCGTTTTGACCTAGCGCAAAGGCTGATTCGTCGCCATCAGTCGACTGATGCCTCCCATTAGTCGAATGATGAGCATCAGTTGACTGCTTGATGTCCAGCAGTTGACTACCAGCCTGGACACTTCCCTGCAGTAAGAGGTTAGCTCGGAAAATGATAAATGTGACGGTTTCTGACCGTCCGATCTCGACCTAGACCTTCCACGGGAAGTCTTAATCGGATCACCGCCTACGGTCGTCCCCGTAAAGAGGACACGACCTTACAATCTCTCACTCACACGAGCTTACCTCGATAGTAGCTCTTGCTTCCGGCCTTCCACTCGATTCCTTCGGCTCCCTCCGAAGTCACTCAAGTGTCGCCCGACCACCGCGGCTTCCTCCGGGTGTCGCTAGCCTTCAGCTCCAGCTTTAGCACTTTTCTACACACTTGATTTATCTCGTGAGATAACGATGTAAACTTAACTTTGTGTCTTTGCCATAATTAAAACATAGGTTCGATTATCTAGTGCTCCTGCACCAACAATCTCTCCCTTTTTGATCTATGGCAAACCAACACAAAGTTAAGGAAAATTAAAGCATAAAACAGGTATAGTAGAAGATGAATGTGAAGATGAATATCATTTCCAAAAACTCCCCCTCAACCAAAACTCCCCCTTAACCCTAGGTGAGTTTTGAAAGAGATAATTTAATTTTCAAAATTAAATTTTATGTTACTCCCCCTTAACTCTCCCCCTTAACTTTCGCTCTTCTCCCCCTTTTTCCATAAATCAAAAATTTTTTGGGGTTTTTGTATAAAATAGGGTTTTTAAAAAACAATGTCATATATGCATGCATCTAGATAAATCAAATATGAGTCCAAGCATGCGTCTAGCAGTAGTTAGATAGATTGGTTCGAGGTGTGTCCCTCTGCACCAATAATCTAAAGGTTTATAATATAACCCTTAAGGTTAGTTTTCTCTCCCCCTTAGTCAAATATATGAAGTATAAGAGATGTAGGGGGCGCTAAACTTTGGCCTAAGAGTTGTTAAGTACAACAGTTGAGAAAAAGAGAAGTATCTTGAAGAGATTGTTTTAAGTATATTTCAATTATCCTTAACATCTCACCCATTCTATGTGTCTCATAATTTGTTCACCTTATATGTTTTGTAAGATGATTTTAAATCGATTAAAGATAGTCAACCTTGGGTTAGATTCAGATTTAACCTTTAGATCGTTAAGTAACTTTTTGAGAAACTGGCTTCCAGGTCGTGGCGAGACACAGGGGCCTTCTTTGATCGGAACAACGACCACTTCCTTAGACAAAGCCAAATTCAAGAAAATATCACTTAAGTCACTTAGGGTTACTTCCTTGTCTAACTAGTTTAGGATACGGCGAGGTAGCTTCAGCTAGTTCCACTCGGTCAAGTGCACCAAGCTAGATACGACTTATCTAGCTCGAATACACGAGACTTTGTTTCCCTAACGTACTATCATCTCGCCGCGTCCTGATACTATGTTGTCAAGAGTTGACTAACTATTTTTCCTATCTAGCCATTCTATAAATTAAGGTAAGATATTCAATGGTTTTGCTAAGTAAGCGGGTATACTATTTTAGTGTTAGCTCCACCTGGACCATTGAACCAATATGGTCTATTCAAATAATGAACTTGATCCCGAGGAATCCAAAACTTATTAGTCCTTATATTTGAATTCAATAAAACCTTTGGGACCCATGCTTGGACTCTTTGATGACTACGATTTACGATAGACATATAAGACCTATTCGTAGTCTTTGACTTAAATCCGATTCTGGCTTTGTTGTACACGGCTCTTTGGGTTCCAAGTAGTCGATTAAGGTTCTTAGATTCCAATGTGAACCTTTCCAACCTAGCCTCAACCTCTTGAACTTGGTCTTTCAAGAGAGAATTCTCCTCCTCAAGTTTTTCAATTTGGGTTGAGTTTTCCTCTTGAACTTGACTAGTTGAAGAGGTTAGAGTAGCCTCTTGCTTGAGGGTTTCAACCTCTTCAAGTAACGACTCAACCCTAGACTCGAACTTAGTTAATTTCCTATTAAGCATTTTAATTGTATTGTAAAGCGTATGAATTAGTGAGCGGCTAACATTAATTTTCTCTTTTGGTCCGGCTTTGAGTTGCTTCTCGAAGTAGTCCTCGAGTTCGGAGTCGGTGTTATAGTTGGACTCGACTTCGGATTCTGACTCAGACTCCTCCGGTCTTGCCATGTAAGCTATGTCTTCTTTGTTGTCCCAAGTTGCATGAAAAGCTTTCCTTGCTCCCTTTTTCTTTTGGTTCTCATACTTCAATTTCCTTCTTTCTTTTCGAACTATTCTCCGCACAACGTTCACTATTGCTTCCACCTCTTCTGATTCGGACTCTGATTCGTCTTCGGGTTCGAGTTCATCTACTTGCCTAGTAGGTGGCTTGCTTCTTTGTCCTGCAAGTAGAGCAATACCTCTCTCGGCCCGGACCACGTTAGTTTTCTCGTGAAGTTCAAACTCGGAAAATAATTCGTCTAACCTAAGCTTTGAAAGTTCCTTAGAGACCTTGTAGACATCGACAATGGATGCCCACAAGGTAGTCCTAGGGAAAGCATTTAAAGCGTACCTTATAAGGTCCCGGTTCTCTACGGCTTTCCCGATCGAGTGAAGACCATTGACGATGTCTTGGATCCGCACATGTAATTGGGTGGCAGTCTCGCGATCCTGCATCTTTAGATTGTACAGTTTATTTAAAAGTAAATCTCTTTTACATACCTTAGCATCGGGCGTCCCTTCGTGTAGATCAATCAATTTGTTCCAGAGGTCTTTGGCGCTAATGAATGGACCGATGCGGTTGAGCTCCTCCTTGGACAAGCCACATTGTAATATTTGAGTTGCTCTTGCATCGGCTTCGATTTGCCTCTTGGTTGTATTTGTTCACTTATTGAAATCCAAGGGCTCTCCTTGATCATTGGTGGGTAGAGCAAAGCCAGTTTGGATTATTATCCAAGTCTCGACTTGTGTTTTCAAGAAATACTCCATCCGACCTTTCTAATAACGGAAATCATTTCCGTTAAAGAATGGAGGTCGGGTGGTGCTATACCCCTCAATATGAGCCATTAAGTCTCTTGCAAAAACACGAATAAAAACCAAAGAGAATTCCAAGACTTGGTCTTGGATTAGTAGTGCGGTAAATAATAGGAAATAAAAAGAAATAAATAAGAAGAATAAGAAACTAACAAAAACTAGAAACTTACGACCTTCGGTGTCCCCGAAAGGCTACTGAACGTTGGATTTTGGGGCTGGAAAAAGCTTGTTACGAGGGTAAACCCTCTTAAGAAATGTAGATCTCTCAGAGGGCTTCGATTTGGTAGGTAGATCGTTATGTGAGTCCACTTGTGCGAAAAGTTATGGCCGTTTTACCGTCGGCTACTCCAAGGGAGAATACTTGCAAGCACACAACCAAAAGAAACGTACCAAGACTTCGTCTTGGATTAGTAGTGCGGGAGGAATAAAAACCTAAGAAAGATACGAATCAAAAAATACGAAAAGAAAACCAAAACGTGCTAGATTGGTGGTTTCACCAAATCTTAGCGCCCCCGCTCTGATACCAATTGTTGGATCGAGAAGCGTCGCTAGAGGGGGGGGTGAATAGCGATCGTAAATCTTTTCGACGTTTCGTTTGAGTAGACAATTAAACGAGCAAGAGCAGCGGAAAATAAAGGAACACGTTTATTTTTACTTGGTTCACAAACCAGCGGTTGCTACTCCAAGGCCCTATCGGTCCTAGACCGCGTACGGAGGGCAAAGCACTATAACGTCTCCTCCTCGTTGGAGGTAGGAGACAACGATCACAAAAACCGAATGTACGAGGATGAGGCAACAAGCCTACCTCACCTCATTACGATTAAAATAAAGAATACAATAAAAATAATTACTTGCTACGTGAAGGAGATTTGAACTTGTCGTCGCGTCGGCGTTATGACGGCGTTGGAGCATTGGCGTTGTAGGAGCACTTGATGAATAAACTTGATGATGCTTGGAGTTGGAATCCTCCCCTCCTTTTATAGATTTGGCCTATGAATATGTCTCCTCTTTTTTCGGAACAGATCACGAAGTTGTCCAAATTTTATCGCGAAGTGGCCGCGTCAAACCTTATCCATTTTGACCTAGCGCAAAGGCTGATTCGTCGCCATCAGTCGACTGATGACTCCCATCAGTCGACTGATGAGCATCAGTCGACTGTTTGATGTCCAGCAGTCGACTGCCAGCCTGGCCACTTCCCTGCAGTAAGAGGTTAGCTCGGAAAAAGATAAATGCGACGGTTTCTAACAGTCCAATCTCGACCTAGACCTTCCACGGGAAGTCTTAATCGGATCGCCGCCTACGGTCGTCCCCGTAAAGAGGACACGACCTTACAATATCTCACTCACACGAGCTTACCTCGATAGTAGCTCTCGCTTCCGGCCTTCCACTCGATTCCTTCGGCTCCCTCCGAAGTCACTCGAGTGTCGCCCGACCACCGCGGCTTCCTCCGGGTGTCGCTAGCCTTCAGCTCCAGCTTTAGCACTTTTCTGCACACTTGATTTATCTCGTGAGATAACGATGTAAACTTAACTTTGTATCTTTGCCATAATCAAAACATAGGTTCGATTATCTAGTGCCCCTGCACAAACATAATCGAGAAATAGTTTTAATATGGTTAGAGTGTATTCAACCAATTAGCCCGGCTTGGAGAGAGTCCAACAACCAAAGCTAACGATTGACCTCTGACTCTTACCATATTAGTATTAAACTATTCCATGGTTTGAACACGTTATGGTTCGAGCCGGACTTGGAGAGAGTCCAACAACCCGAACAAGAAACGGAACTCTGGTTCTAACCATATTAATGGAAGGTGCAGGCTTTAATATTGAGTTAGGGTTTTTATGTCTCATCCTCTTTGTATGCAAATAACTATTATCTACATGGCATGACATACATGACATACATCTACATGTCACGACACGCATGACATAATGATATGCATCTAATGCAATTACATGACATACAATTATGTCATGTACAAAATTTCCTTATATGTCATAACTATTTATGGAAATAAAATATGTTTAAGATTTGATTCTCCAAATCAAATCATGATTAAATTAGAAACAAATTTTCAAATCTAATCACATATTTTATTTGTGGAAATAGTTGATTAAGGAAAGTCAATTTAGGAAACCAATTTCCTAAATCATCAAAACTACTTATGGAAATAAAATATTTAAAGATTTGATTTCCCAAATCAAATCATGATTAAATTAGGAAACAAATTTCCAAAATCTAATCAGATATTTTATTTATGGAAAAATATCAATTTCCATAAATACTTCCAACTTTCCAAAAGTAGAAGATTTCCATAAATACTTCTAGACTTTCCAAAATTGAAAAATTTCCATAAATACTTCTAACTTTTCAAAAGTAGAAAATTTCCAGAAATATCATTATGACTATCGCAAAATAATTTTACGATTATGTCGAAACACAACCTGGGCTCTGATACCACTATTGGGTTTCCGGCACCGCGGCGAGTGTGTGTTCGAACATGTTTCGTAAACATGTGCACAGCGTAAGAAATAAAATAATAAATCTAATTTATTACAACACACACATCACACGCATGCATAGTACAACATGTGTAGACATAACCGTAAATTCAAATTTTTGTAATAAAAGAAAATTTACACTACGTATACCTAACCTATCACGTGTAGCGGGAAAGACATCAATCGGAACGATTCTCGCTAGAATCGTCTCTATCCGTATCCACGCCGAGTATCTTCGGGATGACTTCACTAAGTCACGAGCCTCGTCTTCGTACGGGTTACTAGCCTCGTGTTCAAGATGATGTGATCGAGAGAAGATCACGATCCGAATCAAAATTCGGATCCAAAAATGAGTCCTCAAAAACTCGCTTCTCCGGAGAGGTATTCGTCAATCGTTTGACGAATACTTCGTCCTCCACCTATGAGGATTACCGGAGATCGAATCCCCGGTAAGTCTACCTCTGTCGGAGCTCCAAACGTCGTCCAAACGACGCTCCGACGAGAAGGAAACAAGCTGTCCAGAAAACTGGACAGCTTTGGTGGAGGAATAAGGGCCGACCAAAAGGGAAGGTTGAAGCTCACCTTATTGCCGAACCCAAGGGAGATCACCGGAGCTCCTCCGGCAGCAGCTCGATGCCGGAAAGAGGGAAGGTCAGCACCTTCTGGATGCCGGCAAGGGAGCTAGGTGGTGGGCGGCGGCAAGGGGGGCTGTTGGCGCCGACTTCACCAAGGAGAGGAGGGGGCGGCAACTTTAGGTTAAGGGAATTTGGATTAGGGCTTAACAAAACTCTTAAGCCCTATTTTATAGAGAACAAATTCTATTAATGGTTATCGGATCATAACCAAAGGCCCGTTAACCTGCTCCATTAATTTAAGTTAAAATAAACCAAACCATGATGGTTTATTTTAAGTTAAAACGAACCGAACCAACTTTGGTTCATTCATTTAAAACAAACCAAACCCTTTGGTTTATTCTCCTCCATTGGATTGGAACCAAACCAATTTTGGTCATCCATTATGTCTTCATAAGACACGACCCATCCACGCTTCCATTGTGACTGGAACGATTTCATGCTCGCTTCTTGTTTGGTCCAACCAAACCTAGTTTCTCTCAGTCTGAGAATCTCATTCTCAAGCTCGTTTTAAATCCTTCGGATTACGCTCGTTGTGCGTGTGACCAAATAGGTTCTCGATTTATGTTGGCCGTCTATAATTAACCATTAATTATAGAATGATCATGAGTGGCACCTAGTAGTACATCATGATCTCCAATTAACCGAAAAGATCAACGGTTGATCCAGAACTATTTCTGAAACCCTTCAGCAGCTCCAATGAATCGTGCCCCATTCCCTTCACTCATCTTATACCCACTTGGTTCAGGGCATGGTCTATAGTGTCAGTCCCCACTAGGCTGACTACGTCACACCTAGCCCAAGTATCATTTCCTCGTCCTACGGATTCTAGTTACTGCACATGTATCGAAGAGTACCTTACTCTAAACATGTAATGCTTTGGCCAAAGACTTTAGTAACAATCCAACGAGAGGCCATGAATATACATCTCCTCGCAAGGAGTGGTGAATCCTTTATAGGCTATTCAAACACCTTCGATCACTTCGACTTATACCCAATCATCCCGGGTCCACATCTCCTCAAAGATGTTTGCTTAAGATGTCAAAGCATAAGTCTTCATAATGAAGATGACTTGAATACCGCAAGTCAAAGGAACATCGCACTTAAGCTACAGTAAGAACTTCATTGACATATCTATATATGCAGAGAACCATATGAAGTCTTATGGCTGGTCACTCCAATGAACTAGTTACCATAACTAGCATCCACGATTAACTCCGGACATCACAATGTCTCCAACCAGTGAGAATCAGCTGCTTGGATACACCAAGGAGTATACCTCGTGCTAGTCTCGACAGAATCAATGGTGTCCAAATCCATCAATTCATCGACTAGGGATAATTCCGATACATCACAATTACACATGTAGAGATACTCACAAGTTGTGATCCAATCACAAATTCTCTCATGCTGTGAATCGTATCGTGGACATTCAGTAAATGAGTTTAAGATCCAATCAAATACATGAAAATATGTATACTCAAATAGTGAATCTTCATTTATTATATAAATGGTTCAAACATAAGGCGATTGCCTTAGGACATCTCTCATATATCACTAACAAACTCCCACTTGGCCTAATGTCAATCGCTACGGTATCCAATACCATAAGCTCTAACATGACCCTCAAACTTACTTTGAGGTAATGCCTTAGTCAAAGGATCCGCTAAGTTCCTTTCAGTGGGGATTTTTTCGATTTGTATTTCCTTCCTACTGATGATCTCTCTGATAAGATGATAGCGGCGAAGTACGTGTTTGGATCATTAATGAGACCACATCAAGTTCAGAGATGAACTTCTTGATCCAAACCGCTTCCTTTGCTGCTTCCAAAGCTGCAATGTATTCTGCCTTGGTGGCAGAATCCGCTATAGTGTCAAGCTTGGAACCTTTCCAACTTATTGCACCTCCATTCTAGGTGAATACATACCCAGACTGAGACATGGAATCATCCTTGTCTGTCTGGAGCTGACATCCGTATACCCACGTATCACCATGTACCCTTCTCCATATATTAGGAATGCATCCTTAGTTCTTCTCAAGCACTTAAGGATCATCTTAACAGCCACCCAATGATCGATTCCTGAATCAGACTAGTATCTACTCCTGACACTCAGAGCATACGATACATCGGGCCTCGTACATAGCATAGCATACATGATAGATCCTATTGCGGATGCATAGGGAATCTTACTCATGCAAATCCTCTCGTCTTCTGTGCGCGGACACATAGACTTCGAAAGGTGTATCCCATGCCTGATGGGTAGGAAACCTTTCTTGGATTCCGACATGCTAAACCTCTTTAGCACTCGGTCTATATATATTGACTGTGAAAGACCAAGCAACCATTTCGATCTATCTCTATAGATCTTAATCCCGAGGATGTAGGTTGCTTCTCCCAGGTCTTTCATAGAGAATGTCTTGGATAATCAAATCTTAACTGACTGTAAGACTGAAACATCGTCTCCTATAAATAATATGTCATCGACATACAATACTAGGAACACGACTGCACTCCTACTAACCTTCTTGTACACACAAGGTTCGTCTGGATTTTGTGAGAAATCAAACTTTTTGATTGTCTCATCAAAACGAATATTCCAGCTCCTGGATGCTTGCTTCAATCCATATATGGACCGTCCCAATTTGCATACCTTGGTTTTATCAACCGATGTGAAACCCTCAGGTTGTATCATATACACGTCCTCGAGCAGATTTCCATTAAGGAAAGCTGTTTTCACATCAATCTGTCATATCTCATAATCATAATGAGCCGCTATGGCCAAGAGCATCCGAATGGATTTAAACATAGCTACTGGCGAATAGGTTTCATCATAATCAACACCTTATTTTTGACGATATCCTTTCGCCACTAATCTAGCCTTATAGGTAATTACATTACCATCCATGTCGGTTTTCTTCTTGAAAACCCACTTGCACCCTATAGGCTTGATGCCTTCAGGAGGGTCAACCAAGTTCCAAACTTGGTTTTCATACATGGAATCCATTTCCAACTTCATGACATCAAGCCACTTATCCCTTTCTGAACTTGTCAGCACTTCTTCATAACTGGTAGGCTCCTCATCATCAATGAGTAACACGTCGTTCGATTCACTTACGAGAAATCCATATCTCTCAGGAATGTTGCGTGTTCTACCAGATCTACGAAGATGTGGTGTTTCAATAGGTTCAGTCGATTGCTCATCACTATGAGTTATCGACTGTTGTGCTTCACCAGGTATCTCATCAATGTCTATTTGAGTCTCTCGAGCCTCCTCAAGCTCGATGATACTCCCACTATTTTCTTGCAAGAGAAACTCTTTCTCTAGAAACACAGCATGCCTTGAAACAAACACCTTTTGTTCCACAGGATGATAGAATTGGTAACCCCTTGTTTCCTTAGGATATCCAATAAATAGACATTTATCGGACTTAGCATCCAATTTGTCTGATACAATCCACTTCACATAAGCAGGACAACCCCATATCTTCAAGTAAGATACATGAGGTGTCTTACTATTCCATATCTCATATGGAGTAGTAGAGACTACTTTGGTTGACATTCTGTTTAACAAGTAAACAGTTGTCTGAAGTGCATAGCCCCAAAAGGACTTGGGAAGATTCGCATGATTCATCATTGACTTGACCATGTCCAACAAGGTCTGGTTACGCCTCTCAGATACACCATTATGCTGTGGTGTGTATGGCGGAGTCCATTGAGACAATATACCATTGTCTCTTAGATAATCAAGAAACTCTTGACTTAAGTATTCACCACCTCGATCCGATCGAAGTATTTTAATACTCTTGTCATGTTGTTTCTCTACTTCATTTCTGAATTCTTTTAACCTTTCAAAGGCTTCAGACTTGTGTTTCATCAAGAACACATACCCAAACCGTGAGTGATCATCGGTGAAGGTAATGAAGTAGCTATAGCCTCCTAAAGCTTGAGTTGACATATGTCCACATACATCAGTATGTATTAGACCTAGTAACTTTCCCACTCGTTCACCTTTTTCGGTAAAAGGTAACTTAGTCATCTTGCCTTTTAAGCATGAATCGCATGTATCATATGAATCCAATTCAAACGATTCCAGAATTCCACATCGGTGTAATTCAGACATGCGTTTCTTGCTTACATGGACAAGACGACAATGCCACATGTAGGAGTCTAATTGATTATCCTTTCGAGCATGCTTGTTGCTCGCTTCGATATTGAAAATGTCATTGGATACGTCCAACGTATAAATGCCATTGCTCAAAGTTCCAGTTCCATAAAGTACTCCATTCAAAGTTATGTAACAACAATTGTTACTAAAAGTCAAATGGTACTCATTTATATTTAAACAAGAAAAAGAAATGATGTTCTTTATCAACGAAGGAACATAAAAGCAATTGTCCAGTTCTAAGACAAGTCCTGCAGGGAGTTTCAACAAATACGTTCCGATGGCGAGTGCAGCAACCTTTGCTCCATTCCAACATGTAAATTTGACTCTCCCTTGACGAGTCTTCTTCTATTCCTTAGCCCATGTATGTCATTACATATATGTGAGCCACACCCAGTATCCAATACCCAAGTGTCTAAGGAAATAGAATGACAATCAATAACGAAGATATCTGAAGAAGATGGGGTATCTGATGCCTTATTCTTCTTCACGAACTCAAGATAAATCTTGCAATTTCTTCGCCAATGGACCTCCTTGCTATAATGATGGCAAGTGTCATTTTGAGCTGGTTCTGCCTTTTTAGCCTTTTTCTTCCCCTTCTGCTATTCCTTTGACTTCCTCTTAGAATCTTTCTTCGAGAAATCAACTTACAGCACCGTCCCCTGCTCATGCTTCACAGAAGACTCCACAGTCTTCAGCATATTGAGCAGTACCACAAATGAACCTTCTTGCATCTCAGAGATGAAGAGGAGCTCAGAGACTTCGAACCTTTTGAACCTCACTTGCTCATCAACCAACTCATAAAGATGAAAGACTATTGTATGAGCATCCATATGCTCATGCTGCTTTCGCAGCTCAGGTACCATCGTGGCTAGCATGATGCAACTCGCCATTTTAGAATCAGTCACATGTTTCTGATAGGCCAACAATTAGTCCAGAGTTGCATTGTCACTACGACAGGCGGGAAGAGGCACTTCGAGGACATTTGCAAGCTTTTCAATATTGAGAACAATTCTCAAGTTTCTAAGCTAGTCCAAGAAGTTCGACCCAGTCAATTTATTCGAATCCAAAATGGAACGCAAATTCAAAGACATCATCATGATCAATCTTAGAAATACAAAACGAGCATATATGAGAAAATGATTTTAAAATGCATCAACTTACATTTATAAATCCCATTCATTTTTTGAATTTCAAAAAACCCCAAAATCACTTCGGGAGATCGTAGGTCTATCTCCGAATGGGATGATATCCATCATAGATATGAACAACCTTGGAGAGAGTCCAACAAGCCATTCATAACTACGATGGTAGGTATCAACTATACCGATTGCATATCACATATATGCAACTATCACAATGTGCTATCAACTAATTGAATGTTCACACATACATCGGGTTGTTAACACATTAACAAGTATGCATCATATGCATAGCACCCAACTTCACCTCCCTTTACATCGACCTTGGAGAGAGTCCAACAAGCCGATGCTCCAGGTTAAAGCCAACCCATTAATCGAGAAATAGTTTTAATATGGTTAGAGTGCATTCAACCAATTAGCTCGGCTTGGAGAGAGTCCAACATTCAAAGCTAACGATTGACCTCTGACTCTTACCATATTAGTATTAAACTATTCCATGGTTTGAACACGTTCGGGTTCGAGCCGGACTTGGAGAGAGTCCAACAACCCGAACAAGAAACGAAACTCTGGTTCTAACCATATTAATGGAAGGTGTAGGCTTTAATATTGAGTTAGGGTTTTTATGTCTCATCCTCTTTGCATGCAAATAACTATTATCTACATGGCATGGCATACATGACATACATCTACATGTCACGACACGCATGGCATAATGATATGCATCTAATGCAATTACATGACATACAATTATGTCATGTACAAAATTTCCTTATATGTCATAACTATTTATGGAAATAAAATATGTTTAAGATTTGATTCTCCAAATCAAATCATGATTAAATTAGGAAACAAATTTCCAAATCTAATCACATATTTTATTTGTGGAAATAGTTGATTAAGGAAAGTTAATTTAGGAAACCAATTTCCTAAATCATCAAAACTACTTATGGAAATAAAATATTTAAAGATTTGATTTCCCAAATCAAATCATGATTAAATTAGGAAACAAATTTCCAAAATCTAATCAGATATTTTATTTATGGAAAAATATAAATTTCCATAAATACTTCCAACTTTCCAAAAGTAGAAGATTTCCATAAATACTTCTAAACTTTCCAAAATTGAAAAATTTCCATAAATACTTCTAACTTTCCAAAAGTAGAAAATTTCCAGAAATATCATTATGACTATCGCAAAACAATTTTATGATTATGTCGAAACACAACCTGGGCTCTGATACCACTGTTGGGTTTCCGGCACCGCGGTGAGTGTGTGTTCGAACATGTTTCGTAAACATGTGCACATCGGAAGGAATAAAATAATAAATCTAATTTATTACAACACGCACATCACACGCATGCATAGTACAACATGTGTAGACATAACCGTAAATTCAAATTTTTGTAATAAAAGGAAATTTACACTACGTATACCTGACGTATCACGTGTAGCGGGAAAGACATCAATCAGAACGATTCTCGCTAGAATCGTCTCTATCTGTATCCACACCGAGTATCTTCGGGATGACTTCACTAAGTCACGAGCCTCGTCTTCGTATGGGTTACTAGCCTCGTGTTGAAGACGATGTGATCGAGAGAAGATCACGTTCCGAATCAAAATTCGGATCCAAAAATGAGTCCTCAAAAACTCGCTTCTCCGGAGAGGTATTCGTCAACCGTTTGACGAATACTTCATCCTCCACCTATGAGGATTACCGGAGATTGAATCCCCGGCAAGTCTACCGCTGTCAGAGCTCCAAACGTCGTCCAAATGACGCTCCGACGAGAAGGAAACAAGCTGTCCAAAAAACTGGACAGCTTTGGTGGAGGAATAAGGGCCGGCCAAAAGGGAAGGTTGAAGCTCACCTTATTGCCAAACCCAAGGGAGATCACCGGAGCTCCTCCGGCAGCAGCTCGACGCCGGCAAGAGGGAAGGTCAGCACCTTCTAGACGCCGGCAAGGGAGCTAGGTGGTGGGCGGCGGCAAGGGGGGCTGTTGGCGCCGACTTCACCAAGGAGAGGAGGGGGCGACAACTTTAGGTTAAGGGAATTTGGATTAGGGCTTAACAAAACCCTTAAGCCCTATTTTATAGAGAACAAATTTTCTTAATGGTTATCGTATCATAACCAAAGGCCCGTTAACCCGCTCCATTAATTTAAGTTAAAATAAACCAAACCATGATGGTTTATTTTAAGTTAAAACGAACCGAACCAACTTTGGTTCATTCGTTTAAAACAAACCAAACCCTTTGGTTTATTCTCCTCCATTGGATTAGAACCAAACCAATTTGGTTCATCCATTATGTCTTCATAAGACACGGCCCATCCACGCTTCCATTGCGACTGAAACGATTTCATGCTCGCTTTATGTTTGGTCCAACCAAACCTAGTTTCTCCCGAGAATCTCATTCTCAAGCTCGCTTTAAATCCTTCGGATTACGCTCAGGCGCGGTGACCAAATAGGTTCTCGCTTATGTTGGCCGCCTATAATTAACCATTAATTATAGAACGATCATGAGTGGCACCTAGTAGTACATCATGATCCCCAATTAACCAAAAGATCAACTGATCCGTAACTATTTCTCAAACCCTTCAAGAAATAATGAATCGTGCCCCATTCCCTTCACTCATCTTATACCCACTTGGTTCAGGACATGGTCTATAGTGTCAGTCCCCACTAGGCTGACTACGTCACACCTAGCCCAAGTATCATTTCCTCATCCTACGGATTCTAGTTACTGCACATGTATCGAAGAGTACCTTACTCTAAACATGTAATGCTTTGGCCAAAGACTTTAGTAACAATCCGACGAGAGGCCATGGGTATACATCTCCTCGCAAGGAGTGGTGAATCCTTTATAGGCTATTCAAACACCTTCGATCACTTCGACTTATACCCAATCATCCCGGGTCCACATCTCCTCAGAGATGCTTGCTTAAGATGTCAAAGCATAAGTCTTTATGATCAAGATGACTTGAATACCGCAAGTCAAAGGAACATCGCACTTAAGCTACAGTAAGAACTTCATTGACATATCTATATATGTAGAGAACCATATGAAGTCTTACGGTTGGTCACTCCAATGAACTAGTTACCATAACTAGCATCCACGATTAACTCCGGACATCACAATGTCTCCAGCCAGTGAGAATCAGCTGCTTGGATATACCAAGGAGTATACCTCGTGCTAGTCTCGACAGAATCAATGGTGTCCAAATCCATCAATTCATCGACTAGGGATAATTCCGATACATCACAATTACACATGTAGAGATACTCACAAGTTGTGATCCAATCATAAATTCTCTCATGCTGTGAATCGTATCATGGACATTCAGTAAATGAGTTTAAGATCCAATCAAATACATGAAAACATGTATACTCAAATAGTGAATCTTCATTTATCATATAAATGGTTCAAACATAAGGCGATTGCCTTAGGACATCTCTCATATATCACTAACAGATAGCCGAAAAGGGGAAGAAGAAGAAGAAGGAGACACCACCTTCCTCCTTCGATGAAGCATCCTCCTCATCCTCCATGAATAGTAATGAAGATGCTTATATGGTAAGGAAGGTAAGACGTGCTTTAAGAAATTTAAAATTTAACAAATTTTATGATAGGAGAAGGCACAAGAGGAAGTTCATTTTCTATAATTGCCAACAAGAGGGACACATGATGGATGATTGTCCCCTCTTGAACAAGAGCAAAGAAGAAAATAGAAGAAAAGAAGAAAAGAAGAAAGGGAGCAAGAAAAAGGAAGAAGAGAAGAAGGCCAAGGAAAAGGGAAAGGCCAAAGCACTCAAAGCAAGGACATGGGATGATCCTTCATCATCATCATCGGAGGAAGAAAATGCCTTTGTCACAAATCTAGCTCTAATGGAAATAGAAGATGTGGACACCACTTCCTCCGAAAAAGAAGAAACAAGCTCAAGTGAAGGGGGAGACTCATCATCATCCTCATCATCTGAAGAAGAAGACATGATAACTATGGTAAAACACCTTCCCACTCAAGAAGTAGTTGCCATGATTTCTAGCCTTACTAAGGACTTGTTTAGGGCTAAGAAAAAGAATAAGTACATGCTTGATCAAATTAAGGCCTTAGAAGAAAAATTAGAAAAAGCATGTTTAAATATTAATGATAATGTTTCTTCTAGTATCAATGATGCATGCTCACATGATGATTACATGCCTTTGAATGTTAATGATGCATGCATTGAGGAAAATAGGGCTTTAAGGGAAAAGGTAGATCACCTAACTAAGGCCCTAGAAAAATTCACAATAGACTCCAACACATTGAACATGATAATTGGGGGTCAAAGGGCAAGCTTCAATAGAAAAGGCCTAGGATATAAGGGAAATAAAAATGAAAAGGCCTATCATTGTTTAATTGCTAGGGGTCAAGCCAAGAACAAAACAATAGCTAGAAAATGGATCCCTAAAGAATATTTAGTGAACCCCATAGGAAAGAACTTGTATTGGGTTCCTAAATTCATCCTTAAGGGTTAGAAAAACCCTAGGATAGTCAACCATGAGGATTTTACTTATATCATGTTGATTGGTTGACTTAGGATGGTGCAGGACTTATTTTTTGAAAGTGTTGGGTGATGATAATGCACCCATAAATAGCTTAAATCATGCTTTGGGTGATACTTGAATTATTATCATGATTTTATACCTAATTCATGATTACAAATTGATTGATACACTTGTTTCATGACCATAATGTGAAATCAATGCATACATGTCTTTATGATCATGTGGTATGTTAGTGTAATACTTAGCCTTGTGTAGAATTACATGAATTTGAAGGTTAAGTATATAAATACCTTTAGGAACATCTCACACTCACCATAAGGATAACCTTGATTGAAAACTTAACATGGGTGAGATGTTAGGATGATACTAATGGTCCACTAATGCCTATGGCATTTAGATGGTCATTTAAAGTATCAAAATTGTAATAATAGACCAATCATGGGGAAGACTTATGTTTAATTCATAGACATATTGCCCAAAGATCATGGTTGGATATTTCATATGTTTTCAAAACCATTCCTTACTTTAAAATATGTGTTTCCATGTTTTGAAACAATCTAGAGCAAAACTAGGTGTTAAAATTGATACAAACTTGATCAAATACTAGTTGTTTTTGAAATGTTTGGATTTTTGGTAAATCATTGAAAATATAAGTAATTTTCATGAAAACTCATTTTTCACTAATAAAGGACTTTAAAATAAATGTGTTTTCAAAATTTCATAATTTTTTGAATTTTCTAGAATTTCTAGTGTATTTTTGAATTTCATCCAAAAAATCAAAAAAACTGATTTTACTTGTGCCAGTCGACTACCATGCTGATAGCAGTCGACTGCCGGACTGTGCATGAGCATAGTAACCTATTTTGACAAGTTTTAAATCTGATTTTGGTATTTTCAACCCTTAGACTTTGATGCCTTGGATTATGACATTATGTTAATATTTTTGATGGTGTCAAAGGGGGAGAAATAGGGATGTTTAAGTTTAATCATGCTAGGGAGGAGATTAGCATAGGTTAAGGGGGAGTTGCATGTATTTAGGGGAGTTTGATACTCATGTTTTTACTTACATGCTTTCTTACCTTATTGTTTTTACCTAACTTAAATGGATTGCCACACATCAAAAAGGGGGAGATTGTTAGGGCAATCAACCCATGTGATATGGTTTTGATGTGTGTGGCAAAGGGTTTAAGTTAGGTTGTTATGGTTTTAATATGTGTGTTGAAGTCATGCAGGACTTAGTAATTCGCACATGGAGCATTGCCAAGTTTCACCAACTCACAACCTCGTGCTTGAGACGGCGAAGGAGCATTGCGAAGCCGTGCACTTGATGCATCAGAGGGACCGCCGGACGAGATGACTTGAAGCGAAGCCAAGGAAGTAAACTTCGAGGGCAAGAGACGCAAAGGAGCATTGCGAAGTCATGCGCTTGGTGCTGCCGAGGGACGTGGCCGCGAACGAAGAGAGCTTCAGCGAGGGACTTCAAGTGAGATGAGAGAATAAGTGAAATGTAAGTAGCTCATTAGGTGAACTTGGCCGAAATGGCTAAGTGTCGGATGCTCAGCCGAAGGGTTGAGGTTTTACCCGACGAAATGGAGTGTCGGATGCTCAACCGTGAGGGTTGAGGTTTTACCCGACCATCGGATGCTCAAACGGATGTGAAGTTTGAGGTTTACCCGGCATCAGTAGACTACCATGATATGGCAGTTGACTGCTCCAAGTCGAATAGGTTCGACTGGTGTTCGACTGGTGGGTTTCTGGCCTAGCAGTTGACTGCCAAGGGATGGTAGTCAACTGCCAGACCATCAGTCGACTGCCAAGGATGACAGTCGACTAATGAAGGTAGTCGCGGGCACCGAACCTCCCGTAGGCGACTGATCAGTCGTCTACGGAGGCATCAATCGACTGCTGGATACATCAGTCAACTGCCAAGTCTTCCGTTGGACTACAACAGTCGGGATCTGATGTGTTCAGAAGTCGTTGTAATGGCAGCAGTTGACTGCCAAAGGCAGCAGTCGACTGATGGCGGCCAACGGGAAGAAATCAACCCTCTCTATAAAAAGAGAGGGTGTGGGCTTTTGGATGGATAATGCTTATGCTCCAATTGATCATCCAAGTGCCCCACAAGCTTTAAACTCTTTCTCTTGTTCTTATTTCAAATCCATTGTAGGAAAGAGTGTTCTTGGGTTGTAAGAAGGTTTACCTCCACCTTGCTTTGGCTAAAGGGAGAGACCATATTGGATTGGTTTCGGAGTGATTCACCGGAGACGAATCGGATCGTGGATTAGCAGCATAGGGCCGTGAACCACATTATATCTTTTGTTAGCATTGTTTCTATCTTGTTTATCTTTATTGTTGTTTAGTTTTATTTCCGCTGTGCTAACCCTAATGTGTAGACGAACGAACGATTGAATTCCATTCTACAACGACTTAGGGCTATTCACCCTCCTCTAGCTGGCCACCGACGTTCCAACAGGTGGTCCTGAATTTTGAAGATCAGCTCCAAGTTTTAGCTCAACACAAAAACTTTCATTGTCATGGTATTTCAAGTATAACACCAAGGTGATCCTAGAATTTGAAATCAACACCACCCTTGACCTCACATCAAACCTTCATGGTGCTGGTAAATCACGATCAACATCGTGGTGGTCCTGGACTTTGAATATCAAAAGCAACTATTTTCTCAGCTCAAACCAGGTAATTCAAGTACAAGACCAAGGTGGGTGGTCTTGGACTTTTAACATCATCACTATCATCTAGCTCAACTCAAACCTTCATGGTGTTGGTATTTCAAATACATCACCATGTTGGTCCTAGACTTTCAATATCAACCCAACCGTTTAGCTCAGCTCACATGTTCATGGTGCTGGTATTGAAAGTACAGAAAGGTGTATGGAGGGTTTAGGTTGTCAGCAACCTGGTTCTGAACCACAAATATAGTTTTACTTCTTTCGAAATTTCACAACCATTGTAGTCCTAGTTTTCATATATCTAAATCAATTTAGAGAAAATATGACAACCATAACCAAATGGGTCTTGCTAAATTCAAGAATTTATTATATAACATTAATTTAAACTCTAACTAGTACAACAATCACAAATATGGTGTCTGTCAATCCATGGTGTGTCTTTTCAAATTAACACAAATACAGTTATACAATTCGATCAAATATATAAATGCATATTCACAATCCCACCATACAGTTACATTACATTTTGAAGAACCTATCCTTTAGAATTGACACTGAGACATCTATTCTAAAATTTACCATATTTTCTTGTTTGAAGTCCATATTCTCACCATACAACAGACATCTTATGTATTGCATCACAAAGAAGACACAATCATTACTGTCAAAATACCATGAGGAATTTAATATTTCAATCCTACCAAAATTCAACATTCAGTCTTTTTCTTTTACTTACCTTGCTTCTTGTTGAGGACAATCAACTGTAAGAGAAGCCCAGATATCTATGGGGTACTAAGCTTCTAATTATGGATGAATTACAATAAATTTTTCAGATGAATATTCTTTAAATTTGGATACTTATTGTTACAAAAATATAAAACTAACATAATTATTCTTTTATATATACAAATTGATGCAATACTATAATATTTAATAATAATATTGTCTACTCACCATTGCTTCAAAAAGATGTACTGATTTGACACCATATAAAAGGGAGTTATAGTGATTGAAACTCGTTGTTTTTATTTCAATACATAATAAGTGAAAGTGTATTTGGTCAGTATTTAGAGGTATAAAAATATATCTAATCTCTTCCTCTTCTAAGTCCATCTTTATGATTTGTGTCATGGTGGTCTTCCATGACAGTTTTGATGCATCCTATAATTGTGTAAAGAGGGAAATAATTAAAAAATTAGTATAACATTTTAAATCGTCATACTACCAGATAATTTAAATTTCTTGCAATGAATCAAGATGAGAAATACACAAACTTGTTATATGACCTACAAGATGAGGAGATCCCTCTAAAAAAAATTGAATAATATGTATCAATACACTCCCCATTTGTGAAAGCATATCCAATTACTCCAGATAAAAATGAATTCATAGTTAACGCAAAAGGTGCTTCCTCCCAAACAAAACCTATCATAGGCCTACACAAAATTAATTGGTAAATAAATATTTGCACTTTGTATATTATTGTAACATAATTTTTGAATGTAATGAGGGATGTCACTACCATACTTTATTTTTTCCAATCTTTTTAATAAGTAGGTCACATCATCATCTTTTTTTTCTCTTTGTACACCTTAAATTGTTTCTTGATATACTCTAATAAAGGAAACAGATTAATAACTTAAATAAATAAGAATACATAAATTAATTTTTCTTTACATACTGACTTACATCAATGGCTTCTATTCTTAGTTTGTCAAGTTTATCAATCCTTGTTGCCTCCCTCTCAAGCTCTTTTTCAGAATCTTCTTCTTGAATAGAGATAGTATCCCTTCCTCACAATTCATTCATACCAATTATTTCTTTTCCCCTATTCCTAACAACTTCTGCTTCTTTTATATCTTTTTCATGCTGGCCTTCTAATACCTCATAGATTTCTCTCTTGCTTCTCTTCTTTTGAGGTACCAATTTTTCCCAGAGAGGACTATCAATAGGAGTATCCCTGTAATCATAGAGACTTCTATCACATCCTCTTCTAGTCATCTTTCTAGCAGTAACTCTTTTCAATTCAGGATAAGGATCTATTATAGGGTCATTTGATTCAGCCTGCATACCTTTTCTTTGATAATTTCAAGTAATTTTTTAGCCCTTTCAGTTAGTATCATGTTCTCCATTGTTAGTTCTTTGATTCTATTTTGATAAAAAATACGGTCATGACATTCAGTAGTAGGGTATCTTGCTTGTTTCGAATGTGATGATGATGTATCTAATAGATATGGAGTATTATCGATATGATAAATTTTCTCAACCAATGTAATTTCACTAGGGGTAGAGACTATATCAATAATAACCTATCAAAATATTAACCAATTATTTCGATAATGAAAATTGCACAATTGTTAACTAACAACTTTAATATTTACCTATTCGGGTGAGACTTGCTCCAATAAAGCTCTCACCTTACTCATATGTGAAGGAGTTGTTCTCCACTTATTTATTCATGCCCCTTGACTATTATAGGGTATATGTTGGTGCAATAGGCCTCGAGTCAACATTGGCCAGACTCGAGTGAGACTCGAGTAGTAT
Organism: Wurfbainia villosa; assembly: GCA_025175895.1. Taxonomy (NCBI): domain Eukaryota; kingdom Viridiplantae; phylum Streptophyta; class Magnoliopsida; order Zingiberales; family Zingiberaceae; genus Wurfbainia; species Wurfbainia villosa. The sequence goes on from CM046005.1 coordinate 7,885,724, forward strand.
TTTAATATTTATCAATACGGTTGGATATGGTTTGACTATATGTTGACTATATGACTAGTGGATGATTGGGATATCCAAAGTTATATAGGAAAGATTATTTGAGGGAGATTATTGCAGCAATCAAACCTCAGGTCAAGATTGACCAAACTCGAGTGAGGCTCGAGGGGAAGTCCAAGTTTGGATACTTGGCATGGAAGTCCAAGTTTGGATACTTGGCATAGAAAGTCCAAGAGTGGTCTTGGCATGGAAAGTCCAAGTTTGAAGTCTTGGCCACGTAAGTCCAAATGTGCAGTCTTGATGGTGAAAGTCCAAGCATTGAGGCTTGGCAATCGAAAAGCCCAAGGGTGTAGTCTTGGCGGCATAAGTCTAAGCATGTTGTCTTGGTGGCGTAAATATGAGTGGATATTAGCAAGGAAGTCCAAGGGTGAGGTTTTGGCAACATAAAGTCCAAGTATGTAGTCTTGGCGGCATAAATCCAAATGATCCTTGGCAAAGGAGATCTGGTTAGCATGACATAGTCGATGGAAGCACTTGAAGGCTAACACGAAGGGTGAAGGAGTTGTGGAGGACTCAGATGGACCTTGAGAGCCTGAGGCTGATGGAGGTGGCTAGAAGGCTTAAGTCTAGGCTAAAGGTGGTCGATCAAGTATGAGAGGATCATACTTAGGTTAAACCTCATGTTTAAGGTTTACCAGTTGACTGGGGTTATGAACAAGTTGACTGGCCAAGTGCATGACACTTAGGAGCCTAGTTTGACTCGAGTAGTCGACTGGTCAATCAACTTCTGGTAAGGGCAGCCGACTACTAGGGTATCCATTGGGAGTAAGCTAACGTGGATTAGTCCATTGTGAGACAATGGATAGACAAGCAGTCGACTGCCCCAGTCAACTGTTGGGCGAAAAATCAACCCAAGCTCAGCTTTATAAGGAAACTTCATGCAGGATTTGGAGCTATCAATTCTTAGGGGATTTGAAGGGGAATAGTTGTTGTTTTCTAGACCTTCAAAGTTATTCAAAGCAACCAAAAGATCAAACATTCAAAAGCTCTCATTTGTAAAGTGTTTTCACTTGGTTCATTCATTTGCTCTTGTATTTGGTTGTTTCCTTATTTATTGTTGTAAACATTCATATTGTATGAGATTTCTCCATCTCTGGATTGTATTTAAAAAAGGAGACAAGTTTTAGTGGTGTGGACACTAGAGCTCGACCATGCAGTAGGAACTAGGGTTCCAAACCATGTAAAATCTTTTGTATTGCGTTTGTCTTGTTTTGTATTTATATTTCTATTGTTTCATATTCCACTCCTAATGTTTTGTAGAGACAATCACGAATGCAATTGAATGAATCACAAAGACGCTATTCACCCCCTCTAGCGCACAAATTGGTCCCTATAGTATCTAGATTGGGACATGCTATAAAAAACCAAGTCTGCTTCGTATACAAACTATTATGTACTAAGGAAGTGACTTGGTCTGTGCATGTGTCTTAGGATATGAAAATATATCACAAATGGTAGGTAATTGTGGAGCCATAAATTGATGGAAGGCTTAAACCCAATTAACATTACCTATGTTGTCAAAATCATCTACAATATCTATAAGACCTATAGGAACCTTATATGTACTAATAGAGAACAACACACAAGCAAATATATACAAAATATACAATTTACAAAATACCAATACATGTTCATCTACTTAACTTTAGATGAAAAACATTTAAGCAAATACTCTATTTTTTATCTAGTAGGTTCTTTTTTAGAGAAATGCGAAAGGAAGAATTCACCCGATGCATTAGTTGAATTGATGGGAACAGAAGCACCTCTATTTAGAATATCAAGCAAAAAAGACACATCTCTTCTAGTGAAAGAAACTGACACACTTGAAAACTTAAAGGTTTGAGAGGTTGCAACCCAACTTTGAAATATATTTGATACTGCTAATACCTTTTTCCATAAGTAAGGTGAAAAGACCTGTGTGTAGGACACGACTTGAACCAAGTAGCTGGTTCCACGGAAGGAGTCTGAGAAGAACTGTTCAGGCACGTAAGTTTGGGAAATTGGCTCAGGAGGATGGTTTGAGGGGGTTGGCACGACCGGGCGAATTCGAAGATTGGTCTGATACGAGACGGATGAGAATCGGCTCAGTTCAACGGGCTTGGAGGTGGTTCGGTACGGGAAGGATAGAACTTGGTCCGGGCTACTAGAAAAAGCCTAAGAGCTATGCTACACGTGAGCGGTAGGTCTAGGCTAGCTTTACCGAAGGTAAGTGGTTGAAAGGGATGGGCTAGAATATTTCTCGAAATATAGATAGGAAGTTATTACACAACAAAAGAGGACCCCACATAATATTCGGAGGAGCCTTCACTCCTCATGTATGTAACAGAATGATTCTCCAGATAAGCAAGGTAGCCACGTGTACGATGGAGGAGGTTCGTGGTGCAACAGCTGGCCAGAGGAAGGGGGATAAAAGGGAGAAGAAGGGCAAGAGGAGGAGGATTCGCATTTTCCAACAGGCAAAAGACAAAGGCACACTCGAAGGGGAGAGCAACCACATCGCCGGAGAAGGAGACAGGGAGAGTAGTGAGTTTCATCCTTTTGATATTTTTGTGTATTGAGCTAATTGTAAGAGGTTTTCTCCTCCACCTCCGGAAGTCTTTTCCGTCAAGAAGGAAGTTCATAGTGAAAGTGCTTTGGCACCGTAGCTTGTGGGAGAGCTCACCCCTGTGGAGTAGGAATCCTCATTTCGAACCACGTTACATCTTGTGTCTCTATTCTTTCCTTGTGTTGCAGGCATTTTTCTTCTTCGTACCTCATTACTGTTGTGGCCGGAGAGAACCCCCAAGCTTCCTGCATGCTCCTCGGCATTGAAAGGAAGCCAAAAAATCCATCTACGACCGCATCAGTTGGCATCGTCTGTGGAAAACTTCTGAGTAAGATGTAGAGATGCAGCCAGAGGAGATACATTATCCGACAACCTCCTCCACGGAGGAGAATCCTATCACAATACTATCGTCGCAGCTGAGAGCCATGGTGGACACAGCTGTGGCCGAGGCCCTTGCTAAAGAGAGGAGAAGGACTGGGTACCTTCATCCTTATTCTGATGAACCTTCCCCCCGTGGACCGCCACAAGAGATGCCCCCTCCACTTCGTACAACCACAAATGTCGAAGTGTTACCTAGGGAGGGGATGGGGGGACAAGTACATCAAACCACTATACCAGCAACCCAGACTCAACGAGAAGATCAAGGTGAAAGCCATTCAACTAAGGCTCCGGAGATTTACGAGCCCAGTCCTTTCACTATGGACATTCTTTCTGAAGTACAACCTACATACTTCAGAAATCGACTTTCACTATGGACTGGATAAATATGATGGCACGACGGATCCTGAGGAGCATATATCACAGTTCGCAGGAGCCGCCTCGCTTCATTAATACACTAATGCCCTCAAGTGTCGGGTCTTCCGTACCATTTTAATCGACTTGGCGCAAAAATGGTTCAATATCATTGCCCCGGGGTCTATTACTTATTTTTCTGATTTTCAGGGGATGTTTCATCAAGAATTCACCAGTTGTAAGGCATACAAGCATGATGCTTCCATCCTGCTGCACATTACGCAGGAGCCCTTAGAGTCACTCAAAGGGTATCTTCATCGATTCACTTCCACTGTCAGTAACATCCCCTCAGCAAGATCCAATGCCTTCAGAGTGGCCATTCCACATGGGCTAAGGGAGGGTCCTTTCCTTAGCTCACTCTTGAGGAAGCAGACGGCTAGTTATGAAGAATTACTGAGCCATTCAGAAAAATACATTAACGAGGAAGAATGACTGAAGGTCCGAAGGGCTGAACGAGCCTCCGCAATGGTCCCTGTAGAAAGAAGTCGCCCGACAGCCCCTCGAGCACCTCCCCGACGGGAATATGAGCGACCCTTTGTGCCAGAGGCTCCCAAGCCCTGATTATTGATACAAGGAGCTCGCCCCACACCTCCGTTACAGATCATGGCCGTCGATGCAGTCCCTCCTCCAAGAACTCGAAAAGAGCGGGAGATGGAGTTCTATGACCAGCAAGGTCTTCTGCAATGACCAATAGGGTATAGGGGAGTGCCTCGTGATGTGAGCAAAACATATAGGATTTTAGGAGTAGTTTTCGCTCACATCTCATTGCATTTTGTGTTAGTTTCATGTATATGTTACCCTATTTTGGCACGCATTTTTTATTTTCTGGTTCGGAGGTCTGCTCGTTGTACTTTTGTGTGCAAGTTAGTTTTTTGGGTGAAAAAGACACATTTTCGGAGCAAAAGAAGGACTTTCGCAGCTAGATGCAGAGTGGGACACAACCAGGGCATGTGGATTCACACGGCCATGTCCAATGGGTGAAGAATAGCACCCTAGGGCCGCACACGGCCTGGCCGTGTGGAAACATATGGTCGTGTGGCGGCCCGACAGATTTGCGCGACTAGGACTTTTTTTGGATTTTGCAACGGTTCGAGGCGATGTCTATATAAGGATGGCTCCGCCCAAACCCTAGGGGGGAGGCACGACGGCTAGGACAACACGCCGAAGCCCTAAAAAGTTTCGATAACTCACAGCGGGAAGGAGGAACGCCGCCGGAGGTCCACAACTTGCAATACAACGCCGGAGAGAAGATCACGAAGCATCGTATATCTCTATTTCTGTGCTTTATTTCTATTGTAATAGAACTTAAACATGTTTTATGATTCTTCCTTCGTATTTATGGAGTAGTACTTTTGATTCTAGGATTAGGGAGTAGCTTGTGTACATAAACAATGTTGGTTCATATTAAATTCTGGCCAAAAGTTTTATTTGATAATTGGTAGTTGCTCTCTATTATATCTACGTGAGTTTGGCTTTCTTTCCGCTGTGCTTAGGCGATACGAGGTGGTGACATCCCTCGCAATCTAAATTTAGGAGGTTTGATCCAAGGAACCTAGGGGTAAACCTGACCTCCAGTAACTACGGGGAGAAGGGAGCGGTGGAATCGAAAACGGTCCACCACAAGGAGTGATTTGGCATCCTCTTTCCCTCTATCCCATCCTTTTGGGTGGAGGTAACTCCCAGTGAATGCGGCGGTTCTGCGGGATAGTGTATGATGTCCCTTCCCCAAAACCATAGATAGACGTTTAGACGACGCCAATTGACAACATTGTTCTGTAGTATACAAGCAAAACCGAAGTCCTAGAATTGCCTTTTAAGACCCCAACACACTCTTTTACTCCTCCGTGTGACACCGTACAGAGTAGGGTCCACCGATAGTCCTCACCAACCGACTCTCTCAGAGATTTCGTCCGAACAATCGCAACCACTTAGTGTATTGGTATTCGAATCTCAATCCCTGTGGGATCGATAAATCTTTATTACTTGACAACATCCGTGCACTTGCGGTCGTTGAGCGTGAGCGCGCACTTTGAGTCCATGACGATATCCGTCGCGAGATTTGAGGTTGTGCCCGTGTGCATCAAGTTTTTGGCGCCGTTGCCGGGGACTGTCAATTCAATATCAAATCTAACGGTTGTAGATTGGATCGGACTTAGGATTAGATTATTTTCTTGCTTTATTTTCCTTTTAGTTTAATCTTATCGGCTTAGTTCTATTTTCCATATTTAGATTTAGTTTTTATTTTCAGTAGTATTTTCCTATTTACTTATTGCATATTAGATTTTTATTTGCTAGATTTATTTATTTTCTGCTTTTAGCATTAGGGTAGCACTCTTACTTTTGTGGTCTAGTTCGTCGTATGCTTAGAAGACTAGGGTCGGAAGGCCTAATTCCGATCGACTTAAAGATTGAGCGAACCTTTCACCGTCGGAGAGCAGCACAGCGAGAGATAGAAGATCAAGCTGCATCCGAGGTGAACATAGGAAGCCGACCTCTGCGGGACTACGTAGCTCCTAGCACTAGAGGATTCAGGCCGAGCATAGCTGGACCATCTATTTCGGCAAATAACTTTGAGCTGAAGCCGACACTTATACATATGGTCCAGCAGAGCCAATTCGAGGGAGCTGTAACTGAAGACCTGAACCGACATCTTGAGGCTTTTCTCGAAATCTACTCAACAATGAAACTGAACGGAGTCCCTTCTGACGTGATCCGCCTGAGTCTGTTCCCATTTTCACTGCGAGATAAGGCTAAGGCTTGGCTTCACTCTCTACCCTCTGGCAGCATCACCACATGGGAGCAGTGTGAGCAGCAGTTTCTGAATAAATACTTCCCACCAAGTAAGACTGCTCACATGCACCACCTTATCACGAGCTTTCGCCAGAAGGAGGGGGAGTCCTTGTTCGAAGCATGGGATCGCTACAAGGGGATACTTTCTCAATGCCCCCACCACAGAGTGGAGAGGTGGTTGGTGATCCACATTTTCTATAATGGGATCGCTTACACCACAAAGATGTCCCTAGATTCTACCGTAGGAGGAGATCTAATGAACAAGACCATAAAGGAGGCAGAGGAGCTTATCGAAGAGGTGGCCCAAAACCACCATCAATGGGCTTCCGAACGTGGTCAACCCAACCCTGCAGCAGGACGATACACTGTCAACTCCATGGACCACCTTTCAGCAAGGATGGTCGCGCTCAGCAGACGGTTTGAATATTTGAATCCTTCATCTTCATGCGCGACCATTGATTTTGGAGAAGGAGCGGCAACGTATCGAGAGGACCACTATGAAGGGCAGGGGACCTCAGATGAGCAGATCGAGCATTATGACACGATTGGGGACTATGATCAAAGGCCCCACAACCCGTACTCTAATACCTACAATCCCGGATGGAGGAGTCACCCAAATTTCTCCTACAAAAATAACTCGAGAAACCCCCAACCATCCGAAGGGTACGGGCAACAGCAGGACAATGGGCAGCGACCACAGAAGTCCAAACTGAAATAGGTGATGGAGGACTTCATCGCTACCCAAACTAAGGCCAATGAGGAATTCCGTCGCCAACATCAAAAGTCTGAAGAAGCACTGAGAGACTTGAAGGCCACCGTTGACGGCCTTGCAAGTCATACCCGGATGTTGGAGACACAAGTGGCCCAAATAGTCCAATCTGTGTCACAACCTGTGAAGAACTCTCCGGCGAGCCAAGGAAAGGACGAAGGAGTAGGGCAAAGTAGCCAATTTGCTAAGGGGTGTGCAACCATGATTTCCACCCTACCTGACCAAGCTGAGTTTGAAGAGAAAATCCCAATACAGCTTGAGGACCCTAGTGAATTTGTTATTCCTTGCTCGATTTATGAGGAGAGCTTCGACAAAGCACTATGCGACTTGGGGTCATCAGTCAGTGTGATGCCCTACGCATATTTTCTAAATATGGGACTAAGCGGGCTCCAACCAGCGAATCTTGGTATTCGTATGGGGGATGATTCAGTGAAGGAGTCCATTGGCCTGCTACCACACGTTCTTGTGATGATTGAGGATTTCATGATACCCACGGACTTCATCATACTGGAAACAGGATCGAATCCCCAGAATTCCATCATTCTGGAAAGGCCTTTTCTAGCAACCGCAGGGGCGTGCATAGATGTGAAGGCACACCAGATCTCCCTGGAGGTAGACGGGGAGATCATCCTTTTCAGCCTTTCGGAGCACAGAGCTCCCTACTTTGACAGCTTCACGATTAGCAGATTGAAGCCAGAACCTCCAGATGCAGACCCCAAGACGGATGAATGGAGGTTCACTAAACCACCAGAGCCAAGTTGATAGAAGAGTGCAGTCGAACTAAATAACCTTAAACAAAGCGCTTCTTGGGAGGCAACCCAAGTTTAGCTTTAGATTTCCTTTTTCTATTGCATTGCATAAATTTGTTTGATTTTAGTTTTGATTTCCATCACATTTAGAGTTAGGAATAGAACAGAACTTTGCTAGGCAAAAATGAGACTCATATTAGTCTACACGGCGAAGTGTATGAACAAATTCGGGCCATGGTGCATAAATGGGGCGAAAAATGGGGGCACACGGCCTGGCCGTGTGTTTTTCCACGGTCGTGCCCGATTGACCAGAGGCACACATGGCCTGGCCGTGTGTTTTCACACGACTGTGGCGCGCGAGGTTAAAAGGGGTGAGTCATGTGTTTTCACCCCATTTGCGCCATGTGCTTCAAAAGTTCTTACCCTAGCCTTGTGATTTCGCTTTCCCCTTCCTCTAGAAGCATTTCTAACCTCTAAAGAATCCAAAAGGAGCAAGGATGAGAAGGACCAAGACCATAGCATCCCGATCCAGTGCCTCAGACCGACGAACAAGAAGAGTCGATGCTCCTCAAGCTCTGGAAGAGAGTAACGCCCTACCCCCTCTACTTTTTCGCAATAATGAACATTGAGATAGGTACAATATGCTCTCTACTTGTAAACTTACTTCTACTAGGTACTTAGATGAGTATTTGCTAGAATCTTTAGGGTTGTTAGGTGATATGTAAACCCTATTTGCAAAAATGGGGTGGGATGAGATTATGGGAATAAGGCACCTAACCTACCCTAGGATAGTTTTGAAATTTTTGAGTTCTTTAGAGGCAGAAGTTTTAACGGGTAGAGAGAGCGAGGAGGGTAGGATAACTTTTAGGCTTTTTAACATAGAGCATGAGTGGACCCTTCACCAATAGAACTCATGCTTTGGATTACCAAGTGGGAGAGAGAGAAGAACCCCTATTGGGTTCAACTCTCGGGAATATTGGACCGAGTTGACAGGGGAGCATGCTTATGACCCTTCTAGGGCCAAAGCGTCGCGCCTCCAAAACCCCGTCTTTCGATACCTTCACCACGTCATGGCCAGTACTATATTTGGTCATGGGGAGAGTGACGGTGTAGTTAGAGCCAGCAAGCTGCTTTGCTTATGGGATATGCTACAAGAAAGAAGTAGCATCGATGTGGGGTCCCACTTCATTAGACACTTAGTGAAGATGGGCAAAGCAGCACGCAGAGAGATCAATGTGGGAGGTCTACTTACCCACATTTGCTATAGGATGGGGTACGATTACACAACATTGGAGAGTATAAAGGGGAGCCCTAGGATCGACCTAGGAGTATGCATGGCCATGAAGATGATTATAAGAGAAGGAGACTCCTTATGTTTTGTAAGGAAAAATCTTACGACCCTTAGGCTCCCCGACCCGGATCGTACCACCATCTCTATACGCGCCAATTGGTGCTTAGATCTGATAGTGGAGTCCCCTCCACATGAGGGACCATCCACATCAGCGCCCATCTCTCCACCTTTGTATCACTCTCCCTCCAGTCCACAGATGCATAGGAGCCCACCTAGTCCACGCCGACATGAGCCTACACCTGCACCACCACCTTTTTTTTACCTTTGAGCAGGATGCAGGTACATCAGCCTACGATTTCTCGGAGTTCCGATCGTGCCTCGATGACATTTACACTGAGCAGCAGACACAGAGGCAGCGATGGGAGGAGCATAGCGCCTTTCAGCAGGCGAAGTTCCAAGGATTCCGGGAGCATTTCCAGTGGGCTGAGGAGTTTTACGATGAGGTCCGCATATACTTCCAGGAGGAGGTTGCTCGTCGCCAGGATGAGGCCGCCATCAGAGGAGGAGATGCTGAAGATATGCACGCCAGCAGTACCTGATGGACTAGGAGGAGGAGCACTGAGCAGCCGCTGCATCCACCAGTTCTCATATCAACCACATGTATATGTTACATTAGCGGCTCAGCAGCAAGTTCTCCCAGGATCCAAAGATGCCCAGGCTCCCAGACTTTCCACCTCATCCACCATATGAGAAGTATATTTTTGTTTAAGTCTGGGGGGGGAGACCCCAAAATCTATTTTGTTTTGTTTCCTAGCAGTAGTTTCTTTTCTGGTATTTTCATTCATTTGTTCATGCATGCATGAGTTGTTTAGTTCTTTTCAGTACTTAATTGTTGGTGTTTGAAAAGCTACCTCAGTAGTATTTTTGAAAGTTGTTTGCATGAGTTGTTCCCATATGTAGCTTAACTCCATTTATCTTGTGGTATTTTATTCTATTCACTCTATTGAATGTTCTAGACTTGCACTGGTTAGCTTCATTTTTTGCACTTGCACATGTTGAACATTCTGAAAGGGAGAATCTAGTACATACCTAGTTATGATTCACTTTAGTAGTCTAGTACTTTGGAATCCATAGGTGACTCTAGGTTTAGCATTTTAGTTACTGGAGATGCTCGGATTGTGTAAGCCCATTCAGAAAAATCGAAATCCCTGTGAGTGGAAAAATAAAAGAGAAATAAAAGAAAAAAAAAGGAGAGAAAAAGAAATGAAAAAGAGAGAGAGAGAGAGAGAAAAAGAAAAAAAAGAGATTGAGAAGGATAAAAAAATAGTTGTCGTGGGTGGAAATGACTAGGTGCCCCTTTGAGACCGAGTTAGGTTACTGGGGAAACACCTCCCAATTTCTCTCAATACCGAGCACGTCTTTGAGACTTTATGCTAGATCTAGGGAACGACCCTCGCTTTAGGCAGGTAAGTGCCTAAGAGCCGGAAACCTTAGGAAAACTATGGGGTGACGACTTAACTCACCATGGAACGGGCATCCCTTAAGAATGATTCGCCTAGCACGAGCACAAGGAGCTAACTTAGTGAATTTTTAGAACATATCTGTTTTGCTTTGATTGCAAATACCACCTGATAAATTTAGTTAGCATGCTAATTATGAAACAATATCTTTTTAAAATTTTATGGCACTAAGGTTTGCTTGAGGACAAGCAAAGATTTAAGTCTAGGGGAAGTGATGTGAGCAAAATATATAGGGTTTTAGGAGTAGTTTTCGCTCACATCTTGTTGCATTTTGTGTTAGTTTCATGCATATGTTACTATATTCTTGCACACATTGCCTATTTTCTGGTTCGGAGGTCTGCTTGTTGTACTTTTGTGTGCAGGTTAGCTTTTCTGGTGAAAAAGATGCGTTTTCGGAGCAAAAGAAGGACTTTCGCAGCTAGATGCAGAATGGGACACGGCCAGGGTGTGTGGATTCACACAGCCTTGTCCAATGGGCAAAGAACAGCATCTCAGGGCCGCACATGGCCTGGCCGTGTGAAAACACACGGCCGTGTGGTGGCCCGACAGATTTGCGTGATTAAGGATTTTTCCGCATTTTGCAGCGGTCCGAGGCGATGTCTATATAAGGATGGCTCCACCCAAACCCTAGGGGGGAGGCACGACGGCTAGGACGGTACGCCGAAGCCCTAAAAAGCTTTGGTAACTCGCAGCAGGAAGGAGGAATGCCGCCGGAGGTCCACAACTTGCAATACAACGCCAGAGAGAAGATCACGAAGCATCGTATATCTCTATTTCTACGCTTTATTTCTATTGTATTCGAACTTAAACATGTTTTATGATTCTTCCTTCGTATTTATGGAGTAGGATTAGGGAGTAGCTTGTGTACATAAACAATGTTGGTTCATATTAAATTCTGGCCAAAAGTTTGATTTGACAATTGGTAGTTTCTCTCTATTATATCTACGTGAGTTTGTCTTTCTTTCCACTGTGCTTAGGCAATACGAGGTGGTGACAGCCCTCGCAATCTAAATTTAGGAGGTTTGATCCAAGGAACCTAGGGGTAAACCTGACCTCCCGTAACTGCGGGGAGAAGGGAGCGGTGGAATCGAAAATGGTCCACCGCAAGGATTGATTTGGCATCCTCGTACCCTCTATCCCGTCCTTTTGGGCGGAGGTAGCTCCCGGTGAATGCGGTGGCTCTGCGGGAGAGTGTATGATGTCCCTTCCCCAAAACCGTAGATAGACGTTTAGACGATGCCAATTGACAACATTGTTCTGTGGTATACAAGTGAAACCGAAGTCCTAGAATCACCTTTTAAGACCCCGGCACACTCTTTTCCTCCTCCGTGTGACACCATATAGAGTAGGGTCCACCGATAGTCCTCACCAACCGACTCTCTCAGAGATTTCGTCCGAACAATCGCAACCACTTAGTGTATTGGTATTCGAATCTCAATCTCTGTGGGATCGATAAATCTTTATTACTTGACGACATCCGTGAACTTGCGGGCGTTGAGCGCGAGTACGCACTTTGAGTCCACGACGATATCCGTCGCAAGATTTGAGGTCGTGCCCATGCGCATCACCTCGCAACTCTCCCACTCCGTTCTTCTGCCAGTATCATATGAAATATAGTCATGCCAGTAGCCGATGTTTTAAATTGCAAGAAGAACTGGAACGTATCCGGGCCGCTTACCCACATGTGCGGCCTTAGACAGGAGGACCAGCACGGCGAGGCCAACGACCCAACATGGCTCGTCCAGGGCCTTACAACCAATATTCACTAATTTAGCCACAGATTTATGGAATCTCTTGTATGCCCACAATAATAGTAAATGGGGATTGTTTAATAATCTCTCTATGTCTATCATGTAAACAAACAACATCACATTGCTTTCCTTTACGAGTTTGAGCTCCAAAAAAAACTTTTAAAGTGCCCTAAAATGTTGGTTCATTGGAGTTTCTTCCACACTCATTTGAAACCTACAAATTTGGTTATAAAAAAAAATTATAACCTGATTTATGCTTGTTAGGACCAATGCAAAGCATTCCTAAACCCTAATCCAAATTAATATGTGAAAGAGATGAACTACTATATTGTTGACTAAATCAAGAAATTTGAAACATACCTTCATAGATGAATGATAGGTTGAACCACATTCTTGAGTCATTATCTAATAATGAGTGGGAGAGGGAAAAAGGTTATGAGCTAGGAGGCTTTCACTGAAAGCCCTAAAACTGAGTCAGCAAGCGTAGAACAGAAACTTAGATGGGAGAAGGAAAGGAAATGACCTCGTACAATCTCACGGAAAACCCTAAAACTCAATGAAAATTACAACAACAAAAACTTGAATTAATGGGAAGGTTGAGAAGATGTGTGCCAATATGTGTAAGAAAGCGTGAACGCTAAGCGGGGAAGCACGAAGCTCGATATTATGTTTGAGTAGTTAAGGACGCAGGAGGGTCGACGTGATGTTTGAGTGGCTTGGGATTTTCTCTTGTGGCTTAGATGCATGCAAAATAAAAAATTTAATAAAACAGTTTGAGGGAGGGGTAATACAGGAATTATGTGCGCATTGTTGAAGCCTCTGATGTTCCAAGTTGCTATTAGGACTGTGGTGAGCTAGAGGGATGGTGAATAGTTCATTTCTGTTAGTGCCTATAAGATTTATATATCTCCATAATGGTATAATATTGTCCACTTTGGGCCTAAGCCCTCATGGTTTTTTTTGGGCTTTACCCAAAAGGCCTCATATCAATGGAGATATCTTTTCATCTTATAAGCACATGATCTTTTCCATGTCTTACCAATGTGGGACTTTAGTTGTATTCTCAATACTCCAACAATCCCCCCCTCAAACGAAGGACCACATTGACCCTCCCTCAAGTCTATCCATCCTCGAAGGACATCCTCTGCTTGATGTCCGATCCTCAACCCACTAGGACTTCCTACCAACTGTCTGGTCCTCCTGACCCAGCTGGACTTCCTACCAGTTGTCAAGCCCTTCTGGCTCAACTAGACTTCCTGCCAATTGTTCGGTCCTCCCGACCCAATTGGACTTCCTGTCTGGCGTCTGGTTCTCTTGATCCGGACATGGGAGCTCAACTTCCTTCGTTCGAGGTTCATGGCTTGACATGTACCATGGCTTTGATATCAATTGTTAGTGCCTATAAGATTCACATATCTCCACAATGGTATAATATTGTCCACTTTGGGCCTAAGCCCTCATGTTTTTGTTTTTGGGCTTTACCCAAAAGGTCTCATACCAAAGGAGATATCTTTTCATCTTATAAGCACATGATCTTTTCCATGTCTTACCAATGTGGGACTTTAATTGTATTCCCAATACTCCAACAATTTCGTTGTCGACTTAAAGAATACAATAGTTGGACTTTTCAACATGCAAAACAAACACTCCATAACACAACATCAAGAATTTATTGTATGATCGAAATACTCTGAGAGAGGGGGGTGAATCTCAGAGGTTACAATTTTCTTTAGATTTTAAAACTTATATTTTATATTTTGAAATCGTTAAAGAGTATGCAGCGGAAATAAAATAAGATAGAGATAAACTTCTTTTACTTGGTTCATAACCCTAATCGGGTTGCTACTCCAAGGCCCGTAGCTCTTCCGAAAGCTACCTCGATGGACAATCACTATATACCCTCCGACTCGAGAACTCACGACTTCGGAGGGGTTCACTTTTTACAAAAATGAGAGATGGGTAACACTCTACCTATCACGCCCCGAGAGTATGCCGAACCGAAAACAAACGGACAACATCTCCCCTGTACGTGACAACATATCCTATTTATACAAGCCTTTCGGCCACAACCACAATAACATATACAAATATAAATATAACAAAGCACAGCGGAAATCTAAACACAATGACATAACAACCTACATACAGTGCATACCGATATTACTAACACCAAAACATACAAAAAAAAAATATCGACAAAACCTGAAACAACAAGTGTGCACAACAACAATGTCTAACACACATCCACCAAATAAATCCAAGTACATAACAAAACATACAGAAAACCAAAAACGACCATGGGAGCCTCAGAAGTGAGATGAGATGGATCAGCCAGCGATGCTCCAAGCCGTCACCAAGACTTCTACCTATTACCTAGGCGACAAGAAAACCCAGGGTCTATGGTGGTGAGTATAACTCAGCGGTAATAAGAATAAAAGTGCATGCATAATTGACATATATCACATGTGAGTCAACAATATGTTGTCTAACGGTATAACAGGTATACAACAACATGATATAACAACTGTATAACTAAACTGATCGACAATATCAACATAAGGTACTGACATACCTGAAGATCAACAATGATGCAACTCATACAACTTGAGTATAAGTGACATAATACAACATCTACACATGGTAGAGTAAATCTAACTCTATAAGCGACAAACCACCATACTAACATTTTATGGCAAATACAATGATGAACCAGGTCCATCCCATATCATCTCAAGGTACTGGTCAAAGGTATACGACAGTCTGACCAACTCATACACAGGTATCCCACACACTATCATATAGCAAATGCAATAGCACGTATGATGATGTACAAACAAATGCAACATCATAGTAAGCATACATATAGACTGCATCTATATGTATACTAATCACAACCATCTATATATATATATATGCAAAACGGCATAAGAACACGACAATGCAGAATGCATGGTCATGCCTGCTCACCCCAAAGCTACCATGACCCCAATGTGGCCTAGGTGGCTCGATATGACAACTGTCCTAACTTAACACCAACCACTACTCTCGAGTAGTCGAGTGGGCAGTATGGTCAAGTAGCATATAAGCGTAAAGATCTAGCTACACAATGGGGGTCCCTACTGTTGGCCACTCTGATAGTCACTACCCATGAGTGGTCGAGCGCCACACACACAGGACAACTGCACGTAACTCCAACTACCACCGTCTATAGTGGTAGAGTGCGACAAAACAAATGTTTTGCCCTCACACCAATTACTCCTCCACGAGTAACCTGGGAGACAGGATGACTGATGACCCTCTCAACCACAAGGGAGACCAAGTCACCAGCATGCATGTAAATGGCATGAATGCACAATCACACCTACTCAACTGATCATAACACTCTCTATCCTATAGAGAGTCATACTCGACTGATAAACACACTCTTTATCCTGCAGAGAGTCGTACACAACTGATCATAACACTCTTTATCTTGTAGAGAGTTATACTCGACTGATCAACGCACTCTCTATCCTACAGAGAGTCGTACACAACTAATCATAACACTCTCTATCCTGCAAAGAGTCATACTCAATTGATCACAACCAAGCTAGGATCGCCAGTCCGTAGTGACGCTGTATCGACAATCACACATCCATACATGACTACCTGATCCATAGTGGATATATATATATATCATCAGGATATAACATGGAAACTCAACTTTACTTCTAGTATCCTATTCATCCCCGGATGATTTATCTAGATTGCACAATTAAGTTTTACAATTGAATTTAGCTACGTACACATAGGTAAACCACTACAGGTCCACTTACCATAACAATCTATAATTCATAACAAAGATGAATGAGTAGATAACAACAATAACAGAGTATTTAAGTGCAAAGGCAAAAGTATCAAGCATCAGAAAAACTAGAGTGGAGTCAAGGTCAAAGTGACAATAATATGAAGTTATATACTTCAGGGTTTAGCTGCTACTTGACTAGGGTAGGAAATATTACCCACCTGATATGTAAAATATCCAAATAAATCTCTCCATCCAAGAATTCACATCGAATCAATGTCCAAGTCTAGCTTCCTCGACCCAACTCCTTGATCCACCTGGGTGAGTCCAATCTCTTACCCCCTTCAACGACACAATCGTATCATAGTAATTGATATTGCTCACAAAGACTAAAACAATTGGTTACGAGGTGCAGAGCAGCTGCAATGGAGCTCAGCAAAACACAATGAAACCATCGAATTGAAGATAACACCCCACTGTAGAATTTCTTAGCATCTGAAGTCATTTAGTATACAAGTTCACCCCATTGATCTATCCATCTATAACTCTCTTAATCATAGGATAAAACAAATAGACAGATGCAAGATTAATACCAAATATTGGGTGTAGATGCTGTAGAAAACTAGAATGGTCAATTCGCTGATCGGAGACCTTGAATCTTCAGTAGTGACAGGAATTCAGATCATGAAATGCCACAGAGAAATAAGAGGAATCATACACGAACGCAGAGCCATCGACTGAGAGAGAGTTGGCATCAAGGAATTTATGCCCTAGACCCGGAGTCGTCGCGAAGATGAATAGCTACCAACCCTCCTCTTGGCTTCAAGATTGGCTCCTCCTTATCCTTAGCGACGACCGACCCAAGCGGTGGCCGACGGATGGTGGCTTGGCATGGGATCACAGGTCGACAGTGAAGCAAGTGGCAGTGGAGTTGCTCGCGGCCAGAGAGGCCAACCATGTTGTGTTGCTGTTAGGATTTGGAGAAGACGAAGTTGCGGAGGATGAAGGAGAAGAGGGATCAGCTGATTAAGGATCGGTAGCGGCGAGCGACGGATATCCCCAACAAGATTAGCGACCAATGCTATGCACTGGAGAGAGGGGCAGCGACACGGACGAAATCAAGCTCCCGTGATTGGGAAGGCAGGAGGCATCGGCGTTGGTCGCGAGGCAACGGAGATCGAGAGGAAGAAGAAGAAGAGTCGGGAAAACGGAATCGACGAACTTAGGGGAAACGGAAAGGATCGGGCGGAAATAAACGTTTAGCATAGGTTAATTAAACCTATTAATTCCTCAATAGCAGATAGTTTAAACAGACTTTACAAAAACCTATCTGCTTTATCCCCATGAAATGTCCATAAAACTTCCGTTTAAATTCAGAAAAATTTCTAAAAATTCCTGAAAAATTTTATAAGATAATTTCTTAATTAAAAAGGGTATTTATTATTATTGTATTTTCTGATATCTTATATTCTCCCCCACTAATAAAAATTTGGTGTCCAAATTTCATACTTAAGCACAACGAGTAAGCACTATCATGCTAATCAACTCAAGTACTTCGAGAAAAGTAAGGCACCTTAAGTAACCCTGTGGGGGTATTGAGCTTGAATATTATTTTTCAGCTCTCATATAGTCTCTAACATCAATCACCTATACTCCCAATAGACCTATAGTCTGAATAATACACTCTATCTAACCACCTAAATGCGGGTGAACAACTACACCAGAGTGGAGCTCTATATCCGTGACCTGTTAGAGACTTTGCCAGAATCGTAAGGTGAATCATGAATCACTATCGGAAATGATACCCAGGGATACTCCAAGAAAACTGAAAATCTCCTTGCAGTATAATTTCGTCAAGCGACCCAACGAAATCCATCTTACGGCTTGGTAGAAAATGAGCATACTCGATTAACCGACCACCGATTATTTAAATCGCATCAAGTCCTTTCCAAATTCCAGATAATCTCCTAACACTGTCCATCATACTAGGCTCCCACTTCCATCTTGATACGTAACCTTACAGGTCACTAATATTCCACCTTTACTTGTTGGCACACCCAATATCAAACTATGAAATCAATCATGACTTACATGTCGTTCCATCAACAAGAACATTTCAGAACTTGTTATTTTCGGATACACTCCGAATAAATATCCGATCTTGAATGGCATGTCTCCTAAACAACTCATCCTAAAACTAAAACAACTCTGGGTCACATTCTTCCTCGAAGGTGAAGAATCTCTTTATCATCACAATAGAGATCTGTCTACTATTGTGGATCAAAAGTAACTCCTAAATCTGATACAACTCCGGAAACCACTATCCTCCTCAGAGATGGAGAATTATCTTCTAACAATAGAAGTTCATCTACCATCCAAAATCCACTCCACCATACACTTTTCAAGTGCATGGGAGACAATAGTAACCAATCTCCCTTGTTGCAACTGTCCATGTTCCAGCAACTCTATAATAGTTACTTAGTAGCTAGTCAAAACTCCATGAGCACTTCTGCTCCATACTACTACTACACAAGATCATTTCTGCTAAAACCACGTCACATGCATAACAACTTATCTCGCAGTTTCTTAACTGACTAAAGCATACGATACATCTCATTCAACTGCATCGGGATCGCTCCGATCCCTAAAATGATGCATCTGCGTACAACATCCTTCCATCAACCTCGAAAGGATTAACTAATACCCGTGTAAAAGTTAACCATCATCTAGGTCCTGAAACCTAGTTTCACAAGCTTCTGACCAAGTGATTTCCATCACCTTCTTGGTCAAATAAGTCCGTGGTATAGTAATGCTAACAACATTCTATCCATATCTACAGTAATAACCAAATCTTACAAGGAAACCACCATATACGGTGGTTGAGTGCGCAACTCCAACTACCACCATCAGCAGTGGCCAAGTTACGCAACTCCAACAACTACAAACTGATCCAATCATGTCCAGAACACATGATTCTCAAATCCATGGCTACTAAATCGTTAAATAGTCTAACAACATAATCACAAGCTCATAAAATTCATACCAAGAATGAAATTGTCGTCTCTACACACCTACATCCATTTTACTCTAAACTGATGATATATTAATCATCGCAACGACAATGATAATTGTATGACACCATGTCACTACAATATCAACACTCCAGTCGTACACCAACCATAGAGTATACACAAGTATCCTTAGCTGATCTTAAACAGATTGTCTTTCCACAATGAAGGATATTCATTTTCAACATCCACCACATTCCATCATCGATAATTGATGCATAATCTCAAAGCTCCCTCTCTCTTTTAACAAAGAGTTCCGGATCTTCTCTAGAAGAAATACTGGGACAGATAAATATCCCATCCAACATCTCCTATAATCGCAACTTACGTTCTTCCAATTTCTATATTGTTAGCAACACTATTTCCAATAAAATCATCTCCCGGTATGAGGTCTTCAATGTCGAAACTATTCTCAAAATCACTTCGACTGCATACTCCACTTGCCTATACAGTGGTAAGCCCGGAAGAGCATTAGAAACTACATCCGAATACTCTCGGATTATATGCACATCCAAGAGACATTATACCATTATTTCAATAATTTAACTATCCGTAAGGATATGTCTATAGTAAAAATATGTCTATTAAAGTCCAAGGGCATCCCTTGACTTCTAAATTGTTGGTCAACATCTCGCCTGATAGTAAAGATACCACCGATCCACAAAATATGAATATAGAAATCCTTCTCATTCTATCTCAGAATGTTCTAGACATAGATACCTATAAACTACCGGTATCTCTCAATATGTCAACCGAGAGGGTAAACTAAAGTAATACCTTGAACGATCAATCCTTCGACCCCCCTACATCTCCTCTCGAGTAGTCATGTATATCCCTCTAACTTCTGCTCCTGGTGACTGAGCTCATGTAGGTGCAAAAGACTATCATGGAGAAACTAAAGTCAACTGCCAAAATGAGGACACAAATCGAAACGGCTGCAACTGAAGGATTCAGAATAGATATGACTATCGTCATATACTCTCTCCTTTGTACAAAGCAAATCCATGTATGTGGAGGTAACAGTTGTTTTTGTCTGCATGAGTCTTCTAAGATGTCTTCTACTGATACTGCTGAGTAAATCACTTCCCCTGAAGGGAAGTATCAGGGAACTCCAACCATGTCAGAGGGAGTAAATCGTTGTTGGTGTGATAACCCAATCTTCTGTGATGATCTCTGCTGTCGAGATTGCACATCATCCTCTCGAAAAAACCTTGACAGTCTTCAACTGAGTCTTCAAAGTACACCTCCTTAATGTACTAGTTGCTTACAATAGCAACAGATGAATTGATTCAACAGATAATCTGATTTCGCGTGTTGTCGTGTCCCACACTGCAAGCACATAATCCCTTTGGAGTCTTGCTTCTAATTTCGCTGATAAGATGAGACAGTTCTGACGATCTACGATTGGTCTTTTATGATCGAAAAACTTTCCAATAGTAACTCGTGGCCTATGAATCCGATCTTGTTCCTTTTATCCAACACTCGGAGGCTTCTAATTCTTTTTAAAAAAAAATGACTTGCAATATCTGCTTATCGGTCTCCAACTCTTAAACATTTGTACGGAGTCATTTTTAAACTCATGACTCGATCCAATGTCTTCCGGCAGGATCTGATAAAAGATCTAGACATCCTAATCCAAATGTAAGCCAATAAACTACGGGTGGCTTAAAATATCCATTCTCATTCTTGAGCTATTAGGTGGTCGTAACCTCTGCAAGTCTAATGACTCTGCACGGTACTCCCATTACCAAATAATCACCCTACTTAAAGCTCAAGTATTCCCTGACAATGAGTCAAAGGAATAATACGGGAAAAATACCCTCTCACAACATCACTACACCATGATAAGTGATATATTATTCCTCGAAGGTTATTTTCTACATCTTCTACCAAGTACCAACCTGATCTCAATAATGGTATGCAACTAACTCTACTTCCTTTGTATAACACAAGTTAAGTACTCAAAAGTACTTTCAAAGTTATACAACCGAGCACGACAAACTCAGGGATCAAAATCCCTATAAAACACCATATACTAATCTTCCGCTATTTGCATCAACAATAGCCTACACAACTTGTCCATTACCCAACAGGTAATGATATGACTAACATCGTTAGTGAAAATCCCTAAGACTGCAATCTTTGATCTCCACAAGAAATGTCACTACCTGACCCCTGCTTTCTGACTCGGTATCAGTTGACTCTCCAAGGTAATTCACCTCTTTGAAGCAGGTACATGTCATAGACTCAACAAGTCGTTCTCGTAATCAACTCAACCCACGGTTACGGATAGTGACCAACACACTACATGTCATTCCTTGTTATCAACAACTAAATATACCGGCATAGTCGATGATATAACCGGACCTTGAGATTCCGAACCTCCATTATGAAGCTGACGAGGCTGATTCCGGACTAACCGGCTTAGTCGTAGTAATCTTTGGTTCCACAACTCTAGCTGGTCGCCTTGGTGGATGACCCATACTACGAGTCTGTACGGGTGTCATAACCCCGTCTGTCAACACCTACTGAACAATTCAAATAAGTATCTAACCAGACATATAAGGTAGCAAGAATTCTTACTTCGTGTTGCTCGGAACTCAGGCCGCTGTCCATCCATCTCACATCACCAAAACCAAACCAAAACAAAACGACTCCGAGGATCCAAGACTCAACAAAAACATCATTGTATGGCATCGCAGAACCTTGGGCTCTAATACCAATAAAGTTGTCACGCCCCGAGAGTATGTCGATCCGAAAACAAACAGATAATATCTTCCCTGTATGTGGCAATATATCCTGTTTATACATTCCTTTTGGCCGCAACCACAATAACATATACAAATATAAATATAACAAAGCACAGTGGAAATCTAAACACAATGACATAACAACCTACGTACAGTGCATACCGGTATGACTAACACCAAAACATACAAAAAAAAACATCGGCAAAACCCGAAACAACAAGTGTGTACAACAACAATGTCTAACACACATCCACCAAATAAATCCAAGTACATAACAAAACATATGGAAAACCCAAAACAACCACGAGAGCCTCGGAAGTGAGATGGGATGGATCAGCCAGTGATACTCCAAGTCGTCACCAAGACTTCTACCTGTTACCTGGGTGACAAGAAAACCCAGGGTCTATGGTGGTGAGTATAACTCAGGGTAATAAGAATAAAAGTGCATGCATAATTTATATATATCACATGAAAGTCAACAATATGTTGTCTAATGGTATAACAGGTATACAACAGCATGATATAACAACTGTATAACTAAACTGATCAGCAATATCAACATAAGGTACTGACATACCTGAAGATCGACAACAATACAACTCATACAACCTGAGTATAAGTGACATAATACAACACCTACAACATGGTAGAGTAAATCTAACTCCATAAGCGACAAACCACCATACTAACATCATATGGCAAATACAACGATCAACCGGGTCCATCCCATATCATCTCAAGGTACTGGTCAAAGGTATATGACAATCTGACCAACTCATACACAGGTATCCCACACACTATCATATAGCAAATGCAGTAGCACGTATGATGATGTATAAACAAATACAGCAAGCATAGTACAAACAAATGCAACATCATAGTAAGCATACATATATGTATATATATATATATATATATATATGCAAAACACCATAAGAACACGGTAATGCAGAATGCATGGTCATGCCTGCTCACCCCAAAGCTACCACGACCCCAGTGTGGCCTAGGTGGCTCGACATGACAACTGTCCCAACTCAACACCAACCACTACTCTCAAGTGGCTGAGTGGGTAGTATGGTCAAGTACCATATAAGCGTAAAGAGCAAGCTACACAACAGGGGTCCTTACTGTTGGCCACTCCGACAGTCACTACCCATGAGTGGTCGAGTGCTACACATGCAGGACAACTGCACGTAGGACAACTACATGCAACTCCAACTACCACCGTCTATAGTGGTAGAGTGTGGCACAATAAATGTTCTGCCCTCACACCAATTACTCCTCCATGAGTAACCTGGGAGGCAAGATGACTGACGACCCTCTCAACCATAAGAGAGACCAAGTCGCCAGCATGCATGTAAATGGCATGAATGCACAGTCACACCTACTCAACTGATCATAACACTCTCTATCCTATAGAGAGTCATACTCGATTGATTAATGCACTCTCTATTTTGCAGAGAGTCATACACAACTGATCATAACACTCTCTATCCTACAGAGAGTCATACTCGACTGATCAACGCACTCTCTATCCTATAAAGAGTCGTACACAACTGATCATAACACTCTCTATGCTACAGAGAGTCATACTCAACTAATCAACACACTCTCTATCTTGCAGAGAGTCATACTCAATTGATCACAACCAAGCTAGGACCACCGGTCCGTAGCGACGCTGTATCGATAATCACACATCCATACATGACTACCTGATCCATAGTGGATATATACATATCATCAGGATATAACATGGAAACTCAACTTTACTTCTAGTATTCTATTCATCCCCGGATGATTTATCTAGATTGCACAATTAAGTTTTACAATTGAATTTAGCTACGTACACATAGGTAAACCACTACAGGTCCACTTACCATAACAATCTATAACTCATAACAAAGATGAATGAGTAGATAACAACAATAATAGAGTATTTAAGTGCAAAGGCAAAAGTATCAAGCATCAGAAAAACTAGAGTGAAGTCAAGGTTAAAGTGACAATAATATGAAGTTATATACTTCAGGGTTTAGCTTCTACCTGACTAGGGTAGGAAATATTACCCACCTGATATGTAAAATATCCAAATAAATCTCCCCGTCCAAGAATTCACATCGAATCAATGTCCAAGTCTAGCTTCCTTGACCCAACTCCTTGATCCACCTGGGTGAGTCCAATCTCTTACCCCCTTCAACGACACAATCGTATCATAGTAATTGATATTGCTCACAAAGACTGAAACAATTGGTTACGAGGTGCAGAGCAGCTGCAATGGAGCTCAGCAAAACACAATGAAACCATCGAATTGGAGATAACACCCCACTGTAGAATTTCTTAGCATCTGAAGTCATTTAGTATACAAGTTCACCCCATTGATCTATCCATCTATAACTCTCTTAATCATAGGATAAAACAAATACACAGATGCAAGATTAATACCAGATATTGGGTGTAGATGCTGTAGAAAACTAGAATGGTCAATTCGCTGATCGGAGACCTTGATTCTTTAGTAGTGATAGGAATTCAGATCATAAAATGTCACAGAGAAATAAGAGGAATCATACACGAACGTAGAGCCATCGACTGAGAGAGAGTTGGCATCAAGGAATTTGTGCCCTGGACCCAGAGTCGTCGCGAAGATGAATAGCTACCAGCCCTCCTCTTGGCCTCAAGATTGGCTCCTCCTTATTCTTAGCGACGACCGACCCAAGCGGTGGCCGACGGATGGTGGCTTGACATGGGATCACAGGTCGACGGCGAAGCAAGCGACAGTGGAGTTGCTCGCGGCCAGAGAGGCCAACCATGTTGTGTTGCCATCAGGATTTGGAGAAGGCAAAGCTGCATAGGATAAAGGAGAAGAGGGATCAACCGATTAAGGAGCGACGGCGACGAGCGACGAGCGACGAGTATCCCCTACAAGGCTGGCGACCAATGCTGTGCACCGACGAGAGGGGAAACAACGCAAAGGAATCAACCTCCCGCAATCGAAAAGGTAGGAGGTATCAGCGTTGGTTGCGGGGCAACGGAGATTGGGAGGAAGAAGAAGAAGAGGAGTTGGGAAAACGGAATCGACAAACTTAAGGGAAACGGAAAGGATCGGGCGGAAAAAAACGTTTAGCATAGGTTAATTAAACCTATTAATTCCTTAATAGCAGATAGTTTAAACAGGCTTTACAAAAGGTTATCCGCTTTATCCCCATGAAATATCCATAAAACTTTCGTTTAAATCTAGAAAAATTTCTAAAAATTTCTGAAAAATTCTATAAGATAATTTCTTAATTAACATGGGTATTTATTATTATTGTATTTTCCAATATCTTACACTACCCTCTCTTTGAAATTAAGTACATACAAGCAAAAATGAGTACAAAAAATAAGAGCTAAGTTATACCGACACTAATGGAAATTTCAAGTAGGCACGGAGTGTCGGAAATGCATCTTTGTGAGGAAATGAAGCTCTAGTGGATGAGGATGGATAGAGGCAGCACTTTGACGTAGTAGCAGAGTTCTTATCAGAGTTGGTCGAGCATTTATTTTATAAACCTTTTCTAGTCGACTGGAATATCTTTCAGTTGACTCCACATCCGCCCATTGATATGGAACTTTTGGTCTTCCAATGATCAACATGCTCCAATGACTCCAGTCACCCGACTCAGATCGAAGTTTGTTTCTTCAATGATCAAACTCCCCAATGATCAAACTCTTTCCATATGCACTGCCAGATCTTCGATCCATCACCAACTAATCCAGCCAACTAGGTATCCAGTAGACTGACCCATACCCAGTCGACTGGACTTCAGTCGACTGATCCTTGCAAAACAAGATTAGCACAAATAGATAATATCAAATATGATAGCAGTAGTAATACTGCTCAATCTCGACTTCTAAGTCCCAAGCGGACTTTCTGTCGGATCGACGCCTAGCTTTGTCCCCCTAAAGAGGACTTGGCCTCACCTCTCCACTTCTAGCTGCTCTATTGAACTTACCATTCTTGACATCCGATCTGACCCACCAGGGCTTCCACCAGCTGTCTGATCTACCTGACCCAGCTAGACTTTTTGTCGATTGTCTGGTCTCCTAACCCAACCGGCCTTCATGCCAAATGTCCGATCCACTCGACCCATCTGGACTTTATGCCTTGTGTCCAGTCCTCCTGATCTATTAAGACATTTTCCTAATATCCGGTCAACACAATCTACTAGGACTTCCTATTAAACCTGCACACTTAACACTGATATTAGAATACAAGTAAGTCCTAACTTTAACTATGGTTCATACATCAAAACCAAGGAGTGATGCTCTCTGCATCAACAATCTCCCTCTTTTTGATGTATGACAACACATCAATTAAAGTTAGGAGAATCAAACTGCAATATCCAATTATAGCATATATTATAAATGCATTGGGTTAAAAATGTATATGCATGAAATGCTCATATGTATAAAAAACTTCAAATTTTTAAATCTCCCTCTCTTTAAGCCTCTTCTCTCTAACTTTAAATCTCCTCTCTCCCTCTTTGGCATACATCAAAATCAATATTAAGTTCAAAATGCCACAACTTTAAAGCTGAGAATTAAAATAATTTTTATCAAAAATGTTTAAATTTATCAATACTCCCCCTAAATAATATCTTCTTTTAAAGATGGGATCTCCCCCTTTATCTTTCGGTTTCAAAATTTTCAAAAGATTAATTTTCTAAAATTTTCAAAACTCAATTTTCAAAATTTATCAAAGCTCCCCTTAAAATGTTTTTGAAATTCTAACTCTCCCTCAATAAAAACATTTTTCAAAATTCAAACTCCCCCTTTAAAAAATATTTTTTAAAATTTTAACACCTTTTCAATTTTTTTATAAAGTTTTTCAAAACTCCCCCTTAATAATAGCTAAAAATTTAAATGAACCTTAAAATTTTTCAAAATTTTCAAAATGATGCAAATGTGATAGAAAATATGTCCAAGCATGGATTCCTAGTCTACCAAGCATAATTCAAATCACAACCAAGATTTAAAAGTTATCAAATTTATTAATTAAGTTTAAATAGTAACAACTAGCATAACAGTCCTAGTCAGAAGAGGAAGGTGGAGGAGGAGGTGGTGGATGACCCATGATCCAAGACCTAAAAAACTCCATCATCTCTCGATGATCCTCTCTCTATGCCTGGAACATCTGCATCATCTCAAGATGACAAGCCTTATGTTGCTGCTCCTGGCACTGCATCGCATCCTCCAATCTGGATAATCTCTCTACAACAGTAGGAGGTGATGGAATCCCAAGAAACGGTGATAGACTGTCGATTCCTGGGGCTTCCTAATGCTCAGACTCAGAGTGGTTCTCGGGGTCAATCTCAGGCTTAGGCTCCTGCTCCGGCTCAGGCTAGGGTTGGAGCTGAGGGCCATCTTTCTTCCATGCTAGGACATTATTCTCATCTAAACCTATTTTAGCTAAACCACATTGCCTAGAACCTATCATGTCATACTCAGTAAATTGTTTGATGTTACCTGTGGTAACATCAAAC
Source organism: Wurfbainia villosa (assembly GCA_025175895.1). Lineage (NCBI taxonomy): Eukaryota > Viridiplantae > Streptophyta > Magnoliopsida > Zingiberales > Zingiberaceae > Wurfbainia > Wurfbainia villosa. The sequence continues at coordinate 7,913,106 of CM046005.1, forward strand.
CCTAATGTGGCTAGTAAGGATGTGATGACATGGCAGTAAGGCAAATGTGCCTTCCTACTAGTAACTGACCTAAAATGATGAATGATGGAATGATACATCTGTAAACTAATGTCTAAATCTAATCTATGACTAAGTGTATAAAGTAGAAATGAATGATAGGGATGCATCATAGCGATGTCCCTAGTAGTGAGTGGCAAAATGCAGTTCACTATAACTCTATACAGGGCATAGTCCTGTACTCTGAGTCTAGTGGAATTAAAGATATTCACAGATGGAGTCCTCTCCTCACCAAATAGATGCAAGTGTATCCTATCTAATGTAATGTGCGAATAGGGGTCACCGTATGGTAACTCCATGGATGGAAAACATGCAACCAGACATGATGAATGCATGAGTCCTAGATGCTCTCTCAACATAGAGGGGGTAAAAATAAAATCCTTACCCTGTACTCTAGTCGAATATGAAAGATCATCAATTGTACTAAAATTATTGAAAAACTCTGCACATAAGTCTATGTTAATAGAGTTTTTACAATAAACTAGTTTCTCTAATCCGTAATGTGTTATGACTTCTATACTAGGTATGCATGATTTACTAAAAAAATAATCTACTAATGTATCTAGTAGGCATGGGAGTATAAAGAGCTCTCTCAAACTTAATCTTATGCCCCTCAGTAGGGAACCTAATGTCCATGCAAGGAGTAGATGACTCAACCTTAATGATTCTTCTTTTACCCCTAATTAAATTATAATTATTCAATATTTATTGAAAAAATAATTGAAATTAAGGCTTAGACTTATTACCACAGTATTATGGACGATGTTAAAGAGATATGATGACCTAGACACTTCGAAAGGCTGAAAATAGGGTGTTCGCGGTGGATTGAGGTGGTTGGGAGTCGATTTCATACTGCCCTAGCACTGTTCTTATAGACGGAATCCAATCGACTGGACTTGTTTCAGTCGATTGTAATTAATTTTACCATTTGCTGCAATGCCTAACTTTTATCTACCGTTGCATACCAGTTGACTGAATTAGTTTCAGTCGACTGAAGTCAAGTTTTTACCTTCCCGAGGCTTGGAGGCAACTAAAGCTGATTCAGTCGACTCTTTTCGAATCGACTGGAAATGTTTCAGTCAACTGAAATCGATTAATTTTAATTTTGGTTAATTTTTATGTTTAATTAGGTTTAGTTGATTTTTCTTATGTTAATTTCGTTGATTGATTTAATTTAATTTGATTGAATAGATTATGTTTAGTTTATTAAATTGGGTTGAGTTTGAGTTGATTAGATTGGTTGGGTTGATAGGTTAAGTTGTTTAAATTTGTCAAGTTTAATTAAGTTGTTTAGTTTAAGTAAATTTGTTAAGTTAAGTTTAGTTAAATAAGTAAATTTATTATGTTTAGTTAAGTAAATTTGTTAAAGAAATTTGTTATGTTGAATTTGTTAAATTTAGTTTAGTTAAATTTGTTAAATTTAGTTTAAGTAAATTAGTTAAATAAATTTGTTAAGTTAAATTTGTTAAATTTAGTTTAAGTAAATTTGTTAAGTTACTTAAATTGTATTAAACTAATTAAGCTTGATTAAATTCTAAATCATCTCATCTAAGTTAGACTTTCAATACACGTTACCCCTATGGGTTTTGTGAGATGAAGATTTATTTTTATCTTAATTAAATTTAATGAGAAATTTCAAAATTTTTAAACTTATGTTAGATTCAAGCTTAGCTTGAGCTAGTCAAGTAGGTTTTTCCAGCATTTACTTCCAGGTCATGGCGAGGCATACAACCTTCTTGGATATCAGATGGCCCACTTCCTAGACAAAGTCAATGAAGGAATCAAGTACTTGATTCCCTTTGGACTAAGCCTTGGTCTAACTAGTCAAAGACTTAGTGAGTTAGCTTTAGTCAGTTCCGCTCGACTTAGTGCACCAGGTCATTGTGAGGCACATGGCCTTCTTGGATATCGGAACAACGACCACTTCCTAGACATGCACTTCAAAGAGCTTCCCTCACTTACTATCAGTTCACTTCGTCTTAGTACTAGGTTGTTCAAGTTTAAACTACTTTGGTGCATATCTAGTCCATTCTAAATTAAGCAAGTAAAGTAAACTAAAGCATGCAAGAGTTTAACTAAGCAAGGAAACAAGCAAAGTGTTAGCTCCCCCTAAGTGATAGCTAGGTTGAGTTTTGTTCACTAAGTGAACTTGACTCTTGGGAACCCAAAATTGATTTGGTCCAACTTGGTTTACTAAGCTAGACTTAGGAACCCATGCTTGGACTCGACTCTTAGTGTTTTGGCTAAGTAATGACGTGTATGATTTATAGGAGGATTTAGCTTTGTGTCCGAGTTCGGACTTATTGTACACGACTCGCTGAGATCCAAGCATCACATTGAGATACTTGGAGCTTGAAGTGAACTTTTCCAATGATCCGATTAGATCTTCTACTTGCCTTTTTAGGACCGAGTTATCTTCCTCAAGCTTTGCAACTTGAGTTGAGTCTCTATCCTTAATTTGGCAAGTCAAAGTCTTCAAGTTGACTTGCTCCTTAAGTACTTGAACTTCCTTAAGCAGCGAGTCGACTTGATTCTCGGACTTAGCTAACTTCCTACCTCTGCATGCAATTATATTGTACAACTTATCTTCTAAGGGAGAAGTTACCTCGTCTAGTCCTTCGAAAACAGATGCAAATTCATGGCTTCTCTCATACTCGGAATCGGACTCGTACTCGGAACTTGACTCGGCTCCGGAGCTTGATTCGGCCATAAACGCCACGAAGCTTCTCTTCGTCTCTTCTGCATCCGACTCTTCCGAGGACGATTCGTCCTAAGTTGCCTTAAGCACTTTCTTCTTCTTTTACTTTTTTGGTTTTTCTTCCTTTTTAGATTTGCGCACTCCGATTTGTAGTGTCCCTTTCCGTTGCACTCGTAGCATGTCACTTCCGATCGGGGTCTCGGCTTGTTGTCGACGACTTTCTTAACATCCTTCTTCGTAAACCTTTTTCTCTGGTTGAACATCTTCCGGACCATATTTACGATTTCCTCTTCTCCGTTTGGTTTCGACTCCGACTCGTCTTCGGACTCACTTTTCTTTTTTCTTTCCTTTTTGGTCGAATCTGCCACTAAAGCAATACCATTCTCGGTTTGACCAGAGTTAGCTTGTTTGTATAGTTCAAGTTCGCAAAACAATTCATCTAGTCTAATTGTGGAAAGATCCCTAGAAACCTTATAGGCATCAACGATGGATGTCCATAAGGTGTTCCTCGGGAATGCCTTAAGTGTATACCTAATTACGTCCCTATATTCTAGTTGGTGTCCGATTAAATGTAATCCATTTAAAATATCTTTTATTCTCGTATGAAGTTGACTAACATTTTCATTTTTGTTCATTTTATAATTAAATAGTTTATTAAGTAACATGTCTCGTTAAGCTATCCTAGTGTCATTTGTACCTTCATGTAATTCAATTAATTTGTCCCATAATTCCTTAGAGTTTTCGAATGGACCCACCCTATTGAGCTCTTCTTTGGTAAGTCCGCATTGCAAGGTGTTAAGCGCCTTGTAATCGACTTGAACCCGTTTTCTAACGTTCGTGGTCCATTTCTCCGATTCTAACAACTCACCCGAGTCGTCTACCGGAGAGATGAACACTTTCCTAATCAAAAACCAAACCTCTAGGTCAGTTTTCAGGTAGCACTCCATTCACCTTTTCCAATGGAAAAAGTCCTCTCCGTTGAAGAGAGGAGGGTGAATGGTGCTATACCCTTCTAAGTGCGACATTATTAATTTTTTTTATTTAAAGTAATTAAAATTTAGAATTATTCCTAGAGTTGTTTAAAAAATTATTCTAAGTGGAATAATTAATAAAAATTATTCTAAGTGCAACAATTAATAAAAATTATTCTAAGTGACAAAAATTAATAAAAATTATTCTAAGTGATAAAAATTATTCTAAGTGACAAAAATTAATAAAAGTTATTCTAAGTGACAAAAATTAAAAATTATTCTAAGTGACAAAAATTAATAAAAATTATTCTAAGTGATAAAAATTAATAAAAATTATTATAAGTGATAAAAATATGCAAAATTATTCTAATGCAAGAAAATTATTCTAATGTAAGAAAATTAAAGAAAATTATTCTAATGCAAGAAAATTAAAGAAAATTATTCTAATGCAAAAAAATTAAAGAAAATTATTCTAATGCTCTCGATGGTGGTTACACCAAATTCGGAGCGCCCCCGCTCTGATACCAATTATAGGATCGAAATACTCCGAGAGAGGGGGTTGAATCTCGGAGGTTACAATTTTCTTTAGATTTTAAAACTTATATTTTATATTTTGAAATCATTAAAGAGTATGCAGCAAAAAATAAAATAAGATAGATGTAGGAACATTGGTGACCGCTAGAGGGGGTGAATAGCGCATTCGTTAACGAAGATGAAAATCGATTGTATTCGTCTCTACAAAGCTTGTTATATGTAGCAAAATGTATATAATAGTAATAACAAAAATAAAGACACAAACACAATCACAAATACAAGCGATATAACATGGTTCGGAACCTTAGGGTTCCTACTCCACAGGTTGAGCTCGAATGAGCTCTAGTGATGCAAATATCACCACTAATCACAAACACTCCTTCTCGACAACAAATCAGAGGCAGAGAAATCTCTTACAATGATTACGAAAGTAATACAATAAAAATACAAGCAAATACAATAGAATGCAAGTAAAGAAAACTTTACAAAGAGCTTTGAATGCTTGCTTGTTGATCGCTTGAACCGAGCTTGAAGACACTGATTTGCACCAACAAATCACCTCAAAATCACCCAAGAAATTGCTGCCAAATCCTTCTCCACGAGCTACTTTTATAACCTATATTCTGGCTGGATTCGCGCCTGGCATTCCACTGCCATAAGGCCCCAGTCGACTGCCAACAGTACCATTATCTCACAACAGACTTAATCCACATCAGCATTCAAGCTAACGGATACACTGGCGATCATTGCCATTATCCATCGATCATTGCGAGGTCGTAGTCGACCGAGTTGGCTCTGAGCATTCGCTCCCGTAACCTCGACGGCGATCATATTATCCATGCGATCATTGCTCAAGCCATCGATCGTGTCAATCTTTGGCGATCAATTGCCAAGCCATTTCCTACAGTCGAATACCAGTCGACTCCGAGAAATTCGACTAACCATAATCCCAGTCAACTGCCAAGAGTCAACTCGACTACCAAGTGTCAAAACACTTGACCAATCGACTAGTCTAAAGCCCCAGTCGACTGATAACCTCAACCATGAGGTTTAACCTCAAGTATGATGCCCTCATACTTGCTAGACCACCCTTATCCTAGACCTAAGCCTTCTAGCCACCTCCATCAGCCTCACGCCTATCAGATCCCTCCAAGTCATTCATGACTTGTTCATCCATACGCTAGTCTTCTGGTGCTTCCATCGACTATTGTCATGCTAATGTGGTCTATCCTGCCAAGGCACATTGGGCTTACATTGCCAAGACTACCGCTTGGACTTTATGCTGCCAATTATTGGACTTATGTTTCCAAGACTTCTGCTTGGACTTTACGCTGCCAATATCAACCCTTGGACTTCCTTTGTCAGCCCACGTTGGACTTTCCATTTGCCAAGACTCAAGCTTGGACTTTCCCTTGCCAAGACCCATGCTTGGACTTTCCATTCCAACCCATGTTGGAATTTCCAATTGCCAAGACTCAAGCTTAGACTTTCCCTTGCCAATACCCATACTTGGACTTTCCATGCCAACCCATGTTGGACTTTCCAATTGCCAAGACTCAAGCTTGGACTTTCCCTTGCCAAGACCCATGCTTGGACTTTCCCATTGCCAAGTGTCCCACTTGAACTTTCCATGCCAAGTACCCATGACTTGGACTTTTCCATTACCAAGTGTCCCACTTGGACTTTCCATGTCAAGTACCCATGACTTGGACTTTTCCATGACAATCACATTGTCATACATTTTGTCGAACATCAAAATACCGCTCGAGTTAAACTCGAGTCTGATCAATCGTGACTTGGGTCGATTGTACCAACAATAGAGACAAGCTTCTTTTACTTGGTTCACAACCTTAACCAGGTTGCTACTTCAAGGGTCGTAGCTCTTCCGAGAGCTACCTCGATGGGCAATCATTATATACCCTCCGACTCGAGAACTCTCGACTTCGGAGGGGTTCATTTTTTACAAAAATGAGAGATGGGTAACACTCTACCCTCTCTTTGAAATTAAGTACATACAAGCGAAAATGAGTACAAAAAATAAGAGCTAAGTTATATTGACACTAATGGAAATTTCAAAGTAGGCATGGAGTATCGAAAATGCGTCTTTGTGAGGAAATGAAGCTCTAGTGGATGAGGATGAATAGAGACAACACTTTGACGTAGTAACAGAGTTCTTATCGGAGCTGGTCGAGCATTTATTTTATAAACCTTTTCCAGTCGACTAGAATGCCTTCCAGTCAACTCCACATCGGCCTATTGATATGGAACTTCTGGTCTTATAGTCGACTCCAGGTCACCCGGCTCCGTATTGGGAAGTTTGCCTCTTCAATTAACTGAAACTCTTTCCATCTGTGCTACCAGATCTTCGATTGATCACCAGCTAATCCTGCCAACTAGGTATCCAATCGACTGACCCATACCCAGTCGACTGAACTTCAGTCGATCGGAATCTATTCAGTTGATTGATCCCTGCAAAACAAGATTAGCACAAATAGATAATATCAAATATGATAGCAGTAGTAATACTGCTCGATCTCGACTTATAAGTCCCACGCGGACTTTCCGTTGGATCAACGCCTAGCTTTGTCCCCCTAAAGAGGACTCGACCTCACCTCTCCACTCGAGGTTTACCCATCGGCTTCTCTATCGGACTTACCATTCTTGACATCCGATCTGACCCACCAGAGCTTCCACCAGCTGTCTGGTCTACCTGACCCAGCTGAACTTTTTGCCAATTGTCTGATCTCCTGATCCAACCAATCTTCATGTCAAATGTCCGATCCACTCGACCCATCTAGACTTCATGACTGGTGTCCGGTCCTCTTGATATGTCAAGACATTTGCCTAGTATCCAGTCAACACGACCTACTAGGACTTCTTGTTAAGCCTGCACACTTAACACTGATATTAGAACACAAATAAGTACTAACTTTAACTATGGTTCATACATCAAAACCAAGGAGTGATGCTCTCTGCATCAACATTTACTTAGTTCATAAACTCTCAAGGTTACTAATCCAAGGCGTATGACTATCGTTCTACTATCACTATCAATCTTTCTAATTCTCAAACCAAATTTGAAGGTGGAGAAATCTTTTATAGAAAAACATTTTATAAATTTCAGCTCCAAAGAAAAAGAGAGAAGAGAAGATAATTGAAAACACCTTAAGCACAATCACTCTTCTCTTTTTCACTCTAAGATTGCTGAGAATGAGAACTTTGAGTATCTAAAGCTGATGGGAGTTCTAGAGTAGTTGTGGAGAAAAGAGGCCAAATCCCTTTATAAACAATCATCAGTCGAGCTAGTTTCTATATCTTTTTCTTGTCTCCAGTCAACTGGTCATGCTTGTCAATCAACTATTACTAAGATGGACTGTTGACTCGAACGTTGAACAATAATTGACATCTGATGAAAGACTGTGAATCCACAAGTTGACTAGTCATAACCACAAGTTGACTAATAGCCCTCAGTCGAGTTAGGCTAGCAATACCAGTTGACTAGTCATACCCACAAATTGACTAATAGCCCTCAGTCGAGTTAGGCAGCCAAGTTGAGATCTTTTTGTGTTGTTTGAAAAGGCACACCAGTCGACCTATCACAAGAACGAGTCTACTGATCACTATTAGTCGAGTTCTCCAATCGACTGATAAACATTCTATGGACTTCAAAATTTAACTAGTCAAGTTTATCAATCGACCAAGAAGTATTTTGTGGACTTCTAATTCTAGGCCAGTCGATTGCTCAACTCGATTGTTAGGATCACTGTACACAATACCTTAAAACCCACAAATCTTATTCTTTTGATGACTTCCAGTCGATTGGTAAACCCTACTAGTCGACTGGTACACTATTTTCAGCCACTCTAAAGATTGAAATATAATTCACCTATCTTCTTTACTCTCGACCAACATATACCTTATGCTAGATAAACCTCCTGTCCTTGGACTTTGTTGCCTAAATCCTTGTCTCTAAGACTTCGTTTGGCCTGCATCCAATCTTTTGATATTCTCAGGATTTCTCTTGCCGAGAATCCCATCTCTAACCTTCTTGGAGTTCACTGCATCACATCTAGTTCCCTGACTTGCAAGGACTTCGTCTTCCCAAGAATCTAACCTTCAACCTCCTTAGATTTTTATGCCTTACATTCGGTCGTCAAACCTGTAAGCACTTTTCCAACACACTTGTCACACAAGTGAGATTCCATAATCCACCTTAACTTAAATAGTATCAAACATCAAAACATCATATATATGACATGATTGCACCAACAATCTTCTCATTTTTGATATTTGACAACCTATTTAAGTTTATGCTCTTTTAACAACTTTATTATGCAAGTTTAGGCCAAGTGTATATTACTTGTACATTAGCTTTCCTCATGATTTATTCATATCAGTTGATGAAATTTAATTCATTTTTATACACCATATAAACACTTTAAACTTAACTCATCATCCTAACATCTTACTTGTGTCTAGAGTGTCCCAATACACACACAAGTCATTCTATGATTTTTGTAAAATGTAAATTAGTTCTTTCCTAAACTAAGAGAACATGCACTTCGATCTAGGCATATTTAATTTGATAATGCTACCTCGGATATCAAATAATGATATTTTTTCTTAATTTCTAATGAATAAATGGATGAAAAGGAGTATGACATATATGAATTGCATAGCTTTCAAAAGAAAATCTATTATTCTTAAAGGATGCATGATGTCATGACAAGAACATAGATCACATGAGATTATTTTTCACAGTACATCACACAAAAGGGACATGCCAATAGCAAAATATCACACATACTCAAATTTATAATCAAACAATAAAATGGAGACGATAAACAATTTAATAAAAAAATAATGCATTTTATGTATTCATCAAAGATTATTCATACAAGAGGCAACAACATATATATCACACATAACAATATATCACACAACCTGTATATCACACAACATGCATAACACACATACATCACAATAATATATTTCACACTCAATTGTAATGATAAATAAAGCAAATCATTTCATTAAGTCATCAAAAGTGTTTCATACAAGTTGCATCAAAATACATACATAACATTTCCTACAATCACCAAGCAGTAAAACAACAAAAAAAACACATGACTAAAGACAACTAGGCTACCAATCATCAGCATCATAAGTCGGAGATGGTGGAGGAGGTGGATGTAGGGTTGATGATGTTACGCTAAAGGGGAGTGAATAGCATTCGTTCGATTCGTCGATTCTTTCATTATCGTGATTGTCTGCAATTGTTAGTAATACGCAGCAGAAACAAAATAAAGCATAAATAAAGTACACACAAGAACAATACAAGAGATTTAATGTGGTTTAGAACTAGGGTTCCTACTCCACAAGGCTAGCTCTAATTGAGCTCTAATGATGCACATCACCACTATCAAACTTCTCCTTCTTGGTATGAGACCGGAAGTGGAGAAACCTCTTACAATATGTTTACAACAATAAACAATAAACTACAATAAAAAAACAAGAAGCAAATACAACACTAAGTAAAGAAAACTTTATAAGAAGAACTTTAGATTACTTGTTTGTTGATCGCTTTGGATTGCTCTTGAAGGTCTGAAATACAACAACACTTCCTTATCAAAATCACCCCAAAAATTGCTTATAAAATCCTCCCCAAGTTGTTTCTTTTATACCCTACATCGGGCTAATTTTATGCCTAGCAGTTGACTGTCAAAAGACACCAGTCGATTGCTAGCCTATCCATTGTCTCACAACGACTCCATTCACAATAAAATTTTCCCAACGGATACATCAACAGTCGATTGCTATCTAGTAGTCGATTATGCAATAATCTGTGCACTACTACAGTGTCATCAGTCGACTTCCCATCCATGACAGTCATTGGCCAGTCGACTGCCAATGACACACAACAGCAGTCGAGCTACAGTTGATGACTTGCCAGTCGATTGTTCATAATCTTAGTCGACTACTGCAAGTCAATTGAGCTCCCGAGTGTTGAACACTCGGCCAGTCGACTGGTAAATCTCAAACATGAGGTTTAACCCAAATATGATTCCCTCATACTTGATTGATGAGTCTTAGCCTGTACCTAAGCCTTCTAGCCACCTCCATTAGCCTCATGCCTCTCGGATCCCTAGAGTTCGTGACTCTTCATCCTTCGCATTAGCCTTCAGATGCTTCTATCGACTATGTCATGCTAACCGAGTCCTTTGCCAAGGTCTTGTTGGACTTATGCTGTCAAGACCACATGCTTGGACTTTACGCTGCCAAAACCTCATCCTTGGACTTCCTTGCCAAGATCCATTTGGATTTATGCAGCCAAGACTACATACTTGGACTTTACGCTGCCAAACCTAAAAACTTGGACTTTCCCTTTGCTAAGTGCCCATGACTTAGACTTTTAAGTACCAAGTACCCATGCCTTAGACTTTCCAATTGTCAAGACCATACTTAGACTTTCCATGTCAAAACCATGCTTGGACTTTTCGATTCCAAAGTCTTCTTGGATTTTACGCCGACAAGGCTACACACTTGGACTTATGCTACCAAGATTTTATCTTTGGACTTCCCTTGACAAATATCCATATTTGGACTTCCCTTGCCAAATATTCATATTTGGACTTTCCTTGTCAAGTATCCAAACTTGAACTTCCAAGGTTGATTGCTTCAACAATCTCCCCCGTATGACTTTGGATATTCTAATCATCCACTAGTCATATGGTCAACATATGGTCAAATCATATGTTAAACAATAGTCAAATCCATTGTCAACCCATTGGAAAACATCAAAATCCTACTCGAGTCCCACTCGGGTTTAGTCAACATTAACCCAGAGCCTATTGCACTAACAATCTCCCCCTTTTTGATGTTTGACAATACCTTTAAGTTAGGGTAATAATAACCCAAACTTAACTCTTCCAATGTCAACGCATAGTGAAAGGTTTACCTAACTTAAACTTCACTTCTCCCCCTTTGGCATACATCAAAAAGCCTACCAAGGTTTTCAATCTCTCATCTCCCAAAGAGATTCTACATTCTCTCCCTTAGTTCAAAAATATCCTGATGCCTTCACTCTTCATAGTGATAAGTCCCATATCACTAAATGAGAGGCAATTCACAATGAAGGTACCTAAACTCTCATTTCTCCCTCTTTGGTCAAAATTGCATTCATTATTCCAAAATGGACACACTCCTCCTAAAGGCTTGCTCCTCCTTGACCATTGCACCAACAATGTCCTTGGAGAGTTCCTAAGCCTATAGGAAACTAAACCATCAAAAATAAGGATAAAAATTCAAACTGGAACTTTAACCTCCCTTAAAATTCGATACTCCACCCTAAAAACTCTCCTAATCATTTACAATGATATTTTCATCCTTCCAATGCTTTCCAAAGCATATCCTAGGGTTATGATACATCAGGGTAACATAAAATAGTTGATACATGGCTAAACAAATCTTGTTCAATCGAAATCAACTTTAGTAGTCAACTGAAATCAGAACCAATCGACTACCTTATTACCAGTCGACTGCTCCAAGTAGCAGTCAACTGGTTTCTGCAATATGTAGAAAACAGTTTCAAAAATTGAATTTTGAAAATTCATAAGTAAATATACATATTTTGAAAAATCACAAAACTTCATACGTACATTGTTTACATGAAATATAATGAGTGAAAAATAATTTTAAATTAAAATAATAATTAAATTGAACTATCGATACAAAGTTCAAAAGCATTGATAACTTCAATGTTTTTAGCCTAACTTGTATCAACTTGTTCGATGATGATTACTATCAAAAGATAAGCTTCACCAAGGTTTTCTAAAATACTTTTAAAATATTTTCAAAACTTTATTTTGAACTATGGTCTATGGGCTAGATGTGCATGACTTATACATTAGCTTTTCTCATGATTCATCGATGTCATATTAGGAGTTTGAGTTCATCTAGATGCAACATCTATGCACCTTGAACTTAACTCATTTCCTAACATCTTACATGTGTCTAGGATGTATCAATACACACACATGTCAATTTAATATTTTTGTGAGATGTGGGTTTTTGTTCTTCCTTATCTAAGGGTTCATGCATTTTATCTAGGCAATTCTATTTGATTCTCTTATCATAGGACTTCAAATCATACCATTGTCCTTAATATCATTTTAATTATCCTAAATGCATGAATATGATCATGGAATAAAAGTGTGCATAATTTAAAATATTTGCCAATAATCATGATGTCATGGCATAAATATAAACCTAAATACAAACATGACATATATTACCCTAAGCATGATCATGACATTTAAATAATTATATGAAGAACGATGTTACGACATGACATATGACAAACAAAGCATGACAAATAAAACATAAAGTAATAAGAATACCTAGATTTCAAGCCTAATTTCCATTTACTATGATTAAACTTCATTTTGCCATAATGCATCAATTTCTCAAGTGTGCTAAAAATCCAAAATGACACACAATTGACTCTAACCTATCTTGTGTCAGCTCTGATTGACTTTTCAAACTTCTCAAATTTTATTGACACATCCTAAAATATTTTAGAATTAAATTCTAATTTAATTTTTAAAGTATTACAATACTTCGAAAATGCCCTAAAGTGTCACCTTTACCATGATTAGGTTAACTAGCTATCCATTCAAGATTGACACACCCTAAATCCATCTAGCGTGAAAGGATTACGCTTCTAGGAACGCAATACCTATTGGAGCTCCTTGGGTTAACTAGGTACTCACTAGGGATGAATTCTCTAAGTACCTTCCTAATGACCTTACTAGGTTTTGAAGCCTTGATCATTTGGGTTTTATCTAGGTTAACCTTAGGGTAACTCCCCTTGTAACCTTGTTAGTGACTTTTCTAGGTTCCTTTAAAATCTTAGCCACTAGACACTTGCCACGGTAAACTCTAGGGATGACTTCCCTTGTGACCTTGACTTTTCTAGAACTAGTATTTGTTCCATAATCAAATGAAACACTATGGTAGGTTGACCTATCTACCTTGGACTTAGGCTTGTTACCCAAGCCTTTCTTGTCCATGAATGGTTCTTGCCTCCTAACATTTTATTAAAGGTCTTTTCCAATTTCTCAAGCCTTGACCTCAAGACTTGATTTTCCATTTCTAATTTCCCATTTTTTGATTTTTCATTGACCTTTTGGGAATTCTTCTTCCTATGCATATGTCTAGTCTTTTTCGGATTAATGCCTAGATTTTTATCATTTTTAGGTGAAATGGTTTTAGGGTTATCCTTAGGCCTAAATTCACAAAAGTTTGCCCCTAAAAAGAAATATTTATTATTATTATTAGCATGCATTTTCTTATAAACAATTGCAAGTAAATTAAAATCATTCCTGGCATGTTTTTTATCCTTATATAAGGAACGAGCATTATTGAAATATACCTTGGGATTTGCCTTAGCTCCCCCTACTTTGTCCTTGTTGGAGTTCCTCCCCCTCGGACATTGACTTCGGTAGTACCCTCTTAGATTACACTTGAAGCACACCGCATGCTCCTTGCTCTTCCTTATCAAGGCTTCGACTTCCTTTGACTTTTCCTTGGCCTTTGGCACTTAAGTTTTCTTCTTGGCCAATTTTGGGCATTTACTCTTGTAATGCCCATGTTCTCTACACTCAAGGCACATTATATGATTTTTATTTTTATTTAACATATTTGAGTTTCCTTCTTGGTTCGTAAGGGAATGGGGGATTTCTTCTTCATTTCTTTCGGAGGTAGAGGGTTCCTCTTCTTGCTCTAGCTCCGGCATCAAGGATGGTCTCTCCTCCCCCTCAATCCTAGAAGTGGAGGCTTCTTCAACCTCCTCTTCCTTGGATTTGAACATCTCTTAACTTCCAATTCCTCAAGCTCTTGAGATGATGATGTACTTTCTTCTTGAGCTTGAGAGGATGAACACTCCTCCTTGGACTCCTCTACTACTTGTGTCGGTGAGGGCTCTTCATGGAGCTTGACTAATTTGCTCCATAGCTCCTTAGCATCCTTATAATCTCCTAGCTTACACAAGATGTCACTAGTCATTAAGTTAGCTAAAATTAACATTACCTTTTTATTTATCTTGTACTTTCGATTTTGCTCCTCGGTCCACTTCTTCTTGAGGACTCTTCCCTTCTTGTCCTAGGGGGGGGTCAAACCTTCCATCACGACAATCCAATTTTCAATATCACACATAAGAAAATATTTCATTCTACCTTTCCAATATGCAAAGTCTTCGCTGTAGAAGAAAGGTGGAACTGTGATGTCTTGACCTAGTTTATCTTGAAGCTCCACTCTTCTAGATGCTCCTCTAGCACTTTGGTCCCTCGATTGTTAATCCTTGAAGAGAGTCCTTGCTCTAATACCAATTGTAGGGTTGGTAATCAGGGTGACTTGTTCTTCTGAGTGTACCGGACCCTGATACCAATTATAGGGTTGATGATGTTGCACTAGAGGGGGTGAATAGCATTCGTTCAATTCATCGATTTGTTCATTGTCCTGCTTGTCTACAATTGTTAGTAATATGTAGCGGAAACAAAATAAAGCATAAACAAAGTACACACAAGCACAACATAAGAGATTTAAAGTGGTTCGAAACTAGGGTTCCTAATCCACGGGGTGAGCTCTAATTGAGCTCTAGTGATGCACACCACCACTATCAAACTTCTCCTTCTCGATATGACACCAGAGGTGGAGAAACTTCTTACAATATATTTACAATAACAAACAATAAACTACAATAAAAAACAAGAAGCAAATACAATACTAAGTAAAGAAAACTTTACAAGAACTTTAGATTACTTGCTTGTTGATTGTTTTGGATTGCTCTTGAAGGTATGGAATGCAACAACATTTCTCCTTCAAAATCACCCAAAAATCACTTGCAAAATCCTCTCCAAGTTGCTCATTTTATAACCTGCATCAGGTTGATTTTTCACCTAGCAGTCGATTGCTAGTCTATCCGTTGTCTCACAATGACTCCATCCACGCTGAAATTTGGCCAAAGAATACATCAGTAGTCAACTGCCCTTAGAAGTAGTAAAATATTAAACAGTAGTCAACTAGCCAGTTGACTACGTGTTGGTGTAGAGAGCACTACTCCTTAGTTTTGATGTATGAACCATAGTTAAAGTTATGAATTACTTGTGGTTTGATATATGTGTTAAGTGTGTAGGCTAATAGGAAAGCCCTAGTAGGTCAGGCAGATCAGATACTAGGAAATGAGTATTGAAAGTCCTAGTAGGTCGCATTGATTGGATACTAGGCAAAAGCCTTAACAGATCAAGAGGATTAGACATCAGGCAGGAAGTCCAGATGGATCAGGAGACCGAACATCTGGCATGAAGATCGATTAGGTCAGGAGATCGGACAATCGGCATGAAGACCAACTGGGTTAGAGAGATCAGACAGCTGGTAGAAGTCCTAGTGGGTCAGATCGGATGTCAAGCATGGTAAGTCTGGCTAGGCAGCTAGCAGGTAAGCCTCGAGTGAAGAGGTGAGGTCGAGTCCTCTGTAGGGAGATAAAGTTAGATGTTGATTCGATGGATAGTCCACGTGTGACAAAGAAGTCGAGATCAGACAGTGTTACTACTGTCATTGCATTTCATACTGTATGTTTTTGCTAATCTCATTTTGCAGGGAACCAATCGATTGAAAGGTTTCCAATCGACTGAGTATGGTCCAGTCGACTGGGTATCTAGTTGGCAAGATTAGCTGGTGATCGATCGAAGATCTAGCAACTAAGATGGCAAGAGCTCTAGTCGACTGGGGAGGTCCAGTCGACTGGAAAGGCAAAATTCCTGATACGGAGCTAGGTGACTTGGAGTCAATTGGAACATGTCCAATCGACTGGGAAGGCTGAGGTACCATATCGACGGGCTAATGTGGAATCGACTGGAAATGGTTTATAAAAGAAGTGCACGACCAACTCCAAAAGATACCAATACTACTAAGTCCAAGTTCTGTCTCAAGTGTTCCACATTCATAAAAGCTTCATCATGCTGCAACGCCTCAACTCCGACACTCTGAGCTCCATTTCAAAAGCTACAAGTGTCGGTATATTTAATACTTTATTGTACTTTCACTTTGTATACTTTAATTAAAGAGAAGGTAGCTTGTTACCTTTCTCTTTATTTCTTGTAAAAAGCGAACCCCTCCGAAGTCGAGAGTTCTCGAGTCGGAGGGTCTTTTAGTTGATTTCCCATTGAGGTAGCTCTCGGAGAGCTACAGGCCTTGGAGTAGCAACTCGACTCGGGTTGTGAACCAAGTAAAAGAATTTAATATCCGCTACAATAACTCTTAATTCGTAAAAGATAAAAAAGTTAAGTTTTAAAAGAAAATTTTTATATTCCGAGATTCACCCCCCCCCTCTCTCGGACAACTTCGATCCTACACTACGCAACAATCTATGCATTACTACAGTGTCATCAATCGACTGCCAATCCATGGCAGTTAACTACTCAAGGCTAGTTGAGCATACATGGCGATCAGCGCGATGACATACGGCTGACAGATAGCCGCAATGATCGTCATAATCCCAATGATCGCTAAGTCAACTGAGCTCTCGAGTGTTGAACAGTCGACTGGTAAACCTCAAACATGAGGTTTAACCCAAGTATGATTCCCTCATACTTGATTGACCAACCTTAGCCTAGACCTAAGCCTTCTAGCCACCTTCATCAACCTCACGCCTCTCGGATCCCTCAAATCCAGACTCTTTATCCTTTGCGTTAGCCTTCAGGTGCTTCCATCGGCTATGTCATGCTAACTGGGTCTTTTGCCAAGGTTCATTTGGCCTTATGCTGCCAAGATCACATGCTTGGACTTTACGATGTCAAAACCTCACCCTTGAACTTCTTTACCAAGATCCATTTAGACTTACACGGCTAAGACTACATGCTTGGACTTTACGCTATCAAACCTACAAACTTGGACTTTCCCTTTGCCAAGTACCCATGACTTGGACTTTCTAATTACCAAGACCATGCTTGGACTTTCCATGCCAAGACTATGCTTGGACTTTCTAATTGCCAAAGTCCACTTGGACTTTACGCCGCCAAGACTACACACTTAGACTTATGCTGCCAAGACTTTACCTTTGGACTTCCCTTGCAAAATATTCATATTTGGACATTCCTTGCCAAGTATCTAAACTTGGACTTCCGAGGTTGATTTCTCCAATAATCTCCCCCATATGACTTTGGATATTCCAATATGTAGGATTGAGATACTCCGAGAGAGGGGGGTGAATCTCAGAAGTTATAATTTTATTTTAAAATTTAAAGCTTATGTTTATAATTTGAAATATTTAAAGAGTATGCAGCAGAAATGAAATGAAATAGAGACAACTTCTTTTACTTGGTTCACAACCCTAACTGGGTCGCTACTCCAAGGCCCATAGCTCTTCCGAGAGCTACCTCGATGGGTAATCATTATATACCCTCCGACTCGAGAACTCTCGACTTCGGAGGGGTTTGCTCTTTACAAAAATATGAGATGGGTAACACTCAACCCTCTCTTTGAAGTTAAGTACATACAAGCGAAAATAAATACAATAAATTAAGAGCTATATTATACTGACACTAATGGAAGTTTTAAAGTAGGCATGGAGTGTCGGAAAAGCGTCTTGTGAGGAACTAAAGCTCTTATGGATGAGGATAAATTTTAGCAGCACTTCGACGTGGTAGTAGTGGTCTGGTCGGAGCTGGTCGAGCACTTATTTTATAAAGCTTTTCCAGTCGACTGGAATGCCCTCGAGTCGACTCTACATCAGCCCGTCAATATGGAACTTCTGATCTTCCAATCGACTAAAAACTCCCCAATCGACTCCAGGTCACCTGGCTCCACATCAGGAAGTTTGCCTCTTCAGTAGACTGAACCTCTCCTAGTCAACTAAAACTCTTTCCATCTACGATGTCAGATCTTCGATCGATCATCAGCTAATCCTACCAAGTGTGCATCCAGTCGACTGAACTAAATCGAGTCGGCTGAACTTCAGTCAACTGGAATGCATTCAGTCAACTGATCCTTGCAAAATGAGATTAGCACAAATAGATAATACAACATAGGATAGCAATAGTAATACTGCTCGATCTCAACTTCTAAGTCTCACGAGGACCATCTGTCGGATTGACGCCTAGCTTTGTCCCCCTACAGAAGACTCGACCTCACCTCTCCACTCGAGGCTTACCTGCTAGACTTACCGTTCTTGACATCCGATCTGACCCACAAGGGCTTCCACCAGTTGTCCGATCTACCTGACCCAGCTGGACTTTTTGTCGATTGTCTGGTCTCCTTACCCAACTGGTCTTCATGCCAAATGTTTGGTCCACACGATCCATCTGGACTTCATGCCTGATGTCTGGTCCTCCTGATCTGTCAAGTCATCTGTCTAGTATTCGGTCAACACAACCTATCAGGACTTCCTGTTAAGTCTGCACACTTAACACTGATATTAGAACACAAGTCCTAACTTTAACTATGGTTCATACATCAAAACCAAAGAGTGATGCTCTCTGCATCAACATAATCATCCACTAGTCATATGATCAACATATGACCAAACAATATAGTTAAACAATGGTCAAACCCATTGTTAAACATTAAAACCCTACTTGAATCTCACTCGAGTTTGGTCAATATTGACCCGGGGCCTATTGCACCAACAGTGAAGCCTACTAACCCTGAGTCCAAGTACATATCATCTCATACATTTCGAGTTGGCATTTCTCTAATGTCTAAAGATGAGAATCTATTTGGGTCATCTGACGAGCAAAAGAAGAATAGTCCATCTTGAGTTCCTCAAGGCGTGTGTCCACGGTCTCGTAAAACTCCTCAAATCATGACTCTAAAAGGGTGATGCGATCAAATAGACTCCTGTGTGGTTCATCGGGCAACATAGGAATGTCTTCCTCCTTGGAATCCTCTTCAACCTCTTCACCTAGCTGACACTCCTCTAGTTATGTCTGGTAGTGCCTATAAGATTCACATATCTCCACAATGGTGTGACATTGTCCAGTTTGAGTCTAAGCTCTCATGGTTTTATTTTTAAGTTATACCTAAAAGGCCTTATACCAATGGAGATATTTTTTCATCTTTTAATTATATGATCTTTTCCATGTCTTACAAATGTGAAACTTTGATTGTATTCTCAATACTCCCAACAATCCTCCCCTCCCTCAAACAAAGAACCACATTAGCCCCCCCCCTTTCAAGCCTATCCATCCTCAAAGGACTTCCTCTGTTTGATGTCTGATTCTCAACCCACCAAGTCTTTTTGCCAGTTGTTCAGTCCTCCTAACCCAAACTAGACTTCTTAGTTGGTGTATGGTTCTCTTGATCTGAATATGGGAGCCCCACTTTCTTTGTTCAAGGTGCATGGCTTGACATGGACCACGACTCTGTTAGTAATATATGAGAGATATTCTAAGGCAATCGCCTTATGTATGAACCATTTATATGATAAATGAAGATTCACTATTTGAGTATACATGGTTTCATGTATTTGATTGGATCTTAAACTCATTTACTGAATGTCCGCGATACGACTCACAGCATGAGAGAATTTGTGATTGGATCACAACTAGTGAGTATCTCTACATGTGTAATTGTGATGTATCGGAATTATCCCTAGTCGATGAATTGATGGATTTGGACACCATCAATTCTGTCGAGACTAGTACGAGGTATACTACTTGGTGTATCCAAGCAGCTGATTCTCACTGGCTGGAGACATTGTGATGTCCGGAGTTAATCGTGGATGCTAGTTATGGTAACCAGTTCATTAGAGTGACCAGCCGTAAGACTTCATATGGTTCTCTGCATATATAAATATGTCAATGAAGTTCTTACTGTAGCTTAAGTGCGATCTTCCTTTGACTTGCGGTATTCAAGTCATCTTGATCATAAAGACTTATGCTTTGACATCTTAAGCAAGCATCTCTGTGGAGATGTGGACCCAGGATGATTGGGTATAAGTCAAAGTGATCGAAGGTGTTTGAATAACCTATAAAGGATTCACCACTCCTTGCGAGGAGATGTATACCCATGGCCTCTCGTCGGATTGTTACTAAAGTCTTTGTCCAAAGCATTACATGTTTAGAGTAAGGTACTCTTCGATACATGTGCAGTAACTAGAATCCGTAGGACAAGGAAATGATACTTGGGCTAGGTGTGACATAGTCAGCCTAGTGGGGACTGACACTATAGACCATGTCCTGAACCAAGTGGGTATAAGATGAGTGAAGGGAATGGGGCACGATTCATTCAAGCTGCTGAAGGGTTTCAGAAATAGTTCTGGATCAACCGTTGATCTTTTCGGTTAATTGGGGATCATGATGTACTACTAGGTGCCACTCATGATCGTTCTATAATTAATGGTTAATTATAGACGGCCAACATAAACCGAGAACCTATTTGGTCACACGCACAACGAGCGTAATCCGAAGGATTTAAAACGAGCTTGAGAATGAGATTCTCAGACCGAGAGAAACTAGGTTTGGTTGGACCAAACAAGAAGCGAGCATGAAATTGCTTCAGTCGCAATGAAAGCGTGGATGGACCGTGTCTTATGAAGACATAATGGATGAACCAAAATGGTTTGGTTCTAATCCAATGGAGGAGAATAAACCAAAGGGTTTGGTTTTTTTTAAACGAATGAACCAAAGTTGGTTCGGTTCGTTTTAACTTAAAATAAACCGTCATGGTTTGGTTTATTTTAACTTATATTAATGGAGCGAGTTAACGGGCCTTATGGTTGTGATCCAATAATCATTAAGAGAATTAGTTCTCTATAAAAGAGGGCTTAAGGGTTTGTTAAGCCCTAATCAAAAAGGCCCTAACCTAGAGTTGCCGCCCAACCTCTCCCTCCTCTCCTTCAAGTCGGCGCAAACATTGTTGCCGCCGCCCACCTCCTCCAACCGGCGACCAGCTGCTGCAGTCTTCTCCCATTGCCGGCGTCGAGCTGCTGCCGGAGGAGCTCCGGTGATCTTCCTTTGCTCCGGCGACAAGGTGAGCAAGTCGCTTTCCTTATTTGGCCGGCGCAAGGTCTCCACCAAAGCTGTCCAGTTTTCTGGACAGCTTGTTTCCTTCTCGTCGGAGCATCGTTTGGATGACGTTTGGAGCTCCGATAGCGCCTTACTTACCGGGGATTCGATCTCCGGTAATCCTCATAGGTGGAGGACGAAGGATTTGTCAAACGGTTGATGAATACCTCTCCGGAGAAGCGAGTTTTGAGGACTCATCTTTGGATCCGAATTTGGATTTGGATCGTGATCTTCTCTCGATCACATCGTCTTCAACACGAGGCTAGTAACCCGTAAGAAGACGAGGCTCGTGACTTAGTGAAGTCATCCCGAAGATACTCGGCGTGGACACGGATAGAGGCGATTCTAGCGAGGATCGTTCCGGTTGATGTCGTTCCCGCTACACGTGATACATAAGGTATACGTAGTTAAATTTCCTTTTATTGCAAAATATAAATTTACGGTTATGTCTACACATGTTGTACTATGCATGCGTGTGATGTGTGTGTTGTAATAAATTAGATTTATTATTTTTATTCCTTCCGCTGTGCACATGTTTACGAAACATGTTCGAATACACACTCGCCGCGGTGCCGGAAACCCAACAGTGGTATCAGAGCCCAGGTTGTGTTTCGACATAATCGTAAAATGGTTTTGTGATAGTCATAATGATATTTCTGGAAATTTTCTACTTTTGGAAAGTTAGAAGTATTTATGAAAATTTTTCAATTTTGGAAAGTCTAGAAGTATTTGTGGAAATCTTCCACTTTTGGAAAGTTGAAAGTATTTATGGAAATTAATATTTTCATAAATAAAATATTAGATTAGATTTTGTTAATTTGTTTCCTAATTTAATCTTGATTTGATTTGGAAAATCAAATCTTAAAATATTTTATTTCCATAAGTAGTTTTGATGATTTAGGAAATTGGTTTCCTAAATTGACTTTCCTTAATTAACTATTTCCACAAATAAAATATGTGATTAGATTTGGAAATTTATTTCCTAATTTAATCATGATTTGATTTGGAGAATCAAATCTTAAACATATTTTATTTCCATAAATAGTTATGACATATAAGGAAATTATGTACATGACATAATTGTATGACATGTAATTGCATTAGATGCATATCATAATGTCATGCGTGTCGTGACATGTAGATGTATGTCATGTCATGTAGATAATAGTTATTTGCATGCAAAGAGGATGAGACATAAAAACCCTAACTCAATATTAAAGCCTACACCTTCCATTAATATGGATAGAACCAGAGTTCCGTTTCTTATTCGGGTTGTTGGACTCTCTCCAAGCCCGGCTCGAACCCGAACATGTTCAAACCATAGAATAGTTTAATACTAATATGGTAAGAGTCAGAGGTCAATCATTAGCTTTGGTTGTTAGACTCTCTCCAAGCCGGGCTAAATGGTTGAATGCGCTCTAACCATATTAAAACTATTTCTCGATTAATGGGTTGGCTTTAACTTGAAGCATCGGCTTGTTGGACTCTCTCCAAGGTCGATGTTAAGGGAGGTGAAGTTGGATGCTATGCATATATGCATACTTGTTAATGTGTTAACAACCCAATGTATGTGTGAACATTCAATTAGTTGATAGCACATTGTGATAGTTGCATATACGTGATATGCAATCGGTATAGTTGGTACCTACCATCGTAGTTATGAATGGCTTGTTGGACTCTCTCCAAGGTTGTTCATATCTATGATGGATATTAACCCATTCGGAGATGGACCTACGATCTCCCGAAGTGATTTTGGGGTTTTTGAAATTCGAAAAATGAATGAGATTTATGAATGTATAATGATGCATTTTAAAATCATCTTTCTCATATATGCTCGTTTTGTATTTCAAGATTGGTCATGATGTCTTTGAATTTGCGTTCCATTTTGGATTCGAATAAATTGACTGGGCCGAACTTCTTGGACTGGCTTGGAAACTTGAGAATTGTTCTCAAGGTTGAAAAGATTGCAAACGTCCTCGAAGTGCCTCTTCCCGCCCGTCCTAGTGACAATGCAACTCTGGACCAATTGTTGGCCTATCAGAAACATGTGACTGATTCTGAACTGACAAGTTGCATCATGCTAGCTGCGATGGAACCCAAGCTACGAAAGCAGCATGAGCATATGGATGCTCATATCGTAGTTCTTCATCTTTATGAGTTGTTTGATAAGCAAGTGAGATTCGAAAGGTTCGATGTCTCCAAGCTCCTCTTCACCTCTGAGATGCAAGAAGGTTCATCTGTGGTACTGCTCAACATACTGAAGACTGTGGAGCCTTCTGAGAAGCATGAGCAGGGGACAGTGTTGTTAGTTGATTCCTCGAAGAAAGGTTCTAAGAGGGAGTTAAAGGAACAACAGAAGTGGAAGAAGAAAAAGGTTAAAAGGCAGAACCAACTCAAAAGGACAATTGCCATCATTATGGTAAGTAGGGCCATTGGCGAAGAAACTGCAAGATTTATCTTGAGTCCATGAAGAAGAAGAAGGCATCCAATGCCCCACCCTCTTTAGATATCTTCGTTATTGATTGTCATTCTATTTCCTTAGACACTTGGGTATTGGATACTGGGTGTGGCTCACATATATGTAATGACATATAGGGGCTAAGGAATAGAAGAAGACTCATCAGAGGGGAGTCAAATTTGTGAGTTAGCAAAGGAGTAAAGGTTGTTGCGGTCGCCATCGGAACTTATTTGCTGAAGCTCCCTAGTGGACTAGTCTTGGAACTGGACAATTGCTATTGTGTTCCTTCTCTAATAAAGAACATTGTTTCTATTTCCTGCTTAAATAGAAATGGTTTCCATTTGACGTTTAGTAACAATTATTGTTATATAACTTTGAATGGCGTACTTTATGGAACTGGAACTTTGAGCAATGACATTTATACATTGGACGTATCCAGTGACATTTTTAATATCGAAGTGAGCAACAAGCGTGTTCGAAAGGATGATCAATTAGACTCCTACATGTGGCATTGTCGTCTTGGCCATGTAAGCAAGAAACGTATGTCCGAATTACACTGATGTGGAATTCTGGAATCGTTTGAATTGGATTTATACGATACATGCGAATCATGCTTAAAAGGCAAGATGACTAAGTTATCTTTTACTGGAAAGGGTGAACGAGTGAGAGAGTTACTAGGTCTAATACATACTGATGTATGTGGACCTATGTCAACTCAAGCTTTAGGAGGCTATAGCTACTTCATTACCTTCACCGATGATCACTCACGATTTGGGTATGTGTTCTTGATGAAACACAAGTCTGAAGCCTTTGAAAGGTTCAAAGAATTCAGAAATGAAGTAGAGAAACAACATGACAAGAGTATTAAAATACTTCGATCGGATCGAGGTGGTGAATACTTAAGTCAAGAGTTTCTTGATTATCTAAGAGATAATGGCATAGTGTCTCAATGGACTCCGCCATATACACCACAGCATAATGGTGTATCTGAGAGGCGTAAACGGACCTTGTTGGACATGGTCAGGTCAATGATGAATCATGCGAATCTTCCCAAGTCCTTTTGGGACTATGCACTTCAGACAGTTGTTTACTTGTTAAACAGAATGTCAACCAAGGTAGTCTCTACTACTCCATATGAGATATGGAATAGTAAGAAACCTCATGTATCTTACTTGAAGATATGGGGTTGTCCTGCTTATGTGAAGCGGACTGTATCAGACAAATTAAATGCTAAGTCTGATAAATGTCTATTTATTGGATACCCTAAGGAAACAAGGGGTTACCAATTCTATCATCCTGTGGAACAAAAGGTGTTTGTTTCAAGGCATGCTGTGTTTCTAGAGAAAGAGTTTCTCTTGCAAGAAAACAGTGGGAGTGTCGTCGAGCTTGAGGAGGCTCGAGAGACTCAAATAGACATTGATGAGATACCTGGTGAAGCACAACAGCCAATAACTCATAGTGATGAGCAATCGGCTGGACCTACTATAACACCACATCTTCGTAGATCTGATAGAACATGCAATATTCCTGAGAGATATAGATTTCTCGTAAGTGAATCGAACGACGTGTTACTCATTGATGATGAGCAGCCTACCAGTTATGAAGAAGTGTTAACAAGTTCAGAAAGGGATAAGTGGCTTGAAGCCATGAAGTCGGAAATGGATTCCATGTATAAAAACCAAGTTTGGAACTTGGTTGACCCACCTGAAGGCATCAAGCCTATAGGGTGCAAGTGGGTTTTCAAGAAGAAAACCGACATGGATGGTAATGTGATTACCTATAAGGCTAGATTAGTGGCGAAAGGATATCGTCAAAAGCAAGGTGTTGATTATGATGAAACCTATTCGCCTGTAGCTATGCTTAAATCCATTCAGATGCTCCTGGCCATAGCGGCTCATTATGATTATGAGATATGGTAGATGGATGTGAAAATAGCTTTCCTTAATGGAAACCTGCTCAAGGGCATGTATATGATATAGCCTGAGGGTTTCACATCGGTTGATAAAACCAAGGTATGCAAATTGTGATGGTCCATATATGGATTGAAGCAAGCATCCAAGAGCTGGAATATCCGTTTTGATGAGACAATCAAAAAGTTTGATTTCTCACAAAATCCAGATGAACCTTGTGTGTACAAGAAGGTTAGTGGGAGTGCAGTCGTGTTCCTAGTATTGTATGTCGATGACATATTACTTATAGGAAATGATGTTTCAATCTTACAGCCAGTTAAGGTTTGGTTATCCAAGACATTCTCCATGAAAGACCTGAGAGAAGCAACCTACATCCTCGGGATTAAGATCTATAGAGATAGATCGAAACGGTTGCTTGGTCTTTCGCAGTCTACATATATAGACCGAGTGCTAAAGAGGTTTAGCATGTCGAAATCCAAGAAAGGTTTCCTACCCATCAGGCATGGGGTACACCTTTCGAAGTCTATGTGTCCGCGCACAGAAGACAAGAGGATTTTCATGAGTAAGATTCCCTATGCATCCGCAATAGGATCTATCATGTATGCTATGTTATGTACGAGGCTCGATGTATCGTATGCTCTGAGTGTCACGAGCAGATACCAGTCTGATTTAGGAATGTATCATTGGGTGGATGTTAAGACGATCCTTAAGTATTTAAGAAGAACTAAGGATGTGTTCCTAATATATGGAGAAGGGGACATGGTGATATGTGGGTATACGGATGTCAGCTTCCAGACAGACAAGGATGATTCTAGGTCTCAGTCTGGATACGTGTTCACCTTGAATGGGGGCGCAGTGAGTTGGAAAAGTTCCAAAGAAGACACTATAGTGGATTCTGCCACTAAGGTAGAATACATTGCAGCTTTGGAACCAGCAAAGGAAGCGGTTTGGATCAAGAAGTTCATCTCTGAACTTGATGTGGTCTCATCAATGATCCAAACATGTGCTTCGCCGCTATCATCTTATCAGAGAGATCATCAGTAGGAAGGAAATACAAATCGAGAAAATCCCCACTGAAAGGAACTAAGCGGATCCTTTGACTAAGGTATTACCTCAAAGTAAGTTTGAGAGTCATGTTACAGCTTATGGTATTGGATACCGTAGCGATTGGCATTAGGCCAAGTGGGAGTCTGTTAGTAATATATGAGAGATGTCCTAAGGCAATCGCCTTATGTATGAACCATTTATATGATAAATGAAGATTCACTATTTGAGTATAC
The DNA here is from genome assembly GCA_025175895.1 of Wurfbainia villosa. NCBI lineage: Eukaryota > Viridiplantae > Streptophyta > Magnoliopsida > Zingiberales > Zingiberaceae > Wurfbainia > Wurfbainia villosa. The sequence continues at coordinate 7,940,077 of CM046005.1, forward strand.
ATGGTTTCATGTATTTGATTGGATCTTAAACTCATTTACTGAATGTCCACGATACGACTCACAGCATGAGAGAATTTGTGATTGGATCACAACTAGTGAGTATCTCTACATGTGTAATTGTGATGTATCGGAATTATCCCTAGTCGATGAATTGATGGATTTGGACACCATCAATTCTGTCGAGACTAGCACGAGGTATACTCCTTAGTGTATCCAAGCAGCTGATTCTCACTGGCTGGAGACATTGTGATGTCCGGAGTTAATCGTGGATGCTAGTTATGGTAACTAGTTCATTGGAGTAACCAGCCGTAAGACTTCATATGGTTCTCTGCATATATAGATATGTCAATGAAGTTCTTACTGTAGCTTAAGTGCGATGTTCCTTTGACTTGCGGTATTCAAGTCATCTTGATCATAAAGACTTATGCTTTGACATCTTAAGCAAGCATCTCTGTGGAGATGTGGACCCGGGATGATTGGGTATAAGTCGAAGTGATCGAAGGTATTTGAATAGCCTATAAAGGATTCACCACTCCTTGCGAGGAGATGCATACCCATGGCCTCTCGTCGGATTGTTACTAAAGTCTTTGTCCAAAGCATTACATGTTTAGAGTAAGGTACTCTTCGATACATGTGCAGTAACTAGAATCCGTAGGACGAGGAAATGATACTTGGGCTAGGTGTGACGTAGTCAGCCTAGTGGGGACTGACACTATAGACCATGTCCTAAACCAAGTGGGTATGAGATGAGTGAAGGGAATGGGGCACGATTCATTCGAGCTGCTGAAGGGTTTCAGAAATAGTTCTGGATCAACCGTTGATCTTTTCGGTTAATTGGGGATCATGATGTACTACTAGGTGCCACTCATGATCGTTCTATAATTAATGGTTAATTATAGATGACCAACATTAACCGAGAACCTATTTGGTCAAACGCACAACGAGCGTAATCCGAAGGATTTAAAACGAGCTTGAGAATGAGATTCTCAGACCGAGAGAAACTAGGTTTGGTTGGACCAAACAAGAAGCGAGCATGAAATTGTTTCAGTCACAATGGAAGCATGGATGGGCCGTGTCTTATGAAGACATAATGGATGAACCAAAATGGTTTGGTTCTAATCCAATGGAGGAGAATAAACCAAAGGGTTTGGTTTATTTTAAACGAATGAACCAAAGTTGGTTCGGTTCGTTTTAACTTAAAATAAACCATCATGGTTTGGTTTATTTTAACTTATATTAATGGAGCGGGTTAACGGGCCTTATGGTTATGATCCAACAACCATTAAGAGAATTAGTTCTCTATAAAAGAGGGCTTAAGGGTTTGTTAAGCCCTAATCAAAAAGGCCCTAACCTAGAGTTGCCGCCCAACCTCTCCCTCCTCTCCTTCAAGTCGGCGCCAACATTGTTGTCGCCGCCCACCTCCTCCAACCGGTGACCAGCTGCTGCCGTCTTCTCCCATTTCCGACGTTGAGCTGCTGCCGTCTTCTTCCTTGGCTCCGGCGACAAGGTGAGCAAGTCGCTTTCCTTATTTGGCTGGCGCAAGGTCTCCACCAAAGCTGTCCAGTTTTCTAGACAGCTTGTTTCCTTCTCGTCGGAGTGTCGTTTGGACGACGTTTGGAGCTCCAACAGTGCCTTACTTACCGGGAATTCGATCTCTGGTAATCCTCATAGGTGGAGGACGAAGGATTCGTCAAACGGTTGACGAATACCTCTCCGAAGAAGCGAGTTTTGAGGACTCGTCTTTGGATCCGAATTTGGATTCGGATCGTGATCTTCTCTCGATCACATCATCTTCAACACGAGGCTAGTAACCCGTACGAAGACGAGGCTCGTGACTTAGTGAAGTCATCTCGAAGATACTCGGCGTGGACACGGATAGAGACGATTCTAGCGAGGATCGTTCCGGTTAATGTCGTTCCCGCTACACGTGATACGTAAGGTATACGTAGTTAAATTTCCTTTTATTGCAAAATATAAATTTACGGTTATGTCTACACATGTTGTACTATGCATGCGTGTGATGTGTGTGTTGTAATAAATTAGATTTATTATTTTTATTCCTTCCGCTGTGCACATGTTTACGAAACATGTTCGAACACTCACTCGCCGCGGTGCCGGAAACCCAACAGACTCTGATACTAATTGTTAGTGCCTATAAAATTTACATATCTCCACAATGGTATGATATTATTCACTTTGGGCTTAAGCCCTCATGGTTTTATTTTTGAGCTATACCCAAAAGGCCTTATACCAATGAAGATATTTTTTCATCTTATAACCACATGATCTTTTCCATGTCTTATCAATGTGGGACTTTGATTGTATTCCCAATACTCCCAACAATGTCGGCTAAAGAGAAGTTCCTCAAGGTGACACAATCATATTTTTTAGACATTTACTCACCATACCCTTTGAAACGTTTGTCTATAGATGCAAGCCATGCAATGAGGACATTACCCAAAGACATATGAATCTTGCCTTAGACAAGGCAAATGAAATGAACAATGAGTGGAACATATTTAATGAAACATTTACATCTAACTAGTGACAAAATGCACACATCATGAACAAATAATGGGGTCGGATTATGGCCATACTTCGAGTGACTATAGGTAAAATGCACCCAACAATGACCTTATAGAGGACATTGTTAAGAGCGAATAAGTCATTGACCGAAAATAAATTTTAGCCTTCATGATGGGCTAATGAAAAAAGTGCTCATGCATGTGATTTAAAGTGAGATGTTCAAATGGGGCAGGGAGTGAATCATCTAACAACAAATAGAAAACAAAAGTATTGATTGATGATCGACACTCTAAGAATTCCAATAGGAATTTTGGAGTAAAATCCAAATCGCATTTAGCTACACAAGTTCAATATGTCGAACCATCTCCGATTTTCCTATGGTTATTATAAAACTCAGAGAGGATGTCAATATTGATGAGATTGTGCAATATACTAACTTCTCCAAATGATAATGATGTATGATTTAAACTATATCAGAGCAATAGTTCCTAAAAAATATTTCATCTAAGTAGTGGGTTGGTATAAGTTGGAAGGCATGGGATTGAAACGAGTGATGATGATCATCACTAGGGAACCTAGGATCTGAGGATGGTCTATCCCTCAAAGTTCCTTCACCAAACTTTACGGGCCTACGTTTTTGTCTAAGAAGAATGCATGAGTGCACCAACAATTGAGTTAGATAACATGAAACATGAAACATGAAAATGCAAGGATATTACGAAATTTAGGGTTTCCAAATCGTTACTTTTGGGACATTGTCTAGTGGAGAGTTTGCTGAGGACTTGACACTGAGCTAATCACGATAAAAGATCATTAGAGAATGGGTGGCCAGAGCTTCAACCCTAGTCAAAGCAAGAAAGGTAGAAAGAAGGGGGAATGGAGGCCTAAGTTAGCTTATGGAAGGCAAAACATGGAAGAGGACATTCAAAGAGACTTAGATCTAGGGTTTATAGAGCTTACCATAGGGAAAGATCACCGAAGGAGCAAGGAGAAACGGTGGTGGTAGCATTCGATAGAGAAATAGGTCTCTATCAGGAGTTAAGTGCTAGGGTTGGCTATGAAAAATTTCACGACTAATAGTCAACTGGTAGGGCTCCCCACTAGTCAACTAGTGCTTCTAGTCGAATTTGTCAGTTGACTCTAAAACCCTCTGTGGCCTTGGATAGTAATATCAGCCAACTAGTGACACCCTATCAGTTTGTTTGTGCAAGAATGTCCCAAGTATTAATTTTTTGATATTTGGATAATCATTTATAGTTAGGAAATGTTTGTGATCTAATGTGTAGATTAAGTTACAGGTACAAAAAAGTTCAAGGGTGAAGACTTGGTAAAGAAAGTCTAAGGGTGAAGTCTTGGCAAGAAAAGTCCAAGAATGAGGACTTGGAGGCGTAAGACCTAGTGTGTAGTCTTGGCGGCGTAAGTCCAAGTGAATCTTAGTAAAGGAAGACCAAGGGTGAGGTCTTGGCGGCATAAGTCCAAGTGAACCTTGGAAAACCACGATAAAGCCGAAGGAAACCCTTGAAGGCTAGCACAAGGATGAAGAGTCACAGACTTGGAGGATCGTGAAGGCGTGAGGTTGATGGAAAAGCTTGAAGGCGGTTGGTATAAGCTTAGGGTTAAGTTCAAGTATAAAGAGAGTCATACTTGAGGTGTACCATTCGACTAGTATGTGAACCAGTCAACTGAAGAGCCAAAATAGTTGCACAGATTATTTGGTAGTCAACTGGCCATTTGGACCAATTAACTAGTTGACTCGTACTCGACCAACTCGACACTCAAGCTTGACCAATCGATTGTTGTGTGATGCAGTCAACTGGACGGATGAAAGGGCGAGGTGTGTTTGACACTCAGGAAAATTAACTGTAGCTCGAGCAATCGACTGGTGCTTTGGACCAGTCGATTGGCCATTAGCAATCAATTGCTAGGGCTTAGCAGTCGACTGGCTTTAGTGGACAAGAGCGTAGTATTAGTGCCTATAAGATTTATATATCTCCATAATGGTATCATATTGTCCACTTTGGGCCTAAGCCCTCATGGTTTTATTTTTGTGCTTTACCCAAAAGGCTTCATACCAATGGAGATATCTTTTCATCTTATAAGCACATGATCTTTTCCGTGTCTTACCAATGTGGGGCTTTGATTGTATTTTTAATACTCCCAACAATCACCCCCCCCCCTCAAACGAAGGATCACATTGACCCCCCTTAAGTCTATCCATCTTTGAAGGACTTCCTCTGCTTGATGTCCGATCCTCAATCCACCAGGATTTTCTGCCAACTATCTGGTTCTCCTGACCTAGCTGGACATCTTGCCAGTTCTTCGACCCTTCTAGTCCAACTGGACTTCCTACCAGTTGTTCGGTCCTCCCGACCCAACTGGAATTCATACCTAGTGTCTGGTTCTCTTAATTTGGACATAGGAGCTCCACTTCATTCATTTGAGGTTCATGACTTGACATGGACCATGGCTCTGATACCAATTGTTAGTGCCTCTAAGATTCATATATCTCCACAATGGTATGATATTGTCCACTTTGGGCCTAAGCCCTCATGGTTTTATTTTTGGGTTTTACCCAAAAGGTCTCATACCAATAGAGATATCTTTTCATCTTATAAGCACATGATCTTTTCCATGTCTTACCAATGTGGGACTTTGATTGTATTTCTAATACTCCCAACACACAGAAGATTTTTCAGTCGACTGTTCACTTATAATAGTCGATTGTTGGCTTGGGCAGTCGACTATTGTTGTGGGTAGTCAACTGATCAGGTGTCCTTTGGATGGTGATGATCGCGATCATGCTTCATCAGAAGTCGTAGGATTCAATCAACAGTGGCACCAGTCGACTACTAGCATGCAATAGTCAATTGACATAGTGTTCAATAGGCAAAAACACCCAAAGTTTCTAAGATGATTTGGAGAGCTTGGGATGACCTAGTGCTCTCATTTTGAATTTTCATCCAAAGCTCTCCAAACCTTCTCTTAATCTCTTCTTCCAAAGCTTACTTCCTCCATCATTGTAAGAAGAAAAGATTGTATTGTAAAGAAGGCTACTCCACCTTGGTGTGCTCATCAAAAGGATATCTTAGTGAAGGCTTGCAAGGAGTGATCACCTTAAGGATAGTCGTGGAGTAGGAGTAGATCTCTGAACCACATTAAACAACTTGTGTTAGCATTGCTTCTTGTTGATTTCGATTTATTTTATGTTTTTTTTGTTATTGCTTCCACTAACCATTCATGTAGAAATCGAAAGAGGCTATTTACCCTTCTCTAGCCATCTAAAAGATCCTCAACAAGTAGTCTCAGAGCCCGAATCACTTGGAAGAACTCATCATCAACCGGAGCATTACAATGGCATTTCAAGAGGAATATAACACTGTGTAACCGTTCTTCTTCAATGGCAACGACTTTGCCGATTGGAAAGGTAGGATGGAATACTACCTTATGAATGATATTGATAATTGGTTTAGTGTTGTAGATGTTGTAGATGGCTTCGAGAAGCACGTGGATGAATTTGGAGCGCCCCTACTGATAAAAGATTGGACTAGAGAAATGGTGAAGAAGGCACAAGCAAATACTGAAGCAACAACCACACTCCAATGTGGTTTATCAAAGGAGCAACTAAGCAAGGTGGAACCATTCAATTTCACCAAGGAGCTTTGGGAGAAGCTCATCCAGCTAAATGAAGGGTCAAAGTAATCGAGAAGAGCCAAAAGGGACCTATTGATAGATCAACTTCAAACATTCTCCATGAAGACAAATGAAACGGTAAGTCAAATGCATGGAAGATCCAAGGAGATCATCAACGGACTCCACATTATAGGTGAGAAAGTAGACTACCAAGACTTGGTGAGCTATGTTCTTCAATCCTTCCCTAAAAGTATTTTATGGGTATCAATGGTTGATGCTTATAAAGTCTCTACAGATCTTTCTTTGGTTAAGTTAGATGAATTGTTTTGTGAATTTGAGTTATAGGAGCAAGCTAACATGTCTTCAAAAGAAAAAGATCTAGTGCTTTTTGTAGAGAAGAGGGAGAAGAAGAAGGAAGAATCCTCCTCATTCAAATCAGAGCATGAGCCATCAAGTAGCGACGAGGAGATGTTAGCAAATGAAATGTCACATTATGTCAAGAAATTGATGGGGAGATCAAGAAGGTTTACATGAAAGGATGTGAAGAAGATGTTCCAATGTTCTAAAGGTAAATCTAGCAATAATTCATGTTCTAACACTAATGTTACTTGCTATGAATGCAACAAAAGAGGGCACATCAAACCAAATTTCTCGGAGTTGAAGAAAAAGGACGAAAAGGAAAAAAAAAAAAGAAGGAAAAGAAGAAGGAGGTCATGGTGGCACAAGCAACATGGGATACTCAAATCATTGAGGAATCACCGACGAGGAGGAGCTATGCCACATCACTAGACACGTGGCATCCATGGACTTGAAGGATGACACCAAAAGCTCAAGTCAAGGAGAATCCTCATCTAACGATGAATCATCATCTAGTGACAATGAGGTAAAGGATTCTTCTCAAGTAGAATTTTTGTATAAAGCTATTCATATCTTAAAATGCTTTAGTTAAGTCAAAATCTAAGGTTAAGGATTTAAAGGTAGAAATTAAAGATATTAGAAATGAAATGTCTTTATGTGGTGAATCATGCATGCTTAGGGAGGAGAATGAAAATTTGAGGACTCAAGTTGTTGAATTAAGAACATGCTTAGAAAAATTTACTAATTGTTCAAAATACCTTGATATGATCCATAGAGACCAAAAGGTCATTTACGACAATAACGGAATAGGATACAAGCATAAGGATAAAGAAGTTGCTTATATTCCCCTAATAAATAGAAAGATAACCATTAAGGGTAAGGTAAAAATGGCATGGGTACCAAAGAAAGTTTTAAATGATGTTTCCGGTCCAAACATTTGGGTACCAAAGCAGTTTGTTTTCCATATTATTTAGGTAGATGAACAAAGTATGTAGATTGTGGATAGTGATTGCTCAAGACACATGAACGGAAATGTGATCAAGTTCTCCATAATCAACTATGTTAAGAAGGGAATCATATCATTTGGGAATAGTGGAAAACTTAAGATTTTAGGTAGAGGTACAATTGAGATATCACCTAAAATCATTATTCATAAGGTTTTATTAGTCAAGAGCATGAAATTTAACTTGCTTAGTGTGAGTCAACTTTGCGATTCCGGCTATAATGTAGAGTTTAAATCTACTAAATGTTTAATTAGACATAAGAGCTTAGAAGATTGCATGTTAGTTAGATATAGGAAAATAAATATTTATTATGTTGATCTTTCTTATGCTTCTAACATGTCTACTAAGTGTCTTGTATCAAAAGAAGAAGAAGGTTGGCAATGACATATGCGACTTGGACACATTAATATGAAGAACATAGCCAAAGTAGCCAAATTGGAGTTAGTAAAGGAGCTACCAAAAATCAAGTATATCAAGGACAAAATGTGTGATGCATGCTAAGAAGGAAAACAATCAAAGTCATCACATAAGGGTAAAACTCTAACAAGTATTTCATTACCATTAGAATTATAGCATTTAGTGTTGGTGCAGTAGGCACCTAAGTCGAACCTGAGTTTTGATTATAGCAAACGATACAAAGTTAAGCTCATGTCGTTATCTCACGAGCTGAATTGAGTGTGCAGAAAATTGCTATAGCTGGAGCTGAAGGCTAGCGACATCCGGAGGAAGCCGCGGTGGTCGGACGACACTCGAGTGACTTCGGATGGAGCCGAAGGAATCGAGTGGAAGGCCAGAAGCGAAAGCGACACAGTAAGTATCGAGGTAAGCTCGTGTGTGTGCAAGAGTAAGTGAGGTTGTATCCTCTTTACGGGGATGATCTTAAGCGTAGATCCGACCAAAGACATCCTATAGGTGGTCTAGGTCGAGATCGGACGGTCGGAGGCTGTTGAAATAATATTTTTGTTAAGATAACTTTGCCTTGCAACTAGCATCAGTCGACTGCCAGCTTGGAGGACTCGACTGCCGTCCAACAGTCGACTGCCGGAGGTTAGCATTCGACTGATGCTACCATCAGTCAACTGATGATGGTCATCAGTCGACTGATGGTCAAGGATCAGCCTCGAGGAGTCAAGTCTTATCACCATTTTTCAAGGAACCATGTGCCCAATTCCTATTGGTTAAAGTTCCTCTCAAAAAGGGGCTTAAAGGCTATAAAAGGAGGGTTTTAACGAACGAACAAAAAAAGAAAAGAGTTTTATCGCTATTCACCCCCCCCCCTCTAGCGATCCGCTTCGATCCAACAATTGGTATCAGAGCCGGGGGCGCTTAGATTTGGTGAAACCACCAATCTAGCATTTCTTTTACAGATTTGTTTTTCGTTCGTTTAAGTTTTTCTCCCGCACTACTAATCCAAGGCGAAGTCTTGGTACTCTTCGTTTGGTTTTGTTTTGCAAGTATTCACTTTTGGAGTAGCCGACGGTAAAACGGGCATAACTTTTCGTACAAGTTGACCCACGAAACGGTCTACCTACCAAAACGAAGCTCTCGGAGAGATCTACACTTCTTATAGGGGTAAACCCTCATAACAAGCTGTCTTCATCCCCAAAAACTATCATTTAGTACCATTTCTGAGACATTGAAGGTTGTAAGTGCTCATCTTTTATTTTAGTTGGTTATTTCTCATTTATTCCTTTTGTTTCTTTTCATTTCCTACATTACTAATCTAAGGCGAAGTCTTGGAACCTTTTTCATGTTTTTTTTTGGTATTTTTTGTGCAAGGTTTCCCTTCCAAATGGCCCATCTCGAGGGTTTTAGCACCGTCCGACCTCCGTTTTACAACGGAGATGATTTCCATTACTGGAAAGGTCGGATGGAATGCTTTCTCAAAACCCAAATCGAGATGTGGATCATAATCCAAACGGGTTTCACACTTCCGACTAACGAAGTGGGTGAATCCTTGGGTTATGACCAATGGACCATTGCGACAAAACGACAAGTCGAAGCCGACGCCAAGGCAACTCAAATTCTCCAATGCGGCTTGTCCAAGGAGGAGCTAAATCGCGTCGGCCCCTTCCTAAGCGCAAAGGACCTTTGGACAAAGCTAGTGGAGCTACACGAAGGGACCGATGAAGCCAAGGTATGTAAGCGTGATCTTTTATTTAATAAACTATATAATCTAAAAATACAGGAACACAAGTCCGCGACGCAACTTTATGCCCGTGTCCAAGACATAGTCAACAATCTACACGCGATCGGGCAAAAGGTCGAAAACCGCAACCTTATAAGGTATGTCCTAAACTCCTTTCCGAGGACTACCTTGTGGGCATCCATGGTCGATGCCTACAAGGTCTCCAAGGATCTTTCGAAACTTAGGTTAGATGAACTATTTTCTGATTTTGAACTTCATGAGCAGTCTAACTTGGAACCCGAGAAGGGTATAGCACTTCTTGCAGGTTCAAGGAAGAAAACCGCAAGCAAGCCACCCCCGAAGGAAGAAGAGGATGAGTCCGATTCGGAGGTCGACCCGGAAATGGAGGTCGAACTAGTCAACCTAGTTCGGAGGATAGTCAAGGGCCAAAAGCGAACCATCACTCGACCTAACGAAGGTAAGCCTAAAAGTTCTAATATTAGGTGTTACGAATGCAACAGGTTTGGACACATCAAGTCCGAATGCCCAAAGCTCAAAAGCAAAGCACCAAAATACAAAAAGGCACTCAACGCTACATGGGAAGAAGCATCCAAGGAAGAAGATGATGATCAAGTCCTCATGACTAAACCGGTTGAATCGGAGACAGAGTCGGAACCGGAACATGAATCGGAAACCGAAGACGAGTTGGACTGTGAAGCGCTATTCAAGACAAGCCACGGATATGCATTCGGTTCAAAAGATACACTCAAGGTAAGTCGATCTCTAATTAGTACGCTTTATAGTGCAATTAAATTCTTAACTAGGAAATTAGCTAAGTTCGAGTCCAAGGTCGAGACCCTGGTTGAGGAAGCTAAACTCCTCAAACACGAGGTCTCCCTAACCTCTTCGACTAGTCGAGTTCGAGAGGAGGACTCAACTCGAGTTGAAAAGCTCGAAGTTGAGAACTCACTCTTGAAGAGTCAAGTCGAAGATCTTACAAATACATTGGAAAGGTTTACTTTGGGATCCAAAGGACTTGACCTCCTACTTGGATCGCAAAGGGTCGTGTACAACAAGGTCGGGCTAGGGTTTAGCTCAAATACGACTAACAAGTCGTATATGTCGATTGTAAGTTGACATAAAAAACATGTCCAAGCATAGGTCCCTAAGACCACCTTAATTTCAAACTTAGGATCGAACCAGTATTGGGTTCCCAAGGACCAAATCCACTATGTGGAGAGACCGAATCGATTCAACGGTCCAGGGGGAGCTAGTACGAAACTTGTTTGTGTTTTAACCTAGAAATTGCATGCTTAGGTTTTTATTTAGTTTGATTTTCCTTTTTAGAATGGTTAGATAGGACTATAACTCATCAATACTTGATAACATAGTACCAGGACGCGGCGAGATGATAGTACGCTAGGAAAGCGGAGTCTTGTGTATTCGGGCTAGATAAGGCGTATCTAGTTCGGTGCACTTGACCGAGCGGAACTAGCTGAAGCTACCTCACCGTATCCTAGACTAATTAGACCAGGAAGTGGTCTTAGGTAAGTCAAGTCTCTATTTTCTTGAAAATGGCTTTGTCTAAGGAAGTGGTCATTGTTCCGATCAAAGAAGGCCTCTGTGCCTCGCCACGACCTGGAAGCCATGATCTTGAAAAGGTGACTTGATAAGCCTAAGGTCAAAATCCGAATCTAACGCAAGGTTGACAAGTGTTTAAGTCATTAAATTTAAATCAAGTAAAATTGGAAGTCATATCACAAGAACATATAGGGTTAACGTGTTTGATCATGTAGACATGGGTGAGATGATTTAGGTTAATAATTTTCAACCAATCTTTAATAAATCCAATATCCGATCCAACTACCTTGCATGTAGGATCAATGGATGTTGGACAGTGGTTGCTCCCGACACATGACCGGAGATCAACTCAAGTTTTCGAAGCTTCGATTCAAACGACAAGGATTGGTAGCCTTCGGAAATAACGGCAAGCTCAAAATCATCGGATCAGGTGATATTGAGCTTAACTCAAATTTTGTTATTCAAAATGTTTTATTAGTAGAAAATTTTCAATATAATTTACTTAGTGTAAGCCGATTGTGTGATAATAACTATAAGGCCATATTTCTAGAAAATGAATGCGTAATTAATACAAATGAAACTTCTAAAACAATTCTTAAGGGAACTAGAAATAACAATATTTACACTATTAACTTAACTAACTCCTCAACTAAGTGTCTTATGACACGGCAAGAGGAATCATGGTTGTGGCACCGACGACTCGGTCACTCACACCCAAGACTCATCCACAAGATGAGTCAGAGTGACTTAGTCAGAGGTTTGCCTAACCTCAATAACTTGGATAATAAAATATGTAATGCTTGTCAACAAGGTAAACAATCTAGGACACAACATCAACTAACTAATCAAGAACGAACCAAAAGTGTGCTTGAGCTCCTACACATGGATCTATTTGATTCACACGGAGCTAAGTCACTTAATGGAAGTAAGTTCTGCTTAGTCATAATTGATAACTATTCTAGATTTACTTGGGTTAGGTTCATCAAACACAAAAGTGATACCCTAGATCAATTAATCAATCTATTTAAATTAATAGAAAATCAACAAAGTATTAAAATCAAAAGACTTAGGACTGATCATGGTGGTGAATTCGAGAACCACAGGTTTATAGAATTCTGTAACTTAAATGGATACCACCATGAGTTCTCTTGCCCTAGAACTCCACAACAAAATGGCCTAGTAGAATGCAAAAATAGAACCCTACAAGAAGCCGCTAGGACAATGTTAAACGAGTATAACCTACCCGATAGGTTTTGGGCGGAAGCCGTGAGTACGTCATGCTATGTCCAAAATAGGATCCTTATGGTAAAGAGGCACCTTAAGACCTCATACGAGATTTATCACGATAAAATACCTAACATCAAGTACTTTAGGGTATTTGGATGTAAGGTACATATCCTAAACACTAAGGATTACCTAGGAAAATTTACATCCAAAACCACGACCGGAATCTTTCTAAGATACTCGACTACAAGTAGAGCTTATAGAGTATATAACCATGACACCCTTAGAGTCGAAGAGACTATCAATGTAGTATTTGATGAAGGACACGAACCTACAAAACCCCTGGCAAACCCAATTAGCGAGCCGATTAATACTAGACCTAACTCTGATCCGGAGATCAGGTCTAGTGTTAATCCTAATCTAAGTCAACCAAGTCACTCTATCGACCAAGTGATAGATGACTCTAACCAAACTATAACTCAAACGAGTCATCCTATTGATCAAGTTGTAGACTCAAACCCAAATCCAACTAGGACTCAAACGAATCATCCTATCGACCAAGTGATAGGTGATCCAAATCTAGGAGTTCAAACTAGAGCCTCATACAGAAACCTTAGTTAAATCTCCTTAATTTCCAAAATTGAACCCAAGACTATTGACCAAGCTCTTCTTGATCCCGATTGGATTATTGCAATGCAAGAAGAGTTGGCTCAATTCACTAGGAACGAAGTATGGGAATTAGTACCACCACCTAAAGATAAAACAATCATTGGAACAAGGTGGGTGTTTAGAAATAAACTTGATGATAAAGGTGAAGTGGTTAGAAATAAAGCTAGACTAGTCGCTAAAGGGTTTAGTCAAGTCGAAGGTTTAGATTACGACGAGACCTATGCCCCAGTAGCTAGATTAGAGTCCATTCGAATGCTATTAGCATATGCAGCACATCGAGGATTTAAGTTGTTTCAAATGGATGTGAAATCTGCATTCTTAAATGGATACATTAAAGAAGAAGTTTATGTCAGTCAACCCCCCGGTTTCGAAAGTTTAGACAAACCCGACCATGTCCTTAGGTTAAAGAAAGCTCTCTATGGACTTAAACAAGCTCCTCGAGCTTGGTACGAGAGACTTTCGATTTATCTTAAGTCCAAAGGTTTTAACCAAGGTGTAGTTGACCCAACTCTTTTCGTAAAAACCTTAGGGAAAGATATATTCATAGCCCAAATCTACGTAGATAATATTATTTTCGGAACCACCAACTCAATCCTACTAAATGAGTTCATTTCACTTATGGAAAGTGAATTTGAAATGAATTTAGTAGGCGAGTTAAGCTTCTTTTTAGGTCTACAAATTAAACAAACTAAAGATGGAATATATCTACATCAACGCAAATATACTAGGGAATTAATCAAACGCTTTGGAATGCAAGACGCTAAAATTATTAATACCCCAATGGCAACTAATGTGAATATAGAAGAAGATTTAATCGGAAACTCAATTGATTTAAAATACTATAGGAGCATAATAGGGAGTCTCCTTTACTTAGCGTGAGCCGACGATATCTTATTTGCGAGTAAGTATGTGCGCGAGTTCCAAACCGAGTCTCACCTAACTCTAGTCAAGCGTATCCTTAGATATCTAAAGGGTACACTTAATGTCGGTGTTGGTACCCTAGATCTACAGAGTTCGAACTAATCGACTACTCCGATTCGGACTATGCGGTAGTAAGCTCGATAGAAAGATGCAGTGGTTGTTGTCAACTTCTCGGCTCGAGTCTAGTGAGTTAGTGCGATAGGAAGCAACATTGTGTTGCCTTATCTACCACCGCGATGGGTGAGTGTGTCACTCAGCTTCTTTGGATGAAGCACACTCTCCGCGACTTTAAGTTAGACTTTACAAATACTAAACTTCACGTAGATAACATTAGTTCAATTAATCTTACTAAGAATCCGATATGTCACTCTATGACCAAACATATAGAGGTCAAACACCATTTCATTCGAGAACATGTGGCCAACGAAGCCATACAACTCGAATACGTCGAATCGAAGTCTAACTTGGCAGACCTATTTACTAAAACCCTACCCGAAGCCGAATTTAGTCTGTTAAGACGAAAATTGGGCATGTGCGTAGTAGAATAGGACTTTGCAAATTATATTACTACTATTTCTTACTTTTCATTTTTCATGGAACTAGTATAGGACATACCTTAAATATCATGTACCTATAGATTTAGGGAGCCAATACATCTCACAACACATAGGACTAATGTGTTTGTGTACTTAGCCACGTAGATGGGCATGAGATGTTAGGACCTTACTCCTGGTTCCAAATGTAGAGCTAGTACATCGCCATGAACCACGGAGTATAATCATACATACTAACCGACTCTGACCAGGACTGGTTGATCTTTCATATCAATCATGCCAAATATGAGTCGAACATTTTATAGATGAGCTTATTTTCTGTATATTATTTTCAAAATAATGTGGAACATGCTTGGACTTTAAATTTAATACTTATTTTCCACACACCCTTCCACTTTTCGATATATGACAAAAGGGGGAGAAAAAGGCCAAAGTTAAGGGATCAAAAAATTTCATGGCCAAAAGTTAAAGTTTACTTAACTTTAAGTTTTAAAAATTTACTTAAAAGGAAGTAAAGGCCAAGTTAAGAGAATTCTTAACTTAAACTTATTTTTTTTTAACACTATGGCCAAGTGCTAATGCTTTACTTCAGAAAGGGGGAGAAACTTAAAATGTTTTACTAAGGCCAACTTTAAGTAACGTTAATTACTTAAACTCTTCCTAAATAGCAACCCTCAAGGGGTAGGACTAAGGTCTTCTTTCAAGACTCACCCTCGGTCAAGGGGGAGGTTTCCTCAAGGGGGAGTACTTGAAGAAAATTCTTACTACTCCAACTTAATCTTTATTTTTGTTTTTCATGCACATTATAATTCTTCATGCATGCTATTTTTATTCATACATGCTATTTTTATTCTTCATGCATGCTATGTTCTTAACTTTGTATGTGGGTTTGCCATAAATCAAAAAGGGGGAGATTGTTGGTGCAGTAGGCACCTAAGTCAAACCTGAGTTTCGATTATAGCAAACGGTACAAAGTTAATCTCATGTCGTTATCTCACGAGCTGAATCGAGTGTGCAAAAAATTGCTATATCTGGAGCTGAAGGCTAGCGACATCCGGAGGAAGCCGTTGTGGTCGGACGACACTCGAGTGACTTCGGAGGGAGCGGAAGGAATCGAGTGGAAGGTCAGAAGAGAAAGCGACACAGTAAGTATCGAGGTAAGCTCGTGTGTGTGCAAGAGTAAGTTAGGTCGTATCCTCTTTACGGGGATGATCTTAAGCGTAGATCTGACCAAAGACATCCTATAGGTGGTCTAGGTCGAGATCGGACGGTCGGAGGCCGTCGAAATAATGTTTTTGTTAAGCTAACTTTGCCTTGCAGCTAGCATCAGTCGACTGCCAACTTGGAGGACTCGACTGCCATCCAACAGTCGACTGCCGAAGGTTAGCATTCGACTGATGCTACCATCAGTCGACTGATGATGGCCATCAGTCAACTGATGGTCAAGGATCAGCCTTGAGGAGTCAAGTCTTATCACCATTTTTCAAGGAACCATGTGCCCAATTCCTATTGGTTGAAGTTCCTCTCGAAAAGGGGCTCAAAGGCTATAAAAGGAGGGCCAATCCTAGGGTTTTTTCATCAATTCTAAGCTTCCAAAAGCCTCCGCCAAGCTGCAACTTTCCGACAACGAAGTGCTTCCTCTCCGACGTCTAGGTCTTGATTGCTTTCTTTTTGTAACGTCGGTTTAATCTTTTATTTCAGTTCATTACTGCAATTTCTCGGAGCTTTTATCGTAACGAGGAGAGGGAGAGTGTCCCTCTACCTCAAGCTTTGTTTTTATTTGTATCGATCAACTCCTACCTCTAACGAGGAGGAGTTCTTTAGTGTTTTTGCCCTTTGTACATGGTCAAGGACCACTAGGGCCTTGGAGTAGTAGCCGAAGGCTACGAACCAAGTAAAAATATTTGTCTCCTTTATTTATTGCTTATCTTTCCGCTGCAATTACTTATCTACTCGGGTTTTAACGAACGAACAAAAAAAGAAAAGGGTTTTATCGCTATTCACCCCCCCCCTCTAGCGATCCGCTTCGATCCAACATTTAGATCTATTTGATTGTCGTAATACTCCTTCATTAGATGGTAATAAATATTGCTTAGTAATAGTTGATGATTTTTCTAGGTATACTTGGGTTTACTTTATGAAACATAAGGATGATACCCTAGAAATAATCATAGGTTTTAGAAAAAGGGTAGGAAATGAAAGAAATCTCAAAATCAATTGGATCCGAAGTGATCATGGTGGAGAATTTGATAATTCAAACTTTTCAAAATTTTACTTAGAACAAGGGTATAAGTATGAATTCTCTTATGCTAAAACACCCCAACAAAATGGAGTGGTGGAAAGGAGAAATCGTGCCCTACAAGAGGCGGCTAGGACTATGCTTAATGCATATTTTTTACCTAGTTACTTGTGGGTGAAGCGGTTAACACCGCTTGTTATATTCAAAATCGTGTCTTAGTCCATAGGTTTTTAGGCAACACACCTTTTGAATTATTGAATGACACAATTCCTAAAATTCACTATTTTAAGGTCTTTGGTTGCAAAGTTTATATTTTAAATACTAAAGACAATTTAGGAAAATTTGAGTCTAAGGCGGATGACGGAATCCTAATTGGATACTCATCCACTAGTAGAGGTTATAGGTATACAACAAGAGGACTCAAAAGGTTGAGGAATCCTCTAATATCGAATTTGATGAATCCCCTAGTGCCTACCCTAGGAAATCCTCTATTGATAAAGATATCAATGACAAATATCAAGACATTACCTAAAGACTTTAAAATTTTGTTGGTGCAATCGGCCTAGGTCACGATTGACCTGACTCGAGTTTGACTTGAGTAGTGTTTTGATGTTTGACGATGAGTTGACCATTGTTTGACAATGGGTTGACTATATGGTTGACATGAGGTTGACCATATGATGGAGAAGTCCAAGTCTTGAGTACTACTTGGTATGGAAAGTCCAAGCATGGGTCTTGGCATTTGGAAAGTCCAACATAGAGTTGACATGGGAAGTACAATGGTGCAGTCTTGGCCACGTAAGTCCAAGTGTGTAGTCTTGGCAGTGAAAGTCCAAGTCATAGGTACTTGCCAATTGGGAAGTCCAAGGATTGATATTGGCGGCGTAAAGTCCAAGTGTGGAGTCTTGGCAGCATAAGTCCAATAGTTGACAGCGTAAAGTCCAAGCGTGGGTCTTGGAAGTGTAAGCCCAATGTGCCTTGGTGGTGTAGACCCGGTTAGTATGACAATAGCCGATGGAAGCACCTAAAGGCTAGCGTATGGATGAACAAGTCATGGATGACTTGGAGGGATCCAATAGGCGTGAGACTGATGGAGGTGGCTAGAAGGCTTAGGTCTAGGCTAAGGGTGGTATAGCAAGTATGAGGGGATCATACTTGGGATTAAACCTCATGCTTGAGGTTTGTCAGTCGACTAGGGTCATGGACCAGTCGACTGGTCAAGTATTTTGACACTTGGCAGCCGAGTCGACTATGGGAAGTCGACTGGAATTATGACCAATCAACTGATGGGAGTCGACTGGCATTCGACTGCGATCGTGTGTCCTTGGCAGTCAACTGGTCGAGCAGTCGACTGCTATGGAGGGCAGTCGACTGATGGATCTGGCCACAGAAGTGAGGCGGGTTCGACCAACAGCTCAACTACCTGTGAATTAGTCGACTACTAGGGTTTGGTAGTCGATTGGTTGGCTATCCGTTGGGGTTTCTCCAACGTGGATTAAGTCTTTGTGAGACAACGACTATAGGAGTAGCCGACTGATGGGTATGAGCAGTCGACTGCTAAGCGAAAATTAGGTCGAGTTACATCTTTAAAAGGAGCACAAAGGGGAGGATTTTTGCAGCAATTTCTTAGGTGATTTGAGGCGATTTGCTGGTGCAAGTCAGGGTCTTCAAGTGCGGTCCAAAGCAATCAAACAAGCAAGCATTCAAAAGAGATTTTGTAAAGTTTTCTTTACATATTTTATTGTATTTCATTTATAATTGCTTGTATTATTTTGTATTACTGTTGTAATCGCTTGTAAGAGGTTTATCCACCTCCGATGTGTCATCGAGAAAAATAAGAAGGTAATAAAATTCTTGGTTGATTTAATTCCTCTTGATATTTTGTGTAGTTTAGGTGAATACAAGGATGTCAAGGAGCTTTGGAGCAAATTGGCAAAATTTCATGAGAAGTCTCAATCGGTCCAAGGGGATATGGAAGAAAGCTGATCTTCACAAGAAAGTTAGGAGTCGGAGGTCGAGAGGTGTTCGACATCTGAGGAGGAAGAAGAAGTGGAAGAATAGGAGGAAGCCTCTGTTGGTGATCGATGGCACGGCTAGAAGGGGGATGAATAGCCTAATCGTCGATGTAGATGGAATATAGAGACAAATACAAACACGAATACACAAGGATATACATGGTTCAGAACATTAGGGTTCCTACTCCATGGGGCGAGCTCAACGAGCTCTAGTGATGCACACACCACTAATAAATCTCCTTCTCGATAACACGTCGGAAGTGGAGAAACCTCATACAAGCAATTACAACAGTAATACAAAAATTTAAAAGCAAATACAAAGATAATAATGAAACACAAGTAAAAAACACTTTGCAACAATTGCTTTGAACTCTTGCTTGTTGTTTGCTTTGGTTTTCTCTTGAAGGTCTGGAATGCAGCAACAATTCCCCTTCAAAATCTCCCCAAAAATCACTGTAAAATCCTCCAACTCGAGCTCCTTTTATAACCTGCATTGAGCTGATTTCGCGTCTGGCAGTCGACTGCCATAAGGCCCCAGTCGACTACCCCTGTAGTTGTTGTCTCACAACAGCTTAATCCACGTTGGCATTCCAGCCAACAGATACACTGGCAGTCGACTGTCATTACCATAAGTCGACTGCCAACCCCGTAGCCTACTGATCAGTCGGCTACCAAGCATTCTGTGCTTGCGACCAAGACCAGTAGTCGACTACCCTCCATGGCAATCGACTGCTCAAGGACAGTCGAGGCGCTGCCTCAACTGAGACTCCAGTCAAGGTGCCAGTCGAATCGTCTTGCATCTATGGCCGCAACTCGACCGCAGTAGATCGCTAGTCGACTCCTGACCAGTCGACTAGTACATCCCTCCAGTCGACTAATAAACCTCAACCATGAGGTCTATCCACCTCCATCAGTCTCACGCCTCTTGGATCCCTCCAAGTCATCCATGACTTGTTCATCCATACACTAGCCTCCAAGTGCTTCCATCGGCTATTGTCATGCTAACCGGGTCTACACCGCCAAGGATACACACTTGGAATTCCCATGCCAACTCCTTGTTGGACTTTCCCTTGCCAACTCCATATTGTACTTTCAATGTCAAGGCTACACACTTGGACTTCCCATGTCAACTACATGTTGGACTTTCCATGCCAAGGCTACACACTTAGACTTCCCTTGCCAACTCCATGTTGGACTTTCCAATTGCCAAGCCCCATGCTTGGACTTTCACAGCCAAGGCTACACACTTGGACTTACCTTGCCAACTCCATGTTGGACTTTCCAATTGCCAAGCCCCATGCTTGGACTTCCACCGCCAAGGCTACACACTTGGACTTTCCTTGATAATCACATGTCATATGTTTTGTCGAACATTAAAATACTGCTCAAGTCAAACTCGAGTCTGGTCAATTATGATCTGGGGCAATTGCACCAACAATCTTCCCCTTTTTGATGTTTGACAAAAAAAATACAAACACCTTTGAGTTAGGTCACCTAACTTAAATCTCTCAACTCTCCCCAATTGGTAATTCATTCTCCCCCTTTTTGACATACATCAAAAAGACTCTCCCCAAGGGTATCAATATCTCATATCCCAATGAGATCTTACAATTTCCCCCTTTGTCCAAAAACATTTAGGATGCCTTCGCTCTTCCTAGTGATTAGTCTCATATCACTAAATGAGAGGCAATCCTCATTCTCCCCCTCATGAGAAAAAAAACACATCCATCATCCCATGATGGATATCCTCCCCCTAAAGGATTGCTCCCCCTTGACCATTGCACCAGCAATGTCCTTGGAGAGTCCCTAAGCCTATAGGAACACTAAACAATCAAAATTAAGGGAAAAAATTCAACATTGAACTTTCACCTCCCTTAAAATTCGATACACACCCTAAATAATTCTCCTAATTCATATGCAATAGATTTTCCCTTCTAATGCTTTCCAAAGAATATCTTAGGGTTAGGAGCAGTTAGGGTACCTAGAGACAACTGAATATGACCTAAACATACCTTGTTTGCCCAAAATCAGCATTGGTAGTCAACTCTGTTAGCTACCAATGATCGCTTTAAGACCACGATCATTTATCCATGGCAATGATCGATTTTTAATCGTAGAAATCAGAATTTAGAAATAAATTTTAGAAATTCATAAGTAATTATACATAAATCAAAAAATCATGAAAATTCATATGTATAATACTTAAGTCAATCATTATAGGTGAAAAATATTTGAAAAATAAAATATCCATAAAATAATGAGATTGACACAAAGTTCAAAACCATTGAAAATTTTAATATTTTGACCCTACTTTGTATCACCTCCTTCAATGGTGATTGCTATCAAAAGATAGGCTTCACCAAGATTTTTCAAAATGATTTTGAAATGATTTTAAAACATTAATCTATGTTTCTAACATCTCACTTGTATCTAAGGTGTATGAAGACACATACAAGTCAAGTGTTCTTGTGAGATGTGAGTTTTGGTTATTTAGGATTTTATGCATTTTCTAGACAACTCTATTTGATTCCTTTATATATGGGACTTCAAATCATGTCATTGTCTTTAACTCAATTTTTAATTAATGCATGAATAATGATTATGGCATAAATGATAACATAAATAAGACATGTACCAATGATCATGATGTCATGGCATATAGCCCCCGCGGGAAGGGGCTAATGGCTAGCGCATGCAGAAAGTTGCACAAATGGACAATGGATCAATTCCTCGTAAAAGCGAGTTCCGTCCCTCCATGTGCTGGTTACTAGTCTCAAGGGCCAAAGGCCCACCGTGATTTACCTCCCTTATGATGGCCTGGGGGCGGGCTGGTAGGGGTCGCTAGGTTGGTCGTTCCAACCTTTTGTACAAATGATGTCATGGCATATAACATAAACCTAAGCACAACATGACATTAAAAATTAACCCTAAGCATGATCATGATATTTTATATGATTAAAATGAAATATGATGTCATGACATGGCAATGACAAACAAGGTATGGCAAATAAAAGGTAAAGGTATAAAATTACCTAAATTTTACTATTAATTTGCCATTTGTTATAATTAAATTCATTTTTTCCATATTACACTTATCTCCCAAATGTGCCAAAAATCCAAAATGGCACACCATGACCTCTAAACCTAAGTTGTACCAATTTGATCAATTTTTTTTAACTTCTCTAATTTAATTGGCACATCCTAAAATCTTTTAGGATATAAATTCTAATCTTATTTCCAAGGTACCCATAACCTTAAAAATGACCTAAAGTGCCAACTTTGTTATGGTTATGTTAACTACCTTACCAATTCAAGTTAACACAACCTAACCCATTTAGCGTAAAAGAATCACCCTCCTAGGAACCCAATACCTATTGGAGCTCCTTAGGTTTACAAGGTATTCACTAGGGATAACTTCCCTAGATACCCTCCTAATGACCCTCCTAGGCTTAGAAGCCTTGGTCATTGTGATCTTGTCAAGGTTAACCTTAGGGATTGCCTCCCTAGTAACTTTCTTAGTGGTCTTCCTAGGTTTTATTGGACCCTTGGCCACTAGACACACACCATGGTTAGCCTTAGGAATGACCTCCCTAGTAACCTTGGCTTTCCTAGACCTAGAAATGGTTCCATAATCGAATGGAATATCATGATAGGTCTTATTGGGGTTAGGTTTGTGACTCAAACCTTTCTTGCCCCTTGATGGTTCTTGCCTCATAGGACCTAAGTTTTGACCATTAGACCCCTTAAATGAGTTTGTCATTTTTGCTAGGGTCTTTTCTAGTTTTTCAAGCCTTGACCTCAAGACTTGGTTTTCTAACTATAATTTTCCCATTTTTGATTTTTCATTAACCTTTTGGGAAAAATTCTTTCTCTTAGGCATATGTCTACCCTTCTTAGGGTTAATGCCTAAATTTTCTTCTATCCTCCTAATACTCTCCCTAGGTAAAATCATTTTACGGTTATTGGTTCTAGGTTTGTCCTTAGATGTAATATTGCAACCCTTAGCACCTAAGCAAAGATGTATATTCCTACTAGCATGCTTTTGTTCATGAGAAACAACAAGTGAACTAAAATAATTTCTAGCATGCTTTTTAACCTTAGAACTTAAAGGTGCATTAATAAACGATAACTTAAGGTTTGCTTTAGAAGCTCCCTCTACATGTGATGCTCCTTGGTTTTTCTTTCTCCCCCTAGGGCATTGAATTCTATAATGCCCCTTTTGATGACACTTGAAGCACACCACGTGCTCCTTGCGCTTCCTAATCGGGGCTCCGGCTTCATTGGTCTTTTCTTGAACTTTTAGCATTGGTTGAGTCTTTTTGACTCTTTTAGGGCACTTACTCTTGTAATGTCCGGCTTCCCTACACTCAAAGCATATAATGTGATTTTTATTCTTAATTAAAATGCATGAGTTACCTAGGTCGGTAGAGGCAATATGGGGAGGTTCTTCACTTCTTCTGGAGGCGGATGCTTCCTCCAATTCTTCCACTTCTTCTACCGATCCGGATGTGGATTTCCTCTCAATCTCTGAATCCTCATGGGCTTGAGAGAATGAGCATTCTTCCTCATCTTCCTTATCTACTTGTGCTGGTTCGAGATTTTCATGGTATTTGACCAACTTATCCTGCAACTCCTTAGCATCCCGATAGCTCCCTAATTTAGACAAAATATCATAAGGTATCAATTTTATTAACATTTTCGTTGCCTTAACGGTTGTCTTGAATTGTTGTCATTACTCCTCGGTCCATCTTGATTTTTCTATTAGCTTGTTGTCTTCATCCCTAGGTACCTTGAAATCATTCTCAATTATTAGTATCATATCAAAATCGATTTCGAAAAATACCTCCATTCTTTTCTTCCACCAAGAAAAGTCTCCTTCGAACTTTGGTGGGTGAATGTTGATGTCGGCCATTTGTCTTGCTTATCGCGACGATGAGTCCAATGACAAGCTCCTCACTCTAATACCACTCGTTGGTGATCGATGGCCCGGTTAGAAGGGGGGATGAATAGCCTAATCGCCGACGTAGATGGAATTCGTTCGCGCTTGTCTCTACAATACTAGTTAACGGAGCGGAATATAGAGACAAATACAAACACGAATACAAAAGGATATATGTGGTTCGGAACCTTGTTAGTAATATTGGAATGGCTAGAGGGGGGTGAATAGCGTCAATGGAATTCTTTCGTGTTTGTTTCTACAATTTCGTTAGCGCAGCGGAATATATATAATAATAAAAGCAATAACGAAATGGACACAACACAAATCACAACAAGAGCATATAACGTGGTTCGGAACCGAAACGGTTCATACTCCACGGATTGGGTTCGTACGAACCCTAGCGATGCCACAAACACCACTAACCAATAAAACTCCTTCTTGACACAAGTCAAGGGTGGAGAAACCCCTTACAAGTAATCTTACAACAATAAGATACAAATACAAGCAATTACAATAATGAAATACAATGCAAGTAAAGAAAACTACTTTACAATTGCCTTTGGATTGCTTGGTTGCTTGAAATCACCTTGGAGACCCTGATTTGCAACAACAAATCACTCCAAAACCCTCAAGAAACCGATACCAAAATCTTCCATCACGAGCTCCTTATAAAGCTTCAACCTGTGCTGGAAAAGGTTGATCAGTCAACTGATCACACTGTTGCTGTGAGACAACGGTGTAATCCACGCTGGAAAAATCCAACGGCTAGGACATCAGTCGACTGATCATGAACATCAGTCGACTGATGAGCCATCACTCGACTGCTCGTCTCAGCAGTCGAGTGAGACTCCATTCTGTGGCCGAAAATCTGAGCATCAGTCGACTGATCACATGATCGGGCCGAGCTCGTCATCACCGATCGTCAAGGGCGATCGCTAGGCTACTTCGCCCAAACCCTAGTTGACTTGGTCCGGTCGATCGCACATGGCATCGACAACCATGAGGTTTTGACCCAAGTATGGTTCCCTCATACTTGCTAGACCACCCTTAGCCTAGACCTAAGCCTTCTAACTACCTCCATCAGCCTCACGCCTCTCGGATCCCTCCAAGTCGTCCATGACTTGTTCATCCATCGCGCTAGCCTTCAGGTGCTTCCATCGGCTATGTCATGCTAACGGTGTCTACACCGCCAAGGCACATTGGACTTACGCCGCCAAGACTCCGCTTGGACTTTACGCCGCCAACCATTGGACTTATGCTGCCAAGACTACCGCTTGGACTTTACGCCGCCAATATCAATCCCCTTGGACTTCTAATGCCAACCCATGTTGGACTTCCCATGCCAAGACCATGCTTGGACTTTCTATGCCAAGACCATGCTTGGACTTTCTCTTGCCAACCCATGTTGGACTTTTACATTGCCAAGACCATGCTTGGACTTTCCTTGACAATTACATTGTCATATGTTTTTGTCGAAACATTAAAACACATCAAAATATCACTCGAGCCAAACTCGAGTCCTGGTCAATCGTGACCTGGGCCGATTGCACCAACAAACCTTAGGGCTCATACTCCACGGGGCGAGCTCAACGACCTCTAGTGATTCACACACCACTAATAAATCTCCTTCTCGGCAACACGTCAGAGGTGGAGAAACCTCGTACAAGCAATTACAACAGTAATAAAAAAATGTACAAGCATATACAAAGACAATAATAAAACATAAGTAAAAAAACTTTACAATAATTGCTTTGAACTCCTGCTTGTTGCTTGCTTTGGTTTGCTCTTGAAGGTATGGAATGCAATAGCAATTCCCCTTCAAAATCTCCCTAAAAGTCGCTACAAAATCCTCCAACTTGAGCTCCTTTTATAACCTACATCGAGCAGATTTCACACCTAGAAGTCGACTGCCATAAGGCCCCAATCAACTGATGTACACGGATGCGACCTCGAATATCGGAACGGATACCGTCGAGGACTCAAAGCGCACGCTCATGCTCACGTCGAATATCGCGACGGATGTCGTCAAGTAATAAAGATTATCGATCCCACAGGGACTAGGATTTGAACACCAACATACTTAGTGGTTGTAATTGTTCGGACATGATCTCTAAGAGGTTACAGTTGGTGAGGGCTGCCGATGGACTCTACTCTGTACGGTGTCACACGAAGGAGGAAAGGAGTGTGCTGGGGTCTTCAAAGGTGATTCTAGGACTTCGGTTTCGCTTGCGTATCATAGAACAATGTTGTCAATTGGCGTTGTATAGAAGTCTACCTATGGTTTTGTGGAAGGGACATCATACACTCTCCCGCAGAGCCGCCGCATTCACCGAGAGCTATCTCCGCCCACAAGGACGAGATAAAGGGTATGAGGATGTCAAATCAATCCCTACGGTGGACCGTTTCTGATTCTACCGCATCATTTTCCCCACAATTGCAGGAGATCAGGTTTACCCCTAGGTTCCTTAATCAAATCTCCTAAATTTTAGATTGCGAGGGTTGTCACCACCTCGTATCACCTAAGCACAGTGGAAAGAAAGCCAAATACACGTAGATATAATAAAGAGCAACTACCAATTGTCGAATCAAACTTATGGCTAGAATTTAATATGAACCAACATTGTTTATGTACACAAGCTACTCCCTAATCCTAGAATCGAAAGTACTACTCCATAAATACGAAGGAAGAATCACAAAACATGTTTAAGTTTGAATACAATAGAAATAAAGCACAGAAATAGAGATATACAATATTTCGTGATCTCCTCTTCAGCGCTGTATTGCAAGTTATGGACCTCCGGCGGTGTTCCTCCTCCCCGTTGTGAGTTACCAAAGCTTTTTAGAGATTCGGCGTGCCATCCTAGCCATCGTGCCTCTCCCCTAGGGTTTGGGCGGAGCCATCCTTATATAGACCTCGCCTCGGACCGCTGCAAAATCCAAAAAAAGCCCTAGTCGCGCAAATCTGTCGAGCCACCACACGACCATGTGTTTCCACACTGCCAAGCCATGTGCGGCCCTGGAGTGCTGATCTTCGCCCATTGGACATGGTCATGTGAATTCACATGCCCTGTCCATGTCCCACTCTGCGTCTAGCTGCGAAAGTCCTTCTTTTGCTTCGAAAATGCGTCTTTTCACTCGAAAAGCTAACCTGCACACAAAAGTACATCGAGCAGACCTCCGAACCAGAAAATAGGAAATACGTGCCAAAATAGGGTAACATATGTATGAAACTAACACAAAATGCAATGAGATGTGAGCGAAAACTACTCCTAAAACCCTATATATTTTGCTCACATCACTTCTCCCAGACTTAAATCTTTGCTTGTCCTCAAGCAAACCTCAGTTCCACGAAATTTCAAAAAGATATTGTTCCATAATTAGCATGCTAACTAAATTTATCAGGTGGTATTTGTAATTAAAGCAAAACAGATATGTTCTAAAAATTCACTAAGTTAGCTCCTCATGCTCGTGCTAGGCGAACCATTCTTAGGGGATGCCCATTCCATGGTGAGTTAAGTCATCACCCAATAGCTTTCCTAAGGTTTCCAGCTCTTAGGCACTTACCTGCCCAAAGCGAGGGTCGTTCCCTAGATTTAGCATAAAGTCTCAAAGGCGTGCTCGGTATTGAGAGAAATTGATAGGTGTTTCCCCAGTAACCTAACTCGGTCTCAAAGGGGCACCTAGCCATTTCCATCCACGACAACTATTTTTTATCCCTCATAATATTCTCTCTCTCTTTTTTTTCTTTGTTTTCTTTTTCATTTCTTTTTTTTCTCTCTCTCTTTTATTTTTCTTTTCTTTTCTCTCTTTTATTTTTCGGCTCACTGGGATTTTGATTTTTCTGAATGGGCTTACACAATCCGAGCATCTCCAGTAACTAAAATGCTAAATCTAGAGTCACCTGTGGATTCCAAAGTACTAAACTACTGAAGTGAATCATAACTAGGTATGTACTAGATTCTCCCTTTCAGGATGTTCGACATGTGTAAGTGCAAAAACAAAGCTAACCAATGTAAGTCTAGAACATTCAATAGAGCGAATAAAATAAAATACCACAAGATAAATGGAGTTAAGCTACCTATGGGAACAACTCATGCAAGCAATTTTCAAAAATACTACTGAGGTAGCTTTACAGACACCAAAAATTAAGTACTAAAAGAAACTAAACAACTCATGCATGCATGAACGAATAAATAAAAATACCATAAAAGAAACTACTGCTAGGAAACAAAACAAAATAAATCTTGGGGTCTCCCCCCCCCCAGACTTAAATGAAAATATACCTCTAATAGGGTGGACGAGGTGGAAAGTCAGGGAGCCTGGGCATCTCTGGATCTTGGGAGAACCTGCTGCTGAGCCGCTGATGTCACATATACATGTGGTCGATCTGAGAGTTAGTGGATACAGCGGCTGTTCGGTGCTCCTCCTCCCTAGCCCACTGTGCCTGCTGGGCATGTATGTGTTGTCGCATCTCCCTATGGTAGGCGGCCTCATCCTGATGGCGAACAACCTGTTCCTGAAAGTATATGCGGGCCTCATCGTAGAATTCCTCAGCCCGCTAGAAATGCTCCCAGAATCCCTGGAACTCCGCCTGCTGGTAGGCACTCTGCTCCTCCCATTGTTGCCTCTACGTTTGCTACTCAGTGTAAATGTCGTCGAGGCGTGATCGGAACTCCGAGAAATCATAGGTCGATGTACCTGCATCCTGCTCAAAGGTAGAAAAAGGTGGTGGTGCAGGTGTAGATTCATGTCGGTGTGGACTAGGTGGGCTCCTATGCATGTGTGGACTGGAGGGAGAGTGATATAAAGGTGGAGAGATGGGCACTGATGTGGATGGTCCCTCATGTGGAGGGGACTCCACTATCATATCCAAGCGCTAGTTGGCGCGTATAATAATGGTGGTACGATCTAGGTCGGGGAGCCTAAGGACCGTCAGATTTTTCCTTACAAAGCATAAGGAGTCTCCTTCTCTCACTATCATTTTCATGGTCATGCATACTCCTAGGTCGATCCTAGGGCTCCCCTCTATACTCTCTAATGTTGTGTAATTGTACCCCATCCTATAGCAAATGTGGGTAAGTATGCCTCCCACATTGATCTCTCCGCGTGCTTCTTTGCCCATCTTCACTAAGTGTCTGATGAAGTGGGACCCTACATTGATGCTACTCCTTTCTTGTAGCATATCCCATAGGCAAAGCAGCTCACTAGCTCTAACTACACCGTCACTCTCTCTACAACCAAATATGGTACTGGCCATGATGCGGTATAGGTATCGAAAGACGGGGTTTTGGAGGCGTGACGCTTTGGCCCTAGATGGGTCATAAGCGTGCTCCCCTGTTAACTCTGTCCAAATCATATGAGAGTTGTACCCATTAGGGGTCCTTCTCTCTCCCCCACTTGGCAAGCCAAAGCATGAGTTCCATTGGTGAAGGGTCCACTCATGCTCAATATTAAAAAACCTAAAAGTTATCCTACCCTCCTCGCTTTCTCTACCCGTTAAAACTTTCGCCTCTAAAGAACTCAAAAATTCCAAAACTATCCTAGGGTAGGTTAGGTGCCTTATTCCCATAATCTCATCCCACCCCATTTTTGCAAATAGGGTTTGCATATCACCTAACAACCCTAAAGATTCTAGCAAATCCTCATCTAAGAACCTAGTAGCAGTAAGTTTATGGGTAGAGAGCATATTGTATTTATCTCTATGTTCATTATTGCAAAAAAGTAGAGGGGGTAGGGCATTACCCTCTTTCGGAGCTTGAGGGGCGTCGGCTCTCCTTGTTCGTCACTTCGAGGCACTAGATCGGGGTGCTACGGTCTTGGTCCTCTTCATCTTTGCTCCCTTTGGCTTCTTTAGAGGTTAAAAATGCTTCTAGAGGATGGCAAAAATGAAATCACACTACTAGGGCAAGAACTTTTGAAGCACACAGTGCAAATGGGGTGAAAACACACGGCTCGCCCCTTTTAACCTCGTGCGCCACGGTCGTGGGAAAACACACGGCCAGGCCATGTGTCTCCATTTTTCACCCATTTATGCACCATGGCCAAAATTTCCTCATACACTTCGCCGTGTAGGCTAATATGGGTCTCATTTTTTCCTAGCAAAGTTTTTTTCTATTCCTAACTCTAAATGTGATGGAAATCAAAACTAAAATCAAACAAATGTATGCAATGCAATCGAAAAGGGAAATCTAAAACTAAACTTGGGTTGCCTCCCAAGAAGCGCTTTGTTTAAGGTCGTTTAGCTCGACCGCACTCTACTATCAACTTGGCTCTAGTGGTTCAGTGAACCTCCATTCATCCGTCTCGGGATCTTGATCTGGAGGTTCCGGCTTCATTCTGCTAAATGTGAAGTCGTCGAGGTAGGGAGCTCTGTGCTCCGAAAGGCTAAAAAGGATGATCTCCCCATCTACCTCCAGGGAGATCTGATGTGCCTTCACATCTATGCACGCCCCTGCGGTCGCTAGAAAAGGCCTTCCCAGAATGATGGGATTCTGGAGATTTGGTCCTGTGTCTAGTATGATGAAGTTCGTGGGTATCATGAAATTTTCAATCATCACAGGTACGTGTGGTAGCAGTTCAACAGGCTCCTTGACTGAATCATCCCCCATACGAATACCAAGATTCACTGGTTAGAGCCTGCTCAGTCCCATCTTCAGAAAATATGCGTAGGGCATCACACTTACTAATGACCCCAAGTCGCATAGCGCTTCGTCGAAGCTCTCCCCATAAATAGAGCAAGGAATAACGAATTCACCAGGGTCCTCAAGATGTATTAGAATCTTCTCTTCAAACTCAGCTTGGTCAGGTAGGGTGGGAATCATGGTTGCACACCCCTTGGTGAATTGGCTACTTTGCCCTACTCCTTCCTCTTTTCCTTGACTCGCCGGAGAGCTCTTCGCAGGTTGCGACACGGAATGGGCTATTTGGGTCACTTGCATCTCCAACATCCTAGTATGACTCGCAAGGTCATCAACGGTGGCCTTCAAGTCTCTGAGTGATTCTTCATACTTTTGATGTTGGCGACGAAATTCCTCATTGGCCTTAGTTTGGGTAGCGATGAAGTCCTCCATCATCAGTTCCAGTCTGGACTTCTATGGTCGCTGGCCATTGCCCTGCTGCTGCTGCCCATACCCCCCCTGATGGTTGGGAGTTTCCCGAGTTATTCTTATAGGAGAAATTCAGGTGATTCCTCCATCCGGGATTGTAGGTATTAGAGTATGAGTTGTGGGGCCTTTGGTCATAGTCCCCAATCGCGTCACAGTGCTCAATCTGCTCATCTGAGGTCCACTGCCCTCCATAGTGGTCCTCTCAATATGCTGTCGTTCCCTCTCCAAAATCAATGGTCATCCATGCAGATGAAGGATTCAAAGATTCAAACCGTCTGCTGAGCGCGTCCATCCTTGCCGAAAGGTGGTCCATGGAGTTGACAGTGTATCATCCTACCGCAGGCATGGGTTGACCACGTTCGGAAGCCCATTGATGGTGGTTTTGTGCCACCTCTTCGATAAGCTCCTCTGCCTCCTCTATGGTCTTGTTCATTAGTGCTCCTCCTGTGGCAGAATCTAGGGACATCTTCATGGCGTAAGCAATCCCATTATAGAAAATGTGGGTCACCAGCCACCTCTCCAGTCCGTGGTGGGGGCATTGGTAGAGTAGTCCCTTGGTGGAAAGTATTTATTCAGAAACTGCTGCTCACACTGCTCCCATGTGGTGATGCTGCCAGAGGGTAGGGAGTGAAGTCATGCCTTAGCCTTATCCCGCAGTGAAAACGGGAACAGGCTCAGGCGGATCGCGTCAGAAGGGACTCCGTTCAGTTTCATTGTCGAGCAGATTTCAAGAAATGCCTCTAAGTGTCGATTCAGATCTTCAGTTGTAGTTCCCCCCGAATTGGCTCTACTAGACCATATGTATAAGTGTCAGCTTCAGCTCAAAGTTATTTGTCGAAATAGATGGTCCAGCTATGATCGGCCTGAATCCTCTAGCGCTAGGAGCTACGTAGTCCCGTAGAGGTCGGCTTCCTATGTTCACCTCGGATGCAGCATGATCTTCCATCTTTCGCTGTACTACTCTCCGACGATGAAAGGTTCGCTCAATCTCTAAGTCGATCGGAATTAGACCTTCCGACCCTAATCGTCTAAGCATACGATGAACCAAACCACAAAGTTAAGAGTGCTAATCTAATCCTAAAAATAGAAAATAAACAATCTAGCAAATAAAAATCTAAGATGGACTATGTAAATAAAAACAATTACTGCTAGAATAAAATAAAAATAACAGAAAATTACAAACTAAATCTAAATATGTAAGATATGAAACTAAAGAAAATAAAGTAAACTAAAAGAAAATAAAGCAAGTAAATAAACCTAATCCTAAGTCCGATCCAATTTACCATCGTTTGATTTGATATTGAATCGATCATACCCAACAACAGCGCCAAAAACTTAATGCGCATGGATGCGACCTCGAATCTCGTGCTCAATGCGCATGCTCGCGCTCAATGCCCGCAAGTGCACAGATGTCGTCAAGTAATAAAGATTATCGATCCCACAGGGACTGGAATTTGAATACCAATATACTTAGTGGTTGTAATTGTTCGGACGTGATCTCTAAGAGGTTACGATTGGTGAGGGCTGTCGGTGGACTCTACTCTGTACGGTGTCACACGGAGGAGGAAAGGAGTGTGTCGGGTTCTTCAAAGGTGATTCCAGGACTTCGATTTCGCTTGCGTATCACAGAACAATGTTGTCAATTGGCGTTGTCTAGACATCTACCTACGGTTTTGTGGAAGGGATATCATACACTCTCCCGCAGAGCCGCCGCATTCATCGGGAGCTATCTCCGCCCATAAGAACGAGATAGAGGGTACAAGGATGTCAAATCAATCCCTACGGCGGACCATTTCCGATTCCACCGCACCCTTTTCCCTGCAGTTGCAAGAGATCAGATTTACCCCTAGGTTCCTTAATCAAATCTTCTAAATTTTAGATTGCGAGGGTTGTCAACACCTCGTATCGCCTAAGCACAATGGAAAGAAAGCCAAACACACGTAAATATAATAAAGAGCAACTACCAATTATCGAATCAAACTTATGGTCAAAATTTAATATGAACCAACATTGTTTATGTACACAAGCTACTCCCTTATCCTAGAATCGAAAGTACTACTCCATAAATACGAAGGAAGAATCACAAAACATGTTTAAGTTTGAATACAATAGAAATAAAGTGCAGAAATAGAGATATACGATGTTTCGTGATCTTCTCTTCAGTGTTGTATTGCAAGTTGTGGACCTCCGACGGCGTTCCTCCTCCCCGTTACGAGTTACCGAAGCTTTTTAGGGCTTCGGCATGTCGTCCTAGCCGTCGTGCCTCTCCCCTAGGGTTTGGGCAAAGCCATCCTTATATAGACCTCGCCTCGGACCGCTGCAAAATCCGAAAAAAAACCCTAGTCGTGTAAATCCGTCGGGCCACCACACAGTCGTGTTTCCACACGGCCAGGCCGTGTGTGGCCCTGGGGTGCTGATCTTCGCCCATTGGACACGGTCGTGTGAATCCACATGCCCTGGTCGTGTCCAACTCTACGTCTAGCTGCGAAAGTCCTTCTTTTGCTCCAAAAACACGTCTTTTACACCCAAAAAGCTAACCTGCACACAAAAGTACAACGAGCAGACCTCCGAACCAAAAAATAGGAAATGTGTGCCAAAATAGGGTAACATATGCATGAAACTAACACAAAATGCAATGAAATGTGAGCGAAAACTACTCCTAAAATCCTATATGTTTTGCTCACATCATCGACTGCCCTTGTAGTCGTTGTCTCACAACGGCTTAATCTATGTTGGCATTCCAGCCAACGGATACACTGGCAGTCGACTGTCATTACCATAATCGACTGCCAACCCCGTAGCTGACTGATCAATCAGCTATCAAGCATTCTGTGCTCGCGACCAAGACCAATAGTCGACTGCCCTTCATGGCAGTCGACTACTCAAGGCCAGTCGAGGCGCTGCCTCGATTGGGACTCTAGTCGAGGCGCCAGTCAAGGCGCCTTATGTCTATGGCCGTAACTTAGCCACAGTTGATCACCAGTCAACTCCCGACCAGTCGACTGGTACATCCCTCCAGTCGATTGATAAACCTCAACCATGAGGTTTAACCTAAGTATGATGCCCTCATACTTGCTAGACCACCCTTAGCCTAGACCTAAGCCTTCTAGCCACCTCCATCAGCCTCTCGAATCCCTCCAAGTCATCCATGACTTGTTCAACCATACGTTAGCCTCCAAGTGATTCCATCTGTTATTGTCATGCTAATCGAGTCTACACTGCCAAGGCTACACACTTGGACTTCTCATGCCAACTCCATGTTGGACTTTCCCTTGCCAACTCCATGTTGGACCATGCTAAGGCTACACACTTGGACTTTCCATGCCAACTCCATGATGGACTTTCCATGCCAAGGCTACACAGTTGGACTTCCCTTGCTAACTCCATGTTAGACTTTCCAATTGCCAAGCCCCATGGTTGGACTTTCACCGTCAAGGTTACACACTTGGACTTACCTTGCCAACTCCATGTTAGACTTCCACCGCCAAGGCTATACACTTGGACTTTCCTTGACAATCACATGTCATATATTTTGTCAAATATCAAAATACTGCTCGAGTCAAACTCGAGTCTGGTTAATTGTGACCTGGGTCGATTGCACCAACAGCCTCCATCTCTAGGATTGAGGGGGAGGAGATTAGGTCATCTTCAATACCGGAGCAACAAGAAGAAGCATCTACCTCCAGAAGATATGAAGAACCAATTTTGGCCACCATCGACCTAGGTAACTCGAGTATTTCAATTTAAATAAAAATCATATTGTATGCTTTGAGTGTAGAAAACCCGGACACTACAAGAGCAAGTGTCCAAAACCGGTCAAGAAAACGGTAGAAGTTGTGCCAAAGGTCAAGGAACTCGATTCCCCAACAATTAAGAGCAAGGAGCATGTGGTGTGCTTCAAATGCCAACAACGGGGACACTACCGAAGTCAATGTCCTAGGGGGAGAAAGCAAACCAAGGGACAAGAAGGAGCATCACATGTAGGGGGAGCTTCTAAAGCAAACCCTAAGGTAAAATTTAGTAATACACCTTCCCTATTTTATAATGAAAAGCATTCTTTTAATACTCTTGCAATTGTGCATAATCATAAAGAGCATGCTAGAAATAATAGATTTTATTGCTTAGGTGCTAAAAGTTATAATTTTCAGTCTAAGGACAAACCTAGAACCAATAACTCTAGACCTATTTTACCTAGGGAGTCCAAAGGTAGAGAATCACTTAGGCATTAACCCTAAAAAGGGTAGGTATATGCCTAAGAAGAAAAATGATGCCCAAAGAATAGATGAAAAATTAAAAATTGGGCAATTGGAGTTCGAGAACCAAGCCTTGAGGTTAAGACTTGAGAAATTGGAAAAGACCCTTAGAAAGATGCAAAAACAAATGCAAGGGTCAAATGGTCAAAATTTAGGATCAAGGAGTCAAAACCCAAGGTCTAGAAAGCAAGGTCCACCTAAGGGCAAGAAAGGTTTGGGTCACACACCTAAGCCCAAGGAGACTTATCATAGAGTTCCATTCAATTATGGAACTCAATCTAGGTCTAGGAGAGCCAAGATTACTAGGGAAGTTATCCCTAAGAGTAACCAAAGTAGGTGTCTAGTGGCCAAGGTTTCTATGAAACCTAGAAAAGTCACTAAGAAGGTCAAAGGGGAAGTTACCCCTAGAGTTGACTTTAGGCAAGACCCATTTGGCCAAGGCTACCAAGCCAAAAAGGGTCATTAGGAAGGTATCTTGGGAAGTTATCCCTAGTGAATACCTTGTTAACTCAAGGATCTCCAATAGGTATTGGGTTCCCTGAAGCGTGATTCCCTCATGCTAAATGGGTTAAGTTGTGTCAACCTTGAATGGATGGGTAGTTAACCTAACCATAACAATGTTGGCACTTTAGGGCATTTCCAAGGTAATGGGATACTTTGAAAATAAGGTTGAATTCAATCCTAAAGGATTTTAGGATGTGCCAATATAATTCATGGAAGTTGAAAAATCAATTAAATTGGCACAATTTAGGGTTAGAGGACTTGGTGTGTCATTTTAGGTTTTTGGCACACTTGGTAGATATGAGTAATATGGCAAAAAGAACTTAATCATAACAAATGGCAACTAATATTAAAATTTTAGGTATTCTTATGGCTTACACTTCATTTGTCATGCCTTGATTGTCATATAACATGTCATGACATCATATTTATTTTTAATCAATAAATGTCATGATACCTTAGGTTTATCCTTTTATGTCATGAATATTTAAGCTTATATTTTATGTCATGACATCATGATTATTAGCACATGTTTATTGATGCTATATTATATGTCATAATCATCATTCATTAATTAATTAAAATTGACTTAAGGACTATGACATGACTTGAAGTCTCATGTATAAGGGAATCAAGTAGAGTTGCCTAGAAAAATGCATGAGACCTTAGATTAGGAAGAACAAAACTCACATCTCACATCGAATTGACATGTGTGTATTTCATACACCCTAGACACATGTGAAATTCTAGGAAATGAGTTAAGTTCAAGGTGCATAGTTCTTGCATCTAAATGAACTCAAACTCATCTTATACCATGGATGAATCATGAGAAAAGCTTATGTACAAGTCATGTGCATTAAGCCCATAGACTATGGTTCAATATAAGGTTTTAAAATAATTTTAGAAAACCTTGATACAGTCTATCTTTTGATAGCAATCACTATTGATGAAGTTGATATAAAGTAGGCTCAAAACAATGAAGTTTTTCTTGTTTTTGAACTTTGTATCAATCTCACTATTTTATGGGTATTTTATTTTTCAAATATTTTTCACCCATTATGATTGATATAAGTATTATACGTATGAAGTTTCACTATTTTTCAAACTATGTATAATTACTTATGTTTGTCCAAAATTTATTTTTGATTTCTAATTTCTGCATTTGTAGAAATCAGTCTACTGCCATGGATGGCAATCGACTGTTGATTGAAAAAGTCGACTGTCATGCCTGATTTCGGGTAAGCAAGGTTTGTTTAGCTTGATTTCAGCTATGTTAGGCTACCCTAACTGCTCCTAACCCTAGGATATGCTTTGGAAAGCATTATAAAGGGTGAAAATCTATTGGATATGAATTAAGAGAATTGTTTAGGGAGTGTATCAAATTTTAAGGTGCGTGAAAGTTCAAGTTCGAACTTTCAACCTTAATTTTGATGGTTTAGTATTCCTATAGGCTTAGGGACTCTCTAAGGACATTGTTGATGCAATGGTCAAGGGGGAGCAGGCCTTTAGGGGGAGGTTATTCATCATGGGATGATGGATGTGTTCTTCCTCATAAGGGGGAGAATTTGGAGAATTTAAAGAAATTGAAGGATTGTCTCTCTTTAGTGATATGAGACTTATCACTAGGAAGAGTGAAGACATCCTAGATGTTTTTGGACCAAGGGGGAGATTGTAAGATCTCATTGGATATGAGACATTGACACCCTTGGGGAGAGAACCTTTTTTATGTATATCAAAAAGGGGAAGAATGTGAGAATTCCCAATTTGGACAATTGGGAGGATTAAATTGAGTTAGTGTTCTAACTCAAAGGTATTTGGCAAAAAGGGGAAGATTGTTGGTGCAATCGGCTCAGGTCACAATTGACTAGACTCGAGTTTGGCTCGAGTAGTATTTTGATGTTTGACGATGAGTTAACCATTGTTTGACAATGGATTGACTATATGGTTGACATGGGGTTGACCATATGATGGAGAAGTCCAAGTCTTGAGTACTTGGTATGGAAAGTCCAAGCATGGGTCTTGACATTTGGAAAGTCCAACATGGAGTTGACATGGGAAGTCCAAGGGTGTAGTCTTGGCCATGTAAGTCCAAGTGTGTAGTATTGGCGGTGAAAGTCCAAGGATTGATATTGGTGGCGTAAAGTCCAAGGGTGGAGTCTTAACAGCATAAGTCCAATGGTTGGTAGCGTAAAGTCCAAGCGTGGGTCTTGGCACCATAAGCCCAATGTACCTTGACGGTGTAGACTCAGTTAGCATGACAATAGCCGATGGAAGCACTTGAAGGCTAGCGTATGAATGAACAAGTCATGGATGACTTGGAGGGATCCAATAGGCATGAGGCTGATGGAGGTGGCTAGAAGGCTTAGGTCTAGGATAAAGGTGGTCTAGCAAGTATGAGGAAATCATACTTAGGGTTAAACCTCATGCTTGAGGTTTGTCAGTCGACTGGGGTTATGGACCAGTCGACTGGGGTTATGGACCAGTCGACTGGTCAAGTGTTTTAACACTTGGAAGCCGAGTCGACTCTGGGCAATCGACTGAGATTATGACCAGTCGATTGATGGGAGTCGACCAGCGTTTGATTGCGGCTGCATGTCCTTGGCAATCGACTGCCAATATTGGGCAGTTGATTGGCCGAGCAGTCGACTACCATAGAGGGCGGTTGACTAATGGATGTGGCCACAGAAGCGAGGCGGGTTCAACCAGCGGCTCGACTGCCTGTGCATCAATCGACTGCTAGGGTTTGGCAGTCAACTGGTCGGCTATCTGTTGGAGTTTCTGTTGGTGCAATCGGCCCAGGTCACGATTGACCATACTCGAGTTTGGCTCGAGTGATGTTTTGATGTTTGACATAGGATGTTTGACAAAGTGGTTTGACATTGATGTTGGACATTGATGTCGGTTAATATGTTGGGGAGATTGTTGGAGCAATCGACCCAGGTTATAA
Source organism: Wurfbainia villosa (assembly GCA_025175895.1). Taxonomy (NCBI): domain Eukaryota; kingdom Viridiplantae; phylum Streptophyta; class Magnoliopsida; order Zingiberales; family Zingiberaceae; genus Wurfbainia; species Wurfbainia villosa. The sequence goes on from CM046005.1 coordinate 7,978,671, forward strand.
TCGAGTTTGACTCGAGGGAGATATCTTGATGGTTGACTAGGGTTGACCATGTGATTAAAGGAAAGTCCAAGCATGGGTCTTGGCAAGGTAAAGTTCGAGTCATGAGTACTTGGCATGGAAAGTCCAAGTGGGACACTTGGCATTTGGGAAAGTCCAAGACTTGAGTACTTGGCATAAGGAAAAGTCCAAGCATGGGTCTTGGCATGGGAAGTCCAACATGGGTAGGCAAGGAAAAGTCCAAGCTTGAGTCTTGGCATTTGAGAAGTCCAAGGGTGAAGTCTTGGCAGCATAAGTCCAATGGTTGGCGGCGTAAAGTCCAAGCGGAGTATTGGTGGTGTAAGTCCAATGTGCCTTGGCGGTGTAGACACCGTTAGCATGACATAGCCGAGGGAAGCACCTGGAGGCTAGCGCGATGGATGAAAAAGTCATGGATGACTTGGAGGGATCCGAGAGGCGTGAGGCTGATGGAGGTGGCTAGAAGGCTTAGGTCTAGGCTAAGGGTGGTCTAGCAAGTATGGGGGCACCATACTTGGGTTAAAACCTCATTTTTGAGGTTGGCAGTCGACTGGCATTGTGGCCGGTTCGACTGCCGTGAGTTGACTTAAGTTCGACTGCAGTTTTAGAGCTAGAAATACTCTGGCAGTCGACTGCTCATTGGAGCGATCGGTGGTGTCGGCAACTGATCGGCTACCGAGATGATCATTGCGCGATTTTGGCGCTCCGCGCTCCGTAGTCGGTAGCCATTCGGCTATGGGTGCCGGGCAATGATCGCCAAGAGATCCGTTGGAGTTTTTCCAGCGTGGATCGAGCCGTTGTCTCACGACAACAGTGGCATCAGTAGACTGGTGACTTATGGCAGTTGACTGATGGGCGGAAATCCAGATCGCACGCAAGGATAAAAGGAGCTCGACGGGAGGGTTTTTGGCAGCGATTTCTTGGACGTTTTTGAGGCGATTTGCTGCTGCAAATCAGGGTCTTCAACCACGATTCAAGCAATCAACAAGCAAGCAATCGAAAGGCATTTGTAAAGCATTCTCTTTACTTATATTGCATTGTATCTCATTTTATTTGCTTGTTGTTATTTGATTATAGTTGTAATCTTATTGTAAGAGGTTTCTCCACCTCCGACTTGTGTCGAGAAGGAGAATTTATCATAGTGGTGTGTGATTGGCATCGCTAGGGTTCGTACGAACCCAATCCGTGGAGTAGGAACCGTTTTGGTTCCGAACCATGTTATATCCTTGTGTTAGCGTGTTGTTCATTTCGTTATCGTTATTACTTTTCTATTTCCGCTGTGCTAACGAAATTGTAGAGACGAACATGCGATCAAATTCCATCTACGTACGGTCAACGCGCTATTCACCCCCCCCCTCTAGCGGGCGCACAGGTCCCTACAAGTGGTATCAGAGCCCGGGGCTCTTCTACGGATTAACAACCCGGAGTCAAGACGCTAGAGGAAAAGATGGAAATCCAAGGACATTTGGGATGGGATATCAACACACCTATCCCCTATACCTTCTATGGACAAGAAGGGTTTAAGCAATGGAAGTCAAGAATTGAAGACTTTCTAATGATGAGGGACTTCGAAGAATGGTCTATCTTGATGGAGGGTTTTAGCTATCCAATAGGACCAAAGGGAGGGTTCCTCAAGAAGAAGAAGTGGAGTGAAGATCAACTCCAAGCCTTCGAGAAAAACATGAAGGTAGTAAAATTTATTCTTGATTTGGTCCCTAATGAAATTGTGAGTATGGTAGGGGACTATATGGATGCTAAGGAGTTGTGGAGCCAAGTGGCAAAGCTTCATGAAAATCCATCATCAATCCAAGAAGAAGAAGAAGAGGAGTGTTCACCCTCTCAAGCTCAAGCAAGTACATCATCATCTAAAGAGCTTGAGGATTCGGAGGTTGATAGGGAGTCAACTTCCGGATCGGTGGAGGAAGTGGAAGAACCATCCACTTCAAGGACTGAGGGGGAGGAGAGAAATTTCACACCGGAACATCAAGAAGAAGCTTCGACATCCGGTCAAGATGAAGAAGCCCAAAGTCCAATTCCAGTCTCCATTGACCTAGGTAACTCAAACATATGTGTTAATAATAAAATGCATATAATATGTTTTGAGTGTAGGGAAACCGGGCACTATAAGAGCAAGTGCCCAAAGAAGGTTAGGAAAGCTCCACCGACACCAAAAGTCAAGGATGCCAGTGCCCCAAGTTAAAAGAGCAAGGAGCACATCATATGCTTCAAGTGCAATTCAAAGGGGCATTATCGGAGTCAATGCCCTAGGGGGAAGAAGAAGGGGCAAGGAGGAGCATTACAAGTAGGGGGAGCTTCTATAGCTAACCCTAAGGTATATTTAAATAATGCACCTTCTAAATTTAAAAGTCAAAAGCATGCTAGAAATTTTAATTCTCTCGCAATTCACCATGAAAAGCATGCTAGAGATAAATACATTTGTTTAGGAGCTAAAAGTGTTAACTTCAAAAGTAAGGAGAAATTTGGGACTAATGTCCCTAAAAACAAGTTATCTAAGGATAAACCTAGGTCAAATAACTCAAGACCAATCCTACCTAGGGAGACAATTAGGAAGGTACAAGAACATCTAGGCCTAAACCCTAAATGGACTAGGCATATGCCTAAAAAGTCTCATGCCCAAGAATTTAATCAAAAATCAATTGGGCAATTGGAATTAGAAAACCAAGCCTTGAGGTCAAGGCTTGAGAAACTAGAAAAGACCCTTAGAAATATACAAAACCAATTTAAAGGGTCTAATGGTCAAAGTCAAAGTCAACACCAAGGACCTAAGAGTCAAAAGTCAACCAAGGGAAAGCAAGGTTTGGGTCACAAACCTAAGCCTAAGGTAGCTTACCATAGTGTTCCATTTGATTATGGAACACAAACTAGGTCTAGGAAGACCAAGGTCAATAGGGAAGTCATCCCTAAGGTTGACCAAAGGTTGTGCCTAGTGGCTAGGGTTTCTAGGAAACCTAGGGTGGCCACCAAGAAGGTTGCAAGGGGAGTTACCCCTAGAGTCAACCTAGGCAAGACCCAAGTGACCAAGGCTAATAAGCCTAGAAGGGTCATTAGGAAGGTATCTAGGGAGGTTATCCCTAAGAAATACCTAATTAACCCTAGGAGCTCAAATCTATTTTGGGTTCTTAAAAACGTGATTGATTCACGCTAAGATGGGTTTAGGGTGTGCCAACCTTGATTGGATGGGTAGTTAACTCAACCATGGCAAAGGTGGCATTTTAGGTTATTTTCAAGGTTATGGTTACCTTGGGATGTGGTTAGATTTGAATTCTAAAGGATTTTAGGATGTGCCAATATTAATTGAGAAGTTTTGATAAAATGATCAAATTGGCACAAGTTGGGTTTAGAGGTTAGTGTGTCATTTTGGGTTTTTGGCACACTAGGGAGATTAGGTTAATATGGCAAAATATGATTAATCCCAACAAATGGAAATTAATATTAAAATTTAGGTATTATTATACCTATATATTTTATATGTCATGCTTTGTTTGTCATATAACATGCCATGATATCATGCTTACTTTTAATCATTTTATATGTCATGTTCATGTTTTAGGATTAAGGTTTTAAATGTCATGTGTTTTTAGATCTCATCTTATGCCATGACATCATGATTATGAGCATATGCTTATTTATATCATCATTAATGTCATAATCATTCATGCATTTAAGAAAATTTCGATTGAAATTGATTTAAGGACTATGGCATGACTTGGAGTCTCATTCATAAGGGAATCAAGTAGGGTTGCCTTAGAAGATGCATGAAACCCTAGTTTAAATGAACCAAAACCCACATCTCACATCCAATTGACATGTATGTGTATTTATACACCCTAGATACATGTGAGATGCTAGGATATGAGTTAAGTTCAAGGTGCATAGTTTTTGCATCTAGATGAACTAAAACTCATCTAATTTTAATTGTGGATCATTGGGAGAGCATGTATACAAGTCATGTACATAGAGCCCAAGGAATATGATCCAAAATAAGGTTTTGAAAATATTTTAAAATCATTTTGAAAAACCTTGGTGAAGTCTATCTTTTGATAGCAATCATCATTGATAGAGTTGATACAAAATAGGGCCAAAACATTGAAAATTTCAATGGTTTTGAGTTTTGTATCAAACTCACTATTTTATGGGTAAAATAATTTTCAAATATTTTTCACCCATTGTATTGACTATAAGTAATATACGTATCAAGTTTTGTGATTTTTCAAAATACGTAGAATTACTTATGACTTTTCAAAACTCGATTCTAATATGAAATTGAAAATTTAATTTATCGATCGCCCCTTTGTGGAAGTCGATCGATGAGAGTGGCAATGATCGTGATTCTTGATAGGAGTCGACTGTCAGGTCTGATTTTGGGTTAACAAGGTTTGTTTAGCCCATTTTCAGCCATGGTAAAGGTCCCTAACCACTTCTAACCCTAGGATATGCTTTGGGAAGCATTATAAAGGGTGAAAATCCATTGGATATGGATTAGGAGAAGTGTTAGGTCAAAGTATCAAATTTAGGGTATGGAAAGTTCAAGTTTGAACTTATAACCTTAATTTTGATGGTTTAGAGTTTCTATTGGCTTAGGGACTTCCCAAGGACATTGTTGGTGCAATGGTCAAGGGGGAGCAAGCCTTTAGGGGGAGTTATCCATCTTGGGATGATGGATGTGTTTCTCCTCTTGAAGGGGGAGAAGTTATTGGGAGAATATCATCAATTGGGAAATTTAATGGGATGTTTGAGAAACCCAATTTGGAAATTGAGAGAGAGTATAGGATTGCCTCTTTTGAGTGATATGGGACTTATCACTAGGAAGATGGTAGGCATCCTAGGTGTTTATTTTTGGATCAAGAGGGAGATTGTAAGATCTCATTAGGACATGAGACATTGACCTCCTTGGAGAGATAATCTTTTTGATGTATGTCAAAAAGGGGGAGAAGGTAAAACTACCAATTTGGGATAATTGGTAAGGGAATTTGAGTTAGAGGAATAACTCAAGGTTTGTTTTGTCAAACATCAAAAAGGGGGAGATTGTTGGTGCAATCGGCCCAGGTCACGATTGACCATACTCGAGTTTGACTCGAGTGATGTTTTGATGTTTGACATAGGATGTTTGACAAAGTGGTTTGACATTGATGTTGGACATTGATGTCGGTTAATATGTTGGGGAGATTGTTGGAGCAATCGACCCAGGTTATAATTGACCAGACTCGAGTTTGACTCGAGGGAGATCTTGATGGTTGACTAGGGTTGACCATGTGATTAAGGGAAAGTCCAAGCATGGGTCTTGGCAAGGTAAAGTCCGAGTCATGAGTACTTGGCATGGAAAGTCCAAGTGGGACACTTGGCATTTGGGAAAGTCCAAGTCTTGAGTACTTGGCACAAGGAAAAGTCCAAGCATGGGTCTTGGCATGGGAAGTCCAACATGGGTTGGCAAGGGAAAGTCCAAGCTTGAGTCTTGGCATTTGAGAAGTCCAAGGGGATTGATATTGGCGGCGTAAAGTCCAAGGGTGAAGTCTTGGCAGCATAAGTCCAATGGTTGGTGGCGTAAAGTCCAAGCGGAGTCTTGGCGGCGTAAGTCCAATGTGCCTTGGCGGTGTAGACACCGTTAGCATGACATAGCCAAGGGAAGCACCTGGAGGCTAGCGCGATGGATGAACAAGTCATGGATGACTTGGAGGGATCCGAGAGGTGTGAGGCTGATGGAGGTGGCTAGAAGGCTTAGGTCTAGGCTAAGGGTGGTCTAGCAAGTATGGGGGCACCATACTTGGGTTAAAACCTCATTTACGTTTAGAGCTAAAAATGCTCTTGCTCATTGGAGCAATGATCGGTGTCGGCACGAGATCGTACGCCGCTTAGGTTGGCCGCAGAATGCTCCGTAGTCGACCGGGCGACTTGGCTATTTGCGATCGCCAAGAGATCCGTTGGAGTTTTTCCAGTGTGGATCGGCCGTTGTCTCACGACAACAGTGGCATCAGTCGACTAGTGACTTATGGCAGTCGACTGATGGGTGGAAATCCAGGTCGTGCGCAAGGATAAAAGGAGCTCGACGGGAGGGTTTTTGGCAGGGATTTCTTGGACGTTTTTGAGGTGATTTACTGCTGCAAATCAGGGTCTTCAACCACGATTCAAGCGATCAACAAGCAAGCAATCGAAAGACATTTGTAAAGCGTTCTCTTTACTTATATTGCATTGTATCTCATTTTATTTGCTTGTTGTTATTTGATTATAGTTGTAATCTTATTGTAAGAGGTTTCTCCACCTCCGACTTGTGTCGAGAAGTAGAATTTATCATAGTGGTGTGTGATTGGCATCTCTAGGGTTCGTACGAGCCCAATCCGTGGAGTAGGAACCGTTTTGGTTCTGAGCCACATTATATCCTTGTGTTAGCGTGTTGTTCATTTCGTTATCGTTATTACTTTTCTATTTCCGCTGTGCTAACGAAATTGTAGAGACGAACACGTGATCAAATTCCATCTACGTATGGTCAACGCGTTATTCACCCCCACCCCCCCTCTAGCGGGCGCACAGGTCCCTACAGTTTCTCCAATGTAGATTAAGTCATTGTGAGACAATGAAGCGATCGGTGATGGGTATGAAGCGATCATTGCGGCGAAATCAACTTTGAGTTGCAACTTTAAAAGGAGCGCGAAGGGGAGGATTTTTACAGTGATTTCTTGGGCGATTTGAGGCGATTTGCTAGTGCAAGTCAGGGTCTTCAAGTGTTGTCCAAAGCAATCAAACAAGCAAGCATTCAAAAGAGTTTTTGTAAAGTTTTCTTTACATCTTTTGTTGTATTTCATTTGTAATTGCTTGTATTATTTTGTATTACTATTGTAATTGCTTGTACAAGGTTTCTCCACCTCCAGTGTGTCACTGAGAAGAAGTATTATTGATTAGTGGTGGTGTGTGCATCACTAGAGCTCACTTGAGCTCAATTCGTGGAGTAGGAACCCTAAGATTCCGAACCACGTTATATCGCTTGTCATATGTGTGTGCTTGTATTTTTATATTTATGTTAGTATTATTATTATTCTACTGCACTAACAAGTGTTGTAGATGATTAAGCACGAATGAATTCCATCAAATCAACGAGATGCTATTCACCCCCCCCCCCTCTAACAGTCATACGATCCCCTACAAATTTGACTTTAGGGGGTAATGATCAAGGGGGAGAAAGAGGAGATCCCGATAATGAAAGGAGAAAGAATGATGATGATCAAAATCAATATGATTCACCTCCTAGGACTTTAAGAATTCATCAAAACCACCCTCTAGACCAAGTAGTAGGAGAACTTTTACAAAGAGTAAGGATTAGGTCCTTCTATAGAGATCCGACTTGTCAAGTTGTCTTAATCTCCCAAATTGAGCCAAAACCAATTAATGATGTCTTGCTTGATCCAGAATGGATATTAGCAATGCAAGAAAAGTTAGCTCAATTTGAGAGAAGTCAAGTATGGGACCTAGCTCCTAGATCCAATGATGTCACAATTGTTATAACAAGATGAGTTTTTAGGAACAAGTTAAATGATCAAGGTAAAGTCACTAGAAACAAAGCTACATTAGTAGCTCGAGGATTCAATCAAGTTGAAGGACTTGATTATGATGAGACCTATGCTTCGATTGCTAGGTTAGTGTCTATTCGAATCGTATTAGGATATGCCGCTCACATGGATTTTAAACTCTATCAAATGGATGTGAAATCGACATTCCTAAATGGGTTCATTAAAGAAGAAGTGTATGTAGAGCAATCACCCAAGTTTGAGAATGTAGATTGCCCAAACCATGTTTATAATCTTAAGAAAGCCTTATATGGGTTAAAACAAGCTCCTCGTGCTTTGTATGAGAGACTCTCATCCTTTCTAATCTCTAAGGACTTTAGAAGAGGCCAAGTTGACCAAACTTTATTTCTAAAGTCTAAATAAAAAGGCATCTTTGTTGCTCAAGTATATATTGATTGTTGGTGCAATCGGCCCAGGTTACGATTGACTATACTTGAATTTGACTCGAGTAGTATTTTGACGATTGACAATATAATTGTCATTTGAGAAGTCCAAGTCATGGATACTTGGCAATAGTAAAGTCCAAGTCATGGGTATTTGGCAATAGTAAAGTCCAAGTCATGGGTACTTGGCAATTGGAAAGTCCAAGCATGGGTCTTGGCAATTGGAAAGTCCAACATGAAGTTGGCAAGGGAAGTCCAAGAGTGTGATATTAGTGGCGTAAAGTCCAAGCATGGGTCTTGGCAGCATAAGTCCAATATTTGACAGCGTAAAGTTCAAGCATGGAGTCTTGGCGACATAAGTCCAAATGGATCTTGCCAATAGGGAAGTCTAAGGGTGTGATATTGGTGGCGTAAAGTCCAAGCTGTAGTCTTGACAGCATAAGTCCAATGTTTGACGGTGTAAAGTCCATGCGTTTGTCTTGGCGGCGTAAGTCCAAATGTACCTTGGCAATGTAGACTCGGTTAGCATGACAATAGTCAATGGAAGTGCCTGAAGACTAGCATATGGATGAACAAGTCATGGAGGACTTGGAGGGATTCGATAGGAGTGAGGCTGATGGAGGTGGCTAGAAGGCTTAGGTCTAGGCTAAGGATGGTCTATCAAGAATGAGGGGATTATACTTGAGTTAAACCTCATATTTGAGATTTATTAGTCGACTGGTGTTATGGACCAGTCGACTAGCCGAGTGTTTAACACTTGGCAGCCTAGTCAACTTAGATCAGTCGACTGAGATTTTGACCAGTTAACTAAGCTTCGACTGCTCGGGTGAAGCATTGGCAGTCGACTGCCATTGTGGGCAATCGACTGTCCTTTGATCAGTCGACTGCTAGGGTTTGGAAATCGATTGATTTAAGTGGACACGAGCACAGAAGCTTTGGTAGTAATTGGTCAGTCAACTACCGAGCAGCAGTTGACTGCTGGTAAGGGCAATCAACTACTAGGATATCCGTTGGAGTTTTTCCAATGTGGATTGAGCCATTGTGAGACAACGGATAGGAGAGCAGTCAACTGGTGCTTTTTGGTAGTCGACTGTTAGGTACGAAATCAACTTGATGTAGGTTATAAATGGAGCTCGAGATGGAGGATTTTGCACCAGTTTTGGGGAGATTTTGAAGGGGAATTGTTGTTGCATTCTAAACCCGTAAGAGCAATCCCAAGCAAGCAACAAGCAAGGCAATCAAAGTACTCTCTTGTAAAGTTTTCTTTGCACTTCATTTGTATTCTTGTATTTGATTGTATCTTGTTGTTATATTAATGTTGTAAGCATTTGTAAGAGGCTTCTCCATCTCCAGAGTGTTTTTAAAGAAGAAGAGATTCATTAGTGGTGGTGTGCATCACTAGAGCTCACTTGAGCTTAACCCGTGGAGCAGGAACCCATGGTTCTGAACCACGTTATATGCTTGTGTTGTGCTTGTATTGTTGTTATCATTTATATTTGTATTTGTATTCCACTGTGCTAACAACAATTGTAGACAAGCAATTGAACGAATGTGAACAAATTCCAAGCGACAAAGCGAATCGCTATTCACCCCCCCCCCCCCTCTAGCGACATCATCCAATCTCCAACATTGATGACATCATATTTGGGTCAACAAATGATGAACTTTCAAAGACTTCATCAAAAACATGGAAAATGAATTTGAGATGAGTCTAGTAGGAGAATTGAACTTTTTCTTAAGCTTACAAGTCAAATAAACTAGTGAAGAAACCCATGTTTATCAAACCAAATATGCCAAAATCATTACGAAATTTGGTTTAGAAAATGCTAAGGTAGTGTCTACTTCTATGGGAATCAACACTAAAATAGACGATGATCTAGATATAAAATTAATAGACTCAAAACTTTATAGGAGTATGATTGGTAGCTTACTATACCTAACCGCTAGTAGACTCGATATATTATTTGCAATAGGTATGTGTGCAAAATACCAATCTTGTGCTAAAGAGTCTCATCTAGTAGCAGCCAAAAGAATTTTATAATATATCAAGGGTACTCTTAATGTAGGTTTATGGTACCCTAGAACTCGAACTTTTGATTTGATTGGGTTCACTAATTCTGATTATGTGGGTTGTAAATTAGATCAGAAAAGCACTAGTAGTGGACGCCAATTTCTTGGATCATCCTTAGTGAGTTGGAATAGTAAAAAGCAATCTTGTATTGCTTTTTTCTACAATCGAGGTCGAGTATGTGGTGATGGATAGTTGTGTGACTCAATTGTTTTGGATGAAACATACTCTAAAGGATTATGAGCTACACTACTCCAAAGTCAAAATTTATTGTGATAATGTGAGTTCCATTAATTTGACCAAAAATTCGAAACTTCACTCTAGGACAAAGCACATTGAAGTGAAGCATCACTTCATTAGAGATCATGTGGAAAAAGAAGACATTGAACTTAACTATATTGAATCCAAGTCTAACCTTGCTGACATTTTCACCAAGGCTCTTTCTGAAGTGGAATTTACTTCATTTAGGAGAGAATAGGGAATATGCTTTGTAGAGTAGTTGGTATAGGTTTGCATAATCCTATAGCAAGAATCTAAGATTATACCTTTATACATCTCATAAAATAGCCAAGTAACCTTGATTTTTATATTTAGCCACTTAGTCGCCATGCGAGATGTTAGGAAGATGCATCTAGTTCATCATGCTTGTTATGATCCATTACTTTGAACCAAAATAACATCTAGAGACATGAATCCTTCATTGGATCAATCATTTGGAAGACTTGTGTATAATTAATATGCACAAAACTCTAAGAATATGGTTGGAAATGTCAAATAAAATACTTTTTAAATTGTGTTTATTATGTTTTGAAAAATAATTTTTATTTGTTAAGCAAAAGTGGTACAAAGTCTTGAAAACTCATTAGAGTTTTTGCTAGTTTCAAAATTTGTATTAATATTGAAATTTAGAAGAGATATATTTTTCAATCTATTTTTCCTTGATAGAAAATGAATTGACAAATGTGTTTGCAAAATTTCATGAATTTTTGACACTCCTTGATTTATTTGTGCATTTTAAAATTTTGACTGAAAACTTAAACCGTGAACTTCAATAATTACCAATCAACTGATGTAGAAACCAATCGATTGGTCTTATACCGATTGACTGGTGCTTCCTAGAGTCGACTGATATGACTATTTCTTATTGGATAAGCTTAACTTAACCATCTAACACCAATCCTAGGAAGTCTTTACCATATAATAGGTTTCAAGCAGTGGTAAAATGATAATCTTTTAAGGAAAATGAGGGAGAAAGGCATCTTGGTGCAATAGTTAAGGGGGAGGTTTAACTATGTCAAATATCTAAACCCATAACTTATGTGCACATGTCTTATTGTTGGTGCAAAGTTAGATTATACTTTTATCTATGTTTTCATACTTTGCTCAACTTGTTAAAGATACAATATGTCTTGGATTAAGGGGGAGTATCATGTCTACTTTATCTCTTAATTCAAAGAATAAAACCTTATCCATCCATGATTTATTGAAAATTTGTATATCTCTTTTTTATGTGTGTCAAAGAGGGAGAAGGGAAGAATTTAAGTTAGAATTCATATTGTGACATATGATGATGTTGTTATTACATATTTAAAGACCTAACTTAAATGATTGCTAAACATCAAAAAGTGGGAGATTATTGGTGCAAAAATGCCCCAAGTATTAATCTTTTGATGTTCGAACAATCATTTATAGTGAGGCAATGTGTGTGATCTAATGTGGAGATTAAGTTACAAGTATAAAGAAAGCCCAAGTGTGAAGACTTTGCAAGAAAAGTCCAAGGGTGAAGTCTTGGCAAGAAAAGTCCAAGAATGAGGACTTGGTGGCGTAAGACCAAGTGTGTAGTCTTGGCGGCGTAAGCCCAAGTGAATCTTGGCAAAGGAAGGCCAAGGGTGAGGTCTTAGTGGCATAAGTCCAAGTGTATATTCTTGATGGCATAAGTCCAAGTGAACCTTGGATAGGAAGACACAAAAGCATAACAAAGTCGAAGGAAGCCCTTGAAAGCTAGCGCAAGGACGAAGAGTCATGGACTCAGAGAATTCTGAAGGCGCGAGGGTGATGGAAGAGCCTAAAGGCGATTGGTCTAGGCTTAGGGTTAAGTTCAAGTATGAAGAGAGTCATACTTGAGGTGTACCAGTCGACTAGTACGTTAACCAGTCGACTGAGGAGCCAAAATAGTCACAAAGATTGTTCGACAATCGACTGGTCTTTTGGACTAGTCGATTGGTCGACTCATACTCGACCAACTCGTCACTCGGGCTTGACCAGTCGACTGATGTGTGATGCAGTAGAATGGCTAGACAAGAGGTCGAGGTGTGCTCAGCACTCGGGAAAACAGATTGTAGCTCGGGTAGTCAACTAGTGCTTTAGACCAGTCAACTGGCTACTAGCAATCGACTGGCTTCAATGGATAAGAGCATAGAAGGTTTTCCAGTTGACTATTGGCTTATAACAATTGACTATTTGCTTGGGCAGTTGACTGTTGTTATGAGCAGTCGACTGATCAAGTGTCCATTGAGTAGTGACGATCGCGATCAGGCTTTATCAGAAGTCATTGGATTTGGTCAACAGTGACACAAGTCAATTGCTGGGATGCAGTAGTCGACTGCATAGTGCTCAATGGGCAGAAATGCCCAAAGGCTATAAGAGGGGGTTTGGGGAGCTTGGAATGGGCTAGGGCTCTCATTCTGAGTTTTCATCCTAGGCTCTCCAAGCCTTCTCCTAAGTTTTCTAAGTCCTTAATCTCTTCTTTCTAAGCTTACTTTCTCCATCATTGTAAGAAGAAGAGATTCTATTGTAAAGAAGGCTACTCCACCTTAGTGTGCTCATCAAAAGGATATCTTAATGAAGGCTTGCAAGGAGTGATCCACTTTAAGGATCATCGTAGAGTATGAGTGGATCTACGAACTACGTTAAACAACTTGTGTTAGCATTGTTTCTTGTTTATTTCAATTTAGTTTGTGTTTTTTTGTTATTGTTTCCGCTAACCATTTGTATAGAAATCAAAAGAGGTTATTCACCCCCCCCCCTCTATCCATCCAAAAGATCCTCAACACAGTTGACTGTTACTTGTGATAATCCCTCCCATAGAAGCCAATCGACTCCCCAATTGATCCAAAAATATTCTATGCATTGCTACAGTAATACTAGTTAACTGATTGTCTAAAACAGTCGGCTGGTAATTGAAAATTCAACTGCGTAATTGAAAATAGATTTATTCAACTCCCATCTCGTATCGTTTTGTGTGTTTATCACATGTATACCGATTATAAAAGTGGCATGTTTGTATTTGTATATTTATTAATATGTTTTGACAATTTGTTTGGTTTTCTTGCATTTGAAATTTCCAATCATGATATTTAACCAAATACACATGAATTATGTATCGGTCTTCCCCATGATTGATCAAATTAATGATTCATGAACACTTTCCAATTTCTGGCCCAAAGCAATGCATCATAACAAGCATTATGAGGCAAGATATTATTTCTAGCATCTAACTCACATCTAAATGTCTCAATATATAACCAAAGTATGTCTTATGTTTTTATGATATGCAATAAAAAGTTAAGAACCAGTTTTAATGTGATTTTTAGTGTTTCTTTCATGTTAAATGTGTAAGGGTCATGGAGGTAATTTATCTTATAGTACATATTCCTAACTCCCATATTAAATGACTAAATTTAACTTCCAATAGTGTTTTTATAAAAATATCAGTTAGATTAGATTTAGACTTAACATAGTTGAGCACAATGTCTCTTCTAGCTACATGATTTCTAATAAAATGATGTTTGACTTACATATGTTTTGTCCTAGAATGGTGAACTAGATTTTTTGTTAAATTATGGTACTCACATTATCACACAAAACTTGCACATTTTTGTATGTGAGTCCATAATCTTCTAATGTATGAGTCATCCACAACAATTGTGATATACACTCCCCCATTGCAATATATTCATCTTCAGTTGTGGAGAGTATTACACAATGTTGTTTACGACTCAACCAACTAAGGATGAGCCAAGAAATTGATATCCCTCACGTGTACCCTTCCAATCCAACTTGCATCCAACATAATTGGAATCGAAGTATCTTATAAGATTAGAGGTTTCAATCCTAGGATACTATAATCCTACATCTAGAGTTCCCTTTAACTATCATAGTATTCATTTAACATCACATAAATATGACTCTTTAGCACAAGAATGATATCTTACATACATACCCATAGCGAATTAAATATCATATCCACTAGCTATGAGATATAAGAAACTACATATAACAATATGATACAATTTTGAATCAACTTCTTTACCCTCAGGATCATTATCTAGCTTTGTATTAGTTGCCATGGGAATAGATATTTCTTTCATGTTGTCGATTCCAAATTTCTTTAATATTTTTTTAGTATTTTGATTGAAGAATGTAAATTCCCTCTTTGGTTTATTTAATTTACAGTCCTAAAAAGAATGTCAACTAACCAACCAAACTCATTTCAAATTCACTTTCCATGTGATTTGAATTCATTTAGATAATCTTTGTTTGTGGACCCATAAATAATGTCATCCACATATATTTGGGTCACAAAGATATCATCTCCACTATTTTTCAAAAATAAGGTAGGATCAATTTGACCTCTATAAAAACCCTTGGACACTAAAAAAGTCAATAACAATTCATACCAAGCATGAGGTTATTGTTTTAGCCCGTACAAGGTCTTTTTAAATTTAAATACGTGATTTGGAAATTTAAAATTTTCAAATCTCGATGGTTGTTCAACATAAACTTCTTCCTTAATTAATCCATTTAAAAATGTTAACTCACATCCATTTGATATAACTTAAACCCCTTGTGAGCAGCAAATGCTAGCATCATTCCAATTGATTCCAATCAAGCTATGGATGCATATGTTTCATCATAGTCTAGTCTTTCTACTTGGTTAAAACCTTTAACAACCAGTCTAGCCTTGTTCCTTATAACGACTCTCTTATCATCAAGTTTATTCCTAAAAACCCATTTTGTATCAATAATTGACTTTACTTCTGGTCTAGGAATCAAATCCCAAACTTGGTTTCTTTCAAATTGAGTTAATTCATTTTGCATTACTAAAATCCAATCCGGATCAAGCAAGACATCATCAATGGATTTTGGCTCAACTTGGGAGATCAAGGCTATCTAACTTCCTTCATTTCTAAAATATGATCGAGTTCTTACCCCTTGAGAAATATTGCTCACAACTTGATTTAAAGAGTGATTTGAACTTGTCCTAGTGGATCTTGGTATGTGAGTTACGTCAACCACATCCTCACGTAATGACCCTTCTATTTTGCCTTGTTCATTATCAGATTCTTGTTTAACTCCCTCTTGATCATTGCCCTCTTCTAAGCTTAGTTTCTTAAGTTCAAATAATATATCATCATCTATTCTTTGTGCCACACTTGATAGTAAATTTTCTTAAAAAACTACATTTAAGAATTCTTCAATTAAGCAGGCTCGTTTATTGTAAACTCTATATGTCTTGCTAAAATTAGAGTATCCAACAAGAATACCATCGTCAGCCTTAGCTGCAAATTTTTCCAATTGACCCATAATGTTTAGAATATAAACCTTACAACCAAACACCCTTAGATGCTTAATTTTTGGAGGTTTGGTAATCGTCATTGTCATGCTACGATTACAAATTAATTACCAAATTCTCTCTACACTAATATAGCATATGAAATGGCTCATATCATCTCCCAACGAATGGTTATCCTAGGATTTCTTTGTTATTTCTTTGAGTTTTCTCATTTAAATGGGGGTTTGGTATTTGAAATTCTAACCTACGATTGCAAGGTAATTAAAATTCTAGTCTGACAATGCAAATAATTAAAACATTCAACAAGTAAAACAATGCAGGAATTAAATCAAAAACTTAAAGTGTGGTAATTAAAACAAGTAAAACTGTAAGAGACAATTGATCAAACACCTAATGTGCACAACTAAAAGAACTAAGTTAAACTAACACAAATGTAAGGGGCAATTCAACAAACAATTAACATGTGAGAAAATTAATCTAGGCTAAAACAAGATAAGTGACCTCTCCCTCAGTGGTGGTTGATGATGATACAACAAAAGCGAGAACCCTCTAACCCCTTGAGGTGGATGGTGGGAATTGATGATGTGGATGATACTGCTCCTCTTTGGACCTGAGGAGGAAAGGTAGATGGACTCCCTTTCGTTGGACCCAGAGGAAGGGAGGTGGAAGAGGATGAATACGGCATGGACGGAGCCTCTCCCGGCCGAGAGAGGAGGTGGGAGGCAGCTACTAGTGAATAGGGAAGAAGAGATTCATTCTTATCTATTTTGGACGACTTTTATACATGCTCCGACCCTTGAACCAGATCACTGCTCCCCAATTGAATTGACCAGATTCTGGCACAGCCATGTCACCTGACACACCCTGGCCATGCCAAAGTCTAGTCATTTTGGCATGCCCATGTCACCTGACACACCCTGGGTGCGCTAAGCTTTGTTTGGTCCGAACTTGTTCTACTCACATGGATAGTAAAGGACATGATTTGGTTGTGGTTAGGGGCATGATTAAGCTCCAAAAATCCTTGATTTTCTCTTCAAATGCCCTAAAAAATAAAGTATATATCAAATTAGTGCTAAGGACATTAAGATGCTAAAATAATCTATATTCGTAAAACATAATAATACATTGAATTAACCATACAAATGGATTAAAACATCGAGAAATAAATACAAATATCATGTCAAAAATGTGAGTTATCAACTTCCCCACACTTATTCTTGCACGTCTCATGCAAATAAATAAAACTAAGAAAACAACTGAAGTTGCATTCCCCTAGCAATTCCTAATAATACTTAGAAGATCGTGAAAGAAAGTTATCTAGGATTGTCAATTCCTAAAGACTCAAGCATTCATGGACTCAAATCTTATACAGATTAAAAAATATAGTGACTTCAATCCATCCTAAATCAGCTGAGAATCACTAACCCTCTCAAGGTAAGTGGTGGTGGCTCTCTATCTCATGTATATGTAACAGTGGAGTTCACTCGAGCTACACATGGTTTATGCACTGTCATATGCTTGCTTCTCTTCTAATCTTTGCCACTATATATACATAAAATTGCATAATATTTTAAGGCTTATTAGGAATGTAAGAGAAACATGAATAAATAAAAATGATAGTATGTGTGTAAGGAAAAAATGTAAGAAATGGAATAGCTAAAGAAATACAAGAAGACATGGAAAATATTGGAATGATACATAAATAAGTACAAGAAAGCATTGCCTCAAATGCTTTCATCCAAGTTAGCTTTTCTCAATTTATTAAATAACATGTAAATAACCCCTATCACTTTCCACAATACAAATCAACTCATGATATACAATAAATCTCTTAATGATTGCAACAAGGAATGTCTAACACAACAAATATTATCACACATAAATAAAAACTGCACAATATATCAAAGAATTTTTTCATTGCCTTTATTGCTTTGTCCAAATGTTTATTTTTTCACTGTTCTATTTTTTTTCCCAACAACTTTTTTTCACAATTTTTTTTCTTGACATGCAGTGCACTTTCCTATGCTCTATCATCAAGCTCAGCTAAAAAAATAAAGCACGACTTGCCTATGGTGATCAAGCATGGCTTGCCTATGCTTTCACTAAACTCTCTTGAGCTACTCTCTCCCCCACACTTAACTTTTTATCCATCCTAGGTAAAACACTCATCATGGAACATCCAAATATCCCACATCTAGAAGAAAAATGGGGAAGAAATAAATGGAAGAAGGAAAAGAAATGACGTGATGAACAATATGAATTATTCAATAAGCATGTAGTGACAAAAGAAGTAAAGGAAAACAAGTGAAAAAACCTTCGTAATAATCATGTAAACTTATGGTTATGTGGTCTCGAAAGAATCAAAACAAGTTCTAGAGTTACAATAACCATAAATGCACCACACATAAATAATAAAAATAGGCTCAACTCTCACTCGGTATACAAAAATAATCATCTCAATTTATCAACACAAAATCCATCACCAAATAATAACCACATGTAATCAAATAATCCATTCATGACAATAAATCTCAAAACTCAATAGTCAAATTTAACTAACTTTCACGACTTCTAAGATAATATAAAGGAATGCATAGGGAATTTATCTCTAAAACTAACAAAACAAAAACACGGTAAACAAAACTTAACGACTAAAATAACTAAAATAAAGAAAGCAAGGAAACATATATACAAAGAAAAATAGGTGGGATGGAATAGACTCCCCTAAGTTCTTGGCAGTTGGAGGTAGTTCAGGAGTAGAAGCTAGGCTGGGAGTGGAGTAGACCGAGTGGAAGTGAGCATCTTCTTCATGTGGTCTATGTCGTCAAGTTCAGCTCCCTCCATCATCGTCTTCTTGAAGGTTCTTCCAAGTGGATAAAGATATTTCCAATGTAAAATTCAACCCAGAAGTAGAATAATCATTGCTAAGATGAGCTCCACTCCTTTTGCTATCATCTCCTTGAAGGTTATCTCAGGCGGTTGGAGGCAGTTTATTTGGAGCATCCAGTCTAGAAGTTGGATTGTTGCATTTGGTGTTGGGGCCTTTTTGAGTAGAAATGTTGGAGGCTTTTGCTGTAGTAGGAGTGCCCAGTCTGGAGGTCTCCAGCTATCCATCACTCTTATGTCAAGCTAGCAATTAATTTAGGACACTTGCTTTTGTAGTATTCTTGTTCCCTACACTCAAAGCATATTATATGAATTTTTATTTTTATTTACCATACTAGAACTACCTTCTTGGATGGTGGTAGGGAACTCTTGAGCTTGTTCTTAACTTCTCCCGGATGTGAAAGGTTCCTCTTCTTGTTCCGGTGTTAAGCTCTATTCTCCCCCTCAATCCTTGAAGTGAAGGCTTCTGAGACTTCTTATACCTCGGATGTTGAGCACCTCTCAACCTCCGATTCTTCAAGCTCTAGAGAGGATGATGAAGATTCTTCCTCTTCGGATGTTAAGCACCTCTCAACTTCCGAGTCTTCATGAGCTTGAGATGTGGGTCACTCTTCCTTAGACTCCTCCTCTACTAGTGTCGGTGAAGGCTTCTCATGGAGCTCTACCAATTTTCTCTATTTCCTTGGCATCCCTAACTTCACCTAATTTTGACATAATATCGCCAGAAATTAAATTAGTTAGAAGTTTTGTTACCTTAAAATCGGTATTAAGTTTTCTGCATTGCTCCTTGATCCATTTCTTGATTTTGAGTCTTCCCTTCTTGTTCATGGGAGGTTCAAATCCATCCATGATAATGGACCAATCCTCTATGTCCATCATCAAGAAGTCTCCATCTTTATCCTCTATGCTAGAAAATCTTCTCGTTTAAATGATGGAGGGATCCGAGTGTCATAGCCAAATCCATCACTTGGTTCCATCTTCTCTTCAATCTCTAGCGCTTTGCTTCCTCGGTTGTTAATCCTTGAAGAGCGCCCTGCTCTAATACCACTTGTTGGGGATCGTTTGATGCGCTAGAGGGGGTAAATAGCATCTTTCACTTTCACTTTGATTCGATCGCATTCGTGCTTGTCTATAATTCGTTAGTGCAGCGGAATATACAAAATAGCATAAATGAAAACAACACGAGCACAACAATACGATTTTACGTGGTTCGGAATCTACGATTCCTACTCTGCGACCCGACTTTAGTGTCTACACCACTAAACCTCTTTTCCTTCTCGGAAACACTCCAAAGGTAGAAAAACCTCTTACAAAGATCTTACAGCAATAAGAATACAACCAAAACAAATATACAAAAGCAAATACAAGAAACAAGTGAAAACACTTTACAAATGAGAGCTTTTGAATGTTTAATCTTTTGGTTGCTTTGAGATGCTTGAAAGGACTGAAATGTAATAACAAATCCCCTTTAAGAACTCCAAGAATTGACTACATCAATCTCCCTCTCAAGCTCCTTATAAAGATGCAACTTGGTCTGATTTTTGCCTTCTAATCAACTACTCTTACCTAGTAGTTGACTGGACACTGTACCGTTGTCTCACAATGGCTTAATCCATGTCAGATTAAGTCAACAAATTGACTGCTATAGGCATCAGTCGACTACCCAAC
The DNA here is from genome assembly GCA_025175895.1 of Wurfbainia villosa. Lineage (NCBI taxonomy): Eukaryota > Viridiplantae > Streptophyta > Magnoliopsida > Zingiberales > Zingiberaceae > Wurfbainia > Wurfbainia villosa. The sequence goes on from CM046005.1 coordinate 7,998,843, forward strand.
ATTCTATGCCCTGACCACTTAATTTTAGTCGACTGCTCAACCCTAGAAGTCAACTGCTAATGGCCAGTCAACTGTTAAACCCTAGCAGTTGACTGCCAGATCCACAGATCAGTAATCAAGCCTCAATCGACTACACAACCAGTCAACTGCTCGAGTCAAACTAGGCTCCCAAGTGTCATGCACTTAGTCAATCGACTGGTCTATAACCCTAGTTGATTGGTAAACCTCAAGCATGAGGTTTAACCTAAGTATGATCCCTTCATACTTGATCGATCACCCTTAGTCTAGACCTAAGCCTTCTAGCCACCTCCATTAGCCTCACACCCTCAGGGTCTATCTGAGTCATCCACAACTCCTTCACACTTGGCATTATCCTTCAGGTACTTCCATCGGCTATGTCATGCTAACTAGGTCTCCTTTGCCAAGGTTCATTTGAACTTATACTGCCAAAACTATATGCTTGGACTTTACACTACCAAAACCTCACCCTTGGACTTTTCTATTACCAAGCCTCAATGCTTGGACTTTCACTGCCAAAAATATACCCTTGGACTTATGTGGCTAAGACTACACCCTTGGGTTTTTCATTTGCCAAGATCATTCTTGGACTTTCCATGCCAAGTATCCAATTTTGGACTTTCATGCCAAGACCTTTCCATGCCAAGACCATTCTTGGACTTTCTATGCTAAGTATCCAAACTTAGACTTTCCATACCAAGTATTCAAACTTGGACTTCCCCTCGAGTCTCACTCAAGTCTGGTCAACCTTGACCTGAGGTTTGATTGCTCCAACAATCTCCCTCAAATAATCTGTTGGTGCAGGGGCACCTAAGTCGAACCTATATTTTGATTATGGCAAAAGACGCAAAGTCAAGGATATATCGTTATCTCACGAGCTGAATCGAGTATGCAAAAAAGTGCTAAAGCTGGAGCTGAATGCTAGCGACACCCGGAGGAAGCCGCGGTGGTCGGGCGACACTCGAGTGACTTCGGAGGGAGCCGAAGGAATCGAGTGGAAGGCCGGAAGCAAAAGCAACACGTAAGTATCGAGGTAAGCTCATGTGTGCGAGCGTAAGTGAGTTCGTATCCTCGTTACAGGGATGATCTTAAGCATAGATCCGACCAAAGACATCCTATAGATGGTCTAGGTCGAGATCGGACGGTCGACGACCGTCGAAATTAGGTTTTTGTTGAGCTAACTTTGACTTGCAGCAAGCATCAGTCGACTGCCAGCTTGGAGGACTCAATTGCCGTCAATCGGATCATTGCGGAGGTCGGCCTCGTGATGCTACCATCGATCGTGATCTTGCCATCGATCGGTGATGATGGCCATCAGTCGACTGATGGTCAATGATCAGATTCGTGGAGTCAAGGCTTATCACCCCATTTCAAGGAGATTGGTGCTCAATTGTGATTGACTAGGGTTCCTCTCGAAAAGGGGCTCAAAGGCTATAAAAGGAGGTCCTAACCTAGGGTTTTCTCATCAATTCTAAGTGTTCAAAGCCTCATGATCTTTGCGACTCTCAGGATGACTCTACAACAGAAGTCGCCAACAACCCTAGTTTAAGTCCTATCTTCGAGTTGTTGGTATAATCTTAGTTTGTCATTTCTCTTAATCTTGCAATTCGTTTGTTAATCGAGGCTTTCGACCGTTGCATTTTATTTTAATAGAAGAGAGGGATTGTCTCTCTATCTTTTGCTTCGAAGGTTTTTGTAATCGTAAAACTCCTACCTCTAACGAGGAGGAGTGTTTTAGTGAATTGCCCTCCATACATGGTCTAGGATCGTTAGGGCCTTGGAGTAGTGGCCGAAGGCTACGAACCAAGTAAAAAAACTATTTGTCTCATTTAGTTTTTATTTACATTTCCGCTGTATTTAATTGTCTACCGAACGATTTAAAAGAAAAAGTTTTTATCGTTATTCACCCCCCCCCCCTCTAGCGATCCACTCGATCCAACAATTGGTATCAGAGCCGGGGGCGCTCAGATTCGGTGCAACCACCAATCGAGCAATTTTCTTTTCGTATTTATCATTTTAAGATTTTTCCCACACTACTAATCCAAGACCAAGTCTTGGTACATAGTTTTTGGTTGTGTTTTTGCAAGTATTAATCGCCTTCGGAGTACCTCACGATCAAACGAGCATAACTTTTGCTACAAGGGGACTCATGAAATGATCTACCCACCAAATTGAAGCTCTCTGAGAGATCTACACTTCTTATGAGGGTTTACCCCCGTAACAAGCTGTTTTCATCCTCAAAAATCGACGTTTAGTAGCCTTTTGGGGACATCGAAGGTTGTGAGTACTTACTTTTCATTTAGTTTCTTATTTCTTTGCTTAACTTTCTATTTTTCGTTTGTTTCTTTTTATTTCCTGCACTACTAATCCAAGACCAAGTCTTGGCAAGTTTTGTTGTTTTTTTTTGTGTGTGCAAGTTTTTCTTTATGGCCCACATTGAAGTCTGACACCGTCAAGCCTCGTTCTTTAACGGAGATGATTTCCGTTATTGGAAAGGTCGGATGGAGTGTTTTCTAAAACACAAGTCAGACTTGGATAATCATCCAAACCGGCTTTGCTCTACCCACTAATGATCAAAGGCGAGCCTTTGGACTTGACAAGTGGAATAATGCAACCAAGAGGCAAATCGAAGTCGATGCAAGGGCAACCCAAATATTGCAATGCGGATTGTCTAAGGAAGAGCTCAACTGCATCGGACCCTTCATCAGCGCAAAAGATCTATGGACAAAACTCATAGAACTACACGAAGGGACTAACGACGCGAAGGTAAGTAAGCGTGACTTACTACTTAATAAATTGTATAACCTAAAAATGCGGGAATGTGAGGCGGCAGCGCAACTACACGCCTCGCGTCGGGACATTGTCAACGGATTGCACACCATCGGACACAAGGTCGAAAACCGCGACCTCCTAAGTCGTTCTTAATTCATTTCCTAGGACTACCTTGTGGGCATCCATGGTTGATGCCTACAAGGTTTCTAAGGACCTTTCAAAGCTTAGGTTAGGCGAGTTATTTTTAGAGTTTAAACTTCACGAGCAAACTAACATGGTCGGGCCAAGAGAGGTATTGCTCTACTTGCGGACAAAAAGCAAGGCACCACCAAGCAAGAAGATGGACTCGAACCCGAAGGCGAATCGAGTCCGAATCCGAAAGGTGGAAGCAATAGTGAGCGTAGTGCGGAAGATCGTTGGAGGAAAGGAGGCTACTAAAAACAAAGAGGGCACAATTCAAATCAAATCAAAAGAAGGCATTTCATGCAACATGGGACAACGAAGAAGGCGTCGGCATAGCATGCATGGCAAGACCCGAAGAGTCCGAGTCCGAATCTAAATCAAACTACAACACTGACTCCGAACTCGAGGACTACTTTGAAGCAACTCAAAGCTGGACCGATCGAAAGATAAAATTAAGGTTAGCCGCTCACTAATTCATACGCTTTACAATACGATTAAATTGCTAACTAGAAAATTAGCTAAATCCGAGTCTAGGGTCGAGTCCTTGGTTGAGGAGGTTGAAACCCTCAAACAAGAGACACCCCTAAACTCTTCGACTAGTCGAGTTCAAGAGGAGGACTCAACTCGAGTTGAAAAACTCGAAGAAGAGAACTCTCTCTTGAAAGGGCAAGTCCAAGAGCTCGAAGCTCGGTTGAACAAGTTCTCGACGGGGTCCAAGAATCTTAACCGACTTCTTGGAACTCAGAGAGTCGTGTACAGATATAGCTCAAAGACTACGAATATATCTTACATGTCTATCGTAAACCGTAGTCATCATCGAGTCTAAGCGTGGGTCCCGAGAACTTTATTAAACTCACATATAAGGACCAATAGGTTTTGGATTCCCAAGGATCAAGTTCATTACTTGACCAGACCATATCGGTTCAATGATCCAGGGGGAGCTAATACCAAAATAGTATATCCGGTAACCTAAAACTCTTATTTATTTTAGAATGGTTAGATAGGACTATAACACAAATCGATGCTTGATAACATGATACGTGACGCGTGAGATGATAGTATGCTAGGAAAGCGGAGTCTTGTGTATTCGGGCTAGATAAGGCGTATCTAGTTCGGTGCACTTGACCAAGTGGAACTAGCTGAAGCTACCTCGCCGTATCCTAGACTAGTTAGACCAGGAAGTGGTCTTAGGTGAGTCAAGTTACTATTTTCTCGAAATTGGCTTTGTCTAAGAAAGTGGTCGTTTTTCCGATCAAAGAAGGCCCCTGTGCCTCGCCACGACCAAGAAGCCAAGATCTTGAAAAGGTGACTTGATGAGCTTAGGATCAAATCCGAATCTAACGCAAGATTGACTAGTTTCAAATCATTAAAACTTAATCAAGATAAAATTGGAATCATCTCACACAACATATAAGGTGACCAATTCTAAGACACTTAGAATGGGTGAGATGACTAAGGAACAATTTCAATTTGCATAATCTTTTCAAAAATGCTATCTATTTTTCAAACTATTGAGCTTAAACATGTACTTATACTCGGACAAAATTCTAAATATACAACCTTCTAGGTCAATGTTTAGCGCCCTGGCGCCGTTGCCGGGGAGAGCAAACTAACCCTAAGGGTTATATATATTTTTAAAACTTAATAACGTATAAGTATTGTGGAACTCAAAGCTAATTTTATAAGTATTTTGAAAATCAAACTTAGTTTCCAAAAATCTACATTGTTGGTGCAGAGGGCTATACCTCGAACTAAATTAAATCAACACACATGCCTGGACTCATGTTAGATAATCTTTATGCATGCTACCTTTTCTATTAAAAAACCCCTACTTTTTATATAAAACCCCATACCTTTTTTGATTCATGGCAAAAGGGGGAGAAGAGCATAAGTTAAGGGGGAGAACAAAATTTAAGAGCATAAGTTAAGGGGGAGAACAAAATTTAAATTTTTGAAAATTAAACTTTTGTTTTAAAACTCACCGAAGGAGTTCACTACAAATGAGCGTAACATTTATCTTACTCATTTTACCTTTATATTTTCCCTTAACTGCGTAAATTTGCCATAGGATCAAAAAGGAGAGATTGTTGGTGCGAGGGCACCTAAGTCGAACCTATATTTTGATTATGGCAAAGACGCAAAGTCAAGGATATATCGTTATCTCACACTGAATCGTGTGCGAAAAGTGCTAAAGTTTGAGGCTAGCGACACCCGGAGGAAGCCGCGGTGGTCGGGCGACACTCGAGTGACTTCGGAGGGAGACGAAGGAATCGAGTGGAAGGCCAGAAGCAAAAGCAACACGTAAGTATCGAGGTAAGCTCGTGTGTGCGAGCGTAAGTGAGTTCGTATCCTAGTTACGGGGATGATCTTAAGCGTAGATCCAACCAAAGACATCCTATAGATGGTCTAGGTCGAGATCGGACGGTCGACGACCATCGAAATTATGTTTTTGTTGAGCTAACTTTGACTTGCAGCAAGCATCAGTCGACTGCCAGCTTGGAGGACTCGACTGTCGTCAATCAGTCGACTGCCGGAGGTCAGCACTCGACTGATGCTGCCATCAGTCGACTGATGATGGCCATCAGTCGACTGATGGTCAATGATCAGATTCGAGGAGTCAAGGCTTATCACCCCATTTCAAGGAGATTGGTGCTCAATTGTGATTGGCTAGGGTTCCTCTCGAAAAGGGGCTCAAAGGCTATAAAAAGAGGTCCTAACCTAGGGTTTTCTCATCAATTCTAAGTGTTCAAAAACCTCCGCAACGCTGCGACTCTCCGACGACTCTACAACAACGAAGTGCTGCCAACAACCCTAGTTTAAGTCCTATCTTCGAGTTGTTGGTATAATCTTAGTTTGTCATTTCTCTTAATCTTGCAATTCGTTTGTTAATCGAGGCTTTCGACCGTTGCATTTTATTTTAATAGAAGAGAGGGATTGTCTCTCTATCTTTTGCTTCGAAGGTTTTTGTAATCGTAAAACTCCTGCCTCCAACGAGGAGGAGTGTTTTAGTGAATTGCCCTCCGTACACGGTCTAGGATCGTTAGGTCCTTGGAGTAGTGGCCGAAGGCTACAAACCAAGTAAAAAAACTATTTGTCTCATTTAGTTTTTATTTACATTTCCGCTGCATTTAATTGTCTACCGAACGATTTAAAAGAAAAAGTTTTTATCGCTATTCACCCCCCCCCTCTAGCGATCCACTCGATCCAACATAATCTCCCCCATATGACTTTGGATATCTCAATCATCCACTTGTCATATGGTCAACATATGGTAAACTCATATTGTCAAACAATAGTTAAACTCATTGTCAAACATCAAAATGTTACTCGAGTATGGTCAATCGTGACTTTGGCCGATTGCACCAATAATATGAAATACATAATATAACATATATATACTAACTCAAATATGACATTACTTCTGGACAGTTGAGTAAAATATATGTGCGGGTTGCTCACCATTCTTGACCAGTTAAGTATCTATGTGTACAAGATTCACTCGGTCAACCAAGGTAGTTAAAAATTGAGAATGACTTCAAATTTGGATCAACATGACCTTCATTATTTATTTCTGCTCTCTGCCTTTGCATTGAATGTGAGGTTCAAAATAATATGATGCAAAAGTTATAACTTCCTCCACAATATACATTAACAATAGAAGCCTTAACATGTGCTTTATTTTTCACTTTTTCCTTCAAATAATAGTGAAATCGAATAATAATAAAACAAAATGTATTAGAAAATAACTTATACTAAAATTAATCAAATGCACTAACAACAATCAAAGAAAATGAAATGTTCACCTTTCAAATGGATACATCCATCAAAATTTTACAAGACCTCCAACTTTGGCCTCATACGACAAGTGAACCAAAAGATGTTTCATGGAATCAAAAAATGACGGTAGAAATATTCTTTCTAAGTTACACAAAATGATTGGAATATCTCTCTCTAATGTCTCCATGTGCAAATGACTCAATACTGTTGAGCAAATAGCGTGAAGAAAAATGCTTAACTCCGTAATGACACCCATACAAGGTAACATTTCCTTAAAAGTAATAGGATTTAGTCTTTCCATGAATATATGACAGGCATGACTTTTCAAACCAATCAATTTGCATTCTTTCAAATCGATGCATCTTCTAAGATTAGAGATATAACCATTAGAAAATTTCAATGATTTCAACCATTCACAAATAATTCATCTCTGATCCTTATTCAATATATAAACTGCTTTTGACTTTGGTTCCCTACTATTTTCATCGACATCAAGATTGGGTCATTTATAGATGAGACACATATTATTTCCTGCATTTAGATTGTCTTTTATTTTTCTAGTAATATCCATCACTATATTTATTAGATTATCAAAAACATTCTTCTCAATATGCATTACATTGAGATTATGATGAACCAAATTACTCTGTCAATATGGTAAACCCTAAAATATACTCCGTGTAGTCAATTTATGCGTACTTCCATAGCCATAACATTTGGTTCTTTGATAACAGATGAAAAATTAAACACTCTATGTCATATGCATTCACCGGTCAATCTCAATATTGGAGGTGTTCTTTCAATTTTATTCTTAGTGAATTCTTCTTTATTTCTTTTGAATTTATGATTTGGTGGTAAAAATTATCTATAACAATCAAAATAACTCGTCTTCTTTCCATGTTTCATCTGAATGAATTTGATCTTTCTATACATATTGGACATCCTAAAATCCCATTAGTTCTCTATTTCGATAACATACCATAAGGTGGAAAATCATTTACAGTCCAAAGAAGCACAACTTTCATTATAAACATATGATTAGTATGAATATCATATGTAGAAACACACTCATCCTATAATTGTTTCATCTTTGTAATCAATGGTTGTATGTAAACATCTATTAACTTCTTCAGATTTTGTGGGCTAGGAATAATTAATGTAAAAAATATATACAGTGTTTACATACATATACCAAGTGAAAGATTATACGGAGTTAAGATGATTGACCAACAAGAATAAGTTCTTCCTTATTTGTCAAATGGAGCAAATCCATCAGAACAGAGACCTAACCTAATGTTTCGAGTCTCATTCACAAACTCAGAATACGTTTTATCAAAAAAAATTCATGCCTCTGCATCTGATGGATGACATATTAGCCCTTCCTCTGTTTCATGATTTGCATATCAAGTCATGTATTCAGCAGTGACTTTTGATGCATAAAGCCTTTGCAATCTAGGAGTTAAAGGCAAATAGAATATTTATCTGTATGATTTACAGTCGCTTATCACAATCTAATCTCATGGTACCAACATTGATTACAAAATACACAATCTCTGCATTTGTATTAGATCCCCAATATAACATACAACCATCTCTATAAACATTAACTATTTCCACCGTAAGACCTAATTCTTTCACAAGATTTTTTCATACTGTAAAAATCATTGGACATTATGTGATCATGAGACAATACTTCTTCAATAACATGAACAAAATCATTAAAACAATCTTCAAACACATTATACTCAGCTTTAACATTCAACAATCTTACAGTTAGAGATAATTTAGTGTGACTATCACAATCAGACCATACGGGTTCATCTATAACTCTCAATACTTCTTGAAATTGGAGATATGGTTCATATTTATATTTTCATTAACACTTGTTACTTCTACATCCTCCGACGGTGATGAATAACTAGTATACATTTGTTCAAATGCTTGAGAAAAATTAGAACTTGTAGCACTCGGTTCGGTAATTAAATTATGACTCACTGTATCAACTATCATCCTCTAATATGGATTGAATTAATCATGATATTTTGATCCCCACTAACTAACATTTGTATGTTTCGTCCAACCTCTTCATCGAATATGAATGGTTCACCATGACATATCTAATTATAATAATTTAGAATAAAATCAAATATACAAATATATTCTCGAACTTTATCACACTGAAAAAATTTACCATTGTGACATTTTTTGCACGGATGCCTTAACTTATTTTCATCCATAAAGTCAACATTACTACGAATAAAATTCAAAAATTATTTCAGCCCAATAATAAATTCATCCATTAAACCTCGGCGTTCAGATAAGTTCTTTTTATACATCTAACTCCTTTCTTTCTCCATTTTTCTCATTTCCAAATTTGTATCAAGAATTAATTATATTCTCATCATTTTGCTTCGATACTAATTGAACAATTAATTTATACTCAAAATAAATTCTTTTAATACATATTTATTTTTAGTATTATATTGAATTTTAGATTATAACATATCAAAATCAAATAATGTTTGTAATAAAAGAAATACATAAATGAACATTATATTGTAAAAATTTTGAATAGAAAGTATCTTCACTAGTGGAAGCAACAAATGAACTAACAATTAAAGGTTTTACATACTTATGATTATCTGAAAGGATGAACAACCTCGCGACAAACCTAAAAGAAATAAAATATTACAACTTATATTAAACATTAAACAACTAAAAAAATTTAAATGATTGTGAAATGCCCCCTAGCACCTTGGGCGGGGTCACACCCCGGGTGCAGAGGCGTCACCCCCTAGCGTAGGGGCATCACCCCTTGTTGTAAGGGGTGTCACCCACAGCCGCATCACCCCCACTGTAGCGTACACTACGAGAAAAGAAGGATTTGTCGGCGAAACACAATGGCTTGTAATCCTATTATTTTGGTCGGTAATATGGATTACCGACCAAAAATATTTGGTCAGGTAATCCATGGTCGGTAAATATTATTTACCGACCAAAATGGTGGTCAGTATGTTTTTTTTAAATTACTAACTAAATAAATGGTCGATAAATTTTTCTAAAAATTAATAACAAATTATATATTTGGGCAGTAAAATTTTAAAATAAATGGATGGTAAAATAAATGCTAGGTATATTGATTTAAAATTACCAACCAAAATATATTTAGCTGGTATTTTTTTAAAAAAAATTGTCAGCCAAAATATATTTGGTTGCTAATTTGTTTTACAATTTATCAAGCATTTATACAAAAATATAATGGTCAATAAATTTCAAAAACATTAGTTTAACAACTAATAAAAATGTAAATTTTAAACATAGCAACATGTTATCCAAAATGAGAAAAGAGACATCATGTCATACAAAAATAAATGTTAGCTAGTTAATAAAAAAGTGCTAAAAGATCTAAGTAGAGTATCAAGAAATATTTGGATCATTTTATCTTTCTTGCATGAGAGTCAACTCAGATTGTTGTAGTGGTCCACTAGGTTGGTATCGCATGATGAGTTGCTGTAACATTTCTTGTGTTTTGATTTCTCGTTGGGCTTGCGTCTCTTGCATCATTTTCATTTCCTGTTTCAATTGAGATATCTCTGCCTCTTGTGCAACAATTGTCTCTTGCATAACATCCATCTTTACTTGTACATTAGCGGATATAGAGGAAGTAGATGTTGAAGTCTTATATACCTTTGGTGGTGGTTTGGGTACAAATCCTAATCCACGAATATAACCAGATTTACAGCCAAGTACATCTTGGTGGCATTCAAATGCTAGATTCTTTAAATGATCAGAGGTGGGCAAAGAAGTATCATCCTCTATTGTTCTTTCCATAAGCGAAGCTTTTTTGTCATTATAGAGAGTGATCATTGTCTTCTATTAAATAAACATATATCGATATCAAAAACTTATTATGTCAAAAATAATGTACAAATATGAACTTAAATTATGACTTACATATTGTTTTTGTGCAAATTCACTTGTCCACCCCGCTTCTTTTGTACAATAATATCGACGCTATGCCTCGATTGCATCATATCCCTTGCAATTAAAAATAAATAAACATCATGTCATTGGTAACAATAATAGAAAGAATTATTCATATAGAATCAAATATGCAATTATAAAATTAATTTTAATTTAACATACATCTTCAATGTGTTGAACCACAGGTCTAGAGCCACCATGATGATTAAATAAAAGCTTTGCCCGATTTTTTTTTTTTGTAGAAATAAACTTTAAAAATGCAACCAATAATTAGTAGATAACATATGATAACATTAAGATTGTAATTTGAGGAAATTATACTAAAAATAAAATAACCTTAAATTTTTTAGACTCCTAATAATTACATAAAGACTCTCATGCTTCCTGTGATGGTAAATTATCTAGCTTCTTTTCTTTTTTCTGATCTAAAGTCCAACTAGCTGGAAATTTTTGATATTTTTGATGTCATTCACTTATTTGAGTAGAATATGATTTCCTCATCTACTTCAAAAGATAAACCTCTATATCGTCACAACCTTGAAACTCAAAAATAGACTGATTAAAAAAATAACAATTAGTTCTATAATTTATTAAAATACAAATTTATGTAAATAATATAATTTAAAAATATTACTTGAATGTGTTGGATTAGTTAAATTTTGACTCTGGAACTTTTTTAAAGCTTTTGTATGTAAATGGTAAGAAACTGCGCACTAATGCTCCCAACTCAGTAGTGAACATATTGGTTGTCAGACCTGTTGGTCTACCATGAATTGATTTCAATGTCACAATAATTTTTCTTTCCCCTTTGTTTCATTTGTCATACGATAAACATGTGAAAACCCTTTAGATGACTGAGATGGTGAACGTGCACGATGACAAGAGGTACAGAAAACTACTCTCAACAAAGCTGCCTTACCACCTTATAAACAAAAGAGGTAAGGTGCGTGCTCCATCCCTATTTCCCTAGAACGATTCTCGCTCTCCTCTATCTGTAACCTTTCAATTATATTAAACTAGAAATCAAGCACCATGCAAAACTTTGTCAGCTAATAAAGGAAGATGTTCATGAGACATTGGATAGATAAGCCGATAGATGCAAGAAAAATACTAAAGAAAAAATTGATCAAGAAAATAATAGAAAAGAGGAAAGTTAGTTAGCAGTACCGAGCCAAATCGAAGAAGAAAAAGGATCAATATCCAAGTCAAATCGAGGAAGAGAAAGGATCGTCTCCTTTTCTTGCGTCGAGCAAAGGTGTAGAGCTGAAGCAGAAACGTCGCAATTAGGTTTTGAGGTGCGCGCATAGATTTTCCTTGAAGAAAATGAGCATGAATTAATGGAACACAATTAAAAAAGGAAATATGATACTAATTATTTTTTTTAACATTTAAAATATAGATTACATTTTTAATTTTTTAACCATTACAATTAATATAATTAATAAAATTTTGAGGAAAATAATCTAATCTAATATTAATTTTTTTATGAAAAATTTGAAATATAAAAAATTATTAACAAATCTAATTTTAACGGTAAAAAATTAAAATTATTAGTCAATCTAACTTTAGCTAATACAAATTAAAATGATCAATCAAATTAAACATTAGTCGACAAAAAAAATTTAAAATTATTAAACAAATTTAACTTTGGTCAATAAAAAAATTAAATATTACTAGTCAAATCTAACTCTGGTCACTAAAAATTTAAATATTACCGACCAAATCTAACTTTGGCCACTAAAAATTAAAATTACCAATCAAAAATGAATATTGGTCGATAATTATAAATATTTATTTATGAATATCTATTTTGAATGCCAATTATAAATGTTTACTGACCAAATCTACTAGTAAAAAATTAAATAGTACCAGCCAACAATGAATATTGGTCGGTATTTATAAATATTTATTAACGAATATCTATTTTGGTCAGTAATTATAAATGCTTACCGACCAAATCTAATTTTGGTCAGTAAAAAAAAAATATTACCGACCAAATAAAATTATGGTCAGTAAAAAATTAATATTACCGTCCAAAATTAATCTTGGCAGGTAATTATAAATATTTCCTAACGAATATCTATTTTGGTCGGTAAATAAATATTTACCGTCCAAATTTATTTTGGACAGAAAAAATTCCCTGGTAATTCTTATTTTTCTCGTAGTGGTATCCCCCGACAGCGAGTGACGCGGGGGCATCGCCATGAGAAGGTCGCCCTTGGCACAAGGCGTCGCTCTTCACGCCACGCCACCCACCCCTCGCTTCGCGGGCGTCGCCTGCGACGAGGCATCGCGCTGTTGTTGCGATACCGCAGAGGCGATGCCCTTGCCATGCAGATCCGACAATCCACTGTCCGATCTATGTAGATCTGACGGTAGAGGGTCGTAATTTGAGAGAAAGAGAGAGGGCAGGGCATACCAGGGACACAAAAAGAAAAGAACAAATTACCGGGGAAAAAATATGGTCGGTAATATGGATTGTCGGCCAAAAAAATATCGCCAGGACTTGGTCGACAGTCCATGGTTGGTAAATGTTATTTACCATCCAAAATGGTGGGCGGTATGTTTTGTAAAAATTACTAGCCAAATAAATAGTAGATAAATTTTTCTAAAAAAAATGACCAATTGTATATTTGACTGGTAATTTTTTCAAATAAATGGTTGGTATATTTTTTTTAAAATATCAGCCAAATATATATTGGTCAAAATATTTTATTAACATTATCAACTAAAATATATTTGGATGGTATTTTTAAAAAAAAATTGTCAGCCAAACTATGTTTAGTTGCCATTTTTTTATAATTTATCAAACATTTCTAAAAAAAATCAATAAATTTCAAAACACTAATTTAACAACTAATAAAAAAAAATGAATTTTAAACCTACTAATTAATTATCCAAAATGATAAAAAAAGACATCATGTCATACAAAAGTAAATGTCAAATAGTTAATAAAGAGGTACTGAAAGATCTAAATAGAGTATCTAGAAATATTTGGATCATATTCTCTTTCTTGCATGGGAGTCAACTCAGATGGTTGTAGTAATCCACTAGGTTGGTATCGCATGAGGAGTTGTTGTAACATTTCTTGTATTTTGATTTCTCATTGGGCTTTGCGTTTCTTGTATCATTTTCATTTTCTGTTTCAATTGAAATATCTCTACCTTTTGTGCAACAATTATCTCTTGCATAACATTCATCTTTACTGGTACATTAGCTGATGTAGAGGAAGTAGATGTTGAAGTCTTGTATACCTTTGATGGTAGTTTGGGTCTCAATCCTAATCCACTGATGTATCTAGATTTATGGCCAAGTACATCTTGGTGACATTCAAATGCTAGATTCTTGAAATCATTGGAGGTGGCCAAAGAAATATCATCCTCTGTTGTTCTTGCCAAAAGTGAAATTTTTTTATCATTATAGAGAGTGAACATTGCCTCATATTAAACAAACATACATCAATATCAACAATTGATTGTGCCAAAAATAATGTAAAAAATGAAAGAAAATATTTAAATTATGATCTACATATTGCTTTTGTATAAATTCACTAGTCCACTCATCTTTTTTTATATAATAATATTGACGTCGTGTCTTAGTTGCATCGTATCCCTTACAGTTAAAAAAAATAATAAACATCATGACTTTAGTAAAAAATAATAGAAAGAATTATTCGTATATAATTAAACATGTCACTATAAAATTAATTTTAATTTAACGTGCATTCTCTATATGTTCTGTAAAAAGTTAGAACCGTCAATCTAGTAGTCTTCACCCGTCTGTCTCGCGACCATTATGAGAGAGGTAAATCACGGAGGACCCTATGTGCCTTGACGTGGTGACCAAGATATGTGGGGGTCATCTGAATCCAATAAAGAGTTTTAGACCTCATTTGGAATCGTAATCTCGTTCTGTAGAAATCTTGCGTCATGCCACATGTGTCGTGGAGGCTACATCCTTTACATGTTGAACCCTAAAGCCGCTATGATAACAAAAGCTTTACTTGATTTAATTTATTTTTTTTATAAAAAATATCTTTAAAAAAATACAATCAATAATGAATAGCTATCCTACAATAACATTAAAATTGTAAACTAAAAAAATTATAATAAACCAAGAGCCAGGAGCCATTGAGTCCCCATCTTTTCGGAAGACTGAGGAGGAGAAATGGAGAAGGGCGTGGTGCGGTACGGGATAGTAGGGGTAGGGATGATGGGGCGGGAGCATATGGTCAACCTCGCCCACCTCCGCACCGAGGGAGCCGTCGCGACCTGCGTCGCCGACCCCCACCCTCCCTCCCTCGACCTCGCCATCGAACTAGCTCGCTCCCTCGACGCTCCACTTCTCGCGGTACTATTATATGCCTGATTTCGAATGCCTGTAGATAATCCTGGGAGAGTGGTATCTGGTCTGGTCTAACCCGCAAATGTAAAAGTATTATGGTATGCAAATCAAGAAGAACTTTTGATTATTACTTTAAAGGGGAAACATTAACTCGTTCATATCAATGATTCATGATAATTAATTTTACATGATACATATCAATCAGAATAACTAAAGGCAAGCATATGGTTAATCTAATGACAATTCGATGAAAATTGACTTGATTCTATGGTTAATCTAATGACAATTCGATGAAAATTGACTTGATTCCGTGCTACCTAATGACGGTAACTTTTAGCACGTATGTTCATTATTATGTTGTCTTATGAATAGCTTCTACTACTACTTCACAATTATTATATGAACTATTCCAATAATACTTTTATTTATCTTACTACACAAACAATATTTGATGTGGCTAAGTTTTTTCGTAAAGCTTTTATTCTTATTGGCGTTCTGCAGCAATAGATATGGTTTGACTTGTCAAGGGGTATATTACTTCTATGCTAGCATAATAGGTTAATTGGTTAGTTCGAAACTATTATGCTTGATGAAAAAGCAAAATAAGTTGATGATAAATATGCAATCACCATCATTGTTGTCATTGCTGTTATCATTGTCATCACATGTTGTATTTGTCCTAACTAGTTGAGATCGGCTACATATCTTATTGCTCATTGAGATGATAAACAGATGTTACTTATAATTGATCAAATCATGAATTATGTACTTTGTGCTGAAGATTAATAACTGCAAATTTAGGGGCAGATGTAGCATCAATTGTGCAGCTTCGAAGTATTTGTATACAGTCATTTCTCTTATTTGTTACCATAGCGAAAAAAGACTAACCATAGCAAAAAAAGACCAAGTAAATAATGGAAAAGAACAAAAAAAAAATCTTTGTTTCTTTTAGTTTAATTGTCAGTGCTCATAAGTGTGTTCCTTCTCTCTATTGCATCCACTAAAGGGAAAGCCTGGTCGAATCATTAGAGAATTCAATCTTACCAAATCTACTTGCAAAGAGCAAAATTCACTCATAGGACAACAACTCTATGCTTTGTGTTCGTGTTATTCTCTATTATCTTTTAACTCTATGCTTTCTGTTCATGTTATTCTCTATTATCTTTTATCTCTATTGTTTCTTTAAGTGCGATGTATATTTTATAGATCTTGGTTCAACACCATCATGTATTATTCCAAGCCCTGCAGTTTTTTTTATCAACTCCTTGACGTTCAGGTATTTTCAGATCATCATCAGCTATTAGATAGTGGGCTTTGCGATGTTGTGGTTGTGTCATCTCCAAACATGACACACTTTGGAATTCTGATGGACATTATAAACCATCAGAAACCACATCATGTTCTGGTGGAAAAGCCTTTATGCACTACTGTTGAGGACTGCAAAAAGGTAGCACGTGATTGTTTTAATGATTTTGCAATTCTACACTGTTGCAACTTTGCTAAGTAAAATAAACAGTAGAAGGTTTTTGGCGCTCTTATGGAAACTATTATGTGGGTAGAACTCTTCCTGTGCTTTTTCATCTAGCATCCAGTGACGTCAGTCATCCTTAGTATGACAATATTCAATGGTACTTAGAAATAAATATGATATTAAAAAGCTTCCACATGAGTCACATATGCTGCAGCCCAGCTTGATTGTCAAGGGACTGTACAGCGACCATGTATGACATATGTGATCTCCATGTGCATCGTAAAAAATCCTATTCGGATCATTTAAAATAAACCAAATTGACTTAAAAGCCTACACTACCATATTTGGTAGCTTGTAACTTATAAATGTTAAATTGGATGCTTGTTTTTAATAATTTAATATTGATCGCATATGCTTGGAAATCGCAATGCACTATCTAGTGGAATGTGCTATTTAGTTGGTCGACTGCATATTCCCTGCATATGCTTGTCGAAATCTTGACAGGAGGAATTTAGACTATCCTTCTACCATTGAAACGCCTTTGTTTAAATTGTATTTTCATATAATGTAATATTATATCTTTTGGTAGCTTACATATTTGGTAATGAAAAGCAAATAAAGACAGATTTTGGAATGAAGAATTTGATAATATAGATGTTAAGTGGCTTTGATGACACAAAAGATGAAAAATGTAGCTAGAAGAATTCTTGCAAAGTTTAAAGTGTTAGTATGAGCCCTTAGTGCCAATTATGAGATGATTGGTGAGGGAGACTTTTGTATTATATTTTTGCATTAATAAAGGCAAAGATTGATTATTATATTTCTTTATGCGTGTGCCAGCTAAATAAATATAATAATGCCCATGAATAGTAGGTTATTATCTACAGTATATCAATTGGTAGAATTGATTATGAGAAGCTGTAGAGAACACTATTCTTAAATATTCCTAGTCGAGTATTGTATTAATAGACAAGGGCTATATTGATACATTGAGACTAGCATGTAGGTCAATGGATGACTTGATCTCACAAGTCATGGATATGTGATATCACATTGATACATGGGTATATATATAGGAGACTATATATACTGAATTGACCCACCATGAGAAAGTATCATGGATCGTTATATGAGTGTCATATACTTTTGTAGGGATCCCGAGAGATAAACAAAATTCACAGCGGAAAACTTAGGATCCCTCCAGAGATCCAAGCAAAAAAAAATATACTCGTTTCAATTATCGATTCTATCCTATAGGAATCGAGATTACCTTCGAAGCGTGCCCTTCGAATTCCAGTCAGCAACACTTGCGGATCTCAGCGTGGTCAGAATGTCCACGCCTCTATGGTGCACACACACACGATCTTGGAGAGAAGAAGTAAGCCCTTTCGGTTGTGCTAGCAACCACTCCAAGGTCTCACTTTTCCACTCTATACTTGGCCCTCTTGTGTTGTGAACGAAAAATAAAATCTAATTTTCTTTTTTTATTGTCCACGTTGAAGAAGAAGAAGCCACAATAATACACCTTAATGAGACATTAAATGCACTTCCTTATTCTTCATGGTAAAAGAAAGAAAGTCAATTAATGCTCATTAAATGCACATTAATGAGTTTTAAATCCCATTTAAAACCCCATTTATTAATTCATGTATTATTCATTTTAGCCTTCTTCTCTTGGTTTGACATGAGTCTAACTCAACATAAACCAATTCGAGTCCAACTCAAATTTAGCCAAGTAATGAGTCTTACTCATTCTAGTTAATCCAATTAACTAATAATTCATTTTAGTCGACCAAATGATTTCCTCTCAAAATAATATGTTCTTTGTGTGTGACCTATAGGCTCTCATAACGTTAATGTATCGAAACCATTTTAGATTCATAAGCGATGATAGCGTCTGATACATCATTCTTTACTCTCAGTGATGAGAATGTCGAGATCCGAAATGACCGCCGACTATTATCGTATCGTGTCATACATCCTTGATATCTCGGATCGATCGATGAGGCGTAGGCCGTATCACCCTCTTGCTCGATCTTTATGTTTCTTGATCCCCAGTAGACTCACTCGAAACAAATGAGCTCGATATCTCGTATTGACTCGTTTGAGCGTAACCGTGCGTTTCATTGGTCCTACTCTGTCGAGAGGCCAAAGATATCAGCTCCCGTCGTATGGGAGGATAGATCCCATCTACATCACTCACATCCCTCCGCGTAATTAGATTCGTACTCGATGATCGCCGTTATAGTCACCCGATTCTGGTGTGGCGTTAGATGATACAAAGTCATAACTCCATGTAGGCGAAGTAGTGACTTGGTCTGGGGTATTCATACCGATAGTCACGTGAGAAAGTATATGACACTCGTATAACGATCCGATACTTTCGTGGTGGGTCGATTCGGATTATATATAGTCTCCGATATATATACCCATGTATCGATGTGATATCAGCGTGACTTGTTATCATCAGCGTAATACCGTCGTTATCATCCGAGAAAGAAATATCTCGGGTTGATGGCGTATCTATCGTCGAACTGCTTGAGCTTGTGCACTGAGCAGTTGTATCACGACTCCTTGTGATGGTTTCTTGTTCCATTAAGGTATCGATCTTTATTTTGTGTATCTTGAACTTCTTGAGATCGATTTTACTCCACTTATTTTCTAGAAATAAATTCCTTTAGAAAAACACCGTTTTAACAACAAACATTTTGCCTTGTGTGGGGTTGTAAAGTAATATTCCTTAGTTTCCTTGGGATATCGGTGAAATAGCATCTATCGATTTGGGGCCTAGTTTATCGATACTTGACATCGTCGTAAGTCTCACAACCCCAAATCTTTATAAAGACATCTTAGGACTCTTCGGTCCATATCTCATATGGTGTCTTTCTTTGCCTTAGAAGGAACACGGTTAAGTGTAAGCGGCGGTCTCTAGGCGTATCCCGGAAGGAAGGAGGAAGTTACGTATGACTTATCATTGATCGTCGTCATATCTAATAAGTCACGATTTCTCCTCTCGGATACACCGTTCATTGTGGTGTTCGGTGGAGTGGTGAGATCTTATCCACACTCACTAGATAGTCACTAAACTCTTGGCTTAGGTATTCCCCTCGATCGATCGAAGCATCTTAATACTCTTACGAGTTGGTTATGTACGTTCTTGAATTCTTTGAACTTTTGAAAGGATTACGATTTTGTCTTATAAGATACACATATCCGTATCTCTTGAAATCATCGATAAATGTGATGAAATCTTGATAACCTCCTCTGTTGCGACTTTGAAAGGACCGCGTACATCACTATGTATGAGGCCTAACAAATCTGTCGCTCGTTAATCATAAATGGAGTCTTGGTCGTCTTGCACAAAGACAAGATTCACATACCTCGTATGATTGAAATCGAATGAGTCCGATAATCCGTCCTTATGGAGTGCTATCGACTCTCATTTATGTGACCCAATGCGATGCGAATATGTGATTGAATGATTAGATTTGAATCGTTTAGTATTATGTTATAGATTTGGGTTTTGGTCTAGACATGAGTCCATTCATCAAGTGTGCGCATTGATAACATTTCATTTAAATATACGAGCAATACTTGTCCTTAATTATAAATGAAAAACCTTTCTTGTCCAAACAAGATATAGGCATAATGTTCTTAGTTATAGATCACGAAATAACACTCTTGAGTTCTAGAATTAAACCACTGGGTAATGATAAGGAATATGTTCCTACGGTATAGCGACTCTTGCGCCATTGACACGTAGGTCCACTTCTCCTTTTGCAAAGATCTACTTCTTCTCAAGCCCGACACATCGTTAGTACAAATGTGAGAAGCACAACCAGTATCCAATACCCATGAGGAAGAAATAGATAGATTGACCATAACATGTATACAGTGGAAGTCTCACTTCCTTTCTTCTTCCGAACTTCCTCGAGGTACTTTTCAGCCTCTTCCAACGACTTCCTTGCGGTGGAAGCAAGTCCCTTCCTCGCCACTCCACCTTTAGGCTTCAATGCCTTATCTTTATTCAGGTCTTACCCTTGCCTTTAGACTTTTCTTACCCTTGCCCTTTTTAACCGTAAGTACATCATTAGTACCGGGTTGCATCTTCTTAAGATTGCTCTCGTGATTCTCACATGCTTAAGAGCTCGAGCGATGGTTTGTCGATTTCGCTCGTATAATAATTCGCGTAAATTGACTAAAGCCTCTAGCGTGAATATAGAATAAGGTCGATGTGACTCTTGGCCTAAAGGAAACCCGATCTTTGAGGTTCTCGGCATATACCCAATCATCTTAGTCACGAGTTCCTACGGGTGTTCCTTCTTGCATTTTGCATGAAAATAATGCCTTAGATACCTCGGATCTCTCGTGCCTCGCTGCCCTTGATATGGTTGCTTAGTGTGCAACCATATCGAAGGCATCCATGTTCTCATGTTAGCTTACAAGCTCGAGTTCATGGTTGCAGCATAAGACATGAGTCTAATGCATCATCTTGATGCTTCTTGTATGCATCCTTATCTCGCACGAGTAGCATTATTGGCGGGTGGTTGAAATGGGTTGCTCTAGGGCATAGAGTTTCCTCTGTTTGAGAACTATTCTCAAATTTACGAACCGATCGATGAAGTTTGTTGATTGAGCTTGTCCTTCTCAAGGATGATCGCAGAGAGGATATTTGTCGTGTTGAAGACATAGTAATCTACAAATGATGATCGCAGAAATGAGTATTATATCTGAAATCATTTAATTAGACCTTTAATTAAATGAGACTCCCATGATTCCCTTAGCTTGATAGAGCTAGTCATACGATTTTGAGCTTCAAGTTCATGGGACAAGATCCATATCATACCTCACCTTGAGTTAGCTTTTAATCACCCAAGATTTAGTATCACTAGGTAGGTAACATTTTACTAATTGCATCGTATGCGACTCTTGGAATAAAGGATCAAGATTCACATTATACATCATCTTGAGTTAGCTTTGGCTAATCGCCCAAGACTTAGTATAAATGTTCTCTTATCCTGTCTCCTAACTATTAGGAAATGCCTCTAAGTATTTCTCGATCTAATTGAGACACTTAGTGAAGTCTAAATCAGTTTGATAGCGGAACATCACAATTGTCCTCTCGTACTCTACCGAGATAAAATCTGTTGCTTTGCTTTGTGAGCCCAACACAATGATCGACGAGGTAGTTTATAGTACCAGAACTTTGGTAGGCGTATTCATTTGACTTAATTTTAAGATAGATTATCTAGCATCGCATCGCATACACACAAAATATATCACATATCGCTAAGCGTGACATGGTTATGACCCTTATTCTACGATTTCTCGAGCGATAGGAAAATCGATTAGTTACCCTAGGGATAGCATCTTCTCCAGCGCTTCCTTTGGTCACGTGTGTTGTCGCCATCGACCTTGTAACATCCACCTTGATGGACTTTCATTGCTTATTTATTTTTATGCATTCTGAAATGAGAATACTCGAGTTACATTCGAGTCTAAATCTATTTTACAACTAGAAAATAATAGAAGTGAAGGCACGACACGCAGTGTGTAAACAAAATACAACACCCACATCGTATGGCGGTACGGGCCGTATTATGAATTCTGACACATAACCGTCGTATTGGGTCCTAGGCGTAACCGTACACCGTATACAAATCATTCACAATGATTTAATAAATTATTTTATTTATCGGTTTTATTATATGCGATTTTTAAGCCATTATGCGATTAAGCCGCAACACCACGGCGGTTCCGCTAGTCGGTTAGCGGCGAGTCAGGCGGCGCCCCTTGCGAAGGGGGGGTGAGGGCGCCCCGTGAAATTTTTTTGCTAATTCATCTTATAGTCGCTGCCCATTTGTCCATCTCTATGAACCCGAGACCTCCGGATGGCGGTGTGTTCGGGCCGTCAGGCTTGAACCGTCCACTTGGCGGACCATCTGCCATTTGAATCGGCTTCGGACACGGTAGTCGGTCACACCATCCAGACTTGATTGACCCACTCGGCGGACTATCTCCTTGGCTAAATCAACTCGGACATAGGCCAAGTTGGCACCATCCGACTTGATTGACCCGCTCGGCGGACTATACGCTTGGCTAAATCAACTCGGACATATACCGAAGTCCGAAAAAACATAATAAAACTAATCTAATGTTTATATCACATAAAACATCTAAAAAAGCGTGTACATTTTTTTACAAGTGGCTCTGATACCCTGTAGGGATCGGCGATAAGCAAAATTCGCGGAAAACTTAGGATCCCTCCGGAGATCAGCGAAAAAAATATACTCGTTTGATTATCGATTACATCCTATAGGAATCGAGATTACCTTCAGCGTGCCCTTGAATTCGATCGACACTTGCGGATCTCGGCGTGGTCGAGAATGTCACGCCTACTGCACTTACACACGATCTTGGAGAGAAAGTAAGCCCTTTCGATTGTGCTAGAAACCACTCCAAGTCTCATTTTCCACTCATACTTGGCCCTCTTGTGTTGTGAGCGAAAAATAAAATCTAATTTTCTTTTTATTGTCGCGTTGAAGAAGAAGAAGCCGCGATAATACACCTTAATGAGGCATTAAATGCACTTCCTTATTCTTGTGGTAAAGAAAGAAAGTCGATTAATGCTCGTTAAATGCGTTAATGAGTTTTAAATCTCATTTAAAACCCGTTTATTAATTAGTGTATTATATTATTAATTAGTGTATTATTTATTTTAGCCTTCTTCTCTTAGTTTGACTTGAGTCTAATTCAGCGTAAACGATTTAGTCTAACTCGAATTTGGCGAAATAATGAGTCTTACTCGTTCTAGTTAATCGATTAACTAATAATTCATTTTAGTCGAGCAAAATGATTTCCTCTCGAAATAATATGTTCTTTGTGTGTGACCTATAGACTCTCATGCGTTGGCGATGTATCGAAACCATTTTAGATCATAAGCGATGACGACGTCTAGCGATACATCATTCTACCAGTGATGAGAATGTCGAGATCAAATGACCTCTTAGTGACTATTATCGTATAGTGTCCTTATATCCTTGATATCTCGGATCGATCGATGAGGCGTAGGCAGTGCCACCCTCTTATCGATCTTTATGTTTCTTGATCCCCAGTAAAGCTCGCTCGAAACAAATGAGCTCGATATATCGTATTGACTCGTTTGAGTATGACCATACATTTCATTGGTCTACTCTCTTCAAGAGGCGAAGATATCACTCCGCCGTATGGGAGGATAGATCCCATCTACGTCGCTCGCGTCCCTCGGCGTAATTCGTTCGTATGCTCGGTGATCGCCGTTATAGTCACCCAATTCACGGTGTGGCGTTAGGCGATACCAAAGTCATAACTTCTGTAGGGAGGCAGTAGTGACTTGGTCTAGTATTCATACGATAGTCGTGAAAGTATATGACACTCGTATAACGATCCGTGATACTTTCTCGTGGTGGGTCGATTCGGTATATATAGTCTCGATATATATACCCATGTATCGATGTGATATATCGTATATCATGACTTGTGAGATCAGTCGTCCGTTGACTCATGCTAGTCTCGATGTATCGATATAGCCCTTGTCATTAATACTGATACTCATTAGGAATATTTAAGAATGGTGTTCTCTACGAACCTGCATGTCGATTCTATCGATTGATCATTTGGTATATAGCGAATTATGCGGAGGGATGTGAGTGATGTAGATGAGATCTATCCCTCCCATATGACGGGAGTGATATCTTTGACCTCTTGATAAAGTAGGACCACGAAATCGTGACCGTGCTCGAATGAGTCGATATGAGATATTGAGCTCGTTTGTTTGAGTGAATCTGCTTGGGGATCGAAAAATAAAGATTGATAAGAGGGTGACACGGTCATGCCTCGTTTATCGATCTCGAGATATCGAGATAGAAGGACTGCATCGTATGATAATAGTCACGGAAGAGGTTGTCGGATCTCGACATTCTCATCACTTGTATGATGATGTATTCTAGATGTCATTTCATTATGTATCTAAATTGGTTTTGGATACATTGCGGCGTTATGAGAGCCTATAAGTCCGTATGAAAGAACGTATTATTTTAGAGAAATCATTTTGGTTTGACTAAAATGAATTATTAGTTAATTGGATTAACTAGAATGAGTAAGACTCATTACTTGCTAAATTTGAGTTGGACTCAGAATTGGTTTATGTTGAGTTAGACTCAAGTCAAACCGAAGAAGAAGAACTAAAATGATTAATCATAATTAATCATGTAATACAAT
This sequence comes from Wurfbainia villosa, assembly GCA_025175895.1. Taxonomy (NCBI): domain Eukaryota; kingdom Viridiplantae; phylum Streptophyta; class Magnoliopsida; order Zingiberales; family Zingiberaceae; genus Wurfbainia; species Wurfbainia villosa. The sequence goes on from CM046005.1 coordinate 8,023,651, forward strand.
TAATAATGTAATACGAATTAATAAATGGGGTTTTAAATGGGATTTAAAAGCTCGTTAATGCGTTAATGAACATTAATTGACTTCCTTTCTTTTACCGTGGAGAATAAGGAAGTGCGTTTAATGTCTCGTTAAGGTGTATTATTGTTTCTTCTTCTTCTTGGCGTGAGAATGAAAAACAAATTGAATCTGATTTTATTTTGTTACAAAAAAGCTAAGTATAGAGTGAAAGAGAGACCTTGGCGTGGTTCTAGCCTGGCCAAAAGGGTTTACCTCTTCTCTCGAGATCCTGTGTGTAATGCGTCGTAGGCGTGGACATTCGACAACGCCGAGATCATGAGTGTTCTTGTTGGAATTCGAAGGCGTGCCGAAGGTAATCTCGATTCTATAGGATAGAATCGATAATAAAGCAGTATGTTTTACTCGATACTGTAGGGATCACGATTTGTGTCTCGTAAGATACATATCCATATCTACGAAATCATCGATAAATATGATGAAATCTTGAACGACTTGGTAAGAGTATTAAGATGCTTGATCGGATCGAGGTGGGAATACAAGCGAGTTTAGTGACTATCTAGTTGATGTGGGATAAGATCTCATCGCTCCACTTGGAACACGGTTGAATGGTGTATCAGGAGGAGAAATCGTACTCTATTAGATATGAGTACGATCGATGATAAGTCATCTGAACTTCCTCCTTCCTTACGGGGATATGCTCTGAGATCGCGCTTTCGCATAGCAGTGTTCCTTCTAGGCAGTCGTAAAGACACCATATGAGATATGGGTAGGAAGAGTCCCAGATGTCTTTTATGAAGATTTGGGGTTGTGAGGCTTACGTCTGACGTCAGTATCGGATAAACTAGGTCCCAAATCGGATAGATGCTTTATTTTGTTGGATATCTCGAGAAACTAAGGGATATTACTTTTCTGACCCACCGCAAAGTGTTTGTTGCGAAATGGTGTTTTTTAGAAAGGAATTTATTTAGAAAAATAAGTGAAAGTAAAATTGATCTTGAAGAAGTTCAAGATACCTGTGAAAATAAGCGATACCTTAATGGAAAGAGCGATCATCGCGAGTGGTGATCTGACACATTCGGGTAGACGAGCTCTGCCTTGCGGTCGATGGGATCGTCGTCGACACGAGAGATATTCTTTTCTCTTGGATGTGGCGATGGTATCGTGCTTGATGGTAACGTCTATCGAGAAGGCGTAATGAGCCAGTTAAAAATGGCTCGAGGCCGTGAGATCCAGAAATGGAATCCGTATGCATGCTAATCGAGTTTGGACTTTGGTTGATTCACGAAGAATTGAGCCCGTTGGGTGTAAGTGGGTCTTTAGGAGAAAGGCATGGAAGGTAATGTGCGTACCTATAAAGGCGATTGGTATGAAGTTGGCGATTCGTGGTATTGACTATGATGAAACCTTTTCTCGATTGCGATGCTCAAATCCATTCGGATCATGCTTGCTTTGCGACTTACTATGGTATGAGATCGGCGGATGGATGTAGCGCATTTCTTAACGGAAATCTACTCGAGGATGTGTATATGACCTGACACGAGGTTTTGTCGATCGAAGAATGGAAAGGTTTGTAAGTTCGTAGGTCCATATATGGTTTAAAGCGAGCTTACAGAAAATTTGGAATCTTCGTTTCGATAATGCGATCAAGCGTTTGGTTTCATTAAGCGAAGATGAACCTTGTGTGTCTGAGAAGGTTAGTGGGAGCTCGATTGTTTTCCTCATGTGTATGTAGATGACATCTTGCTAATTGGAAATGATATCACTATCTTTGCGATCTGTGAAGGCTTGGCTTGGGAATTGTTTTGATGAAAGACTTAGGTGAAAGCGACTTATATTCTAGGCATCGAGATCTATAGAGATAGATCTGAGATTCTTGGCCTTGAGTCGGAATGCGTATGTTGTGAGGTGCTTAAAGCGTTTTGCCGTGCGAGAATTCGAAGGATTTTTTCGATGTCGCGTGGTATGAGTCTTTCGAAGACTCGATCTCCCTCTCAGGAGGAGAGAGATCGCGTGGATCGGATCCCTTAGCGTCGGTATAGGATCTATCATATGCGCCGTGATTTGTACTCGCCCGATGTCTCGTATGCTTTAAGCGTGGCGGCGAGTACCGATCGAATCCGGTGAATGTCATGGGCCGGTATCGAGAATATTCTTAAGTACTTGCGAAGAATGAAAGAATATTTCTTGATATTTGGAGGTGATGAGAGCTAGTGTAAAGGGTTCTGATGATCGAGCTTCAAGCGAGGATGACTCGGATCGCGATCGGGGTATATATTTTGCTTGAATGGTGGCCGCATGGTGGAAGAGTTGACGGACACGATTCTCTGGTCTGAAGCGAGTATATTGCGTCTTACTGCGTGAAGGAGAATTTGGATCGAAAGTTCATCTGAGCTTGAGGTGGTTCCTAGCATGCGCGGACCCAATAGACCTCTGTTGTGACATGATGGGGCTATTGCTCGAGCTAAGGAACCTCGCTCATCGAAGGACGAACACATCTGCGGCGGTATCGTCTCATTCGAGAGATCATTGATAGAGGAGATGTTGGATATGCGAGTAGACACGATGCTAACATTGCGGATCCCTTGACGAGCTTTGGCGCGGAGGAAGCATGATGGTCGCACTAGGTCCTGGGTCTTAAAGATTCTGATGGTGACACTAGTCTTTAGTGGAAGATTGTTAGTATGAGCCCTTAGTGCGATTATGAGATGATTGGTGAGGAGACTTTTGTATTATATTCTTGCATTAATAAAGGCAAAGATTGATTATTATATTTCTTTACGTGTACCTAAATAAATATAATAATGCCCATGAATAGTAGGTTATTATCTACGATATATCGATTGGTAGAATTGATTATGGTAGAGAACACACTTTCTTAAATATTCTTAGTCGAGTATTGTATTAATGACAAGGGCTATATCGATACATCGAGACTAGATGTAGTCAATGGATGACTGATCTCACAAGTCATGGATATGTGATATCACATCGACATACGGGTATATATATAGGAGACTATATATACCGAATCGACCCACCAGAAAGTATCATGGATCGTTATATGAGTGTCATATACTTCTCATGTGACTATTCGTGTGAATAGTCCTTGAGACCAAGTCACTACGCTCTACTAGGAGTTATGTACTTTAGTATCGTCTAACGTCACACCGTAATTGGGTGACTATAACGGCGATCACTGAGCATGTAACGAATTATGCGGAGGGATGTGAGTAATGTAGATGAGATCTATCCCTCCCATATGACGGGAGTGATATCGTTGACCTCTTGATAGAGTAGGACCACGAAATGCATAGCCATGCTCAAATGAGTCAATATGAGATATTGAGCTCATTTGTTTGAGTGAGTCTACTTGGGGATCAAGAAAAATAAAGATTGATAAGAGGGTGACACGGTTTATGCCTCATTGATCGATCTGAGATATCAAGGATAGAAGGACACTGTCATATGATAATAGTCACGGAAGAGGTTGTCGGATCTCGACATTCTCATCACTTGGGTAGCAATGATGTATTGCTAGATGCCGCTCATTGCTTATGTATCTAAAATGGTTTTGGATACATTGCCAACGTTATGAGAGCCTATAGGATCACACACAAAGAACATATTATTTTGGAGAGGAAATCATTTTGGTTTGACTAAAATGAATTATTAGTTAATTGGATTAACTAGAATGAGTAAGACTCATTACTTGGCTAAATTTGAGTTGGACTCAAATTGGTTTATGTTGAGTTAGACTCAAGTCAAACCAAGAGAAGAAGGCTAAAATGATTAATCATAATTAATCATGTAATACACGAATTAATAATGTAATACACGAATTAATAAATGGGATTTTAAATGGGATTTAAAAGCTCATTATTGTGCATTTAATGAGCATTAATTGACTTCCTTTCTTTTACCATGGAGAATAAGGAAGTGCATTTAATGTCTCATTAAGGTGTATTATTGTTTCTTCTTCTTCTTCAACGTGAGAATGAAAAACAAATTGAATCTGATTTTATTTTGTTCTCAAAAAAAGCCAAGTATAGAGTGAAAAGAGAGACCTTGGCGTGGTTGCTAGCACAACCGAAAGGGTTTACCTCTTCTCTCCAAGATCGTGTGTGTGTGCACCGTAGAGGCGTGGACATTCTGACCACACTGAGATCCTCAAGTGTTGCTGACTGGAATTCGAAGGGCACACTTCGAAGGTAATCTCGATTCCTATAGGGTAGAATCGATAATAGAAACGAGTATGTTTTTTTGCTTGGATCTCTGGAGGGATCCTAAGTTTTCCGCTGTGAATTTTGTTTATCGCTCGGGATCCCTACATAAAGATAGAGGTATATAATACAATGAGTGTATTAGTAGTGTGAGGAAGCCAAAAGGGCTATCAGTTTAAACAAAATATATTTTACAGATTAGCAAAATTGTAGAAATGGAACACTTAAAGTAACTAAAATTGAGGCAAAAAAGTTCCAACAGTTTTTTTTGTCATCTATTCAACGACAGCTCTACAGAGAGTCAGAGACTAAAAATTATGATAAGTTTGGGAATCATAGATTTATTCATAATAGAGATTGAATGAATAAAACAGCATTAAACAAAATGAAGGTTGGTAAAAGTGCTCGTCTACGCGATATTTAAATTGAAATTTGGAATAGTATAGAAGAATAAAATATATAATTTGGTTAACTAACTTATTTCATGAAATATTGATGATTAAGAAGATGCCTATGGAATGAAGTAAAATTTTTTGACCACCTATTTATAACAACAAGCTGATGTACAATGTTGTTCAAATTATAGAGTGATCAAGTTATTGAGTCATACCTTAATTTTTTTGAAAAGAATTATTGAGAGGATAGTTAGAGACAGGAAAAATATTTTTGAGATTTTTTTTTCTTTTTGATAAATTGGTAAATTCATCATAAATTTTAACTATTTTAATGAAGCTACTAGAAATTTAACAAAGTGTCTGGTAGATGTTGACATGTCAACATGTCACGTAATCAATTTATCCTCCTCACAATCCACATCATCTTTCCACTCAATTATTTAAGAAAATAAAATGATATGATTGATTGGGAAGGTGATAATGCAATACCAACATTTAACCCTCAAATTACATGGAAAATTGGGACAAATTTGACAAAGTAATGATAACTATCTAACACAAAGAAAAAAGGAACTCACTTAGATTATTAAAGAGAAACTTTATTAATTGTAGGTTAAAAATTACATAAAGACGAAATAATTTTATAGATTCAATGCCAACCAAATTAGAAAAGAAATATCACTAATTAGGAAATACAATAGTTCCAATGTACTCTTACTAAATCAAAAGAACTCTAACCAAACTAAAAGATACCCATTAAACTCTTACCAAATTAAAAGTATGCCAACCAAATTAAAAGATACCAAACTTTTCACACTCTAATGTAGGACAATTACCAAACTCTTTTCCTATTTTGCATTATTCTTCCCCACCGAGAAGAACTTGGCACAAAGTGAGATGGACATCTTTTCTTGGTTTTGTTTCCAAATGTAGGAACAATTGTTTCACTAACTTTATTTAACAATTCTTTAGACTTCCTCTCAATGAGTAAGAAGTTGATCCACTATAACATGAGGATGATGTCTACATGTTCATAACAACCATAGGGCACAAAAGTGGTGGTATTGAGGATGAGCTTGTAGACGCACATGTAACAAAACTGATATATAAGGGTGCAAACTTGGATTCTTTGAGCAAACTAGCATAACTAGCATGCTCTCTGTTACAAAAATTAAATTAGTCTTTAAATAAGTGATCAAATTAAATAAACATTAAAATTAATTTCTAATGATGCAATTAAATAAATTGAACATGAAAACTCCTAGACTAGATTAATATATAATTTGAGTTAATGAATGAAAGATAAAAATTTATCATGTTACTAGATACTTTATAATAGTCACCACTTGGTATAATTTGATTTTTGTTATCGACATGTGTCTCTTGCATCAACTTAGTAGATATCATGAGTAAGTGTTAGATAAGGAAACTAGCTGATTAGTCTAATGAGCTTTCAAGTCACGAGTAAATATTAAAGGCACATACAATGAAATTTTAATTTGTTTTAGCAATTTTAAAATTAAGATATGACATTCAATCTCATTGTTCTCGTGTTGTTCATTTACTTTTTTGGTTTCTTTGAGTAACATGAACAAGTTATAATCTTTGAATTTAACTATAATCTTTGGTCAGTATCAAGTTGATCATCCATGAAAGGGGTCAATGCAACAATAGCTTTTCTAATCATATATCATAAAGGGACTGATCTAGGATGTTATCGTTCTTTAAAAATGTTATGCAAATGGTTTTCCTAAAATGTTGTTAGAGGGCTTTTGTCTAGTTAAGTTGTAAGGGGATTATTTTAAAGCTCAATTCCTTTAGATAAAAGTTTATTGATTGTGAGGGAACACTTTAGATGATGTCATTGGGTCAATAAATTTATTAGGCAATTGCTTCTAAAAATATGGTCATATTTTTCTATTAATTTTCTTGTTATGACAACAAATGTGTGATGACTTATGCACCTATTATGTAATGATGATGTTGAACACTTTGTTAAAATTCTTTAGTGGTTCTAATGAGCTTGGTGTTGATAAATTGTTATGTTTAATGAACTTCATAAGTTCATATTAAAATAATCTTCAATGTCATCTATTCAATCTAGAAATATGTTAAGTCTAATTGTCTCTTAAAAATAAGAGTGTCTCATTATTTTCAAGGACATGTCTTGAACATTCTCTTGCAAAACATAATGTGATTGTGTGTAAGTTTGCTTGCTATTCATGTAGCTTATTAAGTTAAAAAAATTTTTTGGGATGGATTGTACTAGTTCTCAACAATTTAAGCTCATCCTTGTCCTTTGCATGAGTATAATTGGGCTATATCTTCACTCCTAAAATCTATATTACTTAAGTTTCTAGTGGTACCTATAAAGGTTTTTATTTAGATTACAATGCAAAAAATATGATTGATGATGATCATGAAAAACAAATTAAGGTGTAAGCAAGAGTATGCATTTTTTTTTTGATGAATGACAATCAAACTAATTAACAACTCTCTATATATTATGTAAAATTGTGTGAAATATTTTAAAAAGATGCAAGAAATCTAAACTATCCTATTAAATAAAAACACAAGTAATTTTTGAAGAGAGGTTGCAATTATAACATAGTAATGTGAGTTCTATTAGATGTTGAAATCATTGTGAGGTTGACACTTTGAGGTAGTTGCACTTGATCTTGTAATTTTTTTTTGCAATTTTCTAATGCATTTATAGGCCACTTAAACTTTCCTTTTGTATGTGGATTAACTTTCTTTTTTCCTTTTTCTATGACTAACTTCTTTTTTTTTGTCACCTTTTTTGTTGGTTTTTTTGTTTATTTTTCTCTCTTTTGAACTACAAGTGGACCCACCTAAATTAAAGAATAGGGATTGGCTCACTTCCTTGTTTGACTTCGTGACTTATGTTGCAATCCATATTGATTTGGATTTGATGGACGTTGTCTTGTGATTGCGAGTGCAATGGTGGTGTTGGGCACTGGTCTACATGAGGTGTTGGAGGCAGTGATGCCGAGAGCAATGGTGGTGTCACTAGTGTTCGCGGGACAGGGAACGTTTGTGTGATACGATAGTGTTGTGAAAAATGGAGGTGCAAGATGACAACATTGCTATTCACAACAGCGTGGTAGTGTGTTGGGGAAAGATCTTGATGACTTCTTGTGGTGGCAGACGACTTGAGGGTGACATGAACTAGAGGATAGGAGAATAGCAGCACTTACAAGGCGTAACTAGTGAAGGTAACTAATCAAACATGGATGAGATGGTATCGGGTTTTACAACCTGGCCAAAGATGGTGCTCTTTTGCTTGGAGTAGGCCAACAAACAACAAAAATAGTGACAATGAGATTTGGAGCAAGACATTAAAAAATATGCTAACTAAATTAAAAAATACCAAACTTTTCACATAAAATAGCACAAACCTCAAAACCAATTACAAATTCAAAATTTAAATGTCTAATTTGCGTTTTACTTCTTTTCATCAAAAAGATCAATTATAGGTGGCATACATCTAATTAAATAATAATGGAAAATATAAATAAAATATGGATTTGTTTTATTGACTTATAATTGCCTTATGATAAAATTCTAGCAAGGCTTATGTTTTTGAGCCATAGTTTTTTGTGGGAAGTTAGAATGAGATGATTTTGTTATTGTGTTGGGTGCCAACACATGGTATCAGTGGAGAATTGGAGATGAAGGGAGGGAGGTATGAAGAAGTAGAGTTAGCTAAATACCTAGAGGAGTTGTTCCATAGTTTCTTCCTTAACTGACAAAGACTATTTGAGACTTTTGCACTTCTGGACCTATTCACGAGTTGAAGAAAATGCTCATTCAGGTTGTGTGATTCTTGTAGAGATGTTTGCTGGCTAAAGAAACACTCATGAATGTATAACAAGTTGTGCTGTCCTTACAAAGTTATTCACAATTTGTCATAGCGCTTATAGAGCTAAAACGAATTCTCTCACAGTTGTGTCGAGTTGTTGTAGAGCTTGAAGAATCTTCTTTGTTCACAAAAGATGTTTACAAGATGTGTGAGGTTCTAAATGACTGCAGCGGAGAAGTTGTTCCAATTCCTCTTGCTTGCAGAAGGTCACTCACACAACGTAGAAGAAAACCCTCATTTTGCTGTCTCAAGTGTTTCCTTATATTGATAGACAAAAGGATCAAGATGTTTAGCCTGTACCTACTATTAACACAAATTGATATTTTAAATCATGGAGTCTAGACAACTGATATGGTGGGCTATTGAGAAGAAAGAAATATATAATAAATTATATTGTTGCAAAGATATGTATAATAATGTAATTACTAATGTAGAACTATTAAGAGTATTGCGAATAATTTTCTTATATTGCATGGTTGCATTAAGGATTATCTTAAGTCCTTATTTGTATATCTTAGATAAACTCACTAATCATAGATAGAATAAATCTCCTTAATATGCTTTATGTATAAACGATCTTGTGCCAATTGATGTGGGTTATTATATTAAATTCAAAACTTGAATTAAGGCATTAAGGTATGTAGAACTAAAAAATGGACGACATGAAATTTAATATAAATTTTACATATCTTGGATCTATTAAATATTTAATAAAGAGATATTAATGGAGATATAAAGAATGGTTGGTTAAAATGAAGTGGAACATTTAATGAAGGAGAGTCTTGGTGCAACAATAAAGTTGTTGTCATATGATCTGAAAGTCACGAGTTTGAATCACAAAAACAACCTCTTATAAAGAAAGGTAAGATTGTGTATATTAGATCTTTCCCTGGATCCTGGCGAGAGCTTTGTGCATCGGACTTCTCTTTTATTGTCATGTGCCCCGTTGGTCAAAACGACCAATATTCTTTATTAGATCGGACTAGTGGGTTGTTAGTAACATATAGAAAAATAATAAATAAAATAAAATAGCAGCGATGAGTATACTAAGATTGATGTGTAATGTTGCTAGAATGGATAAAATAAGAAAAAAATAATATTTGAAAATTTTGGTCTAATTTCAATAGATGATAAGTTGTTGGAAAATAATGCTTGTTTACATTTTTTTTTTATGATCCAGTAGTTATTTTCTTTGACAAATGTTTTAGAACCAAGGAATTAGTTGTGTATATACCCATCATACTGCTTTATAAAAGAGAAAAAATTGTAAAAGCAGCGTTCAGATTTCCAAGAATTGATTTTATCTCTGTTCCAAATAGGTTTCATGTTTTTCCAACATATTCCATGACATCGGTTGATATCTTATAGGTTGTGAATGCAGCTAACCGACGGCCAGATATTATAGTCCAAGTTGGATTAGAATACAGATATATGCCTCCTGTTGCTAAACTAATTGACATAGTTAAGAGTGGAATACTTGGGCAAGTCAAAATGGTGGCAATCCGAGAACATCGATTTCCCTTTCTGGTCAAGGTGGATGGTTTTCTTTCATCTGGGTTCATTATTCATGGCTAATGATCATTTGGATTTATAAGCAGTCTTACTCGATTCATGTAGGTCAATAATTGGAATCGGTTCAACGTAAATACTGGGGGAACACTGGTTGAGAAGTGTTGCCACTTCTTTGATTTAATGAGGCTCTTTGCAGCTGCTAATCCTGTCCGTGTGATGGCTTCTGGATCTATTGATGTTAACCACAAAGATGAGATTTATGATGGAAAGGTCATCTCTTGCAATCTTGTTTATCATTAGTTAAATGAAGATAGTCTGAAGAGACGGACATTTGAGTGTTTGCTAACTGATTCTACTGCATTCATTCTTATAATCTTGTTTTCTATATTCAATATTCTTGAGGTTTTTTAGATCAATGGACTGATTTTAATTACAATTACCTTATTTGTCTAGTGATTATCATCCATAAAACAGTAGCTAGAAATTGAGAATAGAACAGTAAAGGTGAGAACGCTTGTCAATAGATTTATTTAAATAGAGTGATGATGGTGTGTCTCCTATCAACATCACGCTTTCCTATTAGGATTATTAAGATGAGTTGGAAAGCTAGTTATTTGGCAATTGCTCCATCTTGTAGGTGTGATTTGGGTGGTTGACTAGAGATTTGTTCTCACTTAAGGTAGTAATTGATTTTGTGCATTAATTGTGATGTCAGTTCCACATTGGAAAATGCAAATTCATTTTAGTGCTTAGGTGTGGTGTTGTCCTCTCCCAATTGGCTAGTTCTTTTCGGGCTGCACTCCATTTAACATGGTCATCGTGAACATTGAGCAGAGATAGCCTCTGCTGGGACCTTAGTTCCTGTTCCACGTGGAGAGTGCAAGGTTCTTTCAATGGTTGTGTGTGAGAGTGTGCCTCTCTCAATCGTGCATAGCCATTGGAAGCTGACAATGTACTATTTCCCGTATCCCTTATGCACATAAAAGACAATGCAACACAAAGTTTTGCAATTTCATTGAAGAATGTACTTGATGTTAGTAACACCAATTTTATATCTAGCAAGTATGAATCATGGTTTGAAAACTTATATCATGTTGGGTAAATGGTCGAAATGTATTGTTCTGATAAATCATTGAAACTCGATACCACTCGGTATTAAAGTTCAAAATCTCAAGCCGTAATATAGTTTCAGTCTTTGATTGGAAAGATATTGTTTCAATATCATGTTGATGCTCCCATGCATAGTATCGGTGATAGATTGGAGGTTGAAGGAGAAAGGAGATGAAGCAAAAGAAGGCGATATTGTCTGCGCTGAGTGGTATTGAGTTTCGATAATTTAGTGATGATATGTTTCAACCATTTTTCCTGGTATGGTGCAAGATTTAAAATCATGCTCAACGTAGACAATGTCTTCTTATGCTTCATCTTCTTTCTTCTTCAATCCCAACTCATTACCGGCACTATGCATCAAAACATCAACATAATACTGAAACTTTAGCACGGCTCGAGATTTTGAACCTTAGTATGGATATTTGTTCCCATCTCATATCATAGCCATGAGCTTGCTTAGTGCCTCAAGAGTGCTGTCACATATCCAATGAGAGAAAGGAAAGAGGGAGGAGAGAGAAAAGTCAAACATTTCTTTGGAGAGACTCCAAAGTAGATTGGGGAAACAAACCATAAGGAAAGTTTTCTCAAATTTTTGTCCAAATTTTTTGACCAAAACTATTGTAGAAGTTGCTTCGCTTGCCCTTTCTGTTGCTCTAGTATTTGCCTTCAATTGTTTTTGTGGTATTTCCAATGCCATCGTCTAGTCTCTAACTTGGGGGGGAATTTTTTGAAAATATAGTAAATTGTCTCTTCTTTTACTCCCTTCAAGGAAACACAACTAGAGGAAATACTAAAGCGCATCTTTTCTCTTCTCTTCATTTTATTTCTCCATGTTTTGTTTTTCTCTTAAATTTTTTATTCTGTCAACAAAGCACAACCTTTAAAAGACCAGATGGAGGAAAACAAGTGCATGCCTGATTTGAAGAACAGAAAAGTCCATAATAAAACAAAGAAAGGAAAATGGAGGACTCACCTCTTTAAGTTAAGCTTTCTGAACAAGAGAGCCAATTCTTCCCTCCCTTTCCTTGCATTCTCCTACAAATTCCTCAATCCAGACAGATCCTTTTGGATAATACTTACATAATAACATTGGCCTTTTGATTTCCTATCAAATGATATAATTTAGTAGTGACTGTTATCATTTTAACATTCATTTGATCTTTCAATATTTCTGTCTATTATCACTCATTGCGTTCTTCAGTGTGCATGACTTTGTCATTCTTAGTGGGATAGTTATAACCGTAATAGTTGGGATTCCATATTTATATATCCTTGAAGGAGGAGTTGCCAAGTCTTTACTCAGGAGTTTTCTTGATCTTATTTTATTGCATCCTCTCTGTTTGTTGGATCCTTGGAGTCAAACCATGGGGTGCAGCAATGAGATTGCTATGCTGTAAGACTGTAATAAATAGGTGACCTGAGTGCTTAGCGAAACATCCTCTTTTCTTGCTATGAAAGGGTAAGGTCGCAGACATTGATTTTTCTTAGACTCTGTCTTAACAGGAGTTTCCAATTGAACTGTCGTCTATTAATCTTAAATAGGAAAACAACATGTACGTACCATGAGCACCATAGTTTTCTTTATATGGTCACACTTTTCATTGTTCCATTTTGTGAAAAATGTAGTGTTCTTCAGTAAGAAGGCAGTTCCATTTTCTGTGAGAGATATGCATTAAAAATAATATTTTGTTAATAATGACATGCAAATTTTGATGTGAAAGCACCAGAATATTCTTATTGACTGTTGTCATTTTAACATTCATTTGATCTTTCAATATTTTTTGTCCATCACCACTCATTGCTTTCTTCAGTGTCATGGCTTTGTCATTCTTAGTGGGATAGTTATAACCTTAATAGTTGGGATTCCATATTTATATATCCTTGATGGAGGAGTTGACAAGTCTTTACTCATGAGTTTTCTGGATCTTATTTTATTTCATCCTCTCTGTTGGATCCTTGTAGTCAAACCTTGGGTGCAGCAATGAGATTGCTCTGCCGTAAGACTGTAATAAATAGGTGACCAGAGTGCTTAGCAAAACATCGTCTTTTCTTGCTATGAAATGGTGAGGATGCAGACATTGATCCTCCTTAGACTCTGTCTCAACAGGAGTTTCCAATTGAACTGTCGTCTATTAATATTAAATAGGAAAACAACGTGTACATACCATTAGCACCATAGTTTTCTTTATATGGTCAGACTTTTCATTGTTCCATGTTGTGAAAAAAGTAGTGTTCTTCAGTAAGAAGGTAGTTCCATTTTCTGTGAGAAATATGCATTAAAAATAATATTTTGTTAATAATGACATATGCAAATTTTGATGTGAAAGCACCAGAATATTCTTATAGTCAAATGTGTAAATAGGTGCCAGACATCATGGATAATGCATTCGTGATAGTGGAGTTTGATAATGGTTCTCGTGGAATGCTTGACTTATGCATGTTTGCTGAAGGCAGCAAGAATGAGCAAGAAATATCTGTTGTAGGTGACATTGGAAAGGTACAATGACTCAACTATTTGTCATATTGTCCTTGGACATTTTCATTCATGAACTTTCTCATGCCTTCTATACAACATAAAATGTGTGTGTTTTCTCAAAAGTAAAAGGAGGTTATTGTTATATTGTCTTTTGTTACTATAGGCAACTCAGTATCTTTTTAACAGGGTGAGGCATTTGTTCCTGAGAGTATTATACGTGTTGGCCTTAGAGCTGAAGGGAGGATAGGGGTGAAGACTGAAAAAGCTGAGGATGAACAAATTAAGTATGCATTCTCAATCATTACAGTTTAATATATTTTCTATTTAGGAGATACTTTACAGTTTAATATATCAATCTACTGAAGTTCAAAACTCCAACGATTCTTAGCAAATTGTCACTTGTCTAAGTTGCTTGAAGACCTTTTTATTATGTTTAACAAATATCAACTTCACAATGTTGAATCATCTTTCATCATGAAGTATCTCAATATTTTATTTAGGAACATATGTTATTTGTTCATCTCATGAATCATCGTCAACATCACCATCAAATTGTGGTTCACCCAATTTTCAGGTTGGCTAAATGAATATTATGCATTCGTTTCGTAGGAAGTAAACATATTACCGATGATTAAAATGAGTAGCTATGTTGGTCACCATGAATGAAATTTTCATTACGCTTGCCAATTGGCACATGTGAAACTCTGAAACACCCGGTATGCGAGCGTACAAGCATGGACGAGTGGAGCATGCCTTCATCGCGACTGAATCACATATTCTTTGTTTGTTGGTGTCTTTTGCGAGGAGTTTTGAATCATTGATTGGTGCAAGAAAAGCTTGGAGTTGAAGTTCATCCTTCATCGCTAGAAACTTCGAATCATTCATTCACAAGAAGCTTGCATTGGTTCCTCCCTGTCAAACCCTCCTCTTTTGTACCAAAACCCTAGCACTGAAACCCTTGAGCTTCCTCCTCCAACATTAACTCATGAGGGAGATGTTGAGGCTGTGTCTTGACTTGCCTTTTTTCCAGCGCCAGTGATGCCTCATCAGTGAGCTTCCTTATCTTCTTCCTTCCCCTCCTCCTCCCCCTTGCTGTCATAGTGTCTAACACCATTTGTTGACGCAGCCTAAACAACACAAAACAATTTTTAAACCTTGACATAAACTAATATTTAGTTATACATAAGAGTACAAGACAATGGTGGTTTTGCTAGGGATTTACTATACCAACTGTGATTAGTTACTGTCAGATGCTGAGTAGTTTCTCTTGCAAAGAGTGCAAATTTTATTATAAATGGGATGAATATGGGTAGGGCAGGTTGGTTTTATGATCTGACTAGTTTTATAGGTCAGGAAAAATTGACCCAAAACTAAGACTTCACCTGCATGGTTCGGTGGGATATCTATTTCTGGGTTAGGCCAAAATTAACTAGTCAGGTGAATGCTTATTAGCAGATTAGTTGACTAAGGCTTCATTTACATTTGTGGCTTTCAGGAAGGGCACAATAGTCGGAGTCTATTTGCTATTTATGCGGCATAAAAAAATTCTTCAGCAAAAATGTTTTTGGCTAAAATTTCTTCCACATGAAATCAGTTAAGAAGCGGCTGACTTCTACCTTTAATGTGATCAATTCCCTATATTTACCCTAATGGCAACACACAGCACAAGGAAGCTCAGTGTTGAGTCATCAAAAGTCGACAAAATTGATTGGGCACACGACAATGTCAGATCGTTGGATTGCTTTTGCCTTCAATATGACTCCGTGTTAAAGCTCAATGTAGAGTCATTGAAAAACAACAAAATATTGCTATAATTGTTCTAGTTATTCTTTATTTACAAAAGGATTAGTTGCTAATATTATCACATTTTATAAATTTTAACAAAGGCATTTTAGAAATTACTATTCTACCTTGTATTTTAAAACATTCAGCAAATCCATCACATTTTTTTTAAAATAATTAATCTAAAATATACTGTACAAAAACATAATAAATATATCACATAAATAAAAAATTCCAGTAAGAATCTGTGTTAACTGATGATATACTAAATAACGCATGACATGGTAGATTATACGAATAAAAAAGTGATTAGGAATGAGGACACTTCATGAGTTAATGGATTGTTAATAGAAGTTACATGTATGCTAGATATTTTATAGTTTTATATACTACATAATCAGTTAGTTATTAGTTTTTTTTTTCCAAAATACATGATTTGTTAAAAGTTGGAAAGTTTTTGATAGATTAGTTATTTTGAATATATTTGATAGATTTTTTTGAAGTTTCAAGCTATGTGACAAATTTAACAATTAATCTTTTATAATATTACTCATTGTCATTGGTAAAAGGTGCAAGCTAGTAGAAATTTGCAATTGTATTCATTTGACTTGGAAGGTTTTTCTATTGCATATGATGCCAAGTGTAGGTTCCTTTTACCGAGAATTGTCCACCCTTTGATCACATATTGACGTGATTATGGCTTGTTTACTTGAATGGATAGATTGGGGAAAGAGGAGAGGGGAGAGAAAGAACAAGGATGCACATGAACCATTGATCATCCATTTGTTTTTTACTCAAGCAATCATTGTTGCCTATCTGAGTATTAGGTTTGTGCATCTAAACTTCTGTTTGTCCTTGTAGGGACGAGAGGAGTGGAGATGAAAGGAAGAGAGAGGAGAAGAAAATAATGCAGGGGGAAAAGTCATCATCTTCATTACCTGACTTTGTCGTGGGAGATTGGAGAAGGAAAATGTTGAACTTGTCATTGTCTTCATTGGCCACTATTGGTAAGCTAGCAAACTCCCAAGTTCTCATCAACACCACCCAAGCCCTACTGAGCTCCCACCGACGACGCCTGAGCCCTTAGTCAACTATTCTACAACCCTCGCCTTTTCATGAACTCTCATCTAGAGTTCTCACCTGTCACTTCCAGCTTTCGATGGCTACTTTCTAGCCTTGTTGATTACTCATGCCCTTGCATCTATAGAGACCATGGTTCGTCGGAACAGGATAGGAACGATTGAAATGGGCATTCTAGAACAGGAATGCCTTTTGTCGTTCTAGTTTTCTGGCAAAGAACGCCGATTTATATGGGACAATGATTTGAGACGAGATAATGGTGAAAAATCAGAGCGGAATGAATCGGGAACGGAAACAACAAATGGCAATCATATGAAATAAAAGATATTATAGGAGATTTTCATTTTTGGTATTGAAGCAATGAGTTAGTTAATCATACTGCAATAAAAGATATTACAAAATATATTACAATAAAGATATTTTATTGCAATAAAAGTTGTTTGTTGGCATGGTTCATCGAAACGGACAGGGAACGATTGGAACGTGCGTTCCGACGTGGGCATGTCTTACGTCATGTTAAATTTCCAATAAATAATGTTACGGAATGATCTCTTTTTTTCGACGACCACTTGGAGGAAGAGAAACAGGAGGTGGTGATCCATTGGCATCTCGTCATCATGAGCCAACAAGGACACCTTAGCCATGGTATCAACCCTCTTGTGCATGATCAGTTCTCGTGCTGGCGAGGAAGGAGGAGAGTCACCGGCGGCACGGAGAGTTTTTGCGGCGGTGCAGGAAGTCGAGCCTTGCTCAACCTAAGAAGATGAAGGTGTTTGATGTTTTGGAAATTAATTAGTTTAATTTCATCTGGATAAACATCTGAATTACATGAATCATGATCAAATTAATTCGAGCAGTTTTGCACCATGATCCAGATGTTTTGGAATGGATTTTGATTTTTTTTACTGTTTTGTTTGCATTTAAGATAGATTTAATTTGACTTTGATTTTTTAATGTTTTATTTGTATTCAAAGGAAAAAATTGATACATCATTATTTTTTTTCTTGTAATCTAAATTTATTGGCGTCATGTAATTTATTTTTTATTAATGATATAAATTATATATTTATTAAAAATTTTACTATTTTTTTATTATAAATTCACGTCGTGATCATTTCGTTCTGTCAAATGATGTTGGAACTGGAGCAGTAAACTCCGCGACGATAGTCGTGATCGTTCTGACAAACCATGATAGAGACAAAGGGATTAAAGAAGGAATTCCACCTTGATTCAGTTTCGGATTGCTTGATTTTGAGCCGATGTATTTTAAGTAGTAAGTGAAGTTAAGAATGAAACTTTTGAACGTTTGTATCAACAATTAGATACAAAAACAAGAGAGAGAAAATATTTATAGAATAGTTAAAACTAGAGATCTTATCCAAATAAGATGCATTAAAGATAAATGCAATAGGATACTAGTGGACAATGATGAAATAAAAGAGCGATGAAAGAAGTATTTTCATCAACTTTTCAACGAAGATTTAGGTGATCAAGTTAACTTAGGTAATTTAAGTAGGTCAAAGGAATATAGAAATTTAAATTTTTATCGTAGAATTCAACCTTCAAAAATATAACATGCTTTAAATAGAATGCAAAATAGAAAAGTAGTTGGATCAGATGATATTCCAATAGAAGTATCAAAGTGATAGGCAAGTAAGGTATTGAATGACTTACAAAGTTATTCAACTTGATATTGAAAATGAACAAAATGTCTGATTAGTGGAGAATAAGTTCTCTAGTTCCTTTATATAAAAAAAGGAGACATACAAATTGTGCAAATTATAGAGATATTAAACTAATGAGTCATACCGTAAAACTATGGAAAAAAGTAAGAGAAAAAAGATTAAGGAGACCATGGTGATCGAAAATCAATTTGGATTTATGTCAGAAAAATCGACAATAGAAGTTATATTTCTTCTCAGACAACTAATTGAAAAGTATTGAGAACAAAAGCAAAATTTGCACATGGTATTTATTGATCTTGAAAAAACTTATAATAAAGTCTCAAGGAAAATTATATGGAGAATTTTAAAAAAGAAAAGTATTAGTGTAGCATATATTGAAATAATTAAAGGTATGTATGAGGATACAATGGCAAGAATAAAAATACTAGGAGGATTAACCAAAGTATTTTTCATAAAAATAGAATTATATCAAGGATCAACTTTAAGTTTTTATCTTTTTACACTAATCATGAATGAACTTACTAGACAAATCCAAGATATGATATCATGGTGTATGTTATTTGCAGTTGATATTGTCTTGGTAGATGAAACACGTGAAAGAGTAAATATTGAACTTAAATCATGGAAGGAAACACTGAAGTGAAAGATCTTTCACTTAGTAGAGTAAAAACAAAATATATAAAATTTAAATTTAACAATATTAAATACAATAAGACAATTGAAGTTATGAGATAATAAGTTGTCTGTAATTTAAAGTTTTAAATATTTAGGATTATTTTTGTAAAAGAATGGAGGGATTGAGAGAGATATCTTACATATAATACAAATATGATAGTTGAAATAGAGGAGAGCATCAAATATTCTTTGTGATCGTAAAATATTTTTGAAATTTAAAGGAAAATTCTATAAAATGACAGATAGACCTGCTATATTATATGGATTTGAATGTTAGGTTATGACGTGAACAAAAGATAAGAGTTGCAGAAATGAGGATGTTAAGATGGATGTGTGGACATACGAAGATGGATAAAATAAGAAATAAAAATATTAGAGTGAAAGTTGGGGTTGCACCTATCAAGAAAAAGCTTCGACAGACATATTTAAGATGGTACGGACATGTACTTAGATGACCGATAGATATTTCAATTAGGCGATGTAAAACTATTATAAATATACAAATTAGATGAGAAAGAGGAAGATAAAAGAAGACTTTATTAGTCGTGATAAAACGAAATAAAATTTATTTAAATATACATGATGATGTAGTAGGGGATAAAATCTAATAATGGAAGATGATTCATATAGCCGACCTTATCTACTGAGATAAAATTCATTTAAATGTATATGATGATGTAGTAGAAGATAGAGTCTAATAACGGTAGATATTCATATAGCCAATCTTATCTACTAGGATAAAGCTTGGTCATTGATGGTGCTGTTGCATTTCAAGAGAGAAATCACTCGGCGAAGAGAAAAGTTGGTTCGATTTTGTCAGATCTCCACTAGCCTGAATGAGAAAAATCTCAAAACTGGAATTCTCCACTCCTCCCCTGAGAATTCCATCACGGTAAAAAAGCCGTAAATGGGATCATAAAAGAAATTACAATTTGCGATAAAAAGGCCTGGCTATGAACTTTACAAACATTGTCAAAAATCAAAAGTTGACGTTATTTCACCATGCTATCTTTTCATGTTTTCCTGTACTGCTCTAGGTATGATGGACTTCATCATGGATCAAGCTACTTGGAACACCTGCATTTGTTATCAATGCTTAAAGGCGATGGTCTTGGTGCTCCTGTCGTCAGCTTAGCAGATGGTTTGCTATCTGTAGCCATTGGCGTTGCTGCCCAACTTTCTATTGAGAAGGGACGTTTCATTGCTATTCAAGAAGTACTTCAAGAATAGAAATTGTTGTTCTTTTACAAGGTATTTTTTTTTTTCTGATTGAAATGTAGTTTCATCCATGTATAATAATGCTGTGCTCATATCTAATACCGAATTTCATAAACAACCATGCAATATTATTTAGAAACTGTACAGTTTTTTTTTTCTCGCTGCCTCTGTATAATGTTCGAGTCATTTTGTACCCGAATTGATTCCAAAATTTCGACAAACATCAAGTACCAACTGCGCCAACTAGTAGGAGCTAAATATTTCTTGAGGCAAAGGTGAAATTTATCATCCGGCTCCTACCGATTGGTCCCAAGGATCTAAATATTACTAATTTTATTTTATTAATAAAATCGCTTAATGGTTATTAATAACTAAGGGTAAAATGATAAAATTGTTTACTTGACATTTTCTCTTTTATAAATGCATAGTTGATTGTTCAAAATTCTTGGGATATTATTCGTGTGCTTGTTAAGAATTAATCTTTATACAAAATAATTTAAATTTAAAACGATAAAAATAGACTAGTTGGATAATGAGAGCGCTGAATTAAAATCGAATTATAATCAAATTTAATTCATCAAATAGACATGAATGAATTTGATTTGGTTAAGTTATAATTGAATGAAGTTTTAAACTGGTTAAATTGATTTTTTTTTAAAAAAAATTCTCTTCTCTCTTTTTCTCTCCCACTCACGTGGGCTAATACATATTAAAAAAATGATTTAGATTAGTCATTCAAACTATCTGATAAAATATGAATTTAAAATTAAATAATTATAATAAACAAAATTAAAAATAGAGAAAATAAAATGCTAATGAGCGAAAATTTTTAAGTCTCGCTTGTAGACTGATGCTATATTATTATATTCTATTAATGAAGCTTGCTCTTGTATTATATGACATTATTATACTTAAGCCATTGATGATATTTCTATATATTGATTCTCATATATGATTTATGATGTTTTATCGTTAATGACCTTTATACAGGTTAATTAAATAATAAAAATTAAAAATCTATTTTAATTAATGATAATAACTAATAATAATTTATAATTCTAAATTTCAATGTAAAAATACTAAAATTTAAAGTTATAATGAGAACATCACCAATTATCTCAACGGGACATTCATAAAGGGGAAAGGGAGAAGTTAATTATTATCTCAATGGGTCATTCAAGATGAGATAACGGTAGACCCGGCTAAAGTCCGGGTCAAACCAGGACCCAACCCGGAATCGGACCGTGGTCAATGGTCCGGTTAACCGGGTCAACGGGTTTGACCCGGACCTGTGACCGGACTGCCTATTAGGCGGTCCGGTCACGGTTTTTTAAAAAATCGAACCGCTAAAAAAATCGAACCGGCGTTTAAAAAAAAAAAAAAATTAACGGCCACGATTTCGTGGCGTGGTGTGTAACGGCAACGCTTGGTCGGGTCGGCCCGACTGGACGGCGATCGGCCGTTTTATTTAAAAAAGCAGCCACGATTTTCTGGCCGTTGATGATCAGCCCACGATCTTGCCGTTGTTTTATTTTTTATTTTTTTATGTTTTTTTTCCTATAAATACTCCTCCACTCCCTTTCATTTGTTCACAAATCACAATTTCTCTTCTCTAATTCTCATTCCTTCGTTTGCTTTCAAATCTCAAGTCATATTTTTACAAATGTCTGGAGCCGGATCAAGTCGTAAGGGTGCGGCCGGTGCCAGAAAGGGAAAGAGCATAATGCCACCACCGCCCGAGTTCGAGTTCGAGCAAGGCGACGATTCACCTCAATTCGATATCGGCGACTATGATCTTGATATTTCCAGTGATGAATTTCAAATACGTCATCATCATCAAAGTCAAGAAAGTAGGAGCAATACATCCAGTACGATGGCAGGTTCTACGGCTACAAGACCAACTCGAGTGCCTCACCCCGCATCCGATATCTTCACCAAATATTTCGAAAAAGTAACGCTCTCTTCCGGTGATATGCAAGCAAAATGCAAATATTGTTCGAAATGTTACAAATTTCAACAAGGAGGAGGTTACGAAACCCTTACTCGACATGTGGAGAGAAATCATCCGGTGGAAATTGGTATTGATCGTTCTCAAACTCATTCCGACATTCTCTTCTCAATCAGGTTGGGGTAACGAATTTAAACTCTTTAAATTTGACGAAACTAGATTTAGAGAAGAAACTGCTAAATTTTGTGCAATTGAACAACTTTCTTTTAGTTTTAGTGATAAATTATCTTTTGAAAATTGGCTTTCTATAAGTGCAAATCCTTCTATTAAACATATCCCAAGAAATACTCTAAAACGCACACTTTTAAAATTAGTCTTAGAACAAAAAAAAAGAATTGATTAAAGAATTTTCTAGTTTAAACAGTAAAGTTTCTTTGTTTTTGGATATTTGGAGTGATCATTGGCAAAGTTGTTCATATATGAGTATTACTTGTCATTGGATTAATAATAATTGGGACATTCAAAAAAGATTGCTAGCATATAGATGTTTTAACGAAACATACACGACACAAAATATTTCACAACTTATTTTTGTTATTTTAGAAGAATATGGTCTAACTTCTAAAGTTTTTTCAATTTCTTTTGATAATGCTAGTGCAAATACCTCTAGTATTAGTGAGCTTATTGATATATGTAAACCATCAATAGGTGGAAGATTTTTTTATATTAGGTGTACATGTCATATTTTAAATTTGTGTGTTTAAGATGGACTTAAAAATTTAGGATCACATATTCAACCAATTAGGAGTGCAATTCATTATTTATGGACACATCCTCAAGTTATGAAAGAATGGAGAAAATTTTGTAAAATAAATGGTATGAAGCCTAAACGGTTTGCACGTGACGTTCCAACTCGTTGGAATTCTACTTATAAATTGTTGTTATCTACTTTTGAATACAAAGATTTATTATGTATGTTTTTTCATCAACATGTTCAATCACGTGATATTTATTTGTTTTCAAATCAATGGAATATATGCACTAGTATTTGTGAAATTTTAAAAGTTTTTAGTGATGCTAGTGACTAATTATCAGGTGTTTATTATCCAACTTCACATTTAGTTTTACACATTATTGTAATATTGCATGTATTTTTAATGAACATATTCAATCAAATGATACTTATTTATCTCAATGTATTTATGTAATGAAAGAAAAATGGGAAAAATATTTTTTAAACATTCCTGAAATATTTTTATGTGCTTTTGTTTTAGATCCTAGACTTAAATTAGATGGTTTGCAAGATATGTTAGCATTATATTATGAATCTTTAAGCCCTATTACCGAAACTGCTCCTAATATTCCTTTGATTTTATTTAATATTAAAACCCATTTACATGATATTTATAATGAATATAACATTAAATATGGTGAACAAACTATTGGACATGAAATACATCAATCCACTACAACTAGTATTATTACTTCTAAACTCA
The DNA here is from genome assembly GCA_025175895.1 of Wurfbainia villosa. Taxonomy (NCBI): domain Eukaryota; kingdom Viridiplantae; phylum Streptophyta; class Magnoliopsida; order Zingiberales; family Zingiberaceae; genus Wurfbainia; species Wurfbainia villosa. The sequence goes on from CM046005.1 coordinate 8,047,149, forward strand.
CTAAAGCACAATTGTTATTAAGGCAACGGACTAAACGTCCACGAGGATCCTCAAGTTCCAGTCAGGAACTTGAGAATTATTTTACCACTTCTTTTGATTTTAGTGATGCAGATGAAGAAAGCTTCGACATTCTAAAATGGTGGTCGCAAAGAACTCAAATATTTCCAATCTTATCTATAATGGCAAAAAAAATTCTAGCTCGTCCAGTTTCAACGGTTGCAGTGGAACAAGCTTTTAGTATCGGAGGAAATACATTGGACGAGAGACGTTCTAGCTTAAGGCCGGAAAATTTGGAAGCGCAATGTTTACTCAATGATTGGTCAAAAGCTGCAAGTCGAACCCAACATATTAAAAGTGACGAAGAAGACCAAGATGAAAAAGAAGGAACATTCGGAACTACGACGACGGGAGGAAATACCGAATACGACTGAAATTGATTGAATATAATGAAAATTGAAATGTATTTGATTTTTTTATTGTAATAGATTTTTTTATTTAAGTCCAAGATGTAATATATTTTTTTATTGAGATAATGAAATATTTGATAGAGTTTTTATAAGTTTAATTGTGCAATTTTTTTATTTTAATTATTTACATCATTCTTTATTTTTTTTATTTATTTAACTAAGACGACGATTAACCGGATCGGACCCGAACTCGGATCCAGACCGGATCGGACTCGGACCCGACCCGGACCCGGACCGGAACCGACGGTTTCACAACCCAGATCATAACCGGCCACGAGCGGACCGGTTAAGGGTCGGTATTTTGTCAATCCGGACCCGGTGGTTTCGACCCGGACCCAGACCGGACCCGGACCGTGGCCAGGTCTAGATAACGGGGCACTCATTATCCTATGAATGAAAGTAACCCCCCTTGACTTGACCATTCAAGTTCTCATCTTCTCCTATATATACTTTTTGTGTGAAGTATAGAGGAGAGCTAGAAAAAAAAAAGGGGGGAGAAGGCTAAGGAGTGAAGGTTGTTTGTTGAGAAGCAAAACACTCGAGAGAAGCTTTCCGTCACTATCTTTGTTGAGGATGTTGGAGGATTGTGGCCTGGCTAGAAGGGAGGATGAATAGCCTTGTGATGGACAATGGAATTTGCTCGTGCTTAATTGTCTATAATCTTGCTGGCGCAGCGGAATAATGATAATAAAGATAATTAAGCTAAGAAACAAAGATAAAGAAGAATGCATGAACACAAGCGATGTAACGTGTTTCATGACCCTTGCCGCTAATCCACGATAATTCATTAGGCGGATCATTCCCTCAATCAATCCACTAAACTTCTCCTTGAGCTCAATCAAGGTGGAGAAGAAACCTTCTTACACAATCTCTCCCTCTTACAATAACATTGAGATAGAAATAGGGAATTAAGAGGAGAGTAAAAACGTTTTGGGCACTTGAAACAAAGTTTAGAGTTCAAGCATTAGTTGCCCCAAGGCCCCCAACCTCTCTTTTTATAGAGAAGAGGGGCTTATTCCAGTTGGACATATAGTAGTCGACTGCTACAAGCCATCAGTCGACTGCTGTCATTCCAACGGCTTCTGACCATGCTTGATTTGCGGTCGTCACAGCCCAACGACACACTGATCAGTCGACTAATCACACTAGAAACAGACTGATCACACTAGCAGTTGACTGATCGAGCCATCAGTCGATTACTTTAAGCAAGCAATCGACTCAAAGTGTTTATGTGCCCGTGTCCACTTATAACACTCAACTGACAACCCTTGGCAGTCGACTGATGGTGGAGCAGTCAACTGCTAGCCCTTGGCAGTCGACTCTTGGGCCACAAAACCCTAGTTGACACTGGCCAACTAGCAGTCGACTCGGGCCAGTCCACTGATATCTATATCAGTCAACTGTTGTCGAGTAAAACCTCAAACAACAAGTTTTTTGAGCATCCGATATTTTATCTTAGCTATTTGACCAAGTCCACCTACATTGAGCTATCCCGACTCGGGTTACAATCGCTCAACTCTCATCTCCCATGGAGTCCCTCACCGAAGCTCTCTTCGTTTGGCCTGCGTCCCTCGGATGCACTAAGCTCACGGCTTCTCCCGTGTCATCCTTCGCGTCTTGCCCTGAAGTCTGCTTTCTTTGGCTTCACTCTATTTGCTCCTTGTTTGAAGGTCCCTCGGATGCATCAAGCTCACAACTTCTCCCCGTTCCATCCTTCACTGACTCAAGGACCCGAGCCACTAGATGGATGAACTTGCCAATGCTTCATCAAGCAAACCATGTGTGATTCACCAAATCCTGCACAACTTGAACACATACATCAAAACACATAACATTCTAACTTAAACCCTTTGTCACACACATCAAAACCAAGATCATACTTGGGTTGATTGCCCTAACAGAGAAGAACAAGGTATCATCACTGGGCTTTGGATTGTGACATTGTGGAGTTGTGTTGAAAGTCTATTTGTGATATCATCCTGACTACGAGCAGCCTGTGATCAGAAGATTTCTACGTACCGAAGATTTGTGCATCACAACCAATCAAGGTATATTTTATTTTCGCAAAGTAGAAGTAAATTTGTGATTTACTTAATTCATCATCTGACATTGGTATCAGAGCTAGGTTGGTATTTTGATGCGCTTCATTGATCGAACGATCAACGAGTTCATGAGTGAGAAACTCGTGAACCCTACTGCTAAGTGGAAATCACACGTGCAAAGTTTCTCTGGATGCCCAGGCATGCGAAGGTGCTCAGGACGATTGAGAAGGAGGGCTCGCACGCGTTCGACCTAGCATAAAGGTGCTCAGATGGCTCGGGATGTCCGAGATGCGTTTTCTCCGTCGTGCGCAGAAGACCTCGAGCACGTAGAGGTGTTCGGGACATGCTCAGTGTGTGTGTTTCATCGCGCGGAGAAGTTCCCGAGCACGCAGAGGTGATCGGGATGTGGTGCTTGGTTGCGCACGCAGTACTCGACCGCAGGCGTGGTGTGCGACCGAGCATGGTGCTTGGGAGCGTTGTGCTCTGGAGCATGGGACGAGCATCGGGTCATGATCCTCGAGACGCTCGAGCATGTAGAGGTGCTCGGGACGCGCAACAGTGTGTGCTACTCAGGCACGTAGAGATGCTTGGGTGCAGAGGTATCGAGCGTATGTTCTCGGGCGTGATGAGGTGCTTAGGACCGAGAAGGCGTTGATCGACCACGCGCGCATTGCTCGGATGGCATGCGCTGCTCGAGCGTGACAAAGAATGGGGTGCTCTAGCACCAGAAGTACTCGCGTGCACACGAAGGTCACATTTCTCACTCAAGCATTCAAAGAGGTGTTGGGCGATATAGTGATAAGGCAACCTATGGTGCTCGGCACTAGAGGTGCTCGGGAAAGCCGAGTTTCTCGAGTGTGGTGCTCGGGAAAGCTCTGATTCCCAATCGGGAAGTACTTGGTCATGCTAGGAAGTGCTCGGTGAGTGCTCGTCAGCACTCAGAGTACTCGGCATTATGCTTGGCAATTCCCAAGAGTGCTCGGCAGTGGTCGGCAGGGCTTAGACGCACTTGGTAGGGCTTGGTTCGACGTTTCTTGGGAAGTAATGAGGAGCTACGGGTACTCGGGAAGAGCTGAGGTGCTTGAAAGCTCGAGATGTCGAGTACGTGAAGAGATTCTTGAGTACTCAGGAAGAGCCGAGGAGCTCAGGAGCTTGTTCGGGATACTGAGGATCTTGATAGGTTGAGTAGAGTTACTCGAGTCGCGCTGAGATACTCGACGCAAGTTATTATGCTTGAAAAATATTTGAATTCATATGAACTTGGCCTAGAGAGTGGGAGTAGTCCACTCAGTCTAGGCCTAAGCCGAGTGTCTTGGAGAAGACGAAGAGGTCTAACTCTGAGATGTGTGACAGAAATAGCTACCGATGTTGGGCGACTTATAGACCTTCAAAGTGGCGCGTGGGCTTACCAAGGGTATTATAATACATGTGACTATTTGTATACTACATCTTAATTCGAATGGTGAGATACAATTCTAGGTTGTGGTGTATGATGTTTGTTGATTCATACGCTCATCTTGGAATTTATATTCGAGTCATTTTGAGTTTTGATGATTAGTAGGGTATACAAAGTTGAGATATTAAGCATCAATTGTCACTTACATCTCTCTATTCTATGTGATAGAGACATGGTTGCGACAAAGAGTATCATACTGGATCTCATGAAGGGAGTTAAATTGAACAGTGACAACTATGTCATTTAGCATCGGAAGATTCAATTTGTCTTCTAGGAACAAGAACTCGGGGAGGTTTTTAAGCACGAGATAGTGGACCTCGACGAGGGTACCACAACTCAAGTGAGACAGGATTAGGAGGTATATCGTGCTTGGAAAAAGAAGGATGGCCAAGCTAGGGTAAATCTTCTAAACAACATGCACGATGAGCTAATCTTGATCTATGAACAGTATCCTATAGCGATGTCGGTATGACTTTCTCTTAAAGAACAATATGGGCATCCCCTCAGTTCCTAAATTGAGGATGTTGACTTATAAGTTCATCACTTATAAGAAGAGACTTAATCATACTATGAAACAATATTTAATGTATATGTCGAGTATGATTGCTTCTCTGAAGAATATGAGATAGCTGATGTCGAATGAGTTTTAGGTACTAAGAGTAATCCAGTCCTTGCCTGACTCTTGAGATGTAGTTAAGACCTATCTTACTCACATTGAAAGTATCTGTAATTTCATGAATGTGAATAGGCACTATGAGCTCAAGGAGGAGCGTCAGGAGGTGACCAAGTTTGCTTCGGGTCATGCTAATCTTGCGGAGTCGAATAAGGGCTCCCGGGGTACAAAGTGCAAGTGGCGCAAGCATGAGAAAAAGACAAAGGGTCCTAGTAAGAAGAAGTCATTCATCAAGACAACTGAAAAGGGACAGAATAACAAGAAGAAGGAGCTCGTAAAGAGAAAAGTCCGATGCTATGTATGTCGTAAGATTGGGCATTTCGCATGCAAGTGTAATGAGCAAAAGGTATATCCTTCTTCTTTACATGGTTTGAGTTATATGTCATCTAGTATGATATTTTCTAGCTAACTCCTCTCCTTTGTGGATCGTAGACTCAGGAGCAACATACAATGTAGCTCGAGATAGGAGTGTTTATGTAGATTTTCGTCATTTAAGTCCACATGCGAGAAGACTATATGTAGGAAACGGGACATTCATGGAGGTGAGAGGGATTGAAACTTGCAAGTTGTTACTGCAAAGTAATCAAGTCTTGTATCTTCATGATGTGTTGTATGCTCTAGAGATTCGGTGAAATCTCATTTTTGTCCGATGTCTAAACCAGTTAGGATACAATATTTCTATTGGAAACTCCTCGGAGGATATTTGCTTTTTACAAATGCTAAGGGTAAGGTAACAAGCTACCTTTACTTTAGAAATATAAGCACACAAGCGAAATGGAAATTACAAGAATTTAAAGCTTATACCGACACATGAAATGTTGCTCGAAGAAGCTCGAAGAGTAGTGTCGACGTGTTGAGACTTATTGCAGAAGATGAATGAAGGCGACAACAATTGGACATATTAGCGTTGTCATTCTCGAAGTTGGCTCTCCATTTCTTATATAAGCACTTTTCAGTCGACTAGAACACCTTCCAGTCGACTCCAAATCAGTCCGTCGATTTGATACTTCTGCCTTCCCAATTGACTGGACGTAGTCCAATGACTCGTGTTACCCGCTCGCCGAAATCTCATATCCATCATTGGACCTCCCGATCGAGTTCTTACCATCTCGGTAAGTCAATCTGCAGTCGATCGCCAGCTCAAACTGCCAACTAGATGTTTCAGTTGACTGGACCATATCCAGTTGACTGGAATCTTTTCAGTCGACTGGAGCCCTGCAAAATAAGATTAGCAACATACACAATATGAAATGTAATGACAGTAGTAATACTGTCCGATCTCGACTTCTTAGTCCCACGCGGACAATCCATTGGATCGATGCCTACCTTGTCCCCCTATAGAGGACTCGATCTCACCTTTTCACTCAAGGCTTACCTATTGACTGCTCAGTCGGACTTACTATGCTTGACATCGAACCTTACCCACCAAGGCTTCCCGCTAGCTGTCCGGTCTCTATGTCAATTGTCCGGTCTCCTGATCCAACTGGTCTTCATGCTAGATGTTCGGTCTTCTGACCCATCTAGACTTCCTGCCTGTGTTTAGTCCTCCTGATATGTCAAGTCTTCTGCTAGTATCCGGTCAACACGACCTACTAGGACTTTCCTATTAAGTCTGCATACTTAACATGCATATTAAAATGCAAGCTGATCCTAACTTTAACTATAGTTCATACATCAAAATTAAAGAGTGGTGCTCTCTACACCAACAATCTCTCCCTTTTTCATATATGACAATACATCAGTTAAAGTTAGGAGAATTTAAGTTCAACGTATATTCATATATTCACATGCAATGCATTAAGTTCAAGTATAAAGTTTAAGTTCATATGCAATGAATGAAACCATGAAATGCATTATTAATACCAAGTAAGTGTATTAACTTTAAATTTTACTTCTGTCTTTTTATACAAACTTTAAATCTCTCTCTACAAACTTTAAACCTCTCTCTCTCCCTTTGGCATATATCAAAAATACCATTGTCTTTCAAATGCCAAAATTCAAAGATCAAACCACTTAGTAAGATCAAGTATTTAACTTTCAAAATAGGTAAGATTGGTTCAAGATAAAAGCTAAGTGCATGAAATTTCTTAAGTATATTAGCTTTACAAACAACTTAAGCATTTCAAATTACCTGAGCTTTTCAACATACTTAAGCTTCTCAAAGAATTTTTAAGTATTTAAGCTTAACCTTTTCAAAGTACATAAGCTTTTCAAGAGACTTAACATTTTCAAAAGACTTGGAATTTTCAAAGTAAATGAGCATTTCAAAGGACTTTCAATAGACATAAGCTTTTACAAGCTTTTCAAAATAAGCTTTCCAAAATGTTTAGATTAAATTTCATAAGCTATTTATAAGTACTTAGGCTTTTCAAACTTTTTTAAAAATCATTAGTTTTTCAAGCTAAGTTTTTCAAAATAAGCTTGTCAAAGTAAGCTAAGTCATATAAGATTTTCAAGTTAAGCTTTTGAAAATGTGTTTTTCAAAGTATATAAGTGTTTCAAAATCATAATGTATAAGAAGATTTCTAAAATTTTGAAAACATAGAAAATTTCTCCCCCTTAATTAAAGCTTTAAAAATTCAAAAATTAATAATTTTGAAATTATTTTCTCCCCCTTAATTCAAGATTTTTAAAAAAATTGTTTTCTCCCCCTTAATTAAAGCTTTTTAAAAATTGTTTTAATTTCTCCCCCTTAATTAAATCTTTCAAAAATTTAATAATTTTGAAATTATTTTTCTCCCCCTTAATTCAAACTTTAATAATGTAAAAATGCAAATGTAATAATAGTTGTTCAATCATGAATTTATACTTATGATTAGACAAAGTAGTATATATGTTTAATCTTGAGACTTTTCAAAAAGTATTGAAACTCCCCCTTAACTTATGTTTCTCATAATTTTCTACATTTTTGCAAGTAAACTTTCAAAAATATTTCAAAATAAAGTTTTCGACAAAATTTTCGAAAATATTTCTCTCCTTCAAAAAATCTTTATAAATTCCTCCCCCTAGACCACTTAGGAATGATGCATATACTCTACCCATTGTTCACTTAAAAACTCACAATTTAAGCTTTAACTTTAGTACTTAAGTTTAAATGCTTAAGTTTAAAACAAAGTTTTCATAAGCTTAAGTACTTCCCAAAAATATTGTAGAAATATTCTTTTGAAAATTAACCTCCCCTTAAACTTTTAAATGTTATAATTTCCCTATACATCAAAACTTGAGTAAAAGTAATACTTTTTGTACCTTGAAATTAGTTTTCTAAGAGGTTGCTCTTTTTTTCATTAATTTGAAAATTACCCATACTAAAATTCACTTTATAGATTTTCAAAAATAATTTCCAACATAATTTCTCATTAATGATGCAATTTAAATTTGCTTTGATCTTTCAAAGACTTTAAACATAGATCCTATCATGATTTGTAAACTTTTTTAAATTTAGACTTGGCTTAGCCAACTCTCATCTTCCCAATTAGATAAGGCTAAGTTACTTGGGAAGGATGTTGATTGGGTATTAAGTAATTAAGAATGGCTTAGATTGATAAGTCCAATTTTAAGATCAAGTGAATCACTTGACTTACATTTAAGTTCTTTTGAAAATACTTAGGATAAAATTTTGAATGTGAAACTCCTCCTAGAATTATATTTTTATTTTAAGTTTTCAAAATAATATTTTCAAAAATATCTTAACTCCCCCTTAATCTCATGCTTATGCATGTAAAAAGGCAATCTTACTTAAGGACTTTTCCAAACATGGATCGTAAAAGATATATTGAGTACATGAATATTTTGAAAGTTTGAATAATGTTGAACTAACTTTCCCTTTGAATTATGTTGATTAGAGTTGAGTTGATTAGAATTGATTTGATTAGAGTTGAGTTGATTGAATTGATTAGGATTGAGTTGAATTGATTAGAATTGAGTTTATTATGATTGAGTTGATTAAAATGATCTTATTCATTTCACTTAATCTAAGTTTTTAATACACGTTAATCCTATGAGTTTTGTGAGATGAGGGTTCATTCTTATAAAATTTTTAAAGTTTTTAAACTTGTGTTAGATTCAAGTTTAGCTTGAGCTAATCAAGTAGGTTTTTCACAATTGACTTCCAAGTAGTGGCGAGGCATATGACCTTCTTGGATTTCAGGTGGATCACTTCCTAAGACAAAGTCAATCAAGGAATCAAGTATTTAACTCACTTTGGACTAAACTTTGGTCTAACTAGTTAAAGACTTAGTGAGTTAGCTTCGGTTAGTTTCACTCAACTTAGTACACCAGGTCGTGGCGAGGCATATGACCTTCTCTGGATATCAGGTTGACCACTTCCTAGACATACACTTTGAAGAATTTTCCTAACTTACTATCAGTTCAATTCGTCTTAGTACTGGGTTGTTCAAGTTTAAACTACTTTGTTTCCTATCTAGTTCATTCTAAATTAAGCAAGTAAAGTAAACTGAACATGCAAGAGTCTTATATAATTAAAGAAACAAGCAGAGAATTAGCTCCCCCTGAGTGGTAGCTCTGATAGGTCTTGTTCACTAAGTGAGCTTGGCCCTTGGGAATCCAAAATTAATTCGGTCCAACTTGGTTGACTAAGCTAGACTTAAGAACCCATGCTTGGACTTGACCCTTAGCATTTTTATTAAATAAGGACATGTATGATCTATTTGTGTCCTAGCCTTGTATCCGAGTCCGGATTTATTGTATAGGGCTCGTTGAGACCCAAGCATGATGTTAAGATACTTGGAGCCCGAGGTGAACCTTTCCAACATTCCAGTGAGATCTCCTACTTGTCTTTTTAGGACCGAGTTCTCTTCCTCAAGCTTTTCAACTTGAGTTGATGTTGGTGCAATCGGCCCAGGTCACGATTGACCAAGACTCGAGCTTGACTAGAGAGATGTGTTGGTGCAATAATGCCCTAAGCATTCATGTGTTTTGATGTTTGGATAATCATCTAAGTTAGGCAATGCTTTTTGATCTAATTATGAACATGTTTAAGTGACAGGGAAATCCAAGGATAAAGACCTGGTAAAAGGAAGTCCAAGTATGATCTTGGCAAAGGAAGTCCAAGGGATGGACTTGGCAGCATAAGACCAAGCTTGTAGTCTTGGCAGTATAAAGTCCAAGTGAACCTTGGCAAAGGAAGTCCAAGGGATGGACTTGGCAGCGTAAGACCAAGCTTGTAGTCTTAGCAGCGTAAAGTCCAAGTGAACCTTGGCAAAGGAAGTCCAAGTATGATCTTGGCAAAGGAAGTCCAAGGGATGGACTTGGCAACGTAAGACCAAGCTTGTAGTCTTGGCAGCATAAAGTCCAAGTGAACCTTGGCAAAAGAAGTCCAAAGTAAAGTCTTGGCAGCATAAGTCCAAGCTTGTAGTCTTGGCAGCGTAAAGTCCAAGATTTTGGCAACCCAAGACATGACGAGGCCGAAGGAAACTCTTTAAGGCGGGCGCAAGGCTGAAGGAAGAGTTAGAAGGTCAAGTCTAGGTCTAGGGAGTCAAGTCAAGTATGAATTATTCATATTTGACTAGTATCATCGTCGATGTAGCGATCTGATAAGGTGCTGACTATCGGTTGGCCGAGCAAACGGATCGTGATGAGCAATCGATCGGCCCGACAATCTAGGCGGTCGTGATCAGTCAAAATAGGCCTGAGAATGGAGTCTTACTTGACTCCTCGCGGCGATCACTCGACTAATCGCTTCATCAGTCGACTGATGAAGTGATCAGTCGACTGATAGGCCTCCCGTTGGAAATGGCGGCTGCGAATCCTCGCGGATCCGATCTGTCAAAAGTCGTTAGCTTCGACGGCAGTCGACTGATGGTGAGCATCAGTCGACTGATCAAAGCTCAACGGGAAAAACAACCCTTCTTCTATAAGAAGAGGCCTTGGGGAGCTTGGTGAAACTAGTGCTCTCATTCCTAGCTACACCCTCGTGCTCACCAAGCTTTCTCCAAGTATTTTTGTGATTCTAAACCTCCTCTTCTCTAGTCTTCATGTCCCATCATTGTAAAGAAGAGGAGTTCATTGTAAGACAAGGTTTCTCCACCTTGGTTCATCCAAAGGAGGATTTAGTGAAGCTTGGCTAGGGCTAATCCACCTTACGGATTACCGTGGAGTAGGAGCGTCATCTCCGAACCACGTACATCGGGTGTTAGCATTGTATTCTTGTTTCTCATTCTTATTTGTATTTGTATTTGTATTGCTTCCGCTAACATACTTTGTAGAAACAAAGAAAGGCTAATCACCCCCCCTCTAGCCATTACAAAGATCCAACAAGTGGTATCAGAGCCTGGATAGCTTGGAAGATTTCACCATCAACCAAGGCATCAATGGCTCTTCAAGAGGGATATAGCATCGCCAAGCCACCGCTCTTCGATAGGAGTCACTTTGCGTATTGAAAAGGTAGGATGAAGTACTATCTAATGAGTAATATTGAGATTTGGCATAGCGTTGTAGATGGCTTTGAGGAACCGGTGGATGAACAAGGAAACCCTATTCCAAGCAAGGATTGGACAAGGGAAATGAATAGGAGGTTCGAATCAAATGCAAGGCGATACTCACCATCCAATGTGGTATTACAATAGAGCAACTCAACAAGGTGGGACCTTTCGAATCCGCCAAGGAGTTATGGGAAAAGCTCATTGAGCTAAATGAAGGATCCAAGGAGTCAAAGAGGGCCAAGAAGGAATTGCTAATTGGACAACTTCAAGCCTTCCAAATGAAGATGCATGAAACCGTAAGCCAAATGCATGGAAGGTTTAAGGAGATTGTGAATGGACTCCACATCATAGGTGAGCGAGTTGACAACTGGGATTTGGTAAGGTACATTCTTCAAGCATTTCCTAGAACTTCTCTATGGACTTCTATAGTTGATGCTATTAAGGTAACTATGGATCTTTCTCAAATTAAAATTGATGAATTATTTTGTGAGTTTGAATTGCATGAGCAAACTAACATGTCCCCTAAGGAAAAGGGTTTAGCTCTATTTGTTGAAAAGAAGGAAAAGAAGAAGAAAGAAAGGAAAGAAGTGTCATCATCATCCGAGTCGGAGCATGATTCAAGTAGTGATGGAGACTCGTCTAGTGAGATGACCCACTTTGTCAAGAAGCTCTATAGAAAATCAAAGGAGTTCAAGAATAGAGAAGCAAGAAAGGGGTCCCATTCTTCAAGAGGTAAGTTTAGTGGTAATTCAAATTTTAACAATAATGTGATTTGCCATGCTTGCAATAAGAAGGGGCACATAAAGCCAAATTGCCCGGAACTAAAGAAGAAGGAAGAAAAAGAAAAGAAAAAGAAGGAGAAGAAGGAGAAGAAGAAAAAGGAGGCCATGATGGCTCAAACCATATGGGACACACCAAGTGTTGAAGATTCCTCCTCCGATGATGAGCTTTGCCACGTCACACGCCATCTGACACTCATGGCCCAAGGAGATGACTCCGATACATCAAGCCAAGAAGAAGACTCTTCAAGTGATGAATCGTCATCTAGTGACGATGAGGTAATAAACTCTCCTAAAGTTAAGCTTCTTTATAAATCAATTGCTTATCTTAAAGAGGCTCTAGATAAGTATAAATCTAAGGTTAGAAGCATGAAGGTAGAACTAAAGGCCATTAGGAATGAAAAACCTTCACATGTTGATTCTTGCATACTTAAGGAAGAGAATGACAAACTTAAGGATGAGGTTAGTGACTTAAAGGCATGCTTAGAGAAATTTACGAATGACTCAAAATATCTTGACATGATCCTTAGCCGACAAAGAGCCGTTTACAACAAGGCCGGTATAGGATATAAGTCAAAAGAAAAAGAAGTTGCTTATATCTCTTTGATTAATAGAAAAGCAACCATTAAGGGTAAGGTTAAGAAAGCATGGGTACCTAAGAAGTTTCTACTTAATGTTACCGGTCCTAATATTTGGGTACCAAAAGATTGTGTTTTTCATGTGATTTAGGTAGGAGAGCAAGGTATGTGGATTGTGGATAGCGGTTGCTCAACACACATGACCGGGGATGTGAGCAAGTTCTCCACAATTAAGTATGTGAAGAAGAGAGCGGTGTCTTTTGGAAATAGTGGAAAACTCAAGATATTAGGTAGAGGTACAATTGAGGTATCCCCCAAAATCGTCATTCACAAAGTTTTACTAGTTGAAAATATGAAATTCAATTTATTAAGTGTTAGTCAACTTTGTGATGCAAGCTACCATGTGTCTTTTGAATCTTCTAAATGCATGATTAGACACAAGGAATTAAATGATTGTATGTTAGTTGGATATAGGAAATCAAATATTTATTATGTTGATCTTTCATATGCTTCTAACATTTCTACTAAGTGTCTTGTTGCAAAAGAAGAAGAAAGTTGGCTATGACATAGGAGATTGAGGCACATCAACATGAAAAACATAGCCAAGGTAGCCAAGTTGGAGTTGGTCAAAGGGCTACCAAAGATCAAGTATGTCAAGAACAAAATGTGTGATGCATGCCAAGAAGGAAAACAAACAAAGACATCACACAAAGGTAAAACCTTAACGAATACCTCTTTACCGTTAGAACTATTGCATCTTGACTTATTTGATTGCCATAGTACTCCTTCTTTAAATGGTAGTAAATATTGTTTAGTTATAGTAGATGATTTTTCTAGGTATACTTGGGTCTATTTTATGAAACATAAGGATGATACTTTAAAAATAATCATAGGATTTAGTATAAGGGTTGAAAATAAAAAGAGTCTCAAAATCAACCGGATCCGTAGTGATCATGGCGGTGAATTTGAGAATTCTAAATTTTCACAATTTTGTTTAGAGCAAGGGTACAAGCATGAGTTCTCTTGTCCTAGAACACCCCAACAAAATGGGGTGGTGGAAAGGAGAAATCGTGCCCTACAAGAGGCGGCTAGGACTATGCTTAATGCATACTCTCTACCTAGCTACTTGTGGGCGGAAGCGGTTAATACCGCTTGCTATATCCAAAATAGGGTTCAAATCCATAGGTTTTTAGGAAAGACACCATTTGAATTATGGAATGGGACTATTCCCACAATTCATTATTTCAAAGTCTTTGGATGTAAAGTTTATATTTTAAACACCAAAGATAACTTAGGAAAATTTGAATCCAAAGCGGATGAGGGAATCCTAGTTGGATACTCATCCACGAGTAGAGGATATAGAGTCTACAATAAGAGAACCCAAGGGATTGAGGAGTCCTCTAATGTTCAATTTGATGAAACCACTAGTACCTACCCTAGAAAGTCCTCCATTGATAGGGATATTAATGACAATAATCAAGACATTACCCAAAAACTTTAAAATTTGACCATAAGGGGTAATGATCAAGGGGGAGGAAGAGGAGATTCCGATGATGAAAGGAGGGTAGAAGATAACAATGATCAATTTGAAACCCCTTCTAGAACCCTAAGAATTCATCAAGATCATCCACTTGACCAAGTAGTAGGAGATCTATCTCAAGGAGTAAGAACTAGGTCATTTCATAGAGCTCTTACTAGTCAAGTTGCTCTTATTTCACAAATTGAGCCCAAATCGATCAATGATGCATTACATGATCCGGATTGGATTTTGGCAATGCAAGATGAATTGGCTCAATTTGAAAGGAGTCAAGTATGGGAGTTAGTTCCTAGACCCAATGATAGCACCATAATTACTACAAGATGGGTCTTTAGGAATAAGCTAGATGACCAAGGAAATATCACTAGAAATAAGGCTAGGTTGGTTGCTAGGGGATTCAATCAAGTTGAGGGACTTGACTATGATGAGACTTATGCCCCGGTTGCTAGGTTAGAATCTATTAGAATTCTCTTAGGATATGCTTCCTATATGAGATTTAAACTTTATCAAATTGATGTTAAATCGACATTCCTAAATGATTATATTAAGGAAGAAGTATATGTAGAACAACCACCCGGGTTTGAGAACATAGATTATCCAAACCACGTATATAAGCTTAGGAAAGCATTATATGGGTTAAAACAAGCTCCCCGGGCATGGTATAAAAGATTGTTATCTTTTTTAATTTCTAAGGATTTTAGAAGGGGCCAAGTAGATCAAACCTTGTTTATAAAGTCAACATTAAAGGATATCTTTATAGCTCAAATATATGTTGATGACATTATTTTTGGGTCAACAAATGATGATCTTCTTCAAGACTTTATAAAAAACATGGAGAATGAATTTGAAATGAGTTTAGTTGGAGAGCTTAACTTTTTCCTAGGGTTACAAGTCAAGCAAACCAATGAAGGGATTCATATTTATCAAACCAAATATGCAAATGAAATGATCAAGAAATTTGGTTTGGAAAATGCCAAAATTGTAACCACTCCTATGGCCACTAGAACTAGAATAGATAGTGATCATGATGGTAAATCAATTGATCTTAAACTTTATAGGAGTATGATTGGTAGCCTACTATACCTAATCGCTAGTAGACCCGATATCTTATTTGCGGTAGGTATGTGTGCAAGATACCAATATTGTGCCAAAGAATCACATTTAGTAGCCGTTAAGAGAATTTTAAGATATATTAAAGACACCCTAAATGTAGGACTTTGGTATCCTAGGACTAAATCCGTTGAGTTTCTTGGCTATACCGATTCCGATTATGCCGGTTGCAAATTGGATAGGAAGAGTACTAGTGGTGGATGCCAATTTCTTGGGTCCTCCCTAATTAGTTGGAGTAGTAGGAAACAACATTGTGTTGCTTACCACCGAAACCGAATATGTGGCTATGGGTGGTTGTGTAGCTCAATTACTTTGGATGAGACATACTCTTGAGGACTATGAGATACACTACTCTAACATTAAAGTTTATTGTGACAATGTAAGTACCATCAACTTGACCAAAAATCCGGTACATCACTCTAGGACCAAGCACATTGAAGTGAAACATCACTTCATAAGAGATCATGTGGCAAGAGGGGACATTGAACTTAATTATATAGAATCTAAGTCCAATCTTGCCGATATCTTCACCAAAGCTCTTCCCGAAACCGAATTTTCATCATTAAGGAGGGAGCTTGGTATGTGCTCTGTAGAGTAAAATTCTAGGTTTGTATGATCCCATATTCATAATGTTTAGCCTTATACCTTGATGCATCTCACAAAAAGCCTTTAGAAACCATGATTTTTGTATTTAGACACTTAGGAACATGTGAGATGATAGGGAAGGTGTACTTGGCTCATCATGCTTGTTATGATGCATTACTATGAGCCAATGACACACCTAGAAACATGAATACTTCATGGATCAATCATTGGGAAGGCTTGTATTCAAGTAATGAATACATAGCTCTAAGAACATGGTTTGAAATTCCAAATCATATACATTTTAAACCATGTTCATCATATTTTGAAAAACAGTTTTCAAGTGGAAGACAAAAGTGATACAAAGTTTACAAAATTATTAGAACTTTTGTTAGCTTCCAAGTTTGTATCAATCTTGAAATATGGAAAAAATAAATTTTTCAAATTATTTTTCCTTGATAGATAATGATTTCAGAAATGTGTACGCCAAATTTCGTGATTTTTCACGATTTCTAGATTTTCTAACGCATTTCTGAAGTTGGGATGAAAAGGCTGAAATTCGGATTTCAGGCGTAGCAGTCGATTGGTTCAGAAACCAGTCGACTGATACACTATTTTTCTGATAATAGCTCCATTTTCTGATATTTAGTGTATCTTTGATGTCCTAAAACTATAGCATGATAATATTGGGTATAAACAAAGTTTTAGGACTGTTTAATGCAGTGTTTTAGGGGGAGTTTCATAATATATATCTTTTCATCCCCAAACTTACATTGTTGGTGCAAAGTTAGGACTTAACTTTCGAACTTGTGTTATGCTTTGCTTCAAATGTTATTCACACATCATGAAGTATATCTTGGGTTAAGGGGGAGCTTAATATCAATCTTATACCTTAGTCCAAGATACAACAACTTTAATTCTTTCATGAGATTTATGAATCCTTCTCTTTTTGATGTATGTCAAAGGGGGAGAAGGAATGTTTTAAGTTAGAATTCATATTAAAAATATGATTATATGTATATGGTAAAGACCTAACTTAAATGATTGTCAAACATCAAAAGGGGGGAGATTGTTGGTGCAACAATGCCCCAAGCATTCATGTGTTTTGATGTTTGGATAATCATCTAAGTTAGGCAATACTTTTTGATCTAATTGTGAACATGTTTAAGTGACAGGGAAATCCAAGGATAAAGACCTGGTAAAAGGAAGTCCAAGTATGATCTTGGCAAAGGAAGTCCAAGGGATGGACTTGGCAGCATAAGACCAAACTTGTAGTCTTGGCAGCATAAAGTCCAAGTGAACCTTGGCAAAGGAAGTCCAAGAGATGGACTTGGCAATGTAAGACCAAGCTTGTAGTCTTGGCAGCGTAAAGTCCAAGTGAACCTTGGCAAAGGAAGTCCAAGTATGATCTTGGCAAAGAAAGTCCAAGGGATGGACTTGGCAGCGTAAGACCAAGCTTGTAGTCTTGGCAGCATAAAGTCCAAGTGAACCTTGGCAAAAAAAGTCCAAAGTAAAGTCTTGGCAGCATAAGTCCAAGCTTGTAGTCTTGGCAGCGTAAAGTCCAAGCTTTTGGCAACCCAAGATATGACGAGGCCGAAGGAAACTCTTTAAGGCGGGTGCAAGGCTGAAGAAAGAGTTAGAAGGTCAAGTCTAGGTCTAGGGAGTCAAGTCAAGTATGAATTATTCATATTTGACTAGTATCAGTCGACTGATATGATGTAGCAGTCGACTGATAAGGTGCTCGACTGAGTCAGTGAAAACGACTATCGGTCGACAGAACCGAGCAAACGGTCAAGCGATGAGGCAATCGGTCGGATCGACAATCCAGCCAGTCGGCTGATCAAGTCAAAAATGAGCACAGAATGGAGTCTTACTCGACTCCTCGCGGCGATCACTCGACTGATCGCTTCATCGATCACGATGATGATGATCACCGACCGATAAACCTCGTTGGAAATGATGGCTGCGAATCCCCACGGATCCGATCTGTTAGAAGCCGTTAGCTTCGACGACAGTCGACTGATGGTGAGCATCAGTCGACTGATCAAAGCTCAACGGGAAAAACAACCCTTCTTCTATAAGAAGAGGCCTTGGAGAGCTTGGTGAAACTAGTGCTCTCATTCCTAGCTACACCCTCGTGCTTACCAAGCTTTCTTCAAGTATTTTTGTGATTTTAAACCTCCTCTTCTCTAGTCTTCATCTCCCATCATTGTAAAGAAGAGGAGTTCATTGTAAGACAAGGTTTCTCCACCTTGGTTCATCCAAAGGAGGATTTAGTGAAGCTTGGCTAGGGCTAATCCACCTTACGGATTACCGTGGAGTAGGAGCGTCATCTCCGAACCACGTACATCGGGTGTTAGCATTGTATTCTTATTTCTCATTCTTATTTGTATTTGTATTTGTATTGCTTCCGCTAACATACTTTGTAGAAACAAAGAAAGGCTAATCATCCCCCCCTAGCCATTACAAAGATCCAACAAGATGTTTTGATGTTTGACAAAAACACATGACAATGTTATTGTCATAGGAAAGTCCAAGTCTTGGGTATTTGGCATGGAAAGTCCAAGTGGGACACTTGGCATTTGGAAAAGTCCAAGTCTTGGGTACTTGGCATGGAAAGTCCAACATGGGTTGGCAAGGGAAAGTCCAAGCTTGAGTCTTAGCATTTGAGAAGTCCAAGGGGTTTGATATTGGCGGCGTAAAGTCCAAGCGGGAGTCTTGGCAGCATAAGTCCAATGGTTGGCGGCGTAAAGTCCAAGCGGAGTCTTGACGGCGTAAGTCCAATGTGCCTTGGCGATGTAGACACTATTAGCATGACGTAGCCGATGGAAGCACCTCAAGGCTAGCGCGATGGATGAACAAGTCATGGATGACTTGGAGGGATCCGAGAGGCATGAGGCTGATGGAGGTGGCTAGAAGGTTTAGGTCTAGGCTAAGGGTAGTCTAGCAAGTATGGGGGAACCATACTTGGGCTAAAATCTCATGTTTGAGGTGTGCCAGTCGACTGGTGCCATATGACAGTCAACTGGTGAGAGTCAACTAGGGTTTGACTGTGGGATGTGTCCCAGCAGTCGACTGATTGAATGAGCAATCGATTGATCTTGCGATAAGTCAACTGATGCTCGGGTTTTGGGGCACAGAATGGAGTCTCACTCGACCGCTGTGGTCAGCAGTCGAGTGATGGCTTGAACAGTCGACTGATGTCCTAGCCGTTGGTTTTTTCCAGCGTGGATTACACCGTTGTCTCACAGCAACAGTGTGATCAGTCAACTGATGGTCCCGATTAGTCGACTGATCAGCTTTTTCCAGCCCAGGCAGAGGATATAAATGGAGATCGTGGAGGAGAAAAAGTCAACCGGTTCTTGAGAGCATTTGTGGTGATTTGCTGCTGCAAATCAAGGTCTCCAAGTTCATTTAAAGCAACCAAGCGATCAAGCATTCAAAGAGCAATTGTAAAGTAGTTTTCTTTACTTGCATTATATTTCATTATTGTAATTGCTTGTATCCATTTCTTATTGTTGTAAGAATAGTTTGTAAGAGGTTTCTCCGCCTCCGACTTGTGTCGAGAAGGAGTAGTTGTGATTAATGATTGCATTGGCGTCACTAGAGCTCTTTAGAGCTCGATCAGTGGAGTATGAACCGTTCGATTCCTAACCACGTTAAATACTCGTGTTTGTTCTTGTTGTATTTTATTATTGTATATTCCGCTGCGTACTAACAAGATTGTAGACAAGCAAACGCGAACGATTTCCATCGATGTAACGAAATCAAGCTATTCACCCCCCTCTAGCGTTCCAACGATCTCCTACAAGTGGTATCAAAGCAAGGCCGTTCTTCAAGGTTTAACAACTAAGGGAGCACGCTAGAGGGTGAAAATGGAAGTTCAAGAACAACTAGGATGGGATATCAACACCCCTATCCCATATACCTTCTATGGACAAGAAGGGTTTAGACAATGGAAGGCGAGAATTGAGGACTTCCTGATGATGAGGGACTTCGAAGAATGATCCATTTTGATGGATGGATTTGAGTATCTGAGAGGACCAAAAGGTGGATTCCTCAAGAAGAAGAGATGGACCGAAGAGCAAGTCCAAGCCTTCGAGAAAAATAATAAGGTAATAAAATTTTTGATTGATTTAATACCTAACAATATCTTGTGTATGTTAGGTAATTATATAGATGCCAAAGAGCTATGGAGTCAAGTAGCAAAGCTCCATGAAAGTCCATCACCGGTCCAAGAGGAAGGGACCAAAGAGGCAAGCACATCATCCTCACAAGAAAGTGAGGACTTAGAGGTTGAGAGACCATCAAGATCCAAGGAGGAAGAGGAAGTAGAAGAAGAGGAGACCTCCACTTTTAGGATTGAGGGGGAGGAGATTAGAGCATCCTCAACACCAGAGCAACAAGAGGAGCCATCCACATCCGGTCGAGAGGAAGAGAAAGCTCAAGAGACCCTCACCACCGAACTAGGTAACTCAAGCGATTTGGTTTTAAATAAAAAATATATAATTTGCTTTGAGTGTAGGGAAAGTGGGCACTACAAGAGCAAGTGCCCAAAGAAAGTCAAGAAGACTCCTCCGGCACCAAAACCTCAAGAAAAATCAAAGGATGTCGGTGCCCCAATAATTAAAAGCAAAGTGCACGTGATGTGCTTTAAATGTCAACAAAAAGGGCACTATAGGAGTTCATGTCCTAAAGGGAAAAAGAAAGGGCAAGAAGGAGCATCACATGTAGGGGGAGTCTCTAAGGCAAACCCTAAGGTAAAATTTATCAATGCACATTCAATTTCTAGGGATAAAAGGCATGCTAGGAATAATGTCAACAATCTTGCTATTGTACATGAAAAGCATGCTAGAAATAATAGATATATTTGTTTAGGTGCCAAAAATGTTAATATTTTAAAGAAGGAGAAATTTGGGACTAATGTCCCTAGAAAAGTTTTACCTAGGGAGTCTATTAGGAAAATAGGAGAACACCTAGGTCTTAATCCCAAATGGACTAGGCATATGCCTAGAAAGGACAATGCCCAAAGACCAAATCAAAATTCAAAAATTGAGCAATTAGAATTAGAAAATCAAGCCTTGAGGTCAAGGCTTGAGAAATTAGAAAAGACCCTCAAGAAGATGCAAAATCAATTTCAAGGGTCAAATAGTCAAAGTCAAGGGTCTATGACTCAAAGTCAACACCTAGGGCCAAAGAGAGAAAAGTCAACCAAGAGCAAGAAGTGTTTGGGTCACAAACCTAAGCCTAAGGTGGCTTATCATAGTATTCCATTTGATTATGGAACACAAATTAGGTCTAGGAAAGCCAAGGTCACAAGGGAAGTCATCCCTAGAGTTGACCATGGTGTGTGCCTAGTGGCTAGGATTTCAAGGAAACCTAGGGTAGCCACTAAGAAGGTTGCAAGGAGAGTTACCCCTAGAGTCAACCTAGGTAAGACCACAATGACCAAGGCTAACAAGTCTAGAAGGGTCATTAGAAGGGTATCTAGGGAGGTCATCCCTAAGAAATACCTAGTTAACCCTAGGAGCTCAAATAGGTTTTGGGTTCCTAAGAGCGTGATTGATTCATGCTAGATTGGTTTAGGGTGTGCCAACCTTGATTGGATGGGTAGTTAACTCAACCATGGTAAAGGTGTCACTTTAGGATATTTTCAAGGTTATGGATACCTTGGAAATAAAATTGATATTGTGATCCTAAAAGATTTTAGGATGTGCCAATGTATTTTTGGGATTATGAAAAATCAATTGAATTGACACAATTTAGGATTAGAGGTTATAGTGTCTCATTTTGGGTTTTTGGCACACTTAGGAGATTAGTAGGAATATGACAAAATATACCTAATTATATCAAATGATAACTAATATTAAAATTTAGATATTCCTATACCTATATCTTTTATTTGTCATGCCTTGATTGTCATATGTCATGTCATGACATCATGCTTATTTCTATCATTTAATATGTCATGATCATGTTTAGGATTAAGGATTAAATGTCATGTGTTTTTAGATTTAATCATATGTCATGACATCATGATCATTGGTCATGCTTAATTATTGCTATCATTTATGCCATGATCATACTCCATGCATTTAATTTGATTAAAATTGATTTAAGGACAATGACATGACTTAGAGTCCCATTTATAAGGGAATCAAGTAGAGTTGCCTTAGAAAAATACATGAAATCCTAGATTAGGGAGAACAAAACTCACATCTCACATCACATTGACTTTTATGTGTTTTAAACACCCTAGATATATGTGAGATGATAGTATATGAGTTAAGTTCAAGGTGCATAATTTTTGCATCTAGATGAACTCAAACTCATGTAAAATCATGTTGTGGATCATTGGAAAAGCTTGTGTACAAGTCATGTACATTGAGCCCAAGGAATATGATCCAAAATAAGGTTTTGAAAACATTTTAAAATCCTTTTGAAAAACCTTGGTGAAGTCTATCTTTTGATAGCAATCACCATTGATGAGATTGATACAAAGTGAGCTAAAACTTTGAAGTTTTTATTTACTTTTGGATTTTGTATCAATTTCGATATTTTAAGGGTAAAATATTTTTCTATCATTTTTCACTCATTTTATTAGTCATAAGTATTATACGTATGAATTTTCATGATTTTTCGATATACATATAATTATTTATGATTTTCCAAGAAATTACGAAATTTGATTATCGATCATCTATCCTTAATGTGGCGGTCGTGATGATGAGTGTCGGTCGATTTCTGAATGACTCGACTGATAGCCTGATTTCGGGATAAACAAGGTTGTTTAATCCGGTTTCAGCTACGGTAAAGGTTCCTAATCACTCCTAACCCTAGGATATGCTTTGGGAAGTATTTTAAAGGGTGAAAATCCATTGGATATGAATTAGGAGAGGTGTTAGGTCGATGTATCAAATTTAAGGGTAGGAAAGTTTATGTTTAGACTTTTACCCTTATTTTTGATGGTTTAGAGTTCCTATTGGCTTAGGAACTTCCCAAGGACATTGTTGGTGCAATGGTCAAGGGGGAGCAAGCCTTTAGGGGGAGGTATCCATCATGGGATGATGGATGGTATTTTTCCTCATGAGGGGGAAAATGAGATTTTGAGATACCCAATTTGGAAATTAGGAGAGTATATATGATTGCCTCTCTTGAGTGATATGAGACTTATCACTAGGAAGATGGTAGGCATCCTAGGTATTTTTGGACCAAGGAGGAGATTGTAAGATCTCATTAGGACATGAGACATTGACCTCCTTGGAGAGAACCTTTTTGATGTTAGTAAAAAAGGGAGAGAATATTTTGGGGGAGAACTTATTGAGAGAATGACATCAATTAGGAAAATTGATGGGGATGATTGGTTTGAGTTAGATGGTCTAACTCCATGGTTTGTTTGGCTTTTGTCAAACATCAAAAAGGGGGAGATTGTTGGTGCAATCGTCCCAAGTCACGATTGACCAGGACTCGAGCTTGACACGAGAGATGTTTTGATGTTCGACAAAAATATATGACAATGTGATTGTCATGGGAAAGTCCAAGTCTTGGGTACTTGGCATGGAAAGTCCAAGTGGGACACTTGGCATTTGAAAAAGTCCAAGTCTTGGGTACTTGGCATGGAAAGTCCAAGTGGGACACTTGGCAAGGAAAAGTCCAAGCATGGGTCTTGGCATGGAAAGTCCAACATGGGTTGGCAAGAGAAAGTCCAAGCTTGAGTCTTGGCATTTGAGAAGTCCAAGGGGTTTGATATTGGCAGCGTAAAGTCCAAGTGGGAGTCTTGGCAATATAAGTCTAATAGTTGGCGACGTAAAGTCCAAATAGAGTCTTGGCGGCATAAGTCCAATGTGCCTTGACGGTGTAGAATAAGTCATGGATGACTTGGAGGGATCCGAGAGGCATGAGGCTGATGGAGGTGGCTAGAAGGCTTATGTCTAGGCTAAGGGTGGTCTAGCAAGTATGGGGGAACCATACTTGGGCTAAAACCTCATGTTTGAGGTGTGCCAGTCGACTGGTGCCATATGACAGTCGACTGGTGAGAGTCAACTAGGGTTTGACTGCGGGATGTGTCCCAGCAGTCGACTGCCAGAGCTTGGAAGTCGACTGATTGGACAAGCAGTCGACTGATCTTGTGAACAGTCGACTGATGCTCGAGTTTTGGGGCACAGAATGAAGTCTCACTCGACCGATGCGGTCAGCAGTCGAGTGATGACTTGAACAGTCGACTGATGGTCATAATCAATCGACTGATGTCCTAGCCGTTGGATTTTTCCAGCGTGGATTACATTGTTGTCTCACAGCAACAGTGTGATCAGTCGACTGATGATCCCGATCAGTCGACTGATCGGCTTTTTCCAGCCCAGACAGAGGATATAAATGGAGCTCGTGGAGGAGAAAAAGCCAACCGATTCTTGAGGGCATTTGGGGTGATTTGCTGCTGCAAATCAGGGTCTTCAAGTTCATTTCAAGCAACCAAGCGATCAAGCATTCAAAGAGCAATTGTAAAGTAGTTTTCTTTACTTGCATTGTATTTCATTATTGTAATTGCTTGTATCCATTTCTTATTATTGTAAGAATAATTTGTAAGAGATTTCTCCACCTCCGACTTGTGTCGAGAAGGAGTAGTTGTGATTAGTGATTGTATTGGCATCACTAGAGTTCTTTAGAGCTCGATCCGTGGAGTAGAAACCGTTGGTTCCGAACCATGTTAAATACTCGTGTTTGCGTGTTTGTTCTTGTTATATTTTATTATTGTATATTCCGCTGCATACTAACAAGATTGTAGACAAGCAAACGCGAACGATTTCCATCAACGTAACGAAATCAAGCTATTCACCCCCCCCTCTAGCGTTCCAACGATCTCCTACAGTTGAGTCTCTATCCTCAACTTGGCTAGTCGAAGTCTTCGAGTTGACTTGCTCCTTAAGTACTTAAACTTCCTTAAGAAGTGAGTCTACTCAGTTCTCGGACTTAGCTAATTTCCTATCTAGGCATGCAATGATGTTATATAGTTTATCTTCTAAGGGAGAAGTTACCTCGTTTTAACCTTCGGGAATGGATGCAGATCCATGATTTGTATCAGACTCAAACTTGGACTCATGTCTTGACTCGACTTCAGACTCGTCAGCTACCATGAGCGCCACAAAGCATGTCTTTGATATTTCCACATTCGACTCTTCCGATGATGATTTTTCAAGGTTGCCTTATATATGCCTCTTTCCTTTTCCTTTTCCTCGATTTGGATTTCTTTCCCTTTTTGTTTGTTCCTACCATCAAAACTATACTTTTCTCAGTTTGACCCAAGTTAGCTTGTTCGTGTATTTCAATTAATTTTTCTCATAATTCTTTTGAATTTTTGAATGATCCGACTCGATCTAGTTCCTCTTTTGTGAGCTCGCATTGCAAGGTGTTTAATGCCTTGTAATCGACTTAGGCCTTTTTCTTTATATTGGTGGTCCATTTTTCGGATCTAACAACTCTCCCGAGTCATTGACAAGAGCAATGAAGCCTTTCCCAATGTTAAACCATACATCAATATCGGTTTTAAGAAAGCACTCCATCTGCCTCTTGC
This sequence comes from Wurfbainia villosa, assembly GCA_025175895.1. Classification (NCBI taxonomy): domain Eukaryota; kingdom Viridiplantae; phylum Streptophyta; class Magnoliopsida; order Zingiberales; family Zingiberaceae; genus Wurfbainia; species Wurfbainia villosa. The sequence goes on from CM046005.1 coordinate 8,072,381, forward strand.
AATCGGTTAAAGAGAGGGTGAAGGAACAAAACCCTCTAAATGCGATATTTTTGAATTTTTCAAGAATTTACAAAATATTTTATTATTAAAAAATATTCCTAGAGTTACAAAAATGGAGTGAGGTTATACTAGTACAAAAATGAAATTTATAATTAAACAAGTTTGACAAGTATATGAAAAATTAATCTAAAAATTAAGATTAATGCAGAGGTAAATGTAAAGAAAATTTTATGCTTACTTTGGTAGTTTCACCAAAATCAAACTGTCCCTACTCAGATACCAATTATAGGATCGAGATTTCCAAGAGAGGGGGTGAATCTCAGAGTTATAAAATTTTCTTTTGCTTTTAGAAATTTAGAGGTATTGCAGCGGAATAAAATAAAGTAAATGAATACAATTATTTTTACTTGGTTCACAACCCGAGCTGGATTGCTACTCCAAGGCTCGTAGCCCTCTGAGAGCTACCTCGATGGACAATCCACTAAAAAGTCCTCTAATTTGAAACTCTCGAACTCGGAGGGTATTCGCTTTTTATAAATACTAAGGGTAAGGTAACAAGCTATCTTCCCTTTAGAAATATAAGCACACAAGTGAAATGGAAATTACAAGAATTTAAAGCTTACACCGACACTTGAAATGTTGCTCGAAGAATCTTGAAGAGTAGTGTTGGTGTGTTGGTGTGTTGAGACTTGTTGCATAAGACAAATGAAGGCGACAACAATTTGACATATTAGCTATAAAATAACAAAAATAAATTTCCTATAAAATAATATCTCTATTATTCTTTAAATAGAGATCTTATTATTTGGTAAATTAAATTAGCGATGAATGGTTAAGAATTAATTTAAACCTAACCTAGGTTTAAATCTTATGGGTTTAATTGAAGGATCTTGGGTTAGATGAATCTAGGTTTAATTTAACGAGAGATGGCAATTTCCTTTTGTGAGATTTCCGCTTCATACTCATCTTCTTCTCGGGCCTCGCTTTTGACAAAGTTGTCTCCATGGAATCCTCAAAGACCATCGCTTAATGCTTCTGAAGCCGGACTGCCCCAATACTACATTTAGCAATACGTAACCGAACGAAGCACAGCCCTTCTTCTCGCTCGTCGGCCACCGCGGACCCTCCGACTGACGCGATCGCTATCGCTCAGATCGTTGTCGACGCTCTTCTACGGTGGTGGCTTGGCAGTGAGCAGATCCAATGCTGCTCAGATCTGCCTTTCCTTTCTTTCCACTTGCCTCCGTTGAACTCAACGACAAGCAGGCAGCACCAGCCGATCGAGCCATCGCGCGATGCTTTTCTTTGGCTATCAATCGCCTTCAACCAGCTTCTCCACTGTCAGGTGTTCTTTCGATTCTAGTCGCGAGTCCAGCCACAACGTAGAGCCATCATCTCGCCGACCCGTTTCTCCTCCATTCCTTTCTACTACTGTGATTTTTCTTCGATGGCTTCTGTAGATGAGCTCATCTCGATGGCATTGTTAACGCGATTGAGAGTTGCTGCAACATGCCTTTTCCTTAGCAGCTGTTCTTCACTTTGGTAATCTCTTAGCCCTTGTTCTGTTCTTGAATTATGGATGCAAGGAGTAGGTTCATGAAGGTTTGAAATGGGTGTTAGGCAATGTGAGCAAGGTTTGTTTTCCTGCTCAAAATGATTGGAACAAATCTGATATCTTAAATGTGATTGAAGGGGGGCTAAGTGATTGAAGTTAAGCTGACAGGTTTTCTTCCTACCGTAGCATGCAAGAGAATGGAGGTAAGTGTTGTTTATCTTCTACTGGTTGAATTGAGTGGGAAGGGGGTAGATCAACAGAAGTCTTATGCTATTTCAGTTGTAGGTACTAATTGCATTGGAGTTGAGATTAAACTTGACCACAATTCCATTGATTGGTGTTGATCGGAGTTTCTTTTGTATCAAGGAGTCAGTTGTGGCTGATTCAAACAGTGAGGTAAGTGAACCTTGAGCTAATATTTTGGTGATGAAAAAATACAAGGATGGATGTGAAGGGTTGATTAGGTTAATTGGATAACTAAATCAACCTTATGGTTTGAGATACGAAGTCGATGTGGGGTTTAATTCGATTATGCGATGTATGATAGAACTAAATTGCATTCTTTATGTTGATTTCAGGACCTTGATTCATGATAGGTTCATGGATGTGAAGATTATCGACATAGTATACATAACAGGTGAGTAATTTTCTACCCTGGTCAGGTAGTTGTTGTTGCATGCAGATTTAGATATATGATCATATTACCTTGACTCCACTCTTATTTATTCTTGTGCTTGATACTTTGTCTTTGGCCTTATATGCTCTGTTGCTGTTATCACATTTTCCCTCATCATGATTAGGAGTTATGGATGTGATGTAAGTAAACATATAAATGCTTAGTTATGCGTAAATAGTGGGGTATAGATGATGACCTGATGTGTAAATTGGGTAAAAGGGCATCCGTAGGTAAGTAAGGTCCTGAACATAGGATTGATTCCAATACCCTTATGTTGCATATTTACTACCGATCATGTGCTGTGTAAATGGTCAGGTGAATTGTGAATAGTGTGTCACTACGGATCGATGGTCCTAGCTTATTATGATCAGTTGAGTATGACTCTCTACAGGATAGAGAATGCATTGATCAGATTGGTATGACTCTCTACAGGATAGAGAGTGTTATGATCAGTTGAGTATGACTTTCTGTAGGATAGAGAGTACGTTGATCAGATTGGTATGACTCTCTGTAGAATAGAGAGTCTGTGGTGGATGTCTGAATATGTGACTATACATTCATGTCATTTACATGCATGCTGGCGACATGGTCTCCCTTGTGGTTGAGAGAGTCGTTAGTCATCCTGCCTCCATGGTTACCCATAGGAGGAGTAATTGGTGTGAGGGAAGAGCATTTGTTGTGTCGCACTCTACCACTATAGACGGTGGTAGTTGGATTTGCGTGTCGTTGTCCTGTGTGTATGACACTCGACCACTCAGGGGTAGTGACTGTCGGAGTGGCCAACAGCAGGGACCCCCGTCGGATAGCTTGCTCTTTACGCTTATATGCTACTTGATCATACTGCCCACTCGGCCACTCGAGAGTAGTGGTTGGTGTTGAGTTGGGGCAATTGTCATGTCGAGCCACCGAGGCAACACTGAGGTCGTGGTAGCTTTAGGGTGAGTCGGCATGACCATGCATGCTGCATTGTCGTGTCTTATGGCGTCTTGCATATTGTCATATATATACATATATGCATGTATATATATATATATGGATGATTGTGATTAGTATATATATATATATATATATATATATGCAGTCTATATGTATGTTTACTATGATGTTGCATTTGTTTGTATTATGCTTGCTGTATTTGTTTATACATATTCATATATGCTATTGCATTTTCTATATAGTTGGGTGTCGGATACCTGTATACTTATTGGTCGGTCTCTCTGATACCTTCGATCTCTATCATGATATAGTGTGAGTTAGTATTACTCTTCATATTATATATTGTGAATATATGCTCAGGTTGGATGAGTGTAGAGTAGCTGATTGTCAAGTATATCAACATCTTTTATTGTTCAGATTGTTTAGAGGTATTCATGTATGTATATTTATTATGCTGATGTATGTCTGACGTACCTGTAGATTATACTGTTGAATTATATGTGATATTTGATATATATACATGTTCTCTCATATTACCGTTGAGTTATACTCACCACCACAGACCCTGGGTTTTTCTGTCGCCCAGGTAACAGGTAGAAGTCTTCGTGACGACTTGGAGTATCGCTGGCTGACATCGTCTCATCTCAACTCCGAGGGTCCGAGCTTTTGGGTTTATCGTAGGTGTTTCATTATGGATTTGGTTTTATATGATGATTTGTAGTGTTGGACACTACTGTTGTTGTACCGTTCCTTCTGATTTTGTTATGACATTTTCTTAATTTGGTGTTAGTCATACCGGTATGCATGGTATGTGGTTTGTATTGTAGTTGTGTTAGTTTCGCTATGCTTTGTTATGTTGTTATGTTTACGTTTGTATATGTTATTGTTATTGTGGCCCAAGGGCCTTGTATAAACAGGATATGTTATCACATACAGGGGAGATGCTATCCGTTTGATTTTCGGTTCGGCATACTCTCGGGGCGTGACAACTTTATTGGTATCAGAGCCCTAGGTTCTGCGTTGTCATACAATGTTATTTTTGTGTCGAGTCTTGGATTCTCGGGAGTCGATTTGTTTCAGTTTTGGTTTTCTGAGATGAGATTGACAGCGACCTGAGCTCCAAACAGCTCGAGGTAAGAATTCCTGATAACTTATAGCCTAGTTAGATACTTATCTAAACTTGTTCAACAGGTGTATACAATCAGAGTTATGACACCTGTACAGACTTGTAGTAGGGGTCGTCCACCATAGCGACCAGCCGGAGTTGCCTTTAGGGTTTATACCCTCGGTTTTGTTGGCTATGTATTTAATGTTTAAACAGGGAATAACATGTAGTGTGTTGGTTATTATTCGTAACCGTGATATGAGTTGATCACGAAAATGACCTATTGAGTCTGTGAGTCTTGAACCTGTGTCGAAAAGGTGATTTACCTGTGAGAGCTGACTTATATCGAGTCAGAAAACAGGGGTCAAGTCATCACATTTCTTATGGAAATCAAAGACTACAGCCTTAGGGATTTTCACTAATGGTGCTAGTCAGATCATTACCCATGGGGTAATGGACTAGGTGTGTATACTATTATTGCTACAGCAAGCGGAGGGTTAGTATAAGGTGTTTCATAGGGATTTTGATCCCTGAGTTGTTCGTACTGGGTTCTATAACTTTGAAGGTACTTTTGAGTACTTAACTCGTGTTATACAGAGAAAGTAGAGTTATTTGCATACCATTATCAGGATCAAGCCGGTATTTGGTGGTAAATGCAGAAAATAATCTTCGGGGAATAATATATCACTTGATCATGATTTAGTGATGTTGAGAGAGAGTATTTCCCCGCGTCACTTTCTGTGACACATTATAGGGAATTCTTGAGCTTTAAGTAGGGTGATCGTCGGTAATGGAAATACCATGCAGAGTCATTAGACTTACAGAGTTTACGCTCACCTAATAGCTCAAGAATGTGAATGGATGTTTTAAGCCACCCACGGTTGTTGGCTTACTTTTGGATTAAGATGACTGGATCTTCTATCAGATCCTACCGGAAGACATTGGATTGAGTCATGAGTTTAGAAATGACTTCGTACAAGTGTTTAGGAGATGAAGATCAATAAGCAGACATTGCAAGTCAGATGTTGGAATGAGAAGCCTCCGAATGTTGGACAAAAGAAGCAAGATCGGAGTCATAGGTCACGAGCTACTAGTGGAGAGTTTTTTTTATCATAGAAGACCCACCGCAGATCATCAGAACTGTCTAATGTTATCAGCGAAATCAGAATAAAGACTCCGGAGGGATTATGTGCGTGCAGTGTAGATCACGAAGTCACGCCAAGTCGGATTATCCATTGGATCAGATCATTTGTTGCTATTGTAAGCAACCAGTACAATTGAGGAGGTGTATTTTAAAGACTCAGTTGAAGACTATCAATGGTGTTCCGGGAGGATGATGCATCATCTCAACAGCAGAGATCAGCACAGAAGATTGGGTTATCTCATCAGCAGCGACCTACTACCTCAGGCGTGGTTGGGGTCCCTTGATACTTCTTTCAGGGGAAGTGATTTACTCAGCAGTATCAGCAGAAGAAATCTTAGAAGACTCACGCAGACAACAACAACAGTTATCCCCCAAACGTGAATTGGCTTTGTAAAGAGGAGAGAGTATACGACGATGGTCGTATCTATTCTATATTCTATAGTTTCAGCTCATAGGATTAAGTGATGGGATCAGACGATCCAGAAAAAAAAATCCTCGGGTCATTCATCGTAGAAATGCGACCGCTTTGTCGTGAACTGTTGGATCTGATTTTGTTCTCTTCGGGGAAAAACTGAGACCTGCGTGGGGCCTTTGGATCGGATCGATAGATAATTGATCATTCAGGGTATTACTTTAGTTTACCCTCTGGGTTAATATGTTGGTGCAGGGGCACCAGATAATCGAACATGTATTTTGATTATGGCAAAGATACAAAGTTAAGTTTACATCGTTGTCTCATGAGCTAAATCAAGTGTGCAGAAAGGCTAAGCTAAGTCGAAGGTCAGCGACACCCAGAGGGAGCTGTGGTGGTCGGGCAACACCGAGGGAACTTCGTGGGCGTCGAAGAACCTAGGTGGAAGAACCAAACATTAATCAAGATTATTCCCAAGTGCTCCTACAACGCCAAAGCTCTAACACCGTCATAACGCCGACGCGATGCCAAGATTCCATTTTCTTCGTCGGCAATAGCAGCAAGTAATATCTTTTATATTATTTGTTTTAATCGCAACAAGGTGAGGTAGGCTTGTTGCCTCATCCTCGTACTTCCGATTTTGTGATCGTTATCTCCTACCTCTAATGAGGAGATCTTATAGTGCTTTGCCCTCCGTACGTGGTCTAGGACCGTTAGGGCCTTGGATTAGCAACCGTTGGGTTGTGAACCAAGTAAAAATAAACTTGTCTCTTTATTGTTCCACTGTGCTTGCTCGTATATCGAACGAACGAAACGAAAAATTTTACGCTCATTATTTACCCCCCCCCCTCTAGCGACGCTTCTCGATCCAACAATTGGTATCAGAGCGGGGGCGCTAAGATTTGGTGAAACCACCAATCTAGAACTTTTTGGTTTTCTTTTCATATTTTTTGATTCGTGTTTTTTTAGGTTTTTTTCCCGCACTACTAATCCAAGACGAAGTCTTGGTACTTTTCTTTTTGTTGTGTGTTTGTAAGTATTCTCTTTTGGAGTAGTCGACGGTAAAACGACCATAACTTTTCGCACAAGTGGACTCACGAAATGATCTACCTACCAAATCGAAGCTCTCTGAGAGATATACAATTCTTACCAGGGTTTACCCTTGTAACAAGCTATTTCCTTCTCAAAAACTAACGTCTAGTACCCTTTCGGGGACATCGAAGGTCGTAAGTTTTTAATTTTTGTTAGTTTCTTATTCTTCTTATCTATTTCTGTTTATTTCTTATTATTTCCCGCATTACTAATCCAAGACCAAGTCTTGGAATCTTTTTTGTGTTTTTTTATTATTTTGTGTGCAAGGTTTTCCTTCCAAATGGCCCACCCGACCTCCGTTTTTTAACGGAGATGATTTCCGTTATTGGAAAGGTCGGATGGAGTGTTTTCTAAAAATACAAGTCGAGACTTGGATAATCATCTAGATCGGCTTTGGTCTACCCACCAATGATCGAGGTGAGCCCTTGGACTTCGACAAGTGGACCAATGCAACCAAGAAGCAAATCGAAGCCGATGCAAAGGCGACCCAAATGTTGCAGTGCGGTCTATCCAAAGAGGAGCTCAACCGCATCGGACCCTTCATCAGCGCAAAGGACCTATGGAACAAATTAATAGAGCTACACGATGGAACAGCCGATGTTAAGGTATGTAAAAGGGATTTATTTTTAAATAAACTATATAATCTAAAGATGCAGGATCGCGAGACCGCCACCCAACTACATGCGCGGATCCAAGACATCATCAACGGTCTTCACTCGATCGGGCAAGCCATAGAGAATTGGGACCTTATAAGGTATTGCCTTATTTGTAGGTTCGAAGAAGAAGGCCGCAAACAAACCACCCCCCAAGGAAGAGGACGAATCCGAATCCGAATCCGAAGAGGAGGCCGCAATAGTCAACATTGTGCAGAGAATAGTTCGACAAGAAAGAAGGCAATTGAAGAACGAGAATAAAGAGCAATTCAAGTCAAGGAGTCAGCCAAAGCAAAAGGGAGCAAGGAAAGCCTTCCATGCAACTTGGGACAACAGAGAAGACATAGCTTACATGGCAAGACCGGAGGAGTCCGAGTCAGAATCCGAAGTCGAGTCCAACTACAACTCTGACTCCGACCCCAAAGACTACTTCGAGAGGAAACTCAAAGCTAGACCAAAAGGGAAAGTCAAGGTTAGCCGCTCTTTAATTAGTACACTTTACCTTACAATTAAAATACTTACTAGGAAATTAACTAAGTCCGAGTCTAGGGTTGAGTCGTTACTTGAGGAGGTTGAAACCCTCAAGCAAGAGGCTACTCTAACCTCTTCGACTAGTCAAGTTCAAGAGGGAAACTCAGCCCAAGTTGAAAAACTTGAGGAGGAGAATTCTCTCTTGAAAGACCGAGTTTAAGAGGTCGAGGCTAGGTTGGAAATGTTCATGTTGGGATATAAGAATCTTAACCGACTACTTGGAACCCAAAGAGTCGTGTACAACAAAGTCAGACTCGGATTTAAGTCAACGACTACGAATAGATCTTACATGTCTATTGTGAATCGTAGTCATCAAAGAGTCCAAGCATGGGTCCCAAAGGTTTTATTGAACTCACATATAAGGACTAATAAGTTTTGGATTCCTCAGGATCAAGTTCATTATTTGAATAGACCATATTGGTTCAATGGTCCAGGGGGAGCCAATACTAAAATAGTATACTCGCTTACTTAGCAAAACCATTGCATATTTTATTTTAATTTTTATAATGGCTAGATAGGGAAAATAGTTAGTCAACTCTTGACAACATAGTATCAGGACGTGGTGAGATGATAGTACATTAGGGACATAAAGTCTCATGTATTCAAGCTAGATAAGGCATATCTAGCTTGGTGCACTTGACCGAGTGGAACTAGCTGAAGCTTCCTCGTCGTATCCTAAACTAGTTAGACCAGGAAGTAACCCTAAGTGACTTAAGTGATATTTTTTTAAATTTGGCTTTGTCTAAGGAAATAGTCGTTGTTCCGATCAAAGAAGGCTCTTGTGCCTCGCCACGACCTGGAAGTCAATTTCTCGAAAAGTTACTTAACGATCTAAAGGTTAAATCCAAATTTAACCAAGATTGATTATCTTTAATCAATCTCAAATCATCTCACAAAATATATAAGGTGAACAAATTCTAAGACACATAGAATGGGTGAGATGTTAAGGATAATTGAAATATACTTAAAATAACCTTTTCAAAATACTACTTATTATCTCAACTATTGTACTTAACGACTATTTACAACTCTTTAGGCCAAAGTTTAGCACCCCCTACATCTCTTATACTTCATATATTTGACTAAAGGGGAGAGCAAACTAACCCTAAGGGTTATATTATAAACCTTTAGATTATTGGTGCAGAGGGACACACCTAGAACCAATCTATCTAACTACTGTTAGATGCATGCTTGGACTCATAGTTGATTTATCTCGATGCATGCATATACAATATTGTTTTTAAACCCCTATTTTATACAAAAACCCCAACATTTTTTTTTATTTATGTCAAAAGGGGGAGAAGAGCGAAAGTTAAGGGGGATTAACACAAAATTTAATTTTGAAAATTAAAATATCTCTTTCAAAACTCACCTAGGGTTAAGGAAGTTTTGGTTAAGGGGGGAGGGAGTTTTGGTTGAGGGGGAGTTTTTGGAAATGACATTCATCATTTACTATACTTGTTTTATGCTTTAATTTCCCTTAACTTTGTGTTGGTTTGCCATAGATCAAAAAGGGAAAGATTGTTGGTGCAGGAGCACCAGATAATCGAACCTGTGTTTTGATTATGGCAAAGACACAAAGTTAAGTTTACATCGTTGTCTCACGAGCTAAATCAAGTGTGCAGAAAGGCTAAGCTAAGCCGAAGGTCAGTGACACCCAGAGGGAGCTGTGGTGGTCGGGCAACACCGAGGGAACTTCGTGGGCGTCGAAGAACCTAGGTGGAAGACCGGAAGAAAAGCGATAAATCTTAAAGGACCATAGGTAAGCTCGTGTGAGTGAGAGATGGTAAGGGCATGTCCTCTATACGGGGATGACCATAGGCGGCGATCCGACTAAGACTTCCTGTGGAAGGTCTAGGTCGAGATCGGACGGTAAGAAACCGTCACATTTACCATTTTTCGTGCTAACCTCTTATTGCAGGGAAGTGACCAGGCTGGCAGTTGACTGTTGACAATTGGGTAGTCGACTGATGTTCATCAGTTGACTGATGGAAGGCATCAGTCAATTGATGGCGATGAATCAGCCTTTTGCACTAGGTCAAAACGGATAACATTTGACGCGGCCACTTCGCGATAAAATTTGGTACCACCTTGTGATCTATTCCAAAAGATGAAGAGACTTATTCCAAGGCCAAACTCTGTAAAAGGAGAGGAGGATTCCAACCCAAACATTAATCAAGATTATTCTCAAGTGCTCCTACAATGCCAAAGCTCCAACACCGTCATAACGCCGATGCGACGCCAAGCTTCCATCTTCTTCGTCGACAACAACAGTAAGTAATATCTTTTGTATTCTTTGTTTTAATCGTAACAAGGTGAGGTAGGCTTGTTGCCTCATCCTCGTACTTCCAATTTTGTGATCGTTATCTCCTACCTCCAACGAGGAGGAGATCTTATAGTGCTTTGCCCTCCGTACGCGGTCTAGGACCGTTAGGGCCTTGGAGTAGCAACCGCTGGATTGTGAACCAAGTAAAAATAAACTTGTCTCTTTATTTTTCCACTGTGCTTGCTCGTATATCGAACGAACGAAATGAAAAATTTTACGCTCGCTATTCACCCCCTCTAGCGACGCTTCTCGATCCAACATAATATATTGGGAGATACTTGTAGTTACAAGTATCTTTGTCGAGAACATTCTTAGTTTGGATTAGAAGGATTCCTATACATAGACTTGTGGGTCGGTGGTATCTCTACTATCATGTGAGATGTTGACCAACAATTAAGAAGTCAAGGGATGCACTTAGACTTTAATAGACATACTTTTACTGTAGACATATCCTTACGGATGGTCAAATTGTTGAGATTATGGTATGATTATGTCTCTCAAATGTGCGTATAATCCGAGAGCATTCGAATGTAGTTTCGGATGAACTCCTAGGCTTGTCGCTGCATAGGCAAGTGGAGTAGGCGATCGAAATGATTATGGAAATAGTTCTGATATCGAAGATCCCATACTGGGTGATAATTTGATTGATATAAGTGTTACTAAACACTATGAAAATTGGAAGAATGTAAATTGCGATTACAGGAGGTGTTAGATGGGATATTTATTTGTCCCAATATTTTTCTTGAGAAGATTCGGAACTCTTTGTTAGAAGAGAGACGAACCTTTGAGATTATGCATCGATTATCGATGATGGAATGTGATAGTTGTTGAAAGTGAATATCCTTCATTATAGATAGATGATCTGTTTAGATCAGCTAAGGATACCTGTGTATACTCTAGGGTTGGTTTACGACTGGGGTGTTGATATTATAGTGACATGATGTCATACAATTATCATTGTCGTTATGATCATTGATATATCATCAGTGTAGAGTAAAGAGGATGCAGATGTGTAAAGATGACAATTTCATACTTGGTATGAATTTTATGAGTTTTGATTAAGTTGTTAGACTATTTAACGATTTAGTCGCCCCTAGATTTGAGAATCGTGTATTCTGGACACGATTGGATCAGGTTGTGGTTGTTGGAGTTGTGTAACTTGGCCACTGTTGATGGTGGTAGTTGGAGTTGCGCACTCGACCACCGTAGATGGTGGTTTCCTTGTATGATTTGGTTAATACTATAGATGTGGATTAGAATGTTTTGAGCATTACTATACTACAGATTTGTTTGACCAAGATGGTGATGGAATTCACTAGGTCGGAAGCTGGTGAGCATTACTAGACGGTGGTTAACTTTTGCACGAGTATCAGTTAATCCTTCCGGGGTGGATGGAAGGATATTGTACGCAGATACATCGTTTCAGGGATCAGAGTGATCCCGATGCAGTAGAATGAGGCATATCTCAAGATAACGACAGTTGAGGAACTGCGAGGCAAGCTGTCATATACATGACGTGGACTTAGTGGATGTTATCCTGATTTGTGGATGTATGGAGTAGGAATGCTCATGGGATTTTAGGCTAGCTACTGAGTAGTTGCTATAGAGTGGATTTTGGACGGTAGATGGACTTCTCTTATGAGAAGATAATTCCCCGCCTCTGATAAGGATAGTGGGTTTCGGAGTTGCATTGTTTAAGGAAGAGTTACTACAGGAAGCACATCATTCGAGATTTGCTATACATTCTAGTGGTACTCAGATGTACCGAGATTTGAAATGTTTATACTGGTAGGAACGGTATTAAGAGAGATATTACAGACTTCATTGCTCGATGTTTAGTATGCCAGCAGGTGAAGGCTAAACATCAGAAACCTACTAGATTGCTCCAGGAAATTCCGATTCTGGAATGGAAGTCGGAGCATATCACTATTGATTTCGTTACGGGATTGCCTAGAACGCGTAAAAGACATGATGTGATTTGGGTGATCGTGGACCGTCTAACTTTCTGCCTATTCATGGGCTGGATCCGTTGGATTGTCTGGTAGAGTTGTACTGTCGAGAGATTATCAAGTTGCATGGCGTACCTTTGAGTATTATATCTGATATAGATCAGCGATTTATCTCGCGATTTTGGTAGAGTCTGCAACAGACCATGGGCATAGAGCTTTGACTCAGTACAATGTTCATCCACAAACAGGTGGATAGTCTGCGCGTAACATTCAGACTCTGGAGGATGTATTAAGATCTTGTGTCGTGGATTATTGAGGTAGTTGGGAGGATCACATTCCTTTAGTGGAATTTGAGTATAAGAACAGTTATCACTCCTCCATTCAGATAGCCCCTTCCGAGGCCTTATACGGCAGACCCTGTAAATCTCCTGTGTTGTGGGAGGAGGTTGGGGAGCGACAGCTGCTGGGACCACAGAGTATCTAGCATGATTCAGAGTTGGTGCAAGTCATCAGATGACAGTTATCCGAGGCACACGATCGGTAGAAGAGTTACGTAGACCAGAGGCGAAGGCCTTTGGAATTCTCAGTAGGGGATCATGTGTTCCTACGAGTTTCACCCACAAAAGGGGTGAAAAGATTTGGGTTGAAAGGAAAATTAGCTCCACGCTATATTGGTCCATTTGAGATATTAGAGCGAATTGGGGGTGTAGCTTACCGATTGGCTTTACCTCCGACACTTATGGGCGTTCACAATGTATTTCATGTTGCTATACTGAGGAAATACGTGCCGCATTCAGATCGTGTTCTGAAGGAGGTTCTGATTCCACTTCAGCCTAATGTGACCTACAAGGAGATTCCAGTGCAAATTCTTGGTCGCAAGAAGTGACAGCTGCGGAATGAGACCATCCGACTTGTAAAGGTTGGATGACAGCATCATACTGAAGAGGAGGCTACATGGGAGCTAGAAGATACTCTTCGAGCTCGATACCCTCATTTGTTCAATTGAGATATGTATGTGTTCATTTCGTAAACCTGCTTGAATTTAATTTTTGTATATTAGTGTTGGTGCAATCGACCCAGGTCACGATTGACCAGACTCGAGTTTGACTCGAGTGATGTTTTGATGTTTGACAAAGGGATTTGACCAAGTGGTTTGACATTGATATTTGACATTAATGTCGGTTAATATGTTGGGGAGATTGTTGGAGCAATCGACCCGGGTCATGTTTGACCGGACTTGAGTTTGACTCGAGGAAGACCTTAATGGTTGACTAGGGTTGACCATGTGATTTTGGAAAGTCCAAGCATGGGTCTTGGCAAGGTAAAGTCCAAGTCATGGGTACTTGGCATGGAAAGTCCAAGTGGGACACTTGGCAATTGGGAAGGTCCAAGTCTTGGGTACTTGGCATGGAAAGTCCAAGTGGGACACTTGGCAATTGGGAAGGTCCAAGTCTTGTGTACTTGGCATGGAAAGTCTAAGCATGGGTCTTGGCAAGGTAAAGTCCAAGTCATGGGTACTTGGCATGGAAAGTCCAAGTGGGACACTTGGCAATTGGGAAGGTCCAAGTCTTGTGTACTTGGCATGAGAAGTCCAAGCATGAGTCTTGGCAAATGAGAAGTCCAAGCATGGGTCTTGGCAAATGGAAAGTCCAAGCATGGGTCTTGGCATGGAAAGTCCAACATGAGTTGGCAAAGGAAAGTCCAAGCTTGAGTCTTGGCATTTGGAAGTCCAAGGGGATTGATATTGGCAGCGTAAAGTCCAAGCGGAGTCTTGGCGGCGTAAGTCCAATGTGCCTTGGCGGTGTAGACACCGTTAGCATGACATAGCCGAGGGAAGCACCTTGAGGCTAGCGCGATGGATGAACAAGTCATGGATGATTTGGAGGGATCCGAGAGGCGTAAGGCTAATGGAGGTGGCTAGAAGGCTTAGGTCTAGGCTAAGGGTGGTCTAGCAAGTATGGGGGCACCATACTTGGGTTAAAACCTCATGTTTGAGGTTGGCAGTCGACTGGCAATATGGCCGGTTCGACTGCCGTGAGTCGACTTGAGTTCGACTGCCAATTTAGAGTTGGAATTGCTCTGGCGATGATGCTCATTGGAGCAATGATCGATGACTACGGCATGATCGGCGCAGGGTCGGCAGCCGATCGCTAGTTCTGTCGAGCACAACGCCGTAGCCGACCGGCCTGTTGGCGCAACGTGGATTGAGTCGTTGTCTCACAGCTATAGTGCTGGCAGTCGACTGGAGACTTATGGCAGTCGACTGCTAGGCGGAAATCCAGCCCGATGGAGGATAAAAGCAGCTGTTCGTGGAAGGCTCAAGCATCAGTTCTTTGGGAGCTTACTTGAGGCGATTTGAAGGCGATTTGCAGGTGCATTTCAGGGCCCTTCAACCTCATCCAAGCAACTAACAAGCAAAGCGCTCAAACCCTAGTTTGTAAAGTGTTCTTTACATTTGCTTGTATTTTTGTGTATTACTTGTTGTAATCCATTGTACGAGGTTTCTCCACCTCCGACTTGTTGTCGAGAAGGAACTTTATTGCTTAGTGGTGTTTGTGGCATCGCTAGGGTTCGTACGAACCCAATCCGTGGAGTAGGAACCGTTACGGTTCCGAACCACGTTATATCCTCGTGTTGTGCTTGCGTTCGTGATTGTATTTTTTCGTTATTGCTTTTATTATTTCTATTCCGCTGCGCATAACGAGATTTGTAGAGACGATCGCGAACGATTTCCATCTACGTACGGGCAACGCGCTATTCACCCCCCCCCCTCCCCCTCTAGCGGCCTCAAATCTCCTACAATTGGTATCAGAGCCCGGGGCTCTTCTACGGACTAACCGCCGGGAGCTAGGACAAAGAAGCTAGAGGGTGTAGATGGAAGAACAATTGGGATGGAACATTAACACACCGATCCCTTACTCCTTCTATGGACAAGAAGGGTTTAAGCAATGGAAGTCAAGAATTGAAGACTTTCTAATGATGAGGGACTTCGAAGAATGGTCTATCTTGATGGAGGGTTTTAGCTATCCAATAGGACCAAAGGGAGGATTCCTCAAGAAGAAGAAGTGGAGTGAAGATCAACCCCAAGCCTTCGAGAAAAACATGAAGGTAGTAAAATTTATTCTTGATTTGGTCCCTAATGAGATTATGTGTATGGTAGGGGACTATATGGATGCTAAGGAGTTGTGGAGCCAAGTGGCAAAGCTCCATGAAAACTCATCATTGGTCCAAGAAGAAGAAGAAGAAGAAGAAGAGTGTTCATCCTCTCAAGCTCAAAAAGAAGCAAGTACATCTTCATCCAAAGAGCTTGAGGATTCGGAGGTTGATAGGGAATCAACATCTGGATCGGAAGAGGTGGAGGAAGTGGAAGAAGCATCCACTTCTAGGATTGAGGAGGAGATTAGAGTTTCCTCAACACCAGAGCATCAAGAAGAAGCTTCTACATCCGGTCAAGATGAAGAAGTGTCAATTTCGAACTCCACCACTAACCTAGGTAACTCAAACACTCTAATTTCAAATAAAAATAATATTATGTGTTTTGAGTGTAGGGAATTTAGGCACTATAAGAGCAAATGCCCAAAGAAGATTAGGAAAGCTCCACCGGTACCAAAAGTCAAGGATGCCGGTTCCCCAACACTTAAAGGCAAGGAGCACATCATATGCTTCAAGTGCAATTCAAAGGGGCATTATCGGAGTCAATGCCCTAGGGGGAAGAAGAAGGGGCAAGGAGGAACATCACAAGTAGGGGGAGCTTCTATAGCTAACCCTAAGGTATATTTTAATAATGCACCTTCCAGATTTAAAAGTCAAAAGCATGCTAGGAATTTTAATTCCCTTGCAATTCATAAGGAGCATGCTAGAAGTAAGGAATTTTGCTTAGGTGCTAAAAATATTTACCTTAGGAGTAAGGAGAAATTTGGGACTAATGTCCCTAAAAATATTTTACCTAAGGAATCAATTAGGAAAATAGGAGAACATCTAGGTCTAAACCCTAAATGGACTAGGCATATGCCTAGAAAGTCCCATGTCCAAGAATTTAATCAAAAATCAATTGGGCAATTAGAATTAGAAAACCAAGCCTTGAGGTCAAGACTTGAGAAACTAGAAAAGACTCTTAGGAATATACAAAACCAATTTAAAGGGTCTAATGGTCAAAGTCAAAGGTCCAAAAGTAAAAGTCAACACCAAGGACCTAAGAGTCAAAAGTCAACCAAAGGCAAGCAAGGTTTGGGTCACAAACCTAAGCCTAAGGTAGCTTACCATAGTGTTTCATTTGATTATGGGACACAAACTAGGTCTAGGAAGACCAAGGTCAATAGGGAAGTCATCCCTAGAGTTGACCAAAGGGTGTGCCTAGTGGCTAGGGTTTCTAGGAAACCTAGGGTGGCCACTAAGAAGGTTGCAAGGGGAGTTACCCCTAAAGTCAACCTAGGTAAGACCCAAATGACCAAGGCTAACAAGCCTAGGAGGGTTATTAGGAAGGTATTTAGGGAGGTTATCCCTAAGAAATACCTAATTAATCCTAGGAGCTCAAATCGGTTTTGGGTTCCTAAGAGCGTGATTGATTCATGCTAGGTGGGTTTAGGATGTGCCAACCTTGAGTGGATGGGTAGCTAACTCAACCATGATAAAGGTGGAATTTTAGGTTATTTTTAAGGTTATGGATACCTTGGAAATAGGGTTGAATTATAATCCTAAAAGATTTTAGGATGTGCCAATATTAGTTATGAAGTTTGATAAAATGATCAAATTGGCACAATTAGGGTTTAGAGTGTTAGTGTGCCATTTTGGGTCTTTGACACACTAAGGAGATTAATGACAATATGGCAAAATATATCTAACTATATCAAATGACAATTAATATTAAAATTTAGGTATTACTATACCTATATATTTTATATGTCATGCTTTGATTGTCATATGTCATGTCATGACATCATGCCTAGTTCTATGATTTTATATGTCATGATTCATGTTTTGGATTAAGATTTTAAATGTCATGTGTTTTTAGATTTCATCTTATGCCATGACATCATGATTATGAGTATATGCTTATTTATAACATTTCTAATGCCATAATCATTCATGCATTTAAGACAATTTGGTTGAAATTGAATTAAGGACTATGGCATGACTTGAAGTCCCATTTATAAGGGAATCAAGTAGGGTTGTGTTAGAGAATGCATGAAACCCTAGATTAGGATGAACAAAACCCACATCTCACATCCAATTGACATGTATGTGTATTTATACACCCTAGATACACGTGAGATGCTATGATATGAGTTAGGTTCAAGGTGCATAGTTTTTACATCTAGATGAAATAAAACTCATCTAATTTTAATTTGTGGATCATTGGGAGAGCATGTGTACAAGTCATGTACATAGAGCCCAAGGAATATGATCCAAAATAAAGTTTTGAAAACATTTTAAAATCATTTTGAAAAACCTTGGTGAAATCTATCTTTTGATAGCAATCACCATTGATGGAGTTGATACAAAATAGGGCCAAAACATTGAAAATTTCAATGGTTTTGAGTTTTATATCAAACTCACTATTTTATAGGTAAAATAATTTTCAAATATTTTTCACCCATTGTGTGTGCCATAAGTATTATACGTATGAATTTTCACGATTTTTCGAATTACGTATAATTATTTATGAATTTCCAAAATTCATTTCTGATAGCTGAAAATCGAGATTTTGATTCTCGATCAGCCTGATCGTGTGTCGATCCAATTAACAAGGTTTGTTTAGCCCGTGTTCATCTATGGAAAAGGTTCCTAATCACTCCTAACCCTAGGATATGCTTTAGGAAGCATTATAAAGGGTGAAAATCCATTGGATATGGATTAGGAGCTGTGTTAGGTCAAAGTATCAAATTTAGGGTGAGTGAAAGTTCTATGTTGAACTTAGAACCTTAATTTTGATGGTTTAGAGTTCCTATTGGCTTAGGGGCTTCCCAAGGACATTGTTGGTGCAATGGTCAAGGGGGAGCAAGCCTTTAGGGGGAGGTATCCATCTTGGGATGATGGATGTGTTTTTCTCCTTGAAGAGGAGAAGTTATTGGGAAAATTGATGGGTTTTTGATACCCAATTTGGAAATTGGGAGAGAGTATAGGATTGTCTCTCTTGAGTGATATGTGAATTATCACTAGGAAGATGGTAGGCATCCTAGGTATTTATTTTTGGATCAAGGGGGAGATTGTAAGATCTCATTGGGACATGAGACATTAACCTCCTTGGAGAGAAAACCTTTTTGATGTTAGTCAAAAAGGGGGAAAATGTTTGGGGGAGAACATTTGGAGAGTGTTTACCAATTTGGGATAATTGGTAAGGGATTTGAGTTAGTGGTCTAACTCAGATGATTTGTTTGGTTTTTGTCAAACATCAAAAAGGGGGAGATTGTTGGTGCAATCGGCCCAGGTCACGATTGACCAGACTCGAGTTTGACTCGAGTGATGTTTTGATGTTTGACAAAGGGATTTGACAAAGTGGTTTGGCATTGATGTTTGACATTAATGTTGGTTAATATGTTGGGGAGATTGTTGGAGCAATCGACCCGGGTCATGTTTGACCGGACTCGAGTTTGACTCGAGGAAGACCTTAATGGTTGACTAGGGTTGACCATGTGATTTTGGAAAGTCCAAGCATGGGTCTTGGCAAGGTAAAGTCCAAGTCATAGGTACTTGGCATGGAAAGTCCAAGTGGGACACTTGGCAATTGGGAAGGTCCAAGTCTTGGGTACTTGGCATGGAAAGTCCAAGTGGGACACTTGGCAATTGGGAAGGTCCAAGTCTTGTGTACTTGGCATGGAAAGTCCAAGCATGGGTCTTGGCAAGGTAAAGTCCAAGTCATGGGTACTTGGCATGGAAAGTCCAAGTGGGACACTTGGCAATTGGGAAGGTCCAAGTCTTGTGTACTTGGCATGAGAAGTCCAAGCATGGGTCTTGGCAAATGAGAAGTCCAAGCATGGGTCTTGGCAAATGGAAAGTCCAAGCATGGGTCTTGGCATGGAAAGCCCAACATGGATTGGCAAAGGAAAGTCCAAGCTTGAGTCTTGGCATTTGGAAGTCCAAGGGGATTGATATTGGCAGCGTAAAGTCCAAGAGGAGTCTTGGCGGCGTAAGTCCAATGTGCCTTGGCGGTGTAGACACCGTTAGCATGACATAGCCGAGGAAAGCACCTGGAGGCTAGCGCGATGGATGAACAAGTCATGGATGATTTGGAGGGATCCGAGAGGCGTGAGGCTGATGGAGGTGGCTAGAAGGCTTAGGTCTAGGCTAAGGGTGGTCTAGCAAGTATGGGGGCACCATACTTGGGTTAAAACCTCATGTTTGAGGTTGGCAGTCGACTGGCAATATGGCCGGTTCGACTGCCATGAGTCGACTTGAGTTCGACTGCCAATTTAGAGTTGGAATTGCTCGGCGATCATTGCTCATTGGAAGCGATCATTGACTACTGATGTCGATGCCAGTCGCAGTCGGCGATTGGTACTAGTTCGTAGTTTCTTGGCGATCGACTATGGGCGTTAGCGATCGGCGCCAATGTTGCGATCGGCCAGAGTCCCGTTGGAACTTGTCCAATGTGGATTGAGTCGTTGTCTCACATTCTACGATCTTGGCGATCGGTGAGGACTTATAGCGATCGGAATCGGTAAAAGCATCTATTCGTGGAAGGCTCAAGCATCAGTTCTTTGGGAGCTTACTTGAGGCGATTCGAAGGCGATTTGCAGGTGCATTTCAGGGCCCTTCAACCTCATCCAAGCAACCAACAAGCAAAGCGCTCAAACCCTAGTTTGTAAAGTGTTCTTTATATTTCCTCGTATTTTGCTTGTATTTTTGTGTATTACTTGTTGTAATCCATTGTACGAGGTTTCTCCACCTCCGACTTGTTGTCGAGAAGGAGCTTTATTGCTTAGTGGTGTTTGTGGCATCGCTAGGGTTCGTACAAACCCAATCCGTAGAGTAGGAACCGTTACGGTTCCGAACCACGTTATATCCTCGTGTTGTGCTTGCGTTCGTGATTGTATCTTTTCGTTATTGCTTTTATTATTTCTATTCCGCTGCGCATAACGAGATTTATAGAGACGATCGCGAACGATTTCCATCTACGTACGGGCAACGCGCTATTCACCCCCCCCCCCTCTAGCAGCCTCAAATCTCCTACAATTAGTACGAAATTTGGGGACCAAATTTTATTAAGTGGGGGAGAATGTAAAATACCACAAATAAATTTCCTATAAAATAATATCTCTATTATTCTTTAAATAGAGATCTTATTATTTGGTAAATTAAATTAGCGATGGATGGTTAAGAATTAATTTAAACCTAACCTAGGTTTAAATCTTATGGGTTTAATTGAAGGATCTTGGGTTAGATGAATCTAGGTTTAATTTAACCCGATTCGTTCTTCCAAACCTGACCCGTTCATTTAATAGCGAACGTTTCTTCCATTTCTTTTCCTCACCGTGCGACTCCTCTCCCCCGATCGACTGTTTCCGCATTTCCCCAATCGCGCTGATTCCCTTTCTTCGTTCGATACCTATTTCTCCCGAATTCCCTTCTCCCACAGACCAATCCCTCTTCTCCTCCTCTTCGACGCGCAACCCTTCTTCTCGCTTGTCGGCCACCGCGAACCCTCCAGCTGGCGCGATCGCTGTCGCTCGAGCTCAGATTGTCGCCGACGCTCTTCTACGGTGGTGGCATGGCAGTGAGTAGATCCTGTTGGTGCAATAGGCCCAGGTCACCATTGACCAGACTCGAGTTTGACTCGAACGATGTTTTGATGTTTGACATGGAAGTTTAACATCGATGTTTGACATTGATGTTTGATAATATTTTGGGGAGATTATTGGCACAATCAACCCGGGTCATATTTGACCGGACTCGAGTTTGACTCGAGGGGGATTTTGATGGTTGACTGGAGTTGATCATGTCATAGAAAGTCCAAGTCTTGAGTACTTAGCATGTAAAGTCCAAGCATGGGTCTTGGCAAGGAAAAGTCCAAGCATAGGTCTTGGCAAGGAAAAGTCCAAGCATGGATCTTGGCATGGAAAGTCCAACATGGGTTGGCAAGGGAAAGTCCAAACTTGAGTCTTGGCATTCGAGAAGTCCAAGGGGTTTGATATTGGCGGCGTAAAGTCCAAGCGGGAGTCTTAGCAGCATAAGTCCAATGCTTGGCGGCGTAAAGTCCAAGCAGAGTCTTGGCAACATAAGTCCAATGTGCCTTGGCTGTGTAGACACCGTTAGCATGACATAGCCGATGGAAGGACCTGAAGGCTAGAATATGGATGAACAAGTCATGGATGACTTGGATGGATCCAATAGGCGCGAGGCTGATGGAGGTGGCTAGAAGGCTTAGGTCTAGACTACGGGTGGTCTAGCAAGTATGGGGGCACCATACTTGGGTTAAAACCTCATGTTTGAGGTGTGTCAATCGACTGGTGTCATATGACAGTCGACTGGTGTGAGTCAACTAGGGTTTGACCATGGAAGTGTCGAGATGCGCGCAGGTGGGCGGTCGGTGATGGAGCGATGAGTCGGTGATCGTGTGATCGATAATTTGGGCACAGAATGGAGTCAAACTCGACTGCTGGGGTTAGCAGTTGAGTGGAGGCTCGATCAGTCGACTGATGGTCATGATCAGTCGACTGATGTCCTATCCGTTGGATTTTTTCAGCGTGGATTACACCGTTGTCTCACAGCAACAGTGTCATCAGTCGACTGATCGGCGATTTTCAGCCCAGGCAACAGCTTTAAATAAAGCTCGTGGAGGAGGAAATCACATCCGGTTCTTGAGCTACTTTGGGGCGATTTATTGCTACAAATCAGGGTCTCCAAAGCTATTCTTCAAGCAACCAAAAGCAAGCAATCCAAAGGCAATTGTAAAGTGTTTTTCCTTTACTTGTTGTGTATTTCATTTGTATATTGCTTGTATTTATTTCTTACTGTTGTAAGATCACTTGTACGAAGTTTCTCCACCTCCGACTTGTGTCGAGGAGTTATTGTGATTAGTAGTGCGTGTTTGCATTGCTAGGGATTTTAGAGCCCGATCCGTGGAGTATGAACCATTCGGTTCCAAATCACGTTACATAGTTGTGTTTGCGTGTTTGTTTATTTTGTTATTGCTTTATTTCTATTTCTGCTGAGCTAACGAAAGTTGTAGAGACGAACGCAATTGAAATCCATCATGCAATGAATCAATGCTATTCACCCCCTCTAGCGGTCAACATTTTCTCTACAATTGGTATCAGAGCCCGGAGCTCTTCTACGGACTAACCGTCGGGAGCAAAGACAAAGATGCTAGAGGGTGAAGATGGAGTTGGAAGAACAACTAGGTTGGGACATCAACACATCTGGACGAGAAGGCTTTAATTCTTGGAAGAGAAGAATTGAAGATTTTATCATGATGAGAGATTTTGAGGAGTGGTCCATCTTAATGGAAGGATTTGAATATCCAAGAGGACCAAAAGGTGGCTTCCTCAAAAAGAAGAGATGGAGTGAGGAGCAACTCCAACAATTCGAGAAAAACAAGAAGGTAATCAAATTTATTTTTGATTTAATTCCTAATGACTTCTTGTGTAGCCTAGGTGATTGCATGGATGTCAAGGAGCTTTGGAGGGAATTTGCCAAGCTCCATGAAGACCCATCACCGGCTCAAGAAGAGGAGGCCGAAGATGAATCCTCATCCTCACAAGTGAGTAAGGATTCGGAAGTTGATAGGGAGTCAACCTCTGAATCGATGGAAGAAGAAGAAAAAGTGGAAGAAGCCTCCACTTCAAGGATTGAGGGGGAGAAGAGACCATCCACACCGGAGCAACCTCAAGAGGAGCCATCCACCTCCAAGAGAGATGAAGAATCCACTCCGACCACCACAAATATCCTAGGTAACTCAATCAATTTAGTTTTAAACAAAAATCATATAATTTGCTTTGAGTGTAGGGAATCCGGACACTACAAGAGTAAGTGTCCGAAAAGAGTAAAGAAAGCTCCACCGGCGCCTAAGAGTCAAGAAAAGTCAAAAGATGCCGGTGTCCCCATCAAGAAGAGCAAGGAGCACATGGTGTGCTTCAAATGCCATCAAATGGGACACTATATGAGTCAATGCCCTAGGGGGAGCAAGAAGACTCAAGAGGGGGCATCACATGTAGGGGGAGCTTCTAAAGCAATCCCTAAGGTAAAATTAAATAATGCTCTTTCTTTAGTTAATAGACAAAAGCATGCTAGGAACAATAAATATTTTTGCCTAGGAGCTAAAAATATTCATTTCAATAATAAGGAGAAATTTGGGACTAATGTCCCTAAAATAAATTTATATAAAGACAAACCTAGGTCAAATAATTCTAGACCAATTCTACCTAGGGAGACAATTAGAAAGATACAAGAGCACCTAGGTTTTAACCCCAAATGGGCTAGGCATATGCCTAGGAAGAATCATGCCCAAGGATTAAATCAAAATTCAAAAATTGGACAATTAGAGGTTGAAAATCAAGCCTTGAGGTCAAGGCTTGCAAAACTTGAAAATACCCTTAGGATTATGCAAAATCAAGTTAAGGGGTCAAATAGTCAAAGTCAAGGGTCTAGATCTCAAAGTCAACACCTAGGACCTAAGAGACAAAAGTCAACCAAGGGCAAGAAATGTTTGGGTCACAAACCTAAGTCTAAGGTGGCTTATTATAGTGTTCCATTTGACTATGGAACTCAATCTAAGTCTAGGAAGACCAAGGTTACTAGGGAAGTCATCCCTAAGAGTAACCAAGGTGTGTATCTAGTGGCTAGGGTTTCAAGGAAATCTAGGGAAGCCACTAAGAAGGTTGTAAGGGGAGTTACCCCTAGAGTCAACCTAGGTAAGACCACAATGACTAAGGCTAACAAGCCTAGAAGGGTCATTAGGAGGGTATCTATGGAGGTTATCCCTAAGGAATACCTAGTAAACCCTAGGAGCTCAAATAAGTTTTGGGTTCCTAAGAGCGCGATTGATTCACGCTAGATGAGTTTAGGGTGTGCCAACTTTAAATGGAAGGGTAGTTAACCTAACCATGGTAAAGGTGACACTTTAGGTAATTTTCAAGGTTATGGATATCTTGAAAATAGATTTGATATTATGATCCTAAAAGATTTTAGGATGTGCCAATACATTTTTGGAATCATGAAAAATTAATTAAATTGACACAATTTAGGTTTAGAGGTCATAGTGTGCTATTTTTGGGTTTTTGGCACACTAGGGAGAAAAGTGATAATGTGGCAAAATATACTTAATTATATCAAATGGAAACTAATATTGAAATTTAGATATTCTTATACCTATACTTTTTATTTGTCATACTTTGTTTTCCATATAACATGTCATGACATCATATTTATTTTTAATCATTTAATATGTCATGATCATGTTTAGGATTAAGGTTTAATGTCATGTGTTTTTAAATTATTTCATATGTCATGACATCATGATCATTGGTCATGCTTAATTATGCTATCATTTATGCCATAATCATATTTCATGCATTTAATTTGATTATAAATGATTCAAGGACAATGACATGACTTGAAGTCTCATTTATAAGGGAATCAAATAGAGTTGCCTTAGAAAATGCATGAGGCCTTAGATTAGGATAACCAAAACTCACATCTCACATCTAAATTGACATGTATGTGTATTTATACACCCTAGATACATGTGAGATGCTAGGATATGAGTTAAGTTCAAGGTGCATAGTTTTTGCATCTAGATGAACTAAAACTCATCTTTAACTAAAAATGGATCATTGGAAAAGCTTATGTACAAGTCATGTACATTGAGCCCAAGGAATATGATCCAAAATAAGGTTTTAAAAATATTTTAAAATCCTTTTAGAAAACCTTGGTGAAGTCTATCTTTTGACAGCAATCACCATTAAAGAAGTTGATACAAAGTGAGCTAAAACATTGAAGTTTTTCTTCACTTTTGAATTTTGTATCAACTTCAATATTTTATGGGTAAAATATTTTTCTATCATTTTTCACCCATTGTATTGGTCATAAGTATTATACGTATGAATTTTCATGATTTTTCGATATACATATAATTATTTATGAATTTTCAAAATCCATTTCTGATAACTAAAAATCAGATTTTTCAGTTATCAGTCGACTTCCCTTGGTGGCAGTTGACTGATGTGCAAGGCAGTCGACTGATTTCTGAAGGACTCGACTGCCAAGCTGATTTCGAAAACAAGGTTGTTTAGCCCATTTTCAGCCATGGTAAAGTTCCCTAACCACTCATAACCCTAGGATATGCTTTGGGAAGTATTATAAAGGGTGAAAATCCATTGAATATGGATTAAGAGAGGTGTTAGAGTGATGTATCAAATTTAAGGAATAGGAAAGTTCTATGTTAAACTTTAGACCTTATTTTTGATGGTTTAGAGTTCCTATTGGCTTAGGGACTTCCTAAGGACATTGTTGGTGCAATGGTCAAGGGGGAGCAAGCCTTTAGGGGGAGGTATCCATCATGGGATGATGGATGGAATTTTTCCTCATGAGGAGGAAAATAGGATTTTGAGATACCCAATTTGGAAATTGGGAGAGCTTATATGATTGCCTCTCTTGAGTGATATGAGACTTATCACTAAGAAGATAGTAGACATCCTAGGTATTTCTGGACCAAGAGGGAGATTGTAAGATCTCATTGGATATGAGACATTAACCTCCTTGGAGAGTAAATCTTTTTTATGTATGTCAAAAAGAGGGAGAAAGTGAAATTACCAATTTAGGATAATTGGTAAGGGAATTTGAGTTAGTGTTCTAACTCAAAGGTATGTGTTTTCGTTAAACATAAAAAATGGGGAGATTGCTGGTGCAATCAGCCCAGGTCACGATTGACCAGACTTGAGTTTGACTCGAGCAATGTTTTGATATTTGACATGGATGTTTGACATTGATGTTTGATAATGTTTTGGGGAGATTGTTGGCATAATCGACCGGGGCCATGTTTGATCGGACTCGAGTTTGACTCGAGGGGGATTTTGATGGTTGACTAGAGTTGACCATGTCATGGAAAGTCCAAGTCTTGAGTACTTGGCATGTAAAGTCCAAGCATGGGTCTTGGCAAGGAAATGTCCAAGCATGGGTCTTGGCATGGAAAGTCCAACATGGGTTGGCAAGGGAAAGTACAAGCTTGAGTCTTGGCATTTGAGAAGTCCAAGTGGGAGTCTTGGTAGCATAAGTCCAATGGTTGGCGGCGTAAAGTCCAAGCGGAGTCTTGGCAGTGTAAGTCCAATGTGCCTTGGCGGTGTAGACACCGTTAGCATGACATAGCCGATGGAAGTACCTGAAGGCTAGTGTATGAATGAATAAGTCATGGATGACTTGGAGGGATCCGATAGGCGCGAGGCTAACGGAGGTGGCTAGAAGGCTTAGGTCTAGGCTACGGGTGGTCTAGCAAGTATGGGGGCATCATACTTGGGTTAAAACCTCATGTTTGAGGTGTGACCGGTGTCATAGTGTCGCATATGACCGAGTCAATTCAGGGCTCGATCAATAGTGTCGAGAAGTGTCAATCGATCGGTGATCACCGGTGCTCGATAATTTGGGAACATAATGGAGTCGAACTCGACTGCTGGGGTTTGCAGTCAAGTGGAGGCTCGATCAGTCGACTGATGGTCATGATCAGTCGACTGATGTCCTATCCTTTGGATTTTTCAGCATGGATTACACCGTTGTCTCACAAAGCTTGCGGTGTCATCGATCGATTGATGGTCCGGCGGCGATCGGTGATCGACTTTAAATGGAGCTCGTGGAGGAGGAAATCACATCCGGTTCTTGAGCTACTTTGGGGCGATTTGTTGCTGCAAATCAGGGTCTCCAAAGCTATTCTTCAAGCAACCAAAAGAAAGCGATCCAAAGGCAATTGTAAAGTGTTTTTCCTTTACTTATTGTGTATTTCATTTGTATATTGCTTGTATTTATTTCTTACTATTGTAAGATCACTTGTACGAGGTTTCTCCACCTCCGACTTGTGTCGAGAAGGAGTTATTGTGAGTAGTAGTGCGTGTTTGCATTGATAGGGCTTTTAGAGCCCGATCCATGGAATAGGAACCGTTCGGTTCCGAACCACGTTACATAGTCGTGTTTGCGTGTTTGTCAATTTCATTATTGCTTTATTTCTATTTCCGTTGCGCTAATGAAATTTGTAGAGACGAACACAATTGAAATCCATCACGCAACGAATCGACGCTATTCACCCCCCCCCCCTCTAGCGATCAACATTTCCTCTACAGATCCGACGCTGCTCAGATCTTGATCGCTGCCTTTCCTTTCTTTCCACTTGCCTCCATTGAACTCCACGGCGAGCAGGCAGCACCAGCCGATAGAGCCACCGTGCGATGCTTTTCATTGGCTATCAATCTCCTTCTGCCAGCTTCTCCGTTGTCAGGTGTTCTTTCGATTCTAGTTGCGAGTCCAGCCACAACGTAGAGCCATCATTTCGCTGACCTGTTTCTCCTCCATTCCTTTCTACTACTGTGATTTTTCTTCGACGGCTTCTGTAGACAATCTCAGTTCGATAGTGTTGTTACCGCGATTGAGAGTTGCTGCAACATGCCTTTTCCTTAGCAGCTGTTCTTCACTTTGGTAATCTCTTAGCCCTTGTTCTGTTCTTGAATTATGGATGCAAGGAGTAGGTTCATGAAGGTTTGAAATGGGTGTTAGGCGATGTGAGCAAGGATTGTTTTCCTACTCAAAATGATTGGAACAAATCTGATATCTTAAACGTGATTGAAGGGGGGCTAAGTGATTAAAGTTAAGCTGGCAGGTTTTCTTCCTGCCACAGCATGCAAGAGAAAGGAGGTAAGTGTTGTTTATCTTCTACTTGTTGGATTGAGTGGGAAGGGGGTAGATCAACAGAAGTCTTATGCTATTTCAGTTGTAGGTACTAATTGCATTGGAGTTGAGATTGAACTCGACCACAGTTCCATTGATTGGTGTTGATCGGAGTTTCTTTTGTATCAAGGAGTCGGTTGTGGCTGATTCGAACAGTGAGGTAAGTGAACCTTAAGCTAATATTTTGGTGATGAAAAAATATAAGGATGGATGTGAAGGGTTGATTAGGTTAATTGGATAACTAAATCAACCTTATGGTTTGAGATACGAAGTCGATGTGGGGTTTAATTCGATTGTGCAATGTATGATAGAACTAAATTGCATTCTTTATGTTGATTTCAGGACCATGTTTCAAGATAGGTTCATGGACATGAAGACTATCGACATAGTCTACATAACAGGTGGGTAATTTCCTACCCTGGTCAGGTAGTTATTGTTGCATGCAGATTTAGATATATGATCATATTACCTTGACTCCACTCTTATTTATTCTTGTGCTTGATACTTTGTCTTTGACCTTATATGCTCTGTTGCTGTTATCACATTTTCCCTCATCATGATTAGGAGTTATAGATGTGATGTAAGTAAACCTATAAATGCTTAGTTATGTGTAAATAGTGGGGTACGGATGATGACCTGATGTGTAAATTGGGTAAAAGGGTATCCGTGGGTAAGTAAGGTCCTGGACGTAGGATTGATTCCAATACCCTTATGTTGCATATTTACTACCGATCATGTGCTGTGTAAATGGTCAGGTGAATTGTAAATAGTGTATCGCTACGGACCGATGGTCATAGCTTGTTATGATCAGTTGAGTACGACTCTATGCAGGATAGAGAGTGCGTTGATCAGATTGGTATGACTCTCTACAAGATAGAGAATGTTATGATCAGTTGAGTATGACTCTCTGCAATATAGAGAGTACGTTGATCAGATTGGTATGACTTTCTGTAGAATAGAGAGTCTATGGTGGATGTCTGTATGTGTGACTATGCATTCATGTCATTTACATGCATGCTGGCGACATGGTCTCCCTTGTGGTTGAGAGGGTCATCAGTCATCCTGCCTCCACGATTACTCATAGGAGGAGTAATTGGTGTGAGGGCAGAGCATTTGTTGTGCCACACTCTACCACTATAGACGATGGTAGTTGGATTTGTGTGTCGTTGTCCTACGTGTGTCGCACTCGACCACTCGTGAGTAGTGACTGTCGGAGTGGCCAGCAGTAGGGACCCCCGTCAGATAGCTTGCTCTTTACGCTTATATGCTACTCGATCATACTGTCCACTTGGTCACTCGAGAGTAGTGATTGGTGTTGAGTTGGGACAATTGTCATGTCGAGCCACCGAGGCCACACTGGGATCGTGGTAGCTTTAGGGTGAGCCGTGTCTTATGTCTTTAGGGTGAGCCGTGTCTTATGCGACAATGTCCCTCTATTCTTGACATCTAGATTGACCAACTGAGGCATAGACCATGTCATCCTCGGTACAATCTATATCTTGAACTACAAGTAGACTCATTCTAATCAAATGAGCTCAATATCTCATATTGACTCATTTGGGCATGGTCATGCACTTCGTGGTCTCGCTCTATCAAGAATAACGATGTCACTCCCGTCATATAGGAGGGATATATCTCATCTACATCACTCACATCTCTCCGTATAATTTGTTACATACCCAGTAATCGCCTTTATAGTCCACCCATTTACGGGTGACGTTTGACGAAGTCAAAGTATGCAACTCCTTATGTAGGGAACCATGGTGACTTCAGGTCCAAGGACTAATAGTCATACTAATAGTCACATGAGAAAGTATATGACACTCATATAACGATCCATGATACTTTCTCATGGCGGGTCATTCAGTATACATTCTCCAATGCATACCCATGTGTCAATTTGATATCACATATCCATGACTTGTGAGATCAAGTCATCGAGTTGACCTACATGCTAGTCTCTTTGCATTAACATTGTCCCTGAATGTTAATACTTGACTAGGAATGATTAAGAGTAGTGTTCTCTATATCATCTCATTATCGATTCAACCAATTGATTGATATAGATAAGAACCTTCTACTCAAGGACGTTATTATACTTAGTTATTTGGCACTAATACAAGTAAATATAATAATCATGCCTTTATAAATAGGAATATGATACAATAAAGTCCATACAATAATCATTACATGATTGGCTCTAGGACTTTCACTAACAATCTCCCACTAGCACTAGCGCCAATCACTGTAGTATCTAATATCCAATGACCTAGTGTGACCATCATGTTTTTTCTATGCCAAAGCCTTGGTCAAGGGATCTGCGATGTTAGCCTCTGTGGGTACTCTACAAATCTTCACATCTCCACTATCGATAATCTCTCGAATGAGATGGAAGTGTCGTAGTATATGTTTGGTCCGCTAGTGTGAGCGAGGTTCCTTAGCTTGCGCAATCACTCCATTGTTGTCACAATAGCGCTCTATAGGATCTGCTATGCTAGGAACCACCCCAAGCTCAGTAATGAACTTGCGGATCCAAACTGCTTCCTTTGCTGCCTCTGATGTAGCGATATACTCGGCCTCTATTGTAGAATCAACAACTGTGTCCTGCTTCGAACTCTTCCAGCTCACAGCGCCACCATTCAAGCAAAACACGAATCCTGACTGTGATCTATAATCATCCTGGTCAGTTTGGAAGCTGGCATCGCTGTAACCCTTTACAGCTAGCTCCTCATCACCTCCAAATATCAAGAAATATTCTTTAGTCATTCTCAAGTACTTAAGAATATTCTTGACTGTTATCCAGTGATGCTCACCTGGATCTGACTGGTATCTACTCGTCATGCTCAAAGCATACGAGACATCAAGACGAGTACATAGCATGGCGTACATGATAGATCCTATGGTAGATGCATAAGGGATATTATCCATGCGGTCTCTCTCCTCTCTAGAAGAGGGACTTTGAGTCTTCGAAAGACTCACACCATGTGACATCGGCAGAAGTCCCTTCTTGGAATTCTGCATGGAAAACCATAGTAATACCGTGTCAATATATGTACTCTGACTTAGGCCAAGCAATCTCTTAGATCAATCTCTATAGATCTTGATGCCTAGAATACATGCTGCTTCACCTAAGTCCTTCATTGAGAAGCACGTCCCCAGCCAAGTCTTCACAGACTGTAGCGAAGGGATGTCATTTCCAATGAGTAGTTTGTCATTCACATACAATACAAGGAAGACAATTGTATTTCCATTAACCCTTTTGTAGACACAGGATTCATCTTCATTCTTGATGAAACCAAATTGTTTGATTGCATCATCGAATCAAAGATTCCAGCTCTGAGAAGCTTGCTTTAGCCCATAAATGGACCTTTGCAACTTGCATACTTTCCCAGTATGCTGTGGATCTACAAAACCCTCAGGTTGTATCATGTACACATCCTCGAGCAAGTTTCCATTCAGAAATGCGATTTTAATATCCATCTGCCAAATCTCATAATCATGATATGTTGCAATAACAAGCATGATCCGAATGGACTTAAACATCGCCACTGGAGAAAAGGTTTCATCATAGTCAATACCATGAATTTTCTTGAAATCTTTAGCCACCAATCAGCCCTTATAGGTATGCGTAAGTCCATCTATGTCAGTCTTTCTCTTAAAGATCCACTTACACCCAATGAGTTTGATGCCTTTAGGTGGATCAACCAAAGTCCATACTTGGTTGTTGTACATGGTTTCCATCTCGGATCTCATGGTCTCTAGTCATTTCTTAGAATCTGGGCTCATCACAGCTTTCTGATAGGAGGTAGGCTCATTCTCAATGAGTATAACGTCATCATGGTCAGACAAAAGAAATGAGTACCTCTCAGGCTGACGACGTACCCTATCAGACCTGCGAAGAGGTTGTTGGGATCTCTTTATGCAAAATAGCATATGCGCAACGGAAAAATTAGGATCCCTTCCAAGTGATCCTTGCGAAAGAAAAACTCGTACAAAAAATAAATTTCTCAAGAGAATACCTATCTTATAGGAGAATTCTACCTTTGTTGCGTGCCCTTTGCAATCCCGCTTTTCCTTGGATGTGTTGGATCTTTTTAGCACGTTCAAATGTCCGTGCCTCTATATGTATCCACACGAGCAAGCTCTTGTCTCACAAAAGAAAACTAAAAGATCTCTCCTTTACTTCTTGCTAGAGAAGTCCCTAAAGGAGAGGAAGGTAGGGAAGAAGAGAAAGGAAGAAGAAGACTACTCTTCTTGCTAGCCTACACTCACAAAACCACATAACAAAAGCCTCTCCCACCAAGCTCTCACCAAGCCTTAAGCTCCAACTCAACCCCTTTGGACGGCCACCCCATGGGGTGTTTTATAGGATTTGAAAAACCTTTCATCTCCTATCACATTCAATGCAATCAATGGCATTGAAAGATAATTAAATAAGGAGTTATCCTCCTTGTTTTGGCCGGCCACATGTGGAGGAAATCCAAGGGTCAAAACCCTTTGTCTCCTTCCAACTCATCAAGCTTAGGTGGCATGCTTATGTGGCATGCTTAGGTGGCATGCTTATGTGGCATTCATGGATGTTGAATTAATCTTATTAATTCAATAAGCTTATGTTATCATATATTGAATTAATCTCATTAAATCAATAAGGTAACATATTGAATTAATCTTATTAAATCAATTAAGCTTAGCATATTGAATTAATCTCATTAAATCAATAAGCTAAAATTCTCATTAAGCTTAAGCTCCAAAAACCATTTTGTACTTAAGCTTATTCCCAAATTATTCTAGTCAAACTAGAATGCACTAATTCTTCTAATCATCATGCTCTTTGTGTGTGACCCTATAGGCTCTCATAACGTTGGCAGTGGATCTAAACTCTTTTAGATACACAAGCAATGAGCGGCATCTAGCAATACATCATTGCTACCCAAGTTACGAGATAAGTCAAGATCCGACTAACCTTTCCGTGACTACGATAATGTATGACCGTGTCCTTCTATCCTTGATATCAGATTGACCAATGAGGCATAGACCGTGTCATCCTCGATCAATCTATGTGTTTCTTGATCCCTGAGTAAACTAACTCAAACAAATGAGCTCAATATCTCATATTGACTCATTCGAGCATTGCGTTTTAGTAGTTCTACTCGATCAAGGCCCACAGATATCACTCCGTCATATGGGAGGATAGATCCCATCTACATCACTCACATCCCTCCGCATAATTTGTTATATACCCGATGTCGCCTTTATGGTCCACCTGTTACGGGTGACGTTTGGCGATACCAAAGTATATAACTCCTTATGGAGGGAACCGTAGTGACTTCAGGTTTGAGGACTATTCATACCAATAGTCACATGAGAAAGTTTATGACACTCATATGACGATCCATGAAACTTTCTCATGGCGGGTCAGTTCAGTATATATTCTCTAATATATACCCATGTGTCAACTTGATATTATATATCCATGACTTGTGAGATCAAGTCATCAATTGACCTACATGCTAGTCTTTATGTATTAATATTGCCCTTGCATATTAATACTTGACTAGGAACATTTAGGACAGTGTTCTCTCTGACCTCTCATAATCAATTACGCGATTGATGTCAGATAAGAACCTACTTTTCTAGGGCATTAATATATATTTAATTTAGCTGGCACAAGCAAGACATAAATATATAATAACCAATCCTTTGCCTTTATAGAATATGATACAAAATGTTCCCTATTCAACCATCACATGATTGGTTCTAGGGATATAACTAACAATCTCCCACTAGCACTAGTACCAATCACTATAATATCTGATACCTAGTGACCTAGTGTGACCATCATGCTTCCTCGTGAAGCCTTGGTCGATGGATCTGCGATGTTAGCTTACGTGTACTCTGCATATCCTCACATCTCCTCTATCGATGATCTCTCGAATGAGATGGAAGCGTCGCAGTATGTGTTTGGTCCGCTGATGTGATCGAGGTTCCTTAGCCTGTGCAATAGCCTCATTGTTGTCACAATAGAGGTCTATTGGATCTGCAATGCTAGGAACTACTCCAAGTTCACTGATGAACTTGCGGAGCCAAACAACCTCCTTTCTTTGCATCGAGGCCAGCGACAATATACTCGCTTCATTGTAGAATCGGCAAGCTGTGTCTGCTTGAACTCTTCCGGCT
The DNA here is from genome assembly GCA_025175895.1 of Wurfbainia villosa. NCBI lineage: Eukaryota > Viridiplantae > Streptophyta > Magnoliopsida > Zingiberales > Zingiberaceae > Wurfbainia > Wurfbainia villosa. The sequence goes on from CM046005.1 coordinate 8,106,801, forward strand.
CACGGCTCCACCATTCGAGCAAAACCAGTACCCGATTGCGATCTATAGTCATCCTTATGCATTTGGAAGCTTGCATCACGTAACCCTTCTGATTAGCTCCTCATTGCCTCGAATATCGGAAATATTCTTTCGTTCTTCGTAAGTATTTAAGAATATTTTTATTGCTATCGATGACTTTCACACGGATCCGGTAGTATCTACTCGTCATGCTCAAGCATCACGAGGCGTCGGACAGTACAAGCATGGCGTACATGATAGACCCTATAAGCGGATGCATAAGGATCTTATCCATGCGATCTCTCTCCTCCTTAGAAGAGGACATTGAGTCTTGAAAGACTCACACCATGTGATAAAGCGAAATCCTTTCTTGGAATTTTGCATAGCAAAAGCGATCTAGCACTTTATCGATGTATGTACTCGACTTAGGCCAAGTAATCTTTTAGATCTATCTCTATAGATCTTGATGCCTAAAATATAGGCGGCTTCACTAAGTCTTTCATCGAAAACAATTTCCCTAACCACATCTTCACAGATCGGAGTGAGGGAATATCATTTCGATGAGAAGTATGTCATCTACATACAAGATAAGAAATACAACTGTGCTCCACTATTTCTCTTGTAGACACAAGGTTCATCTTCATTCTGATGAAACCAAACTCCTTGATTGCATCATCGAATCGAAGATTCCGGCGAAGGCTTGCTTTAGTCCATAAATGGACCTTTGCAGTTTGCATACCTTTCCAGGATGCTTTGGATCTTCAAAACCCTCAGGTTGTGTCATGTACACATTCTCGAGTAGCTTTCCATTCAGAAAAGCAGTTTTGACATCCATCTGCCAGATCTCATAATCGTGGTAGTCTGCAATAGCAAGTATGATCCGAATGGATTTAAGCATCGCAACTGGTGAAAAGGTTTCATCATAGTCAATACCATGAATTTGTTTGAATCCTTTAGCCACCAATCTACCTTTATAGGTATTCTTATTACCATCCATGTCAGTCTTTACTTTAAAGACCCACTTACACCCAATAGGTTTTACCCCTTCAGGTGGATCAACCAAAGTCCATACTTGGTTAGTGTACATGGATTCCATTTCGGATCTCATGGCCTCTAGCCATTTCTCAGAATCTGGGCTCATCATAGCTTCTTGATAGGATGTAGGCTCGTCAAGATCGACAAGCAATACTTCACTGTTTTCAGTCAAGAGAAAAGAATATCTCTCGGGTTGACGACGGATCCTATCAGATCTACGAAGAGGTTGGTCTACTTGAATAGGTGTTTGCTCCACAACTCTTTGGGCAACAATTTCCTCATCCACAACACTTTGTGGTGCCTGTTCATTTTCCATCGAAGTCTTAGTGTTATCTTCATCCTGAATTTCTTCAAGAAGAATTTTACTCCCACTAGTTTTTCTAGAAATAAATTCTCTTTCTAGAAAGACAGCATTTCTGGCAACAAACACCTTGCCATGTGTGGGATTGTAAAAGTAATATCCCTTAGTTTCCTTGGGATATCCTACAAAATAATACTTATCTGATTTGGGTCCTAGTTTATCTGAGACTTGACGTCTAACATAAGCTTCACAACCCCAAATCTTTATAAAAGACATTTTGGGACTCTTCCCAGTCCATAACGTGTATGGTGTCTTTTCTACGGCTTTTGATGGGACGCGATTAAGTGTGAAAGCGGCTGTCTCTAGAGCTAAACCCCAAAAGGAAGTAGGTAGATCAGTCTGGCTCATCATTGATCGTACCATATCTAATAGAGTACGATTTCTCCTTTCAGATACATCATTCCATTGTGGTGTTCCAGGTGGAGTGAGTTGGGATATTATCCCACACTCAGCCAGGTGATCACGAAATTCTTGACTAAGGTATTCACCACCTCGATCTGATCGAAGTAGCTTAATACGCTTACCAAGTTGGTTTTGTACTTCATTCTTGAATTCTTTCAACTTTTCAAAGGATTCTGACTTATGTCTCATCAACTATAAGTAGCCAAATCTACTCATATCATCAGTGAAAGTAATAAAGTATTTATAGCCTCCTCTGGCTTCGACATTGAAAGGGCCACATACATCAGTATGTATGAGTCCTAACAAGTCTGTCGCTCTCTCGCCATGTCCACTAAATGGAGTTTTAGTCATCTTTTCTAAAAGACAAGATTCACATATCTCATATGATTCAAAATCAAATGAGTCCAATAATCCATCTTTATGGAGTTGAGATATGCGTTTTTCATTTATGTGACCTAAGCGACAGTGCCAGAGATATGTTTGGTTTAAATTATTCGATTTGAACCATTTGGTATTTACGTTATAAATTGGGTTTTCTAAATCTAGAACATAGAGACCATTCATAAGTGGTGCATTACAATAAAACATTTCATTCAAATAAATGGAACAACATTTGTCCTTTATTATAAAAGAGAAGTTTTTCTTGTCTAAACAAGATACAGAGATTATGTTCTTTGTTAATGCAGGTACATAAAAGCACTCCTCTAGTTCTAAGATAAGCCCAGTGGGCAAAGACAGAATATGTTCCTACAGCTACAGCAGCAACTTTTGCGCCATTGCCTACTCGTAGGTCCACTTCGCCTTTTGCCATTAGTCTACTATTTCTCAGTCCCTGCACATTAGTACAAATGTGAGATGCACATCCGGTATCTAATACCCATGTAGAAGAAATAGATAGATTAACTTCTATAACGTGTATACACAGGCGAAGTCCCACTTCTTTATTCTTTACTTTCTCAAGGTAGACATTGCGATTCGCTTCGGTGTCGATCTCACCGCAATGGAAAGCAGTCCCTTCCTTAGGTACTTTACCTTTACCCTTTGAAGTGGATGAATTGGCCTTGCCTTTGGCTTAGTCTTACCCTTGCCTTTCCTTTGCCCTTCTTGACCATTAGTACATTACTAACTTTCTTTTTGAGATTCGGTTCGTGATTCTTAACATGCTTTGAGAATCTCGAGCAAAGGTTTATCAATTTCATTCATGTTATAATTCATGACGAATTGATTATATGCTTCCAAATGATTGCAGGATAACATCTGCCAATTCTTGGCTCAATGGAAAACCTAGTCTTTCAAGGTTCTCAATGTACCCAATCATTTTAAGTACGTGAGTTCCTCTACAGTGTTCCTTCTTGCATCTTGCATGCAAAAGAGCCTTAGACACTTCAAACGCTCATGCCTAGCTTGTCCTTGATATAGTTGTTTTAAATGCTCAACCATATCATAGGCATCCATGTTCTCATGTTGCTTCTGAAGCTCAGAGTTCATGGTGGCAAGCATAAGACATGACACATCTAATGCGTCATCTTGATGCTTCTTATAAGCATCTTTTTCAGCACGAGTGGCCGCATGGGCGGGTGTTTCAGGGATAGACTGCTCTAGGACATATAGTTTACGTTCTTGCTTGAGGATAATCCTCAAGTTCCTATACCAGTCTAGAAAGTTAGCTCCATTGAGCTTGTCTTTCTCTCAGATCATGAAGTTGAGGGTGTGTCGTGTTAGATGACATGGTGATCTACAACATTAAAATGCAAAATTAAGTATCATACCTAAGTCATTTAATTAGGCCTTTAATTAAATGAGGCTCCCACTAAATTCTCATAGCTTTGATATGAGCTAATTATTGATGTAGACAAACACATTTTGCTTACATCATTAGCTTCTATTTAGCTATAAATTTATATGGGATAAAGATCCACATCATAATTCGTCTTGAGTTAGCTTTGGCTAATCGCCCAAGACGTAGTATGATTAGGTAGGCAATCTTTTGCCAATTACATCTGATGTAACTCTTTAATAGCTTTGGTTAAGTTTAGATTAGTTTAGTGTTTATTCCTAAACCAGCTTCCAGGCTGTGGCGAGGCATAGAGGCCTTCTTTGATATCGGAGCAACGACCACTTCTAAGACAAAGCTGATGTTCAGAAATCACACAAAACTAATTTTAAAACTTATGTTCAAAGCTAATATATGCCTCTACTTTCTTAATTAAGTCTTAACCAAGTTTGATAGCGGGACATCACGATTGTCCACTCGCACTCTTCCAAGATAAAATGCATTGTTTTGCTTTGGCAAACCCAATAACAAATGATCGAGGAAGTAGTGAGTACCAAACTTTGGTAGACATATCGTTTAGACTTATTAAGAAATAAACTTAAACATGCATCACATACATATTAGCATACATCACATATAAGCTAAATTAACATGCATCACATACATATTAGCATACTAAGCGTGTCATGGTTATGACCCTTATTCTACAATCTTCTCAAGCCAATGAGAAGATTGATTGGTCAACCTAGGGATAGCATCTTCTCCCAAGTGCTTCCTTTTGGTTGTCGTGTGTTGTTGACTTCCTCCTTGTAACATCATCTTCCAATGGACCCTCCATCTTTATTTTGTATATTACAAAAAGGAGAAATACTCGAGTTACATTCGAGTCTAAAACTAATTTTACAACAAGATTTTTAGGAGAAAGGCACGACTCGCAGGACGGATTAAGAATTACAACACACCTGCACAATCTTTTTGGGACTAAACCATGCACCATGTCATTTTTAACTTTTAAAAGACATCGGATATTTTATTATGTTTGAAAAATTGCTAATGCAATTATCAACTCATAATAAAATTTATCCTACTTCTATATCATATATAAAATAGAGAAAAACTATTTTTTATACGATCTTTCGCAAGTGGCTCTGATACCACTGTTGGGATCTCTTTATGCAAAATAGCATATGCGCAACGGAAAAATTAAGATCCCTTCCAAGTGATCCTTGCAAAAGAAAAACTCGTACAAAAAATAAATTTCTCAAGAGAATACCTATCTTATAGGAGAATTCTACCTTTGTTGCGTGCCCTTTGCAATCCCGCTTTTCCTTGGATGTGTTGGATCTTTTTAGCACGTTCAAATGTCCGTGCCTCTATATGTATCCACACGAGCAAGCTCTTGTCTCACAAAAGAAAACTAGAAGATCTCTCCTTTACTTCTTGCTAGAGAAGTCCCTAAAGGAGAGGAAGGTAGGGAAGAAGAGAAAGGAAGAAGAAGACTACTCTTCTTGCTAGCTTACACTCACAAAACCACACAACAAAAGCCTCTCCCACCAAGCTCTCACCAAGCCTTAAGCTCCAACTCAACCCCTTTGGCCGGCCACCCCATGGGGTGTTTTATAGGATTTGAAAAACCTTTCATCTCCTATCACATTCAATGCAATCAATGGCATTGAAAGATAATTAAACAAGGAGTTATCCTCCTTGTTTTGGCCGGCCACATGTGGAGGAAATCCAAGGGTCAAAACCCTTTGTCTCCTTCCAACTCATCAAGCTTAGGTGGCATGCTTAGGTGGCATGCTTATGTGGCATTCATGGATGTTGAATTAATCTTATTAATTCAATAAGCTTATGTTATCATATATTGAATTAATCTCATTAAATCAATAAGGTAACATATTGAATTAATCTTATTAAATCAATTAATCTTAGCATATTGAATTAATCTCATTAAATCAATAAGCTAAAATTCTCATTAAGCTTAAGCTCCAAAAACCATTTTGTACTTAAGCTTATTTCCAAATTATTCTAGTCAAACTAGAATGCACTAATTCTTCTAATCATCATGCTCTTTGTGTGTGACCCTATAGGCTCTCATAACGTTGGCAGTGGATCTAAACTCTTTTAGATACACAAGCAATGAGCGGCATCTAGCAATACATCATTGCTACCCAAGTTACGAGATAAGTCAAGATCCGACTAACCTTTCCGTGACTACTATAATGTATGACCGTGTCCTTCTATCCTTGATATCAGATTGACCAATGAGGCATAGACCGTGTCATCCTCGATCAATCTATGTGTTTCTTGATCCCTGAGTAAACTAACTCAAACAAATGAGCTCAATATCTCATATTGACTCATTCGAGCAGAGCATGACCATGTGCTTTAGTAGTTCTACTCAATCAAGGGGCCCACAGATATCACTCCCGTCATATGGGAGGGATAGATCCCATCTACATCACTCACATCCCTCCGCATAATTTGTTATATACCCAGTAATCGCCTTTATGGTCCACCCTGTTACGGGTGACGTTTGACGATACCAAAGTACATAACTCCTTATGTAGGGAACCGTAGTGACTTCAGGTTTGAGGACTATTCATACCAATAGTCACATGAGAAAGTTTATGACACTCATATGACGATCCATGAAACTTTCTCATGGCGGATCAGTTCAGTATATATTCTCTAATATATACTCATGTGTCAACTTGATATCATATATCCATGACTTGTGAGATCAAGTCATCAATTGACCTACATGCTAGTCTTTATGTATTAATATTGCCCTTGCATATTAATACTTGACTAGGAACATTTAGGAAAGTGTTCTCTACAGCCTCTCATAATCAATTCTGCCAATTGATGTGCTGTAGATAAGAACCTACTTTTCTAGGGCATTAATATATATTTAATTTAGCTGGCACAAGCAAGACATAAATATATAATAACCAATCCTTTGCCTTTATAGAATATGATACAAAATGTTCCCTATTCAACCATCACATGATTGGTTCTAGGGCTATAACTAACAGAGGTAGGTCTACCTGAACAAGTTGTTGTTCCACAACTCTTTGTCCAACAATCTCATCACCCATAACATTTTGTGATTCCTGTTCAACCTCCATCAAGGCCTCAGTGTTATGGTCCTTATCTTAAATTTCTTCAAGATCGAACGTACTCCCACTAGTTTTTCTAGAAACAAAATCCCTTTCTAGAAATATCCCAGTCTTTGCCACAAATACTTTGTGCTGACTGGGAATGTAGAAGTAATATCTCATCGTTTCCTTGGGATATCCAACAAAATAGCACTTATCGGATTTAGATCCTAGTTTGTCTGAGACTTGACGTCGAACGTAAGCCTCACAACCCCAAATCCTCATGAAAGACATCTTGAGATTTCTCCCTGTCCATATCATATATGGTGTCTTTATCACAGCCTTAGATGGTACACGGTTAAGTGTGAAGGCTGCTGTGTCTAGAGCATATCCCCAAAAGGATATAGGAAGATCTGTGTGACTCATCATAGATCGTACCATATCTAATAGGGTATGATTCCTCCTTTCGGATACACCATTCCACTGTGGTATTCTAGGAGGAGTGAGTTAGGATAGAATCCCACACTCAACTAGATAGTCACGAAACTCATGGCTAAGGTATTCACCACCTCGATCTGATCGAAGTATCTTAATACTCTTACCAAGCTGGTTTTGTACTTTATTCTTGAATTTTTTGAACTTTTCAAAAGATTCCGACTTATGTGTCATCAGATACACATAACCATATCTACTAAAGTCATCAGCCAATGTAATGAAGTACCTATAACCACCTATAGCAGCAACATTGAAAGGGCCACATACATCACTATGTATAAATCCTAACAAGTCTGTTTCTCTTTCGCTGTGTCCACTAAAGGGAGTCTTGGTCATCTTGCCTAGAAGGCAAGACTCGCATGTCTCATATGATTCAAAATCAAATGAGTCCAGCAGCCCATCTTTATGGAGTTGGGATAAGCGACTCTCATTTATGTGACCTAAGCGACAATGCCAGAGATAAGCTTGGTTCAACTCATTTGACTTGAACCTTTTGGTACTTATGCTATAGATGGGGCTCTCTAAGTCTAGAATGTAAAGTCCGTTCATTAGAGGTGCACTACAATAGAACATATCATTTAAATAAACTGAACAATATTTGTTCTTTATTATAAATGAAAAGCCTTTCTTGTCCAAACAAGAAATTGAAATTATGTTCTTAGTTAAAGCAGACACATAACAATATTCATCTAGTTTTAGTACAAGCTCAGAGGGCAGAGATAGAAAATAAGTTCCTACAGCAACAGCAGCAACCCTTGCTCCATTGGCTACTCATAGGTCCACCTCGCCCTTCATCAATACCCTGCTATATCTCGGTGCATGCACATTGGTACAAATGTGAGATGCACATCCGGTATCTAATACCCATGATGAAGAAATAGATAGATTGACTTCTATAACATTCATACCTGAAGTAGAAGTCCCACTTCTCTTCTTCTTCTTAAGATCTTCCAGGTATGCTTTGCAGTTACGCTTCCAGTGTCCAGCTTCCTTACAGTGGAAGCAAGTCCCTTCCTTGGCCACCCCTCCTTTCGGTTTCAGTGCCTTGCCTTTGCCCTTGGCTTGGGACTTTCCCTTACCTTTAGGCTTGCCCTTGCCTTTCTTCTTTTACACCATCAAAATGGAGTTAGGTTTTTCCTTCTTAAGGTTGAGCTCAGCAGTTCTCAACATGCTAAGCATCTCAGGCAGTGACTTATCAATTTCATTCATGTCGTAATTCATGACAAATTGATTGTAGTTTTGTGGCAAAGATTGCAAGATCAAGTCAATGGCTAGCTCTTGGCTAAGTGGGAATCCCAACCTCTGTAGATTTTCTATGTACCCAATTGTTAGTGAAAGTCCTAGAGTCAATCATGTGATGATTGTTGTATGGACTTTATTGTATCATATTCCTATTTATAAAGGCATGGTTATTATATTTACTTGTATTGGTGTCAAATAACTAAGTATAATAACGTCCTTGAGTAGAAGGTTCTTATCTATATCAATCGATTGGTTGAATCAATAATGAGATGATATAGAGAATACTACTCTTAATTATTCCTAGTCAAGTATTAACATTCAGGGACAATGTTAATGTGTAGAGACTAGCATGTAGATCAACTCGATGATTAGTCCTGGATACGAGATATCAAGTTGATACATGGGTATGCATTGGAGAATGTATATTGAATGACCCGCCATAAGAAAGTATCATGGATCGTTATATGAGTGTCATATACTTTCTCATGTGACTATTAGTACGACTATTAGTCCTTGGACCTGAAGTCACCATGGTTCCCTACATAAGGAGTTGCATACTTTGGCTTCGTCAAATGTCACCCGTAAATGGGTGGACTATAAAGGCGATTACTGGGTATGTAACAAATTATGCGGAGGGATGTGAGTGATGTAGATGGGATCTATCCCTCCTATATGACGGGAGTGACATCGTTATTCTTGATAGAGTGAGACCACGAAGTGCATGACCATGCCCAAATGAGTCAATATGAGATATTGAGCTCATTTGATTAGAGTGAGTCTACTTGGAGTTCAAGATATAGATTGTACTGAGGATGACATGGTCTATGCCTCAATTGGTCAATCTAGATGTCAAGGATAGAGAGACATTGTCACATATTGTGAGAGTCACAATTAGTAGTCACAAAGGTGATGTTGGATCTCAACATTCTTGTAACTTGGGTAGCAATGATGTGTTGTTAGATACCGCTCATTGCTTATGCTTCTAAATCAGTTTAGGAGCATTGCCAACGTTACAAGAACCTATAGGGTCACACACAAAGGGAAATTAGATGGAGATTAGGTTCATATGATGAACCATGAGAATTAGGTTCATGGGATGAACCAAATTGGATTAAGAGTAATCCAAATTAGACTAATTGAGTTAGACTCAATTTGATTCAAGTGTTGAATGAGTCTAATTTAGATTTGATTCATTGAGTCAATTTAAAATAATAAATAGAGATTCATTAAATAAAATTGACTTGAATCAAATGGTTGGATTTGATCAACCATGGGAGATAAGAGGTCAAGTTTGACTTGACTTGAGAGGGAAGATGAATGGTCAATTTTGACTTGACCAATTGTCATGTCATGGTGACTTGGCATGGGGGTCGGCCAATGATGATGTTCCACATCATCATGGACTCATCATGGAGTGTCACCTCATGAGGGAGACCAAGAGCCATTGGCCCTTGGAGTTACATGCATGCATGTAACTCCGTATAGTGGCCGACCACTATTGAGGGGTTATGTGTGTGTGAAGTTAATTGGTGTAACTTCATCATCTTCTTCCTTGGATCTTCCCTCAAGCTCTCTCCCTAATATTCCTCATCTTGCCGTGAGCCTCCAAGGGGTGCTAACACACTCTAGGTTGCTTTTCTCCACCTATTGCTTGTGTGGATACCAATAGAGGAGTGTACACTTGTCACTCTCAAGTTCCGGTAAGCTGTTTGGACGAGCGAGATAAGCGAAGGGCATCACATCGAGGGTAAACTCTTAACATGTAGATATAAAGTTTTTAAACACGTACATGTAGTTTTATTTACCTTCGCACGGATCCATGGTCGACTTTCAGGGTTTCCGCAATGCAAAAAGCAGTTTTTACGACTCGGATAGTCCAACAGTCTCAAGCTTCAGATGCTTCTCATTAGAAAACCTACAGAGGTTGGGATTCCCACTTAGCCAAGAGCTGGCCACTTACTTGATCTTGCAATCTTTGCCACAAAGCTACAATCAATTTATCATGAATTACAACATGAATGAAATTGATAAGCCACTGCCTGAGATACTCAGCATGTTGAGAACTGCTAAGCTCAACCTTAAGAAGGGAAAATCTAACTCCATTTTGATGGTACAAAAGAAGAAAGGCAAGGGCAAGCCTAAAGGTAAGGCAAAGTCCCAAGCTAAGGGCAAAGGCAAGGAACTGAAACCGAAAGGAAGGGTGGCCAAAGAAGAGACTTGCTTCCACTGCAAGGAAGCTGGACACTGGAAGCGTAACTATAAAGCATACCTGGAAGATCTTAAGAAGAAGAGACGTGAGACTTCTACTTCAGGTATAAATGTTATAGAAGTCAATCTATCTATTTCTTCATCATGGGTATTAGATACCGGATGTGCATCTCACATTTGTACCAATGTGCAGACGCTGAGAAATAGCAGGGCATTGACAAAGGGCGAGGTGGACCTACGAGTAGGCAATGGAGCAAGAGTTGCTGCTGTTATTGTAGGAACTTATTTTCTATCTCTGTCCTCTGGGCTTGTACTAGAACTGGATGAATGTTGTTATGTGTCTGCTTTGATAAAGAACATAATTTCAGTTTCTTGTTTGGACAAGAAAGACTTTTCATTTATAATAAAGAATAAATGTTGTTCAGTTTATTTAAATGATATGTTCTATTGTAGTGCACCTCTAATGAACGGACTCTACATTCTAGACTTAGAGAGCACCATCTATAACATAAGTACCAAAAGGTTCAATTCAAATGAGTTAAACCAAACATATCTCTAGCATTGTCGCTTAGGTCACATAAATGAGAGTCGCTTATCCCAGCTCCATAAGGATGGGCTACTAGACTCATTTGATTTTGAATCATATGAGACATGCGAGTCTTGCCTTCTAGGCAAGATGACCAAGACTCCCTTTAGTGGACATAGCGAAAGAGCAACAGACTTATTAGGACTTATACATAGTGATGTTTGTGGCCCTTTCAATGTTGCTGCTAGAGGTGGTTACCGGTACTTCATTACATTTACTAATGACTTCAGTAGATATGGTTATGTGTATCTGATGACACATAAATCAGAATCCTTTGAAAAGTTCAAAGAATTCAAGAATGAAGTACAAAACCAACTTGGCAAGAGTATTAAGATACTTCGATCAGATCGAGGTGGTGAATACCTTAGCCAAGAGTTTCGTGACTATCTAGCTGAGTGTGGGATTCTATCCCAACTCACTCCTCCTGGAACACCACAGTGGAATGGTGTATCCGAAAGGAGGAATCGTACCCTATTAGATATGGTATGATCTATGATGAGTCACACAGATCTTCCTATATCCTTTTGGGGATATGCTCTAGACATAGCAGCCTTCACACTTAACCGTGTACCATCTAAGGTTATGATAAAGACACCATATACGATATGGACAGGAAGAAATTCCAAGATGTCTTTCATGAGGATTTGGGGTTGTGAGGCTTATGTTCCACGTCAAGTCTCAGACAAACTAGGACCCAAATCCGATAAGTGCTATTTTGTTGGATATCCCAAGGAAACGAAGGGATATTATTTCTACATTTCGAGTCAATACAAAGTGTTTGTGGCAAAGACTGGGGTATTTCTAGAAAGAGATCTTGTTTCTAGAAAAACTAGCGGGAGTACGTTCGATATTGAAGAAATTCAAGATAAGGACCATAGCACTGAGGCCTCGATGGAGGTTGAACATGAACCACAAAGTGTTGTGAGTGATGAGATTGTTGCACAAAGAGTTATGGAATAACCACCTGTTCAGGTAGACCTACCTCTTCGCTTGTCTGATAGGGTACGTCGTCAGCCTGATGTTAGTCATATATGAGAGATGTCCTAAGGCAATCGCCTTATATTTGAACCATTTATATGATAAATAAAGATTCACTATTTGAGTATACATGTTTTCATGTATTTGATTAGATCTTAAATTCATTTACTGAATGTCCACGCTACGATTCACAGCATGAGAGAATTTGTGATTGGATCACAACTAGTGAGTATCTCTACATGTGTAATTGTGATGTATCGGAATTATCCCTAGTCGATGAATTGATGGATTTGGACACCATCGATTCTATCGAGACTAGCACGAGGTATACTCCTTGGTGTATCCAAGCAGCTGATTCTCACTGGCTGGAGACATTGTGATGTTCGGAGTTAATCGTGGATGCTAGTTATGGTAACTAGTTCATTGGAGTGACCAGTCGTAAGACTTCATATGGTTCTCTGCATATATAGATATGTCAATAAAGTTCTTACTGCAATTTAAGTGCGATGTTCCTTTGACTTGCGGTATTCAAGTCATCTTGATCATAAAGACTTATGCTTTGACATCTTAAGCAAACATCTCTGAGGAGATGTGGACCCGGGATGATTGGGTATAAATCGAAGTGATCGAAGGTGTTTGAATAGCCTATAAAGGATTCACCACTCCTTGCGAGGAGATGTATACCCATGGTCTCTCGTCGGATTGTTACTAAAGTCTTTGGCCAAAGCATTACATGTTTAGAGTAAGGTACTCTTGGATACATGTGCAGTAACTAGAATCCATAGGACGAGAAAATGATACTTGGGCTAGGTGTGACGTAGTCAACCTAGTGAGGACTGACACTATAAACCATGTCCTGAACCAAGTGGGTATAAGATGAGTGAAGGGAATGGGGCACGATTCATTGTAGCTGCTGAAGGGTTTCAGAAATAGTTCTGGATCAACCGTTGATCTTTTCGATTAATTGGGGATCATGATGTACTACTAGGTGCCACTCATGATCGTTCTATAATTAATGGTTAATTATAGATGACCAACATAAATCGAGAACCTATTTGGTCACACGCACAACGAGCGTAATCCGAAGTATTTAAAACAAGCTTGAGAATGAGATTCTCAGACCGAGAGAAACTATGTTTGGTTGGACCAAACAAGGAGCGAGCATGAAATCGTTTCAGTCGCAATGGAAGCGTAGATGGGTCGTATCTTATGAAGACATGATGGATGAACCAAATTGGTTTGGTTCTAATCCAATGGTGGAGAATAAACCAAAGGGATTTAGTTTGTTTTAAACGAATGAACCAAAGTTGGTTCGGTTCGTTTTAACTTAAAATAGACCAAATCGGTTTGGTTTATTTTAACTTAAATTAATGGAGCGGGTTAATGGACTTTTGGTTATGATCCGATAACCATTAGGAGAATTTGTTCTCTATAAAATAGGGCTTAAGGGTTTTGTGAAAACCTAATCCAAGCAACCCTAAAGTTGCCGCCCCTCCTTCTCCTTGTGTGGTCGACGCCAACTCCTTGCCGCCACCCACCACCGCCCAAGCCCCTCTTGTCGGCGTCCAGCAGCTGCCGTCCTCCCCTCTTGCTAGCGTCGAGCTACTGCCGGAGGAGCTCCGGTGATCTTCCTTGGCTCCGGCGACAAGGTGAGCGTCTAGCTTCCTTATTTGGCCGGCGCTAATCCTCCACCAAAGCTGTCCAGTTTTCTGGACAGCTTGTTTACTTCGTGTTGGAGCGTCATTTGGACGACGTTTGGAGCTTTGACAGCAGCTTCCTTGTCGGAGATTCGATCTCCGGTAATCTTCATAGGTGGAGGACGAAGGATTCGTCAAACGGTTGGCGAATACCTCTCCGAAGAAGCGAGTTTTTGAGGACTCATTTTGGATCCGAATTTTGATTCGGATCGTGATCTTCTCTCGATCACATCGTCTTCAACACGAGGCTAGTAACTCATACGAAGACGAGGCTCGTGACTTTGTGAAGTCATCCCGAAGATACTCGGCGTGGATACGGATAGAGGTGATTCTAGCGAGGATCGCTCCGGTTGATGTTTTTCCCGCTACACGCGATACGTCAGGTATACGTAGTATAAATTTCCTTTTATTGTAAAATTTGAAATTGTGGTTATGTCTACACATGTTGTACTATGCATGCGTGTGGTGTGTGTGTTGTAATAAATTAGATTTTTTATTTTTATTTCTTCCGTTGTGCACATATTTACGAAACATGTTCGAACACACACTCGCCGCGGTGCCGGAAACCCAATAGTGGTATCAGAGCCCAGGTTGTGTTTCGACATAATCGTAAAATTATTTTACGATAGTCATAATGGTATTTATGAAAATTTTCTACTTTTGGAAAGTTAGAAGTATTTATGGAAATTTTTAATTTTGGAAAGTCTAGAAGTATTTATGGAAATCTTCTACTTTTGGAAAGTTAGAAGTATTTATGGAAATTAATATTTTCCATAAATAAAATATTTGATTAGATTTAGAAATTTGTTTCCTAATTTAATCATGATTTGATTTGAGAAATCAAATCTTAAAATATTTTATTTCCATAAGTAGTTTTGATGATTTAGGAAATTTGTTTCCTAAATTGACTTTTCTTAATCAACACTTTCCACAAATAAAATATGTGATTAGATTTGGAAATTTGTTTCCTAATTTAATCATGATTTGATTTGGAGAATCAAATCTCAAACATATTTTATTTCCATAAATAGTTATGACATATAAGGAAATTTTGTACATATCATAATTGTATATCATGTAATTGCATTAGATGCATATCATTATGTCATACGTGTCGTGACATGTAGATGTATGTCATGTATGTCATGTATGTCATGTCATGTAGATAATAGTTATTTGCATGTAAAGATGATGAGACATAAAAAACTCTTACTCAATATTAAAGCTTATACCTTCCATTAATATGGTTAGAACCAGAGTTCTGTTTCTTGTTGGGTTATTGGACTCTCTCCAAGCCCGGCTCGAACCCGAACATGTTCAAACCATGGAATAGTTTAATACTAATATGGTAAGAGTCAGAGGTCAATCGTTAGCTTTGGTTGTTGGACTCTCTCCAAGCCAGGCTAATTGGTTGAATGCGCTCTAACCATATTAAAACTATTTCTCGATTAATGGGTTGGCTTTAACCTGGAGCATTGGCTTGTTGGACTCTCTCCAAGGTCGATGTTAAGGGAGGTGAAGTTGGGTGTTATGCATATGATGCATACTTGTTAATGTGTTAACAACCCGATGTATGTGTGAACATTCAATTAGTTGATAGCACATTGTGATAGTTGCATATACGTGATATGCAATCGGTATATATGATACCTACCATCGTAGTTATGAATGGCTTGTTGGACTCTCTCCAAGGTTGTTCGTATCTATGTTGGATATCAGCCCATTCGGAGATGGACCTATGATCTCCCGAAGTGATTTTGGGGTTTTTGAAATTCGAAAAATGAATGGGATTTATGAATGTATATTGATGCATTTTAAAATCATTTTCTCATATATGCTCGTTTTATATTTCTAAGTTAATCTATTGATCATGATGTCTTTGAATTTGCGTTCCATTTTGGATACGAATAAATTGACTAGGCCGAACTTCTTGGACTGGCTTAGAAACTTGAGAATTGTTCTCAAGGTTAAAAAACTTGCAAATGTCCTCGAAGCGCCGCCTGTCCTAGTGACAATGCAACTCTGGACCAATTGTTAGCTTATCAGAAACATGTGACTGATTCTAAAATGACGAGTTGCATCATGTTAGCCATGATGGTACCTGAGCTGCGGAAGCAGCATGAGCATATGGATACTCATACCATAGTCTTTCATCTTTATGAGTTGGTTGATGAGCAAGTGAGATTCGAAAGGTTCGAAGTCTCCAAGCTCCTCTTCACCTCTGAGATGCAAGAAGGTTCATCTGTGGTACTGCTCAACATGTTGAAAACTGTGGAGTCTTCTGTGAAGCATGAGCAGGGGACGGTGTTGTAAGTTGATTCCTCGAAGAAAGGTTCTAAGAGGAAGTCAAAGGAATAGCAGAAGGGGAAGAAAAAGGCTAAAAAGGTAGAACTAGCTCAAAAGGGCACTTGCCATTATTATTGCAAGAAGGGTCATTGGCAAAGAAATTGCAAGATTTATCTTGAGTTCGTGAAGAAGAATAAGGCATCGGATGCCCCATCTTCTTCAAATATCTTCATTATTGATTGTCATTCTATTTCCTCAAACACTTGGGTATTTGATACTGGGTGTGGCTCACATATATGTAATGACATACATGGGCTAAGGAATAGAAGAAGACTCGTCAAGGGAGAGTCAAATTTACATGTTGGAAATGGAGCAAAGGTTGCTGCACTCACCATCGAAACGTATTTGTTGAAACTCCCTGCAGGACTTGTCTTAGAACTGGATAATTGCTTTTATGTTCCTTCGTTGATAAAGAGCATCATTTCTATTTCTTATTTAAATAGAAATGGGTACCATTTGACTTTTAGTAACAATTGTTGTTACATAACTTTGAATGGAGTTCTTTATAGGACTGGAACTTTAAGCAATGGTATTTATACGTTAGACGTATCCAGTGACATTTTCAATATCAAAGCGAGCAACAAGTGTGCTCGAAAGGATAATCAATCAGACTCCTACATGTGGCATTGTCGTCTTGGCCATGCAAGCAAGAAACGCATGTCTGAATTACATCGATGTGGAATTCTAGAATCATTTGAATTGGATTCATACGATACATGCGAATCATGCTTAAAAGGTAAGATGACTAAGTTACCTTTTACAGGAAAAAGGTGAACGAGTGGGAGAGTTGCTAGGTCTAATACATACTAATGTATGTGGACCTATGTCAACTCAAGCTTTAGGAGGCTATAGCTACTTCATTACCTTCACCGATGATCACTCACAGTTTGGGTATGTGTTCTTGATGAAACACAAGTCTGAAGCCTTTGAAAGGTTCAAAGAATTTAGAAATGAAGTAGAGAAACAACATGACAAGAGTATTAAAATACTTCGATCGGATCGAGATGGTGAATACTTAAGTCAAGAGTTTCTTGATTATCTAAGAGACAATGGTATATTGTCTCAATGGACTCCGCTATATACATCACAGCATAATGGTGTATCTGAGAGGTGTAATCGGACCTTGTTGGACATGGTCAGGTCAATGATGAATCATGTGAATCTTCCCAAGTCCTTTTGGGGCTATGCACTTCAGACAGCTTTTTACTTGTTAAACAGAATGTCAATCAAGGTAGTCTCTACTACTCCATATGAGATATAGAATAGTAAGAAAGCTCATGTATCTTACTTGAAGATATGGGGTTATCCTGCTTATGTGAAGCGGACCGTATCAGACAAATTGGATGCTAATTCTGATAAATGTCTATTTATTAGATACCCTAAGGAAACAAGGGGTTACCAATTCTATCATCCTATGGAACAAAAGGTGTTTGTTTCAAGGCATGTTGTGTTTCTAGAGAAAGAGTTTCTCTTGCAAGAAAACAATGGGAGTGTCGTCGAGCTTGAGGAGGCTCGAGAGACTCAAATAGACATTGATGAGATACCTGGTGAAGCACAACAGTCGATAACTCATAGTGATGAGCAATCGGCTGGACCTATTGAAACACCACATCTTCATAGATCTGGTAGAACACGCAATATTCCTGAGAGATATGGATTTCTCATAAGTGAATCGAACGACGTATTACTCATTGATGATGAGGAGTCTACCAGTTATGAAGAAGTTCTGACAAGTTCAGAAAGGGATAAGTGGCTTGAAGTCATGAAGTCGGAAATAGATTCCATGTATGAAAACCAAGTTTGGAACTTAGTTGACCCACCTGAAGGCATAAAGCCTATAGGGTGCAAGTGGGTTTTCAAGAAGAAAACTGACATGGATGGTAATGTGATTACCTATAAAGCTAGATTGGTGGCGAAAGGATATCGTCAAAAGCAAGGTGTTGATTATGACGAGACCTATTCGCCTGTAGCTATGCTTAAATCCATTCGGATGCTCCTGGTCATAGCAGCTCATTATGATTATGAGATATGGCAAATGGATGTGAAAATAGCTTTCCTTAATGGAAACCTGCTCGAGGACGTGTATATGATACAACCTGAGGGTTTCACATCGGTTGATAAAACCAAGATATGTAAATTGTGACGATCCATATATGGATTGAAGCAAGTATCCAGGAGCTGAAATATCCGTTTTGATGAGACAATCAAAAAGTTTGATTTCTCACAAAATCCAGACGAACCTTATGTGTACAAGAAGATTAGTGGGAGTGCAATGTGTTCCTAGTATTGTATGTCGATGACATATTACTTATAGGAAACGATGTTTCAGTCTTACAGTCAGTTAAGATTTGGTTGTCCAAGACATTCTCCATGAAAGACCTGGGAGAAGCAACTTACATCCTCGGGATTAAGATCTATAGAGATAGATCGAAACGGTTGCTTGGTCTTTCGCAGTCTACATATATAGACCGAGTGCTAAAGAGGTTTAGCATGTCGAAATCCAAGAAAGGTTTCCTACCCATCAGGCATGGGATACACCTTTCGAAGTCTATGTATCTGTGCACAGAAGATGAGAGGATTTGCATGAGTAAGATTCCCTATGCATCCGCAATATGATCTATCATGTATGCTATATTATGTACGTGGCCCGATATATTGTATGCTCTGAGTGTCACGAGTAGATACCAGTCTGATCCAGGAATGGATCATTGGGTAGTTGTTAAGACGATCCTTAAGTACTTGAGAAGAACTAAGGATGTGTTCCTAATATATGGAGAAGGCGACATGGTGATACGCGGGTATACGGATGCCAGCTTTCAGACGGACAAGGATGATTCCAAGTCTCAGTCTGGGTACGTGTTCACCTTGAATGGGGGCACTGTGAGTTGGAAAAGTTTCAAACAAGATACTGTAGCGGATTCTACCACTGAGGCAGAATACATTGCAGCTTCGGAAGCAGCAAAGGAAGCAGTTTGGATCAAGAAGTTCATTTATGAACTTGGTGAGGTTCCAGCCATTGTTGAAGCAATATCGGTCTACTGCGACAATAATGGAGCAATTGCACAGGCGAAAGACCCAAGGTCTCATCAACGATCCAAACATGTGCTTCGCCACTATCATCTGATCAGAGAGATCATTAGTAGAAAGGAAATCGAGAAAATCCCCACTGAAAGAAACTTAGTGGATCCTTTGACTAAGGCATTACCTCAAAGTAAGTTTGAGGGTCATGTTAGAGCTTATGGTATTGGATACCATAGCGATTGGCATTAGGTCAAGTGGGAGTTTGTTAGTCATATATGAGAGATGTCCTAAGGAAATCGTCTTATGTTTGAACCATTTATATGATAAATAAAGATTCACTATTTGAGTATACATGTTTTCATGTATTTAATTAGATCTTAAACTCATTTACTGAATGTCCACGCTACGATTCACAGCATGAGAGAATTTGTGATTGGATCACAACTAGTGAGTATCTCTACATGTGTAATTGTGATGTATCGAAATTATCCCTAGTCGATGAATTGATGGATTTGGACACCATCGATTCTGTCGAGACTAGCATGAGGTATACTCCTTAGTGTATCCAAGCAGCTGATTCTCACTGGCTAGAGAAATTGTGATGTCCGGAGTTAATCGTGGATGCTAGTTATAGTAACTAGTTCATTGGAGTGACCAGTCGTAAGACTTCATATGGTTCTTTGCATATATAGATATGTCAATGAAGTTCTTACTGCAACTTAAGTGCAATGTTCCTTTGACTTGCGGTATTCAAGTCATCTTGATTATAAAGACTTATGCTTTGACATCTTAAACAAGCATCTCTGAGGAGATGTGGACCCGGGATGATTGGGTATAAGTCGAAGTGATCGAGGTGTTTAAATAGCCTATAAAGAATTCACCACTCCTTGCGAGGAGATGTATACCCATGGTCTCTCGTCGGATTGTTACTAAAGTCTTTGGCCAAAGCATTACATGTTTAGAGTAAGGTACTCTTGGATACATGTGCAGTAACTAGAATCCGTAGGACGAGGAAATGATACTTGGGCTAGGTGTGACGTAGTCAACCTAGTGGGTACTGACACTATAGACCATGTCCTGAACCAAGTGGGTATAAGATGAGTGAAGGGAATGGGGCACGATTCATTGTAGCTGCTGAAGGGTTTCAGAAATAGTTCTGGATTAACCGTTGATCTTTTCGGTTAATTGGGAATCATGATGTACTACTAGGTGTCACTCATGATCGTTCTATAATTAATGGTTAATTATACATGGCCAACATAAACCGAGAACCTATTTTGTCACACGCACAACAAGCGTAATCCGAAGGATTTAAAACAAGCTTGAGAATGAGATTCTCAGACCGAGAGAAACTAGGTTTGGTTGGATCAAACAAGGAGCGAGCATGAAATCGTTTCAGTCGCAATGGAAGTGTGGATAGGCCGTGTCTTATGAAGACTTGATGGATGAACCAAATTGGTTTGGTTCTAATCCAATGGTGGAGAATAAACCAAAGGGGTTTAGTTTGTTTTAAACGAATGAACCAAAGTTGGTTCGGTTCATTTTAACTTTAAATAGACCAAATCGGTTTGGTTTATTTTAACTTAAATTAATGGAGCGGGTTAATGGGATTTTGATTATGATCCGATAACCATTGGGAGAATTTGTTCTCTATAAAATAGGGCTTAAGGGTTTTGTGAAAACCTAATCCAAGCAACCCTAAAGTTGCCACCCCTCCTTCTCCTTGTGTGGTCGGCGCTAACTCCTTGCCGCCGCCCACCACCGCCCAAGCCCCTCTTGTCGGCGTCCAGTAGTTGTCGTCCTCTCCTCTTGTCGGCGTCGAGCTGCTGCCGGAGGAGCTCCGGTGATCTTCCTTGGCTCCGGCGACAAGGTGAGCGTCTAGCTTGCTTATTTGGCCGGCGCTAATCCTCCACCAAAGCTGTCCAGTTTTCTGAACAGCTTATTTACTTCATGTCGGAGCATCGTTTGGACGACGTTTGGAGCTCTGACAGCAGCTTCTTTGCCGAGGATTCGATCTCCGGTAATCTTCATAGGTGGAGGACGAAGGATTCGTCAAACGGTTGGCGAATACCTCTCCGAAGAAGCGAGTTTTTGAGGACTCGTTTTGGATCCGAATTTTGATTCGGATCGTGATCTTCTATCGATCACATCATCTTCAACACGAGGCTAGTAACTTGTATGAAGACGAGGCTCGTGACTTTGTGAAGTCATCCCGAAGATACTCGGCGTGGATACGGATAGAGGCGATTCTAGCGAGGATCGCTCCGGTTGATGTCTTTCCCGCTACACGTGATACGTCAGGTATACGTAGTATAAATTTCCTTTTATTGTAAAATTTGAAATTGCGGTTATGTCTACACATGTTGTATTATGCATGTGTGTGGTGTGTGTGTTGTAATAAATTAGATTTATTATTTTTATTTCTTCCGCTTTGCACATGTTTACGAAACATGTTCGAACACACACTCGTCGCGGTGCCGGAAACCTAACACCTGAGAGATATTCATTTCTCTTGTCTGACCATGATGATGTTATGCTCATTGAGAATGAGTCTACCTTTTATCAGAAGCTGTGATGAGCCCAGATTCTGAGAAATGGTTAGAGGCCATGAGATCCGAGATGGAATCCATGTACACCAACCAAGTATGGACTTTGGTTGATCCACTTGAAGGCGTCAAACCCATTGGGTGTAAGTCGGTCTTTAAGAGAAAGACTGACATGGATGGACTTACGCATACCTATAAGGGTCGATTAGTGGCTAAAGGTTTCAAGCAAATTCATGGTATTGACTATGATGAAACTTTTTCTCCAATGGCGATGTTTAAGTCCATTTGGATCATGCTTGCTATTGCAGCGTACCACGATTATGAGATCTGGCAGATGGATGTCAAAACCGCATTTCTGAATGGAAACTTGCTCGAGGATATGTACATGACACAACCTGAGGGTTTTTAAGATCCACAGCATACTGGGAAAGTATGCAAGCTACAAAGGTCCATTTATGGGCTGAAGCAAGCTTTTCGGAGCTGAAATCTTCGATTCGATGATGCGATCAAACAGTTTGGTTTCATCAAGAATGAAGATGAACCCTGTGTCTACAAGAGGGTTAATGGAAACACAGTTATCTTCCTTGTATTGTATGTGGATGACATACTACTCATTGGGAATGACATCTCTTCGCTACAGTCTGTGAACACTTGGCTGGGGGCGTGCTTCTCAATGAAGAACTTAGGTGAAGCAGCTTGTATTCTAGGCATCAAGATCTATAGAGATAGATCTAAGAGATTGCTTGGCCTAAGTCAGAGTACATATATTGACACGATTTTACTACGGTTTGCCATGCAGAATTCTAAGAAGGGACTTTTGTCGATGTCACATGGTGTGAGTCTTTCGAAGACTCAAAGTCCCTCTTCTAGAGAGGAGAGAGACCGCATAGATAAGATCCCTTATGCATCTGCTATAGGATCTATCATGCATGTCATATTGTGTACTCGTCATGATGTCTCGTATGCTTTGAGCATGACGAGTAGATACTAGTCAGATCCAAGTGAGCGTCACTGGATAGTAGTCAAGAATATTCTTAAGTACTTGAGAAGGACTAAAGAATATTTTTTGATATTTGGAGGCGATGAGAGCTAGTCAGAAGGGTTCTGCGATGTCGGCTTCAAAATTGACGGGATGATTATAGATCACAGTCGAGTTCTTGTTTTTCTTGAATGGTAGCCGTGAGTGGAAGAGTTCAAGCAGACACGATTGTTGATTCTACTGAGGTAGGAGTATATACATCGAGGCGTGAAAGAAGGTAGTTTGGATCTGCAAGTTCATTACTGAGCTTGGGGTGGTTCCTAGCATAACAGATCCTATAGAGCTCTATTGTGACAACAATGGAGCGATTGCGCAGGCTAAGGAACCTCGCTCACACCAACGGACCAAACACATACTACGGCGCTTCCATCTCATTCGAGAGATTATCGATAGAGGAGATGTGAAGATTTGCAGAGTACCCACAGAGGCTAACATCGCAGATCCCTTGACCAAGGCTTTGGCACAGAAAAAGCCTGATGGTCACACTAGGTCATTGGGTATTAGATACTATGGTGATTGGCACTAGTGCTAGTGGGAGATTGTTAGTGAAAGACCTAGAGTCAATCATGTGATGATTGTTGTATGGACTTTATTGTATCATATTCCTATTTATAAAGGCATGGTTATTATATTTACTTGTATTGGTGTCAAATAACTAAGTATAATAACGTCCTTGAGTAGAAGGTTCTTATCTATATCAATCGATTAGTTGAATTGATAATGAGATGATATAGAGAACACTACTCTTAATCATTCCTAATCAAGTATTAATATTCAGGGACAATGTTAATGCGTAGAGACTAGCATGTAGATCAACTCGATGACTTGATCTCACAAGTCATGGATATGAGATATCAAGTTGACACATGGATATGCATTGGAGAATGTATATTGAATGACCCACCATGAGAAAGTATCATGGATCATTATATGAGTGTCATATACTTTCTCATGTGACTATTAGTACGACTATTAGTCCTTGGACCTGAAGTCACCATGGTTCCCTACATAAGGAGTTACATACTTTGGCTTCGTCAAACATCACCCGTAAATGGGTGGACTATAAAAGCGATTACTGGGTATGTAACAAATTATACGGAGTGATGTAGATGAGATCTATCCCTCCTACATGACGAGAGTGACATCGTTATTCTTGATAGAGTGAGACCACGAAGTACATGACCATGCCCAAATGAGTCAATATGAGATATTGAGCTCTTTTGATTAGAGTGAGTCTACTTGGAGTTCAAGATATAGATTGTACCGAGGATGACACGGTCTATGCCTCAATTAGTCAATCTAGATATCAAGGATAGAGGGACATTGTCACATATTGTGAGAGTCACAATTAGTAGTCACAAAGGTGATGTTGGATCTCAACATTCTTGTAACTTGGGTAACAATGATGTGTTGCTAGATATCGCTCATTGCTTATGTTCTTAAATCGGTTTAGGAGCATTGTCAACGTTACAAGAACCTATAGGGTCACACACAAAGGGAAATTAGATCGAAATTATGTTCATATGATGAACCATGAGGATCAGGTTCATGGGATGAACCAAATTGGATTAAGGGTAATCCAAATTAGACTAATTGAGTTAGACTCAATTTGATTCAAGTGTTAAATGAGTCTAATTTAGATTTGATTCATTGAGTCAATTTAAAATAATGAATAGATATTCATTAAATCAAATTGACTTAAATTAAGTAGTTAGATTTGATCAACCAAGGGAGATAATACATCAAGTTTGACTTGACTTGAGAGGGAAGATGAATAGTCAATTTTGACTTGACCAATTGTCATGTCATGGTGACTTAGCATGGGGCCGCCCAATGATGATGTTCCACATCATCATGGACACATCATGGGGTGTCACCTCATGAGGGAGACCAAGAGTCATTGACTCTTGAAATTACATGCATGCATGTAACCCCCCTTTATGAAGTGGTCGGCCACTTTAGGAGGAGTTAGAGTGAAGTTATTTTGGGTTGTAACTTCATCTTCTTCATTGGATCTTCTCTCTTCTCAAGCTCTCTATCCTCTCTTCTTGCCCTGAACTTCAAGGAGTGCTAGCACACTCTTAGTTGTCTTTTCTCCACCTATTTCTCGTGTGGATACCAATAGAGGAGTGTACACTTGACACTCTCGAGTTCCGGCAAGCCATTTGGACGAGCGGGATAAGCGAAGGGTGTCGCATCGAGAGTAAACTCTTAACATGTAGATCTAGAGTAGATCTAAAGCTTTTAAACACATACATGTAGTTTTATTTACCTTCGCACGGATCCGTGGCTGACTTCCGGGGTTTCCGCAACGCAAAAAGTGATTTTTGCGGCTCGGATAATCCAACACCAATCATCTTGAGTACATATGGACCTACGGGAGTCCCATCTTGCATCTTGGACTGAAACAGTGCCTTAGAGATCTCATATCTCTCGTGTCTTGCTTGTCCTTGATACAGTTGATGAAGATGTTCAACCATATCAAAAGCATTAATGAACTTGTGTTGCTTCTGAAGCTCAGAGTTCATGGTCGTGAGCATGAGACATGACACATCTAATGCATCATCTTGATGCTTCTTGTAAGCATCTTGGTCAGTTTGCGAGGCAGTGGTAGGAGGTGTTTCCGAAATGGGCTGCTCCAGGATGTACAATTTTCTTTCTTGGGTGATAACGATTCTCAAATTCCTGTATCAGTCCAGGAAATTAGCTTCATTGAGCTTGTCCTTCTCAAGGACAGAACGCAGGGAGAGAGTGTTCGTGTTTGTCGACATGGTAATCTACAACATACACAATGCAGAAAATTAATATCATATTACATTTATCATTTAATTAGGCCTTTAATCAAATGATGCTCTCACTGAATTATAGGACTTTTGTAGAATCGAGTCATGGATGTGGTCAAACCACATTACTAAATTCATACAAACTAGGTATAATTCTTACGGGACAAGATCCACATCATACTACGCCTTAAGTTAGCTTTGGCTAAATCGCCCAAGACTTAGTATGATCGGTAGGTAACACATTACCGATTACATCTCTATGTAACTCGTGTTTATAGGATCAAGATCCACATTTACAAAATACCTTGAGTTAGCTTTGGCTAAATCGCCCAAGATTTAGTGTAAATGTAACCTTATCCTACCTTTCCAACGGTTGGAATATGCCTATAGTTTTACTCGATTTAATTGAGTTAACTAATTTTACTCAATCTAATTGAGTTTATTCTCACCCAAGCTGTGATAGGCGGGACCAAGATTGTCTCTCCGCACCCTACCAAGATAATATGCATTGCTCTGCTTTGGCAGATTCAGCAACAACAAATGATCGAGGTAGTGATGGGTATCAAAACTTAGTAGGCATTTTTGAGTTGATTCGATTAAGATCTAATCTAATCGTGAATGTGTATCATATACGCATCAAGGCCTTTATTACCCTACACTAGCATGCATCACATACATACAGGCAATATACTAGCATGCATCATATATATACAAGCAAAATATCCTAGCATGCATCATATACATACAAGCAAAATTTTACTAGCATGCATCACATACATACAAGCAAAACAAATATATATATATATATATATATAAATTGTGATGAGGTCATGGCCCTACTACGATCTTCTCAAGCCAATGAGAAGATCGGACGGTCAACCTAGGATTAGCGACTTCTCCAAGCTCCTCCTTTGACCGTCATGTGTCGTCGGCTCTCTCCTCGTAACTCCGTCTACTAGTGGACCTTCCACCGCTCCATTTTTGTACATTACAAACATGAAACTCGAGTTACATTTGAGTCTAAAACTATTTACAACTAGAATTTTAAAAGAAGAGGCACGACGCGCAGGTCGCATACCCTATACAACATGCACAACCATAAAAACTGCGCGCAAGCAGTATTATAAATTACAACACATTTATCCAATCACATTGGGGTTCTTGGGCCATGACCATCACAGAATTATATATATTCTAAATTATATATTTTACAAAAATTTCTATAATTTTTCCTTTTTTTTCAATTTTATGAGTCACATCTCCGTAACGGTCCGCTAAGCGATTTCCGGACGCGATCGCGGGGCAATGCCCCTTTCGGGCTTAGGGGCAATGCCCCTACTCGCAAAATGAACTTTGCGAGTGTCCCATCTTAATCTTATAATGATTTAAGTTGTTGTCCCAAAAACCTAAAGCGAGAATTCGCCGTTCCGGAGAGTTTTTCTCGGTGGTTGAAGCCTACAAGTATTCCAACACTTGTTTGTTCAACTCTTCGAGAAAAATACCCAAAAAATCTATAAAAATAGGAAATTTATAGAAACTTATGTTGGGTTTCCGGCACCGCGGCGTGTGTGTGTTCGATCATGTTTCGTAAACATGAACACAGCGAAAGCAATAAAAAAAATAATAAATCTATATTTATTACAACACACACAACACACGCATGCATATTACAACAAGTGTAGACATAACCGTAAATTAAAATTTGCAATACAAGGAAATTAAACTACGTTATACCTTTCGTATGACGTGTAGCGGGAACGGCATCAACCGGAACGATCCTCGTAAGAATCGTCTCTATCCGTATCCACGCCGAGCTCCTCGGGATGACTTCGCTAAGTCACGAGCTTCATCTTCGTACGGGTTACTAGCCTCGTGTTGAAGACGACGTGATCGAGAGATGATCACGATCCGAATCTAAATTCGGATCCTAAAACGAGTTCTCAAAACTCGCTTCTCCGGAGAGGTATTCGTCAACCGTTTGACGAATCCTTCGTCCCCCACCTCAGAGGATTACCGAAGATCAAATCCCCGGTAAGTTGGCCGCTGTCGGAGCACTAACCATCGTCCAAACGACGCTCCGACGAGAGGAGAACAAGCTGTCCAGAAAACTGGACAGCTTTGGTGGAGACCTTGCGCCGGCCAAATAAGGAAAGCGACTTGCTCACCTTGTCGCCGGAGCCAAGGAAGATCACCGGAGCTCCTCCGGCAGCAGCTCGTCGCCGGCAAGAGGAGGAAACGGCAGCGTGACTGGTCATGGGTTGGAAGAGATGGTTGGCGGCAATAGAGTTGGCGCTAACAAGAGGAGGAGGGTGGGCGGCCAAATTAGGTTTGCCTCTTCATTAGGGCTTAACAAACCCTAATGCCCTCTTTTATAGAGAACTAATTCTCTTAATGGTTAATGGATCATATCCATAAAGCCCGTTAACCCGCTCCATTAAGATAAGTTAAAATAAACCAAACCATGATGGTTTATTTTAAGTTAAAACGAACCGAACCAACCTTTGGTTCATTCGTTTAACATAAATCAAACCCTTTGGTTTATTCTCATCCATTGGATTAGAACCAAACCATTTTGGTCCATCCATTATATCTTCATAAGACACGGCCCATCCACGCTTCCATTGCGACTGAAACAATTTCATGCTCGCTTTATGTTTGGTCCAACCAAACATAGTTTCTCTCGGTCTGAGAATCCCATTCTCAAGCTCGTTTTAAATCCTTTGGATTACACTCGTTGTGCGTGTGACCAAATAGGTTCTCGGTTTATGTTGGCCGTCTATAATTAACCATTAATTATAGAACGATCATGAGTGGCACCTAGTAGTACATCATAATCCCCAATTAACCGAAAAGATCAACGGTTGATCCAGAACTATTTCTGAAACCCTTCAGCAGCTCGAATGAATCGTGCCCCATTCCCTTCACTCATCTTATACCCACTTGGTTCAGGACATGGTCTATTGTGTCGATCCCCACTAAGTGACTCGTCACACCTAGCCCAGTATCATTTCCTCGTCCCCAGTTCTAGTTTCTCCACATGTATCGAAGAGTACTTTACTCTAAACATGTAATGCTTTGGCCAAAGACTTTAGTAACAATCCGACGAGAGGCCATGGGTATACATCTCCTCGCAAGGAGTGGTGAATCCTTTTCTAGGCTATTCAAACACCTTCGATCACTTCGACTTATACCCAATCATCCCGGGTCCACATCTCCTCGGAGATGTTTGCTTAAGATGTCAAAGCATAAGTCTCCATGATCAAGATGACTTGAATACATGAAAGTCAAAGGAACATCGCACTTAAGCCCGCAGTAAGAACTTCATTGACATATCTATATATGCGAGAGAACTATATGAAGTCTTTACGGTGGTCACTCGATGAACTAGTTACCATAACGGCATCCACGATTAACTCGGACATCACAATGTCTCCGGCCCGGTGAGAATCGGTTTGCTTGGATACACCAAGGAGTATACCTCGTGCTAGTCTCGAGAATTGATGGTGTCGAATCCGTGATTCATCGACTAGGGATAATTCGATACATCACAATTACACATGTAGAGATACTCACTAGTTGTGATCCAATCACAAATTCTCTCATCTTTGTGAATCGTATCGTGGACATTGATAAATGAGTTTAAGATCAATCAAATACATTAAACATGTATACTCGAATAGTGAATCTTCATTTATCATATAAATGGTTCATACATAAAGCGATTGCCTTAGGACATCTCTCATATATTACTAACAGACTCACTTGGCCTAATGCCAATCGCTCGGTATCGATACCATAAGCACCAACATGACCCTCAAACTTACTTTGAGGTAATGCTTTAGTCAAAGGATCCGCTAAGTTCCTTTCAGTGGGAATTTTCTCGATTTGTATTTCGTTCCTACTGATGATCTCTCTGATAAGATGATAGCGGCGAAGCACATGTTTGGATCATTGATGAGACCACATCAAGTTCAGAGATGAACTTTTGATCCAAACCGCTTCCTTTGCTGCTTCCAAAGCTGCAATGTATTCTGCCTTAGTGGCAGAATCCGCTATAGTGTCAAGCTTGGAACCTTTCCAACTTATTGCGCCTCCATTTTAGGTGAATACATACCCAGACTGAGACATGGAATCATCCTTGTCTATCTGGAGCTGGCATCCGTATACCCACGTATCACCATGTACCCTTCTCCATATATTAGGAACGCGTCCTTAGTTCTTCTCAAGCACTTAAGGATCGTCTTAACAGCCACCCAATGATCCATTCCTGGATCAGACTGGTATCTGCTCGTGACACTCAGAGCATACGATACATCGGGCCTTGTACATAACATAGCATACATGATAGATCCTATTGCGGATGCATAGGGAATCTTACTTATGCAAATCCTCTCGTCTTCTGTGCGCGGACACATAGACTTCGAAAGGTGTACCCCATGCCTGATGGGTAAGAAACCTTTCTTGGATTCCGACATGCTAAACCTCTTTGCTTTTCGGTCTATATATGTAGACTGCGAAAGACCAAGCAACCATTTCGATCTATCTCTATAGATCTTAATCCCGAGGATGTAGGTTGCTTCTCCCAGGTCTTTCATGGAGAATGTCTTGGATAACCAAACCTTAACTGACTGTAAGATTGACACATCGTTTCCTATAAGTAATATGTCATCGACATACAATACTAGGAACACGACTGCACTCCCACTAACCTTCTTGTACACACAAGGTTCGTCTGGATTTTGTGAGAAATCAAACTTTTTGATCGTCTCATCAAAGCGGATATTCTAGCTCTGGATGCTTGCTTCAATCCATAAATGGATCGTGAACTTGCATACCTTGGTTTTATCAGCCGATGTGAAACCCTCGGGTTGTATCATATACGTCCTCGAGCAAGTTTCCATTAAGGAAATTGTTTTCACATCCATCTGTCATATCTCATAATCATAATGAGTGCGCTATGGCGGGAGCATCAGAATGGATTTAAGCGTAGCTACGGTAATTGGTTTCGTCATAATCAACACCTTGCTTTTGGCGATATCCTTTCGCCACCAATCTAGCCTTATAGGTAATCACATTACCATCCATGTCGGTTTTCTTCTTGAAAACCCACTTGCACCCTATAGGCTTTATGCCTTGGTGGGTCAACCAAGTTCGAACTTGGTTTTTACATGGAATCCATTTCGACTTCATGGCACCAAGCCACTTATCCCTTCTGAACTTGTCGGCACTTCTTCATAACTGGTAGGCTCCTCATCATCAATGAGTAACACGTCGTTCGATTAAACTACGAAATCCATATCTCTCGGGAACATTGCGTGTTCTACGGATCTCTGAAGATGTGGTGTTACAATAAGTCCAGTAGATTGCTCATCACTATGAGTTATGTATTGTTGTGCTTCACCGGTATCTCATCAATGTCTATTTGAGTCTCTCGAGCCTCCTCAAGCTCGACGACACTCCCACTGTTTTCTTGCAAGAGAAACTCTTTCTCTAGAAACACAGCATGCCTTGAAACAAACACCTTTTGTTCCGCAGGATGATAGAATTGGTAACCCCTTGTTTCCTTAGGGTATCCAATAAATAGACATTTATCAGACTTAGCATCCAATTTGTCTGATACAGTCCGCTTCACATAAGCAGGACAACCCCATATCTTCAAGTAAGATACATGAGGTTTCTTACCATTTCCATATCTCATATGGAGTAGTTGAGACTACCTTAGTAGGCATTACATTTAACAAAGTAAGCAATTTATGCAAGTGCATAAACCCAAAAGGACTTGGGAAGAGTTGCATGATTCATCATTGACCTGACCATGTCCAACAAGGTCCGGTTACGCCTCTCAGATACACCATTATGCTGTGGTGTATAGGGCGGAGTCCATTGAGACAATATGCCATTGTCTCTTAGATAATCAAGAAACTCTTGACTTAAGTATTCACCACCTCGATCCGATCGAAGTATTTTAATACTCTTGTCAGGTTGTTTCTCTACTTCATTTCTGAATTCTTTGAACCTTTCAAAGGCTTCAGACTTGTGTTTCATCAAGAACACATACCCAAACCGTGAGTGATCATCGGTGAAGGTAATGAAGTAGCTATAGCCTCCTAATGCTTGAGTTGACATAGGTCCACACACATCAGTATGTATTAGACCTAGTAACTCTCCCACTCGTTCACCTTTTCCAGTAAAAGGTAACTTAGTCATCTTGCCTTTTAAGCATGATTCGCATGTATCGTATGAATCCAATTCAAACGATTCCAGAATTCCACATCGGTGTAATTCGGACATGCGTTTCTTGCTTACATGGCCAAGACGACAATTCGGAGTCTATTTGATTATCCTTTTGAGCACGCGTGTTGCTCGCCGATATCAAAGATGTCAGCACCGATCGTCCAACGCATAAACACCATTGCTTAAAGTTCGGTCCATAAAGAACTCCATTCAAAGTTATGTAACAACAATTGTTACTAAAAGTCAAATGGTACCCATTTCTATTTAGAAATAGAAATGATGTTCTTTATCAACGAAGGAACATAAAAGCAATTGTCGATTCTAAGACAAGTCTGGGAGTTTTGACAAATACGTTCGATGGCGAGTGCGGCAACCTTTGCTCCATTCCCAACACGTAAATTTGACTCTCCTTGGCGAGTCTTCTTACATTCCTTAGCCCATGTATGTCAGTACATATATGTGAGCCACACCCAGTATTCAATACCCAAATGTTTGAGGAAATAGAATGACAATCAATAACGAAGATATCTGAAGAAGATGGGGCATCCGATGCCTTATTCTTCTTCACGGACTCAAGATAAATCTTACACTTTCTTTGCAAATGGCTCTCCTTGCCATAATGATGGCAAGTTTCCTTTTGTGCTAGTTCTACCTTCTTAGCCCTTCTCTTCTTTCCCTTACATTGTTCTTTGACCTCCTCTTAGAACCTTTCTTGAGGAATCAACTAACAACCGTCCCTGCTCATGCTTCTCGAGAAGACTCCACAGTCTTGGACATATTGGCGATACCCGCGAATGAACCTCCTAGCATCTCGGAGGTGAAGAGAGCTTTGAGACTTGAACCTTTGAATCTCACTTGCTCATCAACCAACTCACAAAGATGAAGGACTACGATATGAGCATCCATATGCTCATCATTTGCTTCGTAGCTTGGGTTCCATCGTGGCTAGCATGATGCAACTCATTTGTTCGAATCACTCACATGTTTACGATAGGCCAACAATTGGTCGAGTTGCATAAACGTCACTAGGAACGGCGGGAAGAGCGCCGAGGACATACACAAGCTTTTCACCTTGAGAACAATTCTCAAGTTTCTAAGCCGATCCAAGAAGTTGGCCCGATCGATTTATTTGAATCCAAAATGGAGCGCATAAATTCAAACACATCATGATCAATATATTAACTTAGAAATACAAAACGAGCATATATGAGAAAATGATTTTTAAAATGCATCAATATACATTTATAAATCCCATTCATTTTTCGAATTTCAAAAACCCCAAAATCACTTCGGGAGATTGTAGGTCCATCTCCGAATGGGCTAATATCCATCATAGTTATGAACAACCTTGGAGAGTCAACAAGCCATTCGTAACTACGACGGTAGGTATCATCTATACCGATTAGGTGCATATCACGTATATGCAACTATCACAATGTGCTATCAACTAATTTGAATGTTCACACATACATCGGGTTGTTAACACATTAACAAGTATGCATCATATGCATAGCACCCAACTTCACCTCCCTTTACATCGACCTTGGAGAGTCAACAAAGCCGATGCTCCGAGTTAAAGCCAACCCATTAATCGGGACATAGTTTTAATATGGTTAGGCGCATTCAACCAATTAGCCCAGCTTGGAGAGAGTCAACAACCAAAGCTAACGATTGACCTCGGACTCTTACCATATTAGTATTAAACTATTCCATGGTTTGAACATATTGAGTTAGTAGGACTTGGAAAGTCAACAACCCAACAAAAGCAGAACTGCGGTTCTAACCATATTAATGGAAGGTGTAGGCTTTAATATTGATTAAGGGTTTTATGTCTCATCCTCTTTGCATGCAAATAACTATTATCTACATGGCATGGCATACATGGCATACATCTACATGTCACGACACGCATGGCATAATGTTATGCATCTAATGCAATTACATGGCATACAATTATGTCATGTATATAATTTCCTTATATGTCATAACTATTTATGGAAATAAAATATGTTTAAGATTTGATTCTCCAAATCAAATCATAATTAAATTAGGAAACAAATTTCCAAATCTAATCACATATTTTATTCATGGAATTATTTGATTAAGGAAAATCTATTTAGGAAACCAATTTCCTAAATCTTTAAAACTACTTATGGAAATTAAATATTTTAAGATTTGATTTCCCAAATCAAATCATGATTAAATTAGGAAACAAATTTCCAGAATCTAATCAAATATTTTATTTATGGAAAATATAAATTTCCATAAATACTTCCAACTTTCCAAAAGTGAAATATTTCCATAAATACTTCTAGACTTTCCAAAATTGAAAAATTTCCATAAATACTTCTAAATTTCTAAAATTTAGAAAACTTCCAGAAATACATTATGACTATCGCAAAACCATTTTTACGATTATGTCGAAACACAACCTGGGCTCTGATACCACTGTTGGGTTTCCGGCACCGCGGCGTGTGTGTGTTCGATCATGTTTCGTAAACATGAACACAGCGGAAGCAATAAAAAAAATAATAAATCTATATTTATTACAACACACACAACACACGCATGTATATTACAACAAGTGTAGACATAACCGTAAATTAAAATTTGCAATACAAGGAAATTAAACTACGTTATACCTTTCGTATGACGTGTAGCGGGAACGGCATCAACCGGAACGATCCTCGTAAGAATTGTCTCTATCCGTATCCACGCCGAGCTCCTCGGGATGACTTCGCTAAGTCACGAGCTTCGTCTTCGTACGGGTTACTAGCCTCGTGTTGAAGATGACGTGATCGAGAGATGATCACGATCCGAATCCAAATTCGGATCCTAAAACGAGTTCTCAAAACTCGCTTCTCCGGAGAGGTATTCGTCAACCGTTTGACGAATCCTTCGTCCCCCACCTCAGAGGATTACCGAAGATCAAATCCCCGGTAAGTTGGCCGCTGTCGGAGCACTAACCGTCGTCCAAACGACGCTCCGACGAGAGGAGAACAAGCTGTCCAGAAAACTGGACAGCTTTGGTGGAGACCTTGCGCCGGCCAAATAAGGAAAGCGACTTGCTCACCTTGTCGCCGGAGCCAAGGAAGATCACCGGAGCTCCTCCGACAGCAGCTCGTCGCCGGCAAGAGGAGGAAACGGCAGCAGCTGGTCGCCGGTTGGAAGAGATGGTTGGCGGCAATAGAGTTGGCGCCAACAAGAGGAGGAGGGTGGGCGGCCAAATTAGGTTTGCCTCTTCATTAGGGCTTAACAAACCCTAATGCCCTCTTTTATAGAGAACTAATTCTCTTAATGGTTAATGGATCATATCCATAAAGCCCGTTAACCCGCTCCATTAAGATAAGTTAAAATAAACCAAACCATGATGGTTTATTTTAAGTTAAAACGAACCGAACCAACCTTTGGTTCATTCGTTTAACATAAACCAAACCCTTTGGTTTATTCTCATCCATTGGATTAGAACCAAACCATTTTGGTCCATCCATTATGTCTTCATAGGACACGGCCCATCCACGCTTCCATTGCGACTGAAATAATTTCATGCTCGCTTTATGTTTGGTCCAACCAAACATAGTTTCTCTCGGTCTGAGAATCTCATTCTCAAGCTCGTTTTAAATCCTTTGGATTACACTCGTTGTGCGTGTGACCAAATAGGTTCTCGGTTTATGTTGGCCGTCTATAATTAACCATTAATTATAGAACGATCATGAGTGGCACCTAGTAGTACATCATGATCCCCAATTAACCGAAAAGATCAACGGTTGATCCAGAACTATTTCTGAAACCCTTCAACAACTCGAATGAATCGTGCCCCATTCCCTTCACTCATCTTATACCCACTTGGTTCAGGACATGGTCTATTGTGTCAGTCCCCACTAGGCTGACTACGTCACACCTAGCCCAAGTATCATTTCCTCGTCCTACGGATTCTAGTTACTCCACATGTATCGAAGAGTACTTTACTCTAAACATGTAATGCTTTGGCCAAAGACTTTAGTAACAATCCGACGAGAGGCGATGGGTATACATCTCCTCGTAAGGAGTGGTGAATCCTTTATAGGCTATTCAAACACCTTCGATCACTTCGACTTATACCCAATCATCCCGGGTCCACATCTCCTCGGAGATGTTTGCTTAAGATGTCAAAGCATAAGTCTCCATGATCAAGATGACTTGAATACCGCAAGTCAAAGGAACATCGCACTTAAGCCACAGTAAGAACTTCATTGACATATCTATATATGCAGAGAACCATATGAAGTCTTTACGGTGGTCACTCCAATGAACTAGTTACCATAACTAGCATCCACGATTAACTCGGACATCACAATGTCTCCGGCCCGGTGAGAATCACCGCTTGGATACACCAAGGAGTATACCTCGTGCTAGTCTCGGCGAGAATTGATGGTGTCCAAATCCATCAATTCATCGACTAGGATAATTCCGATACATCACAATTACACATGTAGAGATACTCACTAGTTGTGATCCAATCACAAATTCTCTCATCTTTGTGAATCGTATTCGTGGACATTCAGTAAATGAGTTTAAGATCCAATCAAATACATTAAACATGTATACTCAAATAGTGAATCTTCATTTATCATATAAATGGTTCATACATAAGGCGATTGCCTTAGGACATCTCTCATATATTACTAACAACTTACAGATCTGTAATTTTTATATCTAATACAAAAATTACAAAACTAAAATACATACATGCTTTGCACGTGGCTCTGATACCACTGTTGGACTATCCGAGCCGTAAAAATTGCTTTTTGCGTTGCAGAAACCCCGGAACTCGACCACGGATCCGTGCGAAGGTAAATAAAACTACATGTACGTGTTTACAAACTTTAGATCTACTCTAGATCTACATGTTAAGAGTTTACCCTCGATGCGATGCCCTTCGCTTATCCCGCTCGTCCAAACGGTTTGTCGAAACTCGAGAGTGTTAAGTGTACACTCCTCTATTGGTATCCACACAAGCAATAGGTGATGAAAAGCAACCTAGAGTGTGCTAGCACCCCTTGGAGGCTCACGGCAAGATGAGGAAGATTAGGGAGAGAGCTTGAGGGAAGATCCTAGGAAGAAGATGATGAAGTTACACCAATTAACTTCACACACACATAACCCCTCAATATTGGTCAGCCACTATAGGGAGTTACATGCATGTAACTCCAAGGGTCAATAGCTCTTGGTCTCCCTCATGAGGTGGCACCCCATGATGAGTCCATGATGATGTGGAACATCATCATTGGTCGGCCCCCATGCCAAGTCACCATGACATGACAATTAGTCAAGTCAAAATTGATCATTCATCTTCCCTCTCAAGTCAAGTCAAACTTGACCTCTTATCTCCCATGGTTGATCAAATCTAACCATTTGATTCAAGTCAATTTAATTTAATGAATCTCTATTCATTATTTTAAATTGACTCAATGAATCAAATCTAAATTAGGCTCATTCAACACTTGAATCAAATTGAGTTTAACTCAATTAGTCTAATTTGGATTACTCTTAA
This sequence comes from Wurfbainia villosa, assembly GCA_025175895.1. NCBI lineage: Eukaryota > Viridiplantae > Streptophyta > Magnoliopsida > Zingiberales > Zingiberaceae > Wurfbainia > Wurfbainia villosa. Next base: position 8,144,179 of record CM046005.1, read on the forward strand.
TCCAATTTGGTTCATCCCTTGAACCTAATCCTCATGGTTCATCGTATGAATCTAATATCCATCTAATTGCCCTTTGTGTGTGACCCTATAGGTTCTTGTAACGTTGGCAATGCTCCTAAACCGATTTAGAAGCATAAGCAATGAGCGGTATCTAGTAACATATCATTGCTACCCAAGTTACAAGAATGTTGAGATCCAATATCACCTTTGTGACTACTAATTATGACTCTCACAATATGTGACAATGTCCCTCTATCCTTGACATCTAGATTGACCAACTGAGGCATAGACCGTGTCATCCTCGGTACAATCTATATCTTGAACTTCAAGTATACTCACTCTAATCAAATGAGCTCAATATCTCATATTGACTCATTTGGACATGGTCATGTACTTCGTGGTCTCACTCTATCAAGAATAACGATGTCACTCCCGTCATATAGGAGGGATAGATCTCATCTACATCACTCACATCCCTCCGCATAATTTATTACATACCCAATAATCGCCTTTTTAGTCCACTATTTACGGGTGACGTTTGACGAAGCCAAAGTATGCAACTCCTTATATAGGAAACCATGGTGACTTCAGGTCCAATGACTAATAGTCATACTAATAGTCACATGAGAAAGTATATGACACTCATATAACGATCCATGATACTTTCTCATGGCGGATCATTCAGTATATATTTTCCAATGCATATCCATGTGTCAACTTGATATCACATATCCATGACTTGTGAGATCAAGTCATCGAGTTGACCTACATGCTAGTCTCTTTGCATTAACATTGTCCTTGAATATTAATACTTGACTAGGAATGATTAAGAGTAGTGTTCTTTATATCATCTCATTATCGATTCAACCAATCGATTGATATAGATAAGAACCTTCTACTCAAGGACGTTATTATACTTAGTTATTTGGCACTAATACAAGTAAATATAATAACCATGTCTTTATAAATAGGAATATGATACAATAAAATTCATACAACAATCATCACATGATTAGCTCTAGGACTTTCACTAATAGAGACTGGGTTACTTCAACTTCAGGCAGGACTAGGTGTTTTTGCAAACTTGAGGCCAGCTACCAAAGAAACTAGGTGTTTTTTCCCTTAAACTTGTTGCAGATATCTGCAATTGCTCGGATTCGAGATGACTTGGCTTATGCAACCCATACGTTCTTCCGGAAAAATGGATTTCGTTACATACATACTCTTATACTCAACTCAAGTGATTGTGAAGGAGTTGTCGAGATATTCCACGTTACCACACTCTTTAGTGATGCTGAAAAATTGGAGAAAGAGCTGCAATCTATGAATGGTTGAGTTGGAGATAGCATTTGCTAATCTAGAGGTACTATATTGCTTATTCGGTTATCCTAGCAAATATGAGCCTGACATCGATGCAGCCTAGTACAATTCAGTAGCATTTTATTCAAATCTGGTATTTGGTTTTTACTTGCTTCATGGCGACTAAACAAAAAGAACATATTTTGAGGCCTATATTTTCTGAAACTCCATGTCATTATCTCATTGTAGTTTTCTTAACTGCAGGATGATATGAACTATGCTGAGTATGTAAAATTTCTTTGTCAATGGTTGCTTGAAATTTATTGGGAAGACATGCAATTTGTGGTCAAAAATTATAATCAGTATTTTTTTTTGTGACAGATATATTCTACTTTCATTATCAGTATTTTTTTGATTAATATAATTCATATTGTCAGATTTATCAGTATTTTTGTGATTAATATTCATATTGTCATATATATTTGTCAATTTTTTGTGATTAATATTATTCATATTATCACATTCTTCATCTATATTTTTCATTAAATTTTATTTACATGTGGTGCTTAACATGATCATTATCTTAGCAGGATGGTGACTTTTACATTGTTTATATTTACTATTTTTTTCAGGAGAAATCCTAGGGACGTCTTTGGGTGGTTGCCTTCGTGCAATAAGGAATTTTTTTTTTTTTTGCTTTCTTTTACTTATCTAAAAAGTGAAGGTTTATGTTCTTTATTTGACTTTTTATCATTAGTTCTATCTTTCAATCACCATATGCTTCTTGATAAATATTGTTATCTTTATGCCAATTAATATGATCACAATATAAAATTTTAGAGTGCTATATATCTAAACTATGTTTTTTTTATCTTTTCATGTTATGTCTATCATTATAATCACACAATACAGGATTTTGACGGATTGCCTATTTTAGTGGATATTTAAATTATTATTATGTGAAAGAGAAATTAAAACTCGAACTGGTGCATGATAATTAATTACTTTTTTAGCATTTTATCTAATTATGTTGTGCATCTTATTCTACCTATATTACCATTGAAGGTTAATCTAATTCATATGGTGCTTTCACTACAAGATCTGAGGCAATATTTGTTGATCTTTGTTACTTCTATGGTAGATCAATCTAGGTATTTTAACAGCTACTTGACTCCACTTTTCTGTATCTTTCAATTCTTACATTCTTTACATTTTAGTATGCTTTGATTAGTTTAGTTCCTTGTTGCAACTCACTTTTGTCATTATTGTTCTACCATATCTTCTACTAGGATACTTTGGTCAGGCTACATTCCTTATAGAAAATCTTACTGAAATTCAGCAGGTCTTCTTTTCATCTATTCTGAGTAACCTAGATTGTATCTATGTGTTATTATATTTTTTAATGTTAGAATAACTTAACTGTCTAATTTTTTTCTATTTATTGTATTTTATATCTTTAGATTTGTATTTTCTTATCAAATACTAGTTGAATTTGTTTAGGTAACTCGGTTTCTATGTTAGTATGCATACAATGAAATACTTTAGAGACATCAATCTTTTTGAAAACGAAGTTAAACCATATCTGGGTATGATATATTTTTATTAATATTCTATGTCTGTTCTAATTTTCACTGTTATATTTATTATAATATATATTTTTTAATTTTATGTATTTGTATATGCAGATATTCAAAATACTTATAAGAGCTGGTCCTGATGTACAAGTTCAAGATACAAAGTTTATCAAATAACTAATTATTCTGGTTGATGTACAAGTTCATGATACAAACTCATTCATGCTAGCGATGACCTATGGAAGATTGTTTAATATTTTTTTAGCACCTTGTAATTATATTTGTTCATTATATATCAAATAAGTTGAAAAAATAGAGATATAAAAATTCAACATTGTATTTTCATGGTAAATTTGTGCATTTGAAAATTAATAAAATTAATTTTATTAATATTTGCATTGTAATTATAGTTGATTGGACGTTACTAGTTAATATTGCAATTAATAATAATTATTTAATTAATATACATGATTTTTATATAGATCAAAACTATGATCATTATTGATTATGGTGTCTAAATTTAGAGACCGATTTTGTAATCGGTCTCTAAGTTTAGAGATTGATTTAAATTTCGATCTCTAAATTAGAGACCGATTATAAAATCGATCTCTAAATTAGAGACCGATTTTTTTATTGGTCTCTAATTTAGAGACCGATTCAAAATTCGGTCTCTAAATTTAGAGACTGAATTTTGAATCGGTTTCTAAAATTAGTTATCAGGATTTTAGTGACTAAAAAATTCGGTCGCTAAAACAGTTTTTATTGTCTCTAAAGACCAAATTTCATTTTCTAAATCGGTCTCTAAAATAAGGTTTTCTTGTAGTGGTGATGTGATGGATCACATGAGTTATATTCTTGTGACACCAATTAAATGTTCTTGTGTGCAAGTGAAGTGAGTAATATGATCACTACAGGACATTCACAAAAGGGGAAGGAAGAAGGTCACCCACTCCACTTGACAATGTCCTATAGTGGTCATATTGGATCTAAGAGAGCTCTGAATACTCTATAAGTGGAATGGGTACACGAAAGCCATATGCTCCAAATGGATAATTTTAAAGTCATTCCAGTGCACTGGTAAAGCATGCCAAAGGTGCATCAAAGTCCTTTGATGGTTGCAAAGTAGCAAAGGAAGAGTATTATAAATCAGGATTATCCGAAGACATTTATATTAATGATAATTTAGAGAAGGACATCGAATATCTTTTCATCATTGGAGCAATTAATGGAGCAGCAAGCCCCTGGATGCTACTTTATTTAATTTTTCGGTTGTATTAATTTTATGATATGCCAGAGAAGAAAGTAATTACATTTAAAAAATGATTGTATGAGAAGGATTAGTGTTAGAAGGATAATGACTTATACAGATAGAGTTATCATGCAAAATTAAAAAATTAATCATGAAATTAAATATTCATTACTAATTAACGATGAAATAAATTCGGTTGTTAATTATCAATGAAAATTTAATTTCATTGTTAATTAACAATCAAATATTTTAATTGATCGTAATTAATAATGAAACTTTAATTCCGTTTTTAATTCGAGCGTTAAAATTTATCTTTCTTGCTGTGGCGCTGCAATGTCCAATGAAATTATATTATTAACTTTTTAAAACAGTGCGGATAGCTATTCACACGGGATCCACATGCTTCTATGGAATAAAATAAAATTTACATTTTTAACTAATCATATATATATATATATATATATATATATATATATATATATATACAAAAATATTATCATATATAATTCATTTATGAATATCTTTACTATCTATCGATTTTTTATGATTCAAAATATTCATAAATACTCATGAATGAATTATATAGGATAACATTCCTTTATTTATTTATTTATTTATTTATATATATATATATATCTTGAATATTATTCACTGTGCGATGATTTTTCTATCCTCCGATCGATTGTAATTGCATAGTAAATAGAAAATATACCGTGCTTCCTCCATCACAATTTCACTTGCTCATCGTTCGGATTCATCGGCGATCGGTCGGATTTCGATCGAAATTCGACCACGATCTCGTTGTCACCAGAGTTCACCCACGATTGCGATCGAGTCATTTTCGACCATAATCCAATCACGATTCAATCGGACTTCGATACCAATTGAATTAAGGTCGGTCGGATTCCGACAATTAACATGACACTGATATTAAATTTTGCTTCGATTAATTTAAAGACGTTATTTTGCCATTTTTGCTGTATCAGTCCGTGGTATTTAGTATCTACGAAGCATTATTAATGTGCCTGTCCTTCATCGCACTACTCATCCACGAATTAATTCTCTTTTTTTCAGTGTAGAACCGATGAAAGAGACCTATGAGAGAGGGCATTCCTTTTTAACACTAGAGTATTATCTTTCAGTCAATTCCACGTTAATCACGTGCTTTAAGCCGGCCAAGTTTTTTTTTAAAATTTTTTTCTCTAACCCTTTTTCGTTTCAGACTTTTTGCCGTTCGATGGCCTCTAACTTCTGACCCACTCAAAAATAATAAGTCAACATCGGTGGCGCATCTCAATTAATTTGACAATATTTTATTATTATTTTTTTATTTTGGCCGAAGGCGGACGATTGGAATTAACGTTATCCGGTCTAAATACTCCGCAAAATACCTTATTTTAATTCGTGTCTCTCACTGGTGAGTCCGCGTGGTCTCCGATTGCTTTCGCACATAATCATTGGGGGTTGGTCGTTGGACTTGAAAGCTAAGGTCGGCTTCGTCGTCGGTAAGCGGCGAAGAGAAGGGGAGGAGAAGAAAGATCGTTGGCGGAGGAGAATGGAGGCGTCGGCGGTGGATCATCTCGCTCCCGAGCGGAAGAAAGCCCAATTCGATGTTCAGGCGATGAAGATCGTCTGGGCAGGCTCCAAGCACGCATTCGAAGTCGCCAATCGCATGGCCCACCTCGTCGCCAGCGATCCGGTCATTTTTCTCCTCCTCCTTGTGTTTTATCGTTCGTTTTTTTCTTTTACCTCCAGATCCATGCCCGTTTTGTGCGTATATTTGTTTTTTTCTCTCTTTTCTCTTTGAAAGCTTTATTATAAATCTAACTCTTAAGTAAGCAAAGGCCAATTCCACGACTGCCATCGATGATCCTCTCCTGACTCCAGTCACGATTTACCTCCTCCACCGCAGAGACAAATGGAGGCCGTAATGCGCCCACATTTTATTATAAATCTCTTTATTTAAATTTCTAGCAGTTAGTAAGTCTAAGCTTGTTTACAAGTGGACTCGATTAAAGTCGTGACTATGGACCATCTCGCACCTCTTCGCTGCGCTCACATGCGATTTACTCCTCCACCGTGAGCGGCCGGGAGGGCATAATGTGGCGGTTCCACATTTTTTTTATTATTATTATAAATATTTTAAGTCCCTCGGGTAAATCCAAATGGTCAGTGCAGTCGTGTTAAAGCTTGAAAGGGTAAGGGGTCGATTTCTGGATGTGACGATCAGGCTACCGATGACTCCGCATTTTTGCGTTGGCCATCTGGGACCTGATTTATCCCCTCCACACGTAGGGGCAGCAGTGGGGGCCACTAATGTGGTGGTTTCATATTTTTTTCATTACAAATATTTTAAGTCTCTGCCAGAATCAGGATGGCTAAGGTAGTGTTAAGGCGAAGGCGAAGTCGATTCGCGGAGGTGACGACTGGCCATCAGATGACTTCTGCGTTCTGCCACCCACCGAGACCGATTTACCTCTCCATGCCTGGAGGCAGCGATGGAGGGCGCTTAATGGCGGTTTTCACATTTTTTATTATAAATATTTTAACCGTGTTAAGATTTGAATGGACAAGGGATGGAGATTATTAGAAGTGATGATTAAGCTATCGATGATTTCGTATTTCTGCGCTGACCATGACCTGATTTACCCCCATATTTTATTATAAATATTTTAAATTTCATTTGAGTTTGTTGAGTAGAATAATTGCCAAAGGAATAGCAGAAAGGAAGTGAGACTATTCCCTTCTTGCTTCGGTCAAATTTCTTTGGAGTCTGGTATGCTGCAAGGATGAAAGCGTAATTGATTTTGGAGTACCATTTGTTTTAAGAGTGCTCACATGAAATTCACAAGATGGTCATATTAAGCCTAATTCATACATAACCCCGCTCCTCGCTTATTCCGGTTGACCATGACTATAGGGTTTTGTTTTCGTTGTTAGAAGACAGGTCCTGAGTGGAACATTATTTGCTGTTGTGATTACGGAAGTAAAAGAATGTTATTATAAATGCCACTTTCTAGCTGTGTATGCCAGTAATGAACTCACTATATGAATTGCCTTATATTGTGGATTGTCTTTTTCAACAATATTTAGGCGTCATTTACTCCTATTGGAAATCCAACATGAACTTTGGCACTGATGAATTCAATTTCCTGCACGTCAGTTTCTAAATGAAAATATGAACATTTTCAGCCTGCTTGGAAGCCATTCCTGTTGGAAAATAATCCTAATTCGATATCAGAACAGAATTTACAATAATTCTAATCCCAATTCAATAGAAAAAAGAATTCATTTTGGGAACCATTTACTGTAATGTTGTAGAGTTGTTTGGTTGCATGAATTACCAAGAATTCTCAAACACAAATCTGAAGTATTTTGATCTGATTTCAAAATCCTAAATTTTTGGGAAAATATATTCTAATTCCTATCTTTTTGTTTACAAATGACTTGAGGGAAATAGCAACTTTGCTAGTTGCACCTTAACGGATACCTTACACTAATCATGTCTACCAATTTCAGAATGGTTCATAATAGATTCAAGCCTAACTATGACCATGTTGACATGTTAGTAAAACTAAAGGATAAATCATGCTGTCTAGGATTGGATATGGCTTAATGTAGGTGCAGCTATTAAGTCATCATGATATGTGAGAAAATATTATAACTGCATGTTTAGGTCTTTATGTGTACATTTTTGTTGCTTCAAAGCGGTGTTGGGCTTCTGATCTCATTTTAAATTAAATATAATTTACTTTTATGTTTGAAGTGTTTACCTTGTTTTACATTAGTTCTTTTTCTTTTTTTCCATTTTGGACTCTTATGACCATATTATCTAAAAGAATATTTGTTTTTAAAACCAATCTTAAGACTTTTTCTTCTTGTCCATTTAGGTCTTCTGCAAAGACAATAGAACGATGCTTGGTCGTAAGGAATTGTTTAAGAACACACTCAAAAAATCAGCCCATGCTTGGAAGCGAATAAACGAGCTACGCCTTACAGGTATATTTTTTTTCCTTCATTCTAAACTCTTTTTTTTTTTCAAAATTTCTTGCATATTACTTGGACTAAATACAAGCACAATCATGCCCTTGCTCATCTGGATAAAGGTTCTATCAAATATTAACAATGATAACATCACTGTCGGATACATCAATTGGTACATGGATCAGGCAATAATAGTCAAACACAATAAAATGTGATTTTTCTTTGTAATTTTTTCCCTTCGCTCTTTCTCTTTTTTTTTTCTTTTTTTTTATATATTTACTTTGGTTTTTCCTCTCTTCTTTGTATTTTCTCATTGTCAATCCTATTTTTTGTTCCATCTTGTAACAGTAATCACTCCTCTGACTTTGATTGATACCTATTCCTATCATCACTCTTTGTCAATCAGTACTGAAACTGGCATGCGGCTTGGCTTTATTGGCGGTCAAGCACTCTCAAAATTTCACTAGGAACATTTAATGGGACCCATATCTGTATGTAGATATAAGTTTTGACTGCATCAAGTTGAACTTCTTATACTTATAATCAACTATTGCTATTTGGTGGCAAGTGAATATGGCAATAATTTTCTAGTTTGTAGTTTACATGCATCTGTATAGCTATTATGAGTTTTGAATTGCACAAGAAAAATGACCCAATTATGGCATGTTTTCTATTATTGATTGGAAAGGTGATAAAGAAGCCTTTGGGCACTGTATCAGTTTGTATTCTAATCTATGTTGAGTGTAATGACTTTCTTGGTCATTTGGTCTTCATCATCAAACACTATTATTCCCAAAGTGAATTAGTTGGTTACTTGACTTTTGTTTGTTGAGCGATCATTGGCCTTTAGTGTTATTGTTGGAAGTTGGATGAACTACACTGTTGATATTGGCCCCAGAAAATAAAAAGATGGTACAGCTCGTTCGTGAAGAACCAATGATTGCACTGTGAAAATGGGATGGGTATGACCTATGATCATTTGGAGGCTTCCTTTGAGTTGTTCCAAAGAATTATAACATCCTATCATGGAATCCCTTGTCTCTCGACAAAATACTCATTTGGTCGAGGACTTCCAAGCATGCCATAAACTAAAGTATTTTCCTGCTCTAACTAGTCAAATTGTTGTTTTTTCAATGAATTTTCGATAAGTTTAGAAGTTTCCTATGGAAGTGAAAGAAAAAGTCAAGTAATGCCTAAGATTTTGAGTACTATCTTATAAAATTTCATAAAAGAGCTGTGAGGTACTTAATTCTTAAGGTTTTACTTGAAGCTTGCAGTCTTAACATGTGACCTCTGTGAGATTTTAATCAGCATATATACTCTCAAATAACAGCAGACAAGAAGCTATGACAATCGGTCTTCATACTAAAGTCTCAATATACATGATGTTTAGTGTGCATGTCAGTAGGTTATTACTTATTAGCATCATACTTTAATCTTGTGAACATGTTTATACGAAACTGCATTGTTATCCTCTCAAGTGCCCAGAAACAATAATCAGTCCGCTGAAACCAGGTTGAATCTTCTATCCTTAGGTTTTGATTGGACTGTCTCGATGAGGTTGATACACCCCTGCTGATAAAACTAGTCACCATGCCTTTGGAATCCATGCCTCTTAAATGTATTACTATCTCAGCATATCAAAACTATTTCTTGCTAGCACGACAAAATGTTAAGTGATAAAACATTCATTCATCAAGGAAATAGGATCTTTGGCATGTAACAGTTTACTACTTTAAAGGATCCTGCATTATTTTTCCAGCTTTTCAGTTTGCTGATAATCATCCAATTTTCTGATGTTGCAGAAGAAGAAGCCTCTGTGTTCCGGATCTTCATAGATGAACCTGGATATGGAGATCTCCACTGGGTGAGGACCTTTTTCCTCTCTCATATGTCAGATAGTAGGAATTCTGCTGGAATTATTTGGAAGACATGTATTTGGCATATATTGTCTTATATTCTTGTTAATATCAGTTTTTCCCACCTTAAATACTTTAATGTGTATCATTCTATCTACCATTTGCCCACTTTTATTTGTTACTTGATCTATTGAGTAACATTTGAATAACATGTTAATATGTCAGCATTGCCATGGTTTCATGGTTCAATTTGCTATATAAGTTTCCTTATAGCTTTCCTATATTGTAATTTTTTGCCTTTCCAGTTAGTTGTTTGTTTGCATCATCTTCTTACTAACAGTAATTTCTCTCCTTTCTGTATTGTTAATTTTTTTTGCATGTTTTTAGTTGCATTAAATAAAAAGATGAACCATTTATCATGATACTGGAGTGTTTTCTAAATTAGTCTTCTTGAAGTTTCAAATATTGAAAAAAAATTGAGTTTAGTTGTTTATTCTTGATATACAGAAAGATTGATCTCGATGTACCCTTAGAAATTACTGTGAAGCGTGAACAGCTATACCTTCATTCTTTCTGGCATGGATGTCACATTCTGTAGCTTGAGCCCAATAATGATTAGTTTGTCTCTGAGTTTTGTTCTGTCAGGATGCTATTTGCTTTCTTCACATTATTTAACTTACGGTATTCTGGCTAATAGGGAATGTTCATGAAACCATATGTATGATTCATATTTGTTGTCTTCACATTCTTTAACTTATAGTATTTTGGTTAATAGGGAATGTTCGTTCCTGCTATAAAAGGACAGGGAACTGAGGAACAACAGAAGAAGTGGTTACCACTGGCGTATAAGATGCAAATAATTGGATGCTATGCTCAGACAGAACTTGGTCATGGTTCAAATGTTCAAGGTCTTGAAACGACTGCGACATTTGACCCCAAAACGGATGAATTTGTTATTCACAGCCCTACACTTACTTCAAGCAAAGTAAGTAGTAGTATCAATCTGTGTTCTGAAGACCCAACCTAGATTCACTAATAGATTCCTTAAGACAATAGTGTCTTTTCAAAATCATATAGCTTCATGTATTATTCAACAATAATTTTCTTTGCAAAACCAATTTATTTATAAAAATAATTGAGGTGAAAATATCCCTAAATGTTTCAATGGTCATGACATCCTTTTCTTACATGTGCAGTGGTGGCCTGGTGGTCTTGGAAAAGTGTCCACCCATGCAGTTGTTTATGCCCGTCTAATCATTGATGGAAAAGACTATGGAATCAATGGTTTAATATTTCCACATGTTTGGAGGATTATTTCAGGGATTTCTATAGTTGTTTTCTGAATTACTTTTCTTTATAGGTTTCATTGTCCAATTACGGAGTTTGGATGATCATTCACCTCTTCCTGGAATTGTTGTTGGTGATATTGGGATGAAATTTGGCAATGCTGCTTACAATACAATGGACAATGGTGTTTTGCGGTTTGATCATGTGTGCATACCACGAAATCAAATGTTGATGCGGTTAGTTAGTACCATTTTTGCATCTAATTATGTACAACATGGCCTTAGTTGTTCAAGCTTGATGTTTTTATTTTCATGCCCATATGGTTAAAGATTGGGATCAAACCTTATGATCTTATAATCCAAACTGTTCTAAACAATCCAAATTCCAACTAGGATCTAAAGTGGGCTAGGATCTTATGAACCTATGATTCAATCCTACGTTTGCCTACATTCCTATGCAGGATCTTTGCCACAATATATATTTAAATTTAGTTAGATATTTACTATAGCAATTTTTTGTGTCACATTTGAGAATAGTTCCCTTTTAAGTCTTAATCGGAAGAATTATTTTTAATAATTATCATTATCATCCATCTTATGATTATCATTTCCTCTTATAGAAGTTGATACTTGCTATATAAAGATGGAATACTTTAAGTATATTTTTCCTTTATAATTTTTTTTTACGCTTCATGAAATTGGAACAATAGTCATAAAATATTCATAGTAACACTATATATGTAAGATCTTAAGTTCTGATCCTATGATTTGGACATATGGACTATGTTCGTTTGGAATAGGATTGATCTTGACAAAGTTGGCAAACTTGGTCAATTGTGGATGTTTCTGAAGGCTCATCTATGTAAATATTTTTTCTACATGCAGTCATATTGACTTTAGATTGGACTAGTGTATTAGTTTAAATGATCATACCTAATACTTCACTACGTTTACTTTGACCCTGCAGAGGGAAGTTTACCTCTCTTATTCTATTTACAGTTTAACATTACTGGAGTGGTTGTATTAGTGGTTTTGGCTGAGGTATCGTAGATGTGATCTCTGCATTGCTTAGCTATGATATTGATTGTTTTTTATTTGCAATATTGTCCAGGGTTTCACAAGTCACAAGGGAAGGGAAGTATGTGCAATCTGATGTCCCAAGGCAGCTTTTATATGGGACAATGGTTTATGTTCGTCAAACAATTGTCTCTGATGCTTCTAAGGCTTTATCTCGAGCTGCATGCATTGCTGTGAGATATAGTTGCGTTCGTAGGCAATTTGGATCACAAGATGGTTCTTCTGAGACCCAGGTACAATACCAGTACTCTATGATGCAGTGGAAAATATTCTATGGCATACAGAAATTAATTTACTACAAGTGCATTTCCTAACAATTTGGAGTCATCTTATCCTGTCATTGAGCTTTGGGATGTTTAGATTGCAACCTGACAATACTTATGGTAATATCCTTGTTATACACACGGTCAAGCCTCAAGACCCATGTCATGATGTTTTAAAATTTAGGTTAGTTAATAAGGCCTAACATATCATTTGGTCATTTTCTTCCCTGTGCTTGGTCTGCCATTGGCAGTGTTACATATATATTTATTATACTAAGAACTTAGATTTAATATGGCCATCCTACTTTGATATGTTTATATTATACATATATAATTATCTAATGCAGAAGACCCTAGATCATCGCTTAATGATGATGATGGCATCCTTGATGGTCTTACTTGTTACTATATTAACTGAAGGCCTTTTGGTAACAATAAATAGAGCCTAAATACTGTTAAATTGGATTTCATGGTTGTCTCCTCTACTTGAAGGTAGGTGTCGCATTAGCATCATAGACAGGATATTAAGGTCTTCTAGGAGATGCCTTCCCCAAGGTGGACTGTTTCTCTTTTTGCTATATTCTTAACCCACACATCAAGTTTCTTCACATGTAACTTGTTCCATAACCTTGAAGAAGAGGATGAATAAATTTTATGACACGATAGTTTTCTCACTGAATCCATGGAATGCATTTGATACCACAATGTAGCTTGTATGTGAAGATCTCCGCTTGCATATATACGATAACTGCCATTATATAGTTCCTGAAATCTTCCTTCCAGTTCTTTTGGCTTGGTGACATACTTGACTGGTTCACATTCTGTTCTTATCGTGGTACAAAAGCTTGGGCTAACAAAGATTGTCATGATTTATAGTTTGATCTGATAATTTGCTGATGGGAGCTTTTCTGCTTGACAGTTTTACGTTTTTCTTAAATAATTTGGTATCCTTTTGGATACAAATACCATGGACTGGGAAGATTTGAATTCTAAGATGAATGATCGATATGATACATATTTTTTATAATTATTTTATTTGTGTAATCAAGAATGCTAAGATCTGATGTGAACTTTCCAACCTTTTTCTACCCTTTTGAATATTGGAAAACAAGGTTTAAAATTTCGAACCGTGCAGACATTTTGATTTGCTATCAAAACGATACAATTTTGGTACTGTATCGTGTTATGCCGTGCCGTGCCAATACGGTTTCGATATTTTTTTTTATTTTTTCTATTATAAATTCGAATTCAGAATTTAAATTAAAATATCTTTTATTTTTATATTTTTAAATAAAAATAAAAATTTATATGTTATAATTATATTAGTTAATTAACAATTTATTAATTAAATTATATATAAATGTCGCGATTCTGCCACGGATCGTGATTGTCCCACCACGTGCTGGTGTCGGTCTCATATCAAAATGATAAAAATCATCCATTTCAGGTGGTATGGTTCGACATTTCAAACCTTGCTAGGAAATGACCATCATCTATATACCTGACTTTACGATAGCAATGTAGATCACAGTTCTGATGTTAGTCATGGTCAAGTCTGCTCACAATCCACTTCTGTGAATATATCTGCATCAAATTTGAATTTGTTGATAATGTACATCACTATCAAAGACAAACTAATGAAATATCTAATTTGCTATTGCATATAGATATCAAGCAGTTACAGTCACATCTTGCTTGGTTCAATATAACCATGTCATACTTGAATGTAAGCTAAAGCCAATATGACTTTGGCAAGTATAGCATAGCATCTAATGTATTTAATTCAGTTTCAGTTATATTATTTTATGCTAATGACATGGGACATGTGCACTTTGGTGAATGAATAGGAGGAAAGAAGGGAGGGGAGGGAAATGGTTGTGTTCTTTTTGCTCCTTTTCCTCCCTTCGTCTCTCCTCTTGTTTATCCATCCCAAGTAAACAATCTATGAAGTCTTTCATCCTCTTGAAAAGGTGTGTTCGTGCAGTTATAAATTCTTATTTAACCTTTCTCTCACAGGTCATTGATTACAAAACTCAGCAAAACAGACTCTTTCCATTGCTGGCTTCAGCATATGCTTTTAAGTTTGTTGGTGAATGGTTGAAGTGGCTATATAATGATGTGACAGAGAGACTAAGAGCCAACGATTTTTCAACATTGCCTGAGGCTCATGCATGCACTGCTGGTTTGAAGTCTTTGACAACCTCTGTGACAGCAGTATGTAAATCTTTTAGCATACGTAGTTCTATGCTATATTGTATTTCGATTCATTATAGTCTCCATCACCTAATTCTGTACCAGAGAGTGTCATGAATGCTGCTTTAGTGTTATTAATGTTTTACTTCCTTTTCATTAATAATAATATTGCTGTTTGCTGTTTAGAGCACCTGGAAAAAAGTTATTATATCTAATTTTCTCTGATTGTATAATTATTTGAATGAGGATGAAGAATAGTCATTACATGTACTTCCAAATTAGTGACGGCTGGTTGCCCTTTTTCTTTATTTATTTGTTAGGCTGTAACTTCTATGAGATTAAAAATCATTAGGATTGCATATTTGGATGGAAGGTACTTCTATTCCTTCAAGATGATAACAAACCATGAGTTTGTAACATATATTATTGTATTAATTATTTTGTGCAGTGAAGGCAGACCACCATGTTAGTACCTCTGCAACATTCCTTCACATGCAGGGAAGAAATTTTGTGAACTGGATTGGGTTTGAAACATAATGAGGCTACCACACCTTGTACATCTTCTAATATTTATCCTCAGAAATTTTGTTAACTGGGTTACAATAATGTTAAAGAATCATGAGAGTTACAAATTTTCAGTGGCTTTCGAACACATATTACTTATAATTCATGAATTTATCTAGAAAATATATTTGGCCATTTCCTACGTCCATGTATTGTTCATTTAAACAAACATTGTTTTCTAGAGATATATGCTGACAGTATTTTTTTTTTCCTTACCCATGGTACCCTTGTTAACAATTTTTCAAATTATTAGGATGGAATCGAAGAATGTCGGAAACTCTGTGGCGGCCATGGTTACTTATGCAGCAGTGGGCTTCCTGAGTTATTTGCTGTCTATGTTCCTGCCTGTACGTATGAAGGAGATAATGTTGTTTTACTTTTGCAGGTTAGTTCCTTTTTAGTTTCTATACTGGAGCTTATGTATGTGAAGCTTATGGATATGGATTTCAATTCTTCACCGCTTTTGAATAACAAGCTAACTGTTCATATAATTATGATGATAGAAAATGATGCTTTTTAGTTAACTTTTCTATAGAGAAAATAGATAACTTCTCTGATAGGGAAATGGTTATCTTATGGTAGACAAACAGCTAACTATCACCTGCTTTTATTTCATAAGAAAATTACATTGGTTTCCTTTTGCACAGAGTTTTCTTGGCAATAAGTTAGTTAGGGGTAGTGCCTTAAGTTCATCACCTCGAATGAAACACATTGTTGTAGTGATTTTGTCCCACCTAGTATTGTGGGTTAATCAAGTGGGTTTCTTAGGCTTACATGAATTTACTAAATTCACTTAGTTTAATATTATGGGCTAGTGGGTGATACCCATCAAGCCGATGGACTAGTTATCTCATTCAATCTAGAAATGACAAATGATACTGGGGTGGACCTAGTTCTAACTAAAAAGTGCAAATCTAATTGAAAAGTGTTGCTAATTATCTTGATCAACTTAACCATGACAGATGGTATTGGGGTAGACTTAGTTTTGAGTTAGTCAGATGATCATCTAAAGTGCAAATCCAATTGAAAAGTGATGCTTGCTTTGATGATCAAGATTGTGCTTTAAATGCTTTAAACTAGGGATAATGTAGACTTTAATTTACACTTTCAATGCAGATTAGGAATTTACCTTCTAGAGTCATTAGTCAAGTCGAAGTGTTGGGGTGGGGATGGTGTTGTTAATTGGTGAAGGATACTGAATAACCTAAACAAAAACAGGGCCTCAAATCAATTAGTGGCCATGAGTATCATTTCATATTACAAAGCACCACAATAGATGACAAGCTTAATCGCTCAAATTTGCAACTATAAATGCCAAATCAATTTAGCAGGAGCACTCTAGTATCAAGTTGGGAAGACCAAAACAAGTTGCCAACCAATCAAAAAGGCAAGCATAATGAACACTTACATAGAAGAGAGACAAACCTGACAACCCTGTGAGCCAAGGGGTTATCAACTGAGCTATATCTAGCTTTTGAACATATTTCGAAAGACATGTGGATGAAAAGAAGGTGACAGGAAAGATTTTCTTAGGGACACTTTCTCTCTTTCCTTTGGCAGAAATAAGGGAGGGATGGAAAAATCCTTTTGTCCAGCTTTCCTCTTTCTTATTTGGGTGGAAAACTTAGGGGTGGAAAATTTTTCATTTTTTATTTTTATTTTTTGGAAAAACGAGAAAACGAGTTTGGTTGACGTTTTCCATCTCCGTTTTCCAGAAAACAAAAGAGCATTTTCTGAAAAATTAAAAAACACAAAAAAATCGTTTTCTGTTTCCATTTTCATTTTTTAAAAAATAAAAGAGTTTTCTGGAAAATTAAAAAATATAAAAAAATCGTTTTCTATTTTCTGAAAAAGGAAAATACAAAATAAAAAATGAAAAATTCTCCACGAACCAAACGCTCTCTTACTTTCGCATGCAATGCACCAAATCCTTTATTATAAAATTTAAAATTAATATTTATTTTCAAATCCAAAAGGTCTATGGGCCCTCAGCCGAGTCAATGCAAAAATGAGCGCACAAACAAGACCAATTGGCCAGGCAATTATCAGGGCGAGGTGCGGCAGAACCACACAAACACCACTTTAAAAGGAGGGTAATAAAGAAGGTCACCCAACCTATAAGGGTCCGTAGTTGGTCTTAGCCTTTCTCCTTTGAGAGTCTAAGTTTGATCCACTAGTACTTCTTAAAGAACTTATCGATGTTTTCAACACTCAATACTAGAATTGGGACTTCAACATCTATAGCATCAACAAATCAAATGACCTACTCCTAGTTGCAAATGAAGGTATAGGTGGAGGGACTTGAAATAACTATTGTAAATGCCAACAACACACCTTCCATTTCCATTGTTAGAATACTCAATCACTTTGGCTGATTGACCACGTCACAGTGATTTGAGAAGTCAAGAGTCGCTAGAAGTAGCTGACACATCCATCATGCTTGAGGAAGTGTGGAGAGGAGTTATCTTGATGCGTAATGAATAAGGAAGCCTATTCACTGAGGGTGAGTGCATTAATGCAAGTGTTCTTGTTTGTCTTCTCTTCACCATTGATCATCATTCAAGGGCTCATTTGAGAGTGGAAATGGCTGACATTTGCCATCTCGTGGCTTGAGGTGGCTAACATAGAAATTCAGGAACAATGATCAACCAGTGTAGGTTAATCACACAAGGAATATCACTAATTGGCAATGGATGTATAGTTGGCAGTCGTTGTAGTGCAATCTTAGTTTGCAGGTTTTGCCAATAGCATCACAATCTCAAAATTAGAGATGTTAGATTCAATCACCTAGTAATTCATTAGCAAAAGTTGGTGACATTCAATACTCACAACCTAGGATAGGTTGGTTATGTTGCCCTTCACCTTCAATCACCAATCAATGAGATTCCCTATGTGAAGGGATGATTTCAATAATAAAATCATCACGATCACAACCTAAAGGGTTCTGGTCCCACTATCTAGGCACATGGAGTGGAGTTGGAGATATTGATGTCTTTAAGATCTTAGTAACTTGTTGATAGAATGAAGGACAACCAACCGACACATCCAATTGTACTCAAGGAGGATTGAATTAGTGGTTCCACAGAAAGTTATTAGGGTCATGCAAGGTGACTCTTAAGAAGTTAGAGAGAGTAGGGTGGGGTTCTTTAGTGAAGAGTGATACTCCAAGGAAGACATCGATGTCACACAGGGGTGGGTAAGAAAATGTATTAAGTTGCCCTTTGGCCTTCCAGATTCCAAGTGATTTGGTGGGCATCGATGGCTTGATCTCCATGCCAAACATATCACCACAATGCCACCCAAGTGAGTAAAACATTGCACGATGATAGTCCTTATTGCATTAGCAAATTAATTATGAATGAAGGTTCACAATGCAAATAATCTTGGAGGATCATTTGGTAAGAGAGTGGTGGCAAGGTGAATAGCCTAGGGCATGTCATAACTAGCAAAGCTTGAGGATATCTAAGAAATACTTTATTAAAGGGGATTGTTTCATTAAATTGTTACGGGTTTCATGCAACAAGAACCTTGGTCTCGGGCAGAGGTGGTAGGGTGTAGTGAATAGTGTTTGCACGATTTATGTTTCTTTATTCTCCAAATGAAGCTCTCACGTATCACCTACATCTATCCTTATACAAAGGAAGAGTGAACCACCCTCGGTGGCCTTAAAGCATGCTCTAGACCTAGATGCATCGTTGAAGATGTTGAAGACCACCTAACTAGAGTCATACTACTACAACACCCCTCATCCATATTCCTGCTTCATTGAGATCTTTCAATGCACTTTGAATTATAAATTGTGAACTCAGACCTCCCCACCTCCACCACCACCATTGCAACATCCCATATCCATATTCCCTATTTATTGATATCTTCCAAAGCGCTCTTTGATCAATGAATAATATTTTGAATATTTGAATACCTAAAAGGAAGAGGAGCCTTAGTACAATGGTAAAGTTGTTGCCTTGTGACCTAGAGGTCACGGGTTCAAATTCTGGAAATAGCCTCTTGCAAAGCAAGGTAAGACGACGTATAATGGATCCTTCCCCGGGACCCCGCATGGCGGGAGCTTCGTTCACCGGGCTATCCTTTTATTTGAATGCCTAAAAGATGTTTCTCTTTTGTTACATGTAAAGTGTAGCTTGCCATTATACATAATGGCTTCAAGTCATATGAGTTCAACTAAAAGGCATGAATCACTATAACTAAATTTCCAACTTGGTTCAACCTCATACTTCTAGTAGTCAAGCACCTCGGAGGAGGTTAGTGTTGGTTTCAGATCTTAGATTAGCTCTTTCAAAACACTTGTCAACTTTTAAATTTACTTTCCTTGTATAATAGACTACTTAAACGATATCAGAAAACCTATACTACTGATTTAATATATTTTCTTTGAATAATTCAATCTTCTCTCCTGAACCTATGTCATGAATCTTCCAGTATCAGGGATACTAATACCCATCACAGATATGGTCGTAAACATTTGCTTATGGCTTATAACAGGAAGGCATGGACTGTTTGGCCCTGAATTTTATTTTCCTATTATTCACGGTCCATATTAATTTTTCCTCTAAACTAATGTTTTTTCAATTAGTTTGGCCTTCAACGTTTGTCCTAAGTCCTGATAGAAAGAGGTTGAGTATTGCATTGTGCCTTGATAGCCAGCACTAACAATGTTTAAACAGCTATGTTCATCCATCTTAATTGTAATGAAGAGATAAGATTTATGTAGCTTACACTAAATAGTAGGAACAAATAGAATTTGATGATGACCGACCAACATAGTCTTCATTGGGCTTTATGTAAGGATATATCACCGTTAATATCTAAATAATTAAATATTCTTTTGTTACATTAACCCTGTTTTTGGTCTCTCCTACCTCTTGAACTTTCCACTCTAGTTGATTTCAGTTTGTCTAACTATAGAATTGTTGGTCTCCCACATATCCAGCATGTAATTCTATCTCTGCTATAACAATTTTTTGTATGTATGGTTCCTAATAGCTGAACACATTGATACACAAAATATTGCAGAAATACCACAGCCATATAAAGTCTAAGGAGCACACAACGATCATGCAAGGTTTAGAAGTTCTTTGTTTCAGCCATTTTTTAAAAATCTTATTAATTCTTTGTTAATAATAAATTTAATATACGTATAACCCTTCTAGGAATTTCATGTTGATCCATCTTAATAATTTTTTTCTCGCTATATTTAACAATTTTTAGTTTTAATGTTTTCCCCAACTCAAGGCTCGAGTTAATCTATTTATACTCTCAAGTGGCAGAATATCATTGTCGAATAACATGCACCAAAGAGATTTATGTTGAATATAGTTGAGCATATTTTGTGTGTGCCCAGTAAAATTGTTCTTCGTGTGCTTTGAAAGATATGATAACTTGATCTTTGTGATCTGCTGTATCTTTCAATATGGACAGGACTTTTAAGTTTTTAATTGAACATCATGAAACTAGAAATAGCTGACTTCATTGGTAGCATAAATTAGAGTATTTCATAATACTGTTTCTGGCGGCCTCGATGCCACATTATAGTGCATAAAAAAAATAGTTGCCTTTAACTTTTTCTTATATAATTCTTATTTCAGGTGGCCAGGTTCCTTATGAAGACTATTTCTAAACTAGGTTCTGGGAAACAGCCTGTTGGTACAACAGCATATATGGGAAGAATACAGCATTTGATGCAGAGCAAATGTGATGTTCTCACAGGTCATCATTCAACATCTTTTTGTTTCAGTATAATAATTTACTGTACAAAGCAAGTATTTATTGCTTGTCATTCAGTAGCAGAGGTCTGCCACCATGCAACCTTGGTATTTTTTAGTTCGCTGGCTCTTCGTAAACTATTAAAAAAATGTGTTTGTGGTGTGCTTTGTAGTGAATTAATGTGCTAAGAGCAGTGAAAAATGGCAATGGTAGCTACAGTACTTGTAAAATAAATGGCTAAATCGTGTTTTATAAATGTTTTGTGACACTGGCTTATGGAGAAGTACATTGCATTGATCTTCTTTTAGGATATTTCACTAGCTTTTAAGTGTTCTTTCAGTAAGTTGTAATCCTTATCTTCATGTGCAGCTGAGGACTGGTTGAAACCTTCAGTTGTACTGGAAGCATTTGAAGCTAGAGCCATTAGAATGGCTGTGAATTGTGCCAAAAACATTAGCCAGTTCCCAAGCCAAGAAGAAGGTTTGTTAATCTTCTGTGCATCTGAGCTTCTTCATTTTTATTAAATTCATACATAGATCCCTGAAAATGTTAAATGCCTCTATGTATAGAGTAGTATACGAGGAAGTGAATTGTACTGCAAGTGGCAACTTATCTTCCTTTGTACAGTCTTTCAGTTGTTGAATCTGAACCTTTCTATAGGAATTGACTGGTATAGCAGAGAGGATAGCGTATGGTTGTTAAGTTCCTTGAAATGCCTTTACCACAAGTTCTATATTAAAAAAATATTAAAATCTTAGTTACCGAATTAGTGATCAAATTTTAAAAGAATATGACAAACAGGAACAACTGTGAAGTGATTGATCCTCTCATGACTAGCCAAAAAATAATACAAATGCCGTGCTTATGTTCATCAAATGTTCAGTACCATTTGGAAACTGTCTGAGGTTGGTAAGGAAATGTGGGAACCGTCATTATATCTTAATTTCGAAATCAATATAATACTATGGTAATTTGTCTCCAATATACTAAGTTCATGGATTGGAATTTGGAAAATACGAATTGTCATGTGATGTTAAATTTCCAAATAATGACAAACATAGGCAGAATGGCACACGGTATAATGTTAGGATGGAAATTTGATTTCTCCTAATTCATTTTTTATTCCCTTATCGATTACACCTTACTTACCCAGATATCATCCTGATTCTCCGCTGATTTCTTCGGCGTGCCTTAACATCATTGTTTATGTGCAATGAATCAATGATTATAAGAATTATGTGTAGATATGGCAGGTTGATTCTTATTGTGTGGACTGAATATTATAGAGTAGTTCAAATGTATTATTTTGTGGGTACAGAGGAAGAAAACCTACCCAAATGATGAAGATTAGGTGCTAATGTTGGAAAAGGAAATGGAGCCATATACATGTGGGCTCTATGCCCAAACACACAAATTTGTGTGTTGGTTAGGGCTCAATTTTATTTCAAACTGGGAACCTAACAACAAGGCCCAAAGCGAATAAGAGAAAACATAAAAGAAGTGGCAAACTGTAAGGTTATTTTCTCCTCCTAAAATTCTTAAGATATTTATTGCAATTAGGTTAGGCCAATTAGAAAATACCTATGAAGTCTATCTATCAATATGGACTGAGTTTAAGGTCTTTAACCGACATAAGGTGATAGTATGAAGTCCACTGATGCTCAAATGGAGGTTTAGTTTTGGCAATCTCAATAGGAAAAGTGATACTAAAGCTAAGAGCCAAATTTTACAGTCAGGAAAGAAAGAGTTGGTGGTTGGTGGCTGTACCTATTTGCAAGCTTTTGAGAAATGTGATGATGAGAGGGGTGGAAATCCATTCTGCTGCTACGGAAGTGCCAACCTAGAATCTGCCACAGCTGTCCTCAGTACTTAAAACTATGAAGAGGTAGGTGCAGGTCTATAGGAGTATATACGTGTTCATTTGGCATTCTAATAGACAAGATGCGTGTCCCTGCTATCTCCTTCCAACAGCAAAAGTACAAGTTTCATAACCATGGAAACAAGTTCTAGCTATGTTGTGCCTACTTTTATTTTTTCCCCAAGGATGGCAGATCTAGTTGGGGTCAGTTCCCTTCTATTTATTTCCTTAGATATCGTTTTGAGTATATCAAATATATATTGTTGAAATGTTGCGAAAACTGCTGAAGTGGTTTCTGCTTGTTTCTTCTTATTGACAGTCCACTCTAATTTTTCATTCAGGTTTCCATGAGCTTTCTTCCGATTTGTTGGAGGCGGCAATTGCTCATTGTCAACTAATCATCGTATCCAAGTAACTACCCTACCTACTTTTACAGTACGGCTTAATAAATTCTGGTTCTTTGAACATTTGTTTTATGGCTCTGGCATACTAAAATCCCAAGGAAAAAAAAAATTGTCTCTCATCTCCCTTCTGCGCCGTCAAAACTCAAGCTCGCCCTGACTAATCTTTTAATGGCTCTCTCAAATTTACATTAAGCAACATAACGAAGTGGCTTCATTCAATGTTACCAATGTTCAGATTCGTTGACAAGCTTCGAGAAGACATACAAGGACGTGGAGTTAAAGAAATGCTCCAGATTCTCTGCAGTGTCTATGCTCTCTCTCTTGTTCATAAGCACCGTGGCGATTTCATCACGACAGGGTACATTACGCCCAAGCAAGGCGCACTGGCTAATGAGAAACTTCGATCTCTATATTCCCAGGTTTGTACTGTTATTTCCCTCTCAATTCCATGGTTTTCTTTTCCTGTTTGAAATTAATTGGCAGCTTCATTGAAATGGATTAATGACCATCGCAGCTTCGCCTTAATGCTGTTGCACTAGTCGACGCGTTCGACTACACTGATCACTATCTGGGCTCAATTCTTGGTCGCTATGATGGAAATGTGTATCCCAACCTCTATGAAGCGGCATGGAAGGATCCACTAAATGATTCAGTTGTGCCCGATGGATACCATGAGTACATCAAGCCCTTCCTCCAACAGAAGCCGACGACATCAAGGCTGTGAAGATACTATTCTAATATCCTCACTGAATTATTATTATTTTTCTTTTACATTTTGGTACTCGGGATAACCTCCTAACTATCTATATTCAATAAGGGTATTAATGTAATATAATGATCAGAGTTTTAGGAAAATTATATACCTATTCTTGCCGTCCATTCGAAGGAATGTGTCCATTGACCAAATCCTCCTAATCTATAAAATCCATAGGGAGGTGATACTCGGATGTCATATCCTAGTTCATCGTCGAATTCCATTGATCTCAATGCTCTCAATGGACCTTTTACTCCTCTAACTCGTGCTCCCTTGGCGTTTAGTCCGGTAAAGATCAATCTGTTTTGATATCAATTGTTGAGACTTTGATGTTTGCTAGAGGGGTGAATAGTATTTCAAATTCGATCTCATTCGCTTTTGATTGCGTTGTGCTTGTCTACAAGGTATTAGTGCAGCGAAAATAAAATACTAACAATACCAACAACACAATCACACATCAAACTGTTTTTACATTGTTCGAAATCTCCGATTCTTACTCCACAACCTAGCCCACCTAGCGATAGATCTCATTATCTATTCTCCTTCTCAGAAACACTCAAAAAGTGGAAAAATCTCTTACAACCAAGAGCTTACAATAAGAAACAAGACAAGCAAATACGGTAAAACGATTACAATATGGAAATCATTTTACATGAGAGAATTTTGCTTGATCACTTGGTTAGTTGATGTTGAATGCTCTTAAAGATCTAGAATACAACAATACTTTCCCTTCAAAGCCTTCAAGAACTGGCTATCAAAAACTCCACCAAGCCTTCCTTTTATAAGCTTTCGTCAAACAGTTTTTCTGTCGATCAGTTGACTGATCTTACGCCCCAATCAACTAGTCACTTATCCATTATCTCACAACAACTTTATCCATGTCGAATTTCAATCGATTAGTCAACTGACCTGAGTCATCAGTCGACTAAGAAACAATCCGTGCTTCTGTTCACTGAAATCAGTTGACTACTTTGTCGAAGCACAACCATCTCGATTGCCCACACCGATCATTGCTTCTCCTGATCATTGCTCGAGCTCGAGTATGAGTGTCGACTATTGCGACCGATCATTGCACCACAACGATCGACGCTAAGCATCGAGTCTCCCGAATACCCAAGTCAACTACTCGATCAGTCGACTGTCAAACAATCTGTGCGATTATTTTATCCCATCAGTCAACTAGATCAAGTCTCAGTCGACTGGTCAACTTCATAACTGAGGTTTAATACATCAAGTATGATCCTCTCATACTTGACACTTACCCATAGCTCATACCTAAACCTTCAAGCTTCTTCTATCAGTCTCACACCTTTAGGATGCATCGAGTCCTCCACAATTCCTCAACCTTTGCACTAGCTTTCAAGTATTTCCTTCGGCTATGTCATGCTATCGGGTACCGTTAGCCTTTAAGTCTCTTTCATTAGTCTCACGTCCTTAGGTTGAGTCAACGACTCTTCATCCTTTGTGCTGGCCTTCAAATGTTTCCTTCAGCTTTGTCATGCTAACAGGTCTTCCTTTGCTAAGAGACCGTGCCTCCGAAACTTCTATTGTTAAATCTCCATACTTGGACTTTCCCTTTACTAAATTCCATAACTTGAATTTTTCCTTGCCAAGTATTTATACTCGAACTTTCCTTTGTCAAGTTTCCATAATTATACTTGAACTTTTCCTGACCAAGTCTTCATAATTCGACTTTTCCATCAAGTCTCTGGTCAACCTTGATCTACTTGACTTCTCGATCAATAGCATCATATGACAATAAATATTGTCAAATATCAAAACTCTACTCGAGTTCCACTCGAGTTTAGTCAATCTTAACTTGAGGGTGATTGTACCAATAATTTATCCAACAAAAATGAGAACATTAAAAAAGAAAGTCGAAATCGTATTTATTGATAAAAAAATTAAAAACACATTTAAAATTATATAGATACGTATTTAAATTATCAATAAATATCTCAATTTTTATTTTTATATAGATGATATAATAAAAAAATTAAGCCCAACGTAAGAAAAGAATAAAGTCTCCATTGTTATTTTTTATTATGTTTGAAAAGTTCTAAAGTCAAGAAATTCGTGTAAACAAGATTTAGTATAGAATCCAAAACAAACTACCTTGAGAAGGTATTTCGGACACAATTTACTTATCATCCTTCACATACACAATCATTAAACGGATAATATTCCTTCTTTTACTCATTAAACGGATTTTTCAAAAATAAAAAATGTTTCACCTAACGAATTCGATGGTAAATGCCCTCAATTTAAGTAGAATTTATTACTCATCTAGCTGCACAACCAGTTTAATATATGCGAGTCTTGTAAAACTCTAATCAAAATTTGTATATCCTTAATTTTTTAATCAAAATTAAAATCATATTTAAACTCTTCGTATTTCTAGCAACACATTTCTAATCTTGAATGAACATTATCAACAATATAGAGACATCAAATAGTTTCGGAGGAAGAAAAACCTAGCCGCCCTGGAACTTGATAAAGGCTTGGCTATGACATTAAACCCTAGCCGCCAAGAAACCTTTGGAAGGTTTAGATAATAACATTAGCGATCAAATCACTTGACAATTATACTAAAAAACTTCAATTTGATGCAACTTGAGTCATTCCTAAAGCTTAAGGCAGATAATTCTCAAAGTTAATTTGTACTTCCTTTTCCTGGTGCACAAACTTTTAATTGTCTCCCACAGAGAATCTTAAAAATAATTTGTCCTGCAAAAGTATAATAAAAAAATACATGGCATACTGGTAAAGTTGCTATTATAAATTAGCAAGTAGGTAAATACAGAGGGAAAATTGTCTGGTAGTTCGGCACAAGAAATCAAAGGTACAGCCCATTTGCGTAGAACAATAATAGGCAATTCACTGTCAATCGGTTGTGACCGCTAAAAAGCAAGATGATTTAAGAATAAAGTTACCAAAGTTATAATTGTTTAACGAAGAATTACTAAACTTAAGACATAACAAAGAAAACAATTGGTTACAACTCAAAGTGACAAACGACATTTATGAATTAGTTGAAATAGAATAATGGATGAAATAATATACAATGAAGTATTGTAGGAACTGTTCATTAAATTTAATTCAGTTGTGCAAAACTTTGGCTGTTTTAGTCTTACTTAAGAATTTTGGTAATATCTAGAGCCGACTTGATACATAATCTTGAAACTCATAGATTGACTAGGACAGGCTATCTTATTGTGAAATTACTGGATCCGACTCCATTAAAAGAAAATTCAGCAATAGACAAGCTAGAAGTAGGGGCCAGATACAAAGGTGGTGGTAAAAATGAAAAGAGCAAAAAAGAGAATGGTGCACTGTATTTTTTTTTTTAAATTATCAAAGAAGCATCCTATTTTGATTATAATCAAGGGGGACTATATCACTTCTAATATATCCATTATAACCGTTTTTATTTTAACTTATTAAAGAGCGAATAGTTTCTTGGAATTATTCATCTTTATTAGTTTAAGATAAAAAACATCCTGACTCTAATAAAAATGTATGCAAATGCTTACTTTCTAAACTACTGACAATTGAAAAAAAAAATATCTTAAATTAGCAAAAGTAAAATTTATGCAAATGTTTCATTTTTATTATTTTGAAATTTTCAAATGTAAAATTGTAATTCTTCTTTCTCAATTTAAGTGTCAATACTCTCTTGGAGTAATCTAAAGTAGGAGGAGAAATTAAAATGATTTTTCCTAAGTTAGAAAAGGTGAAGTATTTCAAGGCAAAAGCACCATGTGATTATAATTAAAATAGGAGATGATTTTGAGAATAAGGGGTGCCATCTAAATTTTTGCCCAAATAAAATGGTAAAGCAGTATCTGGACATGAATATTCTGCTTACTCTAATATAAAGTACTCATCTTGGGTGGCATTAATGAGTATGTGAATGAAACATGCATTGGAAATGTATAGACGCCAAGGATCAAAGAATAGAGGATTGTTTCATGTCCTGTAACATAATAACCAAGCAATATAGCATACTTCTAGTTTCATGTCCGGTAATATAATTTTCAAGCAATATAGCATACTTCTAGACTGAAAAGAATGTAGAAAGAGTTCAAACTTACTATTATGCAATTGAAGTTCCTCCATGGTCTCTTTCAACATGCTCCACCAATGCTACAGGATCCCTAAATCCTCTGCTACATTTTGGGCAAACATCAATTATCACTTTATCGACTGCTGGTTTAGAACTTTGTTGATGATATCTCTCAACATGCTCAATCAAATCAGAAACAGATGAAAACCTAGCTCGACAATGCATGCACTGTTCCACAAGTTCACCACTGTTGCTGCCATCTGCAATTCCACTTCTTGCCTTCTGTAAGGCTTGTGCTGTGGCATTACTAAATTTCAGCATGCCTGATTCAGCCGAGGCACGGACATTTGAGACTGCATTCATTAAGCCAGAACCCCACCATGAGGAAGTAGAGCTGCTACTTTGTGGTGATTTCCCTTTCTGGCTCCTACTCAATAGACCAGCAAATGGAAAACCAGAATCTGGTTTCTTGGTCCCTGGACAACTGTGTTCACCCCCAAATCTATGCTTCAAACAGTGTTCTTTAGTACAATCTCTGCATCGGATGGAGTTGGACAAATTTAGCACTTCTTTGCATCCAGGGACAGGACAATGTCTTTTCTTAGTTGCTCTTTGGTAGTTTGAAGGGTCACAGTCAGTATTAACATGTGACTCCCAAGTTATGTTTGGGTCTTGATCAAGGACCAGACGAACTCCCTTAGCACATAGTGGGCAAATTAAAACTGTCACATCATTTTGATTGGCATTAGGACATCGATGATTGATGTAACTTCTGTGTTGCAGACAGCACACCTTGCAATATATTTACAAAATATAAGAACTCTAATTCCAGATGAAAAAGAAAGGAAAAAAGATAAACTGAACAATTTTCCAGTCGTATTGTTAGAACAGTGCAGTTGATCAGCATATGAGAAGCTGCGATAGCAAGAACACTGGAGATTTGGAGTAACCTGACGCTAATAAAAAATTTTTACCTGTATCATCCAGAGCATTCTTTTGAAACTTTATGTGGTCTCTCTGGCATGGTTATAATCTTGTACTTTATAAGAGAGTAATTGCCCATCTAATGAGGGAGCTTTAGTCCCGGCGTATTCGCCCCCACGGGGAGGCCTAGTAGTTAGTACATGCAGATATTGCACAATAGGACAACGGATCAATCCCTCGCAAATGAGAGGGTGTCGTTCCTCCATGCGCTAGTTACTAGTCTCAAAGGCCAAAGGTCCACCGTGATTTACCTCCCTTACGATGGTCCGGAGGCGGACTGGTAGAGGCCGCTAGGTTGGTGGATTCCAACTTTTTGCACAATTTAGTCCCAGCGTATTATAACACATCATAATCTCATGTAGAGCATTAATCTATTAGTTAATGTGTCCAAAGTTTTTGCAGTATATGTAGACCGTATAATTGAGTCATTGCAAACCACATCCACACTACATGGGTAGATATGTGGAGGCAATTGTGGTCCAAATTTTTTTTAAAAAATAATGTTAAACATTTTGACAATAATGTATAAAATCACGTATCAAAGTGAAAGGAGTTTGCATATATCAAATAATATCTCAAAGTAATCAACCTAAGCAATCCTAACAAACAAAACTTACATGTATCATCTGGTAAATATCCTAATTGATTCACAATTCTATGAAAATGTATGTGGGTGGGTGGGGGCGATAAGCGATAGATATAATACAAAACACATAATATACATTAACCAACAATCGTAATCTGTATAGCAAATAAATTAATCATCATCGTCAAGTATGTTACTCTAGACTATTTGGATTTGGCTATGCTCCAGGTAAAACTATATCACACGTACTATTCAAGTTAATTAAATTAAACTTTTATTAAACAATCCAAAGTTTTCTTTGATAACTCTACTTTTTACACTTTCCACTCTAATACATTTAACTCTAACTACAGCATATGGCAAGTAGTCAACTTTAAATATGTTCATATTATCTCAACTTATTTTCTCTCAATTTATCAGCTATAAAGAGCTATGCTTAATTCCTTAATAATCTTAGATTTTTTATTTTATCCCTTCTAGTAACTCCATAAATATATTCATTTTGGCATTATCATCTCTACTGTATTTGTTTTTTGTATGTGTTGCTTCCAAACAATCAGACCCTTTGGGTCATAAAATATAGCAAGTCATATCATAGTGCCATTAAATTTTCTTTTAGCCAAGAATGGACATGATGATCACACAAGACTCCAAAAGCATCTCTCTATTTCAACCACATTTTTTTCATCTTATTAAGGTCATCTTTGTTAATTTTCCCTGCTTGTTTGTGATAATATATAACAAAAATGTATATCTTGAGCTAAATAATACATCAAAACTTGCTTCTGGATTGTCCGTCTGGAAAATCTAGTTTAACCAAATGAATATCAATTTGAACATAAATTGGACCTTCACAAGCTAGGGATTGATCTGGTCTGAATGATTTTTATGGCCATAAGCAAAACCATGCATTCCCTCATTGTATAAACCGATGCAGTTTCATTAGCAGCTTAGGCATCTCTTGTTTTGATATGATCGTGTGCTTTATTTCTAGCAGTTGTAAATGAAAACAAATTAAGGCAGTTTGGATGAGTTTCAAGATGACTAATGAATTACATGATTAGACTAGTTGAAGAAGACATGAGGGATAAAAGGAGACCAAAAATTACTTTGATTAAAATAATTAAAGATATCTGAATGACCAGTGACATAGTCTTATGTATACCTTGTTGACGTAATAGTTTAATTTGATCCAAGATCTTGTTAACTACAAATACCCTTAACAACTGAGCAATAGTCTTGCATAGATATTAAGATCCGTGTTGCTAACTCAATTAGTTGGGACAACCGAGTAGTTATTTTTGTCTGAATTTCCTAACACAATCTAGGTCACTTTAGATTTGAGTGCCATGATGTATTGTGAAAAAGTCACATATGGATCCAAAATATTAAATTGCCTCACCTCAGATTTAGTTTTCTTTATGCTTGTATTTGCACTTCAATCGGTCCCAAGTGGTCCAATGTGACCTTCGATTTTGATGTTTGGGTAAAGGGTTCCAAAACAACATGATATAAGAATTATACCCTTTTTGATGGCTCACAAATTATGCTGAATCACTATAAGAATTCTTATGTTGCCAATGGAATTTCACAAATCACAACTTCTTTCTCACTTTGATTGGCAATGAGATCGGAAAAACAATAAAAATTTATAAGATGACCAATTAAGTGATTAGAGGTCATTTTGCAAGGCTTTGTATAGAGATTGATTAGAAAAAGAGCCTTATGTCAAGTTTTAAGTTGGACAGAAATTTTTATCAAATTGAATATAAAAACCTATATGATGTTCATTTTACATGAGATGATTGGGCATAGCAACGAGTTCTGAAAAATATTTATATACTAGATTGATGAAGAATCTGACAAGCTCATCCCAAAAAGATGATGAAGTAAATGATCGTGGAAACTGCTAATCAAACACCAGGATGATGATACCAAGGGCTTGGGATGTTGCTATAGAAACCTATGAGAAAATACAGCAGAATTTAGAAACTTCCAGGGAATACTATTGGAGCTGGCAGTCATCAAACATCCAGGATCGACACCTCTTATAGGTTCAAACATCGAGGTTATGAAAAATATTAAGCTTCAAATGGCAATAGACCAGATAATAAAGTTAAATTTTTTGATGGGTTTAGCAGCAAAGCAGTCAGTCTTGCAGAGAAACGGTACATCACAATTCCATTTCCAATTCAAAATAGGTTTTGACAAAATTCTCTTGGAACGAAGGTGCTAGTTCCATAAATAGGCCATTGGATCCTTCCTATATGGTTAAATTGCAAAGAACTATGTTGATGTTGGAAACAAAGAAGTCTTTGCTGTTTTCAGAATCCATTTCAGATAAACAATGGTTATGGTTTTCGTAATTCCACAGGGAGATATGCTGTGGCTGATCAGTGCAGGAAGATGCATGAAGAAACCTAATGAAGTAAAAAGTTCTGAAGAGACTGGGAATGGACATTTATTAGTTGATAACATGTTGAGAGATGAAAAAAACTAATCCTATAGTGTTGAATGCACCCCAAGAAATTGATTTCTTGGAAATTTCCCATAGTGAAGATTTGAAGAACCCCAGGATGCGCAGAAACATGAAACAATTTTTGTACAAAACTGCAATTTTGTCTTATGGTAGTAGTTTCTTGAAACAGTAGGGGAGCAGCAAACCCTCTTTGCACAATTCTTTGCAGGCTCTTAATTTAAAGAATTTAGCCAAATATTGTACTATTACAAGAGCCAAAGATCCAATTTAAACGAGGAAGAGGAAGATAAAAAAAACTTGATTAGCAATAATAAAACAAAATAAAATTTATTCAAGTATAGATGATGATATAGTAGGGGATAGAGTCCAATGGTATAGAAAGATTCATACAGTCGATCCCACCTAATGGAATAAGGTTTGGTTGTTATTATTGTTATTGTTGTTTTTGTACAAGAGCCAAAGATCCATGGTAAAACTACAGAGAAGTTGAAGCAGCTTCCCAACCTACTGAAAGTACAGGAGTGAAACTCACGGCTTTGTTGGAGGTATTTGATTTGGTAGCTACCACACATTTCATTAACAATTAAGGCATCTAACTCAGAGGTGATACATGCGTTAATTTCAGGAGGGATGAGCAGTTGGCAATTATCCAGGGTGTGTAAACAAAAGGGTCAATGGGACTTGCTAAAAGAAACTGTGAATACCTTTATAAAGCCATGGTAGTCAGTGGTGATTTCAATGAGATAAAGTATTAGTCTAAGCAACTCCGTCCATGACGAATTAATCCTGCATGGTCGGTTCCAAGTCCGGATAAAGGATTGCATTAAGTTGTCAACCAATGTTAAATTAAGATAAATGTTCAATATATGGATCTATTAAACTATTGTATTAATACTAGATTGTTCCCCAAAAGGAACACGTTGCAGAGTCCGGCTATACCATCTCGGCAAAGACCGCTACATCTCTAAAACTCGAATGTAATGATAAATATGCAAGAGTTCGCATAGCAAGGTCCGACTGTACCGTGTCAGTAAGAATTGCTACATCTCTATGAGAATTTAGACATAATGTTAAATAGACAAAAGTTCTCACACCATAGGTTGAGTAAAAACAAATATGATAGAAAAATTAATAGTCTAAGATTTAGAATATGAAATATATTAACCCTCATTGGTAAAGCAATGAAGGTAGTAGATACGATGATTAGAAGAAGAATTAGTATTTTGTGCGTACAAGAGACAAAATGAGTAGGCGAGAAGACAAAAGTGATAGAGAACTTGGGTTTTAAGTTATGGTACACAGAAAAGAGTAAAACAAGAAACGAAGTGGGTATTATTATAGATAGTTCATTAAAGGATGAAGTTATAGGATTAGTTAGAAAGAAGAATAGAATTATAACTCTCAACATAGTGAAGAAAGAAACTTTGAACGTAATTAGCATATATGCACCTCAAGCAGGATTAGATAAAGATGTCAAATCAAGATTTTGGAACGACCTAGATGAAGCATTACAAAACGTTCCTCTATATGAAATGATTTTAATAGAAGACGATCTAAATATGTATGTTAGAGTAAAAAAATGAGGAATATAAGAGGGTGCATGGGGATTATAGGTTTGGAACAAGAAATGAAGAACGTAAAACTATATTGGATATTGCGATAGGCATATAGCCTTATACTAGCTAAAAGAAGAAGCTTAGCTCAATAGTAAAATTACTGCCTTGTGACCTAGAGGTCACAGGTTCGAGTCCTAAAAACAGCCTCTTGTAAAAAGCAGGATAAAGATACGTACAATAAATCCTTCCCCAGGACCCCGTATAGCAGGAGCTTCGTACACCAGACTGTCCTTTTTTGTTTATATGACCTTATAATAGCTAATATATTTTTTAAGAAAAGAGAAAAACACATAGTCATGTTCAAAAGAAGAAATAATAAATCACAAATTGACTTTTTTATGGTTAGAAAGAGAGAGAGAAAGATTTGTAAAGATTGCAAGGTCATCTCAGAAAAAAACCTAACTATCTAACATAGATTAATAGTGTTGGATATACATCTCAAATATATTATCAATAGAAAAAAAATATATACAACTCCTAAAATTAAATAGTGAAAGTTAAAAGATGAGAAACAAAACATATTTAAGGAGACACTAGGAGTATAAGTATTAAGTGAAATATACGATGACCCTAATACAATATGGGATAAGATTATATTAAAGTTGAAAATAATAGCCAAGAGTGTACTCGGTGGGTCAAAGGGACATGCACCACTAAGTAACGAATCTTGGTGGTGGAATGAAAAGGTACAGAAGAAAGTGAAAGAAAAATGAACATCTTATAAGGAATTATATATTTGTAAGAATGAGAAAAATTTAAAAAAATATACAATAGCTAAGAGGCAAAGAAAACAGCGAATGAAACTAAGAATGAAACTTTAGAATGGTTATATCAAAAATTGAATACAAAAGGAGAAAGAGATATTTATAGAATAACTAAAGTGGGAGAGAGGAAGACAAAAGGTCTTATCTAAATAAGATGTATTAAAGATGAATACAATAGGGTACTAGTAAATGATGAAGAAATAAAGAGCAGTGGAATAGATATTTTCATCAATTTTTTAATGAAGATTTAGGTAATCAACTTAACTTAAATTAACGAGCATATAAATTTAAATTTTTATCTTAGAATTTAAATTTCAGAAGTAGAACAAGTCTTAAATGGGATGCAAAATGGAAAAGTCGTTGGACCAGATGATATTCCAATAAAAGTATGGAAGTGCCTAGGGAAACAAAGTATTGAATGACTTGTAAAATTATTTAATATGATATTGACAATAAAAAAATCGTTTGATCAATAAAAGGTAAGTACTTTAATTTCCTTATATAAGAATAAGGGGAACGTACAAAATTATGCAAACTATAAGAGTATTAAACTAACGAGTCATACCATGAAACTTTAAAAAAAAGTAATAAAAAAGATGGAATGAACCCATGGTTACCGGAAATCAATTTAGATTCATGCCTGGAAGGTCGACAATAGAAGCTATATATCTTCTTAGACAACTAATTGAAAAGTATCGGGAGCAAAAATAAAATCTACACATGACATTTATTGATTTAGAAAAAAATTATGATAGAGTCCCAAGAGAAATTATATAAAGAATTTTAAAAAAAGAGAAGTGTTAGTATAACATATATTGAATTAATTAAGGATATATATGAGAAAATAATGATCAGAGTGAAGACTTCAGGTGGATTTAATGAAGCATTTTCAATAAAAATAGGGTTACATCAAGGATCAACCCTAAGTCCCTATTTTTTTATACTAATCATGGACAAACTCACTGGACACATTCAAGACACAACACTGTGGTGCATATTATTTATAGATGATATTATTTTAATAGATGAGACACGCAAAAAAATAAATGCTAAACTAGAATCTTGATGGGAAACACTATAAGTGAAAGGTTTTAGGTTTAACAGAGTAAAAATAGAATATATGGAATTTAAGTTTAGTAATATTATATGTAATGAGACAATTGTTAAGATAGAAAATGACAAATTGTCTAGAACTGGGATCTTTAAGTTATTTAGGATCTTTTTTGCAAGACAATTGAGAGATTGAAAAAAATGTGTTACACATAATACATACAGGATTATTAAAATGGAGGAGAGTATCAGGTGTTTTATGTAATCGTAAAGTACCTCTAAAATTTAAAGGGAAGTTCTACAAAAAGACAGTTAGATTTGTTATATTATATGGCATCAATGTTGAATTGAACGTGAATGTAAGATTTATAGGTTAAAATGGATGTATGGACATATGAGAATGAACAAAATAAGAAATGAGAGCATTAAAGAGGAAGTCAGAATTGAATCTACCCATTTAAGGTGACATGGACATGTACTTAGACGATCAATATATGCTCCAGTTAGACAATATGAAACTATGACAAACACGCATATCAAAAGAGGAAGAGGAAGTATAAAAAAGACTTGATTAGCAATAATAAAACAAGATAAAATTTATTTAAGTATATATGATAATATTGTAGGGGATATAGCTCAATGACATAGAATAATCCATATAGCCGATCCCACCTAGTGGGATAAGACTTAGTAGTTATTGTTGAAAGTATTAGTCTAAGCAACAAGGAAGAGGACTTAAACACTGGAGGATTTTAGTCTTTAATTTGGTATTTCATTCTTGTAGTTTGGTTAATATAGATTCTATTGGTCCTAGGTTCGTTGGATAGGGAGAGGAGATATAAGTATAGAAAGTGCAATTTAATGAATTTGTCATCTCACATGTTCACTCAAATATCAACTATTAGGTTTGCTAACCAAAACATCGGAAAAACTTCGAATTGAGTATATTCATGATAAGCTAGCTTTCCGTATACATTAAAGTTAATTTGACAAAGATGTTATAAACATAACGACTTAAATGTAATATCATTAATACTAGGGCCTATTAGTAATTTTTACATTGATGGATAATGTTCATCAATAGAAGGGACTGATGAGCAGAATCTAAACATCAATTTCTCCAATACAAATTCTTATCAAATTATATACATTATTTAATACTTCTTAGTACCAACTGCAAATGCGCTCACATATCGTATATGCATTATGCAACGGATTCGACCACCTACCGCCTGAAAAAGCGTTTTAAAACCATGGTTTTCAATGAAGATAAGATGTGTTCCTATATCTATCCGTTTTGAGAAGCCAGAACTGGATCATAAATTATTGAAAGGAGTAGAATGTGCAGATCAAACCATAACTTTCCAACTCACCATTTCAGAGTATGTTTTGCACAGAAATTACTCTTTCTCCTTTCACTGTTGAAAAAAAAAATATATTGTTTTTGTTGTAAATCACGAAGATCGGGAGCTACTATTCAAAATACCCAGCAATCCAACTTCTAGAACAAGCCCTAGCGTAAAATTAGCATTCAAGAAACCTTATCTTCAAATCCAACCTGGTATTTCTATGAAACTGGAAGGGGAAAAAAAACTAACACTAGGAAGAGAGAGGTTAACGGGCGCCAACCACTAAACTTGGTTACCTGATTGCAGCGATCGCAGGTGAAGGGCAGGAAATCGATCTGTCTGCAGTCAGAGACGCTGCAATGCTTCCCTAGATGAGGGAATTCCGGCGTTCCCATCGACAGATACTTCAATTCAAGTCCGACAAGAGGATCAAATGACGGATGATCGATGGATCGATCACTTGAGGAGGAAGTGGCGTTGGATCGCCTCCTTGGTTGCGGAGAAGCGCAGATTGCTGCGCGAGGAAATCAATCGACTCGAGGAGTCCAAGAATTGGTTTGTCATGTACGCCGATAGTGCTCGACAGCGCCACCTCACGATTGACCAGAGCGGGACTTGATGGGCGAGTATGTTTACGCGTCGGGATCTGTAGATCCTGTAAAAAAGCCATTTCAAATAATAACGTGTTGCTTCGTTCGCGGCCGTCCATGGCTCCGATTTGACCAGTTTTTATGGTTGGCCACTGGCCTGTGCCGATTGGGTTTTGCGGGTGTCTTTGTTTGATTTTTTTTTAAAAAATATTTATTTATTTTTTACAATAAAATTCACTGGAAATGTATTTTATTAATTTTTTTAAAGAAATGGAATTTTTTTATATATCTAAAAAAAATTATTTATGCAGGGAGATGTGGCATTTTTTTCCATTTTTTTCCTTAAAAACAGCATTTTTTTCTTAAATAAATATCGATAATTTATTGTACCATTTAATCGAGTTTTTAAAATATTCAAAATATATATCCAATTTTTATATATATCAAAATATATAATTATTTTTCATTATACTCGGTTTTTAATAATCGATTGATACAGACAGTTGAATACACTAATCAATTTTTAAATTTACTATTCTTAATTTATGATTATGAATCAAACGTTATATTTTCTGTTTTTTATGTAGCTTCTGAAATATCTCAAACTTTTGCCTACTTTAAAACTCATAGCTCTCTTTTTAAGTTAAGAAATCTATGTCTATTAATTAGTTATGCTTAAAATTATGCAAAGAATGTAATGATATTGATTTAAAATATTTCTGTTTAAGGTACTTCTTATATTATCTAGTATAATCATGTCGTTAAATATTAATTTCATTATTTATATAAAGAATTATAAGTTTTTAAAATTAATATAAATTTGAAATATTTTGAAAATATAATGCATTGCTCAGTTGAGCACGCATTTTCGGAAAATCTAATTACGTGGTTCAGTAAACTGTCAAATAAATTAGGGCAGTACCATTTCTCAATTTAATGCTAATTTTTAAATATCATATAGGAAACAATACACTAAAATAGTTTCAATCACTTTTGTTGAATAAATTTATAAGATAGGAAATTAAAGAACATTTATTTTTATTCCGTGCTCCTTTTTTTTAAAAAAAAATATTAAAACAATACATCATTTATGAATTTTTGTCAAAAAGTGATTCTACAAAAAAAAATATTTTTTTAATATGCTAATCAGAAGAGAAAAGGAAAAGAACATTTTAATAAAAAATGGAAAAAAGCCTATTTTTTTAAATACTTAATTATAAGAGGGGAAAAAAAGGAGAAAAGTAAAATAAAAAAGAGAAAGCAAAAAATAAAAATAAAAAAACTTTAATAAAAAATATAAAACCTCAGAGAGCTCCAAATATTGTTATTTTGTACAAAGTAATTTCAAATTGAAATGTGGAATATTTTAAATAAAAAAAATATAAATAGAACACCCCCTTTGATATTTTTTTTTTAAATGAGACATCCTTTGAAAGATATAGATATTTTAAAAAAAAAAAAAAGGTCTCTCAATTTATTTGCCAATTTATAAAAAAAAAAAACAATCGCTAAGGTTCACCTTCTCGTACAATTCTAGAGAAAATGAAATCAGGAACAATGCCAATAAATCAATCCAAATGAAGACTAGGACATCAAAAAAACTGAAACAAAAACCACAATATCAACCATGAACTCCTCAGCATCTCAAAAAACTTGAAGCATCCTCCTAGACTACAACAGCATCAAATTGGCCATCTGAGGAGTGAGGACAAACGACAATACATAAATACACACAATAAATAAATAAATAAAATAAAATTGAGATACATAATATGCGCCGCCATAACATATCAAAAAAGACATCACATAAGCAACGCTGACCAAGATTTTCACAAACTCATATCCACAAGCCTAAGTTTCAGTCCAAATCTCATAACCATAAAGAGAAAAAAAAAAAAAAGTCAAACCAAGAACAAGAAGCCATGTAAAAGAAAACTCACAAATTCAGAGGCCACAAAAAGGCTATTATTACATTAAAACATACTGAACACACAATTTTCCTTTTCACTGTTTGATTCCGAGTCCAATCTTTGACAAGTAAATGTCGAAAACTCACTCTGAACTTCAGTACTTCTTGCGACGAGAAAAGAAACCATCACAGCTACTAACAAATCTGTTTGTAACAAAGTAACTATTGGGAGGAGTTAACCGTTTTGCTCCCACTTCAACAGAGAATTTTCCAAGATCAAAGAAGTTCATCTACTTGAACACAAAATTTAATTGTCAATCACCTCAACTTACCTATTAGATGGGACAGCCTTAGTGATCAAAGATTGTGACTGTCAAACTATTACAATATCAAGGAACAAAGCAATTTCAAACAACCATTCACTCTGTCGGATCATAAAAGCTTATGCCCAGGAATCCATGACAGTTTAAGCAAAATGAAGATGCAAATGCCAAAAATCCTTTTGCAGAAGTATTGTAACATTAATGTTATCTTACAATTGAATGAATGTACACGACAAAGTAACTTCCATAGTGGGCATAGAACTAGTTTGAAACATTGATCAGCAGCAGATATGGATCACAAAAGAGAATAAAAGAAGCAATCCATTCATGTTGTAGAGTCTTGTGACCCACTAGGACAGAACAACAAAGTTATAAGAGAATGATCTTCACTCTCTTTTTTAAAAACAAATTACTCACTAGATTATGTTACCACGCAAAATAAACAAAAAACAAAAAAAATTAAAGAGAAAAAAGAAAATCCTTCTGCAACTATTCATTTTTCCAAGCATATAAAGTCAATGAAAAACCAAGGCCTTGTGGTTGAGTCTCCCTGAAAACTTCTGTGGTAGACCATGGCAACAATTTTTCAGATGAAAGGCAAGTTTGAAACATGAAGACAGCACTTGCCGAAGGAGCACCAAAAAGCCAGCTATGGACATCCCAAAATACTTCCACGGGAAGCCCATCCACAAGAATTGTTTGGTTGCCACGGAATTTCCATGCAAGTCTCTTGATCTGCATTACCCGTTTCCGGTCAATACTGATCTCGAGACAGGGATCTTTGAGCCCTAGAGTATCACACTCTATAGCAACTTCATGGAATTGGCCATTATCACAAAATTGTGCTTTTGTTGAATAGATCTTCTTTCCATAAATATGCTCCTTCTTGGCAATGAACACTGCATTTGAAGGACTCGTACTAGTCTTCCGGTAAGCTTCTTTGGTCAGATCTCCGAGCTGGAGGATCATCTTATTGTTGTAGATAACTGAAACATAGAAACCTTCAAGAGGCTCAGGGCCAAATCCGAACTTGGCAGCAGAGAGATCCCAGAAAACAACTATCTTGCTATCCTCCACCTCCATGGTCTTGGAGCCCTTTCTCTTGGAGAACAGCCATGGCTTAATTTCCACCTTACAGAGGCATTGGTTGGTTAAATCGTCGATCTCAATGCTCAACCCTTGCCCCATCAAATTCTTGCTCCATGTAACATTGATTACACACGACCGGCCAAAGAGTTGAGCTTGGTAAAGACAAGTCACTAGATTTTGAGAAGTCTTGCTGGCCCCCGACGAGGAATCGGAGACCTGAACTCCACTTTCTCCAAAGCAGGAAGGGAAATCCTTCATTCTAATTCGTAACCAGTGCCAACAATCAACAAAGAACTTGGAGAAGCAATCACCAGACCAGCAGTCTCGCTTACCTGCTCAAAGACGTCGCAAGCGAGTTAAATCCCTTCACCCAATCAAATCGAGCTTAAATTTTCAGTACCAAGCCAGAAACAAACAATCAATCGAGTAAAGAGAAAAGAAGCAAAGAAGTCCCCAAGTCGCCTCCTTTTTACAAAAATCAAACATTCGAGATTCCAAAAGGAAAAGAAAAACAAAAAAAAAAAAGGGCAGGAAAATAAGAACCAAATCACCATCCCACTCGCCACAAGGATCAGATCCTTCTAAGAGCGGGATAAAATCCCCGATCCAAAAGTAGTCAAAAGCAGATAAAAAAAACAACACCCAAATGAAGAAACGAAACCTCAAAAAAAAAAAAAAATTGTTTTTGCAACTAGATCACAGCTCAAGAAGCTGGCCTCTTACCCGTTAACTCGTCCCATCCTTGTCACAGCCAAGCAAATGCTGTTCCAGGAGTTGTTCTCCTGGAAGGCAAAAGGATAGAGAGAGAGAGAGAGAGGAGTTGAGATTGGGGAATGTGGGCAGCAACAGCAGCGGTAGAAAAAGGGGAGAGAGAGCTCCGGATGTTGTTAAAGCGGACAAAGTGGCAGTGGTGACGCTGTCAGCCAAGATGCCTCCACATCCAACTCATTCAAGCTCATGCTTCCGCTGCCGTTCGTGGTTATCACTGCGCGGAGGCAGCAAATGCCAAAGCTTCGCCCTTTACCATTTTGCTGCTGCCTTCCAATTTCCATTTTCCAAATTTTGATCTAAATTTTCAATTCTAGTTCAAATAATATCACAAATAAATATTGTCGTACCTGATATTACTTAGTGGAGGAAAAAATTCGCAGTGTCCCTCGTAATTTCAAATTTTTAATTTTGAAGGACAATTCGATCTATAAAATTTCTGTCAATACGAAATCTCAAAAAAAAAAAATCTATTATATATATAGTCTTACTCCGTATTTCAAAAATAAAATAAAATTTCTATTAACTTTTTGATATTGTATAGTAAAAATGTACCCTCACA
Organism: Wurfbainia villosa; assembly: GCA_025175895.1. Taxonomy (NCBI): domain Eukaryota; kingdom Viridiplantae; phylum Streptophyta; class Magnoliopsida; order Zingiberales; family Zingiberaceae; genus Wurfbainia; species Wurfbainia villosa. The sequence goes on from CM046005.1 coordinate 8,186,402, forward strand.
AAATTAAACTGATGCATTCTTAATTTGCATTAAGGTAAGCTAAGGCAACAGTGATTTGTATTGATGTTATAATTAATATTTTTTTTTATAATTTGTCTAGTTTTTACTCAACTAATTTTGAAAGTATATAATTTTTTTTATAACTTATATGCATTCTAAAAAATCAACCTTCAAAATATTTATCTTATTTAGAATTCAAATTTTAAATTTTTTTGTATTACTCTTGAATTCTTTATCACTCCACAGCACCCATGGACCTCCTTTTGTCTTCTTTAACAGATGAAGTATGTAAATGATGATGATTATTTTTACATTCATTTTAATCGTTTTTCATCATCGTTTTATAATTAGATGAAAAAAAAATTACAAAAAATATTTTTATCCAATTAAAAATTAGTACGACGAATAGATATTTTGAAAAACTTTATAATTTTTGAAGATTGATTCTTGATCTTTGAGATAATTCTTTCGTCCATGTGAATTACTTGGTCCATGATTATTTTTTTTTTCCTCTCCATAATGGTCAACCGAATTCACTATTTATCCAAAAATGAAACTATTAGGCCAAAATTAGAAGGGTAAAAACAATTGGTGCAAAAAAAATAATATTCTTTTTTATTATTATTAAAATAATGTCTCATTCATAATTTCCTATCCAAAATGCCTCTATGCTACTTGACAAAGAAGTTATATCCTATTTTCTATTTTTTTTATTTTTATTAGGCTAATCAGAAAAGAAAAAAAAATTAAAAAATCATTTATTTTATGTTTTTTTAAAAAAAATATTTTGTTAATAGCTAATTAAAAAAAAGTAAATAAAAATAAAAATAAATCACCTTAAAATTATTTTGCAAAACAGTTCCAATGTGAAATAATTCTCTATTTTTATATATTCCAAATTTAGAAGTATATATATATATATATATATAACTTCGTAAAAAAAACAATGCTAAATATTTCTTTATCATTTACATAAATCGATAGGCAGGGAATGAATTGACTAATTAAGTAGATCCGTCATCCGAGGGAGCTGGACTACGTTGTAAATATAAAACATTAATTGGTGTACAACGAGGAGAAGTAACGTAAGAGCAATTAAGTAGTTTCGCTTTCATGCAGTTGTACTACATTAATTGTAAGCAAATCTAATTGAATGTACCTACGACGTCGTTTAAGTGGAGCATGTAATACAATCACTAACCTCCCACGAGCTTAACCGAATTAGTAGATAGATTTGTGACCATGCATAATAGATATGGATAAATCGATTCTCATAGAGCACATGTCGCTTAGAAAAAAAAATGTATTCTCATTTAAAAGGTTGCTCGATGATCGATCGTAATTTATTCCTTTTCAAAGATAAATATTATCATCTTTTGTAACGATATAAAACAATCACTAAACTCGATCATATCCGACCAACTACTCCAATTCAAATAACTAGATCTAAAACTAAAATTCATTTGATAGATGTATCAATTTGATGAGCTCAATCGAATCATATCATATACGGTAATTTATCAAATAGCGCACCTCAAATTTAAAATTGTCCAAATACAGTATCATAGTTTCATATTTACCAAAGGACGCACCTCATTCCTTTTTTACCCCTCCCGTCAAACATGGATACTAAATTGGGCCAAAAAGGTAGTCTTTGGAATTTAAATCTCGCATCTAATTGTTCTTTAATATAATTTTCAAAGACCATTTTTTTTCACACCGATAATATTATGCATTAGTATTGAATTTAAATTCAATATAACTATGTTCCTGGAAATATAATTCTCAGTACCACTGTGTTTCTGGGAATATAATTTTCAACACTATTTTTTTTCTAGGATAGCTTGATATTGTATGTGATGATGAGAATTTAAACTCATGACCATTGTATTTTTGGGAATTTAAATCTCATGACCACTGTATTTCTGGGAATATAATTTTCAACACCATCTTTTTTTAGACGAGTTTGATATTGTACGTGGTACCGAGAATTCAAATCTCATGACCACTGTGTTTTTGAAAATATAATTTCCAGCACTATATATTTTTCGGTCAACTTGATATTCACGTTTGGCGAGAGAGATAAAAAAGGAATGAGGTGCGTCCTTTGATAAATATGAAACTATGGGACTGTGTTTGGACAATTCTAAACTTAAGGTGCATCCTTTGGTAAATTGTCATATCATATATGATCGTGATCTATTGCCCCACGAGATTGCGTAGTTGGCAACTGTGTGAGCGAGTGTTTATCATATAAAATCTTAGGGTCAATTTTAAACGGGTGTAAAATATATCTTGTTGGATTCTTGACTTTTCCATGTCAAGGGACCACTATCCAAGGGAGAATTCAGAATTTTATATCTGAAGAGATCGCATACTAAAATATAATCATATTAATTGAAAGAAAAAAAGAGAGAGATAGAATAAACAATAATAGGGTGATAGCTCCCTCCTAAGTCCGAGGATAAATCCATTCCTGAGTCCACTGTATCAAGGTAAAGTCGATTTATCACTTTTCATTAAATCAAGAGAAGTTAATCGTGAAGGACGCTCGATATATAGGAGTGTTATCATATTTTATCACATGATATGTAATACGGATATTTGTTGTTTGATTGTTCTTTGCAATCGAATCGATAGGTCTAGTTTTAATTTTTAAAAATTGTGGAAAATTGTATGATATTGAATGAGCCCCCTAATTAATGGGTTTGATGGCAATAACTCACCTACAACCAACACATGCAACTACTCTTAGAAGCATAGTGGAATCATATCAAATAGAATGGCCCGTCTCCTAATATTAATGGCGAAGATCGTAGTAGCGTGCTAAAGTTAAAAGAGTGCTCATGTATTTGATGGCGACGTTGAGAATAAATAAATATAAAGGGTAAAAAAATTTCAAAAAAAAACTCGAATTTTGCAAATTTATACATAAAATATTATTTTCCTTTCAAACTTATCTCTCCCTTTCAAAGTTGTTCCTAACTATCTTTTCGAGATTGTCATGAGGGGGGCAAAAATAAATGGCATGATCGAACGTTGATTTAGTAATGAAATGAAGGATAATGGACGGTGTTGAAGATCAAATTGCGTCAACGAGTATTATAGCATTCATTGGGTCATCAAACTTGATAGAATCGCCGATAGATGAGGAGCATAAAGAAAATAAAAGAGAGATGGTGAATGAAGGAGGTCATGACATTGGCAACAAATAAAGAGTATATTGGGCTAAAAGATGGGATATATTTTTTACTTTAAATAACTTTTTTCATCATAAGATTAAAGAGAAAGACATCGATATTAATATAAATTTATTAAAATAAGAAATAGTTGTTTACTTTTTCTCCTAAAATTTTCTCATCAAATATATAATTTAGATTTTTTTTAATAAAAAAATGCCCTTGGTGAATCAAAAAGGGCAATCAATTAATTTAATGAATTAGGAAAATGAAAACATAATTTGAAAATGAAATTAAATTTGAAGGATTAAATTGAAATATTTAAAGCTACTCGACACAATAATCTTTATCCCTCCAAGAACTTGCCTGGCTATTGAAAGATCTTTTATTATATATACCCAATCCCATTTGATCCAACTATTTTATGGATCATAACATAATTGAAATTTGTCTCCACGGGGATGACGCGATGGTAAGACAGTGTGGTTGCTTAGCATATCGGCTGGGGTCAATTCCGGAGTGAGGTCTAAAATCCCTCCTGGGTTCAGATGACTCCCCCACCGTCTTGTCATCGTGTCAAAGGACATAGTTTCCCCCGTGATTTATCTCTCTCTCACCGCAGTTCTGAGACGGATGCCAGAGAACTACTAGTTGGATAAATTCCTAACTTTTAGCCTAACATAATTGAAATTTAGATTATAAAAATGGAATAAAATAAAGTAGGCTTTTGAGCTTGCCTTGATTTAATATATTTTGAACTTATAATTTTTTTTAATAATTCACCTCACTTGTCATTGTCTACATTGTTTGGCATTCGGCTCTTCATGGGCAACGTACAAATAAAAAAATTATGGCAATTAAAATGTCAATTAATGATTACCATTGACAATACCACGCTTTAATTTTTATGAAGAATCAGTAGCCTATCAATAATTGTCATAAAGAATGGCATTTATTTATTTAATATTTTGGAATGGCCTTTAATTAAAAACAAAGAAAATGTGATTATAATGAAAGAAAACGGGCAATTAGGTAATATAAATTTGATCAAATACTCACTAAAAAGACATCCAAATAACGACAAATTTTAACCCTGAAATAAGTTTGTTATAAATCTGTAATAAAATTTGTGACGAACGTCACAAATTAGTAATGATTTTTACGGCAAAAAAATTTTTGTCATAAAATTTTTAATATTTACAATAAATTAAATTTCATCGTAAATATCGTTGCTGTTTTACAACGAATATGATTTTTTATTGGAATTTTACGACGAAAAATCAAATTCGTTGCAAATTTTTGCGATGAATTAGGAATTCATCGTAAATTTTTACGACGAATTCAAAATTCATTGCAAAATTTCCGATGAAATATAGATTCATTGCAATTTTTACGACGAATTCCATTTTCAACGTAGATTTGCAACAAATTATGAATTAATTCGTTGCAAATTTTACGATAAATTTCTCGATGAAACAAGTTTGTTGGAGTTTTTAAATTATTTCAGTAAAAAAATGTGACAATTGCTGGCAAAGTATGAAACACAAAGTTTGCGACGAATATCATATTTATCGTAGAATTTGTGACGAATTTCAAATTTGTCGTCAATTCTGTGACGAATTTTATCTTTCGTTGTAAATTTGTGATGAAATTTACAACGAATATATTTCATCGTCAAATTCTGGTATAATCCTTTCCCCACATCCTTTCTCACGATCATCCCGTGTCCGCACTCCAAAGGTACGCTCTCCCTCCTCTCTCACTAGATCCACCACCGCCTCCGATGGATCGACATCAGCCTTACCCCCATAAGGCCGACGCAGGGTTGATGGTCGGTGATGCCCTGTGTTGGGATGAAAAAATTTTGTGATAAATTTCATGATGACAAAAATTCGTCGAATTTTTAAAAAATTTTTTGTAAAAAAATGCACCCCGATCATCCCGCGTCCACACTCCAAGGTAGGCTCTTCCTCTTCTCTCGCTCGATCCACCGCTAGCTCCGACGGATCAATGTCGGGATTGTCCGCGATGGGCCGACGCGAGGTTGACGATCGACAACGCCCCCTACTGGGACAAAAAAATTTTGTGACAATAAAATTTCATCGGATTTTTTAAATTATTTCGATAACAAAATACAACAATTGTCGGTGAAGTATGAAACACAAAATTTGTGACAAATTTAATATTTCGTCACAGAATTTGCAACGAATTTGAAATTTGTTGCTAATTTTGCAATGAATTTTATCTTTTGTTGTAAATTTGTGATGAAATTTGCAACGAATATATTTCATCGCCAATTTACCTTATAATCTTTCCCCCATTCTTTTCTCTCAATTATTTTGCGGTCGCACTCTAAAGGTACACCTCTCTCGCTTGATCCACCGTCAACTCCGGTGAATCGGTGTCGGCATCACCCCCCCCCCCCACGGGCTGACGCAGACCGTTGCGGGGTCGACGGTCAACGATGCCCCAGCAGGTGGCGTCGCTGCATGTAGGGGTTGACACCCCTTCTTGGGGTGTCATCCCCGCGCGGGGGCGACACCCTAGCAGGGGTCGTCCCCTACTAGGGGGAACACCCCCCTAGGGGGTGACGCCCCCCAATGCCCCCCCCTCTGCACGTCGCGTGCGGGAGGGGGTGCTTGCTAGGCCCCCATGTCGGTCCAGCAATGCCCCCTGCTAATCAGCAACGACCTCTGTTGGCCCAACGACGTCCTTTTGCGAGGCCAAAGCCTCTTGTTGGGCCAGGGACTCCCCCTTGCAGGGTCGACTCCCCATGCTGGCCAGCGAGGCCCCCTACTGGCCCAGCGATGTTCAATGCATGCTCAACCCACGCGAGGGCAACGTCTAGCGTGTGCTCACGGCTCACACGGGTTAAGCACGTGTTGAGTGTCGATGGGCTAGCAGGGGGCCTCACCAGCCAGCATGGGGCGTCAATCCTGCAGGGGGCATCCCTGGGCCAGCAGGAGGCATTGGCCCCGCAAAAGGACATCGCTAGGCCAACAGAGGCTATCGTTGATCAACAAGGGCATCGTTGGTCGACAAGGGGCTCCAGCAGACGCCCCCGCGCGGGGACCCACTAGGGAGTGTTGCCCCCGCGTGGGTTGAGCTGTCACGCCCGCCCTTCCGGGACCCTAAATGTCCGGAGAGGCGGCGCGTGACGCGACCGTACATACATTTCATACAGCGGAAGACTTTATATATATGTACTTCTTATTTCTTACAGCGGAAGACTTGAGACCTAAATACTTTTTTTTTCTTTTAAACATAAATATGCATTGACACTTCTTCTTAACATAGAGTATGTTTCATAGCGTAGCATGCATAGATACTTCTTCTTACTTCTTCTTTACTTCTTCTTATCAACATAAAGCATGCATCATATATACACATAGATACTTAAGGCTTAGTAGGTTCATAACATCATCGTCATAGGGAGACATAAGTAAAGACATCCATAGACATCATCATTATAGGTAATACATGTATAAGTAGACTTAACGGATCTTCTCCACCATGCCACTACCACACACATTGACCCCTCCTGCTGCTCCCTTTAGTTTATCCATCCCTTACCCTTATCTGCGATCTGAGGAAAATAAACTATAAGCACATAGGCTTAGTAAGATCCTGTCCTACTCACAAAAACCATGCATCATCATTAGTCATGACTTGTAGCATTTATAACATATAATCAATATATCATGTAACATACATGGCATCATCAACTTAACTTGTAGCTTAAGTAACATAAACATAACATACATGGCATCATATGTAACTTAGTAACCTAACATCATAGCGTGCCATCGAACATAACATGTAACTTATACATAATGACATATCATCTAACATAACATGTAACTTAACATTATGGCATATCATCTAACATAACATGTAACGTAAACAATCATGACATTTCATCTAACATAACTTGTAACTTAACATTATGGCATATCATCTAACATAACATGTAACTTAACATTATGGCATATCATCTAACATAACAGGTAACGTAAACAATCATGGCATATCATCTAACATAACATGTAACTTAACATCATGGCATATCATCTAACATAACTTGTAACTTAACATCATGGCATATCATCTAACATAACTTGTAACGTAAACAATCATGGCATATCATCTAACATAACATGTAACTTAACATTATGGCATATCATCTAACATAACATGTAACTTAACATTATGGCATATCATCTAACATAACTTGTAACTTAACATTATGGCATATCATCTAACATAACATGTAACGTAAACAATCATGGCATATCATCTAACATAACTTGTAACGTAAACAATCATGGCATATCATCTAACATAACATGTAACTTAACATCATGGCATATCATCTAACATAACTTGTAACTTAACATTATGGCATATCATCTAACATAACATGTAACTTAACATTATGGCATATCATCTAACATAACATGTAACGTAAACAATCATGGCATACATATGCAAGATGCTTTTGAAAACATATATGTTAGGTACGTAAATATAGATCTCAACATATTTGGGCATTATACCACTTCTTCATTATCATAGCGCATCCTAAATAGGCCGAGGTAGCAAGTCTCGAACCTAATAGGTTCCTAGGCCGAGTCTTATTCCATCGACCTAGGGGCAATCGTCATAGCGTAGAAGCCCATCCTAGGCCGAGTCTTACTCCATCGACCTAAGGCATCTTGGAGCCCATCCGTACTAGGCCCGAATCTTATTCCATCGACCTAGGGGCAATCATACATAGAAGCCCATCCTAGGCCGAGTCTTATTCCATCGACCTAGGGCATCTTAGGAGCCCATCCTTCTTTGGACCTTGTTAAGGTCTTGGTACAAGCCATGCAGAAAGTAAAATACTTATATGCTTATTTTACAACATAGCTTATTTCTTTAACATAGCATAGCATACTTCATTTCATAACAACATAGCTTATTTCATTAACATAGAATAGCATACTTCATTTCATACACATCATGCTTCATTTCATTAACATAGCATAGCATACTTCATTTCATAACAACATAGCTTATTTCATTAACATAGCATAGCATACTTCATTTCATACACATCATGCTTCATTTCATTAACATAGCATAGCATACTTCATTTCATAACAACTTAGCTTATTTCATTAACATAGCATAGCATACTTCATTTCATAACAACATAGCTTATTTCATTAACATAGAATAGCATACTTCATGGTATGAACTTCATTGTAACCTAAAAACTCAGAGGTGGCCGAATGGCCCTTATAGGCTTTTTAGGGTTTAGATCTTTATCCTCAACCCCCTAACATGTTAACATCATTTCTTACAAGTAAAACAAGCTATAAAACTTCAATAAAACACCAAGATCCATATTGGCCGAATGGTTCTTAGGGTTCATTAGGGTTAGCTTTTGTCCTAATCCACTTTAACCCCTAACATCATCATCTAGTTATAGAACATAGCATAAACATAACATGGAGCTTCATTTAGACCCTAGTCCATGACTTGGCGAATGGTTCATGGAGACCTTTGGGGTTAGATCTTTATCCTAATCCCTCTAACATGCTATCATCATCATTTTGTAAAGCAAGATATAAACTTCAACAAAAACACCAAAAACCCATGTTGGCGAATGGTCCATAGGGTTTCCTAGGGTTAACGACCTAATCCCTTTTTAAACCCTAACTACATCATATAGCAATTAAAACATGGCATTCATGAAACCCTAACCCTAATTTCCTAGGGTGGCGAAACACATAAGGGCTCAACTAGGGTTAGCTTTTTAACCAACCCTCTTTTCCCATCTTAGCATCATCATATCCTTCCTAAACATAGATTTCAACTTCATTGGTAAACTAAAACATGCTTGGCCGAATATAACATACAAAGTTGTTCAATTCCTTCGCTTTGTTTTGGGTAGAGAAGATGACCTAAGAACCAACCCTAGCCCTTGCTTCTTGCTTGAAGGAGGTTCGGCCAATGGAGGAAATGGAGAGGGAGCTCAAGATTTTCGGTGAGAAGAGGAAGAAGAAGAGAGGAAGTGACCAAATTCAACCTTCCCTCTTCTTTATAAAGGGGGGAGGAAGAGAAGTTCCTCTTTTCTTTTCCATGCCTCTTCATTTACTCCTAGTCCCACTTATCTATAGTTTCCCCCTCTTCCTTAATCATATAATCCTATTGGGCTTCTGGTTAGTGTGTGCATCTATAAGGCTTGGCTATCTCTAGAGGTTTGGGGTTCAATTCCTAGGCCTTGCACCCCCTTTTTGGCTTATTTCCTTTTATTTTTGAAAAGGCCCACATAAAGCCCATGATCATCAAGCTAAAAATTCTTGTAAAATTGCTAGGAATTTTACGGGCGTTACATGAGCGGGGGCAACGCCCAGCGCGTGCCTAGCAACGGCCAGTGCGAGGTAGCCCAAGCCTACAACCGTCATCATTCTGTAGGGTTTCACAGTCGTGTTGTCACGGTCGTGTTGTCCCCCTTTAGTGGTTTATATAAAGTGTACTGAATCTTGTGTGTATTCAATCTTCTATATATTTAATTTCTCACATGGTTATTTATCTTTGATCAAGTGATCGAGGTGTACACAAAGGATTGTACTGATCAACTCATCATATATTGCTTGCCACCAATGATTTTACTCTTTATTCGAAATTTTTGCACTATCATCTTATAATATATATAATGTATGTTTTTATATATTTCTTTTACTGTAAAATTTATTATTAGTTTGATATGTTATAATTCATTATCATACAAAAAATAGATATGGAATAATTAGAAAAAATATGTTTTTGATATAAATTTGAAAACATGAACAATAGAGAAAGAAAGGAATTGGATGTATAAAAAGAACTTACCTGAACATCGGAGTTTAATCAATAAATTTATTATTAGGTTGGAATTTTTTTTAATTTTGCTCGTAGTAATATTGAGTTTATGGATGAGAATAAATTAAGGTGTCCGTGCAAGAAGTGTTATAACCGTTCTCATTTCTTATCGTAACCAACATCAAAATAAAATAATGCAACATTAAAATGGGCAAACAAAATCAATCATCTTATAAACTCAAAACAACATACATTTTGAAATTTATTTCCAAGTAACAACATTATACAAGGGATTTATTATTATTTTTTCTTTATAATACTTTTTTTTAGGCAATTAATTTTATGATACAATAAGTGTCTATGTTTATCCATAGATTTACAGGATGTCACCAGTCTTTGAGAAGATGAGCAACAACTTCCTTATAACTTACTTTCTTTTTCTTCGCTCGATTTGCATCGCTATCTATCTGTGATATCATAACTTCTCCGACCGAACTCTCACCTTCAACTTTCCTCTGGCCAAGACTCAAAATCATGTCTAATAACATAGCATTAAGAGGATCTGCCATTTGTTCTAACTTTTTGTGTCGTCCTGAATTGACATCCGTAGTTTGCGTGTTTATTAACCTTTCTTCAAGTTTGTATATTGTCTATCTTGCTTATTGATCGCTTTGAGTCGATATTTGTCCGGCAATCCAACCTAAACTTTAGCAACAAGTATACTGCCTAAAGAGTCGCATGTTTTAGTCATCAACTCTGTGGTTTCTTCCGAGTCACTACTAAGTGATTCATCCTTGTTTATTTTAGCAGTGACAATGCATGATTTTTCAGTGACTCACTTAGCAGTGATTATTTATCGGGTTTGTTTAAGTCGTGCTTTGTCGTTGCTAAAATAGCTAAGTATGAATCATTTAGCAGTGACTTGGAAGAAGTCATAGAGTTGACGATTATAGCATGCGACTCTTTAGGCAATATACTTGTTGCTAAAGATTAAGTTGCACTGTCCGATAAATATCGACTCGAAGCGATCAATGAGCAAGATAGATAATATACAAACCCGAAGAAAGGTTAATGAACATGCGAACCACGGATGTCAATTCAAGACGACACAAGAAGTTAAACAACTGACAGATCCTCTTAATGACATGTTACTAGACATGATTTTGAGTCTTAGCCAGAGGAAAGTCAAGGCGAGAGTTCGGTCGGAGAAGTTAAGATACCACAAATAGATAGTGATGCAAATTGAGCAAAGAAAAAGAAGGTAAATTATAAGGAAGTTGTTGGATATCTTCTTCTTGAGGTTAGTCATTTAAAGCAGTTATTAATGCAAAAGGATACTGAACTTGAAGATGTCCGCACTTTACAAAAACAAAGGGATCAAGGAGTCAAGGATTTAAATGAACAAATGAACGAATTTCACAGACAGCAGATGCTAATAATGTAACATATTCAATTACCCTCTGCTTTAAATCAACTACCTCCTTCTTAATCTCCTATTAATGCGAATGAATATGAAGATGATTTTTTTGACGATGGTGGTGGTTATATTTGAATTGTTATATCCAAATATTATTTAACTTGTGACATTCGATATGCTTGTATTAAGTTTAATATGCACGATGAATGATTTGCTAGTTGTAATGTTGATTTAGTATTATTTCATTTTGAATGATTAGATGTTTATGGAGTTTGATATGTGTTATATTTGATATTGTTAGATGTTAAAATTGTATTGCATCATTTTATATGTCTTTTTGGTTGTAAAATTTGTAAATGTTGGTGCAGGGACACTAGATAATCGAACCTGTATTTTGATTATGGCAAAGACACAAAGTTAAGTCTACATTGTTATCTCACGAGCTAAATCAAGTGTGCAGAAAAGTGTTAAAGCTGGAGCTGAAGGCTAGCGACACCCGGAAGAAGCCGCGGTGGTCGGGCGACACTCGAGTGACTTCGGAGGGAGCCGAAGGAATCGAGTGGAAGGCCGGAAGCGAGAACTACTATCGAGGTAAGCTCGTATGAGTGAGAGATTGTAAGGTCGTGTCCTCTTTACGGGGACGATCGTAGGCGGCGATTCGACTAAGACTTCCTGTGGAAGGTCTAGGTCGAGATCGGACGGTTAGAAACTGTCGTATTTATCATTTTCCGAGCTAACCTCTTATTGCAGGGAAGTGGCCGGTCGGCATTCTGGACATGGAACGATCGATGATGCCCATCGATCGATGGGAGGCATCAGTCGACTGATGGCGACGATTCAGCTTTTGTGCTAGGTCAAAACGGATAACGTTTGACGCGACCACTTCGCGATAAAATTTGGACAACTTCATGATCCGTTCCGAAATAAGAGGAGACAAAATCAGAGGCCAAAGTCTATAAAAGGAGGGGAGGATTCCATCTCCAAATCACATCAAGTTTATTCATCAAGTGCTCCTACAACGCCAACGCTCCAACATCATCATAACGCCGACGCGACGTCAAGTTTCGATCTTCTTCGTCGGCAACAGAATCAAGTAATATTTTTGATATTGTATTCTTTGTTTTTCTTCATAACGAGGTGAGGTAGGCTTGTTGCCTCATCCTCGTATATTCGGTTTTGTGATCGTTGTCTCCTACCTCCAACGAGGAGGAGACGTTATAGTGCTTTGCCCTCCGTATGCGGTCTAGGACCGATAGGGCCTTGGAGTAGCAACCGCTGGGTTGTGAACCAAGTAAAATAAACGTGTTCATTTATTTTCCGCTGTGCTTACTTTGCGTATCGAACGAACGAAAAAGAAAAGATTTACGATCGCTATTCACCCCCCTCTCTAGCAACGCTTCTCGATCCAACAATTGGTATCAGAGCGGGGGCGCTAAGATTTGGTGAAACCACCAATCTAGCACGTTTTGGTTTTCTGTTCGTATTTTTCGATTCGTATTTTTTTTTTGGTCCTTTTCCTCCCGCACTACTAATCCAAGATGAAGTCTTGGTACGTTTCTTTTGGTTGTGTGCTTGCAAGTTTTCTCTCTTGGAGTAGCCGACGGTAAAACAGCTATAACTTTTCGCACAAGTGGACTCACATAACGATCTACCTACCAAATCGAAGCTCTCAAAAAGATCTACATTTCTTACGAGGGTTTACCCTTGTAACAAGCTGTTTCCAACCCCAAAATCCAACGTTTAGTACCCTTTTGGGGACATCGAAGGTCGTAAGTTTCGAGTTTTTGTTAGTTTTTTTTATTCTCCTTATTTATTTCTATTTATTTCCTATTATTTCCCACACTACTAATCCAAGACCAAGTCTTGGGATTCTCTTTGGTTTTTATTCGTGTTTTTCAAGATATTTAATGGCTCACATTGAGGGGTATAGCACCACCCGACCTCCGTTCTTTAACGGAAATGATTTCCGTTATTGGAAAGGTCGGATGGAGTGTTTTCTAAAAACACAAGTCGAGACTTGGATAATAATCCAAACCGGCTTTGCTCTACCCACCAATGATCAAGGAGAGGCCTTGGATTTCAACAAGTGGACAAATGCAACCAAGAGGCAAATCGAAGCCGATGCAAGAGCAACCAAAATATTGCAATGCGGCTTGTCCAAGGAGGAACTCAACCGCATCGGACCATTCATTAGCGCCAAAGACCTCTGGAACAAATTGATTGATTTACACGAAGGGACGACCGATGCTAAGGTATGTAAAAGAGATTTACTTTTAAATAAACTGTACAATCTAAAGATGCAGGATCATGAGACCGCCACCCAACTACATGCGCGGATCCAAGATATCGTCAACGGTCTTCATTCGATCGGGCAAGCCATAGAGAACCGGGACCTTATAAGGTACGCTTTAAATGCTTTCCCTAGAACTACCTTGTGGGCATCCATGGTCGATGTCTACAAGGTCTCTAAGGACCTTTCGAAGCTTAGGTTAGACGAATTATTTTCTGAGTTTGAACTTCATGAGCAAACTAATGTGGTCCGGGCCGAGAGAGGTATTGCTCTACTTGCAGGACAAAGAAGGAAGCCACCTACTAAGCAAGTAGATGAACTCGAACCCGAAGACGAATCCGAATCCGAAGAGGAGGCCATAATAGTCAACATTGTGCGGAGAATAGTTCGACAAGAAAGGAGAAAATTGAAGAATGAGAACCAAAAGAAAAAGAGAGCAAGGAAAGCCTTCCATGCAACTTGGAACAACAGAGAAGACATAGCTTTCATGGCGAAATCAATTGAGTCAGACACAGAGACCGAACCTGAACTTGAGTCAGAACCTGAGTCAAGCCACGGATACGTATCCGGTTCAAAGGATACCCTTAAAGTGAGTCGAACTTTATTTAATACTTTACATAATACAGTTAGGTTTTTGTCTAGGAAATTAGTTAAGTCCGAGTCCAAGGTCGAGACCTTGGTTGAGGAGGTCAAACTCCTCAAACACAAAGTCTCCCTAACCTCTTCGACTAGTCAAGTTCGAGAAGAGGACCCAACTCGAGCTGAAAAGCTCGAAGTTGAGAACTCTCTCTTGAAAAGTCAAGTTGAAGATCTTAGGAACACGTTGAAAAGGTTCACTTCAGGATCCAAAGGACTTGACCTCCTACTTGGATCTCAAAGGGCCGTGTACAACAAGGCTGGACTAGGGTTTAACTCAAACACGACTAATAGGTCGTATATGTCGATTATAAGTCGACATAGGAAACATGTCCAAGCATGGGTCCCTAAGAACTTTTTGATTTCAACTCTAGGATCCAACCCGTACTTGGTTCCCAAGGACCAAATCCACTATGTGGATAGACCGAACCGATTCAACGGTCTAGGGGGAGCCAATACAAAATATGTTTGTGCTTTAACTTAGAAATTGCATGCTTTAACTTAGAAAGTTTGTGCTTTAAAACGTGTGAGCTCACTTAGAACACGTACATAACCAACTAAAATCCTACGAAAAGATTGAGCCTCGGGGAGCCTCTTTTCAAAAAAAATAACCAGTTAGACTAGGAAATAGTCTTAGGTGAGTTAAGTCATCATTTTCTTGAAAATAGCTTTGTCTAAGGAAGTGGTCGATGATCCGATAAAAGAAGGCCCCTGTGCCTCGCCACGACCTGGAAGCCATGATCTTGAAAAGGTAAACTTGACAAGCCTAGGGTCAAATCCAAATCTAACATAAAATTACTTGAACCTAAATGCACTTAATCAACTTAATTGGAAGTCATCTCACAAAAACACATAAGTATAACATGCTTGATCATATAGACACAGGTGAGATGTTAAGGATAATTGAAATATAGTTAAAACAACCTCTTCAAAATACTACTTATTTTCTCAACTATTGTACTTAACAACTCTTAGACCAAAGTTTAGCGCCCCCTACATCTCTTATACTTCATATATTTGACTAAGGGGGAGAGCAAACTAACCCTAAAGGGTTATATTACAAACCTTTAGATTATTGGTGCAGAGGGACACACCTCGAACCAATCTATCTAATTACTGCTAGACGCATGCTTGGACTCATAGCTGATTTATCTTGATGCATGCATATACCATATTGTTTTTAAACCCCTATTTTACATAACAAACCCCAACATTTATTTTGATTTATGGCAAAAGGGGGAGAAGAGCGAAAGTTAATAGGGAGTAACACAAAATTTATTTAATTTTGGACTAAAGTATCTCTTTCAAAACTCACCTAGGGTTAAGGGGGAGTTTTGGTTAAGGGGGAGTTTTTGAAAATGACATTAATCATTTACTATACTTGGTTTATGCTTTAATTTCCCTTAACTTTGTGTTGGTTTGCCATAGATCAAAAAGGGGGAGATTGTTGGTGCAGGGGCACTAGATAATCGAACCTGTGTTTTGATTATGGAAAAGACACAAAGTTAAGTCTACATTGTTATCTCACGAGCTAAATCAAGTGTGCAGAAAAGTGTTAAAGCTGGAGCTGAAGGCTAGCGACACCCGGAGGAAGCCGCGGTGGTCGGGCGACACTCGAGTGACTTCGGAGGGAGCCGAAGGAATCGAGTGGAAGGCCGGAAGCGAGAGCTACTATTGAGGTAAGCTCGTGTGAGTGAGAGATTGTAAGGTCGTGTCCTCTTTACAGGGACAATCGTAGGCGGCGATTCGACTAAGACTTCCTGTGGAAGGTCTAGGTCGAGATCGAACGGTTAGAAACCGTCGTATTTATCATTTTCCAAGCTAACCTCTTATTGCAGGGAAGTGACCATGGTGACGATCATTGTTGGACATGGAGCGGTCGTCGATCGGTGATGGGAGGCATCAGTCGACTGATGGCGACGATTCAGCTTTTGTGCTAGGTCAAAACGGATAACGTTTGACGTGGCCACTTCGCGATAAAATTTGGACAACTTCATGATCCGTTCCGAAATAAGAGGAGACAAAATCAGAGGCCAAAGTCTATAAAAGGAGGGGAGGATTCCATCTCCAAATCACATCAAGTTTATTACTCAAGTGCTCCTACAACACCAACGCTCTAACATCATCATAACGCCGACGCGGCGTCAAGTTTCGATCTTCTTCGTCGGCAGCAGAATCAAGTAATATTTTTGATATTGTATTCTTTGTTTTTCTTCATAACGAGGTGAGGTAGGCTTGTTGCCTCATCCTCGTATATTCGGTTTTGTGATCGTTGTCTCCTACCTCCAATGAGGAGGACATGTTATAGTGCTTTGCCCTCCGTACGCGGTCTAGGACCGATAGGGTCTTGGAGTAGCAACCGTTGGGTTGTGAACCAAGTAAAATAAACGTGTTCATTTATTTTCCGTTGTGCTTACTTTGCGTATCGAACGAACGAAAAAAAAAAGATTTACGATCGCTATTCACCCCCCCCTCTAGCGACGCTTCTCGATCCAACAGTAAAAACAGATAGAAATAGTTGGTTATATCGTAGTGGTTTTTTTCCCTTTTTTCAGTTTTGCGATGAAAATGAATTTCATTGTAGATTTGGATAAAAAAAATTCATCACAAATTTGGCGATAAAAAAATATTTTTGTCACTAATTCTGGACCATCAGTCGACTGCTAAAGACCATCAGTCGACTGCGTAGTTGACTAAAAAATATTTTATGCCCTACTACAGTATCACCAATCGATTGTCGTCTTCCACCAGTCGATTGATACTAAGGTTATTGGGAGTATGCGAGCCAGCAGTTGACTCGTGCATGATACCAGTCGACTGGTGATACTGTAGAAGGGCACAGAGTATTTTTTTAGTCGACTGGCCCAGAATCAGTCGACTGATGGTCTTTAGCAATTAACTAAATATCCAGAATTTTACAATGAAAATATTTTTTTCATCTCCAAATTCAAGATCTTTAGTCAATTGATTGAAGATGACAGTTGACTGGTAACACTGTCGACGACTGATTATTTATCAAATTTGGCAACGAATCAAATTTCGTCCCAAATATTTACGACGAAAATAAGATTTCGTCGTAAATTTTTGTGACAAAACTAAGATTTTGTCATAAATTTTGCGACGAAAAATATTTCGTCGCAAATATATGCCACAAATGTCTTTTCGTTGCAAATTTTGTCGCTATTTTGTAATAAATTTTGTGACGAGATATATATTCGTTGCAAAAATTGTAACGAATTTATTTTTTTCATCCCAAAATTTTATGGCAATTTATTAGGAACGAAAATATTTTCATTGTAAAATTTATTGCAAAATATTTTTGCAACGAACAAAATTCATTGCAAAAACAATGCTTTTTTGTAGTGACTATTCTAGCAATAGTATTTCCTTAATAAGGTTAGATTTTGTTAATATGATATTTTGCAATTTTAAAAGTGCACCGTAATATTTCTATATATGAAGAATGATCATCTACATCTTTACAATTCATCTATGAGTATCCGTGAACACTTCTATTATCCATCGTCTGATCTCCTAGGATTCAATGATTGAGCTCACCCGATCGGACAGTGGATAATGAAGGTGCTCACGAATGCTCACGAATGAGTTGTGTAGGGAATTATACCTCTATATATAGAGAGGAATGATCCCCTTCACAATTCATCCGTGAGTATTCATGAATATTTATATTATTCATCGTCCGATCGGATGAGCACTATAGCTCAATCCTTGAACTCTAGAAGATCGGACGATGAATAATGAAAGTACTCACAGGTGCTCATGGATGAATTGTGTAGTATAATATTTCTATATATGGGAAATGATCTCTTATATAACTCATCCGTGAGCACCTCTATTATCCACCGTTCGATCGGGTGAACACTATAGTTCAATCTTTGAACCTTATTAGGAGATCGAATGGTAAAGAATGGAGATGTTCACGAATGAATATATATATATTCAACCCCTTTTTTGAAAAAACTTACTACTGTCTAAAATATTAGTTTACCTCTGGATTCTAAAAATGCATTCATATTTAATTCATATTCAGTTCTATTCTATACGATGGAGAAATTTATTATTATTTTTTAGATAAGTAAAAAAAAATTATTAGCACAATCTAAGTGGACAAGAATTAGTTTTAGATGTTGCTTATGGCTTACAAAGCGTTTGATCAGAGTAAACAAATGACTCAACGTCTAATTGCCCCTCATCAAAGAAAATTTTTATTTCTAACCCTCCATACATAGTGAATAATAGATGACAAAGTTAAATAATAGATCTTTGTCAACATTCTACTCCCACGATAGTGTAGCCCGAAGACTCATCGTCCTCTGATAGATGAATATTCCCGACTGCATGTTGATAGACGGCGGTTATTATGTCGTGATACTGTTCCCAAATTTTTACCGAACCCCCTAACTACATTAATGCAGTATAGGATTGACTCGGGTCATCTCCCAATGAACCTAATGGCTGGACGTTTGTTTTTAAACAGAAGTAAACATTGAGGGTTTTCTGAATTTATTAAAATGCAAAATCAAAAACAAACATGAGAATTAAACATGCAAAAAGTAAATCTAACTACCAATTAACAAATAACAAACAACTACCCTAATACACAAAAGTAAGTGATCACGCACCGCACTGTCACTATACGGTACAATGATCAAACAAATGTGAACAATTCAACTATGCACCGCACTGTCACTATACGACACAATAGTCAAACGGTCACTAAAAACTGCAATAAACGAAATGCAATAAACAAAAACAATTCAACCATGCACCGCACTGTCACTATACGACAACTGGTCGAATGTAAAGGAAATCTAACCTAATAATGAAAGCGCTCCAACCAGAACACCATACTGTCACTATACGATGCATTGACTGGACAATTTTAATTGATGGGGTTAGTACATCAGCAACAAGAAATTAAACTAACCTACAACTAAATAACGAACACCAATATTAACTCTAATAAAAATGCACAATGAACAGAATTAAACAGCTAAGCATAACAAACCGATAGAAATAACATTGCATGTAAACAAATTAACAATTAACCGAAACAAACATAATCAACTACTAACAATTGCATAACTGACTGAAATAAAATGCAGAATGTAAATAACATGAAATCCCGAGTGTTTAACACAAACACACTCAGTACTTAATCCAAATAAACTACGATCGATAACCACACGGCGGTCACCACAAACTGAACATCCACTCCGACGGTGAATGCGAAGCTGTCCAATCGGCACAACAGGAAGGAAGGAAAGATGGATGACTGCGATCACTGCTCCGACGAAACTGGATTCACCGGACAATGAAGTGGAAATCTTCTCCGGCAGTGAAGATGGGATTGTCCAATCGGCACAACCTGCGGGTGACTTCGGTGAATCTGGAATGGCCTATCCCAGTCGTCGGAATGAAGGAGAATGCCGGTGAAGGGTGAACTCGTCGGAATCCCGCCTCGCCTCGCTTTGGATCAGCTGACCGAATCACGGCATCTGGATCCACCACCAAGGATTGGATGGGATCGTCGCCAGCTGTCGGAGGGAACTCGCCGGAATAGTGCCGGCCTACCGTCGATCGCTCGTGTAGTCGCCGGTCACCACGCTCGCGAGAGGAGGAAGACGCCGCTCGAGTTTCTGTCGCGCGTTGTGGCGCAGCTGGGAAGAAGTTGGGTTTATTAAGTGATTTTTCAGAGCCGTCCGATTGTGCTAGATCTGATCTCAGCCGCCCAAATATAGCTAGGTTAAATAAATCCAATTAATCTCCTAAGCATGCTGTGATCCAACGGTTGTGATTAGTCTGATTTCAAATGAACAGATCTGATCCATCTGAGATGATAATTCCGATCGGTCGAATCTGGAGGAAGGGCTCAGATGTTCAAATCAAAATGTATAGACGAGATCTCTCCAGATCTGAATAGATGGCTTCAAATCAGCTATATTCATTGGACGGTCCATAATGCTCAGATCTGATCCGGATCTACGGCTACGATTGCTCCAATTAGATACTCATTAGATGTTCCTACAAAATCACATGAAATTCATGAAAAATACTGAATTTATAGGAATTAATGTAATTAATCGCAAATAGGCTCAATATGTAAAAATATCCCGAATAACAATAATTATCCCATCAAAGAGCCTAAAAGATCTAATCAACAAGTAAAAATAACGCAATAAAAAATACAGCTATCAAATTCCCCCACACTTATTTTTGCGCGTCCCGTGCAATAACAAAAACAAAGACACACTAACTCCCTAACTCATTCCCCTAGTAATACCTAGATCAATAATTCAGAGACAGAAAAAATAAGTTACTTAGGATCACCAAATTCATCAGGATTTAGGGTATTCAAAAGATCCGACTCCTACAACAATCAACATATATGATTAGTTACAGTCAAATCAAATAAACCAAGCCTGATACAAAACCTCCCAAATGGATAAATGCACTCATGCTCACATAATGATCGTAGGAGTGGGGTACTCTCAAAACATCATGTAATCTTGTCCTATCATATGCTTGCTTATCATCTACTTCTCCACCGCTATCAATACATTCCATACATGAATCAAAAAGATTTATCGAATATCAAAACAAGATCATAAGTGAATTGCAATAGAAAAATACAAAGAAGATCAAGATACAATGGCAACAATAGAAGAATTGGAAGAATAAACCTGATAAATTGCAAATAGTAGTGTAGGGAGAAGATTTTATGATTTAGTTCATCTCTCCTATTCTTTGTTGCTGTGTTGACAACTTAGAAGCTACTAGGAACTGTGGTGATGTATTAACTTATGGATCAATTTGTGCTTTCTCTGATACAGATTTTTCAAGCACCACTTTCTCAACATCCTTATGAGGAGCAGCACATAGAAGGTAAAAGCAAGGGTAATTTCTCTCGGGTTCATTGATTTGGCATACACGAGATTTTTCAAGCAAGTTGGTTCTAATAGCAGCTCCAGAGAGCATCCCATTTTGGTCAAACTGAATCTCAACAAATTTACCAAATCGACTTGAGTTATTGTTTCGAACTATTTTGACATTTCCAAAACTTCAAGAACTGCATTAGATTCCAAAACTTGTTGTTCAACAGTCCGCCCTTCAATTCCAGATCGTTTCCCTAAGTATGCCAGATATTTTATAAACATCTTTGCTGTCTCAGTTTTACCAACACCAATTTCTCCACTGACCAATATGGAGTTGTTTCTTCCTTCATTAATCATTGCCCTGAATGCAACATCAGCAATTTCCAAAAACACGTGGCCTTAGCTCCTCAATGATTAAATCCCAATCAGGAATTCTAGAACTCTTCCTTGAAATATCAAGGCTCCATCCGTTCTTGCCTTATACCAATTTCCTTCTGTTTTTATTGAGGTAGCTTTGATCTTTCTTTGGTATCTAAAGCTTTTACTGGGTTCCATCCAAGCTCATCGTCATTCTGACCATCTCCTCTACCAGACCAGTCATCCTTTCCTGAACTTTTCTCATTTTCCCAAGTAGATGTTTGATCTTTGGCAATTGATTTATTGCCACAACTCTGCCAATTCTTCTAGACTGTAATTTGAGAATCGCCATTATCTCTATGCTAACTAGGAACCTGAGCATAGTACTTGCCACTTGGAAATCATCCCTATCATTTACAAACTGCCCAATACGTTGATCCCCATTAGAGTTACTGTTCCATCCACCAACCTGAGATCCATTTCCACTGTCCCAATTCACTTCTTCAGCTTTAGAAGCGTACCAAACATCATTGACTTTCACAATAGCAACGTAACCATCCAAGCCTCTTATCCAGACCGTATCTAGCTATCTAAGCTTGCGATTTCAGTGTACCACAACAGGTAAACAAGAACCCTACAATTCCAATTTATATATCAGGTAATTCCAATTCTGCAAATCTGAACATTGCAGAAATGTTCAGATCAGAATTGCATTTCCCTTGAGTTTGCAGCTTTCGGGAGGACTCTACACCATTGAAACTCTCCCACCAATCTCTGAATTGCAACAACTTTTATCTCTGATTTTCAGAAAATTTTATCTCTGCAAATCTGACAAGTTGCTGCTGATAAACTGTCGAGCAGTTTTGGAATTTCAGCAGCTTCAACCAGCTATAGCATCCACAGAATTAGCAATTTCGACTTCCAAACTATGAAGCCTTTCATCTATTGTCGCACCCTACCACTGCTTGCTGCAGCATCCATCACTTGCATAGCTTTTGCAAAGGGTAGCAGAATCATGGGAGCTCTATGTAATCCGAATCTGCAATCATAGTTTTGGAAGGTCTTAGATGTCTTGTGGCAAGAAGGGCAATGCCTTTCTTCAGCTAAGGAAGACTCTTTTTCAGTAATTTCTCCACAAACATTTGTGTTGCAAGGAGTTCATCATGTTTTGAGATTTGATTCCTTTTCTCTCGTGATGTATGGCTCTTACGAAGCCATTCAGAGACTGTTATGTATCAGGAATGCTGGAATTTGACAGCAACACCAGGTTTATCCTTTTTCTTGTTCGTTGCAGCATTCTAACATGTTCTCCCGAAACTCCCCAGATCTTGCACGTACAGCTCCTCAAAGGCAGGCAAATAAGAACATTGAAGGTCTG
Organism: Wurfbainia villosa; assembly: GCA_025175895.1. Classification (NCBI taxonomy): domain Eukaryota; kingdom Viridiplantae; phylum Streptophyta; class Magnoliopsida; order Zingiberales; family Zingiberaceae; genus Wurfbainia; species Wurfbainia villosa. The sequence continues at coordinate 8,209,407 of CM046005.1, forward strand.
TTTTCAGTCTCAATCAATTTCCATTGAAGTTCAAGCCTGCACATTCTGTTTCGAATTCTTAACTCAGCACGCTTAAACTGTGTTGGAACAAAACTTCAGGGACAGGTTTTTTTTTGAAATTTCAAAGCTGCAGCTTGCAAAGTATAATTAGAGGCCAACGTGTCTCTATCTCTTCGTTACCTATATTCCAGCTGCAGCAACCAGTTTTCAACTGAGCACAACAACACTCTTCATTCCATTTCCATAAGCCACAACTTTAGCTAGCTGGGGTAATCACCAAATTGAGGATATCTCAAATCTGAACCTGTAGTAAACATGGATAATAGACAACACAAATCAGTAAACATCCACAAATCTGCCATTAACTTTTCATGGCAGCAGCTCCACTGGAGAACTTCAAGAGTTTTTCTCAGCAACCATATATCCTCTCAAAGTTTACCTATCCTTGCTATTCTGCCCATTTTAATGAAGAAACACACATCTCATTGCAGAAATTTTTTTTTTCCGTGTCAGGACCTTCCAGCTTAATTCTCTTGAGATTTTGCATGTTTGCTACAATTCTAAACCTTCTAAACAACCCAGGTGCTCCTCTTGAATTTCAGATGCAGTTATACTTGATCACCCGACTGTGATGAAGGCTTAGCACTTGTGACCATTTTTTTTTTTTTTAATAGGTCAGACCTCATTTTTCTTTTCCGTGTAAATTCTTATCTGATTATGTCCAATAGCCAGCAGAAACATCGCATATCTAATCCACTTTTGTCTGAGAATTTGCGTCCATACAACTTCACCATTCAATATTTTTTTCTGTCCCAAGAAACTGGATTCTTTCTGCAGAATCCAGTTTCTGCAGAAACTACACTAATGCAGCCAAAGACAAAAACCTGCCAGTGGAGCTTTCTCTCCCTCATCTGCCCGGTGCTATTATTGAATTCCAGATTTCTTCCAATCTGACATTGCATTAGCTGATTTCAAAAGTTTCAACTCCAATTCCGGTAGCACTTGCACTTTCTAAGCTTTTTTGTTGTCATCTTTGTTCAAACTTCTTGCTCGATAACTAGCTCAACTTTCCTGCCAACTTGCTTTCCAATAGTCCTGTCCTAAATCAACTGGAGCTTGTGATTAGTAGTCACATTGGAACCAAGGTTGCCCTTCCTTTCGATAGCCATGTGGAATTTCTGATACAACATTCTCTGAGCCAATTAAATTTTCTGCTCAATTAAGTCAAGCACCTCTCAGTTTCTCTGCTCTATGAATGACTTCAATCAATTTCCTCCTTGGTATTCTCGTATTGCTCCCTTCACAAAGCTGGATTTCCAGATTCAAATTCAGAACAGTTCTCCTTCATGTCAATCTTCAAACAACCAATATCTCTTCCCTCACACTTAAAAATTGTGTCCATCTCGGATAATGCAACTTATTAAGTTATTCTTCCAACATGGGAACAAAAGATATGAGTAGAGGTAATCCACAAGACAATGGAAAATAAATGAATAGGAATGACAAGTACGACAACATGAAAGTATCAAGTGGATTAAACAAGCAATTCAAGTAAGGAAAAGAATCAAGAGTGAAATCCTTCATCATATTCATGCAAATAAATGTTCTTGCAGTTTTGAAAAGACTCAAAGCAAGTTCTAGAGTAACAAATATCACACGTGTATCACACTAAAGTGGGTAAATGATTGAAATGACTTACAACCTCACTAGGTGAATAAAAATCAAGCTTGGTCTATCAATAAAAAATTCACCATCATAACAAGTGACCGCATGCAAGTGAAGTTTCCTATCATACACAAAAATCCACAATTTAATGATCAAACTTAACTAATTTTTACCACCTCTGAAATGATACTAAGGTATGCATAGGGGAAATTATTTGACTCGACAACAGACAAACAAACCTAGGTAAACAGGCAAATACCACGCAACTAACAACCAGTTATTTACGAACATGAGAGAAAGGAAGAAAATACAGTAAACAAAAGAACACACTCCCCTGTCATGTCGGAGAAGAAGTATCATCATGTCTGGCCCCACCGTATTCTCTAGAATAGACTTGATCTCTTTGCTCGACACTTCATGAGTCTGTTGCAAAAGTAAGACCCTTGATCGCTAATGATCGCCCTGGGAACTCCAAATCTGCAAAATATGTGAGACCTAACAACATCCACAACAACTAGAGAATCATCAGTCCTGGTGGGGATGGCCTCCACCCATTTGGAAACATAATCATATGCCAAAAAATATATGAAAATACAAAAGATACAGGAAATGGACCTATAAAATCAATACCCCAAATAAAAAAAATCTCACAGAATAACAAGGATTGGTGAGACATTTCATTTCTACGTCCTATGTTCCCTGTTCGTTGACATCGCTCACAAGATTTGTAAAATTCAGAGGCATCATGAAATAGGGTGGGCCAATACAAATTAGACTCTAAAACTTTTCTAGCAGTCCTTTGGGGTCCAAAATACCCCCCACAAGCCAGAGAATAACAAAAGTAAGTACGTATGGAATGAAACTCATAATCAAGTCCACATCATCTAATAATCTGATAACTACAAAATTTTCAATGATAAAGATCATCCCATACATAATACTTAGCATCACTTTTCAATTTCTAGACTTGTGCATGAGTAAAATGTGAAGGTACAACACGACAACTACATAAATAGCAAGATCTGCATACCATGGTGTCTTACCCTACAGGTGAAAAAATTGCTCATCTGGAAAAGAAGCTGCTATGGGGGTGGACTTGATCTCCATCACAATCCTAGTCAAGCTGAAATACCACCTCCTTCTACAACAAGTTGGTCAAGGGCAAGACAATCTTACTGAAGTCTCTGATAAAAAGTCTGTAGAACCCTGCATGACTCAGAAAAGCACGAACTTCCCGCACAAAAGCGGGGTAAGATAAAGAGGATATAATATGAATTGTAGTAGGATCTACTTCAATACCATACACAGAAGTAATAAACCTAAGACGATCCCATGCTCGACCATGAAATTACATTATTCACAAACATCTGATGGAAGTGATCCTTGGGGCAGTCCCTACACATTCCATATCCTCGGCATACTTGGAAATTTACTAGCTCCTGGAATTCCCTAGCCTTTTCTTCAACAACCCTCTTCCTAGGCTGGGCCTTTGAGGGAAGAGAAAAACTGCTACATAAAACTCAAGTGAATTATCGCCTGAAGACCTAGTCATCCACACAAACAAATACAATGAGAAACAAATAAAAATGATAAGAAAGACAATAATAACAAAAGAAAAAAAAAAACAAACAAACTACAGTTTAAAGACAAACGAACCCATTAAAGTTCCCCGACAACAGCGCCAAAATTTGATAGACGGAGGTTATTATGTCGTGATACCGTTCCCAAATTATTTACCGAACCCCCTAACTACATTAATGCAGTATAGGACTCATAGTTCGTCGGAACGGTCGTGGAACGGCCGGAACGGGCGATTTGGAATCGAAACGGCGTGCTCCGTGCCACTTTTTCGGTGAAGAACGGAGGTTGTCGTGGAATGCCGTTCGCGAGCGTTATAACGGGAAAAAAAACGGATCGGAACGGTGGATCGGAACGACTTTGGAGAGAAATTATTGGCGACAGCTTTACAAAAGTACATCAATTACGAGGAAAAAAAATCGTTCACAGTGATTTGATTCTATTTAATTGATTTTTTTTAATTACAGTTCAGAAAATGTCATTCACAAGCTTTAATCGTTTTTTTTTTCAATTATAGCTCACAAATCAAAAGAATCAATTAGAAGATACAAAAGGACGCCGACAAATCTAAGCTGGTAGATCTGATTTAATAGATTCATTTTTTAATTAATAAATAATTCAATCCCTTGTCTATATTATTTCGTAGAATGAGCGAGTAATCTGTCCATCGTCTTGAGCGAGTAATCTGTCCATCGTCTTAGCTTCAATTAAAATCTCTTGTCCATTTTATTTCGTGGAGTCTTCTTATCTATTAATCCGTCCATCTTCCTGGCTTCAATTATTTCCGATTAATTAAAATTCCACTTTCTATCAGGTAACAAGTTTTTAATTTTTATTTATATAATTTAATTTGATATGATCCATGTATACTTTAATTGAATTTTGAGATTGATATGTTTGAAATTGATGTCAGTAGCACTTGTCATTAAATTTATCTTTTATATCTCGTAATTATTTTTTTCCAATTTGTTTAATTGCTTAGCTGAGTGTTTTGTCATTACAGTGAGAGTTTTATGAATCAAATACTTTCGATTTAGATGAATTTGATATTTTTCTGTTTCAATTTGGAGCAGACTCTTTGTTAAACTAAAATCATCAAAATACATATTAATTCTTCCTGTCAAGATTTTCTAGGCTTCTTCTAATTAATCCATCTATTTTATCTTCCAATTCAACTTCAATTACATTTCGTACCCCACTACTCCACTAACAGTAAAGAATAAAATAAAATTAATCTTTTCAAAATAAATTGCATGCCTAAACAAGATAAATTGCATGCCTAAACAAGATAAACTAAAGTCCCATTTCAAATTTCTTTAGTTTGTTTTACTAAAAAATAGTTTTATTATCCAACCTTTATTCTAGCAAAGTTGGTATTTTTGTATGTATTATGCAACTGAAGATTTTTTTTTTAAAAAAATCCAATAAAAAAAAGGTGTCCTTAAGTATTATATGTCCTAATTTACAACCTTTGGGATAGTTGAGTATGACACACATGCTTTGCTTATTTTTTATTAATTTAGAAATTACATATCTGTACATGTTAATGTTCCTCATATTTTAGTATTCTCTTTTTCTTTTCTAATTGTTCAATTCTTTTTTAAGTACTTTTTTTTCCTCTCGTTAGAATGATCAAACATTTCAATCCATATTTTAGTAGGGGTGGGCGAATTTGGAGTTGGAACTCACATATAATTCTTACGATGCATTTCTTATTTGGAATAACGAATTTGCTATATATATATTCTATTGGTAAATATGGAAATATATTCCAAGACTTTGTCAATAACTATACAATAGCTTATCTGTTGAGTTAGCTTTGACATGTTCTTATGCATTATAACAGTATAGATTGCAATACCATTAGATTTTTTTCATCTTCATACTATATTTATATGTGCAATATGTATTCTCATTTGGTTTTATTATTATGATTCTTGAATTATTAGTACATCAAGTATAAGCTTAAAGATTTAATTATGAATAGATAATAGTTTATTATGTGAATTTTTTTAAAAACTTATGAGTTAAAATTATGTATCATTATTTATTTGTTTAGAATGACATCAAATCTTGATATTGGTTGGCAATTTGGTCAAATGGTGGGTGATAATCGTAAAACAATACGATGTAAATTTTGTGGAAAAGTTATAACGGGAGGAATTACGAGATTAAAATAGCATATTGCACATGTTATTGGAAATGTCGAAGCATGTCACAAAGCTCCTAAGGAAATATCATCGATGTTACAAAAACATCTTCAAGACTCTAAGACAAGTAGAAATTTAATGCAAAGAAAAAAACAAATAGCTTTAGAGTCAATTACACAAAATATATGTGTATCAGAAAGTGACAGTAGTGGTGAAGATAACATTGAAGAAGATATTGAAAATCGAGAATTACAAAAAGTCATCAAAGAAAGTCGTAAAATAAGAGCCATTGAAGAGGAGATGCGTCATCACTATGGTCAAGGTAAACAATATCTAAATAATATTTTAAATTCACATGTATATTTCTTATCAATTTAATTAACTTAACTATTCTAAATTTTATAATCGTAGGATTTTAAGTCTTTGGTTCTTCCTCGCTTAGATCTGGTTTGAGAAAAAAAATGTCTCGAAGCTTTAGTGTAAGAGAGGATTCTCGATTACCATCAAAAGAAATTGACTCTTTTATGTTTTCCACGAAACGCAAGAGTATCAAAAACTGGTTTAATGCTGAAAAAGTGAAAGATGTTGGCAAGGCAGTATCAAAATGGTTTATATATAATGCTATTCCATTTAATGCAGCAGATAGTGGGCCTTATTATCAATCAATGATCAATACTATTGCTGAGGCTGGAACAGGAATCAAAGGTCCCACAGGACGCCAAATTGGTGGTGTTTATTTACAAGAGGAGGTAGATGAGATAAATGGATATCTGAACACTTTAAAATCAAAATGGCCAAAGTATGGATGCATAATAATGTGCGATGGTTGGAGCACACACAACAAACATCCAATCATAAATTTTATGATATACTGTGATCGACATATGGTTTTTCATAGTTCTGTTGATTGCACCAACAAAGCAAAGACAGCAGATTTTATTTTATCTTTGTTAAATAAAGTTATTGAAGAAATTGGAGAGGAAAATGTTGTGCATGTGGTCATAGACAGTGAAGGTGCAAATAAGGTTGCTGGTGCTAGATTGATGATAGAAAAACCATATTTATTTTGGTCTCCTTGTGCAGCACATTGTATTGATCTCATGTTAGAAGATATTGGCAAGACGAAGAAAGTAAAAATTTGTGTTGAGAAAGCCAAGCAAATAACAAGCTTCATATATAATAGCGATAAAGTTGTGAACTTGATGAAAACATTTACAAATGATCGAGAATTATTGAGACCAGGAATAACTAGATTTGCAACAGAATTTATTTCAATTGAAAGTCTTGTTCGACATTCTTCAGATTTAAAAAGAATGTGCAACTCTGGTGATTGGGAAGCATACAATAACACAAGCAAACGAAGGAAAGATGCAGAAAAAATTGCGAACATCATAATGGATGGAAGATTTTGGAAAAGAGCTCGTGATATTTGTGCTGCAGTTGAACCATTGGTAAGAGTTTTGAAATTAGTTGACCAAGATCAAAAACCAACAATGTCAATTATCTATGAAGCAATGGATAGAGCAAAAATGGCAATAAAAGAAAATGCTGAAGATTGGCAATCACATTGGGAAATTATTGATAAACGATGGTACAATCAATTACACCAACATCTACATGCGATAGGTAACTATATAATTTATATGAATTTGTAAAATGTTGCATGTGACAATATAATTTATTTGCTTAAATTATAGATTATAAAGTATGTTATCAAAATCATTTATAAATTCCTCATTTCTAATTTCTTATTTTTTGATATTTCAACGTATTTTCTAAATCCGTTACTTCAATATTCTGGAACATGTATTTATAATAATGAAGTTAAACGAGAATTAAAGATTGTAATCAAGAGATTGGAGCCAAACTTAAATGCACAAGCTTCAACAATTAGTGAGGTATTTTTTTTTGTTCCTATATTTTTTTTCAAACACGAACAATAATTATTTATTTTTTCTTCTCTTTTTTAGATTAAATTATTCACGGACCAGATAGGTGAATTTGGATCTCCACTAGCGAAAATGGCAGTTAAAAAAGTCTTCCAGGTTTTGAATTTAAATTTTACAAATATTTATAATTATAAAAATATGATATTGATTTGTTTATATCAGCTGAATGGTGGAATAATTATGGTGAAGATGCGCCACACCTTCAAAAAATTGCAATAAAAGTTCTAAGTCAAACATGCTCATCTTCTGGATGTGAAAGAAATTGGAGCACATGGTCTCTTATACACACAAAGCTCCGTAATCGCTTGGCTATTGAAAAATTGCATAAATTAGTTTATGTTCACTACAATATGTGGCTCAGGGTACGAAACATGATGTGTAGAAAAGAAGATGATAATTTTTACAGTCCGATTGATCTCAATCATATTTTTCATGACGATGACATCTTAAATGAATGGACAAGAGATAATGAACCGTCAGTTTTAGAAGATGATGACTTGACATGGTTAGATCAAGCACTTCAAGCATCAGATGCTGAAGAATACAATACAACAACAAGAGTTCAAAGGCATTCAAGAAAGAATAATTTAGAAAAATCAACACAATTGAAAGGAAAAAGAGTTTTATCAAATGATAATAGTGAAGATACTGATGAAAGTGATGACAGTGATGATTCAAATGATGGAAATAATCAACAAAGTCATGGTGAGCATCATAGTCATCAAAGTCATCAAGATGATCAACATGACACGAGTATGACATGGGCACAAGATCGTGAAAATTATTATGCAACACAAGATACTGATCATGGGTATCGCTCTGGGACTGAGGAACAACGTAACTTTTTGGCAAGTTTATCAAAATCTCCTGATGTTGATGGTAAAAAACATTTGATTGGATCTTCACGACAACATATGAGTGTTGAAGAACATATGAAATATTTGGTTTTGAGAGGGAACCAAAGAATTCCAATGAGAAATGATTATGGATCGAAAAGTTATAATTGGGAGTCTCAAAATATTGGACATGGTCCAATTGGATATCAATCAAGTGGATATGAATATTGTGGTAATGATCAACCCAAATATGATTCATTTGATGGATCATCTAATTATTCATCATATTATACAAGTGAAAGTAGACATCATGAATTTGAGGGTCATTTTGATAATGCACAGAATGTAATTCTTGATTATTCGACATCTCTTTGGAGAAATATTAGACACTATGGTGGTGATCGTGAATTATCAAGTGCTACTGGTAGTTCTGCTGGATATTATAATCGTCGTGATGAAACATTATTACAAAGTCAATCATCAAATTCTGAACATCTTTCATCAATTCAATCAAATGAATATGCATATGGGCAATTTAATGCTAATTTATATGGACATCCATATGTTGGAGATCAAGTTAATCAACATGAGACTCAAGGAGAATATCATGAAGATTTGGTTCCTCCTCGTCATTCTTCGTGGTATTAGAGGTATAATATTCATTGTATGTTTTTTATTATGTTATTACTTATGTCTTGATTTTTTGTTATAACCTTGTGTTTTTTTATTACTAATGTTATTTATGTATTTATTTGAATTTTTTTACTAATTCTTTATTTTTTATTTTTTATTTATAAATCCGTTCCGTGACCGTTCCGCGAAATAATTTTGGAACTGGAACGGTAGAGACCGCGACCGTTCCCGTTCCCGTTCCGACGAACCATGATAGGACTGACTCGGGACATCTCCCAACGAACCTAATGGCTAGACGTTTGTTTTTAAACAGAAGTAAACATTGGGGGTTTTCTGAATTTATTAAAATGCAAAATCAAAAGCAAACATGAGAATTAAACATGCAAAAAGTAAATCTAACTATCAATTAACAAATAACAAACAACTACCCTAATGCACAAAAGTAAGTGATCACGCACCGCACTGTCACTATACGGTACAATGATCAAACAAATGTGAACAATTCAACCATGCACCGCACTGTCACTATACGACACAATAGTCAAACGGTCACTAAAAACTGCAATAAACGAAATGCAATAAACAAAAGCAATTCAACCAGGCACCGCACTGTCACTATACGGCAACTGGTCGAATGTAAAGAAAATCTAAACTAATAATGAAAGTACTCCAACTAGAACACCATACTGTCACTATACGATGCATTGACTGGACAATTTTAATTGATGGGGTTAGTACATCAGCAACAAGAAATTAAACTAACCTACAACTAAATAACGAACACCAATATTAACTCTAATAAAAATGCACAATGAACAGAATTAAACAGCTAAACATAACAAACCGATAGAAATAACATTGCATGTAAACAAATTAACAATTAACCGAAACAAACATAATCAACTACTAACAATTGCATAACTGACTGGAATAAAATGCAGAATGTAAATAACATGAAATCCCGAGTGTTTAACACAAACACACTCAGTACTTAATCCAAATAAACTACGATCGATAACCACACGACGGTCACAACAAACCGAACAGCCACTCCGGCGGTGAATGCGAAGCTGTCCAATCGGCACAACAGGAAGGAAGGAAAGATGGATGACTGCGATCACTGCTCCGACGAAACTGGATTCACCGGACAGTGAAGTGGAAATCTTCTCCGGCGGTGAAGATGGGATTGTCCAATCGGCACAACCTGCGGGTGACTCCGGCGAATCTGGAACGGCCTATCCCAGTCGCCGGAATGAAGGAGAATGCCGGTGAAGGGTGAACTCGTCGGAATCCCGCCTCGCCTCGCTTTGGATCAGCTGCCCGAATCACGGCATCTGGATCCGCCACCAAGGATTGGATGGGATCGTCGCCAGCTGTCGGAGGGAACTCGCCGGAATACTGCCGGCCTGCCGTCGATCGCTCGTGTAGTCGTCGGTCGCCGCGCTCGCGAGAGGAGGAAGACGCCGCTCGAGTTTCTGTCGCGCGTTGTGGCGCAGCTGAGAAGAAGTTGGGTTTATTAAGTGATTTTTCTGAGCCGTCCGATTGTGCCAGATCTGATCTCAGTCGCCCAAATATAACTAGGTTAAATAAATCCAATTAATCTCCTAAGCATGTTGTGATCCAACGGCTGTGATTAGTCTGATTTCAAATGAACAGATCTGATCCATCTGAGATGATAATTCTGATTGGTCGAATCTGGAGGAAGGGCTCAGATGTTCAGATCAAAATGTACGGATGAGATCTCTCTAGATCTGAATAGATGGCTTCAAATCAGCTATATTCATTGGACGGTCCATAATGCTCAGATCTGATCCGGATCTACGGCTGCGATTGCTCCAATTAGATCCTCATTAGATGTTCCTACAAAATCACATGAAATTCATGAAAAATACTGAATTTATAGGAATTAATGTAATTAATCGCAAATAGGCTCAATATGTAAAAACATCCCGAATAACAATAATTAAAAGATCTAATCAACAAGTAAAAATAGCGCAATAAAAAATTGCAGCTATCACATGTGTAGCTAGTATTTAATCCCACTCTGTCCTATGATTCGTCGGGCTAATTAATCTAGAAAGGGATTGTAATTTGAAATTCAAAGACGCTCAGCAACTAGTGAAATCTTGAGCTATCTGAAAGGCATAATATTTTCTTGAAAGTCCATAATGGATAACATCCTCCTACGTACATAGTGTATCATTCACTCCAAGTAAAAAAATACTTTTTAATTTTTTTTTTTTTTTTTTTTTGCCCTTTGATCAATTCATTTACACACAATATTTCTTTGTCATGTGATTAATTATCCCTTGGGCATCAATTTTAGAGAGCCCTACATGATATCAAAACTTTTTATAATTAGAATTGGACATTATAATCTCTTACACAGAGATTGAGAATAGAAATATATCTTTATTTCAATGTAGATAATACGAGTATTCCATCTTAAACTTGAATTGTAACTTAGGTAATAATCAACTATCGATTGACACAAATCTAAGAAACTCCTTCAAACTCAAATTTAACAACTAGTTTTTGTATTTCACTTTGAGCTAATTGGCAAGGAAAATGATTAATCTAAGCTACACAAACAAATCGAGACCAAAGATAAACATGGGATGAACTCATCCTCACTATGTTCGATAGGTGAGATCGATCCCCATGGAGATGACGTGGTGGTTAAGGCACGACGGTGTTTGTAGATAAGGCATGAGTCGATTCTAGAGGAGGTCTAAAGTCATTTTCTGGATTCATATGACCCCATATGTCTTGGCCATCACGTCAAGACTCATAGGATCCTCTGTGATTTACCTCATTCACAATGATCATGGGACAGGCTAGTGGGGCCGCTAGCTAGGTTGACGTTCCAACCTTTTGCGGATAGACGAGATCAAGAATACACACTACAATAAGGCTCCAAGCAAACTAATATGAAGAATTGATAAGGAGATACTTATTATCCAAAGAAGAACTTACAAGATCCTAGCCATGTGACCATCAATGGAAATAAAGATGTTGACATAGCACATTAGATCAACAAAATTGCAACCCTTATCTTACCCCAAGGAGGAGGATGTTAGAAAATTATTTTTGATAATTAATAAATCAAATATGGGCATGAATAATTAATTCAATAGATTATCGTAAATAAATTTCTCGAGTGAATGATACAAAGACTAATCAATTAATGATTCACCCCTAGCATACCCCTTTTAAATACTCCCCTTTCTCTTCTTTTAATTAAATACACAAAAATACAATAAACATTACAAGCAACTTGAGTTGTGAGCTTCCTTTTCCCCTTTCTTCTCGTAAGAGTCCAAAATTTTGAAGGTTCGTCGAGATTTAAAATTTAAATTATTGTTATTTCGAGTTATAAGTCTTTGTATATTAAGAGATGACTATCAATAAATCATAAGCATTTGAATGGAACAATATCATTTTAAGGAAAAAAACAATCTTTACTTCGACCTTAAATCTCTTATCCTAAAGGATAAGTTTACCTAAAAGGTTATGTCCATATTTGAAAAAGTGTTCAATGTTTGACAATATCAAATTGGTGACCAACAAAATTAAGTCAGTAATGTTAATACCAAGAAGGGTGTATTAAGTACATAAAGGAGACTAGATCTATGTTGTCATATCAAACTCTATCAGTTCGAATCGTCAACTTATCAACGAGCTAGCTAATTGATTGATCTTAGGTTGGATCAACATCAACAATAATCTCTTTTTTTTATGAAAGGTAAATATATATCATCAAAGAAAATGCACAATTATACAATAGCTAAGGCTTCATTCTCACATCATGTCTGACAAAATGTCAGATCTAAGATGTAGCCAGACTGCATCGTACATGTGCTCACATGAATATCATCGGTAGCATCAATTACACATAAAAGTTCCTAACAACCATACATCGGTCAAGTATCCATCTCCCACATGTCATGGAAGATCCGCCACCAATCAGACTCTATCCTCCCTGTCATGAATACCCCCTCATGTGATCAAGGTCTACGTGAATGTATCCCACCACATCCAACCCCATGTCATTTGTAGTCGCTATGTGTGTGGTCCAATCTTCCTCTAGGCATGTGTCTTATGGTAGGTACCCCAAGGGCAAGAGATATGTGAATCCGTCCTCGTCTCCATCAGCATATGTCATCTCCAGGCGACATGAGTCCCACTTCTTTCTCATACTCACTTTTAGCAAGTTATCAGCTCTCAATGGATTTGTAGTGCCTTTACCGTAAGTCGTTTGCTGCGGACTATATAGATCATTCTGGTAGATCTATTCACCCTCATGGACTTTTTGGCAAAACCTCAACCATAAACGAATTTGGATCGTCTTTACCGTAAACCATTTGTTGCAGACTAGATAGGTCATTCAAGTTACCTAGGTAGCCTCATCATCAGTGAACACACACACTCTCTCTCTCTCTCTCATACAAGTACACTCCCATCCCGTGTGACAAGGCACACTCCCCTCACCTAGATGTCCAAAGGTATGCTTCAGTGCCTAACAACCAATGTGCTCTTACATGAACCAACATATGCCAAAGTGTTTTTTTTTTCAAAAGAAGGAAACCACACCTGTGAGAAACGGTTGTGGTTCCTTCTATAACTAACATATTTTTTTGGAAGAAGGAAACCATGGTCGTGGGAAACGACCATGGTTCTTTCTATAACTTTTTTTTTGAAGACATATCTCAATCTTAATGTATATCAAGCAATCTATAAACATGAATCTGGATCTTCCGGAAGATCAACCCTGCATCAAACTACACGTTCTCGAACATGATACAATTTCGGGGCTTCCAAACATAATGCACTAGGGTTGATATCGCCAAATGTCGAGCCCTCATCAAGGCAAAAGTCCCCTAATACTAAAGTCGAGAAATTCTCAGCATGTGACGATATGTACCCATCTTAAGTCTCATTTATAGTCATACTCTCACCAATCCCCATAACCGACTAATCGGACTACATCAGAAAAATACATGATCCAATGTCTCCAATTTAGATTTGCAGAAAGCACATCATCTGTCCTTCAAATAGTCTTGCTTTTCCCTGGTGGGTAGCCTCCGATGGGCTAGTAGCCACAATGTAAAATGGTGGCTTGGCTGAAGATAACTCTGTCACACTGTCCTAGCTCACGTCTTCCGTGGTCTGACCTCTCTGAAATGATCATATGCCCTCCATACTCCTCCCTTCCTTTGACTGAACCACATAGTAAGAGTGTGAGATGCAATTGTTGGGCCTGCTGCAAAAGCTAAAATGGTATCTCGGATGTTTAGAAGCCTTTTTATAAGTGGGGAATCGGTGTGTTTGACTTGCCACTCCCATAGGTCAACATCTTGTAGATATTCATGATGCACCTAATGTAGCCATAAGTTGTCTTTCTTGTCCTGTATACGCCATTACACCTTTGCTAGTAGAGCAAGGTTCCATGGCTTCAAGTCCCTCGAGCCTAGACCACCTTCTTCCTTCGTCCTACACAACTCAGACCATGCAATAGGTGGTTTCATGTTTCTCCACATAAATACCCTACACATATTGTATATGCAATCTATAACTCCACTAGGAAGAGGGAGGATGGACATCTAGAAGCACTCGGCACCCTGTAGTATCGATGAGATGAGATGTGCTAGCTTTCCCAGCATATGAGAGGGTATGTTTCAGCCATGAACTTATTCTTTTGGAGAGAGCATCCAAAAGTGTGATGTACTCTGAGATTTTTAGCTTTTGGAAAGCCAATGGGATCCCTAAGTTATTGGTGCAATCAGCCCAGGTCACGATTGACCAGGACTCGAGCTTGACTCGAGAGATATTTTGATGTTCGACAAAAATATATGACAATGTGATTGTCATGGGAAAGTCCAAGTCATGAGTACTTGGCATGGAAAGTCCAAGTGAGACACTTGACATTTGGGAAAGTCCAAGCACGGGTCTTGGCAATGGAAAGTCCAAGTGGGACACTTGGCATTTGGAAAGTCCAAGTCTTGAGTACTTGACATGTAAAGTCTAAGCATGGGTCTTGGCAAGGAAAAGTACAAGCATGGGTCTTGGCATGGAAAGTCCAACATGGGTTGGCAAGGGAAAGTCCAAGCTTGAGTCTTGGCATTTGAGAAGTCCAAGGGGTTTGATATTGGCGGCATAAAGTCCAAGCGGGAGTATTGGCAGCATAAGTCCAATGGTTGACGGTATAAAGTCCAAGCGTGGTCTTGACAGTGTAAGTCTAATGTGCCTTGGTGGTGTAGACATCGTTAGCATGACATAGCCGATGGAAGCACTTGAAGGCTAGTGCAATGGATGCACAAGTTATGGATGACTTGGAGGGATACGAGAGTCGTGAGGCTGACGGAGGTGGCTATAAGACTTAGGTCTAGGCTAAGGGTGGTCTAGCAAGTATAAGAGCACCATACTTGGATTAAACCTCATGTTTGAGGTTAAAACCTCATGTTTGAGGTGTGCCAATCGACTGGTGTCATATGACAATCGACTGGTTTGAGTCAACTAGGGTTTGACTGCCTCTAGTAGTCATTCTTTGCTGAAGCGATCGTGATCGTGTGATCGATCGGTGGTGCTCGTTTTAGTGTCTCGAGAATAAGTCGACTCGGTGGTGGGGTTAGCAGTCGAGTGGAGGCTCTATCAGTCGACTGATGGTCATGATCAGTCGATTGATGATGGATCCGTTGAATTTTTTCAGCATGGATCTAGCCGCTGTCTCACGACAACAGTAACATCAGTCAACTGATCGACGATTTCCAGCCCAAGTTGAAGCTTTAAATGGAGCTCGTGGAGGAGGATTTCACCAGCATTTCTTGAGGTGTTTTGGGGTGATTTGCTGCTGCAAATCAGGGTCTCCAAGTGCAATTAAAGCAACCAAAGATCAAGCATTCAAAAGAGAAATTGTAAAGTAGTTTTCTTTACTTGCATTGTATTTCATTATTGTAATTGCTTGTATCTATTTCTTATTGTTGTAAGAATATTTATACGAGGTTTCTCCGCCTCCGACTTGTGTCGAGAAGGAGTATTTGTGATTAGTGGTTGCGTGTGCATCACTAGAGCTCTTTAGAGCTCGATCCGTGGAGTAGGAACCGTTCGATTCCGAACCACGTTATATTCTTGTATTCATGTTTGTCTTGTTTCTTATTATTGCTATTATCTATATTCTGCTACGCATAACGAGTTTTGTAGAGACGAACGCGAACGAATTCCAACACGCAACGCTACGAAGCTATTCACCCCCTTTAGCGTTCCAAGGATCCCCAACATTGGTATCAGAGCGAGGCCGCTCTTCAAGTTTAACAACTAAGGGAGCACGCTAGAGGGTGAAGATGGAGTTGGAAGAATAACTAGGTTGGGACATCAACACACCGGTCCCGTACTCATTATATGGACGAGAAGGCTTCAATTCTT
The DNA here is from genome assembly GCA_025175895.1 of Wurfbainia villosa. NCBI lineage: Eukaryota > Viridiplantae > Streptophyta > Magnoliopsida > Zingiberales > Zingiberaceae > Wurfbainia > Wurfbainia villosa. The sequence continues at coordinate 8,225,640 of CM046005.1, forward strand.
GGAAGAGAAGAATTGAAGATTTTATTATGATGAGAGACTTTGAGGAGTGGTCCATCTTAATGGATGATTTTGAATATCCAAGAGGACCAAAAGGTGGCTTCCTCAAAAAGAAGAGATGGAGTGAAGAGCAACTCCAACAATTTGAGAAAAACAAGAAGGTAGTAAAATTCATTTTTGATTTGATACCTAATGACTTATTGTGTAGCCTAGGTGATTGCATGGATGTCAAGGAGCTTTGAAGGGAATTGGCCAAGCTCCATGAAGACCCATCACCGACTCAAGAAGAGAAGGCGGAAGATGAATCCTCATCCTCACAAGCGAGTGAGGAGTCGGAAGTTGAGAAGGAACTAACTTCCGGGTCGGTGGAAGAGGAGGTGGAAGAAGCAGAGGAATCCTCCACCTCTAGGATTGAGGGGGAGGAAAGAATTTCTACTCTAGAGCAACAAGAAGAAGCTTCCACATCCGGTCAAGATGAAGAAGCTCCAACTCCGACACCTACCACCACCATAGGTGACTCAAGCATGTCAATTGTAAATAAAAATCATATAATATGCTTTGAGTGTAGGGAATCAGTACACTACAAGAGTAAGTGTCCTAAGAGAGTAAGGAAGACTCCTCCGACATGAAAAGTCAACGCAAACTCAAAGGATACCGGTGCCTCAAGTCAAAGGAGCAAGGAGCACATCATTTGCTTTAAGTGCCATCAAAAGGGGCACTATAGGAGTCAATGCTCTAGGGGGAACAAGAAGACTCAAGAGGGAGTATCACATGTAGAGGGAGCTTCTAAAGTAATCCCTAAGGTAAAATTCAATAACGCTCCTTCTTTAGTTAATAGGCAAAAGCATGCTAGGAACTTTAATTCTCTTGCAATTTATCATAAAGAGCATGCTAGAGATAGGAAATTTTGCCTAGGAGCTAAGAATATTTGTTTTGAAAATAAGGAAAAATTTGGGACTAATGCCCCTAAAAATATTTTATCTAAAGACAAATCTAGGTCAAACAATTCTAGATCAATTCTACCTAGGAAGACAATTAGAAAGGTACAAGAGCACCTAAGTTTTAACCCCAAATGGATTAGGCATATGCCTAAGAAGAATCATGCCCAAGGATTAAATCAAAATTCTAAAATTGGGCAATTAGATGTCAAAGCTTGAAAAACTTGAAAAGACCCTTAGGATTATGCAAAATCAAGTTAAGGGGTCAAATGGTCAAAGTCAAGAGTCTAGGACCAAGAGTCAACACCTAGGGTCTAAGAGACAAAAGTCAACCAAGGGCAAGAAAGGTTTGGGTCACAAACCTAAGCCTAAGGTGGTTTATCATAGTGTTCCATTTGATTATGGAACACAAACTAGGTCTAGGAAGACCAAGGCCAATAGGGAAGTCATCCCTAGAGTTGACCATGGTGTGTGCCTAGTGACTAGGGTTTCAAGGAAATCTAGGGAAACCACTAAGAAGGTTGCAAGGGGAGTCACTCCTAGAGTTAACCTAGGTAAGATCCAAATGACCAAGGCTAACAAGCCTAGGAGGGTCATTAGGAAGGTATCTAGGGAGGTTATCCCTAAGAAATACCTAATTAACCCTAGGAGATCAAATAGATTTTGGGTTCCTAAGAGCGTGATCGGTTCACGCTAGATGGGTTTAGGTGTGCCAACTTTAAATGGATGGGTAGTTAGCCTAACCATGGTAAAGGTGACATTTTAGGTAATTTTCAAGGTTATGGGTACCTTGGAAATAGATTTGATCTTATGATCCTAAAAGATTTTAGGATGTACCAATACATTTTTGGAATTATGAAAAATCAATTAAATTGACACAATTTAGAGTTAGAGGTTATAGTGTGTCATTTTGGATTTTTGGCACACTTGGGAGATTAGTGGTATTATGGCAAAATATACTTAATTATATCAAATGACAATTAATATTAAAATTTAGGTATTATTATACCTATACATTTTATGCGTCATGCTTTGTTTGTCATATAACATGTCATGACATCATATTTTTTTTTATCATTTATATGTCATGATTATGTGTAGGATTAAGGTTTAAATGTCATGTATTTTTAGATATATCATATGTCATGACATCATGATCATTGGTCATGCTTAATTATTGCTATTATTTATGTCATGATCATCCATGCATTTAATTTGATTAAAATTGATTTAAGGATAATGACATGACTTGGAGTCCCATTTATAAGGGAATCAAGTAGTGTTGTTTTAGAAAAATACATGAAACCCTAGATTAGGAGAACAAAACCTACATCTCACATTACATTGACATGTATGTGTATTTATACACCCTAGATACATGTGAGATGCTAGGATATGAGTTAAGTTCAAGGTGCATAGTTTTTGCATCTAGATGAACTAAAACTCATCTTTAACTAAAGGTGGATCATCGGGAAAGTTTATGTACAAGTCATGTACTATGAGCCCAAGGAACATGATCCAATATAGGTTTTCAAAAATATTTTAAAATCAATTTAGAAAACCTTGGTGAAGTCTATCTTTTGATAGCAATCACCATTGATGAAGTTGATACAAAGTAGGGCCAAAACATTGAAAATTTTAATGGTTTTGAACTTTGTATCAATTTCACTATTTTATGGGTAAAATAATTTTCAAATATTTTTCACCCATTGTATTGGTCATAAGTATTATACGTATGAATTTTCATGATTTTTTGATATACGTATATTTAATTATGAATTTTCAAAATCCGTTTCTGATAACTGAAATTCGGAAATTTCAGTTATCGGTCGACTGCCCTTGGTGGCAGTCGACTGATCTCTAATAAAGTTGACTGCCAAGCTGATTTCGAGAAAAACAAGGTTGTTTAGCCCGTGTTCAGTTACGGTAAAGGTCCCTAACTACTAACTCTAGGATATGCTTTGGGAAGCATTATAAAGGGTGAAAATCCATTGGATATGGATTAGGAGAGGAGTTATGATGATGTATCGAATTTAAGGTGTGGAGAGTTCATGTTTGAACTTTGAACCTTATTTTTGATGGTTTAGAGTTCCTATTGGCTTAGGGACTTCCCAAGGACATTGTTGGTGCAATGATCAAGGGGGAGCAAGCCTTTAGGGGGAGGTATCCATCAAGGGATGATGAATGATATTTTTTCTCATGAGGAGGAAAAATGAGATTTTGAGATACCCAATTTAGAAATTGGGAGAGTGTATAGGATTGCCTCTCTTAAGTGATATGAGACTTATCACTAGGAAGATGGTAGACATCCTAGGCATTTTTGGACCAAAGGGGGAGATTATAAAATCTCATTGGGACATGAGACATTGACCTCCTTGGAGAGAACCTTTTTGATGTTAGTCAAAAAGGGGGAGAACTTATTGGTAGAATGACATCAATTGGAAAATTGATGGGGATGATTGGTTTGAGTTAGATGGTCTAACTCAATGGTTTGTTTCGTTTTTGTCAAACATCAAAAAGGGAGAGATTGTTGGTGCAATCGGCCCAGGTCATGATTGACCAGGACTCGAGCTTGACTCGAGAGATGTTTTGATGTTCGACAAAAACATATGACAATGTGATTGTCATGGGAAAGTTCAAGTCTTGGGTACTTGACATGGAAAGTCCAAGTGGGACACTTGACATTTAGGAAAGTCCAAGCATGGGTCTTGGCAATGGAAAGTCCAAGTGGGACACTTGGCATTTGGAAAGTCCAAGTCTTGAGTACTTGACATGTAAAGTCCAAGCATGGGTCTTGGCAAGGAAAAGTCCAAGCATAGGTCTTAGCATGGAAAGTCCAATATGGGTTGGCAAGGAAAAGTCCAAGCTTGAGTCTTAGCATTTGAGAAGTCCAAGGGGTTTGATATTGGCGGCGTAAAGTCCAAGCGGGAGTCTTGACAGCATAAGTCTAATGGTTGACGGCGTAAAGTCCAAGTGTGGTCTTGGCAGCGAAGTCCAATGTGTCTTGGCGGTGTAGACACCGTTAGCATGACATAGCCGATGGAAGCACTTGAAGGCTAGCGCAATGGATGCACAAGTCATGGGTGACTTGGAGGGATCCGAGAGGCGTGAGGCTGACGGAGGTGGCTAGAAGGCTTAGGTCTAGGCTAAGGGTGGTCTAGCAAGTATGGGGGCACCATACTTGGGTTAAACCTCATGTTTGAGGTTAAAACCTCATGTTTGAGGTGTGTCAGTCGACTAGTGTCATATGACAGTCGAATGGTTTGAGTAAACTAGGGTTTGACTGTGAGAAGTGTCCCAGTGATCATTGCGGAGGTGGCGATCATTCTGGCGGCTGATAGATCGGTGATCGTGTGATCGGTCGGGGTGCTCGATTTTCCGGGCACGAATGGAGTCGACTTCGGCTGAGTTAGCGATCAGTGGAGGCTCTATCAGTCGACTGATGGTCATGATCAGTTGATTGATGATGGATCCATTGGATTTTTCCAGCATGGATCTAGCCATTGTCTCACGACAACAGTGGCATTAGTCGACTGATGGTCCCGAGCAGTCGACTGATCGACGATTTCCAGCCCAGGTTGAAGCTTTAAATGGAGCTCGTGCAGGAGGATTTCACCAACGTTTCTTGAGGTGTTTTGGGGCGATTTTCTGCTGCAAATCAGGGTCTCCAAGTGTAATTCAAGCAACCAAAGATCAAGCGTTCAAAAGAGCAATTGTAAAGTAGTTTTCTTTACTTGCATTGTATTTCATTATTATAATTGCTTGTATCTATTTCTTATTGTTGTAAGAATATTTGTATGAGATTTCTCTGCCTCCGACTTGTGTCGAGAAGAAGTATTTGTGATTAGTGGTTGTGTGTGCATCACTAGAGCTCTTTAGAGCTCGATCCGTGGAGTAAGAACCGTTCGGTTCCGAACCATGTTATATTCTTGTGTTCGTGTTTGTCTTGTTTCTTGTTATTGCTATTATCTATATTCCGCTGCGCATAACAAGTTTTGTAGAGACGAACGCGAATGAATTTCATCACGCAATGCTACGAAGCTATTCACCCTCCCCCCTCTATCATTCCAAGGATCCCCAACATAAGTATCTAAAAGGCATATCTCCCTCTTAAAACCCTGTGATGGTGTGTATCCACTTCTTGACCCCGATCATCGATCCCAACCATGTAGATATTAGACTTGGTTATATTCGCAATGAGGCTAACCATCTAGGAGAACTATCAAACAAGCTACCAGGCGAGTGACTGAAAGTACATTATCTCGGGATATGAGCAATAAATCATCTCCATACACTAGGTATGTTGTCACGCCCCGAGAGTATGCCTAGCCGAAAAACGGACAACATCTCTCTTGTACGTGACACAATATCCTATTGATACAAAACCTTTCAGCCACAATCACACAACATATACATATATGTATAACCAAAATCACAGCAAAAATCATCAGATAGAGTAAAAGAACTCGACATCCCTGCATACCGATATGACTAATCACAACATAAAGAAAGTATCGTCAAAACCCAAATCAATAAGTGCGTACATCAACAAAAATCCAACACTACAATCCACCACATAAAACCAAGGTTTATCAAGAGATGCACAGAAAAACTCAAAACTCAGGACCCTCGGATGTGAGATGAGATGATGCCAGCCAGCGATGCTCCAAGCCCATCACGAAGTCGGCTACCTGTTACCTGGGCGACAAGAAATCCAGGGTCTATGGTGGTGAGTATAAAACTCAGTGGTAATAAGAGCAGAAGTGCATGCATAATAGACAATATGCTGTCCAGAGGTATAATAGATATACACCAGTATGATATAACTACTGTATAACCAACTGATCAACTAATAACAACATAAGATACTGGCATACTTGAAGATCGACAATGATGCAACTCATACAACCTGAGTATAAGTACCATAATACAACACCTACAACATGGTAGAGTAAATACTAACTCTGTAATCAACAAAACTGTCATACTAACATTCTATGTCAAATACACAATGCACCGGGTTCATCCCATATCATATCAGGATACTGGTCAAAGATATACAACAGTCTGACCAACTCAACATTGGTAATCCACACATGACCATATAGAATATGCAAGTAGAATGAAAGATGATGTATAATCAAATGCAGTAAGCATAACTCAAACAAATGCAATATCACAACGATTATATATATAGACTATATCTATATATATTCTCATCACACACACACACACACACACACACACACACACACACACACACACACACACATATATATATATATATATATATATATATATATATCACCCTACTCGCTACCATGACCCCAGTGTGACCTAGGTGGCACGGCATGATAACTGTCTCACCTCAACAACAACCACTGCTCTCGAATGGCCGAGTGGGCAGTACGAATAAGTAGAAATTAGCTAAAAAGCTATAGGCTACACAATGGGGGTCCCTACTACTGGCCACTCCGACTGTCACTATCCATGAGTGGTCAAGTGTCACGCACCCAGGACAACTGCACGCTACTCCAACAACCATTGTCAATAGTGGGGCGAGTGTGGCACAACAAATGCTCCGCCCTCACACCAGTTACTCCTCCACGAGTAACCTGGAGGCAAGATGATAGCACATACATGTAAATGGAATGAATGCACGACAGCACATACATATGTCCACAACACACTCTCTATTCTATATAGAGGCATATACATATGACAACAACCAAGCTAGGACCTCCAGTCCGTAGCGACACTGTATCGATAAATCACACGTCCATACACGACTACATGATCCATAGTAGATATATACACATCATCAGGATATGATATGAAAACTCAACTTTACTTCTAGAATATTACTCATCCTGGGTGAATTATCTAAATTGCACAATTCGGATCTACAACTGAATTTAGCTACGCACACGAAGGTAAACCACTATAGTCCACTTACCATAACCTCAATAATTCATAACTGTTGGAGCTGAAAGCTCCAAGTTATGTATTGGTGTTTGACAAAGGTTTAAGTGAGTGTGAGAAATCCAAGGATAGACCTTAGGGAAAAGTCCAAGATGATTAATTCCTTGGCAGGTGAGAAATCCAAGGGTGGACTTTGGTGAAAAGTCTAAGATGGTTAATTCCTTGGTAGGTGTGAAATCCAATGGTGGACCTTGGTGAAAAGTCCAAGATGATTAATTCCTTAGGGCTACATTTGGTACGGGGTAATGTAATTAACCTTGTAATGTAATCAAGTTTGTAATGTAATGTAATGTAATGTGTATTACATTACTGTGTTTGGTTAGCGATTGGTGTGTAATCTTTGATTACAAAAGTGATTACATTCGTTTGTTTGATGTCCATATTTGTTATAAGGAATGTAATTCATATTATTATAAAATGATAAAAATACCCTTATAAGGTTTTCGCCGATCGCCGGTGGGCATCGGCTGATCGTCGCCCGATCTCCGGTCGCCGACCGGTCATCGGCCGACCACTGGTCGCCGGCTGATCGTCGTCGGGGTCGTCCCGATCGTCGATCGCCGACCGATCGCCGGTCGATCACCGGTCGTCGGTCGGCCGTCAGTCGTCGATCGCTGACCGGTCGCCGGTCATCGCCCGTCGGTCGTTGGTCGTCGGTCGCCGACCGTCGATCACTGACCGATCGCCGGTCGGTCGCCGGTCGCCGGCCGGTCGCCGGCCGGTCGTCGGTCGTCGATCGATCATTGATCGTTGGTGATCGTCGGTCGATCGTCGATCGTCGGCCGATCGCCGTCGATCGCGATCGCCGGTCGCGTCGACCGATCGGCCGTCGGCCGGCCGGTGCCGGCCGTCGATCGCCGTCATGCCGACCATGCCGATCGTCGCTCAAAGCCGCCGATGGTCGTTGTCGACGAGCATCGGGAAGCAATAAAAAAATTAAAAGAAGGATATATTTGTCATGATAAATATTGACTCCGTAATGTAATCGGATTACATCGCTTTTCTTTCGTAATCGAGATTACAGATTTTGGCTCTTATTTTGTAATGCGATTACATTACATTACATCTTTGAAATGTTACCAAACAAAGTAAATCATCTTGTAATGTAATCCTGATTACATTACAAGTCTGATTACCCCGTACCAAACGTAGCCTAGTAGTTGAAAATTCCTTGGCAGCTGAAAATTCCTTATGGGGGTGCAAGGTGAAAAGTCCAAGAGGGGTAATTCCTTGGCAGGAGAGATATTCCTTGTGGGAGCGGCAAGGTGAAAAGTCCAAGAATGGCTGATGGTCGAAGTCTTGGCAAAGTAAAGGATCTCGGGGTATAGTCTTTACTAGGCGTGTATCAGTCTTAGAGCTGACTGAAACAATGGGTTTTAAGGATAATAACGAGTTGACACCTCAATTGTTGCCCTTACTACATTCATCAGGTAGAGAAAATTGTCGCCGGCCAGGTACAGTCGAGTCGGTGCCTCGAATGCTCCGGAGAAGTCGAGGCGGCACCTCGACTGGTCTTGCGTAGTGGTCAGCCGTGAGAGTTGAAGCTCGACTGCTGCAGGACAAGCCGCAGTCGAGCCGTTGCCTCGACTGATCCAGAGCTTAAGGATACAGATGCAAGTCACACTCACCCAGCGCCTCGACTGAGGCAGGACAAATGTGTGAACCTTAACAGGTTCATCTGGTGCAGTCGAGGCGGTGCCTCGACTGGTCCTGGGTAGTTGTGAACAGAAGCGAGGCAAGCTCGATTGTCGCCTCAACTGCAGTAGAATAAACCTTTGTGGAGACCTATGCAGTCGAGGCGATGCCTCGACTAGCCCTTCGCAGAAAATGCACAGATGCAAGGTGCGCTCGACTGGCACCTCGATCTGTGTGAAGCAAGTTCGCGATTCTGGCGATGAAATTCTATTCGTTCTTTCACATGTTTGATTTTTGCAGGTTCTCGCTCAAATGGAAGACTTTTTCCAAGCTTCAGGGAGTGCGTGTGATTTGGTGATTGGAGGAAAAGCCAAGGTTTGTGGGATTAGGGTTTGCGCAAAAACAAAATGGCATGGGTGCTGTTCGAGGAAGAGGAATGAACCAAAGAAAAAAAAAATTGAAGCTCTCTGGTTTCTCTAGCGATTTTATGAAACAACACTCTGACTTCAGATCTTGCTCTTGATTGACCACGGTTCTTGCTCCGGACTTCCTGCTCTTGGTTGATCACTCTCACGAGCAAAGCTGCGCCATCTTGTTCGGCTGTTGTACACTCCCGGATCATCTACAGTTCATGTCAACCTGAAATCATTGTTGCACTTGCGATCACCTTGCCGATTCCTCGTCTCGACTATAAGGGTGTTTGTTGTTGGTGTTATTACTTTGCATTCCATGCTTGATCATCTATAATTGCATATCAGTCTAGGTTCTAGTTTTGCTGTTATTTTTTCATTCAGATTCGAGTGTTCATTTCTTATCTAAAGGATCTGTAATTTGTAAGCCTTTTAAGAGGTTTCTCCGCCTTTGAAGTTCACTTCAAAAAGGAGAAAAGATAGAGGTAGGCATTGTACTAGCAACTCTAGGAGTGAGTTGTGAACCAAGTAAAATCGACTGCGTCGTTCTCTTTTTGTTGGTTGCTTGTGAGTCGGCTATGTAGATTGTGATTATGTAGTTGTGTGTGTTGTGCTCTGTGTGTGATCAAGGTGGAGTTAGTTTATCCGGTGCGTCTTTTGTTATAAAAAGAAAAAGAATTAAAAAAAATGATATATCTCCCCCCTCTTGCGTATTTACTGGTCCTATCAAGTGGTATCAGAGCTAGGGCTCTATTTACCAGTTTAACCACCTTAGAGTCATAACCATGCAAGAGGGTTATAATACAAATCGACCTCCATTTTTTGATGGAACCAATTTCCAATACTGGAAAAGTCTGATGGAGTACTATCTCATGACTGAGATAGAGATGTGGTTCTCCGTCACGGAGGGCTTCATCACTCCAGTGGATGAAGGTAGGTAAGGTCTTAGGGTCTGCTCTTTGAACAAATGAGCAAAAGCGCAAGGCACATGCTAGCGCCAAAGTCACTGTAACCTTACAGTCTGACCTGGTAAAGGAATAACTAAATAAAGTTGGTCCTTTCAGTAGTGCGCAAGATCTGTGGAACAAACTACTTGAGCTGCACGAGGGTACCAGGGACTCTCGTATAGCCAAAAGGGATTTGTTCCTAAGTCAACTCCAGAATTTCGCTATAAAGGACACTGAATCTGTCAATGAGCTTCAATTAGAAGATTCAAGGAGTTGCTTAATGGTCTCCACTCTATTAGGGAGAGTGTTGAGAACCGGGATTTGGTTAGGTGCGTTCTTAAGTCGTTTTCCCGAAATGTCTTATGGTCATCTATTGTGGATGCCTATAAGGTATCAAGAGACCTATCAATTATTAAAATAGATGAATTATTTTGTGAGATGAAATTGCATGAACAGGCTAATAAAGGTCAAAAGGAGAAGGGTATGGCTTTGTTTGCAGGTGATCAAAATAAGGAAGGAAAGAAGAAGAAGGAGAAGAAGAAGAAGCTGTCGTCGTCCTCCTCTACCAAATCTGATGGAGACGACGAGTTCTCATCCAGCGAGGTGGCCAACTTCATGAGGAGAATGATGAGGAGGAGCAGGAGATTTAACAAAAAGAAAGGTAAGACAGTTGATAATACGATTGATAAAACTAACATAGTTTGCTATGAGTGCAGCAAGAAAGGACACTTCAGAAATGAGTGTCTTCGGCTCAAGAAGAAGGAAGAAAAGAGGAGAAGAAGGAAAGCTTTGAGAGCTACGTGGGATGAATCCTCATATGGGTCATCGGAAGAGGACAAGGAAGAGAAGACTAATAGACATGTTGCTCTGATGGCATTGGAGAACTCTGGGATAGAATCAGAGAGCAGAAGGTCAGAGTCAGAGTCAGACTCGAGTTCATCATCTTCGGATGATGACAAGGTAACTTCTGAACTTGTAGATTGCTATAAGACAATTGGCTATTTAACTGATATGTTGGATAAATCTAGGGCTAAGGTTAAATTGTTGAAATCTGAAATAGGACATTTAAAGAACCTTAAGGAGCATACGGTAGAAACTAGTGCTAACACTTCCAAAATTGATGAACTTATGGATGAAAACAGAACTTTGAAAGCACAGGTGAATGATCTCAAGTGCAACTTTGAGAAATTCACCTCTAGCTCTCAAACGTTGAACATGATTTTAGAATCACAACTGGCTATTTACAACAAAGCTGGAATAGATTATAAACCTAAACAACAAGAACTTAGTTTCATGTCTTTAGTGTCTAGAAATTCTAGTAGGAAGAAAACAACAAAGGCATGGATTCCTAGGAAATATATTTTGGAAGCTAATGGACCCAAATTTGGGTTTCGAAATCTTTCATTTTTCGTGTCTAGTAGGCATCTATTAAGGGGGAGTATCCATCAACCTGGTTTGTAGACAGTGGATGCTCCAAACATATGACCGGCGACGTATCACTATTTTTCACATTGCAGAACAAAAACAGAGGTACTGTTTCGTTCGTTAATAGTGGTAGGTTGAAAGTTATAGGAATAGGAAATATCTATATATCTGAACACTTTATGATTAAAAATGTACTTCTTGTTAAAAACATGTCGTTTAATTTGTTAAGTGTAAGTTAGGTGTGTGATGCTAGATACAGGGTTGAATTCAATTCAACTTAGTGTCTAGTGAAACACAATATTTTGGGTGATACCATGTTAGTAGGAGTTAGGAAGGAAAACATATATCATGTGTATTTTGACAATGCTACTAATGTATCTGCCAAGTGTCTTATGTCTAGAACAGATGAATCCTGGTTGTGGCATAGAAGGCTCACACATGTCAACCTGAAGAATTTGAGGAGACTAACTGGAAAGGAACTTGTAAGGGGGCTACCACTACTAAATTTCCAGAAAGACAGGTTGTGTGATGCATGTCAGAAAGGTAAGCAAAAGAGGGCATCACATAAGCCCAAGAATATTGTAAGCACCTCTACTGCTTTAGATTTATTGCATCTAGACTTATTTGATTGTAGCAATGTTAAATCCTTGAATGGTAGTAGATATTGTTTGGTTATTATTGATGATTATACAAGATATGTCTGGATGTTTTTCTTAAAACATAAGGATGAGACAATAGAGATTTTTATTTCTTTTAGTAAAAGAGTTGAAAATGAGAAAAACACAACGATTAAGGTCCTTAAGAGTGATCATGGAGGGGAGTTCCAAAATACTCAGTTTAGGGACTATTGTTTAGAAATGGAGTATAGACATGAGTTTTATGTTCCAAGAACACCCCAACAGAATGGTGTTGTGGAAAGAAAAAATCGGGTCTTGCAAGAAGCAACTAGAAGCATGCTTCATGAGTACGCTTTTCCAAGCTACTTGTGGGCCGAAGCCGTGAATACAACCTGTTATGTTCAGAATAGGGTCTTGGTACATAGGCTTTTAGGAAAAACATCACATGAGTTATGGTTTGGGAAATCACCTACAGTCAAGCATCTTAGGGTGTTTGGTTGCAAGGTGTTCATTCTAAATACCAAAGATCATCTAGGTAAGTTTGTAGCTAAAGCTGATGAAGGTATCCTTGCAGGGTATTCTTCTATTAGCAAAGCATATAGAGTGTATAACAAGAAGTCGAAGTTGATAGAGGAGTCACCAAATGTTATATTTGAGGAAGATGAAAAATCTGGTGATACTTGAGAAATTGAGGAAGGAATTAAGTTTGGAATGGAGAATATTAGATTACATGAAAGCACTGAAGTAGGGGGAGCTAAGATTGAGTCTGATGAAGAAAAGATTAGGCGACAAGGGTCATTGCTTGAAGATGTGTCAAACGACCAAGTACTTGAAACATCTCAAGCACCAAGATCCATTAGGACAATTAGTGGGCATCCCCAAGATCAGATCATTGGAGAACTTCAACAAGGGGTGAGGACCAGATCATCCTTTAGGAATGAAGGAGTTGAGGTTGCATTGATCTCAGAAATCGAACCCAGGGTAGTAAAAGAGGCTTTGCTTGATCCTGATTGGGTCTTAGCAATGCAAGATGAGTTGGGACAATTCGAGAGAAGCCAAGTGTGGGATTTAGTTATGAGGCCGGGAAAAGTTTCTACAATTGGTATCAAATGGGTGTTTAAGAATAAGATGAATCATAAGAGAGAGATAATAAGAAATAAAGCAAGGTTAGTTGCCAAATAATACAACCAGATTGAAGGGCTAGATTATGAAGAGACTTACGCCCTAGTAGCCAGACTAGAGTCCATAAGGCTGATGCTAGCTTTTGCTACATTCAAAGGCTTCAAACTCTATCAAATGGATGTGAAGTCTGTCTTCTTGAATGTGGTGATTAAGGAAGAGGTGTATGTTCAACAACCACTAGGATTTGAGAGTATAGAGTTTTCAGACCACGTGTATAAACTGAAAAAGGCTCTTTATGGGCTGAAACAAGTACCTCGTGTCTGGTATGAAAGGTTGTCCACATTTCTTGTAGAGAAGGGGTTGAGAAGAGGTCAGATAGATCCCACACTATTTCTAAAAATAGATGGTGAGAACATTTTTGTGGCTCAAGTTTATGTTGATGATATAATCTTTGGGTCAAATAATAAGGATTGTCTGAATGAGTTTATAGGACACATGGAGAGTGAATTTGAGATGGGTCTTGTGGGAGAATTGACATTCTTTCTCGGACTTGATATCAAACAAACGAAGGAAGGTATATATGCTCATCAGTCTAGGTATGCCATGAATCTTCTAAAGAAATTTAATATGGAGAATTCGAAGGAAATAACTACTCCCATGGCACAAAGCACAAATCTAGGAAGTGATGAAGGAGGAAAATCTGTGGATCTGAAATATTATAGAAGTGTGATAGGTAGTCTACAATATCTCACAGCGAGTTGACCTGATATTTTATATGTTATGGGTGTGTGTGCTAGGTATCAGTCTTGTGTCAAGGAGTCTCATTTAAGTGCTATGAAAAGGATAATGAGATATTTTAAAGGCACTATTAAGGTTGGCTTGTGGTACCCGCGCACTGAATCATTTGATTTGGTTGGCTACATTGACTCAAATTATGCAGGGTTCACGTTAGATAGGAAGAGTACTAGTGGAGGTTATCAGTTCCTAGGTTCTTCGCTAGTGAGTTGGTCGAGTCGGAAGCAACATTGTGTTGCTCTCTCCACCACTGAGACTGAGTACATAGCCATGAGGGAGAGTGTGTCACAGTTTTTGTGAATGACTCATACATTGGAGGACTATGAGTTGTCATACAAGAATGTGCAAGTGTTGTGTGATAACATGAGCACTATTAATTTGACAAAGAATCCTGTCCACCATTCTAGGACGAAGCACATTGAAGTGAGACATCACTTCATTAGAGATCTTGTGGCTAGGGGAGATGTTGTACTCAATTATGTTGAGTCAAAATCTAACCTAGTTGATATCTTCACTAAACCACTCCCTGAAAAGAAATTTAGTCACTTGAGAAGGGAATTAGGCATGTGTGTTACGGAGTGAGTAATGCAAATCTCCATGATCATTAGGACTAACTCACCATAATAACAAGGAATTTGGGAAATCTAGATACCCTGGGAAGCATCTCACACAAACTGTTTTTGTATTGCTAGTTGGTGGGATGAGATGCTTAGGTATAACCAACTTAATCGATGTGCTCATTGAAATCTTTGGGTAAGGAGGTTATCGAGATAGCGATCATTAATTTGACCAATTATGGGGAAGACCAATGCATAACTCATGTGCATTTGGTCCGAAGATCATAATTGGATATTCCAACCAAGTAAAATTGGTTGGATCTATTAAAACAATTGCCTCCCTAAGGATAATTCCTTAGAATGTTTTTGAAACATGTTCTTTTCACTATGGTGAATTCTATCTAGGGATAGAAATCACTAGTAGAAGTGTTGATACAAGTAGGAAGAAGCACAAAAACCACCTATTTTCAGAGTTTTTGAATAGTGCATCAATCGAGAAAAATCTTAGATATTTTAATTTTCATGTATTTTTCACTATAGAAGCATGATGTCATAATTCTACATGCAAAATTTCAAGATTTATTGAATTTTCTAAAATTTATTATGGGTTTCTGAAGTTGGGTCTGAAAACTGCACAGTTTCATTTATCAAAGAACAGTCGAGTCGGCGCCTCTCGAGCTTTAGTTCGAGACAGTAGTGAGGTGTTCTTGATCGAGCTCGTGAGCTTCTAGTCGAGTGCAACAGGATCGATACCCTCGCTTCCTCACAGAGTCGAGTGGAGCTCGACCAGCAGCTCGACTACCCTTAACGCAGTCTCATAGACCTCGACTGCACACCTCCAGAAGCCAGGAGGCCTCGACCAGAGGCTCGACTGGACTCTCCCAGAGTTGGTTATCAGTAAACTTACAGTAAAATGAGTAAAAAAGGAGGTGGTTTCAAAACTTCAAACTTAAAATGCAGATAGTATTAAGGGGGAGGATTTTCAGTTTGTATCTATAATCTGACCAAATACATTTGATATATGGTGGTCTGATTGAGTATCCTTGATTATGAAACCCTTTTCGGTGTTTGCCAAAGGGGGAGGAGAGAGTGTTTATAGTTTAGGCATGACCTGATCTGATTTTGTGACTTGATCTAGTCTATCTGATTTGTATTGACCTGATATGATTTTCTATCTGATTTATATTGTCACTTCTCTGACATGTGATCTAAACTTGGGTTAAACTTGGGTAGAGTGGCCTAAACTTAAATAGGTTGTCAAACATCAAAAAGGGAGACTGTTGGAGCTGAAAGCTCCAAGTTATGTTTTGGTGTTTGACAATGGTTTACGTGAGTGTGAGAAATCCAAGGGCGGACCTTGGTGAAAAGTCCAAAATGGTTAATTCCTTGGCATGTGAGAAATCCAAGGGTGGACCTTGGTGAAAAGTCCAAGATGGTTAATTCCTTAGTAGGTGAGAAATCCAAGGGTGGGCCTTGGTGAAAAGTCCAAGATGGTTAATTCTTTGGCAGCTGGAAATTCCTTACGGAGGTGCAAGGTGAAAAGTCCAAGAGGGATAATTCCTTGGCAGTAGAGAAATTTCTTGCGAGAGCGACAAGGTGAAAAGTCCAAGAATGGATGATGGTCGGAGTCTTGGCAAAGTAAAGGGTCTTAGGGTAGAGTCTTTACTAGGTGTGTTTCAGTCTTAGAGCTAACTGAAACAATGGGTCTTAAAGACAACAATGAGTTGACACCTCAATTTTTGCCCTTACTGCATTCATCAGGTAGAGAAATTTATTGTCGGCCAAGTACAGTCGAGTCGGTGCCTCGACTGCTCCGGAGAAGTCGAGGCGGCACCTTGACTGTTCTTGCGCAGTGGTCAGCCATGAGAGTCGAAGCTCGACTATTGCATGACAAGCCGCAGTCAAGCCGTCACCTCGACTAATCCAGAGCTGAAGGATATAGATGCAAGTCACACTCACCCAGTGCCTCAAATGAGGCAGGACAAATGTGTGAACCTTAACAGTTTATGCGTGCGCTGAGGCGCTACTGACCGGGTCTCCGGACGAACAAGTTCGATTGTCACCTCAACCGTAGCAAAATAAACCTTTGTGGCGACCTATGCAGTCGAGGCGGCGCCTCGACTAGCCCTTTGTATAAACACATAGACGCAAGGCGCGCTCGACTGGCGCCTCGACTGGTGTGAAGCAAGTTCGTGATTATAGCAATGAAATTTTATCCGTTCTTCCGCGTGTCTGTTTTTTACAGGTTCTCTCTCAAATGGAAGACTTTTTCCAAGCTTCAAGGAGTGCGTGTGATTTGGTGATTGGAGGAAAAGCCAAGGTTCGTGGGATTAGGGTTTGCGCAGAAACAAAACGACGTGGGTGCTGTTCGAGGAAGAGGAACAAACGAAAGAAAAAAAAACTGAAGCTCTCTTATTTCTCTAGCGATTTTATGAAACAACGCTCTGACTTCAGATCTTGCTCTTGATTGACCACGGTTCTTGCTCTGGACTTCCTGCTCTTGGTTGATCGCTCTCACGAGCAAAGCTCCGCCATCTGCTTCGGCTGCTGTAAACGCCCGAATCATCTGCAGTTCATGTCAACCTGGAATCATTGCTGCCCTTGTGATCACCTTGTCGATTCCTCGTCTCGACTATAAGGGTGTTTGCTGTTGGTGTTATTACTTTGAGTTCCATGCTTGATCATCTATAATTGCATATGTGTCTAGGTTCTAGTTGTGTTGTTGTTTTTTCATTCAGATTCGAGTGTTAATTTCATATCTAAAGGATCTATAATTTGTAAGCCTTTTAAGAAGTTTCTCCTCCTTTGAAGTTCACTTCAAAAAGGAGAAAAGATAGAGGTAGACCTTGGACTAGCAGCTCTAGGAGAGAGCTGTGAACCAAGTAAAATCGACTGTGTTGTTCTCTTTTTGTTGGTTGCTTGTGAATCGGCTGTGTAGATTGTGATTGTGTAGTTGTGTGTGTTGTGTTATGTGTGTGATCAAGGTGTAGTTAGTTTATCCGCTGCATCTTTTGTTATAAAAAGAAAAAGAATTAAAAAAATGATATATCTCTCCCCTCTTGCGTATTTATCGGTCCTATCAATAACGATGATGAACGAATAGATAACAACAATGACAGAGCATTTTAAGTGCAAAGGAAAATATCAAGCAACAAAAAAACTAGAGTGGAATCAAGCTCTAAGTGACAACAATATGAAATCACATGCATCACGATTTAACAACTATCTGACCAGGGTAGGAAATATTACCCACCTGCGATAAAGCTCATAATAATAATATCTTCACGGTCGCAGTCCTGTCTCCTATCCACGTCCTGCACATATCATAACATTATGGTTAAGTACAAGCATACAATGAATGATCAAATCGAATCCTATATCGACTTTGTATCCCGATCAACTAGATTGATCTAGTTATCCAATTAACCTAATCAAGCCTTCACATTAATCCCTCAGCTTGTACAGTTAACACTTAATTAAATCCACCGTTTCCAATTAGCAAATATGCTAAACTACTAAATTCAACTCCACACACCAATTTCTACATTAATAGAATATTCCACAACTCAAAACAACTCTCTAACCACGTAAACCATTGATCACAGCTCCATCCACAACCATCACAACCCCTTCATAGCCTAGAACAGAGCATCATCCAACTCTAACCACTCCATCGTAGCCCATTCACAGCTCCTTAACAGAGCAGAAACAAATCATACCCCAATTAACCTGCCACAATAATTTTGCACCGAGGGAAAATAGGGATCTAATCGAACCCTAGAAGAAGACACAGCTCACCCTTCGTTGATTCACTACTCACAACCATGCAACCAATTATTACACACGAATTCAAAGACCTATCCAACCCTAAGTTGGAATCCTCCGCTCAATCCCAGCTCCATCCTTCTCCACTCACCCACAGCCCAATTTACTCCTCCGACCATACCGTCGCCGCTTCCCTTGACTCACAAATCGGCATCAATGCACACCACTAAACATACTAATCCATAGATCATACTGGACAGAAGAGGAATCAAGTAAACGGGAGATATACCGGTAATTGCAACTTCACCGGCGGCACTCCTCTCAATTTGCTTCGTTCGTCGGAAACCGACGCTGCCCTAACCTCTCATGCAGGGATCTGAGCAACTAGTGGTGGAGAACACGATTAAGAGGTGGATCTTATCCGAAATCAAGGAAGAAGACACTGCCTCACCTTGCTCCGATAGAAAATTGCTGCTCCCGATCAGAACACGATGTTAACGCCACCAACCCAAGCTTCTGGCCACGCACACGCTTGCTGCTCTGGCTTGTCCATGGGCACCAGCAAGGGAAATTTGCTTGTTGCTGCTTGCAGCAGGGAGGAAGAAGACTGATGAGCAGCAGAGGCGCAGAAGAAGAAAAATCGCGAGGAGAAGTCGAGTCACGAGGAGAAGGAAATAAAGAAAGAAAATAAAGAATGCGGCTAGAAAATGCTCGCATGGAGAAGGACGACAGAAACGGCTCGGCCATAATGGAAAACAAGTCGGGTTTGGGGGAAAACGGGTCGAATTTGAGACCCTATAAAGCTTAACCCTAGATTCGATTAAACCCATACCATTAAGCCTATGTTAGGTTTAATTAAATCCCTAACCATTTTTTTCCAATAATTATTATCACTCTTTAGCCATTTATTTGCGGTATTTTACATATGCAATTCTTAGATGCTCGCATTTAGGGTGGAACCATAAATCTGCTCAGGTAGTGGTCCATGCTAATAATCGGAAAAGATGCTCCATGCAAATACCAAATAAATAAGGGGATAGAGGGTCCCCCTGTCTGAGCCCTCTTCCTCCCGGAAATGCCTGTGCATATTCCCATTAATCGCTATAGAGAAAGATATGGTGGTGCTGCATTCTCTTATCCATGCAAAATAAGTGGTCGGGAATTGCAAAGAGCGGAGGACATCCTGTAAGAAATCCTAGTGCACCAAGTCAAATGCTTTCTACAAATCTACTTTATACATCTCAGGAAAATCCTCTTCCTAGTGTATATGTATAGTAGCTCCTGGGCTAACTGAATGTTATCTGTGATGGTACACCCTGGATAAAGGTTGTTTGTGCAGGATGCAATAGGTTATCTATAACTTCTGAGAGATGGCTTTGTAAAATATTGTGCAACAGGAAATGGATTTGTAGTCTTGCACCTTGGTTGCATGTCCAGTTTTGGGAACAAGGTCAATAAGTGTGTGGTTCCATACCTTGAGTAGTTTTTCATTCAGAAAAAATTCCATTATCGCTGAGGTAAAATCATGCTCAACTATGTCCCATGTCTCTTTGTAGAACTTTGAGCTATATCCATTCAACCTCCGAGCTTTGAGGTATCCTTTGTCAAAAAGCGCTTTCTTGATCTCTTCATAGTGGACATCTGACTGAGCCAGAGTTGTTGTTCAGCAATGAGCACTCTCCCATGTTGCATGCATTCTCCTTGAAATGAGGCCCGATCCTTTTGAACCCCCAGTTGGGCTTGAAAATATTCGGTGAATTCCTGCACCACTTCTTCTAGTTTAGTAGTGATTTCTCCATTCCTTTTCTCTATCGCCATTATCTCTTATCTCTTGTTGTTCCTTTTCCCCAGTGAATAAAAAAAAGGAGTGTTTTGATCCACTTCTTTGAAATATTTATGCTTGTCCTTCTATAGATAGAAGGGATATTCTGCTTGGGCTAGCATGTCAGCATCTTTTTTTGCCTCATAGTGCTCATCCATAGTACCTTGATTGAGCCCACTGTGCTATAGGTTCTCAAGATGTTCCTGAGCCCTCTTAAATCAGCTTTCAATATGTTGGTAACTCTGTTAACCATGGCACGGTCAAGCTTTCTAATAACGCGTCCATTTGTCTAGGTGTATTGACACCCCATGGAATGTAGGTCTTCCATCCTTGCCATCATCGCAAATTCTTGAAAATCCATCGTGGCATAAGATGTAACATCATGTCCCCCCTTCTTATCTGCTGGTGAAACAGGGGAGTTGAAATCCCCAATAATAAGCCAATGTAATGCCATTGTGCAGCTATTTGTTGAAGTAAAGTCACATAGCTCTCTGGGAAGGAATGATGAGTTGTCCACACATAAATGTGATTGCATATCTTTCCCTAGAGTCCTTGCTCATGATGATAGTGTGAATGAATTGGTCTTCCCATTGCTGGATTAAGAGGGTGATGAGCTGTGAGTTCCATATAAGTAGCATTCTGCTCCTTTCTAATTCACCAAGCTATTGACTTGTTTCCCATTGTTGTAGTGGTCTTGTGGATTTCATATTTGGTAACCTTTGTTAGGAGTATTGGGAATACAATCAAAGTTTCACATTGGTAAGACATGGTCCATGTAAAGCCATAAACCTTGAACAAAGGAAGTAGAGCTCCCATGTCCGGATCAAGATACCAAGCAGGAAGTCCAGTTGGGTTGGGAGGACCGAACAACTGGCAGGAAGTCTAGTTGGGTCAGAAGGGTCGGACAATTGGCAGGAGGTCTAGCTAGGTCAAGAGGACCATATAGTTGGCATGAAGTCTTGGTGGGTTAAGGATCAAATATCAAGCAGAGGAAATCCTTCGAAAATGGATAGGCTTGGGGGGATCAATATGGTCCTTCATTTGAGAAGGGGGGGGGGGGGAATATTGAAGTATTAGACTATAATCAAAGTCCAACATTAGTAAGACATGGAAAAGATCATATGCTTATAAGATGAAAAGATATCTCTATTGGTACGAGGCCTTTTGGGTAAAATTCAAAAAAAAATTAAGAGGGCTTAGATCCAAAGTGGACAAAATCATATTATTATGGAGATATGTAGATCTTATAGGCACTAAAAACCTTGACTAGTTAGTTTAGCTTCTATGATGCATAACACACTTAAATTCTGAATAACGAGGAGTCTAGCAACTTCCCTCTACTTGAGGCATGTATTAAGGCATCTTATGTTTCATGCCCCTATCTTCATACTATTTTGATCAACACCATCCGACAGCTGGATTTTCCATTCTTCCCTTGTCTCTTGTTACCCATTTGTTGCTCCCCTGCCTTTGTCTAGACAACTTCATTCCCAAGGACTTCCTTTTGCATCTGATTTTGAATTGAATCTGAATCTATCTGAGCTCCACTAGTTTCCTCCTCTTTACTTGCTCTTTAACCATGCAGGGGTTGGGAGGCCTACTATGATGGTAGGGCGATCAGAATCAACTCCATAGCTCTCAATGTTAACTTCCTCAGGTTGGTCACTCCCTTTCTTAGGGGAATCTATTTCAATTTCCAGGGCAATTTCGTCCTCCTCTTGTTCAAGTAGATCTGCTCATTTGGTGTGTGTGTGTCAGCCTACAGGGGAGTTTTGTTGGCACCAAAAGCTGCCAGATGTAGTGGTGGCACCTGCCTGTGCTGTGGATTATTCTGCTCTTGTTGTTGAATGTGATGTTGATGAGCCCTGCCAATTTCCATTTTTTGCTTTTTTCTTATGAGTTCTGGATCATATTTGGATTTCCCATGGGCTTCCTTCATCTTCTTTGTGTGTTTGTGTTCTCAAAATGGTTTTTGCCTATTTGTGTGGCTCTTCTTTATGTATCAGTGTTTTTGGAGTTGTGTCTCCTTTCCCAGTTCAGTTTCAATATAGCATTGTTTTGTGCCACAACTGTTATTTCCTCCTACCCTCAGTGTTGTATCTTCTATGAGACATTTGTTGGCTCCTGAACCACTGATCCCACTGTGACCTTTCTGTGACAAGGAGTCTTGTTGCTACTGAAACCACTACTGATACTATAGAAACCTTTGCTATTTGCTCCTCAAGCTGCCTGGGTTCGATGTCAACTCTTCTCTGCTGAACCTCATTGATGTCCTTAGTGGTTGGGACTTCCTTCACATTGGAATTAAGCATAGTGGTATCTTAAGATGATATCTCATGGTTATGGTGATCATGGGTTCCACTCTAACTCGAGAAAAATTGAAGAAATTCTTCGCAATCATCTTCAAGTGGTAATAGTAAAAGATATTATATTACGTGAAGAAATTATACCTTCTAAGACTACTATTGGAAGATGCCTCAAATCCATTTAAAGATAAGCCTTAGGCGAAAGGAGAAATGATCATAATAAAGATTTCCTATACAAGAATCATGTCCTTAAAGGGTTGGACGATATAACTAGAAACAGGTATTGTGTAATAACAATGATTAAGATTTTAGAGGATCAATCAAAAAGATAAAGTTGATAAATTTTAACTATCAAAAAAGAGAAGCTAATGGAAGACTTAGATAGAAGCTCAAGCCAGAACTTAAACGAAATGAGATCGGTAATTTATCAAAGGGCATACTTCAAATTTAAAATTATCCAAACACAATCCCATGATTTTATATTTATCAAAGGGTGCACCTCATTCCCTTTTTACCCCTCCCGTCAAATGTGGATTTAATCCTCAAATATTGCATGCATCCGAGCCACAACTGGAAATTCTGAACCATCCTAACGTGATACTAGGAATTCAAATCCCATGACCATTGCGTTTCTGGAAATATAATTCTCAGCACCATCTTTTTTCGGCCTGATTTCTGATTTATATCAGCCTGATTTCTGAAATATGCCTGTGGATACCTAATAAAACCTTGAATATCAGAAATTTTGGACGGATACACAGAGAGGCACTTCCTAAATCCAATGGACTTGGATTGGATCGAAGAAGAAGTGAATAGGGTCATCAATAGGTTTTGACCGAAACTCATTGATGGACCTAGAGGAGTCCAAATTTCAAAATCTTGACATAGATTGAAAGATCTTACAGCATGAATTGTTGATGTGTCGAGGAAATTTGATTATGATCCTCCTACCTCCCAGTTTTGGTTGTGTGCCACGTATAAATTCAAGCTGGGCGAAAAAAATATGATGTTGGAAATTATATTACCAGGAACATAGTGGTGTTGGGATTTAAATTTCTAGCACCATGTACAATATCAAGTTGGTAATATAATTCTCAGCACCACCTTTTTTTCGGTCAGCTTGATATTGTACGTGGTGCTGGTAATTTAAATCCTAGCACAACTATATTTCTGGTAATATAATTTTCAATACCACCTTTTGTCTCGACCAGCTTGAAATTGTATGTGGTGCTGGAAATTTAAATCCCAGAACCACTATGTTCATGGGAATATAATTCTTAGCACCACCTTTTTTCTCGGCTAGCTTGATAGCATATGATGCTGGGATTTTAAATTCCAGAACCACTATGTTCCTGGGAATATAATTTCCAGCACCATTTTTTTTCTCGGCCAGTTCGAAATTGGATGTGTTGTTGGAAATTTAAATCTCATGACCACTGTGTTCCTGGGATTTAAATCGCATAATCACTGTATTCCTGGAAATATAATTTTTAGCCCCACCTTTTTTCTCGTCCAACTTGAATTTATATGTGGCACGCGGCCAGAACTGGGAGGTAAGAGGATCAGAACCAAGTTTTCTTGACAGATCAACAATTCATGCTGTAAGATCTTTCGTCCATGTCAAGATTTCGAAATTTGGACTTCTCTAGGTCCATTAATGGGTTTCGGTCAAAATTCATTGATGATCTTATTCACCTCTTCTTCAATCCAATCCAAGTCCATTGGATTTGGGAAGTGCCCCTCTGTGAGGTAAGAGGATCAGAACCAAGTTTTCTTGACAGATCAACAATTCATGCTGTAAGATCTTTCGTCCATGTCAAGATTTCAAAATTTGGACTTCTCTAGGTACATTAATGGGTTTCGGTCAAAATTCATTGATGATCCTATTCACCTCTTCTTCAATCCAATCCAAGTCCATTGGATTTGGGAAGTGCCCCTCTGTGTATCCGTGCCCAAAATTTTTGATATTCAAAGTTTTATTAGGTATCCACAGCTATATTTCAGAAATCAGGCTGATATAAATTAGAAATCAGGCCGAAAAAAAGGTGATGCTGGGAATTATATTCCTAGGAATACAGTGACCCTGAGATTTGAATTCTTAGCACCACGTTTGGATGGTTTGGAATTTCCAGTTGTGGCTTGGATGCATGAAATATTTGAGTATTAAATCCACGTTTGACGGGAGGGGTAAAAAGGAATGAGGTGTGTCTTTTGGTAAACATGAAACCATGGGACTGTGTTTGGTCAATTTCAAACTTGAGGTACACCCTTTGATAAATTGCCGAAATGAGACCAATGTAGAGGTCAAAATGGATGAGAAGGATTGCATTACACATGTTGCAATTGATCAAGAGACTAAGTCTAACTCTTGTTATGTCGAAGGCAAAAGGATTTCTAATATGCACAATTTCAATCGTAACCAAAGGACACATCCTTGACGTTGAGTCAAATGGGCAACAATCTTGGCCCTTGTGCTTAACAATTAAAGAACTCACTTTGATTTACAGGTTCAACATATGATAAAATCTTCTCTAGTCTTGATATAGTAACTTGCAGATAAGTGATCTTGAGGCCCTTGAATCATTTATGGTGATCGAGGAAGAAAATACAAGATATTGTTCAAGGAATGTCTCTTTGAGAAAAGCATCATTCATTGATCGATTGTATCTTAGTCACCTTAATCTAAATAATGTTAGGGAACACGAGAAACAGACACTGAGGAAATGATAAATGTTGTGTTGACAAGTCTAAAATTATTTCAAAAATTATGGAGGAAAGTTATTCTTCCAGCAAGCCGCCACAAGTCCCATTGAGATAGAAATGAAAACTCTATATGAGTTAGAGAAAGATCACGAACTTTTCTATAGAGCCAATAAGAATCAATAAATGTAGGGGTATTTCAAATAAAATGCAAATATCCAAATTGGAATCAAAAGAGTTGAATGCATAAAAATATATCCATATGTGTCAACATTTATAATACTCTATGACGGCTAAAAACTACCCAAAAAAACACTAATGTGAAATTGTATGTCTTGAAATATTTATTGAAAATTTAACATTATTAAAATAATAGATCTTCATTGGTGAGATTTTCATTAAATATGATGAATCATATAAAGCTTAACCCTAGATTTGATTAAACTCATACCATTAAACCTAGGTTAGGTTTAATTAAATCCCTAACCATTTTGTTTTTCCAATAATTATTATCACTCTTTAGCCATTTATTTGTAATATTTTACATTCTCCCCCACTTAATAAAATTTGGTCCCCAAATTTCGTACTAATATGCGAAAATTAATTCAAATAAGTTTCTGAAATAACCACATACCTCAAGTGAACAGATGAGGGTATTGAACTCAGATAATATCTTCCAACTCCCATGTAGCCTCCTCATCAGTATGATGATGTCATCCAACTTTTACATGTTGGATGGTTTTGTTCCTCAACCGGCGTTCCTTTTGACCAAGGATTCACACTGTAATCTCCTCATATGACACATTAGGCTGAAGTGGAATTGGTACCTCCTTCAAAACATGATTAGCTCGTGGTACGTATTTCCTCAGTATAGAAACATGAAATATGTTATGAACATCCGCAAGTGTCAGAGGTAAAGTCAATCGGTAAGCTACACTCCCAATCCGCTCCAATATCTCAAACGGACCAATATAGCGTTGAGCTAATTTTCCTTTTAACGCAAATCTTTTGACTCCTTTGGTAGGTGAAACTCGTAGGAATACATGATCCCCGACTGAAAATTCCAAAGGTCTTTGCCTCCGGTCCGTATAACTCTTCTTCCGATCATGTGCCTCAGATAACCATCGTCTGATTACTTGCACCAACTCTGCATCATGCTGAATACTCTGTGGCCTCAGCAACTGTCGCTCCCCAACCTCCTCCCACAACACGGGAGATCTAGAGGGTCTGTCGTATATGACCTCGAAAGGAGCCATCTGAATAGAAGAGTGATAACTATTATTATAGGCAAATTCTACTATAGGAATGTGATCTTCCCAATTGCCTCCGAAATCCATAACACAAGATCTCAGCAAATCCTCCAATGTCTGAATGGTACGCTCAAACTGTCCATCTGCCTGTGGATGAAATGTCGTACTGAACCGAAGCTTTGTGCTCATGGCATACTGAAGACTTTGCCAAAATCGTGAGGTAAATCGTGGATCTCTATCAAATATGATACTCAAAGGTACCCCATGCAGCCTGATAATCCCTCGGCAGTACAACTCTGCCAGACGATCCAACGAATCTGTCCCACGAATGGGAAGGAAATGAGCGGATTTGGTTAATCGATCCACAATCACCCAAATTGCATCATGTCCTTAATGGGTTATGGGCAATCCTGTAATGAAATCCATAGTGATACGCTCCCACTTCCATTCCAGAATTGAAATTTCCTGAAGCAACCCAACAAGTTTCTGTCACCTGCTGGCATACTAAACATCGAGCAACAAAATCTAATGCAACTCCGGAAACCACTATCCTCCTTGGAGTCAGAGAAATACTTTCTCACAAGAGAAATCTACTGTGCAAAATCCACTCTATCGCCCAAAACTGGAAGTGACTAGGAGACTATAATGACCAATCTCCCTTGTTATATTTGTCCGTGCCCTAGAAACTCTATAGTAGCTACACAATAGCTAACTGAAACTCCATGAGCATTCCTGCTCCATACACCTAAAAATCAAGATAATAATTACTAAGTCCACGTCATGTGTATGACAGCTTATCCCACAATTCCTTAACTGTTGTAAACTTAAGATATATCTCATTCAACTATATTGGAACCGTTCCAATCCCTGAAACGATGCATCTGCGTACAATACCCTTCCATCCACACTGAAAGGATTAACCAACACTGGCGCAAAAGTCAGCCATCATTCGAGCCCTGAAATTGGTTTCACCAGCTTCTGACCAAGCAAATTCCATCACCTTCCTGGTCAAACAAGTCAGCGGTATCGTCATGCTAGTAACATCCTATCCACATCTGCGGTAATAACCAAATCAATACAAGGAAACCACCCTCTATGGTGGCCGAGTGTGCAACTCCAACTACCACCATCAACAGTGGCCAAGTTACGCAACTCCAACAACCACAAACTGATCCAATCGTGTCCAGAATATACGATTTCTCAAATCCATGGACGACTAAATTATTAAATAGTCTAACAACATAATCAAAAGCTCATAAAATTCATATCATGTATGAAATTCTCGTCTCTACCCCTCTGCATCCTCTTTACTCTAAGCTAATGATATATCAATCATCACAACAACAATGATAATTGTATGACATCATGTCACTACAATATCAACACACCAATCATAAATCAACCCCAGAGTATACACATGTGTCCTTTAGCTGATCTAAACAGATTATCTATCCACAACGAAGGATACTCATTCTCAACAGCTACTACATCCCATCATCGACAATCGATGCATAATCTCATAGGTTCGTCTCTCTTTTAACAAAGAGTTCTAGATCTTTTCAAGAAGAACCACTGGGACAGATAAATCTCTCATCCAATACCTCCTATAATCACAACTTTTATTCTTCCATTTCCATAGTGTTTAGCCACACTGACATCAATAAAAATATCTCCCGGTATAAGGCCTTCAATATCGACACTATTCCCGAAATCACTCCGATCGCATACTCCACTTGCCTATGCAGCGGCAAGCCTACAAGTTCATTCGAAACTACATCTGAGTACTCTCGGATTATACACACATCCGAGAGACATTTTATACCATCATTTCAACAATTTAACTATCCGTAAGGATATGTCTATAGAAAAAATATGTCTATCAAAGACTAAGGGCATCTCTTGACTTCTTGGTTGTTGGTCAATATCTCACCTGAAGGTAGAGATACCCCCGACCTACAAGTCGATGTATAGGAACCCTTCTAATCCGAACTAAGAATGTTCTAGACATAGATACCTGTAAACTACCAGTATCTCTCAATATATCAACCGAGAGGGTAAACTAAAGTAATACCCTGAACGATCAATCCTTCGACCCTATACATCTCCTTAGTAATCATATAAACTCGTCCAACTTCTGCTCATGGCGGCTGAGCTTATGTAGGTTCAACAGACTACCTTGGAGGAACTAAAGTCAACCACCAAAACGAATACACAATTCGAAACGACTGCAATGGAGGTGGCAAATATTATTGTACTGGTAACGAGTACACCCCCAATTGTAAGGTACTGAAGAACTACCAACCTTGTAGAACGCTCCAAATTTGCAAATAATATAGCTGCAATTGTAGAATACAGAATAGATATGACCATCGTCGTATACTCTCTCCTCTGTACAAAGCAAATCCACGTCTGGGGAGGTAACAGTTGTTGTTGTCTTCATGAGTCTTCTACGATGTCTTCTGCTACTACTGTTGAGTAAATCACTTCCCCTGGAGGGAAGTATCAAGGAACTCCAACCACGTCTGAGATAGTAAATCGTTATTGGTGTGATAACCCAATCTTCTGTGATGATCTTTGTTGTCGAGATTGTGCATCATCTTCTCGGAACAACCTTGATAGTCTTCAACAGGGTCTTCAAAGTACACTTTCTCTTCATGTGTACTGGTTGCTTACAATAGTAACAGATGAACTAATCCAACGGATAATTTAACTTCATGTGTCGTCGTGTCCCGCACTGCACACACATAATCCTTTTGAAGTCTTTCTTTTGATTTCGCTGATAACATGAGACAGTTCTGACGATCTGCGATTGGTCTTCTATGATCGGAAACTCTCTAATAGTAGCTCATGGCCTAAGACTCTGATCTTGCTCCTTTTATCCAATATTTGAAGACTTCTGATTCTAATAATTTGACCTGTAATATCTGCTTATCGGTCTTCAACTCTTAAACACTTGTACGAAGTCATTTCTAAACTTATGACTCGATCCAATGACTTCCAGCAGGATCTGATAGAAGATTCAAACATCCTAATCCAAATATAAGCCAATAAATCGTAGGTGGCTTAAAATATTCATTCACATTCTCGAGTTATTAGGTGGTCGTAACCTCTGGAAGTCTAACGACTCTGCATGGTACTCCCATTACCAACTGATCACCCTACTTGAAGCTCAAGAATTCCTTGACAACGAGTCAAAGGAAATAACACGGGGAAAATACTCTCTCCCAACATCACTAAACTGTAACAAAGTGATATCCTATTCCCCGAAGATTATTTCCTACATCTTTCACCAAGTACCAGCTTAATCCCGATAATGGTATGCAACAAACTCTACTTCCGGTTAAGTACTCAAAAGTACCTTCAAAGTCATAAAACCCAACACGACCATCTCAGGGATCAAAATCTCTATGAAACATCATATACTAATCCTCGGCTATCTGCATCACACTAGCATACACGCCCTGTCCATTATCCAACAGGTAATGATCTGATTAACATCATTAGTGAAAATCCCCAAGATTTTAATGTCTGATCTCCACAAGAAATGCGACAACCTGACCCCTACTATCCAACTCGGTATCAGTCGGCTCTCAAAAGTAATTCACCTTTTCGACAGCAAGTTCAAGTCTCACAGACTCAATAAGTCGTTTCCGTGGTCAACTCATACCACAGTTACGAATAGTGACTAACACAATACATGTCTTTCCCTGTTATAATCACTAAATGCATAGCCAACAAAACCGAGAGTATAAACACTAAAGGCACCTCCGGCTGGTCGCCTTGGTGGATGACCCCTACTACGAGTCTGTACAGGTGCTATAAACCTGACTGTATACACCTGTTGAACAAGTTTAGATAGGTATCTAACTAGAATATAAGTTATCAGGAATTCTTACTTCGTGCTGCTCGGAGCTCAGGCCGCTGTCGATCTCATCTCACAAAACCAAGACCAAAAATAAATCGACTCCTGAGAATCCAAAACTCAACGAAAACATCATTATATAGCATCACAAAAACCTAGGGCTCTGATACCAATAAAGATGTCACACCCTGAGAGTATGCCTAGCCAAAAAACGGACAACATCTCCTCTGTACGTGACACAATATCCTATTGATACAAGACCTTTCAGCCACAATCACACAACATATACATATATGTATAACCAAAATCACAGCGAAAATCATCAGATAAAATAAAAGAACTCAACATCCCAACATACCAATGTGACTAACCACAACATAAAAAAAGTATCATCAAAACCCGAATCAACAAGTGTGTACATCAACAAAAGTCCAACACTACAATCCACCACATAAAACCAAGGTTTATCAAGAGATGCACGGAAAAACCCAAAACTCAGAACCCTCGAATGTGAGATGAGATGATACCAGTCAGCGATGCTCCAATCCCATCATGAAGTCGGCTACCTGTTACCAGGGTGACAAGAAACCTAGGGTCTGTGGTGGTGAGTATAAAACTCAGCGGTAAGAAAAACAGAAGTGCATATATATATATATATATATATCACATGCGAGTCAACAATGTTGGGAGTATGGATAATACAATCGAAGTCCCATATTGGTAAGACATGGAAAAGATCATGTCTTATAAAATAAAAAGATATTTCCATTGGTATGAAGTCTTTTGGGTAAAGCACAAAAATAAAACTATGAGGGCTTAGGTCTAAAGTGGATAATATCATATCATTGTGGAGATATGTGAATCTTATATGCACTAACAATTGGTATCAGAGTCATGGTCCATGTCAAACCATGAACCTCGAACGAAGGAAGTGGAGCTCCCATGTCCGGATCAAGAGAACTAGATACTAGGCAAGAAGTCCAGTTGGGTCGGGAGGACCGAACAACTGACAGAAAGTCCAGTTGGGACAGAAGGGCTGGACAACTAGTAGAAAGTTTAGCTGGGTCAGGAGGACCAGACAGTTAGCAGGAAGTCCTGGTGGGTTGAGGATCGGATATCAAGCAGAGGAAGTCCTTCGAGGACAGATAGGCTTGAGGGGGGCTTAATGTGGTCCTTTGTTTGAGGGGGGGGGGATTGTTGGGAGTATGGATAATACAATCAAAGTTTCACATTGATAAAACATGGAAAAGATCATGTGCTTATAAGATAAAAAATTATCTCCATTGGTATAAGGCCTTTTGGGTAAAGCACAAAAATAAAATCATAAGGGCTTAGACCCAAAGTGGACAATATCATATCATTGTAGAGATATGTTAATCTTATATGCACTAACAAATAATATACTGTCCAGAGGTATAACAGATATACACTAGTATGATAAACTACTGTATAACTAACTGATCAACTAATAACAACATAAGGTACTGACATACTTGAAGATCGGCAACGATGCAAATCATACAACCTGAGTATAAGTACCATAATACAACACCTACAACATGGAAGAGTAAATACTAACTCTGTAATGAACATTCTATGTCAAATACACAATGCACCGGGTCCATCCCATATCACATCAGGATACTGGTCAAAGGTATACAACAGTCTGACCAACTCAACACTGGTAATCCACACACGACCATATAGAATATGCAAGTAGAATGCAAGATGATATACGATCAAATGCAGCAAGCATAGCTCAAACAAATGCAACATCACAACGATCATATATAAAGACTATATCTATATATATTCTCATCACACTCACGCCATCAACCACGACAATGTAGATGCATGGTCATGCCTACGCACCCTACTCGCTACCACGATCCCAGTGTGGCCTAGGTGGCACGACATGACAATTGTCCCAACTCAACAATAACCACTGCTCTCGAGTGGCCGAGTGGGTAGTATGAATAAGTAGCAATCAGCTAAAAACCTATACATTGTTGGGAAATTGATCGTCGCTAGAGGGGGGGTCAATAACGATTCAACGTTGCGTGATGGAATTCGATCGTGCTTGCTACAAAATATTAGTACGCAGTGGAATATAGAAATAATACAAACAAACACACAAGACAAACACAAATATACAAGATATAATGTGGTTCGGAATCTCAAGATTCTTACTCCACGGGGTGAGCTCAACGAGCTCGAGTGATGACAACACCACTAATAAAACTCCTTCTCGACAACACGTCGGAGATGGAGAAACCTCGTACAAGTGATTACAACAGTAATACAAAATAAATACAAGCAAATACAAAGTGAAATACACAAAAGAATACAAAGAACACTTTACAAACGGTCTTTTGGAAGCTTGCTTGTTTGATTGCTTGAGCTGCACTTGGAGACCCTGAATTGAACCAACAAATCACCCCAAATCGCCCTAAGAAACCATGGCAAAAACCTCCTCCACGAGTTGCTTTTATAACTTCATCTCGGGCTGGATTTTGCATAGCAGTCGATTGCTCCTGTAGTCGTTGTCTCACAAGAGCCCAATCCATGTTGGATAAGTTCCAACGGATACACTGACAGTCGACTGCCAATACCCAGCAGTCGACTGCTAGGGTCGTAGCCGACTGACCAATTGACTACCGAGCATTCTGTGCTTGCAACCCCGACCAACAGTCGACTGTCATCCATGGCGCGATCATTAGTTATCACCGATCGTCTAATATCGGCGAATGATCGACCGGCCATTTCTGCAAATAACACCAGTTGACTTTGAGCAGTTTGACTGTCCATAATCCCAGTCAACTATTGCAAGTCGACTCGGATGCAAAGTGTCAAAACACTTGACCAGTCGACTGGTCTAAAGCCTCAGTCGACTAATAACTTCAACCATGAGGTTTAACCCCAAGTATGATGCCCTCATACTTGCTAGATCGCCCTTAGCCTAGACCTAAGCCTTCTAGCCACGTCTGTCAGCCTCACGCCTATTGGATCCCTCCAAGTCATCCATGACTTGTTCATCCATACGCTAGCTTTCAAGTGCTTCCATCGGCTATTGTCATGCTAAGTTGGTCTATATCACCAAGGTACATTGGGCTTACGCTGCAAAGACTACCGCTTGGACTTTACGCCGTCAACCATTCGACTTATGCTGCCAAGACTCTACCCTTGGACTTTACACCGCCAATATCACCCCTGCTTGGACTTTCCATTTGCCAAGACTCAAGCTTGGACTTTCCCTTATCAAGACTCATGCTTGGACTTTTCTTGCCAAGTACCCATGCCTTGGACTTTCCATGCCAAATACACAAGACTTGGACTTCTCCATCATATGGTCAATCCCATGTCAACCATATAGTCAAACCATCGTCAAACATCAAAAATACCACTCGAGTCAAACTCGAGTCCGGTCAATCATGATCCGGGTCGATTGCACCAATAATCTCCCCAAAACATTGTCAAACATCAAAACACTACTCGAGTCCAACTCGAGTCTGGTCAATCGTGACCTGGGTCGATTGCACCAATAATCTACCCCTTTTTGATGTTTGATAAAAACCACAAAACCATTGAGTTAGGCTACCTAACTCAAATCTCCTTACCAATTCTCCCAAATTAGTAATTTCATAAATTCTCCTCCTTTTAACATACATCAAAAAGGTTCTCCTTAAGGAGGTCAATGTCTCATATCCCAATGAGATCTTACAATCGATCCCTTGGTCCAAAAACATCTAGGATGTCTTCACTCTTCCTAGTGATAAGTCTCATATCACTTAAGAGAGACTTCCTATAAACTCTCTCAATTTCCAAATTGGGCATCTCACATTCTCCAAAAATTCTCCCCCTCATGAGGAAGAACACATCCATCATCCCATGATGGATACCTCCCCCTAAAGGCTTGCTCCCCCTTGACCATTGCACCAACAATGTCCTTAGAGAGTCCCTAAACCTATAGGAATACTAAACCATCAACATTAAGGTTAAAAGTTCAAACTTGAACTTTCACACACCTTAAAATTGATACACACCCAAACAACTCTCCTAATCCATATCCAATGAATTATCATCCTTTCTAATGTTTTTCAAAGCATATCCTAGGGTTAGGAGCAATTAGGGTAGTTTAACATAGCTGAAATATGGGCTAAACATCCTTGTTTACTCGAAATCAGCTATAGCGATAAACTCTTCTGATCACGATTGGTATCATTGACACTGATCATTGCCATAAGCGATATCGGTGATTTCTACAAATGCATAAATCAATTTCCAGAAATAAATTTCGAAAATTCATAAGTAATTATACATAATACAAAAAATCACGAAAATTCATATTTGTAATATTTATGACAAATACAATGGGTGAAAAATATTTGAAAATTAATTTACCCATAAAATAGTGAAATTGATACAAAGTTCAAAACCATTGAAAAGTTTAATATTTTGGCCTTACTTTGTATCAACTCTCTCAATGGTGATTCCTATCAAAAGATAGACTTCACCAAGGTTTTCTAAAATAATTTTAAAATATTTTTGAAAACCTATATTGGACCATGATCAATGGGCTCAATGCACATGACTTGCACATTAGCTTTCCCCATGATCCACCAATGATATATGATGAGTTTGAGTTCATCTAGATGCAAGAACTATGCACCTTGAACTTAACTCATTTCCTAGCATCTCACATGTATCTAGAGTGTATCAATACACACACATATCAATGTAATGTGAGATGTGGATTTTGGTTATACCTATGCTAAGGTCTCATGCATTTTCTAGGCAACACTACTTGATCATGGCATAATAGTCCTACTTGCGAAACTCAAGTAGGCAACCAAAATATCACAATCCGAATAAAAAATTCGGATCCAAAAATTGAGTTTCGCAAACTCGCTTCTCGGAAGCGGTTTTCGTCAACCGATTGACGAAAACTCAACCCTACACCTATGAGGATTGCCAGAGAACCAATCCCCGGTAAATAGGTCACTATCGGAGCGCAAAATGCCGACCAAACAACCTCTCCACGAAGAGGAGAACAAGCTATCCAGAATCTGGACAGCTTGTTTGGTGGAAGATATGGTCGGCCAATCAATGGTCGACTGCTCCTTGATCGTCGGTGGCCAATGAAGGATGGCCAGAGGAGTCACCGGCGGCTGGTGGGTGGTCGGCGGCGAGAGAAGGCAGCAATAAAATTGGGCGGCAACCAACTTGGGCAGCTAGAGCAAGGAAGAAGAGGAGAAGGTGACTAGGGTTTCCAAAACCCTTGAACCAATTAATTCTCCACGAAAAACCCTTAAGCCATGTTTTATAGAGAACACATTATCCTAATGGTTATTGGTTCATAACCAAAACTCGTTAACCCGCTTCAATAACTTAAGTTAAAATAAACCAAACCACATTGGTTTATTTTAAGTTAAAACGAACTGAACCAACTTTAGTTCATTCGTTTAAAATAAACCAAACCATTTTGGTTTATTTTCCACCATTGGATTAGAACCAAACCAATTTGGTTCATCCATCATGTCTTCATAAGACTCAGCCCATCCATGCTTCCGTTGCGACTGAAACGATTTCATGCTCGCTCCTTGTTTGGTCTAATCAAACCTAGTTTCTCTCGATATGAGAATCTCATTCTCAAGCTCGTTTTAAACCCTTCGGATTACGCTCGTTGTGCATATGACCAAATAGGTTCCCAGTTTATGTTGGTCGTCTATAATTAACTATTAATTATAGAATGATCATGAGTGGCACCTAGTAGTACATCAAGATCCTCAATTAACCGAAAAATCAACGGTTGATTCCAGAACCATTTCTGAAACCCTTCAGTAGCTACAATGGATCGTGCCTCATTCCCTTCACTCATCTTATATCCACTTGGTTCAGGACATGGTCTATAGTGTCAATCTCCACTAGGATGACTACGTCACACCTAGCCCAAGTATCATTTCCTCGTCCTACGGATTCTAGTTACTGCACATGTATCTAAGAGTATCTTACTCTAAACATGTAATGCTTTAGCCAACGACTTTAGTAACAATCCGACGAGAGGCCATGGGTATACATCTCCTCGTTAGGAGTGATGAATCCTTTATAGAATATTCAAACACCTTCGGCATTTTGACTTATACCCAATCATCCCGGGTCCACATCTCCTTGGAGATGTTTGCTTAAGATGTCAAAGCATAAGTCTCCATGACCAAGATGAATTGAATACCGCAAGTCAAAGGAACATCGCACTTAAGCTGCAATAAGAACTTCATTGACATATCCATATATGCAGAGAACCATATGAAGTCTTACAGCTGGTCACTCCAATTAACTAGTTACCATAACTAGCATCCACGATTAACTCCGGACATCACAATGTCTCCAGCTAATGAGAATCAGCTGCTTGGATACACCAAAGAGTATACCTCGTGCTAGTCTCGACAGAATTGATGGTGTCCAAATTCATCAATTTATCGACTAGGGATAATTCCAATATATCACAATTACACATGTAGAGATACTCACTAGTTGTGATCCAATCATAAATTCTCTCATGCTGTGAATCGTATTGTGGACATTCAATAAATGAGTTTAAGATCCAATTAAATACATGAAAATATGTATACTCAAATAGTGAATCTTCATTTATCAAATAAATGGTACAACCATAAGGCGATTGCCTTAGGACACCTCTCCCCCAAGTGTGCCAAAAATCTAAAATGACACATTATGACCTCTAAACTAGCTTGTGCCAATTTGATTGATTTATCAAACTTCTTAAATAATATTGGCATATCCTGAAATCTTTTAGTATTTTAATTCAAACCTATTTCCAAGGTATCCATAACCTTAGAAATGACCTAAAGTGTCACCTTTACCTTGGTTAGGTTAACTACCCCTCCATTTAAAGTTGGCACAACCTAACCCATTTAGCGTGAATTGATCACACTCCTAGAAATTCAAAACCTATTTGAGTTCCTTGGGTTTACTAGGTATTCCATAGGAATAACTTCCCTAGATACCCTCCTAATGACCCTTCTAGGTTTAGTAACCTTGATCATTTGGGTCTTGCCTTGGTTAACTCTAGGGGTGACTCCCTTTGTAACCTTCTTAGTGGCTTCCCTAGGTTTCTTTGAAGCCCTAGCCACTAGGCACACTCCATGGTTAGCCTTAAGGATGACCTCTCTAGTAACCATGGCCTTCCTAGACTTAGGTTGTGTTCCATAATCAAATGGAACACTATGGTAGTCTCTTTAGGCTTAGGTTTGTGACCCAAACCTTTCTTGCCTTTGGATGACTCTTGTCTCCTAGGCTCTTGACTTTTACTCCTAGATCCCATATTTTGACCATTTGACCCTTGCATTTGATTTTGCATAATCCTAAGGGTCTTTTCCAATTTTTCAAGTTTTGACCTCAAAACTTGATTTTCAAATTCTAATTTTTCTAATTTGGTGGCCCCATTATTTCTTTGAATATTTTTGCCCTTCCTAGGCATATGTCTAGATTTCTTTTGATTAAGGCCTAAATGATCTTCTATTTTGTTAATGCTTGTCTTAGGTAGTATTTTCTTAGGATTATTAGTCCTAAATTTCTCCTTATTTTTAAAATTGTAACTCTTAGCACCTAGGCAATAAAGTCTATTTCTGGCATGCTTTTGTTCATGAGTAATAGCAATAAAATTCCTAGCATGATTTTGCCTATTACTTAAAGAATTAGCATTATTTAAATTTACCTTAGGGTTTGCCTTAGCTCCCCCTACATGTGTAGCTCCTTCTTTCTCCTTCTTCTTCCCCCTAGGGCATTGACTCCTATAATGCCCTCTTTGGTGGAACTTGAAGCACACCACGTGCTCCTTGCCCTTAATGGTTGGGGCTCCAGCATCCTTTGAGATTTCTTGAGGTTTTGGTGTCGGTTGACTTTTCTTGATCTTCTTAGGGCACTTGATCTTCTAGTGCCTATATTTCCTATACTCAAAGCAAATTATATGATTTTTATTTTTAACTAAATTGCTTGAGTTACCTAGGTCAATGGTGGTGGAATTTTGAGCTTCCTCTTCTTCTTGACCGGAAGTAGAGGCTTCTTCTTGATGCTCCAGAGTGGATGGTCTCTCCTCCCCCTTAATCCTAGAGGTGGAGGCCTCTTCTACTTCTTCCACCTCCTCTTCCTCCTCGGATGTCGAACACTCCTCGACCTCCGAATCCTCACTTTCTTGTGAGGATGAACTTTCTTTCTCCTCCTCTTCTTCTTCTTGTGTCAAGTGAGGCTCCTCATGGAATCTTGCCAACTTGCTCCATAGCTCCTTGACATCTTGATATTCACCTAGTCTAGATAAAATATCATTAGGTATCAAATCTTCTAAAAGTTTTGTTACCTTAACTTCGGTCTTGAGCCTTAGGCGTTGCTCTTGAGTCCACTTGTTTAATTTGAGGACATCTCCTTTCTTATCCCTAGGAGGTTCAAAGCCTTCCATCAATACGAACCAATCTTCGAAATCCCTCATCATGATGAAGTCTTCAATCCTTGCCTTCCATTGATTGAAGCATTCTCGTCCATAAAGTGCATACGGGATCGACGTGTCGATATCCCATCCCAATGTTTCTTCAATCACCATCTTCTTCCTCTAGCATGCTCCTTTGGCGGTTAGTCCAAATGAAGAGCGGTCTAGCTCTGATACCACTTGTTGAGAAATTGACTGTCGCTAGAGAGAGGTGAATAGCAATTTGACATTGCGTAATGGAATTCGATCATGCTTGTACAAAATGTTAGTACGCAGTGGAATATAGAAATAATACAAACAAACATACAAGACAAACACAAATACACAAGATATAACGTGGTTCGGAACCTCAAGGTTCCTACTCCACAGGGTGAATTCGATGAGCTCGAGTGATGACAACACCACTAATAAAACTCCTTCTCAACAATACGTCAGAGGCGGAGAAACCTCATACAAGTGATTACAATAGTAATACAAAACAAATATAAGCAAATACAAAGTGAAATACACAAAAAAGATGAAAAGAACACTTTGCAAACGCTCTTTTGGAAACTTGCTTATTTGGTTGCTTGAGCTACACTTGGAGACCCTGAATTGCACTAGCAAATCACCCCAAATCACCCTAAGAAACCATGGCAAAAATCTCCTCCACAAGCTGCTTTTATAACTTCACCTCGGGTTGGATTCCGCCTAGCAATCGACTGATCGTGACCATCAGTCGAATGCTCTTGTAGCCGTTATCTCACAATGGCCTGATCCACGTTGGATAAGTTCCAACGGATACACTAGCGATCATCACCAATACCCGATCGCTGTATCGAGTATGATCGACTACCGATCGTCATCGAGCGCTCGTGGCTCGTAACCCGACTAGCGATCCAATCGCTCAATCCATCATCACCGACTACCCATCGCGCGATCATTGCCAAGTTATTTTCTCGAACACCATCGACTCTAAGCGATTCGATCGTCCATAATCCCACCAACACGCAAGTCGCGCTAAGTGTAAAAACTTGACCGACGATCGTCCAAAGCCCCAATCGACTGATAACCTCAACCATGAGGTTTAATCCCAAGTATGATGCCCTCATACTTGTTAGACCACCCTTAGCCTAGACCTAAGCCTTCTAGCCACCTTTGTCAGCCTCACGCCTATGATCCCTCCAAATCATTCATGACTTGTTCATCCATACGCTAGTCTTTAAGTGCTTCCATCGGCTATTGTCACGCTAAGTTGGTCTATACATCCAAGGCACATTGGGCTTACGCTTCCAAGACTACCGCTTAGACTTTACGCCGCCAACCATTGGACTTATGCTGCCAAGACTCCACCCTTGGACTTTATGCCGCCAATATCACCCCTGCTTGGACTTTCCTTGCCAACCCATGTTGGACTTTCCAATTGCCAAGACTCAAGCTTAGACTTTCCTTTGCCAAGACCCATGCTTGGACTTTCCTTGCCAAGTACCAATGATTTGGACTTTCCATGCCAAGTACACAAGACTTGAACTCTCCATCATATGGTCAACCTCATGTCAACCATATAGTCAAACAATGGTCAAACCATCGTCAAACATCAAAAATACTACTCGAGTCAAACTCGAGTCTGGTCAATCATGACCCGGGTCGATTGCACTAACAATCTCCCCAAAACATTGTCAAACATCAAAACACTACTCAAGTCTAACTCGAGTCTGGTCAATCGTGACTTGAGTCGATTGCACCAACATAGGCTACATAACGGGGGTCCCTACTGTTGGTCACTCCGACTGTCACTACCCATGAGTGGTCGAGTGTCACGCACCCAGGACAACTGCACACTACTCCAACAACCACTGTCAATGTGAGACAAGTACGACACAACAAATGCTCTGTCCTCATACCAGTTACTCCTCCACAAGTAACTTGGGAGGCAGGATGACTGACGATCCTCTCAACCATAAGGGAGACCAAGTCGCCAGCATGCATGTAAATGGAATGAATGCACGACAGCACTTACATATGTCCACAACACACTTTTTATTCTATAGAGAGGCATATACAGCTGACAACAACCAAGTTAGGACCTCCAGTCCGTAGCAACACTATATCGACAAATCACACGTCCATACACGACTACATGATCCATAGTAGATTGCACATCATCAGGATATGATATGAAAATTCAACTTTACTTCTAGAACATTACTCATCTTGGGTGAATTATTTAAATTGCACAATTCGGATCTACAATCGAATTTAGCTACACACACGAAAGTAAACCATTATAGTCCACTTACTGTAACCTCTATAATCCATAATAATGATGAACGAATAGATAACAACAATGATAGAGCATTTTAAGTACAAAGGCAAGTATCAAGCAACAGAAAAACTAGAGTGGAGTCAAGCTCTAAGTGACAACAATATGAAATCACATGCATCAGGGCTACTACCTGACCAGGATAGGAAATATTACCCACCTGTGATAAAGCTCATAATAATAATATCTTCACGATCACGGTCCTATCTCGTATCCACGTCCTGCACATATCATAACATTATGGTTAAGTGCAAGCATACAACGAATGATCGAATCGAATCCTACATCGACTTCGTATCCCGATCAACTAGATTGATCTAGTTATCCAATTAACCTATACAAGTGTTATGTAAGGACCACTTCAAAATTGTAAGTGTTTACAAATCCCAAGCATTATTCATGGCTGAGATTGATACAATAGAGAATTGATAGAAGTCCAAGGGCTATTGTATGAATATGATTGTTTTAGTTTACATCAACGGATGAACAATTCAAAATATAATTAAGTGGACAACCAAGTAAATCTGATTATATTCCAATAGAGAAGATTCAAAGTCATAAACTACCTCTTTCAATGCAATATTATTTTGTTGGAATTTTTATTTGAGACTTAAAACTTATCCATAATCTCTATTCATAGGAGGAATTATTGAAAAATTAATTTTCACAACCAATGAATTGAAGATGTATATGGATAGTTATTTCTTGAGTAGATTATTGTAAATTAATTTTTTGAGGGAATGAAAAATTAATTTGAGATCGTTCAGTTATAAAGTATGGTTTGTTAATTAGACAAAAATATTGGCTTGAGATAGATTTATGGATGTGAATATACTATTATAATGAATGCCAATTTGGATTGAATTGGAGGGTGATTGATTAATTAAAATTTAATTAATTAATTAATCAATTAGTACACGGCAGCAAAATCATTAATTGTTGCATGGCTTTTTAAATACGTGCAGACTGAAATTGATCAATTGATCGGGGCTGCAAAATTAATTAATTAATTATCATTATGGCGCTGCATGCATAATTTACAGTAATGAATATTAATTGGCTGCTGCAAAATTAAGAAAACATTAATTAAATCAATTAATAATTTATTAATTACTTGATTCACTTTTTCTCCATTTCTCTAAAAATATAATAACCATCACAAATTATCAATTTCTTGCCTTGCATCCATGAATATTTGTCATATAAAATTTTAAGATCAATTCTTAAATCTCAACGGTTGTAAAAT
The DNA here is from genome assembly GCA_025175895.1 of Wurfbainia villosa. Taxonomy (NCBI): domain Eukaryota; kingdom Viridiplantae; phylum Streptophyta; class Magnoliopsida; order Zingiberales; family Zingiberaceae; genus Wurfbainia; species Wurfbainia villosa. The sequence continues at coordinate 8,267,818 of CM046005.1, forward strand.
ATCTTGTCGAGTTCTTAATTTCTTCTAAAGGATTACTATTACTGTGTTAGGACAAAAAATTTCATGATTTATTGTCCTTTATTAAGGATCGATCATGAGAGATATTTGACGTGTGCATTATCACGTATTGTCATAAATTGTCAATTTCTTTTTTTTTTTCCTAAAAAAGTTCCAAGATTTCGAAGATTCATTGGAATTCAAAATTTAAATACTATTATTTAGAATTGTAAATTATTATATCTCGAGAGAGACGATTGTTTTTAAGAAATAAGTTTACTCAAAACAATGTTTCAATCACTCAAAAAGTATTTGGTGATTGATCATAATATCAAGTCATGATCAATAAGATTGAGTTAGTGACGATGATACTGAAAATGATACTTCGAAAAAATAAAAGAGATTAGATCTATGTTATCATAATGAACTCCATCGATTTGAGTGGTTGACTTAACAACAAGTTGACTGATAGGATCTAAGTTATTGAATCAATGTTGATAATTTTAGACAATAGAGAAAAATTACTAATTCTCATTAAAAAAGAAAATTATAAATTGAAAAAATAAGTCATATACCAAACGATAAAATAATTAAGATCTCATCTAATGAATGAGTTATTTAATTAATATAATTTATAATTTTCTTTTGGTCACCTTAATTGATAACTTTCCATAAGATGAAAATCACAATTTTTTTCCTCTGTGAGCGTCACATCTACTCAAAGAGAACTCTTTAATGGAAATCCTAACTCTCAGAGAGAAGTCTTCATATGATGCCAATCCTAACTAAGTGCTAAGTGATTCCTTGAAAAGGAGGATAATGTGTTGCTTGCTTAGGGATTAAAAAGACTTTATTGTAGTTTTTTTTTAATTAGAACTAAAACAAGGAAGAGTTATATATATATAGAGAGAGAGTTCTGATATCCTCCGCGATACATTCGTGTGTGTCCATGTGCGACGAGATCTTCATCGTCCAATCCATCGTGATTGCATAGTAAATGAGAAATGCACATTGTTCCGCCGCGTGTCTTCTTCCTCAGATGCACACTATAGTCAATATCTGAACTCGTAAGGGTCGTCGTCGTCGTTACCACCGCCGTCCAACCGACCGATCGATCAGACTCCGGCCAAATTCTAGCCAGATCAGAATCCAATTAAATAATTGTGGTCGCCAAGATCGCGTCGCGGCACCAATTCTACCGGCGCGACCATCGGCGGTCACAATTTGGTCGATTTCGATCGGATTGCGGTTTAATCCAATGTAACGAGCAGTGGCGGCAATAGACAATTCGTGTGAATGAGAAACATTGTGCATTTTCCATATTAGTTATATATGAGATGTGTCCTAAGGTAATCGTCTTATGGTTGTATCATTTATTTGATAAATGAAGATTCACTATTTGAGTATACATGTTTTTATGTATTTGATTGGATCTTAAACTCATTTACTGAATGTTCGCAATACAATTCATAGCATGAGAGAATTTGTGATTGGATCACAATTGGTGAGTTATCTCTACATGTGTAATTGTGATGTATTGAAATTATCCCTAGTCGATGAATTGATATATTCGGACATCATCAATTCTGTTGAGACTGGCACGAGTTGTACTTTTTGATTTATCCAAACAGTTGTTTCTCATTGGCTGGTGACATTGGGATGTCCGAAGTTAACCGTGGATGCTAGTTATGGTAACTAGTTCATTGGAGTGACCAGTTGTAAGACTTCATATGGTTCTCTACATATACAAATATATCAATGAAGTTCTTACTGTAGCTTAAGTGTGATGTTCCTTTGACTTGCGATATTCAAGTCATCTTGGTCATAAAGACTTATGTTTTAAAATCTTAAGTAAGCATCTCCGACGAGATGTGAATCCGGAATAATTGGGTATAAGTCGAAGTGGCCGAAGGTGTTTGAATAGCCTACAGAGGATTCACCACTCTTTGCGAGGAGATATATACCCTATGGTCTCTCGTCGGATTGTTACTAAAGTCTTTGGCCAAAGCATTACATGTTTAGAGTATGGTACTCTTGGATACATGTGAAGTAACTAGAATCCGGAGAACGAAGAAGTAATGCTTGAGCTAGGTGTGACGTAGTCAGCCTAGTAGGGACTGACACAATAAACCATGTCCTGAACCAAGTGGATATAAGATGAGTGAAGGGAACGGGGCATGATTCATTGTAGCCGCTGAAAAGTTTCAGAAGTTGTTCTGGGATCAACCGTTGATTTTTCGGTTAATTGAGGATCATGATGTACTACTATGTGTCACTCATGATTGTTCTACAATTAATGGTTAATTATAGACAACCAACATAAATCGGAAACCTATTTGATCACATGCGCTACGAGTGTTATCCGAAGGATTTAAAATGAGCTTGAGAATGGAATTCTCAGATCGAGAGAGACTTGGTTTGGTTGGACCAAACAAGGAGCGAGCGTGAAATTGTTTCAGTCGCATCGAAAGAGTGGATGGGCCGAGTTTTTTGAAGACATGATGGGTGAACCAAATTGGTTTGGTTCCAATCAAATGGTGGAAAATAAACCAAAGGGGTTTGGTTTGTTTTAAACGAATGAACCAAAATTGGTTTGGTTTATTTTAACTTAAAATAGACCAACACGGTTTGGTTTATTTTAATTTAAGTTAACGGAGCGGATTAATGGGTTTTGGTTATGAACCAATAACCCTTGAGAAAAGGTCTCTTAATGGTTAAGAAACACATTCTCTATAAATAACAGAATTGAGAAATATTTCGTGGATGAATTAGGTTTTGTGAAACCCTAGCCGTTTTTTTTCTCTTCTCCTCTCCCTCTCTTGTGTGTCGGCTCTTTGGTTGCCGCCGCCTCCCCTCCAGCCGCCAGCCAGTAGCCCTAGCCGTTGGCCAGCAGCATCACCGTCGACCAGCAGCACCAACGCCGACCACCTTGCTATAGCCGGCCAATTTAATTGGCTGGCACATCCAAGGAAGCAAGTTCGTGGAACTTGTTTCGTGATCATCTCTCGGATCACAATGTCTTCGACCCGAGACTAGTATCTCTCATCAAGACGAGACTTGTGAAGCTATCCCGACGATACTCGGTGTGGACTCGGATAGAAGCGAAACTTATGAGGGTCGCTAAGGTTGATGCCCTTTCCGCTGCGAGTTATTCGTCAGGTATATCTAGTGTAATTTCCTTTATTGCAAAATTTAAATGTACGATTATATCTACACTGTTGTATCCTATATGTGTGTGGTGTGTATATTGTAATAAGTTAGTTATTACACGGTTTTTTTGTTTCCGCTGTGTATGTTTACGAAACATGTTCGAATACATGCCCACGTTGGTGCCCCGGAAACCCAACATCCCATCCACTGTGTGCCGCACACCGGGTGCACAAAAACGTCACGATGTGAAGGCTATGTGCAGTGCATCTCGGTGTTGCAGATGTGATTGGACCAAATTTTGGCTCGAATGTTGGTTATTGTGCATTTTTATTTACTATTCTTGCCCGATCGCCCACAGTACCCGTATGTGACTCATCCTTCATCGTCTGATCTTACGTGATTGATATTAACGAGAAATGCACAGTGCGATAGTCGAACATCATCGAAGACAATGGGAACTATAGCCTAGCCCTTGAACCCATCGGGATCACCTGCATTGTCGATGTCGTCCCTCCGGTCTGATCGCGTCCGGGTTCCAATCAAAATATGTCTGAATTGCTATTGCAATGTTGGCAACCGCAATCACATCAGATTTCGATAGCAATCCGATCGAATTGTGATTGCCAATGGTTGCAGCACTGGCAGTTGTAATTCGATCGAATTTTGATTTTGATCAATCCGATTGGAATCCAACTGCGGTTCAGTTAAACTCCGACTTTGATCGAACCGCGGTCGGATCGCAATCGAAATCCGACCGAATCCCATAGATGTTTGAATAACAAGTGAAGTTTAAATCTTGCCAAAGCACCTTACCGATTACACTACGAAAATATAAGGATTTTGTGATAAATTTTATAACGAATTTTGATTCAAAATTTATTACAAAATTATTTTGCAAAGACATTTGCAATGAAAATATTTTCATTGCAAATAAGTCACCGCAAAATTTTGCGACGAAAATAAAATTTCGTCGCAAATTTGGCGATGAAATTCTAATTTGTAGCAAATATTTACGATGAAATCTTTGTGACGAACTTTTATTTTCGTCGCCAATTGTGATGAAAATAACATTTCGTTGTAAAATCCATTAAGGAAATAAAACTTCGTTGCTAAATTCGATAAATATTCATGCTATTAGCAATCAACTATCGTAATTCACCAGTCAACTGAAGATCTAGAATTTTATGACGAAAAAAAAATTTCGTCGCAGATTTGGCGATGAAAAAATATTTTCGTCGCAAAATTCTAGACTATCAGTCGACTGCCTATGATCATTAGTCGCAAAATTCTAGACCACCAGTCGACTGCGTCTTCCACTAAGTCGACTACTGGTTTGTGTACTCCCAACAGACTTAATATCAGTCGACTGGTGATACTATACCAGAGCACAGAATATATTTTAGTCGACTGGTCCAACGTCAGTCGACTGATGATCATAGGCAGTCAACTGGTGATATAGAATTTGCGACGAAAATATTTTTTTGTCCCCAAATCTATGATGAAAATATTTTTTCATTGCCAAATCTGCGATAAAATATATTTTCATCACAATTCTAGAAAAAAAAAAGTAAAAAAACACTATGATATAACCAATTATCTCTACCTATTTTTATAAATTTTACAATCAAAACACATAAAATTATTCAATAAAATTTTAACATCCAACAATATCAAATATATCACATATCAAACTCTATAAATATCTATCATTCAAAATGAAATAATACTAAATCAATAATACATATAACAAAATATTCATTGTACATATTAAACTTATACATCCATATCGAATGTGACAAGTCAAATAATATTTGGATATAACAATTCAAACATCACCACCATCATCAAAAAAATCATCTTCATCGTCATTGGCATCAATAAGGAAGATCGAGGAGGTAGTTGACTTGAAGCAGAGGGTAATTGAAGATGTTGCATGATTAGCATTTGTTGTCTGTGAAATTATTTCATATGTTTATTTAAATACATGACTTCCTGATCCCTCTATCTTTGTAAAGTGCGGACATCTTCAAGTTCGTTATCTTTTTACACTAGTAACTCCTTCAAATGGCTAACCTCTTCGGTCAACTAATTTATTTCTGCTCTTACGTCGGTGAGGCTGAAGAAGATGTACCAGGGACTTTATAAGTTCAACTCAAAGAACCAAGTCCAACTATTCTTCCACCTTTCGATCCACCAGTCACTTCGAGCTATAGCTTCATACTTCCAACTAATGGCTCAAATTCGATAGCATCATCACTTACACCTGAATTTCTCTATACAAGTTCATCATATTTCTCCTGTATTTAAAGGAAAAAAGTTAAATTATATCCAATGAGTTTAAATTTTTGAAAATACAAACCTTCATTGTTTTAACTCTATCCTCACTCCATGTCTCTTTTCTTTCTTTTGAAATGTACGGGTGAAAGTGTTAATGAATAATGGCTCAGTTCCCATTTCATTGACATAAAAAAACATCGTTATAAATAATAAAATAGTACATATTAAATTTAAAAAAAATAGAATTTGAAAAAACTCACCAATTGATATCTATATTCATCGATATTAATTGAGCCTCTCACATATGTCGCAGATGAAGCGTCAGAATTATAAGCTTAATTTTTTTTATTTTGTTCACTCCTCCGTTTGCTATCCTCAGATCTCCAATGTTGAATAATTTTATTTCAATTCTCCTCGACTATGCAGTGTGCCTTTTTAGATCTAGTTTTCGCATGATTACATCGAAGCTCTACCCCAATGGTTATTCACTATTTTATTAATCTGGTAAATAACATGTACAGAATTTAAAAATCTATCATAAAATAAAAATAAACCATGTTAAATATTTATGAAAAATAATCTTATTAAAAACATATATAATTTAAAAATTGAATACTTACGAATCTCCGCGAGAGGATATCAACTCTCACGTATCTGTCCTCTCAAAGAATCGGGAAGATATATCAAGCGCGTCGCATCGATAACGAGTAAGATCTGAATCAAAAAGAAGATAAAGGTACATTACCTGCAAGGGAATCAAACTGTATTAATGCTGAAGTAGGTGAAGATTGTGATCTTCCATCAGTACTCTATCTATGATCGTCATATCAAAACTATCAATCATAATTATTAAAATAATAAAATAAAAAAATACATTTTCATTGGATGTATAACGAAGAATATGAAAAATTGACCATATTTAATTTGAAGTATTAAATCACTGAAATAATCTAAGAATACATCAAAAATTTTGGACGAGCCGACTAAAAAATATAAATGATCAAACTCATGTGTCGGAAGCTCAGAATATAAATTTTGGAAAATCCTACCATAAAAATAATTATGACACGAACAATAATTTAGGATATAAGAAATACATAATATAACATATATATATACTAACTCAAAATACGACGTTACTTCTAGATAGTTCAATAAAATATATGTGTGGGTTGCTTGTCATTCTTGATCAGTTAAGTATCTATGTGTACAAGATCCACTCGGTCAACTAAGGTAGTTAAAAATTGAGAATAAATCCAAATTTGGATCAACATGACCCTCGTCATTTCTTTCCGCTCTCCGCCTTTTGCATTGAACGTGAAGTTCAAAATAATATGATGCAAAAGTTATAATTTCATTCACAATATATGCATTAACAATAGAAGTCTCAACATGTGCTTTATTTTTCACTTTTTTTCTTCAAGTGATAGAGGAATCTAATAGTAATAAAACAAAATGTATTAGGAAATAACATATGTAAAAATTAGTCAATTTATAATGCACTAACAACGATCAAAGAAAATGAAAGTTCACCTTTCAAATGGATATATCCATAGAAATTAAACGGGACCTTCAATATTAGCCTCATATGGCAAGTGAACCAAAAGATGTTCCATAGAATAAAAAATGACGACAGAAATATTCTTTCTAAATTACACAAAATGATTGAAATGTCCCTCTCTGATGTCTCCATGTGTTAACAACTCAATATTGTCGAGCAAATATCACGAAGAAAAATGTTTAACTTCGTAATGACACCCATACAAAATTTGGTAATATTTTGTTAAAAGCAATAGGAAATAATCTTTCCATGAATATATGATAGTCATAACTTTTCAAACCAATCAATTTGTATTCTTTCAAATCGATGCTTCTTCCAAGATTAGAGACATAACCATCAGGAAATCTCAATGATTTCAACCATTCACAAATAACCCATTTCTAATCCTTATTCAATGTATAAACTGCTTTTGCTTTGGTCCCTGACTATTTTCATCAACATCAAGAGTTAGTCATTTACAAATGAGACGTATATCTTTTCTTTCAATCAGATTGTCTGTTATTTTTCCAGTAATATCCATCACTGTATTTATCATATTATCAAAAATATTCTTCTCAATTTGCATTACATCGAGATTATAATGAATCAAATGACTTTGCCAAAATGACAAATTCCAACATATACTCCGTTTACTCCATTTATGTGTACTTCCATACCCATATATTTTAACATTTGGGTCTTCAATAATAGATGGAAAGTTAAGCACTCTATGTCATATGTATTCATCGGTTAATCTCAATGGTGGAGGTATTCTTTTAATTTTATTCTTAGTGAATTCTTATTTATTCCTTCTGAATTTATGATTTGGTGGTAAAAATTGTCTATGATAATCAAAATAACTCACCTTCTTTCCATGTTTCTGTTAGGACCCTTGGAATGGCTAGAGGGGGGGGGGGTGATTAGCCTTTCTTGTTTCTACACAAAATGTTAGCGGAAGCAATACAAATATAAGCACAAACAAAAACAAGAAACAAAACTAACACCCGATGTAACGTGGTTCGGAGATGACGCTCCTACTCCACGGCAATCCGTAAGGTGGATTAGCCCTAATCAACCTTCACTAGAACCTCCTTTGGATGAACCAAGGTGGAGAAACCTTTCTTACAATGCTCTCCTCTTCTTTACAATGATGGATGATCAAGAACAAGAGAAGAGGAGGATTTGAATCACTAAAAACACTTGGAAGGCTTGGTGAGCACGAGAGTATAGTTAGGAGCAAGAGCACTAGCTTCACCAAGCTCCCCATGGCCCCTTTTTATAGAAGAGGGGCTATTTTTCCCGTTGGGCGTCGATCGGTCGGTGATGCATGCCATCGGTCATTGCGCTCCAACCACAAATGCGATCTCGCGGAGATTCGTAGCCGTAATTTCCAAGCGGCGGTGATCGGTCGGTGATCCCTCCATCGATCGGTGATGGGGTGATCGATCAGTGATCAAGCGGCGATCAGTGAGGCGCGTGCAATAGCGACATTTCCCTTGATCGGTCGGTGATGCACTTGGCGGTCGGTGATCGCGAATCGATCATTGCTCGACCAAAGCGGTCGGTGATGGTTAGTTTCATCGACTCGATCGAGCGCGCGACCGGTCTGATACATCGTATCGATCGTGATACTCATCAAGTATGAGGCAATTCATACTTGATTTTATACCCTAGACCTAGACTCAACCTTCTAGCTCCTCAATAAGCCTTGCGCCTTGAGGATCCCTCACGAGTCATGACTTGTTCATCCTTTGCGCTTTGCTTCCAAGAGCTTCCTTCGGTTCGTCATGTCTTGGGTTGCCAAATCTTGGACTTTACGCCACTTGAGACTACAAGCTTGGACTTATCTTTAAGACTTTACTTTGGACTTCCTTTGCCAAGGTTCACTTGGACTTTATCTTTGCCAAGACTACAAGCTTGGTCTTATGCCAAGTCCATCCCTTGGACTTTCTTTGCCAAGATCATACTTGGACTTCCTTTTACCAAGTCTTCATCCTTGGATTTTCCTGTCACTTAAACACATGCTTAATTAGATCACAAGATATTGCCTAACTTAGATGATTAGCCAAACATCAAAACATATAAATGCTTGGAGCATTGTTGCACCAACAATCTCCCCCTTTTTGATGTTTGACAATCATTTAAGTTAGGTCTTTAAAATACATGCATAATCATCTAACTTAAGCATTCCTTCTCCCCTTTGATAAGGTCTTTGATTGAAATTAAGCTCCCCCTTAATCCAAGATACGATGTAAATTACATTTGAAGCAAAGCATAATCTAAAGTTTAAAAGTTAAATCCTAACTTTGCACCAACAATGGTTTTGGGGATGAAAAGATAGAATTTATTGAAACTCCCCCTAAACCACTGTATTAAGCAGTCCTAAAACGCAATATTATCATACTAGAATGTTAGGACATAAAAATACACCAAATATCAGAAAATGGAGCTTATTATCAGAAAACCCAGTGTATCACTGATCGGTATTCAACCAACGATCGCTACACCTGAAATCGAAATTTCAGCCTTTTCAGCCTATTTTCATAAATGCGGTAGAAATTCCAGAAATCTCGAAAAATCACGAAATTTTACGTACGCATTTCTGAAATCATACTCTATTAAGGAAAAATAATTTGAAAAAATATATGTTTTCCAGATTTCAAGATTGATACAAATTTGGAAACTTACAAAAGTTCTAAAGAATTTTCAAACTTTGTATCACTTTTGTGATTCACTTGAAACCTGTTTTCCAAAATATAATGAACATAGTTTAAAATATATATGATTTGGAATTTCCAACCATGTTCTTAGAGCTATGTAATCATTACTTGAATACAAGCCTTCCCAATGGTTGGTCCATAAGGTATTTATGTCTCTAGGTGTGTCATTGGCTCATAATAATGCATCATAACAAGCATGATGAGCCAAGTATACCTTCCTATCATCTCACATGGTTCTAAGTGTCTCAATACAAAAATCAAGGTTTCTTAAGGCTTTTTGTGAGATGTATCAAGGTATAAAGATAACATGTAAACATGGGATCATGTAAATCTAGAATTTTACTCTACAAAGCACATACCAAGCTCTCTCCTTAAAGATGAAAATTCATTTTCGGGAAGAGCTTTGGTGAAGATATCGGCAAGGTTGGACTTATATTCTACATAATTAAGTTCAATGTCCCCTCTTGCCACATGATCTCTTATGAAGTGATGTTTCACTTCAATGTGCTTGGTCCTAGAGTGATGTACCGGATTTTTGGTTAAGTTGATAGTACTTACATTATCACAATAAACTTTAATGTTAGAGTAGTGTAGCTCATAGTCCACAAGAGTATGCCTCATCCAAAGTAATTGAGCTACACAACCACCCATAGCCACATATTCGGCTTCGGTGGTTGATAAAGCAACACAATGTTGCTTCCTACTACTCCAACTAACTAGGGAGGACCCAAGAAATTGGCATCCACCACTAGTACTCTTCCTATCCAATTTGCACCCGGCATAATCGGAATCGGTATAACCAAGCAATTCAAATGACTTAGTCCTAGGATACCAAAGTCCTACATTTAGGGTGCCTTTAATATATCTTAATATTCTTTTGACGGCTACCAAATGTGATTCTTTGGCACAAAATTGGTATCTTGCACACATACCTACCACAAATAAAATGTCGGGTCTACTAGCGGTTAAGTATAGTAAGCTACCAATCATACTCCTATACAATTTAAGATCAATTGATTTACCTTCATGATCACTATCTATTCTAGTGCTAGTGGTCATAGGAGTGGTTACAATTTTGGCATTTTCCAAACCAAATTTCTTGATCATTTCATTTGCATATTTGGTTTGATAAATATGAATACCCTCATTGGTTTGTTTGACTTGTAAACCTAGGAAAAAGGTAAGCTCTCCAACCAAACTCATTTCAAATTCATTTTCCATATTTTTTTATAAAGTCTTGAAGAAGATCATCATTTGTTGACCCAAAGATGATATCATCAACATATACTTGAGCTATGAATATATCTTTTAACGTTGACTTTATAAACAAAGTTTGATCTACTTGGTCTCTTCTAAAATCCTTAGAAATTAAGAAGGATGACAATCTTTCATACCATGCCCGGGGAGCTTGTTTTAACCCATATAATGCTTTCCTAAGCTTACATACATGATTTGGATAATCTATGTTCTCAAATCCGGGTGGTTGCTCTACATATACTTCCTCCTTAATAAAACCATTTAAGAATGCCAATTTAACATCCATTTGGTAAAGTTTAAATCCCATGAAGGAAGCATACCCTAAGAGTATCCTAATAGATTCTAACCTTGCAACTGGGGCATAAGTTTCATCATAGTCAAGCCCCTCAACTTGATTGAATCCCCTAGCAACCAACCTAGCCTTATTTCTAGTGATATTTCCTTGATCATCTAGCTTATTCCTAAAGACCCATCTTGTAGTAATTATGGTGCTATCATTGGGTCTAGGCACTAATTCCCACACTTGCCTTCTCTCAAATTGAGCCAATTCATCTTGCATTGTCAAAATCCAATCCGGATCATGTAATGCATCATTGATCGACTTGGGCTCAATTTGTGAGATAAGAGCCACTTGACTAGTAGGAGGTCTATGAAATGACCTAGTTCTTACTCCTTGAGATAGATCTCCTACTACTTGGTCAAGTGGATGATCTTGATGAATTCTTAGGTTTCTAGAAGGGGTTTCAATTTGATTATTGCTATCTTCCATCCTTCTTTCATCATCGGAGTCTCCTCTTCCTCCCCCTTGATCATTACCCCTAATGGTCAAATTTTGAAGTTTTTGGGTAATGTCTTGATTATTGTCATTAATATCCTTATCAATGGAGGACTTTCTAGGGTAAGTACTAGTAGTTTCATCAAATTGAACATTGGAAGACTCCTCAATCCCTTTGGTTCTCTTATTGTAAACTCTATACCCTCTACTTGTGGATGAGTATCCAACTAGGATCCCCTCATCCGCTTTTGATTCAAATTTTCCTAAGTTATCTTTGGTGTTTAGAATATAAACTTTACATCCAAAAACTTTGAAATAATGAATTGTGGGTATAGTCTCATTCCATAATTCAAATGGTATTTTTCCTAAAAACCTATGGATTTGAACCCTATTTTGGATATAGCAAGCGGTATTAACCGCTTCCGCCCACAAGTAACTAGGTAGAGAATATGCATTAAGCATAGTTCTAGCCGCCTCTTGTAGGGCACGATTTCTCCTTTCCACCACCCCATTTTGTTGGGATGTTCTAGGACAAGAGAACTCATGCTTGTACCCTTGCTCTAAACAAAATTGTGAAAATTTTAGATTTTCAAATTCACCACCATGATCACTACGGATCCGGTTGATTTTGAGACTCTTTTCATTTTCAACCCTTTTACTAAATCCTATGATTATTTCTAAGGTATCATCCTTATGTTTCATAAAATAGACCCAAGTATACCTAGAAAAATCATCTACTATAACCAAACAATATTTATTACCATTTAAAGATGGAGTACTATGGCAATCAAATAAGTCAAGATGCAATAATTCTAATGGTAAAGAAGTATTGGTTAGGGTTTTACCTTTGTGTGATGCCTTTGTTTGTTTTCCTTCTTGGCATGCATTACACAATTTGTTCTTGACATACTTGATCTTTGGTAGCCCTTTGACCAACTCCATCTTGGCTACCTTGGCTATGTTTTTCATGTTGATATGCCCCAATCTTCTATGTCATAGCCAACTTTCCTCTTCTTTTGCAACAAAACACTTAGTAGAAATGTTAGAAGCATATGAAAGATCAACATAATAGATATTTGATTTCCTATATCCAACTAACATGCAGTCATTTAATTCCTTGTGTCTAATCATGCATTTAGAGGATTCAAAAGAGACATGATAGTTTGCATCACAAAGTTGACTAACACTTAATAAATTAAATTTCATATTTTCAACTAGCAAGACTTTGTGAATAACAATTTTGGGGGATACCTCAATTGTTCCTCTACCTAATATCTTGAGTTTTCCACTATTCCCAAAAGACACCGCTCCCTTCTTCACATATTTAATTGTGGAGAACTTGCTCATATCCCCGGTCATATGTGTTGAGCAACCGCTATCCACAATTCACATACCTCTCCTACCTAAATCACATGAAAAACACAAGCTTTTGGTACCCAAACATTTGGACCGGTAACATTAAGTAAAAACTTCTTAGGTACCCAAGCTTTCTTAACCTTACCCTTAATAGTTGCTTTCCTATTTATTAATGAAATGTAAGCAACTTCTTTTTCTTTTGGCTTATAACCTAAACCGGCCTTGTTATAAACCGCTCTTTGTCTACTAAGAATCATATCAAGACACTTTGAGCCATATGAAAATTTTTCTAAACATGCTTTTAATTCACTAACCTCATCCTTAAGTTTGTCATTTTCTTCCTTAAGCATGCAAGAATCAACATGTGAAGGTTTTTCATTTTTAATAGCCTTTAGTTCTACCTTCATGCTCTTAACCTTAGATTTTGACTTATCTAGAGCTTCTTTAAGATACGCAATTGATTTATAGAGAAGCATAACCTTGGGAGAATTCATTACCTCATCGTCACTAGATGACGATTCATCACTTGAAGAATCTTCTTGACTTGATGTGCCGAAATCATCTTCTAATGCCATGAGTGCCACATGGCGTGTGATATGGCAAAGCTCATCATCGGATGAAGAGTCTTCAACACTTGGTGTGTCCCATGTGGTTTTAGCCACCATGGCCTCCTTCTTCTTTTCCTTCTTGTCCTTCTTTTTCTTTTCCTTTTCTTCCTTCTTCTTTAGCTCCGGGCAATTCGGCTTTATATGCCCCTTCTTGTTGCAAGCATGGCAAATCACATTATTGCTAAAACTTGAATTACCATTAAATTTACCTTTTGAGGAATGAGACCCCTTCCTTGCTTCTCTATTCTTGAACTCTCTTGACTTTCTATAAAGCTTCTTGACGAAATTTGTCATTTCACTAGATGAATCCCCATCGCTACTTGACTCATCCTCCGACTCGGATGATGATGAAGCTTCTTTTCTTTCCTTCTTCTTCTTTTCTTTCTTGTCCTTCTTTTCAACAAATAGAGCTAACCCCTTTTCCTTAGAGGACATGTTAGTTTGCTCATGTAATTCAAACTCACAAAATAATTCATCAATTTTAATTTGAGATAAATCCCTAGTTACCTTAATGGCATCAACTATAGAGGTCCATAAAGAATTTCTAGGAAATGCTTGTAAGATACACCTTACCAAATTCCGGTTGTCGACTCGCTCACCTATGATATGGAGTCCGTTCACAATTTCCTTGAACCTTCCATGCATTTGACTTACGGTTTCATGCATCTTCATTTGGAAGGCTTGAAGTTGTCCAATTAATAGGTCATTCTTGGCCTTCTTTGACTCCTTGGAACCTTCATTTAGCTCAATGAGCTTTTCCCATAGCTCCTTGGCGGATTCAAAAGGCCCCACCTTGTTAAGTTGCTCCATTGTGATGCCACATTGGATGGTGAGGACAGCCTTTGCATTTGATTCAAATTTCTTGTTTATTTCTCTTGTCCAATCCTTGCTTGGAATAGGGTGTCCATGTTCATCCACCGGTTCCTCGAAGCCATCTACAATACTATGCCAAATTTCAATATTACTCATAAGATAGTACTTCATCCTACCTTTCCAATACGCAAAGTGACTCCCATCGAAGAGCGGTGACTTGGCGATGCTATATCCCTCTTGAAGAGCCATTGATGTCTTGGTTGATGGTGAGATCTTCCAAGCTATCCGCTCGATACCACTTGTTAGGACCCTTGGAATGGCTAGAGGGGGGGTGATTAGCCTTTCTTGTTTCTACACAAAATGTTAGCGGAAGCAATACAAATATAAGCACAAACAAAAATAAGAAACAAAACTAACACCCGATGTAACGTGGTTCGGAGATGACGCTCCTACTCCACGGCAATCCGTAAGGTGGATTAGCCCTAATCAACCTTCACTAGAACCTCCTTTGGATGAACCAAGGTGGAGAAACCTTTCTTACAATGCTCTCCTCTTCTTTACAATGATGGATGATCAAGAACAAGAGAAGAGGAGGATTTGAATCACTAAAAACACTTGGAAGGCTTGGTGAGCACGAGAGTATAGTTAGGAGCAAGAGCACTAGCTTCACCAAGCTCCCCATGGCCCCTTTTTATAGAAGAGGGGTCGTTTTTCCTGCCTGATGCACGATCGATGCATCACGATCGCCGCCAAGGCTAACGACAAACGCGATCTCCACGGAGATTCGTAGCCGCAATTTCCAACGGCGGTGATCACCGATCCGATCCTCCATCGATCGATGATGAGGTGATCGATCAGTGATCAAGGCGCAGTGAGTGACGCGTGCATGTGGCGACATTTCCCTTGATCGATCGATGATGCACTTGGCCGATCGATCGCAGAATCGATCGCTTGCAAGGCAAAGCGGTCGTCGATGGTCGTGGTTTCATTCGACTCACCGAACGCCGACGGTCCGATCGATACATCGTGTCGGTCGATACTCATCGGCATGAGCAATTCATACTTGATTTTATACCCTAGACCTAGACTCAACCTTCTAGCTCCTCAATAAGCCTTGCGCCTTCAGGATCCCTCCGAGTTCGCGACTTGTTCATCCTTTGCGCTTTGCTTCCAAGAGCTTCCTTCGGTTTCGTCATGTCTTGGGTTGCCAAATGCTTGGACTTTACGCCGCCAAGACTACAAGCTTGGACTTATGCTGCCAAGACTTTACTTTGGACTTCCTTTGCCAAGGTTCACTTGGACTTTATGCTGCCAAGACTACAAGCTTGGTCTTATGCCGCCAAGTCCATCCCTTGGACTTTCTTTGCCAAGATCATACTTGGACTTCCTTTTACCAAGTCTTCATCCTTGGATTTTCCTGTCACTTAAACACATGCTTAATTAGATCACAAGATATTGCCTAACTTAGATGATTAGCCAAACATCAAAACATATAAATGCTTGGAGCATTGTTGCACCAACAATCTCCCCCTTTTTGATGTTTGACAATCATTTAAGTTAGGTCTTTAAAGATACATGCATAATCATCTAACTTAAGCATTCCTTCTCCCCCTTTGACATACATCAAAAAGAGAAGGATGAGAGAATTAAGAGTGTTGGATCTTGGACTAAGGTCTTTGATTGAAATTAAGCTCCCCCTTAATCCAAGATACGATGTAAATTACATTTGAAGCAAAGCATAATCTAAAGTTTAAAAGTTAAATCCTAATTTGCACCAACAATGGTTTTGGGGATGAAAAGATAGAATTTATTGAAACTCCCCCTAAACCACTGTATTAAGCAGTCCTAAAACGCAATATTATCATACTAGAATGTTAGGACATAAAAATACACCAAATATCAGAAAATGGAGCTTATTATCAGGGTATTCTGAACGATCATTGCTACTCAAATCGAAATTTCAGCCTTTTCAGCCTATTTTCAGAAATACGGTAGAAATTCCAGAAATCTCAAAAAATCACGAAATTTTGCGTACGCATTTCTGAAATCATACTCTATTAAGGAAAAATAATTTGAAAAAATATATATTTTCCAGATTTCAAGATTGATACAAATTTGGAAACTTACAAAAGTTCTAAAGAATTTTCAAACTTTGTATCACTTTTGTGATTCACTTGAAACCTGTTTTCCAAAATATAATGAACATAGTTTAAAATATATATGATTTGGAATTTCCAACCATGTTCTTAGAGCTATGTAATCATTACTTGAATACAAGCCTTCCCAATGGTTGGTCCATAAGGTATTTATGTCTCTAGGTGTGTCATTGGCTCATAATAATGCATCATAACAAGCATGATGAGCCAAGTATACCTTCCTATCATCTCACATGGTTCTAAGTGTCTCAATACAAAAATCAAGGTTTCTTAAGGCTTTTTGTGAGATGTATCAAGGTATAAAGATAACATGTAAACATGGGATCATGTAAATCTAGAATTTTACTCTACAAAGCACATACCAAGCTCTCTCCTTAAAGATGAAAATTCATTTTCGGGAAGAGCTTTGGTGAAGATATCGGCAAGGTTGGACTTATATTCTACATAATTAAGTTCAATGTCCCCTCTTGCCACATGATCTCTTATGAAGTGATGTTTCACTTCAATGTGCTTGGTCCTAGAGTGATGTACCGGATTTTTGGTTAAGTTGATAGTACTTACATTATCACAATAAACTTTAATGTTAGAGTAGTGTAGCTCATAGTCCACAAGAGTATGCCTCATCCAAAGTAATTGAGCTACACAACCACCCATAGCCACATATTCGCCGGTGGTTGATAAAGCAACACAATGTTGCTTCCTACTACTCCAACTAACTAGGAGGACCCAAGAAATTGGCATCCACCACTAGTACTCTTCCTATCCAATTTGCGATAATCGGAATCGGTATAACCAAGCAATTCAAATGACTTAGTCCTAGGATACCAAAGTCCTACATTTAGGTGCCTTTAATATATCTTAATATTCTTTTGACGGCTACCAAATGTGATTCTTTGGCACAAGATTGGTATCTTGCACACATACCTACCGCAAATAAAATGTCGGGTCTACTAGCGGTTAAGTATAGTAAGCTACCAATCATACTCCTATACAATTTAAGATCAATTGATTTACCTTCATGATCACTATCTATTCTAGTGCTAGTGGTCATAGGAGTGGTTACAATTTTGGCATTTTCCAAACCAAATTTCTTGATCATTTCATTTGCATATTTGGTTTGATAAATATGAATACCCTCATTGGTTTGTTTGACTTGTAAACCTAGGAAAAAGGTAAGCTCTCCAACCAAACTCATTTCAAATTCATTTTCCATATTTTTTATAAAGTCTTGAAGAAGATCATCATTTGTTGACCCAAAGATGATATCATCAACATATACTTGAGCTATGAATATATCTTTTAACGTTGACTTTATAAACAAAGTTTGATCTACTTGGCCTCTTCTAAAATCCTTAGAAATTAAGAAGGATGACAATCTTTCATACCATGCCCGGGGAGCTTGTTTTAACCCATATAATGCTTTCCTAAGCTTACATACATGATTTGGATAATCTATGTTCTCAACCGGTGGTTGCTCTACATATACTTCCTCCTTAATAAAACCATTTAAGAATGCCGATTTAACATCCATTTGGTA
Source organism: Wurfbainia villosa (assembly GCA_025175895.1). NCBI lineage: Eukaryota > Viridiplantae > Streptophyta > Magnoliopsida > Zingiberales > Zingiberaceae > Wurfbainia > Wurfbainia villosa. The sequence goes on from CM046005.1 coordinate 8,286,004, forward strand.
AAGTTTAAATCCCATGAAGGAAGCATACCCTAAGAGTATCCTAATAGATTCTAACCTTGCAACCGGGGCATAAGTTTCATCATAGTCAAGCCCCTCAACTTGATTGAATCCCCTAGCAACCAACCTAGCCTTATTTCTAGTGATATTTCCTTGATCATCTAGCTTATTCCTAAAGACCCATCTTGTAGTAATTATGGTGCTATCATTGGGTCTAGGCACTAATTCCCACACTTGACTTCTCTCAAATTGAGCCAATTCATCTTGCATTGCCAAAATCCAATCCGGATCATGTAATGCATCATTGATCGACTTGGGCTCAATTTGTGAGATAAGAGCCACTTGACTAGTAGGAGGTCTATGAAATGACCTAGTTCTTACTCCTTGAGATAGATCTCCTACTACTTGGTCAAGTGGATGATCTTGATGAATTCTTAGGTTTCTAGAAGGGGTTTCAATTTGATTATTGCTATCTTCCATCCTTCTTTCATCATCGGAGTCTCCTCTTCCTCCCCCTTGATCATTACCCCTAATGGTCAAATTTTGAAGTTTTTGGGTAATGTCTTGATTATTGTCATTAATATCCTTATCAATGGAGGACTTTCTAGGGTAAGTACTAGTAGTTTCATCAAATTGAACATTGGAAGACTCCTCAATCCCTTTGGTTCTCTTATTGTAAACTCTATACCCTCTACTTGTGGATGAGTATCCAACTAGGATCCCCTCATCCGCTTTTGATTCAAATTTTCCTAAGTTATCTTTGGTGTTTAGAATATAAACTTTACATCCAAAAACTTTGAAATAATGAATTGTGGGTATAGTCTCATTCCATAATTCAAATGGTATTTTTCCTAAAAACCTATGGATTTGAACCCTATTTTGGATATAGCAAGCGGTATTAACCGCTTCCGCCCACAAGTAACTAGGTAGAGAATATGCATTAAGCATAGTTCTAGCCGCCTCTTGTAGGGCACGATTTCTCCTTTCCACCACCCCATTTTGTTGGGGTGTTCTAGGACAAGAGAACTCATGCTTGTACTTTGCTCTAAACAAAATTGTGAAAATTTTAGATTTTCAAATTCACCACCATGATCACTACGGATCCGGTTGATTTTGAGACTCTTTTCATTTTCAATCCTTTTACTAAATCCTATGATTATTTCTAAGGTATCATCCTTATGTTTCATAAAATAGACCCAAGTATACCTAGAAAAATCATCTACTATAACCAAACAATATTTATTACCATTTAAAGATGGAGTACTATGGCAATCAAATAAGTCAAGATGCAATAATTCTAATGGTAAAGAAGTATTGGTTAGGGTTTTACCTTTGTGTGATGCCTTTGTTTGTTTTCCTTCTTGGCATGCATTACACAATTTGTTCTTGACATACTTGATCTTTGGTAGCCCTTTGACCAACTCCATCTTGGCTACCTTGGCTATGTTTTTCATGTTGATATGCCCCAATCTTCTATGTCATAGCCAACTTTCCTCTTCTTTTGCAACAAAACACTTAGTAGAAATGTTAGAAGCATATGAAAGATCAACATAATAGATATTTGATTTCCTATATCCAACTAACATGCAATCATTTAATTCCTTGTGTCTAATCATGCATTTAGAGGATTCAAAAGAGACATGATAGTTTGCATCACAAAGTTGACTAACACTTAATAAATTAAATTTCATATTTTCAACTAGCAAGACTTTGTGAATAACAATTTTGGGAGATACCTCAATTGTTCCTCTACCTAATATCTTGAGTTTTCCACTATTCCCAAAAGACACCGCTCCCTTCTTCACATATTTAATTGTGGAGAACTTGCTCATATCCCCGGTCATATGTGTTGAGCAACCGCTATCCACAATTCACATACCTCGCTCTCCTACCTAAATCACATGAAAAACACAAGCTTTTGGTACCCAAACATTTGGACCGGTAACATTAAGTAAAAACTTCTTAGGTACCCAAGCTTTCTTAACCTTACCCTTAATAGTTGCTTTCCTATTTATTAATGAAATGTAAGCAACTTCTTTTTCTTTTGGCTTATAACCTAAACCGGCCTTGTTATAAACCGCTCTTTGTCTACTAAGAATCATATCAAGATACTTTGAGCCATATGAAAATTTTTCTAAACATGCTTTTAATTCACTAACCTCATCCTTAAGTTTGTCATTTTCTTCCTTAAGCATGCAAGAATCAACATGTGAAGGTTTTTCATTTTTAATAGCCTTTAGTTCTACCTTCATGCTCTTAACCTTAGATTTTGACTTATCTAGAGCTTCTTTAAGATACGCAATTGATTTATAGAGAAGCATAACCTTGGGAGAATTCATTACCTCATCGTCACTAGATGACGATTCATCACTTGAAGAATCTTCTTGACTTGATGTGCCGAAATCATCTTCTAATGCCATGAGTGTCACATGGCGTGTGATATGGCAAAGCTCATCATCGGATGAAGAGTCTTCAACACTTGGTGTGTCCCATGTGGTTTTAGCCACCATGGCCTCCTTCTTCTTCTTTTCCTTCTTGTCCTTCTTTTTCTTTTCCTTTTCTTCCTTCTTCTTTAGCTCCGGGCAATTCGGCTTTATATGCCCCTTCTTGTTGCAAGCATGGCAAATCACATTATTGCTAAAACTTGAATTACCATTAAATTTACCTTTTGAGGAATGAGACCCCTTCCTTGCTTCTCTATTCTTGAACTCTCTTGACTTTCTATAAAGCTTCTTGACGAAATTTGTCATTTCACTAGATGAATCCCCATCGCTACTTGACTCATCCTCCGACTCGGATGATGATGAAACTTCTTTTCTTTCCTTCTTCTTCTTTTCTTTCTTGTCCTTCTTTTCAACAAATAGAGCTAACCCCTTTTCCTTAGAGGACATGTTAGTTTGCTCATGTAATTCAAACTCACAAAATAATTCATCAATTTTAATTTGAGATAAATCCCTAGTTACCTTAATGGCATCAACTATAGAGGTCCATAAAGAATTTCTAGGAAATGCTTGTAAGATACACCTTACCAAATCTCGGTTGTCGACTCGCTCACCTATGATATGGAGTCCGTTCACAATTTCCTTGAACCTTCCATGCATTTGACTTACGGTTTCATGCATCTTCATTTGGAAGGCTTGAAGTTGTCCAATTAATAGGTCATTCTTGGCCCTCTTTGACTCCTTGGAACCTTCATTTAGCTCAATGAGCTTTTCCCATAGCTCCTTGGCGGATTCAAAAGGCCCCACCTTGTTAAGTTGCTCCATTGTGATGCCGCATTGGATGGTGAGGACGGCCTTTGCATTTGATTCAAATTTCTTGTTTATTTCTCTTGTCCAATCCTTGCTTGGAATAGGGTGTCCATGTTCATCCACCGGTTCCTCGAAGCCATCTACAACACTATGCCAAATTTCAATATTACTCATAAGATAGTACTTCATCCTACCTTTCCAATACGCAAAGTGACTCCCATCGAAGAGCGGTGACTTGGCGATGCTATATCCCTCTTGAAGAGCCATTGATGTCTTGGTTGATGGTGAGATCTTCCAAGCTATCCGGGCTCTGATACCACTTGTTAGGACCCTTGGAATGGCTAGAGGGGGGGTGATTAGCCTTTCTTGTTTCTACACAAAATGTTAGCGGAAGCAATACAAATATAAGCACAAACAAAAACAAGAAACAAAACTAACACCCGATGTAACGTGGTTCGGAGATGACGCTCCTACTCCACGGCAATCCGTAAGGTGGATTAGCCCTAATCAACCTTCACTAGAACCTCCTTTGGATGAACCAAGGTGGAGAAACCTTTCTTACAATGCTCTCCTCTTCTTTACAATGATGGATGATCAAGAACAAGAGAAGAGGAGGATTTGAATCACTAAAAACACTTGGAAGGCTTGGTGAGCACGAGAGTATAGTTAGGAGCAAGAGCACTAGCTTCACCAAGCTCCCCATGGCCCCTTTTTATAGAAGAGGGGCTATTTTTCCCGTTGGGCGATCACGATCGATGCATGCCATCTCATCCGCCGGCTAACGACCAAACGCGATCTCCACGGAGATTCGTAGCCGCAATTTCCAACGGCCAGGTGATCACCGATCGATCCTCCATCCCGATCGATGGGGTGATCAGTCGACTGAGCAAGGCAGCAGTCGCGTGAGACTGCATTCGGTGGCGACATTTCCCTTGATCAGTCGATGATGGCGCCGATCGATCGCGAAATCCGCCGATCGCTCGACCAAGGCGATCGTGATGGTCGTGGTTTCATCGGCTCGACTACGAACGCGACGGTCCGATCGATACATCGTATCAGTCGACTGATACTCATCAAGTATGAGCAATTCATACTTGATTTTATACCCTAGACCTAGACTCAACCTTCTAGCTCCTCAATAAGCCTTGCGCCTTCAGGATCCCTCCGAGTCCGCGACTTGTTCATCCTTTGCGCTTTGCTTCCAAGAGCTTCCTTCGGTTTCGTCATGTCTTGGGTTGCCAAATGCTTGGACTTTACGCCGCCAAGACTACAAGCTTGGACTTATGCTGCCAAGACTTTACTTTGGACTTCCTTTGCCAAGGTTCACTTGGACTTTATGCTGCAAAGACTACAAGCTTGGTCTTATGCCGCCAAGTCCATCCCTTGGACTTTCTTTGCCAAGATCATACTTGGACTTCCTTTTACCAAGTCTTCATCCTTGGATTTTCCTGTCACTTAAACACATGCTTAATTAGATCACAAGATATTGCCTAACTTAGATGATTAGCCAAACATCAAAACATATAAATGCTTGGAGCATTGTTGCACCAACAGTTTCAATCTGAATGACTTTGATCTCTCCATACATATTGGACATCATAAAATCTCAGTGATACTCCATCCTGATAACATACCATAAGCCAAAAAATCATTTACGGTCTAAAAAAGCACAACTTTTATTATAAACATCTGATTAGTATGAACATCATATGTAGAAACACTCTCATTCCATAGTTGTTTGAGCTCCACAATCAGTGGTTGCATATAAACATCTATTAACTTCTTTGGATTTTGTGGGTCAGGAACAATTAATATTAAAAATATATATGGTATTTTCATACACATACAGGGTGGAAGATTATACTGAGTTAACTGTTGGGATGTATACTGAAAGCCTAGCCTTTGTATGAGCATCTTCATTTTGAAATAAGAATCACATGATCATTGTTTGCATTTTATATTTATGTAAATTGTCTGATACTTTATATTATAGATAACATGGTGTGTGGTATCGCACAGAAGATCATGTTATCAGTTCCTTATAGAGTATAAGTAGAGGCTCACAACCAAGATGATTTTAGAGAAACCATTAGCTTGGTTGAAGTGTAATTTGGTATTGGGTTATCTTGACCATAGAATTACACTAGTACACTTTGTGTGTATTGAGCAAGACCGATTCAGAGGTGATTCAATTTATACTGACTATATAATTGAATCAGATCTTAGATATTATGGTGTACATGCTCTTAATCCCGATATAATAACGGGCACATGTACTTATTATTTATTACTTTGATTTATCAATGGGCGAGATTTATGTGTTAAATCGATAGACCTGATAAGTTGGAAAATAATATTATTTACATAGTATGTCGTTGATTATAGGAGGAAACCGTATCCTATATACTAGGATGATGATGTCCCCTTGAGGAGCTCATAAAGTTCATCTTGTAAATCCTACAAGTGGACTTGGTCCAACATGATGATAAGGATAAGTGGTACTACTCATGGAGTTAGATATTAATTAATTAAATTGTCAGTAATTTAATTAATTAATGGACATTCGATATCTTAAATACGAGAAGATATTTTGTACAAATAATATGTGGAGCTCATATTTAATTATGGGGGTTGGTGAGGTAGATCAATGATGATCCTCTAGTGAAATGGATCGAGTTATATGTGGTTCGGATCCATTGGGTGACCAAGATCCAACTCCTCCTCATGGTCTCTATTGTAGCCTATTATAAATACCTCATGAAGCCTAGACCTAAGGCATGATTGTTGGTTGGCGTTGGAGAGGCTTGGGCGGCAAGGGAGAAAGGGTGTGCTAGGGTTTTGCATCACTTTGGTCGGCGGCAACAAGGGCTAGGGTTTCTCCTCCTTCCTCCTTGGTCGGCGCCTCCTTTCCCTTTCCTATAGCTGGCGGCGCCTCTTCTCCCTTTCCAAGGGTCGGCGCCACCTTCTCCCTCTCCTAGGGTCGGCGGCAACACAAGGAGGAAGGCTCTCTTCCTCAATCTCCTATCTTATCCTAGGGCCGACGGACACCACCTCTTGGAGTCTTGGTGGTCGACACAAGCAAGGAGAAGAGGAGGTTTTGTGTTCGGCATGAGATAGGAGAAGAAGGGAGGATTTTCTTCCCTTTTTCAGAGCGAGCAAGGAAGGGAAGATACGTGGTATAGGAGGCTTCGATTCTTGGAAGATCGTCGCCCACACGACGTCCAAGAAGAGGATAGGAATACAATAGAAGATCAAGAGGTAAAACAAGAGGTATAATCTTGTTTAATTTTGATTCTTGTTCTTTTGTATTTTGTATGTTATTGATTGACATGGACCCCGATGATAAACACAAAAATCGGTGATCTGTTCATCATCTATTCCATGGCTAATCGAGGAAAAGGATTAGGTTGCTTGAACAACAAATTTGTTCAAGCGACCACTCAAATCGAATAGCACGATGATGAATCGATTTCTTGGGTAATCCATCTCCGTTCGGATTAGTTTTAATTAATGAAATTTTAATCCGGAGACGTGAGACAGGATTGCCATGCACAAGCGACCGAAGCGAAGAAGCGAAACGTGACTTTCCCTTCAAGTGGTATCAGATCCACGGTTTTCGATTTTGTGTGTTTTGGATTCGGTTACTTTCACGCATTTATCATATATTGTTTATGCCGGATAATAGTAGGATGTGCGTAGGCTAACTTATTGCTTGCAGGCATAAGATCCAACTATTATGGCTATGTGGATGTATGTGATTGTGTATGTGTGATTGTAATTAATTGTTTGAATCCTCGGGGTTGACGAGGCTAATTAGTATTTAATTTCTGTAATTAAATACGGCATTGTTTATTCGCTCATTTTAATTTACTTTCGATCTAGATATGTTGTACACTTCTTCGTGGAGTATAGGATCGATAGATGTAAATTAAAATAGTTTATCTCGGCTCGGATCCCCTTGTGGCTTGCGCATGGTAAAGGGAGGAGCAGACGAGGTGACGACACGACGGGAAGCATATTGGAAAACAAAAGTCATAATAGTTGGAAAAAAATTCATATTTATTGCTTATTATTTGATATGCATGTTGTGTGTGTTTGAAAATTCCTCAATTTTAAATTACTAAGTGGGAGAGGGATATTTTTTAATTCCCGGGCCTCCATTACAATTTGACATGTGATGCGAACAAACTTGCGCGTTGGCTCTGAGTGTCTTCCTCTATATCGGATGAGTTTGTTTTGCGGATCACTAGGTCAAATATGGTTATAGGAAATTATTTAGGAGCGTGTGTACTTCCCCATTAGAAGGCACATAATCCGAGGTAATTGCCTTAGTATCGGGTAATGGTAAACACTTAGATGCAAATAAAAGTATCCTCTCCATCGGAGTCACTGCTTTTATTTGTAGGGCCAAAGAGGAACCAACTATTAATTTTATTTGTCAAAAAGTAAGGTTGATAGGACAATAAAATTAATAGGTAAAACCTCCTCTTACAAATGTATAATTCGTATACGTCCACACTATCGTGGCATACTGTGATTCTGAAAGAAAATAAACTTACTGGACCTAACTATGTTGATTGGAAACGGAATCTAGACATTATCTTGACTGTTGAGGAGTACAAATATATACTCTTCTAAGAATGTCCTCCTAAGCCTACAGATGATTCTAGTGAAAAGGAGAAAGAGAGTTATAGGAAGTGGATCAAGGAAGATGAGATGGCGCGGTGTTACATTTTGGCTTCTATGTCAAATGTATTGCAACATCAGCATCAGGCCATGACTACTACCTATGACATGGTGCTCAATCTCAAGGAACTTTTCGGACACCAGAATCGGAGTGCTAAGCAGGAAGCTATGAAGAACTTGATGACGACCACCATGATTGAGGGAACACCCATGAGGGATCATGTTCTCAAGATGATGACTCATTTGAATGAGCTAGAAGTCCTTAGAGCGGAGATCGATGGGAAAACCCAGGTCGATATCATTCTCCAATCTCTACCTAGAAGTTTTGAGCAGTTTTGCCAGAACTACAACATGAATAAGAGGTTGTATTCGTTGGCGGAGCTTCTAACATAACTCCAAGCGGAAGAGGGGCTTTTTCGTCAGAGTGCTCAGGCTATGGTTGCTCAAAAGGTTTCTACTTCTAAGTCGAAAGACAAGAAGAAGAAGAAACAAGGTGTAGCAAAGATGGGGGCAGGATTTCAGGCAGGAGTGAAGAAGCCGAAAGACAAGTGCTCCACTTGCAAGTAGACTAGACATTGGAAGGCGGACTGCCCTAACCGAAAACAGAACAAAGGTATATCTTTTAGTTTAGTCGTTGAAATATATTTAGCGGTGTTATCTACCGGTACCTGGTGTATAGATACGGGAGTCACTGATCATATTTGCAATTCTTTGCAGGGGTTCTAGGAAACCAGAAGACTAGCTGAGGGAGAGATTACCGTCTACATGGGCAATGCTACGAAAGTGGCGGCTATTGCAATGAGAGATATTTATTCATCTTTTGATAGAAATAAAATTTTGGTTCTGAAAAATTGTCTTTATGTACCTACATTTAGAAAGAATTTGATTTCAGTTTCTAAATTATTTATGGATGGGTATTCTATTTTTTTTAATGACAGAGTTGTTATAAAAAGGAATAGGGAGATTATCTGTTCTGATTCGTTGGTAGGAAATTTATACACTCTTGAACCAAAAACTCCCACGATGCAAATAAAAATAAATAACTCATCTTCTAAATCTAATAAGAGAAAGGAACCTTCTAAAATGAACCAAACATATCTTTGGCATCTAAGGTTAGATCATATTAACCTGAGTAGAATTCAAAGATTGATAGTTGATGGACCTTTGGGTTCATTGGTGGTGGAAGATTTCCCAACCTGCAAATCTTGCTTGGAAGGTAAAATGACCAAGAGACCTTTTAAGGCCAAGGGGTATAGAGTCAAAGATGTGTTGGAATTAGTTCATTCTGATTTGTGTGGTCCTATGTCTATCCAAGCTAGAGGTGGTTTTGAATATTTCATCTCTTTTATAGACGATTATTCAAGATATAGATACATTTACTTGATGCGCCGCAAGTTTGAATGCTTTGACAGGTTCAAAGAATTCAAGGTTGATGTGGAGAAACGTCAAGGTAAGTATCAAGACACTACGATCTGATCATGGTGGTGAATATCTCTTGAAAGAGTTTAGGAGTTACTTATCAGAGGTTGTGATTCAATCCCAACTGTCTGCACCTGGTACACTCCAGCAGAATGGTGTGACGGAGCGAAAGAATAGGACTCTTATGGAGATGGTTAGATCAATGATGAGTTATTCTGAGTTACCAGATTCGTTCTAGGGGTATGCTCTAGAAACGACAGTGTATATTGTGAACTTGGTACCATCTGAATCAGTACCTTCTACTCCCATAGAATTGTGGACTGGGCGAAAGCCTAGTCTGAGACATATTCGAATTTGGGGTAATCCATCACATGTGTTGAAAGGAGATGTTGGTAAGTTGGAATCTCGTACATAAGTGTGCTTGTTCGTAGGCTATCCCAAAGGAACGAAAGGTGGTTTGTTCTATAGTCCTAGAGATCAAAGGGTGATCGTTAGCAGGAATGCTCGATTTTTAGAGGAAGACTATGTGATGAACCACAAGCCCATGAGCAAGATTGTTCTTGAGGAATTAAAAGGGGAAGTCACTACTTCAGTACCAACGGTACAAGAGGATATACCACAAGTGACTGCACCGCGTGTCACATAGGATACACAGGCGATATCTCGTCGTAGTGGGAGGGTTGTTAGACAACCTGATAGATTTATGTTCTTGGGAGAATCTTCTGATTTGGTCTCTGGCAAATATGAACCTGATCCCTAGACATATGACGAGGCAATCCAAGATAAAGATGCGGTATCTTGGCAAAGGGCGATGAATTCTGAGATAGAATCTACGAATTCAAATAAGGTCTGAGAGCTAATAGAACCACCCAATGGTGTAAAAGTCATTGGATGCAAGTGGATCTACAAAAGAAAAAGAGGATCAGACGAGAAGGTAGAGACCTTCAAAGCAAGGCTTGTTGCGAAAGGGTATACTCAGAAAGAGGGTATCGATTATGAGGAGACATTTTCGCCAATAGTCATGCTTAAGTCTATCCGAATTCTCTTGTCTATTGCTGCTCATATGGATTATGAGGTTTAGCAAATGGATGTCAAGACAACTTTCCTTAATGGAAGTCTTGAAGAAAACATCTATATGGAGCAACTAGAGGGATTCATTGCAAATGACAAAGAACATCTTGTGTGCAAGCTTAATCGGTCCATTTATAGATTGAAGCAAGCTTCGAGATCTTGGAACATCCGCTTTGATGAGGTAATCCAGTCATATGGATTTATTCAAAGTCCGGATGAGTCTTGTGTATACAAGAGATGTGACGGAAACGTAGTGATATTTCTTGTACTATACGTAGATGACATTTTGCTTATTGGCAACAATGTCAAAGTGTTATCAGACGTAAGGGTATAGTTGTCCAAACAATTTGATATGAAGGGCTTGGGAGAAGTGGGACACATCCTTGGGATCAAGGTTATAAGGGATCGCAAGAAAAAGATGTTGTGCTTATCTCAAGCTTCATACATAAACACTATTCTAGCTCGCTTTAGCATACAGAACTCCAAAAAAGGTTTTCTACCTTTTCGGCATGGAGTACCTTTATCTAAAGAGATGTGTCTTAGAACATCAAAGGAGATAGAGGAGATGAAGGCAGTTCCTTATGCTTCGGTGGTAGGAAGCCTCATGTATGTTATGTTATGTACGAGACCGAATATCTGCTTTTACCGTGGGCATGATTAGCAGATATCAGAATAATTCAGGACATGGATATTGGACTACAGTAAAACATATATTGAAGTACTTGAGAAGGACTAGGGATTATATGCTGGTATACCATGCAGATCAATTACTCCCTATGGGTTACACAGATTTTGACTTCCAATCAGATAGGGATAACAGTAAGTCTACCTCGGGTTTTATGTTTAATTTGGGAGGTGGAGCCATTATATGGAGGAATATCAAGCAGAAATGTGTGGCGGACTCTACCATAGAAGCTGAGTATATGGCAGCCTCTGAGGCAGCTCAAGAAGTTGTATGACTCAGGAACTTCTTGATGGACTTGGATGTGATTCCTGGTTTGCCCAGAACTATCACAATTTATTGTGATAACAGTGGTGCAGTTGCAAACTCGAAGGAACCATGAGCCCATAAGGCAAGTAAACACATAGAGCGCAAGTACCACCTGATACGAGAGATCGTAAAGCGAGGAGAAGTTGTTGTCGCCAAGATTGCATCAGAAGATAACCTGACAGATCCTTTCACTAAGGCCCTTCCAGCGAGAGCTTTTGATAGGCATGTGGAGGGAATGAGAATCAGATATATGACAGTTTGATGGCAGCATAGTTTTTTAGTATAAGTGGGAGATTATTGAGATGTATACTGAAAGTCTAGCCTTTGTATGAACATCTTCATTTTGAAATAAGAATCACATGATCATTGTTTGCATTTTATATTTATGCATATTGTCTGATACTTTACATTGCAGATAACATGGTGTGTGGTGTCACACAGAAGATCATGTTATCAGTTCCTTGTAGAGTATAAGTAGAGGCTCACAACCAAGATGGTTTTGGACAAACCATTGGCATGGTTGTAGTGTAATTTGGTATTAGTTTATCTTGACCATAGAATTATACTAGTACACTTTGTGTGTATTGAGCAAGACCAATTCAGAGGTGATTCAATTTATACTGACTATATAATTGAATCAGACCTTAGATATTATGGTGTACATGCTCTTAATCCTGATATAATAATGGGCACATGTACTTAGTATTTATTTCTTTGATTTACCAATGAGCGAGATTTATGTGTTAAATCGATAGGCCTGGTAAGTTGAGAAATAATATTATTTACATGGTGTGTCATTGATTATAGGAGGAAACCATGTCCTATATACTGTTAGATCGAGAAGCGTCGCTAGAGGGGGGTGAATAGTGAGCGTAAAACTTTCTTTCGTTCGATAGATAAGAGCAAGCATAGTGGAAAAACAAATAAAACAATTTATTTTTACTTGGTTCACAACCCACTGGCTGCTAATCCAAGGCCCCGCGATCCTTGACCGCATACGAAGGGACAATCCACTATAAAGTCTCCTCCTTGTTGGAGGTAGGAGACAACGATCACAAAACTGAAAGCACAAGGATGAGGCAACAAGCCTACCTCACCTCGTTATGATTAAAACCACAATCGAATATAGTAAATAAAAATAATACTTGCTGCCGACGAATAGATTCTGAACTTGGCGTTGCGTCGGCGTTACGACGTTGGAGCTTTGGCGTTGCAGGAGCACTTTGAGAGCAAGATGATTGATCTTTGGGTTGGAGTCCTCCCCTCCTTTTATAGATTTTTGCATTGGAATAAGTCCTGATAGAAATCCTCAACTTTTAGAACTGATCACGAGGTGGCTCCTTATCTTATCGCGAAGTGGTCGTGTCAAATATTATCCGTTTTGACCTAGCGCAAAAGGTTGATTCGTCTCCATTAGTCGACTAATGTCTTCCATCAGTCGACTGATGTGCATCAGTCGACTACCCAATGACCAGTAGTCGACTGCCAGCCTGGATACTTTCCTGCAGTAAGAGGTTAGCACGAAAAATGGTAAATATGACAGTTCCTTATCGTCCGATCTCGACCTAGACCTTCAACTGAAAGTCTTAGTCGGATCGCCGCCTACAAGCGTCCCCGTACAGAGGACACGACCTTACCATCTCTCTTTGCACTCGTGCTTACCTCTGGTCCTTTATGACCTGTCGCTTTGCTTCCGGTCTTCCACCTGGGTTCTTCGACTCCCACGAAGTTCCCCCGGTGTCGCCCGACCACCATGGTTTCCCAACTCGGGATTCTCCGGGTGTCGCTGACCTTCGGCTTAGCTTAACCATTTCCTGCACACTTAATTCAACTCATGAGATAACAATATGACCTTAACTTTGGATCTTTGTCATAATCAAAACCTAAGTTCGATTATCAAGTGCCCCTGCACCAACATATACTAGGATGATGATGTCCCCTTACAGAGCTCATAAAGTTCATCTTGTAAATCCTGCAGGTGAACTTGGTCCAACATGATGATAAGGATGAGTGGTACTACTCATGGAGTTAGATATTAATTAATTAAATTGTCAGTAATTTAATTAAATAATGGACATTCGATATCTTAAACACGGGGAGATATTTTGTACAAATAATATGTGGAGTCCATATTTAATTATGGGGGTTGGTGAGGTAGATCAATGATGATCCTCTAGTGAAATGGATCGGGTTATATGTGGTTCGGATCCATTGGGTGGCCAAGATCCAACTCCTTCTCATGGTCCCTATTGTAGCCTATTATAAATACCTCATGAAGCCTAGACCTAAGGCATGATTGTTGGTTGGCGTTGGAGAGGCTTGGGCGGCAAGGGAGAAAGGGTGTGCTAGGGTTTTGCATCACTTTGGCCGGCGGCAACAAGGGCTAGGGTTTCTCCTCCTTCCTCCTTGGTCGGTGCCTCCTTTCCCTTTCCTATAGCCGGGGGCGCCTCTTCTCCCTTTCCAAGGGCCGGTGCCACCTTCTCCCTCTCCTAGGGTCGACGGCAACACAAGGAGGAAGGCTCTCTTCCTCAATCTCCTCTCTTATCCTAGGGTCGACAGACACCACCTCTTGGAGTCTCGGTGGTCAGCACAAGCAAGGAGAAGAGGAGGTTTTGTGTTCGGTACGAGATAGGAGAAGAAGGGAGGGTTTTCTTCCCTTGTTCGGAGCGAGCAAAGAAGGGAAGATACGTGGTCTAGGAGGCTTCGATTCTTAGAAGATCGTCGCCCACACGACGTCCAAGAAGAGGATAGGAATACAATAAAAGATCAAGAGATAAAACAAGAGGTATAATCTTGTTTAATTTTGATTCTTGTTCTTTTGTATTTTGTATGTTATTGATTGATATGTGTTGGTGCAATCGGCCCAGGTCACGATTGACCGGACTCGAGTTTGACTCAAGCGATATTTTGATGTTTGACATGGAAGTTTGACATTGATGTCTGATAATATTTTGGGAAGATTGTTGGCACAATCGACCTGGGTCATGATTGACCGGACTCGAGTTTGACTCGAGGGGGATTTTGATGGTTGACTAGAGTTGACCATGTCATGGAAAGTCCAAGTCTTGAGTACTTGGCATGTAAAGTCCAAGCATGGGTCTTGGCAAGGAAAAGTCCAAGCATGCGTCTTGGCATGGAAAGTCCAACATGGGTTGGCAAGGGAAAGTCCAAGCTTGAGTCTTGGCATTTGAGAAGTCCAAGGGGTTTGATATTGGCGGCATAAAATCCAAGCGGGAGTCTTGGCAGCATAAGTCCAATGGTTGGCGGCGTAAAGTCCAAGCGGAGTCCTGGCAGCGTAAGTCCAATGTGCCTTGGCGGTGTAGACACCGTTAGCATGACATAGACGATGGAAGCACTTGAAGGCTAGCGTATGGATGAACAAGTCATGGATGACTTGGAGGGATCCGACAGGTGCAAGGCTGACGGAGGTGGCTAGAAGGCTTAGGTATAGGCTACGGGTGGTCTAGCAAGTATGGAGGCACCATACTTGGGTTAAACCTCATGTTTGAGGTGTATCAGTCGACTGGTGTGAGTCAACTAGGGTTTGACTGCGAGGAGTGCCCCAGCAGTCAACTGCCATAGTTGGGTAGTCGACTGTTGTCTCAAGCAGTCGATTGATCGTGTGATCAGTCAACTGGTGCTCGAGAATTCGGGCACAGAATGGAGTCAAGACTCGACTGTGGGGGTTAGCAGTTGAGTGAAGGCTCCATCAGTGGATTGATGGGTATGATCAGTCGACTGATGATGGATTCATTGGATTTTTCCAGCGTGGATCTAGCCATTGTCTCACGATAACAGTGGCATCAGTCGACTAATGGTCCCAAGCAGTCAACTGATAGACAATTTCCAGCCCAGGCAGCAGCTTTAAATGGAGCTCGTGGAGGAGGTTTGGAGCAAGGTTCTTGAGCTACTTTGGGGCGATTTGTTACTGCAAATCAGGGTCTCCAAGGCTATTCTTCAAACAACCAAGATCAAGCAATCCAAAGCTCTTTGTAAAGTTTTCTTTACTTGCATTCCATTGTATTTGCTTGTATTTTTATTGTATTACTGTTGTATACATTGTACGAGGTTTCTCCACCTCCGGATTGTTCCGAGAAGGAGTTATTCTTGATTAGTGGTATGTGGTTGCATCGCTAGAGCTCGTTGAGCTCGATCCATGGAGTAGGAATCGTTCGGTTCTGACCACATTATATCATTGTGTTTGAGTGTTTGTGATTGTGTCTTGTGTATTATTTTTATTTTAATTATTCCGCTACGCACTAATACGATTTGTAGATGCGATCACGAACAAATTCCATCTACGCATCCAACGCGCTATTCACCCCCCTCTAGCGGTCAACGTTTCCTCTACAACATGGACCCCGATGATAAACACAAAAATCGGCGATCTATTCATCATCTATTCCGCGGCTAATCGAGGAAAAGGGTTAGGTTGCTTGAACAACAAATTTGTTCAAGCAACCACTCAAATCGAATAGCACGATAATGAATCGGTTGCTTAGGTAATCCATCTCCGTCCGAATTAGTTTTAATTAATGAAATTTTAATCCGGAGTCGTGAGACAGGATCACCATGCACAAGCGACCGAAGCGAAGAAGCGAAATGCGACTTTCCCTTCATTAATATAACTGGCCAACAAGAATAAATTCTTCCTGATTTGCCAAATGGAGCAAATCCATCAGCACAAAGACTTAACCTAATGTTTCGAGACACATTCGCAAACTCGGGATATGTTCTATCAAAATGTTTGCACGCTTCTGCATCTGATGGATGACACATTAATCTTTCCTCTATTTCATGATTTACATGCCAAGTCATATGTTTAGCAGTGACCTTTGATACATAAAGCCTTTGTAATCTAGGAGTTAAAGGTGAATAAAATATTTGTCTGTATGATTTACATCGCTTATTACAACCCAATCTCATAGTACTCTTGTACCTACATTGATTGCAGAATTTATAAATCTTTGCATCTATATTATCTCCTCAATATAGCATATAACTATTTCTACAAACATCAATTCTTTCCACCAGAAGACCTAATTTTTTCACAAGTTTTTTCATACTGTAAAAATCATTGAACATTGTGAAATCACGCGGCAATACTTCTCCAATAACTTAAACAAAATCATTAAAATAATCTTCAGACACATTATACTCAACTTTAACATTCAACAATCTTGTCGTTAGAGATAATTTAGTGTGACTATCACAATCAGACCATACTGGTTCATCTGCAGCTCTCAACACTTCTTGAAATTGGAGATATGGTTCATTGTTTACATTTTCATCAATATTTGTTACTTCTACATCCTCCAACGGTGATAAATAACTAGTATACATGTATTCAAATGTTTGAGGATAACTAGAACTTGCAATGCTCGGTTTGGTAATCAAATTATGACTCACTACATCAACTATCATCCTATGATATGAATTGAATTGATCATAATATCTTTGATCTCCACCGACTGACCTTTATATATTTCGCTCAACCATTTCTTCGGATGTGAACGATTCACCATGACATGTTCAATTATACTATTTTGGGGAAAAACCAAATCTACAAAGATGTTCTCGAAATTTATCACACTGGAAAAATTTACCATTATGACACTTTTTACACGGACACCTTAACTTCTTCCCATCCATAAACTCAACATTACTATCAGCAAAATTCAAAAATTATTCCAGTCCAATAATAAATTCATTGGTTAAACTCCGACGTTCAGGTAAGTTCTTTTTATACATCCAACTCCTTTCTTTCTCTATTTTTCTATTTTTAAATTTATGTAGGATCTTTGAGGATTGCCTAGAGGGGGTTGAATAGAACTTCTTCGTTTTCTACTAGAATTGTTAGCAAAAGCAATAGAAAAACACAATTAAAAGTGAAAACAAAGCAGACAATGCTAACACGTCGATATAACGTGGTTCGGAGATAACACTTCTACTCTACGGTAATCCGTAAGGTGGATCACACCTCACAAGCTTTCGCTAGAACCTCCTTTTGATGAGAACACCAAGGTGGAGCAACCTTATTTATAATCACACTCTTCTTCTTACAAGATGATGGAATCAAGTTTGGGAAGAAGAGGTTAAGAGCACTTGAAAGCTTAGAGGAAGATTTGAGGAGCTTAAGATGGATGTTTAGAATGAAAGCATTAGCCTCCTTCAAACTTCCCTAGTTTCTTTTTATAGAACAGGATTATTTTTGCCCGTTGAGCCCGATAAAGAATGATCATCGCATACCATCACGATCTGCTACCGCTGACCGGATCCAATAGCTTCGACAAAGTCCGATTATGATTGTTACAACGTTATCGTTTATTTGATCGCTTGATCGCCATACCAATACCAATCGCTTGTCAAAATGATTGCTCCAAGCAATCAATCAACTAAAATTGTTTTTGTGCTCATGTCCACTTCAATCAGTCGACTGCCTATACATGGCAATCGACTGTTGTAGACCAGTCGACTGCTAAATCCTAGCAGTCGACTGATAGAACCATAGACGGCAATCGACTTCAGTGAATTGCCTGACCAGTCGACTGGGTCATAATCTCAATCTACTGTTCAAGTCTTTTGGACATTCGAGTGTTGAACACTCGAGACCAATCGACTGATACATTCAAGTATGACTATTTCATACTTGAAAATTTACCCTAAGTTTAGACTTAACCTTCTAACTTCTCCATCAGCCTTGCACCTCCAGGATCCCTCTGAGTCCACGACTCCTTCATCCTTGCACTTGTCTTCAAAAGCTTCCCTCAGTTTCATCATGCTTTGGGTTTCTCCTTTGTCAAAGTCTGCTTGGACTTTACACCGCCAAGACTACATGCTTGGACTTACGCTGCCAAGACTTTATCTTTGTACTTCGTTTGTCAATGTCCGCTTGGACTTTACGCCGACAAGACAACATGCTTGGACTTATGCTGCCAAGACCTTCCCTTGGACTTTCCTTGTCAAGATTTACACTTGGACTTCTCTTTATCAAGTCTTCACACTTGGATTTTTCTATCACTTAAACATTTATAGTTAGATTACAATTATTGCCTAACTTGAATGATTATCCAAACATAAAAATTCATTAATGATTTGGGCATTCTTACACCAACAATTTATAGCAAGGATTAATTATATTATCATCATTTTGCATTGATATTAATTGAACAATCAATTTATACTCAAAATAAATTCTTCGAATACATATTTATTTTGGTATGATATTGAATTATAGACTATAACAGATATATGAAACTAATAATAAATTTTTACAGTAAAAGAAATACTTAAAAATAAACATTATATATATTATAGAATGATAATGATAAAAATTTCGAAATATAAAATATACATTCCTTAGTGGAAGCAACGGATGAGCAGACAGCAGAAAACTATACAAACACGTCGATCACATGAAGGACGAACAACTGTATGACAAACTTGAGAGAAATAAAATATTAAATTTGTACACTTTATATTACATATTAAAAATTTAAGGATTTGAATAACCTATTAATATGACAACCCATATGAATTAGCCACCCAAGCATCTCGACCGCCCAAGGTCAACACGCATTGAAGGGGATCGCAACTATGCAAGCAACGGTCGTAACCGTGTCGGCTAAGGTCATGATGTGCCAGAATTGAAGGGGGTCGATCGTGCAGGCAGAGTCGAAGGAGCGATGACTCTACAGTAGATCGAGGACATGTCGCGCGGGACCGAGGGTGCCACGACACCTGTGTGCAAGCTAGGGGCAATGTCGTGATAGTCGTGCACGGAGCCTGGGGCGGCACGACCCAGCTCAGGGGTGACAATCGCCCCTCATAAGAAGCGGCAACTGCCCCCCCCCCCCCCACAGTTGGAACGCGGCAGGGTGTCACGCGTGCGATGGTCGCCCCACGCGAGTGACGCCGACAGGGGTGTCACTCCTACCACGCACGCGACGATGGCAGGGGCTTTGTCCTTGTTGACATCGGGCCCTGTCGAATGTGCGATGTCGGTATGGGGCCCCTACCGCACACGCGAAGAGGGCACAAGGCCCCTGTCGCACACGCGATGCCAGCATGGGGCCCCTGTCGTGCACACGACATTGGCACGGGGCCCCTATCGTGCGCACGACACTGACATGGGGCCCCTGTCGCACGCGCGATGCAGGCAGTGCGCCTTTGTTGCACTGTAACACTGGCATGAGGCCCCTTCCACATGCGCGACGCTGACAAGGGGGTCCCTGTTGCGCTCGCGGCGCAAGCAGGGGGCTCCTATCGCACGCGCGACACTAGCACGGGCCCCTGTCGTGCGCACGACGCTAACACAGGGCCCCTGTCGCGCTCGCGACGCTAGCAAGGGGCCCCTACCACATGTGCGACGGCGACACGGGGCCCCTGTCGCGCGTGTGATGCTGGTAGGGGGGCCCTGTCACATGCGCGACGTCGACAAGGGTGAAGGCAGGGGCTTCACCCCTTAGTGTCGTCCCTTACTTGGCAGGGGTGTTGCCCTGCCACGCGCGCAACACTAGCAGGAAGCCGCCGTGCACACGCGTCGGGAAGCCCTGATGGATCTATCGCGTCTTGTGACGAAGATCTGGCATCCACCACCGGATCTGTCGGAATACGAGGGAGAGAGAGGATCCCGAGAGTGAGAATAGAAGAGGAAAGTTGGGGGTTTAGTCATGAAAGTTCTGCGACAAATTATTTTTCATTGCCAAATTCGTGATAAATTTTACGACGAATTTGATATTTGTCACAAAATCTACAATGAATATGAAATTCGTCACAAAATTTTACGACAAATTTGATATATTCGTGGCATCTACGACGAATATGAAATTTGTCGCAAAATTTTTCGTTGGATGGCGCTTTCCCTCCTACCAACCACCGCGTTTTTTCAAAAATAATTAAAAATAAGCAATGAAATTTTTTCGTTGTAAATTTTGTGACGAATTTGATTTTCGACACAAAATTTACAACGAATCAATTTTCATCGCAAAGTTTGCAACGATTTCGATTTTTCATCGCAAATTTGATGACGAAAGTTATATTCGTCGCAAAGTGTGCGATGGATTTTACAACAAAAATTGATTTGTTGCAGAATCTACGACGAACAAATAATTTGTTACTATTTTTACAGTAAAATATTTTTTGTTGCTAATTTCGTACCTAATTTGTAACGATTTAATAATTCGTCGTCAAATTCGTTGCACATTTGCAACGAATTTTTTTCGTTGTTAAAATTTATCACTATTTTAGTGCATTTTTGTAGTGGCCATTGAACTAGGATTTATCTTCACATTTATTAATTAAACTCTTTATTACTATGTTAATGCAATATTATTTTTTTTCAAAATTAAAAAAAAAATTAATATCCACTCTTTGATGCATTTACTGTTGATTGAGCCATGTAAAAGTGTTTCTAATGAGTCTTCCAGATTTGAAGCTTGTCATGTTGTAGAAACACATCACATTGTCCCTTGCAAACTTGCTTTGCAAGAAGCATCAGCAAGTTATTATGCTTCCCAAAAACAAAATCTATAACCTGAAATGGATTCGGTCTCAACCAAAGAAACCGAACCAGTTCAACAGTAGAAACTGTTTTTAACTATCCTCAAAAGGGTCCACAGTAAAACAGTATTGAGCGAAGGCGAAGCCACAATTTTATTCTATCACAACTTTAAGACTTACACATGGCCATCTTTTTCATCTTTGGTTCTTAAGTTTGAGTACTAGTGCAGTTTCCATGGCCATAAATGAACTTGGCTGATCCTTCAGTGTACAGTTGAGTTTCCTTTGCCAACCTGCAAAACAAAAAAGAATTAGCATTTAACCAAGTAATTAAGTGCTCAGATTTGTAAGAATTAATGCTTACGATTTCCTCACAGCTTTGCTCAAGATGGAAGCTGAGGCAAAGGTCTTGCCATCGAGGTATCTGTTTTCTCCTTCAATCCTTTGCCTAATCCTCATATCAAACTTCTCAGCATCTAGATCCAGCGGTGAGTCAGATGCCTGTAAATATCAGAAGGTATTTTCAGATACCCTAGTTTACGCGATAGATCAATCGATCGATCGATAATTCAGTCGAACTGATAGAACTGCTGAATGTCAAGTATCTAACCATGACCCAACCCCATGTATCAGCATAAGAAGGTACATGAGCAGAGTAAGGCACAACATCTGCAAAGAAAGGTTAAGGTTTCACATCTTGCACTTCATAAGTATTACTGAAATGCCTTCTATAGTTTCACTACTGTCGTTTTACTTTCAGACTTTCATGTGCATTGTCGTCTCACTGCCTAATTCACTATCGACAACAATAGAATTATGGTGTAAAAGTACATCGACGATACTGAAACTATGAAGAGCATTTTGAGGGGAGAAAAAACAAAAACAACAACAACAACAACAACAAAATATACAGTAAAGTGAAAGTCTGTGTATTACATCTGAAAACATGTCTTAGTGTGTTGTAGATGCAAGAAAACACTTCTGTATGAGAAAAAACTCCTGCTGGTCCTGCCTAGAACAGACAAAAAGGAGAAAATAAACACTGGTTATTTTCACTGCAACATGTTTAATTAGTCGAAAACTTTGTTTGTTTTGAATCCTCCAGACCTGTGTGACAAAGATTCCACCCTCCTTGAGCCTGGGCTTTAGGGTCCCCTCGTAGAAGGACTTGGTGTACAGTTTGTAGCATGGTCCTCCTTCTATAGGATCAGCCAAGTCTCCTACGATCACATCGAACTGGTCCTTTCTCTTCTCCAACTCAGCTCTTTCATTACCAAAACACTCGTTTACTTACTTGCTAATGGATGAGCCATACTTTTAACTGAATAAAAAGAAACTAAAAATGGAGTTACCTCGCATCGTTGATTATGACATGGAGTCTGGGATCAAAGAAGGCCCCTTTATTAGCAAGAAGATGAGACTTGCAGAAATCAACCACTTCCTGACATTGTCAATATTTGAAATATAATCCAAACCATCGATCTTTAATTGAGCCTTTTAAAATATCTCATATATTGCTGGTTTATCCCTCACACTTTTTATAGATATTATCTATATATTCACCCCTTTCAGTGTTTCATTTACAGGAATACGCGCGTACCTCGTCTATGTCACACATGACCACCGTCTCCACCGTGCAGTGCCTCAGGATTTCCCTCGCTGTGGAGCCTTCACCTCCCCCCATGATAAATACATTCTTCGGACTTTAAAACAGAAGAATAATTTTCTTTTTAAAAAAAATATATATATACATTTTTAATTTTAATGATGGCGCCGTGTGAAATATTTAATTACTTGTGGTGATGGAGGAGGGCAGGATGAACAAGCGACTCGTGGTAAATGAACTCATCCATTTCTGCACTCTGAAGCTTTCCATCAAGAACAAGCGCCTGCACTAATCGATCAATGAATGAATACATAAAAAAAGGAAAAGAATAACAAAAATAGGTGTTTTAGTTGAATAAAAAGAGTATTTTGATTTCACTGACCTTCCCAAATGGCTTGGTGTCGAGCAAAGCGATGTCCTGATACTGAGATGAGCCAGTGTGCAAGATGCTGCAGGCACATGCAATAAAAAGATAACAGAGGAGGAGGAACTAGGAAGGAAGGAAAGTTTAAAGAGGAAAGAATCAAAGAAAAAAGGTAGAGCAATGAAGAACCTGTTGAGAGCAAAGCACCATCTCAGATTCTTCTCGATCTCCTCTTCGTACCAGCAGCTCTTCCTCTTGGACATGTCGCCCATTGCTGACCGGATGGAGCTGGTGAGACTGAAGTTGGATATCACACGTATACATATATATAAAAAAGGGGAGGGAGGGCGGAATTATCTCGAGGCACGTGGTGGGGAAGGGAGCGCGCATGGTGGATGGTGAGAACAGGAATGGATTGGAACGGGAGAATCGGGGGTGCGCATGAACGAGATTTGGTGGGAGTTCCGTGGAGGTGATGATGAGCGGGTCAGACAGCGCCATGATGGGGACAAAGGCCTCGCAGTGTCCGAATCGAGGGAGGAATTGAATTGAACGAGAAGAGAAAGGGAAGAAGAAATGGAGTTTGTTCTACCAGCACAGCATTTTTCTTTTTCAAGCAGGACGCCATCATCTAGTCCAGTTAACTATGACAATCGTTATGGTTTTTGTTTTTAAATGAGCTTTTTTTTTTGGTTTAAAAAAGGATTTAATTCGAGCGTAAATTAAATATTTATAAAATGTAAGATAGAGAAGATAATTCAGAAATCATAATTTTTTAAAAAATTAATTTTTATCCATTTAAAAATTATTTTATTGTACTGATCAACTAGATTAGTCTTAGGAGTGTAAATTAAATATTTATGAATAGATTTGATGTAGGTTTAGATCGGTAACAGTTTAATTTTATTAAATTAAATAATTAAAGTTGAATTAATAAAGATAAAATTTATGAATTATAAATAAAAAATTTCTTAATCTCGAATTAAGAACTCAATGTCATCTAAATAAATCAAAGTTAAGTTGAGTTCAAATTAACTTCTAGTTTTTTTTTAACTCAAGTTAAATTTGAATAATTATTTTAATGAATTAATTAATTTTTAGATTTAATTTAATTTAACTGAATTATTTTATTAAATAAATTTGAAGGACTAAAATTTGACTTGCAGTTCTTCCTCTTGATAACTATTTATTTTCTTTCTTTTCTTTAATAACATGATTATTATTTATTAATACGTTCAATGATAAATAAGGTGATTATTATTTATTAATAAATTTGGATTTGTTTATTCTCTCAGATAATAAATTTATTATTCGTTAACATGATTATTTATAATAATGTTAATTTATTATTTATTTATGTATGTGATTATAATTTATTCTCTTTTTTTAATAACATGATTACTATATAAAAAAAATTATTCTCTCTTTTATTTACCTTCATCGTTATAAAAATTTAATGGACACTTCAGTTTGAGTCGTAGATATATATAAATTAATTAAAAACTTTTATATTTAAGATTTTAAGAGAAATGAAAAGGATGCAATTGAAACGTTACAAATATAATATAGTCAAGTGTCTGACTATGAAATTCTTTTAACTATTTTAGAGTTATGTCAATTGTTGGTAAAAATTAATAAGTTTATTATATACCATCTCATTTTTAAAATTATTATTTTTGTATTTATCTTTTTTATTTTTACTGTTATTATATAACGATCATTTTCTATGATGAATATCGTGAAAATAAAATTTCGGAGTAAAATTGAGGATAGTTTTTTCTTAGATGTGTTAATGGTATATAACATAAAAGATAAGGTTTAAAAATTATAAAAGAACGTGAAATTCCTTAGAATTATATTTGATACTTCATTAAATATATATTTTTTCATATACTTTTAATTTTCTTTTTTTATAATATATTAATATTAATTTTATGTATTGTATTTATTGTTTTAATTATTATATTTTTATTATTGAAAATGATATATAATATTCAAATTTAAAATTTAGGATCTTTATTTTATTTTTTTTCACCAAAAGAATTAATAAAATAATTTGATAACTAGGATTTAGCCGTTACAGGTGTCGCCTAGCATGCCTATAGAAAAAGGTGGAACTTTGACCCTCGAACAGCGGTGCGGCGGTAGACAAATAAAACTTTGATGCAGTTCTTTAAAAAATTTCAAATGTAAATTTTAAAAAAAAAAAAAACGAATTATTTATCTCGTTGGATTATCTATTGATCATATCTGTACTATCTAAATTTATTTTAATAATCGATAAAAAAAATTATATAAAATCGGAGCTGTCCATTCAAAAAAAGTCAAATTAAAGACTTAAATATTCCGAGTTATTTAAAAAAAATTAAAAACTTTTAAAGATTTTTCAACACTTTGATTTTTTACCCAAAAGATGGCCTGTGTAAATATCCTTTACAGTCATCTGAATCTATCTAACAAATTAATCGATCACAGTAAGTTATCGCTTAGACTCGAATAATCCCATTAAAATAGACTTCGATTCTCATCGTAAAGTAAATTATAGGTTAATTAAGATGCAAATATTCTGTTTTCTTGCAAGAATTATTTATAATATCTTGACTGTCCATAAACTTTTCTTTTTTCTTATTTACACTATTATTATTTTACATGTATTTATATTTTATTTATTTATTTCTATTTGTCATTTGTCATTCGTGTAAAAATATTTTTATGGTAAATTTTGTTTTCCTATGTTGACAACTTAAATATGCGCGTTTATCCTCTTTAACTCTAGTTTTCTTTTTTATTTGAGTTTTTTAGGTTCATCTAGCCATTTTAATCAAAATTGATATATGAATGTATACCAATTAAATTTCTCAAATAAGCTCCTTAAAAAAATTTTGGATGTACTTATTTGGTTCAAAATTTTTATTGGGTTATCTATATGTATATGTGATTATATTATTTCATCTTGTTTGATTCAAAATAATCAACAATTTCTAAATAATAAAGAATATTTATCACATTAGTAAATGAGACATGTAATTTGGAATCTGATTATCACCTAATTAATATTATCCAAGGATAATATAATAAAATATTAAATTAAATTATAAATTAAATCTCTAAACAAATAGAGTTTATCATATTATTTAAAATTGAACCAAATAACAGAAGTTATATTTTATTTCTTATAATCTTAATTATGTGATTACTTGATAATCACATAACCAAGGTTATGCATGATAATTTGAATCAAATGCATCCTTTAAGTCATTTTATATTATTATTTTATATTCTTGACAAATTTAAATCTATATAGTAATTTTAGACAAAATTACTATTTGTACTTGAACTATTATTATTTTTTCTAAAGTTTCTAAAATCATTTGATGTTTTAATTGTTTAGTATTTGAGTTCTAGAATGCTATGTAATAATCTTTAAAATGCTATATAAATTTAAACCGGCTAAAGTTAAAAATTAAGTCTTCTAATATATTTCCGAAAGTATTTGCATATCTTTCACTTGATTGAATTTTAGAATAACATGTAACAATTTTAGCAAATATGTTATATAAATATAAACTTGCCAAGAAATTGCTATATCAGTTTAATTTAATAATCGTTAATACTTATACATATTTTAAAATTTTAATAACATGTATCATTATTATTACAGTAATAAATGACTTTAAATTCTGGGTGCTCAGTTGAGTAAGTTGTAGGCAATTATAAAAGAAAGTTAGAAATATTTATGGAATTTTTTATTTACACTATTATTCTTTAGTAATTAATTTATTTAGTATCTTGATCGTCCATAAATTACTCTCGTAATTATAAAAAAAATTATAATAAAATAATTATATAGCAGAACAAAAATTATATGACAAAGGACGAGAGATGTCTACCATTCGCTACCAATCATAAATTAAATTGGATGACTCAAAAATTGAATCGAAATCGAAGATACATGATTTGGTTTAAATTCTTAAAATTTTTAAACACTGAAATTGAATCGAATTTTTTTTGTTGAAATTGAAATTAAATTTTTAAAATTGATTGATTTACTAAATTCATTTAAAATTTAAATTTGTATTATTGTGTGATAATTACAACCATAAATATACACAATAATTTTTTTTTATTGTAAAATAAAAAAAATAAGATAGGTAATATATATATATATATATTGATCAAATATATTTTGATGATAATTTTATTTACCATAAATTTTTTATTTAAAGAGTTACTTATAATAAATCAATCAGCCTAAGTTAAATTTTCCCACACAATTTGAATTTAAACAGAAGACCATTTAAGTTAAAATAATTCAATCGAATTAATAAATTTAAAAATAATATAATTAAGTTCATCTATTAAAAAGATGAAAAAAATAAAATTAAATAATTTAAAATTCGATTCTAAACCATTGATGATACTACTGGTACTTTTTCTATATACTCCAGATAGAAGGGTTAGCATGTAACACGTGATTCGAGCCAAAATATTCGGCTCAGCGAAGGGAGAAAAGGAAAAATGGTTCGGGCACAAATAGCAGAAGCAATTGGCACGGGAGAATTAGCAGAAGCAATTGACACGGGAGAATTAGCAGAAGCAATTGGCACGGCAAAGAAAAGACGGAAGGCACTTCACTAAGGGCGGAACAGGAATTGGTTCAGTTAGATAATCTCAGAAGAAGATGAGATGGATAAAGGGTCGACTCAACCTGATCGATCCGAAGGAAGTTTGGCACGGGAAAAAAAGGAATTGGTTCGGATTGATGAGGAGCCCTAAGGCTAGGTCACCCGTGGGTCATAGACCTAAGTTAGTTTCACCTAAAGCAGATGGTTGAGGGAGACAGTCTAACCTAGTTACCCGAAAAGTAGAGGAAGAGGCGTTATACAATAGCTTAGGAGGCCCCACACAATATTCCAAGGAGCCTTCGTTCCTCACATCTGTAACAGAATTATTCTCCAGGTGAAGGTGGTGGCCACGTGTACGATGGAGATAGCCCACGACTTCACGATGGAGGAAAAAAGGAAGATAAAAGGGAGGAAGCAAAGGAGAAGAGGGGATCCGCAATCATTCCAACCCAGCAAGAGAGAAGAAGGCACAAGAGGAGAGGGAGAGCGATAGCCACCTCGTCGGAGAAGAAGGATAGAGATCTATTGTTGTTACATCTCTTGTATTTTTTCTCGTCTTGTGATATCACTGTAAGAGGTTTTTCTCCTCCACCTCCAGAAACTTTTTTTCCGTAAGGGAAGACCTTCATAGTGAAAGTGCTTAGGCGCTGCACCCGGTGAGAAAGCTCACCTCCGTGGAGTAGGAATCTTCATTCCGAACCACGTTACATCTTGTGTCTGAGTTTCGATTGCTGGTACCGATTTTTCCGTTTCATCTACTTCATCTTCTTATTCTTTACTGATTGCGGCCTGTGAGAACCCTCTGAGATCTCCCTCAGTGCTTCACTGCATTGAAAAGGAGTGAACAGATTTTTCTCGTCGCATCAGTTGGTGTCGTCTGTGGGAACATTGAGCTGGACGTCGAGATGCAACCTGAAGAGGTACAACAACCTGCTACCTCTGCAGCGGAGGAGCGCCCCATCACCCTTCTACCATCACAGCTGAAGGCCCTGATGGATGACGCTATTACAGAGGCCCTTGCTAGGGAAAGGAGAAGGACCGGATATCTGCATCCGCATTCCGGTGAACCTTCTTCCCGAGGCCCACCCCCAGAAATGCCTCCCTCATCTCGTACAGCCGTTAATGTGGAAATATTGCATGGAGGGGGACTTGGGGGAAGAACACCTCAGAACACTATGCCCTTCACCCAAACGTGCAGGGAAGAACAGGGCGAAAGTCAATCAACCAGACCTCCGGAAGTATATGAGCCCAGTCCCTTTACAATGGACATTCTCTCTGAAGTCCCTCCGTCCTACTTCCGGAATCCTCAGATCGATAAGTATGATGGTTCGACGGATCCCGAAGAGCACATATCTCAATTTGACGGAGCGACCTCGCTCCACTATTATACTGATGCTCTCAAATGCCGAGTTTTCCGGACCACCTTAACCGGATCAGCACAAAAGTGGTTTAATACTCTGCCCCCAGGATCCATCACTTGTTTCGCTGATTTCCGGGGAATGTTTAGTCGGGAGTTTGCCAGCTGCAAGGCGTATAAACATGATGCCTCCATATTAATGCATATCACCCAGGGACCCTCAAAATCCCTTAAGGGTATCTCCATCGATTCACTTCTGCAGCTAAGGAAATCCCCTCTGCCAAATCAGAAGCTTTCAGAGGCGCTATTCAGCACGGGCTGAAGGAGAGCCCCTTCCTCAGTTCTTTGTTAAGACAACCTGCGGACAGTTATGAGGAGCTACTAAGCCGTGCGGAGCAATTTATCCACGAAGAGGAAGGATTAAAGGTGCGGAGAGCTGAACGGGATGCCGCAACAGTCCCAACTGAAAGAGCTCGTCCCTCCGCTCCCCAAGCGCCCCCTCGGCGGGAATATGTGCGACCTTTTCGACAGGAGGCTCCGAGGCCTCGTCCAATGTTGCAGGGTGTTCGCCCCATACCGCCGTTACAAATCATGGTCGCTGAAGCACTTCCTCCCGTGAGAACTTGGAAGGAACGGGAGATGGAATTTTATGACCAACAGAGTCTGCTGCAACGACCCTTAGGATACAGGGGGATCCCACGTAACCCCCCCCCCGCCCCATTCTTCTGCCAATATCATATGGAATATGACTACACTAGTGGCCGATGTTTCAAGTTACAGGAGGAATTGGATCGCCTCCACTCCACATAACCGCAAGTGCGATTTCAGGCGGGAGGACCGGCACGGCGAGGCCCCCGACCCAATATAGTCCGTCCAGGGCCGTATAATCAACAACCTCAAGTCACTTTCCCCCAAACGCCGTCCCAAGAGGTTGTCTCTCAAGAGGGCCCATCAGGTGAGGACCCCTCGTCCAATCTAGATAATGCTCTCACACGGGGAGTTATTCATGTGATAGTTGGAGGACCTACTGACGGGGACTCTAACCGGGCGCGGAAGTCATACGCCCGTCTCATGGAGAGTTTGGCCATCGTCATCGACCAAACTATTCAAATAGCACCACCCGTTTTGTTCGGGCCGGAGGATCTACAAGGTGTCCTGCTGCCCCACACGGACGCCTTGGTTATTCGTATATCCTTGGCCAATTATGAAGTGGCCAGGGTGTTGGTCGATTCGGGAAGCTCCGTCAATATCCTTTTCCAGGAAGCTTTCGGACAGATGCAGCTGGAAAATGCCCAACTAGAAGATGTTGCCACCCCCCTCTTTGGATTCGCGGGGCATATGGTCCACCCTACAAGGCAGATTTCATTGCCTCTGACTCTGGGTGTAAAGCCCAGCCAAACAACCAATATAATCTCTTTCCTTATCGTGGATGCTCCGTCCACTTATAATGCTATTCTTGGGCGTCCTTTCCTTACCCTTTTTCAGGCGGTAGCTTCCCCGTACCACTAGAAGCTGAAATTTCCAGTGGGATAATTGGTGGGAGAAGTTCGTGGAGAACAGAAGGCCTCCAGGAGCTGCTACGTACAAATGGTTCGGGATGATCAAAAGAAAGCCCGAACCGATGACCTCAAAGGCAAAGCTATCATCATTTCGGACGTCTGCATCCTAGAAGAATCCCCCCCAAGGCTGGCAAAATAGAAGAAGGAGAGCTGGAGGAAATCGCTCCGAGAAAGGCTACACGGATAGCACAACAGTTGGAAACCAAGGAAGGGCTGGTGGCTTGCTTGAAGGAGAATGAAGACATCTTTGCGAGAGATGTGCATGATGTTGGATCGGTTTGAAACGCTAGAGGGGGGGTGAATAGCGTTAGTGAAAACTTTTCTTTTTCGACAATTAAAACCAAGTACGCAGCGGAAAACAAAATATAAACACAAGAAAGACACAAAGCTTTTTACTTGGTTCACAGCCCACCGGCTGCTAATCCAAGGCCCTGCGATCCTTGATCGCTTCCGAAGGGAAATCACTAAAAGTCTCTTCCTCGTTGGAGGTAAGAGACAAGACGATTACAATGATTATAAGGCCGGTAACAACCTTACCGGTCCTTATACAAATTAAGTACAGAAATATAATAATACCGACAATTAATTAGAAGATGACGCACGGTCGGAGTAGCGTTGTAGAGAGCACGAGCACTTGAGCGATTCTTGAATTTGGGTTTGAGTCCTCCCCTCCTTTTATAGATTTGCACCTAGGAATTTGTACCAATCCAGATCCAAATCTCGTGGATCTTATCTTGAGGTGGCAGCTTATCTTATCTTGAGGTGGCGGCTTATCTTATCCTGAGGTGGCGGCATCAATCTCTATCTCTTTGACCTTGTGCATCGGGTGATTCGTACATCACGATCGATCCTCTTAGCGATCATCTGCCGACATCTCCGATTGATCGCACTTGAGAATTCCTGCAATACAAGATTAGCACAATAGATGCATAATGTCATGCAGTGTGACAGTCCATTGACTGTCCGATCTCGACTTCGGCATTCCTCCGGAAGCCTTAGTTGGATCGACGCCTAGGATTGTCCTCTAATCGAGGACGCGTCCTTACCACCGCTCCACACACGGAGCTTACCTTTGGTCCTCTTGACCTGCCGCTTAGCTTTCGGTCACCACCGAGGTTCCTCGACTCCCCGAGGTTCTCCTGGTGTCGTCTGACCACCACGGTTTCTCAACTTGAGATTCTCCGGATGTCGCTCGACCTTTGGCTTAGCTTAAACACTTCCTGCACACTTAGCATATCACATGAGATAACAAAATAGCATAACTTTGAATCTTTGCCATCATCAAAATCAAGGTTCGATTTTCTAGTGCCCCTGCACCAACAATCTCCCCCTTTTTGATCTATGGCAAACCAATTCAAAGTTAAGAGAAAATAAGCAGTAAACATTGAACAGTCATTTTTCAAAACATCCCCCTTAAGGGTACCTCCCCCATAACCCTGGGTGATTTTTGAAAAACAATTACTTTTTGGAAAATAAAAAGTAAGTAACCTCTTAACTTTATTCTCTCTCCCCCTTTGACATATATCAAAAATAACTTTATATTGAGTACATCGCCAAGAAATAGAATTTTTAAACATGCTAATCAAGTTGATTTAATATGTTCAACTTCCTTTAATACTTAGGAGTTTAGGTTTCTAGATCCTGCACCAACAATGTATATCCTAAGTTAGAATGTGACCCCCTAACCTTTAACATTGTTATAAAATTTTGAGAAAGAAAAAAAAACATTTTAAAGGCTCATGTCTATTGGTTTTTATGCCAAACTGGAGGTAGCTAGATACTAAGTTTGTCCAACTTAAGTCTTCTCTCCCCCTTGGCATATTATCAAAAGAAGGATTTAAATTTAGAAAATATTGGTGATTTTTTTTTAAAAAAAATATTTTTTAACAACTTCTATGATGATTATCCAATTAGAACCTCCCCCTTAACCTAACATCCTTGCTAGCCACAAGGAAGGCTTATCTAGAGGGTCTCCCCTTTTGTCTGACAAACTCTTAGGGCATCCTTGTTGGCCATAAGGAAGGCTCACCTAAGTGTCCAAAGGGTCTAGGTATCTAAAGTTGACCTAAAGATTTAGATTTTTAGTATTGGTCAACTAACCATCATTTTAAGAAGTATAGTTGTTTTGAAAATTACATATAACTACACACAATAATCATGACAACCAATAAGAATAGTTTTAAGAATCTATTTATGTGTATATAAAATTTGAAATCGTTTTCAAAATCATTTTTAATTTGTTGTCCTCACCATCTCACTCATTCTATATGATCCACCAAGTTATCCTTATAGGTATTGTGAGATGAATTTAATTTAATGCCTTAGAAATTAATTAATCTTGGGTTAAATTCAGATTTAACCTTTAGTTAGTTAAGTGAACATTTCAAAAGAGGGCTTCCAGGTCGTGGCAAGGGCCTTCTTTGATCGGAACAACGACCACTTCCTTAGACAAAGCCAACTTAGGAAATTACACACTTAATTCACTTAAGGTTACGTGGTCTAACTAGTTTAGGATGTGGTGAGGTAGCTTGATTAGTTCCACTTAGTTAAATGCACCAAGCTAGATACTCCTTATCCAACTCGGATACACTTGACTTCGTTTCCTTAACGCATACTATCATCTCAGCGTCACGATACTATGTTGTCAAGATTAATTAATTATTTCCTATCTAACCATTCTATGAGAGTTAACTAGTATGTATGACATGACAAAATAAGCATGATAATGACATGTATGCATGAGCAAGCTACATTCAATCAATTTAAAGAAATGGTTATTTTCTTGGGTGGACTTTTATTTGTTCCATAGTTATAAGATACTTTATTATAATTAGGTTTACAAATTTTAGTATCTTGATTTTTGGTTAGCTTAGACTTGTAACCCAAGTCTACATATTTATTAGTTGAATTTTTAAAAGTTGAAGGTTTAATTGCTAGATTATTAATTTGTGTATAATCAAATTGTACTCTATTATAATTAATTTTATTGGTTTGATTAACTAATTTTGAATTTTTAATTAAGTTAGATTGTGAATTATTTAAAATAGGATTATTAGAATTTTTCAAAATAATATTATTAGACTTTTTCAAGATAAGATTATTAGACTTTTTAAAAGTAGAATTATTTAAGATAAGATTGTTAGAGTTTTTAAAGGTAGAATTATTATTAGAATTATTTAAGATAAGATTGCTAGAGTTTTTAAAGGTAGAATTATTAGAATTATTTAAGATAAGATTGTTAGAGTTTTTAAAGGGAGAATTATTATTAGAATTATTTAAGATAAGATTATTAGAGTTTTTAAAGGTAGAATTATTATTAGAATTATTTAGATTATCTTTGGAATTTTTTAAAGTTAATTTCGAATTTTTTATGGTTGAATTTTTTAAAATAGAATTTTTTAATTCGGAATTATCTAGATTAATCAGATCTAGGATTTGATGATTCTGTCCTATGGTTTGATTATTCTGATCAAGGTTTTGATTATTCTGATTAAGTCCTAGGTTGATTTTATCCTTAACTTGATCTAGATCTATGTTAATTAAACTAAAAATTTGATTAATCTCTTGGTTAATTTTATCAAATGTAAGATTAATTTGATCATTTTCTTCCATGATATTGTTATTATTATTATTTAAACTAATTAAATCTGAATTAATTAATTTTTTATTAGTTGAATTATTAATTGTATTATTTAATTGACAACAATTACACAATTTATCTAAATTATCAACTATTCTAAAACTCAACTTTTCAAAATTATTAATTTTACTAACCTTTTCTCGGACATCGATTCTTGTAGTGACCGAATCTTCCAGACCAAAGCATTTGATGTGCTCCTTGTTCTTAGTCTCGGCAATGGTGTCCCCTTTGCCGCCGATTGTGTCGTTCGAGTCTTACGAGTAGGACACTTATTTTTATAGTGTCCTCTCTCCCTGTACTTGAAACAAATAATATGGAATTTAAAATTTAAATTGACATTGTTACCTTTAGGCATTGAGCGATACTCTTCCATGGTTAGCTCGGTCAACGATCTTCTAATACTCGCAAAAAAAACACAAACCAAAAAGTCCCAAGACTTGATCTTGGATTAGTAGTGCAGGAGATAATTAAAAATAAAAAATAAAAATAAAGAAAAGAAAATGCTCGATCGGTGGTTGCACCGAATCTGAGCGCCCCCGCTCTGATACCAATTGTTGGATCGATTTGAAACGCTAGAGGGGGGGTGAATAGCGTTAGTGAAAACTTTTCTTTTTCGACAATTAAAATCAAGTACGCAGCAGAAAATAAAATATAAACACAAGAAAGACACAAAGCTTTTTACTTGGTTCACAGCCCACCGGCTGCTAATCCAAGGCCCTGCGATCCTTGATCGCTTCCGAAGGGCAATCACTAAAAGTCTCTTCCTCGTTGGAGGTAAGAGACAAGACGATTACAATGATTATAAGGTCGGTAACAACCTTACCGGTCCTTATACAAATTAAGTACAGAAATATAATAATACCGACAATTAATTAGAAGATGGCCTTGCGGTCGAGATGGCGTTGTAGAGAGCACGAGCACTTGAGCGATTCTTGAATTTGGGTTTGAGTCCTCCCCTCCTTTTATAGATTTGCACCTAGGAATTTGTACCGATCCAGATCCAAATCTCGTGGATCTTATCTTGAGGTGACAGCTTATCTTATCTTGAGGTGGCGGCTTATCTTATCCTGAGGTGGCGGCATCAATCTCTATCTCTTTGACCTTGTGCCTTTGGTGATTGCGTCTACATCGATCGGTGATCCTCTAGCGATCATCGACATCTCGATTGACTCTTGCGCGAGAATTCCTGCAAT
Organism: Wurfbainia villosa; assembly: GCA_025175895.1. NCBI lineage: Eukaryota > Viridiplantae > Streptophyta > Magnoliopsida > Zingiberales > Zingiberaceae > Wurfbainia > Wurfbainia villosa. The sequence goes on from CM046005.1 coordinate 8,321,264, forward strand.
ACAAGATTAGCACAATAGATGCATAATGTCATGCAGTGTGACAGTCCATTGACTGTCCGATCTCGACTTCGGCATTCCTCCGGAAGCCTTAGTTGGATCGACGCCTAGGATTGTCCTCTAATCGAGGACGCGTCCTTACCACCGCTCCACACACGGAGCTTACCTTTGGTCCTCTTGACCTGCCGCTTAGCTTTCGGTCACCACCGAGGTTCCTCGACTCCCCGAGGTTCTCTTGGTGTCGTCTGACCACCACGGTTTCTCAACTTGAGATTCTCCGGATGTCGCTCGACCTTTGGCTTAGCTTAAACACTTCCTGCACACTTAGCATATCACATGAGATAACAAAATAGCATAACTTTGAATCTTTGTCATCATCAAAATCAAGGTTCGATTTTCTAGTGCCCCTGCACCAACACATGATCTTACTGGGATCAACCCTCGAGTGGCTGAACACCATCTCAATATCACTAGAGGAGCCCGACCCGTCCAACAGAAGAGGCGACATTTTGAACCGGAAAATGACAAGGTCATAGCCGAAGAGGTGGACAAACTGCTAAAAGTGGGTCATGTAAAGGAAATCCAGTTTTCCGAGTGGGTTTCCAATGTAGTCTTGGTCCCTAAGCCCTCGGGGCAGTGGAGGATGTGTATCGATTTTCGTGATTTGAATAAAGCGTGCCCTAAAGACTGCTACCCCTTGCCTCGTATTGATCAATTGGTAGATTCTACTGTGGGATATGAAGTGGTGTCCCTAATGGATGCATATCAAGGATATCACCAAATACCTTTGGCCAGAGAAGATTAAAAGAGGGTTAGATTTGTGACTGCGGGAGGGTTATACGCTTATGTGGTAATGTCGTTCGGATTAAAGAACGCAGGGGTCACCTATCAGCGCCTTATAGACAAGATTTTTGCAGAACAGAAAGGGAAAAATGTGGAAGTCTACATGGATGACATATTAGTCAAATCGAAAACCACTCGGGATTTAATCGAGGACTTAAATGAAACCTTCGCTACATTGAGACGGTTTAATATGAAGCTAAACCCTAACAAATACATATTCGGGGTAAAAAACGACAAGTTCTTGGGGTACATAGTGACTGAGAAGGGGTTGCAAGCCAACCCTGAGAAGGTGCAGGCACTATGCAACATGAAATCACCCGCTAATCTGCGAGAAACCCAGAAGTTGGTGGGCAGGATTGTTTCTTTATCCCGATTCATAGCTAGATCGGCGGACAAAGGGCTGCCTTTCTTCAAGATCCTGCGCAAGGCTACTAAATTTCAGTGGGAGGATCAATGTAAACAGGCTTTCCATGAGTTGAAGAAATATTTGGTTGGACTCCTACTGCTAGCCAAACCAATAGCCGGAGAACCATTATGGATGTATCTGGCCGTCTCAGAATGAGCTATTAGTTCGGTTTTATTGAAACAAGAAGGCTCTCACCAACAGCCTATTTATTATACCAGCCATATCCTGAAGGGGGCTGAATTCCGTTATACAGAGCTAGAGAAGCTGACATATATCCTAGTGTTAACCGCCCACAAATTGAGGTCGTACTTTTTGGCTCATCACATCACCGTTCTAACTCACAGCGAATTGGGCAAGGTCGTCACTAAGCCCAATTTCTCCGGAAGATTGGTCAAATGGATGGTAGAACTAAGCGAGTATGATATTCACTACCAACCCTGAACGGTTATCAAGGCCCAAGCGCTCACTGATTTTCTAGCAGAGGTACCTTGCGGCCCGGAAGATGGTTCGTCAGCAAAAGAGGAGGGATCAGATGCATGGAATATATTCGTGGACGGTTCTTCAGGATCTACGGGCAGCGGCGTCGGTGTTCTATTAATTTCCCCTGATAAGGAAGAAACTCGCATAACCGTTCGCCTGGGATATCGGGCATCCAATAATGAGGCGGAATATGAAGTCATTCTAGCGGGATTTCAGGCTGTTAAAGCGGTATGGGATTATTCAATTGTAATCCATTCGGATTCCCAGTTGGTAATATCCCAACTTCAAGGTTCTTTCGCGGTTCGGGAGGAAAGGCTGCATAAGTACTTGAAGGCTGTTGAGAAAGAAAAAGCTCAATTCCGTCAAGTCCTCTTAAAGCAAATCCCGCGGGAGAATAACGGGAAGACAGATGAATTGGCTCGGATGGCTAGTGCTATGGAAGGAGTGAGGTCCTTGGAGACGGTCCATGCGGAAATCCATACTTCCTTAGGAATATGCAACGTGGAGGAAAACGCACCCGAATCAAGCCTAATTCCTGATTGGAGGACTGATATCCTAGCTTATTTACGGCACGGAAAGGTCCCTGAAGAAAAAGCAGCGACATCTGCTTTAATAAGCCGAGTCAAACGGTTTACCCTCTTAAATGGAGACTTATACAAGATTTCTTTCGGACGACCCTTATTGAAATGCTTGGGAAGTGAGGATGCGGAATGGGTACTCCGGGAGATTCATGAAGGTTGCTGCAGCAATCATTTAGGAGGGAGAGCTTTAGCAAGGAAGACCCTATTAGCAGGATATTTTTGGCCTACTCTCCAGTAAAATGCTGCTCGGATAGTGCAAGTTTGCCCCGCTTGTCAAAAACATAGCAACCGTTCCGAACGGCCGGCTGATTTAATGAAAGTCGTGGTCTCTTCATATCCTTTCGATCAATGGGGAATGGATATAGTGGATCCGATGCCAGTGGCACCTTTACAGAAGAAGTTTTTTTTGGTGGCCGTAGATTATTTCTCCAAATGGATAGAGGCAGAGCCCTTAGCTAAAATTACTGAGAATGCTATGATACAGTTCTTATGGAGGAATATTGTTTGTCGATATGGTATTCCTCGGAAAATAGTCAGTGACAATGGACGACAGTTCCAAGGGAAAAAGATCAAAGAGTGGTGTCAAAGTCTCAACATTCAGCAGGCTTTCACTTCAGTAGCTCACCCTCAAGCTAACGGGCAAGTGGAAGTGACTAACAGAATTCTCATTCAAAGATTAAAGATCAAATTGGGGACTCAGAGGGGAAACTGGGTAGAAGAATTACCAGGAGTCCTGTGGGCCTATCGAACTACACCAAAGACTGCAACAGGGGAAACTCCCTTCAGTTTAGTGTACGGGACGAAAGCTGTTATTCCGATCGAAGTTCTCTTAAGTAGCGCCCGGATAAAGGCGTATGAACAGAATCAGAACCAACTTACCCAAAGCACTGAATTGGACTTGGTGGAGGAAAAGCGGGAGATGGCACGGAGGCGAGCGGAATTTTACAAGCAAAGAGTGCAGCGAGTCTTTAATAAGAAAGTGATGTCTCGAAGATTTCAAGAGGGGGATTGGGTTTTGAGTAAAGTTAATCCCGCTGGAGACCCTGGAAAGCTAGCTCCGAACTGGGAAGGACCCTATGAAGTAACGCGCCGCGTAGCGGGGTCAGCATATTATCTGAAAGATGACCAAGGCAAAGAACTTCCACGACCTTGGAATGTCATTCATTTAAAACTTTTTCACACTGTATGAGAAGTGGGGAATAGAAGAAGAGGAATTATGAGACTCCGAAGGGGTAGTTCCTAACTTGATTGCATTAATTAGACGCAAAGTACCCTCCAATTTTCATTAATGAGTCATTTACAAGTGCAATACGATACTGTTAATAAATCTTGAAAAAGAGAAAGAAGATGGAGAGAAAGTTCCTGTTTTGAAACAATATATCGAATTACAGCTTAAATCGGTCGGGAGGATAACGTCGAAAGTCAGCCTCCCAATTTAAAGAGAATGAAGGATAAGTTGGAGGCATATTGCGAACCGACAACCGCTTCATTAAATCCGTCCTGATAAGTGGCGCACAACAAAATGATGAGTCGCTCCTGGCAGTTCGGGCGGTCAGGGCTTCGATCCCGATGAAGCCTCTGGCATTTTTCTTGTTGTTCTTGAAGCTTTCGGCGTACGTCAACATAGCGTCGTGACACCTCCATAATAGCATCGGCTAGGATGGAAACATCGTCGGCTCGAGAATTTTGGTCTCCGCATACAAGGTGCGCCATCTCCATCATATTTCGACGCATTGGTCAAATTCTCCACCGCTCGTAATAAGATCTGGTTCGGGCGAGTTCAGTGTTCAGCCTTTGGAGGGAAGTCTCTTGCCTGCGTAGACGGGCGTGAGCATGCGCCCTGGAATTTATGAGGGATGAGTTTTCTTGTACCTCCTTGCATAAATGGGTGCGGAGGTCTCCTATTTTATCCTGTGCTTGCCGGTGTTGAACTTGAAGACGAGCGATGGTGTCAGAGTCCTGTTGCTTCCCCTCGAGGAGCTCTGCTACCTGCCCTTGAAGACGTATTAACTCTCGAGCAGAGGAAGACCCCTCATCAAGAGGAGCCGGTTGGACTTCCCGCTGGGGAACGGGTGGCTCCACACCCGCTCGCTGGCGTTCCCGTAATGCTGCAATGGTATCAGCATCCTTTCAAATTTGTTAGCGAGCTTCAGCTAATTGCTCCTGGCACAAGTGCAGTTGTTGCAACAGGAGCCGTTCTTGATTCTGAGCATTCGCCAAATCTTCCCGTTGTTGCCGCTCCCATTTCAGAGCTTGAGCTCGATATTGATGAAGGGAGTGATCCAACTCTTGATGGTTGGTCAGGGCCTGCATGTCGGTCGTAGAAAAGAAATTGGTTAGTAAGATAAAGCTAAGGAAGCTAATTAAGAAAACATACCAAATCCAGAGCATGGCGTAGGCCTTCCATGCGAGGAACCACTTCCTCTAAGTTCAGGATCCGAAAACTCCTGGGAGAAAGGGAAGAAGATGGGACGGATGATACTGGGGTGGGAAGTTCGCTTATAATGGGGGGAGTGGGGGTGATATCTATGGGAGGAGAAGGGCTCTTCAGACGATGAGGGGAGGGGGAAATTGGCAGTGAGGGGATATCAACCGCCATGGGTTCGGAGGAGGAATAGTATTCAGGGGAAAGAGAATGTTAGGATCTTTGTAATGGCTAGAGGAGGATGAATAGCACGTGTTTGTTCGTTGATGAAATTCGATCGAGATTGTGTCTACAAGTTTCGTTAGTACAGCGGAATATATATAATAACAACAACGAAACACAATCACAACACAATAACACAAATATTTAACGTGGTTCGGAACTGAACGGTTCCTACTCCACGGATCGGGTTCGCACGAACCCTAGCGATGCCAATCACACACCACTATAATAAACACTCCTTCTCGGAACAATTCGGAGGCGGAGAAACCTCGTACAAGATGATTACAATAATAATCAAAAGCTACAAGCAAATACAATGAAATATAAAGCAAGACTAGTAAAGAAAAACACTTTACAAATGCTCTTGAATGCTTGATCGCTAGGTTGATCGAGTAGCACTTGGAGACCCTGAATTGCAGCAGCAACTCGCCCCAAATTGCCTCAAAGAACCATACCAAATTCCTCCATCACGAGCTCCTTATAAAGCTTCAACTTTGTCTTTGGAAAAAGTCGATCGATCATTTGCTCGGGACATCGATCGTGATGCTGTTATATGAGACAACCGGCTAGATCCTGGATAAGTCAGCGGATCTACCATCGGGCATTGATCAAACCCATCGGTCGTGATGGTGTGATGGTGTCCTCACTCATTCTTGGTCCCGGTGGTGAGTGAGACTACCTCTGTGGCGAATTCGAGCACCGGTCGGTGATCATGCGATCGATCATTGCTCGAGCTCATCGATCATCGTCTCTGGCGATCATTGCTAGGCCACTTCCACATCAAACCCTAGTTGACTCGGTCCGGTCGGCGCCACATGGCACCGGTCGTGGCACACCTCAAACATGAGGTTTTAGCCCAAGTATGGTGCCCCGTACTTGCTAGACCACCCTTAGCCTGAACCTAAGCCTTCTAGCCACCTCCATCGACCTCACGCCTCTCGGATCCCTCCAGAGTCATCCATGACTTGTTCATCCTCAGCGCTAGCCTTCTTGGGTGCTTCCATCGGCTATCATGCTAGCTTGGTGTCTACAGCACATTAGACTTCATGTAAGACTCCGCCAAGACTCCGCTTGGACTTTACGCCGCCAACCATTGGACTTATGCTGCCAAGACTCCCGCTTGGACTTTACGCAGCCAATATCAAACCCCTTGGACTTCTCATGCCAAGACTCAAGCTTGGACTTTCCCTTGCCAACCCATGGTGAACTTCTCAAATGCCAAGACCATGCTTGGACTTTCCCTTGCCAACCCATGTTGGACTTTTACATTGCCAAGACCCATGCTTGGACTTTTCATGTGCCAAGTGTCCCACTTGGACTTTTCATGCCAAGTACTTAAGACTTGGACTTTACCAAATGTCAAGTGTTCCACTTGGGCTTTCCATGCAAAGTACCCATGACTTGGACTTTACCTTGACAATTACATTGTCATATATTTTTGTCGAACATCAAAACATCACTCGAGTCAAACTCGAGTCCTGGTCAATCGTGACCTGGGTCGATTGCACCAACAATCTCCCCCTTTTTGATGTTTGACAAAAACCAAACAAAACATTGAGTTAGAACACTAACTCAAATCCCTTACCAATTATCCCAAATTGGTAATCTTAAACATTCTCCAAATGTTCTCCCCAAACATTCTCCCCCTTTTTGACTAACATCAAAAAGATTATCTCCAAGGAGGTCAAAGTCTCATGTCCCAATGAGATCTTACAATCTCCCCCTTGGTCTAAAAATATCTAGGATGCCTACCATCTTCCTAGTGATAAGTCTCATATCACTCAAGAAAGGCAATCCTATTCACTCTCCCAATTTCCAAATTGGGTATCAAAAATCCATCAATTTTCCCAAATTGATGATACTCTTCCAATAACTTCTCCTCTTCAAGTAGAAAAATACATCCATCATCCCAAGATGGATACCTCCCCCCAAAGGCTTGCTCCCCCTTGACCATTGCACCAACAATGTCTTTGGGAAGTCCCTAAGCCAATAGGAACTCTAAACCATCAAAATTAAGGTTAGAAATTCAACATTGAACTTTCCAACACCTTATAATTGATACAAACCCTAAACAACTCTCCTAATCCATATCCAATGGATTTTCACCCTTTATCATGCTTCCCAAAGCATATCCTAGGGTTAGGAGTGGTTAGGGACCTTAACCGCAGCTGAAATCGGGTTAAACAACCTTGGTTACCCCGAAATTAGGCTATCAGTCGAGTGATTCAGAAATCAGTCGACAGACATGAATCATCGATCGCCACCAGTGAGATCGATAACAAAATCTGATTTTCAATTATCATAAACGAGTTTTAGAAAATCATGAGTAATTCTACGTATTTTGAAAAATCATGAAATTTGATACGTATATTACTTATAGTCAATACAATGGATGAAAAATATTTGAAAATTATTTTACCTATAAAATAGTGAGTTTGATACAAAACTCAAAACCATTGAAATTTTCAATGTTTTGGCCTTATCTTGTATCAACTCCATCAATGGTGATTGCTATTAAAAGATAGACTTCACCAAGGTTTTCTAAAATGATTTTAAAATGTTTTCAAAACTTTATTTTGGATAATATTCCTTGGGCTCTATGTACATGACTTGTACACAAGCTTTCCCAATGATCCACAATTGAAATAAGATGAGTTATAGTTCATCTATATGCAAAAACTATGCACCTTGAACTTAACTCATATCCTAGCATCTCACATGTATCTAAGGTGTATAAATACACATACATGTCAATTGGATGTGAGATGTGGGTTTTGTTCTTCCTAATACTAGGGTTTCATGTATTTTTCTAGGCAACCCTACTTGATTCCCTTATAAATGGGACTCCAAGTCATGCCATTATCCTTAGTTCAATTTTAATCAATTAAATGCATGAAATGATCATGGCATAAAGATAACAATAATTAAGCATGACCAATGATCATGATGTCATGGCATATGATAAAATCTAAAAACACATGACATTGGTCCTTAATCCCTAAGCATAATCATGACATATAAAATGATTAAGAATAAACATGATGTCATGACATGGCATATGACAAGCAAATCATGGCAAGTAAAAAGTATAGGTATAAGTATACCTAAATTTTAATATTAATTGCCATTTGATATAATTAATTATATTTTGCCAGATTATCACTAATATTCCTAGTGTGCCAAAAACCCAAAATGGCAAACTAATCTTTAAAACTAAATTGTGCCAATTTAATCATTTTATCAAACTTCTCAAATAATATTGACACATCCTAAAATCTTTTAGGATTAAAGCTCAAATGTATTTTCAAGGTAACCACAACCTTGAAAATATCCTAAAGTGCCACCTTTACCATGGTTGAGTTAACTACTCATCCAATCAAGGTTGGCACACCCTAAACCCACCTAGCGTGAATCAATCACGCTCTTAGGAACCCAAAACCGATTTGAGCTCCTAGGGTTAATTAGGTATTCCTTAGGGATAACCTCCCTAGATACCTTCCTAATGACCCTTCTAGGCTTATTAGCCTTGGTCATTTGGGTCTTACCATGGTTAACCTTAGGGATTGCCTCCCTAGTAACCTTCTTAGTGGCCACCCTAGGTTTCCTAGACACCTTAGCCACTAGGCACAAACTTTGGTTACTCTTAGGGATAACTTCCCTAGTAACCTTAGTCTTCCTAAACCTAGATTGTGTTCCATAATCAAATGGAACACTATGGTAATCCAACTTAGGCTTAGGTTTGTGACCCAAACCTTGCTTGCCCTTGGTTGACTTTTGACTCTTAGGTCCTAGGTGTTGACTTTGACTTTTGGACCTAGACTTTTGATCATTTGACCCTAAGCTTTGACTTTTAGACCTTTGAAATTGATTTTGCATTTTTGCAAGGGTTTTCTCCATCTTTTCAAGTCTTGACCTCAAGACTTGATTTTCCTTTTCTAGTTGCTCAATTTTAGAATTTTTATTTAAACTATGAGCATGGTTCTTTCTAGGCATGTGCCTAGTCCACTTAGAGTTAAGACCTAGATGCTCTTGCACTTTTCTAATTATCTCCCTAGGTGAAATTGATCTTGAGTTATTTGACCTAGGTTTGTCCTTAGGTAAATTGTTTTTAGGGACATTAGTCCCAAATTTCTCCTTATTTCCTAAGTGGACTTTCTTAGCTCCTAGACAAAATTCCTTATTTCTAGCATGCTCTTTGTGATAGATAGCAAGATTGCTAAAATTATTTCTAGCATGCTTTTTGACATTATTTGAATAAAGAGCTTTATTTAAAAATACCTTAGGGTTAGCTTTGGAAGCTCCCCCTACATGTGTAGCTCTCTCTTGGATCTTCTTCTTCCCCCTAGGACATTGACTCCTATAATGTCCTTTTGAATTGCACTTGAAGCATATAATATGATCCTTGCTCTTTTGACTTGGGGAACCGACATCCTTTGACTTTTGTTGACTTTTGGGCGTCGGAGGAGCTTTCTTAACCTTCTTTGGGCACTTGCTCTTGTAGTGTCCGGTTTCCCTACACTCAAAGCATATTATATGCATTTTATTATTAACACATATGCTTGAGTTACCTAGGGTGATGGTAGGTGCCGGAGTTGAATTTTGAGCTTCCTCATCTTGACCGGATGTTGAAGGCTCCTCTTGAGGTTGCTCCGGTGTAGATGGTCTCTCCTCCTCAATCCTAGAAGTGGATACTTCTTCCACCTCTTCTTCTTCTTCTTGTTGGACCGATGATGAGTTTTCATGGAGCTTTGCCACTTGGCTCCATAACTCCTTAGCATCCATAAAATCCCCTACCATACACACAATATCATTAGGGACCAAATCAAAAATAAAATTTACTACCTTTATGTTTTTCTCAAAGGCTTGAATTTGATCTTCACTCCATCTCTTCCTTTTGAGGAATCCACCTTTTGGTCCTCTTGGAAACTCAAATCCTTCCATTAATAGGGACCACCCCTCAAAATCTTTCATCATCAAAAAATCTTCAATCCTTTTCTTCCAAGAATTGAAGCCTTCTCGTTCATAGAATGAATAAGGGACCGGTGTGTTGATGTCCCATCCTAATTGTTCTTGGACTTCCATCTTTCCCTCTTGCGTCTTGACTCCGGGTTGTTAATCCGTAGAAGAGACCCGAGCTCTGATACCACTTGTTAGGATCTTTGTAATGGCTAGAGGGGGTGAATAGCACGTGTTTGTTCGTTGATGGAATTCGATCGAGATTGTGTCTACAAGTTTCGTTAGCACAGCAGAATATATATATAATAACAACAACGAAACACAATCACAACACAATAACACGAATATTTAACGTGGTTCGGAACCGAACGGTTCCTACTCCACGGATCGGGTTCGCACAAACCCTAGCGATGCCAATCACACACCACTATAATAAACACTCCTTCTCGGAACAATCCGGAGGCGGAGAAACCTCGTACAAGATGATTACAACAATAATCAAAAGCTACAAGCAAATACAATGAAATACAAAGTAAGACTAGTAAAGGAAAACACTTTACAAATACTCTTGAATGTTTGATCGCTAGGTTGATCGAGTAGCACTTGGAGACCCTGAATTGCAGCAGCAATTCGCCCCAAATCGCCTCAAAGAACCATACCAAATTCCTCCATCACGAGCTCCTTATAAAGCTTCAACCTGTGCTGGAAAAAGTCGATCAGACGACTGCTCGGGACCATCAGTCGACTGATGCCACTGTTGTCGTGAGACAACGGCTAGATCCACGCTGGATAAGTCCAACGGATCTACCATCAGTCGACTGATCAAACCCATCAGTCGACTGATGGTGTCCTCACTCGACTGCTGGTCCTAGCGGTCGAGTGAGACTACACTCTATGGCCGAATTCCCGAGCACCACGGTCATTGATCATGATCGATCGGCCATTCCGCTCAGCTTAGTTGACTCGGTCCATTCGACTGCCACATGGCACCAGTCGACTGGCACACCTCAAACATGAGGTTTTAGTCCAAGTATGGTGTCCCCATACTTGCTAAACCACCCTTAGCTTAGACCTAAGCCTTCTAGCCACCTCCATCAGCCTCACGCCTCTCGGATCCCTCCAAGTCATCCATGACTTGTTCATCCATCGCGTTAGCCTTCAGGTGCTTCCATCGGCTATGTCATGCTAACGGTGTCTACACCGCCAAGGCACATTGGACTTACGCCGCCAAGACTCCGCTTGGACTTTACGCTGCCAAGGCACATTGGACTTTACGCCGCCAAGACCCATGCTTGGACTTTTCATGTGTCAAGTGTCCCACTTGGACTTTTCATGCCAAGTACTCAAGACTTGGACTTTACCAAATGCCAAGTGTTCCACTTGGACTTTCCATGTCAAGTACCCATGACTTGGACTTTACCTTGACAATTACATTGTCATATATTTTTGTCGAACATCAAAATATCACTCGAGTCAAACTCGAGTCCTGGTCAATCGTGACTTGGGTCGATTGCACCAACAGAGAAGGCAGGGGTGAGCCAGCCTCTGTCATCGACGGATATGGAAGTACGTCCTCCCCAGGTTCATCCTCAGGTTGCAGGGAAGGAGAAGGCGACTTTCGAACATTGGTGGCAGAAGGAGAAAAAGTAGGAGAGCTAGGGTTTGTAAATGCCGGAGGAAGTGAGGAAGGACTAATTACCCCGGTTTCCTCCGGGGAGGAGATAACAAGGGGTGCAGGAGGAGGAGAGGAAGAAAGACGAGATGAATCAGGTGTGGTGGTGATCGGGGAAGGTGAAGAGGAAGACGGAGTTGACGGCTGACCGGCACCTCTCTTGCGGTGAGGATAACGGCCCGCTATCTCCTGGAAGAAGGTAGAATGCATTTTGAGGGTCTGAGAATAAGGAAAAAGGGCTGAAAAAAGGGATTGAGGCAACGAAGTGTGGCGGCGGAGGAACGAACAGGCAAAGAAGAAGGAGAGGATGAAGATAGCAAAAGAGGCGAAGACAAAGGATCCCCTATAAAAGGAGAGAAGAATGGGCTTATAACCATTATTGGGCTCCTTGTCTGTGGTGAAGGAGGCCCTAAGTGAAAGGGAAAGAAGGGTTTATTTTTTTAAATGACCCATTATGTACTAAAGCCCTCATTTGCATGGGAAGGGGCAGATATAGGCGTTCCCCTTCAGGAGGAAAGCCAAAAGAGGGATGATATGAAGGCGTCACCTCCTTCATGCTGATGGCCTTTGAGCAATATATACTTAATATTTATCCCCGCGAAGCGGAAGATATCCCCGTATGGTGGTGGAACGGAAGAACCGAAATTTATTCGGTTATACTCAATTTTTATCTCGCAGAGAAGAAATCCCCGTGTGGTATGAGCAAGAACCGAGATTCCTCGGTTATATATTATATATAAATTTTTATCCCCGCGAAGCGAAAGATATCCCCGTGTGGCGGTGGAACGGAAGAACCAAAATTTATTCGGTTATACTCAATTTTTATCCCCGCAGAGCGGAAGATATCTCCGTGTGGTGGTGGAACGGAAGAACCGAAATTTATTCGGTTATACTCAATTTTTATTCCCGCAGAGCGGAAGAAATCCCCGTGTGGTGGCGGAACGGAAGAACCGAGATTCCTCGGTTATATATTATATATAAATTTTTATCCCCGCGAAGCGGAAGATATCCCCGTGTGGTGGTGGAACGGAAGAACCGAAATTTATTCGGTTATACTCAATTTTTATCCCCGCAGAGCGGAAGATATCCTCGTGTGGTGGTGGAACGGAAGAACCGAAATTTATTCGGTTATACTCAATTTTTATCCCCGCAGAGCGTAAGAAATCTCCGTGTGGTGGCGGAACGGAAGAACCGAGATTCCTCGGTTATATATTATATATATATTTTTATCCCCGCGAAGCGGAAGATATCCCCGTGTGGTGGTGGAATGAAAGAACCGAAATTTATTCGGTTATACTCAATTTTTATCCCCACAGAACGGAAGAAATCCTCGTGTGGTGGCGGAACGGAAGAACCGAGATTCCTCGGTTATATATTATATATAAATTCTTATCCCCGCGAAGCGGAAGATATCCCCGTGTGGTGGTGGAACGAAAGAACCGAAATTTATTCGGTTATACTAAATTTTTATCCCCGCGAAGCGGAAGATATCCCCGTGTGGTAGTGGAACGGAAGAACCAAAATTTATTCGGTTATACTCAATTTTTATCCCTGCGAAGCGGAAGAAATCCCCGTGTGGTGGCGGAACGGAAGAACTGAGGTCTCCTCGGTTACATATCATTTTTGTCCCCGTAAAGCGGGAGAAGTTGAAGTCCTTATTTAACTTTATATTGCTTTATTCCCGTAGAGTGGCAGAGGTGGTTTATTTAGTGGTTCTATATTCCCGGAAGGGTAAAAAGGCATAAGAGCCGAAATATGCCTCAACTATATGTCAGTCTATGTGAATACGAAAAAAAAAAGAGTAAAGCGTGGCACAACTCAAAAGATACTGGAAGAAGCAGATAAACAGGGAAAGTTCACTGATGCGGGAAAATTACACATTCTGAGTCATTTACAAGGGATAACAAAATAAACCCTTATACATCTAGGGTATTACAGTTCTTTGTTGGGAGGAATGGATGGAGCTCCTTTATGCGGTCGAGGTTGGCACAGTAATTGCCGACGGTAAGACTGCTGCAGGAAGATTTGCTTGGCTAGCTCCTTTTGGGACCCGACCAGTTGTTGACGCAGAGAGCGATTACTGGCGGAAGCTTCCTTCAGCCGTTGTTGTAAATACTTCACTTGCTCCTCTAGGCTAGCTATGTAGCGGCGATCGTTTATCCGCTTTCACAGAGAGGAATCACGCCTGCTCGATATTCTGTCCATGGCAAATGAAAGGAAAGGGAAAAGGTGGAAGCTATTTGATAAGGGTCGGAAGTCTTTATAGAGAGGAAGGAGAAGAGCGCATTTATTTGCAGAAGAAATAGGGATAATAAATGCCAGCAAAGAAGAGGAAGCGTAGAGGCAGTAGGTGGACGGTCGACGTAACTATAACTATAATTAAGAGGGTCCGAATCCCCGGGCGATGATAGAAGAAGGTATGTTCGGACCAGATTACAGTCCTTCTGAAGACAGAAACCTTACTTCTATGAGAAAAAGACAAAAGCAAATATCAGTTCCCTCCCTCATTTTTATTAATATATTTGAAATGATTACATTAACTTAATCTATGAAGATCTTCTCTGATTACTCCTAACAGACGAAACAGGAGAGGTCTCTTTGGGGGGAGAAGGCGCAAAGATGACCTTGAAGCGCTCGCCTTGAGACGGAGGAATGACTGATGGACCTTCATCGAAAGGAGGAGGATGAGCTCTCGCCGAGGGGACTGGGATGAAAGCCAACGCTGGTGGAAGTGGGGGAAGTTCGGCAGCAGCACGGGGGTCTTCCACTGTATACTCCCATGTGAAGGGAGGATTCCACACCCTATTGCGGAATGAGGGGAAGGGTGCACGAAAGGACCTCCCTGTAGGAGGGGTTGAAGCTGGTATGGGAGGCGGAAAAGGAAGGGGGCGGAAGGCTGAAGTGGCAGTTGAGCAGGTATCCGAAATTCCGTGTCTTCGTAAACCCACCAGTAGTTCAAAAGATTCTGATTCTGAAGAAATTTCGATGGGGTGCCCCGCTGAAGCCATGATAGTGAGATAGAAGGACGAAGACATGGAGGGCGATGATTTATAATGGAAGGAAAGCGACGGCAGAAGTTCTGGGGAAGGGAAAGAAGATGAAGAGACTGATATCGTTTCCGAAATAGTAAGAGGGATAGGGAAGATCAACAGGCAAAAATCATTTAAAGTGTTGCCCGAACCCAAAATCGGTACAGATATGAATAATATTATGCAAGACTCTTCAATCAAATCCCCGAACCAAAATCGGATCGGATATGAATAATGTCATTCAAGACCTTCCAAGTACGTTCCCGAACCAACTAGGTGATTGCGCCATACGACACGGGAAAAGAGATAACAGTATAAAAAGAGAGCAGTTTAAAATTGGTTCAGAATTCCCGACCCATCAAGGAACATAACAAGACGATGACAACTAGATATATGGACAAATTTATTATTCAGAAGCAAGAGAGAAGCTATTGATAAAATTACTAAAGAAGAGAATAGTGGAAATTACAGCTCAAAGAGTTCAGGAGGACACTTAGCTAGCGCATCTACAGGATTCAAATAACTAGTGTCCGTGCCGAGAGGCGGGTATCCTTGTTCGGCATTTTGAGCCGAGGATCCCTCAAAACCTAGTATGAATAAATCTACTCCCTTCTTGACATAGCGTCCTTTAAGATCGGCTTCTTCCTCCTTCAGCTGGTCTTGACATTCGACCAGCTGGGCTTGACTTTCTGCCAATTTGGCTGCCAAGGCATCTCTTTCTTGTAGTCAGATAGCTTTCTTGTCCTAGAGTTGAAAGAGCTTCGAAGTACTCTTTATGAAGGGTGGACTGTTGCTGAGCCACCGACGATAAGGTTTGAGGAAGAGCCGCCACCCTGGAGGAAAGCTCCTGACATTTCTCTATACAGGATTTCTTGGTAGCTTCCCAGGCTTGACGCTCTAGTTTAAGCTGGTGGCATTCTTATTGTAGAATTGTAGTCGAGAGTCGACTTTGATCATGGCGTCCCAAGATACCCTTTATATTCCTTCACCACGGTCGGGATGTCTACACATTGCATTCTGGATTGTAAGAAGATCGCTGCTCAAGTTCTTCATTTTTCACGATCTCCTCCTTCTCGCTTTGGACTGGGGCCGGATCATTGCGATCTTCACACCGCCCCTTAGGTCCGCTTCCTTCGCTCTTGCTCGCTTAATTGAACGAGCTCTTTTGTTGCGCTTATGGCGCAGAAGTGGCGTCTCCACGCTAGATCGAATCGAGCCACCGACTACCATGTTGTGGTGTTGGGATGATGCCTGGAGGAAGGAAATCAACGTTAGTATATGCCGATGTATATAGAGATGTATATTAGAGATAAGGAAGAAATAGTAGATACCTCCGCCAACAGCTTGCCCACTTGCTCGCAGGGGCCTTGTATGCCCGACTGATTGAAAAATTTCACCTCCGAGGGGTGTCGGATCTTCAGCAGGGACCCCAATGTGGCCCTCGGAGGAACGGGAAGGGAAGGATCCTCCCCTTCAGAAGAAAGTGGGGGTCTGATACGCCGAAGGGGGGGAGGAGAAGCTCTTGCGACGGAGGGGATAGGAGCTTGGGGAGATTCAGTATGAGAAGGTGTGGGTGAATTCTGTGCAGATGGGGAGGAATGGAGAAAATGGGAGGGAGAGTCCCCTCCTTGAGGAGATGGAGAAGGGGCAAATGAGGTATTGTCTCTTCTTCTCGGCTCATAAATGGTTAGGGACTGAGACCCTGGCTGGTCGGAAGACGAGGGGAGAAGAGCAGATGAACTTGAGGCTCCTTTTTTAGTGAGCCGCAATTTTTTCCGAGGGGATGACGGAGCTGCTACTGATTTACCTCTTTTAGTTGAGGAGGTTTTCTTCTTTTTGGAAGCCTCAATTGCCTCTCCTTCCACCAAAGCCTTCTGCATTAGGTTATCTGCATAGTGTACTGGTGAGAAAGATGAATAATATAGAAAGGAAGTCATACTGCAGGGTAAATATCACCCTACCTACAACAACCGAAGTCGTAAAAGGTAGAGGAGACAATCCAAAGTGGCTCAAAAGGGTAGTTTCTATTAGGTGGTTCGAGCAGTAATGTAACTCTCCTAATACTCTATAAACCTCCGGGAAGGGGCATTTGGTCCTCATTTCCCGGAAGGGAGGCAACTCGGGAAGGTCTACCTTCCAGGTATCAGAATAAGGTAGGGATTCTGGAAGTTGTACAAAAAAGTATAGTTCTTCCCATTCCTTGTGGGAAGTAGGCAGGTTCACTAAGAATTGGCAGTCTGAACGGCTAGATAGATAGAAGAGACCTGCCTTGGAAGATTTCAATTGGAAAAAGCAATGGAATATTTCAGGGGTTAAGGGAAGGTTTAGGTGTTGAAACACCATAAAAGCTCCTGACAAAATACGAAAGGAATTGGGGGTGAATTGGTTTAAAGGAAGTCTGTAAAAGTGCAAAATATCTAGATAACCGGAAGGCGCTGGTAGACATAGGCCATTAAGAAATTGTTCGGAGAAAAAGCACGTCGAACCGGGAGGAGGACTATGGGGCCGATGCATTTTAGTAGTAAAACAACATTTTATAGAAGGGTCTATGTATTTGTTCTTAAGATTAAAGAAATAATGGTTGCAATCTAGCTGAGTTATAGTATGTTCATACCAGACGGGTGAAGGGGTGGTCTTAGGAGCCATGGGTGTGAACAAGGCAGAGCACTTATTCGGAGGTTAAGGAAGAATCGTGTGGGAAAGGAAGGACTGGGTCGCCGAAACACCGTCGGTGAAAATCACGGAAGAAGTAGAACAGACAGGATTGCCAAACACACTAAGTGATACCTAAAAGGAGAAGGCGGGGATTTATATAGGGTTTTTCGTGACGGTTCAATTGCACGAAAGGAGAAGGAGAAGCGGGGCCCATGGGCCCATCGGGCCGCCTCGAGTATACATAAGGGAGCTATAAGGGAAAGAGTGAATTTAAGTTAAGAAATAAAGAATATGGCAGAAACTTTATATACATCTGGAAAGTCAAGCTTATAACTTCGCTTGACTATTTTTCGGAGTTGACTAATGATACTACTGGTACCTTTTCTATATACTCCAGATAGAAGGGTTAGCATGTAACACGTGATTCGAGCCAAAATATTCGGCTCAGCAAAGGGAGAAAAGGAAAAATGGTTCAGGCGCAAATAGCAGAAGCAATTGGCACGGGAGAATTAGCAGAAGCAATTGGCACAGGAGAATTAGCAGAAGCAATTGACACGGCAAAGAAGAGACGGAAGGCACTTCACTAAGGGCGGAACAGGAATTGGTTCAGCTAGATAATCCCAGAAGCAGATGGGATGGATAAAGTGTCGACTCAACCTGATCGATCCGAAGGAAGTTTGACACGGGAAAAAGAGGAATTGGTTCGGATTGATGAGGAGCCCTAAGGCTAGGTCACCCGTGGGTCATAGACCTAAGTTAGTTTCACCTAAAGTAGATGGTTGAGGGAGACAGTCTAACCTAGTTACCCGAAAAGTAGAGGAAGAGGCGTTATACAATAGCTCAGGAGGCCCCACACAATATTCCAAGGAGCCTTCGTTCCTCACATCTGTAATAGAATTATTCTCCAAGTGGAGGTGGTGGCCACGTGTACGATGGAGATAGCCCACGACTTCACGATGGAGGAAAAAAGGAAGATAAAAGGGAGGAAGCAAAGGAGAAGAGGGGATCCGCAATCATTCCAACCCAGCAAGAGAGAAGAAGACACAAGAGGAGAGGAAGAGCGACAACCACCTCGCCGGAGAAGAAGGATAGAGATATATTGTTGTTACATCTCTTATATTTTTTCTCGTCTTGTGATATCACTGTAAGAGGTTTTTCTCCTCCACCTCCGAAAATTTCTTTCCGTAAGGGAGGACCTTCATAGTGAAAGTGTTTAGGTGCTGCACCCGGTGAGAAAGCTCACCTCCGTGGAGTAGGAATCCTCATTCCGAACCACGTTATATCTTGTGTCTGAGTTTCGATTACTGGTACCGGTTTTTGCGTTTCATCTACTTCATCTTCTTATTCTTTACTGATTACGGCCTGTAAGAACCCTCTGAGATCTCCCTCAGTGTTTCACTACATTGAAAAGGAGTGAACAGATTTTCCTCATCGCATCAGTTGAAATTTAAATCGAATAGTAAAAAATTGTAACAGTCGATAAATGATTCAATTTTAATTTCAATAGATGATAAATCATAGTTCTAAAAGCAAAATCAAATAGTAAAAATTTAAAACTAAAATCATTGACGAACAATTCAATTTGAATCCTATTGAATGATGAATCGAAATCGACTATTCTAAATCAAAACCTATGATTTCAAAACCATAATCACCCCTGCAACGCACTATGTGAAAGTCTCTTTGACACAGTTGGATCGAATTAATGTAACCATTTATTCATAAGCGGTCACCGATTTGACGTTCAAAGGAAGCCTTCACAGAGTTTTGTCAGGGGTAGCGATGGATATCAATTTCGTTTCTGTAAAAATGTGTGTGTATATATATATATATATATATAACTTTTTCATTCGTGCTCTATTTTACTCTTTAGGGAAAATTGTCTTATTCCTTCTTAATTTCATTCCACAACTCAAATTAAACACGTTTTAAAGATGATAATTATTTTTTAAAAAAAAACATTCCTGTCCCACGTGCAGAAAAAATATTAGACTTACACTTGCATAGTAAAAAGACCACTTCATCAAGTTAAACACTGACCCTCTAAGGCTCATAATGAACTTACCAATTATATCAAATTTCGTCAGAAACCAAAAAAAGTAAACAATATCTTAAAAATAAATAAATAACAGGATGCACGTGACTCCCATTAATACAGATTATACACAATCTTATTCAGCATTGTAAAAAATAATATCCCAAAAAACAAGAAAAAATACTTTGACCATTGCACTGATAAAAGGATGAAATCTCAAAAGAGAATTCACGACATCAAATGCAATGCTAGTCTTCAAGGCCTAATACAATCATGATCAGTTGTTTGAAAGATAATTTATACACAGGGAAAAGAATTAAGACCGCCATCAATTTGGTGGAGTGTGGCCACCAAATAGCTTACTTCGCCAGCAAAAGTTATAATAGATGCACATGGTTTATAGGGCACTAAACTGTTAACAGTTCCTGTAAGCAGAGAGACAATTTTAAGCGAAATCAAGGCAATACGAGAGAAGACGACACAGTCAAAGAAAAAACAGATAAAAAAAAACTCCATATTTTGTAGGCTCAGATACTATGATACTTTGTCAAAACGAGCTCATTTAGAATGCACCGAGTTTGCAGATGTAGTTGCAATCCTCTTATCAACACGGACAAACTCTTACGTGAGTTGAGAAAACCAGGATAAAACAGATAGCACGATTGCAATCGTGGTTGAGAAGTGAAAAATGATCCACTGGAAGCACAAACTTTGGAATGTAGAAATCAACTTATGCTTCCATACTGTTGGTGAACATAATCTAATCTCGACAAGCATCTGACAAGCGCCTTAAAGTCTTGAGCTCAGAAATGATCTACATTCTTGTGAACAAGATATTGGGGTCTGACCAGTAAGAAATCCGACTGCACTGTCATAGTCAACATTACATTTGAATGATTTGAGACGCTAGGTGATCATAACTCGAACAATTTGTAAATCGACCACTTGAATTACTACTCGGTACAACTTTGCTCACGAGCTGCTCTGTTTCTTTTGTGGAACCACAATCCAAATTGTATTCAGCTAAACTAAGATGACGAATTGAAAGTTTGGGATAAAGTCACTTTTAAAATTTTTAAACGAATGTATAGTAAAATAAACAGCCTACAATTGGGGGAAATTAAGCTAAAGAGATGATCCGGTCCTGATTTTAAAATTTAAACTTGGGGCCCTGGGCAAAATTTAAAAATTGAACTCCATTTTCTATTGAAAAATTTGAAAATTGAGCCCTTCTCATAGTATTAAATTTCGAGTCATTTCGAGCGAAACACTCGATTTATTTCGTTCCGACGAGGAACCGGCACGGCACGCGAGCGAAATTCCGATAAGCAGCAGCAAGGCAGTGGAAGCAACAGGGATTCGCTGCTGGAACGATGGCGATCGCGTTCGCGCTGCGCGAACACGATCGCGTTCCCAGCGCGCTCGATCACGAGCGCGATCGCGTTCGCAATCGAGCGCCGGGAAAGCGCGCTCGATCACGAGCACAATCGAGCGCAGGGAAAGCGCGCTTGATCGCGAGCGCAGGGAAAGCGCTCTCGATCGCGAGCGCGATCGAGCACCGGGAAAGCGCGCTCGATCGCGTTCGCGATCGAGCATCGGGAAAGCGCTGCCAGCGCGATTGCTATATTTAGAATTAAACTAATAATAAATATTTTAAATAATTAAATATTAATATTTAAAAGATAAAAAAATATTAAAATAATATCGAAACGAACGATACGGTATCGAAACTGTATCGTTCCGGTCGCAGATCGAAACTTCGATACGAGTCGAAATTTGAAACCTTGGCCCTTCTTATGAAAACTTTTAGGCCACGGCGAGGCCCGACAACCCTCCCAGTAGGCTCTAGGCAAAGAGAGCCAAAAATACATGTATGCAATGTACAATCCCTTAATGCTTGTATTTAAAGTGAGCAGAATACATACAACAACACATCTTATCCCACTAGGTGGAATTGACCATATGGTCCTCCTACGACATTTGCCACTATCCCCTACTATATCATCATCTATATTTAAATAAATTTTATCTTGTTTTATCGTTGCTAATCAAATCCTCTTAGATTTTCCTCTCTTTCTCATTTGATTTGTATATTTGTAATAGTTTCACGTCGCTTAACTAGAACATTTATCGATCATTTAAGTATATGTTCATACCATCTTAAAGGTCTTTCCTGAAATTTTCCCTCAATATGTGCAACCTCAACTTTCGCTCTAATATTTTCATTTCTTATTTTATCCCTCCTCATATGTCCACACATTCACCTCAACATCTTCATCTCTGTAACTCTCATCTTCTATTCATGTACTCGAGCCATATTCCAACATTCAATTCCATATAATATAACAGATCTAACTACCGTTTTGTAAAACTTCTCTTTAAATTTTAAAGATATTTTACGATCACAAAGAACGCTCATTGTTCTCCTCTATTTCAACCATCCTGCTTGTATTTTATGTAAGACATCTCTCTCAATCCCTCCATCTTTTTACAAAAATGATCTAATATTATAACTTTCAATTGCAAACAACTCGTTATCTCCTAATTTAACAATTGTCTCATTGTATTTAACATTATTAAATTTAAATTTCATATATTCTGATTTTGCTCAACTAAGTCTAAAACCTTACACTTCCGGTATTTCTTCAAAATTTAAGTTTATTATTTACTCCTTCACATATCTCATTTATCAAAATAATATCATCTACAAATAATATATACCATAGTACTATGTCTTAGATATGACCAGTGAGTTTATCTATAATTAGTATAAAAAATAGGGACTTAAAGCTGATTTTTTATGTAACCTTATTTTTATAGGAAACATCTTGATTAATCCTCCTGACATTTTCACTCGTGTTATTACATCGATATATATATCCTTAATTATTTCAATATACACTACACTAATATTTTACTTTTTTAGAATTCTCTACATAATTTTCCTTTGAATTTTATTATAAGTTTTTTCGAGGTCAATAAATACCATGTGTAAATTTTGCTTTTGTTCCTGATATTTTTAATTAGTTGTATGATAAGCTATATAGTTTTTATTGTTGACCTTCTCGATATAAATCCAAATTGATTTTCGATCACCATGATCTTCTTCCTTTGTTTTTTTCTATTATTTTTTTCCATAGTTTCATGGTATGACTCATTAGTTTAATACCCCTATAATTTACACAATTTTATATGTCTCCTTTGTTTTTATATAAAGGAACTAGAGTACTTATCCTCTACTAACCAGACTTTTTTTTTTCATTTTCAATATCAAGTTAAATAATTTTATTAGATATTCAATACTTTACTTAAGCACTTCCATTCCTTTATCGAAATATCATTTGGTTCAATTACTTTTTCATTTTGCATCTCATTTAAAGTCTATTCTACTTCTAAAGATTGAATTCTACAATAAAAATTTAAATTTCTATATTCCTTTTATCTACTTAAATTACCTAAGTTAAATTATCACCTAAATCTTCATTAAAAAATTGATAAAAATAGCTCTTCCATCGCTCTTTTATTTCCTCATTATCCAATAGTACCTTATTGCATTCATCTTTAATGCAACTTATTTAGATAAAATCCATAGTCTTTCTCTCTAACTTAGCTATTCTATAAATATTTCATGCTCTTTCTTTTATATTTAGTCGTCGATATAAGCGTTCAAAAGTTTCATTCCTAGCATTACTTGCTATTTTCTTAGCCTCTTTCTTAGTTATTGTCTACTTTTTTAAGTTTTACTCGTTCTTACAAGTGTATATTGTACATTTTTTCTTGACTTTCTCTTTTACTTTCTTATTCTACCAATAAGATTTTTTACTTGGTGGTACATATCCCTTTAACTCACCTAGTATACCTTTGGCTACCATTTTTAACTTTAATATCAATTTATCTCATATCGTATTCGAGTCATCATGTATCTCTTTTAATACTTATACTCTTACCCTCCCTTTGAATATGTTCTGTTGCTCACCTTTTAACTTTCACTATTTAATTTTAAGAGTCATACAAGTTTTTTCTTCTATTAATACTATGCTCAAGGCGCATATCCACCACTACCAACATATACTGAGTAGTTAAATTTTCTCTATAAATAACCTTACAATCTTTATATATCTTTTTATCTTTTTTGCTTACCATAAGAAAGTCAATTTGTGACTTTTATTCCCACTAACATATTTAGTTCGTATGCTATCACAAAATCCAATATAGTTTTTCCTTCTTCATTTCTTGTTCCGAACTCATAACCCTCATGCACCCTATTATATTCCTCATTTTTTATTCCTACATGTCCATTTAGATCTCCTCCTATTGAAATCATTTTATTTAGTGGAATTCTTTGCAATACCTTATCTAAGTCTTTCCAAAACTTAATTTTAATATCTTCATCTACTCCTACTTGAGGTGCATATATACTAACTATATTAATAATTTCTTTCACTATCACTATCTTGAGAGCTATAATTTTATCTCCTTTTATAATTAGTCCTACTACTTTATCCTTTAATGAACTATATATAATAATAGTTATTTCATTTCGTGTTCCACTCTTTTCAGTGTACCATAACTTAAAACTTAAGTTCTCTATCATTTTTGTCTTCTCTCCTACCCATCTTGTCTCTTATAAATATAAAATATTAATTCTTCTTCTGATCATAATATCTATTAATTTCATTGTTTTATCGTTGAGCATTTCTATATTTCATGTTCCAAATATTTAATAATTAATTTTTCTATAATATTTATTTTTATCTAGCTTATAATGTGAAAACTCTTATATAATTAATACTACACTCAAATTTTCATAGAGATATAGCAGTCCTTGCTGAGAAATTACAGTCGGATCCTGTAGCAGTCCTTACAGAATACATAAGCAAAATAAAATATTTTTCTCATTGGGAAGGTGATCAAATGGTCGAACTAATAAAGTAGATCGAGCAATGGCTATTTGTGAATAGATCTAAAATGTTTTGGTGCTAGTGGATATGTGAAGAAAAGCATCTATTTTCCATGTATGCACTAATGAAACTCGATGGCAGTGATCTGACTACCTTTTCCTTCTGTTTTTGGATGGCCTCAATCTTCTTCATGTACTCATCTGTCATTTTCTGCAAAATGATTAGAAAGAGGATACAGAAATTTCATAAGCACATACTCTGTTAGGCATTTCAAAGGGCAAATTGCCTGCAATTGTCTAAATATAAGAAACAGTCAACATATAGCCACATATTTCAGATGTATAGTGACGCACAACATACTTGAAGATCACTAGACAAATCTTTAACATTATCTTCAGAAAGTTTCTTCTCCTGAAAGATATTAAGAAAAATGCATATTAGATGTCCACAAATGCAAAAACTTTAGTAAAAAAAGTATCCGTTGCTGAGAGTGCAATAACACAAACTTTCTCAAGTTTCTCGTAAGCTTTATTTGCATCTCTTCGTATATTTCTTATTGCAACCTGCAAAAGCGCAAAGATACCATCAAGCCATGACAAAACATAAACAGTGTTCTTCTGCAAATGATTAACTATGAGAGCCTCATTTCCTTTATACAAACAACCATATGGTGGCAACTGCTAAATAGATTTAATAAATAATTATATTGCATTAATTTCTGACTTTTCTGAAAGAACTTTTCCTATTCGTATGCCCGACCGTCAATTGAATGTAGTTGGAAGTACAATCTTTCAAAACTGTGTTTAAAGCTATCATTGTAAGACTGCAAATCTTGTTCTCTTGTTAACCAATGCGAAACAGATAAATTCTTACTAGTGCTAGATTTGAGTTGACCTTTCAAGTTAGGTTCCAAGAATAGACAAGTCCAGATGAAAGATTATATGAGAAATTGTACGTATATTTTATGCAATGTCTATGTTTAGTAAAAGAAAGAATTAGCAGCGAATTCATTGTTAGGTAGAGTCACCCAAGTCAGTTGATTGGCTTGTTAAGCTGCAATCTCAACTATTAAGGACCTTAAAAAAATCATTCCAAAATGTCCAATGTTGGTGCAATCGGTCCAGGTCACGATTGACAAGGACTCGAGTCTGGCTCGAGAGATGTTTTGATGTTAGACAAAAACATATGACAATGTAATTGTCATAGTAAAGTCCAAGTCATAGGTACTTGGCATGGAAAGTCCAAGTGAAACACTTGGCATTTGGGAAAGTCCAAGCATGGGTCTTGGCATGAGAAGTCCAAGGGGTTTGATATTGGTGGCGTAAAGTCCAAGCGGAGTCTTGGCGGCGTAAATCCAATGTGCCTTGGCGGTGTAGACACCGTTAGCATGACATACCCGATGGAAGCACCTGAAGGCTAGCGCGATGGATGAACAAGTCATGAATGACTTGGAGGGATCCGAGAGGCATGAGGCTGATGGAGGTGGCTAGAAGGCTTAGGTCTAGGCTAAGGGTGATCTAGCAAGTATGGGAACACCATACTTGGGTTAAAACATCAGGTTTGAGTGTGCGGTCGGTGATGTCATAGCGATCGGCATAGTCAACTAGGGTTTGACTGCGGGAATTGCCCTAGCAGTCGACTGTCATAGGTGGGTAGTCGATTGATTGGCCGAGCAGTCGACTGATCGTGTGATCAGTCGACTAATTCTCAGATTTCAGGGCACAGAATGGAGTCTCACTCGACCGCTGCGACGAGCAGTCGAGTGATTCTTGATCAGTCGATTGATGTCCTAGCCGTTGGATTTTTTCCAGCGTGGATTACACCGTTGTCTCACGCTTGATGTGATCGATCATTCGGGATGATGGTCCCGGCGATCGATCGACCTTTTCCAATATAAAAGGAGCTCGTGATGGAGGAAAAGACATCGGTTTTCTTGGACGTTTTGAAGCGATTTGCTGCTGCAAATCAGGGCCTTCAAGTGTTAGTCCAAGGCAATCAACAAGTAAGCTTCCAAAGAATTTTTGTAAAGTGTTCTTTACTTCTCTTGCTGTATTTCATATTGTATTTGCTTGTTGTATTTAGATTATTGTTGTAATCACATTGTAAGGGGTTTCTCCGCCTCCGACTTGTGTCGAGAAGGAGTGATTATCATAGTGGTGTGTGATTGGCATCGCTAGGATTCGTACGAACTCAATCCGTGGAATAGGAACCGTTCGGTTCCGAACCACGTTAAACATTTGTGTTTGCGTGTTGTTTATTTCGTTATTGCTTTCATTACTATTCCACTGCATGCTAACGAAATTGTAGAGACAACCACGATCGAATTCCATCTACGAACGCAAACTACGCTATTCACCCCCCTCTAGCGGCTTCAAATATCCTACATTTGGTATCAGAGCCCGGGGCTTTTCTACGGATTAACCGCCGAGAGCTAAAAGGCTAGAGGGAAGATGAAATTCCAAAACAAGCTTGGATGGGACATCAACACTCCACCGCCATATGATCAAGAAGACTTTTCGGCGTGGAGAACAAAAATGGAGACATTCTTTATGATGGATATAGAGGATTGGTTCATCCTCGTAGAAGGTTTTGAACCTCCTCGGGATAGGAAGGGACAAGTCCTCAAGTTGAAGAAATGGACCCAAGAGCAACGGCAAAAATTCAAAACCGAAGCCAAGGTAACAAAACTTTTAGAAGATTTGATACCTAATGATGTTTTGTCTAGGCTAGGTGAATATCTTGATGCCAAAGAGCTATGGGACAAATTAGTCAAGTTCAATGAGAAGCCCCACTTGGCACAAGTAGAAGAAGATAAGGAAGAGGATGAAGAGAGTTCATCTTCCTCACGAGCAAGTGAGGAATCGGAAGTTGAAGAGGAGTCGACTTCCGGATCGGTGGAAGAAGAAGTAGAAGACACCTCCACCTCTAGGATTGAGGGGGAGGAAAGAATTTCCACTCCGGAGCAACAAGAGAAAGCTTCGACATCTAGTCAAGATGAAAAAGCTCCAATTCCGGTCTCAATTAACCTAGGTAACTCAAACACTTTAATTTCAAATAAAATCCATATATTGTGTTTTGAGTGTAGGGAGTATGGGCACTACAAGAGTAAGTGCCCAAAGAAGGTTAAGAAACTCCTCCGACGCCTAAAAGTCAAAGGATGCCGGTTCCCCATCACCTAAAGACAAGGAGCACATCATTTGCTTCAGATGTCGGCAACCGGGGCATTACCGAAATCAATGTCCTAGGGGGAGCAAAAAGACCCAAGAAGGAACATCACAAGTAGGGGGAGCTACTAAGGCAAACCCTAAGGTATATTTTCATAATGCTCATTCTTTAATTTCTAAGCAAAAGCATGCTAGAATTAATTCAAATAACTTTGCTATTACTCATGAATCAAAGCATGCTAGGAATGATAACTTTAGATCTATTTCAAAGAAGAAGAAATTTGAGACTAATGTCCCTAGAAATGTCATTCCTAAGAAAGCAATTAAGAAAATCGAAAATCATTTAGGTATCAATCCCAATAAGGGTAGACATATGTCTAAGGTGAATGGTAATGCCCAAAAACCTAATCAAAAATCATTTGGGCAATTAGAATTAGAGAACCAAGCCTTAAAGTCAAGGCTTGAAAAACTAAAAAAAAACCCTAAATAAGATACAAAATCAATTTCAAGGGTCTAATGGTCAAAGTCAAGGGTCAAGATCTCAAAGTCAACATCTAGGACCCAAAAGACAAAAGTCAACCAAGGGCAATCAAGGTTTGGGTTACAAACCTAAGCCTAAGGTGGCTTACCATAGTGTTCCATTTGATTATGGAACACAAATTAGGTCTAGGAAGACCAAGGTCAATAGGGAAGTCATCCCTAAGGTTGACCAAAGGTTGTGCCTAGTGGCTAGGGTTTCAAGG
This sequence comes from Wurfbainia villosa, assembly GCA_025175895.1. Taxonomy (NCBI): domain Eukaryota; kingdom Viridiplantae; phylum Streptophyta; class Magnoliopsida; order Zingiberales; family Zingiberaceae; genus Wurfbainia; species Wurfbainia villosa. The sequence goes on from CM046005.1 coordinate 8,349,373, forward strand.
AAACCTAGGGAAGCCACTAAGAAGGTTGCAAGGGGAGTTACCCCTAGAGTCAACCATGGCAAAACCCAAATGACCAAGGCTAATAAGCCTAGAATAGGAAGGTATCTAGGAAGGTTATCCCTAAGGAATACCTAATTAACCCTAGGAGCTCAAATAGATTTTGGGTTCCAAAAAGCGTGATTGATTCACGTTAAATGGGTTAGGATGTGCCAACCTTGATTGGATGGGTAGTTAACTCAACCATGATAAAGGTGGCACTTTAGGTTATTTTCAAGGTTATGGTTACCTTGGAAATACAGTTGAGCTTTAATCCTAAAAGATTTTAGGATGTGCCAATATATTTTTGAAATTATGAAAATCAATAAAATTGGCACAATCTAGATTTAAAGGTCATAGTCTGTCACTTTGATCTTTGGCACACTTTAGGAATCAATGTATCAAGAGAAGTGTGTTTAAGGTGTAGAAGTTACATCAAGAGTGATACTCAAGTGTCACACACCTTGATGTCTTGCACTTACCATGCTTCATGTGTTTCACCATGTGTTTGCATGGAAGGAATGTCTAGGGTGGATTGCATCTCACAAAACAAGTCTTTTACTTTGATTGTGTATTTCAACACTTAGAAAGGGTGAGATGTTAGGATTTTGAAATCATTGGATGTTAATGTTTGCTAAAATAAAATAAAATATCAAAATACATTAACAAATACATGAACATAAGCATAACATCAATATATTCGATATACAAGATTAAACATGAGAAAATGAAATAAGTTGGATAAAGAAATCGAGATTTTCTGAATTTCAGAACTGGAAATCAGATATCAGTCGTAATCTGATTATCGATCGAATGATCATCTTATAATAGCCACGATCGTCCGGTGATCGATCTTTGTCTCGAGACTTCATTGTTTCGAGCAATGAGTGATGATCTCGAGTGATGATCTCATCGATCGTGAGCAACATCATCGATCCGATGATATCAGAGACGTCACGAAGACTCGTGATCGATCGGCCGAGAGCTGTCGGTTCGGTAAACCCGCTAATAAGCCGCGATCAGTCGACTAATGCTGCACATCAGTCAACTGATGCTGCACATCAGTCGACTGGTGTCGCGATTTTATAACGCCGAACCGCTAGGGTTCGGCGTCTTCACGCGTCGACCTCTCGTTTCTTTCCTTCTCTCCGGTCGCCACTCCTTTCTCCGACGAGATTTTCCGACCACGCCGGCCACCTAAGTCCTAGGTTTGATAGCCAAACTCTTCCTCTAGCGTTTTCACTCATCTCACAACCCTAATTCACTCATTTCCAGCGGTTGTTTCCTCTTTTTCGATTAGGGTTCCGGCGTCCAGTCCTCCGGCGAACTTTCCGGCGGCATCTTCAGCGATATCCGAGTATTCTCTCATCATCCCTCTAAATGGCACCAAAGTAAAAAATTTCTTACTAAAAAAAACCCTAATTTTTCCTTTCCATTATAATCTATTATAATCTAATCGTGTGTTGGTGTCCTTGCATTTCATGTCGTTGCATTACATTCATATAGGAGATCCCGTAGAAATGACCCACCCGAGGTTAAGTCACGATTGTACCAAACCATGTTGGTTAGGTACATCGATAGGGACTTCTTTACACGTTACTATAGTGACGTCATGGACATATTTGCATACTATCATCTCATGAAAATCGTATTATGCACACATGCCATTAATGATGATCTCCTTAAGGAGTTCTATCAGAACTTAAAGAAGGTAGACGATGGCCCTACCTACACTACTCGTGTTGCGAAACGCGATTTAGAGTTCACTCCTGCGATATTACAGGAGTTTCTTGAGTGTAAGCCATCGGATGACACCTTCATTTTCTACCCTACCTTTGATGCCCCTTTACCCGAGCCCTTTGACCATATCTCTTTGGACTCCATGCATGAGCATGTTTTTGGTCATCCTCGTCCACCAGCTCAGAATTTATTTCCCATTACTGAGTTATCTGCACCTGACAATGTACTCTACAAGGTCATTGTTGGATGTTTTCTTCCGATCGTGACTCAGGGTCTGGCCAAGATTCGGCCTCCCCATCTATTTCTACTGTATATCATGCGTAATAGACTAGACAAAAACATTGCATTGAACATGTTTCATTGCATTGTACATTTCATATCCCCTGTACAAGGGAAAGTGCATATGTCTTATGGCCACATTATCACTGCATGGTTGAGAGGCATAAACATTCGAGGATCACCGAGGGCACTATCCGAGGTGTACGATTGCATATCGATTCGTAACTTCTCATTGAGGCTGCCGGATGGGCGTGGCGGATGGAGTTGGCACCTCGACCTCATGCCTTAAGGCACGCGTGGAGAGCCGCCTCACGGTGCCTAGAGAGGCTGCGAGAGGACTATGAGGACTCGAGCTGGCGATGAGGAGGATCGGATGCGAAGATGCATCGGCCAGCCGGGTCCATCGGATCGGCTTGGCGGATGGAGGCGATTCGGGACTATCGGCAGACGATGACTCACGCGGTATCGAGCTCTTAGTAGGCAAGCCTCCATGGCGCACATCTTAGTCGGATGGAGGAGAGATACATTCTGATTGCAGAGTCCCGAGCCGCATCGAGCGTCGGCCCGATATGTATGAGATGATGCGGGCTGGACTTTGAGCGGCGACCTCCTCCACCTCCACCGTCTGCGGATGACTAGATCTAGAGGATGTTAGAATTTTGTTTTGATTTTGTAGTGAGATTGAGCATATCAAATCTCTATTTTGGATGTAAAAACTGAAATCTTCTTAAATTGAATGAAATTTCTGTTTGTGAAAATCATGTGTGTTTGATTATGTATTTGTATTAATGTATTGGTTTATAAAAGTTGCTATATCATGACATGAAATTTCATCTTATTATATAACATGTCATGTCATTGGTTATGATTATTTTAGATGTCATGTTTGTTTTTAGATTATATCATATGTCATGACATCATTGGCCATGCGTTATTATTGATATCATTTATGCCATAATCATTTCATGCATCTAATTGTTTAAAATTGATTCAAGGATAATGGTATGACTTGGAGTCTCATTTATAAGGGAATCAAGTAGAGTTGCCTTAGAAAAATGCATGAAACCCTAATTTAGGGAGAATAACTCCACATCTCACATCACATTGACATGTATGTGTATTTATACACCCTAGATACATGTGAGATGCTAGGATAATAAGTTAGGTTCAAGGTGCATAGGTAGTGCATCTAGATGAACTCAAACTTATTTTAATCATCACCCAGAATCATAAGGAAAGCTAATATACAAGTTATGTATATTTAGCCAATAAACCATGGTTCAAAATAGGTTTTCAAAAACATTTTAAAATCAATTTAGAAAACCTTGGTGAAGTCTATCTTTTGATAGTCATCATCATTGTAGAAGTTGATACAAAGTAGATCAAAAACTTTAAAGTTTTAATAGTTTGTGAACTTTGTACCAATCTCCTATTTCAATGGTAAAAATATTTTTCCAAAATTTTTCACCGATTGTATGTGTGATAAGTAATGTCGTATCAAGTTTCGTGATTTTTGATTTACGTAGAATTACTTATGAATTTCCAAAAGTCGAGTCTGATATCTGAAAATCAGGTTTTGATTATCGATCATTTACTCTGAAGCGATCGGTGATGGGCGCGCTTGGACTCATTGCGCGCAAGATATCACTCAGTTGTTAGCCGTGCGGTCGGTGATCACATCGATCATTGTCGATCTTGATTCGGGAAAACTAGGGTTGTTTAGCCCGATTTCAGCTACGGTTAAGGTCCCTAATCACTCCTAACCCTAGGATATGCCTTGGGAAGCATTATAAAGAGTGAAAATCCATTGGATATGAATTTGGAGAGGTGTTTAGGGTTTGTATCAAATTTAAGGTGTTGGAAAGATCAATGTTGAATTTCTAACCTTATCTTTGATGGTTCAGAGTTCCTATTGGCTTAGGGACTTCCCTAAGACATTGTTGGTGTAATGGTTAAGGGGGAGCAAGCCTTTAGGGGGAGGTATCCATCATGGTACGATGGATGGTGGTTCCTGGGAAGGAAAAATGAGGTTTTCACATACCCAATTTGGAAATTGGGAGAGTATAGGATTGTCTCTCTTGAGTGATATGAGACTTATCACTAGGAAGATGATAGACATCCTAGGTATTTTTGAACCAAAGGAGGAGATTGTAAGATCTCATTGGCATATGAGACATTGGCCTCCTTGGGGAGTTAGCCTCTTTTTTATGTATGTCAAAAAGGGGAAGAACATTAAATCACCAATTTGGGATAATTGGTAAGGAGTCTTTGAGTTAGATGGTCTAACTCAAATGGTTTGTTTTGTTTGGTTTTTGTCAAACATCAAAAAGGGGGAGATTGTTGGTGCAATCGGCCCAGGTCACGATTGACCAGGACTCGAGCCTGGTGCGAGAGATGTTTTGATGTTAGACAAAAACATATGACAATGTAATTGTCATGGTAAAGTCCAAGTCATGGGTACTTGGCATGGAAAGTCCAAGTGGGACACTTGGCATTTGGGAAAGTCCAAGCATGGGTCTTGGCATGAGAAGTCCAAGGGGTTTGATATTGGCGGCGTAAAGTCCAAGCGGAGTCTTGGCGGCGTAAGTCCAATGTGCCTTGGCGGTGTAGACACCGTTAGCATGACATAGCCGATGGAAGCACCTGAAGGCTAGCGCGATGGATGAACAAGTCATGGATGACTTGGAGGGATCCGAGAGGCGGGAGGCTGATGGAGGTGGCTAGAAGGCTTAGGTCTAGACTAAGGGTGGTCTAGCAAGTATGGGAACACCATACTTGGGTTAAAACATCAGGTTTGAGGTGTGCCAGTCGACTGATGTCATGTGGCAGTCGACTGGCATAGTCAATTAGGGTTTGACTGCGGGTGCCACTAGCGATCATTGCCATAGGTGGGCGGTCGGTGATTGGCCGGCGATCGGGATCGTGTGATCGATCGTGATGCTTTCGATTCGAGCCGCGAATGGAGTCTCACTTGGCCATTCGGCGACGAGCGATCGGTGATGTGATCGATCGACTAATGCTCATGATCGTCGGTGATGTCTAGCCGTTGGATTTTCGGGGATTACACCGTTGTCTCGATGGTGTGATGGAGGAAAAGGCATCGGTTTTCTTGGACGTTTTGAAGCGATTTGCTGCTGCAAATCAGGGCCTTCAAGTGCTAGTCTAAGGCAATCAACAAGCAAGCTTCCAAAGAGTTTTTGTAAAGTGTTCTTTACTTCTCTTGTTGTATTTCATATTGTATTTGCTTGTTGTATTTAGATTATTGTTGTAATCACATTGTAAGGGGTTTCTCCGCCTCCGACTTGTGTCGAGAAGGAGTGATTATCATAGTGCTGTGTGATTGGCATCGCTAGGTTCGTACGAACCCAATCCGTGGAGTAGGAACCGTTCGGTTCCGAACCACGTTAAACATTTGTGTTTGCGTGTTGTTTATTTCGTTATTGCTTTCATTACTATTCCGCTGCGTGCTAACGAAATTGTAGAGACAACCACGATCGAATTCCATCTACGAACGCAAACTACGCTATTCACCCCCCTCTAGCGGCTTCAAATATCCTACACCCAATGCATCCTCACACATTCCCTTTTTTGCACTATGGCAAGAGAGAATTATATTGCTAAAGAAACATATGGACAGGGTTACCCCATCCCAATTCATCACCAAAAAATAAAAAAATATAATAAAACTAAAAAAAATACAAACAGTTACGACCCTACTCTAACCCAAATGAAGCAACATATAATTGACAGACTAGAGACTAATCCATGAGAAACAAAAAAAGTAAAGATGAACTCATGTCAACAATATGGATTGCCCTTTAAGGCATTAAGCTACCAAAGTTCAGAACAGTTGGCAAGAGAAGTATCGATAATTATAAAGATGTAGACAATCAACTAGATTGTCTAAAATTACAGAATAGTGATATTCATAGTTGGGGATATAACCTACCAGAAGTTGTGAAATTAAAAGAGCTACTTGGTAAGCCACTATCAGCAAAGCATATGCCAAGAAAAGAAATTCTCCGTTACCTTTCCTTCCTCAGCGAGTTTGGTAACAACTTTGGATAGTTGCTGCACCAACATTGGAATGACATATACACATCAAATTAGCGGATATAAATCAGATCAGCAAGAAGAATAATTTAAGCAAAAAAGAATGGAGCACAAAAAGTTTTCTAACGTTACATGCTATTTAAGTAATAAAATATACAAGCTTAGGCTAAGAAACTAATTTATTAATGACAACCCTGCTGTATAGAGGTCAATTGAGGGATAAGATTCATATGGCCAATCTCAAATAGTTAGGAAAAGCACAAATGTCTCAAATAGTTGGGAAAAAGACGACTTAAAGAAGATCACAATTGTTGGTGCAATAAACTTTTAGTTAAGGTTGAGCAAGCTCGAGTTGAATTTCGATATTTAGGCAATATATTTGATGACTGAACAATATTCTCAAAGAGATTATTGGTTGAGGGTGACCAAGCTCGATTTGATATTTGGCTTAGTAACCCAAGTACAGAATGCTCGACAAACGAGTCCCTGAGTACCCCGAGTCCAAAAGCTCAAAACTGTCGAGTGTCCTAGTACCCGAGTTTGAATACCTAACTGTCAAGGGCTGAATACCATAGTCCAAACACCCAACTGCCAAGGGCCAAATATCCAAGATCATTAAATGGATTAAAAAAAGTCGACCCCACCTTGAGATAAAACTTGATTGTTATTATATTAAATGGATTAGAAAAAATATGTTTGATATTGAACAGCAAAACTAAGTGAAGATAAATTGAAAGATGTCACAAACTACTATTTAGTGACTTTTCACTCTAATCAACTAATGATTCCTTTAAAGAAACTGATGATCTGACCTTGAGGATCGTGGCAATCATAAGGCTGATAGTTCATTGTAAAATTTTGAATGCCAAGTTAACGTATAATCAAGATGTCTGCATCTACTAGACAAATTCGATAGAAGGGTTGTGCAAATGTTTGGAAGAGAAAGCCAATGCTTACCGGGTTTCATATTCGTCATAAGCACGTTTTTAAAACTCAGGCAGTACTAAGATGTACTATGGGATTTACTGATCTGACAGGCTGAAGCAAACAATGCTTGGTGGTCCAGCCGTGAACAATGTGGAAAGAATTGAGAAATAGAAACCGAACATGAATTTGGGCTCTAATACCAATTGAAGTAGCATGTGGAACACTTAACCACTGAAAGAAGGAAAATGTTATTAATTGAAAGATGTGTTGGTGCAATCGGCCAGGTCACGATTGACCGGATTCGAGTTTGACTCGAGCGATGTTTTGATATTTGACATGGAAGTTTGACATTGATGTCTGATAATGTTTTGGGGAGATTGTTGGCACAATCGACCCGGGTCATGATTGACCGGACTCGAGTTTGACTCGAGGGGGATTTTGATGGTTGACTGGAGTTGACCATGTCATGGAAAGTCCAAGTCTTGAGTACTTGGCATGTAAAGTCCAAGCATGGGTCTTGGCATGGAAAGTCCAACATTGGTTGGCAAGGAAAAGTCCAAGCATGGGTCTTGGCATGGAAAGTCCAATATGGGTTGGCAAGGGAAAGTCCAAGCTTGTGTCTTGGCATTTGGAAAGTTCAAGGGGTTTGATATTGGCGGCGTAAAGTCCAAGCGGGAGTCTCTGTAGCATAAGTCCAATGGTTGACGGCGTAAAGTCCAAGCGGGAGTCTTGGCAGCATAAGTCCAATGGTTGACGGCGTAAAATCCAAGCGGAGTCTTGGCGGCGTAAGTCCAATGTGCCTTGGCAGTGTAGACACCGTTAGCATGACATAGCCGATGAAAGCACCTGAAGGCTAGCGCAATGGATGAACAAGTCATGGATGACTTGGAGGGATCCGAGAGGCGCGAGACTGACGGAGGTGGCTAGAAGGCTTAGGTCTAGGCTAAGGGTGGTCTAGCAAGTATGGGGGCACCATACTTGGGTTAAAACCTCATGTTTGAGGTGTGTCAGTCGACTGGTGTCATATAGCAGTCGACTGGTGTGAGTCAACTAGAGTTTGACTGCGGAAAGTGTCCCAGCAGTCGACTGCCAGAGGTGGGCAGTCGACTGATCATGTGATCAATCGACTGGTGCTCGAGAATTTAGGCACAGAATGGAGTCGGACTCAACTGCTGGGGTTAGCATTCGAGTGAAAGCTCTATTAGTTGACTGATGGACATGATCAGTCGACTGATGTCTTATCCGTTGGATTTTTCTAACGTGGATTACACCGTTGTCTCACAGCAACAGTGTCATCAGTCGACTGATCAGCGATTTCCAGCCCAAGCAGAAGCTTTAAATGGAGCTCGTGGAGGAGGAAATCAACCAATGGTTCTTGAGCTACTTTGGGGCGATTTGTTGCTGTAAATCAGAGTCTCTAAGGCTATTCTTCAAGCAACCAAAAGCAAGCAATCCAAAGGCAATTGTAAAGTATTTTTCTTTACTTGTAGTGTATTTCCTTATTGTAATTGCTTGTATTTATTTCTTGTTGTTGTAAGATCATTTGTACGAGGTTTCTCCACCTCCGACTTGTGTCGAGAAGGAGTTATTGTGATTAGTAGTACGTATTTGCATTGCTAGGACTTTTAGAGCCCGATCCGTGGAGTAGGAACCATTCGGTTCCGAACCACGTTACATACTTGTGTAATTGCATGTTTGTCCATTATGTTATTGCTATTATTTCTATTTCCGTTGCACGCTAACGAGATTTGTAGACGAACACGAAACGAATTCCATCTACGCATCCTACGACGCTATTCACCCCCCCCCCCCTCTAGCAGTCAACATTTCCTCTACAATTGGTATCAGAGCCCGGGGCTCTTCTACGGACTAACCGTCGAGAGCAAAGGCAAAGACGCTAGAGGGTGAAGATGGAGTTGAAAGAACTAGGTTGGGACAACAACACACCAGTCCCGTACACATTATACGGACGAGAAGGCTTCAATTCTTGGAAGAGAAGAATTGAAGATTTTATCATGATGAGAGACTTTAAGGAGTAGTCCATCTTGATGGAAGGATTTGAATATCCAAGATGACCAAAAGGTGGCTTCCTCAAAAAGAATAGATGGAGCGAGGAGCAACTCCAACAATTTGAGAAAAACAAGAAGGTAGTAAAATTTATTTTTGATTTGATACCTAATGACTTTTTGTGTAGCCTAGGTGATTGCATGAATGTCAAGGAGCTTTGGAGGGAATTGGCCAAGCTCCATGAAGACCCATCACCGGCTCAAGAAGAGGAGGCCGAAGATGAATCCTCATCCTCACAAGCGAGTGAGGATTCGGAAGTTGATAGGGAGTCAATCTCCGAATCGGTGGAAGAAGAGGAAAATGTGAAAGAAGCCTCCACTTCAAGGATTAAGGGGGAGGAGAGACCATCCACACCGGAGCAACCTCAAGAGGAGCCATCCACCTCCGGGAGAGATGAAGAATCCACTCCGACCATCACAAATACCCTAGGTAACTCAAGCAATTTAGGATTAAATAAAAATCATATAATTTGCTTTGAGTGTAAGGAATCCAAGCACTATAAGAGCAAGTGCCTAAAGAAAATCAAGAAAGCTCCACCGGCACCAAAGGTCAAGGATGTCAGTCCCCCAACGATCAAAAGCAAGGAGCAAGTGACTTGCTTCAAATGCCGACTACCGGGGCATTATAGGAGTCAATGCCCTAGGGGGAGCAAAAAGACCCAAAATGGAGCATCACATGTAGGGGGAGCAAAAAGACCCAAACCCTAAGGTATATTTTAGTAATGCTCCTTCTAATTTAAATGTCAAAAAGCATGCTAGGAATTTTAATTCTCTTGCAATTTATCATGAAAAGTATGCTAGAAATAACAAATATTTTTGTTTAGGAGCTAAGAATATTCACATTTCAAATAAGGAGAAATTTGGGACTAATGTCCCTAGAAAAATCTTACCTAGGGAATCTATTAGAAAAATTGAAGACCACCTAGGCATCAACCCTAAATGGACTAGGCATATGCCTAGGAAAAACAATGTCCAAAGAATAGATGAAAAATCAAAAATTGGACAATTAAAATTAGAAAATCAAGCCTTGAGGTAAAGACTTGAAAAACTTGAAAAGACCCTTGCAAAAATGACAAATCAAATGCAAAGGTCAAATGGTCAAAGTCAAGGGTCTAGAACTAAAAGTCAAAACCTAGGGCCTAAGAAACAAGAGTCAACCAAAGGCAAGAAAGGTTTGGGTCACAAACCTAAGCCTAAGGAGGCCTATCACAATGTTCCATTTGACTATGGAACTAAACCTAGGTCTAGGAAAGCCAAGGTCAATAAGGAAGTCATCCCTAAGGTTGACCAAGGTAGGTGCCTAGTGGCTAGGGTTTCTAAGAAACCTAGGGTGGCCACTAAGAAGGTTAAAAGGGGAGTTACCCCTAGAGTTAACCTAGGCAAAACCCAAATGACCAAGGCTAACAAGCCTAGAAGGGTCATTTGGAAGGTATCTATGGAGGTCATCCCTAAGGAATACCTAGTAGACCCTAGGAGCTCAAATAGGTTTTGGGTTCCTAAGAGCGTGATCGATTCACGCTAGATGGGTTTGGGTGTGCCAACTTTAAATGGATGGGTAGTTAACCAAACCATAGTAAAGGTGGCACTTGAGGTTATTTTCAAGGTTATGGATACATTAAAAATATGTTTGATCTTTGATCCTAAAAGATTTTAGGATGTGTCAATACATTATTGGAATTATGAAAAATCAATTAAATTGGCACAATTTAGGTCTAGAGGTTATTGTGTGTCATTTTAGATTTGTGGCACACATGGATGTTTAGTAGGAATATGGAAAAATATAATTAATTATATCAAATGGCAATTAATACTAAAATTTAGGTATTGTTATATCTATACATTTTATATGTCATGCCTTGTTTGTCATATAACATGTCATGACATCATATTTATTTTTACCATTTAATATGTCATGATCATGTTTAGGATTAAGGTTTAATATCATATATTTTTAGATTATATCATATGCCATGACATCATGAACATTGGTCATGCTTAATTATGTTATCATTTATGCCATGATCATTCATGCATTTAATTTGATTAAAATTGATTTAAGGGCAATGGCATGAATTGGAGTCCCATCTATAAGGGAATCCAGTAGAGTTGCCTTAGAAAATGCACGAGGCCTTAGATTAAAAGAACAAAACTCACATCTCACATCTAAATTGACTTGTATGTGTTTTCATACACCCTAGATGTATGTGAGATGTTAGGATATGAGTTAAGTTCAAGGTGCATAGTTTTTGCATCTAGATGAACTAAACTCATCTTTAACTAAATGTGGATCATTGGGAAAGCTTGTATACAAGTCATGTACATTAAGCCCAAGGAATATGATCCAATATAGGTTTTCAAAAACTTTTTAAAATCAATTTAGAAAACCTTGGTGAAGTCTATCTTTTGATAGCAATCACCATTGATGAAGTTGATACAAAGTGAGCTAAAACATTGAAGTTTTTCTTCACTTTTGAACTTTATATCAATTTCGATATTTTATGGGTAAAATATTTTTCTATCATTTTTCACCCATTTTATTGGTCATAAGTATTATACGTATGAATTTTCATGATTTTTCGATATACGTATAATTATTTATGAATTCAAATTCGGTTCGATAATCGAAATTGAATCGATCGGCCCTTGGTGGCGGTCGTGATAATGACGATCGGAACTTTGATGATCAGCGGTGATTTCGAGAAAAATAAGGATGTTTAGCCCATGTTCAGCTACGGTAAAGTTCCCTAATCACTCCTAACCCTAGGATATGCTTTGGGAAGCATTATAAAGGGTGAAAATCCATTGGATATGGATTAGGAGAGATGTTAGGGTGATGTATCAAATTTAAGGTGTTGGAAAGTCTAACCTTATTTTTGATGATTTAGAGTTCTTATTGGCTTAGGGACTTCCCAAGGATATTGTCGGTGCAATGGTCAAGGGAGAGCAAACCTTTAGGGGGAGGTATCCATCATGGGATGATGGATGGTATTTTTCCTCATGAGGAGGAAAAATGGGACTTTGAGATACCCAATTTGGAAATTTGGAGAGTGTATAGGATTGCCTCTCTTGAGTGATATGGGACTTATCACTAGAAAGATGGTAGGCATCCTAGGTATCTTTGGACCAAGGGGGAGATTGTAAGATCTCATTGGATATGAGACATTGACCTCCTTGAAGAGTAAATCTTTTTGATGTTAGTCATAAAGGGGGAGAATGTTTTGGGAGAGAATGTTATGGAGAGTGTTATCAATTGTCAATTCAGAGAATTGGGGAGAAAGTGAAATTACCAATTTGGGATAATTGGTAAGAAGATTTGAATTAGTGTTCTAACTCAAAGGTATGTGTTTTTGTCAAACATCAAAAAGGGGAAGATTATTGGTGCAATCGGTCCAGATCACGATTGACCAGACTCGAGTTTGACTCGAGCGATGTTTTGATGTTTGACATGGAAGTTTGACATCAATGTTTGACATTGATGTCTGATAATGTTTTGGAGAGATTATTGGCACAATCGACCCGGGTCATGATTGACCGGACTCGAGTTTGACTCGAGGAGGATTTTGATGGTTGATTGGAGTTTACCATGTCATGGAAAGTCCAAGTCTTGAGTACTTGGCATGTAAAGTCCAAGCATGGGTCTTAGCAAGGAAAAGTTCAAGCATGGATCTTGGCATGGAAAGTCCAACATAGGTTGGCAAGGAAAAGTCCAAGCATGGTTCTTGGCATGGAAAGTCCAACATGGGTTGGCAAGGGAAAGTCCAAGCTTGTGTCTTGGCATTTGGAAAGTCCAAGGGGTTTGATATTAGCGGCGTAAAGTCCAAGCGGGAGTCTTGGCAGCATAAGTCCAATGATTGGCGACGTAAAGTCCAAGCGGAGTCTTGGCGGCGTAAGTCCAATATGCCTTAGCGGTGTAGACACCGTTAACATGACATAGCCGATGGATGCACCTATAGACTAGCACAATGGATAAACAAGTCATGGATGACTTTGAGGGATCCGAGAGGCGCGAGGCTGACGGAGATGGCTAGAAGGCTTAGGTCTAGGCTAAGGGTGGTCTAGCAAGTATGGGGGCACCATACTTGGGTTAAAACCTCATGTTTGAGGTGTGTCAGTCGACTGGTATCATCATACGGCAATCGATCGTGAGTCAACTTAGGCTCGATCATGGGAAGTGTCTGAAGATCGCCAAAGGTGGGCGATCGGCGTTGAGCAATGATCGATCATGTGATCACCGACTAGTGCTCGAGAATTCGGGGTACGAATGAGTCGGACTCATCGGGGTTAGCATTCGAGTAAAGGCTCTATCAGTTGACTGATGGACATGATCAGTCGACTGATGTCCTATCCGTTGGATTTTTCTAGCGTGGATTACACCGTTGTCTCACAACAACAGTGTCATCAGTCGACTGATGGTCCCGATCAATCGACTGATGGTCCCGATCAATCAACTGATCGATGATTTCCAGCCCAAGCAAAAGCTTTAAATGGAGCTCGTGGAGGACGAAATCAACCAATGGTTCTTGAGCTACTTTAGAACGATTTGTTGCTGCAAATCAAGGTCTCCAAGGTTATTCTTCAAGCAACCAAAAGCAAGCAATCCAAAGGCAATTGTAAAGTATTTTTCTTTACTTGTAGTGTATTTCCTTATTGTAATTGCTTGTATTTATTTCTTGCTGTTGTAAGATCATTTGTACGAGGTTTCTCCACCTCCGACTTGTGTCGAGGAGTTATTGTGATTAGTAGTGCGTATTTGCATTGCTAGGGCTTTTAGAGCCCGATCTATGGAGTATGAATCATTCGGTTCCGAACCACGTTACATACTTGTGTAATTGCGTGTTTGTCCATTTCGTTATTGTTATTATTTCTATTTCCGCTGCGCGCTAACGAGATTTGTAGACGAACACGAAACGAATTCCATCTACGCATCCTACGACGCTATTCACCCCTCCCCCCCTCTAGCGATCAACATTTCCTCTACAAGATGAGCTAATGTGAGAGATCCTACTCCTTTTATAGGTCAGCAGTGAGACTTATTCTTCATAAAATTACAAGTTAGTTACCTAAAGACTTTAACTTCCCAAATAAATTTAAACAACTTTTTTAAAAATCTAAATAAACACTCTTCCAACTAAATCTAAATCCTTTTAAAGAAACCAAAATATTCTGCTAAGGATGACACAATACACTACCCACACAAAAAAAAAACCTCCAACAGTTTAATTCTATAAATCCTATAATCCAAAATAAAGAAACTCCAATAAGAGTTTTTATTTCGTGAAACAAGAAGTACAAGTGTACAAAGCATAGCTTAGATCTTGCCTAGAAATCTTATTCCGTATTGGGGCTTCAGTGTTGGACTTGAATGAGATGGGTTATGTCAATAAGAGATGGTGATGGCCAAAATCAAGAGGACAGGATGGACGAGGATAAAGAAGAGGAACAGACGGAGGAGGAAGAAGAGGAAGAGGTGGAGAAGAAGAAAAGGAAGAAGAAGAGAGCATATTTATAGTTCCATGTTCTCCAAAGAGGTCTGCTCGATCATCCTTGTTGTACACCAGTACTTTCTCATTCCTTCCTCAACCATTGCAAATCAACTAATGTCCTTTATTGTACTTATAAAAATTCGATGAGATTATAGATAAAGTAAAGCAGAATCAAAAGATAATTTGTGAATCAATGAGAAGTTAACTATCTCAAAAAAAAAATCATGAATAATATTAATCTGCAAAGAAAAACATAACAAACACAAGATAAGTCCAAAACCAGGTAGAAGAGGGGACGCAGATACGGCTGCAGGTATCACAATAAAGCATCTTTGAAGAAGATATGCTTCCAAGTATTCTTCCCATGAATAACTTTCTAAATATAAAATATGTAAAATCAGTAAAAGTTACAGAAAACAAACAAACCTTTCTCCGCTCAGATGTCAATTGAGGGATGCTTAGTCGTATCACCTCTCCATCATTGTTTGGTGTCAAACCAATGTCAGAACTTACTATTGCCTTCTCAATAGTTTTTAAGCTGAAAGTTAAAACTAGTATATGAAATCTTACAATTAGAAAAGAAAATTGGAAGAGCAAAAAATCCAGACAATCTATGATACAATAACCGCCCTATCTGTGACTAAACTATATATTCCACTTTATTATACCCTCTCAACTTGGAGTCTAAATATTGATAAATGTCTAGTTTGTTACACGACACAGAAAAAAAAAATCCTACAAAGATGCCAAGGAGAAGACTTTGTATTAGTTCGGTGGTTGAGAGCTTTAGACATGTGATGCTGAAATCAGTGACTTGATTTGTGCTTCAAAAGAGCTATTTCTTTAACTTTCCCTCAAACTAACAGTATCAAAGGGCTATAAAGTATGCAAGGAACAAATCCAAAGTTTAGGATAAAAAAATGATCAGAATTCCAATAAATACTTGTAAAAAAATTAAAAGGTAAGAGAATATTAGAATAAAGAAGCCTAATATTACTTTGGAAAGGAAGTGGAAGATGCTGAAAACGAAAAGAGAAAAAAGAATGAGAGTTCTTTCATATACTCAAGAGAAGACAAAGGGGATTATTAGAATTGAGAAATAACTATCCCTTAAGGTTGTAATCAATGGAGGGAATGTATGGGAGGGCTGTTGACAAAATGTAGAAGGGTCCAACATCTATTCAAAGGAATAGAGGAGAAATGTTGATATAAGATTTTCAATTATTATATTTTAAAAGAGATGAAGATATAAAGGCAGAGAAACTAAAGTTTGAAAATGACCTCTAACGAGATGTCAATAGAAAAAGATTTTTGTTTATTATATTCTAAGAGAGATGGAAGATATCATGAGTTGAGCTGATATTTTAGTTCTTGGTGGCTTGAGACGATGTCATCAGTGTTGTGTCGTGTAGATGATGTGTCAAAGGAGAAGGACAGGAAGGCAAAAGCTGCTGGTGTTGGTTTCAAAAGAAGAAGAGCAGGAGAGAATAGCTTACATATGCCAGCTAGGTTTTTGCGCAATTTTGGCGCCAAAGAGTTGGCACTGATGGAGGAGCTAGGAATTTGGTATGGTTTTAACATAGAGGAGCCAACACGAAGTAGACCGGACCACGGGCCAGATCTGAACCAGACCTGGACCAAATCCGTAACCGGGTCAATAGGTCAGTTACACGACCCGTCTAGGGATGGGACAGTTACGGTTCCGGCCCAAAACAAACTGTGAACCGACGATTTATGTTTTCTTTCTTTCATTTTTTTTATTTTGGAATTAGCTATTGAAACTGCCGGTTAACTGTGGTTCCGACCATTTGAAGATTTTTTTTTAACAGTTGAGATTATTTGACCCTTTGTTATCAATGACTATGATTTAGTGACCGTTATTCTCTAAACTCATGTCATCTTCTCTACTTTTCTCTCTAAATTCTAAAATCTCGATCGCTTTCAACTTCAATTCTCTAATTATAATAGAAGGAAATTCTTCTCAATCTCAAAAAGGCAAGAAATAGTAACTCCGAATGTGAATATCAACGATATTCAATTTACCAATGATGAAACAGAGCGACTTCCGATAGACACAACTGATACACAAGAAAGTATTGAAACTTCTTAAGTTTGGGATACACCACCTTTAAAATCATTTGTTTTTACTAAACATTTTGAGAAAATTACTCTTTTGTCCAGAGAAATTCATGCAAAATATAAGTATTGCAAAACCTCTTACAAATTTCAATAGGCGATGATTACGAATTATGGAAGTGACACGTTGAAATGAAACATCCAATTGAATTTGGAATTGAACATTCTCAAACACAACTATCTAGATTTTCATCGATTAGTGGAGATACCAATTCAAGTTTATTTAAATATTCTAATATTAAATTAAGAATCATTAGCTAGATTTGTTCCTGTAGAATGTCTCTCTTTTAATTTTGAGTCTAAATGCACTTTTAAATATTTTTGTTAAGAATTATTTAACCATCTGCTAAATATATTCTCCGTACTATACTTAGTCACACAATTAAAAAATTAGTAAGACTTGAAAAAAATTAATTGAAGAATTTAGTAAATTAAATATTAAAGTATCTTTATATTATGATATTTGGAGTGATAATTAATAAACTTATTCATATATAGATGTGACTTGCTATTGAATCGATAACTCCTAAACAATTGAAAAATGTTTATTAGCATATCAAATTTTTGATGAATCACACACTGCTCACAATCTCTCTCAATTATATGCTTAATTTAGAAGAATATGAATTAACTTCTAAAATATTTTCAACATCATTTGATAATGTTAATTCTAATATTGTAAGTATTGATAAACTTAAATTTATATGTTAGCTAGCTAACATATTTTAAATTTATGCATTCAAGATAGATTAAAAATTTTATAAAATCAAATTAAACTAATTAAAATTGTTATTTCTTATTTACGATTACATCCTGCATAATAAAATAATGGGGTAGATTTTATAAAATTAATGGAATTAGACTTGTGCACGGGCCGGGTCTAAATCGAACTTAGCTTGGAATCATAACCGGAACCAAATCAACGGATTGACTACCCGTCGACCCGATTCAATAGGCCCAACCCATAATCGGTCCATCTCTAGATGGCGAATTGATTATGGGTTCAGCTCATTTTTAACCGACGAACCAACAATTCAACGGTCGATTTAAGCCAGTAATTGAACCACTGGTTCATATTTTTAAAGTGTTATTTATCTTAATTTTTTATACAATAATATTTTAATGATATTAATGGTGTTGTTCAATATAAATTAGTACATTTGTTTTAAATTTTTCAATGTGGAACTATTATACCAATCTATTTAAATCAATTTTTTTAATCTACTCATCTTAAATTTTCTAGTATAGGATTATTTTACTTTTAAGTTATTAAATTAATCTTATTTAACTCTCCTAATAGATTATTTATCAATTTTATTTTTTTTATTCATTCAATATTAAGTTTATAAAGATTATTTAAATTGTATGATACAACCAATAATAGATTTGCCAAGGAATACAATTTATTTAATAATAAAATTATATAAATAATGAAGATTATCATACAACATACACAATTAAATATAAAATTAATCAAAAGATATACATATATATCAAAAATAAAGATGATTTAGATTTTAGCATAATATTTTTCTAGATCTACTTTAGCGTTCAACTTTTTAGAAACTCAAACACTATTTAATGATTCGACAAGAGTTAGAAACGAATAAAAAATATAATTTTTAGAGGACAAAATAAAAGATTTTGATAGCACAAAAATTAACGATTGTGGTTTTAATTCCTTTATAAAGTGAATAGATAGACAGCTAAAATAAGTTTATTTTTTATTTTTCATTTTTTATTTTTTCACATTTATAATTTTTTAAAAAAATAAAATATAAATAATAATTTTGAACCGTGATGAACTATCAATCGAATCATAACAGGTGATTCCAAACCGTGAATCATAATCACCTTAGACGGTTAATGTGAAAGGTCGACCTTCCAGAAACCGTTGAACCAGTGGTTCTGAACCATAGTCGATCTGATGGAATGAGACCAAAAAATATTCCACATGATGTACCAAAACATTAGAATACAGCATATCAATTATTACAAGATTCATTTCAATATAAAGAATTATTATATTTATTTTTGTACAAAATACTAATAATACTAATGTATACAAGGTTTTAAATGCCGACATATGCTGCCCGAAACCGACAAATTTTACTGTTCCAACGTAGGAGCGACACGTAAAAATTTCATGGTGGCAAGGCAGAATCGTGAATGGCTGTGGAATCGCAATCGGGAATTCGCGGAGGAATCGCAATTGCGATTCCACCGCCATCGGATCACGGTGTCCGCGATCGTGATTTCGCCGCCATCGGATTCGAGCATCCGTGATTGCATTCACGACATCCACGATCACGATCAGTTGGCAGCATCGTTATTGATCAAATTGTTATGTCGATCGCAATTCCTTCAGGATCAAATCGCAAAGTCCACTATATATATATATAATCATTTAATTAAATATAATTATTAATTAATTAATATAATTATAATATATAAATTTATATTTTTATTTTAAAAATAAAAATAAATGATATTCTAAATTCTAATTTATAATAAAAAAGTAAAAAATGTATCGAAACCTTGTTGATATAGCACGATATAGTACTGAAACCATATCGTTTTAGTCACGAATTGAAATCTTGACACGAGTCTAAATTTTAAACCATGAATGTATATTTATTTTCACATTGATGAAATATATTCAATAGTATTTATAGAATTTTAAAAGAATTTAGTTATGATGAATTTTTGCAATATAACTTTAATTTTAAATAAAAATGTTATGAATGAATTTTTATCTCTTTCCATGTTAGCAATGAAAGCGGGAGAAAAAAAATGAAAGCGGAAAAATATTTTTATCATATTCCTCATATTCATTTAGTTCATTTGTTTTAAACCCTAGGCTTAGATTAGATGTTTTATATGAAATATTAGCTATGTATTATGATGCTTTAATTTCATTTAAAGATTATTCTTCTCCTAATCGTACAAATATTGTACAAAATATTAGAAATAATTTATATGATATTTATATATTATAGTTTAAAATATAGATTAGAAACTAATATATTCGAAACACAAAATATTAATAGCAGTAGCAATTTAAACTTACAAAAGCATAACCTTTATTAAAAGAACGGACAAAATATTCATGAGGAAACTAGGAACTTGAAAATTATTTTATAACTTCTTTTGACTTTAGTGAAACAGATAGCAAAACGGATTTCAATATTCAATGATGGTGGTTGTAGAAGACTCGAAGTTTTTCCATCATCTCCATCATAGCAAAAGAAATTCTAGTTTGTCTGGTGTCAGTAGTTAATGTAATGCAAACATTTAGTTCTAGAGGTAATATATTGGATGAAAAACGATTTACTTCGTCTCTTTAACTCTTTAGAAGCACAAGCATTACTTAATGATTGGACGAAAGCTACAAAAAGAATACAAAAATATAACTTTCAAATGATGAGGTAGAAGAGTTTGATATCAGAGGAACTAACATTCTGGGAACAAAAATGAAAGTGAGTAACAATGTTATTTCCTAAGATAACAAAGATAAAAAGGTAAGCAAACTACGTAGGTTTTAATTCCCCTATACCCTAAGGGGATACGTAGACAATTTAAATAAGTGCAAGCCCTTTTTATTTTTTTTAATTTTTTAAAATAAAAATAATAATAATTTTGAACTGTCACGAATTGTGAACCAAATCGTAACTGACGATTTGAACCATGGACCGTAACATTAAGGGTCAACATTCCTAGATTCGTCAAATCGACAGTTTTGAACCGTTAAACCGTCAGTTCCAAATTGTAATCAGGTCTCACGCGAAGGGAGGAGGAACTAACAAAGGTGCATGAGACGGTGGTTCTACAAGATTACCACATGATGCTATCACTGATGATGCTTGTGAGATGACAATTGTGCTAAGGTACTCACTTGAAGAAGGGGGAAGGAGGGCAGTTAAAAGGGAGAGGAGAGGAGCCATGAATTGTGTGTGCGAAGGTTCATGGCTTGTGAGTATTGGTTGTTCCATGTGTTGTCAACAGCCGTGCTAATAAACACCAAACACCACTTCAAACCATGAAACTACCATTGAGCAAATAGATAGCAGAAGAGAAAGAAGATGAGTAGTCACATTTTATAATTAATAGATAAAAAGATGGATGGAAAAGGAAAAAAATATGAACAAATAATGAAATTAGGAGAGAAAATATAAGATGAACAAAGAGAGGGGGAGACTTTCAGCTTGCAAAAATATGTTTTTTGACTTTAAGATTATTTTTTTTATTAAAGTGATTGGAACTTAACAAATGATGCAGCCTTGTATAGATCTCAATGGATGGATGAGATCCTTATACTAAACCCCAAATGGTCATAAGGAGCATGGCTCAATCATGATGGAGATGAAGAGTTTAAATTGTTATCTTACCCTTTTTTGCATGTTGATATTTTCTATTACACCTTTCTTCTTCCTGATCACACCAAAATTTTTTTAGTCAAGTCATGCTAGACTAGCCCTGGGCTTGGGCCCGGTTAATGCTAATTCTTATGATAAAAGTTTGATACTTGTATGGAACCTGCAATATGGAAGTTATGCAAAAATGCAACCTAGGGGTGCTTGTGATCTCCAATAGTTGCTTAGCCATGATAGAAAATGCTTCTGGTGGTGAGAACTTTAAGCAATGAGAAACTGGATAGTGGGGCAAACAAGTCTTGCTGGGTAGCTTACCATAGAGGATCACACTTCCAAGAATCACAACGGAAGGTTGCATATATGAGGATCTGTGAGGTAGCGTGTCTTACAGAATTGCTCAGGTTGGCAGTATTGTAGGAGAGCACACTCCACTAGAGAGAGGACTGCAGTTGATGGAACAAAAAGATTGTGTGCAAGAAAGATTCCGTATGAAGCCATAAAAGTCACATTGTGCACAATGGCTATGCCGAGGCAGTATCACCAGCATTATTGAGAGCAATGTGGGAAAAAAAAAGTAAAATTTCTTCAAGGAGAAAGGTTTCTACAATGAGGACGGAAAATAAAGGAGGTTTCTACAATGAGGGCGGAAAATAAAGGATGGGTCTGAAGAGTAGAGGAGTAAAAAGAAGGAAACTCTAATTTTATCATAGAACTGTTTTGCAAGTTAGAAGTAACATAACCATGGTTTAAAATTTGGATTCAAAGCGGATGATATTCGCGAAATTTGCTATTCTGCCCACTACTTGGCACTGATACAAAGTTGCAGTGGGATCACAATCCCGCAGAGGCTACCATGATCACACGACAACCTCCACGAGGGTCATGGCAGGATCACAATGCCTCCACGACCTCACAGAGATCATGCTTTTTTCCTTCTTTTTTTTTTTTTTGGTATTTTTAATTTTTTTTTAATATTTAAGTTGAGATTTTTATTTTTAATTAATATATTTTATATTTAAAAAGTACCGAAACATATCAACATGATATGGTACAAAAACCTTATCATTGTATCATTGCGATCGCGAATCAAAACCTCGGCATGGGTCGAGATTTTAAATCATGAACGGAACAATATCATTCTATTAATAAGAAAACATGAGACCAGTGTGTAGGACCATAACATGACTAATATTAGAATAGAAAAAATTTCCTAACCCAATAAACAAACAAAAAAAAGGAGTAGATTCTGGATAACTGACTAATATACCTAGATTTGTCATATGGCTGCACAAGAAGAGTGCTTCCATCTGGCGTATTGATTTGTGCAATACTCTTCAAGCTGACAGGAGTACCGTAGTACTCAACCTGGAAGTGAAATGAAGTCTCATGACAACAAAATATATTAACAAGTCAAAGAAAATAGAATGAAAACAAAATCAAGAGCATTTTCACTCTTTTCTCGTCAAAAAAAAATTTGTGTCACAGGGGAAAAGGATTCTATATCATCCAGAAGTATAATAAGTACCGTCAAAGTGTACGTTGAAAGACAGCATAAAGACATGAAGTACTAGAGATAAATATCTTTTAGAATTACTTGGTGAAAAAAAAAAGATAAGAAAATTCATTTGATCCCTTTTTAGAGCTGTTTTTTTATTAGAGAATGAAATAGAGTTGGTCGTAAAATTCAAAATGAAGACATACGAACTGCAATTCAATTTAGTTATCAAATATGAAACATGCAAAGAATGTCCATCTCTGCTATTTTTAACCAAAACATGCTACAATAAAAGCAAGTAGATTTTGTTAGAAATAGCCTTTACAAGATAAGTGGCAAACCTCAACTCTGTCAAGCATAGAAGGATTGGCTCTTCCTGTTCTTACTGCATTGAAACTTGCTCGGACTGTTTCAATAGTCTTCTCCATCCTATCTCTCTGGAAAATTGAACTTATAGAGTAAATTTGATACGATCATAAGTTCAATATCAGTCTTACGAAGTACGGTCACAACAACGTACGGCATCCTTCTCAATCACAGATTTCTCCGCCTCAATTTCTTCAATGGTTGCACACTTGATGATACCAGCTCTGAGAATATGGCAAAACTTTATCAATGGAAATGATAATTTCCATCTGCTTTAATGGTTAATATGAAAAATGCTAACCTTCTCTTTTGTTGTTTATTATTGCCCAAATTCTTGCAGGATAATACAGGTGATCCCTCCTTTAAAATTGAATAGGCAAAAGATGAACTCCATGAGGGCAAATGTGCGTAAACATTTCCATTATGGACATTTGCTGCTCATAAAAGAAACATAACATGACCTGTTTCAGCTACACCAAAATTGAACCTTAATGAAGGAATGGTATGGGGACATAAGTCTAAATTCAAGCCTAATGCATCATGCAATTTAGTAGTTGCATTATGAAGTACTCAAAACCACGGTTGTTGGTATTGGTATTAGAGCCACGGTTGTATTAGATGTTCTAAAAACATAGGAGTCGGCTTTCTCAGATCAATAGAATAAGTGGGATAAAAATTGATGAAGAAAATATAAATAAAATGGAACGAAAGGAGCAAAAGAAAAAGTTTAATGAACAAGAAAACAAAAGATAATAAAAAAATCTAAGAATAAAGCATCTTATTTTTCATGAAATATTACTACTATATATTTATACTAGAGAATTAAAAAAAAAAAGATATTAAGTATATTTGGTTCTTGATTTTGATAAATTTAAATCAGAATTAATTAAATTAAAGTTGATTAACCTGATTTTAGTTAAATATATGAAATTAAATTAATTTGATTTGATTTGAATCTACTTTAAAGTCAGGTTTAATTCTATTTGATTTTTTAAAAAAATAAAATGATATGACTTTTACTAAATTGGATTTTGATCAAATCAGATTTAATTAAATTAAATATGATTTTCATAATGTTAAATATGATTTTAACTAAAATAAAATTAGCTAAAAAATTTGATTATTCTGATTAAATTAAATTTAATCTGATCTGTTTTAATAAATAAATTAAATTAGTTAATAGCTCTGATTTGATGTAATTTTAATTATATTTAATCTGATTTTAATAAATAAATTAGATTAGATTAGGTAAAATAAATCTGGTTTAATCAAATTGAATCTAATTTTGTTACTTAAAGTCTTAAATCAACCGAACCAATACATAATTTAAAGTACAGAGAGGATTACTATCCGCTTGTTTCCGAACCACCTTAGCCCTTCCACCTAACAAATAGACAACGCACACCATTGCCAACACTTGACTTGCTTTTTTTGGTTGTCGTCATAAGCTCCTCATGGACGGTTGTTCGATCTGATAGTCATTATGGATGTTTCAAGCAGCGCTAATTTCATGGATTCTCTTTCAAATCAAGTCGGTTAATCCCTTCTCATTTCCCTCTATTTCCATTTGATTTCTTCTTAAATTTGATATAGTTTCTTCTGCTTTTTCAACATTTGTTTTGATTTCAGAAATGTATCTGAGAAATCAGTTGAAACAATTGGCCAGTCAATCACAATCCAGCTCAACTAATCCATACAGGGAAAGGCCAAATTTGCCAACCATGCTCAAAGCTACTTGTAACCAAGGCTCAATTGTGATACAAATTTAATCATGATACATCAAAGCATATTCCAATATTGTTTTCATTATAATGTTGAGAACTAAATCATAAATAGAATAGGCCCATGTAAACATACCAACTTGAGGGGTGTAAATGTAAAAGAACAATAATGGTAAATTATATCAAGGTACAGAGGCCTAGCTGGGAAAATAACCCTAATAATTTCCCTAATTAATATGGTATTAGAGATGAAATTCTTTGCTCCACCAACTAGCTCCCCGCCCATGAGTCTTCCACCGCATGATTCTTTCTCAGTGTCAACTCTTCCTTCATGGTGGAAAGCATCTTTCTGTGACATGTCTTTCTAGGTGCCAACCCACTTATCCAAAAACAGGAACTGTGATTTCCTCCTCTTCTGCTGCTCTTAATCCCTTTGGTTGGGCATGCACTCTACTTCCTCATGGGACCCTGATAGGCCTTTCTGTCTTGGTTTTTAGGGATCAAATCTCCATCACAAGCTTCTCAGCCTCCATTGTTCCAGGATCAATCTAAGTGCATTTTTAAGCATGATATTCTCACCTATAGACCAACCATTGATATATCAATTAACGAATATCTATATTTTCTCAGGTGGCAAACTACTAGATCTCAGAACGTATCAACTTTGTTCATGTCACCTCTAACTCAAGATGATGCTTCTACCACTTTTTATTACAAACATTGATGGGTCGAAACGTTGGATTATATAGCTTCTAAGCATATGTCTGCTAATATCTCTCTTCTGTCTGATCTTATATCTACATCTCATCTTATGAGTGTCACTCACTCTAGCTGATGAAATCTCATCTATCCAGGGAGTTGCCCACACCACACCTGCACAATCTTTAGCACTTTCGTTGGTTCTCCAAATACCTTAAATCGCATTAAATCTACCATCTGTTAGAAAACTTAATAAGTTGATAAATTGTTCTGAACATTTATTGTTGATTTTGTTTCCAATTAGAATTTGCAAACTAAGAGAGTACATGGTATAGGTTGAGTTTTAAGGATTATATCACTTCATTATGGTTCCACATTCATCTGAACTGGTTATTGACCTCTTTCCACTTTAAATACATAGTTGTTTAGTACTTCCTAGCCTCTAGACTTCCAGTAGATGGTTCCTCGTTTCCAATGTTCAAAATCTTAAACGCAAGTTTTGTCAATTATGAAAATATGTTTGATCTTCCTTTCCTCCAGGTATCCATAAATACACTTACACCCTTTTCCTGAGTACATTTTGACCTTTGAGAGTTTTGGTTTGTGTCTACTCAAAGCTTGGCCAAATACTTTGTTATCTTCATAAATGACTACTCATTCTTCTTATTCAAAGAGCATTCTAACTAAGGAATATTTCTCTCATGTTTTTTAATCCTTTCTATTTCTCTCATGTTTTTCAATCCTTTCTCTATAACCGAGATCTCCTCCATCAATCTTCATGTTTTCATACAACTTAACAAAACGGTGATGTCGAGAGGAAAAACAAACATATTATTGATAAGACATAGATCTCTATTACTTCATGTGGAAGTCCATACATGTCACCTTATAAATTGCATGTCTTGTTTTGTGCTTCATAGTCAAATCCTCTTCACAATTCCTTTTTCTCATGATGCTCTTTTTTACTCCCACCTCATGTATTTAGGTATACCTGTTTGGTTAATCTCTCATCTTTGAGAAAAGAGAGAACATCCCTAGGTAAAGTGAAGAAGTCCACACTTTCAAACTAAAATTCTTAGCAACCTAAAGTACTTTCTTAGCATATGGTTGCTTGGTAGAGGAGAGATTTATATCGTTTAAGGGAAATATGTCTGACATACTTGAGGAGGCTGGTATAGTAGGAGAAAAGCTAGTTGTTGACTGAAACTCCCACATATCCTTATGTCAAATTGATGCTTGAATATGGGGAGTGGTTATTTGATCCAAGGAAATATAGGAGATTAGTTGGAAAGCTAAAACTACCTTAAAATCATTAACTATGTAGTCTTGGTATATCTTTCTTGGATCATTCTTGAGATATCTTAGAATTCTTAAACCTGTTTTCTAATGGTTGTGTCATGGCGCCTCAAAGAGTTGTTCTAATTCTATCTTCCATGATAAGATAAAAAATATTGAGATTAACAATCACTTAGTCCAAGAAAAAAATGCAATCCAAGAAAATGCACACTTCTTTTATTAGTCCAATGATCAACAACCTGATTTTCTCACTGTCTTAAAGAGATTCTGCAATTAAATATATTCATAACAAGCTAAGATATCTTAATATTTTTGAACCAGCTTAAGGAAGAATGTTGCGGACTACATTATAAATATATAGGATACAAGTATAGACGAGTTTGATATATTGTGCGACGCTTCGTGTGCATCCGTGCGCGATGCAGATCCATCGTCCATTCGATGCATGATCCGCCGTACAATCGTGCACGCGGATGGGAATGCACAGTAACTCTCCACCCGGCCAAGCACCCCGCACGTGCACTAGCACTCACGCACTGGAGCTCCCTGCCATCGCGATCGCCGCGAGTTAGGAGCTCGGCATCTGCGCTGATCGGCCGAATTCCAACGGCGATACGGTCGGAATCTCGTGGTCGTGACACATCCCGACGTTGCGGCCGTGATCCGGCCAGAATCCGATTGCTCAGTGACAATGCCAAGCTCCCAGCTCGCGGCAATCGTGACGACAGGGAGCTTTGGCTCGGGCATCAGCTCGCGGTGCTCGGGCACGACCAGTTCGATCACGGGCCTACTGTCGATCCAACCATAGACCTGCTGCTAGCCCAACCATGGGTCTGGCCTGGTCTGGCCTATCCGTCGGTCGCGTTCATGGGCCTCTTGTTGGTCGATCGTGGGCCTACTCTTGGCCATGGGCTTCCGCATCGATCTGTTGTGGAGTCTGTGCCGCCGGCAATGTCGTGGCAAGGACGGTGTAGACAATCAGACGGATTCAAGGATGGGCTATAGCGCACTCGACGGAAGCACTGTACATTCTCACTTACTATGTATTCCACATGATCGGATGGTAGATCGGGCATCGCGTGTGAGTGGAACGAAAGGCGGATCGCGAGTCGCACACGGTCGTGCCCAGACGCATCGCCCAGCATATCAAACCTCCAAGCATAGATATAACAAAATAAGGTGTGGAAGTTAAAAAAACCAATAATGGTAATCTATATCAAGGTAGAGAAGACTACCTAGGGAATAATAACTCTAATAATTAGACATTTTAAAGATTGATATTTATGCAAAAAATAATTTTAAAAAAACAATAATGGTAATCTATATCAAGGTGGAGAGGACTACCTAGGGAATAATAACTCTAATAATCAGACATTTTAAAGATTGATATTTATGTAAAAAATAATTTTTCTCATGTCATTATTACTTGAGAAAATTTTCAATTATATAAGAATTTTTTTGTTCCCAAGAAGAATTTTTTTTAATTATTGTCATTATTATCATCTTATAATTATCATTCATCGTTAAGGATGAAACGCTTAGAATTTTACTGTATTTTATATATTTACTATATGATTATTTTTAATAATGTTTCATGATATTAGAAAGATAGTATTAAAAATGTTCACATTGAATTTACAGATTAATGTCAAATATAATTCTAAAATATTTTAATTAAATTGTAGGATCTAACAGACTATACACTCTAAACTTATGAATCTCTTCCCGTCCTTAGACCCATGATCTTTAGGGCCACTCCAAATTCCCTTTAATAACAATGATCATTTGCACCAAGTTTTTTAGATCATATATAATATAACCTACAAAAGGCAATAGAAATACAAGAATTAAAGTGGTTTAAGTCAAATGCGTAGATGTTAGGAAAAAAACAAGTTTTCCAAAAAGACTTGATGGTTGAGAACACAAATATAATGATTTTAATGCAAACTAATAGTAACAGATGTGACTTATCAATAAAGAATACCTCTTCAAGCCTCCTATTAGTCTTAGGTAAGGAGTGCAAATAATCCTAAACTCACTGAAAACAGAGAAATCAGAAGAGGCATATGCCCAATCTTCTAAACACTCTACAGCAAGAAGAGGAAAAGCTTAAACTAGATGCAAAAGTTACAGGTTGATTGGTCTTGCATTAAAATGAACGTGACCAATGAGATTAAATATCAGTCTAACAACCAATAACAGCAACCTACCAAAACCTCTATAACATTTTTCTTATATGCAGCTTATTTGACTGTCTAATGAAATGTAATTTTCAAGGCTGTCTATGGAAAACATAGCACTAACTCCAAATTACAATTTTTCGCGGAAATAATATTGACTAGATGTTTAGTATTAAACAAGTCAAACATCCACTTAAGATCAGTAACATTAAGCTTCAAGACCATACCTATGGCAGCACCCTTCAAAGGCAAAAAAGGCTAGTTAGATCAAAGAAAGTAGAGAACCTGGTGATACTTGCATTCTATAGTATACATTATATCCATTCTTAGTGAGATGAAGTTAATGTATGGTCATACCTCTTACAACAAAATGTCTTAGTTGTTTCCACATAGCAACTGACTACTTTTGCAAGCAATGCCCATAAGGATTTTTGATAATAAGTAATGAAAACATATAAAAGAAACATAGAAAAACAAATGTTAATCTACTCAAACTGAATAATTGTTAAAAGTAATAGAAAAACCCATTTCAAGGTTAAGATTCACTAAGATCCTGAACATATCTTAGTAGAAGACCGAGGATAAAACTTTTTGACTCATTGAAAAAAAATTGCCTATTAATATTCTGTATGAATCATTCATTGACCTTGGGCTTTGGTCACTGAGCTGCAAGGCTACACTCGTGAACTAACCATAAGCTGCTATCTCTGCCAATCCGCAATTTTTTTCTCTTAAATTGCATTGGATATACTAATGGAACTAAATGATTTTCCGTTGATTCGTTATTCAACCATTTCACTAATAAACTATAAGTCAGTGCAGTGAAATCGAAGAGAGAGACATCGGAGGAAAAGCGGAAGGACCTGGTGCTCTGACGGAATGGGTTCTTGACGGCGGGGGACAAGGAGCGCTGAAGCTAGGGTAAAGGAACCGGGAGGAAGAAAGGGATCGGAGAGCCATCGGAGAGTGCCGGCGAAAAGGGGAAGAAGCAAGGAACAACCTGCGAAGGGAAACGGATGGAAATAGGAAGAGGCGGGGATAAGGACCATGACGCATGACGGCCACGCTGCTTATCGGGTCGAATAATTTTGACCTTTTGGAATTGTAACTGCTCTCTACAATTGTTTCAGGCAAATTACTTTGACGTTTAACTCGGTAAACATTTATTTATATTCATTTAATAATAAATATATATATATATATATATTAAAATAAATAAGTTTGTATATTTATAATTTTAATTCGTTAATATAGATAGTTGTAAATAAAATTTATAATCAATTTATGAATAAAAGTATTTATTAAATTATTTGAATTTTTAATTATAAATTTATTTTTTAAGTTTTTATTAAGTACATAAAATAATAATTTTTAAAATTTTACATTATTTATAATATCTTTAAAATAATATAAATTTCATGCATTGGATAAATGTTTAGCTTGCTTATTTAAAAGAATAACAATATTGTTAATTAAATTCAATAAAAATATTTTGAGTTAGGCTCCAGCCTAATAAGATTCTTAATAAATAAATTTGAATAAACTCGATAATTAAATAAATAGAGTTAGTTTGCACTCCTAGGCTCGATTGTTTGTTTACATGTTAAGTATGTCCTATAATATTGTCGTCCTTTGTTCAACGTGGTATACGTGTGTATATAATTTTATTATATCATTTTTTAAATTTACTAAATAGCTCACTATTTTTCTAAAAATATCTCTCTTTTTATACACGCTTGTTTGACTCATCTGAGCCGCCAAAATACATTTAAAATACAAAAAAGTATATCAAGTTGTAGAATTTTAAAACTATTTTTTATTGTCCTCAGGACTTGACTCAGTTGATAAGTACATGAGAGTGAATCTTAAAAGTCTAAGATTTAATTCCCAATGAAAGCTCTCTTTGTCCATACACTTTTCAATATGGATTCATGATTTACCTTCCTTCTAAAAACATAGGACAATAAATAGAGGAACTATTAATATAGCGATTCTATATTTTTTTAAAAACTACTCTTTATCCCCTTTGACATGGAACTAAATTTTTTTAAAAAAATCACTACAAACTAAATAGGTGATGGTTCTCCTTTCATGCTCAAAATTTTTTTATGCTTGATCTGAGTCCTTTATCCGAATGGGTAGCGAATCTATTCATCCGAGAAACTCAATCTATACATTAACACATATCAACAACTATCGACGTGACCGATAAGACTCCTCCAATGGTCAAGTTAGCTATGGGATGAAGAAAAGAAGACTTGTATGTATGTAAGTAGAAACGCAAGTGAAGAAGCAGGAAACTTGAATACAAAAGATAATCCTCCCTTTTACTAACATCGCTCGTATCTATATAGGCGATAGAAAATCTCAACGGAATACCAAATTACCACCAAGAACAAAATGCATGTGACGACACTATGAGCAATCCGCATTTAATATGAACTCTCATAACACCCAAGGTATACAAACAATCACAACTATGTTACGATTGTCTGCGTAACAATACATTATTACAACCAAGATAAATCGAACAGGTATGAACCGACATCAGGTCCCCCATAACCATATATAGCTCGTGCGGGTAACTGACACTAGGACCCCTGTAGCCATATACCATCAAGCCCCCCCCCCCCTAATTGGACTGAGGAGCATAGTCGAAGAAAGTCTATAAGCGAAAATTCAACATAATCAATCTGCAAGAATCACATAAAATGACGCTAAAAATCATAGATAATGGGGATGCTCACAACGACATTCCAAAAAAAAAAAAAACTAAGCCAAATGGGAATACTCCCAGATGGGACTTTTCCAAGAAAATTAAGTTGAATGGGGATGTTCCCAGAGGGGACATTCCTAAGAAAATCCAAGTCGAAACCAAATGGAGGTGTTCCTAAGAAAGCCCAGTCTAACGGGGATGCTCCCAGTGGGGGGTGTTTCCAAAAAATTCATGCCCAATGAGGATGTTCCTAAAAAAATCAAGTACCACGAGGATTATTTCAAACAATCAATAAATCAACAGAGGACATGAGATAGTTAATTCAAAATCTATTGATATCATCCATAATTGAGCATCAAGACCCTATATGGCATTAACAAACATCAAATCCATCATTACAACCATCCCCAACAATGAATGATTTCCCCAACCGACCACCTACATTGTCCGATGAAGAGTATAACAGGTGAATACCATCAAAGTCATTCACTGCATTCTCCTGCTATGTTTAAGCAATTACAATATTCACCATTTGATGATCCACCAAAAGAGCAAGAGTGATCACAATCGTTCATGCCTTTTACAACCTTCCACCGCCTTATTCCTCCATCAACAGAGTCGGCCCTGATTTTCAAATTTAATCTTAGGGCCCTGGCGAAATTGAAAATTTAGGCCTCATTCTCACTATAAAATTTAAAAAATTGAGCCCTATAAACCTTAAAAAAAAATTTGGGCCCTGGGCAAGGGCCCCAACAGCCCTCCCCCAGGACCAGCTCTATCTATCAAAGGAGTCCCGACGATAAAAACAAACATCTTTCATTTGTTTACCTTAACACTATAGTATTCCACCCACACCTTGAGACCAGATTTGGAGATTCCTCCCAAAGGAGCTGATAAGACTAAAGTTGCATTATTATGAACAACTGTCCTCTGCTACTTTGGATGTTTTAGGAGGAAGGGCTCACCACTGCTTCATGGTGGAATTACTTTAATCCCATGGCCGATTTTTTGAAGATGTTGGACTTCATTCCAAAGGTCACGTCTTGTCTGTCGTACTGCTAGGAGATTTTGCATGGAACAAGATTTACCACAGAACAATTGCAGCAGCAAAGATGGATTCTGCGACCATCAACTAGAAGAAATCCTATAGCACCAATTGGAGTTCAAACAAGGCCTCTATTAGATGGAAGCATCTCCTTACAATTCCAAGGGTATACACCAATACCAGAACAAGCTCCATTCAGAACTAATGAGCAGGATGAAGAAATCTATTCACCAGAACGGGAAATATTGGCTCCACTAATTGAACAAAATTCAATGGTTTTGGAAGTCTTCAAATTGCATCCTGATGCTATTATACCCGCCCGAAAATAGGCGCCTCTACAAAGGAGTTTGAAGGACCTTCAGTTTTGCTCTCAGATACCATTACCTGGTTATTATCAAACAAATCAGAAAAGGTATGGACTAAGAAGAGCAAAGAATTATAATGGGAAGCCCCATAAATCACATGTAAGGGTGATTAAGAAGTAGTATCAAAATGACAGGTCCAAAGTAAGAAAGTGCAAATGCTTCATCTGCGGAGAAGAAGGGCACTTTGCCTGAGAATGCAGAAACAGAATGGGCAACAAAGAAAGAATTGCTATGCTAGAAGAATTAGATAATCCTGACATTACTATGCAAGATAAACCTCTTTCAAATGTTACCCCTGTCTTGAAGAAGATTTTTGAGAAACATGTGGATGCACTCTTAAAGCTAAAGGTTATCGGGCAAAGTAAAAGTAGGCATCGAACTATGACAATGATAGTCCAATCTGGCACCAGTATAAATCCAGTTATTGGCAAAGAAATTAAGGGAAAAGAAAGGATGGTCTTCAATTACAAAACTCTGAATGATAATACCTACAAAGACCAATATAGTCTGCCAGGAATCAACACAATACTGAAGAAGGTTAGTAATTCCAAGATATACTCAAAATTTGACTTAAAGTCATGTTTTAATCAGATTGCCATGGATCATGAGTCTGTCGAGTGGACGACCTTTATTTGCCCATCCAGCATCTATGAATGGTTAGTTATGTCATTTGGGTTGAAAAATGCTCCTGTCGTATTCCAGAGGAAGATGGATCATTGTTTCAAAGGTACAGATGAATTTGTTGCAGTTTACATTGATGATATATTGGTATTCTCTAAAGCAGAAGCTAATGATGCAATTGAAGAAGCACCTCATCCACCAGATTTCCTTTATTAACGAAATATGAGGATTTAATCCATGATACTTCTAAGCATATTTTCCTTAGAGAGGAGCATGCCAAAAGATTTCAGATGGCCAGAATAGAAGAAGAAGTCATTAATAGCATACTAGAAAGACTCCGTGAATTGGAACTAATACAATAAATGAAGGAGTATGACTTCAACTGTCAGCAGCATCGAGAAGGGGGAATGCACAATTATTACAAAACGAATCTCCCAGTAGTACGACAGACAAGACGTGACCTTTGGAATGAAGTCCAGCATCTTCAAAGAATCGGCCACGAGATTAAAGTAATTCCACCATGAAGCAGTGGTGAGCCCTTCCTCCTAAAGCATCCAAAGTAGCAGAGGACAGTTATTCGTAATAATGCAACTTTAGTCTTATCAGAATTTTCCTTTATTAGCTGTAAAGTTGATTCGATAAGGATTGAGCCTCGGGGAATCGTCCTTTACAAATATTATGAGCTGTAAAAGACTATATAGCCGACAAAGGGCATCAATTATGAGGGACGATGGGGCTCAGAATTGTACCCGCTTCTATAATTGAGTAACCTTCCTAAGGTCTATATAAGTCTTCCACCTCTGGAGGTTTAAACAACTTGAGCGACACCAAGTTTCTTATTCCTCTAAGTTTGTAAGCTTGAAAGTTTTCCGCTTGTAAAATCCTTTCTGGAGGGAAATAAAAATTCTGAGCATCGTCTCGGGTTTTAATTTCAAATTTCCAGAGGTCGATCCTATTTTGGTATCAGAGCCTGATTTGAGAAATTAGGCTAATGACTGGCTAAAATTCTAAGTTCAAGGCGAAGGTAAGGGTATTGTAATATCATTTCTCTTCATCTGCAAAAGCTTTACTGCTTATTATTGAAAAGTAACCTGAGGAGGTAGTACTCTGAGAAAGAATCACGAGGTTGGAAGGTGGAGACTTGGCATGCATCGTTGGTCCGAATTTTTCGCAAGGCTAGTAAGTGCGTAAGATGGTAAGCTCGAAAACCTCAAAGGAAGATATTTTCAGGTATTATAGTCTAAAGGTGAATTCAATTAAGAAGATAGGATTAAGTAGCTTCTGATTTTATAATAAGGTGACCAAATCTGTTAATTGATTGCAAAAGACTGTCATGCACGTAAGTCTCCTAAGTTCTGGAGTCGTAGCCAGTCAGGTGAGCATGAAAACTTTATGGGTTCCTAAGTTGTAAGTAAAATCCTGAGCTATTAGATTCTTAATGACTGAAAGATTTGAGCAGAATATAAGAGAATGGTATAGCAATTCTTGAATCGTAAACCTTGAATATCTTGATTTAGCAGAAGTTAAAACACCAAAACCATATGATATTGCAAACAATATAGGAGTTGTCTACGATAGAATCTCCTTATTGTCAAAAGTCTCTCTAAGACACTTTTACTCCTTAAAAGAAGAAAATAGGGAGTTGAAGGAAGAAATTAGGTTACTAAGAAAAATGATAGGTAACCTGGAAAAGGAAAATTTGAGGCAAAAACCTCTAACAAAATCTGAGGTAAGGTCTTTAGTTCGAGAAATAGCCCAGCAACCCAAGTTAGTGGAAGAGGAAGCTCTTAAACTAATAGAAGAATTAACGAAGAGTGTTAAAAAGGTTGAACACTTAATTGAAGAAGTTCGATTGTTAATAGGTGTATGAGTTGGACTAAGCAAACTAGTGATCCCAATTATAAGAAGGCATTACAGGCAACAGAATCTATTGACGCACCTTCTTCAGGGTTTAGTTCCCCAGCAAATCTAAAAACAACCTTTGATTTGCAAAGGACCTTGGTTAAACAAAACAATACTATAATATCATTGTTGATAAACTTGTCAGCACATATCCAGGAAATACAGGGTCAAATACTGCAACTCAAGAGGAGTGTTGTTCAAACACCACCAGCAACGAGCTCTAAGGAATTGGAAGACTCAATTTCTGATCTCGCTAAAAGAATTGGAGGACTTAATTTGGGACAAGATCCAGTAATCCCAAAGAAGAAAGGAGCTATTTTAGTATTCAAAAATCCAGCAGAAATTCTCATAAAAGAAAAGGAAAGATGAGCACTTCAACAAGACCTCCTGCGGTATTATCATCAATTACTACTGTCCCAAGTGTTGAGGATCAGATACGTGATTATAGGCAAAACCAGAGAAGGCTCTATAACATTCAAAGAAGAATTAGTCCAAGTTATAGACGCTTCAGAAGGGTTATTGAAACACAGCTTAGTCCTAAAGCCCAGTTGGAAGTATCAAGATCTCAAAGAGCAAGAATGGTACCAGCTGAGGTACTCTATTCTACTGGCTATAGACCCACACAACATCGGGTGTATCAGCATTATTCTGAAGAAGATATTCTTTGTGTTGAAGAAAGGCAAGTGGACTTACCACTTGTAAGTGAGCAGAGTCACCAAACTCTGCGCGAGGCTAGTTTTCTCTATATTCATACGGGCCTCATTATGATAAGAATTTATGCTCTTCATCGAAGAGATACTGGAGTTATGGCTCTCGTCGTTCTAAGCGACACTAGATGGCGAGATGACCGGTCTATTATTGCAACTATGAAAATGGACCTTACCAGGGGAACACAAATGGTGTACGTAATCCCAGACTTAATGATGAGTATTGAGGATTTCTCCACCCATGTGGAGATATCAGTGCAAATGCACGGATACACTGAATGGCAAGGTGGCTCAAGTAACCTGCTCATAACAACGATGATGGTAGGCAGACTTACTAATACAAGTTTTACTAATTTTGCCTACAATGTACAAAATGTAGCAGATTATCTTGCGAGCGTAGGAGTACATGCTTTGCCTGGAACAATATTTACCACAGAACAATTACAGCAGCAAAGATGGATTCTGTGACCATCAACTAGAAGAAATCCTGTAGCACCAACTGGAGTTCAAACAAGGCCTCTATTAGATGGAAGCATTTCCTTACAATTCCAAGGGTATACACCAATACCAGAACAAGCTCCATTCAGAACTAATGAGCAGGATGAAAAAATCTGTTCCCCAGAACGGGAAATATTGGCACCACTAATTGAACAAAATTCAATGGTTTTGGAAGTCTTAACATTGCATCATGATGCTATTGTTAGGAATATTTGTAACGGCTAGAGGGGGGTGATTAGCCTTTCTTCGTTTCTACAAGCACGTTAGCGGAAACAAAACAAATACAAATAAGAATATGAAATAGAAACACAAATACAATGCTAACACCCGATGTATGTGGTTCGGAGATGACGCTCCTACTCCACGGTAATCCGTAAGGTGGATTAGCCCTAGCCAAGCTTCACTAAACACCTCCTTTGGATGAACCAAGGTGGAGAAACCTTTCTTACAATGCTCTCCTCTTCTTTACAATAATGGATGATTAAGAACTAGAGAAGAGGAGGTTTTGGATTGCTAAAACACTTGGGAAAGCTTGGTGAGCACGAGGGTGTAGTTAGGAATGAGAGCACTAGCTTCACCAAGCTCCCCAAGGCCCCTTTTTATAGAAGAGGGGATGTTTTTCCCGTTGGACCTCGATCAGTCGACTGATGCTTACCATCGATCAGCCCGGCT
Source organism: Wurfbainia villosa (assembly GCA_025175895.1). Lineage (NCBI taxonomy): Eukaryota > Viridiplantae > Streptophyta > Magnoliopsida > Zingiberales > Zingiberaceae > Wurfbainia > Wurfbainia villosa. The sequence goes on from CM046005.1 coordinate 8,386,749, forward strand.
AACGACCAACGAACCGAGATCTCTGCGAGATTCGTAGCCCACCAACGGCCAGTGATCGGCCGATCGATCCTCCATCACCGATCGATGGAGTGATCGGCCGAGTGATCAAGGCGGAGTGAGATCGTGCATTCGTGCGGCGATTTTCTCCTTGATCGATCATTCGCTTTGATCGGGACCGATTGTAACATCATCGACCGCCTCGACCAAGCGGTCGATTGATAGTCGTGGTTTTACCCCGACTTAGTCGGTACATCATATCACGATCGATACTCATCAAGTATGAGTAATTCACACTTGATTTTACACCATAGACCTAGACTCAACCTTCTAGCTCCTCATTAAGCCTTGCGCCTTCAGGATCCCTCCGAGTCCGCGACTTGTTCATCCTTTGCGCTTTGCTTCCAAGAGCTTTCTTCGGTTTCGTCATGTCTTGGGTTGCCAAATGCTTGGACTTTATGCTGCCAAGACTACAAGCTTGGACTTATGCTGCCAAGACCTTACTTTGGACTTCCTTTGCCAAGGTTCACTTGGACTTTACGCTGCCAAGACTACAAGCTTGGTCTTACGCTGCCAAGTCCATCCCTTGGACTTCCTTTGCCAAGATCATACTTGGACTTCCTTTGCCAAGGTTCACTTGGACTTTACGCTGCCAAGACTACAAGCTTGGTCTTACGCTGCCAAGTCCATCCCTTGGACTTCCCTTTGCCAAGATCATACTTGGACTTCTCTTTTACCAAGTCTTCATCCTTGGATTTCCCTGTCACTTAAACATATTCGCAATTAGATCACAAGATATTGCCTAACTTAGATGATTATCCAAACATCAAAACATATAAATGCTTGGAGCATTGTTGCACCAACAATCTCCCCCTTTTTGATGTTTGGCAATTATTTAAGTTAGGTCTTTAAAGATACACACATAATCATATTTTCAATATGAATTCTAACTTAAACATTCCTTCTCCCCCTTTGACATACATCAAAAAGAGAAGGATTCAAAAATGAAAGAATTGAATGTGTTGGATCTTGGACTAAGGTATAAGATTGAAATTAAGCTCCCCCTTAATCCAAGATATGCTTTATAATGTATAAACAATATTTGAAGCAAATCATAACAAAAATTCAAAAATTAAGTCCTAACTTTGCACCAACAATGGATTTTGGGGATGAAAAAGATATAATTTATGAAACTCCCCCTAAAACACTGCCTTAAACAGTCATAAACCTTTATTTATATGCAATATTATCAAACTATAGTTGTAGGACATCAAGGATACACTAAATACCAGAAAATGGAGCTGTTTATCAGAAAATACAGTGTATCAGTCGACTGGTTTCTGAACCAGTCGACTGCTACGCCTGAAATCGAAATTTCAGCCTTTTCAGCTCAACTTCAGAAATGCGTTAGAAATTCTAGAAACCTCGAAAAATAACGAAATTTTGTGTACACATTTCTGAGATCATACTTTATTAAGGAAAAATATTTTGAAAAATATATGTCTTCCAGATTTCAAGATTGATACAAATTTGGAAACTAATAAAAGTTCTAAAGATTTTACAAACTTTGTATTACTTTTGTGTTCCACTTAAAAGCTGTTTTTCAAAATATGATAAACATAGTTTAAAATATATATTATTTGGAATTTCTAACCATGTTCTTAGAGCTATGTATTCATTACTTGAATACAAGCCTTCCCAATGATTGGTCCATAAGGTATTTATGTCTCTAGGTGTGTCATTGGCTCATAGTAATGCATCATAATAAGCATGATGAGCCAAGTACACCTTTCCTATCATCTCACATGTTTCTAAGTATCTCAATACAAAAATCAAGGTTTCTTAAGGCTTTTTGTGAGATGCATCAAGGTATAAAGATACTATATAAGTATAGGATCATGCAAACCTAGAATTTTACTCTACAAAGCACATACCAAGCTCTCTCCTTAATGATAAAAATTCGGTTTCGGGAAGAGCTTTGGTGAAGATATCGGCAAGGTTAGACTTAGATTCTACATAATTAAGTTCAATGTCCCCTCTTGCCACATGATCTCTTATAAAGTGATGTTTCACTTCAATGTGCTTGGTCCTAGAGTGATGTACCGGATTTTTGGTCAAGTTGATAGTACTCACATTATCACAATAAACTTTAATGTTAGAGTAGTGTAGCTCATAGTCCACAAGAGTATGTCTCATCCAAAGTAATTGAGCTACACAACCACCCATAGCCACATATTCGGCTTCGGTGGTTGATAAAGCAACACAATGTTGCTTCCTACTGCTCCAACTTACTAGGGAGGACCCAAGAAATTGGCATCCACCACTAGTACTCTTCCTATCCAATTTGCAACCGGCATAATCGGAATCGGTATACCCAAGCAATTCAAACGACCTAGTCCTAGGATACCAAAGTCCTACATTTAGGGTGCCTTTAATATATCTTAAAATTCTTTTGACGGCTACTAAATGGGATTCTTTGGCACAAGATTGGTATCTTGCACACATTCCTACCGCAAATAAGATATCGGGTCTACTAGCGGTTAGATATAGTAGGCTACCAATCATACTCCTATAAAGTTTAAGATCAATTGATTTACCATCATGATCACTATCTATTCTAGTGCTAGTGGCCATAGGAGTGGTTACAATTTTGGCATTTTCCAAACCAAATTTCTTGATCATTTCATTTGCATATTTGGCTTGATAAATGTGAATCCCTTCATTGGTTTGCTTGACTTGTAAACCTAGGAAAAAGGTAAGCTCTCCAACTAAACTCATTTTAAATTCTTTTTCTATATTTTTCATAAAGTCTTGAAGAAGATCATCATTTGTTGACCCAAAAATGATGTCATCAACATATACTTGGGCTATGAATATATCCTTTAATGTTGACTTTATAAACAAGGTTTGATCTACTTGGCCTCTTCTAAAATCCTTAGAAATTAAGAAAGATGATAATCTTTCATACCATACCCGGGGAGCTTGTTTTAACCCATATAATGCTTTCCTAAGCTTACATACATGGTTTGGATAATCTATGTTCTCAAATCCGGGTGGTTGCTCTACATATACTTCCTCCTTAATATAACCATTTAAGAATGCCGATTTAACATCCATTAGGTAAAGTTTAAATCCCATATAGGAAGCATACCCTAAGAGGATTCTAATAGATTCTAACCTAGCAACCGGGGCATAAGTCTCATCATAGTCAAGCCCCTCAACTTGATTAAATCCCCTAACAACCAACCTAGCCTTATTTCTTGTGATATTTCCTTGGTCATCTAGCATATTTCTAAAGACCCATCTTGTAGTAATTATGGTGCTATCATTGGGTCTAGGTACTAACTCCCATACTTGACTCCTCTCAAATTGGGCCAATTCATCTTGCATTGCCAAAATCCAATCTGGATCATGTAATGCATCATTGATCGATTTGGGCTCAATTTGTGAAATAAGAGCTACTTGACTAGTAGGAGGTCTATGAAATGACATAGTTCTTACTCCTTGAGATAGATCTCCTACTACTTGGTCAAGTGGATGATTTTGATGAATTCTTAGGTTTCTAGAAGGGGTTTCAAATTGATCATTGTTGTCTTCCACCCTTCTTTCACCATCGGAATCTCCTCTTCCTCCCCCTTGATCATTACCCCTAATGGTCAAATTTTGAAGTTTTTGGGTAATGTCTTGATTATTGTCATTAATATCCTTATCAATGGAGGACTTTCTAGGGTAGGTACTAGTGGTTTCATCAAATTGAACATTAGAAGATTCCTCAATCCCTTGGGTTCTCTTATTGTAGACTCTATATCCTCTACTTGTAGATGAGTATCCAACTAGGATTCCCTCATCCGCTTTCGATTCAAATTTTCCTAAACTATCTTTGGTGTTTAAAATATAAACCTTACATCCAAAGACTTTGAAATAATGAATTGTGGAAATAGTCCCATTCCACAATTCAAATGGTGTTTTTCCTAAAAACCTATGAATTTGAACCCTATTTTGGATATAGCAAGCGGTATTAATCGCTTCCGCCCACAAGTAGCTAGGAAGTGAATATGCATTAAGCATAGTCCTAGCCGCCTCTTGTAGAGCACGATTTCTCCTTTCCACCACCCCATTTTGTTGGGGTGTTCTAGGACAAGAGAACTCATGCTTGTACCCTTGCTATAAACAAAATTGTGAAAATTTTAAGTTTTCAAATTCACCACCATGATCACTACGGATCCGGTTGATTTTGAGACTCTTTTCATTTTCAACCCTTTTACTAAATCCTATGATTATTTCTAAGGTATCATCCTTATGTTTCATAAAGTAGACCCAAGTATACCTAGAAAAATCATCTACTATAACCAAACAATATTTGTTACCATTTAAAGATGGAGTACTATGACAATCAAATAAGTCAAGATGCAATAATTCTAATGGTAAAGAGGTATTAGTTAGGGTTTTACCTTTGTGTGATGCTTTTGTTTGTTTTTCTTCTTGGCATGCATCACACATTTTATTCTTGACATACTTGATCTTTGGTAGTCCTTTGACTAACTCCATCTTGGCTATCTTGGCTATCTTGGCTATGTTTTTCATGTTGATGTGCCCCGATCTCCTATGTCATAGCCAACTTTCCTCTTCTTTTGCAACAAAACACTTAGTAGAAATGTTAGAAGCATATGAAAGATCAACATAATAGATATTTGATTTCCTATATCCAACTAACATGCAATCATTTAATTCCTTGTATCTAATCATGCATTTAGAGGATTCAAAAGAAACATGATAGTTTGCATCACAAAGTTGACTAACACTTAATAAATTGAATTTCATATTTTCAACTAGCAAGACTTTGTGAATAATAATTTTGGGGGATACCTCAATTGTACCTCTACCTAATATCTTGAGTTTTCCACTATTCCCAAAGGACACCGCTCCCTTCTTCACATACTTAATTGTGGAGAACTTGCTCACATCCCCGGTCATATGTGTTGAGCAACCGCTATCCACAATCCACATACCTTGCTCTCCTACCTAAATCACATGAAAAACACAAGCTTTTGGTACCCAAACGTTTGGACCAGTAACATTAAGTAAAAGCTTCTTAGGTACCCATGCTTTCTTAACCTTACCCTTAATGGTTGCTTTCCTATTAATTAATGAAATATAAGCAACTTCTTTTTCTTTTGGCTTATATCCTAAACCGGCCTTGTTGTAAACGACTCTTTGTCGACTAAGGATCATATCAAGACATTTTGAGCCATTTGAAATTTTTTCTAAACATGCTTTTAGCTCAACAACCTCATCCTTAAGTTTGTCATTCTCTTCCTTAAGCATGCAAGAATCGATATGTGAAGGTTTTCCATTCCTAATTGCCTTTAGTTCTACCTTCATGCTCTTAACCTTAGATCTAGACTTATCTAGAGCCTCTTTAAGATAAGCAATTGATTGATAAAGAAGATTAACTTTGGGAGAGTTCATTACCTCATCGTCACTAGATGACGATTCATCACTTGAGGAGTCTTCTTGGCTTGATGTACCTGAGTCATCTCCTAGGGCCATGAGTGTCACATGGCGTGTGATGTGGCAAAGTTCATCATCGGAGGAGGAGTCTTCAACACTTGGTGTGTCCCATGTGGTTTGAGCCACCATGGCCTCCTTCTTCTTCTTCTCCTTCTTGTCCTTCTTTTTCTTTTCTTTTTCCTCCTTCTTCTTTAGCTCCGGGCAATTTGACTTTATGTGCCCCTTCTTGTTGCAAGCATGGCAAATCACATTATTATTAAAACTTGAATTACCACTAAACTTACCTTTTGAAGAATGAGACCCCTTCCTTACTTCTCTACTCTTGAACTCCTTTGATTTCCTATAGAGCTTCTTGACGAAATTTGCCATCTCACTAGATGAGTCTTCATCACTACTTGAATCATGCTCCGATTCGGATGATGATGATGCTTCTTTTCTTTCCTTCTTCTTCTTTTCCTTCTTTTCAACAAATAGAGCTAAACCTTTTTCCTTAGAGGACATGTTAGTTTGCTCATGTAATTCAAACTCACAAAATAATTCATCAATTTTAATTTGAGCGAGATCCCTAGTTACCTTAATGGCATCAACTATAGAAGTCCATAAGGAATTTCTAGGAAATGCTTGAAGAATATACCTTACCAAGTCCCGGTTGTCAACTCGCTCACCTATGATGTGGAGTCCGTTCACAATCTCCTTGAACCTTCCATGCATTTGGCTTACGGTTTCATGCATCTTCATTTGGAAGGCTTGAAGTTGTCCAATTAGTAGGTCCTTCTTGGCTCTCTTTGACTCCTTGGAACCTTCATTTAGCTCAATAAGCTTTTCCCATAACTCCTTGGTGGATTCGAAAGGCCCCACCTTGTTGAGTTGCTCCATTGTAATGCCGCATTGGATGGTGAGTACGGCCTTTGCATTTGACTCAAACTTCCGGTTCATCTCCCTTGTCCAATCCTTGCTTGGAATAGGGTCTCCATGTTCATCCACCGGTTCCTCGAAGCCATCTACAATACTATGCCAAATTTCAATATTGCTCATTAGATAATACTTCATCCTACCTTTCCAATATGCAAAGTGACTCCCATCGAAGAGTGGTGGCTTGGCGGTGCTATATCCCTCTTGAAGAGCCATTAATGTCTTGGTTGATGGTGAAATCTTCCAAGCTATCCGGGCTCTGATACCACTTGTTAGGAATATTTGTAACGGCTAGAGGGGGGGGGTGATTAGCCTTTCTTCGTTTCTACAAGCACGTTAGCGGAAGCAAAACAAATACAAATAAGAATACGAAATATAAACACAAATACAATGCTAACACCCGATGTACGTGGTTCGGAGATGACGCTCCTACTCCACGGTAATCCGTAAGGTGGATTAGCCCTAGCCAAGCTTCACTAAACACCTCCTTTGGATGAACCAAGGTGGATAAACCTTTCTTACAATGCTCTCCTCTTCTTTACAATGATGGATGATTAAGAACTAGAGAAGAGGAGGTTTTGGATTGCTAAAACACTTGGGAAAGCTTAGTGAGCACGAGGGTGTAGTTAGGAATGAGAGCACTAGCTTCACCAAGCTCCCCAAGGCCCCTTTTTATAGAAGAGGGGTTGTTTTTCCCGTTTGGCCTCGATCAGTCGACTGATGCTTACCATCGATCATTGCCTTAAAACCAACGACTTACGGCAGATCTCCGCGGAGATTCGTAGCCCAATTTCAACGGCGGTGATCGGTCGGTGATCCCTCCATCGATCGGGATGGGTGATCGATCAGTGATCAAGCGGCGATCGAGTGAGGCGCGTGCAGTGGCGATTTTCTCCTTGATCGATCGGCTGATGCCCTTGGCGGTCGTGTGATCACGATCGATCGGCCGACCAAAGCGATCGGTCTGATGTCGATTTACTGACTCGGTCGAGCGCGACCGGTCGGTGATACATCGTATCAGTCGACTGATACTCATCAAGTATGAGTAATTCACACTTGATTTTACACCCTAGATCTAGACTCAACCTTCTAGCTCCTCATTAAGCCTTGCGCCTTCAGGATCCCTCCGAGTCCGCGACTTGTTCATCCTTTGCGCTTTGCTTCCAAGAGCTTCCTTCAGTTTCGTCATGTCTTGGGTTGCCAAATGCTTGGACTTTACGCCGCCAAGACTACAAGCTTGGACTTATGCTGCCAAGACCTTACTTTGGACTTCCTTTGTCAAGGTTCACTTGGACTTTACGCTGCCAAGACTACAGGTTTAGTCTTACGCTGCCAAGTTCATTCCTTGGACTTCCTTTGCCAAGATCATACTTGGACTTCCTTTGCCAAGGTTCACTTGGACTTTACGCTGCAAAAACTACAAGCTTGGTCTTACGCTGCCAAGTCCATCCCTTGGACTTCCCTTTGCCAAGATCATACTTGGACTTCTCTTTTACCAAGTCTTCATCCTTGGATTTTCCTGTCACTTAAACATATTCACAATTAGATCACAAGATATTGTCTAACTTAGATGATTATCCAAACATCAAAACATATAAATGCTTGGAGCATTGTTGCACCAACAGCTATTATACCCGCCTGAAAAACTGAAGGATCAACAGGGTATGATTTATCTTGCCTTTATAATTATCAAATTGGAGCAGGAGATCGAGCGTTGTTATCCACCAGATTGACATTCAATATTCCGGAGGGACATTATGGAAGAATTGCACCACGATCAGGTGTTGCCTGGCGAAAAGGCATTATGATTGGCGCTGGCGTAATTGACAACGATTACCATGATGAGGTAAAAAATTTTGTATTCAATATGACATTTAATGTCTTAACAATTCAGCAGGGCGATGGATTCTATATTGTATTGTCATACCTTAAACAACCACCCCGGCTTTCTTATTTCAGTGCATCTTCTAATTGAAGATGGTCAAACAAGGTGTCTTCTTTTTTATGGCCTGACCAAAAAATCAAATTTTGATTGGGTGTCCTACCTCTCATAAAGGATGGAAAGAATGCTTCTTCCTCATACACCCCTCAACTCCTTTCCCCTTTATCACCCATTGGATTTTTACCCTTTCTCCTTGACCCACCCTTAAACACTACCACGAGTGAGAAGATTATAAGTTAGTGATCTCACGTCTTAATGGTTGAGTCATCCACCTTGTGTTATGTTTGAGAGGTATCCTAAGGCAATCACCTTATGACTATTTATTTGATAAATAAAGATTCACTATTTGAGTGCACATCTCATATGTGTTTGATTGGATCTTAAACTCATTTACTGAATATCCGCAATACAATTCATAGCATGAGAGATTTTGTGATTGGATCATAACTAGTGAGTATTTCTACATATGTAATTATGAAGTATTGAAATATTTCCTAGTTGATAAATTGATGAGTTCGAACATCATCGATTCTATGAGACTAGTACGGGTTATACTCCTTGGTTTATCCAAGCAGCTGCTTCTCACTGGCTGGAGACATTGTGATGTCGAGAGTTAAACGTGGATGATGGTTATGGGTAACTAGTTTATTAGAGTGACCTGCTGTAAGATTTAACATGATTCACTACATATAAGATATGTCAATGAAGTTATTACTGTAGCTCGAGTGTGAGTTTTCTTCGACTTGAGGTATTCAAGTCATCTTAGTCATGGAGACTTAAACTTTGATATCTTAGTTGATACATCTCTACAGAGGTGTGGGTAAGGGATGATTGAGTATAAGTTGAAGTGTCCGAAGGTGATTAAATAGCCAACAAAGGATTCACTGCTCATTGCGAGGAGATGTATACCCTATGACCACTCGTCAGATTGTTACTCAAAGTCTTTGGCCAAAACATTGCATGTGAAGAGTATAGTACTCTTAGATATATGTCGAAGTAATTAGAATCCACTGGACGAGAAAGTATTACTTGGGCTAAGTATGACGTAGCCAGTCTAGTGGGGACTGACACAATATACCATGTCCTAAACCAAGTGGGTATAAGATGAATGAAAGAAATGAGGCACGATTCATTGTAGTTGTTGAAGAGTTCGGAAATGGTTCCGAGATCAACCGTTGATTTTTCGATTAATTGGGGATCATGATGTACTACTAGGTGTCACTCATGATCGTTCCATAATTAATGGTTAATTATGGACAACCAATATAAACTGAGAACCTATGAGGTAACACACATAATGAATCCTTCGAATAGACTTAAAGACAAGTTTGAGAATTGGATTCTCAAGATCGAGAAAGATCAAGTTTGGTTGAACCAAATACATGACAAATATGAAAATATTTGTCAAGTCGAAAATGCGAAAGGAACACGTCTTATGAAGACGAATTGGGCATTAAGAGGTTTAATTATAAACCAAACCCGTTTGGTTTTAATTAAATGGACCTTCTTTTGGTTAAGGGCTCAATTAGGGTTTAATAGATGAGATTAAGCCTTAATGGTTATGGACTTATGAATTTGATCTACTAACCCATAATCCATTAGGTTTAGAGCCTATGTAAAGAGTTATAAAGGCTAAAACTTAATTAATGGTCGTGCTTAATCCCCTTCTCTTCCTCCTTTCCGCCTACTCCTTCTTCTTCTTCCTCTTCTTGCTGCCAACAAGAGTTGTTGGGGTTCTCTTTACCGTCATCCCTAGCAAGTCCATCACATGCTTTAGATCCGGCCAACTCCTCCCCAAGGGAGTGGGGAACTTCGGCTAAGGTTTGGAACAAAGGTTTCTTCCTTTTTACCCTTGGTCGAACCTAGGATAGTTGGGTTTTGGAGCTTGTCGCCGGCCACCAAGGAAACAAGAGTTGTTTCCTATTTTGTTGGGTCAACTTTCTTGCTCTTCGATCACCCGACCTTCTTGCTTTGTCTATTAGCGAAGATAAGGTCAAACTCGTGGCTTAGAGAAGTCGTCCCTCCGAAGATTCAGCGTGGACATGAGTAGAGATGAAGCTCCGTGAGCATCATACGGTTGATGCCCTTCTGGCTCAACATCATCTGAAAGGTATACCTAGGATAAAATTGATTTTATTCTTAATTTAATGTAAAATTTTATTTGACAGATATGTCCGCACGTGTTGTAATCTTCCATGTGTGGATGTGTGTGTTGTAATAATTTAGAAAATTATTATATTTTATTCCACTATGTTCGTTTATGAAACAACAAAAACACACCTATACTGTAGGGATCTCTTATGCAAAATAGCATATGCGCAACGGAAAAATAGGATCCCTTCCAAGTGATCCTTGCGAAAGAAAACCTCGTACAAAAATAAATTTCTCAAAACCTATCTTATAGGAGAATATTACCTTTGTTGCGTGCCCTTTTGAAATCTCGCTTCTCCTTGGATTTGTTGGATCTTTTAGCACGTTCAAATGTCCGTGCCTCTATATGTATCCACACGAGCAAGCTCTTGTCTCACAAAAGAAACTAGAAGAGCTCTCCTTTACTTCTTGCTAGAGAAGTCCCTAAAGGAGAGGAAGGTAGGGAAAAAGAGAAAGGAAGAAGAAGACTACTCTTCTTACTACACTCACAAAAGTCACACAACCAAAGCCTCTCACCACCAAGCTCTCTCCAAGCCTCAATCTTCAACCATTTGGCTAGCCACCCCATGGGGTGTTTTATAGGATTGAAAAACCTTTCACCTCCTATCACATTCAATGATATCAATTGCATTGAAACATAATACACTCCTTGTTTGGCCGGCCACATGTGGAGGAAATCCAAAGGTCAAAACCCTTTGTCTCCTTCCACCTCATCAAGCTTAGGTGGCATGCTTAGGTGGCATGCTTAGGTGGCATGCTTATGTGGCATTCATGCATGTTGAATTAATCTTATTAATCCAATAAGCTTATGTTATCATATTGAATTAATCTCATTAAATCAATAAGGTAACATATTGAATTAATCTTATTAAATCAATTAAGCTTAGCATATTGAATTAATCTCATTAAATCAATAAGCTAAAATTCTCATTAAGCTTAAAGTCCAAAAATCATTTTGTACTTAAGCTCATTCCCAAATTATTCTAGTCAAACTAGAATGCACTAATTCTTCTAATCATCATGCTCTTTGTGTGTGACCCTATAGGCTATCATAACGTTGGCAGTGGATCTAAACTCTTTTAGATACACAAGCAATGAGAGGCATCTAGCAATACATCATTGCTACCCAAGTTACGAAATAAGTCAAGATCTGACTAACCTTTCCGTGACTACTATAATGTATGACCGTGTCCTTCTATCCTTGATATCAGATTAACCAATGAGGCATAGACCGTGTCATCCTCGATCAATCTATGTGTTTCTTGATCCCTGAGTAAACTAACTCAAACAAATGAGCTCAATATCTCATATTGACTCATTCGAGCATGGCCATGCGTTTTAGTAGTTCTACTCAATCAAGGGGCCCACCGATATCACTCTCGTCATATGAGAGGGATAGATCCCATCTACATCACTCACATCCCTCCGCATAATTTATTATATACCCAGTAATCGCCTTTATGGTCCACCCTGTTACGGGTGACGTTTGACGATACCAAAGTACATAACTCCTTATGTAGGGAACCGTAGTGACTTCAGGTTTGAGGACTATTCATACCAATAGTCACATGAGAAAGTTTATGACACTCATATGACGATCCATGAAACTTTCTCATGGCGGGTCAGTTCAGTATATATTCTCTAATATATACCCATGTGTCAACTTGATATCATATATCCATGACTTGTGAGATCAAGTCATCAATTGACCTACATGCTAGTCTTTATGTATTAATATTGCCCTTGCATATTAATACTTGACTAGGAACATTTAGGAAAGTGTTCTCTACAGCCTCTCATAATCAATTCTGTCAATTGATGTGCTGTAGATAATAACCTACTTTTCTAGGGCATTATTATATTTAATTTAGTTGGCATAAGCAAGACGTAAATATAATAACCAATCCTTTGCCTTTATAGAATATGATACAAAATATTCCCTATTCAACCATGACATGATTGATTCTAGGGCTATAACTAACAATCTCCCACTAGCACTAGTACCAATCACTATGATATCTAATACCTAGTGACCTAGTGTGACCATCATGCTTCCTCTGTGCCAAAGCCTTGGTCAATGGATCTGCGATGTTAGCTTCTGTCGGTACTCTGCATATCCTCACATCTCCTCTATCGATGATCTCTCGAATGAGATGGAAGTGCCGCAGTATGTGTTTGGTCCGCTGATGTGATCGAGGTTCCTTAGCATGTGCAATAGCCCCATTGTTGTCACAATAGAGGTCTATTGGATCTGCAATGTTAGGAACTACCCCAAGTTCACTGATGAACTTACGGAGTCAAACAGCCTCCTTCACGATCGACGCAGCAATATACTGACGCTGTAGAATCAAGAATCGCGTCCCGCCGAACTCTTCCACACCCCACCATTCAGCAAAACACGACTCGATTGCGATCTATAGTCATCCTTGTCCGCTTGGAAGCTTGCATCACTCAGAACCCTTACATTAGCTCCTCATTGCCTTCCAAATATCGTGAAATATTCTTTCGCTCTTCGTAAGTATTTAAGAATATTTTGACTACTATCCGGACTTTCACCTGGATCCGACTGGTATCTACTCGTCATGCTCAAAGCATACGAGACGTCAGGACGAGTACAAATCATGGCGTACATGATAGACCCTATGGCAGATGCATAAGGGATCTTATCCATGCGATCTCTCTCCTCCTTAGAAGAGGGACATTGAGTCTTCGAAAGACTCACACCATGTGATAAAGGCAGAAATCCTTTCTTGGAATTTTGCATAGCAAAACGATCTAGCACTTTATCAATGTATGTATCTCGACTTAGGCTAAGTAATCTTTAGATCTATCTCTATAGATCTTGATGCCTAGAATATAGGCAGCTTCACCTAAGTCTTTCATCGAGAAACAATTCCCTAACCACATCTTCACAGCATCGGAGTGAGGGAATATCATTTCGATGAGAAGTATGTCATCTACATACAAGACAAGAAATACAACTGTGCTCCCACTATTTCTCTTGTAGACACAAGGTTCATCTTCATTCTTGATGAAACCAAACTCCTTGATTGCATCATCGAATCAAAGATTCCAGCTTCGAGAGGCTTGCTTTAGTCCATAAATGGACCTTTGCAGTTTGCATACCTTTCCAGGATGCTTTGGATCTTCAAAACCCTCAGGCTGTGTCATGTACACATCCTCGAGTAGCTTTCCATTTAGAAAAGCAATTTTGACATCCATTTGCCAGATCTCATAATCGTGGTAGGCTGCAATAGCAAGTATGATCCGAATGGATTTAAGCATCGCAATTGGTGAAAAGGTTTCATCATAGTCAATACCATGAATTTGTTTGAATCCTTTAGCCACCAATCTACCTTTATAGGTATGCTTATTACCATCCATGTCAGTCTTTACTTTAAAGACCCACTTACACCTAATAGGTTTTACCCCTTCAGGTGGATCAACCAAAGTCCATACTTGGTTAGTGTACATGGATTCCATTTCGGATCTCATGGCCTCAAGCCATTTCTCGAAATCTGGGCTCATCATAGCTTCTTGATAGGATGTAGGCTCGTCAAGATCGACAAGCAATACCTCACCGTTGTCAGTCAAGAGAAAAGAATATCTCTCGGGTTGATGACGGATCCTATCAGATCTACGAAGAGGTTGGTCTACATGAACAGGTGTTTGCTCCACAACTCTTTGGGCAATAATTTCCTCATCCACAACACTTTGTGGTGCCTGTTCATTTTCCATCGAAGCCTTAGTGTTATCTTCATCTTGAATTTCTTCAAGATGAATTTTACTCCCACTAGTTTTTCTAGAAAAAAATTCTCTTTCTAGAAAGACAGCATTTCTGGCAACAAACACTTTGCCAAGTGTGGGATTGTAAAAGTAATATCCCTTAGTTTCCTTGGGATATCCTACAAAATAACACTTATCTGATTTGGGTCCTAGTTTATCTGAGACTTGACGTTTAACATAAGCTTCACAACCCCAAATCTTTATAAAAGACATTTTGGGACTCTTTCCAGTCCATAACGTATATGATGTCTTTTCTACAACTTTTGATGGGACGCGATTAAGTGTGAAAGTGGCTGTCTCTAGAGCTAAACCCCAAAAGGAAGTAGGTAGATCAGTCTGGTTCATCATTGATCGTACCATATCTAATAGAGTATGATTTCTCCTCTCAGATACACCATTCTATTGTGGTGTTCCAGGTGGAGTGAGTTGGGATATTATCACACACTCAGCCAGGTGATCACGAAACTCTTGACTAAGGTATTCACCACCTCGATCTGATCGAAGTAGCTTAATACACTTACCAAGTTGATTTTGTACTTCATTCTTGAATTCTTTGAACTTTTCAAAGGATTCTGACTTATGTCTCATCAAATATAAGTAGTCAAATCTACTCATATCATCAGTGAAAGTAATAAAGTACTTATAGCCTCCTCTGACTTCGACATTGAAAGGGCCACATACATCAGTATATATGAGTCCTAACAAGTCTGTCGCTCTCTCGCCATGTCCACTAAATGGAGTTTTAGTCATCTTTCCTAAAAGACAAGATTCGCATACCTCATATGATTCAAAATCAAATGAGTCCAATAATCCATCTTTATGGAGTTGGGATATGCGTTTTTCATTTATGTAACCTAGGCGACAGTGCCAGAGATATGTTTGGTTCAAATTATTCGATTTGAACCGTTTTGTATTTACGTTATAAATTGGGTTTTCTAAATCTAGAACATAGAGACCATTCATAAGTGGTGCATTACAATAGAACATTTCATTCAAATAAATGGAACAATATTTGTCCTTTATTATAAAAGAAAAGTTTTTCTTGTCTAAACAAGATACAGAAATTATGTTCTTCATTAATGCAGGTACATAAAAGCACTCCTCTAGTTCTAAGATAAGCCCAGTGGGCAAAGACAAAGAATATGTTCCTACAGCTACAGCAACAACTTTTGCATCATTGCCTACTCGTAGGTCCACTTCGCCCTTTGCCATTAGTCTACTATTTCTCAGTCCCTATACATTAGTACAAATGTGAGATGCACATCCGGTATCTAATACCCATGTAGAAGAAATAGATAGATTAACTTCTATAACGTGTATACCTGAGGAAAAAGTCTCACTTCTTTTCTTCTTTACTTCCTCAAGGTAGACTTTGCAGTTCCGCTTCCAGTGTCCAGTCTCACCGCAATGGAAATAGTCCCCTTCCTTAGGTACTTTACCTTTACCCTTTGAAGTGGATGAATTGGCCTTGCCTTTGACTTGGGTCTTACCCTTGCCTTTGCGCTTACCTTTGCCCTTCTTGACCATTAGTACGTTACTAACTTTCTTCTTGAGATTCGGTTCAGCAGTTCTTAACATGCTGAGAATCTCAGGCAAAGGCTTATCAATTTCATTCATGTTATAATTCATGACGAATTGATTATATGCTTCCGGCAACGATTGCAGGATAACATCGGTTGCCAATTCTTGGCTTAGTGGAAAACCTAGTCTTTCAAGGTTCTCAACGTACCCTATCATTTTAAGTACGTGAGTTCCTACAGGTGTTCCTTCTTGCATCTTGCATGTAAAAAGAGCCTTAGACACTTCAAAATTCTCGTGCCTAGCTTGTCCTTGATATAGTTGTTTCAAATGCTCAACCATATCATAGGCATCCATGTTCTCATGTTGCTTCTGAAGCTTAGAGTTCATGGTGGCAAGCATAAGACATGACACATCTAATGCGTCATCTTGATCCTTCTTATAAGCATCCTTTTCAGCACGAGTGGCCGCAGGGGCGGGTGTTTCAGGGATAGGACATACAGTTTACGTTCTTGCTTGAGGATAATCCTCAAGTTCCTATACCAGTCTAGAAAGTTAGCTCCATTGAGCTTGTCTTTCTCAAGGACAGATCGCAAGTTGAGGGGGTGTGTCGTGTTAGATGACATGGTGATCTACAACATCAAAATGCAAAATTAAGTATCATACCTAAGTCATTTAATTAGGCCTTTAATTAAATGAGGCTCCCACTAAATTCTCATAGCTTTGATATGAGCTAATCATTGATGTAGGCAAACACATTTTGCTTACATCATTAGCTTCTATTTAGCTATAAATTTATATGAGATAAAGATCCACATCATACTTCATCTTGAGTTAGCTTTGGCTAATCGCCCAAGACGTAGTATGATTAGGTAGGCAATCTTTTGCCAATTACATCTGATGTAAATCTTTAATAGCTTTGGTTAAGTTTAGATTAGTTTAGTGCTTATTCCTAAACCGACTTCAGTAGTGGCGAGGCACAGAGGCCTTCTTTGATATCGGAGCAACGACCACTTTCTAAGACAAAGCTGATGTTCGGAAATCACACAAAACTAATTTTTAAAACTTATGTTCAAAACTAATATATGCCTCTACTTTCTTAATTAATTAAGAAAAACTTAATTAAGTCTTAACCAAGTTTGATAGCGGGACATCACGATTGTCCACTCGCACTCTTCCAAGATAAAATGCATTGCTTTGCTTTGGCAAACCCAACAACAAATGATCGAGGAAGTAGTGAGTACCAAACTTTTGTAGGCATATCGTTTTTGACTTATTAAGAAATAAACTTAAACATGCATCACATACATATTAGCATACATCACATATAAGCTAAATTAACATGCATCACATACAAGCTAAATTAACATGCATCACATACATATTAAACTAAGCGTGTCATGGTTATGACCCTTATTCTACAATCTTCTCAAGCCAATGAAAAGATTGATTGGTCAACCTAGGGATAACATCTTCTCCCAAGTGCTTCCTTTTGGTTGTCTTGTGTTGTTGACTTCCTCCTTGTAACGTCATCTTCGAATGGACCCTCCATCTTTATTTTGTATATTACAAAAGGAGAAATACTCAAGTTACATTCAAGTCTAAAACTAATTTTACAACAAGAATTTTAGGAGAAAGGCACGACACGCAGTCCATATTAAGAATTACAACACACACATTCATAAACTTTTTGGGACTAGGCCATAACCATGCACCATGTCAATTTTAACTTTTAAAAGACATCAGATATTTTATTATGTTTGAAAAATTGCTAATGCAATTATCAACTCATAATAAAATTTATCCTACTTCTATATCATATATAAAATAGAGAAAACCTATTTTTATACGATCTTTCGCAAGTGGCTCTGATACCACTGTAGGGATCTCTTATGCAAAATAGCATATGCGCAACGGAAAAATATGATCCCTTCCAAGTGATCCTTGCGAAAGAAAACCTCGTACAAAAATAAATTTCTCAAAACCTATCTTATAGGAGAATATTACCTTTGTTGCGTGCCCTTTTGAAATCCCGCTTCTCCTTGGGTTTGTTGGATCTTTTAGCACGTTCAAATGTCCGTGCCTCTATATGTATTCACACGAGCAAGCTCTTGTCTCACAAAAGAAACTAGAAGAGCTCTCCTTTACTTCTTGCTAGAGAAGTCCCTAAAGGAGAGGAAGGTAGGGAAAAAGAGAAAGGAAGAAGAAGACTACTCTTCTTACTACACTCACAAAAGCCACACAACCAAAGCCTCTCACCACCAAGCTCTCTCCAAGCCTCAAGCTTCAACCATTTGGCCAGCCACCCCATGGGGTGTTTTATAGGATTGAAAAACCTTTCACCTCCTATCACATTCAATGCAATCAATTGCATTGAAACATAATACACTCCTTGTTTGGCCGGCCACATGTGGAGGAAATCCAAAGGTCAAAACCCTTTGTCTCCTTCCACCTCATCAAGCTTAGGTGGCATGCTTATGTGGCATGCTTAGGTGACATGCTTATGTGGCATGCTTAGGTGGCATGCTTATGTGGCATTCATGCATGTTGAATTAATCTTATTAATCCAATAAGCTTATGTTATCATATTGAATTAATCTCATTAAATCAATAAGGTAACATATTGAATTAATCTTATTAAATCAATTAAGCTTAGCATATTGAATTAATCTCATTAAATCAATAAGCTAAAATTCTCATTAAGCTTAAAGTCCAAAAACCATTTTGTACTTAAGCTCATTCCCAAATTATTCTAGTCAAACTAGAATGCACTAATTCTTCTAATCATCATGCTCTTTGTGTGTGACCCTATAGGCTCTCATAACGTTGGCAGTGGATCTAAACTCTTTTAGATACACAAGCAATGAGCGGCATCTAGCAATACATCATTGTTACCCAAGTTACGAAATAAGTCAAGATCCGACTAACCTTTCCGTGACTACTATAATGTATGATCGTGTCCTTCTATCCTTGATATCAGATTGACCAATGAGGCATAGACCGTGTCATCCTCAATCAATCTATGTGTTTCTTGATCCCTGAGTAAACTAACTCAAACAAATGAGCTCAATATCTCATATTGACTCATTCGAGCATGACCATGCATTTTAGTAGTTCTACTCAATCAAGGGGCCCACAGATATCACTCCCATCATATGGGAGGAATAGATCCCATCTACATCACTCACATCCCTCCGCATAATTTGTTACATACCCAGTAATCGCCTTTATGGTCCACCCTGTTACGGGTGACGTTTGACGATACCAAAGTACATAACTCCTTATGTAGGGAACCGTAGTGACTTCAGGTTTGAGGACTATTCATACCAATAGTCACATGAGAAAGTTTATGACACTCATATGATGATCCATGAAACTTTCTCATGGCGGGTCAGTTCAGTATATATTCTCTAATATATACCCATGTGTCAACTTGATATCATATATCCATGACTTGTGAGATCAAGTCATCAATTGACCTACATGCTAGTCTTTATGTATTAATATTGCCCTTGCATATTAATACTTGACTAGGAACATTTAGGAAAGTGTTCTCTACAGCCTCTCATAATCAATTCTGCCAATTGATGTGCTGTAGATAAGAACCTACTTTTCTAGGGCATTATTATATTTAATTTAGCTGGCACAAGCAAGACGTAAATATAATAACCAATCCTTTGCCTTTATAGAATATGATACAAAATATTCCCTATTCAACCATCACATGATTGGTTCTAGGGCTATAACTAACATATACGTCGGCCAAAATCTAACACTTTGGTCGTCTAATGACCAAGCAAACCTTTTCACGAGCGAGTTTAAGTTCATCCCCTTCATATCCAATTATAACCTTAGGTAGGCTCAACATTCTTTCTTTATAATCTTTAAGTTAAAGTATTAACATACCATATCCTTCACAGAATCAGCCATAATATTATCTATAATGATGGAACTAGCTAAGAAATGAAAGAGAGAAAGTGGACCTAGCAAGATATAGACAAAGAGACTCTGCCACAAGTCCCTTCATCGTATTAACGATGTGTATAAAGTAGTAGACTTAATCGTTAGTCACATAAACAAAATGAAGCTTCTTGCACAACAGAACCAAAATAAATGCATCCTTCCTCATTGCGCGTACAAGAAACACCTACATATAACATGCCCACAACAACAACCATCACTGACCCACTAGTATCCATGCCTTGCTCAGGGAAAAAAAATTAAAACACTTGCCTAGAAACCACAACAAAGGCACTCTACTCCAACAAAATCTCCATCACCCCCTTCCTCTCTTAAAGACAACTTGGCAACCCCACCCCCTCAATCTTTCCTAGAGACTACTAGTCTCCAAGCCCTGTGGGGCAACCATATACTAGAGTGAATACACCCCCTCCTTCTTATGATCCACTAACATCATCTCCCATAATATATCGAGCGGGTACCAGTCCCCACCCTCGCAATAGCCCCCCTCCCATACTTTCTGCCAATTCACCAATGGGCTCCTAGAAAATTCGAACATGAGTTTATACATCAACTGAGTTGGCTCCAGCTATCAGACTACATAACCCAAGGAATGGCATAGGTGCATCTCATCGTCCCCTTATGAATATCAAGATACAAAACATTTACCCTAACAACATCCTTTATTATTACTTGATACAGGGTCTTGCAGGAGTTAGAGAAATCCTTGAATGATTACAAGAGGGTCATGACGTGAGAGTTGCCAAAGAATCGAAAGTCAGGAACTTGGAGTTTGAAATAAAATAACTTCAATAATAAATAGTTGCAGCCAATGCCCACAAGTCTCTTGAATAAGAAAAAGAAAAACTGACAAGGGACATAGAAGCATCCCATACCCGGGAGAATAATGCCTTAGATGAAATCTCCCTTATGCTATCCCGAGCATAAATAGTAGAAGAAAAGTCTACCCGCACAAAAGCTCAAGCAAAGTTGGCAGAAGACAAAGTAGCCAAAACAAAAATTGAATTAGAAGAAGCCTTGGAACATGCAACTAATCTAAGTCTCCATAATGCAGGACTACAAAAAACCATCTGATAACTTTGAGCCAAACTTAAGGAGGAAGAATCCAGATTGCTTGAATGGAAACACCAATGGGACCAAGAATGGACCACATCCTTATGGAACTCCCCCGAACTCAACCAACAATTGGGAGAAAAGGATGTTCCAATTCTTACAATTAGGCTTTGACGATTGCATTGCACAATTCTAAGCAGCAGGTTATCCCCCACCAGAACAACAATAGAATTCTTGGATATGATGCAAGTGTTGGATACCATTACTCAAGATCTTTTCATTTTCGAATCCGCATGAGGACTATTAAACTAAAAACTAAGAGGACCTGGTCAGGTTCATTTTTTGTAAGGTCATAAGGTCAAAAAGTACTCACCTTTCACAATGTCATGTATTTATCACTGAATATTTTCATGCTTACATTTTGGAAATTAGTCTTTTTTCCTAAGTACAACATATAAAGTTACACTACCCACTAAAGTAGGGTCTTAAATGAAAAGCATTCCAAGGCCTTAGGAGCAATTTTCCATGTACATCTCGCAAATAATACGCTCCGACACCCATGCGATGCTCGGAAAGGCTCTTTCCACTTGGGTTCAAGCTTACCTTGAGAACCTTCTCGATACACTCACCATAACACAAAATCCCCTACTTGAAAAGATTGTGCCAACACCCACTTGTTGTAAGCCCTTTGCACTTGAGTTTTATACTGCTCTATCCGGTAAAAAGCCTGCATTCTTTTTCCTCCACCGAATCTAATTCTTCAAACCAAACGGGTATATTACCCTCAGGATCATAGACTGATACCTGTGTAGTTTCTACTCCAACTTCATGAGGCAGGATGACTTCACTCCCATACATCATGCTAAATAGGGTCACTAGTAGCCCTACAAGGAGTTGTCTTGAAAAGCCCATAAGATATTAGGTAATTCTTCCACCTAAGTTCCGCCAACATGCTCCAACTTAATTTTCAAACCCTGTAACAATGCCCGATTGGTTACCTCAGCCTGCCCATTACTCTGAAGATATGCCACAGAAGTGAACACTTGTTTAATTTTGAGCTCATGACACCAATTTTGTATCCTCTCACCCTAAACTTGTCATCCATTATCAGATATCAAGTACCTAGTTATGCCAAATCGTCACAGAATATTCAATCACAGGAACTTCATCACAACTTGCTCAGTGATACGAGTCAAAGGCTCAACTTCCACTTATTTAGAGAAATAATAATAAACACTATTAAGAACTTCTTCTGACCGATACCAAGAGGAAAAGACCCTACCAAATCCATGTCCCACTGATCAAAAGGGCACGTTGCTACTGAAGATTGCAATAGTTTAGTCGGGCGAGTACTATTAGATTAATGTTTCTGACAACTCTCACATCTCTGCACTAAACATCTAGCATCTTCCTTTAGTATGGGCCAAAAATATCCAACCAATAAAGTCTTCTAAGCTAAATATTGTCCTCTTGCATGACTTCCATAAGCTCTCTTATGTATCTCCCGTAGCACATAGTCAGCTTCTTGTAAATCTAAACACCACTTGATTGTCGATATAGAATATTCTCCAGAAGAGTATACCGAGCAACTCGATGTTTAAGTTGTCTTGCCTACACAGGATCATCAAGTACCAATTCTTCTCATAGATAAGCTAGGAATAGTTGCGTCCAATCAAATACTTTCGATATATGATCACCTTGAATGGATTTCTTGAATGCATATGATTACTACTTGGTGATAGATTCTATGTTGATGGATTGAGTTATGATTTTTTATATACCTAGGGAGGATTGACCCTATTTTATTGTTTGTGTGTGATGCACTTGTGGTTCTTATTACTTTAAAACTTTCTTTGATTATTTTGAGACCACATTATCATAGGTTTGCATAATTATAATGAATGTCATCTAACAACACTTGTTTCCTTTGCTTTCTTTATTGCCACATGTTGTTTGAATAACATTATTA
Source organism: Wurfbainia villosa (assembly GCA_025175895.1). Lineage (NCBI taxonomy): Eukaryota > Viridiplantae > Streptophyta > Magnoliopsida > Zingiberales > Zingiberaceae > Wurfbainia > Wurfbainia villosa. The sequence goes on from CM046005.1 coordinate 8,409,569, forward strand.
TCATTCATCACGTTATTTTTTTTCATTATACCATTTATTCCTCTCTAGTGTGTTTTTTTGGATGTGGGATATTTCGATATTCCATGATGAATGTTTTGCCTTAGATGGATAAAAATTTAAGTGTGTTGGGGGGAGGGGGGGGGAGGGTTGGGGACCATTTGATGCGCTAGAAGGGGTGAATGGTATTTATCGATTTCTATCAATTATGTGTTAGCGTGTTCGTATCTCTATAAAATGTCAGTACATCAGAATATAAAATATAAGTACAAATACACAAAAAAAAAAATACAACACACACAATATAATATTTTACATAGTTCGGAATCCTAATTCCTACTCCATGGTAGCGCTCTAGTGATCTACCTCACTATAAATTTATCCTTCTCGATATGATACTAGAAATGGAGAAACCTCTTACAATGAGCTTTACAAGAAAAATACAACAAAAAAATAAGAAGAAATACAAGAACAAGTGAAAACACTTTGCAAATGATTGTGATTGCTTGAATGCTTGCTTAGTTGCTTTAGATGCCTTTGAAGACCTGAAATATAACAGCACTTCACCTCAAAATTTCCCGATAATGCTAGTGGAAGAGCTCCTCGCGTCCTCCATTTAAAGCTCCTCATGGGTTGAATTTTCGCTTAGCAATCAACTGCCCACTTATGCGTTGTCTCACAACAGACTAATCTGTTGGTGCAATCAGCCCAGGTCACGATTGACTAGGACTCGAGTTTGACTCGAGTGATGTTTTGATGTTCGACAAAAACATATGACAATGTAATTGTCATAGGGAAGTCCAAGTCTTGAGTACTTGGCATGGGAAGTCCAAGTTGAACACTTGGCATTTGCATGAGAAGTCCAAGGGGTTTGATATTGGCGGCGTAAAGTCCAAGCGGGAGTCTTGGCAGCATAAGTCCAATGGTTGGCGGCGTAAAGTCCAAGCGGAGTCTTGGCGGCGTAAGTCCAATGTGCCTTGGCGGTGTAGACACCGTTAGCATGACATACCCGATGGAAGCACCTGAAGGCTAGCGCGATGGATGAACAAGTCATGGATGACTTGGAGGGATCCGAGAGGCGTGAGGCTGATGGAGGTGGCTAGAAGGCTTAGGTCTAGGCTAAGGGTGGTCTAGCAAGTATGGGGGAATCATACTTGGGTTAAAACCTCATGGTTGAGGTGTGTCAATCGACTGATGCCATGTGACAATGACCGACCAAGTCAACTAGGCTCGATCGCGGAAGTGGTTTAGCAATGATCGCCACGTTAGCAGTCGATCGATGGATGCAATCGATCGACGGTGATCACCGATCGATGCTCGGATTTTCGGCCACAGAATGGAGTCTCACTCGACTGTTGAGATGAGCAGTCGAGTGATGGCTCATCAGTCGACTGATGGTCATGATCAGTCGACTGATATCCTAGCCGTTGGATTTTTCTAGCGTGGATTACACCGTTGTCTCACAAGAATAGCGATCAATGATCGATGGTCCCGATCAATGATCGATCGACCTTTTCCAGCACAGGTTGAAGCTATATAAGGAGCTCATGATGGAGGAAAAGATAGCGATTTTTCTTGGGCGAAATTGAAGGGGGAAGTTGGTGCTTTCCAGTCCTTCAAAGCTAGTTCAAGGCAATCAAAGATCAAGCAATCCAAAGCTCTTGTAAAGTGTTTTTCCTTTACTTGCATTTGTATTTCATATTGTATTTGCTTGTATCTAATTGATTATTGTTGTAATCATTATTGTACGAGGTTTCTCTGCCTCCGGATTGTTCCGAGAAGGAGTGTTTATTAGTGGTTGCATGTGCATCACTAGAGCTCGATCCGTGGAGTAGGAACCGTGCGGTTCTGAACCACGTTATATCGTTGTGTTAGCGTGTTGTGCATTTCGTTATCGTTATTACTTTTCTATTTCCGCTGCGCTAACGAAATTGTAGAAACAAACACGAACAAATTCCATCTACGAACGAATTCTACGCTATTCACCCCCCCTCTAGCGGTGTCAAAAATTCTACATTTGGTATCAGAGCCCGGGGCTCTTCTACGGACTAACCGCCGGGAGATAAGACAAAGAGGCTAGAGGGTGAAGATGGAAGAACCATTGGGATGGGACATCAACACCCCAATTCTCTATTCCTTCTATGGACGAGAAGGTTTCAATTCTTGGAAGGCGAGAATTGAAGATTTTTTGATGATGAGAGACCTTGAGGAGTGGTCCGCGTTGATGGAAGGATTTGAATATCCTAAGGGACCAAAGGGAGGGTTTCTCAAGAAGAAGAAGTGGAGTGAGGAGCAACTCCAACATTTCGAGAAAAACAAGAAGGTAATCAAATTCATTTTTGATTTAATTCCTAATGACCTCTTGTGTAGTCTAGGTGACTATGTGGATGCCAAGGAGCTATGGAGCGATTTGGCCAAGCTCCATGAAAACCCTCAACTGGTCCAAGAAGAAGAAGAAGATGTAGAATGCTCATCAGTTCAATCGGAAGAGGCCGAAGAAGCAAGCTCCTCCTCACAAACAAGTGAGGATTCGGAAGTTGAAGAAGAGTCAACATCCGGGGCAAGAGGAGAGTGTGAAGAATTGGAGGTTGAGAGGCCATCAATCTCCAAGGAGGTGGAGGAAGTGGAAGAAGCATCCACCTCAAGGATTGAGGGGGAGGAGATAACTTTCACACCGGAACATCAAGAAGAAGCTTCGACATCCGGTCAAGATGAAGAAGCCCAAAGTCCAATTCCAGTCTCCATTAACCTAGGTAACTCAAACATATGTGTAAACAATAAAATGCATATAATATGTTTTGAGTGTAGGGAAATCGGGCACTATAAAAGCAAGTGCCCAAAGAAGATCAGAAAAGCTCCACCGGCACCAAAAGTCAAGGATGTCGGTCCCCAAAGTCAAAAGAGCAAGAAGCATATCATATGCTTCAAGTGCAACTCAAAGGGGCATTACCGGAGTCATTTCCCAAGGGGGAAGAAGAAAGGGCAAGAAGGAGTAACACAAGTAGGGGGAGCCTCCAAGGCAAACCCAAAGGTAAAATTTATTAATGCATTTTCAACTTCTAGGGATAAGAAGCATGCTAAGAATAATTTTAATAGTCTTGCTATTGTACATGAAAAGCATGCTAGAAATAATAGACATATTTGTTTAGGTGCTAAGAGTGTCCACTTAGGAAATAAGAAGAAATTTGAGACTAATGTCCCTAAAAATATTTTACCTAGGGAATCTATCAAGAAAATAGGAGAACACCTAGGGGTTAACCCTAAATGGACTAGGTATATGTCTAGAAAGGACAATGCCCATGGTTTAAATCAAAACTCAAAAATGGGGCAATTAGAATTGGAGAACCAAGCCTTGAGGTCAAGGCTTGAGAAACTAGAAAAGACCCTTAGGAATATACAAACTCAATTTAAAGGGTCTAATGATCAAATTCCTAGGTCAAAAACTCAAAGTCAACACTTAAGACCTAAGGATCAAAAGTCATCCAAGGGCAAACCTAAGCACAAGGAAACTTATCACAATGTTCCATTTGATTATGGAACTAAACCTAAGAAAACCAAGGTCAATAGGGAAGTCATCCCTAGGGTTGACCAAAGGTTGTGCCTAGTGGCTAGGGTTTCTAGGAAACCTAGGGTGGCCACTAAGAAGGTTGCAAGGGGAGTTACCCCTAGAGTCAATCTAGGTAAGACCAAAATGACCAAGGCTAATAAGCCTAGGAGGGTCATTAGGAAGGTACCTAGGGAGGTTATCCCTAAGGAATACCTAATTAACCCTAGGATCTCAAATCGGTTTTGGGTTCCTAAGAGCGTGATTGATTCACGCTAGATGGGTTTAGGGTGTGCCAACCTTAACTCAACCATGGTAAAGGTGGCACTTTAGGATATTTTCAAGGTTATGGTTACCTTGGAAATAGATTTGAATCAATATCCTAAAAGATTTTAGGATGTGCCAATGCACTTTTGAAATTAAGAAAAATCAATTAAATTGGCACAATTTAGGTTTAGAGGTTAGTGTGTCATTTTGGGTTTTTGGCACACTAAGGAGATTATGTTAATATGGCAAAATATGATTAATCCCAACAAATGGCAATTAATATTAAAATTTAGGTATTATTATGCCTATATATTTTATATGTCATGCTTTGTTTGCCATATAACATGTCATGACATCATGCTTACTTTTAATCATTTTATATGTCGTGTTCATGTTTTAGGATTAAGGCTTTAAATGTCATGTGTTTTTAAATTTTATCATATGCCATGACATCATGATCATTGGTCATGCTTAATTATTGCTATCACTATGCCATGATCATTTCATGCATTAATTTGATTGAACATTGATTTAAGGAAAATGGCATGACTTGAAGTCTCACTTATAAGGGAATCAAGTAGGGTTGCCTAGGAAATGCATGAAACCCTAGATAAAGTGAATCAAAACCCACATCTCACATCACATTGACATGTATGTGTATTTATACACCCTAGATATATGTGAGATGCTAGGATAATAAGTTAGGTTCAAGATGCATGGGTAGTGCATCTAGATGAACTCAAACTTATTTTAATTATCACCAAGAATCATAAGGAAAGCTAATATACAAGCTATGTATATTTAGCCAATAAATTATGGTTCAAATAGGCTTTCAAAAATATTTTAAAATCAATTTGGAAAACATTGGTGAAATCTATCTTTTGATAGCCATCATCATTGTAGAAGTTGATACAAAGTGGATCAAAAACTTTAAAGTTTTTAATAGTTTTGAACTTTGTACCAATCTCCTATTTCAATGGTAAAATTATTTTTCCAAAATTTTTCACCCATTGTATTGGTCATAAGTATTATACGTACCAAATTTCGTGATTTTTCGATATACGTATAATTATTTATGAATTTCTGAAATTCAACTCTGATAATTGAAATTCGGAAATTTAGATTATCGATCGCCATTGTTGGCGGTGATCGACGGAGGTGTCACGATCGATTAATCACTCGACTGGTAGCCTGATTTCGGAGTAAACAAGGTTGTTTAACCCGATTTTAGCTACGGTTATGGTCCCTAATCACTCCTAACCCTAGGATATGCTTTGGGTAGCATTATAAAGGGTGAAAATCCATTGGATATGGATTAGGAGAAGTGTTTAGGGTTTGTATCAATTTTAAGGTGTTGGAAAGTTCAATATTAAATTTCTAACCTTAATTTTGATGGTTTAGAGTTCCTATTGGCTTAGGGGCTTCCCAAGGACATTGTTGGTGCAATAGTCAAGGGGGAGCAAGCCTTTAGGGGGAGGTATCCATCTTGGGATGATGGATGTGTCTTTCTCCTTGAAGAGGAGAAGTTATTGGGAGAATATGACATCAATTGGGAAATTGATGGGACTTTTGAGAGACCCAATTTGGAAATTGGGAGAGTAAATGGGATTGTCTCTCTTGAGTGATATTGGACTTATCACTAGGAAGATGGTAGGCATCCTAAGTATTTTTGGACCAAGGGGGAGATTGTAAGATCTCATTGGGACATGAGACATTGACCTCCTTGGAAAGGAAACCTTTTTGATGTTAGTCAAAAAGGGGGAGAATGTTTGGGGGAGAACATTTGGAGAGTATTTACCAATTTGGGATAATTGGTAAGGGATTTGAGTTAATGTTCTAACTCAATAATTTGTTTGGTTTTTGTCAAACATCAAAAAGGGGGAGATTGTTGGTGCAATCGGCCCAGGTCACGATTGACCAGGACTCGAGTTTGACTCGAGTGATGTTTTGATGTTCGACAAAAACATATGACAATGTAATTGTCATAGGGAAGTCCAAGTCTTGAGTACTTGGCATGGGAAGTCCAAGTTGAACACTTGGCATTTGCATGAGAAGTCCAAGGGGTTTGATATTGGCGGCGTAAAGTCCAAGCGGGAGTCTTGGCAGCATAAGTCCAATGGTTGGCGGCGTAAAGTCCAAGCGGAGTCTTGACGGCGTAAGTCCAATGTGCCTTGGCGGTGTAGACACCGTTAGCATGACATAGCCGATGGAAGCACCTGAAGACTAGCGCGATGGATGAACAAGTCATGGATGACTTGGAGGGATCCGAGAGGCGTGAGGTTGATGGAGGTGGCTAGAAGGCTTAGGTCTAGGCTTAGGGTGGTCTAGCAAGTATGGGGGAACCATACTTGGGTTAAAACCTCATGGTTGAGGTGTGTCAGTCGACTGATGTCATGTGGCAGTCGACTGGACCAAGTCAACTAGGGTTTGACTGCGGGAAGTGGCCTAGCAGTCGACTGCCACTGTTAGGCAGTCGACTGATTGTGTGATCAGTCGACTGATGCTCGGATTTTCGGCCACAGAATGGAGTCTCACTCGACTGCTGAGACGAGCAGTCGAGTGATGGCTCATCAGTCGACTGATGGTCATGATCAGTCGACTGATGTCCTAGCCGTTGGATTTTTTCAGCGTGGATTACACCGTTGTCTCACACAGCGATTGTGATCGATCGGTGATGGTCCCGATCGGTCGGTGATCGACCTTTCCAATATAAGGAGCTCGTGATGGAGGAAAAGATAGCGATTTTTCTTGGGTGAAATTGAAGGGGGAAGTTGGTGCTTTCCAGTCCTTCAAAGCTAGTTCAAGGCAATCAAAGATCAAGCAATCCAAAGCTCTTGTAAAGTGTTTTTCCTTTACTTGCATTTGTATTTCATATTGTATTTGTTTGTATCTAATTGATTATTGTTGTAATCATTATTGTACGAGGTTTCTCCGCCTCCGGATTGTTCCGAGAAGGAGTGTTTATTAGTGGTTGCATGTGCATCACTAGAGCTCGTAGAGCTCGATCCGTGGAGTAGGAACCGTGCGGTTCTGAACCACGTTATATCATTGTGTTAGCGTGTTGTGCATTTCGTTATCGTTATTACTTTTCTATTTCCGCTGCGCTAACGAAATTGTAGAAACAAACACGAACAAATTCCATCTACGAACGAATTCTACGCTATTCACCCCCCCTCTAGCGGCGTCAAAAATTCTACATAATCAACGTCGAATTATGCCCAACCAGTCAACTACCCTTGCCTAGCAGTCAACTGTCATAGCCACCAGTCGACTGATATAAGTCAGTAGTCGACTACGAGATATTCTGTGCCCTATCCACTTATGACCAATCTACTGCTCATCCCTAGCAGTTGACTGGTACAAGTCACTAGTCGACTATCATAACCATAGGTCAACAGTCGAGCCTCAGTCGACTACTCAACCAATCGACTGGGTTATAACCCGAGTCAACGAAGCCTCCTGAGTGTCGTGCACTCGACCATTCGACTGGTCAATACCATCAGTCAATTGGTAAAACTCAAACATAAGATTTAACACGAGTATGATCTCCTCATACTTAATATTCACTCTAGGCCTAAACTTAAGCTTTCAAGCCACCTCCATCAACCTCACACCCTCATGGTCCATCCGAGTCCTCCATGACTCATTCACACTTCGCGCTAGCCTTCAGGTGCTTCCATCGACTTCATCATGACATCGGGTACCCTTAGCCTATACCTCAACCTCAAAGTCACTTCCATCAACCTCAAACCCTTGGTTCGAGTCCACCTCTTCACCCTTGGCCCTAGCTTTCAAGTGTTTCCATCAGCCTTATCATGCTAACAGGTCTACCTTTGCTAAGAGATTGCATCTCCGGGACTTCTCCATTGCTAAGCCTCAATGCTTGAAATTTCGCTGCCAAGATTATGTAGGGACCATGACATGCCCTAGAGGGGGGGGGGAGGATGAATAGCATTCTTCCGATTTCATGATCAATTCGTGCTTGTATACAAAATGATTAGTGCAGTGGAATAAAAATACAAATATGAATAGATGCAAAGACAAGCAATATACAATCATAAAACCATTTTTACGTGGTTTGGGACCCTAGTTCCTACGCCACGGTCGAGCTCTAGTGATCTACACTCACTAAAATCTCTCCTTCTTGGTATAACACTGGAGGTGGAGAAATCTCATATAATATGAAGCTTATAATAAAGAGAAACAACAAAAAACAAGTAAATACAATATATGAATGAAAGAATATAAAACAAAATACTTTACAAGTGCGCTTTTGATTGCTTGATCTTTTGGTTGCTTTGAACATCTTTAAAGGTCTGAAAAGAGACATCGTTTCCCATCCAAAAGCTCTAAGAATCGACTTTTTTCAACCCTCCATCGCATCCTCTTTTATATCCTACATCGGGTTGATTTTCGCCTGTAGTCAACTGCAAGAAGGCCCAAGTCGACTGTCTATAGTACCGTTGTCTCACAACGGACTTATCTACATTGGATTCTACCCAACGGATACCTTAACAGTCGACTACCCTTACCGACAGTCGACTGCTAAGTCAGTAGTCGATTATCTAATTGATTATCAGAGCTTCTGTGCTTTGACCACTCTAGACCAGTCGATTGCTCATACTAGCAGTCGACTGTCAAACTCTAGTAGACTATAGAGCGTTCTATGCCCATGTCCATTTAGGTCAGTCGATTGCTCTATCCAACATTCATGATTCGACTACCATAGGTCAGTCGATTGGTGCAAGCCACCAGTCGACTGCCAGAGCACTTAGTCGATAGTCGAGCCTTAGTCGACTACATGATGAGTCGACTGCTCCGAGTTGACTAGGCTCCCGAGTGTTGAACACTCGATCAGTTGACTAGTTCAAAGCTTCAGTCGACTGATAAACCTCAACTATGAGGTTGAACCCAAGTATGATACCCTCATACTTGATCAACCACCCATAGTTTAGACCTAAGTCTTCTAGCCACCTCCATCAACCTCACGCCATCATGATGCATCTGAATCCTCCATGACTCGTTCATCCTTCACGCTAGCCTTCAAATGCTTCCATCAGCTATGTCATACTAACCGGATCTCCTTTGCTAAGAGGTTGCACCTCTGAAACTTTTCCATTGTCAAGCCTCAATGCTTAGACTTTTACCGTCAATACTACACACTTAGACTTACGTGATCAAAATTACACCCTTGGATTTTTCTTTTGTCAAATATTTATATTTGGACTTTCGCTCTCAAGACTACACCCTTTGACTTTCTATTTGTCCAGTATCCAAACTTGGACGTTTCCATGCCAAGATCATTCTTGGATTTTCCCTTGTCAAGTCTTCAAACTTGGACTTCTCCATTGTCAAAACCGTTCTTGAAATTTCCATGTCAAGTATCTAAACTTGGAATTTTCATGTCAAGTATTTAAACTTGGACTTTCCACTTGAGTCTGGTCAAGGTTGACCAGAGGTTGATTGCTCTAGCAATCTCCCCCTTAAACAAACTCCCCCATACGACTTTGGATATCCTAAACATCCACTAGTCATATAGTCAAACCATATTGAAAAATACATTGACAATCCCATTGTCAAATATCAAAATCCTACTTGAGTCTCACTCGAGTCTGGTCAATCATAATCTGGATCTATTGCACCAACATACTACACACTTGGACTTACACGCTCAAGACAACACTCTTGGACTCTTTTTTTTGCCAAGTATCCATACTTGGACTTTCCTTTACCAAGACTCTATTCTTGGACTTTCCCTTGCCAAATATCCATATTTGGACTTTTACTCGAGTCTCACTCAAGCTTGGTCAACCTTGACCTGAGGTCGATTGCTCCAATAATCTCCTCATAACAATCTCTCTCATATGACCTTGGATATCCCAATCATCTACTAGTCATATGGTCAAACTCACATTGTTAAACAATATATCAATCTATTGTCAAAACCTATTCTCAAATATCAAAACCTATTCGAGTCCCATTCGAGTCTGGTCAATTATGACCAGGCCCGATTGCACCAACAAAGATGAGTAGTTTAGAAGAATTTAGCGGAAGCATAGGCAAACTATGCTTGATCACCATGGGCAAGCTATGTTCTTTATCTTTTTGGATGAGCTTGAGGGAAAGCTTTTTGAGTTGGAAAGTGCACTTCATGTCAAGATTTTTTTTTTTTTGAAAAAAAGTAAAAAAATTAAAAATATATATATTTAGCTAAAGGAATAAAGACAATAAAATTTTTTTGACATGTTGTGCAAAAGTTCAAATGTGATAGAATTATTTGCATTATTTTGATTTGTTTAGAAGTTGGATGAAATTGTTTACATGTTTTAGGAAGATGATAAAGTATTGTTTACATATTTATTGGTTGTTGTAAGCTTGGATGAAAACTTTTGAGATAATATTTTCTTGTACTCATCTATGTAGCATTCCAATATTTTCATATCTCCTTTATTTACTTTGATCTTTTTCTTTAACTTTTTCATTTCTCTTATTGCACACATATCATTATTTGTTTTGACTCTTGTTTCCTTTACAATCCTAATAAACATTCTAAATTGTACATCCATATGTATATGATAATAGTGAATAGTAGAAGAGAAATAAGCATATAGTAGTGCATAAATCATGAGTAGCTCGAGTAAACTCCACCATTATATGTATATGAGAGTGAGAGCAACCGCCACTCACCTTGTGAGCCTTAGTCATTCTCAAATTGTTCAGGATGGATTGAAGTTACGATACTTGTTAACCAATATAAGATTTGAGTTCATAAATGGTCGAGTTTTTGAGAATTGACAGTCCTAGGTAACTAGCTTTCATAATTTTCTAAGTGTGATTGAGAATTATTAGGGGAATTCATCTTTGATTACTTTTTTATAATCTTATTTACTTGCATAAGACGTACAAGAATAAAGTGTGGAGGTGTGATAACTTACATTTGTAGTATGTTATTCTGATTTATTCTTCGATACTTTAATCCACGTATATACTTAATTCATCTTATTTATCATGTTTTATGAGTATTTAGTTGTTTTAGCATTTTTTATGCAAATATATTATAATTTGATGTCCCTAACAGTAAATTTATTATATTTTATTTTATAGGGTATTTGAGGAGCAAATCAATGATTTTTAGAGCAAAGACCACAAGAGCAGACATCGCGAACATATTGTGGTCCTTACTGCCACCGCTCGGAGAGTCGCCACAGAAGCCATCACGATCAGGCCATGGTGCCCACCACCACAATTATATCGTGGATTGGGGCGACGCTCCTTTGGGACAGCTATAAAAGCTCCATCAAAGGTTTTTTTTTTCTTTTTGTAGGGAGTACTCCTTCTTCCTTTATCTCCACTTCCATCTTCCTGGGTTTCGAGAGAGAAGCTCCGCATCACCATCGATGACATCACCCAAGCTCAACGAATTTGGAGAGCTCAGTCTTTCACCTCTTCTTCTCGGATTCGAGGGAGAGATCCGCTTCATTGAGGTGACTCCGATGATTTCCATCACTCCACAAGGACTCCTCTTCCTCGGATTCGAGGAAGAGCCTCGTTTCATCTTCAGCGACACTCCTTCGAACTTGATCGAATTCGAGAGAGTTGAGATTTGACATTCCACCTTTAGAGACGCAATCAAGTTCTCCATTAGATTTCACTGTGAATACCTTCATCTACATCCACCATTTACTAGATTAGAGGGAGATATTTCCAATTATCTTTTGTTTTAATCTTAGCTTAGTTTATTTTGTATGCATGTCAAATGTTTGTTGAAATACCCCTTACATTTGTGTAGTTTTATTTTATTTAATTCTTTTAATTGTGTTTGCCATGTGTTTTCTTTAATGCCCCTTACCCTTTTTTTGTCATTTCAATTATTACATTTAAGTTGTTTGATTAAATTTCTATAATACTTTACTTTGTTTGAATGTTGTTTTATACAACAATAATCAAGTTTTATCCCACTAAGTTGGGTTGGCTATATGGATCCTTTTACATCATTGAACTTTATCCCCTACTATATCATCATTTATACTTAAATAAATTTTATCTTTTTTTATTGTTACTAATCAAGTCTTTTTTGGTCTTCCTTTTCCTCATTTAATGTGCATATTTATCATTATTTCACATCGTCTAACTAAAATATTTATTGATCGTCTAAGTACATGTTCGTACCACCTTAAATGAGACTTTCGAAGTTTTCCCTCAATAGATACAACTCCGACTTTATCTCTAATGCTCTCATTTCTTATTCTGTCTATCCTCGTATATTCATACATTCATCTTAACATCCTCATCCCTACAACTCTCATCTTTTGTTCATGTGCTCGAGTCGTAGCCCAACATTCAACATCATATAACATAGCAAGTTTAACCGTTATTTGGTAGAACTTTCCTTTAAATTTCAGAGACACTTTATGATTACATAAAACACTTGACGGTTTTCTCCATTTCAATTATCCTGCTTGTATTCTATGTAAGACATATCTCTCAATCCCTCCATCACCTTACAAAAAATGATCTAAAATATTTAAAACTCTTAGTTATGGACAACGTGTCATCTCCTATCTTAACACTTGTTTGATTACGTTTAATATTACTAAATTTAAATTTTATATATTATGTCTTTACTCTACTAAGTCGAAGACCTTTCACTTTTAGTATTTCTCGCCAAAAATCTAGTTTAGCATTTACTCATTTACATGTCTCATTTACCAATATGATATTATCTGTAAACAACATGCACCACGGTATTGTATCTTAAATGTGTCCAGTGAGTTCGTCCATGATCAGTGTAAAAAGATATGAACTTAGAGTTGATCCTTAATGTAACCCTATCTTTATTGAAAATACTTTAGTTAATCCACCTGAAGTCTTCACTTTGGTCGTTACTTCCTCATACACATCCTTAATTAGTTCAATATATGTAACGCTAATACCTCTCTTTTCTAGAATTCTCCATATAATTTCTCTTGGGACTCTATCATAAGTTTTTTCTAACTCAATGAATACAATGTGTAGATCCCACTTTTGTTTTCGATACTTTTCAATTAGTTGTCTGAGAATATGTATATCTTCTATTGTCAACCTTTCTGGCATGAACCCAAATTGATTTTCGAGAATCATAGTCACTTTCCTTAATCTTTTTTCTATTATTCTTTTCCAAAGTTTCATGGTATGACTAATTAATTTAATACCCCTATAGTTTGTACAAGTTTTTATGTCTCCCTTATTCTTATATAAAAGAATTAGAGTACTTACCCTCCATTGATCGACCATCTTTTTTATTTTCAATATCATATTCAATAATTTTGTAAGTCATTCAATATCTTGTCTCTCTAGGCACTTTCATACCTCTATTGGAATATTATTTAATCCAATGACTTTTTCATTTTGCATTTCATTTAAAGCTTGTTCTACTTTTGAAATTTGAATTTTACGATAAAAATTTAAATTTATATACTCATATGACCTACTTAAATTACTTAAATTATCTAAATTAAGTTGGTCATCTAAACATTTATTAAAAAGTTGATGAAAATACCTTTGTCACCGCTCTTTTATTTTTGTTCATCATTTACTAGTACACTATTATGTTCATCTTTAATACATCTGATTTGGTTAATATCTTTTGTCTTCCTCTCTCACACTTTAGCTATTATATAAATATTTCTTTCATCTTCTTTTGTATATAAATTTCAATATAACCGTTCAAAATTTTCATTCTTAACTTCATTCACTGTTTTCTTAACCTCTTTGACTTGTATATTTTTTCAAGTTTTCCTCGTTCTTATAAATATATAATTCTTTATAGGGAGTTATTTTTTTCCTTCACTTTCTCTTATATTTTCTCATTCCACTACCAAGATTTCTTACTTAGTGGTGCATGCCTCTTTGACTCATCAAGTATACTTTTGACTATTATTTTCAACTTTGATAACATCTTATCCTATATCGTATTAAGGTCACCGTATATTTCATCTAATACTTGTACTCCTTCCTTCTCTTTAAATATATTTTATTTCCCATCCTTTAACTTTCACCATTTAATTCTAGGAGTCGTGTATATTTTATTTATATTAATATTATATTTGAGGTGTATATCTAATACAACTAACATATGTTGGATAATTAAGCTTTCTCTAGGAATGACCTTACAAACTTTATAAATCTTTATATCTCTCTTCTTAACCATAAGAAAGTCAATTTATGATTTATTATTTCCACTTTTGAACGTGACCAAGTATCATTCTCTTTTCTTAAAAAATATATTAGCTAGTATAAGATCATATGATATCGTAAAATCTAATATAGTTTTACCTTCTTTATTTATTATTTCAAACCCATAACCCCCATGCATCATCTCATATTCCTCATTTTTCACTTCGACATATCCATTTAAATTGTCACTTATTAAAATTATATCATTTGACGAAATATTTTATAATACTTCATCTAGGTCATTCCAAAATCTTAATTTGATATATTCATCTAATCTTGCTTGAGGTGCATATACACTAATTATGTTCATAGTTTATTTCTCTACTACTATTTTAAGAGTTATAATTATATCTCCTTACTAATTACTCCTATAAATTCATCATTTAGTGAACTATCTATAATAATACCACTCTATTTCTTATATACCATAACTTAAAATTCAAATTTTCTATCATCTTTGCCTTTTCGCTATCCATTTTTGTCTCTTGTACACATAAAATACTCATTTTTCTCTTAATCATCATATCTACTACCTTCATTGTTTTACCAATTAGGATTTCTGTATTCAATGTACCAAGTCTTAGACTATTAGTTTTACTATAATATTTATTCTTACTAAATCTATGGTGTGAGAACTCTTACTTATTTGACACTACACCCAAATTCTCATGGAGATATAGTGGTCATTGTCGATACGTTACAGTTAAATCCTATAACACGAACTGTCACGCCCCGAGAGTATGTCGTGCCGAAAAAGTAAACGAATGACATCTCCCCTGTACGTGGCAACATTTCGGGTTAATACAAGACTCGTAGGCCCACAACAACAACATAATAAGCAGATATAAATATACCAAACACAGCGGAAACATAAACCACATTACCCACAACAATCATACTGACATACAAACGTAAAACACATAAGTGTACATCACCTGACAAGTCCACAGTACTAAATCGTATATAAAACATCGACACAAAACAAAGTCCACGACATAAAGACGAAGTCCATACATAAACCAAAGTCCATGACATAAACAAAATCCTCGGGAGACTCGGAAAAATGGAGATGAGATGGATCGCCGGTGCGGCTCCAAGCCATCACGAAGACTTCTACCTGTTACCTGGGCGACATAAAAACCCAGGGTCCGTGGTGGTGAGTAAAACTTAGTAGGTAATAGAAAAACATGTATATATCAATATCACATGTATTTCGATAGAAAAATCTACAGGTATCACTAGCATGATAACATATCCATGTATATACCTTCTAACCAAAAGCCAATATAAAATGCAAACATACCTGAACGTCTGCTACGCTACACCTATCCAACCTGAGCACATATCCACAATATATACATATACCGGAAGTCTACTCTAAACCATATAACTACATAAATACAGGTCAAAGAATGCAATAGACAATACAACAACTATACAAGTATCCTACACAACCGTATAAGCGATGCAGGTAGCATGTATAAAGATGATGTACAACTAAATGCAACAAGCATAGTACAATCAAATGTAGTATCACAATAAGCATATATATATAGACTACATCTATATATGTATACTAATCACAATCATTCATATATATATATATATATATATATATATATATACATACATAGAGAGAGAGAGAGAGAGAGAGAGAAATTATCTCCTGCGCGACAAATTCCTACGCGGTCGTCCACAACACGCCGATCCCGCACCACTGCTGGCGTCGCCGTCGCGCCGTCTGGTCACCGCCTGTCGTCGACCGCTGGATCGGGCGCGATCGACGTGCGACTCACCGGCAGTCCAGCGGTGATCGGTTTCCGGACGATTAGCGCCCGGAATCTGGCACAAATCGAGTGGAAACGATCGGTTCATGCGCCCGGCAGTGGCGCGGCCACTGCCAGCCACGATCGGGCCGGATACCATACGAATTGAGGTCGGAATCTGATGTCAGACGGACTAGCAGCCAACGCTGGTCCGTCCGATATAATCGGTCGGCCGCGATTCGGCCCGCCGGAATCGGGCGGTTGATTTCGCCGGGTGCGGGCCGGATTCCGTCGCGGTCGAATCCGACCGATCGCGCCCGGCGATGGCGCCCTGCTTCGGCCGCGTGAACCGATCATTTTCGCCGGTTTAGATCATATTCGGGCGCTAACCGGCCGAAAATTAGTCACCGTCGGACCGTCGGCGAAGTCGCGCGATCGATCGCGCCCGGTCGACGGCCGGCGGTGATTGGATGACATGGCGACGGCTGATAGCTGTCTACATGTGTGTGTGTGTGTGTGTGTGTGTGTGTGTGTGTGTGTGTGTGTGTGTGTGTGTGTGTGTATATATATATATATATATATATATATATATATATATGCAAAAATGTCATAAGTCGGCAATGCAACATGCATGGTCATGTCGGCTCATCCTAAAGCTACCATGACCCCAGTGTGGCCTCGGTGGCTCGAGCATGACAACTGTCCCAACTCAACACCAACCACTACTCTCGAGTGATTGAGTGGGTAGTATGATCGAGTAGCATATAAGCGTGAAGAGCAAGCTACACGATGGGGGGCCCTGCTATTGGCCACTCCGACAGTCACTACCAATAAGTGGTCGAGTGCCACACATGTAGAACTACGACACGCAAATCCAACTACCACCGTCTATAGTGGTAGAGTGCGGCACCACAATGTTCTGCCCTCACACTGGTTACTCCTCCTCTAAGTAACTGTGGAGGCAGAATGACTGATGACCCTCTCAACTACAAAGGAGACCACGTCGCCAGCACGCATGCAAATGTCATGAATGCTTTGTCACATAAATAGACATCCACCACAGACTCTCTATCCTACATAGAGTCGAACCAATCAGATTGACGCACTCTCTATCCTGCAGAGTCGTACTCAACTGATTATAATTAGCTAGGACCACCGGTCCGTAGTGACACACTAAGTACAATTCACCTAACCATTTACACAGTACATGGTTGGTAGTAACATACAACCTAAGGGTATTAAAATTAACCCTACGTTCAAAATATTACCTACCTACCTACAGATGACCTCTTTGCCCAATTTACAATCAGGTTGTCATCCGAACTTTACTATTTGCACTTAACAAAATCTAAGTTACTTACATCACCTATATATATATATAACTCCTAATCATGATAAAATGAAACATGATAGCAGCAATGGAGTTAACATCCAAAGGTAAGGTATCAAGCGCAAGAGTAAATAAGAACAGAATTAAGGTAACATGATCATATAAGATGATCATGCATCTAAATTTGCATGCATTTAAAACTACCTGACTAGGGTAGGAATTACCCACCTACTGTAAATGCTCGTAGTAATAAAAATCCTCACGGCCACGGACTTGTCCCGTATCCACGTCCTGCAATTATCATCAATTACATTTTAGTGCAAACAAACTATAAAATACGAATTAATTACTATATCGTTCTTATAATTGCATCCTTTTTATCGACTACGACTTAGGAAAATTCCCCAAATTATCCAAGGTTGATTTACTATAACCAACCTTCACATTAGACCATCAACTAGTATGGTTGACATCATAATTAAAAACCCCCCTGTTTCCAATTAACAACTACGCAAATTTATACATTCAATTCCCTGCATCAATTTCCATATGAACTGGATATTCTACAACCCAGAACAACTCTCTAATCATGTAAACCATCGATCCCAGCTCCTGTACCGCCCTTTACAGCCCATACCCGACTAAAATTCCAACTCGCAGCCCCACGGGACACACGACAACCACCCACAATCACACGACAGTCTCCCATTCGAACCCATACTCTATCCACAGCCACTTCTATGCTTATTTCTACAAAAAACCCCTTCTCACAACCAACAGAAATCTAATTCCATGATCATCACCCGAATCAACCAAAACAATCAACGAAAGAATAGGTATAGTTCAAGATATACCTGCCCTTGGATCCTCCACCGGTATTCCTCCCCTAACCACTGTTCATCGACTCCACCGATGCTCCCAATTCCTTAATCCGCCAGAAAAATGCCACTGCCCTAATTCACCATTGTATCAGCCAAGGAAAAGAACATCACAGTAACCTAAGGAGAAACTAGGCTTACCAATAGTAGAAACTTCACCGGCAAAACAATCCTTCCCAAATCCTCAGTCGGCCGGAAACAACCACTGCCCAAATCAAGTTTCGAGCTTAGTCACGGCAAATCCACAAACGGATCCCTCTGTAAGAAAAATCCATGCCTTACCTTGCTCTGGCTGTGATCGATCGAATCAAACCCACCTTCGACAGCGTGAAATCGGGAGCAAGTGACGCTGTCGTCGACCCAAGCCTCCAATCACGAGCACCCTAGTTGCTCTGGTTTGTCCGCGAGCATTGGCGAGGGAATATTGCTCGCCGCTGTCCCCTCGCACAGCGAAGCCGGCAAGCTCTGGGGTGGCAGGAGTCAACGAGGTCGCGAGCAGAGAAAAGGGGATCGCGCTGAGGAGGGGTCATGAGATGCGATCCGTGAGGAAGAAAGGAAGAGCTCGGTGAGGAAACAAAGGAACGTCGGCGATGAGGAGGTGAGGAAGCGCATCGGGGAAAGAAGAATTGCAGTTGGGGGGGGGGGGACGTACGGGTATAATAAAAAATCGACGATCGATGAAACGGAAGAGAAATTGCAGCTTGCATTACGAAGGGGAAAACGGGTCAGATTTTTATTTGGTTTTAACGGGTTGGATTTGGGCAGCTTAACGGGTTGGATTTCAGACCCGTTAAGCCTTTTAACTCCCTCTAAACAAAGGGAGTCTTTGAAATATCCATTTAAGTCCAGAAAAATTTCTAAAAATTCCTAGAAAATTCCATAGGATATTCTCCTAATTACCCAACATTTATTTTATTATTATTTTTTTTTCTGTGGTATTTTATATTCTCCCCCACTTATTAAAATTTGGTCCCCAAATTTCGTACTTAAATGCAAAAATTAGATCAAACATATTCCGAAATAACCACATACCTCAGGTAAACAGATGAAGGTATCGAGCTCGGATAGTATCTTTCAGCTCCCAGGTAGCCTCCTCATCCGTATGATGCTGTCATCCCACCTTCACGAGTCGGATGGTTTTGTTTCATAACTGTCGCTCCTTGCGACCAAGAATCCACACTGGAATCTCCTCATAAGTCGCATTCGCCTGAAGTGGTATCAGAACCTCTTTCAGAATATGGTCAGATCGTGGCACGTATTTCCTCAGCGTACAAATATGAAATACGTTGTGAACACCCGCTAGTGTCGGAGGTAAGGCCAACCGATAAGCTACACCTCCTATTCGCTCCAATATCTCAAATGGGCCAATGTAGCGTGGAGCTAATTTTCCTTTCAACCCAAATCTCTTGACTCCTTTGGTGGGTGACACTCGTAGGAATACATGGTCCCCGACAGAGAATTCTAGAGGCCTTCGCCTCCGGTCCGCATAACTCTTCTGTAGGATCGATGAAGTGAAGTGTTGGCCGGCTAGAGGGGGGTGAATAGCCCTCTTTTGTTCAATGACGTAATTCGCTTGTCTACACACAATATTAGCGCAACGGAAAACAAAACTAAACAAGCAAATCAAAGCAACAAGAATAAAATCAATGCTAACACCAAGTCGTAACGTGGTTTACGGCTACGTCGCTAATCCACGATCCCGATTCGTCCAAGGTGAATCACTCATTTGCCAAATCCACTAGATCTCTCCTTTGCATAAAACTAGGTGGAGGTAACCTCTTTTACACAAGGATCACTCTTCTACAATAGAATGAAGATTAGAACAAGTAGAAGAGTGGAAAAATGTTTTTGGCACTTTGGGAGTTGTTAGGAGTTCAAGCATTAGGCCCCCAAAACCCCACACCCTTCCTCTTTATAGAGGAAGAGGGTTTCTTCCCGTTGACACAGGAGCAGTCGACTGATGTCCCTATCAGTCGACTGGTCCTGTAGCCGTTGCCCAATAACGGTTGCTTTCCACATTGGATTTCATCCAACGACACCGACATCAGTCGACTGATATTGCCATCAGTCGAGTGCTCGCGAGATCGACTCCACTCTATGCCCGAAACACTTGCGACCCTCGGTGCGATGCCTTGCGACCATCATTGGTGATCCGATCGGTGGTGGTCGCGATCATCAATCCATATGATCGATCATTGGCACTTGAACCAGACTCAAACACTAGTCGAGTCACAGTCGACTTAGAGTAGTCGACTACCATAACATGGTAGTCGACTGATGTCAGAAAATCTCATCCGACACTTAGCCAAATGGCCAAGTTTCACCTAAGAGCACTACCCCTTCCCGGGTTACATTCGCTCCTCTCATCCCTCTGAGTCCCTCGCCTTTGAAGTTATCTTCGTCCGACCACGTCCCTCGGATGCGCCAAGCGCATGACTCTGCAGCATCATCATTCGCGTCTCGCCCTGAAATCACTTCCTCCGGCTTCACTCCAAGCTCCTCGTCCGACGATCCCTCGGATGCTCCAAGCGCACGACTTCTACAAAGCCATCCTTCACCGACTCAAGGACTGAGTCATGAGAGGTGAAACTCGCCAAGGCTCCATGTGCGAATTACTAAGTCCTGCAAGACTCCAACGCACATATCAAATCACAATAATAGCCTAACTTAAATCCTTTGTCACACACATCAAAACCATATCAAGGATTGATTGCACTAACACTCTTCTGTCGGTCTTGTACCTCAGATAACCGTCATCTGATCACTCGCACCAACTCTGCATCATGCTAGATACTCTGAGGCCCCAATATTTGTCGTTCCCCAACTTCTTCCCATAACACGAGATTTGTAGGGTCTGTCATATAATGCCTCGAAAGGAGTCATCTGAATAGAGGAGTGGTAGTTGTTGTTATAGACAAATTTCACTAAAGGAATGTGATCCTCCCAACTGCCACTGAAATCCATGACACAAGATCGTAGTAGATCCTCCAGAGTCTGAATGGTACGCTCAGACTATCCATCTGTCTGTGGATGAAAGGCGGTACTGAGTCGAAGCTCTGTGCCCATAGCCTGCTGCAGACTCTGGCAGAATCGCGAAGTGAATCGCGGATCTCTATTAGATATGATACTCAAAGGTACGCCATGCAATCTGATAATCTCCCGGCAGTACAAGTTTGATAGACGATCCAATGAGTCCATCCCACGAATCGGAAGGAAGTGAGCTGATTTGGTCAACCGATCTACGATCACCCAAATTGCATCATGTCCTTTACAGATTTTGGGTAATCTCATAATGAAGTCCATCGTGATATGCTCCCACTTCCATTCCGGGATCGAAATTTCCGGAAGTAACCCAGTAGGTTTCTGATGTTCAGCCTTCACTTGTTGGTATACTAGGCATCATGCAACAAAGTCCGCAATATCTCGTTTCATACTGTTCCACCAGTATAAGCGCTTCAAATCTCGGTGCATCCGAGTACCACCAGGATGTATGACAAATATCGACTGATGTGCTTCCTGTAGCAATTCTTCCTTAACTGGGTGCGTGTCCAGAACACATAGTCATCCACGGAAATGAAGTACTCCATTCTCGTCACTCGAGAAATCCATCTGACATTCTGAGTCTATCGTGCTGCACAAGAACTGCAGTTGCTGGTCACTGACTTGTGCTTCCTTGATCCTCTTAGCAATGGCGGACTGGGCAACCATAGATACCAATACTCCCCGAGATGTTTGACCGTGTTCCGACAATCTTAACTCTGAGAACTGTCGAACTAGATCAATAACTGCTGTCAGATGACTGGCCAGAACTCTACGAGACTTCCTGCTCAGCGCATCTGCTACCACATTAGCTTTTCTTGGATGATAATGGATGGTGCATTCATAATCCTTCAGATATTCCATTCACCGTCTCTGTCTCAGATTCAGCTCTTTCTGTGTGAACAGATACTTCAGACTTTTATGGTCCATATAGATCTCAAAAGTAATCCCATACAAGTAGTGCCTCCATATTTTCAATGCGAAAATAATGGCGGCTAACTCTAGATCGTGCACTGGGTAATTCCTTTCGTGATCTTTTAGTTGACGGGAGGCATAAGATACCACGCGGTTGGACTGCATCAGAACTGCACCCAACCCTTGGATAGAAGCATTCATATATAGAACCATCCCATCAACACCAGAAGGAATCACTAAGACTAGTGCAAAAACTAACCGTCGCTTAAGCTCCTGGAAGCTAGTTTCACAAGCCTCTGACCAGGTGAACTTGACCCCTTTCCGAGTCAGGCGAGTGAGTGGCATGGCGATACTTGAGAATCCTTTCACGAATCTCCGATAATACCCGGCCAGACCAAGGAAACTACGGATCTCTTGAACTGATTTTGGCTGCTCCCAACTGGTAACTGCCTCGATCTTCTGAGGATCTATAGAAATACCTTTGTTGGACACTACATGTCCAAGAAAACCCACTGAGGATAACCAGAACACACACATGCTAAACTTGGCATACAACTGCTCCTGTCGCAACGTCTCCAATACTATCCGCAGATGTTGTTCATGCTCCTCCTCGGATCAAGAATAAATCAATATATCATCGATGAACACTATCACGAACTAATCTATATACCTCAAGAATACCCGCCCGATTCATTAAGTCCATAAATGCAGCTGGGGCATTCGTGAGACCGAAAGACATCACTAGGAACTCGTAATGTCCATAACAAGTGCGGAAAGCTATTTTCTGAACATCCTCATCTCTTATCCGAAGCTGATGATATCCTGAGCGCAGATCAATTTTAGAATACACACATGTATCCTTAAGTTGATCGAACAAATCTTCTATCCTCGGTAGTGGATATTTGTTCTTAACTGTGACTGCATTCAGTTGCCGATAGTCAATACATAACCACAATGATCCATCCTTCTTTTTGACAAAGAGTACCGGAGCTCCCCATGGGGAAACACTAGGGCAGATGAATCCATTATCCAGCAACTCCTGCAGTTGAACTTTAAGTTCATTCAGTTCTTTTGGCGCCATCCGATAAGGAGGTTTCGATATAGGCGCAGTTCCTGGAAATCACCTCTATCGCAAATTCCACTTGCCTAGGAGGTGGCAAGCTTGGAAGTTCATCTGGAAATACGTCTGGATACTCTCGGACTACTAGCACATCAGAGAGGGGTGGTAGTCCTTCGTTCGCAACTTTGACCAGAGATAGCAAATAACCTTGACAACCCTGGGCCAATAACTTCTAAACTTGTAAAGCCGATATAATGGATAGTCCATCGTCTCTAGTGCCAATAAATTCCCAAGCTGGTTGATCCGGTGGTCGAAATGTCACCACCCTTGCTCTACAATCCACTGTAGCATAATAAGCGGTCAACCAGTCCATACCGAGAATAATATCGAACTCTATCATTTCCAACACCTGGAGGTCCACTGTAAGAATATGTCCGTCAAAATCTAATGGACAACCTTTGATTTCTTGGTGGCTAGTCAACACCTCTCATGACGGCAAGGATGCTGCTAACCCACAAGAATGAACCATTGGGATCCTTCCGACTCTACCCAGAAATATTCTAGATACAAATAAATGAGAACTACCAGTATCAATCAAAGTATCAGTGTATATAGAATAAACTGAAACCATACCCCATATGATGATCCCTCAGCCCGCTGCGCCTCATCTCTAGTGATGGCAAAAACTCGTCTAGTCTCGATATTTGTCGGCTGCATCCTTGACGAAGAAGTAGTGTGCCTCCACTCGGGCTGAGTCTGACTCTGAGTCTTTGAGGCCGAGTCACCAGTGCGGGCATAAGATGACCACGAGTTGGTGGTAACATCGTCGGTGCGGATATCCACTGGATAGTAGATTCTTTGGAGATGTAGGATCTTTGGATAGTGTCGGCATCACTGAAGGGCACCTCTTTGCATCGATATAAGCTGCGCTGAGTCTTGGTACGCCTCGACCATAAGATTTGCATCAGCGTGTTGTCCTCTTCTTCTGCTGGTTGGACTTTCTTTCCTTGTTAGAACTATCAGGAAACTCCAGCTGCGCTCTCAATGTACACTCTCGACTGGTATGTCCAGGTTGCTTGCAATAGTAGCAAACAGGCTGCTCCAAAGGACACTTTGGAGCTCTATGACTTCCAGATCCGCATTTATAACATCCAATTCTATTCTGACTCTTACGGTTCTTCTGAGAACCTCCAGCCTGTTCGGAAGCTGGGCGCTTCCCTTTTTGCGCCCTAGACGATCCCTCTGTAGTACCTCGAGTATTACCCTTCTGCTCCTGCTTCTTCTGAGTCTGATTCCCTGAATTTTGCTTCTGTTGCTTACTCTGGGACATCTGCTTCTCTATATCTCTTTCCTTGGAGATCTGTTGGGACGTCATTTCAATAAAAATGGCTCGGTCCAATGCCTCCCTATAAGAGGCAATAGAAGATCCTGACATCTTCACTTGAATATAAGCTGTTAGGCCCTGTGTAAACTAGTACATTCGATCTGCATCCTGTGCTACCAGATGAGAGCAGAACTCTGATAGTCTGGTAAATTCTGCGTTGTACTCCATGATGGAACGATCACCTTGCTTCAGAACTCTGATAGTCTGATAAATTCTGCATTGTACTCCATGACGGAACGATCACCTTGCTTCAGACTCAGGAATTCCTGACGACATGCCGTAGCAAATGCGGAAGGAAAGTATTGTCTCTAGAAAGCATCTCGAAAAACGACCCAAGAAATCTCTCGCTCCCCGAGTAGAGTCTTCTGCATTTTCCACCAAGTAACGGCCTGGTCTCTAAGGTGATACGCAGCAAGGCCCACCTTCTCATCGTCAGTACAGTCCATATACTCGAATGTGTCCTCCAAATTCTCCAGCCACGCACGTGCGATCCATGGATCAGACTCCCCTCAGAATAAGGTAAATTTGTCCTTGGTCGAACGTACTAATACGAGTATCCGTGCTTTATCATTGAGCCAATTGGAATCCGTAGGTGCCGACCTAGTCGGTGGTAGATCTAGATTCTGAGGCTCTGCACCACCAATAGGGGATTGCTGAGGCTGTGCTTGAGTAGCTGGCTCAGTCGTAATCGTATCTTGTCCCACCCCTCTGGCTGATCGCCTGGATGGATGACCTTGACTACGAGTCTGCACAGGTGACATAGTTCTAACTGTATACACCTGTTGAACAAGTCTAGATAAGTATCTAACTAAAATATAAGTTATCAGGAATACTTACTTCGTGCTGCCTGGAGCTTATGTCGTTGTCAATCCCATCTCACAAAACCAAATCCGAAAAAAAATATACCGACTCCTGAGAATCCAAGACTCAAAAACAAAATCATTGTATGACATCACAGAATCTTCGGCTCTGATACTAATAAAGTTGTCACGCCTCGAGAGTATGTCGTGCGAAAAAAGCAAACGGAGGACATCTCCCCTGTACGTGGCAATATTTCGGGTTAATACAAGGCCCGTAGGCCCACAACAACAACATAATAAGCAGATATAAATATACTAAACATAGCGGAAACATAAACCACATTACCCACAACAATCATACTGACATACCAACTGAAAACACACAGGTGTACACCACCTGACAAGTCCACAATACTAAACCGTATATAAAACATCGACACAAAACAAAGTCCACGACATAAAGACGAAGTCCATACAGAAACCAAAGTCCATGACATAAACAAAATCCTCGGGAGACTAAAAAAAAATGGAGATGAGATGGATCGTCGGCGCAGCTCCAAGCAGTCACGAAGACTTCTACCTGTTACCTGGGCGACAGAAAAATCCAAGGTCCGTGGTGGTGAGTAAAACTTAGCAGGTAATATAAAAACATGTATATATCAATATCACGTGTATTTTGATAGAAAACTCTACAGGTATCACTAGCATGATAACATATCCATGTATATACCTTCTAACCAAAAGCCAATATAAAATGCAAACATACCTGAACGTCTGCTACGTTACACCTATCCAACCTGAGCACATATCCATAATATATACATATACCGGAAGTCTGCTCTAAACCATATAACTACATAAATACATATCAAAGAATGCAATAGATAATACAACAACTATACAAGTATCCTACACAACCGTATAAGCGATGCAGGTAGCATGTATGCATATGATGTACAACCAAATACAACAAGCATAGTATAATCAAATGCAGCATCAAAATAAACATATATATATAGACTGCATCTATATATGTATACTAATCACAATCATCCATATAATATGCAAAAATATCGTAAGTCGGCAATGCAGCATGCATGGTCATGTCGGCTCACCCTAAAGCTATCACGACCCCAGTGTGGCCTCGGTGGCTCGAGCATAACAACTGACCCAACTCAACACCAACCACTATTCTCAAGTGGCCGAGTGGGCAGTATGATCGAGTAGCATATAAGCGTGAAGAGCAAGCTACACGATGGGGGTCCCTGCTATTGGCTACTCCGACAGTCACTACCAATGAGTGGTCGAGTGCCACACACGCAGAACTACGACATGCAAATCCAACTATCATCGTCTATAGTGGTAGAGTGCGGCATCACAATGCTCTGCCCTCACACCGGTTACTCCTCCTATGAGTAACCGTGGAGGCAGGATGACTGATGACCCTCTCAACCACAAGGGAGACCACGTCGCCAGCATGCATGCAAATGTCATGAATGCTCTGTCACATAAATAGACATCCACCACAGATTCTCTATCCTACAGAGAGTCAAACCAATCAGATTGACGCACTCTCTATCCTGCAGAGTCGTACTCAACTGATTATAATTAGCTAGGACCATCGGTCCGTAGCAACACACTAAGTACAAATCACCTGACCATTTACACAGTACATGGTCGATAGTAACATACAACCTAAGGGTATTAAAATTAACCCTACATTCAAAATATTACCTACCTATCTACAGATGACCTCTTTGCCTAATTTACAATTTGGTTGTCATCCGGACTTTACTATTTGCACTTAACAAAATCTAAGTTACTTACATCACCTATATATATAACTCCTAATCATGATAAAATGAAACATGATAGCAGCAATGGAGTTAACAACCAAAGGTAAGGTATCGAGTTCAAGAGTAAATAAGAACAGAATCAAGGTAACATGAACATATAAGATGATCATGCATCTAAATTTATATGCATTTAAAACTACCTGACCAGGGTAGGAATTACCCACCTACTGTAAATGCTCGTAGTAATAAAAATCCTCACGACCACGGACCTATCTCGTATCCACGTCCTGCAATTATCATCAATTACATTTTAGTGCAAACAAACTATAAAATACGAATTAATTACTATATCGTTCTTATAATTGCATCCTTTTTATCGACTACGACTTAGGAAAATTCCCCAAATTATCCAAGGTCGATTTACTATAACCAACCTTCACATTAGACCATCAATTGGTACGGTTGATATCATAATTAAAAACCCCCCTGTTTCCAATTAACAACTACACAAATCTATACATTCAATTCCCTACATCAATTTCCATATGAACCGAATATTCTACAACCCAGAACAACTCTCTAATCATGTAAACCACCGATCCCAGCTCTTGTACCGCCCTTTACAGCCCATACCCGACCAAAATTCCAACTCGCAGCCCCACGGGACACACGACAACCACCCACAATCACATGACAGCCTCCCATTCGAACCCATACTCTATCCACAACCACTTATATGCTTATTTCTACAAAACAACCCCTTCTAACAACCAACAGAAATCTAATTCCATGATCATCACCCGAATCAACCAAAACAATCAACGAAAGAATAGGTATAGTTCAAGATATACTTGCCCTTGGGATCCTCCACCGGTATTCCTCCCCTAACCACTGTTCACGGACTCCACCGACGCTCCAAATTCCTCAATCCGCCAGAAAAATGCCACTACCCTAATTCACCATTGTATCAGCCAAGGAAAAGAACATCACAGTAACCTAAGGAGAAACTAGGCTTACCGATAGTAGAAACTTCACCGGCAAAACAATCCTTCCCAAATCCTCAGTCGGCCGGAAACAACCACTGCCCAAATCAAGTTTTGAGCTTAGTCACGGCAAATCCACAAACGGATCCCTCTGTAAGAAAAATGCACGCCTTACCTTGCTCTGGCTGCGTTCGATCGGATCAAACCCACCTTCGACAGTGTGAAATCGGGAGAAAGTGACGCTGTCGTCGACCCAAGCCTCCAACCGTGAGCACCCTAGTTGCTCTGGTTTGTCCGCAAGCACCGGCGAGGGAATATTGCTCGCCGTCGTCCCCTCGCACAGCGAAGCCGGCAAGCTCTGGGGTGGCAGGAGTCGACGAGGTCGCGAGCGGAGAAAAGGGGATCACGCTGAGGAGGGGTCGCGAGACGCGATCCGCGAGGAAGAAAGGAAGAGCTCGGTGAGGAAACGAAGGAACGTCGGCGATGAGGAGGTGAGGAAGCACGTCGGGGAAAGAAGAATCGTAGCTGGGGGGGACGTACGGGTATAATAAAAAGTCGGCGATCGATGAAACGGAAGAGAAAGTGCGGCTTGCATTACGAAGGGGAAAATGGGTCGGATTTTTATTTGGTTTTAACAGGTTGGATTTGGGCAGCTTAACGGGTTGGATTTCAGACCCGTTAAGCCTTTTAACTCCCTCTAAACAAAGGAGGTATTTGAAATCTCCATTTAAGTCCAGAAAAATTCCTAAAAATTTCTGAAAAATTTCATAGGGTATTCTCCTAATTACCCAATATTTTTTTTTATTATTTTTTATGTGGTATTTTACACGAACTCTTACATATTTATTACTACACCTGAGTTTTGGAGATGTAGTGGTTCTTGCTGAGATATTACAATCGAATCCTATAATGCTTTTCTTCCGAAGAATAGCCTAGCATTGACACAATATTTTAATATATCAATTCATTGAATATTTATCTTAGTTTAACATTGATTGACAACCTAACACAAATCTCCTCTTTTATCCGGGCTTGACACCGACTACGATAAGATTAACTCATCGTGGATAGAGTTTTTGAATGTCATTTTATGTTTCTTTTAATTACCTTGCAATCATAGGAGTATATTAGATTAGAATGCTTTATTTTTTAATGTTTTAGATTTAACATCTCAATTTCAAACACCTCTCCCGCCATTTACAATACAAACATTTAAAGCAATAACAAGTGATTCTAAGATTGTCATTTTGCCAATTACATTTGTTGGGAGTCATCTCAATGCTATATTAGTGTAGAAGGGTTTAGTAATTTATTTGATATTGTATCACGATAATGTGACTAACTATCAATCGATTGTGTTTGTCAAAAGTTACTTCAATTCATTATTGGTGAATTGAATGTTATTGAGATCCACATTCAGAGTGACTCTTTTATTATTTTTTCGAGATGGAGATGAACTTTTTTATATCGAAATTTAAAAATTAATGTTAAAATCGATCATGATTTTCAGAATTCAAAGAAAAGAATAGAAAAAAATGTGTGGAAATAATGAAATGAATAACTTATATATATATATAATTTGGAGAATAATGATTACTAAATCTTAATCATTGATAAAAAACGAATAAATAATCTCAACCGTTAATAAAAAAAAATCGCATTATTGGTTCTCGATGGTTAATTTAGAGAAAGAAAAAAAATGAATTGGCAATCAAATCGTCAATTTAAGGATTATTTTGTCGATTATGATTCCGCCCTATATAATTGAGTCAATAGATAATCAATCTATTGATTTAATTACGAGTTCGATCTGAATTGAATATGCCATGTGATCACAATAATAGTTTTTTTTGGATTAGTATTAGATGTTTAAGTCTTCAGTCCATGAGAATGATTATTCAATCATATGAGAGTTTTTTATTTCTCATTAAAAGTAAATTCAAAAAGCATTCATTGAAACTTCACCCGACACAATTATGAAAACGTCTAATGTTTAAATTATATTTTATTTGTGATGGCTATGCTCCATGAAAGAAGCGGTACGAGGGCATAAAAGTAATTTAATGTTACGTTTATACAGTCCGTCGCGGGTTGTATGTAACGTAACCCTGCCCATGTCTCCAAAACATACGCGCGCGAATACGGCCTCAATCCGCTAATTAGGGTTTCTTTCTTCTGGTCCGTCCCTCCCATCTCGCCATTTGTGGCCTCTTTCTCTCTGTCGCTCGCGGTTTTCTAGCGAGGTATCTCTCCCTCCCGATTCTTACCACTGCCTTCTCCTAGAGGAGAGCAAAAAGTTCCTATTTTGTTATCCGTCTTCCTCCTTTCCTTTTCGAAAGATCTGTTTTTTTTTTTCCCTTGTTTCTTCGTCAATGCTCTGAAAGGTGTACGATTTTTTATATTTTTTGTGGCAGGCAAACACAATTCGGTGTAGATGATCGGTAGCTCTACTTAGTTCTCTTGTTCAACTGATAGTGCAAGTTCTTCGTTTTGTTTGTCGCCTCAATCATGCGCACTTCATGGGCTGATGCAGTTGCGAACGCCGAGACCTCGGCGGCCGCAGCAGATACTGCCCCTCGCCGAACTAACTCCTACGTTCCTCCTCATCTTCGTAACCGGGCGCAAGCTTCCGATGCCCCTGTGGTCGGGAACGGCCCTTCTGCCGCTAGATTGCCTTCTGCTTATCCTCCACAAGCATCTACAGGAAGCCGCTGGGGTGCAGCTCCTTCCCGTGATTTAGGTAGGTCTGGTCTTGGTGGTGGCCGAGGTGGCGGTGGTTGGAACACCAGAGGTGGAGGTTGGGACCGCAGGGAGCCGGAGGTGAACCCATTTGCCAATGAGGAAGAAACCAGCAAAGCTGTTTTTGATGTTCAGGAGAACACTGGCATAAATTTTGATGCCTATGAGGACATTCCAGTTGAGACAAGTGGTGAGAATGTGCCCCCACCGGTGAACACATTCGCAGAGATCGATTTGGGGGAGGGGTTGAATCAGAACATTAAGAGGTGCAAGTATGTGAAGCCAACCCCAGTCCAGCGTTATGCGATCCCAATATCTGTTGCTGGTAGGGACCTGATGGCCTGTGCTCAGACTGGGTCTGGGAAGACAGCTGCTTTCTGTTTCCCAATCATCAGTGGGATTATGAGAGGACCACCTTCACAAAGGCAAAAAGGTTCAAGGACTGTGTTTCCTGTTGCTTTGATTCTATCACCAACTCGAGAGCTCTCTATCCAAGTATGTTCACGTGAGACCAAAATCATGTTTTGCTTGGCAGTTATTTCTTCTGATATTTCTTCCCCTAATCTCTTGACTTCATATTTTCTTTAGTAATTGATGGTTGTTTGTCCTAGATACATGACGAAGCAAGAAAGTTTTCTTATCAAACTGGCGTGAGGGTGGTTGTTGCTTATGGTGGCGCTCCAATTAATCAACAGGTTCTCTTCTGTTTCTTGACTTTATTCATGTCTTTAAAATGCAAAATTTTGTTGGCACAAACTTGATAACGCTGAGGTAAATACACCATTGATGATACACACAACTTATTGATTAATTTTTTAATGGATTATTTTGTGAAAGGCAAACTACCTTGTTATTTGAAGGGCACAATTTTGCAATTGATTATTCATGCAGTGATAGAACTAGTTAGCACATTAAGGTCCTTTCAATTTATAATTGGCTAGGTATAATAGGTTCTGTTGCTATGAACTTTGTTGGATGCTTTTGATCTATTGGCATTTTTGTTATATAGGTCGTATCATAAGACTGAAATTGTATGGGTCTACCCCGAAATTCATGCTTAGCTGATTTTTCTTTCCTTCAGCAGTAAATAAATCTCTATTTTTTGTGTTTTTTCAATAGATGTTGCTATTTTTAAAAGTTCAGTTACAATTATAGGTGCTATAGGTTCAGTCCCACAGAGGATATAAAATTGTTAAAGTATTATGCCAAAGTTCTATGTATACTGTAAGTTTTCTTGGAGCAGGAATAACAATACAATATTTTCTCTTTTAAACTGATACCAGTACGGTATCTTTCCTTGGATTGGAGTTTTTATCTTCAGTCCCCTTAGGGAAGGCCCAAATGTCATGTGAAACTGAGCCCTTCTCGTCATCATCAAACTTGATTTTCCTCCATCCCTATGAATTTTTCTCCCTACCGAATTTCTTTTCTTTTATTAGTTTTTCTTTCTCGCCTTGCATTCACCACTAGCCTATCCCTGTGTTAAATTGACCATCTTTGTCACTCACCATTGCATCGTCCTCCAAAGAAATCCTATGCTTTAATTGAAACGTCTATTTCCTCACTATTGAAATGCAAACAACCATGCTTCTCATTCATGAGATCTTTTTTCCCCAACATAACCAAAGACAATAGGACCATATTTTCTTTTGCAATTTAATCCAAAGATTGAATTCTTTCAGACATACAAATCAACTCATATGACTTGTGAACACCAAATTCTAATAGTAGTATCGCACCAATTCTCCTCTTATGGCCTTTTCACACTGTTAGGTTTGTAGAGCCTTACTAGATAATTGCAATCTTGTAAGGTCCTTAACGCGTCAAGAATTTAATTTATTAAAAATGGTCTGAGCTGTTAATTTTTTTAATTAGTTGAAACTTTTAAAGAAGTTGTTTATTTTTTAGAAAAGTTTGTTAGATTTTTAATAGAAAAATTAGGAATTTTCTATTATTTTATAAAGAATAGGTCGTGCCCTTAAACTATAAAAAGGGGTTAGGATCCCATGTATTGATTATGTTTTGAGTTAATAAAGTTTTTAATTTCCTTTTCTCCGAGTGAGAATTGATAAACTTTCCTTTGAGCGAAGATTATATCCTTATTTGCATCGTTGTGCTGGATCAAATGGTATCAGAGCTAAATTTCTAATTCGGTATTCAAAGCCTTCCTATCCATCTTCGCCATTATTGTTTCTCTCCACCATTACTTTTTTTTTTCTACATCATCATCATCTCTATTGCTATCATACTTTTATTTATTGTTATTATTTATCACACTTTATTCCCTCTACACAATCATTTATTTATTTTTTTCTATTAATCTGCCTATTACAACCTTATCATCGAGCAGTATTGTTTTGTCCCACTTTTATTGAGATTTTCTTCTCTCATTAGCATCACACATCATTTCTTCCATCACATCCTTCACGCATTTACTATCATCTTCAATTTTCATTGTTTTGTTCCACTATACAACACCAACCAACAACAACAACCAAGCCTTATCTCACTAAGTGGGGTCGGCTATTGTTTTGTTCCACTATCACCATCGATAATCCTCTATTTTCACTCGTTCTTTAATTCTAACTATATAGCTGAATTGTCTCATTATTTTTGCACATCATCAAATTTATCATCATCTTGGATCATCACCTCCCGATCTCTGTTGTTGCCATCATTATTGTTTCCTTGCGACAACCATCTATAATATAGAAATTCACAGACAGAGGAGATCAAGTTTGCTTGTGAAATTTTAAATTTTGCAACAAGAAGGCTCATATTAATCTAGTAGCATTGTTCTTTTTTTGAAATTTTTTATTGTTTAACTAAGTAGATTAATTATTTCACGTGCATTATTTAATTTTCTCATTATTCTTACCTATTTTATAAAGGGTAGCTTGGTATGCGAAGCTCTTGCCAATGTGGAGTGGAAGAGTTTATTGTACGCAACCTTGTCTTGCTTTGCAAGAAATTATTTTCGTAATTCAAACCCGTGACCTCTAGGTCACATGATAACAACTTTACCATTGCGCCAAGCTTGCCTTCATTCTTGCCTATTTTATCATCATCTTATTACCTACCTATTCTGACATTATTTTTTAATTGGATTTACTACTTATTTCATCACTACTCATTGAATTTCCTATTTATTTTCTTAATTTATTGTGCATCTTAAGTTTATAATACTTATTATTTATCGAACCTCCATATCATCATGATAAAAAATCTCATTATCAGAGTGGTAGATACTAGATTTGAATTTTTGGATGACGATCTTAAGTTCTATTGATTTAGAGTGGAACACTTATAATGGTTTAAAACTCATGTTGCTGACAATCTAGTAAAAGACACGAGTCTTAAGCCTACAAATCACATATCATGCATAATTCAATCATCATCCACATTGGAACCATTAAACAATTATTGACAATATATATTACTTTCAAAACACTCAAACCTAATTTAGGTCTAGACCTAAATTTAAATTTGAAATTAGGTTAGAAAAGAATACTACCTACCAAGTCAAATTAGATGTCCTTAACTCCGATAGTCAGTTAGAACCAAATGTATTTTTTGATTGGATTGACAAAATTGAGAATTACTTTGATGGGTACAATATGATCAAAATTGAATAAGTACAATTTGCAAGATTCAAAATGATAGGTTTAGCAAAGCAATACTTACAGAATGTCCAAGATCAATACATAGAAAATGGGGAAGAGTCAATCACACATTGGGTAGATATAAAATGGATTTTAATTAAAGAATATATTCCACCATATTTTAGAAAATAACAATACACTTTGTGGATCAATCTAGAATAATCAAATATGAGTGTAAACGAGTATCTAAACAAATTTGAAAGTTTACGAATGCGTTGTAATCCTGAATTAGACCTTAGTCAAATTTTGATTTACTTCATTGATGGATTAAGATATGAAACTCAAAAATAAGCAAAATTATTTGCCACAACCTTGATTGAAGAGGCTTGTCAAAGGGTTGAAGAGATTGAGCGCTTTATGAAATCCCTTTACGTGCATTCATTAGGCCCCTTAATAAGTAACAATTCTACTTATAAAGCATCATCACAATCTAGCAAGCCTCCTAATCCGACTCATCCTGAAACTACCATCAAGCTAAAAGAGATAAATATGCAAGTCATTAGGAAAACTAAAAGTAGTCGACCTGCTTGACAAACATCATGAAAATGAGAAAACCAAAGCATAAACCAAAGGAACTAATGTAGTTAATAGTATTCATTCAATACCTGTATCAGATGACACATGGAAATACATTAGTATCTTCTACACATATACAAAATGTGGAAGCAAATCTTGTAAAATTGATTAACAACTAGAGTTGCATTAACATAATTTACACATAAGTCCACCATAAGATTCAAGCCACTTCGGAACCACATCCAAACCCCTATAAGATGACATAGGTAAATCAAACCTCCTTTCTAGTTACACAACAATGTTTAGTTCTAAAGAGGTAGACCTATATAAAGATAATATATGGTGTGACATTCTTCCTATGAATGTGGCCCATGTCATTCTTCGTCGACCTTGGATTCATGATTGTTCAATTACTCATGATTGACGAGAAAATATCTACTCTTTCAAGCATAATGGCAATACAATCTAGATGTACCCTACTAAATCTAACAAATCAGAGCCCAAACTGAACTTGCTCATAAAATGACCCAACCCTTGAGACAACCCCACTATCGTCTCGCATAATGCATATTTGAAAAGAAAAAGGAAATGATACCATTAAAAACCCATGACATCAAATCAGATTCTCCAAAACTTGAGAGCATACTTGGACAAAGTTATTTTATAAACCTCCACATATGCGTACGACCAATCACTTTAAGAATTTAATCCCAAGATATCATTTGTCTAGCTTATCACTTGTTGACTTCACCCACAACAACTCGATAAACCAATCTATTGATCATAGTACATTCAAAATTGTGTACGGTCTGAAAGCTCACCAACCTTGACCTTATTCCCTACCTATTACTTTTTCTTCTAAATTAGTTGAGAGTTTTATTAAGCAAATTAGAGAGATCCATGCTAATGTTTGGAGGAAAATCGTACTGCGTAATGAGACTTATAAATTTCAAACTAATGCACATTATAAATTTAAGCAATATAATGTAGGGGATTTTGTGTTTGTCTGCATTCACCCTTTGTATGCCCTTAAAAACTCTTCAAAAAAACTTCATAACCCCTCTTTTGGTTCTTTTTAAATTATGAGAAAAATTAGTACTAATGCATATATTGTTAATTTGCTTATTTAAACATTAATCTAATTTTTAATGTTGAGGACTTATTGCCATATCAGGAACATGCAAGTCTTTTTCTGTTGAATTGACTAAATGACATATACTGATGGTGTTGACTCTTACACTCCCATCAGTGACCCAACATCCTCATTCTAAAAGCTTGAGTTATCAAAAAAATTATTCTATACATTAAAAAAAAAGACAATCCAATAGGATAAATCAACAACTCGCCGAGAGTCAAGTTTTCCTCAGTGGAGAAGAATAATGCAAATAGGGAACCATATTGGTTGCAAAAAGGCAATGACTAAAGAAATAATTAACAACTACCAGGTTCGACTAAAAGGCACCTTCACTTCACAACTATCTACCTTTCCACTTAACAAAAAAGCATATTAATATAAAAAAGATAATGTTTAAAGAAGTAAACTAACAATAATCTGATTTGGCCAAAAAGACTCCTCTATTTCATAACTACTCCAACTTCCCACTTGATGGAGTCAAGTTCTCTTCGGTTGAAGAGCCAAGTTCTTTTTTGTTTATTGATTTGCCCATAGATCGTGTACCTACAATGCCAATTTCAACACTCCCATCCATAACACTACATGCTCATCAAATTAAGAGCATTATAGATCATCAAACAATGATCTCTCCAAATAAAAATACTCATCGATATCTAGTTCGTTGGAAAATACTTTTAGAGATTGAAGATGAACTTTGAAGCCTCTCTCCCAAGCTTCTAGAAGAAATTGAGCAATAACTACTTGATCCAGTTAGAGAGGTACTGTCACCTTGCACTAATATATTGCATTGATAGACTTGCTTTGTCAGTTCATCTTTTCACTCGATAGAGTTCAGTTTTCTTCGGTTGGGAAGAATGACGTCGTCAAGAATTTAATTTATTAAAAATTGTCTGAGTTAATTTTTATAATTAGGTGGAACTTTTTAAAAAGTTGTTTAATTTTTTTTTAGAAAAGTCTTTTAGATTTTTATTAAAAAAAAAAAAGTTTTTCTGTTATTTATAAATAATAGGTCATGCCCTTAAATTATAAAAAGGGGGTTAGGATCCCATGTATTGATCACATTTTGAGTTAATAAAGTTTCTATTTCCTTCTCTTTGGATGAGAATTGGTAAATTTTCAACTAGGTGAGGATTGCATCCTTATTTGTTCTGCTGTGCTGCAGCAGTCCTTCACCAAAGGGAAGAGGAAGATTGCCAAATTGATGTGCCATTAACATATTTCATTCATCTAGTGTGCATTTTAAATAAGAGTATCTATCCTCTGTGCCTCTGTTCTCATAAGACTTATGTCAAGTTTTACTTGGCCTCTCATCAACTTCTCCCTACTTCAAAGTAAAATGATTGGGAACTCAGTCTGCTCTTGACATTTCTCGCTTATCAAGAGTATATGTTGTAGCCCTAATCTCACTGTTATTCTCAGCACCTTTGTTGACCTGCCTGTTGATTACAAGATTAGTTCTTGTCCTCTTCAAATATAGATTTCAAAGCCTATATTTCTCCCTGACACTTCAGTACCCAGAGTAACATCAAATTTTACTCAGTATCTCTCTCCTGCCATTGACTCCTCATCTCTAAGAAGATCTTGGAACTCTAATTTATTGTACTCTGAAACCTTTTACAAGGTGTCATTGCATGCTCAAAAATTTCAGAATCTTGTTGCGTCTTCATCTTGAAAGAGAGAGTCAAGAAGTGATATGTCAATAATCAAGTTTTGTAGATCAACTTTGTACTTTAAAAATTCTTTTGATGATCATTGCTAAGTCCAGAGCATTTCATTGTCAAAGTCATTCAGTCGTAGCTCCATTATTCTGTCATCTTCCTCCTCATCAAGCATCTTAATCATTTTTGTTATGCACTCTTTCTATTTTACATAACAAGCCAGATGGGTTCTCTATCTTTAGTGAAAGTTGTTGGATCGAAAGCACGCTAGAGGGGCAAGGGGATAGCGAGTGTAAAATCTTTTCTTTTCGTTTGTAGAAAACTCGAGTATTGCAGCGGAATGTAAAACAATAGAAAATAGATAGACACTTTATTTTTACTTGGTTCGCAACCAAAGGGTTGCTACTCCAAGGCCCTGCGATTCTTGACTGCGTGCGAAGGAACAATCCACTATAGAGTCTTCTCCTCGTTGGAGATAGGAGACAACAAGTACAACGAAATAAAAAGCTTGAGGTGAAGGCAACAAACCTACCTCACCTCGTAACTATAAAAGCACGAATACAATAAAATGACTACAAAATAAAAACAAACTTGCTGCTTGTTAACGAAGAGGATGTGAGATCTCGGTGTTGCGTCGACGTTACGGCTGCGTAGTCTTTCGGCGTTGTGAGAGCACTTTGAGAGCAATTGAGATGACCTAAAGGGGTGAAACCCCCCTTCTTTTATAGCCCTTCAAGCTCTTGAACGTTGAGAACTAGATAAGAGTCAAAGAGCCTCATCCCCCAAGATAAGTGGAGCTTATCTTGACTTTCTTCGAGCTGGACAATTTGAATAGCAGTCGACTGATGGCCTTCATCGGTCGACTGATTTCAGTAGCAGTCGACTGTCAATAGCCAGCAGTCGAAGAAAAGAGTTAGCACAAATACAAGAGTAAAGATAAATTTGACGGTCACTTACTGTCCGATCTTGACTTAGACTTTCCACTGGAAGTCTTAGTCGGATCGCCTTCTAAAGTCGTCCTCGTACAGAGGACCCGAGCTCACTTTTACTCACACTCGTGCTTACCTCCGGTCCTTTGCGACTTGTTGCTTAGCTTCCAGTCTTCACTTGGGTTCTTCGACTCCATCCGAAGTTCTCCCGGTGTCGCCCGACCACTACGGTTTCTCGACTCGAGATTCTCCAGGTGTCGCCGACCTTTAACTCAGCTTAAACATTTCTGCACACTGAAGAGTAGCTTATGAGATAACGAGAATACCTTAATTTTGAGTCTTTGCTATAATTAAAACATAAGTTCGATTATCTGGTGCCCCTGCACCAACAAAAGTTATATTAGGAATAATCATAGGCGTTATTGCTTCCATTACTCAGTTATTCGATATTTAATCTATTATACCAAGTTTGATATATATGGTGTAATAGTTTTTTTGGAATAGTAATATGATCTTTTTTTCTTTTAATTGGAGTAACATAATAATTTGCTTTTGAGGTAAACCTTGATTCATGAAATCTTTCATAATAGATCCAGGTTTCCAAATTGATTAGCATAGCAACTTGTTTTGGTGAGTATCAAAGCTTAAAACAATTATCCATTGAACATCAAAGCCATCATCATTTAGATTGGCCATACCTAATTTCAATTGTATTCTAGTATCTTAAATAATAAAAGGTCTTTTCTCAATTATTGAGTAGCGTTTAAATGTGTTAATCACTGGCTAAGGTTCAAGTTTTAAAGTGAAGAGTAATTATGAATTAGGAATTAGTCAGCAACGATTTACAGTGAACAAGAAGCTAAAGCTTGCTGGTATCTCATTTTGTTGATTTGAGGCTGATGCAAGTTTTCTGGTAGCGATTCATTTTTTTATTCTCTCTTTGAAGCTATACCATATCTTTTTTTTTGATAGAGGTTCAGTTTTATTTGCGACTTATTATGGATATTATTAGAGTTGAATATTACTAAAGTCATAATTATATATTGAATAGGTTTTGTCCTGCATTGGAAAGTTATAGGGGTTGTGTTGAGTCCTATTCATACGATGTAATGCTCCTAGTTTAGAGATACAATGAAAACAACACATTTCATCTCTTTGAACTCGTTAACAGAGCAGACTCTCTGTTGGGGTTATGGTTTTCTTTTCCAATTCCCTTAGAGGGTGACTGAGTTGATAAGACGGTGTGGCCTCCCCTTCCTTTCCCCTTGTAAACTGTTTTTTCCCTCTTTTTTTTATCATTGTTAAAAGTCTGTTTTTCTATAAGCCCTTTGTCCCACATTTAAATGAGTCTCTCATTGTCATGCTGCTCAAGTATTAAGGGCCCCAGACCTCTACTTAAGTTCCTTGGCATTTAGATTGGATTGGCCATTGCTAAGCATAGAAGAAAAGAAGTGCTTGCTTTCTTTAGTCCCACATGGGTAAGCGAGACCCTCTTGGCCTGTTTAAAGATCCAGGGACTTCCCCCTAGGTGCCTTGGTTTTTTTGTGGTAGATTGGCTTCCCTTGTGCTCTCACAGAAACCATACGATGGTAAAGTTAGTGGAAATAATCTTGAACAGACTAAGTATCAATGCTAAAAAGTTTTGACAAGTGTGATAGTGTCATTCCTTTTTATTGTTTATTTTTATTTTTTTTCTCTCTTTTGTCGAAGGATTGGTTTCATCTGTGTGGTGACAGATGAATTGGTTAGGTTATGCTGACATAAAATGTCTGCAAGGAAAGTTAACTACCTGTCTTGATGCAATGAACAAAATGAAACAGCATGTGGCAAATTGGCAATAGATGTAGGGTTCAAATTGAACAAGGAAAAAATGAGAACTGATTGTATGCATCCTGAAATTGAATGATAATTACAAGTGGCCTAGTTTCCTATGTAGGAGGTCAAAGAAGAGGGAAATGTGCCCGGGGAAGAAGCATCCCTAGGCATTATTGAAAATTTCGACTAGAAGAGCCTTTCAAATTAAATGCATTTTAAAAAAACAATCTATTAAATTAATCATTTTTAAAATTATGTTTGAGCAATCAATTTGATAAATTTAAACCTTCTCTTGTTCTTTCATAAACTAGGGAAATCTTTCCTATCCGTTTCCTACAATTCTCCCACTATCTCCTTTCTTTTCCTAGCCATTTCACTTCCATTTAGGAATCTGAGCCATTTTAGGATTATATAAGACAGATGCTAGGGCATGACTAAATAGGACATGCAACACAAGACACTTGAAAATTAAATTGTTTCAGGATGTTCCTTCCTGATGTGCATCTGTGAATTCCTGCGTGTAAATTTCATGATACATGCAACTTAAATAACTTACAGGTTCCAACTATGTATCTTGTTATAACTAACCATAGCCCGTTGTCCTTGTTTTAGCTTAGCTGTATTTTAAGTGAAACACATGCACCACTTCTGTAATTTTCCATGTAAGTTTCCTGATTTCTACCTTTAGTTGAAAAGGAAATGCTTCATCCTTTATTCACTAAATTTTTCTTTGCCTTCATTATTAATTTTAAAATGTCTGTTTTTTTATGTTACTTAGCAAAAATCAAGTTGCCTTTTTTATATTATCATTGCATTTTCTGAACCTTCAGAAAAGTTGAACATTTTTATGCATGCACCGGTTTATCCCTGCAAGTTGTAACTCCCATGCAGATGATTGTTTTCATCAGTGATTTCCCAGTTCATGTTACATACTTTTTTGGCCTAATGATTTGCAATGCTTATACAATGAGATAAATGCTCACTGCTGTTTCTATTTCTTTGGAATTTTGATTGGTTATTCATTCCCTGCCATAACTCTTGTATTACTGAACAAGGAAAAAAATTGAATCTATTATCATTCTTGTCTTGTCTTCTTTCCCCCCTTGGTTCCTGTCATTGATATTGTTGGAACTTTGCTCTTCTGTGCAAGGTTACTGTTTTCTGGAGTATCAAAGTACTATCAAATGAAGAATTTTTATTTGCCTGTTTTGCAATCCTCAATTTATTTATGCTTGTTTTGGACAAAATTGACCAAAATAGAGTAGTGATTGGACATTATACTTTATGCTGAAATTTCATCTTTTCTTTAATGGAATACTAGCTTACAGCATATTCTTTTACCAGCTGCGGGACTTAGAGAGAGGTGTTGACATTCTTGTGGCAACTCCTGGTCGTCTAGTAGATTTGCTCGAGAGGGCTAGAGTGTCATTACAAAATATTAGATATTTAGCACTGGATGAAGCTGATAGAATGCTTGATATGGGTTTTGAGCCTCAAATTAGGAGAATTGTGGAGCAAATGGACATGCCTTCACCAGGTCAGAGGCAGACAATGCTGTTTAGCGCTACATTTCCAAAGGAGATACAGGTTGGTCCTTCATCTCGAACAGTGTATTATTCAGCGTTTTGTTTCATTTCTTTCAAAACTACTTTATGTAACTCTTCTCCCCCTTTGAAGTTATGCAATATAAAACCATAACATAAAGTTGCATGCTATTTCTAACTGATACATCCTTCTTTTGCAATATGCATGCCTTTTATTTTGCTGTGTAATTGGTATTTTAATTGTTGTTCTATTTGGTTTAATATTTTTGATTAGATGCCTCATATGCATTACAATATAATTTTTATAAATTGGAGCAGAAATTGTCCTAATTATGATGGACAAGACAGTGTTTAGTTGTCTGATCCCATGGTCAACTTGATAGATTTGATCAAATCTTGTTCTTATTAATCAGTGTCTCAATGATCCTGAGACATTTGTTTATGATTTTTAAGTCATGTCTGTCTGTTTTTTTTAGTTGTTGCAGTCTTGATTTGGATTCCAAGGTGGACAATGTGGGTCCAAATTTGTGAGTCCGACATGCTTCATGCATATCATCTTTGTTTGCTAGTCATGACTTCTTACTAGCTGTTCCATGCAATTTCCTTTTTCAATTTGATACCAATTTTTCTTTGCATAACCACTTTTTATAGTGTATACAAATGACATGTTAATTATTCTTGTATGCAGAGATTGGCCTCTGACTTTCTTTACAGTTACATCTTTCTTGCTGTTGGAAGGGTTGGCTCCAGTACTGATTTAATTGTCCAGAGAGTGGAATTTGTTCCAGATTCAGACAAAAGAAGTTACCTTATGGACCTTGTCCATGCCCAAAAAACTAATGAAACCCATGGGAAGGTACGCCCCTGATTATTCTTTTTAAGTCTTCTGCCCTCCTTTATGCATATTGCTTTCTAAACTTAACTAAAAGATATAACTAATAAAATTTTCATTCTTGTCATGTGAATGATTTTTTTGTAGGACATCGACATAAACAGGAATTCTTTTCATTATGAGAATAACTGATAGAATTGCTTCCTGCATGCAGCAAGCTTTGACTTTAGTCTTTGTGGAAACAAAGAAAGGAGCTGATTCACTGGAACATTGGTTGTGCATGAACGGGTTTCCTGCAACCACCATTCATGGGGATAGAACACA
This sequence comes from Wurfbainia villosa, assembly GCA_025175895.1. Lineage (NCBI taxonomy): Eukaryota > Viridiplantae > Streptophyta > Magnoliopsida > Zingiberales > Zingiberaceae > Wurfbainia > Wurfbainia villosa. The sequence continues at coordinate 8,452,697 of CM046005.1, forward strand.
GCAGGTGATTTACCTTTATTTTGGTTTTAGCCTTTTTTACTTGGATCAATTCTCCTCCAACCTGTGGTTGTTTTAACCAATATAAAGTGTTCTAGGCTAGTGTACTTATGAAAAGAATCAATCTAATATGTAGATAAAAGTTGAGATTAGTTTTTAGTTTTAGGTGTTTTCATTAAGAATACATGTTTATGCCCAAAGCTGTCATTTATTGAATAATTTGTAGTAGTTGTTTCCGAGGTTTTAAATATCGATTCGTTTCGTCCGAAACGGATAACATTTCTCGTTCTAACGTGGGACCAACACCGGCACACCTGCGTGTCGCCGGAACGATGCGCGATCAGCTCGATTAAAAGTGCACGACAGAAGGAATTGAGTAGACAAATGACACCAAAATAACAGTCTTATGATCCAGTTTGGAGACGTGCACGTCGATTAGAAAATCGATTTCATTAGCAATGTTTGTATTGTGAAATGATTGGACGTGGTGGTGGAGTTACACATGTAAAACATCTTGTTGGTGGATATCCGGATATTTCTAGATGTTCAAAAGTTCCTGAAGAAATTCGTCATACAATGAAAGAGGAACGTGATGGCAAAAAAGATTTGAAGTATAAACAACGCGGTGACAATATAGTTGACGTTGGTGGTAGTGGCTTAATTGGTGTTAGTGGAAATGACTCAACTAGTGTAGCAATAGTGGGGAGAACTACAAGTGCTCGTATTACTTCACAAATTGGTAATGGTATTGGTTGTTTCTTTCCTTCTATGGGACGAAGGCATACAATTGATATTGCCGATATTGATCCATTGACATTCCCAGATCAAGCCAGTAAATAAACTAGGATTGATCCGATGCTGCTTATACAAGGGAGAAGAAGAAATCAATCGACTAAAGTATTGCTAATTTTTTTTCATTTTAATCGAATTTCTTTCAATGTGACAAATAATACATACTACTGCAGCATGATATCTAGCATCCAAAAATGTGGTCCTGTTACTCAACCTCCTATTGTGCATGAAATTATTGGTCCGTATTTAGATGAACAAGTGGAGGAGATCAAACTTGGATTCTATCATGTAAGAAGCAATGAATCTTATATGAGGTTATATTGATGTGTGATAGTTGGACAGGCCCTACATGGGTGAGTATTATCAATTTTCTACTGTACTGCAATAGAAAGGTGATATTTCATAAATCTGTTGATGCATTTGTAGAATATCATGATGCATCTTATATATATCGTTTGATGAACTGTGTAGTGCTAGAGATAGGTGTAGAACATATAGTGCAGATGATTACAGATAATGATGTCAACTTTAAGAGGGTCGGAGAGTTATTGGAACAAGACTATCAAATATTATTTTGGATACCATGCGCATCACACTGTATCGATTTGATGACGACAGATATCGGTAAATTGGATATAGTGAAGAAGGTAGTAAAAAGAGGTCAATTGGTAATGAAATTTATATATAATCATTGGGTTCAAGGATTAATGAGGAAATTTATTGATGGGGAAATTCTATGACTAGAAGCAACTAGGTTTGCAACTCACTTTCTCTTATTAAAGTCGTCATTTAAAAAAAAAAATCGGATTGAAGACCATGTTCACTTCTGAGGATTGGGAAGCCTCTTGATATTCTAGTACGATTGAAGGTAAGGAGGCGAAAAAAATTATCATGTTTACTAGATTTTAGGATCATATTGTAGAGATTCGTACAACAATAGACCGTTGTATGTTGTTTTACGTAAAGTCGATATGGACAAAAAGTCACAAATAGACAATATTTACCACCTAATTCATGAAGCAAAAGAGAGAATTAAAAGACGCCTACAATTATCGACCAAATATCAACATTATATTGATATAATCATTACAAGGTGGGACAATCAAATGGGAAAGCATATTCCTTTGGCAGGTACATATTTTTTTAATAATATTTTTTTTATATTGCTATTAATAATTATATATGTTTAATTATTTCAGGTTATTATCTCAATCTGATATATCAATACCGTCATAATCTTGCCACAAATGATGATTTATTAGTCTCTCTCATAAATGTAATATTAAGACTACAAACAAATAGAGAATTAGGCTGAGGCTATTAATGAAAGTTAATTATTTCGAGAGGGATATGATTCTTTTGTTGATCCTTTTACAATATCATGTAGATATAAAATGGATGTAGGTAAATATAACTTAAATTATGACTAATTATTATTTACAAATAAAAAAACACAATTGAGTGGTAGTTATAGTATGGAGCATCAGTCTCAAATTTGAAAAAGATTGTAGTACGAATTCTCTCACAGACAACATTTTCAAGTGGTTGTGAAAGAAATTGATCAATTTTCTCTCTCATTCATACCAAAGTACGAAATCTTTTTTCTTATTGCCGCTTGGAGAAAATGGTCTATGTTTATTATAATATGCGTCTTCAACTAAGAGCAATAACAGAAGAGAAGGAAGAACAAGAATTTAGTGATGTAGGTCCATTTGATATTGGATTTGTCCAAAGCGATAATGATCCAATGATGGATTAGTGAAGTGCTATTGAGGCTGAAAATTCATTGCTTGATGAAGCAGGAGATCCATCACGACCATCTTAGTTTCTTACTGATTGAAAAAATACAAGCTAAAAGAGGTATCACTGAGGAAAATGATGATGACGAAGCTTTTAACTAAGAATTTTAATTTTCTGGATCTAGGCCAAGACGTTCTCAAACATCTCAACCCTAAATCCAATAAACATATGTAGATAAAGGTAAAGGCAAAGCTTCTACAATTTTTACTAAAGAGAAAGGAAAGGACAAAATTCCTACTTTTAAAAGGAGGAGTCAATTGAGAATTAGTGAAAATTCACTCGATGCAATTAATGAGCAAGAACATGACGATAGTAATGAAACATTATCACCTTCTGACACTGCAATCCGATGAGAAGTTCGAAATGATGATAGTGATCTCGATAGTAGTGTAAGTACTCATGGAAGTAATGATAGTGATGATGCACTTGGTGGTGGTGAAGCCTATGTTCCATTAACTCTAACATCAAAGCTTTGGACATGTGGGCAGAGTTTTACACATGCAACTTAAGATGAAGATTATAAAGCTAGAACTATTAAAAGTCAGTATCATTGTCGATATAAGGATGATAGACAAAAAGATGCTCATGATTTATCAAGATATGCGAGAGAGTTTAGTTGAGATTAATTTTGATCAGAGTTCATCATACTCTCATCTTTATTATAGCTCTGATGTATCATATGACGATCAATCATTCTGAGCTTGGGGATGTATGTTTATCCTTATTCTGTACATGTCCTAGTTTCGATTCCAGTGGCACAAGTTCCAGTCCAACTTTTAGTAGTGAATCGAAATGCACTGATGGATATGTGGAGAAATCAATATCAATATTGTATATCATGGGATAGTTATTTGATTTGGGTGTTAGAGAGTTATGAGATTGATCTAAGTAGAATGGTGCAAGAACCAATGTTTTCATCTGATTCATGACATTCTTTTTGGTATTAATAAAATAACATATTATGATATATCAATTTTAATTGAAGTTAATGATATATCAATTTTTTTAAAAGAAAAGTATATTTATTTATTTTTATCCCTTGTATATCAATCATTTCAAGAGAAGAAATCGAAATATACTTAATAATAAACACCTAAATCAAATGAATAATGAACATTTAAAATAATTAAATATTAATGCTTAAAAAATAGGAAAAAGTATCGAAATTGTATCAACACGTACGATGCGATACGGAAGTCGTATTGTTTCTATCATGGACCGAAACTTCGGCACGGATTGAGATTTTAAACCTTGGTTGTTTCTTGTGCACATTATAGCATAAAGGTGCTGATGGTAGAGGTTATAAACATAGCGGCGCAGCTAATAATTTAATTTATTAAAAGTTGTTTGAGATGTTATTTTTTACAATTAATTAGCACTTTAAAAAAAGTTATTTAGTTTTTTTAGAAAAGTGTTATTATTAAAAAAAATAGAATTTTTTTTGTTATTTTATAAAGAATAGATTGTGTCCTTAATCTATAAAGGCTATGTTTGGTACGCTGTAATTCAGATTACATTACAAGATTAATTACTTTGTTTGTTACCATTTTAAAATTGTAATGTAATGTAATCTGGATTACAAAAGACACTAAAGTTTTGTAATCTGAATTACAAGGTAAAACCTATGTAATCCGATTACGTTCCAAGTCGTAATTTGAAAAGCGTTGGATGCTCAGCAATCGACGTCGATCATCACCGTTGTCGTCGCCGTTGGTTGGGCATCATCAACCGCCGATCGCCATCGGCGCCGCCGCCATCGCTGGCATCGCCGCTGTCGCTGCCGCCGCCGCCGCCGCCGCCGGTGACTACCGCTGGCCGCCGCCATCGCCGCCGCCGCTGCTCGTGCTCGCTGCCGCCGACCACCGCCGATCACGACCGCTGACGCCGACCACGCCGCGCCCGTCAGAACTACGGGCCGATCGCGCTGGTGACTATCGCCGACCAACGCCGGGCGACCATCGTCGGCCGTCCTCTCTAGCGATGCGCGGTGGTCGCCGCAGCCGACGCCGATAAACCACGGGCGCCGCTTATCGTTGGCTGCGCTAGCTACCACCATTGCCGCCACCGCTGTCTCCGACCACCCCTCGTCGCCGACTATCTTTGCCATCCTTGTAATGGACACCAAACAAAAGAATGTAATCACTCTTGTAATCAAAGATTACATACAACTTTTTAACCAAACATGGTAATGTAATCAAGATTACGTTACATTACATTACAAGCTTGATTACGTCCTATCAAACGTAGCCAAAAGGGGTTAGGATTCCATAATTCTACATGTTTTGAGTTAATAAAGTTTATAATTTCCTTTTCTCCCTTCTCTCTGGGTCAGAATTGATAATTTTTCTTGGGTGAGGATCGTATTCTTGTTTGCTCCGCGCTGCATCACATAGCTCATGATATTGTTAAGGTTCCTTGATACGGTTGAAAGAGTCTATCCATAGTATGTGTTACTGAGCCCATACTGCTATGCCAGCATTGAACATCTCCTAAATCCAAAAGGAAGTAAAACAAAAGGTACCTACTAAACACGGTAATATGCTCTTTTGTCAAAGTAGGTTCATGCTGGCACTTCCATCTTATGTTAATCAAAACCATGCTGAAGTTTGACATGACTTGAATTAACTGTTTTGAAACTGGTCAGCCATGGGCATATTAAGCCCAATTTTTTGTTGTAGATTAACTTCTTTTTGATCTTTAATGTGTAACAGAATCAAATGCTATTTTCCTTGAGATGGACAAAGTGTATTTGGAAATACTCTATGATAGATCTTAGCTTTTTATTAAGTCAGGTTAAAAGAACAGATCCTCGTGAATATTGCAACTCCAGTTCTGGCTTTGATTGTGTTGCAGTGAAGGTATTATACAGTAGGCTTTGCCCTAGTCATCCCAGGAAATATTGGACTGTCCGTCCAAATATTATTATTTGTAAAAGATTATTTAGGCCTATTTTGACTGCATGTTTGGTGAGTTTGGTCAGATGTGAATTGTTGGTGACTCTTAGATTTCCCCTTAAATAACTTTTCATATTCTTTTTATTGGGTTGTGATTTTATAACGTGGTAGATCATTAGATTAGACAAATATCATAATTCAACCTCTAGATGTAGTGGAAAATTTCTGGTGTTAGTTTACTTGAGTTGCCGCAGGATTGAAATTCTTCAGGTGGTTTGTTCTGAAGTTGCTAGAAATAAATCATTTCCTATATGATGGTAGTGATGTTCAATTATGCCTTTGAGTAATTGATTGAGGTAATTAGGGTGGCGGATGGAGATTGACTGCTGCCTATAGAATTATAGTTGATGCTTACCTAGTTACCTGTAATATTTAGTAAACTAACATATCTTAGGTCTAACAAAAAAGGGGATGGAATCAGTTACTTCTCATGGACTATTTTTTCTTATTAATCTAAACTAGGGACTAGTTCTAGCATTCAATTGGGCTCTATTATGTTTTACACATGGATAGCAAAAGGTGATTCACTCATCCCAAACGCCTCTACCAGTCCCACAATCATCGTAAGGGAGGTAAATCGCAGTAATGGAACGACCTCCTACAGTGGTGGACAAATTAATTCTAAGGGAATAAATCCTAGGGAGGGATCGATCCTTGCCTTCATGGATAGTATCAACCACTGCGAGTATCAATTCCGCTGAGCCCGTGGGAGCTCTATTATGTTTTACACAGTTCAGTTCATACATGGATATTAAGTTTGATGTATGTTGACATTGAAATCACTCCTGCAGAAGGGTGATTTTTCAGTTTCATATTATTTCTTCCTTACCACTAGAATGATTATCCGACCCCTTTATCTCCCAACTGCATTTATGACAATGCATCAGCATCCTTTCCTGATTAAAATCAATTACCTTTTTGGTATGATTTAATTTCATTGATTTAGTTTTGCCACCTATAAGGTAATATTAAATGTAATAAGATAATTGCTAAGATAGGAGATGAAGAGTTATTTGTAACTGAAAACTTTAAGTATTTATGATCATTTTTGCAAAAGGATGGAGAGATTGAAAGAGATGTCTTATACACAATACAAACATGATGGTTGAAATAGAAGAAAACGTTAAATGCTCTTTGTAATCGTAAAGTACTTCTAAAATTTAAAAATAAATTTTATAAGATGACGGTTAGACTTCCTATGTTATATAGAATTGAATATTGGGTTACGACTCAAGCACATGTGAGAGTCGTAGAGATGAGGATGTTAAGATGAATGTATGAACATATGTGGATGAATAGGATAAAAAATAAGAATATGAAAGCAAAAGTCGGGGTTATATTTATTTGGAAAAAAATTTCGAAAGGTACGTTCAAGATGGTACAAACATATACTTAGGCGATTAATAAATACTCCAATTGGGCGACGTAAAACTACGAAAAATATGCACATTAAATGAGGAAGTGGAAGACTAAAGTAGACTTAATTAGCAACGATAAAATAATATAAAATTTATTTAAATATAAATAATGATATAATACTGGAAACAACCTCTTGAAAAGAACGGTAAGGCTGCGTACAATGGATCCTCCCTCGGTACCTTGCATGGCGGGAGCTTCGTGCACCGGATTGTCCTTTATAGATGATGATATAATAGCGGATAGAATTCAATGACATAGGACCCTTATAACTGACCCCATCTAGTGGGATAAAGTTTCGTTAATGTCGTCGTAGTTTGCCACCTATAGCAAGTAGATGGAATTACAAATATGTATGCAGGCCCTACTGTTAATTAAGGATTTTAGTTTGCTTGATTAAATGTTTCTTTGATGTGAATGTGTAGAGAAATGTGGCAGCTACTAATAGTTAGTTCGATGCTATGATGTTACTTGATGTTTTAAAGCTCATTCATAATATTGTGTTAATTATGACAGCTACTTTAGTTTTTAAATTTGTATGTACCACTAGCTATATAGGGATGCTGCTTTCTTTTCTATTGAATTGTGGTTCACTTTCTTGCTTTGGATGGGTTGGGCATTGAGTGACTCGTGCCATTTTATTCCTTGCAGTTTGCCTTGTTTGCATGACATACTTTATAGCTCAAGCAATTTTCAGACGCTTTTCAGTCAAAATCGTAACCCTTCTATGATTATAAACAGTGTTCATTACCTGAACAGCACAAACATGGACCAACATTTAAATAAGTTAGAGAAAATTGATTCCAATTTAAAGATATCTGTTTAATTATTAGTTGCTTTTTACATAACTGCGTTCACATATTAAGGGAATAACTTTTTTTTGTCCTTGAAAAGACCATTTCATCGACTCTATCACGGCTGGCTTGGTTGGACTCAAGATATTGCATATTTACGAGCTAGAATGGCTTATGATAATGTGTAGCAATTTACAAGTTTGAGTGCTAAAATTTTCATTTTATTGCTTTTTAAAAAATTATTCCAATGTAAATTGAGAGACATTGGAATAATGTCTGATCAGTTGATCAGACAGTTCACAACCACAAACAAAGCATGGTGCATCTCTGAGGATGTTACTTTTATATATTTTGTCTTTGGGTTGCTCATGCACTTTCTTTTTATAGGAAAGGGAGCAAGCTTTGAGATCCTTCAAGAGTGGTGTGACTCCTATCTTAGTCGCGACGGATGTTGCTGCACGTGGGCTCGATATTCCCCACGTGGCACATGTTATCAATTTTGACCTCCCTAATGATATTGACGACTATGTGCACCGCATTGGAAGAACTGGGAGAGCAGGAAAGACTGGTTTGGCCACTGCTTTTTTCAACGAGAGCAATATTTCCCTGGCTAAGGCATTGTCAGAGCTTATGCAGGAATCTAACCAGGAGGTGCCAGAATGGCTTTCTCGATATGCAGTAGCTCGTCCCTATGGTGGTGGCGGCGGCAGTAGAAACCGCCGAGGTGGTGGACCTCGATTTGGTGGCCGTGACTTCCGCAGAGATTTCAATTATAGTAGGGGTGGGGGAGGCAGTGATTATGGTGGATATGGAAGTGGCGGTGCCTATGGCTCATCTTCTGGACAAGGAGGTGGGTATAGCGGAGCAGGTTTTGCTAGTGCTTGGGATTAGCAACTCCTGCATTCAACTGAACAAATTGGACTTGAAAACTTTCTCAGAAATAGAATTTTGCTGGCTCGCTTAGACGAAATTAATAGTAAAATAACCTGTTTTCATCCCTTTTTCTCATTTTGTAACCTCTTTAGTTCTCTGAGGTTTGAATATTCACTCAAATATTTCTCGATGGATTGGCGGCGATGGCAAAACTGTTGGGTCTCTCTTCGGTATACTTACGGTAGGTTTCGGTTTCATCTTCACCTGCTTGTAATCTGTCGTGCTGTTTTTGCCTGTTATGTTTATTCTACTCCGGTGTACATGTGTAAAAAATGTTCAGTTAGGTTTCGAGGGAAGCAGGGAAGAAGAGCCAAGGATTTCCGAATCAGCCAAGGGAAACTTTTCCGTGTTACACTTCCTTCTATGTTAGTTTTGACCATCAAATTTACTTATGAATGAGATGATTTATTGATATATCTATTGGTCATTGATTGTATTGGTGCTTTGGTGATATATAAGTCAGCTAAATGTTAGTTTTAAAGGACCGTGCATTGATGGTTCAGGAACATCTTCAATGCAGTTTTCACGAGAGAATCAAGTGGCAAGTAGAATTGTCTCAAGGAGAAATGATTAATTCTCGAGAGCTAGCTGTAAAATTTGTCTGAGTGTTTATTCTTTAGTTGTATTAGTTTTGGTTGGATAAAAATGATTAATTCTCTCTTTATAAGGAATGTTTGAGATGAGCCTATCATTTAAAAAAAAATCTATATTTCAAATGCAATTCAGATCTCATTTTGACATTTTGACTATTAAAACCTGATAAAATATTGTTTTTATAAAAAATGATCGTATATTTTTTAATGGTTTAGTGATAATAGCAGATTTCAACTACATAAAATGGAAAGAAGTTTTGTTTCGACCAATAAATGAGATATAATTGAAAAAAAAGTTTAATTAAATGCTTCCTGATAATTAAAGGTTTTATTTTTTTTATTGACATTGGAGTATTTGAATTTTTGATTAATTTTTTAAAGTGATCGGTTTTGTTCTTTGTTTTTTAGAGTTGAGTCGGATAAAATTGAAGTTCAAGTGATGTAAAATTGAATAAATAAGAAAAATATTCGTAGTTTTTTATAATTCAATTCAGATTTCGTAGTTATGTCATTCTTAAACGACGGTCTAACGTCGAAGTTGTACTATGTTTATTGGCTAAATTCCTAAGTCATAAGACCGTTCAAATGATTTTTTTTAAATTCATCATCGAATGATATCGTAATAAAAAATTAAATTATATTTTTTTGTGAAATATTTTTTCATTTTTATCTATGCGTTGGAACATCATTATTATCCCCGATATAATTTTGAGATAAAAAAAAAAACTAAAGGTTTTATACTCTTTGACGAAGGCATTAAATCATAGTTAATTAACTGTGGTCTGTGGAGCATGACGGAGTCTACTAGCATAGTATTATTCTTGTACAATTGTTTTGATACTCCAATAATTGGACGACCTCGCTCAAATAAATAAACTTAATCCCTTCATAATTCCCCAACTTAATTCGTCATCAACATCATCCTTCATTATTATCCACGGTATAATTTCGGAATGTGAAAAAGATAAATCATAATTTTTTTTTAATCTTGTTGCGATTGAAATAAAAAAGGGCTATATATATATATATATTTGATGAGATGAATATTAAAATTCAATCTTTAAATTCTACCGAAATCGAATCCGCACTGCAGCACTATATGGAGAGTTCAAAGATAATAAAGCGAGTATACTGAAATCTGTAATTTATCAAACAATGATTTTGATGTTTGGAATTGTCTAAAATATACTCTATACTTTCAGATTTATCAAATGACGTATTTAATTTTCTTTTTACCATTCCGTCAAATATACCTAAGCACAGTAAAATTTCCGAATGTGGTATTAAAAATTTAAATCTTAAAGATCAGCCAGATTGTATCCCAAAGACGACCACCGTGAATAGTTAATCAGAATCTCAAAGATCACACAGACTTTGGAATTCAATTTTAACATCACAATGGTATAGATCTTTTGACGGAAGAGATAAAAATGAAATTAAATACGTGAATTGATAAATATAAAAGTATAAGATATTTTTTTAAACATATTTAAATTTTAAATGAGTTGTTTGAAAAATCACCGTACTAAAATATTTCGCTACTTTCCAGTTTCCATTCATCGCTTCGGATGACTTAGTTAGTGGTAGCGACCCACCGAAATCGGGTGGGTTTAATTAGACGATAGGGAAAGTGTCCCCTCTAGGCTGGTCCACATATTAATAGGATATGTGGATAAGCTTTGGGAGAAAATTTCATTAATCCTAAAAGTGTGTTTGGTTGGGATCAGTGATAACCTTGATTATTTATTAAAGTTATCAAAGAAAACTATATTTAGTTTAGAATTTAAATGATTATCAAATCATAATGGATTCTTGACATGTCATACCACATCAGCAAAAAGGTTATGGATGAGGGAATTGGAAAATCTTCATAAAATTTGATTTTTCTTAATTCCCTTAGTTATGATTTTTTTTTTTCAAAAATACCTTCTAATTTTTATTATTTAGGATAAAACTATCCTTATCAATTTATCAAAGGTTATCGCCATCGATCGTCGCCATCGTCGTCGTCGCCGCCGATCGCCGTGAGCCGTCCGCCGCCATCGGCCGTTTACGATCGTCACATCGTGGCCGCCGATCGGCCATCGGCCGATCGTCGATCGTTGGGCTGCTGCCCGCCGATCACGCCACCGATCGATCGCCATCGCGATCGATCGGCCGCCGCCGACGATCAACTCGTCGGTTGTCGATCGCCGATCGTCGGTCGACCGCCACTGTTGGTCGTCGGGCATCGATCGACCGTCGCCGATCGCCAGTCAACCGCCATATACTTAATTGGAGAAATATTGTAAATGTCACAGTAAATAATACATTATAATCTTCGAACAAACAAGATTTTATTTCATTACTTAGGATTAAATCAAATAATATTAAATTTCACATATGACCCCATCAAATGCACCCTGAAAGCCCAGTACTTTGCCGAATTTTTATTTTGCCCTCGTAGTTCAAAATATGGCATTTGAATGGAATATGTCGTCACAACAATCTATTTAAAACTTTTTTTAGAAAAAATAACACACGATAATGATCACGACACACGATAATGATCACGCCCAACGATGCTTGTGATTGATCTTCCGATTTTGTATTGATTTTTTTTATAAAAAAATTAAAAATTCAATGAAACATTTAAAATCAATTAAAAATTAATTTTAAAATCTCATGTAATAAATATCTATACAATAACTGTGTCAAATACACGACAATCAATATGGTTATGATATTCAAATATTCAGATTTTGATCCGATTAATTTTGAAGATGATAAATCATAATTTTTTAACGAAGTATTAAATAATTTATAAATAAAATATACTCTATTGATTATTAAAATAAATTAAAAAAAAATTATATGGATAATCTTAATAGTTATATTATTTTTGATTTAAATTTTTAAAAATATATCATGATTAAAAATTAAATTTTAAATATTTAAGAACCGTCTATGTATGTGATGTCATTCATTTTTTTATGCCTCGTAATGTTGGCATACATCCCGGCATTTATCTGCGTCCATGGACAACCGAGTTAGATAACGTGGCAAAAAAGGCATGGGGCAACTTAAACAAAAAGTCCAATTAGATGGTCTACCTGTCGAGGATGGTACAACAACCAACGAAATTGGCAATTTCCTCCTACGCATCTAATTGTTTGATAATTAATATACACTTTACATTTAGAAAAAAAAAAAAAATCAAAAGGGCCTACTTTTTGCTTTTTTTTTTTTTAAAAAAGAGAAATTAAAGGAGCATACCTTTTTTTTTTCTTTTATAAAATTACTATACAACGGAGTGTATAAGAATTCAGGTTTGAAATTTTAATATATATCGAAGTTTTAATTCGCGATCGAAATGATACGCGTTCGATATTGTATCGTGACGTATCAATAAATTTTTAATATAAAATATATAAATTAAAAATTTTAATTTTAATTTAAATATTAAAAATAAAAAATGATTAAAAAATACTACTACTACTAATAATAATAATAAAATAAATTTCAATTAAATAGGATTAAAAATAATTTTTTTTTAATAATAATAAAATTATTATTTATAATATATAAATTAATAAAATAAATTTTAATTGATTTTATTTAACCAATCGTTAAATTATAGTTTGAGAAGTTATTTTTTTTAAACGTTTGTCGTTGTCTTCGCGGCCGCGCGGAGGCCGCATGCATCATCGCGACCCCGCGTGAGACAATCGACATCTGTAGCCTCCTCACGGGAGGTCGTCATGACCCCGAGTGAGAAGTCTGCGACCTCGCGTGACTGCCAGTGACAGCTGTGACCTTGCACGAGGCCGTCGACGACCGTTGCAACCTCATGCGAGGCTGCCGGTGGCTATTGCAGCCCCACGCATGGCCGTATGCGCTTGCTGAGGCCCCACGTGAGCCCGTAGGTGACCCTGTGGGAGGCCTCAAGCGACAGCGATGGCCTCGCACGAGGTCGCCAATGGCCGCCGCGGCCTCGGACGAGATCTCACTATTCGACGGAGGCTCGTCGTCGTCTCATAGTTGTCGTTCATGCATTTCACGGGCATATCAGTTTTGGTGGCGCATCGGAACGAGAAAAATCACTGATTTCGTCCGAAACGGATTGGTATTTCAAACTTTGATAATAACTGAAGATTTCGATTTTAATAGAGTAAAATTAAAATATATAAAATTTAAATTTAGTATTATATATAATACAAATAGAATAATTAAAATTGAGAAGAGTATAAGATATTTTTTATAATCGAAGATATGTTTAAAGTTTAAAAGAAATTTTTATAAAATAATAATTAAATATATTATATTATATGAAATTGAATATTAAATTTGAAAGGATAAGAATGAACGAATAAAAATAAATATATTTAGTAGAAAATTTTAAGAGATGAACACCGAATAAATATGGTGATGTGAGACTATGATAAATACTCGGAAAAAGTGAAAGGCCTAATAAAATTTTATTAACAATGATAAAATAAAATAATATTTACTTTAATATCATTTGAACATATAATAAAAGATCCAGCTCAACAATATAGAAAAATCTATATAACCGAGCTACTTAATCTAGCTAGTTAATGAGATAAACTTTTGATGGTCGTTCTAATTATAATTAATATTAAATTATATTAGAAATCAATTAACTTAAACATTAAGACATCCTTAGTGTGAAATCACAATTATTCTCGTGATCACTAGCCTAAGTAGAGGCAAAGACTTAGGATCAGAGCCGATCCTATTTTTTAAATTTCATTTTGAAGTTCTGAACGAAATATGAAAATTAGACCATATTTTTAGGGTGCAATTTAAATATTGGGTCCTAAAATATAGATATTTTATGTTAAAATTTTTTGAACCCTGAACGAGGTCCCTGATAGTCCTCCCCAGAACCGACTCTGCTTAAAATATAAAAAGACACCTAAAGTCCAAGCAAGGAGGACTATCGGAGCTCTAGTTCAGAACTCAAAATTTTTTAATACTAAATACTTAAATTATAGAGTTCAATATTTAAATTATATAGTAAAAACATAGTTTAATTTTTAAATTTGATTCAGAATCTTAAAATTTAATTTTTAAATCAGATCAATTCTGCCTAAATATTATTTTCTAAAAGTGGTTCTATTTTTTTAGTTTAGATGTTCGACTCAATTAATTTTAAGAGTGATCAATTTGATTTCATAAATTTTTTTTACCAAAATATTTACCATGAATAATTCAACGGTCCAAATTTAAAGAGGAAAAAAAATCTTCCATTTAATTCATAAATTATAAGTAGGTACATATCTTGATTCTTTAGTGCGACGATTTGTTCGTCGATCAATGGGTCTCACACATGCCTTGATTCTTCAACACATCATTGTAGTTTTCTATTGTATAATTTAAAGAAGAAAAAAGGAAAAATAAAACAGTAAAAAATTCATATAATTCGCCGTGGCATCAGCGCTTAAATCGGGAAGTAGACAGCCGTACGACTCGCTCGTGGACTCGGTCCACTCGGTTGCGGATCAAACTCGAAACGCGCTTCGTGCCCACACAAGGACGGCGGCCGCCATGTCACGTGCGCAGAATTAATGAAAGAAAAATTTTTATATTTCAAAAAATATTTATTATTTGGTCCATAGATTTAATTTTTAAAAAATATCCCGATGTGCATGTCTACAAGGATCGTGCTCTCAGCGTATACACTTTATTGCTTTTAGGGGTCAAGTGAAAGACTGAAAGTATATAATTTTTTTTTTAATGGAACACCACTATTTTTTCATTTATTAATTATTAAATTAAATTTAGGTCGAGTTATATTTTTGATCGAATCTTACGAGGCTTCTAGATATTCTCGAGGCCTGTCTTGTTCTAAGTAGGCTACAACAGAAGAAACAAAGGCTAGAATCCACGTCGTCGATGCTTCCCGCAAAATTAATTGACAAAAACACAAAAAATTAATTAATCCTTGGCGATTAAGTATCTTCTCGTTGGCGTTTAGTGTTCGCGCACAGCTAATTATTTTACTCCCTTAATTAATATTATTCTATTAAAACGCTGTTAAATGAGTTAACAAAGAATGATGTGATCCAATCAACGGGGCTGCGCGATAATTATTTATCACTATTCATTATTATTCTGCTAAATCATGAGTAATTAATTAGATATTTGACATCTTAATTAAAACTCTGGAGCTTTTTGGAAAAAGGGCAAAAGTTAATGGTCGTCGTTTCTTATTTATTATCAAAATAATTAACGTTCTATCTCAGCTTCAATATTAATTATAATAATTACGAGAGCATAATTACAACGATATAAAAAATAGCTTAAATATAATTATAATAGCTATTAATAGGACTATAAATTAATTTTTGTTATTAAAAAATAATTATAATTTATATTTTCCTCTGATTTATATTCATTAATTAAGAAGATTAATTAGTTATAATCCATTTAAAATTACCTAAGTAACTTACGATCAATTCACGTACCTATTGATCTTCATTTAAGCCATTCAAATTCAAAATTAAATTAAATGGACATATATAATTAGTTGCATAGGTCAATTAATTTTTTTTTATTATCTATAAATCTCAAACAGATATGTGTTTGAATATATTTAATTATTAATATTAGTTATGATCATTTTTAATAAAATAATAAAGTATATTATATGATTATCGGATCTCATAAATTATTATATAATATCGTAAATAAAAGTATTTTTAAAATGAAATATTATTTTAATTAAAAATATTATTTTATTATCTAATAAAAAAATATCTTTTTAATTTTTACCCACAAATAAAAATTCCCTGTATTTATCAATTATCCGGAAAGCAACATGAAAGGCACGTGCTTTGCGTGGAATGCAGATAGGACCATAGGGGCCAAAGCTGGCTGATTCCGTGTCGCAGCACTTTGTCAGTTGAACATTGATTACACCGGTGGTCTTCTTCTCCTTCTTAAACCCCTTCGCTGCTTCCCTCGCTTCCCGGCCATCTTCCTTCTCCTCCTTCGCCGCCATGGACTTGTTCGACCGCGCCAAGGCGGTGCGCCTCCGCAGCCACCACGGCAAGTACCTTACGGCCGACGAGGACGAGGAACACGTCACGCAGAGCCGCAACGGTTCCGCCTCGGGGGCCCGCTGGGAGGTCGAGTTCCTGCCCGACCGGCCCGCCTTCCGCCTGCGAAGCTGCTGCGGTCGCTACCTCGGCGCCTCCCCCGAAGCCTTCCTCCTCGGTTTCACCGGAAAGAAGGTCGTCCAGCTCCAGCCCTCCCTCGATCAACCCAACCCTTCCTTAGAGTGGGAGGCCCTTCGCGAGGGCTTCCAGGTCAAGCTTAAGAGCCACATCGGCAAGTTCCTCCGCGCCAACGGCAGTCTCCCGCCCTGGCGTAACTCCGTCACGCACGACCTCCCCCACTACACCGCAACCCAAGATTGGGTCCTATGGGACGTTGATATCGTCGAGATTCTGCCTTCTTCCGCCACCGCCACCACTGCGAAACCTAAACTCGCCCCTCCTGCTGCCTCCATAAAGCGGCGCCCTTCCCCTCCGCGCCCGTTGCAGCCGAAACCCCCTTTTACCGCTGGTATTTCTTCACCTTCTGAGACTTTTGAGCCAGATGATCCTCACGAGGCTTCCTTCTCGTGGTCGACCTCTTCTTCCATCTCCAGTTCTTCTCCTCGCGCCAACACCGTTCACTCTCCGCCATCCTTCACTTCACAGGTCCGGTCTTTAACATGTGCATATTCTGGTTAATTTTACTAGTGATATAACTATATGATCCAGTGAACTTGTTTGCGTTCATTATGATGTTTCTTCATTCACTGTTTCTCCTTTCTCGTTGTTAATCTATCTTCGAAGATTCAGATGAAATCATAAATGTAAAAACACTAGACTTTTGACGCTACTGTTAACCAGTAAAATCTTTGAAATTACTGAATTTGTTAAGCTCTAATTTTGGTTCATCCCTCACGTTTATGATCCTTGAACAAATATTTTGGCTTGCATCATCTTGCAATTTGAATTATAGAACAGTGAAACTGATGTTTTTCTAATAGCCTATTATAAATTTTTAAATCTGTAATTATATGAATTCTGACCGATCCAGTTATTCACCTGTATTGGCACTTATCAAATCTTACTTTGCTTTTCCTTTTTCAATTACTTGTTTGAGTTCGGTCTAATTACTTATTGGTTTCTCACTATTGTATTCTACTTAAGACCTTTTATTCCCTGTTTTAGCAGCAAATATTTGTGCAGAGATATCCTTCTTTTGCTGCACCAGCTCCAGTCCCAGCTGTGGCACCAGCACCTGCACCGGCACCGGCACCGGCACTTTCTCGGACCATCTACTACACTATAGCAGATGACCATGGCAATTTAGATGATGATGTGGAATGGCCTTCCTTGACTTTTTCAGGAACAAGTGTGCCCGAATTGACTAGAATTTTGAAGAAGTTGACAATGCTGGATGATATAATTGTCTGCACTCGCCATTCTCTAAGACACAACCTCAGTCCTATTTATTTGCAGCTACCACAAAACAATAGAACAATGTGGCTTGTTGTGGTGGATGCTGAGTCTAGCTGTGAGTACTACTAAACTTTGTGCATTATGATATAATTATGCTTGTTGGGTGATAATATTTATTTACATTAGGCCTTGTCTCATTGAATAATTACAATAATTGAACTTGTTCAACTATATCTTTTTATGCTCGCTCATTTCTTAAAAGCATTTCTCAGTGAACGGGAGGCACAGAGCCTACCTATAAATCCCTTCTTATCGTCACCCAAGAGTTTTGAATCTTTCTAACATTATTCATGATGAACAACTAAATAGTGTTTAAAACAAAGAGCATGAATGATGAATATCTATGTATGAGTCTTTCTAAATATAGCCTATCCTGATAAGTAACCAGAATTCTTCTCTTAACAAGTGCTCTCTAGGAAAAATTTCTCTACTTCTCTATGATCATTATGCTGAGTAGTCCATAGTTTAAAACCTTCTTTGTTAAGAATTCTGATAACTTAGTGGAACTTAACATTATTCCATTTATATCTTAGTGATCTTCTAGTGATTCATAAGACCTCATAGCACTTAAGTTAGTACAAATGAAATGAATACATGAGATTCATAAAAGATATCACACTTACAATAATAGAAAGATCCTATTATTCACAACTTGTTTTGCTAAGTTTGTAAATGCGCATTTCGAATCTTTCTGCTAGCTTTCTAATCCTTCACCATAAAATCTAGTTTTAGGTGCACCTTTTCAGATCTTGGCTTGCTTGTGTAAGCACCCTGCAGTTGCTTACTGTTGATATCTTAAGTCTCACTTCTTTGTGAACAAATTCTGCATATTCTATTTTAGAGCTGCAAATAAAATGGCGGCTTCAGGCAAGACAATTAGTTGATATGGTCATTAATATGTCAAGTTGACGAGGACAAGTTGCAATTTCCTAGTTATTTCCATGAAAATCATTCTCCTGGATATGCTAAAACGTGGCACGCTGCATATTTTTGACTGAATTAATTGTCTGCTCCATTCTGTTTCTAGCTATTTCTCCTCTCTCAAACTCTAACAGTATTTTTTTCCCAATTTGGCATTTCAGTTGGTAGAAGCTTCCATATCTGAAAGAATCGATGCTAAATTCTGAGACTACATTCTTTCCTTTTTATTTTTTTCCAAAGTATGTCAAATGCTATTATTAGTAACTGGAAGGGCCTGCTCATGCCTTCAGTTTTTTCTATGATTCATATCGGTTGATTTCCTACATGATGAGTCGACGATGTTGAAGGCCGAAGTCATCAAGGTACCTGGAGACCAACCTACAGATGGGCCCTTGTACGCAGTATAGTTTGAAATTCTGTTTCATTTTATAGATATATGGCTTTGAACAAAATATACATGTGTATATGTATGATATTCATCTTTTGTTTGCTATGCTGGAATACTAGGAATAGGAAAAGATTGTAATTTGTATGTAATTTTTGAGTGCTTTTGTTGTTTGTGTTCTAAGTAGTGGAATTGGATTCGGATTGTTTTGCCCAGTAAGAATCATATGGCTTTAGCAATGACAATTTGTTGGATTATGACTCATCTCTAAGCCACTTAAGCAACAAGAAAGTTTGTCCAAGGTACTAAAGTTCTACTTTCCTGTGCAAACAAGAAGAAAAAGAAAATCTTCTTTTTCTCCTTTTGTTGAAGTAGAAAAAGATTGGGTGTTTAAATTTTTCGGTTCATCTCCCTTTTTAGGTTTTTGTTTGTCTCATCTGTTAGTGTATGGTTGTGAATTAGCTGTAGATTCCCTTCTTTTCCTTGCTTAATCGTGTGCGTTACTTTTGCTCGAGGCTTCGTGTTGATTCATATTATCTTGATGTTTTTAGTTGATCTTCCACATATTTAATTTTATTTTTGTACAAAATTAATAGTAACATCTGAAATTATCTACACGATTAGATTTGGTTGAATTTACTATGCAATTTAGTAGCACTTGTAAAACAACTCTGTATTATTATAATAAAATTTAGTTGTACTTTAAATTTATATAAATAGAAAGGGATTCTGGACATATAGAATTTCAATGAAAAAGAAAGTTATATAAAAAAATGATAAATAGTGTTGGAATAAAGCAATTAATTTATCATCAACACACCACTGTTGATATTGAATTATTGAGAAAGTTTAAAATGAAAATGTACTTGAGTTAATAAATTACGAGTTAAAAATTTCGAGATTATAAAGAAAATTATCTGTTATTTCAGATGTGAGAAGGAAATCTAACGTATCTCTAAAAGACGTAGAGAGTTTAAAATTTAACTGTTCAATTCGATTGATTATCATCAATTAATTGTTAGAGATTAATAGTTGATTGATATTACTATTTGAATGAATAGAGAATTTGAAACTCGGTTGTCTAATTCAATTGATCATTATCAGTAGATTGATGGAGAGGAGCAGTCAATTGATGTTGCTGTTTAAGCAAATAGAAAGTTCAAAACTCAATTGATAGTAATAACAATTGATTGATGATAATGAGTAATCGAGGGTTGTGGTCAATTTTGAGCCGGAAAAAGTTATTATACAGGTGAAACAATTGAATCTATAATAGAGCAATTGACTGATAGATATTGACAGTTGACTGTTAGGTGGAAATCAACCTAACTTGGAGGCTATAATAAAGGTTTTGTGGATGATTTTTAAAACTAGTTTTTGGAGGGTTTTGACTTACCAAATATCCGGTCCCTCTTAGATATTTGGACTTTTTACTTGCTTAAAGTTTACTTCTCTAGAATTTTTTCCTTTTATCAAATATTTGACTCTTCTTGACTTGCTTAGAAAATGATTATAAGAGGTTTCTTTATCTCCGAAAGATATCTAAGAAGAACAAAACATAATGATGTTATCGCTAAGACTAGGCCGTTGAGTGAATCGAGGATTATAAATCATGTAAAAATTAAGATCTTATGCTTGTGTTGTTTACCTATTTTTTATTTTTATTGCATGTTAATTCTTCGTAGACAAGCACAATGTACGACAAATTGTGAATGATTATTCACCCCCTCTAACGACGTTAACAATCCTAATAGTTTGGAGTTCACTCATTCAAGATTACTTAGAGCACACTCCACTAGGGTGTTCACTTGCTGAATATCCAACCCCCTAGTTACTTGGACTTTTTACTCCTCTAAAGTTTACTCCTATATGATTTTTTCTTTATCAAATATTTGATCCCTCTTGACTTACTTTGACTTTCTTTTTGTCAGACATCTGATCACCCTTAATTAACATGAATTTTACTCTTCTAAATATTTGATCATCCGTGATTTTTTTGATTTTACCAAGTATTCATCTTCTAACTTGCTTGAACTTTACCCTAACTTCTAAACTCTTTGTCAATCTTGTTGGTGCATGGGCACCTAAGTCGAGCCTATATTTTGATTATGGCAAAAGACGCAAAGTCAAGGATATATCGTTATCTCACGAGCTGAATCGAGTGTGCAGAAAAGTGGTAAAGCTGGAGCTGAAGGCTAGCGATACTCGGAGGAAGCCACGGTGGTCGGGCGACACTCGAGTGACTTCGGAGGGAGCCGAAGGAATCGAGTGGAAGGCCGGAAGCAAAAGTGACATGGTAAGTATCGAGGTAAGCTCGTGTGTGCGAGCGTAAGTGAGGTCGTATCCTCCTTACGGGGATGGTCTTAAGCGTAGATCCGACTAAAGACATCCCATCGATGGTCTAGGTCGAGATCGGACGGTCGAAGGCCATTGAAATAATGTTTTCTTTAAGCTAACTTTGCCTTAGCATCGGTCACCGATCGCAACTTGGAGGACTCATTGCCGTCAAACATTGTCGAAGGTCGACTCGTGATGTTGCCATCAGTCGACTGATGATGGCCATCAGTCGACTGATGGTCAATGATCAGCTTCGAGGAGTCAAGGCTTATCACCCCGTTTCAAGGAGATTGATGCTCAATTTTGATTGGCTAGGGTTCCTCTCGAAAAGGGGCTCAAAGGCTATAAAAGGAGGGCCAATCCTAGGGTTTAATCATCAATTCTAAGCTTCCAAGAGCCTCCGCAAAGCTACAACTCTCCGACAACGAAGTGCTTCTTTTCCGACGCTAGGTTTAATTTTCTTTTAGTTTTTGTACGTCGATTTTAGATTTATTCGTTGTTCATTTACTTTTTCGAAGCTCTTTTTCTATCATAACGAGGAGAGGGGGAGTGTCCCTCTACCTCAAGTTTTTGTTCTTGTATCGATTAACTCCTACCTCCAACGAGGAGGAGTTCGTTTAGTGTTTTGCCCTCCGTGCGTGGTCAAGGACCACTAGGGCCTTGGAGTAGTAGCCGAAGGCTACGAACCAAGTAAAAAGAATTGTCTCTTTTATTTATTGTTTATATTTCCGCTGTAATTTATCTACTCGACTTTCAAAGAACGATTTCGCAAAAAGCTTTTGTTTCGCTATTCACCCCCCCTCTAGCGAACCGCCTCGATCCAACAAATCTTGATCAACTTCCCTAACTAATTAAATATTAAAATTCTGAAGGTCGATTGCTCCAATAGTGATTACTTCTGATGACACCTATTTTTCTTACATTTACTTCGAACTACAACCATAATTGTACACTCAGGTACTTCTATCGATCCAAAAACCGGCCAAGAAGTCAAAGGGAAGGAGCGAATGATTTTCAATTACAAACGATTGAATGATTTGACCCATAAAGATCAATATAGCCTTCCTGGATTAATACAATCCTCAAAAGGGTCCACAACAAGAAGATTTTCTCTAAATTTGACCTTAAATCGGGCTTCCACCAGGTGACTATGCATCCAGATTTGATTACATGGACATCCTTTTGGGTACCTGACGGTATATGAATGGCTCGTAATTCCCTTTGGCCTAAAAAATGCCCCTACTATATTTCAACGAAAAATGGATACTTGCTTCGCAGGTACGGAAGCCTATATTGCTGTGTATATTGATGATATTTTAGTATTCTCTGATTCAGAAGATGAGCATAAAAAGCATCTGCGGCACTGAGCAAAAGAGTATTCTCCCAGTTTGATGTGATGGATTGCTCGGTACTGCTGTAGGGCTTGGATAGCTTGTTGGGCTGCTTCCTTTTGGATGAGGCGCATGTGGGCTTCAATTGAGCATTCCTGGGCAAGATTGATTCCTCGTTGACGCATTTGGGTGAGTTGCTCTTGATATTGGGAAATGAGGTCAGGAACCGGTTGATCACTAGCGCAAAGTGAGTCCTCAATTTGCTGCTTGTTTGATTGGTTATCTCCTGTGCTGCTCCCGCCAGTTGCCCAAGAGTGTCCAGACGCTGCTCCTGCCATCCTGTCAATATTAACACATTTATTAGTCGGGAGAGGACATCTGCCACTATTGTCTCAAATTCAGATGGTTTTCAAATTAGAAGACCCTTTTCAGGGATCTACACATATGCAAGATGAAGCCTATAAGGATCTAGAGCGCTTAACTTGCAACAACTTGAAGGATATATTATCCTTTCTCAATGACCACCTCCACATTTCAGCAAAGACAGGTCGGTTATTCACCTCTTCTGAATTATCTGAAAAATTATGGGCCAAAATGCCAGGCGACCTAGGAAGTCGCATCAAACAGGCGTTTCAAGAACGGTATCAAGGCAATAATATGCGCGGTACCAAAAGTGGAGTTCCAGGAAGTAGAGGAATTTGTAACTTCTTTAGTACCAAAACCAACTGAAGACATATTTCAAAAGCTATTGCCCCAAGAAAAACCTGAATCATCTAACCAAGGACATCCAGTACGTCTACAGATACGAACTGAAGTAGAATCTTTGATAAATAATTTTCTGTCACAATTAGACCATGCAGAGGATACAAGACCAGGGGCCATTGTACCTCAGTTCATGGGCCTATGTGTGGACCAAGAAGGCTATTTTGAAGAAGATTTCGGAAAGTCTAGAATTCCTGTACCAAGAATACCAAGATGTAATGCCATACTTGCTTTTGCTGTGATATGCCCACAATACCCTATAGGTATTGTCATAGCTATTCCTGTAGGTACTAATAATCGGCCATTTGGTTCAATTGTGTCTCCGTCGAGTGCAAAGAAAGAGGTCATATCCAGCTGCTCCTTCGAAGCTTTGTTCAGGAATTTTTGCCTTTTTAGATAGTCTTTTGTACTGGATTTCTATTTCTTCTTGTAGTAATACAGTAATTGTATGTTTGCGCAATCCTAGGAAGGCTATATTGATCTTTATGGGTCAGATCATTCAATCGTTTGTAGTTGAAAACCATTCGCTCCTTCCCTTTGACTTCTTGGCCGATTTTTGTATCGATAGAAGTACCTGAGTCTACAATTATGGCTGTAGTTCGATGCCGGCTTGTACTGGGGCATATAACTCCAATAGCTAATAATCCTTCTTCTGGTGCCTCTTCTTCTTCATAATAATTATGGTCGACATATTCATATTTAGCATAGTCATCATCATACCGAGTTCCGAAATCTTCTTCAAAATAGCCTTCTTGGTCCACACTTAGGCCCATGGACTGAGGTACAGTGGCCACTGGGCTTGTATCCTCTGTATGGTCTAATTGTGACAGAAAGTTATTTATCAAAGATTCTACTTCAGTTCGTATCTGTAGACATACTGGATGTCCTTGGTTAGATGATTCAGGTTTTTCTTGGGGCAATAGCTTTTGAAATATGTCTTCAGTTGGTTTTGGTACTAAAGAAGTTACAAATTCCTCTACTTCCTGGAACTCCACTTTTGGTACCGTGCATATTATAATCTGAGTTATCCTTTGACCTACTTGAAGGACAATTGGTCTTCTTGTTGGGTTTCCGACACCGCGGCGAGTGTGTGTTCGAACATGTTTCGCAAACATGTGCACAGCGGAAGAAATAAAAATAATAAATCTGTTGGATCGATCGGATCGCTAGAGGGGGGGGGGTGAATAGCGATAAAACTTTTTCGTACGAATTCGTTTCAAAACACTTATATGCAGCGGAAAGATAAATAAAAAATAAAAGAGACAAGTAGATTTTTTACTTAGTTCGTAGCCTTCGGCTACTACTCCAAGGCTCTAGTGATCCTTGATCACGCACGAAGGGCAAATCACTAATGAACTCCTCCTCGTTGGAGGTAGGAGTTAATCGGATACAAAAACCACGAAAGAGACTCGAGATAGAGGGACACTCCCCCTCTTCTCGTTACGATAAAACCAAAATAAAAAGAAGTACAAAATTGAATTAAACTTAGATTATACCGACGACTCGTAGATGGAAAGATGAAACCCTAGTCATCGTGTCTGCAGAGCTTCGTCGTAGGAATGTCGGAGACTCGTAGCGTACCGGAAGCACTTGGAAGCTTTTTAATTGATGAAAAACCCTAGGACAAGCCCTCCTTTTATAGCCTTTGAGCCCTTCATCGAATGAGTCTTCAACCAATCACAAATGGGAACAAAACCTCCTTGAAAAGAGGTGATAAGCCTTGACTCCTCGAGGCTGATCATTGACCATCAGTCGACTGATGGCCATCATCAGTCGACTGATGGCAACATCAGTCGAGTGCTGAACTCCGGCGCCGATCGGTGATTGGCGGACGATCGAGTCCTCAAGTGCGGTCGATGATGCTTCGCCAAGTCAAAGTTAGCTCAACAAAAACATAATTTCGACGGTCGTCGATCGTCCGATCTCGACCTAGACCATCGATGGGATGTCTTTGGTTGGATCTACGCTTAAGACCATCCCCGTAAGGAGGATACAACCTCACTTACGCTCACACACACGAGCTTACCTCGATACTTACTGCATCGCTTTCGCTTTTGGCCTTCCACTCGATTCCTTCGGCTCCCTCCGAAGTCACTCGAGTGTCGCCCGACCACCGCGGCTTTCTCCGGGTGTCGCTAGCCTTCAGCTTTAGCTTTAGCACTTTTCTGCACACTCGATTCAGCTCGTGAGATAATGATATATCCTTGACTTTGCGTCTTTTGCCATAATCAAAATATAGGTTCGACTTAGGTGCCCATGCACCAACAAAATCTACATTTATTACAATACACACATCACACGCATGCATAGTACAACATGTGTAGACATAACCGTAAATTTAAATTTGCAATAAAAGGAAATTTAACTACGTTATACCTTTCGTATGACGTGTAGCGGGAACGACATCAATCGGAACGATCCTCGCTAGAATTGTCTCTATTCGTATCCATACCGAGTATCCTCTGGATGACTTCGCTAAGCCACGAGCTTCGTCTTCATACGGGTTACTAGCCTCGTGTTGAAGATGACGTGATCGAGAGATGATCGCGATCCGAATCCAAATTCGGATCCAAAAACGAGTCCTCAAAACTCGCTTCTCCGAAGAGGTATTCGTCAACCGATTGACGAATCCTTCGTCCTCCACCTCAGAGGATTACCGGAGATCGAATCCCCGGTAAGTTAGCCGCTGTCGGAGCTCTAACTGTCGTCCAAACGACGCTCCGACGAGAGGAGAACAAGCTGTCCAGAAAACTGGACAGCTTTGGTGGAGGAGATAGGCGCCGGCCAACCAAGGGAAGATAAAGCTCACCTTGATGCCAAACCTAAAGGAGATCACCGGAGGGTCACCGGAGGATCACCGGCCGAAGCTTGGACGCCGACAACAACTTGGACGGCGGCACAAGAGGTTGGGCGGCAATGGAGGTTGGCGCCAACTCTTAGAGGGGATGAGGTGGGCGGCAACTTGAGCTAGGGTTTTTTTGGATTACGCTCGTTGTGCGTGTGACCAAATAGGTTCTCGGTTTATGTTGGCCGTCTATATTTAACCATTAATTATAGAACGATCATGAGTGACACCTAGTAGTACATCATGATCCCCAATTAACCGAAAAGATCAACGGTTGATCCAGAACTATTTCTGAAACCCTTCAGCAGCTCGAATGAATCGTGCCCCATTCCCTTCACTCATCTTATACCCACTTGGTTCAGGACATGGTCTATAGTGTCAGTCCCCACTAGGCTGACTACGTCACACCTAGCCCAAGTATCATTTCCTCGTCCTACGGATTCTAGTTACTCCACATGTATCGAAGAGTACCTTACTCTAAACATGTAATGCTTTGGCCAAAGACTTTAGTAACAATCCGACGAGAGGCCATGGGTATACATCTCCTCGCAAGGAGTGGTGAATCCTTTATAGACTATTCAAACACCTTCGATCATTTCGACTTATACCCAATCATCCCGGGTTCACATCTCCTTAGAGATGTTTGCTTAAGATGTCAAAGCATAAGTCTCCATGATCAAGATGACTTGAATACCGCAAGTCAAAGGAACATCGCACTTAAGCTACAGTAAGAACTTCATTGACATATCTATATATGCAGAGAACCATATGAAATCTTACGGCTGGTCACTCCAATGAACTAGTTACCATAACTAGCATCCACGATGAACTCTGGACATCATAATGTCCCCAGCCAGTGAGAATCAGCTGCTTGGATACACCAAGGAGTATACCTCGTGCTAGTCTCGACAGAATTGATAGTGTCCAAATCCATCAATTCATCGACTAGGGATAATTCCAATACATAACAATTACACATGTAGAGATACTCACTAGTTGTGATCCAATCACAAATTCTCTCATGCTATGAATCGTATCGAGGACATTCAGTAAATGAGTTTAAGATCCAATCAAATACATAAAACATGTATACTCAAATAGTGAATCTTCATTTATCATATAAATGGTTCATACATAAGGCGATTGCCTTAGGACATCTCTCATATATTACTAATAGACTCCCACTTGGCCTAATGCCAATCGCTACGGTATCCAATACCATAAGCTCTAACATGACCCTCAAACTTACTTTGAGGTAATGCTTTACTCAAAGGATCCGCTAAGTTCCTTTCAGTGGGAATTTTCTCGATTTGTATTTCGTTCCTACTGATGATCTCTCTGATAAGATGATAGCGGCGAAGTACATATTTGGATCATTGATGAGACCACATCAAGTTCATAGATGAACTACTTGATCCAAACCGCTTCCTTTCTTTGCTTCGAAGGCTGCAGCGTATTACGCCTTAGTGGCGAGAATCCGCTATAGTGTCAAGCTTGGAACCTTTCCAACTTATTGCGCCTCCATTCGGTGAATACATACCCGGTGAGACATGGAATCATCCTTATGCATGCAGGGACATCCCCCACGTATCACCATGTACCCTTCTCCGTATATTAGGAACCATCCTTAGTTCTTCTTAAGTACTTAAGGATCGTCTTGGACCACCCAATGATCCATTCACCATCGGTGAGTATCTGCTCGTGACACTCAGAGCATACGATACATCGACCCTCGTACATAACATAGCATACATGATAGATCCTATTACGGATGCATAGGGAATCTTACTCATGCAAATCCTCTCGTCTTCTGTGCGCGGACACATAGACTTCGAAAGGTGTACCCCATGCCTGATGGGAAGGAAACCTTTCTTGGATTCCGACATGCTAAACCTCTTTAGCACTCGGTCTATATATGTAGACTGCGAAAGTCCAAGCAACCGTTTCGATCTATCTCTATAGATCTTAATCCCGAGGATGTAGGTTGCTTCTCCCAGGTCTTTCATGGAGAATGTCTTGGATAACCAAACCTTAACTGACTGTAAGATTGACACATCATTTCCTATAAGTAATATGTCATCGACATACAATACTAGGAACACGACTGCACTCCCACTAACCTTCTTGTACACACAAGGTTTGTCTGGATTTTATGAGAAATCAAACCTTTTGATTGTCTCATCAAAACGGATATTCCAGCTCCTGGATGCTTGCTTCAATCCATAAATGGACCGTCACAATTTGCATACCTTGGTTTTATCAACCGATGTGAAACCCTCAGGCTGTATCATATACACATCCTCGAGCAGGTTTCCATTAAGGAAAGCTGTTTTCACATCCATCTGCCATATCTCATAATCATAATGAGCCGCTATGGCCAGGAGCATCCGAATGGATTTAAGCATAGCTACAGGCGAATAGGTTTCGTCATAATCAACACCTTGTTTTTGACGATATCCTTTCGCCACCAATCTAGCCTTATAGGTAATCACATTACCATCCATGTCGGTTTTCTTCTTGAAAACCCACTTGCACCCTATAGGCTTTATGCCTTCAGGTGGGTCAACCAAGTTCCAAACTTGGTTTTCATACATGGAATCCATTTCCGACTTCATGGCACCAAGCCACTTATCCCTTTCTGAACTTGTCAGCACTTCTTCATAACTGATATGCCATTGTCTCTTAGATAATCAAGAAACTCTTGACTTAAGTATTCACCACCTCGATCCGATCGAAGTATTTTAATACTCTTGTCATTTTGTTTCTCTACTTCATTTCTGAATTCTTTGAACCTTTCAAAGGCTTCAGACTTGTGTTTCATCAAGAACACATACCCAAACCGTGAGTGATCATCGGTGAAGGTAATTAAGTAGCTATAGCCTCCTAAAGCTTAAGTTGACATAGGTCCACATACATCAGTATGTATTAGACCTAGTAACTCTCCCACTCGTTCACCTTTTCTAGTAAAAGGTAACTTAGTCATCTTGCCTTTTAAGCATGATTCGCATGTATCGTATGAATCCAATTCAAACGATTCCAGAATTCCACATCGGTGTAATTCGGACATGCGTTTCTTGCTTACATGGCCAAGACGACAATGCCACATGTAGGAGTCTAATTGATTATCCTTTCGAGCACGCTTGTTGCTCGCTACGATATTGAAAACGCCACTGGATACGTCCAACGTATAAACACCATTGCTTAAAGTTCCAGACCCATAAAGAACTCCATTCAAATTTATGTAACAACAATTGTTACTAAAAGTCAAATGGTACCCATTTCTATTTAAACAAGAAATAGAAATGATGTTCTTTATTAACGAAGGAACACAAAAGCAATTGTCCAGTTCTAAGACAAGTCCTGCAGGGAGTTTCAACAAATACGTTCCGTTGGCGAGTGCAGCAACCTTTGCTCCATTCCTAACACATAAATTTGACTCTCCCTTGACGAGTCTTCTTCTATTCCTTAGCCCATGTATGTCATTACATATATGTGAGCCACACCCAGTATCCAATACCCAAGTGTCTGAGGAAATAGAATGACAATCAATAACGAAGATATGTGAAAAGATGGAGCATCTTATGCCTTATTCTTCTTCACGGACTCAAGATAAATCTTGCAATTTCTTTGCCAATGGCCCTACTTGCCATAATTATGGCAAGCGCCCTTTTGAGCTGGTTTTGCCTTTTTAGCCTTTTTCTTCTTCCCCTTCTGTTGTTCCTTTGACTCCCTCTTAGAACCTTTCTTCGAGGAATCAACTAACAACACCGTCCCCTGCTCATGCTTCTCAGAAGGCTCCACAGTCTTCATCATGTTGAGCAGTACCACAGATGAACCTTCTTGCATCTCAGAGGTGAAGAGGAGCTTGGAGACTTCGAACCTTTCGAATCTCACTTGCTCATCAAACAACTCATAAAGATGAAGGACTACGATATGAGCATCCATATGCTCATGTTGCTTTTGTAGATTTGGGTTCTATCGCAGCTAGCATGATGCAACTTGTCAGTTCAGAATCAGTCACATGTTTCTGATAGACCAACAATTGGTCCGGAGTTGCATCGTCACAAGGATGGGCGGGAAGAGGCGCTTCGAGGAAATACACAAGCTTTTCACCTTGAGAACAATTCTCAAGTTTCTAAGCCAGTCCAAGAAGTTTGGCCCAGTCAATTTATTCGAATCCAAAATGGAACGCAAATTCAAAGACATCATGATCAATTTTAGAAATACAAAGCGAGCATATATGAGAAAGATGATTTTAAAATGCATCAATATACATTTATAAATCCCATTCATTTTTCGAATTTCAAAAAACCCTAAAATCACTTCGGGAGATCGTAGGTCCATCTTCGAATGGGCTGATATCCATCATAGTTATGAACAACCTTGGAGAGAGTCCAACAAGCCATTCATAACTACGACGGTAGGTATCAACTATACCGATTGCATATCACGTATATGCAACTATCACAATGTGCTATCAACTAATTGAATGTTCACACATACATCGGGTTGTTAACACATTAACAAGTATGCATCATATGCATAGCACCCAACTTCACCTCTCTTCACATCGACCTTGGAGTGAGTCCAACAAATCGATGCTCCAAGTTAGAGCCGACCCATTAATCACGAAATAGTTTTAATATGATTAGAGCGCATTCAACCAATTAGCCAGGCTTGGAGTGAGTCCAACAACCCAAACTAACGATTGACCTCTGACTCTTACCATATTAGAGTTAAACTATTCCAATGATTTCAAGCCGGGCTTGGAGTGAGTCCAACAACCCAAACAAGAAACAGAACTCTGGTTCTAACCATATTAATGGAAGGTGTAGGCTTTAATATTGAGTTAGGGTTTTATGTCTCAACCTCTTTGCATGCAAATAACTATTATCTACATGGCATGACATACATGACATACATCTACATGTCACGACACGCATGACATAATGTTATGCATCTAATGCAATTACATAGCATACAATTATGTCATGTACATAATTTCCTTATTTGTCATAACTATTTATGGAAATAAAATATGTTTAAGATTTGATTCTCCAAATCAAATCATGATTGAATTAGGAAACAAATTTCCAAATCTAATCACATATTTTATTTATGAAAATAATTGATTAAGGAAAATCAATTTAGGAAACCAATTTCCTAAATCATCAAAACTACTTATGGAAATAAAATATTTTAAGATTTGATTCTCCAAATAAAATCATGATTAAATTAGGAAACAAATTTCCAGAATTTAATCAAATATTTTATTTATGGAAAATATCAATTTCCATAAATACTTCCAACTTTCCAAAAGTGGAAGATTTTCATAAATACATCTAGACTTTCCAAAATTGAAAAATTTCCATAAATACTTCTAAATTTCCAAAATTAGAAAATTTCCAGAAATAACATTATGACTATCGCAAAACCATTTTACGATTATGTCGAAACACAACCTGGGCTATGATACCACTGTTGGGTTTCCGGCACCGCGGCGAGTGTGTGTTCGAACATGTTTCGCAAACATGTGCACAGCGGAAGAAATAAAAATAATAAATCTACATTTATTACAACACACACATCACACGCATGCATAGTAAAACATGTGTAGACATAACCATAAATTTAAATTTGCAATAAAAGGAAATTTAACTACGTTATACCTTTCGTATGACGTGTAGCGGGAACGACATCAACCGGAACGATCCTCGCTAGAATCGTCTCTATCCGTATCCACGCCTTGATGCCAAACCTAAAGGAGATCACCGGAGGGTCGCCGGAGGATCACCGGCCGAAGCTTGGACGCCAGCAACAACTTGGACGGCGGCACAAGAGGTTGGGCGGCAATGGAGGTTGGCGCCAACTCTTAGAGGGGATGAGGTGGGCGGCAACTTGAGCTAGGGTTTTTTGGATTACGCTCATTGTGCGTGTGACCAAATAGGTTCTCGGTTTATGTTGGCCGTCTATATTTAACCATTAATTATAGAACGATCATGAGTGACACCTAGTGATCCCTAATTAACCGAAAAGATCAACGGTTGATCCAGAACTATTTCTGAAACCCTTCAGCAGCTCGAATGAATCGTGCCCCATTCCCTTCACTCATCTTATACCCACTTGGTTCAGGACATGGTCTATAGTTTCTCCCCACTAGGTCGACGACGCCACACCTAGCCCAAGTATCATTTCCTCGTCCTACGGATTCTAGTTACTGCACATGTATCGAAGAGTACCTTACTCTAAACATGTAATGCTTTGGCCAAAGACTTTAGTAACAATCCGACGAGAGGCCATGGGTATACATCTCCTCGCAAGGAGTGGTGAATCCTTTATAGGCTATTCAAACACCTTCGATCATTTCGACTTATACCCAATCATCCCGGGTCCACATCTCCTTAGAGATGTTTGCTTAAGATGTCAAAGCATAAGTCTCCATGATCAAGATGACTTGAATACCGCAAGTAAAAGGAATATTGCACTTAAGCTACAGTAAGAACTTCATTGACATATCTATATATGCAGAGAACCATATGAAGTCTTACGGCTGGTCACTCCAATGAACTAGTTACCATAACTAGCATCCACGATTAACTCCGGACATCACAATGTCCCCAGCCAGTGAGAATCAGCTGCTTGGATACACCAAGGAGTATATCTCGTGCTAGTCTCGACAGAATTGATAGTGTCCAAATCCATCAATTCATCGACTAGGGATAATTCCGATACATCACAATTACACATGTAGAGATACTCACTAGTTGTGATCCAATCACAAATTCTCTCATGCTGTGAATCGTATCGAGGACATTCAGTAAATGAGTTTAAGATCCAATCAAATACATAAAATATGTATACTCAAATAATGAATCTTCATTTATCATATAAATGGTTCATACATAAGTCGATTGCCTTAGGACATCTCTCATATATTACTAACACTTCTTGTATGATTGAACAGGAGTATTTGCACTTCATTATGGTGGTTGCTGTCTAGAATTCCTGTACCAAGAACACAAAGTTCCCTTGCGACACAAAGGTGATATTCCCTTGTGACACAAAGGTGATATGGATGGCTCCCCGGGGCTCAATCCATAATACACACAGCTGGTTTTATAGGCTATAGTACAATAATGCAAGTTGGTCCTAGGCAATAATACATAAAGCTGGTCCTATAGTACAATAATGTGGGCTGGGAGGATAAGACAGAAAGGTGGTTTGGTATTAAAAGCCGAAACTTGTGGCCCTGTGGGCGGTGTCTATCACCAAAGCAAGGGCATCTTCTAGCTGTTTATCTTGCTGCTGGATTACTGGTAGCCAGTCACCATATCAATTTTGTCTAGTTGACAATCGTCTGTATTCTCCCAGTTTGATGTGATGGATTGCTCGGTACTGTTGTAGGGCTTGGATAGCTTGTTGGGTTGCTTCCTTTTGGATGAGGCACATGTGAGCTTCAATTGAGTGTTCCTGGGCAAGATTGATTCCTCATTGACAGATTTGGGTGAGTTGCTCTTGATATTGGGAAACGAGGTCAGGAACTGGTTGATCACTAGCACAAAGTGAGTCCTCACTTTGCTGCCTGTTTGACTGGTTATCTTCTGTACTGCTCCCGCCAGTTGCCCAAGAGTGTCCAGACGCTGCTCCTGCCATCCTATCAATATTAACACATTTATTAGTCGAGAGAGGACATCTGCCAGTAGATTATGGGAATTGTCTATATGTTTAAAAGTGACGGTTAGACCACTTCCAGTGATATAGTCCACAAATGATATCCACCGGACTCGAGAGGGTTTATTGACTGCAGTTTTGTTGAAAAAGCTAATTATGGCTTGACAGTCTGTGCGGATTAAAAGTTCCTTTTTATCCAGATAGTAAATTTTGAGAGCCTCCATCGTCTTCATTACAACATTGATTTCAGCATCAATGGTAGATTTGACTGGGTTGAACCTACCACTTGCATAGGCACATATTTTTTCTGTGCTCTTAGGGTCAAATTGATGGTGCTTCCATTTGCATATTCTTCCCCATCCGATCATACAACCATCAACTTCAAGTAGCATGAAACAATTTTCGGGTGGAATATCAAGGTCAGGTAGGTTTTGAACTTGCCTTTTAATGTTGCTTACCAGCTCCCAATCCTTTTGATTCATTCGTTTTTCTCCAGTAGCGCTGGTTTTGGCATATAGTGGCCCTAATAATTTACCAAGATTAGGAATGTAAGTACGGGCATAGTTAAGTAACCAGGATCGCATCCCCTTCAGGCTTAAGAGATCTGAATCTTTAAAATTTGTGACCTTTTTGATAATATAAGGCTGGAGCTTGATTTTATTGTTGCCTAAGACAGCCCCGAGGAAATCTATTTCTCGGACTGCTATCTTCATTTTTATAGGGCTAAGGACTAACCATGTCTCTTACAAATATCGAGCATAGACCGCAGATACTTTTCATGCTCATCTTCTAAATCAGAGAATACTAAAATTGTTGGGTTTCTAGCACTGCGACGAGTGTGTGTTCGAACATGTTTCATAAATATATGCGCAGCGGAAGAAATAAAAAGCAATAAATCTAATTTATTACAACACACACACCACACATATGCATAGTACAACATGTGTAGACATAATCGTAGTTTCAAATTTTGCAATAAAAGAAAATTACTCTACGTATACCTGACATATCACGTGTAGCGGGGAAGACATCAACCGGAACGACTCTCGCTAGAATCGCCTCTATCCGTATCCACGTCGAGTATCATCGGGATGACTTCACAAAGCCACTAGCCTCGTCTTCGTACGAGTCACTAGCCTCGTGTCGAAGACAATATGATTGAGAGAAGATCACAATCCAAATCAAAATTCGTATTCAAAAATGAGTCCCCAAAACTCGCTTCTCCGGAGAGGTATTCGTCAACCGTTTGACGAATCCTTCGTCCTCCACCTATGAGGATTATCAGAGATCGAATTCCCGGTAAGGTAGCCGCTATCGGAGCTCCAAACGTCATCCAAACGATGCTCCGACACGAAGGATACAAGCTGTCCAGAAAACTGGACAACTTGGTGGAGGATGTTGCGCCGGTCAAAGAGGATGACCGGCCAACCCTTGGTCGCCGGAACCAAGGTGAGTCGCCGGAGGTGTTAGGGCAATCAACCCGTGATATGGTTTTGATGTGTGTGGCAAAGGGTTTAAGTTAGGTTGTTATTGTGATTTGATATGTGCGTTGGAGTCTTGCAGGACTTAGTAATTCGCACATGGAGCCTTGGTGAGTTTCACATCTCATGACTCGGTCCTTGAGTCGGTGAAGGATGACTTTGCGAAAGCCATGCGCTTGGAGCATCCGAGGGACCGCCGGACGAGGAGCTTGGAGTGAAGTCGGAGGAAGTAGACTTCAGGGCGAGACGCGAAGGATGTTGCTGCAGAGCCGTGTGCTTGGCGCATCCGAGGGACGTGACCGAACGAAGACAACTTCAAAGGCGAGGGACTCCAAGGGATGAGAGTGAGCGAATGTAACCCGGGAAGGGGTAGTGCTCTTAGGTGAAACTTGGCCATTTGTCTAAGTGTCGGATGAGATTTCCTGACATCAGTCGACTGCCATGGAATGATAGTCGACTACTCTGAGTCGAACGGGGTTCGACTGGTATCCGACTGATGGATTTTTGGCCTAGCAGTCGACTGCCATAAGTTGGCAGTCGACTGCCAAGACCATCAGTCGACTGTTGATGGCAGTAGTCGACTGGTCGAGAGGGTTTGGGCCACATAACCTCTCGTAGTCGACTGGGCAGTTGACTACGAAGGCAACAGTCGACTGATGGATACACCAGTTGACTGCCAAGGGTTCCGTTGGACTACAACGGTCGGGATCTGACGTGTTCAGAGGCCGTTGTAGTGGCGACAATCGACTGCCAAGGGCAGCAGTCAACTGGTGGCGGCCAACGGGAAGAAATCAGCCCTCTCTATAAAAAGAGAGGGTGTGGGCTTTTAGATGGCTAATGCTTAAGTCCTAAATGATCATCCAAGTGCCCCACAAGCTTTCAACTCCTTCTCCTAGTTTTCTTTCACATTTATTGTAAGAAGGAGTGTTTGGGTTGTAAGAAGGTTTACCTCCACCTTGCATTGGCTAAAGGGAGAGACCAATAGTGAATTAGTTGCAGAGTGATTCACCGTGGATGAATCGGACCGTGGATTAGCTGCGAGGCCGTGAACCACGTTATATTTCGGTGTTAGCATTGTTTAGTATCTTGCTTGTCTTTATTATTGTTCGTTTGTATTTTCTGTTGCGCTAATATTATTTGTAGACAAGCGAATTCCACCATCGAACGAAAGAGGGCTATTCACCCCCTCTAGCCGGCCAACACATACACATCGATCCCCTACAAGTGGTATCAGAGCCGAGGAAAGCTTGTCGAGGACTAACCGCCACAACAAGCACATTCAAGAATGGTCGGCTCAAACATTCACCCACCAAAGTTTGAAGGAGAATTCTCTTGGTGGAAAAGGAGAATGGAGGTATTTTTTGAAACCGATTTCGAAATTCTTTTAATTATGGAAAACGGTTTCAAAATGCCTAGGAATGAAGATGAGGAGCCATTGGAGAAATCAAGGTGGAGCAAGAGGCAAAGGGAAGAGTACTTGGCAAACTCAAAAGCCAAACATCATCTCTACAACGTACTCCCCCAACAAGAAGTGAATAGGATAGGAGAGTGTGCAAGTGCCAAGGAGATGTGGGAGAAGCTAGTAGAGCTTCATGAAGGCACTTCGGAGGCCAAGCTTGCAAGAAGAGACCTCCTCCGCTCCCAACTAACAAATATCAAACTTGAAAAGGGAGAAAAGGTAACCTCCTTACATTCTAGATTCAAAGAAATCTTAATTGGGCTAACGAGTGTAGGAGAAAGACTTTCGAACCGGGACATGCTTATGAAAGTAATTGATGCCTTTCCCCGGTCATCAAAATGGAGCTCAATGGTGGACTCCTTCTACATGTCCAAGAATTTAGAAGTGAGCACCTTGGAGGAGTTCTTCTCAACTATGGAGCTCCACGAAACAAGGCTCGAAGGAATAGTAGAAGAGCCAAGGTTTCAACCTTCAAGAGGAGTAGCCTTGATGGCTAACAAAGGGAAGAAGAAGATGGAGAACCCCTCCTCCTCCGATGAAGCATCCTCATCCTCCTCCATGGATAGCACGGAAGAAGCTTACATGGTAAGGAAGGTAAGACGTGCTTTAAGAAATTTTAAATTTAATAAATCTAATGATAGGAGGAGAAGACCAAGGGGGAAGGTGATTTGTTATAATTGCCAAGGAGAGGGACACATAAGAGACAATTGTCCCCTCTTGAACAAGAGCAAAGAGGAGAAGAAAAAGAAAGAAGAAAAGAAGAAGAAGAAGGGGAGCAAGAAGAAGGAAGAAGAGAAGAAGACCAAAGAAAAAGGGAAGGCCAAGGCACTAAAATCAAGAACATGGGATGACCCCTCTTCATCATCTTCATCATCATCGGAAGAGGAGAATACTTTTGTCACCAACTTAGCTTTGATGGCCTTTGACGATCTAGACTCCTCCTCCACCGAAAATGAAGAATCAAGCACACGTGAGGAGAGCTCTAGTGAAGGGGGAGCTTCTTCACCATCATCGGAATCAGAGGAAGAGGACATGGAAACTATGACAACGAACCTCTCACCAAGTAAAATAGTTTCCATGATTTCTAGTCTTATTAAGGATCTATTTAGGGCCAAAAAGAAAAATAAGAGCATGCTAGATCAAATTAAGGATTTAGAAAATAAGCTAGAAAAAGCATGCTTAAATATTAATAATGATACTTCTTCTAGTCATGATAATGCATGCTCACATGAATATATGCCTTTCAATGTTAGTGATGCATGTATGGATGAAAATAGGGCTTTAAGGGAAAAGGTAGATCATTTGACCAAGGCCCTAGAAAAGTTTACAATTGGCTCCAATACTCTTAACATGATCATAGGGAGCCAAAGAGCTAGTTTCAATAAGAAAGGCCTAGGATATAAGGAAAAGAAAAATGAAAAGGCCTATAAATGTCTAATTGCTAGGGGTCAAGATAAAAAGAAAATAATAGCTAGAAAATGGATCCCTAAGGAGTATTTAGTGAATCCCATAGGAAAGAATTTATTTTGGGTTCCTAAATCCATCCTTAAGGGTTAGGAAAACCCTAGGATAGTCAACCATATGGAATTTACCTATATCCTGTCTTTGGTTGACTTGGGATGGCGGGACAAATTTTTGAAATAGTGTTGGATGATGATAATGTGCCCATAAATAGATAATAATGCTTAAATCATGATGATTAATGTAATTGTTATACATGTTTGCAATCATGATTTATGATCTTGATATTTGGCACATAATCATGAGAATAGTTTTTAAATCATGCTTTGAGTGATACTTTGCCTTATTATCATGATGTAATACCTAATGCATGATCACAATTTGATGAATACATTTGTTTCATGGTCATAATATGAAATTCATCCATATATGTCTTTATGATCATGTTGGATGTTAGGATGATACTTAACCTTGTATAGAATTGCATGAAAATAATGGTTAAGTATATACAAATACTTTTAGGATACATCTCACACTCACCATAGGCTACCTTGATTGAAAACTTAGCATGAGTGAGATGTTAGGATGATACAAATGTCCACTAATGCCTATGACATTTAGATGATCATTTAAAGTATTAAAATAACAATAATAGACCAATCATGGGGAAAACTTATGTTTAGTTCATAGACATATTGCCCAAAGATCATGGTTGGATATTTCATATGTTTTCAAAATAATCTCTTACTTTAAAATTTGTGTGTTCATGTTTTGAAACAATTCAAACCAAAACTAGGTGTTAAATGTGATACTAACTTGATCAAAAACCTAGTTGTTTTTGAAGCCTTTGGATTTTTGGCAAATCTTTGAAAATATAATGATTTTTCATGGAAACCTATTTTTCATTGATAAAGAACACTAAAAGAAATGTGTTCCCCAAATTTTACTATTTTTCGAATTTTCTGGAATTTATAGTGCATTTCTGAATTTCGTCCAAAAAATCAGAAATCCTGATTTCCTTATGCCAGTCGACTGCCATGCTGATAGCAGTCGACTTATCTCCTATGCACGAGCACAGTAACCTGATTTTATCAGGTTTTTAAGTGTTTTTGATTTTTTCTTCTCTCTAGACTTGATGCCATGCCATATAAATCCTGTTTAATCTTTTTGATGGTGTCAAAGGGGGAGAAAGATATATGTTTAAGTAAGGGGGAATGCATTTAGGGGGAGTTTCATGTATTAAGGGGGAGAGTTGCTAATCATGTTATTCACATGCTTTCTTTCCTTAATATTTTATCAAATATTTTACCTAACTTAAACGAATTGCCACACATCAAAAAGGGGGAGATTGTTAGGGCAATCAACCCGTGATATGATTTTGATGTGTGTGGCAAAGGGTTTAAGTTAGGTTGTTATTGTGATTTGATATGTGCGTTGGAGTCTTGCAGGACTTAGTAATTCACACATTGAGCCTTGGCGAGTTTCACATTTCATGACTCGGTCCTTGAGTCGGTGAAGGATGGCTTTCCGGAAGCCGTGCACTTGGAGCATCCGAGGGACCGCCGGACGAGGATCTTAGAGTGAAGCCGAAGGAAGTAGACTTAAGGGGGAGACGCGAAGGATGGTGCTGTAGAGCCGTGCGCTTGGCTCATCCGAGGGACGTGGTCGGACGAAGACAACTTCAAAGGCGAGGGACTCCAAGGGATGAGAGTGAGCGAATATAACCCGGGAAGGGGTAGTGATCTTAGGTGAAACTTGACCATTTGGCTAAGTGTCGGATGAGATTTCTTGACATCAGTCGACTGCCATGGAATGACAGTCGACTACTCTGAGTCGAACGGGGTTCGACTGGTATCCGACTGATGGGTTTTTGGCCTAGCGAATGATCGCCATAAGTTAGCGTTACGCTGATCGCGATGGCGGATCGACGAGAGGTTTGGGCCAGAACCTCGTAGTCGACTAGCGATCTACGAAGGCGAGCCGATCGATGATGGATACATCAGTCGACTGCCAAGGGTTCCATTGGACTACAACGGTCGGGATCTGACGTGTTCAGAGGCCGTTGTAGTGGCGACAGTCGACTGGTGGCGGCCAACGAGAAGAAATCAACCCTCTATATAAAAAGAGAGGGTGTGAGCTTTTGGATGACTAATGCTTAAGTCCTAAACGATCATCCAAGTGCCCCACAAGCTTTCAACTCCTTCTCCTAGTTTTCTTTCACATTTATTGTAAGAAGGAGTGTTTGGGTTGTAAGAAGGTTTACCTCCACCTTGCATTGGCTAAAGGGAGAGACCAATAGTGAATTGGTTGTGGAGTGATTCACCGTGGACGAATCGGACCGTGGATTAGTGGCGAGACCATGAACCACGTTATATTTCGGTGTAATCATTGTTTAGTTTCTTGCTTGTCTTTATTATTGTTCGTTTGTATTTTCTGTTGCGCTAATATTATTTGTAGACAAGCGAATTCCACCATCGAACGAAAGAGGGCTATTCACCCCCCTCTAGTTGGCCAACACATACACATCGATCCCCTATAGGAGGGTCTCCGGAGGAGTGGCCGACAACAGCTGGACGCCGACAGCAAGGGTGGACGGCGACAAAAAACTGGGCGTTGTGGAACCCTTGGGCGGCGGCAAGGAGAAGAGAGGGAGAGGGTGGCTAGGTTTTCCAACTCCAAAAGTTATCCACGAAAAACCCTTAAGCCATGTTTTTATAGAGAACACATTCTCCTAACGGTTATTGGTTCATAACCAAAACCCGTTAACCCACTCTAATAACTTAAGTTAAAATAAACCAAACCGTATTGGTCTATTTTAAGTTAAAACGAACCGAACCAACTTTGGTTCATTCGTTTAAAACAAACCAAACCCCTTTGGTTTATTCTTCACCATTGGATTAGAACCAAACCAATTTGGTTCATCCATCATGTCTTCATAAGACTCAGCCCATCCACGCTTCCATTGCGACTGAAACGATTTCATGCTTGATCCTTGTTTGGTCCAACCAAACCTAATTTCTCTCGGTCTGAGAATCTTATTCTCAAGCTCGTTTTAAATCCTTCAGATTACGCTCATTGTGCGTGTGACCAAATAGGTTCTCGATTTATGTTGGTCGTCTATAATTAACCATTAATTATAGAACGATCATGAGTGGCACCTAGTAGTACATCATGATCCATAATTAACTGAAAGATCAACGGTTGATCCAGAACTATTTCTGAAACCCTTCAACAGCTACAATGAATCGTGCCCTGTTCCCTTCATGCATCTTATACCCACTTGGTTCAAGACATGGTCTATTGTGTCAGTCCCCACTAGGTTGACTACGTCACACCTAGCCTAAGTATCATTTCCTCGTCCTACGGATTCTAGTTACTGCACATGTATCCAAGAGTACCTTACTCTAAACATGTAATGCTTTGGCCAAAGACTTTAGTAACAATCTGACAAGAGGCCATGGGTATACATCTCCTCGCAAGGAGTGGTGAATCCTTTATAGGCTATTCAAACACCTTCGATCACTTCGACTTATGCCCAATCATCCCGGGTCCACATCTCCTCAGGATACTTGTTTAAGATGTCAAAGCATAAGTCTTCATGACCAAGATGACTTGAATACCACAAGTCAAAGGAACATCGCACTTAAGCTACAGTAAGAACTTCATTGACATATCTATATATGCATAGAACCATATGAAGTTTTACAGCTGGTCACTCCAATGAACTAGTTACCATAACTAGCATCCATGATTAACTTCGAACATCACAATGTCTCCAGCCAGTGAGAATCAACTGCTTGGTTACACCAATGAGTATACCTCGTGATAATCTCGACAGAATTGATGGTGTCCAAATTCATCAATTCATTGACTAAGGATAATTTTGATACATCACAATTACACATGTAGAGATACTCACTAGTTGTGATCCAATCATAAATTCTCTCATGTTGTGAATCGTATCGTGGATATTCAGTAAATGAGTTTAAGATCTGATCAAATACACGAAAACATGTATACTCAAATAGTGAATCTTCATTTATCATATAAATAATTCAAACATAAGGCGATTGTCTTAGGACATCTCTCATATATTACTAACAAACTCCCACTTGGCCTAATGCCAATCCCTACGGTATCTAATACCATAAGCTCTAACATGACCCTTAAACTTACTTTGAGGTAATACCTTAGTTAAAGGATCCGCTAAGTTCCTTTCAGTGGGAATCTACTCAATTTGTATTTCCTTCCTACTAATGATCTCTCTGATCAGATGATAGCGGCGAAGCACATGTTTGGATCATTGATGAGACCACATCAAGTTCAAAGATGAACTTCTTGATCCAAATCGCTTCCTTTGCTGCTTTCGAAGCTGCAATGCATTATGCCTTAGTGGCAAAATCCGCTATAGTGTCAAGCTTGGAACCTTTACAACTTATTGCGCCTCCATTCCAGGTGAATACATACCCAGACTGAGACTTGGAATCATCCTTGTCTATCTGGAAGTTGGCATCCGTATACACACGTATCACCATGTCCCCTTCTCCATATATTAGGAACGCATCCTTAGTTCTTCTCAAGTACTTAAGGATCATCTTAACACCCACCCAATGATCTATTCCTGGATCAGACTAGTATCTGCTCATGACACTCAGAGCATACGATACGTCGGGCCTTGTACATAACATAACATACATGATAGATCCTATTGTGGATGCATAGGGAATCTTACTCATGCAAATACTCTCGTCTTTTGTACGCGGACACATAGACTTCGAAAAGTGTATCCCATGCCTGATGGGTAAGAAACCTTTCTTGGATTTCGACATGATAAACCTCTTTAGCACTCGGTCTATATATGTAGACTGCGAAAGACCAAGCAACCATTTCGATCTATCCCTATATATCTTAATCCTGAGGATGTAGGTTGCTTCTCCCAGGTCTTTCATGGAGAATGTCTTAGACAACTAAATTTTAATTGACTGTAAGATAGAAACATCGTTTCCTATAAGTAATATGTCATCGACATATAATACTAGGAACACAACTGCACTCCCACTAATGTTCTTGTACACACAAGGTTTGTCCAGATTTTGTGAGAAATCAAACTTTTTGATTGTCTCATCAAAATGGATATTCCAGCTCTTGGATGCTTGCTTCAGTCCATATATGGACCGTCGCAGTTTGCATACCTTGGTTTTATCAACCGATGTGAAACCCTCAGGCTGTATCATATACACGTCCTCGAGTAGGTTTCCATTAAGGAAAGCTGTTTTCACATCCATCTGTCATATCTCATAATCATAATGAGTTGCTATGGCTAGGAGCATCCGAATAGATTTAAGCATAGCAATAGGTGAATAAGTCTCGTCATAATCAACACCTTGCTTTTGACGATACCCTTTCGCCACCAATCTAGCCTTATAGGTAATCACATTACCATCCATGTCGGTTTTCTTCTTGAAAACCCACTTGCACCCTATAGGCTTAATGCCTTCAGGTGGGTCAACCAAGTTCCAAACTTGGTTTTCAAACATGGAATCCATTTCCGACTTCATGACGTCAAGCCACTTATCCCTTTCTGAACTTTTCAGAACTTCTTCATAACTGGTAGGCTCCTCATCATCAATGAGTAACACATCATTCGATTCACTTACGAGAAATCCATATCTCTCTGGAATA
This sequence comes from Wurfbainia villosa, assembly GCA_025175895.1. Taxonomy (NCBI): domain Eukaryota; kingdom Viridiplantae; phylum Streptophyta; class Magnoliopsida; order Zingiberales; family Zingiberaceae; genus Wurfbainia; species Wurfbainia villosa. The sequence continues at coordinate 8,496,830 of CM046005.1, forward strand.
TTGCGTGTTCTACCAGATCTACGAAGATGTGGTGTCTCAATAGGTTCAGTCGATGGCTCATCACTATGAGTTATCGACTGTGGTGCTTCACCAGGTATCTCATCAATGTCTATTTGAGTCTCTCGAGCCTCCTCAAGCTCAACGACACTCCCACTGTTTTCTTGCAAGAGAAACTCTTTCTCTAGAAATACAACATGCCTTGAAACAAACACCTTTGCTCCACAGGATGATAGAATTGGTAACCCCTTGTTTCCTTAGGGTATCCAATAAATAGACATTTATCAGACTTAGCATCCAATTTGTCTGATACAGTCCGCTTCACATAAGCAGGACAATCCCATATCTTCAAGTAAGATACATGAGGTTTCTTACTATTCTAATCTAGAAACTCTTGACTTAAGTAATCACCACCTCGATCCGATCGAAGTATTTTGATACTCTTGTCATGTTGTTTCTCTACTTCATTTCTGAATTCTTTGAACCTTTCAAAGGCTTCAGACTTGTGTTTCATCAAGAACACATACCCAAACCATGAGTGATCATCGGTGAAGGTAATGAAGTAGTTATAGCCTCCTAAAGCTTGAGTTGACATAGGTCCACATACATCAGTATGTATTAGACCTAACAACTCTTCCACCCGTTCACCTTTTCCAGTAAAAGGGAACTTAGTCATCTTGCCTTTTAAGCATGATTTGCATGTATCGTATGAATCCAATTCAAATGATCAGAATTCCACATCGGTATAATTCGGTCATGCATTTCTTACTTGCATGGCCAAGACGACAATGCCATATATAGGAGTCTAATTGATAATCCTTTCGAGCACACTTGTTGCTTGCTTTGATATTGAAAATGTCACTGGATACGTCCAATGTATAAATGTCATTGCTTAAAGTTCCAGTCCCATAAAGAATGCCATTCAAAGTAATGTAACAACAATTGTTACTAAAAGTTAAATGGTACCCATTTCTATTTAAACAAGAAATAGAAATGATGCTCTTTATCAATGAAGGAACATAAAAGCAATTGTCCAGTTCTAAGATAAGTCCTGTAGGGAGTTTCAACACCGATGGCGAGTGCAGCAACCTTTGCTCCATTCCTAACACGTAAATTTGACTCTCCCTTGATGAGTCTTCTTCTATTTCTTAGCCCATGTATGTCATTACATATATGTGAGCCACATCCAGTATCTAATACCCAAGTGTCTGAGGAAATAGAATGACAATCAATAACGAAGATATGCGAAGAAGATGGGGCATCTGATGCCTTATTCTTCTTCACGAACTCAAGATAAATCTTGCAGTTTCTTCGCCAATGACCCTCCTTGCCATAATGATGGCAAGTGCCATTTTGAGCTGGTTCTGCCTTTTTAACCTTTTTCTTCTTCCCCTTCTGTTATTCCTTTGTCTTCCTCTTAGAACCTTTCTTCGAGGAATCAACTAATAGCATCGTCCCCTGCTCATGCTTCTCAGAAGGCTCTACAGTCTTCAGCATGTTGAGCAGTACCACAAATGAACCTTCTTGCATCTCAGAGGTGAAGAGGAGCTTGGAGACTTCGAACCTTTTGAATCTCACTTGCTCATCAAACAACTCATAAAGATGAAGGACTATGGTATGAGTATCCATATGTTCATGCTGCTTCCATAGCTCAGGTACCATCGCAGCTAGGATGATGTAACTCACTTGCTCATAATCACTCACATGTTTCTAATGTGCCAACAATTGGTCCGGTGTTGCATCATCACTAGGACGGGCGGGAAGAGACGCTTCGAGGACATACTCAAGCTTTTCCTCCTTGAGAACAATTCTCAAGTTTCTAAGCCAGTCCAAGAAGTTCGGCCTAGTCAATTTATTTGAATCCAAAATAAAACACAAATTCAAAGATGTCATGATCAATCGATTAACCTAGAAATACAAATTGAGTATATATGAGAAAGATGATTTAAATGCATCAACATACATTTATAAGTCCCATTCATTTTTCGAATTTTAAAAACCCCAAAATCACTTCGGGAGATCATAGGTCAATCTCTGAATGGGCTGATATCCAACATAGATATGAACAACCTTGGAGAGAGTTTAACAAGCCATTCATAACTACGATGGTAGGTATCAAATATATCGATTGCATATCACATATATGCAACTATAACAATGTGCTATCAACTAATTGAATGTTCACACATACATCGGGTTGTTAACACATTAACAAGTATGCATCATATGCATAACACCCAACTTCACCTCCCTTCACATCGACCTTGGAGAGAGTCCAACAAGCCGATGCTTCAGGTTAAAGCCAACCCATTAATCGAGAAATAGTTTTAATATGGTTAGAGCGCATTCAACCAATTAGCCCAGATTGGAGAGAGTCCAACAACCAAAGCTAACGATTGACCTCTGACTCTTACCATATTAGTATTAAACTATTCCATGGTTTGAACATGTTCAGGTTCGAGCCGGGCTTGGAGAGAGTCCAACAACCCAAACAGGAAATAGAACTCTGGTTCTAACCATATTAATGAAAGATGTAGACTTTAATATTGAGTAAGAGTTTTTATGTCTCATCCTTTTTGCATGCAAATAACTATTATCTACATGACATGACATACATGACATACATCTATATGTCACGACACACATGACATAATGATATGCATCTAATACAATTACATGACATATAATTAAGACATGTACAAAATTTTTCTTATATGTCATAACTATTTATGGAAATAAAATATGTTTGAGATTTGATTATCCAAATAAAATCATGATTAAATTAAGAAACAAATTTCCAAATCTAATCACATATTTTATTTATGGAAAGTGTTGATTAAGGAAAGTCAAATTTAATTTAGGAAATAAATTTCCTAAATTGTCAAAACTATTTATGGAAATAAAATATATTTAAGATTTGATTCCCAAATCAAATCATGATTAAATTAGGAAATAAATTTCCAAATCTAATCATATATTTTATTTATGGAAAGTGTTAATTTCCATAAATACTTCTAGACTTTCCAAAAGTAGAAGATTTCCATAAATACTTCTAGACTTTTCAAAATTAGAAAATTTTCATAAATACTTCTAAACTTCCAAAAGTATAAAATTTCCATAAATACAATTACGACTATCGCAAAATAATTTTACGATTATGTCGAAACACAACCTGGGCTATGATACCACTATTGGGTTTCTGGCACTGCGGCGAATATGTGTTCGAACATGTTTCGTAAACATGTGCGCAACGAAAGAAATAAAAAGTAATAAATCTAATTTATTACAACACACACACCACATGCATGCATTGTACAATATGTGTAGACATAATCGTAGTTTCAAATTTTTCAATAAAAGAAAATTACTCTATGTATACCTGACGTATCACGTGGAAAGACATCAACCGGAGCGACTCTTGCTAGAATCGCCTCTATCCGTATCCACACCGAGTATCGTCGGGATGACTTCACAAAGCCACGAGCCTCATCTTCGTACGAGTCACTAGCCTCGCGCTGAAGACGATGTGATTGAGAGAAGATCACAATCCGAATCAAAATTCGGATTCAAAAATGAGTCCCCAAAACTCGCTTCTCCGGAGAGGTATTCGTCAACCGTTTTACGAATCCTTTGTCCTCCACCTATGAGGATTACCGGAGATCTAATCCCCGGTAAGGTAGCCGCTATCGGAGCCCCAAACTTCGTCCAAACGACGATCCGACACGAAGGATACAAGCTGTCCAGAAAATTGGACAGCTTGGTGGAGGATGTTGCGCCGACCAAAGAGAATGGCCGGCCAACCCTTGGTCGCCGGAGGGTTGCCGGAGGAGTGGACGGCAGCAGCTGGACGTCGGCAGCAAGGGTGGATGGCGACAAAAAATTGGGCATCTTGGAACCCTTGGGCGGCGGCAAGGAGAAGAGAGGGAGAGGGTGGCTAGGTTTTCCAACTCCAAAAGTTGCCCACGAAAAACCCTTAAGTCATGTTTTTATAGAGAACACATTCTCCTAATGGTTATTGGTTCATAACCAAAATCCGTTAACCCACCCCAATAACTTAAGTTAAAATAAACCAAACCGTATTGGTCTATTTTAAGTTAAAACGAACCGAACCAACTTTGGTTCATTCGTTTAAAACAAACCAAACCCCTTTGGTTTATTCTCCACCATTGGATTAGAACCAAACCAATTTGGTTCATCCATCATGTCTTCATAAGACTCAGCCCATCCATGCTTCCATTGCGACTGAAACGATTTCATGCTCGATCCTTGTTTGGTCCAACCAAACCTAATTTCTCTCGGTCTGAGAATCTTATTCTCAAGCTCGTTTTTAAATCCTTCGGATTATGCTCGTTGTGCATATGACCAAATAGGTTCTCGGTTTATGTTGGTCGTCTATAATTAACCATTAATTATAGAACGATCATGAGTGACACCTAGTAGTACATCATGATTCCCAATTAACCGAAAGATCAACGATTGATCCAGAACTATTTCTGAAACCCTTCAACAGCTACAATGAATCGTGCCCCGTTCTCTTCATGCATCTTATACCCACTTGGTTCAGGACATAGTCTACAGTGTCAGTCCCCACTAGGTTGACTACGTCACACCTAGCCCAAGTATCATTTCCTCGTCATACGGATTCTAATTACTGCACATGTATCCAAGAGTACCTTACTCTAAATATGTAATGCTTTGGCCAAAGCCTTTAGTAACAATCCGACGAGAGGCCATGGGTATACATCTCCTCACAAGGAGTGGTGAATCATTTATAGGCTATTCAAACACCTTCGATCATTTCAACTTATGCCCAATCATTCTGGGTCCACATCTCCTCAGAGATGCTTGCTTAAGATGTCAAAACATAAGTCTTCATGACCAAGATGACTTGAATACCGCAAGTCAAAGGAACATCGCACTTAAGCTACAGTAAAAACTTCATTGACATATCTATATATGCATAGAACCATATGAAGTTTTACAGCTGGTCACTCCAATGAACTAGTTACCATAACTAGCATCCATGATTAACTTCGGACATCACAATGTCTCCAGCCAGTGAGAATCAACTGCTTGGTTACACCAAGGAGTATACCTCGTGATAGTCTCGACAGAATTGATGGTGTCCAAATCCATTAATTCATTGACTAAGGATAATTTTGATACATCACAATTACACATGTAGAGATACTCACTAGTTGTGATCCAATCATAAATTCTCTCATGCTGTGAATCGTATCATAGACATTCAGTAAATAAGTTTAAGATCTGATCAAATACATGAAAACATGTATACTCAAATAGTGAATCTTTATTTATCATATAAATGATTCAAACATAAGGCGATTGCCTTAGGACATCTCTTATATATTACTAACAAAAATATCATCAATATACACAGCAATATAGGCCTCCGTACCTGCGAAGCAAGTATCCATTTTTCGTTGAAATATAGCAGGGGCATTTTTGAGGCCAAAGGCCATTACGAGCCATTCATATAGGCCGTCAGGTACCCAAAAGGTTGTCCATGTAATCGAATCTGGGTGCATAGCCACCTGGTGGAAGCCCGATTTAAGGTCAAATTTAGAGAAAATCTTCTTGTTGCTGACCCTTTTGAGGATTGTATTAATCCCAGGAAGGCTATATTGATCTTTATGGGTCAGATCATTCAATTGTTTGTAGTCAAAAACCATTCGCTCCTTCCCTTTGACTTCTTGGTCGGTTTTTGGATCGATAGAAGTACCTGAGTGTACAATTATGGCTGTAGTTCGATGCCGGCTTGTACTGGGGTGTATAACTCCAATAGCTAATAATGCTTTGATGTGTTTGGTTGACGGCTGGAGTCAATGCTTGAGTGGTCGATCCTCGATGGTTAAATCTGGATTGGTAATGTCAAGGTGACAGAGGATTTTGTTCTTATTCCAATGCTTCAGAGGGTCATCTCCGATATAGCCTTGCTGCTTTAATTCAGTGATAATGGTATGGAATTTTTGGAGAAAACCATCTTCACTTTGAGCGGTGCTTGCATAACTAATCATGTCTTGAATCTGAATATATTCATTTTCTTCCAAATCTAGCTCAGGGATAGCTGCAGCAGAAACATAAGGAGATGTTTCTATTGTTGTCAAATTTTTATAGAAGGTTACTTGATTGCCCTCAATGCGAAGACCTCCTTGCATGGCTCGGATGAAGTTACATCCGATAATCATTTGGATATTTTCCCCTAACTTCATAGGAAAGGAATAAGTATAGGGAATTCTGAATGTATTATACCCAATCGTCATCTTTCCTCCTTTTAATTTCTTTTTAGCTATAGCTTTGGAGGAGATACCATTGAAGTTCACGAGAAAGGAATAAGTATAGGGAATTCTGAATGTATTATACCCAATCGTCATCTTTCCTCCTTTTAATTTCTTTTTAGCTATAGCTTTGGAGGAGATACCATTGAAGTTCACGATAAATGGGTTGTCTTCTAGTGCAGCTGTAGCAATGGAGTCTTGATCTATGACACATGTTGTGGCTCCTGTGTTGAGTATAGCATTGAGCTGAAAGTTGGGCAAATTTTGTATCTCAAAACTAACTTTGAGGTTGTGTAACATATTGTTGGATCGAAGCGGATCGCTAGAGGGGGGTGAATAGCAATAAAAACTTTTCTTTTAAAAACGTTTGATGGACAATTAAACGCAGCGGAAATGTAAATAAAACCTAAATGAGACAAATAATTTTTTACTTGGTTCGTAGCCTTCGGCTCCTACTCCAAGGTCCTAACGGTCCTAGACCGTGTACGGAGGGCAATTCACTAAAACACTCCTCCTCGTTGGAGGTAGGAGTTTTACGATTACAAAAGCCTTCGAAGCAAAAAGATAGAGAGACAAACCCTCTCTTCTATTAAAGTAAAATGCAACGAAAAACCTCGATTGAAAGGAATTGCAATATTGAAAGCAATAACAAATTAAGATTATACCAACAACTAAACAAAAGAAACTTTAAGCTAGGGTTGTTGGCAGCACTTCGTTGTTGTAGAGTCGACGGAGAGTTGCGGCGTAACGGAGGCTTTTTAGCACTTAGAATTGTTGATGAAACCCTAGGTTTGACCCTCCTTTTATAACCTTTGAGCCCCTTTTCGAGAGGAACCCTAGCCAATCAAATTTGAGCACAACTCCCCTTGAAACTTGGTGATAAACCTTGACTCCTCGAGGCTGATCCTTTGACCAAGAATGATCGATGGCCATCACCGATCAGCCGATCGCAAGATCACCGAGTGCTAGCCGTAGTCACCCGACTGATGGACGGTAGTCGAGTCCTTTAGGTTGGCAGTCGACTGATGCTGGCTGCAAGGCAATGTTAGCTTAAAGACAACATTATTTCGACGGTCGTCGACCGTCCGATCTCGACCTAGACCACCTATGAGATGTCTTGGGTCGGATCTACGCTTAAGTCTTTCCCTGTAATGAGGATACGACCTTACTTACACTCGCACACACGAGCTTACCTTGATACTTACGTGTTGCTTTTGCTTCCGGCCTTCCACTCAATTCCTTCGCCCCTCCAAGTCACTTGAGTGTCGCCTGACCACCACGGCTTTCCTCCGGTGTCGCTAGCCTTCACTTCAAATATAGCAATTTTCTCGCACACTGATTCAAATCGTGAGATAACATGAGCTTAACTTTGCATCGTTTGCTATAATCAAAACTCAGGTTCGACTTAGGTGCCTACTGCACCAACAATCTCCCCCTTTTTGATTTATGGCAAACCCACATACAAAGTTAAGTGCATTAAGAAAAGATATGCATGAATGAGCAGAAGTGTTAAGAGCATGAATGAACAGGAGTATAAAAACTCTTTTTCAAGTGCTCCCCCTTGAGGAATCCTCCCCCTTGACCGAGGGTGAGTACTTGAGAAAGAGTTTTAACTCTCCCCCTTGACGTTTGCTACTAAAAAAGAATTAAGTAACCGAAATTACTTAATATCGTCCATAGTATTTAAAATTAGTTTTAAGTTAAGAAATCAAAAAATTGATTTCTTAACCTTGGCCTTTACTTCCATTTTGTTATCAAGTTAACTTAAAGTTTAAGTAAATTACTTTCTGTTAACAAGTTAACTAAAGTTTGTAAGTCTTGGCAAGAAAAAATATTGATCCCTTAACTTTGGCCTTTTTCTCCCCCTTTTTCCATATATTGAAAGAGTAAGTGTGTGTGGAAAAGTTTTGCACAAATAAAGTTTTACTTTTTAAAGTCCAAGCATGTTCCACATTATTTTGAAAATAATATACTGAAAATAAGTTCATCTATAAAATGTTCGACTTATATTTGGCTTGATTGATATGAAAGATCAACCAGTCCTGGTCAGAGTCGGTTAGTATGTATGATTATACTCCGTGGTTCATAGCGATGCACTAGCTCTACATCTGGAACCAGGAGTAGGGTCCTAACATCTCACGCCCATCTACGTGGCTAAGTACACAAACACATTAGTCCTATGTGTTGTGAGATGTACTGGCTCCTTAAATCTATAGGTGCATGATATCTAAGGTATGTCCTATGCTAGTTCCATGAAAATTAAGAAATAGTAGTAAGAAAATATAATTTGCAAGTTCCTATTCTACTACGCACATGCCCAATTTTCGTCTCAAGAGACTAAATTCGGCTTCGGGTAGTGGTTTAGTGAACAGGTCTGCTAGGTTAGACTTCGAGTCAACATATTCGAGGTGTATGGAGCCGTTGGCTACATGTTCTCGAATGAAATGGTGTTTTACCTCTATATGCTTTGTCCTTGAATGACATATAGGGTTCTTAGTTAGATTTATCGAACTTATGTTGTCTACAAAAATTTTAGTTTTGGTGAAGTCCAACCTAAAGTCTCGGAGAGTGTGCTTCATCCAAAGAAGCTGAGTTACACACTCACCCATCGCAACGTATTTCCGCTTGGTGGTAGATAAGGCAACACAATGTTGCTTCCTACGCACTAACTTACTAGACTCGAGCCGAGTAGTTGACAACAACCACTCGTGCTCTTTCTATCGAGTTTACTACCGGCATAATCCGAATCGGAGTAGCCGATTAGTTCGAACTCCGTAGATCTAGGGTACCAAATACCAACGTTAAGTGTACCCTTAAGATATCTAAGGATACGCTTAACTAGGGTTAGGTGAGACTCCTTAGCACAGGTTTGAAACCTGGCGCACATACTTACTGCGAATAGGATGTCGGGTCGGCTCACAGTTAAGTATAGGAGACTTCCTATCGCGCTCCTATAGTACTTTAAGTCAATGGACTTACTTTCTAGGTCTTCTCCTATGTTAACATTAACCGCCATTGGGGTGTTTATTATCTTAGCGTCTTGCATTCCAAATATTTTAATTAACTCCTTAGTGTATTTTTGTTGATATAGGTATATACTATCCTTAGTTTGTTTAATTTGTAGACCTAAAAAGAAACTTAACTCGCCTACCAAGTTCATTTCGAACTCACTTTCCATGAGTGAAATGAACTCGTTTAGTAAGGCTGAGTTAGAGGTCCCAAAAATTATATCGTCTACGTAAATTTGAGCTATGAATATTTCTTAACCTAAGGTTTTTACGAAGAGAGTTGGGTCAACCAAGCCTTGGTTAAACCCTTTTGACTTAAGATGGATTGAAAGTCTCTCGTACCAAGCTCGAGGAGCTTGTTTAAGTCCATAGAGAGCTTTCTTAAGTTTTAGAACATGGTCGGGTTTATCTAGATTTTCGAATCCGGGGGGTTGGCTAACATAAACTTCTTCTTTAATGTATCCATTTAGGAATGCCGACTTAACATCCATTTGAAACAGCTTAAATCCTCGATGTGCGGCATAAGTTAGCAACATTCGAATGGATTCGAGTCTAGCTACTGGGGCATAGGTTTCGTTGTAATCTAAGCGTTCGACTTGATTAAACCCTTTGGCGACTAACCTAGCCTTGTTTCTAACTACTTCACCTTTATCATCAAGCTTATTTCGAAACACCCACCTTGTTCCAATTATCGTTTTGTCTTTAGGTGGTGGTACTAATTCCCACACTTCATTCCTAGTAAATTGAGCTAGCTCTTCTTGCATTGCAATAATCCAATCGTGATCAAGAAGAGCTTGTTCAATTGATTTGGGTTTTATCTTTGAAATTAAGGAAATTTGACTAAGGTTCCTATAGGATGCTCTAGTTCGAACTCCTAGATTAAGATCTCCTATCACTTGATCGATAGGGTGGTTAGTTTGAATCCTAGATTGGGTTGGGTTTGTGTCACCTAATGCTTGATCAATGGGGTGACTTGGTTGAACACTAGTTTGACTCGGATCACTTGTCACTTGGTCGACAAGAGGAGTTGGTTGATGTGGATTAGACTCGATCTCAGGGTCGGAGACGAGTTTGGTATCAGTGGGCTCAACACTTGGGGTCATTAAGGGTTTTGTAAGTTCGGGTACTTCATCAAATACTACATTGATAGTCTCCTCGACTCTAAGGGTGTCGTGGTTATATACTCTATAAGCTCGACTTGTAGTCGAGTATCCTAGAAAGATTCCGGTCGTGGTTTTGGATGTAAATTTCCCTAGGTAATCCTTAGTGTTTAGGATATGTACCTTACACCCAAATACCCTAAAGTACTTGATGTTAGGTATTTTATCGTGATAGATCTCATATGAGGTCTTAAGGTGCCTTTTTACCATAAGGATCCTATTTTGGACATAGCATGCCGTACTCACGGCTTCTGCCCAAAACCTATCGGGTAGGTCGTATTCGTTCAACATGGTCCTAGCGGCTTCTTGTAGAGTTCGGTTTTTCCGCTCCATTAGGCCATTTTGCTGAGGGGTCCTAGGGCAAGAGAAATCATGGTGGTATCCGTTTAGGTTATAGAAGTCGGTGAACCTTTGATTTTCGAATTCACCACCATGATCGCTTCTAAGTCTTTTAACCTTAAGGTCTTTTTGATTCTCGATTAATTTGAATAGATTGATTAATTGATCTAGGGTATCATTTTTATGTTTGATGAACCTAACCTGTAAACTCGAGTAGTCGTCAATTATGACTAAGCAATATTGACTTCTATTGAGTGACTTGGCTCCATGTGAATCGAATAGATCCATATGCAGGAGCTCAAGTACACTTGAGGTTCGTTCTTGGTTAGTTAACTTGTGTTGTGTCCTATGTTGTTTTCCTTGTTGACAAGCATTACAGATTTTATTAACCAAGTTGTTGAGGTTGGGTAAGCCTCTGACTAAGCCACTCTGACTCATCTTGTGGATGAGTCTTGGGTGCGAGTGACCGAGTCGTCGGTGCCACAACCATAATTCCTCTTCCTATGTCATAAGACATTTGGCTGAGGAATTGATTAAGTTAATTGTATAAATGTTATTTGTCCTAGTTCCTTTGAGTATTGTTTTAGCTGTTTTATTTGTTTTAATTACACATTCATTTTCTAAAAATATGACCTTATAGTTATTGTCACATAATTGGCTTACGCTAAGCAGGTTATATTCAAAATTCTCTACAAGTAATACATTTTTAATAACAAAATTCGAGTTAAGCTCGATATCACCTGATCCGATGATTTTGAGCTTGCCGTTATTCCCAAAGGCTACCGATCCTTGTCGTTTGAATCGAAGCTTCGTGAATTTGAGTTGATCCCCGGTCATGTGTCCGGGAGCAGCTATCCAACATCCATTGATCCTACACACAAGGTGGTTGGATTGGATGTTAGATAATTTTTTTTTTAAAAGGAATTGGTTGTAAGTTGTTAAACCTAGGTCATCTCACCTGTGTCTATATGATCAACTATGTTATACTTATGTGGTTTTTGTGAGATGACTTCCAATTAAGTTGATTAAGTGGATTTAGGTTCAAGTAATTTTATGTTAGATTTGGATTTGACCCTAGGCTTGTCAAGTTTACCTTTTCAAGATCATGGCTTCCAGGTCGTGGCGAGGCACAGGGGCCTTCTTTTATCGGATCATCGACCACTTCCTTAGACAAAGCCATGTTCAAGAAAATGATGACTTGACTCACCTAAGATTATTTCCTAGTCTAACTGGTTATTTTTGAAAAGAGGCTCCCCGAGGCTCAATCTTTTCGAAGAATTTTAGTTGGTTATGTTTTTTTGAAAAGAGGCTCCCCGAGGCTCAATCTTTTCGAAGAATTTTAGTTGGTTATGTCCATGTTCTAAGTGAGTTCACAAGTTTTAAAGAACACACTTTCTAAGTTAAAGCATGCAATTTCTAAGTTAAAGCACAAACTTTCTAAGTTAAAACATGCAATTTCTAAGTTAAAGCACAAACATATTTTGTACTGGCTCCCCCTAGACGGTTGAATCGGTTCGGTTTATCCACATAGTGGATTTGGTCCTTGGGAATCCAGTACGGGTTGGATCCTAGAGTTGAAATCAAAAGGTTCTTAGGGACCCATGCTTGGACATGTTTCCTATGTCGACTTACAATCGACATATACGACCTATTAGTCGTGTTTGAGTTAATCCCTAGTCCAAATTACCTTGTTGTACACGGCCCTTTGAGATCCAAGTAGGAGGTCAAGTCCTTTGGATCCCGTGAACCTTTCCAACGCATTCCTAAGATCTTCGACTTGACTTTTCAAGAGTGAGTTCTCAACTTCGAGTTTTTCAACCCGAGTTGAGTCCTTCTCTTGAACTCGACTAGTCGAAGAGGTTAGGAGACCTTGTGTTTGAGGAGTTTGACCTCCTCAACCGTGGTCTCGACCTTGGACTCGGATTTAACTAATTTCCTAGACAAAACCTAACCGTATTTTGTAAAGTATTAAATAAAGTTCGACTTGCTTTAAGGGTATCTTTTGAACCGGATGCGATCCGTGGCTTGACTTGAAGATAGCCGTAGTCCGAGTCATCCTCAAGTTACGACTCAAGTTGAGTTGGTCTCCGTGTCGACTCAATCGATTTCGCCATGAAGACGTGGTCTTCGCCTCTTCGGATGACGCTTCTTCCCATGTCGCGTTGAGGGCCTTCTTGTGCTTAGGTGCTTGGTGGTTGAGCTTGGGGCACTCGGACTTGATATGTCCAAACTCTACACTCATAACACCTAATATTAGAACTTTTAGGCTTACCTTGGTTGGGTCGAGTCGTGGTTCGCTTTCGTCCCTTGGCTATCCTTCGAGCTAGGTTCATTAGTTCGGCAGTCAATTCCGGGTCAACTTCTTCTTTGGACTCGTCTTCCTCCTCGGTTGGTGGTGGCTTGCTTGCGATTTTCTTCTTTGAACCTGCAAACAAGGCTATACCCCTCTCGGGTTCCGAGTTAGACTGCTCATGTAATTCGAAATCGGAAAAGAGTTCATCTAACCTAATTTTAGAAAGATCCTTGGAGACCTTGTAGGCATCGACCATGGATGCCCACAAGGTAGTCCTCGGAAACGAGTTTAGAACATACCTTACAAGGTCGCGGTTTTCGACCTTTTACCCGATTGCGTGTAGGTTGTTGATTATGTCTTGGACACAGGTGTGGAGTTGCGTCGTGGACTCATGTTCCTGCATTTTTAGTGTGTACAATTTATTGAACAACAAATCGCATTTGCAAACCTTAGCTTGATCCGATCCTTCGTGTAACTCAATTAGTTTTGTTCAAAGATCCTTTGCGCTTATGAAGGGGCCGACGCGATTTAGCTCCTCCTTGGATAGGCCGCATTGGAGGATTTGTGTTGCCTTGGCGTCGGCTTCGACTTGTCATTTTGTCGCAATGGTCCATTGATCGTAATCCAAGGAGTCACCCACTTCATTAGTCGGAAGTGTGAAACCTGTTTGGATTATGATCCACATCTCGATTTGGGTTTTGAGAAAGCATTCCATCCGACCCTTCCAATAACGGAAGTCATCTCCGTTGTAAAACGGAGGTCGGACGGTGCTAAAACCCTCGAGATGGGCCATTAGAACAAAAGACACAAGGAGACGAAGATGAAGAAACTAGCAACGACAAAAACACAAAGAAGAGTACCAAGACTCGCGTCTTGGATTAGTAGTGCGGGAGAAAACTTAACAAAGCAAAATAAATAGAAATAAACATAATTAAAAGAACAATAAATCTATAAAAATAGCTAGATTGGTGGTTTCACCAAATCTTAGCAACCCCCGGCTCTGATACCAATTGTTGGATCGAAGCGGATCGCTAGAGGGGGGTGAATAGCGATAAAAACTTTTCTTTTAAAAACGTTCGATGGACAATTAAACGCAGCGGAAATGTAAATAAAACCTAAATGAGACAAATAATTTTTTACTTGGTTCGTAGCCTTCGCCATTACTCCAAGGCCCTAACGGTCCTAGGTACGGAGGGCAATTCACTAAAACACTCCTCCTCGCTTGAGGTAGGAGTTTTACGATTACAAAAGCCTTCAAGCAAAAAGATAGAGAGACAAACCTCTCTTCTATTAAAGTAAAATGCAACGAAAAACCTCGATTGAAAAGAATTGCAATATTGAAAGCAATAACATTATACCAACAACTAAACAAAAGAAACTTTAAGCTAGGGTTGTTGGTAGCACTTCGTTGTAGAGTCGCCGGAGAGTTATGTGTATGGAGGCTTTAGCACTTAGAATTGTTGATGAAACCCTAGGTTTGGCCCTCCTTTTATAACCTTTGAGCCCCTTTTCGAGAGGAACCCTAGCCAATCAAATTTGAGCACAACTCCCTTGAAACTTGGTGATATGATCGGTGATGGCCATCCCGATCATTCTGGCGGCTCGATCAGTGCTAGCCGTAATCACCCGTGATGGATGGCGGTGATCGAGTCCTTTAGTTGGCAATGATCGATCGGTTTGCAAGGCAATGTTAGCTTAAAGAAAACATTATTTCGACGGTCGTCGACCGTCCGATCTCGACCTAGACCACCTATGAGATGTCTTGGGTCGGATCTACACTTAAGTCTTTCCCCGTAACGAGGGTACGACCTTACTTACACTCGCACACACGAGCTTACCTCGATACTTACGTGTTGCTTTTGCTTCCGGCCTTCCACTCAATTCCTTCGGCTCCCTCCGAAGTCACTTGAGTGTCGCCCAACCACGGCGGCTTTCTCCGGGTGTCGCTAGCCTTCAGCTCCAGCTATAGCAATTTTCTGCACACTCGATTCAGCTCGTGAGATAACAACATGAGCTTAACTTTGTATCGTTTGCTATAATCAAAACTCAGGTTCGACTTAGGTGCCTACTGCACCAACACATTTTTCTTCCTCTTCTGGCCTGTCTTGGTTGTTCAGGAAGTGTGCATATTTTGTATTCTTGGAGCAGGACATGGAGATCTTCTTCGGCAGGAAGTATTTCTTTATTTTTTTGCTGCTGCTATAATTGATTTATTTCCTTCCACAAGTCTTCCTTTTCCAAGACGAGTCTATCAAAATCCATATTTTCATGGATTAATTCCTGGTATTTGCCCAATAATTCTTGTTTTTTCCTTCTATAATTGCTGATTTTCTTGGGCTATTTGAATAGCATCAGCCCGAATTTGGTTGCATTCCTTCTTCTCTATTTCTTGTGCATCCAATTGACATTGCAGATGTTTTATCTCTGCTTCACATTGCTTAATATAATTTTGTTGTTCAAAGACCAAATTTGAAGTACTGTACCTTGCGGGTGTTATAGCAACGGGCGTCTTTTTGTTATAATAGTAGAGACTGCACATGCCACATGCAGTCATTTTGCATAAGGGACAATGACATCGATGTCGCCGTTGAGTTGGGTGTTTACATCATTTACAAGCTTTATGCTGACTGTCAATGTCTTCGTTGATTTTCCATATGTGGTGACATTCATGTTGGTGTTGAGATACTTGAACCATATTTCGGTAGCCAGTTTCTGGGCCTATCCACCACGTCTTCCCACATTCTTTGAGCATATAAATGGTTTCATGGGAAAATAGAGGATTCAGGGTGTGTTGGAGATCATCGAGGCCCTCGTCTTACCAAAGGCTAAATATCGCATCACTAGGATCTTCACCATCCTGGACCGAGACAATATCATAATCATCAGGGAGATCATGTTGTTCAAATATAGCGACACGTTTCACATTACGCCGGTCATTAGGGCATTCCCGGGCGAAATGCCCTTCTTCTCCACAGAGAAAACAATGCCATTTTTTGTTTTTGATGAGATGTTTGTGGCGCTCAATTCGAGCATGGGAAGGGTGAGGTTTGTCTTGAAACGTACGGGATTTGCGGACGCCCATTCGTTTATCAGGACGTTTGTAATAGCCGGGAATAGGAATATTACTGCAAAAGGATAGATTTTTCAGAGCTCGTTTGAAGGTAACATCTTTGCATTCATTTTCCAAATATCTGTAGGCAAATAAGATGCGAGGAAAGACACCAACAATATTGCCTTGATATCGTTCTTGAAACGCCTGTTTGATATGACTTCCTAGGTCGCCTGGCATTTTGGCCCATAATTTTTCAGATAATTTAGGAGAGGTGAATAACCGACCTATCTTTGCTGAAATGCGGAGGTAGTCATTGAGAAAGGATAATATATCCTTCAGGTTGTTGCAAGTTAAGCGCTCCAGATCCTTATAGGCTTCATCTTGCATATGTGTAGATCCCAGAAAAGGGTCTTCTAATTTGAAAACCATCTGAATTTGAGACAATATGTTTTGGGTACCTCCAGCGCCATCAGCATTATTGAGGAGAAGTTGATATTCCTCAGGGTAACTCATACGCCATTGTATCCATGCTAATTTTTCAGCTTCACCCAATAGATTTTCGATAAATTCTATTTTTGTCTGTGCATCGGTGAAATTCTGTAAGGAGACCAAGTTTTTTGTGATGGATTCCCATCGCATGAATACTTCATCAAAGTGCCCAAGTTGAGTTGGAATGACAAATATAGCACCAGTTTGGTGAAATGCTGAGGGTAAGTTCCACCATTCATTCTGTTCTTTTCGTCGAAATCGTCCACCATAATATCCTTCAAATGTTGGCCAGGTACTTGGTCCAGCCTCTAGGTTTGTTGCGGGGGGGGGGGGGTAATTTGATGGCCCCATGGTAGTATCAGGGGGTGGTCGGTAGTTGAATACTGTAGAAGAAGAATATATATGTTCCGTTAATTGTGCCAGTTTACGGTAATCCATTTCCCATCTTTCTTCTGGTGCCTCTTCTTCTTCAACTACTGCCAAAAATTCTTCTTCATAATAATCATGGCCGACATATTCATATTCAACATAGTCATCATCATACCGAGTTCCGAAATCTTCTTCAAAATAGCCTTCTTAGTCCACACTTAGGCCCATGGACTGAGGTACAGTGGCCCCTGGGCTTGTATCCTCTGCATGGTCTAATTGTGATAGAAAGTTATTTATCAAAGATTCTACTTCAGTTCATATCTGTAGATGTACTGGATGTCCTTGGTTAGATGATTCAGGTTTTTCTTGGGGCAATAGCTTTTGAAATATGTCTTCAATTGGTTTTGGTACTAAAGAAGTTACAAATTCCTCTACTTCCTGGAACTCCACTTTTGGTACCACACATATTATAATCTGAGCTATCCTTTGACCTTCTTGAAGGACAATTGGTCTTCTTGTATGATTGAACAGGAGTATTTGCACTTCATTATGGTGGCCGATGTCTAGAATTCTTGTACCAAGAATACCAAGATGTAATGCCATACCTGCTTTTGCTGTGATATGGCCACAATACCTTGTAGGTATTGTCATAGCTATTCTTGTAGGTACTAATAATCGGCCATTTGGTTCAATTATGTCTCCGTCAAGTGCAAAGAGGTCATATTCAGCTACTCCTTCGAAGCTTTGTTCAGGAATTTTTGCCTTTTCAGATAGTCTTTTGTACTGGATTTCTATTTCTTCTTGTAGTAATACAGCAATTGTATGTTAGCGCAATTCTTCTTCATCTTTATCATCATACTCTATAGGAGTAGTTAATACTGTGGAATAATTATGAAAACTAACCGATATCCTTCCGTCAATTAGATTGCGGCTACTAACTTCTGACGGTTGCATTGGGATAATCACCTGTGTTGGTCGGATAACCCAATCCATGCCTCGCAATTGTTCTGTTGAATAATGTCTGCCTGGTAGTGCATGAACGCCGTGGCTGGTAAGATAATCAATGACTCCTTGTACTTCATATGCAAAGGCGACATTTGGAGTATTGGAGAGCCGCCAATCATACCCCTTGTAATCAATAAATTAACTTCTCCATTTCGCCATGAATCATATCCAAGAGTTAATATGGATAGTTGAATATTCCTGAAAAAATCACCTATTGTCATCATAATATCAGGAATCACATATATAAGCTGACTGCCTTGTGTTAAGTCGACTTCCATGGTGGCAATAATCGACCTATCATCTTGCCATCTATTTCCCTGAAGAGAATAAGAGCCAGTGTACCTTCCTCATGTCGGTGTAGAATTTGGATACGTACTTGGAGGACACCGAGATGAATGTATCGCTTCTGGATTTGTTGTAATTGATTAAAACTTTCTTCTTGAATAAAGGATCGATCAACTTGATTGGAAGTACATAATATGAGTTCCTCAGATCTGTGCATATAGACTCGATGATGTGCATCATCTTGTCGGGAATGATAAAGCACCTCAGCTGGTGCTATTGCAGCTCGCTCCTGCATAGAAAGTTGCAATTGTACCTGAGGATCAATTTGTTGTTCCAAGGTATTTGCCGCTACAGGTCGTCCGGTAATTAGTCTGCCAACTCGTCTGGCAGCTTGCTGGGCATTGTATATTCTTCATTGTCCTCGCCTATAGTTGCGAATCTGGTCTTCAATCAGGGGGTGGGAACCAGTGTTCTTTCATTTTGTGTGCTGGTCATCATTTTCTTGCCTTATGTTTTTCTTCTGCGAGGATTTTAAGCGGATCCTTGAATACCAAAATTTTGCCTCTTGCCTCTTTTGGGGCTTCTTTGGGTCCAAGCGTTAGGTTTTGTAATTTTGTAAGTAACGCTTCAGGAAGAGTTCCGCTACTGGTTCCCGTTTGTTGACATTCTAAGAGGGTCTTCAAATCACTTCGGATTCCTTTCACTTCTTCAGCTATCTTTGTCAATAATTTAATTTGAAGGTTATTTTGTTTGATTAAGGCACTAGTGGTACTGGCGACTCCTTGAATATCACTTGGTTTTAGAAAGCCAAGTGTTGGGGGATCAATATTTTCAACAGCTTGAATGGCTTCCTTGTAAGATTTTGTTCCTTTGGTTGTGACGTAGTTCATCCGAGCATGAAGCCTTTCAATTTTGCTAGTAACGTTTCCACCTTTTGAAGCTTCTGGTTTAGGTTTGAGGTGAGACGCAGAGCTTCTTCTTCCACAAGCTTTGGTTGTCTTGTAATCTCGGTAATTAGCTCCTTGAGCTCCTGCTTGGTTAAAGGTTTGTTATCAAGAAGTAAGGTGTTTAGATTTTGGAGTGATGACCTTAGTTGGTGGACTTCTTGTTCTAGATTGGCTATTTTCTCTAGGATGGTCTTAAAGTTTTTAAGGTGAACTCTGCTAGATAGACAAACTCGGTCGTAGACTATACTAAGATTATGAGCTAGTTCTTTTGAAGATGGCTTTGGTGTTTCAGCAAGATCAAGATATTCTAGGTTTGAAGTATGTGATTTGGTATACCATTCTTCAATTGCTTCTTCCCATCGATTGGACATTTCAGACTTCGTAAGAGACAATGATTTATCTTGCCAATGGACTTATGGTCTTACGAACTTAGCTGCCTGCCATCCTCGGGAATTTCCTTATCCTTAGGAAGTAGAAATGGCCAATAGTGAAACTAAGAAATTAATAGTGAGATACAAAAGCACAGGGACTTCGCCCCGTGTAATATCCTGACCTGAAGTGAATTACTCAGCCATGAAACTAGCTTTGATACCAAAATGAAGCGTGTTTTGTGTTTTGGTTTCAATACAAGATAGGTATATAAGAACTAGAAAATATACAGACTTATATTGAAAGTAGAACTTACAGGACAGAAGACTAGACTTTTGATTACTCAAGTAAGACTTCAGTGATCGACTGATGCCTTGCAAGAGTTGGACGCAAGGGGTTTTTATAAGGGCGAGGATGAAGAGATAAGAACTGGGTACGCAAGGGGCCCCATCACATTCTTATCTTCTTTCACCAAGATTCCCTTGTGACACAAGGTTGACACAAAGGTGATATTCCCTTGTGACACAAAGTTGATATGGATGACTCCCCGGGGCTCAATCCATAATACCGAGTTTCAAAATCTTCCACAAAGTTCCTAAAGCCCACATGTGCCTCATCCAAAAGGAAGCAACCCAACAAGCTATCCAAGCCCTACAGCAGTACTGAGCAATCCATCACATCAAACTGGGAGAATACAGACGATTGTCAACTAGACGAAATTGGTACGGTGACTGGCTACCAGTAATCTAGCAATAAGATAAACAGCTAGAAGATGCCCTTGCTGTTGGAGAATTGAGGCCGCTAGAGGGGGGGGGGGTGAATAGCATCGTGTTAAGCTTGATGGAAATCGTTTGAGATCGTGTCTACAAGTTTCGTTAGCACAACGGAATATATATATAATAACAATAACGAAACACAATCACAAACACAATAACACAAAGATATAACGTGGTTCGGAACCGCACGGTTCCTACTCCACGGATCGAGCTCTAGCGACGCCAATGCAATCACTAATCAATAAACACCTTCTCGACAACAAGTCGGAGGCGGAGAAACCTCGTACAAATGTTTACAACAATAAACGAAAGAAATACAAGCAAATACAAAGGAAATGTAAAGAACACTTTACAAAACAAGGGTTTGAGCGCTTTGCTTGTTGGTTGCTTGGATGAGGTTGAAGGGCCCTGAAATGCACCTGCAAATCGCCTTCAAATCGTCTCAAGAAAGCTCCCCAAGAACTGATGATGAAATCCTCCACGAGCTCCTCTTTTTAACCTGTATCGGGTTGGATTTCCGCCTATCAGTCGACTGCCATAAGTCACCAGTCGACTGATGCCACTGTTGTCGTGAGACAACGACTCAATCTACGTCGGACAAGTTCCAACGGGACTCTTGGCGATCGATCGAACATTGATTGATCGTACGCGCCGTAGTCGATCGCCATACTACGGAGCGCGCTCTTTCGACATTTCACCGGTGCGATCATTGCAATCGATCGTTGCCGTCGACATCCCGATCGCCAAATGAGCAGTCGACTGCCAGAGCAATTCCATCTCTTAAACGGCAGTAGAACTCAAGTCGACTCATAATAGTCGAACCGGCCATAATGCCAGTCGACTGCCAACCTCAAAAATGAGGTTTTAACCCAAGTATGGTGCCCCCATACTTGCTAGACCACCCTTAGCCTAGACCTAAGCCTTCTAGCCACCTCCATCAGCCTCACGCCTCTCGGATCCCTCCAAGTCATCCATGACTTGTTCATCCATCGCGCTAGCCTCCAGGTGCTTCCCTCGGCTATGTCATGCTAACGGTGTCTACACCGCCAAGGCACATTGGACTTACGCCGCCAAGACTCCGCTTGGACTTTACACCGCCAATATCCATCCCCTTGGACTTCTCAAATGCCAAGACTCAAGCTTGGACTTTCCCTTGCCAACCCATGTTGGACTTTCCATGCCAAGACCCATGCTTGGACTTTTCTTTGTGCCAAGTACTCAAGACTTGGACTTTCCCAAATGCCAAGTGTCCCACTTGGACTTTCCATGCCAAGTACCCATGACTCGGACTTTACCTTGCCAAGACCCATGCTTGGACTTTCCCTTAATCACATGGTCAACCCTAGTCAACCATCAAGATCTCCCTCGAGTCAAACTCGAGTCTAGTCAATTATAACCTGGGTCGATTGCTCCAACAATCTCCCCAACATATTAACCAACATCAATGTCAAACCACTTTGTCAAACATCCTATGTCAAACATCAAAACATCACTCGAGTCAAACTCGAGTATGACCAATCGTGACCTGGGCTGATTGCACCAACAATCTCCCCCTTTTTGATGTTTGACAAAATGAATCTTGAGTTAGGCCCCTAACTCAAATTCCCTTACCAATTTTCCAAATTGGTAATTTAATCTTCTCCCCCTTTTTGACATACATCAAAAAGGTTATCTCTCCAAGGAGGTCAATGTCTCATGTCCCAATTGTTGGTGCAACAATGCTCCAAGCACTTATATGTTTTGATGTTTGGATAATCATCTAAGTTAGGCAATATCTTGTGATCTAATTGCGAATATGTTTTAAGTGACAGGGAAATCCAAGGATGAAGACTTGGTAAAAGAGAAGTCCAAGTATGATCTTGGCAAGGGAAGTCCAAGGGATGGACTTGGCAGCATAAGACCAAGCTTGTAGTCTTGGCAGCGTAAAGTCCAAGTGAACCTTGGCAAAGGAAGTCCAAGTATGATCTTGGCAAAGGAAGTCCAAGGGATGGACTTGGCAGCGTAAGACCAAGCCTGCAGTCTTGGCAGCATAAAGTCCAAGTGAACCTTGGAAAAGGAAGTCCAAAGTAAGGTCTTGGCAGCATAAGTCCAAGCTTGTAGTCTTGGCGGCGTAAAGTCCAAGCATTTGGCAACCCAAGACATGACGAAACCGAAGGAAGCTCTTGGAAGCAAAGCGCAAAGGATGAACAAGTCGCGGACTCGGATGGATCCTGGAGGCGCAAGGCTTAATGAGGAGCTAGAAGGTTGAGTCTAGGTCTAGGGTGTAAAATCAAGTGTGAATTACTCATATTTGATGAGTATCAGTCGATACACGATGTATCGATCGGGTCGGCGTTCACCGTAGTCGGTGAAACCTTGGCCATCGATCGACTACCTTGGTCATGCGGTGATGATGTTGCGATCGATCGATCAAGCGTGATCGTGATCGATCAAGGAGAAAATCGCCACGAATCTGATCTCACTCATCTGCCTTGATCACTCGACTGATCACCTGGCCGTTGGAAAATGCGGCTACGAATCTCCGTGGATCTGCATGGTCAGAAGCCGTTGGCTTCGGCGGCAGTCGACTGATGGCAAGCATCAGTCGACTGATCGAGGCCCAACGGGAAAAACATCCCCTCTTCTATAAAAAGGGGCCTTGGGGAGCTTGGTGAAGCTAGTGCTCTCATTCCTAACTACACCCTCGTGCTCACCAAGTTTTCCCAAGTGTTTTAGCAATTCAAAACCTCCTCTTCTCTAGTTCTTAATCATCCATCATTGTAAAGAAGAGGAGAGTATTGTAAGAAAGGTTTCTCCACATTGGTTCATCCAAAGGAGAATATAGTGAAGCTTGGCTAGGACTAATTCACCTTACGGATTGCCGTGGAGTAGGAGCGTCATCTCCGAACCACGTACATCGGGTGTTAGCGTTTGGTTTCTTATTTCTTATTCATATTCATTTTCGTATTTGTATTGCTTCCGCTAACTTACTTGTAGAAACGAAGAAAGGCTAATCACCCCCCTCTAGCTATTACAAGGGTCCTAACAAGTGGTATCAGAGCTCGGATAGCTTGGAAGATCTCACCATCAACCAAGGCATCAATGACTCTTCAAGAGGGATATAGCACCGCCAAGCCACCGCTCTTCGATGGGAGTCATTTTGCGTATTGGAAAGGTAGGATGAAGTACTATCTTATGAGTAACATTAAAATTTGGCATAGTATTGTAGATGGCTTCGAGGAATCGGTGGATGAACATGGAAACCCTATTCCAAGCAAGGATTGGACAAGGGAGATGAACCGGAAGTTCGAGTCAAATGCAAAGGCCGTACTCACCATTCAATGCGGCATCACAATGGAACAACTCAACAAGGTGGGGCCTTTCGAATCTGCCAAGGAATTATGGGAAAAGCTCATTGAGCTAAATGAAGGATCCAAGGAGTCAAAGAGGGCCAAGAAGGACTTACTAATTGGACAACTTCAAGCCTTCCAAATGAAGATGCATGAAACCGTAAGCCAAATGCATGGAAGGTTCAAGGAGATTGTGAATGGACTCCATATCATAGGTGAGCGAGTTGACAACCGGGACTTGGTAAGGTATATTCTTCAAGCATTTCCTAGAAATTCTTTATGGACTTCTATAGTTGATGTCATTAAGGTAACTAGGGATCTCTCTCAAATTAAAATTGATGAATTATTTTGTGAGTTTGAATTACATGAGCAAACTAACATGTCCTCTAAGGAAAAGGGTTTAGCTTTATTTGTTGAAAAGAAAGAAAAGAAGAAGAAAGAAAGGAAAGAAGTATCGTCATCATCTGAATCGGAGCATGACTCAAGTAGTGATGGAGACTCGTCTAGCGAGATGGCCAATTTTGTCAAGAAGCTATATAGAAAATCAAAGGAGTTCAAGAATAGAGAAGCAAGAAAGGGGTCCCATTCTTCAAGAGGTAAAAATAGTGGTAATTCAAGTTTTAACAATAATGTGATTTGCCATGCTTGCAACAAGAAGGGGCACATAAAGCCGAATTGCCCGGAGCTAAAGAAGAAGGAGGAAAAAGAAAAGAAAAAGAAGGACAAGAAGGAGAAGAAGAAGGAGGCCATGGTGGCTCAAACCACATGGGACACACCAAGTGTTGAGGACTCCTCCTCCGATGATGAGCTTTGCCACATTACACGCCATGTGACACTCATGGCCCTAGGAGATGATTCCGATACATCAAGCCAAAAAGACTCCTCAAGTGATGAATCGTCATCTAGTGACGATGAGGTAATGAACTCTCCCAAAGTTAAGCTTCTTTATCAATCAATTGCTTATCTTAAAGAGGCTCTAGATAAGTCTAGATCTAAGGTTAAGAGCATGAAGGTAGAACTAAAGGCAATTAGGAATGAAAAACCTTCACATATCGATTCTTGCATGCTTAAGGAAGAGAATGACAAACTTAAGGAGGAGGTTGTTGAGCTAAAAGCATGTTTAGAAAAATTTTCAAATGGCTCAAAATGTCTTGATATGATCCTTAGTCGACAAAGAGCCATTTACAACAAGACCGGTTTAGGATATAAGCCAAAAGAAAAAGAAGTTGCTTATATTTCATTGATTAATAGGAAAGCAACCATTAAGGGAAAGGTTAAGAAAGCATGGGTACCTAAGAAGTTTTTACTTAATGTTATCGGTCCAAATGTTTGGGTATCAAAAGCTTGTGTTTTTCATGTGATTTAGGTAGGAGAGCAAGGTATGTGGATTGTGGATAGCGGTTGCTCAACACATATGACCGGGGATGTGAGCAAGTTCTCCACAATTAAGTATGTGAAGAAGGGAGCGGTGTCCTTTAGGAATAGTGGAAAACTCAAGATATTAGGTAGAGGTACAATTGAGGTATCCCCCAAAATTGTCATTCACAAAGTTTTACTAGTTGAAAATATGAAATTTAATTTATTAAGTGTTAGTCAACTTTGTGATGCAAACTATCATGTTTCTTTTGAATACTCTAAATGCATGATTAGACACAAGGAATTAAATGATTGCATGTTAGTTGGATATAGGAAATCAAATATCTATTATGTTGATCTTTCATATGCTTCTAACATTTCTACTAAGTGTCTTATTGCAAAAGAGGAAGAAAGTTGGCTATGACATAGAAGATTGGGGCACATCAACATGAAAAACATAGCTAAGGTAGCCAAGATGGAGTTGGTCAAAGGGCTACCAAAGATCAAGTATGTCAAGAACAAAATGTGTGATGCATGCCAAGAAGGAAAACAAACAAAAGCATCACACAAAGGTAAAACCCTAACTAATACCTCTTTACCATTAGAATTGTTGCATCTTGACTTATTTGATTGTCATAGTACTCCATCTTTAAATGGTAACAAATATTGTTTAGTTATAGTAGATGATTTTTCTAGGTATACTTGGGTCTACTTTATGAAACATAAGGATGATACCTTAGAAATAATCATAGGATTTAGTAAAAGGGTTGAAAATGAAAAGATTCTCAAAATCAACCGGATCCGTAGTGATCATGGTGGTGAATTTGAGAACTCAAAATTTTCACAATTTTGTTTAGAGCAAGAGTACAAGCATGAGTTCTCGTGTCCTAGAACACCCCAACAAAATGGGGTGGTGGAAAGGAGAAATCATGCCCTACAAGAGGTGGCTAGGACTATGCTTAATGCATATTCTCTACCTAGCTACTTGTGGGCGGAAGCGGTTAATACCGCTTGCTATATCCAAAATAGGGTTCAAATCCATAGGTTTTTAGGAAAAACACCATTTGAATTATGGAATGGGACTATTCCCACAATTCATTATTTCAAAGTCTTTGGATGTAAGGTTTATATTTTAAACACCAAAGATAACTTAGGAAAATTTAAATCGAAAGCGAATGAGGGAATCCTAGTTGGATACTCATCTACAAGTAGAGGATATAGAGTCTACAATAAGAGAACCCAAGGGATTGAGGAATCTTCTAATGTTCAATTTGATGAAACCACTAGTACCTACCCTAGAAAGTCCTCCATTGATAAGGATATTAATGACAATAATCAAGACATTACCCAAAAACTTCAAAATTTGACCATTAGGGGTAATGATCAAGGGGAGGAAGAGGAGATTCAAGGATGAAAAGGAGGGTGGAAGATAACCATGATCAATTTGAAACACCTTCTAGAACCCTAAGAATTCATCAAGATCATCCACTTGACCAAGTAGTAGGAGATCTATCTCAAGGAGTAAGAACTAGGTCATTTCATAGACCTCCTACTAGTCAAGTAGCTCTCATTTCACAAATTGAGCCCAAATCGATCAATGATGCATTACATGATCCGGATTGGATTTTGGCAATGCAAGATGAATTGGCTCAATTTGAGAGGAGTCAAGTATGAGAGTTAGTACCTAGACCCAATGATAGCACCATAATTACCACAAGATGGGTTTTTAGGAATAAGCTAGATGACCAAGGAAATATCACTAGAAATAAGGCTAGGTTGGTTGCTAGGGGATTTAATCAAGTTGAGGGGCTTGACTATGATGAGACTTATGCCCCGGTTGCTAGGTTAGAATCTATTAGAATTCTCTTAGGATATGCTTCTTATATGGGATTTAAACTTTACCAAATGGATGTTAAATCGGCATTCTTAAATGGTTTTATTAAGGAGGAAGTATATGTAGAGCAACCACCCGGATTTGAGAACATAGATTATCCAAACCATGTATGTAAGCTTAGGAAAGCATTATATGGGTTAAAACAAGCTCCCCGGGCATGGTATGAAAGATTGTCATCTTTCTTAATTTCTAAGGATTTTAGAAGAGGCCAAGTAGATCAAACTTTGTTTATAAAGTCAACATTAAAGGATATATTCATAGCCCAAGTATATGTTGATGATATCATTTTTGGGTCAACAAATGATGATCTTCTTCAAGACTTTATAAAAAATATGAAAAATGAATTTGAAATGAGTTTAGTTGGAGAGCTTACCTTTTTCCTAGGTTTACAAGTCAAACAAACCAATGAAGGTATTCATATTTATCAAACCAAATATGCAAATGAAATGATCAAGAAATTTGGTTTGGAGAATGCCAAAATTGTAACCACTCCTATGGCCACTAGCACTAGAATAGATAGTGATCATGAAGGTAAATCAATTGCTCTTAAACTTTATAGGAGTATGATTGGTAGCCTACTATACCTAACCGCTAGTAGACCTGATATCTTATTTGCGGTAGGTATGTATGCAAGATACCAATCTTGTGCCAAAGAATCACATTTAGTAGCCGTTAAGAGAATTTTAAGATATATTAAAGGCACTCTAAATGTAGGACTTTGGTATCCCAGGACTAGGTCCTTTGAGTTGCTTGGCTTTACCGATTCCGATTATGCCAGATGCAAATTGGATAGGAAGAGTACTAGTGGTGGATGTCAATTTCTTGGGTCCTCCCTAGTTAGTTGGAGTAGTAGAAAGCAACATTGTACTGCGTTATCAACCACCGAAGCCGAATATGTGGCTATGGGTGGTTGTGTAGCTCAATTACTTTGGATGAGACATACTCTTGTGGACTATGAGCTACACTACTCTAACATTAAGGTTTATTGTGATAATGTGAGTATCATCAACTTGACCAAAAATCCGGTACATCACTCTAGGACCAAGCACATTGAAGTGAAACATCACTTCATAAGAGATCATGTGGCAAGAGGGGACATTGAACTAAATTATGTAGAATCTAAGTCCAACCTTGTCTATATCTTCACCAAAGCTCTTCCCGAAACCGAATTTTCATCATTAAAGAGAGAGCTTGGTATGTGCTTTGTAGAGTAAAATTCTAGGTATGCATGATCCTATATTTATATGTTGGCATTATACCTTGATACATCTCACAAAAGCCTTAAGAAACCTTGATTTTTGTATTGAGACACTTAGAAACATGTGAGATGATAGGGAAGGTGTACTTGACTCATCATGCTTGTTATGATGCATTACTATGAGCCAATGACACACCTAGAGACATAAATACCTTATGGACCAATCATTGGGAAGGCTTGTATTCAAGTAATGGATACATAGCTCTAAGAACATGGTTGAAAATTCCAAATCATATATATTTTAAACTATATTCATTATATTTTGAAAAACAGTTTTCAAGTGGAACACAAAAGTGATACAAAGTGTGCAAAATCTTTAGAACTTTTGTTAGGTTCCAAGTTTGTGTCAATATGGAAATCTAGAGAACATATATTTTTAAAACTATTTTTCCTTAATAAAGTATGATCTCAGAAATGTGTACACAAAAATTTGTGATTTTTTGAGGTTTCTAGAATTTTTAACGCATTTCTGAAGATGGGCTGAAAAGGCTGAAATTTCGATTTCAGGCGTAGCAGTCGACTGGTTCAGAAACCAGTCGACTGATACACTGTATTTTCGGATAAACAGCTCTATGATTTGGTATTTAGTGTATCTTTGATGTCCTAAAATTATAGTATGATAATATTGCGTATACATAAAGTTTTAGGACTGATTAATGCAGTGTTTTAGGGGGAGTTTCATAGATTATATCTTTTTCATCCCCAAAATCATTGTTGGTGCAAAGTTAGGACTTAACTTTTGAATTTTTGATTATGCTTTGCTTCAAATATTATTTACACATTATAAAGCATATATTGGATTAAGGGAGAGCTTAATTTCAATCTCATACCTTAGTCCAAGATCCAACACATTATTTCTTTCATGTTTGAATCATTCTCTTTTTGATGTATGTCAAAGGGGGAGAAGGAGTGTTTAAGTTATAATTCATATTGAAAATATGATTATGTGTGTATCTTTAAAGACCTAACTTAAATGATTGCCAAACATAAAAAAGGGAGAGATTATTGGTGCAACAATGCTCCAAGCATTTATATGTTTTGATGTTTGGATAATCATCTAAGTTAGGCAATATCTTGTGATCTAATTGCGAATATGTTTTAAGTGACAGGGAAATCCAAGGATGAAGACTTGGTAAAAGAGAAGTCCAAGTATAATCTTGGCAAGGGAAGTCCAAGGGATGAACTTGGCAGCATAAGATCAAGCTTGTAGTCTTGGCAGCGTAAAGTCCAAGTGAACCTTGGCAAAGGAAGTCCAAGTATGATCTTGGCAAAGGAAGTCCAAGGGATGGACTTGGCAGCGTAAGACCAAGCCTGCAGTCTTGGCAGCATAAAGTCCAAGTGAACCTTGGAAAAGGAAGTCCAAAGTAAGGTCTTGGCAGCATAAGTCCAAGCTTGTAGTCTTGGCGGCGTAAAGTCCAAGCATTTGGCAACCCAAGACATGACGAAACCGAAGGAATCTCTTGGAAGCAAAGCGCAAAGGATGAACAAGTCGCGGACTCGGATGGATCCTGGAGGCGCAAGGCTTAATGAGGAGCTAGAAGGTTGAGTCTAGGTCTAGGGTGTAAAATCAAGTGTGAATTACTCATATTTGATGAGTATCAGTCGACTGATACGATGTATCGATCGGCCAGTCAGCTCGATCGAGTCGGTGAAACCTCGGCCATCGATCAAGCCTTAGTCGAGCGATCGGTGATGTTGCGATCGATCGACTTCTCGAGGCGACGATCGTGATCAAGGAGAAAATCGCCACGAATCTGATCTCACTCATTGCTTCCTTGATCACTCGGTGATCACTTGGCGTTGGAAAATCACGGCTGAATCTCCGTGGATCTGCATGGTCGAGCCGCGTTGGCGCGTGATCGATGGCAAGCATCAGTCGACTGATCGAGGCCCAACGGGAAAAACAACCCCTCTTCCCAAGTGCTCACCAAGTTTTCCCAAGTGTTTTAGCAATTCAAAACCTCCTCTTCTCTAGTTCTTAATCATCCATCATTGTAAAGAAGAGGAGAGCATTGTAAGAAAGGTTTCTCCACCTTGGTTCATCCAAAGGAGAATATAGTGAAGCTTGGCTAGGACTAATCCACCTTACGGATTGCCGTGGAGTAGGAGCGTCATCTCCGAACCACGTACATTGGGTGTTAGCGTTTGGTTTCTTATTTCTTATTCGTATTCGTTTTCGTATTTGTATTGCTTCCGCTAACTTACTTGTAGAAACGAAGAAAGGCTAATCACCCCCCTCTAGCCATTACAAGGGTCCTAACACCAATGAGATCTTACAATCTCCCCCTTGATCCAAAAATACCTAGGATGCCTACCATCTTCCTAGTGATAAGTCCCATATCACTCAAGAGAGGCAATCCTATACTCTCTCCCAATTTCCAAATTGGGTTTCTCAAAATCCCATCAATTTTCCCAATTGATGATATTCTCCCAATAACTTCTCCCCCTTCAAGAAGAGAAACACATCCATCATCCCAAGATGGATAACTCCCCCTAAAGGCTTGCTCCCCCTTGACCATTGCACCAACAATGTCCTTGGGAAGTTTCTAAGCCAATACGAATGCTAAACCATCAAAATTAAGGTTCTAAGTTCAACATAGAACTTTCACTCACCCTAAATTTGATACTTTGACCTAACACCTCTCCTAATCCATAGGGCAGTCCAATGGATTTTCACCCTTTATAATGCTTCCCAAAGCATATCCTAGGGTTATGAGTGATTAGGAAACTTTACCATAGCTGAAAATGGGCTAAACAAACCTTGTTAACCCAAAATCAGACCTGACAGTCGACTCTATCGTAACGTCATTGCCACTCTCATCGATCATTGCCACAAAGAGCGGTCGTGATAAACTGAAATTTCCGAATTTCAACTATCAGAATCGAGTTTTGAAAAGTCATAAGTAATTCTATGTATTTTGAAAAATCACGAAACTTGATACGTATATTACTTATAGTCAATACAATGGGTGAAAAATATTTGAAAATTATTTTACCCATAAAATAGTGAGTTTGATACAAAACTCAAAACCATTGAAATTTTTAATGTTTTGTCCCTATTTTGTATCAACTCTATCAATGGTGATTGCTATCAAAAGATAGACTTCACCAAGGTTTTTCAAAATGATTTTAAAATGTTTTCAAAACCTTATTTTGGATCATATTCCTTGGGCTATATGTACATGACTTGTACACATGCTCTCCCAATGATCCACAATTGAAATTAGATGAGTTTTAGTTCATCTAGATGCAAAAACTATGCACCTTGAACTTAACTCATATCCTAGCATCTCACATGTATCTAGGGTGTATAAATACACATACATGTCAATTGGATGTGAGATGTGGGTTTTGGTTCATTTAAACTAGGGTTTCATGCATCTTCTAAGGCAACCCTACTTGATTCCCTTATGAATGAGACTCCAAGTCATGCCATAGTCCTTAAATCAATTTCAATCGAAATTTTCTTAAATGCATGAATGATTATGGCATTAATGATGATATAAATAAGCATATGCTCATAATCATGATGTCATGGCATAAGATGAAATCTAAAAACACATGACATTTAAAACCTTAATCCTAAAACATGAACATGACATATAAAATGATTAAAAGTAAGCATGATGTCATGGCATGTTATATGACAAACAAAGCATGACATATAAAATATATATAGGTATAATAATACCAAAATTTTAATATTAATTGCCATTTGTTGGGATTAATCATATTTTGTCATATTAACCTAATCTCCCTAGTGTGCCAAAAATCCAAAATGGCACACTAACCTCTAAACCTAAATTGTGTCAATTTAATTGATTTTTCTTAATTTCAAAAGTGCATTGGCACATCCTAAAATCTTTTAGGATATTAATTCAAATCTATTTCCAAGGTAACCATAACCTTGAAAATGACCTAAAATGCCACCTTTGCCATGGTTGAGTTAACTACCCATCCAATCAAGGTTGGCACACCCTAAACCCATCTTAGCGTGAATCAATCATGCTCTTAGGAACCCAAAATCGATTTGAGCTCCTAGGATTAATTAGGTATTCCTTAGGGATAACCTCCCTAGATACCTTCCTAATGACCCTTCTAGGCTTATTAGCCTTGGTCACTTGGGTCTTGCCTAGGTTGACTCTAGGGGTAACTCCCCTTGCAACCTTCTTGGTGGCCACCCTAGGTTTCCTAGAAATCCTAGCCACTAGGCACAACCTTTGGTCAACCTTAGGGATGACTTCCCTATTGACCTTGGTCTTCCTAGACCTAGTTTGTGTCTCAAAATCAAATGGAACACTATGGTAAGCTACCTTTGGCTTAGGTTTGTGACCCAAACATTGCTTGCCCTTGGTTGACTTTTGACTCTTAGGTCCTTGGTGTTGACTTTGACTTTTGGACCTTTGACTTTGACCATTAGACCCTTTAAATTGGTTTTGTATATTCTTAAGGGTCTTTTCTAGTTTCTCAAGCCTTGACCTCAAGGCTTGGTTTTCTAATTCCAATTGCCCAATTGATTTTTGATTAAATTCTTGGGCATGGGACTTTCTAGGCATATGCCTAGTCCATTTAGGGTTTAGACCTAGATGTTCTTGTACCTTCCTAATTGTCTCCCTAGGTAGGATTGGTCTTGAGTTATTTGACCTAGGTTTATCCTTAGATAAATTATTTTTAGGAACATTAGTCCCAAATTTCTCCTTACTTTTGAAGTTAACACTTTTAGCTCCTAAACAAATATATTTATCTCTAGCATGCTTTTCATGGTGAATTGCAAGAGAATTAAAATTTCTAGCAAGCTTTTGACTTTTAAATTTAGAAGGTGCATTATTTAAATATACCTTAGGGTTAGCTATAGAAGCTCCCCCTACTTGTAATGCTCCTCCTTGCCCCTTCTTCTTCCCCCTAGGGCATTGACTCCGATAATGCCCCTTTGAATTGCACTTGAAGCATATGATGTGCTCCTTGCTCTTTTGACTTGGGGCACCGGCATCCTTGACTTTTGGTGCCGATGGAGCTTTTCTTACTCTCTTTGGGCATTTGCTCTTGTAATGCCCACTTTCCCTACACTCAAAGCAAATTATATAATTTTTATTTAAACCTAAATTGCTTGAGTTACCTAGTTCGGTGATAGGTGTTGGAATTGAAACTTCTTCATCTTGACCAGAGGTTGAGGCATCTTCTTTATTTTGTTCCGGCTCCGGTGTAGATGGTCTCTCCCCCTCAATCATAGAAGTGGATGCTTCTTCCACCTCTTCTACTTCCTTCTCCGATCCGAAAGTGGATGCTTCTTCCACTTCTTCCGATCCGGATGTTGATTCCCTATCAACCTCCGAATCCTCAAGCTCTTGGGATGACGGTGTACTTTCTTGAGCTTGAGAGGGTGAGCACTCTTCTTCTTCTTCTTCTTCTTGGACCGATGATGAGTTTTCATGGAGCTTTGCCACTTGGCTCCATAACTCTTTAGTATCTACATAATTACCTAACATACACAAGATATTGTTAGGCATTAAATCAATTAAAATTTTTATCACCTTATCATTTTTCTCGGATGCTTGAACTTGCTCTTCGGTCCATCTCTTCTTTTTGAGGAATCCACCTCTTGGTCCTCTTGGATATTCAAATCCATCCATCAAAATGGACCATTCTTCAAAGTCTCTCATCATAATAAAATCCTCAATTTTTCCCTTCCAAGAATTGAATCCTTCTCGTCCGTATAGGGTGTAGGGCACCGGTGTGTTGATGTCCCAACCTAATTGATCTTGGACTTCCATCTTTTACCCTCTAGCGTCTTGCTCCCGGTTGTTAATCCGTTGAAGAGCAACCTTGCTCTGATACCACTTGTTGGAGAATTGAGGCCGCTAGAGGGGGGGGTGAATAGCGTCGTGTTAAGCTTGATGGAAATAGTTCGAGATCGTGTCTACAAGTTTCGTTAGCACATCAGAATATATATATAATAACAATAACGAAACACAATCACAAACACAATAACACAAAGATATAATGTGGTTCGGAACCACATGGTTCCTACTCCACGGATCGAGCTCTAACGAGCTCTAGCGACGCCAATGCAATCACTAATCAATAAACTCCTTCTCGACAACAAGTCGGAGGCAGAAAAACCTCGTACAAACGTTTACAACAATAAACGAAAGAAATACAAGCAAATACAAAGGAAATGTAAAGAACATATTACAAAACTAGGGTTTGAGCGCTTTGCTTGTTGGTTGCTTGGATGAGGTTGAAGGGCCCTGAAATGCACATGCAAATTGCCTTCAAATCGCCTCAAGAAAGCTCCCCAAGAACTGATGATGAAATCTTCCACGAGCTCCTCTTTTTAACCTGCATCGGGCTGGATTTCCGCTTATCAGTCGACTGTCATAAGTCATCAGTTGACTGATGCCAATGTTGTCGTGAGACAACGGCTCAATCCACGTCGGACAAGTTCCAATGGGACTCTTGGCGATCATTGCCGCGCCGTAGTCGCCGATCGGTTCTGAGCGATACATGCTCGACACTCGGTGGCGGTCATTGCCGTCCTTGTGATCATTGCCGTCGACATCGATGGCCGCTCGATGAAGCGATCGGCTGCAATTCCATCTCTTAAACGACAGTCGAACTCAAGTCGACTCACGACAGTCGAACTGGCCATAATGCCAGTCGACTGCCAACCTCAAAAATGAGGTTTTAACCCAAGTATGGTGCCTCCATACTTGCTAGACCACCCTTAGCCTAGACCTAAGCCTTCTAGCCACCTCCATCAGCCTCACGCCTCTCGGATCCCTCCAAGTCATCCATGACTTGTTCATCCATCGCGCTAGCCTCCAGGTGCTTCCCTCGGCTATGTCATGCTAACGGTGTTTACACCGCCAAGGCACATTGGACTTACGCCGCCAAGACTCCGCTTGGACTTTACGCCGCTAATATCCATCCCCTTGGACTTCTCAAATGCCAAGACTCAAGCTTGGACTTTCCCTTGCCAACCCATGTTGGACTTTCCATGCCAAGACCCATGCTTGGACTTTTCTTTGTGCCAAGTACTCAAGACTTGGACTTTCCCAAATGCCAAGTGTCTCAATTGGACTTTCCATGCCAAGTACCAATGACTCGGACTTTACCTTGCCAAGACCCATGCTTGGACTTTCCCTTAATCACATGGTCAACCCTAGTCAACCATCAAGATCTCCCTCGAGTCAAACTCGAGTCTAGTCAATTATAACCTTGGTCGATTGCTCCAATAATCTCCCCAACATATTAACCGACATCAATGTCAAACCACTTTGTCAAACATCCTATGTCAAACATCAAAACATCACTCGAGTCAAACTCGAGTATGGTCAATCGTGACCTGGGCCGATTGCACCAACACTTGCTTTGGTGATGGACACCGCCCACAGGGCCATAAGTTTTGTCTTTTAATACCAAACCACCTTTCTGTCTTATCCTTCTAGTCCACATTATTGTACTATAGGACCAACTTTATGTATTATTGCCTAGGACTAGCTTGCATTATTGTACTATAGCCTATAGGACCAGCTGTGTGTATTATGGATTGAGCCCCGGGGAGCCATCCATATCACATTTGTGTCACAAGGGAATATCACTTTTGTGTCGCAAGGGAACTTTGTGTTACAAGGGAATATCACCTTTGTGTCAACTTTGTGTCACAAGGGAATCTTGGTGAAAGAAGATAAGAATGCGATGGGGCCCCTTGCGTACTCGGTTCTTATCTCTTCATCCTCGCCGTTATAAAAACCCCTTGCGTCCAACTCTTGCAAGGCATCAGTCGATCACTGAAGTCTTACTTGAGTAATCAAAAGTCTAGTCTTCTGTCCTGTAAGTTCTACTTTCAATATAAGTCTGTATATTTTCTAGTTCTTGTATACCTATCTTGTATTGAAACCAAAACACAAAACATGTAGCCTGTAAATACTGTAAACACCCAACTCAACGGTGACATCGACGTCATTGTCCCTTATGCAAAATGACTGCATGTGCCATGTGCAGTCTCTACTATTATAACAAAAAGATGCCCGTCGCTATAACACCCGCAAGGTACGATACTTCAAATTTGGTCTTTGAACAACAAAATTATATTAAGCAATGTGAAGCAGAGATAAAACGTCTGCAATGTCAATTGGATGCACAAGAAATAGAGAAGAAGGAATGCAACCAAATTCGGGCTGATGCTATTCATATAACCCAAGAAAATCAGCAATTACAGAAGGAAAAACAAGAATTATTGGGCAAATACCAGGAATTAATCCATGAAAATATGGAGTTTGATAGATTCGTCTTGGAAAAGGAAGACTTACGGAAGGAAATAAATCAATTACAGCAGCAACAAAAAAATAAAGAAATACTTCCTGCCGAAGAAGATCTCCATGTCCTGCTCCAAGAATACAAAATATGCACACTTCCTGAACAACCAAGACAGACCAGAAAAGGAAGAAACATGCTATCTTTCCCTCGAGGCATTCAATGCAAATCTGAAAGTTAACCGAGAATTAGGCATGTTTATCGGTTCCTCGATTCCAGTTCTGATTTGATTCTAATTTTCGGATTTGTCGACGTTGAAATCGGTTCAAAATCGATTTTGAACTGGTTATGATTCTAAAGTTTTAATTTTGAAATCAATTCAATCCGGATCGGTTTTGAACCGATTTCGAAACGATTTTGGACCGATTCCGAAATAGTTCTGGACTATCTTCCACGAATTTGAGATTCCAAATTCATCTATCGCGTCGATGATCCTATTTTTTTTTCTATCGCAAAATAATCTTGTAGACATGTTAGCATGCTAAAAATTTTCACCTTTAAATTAGTAATCGGAATCAGATCCAAATCGAAATTAGAACCGGTTCTGAACTGGTTTCGAAACAATTTCGAAATCGATTGGAATCAAATCGAACTGGAACTGGAACGATTACGGTTTGATTCCAAAATCGATTCATTTGAATTAGTTCCAATTCCGAATTTAACGGATTGATTCCGACTCGATTCTGGATCGAATCGGTCCGTTAAGCATGCCTATCGAGAATCAATAATTCATGTTTTTAAAATGTGTCTCAAATATTTATGTCACAATATTGATTAATTATCATTAGTTACGTTGTGTTTAATGTCAAAATTACAAGCGCATATACTTTGCCATTTAATCTGATTGGAGTCGCTAAATTGACAGTTCCAATCTTTTGCAGAGTTGCAGTAGTGCAGAGTTGTCATTTGATCCAACTAAAAATAATTTTTTTTTGTCAGTTATTTTTGCATAGATTTAAACATACTATTTATTATGAAATTATTACTTTATGTGTTTATTATCTAGTCAAGACCGATTATTTTATATATATTTAAACACAATAATTATTGTGCATTTATTATCTTATATATTTATAATCTAGTCAAAATTATCTTCCTTTGTCTAATTATTTTACATAGATAAATTCGAATACTTTTTCTTTACCAATATCTATATATTTCAAATAAATAAATTTATATAATAGAAGTTACTTCGATGATATATTATTCTTTAATTTATTTTAAAATATTGGGTATTAAATAAAAGTCAAACAAAGGAATTCAACCTCGACTAATGCTAGTCAACACCCAATTAACATCGATCAACATAAGTCAAGAGTAGTTAATATTGATCAATAATTAGTCAAACATGGGTTAAATATAAGTTAATAGTGGCCCCTCGGTATAATGCGATGGTTAAAATGTTCAGAGTTCGATTCCTTTTTAGAATAAATCTGGAATGTCTGGGGTGAGTAGCCATATCTGTTTTTGAATTTTTAATGGAGCGCTGACTAATTTATACGAGATATATTCTATCGATTATTAAGATAAATTAAAAAGTGTTCATGTAAAAAACTTCAACAGTTACAATAACATTTTTGATTTGTTATTTTATTCGAAAGAAAATTTTATAAATATATTATGATTAAGAATCGAATAGTGAATATCTGAGAGTCAAACTGTAACATCCTATCATTACACCGTAAAAATAAATTTGAATTACTTCATTCACTACTATTGATCGTGGAATCATTATTCCATATGAACAGGCAGATAATATGAATGTGCAGACAATATCCATATTTGAACAAATTAAGAGAATTGCAATTAATTAATATCTGAATTCAAGAATTTATCAATTCTAACTATAGTTTTCTCGTGAGAAAACAATAATATATATATATATATATATATATCATACACAAATTTAAATAATTAATGAAAAAAATTTCATATTTTGGAATCAGAGATTGTATTTTAGACAAAACCGGCGTAGCATTGGAAGAATGATTTACAGGAGACAATATAAAGTTTTGGTTGCAGCATATTCATTTTTCAGACATGCAACATGGACAAAACAAAGCATAGTCTAAGACTGTATGGAATTAAGTCATCATATCTATTATCAAAATATCAATTCACACTATGGCCAGGGTCAGGGCTGTATCTGATGTAAGATCAAAGTGACCGTATCTGATGGATCAAAGTGACGATTATTTTAGGTCAATTCATTAATATATTATTTTAAAATTCGATTCGGACTCCTAAAATTTTAGGTACGACTCTGACTGACTAGGACTTATTGCAAATGAACGATTGCATCCCAAAGACATATTGACTTATGGAGCTTGTAAAATTTGCCCTCTATGTCAGTAGGTGGAAGAATCCCTAGATTGTATCTACTTTGGCTGTTCGATAAATAAAATATTATCAGATCGAGTTAAATCTTAATTGATATAAAAAAGTGATTTATTCATCCCAAACATTTTTATTAGTTGATCCTACAATCAATATGAAGGAGATAAATTATTGTAAATATTTATCTTATTAGTGCTTGGACGTAGTGGAGGGCCAACATCCCACACTTGTTAAGGATTGACCTTTGTCCGATCGAGTGAACACTATATCTTAATCTTTGAATTCTAAAGGATTGAACGATGAATAATGTAGATGCTCATAAATAAATTATGTAGGATAATATTCTTATATATATATACAACTCAACCATAAACATCCGCTAGTACTTCTATTATCCATCATCCGATCTCCTAGAGTTCAAGAAATAAAATATAGTGCTCACCTGATCGGACAATGAATAATAGAGATGTTCACAGATCAATTGTGTAGAAGATCATTCCTCTTTATATATATTCAATTTATTCATGATATTATATTGTTCATCGAAATTCAATTGTGATTTTTGAATTTATTACGATGATCAATATAAAATTTTTTAGAATCGAGTCTATCATTTTCAAAATTAATCGGATTCAAGAGTTGAATGCTTAAATTATAAAAAAAAAAAAAATTGAAATGCAAGCTACTCGTGCTACTAGGAGAATCAACTAGTAAATTATTGAGAGGACTTAGAGAATTTTAGTATTCGCAGGTTAAGGGATGGAAATTCATTTTACTAGATTTTAGGCGGATGAGAAAATAAGGAGAAATGGATAGGATTTAGAATCCGTTTGTGGATTATTTTTTAGACTACGTAAACAAGGAAAAATATCTTGACTCTTGTACAATTTATCCTTTTCCTCATCCATCTTTTAGAGTAAAAAGTCGCAATGCTTTGTTTCGCTCAAGGAGTGAAAGGAGGGAATGAAAAAAAGAGAGGAAAGAATGAGAAAATAAAAGAGAAAAAAAAACAGATGAAAATAAAAAACTAAGGAAAGAATGAGAATGTGAATAAAGCAAAAAATGTAAATAGTATTAGAAAAATATGAAGGAAAAGTGACGGAATGTAGAATGTATAAAAGAGACTTCATTATGTAAGAAATTTTAGTTTCACATTCGAAGTTTTAAGATTTAATAGTTGATTTATATTATTTCATAAATATATATGTTGTAAACAAATGCACGAGTAGAGACTTTTCCTCCCGTGTGGGTGAGGGTGCAAATCTAGAGATCCGAATTGCACTGAATCAAATTGACTCATGTACGAGTATGACTTGCGCTCGTCGAATGTCGAACCGATCAAAATAAAATTTGTCTAAGCGAATGAACCAACATTTTGCCATCCCAATAATTTTTGCTCAATTATAACGGATGTATTAATGTAATAAATGAGAATCCATTTTATCGTTCGAAACAATAGAAGTTTCACTGCGGCGAATAAAAGTGATTTAATGACTTTTATTCGGCCAACCACGGGGACACTCCTATAAAAGGAGCCAAGGTCTTGAGAAACATCGATCAACCTATGCCCCTTTCCTTTTCTTTGTCAAGTACTTCTTTTTCACTCGATAGAATCCAATGATAGCACTTGGGTACCTCTCGGTTCACCACAACCATTAGTGCTTGGTGGAGATCATGGTGCTGTTGTATCCTAGAAAATGGACAACCAACGAAAATCTCAAAGCACCGCGGAGGGGGGCCAAATCTATTTTAAGGAATCTGCATTTAATGCATATCTCGATTCCTCAGTTTCTAAGCACTTGGGCTTGGCTACTCGACACTCGACTACTTGACACTCTGACTCATCAACTCAGCTTGACCTAACTTTCAAGTTCGATAGCTTGAGATTATCAGCTCAAGTCTCTCAACATATAAGTCTAATTTGAGTTGTATTTTCAAATTAGGATTTCCTTCCTTGCCACTAGACTACAAGGTCTAATAGTCTTAAAATAGATTCAATTTTGTTGAGATGACCATGAAAGAAGTTGAGGTGCAACAGACTTAATGCCACAAAAAGCTAACCTAGTGAATCTTTAGAACATATCTATTTGCTTTGATTGAAAATGCCACTTGATAATTTTAGTTAGCATGCTAAGTATGAAACAATACTTTTAAAATTTCATGGCACTAAGGTTTGCTTGAGGACAAACAAAGATTTAAGTTTAGGGAAATTGATGTGTGCAAAACATATAAGATTTTATGAGTAGTTTTAGTACACATCTCATTTGCATTTTATACCGTTTTATGCACATTATCTTTGTTTTGCATTCATTTCCTATTTTCTAGTTCGGAGATATGCTCTTGCTGTTTTATGTGTAGGACGACGTTTTGGGAGATAAAATGACACATAACTGGAGCCAAAGGAAGACAAGCATGCTTTGGCCATGTTCCCTAAAAAACACGGGCATGCTCGGGACCAAAAGACGACATTCACATGACGATTCAGAGGAAGATACGGCCGATCGTGTGAATCTCACACGACCGTGCCTAACCCTGAAGCCAGATTCAGGGCAGGATTCCAGTGAGCCACATGGCCGACCGTGTGGAATCCACACGGCTGTGTGGCGTTAGCCCGATTTGATGCAGACTAGGATTTCGTGGGGATTTAAGGAAAGCTGACTTCTCTTCTATAAATAGGAAGGTATGCCCAAACCCTGGGGGGGCGCGACAGCTGGGACGATAAGAAGGTGCCCTAAGAACCACCGGAGACTCACAACGGGGAGGAAGGAATCAGCTTGAAGATTCAAATTAACGCTCTGGCACCATGGAGAAGGGCCAAGACACAACATCGGATAGAACAGAAAGTATTGTCTTTATCTTTCATTCTATTTGCATTGTAATGATTTACCTTGAGATGTCTTGTGTTTATTCTCATTCATTTATGGAGTATATACTTCGATTCTAGGATTAGAGAGTAGCTTGTGTATGTGGACATGCTAGTTCAAATAGTTATTCATCTCCTTTGAATCTATTTGCAATTATGGTGTTTAGATCAATGAGAATTATGTCTTGATTCTATTTCTACTGGACATAGCCGTTACAAGAGTGGAAAGCCTTTGTATCAATAATCTAGGAGAATCAAGGAGGAACCTTGTGGTCATCCTCCCTTCCATAACTGTAGAAAGTAGAATATGATAGAGTAGGATAATGCCCATCTCTTCATAGGGATAACTAGGACATCCTCGTACCTCAATAACCTATCTTAGCAGAAGGCCAAAGTAGGAAACATCAACTCTAGAAGGGTTGAGGGACCCTAGTGACAGGGGGCTCCCAACGGTATCAACCCCCTGAGCTCTGACGATTCGAAAGGGAAACTTAGTTAGGAATAAGTAGTTCCCGGTAGAAGAAAAAGTTCATCGGGCAAATACATGATGATCCTCCCACAAGATCATAACTAGAGATCCTAAAAGTATTAAATTGATAGCATGTTCAAAACACACAAGTGAAATCGAAGTCCTAGAATCCTTTAAGGGAACTTTAAATCTACCTCCGCTTTCTCCACGTGACACTGTAATTGAGTTAGGATTACCGTCGACCTCGCAAACCTTACTCTTAGGAGATTTACTCCGAACAACGACATGCACTGGACAAATGATATTTGAATCTCAGTCTCTGTGGGATCGATACTTAAATTATAACTTGACGATAACTGTGCACTTGCGGGCATTGAGCGCGAGCACGCGCATCGAATCCTTGG
The DNA here is from genome assembly GCA_025175895.1 of Wurfbainia villosa. Classification (NCBI taxonomy): domain Eukaryota; kingdom Viridiplantae; phylum Streptophyta; class Magnoliopsida; order Zingiberales; family Zingiberaceae; genus Wurfbainia; species Wurfbainia villosa. The sequence continues at coordinate 8,539,444 of CM046005.1, forward strand.
AGATCTTCGTCGAAGATTTGAGGTCGTGCTCGCGTGCATCAATTTTTTGGTGCCGTTGTCGAGGATTGTAGATTTGATATCGGATCGAAAGTGGTTAGTTTGAATCAGACCTAGATTAGATTTACTTTCTAGTTTACTTCGTTTCAGTTTATTTAGTCTTGGTTTTCATTAATTATATTTTGTTTAGACTAATTAGGCATATTTGATTTAGCATTAGTTTAGTTTTTTTTAGGATAGTTGATCTCCTTTTTAGTAAGTAGCTCTGTCATGTTAGTACAACACACTCTACCATTGAAAGATTACACAACACTTAGTCGCAAGGTGTGGAACTCCAACTTAGTCATTCCACAAATCAAAGTTGCAAGCTGGGAGATAAACCCTGCACTAATTACCCTCATCGAAAAGAAGTAGTTAGGAGGAATTATGATTGAGGAACCTTATCAGCACTTTGAGGAGTTCCTGGCGTACTATGGCACGATGCAGTTTGAAGGGGTACCAACAGATGCAATTAGGCTCATTATTTTCCCATTTTCTTTGAAAGGGGAGCCTAGACGATGGATACGTACCTTACCAGAGAGGAGTATAACCATGTGGGAGTAGTTGGAACATGTGTTTGTGTGTAAATATTTCTCGTCCAAAAAAATAGTCTACTTAAGGGATAAAATCCTTTCATTCGAGCAAAACCACAGAGAGGTCTTGGCCAAGGCATGGAGGAGATTCCAGGGGCTGATACTTCAATGTCCACACCACGGATTATAGGACTGGTTGCTTAAGCACACCTTTTATGGTGGAATTTCCAGCTCAGCTAAAGAACTCCTGGACACGACCACAGGAGGGGTATTGATGAAAAAGAGCATGGACGAAGTTTATTGCATTATAGAAATAGTGGTATGAACTCTTCAAATGTGGTCAGACAGTGAACAAGAGTTTCAAGAGTCTTTTTCCCAAAAGGAGGTAGATGGGTTAGGGGTAGCCTGCCTAGCACAAGACGGAAGCGAAGAGCAAAAGTATTGTGGGTAGGAAGTTTCACATTACTTGGGGCTCGAAAAAGGAGAGGACCAGGAGCTAATGGTAAAAGAAAAACACCGTAGCCCCAAAATGAAACCCCTCCCACCAAACCTTAGATATGAATTTCTAGGACCAGCATCGACTTATTCAGTAATCATAAATGCCAGATTAGGAGAAGTCGAGGCAGGGAGGTTACTGAAGGTACTGAAGACGTATAGAAAGGTATTGGGTTATACCATCGATGACATTAAGGGAATAAACCCCTCCCTCTGCATGCATAGGATAGTACTTGAGGACGGGTATAAATCAACTGTGGAGCATCAAAGGTGACTTAACCCTAACCTGCAGGAGGTTGTGAAGAAAGAAGTGCTCAAGCTATTGGATGAAGAAATAATTTATCCTATTTCAGATAGTGAATGAGTTAGTCCGGTACACGTAATCCCAAAGAAGGGCAGAACTATGGTAGTTAAGAACGAAGAAAATGAGTTGATCCCTACTTGAATGGTAACTAGATGGAGAATGTGCATAGATTACCGTAAGTTAAATAAAGTGACAAGGAAGGATCACTTCCCACTGTTGGTGCAATCAGCCTAGGTCACGATTGACCGGACTCGAGTTTGACTCGAGTAGTATTTTGATGTTTGACAATGGGTTGACCATTGTTTGACAATGGATTGACTATATGGTTGACATGGGGTTGACCATATGATGGAGAAGTCCAAGTGGGATACTTGGCATGGAAAGTCCAAGTTTTAAGTACTTGGCAATGGGAAAGTCCAAGCATGGGTCTTGACAATGATGAAGTCCAAGTGGGACACTTGGCAATGGAAAGTCCAAGTCTTGGGTACTTGGCATGGAAAGTCCAAGCATGAGTCTTGACAATGGTAAAGTCCAAGTCATGGGCACTTGAAAATGGAAAGTCCAAGCATGGGTCTTGGCAATTGGAAAGTCCAACATGTAGTTGGTAAGGAAAGTCCAAAGGTGTGATATTAACGGTATTGGTGCAATCGGCCCAAGTCATGATTGACCAGACTCGAGTTTGACTCAAGTAGTGGTTTGATATTTGTGTTTTGATGTGTTGATCATTGTTTGATAATGAGTTAACTATATGGTTGACATGGGGTTGACCATATGATGGGAAAGTCTAAGCTTGAGTCTTGGCATATGGAAAGCCCAACATGGGTTGGTAAGGTAAAGTCCAAGCTTGAGTCTTGGCAATTGGAAAGTCCAACATGGGTTGACATGGAAAGTCCAAGCATGGGTCTTGGCAAGGGAAAGTCCAAGCTTGAGTCTTGGCAATAGTCCAACATGGGTTGGCATGGAAAGTCCAAGGATTGATATTGGTGGCGTAAAGTCCAAGAGTGGAGTTTGGGCAGCATAAGTCCAATGGTTGGCGACGTAAAGTCCAAGCATGTGTCTTGGCAGCATAAGCCCAATATACCTTGGCGGTATAGACCAGCTTAGCATGACAATAGCCGATGGAAGCACCTGAAGGCTAGCGTATGGATGAACAAGTCATGAATGACTTGAAGGGATTCAATAGGCGTGAGACTGATGGAGGTGCCTAGAAGGCTTAGATCTAGGCTAAGAGTGGTCTAGTAAGTATGAGGGCATCATACTTAAGGTAAACCTCATGGTTGAGGTGTAGTAGTCGACTGGGGTTATGGACCAATTGACTGGTCAAGTGTTTGACACTTGACAGCTGAGTTAACACTGAGCAGTTGACTAGGATTATGACTAGTCGACTGCAGTGAGTCGACTGTGGGCAAATGACCTTGGAAGTCGATTGCCAGCATTGGACAGTCGACTGGCCTTGAGTAGTCGACTGCTATGGAGGGCAGTCGACTGTTGTTGGTTTTGGTCGCAAGGCAGAACACTCGATAGCCGTCGAGCGATCGAGCTATAGGTATGGCGATTAGCTGGTATCGGCCGATCATTGACCGGTGTATTCGTTGGCTGGAATTTCGACGTGCATTAAGTCGTTGTGAGACAACGACACTGTTGGCAGTCGATTGGGGCCTTATAGCAGTCGACTGCTAGGTGGAAATCAGCTCGAGTTGTAGCTTTAAAAGGAGCACGAAGGGAAGGATTTTTTCAGCGATTTATTGGGCGATTTGAGGTGATTTGTTGGTGCAAATCAAGGTTTTCAAGTACGGTCCAAAGCAATCAACAAGCAAGCATTCAAGTTCACATTTGTAAAGTTTTCTTTACTTGTATTTGTGTAGTTTACTTGTATTTTCTTGTATTTCTTTCTTATTGTTGTAAGATCATTTGTATGAGGTTTCTCCGCCTCCAACTTGTTGTTGAGAAAGAGTTATTAGTGGTGTTTGCATCGCTAGGGCTCGTTTGAGCTCAACTCGTGGAGTAGGAACCCTAAGATTTTGAACTACAGTATATCTTGTCTTATGGATTGTGCTTGTGTTGGACTATCTGAGCCGCAAAAATTTCTTTTTGCGTTGCGAAAACCCCAAAAGTTGGCCACGGATCCATGCGAAGGTAAATAAAAATACATGTACGTGTTAAAAACCTTTAGATCTACTCTAGATCTACATGTTAAGAGTTTACCCTTGAAGCGACGCCCTTCGCTTATCTTGCTCGTCCAAACGGATTGCCGGAACTCGAGAGTGTCAAGTATACACTCATCTATTGGTATCCACACGAACAATAGGTGGAGAAAAGACAACTAAGAGTGTGCTAGCACTCCTTGAAGTCCACGACAAGAAGAGAGGATGGAGAGCTTGAGAAGAGAGAAGATCCAATGAAGAAGATGATGAAGTTACAACAAAATAACTTCACACACTAAATCATACTAAAGTGGCCGACCACCATGGAGAAGGGTTACATGCATGCATGTAATTCCAAGAGTCAATGGCTCTTGGTCTCCCTCATGAGGTGGAACCCCATGATGTGTCCATGATGATGTGGAACATCATCATTGGCTGGCCCCCATGCCAAGTCACCATGACATGGCAATTGGTCAAGTCAAAATTGACCATTCATCTTCCCTCTCAAGTCAAGTCAAACTTGACCTATTATCTCCCATGGTTGATCAAATCTAACTACTTGATTCAAGTCAATTTGATTTAATGAATCTCTATTCATTATTTTAAATTGACTCAATGAATCAAATCTAAATTAGACTCATTCAACACTTGAATCAAATTGAGTCTAACTCAATTAGTCTAATTTGAATTACTCTTAATCCAATTTGGTTCATCCCATGGACCTAATCCTCATGGTTTATCATATGAACCTAATCTCCATCTAATTGCCCTTTGTGTGTGACCCTATAGGTTCTTGTAACATTGGCAATGCTCCTAAACCGATTTAGGAACATAAGCAATGAGCGGTATCTAGCAACACATCATTGCTACCCAAGTTACAAGAATGTTGAGATCCAACATCACCTTTGTGACTACTAATTGTGACTCTCACAATATGTGAAAATGTCCCTCTATCCTTGACATCTAGATTGACCAATTGAGGCAAAGACCGTGTCATTCTCGGTACAATCTATATCTTGACTCCAAGTAGACTCACTCTAATCAAATGAGCTCAATATCTCATATTGACTCATTTGGGCATGGCCACGCACTTCGTAGTCTCACTCTATCAAGAATAATGATGTCACTCTCGTCATATAGGAGGGATAGATCCCATCTACATCACTCACATCCCTCCGCATAATTTTTTACATACCCAGTAATCGCCTTTATAGTACACCCATTTATGGGTGACATTTGACGAAGCCAAAGTATGCAACTCCTTATGTAGGGAACCATGGTGACTTCAGGTCTAAGGAGTAATAGTCACACGAGAAAGTACATGACACTCATATAACGATCCATGATACTTTCTCATGGCGGGTTATTCAGTATACATTCTCCAATGCATACCCATGTGTCAACTTGATATCTCATATCCATGACTTGTGAGATCAAGTCATCGAGTTGACCTACATGCTAGTCTCTATGCATTAACATTGTCCCTGAATGTTAATACTTGACTAGGAATGATTAAGAGTAGTGTTCTCTATATCATCCCATTATCGATTCAACCAATCGATTGATATAGATAAGAACCTTCTACTCAAGGACGTTATTACATTTAGTAATTTGGCACCAATACAAGTAGATATAATATCCATGCCTTTATAAATAGGAATATGATACAACAAAGTTCATACAACAATCATTACATGATTGACTCTAGGGCTTTCACTAACAATCTCCCACTAGCACTAGCGCCAATCACTGTAATATCTAATACCCAATGACCTAGTGTGACCATCATGCTTTTTCTGTGCCAAAGCCTTGGTCAAGGGATCTGCGATGTTAGCCTTTGTGGGTACTCTGCAAATCTTCACATCTCCTCTATTGATAATCTCTCGAATGAGATGGAAGCACCATAGTATGTGTTTGGTCCGCTGGTGTGAGCGAGGTTCCTTAGCCTGCGCAATCGCTCCATTGTTGTCACAATAGAGCTCTATAGGATCTGCTATGCTTGGAACCACCCCAAGCTCAGTAATGAACTTGCGGATCCAAACTGCCTCCTTTGCTGCCTCTGATGCAACGCTATACTTGGCCTCTGTTGTAGAATCAACAACTGTGTCATGCTTCGAACTCTTCTAGCTCACAACGCCACCATTCAAGCAAAACACGAACCCTGACTGTGATCTATAATCATCTTGGTCAGTTTGGAAGCTGGCATTGCTGTAACCCTTTACATCTAGCTCCTCATTGCCTCCAAATATCAAGAAATATTCTTTAGTCCTTCTCAAGTACTTAAGAATATTCTTGACTACTATCCAGTGAAGCTCACCGGATCTGACTGGTATCTACTCGTCATGCTAAAAGCATACGAGACATCAGGACGAGTACACAACATGGCGTACATGATAGATCCTATAGCATATGCATAAGGGATCTTATCCATGCGGTATCTCTCCTCTCTAGAAGAGGGACTTTGAGTCTTCGAAAGACTCACACCATGTGACATCGATAGAAGTCCCTTCTTGGAATTTTGCATGGCAAATCGTAGTAAAATCGTGTTAATATATGTACTTTGACTTAGGCTAAGCAATCTCTTAGATCTATCTCTATAGATCTTGATGCCTAGAATACAGGCTGCTTCACCTAAGTCCTTCATTGAGAAGCACGTCCCCAGCCAAGTCATCACAGACTGTAGCGAAGGGATGTCATTCCTAATGAGTAGAATGTCATCCACATACAATACAAGGAAGACAACTGTGTTTCCATTGACCCTCTTGTAGACACAGGATTCATCTTCATTCTTGATGAAACCAAACTATTTGATTGCATCATCTAATCAAAGATTTCAGCTCCAAGAAGCTTGCTTCAGCCCATAAATGGACCTTTACAGCTTGTATACTTTTCCAGTATGCTGTGGATCCACAAAACCCTCATGCTGTGTCATCTACACATCCTCGAGCAAGTTTCCATTCAGAAACGCAGTTTTGACATCCATCTGCCAGGTCTCATAATCTAGAGATCAGTCGACTGCTCGTCGAGATGTCGAGCACAGAATGCTCTTTAGTCGAGTGATCAACGCGAGCACTCGACTGATTGAGACATCAGTCGACTGATGGGTATGATCAGTCGACTGATGGTCTATCCGTTGGAACTTATCCAACGTGACTCATGCCATTGTGAGACAACGGCTACAGGGGCAGTCGACTGATGGTCCCGATCAGTCGATTGCTAGGCGAAATCCAGCCCAAGGAGAAGCTTTAAAGGGAGCTCATGGAGGAGGGATTTGGCATCAGTTCTTGGACGTGTTTGGGGCGATTTGTTGTTGCAAATCAGGGTCTCCAAGTGCAACTCAAGCAACCAAACAAGCAAGCATCCAAAAGCTCTTTGTAAAGTTTTCTTTACTTTCATTTAGTGTATTTTGCTTGTATTTTTATTCTTATTGTTGTAAGAACTATTGTACGAGGTTTATCCACCTCCGAATTATTCTGAGAAGGAGTTATTATTATAGTGGTGTGTGATTGGCATCGCTAGGGCTCATTCGAGCCCAATCCGTGGAGTAGGAATAATTCGGTTCCGAACCACGTTATATCTTGCGTTGTGATTGTGTTTCTTGTTATTTCTATTTGTCATTACTATTCCGCTATGCTAACAAGAGTGTAGACGATCAAACGCGAATCAATTCCATCGACAAGCGATGCCGCTATTCACCCCCCTAGCGATCACGAAGGTCCCTACAATTGGTATCAGTGCCCGGGGCTCTTCTACAGATTAACAATCGAGAGCAAAGACGCTAGAGGGAACAAGATGGAATTTAAAGAAAAATTAGGATGGGACATCAACACATCACCACCATACGACCAAGAAGATTTTTCAGCATGGAGGGCGAGAATGGAGACATTCTTGATGATAGACATAGAATATTGGTTCATCATCATGGAAGACTTTGAACCTCCTAGGGATAAGAAGGGAGAGGTCCTAAAATCGAAGAAGTGGACACAAGAGCAACGTCTCAAATTCAAGACCGAAGTCAAGGTAACAAAACTTTTAGAAGATTTGATACCTAATGACATTTTGTCTAGACTAGGTGAATATCAAGATGACAAAGATCTTTGGAACAAATTGGCAAAGTTCCACGGAGGAGAGGAGGAGTCCGAGGAGGAGTGCTCATCCTCTCAAGCTCAAGAAGAAGTAAGCACCTCTTCATAACAAGAGCTTGAGGATCCGGAGGGTGATAGAGAATCAATATCTGGGTCGGTAGAGGAGGAAGAAGTAGGAGAAGCCTCCACCTCTAGGATTGAGGGGGAGGCGATTAGGGCATCCTCAATACCAGAGCAACAAGAAGAACCATCTACCTCTGGTCGAGAGGAAGAGGAAGCTCGGGACTCCCCTACCATGGAAGGTAACTCAAGCATGTCAATAAATAATAGAATTCATATTATATGCTTTGAGTGTAGGGAGCAAGGACACTACAAGAGTAAGTATCCTAAACGGGTCAAGAAGTCTCAACTGGTGCCAAATATCAAGGATACCGGTCCCCCAACAACTAAAAGCAAGGAGCATGTCATTTGCTACAAATGTTGACAACCGAGACACTACCGGAGTCAATGCCCAAAAGGGGAGAAGAAGACTCAAAAGGAAGCATCACAAGTAGGGGGAGCCTTGAAAGCTAACCCTAAGGTAAAATTTATTAATGCACCTTCTTTAATTTATAGGCAAAAGTATGCTTTTAATTCACTTGCAATTCATCATGAAAAGTATGCTAGTAGAAATAATAGATTTTATTGTCTAGGTACTAAGAGTGTCAACCTTAGGAATAAGGAGAAATTTGGGACTAATGTCCCTAAAAATATTTTACCTAAGGCAAGTATTAGGAAAATTGAGGACCACCTAGGTTTTAACCCTAAATGGACTAGGCATATACCTAGGAAGTCTCATGTCCAAAGAATAGATGAAAAATCAAAAATTGGACAATTAGAGTTAGAAAATCAAGCCTTGAGGTCAAGACTTAAAAAACTTGAAAAGACCCTTGCAAAGATGCAAAAGTCAATTATAGGGTCAAATGAACAAAAATCTAGGTCAAGGAGTCAAAACCTAGGGTTTAGAAAGCAAGGTCCACCCAAGGGAAAGAAAGATTTGGGTCACAAACCTAAGCCTAAGGAGACCTATCATAGTGTTCTATTTGATTATGGAACACAACCTAGGTCTAGGAAGACCAAGGTTACTAGGGAAGTCATCCCTAAGGGTAACCAAGGTGTGTGCCTAGTGGCTAGGGTTTCGAAGAAATCTAGGGAAGCCATTAAGAAGGTCAAAGGGGGAGTTACCTCTAGATTTGACCTAGGCAAAATCCAAATGACCAAGGCTTCAAAGACTAGGAGGCTCATTAGGAGGGTATCTAAGGAGGTCATCCCTAAGGAATACCTAGTAAACCCAAGGAGCTCCAATAGATTTTGGGTTCCTAAGAGCGTGATCGATTCATGCTAGATGGGTTTAGGTGTGCCAACTTTAAATGGATGGGTAGTTAACCTAACCATAGTAAAGGTGACACTTTAGGTTATTTTCAAGGTTATGGATACCTTAGAAATAGGTTTGAATTTAAATACTAAAAGATTTTAGGATGTGCCAATATTATTTAAGAAGTTTGATAAATCAATCAAATTGGCACAAATTAGGTTTAGAGGTCATAGTGTGCCATTTGGGTTTTTGGCACACTTGGGGAATAAATGATAATATGGCAAAATGGGTTTAATGATAACAAATGGCAATAAATACTAAAATTTACATATTATATATCTTTATATTTTATTTGTCATGTTTTGTTTGCCATATAACATGCCATGACATCATATTTATCTTTGTCATATAAAATGTCATGAGTATGTTTAGGGTTAGTTTTTAATGTCATGTATATTTAGATTATATCATATTTCATCACATCATGATCATTGGCCAGGTTTATTTATGTCATCATTTATGCCATGATCATTCATGAGTTAAATTAAATCGAGTTAAGGACAATTGGCATGACTTGAAGTCCCATGTATAAGGGAATCAAGTTGGGTTGTCTTAGAAAATGCATGAAACCCTAGATTAGGAGAACAAAACCCACATCTCACAATCACATTTACTTGTGTGTGTTTTATACACCCTAGATACATGTGAGATGTTAGGAAATGAGTTAAGTTCAAGGTGCATAGTTTTTGCATCTAGATGAACTAAAACTCATTAATATCATTGATGGAGCATTGGGAAAGCTTATGTTCAAGCCATGTACATTAAGACCAAAGAATATGATACAATATAAGGTTTTAAAATCATTTTAAAAATATTTTGAAAAACCTTGGAGAAGTCTATCTTTTGATAGCAATCACCATTGATGATATTGATACAAAGTGAGCTAAAACATTGAAGTTTTTCTTCACTTTTGAACTTTGTGTCAATTTCACTATTTTATGGGTAAAATATTTTTCAAACATTTTTCACCCATTGTATTGGTTATAAGTATTATACATATGAAGTTTCACGATTTTTCAAATTATGTATATTTACTTATGAATTTCTGAAATTCGATTCTGATAACTAAAAATCAGAATTTTTAGTTATCAGTCGACTGCCATGGATGACTGTCGACTGATGATGAGCGGCAGTCGACTGTTGCCTGATAAAGTTGACTGCTAGGTTGATTTTGGGTAAACAAGATTTGTTTAGCCCAATTTCAACTATGGTAAGGTTCCCTAACTGCTCATAACCCTAGGATATGCTCTGGAAAGCATTAGAAAGGGTGAAAATCCATTGGATATAGGATAGGAGAGTTGTTAGGGTGATTTATCAATTTTAATGTGTGGGAAAGTTCAATGTTGAACTTTGAACTTTGTTTTTGATGGTTTAGTATTCCTATTGGCTTAGAGACTTCCTAAGGACATTGTTGGTGCAATGGTCAAGGGGGAGCAAGCCTTTAGGGGGAGGTATCCATCATGGGATGATGGATGTTATTTTTCCTCATAAGGGGGAGAAATGGAAATTTGAGATTCCCAATTTGGAAATTGGGAGAGTTTGTAGGATTGCCTCTCTTAAGTGATATGAGACTTATCACTAGGAAGATTGTAGGCATCCTAGGTATTTTTGGATCAAGGGGGAGATTGTAAGATCTCATTGGATATGAGACATTGACCTCCTTGGGGAGAACCTTTTTGATGTATGTCAAAAAGGGGGAGAAAGTAAAATTATCAATTTGGGAAAATTGGTAAGGGAATTTGAGTTAGGGGCCTGACTCAAGGGTGTTTTTGTCAAACATCAAAAAGGGGGAGATTGTTGGTGCAATCAGCCCAGGTCACGATTGACCAGACTCGAGTTTGACTCGAGTAGTATTTTGATGTTTGACATGGATGTCTGACATGTGTTGGGGAGATTGCTGATGCAACCGACCCATGTCATACTTGATGTTTGACGATGGTTTGACCATTGTCATGGAAAAAGGTCCAAGTCTTGTGTACTTGGCATGGAAAGTCCAAGCTTGAGTCTTGGGATGGAAAGTCCAACATGGGTTGGCAAAGGAAAGTCCAAGAAAGGGTCTTGGCAAGGAAAAGTCCAAGCATGAGTCTTGGCATGGAAAGTCCAACATTGGGTTGGCAAGGAAGTCCAAGGGTGAAGTCTTGGCCATGTAAGTTCAAGGGTATAGTCTTGGCAGTGAAAGTCCAAGTCATGGGTACTTGGCAATTAAGAAGTCCAAGGGGAATATTGGCGGTGTAAAGTCCAAGGGTGGACTCTTGGCAGCATAAGTCCAATGGTTGGCGACGTAAAGTCCAAGCGGAGTCTTGGCAGCGTAAGCCCAATGTGCCTTGGCGGTGTAGACACTGTTAGCATGACAATAGCTGATGGAAGCACCTGAAGGCTAGCGTATGGATGAACAAGTCATGGATGACTTGGAGGGATCCGATAGGCGTGAGGCTGATGGAGGTGGCTAGAAGGTTTAGGTCTAGGCTAAGGGTGGTCTAGCAAGTGTGGGGGCACCATACTTGGGTTAAAAACTCATGTTTGAGGTGTATCAGTCGACTGAGACAATGGTTAGTCGACTGATGTGAGTCAACTAGGGTTTAACTGTGAAAAGATGGCCTAGCAGTCAATTGCGGCGTTAGGCGATCGATCCGGAGATTAGTCATTGCTGCGTCGGGATGTCGAGCATGAATGCTCTTGATCGAAAGTGATCGACGCCAAAGACTCGGCCCGATTGAGACATCAGTCTACTGATGGGTATGATCAGTTGACTAATGGTCTATCCATTGGAGCTTATCCAATGTGGCTCATGTCATTCTGAGAAAATGGCTACAGGGGCAGTCGACTGATGGTCCCGATATGTCGACTGCTAGGCGAAATCCAGCCCAAGGAGAAGCTTTAAAGGGAGCTTGTAAAGGAGGGATTTTGCATCGGTTCTTGGACGTGTTTGGGGCGATTTGTTGCTGCAAATCAGGGTCTCCAAGTGCAACTCAAGCAACCAAATAAGCAAGCATCCAAAAGCTCTTTGTAAAGTTTTATTTACTTGCATTTAGTGTATTTTGCTTGTATTTTCATTCTTATTGTTGTAAGAACTATTGTACGAGGTTTCTTTACCTCCGGATTGTTCCAAGAAGGAGTTATTGTTATAGTGGTGTGTGATTAGCATCGCTAGGGCTCATTCGAGCCCAATCCGTGGAGTAGGAACCATTCGGTTCCGAACCACATTATATCTTGTGTTGTGATTGTGTTTCTTGTTATTTCTATTTGTCATTACTATTCTGCTGTGCTAACAAGAGCGTAGACGATCAAACGCCAATCAATTCCATCGATAAGCGACGCCGCTATTCACCCCTCTCTAGCGGTCATGAAGGTCCCTACACGATCCTTAACCCACCAGAACTTCCTGCCAACTGTCTAGTCCTCCTGACCCAGTTAAACTTCCTGTCAGTTGTCTAGCCCTTCTGACCCAACTAAACTTTCTGTCAGTTGTTCGGTCAACCCAACCTAATTGGACTTCCTGCCAAGTGTCTAGTTCTCTTTATCTGGATATAGGAGCTCTACTTCCTTCGTTCGAGGTTCATGGCTTGACATGGACCGTGACTCTGATACAATGTAGGACCATTGGCGTCCCTAGAGGGGCGGATGAATAGCAATTCACATCGATTTTGTTGCTTGGATTTCTCATGCTTGTCTACAATCGTTAGTATGCAACGGAAATACAAATACACATACAAATCACAACACAATCACAACACACGAATTTTACATGGTTCGGAACCCTAGTTCCTACTCCACGAGCGAGCCCTAGCGAGCTCTAGTGATGCACACCACCACTATCACACTTCTCCTTCTCGGTGACACACCGGAGGTGGAGAAACCTCTTATAAGTCTCTTACAATAATAAGAACGAGATACAACAAGCAAATACAACAATAACAAAAGCAAATTAAGAACAAGTGAACACACTTTATAAGTTAGGGCTTTTGAATGCTTGCTTGTTAGTTGCTTTGGGATGACTTTGAAGACCCTGAAATGCAGCAGCACCTCACCTAAAATCACCCCTTAAAAACCTTGCTCGAAGACCCCCTCAAGCTTCCTCTTATAGAGCCCCATCGAAGCTTCCTGACCTGCAACAGTCGCTTCGCCAGTCGAGGTGCCACTGTTGAGGATTTGATGACCGCTAGAGGGGGGGGGGGGGGAATAGCTCGTTTCGATGCTTGATGGAGTTTGTTCGTGTTTGATCGTCTACAATCTTGTTAGCACAGAGGAATGATAATAACAAATATAAACAACAAGATACACAACCACAATGCGAGATATAACGTGGTTCGGAACCGAATGGTTCCTACTCCACGGATCGAGCTCAAACGAGCTCTAGCGATGCGTACACACACCACTAATAACAATATATCCTTCTCGACACAAGTCGGAGGTGGAGAAACCTCTTACAACAATTCTTACAGCAATAAAAAATGCAAGCAGTCGACTGCCCACCTCTGGCAGTCGATTGCTAGGGCACTCCCCGCAGTCAAATCCTAGTTGACTCACTCCAATCGACTGCCCAAAGGTCCTAGTCGACTGATACACCTCAAACATGAGGTTTTACCTCAAGTATGGTGCCCCCATACTCGCTAGACGACCCTTAGCCTAGACCTAAGCCTTCTAGCCACCTCCGTCAGCCTCGCGCCTATCGGATCCCTCTAAGTCATCCATGACTTGTTCATCCATACGCTAGCTTTCAGGTGCTTCCATCGGCTATGTCATGCTAACGGTGTCTACACCGCCAAGGCACATTGGACTTACGCTGCCAAGACTTCACTTGGACTTTACACCGCCAACCATTGGACTTATGTTGCCAAGACTCCCGCTTGGACTTTACGCCGCCAATATCAAACCCCTTGGACTTCTCAAATGCCAAGTACTCATGACTTGGACTTTTACCGCCAAGACTACACCCTTGGACTTACATGGCCAAGACTACACCCTTGGACTTTACTTGCCAACCCATGTTGGACTTTCCATGCCAAGACCCATGCTTGGACTTTTCCTTGCCAAGACCCATGCTTGGACTTTACATGCCAAGTACTCAAGACTTGGACTTTCTATGACATGGTCAACTCCAATCAACCATCAAAATCCCCCTCGAGTCAAACTCGAGTCCGGTCAATCATGACCCGGGTCGATTGCACCAACAATCTCCCCAAAACATTATCAGACATCAATGTCAAACCTTCATGTCAAACATCAAAACATCGCTCGAGTCAAACTCGAGTCCGGTCAATCGTGACCTGGGCCGATTGCACCAACAATCTCCCCCTTTTTGATGTTTGACAAAAACACATACCTTTGAGTTAGAACACTAACTCAAATCTTCTTACCAATTATCCCAAATTGGTAATCCCATAAATTCTCCCAAACATTCTCCCCAAACATTCTCCCCCTTTTTGACTAACATCAAAAAGGTTTTCTCCAAGGAGGTTAATGTCTTATGTTCCAATGAGATCTTATAATCTCCCCCTTGGTCCAAAAATACCTAGGATGCCTATAATCTTCCTAGTGATAAGTCCCATATCACTCAAGAGAGGCAATCCTACAAACTCTCCCAATTTCCAAATTGGGTATCTCAAAATTCCCATTTCCCCCTTGAGGAAAAATACCATCCATCATCCCATGATGGATACCTCCCCCTAAAAGCTTGCTCCCCCTTGACCATTGCACTAATAATGTCCTTGAGAAGTCTCTAAGCCAATAGAAACTCTAAACCATCAAAAATAAGGTTCAAAGTTCAACATTGAACTTTCCAACCCCTTAAATTTGATACATCACCCTAACAACTCTCCTAATCCATATCCAATGAATTTTCACCCTTTATAATGCTTCCCAAAGTATATCCTAGGGTTAGGAGTGGTTAGAAAACTTTACCGTAGCTGAACACGGGCTAAACAACCTTGTTTTTCCCGAAATTAGTTTGGTAGTTGACTTTATCAGACATCAGTTGACTGTCGTGCCCATCAGTCGACTGCCACCAAGGGTAGTCGACTGATAACTAAAAATTTCGATTTTTAGTTATTAGAAATAAATTTCAAAAAAGCATAAGTAATTTTACGTATATCGAAAAATCATGAAATTTATACGTACATTACTTATAAGCAATACAATGGGTGAAAAATGTTAGAAAAATATTTTACCCATAAAATAGTGAATTTGATACAAAGATCAAAAGTGAAGAAAAACTTCAATGTTTTAGCTCACTTTGTATCAACTTCATCAATGATGATTGCTATCAAAAGATAGACTTCACCAAGGTTTTCTAAAATAATTTTAAAATAGTTTTAAAACCTTATATTGGATCATATTCTTTGGGCTTAATGTACATGGCTTGAACATAAGCTTTCCCATAACAGATGAGTTTGAGTTCATCTAGATGCAAAAACTATGCACCTTGAACTTAACTCATATCCTATCATCTCACATGTATCTAGGGTGTATAAATACACATACATGTTAATGTGATGTGAGATGTGAGTTTTGTTCTCCTAATCTAGGGCCTCATGCATTTTATAAGGCAACCCTACTTAATTCCCTTATGCATGGGACTTCAAGTCATGCCATAGTCCTTAAATCGATTTTAATTATTTTAAATGTATGAATGATCATGGCATAAATGATAACATAATTAAACATGACCAATGATCATGATGTCATGGCATATGATAGAGTCTAAGCATACATGACATTTAAATAGTAAAAATAAACATGATGTCATGACATGGTATATGACAAACAAAATATGACAAACAAAATGTATAGGTATAATAATACCTAAATTTTAATATTAATTGCCATTAGTTATTATTAAGTATATTTTGCCATATTGCTACTAATTCCCAAAGTGTGCCAAAAACCCAAAAATGACACACTAAGACCTCTAAACCTAAATTGTGCCAATTTGATTGTTTTTTCATAATCTTCAAAGTATATTGGCACATCCTAAAATCTTTTAGAATTTAGCTCCATACTTATTTCCAAGGCACCCATAACCTTGAAAATAACCTAAAATGCCACCTTTACCATGATTAGGTTAACTACCCATCCATTTAAAGTTGGCACACCTAAACCCATCTAGCGTGAGTTGATCACGCTCTTAGCAACCCAAAAGCTATTTTAGCTTCTAGGGTTTACTAGGTATTTCTTAGGGATGACCTCCCTAGATACCTTCCTAATGACCCTTCTAGGCTTGTTAGCATTGGTCATTTGGGTCTTACCTAGGTTGACTCTAGGGGTAACTCCCCTTGCAGCCTTCTTAGTGGCTTCCCTAGGTTTCCTTGAAACCCTATCCACTAGGCATACATCTTGGTTACCCTTAGGGATAACTTCCCTAGTAACCTTGGTCTTCCTATACCTAGTTTGTGTTCCATAATCAAATGGAACACTATGGTAACCCTCCTTAGGCTTAGGTTTGTGACCCAAACCTTTCTTTCCTTTGGATGACTCTTGTCTCTTAGGCCCTAGGTGTTGACTCTTTGATCTAGATCCTTGACTTTAACCATTTGACCCTTTTATTTGGTTTTGTATAATCCTAAGGGTCTTTTCCATTTTCTCAAACCTTGATCTCAAGGCTTGATTTTCCTTTTCTAATTGCCTAATTTTTGAATTTTGATTTAATCCTTGGGCACGGTTCTTCCTAGGCATATGCCTAGTCCATTTGGGGTTAAAACCTAGGTGCTCTTGTACCTTTCTAATTGTGTCCCTAGGTAGAATTGGTCTAGAATTGTTTGACCTAGATTTGTCTTCAGGTAGATTTGTTTTAGGGATATTAGTCCCAAATTTCTCCTTATTCCTAAGGTTGACCTTCTTAGCTCCTAAACAATATTCCCTATTTATAGCATGCTTTTGATGAGTAATGGCAAGATTGTTTAAATTATTTCTAGCATACTTTTTGACATTAAAACTAGAAGATGCATACTTAAAGGTTACCTTAGGGTTTGCCTTAGCTCTCCCTACTTGTGATGCTTCTTCTTGAGTCTTCTTGCTCCCCCTAGGGCATTGACTCCTAAAATACCCCGGTCATTGGCACTTGAAGAAAATGATATGCTCCTTGCTTCTTCTAGTGGGGACACCGACATCCTTGACTTTTGGTGCCGGAGGAGTTTTCTTTACTCTTTTCGGGCACTTACTCTTGTAGTGCCCGGATTCTCTACACTCAAAGCAAATTATATAATTTTATTCAAAACTACATTGCTTGAGTTACCTAGGTCCGTGGTGGAAGCCAAGTTGCTTCTGTACTTCTTCCGGAGGTTGAAGCGACTTCTTGCTCTTGCTCCGGTGTGGGAATTATCTCCTCCCCCTCAATCCTAGAGGTGGAGGCTTCTTCCAATTCCACCTCCTCTACTGATTCCGATCCGAATGTTGATTCCCTATCAACCTCCGAATCCTCACTTGCTTGTGAGGTTGATGTGCTTGCTTCCTCGGTCTCTTCCGATTGAGCCGATGAACACTCTTATCCTTTGGGCTCCTCATGGAGTCTTGCCAACTTGCTCCATAGCTCCTTGGCATCCATGTAATCCCCTAGCTTACACAAAATGTCATTAGGTATCAAATCTTCTAAAAGCTTTGTTACTTTGACTTCGGTCTTGAACTTGAGACGTTGCTCTTATGTCCACTTCTTCAACTTCAAGATATTTCCCTTCTTATCTCTAGGAAGTTCAAAGCCTTCCATGATGATGAACCAATCTTCTATGTCCATCATCAAGAAGTTCTCCATCCTTGCCCTCCATGCCGAAAAATCCTCTTGGTCGTATGGTGGCGGTGTGTGGATGTCCCATCCTAATTTTCCTTCAAATTTCATCTTGTTCCCTCTAGCGTGCTCCCTCGGATGTGAAGCCGTAGAAGAGCCCCAGGCTCTGATACCAATTGTTGAGGATTCAATGACCGCTAGAGGGGGGGGGGGGTGAATAGCTCGTTTCGATGCTTGATGGAGTTTGTTCGCGTTTGATCATCTACAATCTTGTTAGCATAGCGGAATGATAATAACAAATATAAACAATAAGATACACAACTACAATGCGAGATATAGTGTGGTTCGGAACCGAATGGTTCATACTCCATGAATCGAGCTCAAACGAGCTCTAGCGATGCGTACACACACCACTAATAACAATATCTCCTTCTCGACACAAGTCGGAGGTGGAGAAACCTCTTATAACAATTCTTACAACAATAAGAAGTAAATGCAAGCTAATACAAGTAAACTACACAAATACAAGTAAAGAAAACTTTACACAATGTGAACTTGAGCGCTTGCTTTTGTTTGCTTGAAGAGTAGCCTTGGAGACCCTGAATCACACCCGCAATTCGCCCCAAAAGCTCCCAAAGAACCATACTTGAAATCTCCTCCACGAGCTCTCTTTAAAGCTGCTACCTGGGCTGGATTTGCCTATCAGTCGACTGCTTGGGACCATCAGTCGACTTATGACACTGTTGCTGTGAGACAATGGTGTAATCCACGCTGGAAAAATCCAACGGATAGGATATCAGTCGACTGATAGAGCCTTCACTCGATTGTTAACTCCAGCAGTCGAGTCCGACTCCATTCTTTGCTCGAATTCTCAAGCATGAGCCAGTAGTCGACTGCCCACCTCTGGCAGTCGACTACTAGGGCACTCCCCGTAGTCAAACCCTAGTTGACTCACTCCAATCGACTGCCCATAGGTCCCAGTCAACTGATACACCTCAAACATAAGGTTTTATCCCAAGTATGGTGCCCCCATACTCGCTAGACCACCCTTAGCCTAGACCTAAGCCTTCTAGCCACCTCTGTCAGCCTCGCACCTATCGGATCCCTCCAAGTCATCCATGACTTGTTCATCCATACGCTAGCCTTCAGGTGCTTCCATCGGCTATGTCATGCTAATGGTGTCTACACCGCCAAGGCACATTAGACTTACGCTGCCAAGACTCCGCTTGGACTTTACGCCGCCAACCACTGGACTTATGCTGCCAAGACTCCCGCTTGGACTTTACGTCGCCAATATCAAACCCCTTGGACTTCTCAAATGCCAAGTACTCATGACTTGGACTTTCACCGCTAAGACTACACCCTTGGACTTACGTGGCCAAGACTACACCCTTGGACTTTACTTGCCAACCCATGTTGGACTTTCCATGCCAAGACCCATGCTTGGACTTTTCCTTGCCAAGACCCATTCTTGGACTTTACATGCCAAGTACTCAAGACTTGGACTTTTCATGACATGGTCAACTCTAGTCAACCATCAAAATCCTCCTCTAGTCAAACTCGAGTCCGGTCAATCATGACCCGGATCGATTGCACCAACAATCTCTCCAAAATATTATCAGACATCAATGTCAAACATCAAAACATCACTCGAGTAAAACTCGAGTCTGGTCAATCATGACCTGGGTCGATTGCACCAACAACCACCTTTACTGATACCCCAGTCAAGGCGCCAGTCGAGTCCTCCTTGCATCCGAGCAGCTATTTTCACGTCTGTTCTGAACCCAATCGAGGTGCCAGTCGAGATTTCCAGTCGAGGCGCCGCCTCAACTAGACTCTAGTCGAGGCGCTGGTCGAGCCTGCCTCGCTTCTGAGTGAATCCTCTCATGCTCAATCTCCTAACTAGTCGAGGAGCTAGTGTAGTTGAGGCCCTGATTCGACTGATAAGCCAGTCGAGGCATCAGTCGAGTGATTCCATAACACTCACTCGACTCTCTAAGTCCCACCTCCAATAACATCCCTTACCAGTCAAGATGCTGTTAGTAATATATGAGAGTTGTCCTAAGACAATCGCCTTATGTATGAACCATTTATATGATAAATGAAGATTCACTATTTGAGTATACATGGTTTCATGTATTTGATTGGATCTTAAACTCATTTACTGAATGTCCGCGATACGACTCACAACATGAGAGAATTTGTGATTGATCACAACTAGTGAGTATCTCTACATGTGTAATTATGATGTATCGAAATTATCCCTAGTCGATGAATTGATGGATTTGGACACCATTGATTCTATCGAGACTAGCACGAGGTATACTCCTTGGTGTATCCAAGCAGCTGATTCTCATTGGCTGGAGACATTGTGATGTCCGGAGTTAATCGTGGATGCTAGTTATGGTAACTAGTTCATTGGAGTGACCAGCCGTAAGACTTCATATGGTTCTCTGCATATATAGATATGTCAATGAAGTTCTTACTATAGCTTAAGTGCGATGTTCCTTTGACTTGCGGTATTCAAGTCATCTTGATCATGAAGACTTATGCTTTGACATCTTAAGCAAGCATCTTTGAGGAGATGTGGACCCGGGATGATTGGGTATAAGTCGAAGTGATCGAAGGTGTTTGAATATCCTATAAAGAATTCACCACTCCTTGCGAGGAGATGTATACCCATGGCCTCTCGTCGGATTGTTACTAAAGTCTTTGGCCAAAGCATTACATGTTTAGAGTAAGGTACTCTTCGATACATGTGCAGTAACTAGAATCTGTAGGACGAGGAAATGATACTTGGGCTAGGTGTGACGTAGTCAGCCTAGTGGGGACTGACACTATAGACCATGTCCTGAACCAAGTGAGTATAAGATGAGTGAAGGGAATGGGGCACGATTCATTCGAGCTGCTGAAGGGTTTCAGAAATAGTTTTGGATCAACCGTTGATCTTTTCGGTTAATTGGAGATCATGATGTACTACTAGGTACCACTCATGATCGTTCTATAATTAATGGTTAATTATAGATGACCAACATAAACTGAGAACCTATTTGGTCACACGCACAACGAGCGTAATCTGAAGGATTTAAAATGAGCTTGAGAATGAGATTCTCAGACCGAGAGAAACTAGGTTTGGTTGGACCAAACAAGAAGCGAGCATGAAATCATTTCAGTCGCAATGGAAGCGTGGATGGGCCGTGTCTTATGAAGACATGATGGACGAACCAAAATGGTTTGGTTCTAATTCAACGGAGGAGAATAAACCAAAGGGGTTTGGTTTATTTTAAACGAATGAACCAAAGTTGGTTCGGTTCATTTTAACTTAAAATAAACCATCATTGTTTGGTTTATTTTAACTTAAATTAATGGAGCGGGTTAACGGGCCTTTGGTTATGATCCAATAACCATTAAGAGAATTTTTTCTCTATAAAATAGGGCTTAAGGGTTTTTGTTAAACCCAAATTGAGGCAACCCTAGGTTTTGGCCGCCCACCCTCTCCTCCTTGGTGTATTCGGCGCCAACAACCCCCTTGCCGCCGCCCACCACCTTGCTCTCTTGTCGGCGTCCAGAAGGAGCTGTCCTTCCCTCTTTCCGGTGTCGAGCTGCTGCCGGAGGAACTCTGGTGATCTCCCTTGGGTTCGGCAATAAGGTGAGCTTCAACCTTCCCTTTTGGCCGGCCCCTTATTCCTCCACCAAAGCTGTCCAGTTTTCTGGACAGCTTGTTTCCTTCTCGTCGGAGCTCCAACAGCGGTAGACTTGCCGGGGATTCTATCTCCGGTAATCCTCATAGGTGGAGGACGAAGGATTCGTCAAACGGTTGACGAATACCTCTCCGGAGAAGCGAGTTTTTGAGGACTCATTTTGGATCCGAATTTTGATTCGGATCGTGATCTTCTCTCGATCACATCATCTTCAACACGAGGCTAGTAACCCGTACCAAAACGAGGCTCGTGACTTAGTGAAGTCATCCCGAAGATACTCGGTGTGAATACGGATAGAGACGATTCTAGCAAGAATCGTTCCGGTTGATGCCTTTCCCACTACACGTGATACGTCAGGTATACGTAGTGTAAATTTCCTTTTATTGCAAAAAATTTGAATTTACGGTTATGTCTACACATATTGTACTATTCATGCGTGTGATGTGTGTGTTGTAATAAATTAGATTTATTATTTTATTCCTTCCGCTGTGCACATGTTTACGAAACATGTTCGAACACACACTCGCCGCGGTGCCGGAAACCCAACAGTGGTATCAGAGCCCAGGTTGTATTTCGACATAATCGTAAAATTATTTTGCGATAGTCATAATGATATTTCTAGAAATTTTCTACTTTTGGAAAGTTAGAAGTATTTATGGAAATTTTTCAATTTTGGAAAGTCTAGAAGTATTTATGAAAATCTTCCACTTTTGGAAAGTTGGAAGTATTTATGGAAATTGATATTTTTCATAAATAAAATATTTTATTAGATTTTGGAAATTTGTTTCCTAATTTTATCATGATTTTATTTGGGAAATCAAATCTTAAAAATATTTTATTTTCATAAGTAGTTTTGATGATTTAGGAAATTGGTTTCCCAAATTGACCTTCCTTAATCAACTATTTCCACAAATAAAATATGTGATTAGATTTGGAAATTTATTTCCTAATTTAATCATGATTTGATTTGGAGAATCAAATCTTAAACATATTTTATTTCCATAAATAGTTATGACATATAAGGAAATATTGTACATGACATAATTGTATGCCATGTAATTGCATTAGATGCATATCATTATGCTATGCGTGTCGTGACATGAAGATGTATGCCATGTATGCCATGCCATGTAGATAATAGTTATTTGCATGCAAAGAGGATGAGATATAAAAACCCTAACTCAATATTAAAGTCTACACCTTCCATTAATATGGTTAGAACCAGAGTTCCGTTTCTTGTTCGGGTTGTTGGACTCTCTCCAAGCCCGGCTCGAACCCGAACATGTTCAAACCATGGAATAGTTTAATACTAATATGGTAAGAGTCAGAGGTCAATCGTTAGCTTTGGTTGTTGGACTCTCTCCAAGCCGGGCTAATTGGTTGAATGCACTCTAACCATATTAAAACTATTTCTCAATTAATGGGTTGGCTTTAACCTGGAGCATCAGCTTGTTGGACTCTCTCCAAGGTCGATATAAAGGGAGGTGAAGTTGGGTGCTGTGCATATGATGCATACTTGTTAATGTGTTAACAACCCGATGTATGTGTGAACATTCAATTAGTTGATAGCACATTGTGATAGTTGCATATACGTGATATGCAATTGGTATAGTTGATACCTACCATCGTAGTTATGAATGGCTTGTTGGACTCTCTCCAAGGTTGTTCATATCTATGATGGATATCAGCCCATTCGGAGATGGACCTACGATCTCCCGAAGTGATTTTTGGGTTTTTTTGAAATTCAAAAAATGAATGGGATTTATGAATGTATATTGATGCATTTTAAAAATCATCTTTCTCATATATGCTCGTTTTGTATTTCTAAGATTGATCATGATGTCTTTGAATTTACGTTCCATTTTGGATTCGAATAAATTGACTGGGCCAAACTTCTTGGACTGGCTTAGAAACTTGAGAATTGTTCTCAAGGTTGAAAAGCTTGCAAATGTCCTCGAAGCGCCTCTTCCTGCCCGTCCTAGTGACAATGCAACTCTGGACCAATTGTTGGCCTATCAGAAACATGTGAGTGATTCTGAACAAATGAGTTGCATCATGCTAGCCATGATGGAACCCAAGCTACGGAAGCAGCATGAGCATATGGATGCTCATATCGTAGTCCTTCATCTTTATGAGTTGTTTGATAAGCAAGTGAGATTTGAAAGGTTCGAAGTCTCCAAGCTCCTCTTCACCTCTGAGATGCAAGAAGGTTCATCTGTGGTACTGCTCAACATGCTGAAGACTGTGGAGCCTTCTGAGGAGCATGAGCAGGGGACGATATTGTTAGTTGATTCCTTGAAGAAAGGTTCTAAGAGGGAGTCAAAGGAACAACAGAAGGGGAAGAAGAAAAAGGCTAAAAGGCAGAACTAGCTCAAAAGGGCACTTGCCATCATTATGGCAAGTAGGACCATTGGCGAAGAAATTGCAAGATTTATCTTGAGTCCGTGAAGAAGGATAAGGCACAAGATGCTCCATCTTTTTCATATATCTTCGTTATTGATTTTTATTCTATTTCCTCAGACACTTGGGTATTGGATACTGGGTGTGGCTCACATATATGTAATGACATACATGGGCTAAGGAATAGAAGAAGACTCATCAAGAAAGAGTCAAATTTACGTGTTGGGAATGGAGCAAAGGTTGCTGCACTCGCCATCGGAACGTATTTGTTGAAACTCCCTGCAGGACTTGTCTTAGAACTGGACAGTTGCTTTTATGTTCCTTCATTGATAAAGAACATCATTTCTATTTCTTGGTTAAATAGAAATGGGTACCATTTGACTTTTAGTAACAATTGTTGTTACATAACTTTGAATGTAGTTCTTTATGGGACTGGAACTTTAAGCAATGGTGTTTATACGTTGGACGTATCCAGTGATGTTTTCAATATCGAAGCGAGCAACAAGCGTGCTCGAAAGGATAATCAATTAGACTCCTACATGTGGCATTGTCGTCTTGGCCATGTAAGCAAGAAACGCATGTCTGAATTACACCGATGTGGAATTTTGGAATCGTTTGAATTGGATTCATACGATACATGCGAATCATGCTTAAAAGGCAAGATGACTAAGTTACCTTTTACAGGAAAAGGTGAACGAGTGGGAGAGTTACTAGGTCTAATACATACTGATGTATGTGGACCTATGTCAACTCAAGCTTTAGGAGGCTATAGCTACTTCATTACCTTCACCGATGATCACTCACGGTTTGGGTATGTGTTCTTGATGAAACACAAGTCTGAAGCCTTTGAAAGGTTCAAAGAATTCAGAAATGAAGTAGAGAAACAACATGACAAGAGTATTAAAATACTTCGATCGGATCGAGGTGGTGAATACTTAAGTCAAGAGTTTCTTGATTATTTAAGAGACAATGGTATATTGTCTCAATGGACTCCGCCATATACACCACAGCATAATGGTGTATCTGAGAGGCGTAACCGGACTTGTTGGACATGGTCAGGTCAATGATGAATCATGCGAATCTTCCCAAGTCCTTTTGGAGCTATGCACTTCAGACAGCTGTTTACTTGTTAAACAGAATGCCAACCAAGGTAGTCTCTACTACTCCATATGAGATATGGAATAGTAAGAAACCTAATGTATCTTACTTGAAGATATGGGGTTGTCCTGCTTATGTGAAGCGGACTATATCAGACAAATTGGATGCTAAGTCTGATAAATGTCTATTTATTGGATACCCTAAGGAAACAAGGGGTTACCAATTCTATCATCCTGTGGAACAAAAGGTGTTTGTTTCAAGGCATGCTGTGTTTCTAGAGAAAGAGTTTCTCTTGAAAGAAAATAGTGGGAGTGTCGTTGAGCTTGAGGAGGCTCGAGAGACTCAAATAGACATTGATGAGATACCTGGTGAAGCACAACAGCCGATAACTCATAGTGATGAGCAATCTTTGGACTCATCAGTAACACCACATCTTCGTAGATCTGGTAGAACACGCAACATTCCTGAGAGATATGGATTTCTCGTAAGTGAATCGAACGACGTGTTACTCATTGATGATGAGGAGCCTACCAGTTATGAAGAAGTGCTGACAAGTTCAGAAAGGGATAAATGGCTTGATGCCATGAAGTCGGAAATGGATTCCATGTATGAAAACCAAGTTTAGAACTTGGTTGACCCACCTGAAGGCATCAAGCCTATAGGGTGCAAGTGGGTTTTCAAGAAGAAAACCGACATGGATGGTAATGTGATTACCTATAAAGCTAGATTAGTGGCGAAAGGATATCGTCAAAAACAAGGTGTTGATTATGACGAAACCTATTCGCCTATAGCTATGCTTAAATCCATTCGGATGCTCCTGGCCATAGCGGCTCATTATGATTATGAGATATGACAGATGGATGTGAAAATAGCTTTCCTTAATGGAAACCTGCTCAAGGACGTGTATATGATACAACCTGAGGGTTTCACATCGGTTGATAAAACCAAGGTATGCAAATTGCGATGGTCCATATATGGATTGAAGCAAGCATCCAGGAGCAGGAATATCCATTTTGATGAGACAATCAAAAAGTTTGATTTCTCACAAAATCCAGACGAACCTTGTGTGTACAAGAAGGTTAGTGGGAGTGCAGTCGTGTTCCTAGTATTGTATGTCGATGACATATTATTTATAGGAAATGATGTTTCAATCTTACAGTCAGTTAAAGTTTGGTTATCCAAGACATTCTCCATGAAAGACCTGGGAGAAGCAACCTACATCCTTGGGATTAAGATCTATAGGGATAGATCGAAACGGTTTCTTGGTCTTTTGCAGTCTACATATATAGATCGAGTGCTAAAGAGGTTTAGCATGTCGGAATCCAAGAAAGGTTTCCTACCCATCAGGCATGGGGTACACCTTTCGAAGTCTATGTGTCCGCGAACAGAAGACGAGAGGATTTGCATGAGTAAGATTCTCTATGCATCCGCAATAAGATCTATCATGTATGCTATGTTATGTACGAGGCTCGATGTATCGTATGCTCTGAGTGTCACGACCAGATACCAGTCTGATCTAGGAATGGATCATTGGGTGGTTGTTAAGACAATCCTTATGTACTTAAGAAGAACTAAGGATGTGTTCCTAATATATGGAGAAGGGTACATGGTGATACGTGGTTATACGGATGCCAGCTCCAGACAGACAAGGATGATTCCATGTCTCAGTCTGAGTATGTATTCACCTAGAATGGAGGCACAATAAGTTGGAAAGGTTCCAAGCTTGACACTATAGCGGATTTTGTCGCTAAGGCAAAATACATAGCAGCTTTGGAAGCGACAAAGGAAGCAGTTTGGATCAAGAAGTTCATCTCTGAACATGATGTGGTCTCATCAATGATCCAAACATGTGCTTCGCCGCTATCATCTTATCAGAGAGATCATCAGTAGGAAAGAAATACAAATCGAGAAAATCCCAATTGAAAGGAACTTAGTAGATCCTTTGACTAAGGCATTACCTCAAAGTAAGTTTGAGGGTCATGTCATAGCTTATGGTATTGGATACCGTAGCGATTGGCATTAGGCCAAGTGGGAGTCTATTAGTAATATATGAGAGATGTCCTAAGGCAATCGCCTTATGTATGAACCATTTATATGATAAATGAAGATTCAATATTTGAGTATACATGGTTTCATGTATTTGATTGGATCTTAAACTCATTTACTGAATATCCGTGATACGACTCACAGCATGAGAGAATTTATGATTGGATCACAACTAGTGAGTATCTCTACATGTGTAATTGTGATGTATCGAAATTATCCCTAGTCGATAAATTGATGGATTTGGACACCATTGATTCTGTCGAGACTAGCACGAGGTATACTCCTTGGTGTATCCAAGCAGCTGATTCTCATTGGATGAAGACATTGTGATGTCCGGAGTTAATCGTGGATGCTAGTTATGGTAACTAGTTTATTGGAGTGACCAGCCGTAAGACTTCATATGGTTCTCTGCATATATAGATATGTCAATGAAGTTCTTACTGTAGCTTAAGTGCGATGTTCCTTTGACTTGCGATATTCAAGTCATCTTGATCATGAAGACTTATGCTTTGACATCTTAAGCAAGCATCTCTGAGAAGATGTGGACCTGGGATGATTGAGTATAAGTCGAAGTGATCGAAGGTGTTTGAATAGCCTATAAAGGATTCACCACTCCTTGCGAGGAGATGTATACCCATGGCCTCTCGTCGGATTGTTACTAAAGTCTTTGGCCAAAACATTACATGTTTAGAGTAAGGTACTCTTCGATACATGTGCAGTAACTAGAATCCGTAGGACGAGGAAATGATACTTGGGCTAGGTGTGACGTAGTCAGCCTAGTGGGGACTGACACTATAGACCATGTCCTGAACCAAGTGGGTATAAGATGAGTGAAGGGAATGAGGCACGATTCATTCGAGCTGCTGAAGGGGTTCAGAAATAGTTCTGGATCAACCATTGATCTTTTCGATTAATTGGGGATCATGATGTACTACTAGGTGCCACTCATGATCATTCTATAATTAATGGTTAATTATAGACGGCCAACATAAACCGAGAACCTATTTGGTCACACGCACAACGAGCGTAATCCGAAGGATTTAAAACGAGCTTGAGAATGAGATTCTCAGACCGAGAGAAACTAGGTTTGGTTGGACCAAACAAGAAGCGAGCATGAAATCGTTTCAGTCGCAATGGAAGCGTGGATGGGCCGTGT
Organism: Wurfbainia villosa; assembly: GCA_025175895.1. NCBI lineage: Eukaryota > Viridiplantae > Streptophyta > Magnoliopsida > Zingiberales > Zingiberaceae > Wurfbainia > Wurfbainia villosa. The sequence goes on from CM046005.1 coordinate 8,567,572, forward strand.
CTTATGAAGACATGATAGATGAACCAAAATGGTTTGGTTCTAATCCAACGGAGGAGAATAAACCAAAGGGGTTTGGTTTGTTTTAAATGAATGAACCAAAGTTGGTTCGGTTCGTTTTAACTTAAAATAAACCATCATGGTTTTGTTTATTTTAACTTAAATTAATGGAGCGGGTTAATGGGCCTTTGGTTATGATCCAATAACCATTAAGAGAATTTGTTCTCTATAAAATAGGGATTAAGGGTTTTTGTTAAACCCTAATTGAGGCAACCCTTGGTTTTGGCCGCCCACCCTCTCCTCCTTGGTGTATTCGGCGCCAACATCCCCCTTGCCGCCGCCCACCACCTTGCTCTCTTGCCGGCGTCCAGAAGGAGCTGTCCTTCCCTCTTGCCGGCGTCGAGCAGCTACCGAAGGAACTCCGGTGATCTCCCTTGGGTTCGGCAATAAGGTGAGCTTCAACCTTCCCTTTTGGCCGGCCCCTTATTCCTCCACCAAAGCTGTCCAGTTTTCTGGACAGCTTGTTTCCTTCTCGTCGGAGCGTCATTTGGACGACGTTTGGAGCTCCGACAGCAGTAGACTTGCCGGGGATTCGATCTCCGGTAATACTCATAGGTGGAGGACGAAGGATTCGTCAAACGGTTGACGAATACCTCTCCGGAGAAGCGAGTTTTTGAGGACTCATTTTGGATCCGAATTTTGATTCGGATCCTGATCTTCTCTCGATCACATCGTCTTCAACACGAGGCTAGTAACCCGTACGAAGACGAGGTTCGTGACTTAGTGAAGTCATCCCGAAGATACTCGACGTGGATACGGATAGAGACGATTCTAGCAAGAATCGTTCCGGTTGATGCCTTTCCCGCTACACGTGATACGTCAGGTATACGTACTGTAAATTTCCTTTTATTGCAAAAAATTTGAATTTACGGTTATGTCTACACATGTTGTACTATGCATGCGTGTGATGTGTGTGTTGTAATAAATTAGATTTATTATTTTATTCCTTCCGCTATGCACATGTTTACGAAACATGTTCAAACACACACTCGCCGCGGTGCCGGAAACCCAACAGATGCTGCCTCGACTATAGTCCAGTCAAGGCGCTGGTCGAGGTTACCTTGCTTCTGTTTGCCTACAATCAAAACCCAATAGATTGAACAGAGTTGACAGTCGACTGTTATACCTCTACACTGAGGTTTAACACTCCAAGTTTGATCCCTTCATACTTGATACTCAGATTAAGCCTATACCTAAGCCTTCAACCCACTTCCATCAGCCTCACGCCTCTCAGATCCCTCGAGTCCATGACTCTTGATCCTTGTGCAAGCCTTCAAGTGTTTCCATTGGCTATTGTCATGCTCTCATGTCTACCTTTGCCAAGAGGCCTCACCTCCGGGACTTCCCCTTTGCCAAGCTCGATCTCCCTGATCAGCCGGGTCTTCCCTTGCCAAGACTCCTTGTCCGAGACTTCACTGACAAGAGGCCATGCCTCCGAAACTTCACTGCCAAGACTCCTCATCCGAAACTTCACTATCAAGAGGCCACGCCTCCGGGATCACTTCCAAGACTTCTCGTCAGGGACTTCACTGCCAAGAGGCCGCACCTCTGGGACTTCACCGCTAAGCACGGTCTCCCAGACCTACCGGGAGTTCCCTTGCCAACTCTCCGTTGATCTTTCCAACACCAAGTGCCCGATCTCCCTTGACTGACTTGGATTTCTATTGCCAAGTATCCATACTCGGACTTTTCTTTGCCAAGTCTCTATACTTGGAATTTTCCATACCAAGTGTCCGGTCAACCTTGATTGACTTGAATTTCTCCAATAGTCTCCCTCATATGACCTTGGATGTCCCAAACCATCCACTAGTCATGTGGTCAAACCACATTGTAAACCATTGTCGAACATCAAAACCCTACTCGAGTCCCACTCGAGTCAGGTCAATCGTGACCTGGGTCGATTGTGTTAGTTATATATGAGAGGTGTCCTAAGGCAATCGCCTTATGGTTGTACCATTTATATGATAAATGAAGATTCACTATTTGAGTATACATATTTTCATGTATTTGATTGGATCTTAAACTCATTTACTGAATGTCCGCAATACGATTCACAACATAAGAGAATTTGTGATTGGATCACAACTAGTGAGCATCTCTATATGTGTAATTGTAATGTATTGGAATTATCCCTAGTCGATGAATTGATGCATTTAGACACCATCAATTATTTTGAGACTAGCATGAGTTACACTCTTTGGTTTATCCAAGCAGCTGTTTCTCACTGGCTGGTGACATTGGAATGTCCAGAGGTAATTGTGGATGCTAGTTATGGTAACTAGTTCATTGGAGTGACTAGCTGTAAGACTTCATATGGTTCTCTACATATACAGATATGTCAATGAAGTCCTTACTGTAGATTAAGTGTGATGTTCCTTCGACTTGCGGTATTCGAGTCATCTTGGCCATGTAGACTTATGCTTTGACATCTTAAACAAGCATCTCCGAGGAGATGTAGACCCAGGATGATTGGATATAAGTCGAAGTGGCCGAAGGTGTTTGAATAGCCTACAAAAGATTCACCACTCCTTGTGAGGAGATGTATACCCTATGGCCTCTCGTCGAATTGTTTAGTAAAGTCTTTGGCCAAAGCATTATATGTTTAGAGTGTGGTACTCTTGGATACATGTGCAGTAACTAGAATCAGAGGTCAATATTTAGTTTGGATTGTTGGACTATCTCCAAGCCTGGCTAAACGATTGAATGCACTCTAACCATATTAAAATTATTTCTCGATTAATGGGTCATCTTTAACTTGGAGCATCGGCTTGTTGGGCTCTCCCCAAGGTCGATGTGAAAAGAGGCGAAGTTGGGTGCTATACATATGATGCATACTTGTTAATGTGTTAACAACCCAATGTCTGTGCGAACATTCAATTAGTTGATAGCACAATGTGATAGTTACATATACGTGATATGTAATTGGTATATTTGATACCTACCATCGTAGCTATGAACGACTTATTGGACTCTCTCCAAGATTGTTCTTATCTATGTTGGATATCAACCCATTCGGAGATGAACCTATGATCTCCCGAATTGATTTTAAGGGTTTTTCGAATATGACAATGAATGAGACTTATAAATGTATGTTGATGGATTTTAAATCATCTTTTTCATATATGCTCGATTTGTATATCTAGGTTAATCGCTTGATCATGACGTCTATAAACTTGCGCTCTATTTTGGATTCAAATAAGTTGACTGGGTCGAACTTCTTAGACTGACTTAGAAACTTGAGAATTGTTCTTAAGGTGGAAAAACTTGCGAATGTCCTCGAAGAGCCTCTTCCCACCTGTTTTAAAGATGGTGCAACTCCGGACCAATTGTTGGCATATCAGAAACATGTGAATGATTCTGAACTGGCGAGTTGCATCATGCTAGCCGTGATGGTACCCGAGCTTCAGAAGCAGCATGAGCATATGGATGCTAATACCATAGTCTTTCATCTTCAAGAGTTGTTTGATGAACAAGCGAGATCAAAAAGCTTCAAAGTCTCCAAGCTCCTCTTCACCTCCAAGATGCAAGAAGGTTCATCTGTGGTGCAATTTGTTCTAAAGATGAATGGGTACATCGAGTGATTAGCTACATTCGAGTTTGTGATGGATCATGAATTAAGTATTGACTTAATTCTACATTATTTGCCCAAGAGTTTTTCATAATTTGTGATGAACTACCGGATGAATAAAATTGAAACCACCATTCCTGAACTCCTCAACATGCTGAAGACTGTGAAGCCTTTTGTGAAGCATGAGGAGAAGACAATGCTATTAGTTGATTCCTCAAAGAAAGGTTCTAAGAGAAAATCAAAGGAACAACATAAGGGGAAGAAGAAGGCTAAAAAGGTAGAACAATCTCAAAAGGGCACTTGCCATCATTGTGGCAATGAGGGCCATTGGCGAAGAAACTGTAAGATTTATCTTAAGTTTGTGAGGAAGAAGGCATCCGATGCCCCATCCTCTTCTGGTATCTTCGTTATTGATTGTCATTCTATTTTCTTAGACACTTGGATATTGGATACTGGGTGTGACTCACATATGACATATATGGGCTAAGGAATAGAAGAAGACTAGTCAAGGGAGAATCAAATTTGTGAGTTGGCAATGGAGCAAAGGTTGCTGCAATCGCCATCGGAACATATTTGTTGAAGCTCCCTACAGGACTTGTCTTAGAACTGGATAATTGCTATTATGCTCCTTAGTTAATAAAGAACATTGTTTCTATTTTTTTCTTAAATAGAAATGGGTACCATTTGACTTTTAGTAACAATTATTGTTACATAACTTTGAATGACATTTTTTATGGGACTAGAACTTTATGCATTGGTATATATACGTTAGACGTATCTAGTGACATTTTCAATATCGAAGCGAGCAACAAGCATGCTCGAAAAGATAATCAATTAGCCTCCTACATATGACATTGTTGTCTTGGCCATGTAAGCAAGAAACGCATGTCCGAATTACACCGATGTGGAATTTTAGAATCGTTTGAATTTGATTCATTCGATACATACTAATCCTGCTTAAAAGGCAAGATGACTAAGTTACCTTTTATTGGAAAAGGTGAATCGGTGGGAGAGTTTCTTGGTCTAATACATACTGATGTATGCGGACCTATGTCAACTCATGCTCTAGGTGGCTATAGCTACTTCATTACCTTATCGATGATCACTCACGATTTGAGTATGTGTTCTTGATGAAACACAATTTTGAAGCCTTTGAAAGGTTCAAATAATTCAGAAATGAAGTAGAGAAATAACTTGGCAAAAATATTAAAATACTTTGATTTGATCGAGGTGGTGAATACTTTAGTCAAGAGTTTCTGGATTATCTAAGAGACAATGGTATATTGTCTCAATGGACTCCGCCATATACACCATAGCATAATGGTGTATCTGAGAGGCGAAACCAAATCTTATTGGACATGGTTAGGTCGATGATGAATCATGCGAATCTTCTCAAGTGCTTTTGGGGCTTTGCACTTCAGACAACTATTTACTTGCTAAACAGAGTCCCGACCAAGGTAGTCTCTACTACTCCATATGAAATATGGAATAGTAAGAAACCTCATCTGTCTTACTTGAAGATATGGGGTTGTCCTGCTTATGTGAAGCGAACTATATCAGACAAATTGGATGTTAAGTCTCATAAATGTCTATTTATTTGATATCCTAAGGAAACGAGGGATTACCAATTCTATCACCCTGTGGAACAAAAGGTGTTTATTTCAAGGCATGCTGTGTTTCTAGAGAAAGAGTTTCTCTTGCAAGAAAACAGTGGGAGTGACGTTGAATTTGAGGAGGTTCAAGAGACTCCAATAGACATTGATGAGATACCTGGTCAAGCACCTCAACTGATAACTCATAGTGATGAGCCATCGACTGAACCTATTGTAACACCACATCTTCGTAGATCTAGTAGAACACACAACATTCCTAAGAGATATGAATTTCTCATAAGTGAATCAAACGACGTGTTACTCATTGATGATGAGGAGCCTACCAGTTATGAGAAAGTTCTAAAAAGTTCAGAAAGGGACAAGTGACTTGAAGCCATGAAGTCAGAAATGAATTCCATGTATGAAAATCAAGTTTGGAACTTGGTGGACCCACCTGAAGGCATTAAACTTATAGGGTGCAAGTGAGTTTTTAAGAAGAAGACCGACATGGATGGTAATGCGATTACCTATATGGCAAGATTAGTGGAGAAATGCTATCGTCAAAAGCAAGGGGTCGATTATGACGAGACCTATTCATCAATAGCTATGCTTAAATCCATTCGGATGCTCCTGGCCATAGCGACTCATTATGACAAAGAGATATGACAGATGGATGTGAAAATGACTTTCCTTAATGGAAACCTACTCGAGGACGTGTATATGATACAATTAGAGGGTTTCACATCGATTGATAAAACCAAAGTATACAAATTTCGACGGTCCATATATGGACTGAAGCAAACATCCAAGAGCTGGAATATCCATTTTGATGAGACAATCAAAAGGTTTGATTTCTCACAAAATCCAGATGAACCCTGTGTGTACAAGAAGGTTAGTGGGAGTGCAGTCGTGTTCATAGTGTTCTATGTCGATGACATATTACTTTTAGGAAATGATATATCTGTCTTACAGTCGATCAAAATTTGATTATCCAAAACATTCTCCATGAATGAACTGGGAGAAGCGACCTACATCCTCGGGATTAAGATCTATAGAGATAGATCGAATCGGTTGCTTGGTCTTTCGCAGTCTACATATATAAACCGAGTGCTAAAGAGGTTTAGCATTTCAGAATCCAAGAAAAGTTTTCCTTCCCATTAGGCATGGGATACACCTTTCGAAGTCTATGTGTCAGCGCACAGAAGACGAGAGGATTTGCATGAGTGAGATCCCCTATGCATCTACAATGGGATCTATCATGTATGCTATGTTATGTACGAGGCCTGATGTATCGTATGCTCTGAGTGTCACGAGCAGATACAAGTATGATCTAGGAATTGATCATTGGGCGGCTGTTAAGACAATCCTTAAGTACTTGAGAAGAACTAAGAATGTGTTCCTAATATATGGAGAAGGTAATATGATAATATGCAGGTATATGGATGCTCATTTCTAGACAGACAAGGATGATTCTAGGTCTTAGTCTGGGTACATATTCACCTTGAATGGAGGCGCAATAAGTTGGAAAGGTTCCAAGCAAGACACTATAGCGGATTCTGCCACTGAGGCAGAATACATTACAACTTTAAAAGAAGCAAAGGAAGCGGTTTAGATCAAGAAGTTCGTCTCTAAACTTGGTGTGGTCTCATCAAAGATCCAAACATGTGCTTTGCCACTATCATCTGATCAGAGAGATTATCAGTAGGAAGGAAATAAAAATCGAGAATATTCCCACTAAAAGGAACTTAGCGGACCCTTTAACTAAGGCCTTACCTCAAAGTAAGTTTGAGGGTCATGTTAGAGCTTATGGTATTGGATACTGTACAATTGACATTAGGCCAAGTGGGAGTTTGCTAGTTATATATGAGAGGTGTCCTAAGGCAATCACCTTATTGTTGTACCATTTATTTGATAAATGAAGATTCACTATTTGAGTATACATATTTTCATGTATTTGATTGGATCTTAAACTCATTTACTGAATGTACGCAATACGATTCACAGCATAAGAGAATTTGTGATTGGATCACAACTAGTGAGCATCTCTACATGTGTAATTGTGATGTATTGGGATGAATTGATGCATTCGGACACCATCAATTCTTTTAAGACTAGCACGAGTTGTACTCTTTAGTTTATCCAAGCAGCTGTTTCTCACTGACTGGAGACATTGGGAAGTCCGAAGTTAACTGTGGATGCTAGTTATGGTAACTAGTTCATTGGAGTGACTAGCTGTAAGACTTCATATGTTTCTCTGCATATACAGATATGTCAATGAAGTCCTTACTGTAGCTTAAGTTCGATGTTCCTTCGACTTGCAGTATTCGAGTCATCTTGGCCATGTAGACTTATGCTTTGACATCTTAAGCAAGCATCTCCAAGGAGATGTGGACCCAAGATGATTGGGTATAAGTCGAAGTGGCTGAAGGTGTTTGAATAACCTATAGAGGATTCTCCACTCCTTGTGAGGAGATGTATACCCTATGACCTCTCGTCGGATTGTTACTAAAGTCTTTGGTCAAAGCATTATATGTTTAGAGTATAGTACTCTTGGATACATGTGCAATAACTAGAATCCGTAGGACAAGGAAGTAATACTTGAGCTAGGTGTGATGTAGTTAGCCCTAGTGGGGACTGATACAATAGACCATGTCCTGAACCAAGTGGGTATAAGATGAGTGAAGGGAACGGGGCACGACTCACTGTAACTGCTGAAAGATTTCAGAAGTTGTTCTAGGGTCAACCGTTGATTTTTTGGTTAATTGGGGATCATGATATACTACAAGGTGCTACTCATGATCGTTTTATAATTAATGGTTAATTATAGATGACCAACATCAATCGAGAACCTATTTGGTCACACACACTATGAGTGTTATCCGAAGGATTTAAAACGGGATTGAGAATGAGATTCTCAGATCGAGAGAGACTTGGTTTGGTTGGACCAAACAAGGAGCGAGCGTGAAATTGTTTCAGTCGCATCAGAAGAGTGGATGGGCCAAGTCTTTTGAAGACATGATGGGTAAATCAAATTGGTTTGGTTCTAATCCAATAGTGGAAAATAAACTAAAGGGGTTTGGTTTGTTTTAAACGAATGAACCAAAATTGATTTGGTTTATTTTAACTTAAAATAGACCAACGTGGTTTGGTTTATTTTAACTTAAGTTAATGGAGTGGGTTAACGGGTTTTGGTTATGAACCAATAACCCTTGAGAAAATGTCTCTTAATGGTTAAGAAACACGTTCTCTATAAATAACAGGGTTGAGAAATATTTCATGAACAAATTAGGTTTTGAGAAACCCTAGCCATTTTTCTCTTCTCCTCTCCCTCTTTTGTGCGCCGGTTCCTTGGTTGCCGCCGCCCAACCCTTGGCCGCCTCCCCTCCAGCCGCCGACCATCCACCACCGCCGGCCAACAACCCCAGCCGTCGGCCAGCAACATCACCACCGGCCAGTAGCACCACCGTTGGCCACCTTACTATAGCCGACCAATTTGATTGGCTGACACATCCAAGGAAACAAGTTCGTGGAACTTGTTTCGTGATCATCTCTCGGATTACAATGTCTTTGATGCGAGACTAGTATCTCTCGTCAAGACGGGGCTCGTTGCTTGTGAAGCTATCCATATGTTACTCGGCATGGACTTAGATAGAGGCGAAACTTACGAGGGTCGCTAAGGTTGATGCCCTTTCCGCTGCAAGTTATTCGTCAGGTATACCTAGTGTAATTTCCTTTATTGTAAAATTTAAATGTACGATTATGTTTACACTATTGTATCCTGCATGCATGTGGTGTGTGTATTGTAATAAGTTAGTTATTATGCATTTTTATTTGCTTCCACTGTGCATGTTTACGAAACATATTCGAACACACGCTCACGTCGGTGCCCCGAAAACCCAACAGATTGCACCATCAATCTCCCCCTTTTTGATGTTTGACAATACCGTTAAGTTAGGTTATCCCATAACCCAATTTGACTCTTCTTATGCTAAAGCATAACGATGTGTTCCCAAATCAGAATTTCAAATTTTTGAAATTTTTGGGGTTTAGTGCATATTAGGGTTGACCCTAACTTAAGATCCTAACTTAACCCCTTCTATTTCTCCCCCTTCTTGGCACACATCAAAAAGTCCACCAAGGTTTACCATGTCTCATTTTCAATAAGATTCTTCCTTCTCCCCCTTGGGGAAAGATCATCTTGAATGCTTTCATTCTCCTTAGTGATCTATCACTAAATGAAAAGCAATCTTCCATGTTCCCCCCTTTTTCATAATCCATCATCCATCATATCTAGATGGATAATCTCCCACTAAAGGCTTACTCTCCCTTGACCATTGAACCAACAATGTCCTTGGAGAATTCCTAAGCCTATAGGAACCTTAAACAATAGAAGATAAGGATAAAAGTTCAAATTTGAACTTTCACAATCCTTAAAATTTAATTTTTACCCTAATTAATTCTCCAATTCATTTCCAATGAAAATCTCACCCTTTCAATGTGTATCTAAGCATATTAGAGGTGTAGGAGTAGTTATCTAGCCAAGGGTTATGATCAGATGGATTAAACCAACATTGGTAAGCCAAAACAGTGCTAATAGTCGACTGAGAAGGCTCTCAGTCGAGTAGCAACATCTCCAGTCGAGGCGTCGCCTCGACTGGTTTCTGAAATTTCTGAAATTGAATTTTTAGATAAACTTCAGAAATACATAAATAATTCTAAAAAATTCAAAAAATCTTGAAATTTCAACCACACATTACTTATGCCAAACACTATAGGGGGGGGGGGGGGAAATACTTTTCTATGAAAATAACTTTTAAATTCAAAGAATGACACAAAGTTCAAAAGCATTGAAACTTTCAATGTTTTAATCCAACTTTGTTTAAATCTTCTCAATGGTGATTGCCATCAAAAGATAGGATTCACCAAGGTTTTTCAAAATGATTTTAAAATATTTTCAAAACCTTAATTTCAATCATGGTCTATGAGCTAAGTATACATGACTTGTATACTAGCTTTCCTCATGATTTATACCTATGATTGAGATGAGTTTGAGTTCATTTAGATGCAACATCTATGCACCTTGAACTTGACTCACTTCCTAGCATCTTACATGTATCTTGGTGTATCAATACACATCCAAGTCAAGTGTTCTTGTGAGATGTGGATTTTAATTTTCTTAATCTATGGTCTCATGCATTTTCCTAGGTAACTCTATTTGATTCCCTTATACATGAGACTTCAAATCATGCCATTCTCCTTAAATCAATTTTAATTAATCTTAAATGCATGAATGATGATTATGACATTATAGATAGCATGAATTAGCACATAGCCAATAATCATGATGTCATGACATATAAATAAAACCTAAACACTAACATGACATAAAAATTAAACCTAAATATTATCATGACATTTTATATGATTAAAAAAAATATGATGTCATAACATGACAATGCAAACAAGACATGACAAATATAAACTACAAGGGTATATAATACCTAAGTGTTTAGCTCAAATTGCCATTTCTAGGATGAAGACCACATTTGCCATAATAGATCATTCTCCCAAGTGTGCCAAAAATCCAAAATGACACACCATGACCTCTAAACCTAATTGTGTCAATTTTGATCAAATTTTCAACTTCCAATCAATTCATTGGCACATCCTAAAATATTTTAGGACATAATTCAACCTCATTTCCAAGGAATCCCAAAACCTTGAAAATGTCCTAAAGTGCCGCCTTTACCATGGTTAGGTTAACTACCTATCCATTCAAGGTTGACACACCCTAAACCCATCTAGCATGAGGGTATCAACTCCTAGGAACCCAATACCTATTGGAGCTCCTTGGGTTTACTAGGTACTCACTAGGGATAACTTCCCTTAGTACATTTCTAATGACCCTCCTAGGCTTGGAAGCCTTGGTCATTTTGGTCTTGTCAAGGTTAATCCTAGGGATTGCTTCCCTTGTAACCTTGTTAGTGGCTTTCCTAGGTTTCATTAAAACCTTAGTGTTGGATCGAGAAGCGTCGCTAGAGGGGGGGGGGGGTGAATAACTAGCGTAAATCTTTTCGTTTTGATCGTTCGATATACAAGCAAGCACAGCGGAAAAGTAAAAAGACAAGTTTATTTTTACTTGGTTCACAACCCAGTGGTTGCTACTCCAAGGCCCTAACGGTCCTAGATCATGTATGGAGGGAAAAGCACTATAAGATCTCCTCCTCGTTGGAGGTAGGAGACAACGATCACAAAACTGAAAGTACGAGGATGAGGCAACAAGCCTACCTCACCTCATTACGATTAAAACAAAGAATACAATAACAAAAACAATTACTTGTTGCTGCTGCCGACGAAGAAGATTAGAACTTGTCATCGCGTCGACATTATGATGGTGTTGGAGCTTTGGCATTGTAGGAGCACTTGAGAATAATCTTGATGAATATTTGGGTTGGAATCCTCCCTTCCTTTTATAGAGTTTTGCCTCAGAATAAGTCTCCTCATCTTTTGGAACAAATCACGAAGTGGTACCAAATTTTATTGCAAAGTGGCCGCATCAAATATTATCCGTTTTGACCTAGTGCAAAAGACTGATTCGTCACCATCAGTCGACTGCCCAATGACCAGCAGTCGACTGTCAACCTGGCCACTTCCCTACAACAAGAGGTTAGCATGGAAAATGATAAATGTGATGGTTTTTGATCGTCCGATCTCGACCTAGACCTTCCACAGGAAGTCTTAGTCGGATCACTGCCTATGGTCGTCCCCTTACAGAGGACACGACCTTACCATCTCTCACTCACACGAGCTTACCTTTGGTCTTTTAAGATCTGTCGCTTTGCTTCCTGTCTTCCACCTAGGTTCTTCGACTCCCACGAAGCTCCCTCGGTATTGCTCGACCACCATAGCTCCCTCTGGGTGTCGCTGACCTTCGGCTTAGCTTAGCCTTTCTGCACACTTGATTTAGCTCATGAGACAATGATATAAACTTAACTTTGTATCTTTGACATAATCAAAACACAGGTTCAATTATCTAGTGCCTCTGCACCAACAATCTCCCTCTTTTTGATCTATGGCAAACCAACACAAAGTTAAGGGAAATTAAAGCATAAAACAAGTATAGTAAATGATGAATGTCATTTCCAAAAACTCCCCCTTAACCAAAACTCCCCCTTAACCCTAGGTGAGTTTTGAAAGAGATACTTTAATTTTCAAAATTAAATTTTGTGTTACTCCCCCTTAACTTTCGCTCTTTCTCTTCTCCCCCTTTTGCCATAAATAAAAAAAAATGTTGGGGTTTTTGTATAAAATAGGGGTTTAAAAAAAATATCATATATGCATGCATCGAGATAAATCAACTATGAGTCCAAGCATGCGTCTAGCAGTAGTTAGATAGATTGGTTCGAGGTGTGTCCCTCTGCACCAATAATCTAAATGTTTGTAATATAACCCTTAGGGTTAGTTTTCTCTACCCCTTAGTCAGATATATGAAGTATAAGAGATGTAGGGGGCGCTAAACTTTGGCCTAAAGAGTTGTAAATAGTCGTTAAGTACAATAGTTGAAAAGGTTATTTTAAGTATATTTCAATTATCCTTAACATCTCACCCATTCTATGTGTCTCAGAATTTGTTCACCTTATATGTTTTGTGAGATGATTTGAGATTGATTAAAGATAGTCAACCTTAGGTTAGATTCGGATTTAACCTTTAGATAGTTAAGTAACTTTTCGAGAAACTGGCTTCCAGGTCGTGGCGAGACACAGGGGCCTTCTTTGATCGGAACAACAACCACTTCCTTAGAAAAGCTAAATTCAAGAAAATATCACTTAAGTCACTTAGGGTTACTTCCTGGTCTAACTAGTTTAGGATATGGCAAGGTAGCTTCAGCTAGTTCCACTCGGTCAAGTGCACCAAGATAGATACGCCTTATCTAGTTCGAATACACGAGACTTTATTTTCCTAACGTACTATCATCTCACCGTGTCCTGATACTATGTTGTCAAGAGTTGACTAACTATTTTTTCCTATATAGCCATTCTAAAAATTAAAATAATATATGCAATGGTTTTGTTAAGTAAGCGGGTATACTATTTTAGTGTTAGCTCCCCCTGGACCATTGAACCAATATGATCTATTCAAATAATGAACTTGATCCTGAGGAATCCAATACTTATTAGTCCTTATATGTGAGTTCAATAAATCCTTTGGGACTCATGCTTGGACTCTTTGATGACTACGATTTACGATAGACATATATGATCTATTCGTAGTCTTTGGACTAAACCCGAGTCCGACTTTGTTGTACACGACTCTTTGGGTTCCAAGTAGTCGGTTAAGATTCTTAGATCCCAACGTGAACCTTTCCAACCTAGCCTCGACCTCTTGAACTCGATATTTTAAGAGAGAATTCTCCTCCTCAAGTTTTTCAACTTGGGCTGAGTTTCCCTTTTGAACATGACTAGTTGAAGAGGTTAGAGTAGCCTCTTTCTTGAGAGTTTCCACCTCCTCAAGTAACGACTCAACCCTAGACTTGGACTTAGTTAATTTCCTAGTAAGCATTTTAATTGTAAGGTAAAGTGTACTAATTAAAGAGTGGCTAACCTTGACTTTACCTTTTGGTCCGACTTTGAGTTTCCTCTCGAAGTAATCTTCGGGGTCAGAGTCGGAGTTGCAGTTGGACTCGACTTCGGATTCTGACTCGGACTCCTCCGGTATTGCCATGTAAGCTATGTCTTCTTTGTTGTCCCAAGTTGCATGGAAATCCTTCTTTTGATTTGATTTGAATTGTGCCCTCTTTTGGTTCTTTAGTAGCCTCCTTTCCCTCCGAACAATCTTCCGCACTACGTTCACTATTGCCTCCACCTCTTCGGATTCGGACTTTGATTCGTCTTCGAGTTCTAATCCATCTTCTTGCCTGGTAGGTGGCTTGCTTCTTTGTCCTGCAAGTAGAGCAATACCTCTCTCGGCTCGGACCACGTTAGTCTGCTCGTGAAGTTCAAACTCGAAAAATAATTCGTCTAACCTAAGCTCGAAAGGTTCTTAGAGACCTTGTAGGCATCGACCATGGATGCCCACAAGGTAGTCCTAGGAAATGAATTAAGAACGTACCTTAGAAGGTCATGGTTTTCGACCTTGTGTCCGATGGTGTGCAAGCCGTTGACAATGTCTTGGACGCGGGCGTGTAGTTGCGTCGCAGTCTCGTGTTCTTGCATCTTAAGGTTATACAACTTATTGAAAAGAAGGTCATGTTTACATACCTTAGCATCAGACGTTCCTTCGTGTAACTCGATTAATTTGTTCCACAGGTCCTTTGTGCTGATGAAGGGTCCGATGCGGTTGAGCTCCTCTTTGGACAGACCGCACTGCAACATTTGGGTCGCCTTTGCATCGGTTTCAATTTGCCTCTTGGTTGCATTGGTCCACTTGTTGAAGTCCAAGGGCTCTCCTTGATCATTGGTGGGTAGAGCAAAGTCAGTTTGGATGATTATCCAAGTCTCGACTTGTGTTTTTAGAAAACACTCCATCCGACATTTCCAATAACGGAAATCATTTCTGTTAAAGAACGGAGGTCGGGTGGTGCTATACCCCTCAATATGAGCCATTAAATATCTTGCAAAACACGAATAAAAACCAAAAGGAATTCCAAGACTTGGTCTTGGATTAGTAATGTGGTAAATAACAAGAAATAAATAGAAATAAATAAAAAGAACAAGAAACTAACAAAAACTAGAAACTTACGACGTTCGATGTCCCCGAAAGGGTACTAGACATTGGTTTTTGGAGATGAAAACAGCTTGTTACGAGGGTAAACCCTCATAAAAAGTGTAGATCTTTCAAAGAGCTTCGATTTGGTAGGTAGATCGTTTTGTGAGTCCACTTGTGCGAAAAGTTATGGTCGTTTTACTGTCGACTACTCCAAAAGAGAATACTTGCAAACACACAACCAAAAGAAAGGTACCAAGACTTTGTCTTGGATTAGTAGTGCGGGAAAAAACCTAAAAAAAACACGAATCGAAAAATACGAAAAAAAACCAAAAAGTGCTAGATTGGTGGTTTCACCAAATCTTAGCGCCCCCGCTCTGATACCAATTGTTGGATCGAGAAGCGCCGCTAGAGGGGGGGGGTGAATAGAGAGCGTAAATCTTTTCGTTTCGATCGTTAGATATACGAGCAAACACAGCAGAAAAGTAAAAAGACAAGTTTATTTTTACTTGGTTTACAACCCAGCGGTTGCTACTCTAAGGCCCTAATGGTCCTAGACCACGTACGGATGGCAAAGCACTATAAGATCTCCTCCTCGTTGGAGGTAGGAGACAACGATAACAAAACCGAAAGTACAAGGATGAGGCAACAAACCTACCTCACCTCGTTACGATTAAAACAAAGAATACAATAACAAAAACAATTACTTGCTACTACTGCCGACGAAGAATATTAGAACTTGTCGTCGCGTCGGCGTTATGACGGTGTTGGAGCTTTGGCGTTGTAGGAGCACTTGAGAATAATCTTGATGAATATTTGGGTTGGAATCCTCCCCTCCTTTTATAGAGTTTGGCCTCAGAATAAGTCTCCTCATCTTTTGGAACAAATCACGAAGTGATACCAAATTTTATCGCGAAGTGGTCGCGTCAAACATTATCTATTTTGACCTAGCGCAAAAGGCTGATTCGTTGCCATCAGTCGACTGATGTCTTCCATCAGTCGATTGATGAGCATCAGTCGACTGCCTAATGACCAGCAGTCGACTGCCAGCCTGGCCACTTCCCTGCAACAAGAGGTTAACACAAAAAATGATAAATGCGACGGTTTCTGACCGTCTGATCTTGACCTAGACCTTCCACAGGAAGTCTTAGTCGGATCGCAACCTATGGTCATCCCCGTACAGAGGACATGACCTTACCATCTCTCACTCACACAAGCTTACCTCTGGTCCTTTAAGATCTATTGCTTTACTTTCGGTCTTCCACCTAGGTTCTTCGACTCCCATGAAGTTCCCTCAGTGTTGCCCGACCACCACAGCTCCCTCTGGGTGTCGCTGACCTTCGACTTAGCTTAGCCTTTCTGCACACTTGATTTATCTCATAAGACAACGATGTAAACTTAACTTTGTGTCTTTGCCATAATCAAAATACAGGTTCGATTATCTGGTGCCCCTACACCAACACTTAGCCACTAGACACTTACCATGGTCAACTCTAGGGATGACTTCCCTTGTGACCTTGGTTTTCCTAGACCTAGAACTTGTCCCATAACTATATGGAACACTATGGTAGGTAGGCTTATCAACCTTGGACCTAGGCTTGTGGCCCAAGCCTTGCTTGTCCTTAGATGCACCTTGCCTCCTAGAACCTAAGTTTTGTTCATTTGACCCATTAATCATATTTGTCATCTTTTGAAGGGTCTTTTCCAATTTCTCAAGCTTTGACCTCAAAACTTGATTTTTCTTTTCTAATACCTCAATTTTTGGACTTCCATTGTTTCTTGAGATATTATTCTTTCTAGGTATATGTCTAGTCCATTTAGGGTTATTGCCTAAATTGTTGTTTTCTACCTTCCTATCCTTAGGTAAGGTTGATCTAGCATTGTCCTTAGATAAATTGACATGCTTAGTGCCTAAACAATAAAATCTTTTTCTAGCATGCTTTTCACGAAAAATAGCAAGTGCATTAAAGTTATCATCATGCTTTCTAACATTAGATAAAGGAAGAACTTTATTCAAATTTACCTTAGGGTTTGCCTTAGCTCCCCCTACATTTGAACTCTCTCCTTTGCCCTTCTGAGGGTGCCTCCTCCTAGGACATTGGCTCCGGTAATGTCCCAGTTTGTTGCACTTGAAGCATACTATATGCTCCTTGCTCTTGCGAATTGGGACTCTGACTTCCTTTGACTTTTCTTTGACCCTTGGTGTCAGTTGATCCTTTTTGACTCTTTTTGGGCATTTACTCTTGTAATGCCCTACTTTCCTACACTCAAAGTATGTTATATAATTTTTATTTCTAACAATTGCATTTGAGTTATCTTCTTGAATGGTAGGTGAATCTTGGCCTTCTTCTTCATTTCTCTCGGAGGTAAAAGGCTCCTCCTCTTGCTCTTGTTCCGGGGTTGAACATCTAACCTCCCCCTCAATCCATGACGTGGAGACTTCAATAATTTCTTCTATCTCAGAAGTTGAACACCTGCCATCTTTCAAATCATCACCCTCTTAAGAAGATGAACATTCCAATTCTTTGGATTTATCCTCATCTTCTTGAATCATGGAAGTTTCACCATTGAGCTTAGCAAGTTTGCTTCATAATTCTTTAGCATCTACGAACTTCTCTAATTTGCACAAAATGTTTTTAGGTATTAAATTAACTAAAATGTTCATTACCTTTTAATTAGCTTCGAATCTTTAGACTTCTCCCTCAGTCCATTTACTCCGGTCTAGAGTTCTCCCCTTCTTGTCTGTTGGAGTCTTGAACCCTTCCGTTAGTGCGAACCACTCCTCTATGTTCATTTGGAAGAAGAATTCAGTCATCGTCTTCCATTGAGCAAATCCTTCAAATCTATAGGGTGGTGGAAATCGAACATCAAGCCCAAACCCATCTTCAAATTCCATTGCCTCTAACTTTAGCTCCCTCGGTAGTTAGTCCGATTGAAGACCATTTGTAGATATCAGAACATCTTCTTCTTCTTAGAGTCGACCGGGCTCTGATACCTTGTCTACAATCATTAGTATGCAGCGGAAATACAAATCACAACACAAGCACAACACACAGATTTTATGTGGTTCAGAACCCTAGTTCCTACTCCACGAGCAAGCCCTAGCGAGCTCTAGTGATGTACACAACCACTGTCACACTTCTCCTTCTCGGTGACACATCAGAGGT
Source organism: Wurfbainia villosa (assembly GCA_025175895.1). Lineage (NCBI taxonomy): Eukaryota > Viridiplantae > Streptophyta > Magnoliopsida > Zingiberales > Zingiberaceae > Wurfbainia > Wurfbainia villosa. Next base: position 8,585,658 of record CM046005.1, read on the forward strand.
GGAGAAACCTCTTACAAGTCTCTTACAAAAATAAGAACGAGATATAACAAGCAAATACAACAATAATAAAAGCAAATTAAGAACAAGTGAACACACTTTATAAGTTAGGACTTCTGAATGTTTGCTTGTTGGTTGCTTTGGGATGACTTTGAAGGCCCTGAAATGCAGCAACACTTTGCCTCAAATCACCCCTTAAAAACCTTGCTCGAAGACCCCCTCAAGCTTTCGCTTATAGAGCCCCGTCGAAGCTTCCCGACTAGCAATGGTCGCTTTTCTAGTCGAGGCATCGCCTCAACTGATACCCCAGTCGAGGTGCCAGTCGAGTCCTCCTTGCGTCTGAGCAACTATTTTCATGCATGTTCTGAACCTAGTCGAGGTGCCAGTCGAGATGTCCAGTCAAGGTGCCACCTCGACTAGCCTCTAGTCTAGGCACTGGTCGAGCTTGCCTCTCTTCTGAGTGAATCCTCTCACGCACAGTCTCCTAACCAATCGAGGTGCTGGTCCAGTCGAGGCGCCACCTCGATTGATAAGCCAGTTGAGGCACCAGTTGAGTGCTTCCATAACACTCACTCAACTCTCTTAGTCCCACCTCCAAGCACACCCCTTACGGTCAGGTGCCGCCGACTACTCTGATCATCGGCGGCGGTCGAGGTCACCTTGCATTTTACACAAATTAAGCCCGATCGATTGAGAGTGACGGTCATTATTATACCTCTACACTGAGGTTTAACACCCTATGTACGATCCCTTCATACTTGATACTCACCCTAAGCCTAGACCTAAGCCTTTAACCCACTTCTATCAGCCTCATGCCTCCCGGATCCCTTGAGTTCGTGACTCTTCATCCTTACACTAGTCTTCAAGTGCTTCCATCAGCTATCGTCATGCTCTCAGGTCAACCTTTTCCAAGAGGCCTCGCCTTTGGGACTTCCCCTTTGCCAAGCTCGATCTCCCTGATCAGTCAGGTCTTCCCTTGCCAAGACTCCTTGTCTGGGACTTCACTGCCAAGAGGCCAAGCCTCTGGGACTTTATTGCCAAGACTCCTGGTCTGGGACTTCACTACCAAGAGGCTATGCCTCTAGGACTTCACTGCCAAGACTCCTCATTCGGGACTTCACTGCCAAAAGGCCATGCCTCCGGAACTTCACTGCCAAGACTCCTTGTCCGGGACTTCATCGCCAAGAGGCCACGCCTCCGAGACTTCACCACCAAACACGGTCTCCCAGACCTACCGGGAGTTCCCTCGCCAACTCCCCATTGGTCTTTCCAACACCAAGTGTCCGGTCTCCCTTGACCGACTTGGGTTTTCTCTTGTCAAGTATCCATACTTGGACTTTTCTCTTGCCAAGTATCCATACTCAGACTTTTCTTTGCCAAGTCTCCATACTTGGACTTCTCCACACCAAGTGTCCGATCATCCTTGACCGATTTGGATTTCTCCAATAGTCTCCCTCATATGACCTTGGATGTCCCATACCATCCACTGGTCATGTGGTCAAACCACATTGTAAACTATTGTCGAACACTAAAACCCTACTCGAGTCCCACTCGAGTCTAGTCAATCGTAACCTGGGTCAATTAATTAGTATATTAGTTAGTGCATTTTCTAATGATATATTGTGTAGATTAGGAGATTGTAAGGATGCTAAGGGATTTGGAGTAAATTGGCAAAGCTCCATGAAGAACCCTCGATAACTCAAGAAATAGAGGAGCCTAAGGAACAAGAATGCTCATCAACTCATTTGGAGAAGGAGACCGAAGAAGCAAGCTCATCCTCACAAGAAAGTGAGGATTCAGAAGTTGAAAGGTCATCAACATTCGAGGAAGAGATGGAAGAATTGGAGGAAGCCTCCACTTCAAGGATTGAGGGGGAGGAGAGACCTTCTACGCCGGAGGAAGAGCAAGAAGAACCATCAACCTTCGGTAGAGATGAAGAACCAACTCTGATTCCTACCGCCAATCTAGGTAACTCAAGAATTTTATTTAAAAATAAAAATCATATTGTATGCTTTGAGTGTAGAGAAGTCGGACACTATAAGAGCAAGTGTTCGAAACGAGTCAAAAAAATGGCACAAGATGTGCCAAAGGTCAAGGAACCCAGTGCCCCAACAATTAAAAGCAAGGAGCACATGGTGTGCTTCAAATGTCATCAAAAGAGGCATTATAGAAGTCAATGCCCTAGGGGGAGGAAGCAAACCAAGGGCCAAGAAGGAGTATCACATGTAGGGGGAGCTTCCAAAGCAAACCCTAAGGTAAAATTTAGTAATGCACCTTCCTTGTTTCATAATAAAAGCATGCCTTTAATTCACTTGCAATTTACCATAAAAAGCATGATAGTAATAATAAATACTTTTATTTAGGTGCTAAATCTTGCGATGTTAGGGTTAAGGACAAATCTAGAAACAATAACCCTAAAACAATTCTACCTTGGGAAACTATTAGGAAGGTAGAAGATTACTTAGGCATTAACCCTAAGAAGGGTAGACATATGGATAAGAGAAAGAACCATTCCCAAAGAATTGATGAAAGTTAAAAAATTTGGCAATTAGAATTAGAGAACCAAGCCTTGAGGTCAAGGCTTGAGAAGTTAGAAAAGACCCTTACGAAGATGCAAAATCCAATTCAAGGGTCAAATGATCAAAAATTAGGGTCTAAAAGACAAGAACTATCTAGGGGTAAGAAATGTTTGGGTCACAAACCTAAGCCCAAAGAGACCTACCATAGTGTTCCATTCGATTACGGAACCATCCCTAGGTCTAGAAAAACCAAGGTTAATAGGGAAGCAATCCCTAAGATGAACCATGGTGTGTGCTTAGTGGCTAAGGTTTCAAGGAAACCTAGGGAAGCCATTAAGAAGGTTACAAGGGGAGTTACCCCTAGAGTTAACCTAGGTAAGACCAAAATGACCAAGGCTTCAAAGCCTAGAAGGGTCATTAGAAAGGTATCAAGGGAAGTTATCCCTAGTGAATACCTTGTAAACCCAAGGAGCTCCAATAGGTATTGGGTTCCTAGGAGCATGATCCATTCACGCTAAATGGGTTAGGTTGTGTCAACCTTAAATGGATGGGTAGTTAACCTAACCATAGTAGAGTTGACACTTTAGGTCATTTCCAAGGTAATGAGATCCTTTGGAAATAAGTTTGAATTTATATCCTAAAGAATTTTAGGATATGCCAATATCATATAAGAAGTTTGAAAAATTGATCAAAATTGGCGCAATTAGATTTAGAGGTCATAGTGTGTCGTTTTGGATTTTTGGCACACTTGGGAGATTTGTGGTTATGACAAATATGGACTTAATCCTAGCAAATGACAATTAATACTAAAACTTAAGTATTCTTATACCTTTATATTTCTTTTGCCATGCTTTGTTTGCCTTGCTATGTCATGACATCATATTTCATTTTATTATTAAAAATGTCATGATAATGTTTAGGTTTAATTTTTAATGTCATGTGTGCCTAGGTTTATGTTTATGCCATGACATCATAATTATTGACACATGCTTATTTATGCTATTATTTTATATGCCATAATCATCACTCATGCATTTAGGTTAATTAAAACTGATTTAAGGACTATGACATGATTTGAATGTTGGGAGTATGGGGAATACAATCAAAGTCCCACATTGGTAAGACATGGAAAAGATCATGTGCTTATAAGAAAAAAGATATCTCCATTGGTATGAGGCCTTTTGGGTAAAGCCCAAAAACAAAAACCATGAGGGCTTGGGCCCAAAGTGGACAATATCATACCATTGTGGAGATATGTGGATCTTATATGCACTAACAATTGGTATCAGAGCCATGGTCCATGTCAAGCCATGAACCTCGAACGAAGGAAGTTGAGCTCCCACGTCCGGATCAAGAGAACCAGACATCAGGAAGGAAGTCTAGTTGGGTCGGGGGGACCGAACAACTGGCAGGAAGTCCTGGTGGGTTGAAGATCGGACATCAAGCAGAGAAAATCCTTCGAGGAGGGATAGGCTTGAGGGGGGGCCCAATGTGGTCCTTCGTTTGAGGGGGGGATTGTTGGGAGTATGGGGAATACAATCAAAGTCCCACATTGGTAAGACATGGAAAAGATCATGTGCTTATAAGAAAAAAGATATCTCCATTGGTATGAGGCCTTTTGGGTAAAGCCCAAAAACAAAAACCATGAGGGCTTGGGCCCAAAGTGGACAATATCATACCATTGTGGAGATATGTGGATCTTATATGCACTAACATTGAAGTCCCATATATAAGGGAATCAAATAAAGTTGCCTAGAAAAATACATGATACCTTAGTATAGGAAGAACAAAACCCACATCTCACATCAAATTGACATATGTGTGTATTGATACACTCAGACACATGTGAGATGTTAGGAAAATGAGTTAAGTTTAAGGTGCATAGTTTTTACATCTAGATGAACTCAAACTCATCTTATACCATTGATGGATCATGGGGAAAGCTAATATGAAAGTCATGTGCATTGAGCCCATAGATCATGGTCCAATATAAGGTTTTAAAATCATTTCAAAATCACTTTAAAAAACCTTAGTGTAGTATATTTTTTGATATAAGTTACAATTGATGAAGTTGATACAAAGTATGCTCAAAACATTGAAATTATCTTTGTTTTTGAACTTTGTATCAATCTCACTATTTTATGAGTATTTTATTTTTTAAATATTTTTCACCCATAATGATTGACTTAAGTATTATACATATGAATTTTCATTATTTTTTGAATTATGTATAATTACTTATGTTTTTTGAATTTCAATTTCTGATTTATGAATTTCTATAATTACAGAAACCAGTCGATTGTCGCCTTGGGCAGTCGACTGTAGTTGAGTGTAGTTGGCTGGTTGTTGACTGAGTCGATTGTCAATATTGATTTAGGGTAAACAAGGTTATGTAGCCCATGTTTCAGCTATTTTAGGCTACCCTAACTGCTCATAATCCTAGGATATGCTTTGGAAAGCATTAGAAGAGTCGAAATCCATTGGATATGGATTAGGAGAGTTGTTTAGGGTGAGAATTAAATTTTAAGGTGTGTGGAAGTTCAAGTTTGAATTTTTGACCTTAATTTTGATGATTTAGTGTTCCTATAGGCTTAGGGACTCTCCAAGGACATTGTTGGTGACATGGTCAAGGGGGAGCAAGCCTTTAGTGTTCGTGCAATCGGCCCAGGTTGACTCGAGTTTAACTCGAGCAGTACCTTGATAGTATTTTGATGATAGACAAAACTCATGACATGGGATTGTCATGGGAAAGTCCAACATGGGGTTGGCATGGAAAATCCAAGCATGGAGCTTGGTGTGGGAAAAGTTCAAAGCATTGCGAAGCCGTGTACTTGGTGCTTGGTGAGAAATGCATTGCGAAGCCATGCGCTTAGTGCATGTGGAAAGTCTTGAGGACTTGGTAAGTTCACTAGGCTCGGGGTCCTTGAGTCGGTGAAGGATGACATTATGAAGCCGTGCGCTTGGTGCATCCGAGGGACCGCCGGACGGGGAGCGAATGGAGTGAGGCCCAAGGGAAGCATACTTCGAGGGCATGAGACGCGAAGGATGGTGTTGCGAAGCCGTGCGCTTGGTGCATCCGAGGGACGTAGGCCGAGGGAAGAGAGCTTCGGTGGGGAACTCCATGAGGGATGATGTGGACTTGGCCAAGTTGCTAAGACTGAGTGTCGGAGGCTCAAACATGATGTTTGAGGAATGATGTGGACTTGTTGGGGATCGATTGGCCGGCTAGAGGGGGGTGAATAGCCCTCGTTCGTTGGATGTCGTATTTTGCTCGTCTACGAAAACGTTAGCGCAAGCGGAAGCAATAAACTAAGACAAGCAAATAGAAATAAAACAAAGACAATACAAACACGGAGATATAACGTGGTTCACGGCTACGCCGCTAATCCACGGTCCGATTCGTCCACGGTGAATCACTCCGCAATCTATCCACTAGATCTCTCCTTTGCACAAAGCTAGGTGGAGGTAACCTCTTTACAACAAAGATCACTCTTCTACAATGGAATGAAGATTAGAGCAAGTAGAAGAGTGGGAAATCGTTTAGGGCACTTTGGGAGTAGTTGGGCGTTCAAGCATTTTTCCCCCAAAGCCCCAACCCTTTCCTTTTTATAGAGGAAGAGGGTTTCTTCCCGTTGACACAGGAGCAGTCGACTGATGGCACCCATCGATCGTCGGTCTTAGCCGCTGCCCAATAACGGCCGCTTCTCGTTGGATACTATCCAGCGGCAGCGACATCGATCGTGATGGCACCCATCGATCGATGTCGATGTCAACCCGAGTCCTCAGCGAGGTCAACTCCATTCGTGCGTGCGCGGTGACATCGATCGCCGTCCCTTAGCGGTCGGTGATCAAACTATCGATCGGCCCGCCCATGCGGCGATCGGTGATCAACGATCGACATTAGACCGATCGAAACATCGACTGGAAGCGATCGGTGCCATGACATGCGATCAGCGTCGGAAAACCCATCCGACACTTGGCCAAATGGCCAAGTTTCACCTAAGAGCTACCCTTCTCGGGTTACAATCGCTCACTCTCATCCCTCGGAGTCCCTCGCCTTCGAAGTTCTCTTCGTTCGTGGCCACGTCCCTCGGCAGCATCAGGCGCATGACTCTGCAATGCTCCTTCGCGTCTCTTGCCTCGAAGTCTACTTCCTCCGGCTTCACTCCAAGCTTCTCGTCCGGCGGTCCCTCGGATGCTCAGCGCGTGGCCGCAGCTATCCTTCACCGACTCAAGGCACGAGTCATGAGATGTGAAACTCGCCATGGCTCCATGTGCGAATTACTAAGTCCTGCACGACTTCAACGCACATATCAAATTAACATATCAAACTAACTTAAACCCTTTGCCACACCATCAAAACCATATCACGGCAAGAGATTGCCCTAACAATCTCCCCCTTTTTGATGTGTGGCAATCCGTTTAAGTTAGGTAAAAACATTTGATATAAATTTTAAGGAAAGAAAGCATGTAAACATAATCATGATATTGCAACATGCAACTCCCCCTTACTCCATGAAACTCTCTAAATTTCTCCCCCTTTTATAATTTCTCCCCCTAAAATAATTAACTTAAACATAATATTTTCTCCCCCTTTGACACCATCAAAAAGATTATTACTAAGTTAAAAACACATGACATCAAGTCTAATAGAAAGAAAATACCACAAGTTGAATTTAAAATTGAAATTCAGGCTTTACTGGTCTGATATTCGGTCCATCAGTCGACTGGTTCAGATACACCGTCGGTAATCGATTCGGGATTTTTGATTTTCAGACCGAATTTTAGAAATGCATTAAAAATTCCAAAAAATTCAAAAAATCATGAAATTTGGGGAACACATTTCTTTTAAGTATATCTATCAGTGAAAAATATGTTTTCATGAAAAATCATTATATTTCCACGTATTTGCCAAAAATCCAAAAGCTTTAAAAACTACTAGGTTTTTGATCATAAGAGTATCCATTTTAACACCTAGTCTTGCATCCAATTGTTTCAAAACATGAATACATATATTTTAAAGTAAGAAATTGTTTTGAAAACATATGAAATATCCAACCATGATCTTTGGGCAATATGTTTATGAATTAAACATAAGCCTTCCCCATGATTGGTCTATTATTGCTATTTTGATACTTTAAATGACCATCTAAATGCCATAGGCATTAGTGGACATTTGTATCATCCTAACATCTTACCCATGCTAAGTTTGCAATCAAGTTAGCCTATAGTGAGTGTGAGATGCATCCTAGGGGGTATTTGTGCATACTTAACCAATATATTCATGCAATTCTATCATGGTTAAGTATCAACCTAACATCCTGCATGATCATAATGACATATATGAATTAATTTTACATTATGATCATTAAACTCATGTATTCATCAAATAACAGTCATGCATTAGGTATTATATGGTGATACTAAACAAGGTATTACCTAAAGCATGATTCAAACCTATTTCTTATGATAACGTGCCAAATTTCAAAAACATAAGTCATGATTGTAAACATCCATAGCAATTACAGTAATCATCATGATTTAAGCATTATTATCTATTTATGGGTACGTTATCATCACCCAACACTATCTAAAAAATGTTGTCCCGTCATCCTAAGTCAACCAAAATATGATATAGGTTAGGTCCATGTGGTTGACTACCCTAGGGTTATTCTAACCCTTAAGGATGGATTTTGGAATCCAAAATAAGTTCTTTCCTATTGGGTTCACTAGATATTCCTTGGGGATCCATTTTCTAACAATTACTTTCTTTTTATCTTGTCCCCTAGCTATTAGGCATTTGTAGGCCTTTTCATTTTTCTTCTCTTTGTATCCTAGGCCTTTTTTGTTAAAACTTGCCCTTTGGCTTCCTATGATCATGTTCAAGGTGTTGGAGCCAATAGTGAATTTCTCTAGGGCTTTTGTTAAATAATCTACCTTTTCCCTTAGTGCCCTATTTTCATCCATGCATGCATCACTAACATTAAATGGCATATAGTTATCATGTGAGCATGCATCATTATGGCAAGAAGAAGCATTATCATTTAAGCATGCATTTTCTAGCTTATTTTCCAATGCCTTAATTTTATCTAGCATGCTCTTATTTTTCTTTTTCATGCCAAATAAGTCCTTAGTTAAACTAGAAATTATGGAAACTATTTTCTTAGGAGAGGCTTTCGTTACCATAGTTTCCATGTCTTCTTCTTCTTCGGATGATGAGGATGTAGAGGCTCCCCCTTCATTTGAGCTCTCCCCACTTGAGCTTGATTCTTCATTTTCGGTGGAGGAGGAGCAATCCGAGTCATGAAGAGCCATTAGTGCTAGATTGGAGTAGACATGCTCTTCTTCTTCGGATGAGGAGGCGGGGGCAACGTCATCCCATGTCTTGGCTTTGAGTGCCATGGCCTTCCCTTTTCCTTTTGCCTTCTTTTCTTCTTCCTTTTTCTTGCTCCCCTTCTTCTTCCTCTTTTCTTCTTTCTTGCTCTTATTTAGGAGGGGACAATTATCCCTTATATGTCCCTCTCCTTGGCAATTATAGCATATGACCTTCCCCCTTGGTCTTCTATTCCTATCATTAGATTTATGAAAATGAAAACCTTTTAAAGCCCGTCTTACCCTCCTTACCATATAGGCTTCTTCGGTGCTATCCATGGAGGAGGAGGAAGATGCTTCATCATCATCGGAGGAGGAGATCTCTATCTTCTTCTTCCCCTTGTTCGCTATCAAAGCTACTCCTCTTGAGGGTTGGATTCTAGGCTCTTCTTGTATTCCTTCTAGCCTAGTTTCATGAAGCTCCATTGTTGAGAAGAATTTCTCCAAGGTGCTTACTTCTAAGTTCTTGGAGATATAAAATGAGTCCACCATGGAGCTCCATTTTGAGGACCGGGGAAAGGCATCTATGGCCTTCATTACCATATCCCAGTTTGATAGCTTCTCCCCTACACTTGTTAGCCCAATTAATATTTCTTTAATTCTAGAATGTAGGGAGGTTACCTTTTCTCCCTTTTCAAGCTTAATATTTGATAGTTGGGAGCGGAGGAGGTCTCTTCTTGCTAGCTTGGCTTCCGAAGTGCCTTCATGAAGTTCAACCAATCTCTCCCACATATCTTTGGCACTTGAGCACTCCCCTATTCTATTTACTTCTTGTTGGGGAAGGACATTGTATAGGTGGTGCTTGGCCTTTGAATTTGCCAAGTATTCTTCTCTTTGTCTCTTGCTCCACCTTGATTTCTCCAATGACTCCCCATTTTCGTTCCTAGGCAACTCGAAACCGTTTTCCATAATTAACAATATTTCAAAGTCGGTTTCGAAGAATACCTCCATTCTCTTTTTCCACCAAGAGAATTCGCCGTCGAACTTCGGTGGGTGGATGTTTGAGCTGGCCATCTTTAGATGAAGTGTTTGTTGCGGCGGTTAGTCCTCGACAAACGACTTGGCTCTGATACCACTTGTTGGGGATCGATTGGCCGGCTAGAGGGGGGTGAATAGCCCTCGTTCGTTGGATGTCGTATTTTGCTCGTCTACGAAAACGTTAGCGCAAGCGGAAGCAATAAACTAAGACAAGCAAATAGAAATAAAATAAAGACAATACAAACACGGAGATATAACGTGGTTCACGGCTACGCCGCTAATCCACGGTCCGATTCGTCCACGGTGAATCACTCCGCAATCTATCCACTAGATCTCTCCTTTGCACAAAGCTAGGTGGAGGTAACCTCTTTACAACAAAGATCACTCTTCTACAATGGAATGAAGATTAGAGCAAGTAGAAGAGTGGGAAATCGTTTAGGGCACTTTGGGAGTAGTTGGGCGTTCAAGCATTTTTCCCCCAAAGCCCCAACCCCTTCCTTTTTATAGAGGAAGAGGGTTTCTTCCCGTTGACACAGGATCAGTCGACTGGTGCTGTAGCCGTTGCCCAATAATGGCCGCTTTCCACGTTGGATACTATCCAACGGCGCGTATCGATCGTGATGGCACCCATCGATCGATGTCAACGGTCGAGTCCTCAACGAGGTCGACTCCATTCTGTGCCCATGCGGTGACATCGATCGGCTGTCCCTTAGCGGTCGGTGATCAAGCCATCGATCGGCCCGCCCATCTTGGCGATCTGATCAACTTGATTCCACATTAGACCGGTCGATCGAAACATCGACTCGGAAGCGATCGGGCCATGACATGGCGGATCGGCGTGTCGAGAAAACCCATCCGACACTTGGCCAAATGGCCAAGTTTCACCTAAGAGCTACCCTTCCCGGGTTACAATCGCTCACTCTCATCCCTCGGAGTCCCTCGCCTTCGAAGTTCTCTTCGTTCGCGGCCACGTCCCTCGGCAGCATCAGGCGCACGGCTCTGCAATGCTCCTTCGCGTCTCTTGCCTCGAAGTCTACTTCCTCCGGCTTCACTCCAAGCTTCTCGTCCGGCGGTCCCTCGGATGCTCCAAGCACATGGCTTCTGCAAAGCTATCCTTCACCGACTCAAGGCACGAGTCATGAGATGTGAAACTCGCCATGGCTCCATGTGCGAATTACTAAGTCCTGCACAACTTCAACGCACATATCAAATCAACATATCAAACTAACTTAAACCCTTTGCCACACCATCAAAACCATATCACGGCAAGAGATTGCCCTAACAGGATGATGTGGACTTGGCCAAGTTGCTAAGACTGAGTGTCGGAGGCTCAAACATGATGTTTGAGGGTTTACTCGACGGTCGGATGCTCAAACAACTTGGTGTTTATGGTTTTGCCCGGCGGATTGGCGCGCGATTGATTGGTCCAAATCGATTAGGGTTCGGCGGTGTATCTGTGGGTTTTGTGCTTAGCGATCAGCCCCGCCATGGTAGCGATCGTGATGTCGGCAATGATCGGCTAGAGGATGCGATCGTGATGGGAATGTCGTGAAACCTGAAGAATGCTCCGTAGCCGGTAGGCGATCGGCTACTAGGTCACGATCGTACCATGGGTGACGGTCGTTGGTAGGTGATCCGTTGGAACTTATCCGACGTGGATCCGCCGCTGAGACAACGACAGGTAGTCGATCGGGCCTTTGACAATGCAAAATAGCTTGATGTAGGTTATAAATGGAGCTCAAGTGGGAGGATTTCGAAAAGACTTTTGTGAAGCTATTGGAGGGGAATTGCTGCTGCATTCCAGACCTTCAGGAGCCATCTAAAGCAAGCTACAAGCAAAGGGTTCAAAGCAAGCGTTGTAAAGTGTTCTTTACATGTATTTCGTATTTGTCTTTGTATTGCTTGTATTTCATATATTACTTATTGTAATAGCTTGTGAGAGGTTTCTCCACCTCCGACGTGTAGTCGAGAAGGAGTTTAGTTAGTGTCGTGCGCATAACTAGAGCTCGGTGAGCTCGCCCGTGGAGTAGGAACCATTCAGTTCCGAACCACGTATATGCTTGTGTGTTGCTTGTGATTGTTATGTGTTGTTAGTATTGTTATTATCATTGTTATTCCGCTGCAATAACAACAATTGTAGACAAGCAATGCAACGAGAACGAGCAAATTCCACCATCGGACGATTGAGGGCTATTCACCCCCCTCTAGCCGGCCAATACACACCGATCGATCTCCTACAAGTGGTATCAGAGCCGAGGTCGCTCTTCAAGGACTAACTGCCGTGAGAGAACTACAAGATGGCCGACTACAACATCCATCCACCAAAATTCGATGGAAATTTTGCTTGGTGAAAGAAACGGATGGAGGTATATCTCGAAATCGATTTTAATTATATGATTATTGTAGAAAATGGTTTTGAGATGCCTAGAGACAAAAACAACAAGCCCATTGAGAAGTCAAGGTGGACCCAAAACCAAATTAAGGACTTCAAGACAAATCTCGAGGTAATAAAATTACTTAGTGATTTGTTATCTAATCATATTTGGTCTAGGTTGGGTAATTTTAGGGATGCAAAGGAATTATGGGATAAAGTAATGAAATTCCAAGAAAATTCCCAATCGGCACAAGTAGAGAAGAATGCCGAGGAAGAAGCACCCATCACATTTGAAGATGTTGATGATTTGGTGGAGACCTCCACCTCTAGCATTGAGGGGGAGGAAAGAATTTCCATTCTGGAGCAAGATCAAAATGAAGTTTCTACCTCCGGAAGAAGTGAAGAGGCCTCCACCACCTCCCTAGGTAACCCAAGTGTTATTATTTTAAATAAAAATCACATAATATGCTTTGAGTGTAGGGAGAAAGGGCATTACAAGAGCAAATTCCCTAAATTGGCTAAGGAAAAGGCATCGGCACCAAAGGTCAACCCAAAGTCAAAGGATGCTGGAGTCCCCACAACTAGAAACAAAGAGCACATTGTGTGCTTTAAATGCAATCAAAAGGGGCACTACCGAAGCCAATGCCCTAAGGGGAGGAATAAAGGGCAAGAAGGTGTATCTCATGTAGGGGAAGCTTCCCAAGCTAACCCTAAGGTAAATTTAGATTATGCACTTTCAATTCCTAAATTTAAAAAGCATGCTAAAAATTATTTTAGTTCTCTTGCCATTATTAATGAAAAGCATGCTAAGAGAAATAATAAGGTTTATTGCTTAGGTGCCAAGCATGTTCATATAACTAAGGATAAACCTAGGACTCATAATTCTAGAAATATTTTTCCTAGGGAATCAATTAGGAGAGTAGAAGAAAATTTGGGTATTAATCCCAAAAAGTCTAGGCACATGCCTAAAAATAAGAGGTCTTCCCAAAAACCTAATGAAAATTCAAAAATGGGAAAATTAGAGCTAGAGAACCAAGTCTTGAGGTCAAGACTTGAGAGAATGGAGAAAACCCTTAGAATCATAGAAAATTCAATTCTAGGGTCAAATGTCCAAAAGTCAAGACCTAAGGTTCAAAAACGGTCTAAGGGCAAGGAAGGTTTGGGTCACAAACCTAAGCCCAAGAAGACTTATTATAATGTTCCATTTGATTATGGAACTATTTCTAGGTCTAGAAAAACCAAGGCTAATAGGGAAGTTATCTCTACGTCTAGCCATGGTGTTTGCTTAGTGGCTAAGACCTCAAAGAAATCAAATGTAGCCACTAGGAAGGTCAAAGGAGGAGTCACCTCTAGTGTTGACCTAGGAAAGACCCAAATGACTATGGCTTTAAAGCCTAAAAGGGTCATTAGGAAGGTATCTAGGGAAGTTATCCCTAGAGAATACCTTGTTAATCTAAGGAGCTCTAATAGATATTGGGTTCCTAAGAGCATGATCGATTCACGCTAAATGGGTTAGGGTGTGTCAACCCTAAGTGGATGGGTAGTTAACCTAACCATAGTAGAGTTGACAAATTAGGATGTGCCAATGTGCTTGAGAAGTTAAAAATGATTTAAATTGGCACAATTAGGTTTTAGAGGTATTAGTGTTCCATTTTTGGTTTATGACACACTTGGGGGATAAATGGCTTCAAGGCAAAATGAAATTAATTCCTAGAAATGGCAATTTGGATTTAGCACTTAGGTATTTTATGTTAGGGCATTCTCTTGCCATGATAAGGTTTTGATGTGTGTGGCAAAGGGTTTAAGTTAGAGTGTTATTATGATTTGATATGTGCATTGGAGTCTTGCAGGGCTTAGTAATTCGCACATGGAGCCTTGGTGAGTTTCACCTCTCATGACTCGGTCCTTGAGTCGGTGAAGGATGACTTTGCGGAAGCCGTGCGCTTGGAGCATCCGAGGGACTGCCGGACGAGGAGCTTGGAGTGAAGCCGGAGGAAGTAGACTTTAGGGCGAGACGCGAAGGATGGCGCTGTAGAGCCATGCGCTTGGCGCATCTGAGGGACGTGGCCGGACGAAGATAACTTCAAAGGTGAGGGACTCCAAGGGATGAGAGTGAGCGAATGTAACCCGGGAGAGGGGTAGCGCTCTTAGGTGAAACTTGGCCATTTGGCTAAGTGTCGGATGGGATTTCCCGACATCAGTTGACTACCATGTTATGATAGTCGACTACTCTAAGTCGACGGTGACTCGACTAGTGTTCGAGTCCGGTTCAAGTGCCAACAATCGACTGCCATGGAATGACGATCATGAGACCACCCGATGATGAAGGCATCACCGACCGGGTCACAAGTGTTTCGGGCACAGAATGGAGTCGAGCTCGTAGAGCACTCGACTGATCGAGCATCAGTCGACTGATGTCGGTACCATTGGATATAATCCAACGTGGAAAGCAGTCGTTATTGGGCAACGACTACAGGACCAGTCGACGGATAGGGACATCAGTCGACTGCTCCTGTGTCAACGGGAAGAAATCCTCTTCCTCTATAAAGAGGAAGGGTGTGGGGCTTTAGGGCCTAATGTTCATGCTCTAATCTTCTCCCAAAGTGCCCTAAAGTATTCCCACTCTTCTTACTTGCTATTATTCCATTCTATTATAAGAAGAGGGATTGTAAAGAGGTTACCTCCACCTAGCTTGGTGCAAAGGAGAGATCTAGTGGATTTGGCAAAGGAGTGATTCACCTTGGACGAATCGGGATCGTGGATTAGCGGCGGAACCGTGAACCACGTTACATTTCCGTGTTAGCATTGTTTGTATTCTTATTTCTATTTTGCTTGTCTTGTTTTGTTTTCCATTTGCGCTAATCTCTTTGTAGACGAGCAAAATCCACCACCAAATGAAAGAGGGCTATTCACCCTCCTCTAGTTGGCCGATCGATCCCCTACAAGTGGTATCAGAGCCAAGGAAAGCTTGTCGAGGACTAACCGCCACAACAAGCACATTCAAGAATGGCCGGCTCTAATATTCATCCGCCAAAGTTTGAGAGGGAATTCTCTTGGTGGAAAAAGAGAATGGAGGTATTTTTCGAGACCGATTTTGAAATTCTTTTGATTATGGAAAACGGTTTCGAAATGTCTAGGGATGAAGAAGGGGAGCCATTGGAAAAATCAAGATGGAGCAAGAGGCAAAGGGAAGAGTATTTGGCAAATTCAAAAGCCAAACATCACCTCTACAATGTCCTCCCCCAACAAGAAGTCAACCGGATAGGAGAGTGTGCTAGCGCCAAGGAAATGTGGGAGAAACTAATAGAGATTCATGAAGGCACATCCGAGGCAAAGCTAGCAAGGAGAGATGTCCTTCGCTCTCAATTGTCCAATATCAAACTCGAAAAGGGAGAGAAGGTAAAATCCCTACACTCTAGATTTAAGGAAATTCTAACCGGTTTGACAAGTGTAGGTGAAAAGCTCTCCAACCGGGACATGCTCATGAAAGCAATTGATGCTTTTCCCCGGTCATCAAAATGGAGCTCAATGGTGGACTCCTTCTACATGTCAAAGAACTTAGAAGTGAGCACCTTGGAGGAGTTCTTCTCAACAATGGAGCTCCATGAAACAAGACTTGAAGGAATAATAGAAGAGCCAAAATTTCAACCTTCAAGAGGAGTAGCACTTTTGGCCAACAAGGGGAAGAAGAAGATGGAGATCCCCTCCTCCTCCGAAGAAGCCTCCTCCTCCTCCTCCATGGATAGTACGGAAGAAGCCTATATGGTAAGGAGGGTAAGGCGTGCATTAAAAGGTTTTCAATTTAATAAATCTAATGATAGGAGGAGAAGACCAAGGGGAAAGGTTATTTGCTACAATTGTCAAGGGGAAGGACACATAAGGGATAATTGTCCCCTCTTGAACAAGAGCAAGGAGGAGAAGAGAAAGAAGGAAGAAAAGAAGAAGAAGGGGAGCAAGAAGAAAAAGGAAGAAGAAAAGAAGGCCAAGGAAAAGGGAAAGACAAAGGCACTAAAGGCAACGACTTGGGATGACCCCTCCTCATCATCTTCATCATCATCGAAAGAGGAGAATGCCTTTGTCACCAACTTAGCCCTAATGTCCTTTGACGACCTAGATTGCTCATCCTCCGATGGTGAAGAAGCAAGCTCAAGTGAAGGGGGAGCCTCCTCTACATCCTCATCATCGGAAGAGGATTTGGTAAGTGAGGTAACGAATCTACCCCCTAAGCAAATAATGTCCATGATTTCTAGCCTCACTAAGGACTTATTTAGGGCAAAGAAGAAAAATAAATGCATGCTAGATCAAATTAAGGACTTAGAAGAAAAATTAGAAAAAGCGTGCTTAAATGTAAATGATAATATTTCTTCTAGCTTAAATGATGCATGCTCACATGAATATATGCCATTTAATGTTAGTGATGCATGTATGGATGAAAATAGGGCTCTAAGGGAAAAGGTAGACTATTTGACCAAGGCCCTAGAAAAATTTACAATTGGCTCAAATACCCTTAACATGATAATTGGGAGCCAAAGGGCAAGATTCAACAAGAAAGGCCTAGGTTATAAAGAAAAGAAAAATGAAAAGGCCTATAAATGTCTAATTGCTAGGGGTCAAGATAAAAAGAAGGTAATAGCTAGAAAATGGATCCCTAAAGAATTTTTAGTGAACCCCATAGGAAAGAAATTATTTTGGGTTCCAAAATCCATCCTTAAGGGTTAGGAAAACCCTAGGATAGTCAACCATATGGAATTCACCTATATCATATTTTTGGTTGACTTAGGATGGCGGGACAACATTTTTGAAATAGTGTCAGGTGATGATAATGCACCTATAAGTAGATAAATCATGCTTTAGGTGATATTTGCTTTATATCATGATGTAATACCTAATGCATGATCACAATTTGATGAATACATTTGTTTCATGATCATAATATGAAATTAATTCATATACATCTTTATGATCATGTGGATTGTTAGGATGATACTTAACCTTGATAGAATTGCATGAAAATAATGGTTAAGTATATACAAATATCTTTAGGATACATCTCACACTAACCATAGGCTACCTTGATTGAAAACTTAGCATGAGTGAGATGTTAGGATGATACAAATGTCCACTAATGCCTATGACATTTAGATGATCATTTAAAGTATCAAAATAGCAATAATAGACCAATCATGGGGAAGACTTATGTTTAATTCATAGACATATTGCCCAAAGATCATGGTTGGATATTTCATATGATTTCAAAATAATTTCTTACTTTAAAATCTGTGTATTCATGTTTTGAAACAATTTAAAGCAAAACTAGGTGTTAAAATGGATACAAACATGATCAAAAACCTAGTGGTTTTTAAAGCTTTTAGATTTTTGACAAATACTTGAAAATATAATGATTTTTCATGGAAAACTATTTTTCATTGATAAATATACTTACAAGAAATGTGTTCCTCAAATTTCGTGATTTTTCGAATTTTATATATTTTCTAATGCATTTTTGAAATTCACTCCGGAAAATCAGAAATCCTGAAATCCATGTGCCAGTCGACTGGTAGTCTAAACCAGTCGACTGGTAGTCTGATAACATACCCAGTAATCTCTTTTATCCAATTTTAAGGCATGTTTTGGCTTGTGTTTTTCTCTAAACTTGATGCTATGCTATATAAACTTTGTTAATTATTTTTGATGGTGTCAAAGGGGGAGAAATGTATATGTTTAAGTAAGGGGGAATATATTAGGGGGAGTTTCATGTATTAAGGGGGAGAGTTGCTAATCATGTTATTTACATCCTTTCTTTACTTAATGTTTTATCAAATGTTTTTACCTAACTTAAACGGATTGCCACACATCAAAAAGGGGAAGATTGGTAGGGCAATCTCTTGCCATGATAAGGTTTTGATGTGTGTGGTAAAGAGTTTAAGTTAGAGTGTTATTATGATTTGATATGTGCGTTGGAGTCTTGCAAGGCTTAGTAATTCACACATGGAGCCTTGGCGAGTTTCACCTCTCATGACTCGGTCCTTGAGTCGGTGAAGGATGGCTTTGTGGAAGCCGAGCGCTTGGAGCATTCGAGGGACCACTGGATGAGGAGCTTGGAGTAAAGCCGGAGGAAGTAGACTTCAGGGCGAGACGCGAAGGATGGCGTTGCAGAGCCGTGCACTTGGCGCATCCGAGGGACGTGGCCGGATGAAGATAACTTTAAAGGCGAGGGACTTCGAGGGATGAAAGTGAGCGAATGTAACCCGGGAGAGGGGTAACACTCTTAAGTGAAACTTGGCCATTTAGCTAAGTGTTGGATGGGATTTCTCGACATCAGTTGACTACCATGTTATGGTAGTCGACTACTCTAAGTCGACGGTGACTCGACTAGTGTTCAAGTCCGGTTCAAGTGCTGATCATTGCCATGGAATGGCGATCGACTCTACGAGATCCTTGATCGGTGATGAAGGCATCAGTTGATTGGTCGCAAGTGTTTCGGGCATATAATGGAGTCGAGCTCGCGGAGCACTCGACTGATCGAGCATCAGTCGACTGATGGAAATATCAGTCGACTGATGTCTGTACTGTTGGATATAATCCAACGTAGAAAGCAGTCGTTATTGGGCAATGACTACAGGACCAGTCGACTGATAGGGACATCAGTCGACTGCTCCTGTGTCAATGGGAAGAAACCCTCTTCCTCTATAAAGAGGAAGGGTGTGGGGCTTTGGGGGCCTAATGTTCATGCTCTAATATTCTCCGAAAGTGCCCTAAAGTATTCCCACTCTTCTTACTTGCTATTATTCCATTCTATTGTAAGAAGAGGGATTGTAAAGAGGTTACGTCCACCTAGCTTAGTGCAAAGGAGAGATCTAGTGGATTTGGCAAAGGAGTGATTCACCTTGGACGAATCGGGATCGTGGATTAGCGGCGGAGCCATGAACCACGTTACATTTTCGTGTTAGCATTGTTTGTATTCTTATTTCTATTTTGCTTGTCTTGTTTTGTTTTCCGCTTACGCTAATCTCTTTGTAGATGAGTAAAATCCACCTTCAAACGAAAGAGGGCTATTCACCCCCCTCTAGCCGGCCGATCGATCCCCTACATTTTATACCTTAGTATATTTTACTTGCCATGATTTGTTTGCCTTGCCATGTCATGACATTATTTTCATTTTTATCTATAAAAATGTCATGATCATGTTTAGAACTATTTTTAGATGTCATGTATGCTTAGATGTCTCTTACAGGCCATGACATCATGATTTTGGCATATGCTTTTATCTACATCATATTTATGCCATAATCATCATCATGCATAAAATAGAATGGAATTAAGGACCATGACATAATTTGATGGGAATCAAAGAATATTTCCTAGAAATATGCATGAGACCATTAAAGATCAAAACCCCACATCTCACTAAAAACTTGCCTTGTATGTGTTTTACACATCTAGATATAAGTGAGATGTTTAGGAAAAAGAAATTAAAAGTTTCAAAATCATTTTGAAAATATTTTGAAAAACCTTGGTGAAGCCTATCTTTTGATAGCTATCACCATTGAATGGGATGATACAAAGAGGGCTCTTTATTGAAGTTTTTTCTTAACTTTTGGACTTTGTGTCAATCTCTTAATTTAGTGGGTAAAATAATTTTCAAATATTTTTCACCCATAGTGTTTTTGACAAGTAATATATATACCAAATTTCAAGATTTTTAAACCTATGTATATATACTTATGAATTTCGGAAAGTCATTTTTGAAATTCAAAAAATTGCAAATGCAGTTATCAGTCGACTGCCATGGTGGCCAGTCGACTGATAGAGGTGGCAGCCGACTGATTTCTAAATTCAGTTGACTACCCAAGCTGATTACGGGTAAATCTTGTTGGTTAGGCCCATGTTCAACTAGGTTAAGGTCCCCTAACTACTCCTAACCCAAGGATATGTTTGGGAGAGCATTAGAAAGGGTGGAAATCCATTGGACATGGATTAGGAGAAGGGTTTAGGGAGAGTATCAATTTTAAGGTGGAATAGAGTTCATTGTTGAACTTTGCCTTAATTTTGATTGGTTAAATGTTCCTATTGGCTTAGGGACTCTCCAAGGACATTGTTGGTGCAATGGTCAAGGGGGAGCAAGCCTCTAGGGGGAGGTATCCATTATGGGAAGATGGATGTGTATTTCCTCATTGGAGGAAAATTGGGTTGCCTCTCTTAAGTGATATGGGATCACTAGAAAGATTGTAGGCATGTGTTCCTCCAAGGGAGAGATTGTAAGATCTCATTGGGATATAAGACATTCATACCCTTGGGGAGGACCTTTTTGATGTAATGTCAAAAAGGGGGAGAAGTTACCAAGTTACCAATTAGGTTTGGAATTCTCATTTGGGATGTGAGAATTGCTAATATGGGAGAATTGATAGACTTGAGATGGTAGTTTTGTCAATCATCAAAAAGGGGGAGATTGTTGGTGCAATCGGCCCAGGTTGACTCGAGTTTGACTCGAGCAGTACCTTGATAGTATTTTGATGATAGACAAAACTCATGACATGGGATTGTCATGGAAAAGTCCAACATGGGGTTGGCATGGAAAATCCAAGCATGGAGCTTGGTGTGGAAAAGTCCAAAGCATTGCGAAGCCGTGCGCTTGGTGCTTGGTGAGAAATGCATTGCGAAGCCGTGCGCTTGGTGCATGTGGGAAGTCTTGAGGACTTGGTAAGTTCACTAGGCTCGGGGTCCTTGAGTCGGTGAAGGATGGCATTGTGAAGCCGTGCGCTTGGTGCATCCGAGGGACCGCCGGACGGGGAGCGAATGGAGTGAGGCCCTAGGGAAGCATACTTTGAGGGCATGAGACGCGAAGGATGGCGTTGCGAAGCCGTGCGCTTGGAGCATCCGAGGCACGTAGGCCGAGGGAAGAGAGCTTTAGTGGGGAACTCCATGAGGGATGATGTGGACTTGGCCAAGTGGCTAAGACTGAGTGTCGGAGGCTCAAACTTGATGTTTGAGGGTTTACTTGACGGTCGGATGCTCAAACAACTTGGTGTTTGTGATCGCATAGGTGTCAATCGGTCCAAGTCGACTAGGGTTGTAAGAGTGGGTTTTGTGCTTGGCGCTTGATCGATGTCGAGCAAATGATCGCGAGGGATGACAGTCGATTGATGGGAGTGTCGTGAGCACAGAATGCTCCGTAGCCGACTGGGCAGTCGACTACTAGGTCACCAGTCGACTTCCATGGATTGGCTGTCGACTGGTAGGTGATCCGTTGGAACTTATCCGACGATCCGCCGCTGTGAGACAACGACCAGTGGGCCGATCGGGCCTTTTGGTAGTCGACTGCTGGGCACGAAAACAGCTTGATGCAGGTTATAAATGGAGCTCAAGTGGGAGGATTTCGAAAAGACTTTTGTGAAGCTATTGGAGGGGAATTGCTGCTGCATTCCAGACCTTCAAGAGCCATCTAAAGCAAGCTACAAGCAAAGGGTTCAAAGCAAGCGTTGTAAAGTGTTCTTTACGTGTATTTCGTATTTGTCTTTGTATTGCTTGTATTTCATATATTACTTGTTGTAATAGCTTGTGAGAGGTTTCTCCACCTCCGACGTGTAGTCGAGAAGGAGTTTAGTTAGTGCCGTGCGCATAACTAGAGCTCAGTGAGCTCGGCCGTGGAGTAGGAACCATTCAGTTCCGAACCACGTATATGCTTGTGTATTGCTTGTGATTGTTATGTGTTGTTAGTATTGTTATTATCATTGTTATTCCGTTGTGCTAACAATAATCGTAGACAAGCAACGCAACGAGAATGAGCAAATTCCACCATCGGACGATTGAGGGCTATTCACCCCCCTCTAGCTGGCCAATACACACCGATCGATCCCCTACATTTAGGGGGAGGTTATCCATCATGGGATGATGAATGTGTATTCCTCAAAGGGGGAGACATGAAGGATTTTGGAAACCCTCATTGTGCTCACCAAAGGAGGATAATTGGAGAAGTGGGATTGCCTCTCATTTAGTGATATGAGATTTATCACTAGTGAGAGTGAAGGCATCCTAGATATTTTTTTTTGGACCAAAGGGGAGATTGTAAGATCTCATTGGGATATGAGACATTGATACCCTTGGAGAGTCTTTTTGATGTATGCCAAAGGGGGAGAAGTGAGGTTTAAGTTAGGTAAACCTTCACTATGCCTTGGCATTGGAAGTGTTTAAGTTTAGGTTACTGTTAGCCTAATTAAAGGTATTGTCAAACATCAAAAAGGGGGAGATTGTTGGTGCAAATCGGCCTAGGTCACGATTGACCGGACTCGAGTAGTATTTTGATGTTTGACAATAGGTTGACTGTTATTTGATAACGGGTTGACTATTTGATTAACATGGGGTTGACCATATGATGGAGAAGTCCAAGTGGGACACTTGGCATGAAAAGTCCAAGTCTTGAGTACTTGGTAATGAGAAAGTTCAAGCATGGGTCTTGGCAATGATGAAGTCCAAGTGAGACACTTGGCAATGGAAAGTCCAAGTCTTGGGTACTTGGCATGAAAAGTCCAAGTCTTGGGTACTTGGCATGGAAAGTCTAAGCATGAGTCTTGGCAATGGTAAAGTCCAAGTCATGGGTACATGACAATGGAAAGTCCAAGCATGGGTCATAACAATTGGAGAGTCCAACATGGAGTTGGCAAGGAAAGTTCAAGGGTGTGATATTGGCGGCGTAAAGTCCAAGCGGAAGTCTTGGCGGCATAAGTTCAATGTTTGGCGGCGTAAAGTCCAAGCGTGTGTCTTGGCAATGTAAGCCCAAATGTGCCTTGGCGGTGTAGACCCGGTTAGCATGACAATAGCTGATGGAAGCACCTGAAGGCTAGCATATGGATGAACAAGTCATGTATAACTTGGAGGGATCCAATAGGCATGAGACTAATGGAGGTGACTAGAAGGCTTAGGTCTAGGCTAAGGGCGGTCTAGCAAGTATGAGGGGATCATACTTGGGGTAAACCTTATGGTTGAGGTTTAGCAGTCGACTGAGGTTATGGACCAATCGACTAGTCAAGTGTTTTGACACTTGGCAGCCGAGTCGACTCTGAACAGTCGACTAGGATTATGACCAATCGACTGATCGGGAGTCGACTGACGTTCGACTACGGCCGCGTGACCTTGGCAGTCAACTGTCGACTTTGGGCAGTCGACTGCTGAACAACTGCCATGGAGGGCAGTTGACTACTGGTCGAGGTCACGGGAACAAAAAGCTCGGTAGATGACTGAGCAGTCAACTGCATGCTTAGCAGTGGACTTCCAGTGCATCCGTTGGTTTGAATGCCAACGTGGATTAAGCCCGTTGTGAGACAACGACATTGTAGACAGTCTACTACGGTCTTTTTGCATTCTACTATCAGACACGAAATCACTCCGATGCAGGCATAAAAGGAGCAATTCGTGGAGGATTTCGGACATGATTTCTTGAGAGGTTATTGGGGCGATTTAAAGGGGAATTGTTGGTTCTTTCCAGTCCTTCAAAGCTAGTCCAATGCAATCATTAGGCAAGCATAACTCACTTAGTGTAAAGTGTTTATTTCTTTGTTTTGTATTTTACTTGTATCTTCTTACTTATTGTTGTAAGATCACATTGTAAGGGGTTTTCTCCACCTCCAACTTGTTGTCGAGAAGGAGAGATTTTTATTAGTGGTGGTGTACATCATTAGAGCTCACTTGAGCTCGACCCGTAGAGTAGGAATCCTAAGATTCCGAACCACGTTATATCTTGTGTTTTGCATGTGATTGTGTGTTTGTCTTTTGTTTTAGTTTATGCTTTATTATTTCCGTTGTGCAAACTAACGAATTGTAGAGATAAACACGATTGAATTCCATCAAGCAAACGAACGCGCCATTCACCCCCTTTAGCGCGACCATCGATTCTCAACACCCACTTCCTTTTATTGATCAGATTCTAGAATGTTTGGCTACGCACGCCCATTTCTGTTACCTAGATGGGTATTCCGGGTTCTTTCGAATCCCTATTCACCCTAATGATCAGGAGAAGACTACTTTCACCTGCCCTTATGGGACCTTTGCATATAGAAGAATGCCTTTTGGGATATGCAATGCTCTGGCCACCTTCTAACGATGTATGCAAGCCATCTTCTCGGACTTTATTGAAAAAACCATGTGTTAGGGCAATCGGTTTTGATGTGTGTGGCAAAGGGTTTAAGTTAGGTTGATTATGGATTTGATATGTGTGTTGAAGTCGTGCAGGACTTAGTAATTCACATATGGCGAAAGCATTGGAAAGTCACCATCTCATGACTCGATCCTTGAGTCGGTGAAAGATGCATTGCGGAAGTCATGCGCTTGGTGCATTCGAGGGACCGTCGGACGAGGAGCATTGGAGTGAAGCCGAAGGAAGTAGACTTCAGGGCGAGACACGAAGGATGACGCTGCAAAGCCGTGCGCTTGGCGCATCCGTGGGACATGGCCGGACGAAGAGAACTTCAAAGGCGAGAGACTCCAAGGGAGATGAGAGTGAGCGATTGTAACCCGGGTCGGGGTAGCTCTTAGGTGATCTTGGCCAATTGGCTAAGTGTCGGATGAGGTTTCCCAACATCAGTCGACTGCTCCAAGTCGACTGAAGACTCGACTGGTGTTCGAGTCGAAGTTCTGGCCGAACAGTCGACTGCCAGCTCGTCGCAGTCGACTGCTAGCTCTATTAGTCGACTGCCAAGGGAAGCAGTCGACTGATGTCGAGGGTTTTGGGCATAGAATGTTGGAGAGTCAACTGCTCACTTCGAGCACTCGACTGTTGGCTCCATCAGTCGACTGATGGGATGATCAATCGACTGATGTGGGAGCTGTTGGTTGGAATCCAACGTGGAAGGAGCCATTATGAGGCAACGACCACAGCAGCAGTCGACTGATCGAAGCATCAGTCGACTACCGCTGGCTCAACGGAAAGAATGACCCCTTCCCTATAAGAAGAGGCCTTTGGACACTTGGGGAGCCTAATGCTTTAACTCTAAACAACAGCTAAGTGCCCAAAATGTTTTCCTACTCTTCTTACTTGCATTTATCTCAGTCCTATTGTAAGAAGAGTGATCTTGTAAGAAAAGGTTACCTCTACCTTGCTTGGTGCCAAGGAGAGAATAGTGAAGGTTTAGGCGTGATTCACCTGGAATGAATCGGTCCGTGGATTAGCGGTAAGGCCGTGAACCACGTTACGTCTTCGTGTTTGCATTTGCCTTCCTTA
Organism: Wurfbainia villosa; assembly: GCA_025175895.1. Lineage (NCBI taxonomy): Eukaryota > Viridiplantae > Streptophyta > Magnoliopsida > Zingiberales > Zingiberaceae > Wurfbainia > Wurfbainia villosa. The sequence continues at coordinate 8,611,111 of CM046005.1, forward strand.
GTCTTAATTGTTTTACTTTAGCTTTATATTTCCACTTGCGCTAATCATATTCGTAGACGATCAAGAACGAGTAAATTTCACCGTACATGAGAAAGACTATTCACCCCCTCTAGCCGGCCACCGACGTTCCAACACCATGGAGGTATTTATGGATGACTTTTCTATTTATGGAACAAGTTTCGATACCTATCTAAAGAACCTATCGAAGGTCTTGAAAAAGTGTGAGGAAAATAACTTGATTTTGAACTGGAAAAAATGTCACTTCATGGTTACCGAAGGAATAGTACTAGGCCATAAGATATCAAGGAACAGTTTTGAAGTAGATAGGGCCAAGGTCGAAGTGATCGAGAGGCTGCCACCACCTAGAGATGTTAAAGGCATCTGGAGTTTCCTTGGTCACACAGATTTTTATCGGAGGTTCATAAAGAATTTTTCTCAAATAACAAAACCTCTGACAAACCTACTGGCTAAAGATGCTGATTTTTATTTCGACCATCAATGTTTTGAGGTATTCGAAGAAATCAAAAAGGCTCTAGTGACTGCTCCAATTATATAACCCCCTAATTGGAGCTTACCATTCGAGGTTATGTGTGACGCCAGTAATTATGCGGTGGGAGCAATATTAGGGAAGTGGAAGGACAAGAAACTGCACGCGATTCACTATGCCAACAAGACATTGGATGCGACACATGTTAATTACGCCATGACCGAAAAAGAGCTACTAGCAGTGGTGTTTTCTTTTGACAAGTTCAGATCATACCTCTAGGGTCTAAGGTCATAATTTGCACGGACCATGTAGCAGTTCGCTACCTACTTAATAATAAGGAGGCTAAGCCTCGCCTCATTCACTGGATCCTGTTGTTGCAAGAATTTGATATAGAAATTAGGGATAAGAAAGGCTCAGAGAATGTCGTTGCAGACCATTTGCAACGCATGATCCTGGACAAGTAGTTAGAGGGGGAAGATAGTTCCAAACTAAATGACACCTTACGGGATGATACCCTCATGGTAGTTACCAAGGTTGCCGCCCCTTGGTATGTAGATCTGGTGAACTTTCTGGCGGGGAGGGTAATTCCGTTGGAATACACAACCTAGCAAAGGAAAAGGTTCTTTGTAGATGTAAGGCAATACGTGTGAAACAGTCCTTTTCTATTTAGAAGGTGTGCAAATAGCATGTATCGAAGATGTGTATCGGAGAAGGAAATTGGTGGCATTTTGTTTCATTGTCATTCCTCCGCATATGGGGGACATGTTGGAGTCTCGAAAATGATCGCAAAAGTGCTCCAGGAGGGTTTCTACTGGCCTAGTTTCATGAAATGCCATCGAGTTCTATCTTAGAGGTAGAACTCTTTGACGTATGGGGGATAGATTTTATGGGACCATTTCCCAATTGGGTCATGAATAGGTATATCCTGGTAGCAATAGATTATGTTTATATAGTGGGTAGAAGCTATAGCGTCACCCCACTGCGATGCTAGAACGGTTATCAAGATGTTCAAAAGGACTATATTCCTTAGATTTTGAGTCCCTCGAGCCATAATTAGTGATGGAGGATCACACTTCATCGAGAGACATTTTGAAAATCTGTTGCACAAGTATGGGGTAATCCATAAGGTCTCGACAACATACCACCCTCAAATGAGTGGCCAGATGGAAATTTGAAATCGGGAGATTAAGAGCATTATGGAGAAAACAATCATGACGTCTAGGAGGGATTGGTCGTAGAAATTGGATGAGGCTCTCTGGGCCTATCACACAGCTTACAAGACTCCCATCGGTATGACCCCATTTCGCTTGGTCTATGGGAAGCCGTGCCACCTTCCTGTCGAATTAGAACACAAAGCTTATTGGGCCATTAGGAAGCTGAATCTGGACTTAAATGCGGTAGGGGAGAAAAGGAAGCTGCAGTTAAGTGAGTTGGACGAAATCCGACGAGATGCCTACTAACATGCAAAGGCATATAAAGAGCGAACGAAGAAGTGGCATGACGAGCATATTTTGAGAAGAGAGTTTAGGGAAGGGGATTTAGTTCTCCTATATAACTCAAGGTTGAAATTTTTCCCAGGGAAACTGAAGTCAAGATGGACAGGACCATTTCAAATTAAAAAGGTATATCCGTATGGACAGTGGATATATGGAGTAAGGAATCAGGGGAGTTTAAGGTAAATGGTCAGCGATTAAAGAAATATCTAGGGGATTATAAAAAGACTGATAAGGATGAATGGAGGTTCACAGAACCATCCGAGCCAAGTTGAAGACTATGGGTACGGTCGAGCTAAAGACCTTAAACAAGTGCTTCTTGGGAGGCAACCCAAGTTTAACCTTTTTGGTTTTTTACATTCATGCATACTAGGTTTAGTTTATAATTTTTTCGCCCATTAGAATCTTCATAAGTGTTTTAGGGTCAGAGAGAACTTGCTAGGTAGTAAGAAGATTTCTTTTTAGAACCCCAAAAGGAAGCATGGGCGACTGTGTGAATCTCACACGGCTGTGCCCAATGGTCAGAAGGGCACACAGCATGGTGTGTGGAAAGACTCAGATCGTGTTTCACTCTGAGAAAAATCTAGAGTCACACACGGTCGACCATGTTAATTCAACATGGCCATGCCAAATTTTCAGACTTTTCCAAGTGCCCAGGTCAGAGCCTGACACGACCGGCCGTGTGGACTCCACACGACCATATTGTGACCCTTTAAAAGGGCATAAGTCGTGTGATTTTCCCTAAATCAACTGTGCGACTCAAACATTCCACCCTAGACCATGCGAAATCTTCTTCTCCAACCTCTAAGGAGCCTCTCCAACCTTCGAGAAGCTCTCAAGAAGCAAGGATGAGGAGGACAAAGCATTTTGCAACAAAGGCTGCCTCATTAAGGCCAAGGACAAGAGGAAGGAGTAAGCAACAAGCTCCGGAAGAAGGTAATGCTCCATCTAGCATTATATTTCGAGATGATGATCATGTTGGGTTTCCGGCACCGCGGCGTGTGTGTGTTCGATCATGTTTCGTAAACATGAGCACAGCGGAAGCAATTAAAAATAATAAATCTATATTTATTACAACACACACAACACACGCATGCATATTACAACAAGTGTAGACATAACCGTAAATTAAAATTTGCAATAAAAGGAAATTTATCTACGTTATACCTTTCGTATGACGTATAGCGGGAACGGCATCAACCGGAACGATCCTCGTAAGAATCGTCTCTATCCGTATCCACACCGAGCTCCTCGGGATGACTTCGCTAAGCCACGAGCTTCGTCTTCGTACGGGTTACTAGCCTCGTGTTGAAGACGACGTGATCGAGAGATGATCACAATCCGAATCCAAATTCGGATCCAAAACCGAGTCCTCAAAACTCGATTCTCCGGAGAGGTATTCACAACCGCTTGACGAATCCTTCATCCTCCACTAGAGGATTACCGGAGATCAAATCCCGTAAGAGTTAGCCGCTGTCGAGCACTAACCGCCGCCCAAACGACGCCCGACAACAAGAAACAAGCTGTCCAGAAAACTGGACAGCTTGGTGGAGGAATAGAGGCCGCCAAAGGAGATGTGGAGCTCACCTTATCACCAACCCACAAGAGATCACCGAGGGTCGCCGAGGTTCACCGGCTGAAGCTTGATGCCGCGCAAGGAGGTGGCAGCACAGCTGGAAGTTGGCGGCAACACCATGTTGGGCGGCAACAACAAAAGGGGCTAGGTTGGGCGCCAAAACTTCATTAGGTTTTGGTTAGGTTTAAGCCCTATTTTATAGAGAACTAATTCTCTTAATGGTTAATGGATCATATCCATAAAGCCCTTAACCCGCCTCCATTAAGATAAGTTAAAATAAACCAAACCATGATGGTTTATTTTAAGTTAAAACGAACCAACCAACTTTTGGTTCATTCGCTTAAAATAAAACCAAACCCTTTGGTTTATTCTCATCCATTGGATTAGAACCAAACCATTTTGGTCCATCCATTATGTCTTCATAAGACACGGCCCATCCACGCTCCATTGCATCAAACAATTTCATGCTCGCTTATGTTTGGTCCAACCAAACATAGTTTCTCTGGCCGAGAATCCCATTCTCAAGCTCGCTTTAAATCCTTTGGATTACACTCAGCGTGGTGACCAAATAGGTTCTCGCTTATGTTGGCCGCCTATAATTAACCATTAATTATAGAACGATCATGAGTGGCACCTAGTAGTACATCATGATCCCTAATTAACCAAAAGATCAATCTGATCCAGAACTATTTCAAAAACGAAACCCTTGATGCTCGAATGAATCGTGCCCCATTCCCTTCACTCATCTTATACCCACTTGGTTCGAGGACATGGTCTATAGTGTGATCCCCACTAAGTGACTCGTCACACCTAGCCCAAGTATCATTTCCTTGTCCTCACAGATTCTAGTTACTCCACATGTATCGAAGAGTACCTTACTCTAAACATGTAATGCTTTGGCCAGACTTTAGTAACAATCCGACGAGAGGCCATGGGTATACATCTCCTCGCAAGGAGTGGTGAATCCTTTATAGGCTATTCAAACACCTTCGATCACTTCGACTTATACCCAATCATCCCGGGTCCACATCTCCTTATAGATGTTTGCTTAAGATGTCAAAGCATAAGTCTCCATGATCAAGATGACTTGAATACCGCAAGTCAAAGGAACATCGCACTTAAGCCACAGTAAGAACTTCATTGACATATCTATATATGAAGAGAACCATATGAAGTCTTACGGCTGGTCACTCCAATGAACTAGTTACCATAACTAGCATCCACGATTAACTCCGGACATCACTATGTCTCCAGCCAGTGAGAATCAGCTGCTTGGATACACCAAGGAGTATACCTCGTGCTAGTCTCGACAGAATTGATGGTGTCCAAATCCATCAATTCATCGACTAGGGATAATTCCGATACATCACAATTACACATGTAGATATACTCACTAGTTGTGATCCAATCACAAATTCTCTCATGCTGTGAATCGTATCGTGGACATTCAGTAAATGAGTTTAAGATTCAATCAAATACATAAAACATGTATACTCAAATAGTGAATCTTCATTTATCATATAAATGGTTCATACATAAGGCGATTGCCTTAGGACATCTCTCATATATTACTAACAGACTCCCACTTGGCCTAATGCCAATCGCTACGGTATCCAATACCATAAGCTCGAACATGACCCTCAAACTTACTTTGAGGTAATGCCTTAGTCAAAGGATCCGCTAAGTTCCTTTCAGTGGGAATTTTCTCGATTTGTATTTCGTTCCTACTGATGGTCTCTCTGATAAGATGATAGCGGCAAAGCACATGTTTGGATCATTGATGAGACCACATCAAGTTCATAGATGAACTTCTTGATCCAAACCACTTCCTTTGCTGCTTCCAAAGCTGCAACGTATTCTGCCTTAGTGGCAGAATCCGCTATAGTGTCAAGCTTGGAACTTTTCCAACTTATTGCGCCTCCATTCCAGGTGAATACATACCCAGACAAAGACATGGAATCATCCTTGTCTCTCTGGAGCTGGCATCCGTATACCCACGTATCACCATGTACCCTTCTCCATATATTAGGAACACATCCTTAGTTCTTCTTAAGTACTTAAGGATCGTCTTAACAGTCACCCAATGATCCATTCCTGGATCGGTGAGTATCTGCTCGTGACACTCAGAGCGTACGATACATCGGGCCTCGTACATAACATAGCATACATGATAGATCCTATTGCGGATGCATAGGGAATCTTACTCATGCAAATCCTCTCGTCTTCTGTGCGCGGACACATAGACTTCGAAAGGTGTACCCCATGCACGATGGGTAGGAAACCTTTCTTGGATTACATGCTAAACCTCTTTGCTTTTCGGTCTCATATATGTAGACTGCGAAAGACCAAGCAACCGTTTCGATCTATCTCTATAGATCTTAATCCCGAGGATGTAGGTTGCTTCTCCCAGGTCTTTCATGGAGAATGTCTTGGATAACCAAACCTTCACTGACTGTAAGATTGAAACATCGTTTCCTATAAGTAGTATGTCATCGACATACAATACTAGGAACACGACTGCACTCCCATTAACCTTCTTGTACACACAAGGTTCGTCTGGATTTTGTGAGAAATCAAACCTTTTGATTGTCTCATCAAAATGGATATTCCAGCTCCTGGATGCTTGCTTCAATCCATAAATGGACCGTCGCAATTTGCATACCTTGGTTTTATCAACCGATGTGAAACCCTCAGGCTGTATCATATACACGTCCTCGAGCAGGTTTCCATTAAGGAAAGCTGTTTTCACATCCATCTGCCATATCTCATAATCATAATGAGTCGCTATGGCCAGGAGCATCCGAATGGATTTAAGCATAGCTACAAAAGTAATAGGTTTCGGCCATAATCAACACCTTGTTTTTGACGATATATCCTTTTGCCACCAATCTAGCCTTATAGGTAATCACATTACCATCCATGTCGGTTTTCTTCTTGAAAACCCACTTGCACCCTATAGGCTTTATGCCTTCAGGTGGGTCAACCAAGTTCCAAACTTGGTTTTCATACATGGAATCCATTTCCGACTTCATGGCACCAAGCCATTTATCCCTTTCTGAACTTGTCAGCACTTCTTCATAACTGGTAGGCTCCTCATCATCAATGAGTAACACGTCGTTCGATTCACTTACGAGAAATCCATATCTCTCAGGAATATTGCGTGTTCTACCAGATCTACGAAGATGTGGTGTTACAATAGGTCCAACCGATTGCTCATCACTATGAGTTGTCGGCTGTTGTGCTTCACCAGGTATCTCATCAATGTCTATTTGAGTCTCTCGAGCCTCCTCAAGCTCGACGACACTCCCACTGTTTTCTTGCAAGAGAAACTCTTTCTCTAGAAACACAACATGCCTTGAAACAAACACCTTTTGTTCCACAGGATGATAGAATTGGTAACCCCTAGTTTCCTTAGGGTATCCAATAAATAGACATTTATCAGACTTAGCATCCAATTTGTCTGATACAGTCCGCTTCACATAAGCAGGACAACCCCATATCTTCAAGTAAGATACATGAGGTTTCTTACTATTCCATATCTCATATGGAGTAGTTGAGACTACCTTGGTAGGCATTCTGTTTAACAAGTAAACAGCTGTCTGAAGTACATAGCCCCAAAAGGACTTGGGAAGAGTTGCATGATTCATCATTGACCTGACCATGTCCAACAAGGTCCGGTTACGCCTCTCAGATACACCATTATGTTGTGGTGTATAGGGCGGAGTCCATTGAGACAATATGCCATTGTCTCTTAGATAATCAAGAAACTCTTGACTTAAGTATTCACCACCTCGATCCGATCGAAGTATTTTAATACTCTTGTCATGTTGTTTCTCTACTTCATTTCTGAATTCTTTGAACCTTTCAAAGGCTTCAGACTTGTATTTCATCAAGAACACATACCCAAACCGTGAGTGATCATCGGTGAAGGTAATGAAGTAGCTATAGCCTCCTAATGCTTGAGTTGACATAGGTCCACATACATCAGTATGTACTAGACCTAGTAACTCTCCCACTCGTTCACCTTTTCCTGTAAAAGGTAACTTAGTCATCTTGCCTTTTAAGCATGATTCGCATGTATCGTATGAATCCAATTCAAACGATTCCAGAATTCCACATCGGTGTAATTCGGACATGCGTTTCTTGCTTACATGGCCAAGACGACAATGCTACATGTAGGAGTCTATTTGATTATCCTTTCGAGCACGCTTGTTGCTCGCTTCGATATTGCAAATGTCACTGGATACGTCCAACGTATAAACACCATTGCTTAAAGTTCCAGTCCCATAAAGAACTCCATTCAAAGTTATGTAACAACAATTGTTACTAAAAGTCACCCCATTTCTATTTAAAAAAGAAATAAAAATGATGTTCTTTATCAACGAAGAAACATAAAAGCAATTGTCCAGTTCTAAGACAAGTCCTGCAGGGAGTTTCAACAAATATGTTCCGATGGCGAGTGCAGCAACCTTTGCTCCATTCCCAACACATAAATTTAACTCTCCCTTGATGAGTCTTCTTCTATTCCTTAGTCCATGTATGTCATTACATATATGTGAGCTACACCCAGTATCCAATACCCAAGTGTCTGAGGAAATAGAATGACAATCAATAACGAAGATATATGAAAAAGATGGAGCATCTTATACCTTATTCTTCTTCACGGACTCAAGATAAATCTTGCAATTTCTTCGCCAATGGCCCTACTTGCCATAATGATGGCAAGTGCCCTTTTGAGCTGGTTTTGCCTTTTTAGCCTTTTTCTTCTTCCCCTTCTGTTGTTCCTTTGACTCCCTCTTAGAACCTTTCTTTGAGGAATCAACTAACAACACCGTCCCCTGCTCATGCTTCTCAGAAGGCTCCACAGTCTTCAGCATGTTAAGCAGTACCACAGATGAACCTTCTTACATCTCAGAGGTGAAGAGGAGCTTGGAGACTTCGAACCTTTCGAATCTCACTTGCTTATCAAACAACTCATAAAGATTAAGGACTATGATATGAGCATCCATATGCTCATGTTGCTTTCGTAGCTTGGGTTCCATCACGGCTAGCATAATGCAACTTGTCAGTTCAGAATCAGTCACATGTTTCTGATAGACCAACAATTGGTCCGGAGTTGCATCATCACTAGGATGGGCGGGAAGAGGCACTTCGAGGACATACGCGAGCTTTTCACCTTGAGAATAATTCTCAAGTTTCTAAGCAGTCCAAGAAGTTCGGCCCAGTCAATTTATTCGAATCCAAAATGGAACGCAAATTCAAAGACATCATGATCAATTTTAGAAATACAAAACGAGAATATATGAGAAAATGATTTTAAAATGCATCAATATACATTTATAAATCCCATTCATTTTTCGAATTTCAAAAACCCCAAAATCACTTCGGGAGATCGTAGGTCCATCTCCGAATGGGCTGATATCCATCATAGATATGAACAACCTTGGAGAGAGTCCAACAAGACATTCATAACTACGACGGTACGTATCAACTATACCGATTGCATATCACGTATATGCAACTATCACAATGTGCTATCAACTTATTGAATGTTCACACATACATCGGGTTGTTAACACATTAACAAGTATGCATCATATGCATAGCACCCAACTTCACCTCCCTTTACATCGACCTTGGAGAGAGTCCAACAAGCCGATGCTCCAGGTTAAAGCCGACCCATTAATCAAGAAATAGTTTTAATATGGTTAGAGCGCATTCAATCAATTAGCCCGGATTGGAGAGAGTCCAACAACCAAAGCTAACGATTGACCTCTGACTCTTACCATATTAGTATTAAACTATTCCATGGTTTGAACATGTTCGGGTTCGAGCCGGGCTTGGAGAGAGTCCAACAACCCAAACAAGAAACGAAACTCTGGTTCTAACCATATTAATGGAAGGTGTAGGCTTTAATATTGAGTAAGGGTTTTATGTCTCATCCTCTTTGCATGCAAATAACTATTATCTACATGGCATGACATACACGACATACATCTACATGTCACAACACGCATGACATAATGATATGCATCTAATGCAATTACATGACATACAATTATGTCATGTACATAATTTTCTTATTTGTCATAACTATTTATGAAAATAAAATATGTTTAAGATTTGATTCTCCAAATCAAATCATGATTAAATTAGGAAACAAATTTCCAAATCTAATCACATATTTTATTTGTGGAAATAGTTGATTAAGGAAAGTCAATTTCCTAAATCATCAAAACTACTTATGGAAATAAAATATTTTAAGATTTGATTTCCCAAATCAAATCATGATTAAATTAGGAAACAAATTTCCAAATCTAATCAAATATTTTATTTATGGAAAATATCAATTTCCATAAATACTTCCAACTTTCCAAAAGTGGAAGATTTCCATAAATACTTCTAGACTTTCCAAAATTGAAAAATTTCCATAAATACTTCTAACTTTCCAAAAGTAGAAAATTTTCAGAAATATCATTATGACTATCGCAAAACAATTTTACGATTATGTAGAAACACAACCTAGGCTCTGATACCACTGTTGGGTTTCCGACACCGCGACGAGTGTGTGTTCGAACATGTTTCGCAAACATGTGCACAGCGGAAGAAATAAAAATAATAAATCTACATTTATTACAACACACACATCACATGCATGCATAGTACAACATGTGTAGACATAACCATAAATTTAAATTTGCAATAAAAGGAAATTTAACTACGTATACCTTTCGTATCACGTGTAACGGGAACGACATCAACCGGAACGATCCTCGCTAGAATCGTCTCTATCCGTATCCACGCCGAGTATCTTCGGGATGACTTCGCTAAGTCATGAGCCTCGTCTTCCTACGGGTTAATAGCCTCGTGTTGAAGATGATGTGATCGAGAGAAGATCACTATCCGAATCCAAATTCGGATCCAAAGACGAGTCCTCAAAACTCGCTTCTCCGGAGAGGTATTCGTCAACCGTTTGACGAATCCTTCGTCCTCCATCTATGAGAATTACCGGAGATTGAATCCCCGGTAAGTAAGGCACTGTCGGAGCTCCAAACGTCGTCCAAACGATGCTCCGACGAGAAGGAAACAAGCTGTCCAGAAAACTGGACAGCTTTGGTGGAGACCTTGCGCCGGCCAAATAAGGAAAGCGGCTTGCTCACCTTGTCGCCGGAGCCAAGGAGGATCACCGGAACTCTTCCGGCAGCAGCTCGACGCCGGCAATGGGAGAAGACGGCAGCAGCTGGTGGCCGGTTGGAGAAGATGGGCGGCGGCCTAGGGTTGGCCCCGACTCCTTCAATGAGGTGGCCGGCAACTCTAGGTTAGGGGCTTTTTGGATTAGGGCTTAACAAACCCTTAAGCCCTCTTTTATAGAGAACTAATTCTCTTAATGGTTATTGGATCATAACCATAAGGCCCGTTAACCCGCTCCATTAATATAAGTTAAAATAAACCAAACCATGATGGTTTATTTTAAATTAAAACGAACCGAACCAACTTTGGTTCATTCGTTTAAAATAAACCAAACCCTTTGGTTTATTCTCCTCCATTGGATTAGAACCAAACCATTTTGGTTCATCCATTATGTCTTCATAAGACACGGCGCATCCACGCTTCCATTGCGACTGAAACGATTTCATGCTCGCTTCTTGTTTGGTCCAACCAAACTTAGTTTCTCTCGGTCTGAGAATCTCATTCTCAAGCTCATTTTAAATCCTTCGGATTACGTTCGTTGTGCGTGTGACCAAATAGGTTCTCGGTTTATGTTGGCCGTCTATAATTAAGCATTAATTATAGAATGATCATGAGTGGCACCTAGTAGTACATCATGATCCCCAATTAACCGAAAAGATCAACGGTTGATCCAGAACTATTTCTGAAACCCTTCAGCAGCTCGAATGAATCGTGCCCCATTCCCTTCACTCATCTTATACCCACTTGGTTCAGGACATGGTCTATAGTGTCAGTCCCCACTAGGATGACTACGTCACACCTACCCCAAGTATCATTTCCTCGACTTACGGATTCTAGTTACTGCACATGTATCGAAGAGTACCTTACTCTAAACATGTAATGCATTGGCCAAAGACTTTAGTAACAATCCGACGAGAGGCCATGGGTATACATCTCCTCGCAAGGAGTGGTGAATCCTTTATAGGCTATTCAAACACCTTCGATCACTTCGACTTATACCCAATCATCCCGGATCCACATCTCCTTAGAGATGCTTGCTTAAGATGTCAAAGCATAAGTCTCCATGATCAAGATGACTTGAATACTGCAAGTCAAAGGAACATCACACTTAAGCTACAGTAAGAACTTCATTGACATATCTATATATGCAGAGAACCATATGAAGTCTTATGGCTGGTCACTCCAATGAACTAGTTACCATAACTAGCATCCACGATTAACTCCGGATATCACAATGTCTCCAGCCAGTGAGAATCAGCTGCTTGGATACACCAAGGAGTATACCTCGTGCTAGTCTCGACAGAATTGATGGTGTCCAAATCCATCAATTCATCGACTAGGGATAATTCTGATACATCACAATTACTCATGTAGAGATACTCACTAGTTGTGATCTAATCACAAATTCTCTCATGCTGTGAATCGTATCGTGGACATTCAGTAAATGAGTTTAACATCCAATCAAATACATGAAAACATGTATACTCAAATAGTGAATCTTCATTTATCATATAAATGGTTCATACATAAGGCGATTGCCTTAGGACATCTCTCATATATTACTAACAACCGTGTCATCGGTGCCACAACCAAGATTCCTCTTGCCGTGTCATAAGACACTTGGTTGAGGAGTTAGTTAAATTAATAGTATAAATATTGTTATTTCTGGTTCCTTTAAGAATTGTTTTAGAAGTTTCATTTGTATTAATTATGCATTCATTTTCTAGAAATATGACCTTATTGTTATTATCACATAATTGGCTTACACTAAGTAAATTATATTGAAAATTTTCTACCAATAAGACATTTTGAATAATAAAGTTAGAGTTGAGCTCAATATCACCTGATCCGATGATTTTGAGCTTGCCGTTATTTCCGAAGGCTACCGATCCTTGTCGTTTGAATCGAAGCTTTGAAAACTTGAGTTGATCCCCGGTCATGTGTCGGGAGCAACCACTGTCCAACATCCATTGATCCTACACGCAAGGTAGTTGGATCGGATATTGGAATTATTAAAGGTTGGTTGAAAGTTATTAACCTAAATCATCTCATCCATGTCTACATGATCAAGCATGTTAACCTTATATGTTCTTGTGAGATGACTTCCAATTTTACTTGATTTAAATTTAATGATTTTAACACTTGTCAACCTTGCTTTAGATTCGGATTAAACCTTAGGCTCATCAAGTCACCTTTTCAAGATCATGGCTTCCAGGTCGTGGTGAGGCACAGATGCCTTCTTTGATCGGAAAAATGACCACTTCCTTAGACAAAGTCATTTTCAAGAAATTAGAGACTTGACTCACCTAAGATCACTTCCTGGTCTAACTAGTCTAGGATACGGTGAGGTAGCTTCAGCTAGTTCCACTCGGTCAAGTGCACCGAACTAGATACGCCTTATCTAGCCCGAATACACAAGACTCCGCTTTCCTAGTGTACTATCATCTCGCCGCGTCCTGGTACTATGTTACCAAGTATTGACGAGTTATAGCCCTATCTAACCATTCTAAAAACAAAAATCAAAATAAATAAAGAACCTAAGCATGCAATTTCTAATTTAAAGCACAAACAAGTTTTGTATTGGCTCCCCCTGGATCGTTGAATCGGTTCGGTCTCTCTACATAGTGGATTTGGTCCTTGGGAACCCAGTACTAGTTCGATCCTAAGTTTGAAATCAAGGCGGTCTTAGGGACCCATGCTTGTACACGTTTTTTATGTCGACTTACAATCGACATATACGACTTGTTGATCGTATTTGAGCTAAACCCTAGTCTGACCTTGTTGTACACAACCCTTTGTGATCCAAGCAGGAGATCAAGTCCTTTGGATCCCAAAGTAAACCTTTCCAACGTGATCCTAAGATCTTCGACTTGACTCTTTAAGAGTGAGTTCTCAACTTCGAGCTTTTTAACCCGAGTTGAGTCCTCCTCTCGAACTTGACTAGTCGAAGAGGTTAGGAAGACCTCGTGTTTGAGGAGTTTAATCTCCTCAACCAGGGTCTCGACCTTGGACTTGGACTTAGCTAACTTCCTAGTTAAGAATTTAATTGCACTGTAAAGTGTACTAATAAGAGACCGACTTACCTTGAGTGTATCTTTTGAACCGGATGCAGATCCGTGGCTTATCTTGAATAGAGCTTCGCAGTCCGATTCATCTTCGATTTCAGACTCGTGCTCTGGTTCCGACTCCATCTCCGATTCAATCGGTTTAGCCATGAAGACACGACCATTGTCTTCTTCCTCGGACGCTTCTTCCCATGTAGTGTTGAGTGCTTTCTTGTGTTTCGGTGCTTTGCTCTTGAGCTTTGGACATTCGGACTTGATATATCCAAACCTGTTGCATTCGTAACACCTAACATTAGAACTTTTAGGCTTACCTTCGTTGGGTCGAGTGACGGTTCACTTTCGGCCCTTGACCATCCTTCGAACTAGGTTGACTAGTTCGACCTCCATTTCCAGGTCGACCTCCGAATCTGACTCATCTTCTTCCTCCTTCGGGGGTGGCTTGCTTGCAGTTTTCTTCTTCAAACCTGCAAAAAGTGCTATACCCTTCTCGAGTTTTGAGTTAGACTGTTCATGGATTTCAAAATCCGAAAACAACTCATCTAATCTAAGTTTTGAAAGATCCTTGGAGACCTTGTAGGCATCGACCATGGATGCCCACAAGGTAGTCCTAGGAAAGGAGTTTAGTACATACCTGATAAGGTCGCGATTTTCGACCTTTTGTCCAATTGCATGTAGGTTGTTGACGATATCTTGAATGTGAGCATGAAGTTTCATCGCCGTCTCGTGTTCCTGCATTTTTAGATTATATAACCTATTGAACAAGAGATCGTGCTTTCATACCTTGACTTCATCGGTCCCTTCGTGTAATTCGACCAACTTTGTCCATAAGTCTTTGGCACTAATGAATGGGCCGACGCAATTGAGCTCCTCCTTGGACAAGCCACATTGGAGGATTTGAGTCGCCTTAGCGTCGGCTTCGACTTGTCTTTTTGTAGCATTGGTCCATTGGTCATAATCCAAAGATTCACCCACTTCGTTAATCAGAAGTGTGAATCCCGTTTGGATTTTGATCCACATCTCGATTTGGGTCTTAAGGAAACACTCCATCCGACCCTTCCAATAACGGAAGTCATCTCCGTTGTAAAATGGAGGTCGGACAGTGCTAAAACCCTCGAGATGGGCCATTGATACAAAAAAACAAGAGAGTGAAGAATAAAGACCTAACAACAACACAAACGACCGAAATGTACCAAGACTCGCGTCTTGGATTAGTAGTGCGGGAGAAGAAAAGACTAAATGAATGAAAGAAAAGCAAATTCGAGATAAACAGAATTAAAAAAAAAATCTGTAAAAAAAGCTAGATTGGTGGTTTCACCAAATCTTAGTACCCCCGACTCTGATACCAATTGTTGGATCGAGCGAATCGCTAGAGGGGGGGTGAATAGCGATAGAAACTTTTCGTTCGAATTCGTTTCAAGACACAAGTAAACGCAGCGGAGAAACACAATATAAAAAATAAAGACACGAGTGTTTTTTACTTGGTTTGTAGCCTACGACTACTACTCCAAGGCCCTAGTGGTCCTTGACCATGCACGGAGGGCAAAACACTAACAAACTCCTCCTCGTTGGAGGTAGGAGTTAATCGAATACAAAAACACGAAAGCTTCGAGGTAGAGGGACACTCCTTCTCTCCTCATTACGATTAAAAACCTCGAAAGTAATGAGAAAATTATAACTTAAATGACTTCTTTATCGACGACTTGGAAGATCGGAGATTGGAGCTTGAGTTATCATCGTCTCGGTAGCACTTTGTCGTAGGAGTATTGTCAAAGAGGCGTTGCATTACGGAAAGCTTTTGAGCACTTAGAATTGATGAAAAAACCCTAGGAGAAGCCCTCCTTTTATAGCCTTTGAGTCCCTCCTCGAGGGGATCTTCAACCAATCAGATTTAGGCACCAATCTCCTTGGAATGAGGTGATAAGGCTTGACTCCTCGAAGCTGATCCTTGACCATCAGTCGACTGATGACCATCATCAGTCGACTGATGGCAGCACTAGTCGAGTTGCAGCACTCAACAATCAACTGATTTCCAGCAGTCGAGCGGCTCTTGTGGGCAGTTGACTAATGCTAGCTGAAATCACAAGTTAGCTTAACAAAAATATAATTTCGACGGTCGCCGACCATCCAATCTCGACCTAGACCATCCATGTGATGTCTTTGGTCGGATCTACGCTTAAGACCATCCCCATAAGGAGGATACGACCTCACTTACGCTCACACACACGAGCTTACCTCGATACTTACTTTGTAGCTCTTGCTTCTGGCCTTCCACTCGATTCCTTCGGCTCCCTCCGAAGTTACTCGAGTGTCGCCCGACCACCGCGGCTTCCTCCGGGTGTCGCTAGCCTTCAGCTCCAGCTTTAGCACTTTTCTGCACACTCGATTTAGCTCGTGAGATAACAATATGAGCTTAACTTTGTATCGTTTGTTATAATCAAAACTCAGGTTCGACTTAGGTGCCTACTGCACCAACATAGATTACTAGGGAAATACCTATAAATTTCTCTCAATACCGAGCACACTTTTGAGACTTTATGCTAATTCTAAAGAATGACCATCACTTAGGGCTGGTAAGTGCCTAAAAGCCGGAGACCTTAGGAAAGCTATAGGTTGACGACTTGACTCACCATGGAAAGCTATAGGATGATGACTTGACTCACCATGGAAAGCTATAGGATGACGACTTGACTCACCCTAGGAAATTCTCTGAGCACGCGCATGAAAAGCTAACCTAGTGAATCTTTAGAACATATCTATTTGCTTTGATTAAAAATTCCACTTGATAATCTTATTTAGCATGCTAAGTATGGAACAATACTTTTAAAATTTCATGGCACTGAGGTTTTCATGAGGACAAGCAAAGATCTAAGTTTGGAGGAATTGATGTTTGGAAAACATATAGGGTTTTAAGAGTAGTTTTAGTACACATCTCATTGCATTTTATACTAGTTTTATGCACATTCTTCTTTGTTTTGCATTCATTTCCTATTTTCTAGTTCGGAGATATGCTCTTGCTATTTTATGTGAAGGACGACATTTTGGGAGATAAAATGACGCATAACTGGAGCCAAAGGAAGACAAACATGCTCTGGCCGTGTTCCCCAAAAATTACGGGCATGCTCCGGACCAAAAGATGGCATTCACATGATGATTCAGAGGAAGGCACGGGTGACCATGTGAATCTCACATGACCATACCTAACCCCGAAGCCAGATTCAAGGTAGGATTTCATCGAGCCACATGACTGTCCGTGTGGAATCCACATGGCCATGTGGCATTAGCCCGATTTGACACAAACTAGAGTTTTGTGGGGATTTAAGGAAAGCCGACTTCTCTTCTATAAATAGGAAGGCACGCCCAAACCTTGGAGGGGCCCGATGGTTGGGACGGCAAGATGGTGTCCTAAGAAGCACCGGAGACTCACAACATGGAAGAAGGAAGCGCCTTGTGTTGGGAGATTGTTGGTGCAATCATCCCAGGTTGACTCGAGTTTGACTCGAGCAGTACCCTGATAGTATTTTGATGATAGACAAAACTCATGACATGGGATTGTCATGGGAAAGTCCAACATGGAGTTGGCATGGAAAATCCAAGCATGGAGCTTGGTGTGGGAAAATCCAAGCATGGAGCTTGGTGTGGGAAAGTCCAACATGGGGTTGGCATGGGAAAGTCCAAAGCATTGCGAAGCCGTGCGCTTGGTGCTTGGCATGGGAAATCCAAAGCATTGCGAAGCCGTGCGCTTGGTGCATTTGGCAAGTTCACTAGGCTCGGGTCCTTGAGTCGGTGAAGGATGGCATTGCGAAGCCGTGCGCTTGGTGCATCCGAGGGACCGCCGGACGGGGAGCGAATGGAGTGAGCCCAAAGGGAAGCATACTTCTAGGGCATGAGACGCGAAGGATGGCGTTGCGGCGGCCGCGGCGCATGATCCGAGGGACGAGGCCGAGGGAAGAGAGCTCGGTGGGAACTCCATGAGGATAAGGTGGACTTAGCCAAGTGGCTAAGGCGAGTGTCGGAGGCTCAAACATCGTTATGTTTGATAGGTGCGATCTCGATCGCTCTAGGTCGTATGGGTTCGACTAGTGTTCGTGAACCAACAAGTTCGACGTCGATCATTGCCAAGGGAGGGCGATCGTTGAGGATCGATCGCCGAGGGATGGCAATGATCGATGACACCCTGCGAGCCGAGAATGGAGTCGAGCTCGCCAGCACTCGACTGATGGATGATCAGTCGACTGATGGGTGCCATCAGTCGACTGATGTGTGATCCGTTGGAACTTTGCCAACGTGGATCCGGCCGTTGTGAGACAACGGCAACAGGATCAGTCGACTGATGGTCACGATCAGTCGACTGATGGGCGCGAAAACAGCTTGATGTAGGTTATAAAAGGAGCACGAGTTGGAGGATTTCGCCAAGGCTTTTTGGGTGACTTTGGAGGGGAATTGCTGTTGCATTCCAGACCTTCAAGAGCAAGCAAAAGCAAGCAACAAGAAAGCGATCAAAAGCAATCGGTGTAAAAGTTCTCTTTTGTATTGTCTTTGTATTTCTTGTTGTATTTCATTACTTAGTGTAATAACTTGTGAGAGGTTTCTCCACCTCTGACATGTTGTCGAGAAGGAGTGTTATAGTTAGTGCCGTGAGCATAACTAGAGCTCGAGGAGCTCACCCGTGGAGTAGGAACCATTCGGTTCCGAACCACGTATATCGTTGTGTATTGTTTGTGTGTATTTGTGTTTCTTGTTAGTATTATTATTGTTATTCCACTGCACTAACAAGAACTGTAGACGAGAACGAATGAAATACGACATCCAACGAACGAGGGCTATTCACCCCCCTCTAGCCGGCCATACCGATTCCCAACACCTTGAAGATCCAAATCAACGCTCCGTCATTGTGGAGAAGAACCAAGATACAACATCGGATAGAACATAAAGTATTGCCTTTATCTTTCATTCTATTTGCATTGTAATGATTTACCTTAAGATATCTTGTGTTTTTTCTCATTCATTTATGGAGTAGATACTTCAATTCTTGGATTAGGGAGTAGCTTTTGTATGTAGACATGCTAGTTCAAATAGTTATTCATCTCCTTTGAATCTATTTGCAATTTATGGTGTTTAGATAAATGAGAATTATGTCTTGATTCTATTTCTACTTCACATAGTCGATACAATGGTGGAAAGCCTTTGTATAAATAATCTAGGAGAACCAAGGAGGAACCTTACGGTCATCCTCCCTCCCATAACCATAGAAAGTAGAATATGATAGAGTAGGATAATGTCCATCTCTTCATAGGAATTACTAGGACATCCTCATACCTCAATAACCTATCTTAGCAGAAGGCCCAAAGTAGGAGATATCAACTCTAGAAGGGTTGAGGGACCCTAGTGACGAGGGGCTCCCAACGGTATCAACCCCCAGAGCTCTGATGATTCTAAAGGGAAACTTGGTTAGGAATAGGTAGTTCTCGATAGAAGCAAAAGTTCATCGGGCAAATACATGATGATCCTCCCACAAGATCATAACTAGAGATCCTAAAAGCAATAAATTGATAGCATGTTCAACAATGCACAAGTGAAAACAAAGTCCTAGAATCCTTTAAGGGAAATTTAAACCTACCTTTACTTTCTCCATGTGACACCGTAATTGAGTTAGGACTACCGTCGACCTCGCAAACCTTACTCTCAGGAGATTTACTCCAAATAACAACATCCACTAGACAAACACTATTCAAATCTCAGTCTCTGTGGGATCGATATTTAAATTATAACTTGACGACAACCGTGCACTTGCGGGCATTGAGCGCGAGTGCGCACATCGAATCCTTGGTGATCCTCATCAGAGATTTGAGGTCGTGCTCGCGTGCATCAGGTTGAAAACCAACTTAATAGAAAGATTAAGGTGGTTCAAAGTGACCGAGGCGGTGAATATATATCACTGTTTGAGTTGTGTGCTGAACATAAGATCAGACATGAAACAACAACTTCATACTCTCCTCAACAAAATGGTATTTCTGAGTGAAAGAATCATACTCTACAAGAGATGAAGAATGCTCTACTATCGAGCTCTGGACTACCAGAGCATTGGTGGGTGGAAGTTGTGTTAACATCCAATTAACTTTTGAATAAGGTACTACGAAAGAAAATAGATAAGAGCTCTTATGAGTTGTGGAACAGAAAATTGTTTGTGCAAGAATGCCCCAAGTATTAATGTATTTTGGTGTTTGGATAATCATTTATAGTTAGGCAATATTTGTGATCTAACATGAATGTTTGAGTGACAGGAAAGTCCAAGTGCGAATCTTGGCAAAGGAAGTCTAAGTGTGAAGACTTGGCAAGGAAAGTCCAAGGGTGAAGCCTTGGAAAAGAGAAGTCCAAGAATGAGGACTTGGTGACATAAGTCCAAGCATGTAGTCTTGGCAGCATAAGTAAAAGTGGATCTTGGCAATGAAGTCCAAGGGTGAGGTCTTGGCAGCATAAGTCCAAGTATGTAGTTTTGGCGGTGTAAAGTCCAAGTAGACCTTGGAAAAGGAGGAAACCAAAGCATGATGAAACTGAAGTACGCTTTTGAAGGCAAGTGCAAGGATGAAGGAGTCGTAGACTCGGAGGGATCATTGAGGTGCAAGGCTGATAGAGAAGCTAGAAGGTTTAATTAAGGCTTAGGGTGTATTTTCAAGTATGAATTAGTCATACTTGAGATGTACCAGTCGACTAGCCTCGAGTGTTCAACACTCGAAGATCCAGAAGACTTGAGCAGTCGACTGGGGTTATGACCCAGTCGATTGATCAAGTAGTCAATTGCGTGTCGACTGCTAAACAAAGCTCTGGAAGTTGACTCATGTTTTACCCAGTCGACTGATCCATAGTAGTCGACTGCTAAGGGATGACAGTTGACTGGAATTAAGTGGACAGAGCATAGAATATTTGATAGTCGACTGACTGCTTGTGGCAGTCGACTGTTGGCTTGGGTAGTCGACTGCTAGTATGAGGAGTCGACTGATCAAGTGTCCGTTAAGTGGTGACGATCATGATCATGCTTCGTCAGAAGCCATTGGATTTGGTCAACAGTGTTAGTAATCAACGTCTAGTATGCAACAGTCGACTGAAGTCAGACTTCACGGGCAAAGCACCAAAGTTCTATAAGAAGGGGCTTGGGGAGCTTGGAGACGACTTGTGTTATAATTCTAAACGTCCATACTAAGCTCTCCAAGTCTTCCTCCAAGCTTTCTAAGCTTCTTTAACCTCTTCTTCATAATCTCATTTCAAATCTGGTAAGAAAAAGAGTGTGCTTGTAAAAAGGCTTCTCCACCTTGGTGTGATCATCAAATGGAGAAATTCTAGTGAAGGCTTAAAGGAGTGATCCACCTTAAGGATTGCCGTGGAGTTGGTGCTTCATCTCTGAACCACGTTACATCTTTGAGTTATCATTGTCATTGTTCTTATTGTTTTTCGTTTTCAATTGTATGTTTGTTTTGCTTCTGCTAACGATTCTTATAGAAAATGAAAAAGGGCTATTCACCCCTCTCTAGCCCTCCAAGGATCCTTAACAAGTGGTATTAGAGCCCGAATCGCTTGGAAGATTTAACCATCAACCGAAGCATCACAATGACTTTTCAAGAGGAACATAGCACTACACAACCACTGCTCTTCGACGGAAACAACTTCATCTACTGGAAGAGCCACATGGAATATTACTTGATGACCGACATCGACATGTCGACATGTGGTTCACCGTGATAGAGGGATTCACACTGCCAATGGATGGGGAGGGAAATGTTTTGGAGTATGGATGTTGGACAACTGAACAAAGAAAGAAGGCATAGTCTAATGCAAAGACAATTGTAACACTCAAATGCGGACTTGCTGAGGGGCAATAGAACAAGGTTGTGTTGGTGCAATCGACCTAGGTTACGATTGACCATACTTGAGTTTGACTCGAGCGGTATTTTGATGTTCGACAAAATGTATGACAATGTGATTGTCATGGGAAAGTCCAAGTCTTGAATACTTGGCATGGAAAGTCCAAGTGGGACACTTGGCTATGGGAAAGTCTAAGTCATGGGTACTTGGGATGGAAAGTCCAAGCATGGGTCTTGGCAAGGGAAAGTCCAAGCTTGAGCTTGGCAATTGGAAAGTCCAACATGGGTTGGCATGGAAAGTCCAAGCATGGGTCTTGGTAAGGGAAAGTCCAAACTTGAGTCTTGGCAAATGGAAAGTCTAACATGGGTTGGCAAGGAAAGTCCAAGGGTTGATATTGGCGGCGTAAAGTCCAAGGGTGGAGTCTTGGCAGCATAAGTCCAATGGTTGGCGGCGTAAAGTCCAAGCGGTAGTCTTGGTAGTGTAAGCCCAATGTGCCTTGGCGGTATAGACCAACTTAGCATGACGATAACTGATGAAAGCACCTGAAGGCTAGTGTATGGATGAATAAGTCATGGATGATTTGGAGGGATCCGATAGGCGTGAGGCTGATGGAGGTGGCTAGAAGGCTTAGGTCTAGGCTAAGGGTGGTCTAGAAAGTATAAGGGCATCATACTTGGGGTTAAACCTCATGGTTGAGGTTATCAGTCAACTGGGGCTTTGGACCAATCAATTGGTCAAGTGTTTTGACACTTGGCAATCGACTGGGGTTATGAGTAGTCGATTGCTTTGAGTCAGCTAGGGTTCGACTGCAATAAAATACCTTGGCAGTCGACTACCAGAATTGGGCAGTTGACTGATGGCAGTCGATTGCCATGGATGACAATCGACTATTGGTCGAGGTTGCAGGAGCAGAATGCTTGGTAGTCGACTGGTCAGTTGGCTACGACCTTGGCATTCGACTGTCAATATATCTGTTGGCTTGAATGTCGAGTGGATTAAGTCGTTGTCTCACAATGGTACTGTTGGCAGTCGATTGCCTAGCGAAAATTCAGGTCGCGAGGAGGCTTAAAAGGAGCTCGACGGGAGGGATTTCCACAGCGATTTCTTGGGCATTTTTGAGGCAATTTGCTAGTGAAAATCAGAGTCTTCAAGCACAGTTCAAGCAATCAACAAGTAAGCATCCAAAAGCACATTAGTAAAATTTTCTTTACGTGTTTTTGTGCATTTCATTTATAATTGCTTGTATTTACTTGTATTACTTTTGTAATCACTTGTACAAGGTTTCTTCGCCTCCGACGTGTTGTCGAGAAGGAGTTTTATTAGTGGGAGTGCATCACTAGAGCTCGTTGAGCTCGCCCCATGGAGTAGAAACCCTAAGGTTCCGAACCACGTATATCTCATGTATTTGTGTTTGTATTTGTTTCTACATTTGTATCTCTATATTCCGTTGTGCTAACGACAATTGTAGAGAGGAATGAACGGATTCTATCAAATGACGAAAATGCGCTATTCACCCCCCTCTAGCGGTCACCGACGGTCCCTACAATTGGTATCAGATCTAGGAGCTCTTCACCAGCTTTACATCCGAGGGAGCATGCTAGAGGGAACAAGATGGAATTTAAAAAAAAATTGGGATGGGACATCAACACCCCAATTCCATACACCTTCTATGGACGAGAAGGTTTTGAGCAATGGAGGCAATGGATGAAGAACTTCTTCTTGATGAACTTTGAAGATTGGCTCATCCTAATGAAGGGATTTGAAGTCCCAAGGGGTCCAAAAGGTAGATACCTCAAGAAGAAGAAATGGATTGAAGAGCAAGTCCAAGCCTTCGAAAGAAACGATAAGGTAATGCAATTGATATTAAATTCATTACCTAATGATATTGTGTCTAGGTTAGGTGAATTTCTAGATGCCAAGGAGCTATGAGAAAAATTGACTAAGCTCCATGAAGAACCATCCATGGCTCAAGTAGAGAGAGAGCCTGAAGAAGAAGAAAGCTCTTCCTCACAAGAAAGCGAGAATTCGGAAGTTGATAGGGAATCAACATCCGGATTGGAAGAGGTGGAAGTGGTAGAAGAGGCCTCCACCTCTAGGATTGAGGGGGAGGAGATACCATACACTCCGGAGCATCAAGAAGAAGCTTTTACCTCCGGTCAAGAAGAAGAGGAAGCTCAAAATTCCACCACCACCCTAGGTAACTCGAGCATTTCAATTAAAAATAAAAATCATATCATATGCTTTGAGTGTAGGGAAGTAGAACATTACAAGAGTAAATGTCCTAAAAGAGTCAAGAAAAGTCAAAGGATGTCGGAGCCCCAATAAAGAAAAGCAAGGAGTATGTAATGTGCTTCAAATGCAATCAAAAAGGGTATATGAGTCAATCCCCTTGGGGAAAGAATGGCCAAGAAGGAGTCAACAATGTAGGGGGAGATTCTAAAACAAACCCTAAGGATGTCATTGTAAGAGGTTTCTCCATCTCTGGTGTCATATCGAGAAGGAAAAATTTATAGTGAGGGAAGATCACTAGAGCGTCACCATGTAGTAGAAACTAGGATTCCGAACTACGTAAAATATTATGTTGTGTGTGTTGTATTTTCTTGTGTGTATTTGTACTTATATTTTATATTTTGATGTATTGACATTTTATAGAGATACGAACACGCTAACACACAATTGATAGAAATCGAGAAATACTATTCACCCCTTCTAGCGCATCAAATGGTCCCCAACCCTCCCCCCAACACACTTAAATTTTTATCCATCTAAGACAAAACATTCATCTTCGAATATCCAAATATCCCACATCCAAAAAAAACACACTAGAGAGGAATAAAGGGTATAAGGAAAAAAAATGACGTGATGAATGATAATAATGTTATTCAAACAACATGTGACAATAAAGAAAGCAAAGGGAAACAAGTGTTGTTAGATGACATTCATTATAATTATGCAAACCTATGATAATGTGGTCTCAAAAGAATCAAAGCAAGTTTTAAAGTAATAAGAACCACAAGTGCATCACACACAAACAAGAAAATAGGGTCAATCCTCCCTAGGTATACAAAAAATCATAACTCAATCCATCAACATAGAATCTATCACCAAGTAGTAACCACATGCATTCAAGAAATCCATTCAAGGTGATCATATATCGAAAGTATCTGATTGGACGCAACTATTCCTGGCTTATCTGCGAGAAGAATTGGTACTTGATGATCCTGTGTAGGCAAGACAACTTAAACATCGAGTTGCTCGGTATACTCTTCTGGATAACATTCTATATCGATGATCAAGTGGCATTTAGATTTACAAGAAGCTGACTATGTGCTACGGGAGATACATAAGGGAGCTTATGGAAGTCATGCAAGAAGACAATCTTTAGCTTAGAAGACTTTATTGGCTGGATATTTTTGGCCCATACTAAAGGAAGATGCTAGATGTTTAGTGCAGAGATGTGAGAGTTAACAGAAACATTAATCTAATAGTACTCGCCCGACTAAACTATTGCAATCTTCAGTAGCAATGTGCCCTTTTGATCAGTGAGACATGGATTTGGCAGGGTCTTTTCCTCTTGGCATCGGTCAGAAGAAGTTCTTAATAGTGTTTATTATTATTTCTCTAAATAGGTGGAAGTTGAGCCTTTGACTCGTATCACCGAGCAAGTTGTGATGAAGTTCCTATGATAGAATATTCTGTGTCGATTTGGCATACCTAGTTACTTGATATCTGATAATGGACGACAATTTTAGGGTGAGAGGATACAAAATTGGTGTCACGAGCTCAAAATTGAACAAGTGTTCACTTTTGTGGCATATCTTCAGAGTAATGGGCAGGCTGAGGTAACCAATCGGGCATTGTTACAGGGTTTGAAAATTAACTTGGAGCATGTTGGCGGAACTTAGGTGGAAGAATTACCTAGTATCTTATGGGATTTTCAAGATAACTCATTGTAGGGCTACTAGTGACCCTATTTAGCATGATGTATGGGAGTGAAGTCATCTTGCCTCATGAAGTTGGGGTAGAAACTACGCAGTGTTAGGGCAATCAACCCATGTGATATGGTTTTGATGTGTTGTGGCAAAGGGTTTAAGTTAGGATAATTGGATTTGATATGTGCGTTGGAGTATTGCAGGACTTAGTAATTCACACATGGAGCTTAGGCAAGTGTCACCACTCACAACCTCATGCTTGAGTCGGAGAAGGAGCATTGCAGAGTCGTGCGCTTGATGCTGCTGAGGGACCACCGAACGAGATGACTTGAAGCGAAGCCAAGGAAGTAGACTTTGAGGGCAAGAGACGCGAAGGAGCATTGCAGAGCCGTGCGCTTGATGCTGCCGAGGGAAGTGGCCGCGAATGAAGAGAGCTTCGGCGAGGGACTTCAAGTGAGATGAGAGAATGAGTGAATTGTAAGTAGCTCATTAGGTGAACTTGGCCGAATGGCTGAGTGTCGGAGACTCGACCGCAAGGGTTGGGTTTACCCAACTGTCGGAAGCTCAAATGGATGTTAAGTTTGAGTTTTAACCGGCATCAGTCGACTGCCATGTCATGGCAGTCGACTGCTCCAAGTAGATCGACAATCGACTGGTGTGGCTAATGAATCAAGTCGACATCAGTCGACTACTGAAGGGAAGCAGTCTACTGATCATAGCACTGTGCACGGGCACAAAAGCTAATCGAGCTCGCGGGTCACTCGACTGGAAGTCAACATCAGTCGACTGATGATATCATCATTCGACTGATCATCCGACTGTTGGAGAAACGACCGCGGATCCCACGAATCTGGTCTGGTCAGTAGCTGTTGGAGTCGACGTCAATCGACTGATGAAAATATCAGTCGACTGATAGTGTCCAATGGGAAGAATTGCTTCCTCTCTATAAAAAGAGAGGGTGGGGGCTTTCAGATGGGTAATGCTTATGCTCTTAACATCCTACTAGTGCCCCACAAAGCTTAAACTCTTTCTTCTAGTTTTCTTTCACATCTATTGTAAAAGGAGTTTTCTTGAGTTGTAAAGGTTTACCTCCACCTTGCTTGGGCTAAAGGGAGAGACCAATAGTGGATTGGTTTCAGGGTGATTCACCAGAGATGAATCGGACCGTGGATTAGCGGCAAGGCCGTGAACCATGTTATATTGTTTGTTAGCATTGTTTTATCTTTTTGTTTGTTCTTAATTGTCTTTGCTTTATATTTTTCGCTTGCGCTAACGTTAATTGTAGACGATTAAGAACGACTTCCGCTCATACAACGAAAGAGGGCTATTGACCCCCTCTAGCCGGCCACCATCGATCCTACAAGTGGTATCAGAGCCAAGGAAGTTTGTCGAGGACTAACCGCTGCAATAAGCACAATCAAGGATGGCTGGCTCTAACATTCACCCACCAAAGTTCGAGGGAGAATTCTCTTGGTGGAAGAAGAGAATGGAGGTATTCTTCGAAACCGACTTTGAAATTTTATTAATAATGGAAAATGATTTTGAGGTACCTAGGGATGAAGAGGGGAAGCCAATCGAGAAGTCTAGATGGACTAAAAAGCAAAGGGAAGAGTACTTGGCAAACTCATAGGCAAAGCACCATCTCTACAACGTACTCCCCCAACAAGAAGTGAACCGGATTAGGGAATATGTAAGCACCAAGGAAATGTGGGAGAAACTCATAGAACTCCATGAAGGAACTTCCGAGGCCAAGCTTGCAAGGAGAGACCTTCTTCGCTCCCAACTAACAAATATCAAACTTGAAAAGGGAGAAAAGGTAACCTCATTACATTCTAGGTTTAAAGAAATTTTAATTGGGCTAACAAGTATAGGAGAAAAACTTTCTAACTGGGATATGCTTATGAAAGCAATCGATGCTTTTCCCCGGTCATCGAAATGGAGCTCAATGGTGGACTCCTTCTACATGTCGAAGAACCTAGAGTGAGCACCTTGGAGGAGTTCTTCTCAACCATGGATCTTCATGAAACAAGGCTTGAAGGAATAAATGAAGAATCAAGTATCAAGCCATCTAGAGGAGTAGCCTTGGTAGCCAACAAGGGGAAGAAGAAGAAGATAGAGACTCCCTCCTCATCCGATGAAGCATCCTCATCATCCTCCATGAATAGAAATGAAGATGCTTATATGGTAAGGAAGGTAAGGCATGCCTTAAAAAAATTTAAAATTTAACAAATCTTATGATAGGAGAAGGCACAAGAGGAAGATCATATGCCACAATTGCCAACAAGAGGGACATATAAGAGATGAGTGTCCACTCTTGAACAAAAGTAAAGAAGAGAGGAAGAAGAAAGAAGAAAAGAAGAAGGGGAGCAAGAAGAAAAAGGAAGAAGAGAAGAAGGCCAAAGAAAAGGGGAAGGCCAAAGCACTCAAAGCAAGGACTTGGGATGACCCTTCCTCCTCCTCATCATCATCGGAGGAAGAAAACGCTTTTGTCACAAACCTTGCATTGATGACAATTGACGACCTAGACTCCACCTCCTCATCCGAGCAAGAAAAATCAAGCACAAGTGAGGAGAGCTCTAGTGAAGGGGGAGGCTCATCATCATCCTCCTCATCCGAAGAAGAAGACATGGAGACTATGGTAACGAATCTCTCACCAAAGAAAATAGTTTCCATGATTTATAGCCTTACTAAGGATTTATTTAGGGCTAAGAAAAAGAATAAGTGCATGCTTGATCAAATTAAGGATCTATAAAATAAATTAGAACAAGCATGTCTAAATGTTAATGATGATGATGCATGCTCACATGATAACTATATGCCTTTGGATGTTAATGATGCATGCATTGAGGAAAATAGGGCTTTAAGGGAAAAGGCAGACCATTTGACCAAGGCCCTAGAAAAATTCACAATTGGCTCCAATACCTTGAACATGATCATAGGGAGCCAAAGGGCAAGTTTCAATAGGAAAGGCCTAGGTTATAAGGGAAAGACAAATGAAAAGGCCTATAAATGTTTGATTGCTAGGGGTCAAAGCAAAAATAAGATAATTGCTAGAAAATGGATCTCTAAGGAATATTTAGTGAACCCCATAGGAAAGAACTTGTATTGGGTCCCTAAATCCATCCTTAAGGGTTAGGAAAACCCTAGGTTAGTCAACCATAGTGGACTTAACTTATATCATGTTATTTGGTTGACTTAGGATGACGGGACTAAATTTTTGAAATAGTGTTGGGTGATGATAATGCACCCATAAATAGATAAAATCATGTTTTGGTTGATACTTGACGTATTATCATGATGTTATACCTAATGCATGATTACAAATTGATTGATATATGTGTTTCATGATCATAATGTGAAATCAATGCATATATGTTTTTACGATCATATGGTATGGTAGGGTGATACTTAACCATTGGTAGAATTGCATGAATTTGAAGGTTAAGTACATAAATACCTCTAGGAACATCTCACATTCACCATAAGGATAACTTTGATTGAAAACATAGTATGGGTGAGATGATAGGATGATACAAATGGTCCACTAATGCCTATGACATTTAGATGGCCATTTTAAGTATCAAAATAGCAATAATAGACCAATCATGGGGAAGACTTATGTTTAATTCATAGACATATTGCCTAAAGATCATGGTTGGATATTTCATATGTTTTCAAAACCATTTCTTACTTTAAAATCTGTGCTTTCATGGTTTGAAATAATTTAAAGCAAAATTAGGTGTTAAAATGGATACAAACTTGATCAAAACACTAGTTGTTTTTGAAGCTTTTGGATTTTTTAAAAATCATTGAAAATACAAGTAATTTTCAAGAAAACTCATTTTTCACTGATAAAGGATTTTAAAAGAAATGCGTTTTCAAAATTTCATGATTTTTTGAATTTTTTGAAATTTATAGTGCATTTTTGAATTTCGGAAAAATCAAAACTCAGATTTTGCATGCCGATCGTAGTAGTCCGAACGGTCGATGTATCTTAATGAACGAGCACAGTAACCTGATTTCATCAGGT
Source organism: Wurfbainia villosa (assembly GCA_025175895.1). Classification (NCBI taxonomy): domain Eukaryota; kingdom Viridiplantae; phylum Streptophyta; class Magnoliopsida; order Zingiberales; family Zingiberaceae; genus Wurfbainia; species Wurfbainia villosa. The sequence goes on from CM046005.1 coordinate 8,640,742, forward strand.
TTTGTTTGGTTTTTTATATTTTTTTTCCTCAGAGTTGATACCCTGGATTATAACATTTAGATAATATTTTTGATGGTGTCAAAGGGGGAGAATTGATAAGGTTTAAGTTAATCATGCTAAGAGGGAAGTTTAGCATGTCTTAAGGGGGAGTTGAATGTTTAAGGGGGAGTTATTATACTCATATTTTTATTTACATGCTTTCCTTACTTATGTTATTGTTATTTGTTTACCTAACTTAAACAGATTGTCACACATCAAAAAGGGGAAGATTGTTAGGGCAATCAACCAATGTGATATGGTTTTGATGTGTTGTGGCAAAGGATTTAAGTTAGGATGATTGGATTTGATATGTTCATTGGAGTCTTGCAAGACTTAGTAATTCGCACATGGAGCTTAGGCAAGTGTCACCACTCACAACCTCGTGCTTGAGTCGGAGAATGAACATTGTAGAGCTGTGCGCTTGATGCTGCCGAGGGACCGCCGGACGAGATGACTTGAAGCGAAGCCAAGGAAGTAGACTTCGAGGGCAAGAGACACGAAGGAGCATTGCAGAACCGTGCGCTTGATGTTGCCGAGGGACATGGCCGCAAACGAAGAGAGCTTCGGCGAGGGACTTCAAGTGAGATGAGAGAATGAGTGAATTGTAAGTAGCTCATTAGGTGAACTTGGCCGAATGGCTGAGTGTCGGAGACTCGACCGCAAGGGTTGAGGTTTACTCGACCGTCGGAAGCTCAAACAGATGTTAAGTTTGAGTTTTACCCGGCATCAGTCGACTGCCATGTCATGGCAGTTGATTACTCCAAGTCGATCGGCAATCAACTAGTGTGGCTGATGAATCAAGTCGACATCAGTCGACTGCTAAAGGGAAGCAGTCGACTGATAGCACTATGCATGAGCACAGAAGCTAGTTGAGCTCGCGGGTCACTCGATTAGAAGTCGACATCAGTCGACTGATCATCCGACTGTTGGAGAAACGGCCACGGATCCTGCGAATTCGGTCTGGTAAGTAGCTGTTGGAGTTGACATTAGTCGACTGATGAAAGCATCAGTCGACTGATAGTGTCCAACGGGAAGAATTGCTTCCTCTCTATAAAAAGAGAGGGTGGGGGCTTTTAAATGGGTAATGCTTATGCTCTTAACATCCTACTAGTTCCCCACAAAGCTTAAACTCCTTATTCTAGTTTTCTTTCACATCTATTGTAAAAGAAGGACTGTTCTTGAGTTGTAAAGGTTTACCTCCACCTTTCTTGGGCTAAAGGGAGAGACCAATAGTGGATTAGTTTCAGGGTGATTCACTGGAGATGAATCGGACCGTGGATTAGCGGCAAGGTCGTGAACCATGTTATATTGTTTGTTAGCATTGTTTTATCTTTTTGTTTGTTCTTAATTGTCTTTGCTTTATATTTTCTGCTTGTGCAAACGTTAATTGTAGACGATTAAGAATGACTTCCGCTCATACAACGAAAAAGGGCTATTCACCCCCTCTAGCCGGCCACCATTGATCCTACACGCAGGTATCAGTCTATGATTCTGAGGGTAATATACCCATTTGGTTTGAAGAATTAGATTCGGTGGAGGAAAAATAATGCAGGCTTTTTACCGGATGGAGCAGTATAAAACTCAAGTGCAAAGGGCTTACAACAAGTGGGTGTTGCCACAATCTTTTCAAGTAGGGGATCCGGTGAGTGTATCAGGAAGGTTCTCAAGGCAAGCTCGAACCCAAGTGGAAAGAGCCTTTTCATGTAGAGCATCGCATGGGTGTTAGAGCATATTATTTGCGAGATGTACATGGAAAATTGCTCCTAAGGCCTTAGAATGCTTTTCATTTAAGACCCTACTTTAGTGGGCAGTGTAACTTTGTATGTTGTACTTAGGAAAAAAGATTGATTTTCAAAATGTAAGCATGAAAATATTCAGTGATAAATACATGACATTGTGAAAGGTGCGTACTTTTTGACCTTATGACCTTACAAAAAATGAACCCGACTGGGTCCTCTTAGTTTTTAGTTTAATAGTCCTCATGCGGGTTTGAAAATGAAAAGATCTTGAGTAATGGTATCCAACACTTGCATCATATCCAAGAATTCTACTGTTGTTCTGGTAGGGGATAGCTTGCTGCTTAGAATTGTGTAGTGCAATCATCAAAGCCTAATTGTAAGAATTGGAACATTCTTTTCTCCCAATTGTTGGTTGAGTTCGGGGGAGTTCCATAAGGATGTGGTCCATTCTTTCTCCCATTGGTGTTTCCATTCAGACAATCTGGATTCTTCCTCCTTAAGTTTGGCTTGAAGTTATCGAATGGTTTTTTGTAGTTCTGCATTGTGGAGACTTTGATTAGTTGCCTGTTCTAAAGCTTCTTCTAATTCAACTTTTGTTTTGGCTACTTTGTCTTCTGCGAACTTTGCTTTAGCTTTTGTGTGCGTAGACTTTTCTTCTACTATTTATGCTCGAGATAGCATAAGGGAGATTTCATCTAAGGAATTATTCTCCTGGGTATGGGATGCTTTTATGTCCCTTGTCAGTTTTTCTTTTTCTTATTCGAGAGACTTCGTGTAGGCATTGGCTGCAACTATTTATTATTGAAGTTCTTTTATTTTAAACTCCAAGTTCCTGACTTTCGATTCTTTTGGCCACGTGATGACCTCTATAAGTAATCATTCATGATTTTAACCATTAAGAAGTTAGATCAAGTATAAGCAATACGTAACTGAACGGAATAAATGTTTTGTATCTTGATATTCATAAGGGGACGATGAGATGCACCTGTGCCATTCCTTGGGTTATGTAGTCTGTGAAGGTTTTGGAACCGAAGCTCTGATACCACTTGAAGGTAGAAAACTTTGTTTCCCACTTCAACTGAGTTGCTTGTTCATGGCGATCCCTTCTATGTCCCCGGATAAAAAATATTTATCCTTGACAAAGAGGGATTATCCAAGCTACCATTTCATCGTCGTGCTATTCGATTAGAGTGGTCACTTGAATAAACTTGTTGTTCAAGCAACCAACTTCTATTCTACGATTAGCCGCGGAATAGACGATGTACGGATCGTCGGTTTTTGTGTTTGTATTCGGGGTCCAAGTAAATTAGCCACATAACAAAACATACAACATGAATATAATTGAAAACAATTATAGACATAATACAAAAGAATATAAACAAACATTATACCTCTCGATCTTCTATTATATGTCCTTCCTCCTTTTGGACGTCGTGTGGGCGACGATCTTCCAAAAGTCGAAGCCTCCTAGATCACCAATCTTCCTTTCTTTGTTCACCCCGAACAAAGGAATATTATAAAACAAAACTATACTCTATCTAGGACCAACCAACAAGCTCCAAACTTGAAGCTTGCCGCTGGCCCAAAGAGAGGTGGAGGAGTGGATGCCGACTAAGAGCTCCAAGGAACAACCTTAACCCTTGTTTCCACCGGCCAAGGAGAAGAGGAAGAAGAAGATGAGCACCGGCCAAGGTTGAGAAGAGCAAGTTGGGTGCTGACCAAGGAGAAGAGAAAGGAATCCTTGCTGCCCAAGGATTCCCCAAAACCCTAGCCGCCCAAGTCTCCAAGCCCTAGCCGCCCAAACCCTAATCTCCTCTTCAATGCTCTTGCCGCCCACCCCTAGCCTCCTTTTATATAGTTAGGCCTAAGCCTCCTTTAATCTCAACCGTCGGATCTAGGGATTTAATCTCAACCGTCGGATCTAGGGATTTAATCTCAACCGTTGAATCTAAATATTTAATCTCCACCATTGGATCTCGAGATTTAATCTCCTCCGTCGGATCTAGAGTTTATTTTCCACCATCGGATCTAGGCTCCATGAGGGTTTAATAGGCTACAATAGGGACCATGAGGAGGAGTTGGATCTTGGCCACCCAATGGATCAAGCCCACATAAAGTCCGATCCATTAATGATAATCCATTCCACTAGAGGATTATCATTGATCCACCTCACCAACCCTCATAAGTTAATATGGGCTCCATATATTATTTGTACATATCTCTTCCTGTGTTTAAGATCTCGAATATCCATCGATTAATTAATTTACTGACAATTAATTAATCAACATCTAACTCCATGAGTAGTACCACTCAACCTTATTATCATGCCGGACCAAATCCACCTGCAGGGTTTACATGATGAACCTTATGAGATCCTCAAGGGGACATCATTATCCTAATATATAGGATACAATTTTCTCCTATAATCAACGGCACACCATATAAATAATACCATTTACCAACTTATCGAGCCTATCGATTTACTCTATAAATCTCGCCCATTGGTAAATCAAAGAAATGAATACTAAGTATATGTGCCCATTATTATATCTGGATTAAGAGCATGCACAACATAATATCTGAGGTCTGATTCGATTATGTAGTCATCAATAAATCGAATCACCTCTAAGTCGGTCCTGCTCAACACACATAAAGTGCACTAGTGTGATTCTATGGTCAAGACAAACCAATACCAAATCACACTACAACCATGCCAATGGTTTGTCCAAAACCATCTCGGTTGTGAGCCTTTACTTATACTTTACAAGGAACTGATAACATGATCTCCCGTATGACACTACACACCATGTTATCTACAATGTAATGTATTAGATAATATGCATAACCATAAATATGCAAACAATGATCATGTGATTCTTATTTAAAAAATAAAGATGTTCATACAAAAGATAGACTTTTCAGTATACATCCCAACAATCTCCCACTTATACTAAAAGACTATGTTGTCCTTAAAATGTCATACATCTGATTCCCATTCCCTCCACATGCCTATCAAAAGCTCTCGTCGGAAGGGCCTTAGTGAAAGGATCTGCCAGGTTATCCTCCAATGCAATCTTGGCCACAACAACTTCTCCTCGCTTTAGGATTTCTCGTATCAGGTGGTACTTGCGCTCTATGTGTTTACTTGCCTTATGGGCTCGTGGTTCCTTAGAGTTTGCAATTGCACCACTATTATCACAATAAATTGTGATAGTTCTGGGCAAGCCAGGAATCACATCCAAGTCCATCAAGAAGTTCCTGAGCCACACAGCTTCTTTAGCCGCCTCAGAGGCTACCACATACTCAGCTTCCATGGTAGAGTCTGCCACGCATTTCTGCTTGACACTCCTCCATACAATGGCTCCACCTCCCAAAGTAAACACAAAACCTGAGGTAGACTTACTATTATCCCTATCTGATTAGAAGTCAGAATCTGTGTAACCCACAGGGAGTAATTGGTCTGCCTGGTAAACTAACATATAATCCCTAGTCCTTTTCAGGTACTTCAATATATGCTTTACCGCAGTCCAATGTCCCTATCCTGGATTACTCTGATATCTGCTGACCATGCCCACGACAAAGCAGATATCCGATCTCGTACATAGCATCACATACATGAGGCTTCCTACTGCTGAAGCATAAGGAACCGCCTTTATCTCCTCTATCTCCTCAGATGTTCTAGGACACATCTCCTTAGATAAAGGAACTCCATGCCTGAAAGGTAGAAAACCTTTCTTGGAGTTCTACATGCTAAAACGATTCATAATGGTGTCTATGTATGAAGCTTGAGATAAGCACAACATCCTTTTCCTGTGATCCCTTATAACCTTGATCCCAAGGATGTGTCCCACTTCTCCCAAGTCCTTCATATCAAACTGTTTGGACAACCATACCCTTACGTCCGATAACACCTTGACATTGTTGCCAATTAACAAAATGTCATCTACGTATAGTACAAGAAATACCACTACGTTTCCGTCACATCTCTTGTATACACAAGACTCATCCGGACTTTGAATAAATCCATAAGACTGGATTACCTCATCAAAGCGGATGTTCCAAGACCTCGAAGCTTGCTTCAATCCATAAATGGACCGATTAAGCTTGCACATAAGATGCTCTTTGCCCTTTGCAATGAATCCCTCTGATTTCTTCATATAGATGTTTTCCTCGAGACTTCCATTAAGGAAAGCTGTCTTGACGTCCATCTGCCACATCTCATAATCCATAAGAGCATCAATACATAAGAGAATCCGTATAGACTTAAGCATGACTACCGGCGAAAAGGTCTCCTCATAATCGATACCCTCTTTCTGAGTATACCCCTTCGCAACAAGCCTTGCTTTGAAGGTTTCAACCTGCTCGTCTATTCCTCTCTTTCTTTTGTAGATCCACTTGCATCCAATGGTTTTTATACCATTGGGTGGTTCTACTAGCTCCCAGACCTGATTTGAATCCATAGATTCAATCTCAGTATTCATTGCACTTTGCCAAGATACCACATCTTTATCTTGTATTGCCTCGTCATATGTCCAGGGATCAGATTCATGTTCGCCAGGGACCAAATCAGAAGATTCTCCTAAGAACATGAATCTATCAGGCTGTCTAACAACCCTCCCACTACGATGAGGTATCACCTGTGTATCCTCTGTGACACGCGGTGCAGTGATTTGTGGTATATCCTCTTGTACTGGTGGTACTGAAGTAGTGACTTCCCCTTTCAATTCCTCTAGAACAATCTTACTCATGGGCTTGTGGTTCATCACATAGTCTTCCTCTAGAAATCTGGCGTTCGTGCTGACGATCACCCTCTGATCTCTAGAACTATAAAACAAACCACCTTTCATTCCTCTAGGACAGCCAACGAACATGCGCACTTCTGTATGAGGTTCCAACTTATCAGCATCTGCCTTCAGCACATGTGCTGGAGTCCCCCAAATCCGAATATGTCTCAGACTAGGCTTTCACCCAGTCCACAATTCTGTAGGAGTAGAAGGCACTGATTTAGATAGAACCAAGTTCAGAATATACACTGCTGTATCTAGAGCATATCCCCAAAATGAATCTGGCAACTCAGAATAACTCATCATTGATCTAACCATCTCCATAAGAGTCCTATTCCTTCGCTTTGCTACACCATTCTGCTAGGGTGTGCCAGGTGCAGACAATTGGGATTGAATCCCAGCTTCTGATAAGTAATTCCTAAACTCTCCCAAGAGGTACTCACCACCACGATTAGATCATAGTGTCTTGATACTTTTACCTTGACGTTTTTCCACATCAGCCTTGAATTCTTTGAACTTGTCAAAGCATTCAGACTTGCGGCGCATCAAGTAAATGTATCCATATCTCAAATAATCGTCTATAAAGGAGACGAAATATTCAAAACCATCTCTAGCTTGGATAGTCATAGGACCACACAAATCAGAATGAACCAATTCCAACACATCTTTGGCTCTATACCCCTTGGCCTTAAAATCCCCCTTGGTCATTTTACCTTCCAAGCAAGACTCGCAGGTTGGAAAGTCTTCCACCACTAATGAACTCAAAGGTCCATCAACTATCAACCTTTGAATTCTGCTTAGGTTAATATGACCAAGCCTTAGATGCCAAAGATATGTTTGGTTCATCTTCGAAGGTTCTTTTCTCTTATTAGAATTAGAAGATGAGTTATTCATTTTTATTTGCATCGTGGGAGCTTTTAGTTCGAGTGTATACAAATTTCCTATTAATGCACTAGAACAGATAATCTCCCTATTCCTTTTTATAACAACTTTGTCATTAAAAGAAATAGAATATCCATCCATAAACAATTTAGAAATCGAAATCAAATTCTTTCTAAATAAAGGTACATAAAGGGAATTTTTAAGAACTAAAACTTTATTCCTCTAAAAAGACAAATAAACATCTCCCACTGCAACAGCCGCCACCTTCGTGGCATCGCTTAAGTATACGGTAATCTCCCCTTCAACCAATCGTCTGGTTTCCTGGAACCCCTGCAAAGTATTGCAGACATGATCAGTGGCTCCCGTATCTATACACCAAGTGCTGGTAGATAACACTGCTAAACATGTTTCAATGACTAGACCAAAAGATATACCTTTGTTTTGCTTCTGGTTAGGGCAGTCCTTCTTCCAGTGTCCAGTCTACTTGCAAGTGAAGCACTTGCCTTTTGGCTTCTTTACTCCTCCCTGAGTTCCTCCCGCCGCCTTTGCCCCAATTTGTTTCTTCTTCTTCTTGCCTTTCGGCTTAGAAGTAGAAACCTTTTGGGCAACCATGGCCTGTCAACCTAACTTTTTGACAAATAAAATTAATAGTTGGTTCCTCTTTGGCCCTACAAATAAAAGCAGTGACTCCGATGTGGAGGATACTTTTATTTGCATCTAAGTGTTCACTATTACTCGTTACCAAGGCAATTATCTCGAGTTATGTGTCTTCCGATGGGGAAGTACACACACTCCTTAATAATTTCCTATAACCATATTCGACCTTGTGATCTGCAAACAAACTCATCCGATGGGGAGGAAGGCACTCAGAGCCGACGCGCAAGTTTGTTTGCATCACATGTCAAATCGTAATGGAGGCCGTGGAAATTTATAAAAATATCCCTCTCCCACTTAGTAATTTAAAATTGAGGAATTTTCTAGCCTACGACATGCATATCAAACAATAAGCAATAAATATAAAAAAGAAATATTTTTCAACTATTATGGCTTTTGTCTCCAATATGCCTCCTGTTGTATCGCCATCTCGTCCTCTCCTCCCTACGACATGTACGAGCCATCCGGAGATCCGAGCCGAGACTAACTATTTTAATTTACATCCATCGATCCTAAACTCCACGAAGGAGTGTACATGAAATCTAGATCGAAAGTAAACTAAAATAAAAGAGTGGCTAAACAATGCCGTACTTAATTATAAAAATTAAATACTAGTCTTGTCAACCCCGAGGATTCAAAAAATATACAATTATACACATACAATCACATACACACATATGACCATAATAGTTGGATCTTATGCTTGCAACCAAAGAGTTAGCCCACACACATCCTATTATCATCCGGCACATACAATATATGATAAGTGCATAAAATAACTGAATCCTAAACACACAAAACTGAAAATCGTGGCTCTGATACCACTTGAAGGTTTTGGAACCGAAGCTCTGATACCACTTGAAGGTAGGAAACTTCGCTTCCCACTTCAACTCGGTTGCTTGTTCATGACGATCGCTTCTATGTCCCCGGATAAAAAAAATTTATCCTTGACAAAGAGGGATTATCCAAGCTACCGTTTCATCGTCGTGCTATTCGATTAGAGTGGTCACTTGAACAAACTTGTTGTTCAAGCAACCAACTTCTATTCTACGATTAACCGCGAAATAGATGATGTACGGATCATCGGTTTTTACATTTTATTCAGGGTCCAAGTAAATTAGCCACATAACAAAACATACAACATGAATATAATTGAAAACAATTATATACATAATACAAAAGAATATAAACAAGCATTATACCTCTCGATCTTCTATTGTATGTCCTTCCTCCTTTTCGACGTCGTGTGGGCGACAATCTTCCAAAAGTCGAAGCCTCCTAGATCACCAATCTTCCTTTCTTTGTTCACCCCGAACAAAGAAATATTATAAAACAAAACTCTACTCTATCTAGGACCAACCAACAAGCTCCAAACTTGAAGCTTGCCGCCGGCCCAAAGAGAGGTGGAGGAGTGGACGCCGGCCAAGAGCTCCAAGGAACAACCTTAACCCTTGTTTCCACCAACCAAGAAGAAGAGGAAGAAGAAGATGAGCACCGGCCAAGGTTGAGAAGAGCAAGTTGGGCACCGGCCAAGGAGAAGAGAAAGGAATCCTTGCCGCCCAAGGATTCCCCAAAACCCTAGCCGCCCAAGCCTCCAAGCCCTAGCCGCCCAAACCCTAATCTCCTCTTCAATGCTCTTGCCGCCCACCCCTAGACTCCTTTTATAGAATTAGGCCTAAGCCTCCTTTAATCTCCACCGTCGAATCTAGAGATTTAATCTCAACCATCGAATCTAGGGATTTAATCTCAACCGTCGGATCTAAAGATTTAATCTCCACCGTTGGATCTCGAGATTTAATCTCCTCTGTCGGATCTAGAGTTTTATTTTCCACCATTGGATCTAGGATCCATGAGGGTTTAATAGGCTACAATAGGGACCATGAGGAGGAGTTGGATCTTGGCCACCCAATGAATCAAGCCCACATAAAGTCTGATCCATTAATGATAATCCATTCCACTAGAGGATTATCATTGATCTATCTCACCAACCTCCATAAATTAATATGGGCTCCATATATTATTTGTACATATATCTCCCCATGTTTAAGATCTCGAATGTCCGTCGATTAATTAATGATTAATTAATTTATTGACAATTAATTAATCAACATCTAACTCCATGAGTAGTACCACTCAACCTTATCATCATGCCAGACCAAGTCCACCTGCAAGGTTTACATGATGAACCTTATGAGCTCCTCAAGGGGACATCATCATCCTAATATATAGGACACGGTTCCCTCCTATAATCAACGACACACCATATAAATAATACTATTTCCCAACTTACCGAGCCTATCGATTTACTCTATAAATCTCTCCCATTGGTAAATCAAAGAAATGAATACTAAGTAAATGTGCCCATTATTATATCGGGATTAAGAGCATGTACAACATAATATCTGATGTCCGATTCGATTATGTAATCAGCAATAAATCGAATCACCTCTAAGTCGGTCCTGCTCAATACAAACAAAGTGCACTAGTGTGATTCTATGGTCAAGACAAACTAATACCAAATCACACTACAACCATGCCAATGGTTTGTCCAAAACCATCTCGGTTGTGAGCCTTTACTTATACTTTACAAGGAACTGATAACATGATCTTCCGTGTGACACTATACACCATGTTATCTACAATGTAATGTATTAGACAATATGCATAACCATAAATATGCAAAAAATGATCATGTGATTCTTATTTCAAAAATAAAGATGTTCATACAAAAGATAGAATTTTCAGTATACATCCCAACAATCTGATTGTTGGAGCTAACTCAGTTGATGTATAAACTCCTGTTCGAATTTTCTAGGAGCCCATTGGTGAATTGGCAGAAAGTATGGGAGGGGGGCTACTGTGAGGGCGGGGACTAGTACCTGCACGATATATTATGGGAGGTGATGTTAGTGGATCATAAGAAGGAGGGGGTGTATTCACTCTAGTATATGGTGGCCCCACAAGGCTTGGAGACTAGTAGTCTCTAGGAAAGATTGAGGGGGTGGGGTTGCCAAGTTGTCTTTCGGAGAGGAAGGGGGTGATGGAGATTTTGTTGGAGTAGAGCGCCTTTGTGTGGTTTCTAGGCAAGTGTTTTAATTTTTTTTCCCTGAGCAAGGCATGGATATTAGTGGGTCAGTGATGGTTGTTGTTGTGGGCATGTTATATGTAGGTGCTTCTTGTACGGGCAATGAGGGAGGATGCATTTATTTTGGTTCTGTTGTGCAAGAAGCTTCATTTTGTTTATGTGATTAATGATTAAGTCTACTACTTTATACACATCGTTAATACGATGAAGGGACTTGTGGAAGAGTCTCTTTGTCTATATCTTGCTAGGTCCACTTTCTCTCTTTCATTTCTTAGCTAGTTCCATCATTGTAGACAACATTATGGCTGATTATGTGAAGGATATGGTATGTTAATACTTTAACATAAAGATTATAAAGAAAGAATGTTGAGCCTACCTAAGGTTATAATTGGATATGAAGGGGATGAACTTAAACCCGCTCGTGATAAGGTTTGCTTGGTCATTAGACGACCAAGATGTTGGGTTTTGGCTGACGTGTAGATGTGCTTTTGTCGTTTCATAAACGAACGCAGTGGAATAAAATATAATAATTTCCTAAATTATTACAACACACACATCAAAGCATGCAAGATTACAACATGTGCGTGAAGGTGGATGCTTCGGAGGCTCATTGGCTCCCATGTCCCTGGATTAAAATTTTCACTAATGAAAGAATTAATCTGGATGGGATGAGCTTCCTTAGCACAACCATTCCGTCGTCGTGCTAACAACTTGAGTGATCGCTTGAACAAACTAGTTGTTCAAGCAACTACACTCTTCTAGTTGGTTAGCCGCGGAAGAGACGACGGACGGATCGCCGGTTTTTGTGTTTGTCTTCGGGGTCCATGATTATACAATATATTTACTAATTTACACATGCATAATCAAAACATAAAAGAACAAGCTCAGATCTGTAAATAATGTTAAAATAACTTTATACCTCACGATCTTCTACCGTATGTCCTATCCTTCTCGTGGACGACGTGTGGACGAAGATCCTCCACGAGTAGAAGCCTTCTAGATCGCTTTCTTCTCCACCTTGTCCACTGCGAACAAAGAGAAGAAACAACAAATACCTTCCTATCTAGAACCGGCCACCAAATTAGGGAATTTGGTGCAACCGCCGGCCAAGGAACAATTGGATGATGCGTCGGCCAACTTCAAGAAGTGTTGCCGCCGGCCACTCTAGGATGAAGGGAGGAAGATGAATGCCGGCCACCTATGGAAGGAGAACCGCCGGCCAAGGAAGAAGGGAGAGGCCTCTAGGATGGGCGCCGGCCAAGTGTTGATGGAGGAGGATGGGCGCCGGCAATCAACTAGAAGGAAGAGTTGCCGCCCACTTGTTTTGCTCCAAAACCCTAGCCACCCAAAAACCCTAGCCGCCCACTTTTGGATGAGCCAAAACCCTAATTCCTCAATCAATTTATTATTTCCACCCAACCCTAAGCTTTCCTTTTATAGAGTTAGGCTTAGGACTCCTTTAATCTCCACCGTCGGATCTAGGGATTTAACCTCCACCGTCGGATCTAGGGTTTTATCCCAACCGTCGGATCTAGGGTTTCATCTCAACCATAGATCTTGGATTTCATCCCAACCATCGGATCTAGGATTTCATCCCAACCGTCGGATCTAGGGTTTTATCCCAACCGTCGGATCTAGGGATTTAATCTCAACCGTTGGTTCTAGGTTTTGTTTTACATTCTTGGATCTAGACTTCACAAGGATTATATTAGGCTACGATAGGGACCATAAGGAGGAGTTGGGTCTTGGCCACCCGATGGATCGGAACCACACAAACTTGATCCATCAATGATGTTCCATTCCACTAGAGGATCATCATTGAACTACCTCACCAACCCCCATAACTTAATATGGGCTTCATATATTATTCGTACATTAATCTCCCTGTGTTTAAGATATCGAATGTCCGTCAATTAATTGATTTACTGACCATCAATTAATTAACATCTAATTCCTCGAGTAGTACCACTCAACCTTATCATCATGTTGACTAAGTCAACCAGCTGGGTTTACATGATGAACCTTATGAGCTCCTCAAGGGGACATCATCAACCTAGTATATAGGACCCGGTTTCCTCCTATAATCAACGGCACACCATGTAAATAATATCATTTCCCAACTTACCGGGCATATTGATTTAATCCATCTAAATCTCACCCTCTGGTAAATCAAAGAAATAAATACTAAGTACATGTGGCCGTTATTATATCGAGATCAAGAGCATGTACAACATAATATCCGAGGTCCGATTCAATTATGCAGTCAGCAATAAATTGAATCACCTCTATATCGGTCCTGCTCAATACACCTAAGTGTACTAGTGTAACTCTATGTTCAAGAAAAAACAATACCAAGCTACACTACAACCATGCCAATGGTTTGTCCAAAACCATCTTGGTTGTGAGCCTCTACTTATATTTTACAAGGGACTGATAACATGATCTTCTGTGCCACACCAAGCACCATGTTATCTACAATGTAAAATATTAGACAATATGCACACATATAATAAATATATAAAGTGCAAACAATGATCATGTGATTCTTATTTCAAAATAAAATGTTTATACAAAAAGAGCTAGGCTTTCAGTATACATTCCAACAATCTCCCACTTATACTAAAAGACTATGCCGTCATCACTCTGCCATACATCTGATCCCCATGTCCTCCACATGCCTATCAAACGCTTTCGCTGGAAGGGCCTTAGTGAATGGATCCGCCAGGTTATCCTCTGATGCAATCTTGGCGATAGCAACTTCTCCTCGCTTTACGATCTCTCGTATAAGGTGGTACTTGCGCTCTATGTGTTTACTCGCCTTATGGGCTCGTGGTTCTTTCGAGTTTGCAACTGTATCACTATTATCACAATAAATCATGATAGTTCTGGGCAAACCAGGAATCACATCCAAGTCCATCAAGAAGTTCCTGAGCCATCTGACTTCCTTGGGGCCTCGGAGGCGCCACATACTCGGCTTCCATGGTAGAGTCCGCCACGCACCATACTATGGCTCCACCTCAAAAGTAAACACAAACCCGAGGTAGACTTACTCTTGTCCCTATCGATTGGAAATCCAGAATCGTGTAACCACGAGGACTAATTGATCTGCGTAAACGACATATAATCCTAGTCCTTCTCGGGTACTTGATATATGCTTTACCGCGATCCAATGTCACTGTCGGGATTACTCGATATCTGCTAACCATGCCCCAGCGTAGCGGATATCGGTCTCGTACATGCATAGCATACATAAGGCTTCCCTCTTTGGAAGCATAAGGAACCGCCTTCATGTCCTCTATCTCCTTTGATGTTTTGGGACACATCTCTTTAGATAAAGGAACTCCATGCCTAAAAGGTAGAAAACCTTTCTTGGAGTTCTGCATGCTAAAACGAGTAAGGATAGTGTCAATGTATGAAGCTTGAGACAAGCACAACATCCTTTTCTTGCGATCCCTTATAACTTTGATCCCAAGGATGTGTCCCACTTCTCCCAAGTCCTTCATATCAAATTATTTGGACAACCATACCCTTACATCTGATAACACTTTGATATTGTTGCCAACTAACAAAATGTCATCTACGTATAGTACAAGAAACACCACTATGTTTCCGTCACATCTCTTATATACACAAGGCTCATCCGGACTTTGAATAAATCCATATGACTGGATTACCTCATCAAAGCGGATGTTCCAAGATCTAGAAGCTTGCTTCAATCCATAAATGGACCGATTAAGCTTACATACAAGATGCTCTTTGCCTTTAGCAATGAATCCCTCTGGTTGCCGCATATAGATGTTCTCTTCAAGACTTCCGTTAAGGAAAGCTGTCTTGACATCCATCTGCCAAATCTCATAGTCCATATGAGCAGCTATAGATAAGAGAATCCGGATAGACTTAAGCATAGCTACCGGCGAAAAGGTCTCCTCATAATCGATACCCTCTTTCTGAGTATACCCTTTCGCAACAAGCCTAGCTTTGAAGGTCTCAACCTTCCCGTCTACTCCTCTCTTTCTCTTGTAGATCCACTTGCATCCAATGGTTTTTACACCATCGGGTGGTTCTACTAGCTTCCAGACCTGATTAGAATCCATAGATTCTATCTCTGAATTCATCGCTTTTTGCCAAGATACCGCATCTCTATCTTGGATTGCCTCGTCATATGTCCAGGGATCAGGTTCATGTTCCCCAGGGACTAAGTCCGAAGACTCTCCCAAAAACATGAATCTATCGGGTTGTCTAACAACCCTCCCACTACGATGAGGTGCCTCCTGTGTATGCTCCGTGACACGCGGTGCAGTGACTTGTGGTGTCTCCTCTTGAACCTGGGTATTGAAGTCGGGACTTCCCCTGTCAACTCCTCAAGAACAATCCTACTCTTGGGCTTGTGGTTCATTACATAATCCTCCTCTAGAAATCTGGCGTTCGTGCTAACGATCACCCTCTGATCTCTAGGATTATAAAATAAACCACCTTTCATTCCCTTAGGGTAGCCAACGAACATGCACACTTATGTACGAGGTTCCAACTTACTAGCATCAGCCTTCAGCACATGTGCTGGACTCCCCCATATCCGAATATGTCTCAGACTAGGCTTTCGCCCAGTCCACAATTCTACAGGGGTAGAAGGTACTGATTTAGATGGAACCAAGTTCAGAGTGTACATTGTCGTATCCAGTGCATATCCCCATAACGAAACAGGCAACTCAGAATAACTCATCATCGATCTGACCATCTCCATAAGTCTCCTATTCCTTCGCTCCGCTACACCATTCTGCTGGGGTGTGCCAGGCGCAGACAATTGGGATTGAATCCCAGCCTCTGATAAGTAACTTCTAAACTCTCCCAAGAGGTACTCGCCACCACGATTAGATCGTAATGTCTTGATACTTTTACCTTGACGGTTCTCCACATCATCCTTGAATTCTTTGAACTTGTCAAAGCATTCAGACTTGCGGCGCATCAAGTAAATGTATCCATACCTTGAATAATCGTCTATAAAAGAGACGAAGTATTCAAAACCACCTCTTGCCTGGATAGATATAGGACCACACAAATCAGAATGAACCATTTCCAACACATCTTTGGCTCTATACCCCTTGGCCTTGAAAGACCTCTTGGTCATTTTACCTTCCAAGCAAGATTTGCAGGTTGGGAGATCCTCCACCACTAATAAACCCAAAGGTCCATCAGCTATCAACCTTTGAATTCTGCTAAGGTTAATATGACCAAGCCTTAGATGCCAAAGATATGTTTGGTTCATTTGCGAAGGTTCTTTTCTCTTATTAGACTTAGAAGATGAGTTATTGATCTCTATATGCATCGTGGGAGTTTTCGGTTCAAGAGTATATAAATTGCCAACCAATGTACCAAAATAGATAATCTCCCTGTTCCTTTTTATAACCACTTTGTCATTAAAAGAAACAGAATACCCATCCATAAACAATTTAGAAACTGAAATTAAATTCTTTCTAAAAGTAGGTACATAAAGACAATTTCTCAAAACCAAAACTTTATTCCTATCAAAAGATAAATAAACGTCTCCCACTGCAATAGTTGCCACCTTTGAAGCATTGCCCATGAAGACGGTAATCTCTCCCTCAGCTAGTGGTCGGGTTTCCTGGAACCCCTGCAAAGTATTGCAGACATGATCAGTGGCTCCTGTATCTACACACCAGGCACTGGTAGATAACACCGCTAAACATGTTTCAACAACTAAACAAGAAGATATACCTTTGTTCTTTCGGCAAGGACAGTCCGCCTTCCAATGTCCAGTCTGCTTGCAAGTGAAGCACTTGCCTTTCGGCTTCTTCACTCCTGCCTGAGGTCCCACTGCCACTTTCTTCGCTCCACCTTGTTTCTTCTTCTTCTTACCTTTCGGTTTAGAGGAAGAAACCTTCTGAGTGACCATGGCTTGAGCACTTTGACAAAAAAACCCCTCTGCCGCCTTGAGTTCTGTCAGAAGCTCCGCCAACGAATACAACCTCTTGTTCATGTTGTAGTTGAGGCGGAACTGCTCAAAACTCTTAGGCAGAGACTGGAGAATGATATCGACCTGGGTTTCCCCATCGATCTCAGCTCCGAGGACTTCCATCTCATTAAGATGAGCCATCATCTTGAGAACATGATCCCTAATGGGTGTTCCCTCGACCATGGTGGTCGTCATCAAGTTTCTCATTGCCTCCTGCCTAGCCGCCCTACTCTGATGTCCGAAAAGTTCCTTGAGATTGAACTTCATGTCATAAGCAGTGGCTATGGCCTGATGCTGATGTTGCAGCACATTTGACATAGATGCCAAAATGTAACACTGCGCTATCTCATCTGCCTTAACCCATTTATTATAACGTTCTTGTAGGGAATTCTATATGCCAAATAGCATATGCGCAACGGAAAAATTAGGATCCCTTCCTAGTGATCCTTGCGAAAGAAAACTCGTACAAAATAAATTTCTCTAAAACCAAACCTATCTTATAGGAGAGGATTACCTTTGTTGCGTGCCCTTGTTAATCCCGCTTTTCCTTTTGGTTTGTTGGATCTTTAGCACGTTCAAATGTCCGTGCCTCTATATGTATCCACACGAGCAAGCTCTTGTCTCACAAAAGAAACTAGAAGAGCTCTCCTTTACTTCTTGCTAGAGAAGTCCCTAAAGGAGAGGAATCTAGGGAAAAAGAGAAAGGAAGAAGAAGACTACTCTTCTTGCTAGCCTACACTCACAAAGCCACACAACCAAAGCTTCCACCAAGCTCTCAAGCTCTCTCACAACCACAATGCATACTATGGCCGGCCACTTCATGGAGTCTTTTATAGGGTTGGAAAAACCCTTTCACCTCCACACATTCAATGCAATCCATTGCATTGAGACACAATCCAAAAAGGAGTTGGCTTCCTTGTTTGGCCGGCCACTTAAGGAGACAAAAACCACTTTGTCTCCTTCCACCTCATCTAGCTTAGGTGGATGCTTAGGTGGCATGCTTATGTGGCATTCTTATGTGGCATTCATGCATGTTGAATTAATCTTATTAATTCAATTAAGCTTATGTTATCATATTGAATTAATCTCATTAAATCAATAAGGTAACATATTGAATTAATCTCATTAAATCAATTAGCTAAAATTCTCATTAAGCTTAAAGTCCAAAAACCATTTTGTACTTAAGCTTATTCCCAAATTATTCTAGTCAAACTAGAATACTCTAATTCCTCTAATTATCATGCTCTTTGTGTGTGACCCTATAGGCTCTTATAACGTTGGCAGTGGATCTAAACTCTTTTAGATACACAAGCAATGAACGGCATCTAGCAATACATCATTGCTACCCAAGTTATGAGATAAGTCAAGATCCGACTAACCTTTCCGTGACTACTTTGATTGTATGACCGTGTCCTTCTATCCTTGATATCAGATTGACCAATGAGGCATAGACCGTGTCATCCTCGATCAATCTATGTGTTTCTTGATCCCTGAGTAAACTAACTCAAACAAATGAGCTCAATATCTCATATTGACTCATTCGAGCATGGCCATGCGTTTTAGTAGTTCTACTCAATCAAGGGGCCCACCGATATCACTCTCGTCATATGAGAGGGATAGATCCCATCTACATCACTCACATCCCTCCGCATAATTTGTTATATACCCAGTAATCACCTTTATGGTCCACCCTGTTACGGGTGACGTTTGACGATACCAAAGTACATAATTCCTTATGTAGGGAACCGTAGTGACTTCAGGTTCGAGGACTATTCATACCAATAGTCACATGAGAAAGTTTATGACACTCATATAACGATCCATGAAACTTTCTCATGGCGGGTTAGTTTAGTATATATTCTCTAATATATACCCATGTGTCAACTTGATATCATATATCCATGACTTGTGAGATCAAGTCATCAATCGACCTACATGCTAGTCTTTATGTATTAATATTGCCCTTGCATATTAATACTTGACTAGGAACATTTAGGAAAGTGTTCTCTCTGACCTCTCATAATCAATTACGCGATTGATGTCTTTGTAGATAAGAACCTACTTTTCTAGGGCATTATTATATTTAATTTAGCTGGCACAAGCAAGATGTAAATATAATAACCAATCCTTTGCCTTTATTGAATATGATACAAAATGTTCCCTTTTCAACCATCACATGATTGGCTCTAGGGCTATAACTAACAATCTCCCACTAGCACTAGTACCAATCACTATGATATCTAATACCTAGTGACCTAGTGTGACCATCATGCTTCCTCTGTGCCAAAGCCTTGGTCGATGGATCTGCGATGTTAGCTTACATCGGTACTCTGCATATCCTCACATCTCCTCTATCGATGATCTCTCGAATGAGATGGGCGCCCTTGATATGTGTTTGGTCGATGTGATCGAGGTTCCTTAGCTGTCAATAGCCCCATTGTTGTCACAATAGAGGTCTATTGGATCTGTAATGCTAGGAACTACCCCAAGTTCAGCGATGAACTTGCGGGCCAAACGACCTCCTTTCTTTGCATCGAGACGCGACAATATACTCGCCACGTTGTAGAATCAAGAAGCGTGTCCTGCTTTGAACTCTTCCGACTCACAGCTCCACCATTCGTGCAAAACACGTACCAGGTGCGATCTATAGTCATCCTTATGCATTTGGAAGCTTGCATCATGTAACCCTTCTGACTAGCTCCTCATTGCCTCCAAATATCGTGAAATATTCTTTCGTTCTTCGTAAGTATTTAAGAATATTTTTATTGCTATCCAGATGACTTTCACTGGATCCGGTAGTATCTACTCGTCATGCTCAAAGCATCACGAGGCGTCGGAGCAGTACAAAGCATGGCGTACATGATAGACCCTATGGCAGATGCATAAGGGATCTTATCCATGCGATCTCTCTCCTCCTTAGAAGAGGGACATTGAGTCTTCGAAAGACTCACACCATGTGATAAAGGCAGAAATCCTTTCTTGGAATTTTGCATAGCAAAACGATCTAGCACTTTATTAATGTATGTACTCTGACTTAGGCCAAGTAATCTTTTAGATCTATCTCTATAGATCTTGATGCCTAGAATATAGGCAGCTTCACCTAAGTCTTTCATCGAGAAACAATTCCCTAACCACATCTTCACAGACTGGAGTGAGGGAATATCATTTCCGATGAGAAGTATGTCATCTACATACAAGACAAGAAACACAACTGTGCTCCCACTATTTCTCTTGTAGACACAAGGTTCATCTTCATTCTTGATGAAACCAAACTCCTTGATTGCATCATCGAATCGAAGATTCCAGCTTCGAGAGGCTTGCTTTAGTCCATAAATGGACCTTTGCAGTTTGCATACCTTTCGAGGATGCTTTGGATCTTCAAAACCCTCAGGCTGTGTCATGTACACATCCTCGAGTAGCTTTCCATTCAGAAAAGCGGTTTTGACATCCATCTGCCAGATCTCATAATCGTGGTAGGCTACAATAGCAAGTATGATCCGAATGGATTTAAGCATCGCAACTGGTGAAAAGGTTTCATCATAGTCAATACCATGAATTTGTTTGAATCCTTTAGCCACCAATCTTCCTTTATAGGTATGCTTATTACCATCCATGTCAGTCTTTACTTTAAAGACCCACTTACACCCAATGGGTTTTACCCCTTCAGGTGGATCAACCAAAGTCCATACTTGGTTAGTGTACATGGATTCCATTTCGGATCTCATGGCCTCTAGCCATTTCGGAATCTGGGCTCATCATAGCTTCTTGATAGGATGTAGGCTCGTCGAGATCGACAAGCAATACCTCACCGTTGTCACCAAGAGAAAAGAATATCTCTCGGGTTGACAGCGGATCCTACTTCGGATCTACGAAGAGGTTTAGTCTACTTGAGCAGTGTCTGCTCCACAACTCTTTGGGCAACACTTTCCTCATCCACAACACTTTGTGGTTCCTGTTCATTTTCCATCGAAGCCTTAGTGTTATCGTCATCTTGAACTTCTTCAAGATGAATTTTACTCCCACTAGTTTTTCTAGAAATAAATTCTCTTTCTAGAAAGACAGCATTTCTGGCAACAAACACCTTGCCAAGTGTGGGATTGTAAAAGTAATATCCCTTAGTTTCCTTGGGATATCCTACAAAATAACACTTATCGATTTGGGTCCTAGTTTATCGAGACTTGACGTCTTACATAAGCTTCACAACCCCAAATCTTTATAAAAGACATTTTGGGACTCTTCGATCCATATCGTATATGGTGTCTTTTCTCTGCTTTTGATGGGGCAGCGATTAAGTGTAGCGGTGTCTCTAGAGCTAGTCCCCAAAAGGAAGTAGGTAGATCGGTCTGGCTCATCATTGATCGTACCATATCTAATAAGTCACGATTTCTCCTCTCGGATACACCATTCCATTGTGGTGTTCGGGGAGTGAGTTGAGATATTATCCCACACTCGGCGGTGATCACGAAACTCTTGACTAAGGTATTCACCACCTCGATCGATCGAAGTAGCTTAATCGCTTACCAAGTTGGTTTTGTACTTCATTCTTGAATGCTTTGAACTTTTCAAAGGATTACGACTTATGTCTCATCAAATATAAGTAGCCAAATCTACTCATATCATCGGTGAAAGTAATAAAGTATTTATAGCCTCCTGCAGCCCGACATTGAAAGGGCCACATACATCGGTATGTATGAGTCCTAACAAATCGTCGCTCTCTCGCCATGTCCACTAAATGGAGTTTTAGTCATCTTTCCTAAAGACAAGATTCATACCTCATATGATTCAAAATCAAATGAGTCAATAATCCATCTTTATGGAGTTGGGATATGCGTTTTTCATTTATGTGACCTAGGCGACAGTGCCAGAGATATGTTTGGTTCAAATCATTCGATTTGAACCGTGTGGTCTTTACGTTATAAATTGGGTTTTCTAAATCTAGAACATAGAGACCATTCATAAGTGGTGCATTACAATAGAACATTTCATTCAAATAAATGGAACAACATTTGTCCTTTATTATAAAGAAAAGTTTTTCTTGTCTAAACAAGATCTGAAATTATGTTCTTTGTCAATGCGGTACATATAAGCACTCCTCTAGTTCTAAGATAAGCCCGATGGGCAAAGACAAGAATATGTTCCCTCTGACTCTGGCTGACTTTTGCGCCATTGCCTACTCGTAGGTCCACTTGCCTTTGCCATTAGTCTACTATTTCTCGGTCCACGCACATTAGTACAAATGTGAGATGCACATCCGGTATCTAATACCCATGTAGAAGAAATAGATAGATTAACTTCTATAGCGTGTATACAGGCGAAGTCCACTTCTTTTATTCTTTACTTCCTCAAGGTAGACTTTGCGATTCACTTCCGATTACCAGTCTCACGCAATGGTCCCTTCCTTAGGTACTTTACCTTTACCCTTTGAAGTGGATGAATTGGCCTTGCCTTTGGCTTGGGTCTTACCCTTGCCTTTGCGCTTACCTTTGCCCTTCTTGACCATTAGTACGTTACTAACTTTCTTCTTGAGATTTGGTTGTGATTCTTAACATCGAGAATCTCGAGCAAAGGTTTATCAATTTCATTCATGTTATAATTCATGGAATTGATTATATGCTTGAACGCGATTGCGAGATAACATCGGTTGCCAATTCTTGGCTCGATGGAAAACCTAGTCTTTCAAGGTTCTCAACGTACCCAATCATTTTAAGTCCGTGAGTTCCTACAGGTGTTCCTTCTTGCATCTTGCATGCAAAAAGAGCCTTAGACACTTCAAAACGCTCGTGCCTGGCTTGTCCTTGATATAGTTGTTTCAAATTCTCAACCATATCATAGGCATCCATGTTCTCATGTTGCTTCTGAAGATCAGAGTTCATGGTTGCAAGCATAAGGCATGACACATCTAATGCGTCATCTTGATGCTTCTTATAAGCATCTTTTTCAAACAGTGGCCACAGGCGTGTATTTGAGGAGTAGGCGCTCTAGGACATACAGTTTGCGTTCTTGCTTGAGGATAATCCTCAAGTTCCTATACCAGTCAAGAAAGTTCGCTCCATTGAGCTTGTCCTTCTCAAGGACAGATCGCAAGTTGAGGGGGTGTGTCGTGTTAGATGACATGGTGATCTACAACAATAAAATGCAAAATTAAGTATCATACCTAAGTCATTTAATTAGGCCTTTAATTAAATGAGACTCCCACTAAATTCTCATAGCTTTGATATGAGCTAATCATTGATGTAGGCAAACACTTTTCGCTTACATCATTAGCTACTATTTAGCTATAAATTTATATGGGATAAAGATCCACATCATAATTCGTCTTGAGTTAGCTTTGGCTAATCGCCCAAGACGTAGTATGATTAGGTAGGCAATCTTTTTCCAATTACATCTGATGTAACTCTTTAATAGCTTTGGTTAAGTTTAGATTAGTTTAGTGCTTATTCCTAAACGGCTTCGGTACGTGGCGAGCACAGAGGCCTTCTTGGATATCGAACAACGACCACTTCCAAGACAAAGCTGATGTTCGAAAATCACACAAAACTAATTTTAAAACTTATGTTCAAAGCTAATATATGCCTCTACTTTCTTAACTAATTAAGAAAAACTTAATTAAGTCTTAACCAAGTTTGATAGCGGGACATCACGATTGTCCACTCGCACTCTTCCAAGATAAAATGCATTGCTTTGCTTTGGCAAACCCAATAACAAATGATCGAGGAAGTAGTGAGTACCAAACTTTGGTAGGCATATCGTTTTTGACTTATTAAGAAAAAACATGCATCATATACATATTATCATACATCACATATAAGCTAAACTAACATGCATCACATACATATTAAATTAACATGCATCACATACAAGTTAAACTAAGTGTGTCATGGTTATGGCCCTTATTCTACAATCTTCTCAAGCCAATGAGAAGATTGATTGGTCAACCTAGGGATAGCATCTTCTCCCAAGTGCTTCCTTTTGGTTGTCATGTGTTGTTGACTTCCTCCTTGTAACATTATCTTCCAATGGACCCTCCATCTTTGTTGTATATTACAAAGGAGAAATACTGAGTTACATTAGTCTAAAGCTAATTTTACAACAAGAATTTTAGGAGAAAGGCACGACACGCAGGCCGTATTAAAAATTATAACACACAATCACAAACTTTTGGGACTAGGCCATAACCATGCACCATGTCAATTTTAACTTTTAAAAGACATCGGATATTTTATTATGTTTGAAAATTTGCTAATGCAATTATCAACTCATAATAAAATTTATCCTACTTCTATATCATATATAAAATAGAGAAAAACTATTTTTATACGATCTTTCGCAAGTGGCTCTGATACCACTGTAGGGAATTCTATATGCCAAATAGCATATGCGCAACGGAAAAATTAGGATCCCTTCCTAGTGATCCTTGCGAAAGAAAACTCGTACAAAATAAATTTCTCTAAAACCAAACCTATCTTATAGGAGAGGATTACCTTTGTTGCGTGCCCTTGTTAATCCCGCTTTTCCTTTTGGTTTGTTGGATCTTTAGCACGTTCAAATGTCCGTGCCTCTATATGTATCCACACGAGCAAGCTCTTGTCTCACAAAAGAAACTAGAAGAGCTCTCCTTTACTTCTTGCTAGAGAAGTCCCTAAAGGAGAGGAATCTAGGGAATAAGAGAAAGGAAGAAGAAGACTACTCTTCTTGCTAGCCTACACTCACAAAGCCACACAACCAAAGCTTCCACCAAGCTCTCAAGCTCTCTCACAACCACAATGCCTCCTATGGCCGGCCACTTCATGGAGTCTTTTATAGGGTTGGAAAAACCCTTTCACCTCCACACATTCAATGCAATCCATTGCATTGAGACACAATCCCAAAAGGAGTTGGCTTCCTTGTTTGGCGGCCACTTAAGGAGACAAAACCACTTTGTCTCCTTCCACCTCATCTAGCTTAGGTGGATGCTTAGGTGGCATGCTTATGTGGCATTCTTATGTGGCATTCATGCATGTTGAATTAATCTTATTAATTCAATTAAGCTTATGTTATCATATTGAATTAATCTTATTAAATCAATAAGGTAACATATTGAATTAATCATTAAATCAATTAGCTAAAATTCTCATTAAGCTTAAAGTCCAAAAACCATTTTGTACTTAAGCTTATTCCCAAATTATTCTAGTCGAACTAGAATACTCTAATTCCTCTAATTATCATGCTCTTTGTGTGTGACCCTATAGGCTCTCATAGCGTTGGCGGTGGATCTAAACTCTTTTAGATACACAAGCAATGCGGCATCTAGCAATACATCATTGCTACCCAAGTTCTGAGATAAGTCAAGATCCGACTAACCTTTTTGACTACTATAATGTATGACCGTGTCCTTCTATCCTTGATATCAGTTGATCAATGAGGCATAGGCCGTGTCATCCTCGATCAATCTATGTGTTTCTTGATCCCACTGAGTAAACTAACTCAAACAAATGAGCTCAATATCTCATATTGACTCATTCGAGCATGCCATGCGTTTTAGTAGTTCTACTCAATCAAAGGGGCCACGATATCACTCTCATATGAGAGGATAGATCCCATCTACATCACTCACATCCCTCGCATAATTTGTTATATACCCGATGTCGCCTTTATGGTCCACCTATTACGGGTGACGTTTGTGATACCAAAGTACATAACTCCTTATGTAGGAACCGTAGTGACTTGAGGTCTGAGGACTATTCATACCAATAGTCACATGAGAAAGTTTATGACACTCATATAGCGATCCATGAAACTTTCTCATGGCCGGGTAGTTCAAGATATATTCTCTAATATATACCCATGTGTCAACTTGATATCATATATCCATGACTTGTGAGATCAAGTCATCAATCGACCTACATGCTAGTCTTTATGTATTAATATTTCCTTGCATATTAATACTTGACTAGGAACATTTAGGAAAGTGTTCTCTCTGACCTCTCATAATCAATTCTCGCCAATTGATGTGTGTAGATAAGAACCTACTTTTCTAGGGCATTATTATATTTAATTTAGCACAAGCAAGATGTAAATATAATAACCAATCCTTTGCCTTTATTGAATATGATACAAAATGTTCCCTTTTCAACCATCACATGATTGGCTCTAGGGCTATAACTAACAATCTCCCACTAACACTAGTACCAATCACTATGATATCTAATACCTAGTGACCTAGTGTGACCATCATGCTTCCTCTGTGCCAAAGCCTTGGTCAATGGATCTGCGATGTTAGCGCTTGCATCTCTGCATATCCTCACATCTCCTCTATCGATGATCTCTCGAATGAGATGGAAGCGCCGCAGTATGTGTTTGGTCCGCTGATGTGATCGAGGTTCCTTAGCCTGTGCAATAGCCCCATTGTTGTCACAATAGAGGTCTATTGGATCTGTAATGCTAGGAACTACCCCAAGTTCACTGATGAACTTGCATGAGCCAAACGACCTCCTTTCTTTGCATCGACGCAGCAATATACTCTCACATTTGTAGAATCGACAAGAATCGTGTCCTCGCTTTGAACTCTTCCAGCTCACAGCTCCACCATTCAGGCAAAACACGTACCCCGATTGCGATCTATAGTCATCCTTGTCTGTTTGGAAGCTTGCATCACTGTAACCCTTTACAGCTAGCTCCTTATTGCCTCCAAATATCAGGAAATATTCTTTCGTTCTTCGTAAGTATTTAAGAATATTTTTGACTGCTATCCAGTGACTTTCACCTGGATCCGACTGGTATCTACTCGTCATGCTCAAAGCATACGACGCCGACGAGTACAAAGCATGGCGCATATGATAGACCCTATGGCGATGCATAAGGGATCTTATCCATGCGATCTCTCTCCTCCTTAGAAGAGGGACATTGAGTCTTCGAAAGACTCACACCATGTGATAAAGGCAGAAATCCTTTCTTGGAATTTTGCATAGCAAAACGATCTAGCACTTTATTAATGTATGTACTCTGACTTAGGCCAAGTAATCTTTTAGATCTATCTCTATAGATCTTGATGCCTAGAATATAGGCAGCTTCACCTAAGTCTTTCATCGAGAAACAATTCCCTAACCACATCTTCACAGACTGGAGTGAGGGAATATCATTTCCGATGAGAAGTATGTCATCTACATACAAGACAAGAAACACAATTGGTTCTCCCACTATTTCTCTTGTAGACACAAGGTTCATCTTCATTCTTGATGAAACCAAACTCCTTGATTGCATCATCGAATCGAAGATTCCACGAGAGGCTTGCTTTAGTCCATAAATGGACCTTTGCAGCTTGTATACCTTTCAGATGCTTTGGATCTTCAAACCCTCGGTGTCATGTACACATCCTCGAGTAGCTTTCCATTCGCGGTTTTGACATCCATCCGCCAGATCTCATAATCGTGGTAGGCTGTAATAGCAAGTATGATCCGAATGGATTTAAGCATCGCAACTGGTGAAAAGGTTTCATCATAGTCAATACCATGAATTTGTTTGAATCCTTTAGCCACCAATCTTCCTTTATAGGTATGCTTATTACCATCCATGTCAGTCTTTACTTTAAAGACCCACTTACACCCAATGGGTTTTACCCCTTCAGGTGGATCAACCAAAGTCCATACTTGGTTAGTGTACATGGATTCCATTTCGATCTCATGGCCTCTAGCCATTTCTAATCTGGGCTCATCATAGCTTCTTGATAGGATGTAGGCTCGCCAAGATCGACAAGCAATACCTCACCGCTGTCACCAAGAGAAAAGAATATCTCTCGGGTTGACGACGGATCCTATCAGATCTATGAAGAGGTTGGTCTACTTGAACAGGTGTCTGCTCCACAACTCTTTGGGCAACACTTTCCTCATCCACAACACTTTGTGGTTCCTGTTCATTTTCCATCGAAGCCTTAGTGTTATCGTCATCATGAACTTCTTCAAGATGAATTTTACTCCCACTAGTTTTTCTAGAAATAAATTCTCTTTCTAGAAAGACAGCATTTCTGGCAACAAACACCTTGCCAAGTGTGGGATTGTAAAAGTAATATTCCTTAGTTTCCTTGGGATATCCTACAAAATAACACTTATCTAATTTGGGTCCTAGTTTATCTGAGACTTGACGTCTTACATAAGCTTCACAACCCCAAATCTTTATAAAAGACATTTTGGGACTCTTCCCAGTCCATATCGTATATGGTGTCTTTTCTACGGCTTTTGATGGGACGCGACATGTGAAAGCTACTGCTCTAGAGCTAGTCCCCAAAGGAAGTAGGTAGATCACCTGCTCATCATTGATCGTACCATATCTAATAGAGTACGATTTCTCCTCTCGGATACACCATTCCATTGTGGTGTTCCAGGAGTGAGTTGGGATATTATCCCACACTCACCAGTGATCACGAAACTCTTGACTAAGGTATTCACCACCTCGATCCGATCAAGTAGCTTAACACGCTACCAAGTTGGTTTTGTACTTCATTCTTGAATGCTTTGAACTTTTCAAAGGATTCTCGACTTATGTCTCATCAAATATAAGTAGAATCTACTCATATCATCGAAAGTAATAAAGTATTTATAGCCTCCTCTGGCTTCGACATTGAAAGGGCCACATACATCAGTATGTATGAGTCCTAACAAGTCCGTTGCTCTCTCGCCATGTCCACTAAATGGAGTTTTAGTCATCTTTCCTAAAAGACAAGATTCGCATACCTCATATGATTCAAAATCAAATGAGTCCAATAATCCATCTTTATGGAGTTGGGATATGCGTTTTTCATTTATGTGACCTAGGCGACAGTGCCAGAGATATGTTTGGTTCAAATCATTCGATTTGAACCGTTTGGTATTTACGTTATATATTGGGTTTTCTAAATCTAGAACATAGAGACCATTCATAAGTGGTTCATTACAATAGAACATTTCATTCAAATAAATGGAACAACATTTGTCCTTTATTATAAAAGAAAAGTTTTTCTTGTCTAAACAAGATACAGAAATTATGTTCTTTGTCAATGCAGGTACATATAAGCACTCCTCTAGTTCTAAGATAAGCCCAGTGGGCAAAGACAAGGAATATGTTCCTACAGCTACAGCAGCAACTTTTGCGCCATTGCCTACTCGTAGGTCCACTTCGCCTTTTGCCATTAGTCTACTATTTCTCAGTCCCTGCACATTAGTACAAATGTGAGATGCACATCCGGTATCTAATACCCATGTAGAAGAAATAGATAGATTAACTTCTATAACGTGTATACCTGAGGCAGAAGTCCCACTTCTTTTATTCTTTACTTCCTCAAGGTAGACTTTGCAGTTCCGCTTCCAGTGTCCAGTCTCACCGCAATGGAAATAGTCCCCTTCCTTAGGTACTTTACCTTTACCCTTTGAAGTGGATGAATTGGCCTTGACTTTGGCTTGGGTCTTACCCTTGCCTTTGCGCTTACCTTTGCCCTTGTTGACCATTAGTACGTTACTAACTTTCTTCTTGAGATTCGGTTCAGCAGTTCTTAACATGCTGAGAATCTCAGGCAAAGGTTTATCAATTTCATTCATGTTATAATTCATGACGAATTGATTATATGCTTCCGGCAACGATTGCAGGATAACATCGGTTGCCAATTCTTGGCTCAGTGGAAAACCTAGTCTTTCAAGGTTCTCAACGTACCCAATCATTTTAAGTACGTGAGTTCCTACAGGTGTTCCTTCTTGCATCTTGCATGCAAAAAGAGCCTTAGACACTTCAAAACGCTCGTGCCTGGCTTGTCCTTGATATAGTTGTTTCAAATGCTCAACCATATCATAGGCATCCATGTTCTCATGTTGCTTCTGAAGCTCAGAGTTCATGGTTGCAAGCATAAGGCATGACACATCTAATGCGTCATCTTGATGCTTCTTATAAGTATCTTTTTCAAAGACGAGTGGCCACAGGGCAGGTATTTCAGGGTAGACTGCTCTAGGACATACAGCTTATGCTTCTTGCTTGAGGATAATCCTCAAGTTCCTATACCGATCAAGAAAGTTCGCTCCATTGAGCTTGTCCTTCTCAAGGACAGATCGCAAGTTGAGGGGGTGTGTCGTGTTAGATGACATGGTGATCTACAACAATAAAATGCAAAATTAAGTATCATACCTAAGTCATTTAATTAGGCCTTTAATTAAATGAGACTCCCACTAAATTCTCATAGCTTTGATATGAGCTAATCATTGATGTAGGCAAACACTTTTCGCTTACATCATTAGCTACTATTTAGCTATAAATTTATATGGGATAAAGATCCACATCATAATTCGTCTTGAGTTAGCTTTGGCTAATCGCCCAAGACGTAGTATGATTAGGTAGGCAATCTTTTTCCAATTACATCTGATGTAACTCTTTAATAGCTTTGGTTAAGTTTAGATTAGTTTAGTGCTTATTCCTAAACCAGCTTCCAGGCTGTGGCGAGGCACAGGGGCCTTCTTGGATATCGGAGCAACGACCACTTCTAAGACAAAGCTGATGTTCGGAAATCACATAAAACTAATTTTAAAACTTATGTTCAAAGCTAATATATGCCTCTACTTTCTTAACTAATTAAGAAAAACTTAATTAAGTCTTAACCAAGTTTGATAGCGGGACATCACGATTGTCCACTCGCACCCTTCCAAGATAAAATGCATTGCTTTGCTTTGGCAAACCCAATAACAAATGATCGAGGAAGTAGTGAGTACCAAACTTTGGTAGGCATATCGTTTTTGACTTATTAAGAAAAAACATGCATCATATACATATTATCATACATCACATATAAGCTAAACTAACATGCATCACATACATATTAAATTAACATGCATCACATACAAGTTAAACTAAGTGTGTCATGGTTATGGCCCTTATTCTACAATCTTCTCAAGCCAATGAGAAGATTGATTGGTCAACCTAGGGATAGCATCTTCTCCCAAGTGCTTCCTTTTGGTTGTCATGTGTTGTTGACTTCCTCCTTGTAACATTATCTTCCAATGGACCCTCCATCTTTGTTGTATATTACAAAAGGAGAAATACTCGAGTTACATTCGAGTCTAAAGCTAATTTTACAACAAGAATTTTAGGAGAAAGGCACGACACGCAGGCCGTATTAAAAATTACAACACACAATCACAAACTTTTGGGACTAGGCCATAACCATGCACCATGTCAATTTTAACTTTTAAAAGACATCGGATATTTTATTATGTTTGAAAATTTGCTAATGCAATTATCAACTCATAATAAAATTCATTCTACTTCTATATCATATATAAAATAGAGAAAAACTATTTTTATACGATCTTTCGCAAGTGGCTCTGATACCACTGTAGGGAATTCTATATGCCAAATAGCATATGCGCAACGGAAAAATTAGGATCCCTTCCTAGTGATCCTTGCGAAAGAAAACTCGTACAAAATAAATTTCTCTAAAACCAAACCTATCTTATAGGAGAGGATTACCTTTGTTGCGTGCCCTTGTTAATCCCGCTTTTCCTTTTGATTTGTTGGATCTTTAGCACGTTCAAATGTCCGTGCCTCTATATGTATCCACACGAGCAAGCTCTTGTCTCACAAAAGAAACTAGAAGAGCTCTCCTTTACTTCTTGCTAGAGAAGTCCCTAAAGGAGAGGAATCTAGGGAAAAAGAGAAAGGAAGAAGAAGACTACTCTTCTTGCTAGCCTACACTCACAAAGCCACACAACCAAAGCTTCCACCAAGCTCTCAAGCTCTCTCACAACCACAATGCATACTATGGCCGGCCACTTCATGGAGTCTTTTATAGGGTTGGAAAAACCCTTTCACCTCCACACATTCAATGCAATCCATTGCATTGAGACACAATCCAAAAAGGAGTTGGCTTCCTTGTTTGGCCGGCCACTTAAGGAGACAAAAACCACTTTGTCTCCTTCCACCTCATCTAGCTTAGGTGGATGCTTAGGTGGCATGCTTATGTGGCATTCTTATGTGGCATTCATGCATGTTGAATTAATCTTATTAATTCAATTAAGCTTATGTTATCATATTGAATTAATCTCATTAAATCAATAAGGTAACATATTGAATTAATCTCATTAAATCAATTAGCTAAAATTCTCATTAAGCTTAAAGTCCAAAAACCATTTTGTACTTAAGCTTATTCCCAAATTATTCTAGTCAAACTAGAATACTCTAATTCCTCTAATTATCATGCTCTTTGTGTGTGACCCTATAGGCTCTTATAACGTTGGCAGTGGATCTAAACTCTTTTAGATACACAAGCAATGAACGGCATCTAGCAATACATCATTGCTACCCAAGTTATGAGATAAGTCAAGATCCGACTAACCTTTCCGTGACTACTTTGATTGTATGACCGTGTCCTTCTATCCTTGATATCAGATTGACCACTGAGGCATAGACCGTGTCATCCTCGATCAATCTATGTGTTTCTTGATCCCTGAGTAAACTAACTCAAACAAATGAGCTCAATATCTCATATTGACTCATTCGAGCATGGCCATGCGTTTTAGTAGTTCTACTCAATCAAGGGGCCCACCGATATCACTCTCGTCATATGAGAGGGATAGATCCCATCTACATCACTCACATCCCTCCGCATAATTTGTTATATACCCAGTAATCGCCTTTATGGTCCACCCTGTTACGGGTGACGTTTGACGATACAAAAGTACATAATTCCTTATGTAGGGAACCGTAGTGACTTCAGGTTCGAGGACTATTCATACCAATAGTCACATGAGAAAGTTTATGACACTCATATAACGATCCATGAAACTTTCTCATGGCGGGTCAGTTCAGTATATATTCTCTAATATATACCCATGTGTCAACTTGATATCATATATCCATGACTTGTGAGATCAAGTCATCAATCGACCTACATGCTAGTCTTTATGTATTAATATTTCCCTTGCATATTAATACTTGACTAGGAACATTTAGGAAAGTGTTCTCTACAGCCTCTCATAATCAATTCTGCCAATTGATGTGATGTAGATAAGAACCTACTTTTCTAGGGCATTATTATATTTAATTTAGCTGGCACAAGCAAGATGTAAATATAATAACCAATCCTTTGCCTTTATTGAATATGATACAAAATGTTCCCTTTTCAACCATCACATGATTGGCTCTCGGGCTATAACTAACAGTTCTTTCTCCTTTTCATCAGAGTCATCGGTGGGCTTAGGAGGACAGACCTCGAAGAGTACAAATTTGTACTCCTCCGCAGTTAAGACAATATCCAAGTTTCTTTTCCAATCAATGTAGTTTGGACCAGTAAGTTTGTTTTCTTTTAAAATCATAGCAAGTGGGTTGAAAGCCATTTGAAAATCCTAAAAATCACAATGATCAAAATATTAGATTTCAAATATTATTGATTCCTCAAAACAATAAAATCCCGAAATCAACCAACACCTCAAATCACCGAGAATGTCGCATGCCACGCAGTGTGGACGTATACGAATTCTACATTTGTAAGAGGAGGTTTTACCCATTAATTTTATTATCTTGTCAACCTTACTTTTTGACAAATAAAATTAATAGTTGGTTCCTCTTTGGCCCTACAAATAAAAGCAGTGACTCCGATGGGGAGGATACCTTTATTTGCATCTAAGTGTGCACCATTACACGATACTGAGGGAATTATTTCGGATTATGTGCCTTACCACTATCGAAGTACACATGATCCTAGATAATTTCCTATAACCATTATTTGACCTAGTGATCTGCAAACAAATCCATCCGCAGGGAGGAAGGCACTCAGAGCCAACACACAAGTTTGTTTGCATCACACGTCAAATTGTAATGGAGGCCGCGGGAATTAATTAAAATGTCCCTCTCCCACTTAGTAAATTGCAAATGAGGAATTTTAAATCATACACAACATGTATATAAAACAAATAAGCAATAAATATGGAAAAACAGAATTTTTCCAACTATTATGGCATTGTCCTCCAATATGCATCCCGTCGTGTCGCCACCTCGTCCGCTCCATCTTTTCCCGTGCGCAAGTCACCAAAGAGTTCCGAGCCGAGATAAAACATTTTAATTTACATCTATCGATCCTATACTCCATGAAGGAGTGTACAAATAATCTAGATCGAAAGTAAACTAAAATGAGCGGCTAAACAATGCCGTATTTAATTACAAAAATTAAATACTAATCTAGCCTCATCAACCCCGAGGATTCAAATAATAAATTTTTGCACACATCCATTCACATACACACACATGGCCATAATAGTCGGATCTTATGCCTGCAACCAAAGAATTAAACTACGCATATCCTACTATTATCTGGCACATATAATATATGAAAAATGCATAAAAAATTAACCGAATCCTAATCACACAAAATCGGAAACCGTGGCTCTGATACCAAATGAAGGTGGATGCTTCGGAGGCTCATTGGCTCCCATGTCCCCGGATTAAAATTTTCACTAATGAAAGAATTAATCCGGATGGGATGAGCTTCCTTAGCACAACCATTTCATCGTCGTGCTAACAACTTGAGTGATCGCTTGAACAAACTAGTTGTTCAAGCAACTCAACTCTTCTAGTTGGTTAGCCGCGGAAGAGACGACGGACGGATCGCCGGTTTTTGTGTTTGTCTTCGGGGTCCATGATTATACAATATATTTACTAATTTACACATGCATAATCAAAACATAAAAGAACAAGCTCAGATCTGTAAATAAAGTTAAAATAACTTTATACCTCACGATCTTCTACCGTATGTCCTATCCTTCTCGTGGACGACATGTGGACGAAGATCCTCCACGAGTAGAAGCCTTCTAGATCACTTTCTTCTCCACCTTGTCCGCTGCGAACAAAGAGAAGAAACAACAAATACCTTCCTATCTAGAACCGGCCACCAAATTAGGGAATTTGGTGCAACCGCCGGCCAAGGAACAATTGGATGATGCGCCGGCCAACTTCAAGAAGTGTTGCCGCCGGCCACTCTAGGATGAAGGGAGGAAGATGAATGTCGGCCACCTATGGAAGGAGAACCGCCGGCCAAGGAAGAAGGGAGAGGCCTCTAGGATGGGCGCCGGCCAAGTGTTGATGGAGGAGGATGGGCGGCGGCAATCAACTAGAAGGAAGAGTTGTCGCCCACTTGTTTTGCTCCAAAACCCTAGCCACCCAAAAACCCTAGCCGCCCACTTTTGGATGAGCCAAAACCCTAATTCCTCAATCAATTTATTATTGCCGCCCAACCCTAAGCTTTCCTTTTATAGAGTTAGGCTTAGGACTTCTTTAATCTCCACCGTCGGATCTAGGGATTTAACCTCCACCGTCGGATCTAGGGTTTTATCCCAACCGTCGGATCTAGGGTTTCATCTCAACCGTCGGATCTAGGATTTCATCCCAACCGTCAGATCTAGGATTTCATCCCAACCGTCGGATCTAGGGTTTTATCCCAACCGTCGGATCTAGGGATTTAATCTCAACCGTCGATTCTAGGGTTTCATCCTAACCATCGGATCTAGGGATTTAATCCCAACCGTTGGTTCTAGTGTTTCATCCTAACCATCGGATCTAGGGATTTAATCCCAACCGTTGGTTCTAGGTTTTGTTTTACATTCTTGGATCTAGACTTCATAAGGATTATATTAGGCTACGATAGGGACCATAAGGAGGAGTTGGGTCTTGGCCACCCGATGGATCGGAACCACACAAACTTGATCCATCAATGATGTTCCATTCCACTAGAGGATCATCATTGAACTACCTCACCAACCCCCATAACTTAATATGGGCTCCATATATTATTCGTACATTAATCTCCCCGTGTTTAAGATATCGAATGTCCGTCAATTAATTGATTTACTGACCATCAATTAATTAACATCTAAGTCCTCGAGTAGTACCACTCAACCTTATCATCATGTTGACTAAGTCAACCAGCTGGGTTTACATGATGAACCTTATGAGCTCCTCAAGGGGACATCATCAACCTAATATATAGGACACGGTTTCCTCCTATAATCGACGGCACACCAGGTAAATAATATCATTTCCCAACTTACCGGGCATATTGATTTAATTCATCTAAATCTCACCCTCTGGTAAATCAAAGAAATAAATACTAAGTACATGTGTCCGTTATTATATCGGGATTAAGAGCATGTACAACATAATATCCGAGGTCCGATTAAATTATGCAGTCAGCAATAAATTGAATCACCTCTATATCGGTCCTGCTCAATACACCTAATTGTACTAGTGTAACTCTATGTTCAAGAAAAAACAATACCAAGCTACACTACAACCATGCCAATGGTTTGTCCAAAATCATCTTGGTTGTGAGCCTCTACTTATATTTTACAAGGGACTGATAACATGATCTTTTGTGCCACACCAAGCACCATGTTATCTACAATGTAAAATATTAAACAATATGCACACATATAATAAATATATAAAGTGCAAACAATGATCATGTGATTCTTATTTCAAAATAAAATGTTTATACAAAAAGAGCTAGGCTTTCAGTATACATTCCAACAGTGCGGACATATCCACTAAATAAAATTTTATATTAAACTAAGAATAAAACCAATTTTATCCTAGGTATACCTTTCGGATGATGTTGAGCCGGAAGGACATCAACCGTACGACGCTCACGGAGCTTCGTCTCTACTTGTGTCCATGCCGAATCTTCGAAGGGAAAATTTATCTAAGCCATGAGTTTGACCTTCTCTTCGCTACTAGATGAAGCAAGAAGGTCGGATGATCAGAGAGCAAGAAAGTCGACCCAACAAAATAGGAAACAACTATTGTTTCCTTGGTGGCCGGCGGCAAGCTCCAAAACCCAACTATCCTAGGTTTGGCCAAGGGCACAAAGGAAGAAACCTTTGTTCCAAGCCTTAGTCGAAGTTCCCCACTCCCTTGAGGAGGAGTTGGTCGGACTTAAAGCAAGCAATGGACTTGCTAGGGCCGGCGGTAAAGAGAACCCCAACAACTCTTGTTGGCGGCAAGAAGAGGAAGGAGAAGAAGGAGTAGGCAGCAAGGAGGAAGAGAAGGGAATTAAGCACGACCATTAATTAGGTTTTAGCCTTTATAACTCTTTATATAGGCTCTAAACCTAATGGGTTATGGGTTAGTGGATCAAATTCATAAGTCTATAACCATTAAGGCTCAATCTCATCCATTAAACCCTAATTGGGTCCTTAACCAAAAGAATGCCCATTTAATTAAAACCAAACGGGTTTGGTTTATAATTAAACCTCTTAAAGCCCAATCCGTCTTCATAAGACGTGCTCCTTTCACATTTTCGACTTGACAAATTTTTCCATATTTTCCATGTTCTTGGTCCAACACAACTCGATCTCTCTCGATCTTGATAATCCAATTCTCAAACTCCTCTTTAAGTCTCTTCGAATGATTCATTATGCATGTGACCTTATAGGTTCTCAGTTTATGTTGGTTGTCCATAATTAACCATTAATTATAGAACGATCATGAGTGACACCTAGTAGTACATCATGATCCCCAATTAATCTAAAAATCAACGGTTGATCTCGGAACCATTTTCGAATCCTTCAGCAGCTATAATGAATGTTGCCTCGTTCCTTTCACTCGTCGTATACCCACTTGGTTCAGGACATGGTCTATTGTGTCAGTCCCCACTAGGCTGACTATGTCACACCTAGCCCAAGTAATACTTCCTCATCCAGTGGATTCTAATTATTTCGACATGTATCTAAGAGTACCATACTCTTCACATGCAATGCTTTGGCCAAAGACTTTGAGTAACAATCCGACGAGTGGCCATAGGGTATACATCTCCTTACAAAGAGCGGTGAATCCTTTGTTGGCTATTCAATCACCTTCGGGCACTTCAACTTATACCCAATCATCCCTTACCCACACCTCCATAGAGATGTATCAACTAAGATGTCAAAGTATAAGTCTCCATGACCAAGATGACTTGAATACCTCAAGTCGAAGGAAACTCGCACTCGAGCTGCTGTAATAACTTCACTGACATATCTTATATATAGAGAACCATGTGAAGTCTTACAGTAGGTCAATGAACTTGTTACCTATAACCAGTATCCACGTTTAACTCTCGACATCACAATGTCTCCAGCCGGTGAGAAGCAACTGCTTGGATAAACCAAGGAGTATAACCCGTGCTAGTCTCACAGAATTGATGATGTCCGAACTCATCAATTCATTGACTAGGGAATATTTCAATACTTCATAATTACACATGTAGAGATACTCACTAGTTGTGATCCAATCATAAATTCTCTCATGATATGAATCATATTATGGATATTCAGTAAATGAGTTTAAGATCCAATCAAACACATATGAGATATGCGCTCAAATAGTGAATCTTTATTTATCAAATAAATAGCCATAAGGCGATTGTCTTAGGACACCTCTCAAACATAATAGACTCCCACTTTGCCTAAAGCCAATCGCCATGGAATCCAATCCCATAGTTCGTGACGTGACTCTCAAACTTGCTTTAAAGTTCAATTACCAGAAGATCAATGCAATAAAAAGAAAATCCTAAGAACTAAACTTGGGTGTGATGCATGAAGTAAGAACAAACGCTTTTCACACTAATGGTAAAACCTTTAGCCCGACTCAGTAATACGTAACGTTCCTTTGCCTGTGCGATAGCTCCAGTGTTGTCGTAGTAAACTGGTAATGCTTTAACAATGGACAGAACAACCCCAAGTTCGGAGATGAACTTCTTGATCCAAACTGCCTCCTTTGTTGCTTCAGAAGCTGTAATGTATTCTGTCTCCATGGTAGAATCGATAACTGCGTCTTGTTTGGAACTTTTCCAACTCACTGCGCCTCCATTCAGTGTGAATATGTACCCAGACTGTGACTTGGAGTCATCCTTGTCTGTTTGGAAGCTGACATCTATATACCCGCGTGTAACCATATCACCTCCTCTATATACCAAGAACATATCCTTAGTTCTTTTCAAGTACTTAAGGATTGTCTTGATAGCCACCCAATGATCCATTTCTGGATCTAACTGGTATCTGCTCGTGACACTCAGAGCATATGATACATCGGGCCTCGTACATAACGTAGCATACATAATAGATCCTATTGTAGAAGCATAAGGAATCTTATTCATGCAAATCCTCTCATCTTCTGTGTGGGGACACATAGACTTTGAAAGGTGAATCCTATGTCTCATGGGTATATAACCTTTTTTAGATTCAAACATGATAAACTACTTTAACACTCTGTCTATATATGTAAACTGCGAAAGACCAAGCAACCTTTTCGATTTATCTCTACAAATCTTAATCCCGAGGATATAGGTCACTTCTCCCATGTATTTCATGGAGAACATTTTGGATAACCAAACTTTGACTGACTGTAAAACAGATATATCATTTCCTATGAGTAATATGTCATCAACATATAATATTAGGAACACGAT
Source organism: Wurfbainia villosa (assembly GCA_025175895.1). NCBI lineage: Eukaryota > Viridiplantae > Streptophyta > Magnoliopsida > Zingiberales > Zingiberaceae > Wurfbainia > Wurfbainia villosa. The sequence continues at coordinate 8,680,319 of CM046005.1, forward strand.
CGCACTCCCACTAACCTTCTTGTACACACAAGGTTCATCAGGATTTTATGAGAAATCAAACTCTTTGATTGCCTAATCAAAATGGATATTCCAACTCCTAGATGCTTGCTTCAGTCCATAAATTGCCCGTTGAGGCTTGTATACTTTGGTTTTGTCAAACGATGTGAAATCCTCGGGTTGTATCATATACACATCCTCATGCAGGTTTCCATTAAGGAAATTTATTTTCACATCCATATGTCATATCTTATAATCATAATGAGCTGCTATGGCCAGGAGTATCCGAATGGATTTAAGAATGGTAACTGGTGAGAAGGTCTCATCATAGTCAACAACTTGCTTTTGACGATAACCTTTTACTACCAATCTAGCTTTATAGGTAATCACATTACCATCCATGTCAGTTTTCTTCTTGAAAACCCACTTGCAACCAATAGGCTGATGCCTTCAGGTGGATCCACCAAGTTCTAAACTTGGTTTTCATACATGAAATTCATTTCCGATTTCATGACTACCAGCCATTTATCCCTTTATGAACTTTTCAGAATTTCTTCATAACTAGTAGATTCCTCATCCTCAATGAGTAACACATCATTAGATTCACTTATGAGAAATCTATATCTCTCAGGAATCTTATGTGACCTACCAGATCTGCAAATAGGTGGTGTAACGATAGGTTCAGTCATTATCTCATCATCATGAATAATCGACTGTGGTTCCAGTATAGGCGTCTCTTTAGTGTCTATTGGAGTTTCTTGAACTTCCTTAAGTTCAAGTTGACTCTCACTGTTTTCTTTCAAGAGAAACTCTTTCTCTAGAAATACAACATTCCTTGAAACAAACACCTTTTGTTCCAAGGGATGATAAAATTGGTAACCCCTCGTTTCCTTGGGGTATCCAATAAATAGACACTTATCAGACTTAACATCCTTCTTGTCTGATGTAGTCCTCTTCGCGTAAGCAGGACATCCCAATGTCTTCAAATAAGACAAATGGAGTTTCTTACCAATCCGTATCTAATATGGAGTAGCAGAGACCGCCTTAGTTGAGACTCTATTCAATAAGTGAATAGTTGTCTCAAGAGCGTAACCCCAAAAGAATTTGGGAAAGCTTGCATGATTCATCATCGATCTCACCATGTTCAACGAGGTTCGATTTTGCCTTTCCGATACACCATTATATTGTAGTGTATAAGACAGAGTCCATTGAGACAATATACCATTGTCCCTTAGATAATCCTGAAACTCTTGGCTTAAGTACTTGCCACCTCGATCTGGTCGAATTATGTTAATACTTTTACCAAGTTGTTTCTCTACTTCATTTCTGAATTCTTTGAACTTTTCAAAGGCTTCATATTTATATCTCATAAGATATACATATCCAAATCGTGAGTGATCATCGATAAAGGTAATGAAGTAGCTGTAACCTCCTTGAGCATGAATTGACATTGGTCCACATACATCAGTATGTATGAGACCAAGTAACTCTTCCACTGGCTTACCCTTTCCAGAAAAGGGAAACTTTATCATCTTGCCTTGTAAGGATGATTCACATGTATCAAATGAATCCAATTCAAAAAATTCTAGAATTCCACTCTTGTGTAACTCTGACATGCGCTTTTTGCTTATATGGCCAAGGCGACAATGCCACGTGTAGGTGGTTAACTGATCATCCTTTCGAGCACGCTTATTACACACTTCGATATTGAATACGTCATTGGATGTATCTAAAACGTAGATACCATTGCATAATGCTCCAGTTCCATAAAGAATGTCATTCAAGGTTATATAACAACAATTGTTACTAAATGTCAAATGGTAACCCTTTCTATTTAAACAAGAAATAGAAACAATGTTCTTTATTAATGCAGGAACAAAATAACAATTGTCCAATTCTTAGACACTAGGAAGCTTCAGCAAATATGTTCCGACGGCGATAGCTGTAAGCTTTGCTCCATTGCCAACTCGCAGATACGCTTCTCCCTTGACAAGTCTTCTGCTATCCCTTAGCCCCTGCATGTTATTACATATATGTGAGCCACACCTAGTATCTAATATCCAAGTGTCAAAGGAAATAACATGACAGTCAATAACGAAGATACCTGAAGAGGATGGGGCATCAGATGTCGGCTTCTTCTGTTAGTGAAAGACATAGAGCCAATCATGTGATGATTGTTGTATGTATTTTATTGTATCATATTCCTATTTATAAAGACATTTCTTTATGGTTATTATACTTACTTGTATTGGTGCCAAATAACTAAGTATGATAACGTCCTTGAGTAGAAGGTTCTTATCTATATCAATCGATTGGTTGAATCGATAATGAGATGATATAGAGAACACTACTCTTAATCATTCCTAGTCAAGTATTAACATTCAGGGACAATGTTAATGCGAAGAGACTAGCATGTAGGTCAACTCGATGACTTGATCTCACAAGTCATGGATATGAGATATCAAGTTGACACATGGGTATGCATTGGAGAATATATATTGAATGACCCGCCATGAGAAAGTATCATGGATCGTTATATGAGTGTCATATACTTTCTCATATGACTATTAGTTTTTGGACCTGAAGTCACTATGGTTCCCTACGTAAGGAGTTGCACACTTTGGCTTCGTCAAACGTCACCCGTAAATGGGTGGACTATAAAGGCGATTACTGGGTATGTAACAAATTATGCGGAGGGATGTGAGTGATGTAGATGGGATCTATCCCTTTTTATATGACGGGAGTGACATCGTGATTCTTGATAGAGTGAGACCACTAAGTGCATGACCATGCCCAAATGAGTCAATATGAGATATTAAGCTCATTTGATTAGAGTGAGTCTACTTGGAGTTCAAGATATAGATTGTACCAAAGATGACACGGTCTATGCCTCAATTTGTCAATCTAGATGTCAAGGATAGAGGAACATTGTCACATATTGTGAGAGTCACAATTAGTAGTCATAAAGGTGATGTTGGATCTCAACATTCTTGTAACTTGGGTAGCAATGATGTGTTGCTAGATACCGCTCATTGCTTATGTTTCTAAATTGGTTTAGGAGCATTGCCAACATTACAAGAACCTATAGGGTCACACACAAAGGGCAATTAGATGGAGATTAGGTTCATATGATATACCATGAGGATTAGGTTCATGTGATGAACCAAATTGGATTAAGAGTAATCCAAATTAGACTAATTGAGTTGGACTCAATTTGATTCAAGTGTTGAATGAGTCTAATTTAGATTTGATTCATTGAATCAATTTAAACTAATGAATAGAGATTCATTAAATTAAAGTGACTTGAATCAAATGGTTGGATTTGATCAACCATGGGAGATAAGAGGTCAAGTTTGACTTGACTTGAGAGGGAAGATGAAGGGTCAAGTTTGACTTGACCAAATGCCACGTCATGATGACTTGGCAAAGGGGCCGACCAATAATGATGTTCCACATCATCATGTGTTGGGGAAACTCAGGATCTGATGTTCATAACATCGCGGGTGAATACTTCACACAATTGCAGCGAAAATAATAATTATACCGGATCCCACCAAAGATCCATGCAAAACTATATAAATCGTTTTCTATATTCTAGTCTAGATCTTATCTAGAGGAGGAATATACCTTCGGTGCGTGCCCTTCGCAATCTCTCTATTCCAAACGTTGTCAGATCTCAATACGGTAAAGGTAACCGTATATCTATGGTATCCACACTGACACCCACACTAGCTTTAGAGTCACATTGTGCTAGCAACCCCCTAGAAAAACACCAAGAACTTTTTTGGAAGAAGAAGGAGAGGAAGGAGGAGATGAGAGAACTCTTTCTCTTGGCCCTTTTGGCTTGCACACCCAAACACAAAAGCCACACCAATTTGTTCTCCACGTGAAACACCAAAAAGGCCATTTAAACCATTAGCCATCAATGCCATTATCTCCCCATTAAGAACTCTCTTAATACCAAGACCCTTGGTATTCCTTCTTTAGTTCTCATCATGAATACCAAGCCCTTTGGTATTCCTATGCATGATTAATCAAATTAATCATGCATGATGATGAATCATCTTCCATGGTTCAACTTGAGTCTAACTCAAGTTTAACCAGTTTGAGTCTAACTCAAATCTTGGCCATATGCTCAATTGTCCTTTTAGTCCAACTAAAAGAAACCATCTCCAAAATAGAATGTCATTTGTGTGTGACCCTATATGCTCTTGTAACGTTGGCAATGTATCTAAAACCCTTTTAGATACATAAGCAATGAGTGGCATCTAGAAATACATCATTGCTACCCAAGTTACAAGATTGTCGAGATCCGACAACTTTTCCGTGACTATTATCATGTATGACGGTGTCCTTCTATCTCTGATATCTTAGATCGATCAATGAGGCATAGACCGTGTCATCCTCTTATCGATCTTTATGTTTCTTGATCCCCAAGTAGACTCACTCAAACAAATGAGCTCAATATCTCATATTGACTCATTTGAGCATGACCATGCATTTCATGGTCCTACTCTATCAAGAGGCCAAAGATATCACTCCCATCATATGGGATGGATAGATCTCATCTACATCACTCACATCCCTCTGCATAATTCGTTACATACCCAGTGATCGCCGTTATAGTCACCCTGTTACAGTGTGACGTTAGACAATACCAAAGTACATAACTCCTTATGTAGGGAACCGTAGTGACTTCAGGTCTAAGGACTATTCATACCAATAGTCTGACACTCATATAATGATCCATGATACTTTCTCATGGCGGGTCAATTCAGTATATATATTCTCCAATATATATACCCATGTGTTAATGTGATATCACATATCCATGACTTGTGAGATCAAGTCATCCATTGACCTACATTCTAGTCTCAATGTATTAATATTGCCCTTGTATATTAATACTTGACTAGAAATATTAAGAATAGTGTTCTCTATAGCTTCTCATAATCAATTCTGCCAATTGATAAACTGTAGATTAGAACCTACTATTCGAGGGCATTATTATATTTATTTTAGCTAGCACATGCATAAAGTAAATATAATAAACAATCTTTGCCTTTTATTAATGAAATATGATACACATGATCCCTAATAAATCATCTAATGATTGACACTACATCTCATGATTGACACTAAGGGTTAACACTAATATCATGGATACATCATGGGGTGCCACCTCATGAGGGAGACCAAGAGCCATGGGTCTTGGTATTTCATGGTTTAAGTCTCCTTAATGTGGCCGACCAACACTTGATGGATGTGTGAGTGGGAATTGATGAGATGATCTTCTTCCTCCTTGGCTCTTCTCTCAAGCTTTATCCCTAATCCTCCATTGTTGTGGACTTCCAAGAGTGCTAGCACACTCTAGGTTGTCTTCTCCACCTATTGCTCGTGTGGATACTTGTAGAGGAGTGTACACTTGACACTCTCGAGTTCTGGCAAGTTGTTTGGACCAGCGGGATAAGCGAAGGGCATCGCATCAAGGGTAAAGCTCTTCACATGTAGATCTAAAGTAGATCTAAGGTTTTTTAAACATGTACATGTATATTTTTGTTATTCTTCGCACGGATCTGTGGCTGACTTCCGAGGTTTTCGCAATGCAAAAAGCGGTTTTTGTGGATCGGATAGTCCAACAGTGGTATCAGAGCCATGTGCGAAGCATGTATGTGTTAAGTTTTGTAATTTTTTGTATTAGATATAAAAATTACAGATCTGTAAGTTTATGTAAATTTCCTATTTTATAGATTTTTTTGGGTATTTTTCTCGAAGAGTCGAAGCAACAAGTGTTGGGACACTTGTAGGCTTCCACCACCGAGAAAAACTCTCTTAAACGGAAAATTCTCGCTCTAATCTTTTGGGACAGCGATTTAAGGCACTGTAAAATCTAGATGGGACACTCAGGAGATTCATTTTGCGAGTAGGGGCGCTGCCCCTAACCCCACAAGGAGCATTATCCCGCGATCGCGCCCGAAAATTGCTTAGTAGGACTGTTGCGGAGATGTGACTCATAAAATTGAAAAAAAAGGAAAAATTATAGAAATTTCTATAAAATATATAATTTAGAATTATGTATAATACTGTGATTGTCATGGCTCAAGAACCCCAATGTGATTAGATAAATGTGTTGTAATTCATAATACGGCTTGTGCACTGTTTTTTGTATTGTGCATGTTTTATAAAGTATGCGACCTGCGCATCATACCTCTCCTTTTAATATTCCAGTTGTAAATAGTTTTAGACTTGAATGTAACTCGAGTTTCATGTTTGTAATGTGAAAAAATGGAGCGGTGGAAGGTCCACCAGTAGACGGAGTTACGAGGAGGGTGCGATGCATGCTAGTAAATCTTGCTTGTATGTATATGATGCATATATGCTAGGATTTTTTTTTTGCTTGAATGTATATGATGCATGCTAGTGTAGGGTAATAAAGGCCTTAATGCGTATATGATACACATTCACGATTAGATTAGATCTTAATCGAATCAACTCGAAAATGCCTACCAAGTTTTGATACCCATCACTACCTCGATCATTTATTGTTGTTGAATTTGCCAAAGCAGAGCAACGCATATTATCTTGGTAGGGTGCGGAGGGACAATCTTGGTCCTGCCTATCACAACTTGGGTGAGAATAAGCTCAATTAGATTGAGTAAAACTAGTTAACTCAATTGGATCGAGTAAAACTATAGGCATATTCCAACCGTTGGAAAGGTAGGATAAGATTACATTTACACTAAATCTTGGGCGATTTAGCCAAAGCTAACTCAAGGTCTTTTGTAAATGTGGATCTTGATCCTATAAACAAGAGTTGCATAGAGATGTAATCGGTAATTTGTTACCTACCGATCATACTAAGTGTTGGGTGATTTAGCCAAAGCTAACTCAAGGCGTAGTATGATGTGGATCTTGTTCCGCGAGAATTATAGCTATTTTGTATGAATCTAGTAATGTGGTTTGACCACATCCATGACTCGATTCTACAAAAGTCCTATAATTCAGTGGGAGCATCATTTGATTAAAGGCCTAATTAAATGATAAATGGAATATGATATTAATTTTCTGCATTGTGTATGTTGTAGATTACCATGTCGACAAACACAAACACTCTCTCCCTGCATTTTGTCCTTGAAAAGGACAAGGTCAATGGAGCTAATTTCCTGGACTGATATAGGAATCTGAGAATCGTTCTCACCCAAGAAAGAAAATTGTACATCCTGGAGCAGCCTATTCCGGAGGCACCTCCTGCCACTGCCTCACGAGCTGACCGAGATGCTTACAAGAAGCATCAAGATGATGCATTAGATGTGTCATGCCTCATGCTCACGACCATGAACTCTGAGCTTCAGAAGCAACACAAGTTCATGAATGCTTTTGATATGGTTGAACATCTTCGTCAACTGTATCAAGGACAAGCAAGGCACGAGAGATACGAGATCTCTAAGGCACTATTTCAGTCCAAGATGCAAGATGGGACTCCTGTAGGTCCATATGTACTCAAGATGATTGGGTACATAGAAAACATATAGAGGTTAGGATTCCCACTTGGCCAAGAGCTGGCCACTGACTTGATATTGTAATCTTTGCCACAAAGCTACAATCAATTTGTCATGAATTACAACATGAATGAAATTGATAAGTTACTGCCTGAAATGCTCAGCATGTTGAGAACTGCTGAGCTCAACCTTAAGAAGAAAAAACCCGACTCCATTTTGATAGTGCAAAAGAAGAAAGGCAAGGACAAGCCTAAAGGTAAGGGAAAGTCCCAAGCCAAGGGCAAAGGCAAGGCACTGAAACCAAAAGGAGGGGTGGCCAAGGAAGGGACTTGCTTCCACTGTAAGGAAGTTGGACATTGGAAGCGTAACTGCAAAGCATACCTGAAAGATCTTAAGAAGAAGAGAAGTGAGACTTCTACTTCAGGTATATATGTCATAGAAGTCAATCTATCTATTTCTTCATCATGGGTATTAGATACCGGATGTGCATATCACATTTGTACTAATGTGCAGGCACTGAGAAATAGTAGGACATTGACGAAGAGTGAGGTGGACCTACGAGTAGGCAATGGAGCAAGGGTTGCTGCTGTTGCTGTAGGAACTTATTTTCTATCTCTGCCCTCTGGGCTTATACTAGAACTAGATAAATGTTGTTATGTGCCTGCTTTGACTAAGAATATAATTTCAGTTTCTTGTTTAGACAAGAAAGGTTTTTCGTTTATAATAAAGAACAAATGTTGTTCAATTTATTTAAATGATATGTTCTATTGTAGTGCACCTCTAATGAACAAACTCTACATTCTAGACTTAGAGAGTCCCATCTATAACATAAGTACCAAAAGGTTCAAGTCAAATGAGTTGAACCAAACCTATCTCTGGCATTGTCGCTTAGGTCACATAAATGAGAGTCACTTATCCCAGCTCCATAAGGATGGGCTGTTGGACTCATTTGATTTTGAATCATATGAGACATGCGAGTCTTACCTTTTAGGCAAGATGACCAAGACTCCCTTTAGTGGACACAGTGAGAGAGCAACAGACTTGTTAGGACTTATACATAATGATGAATGTGACCCTTTCAATGTTGCTGCTAGAGGTGATTATAGGTACTTCATTACATTTACTGATGACTTCAGTAGATATGGTTATGTGTATCTGATGACACATAAGTTGGAATCCTTTGAAAAGTTCAAAGAATTCAAGAATGAAGTACAAAACCAGCTTGACAAGAGTATTAAGATACTTCGATCAAATCGAGGTGGTGAATACCTTAGCCATGAGTTTCGTGACTATCTGGCTGAGTGTGGGATTCTATCCCAACTCACTCCTCCTGGAACACCATAGTGGAATGGTGTATCCGAAAGGAGGAATCGTACCCTATTAGATATGGTACGATCTATGATGAGTCACACAGATCTTCCTATATCCTTTTGGGGATATGCTCTAGACACAGCAGCCTTCACACTTAACTGTGTACCATCAAAGGTTGTGATAAAGACACCATATATGATATGGACAGGGAAAAATCCCAAGATGTCTTTCATGAGGATTTGGGATTGTGAGACTTACGTTCGACGTAAAGTCTCAGACAAACTGGGACCCAAATCTGATAAGTGCTATTTTATTGGATATTCCAAGGAAACGAAGGGATATTACTTTACATTCCCAGTCAACACAAAGTGTTTGTGGTAAAGACTGGGGTATTTCTAGAAAGAGATTTTGTTTCTAGAAAAACTAGTGGGAGTACATTCGATCTTGAAGAAATTCAAGATAAGGACCATAGCACCGAGACATTGATGGAGGTTGAACAGGAACCACAAAGTGTTGTGGGTGATGAGATTGTTGCACAAAGAGTTTTGGAACAACAACCTATTCAGGTAGACCTACCTCTTCGCAGGTCTGATAGGGTACGTCGTCAGCCTAAGAGATACTCATTTCTCTTGTCCGACCATCATGACGTTATGCTCATTGAGAATGAGCCTACCTTTTATCAGGAAGCTGTCATGAGCCCAGATTCTGAGAAATGGCTAGAGGCCATGAGATACGAGATGGAATCCATGTACACCAACCAAATATGTACTTTGGTTGATCCACCTGAAGGCGTCAAACCCATTGGGTGTAAGTGGGTCTTTAAGAGAAAGACTGACATGGATGGACTTACGCATACCTATAAAGGCCGATTGGTAGATAAAGGTTTCAAGCAAATTCATGGTATTGACTATGATGAAACCTTTTCTCCAGTGGCGATGTTTAAGTCCATTTGGATCATGCTTTCTATTGTAGCATACCACGATTATGAGATTTGGCAGATGGATGTCAAAACCGTATTTCTGAATGGAAACTTGCTCGAGGATGTGTACATGACATAGCATGAGGGTTTTGTAGATCCACAGCATACTGGCAAAGTATGCAAGCTGCAAAGGTCCATTTATGGGCTAAAGCAAGCTTCTCGGAGTTGGAATCTTTGATTCGATGATGCGATCAAATAGTTTGGTTTCATCAAGAATGAAGATGAACTCTGTGTCTACAAGAGGGTTAATGGAAACACAGTTGTCTTCCTTGTATTGTATGTGGATGACATATTACTTATTGGGAATGACATCCCTTCACTACAGTCTATGAAGACTTGACTGAGGATGTGCTTCTCAATGAAGGACTTAGGTGAAGCAACCTGTATTCTAGGCATCAAACTCTATAGAGATAGATCTAAGAGATTGCTTGGCCTAAGTCAGAGTACATATATTTATACAGTATTACTACGATTTGCCATGCAGAATTCCAAGAAGAGACTTCTGTCAATGTCACATGGTGTGAGTCTTTCGAAGACTCAAAGTCCCTCTTCTAGAGAGGAGAGAGACCGCATGGATAAGATCCCTTATGTATTGGCCATAGGATCTATCATGTATGTCATGCTATGTACTCATCCTAATGTCTCGTATGCTTTGAGCATGACAAGTAGATACCAATCAGATCCAGGTGAGCGTCACTAGATGGCAGTCAAGAATATTCTTAAGTGTTTGAGAAGAACAAAAGAATATTTCTTGATATTTGGAGGCGATGAGGAGCTAGCTATAAAGGGTTACAGGGATGCCAGCTTCCCAACTGACCAGGATGATTATAGATCATAGTCAGGGTTCGTGTTTTGCTTGAATGGTGGCGCTGTGAGCTGGAAGAGTTCGAAGCAGGACACAGTTGCTGATTCTACAATAGAGGTCGAGTATATTGATGCATCAGAGGCAGCAAAGGAGGCAGTTTGGATCCGCAAGTTCATTACTGAGCTTGGGGTGGTTCCTAGCATAGCAGATCCTATAGAGCTCTATTGTGACAACAATGGAGCGATTGCGCAGGCTAAGGAACCTTGCTCACACCAACGGACCAAATACATACTACGGCGCTTCCATCTCATTCGAGAGATTATCGATAGAGGAGATGTGAAGATTTGCAGAGTACCCATAGAGGCTAACATCATAGATCCCTTGACCAAGGCTTTGGCACAGAAAAAGCATGATGGTCACACTATGTCATTAGGTATTAGATACTACAGTGATTAGCACTAGTGCTAATGGGAGATTGTTAGTGAAAGCCCTAGAGCCAATCATGTGATGATTGTTGTATTATATTCCTATTTATAAAGTCATTTCTTTATGGTTATTATACTTACTTGTATTGGTGCCAAATAACTAAGTATGATAACGTCCTTGAGTAGAAGGTTCTTATCTATATCAATCGATTGGTTGAATCGATAATGAGATGATATAGAGAACACTACTCTTAATCATTCCTAGTCAAATATTAACATTCAAGGACAATGTTAATGCGAAGAGACTAGCATGTAGGTCAACTCGATGACTTGATCTCACAAGTCATGGATATGAGATATCAAGTTGACACATGGGTATGCATTGGAGAATGTATACTGAATGATCCGCCATGAGAAAGTATCATGGATCGTTATATGAGTGTCATATACTTTATCATGTGACTATTAGTTTTTGGACCTGAAGTCACCATGGTTCCCTACGTAAGGAGTTGCACACTTTGGCTTCGTCAAACGTCACCCGTAAATGGGTGAACTATAAAGGCGATTACTGGGTATGTAACAAATTATGCGAAGGGATGTGAGTGATGTAGATGGGATCTATCCCTCCTATATGATGGGAGTGACATCGTGATTCTTGATAGAGTGAGACCACTAAGTGCATGACCATGCCCAAATGAGTCAATATGAGATATTGAGCTCATTTGATTAGAGTGAGCCTACTTGGAGTTCAAGATATAGATTGTATCGAGGATGACATGGTCTATGCCTCAATTGGTCAATCTAGATGTCAAGGATAGAGGGACATTGTCACATATTGTGAGAGTCACAATTAGTAGTTATAAAGGTGATGTTGGATCTTAATATTCTTGTAACTTGGGTAGCAATAATGTATTGCTAGATACTGCTCATTGCTTATGTTTCTAAATCGATTTAGGAGCATTGCCAACGTTACAAGAACCTATAGAGTCAGACACAAAGGGCAATTAGATGGAGATTAGGTTCATATGATGGACCATGAGGATTAGGTTCATGTGATGAACCAAATTGGATTAAGAGTAATCCAAATTAGACTAATTGAGTTGGACTCAATTTGATTCAAGTGTTGAATGAGTCTAATTTAGATTTGATTCATTGAGTCAATTTAAACTAATGAATAGAGATTCATTAAATTAAAGTGACTTGAATCAAATGGTTGGATTTGATCAACCATGGGAGATAAGAGGTCAAGTTTGACTTGACTTGAGAGGGAAGATGAAGGGTCAAGTTTGACTTGACCAAATGCCACATCATGATGACTTGGGAAAGGGACCGGCCAATGATGATGTTCCACATCATCATGGACACATCATGGGGTACCACCTCATGAGGGAGACCAAGAGCCATGGCTCTTGGTATTGCATAGTTCAAGTCTCCTTAATGTGGTCGGCCAACACTTGATGGATGTGTGAGTGGGAATTGATGAGATGATCTTCTTCCTCCTTAGCTCTTCTCTCAAGCTTTCTCCCTAATCCTCCATTACCGTGGACTTCCAAGAGTGCTAACACACTCTAGGTTGTCTTCTCCACCTATTGCTCGTGTGGATACTTGTAGAGGAGTGTACACTTGACACTCTTGAGTTTCGGCAAGCCGTTTGGACGAGTGGGATAAGTGAAGGGCATCACATCAAGGGTAAAGCTCTTCACATGTAGATATAAAGTAAATCTAAGGTTTTTTAAACACGTACATGTATATTTTTGTTATTCTTCGCACGGATCTGTGGCCAACTTCCGAGGTTTCCGTAATAAAAAAAGTGATTTTTGCGGCTCGGATAGTCCAACATCTTCTTCAAGGACTCAAGATAGATCTTAGGGTTCCTTCGTCAATGGCTCATCTTGCCACAGTGATGGCATGTTCCCCTTGTGTTGGTGCAATCGACCCAGGTCACGATTGACCAGACTCGAGTTTGACTCGAGCGATATTTTGATGTTAGACAAAATGCATGACAATATGATTGTCATGGGAAAGTCCAAGTCTTGAGTACTTGGCATGGAAAGTCCGAATGGGACACTTGGCAATGGGAAAGTCCAAGTCATGGGTACTTGGCATGGAAAGTCCAAGCATGGGTCTTGGCAAGGGAAAGTCCAAGCTTGAGTCTTGGAAAATGGAAAGTCCAACATGGGTTGGCAAGGGAAGTCTAAGGGTTGATATTGGCAGCGTAAAGTCCAAGGGTGGAGTCTTGGCAACATAAGTCCAATGGTTGACGGTGTAAAGTACAAGCGGTAGTCTTGGCAGCATAAGCCCAATGTGCCTTGGCGGTATAGACCAGCTTAGCATGACAATAACCGATGGAAGCACCTATGGTTAGCGTATGGATGAACAAGTCATGGATGACTTGGAGGGATCCAATAGGCGTGAGACTGACAGAGGTGGCTAGAAGGCTTAGGTCTAGGCTAAGGGTGGTCTAGCAAGTATGAGAGCATCATACTTGGGGTTAAACCTCATGGTTGAGGTTATCAGTCGATTGGGGCTTTGGACCAGTCGATTGGTCAAGTGTTTTGACACTTGGCAGCCGAGTCTACTCTTGGTAGTCGACTGGGGTTATAAGCAGTCGACTACTGTTAGTCAACTAGGGTTCGACTGCGGCAAAATGCCTTCGCAGTCGACTACCAGAATTGGGTAGTCGACTGCTGGTCGGGGTTTCAGGAGCAGAATGCTCGGTAGCCAATTGGTCAGTTGGCTACGACCCTAGCAGTCGACTAATGGGTAATGGCAGTCGATTGCCATTGTAACTGTTGTCTTGAATGCCGATGTGGATTAAGTCATTGTCTCATAATGGTATTATTAGCAGTCGACTGGGGCCTTATGGTAGTCGACTACTAGGCGCGAATCCAACGCAAATGCATGTTATAAAAGTAGCTCGTGGAGGAGGATTTGACAATGATTTTGGAGCAATTTTGGAGGGGAATTGCTGCTGCATTCCATACCTTCAAGACCATTCTAAAGCAAGCAATCCAAAGTTCTTGTGTAAAGTGTTCTTTACTTGTTTTTTTGTATTGCTTAGTGTATTTATTGTATTTCATTGTATTACTTTTGTAATCATTTGTACGAGGTTTCTCCACCTCCGACTTGTTGTCGAGAAGGAGTCTTAGTAGTTGTATGTTCATCACTCGAGCTCGTTGAGCTCAACCCGTGGAGTAGGAACCCTAAGGTTTTGAACTACGTTATATCACTTGTATTTGTGATTGTGTTTGTGTCTTTATTTTTGTTATTGCTATTATATATATTCTGTTGCACATAACAAGTTTTATAGAGACGAACACGATCGATTTCCATCGATGCATCAGACGCGCTATTCACCCCCTCTAGCGGTCATCGACATTCCTATAATTGGTATCAGAGTGAGGTCTCTCTTCAAGGTTTAACAACTAAGGGAGCACCGCTAGAGGAAGAAGATAGAGCTTGAAGAAAATTTGGGATGGGACATCAACACTCTGGTACCGTATGCATTCTATGGACGAGAAGGCTTCAATCAATGAAAGGCAAGGATTGAAGACTTCATCATGATGAGGGACTTTGAAGAATGGGCCACCTTGATGGAAGGATTCAAATTTTCAAGAGGACCTAAGGGAGGATTCCTCAAAGTGAAAAAGTGGACTGAGGAACAACTTCAAGAATTCGAAAGAAGTAATAAGGTAATTAAATTCTTAGTCGATTTGATTCCTAATGATATCTTGTATAGCTTAGGTGAATACAAGGATGCCAAGTTGCTTTGGAGCGAATTGGAAAAATATCATGAAGAACCCTCAATGACTCAAGAAATAGAGGAGCCCGAGGAATGCTCATCGGCTCAATCGGAGGAGGCCGAAGAAACAAGCTCATCCTCACAAGAAAGTGAGGAGTCGGAAGTTGAGAAGAAGTCAACTTCCGGATATGTGGAAGAGGAAGAAGTAGAGGAAGCCTCCACCTTTAAGATTGAGGGGGAGGAGATTAGATCGCCAGAGCAAGGTCAAGAGCAAGAGGAAGCTTCTACCTCCAGGAGATGAACAAGCTCAAGAGGCCTCCACCACCACCCTAGGTAACTCAAACACATGTGTTAATAATAAAAATCATATTATGTGTTTTGAGTGTAGGAAATATGGGCACTATAAAAGCAAGTGCCCTAAGATGGCTCCACCGGTGCCAAAGGTCAAGGATGTCGGTGCCCTAACAATTAAAAGCAAGGAGCACATGGTGTGCTTCAAATGCAATCGAAAAGGGCATTATAGGATCCAATGTCCTAGGAGGAAGATAACCAAGGGCCAAGAAGGAGCATCATATATAGGGGGAGTTAAGGCAAACCCTAAGGTATATTTTAATAATGCACCTTCAAATTTTAATGTTAAAAAGCATGCTAGAAATAATTTAAACACTCTTGCTATTGTTCATGAAAAGCATGCTAGGAATAATAAATATTTTTGTTTAGGTGATAAGAGTTGTAACCTTAGAACTAAGGAGAAATTTCAGACTAATGTCCCTAGAAAAATCCTACCTAAGGAAATTATTAGGAAAAAAGAAGACCACTTAGGCATTAATCTAAAGAGATCTAGACATATGCCTAGGAAGGGCAAAAATGATCAAGGAAATAATAAGCCCACAAAATTTGAGCAATTAGAATTTGAAAATCATGTTTTGAGGTCAAAACTTGAGAAATTAGAAAAGACCCTTAGGATTATGCGAAATCAAATGCAAGAGTCAAATGGTCAAATGGTCAAAATATGGGATCTAGGAGTCAAAGTCAAGGGCCTAGGAGACAAATGTCATCCAAGGGCAAGAAGGGCTTGAGCCACAAGCCTTGGTCCAAGGTAGATAAGCCTACCTATCACAATGTTCCATTCGATTATGGAACTAGTACAAGGTCTAGGAAAACCAAGGTCACAAGGGAAGTCATCCCTAGAGTTGACCATGGAGTGTGCCTAGTGGCTAAGGTTTCGAAGAAACCTAGGGAGGCCACTAAGAAGGTTACAAGGGGAGTCACCCCTAGAGTTAACCTAGTCAAGACCAAAATGACCAAGGCTACAAAGCCTAGGAGGATCATTAGGAGGGTATCTAGGGAAGTTATCCCTAAGGAATACCTAGTAAACCCAAGGAGCTCAAATAGGTTTTGGGTTCCTAGGAGCGTGATCAACTCACGCTAGATGGGTTAGGTTGTGCCAACTTTAAATGGATAGGTAGTTAACCTAACCATGGTAAAGGTGGCACTTTAGGTCATTTTCAAGGTTATGGGTACTTTGGAAATAAGTTTGATCATAATCCTAAAGGATTTTAGGATGTGCCAATATTATTTGAGAAGTTTGATAATTTAATCAAATTGGCACAAATTAAGTCTAGAGGTCATAATGTGTCATTTTGGATTTTTGGCACACTTGGGGGAATAGTAGTAATATGGCAAAATGGACTTAATAATAACAAATGACAATCAATATTAAAATTTAGGTATTGTTATACCTATACCTTGTATTTGCCATGCTTTATTTGCCATATAACATGTCATGACATCATGTTTACTCTTTTATCATTTATATATCATGATCATGCTTAGTTTATTTTTATGTCATGTATGCTTAGGTTATTGACGTGAGCAAAACATATATGGTTTTAGGAGTAGTTTTCGCTCACATCTCATTACATTTTTATGTTAGTTTCATGCATATGTCACTCTATTTTGCATGCATTTCCTATTTTTTGGTTCGGAGGTCTGCTCTTTGTACTTTTGTGTGCAGGATAGTATTTCAGGGGAAAAAGTCACACTTTGGGAGCAAAAGAAGGACATTTTACAGCTAGACGCAGAATGGGACACGGCCAGGGCGTGTGGCTACACATGGTCGTGTCCAATGGGCGAGATCAGCCACCCCAGGGCCGCACATGGCCGTGTGGCGGCCCACTAGATTTGTGCAACTAGGGTTTTTCCAGATTTTGCAGCGGTCCGAGGTGATGTCTATATAAGGATGGCTCCGCTCAAACCCTAGGGGGGAGGCACGACGGTTAGGATGACACACTGAAGCCCTAAAAAGCTTCGATAACTCGCAACGGGGAGGAGGAACATCACCGGAGGTCCACGCCTTGCACTTCAATGCCAGAGAGAAGACCACGAAAGCATTATAATTCTTTTTTCCTGAGTTTTATTCCTTATGTATTCGAACATAAACATGCTTTGTGATTCTTCCTTCATATACATGGAGTAGTACTTTTGATTCTAGGATTAGGGAGTGCCTTGTGTGCACATTACAATGTTGGCTCATATTAAATTCTACCTTTGAGTTTGATTTGATAATTGGTAGTTGTTTTTACTATATCTATGCGTGTTTAGTTTTCTATCCATTGTGCTTAGGCGATACGAGGTGTGACAGCCCTCGTATTTAAGATTTAGGGGATTTGATACAAGGAACCTAAGGGTAAACCTGATCTCCTGTAACTGTGGGTAGAAGGGTGTGGTGGAATCAGAAACAGTTCATCGTAGGGATTGATTTGGCATCCTCGTACCGTCTATCCCATCCTTTTAGGCGGAGATAGCTCCCGACAGATGTGGCGGCTTATCGGGAGAGTGTATGATGTCCCTTCCACAAAACCATAGATAAACGTCTAGACAACACCAATTGACAGCATTGTTTTGTGATACACAAGCGAAACCGAAGTCCTAGAATCACCTTTGAAGACCTCAGCAAACTCCTTTCCTCCTCCGCGTGACACCGTATAGGGTAAAGTCCACCGACAGCCCTCACCAAAATAAACCTCTTAGAATTACGTCTGAATAATTACAACCACTGAATATATCGATATTCGAATCCTAGTCCCTGTGGGATTGATAATCTTTATTACTTGACAACATCCGTGCACTTGCAGGCGTTGAGCGTGAGCACGCGCTTTGAGTCTTCGACGGTCTCTGTTGCGAGATTTAGGGTCGCGTTCGTGCGCATCAAGTTTTTGGTGTCGTTGCCGGGGACTGATCGATTCAATATCAAATCGAAAAGTGGATAATTGGATCGGACTTAGGATAGATTTACTTTTCTTGTTTTATTTTATTTTATTTTATTTCAGTTTTTTTTATTCAGTTGCTCTTTCCTTATTTATAATTTCCTGTGTATAACGATGCATGCTTTTACTCATAATTATGGTCAATTGAATGTTGTAAGTTTTGGTAACATTTATTGTGAAAATTGTGGTAAAACATGGCATACCATTAACGATTGTCCGGATATATTCGAACCTTCACAATTTGAACAAGAAGATGTCACCTACAATTACAACCAGTGGCCACAAGATGATTTCTATTCATATAGTTATGACTCTGGGTACTTAAACCCTTAATATTGTCTGCCTAAATCCCGACTTGAGTAGATGATGGAAGATTTCATTCGAATAGAACAAGCGGCGAACGATGAATTCTGACGGCGACATTCGCAGACAGAGACTCAATATTGTTTCCAAAATGAGAACGAGAGCTATGAGTCACCATGCAAATTTTATCCAGAACCAAGTTCCCACTTAGAAGCCCCGCTAGATAATTTTACTAGGGAATGTGAGGAGCATAGCTAACAATTTGCAGAGATGATGGAATGGGATCTAGCTAGAATAGAAACCAAACGACTAGAAGGTGGCTTGAATGACTTGATCACACCTAATAGGGTGGAGACTCACTTTGAGCGAATGAATGAGGAGGGCGTAGATGACATAGTAAATAAAGAAGGACAATCAATTCAATCACCACTAGAAGAAGAAATTGAGGATTATATAATTGATACTTTAATCGAGAAGAGCATTGCTTCAATCCAAACACCTCCTAACCTCAAGGATCTAGAAGAGCCTACCATAACCCTCACCGAAGCTTTAGCTACCAATAACGAAGCCCATTTAGCGATTTGTAATGATAAAATTTCATTCGACATAATAAAATCTGCTAACCAATCTTTTGTTGAGGATGTTCGTGGCGAGTTATGTTATTTACAACACTTGGACAAAATAGAATATTATGAACAAACTCCTAATGATTACTTGAGGCTAAGCATGTTCAATCTTGAACCAAGGAAGGCAGTTAATAAATACCTTTCCCCTCCACGAGCATGATTTAAGAGATATGGTGATAAGGGACCACAAGGGAGGAGGCATAAGGTGAGCAAATATCTTGCTCCCCCACGAGCAAGATTCAAATGCCTCAAATAAAATATAGGAATAAGGTCGAGTTGAACGACCTTAAACAAACCGCTTCTTGGGAGGCAACCCAAGTTTAGTTTTAGACTTCCCTTTTTGATTGCATTGCATGCATTTGTTTGATTTTAGTTTTGATTTACATCCCATTTAGGGTTAGGACTAGAGAAGAACTTAGCTAGGTAAAAATAAAATCCATATTAACCTACACGGTGAAAGGTGTGAGAGAATTCGAGCTCTGACGCAAAACTGGGAGAGAAATGGGGACACACGGTCTGGCCATGTGTTTTCCCATGGTCGTGCCTGGCCGACCCGAGGCGCACACGGCCTGGCCGTGTGTTTTCACATGGTCGTGTCATGCGAGGTTAAAAGGGGCGAGCCGTGTGTTTTCACCCCATTTGCACTGTGTGCTTTGAAAGCTCTTGCCCTAGCCATGTGATTTCGTCTTCCCCACCATCTAGAAGCACTTTTAACCTCAAAGGAAGCCAAAAGGAGAAAGGATGAGGAGGACCAAGCAAGTAGCACCTCGATCCAGCGTTTCGGAGAGACGACAAAGGAGAGCCGACGCCCCTCAAGCTTCGGAGGAGGGTAACACCCTACCCACTCTTCTTTTTCGCAATAGTGAACATAGAGATAGATATAATGTTCTCTCTACTCATAAGCTCACTGCTACTAGGTACTTAGATGAAGATTTGCTAGAGTCTTTAGGGTTGTTGGGTGATATTCAAGCCCTATTTGCAAAAATGGGGTGGGAAGAGATGATGGGAATAAGGCACCCAACCTACCCTAGGATAGTTCTAGAATTTTTAAGTTCCTTAGAGGCGGAAATTTTAACGGGTAGAGAGAGCGAGGAGGGTAGGATAACTTTTAGGCTTTTTAACATTGAGCATGAGTGGACCCTTCACCAATGGAACTCATGCTTTGGCTTGCCGAGTGGGGGAGAGAGAAGACTCCCTATTGGGTTCAACTCTCGGGTATTTTGGACTGAGTTGATGGGAGAGCACGCTTATGACCCTTCTAGGGTCAAAGTGTCACGCCTCCAAAACCCCGTCTTCTGATACCTCCACCGCATCATGGCCAGTACTATATTTGGTCGTGGGGAGAGTGACGGTGTAGTTAGAGCTAGCGAGCTGCTTTGCCTATGGGACATGCTATAAGAAAGGAGTAGCATCGATGTAGGGTCCCACTTTATTAGACACTTAGTGAAGATGGGCAAAGCAGCACGAGGAGAGATTAATGTGGGAGGCCTACTTACCCACATTTGCCATAGGATGGGGTATGATTACACTACACTAGAGAGTATAGAGGGGAGCCCTAGGATCGACCTAGGAGTGTGCATGGCCATGAGGATGACTGTGAGAGAAGGAGGCTTCTTATGCTTTGTAAGGAAAAATCTGATGGCCCTTAGGCTCCCCGACCCTAATCGTACCACCATCACTACATGCGCCAACTGGCGCTTGGACCTGATAGTGGAGTCCCCTCCATATGAGGAACCCTCCACATCGACACCCATCTCTCCACCTTTATATCACTCTCCCTCTAGTCCACACATGCATAGGAGCCCACCTAGTCCACGCCGACATGAGTCTGCACCTGCACCACCACATTTTTCCACTTTTGAGCAGGATGTAGGTACGTCGGCTTATGATTTCTCGGAGTTCCGATCATGCCTCGACGACATTTACACTGAGCAGTAGATGCAGAGGCGGAGATGGGAGGAGCAGAGTGCCTACCAGCAGACGGAGTTCCAGGGATTCTGGGAGCATTTCCAGCGGGCTGAGGAGTTCTACGACGAGGCCTGCATATACTTCCAGGAGGAGGCTGCTCGTTGCCAGGATGAGGTCGCCTACCGCAGAGTGATGCGGCAGCACATGCACGCCCAACAGGCGCAGTGGGCTAGGGAGGAGGATCATCGAGCAGCCGCTGCATCCACCAGCTCCCAGATCGACCACATGTACATGTGGCATCAGCGACTTAGCAGTAGGTTCTCCCAGGATCCAGAGATGCCCAGGCTCCTAGATTTTCCACCTCGTCCACCATACTAGAGGTATATTTTCATTTAAGTCTAGGGGGAAGACCCCAAAGTTTATTTTGTTTTGTTTCCTAGCAGTAGTTTCTTTTTTGGTATTTTCATTCATTTATTCATGCATGGGTTGTTAAACTTCTTTCAGTACTTAGTTTTTGTTATCTGTAAAGTTGCCTTAGTAGTATTTATAAAAAAGTTGCTTACATGAGTTGTTCCCATAGGTAGCTTAACTCATTTATCTCGTGGTATTTTATTTTATTTGCTTTAATGAATGTTCTAGACTTACACTGATTAGCTTTATTTCTTTACACTTACACATGTTGAATATTCTGAAAGGGATAATCTAGTACATACCTAGTTATGATTCATCTCAGTAGTCTAGTACTTTGGAATCCATAGGTGACTCTAGGTTTAGCATTTTAGTTACTGGAGATGCTCGGATTGTGTAAGCCCATTTAGAAATATGAAAATCCCAATTAGAAAAAAAAAAGAGAAGAGAGAAAAAAAAAAGAGAGATAGAAGAGTATGAGGGATAAAAAATAGTTGTTGTGGGTGGAAATGGTTAGGTGCCCCTTTGAGACCGAGTTAGGTTACTGGGGAAACACCTACCAATTTCTCTCAATACCGAGCATGCCTTTAAGACTTTATGCTAGATCTAGGGAATGACCATCGCTTTGGACAGGTAAGTGCCTAAGAGCTGAAAACCTTAGGAAAGCTATGGGGTGACGACTTAACTTACCATGGAATGGGCATCCCCTAAGAATGGTTCGCTTAGCACGAGCACGAGGAGCAAACTTAGTGAATTTCTAGAACATATTTATTCTGCGTTGATTGTAAATACCACTTGATAAATTTAGTTAGCATGCTAAGTATGTAACAATATTCTTTTTAAAATTTCATTGCACTGAGGTTTGCTTGAGGACAAGCAAAGATTTAAGTCTGGGGAAGTGATGTGAGCAAAACATATAGGGTTTTAGGAGTAGTTTTCGCTCACATCTCATTACATTTTTATGTTAGTTTCATGCATATGTCACTCTATTTTGCATGCATTTCCTATTTTACCCACCAGTTAGAGAATTCTGCTCTTTGTGCTTTTGTGTCTGAGGATGGCATTTAGGGAAAAAGGTGCACTTCGGACTTAAAAGAAGGACATTGTTCTTGACCTAGGCGTAGGAATGGGACACCGGTAGGTAATCGCATGGGCGAATCTGACCACCTAGAAATTTGTCAAATGGCGGCTGAATCGGCCACAGGGGCGCGCACGGCTCGATCGTGTGTTTTCACGACTAGGGTTTTTCCGGATTTTACAGCGGTTCAAGGTGATGTCTATATAAGGATGGCTCCGCCCAAACCCTAGGGGGAGGCACGATAGCTAGGATGACACGCCGAAGCCCTAAAAAGCTTTGGTAACTCGATACAGGGAGGAGGAACGCCGCCAGAGAGAAGACCACGAAAGCATTGTAATTCTTTGTTCCTGCGTTTTATTCCTTATGTATTCGAACATAAACATGCTTTGTGATTCTTCCTTCATATACATGGAGTAGTACTTTCGATTCTATGATTAGGGAATAGCTTGTGTGCATATTACAATGTTGGTTCATGTTAAATTCTGCCTTTGAGTTTGATTTGATAATTGGTAATTGTTTTTACTGTTGGGATGTATACTGAAAAGTCTATCTTTTGTATGAACATCTTAATTTTGAAATAAGAATCACATGATCATTGTTTTCATATTTTTATGGTTATGCATATTGTCTAATACATTACATTGTAGATAACATGGTGTGTGGTGTCACACGAGAGATCATGTTATCGACTCCTTGTAAAGTATAAGTAAAGGCTCACAACCGAGATGACTTTGGACAAACCATTGGAATGGTTGTAGTGTGATTTGGTATTGGTTTGTCTTGACCATAGAATCACACTAGTGCACTTTGTGTGTATTGAGCAGGACCGACTTAGAGGTGATTCGATTTATTGCTTACTACATAATCGAATTAGACCTCAGATATTATATTGTACATGCTCTTAATTCCGATATAATGACGGGCACATATACTTAGTATTTATTTCTTTGATTTACCAATGGATGAGATTTATAGATTAAATCGATAGGCTCGGTAAGTTGGGAAATGATATTATTTATATGGTGTGTCATTGATTATAGGAGGAAACTGTGTCCTATATATTAGGATGATGATGTCTCCTTGAGGAGCTCATAAGGTTCATCATATAAACCCTGCAGGTGGACTTGGTTCGGCATGATGAAAAGGTTGAGTGATACTACTCATGGAGTTAGATGTTGATTAATTAATGGTCATTAAATTAATTAATCTACAGACATTTGAGATCTTAAACACGGAGAGAAAATGTACATATAATATATGGAGACCATATTAACTTATGGGGGTTGGTGAGGTAGATCAATGATAATCCTTTAGTGGATTGGATTATCATTAATGGATCAGACTTTATGTGGGCTTGATCCATTGGGTGGCCAAGATCCAACTCCTCCTCATGGTCCCTATTGTAGCCTATTAATACCTCATGAAGCCTAGATCCAATGGATGGAAACAAAACTCTAGATCCAAAGGTAGAGATTAAATCTCTAGATCCGACGGTTGAGATTAAATCTCTAGATCCGACGGTTGAGATCAAATTCCTAGAACCAATGGTGGATATTAAAACAAGGCTTATCTCTAACTCTAAAAAAGGAGAGGCTAGGGTTGGCGTGGAGAGGAATTAGAATCAAGGGGAGAGGCTAGGGTTTTGGGCGGCAAGGAGCATTGGGTGTTGGCGGCACCAAATAAGGAAAGAGTTTCCTTTCTTATCTTCTCCCTCGAGGTGGCCGACGCCCATAAGCCTTTTCCTGCCCTTGGCCGGCATCCAAACCAGCCTCTTCTCCTTTCTTTGGTCGGTGGAAACATAGCTTAAGGTCTTCCCTTGGAGATTTTGGCCGACATTCATCTTTCTCACCCTTTTCCTTGTTGGCCGGCGGCAAGCAACTTGCTTGTTGCTTGTTGGTTGACTAAAGGAAGGAGAAGGGTCTTGTTTCTATTCTTCTTCTTGCTCGGAACGAGCAAGGAAGGAAGATTAGTGATCTAGAAGCTTCAACTTTTGGTAGATCGTCGCCCACACGACATCCGAAAGGAGGAAGGTCATACAATAGAAGATCGAGAGGTATAACACTTATCTATCTTCATATGTAACATGTTTGTAATTGTTTTCAATTATATATGCATTATATATTCTATTTTGTGGCTAAATATAACTTGGACCCCGAACATAAACACAAAAGCCTGCGATCCGTACATCGTCTATTCCGTGGCTATTCGTAGAATAGAGGTTGGTCGCTTGAACAACAAGTTTGTTCAAGTGACTACTCTAATCGAATAGCACGATGATGACAAGGTTGCTTGGGCAATCCCTCTTGTCAAGGATAAATTTTTTTTATCCGAGGACGTAGAAGGGATCGCCATGAACAAGCGACCGAGTTAAAGTGGGAAGCGAAGTTTCCTACCTTCAAGTGGTATCAGAGCCACGGTTTCCGATTTTGTGTGTTTAGGATTCAGTTACTCTTATGCATTTTTCATATATTATATGTGTCGGATAATAGTAGGATATGTGTAGGTTAACTCTTTGGTTGCAGGCATAGAATCCAACTATTATGGCCATATGCGTGTTTGTGATTGTATATGTGTAATTGTATATTTTGTTGAATTCTCTGGGTTGACGAGGCTAGTATTTAATTTTTGTAAATTAGATACGACATTGTTTAGCCACTCTTTTTATTTTAGTTTACTTTCGATCTAGATTTCATGTACAATCCCTCGTGGAGTATAGGATCGATGGATGTAAATTAAAATAGTTTTTTAGTCTCGGCTCGGATCTCCGGATGGCTCGTACATGGCGTAGGAGGAGCGAACGAGATGGCGATGCGACGGGAGACATATTGAAGACAAAAGCCATAATAGTTGGAAACTATTTATTTTTCATATTTATTGCTTATTGTTTGATATGCATGTCGTAGGCTAGAAAATTCCTCAATTTCAAATTACTAAGTGGGAGAGGGATATTTTTATAAATTCCCACAACCTCCATTACAATTTGACATGTGATGCAAACAAACTTGTGCGTCGGCTCTGAGTGTCTTCCTCCCCATCGGATGAGTTTGTTTGCGGATCACAAGGTCAAATATGGTTATAGGAAATTATTAAGGAGCGTGTGTACTTCCCCATCGGAAGGCACATAACCCGAGATAATTACCTTGGTACCGAGTAATGGTGAACACTTAGATACAAATATAAGTATCCTCCCAATTGGAGTCACTTCTTTTATTTGTAGGGCCAAAGAGGAACCAACTATTAATTTTACTTGTCAAAAAGTTAGGTTGACAAGATAGTAAAATTAATGGGTAAACCCTCCTCTTACAAATGTAGAATTCGTATATGTCCACACTATCGTGGCATACGATATTCTCGGTGTTTTGAGGTGTTGGTTGATTTTAAAATATTATTGTTTGAGGAATCAATAATTTTTGAAATCTAATGTTTTGATCTATGTGATTCTTAGGTTTTCTTTCAAAATGACTTTCAACTCGCTTGCTGTGATACTGAAAGAGAATAAACTTACTGGACCCAACTATGTTGATTGGAAGAGGAATCTTGACATTATCTTGACTACTGAGGAATACAAATATGTACTCCTCGAAGAGTGCCCTCCTAAGCTTGCGGATAATTCTGGGGAAAAGGAGAAAGAGAGTTATAAGAAGTGGATAAAGGCTGATGAGATGGCGCGGTGTTATATTTTGGCATCTATGTCAAATGTACTACAACATCAACATCAAGCCATGCCCACTGCTTATGACATGATGCTCAATCTCAAAGAGCTTTTCGGACATCAGAATTGGGCTGCAAGGCAGGAAGCCATAAGGAACTTGATGACGACCACCATGTTCGAGAGAACACCTGTGAGGGATCATGTTCTCAAGATGATGGCTCATTTGAATGAGTTGGAAGTCCTCGGAGCTTAGATCGATGGGGAAACCCAGGTCGATATCATTCTCCAGTCTCTACCTAGGAGTTTTGAGCAGTTTCGCCTTAACTACAACATGAACAAAAGGTTGTATTCATTGGCGGAGCTTCTGACAGAACTCCAGGCGATAGAGGGGCTATTTCGTCAGAGTGCTCAGGTGCATGCCATGGTGACCCAAAAGGTTTCTACTTCTAAACCGAAAGGCAAGAAGAAGAAGAAACAAACTAGGATGAAGGCGGTGGGAGGAACTCAGGGAGGAGTGAAGAAGTCGAAAGGCAAGTGCTTCACTTATAAGCAGACTGGACACTGGAAGAAGGACTGCCCCAACCGCAAGCAGAACAAAGGTATATCTTTTGGTCTAGTCGTTGAAACATGTTTAGCGGTGTTATCTACTGGCACCTGGTGTGTAGATACGGGAGCCACTAATCATGTCTGCAATACTTTACAGGAGTTCCAGGAAACCAGATGACTGGCTGAAAGGGAGATTACCGTTTACTTGGGCAATGCCACAAAGGTGGCGGCTGTTGCAGTGGGAGACGTTTATTTATCATTTGAGAAAAATAAAGTTTTGGTTCTTAAGAATTGCCTTTATGTACCTTTATTTAGAAAGAATTTAATTTCGGTTTCTAAATTGTTAATGGATGGATATTCTATTTCTTTTAATGACAGAGTTGTTATAAAAAGGAATATGGACATTATCTGTTCGGGTGCATTGATAGGAAATCTATACACACTTGAACCAAAAGCTCCCACAATGCAAATAGAAGTTAATAACTCATCTTCTAATTCCAATAAAAGAAAAGAACCTTCGAAGATGAACCAAATATATCTTTGGCATCTTAGGCTTGGTTATATTAACCTAAGCAGAATTCAAAGATTGATAGCTGATGGACCTTTGGGTTCATTAGTGGTGGAAGATTTTCCAACCTGCGAATCTTGCTTTGAGGGTAAAATGACCAAGAGGCCTTTTAAGGCCAAAGGGTATAGAGCCAAAGATGTGTTAGAATTGGTTCATTCTGATTTATGTGGTCCTATGTCTATCCAGGCTAGAGATGGTTTTGAGTATTTCGTCTCTTTTATAGACGATTATTCGAGATATGGATACATTTACTTGATGTGCCGCAAGTCTGAATGCTTTGACAAGTTCAAAGAATTCAAGGTTGATGTGGAGAAACGTCAAGGTAAAAGTATCAAGACACTACGATCTGATCGTGGTGGTGAGTACCTCTTGGGAGAGTTTAAGAATTACTTATTAGAGGCTGGAATTCAATCCCAATTGTCTGCACCTGGCACACCCCAACAGAATGGTGTAGCAGAGCGAAGGAATAGGACTCTTATGAAGATGGTTAGATCGATGATGAGTTATTCTGAGTTGCCAGATTCGTTCTGGGGATATTCTCTAGATACGACGGTGTACATTCTGAACTTGGTTCCATCTAAATCAGTGCCTTCTACTCCCACAGAATTGTGGACTGGGCGAAAGCCTAGTCTAAGACATATTCGGATTTGGGGGAGTCCAGCACATGTGCTGAAGGCGGATGCTAGTAAGTTAGAACCTCGTACAGAAGTACGCATGTTCGTTGGCTATCTTAGAGGAATGAAGGGTGGTTTGTTTTATAGTCCTAGAGATCAGAGGGTGATCGTTAGCAAGAACACCAGATTTCTAGAGGAAGACTATGTAATGAACCACAAGCTCATGAGTAAGATTGTTCTGGAGGAATTGAAAGGGTAAGTCACTTCTTCAGTACCACCGGTACAAGAGGATATACCATAAGTCACTGCACCGCGTGTCACAAAGGATACACAGGTGATACCTCGTCGTAGTGGGAGGGTTGTTAGATAGCCTGATAGATTCATGTTCTTGGGAGAATCTTCTGATTTGGTCCCTGGAGAACATGAACCTGATCCCTGGACATATGACGAGGCAATCCAAGATAAAGATGCGGTATCTTGGCAAAGTGCGATGAATGCTGAGATTGAATCTATGGATTCAAATCAGGTATGTGAGCTAGTAGAATCACCCGATGGTGTAAAAACCATTGGATGCAAGTGGATCTACAAAAGAAAGAGAGGAATAGATGGGAAGGTTGAGACCTTCAAAGCGAGGCTTGTTGCGAAGGGGTATACTCAGAAAGAGGGTATCGATTATGAGGAGACCTTTTCGCCGGTAGCCATGCTCAAGTCTATCCGAATTTTCTTGTGCATTGTGTTAGGGCAATCTCTTGCCATGATAAGGTTTTGATGTGTGTGGCAAAGGGTTTAAGTTAGTTTGTTATGTTGATTTGATATGTGCGTTGAAGTCGTGCAGGACTTAGTAATTCGCACATGGAGCCGTGGCGAGTTTCACAATCTCATGCCTCGGTCCTTGAGTTGGTGAAGGATGGCTTTACGGAAGTTGTGCGCTTGGAGCATCCGAGGGACTGCCGGACGAGGAGCTTGGAGTGAAGCCGGAGGAAGTAGACTTCGAGGCAAGAGACACGAAGGAGCATTACAAAGCTGTGCGCCTGATGCTGCCGAGGGATGTAGCCGCGAACGAAGAGAACTTCGAAGGCGAGGGACTCCGAGAGATGAGAGTGAGCGAATGTAACCCGGGAAGGGGGTAGCTCTTAGGTGAAACTTGGCCATTTGGATAAGTGTCGGATGGGATTTCCCGACACCACGATCCATGGAATGGCGATCATTTAGCTCTTAACGTGGTTCGACCGGGTATTCGATCGAGTGTGTTGAGGCCAGCGATCATTACATGTGGGCGCCGATCGCTGAGATTATCACCATCGCCAAGGCATCATCGATCGTTGAAAGGGTTTGCCAGACCGCAGTAGCCGGCTAGGCGATTAACGACGAGGCCGATCGATGAGGTCCATCGCGATCGCCAAGTGTTCCGTTGGACTACAGGCCGGGATCCGACGTGTTCGAGGCCGTTGAGTGTGTGCCGATCGCCAAGGGCGTGATGATCGTGATGGCGGCCAACGGGAAGAAAAGCTTCCTCTCTATAAAAAGAGAGGGTGTGGGCTTTTGGATGGCTAATGCTCTTACTCCAAACGACCATCCAAGTCCCCCACAAGCTCTAAACTCTTCTTACTTTCTTTTACTCCATTCTTATTGTAAGAAGAGTGATCTTGATTGTAAAGGTTACCTTCACCTAGCTTGGTACAAAGGAGAGACCAATAGTGATTGGCTTTGAAGGAGTGATTCACCTCGGACGAATCGGGATCGTGGATTAGCGGCGTAGCCGTGAACCACGTTACATCTTGCGTTAACGTTTTGATTCTTGTCTTGTATATTTACTTGTCTTGTCTTATTATATTCCGCTTGCGCTAACCTTTTGTAGACGAGTAAATTACAACATCCAACGTTTGAGGGCTATTCACCCCCTCTAGCCGGCCATTCGATCCCCTACACATTGCAACCCATATGGATTATGAGGTGTGGCAGATGGATGTCAAGACAACTTTCCTTAATGGAAGTCTTGAGGAAAACATCTATATGAAGCAACCAGAGGGATTCATTGCGAAGGGCAAAGAGCATCTTGTATGTAAGCTTAATCGGTCCATTTATGGATTGAAGCAAGCTTCGAGGTCTTGGAACATCCGCTTTGATGAGGTGATCCAGTCTTATGGATTTATTCAAAGTCCGGATGAGTCTTGTGTATACAAGAGATGTGACGGAAACATAGTGGTATTTCTTATACTATACGTAGATGACATTTTATTAATTGTCAACAATGTCAAGGTGTTATTGGACGTAAGGGTATGGTTGTTAAATAGTTTGATATGAAGGACTTGGGAGAAGTGGGACATATCCTTGGGATCAAGGTTATAAGGGATCGCAGGAAAAGGATGTTGTGCTTATCCCAAGCTTCATACATAGACACGATTATGGATCGTTTTAGCATGCAAAACTCCAAGAAAGGTTTTCTACCTTTCAGGCATGGAGTTCCTTTATCTAAGGAGATGAGTCGTAGAACATCTGAGGAGATAGAGGAGATGAAGGTGGTTCCTTATGCTTCGGCAGTAGGAAGCCTCATGTATGCAATGCTATGTACGAGACCAGATATTTGCTTTGTCGTGGGCATGGTTAGCAGATATCAGAGTAATCCAGGACAGGGACATTGGACTGCGGTGAAGCATATATTGAAGTACCTAAGAAGGACTAGGGATTATATGCTAGTTTACCAGGCAGACAAATTACTCCCTGTGGGTTACACGGATTCCAACTTCCAATCTGACAGGGATAACAGTAAGTCTACCTCAGGTTTTGTGTTTACTTTGGGAGGTGGAGCCATTGTATGGAGGAGTGTCAAGCAGAAATGCGTGGCGGACTCCACCATGGAAGTTGAGTATGTGGCGGCCTCTGAGGCGACCAAAGAAGCTGTGTGGCTCAGGAACTTCCTGATGGACTTAGATGTGATTCCTGGTTTGCCCAGAACTATCACAATTTATTGTGATAATAGTGGTGCAGTTGCAAACTCGAAGGAACCACGAGCCCATAAGGCAAGTAAGAACATAGAGCATAAGTACCACCTGATACGAGAAATCGTAAAGAGAGGAGAAGTTGTTGTAGCCAAGATTGCATCGGAGGATAACCTGGCATATCCTTTCACTAAGGCCCTTCCGGTGAGAGCTTTTGATAGGCATGTGGAGGGAATGGGGATCAGATGTATGGCAGTTTGAGGACAGTATAGTCTTTTACTATAAGTGGGAGATTGTTGGGATGTATACTGAAATGTCTATCTTTTGTATGAACATCTTTATTTTTAAATAAGAATCACATGATCATTGTTTGCATATTTTTATGGTTATGCATATTGTCTAATACATTACATTGTAGATAACAAGGTGTGTGGTGTCACACGGGAGATCATGTTATCGGCTCCTTGTAAAGTATAAGTAAAGGCTCACAACCGAGATGACTTTTGGCAAACCATTGGAATGGTTGTAGTGTGATTTGGTATTGATTTATCTTGACCATAGAATCACACTAGTGCACTTTGTGTGTATTGAGCAGGACCGACTTAGAGGTGATTCAATTTATTGCTGACTACATAATCGAATAAGACCTCAGATATTATATTGTACATGCTCTTAATCCTGAAATAATGACGGACACATATACTTAGTATTCATTTCTTTGATTTACCAATGGGCGAGATTTATAGATTAAATCGATAGGCTCGGTAAGTTGAGAAATGATATTATTTATATGGTGTGTTGTTGATTATAGGAGGAAACCGTGTCCTATATATTAGGATGATAGCACGATGATAGCTCTACAAGTAAACTTACGGAGTAAGGTCCTACATTCCCAGCAATACGTAATGAAAAGGTTAAGTGGTACTACTCATGGAGGTAGATGTTGATTAATTAATGGTCAGTAAATTAATTAATCGATGGACATTCGAGATCTTAAACACGGAGAGAAAATGTACATATAATATATGGAGCCCATATTAACTTATGGGGGTTGGTGAGGTAAATCAATGATAATCCTTTAGTGGATTGGATTATCATTAATGGATCAGACTTTATGTGGACTTGATCCATTGGGTGGCCAAGATCCAACTCCTCCTCATGGTCCATATTGTAGCCTATTAATACCTCATGAAGCCTAGATCCAATGGATGGAAACAAAACTCTAGATCCAAAGGTAAAGATTAAATCTCTAGATCCGACGGTTGAGATTAAATCTCTAGATCCGACGGTTGAGATCAAATCCCTAGAATCAATAGTGGAGATTAAAACAAGGCTTATCCCTAACTCTATAAAAGGAGAGGCTAGGATTGGCGTGGAGAGGAAATAGAATCAAGGGGAGAGGCTAGGGTTTTGGGAGGCAAGGAGCATTGGGTGTTGGCGACACCAAATAAGGAAAGAGTTTCCTTTCTTCTCTTCTCCATCAAGGTGGCCGGCACCCATAAGCCTTTTCCTGCCCTTGGCCGGCGTCCAAACCAGCCTCTTCTCCTCTCTTTGGCCGGTGGAAACATAGCTTAAGGTCTTCCCTTGGAGCTTTTGGCCGGCATTCATCTTTCTCACCCTTTTCCTTGTTGGTCGGCGGCAAGCAACTTGCTTGTTTCTTGTTGCTTGTTGGTTGACTAATGGAAGGAGAAGGGTCTTGTTTCTATTCTTCCTCTTGCTCGGAACGAGCAAGGAAGGAAGATTGGTGATCTAGGAGCTTCAACTTTTGATAGATCGTCGCCCACACGACGTCCGAAAGGGGGAAGGCCATACAATAAAATATCGAGAGGTATAACACTTATCTATCTTCATATGTAACATGTTTGTAATTGTTTTCAATTATATATGCATGATATATTCTGTTTTATGGCTAAATATAACTTGGACCGTGAATATAAACACAAAAGCCGACGATCAGTACATGGTCTATTCCACGGCTATTCGTAGAATAGAGGTTGGTCGCTTGAACAACAAGTTTGTTCAAGTGACTACTCTAATCGAATAACACGACGATGACAAGGTTGCTTGGGCAATCCCTCTTGTCAAGGGTAATTTTTTTTATCCGGGGACGTAGAAGGGATCGCCATGAACAAGCGACCGAGTTGAAGTGGGAAGAAAAGTTTTCTACCTTCATTTACTATATCTATGCATGTTTGGTTTTCTATCTATTGTGCTTAGGCGATACGAGGTGTGATAACCCTCGTATTTAAGATTTAGGGAATTTGATACAAGGAACCTAGGGGTAAACCTGATCTCCTGTAACTGTGGGTAGAAGGGTGAGGTGGAATCGGAAACAGTTCATCATAGGGATTGATTTGGCATCCTCATACCGTCTATCTTGTCCTTTTAGGCGGAGATAGCTCCCAGTAGATGCGGTGGCTCATCGTGAGAGTGTATGATGTCCCTTCCACAAAACCATAGATAAACATCTAGACAACACGAATTGACAGCATTGTTTTGCGATACACAAGCGAAACTGAAGTCCTAGAATCACCTTTGAAGACCTCGGCAAACTCCTTTTCTCCTCCGCATGACACCGTATAGAGTAAAGTCCACCGACATCCCTCACCAATCGAAACCTCTTAGAGTTACGTCCGAACAATTACAACCACTGAATATATCGATATTCAAATCCCAATCCCTATGGGATCGATAATCTTTATTACTTGACGATATTCGTGCACTTGCGGACGTTGAGCGCGAGCGCATGCTTTGAGTCTTCGACGACCTCCATCGCGAGATTTACAGTCGCGTTCGTGCGCATCAGTTATATTTATGCCATGACATCATGATTATTGGCACATGCATATTTATGTTATTATTTATGTCATAATCATCATTCGTGCATTAATAAAATTGATTTAAGGACTATGACATGACTTGAAGTCCCATGTATAAGGCAATTAAGTAGTGTTGCCTTAGAAAATGCATAAGGCCTTAGTTTAGGATGAATAAAACTCACATCTCACATCAAATTGACATGTGTGTGTTTTCATACACCCTAGACACATGTGAGATGCTAGGAAATGAGTTAAGTTCAAGGTGTATAGTTTTTGCATCTAGATGAACTCAAACTCATCATATAAGCTAATGTATGTATTAAGCCCATTGATCATGATCCAATATAGGTTTTCAAAAAAACATTTTAGAAAATCTTGGTGAAGTCTATCTTTTGATAGCAATCACCATTGATGGAGTTGATACAAAGTAGGGCCAAAACATTGAACTTTTCAATGGTTTTGAACTTTGTGTCAATCTCATTATTTTATGAGTATTTTATTTTTTCAAATATTTTTCACCCATAATTATTGACTTAAGTATTATACGTATGAAGTTTCAAGATTTTTCAAATTACATATAATTACTTATGATTTTCAAAAATCCAATTTTTGAAAACTGAATTTCTGCATTTGTAGAAATCAGTTGACTGCCGCTTATGGCAGTCGACTAGCATCAACGGCAGTCGACTAATGACTGTAAGAGTCGGCTTCTAGGCTTGATTTCAGGTAAACAAGGTGTTTTTAGCCGATTTCAGCTATGTTAGGCTACCCTAACTACTCCTAACCCTAGGATATACTTTAGAAAGCATTGGAAAGGGTGAAAATTCATTGGATATGGACTAGGAGAGTTGTTTAGGGTGTGTATCAATTTTAAGGTGTGTGAAAGTTCATGTTTGAATTTTTGCCCTTAATTTTGATGGTTTAGTGTTCCTATAGGCTTAGGGACTCTCCAAGGACATTGTTGGTGCAATGGTCAAGGGGGAGTAAGCCTTTAGGGAGAGGTTATCCATCATAGGATGATAGATGTGTTCTTCCTCATGAGGGAGAGAATTTTGAGAATGTGAGATGCCTAATTAGAAATTGGGAGAGTTTGTAGGATAGTCTCTCTTGAGTGATATGATACTTATCACAAGGAAGAGTGAGGGCGTCCTAGATGTTTTTGGACCAAGGGGGAGATTGTAAGATCTTATTGGGATATGAGACATTGACACCCTTGGAGAGAACCTTTTTGATGTATGTCAAAAAGGGGGAGAATAACGGGAGAGGTTATGGGAGAATTTGAATTACCAATGTTGGAGAATTGGTAAGGAGATTTGAGTTAGGTGGCCTAACTCAAAGGTGTTTGTGGTTTTTGTCAAACATCAAAAAGAGGGAGATTGTTGGTGCAATCGACCCAGGTCACGATTGACTAGACTCGAGTTTGACTCGAGCAGTATTTTGTGTTAGGACCTTTGTAATGCTAGAGGGGGGGTGATTAGCGTCAATGGAATTCAATCGCGGTTGTGTCTACAAATTCGTTAGCGCAGCGGAATATAGATAATACAATAACAATAATGAAAACACAACACGCTAACACGAGTATATAACGTGGTTCGGAACCGCACGGTTCCTACTCCACGGATCGGGCTCAAATGAGCCCTAGCGATGCCAATCACACACCACTATCAAATAACTCCTTCTCGGAACAATCCGGAGGTGGAGAAACCTCGTACAATATGATTACAACAATAATCAAATGAATACAAGCAATATAGTGAAATACAAAGCAATACAAGTAAAGGAAACACTTTACAAATGCTCTTTGAATGCTTGATCACTTGGTTGATCGAGTAGCACTTGGAGACCCTGAATTGCAGCAGCAACTCGCCCCAAATCGCCTCAAAGAACCATACCTTTTTCTTCCACCACGAGCTCCATATATAGCTTCAACCTGTGCTGGAAAAAGTCGATCAGTCGACTGATCGAGACCATCAGTCGACTGATGCCACTGTTGTCGTGAGACAACGGCTAGTTCCACGCTGGATAAGTCCAACGGAACTACTATCACCGATCGAGTGACCATCGCCGACCGATGGAGTCCTCACTGACCACCGAGTCTCGACTCCATTCTCGGTCAATTCTCGAGCACCACGATCGACGATCACGATCGCTGAGCCATCACCGATCGCGCCAACCTATGGCAATGATCGCTAGGTCATAACCCGCAATAAAACCCTAGTTGATTTCGGTCCGGGCCGATCGCCACATGGCACCCGACCGCACACCTCAAACATGAGGTTTTAACTCAAGTATGGTTCCCCCATACTTGCTAGACCACCCTTAGCCTAGACCTAAGCCTTCTAGTCACCTCCATCAGCCTCACGCCTCTCGGATCCCTCCAAGTCATCCATGACTTGTTCATCCATCGCGCTAGCCTTCAGGTGCTTCCGTCGGCTATGTCATGCTAACGGTGTCTACACCGCCAAGGCACATTGGACTTACGCCGCCAAGACTCCGCTTGGACTTTACGCCGCCAACCATTGGACTTATGCTGCCAAGACTACCGCTTGGACTTTACGCCGCCAATATCAATCTCCTTGGACTTCAAATGCCAACCCATGTTGGACTTTCCATGCCAAGACCATGCTTGGACTTCTCAAATGCCAAGACCATGCTTGGACTTTCCTTGCCAACCCATGTTGGACTTTACATTGCCAAGACCCATGCTTGGACTTTTCCCAATGCCAAGTGTCCCACTTGGACTTTCCATGCCAAGTACTCAAGACTTGGACTTTACCAAATGACAATTACATTGTCATATGTTTTTGTCGAAACATCAAAACACATCAAAACATCACTCGAGCCAAACTCGAGTCCTGGTCAATCGTGACCTGGGCCGATTGCACAAACAATCTCCCCCTTTTTGATGTTTGACAAAAACCAAACAAATAATTGAGTTAGAATACTAACTCAAATCCTTTACCAATTATCAAATGTTCTCCCCCAAACATTCTCCCCCTTTTTGACTAACATCAAAAAGGTTTTCTCTCCAAGGAGGTCAATGTCTCATGTCCCAATGAGATCTTACAATCTCCCCCTTGGTTCAAAAATACCTAGGATGCCTACCATCTTCCTAGTGATAAGTCCCATATCACTCAAGAGAGGCAATCCTAATCACTCTCCCAATTTCCAAATTGGGTTTCTAAAAATCCATCAATTTCCCAAATTGATAACATTCCCATAACTTCTCCTTTTCAAGGAGAAAAACACATCCATCATCCCAAGATGGATACCTCCCCCTAAAGGCTTGCTCCCCCTTGACCATTGCACCAACAATGTCCTTGGGGAGTCCCTAAGCCAATAGGAACTCTAAATCATCAAAATTAAGGTTGGAAATTCAACATTGAACTTTCCACCACCGCAATTTGATACTTTGACCTAACACCTCTCCAAATCCATATCCAATGAATTTTCACCCTTCATAATGCTTCCCAAAGCATATCCTCGGGTTAGGAGTGGTTAGGGACCTTATCAGAGCTGAATCTGGGTTAAACAAACCTTGTCAACCCAAAATCAGCCTTTGGCATCGACTACGATAGATCAATGATTTATCACATCGATCGCCACCCAAAGGCTGATCGATAATCAAAATCCGATTTTCAGTTATTAGAAATGAATTTCAAAAAATCATAAATAATTATACGTTTATCGAAAAATCACGAAATTTGATACGTATAATACTTATGACCAATACAATGGGTGAAAAATGTTTGAAAATTATTTTACCCATTAAATAGTGACATTGGTACAAAGTTCAAGAACATTGAAATTTACAATGTTTTGGCCCTACTTTGTATCAACTTCATCAATGGTGATTGCTATCGAAAGATAGACTTCACCAAGGTTTTTCAAAATGATTTTAAAATGTTTTCAAACCTTATCTTGGACCATAATTTATTGGCTAAATATACATAGCTTGTATATTAGCTTTCCTTATGATTTTTGGTGATAATTAAAATAAGTTTGAGTTCATCTAGATGCACTACCGATGCACCTTGAACCTAACCTATTATCCTAGCATCTCACATGTATTTAGGGTGTATACATACACATACATGTCAATTAGATGTGAGATGTGGGTTTTGTTCTCCCTAATCTAGAGTTTTATGCATTTTCTAAAGCAACTCTACTTGATTCCCTTATAACTGGGACTCCAAGTCATGCCATAGTCCTTAAATCAATTTTAATCAAGTTAATGCATGAATGTATGATCATGGCATAAATAATAGTATTATTAAAACGTGGCCAATGATCATGATGTCATGGCATAAGATGAGATCTAAAAGACACATGACATTTATCCTTAATTCTAAAGCATAATCATGATATAAAATGATTAAGAATAAACATGATGTCATGACATGGCATATGGTAGCAATACAATTATACAAATATTCATTCATACACACAAGATTTTTTAAATAAGGATTTCATTTAAACTTAAATTTGTCTTTTATAATCAAAAAGAAGATTGGCTAAGCTCAATCTTACTACAAACATTGACAACCACAAAAACAATATCCTCTAATCGTCGCGGGAGGTGGCGATGGAGGTTGTCACGACTTCGAGTCCAGCCCGCATCATCTCTAGCATATCGCGATGTCTCTCTATGCGCCTCGGGTCTCTCCATCCTATCGACGCGTGTGCCAAAGCCGCTCGCTCGCCAATAACTCGCTACCGAGTCAACCGATCAGATAATCCTCAACGACTCCACGCCACGACGAATCGATGGACTACCACGATGTGTCTGCCAAGATTCGGTCATCCTCATCGAGGTGTCCGCATCCTCGCTGCCCTCTATGCATCTCTCGGCGGCGGAGGAGGCCGCCTCAGGCGCTCGGGTGGTCGTGGCGCCAACTCCATCTGTCCAGCGCCCATCCGTAGCTTCGCTAAGGAGAAGTTACGAACTGATATACAGTCGTACACTTCCGATAGCTGTCGCAGAGAGCCCCTATGGATGTTAATGCCTACGGAGTCGAGCCATGCTGTGATGATATATCCAAATGGCATATGCACTTTCCCTTGTACAGGGGAAGTGAAGTGCACAATGCAATGGAAGATGTTCAATGCAAAGTTTATGTCTAACTGAAGACGCATGGCATATAGAAGAAAGAGATGGGGAGGCAGAATCTTAGCTGCACTCGAAAGTGACAATGGGCATAAAACACCCAACAATGACCTTATAAAGGACATTGTCAGGTGCAGACAACTCAGTGAGAGAAAATAGGTTTTGGGCAGTTGGACGTGGATAAACAAAAATGCGCTCATGCATGGACTCCATAGTGATATGGGCAAAAGGCTCAGGTAGGGAAAGTCCATGGTAGGGTAGAAGATAAAGGTATCATTCGACCTACACTCGAGAAACTCCTGCAGATTGCAGAGTGAACTCTAAATCGAGTTTTGCAACGCTAGTAGTTTATGTAGGGCCGTCATCTACCTTTTTAAGGTTTTGATAGAATTCCTTAATAAGGTCATCATTGATTGGATGCGTGCACAAGACGATCTTCATCAAATTGTAGTATGCAATGAGTTCCATGACGTCACTACAATGCCTATCGAAAAAATTCCTATCTATGTACCTAACCAACATAGGTTGGTACAACCGAGATTCACTCGGATGGATCATTCCTACGGGCTCTCCTATTATGAATGTAATGTGATGATATGCAATGCAATGGCAACAATACGTGATTAGATAAACCTACATTGTAATGGAAATGAAAATTAGGGCTCGGAAAGAAGAATCGTTACTTAGGCGCCATGTGTGTGTCGGAGGGAAGGCTCAAGAGTTGAGGATCGCTTAAAAGTCGTAAAAGCTTCATGTAGGAACCCTAAACGGAGCAAAGACAATAAACCCTAAATCGCGTGAACTAGTGCTCGGGATAGGTCAAAAACAAAGGAAGGGGAGAGACATGCTTATCAAACCTAGGACTTTGGAAGGTTGACACGCCTAAGAGCCGGTCGGAGAGGGAGGCAGCGATCGAAGATCGAAGGAGGAAGAAGTTTTCGCGTGAAATGCCGAACCCTAGCGGTTCGCGTTTTAAAACACGATTGCCGATCGTGATGTGAGCATCGATCGGCGATAATGATTCTTAATCGGGTTTACGGCCGTGATCGATCGATCCGGCTCGGCAATGATCGCTATTGAACCTTCATGGCGTGCTACGATAGCATCGATCGTCGATGTTGCTCATCGATCGTGATGTGCATATCACTCGATCGCTCGTCGAGCACTCATGATGGCCTTCGGCCTCGGTGAGCGATACCATCGATCGGTGATGGACCACATCGATCGTGATGGTCGATCGATCGAGTCATGGAGCTAGCACTTTCGTGATGGCCGTATCGTATCGTATCGTTACTGATGTTATCGGTCGACCGATAAGCGTATATCGATCGTGATGTCGATTTCGATTCGAAAATCAGAAAATCTCGATTTTATCATCTTAATTGTTCCATTTTATCACGTTAGATCTTGTATCTTGAATGTATTGATGTTATACTTTTATTTATGTATTTGTTCATGTATTTTAATGTTTTATTTCATTTTTGCAAACATTAACATTCAATGATTTCCAAAACCTAACATCTCACCCTTTCTAAGTGTTGAAATACACAATCAAGGTAAAAGACTTGTTTTGTGAGATGTAATCTATCCTAGACATTCATTTCATGCAAACATATGGTAAAACATATGAAGCATGGTGAATACAAGACATCAAGTTGTGTGGCACTTGAGTATCACTCTAGATATTACCTTTACATCTTAACCACACATTTCTTGATACATGACCTTCCCAAGTGTGCCAATAATCAAAAGTACACACTATGACCTCTAAATCTAGATAGTGTCAATTTTATTGATTTTCATGTTTTCAAGATATATATTGACACAACCTAAAATTCTTTGAAATTAAAACTCAAAGATATTTCCAAAGTAACCATAACCTTGAAAGTAACCTTAAAGTGCCACCTTTATTATGGTTGAGTTAACTACCCATCCAATCAAGGTTGGCACACCCTAAACCCATCTAGCGTGAATCAATCACGCTCTTAGGAACCCAAAACCTATTTGAGCTCCTAGGGTTAATTAGGTATTCCTTAGGGATAACCTCCCTAGATACCTTCCTAATGACCCTCCTAGGCTTGGTAGCCTTGGTCATTTGGGTCTTACCTAGGTTGACTCTAGGGGTAACTCCCCTTGCAACCTTCTTATTGGCCACCCTAGGTTTCCTAGAAACCCTAGCCACTAGGCACACACCATGGTCAACTCTAGAAATGACTTCCCTATTGACCTTGGTCTTCCTAGACCTAGTTAGTGTTCCATAGTCAAATGGAACACTATGGTAAGCCACCTTAGGCTTAGGTTTGTGACCCAAACCTTTCTTTCCCTTGGTTGACTTTTGACTCTTAGGTCCTAGATGTTGACTTTGACTTCTTGACCTAAAAGTTTGACAATTAGACCCTTGAAATTGATTTTGTATCTTGTTTAGGGTCTTTTCCAATTTCTCAAGCCTTGACCTCAAGGCTTGGTTCTCTAATTCTAATTGCCCAATTTTAGAATTTTGATTTAAATCTTGGGCATTGGACTTCTTAGGCATATGCCTAGTCCATTTAGGGTTAATACCTAGATGTTCTTGTATTTTCTTAATAGATTCCCTAGGTATGGTTTTTCTAGGGACATTAGTCCCAAATTTCTCCTTATTATTAAGGTGTACCTTCTTAGCTCCTAAACAAGTATGTTTGTTATTTCTAGCATGCTCTTTATGATAAATAGCAAGAGAATTAAAAGCATGCTTTTTCCTAGAAATTGAAGGTGCATTAACAAATTTTACCTTAGGGTTTGCCTTAGAGGCTCCCCCTACACGTGTTGCTCCTTCTTGCCCTTTCTTCTTTCCCCTTGGGCATTGACTCGAAATGTCGGTTGTCGACACTTGAAGCACACCACGTGCTCCTTGCTCTTTGACTTGGGAACCGGCATCATTTGACTTTTCTTGACTTTTAGGTGGAGGAGCTTTCTTGATCCTCTTTGGGCATTTGCTCTTATAATGCCCATACTCACTCAAAACACATTATATTATTTTTATTTTGAATTGAGGTGTTTGAGTTACGATGGTGGTGGAGACCGGAATTGGACTTTGAGCTTCTTCATCTTGACCGGATGTTGAAGGCTCTTCTTGAGGTTGCTCCGGTATCGAGGATGGTCTCTCCTCCTCTTCTATTTCCTCTTCCGATCCGGAAGTTGACTCCTCACTTCCTCCCGATTCCTCACTTTCACTTGAGGATGAGCTCTCTTCTTCGGAATCCTCCTCTTCCGAATCTTCTTGGACCGATTCGGGATTTTCGTGGAACTTGATCAACTTGTTCCACAATTCCTTGGCATCCCTATAGCTTCCTAATCTAGACAAAATATCGTTAGGTATCAAATCAATTAGCATTTTTGTTACCTTAACGGTTGTCTTGAATTTTTCCCGTTGCTCCTCGGTCCATCTCTTCATCTTGAGGATTTCGCCGTTTTCTCCTCTCGGAGCATCAAAACCTATAGTCACGGCAAACCAATTTTCTATATTTGTCATTAGAAAATATTGCATTCTACCTTTCCAATACGCGAAATGTTCGCGGTTGAAGGAAGGTGGGATGTTGACGTCACCCAATTTTTCTTGAAATTCCATATTCTTCCCTCTAGCTTCTTCAACTCTCGGCGGTTAGTCCGTAGAAGAGCCCCGGGCTCTGATACCACTTGTTAGGACCTTTGTAACGCTAGAGGGGGGGTGATTAGCGTCAATGGAATTCAATCGCGGTTGTGTCTACAAATTCGTTAGCGCAGCGGAATATAGATAATACAATAACAATAATGAAAACACAACACGCTAACACGAGTATATAACGTGGTTCGGAACCGCACGGTTCCTACTCCACGGATCGGGCTCAAATGAGCCCTAGCGATGCCAATCACACACCACTATCAAATAACTCCTTCTCGGAACAATCCGGAGGTGGAGAAACCTCGTACAATATGATTACAACAATAATCAAATGAATACAAGCAATATAGTGAAATACAAAGCAATACAAGTAAAGGAAACACTTTACAAATGCTCTTTGAATGCTTGATCACTTGGTTGATCGAGTAGCACTTGGAGACCCTGAATTGCGGCAAAGAACTCGCCCCAAATCGCCTCAAAGAACCATACCTTTTCTTCCACCACGAGCTCCATATAGCTTCAACTGTGGAAAAAGTCGATCGGTCGGTGATCGAGACCATCGATCGATGCCATCGTTGTCGTGAGACAACGGCTAGTTCCACGTTGGATAAGTCCAACGGAACTACCATCACCGATCGATTGTGACCATCGATCCGATGGAGTCCTCATCGACCCCGAGTCTCGACTCCATTCTCCAAATTCGAGCACCGCCGATCGGGACGATCGATCGACGCTCGCATCGATCGCCGATCGCAACCTATGGCGTGATCGCTAGGCCATAACCCGCAATAAACCCTAGTTGACTCGGTCGGTCCGGCCGATCGCCACATGGCACCCCGATCGGGCACACCTCAAACATGAGGTTTTAACTCAAGTATGGTTCCCCATACTTGCTAGACCACCCTTAGCCTAGACCTAAGCCTTCTAGTCACCTCCATCAGCCTCACGCCTCTCGGATCCCTCCAAGTCATCCATGACTTGTTCATCCATCGCGCTAGCCTTCAGGTGCTTCCGTCGGCTATGTCATGCTAACGGTGTCTACACCGCCAAGGCACATTGGACTTACGCCGCCAACCATTGGACTTATGCTGCCAAGACTACCGCTTGGACTTTACGCCGCCAATATCAATCCCCTTGGACTTCAAATGCCAACCCATGTTGGACTTTCCATGCCAAGACCATGCTTGGACTTCTCAAATGCCAAGACCATGCTTGGACTTTCCCTTGCCAACCCATGTTGGACTTTACATTGCCAAGACCCATTCTTGGACTTTTCCCAATGCCAAGTGTCCCACTTGGACTTTCCATGCCAAGTACTCAAGACTTGGACTTTACCAAATGACAATTACATTGTCATATGTTTTTGTCGAAACATCAAAACACATCAAAACATCACTCGAGCTAAACTCGAGTCCTGGTCAATCGTGACCTGGGCCGATTGCACCAACATTTTGATGTTCAACAAAATGTATGACAATGTGATTGTCATGGGAAAGTCCAAGTCTTGAGTACTTGGCATGGAAAGTCCAAGTGGGACACTTGGCAATGGGAAAGTCCAAGTCATGGGTACTTGGCATGGAAAGTCCAAGCATGGGTCCTGGCAAGGGAAAGTCCAAGCTTGAGTCTTGGCAATTGGAAAGTCCAACATGGGTTGGCATGGAAAGTCCAAGCATGGGTCTTGGCAAGGGAAACTCCAAGCTTGAGTCTTGGCGAATGGAAAGTCCAACATGGGTTGGCAAGGGAAGTCCAAGGGTTGATATTGGTGGTATAAAATCCAAGGGTGGAGTCTTGGCAGCATAAGTCCAATGGTTGGCAGCGTAAAGTCCAAGCGGTAGTCTTGGCAGCGTAAGCCCAATGTGCCTTGGCGGTATAGACCAGCTTAGCATGAT
Organism: Wurfbainia villosa; assembly: GCA_025175895.1. NCBI lineage: Eukaryota > Viridiplantae > Streptophyta > Magnoliopsida > Zingiberales > Zingiberaceae > Wurfbainia > Wurfbainia villosa. The sequence goes on from CM046005.1 coordinate 8,724,440, forward strand.
AATAGTCGATGGAAGCACCTGAAGGCTAGCATATGAATGAACAAGTCATGGATGACTTGGAGGGATCCGATAGGCGTGAGGCTGACAGAGGTGGCTAGAAGGCTTAAGTCTAGGCTAAGGGTGGTCTAGCAAGTATGAGGGAATTATACTTGGGGTTAAACCTCATGGTTGAGGTTATCAGTCGACTGCGGCTTTGGACCAGTTGGTTGGTTAAGTGTTTTGACACTTGGCAGTCGACTGGGGTTATAAGCAGTTGACTACTGTGAGTCGACTAGGGTTCAACTGTGGTAAAATGCCTTGGTAGTTGACTGCCATGGATGGCAATCGACTGCTGATTGGGGTTGCAGGAGTAGAATGCTTGGTAGTCGACTGGTCAATCGGCTATGACCCTGGCAGTCGACTGATGGGTAATGGCAGTCGAGTGCTAGTGTAACCGTTGGCTTGAATATTGATGTGGATTAAGTCGTTGACTCACAATGGTACTGTTGGCAGTCGACTGGGGCCTTATGGCAGTCGACTGCCAGGCACGAATCGAGCCCGAATGTAGGATATAAAAGCAGCTCATGGAGGAGAATTTGGCCGCTATTTTGGGGAAATTTTGGAGGGGAATTGTTGTTGCATTCCATACATTCAAGACCAATCCAAAGCAAGCAACAAGTAAGCAATCCAAAGTTCTTGTGTAAAGTGTTCTTTACTTGTTTTTGTGTATTGCTTAGTGTATTTGTTGTATTTTATTGTATTACTTTTGTAATCGCTTGTATGAGGTTTCTCCACCTCCGACTTGTTGTCGAGGAGTTTTAGTAGTGGTGTGTTCATCACTCGAGCTTGTTGAGCTCAACCCGTGGAGTAGGAACCCTAAGGTTCCGAACCACGTTATATCGCTTGTATTTGTGATTGTGTTTGTGTCTTTATTTTTGTTATTGCTATTATATATGTTCCGCTACACATAACAAGTTTTGTAGAGACGAACATGATCGATTTCCGTCGACGCATCAGACGCACTATTCACCCCCTCTAGCGGTCATCAACGTTCCTACACTTTGGAGCTAACTGTCCAGTCTTGACCTTCTTCTTCCCCTTTGGCTATTGCTTTGACTTCCTCTTAGAACCTTTCTTCGAGGAGACAACCAACATCACCTTCTTTAGTCATAGAAGGTTTTACAGTCTTGAGCATATTAATCAGCACGGGAATGGTGGATTCAAGATTGTTCATCTGATAGTTCATCACAAATTGTGAGTAACTATTGGGCAAACTATGAGAATTAAGTCAATACTTAATTCATGATCCATTGCAAACCCTAGTGATCCTAGCTGTTCGATGTACCCATTCATCTTTAGTACAAACTGTACTGTAGATCAACCCTTCTCCATCTTCAAGCTAAAGAGAAGCTTTGAGACCTCGAACCTTTCGGATCTCGACTGCTCATCGAAGAGTTCACGAAGATGGTTAATCATCGTGTAAGCATCCATATGCTCGTGCTGCTTTTGCAGCTCAGGAGTCATCGTTGCTAGCATGATGCAACTGGCAAGCTCAGAATCAGTCGTATGCTTCTGATGGACCAACATTTAGTCCGGAGTTGCATCATGTTCAAGATTGGTGGGAAGAGGCTCTTCAAGGACATAAGCAAGCTTCTCAGTCTTGAGAACAATTCTCAAGTTTCGAAACCAGTCCAAGAAATTAGGCCCTGTCAGTTTGTTCGATTCTAAAATTGAACGCAGATTAACAGACGACATTATCAAATGATTAACCTAGAAATACAAAATCGTGAATGTAAGAGAGATGATTTGATATGTAAACAATTTACATATTATGCTCTCACTCACTTTTTGAATTCAAGAGCCCTTACTTTGAATTCGGGAGATCGTAGGTTTTCTCCGAGTGGGTTGATATCCACTATAGATAAGAACAACCTTGACATTAGGCCAACAAGATATTCTTAGCTATAATTATAGGTATCAAGTATACCGATTACATATCGCGTATATGTAACTATCATATTATGCTATCAACTATTTGAATGTTCGCATAAACATTGAGTTGTTAACACATTAATAAGTATACATCAAATGTATATCACCCGACTTCACCTCTATCCACATTGACCTTGGCATGAGGTTAACAAGCCAATGCTTTTAGTTAAAGCCAACCCATTAATCATGATATCGTATCTCTATGGTTTGAACATATCTAAGTTTTGGTTGAGCTTGACATGGGCCAACAACTCAATAAGAAATTAGACTCTGGTTCTTATCATATTAATGGTAGGTGTAAGCTTAAAAATTTGTATAAGGATTTTAGGTCTCATCCTCATGCATATGTTCTATCTATATGACATCGTACGCATAGCATATATGATGACATGTCACAACACACACATGACAAAATGCATCTAATCATGGCATAATACATAGCATGTGATATGACATGATTATGTCATAGTAGTCATTATATTATTTTGGAATAAAAATATGATTAGGAATTTGACTTCTATAAATCAACATTCCTTGATTAAATTAGAAAATAATTTCCAAATTTAATATCATATTTTTATCTAGGGAAAACTATTAAAGATAAAATATATTTTAGAATCTAGATTTCATAAATAATGATTCTTTAATTAAATAAGGATTTAAATCCGAATTTAATATTATATTTTATCTAGGAAATATATTAGAAATAAAATATGATTTAGAATCTTGATTTCCATAAATTATGATTCTCTAATTAAATAAGGAATTAATTCGAAATTTAATTTCATATTTTATTTGGTAAATATTTTCAGAAATAAAATATGTTATAGAATATTGATTTAAATAAATCAAAATTTCAAAATTAAATTAGAAAATAATTTTCAATTTAGTCACATACTTTATTTAAGGAAATAAATACCTATCAAGAAAATCCAATTAATTAGGAAACAATTTCCAAATTAATCTTTTTTCATCAAATATTTCCAAAAAAATAATTTCCTAAATTACGGAATTTCTATATTTGGAATTTTTCCTAACAAATTAGGAAACTTCCAAAAATGAAAATTTTTCAAAAATAGAAAAATTTTCAAAATAATTCTACGACCAACTACGACTTCGTAAAATCTATTTTATGAATATGTCGAATCACAGTCTGGCTCTGATACCACTGTTGGTTTTGGCCGATGTGTAGATGTGTTTTTGTCGTTTCATAAACGAACGCAGCGGAATAAAATATAATAATTTCCTAAATTATTACAACACACACATCCACACATGCAAGATAATAACACGTGCGGACATATCCGCCAAATAAAATTTTACATTAAATTAAGAATAAAACTGATGGGGTCAGGGTTTTCGAAGTAGTGAGAAGGTTTCGTGAGCTGTTTGTATATTTCCAAGGTAGTAGGTTGACTTCCAGAGCAGTATGTGTATTTCCAGAACAGTATGTTCAGTCCCAGAGTAGTATGGATATTTCCAGAGCAGTATGTATATTTCCATAGTAGTATGTGTATTTCTAGAGCAGAATGTCCAACTCCAGGGCAGTAGAGATATTTCTAGAGTAGTATGTGTGTTTCCAGAGCAGTATGTTCAGTTTCAGAGTAGTATGTGTACTTTCAGAATAGTATGTTCAGTCCCAAAGCAGTATGGGTATTTCCATAGCAATATGTGTATTTCTATAACAATATATGTATTTCCAAAGCAATATGTGTATTTATAGAGACTAGCTCCTGGGCAGTAGGGATATTTCCAGAGTAGTATGTTCAGTTACAGAGCAGTATGTGCATTTCCAGAGCAATAGCTTGATTTTCAGAGCAGTTAGTATATTTGAAGGGCAGTGTATGTGGTTCTTATTCTCGGTAAGGAAGGATGATGTAGGGGATGTTAGCAAGCCAGTCCATATGTTTCCAGGGCAGTTAGTGTACTTCCCAAGAAGTTTAGGTGTTTTCAGGGCAGTTAGTATATTTGCAGGGCAATGTATGTGGTTCTTATTTTCAGTAAGGAAGGATGATGTAGGGGATGTTAGCAGGGCATTCCATATGTTTCCAGGGCATTTAGTGTACTTCCCGAGCAGTTTATGTGCTTCCAGGGTAGTTAGTATATTTGCAGGGCAGTGTATATGGTTCTTGTTTTCAGTAAGGAAGGATGATGTAGGGGGTGTTAGCAGGACAGTTCATATGTTTTTAGAGCAGTTTATGTATTTTCCAGGGCAGTTTATGTGCTTCCAAGGGGGTCAGTATATCTGGCGAGCGGTATGTTCATTTCCCGAGCAGTAGGTTCATTTTCTGAGCCATGTGTTTATTTCCCGAGCCATTGGTGGATTTCAAGATTCTATCCTCAGTGTGGTGAAATAAGGAGAAAAGGGTTAATCACATTTATCTTTATATTTTTATTTAAATTAACACGTGGCAGAAGATATTTTGAATTAGGAGTGGAAAAAACATTTATGAGGACAACTTGACAAAGGGCATTTAGGTAAATGCACTCCAAGAAGAAGGCTGGATGGCTCATCTATAAAAGGGGCAGAGGACAACGGGATCAAGGATGATTGTTTCTTCACCATTTGGTATTCCCAAGATCTCTCTTCTTCTCCAATTCATTGTTTTCCTCATACTCGCACTAACTTGATCGTCAGAGTGGCCGCGCTAGGAAGTCGGCCAACCCTTAATGCTCTTTCTTGGTGTGACAGATCTAGCTTAATTCCCAAGACCAGGGGTTTCTTTTCTTTAAGCCTCTCTTGGTGATAGATCCAGCGATCCATAAGGAGGGGGAGGGATGTCTTGGCAGTCCAAAGAAGTAAGCACCATCAAATTGGCACCGTCTGTGGGAATTTGAATAAAAAGTCGTGATGGTGAATAGTAGGAGAAAGTTGAAGGAGCCAGCGGAAAGGGAGAAGTCCGTCTCTAGTACCTATAAAGGGGGTACCATCAAAAGGTGTCGAGAGCCCTTATAAAAGGAAGATTTGATGCAAATCATGGCTGAGATGATGGATCAGATGTCACAAAGGGCCGCCCCCCTAAGAGGGTTAAAGAAGATGATAGTTCTGATAGTGATTCTGAGAAAGAAGGGAGTAAGATTTCTCGATTGAAGAAAGGTTCTTCTTGTTCCCGCAAGAAAGTGAAGGCGAAAGAAAAATGTGTTGCTCCTTCGGAGAATGCACCACCTGAAGAGGAAGTGTTTACTGCAGGTACTATGGTAAAAGTAGAAGAGGAAAATCCTTTTGTTGAGAATATCTTGAATGATGAACTACCTCGACATTTTTGGTTGCCTCAAATATTTGAATATGCTGGTTCTTCCAATCCTAAAGATCATTTAAGAATATTTGAAAATGCTGCTCTGTTATATCGTTATACCAATAGGGTTAAATGACGGGTATTTTTTACTACCTTAGTAGGACTGGCACAACAATGGTTTAGTGATTTGAAGTCACGGAGTATTACATCCTTTAAAGATTTCTCCACGTTATTTTTAAGGAATTTCTCCAGTTCTAAAAAGTATTTGCTTCAACCCCTAAGTCTTTTTGATCTTAAGCAAAGAGAACCAAAAAGTTTGCGACAATATATGCATAGATTTACACAATTTGCTCAAGAAATTCCCACTATGGAGTCTGGTATGATTGTGGGAGCTTTCACTCAGGGGCTCAGAGAAGGGGATTTCTTTAATTCCTTAGCTAAGAGGCCTCCTACAAGCTTTGAAGATCTATTATCCCGGGCCGAGAAGTTTGTTAGGGCAATCTCTTGCCGTGATATGGTTTTGATGGTGTGGCAAAGGGTTTAAGTTAGTTTGATATGTTGATGTGATATGTGCGTTGAAGTCGTGCAGGACTTAGTAATTCGCACATGGAGCCGTGGCGAGTTTCACATCTCATGACTCGTGCCTTGAGTCGGTGAAGGATAGCTTTGTGGAAGCCGTGCGCTTGGAGCATCCGAGGGACCGCCGGACGAGAAGCTTGGAGTGAAGCCGGAGGAAGTAGACTTCGAGGCAAGAGACGCGAAGGAGCATTGCAGAGCCGTCGCTGATCTTTGCGAGGACGTGGCGAGAACGAAGAGAACTTGAAGCGAGGACTCGAGAAATGAGAGTGGCGATTGTAACCCAGGAAGGGTAGCTCTTAGGTGAAACTTGGCCATTTGGCCAAGTGTCGGATTGGTTTTCCGACACCGGTCGATCGCCATGTCATGGCGCGATCGGCCAGTCGAATAGTGAGTTCGATTGGTATCGACCATTGATTAGCGGCCAGCCGATCGCTATACGTGGGCGCGATCGCGCCAAGACCATCGATCGGCTGGCACATCGATCGATAGATAAGGGTTCGGCAGAACCGTTCGTAGCCGATCGGCGATCGATCGAGTCGTGATCGGCGATGAGGTCCATCAGTCGACTGCCAAGAGTTCCGTTGGACTACAACGGTCGGGATCCGACGTGTTCGGAGGCCGTTGTAGTGACGGCAGTCGACTGATGGCGGCAAACGGGAAGAAGTTAGCCCTCTCTATAAAAAGAGAGGGTGTAAGCCTTTGAGAGGCTAATGCTTATACTCCAAACAATCTTCCTAGTGCCCCACAAGCTCTAAACTCTTCTTACTTGTCTTTACTTCAATCCTATTGTAAGAAGAGTGATCTTGGTTGTAAAGGTTACCTCCACCTAGCTTTGTGCAAAGGAGAGACCGATAGTGATTGGTTTTGGCGGAGTGATTCACCGTGGACGAATCGGACCGTGGATTAGCGGCGTAGCCGTGAACCACGTTATATCTCGGTGTTTGTATTGCTTGTTTATATTTTGCTTGTCTTTACTTATAGTTGTATATTCCGCTTGCGCTAACGTTTTGTAGACGAGCAATTTACGACGTCCAACGTACGAGGGCTATTCACCCCCCTCTAGCCGGCCATATCGATCCCCTACAAGTGGTATCAGAGCCGAGGTTGCTTGTCACCGGACTAACCGCTGCAACAAGCCCTACATCAAAAATGGCCGGTTCCAACATCCATCCTCCGAAGTTTGAAGGAGAATTCGCTTGGTGGAAGAAGCGAATGGAGGTATTTTTCGAAACGGATTTTGATATAATGATTACAATGGAATCCGGTTTCGTTTTGCCTAGGGATGAAGAAGGGAAGCCAATAGAGAAATCTAGGTGGACCAAGAGGCAAAGAGAGGAGCACCTTGCAAACTCCAAAGCCAAGCACCATCTCTACAATGTGCTCCCTCAACAAGAGATCAACCGAATAGGAGAATGCCTAAGCGCCAAGGAGATGTGGGAGAAGCTAATTGAGCTTCATGAAGGCACATCCGAGGCAAAGCTAGCAAGGAGAGATCTCCTCCGCTCCCAACTATCCAACATCAAATTAGAAAAGGGAGAAAAGGTAATTTCTTTGCATTCTAGATTCAAAGAAATTTTAAATGGACTAACAAGTGTAGGTGAGAAGCTATCAAACCGGGATATGGTAATGAAGGCCATAGATGCCTTTCCCCGATCCTCAAAGTGGAGCTCCATGGTGGACTCATTCTATATCTCAAAGAATTTAGAAGTGAGCACCTTGGAGGAGTTCTTCTCAACAATGGAACTCCACGAAACTAGGCTTGAGGGAATACAAGAGGAGCCTAAAATTCAACCCTCAAGAGGAGTAGCACTATTGGCAAGTAAGGGGAAGAAGAAGATGGAAATCACCTCCTCCTCGATGTGAAGCATCTTCCTCCTCCTCCATGGATAGCACCGAAGAAGCCTACATGGTAAGGAGGGTAAGACGTGCATTTAAGAATTTTAGATTTGATAAATCTAATGATAGGATGAGAAGACCAAGGGGGAAGGTCATATGCTATAATTTCCAAGGAGAAGGGCACATAAGGGACAATTGTCCTCTCCTAAACAAGAGCAAGGAAGAAAGGAAAAAGAAAGAAGAAAAGAAGAAGAAAAAGGGGAGCAAGAAAAAGAAGGAAGAGGAGAAGAAAACAAAGGAGAAGGGAAAGGCTAAGGCTTTCAAGGCAAGGACTTGGGATGACCCATCCTCATCCTCCTCATCATCATCGGATGAGGAGAATGCTTTTGTCACCAATTTGGCCTTGATGGCCTTTGATGACTTGGATTGCTCTTCATCCGAAAATGAAGAATCAAGCTCAAATGGGGAGAGCTCAAATGAAGGGGAGCTTCACATCCTCCTCATCCGAAGAAGAGGACATGGAAACTATGGTAACCAACCTCTCACCTAAGAAAATAGTTTCCATGGTTTCTAGCTTAACTAAGGATTTATTTAGGGCAAAGAAGAAAAACAAAAGCATGCTAGATCAAATTAAGGACCTAGAACAAAAATTAGAAAAGGCATGCTTAAATGAAAATGATAATATTTCTTCTAGCTTAAATGATGATGCATGCTCACATGATTATATGCTTTTAAATGTTAATGATGCATGCATAGAGGAAAATAGGGCATTAAGGGAAAAGGTAGATTACTTAACCAAAGCCCTAGAGAAATTCACTATTGGCTCCAACACATTGAACATGATCTTAGGGAGCCAAAGAGCTAGCTTCAACAAAAAGGGCCTAGGCTACAAGGAAAAGAAAAATGAAAAAGCCTACAAATGTCTTATAGCTAGGGGACAAGATAAAAAGAAAGCAATAGCTAGAAAATGGATCCCCAAGGAATATTTAGTGAACCCAATAGGAAAGAATCTATTTTGGGTTCCAAAATCCATCCTTAAGGGTTAGAATAACCTAGGTAGTCAACCATATGAACTTGACCTATATCATAATTTGGTTGACTTAGGATGACGGGACAACATTTTTTAGATAGTGTTGGGTGATGATAACGTACCCATAAATAGGTAATAATGCTTAAATCATAATGATTGATGTAATTGCTATGTATGTTTTAAATCATGATTTATGATTTTGAAATTTGGCACGTTATCACTAGAAATAGGTTTAAATCATGCTTTAGGTGATAATTTGTTTATTATCATCGTATAATACCTAATGCATGACTATTATTTGATGGATACATGAGTTTCATGATCATAATGTAGAATTCATTCATATATGTCATTATGATCATGTAGGATGTTAGGTTGATGCTTAACCATGATAGAATTGCATGAATATATGGGTTAAGTATATACAAATACCCCCTAGGATACATCTCACACTCACTATAGGCTAACTTGATTGCAAACTTAGCATGGGTGAGATATTAGGATGATACAAATGTCCACTAATGCCTATGGCATTTAGATGGTCATTTAAAGTATCAAAATAGCAATAATAGACCAATCATGGGGAAGGCTTATGTTTAATAAATAGACATATTGCCCAAAGATCATGGTTGGATATTTCATATGTTTTCAAAACAATTTCTTAATCTAAAATCTATGTATTCATGTTTTGGAACAATTCAAAGCAAGACTAGGTGCTAAATTGGATACTAACATGCTCAAAAACTAGTGGTTTTTCAAGTGTTTGGATTTTTGGCAAAAACAAGAAAATATAATGAGTTTTCATGAAAAACTATTTTTCATTGATAGATATACTTAATAGAAATATGTTCCCCAAATTTCATGATTTTTCAAATTTTCTGGAATTTATAATGCATTTCTGAAATTCTCGTAAAATCGAAATTTGGATTCCTTTAGGTCATCGCCATATCGATAGCAATGATCGTGGTATTCGTAAATCAGAATATTGAAGGCCGAATTCAGTTTGTAAACCTACAACAAGTGGTAGAAATATACTTAATGCCATCAACAAGTGGTACCCAACTTTAAATCAACTTGTCATATTTTTCCCTCCATTATACTTGATGCCATGAGCTTATAACTTAGTGTTAATCTTTTTGATGGTGTCAAAGGGGGAGAAATAAGTATGTTTAAGTTAATCACTTTAGGGGGAGAAATATATTGTAGGGGGAGAAATATATGATAGGGGGAGAAAATTTGAATAGAGAGTTTCATGGATTAAGGGGGAGTTGCATGTTACTATATCATGTTTATCTTTACATGCTTTCTTACCTTAGAATTTATATCAAATGTTTTTACCTAACTTAAACGGATTGCCACACATCAAAAAGGGGAGATTGTTAGGCAATCTCTTGCCGTGATATGGTTTTGATGGTGTGGCAAAGGGTTTAAGTTAGTTTGATATGTTGATGTGATATGTGCGTTGAAGTCGTGCGGCAGACTTAGTAATTCGCACATGGAGCCGTGGCGAGTTTCACATCTCATGACTCGTGCCTTGAGTCGGTGAAGGATAGCTTTGCAAGCCGCGGCGCTTGGAGCATCCGAGGGACCGCCGACGAGAAGCTTGGAGTGAAGCCGGAGGAAGTAGACTGAGGCAAGAGACGCGAAGGAGCATCGCAGAGTCATGCGATCGCCGAGGACGTGGCCGAGAACGAAGAGAACTTCAAGGCGAGGACTCGAGAAATGAGAGTGAGCGATTGTAACCCAGGAAGGGTAGCTCTTAGGTGAAACTTGGCCATTTGGCCAAGTGTCGGATGGGTTTTCACACACCGATCATATATCATGGCAATGATCGCTCCGAGTCGAGTGAGTTCGACCGGTATACGATCGACTAGATTGTGGCCAGCAATGATCGCATACGTCGCCGATCGCAAGATATCGACCGATCAAGGCATCGGGCCGATCGATAGATAAGGGTTCGGCCACAGAACCGTTCGGCGCCGATCGGCACGAGTCGGCAATGATCGATGAGGTCCATCAGTCGACTGCCAAGAGTTCCGTTGGACTACAACGGTCGGGATCCGACGTGTTCGGAGGCCGTTGTAGTGACGGCAGTTGACTGCCAAGGGCGGCATTCGACTGATGGCGGCAAACGGGAAGAAGTTAGCCCTCTCTATAAAAAGAGAGGGTGTAAGCCTTTGAGAGGCTAAATGCTTATACTCCAAACAATCTTCCTAGTGCCCCACAAGCTCTAAACTCTTCTTACTTGTCTTTACTTCAATCCTATTGTAAGAAGAGTGATCTTGGTTGTAAAGGTTACCTCCACCTAGCTTTGTGCAAAGGAGAGACCGATAGTGATTGGTTTTGGCGGAGTGATTCACCGTGGACGAATTAGACCGTGGATTAGCGGCGTAGCCGTGAACCACGTTATTGTTGGTGCAGGGGCACTAGATAATCGAACCTGTGTTTTGATTATGGCAAAGACACAAAGTTAAGTTTATATTGTTATCTCACGAGCTAAATCAAGTGTGCAGAAAAGTACTAAAGCTGGAGCTGAAGGCTAGCGACACCCGGAGGAAGCCGTGGTGGTCGGGCGACACTTGAGTGAATTCGGAGGGAGCTGAAGGAATCGAGTGGAAGGCCGGAAGCGAGAGCTACTATCGAGGTAAGCTTGTGTGAGTGAGAGATTGTAAGGTCGTGTCCTCTTTACGGGGACGACCGTAGGCGACGATTCGACTAAGACTTCCTGTGGAAGGTCTAGGTCGAGATCGGACGGTTAGAAACTGTCGTATTTATCATTTTCCGAGCTAATCTCTTCCGCAGGAAGTGGCGGTAGCGATCGGCATTCGGACATTGGGCGATCGATATTATCGATTGATCGATGAGATGCATCGATCGTATCATCGACTGATGAGAGTCATCAGTCGACTGATGGCGACGATTCAGCTTTTGCGCTAGGTCAAAACGGATAACGTTTGACGCGGCCACTTCGTGATAAAATTTGGAAAAATCCATGATCCATTCCAAAGAAATAGGAGACAAATTCAGAGGCTAAAGTCTATAAAAGGAGGGGAGGATTCATCTCTAAATCACATCAATTATTCATCAAGTGCTCCTACAACGCCAACGCTTCAACACCGTCATAACGCCGACGCGACGCCAAGTTTTGATCTTCTTCGTCGGCAGCAGATTCAAGTAATATTTTTGATATTATATTCTGTATTTTTATCTTCATAACGAGGTGAGGTAGGCTTGTTGCCTCATCCTCGTATATTCGGTTTTTGTAATCGTTGTCTCCTACCTCCAACGAGGAGGAGACGTTTTAGTGCTTTGCCCTCCGTACGCGGTCTAGGACCGATAGGGCCTTGGAGTAGCAACCGCTGGGTTGTGAACCAAGTAAAATAAACGTGTTCATTTATTTTCCGCTGTGCTTACTTTGCGTATCGAACGAACGAAAAAGAAAAGTTTTATGATCGCTATTCACCCCCCCCCCTCTAGCGACGCTTCTCGATCCAACAATTATATCTCGGTGTTTGTATTGCTTGTTTATATTTTGCTTGTCTTTACTTATAGTTGTATATTCCGCTTGCGCTAACGTTTTGTAGACGAGCAATTTACGACGTCCAACGTACGAGGGCTATTCACCCCCCTCTAGCCGGCCATATCGATCCCCTACAAAGTTTATTAACTTGGAGGATGCTCAGAATTCTCGGCAAACTTCTCAGGATTTCAGAGTAATAGAGAGACCTGAGAGGAGGATTGAATGGGTGAGGCTTGTTCAACCTTCGGAGGATCGATCTTTATGCGCTCCGCCATTGAAGTTTTCTAAGGAAAGAGCCATGAATATTTGTATAGAGCAGCGGTTGTTGAGGAGACCTTTTGAAGCTGATAGAGGGCCTAGGAGATTATCAGCTCCTACTTTTTGCACTTTTCATCAAGAATATGGGCATAATACTCAAAATTGTCAGCAGTTAGATTTTGAGTTGCAAAGAATTATGGGAGCTCATCTTGATTATAAATCCGGCTCCTTATTAGCGGGGGTTTGGAAGAAGAAACTACAATAGAGAAAATACGGGGATGCCTCTTATAAATCGTCATGTACAGACTGCTCAGATAAGGTAATTAACCCCTGATCAGGTAGCACCTGCCAATCGGCCCCCTATTAGAGGCTCCATTAACATGATATCTGGTGGTTCCACTAACGGAGATTCTAATAGAGCACGAAAGAGACACAGTAGAGAAGAATGCGTAACTGTTGCTGCTCTACCCAAAGCTAGAGGACCCATGATAGGGTTTGATTCTAATGACTTAGAGGGAGTAATGACCCCTCATACAGATGCCTTGGTCATTCAAGCTCTTATTGCCAATTTTGATGTAGGAAGAGTTTTTGTTGATTCGGGCAGTTAAGTGGATATCTTGTACTGGTCAGCCTTAGAGCAAATGGGAGTTAACATTATTGATTTGCAGCTGGTCGAAACTTCTTTATTTGAATTTTCTAGGCATGAGGTGCAACCAATGGGTCAAATCAAGTTACCTTTATCTTTAGGAGAAGAGCCAAGAAGGAAAATGGTGCTTATTAATTTTATAGTAGTTAACATGCCTTCTTCTTATAATGCTATCCTAGGTAGACCAGTCCTAAGTAGTCTACAAGCAGCTTCTCCTTATCATAAAAAAAATAGGTTCCCTGTTGGAAGTGAAGTAGGAGAAGTTAAGGGTGATCAACAGATTTCACAGAGGTGTTATGTGGACGCTATCCGAACAGGGCAAAAAGAAAAATTTGTTGACAAATCTTTGTATAAATCTAAGTATGGAGATGTAATGTGTATCATTTAGAAGGGGGCTGTGGAAGAGATAGGAGAGCCTGATAAGGAGGCAATAGTGTTAGATGATAAGTGTGCTGAACATACTACATTTATAGCCTGGGACCTTCCTTTGCAACTTAAAGCAGATTTAATATAATGCCTTATCAAGAATGTTGATATTTTTGCATGGTCTCCACAAGATTTATCGGGAATTGAACCCACTGTCATGGAGCATAAATTGTATATCTTACCTGCTGTAGCTCCTGTGGAATAGAAACGTCGACACTTTGGAGCTGGGAAGGATGCTATTATTAAAGAAGAAGTATATAAATTGTTGAAAGCTGACATATCAAAGAAATACAGTATCCAACTTGATTATCTAATGTGGTGTTGGTACCTAAGCCATCGGGAAAATGGAGAATATGTGTGGACTTCAGAGATCATAACAAAGCTTGTCCTAAGGATTGCTATCCTTTGCCCCGAATTGATCAGTTGGTAGATTCCACTGTTGGGCATCGATTTATATCAATGATGGACTCTTATCAGGGGTATCATCAGATACCGTTGGCTTTAGAAGATCAGAATAAAGTCAGTTTTATTACTACAGAGGGGACTTTCTATTATGTGGTTATGCCTTTTGGATTGAAAAATGTCGGGGCTACTTATCAGAGGTTAATGGATAAAATTTTCGAAAAATAGTTAGGGAGGAATGTAAAGGTATATGTAGATGATATTTTGGTTAAAACTTTACATCCCAAGTAGTTAATATCTGACTTGGAGGAAACTTTCGACACTTTTCATAAATATAAGATGAAATTAAATCCAGAGAAGTGCATATTTAGGGTTACTCAGGGTCATTTCTTGGGATATATGGTTACCGAACAAGGAATAAAAGCTAATCCTATTAAGATCGAGGCTATTCAACAAATGCAACCTCCAAAAAATCTAAAGGAAGTACAAAGGTTGTTGGGCAGGATTACTGCTTTATCTAGATTCATATCCCGATCAACAGAAAGAAGTCTTCCTTTCTTCAAGATATTAAGGAAAGCTACACGATTCCAATGGGATGAACACTGTGATAAAGCTTTTCAATCTCTGAAAGAATACTTGGTGGAGCCACCTTTTTTAGCTAAACCTCGGCCTGGAGAAATGTTATGAGTATATCTAGCTCTTTCTGAGGTTTCCGTAAGCTCGGTATTGGTTAGGGAAGACAAGGGTCAACAACATCCAATCTATTATATCAGTTATCTGTTAAAGGGACCTGAAATTCATTATACTAATCTACAAAAGTTAACTTGGGGTTTGATTTTAACTGCTCGGAGACTACGACCCTATTTTCTATCGCATCCCTTGGTAGTACTCACTGATACTCCTCTGAGTAGAATACTTACTCATCTGGAAGCTACAGGAAATCTTATTAGATGGGCTATTGAACTTAGTGAATATGACATCACTTATCATCCTCGTATCTCTATTAAAGCGTAAGCCTTAGCTGATTTCTTAGTGGAGACTGTGCACAAGGAGGAGTCTGAGCCTTGGATTATATATGCAGATGGGTCTTCTAAGAAAGAGGGATGTGGAGTAGGGATAATTTTGATTTCACCACAGGGAGAAGTGGTTAAGTTGGCAGTTAGGTTGCATTTTAGGGCTTCTAATAATGAGGCAGAATATGAGGCTTTATTTATAACTTTGCAGACTGCTAAAAATGTAGGAGTCGAGCAGGTAATTGTGTATATGGATTCTCAATTAGTGGTGCAACAAACTGGGGGTGGGTTCGAAGTTAAAGATAATAAGTGTTGAAGTTACTATGAAATGATAGAAAAGGCTAAAGAAGATTTTTCAAAGGTATTAATAAAGAAAATAACTAGGGCAGAAAATCAGAAGGCTGATGAATTGACTCAATTGGCTATCTCATTGGGGAATTGGAACACTCATAAAATAATTGCGAAGGTTGAGTTTGTTGATGCAGTGAGCATCACTCCTTGGTTTTGATGTATAAACCATAGTTAAAGTTAGGAATTACATGTGTTCTAATATCAGTGTTAAGTGTGCAGACTTAACAGGAAGTCCTAGTAGGTTGTGTTGATCGGATACTAGGAAAATGACTTGACAGACCAGGAGGACCGTGTTGGTGCAATCGGCCCAGTAGTACCTTGATGGTATTTTGATGATAGACAAAACTCATGACATAGGATTGTCATGGGAAAGTCCAACATGGGTTGGCATGGAAAATCCAAGCATGGAGCTTGGTGTGGAAGTCCAAAGCATTGCGAAGCCGTGCGCTTGGTGCTTGGCATGGGAAATCCAAAGCATTGCGAAGCCGTGCGCTTGGTGCTTGGTGAGAAATGCATTGCGAAGCCGTGCGCTTGGTGCATATGGGAAGTCTTAAGGACTTGGTAAGTTCACTAGGCTCGGGGTCTTTGAGTCGGTGAAGGATGGCATTGCGAAGCCGTGCGCTTGGTGCATCCGAGGGACCGCCGGACGGGGAGCGAATGGAGTGAGCCCAAAGGGAAGCATACTTCTAGGGCATGAGACGCGAAGGATGGCGTTGCATCCGAGGGACGTAGGCCGAGGGAAGAGAGCTTCGGTGGGGAACTCCATGAGTGATGTGGACTTAGCCAAGTGGCTAAGACCGAGGCCCGAGACTCAAACAACTTGGTGTTTGAGGTTTTTCGACGGCAATGACCGCATAGGTGCTTCGACCGTCCAAGCCGACTAGGGTTCGATCGGGTGTAAGGCTGCGCTTTAGGCGCTAAGGGCGATCGCTATGGATCGGGCAATGATCGATAGCCGAGTCGCAATGACCGCTGTGGGATGGCAATGATCGATGGAAGTGTCGAGAGCATAGATCGCTTCCGAGCCGATCGGGCCCGATTATTAGGTCACTCCGACCGCCACCGGGCAATGATCGGGTAGGAGATCCGCTGAACTTGTCCGACGTGGATCCGCCGCTTGTGAGACAACGGACAGGGGCGCGATCGGGGCCTTTTGGCAGTCGACTGATGGGCGCGAAAACAGCTTGATGCAGGCTATAAATGGAGCTCGAGTTGGAGGATTTCGCCAAGACTTTAAGGAAGCAATTGAAGGGGATTTGCTGTTGCATTCCAGTCCTTCAAGAGCCATCCAAAGCAAGCAACAAGAAAAGGGTCAAAGCAAAGATTTGTAAAGCGTTCTTTACTTGTATTTCTTGTGTCTTTGTATTTCTTGTATATTATTGTTGTAATAGCTTGTGAGAGGTTTCTCCACCTCCGACGTATAGTCGAGAAGGAGTTTAGTTAGTGTCGTGCGCATAACTAGAGCTCGAGGAGCTCGCCCGTGGAGTAGGAACCATTCGGTTCCGAACCACGTATATCGTGTGTATTTGCATGTGATTGTATTTGTTGTTAGTATTCATATTTGCATTAGTATTCCGCTGCGCTAACAACAATCGTAGACAAGCACGCGACGAGAACGATCGATTTACGACGTCCAACGTACGAGGGCTATTCACCCCCCTCTAGCCGGTCATATCGATCCCCTACAAGTGGTATCAGAGCCAGGTTGCTCTTCAAGGACTAACCGCCACGAAAGCACCACAAGATGGCCGGCTTCATCCATCCACCGAAATTCGATGGAGATTTTTCTTGGTGGAGGAAACGGATGGAGGTATATCTCGAAACCAATTTTGATTATATGATTATTGTAGAAAATGGTTTTGAGATGCCTAGGGATAAAAACAACAAGAAAATTGAGAAGTCAAGGTGGACCCAAGACCAAATTAAGGACTTCAAGACAAATCTTGAGGTAATAAAATTACTTAGTGATTTATTACCTAACACTATTTGGTCTAGATTGGGTGACTATAGGGATGCGAAGGAATTATGGAAGAAAATAATGAAATTCCAAGAAAATTCCCAATCGGCACAAGTAGAGGAGAATGCCGAAGAAGAAGCACCCACAACATTTGAAGATGTTGATGATTTGGTGGAGACCTCCACCTCTAGCATTGAGGGGGAGGAAAGGCAATCTTCCATCCCGGAGCAAGAACAAGAAGCATCTACATCCGGGAGAAGTGAAGATCATGAAGAGGCCTCCACCACCTCCCTAGGTAACTCAAGCATTATTGTTTTAAATAAAAATCACATAATATGCTTTGAGTGTAGGGAGAAAGGGCATTATAAGAGCAAATGCCCTAAATTGGCTAAGGAAAAGGCATCAAGACCAAAAGTCAACCCAACGTCAAAGGATGTCGGTGTTCCCAAAATCAAGAGCAAAGAGCACATTGTGTGCTTCAAATGCAATCAAAAGGGACACTACCGAAGCCAATGCCCTAGGGGGAGGAAGAAAGGGCAAGAAAGTGCAACTCATATAGGGGGAGCTCCTAAAGCTAACCCTAAGGTACATTTAGTTAATGCACTTTTAATTCCTAGAGTTAAAAAGCATGCTAAGAATTATTTTAGCTCTCTTGCTATTATCAATGAAAAGCATGCTAAGAGAAACAATAAGGTGTATTGTCTAGGTGCCAAGCATGTTCATATGACTAAAGACAAACCTAGGACTCATAATTTTAGAAATGTCTGGCCTAGGGAGTCAATTAGAAGAGTAGAAGAAAATTTGGGTATCAATCCCAAGAAGTCTAGGCACATGCCTAAGAAGAAGAGGTTTTCCCAAAGACCTAATGAAAATTCAAAAATGGGAAAATTAGAGCTAGAGAACCAAGCCTTGAGGTCAAGGCTAGAAAAATTGGAGAAGACCCTAGCAATAATATCAAACTCGGTTAAGGGGTCTAATGCACAAAAGTCAAGACCTAGGAAACAAGAAACATCTAAGGGCAAGAAGGGTTTGGGTCACAAACCTATGTCCTACCACAATGTTCCATTTAATTATGGAACCACATCTAGGTCTAGGAAAACCAAGGCTAATAGGGAAGCCATCCCTAAGTCTAGCCATGGTATGTGTTTAGTGACTAAGAACTTAAGAAAAATCAAGAAAGCCACTAAGAAGGTCAATGAAGGAGTCACCTCTAGAGTTGACATAGGAAACACCCAAAAGACTATGGCTTCAAAGCCTAAAAGGGTCATTAGGAAGGTATCTAGGGAAGTTATCCCTAGAGAATACCTTGTTAACCCAAGGAGCTCCAATAGATATTGGGTTCCTAAAAACGTGATCGATTCACGCTAAATGGGTTAAGGCGTGTCAACCCTAAGTGGATGGGTAGTTAACCTAACCATAGTAGAGTTGACACATTAGGGTGTGCCAATGTGCTTGAGAAGTTAAAAATGATTTAAATTGGCACATTTAGGTCTTAGAGGTATTGGTGTGCCATTTTGGGTTTTTGGCACATTAGGGAAATGAATGGCATTAAGGCAAAATGAATTTAATTCCTAGAAATGGCAACTTAATTTTTAACACTTAGGTATTCTATACCTTAGTATATTTTACTTGCCATGCTTTATTTGCCTTGCCATGTCATGACATCATTTTCATTTTCATCTATAAAAAAATATCATGATCATGTTTAGATTTATGTTTAGATGTCATGTATGCTTAAGTTTTCATTCACATGCCATGACATCATGATATTGGCATATGTTTTTATCTATATCATATCTATGCCATAATCACATCATGCATGAATTAAAATGGAGTTAAGGACTATGGCATGATTTGATGGGAATCAAAGAATATTGCCTTAGAAATATGCATGAGAACATAAACAAAACAAAAACCCACATCTCACAAAAATTTGACTTGTATGTGTTTTTGCACATCTAGATATTGGTGAGATGTTTAGGAAAAAGAAAATAAAGGTTTGAAAAACATTTTGAAAACATTTTGAAAAACCTTGGTGAAGTCTATCTTTTGATAGCTATCACCATTGAATGGGATGATACAAAGAGGGCTCTTTATTGAAGTTTTTCTAAACTTTTGAACTTTGTATCAATCTCCTAATTTAATGGGTAAAATAATTTCCCAATATTTTTCACCCATAGTGTTTAGGATAAGTATTATACGTATGCATTTTCAAGATTTTTAAAATTACGTATATTTACTTATGGATTTCGGAAATCCATTTCTGAAATGTCAAAATCAGAATGATTATCACGACCGCCATGGACCGGCAATGGATCGAGGTGGTAGCCGATCGATTTACGATTTCCGACGCCAAGCTGATTTCGGGTAAATCTTGTTGGTTAGGCCCATGTTCAGCTAGGTTAAGGTCCCCTAACCACTCCTAACCCTAGGATATGCTTGGGAGAGCATTAGAGAGGGTGGAAATCCATTGGATATGGATTAGGAGTTGGGTTGAGGGTGAGTATCAATTTTAAGGTGGAAAAGAGTTCATTGTTGAACTTTGCCTTAATTTTGAATTGGTTAATGTTCCTATTGGCTTAGGGGCTCTCCAAGGACATTGTTGGTGCAATGGTCAAGGGGGAGCAAGCCTCTAGGGGGAGGTATCCATCATGGGAAGATGGATGTGTATTTCCTCATGGGAGGAAAATTGGGTTGCCTCTCTTTAAGTGATATGGGATCACTAGAAAGATTGTAGGCATGTGTTCCTCCAAGGGAGAGATTGTAGGCATTGGGATATGGGACATTCATACCCTTGGGGAGGACCTTTTTGATGTAATGTCAAAAAGGGGGAGAAGTTACCAAGTTACCAATTAGGGTTCGTTGGAATTCTCTTTGGGATATGAGAATTGTCAATATGGGAGAATTGGTAGACTTGAGATGGTAGTTTTGTCAATCATCAAAAAGGGGGAGATTGTTGGTGCAATCGGCCCAGCAGTACCTTGATGGTATTTTGATGATAGACAAAACTCATGACATAGGATTGTCATGGGAAAGTCCAACATGGGTTGGCATGGAAAATCCAAGCATGGAGCTTGGTGTGGAAGTCCAAAGCATTGCGAAGCCGTGCGCTTGGTGCTTGGCATGGGAAATCCAAAGCATTGGCCGCGGCGCTTGGTGCTAGTGAGAAATGCATTGCGGCCGCGGCGCTTGGTGCATATGGGAAGTCTTAAGGACTTGGTAAGTTCACTAGGCTCAGGGTCTTTGAGTCGGTGAAGGATGGCATTGCGAAGCCGTGCGCTTGGTGCATCCGAGGGACCGCCGGACGGGGAGCGAATGGAGTGAGCCCAAAGGGAAGCATACTTCTAGGGCATGAGACGCGAAGGATGGCGTTGCATCCGAGGGACGTAGGCCGAGGGAAGAGAGCTTCGGTGGGGAACTCCATGAGTGATGTGGACTTAGCCAAGTGGCTAAGACTGAGTGTCGGAGACTCAAACAACTTGGTGTTTGAGGTTTTTCCCGACGGCAGTCGACTGGCATAGGTGCCGGTTCGACTGGTCCAAGTCGACTAGGGTTCGACTGGTGTAAGGCTGCGTTTTGGTGCTTGGCGGCGATCGCCATAGCGATCGGCAATGTCGGTCGACCGGCAATGATCGGGGATGGCAATGATCGATGGAAGCTCGTAGCCGATCGGCGGGCACTAGGTAACATTAATCCGACCGCCACTGGCAATGATCGTAGGAGATCCGTTGGAACTTGTCCGACGTGGATCCGCCGTTGTGAGACAACGGACAGGGCAAATGATCGGGGCCTTTGCGATCGTGATGGGCGCGAAAACAATGATGATGCTATAAATGGAGCTCGAGTTGGAGGATTTCGCCAAGACTTTAAGGAAGCAATTGAAGGGGATTTGCTGTTGCATTCCAGTCCTTCAAGAGCCATCCAAAGCAAGCAACAAGAAAAGGGTCAAAGCAAAGATTTGTAAAGCGTTCTTTACTTGTATTTCTTGTGTCTTTGTATTTCTTGTATATTATTGTTGTAATAGCTTGTGAGAGGTTTCTCCACCTCCGACGTATAGTCGAGAAGGAGTTTAGTTAGTGTTGTGTGCATAACTAGAGCTCGAGGAGCTCGCCCGTGGAGTAGGAACCATTCGGTTCCGAACCACGTATATCGTGTGTATTTGCATGTGATTGTATTTGTTGTTAGTATTCATATTTGCATTAGTATTCCGCTGCGCTAACAACAATCGTAGACAAGCACGCGACGAGAACGATCGATTTACGACGTCCAACGTACGAGGGCTATTCACCCCCCTCTAGCCGGTCATATCGATCCCCTACAGACCGGACACCAGGCATAAAGTCCATATGGGTTGTGTGGACTAGACATTTGGCATGAAGACCTATTAGGTCAGGAGACCGGACAATCAGCAAAAAGTCCAACAGGGTCAGAAAGATCGGATAACTAGTGGAAGTCCTGGTGGGTCAGATTGGATGTCAAGAGTGGTAAGTCTGACAGGTAGCCGGCAAGTAAGCCTCGAGTGAAGAGGTGAGGCCAAGTCCTCTATAGGGGGACAAAGCTAGGCGTCGATCTAACTAAAAATCCGCATGAGACTTAGTAGTCAAGATCGAGCATTATTACTACTGCTATCATATTTGATTTTATCTATTTGTTCTAATCTCGATTTGCAGGGATCAGTCGACTGAATGGATTTTAGTCGACTGAAGACCAGTCGACTGAGTTTGGTTCAGTCGACTAGATACACGCTTGGCAGGATTAGCTGGTGATCGATCAAAGATCTGGCACCGTAGTTGGAAAGTGTTTCAGTCGACTGGGGAGTTTCAGTCGACTGAAGTGGCAAACTTCCCGATGCGGAGCCGGATGACGTGGAGTCGACTAGGGCATTTTCAGTCGACTGGAAGACCAGAAGTTCCATATCGATGGGCTGATATGGAGTCGACTGGAGGTCATTCCAATCGACTAGAAAAGGTTTATAAAATAAGTGCTCGACCATATCCGAGATATATACAACTACTACGTCGAAGGCCCCCTATTATCCGAGGTCATTCTCGTTCATAAGAGCTCTCATTCCTCATCAAGGCGATTTTTCGACACTGTGTGCCTACTTCAAAGATCCTACTAATGTCGGTATAATTAGCTTGTAAATTTCTTTATTTATTTTTCACTGGTGTACTTAACTTCAAGAGGGGGTAGTGTGTTACTCATCTCTTATTTTTGTAAAAAGCGAAACCCTCCGAAGTCAAGAGTTCTCAAGTCGAAGGGTATATAGTGATTGTCCATCGAGGTAGCTCTCGGAAGAGCTACGGGCCTTGGAGTAGCAACCCAGTTAGGGTTGTGAACCAAGTAAAAGAAAACTATCTCTATTTTATTTCCATTGCATATTCTCTAACAATTTCAAATATAAAAATTAGCTTTAAAATCTAAAGAAAATTATATACTCCAAGATTCACCCCCTCTCTCGAAATTTCTCGATCATACAATTGATATCAGAGCGGGGGAGCTCCGAATTTGGTGCAACGACCATCGAGAGCATTAGGATAATTTTTTTATTTTTCTAGCATTAGATTAATTTTTAATATTTATTCTAGCATTAGATTAATTTTTAATATTTGTTCTAGCATTAGATTAATTTTTAATATTTGTTCTAGCATTAGAATAATTAAATTAATTTTCTGTATTTTAGATTAATTAAATTAATTTTCTCCATTTTAAATTAGTTAAATTAATTTTCTTCATTTTAGATTAGTTAAATTAATTTTCTGCATTTTAGATTAGTTAAATTAATTTTCTACATTCTAGATTAGTTAAATTAATTTTCTGTATTTTAGATTAATTAAAATAATTTTCTGCATTTTAGATTAATTAAATTAATTTTCTATATTTTAGAATACTTAAATTAATTTTCTGTATTTTAAAATAGCTAAATTAATTTTCTGCATTTTAGCTTAATTAAATTAATTTTCTACATTTTAGATTAATTAAATTAATTTTCTATATTTTATAATAATTAAATTAATTTTCTGCATTTTAAAATAGTTAAATTAATTTTCTGCATTTTAGATTAATTAAATTAATTTTCTACATTTTATATTAATTAAATTAATTTTCTATATTTTAGATTAATTAAATTAATTTTCTACATTTTAAATTAATTTTCTGCATCTTAAAATAATTTAATTAATTTTCTACATTAGATTAATTTTTAATTAATTTCTCCACTTAGCTTAATTTTTATTCTAAAATAATTTTTACTTTTAACTTAGAATAAATTCTCCATTAATTTGTTTTATTTAGGAATGTCACATTTAGAAGGGTTTAGCATTGTTCGTCCTCCTCTCTTCAACGGAGAAGACTTTTCCTATTGGAAAAGGCGAATGGAGTGTTACTTGAAAATCGACCTAGAGGTTTGGTTTTCGATTAGGAAAGGGTTCGTAGCTTCGGTAGACAACTCGGGTGAGTTGTTAGAACCGGAAAAATGGATCGCAGATATTAGAAAATGAGATCAAGTCGATTACAAGGCGCTTAACACCTTGCAATGTGAACTTACCAAAGAAGAGCTAAATATAGTGGGTCTATTCGAAAACTTTAAGGAATTATGGGACAAATTAATTGAACTGTATGAAGGTACAAATGACACTAGGATAGCTAAACAAGACATATTACTAAATAAATTATTTAATTGTAAAATGAACGAAAATGAAAATGCTAGTCAACTTCATACAAGAATAAAAGACATTTTAAATGGATTACACTTAATAAGACACCAAATAGAAAATAGGAACACAATTAGGCATATACTTAAAGCATTCCCTAGGAATGCCTTATGGACATCCATTGTCGATGCCTATAAGATTTCCAGGGATCTTTCCACAATTAGGCTAAACGAATTATTTTGCGAACTTGAACTACACAAACAAGATAACTCGAGTCAAACCAAGAATGGTATTGCTTTAGTGGTAGGTTCGACCAAAAAGGAAAGGAAAGCAAAAAGTGATTCCGAAGACGAGTCGGAGTCGGAGTCAACCGGAGAAGAGGAAATCATAAACATTGTCCGGAAGATGTTCAATCGGAGAAAGAGGTTTACGAAGAAGGACGCTAAGAAGGTTGTTGATAACAAGATGAGGCCCCGATTGGAAGTGACATGCTATGAGTGCAACGGAAAGGGAAACTACAAGTCGGAGTGCGCAAACCTAAAAAAGGAAGAAAAATCAAAAAAGGAAAAGAAGAAGAAAGCACTTAAGGCAACTTGGGACGAGTCATCTTCGGAAGAGTTGGAGCCAGAAGAAATGAAGAGAAGTTTCGTGGCATTCATGGTTGAATCGAGCTCCAAAGCCGAGTCAAGTTCCGAGTACGAGTCCGATTCCGAGTCCGAGAGAAGCTATGGATCCACATCTGTTTCCGAAGGACTAGATGAGGTAACTTCTCTCTTAGAAGATAAGTTGTACAATATAATTGCATGTCTAGGTAGGAAGTTAGCTAAGTCTGAGAATCGAGTCGACTCACTACTTAAGGAAGTCCAAGTACTTAAGGAGCAAGTCAACTCGAAGACTTTGACTTGCCAAATTAAGAATAGTGACTCAACTCAAGTTGCAAAGCTTGAGGAAGAGAACTCGGTCCTAAAAAGGCAAGTAGAAGATCTAACCGGATCATTGGAAAGGTTCACTTCGGGCTCTAAGTATCTCAACAGGATGCTTGGATCTCAATGAGCCGTGTACAACAAGATGGACTCGGATACAAAGCTAAATCCTCCTATAAATCATACATATCATTACTTAGCCGAAACGCTAAGAATCAAGTCCAAGCATGGGTTCCTAAGTCTAGCTTAGTCAACCAAGTTGGACCAAATCAATTTTGGGTTCCCAAAAGTCAAGTTCACTTAGTGAACAAAACTCAACCTAGCTACCACTTAGGGAGAGCTAAAACCTTGGTTGTTTCCTTGTTTCATTAAACTTTGCATGCTTTAGTTTACTTTACTTGCTTAATTTAGAACGGACTAGATAGGAAACAAAGTAGTTTAAACTTGAACAACCTAGTACTAAGACGAAGTGAACTGATAGTAAGTTAGGGAAGCTCTTCAAAGTATATGTCTAGGAAGTGGTCGTTGCTTCAATATCCAAGAAGGCCATGTGCCTCACCATGACCTGGTGCACTAAGTTGAGTGGAACTGACTGAAGCTAACTCACTAAGTCTTTGACTAGTTAGACCAAGGCTTAGTCCAAAGTGAATCAAGTACTTGATTCCTTCATTGACTTTGTCTAGCAAGTGGTCGTTGCTCCGATATCCAAGAAGGTTATGTGCCTCGCCACGACCTGGAAGTCAATGCTGAAAAAACTTACTTGACTAGCTCAAGCTAAGTTTGAATCTAACACAAGTTTAAAAACTTTGAAATTGCTCATTAAATTTAATTAACACAAAAAAAATCCTCATCTCACAAAACATATAGGAGTAACGTGTATTGAAAACCTAGCTTGGGTGAAATGATTTAGAATTTAATCAAGCTTAATTAGTTTAATACAATTCACCTAACTTAACAATTTACTTAATAACTTTACTTAAACTTAAACTAAACTAAACTTAACTTATACTAAACAAACTTACTATAACTAAACTTAACCTAACAAACTTACAACACAAATCAATTCAAGATAATTCATCTTATTCAAGGTGTGAATTATCTTAAAAAGGTTTTAATTCATGTAGGACTCCAGAATGGACCAATGGATTTTGGATAGTGGCTGCTCCAGATATATGACTGGATATAGTCAAAAGTTCTCAGAATTAAGCTACAAGAATCTAGGTACAGTCGCCTTTGGAAACAACGACAAACTTAAGGTAATTGGATCGGGTAACATTGAACTAGAGTCGAATTTTGTTATACAAAAAGTTTTGCTTGTAGAGAAATTCAAATTTAACTTGCTTAGTATAAGTTAGTTATGTGATGCTGGTTATGAAGAGAAATTTTTATCGAATGAATGTTTGATTAACAATATTGAAAACCAAAAAATATTACTTAAGGGAGTTAGGAATAAAAATATATATTCAATGAATTTAGAAAGATCCTCAATTAAGTATCATGTGACACAGCAAGAGGAAAGTTGGTTGTGGCATAGGCGACTTGCTCACACCAACTTTAGGAATATAACGAAGTTAAGTGAAACTAACTTAGTTAGAGGTTTGCCTAAACTTAAAATTATTGAAAACAAAGTTTTTAATGCTTGCCAACAAGGAAAACAAACCAAGTCCCAACATAAATTAACTAATCAAGGTCTAACAAGTTCAATACTCGAGTTAATTCACTTAGACTTGTTCGATTCACATGGGGTAAAATCACTAAGTGGAAATTTATATTGTTTAGTGATAATAGATTATTACTCTAGGTTTACATGGGTAAAATTCATAAAACAAAAAGATGAAACATTTGAAGTATTTAAAAACTTTAGTAAACAAATAGAAAATGAAAAAGACCTTAAGATAAAAAAGAATACGAAGTGATAATGGAGGAGAATTTAAAAATGGAAAATTTACAATAATGTGTCTAAAAAATGGATATCACCATGAATATTCATGCCCTAGAATACCTCAACAAAATGGAATAGTAGAAAGAAAAAATAGAACCCTACAAGAAGCAGCTAGGTCAATGTTAAATGAATATAACTTACCTAGTTGTGTATGAGTCAAAGCTATAAATAATGCATGTTATGTGCAAAATAGAGTAATAATTAATAAATTACATAATAAAACATCTTATAAAATTTTTAATAATAAAATACCTTCAATAAAATATCTAAAGGTATTTGGATGCAAAGTATTTATTTTAAATACGAAAGAACATGTCGGAAAATTCTCTTCAAAAACCGATGAAGGGATATTTCTAGGGTATTTGACCACTACTAGAGCCTATAGGATTTATAATAAGAAAACCCTAAAAATCGAAGAAACAACTAATGTACAATTTTATGAGGAAGAAATTACTAATAATCAACTAAACACATTAAAAGATAATGAAAATGATTTAAATGAAATAACACATGATGAAGAAGAACAAATCCAAAGTGAAGAAAACTTAAAGACATCTAGAATTAATCCTAACCATCCACTTGAACAAGTATTAGGAAATCTAACTTTAGGAGTTCAAACTAGATCGGCTCTAAGAAACTTAAGTCAAATCGCATTAATATCAAAAATAGAACTAAAGTCAATAGATGAGGCTTTACCGAACACTGATTGGATAATAACCATACAAGAAGAACTTGCACAATTCGATAGAAATGAAGTGTGGGACTTAGTGTTAGGGCAATCAACCCATGATGTGGTTTTGTTGTGTGTGGCAAAGGGTTTAAGTTAGGTTGTTATGGTTTTGATATGTGCGTTGTAGTCTTGCAGGACTTGGTAATTCGCATATGGAGCATTGGCAAGTTTCACCTCTCATGACTCGGTCTTTGAGTCGGTGAAAGATGCATTGCAGAAGTCGTGCGTTTGGTGCATCCAAGGGACCACCAGATGAGGAGCATTGGAGTGAAGCCAGAGAAAGTAGACTTCAGGGTGAGACACGAAGGATGGCGTTACGAAGTCGTGTGCTTGGCGCATCCGAGGGACGTGGCCAGATGAAGACAACTTCAAAGTCAAGGGACTCCAAGGGAATGAGAGTGAGCGATTGTAACCCGGGACGGGGTAGCACTTAGGGGAAACTTGGTCGATTGGCCAAGTGTCGGATGGGATTTCCCAACATCAGTCGATTGCCATGTCATGGTAGTCGACTGCTCCAAGTCGACTGTTGACTCGACTGGTGTTCGAGTTTGGTATGTGTCCCATCAGTTGACTGCTAAGGATTGGCAGTCGACTGACGAAACCATCAGTCGACTGGTTGCAAGGGTTTCGGGCACAAAATGTTGATCAATCGAGTGCTCGCTTCCGGCACTCGACTGTTGGCTCTATCAGTTGACTGATGGGAAGATCAGTCGACTGATGTGGGAGCCGTTGGATGAAATCCAACATGGAAGAAGCCGTTATAGGGCAACGGCTACAAGACCAGTCGACTGATCGGGGCATCAGTTGACTACCAGGTGCCCAACGGGAAAAAATGAGCTCTTCCCTATAAGAAGGGGTCATTGGACACTTGGGGAGGTTAATGCTTAACTCCTAAACATCCTCACAAATGCCCAAACATTTTCAATCCTCTTCCTTGAGCTTATTTCAATCATATTGTAAGAGGAGTGATTTTTGTATAAGAAAGGTTACCTCCACCCAGCTTGGTGCAAAGGAGAGAATAGTGGAAAGCTTTAGGCGTGATTCACCTTGGAACGAATCGGGTCGTGGATTAGCGGCAAGGGTCGTGAACCACGTTATGATTTGCTGTTAGCGTTTGCATCTATTCTTTCTTTACTTTGTCTTAATTGTTTGTTTAGTTTTGTTTCCGTTTTGTTTCCATTGTGCTAATCATATTTGTAGACAAGTAATCAACGAACGACCATCATCGTCTACCAAGAGGGCTATTCACCCCATTCTAGCCGGCCACCGACGTTCCAACAAGTGGTATCAGAGCCAAGTCGCTTGTCATCGGACTCACCGTCGCAACAAGCACAACAACAATGATGGCCG
Organism: Wurfbainia villosa; assembly: GCA_025175895.1. Taxonomy (NCBI): domain Eukaryota; kingdom Viridiplantae; phylum Streptophyta; class Magnoliopsida; order Zingiberales; family Zingiberaceae; genus Wurfbainia; species Wurfbainia villosa. The sequence continues at coordinate 8,753,263 of CM046005.1, forward strand.
ACTCTAACATCCATCTGCCAAAGTTTGAAGGCGAATTCTCTTGGTGAAAGAAGAGAATTGAGGTATTCTTCGAGACCGACTTTGACATTATGCTTACTATGGAAAACGGTTTCGAAGTTCCTAGGGAAGAAGAGGGGGAGCCACTAGAGAAATCAAGATGGACCAAGAAGCAAAGGGAGGAGCACTTGGCAAATTCAAACGCCAAGCATCATTTATTCAATGTGCTTCTGCAATAAGAGATCAACCGGATTGAGGAGTGCTCAAGTGCCAAGGAGATGTGGGAAAGATTGGTAGAGCTTCATGAAGGCACTTCCGAGGCGAAGCTTGCAAGAAGAGATGTCCTACGCTCCCAACTCAATAACATCAAACTCGATAAAGGGGAGAAGGTAACATCCTTACATTCTCGCTTTAAGGAGATTCTTAATGGTCTAACAAGTGTAGGGGAGAAGCTCTCCAACCGAGATATGGTAATGAAGGCTATAGATGCCTTTCCCCGGTCCTCAAAGTGGAGCTCCATGGTGGAATCCTTCTACATTTCGAAGAATCTAGAAGTGAGCACTCTAGAAGAATTCTTCTCGACCATGGAGCTACATGAAACAAGGCTTGAGGGAATAAGAGAAGAACCAAGCATCAAGCCATCAAGGGGAGTGGCACTAGTAGCAAGCAAGGGGAAGAAGAAGAAGGAGGTGCCACCTTCTTCATCTGATGAAGACTCCTCCTCCTCCTCCATGGATAGCATGGAAGAAGCATACATGGTAAGGAAGGTAAGACGTGCTTTGAAGAATTTTAAATTTAACAAATATAATGATAGGAGAAGAAGACCAAGGAGGAAGATTATATGTTACAATTGTCAAGGAGAGGGGCATATAAGAGATGATTGTCCCCTCTTGAACAAGAGCAAAGAAGAAAGGAGGAGAAAAGAAGAAGGAAGAAGAGAAGAAAGCCAAGGAGAAAGGGAAGGCAAAGACACACAAGGCCACATGGGATGATCCTTCATCCTCATCCAAAGAAGAAGAGGTCTTCACAAATCTTGCTCTTGTGGGGATAGATGATTTGGACTCCACCTCCTCCGAGGAAGAAGAAAGAAGAACTAGTGAGGAGGAGAGCTCAAGTGAAGGGGGAACATCCACATCTTCATCCTCATCATCGGAAGGGGATTTGGTAAGTGAGGTAACAAATCTCCCTCCCAAGAAAATTATGTCTATGATTTCTAGCTTAACTAAGGAATTATTTAGGGCTAAAAAGGAAAACAAAAGCATGAAAAATGAAATTAAGGCCTTACAAGAAAAGCTAGAAAAATCATATTTAAATGTGAATGATAATGCTTCTTCTAGTATCGATAATGCATGCTCACATGATAATTACATGTCTTTTGATGTGAATTATGCATGCATTGAGGAGAATAGGGTCTTAAGGGAAAAGGTAGATCATTTAACTAAGGCCCTAGAGAAATTCACCATAGGCTCCAATACATTGAACATGATCATTGGGAGCCAAAGGGCAAGCTTCAATAGGAAAGGCCTAGGTTACAAGGGGAATAAAAATGAAAAGGCCTATCAATGCCTAATTGCTAGGGGTCAAGCTAAAAATAAAAAAAATAGCTAGAAAATGGATCCCTAAGGAATTTTTGGTGAACCCTATAGGAAAGAATTTGTATTGGATTCCCAAATCCATTCTTAAGGGTTAGGAAAACCCTAGGTTAGTCAACCATGAGGATTTTATTTATATCATATCATATGGTTGACTTAGGATGGTGTGGGTTATGAATTTTTAACATAGTGTTGGGTGATGATAATGCATAACCCATAAATTGAATGTTTAAATCATGATTCATGCTCAATTTTATAATTTATAATCATGATATGCAATGATTGATGATTTATGGCCATGATTGATAATTCTTGATGCATGTTCATGATTGGGTTTTTAGGATGATACTTAACCATGGGTAGAAATGCATGAAATTTTGGTTAAGTACAAATACCTTTAGGAACATCTCACAACCTACTATAAGGCTAACTTGATTGAGAACTTAGCAATGGGTGAGATGATAGGATGATACAAATGGTTCACTAATGCCTATGGCATTTAGATGGGTCATTAAGTGTATCAATAGAGCAATAATAGACCAATCATAGGGAAAGCATATGTTTAATTCATAGACATATTGCCCAAAGATCATGGTTGGATATTTCAAATGATTTTAAAATCATTCTATGTTTCATAAACAGTGAGTTCATGTTTTGAAAAGCTTCAAGGCAAAACTAGGCTTCAAAGATGATACAAACTTTAGACTTTTTGCAACTTTTGAGTTTTTACCTAATTTTTTAAAATAAAATGAATTTTCATGAAAAATTATTTTTCACTGATAGAGGAACTCACAAGAAATATGTACTCAAAATTTCATGATTTTTTGAATTTCCTAGAATTTTTAATGCATTTCTGAAATTGGAGTTCGAAAATCAGAAAACCTGAAATTTGTGCGGTCAATGATCGATCCTCTGATTCAATGATCGATGTAATGCACAAGCACAATAACCTATTTTATCAAGTTTTGAGTGGTTTTTGGGTATTTTTCTTCCTTAGAGTTGATGCTATGCGTGTATAACATTTAGATAATATTTTTAATGGTGTCTAAGGGGGAGAATTGATAGGTTTAAGTTAATCATGCTAAAAGGGAAAATTTAGCATGTCTTAAGGGGGAGTTGCATGTTTAAGGGGGAGTTTGATACTCATGTTTTTATTTACATGCATTCTTGTCTTATGCTTTATGTATTTGTTTTACCTAACTTAAACGGAGTGTCACACATCAAAAAGGGGGAGATTGTTAGGGTAATCAACCCATGATGTGGTTTTGATGTGTGTGGCAAAGGGTTTAAGTTAGGTTGTTATGGTTTTTATATGTGCGTTGGAGTCTTACAGAACTTAGTAATTCGCACATGGAGCATTGGCAAGTTTCACCTCTCATGACTCAGTCTTTGAGTCGGTGAAAGATGCATTGCGGAAGCCGTGCGCTTGGTGCATCTGAGGGACCGCCGGACGAGGAGCATTGGAGTGAAGACGGAGGTAGTAGACTTCAGGGAGAGACGCGAAGGATGACGCTGCGAAGCCATGCGGTTGGCGCATCCGAGGGACATGGTCGGACGAAGACAACTTCAAAGGCAAGGGACTCCAAGGGAATGAGAGTGAGCGATTGTAACCCGGGACGGGGTAGCACTTAGGTGAAACTTGGCCGATTGGCTAAGTGTCGGATGGGATTTCCCGACATCAGTCGACTACCATGCCATGACAGTCGACTGCTCCAAGTCAACTTTTGGATCAACTATTGTTCGAGTTTGGTCTGTGTCCCATCAGTCGACTGCCAAGGATTGGCAGGCGACTGATGATGGAATCAGTCGACTGGTTGCAAGGGTTTCGGGCACAGAATGTTGATCAGTCGAGTGCTCACTTCCGACACTCGACTGTTGGCTCCATCAGTCGACTGATGGAAAGATCATTCGACTGATGTGAGAGTCGTTGTATGAAATCTAACATGAAAGAAGCCATTATAGGGCAACAACTACAGGACCAGTCGACTCATCGGGGCATCAGTCGACTGTCAGGTGCCCAACGGGAAGAATGAGCTCTTCCCTATAAGAAGGGGCCATTGAACACTTGGGGAGGTTAATGCTTAACTACTAAACATCCTCACAAGTGCCCAAACGTTTACAATCCTCTTCCTTGAGCTTATTTCAATCATATTGTAAGAGGAGTGATTTTTGTGTAAGAAAGGTTACCTCCACCTAGCTTGGTGCAAAGGAGAGATAGTGGAAAGCTTTAGGCGTGATTCACCTTGGAACGAATCGGGTCGTGGATTAGCGGCAAGGGTCGTGAACCACGTTACGACTTGGTGTTAGCGTTTGCATCTATTCTTTCTTTACTTTGTCTTAATTGTTTGTTTAGTTTTGTTTCCGTTGTGCTAATCATATTTGTAGACAAGTAATCAACGAACGACCATCATCGTCTACCAAAAGGGCTATTCACCCCCCTCTAGCCGGTCACCGACGTTCCAACACTTAGTACTTCCACCATCAAATAAATCAATAATAGACACTAAATGGGCATTTAGAAATAAATTAAATGATCAAAGAGAAATCATAAGAAATAAAGCTCAATTAGTAGCTAAGGGGTCTAGTCAAGTAGAAGGGTTAGACTATGATGAAACTTATGCACCAATAGCTAGACTTGAGTCAATTAGGATGTTGCTAGCTTATGCGGCACATAAAGGATTCAAGTTATACTAAATGGATGTCAAATCTGCTTTTTAAAATGGAGTAATTAAAGAAGAAGTGTACGTAAGTCAACCCCCTAATTTTGAAAGCTTAGAATACCCTAATAATGTATATAAATTAAAAAAGGTCTTGTATGGATAAAAACAAGCCTCTAGAGTCTGGTATGAGAGACTATCTTCATACTTAATCTCTAAAGGGCTCAGACAAGGTCAAATTGAGTCAACTCTTTTCGTAAAAATCTCGAACCAAGACATATTTATTGCTCAAATATATGTAGATGATATAGTCTTTGGATCAATAAATTCAAACTTTTTAAAAGAATTTATAAACCTAAAGGAACAATAATTCGAAATGAGTTTAGTAGGTGAGTTAAACTTCTTCTTAGGTTTACAAATAAAACAAACAAGAGACGATAACTATATATACCAAAATAAGTATGCAAGAGAATTAATTAAAAAATTTGGTATGGAAAAAAGAAAAATACATTAAAACACCCATGGCAACGAATATTATATTAAATGAAGACAAAGAAAGAAAGTCTGTTGATCTAAAGTACTATAGGAGTGCCATAGGTAGTTTACTATACTTAACTGCAAGTAAACCCGACATACTTTTTGCAGTAAGTATGTGTGCTAGATATCAAACTTGTGCTAAGGAATCACATTTAAGATACATTAAAGAAGCAATTAATGTAGGTATGTAGTACCCAAGATCTAGTAACTTTGAGTTAATAGGAAACTCTGACTCAGACTATGTTGGGTACAAACTAGATAGAAAAAGTACTAGTGGAGGGTGTCAACTCTTAGAATCATGCTTAGTAAGCTGGTTTAGTAGGAAGCAACATTGTGTTTCTCTTTCTACAACTGAAGCAGAATACATAGCATTAGGTGAATGTGTGGCACAACTATTATAGATGATGCACACACTTAAGGATTTTGAATTAGATTACAAAAAGGTCAAAACATTAGTTGATAACATAAGCTCAATAAATTTAACTAAAAATCCAATTCATTACTCACGCACTAAACACATTGATGTTAAACACATTGAATTAGATTGCACCCCTGGTTCCAGATGTAGATTCAGTGCATTGACATGAACCAACATGGGGTTTACAAGAGCAAATCAATTACTTCGATGACTAACTCTAATTCAAAGCTTGATGATAATTCTATATCACTTGAGTTAGTAAAGAGTTGGACATTTGCTTTAAGGATGATTTTTAGATGTGTATTTAAGTATAAATATAATATTTTGGAATTCATACTTGGATAAATCTTCTATCGCATATAAATCATCTTGAAAATTTTGAATATTTTAAGGTTCATTTAAATTAGTTATTTTTGAGGGGGAGCGAGAAAATTTTGAAGATATTTTGAAAAGAAAAATATTTTTTATTAAGGGGGAGTGAGAAAATTTTGAAGATATTTTGAAAAGAAAAATATTTCTTATTAAGGGGGAGTTAGAAAATTTTGAAAAGATAAATATTTTTTTATTAAAGAGGAGTTAGAAAATTTTGAAGATACAAATATTTTTTAAGGGGGAGTTAGAAAATTTTGAAAATTTTTAAATATTGAAAATTTTAAATATTAACGGGGAGTTAGAAAATTTTGAAAATTTTAAATATTGAAAAATATTAAGGGGGGGGGTTGAAAATTTTGAAAAATTTTGAGAAGTTTTTTAAAATTTTGGAATTTGAAAATATGTTTTTAAGGAGTTATAATCTTGGAATTTAGAAATATGTTTAGGGGGAGTTAAAATTTTGAAAATTAAAATGTTTTTTGAAAATATTTATAAATGAAGAGATCCTATTTTTAAATGAATAAACCCTTTTTTTTATTTACATCAGGTATCAGATATGATTTCTCTTCCCTAGTAGTCTTGATGACCAGCCTCCCCAGTCCCACAGAAGTTTCCCAATGACTGACGTGGGTAAATCAGGATGATGGGTGGTCAGAGCACGTTTGAACCCATGCTACACTAGGAAGGATGACCATGCTGGGATAGGGGGGCATCGAGCACCACCACCCGCGTAGCGCGCGCTGCCAGGGCAGAATCGACCCCTGGAAACGCAAAGGGGAGCCTCGTGAGTTACCACCACGTCGTTGCCCTGGGGGCGAAGAAAACCTTATTGAATATAGGGAGAGGATTGATTTCAAAACTTAAGAATTTTTTAGCTTAACTCTCGTGTTTAAAACACTTTAACTCTCAACTTTAAAGTTGTGGCATTTTAAACTTAATTTTGATTTTGATGTATGCCAAAGGGGGAGAGAGGAGATATAAAGTTAGAGAGAAGAGACTTATTGAAAGGGAGATGTAAAAATTTATATATGCATCTCATACACGTTTAACTTAATGCATTTCTTATATATGTCAAAATTGGAATATTGTTGTCTTATTCTCCTAACTTTAACTGATGTGTTGTCATACATCAAAAAGAGAGAGATTGATGATGCAGTGAGCATAACTCCTTGGTTTTGATGTATAAACCAAAGTTAAAGTTAGGAATTACTTGTGTTCTAATATCAGTGTTAAGTGTGCAAACTTAACAGGAAGTCCTAGTAGGTCGTGTTGACTGGATACTAGGCAAATGACTTGACAGATCAGGAGGATCGGACACCAGACATGAAGTCCATATGGGTCGTGTGGAACAGACAATTGGCATGAAGACCAATTGGGTCAGGAGATAGGACAATCAACAAAAAGTCCAGCTGGGTCAGGAAGATCGGACAGTTGGTGGAAGTCCTGGTGGGTCAGATCGGATGTCAAGAGTGTTAAGTCTGACAGGTAGCCGACAGGTAAGCCTCGAGTGAAGATGTGAGGCCAAGTCCTCTGTAGGGGGACAAAGCTAGGCGTCGATCCGACGGAAAGTCCACATGGGACTTAGTAGTCAAGATCGAGCAGTATTACTACTGCTATCATATTTGATTTTATCTATTTATGCTAATCTCAATTTGCAGGGATCAGTTGATTGAATGGATTTCAGTCGACTGAAGACCAGTCGACTGAGTTTGGTTCAGTCGACTGGATACACACTTGGCAGGATTAGCTGGTGATCGATCAAAGATCTGGCACCGTAGTTGGAAAGTGTTTCAGTCGATTGAAGTGGCAAACTTCCCGATGCAGAGCTGGGTGACATGGAGTCGACTGGGGCATTTTCAGTCGACTAGAAGACTAGAAGTTCCATATTGATGGGATGATGTGGAGTTGATTAGAGGTCATTCCAGTTGACTAAAAAAGGTTTATAAAATAAGTACTCGACCAGATCCTGTTGGGAGTATAGGGAATACAATCAAAGTCCCACATTGGTAAGACATGGAAAAGATCATGTGCTTATAAGAAAAAAAGATATCTCCATTGGTATGAGGCCTTTTGGGTAAAGCCCAAAAACAAAACCATGAGGGCTTGGGCCCAAAGTGGATAATATCATACCATTGTGGAGATATGTGGATCTTATATGCACTAACAATTGGTATCAGAGCCATGGTCCATGTCAAGCCATGAACCTCGAACGAAGGAAGTTGAGCTCCCACGTCCGGATCAAGAGAACCAGACATCAGGAAGGAAGTCTAGTTGGGTCGGGGGGACCGAACAACTGGCAGGAAGTCCTGGTGGGTTGAAGATCGGACATCAAGCAGAGAAAATCCTTCGAGGAGGGATAGGCTTGAGGGGGGGCCCAATGTGGTCCTTCGTTTGAGGGGGGGATTGTTGGGAGTATAGGGAATACAATCAAAGTCCCACATTGGTAAGACATGGAAAAGATCATGTGCTTATAAGAAAAAAAGATATCTCCATTGGTATGAGGCCTTTTGGGTAAAGCCCAAAAACAAAACCATGAGGGCTTGGGCCCAAAGTGGATAATATCATACCATTGTGGAGATATGTGGATCTTATATGCACTAACAGATCCGAGATATATACAACTACTAGGTCGAAGTGTTGTCGCTATTCATTCTCGTCCATAAGAACTCTCATTCCTCATCAAGGCGATTTTTTGACACTCTGTGCCTACTTCAAAGATCCTACTAGTGTCGGTATAATTAGCTTGTAAATTTCTTTATTTATTTTTCGCTTGTGTACTTAACTTCAAGAGGGGGTAGTATGTTACCCATCTCTTATTTTTGTAAAAAGCGAAACCCTCTGAAGTTGAGAGTTCTTAAGTCGGAGGGTATGTAGTGATTGTCCATCGAGGTAGCTCTCGGAAGAGCTATGGGCCTTAGAGTAGCAACCCAGTTAGGGTTGTGAACCAAGTAAAAGAAAGTTATCTCTATTTTATTCCCGCTGCACATTCTCTAACAATTTCAAATATAAAAATTAGCTTTAAAATCTAAAAAAAAATTGTATACTCCGAGATTCACCCCCCTCTCTCTGAATTTCTTGATTCTACAGAGTTATTACCACAGAATGAAAAATCGGGAGAAGTAATAGAAGATGATTGGAGAAAGGAGTTGGTTTCATTCTTCAAGGACAAGAGGTTGCCAAATGATTCTGTAAAGGCTAGGCAATTTCGGCAGCGAGTAGCTCATTTTTGTGTGCTAAAAGGAGTTTTGTATAAAAGAACTTGTGTTGGCCCTCTGTTGTGGTGTTTGGGAAAGACGGAAGCAAGTTATATTCTGAAGGAAGTGCATGAAGGGAGCTTGCGGCAGTCATATAGGGGGGTGGGCGTTGGCTCGAAAGGTGTTGTTAGCTAGATATTTTTGGCCCACTTTGATGAAGGACTCTATAAAGTTGGTACAACACTGTGAGAGTTGTCAGAAACATCACAATTGGCAGCATCAATCGGCTGAATATATGAGAGCAGTGGTAGCAGTTTGTCCGTTTGATCAATGAGGTATGGATATTGTAAGATCATTCTAGGTCGGGACTCATCAAAAGAAGTTTTTGTTGGTGGCTATTGATTATTTTTCTAAGTGGGTAGAAGCTGAACCCTTAGCCCGTATCACTGAGCAAATGGTGTTGAAGTTTTTATGAAAAAATATTGTGTCATTTTGGTATTCCTGTAAGACTGATATCTGATAATGGTCGACAATTTCAGGGTAAAAAATTAGCAAAATGGTGTCAAGACTTCAAAATTGAGTAAGTGTTCACATCTGTGGCTTATCCTCAAAGTAATGGGCAAGCTAAGGTGACTAATAGAGAACTGGTGCATGGGTTAAAAACTAAGTTAGAGCATGTAGGGGGTAGTTGGGTGGAGGAGTTACCTAGCATATTATGGTCTTTTCGAACCACTTCTAGGAGAGCTACGGGGGCTACTCCCTTTAATATGGTGTATAGTCCGGAAGTTGTGTTACCTATAGAAGTTGGAGTGGAGTCTGCCCGGGTAATGATTTATTTCTCGAGCGACAATAGTGTAGCTCGGAGTATGGAATTGGACTTGATTCAAGAGAAGAGGGATGTTGTCGCGTATAATACTGAAAGGTATAGGGTACAGGTAATTAAGTTATATAATAAAAAGGTAGTGCCTCGTTCTTTTCAGGTGGGAGACCTAGTACTACGGAAGGTGTTACTTGAGGGATCTAAAGGCAAGTTGGGACCAAAGTGGGAAGGACCTTTTCGGGTAGAGAGCCGAGCGGGAATCGGGGCTTATTATTTGAAGGACGCTCAAGGAAGACTTTTATCGTGACCCTGAAATGTATATCATCTATGACCTTATTTTAGTGGATGAAATATTGTAAAATCTATGTTTTTTGTTAAAATTAGTCATTAATAATAATTTCTTTTTGGAAGTTTGAGGTATTTTTGGAAGGAGCTATGCGGCAATAGGATTTTATCTTTTTATGTATCCACTTGCTTCGTCAATAACTTTAGAGAATTCATGGTTATTTGTTCTTATACAATGTTTGTAACTGGTGAGAATTCTGAGTTGTTTGTAAATGAATGGATGCCCTTGCGCATTGTTGAATCATACGGTTATTACACTAGTTCAGACATTCCATGGGGATGATTTTATATTAGAATTTCTTTGTCATTATGCATGGAAAAAGAAAGATACAGGATTCTTCATAAAAGTTAAATGGAAATACAGATAGGAACGTCTTTATTTGCAAAAAACTGAGGAGGAGAAGAATTTGCAGAGGAGTCTCCTATGATCATCATGAAAATATCTTCTCCTTGGAAAGTTGGTGGAACTACTAACTGAGGGTCAGTTGGAGGAGGAGCTAGTTGGGGTTGTTGTTGGGGTGCTGGAGGGCGCCATAAGCGGTTGCCAAAGGAAGGAAAGGGAGAGAGGAAGGGTCTCGTGAGGGGCAGGGGGCGATATGCAGAAGTTGTCGTAGATTGAGTCTCTGAGTCGATGATGGAGTTTGTATTAGAGCTTATGAGAATAGGTTGGGATGGAGAAGCCATGGAAGAAGGAAAGTAGGGATAAAGGAATATAAAGAGTTCAGTTTTTATATAAGGAAAGAAGGGGGAAATGAAGGGGCAAGTATAAATTCCCGAGGAGTGGAACTGGTACCGAGGGGTTTTTAAGTGAGGAGCGTGAGAAAGAATTTTAATGACCTAGGTGGTAGTGACTAGGGAGAGAAGGGTTGTTTTTGGAAAAAAAAAAAAAGAGTGTCCAAACGATAGCTTATTCCTCGAGCGATAATCATATGAACATAATGTAAATTATTGGTGTCCTTGTTTCAAAAAATAAAACATTATGAAATACATGATTTGTTTTCAAGAAAAATGGATAATAAAGACAAGTTGAGCATTATATTGCAAGTATGACGAAAAATACAAGTTACATTTTTTCATCAGGAGGAAATGAAAAAGATAGTAAATCGGGGGGAGTTCGGTCAATGGTATTGCCTATGTCTAAAAAGTTAGTAGAGTGTCCTAGAGGAGGATAACCAGCTGCCATAAATTGAGCGATGCAGTCTTGGAAGCCCCAGTGAAGGAATGCAAAACCTTTGTCCAAGAACATGTCATTGATGGTAGCAGAGGTCCAAGAGTTTTCATGAGAAGTGTTCGTTCCTTCTGGAAGTGGTCAGGACTTTAAAATGTCTAGGGTATTTTGCAGATAAGTGGTTTGGAATTGGAAGGCTGATAATTCTGCTAAGTCATCTTGTGCTTTTATGAAAGAAGCTTGCAATTCTCTTTCGAGTTGTTGCCAGGCTTGTTGTAGTGATAATTCTATGGCTTGATACTCTTGTAGTTCCTTTTTAAGAATGTTAGTGTACTGAATCCATTGGTTATTCAGGTGATGGATGCCGATGATGCCCTAAGAAAGAAGGTATCAGTATTAAGAAAGGAAAATAGGAAAATAATGTGCTAACCTCGTTAATACTGGATAACAGGGAATCTGGTGGATCGGGTAAAGAGGGGGAGGAGAGAAGTATTGGTGGAGTCTGACAAGGAGGAGGTGGAAGGGTAATTGTTGGTTGACGAGGATGGAGTTGAATGGGGTTTATGTGAGAAGGCGGTGGAGTATGGTCGACAGCCTATAGTAGTAGTGATTCTGAAAAAAAAGAAACTTAAACACTTGCATAAGTCTTGGCAAATATGTAGGGGTACAGTAGTTGTTACCGAGTGTATCAGTCGACTGGAGAGGATAGCTTGTTCTGATTAGCGATAGTGATGATTTGGCCAATAGCTGGTTCAGGTTGAATCGTTCTTCTCATAACGATAAAATCATCTCTTGATACTCTTCGTTATCACGGTAAGAGCCAAGAGAAGGGCGGGGAGGAAGATCCGTTAACCATGTAGAGGAAAAAGGAAAGGGAGAGGGAGAATGTATAAAGAAGTAATGTTCCTTCTATCCTTTGTGTGAAGAGGGGATACCCATGAGGAATTGAAAGTTCAATCGGGCTTGGAAGTAGAAGCTGCTTATTTCGGAAGATTTTATTTGGAAAAAGCAGTGGAAGAGAAAGGCTGAAGGGATAATGGATAAAAAAGAAGTGATAAGATAAAATCCTAGCATTAAACGGAATGAGTTGGGGCTTACTTGGTTTAGGGGGATAAAAAAATATTCAGAAACTTCTAGGAGGAAATGATGAATGGGGAAAAATAAACCAGCCTCTATTTGATCGGAGAAGAAAGCTTTAGTGCGGCCAGGAGGTAGGTGAGGGCGCTCGGTGGAGTTTGCTATAATAAGATGGTAATTGGAGGGAAGCTGTATCCAAGAGGAGAGGGATCGACATTGTTCTCCTGTCATTTTGGAACGTGTGGAAGCAAACCATGGACGGGGAATTAAGGCAAGGGGCTGCATTTTTTTGAAAAGTATGGGATGGAAAGTAATTTTGATGAGTTTCTGGTTAGCTTGAAGGAGAGGAGGTTGCTTTTTTATTTATAGGGGAAGAAGAGGGTTGAATTGGAGAGAAATAATAGCTTTTCCTGCTTAGCATTGTGAGGTGGTGTCATAGGGTTGCACGACATAAGTTTGTTAGGGTGGAAATGGTGGGTAGGTAAAGATTTTAATTTTTTTAATAAGGGAAAAGGGGGGGTATGATAGTTTCTGTTAGAAGATAATGTGTGAGGACTATTTTTGAGCGGCAAAAAATGTATCAAGGCGACTTTTCTTTGATTGTTGGAGGGATTTTGAAATAGAGTATAGAATTGTTTCTCGAGTGCTGATTTGTTGTGTTTAAATATTTCAATCTGTTGAATTGATAATGAGGGGTTGCCTGTTATAGTATATTCTTAATTCTTATGAAATTTTGGGGGAAATTGGTACAGATAAGATGAAAATGTTTGGGGGGTATTGCTCATTATTTCTTTCTGCACATATGATATCTAGTGTGCATATGAGGGAAATACTTCATTGCATGAATTAACTGATAGTTTATATGGTATAAGGGGGTGTTTCTTGCAAAGGGAGTAGTAGATCTGTACAGGGCAGTACAAAATGATGCGAAAATAGATGCAATTTAGCAGATTTTCCATTGATTGAAGGGAATGTTCAAATATAGATAAGTATGGCATATGGTAGATATTCATATGAAATTGTTACAGGTATCAATCTTAATAATTACTGCTCGGAATCAATTTCCAAGTCAGTGTTGAATGCCTCCTGAGGAAATTTTTTATAAGTCTCTTCGATATTTAGCTCATGATTTGGCAGACCAGGTATAAGGTACTTCTTCTTAGTGACTGTCTGCAGAGCACCTTCAAATCCTCTCTGAAAGTATTTGCTGAACTTTTTGGTTGTTCTAGTAAGAATTCTAGTTTGTTCAGCAGCCCATCTGTCAACTTCTGTTTCTTTTAGATGGGACAATTCTTGGTTAAGATGTTTGATGTGGGCAGCATGATCATTTGCGATATTGGCCAAGTTATGAAAGTGTTGTGTTAATATGTCGAAATTGAAATTGAATTCATTTAGGCTTTGAAAAATTGTGTCTTTGAGGGCAATGTGGGCATCTATAAGGTTTTCCATGGGTTGGAAGCAATCACCTGACTGGAGGTGCCAGTAGCTTTCCCTTTCATTCCATTTTTGGATTACTGATCGTTGGGAGGCGATGGTCTTGGTTGATACTTTTTCTCGTTCTTGCAACCACCTTATGTGTGTGTCTCTGAGAGAGAGTTCTTTTTTGTAATCTGTTGTTAATTTTTCTCAATCGACAGAGAGGGTTTCCACTTGTAGTTATAGCCATTGCATTTTTTCTTGGAGTTCTTTTTCTTTTGCTGCTCGGTCAAGGGAAGGAGGAAGACTGGCCTGTGTGCTCAGGGTGATGGTAGTGGTTTCTCTGGGGTCAGTTTGAGTGCTCGTTGATGAGGTTGAGGGGGCATTGCACATTGTAAAGGATGGCGGTGGTTCTGTGGAGGTGGAGGGTTTGCAATGCTGGCTTTGGAAGGCAGAGAACCACTGTTCGATGGTGTGAAGCTTGGAAGTACTCTGAAAAATATAGGGAAGTATTGTAAAATGGGTTGTTTATGCAAGAAAATAATTAGTAGGTGAAGAAACTTACTTTCTTAAGGCTTTCTTTTAGTTCTTGAATAATAGGAGGAATATTAGAGGAAAGGGGGTGGTAAGTGGGTTGATGAAGAAATGAATCTGATATGTGGGGGATGTTATCAAAAGGGGAGTCAGGTGAAGGGAATGCAGAGGGGGGATTTAAAATAGGCATGACAAGATGGGTGGAAAGTAGATGGCTAGGGCAGGAATCTGATACAACCTGTACTTATAAATCTAAGGGGGTGGAGGTTGTAGGTTCTGAAGTGGGGTGGCTGATAGGAGGTGGGGATTTTTGTCATCTGGTGGGGAATAAAGAAATTAAAGGAAGGTCGTCTGCAGAGGAGGAGGAAGGGGAGGAGGATAGGTCAATAGGCTCATGGAAAGTATTAGTAGAAGGACTGGGGATAGGTGTAGCAGAAGGGGGTTGAAATGATGAAGAAGGTGAAGAGGGTGGTTCTGTGGAAGGTGCATGGACAAGAAGAGGGAAGAGGTTGGGAATTGGTTTTGTTAAAGAAGGGGTAAGGTCGGAAGTTACTAGGGTAATGGTTGGTTGATTTGGTTCATTAATAATTAAAAGGGGGGCTTCAGGAGGTGTAGGGGGAACCTGTAACAAGGAAGTATAAGTAATGTTGGGTAAGTTTAAATCTAGATATGCAAAGGATAGTAAAGTAATTAAGTAGGAGTTATTTACTGGAAGAGGGGGTTCCTCGGTGGAAGTAGAGGTGGTTACTGTTTCGGCTCTTTTTCTTTTCTTCCTTTGTTATTTGGCCAGAGTTCTGGCTATAGCTATGTTCATTATTTCCTGTGCAATGCAAAGTATGGATAAACATGTTAAGATAAATGTAATGAATATGCAAAAGTTGATATCAATATATACGATAAAGAGGAAATAGTAGCTATTTGGCACAGGGTTACAATATCAGATTCAGTGTTTATGCAGGGCAGTTAATTAAAGGTTATGAAAAGTTGGGCATTGAGGATATGTAAATTGGGACATCAGTATATTTTGGGGCATGTAAGACAAGGTGTTGGTAAATGCTTCTAAATGGGTATGGTAAGGGGGTAGGATATGGTGAGGGGTGTGCAAGTTAAAAAATAAGAAACAGTATTGGTATAAGTATAGAAATAATGACAATAAAAATAGAAAGAGATTACCAATGGGGTGTGCATCTAGTGAGGGAATTGGTGATAGCCCATAGTAGGATAGAATGGGCTCTTTTAAGAGTTCGTTGATGCCAAAATACTTGTTCTTCAGTTTGGCTTCAACAAAGGGGAAGTCGATGGTAGCTTTGATGATTTTTGGGTCGGGGAGATTTGGAATGGCAGTTTTCCTGTGAGAAGAAAATGGAAGGGGGATCCGCAACGATGAAGAAGTAGAGCTCTTTCTAGCCTTTATGAGAGGAGGGTATGTCAGTCAGGAATTGATAACCTTGGCGGGCCATGAAGTAGAAAACGTTAGGGGTCGGCCATTTTCAGTTGATAGAGATAATGGAATATATGGGGAATTTGTGGGATATTGAGATGTTGGAAGACGATGATGGTGCCTATAAGGATGTGGAGAGAATTGGAAGTCAGTTGGTTGACAGGGAGGCCATAGTAGAAGAGAATATGATAGAGAGGTTGTGGGAGGGGGAGACAGAGGCCTCCTTCCAGCTACCTTGTGAATAGGGTGTCGGTCCTAGGCGGAGGTAGATGGGGGCATTGGGAGCGATTAGGGATGACGATAGTGGAATCTTCGGAAAGGTATTTGGAGTTGCGATGGAAAAAGGGATGGTTGAAGGTGAGTTGGCTAGGCATGGTCTTGTACCAGGAGGGGGTGCTAGAAGAGGAGGCCATTGGGAGGAAAGGGTTGCAGGAGGAAGGAATATGTCGGAGAAAGGAGTTAGGGTTTTTCGGTGAGAGTTGTGGTTGAGTGGTAAGGTGTTAACGGGGGCAGGGGTCTTTATATGTGGTTATGATGGCTAAATGTGATTTGTGGTGAAGGGGTGTGTCATTCTGTGCTTATTATGGAGGCTAAGGGTTAATGAAGGGATTCTTGTGAAGGTCATCAATTTTGCTAGGGGATTTTTGGGCTATCTAGTGAAGTGGAAGGGTTCCTTATATTCTTTCATTGAGGGATGCTATTTAATTCTTCTAAATGTTGTTAATGGCATTCGTATTGAAGGATATTATGTTTGTTCAGGATTTCTCTTTTCAAGGGTATTCATTCTAAGGAATGGTAAGTTTGGTGCTATTTTTTCTAAGTATAAGAAAGTTAATTCAGGCTCTACGCCAATTATAACTATAATAGCCTAAGGGCTAGATATGTTATTTTCCCCATGAGAAACTATAACGCCTCTATATGGCATATGTAAATGTTCTCGCAGTTCTCCTATAAAAGCTTATGGGTTAGATAGCTATTTTTTCCCATGGAGAATTATAATGCCAGTTATAATGGGCAGGTAGCATGCTAACAAGGCTCGACGCCTCCAGTATTCTAAGGCATGAAACACCTCTTACAGTATGCTAAGGCATAAAATGCCTGTTACTGCATTCTAAGGCATAAAATGCATAATGTAATATTGTAGGCATATCGTGCAGTGTTAAAGTTCAGTGGCTCATATAGTGTTCAAAATGCAATGTACAAGGGATAATACCCAAGTATAACAGAATGCTATAGGTGGGTATGGGAGGTTGATATGAAAAGGGGTTATGCATTTATGGATACTTGTAAAACTTCACTCGACTTTGCTCTTCAGTTTTAGTAAAGAGGGGGAACTTATGATGGGGTCAGAGTTTCTAGAGTAGTGAGAAGGTTTCGTGAGCTATTTGTATATTTCCAGGGTAGTAGGTTGACTTCCAGAGCAGTATGTGTATTTCCAGAACAGTATATTCAGTCCCAGAGCAGTATGGGTATTTCCAAAGCAGTATGTATATTTCCAGAACAGTATGTGTATTTCCAAAGTAGTATGTGTATTTCTAGAGCAGAATGTCCAGTTCTAAGGCAGTAGGGATATTTCCAAAGCAGTATGTGTGTTTCCAGAGCAGTATGTTCAGTTTCAGAGTAGTATGTGTACTTTCAGAGTAGTATGTTCAATCCCAAAATAGTATGAGTATTTCCATAGCAGTATGTGTATTTCCAGAATAGTATGTGTATTTCTAGAGAAGTATGTGTATTTCTAGAGAACTATGTCCATCTCTAGGGTAGTAGGGATATTTTCAGAGCAATATGTTCAGCTGCAGAGCAGTATGTGCATTTCCTGAGCAGTAGGTTAATTTCCAGGGCAGTTAGTATATTTGCAGGGCAGTGTATATGGTTCTTGTTCTTGGTAAGGAAGGATGATGTAGGGGGTGTTAGCAAGGCAGTCCATATGTTTCTAGGGTAGTTAGTGTACTTCCCGAGCAGTTTATGTATTTTTAGGGCAGTTAGTATATTTGCAGGGCAATGTATGTGGTTCTTATTTTCAGTAAGGAAGGATGATGTAGGGGACGTTAGCAAGACATTCCATATGTTTCTAGGGCAGTTAGTGTACTTCTCGAGCAGTTTATGTGCTTCCAGATCAGTTAGTATATTTGAAGGGCAGTGTATGTGGTTCTTGTTTTCAGTAAGGAAGGATGATGGCAGGACAGTCCATATATTTTTAGAGCAGTTTATGTGTTTTTCAGGGCAGTTTATGTTCTTCCAGGGTGGTTAGTATATCTGTCGAGCGGTATGTTCATTTCCCGAGCAGTAGGTTCATTTCTTGAGCCATGTGTTTATTTCCCGAGCCATCGGTGGATTTCGGGATTCTCTCCTCAGTGTGGTGAAATAAGGAGAAAAGGGCTACGTCGAAGAATAGGAAGTAACAGTGGGAGGTTAAAGGTAGTTAGTTTAATATAATCACATTTATCTTTGTATTTTATTTAAATTAACATGTGGCAGAAGATATTTTGAATTAGGAGTGAGAAAAACATTTATGAGGATAGCTTGACAAAGGGCATTTAGGTAAATGCACTCCAAGAAGGTGGGATGACTCATCTATAAAAGGGGCAAAGGACAACGGGATCAGGGATGGTTGTTTCTTCGCCATTTGGTATTCTCAAGATCTCTCTTCTTCTCCAATTCATTGTTGTCCTCATACTCATACTAACTTGATCATCGGAGTGGTCGTGTTGGGAAGCCGACCAACCCTTAATGCTTTTTCTTGGTGTGGCAGATCTAGCTTAATTCCTAAGACCAAGGGTTGTTTCAGTAGCTAATCTTGTTTTCTTTAAGCCTCTCTCGGTGATAGATCCAGCGATCCATAAGGAGGGGGAGGGAGGTCTTGGTAGTCCAAAGAAGTAAGCACCATCAACCATAAAAGATTATTATATTCCGCTGCATTAAGACAAAGTAAATGGTAGGGAATTCCTAGAAATAATTGTAAATGGGTAAGTTAGGTGTATGGACCCAAAACCAAAAATGCTAGTCGACTGAGAGAGACATTAGTTGACTGAGTCAAGACCAGTTGATTGGATTCTGTAGCAGTCGACTGGCAGTTGCTGAAAGCTACAATTTAGGTTTTCAAATAGAATTTCAAAATGATCACAAAATTATAGAAATGTCAAAAATTCACAAAATTTTGCATACATATCTATAAACCCATTTTCTATCAAGGAAAAATAATTTAAAAAAATATATTTTTTCTAGATTTCGAAATTGATACAAACTTGAAAACAAGCAAAAGCTCTAAAGGTTTTTCAAGGTTATGTACCACTTTTGCTTAGCAAGTAAAAACTATTTTTTAAAACATGATAAACACAATTTGAATGATATTTTATTTGACATTTTCAACCATATTCTTATAACTATGTGCACATCAATTGTACACATGTCTTCCCAATTATTGGTCCAATTAAGGATTAATGTTTCTAGATGTCACTTTGGTTCATAGTAATGCATCATAACAAGCATGATGAACAAAGTGCATCTTCCTAACATCTCACATGATGTCTAGGTGGCTCAATACAAAAATCATGGATTCTTAGATATTTTATGAGGTGTATCAAGGCATAATCCTAGAGTTTTCTATGGGATCATGCAAACCTATACCAATTACTCTACAAAGCACATTCCAAGTTCTCTCCTAAGTGATGTAAATTCCATTTTGGGGAGAACCTTGGTGAAAATATCGGCAAGATTAGACTTGGATTCAATGTAATTAAGTTCAATGTCTCCTCTTGCCACATGGTCTCTAATGAAGTGATGCTTCACTTCAATGTGCTTTTGTCCTAGAGTGATGTACCGGATTTTTGGTCAAATTTATGGTACTCATATTATCACAATAAACCTTAACTTTGGAGTAGTGTAGCTTATAATCCTCTAAGGTATGTCTCATCCATAGTAGTTGAGCTACACAACCACCCATTGCCACATACTCGAGCTCGGTTGTAGACAAAACAATACAATGTTGCTTTCTACTACTCCAACTTACTAGGGAGGATCCAAGAAATTGACATCCACCACTAATACTCTTCCGATCCAATTTGTAACCCGCATAATCAGAATTGGTGTACCCAATCAAATCAAAAGTTTGAGTCCCAGGGTACCATAGACCTACATTAAGAGTGTCATTGATGTATCTTAATATCCTTTTTAATGCTATCAAGTGAGACTTTTTGGCACAAGATTGGTATCTTGTACACATACCTATCACAAATAAAATATCGAGTCTACTAGCAGTTAGGTATAGTAGGCTACCAATCATACTCCTATAAAGTTTTGAGTCAATCAATTTTTCATCTTGATCATTGTCTATCTTAGTATTGGTTGCCATAGGAGCAGACATTGCCTTAGCATTTTCTAAATCAAATTTCTTAATAATTTTTTTAGCATATTTGGTTTGATAGACATGAGTTCCCTCACTAGTTTGTTTAACTTGGAGGCCCAAGAAAAAGGTCAACTCTCCTACTAGACTCATTTCAAATTAATTTTCCATATTTCTAATGAAGTCTTGGAGAAGTTCATCATTTATTGACCCAAAAATAATGCCATCAACATAGACTTGGGCAAAAAAGATGTCTTTTTCTTTTGACTTTAGAAATAAGATTTGGTCAACTTGGCCTCTCCTAAAGTCCTTAGAGATGAGGAATGATGAGAGTCTGTCATACCAAGTCCGAGGAGCTTGTTGTAACCCCATATAAAACTTTCTTAAGCTTACATACATGTTTTGGATAGTTTACATTTTCAA
Source organism: Wurfbainia villosa (assembly GCA_025175895.1). Taxonomy (NCBI): domain Eukaryota; kingdom Viridiplantae; phylum Streptophyta; class Magnoliopsida; order Zingiberales; family Zingiberaceae; genus Wurfbainia; species Wurfbainia villosa. The sequence goes on from CM046005.1 coordinate 8,773,596, forward strand.
ACCTGGGTGGTTGCTCCACTTAGACTTCTTCTTTAATGAACCTATTTAGGAATGTCGATTTCACATCTATTTGATAGAGTTTGAAACCCATGTGAGCGACATATCCTAATAGGATTTGGATAGACTCTAATCTAGCTATCGGAGCATAGGTCTCATCATAGTCAAGGCCTTCAACTTGATTAAATCCTCGAGCCACTAACCTAGCTTTGTTTTTAATGATTTTACCTTGATCATCCAACTTGTTTCTAAAGACCCATCTTGTGGTAATAATTGTGCTATCACTAGGCCTAGGAACTAGTTCTCATACTTGACTTCTCTCAAATTGAGCTAACTCTTATTGCATTGCTAATATCCAATCCGGATCAAGCAAAGCATCATTAATTGATTTTGGCTCGATTTGGGAGATAAGGGTAACTTGACTAGTAGGGGCTCTATAGAAGGACCTAGTCCTCACTCCTTGTGAAAATTCTCCTACTACTTAGTCTAGGGGATGGTTTTGATGGATCCTTAAGATCCTAGGAGGTGACTCACATTCAATTTGATCATGGTTATCATCATTTTTCCTCCTTTCATCATATGAATCTCCTCTTCCTCCCTCTTGATCATTACCCCCTAAATTTAGATTTTGAAGTCTTTGGGTAATGTCTTAATTTTTGTCATTGATATCCTTATCAATGAAGGATTACCTAGGGTAGGTACTACTAGACTCATCAAATTCAACATTAGAGGATTTCTTAACCTTTTGAGTCCTCTTGTTGTATACTCTATAATCTCTACTAGTAGATGAGTATCCAACTAGAATTCCTTCATTCGCCTTAGACTCAAATTTTTCCAAATTATCTTTGGTATTCAAAATATAGACTTTGCATCCAAAGACCTTAAAAAAATGAATTGTTGGAATTTTATCATTCCATAATTCAAAAGGTGTTTTTTCTAAAAACCTATGAATTAGGACACAATTTTGGATATATCAAGCGGTGTTAACTGCTTCTGTCTACAAATAGCTAGGTAAGGAATATGCATTAAGTATTGTCCTAGCCGCCTCTTGTAGGACACAATTTCTCCTTTCCACCACTTCATTTTATTGGGGTGTTCTAGGATAAGAGAACACATGCTTGTACCATTGTTCTAAGCAAAATTTTGAAAAGTTAAAATTCTCAAATTCACCGCTATGATCACTTCGGATCCGGTTGATTTTGAGATTCTTTTTATTTTCAACTCTTTTGCTAAAGCCTATGATTATTTCTAAAGTATCATCCTTATGTTTCATGAAATAAACTCAATTATACCTAGAAAAATCATCAACTATAACTAAACAATATTTATTGCCATTTAATGAAGGAATACTAAGACAATCAAATAAATCTAAAAGCAATAGTTCTAAAGGTAATGAAGTGCTAGTTAGAGTTTTACCCTTGTGTGATGATTTTGATTTCTTTCCTTCTTGGCATGCATCACACAATTTGTCTTTGACATACTTCACTTTTGGTAGCCCTTTCACTAGTTCCATCTTGGCAATGTTCTTCATGTTGATATGTCCAAGCCTTCTATGTCATAGTCAACCTTTCTCTTCTTTTGACATGAGGCACTTAGTATAAATATTAGAAGCATAGGAAAGATCAACATATAAATATTTGATTTCCTATATCCAACTAGCATGCAATCATCTAAGCTCTTGTGGCTAATCAAACATTTAGAGGATTTAAACTCTACATTATATCCCGCATCATAAAGTTGACTAACACTTAGTGAATTAAACTTCATGCTTTCAACTAATAAGACTTTATGAATGATGATTTTGGGGGATACCTCAATTGTACCTCTACCTAAAATTTTGAGCTTTCCACTATTACCATTGGACATGGCTCCCTTAACATACTCAATTGTGGAGAACTTACTTACATCTCTGGTCATGTGCCTTGTGTTGGTGTAATCGGCCTGAGTCATGATTGACCTGACTCAAGTGAGACTTGAGTAGTGTTTTGATGTTTAACAAATGAATTGACAATGTGATTGTCATGGGAAAGTCTAAGTCTTGGGTACTTGCCAATGAAAGTCCTATTAGTATGAGCCCTTAGTGTCAATTATGAGATGATTGGTGAGGGAAACTTTTGTATCATCTCTATATTAATATAGGCAAACATTGGTTATTATATTTGCTTTATGCATGTGTCAGCAAAATAAATATAATAATGCCCTTGAATAGTAGGTTCTAATCTACAGTATATCAATGTTGGACTTTTCGAGCCGCAAAAACCGCTTTTTGCGTTGCGAAAACCCCGGAAGTCCGGCCACGGATCCGTGCGAAGATGTATTAAAACTAAAACATGTATGTGTTTGTATAAAACCCTAGATCTACCTTATATCTAAATGATAAGGATGTTACCCTCGATGCGACGCCCTTCACAAATCCCGCTCGTCCAAAAGGTTTACCGGAACTCGAGAGTGTCAAGTGCACACTCCTCTATTGGTATCCACACAAGCAATAGGTGGATAAGATACACCCTTGAGTGTGCTAGCACTCTATGGATGGTTCGGCCAAGGAGGTTGGGAGAGGGAGAGAGCTTGAGGGAATAATCCAAGGAAGAAGATGAAGTTGTGAAGAAGAAGATGGAGTTACCCAAAAAAAATTCACCCCCATCAAGAAGTGGCCGGCCACATTATGGAGAGGGGGTTACATGCATGCATGTAACTCCCATGACCCTTGGTCTCCTTCATGAGGTGGCACCACATGACAAAGTCAATGATGATGTGGAGCATCATCATTGGCCGGCCATGCCAAGTCATCATCATGACATGGCATTTGGTCAAGTCAAACTTGACCTTTCATCTTCCCTCTCAAGTCAAGTCAAACTTGACCTCTTATCTCCCATGGTTGATCAAATCCAACCATTTGATTCAAGTCAAATTTATTTAATGAATATCTATTCATTAATTTAAATTGATTTGATGAATCAAATCTAAATTAGACTCATTCAACACTTGAATCAACTTGAGTCTAACTCAATTAGTCTAATTTGGATTACTCTTAATCCAATTTGGTTCATACCATGAACCAATCCTCATGGTTCATCATATGAACCTAATCTCCATCAAATTGCTCTTATGTGTGTGACCTTATAGGTTCTTGTAACGTTGGCAATGTCCTTAAACCAATTTAGGAACATAAGCAATGAGAGGTATCTAGCAACACATCATTGCTACCCAAGTTACAAGAATGTTGAGCTCCAACATCACCTTTGTGACTACTAATTGTGACTCTCACAATATGTGACAATGTCCCTCTATCCTTGACATCTAGATTGACCAATTAAGGCATAGACCGTGTCATCCTCGGTACAATCTAAATCTTGAACTCCAAGTAGACTCACTCTAATCAAATGAGCTCAATATCTCATATTGACTCATTTGGGCATGGTCATGCACTTCGTGGTCTCACTCTATCAAGAATATCGATGTCACTCCCGTCATATAGGAGGGATAGATCCCATCTACATCACTCATATCCCTCCGCATAATTTGTTACATACCCAGTAATCGCCTTTATAGTCCACCCATTTACGGGTGACGTTTGACGAAGTCAAAGTATGCAACTCCTTATGTAGGGAACCATGGTGACTTCAGGTCTAAGGACTAATAGTCATACTAATAGCCACATGAGAAAGTATATGACACTCATATAACGATCCATGATACTTTCTCATGGCGGGTCATTCAGTATATATTCTTCAATGCATACCCATGTGTCAACTTGATATCTCATATCCATGACTTGTGAGATCAAGTCATCATGTTGACCTACATGCTAGTCTCTACGCATTAACATTGTCCCTGAATGTTAATACTCGACTAGGAATGATTAAGAGTAGTGTTCTCTATATCATCTCATTATCGATTCAACCAATCGATTGATATAGATAAGAATCTACTACTCAAGGATATTATTATATTTAGTTATTTGGCACCAATACAAGTAAATATAATAACCATGCCTTTATAAATAGGAATATGATACAATAAAGTCCATACAATAATCATCACATGATTGGCTCTAGGGCTTTCACTAACAATCTCCCACTAGCACTAGTGTCAATCACCGTAGTATCAAATACCCAATGACCTAGTGTGACCAGCATACTTTTTCTGTGCCAAAGCCTTGGTCAAGGGATCTGCGATGTTAGCCTCTGTGGGTACTCTGCAAATCTTCACATCTCCTCTATTGATAATCTCTCGAATGAGATGGAAGTGTCGTAGTATGTGTTTGGTCCACTGGTGTGAGCGAGGTTCCTTAGCCTGTGCAATCGCTCCATTGTTGTCACAATAGAGCTCTATAGGATCTGCAATGCTAGGAACCACCCCAAGCTCAATAATGAACTTGCGGATCCAAACTGCCTCCTTTGCTGCCTCAGATACAGCGATATACTCGACTTCTGTTGTAGAATCAATAACTGTGTCCTGCTTCGAACTCTTCCAGCTCACAGCGCCACCATTCAAGCAAAACACGAACCCTGACTGCGTTCTATAATCATCCTGGTCAGTTTGGAAGCTGGCATCACTGTAACCCTTTACAGCTAGCTCCTCATCGCCTCCAAATATCAAGAAATATTCTTTAGTCTTTCTCAAATACTTAAGAATATTCTTGACTGCTATCCAGTGACGCTCACCTGGATCTGACTGGTATCTACTTGTCATGCTCAAAGCATACGAGACATCAGGACGAGTACACAACATGGCGTACATGATAGATCCTATAGCATATGCGTAAGGGATCTTATCCATGCGGTCTCTCTCCTCTCTAGAAGAGGGACTTTAAGTCTTTGAAAGACTCACACCATGTGACATCAGCAGAAGTCCCTTCTTGGAATTCTGCATGGTAAACCGTAGTAATACCGTGTCAATGTATGTACTCTGACTTAGGCCAAGCAATCTCTTAGATCTATCTCTATAGATCTTGATGCCTAGAATACAGGCTGCTTCACCTAAGTCCTTCATTGAGAAGCACGTCCCCAGCCAAGTCTTCATAGACTGTAGCGAAGGGATGTCATTCCCAATGAGTAGTATGTCATCCACATATAATACAAGGAAGACAACTATATTCCCATTAACCCTTTTGTAGACACAGGGTTCATCTTCATTCTTGATGAAACCAAATTGTTTGATCGCATCATCGAATCGAAGATTCCAGCTCCGAGAGGCTTGCTTTAGCCCATAAATGGACCTTTGCAGCTTGCATACTTTCCCAGTATGCTGTAGATCTTCAAAACCCTCAGGTTGTGTCATGTACACATCCTCGAGTAAGTTTCCATTCAGAAATGCGGTTTTGACATCCATTTGTCAGATCTCATAATCGTGGTATGCTGCAATAGCAAGCAAGATCCGAATGGACTTAAACATCGCCACTGGAGAAAAGGTTTCATCATAGTCAATACCATGAATTTTCTTGAAACCTTTAGCCACCAATCGGCCCTTATAGGTATGCGTAAGTCCATCCATGTCAGTCTTTCTCCTAAAGACCCACTTACACCCAATGGGTTTGACCCCTTCAGGTGGATCAACCAAAGTCCATACTTGGTTGGTGTACATGGATTCCATTTCGGATCTCATGGCCTCTAGCCATTTCTCAGAATCTGGGCTCATCACAGCTTCCTGATAGGAGGTAGGCTCATTCTTAATGAGCATTACGTCATAATGGTCAGACAAGAGAAATGAGTATCTCTCAGGCTGACGACGTACCCTATCAGATCTGTGAAGAGGTAGGTCTACCTGAACAGGTGGTTGTTCCACAACTCCTTGTGCAACAACCTCATCACCCACAACACTTTGTGGTTTCTGTTCAACCTCCATCAAGGCCTCAGTGCTATGGTCCTTATCTTGAATTTCTTCAAGATTGAACGTACTCCCACTAGTTTTTCTAGAAACAAAATCCCTTTCTAGAAAAACTCCAGTCTTTGCCGCAAACACTTTGTGCTGACTGGGAATGTAGAAGTAATATCCCTTTGTATCCTTGGGATATCCAACAAAATAGCACCTATCGGATTTGGGTCCCAGTTTGTCTGAGACTTGACGTCGAACGTAAGCCTCACAACCCCAAATCCTCATGAAAGACATCTTGGGATTTCTCCCTGTCCATATCGTATATGGTGTCTTTATAACAGCCTTGGATGGTACACGGTTAAGGGTAAAGGCTGATGTGTCTAGAGCATATCCCCAAAAGGATATAGGAAGATCTGTGTGACTCATCATAGATCGTACCATATCTAATAGGGTACGATTCCTCCTTTCGGATACATCATTCCACTGTGGTGTTCCAGGAGGAGTGAGTTGGGATAGAATCACACACTCAGCTAGATAGTCACGAAATTCATGGCTAAGGTATTCACCACCTCGATCTGATCGAAGTATCTTAATACTCTTGCCAAGCTAGTTTTGTACTTCATTCTTGAATTCTTTAAACTTTTCAAAGGATTCTGATTTATGTGTCATAAGATACACATAACCATATCTACTGAAGTCATCAGTAAATGTAATGAAGTACTTGTAACCACCTCTAGCAGCAACATTGAAAGGACCACATACATCACTATGTATAAGTTCTAACAAATCTGTTGCTCTTTCGCTGTGTCCACTAAAGGGAGTCTTGGTCATCTTGCCTAAAAGGCAAGACTCGCATGTCTCATATGATTCAAAATCAAATGAGTCTAGCAGCCCATCCTTATGGAGCTGAGATAAGCGACTCTCATTTATGTGACCTAAGCGACAATGCCAGAGATAGGTTTGGTTCAACTCATTTGACTTGAACCTCTTGGTACTTATGTTATAGATAGGGCTCTCTAAGTCTAGAAAGTAGAGTCCATTCATTAAAGGTGCACTACAATAGAACATATCATTTAAATAAATTGAACAACATTTATTCTTTATTATAAATAAAAATCCTTTCTTGTCCAAACAAGAAACTGAAATGATGTTCTTAGTTAAGGCAAGCACATAACAACATTCATCTAATTCTAGTACAAGCCCAGAGGGCAGAGATAGATCATAAGTTCCTACAACAACAGCAGCAACCCTTGCTCCATTGCCTACTCGTAGGTCCACCTCGCCCTTTGTCAATGTCCTGTTATTTCTCAGCGCCTGCACATTAGTACAAATGTGAGATGCACATTCGGTATCTAATACCCATCATGAAGAAATAGATATATTGACTTCTATAACATTTATACCTGAAGTAGAAATCTCACTTCTTTTCTTCTTAAGATCTTCCAGGTAAGCTTTGCAGTTACGCTTCCAGTGTCCAGCTTCCTTGCAGTGGAAGCAAGCCCCTTCCTTGGCTACCCTTCCTTTGGGTTTAAGTTCTTTGCCTTTGCCCTTGGCTTGGGACTTTCCCTTACCTTTAGGCTCGCCCTTGCCTTTCTTCTTGTGCACCATCAAAATGGTGTCATATTTTTCCTTCTTAAGGTTAAGCTCAGCAATTCTCAACATGCTGAGCATCTCAGGCAGTGGCTTATCAATTTCATTCATGTTATAATTCATGACAAATTGATTGTAGGCTTGTGGCAAAGATTGCAAGATTAGGTCAGTGGCCAACTCTTGGCCAAGTGGGAATCCCAGCCTTTGTAGGTTTTCTACGTACCCAATCATCTTGAGTACATATGGACCTACGGGAGTCCCATCTTGCATTTTGGACCCAAATAATGCCTTAGAGACTTCATATCTCTCATGCCTTGCTTGTCCTTGATATAGTTGACGAAGATGTCCAACCATATCATAAGCATTCATGAACTCATGTTGCTTCTGAAGCTCAGAGTTCATGGTCGCGAGCATTAGACATGACACATCTAATGCATCATCTTGATGCTTCTTGTAAGCATCTTTGTCAGCTCGCGAGGCAGTGGCAGGAGGTGCCTCCGGAATGGGCTGCTCTAGGACGTACAGCTTCCTTTCTTGGGTGAGAACAATTCTCAGGTTCCTGTACCAGTCCAGGAAATTTGCTCCATTGAGCTTGTCCTTCTCAAGGACAGAACACAGAGAGAGAGTGTTCGTGTTTGTCGACATAGTTATCTACAACATACAATGCAGAGAATTAATATCATATTCCTTTTATCATTTAATTAGGTCTTTAATCAAATGATGCTCCCATTGAATTATAGGAATTTTATAGAATCGAGTTATGGATGTGGTCAAACCACATTACTAGATTCATACAAACTAGCTATAATTCTTACGGGACAAGATCCATATCATACTAAGCCTTGAGTTAGCTTTGGCTAAATCGCCCAAGACTTAGTACGATCGGTGGGTAACACATTACCAATTACATCTCTATGCAACTCTTGTTTATAGGATCAAGACCCACATTTACAAAAGACCTTGAGTTAGCTTTGGCTAAATCGCCCAAGATTTAGTGTAAATGCGATCTTAACCTATCTTTCCAACGATTGGAATATGCCTATAGTTCTACTCGTTCCAATTGAGTTAACTAGTTTTACTCAATCTAATTGAGCTTACTCTAACCCAAGCGTGATAGGCGGGACCAAGATTGTCCCTCCGCACCCTACCAAGATAATATGCGTTGCTCTGCTTTGGCAGATTCAACAACAACAAATGATCGAGGTAGTGATGGGTATCAAGGCTCGGTAGGCATTTTCGAGTTGATTCGATTATGATCTAATCTAATCATAATGTGTATCTTATATGCATTTAGGCCTTTATTATCCTATATTAGCATGCATCACATACATACAATCATTATTCTAGCATGCATCATATACATACAAGAAAATTATCCTAGCATGCATCATATACATACAAGCATTATTCTACTAGCATGCATCACATACATACAAGCAAAATCAATATCAACATATATATATATATATATATATATATATATATATATATTTAACTGTGATGTAGTCATGGCCCTTCTACGATCTTCTCAAGCCAATGAGAAGATCGGACGGTCAACCTAAGGCTAGCGGCTTCTCCAAGCGCTTCCTTTGATCGCCATGTGTCGTCGGCACCCTTCTCGTAACCTCGTCTTCAAGTGGACTTTCCACCGCTCTATTTTGTACATTACAAATATGAAACTCGAGTTACATTCGAGTCTAAAACTATTTACAACTAGAATATCATAAGAAGAGGTACGACGCGCAGGTCGTATACACTATACAACACGCACAACCACAAAAATGGCACGCAGGCCGTATTATGAATTACAACACATCATCCAATCAAATTGGGATTATTGGGCCATGAAAATCATAGAATTATACATAATTCTAAATTATGTATTTTTACAGGAAATTTCTATAATTTTTTCCTATTTTGTTTCAATTTTATGAGTCACCTCCCCGTAACGGTCCCGCTAAGCGGTTTCCGGGCGAGATCACGGGACAAGGCCCCTTTCGGGGATAGGGGCAGCGCCCCTACTCGAAAAATAAACTTTGCGAGTGTCCCTACAATGATCTTACAACAACTTAAGTCGCTGTCCCAAAAACCTAAAGCGAGAACTCACCGTTTCAGAAAGTTTTTCTCGACGGTTGAAGCCTATAAGTGTCCCAACACTCGTTGCTTCGATTCTTCGAGAAAAATACCCAAAAATTCTATAAAAATAGGAAATTTACAAAAACATATAAATATGTAATTTTTATATCTAATACAAAAATTACAAAAATGAAATACATACATGCTTCGCACGTGGCTCTGATACCATTGTTGGACTTTCCGAGCCGTAAAAATCGCTTTTTGCGTTGTGGAAACCCCGGAAGTCTGGCCACGGATCCGTGCAAAGATGTATTAAAACTAAAACATGTATGTGTTTGTATAAAACCCTAGATCTACCTTAGATCTAAATGATAAGGATGTTACCCTCGATGCGACGCCCTTTGGAAATCCCGCTCGTCCAAAAGGTTCGCCGGAACTCGAGAGTGTCAAGTGCACACTCCTCTATTGGTATCCACACAAGCAATAGGTGAAGAAAACACACCCTTGAGTGTGCTAGCACTCTATGGATGGTTCAGCCAAGGAGGTTGGGAGAGGGAGAGAGCTTGAGGGAATAATCCAAGGAAGAAGATGAAGTTGTGAAGAAGAAGATGGAGTTACCCAAAAAAAATTCACCCCCATCAAGAAGTGGCCGGCCACATTATGGAGAGGGGGTTACATGCATGCATGTAACTCCCATGACCCTTGGTCTCCTTCATGAGGTGGCACCACATGACAAAGTCAATGATGATGTGGATCATCATCATTGGCCGGCCATGCCAAGTCATCATCATGACATGACATTTGGTCAAGTTAAACTTGACCTTTCATCTTCCCTCTCAAGTCAAGTCAAACTTGACCTCTTATCTCCCATGGTTGATCAAATCCAACCATTTGATTCAAGTCAATTTAATTTAATGAATATCTATTCATTAATTTAAATTGATTTGATGAATCAAATCTAAATTAGACTCATTCAACACTTGAATCAACTTGAGTCTAACTCAATTAGTCTAATTTGGATTACTCTTAATCCAATTTGGTTCATCCCATGAACCTAATCCTCATGGTTCATCATATGAACCTAATCTCCATCAAATTGCTCTTATGTGTGTGACCCTATAGGTTATTATAACGTTGGCAATGTCCCTAAACCGATTTAGGAACATAAGCAATGAGAGGTATCTAGCAACACATCATTGCTACCCAAGTTACAAGAATGTTAAGCTCCAACATCACCTTTGTGACTACTAATTGTGACTCTCACAATATATGACAATGTCCCTCTATCCTTGACATCTATATTGACCAATCGAGGCATAGACCGTGTCATCCTCGGTACAATCTAAATCTTGAACTCCAAGTAGACTCACTCTAATCAAATGAGCTCAATATCTCATATTGACTCATTTGGGCATGGCCATGCACTTCGTGGTCTCACTCTATCAAGAATATCGATGTCACTCCGTCATATAGGAGGATAGATCCCATCTACATCACTCACATCCCTCGCATAATTTGTTACATACCCGATGTCGCCTTTATAGTCCACCCATTTACGGGTGGCGTTTGTGAAACCAAAGTATGCAACTCCTTATGTAGGGAACCATGGTGACTTCAGGTCTAAGGACTAATAGTCATACTAATAGCCACATGAGAAAGTATATGACACTCATATAGCGATCCATGATACTTTCTCATGGCGGGTCATTCGGTATACATTCTCGATGCATACCCATGTGTCAACTTGATATCTCATATCCATGACTTGTGAGATCAAGTCATCTTGTTGACCTACATGCTAGTCTCTACGCATTAACATTGTCCCTGAATGTTAATACTCGACTAGGAATGATTAAGAGTAGTGTTCTCTATATCATCTCATTATCGATTCAACTAATCGATTGATATAGATAAGAACCTACTACTCAAGGACATTATTATATTTAGTTATTTGACACCAATACAAGTAAATATAATAACCATGCCTTTATAAATAGGAATATGATACAATAAAGTCCATACAACAATCATCACATGATTGGCTCTAGGGCTTTCACTAACAATCAATTGGTAGAATTTATTATTAGAAGCTGTAGAGAATACTATTCTTAATATTCCTAGTTAAGTATTAATAGACAAGGGCAATATTAATACATTGAGACTAGCATGTAGGTCAATAGATGACTTGATCTCACAAGTCATGGATATGAGATATCACATTGACACATGGGTATATATATTGGAGAATATATATACTAAATTGACCCGCCATGAGAAAGTGTCATGGATCGTTATATGAGTGTCACATACTTTCTCATATGACTATTGGTATGAATAGTCCTTAGACCTGAAATCACTACGGTTCCCTACATAAGGAGTTATGTACTTTGGTATCGTCTAACATCACACCGTAATAGGGTGCACTATAACGGCGATCACTGGGTATGTAATGAATTATGTGGAGGAATATGAGTGATGTAGATGGGATTTATCCCTCCTATATGATAGGAGTGATATCTTTGGCCTCTTGATAGAGTAGGACCACGAATGCATGACCATGCTCAAATGAGTCAATATGAGATATTGAGCTCATTAGTTTGAGTGAGTTTACTTGGGGATCAAGAAACAAAAAGATCGATAAGGGGATGACACGGTCTATGCCTCATTGATCGATCTAAGATATTGAAGATAGAAGGACATCGTCATACATAATAATAGTCATGGAAAGATTGTCGAATCTTGATTTTCTTGTAACTTGGATAGCAATGATGTATTGCTAGATGTCACTCATTGCTTATGTGTCTAAAAGGGGTTTTAGATACATTTCCAATGTTACAAGAGCCTATAGGGTCACACACAAATGACATTCTATTTTGGAAATGAATTCTTTTAGTTTGACTAAAAGAACAATGAGAATAATGGATGGTCAAGGCTCGAGTCTAAATCAAGTTGGTTGAGTTAGACTCAAACTAAATTGGATGGATGAAGACTATATTTGAGTTAGAATCAAGTAAGACTTGAATTAAACTCAATTCGCATGCAAAACTCAAGTTAGACTTGAGTTAAACCCAAGTCACATGCAAAACTCAAGTTAGACTTGAGTTAAACCCAAATCACATGCAAAACTCAAGTTAGACTTGAGTTAAAACCAAGTCACATGCAAAACTCAAGTTTTGAGTTAAAACCAAGTCACATGCAAACTTGAGTTAAACCCAAATCACATGCAAAACTCAAGTTAGACTTGAGTTAAACCCAAATCACATGCAAAAGTTTTAATGCATGCATGATGCATTAAAAATGCATTAGATTTCAATGTGAAGAATGGGAAGAGGCTAGTGGATTTTCAATAATGCATTTGATTCTAATGGGAAGAGGCTAGTGGAATTTCAATGATGCATTTGATGCATTGATTTTGGAATTCAAGCATGATAATATATAAGGGTGGAAGAAGAGCCAAAGTGTGATCCAAGTGTTAGTGTTCTTTCTTCTTCTTCACTTCTTCATCTTCCTAATTTTGGCTAGTTGTTCTACAAAGGTTGCTAGCACAACCATATTTCCAAAAGGGCTGAGTGTCAATGTAGATACCTTAGAGATACGATTATCCTTACCGTATTTAGATCCGACGACTTTGGACTAGCGGGATTGCGAAGGGCTCGCTTCAAAGGTATAATACTTCTTCTAGATAGGATCTAGATGGTTAAAAACAATTTATATATTTTCGCTTGGATCTCTGGTGGGATCCAAAAATTTTGTTTCCGCTGCGGTTTTGCGAATTGGTTCGCACACATAGAAGGATCCCAACAGTGGTATCAGAGCCACTTGCGAAACATACATTTTGTTGTTTATATAAGTTATATGTGATATAAATTTAGAATTTCATGTTTTATATGAGATATAAAATGTGTGTATTATGAGTACATGAATTTTAGGCTTGCAATTGTCCTAAAGAGGCAAAACAGGGAGTCTACGGCCTAGCCGTGGACGCCACTGTTCACCCTAGTGGGACCGCCGTGGCATTGCGGCTTATCGGTGAAGCAGCCTTAAAATTCATGTATGTATAATCAATTTTATAAAATCACATCATTATGAATGATATGATGCATGATGCATGGTTATGGCCTAGGATCCAATATGATTGTGGTTGTGTGTGCATGTTGTAATTCATAATGCAGCTTGCATGTTGCGCCTTCATCTCTATTTTTCCTGTTGTAAAATAGATTTAGACTCGAATGTAACTCGAGTATTCTTATTTTATAATGTACAAAATGAAGAAATGGAAAGTCCATTGAAGGTTGAAGTTACAAGGAGGATGCCGACAATACAGGATGACCAAAGGAAGCACTTGGAGAAGATGTCATCCCTAGGTTCACCATTCGCTCTTCTCATTAGCTTGAGAAGATCGTAGATTAAGGCCATAACCATGTCACGTTTAAGATTATTTGCTATGTGTGTATGTGACACATTGCAACAACTTTCTGCATGTATGTGATGCTAAATAATAATCTTATTTTAAATTAAGTCAATTTAATATGCCTACCAAAGTTTAGTACTCATAAACTACCTCGATCATTTGTTGTTGGGTTTGCCAAAGTAAAACAACGCATTTTATCTTGGTAGAGTGCGAGAGGACAATTGTGATGTCCCACTATCAAACTTTGGATGAGACTTAACTAAGTGTCTCAATTAGATTGAGAAACACCTAGAGGCATATCCTAATAGTTAGGAAACATGGGTTAGAGAGCATCTACACTAAGTCTTGGGCGATTAGCCAAAGCTAACTCAAGATGATGTGTAATATGGATCTTGGCCCTTCTTTATGCAAGAATTGCATGTGAAGCAATTGGTAAATTGTTACCTACCTAGTCATACTAAATCTCGGGTGATTAGCCAAAGCTAACTCAAGGTGAAGTATGATGTGGATTTTGCTCCACATGCATCTATGATTCAGTGGGAGTCTCATTTAATCAAGGCCTAATTAAATTATTTAAAGATATGATACTCATTTTTTGCATATTATTTATGTTGTAGATCACTATGTCTTCAAATACGTCAAATACCATATCTCTGCGATCGGTCCTTGAGAAGGACAAGCTCAATGGAGCAAACTTTATTGACTGGTATAGGAATTTGAGAATAGTTCTCAAATAGGAGCAGAAACTCTATGTCCTAGAGCAACCCATTCCTGAACCACCCACCAACAATGCCACTTGTGTTGATAAGGATGCTTACAAGAAGTATCAAGATGATGCATTAGATGCATCATGCCTTATGCTTGCAACCATGAACTCTGAGCTTCAGAAGAAACATGAGAACATGGATGCCTTTGCTATGGTTGCACACCTGAAGCAACTATATCAAGGGCAAGCGAAGCACGAGAGATCCGAGGTATCTAAGGCATTGTTTCAATGCAAGATGCAAGAAGGAACACCCGTAGGAACTCACATACTCAAGATGATTGGGTACGTGGAGAACCTTGATAGATTGGGATTTCCTTTAGGCCAAGAGTTAACCACTGACCTTATTCTACAGTCCTTGCCTAGAGGCTTTAGTCAATTTGTCATGAATTATTACATGAGTGAAATTGACAAACTATTGCCTGAGCTCTTAAGCATGTTAAGAACTGTTGAGAGCAATCTTAAGAAGATACAACCTAGTACAGTGATGTACTTATGGTTAAAAAGGGCAAAGGTAAGAAGAAGTCTAAAAGCAAGACCCAAGAAAAGGGCAAGAAAGCATTGAAGCCCAAAGGTGGGGTGGCCAAGGAAGGGACTTGCTTCCACTGTAAGGAAGCTGGACATTAGAAGAGGAACTGTAAAAAGTATCTTGAGGATGTCAAGAAGAAGCAAAGTGAGACTTCTGCTTCAGGTATACATGTTATAGAAGTTAACCTATCTACTTCTTCTTCATGGATATTGGATACCGGTTGTGCTTCTCATATTTGTACTAATGTACAGGGCTTGAGAAGAAATAGATCATTGATGCAAGGAGAAGTGGACCTGCATGTGGGCAATGGTGCAAGAGTTGATGCTATAGCTGTAGGAACATATTCTTTATTGTTACCGAGTGATTTGATTTTAGAACATGATGAGTGCTATTTTGTACCTATAATAACTAAGAACATTATGTTTATTTCTTGTTTGGACAAGAAAGATTTTTCATTTACTATAAAGGACAAACATTATTCTATTTATTTAAATGAAATATTCTATTGCAGTGCACATTTGATGAATGGACTCTATGTTCTAGATCTAGAAAACCCAGTCTATAACATAAATACCAAACGATTCAAATCTAATGATTTGAATCAGACATATCTTTGGCATTGTCACTTGGGTCACATAAATGAGAGTTGCATATCTCAGCTCCATAGAGATGGATTACTGGACTCATTTGATTTTGAATCATATGAGATATGCGAATCTTGTCTTTTAGGCAAGATGACCAAGACTCCATTTAGTGGACAAGGCGAATGAGCTACAGATTTATTAGGCCTCATACATAGTGATGTTTGTGGTCCTTTCAAAGTCGCAGTCAGAGGTGGTTATCAGTACTTCATTACATTTACTGATGATTTCAATAGATATGTATATGTGTATCTTATGAGGCATAAATCAGAATCCTTTAAAAAGTTCAAAAAATTCAAGAATGAAGTACATAACCAACTTGGAAAGAGTATTAAGATGCTTCGATCAGATCGAGGTGGGGAATACCTTAGCCAAGAGTTTCATGACTATCTAGTTGAGTGTGGGATACGATCTCAACTCACTCCACCCGAAACACCACAGTTGAATGGTGTATCCGAGAGGAGAAATCGCACTCTATTAGATATGGTACGATCAATGATGGGTCATACAGATCTTCCTCCTTCCTTCTGGGGATATGCTCTAGAGACAGTTGCTTTCACACTTAATCGTGTTCCATCTAAGG
Organism: Wurfbainia villosa; assembly: GCA_025175895.1. NCBI lineage: Eukaryota > Viridiplantae > Streptophyta > Magnoliopsida > Zingiberales > Zingiberaceae > Wurfbainia > Wurfbainia villosa. The sequence goes on from CM046005.1 coordinate 8,790,003, forward strand.
CAGTCATAAAGACACCATATGCGATATGGACTGGGAAGAGTCCCAAGATATCTTTTATGAGGATTTGGAGATGTGAAGCTTACGTAAGACGTCAAGTTTCAGATAAATTAGGCCCCAAATCAGGTAAATGTTATTTTGTTGGATATCCCAAAGAAAGTAAGGGATATTACTTTTACAACCCCACACTAGGCAAAGTGTTTGTCGCCAGAAATGGTGGTTTTTTAGAAAGGGAATTTATTTTTAGAAAGGCTAGTGGGAATAAAATTGATCTTGAAGAAGTTCAAGATACATAAAATAGCACTGATGCCTTAATGCAACAAGAACATGCACCACAAGGTGATGAGCATTATGAATCAAGGTCATCATAAGGAGTTGTGGTACAACCTGTTCAGGTAGACCAAGCTCTGTGCAGGTCTGATAGGATACGTCATCAACCTGAGAAATATTCTTTTCTCTTGGATGACAATGATGGTGTCATGCTTGATGAGCCAACATCTTATCAGGAAGTTGTAATGAGCCCAGATTCTGAGAAATGGCTTGAGGCCATGAGATCCGAAATGGAATCCATGTACACTAACCAAGTATGGACTTTGGTTGATCCACCTAAAGGGGTCAAACTCATTGGGTGTAAGTGGGTCTTTAGGAGAAAGACTGACATGGATGGCAATGTGCATACCTATAAAGGGCGATTGGTAGCAAAAGGATTCAAGCAGATTCATGGTATTGACTATGATGAAACCTTTTCTCGAGTTGAGATGCTCAAATCCATTCGGATTATGCTTGCTATTGCTGCTTACTATGACTATGAAATATGGCAGATGGATGTCAAAACTTAATTTCTTAACAAAAATCTACTCGAGGATGTGTATATGACACAACCTAAGGGTTTTGTCAATCCAAAGGATGCTGGAAAGGTCTGTAAGTTGCATAGGTCCATTTATGGTTTAAAGCAAGCTTCTAGAAGTTAGAATCTTCGATTCAATGATGCGATCAAAATGTTTGATTTCATTAAAAACGAAGATGAACCTTGTGTCTACAAGAAGGATAGTGGGAGCGCAGTTGTTTTCCTCATTTTGTATGTAGATGACATCCTACTCATTGGAAATGATATCCCTATGCTAGAGTCTGTAAAGACTTGGCTTGGGAATTATTTCTCAATGAAGGACTTAGGTGAATTAGCCTATATTCTTGGCATCAAGATCTATAGGGATAGATCTAGGAGATTATTTGGCCTGAGTCAGAGTACATATATTGACAAGGTGCTTAAGCGTTTTGTCATGCAGACTTCCAAGAAGGGATTTCTGTCAATATCACATGGTGTAAGTCTTTCGAAGACTCAATGTCCCTCTTCTGTGGAAGAGAAACAACGCATGGATCAGATCCCTTATGCATCTGCTATAGGATCTATCATGTACGCCATGATTTGTACTCGCTCCGATGTCTCATATGCTTTGAGCATGACGAGTAGGTACCAGTCAGATCCCGATGAGTGTCACTGGATAGTAGTCAAGAATATTCTTAAGTACGTGAGAAGGACGAAAGAATATTCCTTGATCTTTGGAGGTGATAAGGACCTAGTTGTAAAGGGTTACAGCGATGCAAGCTTCCAAACCGATAGAGATGATTCGCGATTGCAGTCAGGGTATGTATTTTATCTGAATGGTGGTGCTGTGAGCTGGAAGAGTTCGAAGCAGAACACAGTCGCAGATTCTACAATAGAAGCCGAGTACATTGTTGCATCTGATGCAGCAAAGGAGGTTGTTTGGATCAAGAAGTTCATTGCTGAACTTGGGGTGGTTCCTAGCATAACAAATCCTATAGCCCTCTATTGTGACAACAATAGGGCTATTGCTCAAGCTAAGGAACCTCGCTCTCATCAGAGGACCAAACACATACTACGGCGGTTTCATCTCATTTGAGAGATCATCTATCGAGGAGATGTGAGAATATGCAGAGTAGATTCTGATGCTAACATTGCGGATCCCTTGACCAAGGCTTTGGCACATAGAAGGCATGATGGTCATACCAGATCACTAGGTATAAGATATTACAGTGATTGACACTAGTGCTAGTGGGAGATTGTTAGTATGAGCCCTTAGTGTCAATTATGAGATGATTGGTGAGGGAAACTTTTGTATCATATCTTATATTAATATAGGCAAACATTGGTTATTATATTTGCTTTATGCATGTGCCAACTAAATAAATATAATAATGCCCTTGAATAGTAGGTTCAAATCTACAGTATATCAATTGATAAAATTGATTATGAGAAGTTGTAGAGAACATTATTCTTAATATTCCTAGTGAAGTATTAATAGACAAGGGCAATATTAATACATTGAGACTAGCATGTAGGTCAATGGATGACTTGATCTCACAAGTCATGGATATGAGATATCACATTGACACATGGGTATATATATTGGAGGATATATATACTGAATTGACCCGCCATGAGAAAGTATCATGGATCGTTATATGAGTATCATATACTTTCTCATGTGACTATTGGTATAAATAGTCCTTAGACATAAAGTCACTACAGTTCCCTACATAAGGAGTTATGTACTTTGGTATCGTCTAATGTCACACCGTAATAAGGTACACTATAACGATGATCACTGGGTATGTAATGAATTATGCGGAGAGATGTGAGTGATGTAGATGGAATCTATCCCTCCTATATGACAGGAGTGATATCTTTGGCCTCTTGATAGAGTAGGACGACAAAATGCATGGTCATGCTAAAATGAGTCAATATGAGATATTGAGCTCATTTGTTTGAGTGAGTCTACTTGAGGATCAAGAAATACAAAGATCGATAAGGGGATGACACGGTCTATGTCTCATTGATCGATCTAAGATATCAAGGATAGAAGGACATCGTTATACATAATAATAGTCATGGAAAGGTTGTCGGATCTCAACTTTCTTGTAACTTAGGTAGCAATGATGTATTGCTAGATGTCCCTCATTGCTTATGTGTCTAAAAGGGGTTTTAGATACATTGCCAACGTTACAAGAGCCTATAAGGTTACACACAAATGACATTCTATTTTGGAAATGGGTTCTTTTAGTTTGACTAAAAGAACAATAAGAATAATGGATGGTCAAGGCTCGAGTCAAAATCAAGTTGGTTGAGTTAGACTCAAGCGAGTTATATTTGAGTTAGACTCAAACTAAATTGGATGGATGAAGACTAGATTTGAGTTAGAATCAAGTAAGACTTGAATTAAACTCAATTCGCATGCAAAACTCAAGTTAGACTTGAGTTAAACCCAAGTCACATGCAAAACTCAAGTTAGACTTGAGTTAAAACCAAGTCACATGCAAAACTCAAGTTAGACTTGAGTTAAACCCAAATCACATGCAAAACTCAAGTTAGACTTGAGTTAAACCCAAATCACATGCAAAAGTTTTAATGCATGCATTATGCATTAAAAATGCATTAGATTTCAATGTGAAGAATGGGAAAAGGCTAGTGGATTTTCAATAATGCATTTGATGCATTTCAACGTGTAGAATGGGAAGAGGCATTGGATTTCAACGTGTGAAATGGGAAGAGGCTAGTGGAATTTCAATGATGCATTTGATGCATTGATTTTGGAATTCAAGCATGATAATATATAAGGGTGGAAGAAGAGCCAAAGTGTGATCTAAGTATTAGTGTTCTTTCTTCTTCTTCACTTCTTCATCCTCCTAATTTTGGCTAGTTGTTCTACAAAGGTTGCTAGCACAACCATATTTTCAAAAGGGCTGAGTGTCAGTGTGGATACCTTAGAGATACAGTTATCCTTACCATATTTAGATCCAATAACTTTGAACTAGTGGGATTGCAAAGGGCTCACTTCAAAGGTATAATACTTCTTCTAGATAGGATCTAGATGGTTAAAATTAATTTATATTTTTTCGCTTGGTTCTCTGGTGAGATCCAAAATTTTTGTTTCCACTGCGGTTTTGCGAATCGGTTCGCATGCATAGAAGGATCCCAACAAGTCCAAGCATGGATCTTGGCAATTGGAAAGCCCAAGTCATGGTACTTGGCAATGGTAAAGTCCAAAGGTATAGTCTTGGCAGCATAAGTCTAGGTGTATAGTCTTGACGGCGTAATGTCCAAGTGAACTTTGGCAACTAGAAATCCAAGTCATAAGTACTTGGCAAAGGCAAAGTCCAAGGGCAGGTTTGGTGGCGTAAAGTCCAAGCATGGGTCTTAGCGGCATAAGTCCAAATGGATCTTGACAATGTGAAAGTCCAAGGGTATAGGTTTGACAGCGTAAAGTCCAAGCATTGGTCTTGGTGGCATAAGTCCAAATGATTCTTAGCAAAGGACCCGGTTAGCATGACATAGCCGATGAAAACACCTGAAGGCTAACGCAAAGGATGAAGAGTAGCGAACTTGAGGGATCCAAGAGGCGTGAGGATGATGGAGGTGGCTAGAAGGCTTAGGTCTAGGCTATGGGTGAGTATCAAGTATAAGGGGATCATACTTGTGTTAAATCTCATGTTTAATGTTTACCAGTCAACTGGGATTATGGACCAGTCGACTGACCAAGTGTTTGATACTCGAAAACCTAGTTGACTCGAAGCAGTCGATTAGGGTTATGCCCTAGTCGACTGAGGCTCGACTGCTGATCTTGGCATTTGGAGTTGACTACTAGGGTTGAGCAATCGACTGCTAAGATAGAGCAATCGACTGGATTAAGTGGTTAGGACACAGAATGTTGAACAGTCAACTTCTAGCCCAGGGCAGTCGACTGCTAGGTCAGGACAGTCGACTGATGGGCAACTTTCTGACGTGGATTAAGTCATTGTGAGGCAATGACTAATGGTCTAGTCGACTGCTAGGCAAGAGCAGTCGACTGGAAGGTGAAAAATTAGCCCGACAAAGAATTTAAATGAAGCTCGAAGGGAGGCATTCCACCAGCGATTTTTGGGAGCTTTTGAAGAGAAATTGTTGTTGCATTCCAAATCTTTAAGAGCCTTTCAATGCAACCAATAAACAAGCAATCATGAGTTCTTTTTGTAAAGTTCTCTTTACTTGTATTTGATTATTGCTTAGTATATTTGTTGTATTTGGTTGTGTTTCTTTCTTATTGTCGTAAGAACCTTGTAAGAGGTTTCTCCACCTTCGGTGTCATACCAAGAAGGAGAAGTTTGATAGTGGTAGTGTGCATCACTAGAGCTCGACCCGTGAAGTAGAAAACCTAGTTTCGAACCACGTTATATCTTTGCATTTGTGTGTGATTTTGTGTTTGTATTTATGTTTTTATTTTTCATTGTGTACTAATCCTTTTATAGAGACAATCACGCACGCAATTGATCGAAGAATAAGTGAAATCGCTATTCACCCCCTCTAGCACGGTCACTGATCCCCAACACCTTGAGCAATCGCTATCCACAATCCACATACTTTGCTCACCTACCTAAATAACATGAAAAATAAACTCCTTTGGTACCAAAATGTTTGGACCGGTAATATCAATCAAAAATTTCATTAGGACCCATGCCTTCTTTACCTTACCCTTAATTGTTGCTTTTATATTTATTAGAGAAATGTAAGCAACTTCTTTATCCTTAGGTTTGTATCCTATACCGACCTTGTTATAAACAACCCTTTGGTTTCTAAGGATCATGTCAAGAAATTTTGATCCATTAGTAAACTTCTCTAAGCATGTCCTGAATTTACAAACCTCATTCTTAAAATTTTCATTTTCCTCCCTAAGCATGCATGAATCACCACATAAAGATTCTTCATTCCTAATTGCCTTTATTTCTATCTTCAAATCCTTAAGTTTAGATTTTTGATCTATCCAATGCATTCTTATGGTAAGCAATAGTTTTATATAACAATTCTACTTGGGTAGAATCCTTTACCTCATCGTCATTAGATGATGATTCATCGTTAGAAGTGGACTCTTCTTGATTTGAGTTCTCGGTGTCATCCCCCAAGGCCATGATTCTCACATGGTGTGTGATGTGGCAAAGATCGTCATCGTCGGATGATTCTTCAACACTTTGAGTGTCCCATGTTGTTTGTGCTACTATGGCTCCCTTCTTCTTCTCCTTTTCTTCTTTCTTTTTCAACTCTGGGTAATTTGGTTTAGTATGTCCCTTTTTGTTGCATTCATAGCAAATGGCATTAGTATTAAAATTTGAATTGCCAATAGATTTACCTCTTGTAGATCGGAACATCTTTTTAACATCCTTCTTTGTAAATCTTCTTCATTTCCTAATCAATTTCTTGACATAGTGTGTCGTTTCGTTTGCCGACATCCCTTCATCACTACTTGACGGTTCATCCTCTGATTCAGATGAAGATGATTCTTCCTTCTTCTCCTTTTCTTCTTATCCTTCTTTTCTAAAAAAAAAAAAGATAGATCTTTATCCTTTGATGACATGTTATCTTGCTCATGTAACTCAAAATCACAAAATAATTCATCTAATTTAACAAAAGAAAGATATCTAGAGACTTTAAAAGCATCAACCATGGATGCCCATAGAGTGGTTCTAGGAGAGGAATGGAGAACATACCTGACAAGGTCTCAGTTCTCCACATTTTCTCTAATGGAGAAGAGACATTTAAAAGTTCCTTGAACCTCCCAAGCAGTTGACTTATCGTTTCTCCTCCCTTCATGGCAAAATTCTGCAGTTGATAGATGAGCAAATCTCTCTTGGCGATTCTGGAGTCTTTTGTGCCTTTGTTTAGTTCAATAAGCTTGTCCCACAACTATATGGCACTTCGGAAGGGGCCAACCTGTAGGGACCGTTGGTGACCGCTAGAAGGGGGGGGTGAATAGCGTATTTTTGTCATTTGATAGAATTTGTTCATTCGTCTCTACAATCATCGTTAGCATAGCAGAATATAGAAATACAAATGTAGAAACAAATACAAACACAAATACACGCGATATATATGGTTCGGAACTTTAGGGTTCCTACTGCATGGGGCGAGCTCAACGAGCTCTAGTGATGCACTCACCACTAATAAAACTCCTTCTTGACAATACGTCGGAGGTGGAGAAACCTCGTACAAGTGATTACAAAAGTAATACAAGTAAATACAAGTGATTATAAATGAAATACACAAAAACACGTAAAGAAAACTTTACAAATGTGCTTTTGGATGCTTTCTTGTTGATTGCTTGAACCGTGCTTGAAGACCCTTATTTGCACCAGCAAATTGCTTTAAAAACACCCAAGAAATCTCTGTGGAAATCCCTCCCGTCGAGCTCATTTTAAGTCTCCTAGCGACCAGAATTTCCGCCAAGCAGTCGAATGTCATAAGTCCCCAGTCGACTGCCAACAGTACTGTTATGAGACAATGGTTTAATCCACATCAACATTCAAGCCAACGGAAACATTGGCAGTCGACTACCATTACCCAACAGTCGACTGCCACGGTCGTAGCCGACTAATTAGTCGGCTACCGAGCATTCTGCTCCTACAACCCCGACCAGCAATCGACTGCCCAATTTTGGCAGTCGACTGCCAAGGTATTTTGCCGTAGTCAACTCACAGCAGTCGATTGCTCATAACCCCAATCGACTTCCAAGAGTCAACTTGGCTGTCAAGTGTCAAAATACTTGACCAATCGACTAGTCCAAAGCCCCAGTCGACTGATAACCTCAACCATGAGGTTTAACTCCAAGTATGATGCCCTCATACATGATAGACCACCCTTAGCCTAGACCTAAGCCTTCTAGCCACCTCCGTCAGTTTCACACCTATCGGATCCCTCCAAGTCATCCATGACTTATTCATCCATACGCTAGCCTTCAGGTGCTTTCATCGGCTATTGTCATGCTAAGTTGGTCTATACCGCCAGGGCACATTGGGCTTACACTGCCAAGACTACCGCTTGGATTTTACGCCGTCAACCATTGGACTTATGTTGCCAAGATTGCACCCTTGGACTTTACGCCACCAATATCAACCCTTGGATTTACCTTGCCAACCCATGTTGGACTTTCCATTTACCAAGACTCAAGCTTAGACTTTCCCTTACCAAGACCCATGCTTGGACTTTCCATGTTAACCCATGTTGGACTTTCCAATTGCCAAGACACAAGCTTGGACTTTTCCTTGCCAAGACCCATGCTTGGACTTTCCATGTCAAGTACCCATGACTTGGACTTTCCCACTGCCAAGTGTCCCACTTAGACTTTCCATATCAAGTACTCAAGACTTGGACTTTCCTATGAAAATCACATTGTCATACATTTTGTCGAACATAAAAATACCGCATGAGTCAAACTTGAGTCTAGTCAATCGTGACCTGGACCGATTGCACCAACAATCTCCCCCTTTTTGATGTTTGACAAAAATCACAAACACCTTTGAGTTAGGCTACCTAACTCAAATCTCCTTACCAATTCTCCTAAATTGGTAATTCAAATTCTCCCATAACTTCTCCCGTTAATTCTTCCCCTTTTTGACATACCTCAAAAAGGTTCTCCCCAAGGGTGTCAATGTCTCATATCTCAAGAGATATTACAATCTCCCCCTTGGTCAAAAAACATCTAGAATGTTTTCACTCTTCCTAGTGATAAGTCCCATATCACTCAAGAGAGGTTGTAATATATCGAAAACAAATAAAACTAATTAAATAAAAATTAGAATAATATAATATAATAATAATATAATTTAAAAACAGGATAAATAAAATAAATTTATTTATTTATTTAATGGAAATTAGTTATTTATTAGTATTTTAGTTGATAATTTTGGGATAAATTTTTATCAGATTGGACTAAGTCTAATTGGCTTTATCCAATAATAAAGTTGATTTTTCAAAAGCGGAATTTAGTTATTAAATATCTATTAGAAATTTCGGGATAAAATTTTATTAGATTTGGTTAAGTCTAATTAAATTTTATCCAAGATATTAATTAAGTCAATTAATATAAGGTTATATTAAATAATTATTAGAGATTTCGGGATAAAATTTTATTAGACTGGGCTAAGTCTAATTATTATTAATCATAATATTTATTAATTCAATTAAACTTAGGTCATACATAATTAAGCCCTAGATTAATTTTTCCTAAGTTACGTTTTCTTTTTCCTTGTTTTTCCCTATTCCCTGCTGCGCTTTCCTCACGTCGGCAACCCACGCCGCCACCGTCGACTGTCCATGCGCACAGCGCCGCTGCTCGCCGCCTTTGTGCGTCGCCGTCACACACCGCCCACAGCGTCGGCTTCCACCACCTCAGGCGACCTCGCTCGCGACCGAGACCGCTTTCTCCCTGCGCATCGCTGTGTCCAGGTCACCGCCGCTCAAGTTTGCATCATCGCCGCCTTCTCCTCGTGCATCACCCTTTGTTGTGTCCAAGTCGCCGCCGCTCGAGCTCAAACCGTCGTTGCAGCGTGGGTGGTTATTGTAATTAGGATTAGGTAATTAAGAGTTGATTATTCAGTTAATCAGTAGCTAATCCAGATTTAATTAGTAATTAATTTTGATTAATTAAATTGGCTAATAGATTAATTAGTTTTGAATTTCTGGATTAACTGAATTATTAAATCTGATTTATAAGGTAAGTAATTAATCAGTTTTGGTTTAACTCGTTAACTGAATTAGCATAGTTAATAAAATTAATTAAGTTTATTCTTATTGACCAAATTAATTAGATTGAGTTTGAATTGATTAATTGAATTAATTAAGAAAACATAATTAATTTAATTAATTATGTCGATAGTTTAATACAATGATTAAATAATAATTGAGCTAAGAGTTAATGTATTCCAAATTGATTAGATAGTCAAAGAGATTAATTGAGTTATTAAATACTTGTCCACAATTAGTTAAAATATTGATCAGGTTAAATAACAGATTTGAGAACAGACACAGAACTTCGGATTGGAAGATTTCTAGGTTGCTCTGCAGTCAGAGGTGGGTGGATCTTTGATATTTTTTAGAATTTAGTGCATAGTTATATTGGTTACATTGTTTACTTATGTTATATAGTAGTTACACTTTACGTTCTTGCTAGAATTGCTTTGATTCTATATTTGTTGGACCCTTGGATTCTAGGATGCCTACTCATCATTAGCTTGTAGTTATTAATTGATATTACTGTTATACATGCCTATTTATTGGTGAGATATAAATTGGTAGATATTGCTGGTAGATGCTTACCTATTATTTGTTTGATTGATATCATGATTGAACTAGTGAAATAGAATAATTAAGATGAGATTAATCGGTAGAGGATATATAACTTTTCTCCTATCTCGGTTGCGAGCTATGTCTCTCATTTGTGGTTGAGAGGATCTGCACTAGAGGTTCCCTACTTTTGAACTATGGTTGCATTTGTATACCTATGGTCGATCATGTCTCCCATTCGTGGTTGAGAGAATCTACCATGGAGTTATACTCTTGGACTACTTGTTCGGAGTTAGTGATAGTTGGATTCACGTATCGTCTGTAGCTAGATAGCTACCTTACATCTTGACTGCCCATGAGACTCGGTCGTGGTAGTATGTTGTTACGTGCAGTCCATAGCTAGATAGCTATATACTCTGTCTGCCCACGAGACCCAGTCGTGGTAGCATGTCGTTGCCCGCAGACATATTGAGTCTCTTATTGCCTATCTACCCACGAGTCTTGATCGTGGTAGCATGTGGTTGCGCGTAGACAGTGTTCTGTATATTGCCTATCTGCCTATGAGTTTCGATCGTGGTAGCATGTTGTTGCCCACAGATAGTGCCCTTTGTATTACCTCGAGAGCCACGAGGCTTTGTCGCGGTATCATGATATGTATTGCTTGTAGATTGCAGTTGGTTGTATATGTTGCAGATGCATTTATTATATTGCTGACCAAGTTTGTAGTGGATTGATATTGGTACTTTGAGGTTTGGATTACTCTAGTTGGTTTCCTTTGACTTCCATTATGTCCATTATATCCATTATGATTATGCACTATTTTCTATCCACCCACTGAGTGGTTGTACTCACCCCCTCTTCTTTTATCCTTCAAGTTAGCTGATAGAGGACGTGTTCAGTTGGCTTACCTTCGCATCGCTCAGAGAGTCCCTTGCTGTGCTGGTCCCACTGCATCGTCGAGATGTCGTTTTATTTACTTTTTATTATTGCATTTTATTTATACACTTTGGATTTTGGTCGCAATTTGATGTGGTGTCATAAAACTAATTTACTTTTAATTGATTTATATTTTAGTCATGCATGCATGAAGTTAATAAAATACTTATATTTCTATTATTATTTTGGGGTTTTTTTACCAGATTTGGTTCCAATTTTGTATTTCTGAATATTGTCACTAAGGGGCTCCTTCGTCATTTGAATGACGAATATGCCCTGGGGCGTGACAATTTCATTGGTATCAGAACTTAGGTTTGCGATTTTGATTTGTGGGTTTCGTGTTTCGAGGTGTTCTTTTCCTTTGATTTTTGGACTCTTGTGTTTTGGGACCAGGCAAGCTGAAGGACATTCCTGAGCTATAGGAAAAGGTATTGTATTTAATGGTCTTTGTACTTTCCTTGAGTAATAGGAAGTTGTCACTATGTACTTTTATTGGGTACTCACTTAATTGGTTATAGAAGGAAATTCTACTTAGTGAAATTGCCCTACTCAGGGTCGTGGACGAGGTCGACCTCGAAAGCGACCTATTGATGTTGCGGGACCTACCCTTGAGGTTGAAAATGTAGACTGTTTAGAGGTGCCAACTGAGGTCGAATTAGGAAGCTAGGGTTAGACCTGCTAGCTAACCATTTAGAGGTCAAGGAGTAACCCCTCAGAGAGTATCAGTCCCTACTACTAGTGATTTGGTCATAGATAAGGCGTGTATACTTACACTAGCCAAGACTACGAAGGATCGTTTTATGTATTTCAGGAGGATACCGATCCATGGATTGCTCATCCATGGATGGGCAATCTAGAAGATTCATTTGGATACATAACTTGCATGGATGCAGGGAGGATGGAGCTTGTGGTGTCATATCGAGGTTTCTCCATTGTGATGAGATCGGACATTGGAAGAGGAACTGCAAAAAGTACCTAGAGGAAGTTCAAAAAAAGTGAAGTGCGACTTCTACCTCAGGTATATATGTTATAGAAGTTAATCTATCTATTTCTTCTTCATGGGTATTAGATACCGATTGTTCTTCTCACATTTATACTAATGTGCAGGGCCTGAGAAATAGTAGATCATTGATAAAAAGAGATGTTGACCTATGCGTAGGCAATGGCGCAAGAGTTGCTGCTATAGTTGTAGGAATATATTCCTTATCTTTGCCTAGTGGTTTTATCTTAGAATTAGAAGAGTGATATTATGTACCTGCTATATCTAAGAACATTATCTCTATTTCTTATTTGGACAAGAGAGGTTTCTCATTTATAATAAAGGAAAAAAGTTATTCTATTTATTTAAATGAAATATTCTATTGTAGTGCACATCTGATGAATGGACTCTATGTTCTAGATTTTGATAACCAAATCTATAACATAAATATCAAACGGTTCAAATCTAATAATCTGAATCAAACATATCTCTGACATTGTTGCTTGGGTCAAATAAATGAGAGTCGCATATCATAACTCCATAAGGATGGACTTTTGGACTCATTTGATTTTGAATCATATGAGGTATGTGAATCTTGTCTACTAGGAAAGATGACAAAGACTCCTTTTAGTGGACACAGTGAGAGAGCAAATGATTTGTTAGGACTCATACATACTAATATTTATGGCCCTTTCAAAGTAGCAGCTAGAGAAGGCTATCAGTACTTCATTACATTTACTGATGATTTAAGTAGATATGACTATATGTATCTTATGAAATACAAATCTAAATCCTTTGAAAAGTTCAAAGAATTTAAGAATGAAATACCAAATCAACTTGGTAAGAGTATTAAGATGCTTCGATCAGATCGAGGTGGGGAATACCTTAGCCAAGAGTTTCATGATCATCTAGTTGAGTTTGGGATAACATCTCAACTCACTCCACTTGGAACACCACAGTGGAATAGTGTATCAGAAAGGAAAAATCGTATTTTATTAGATATGGTACGATCAATGATGAGTCAGACAGATCTTCCTTCTTCCTTCTGGGGATATGCTCTAGAGACCGTTGTTTTCACTCTTAACCGCGTTCTATCTAAGGCAATCATAAAGACACCATATACGATATGGATTGGGAAGAGTCTCGAGATGTCTTTTATGAAGATTTAGGGTTGTGAGAATTACGTTAGATGACAAGTCTCAGATAAATTAGGACCCAAATCAAATAAGTGCTATTTTGTTGGATATCCCAAGGTGACTAAGGAATATTACTTTTATAATCTCACACAAGACAAAGTGTTTCTTGCCAGAAATGGTATTTTTCTGGAAAGAGAATTTATTTCTAAAGGAATTAGTGGGAGTAAAGTTGATCTTGAAGAAATTCAAGATACACAAGATAGCCCTGAAGCCTTAATGGAAATCGAACAAGCACCACAAGGTGGTAAAGATTACAAATCTATAACGCCGCATGAAGTTGTGGCACAACCTATTCGAGTAGACCATGCTCTGTGCAGATCTAATAGGATACGTCGTCATCCTGAGAGATATTCTTTTCCCTTGTGTGACCACAGTGATGTAATGCTTGTTGATTTCAAAGAGCCTACATCCTATCAAAAAGCTGTAATGAGCCCAGATTCTGAGAAATGGCTAGAGGTCATGAGGTCCAAAATGGAATCCATGTACACTAACCAAGTATGGACTTTAGTTGATTTACCTGAAGAGGTCAAACTCATTGGGTGTAAGTGGGTCTTTAAAAGAAAGACTGACATAGATGGTCATATGCATACCTATAAAAGGCGATTGGTAACTAAAGGATTCAAGTAGATTCATGATATAGACTATGATGAAACCTTTTCACCAGTTGCGATGCTTAAATATATTCGTATCATGCTTGCTATTGCAGCTTACCATAATTATGAAATCTAGCAGATGGATGTCAAAACTGTATTTCTTAATGGAAATCTACTTGAGGATGTGTACATGACACAACTTGAGGATTTTATAGATCCAAAGGATGCTGGAAATGTATGTAAGTTACAAAGGTCTATTTATGGTTTAAAGCAAGATTCTAGAAGTTGGAATCTTTGATTTGATGATGCGATCAAAATGTTTGGTTTCATCAAAAATGAAGATGAATCTTGTGTCTACAAGAAAGTTAGTGGGAGCAGAGTTATTTTTCTCATCTTGTATATAGATGACATACTACTCATTGGAAATGATATCCGTATGCTATAGTCTTTAAAGAGGTTGAATTGGAAATTATTTCTCAATGAAAGACTTAGGAGAAACAACCTATATATTGGGCATCAAGATCTATAGAGATAGATCTAAGAGACTGTTTGGCTTAAGTCAGAGTACATATATTGACAATGTGATTAAACATTTTGCTATGCAGAATTCCAAGAAGGGATTCCTGTCGATGTCACAGGGTGTAAGCCTTTCGAAAGATTAATTCCCTTCTTCCAAGGAAGAAAGGGATCGCATGGATCAGATTCCTTATGCATCTGCTATAGGGTCTATCATGTACGCCATGTTGTGTACTCACCTCGACGTCTCGTATGCGTTAAGCATGATGAGCATATACCCGTCAGATCTAAGTGAAAGTCACTGGACAACAGTCAAGAATATTCTTAAGTACTTGAGAAGAATAAAAGATTATTTCTTTATATTTAGAGGCGATGAGGAACTCGTTGTAAAAGGTTACAGCGATGCAAGCTTCTGAACTGACAAGGATGATTCTAGATCGTAATCAAGATATATATTTTGCTTAAATGGTGGTGATGTGAGTTGGAAGAGTTCAAAGTAAGACACAGTAGTTGATTCTACTATAGAGGTCGAGTATATTATTGCTTCAGCTACAACAAAAGAGGTTGTTTGGATCAGAAAGTTTATTTCAGAGCTTGGTGTTGTTCCTAGCATAATGAACCTCATAGACCTCATGTAAGATATTGGAAAAAAAATTAGACTTATATAAAATTTTATGATCATTGGATGAATAAGTGATTTATCAAGGGATTAATGATTTAACCCTAAGTTTCTTTTAACCCTAGGTTTAAAAGACTTAGGTTTGAATCAAGTTAAAACTAGGTTAGCCTAAACCCATTTTCCCACTCGGCCAGCCTTTAAAACCCTGAACCGGACCCGATCCGCATATTCCCCTCTTCCTCATCGCGATTTCCTCCCTTTTCTTATCGTGATTTCCTCTTCTTCTTCCACATCGGCGATCCTCTCCTTCTTCCTTTCGATCTTCGCCACCCCATTCCGAGCTCAAGTCGATCTCTATCGTCACTCGACGATCGACGCCGCAACTTCACGAGCTCACGATTTCGAGAAGGAAGGCAACAACTCCATTCTCCATGGTATTTTCGGAACCAAAGCATAGTGATCCGAAGCTTGAGTGGTTGGTTGCATTGGATACAGGGAGGAATGCCATTGTCGTAGTTTCAATTGTTGGTACATCTCGATCTTTTCTTTCCTTACCTATTCCAATTTTCGTGATTTCAATCGGACTGTTGTCGCTCTGTCGATCGACCACCTTTCATTCTGGTATTCTGAGCTGATTTTATTATTGATCTTGATCTTTGTTTTCTTTCCTTGGATGATGTAGCAGCTGGTGAGTTCAAGGGACATTTGAGATAGAGTGTGATTTTATCTCTTCTCATCCGAGATAACATCCTTTTATTTGGATTATCGATTGTGTATGGCACAGGAAGGTAAGTTGTGGTTACAGGTGATTGAAGTTGAGTTGGGGATCTGAATTTGGGTAGGTAGTTCAAGGTAAGTCCGGATTGTGATATTTACATATATATAATAATCATTGGCATGTTGAATAATCTGTGGATTGGTAGGAATGGTAGTTTTATGGATTAATGGGATTGGCTCTAGATGAATGTTGTATATATGTTGCATTTTATATTTGTGTAGGAGTTGATTTGCAATTAATTGGATATTGATTGAACGATTAAGAGTAATGGGAAGGCATTGGATCAGTTATGTAAGAAATTAGATTCTAACTATCGTACAGTGTGGTTGCTAATTAGATCAAGTGTTTAGCCATGGTGAGATAATAGACATTATGTGGGATGGGTGAAAGAGATGTGTGGTTAATATTCGGCTAGTGGTTTGTGATACGAGTTCAAAGTAGGATTTGATTCAATCATTCAGGTTACAATAAAACTTAATTGTATTTTATGTTGTGTGCAGGACCTTGATTTGGGACAGATTTCGGACGCGAAGATGATTGGCGGTCTACATATCAAGTGGGTAATATCTACCCTGGTCAGGTAGTTTGATTGAATCCAGTGCATGAATTTAGACTTATGCTGATACTTTTGATCTTGAATCTACTCTTATTTATTCTTATTCTTGATACTTAGCCTTTGAACTTTGAGATGCTTTATTTGTTATCTTTACAGTCTCAATTCATCCCTATTGTTGATTATAGATTATATACATATATTTGATCTATAGATGATGCATAAGTACATGTAGTTGAGTACAGTTGTCTTTGATTAGTCATGATGTGACACCACTAGAGTTGATGATGGTTATATCTGTAGACTTGGTTGACTTATTGCATGACCTTGCATTGTTCTATCGACCATGACTATCGTGGATGGTAGAGTGGATCAGCGGTAGAGTTTTGTTTACGGACTAGAGGTCCTAGTATGGGTTGTCTATCTATTGTATATGACTCTCGGTGGGATAGAGAGTGTGGCTGAGGGCCTAGATGTATGGAGAATTTATCATCTCATTACATGCTTGTTGATGACTATGTCTTCCTTATGGTTGAGAGAGTCATCAATCATACCTGTCCACCCGACCACTGAGGGATAGTTGATTACGGGAGATATGGGCAATGATATCTGCAACACTCGGCCACTGAGCGATAGTGGTAGCTGGAGTGGCGTGCAGCTTATCCTGTCGTGTAACACTTGACCACTCATGGTAGTGGTAGCTAGAGTTGTTTACAGCAGGAACCCTTATATGTGGCTAGATAGCTACTTACTCATACTGTCCATTCGGCCACTCAAGAGTAGTTGTAGCTAGAGTTGGGACAGTTGTCATATTTTTTTCACCCAGGCCATACGGGGTCGTGATAGCTAGGTGTGCAAGCAGTGACCATGCATATGCATCACCGTGGAGGCACACATATTTGTTTGATGCATATTGCATATGTTTGTGATATGATGCATATGATTGAGCTATGATTGCTGCATATATATGTACATCTTCATACATACCATTTGCATGTACTATATTATTGTTTGTGGAGTATTTGATTATGAGTTGATCACAAGTGTGATATTATTTTTACATATTATTGGTATGTGTTTTGTTGTCATACATTTGTTCAGGATGTTGTAAGTTGTGTCATTGCAGACTTTCAGGTATGTCAGTATACTGCATTATATCTAGTTGGTCAGTTGGTATATGCATGGATTATAGATATACTGAGGATTATTTGATATTGCCTATAAATTGTATACCTGTTGAACTCTATTCGTTCATATGTTGTTCATGCACTATCTTTATATTACCGCTGAGTTTATACTCACCACCACATACCCTGGGTTTCTTGTTGCCCAGGTATCATGTAGAGGACTTCGTGATGAGCTCAGAGCATCGCCAGCTTATCCCGTCCCATCCCACTCCTGAGGGTTACAGTTTTTTTGGTTATCGTATTTTCGTATTTTGAATTTGAATTCATGTGGTGAATTGTATGGTTGGTCGTTTACTTGGAGTTTGCATTTACGTTTTTGGATTCATTATAGTATTTCTTTTATATGTGGTCAATCATACCGTTATGTGTTGTTGTGAAGGTTGTTATTTCATTGTGATGTTGCCGCTGTGAGTTTGATTTTATATGTATCTCTGTTGTTGTGGTTGTAGCCGAAAGGCTTTGTATCAACAGGATATTATGTCACGTACAGGGGAGATGTTGTCCATTTTTTTTTCGGCTTGGCATACTCTCGGGGTGTATCACCTCTATTATGATAACAATGGGGCTATTGCACAGGCTAAGGAACTTCGCTCTCATCAACTATCCAAACACATACTACAACGGTTCCATCTCATTCAAGAGATCATCGATAGAGGAGATGTGAGAATATGCAGAATATTGACTGATACTAACATTACAGATCCTTTGACCAAGGCTTTGGCACAGAGGAAGCATGATGGTCACACTAGGTCACTGGGTATTAGATATTTCAGTGATTGACATTAGTGCTAGTGAGGGATTGTTAGTATTATCCCTAACTATCAATTATGAGATGATTGGTAAGGAAACTTTTGTATCATATTTCATAATAAAGGCAGAGTTTATGGTTATTGAATTTACTTCATTGATGTATCATTTGAATAAATATAATAATATCCTAGGGCAGTTGGTTTTAGTCTGCGATATATCAAGTTGGTGACTTAATAGTGGGATACTGTAGATATAAATAAATAAATAAATAAATAAATATATATATATATATATATATATATATATATATATATATATATATATATATATATATATATATATATATATATATATATATATATATATATATATATATATATATATCACTACTCGTAATTGTTCCTAGTCAAGTATTAATATACAAGGATAATATTAATACGTTGAGACTAGCATATAGGTCAATTGATGACTTAATCTCACAAGTCATGAATATAGGATATCAAGTTGACACATGAGTATATATTAGAGAATATGTACTGAATTGATCCGCCATGAGAATGTTTCATAGATTGTCATAAACATTCTCATAGTGGCTATTGGTATGAATAGTCCTTAGATCTAAAATTACTACGATCCCCAACATAAGTTGTATACTTTGGTATCAACAAACATCACCTGTAACAAGGTGGACTATAAAGTCGATCACTAGGTATGCAATGATTTATGCGGAGGGATGTGATTGATGTAGATGGGATCTATCCCTTCCATATGATGGAAGTGATATATGTGGGCCCCTTGATAAAGTAGGACTACTAAAATACATGGTCATGCTCAAATAAGTCAATATGAGATATTGAACTCATTTGATTAGGGTAGTCTACTTGGAGATCAAGAAACACAAAGATTGATAAGAGGATGACACGGTCTATGCCTCATTGATCAATCTAGATATCAAGGATAGAAGGATTGAGTCATACAAGATAATAGTTATAGACAGGTTATGTCAGATCTTGATATTATCATCACTTGGGTAGCAATAATGCATTGCTAGATGTCACTCATTTCTTGTGTTTCTAAAAGGGGTTTTAGAGACATTGCCAACGTTACGAGAACTTATTGGGTCACACACAAAGAACATGTTGTTTTGGAGATGGATTCATTTTAGCTTGACTAAATGAACCATTAGGATATTGAATTGGAATCATTGAGTTAGACTCATTGAAAAGGATGGATTTGAGTTAGACTTAAATAAGTTGGCCAAATTTGAGTTAGACTCAAATTGATTTAATTTGACTTGGACTCGAGTTAATTTGAAGAAGATGAATGATATGGATTCATGATGAATTCATCATGCATGATTAATGTGAATTAATCATGCATTGAAGAGGAAAAGTCAAAGGTTGGAAGAAACCTCTTATCATGCATGATTAAATTGAATTAATCATGCATTGAAGTTGAAAAATCAAAGGTTGAAAGAAACCTCTTATCATGTATGATTAATGTGAATTAATCATGCATTGAAATGGGAAAACCAAAGGTTGGAAGAAATATCTTTAAAAGGTTTTCTTCTCATCTTCTTGATGAGAGACTTCTTCTTCTCCTCATCTTCTTGGCTAAATTTTCTATTCCTCCCTCTTTGTCCTAAAGTCTTTTGAGTGGTTTCTAGCACAACCAAAGACTTTGATTCTCCAAAAGAGTGTGCATGTGAATACCATAGAGGCGTGACCATCCTGATCGCACTGAGATCTATTACAAAAAGGTTACTGCCGGGATTGCGAAGGGCTACGCATCAAGGGTAATCTCTCAACTAGATATAGTTGTAAGAACGACCACAATATTATGATCTCTGGAGGGATCCAATTTTTTCGCTGCGTTTTGCGATTGTTTTTCGCATAAGATCCCTACACCTCCTAGGCTTTAAAGCCTTGGTCATTTGGGTCTTCTCAAGATTAACTCTAGGGGTAACTCCCCTTGTAACCTTGCTAGTGATTTTCTTAGGCCTTTTAGAAGCCTTAGTCACTTCGGTCTTCCTAAGGTCAACTCTAGGGATTGCCTCCCTTATGACCTTGACCTTCTAGACCTAGGACTTGTTCCATAGTTAAATGAAACATTGTGGTAGGTAGGCTTGTAACCCAAGCCTTTCTTGTCCTTAGGCAATGCTTGCCTCCTTAACCCTAATTTTTTATCATTAGACCCATGACTTGAATTTGTCATTTTTGCAAGGGCTCTTTTTAATTTCTCAAGCCTTGACCTCAAGGCTTAGTTCTCTAATTCTAATTTTCTAAATTTTGACTTTTCATTTTTCTTTTGGGAATTCCCTTTCTTTTTAGGCATATGTCTATCCTTCTTAGGGTTAATGCCTAGGTTCTTATTATCCTTAGACCTAAATTCATAACTTTTAGAACCTAAACAAACATATTTATTATTTCTAGCATTCTTTTTATCATGAATGATTTCAAGTAAATTTCTAGCATGCTTCCTATCATTACTAAAAGAAGAAGCATTATTAAATGATACCTTGAGATTTGCCTTAGCTCCCCCTCCTTGTGAAGCTCTTCCTTTGTCCTTCTTAGGGTGACTTCCCCTAGGACATTGACTTTTATAATGACTCCTTTGTTGACACTTGAAGCACACTATTTGCACCTTACTTTTTCGAATTGGGGCACCGGCTTCTTGGCCTTGTCCTTGACTTTGGTGCCATGGGAACCTTCTTCTTAGCCAATTTTAGGAATTTACTCTTGTAATGCCCATACTACACTCAAAGCACATTATATGATTTTTATTTTATAAAAAGTGCTTGAGTTACCTATGGCGAAATCTTGGTTGGATTCTTCATGGCTCCCGGAGGTAGATGGCTCCTCTTGTTCCGACTCTGGTATTGGTTGCCTTATCTCCTCCCCCTCAATCCTTGAAGTGGAGGCTACCAAGACCTCTTCTACCTCAGACGTTGAGCACCTCTCAATCTCCGATTCTTCACTCTCTTGAGTCGATGAACAACTTGATTCTTCTTTGGCTTTCTCCTCTACTTCTTGGGTCGATGAGGGATTCCCATGGAGCTCAATCAACTTGCTCCATAACTCTTTAGCATTCTTATAGCTACCTAACTTGGACAAGATATCATTAGGGTACCAAATTTATTAACATTTTAGTTACCTTTTCATTGGTCTCGAAATCTTGAATTTGATCCTCTATCCATTTCTTCTTCTTGAGGATCCTTCCCTTCTTGTCCATCGGAGCTTCAAACCCTTTTACCAAGATAAGCTAATTTTCTAAATTACGTATAAGAAAATATTTCATGTACTTTTTCAACACGCGAAGTCTTCACGGTCGAAGGAAGGTGGAACCATGATGTTGTGGCTTAGTTTATCTTGAAGCTCCATTCTTCTACTCCTCTAGCACTTTGCTCCCTCAGTTGTTAATTCGATGAAGAGTGCCCTCTGATACCACTTGTTGAGTTGGTAATCAGGGTGATTTGTTCTTCTGAGTGCATCGGGCTCTAATACCACTTGTTGGGGATCGAACATCGTGCTAGAGGGGGTGAATAGCGATTTTCGATTTTTCTCTCGATCCTGTTCATGATTAGCTCGTATACAAAATGATTAGCACAGTGGAATATGAATAGATACAAAGACAAGCAACACAATTACAACAAGGAGATTTTATGTGGTTTAAAACCTACGGTTCCTACTCCACAACCGAGCTTAGTGTCCACATCACTAATAACTCTCTCCTTTTCGAAATAATACTGGAGTTAGAGAAAAACTCTTACAAGATGAGCTTACAACAGTAAACAACAACACAAACAAGCAAATACAAGATATAAATGAAATATGAAACAAAAACTACTTTACAAGTGCATTTTTGCTTTGAATGCTTGTAGTTTGCTTTGAATGCCTTGGAAGATCTAGAATGCATCATAAAACCCCTCCCCAATGCTCAAGAACTGACAACTCCAAATCCTCCATGAAGTCTCCTTATAAAGCTGAGCTCGTGCTGATTTTCCATCATCCAGTTGATTGCTCTTACCCAACAGTCGACTGACTTCAATGTCATTGTCTCACAACGGCTCAATCCACACTTGAATCTGCCCAACGTATACCTCAACAATGACTTGTCCTCGAATCGACTACGCAATAACTGTGGATCCATAGCTATCATCCGACCGCCCATGGCAATCGCTGTTTAAGGCCACCGATCGTCTAACCCCCAATCGACTACCAGAGCTTAGTCAACAGTCGAGCCTCAGTTGACTACACAACAAGTCGACTGTCATAACCCCAGTCGATTATCCAAGTCAACTAGGTATTTCGAGTATCAAACAATCAATTAGTTGATTGGTCCATAATTCCAGTCGACTGGTAAACCTCAAACATGAGGTTTAACTCAAGTATGATCCCCTCATATTTAATACTCACCCATATGCTAGACCTAAGCCTTCTAGTCACCTCCATCAGCCTCACGCCTCTTAGATCCTTCAAGTCTGCGACTTTTCATCCATCGTGTTAGTCTTCAAGTGCTTCCATCGGCTATGTCATGCTAACCGAGTCCTTTGCCAAGGTTTATTTGGACTTATGCTGCAAAGACTACATGCTTGGGCTTTACGCTAACAAAACCTTACCCTTGGACTTCTTTGCCAAGATCCATTTGGACTTACGCTGCCAAGACTACATGCTTGAACTTTACGCTACCAAAACTACATCCTTGGACTTCCCATTCTCATGTCTCAATGCTTGGACTTTCATCGCCAAGACTGCATACTTGGACTTACGTGGCCTTGGACTTTCTAATTGCCAAGAATCCATACTTGGACTTTCCATTGCCAAGACCATTCTTGGACTTTCTCTTACCAAGACTCCAAACTTAGACTTTCCATTCCAAGTATCCAAACTTGAACTTTCCCTCGAGTCTCACTCGAGCTCGGCCAGCATTGACCTGAGGTTTGATTGTTCCAATAATCTCCCACATATGACTTTGGATATCACAATCATCCACTAGTCACATGATCAACATATGATCAAACTATATTGTCAAACAATGGTCAAACCCATTGTCAAATATCAAAACAATATTCGAGTCCCACTCGAGTCTGGTCAATCATGACCTAGGTCGATTGCACCAACAAAGTATTCATACTTAGACTTTCCCTCGAGTCTCACTCGAGCTTGGTCGACCATGACCTGAGGTTAATTGCTTTAACAATCTCCTCATCACAATCTCCCCCTGTGACCTTGGATATCTCAATCATCCACTAGTTGTATGGTCAAACACATATTGTCAAACAATGGTTAAAGTCATTGTCAAACATCAAAACCCTACTCGAGTCCCACTCGAGTCTAGTCAATCATGACTTGGATCAATTGCACCAATAGTCATATGGTCAATATATGGTCAAACCATATTGTTAGATAATTATCAGACCATTATCAAATATCAAAATCCTACTCGAGTCTCACTCGAGTTTGGCCAATCGTGACTTGGGACGATTGCACCAACACAAGGTTGGGTCAATTTGTCCTTGTTTAAATCTTGTAGTTACTAAGTGAATTGTTAGTTGTTCATACCAAGCCCTAGGTGCCTAGTTTAGTCTGTATAAATCTTTTTGTAATTTGTATACATAATTAGGTTGGTCTAGATCTTCAAATCATGGTGGTTGATTCACATATATTTCTTCTTTGATGAAACCATTTAAAAATGCCAACTTGACATCCATTTGATATAATTTAAAACCTTTATGTGCAGCATAGGCTAATAACATTCTAATTGACTCAAGTCTAGCTACTATGCATATGTTTCATCATAATCTAGCCCTTTTATTTGACTAAATCCTTTTGCAACTAATCTACCTTTATTTCTAACAATTTCACCTTTGTCATTTTGTGTCTATGATGGTTTTTTCTTAGGTATTGGTACTAAGTCCCAAACTTGATTTCTAGTGAATTGGGCGAGCTTTTCTTGCATTTCTATAACCCGATCAGGGTCAAAAAGAGCTTGGTCTATTGTTTTAGGTTCAATTTTAGAGATTAGTGAAATTTGACTTATATTTTTATAGAATGCTCGAGTTATAACACCTAGATTAGGGTCACCTAGAATTTGTTCTATTGGATGACCAAGTCTTACCTTTGATGTTCTTATATCATGATTAATGTTTGATTCCTCTTGTTGGTTAAACTCATGTCTAACTTTATCATCTACATTTTCATTGGTTGACTCCATATTTGGCTTAGATTTTATAGGGCCTTTTTCTTCATCATATACTACATTAGTGGTTTCTTCAATTTTAAAGTCTTATTATTATATACCTTATAGGCTCTACTAGTATTTGAATATCCTAGAATTATTCCATTCATTGATTTAGAGGTAAATTTTTCTAAATAATCTTTAGTATATAGTAATGTGTACTTTACATCCAAATATCTTAAAGTATTTAATGTTAGGTATTTTATTATAGTATGACTCATATGGTGTCTTGTTATGTCATTTAATTATCAAAATTTTATTTTGGACATAACAAAAGGTATTTACAGCTTCAGCCCAAAATCTATCGGGTAGTTTATATTCATTTAACATAGCCCTTGTAGATTTTTGCAAGGTTCTATTTTTTCTTTCTACTAACCCATTTTATTGGGGAGTTCTAGGATAAGAAAATTCATGATGATATCCATTTTGTGTGCAAAATTTGGTAAATCTATTTGTTGCGGCTGAGACACCGCGATGCGGGGTTTCCCCACAATGAGGATGATTCGGCGTCTGTTGAATCAGATGGTCCATTGAATTGGCTAGATTGATGACTCATCTCGGATGAGGACGATGGATGTATCTCGGACAGGCGAGAGAGGAAAACCTGAGCCAAAAACACAGTTAAGGGCACCGAGGGGTATCTCGGTCATGCCCCTCCGACGCTCAAATCAAGGATCGTGAAAAAGAGGAAGGTGAGGAATGCAAGAAGAGAGTCTGAACACTTAAGAATCTCTTCTTGTTACCTTTATATAGGCGCACCCATCCCTGTGGAGCTGTACGGCAAGTATGGGAGGCGTAGACTTTTTAAGGTGACGGTCTGCCATATTCAGGAATGATAAAGGTCATTACTGCAATAAATGTGGCAGGCGCATGGGGCTTAATCAATGTTGCTCGTGTGGTTGATAGGAGACAGTGTTTCATTAATGTGGCAAATGTGTCCCCCTGACGTAGGCATGGGGAGATGTCTATTTGTTGCAACGTTCCCTTTGCACGTGATGCCTTGTTTGACATCTCAACTTTAATAATTACCACATCAACTAGCATCAGCACATCAGCTAAGATCGACCTGCCGATAGATAAGTCTGTTGAGATATAAGCCTGCCGAGATATAAGCCTACTGAGATATAAGCCTGCCGATATGTAAGCCTCTATGGATCGCCGCCGTCACAACAGGTATTAGGCCGGAATCAGTCGGTATCACTATTATTTTCAAATTCTTCACCATAGTCACTTCTAATTCTTTTAATTTTTATATTCTTTTCATTTCCTAAGAGATTGCATAGACTAGTAAATTGATTGAATGTCTCATCTTTATGTTTTAGAAATTTAACCCATGTAAACCTAGAGTAGTCATCAATTACTATTAAATAATATTGGCTTCCATTTAGTGACTTGGCTCCGTGTGAATGGAACAAATCTAAGTGTAGAAACTCAAGTACACAATTAGTTCTATCTATAATAGTTGGTTTATGTGTGGATCTAGTTAAATGAATAATATCTAAGTGTAGAATCATTGTTGGTGCAAATAAGATTGACATATCTCTGCAATAATATAATATTATCCAATTTGGGCCAAAGCCCTCATGGTTTTATTTTTGGGGTTATAGGTCTACTAATTTCTTTAGCATTTTCCATGCCAAATTTCTTAATTAACTCCTTCGCATATTTATTTTGATAAACATAATTTTTCTCCTTTGTTTGTTTTATTTGTAACCCTAGAAAGAAACTAAGTTCTCTTACTAGACTCATCTCAAATTTACTCTCCATTAATGATATAAACTCATTTAAAAATATAGCGGTTCTATAATTGGTTCATGTTAAGTCATATATCTCGAACGAAGGAAGTGAGACTCCCATGTACGAAAGTGCTCTGATACCAATTGTAGGACCGAATAGCACGCAGGAGGAGGGGGGGGGATAACACAAAACCTTTCTTCTTTTTTTTTCATAAAACTCATAAGATTATGCAATGGAAAGTTAAAACAAAGAATGGAAATAAAAATAAGAACACAACTATTTTTTTTTTCTTGGTTCACAGCCAACCAACCATTAGTCCAAGGCCCAATGATCCGAGTTCTCTATCAATGGGCAATCTACTAAATGTCTCTTCCTCGTTGGAGGTAAGAGACTCGCTTCTTACAAATGTTTAATGAGAAGGTAACAACCTTACCGCTACTTATAAAAATTAAGTACAAATAAAACAATGAACTTAATAATACTGACTCGAGATGATGTAATTTAAGTGTGTGGTCAGATTTAAGATCTGTAGCACGGAGGTTAATCGTCGAACACAACAGTTGATAGCATGAGCAATCTAGGGCTTTTGTCTGAAACTTCTTTTATAGACTTTTCCAGACACCTGGATCCAGTCCAAGCGACTCCTTTTTCGTCAAGATCTTGACCTGATATGGTCAGAATCTATCCTATTCCAGTCAACTGGACCTGGTCCAGTCGATTGGACCTAGGTCCAGTCGACTGGAATCCCTTCCAGTCTAATTGACTAGATTCCCTTCCAGTCGACTGCCCAGTATCTTCAACACATGTTTAGCACAATATACAAGCAATAATAATAATAGTATCCTTACTATCTTATCTTGACTTCGACATTCCTCCGAACCCTTAGTCTGATATGTAGGGAATCCATGTGCGCTCGGAAACAATTTACAAGCGCTAAGCAGTGGAAAACAGGATCCCTCCAGAGATCCATGTGAAAACACCATACTCATTTGATCGATTCTATCCTATGAGAATCGTGGTTACCTTCGATGCGTGCCCTTCGCAATCCCATCAGCAATACTTTATGTTTGGATCTTAGCGCGGTCAGTATGTCCGCGCCTCCATGGTATCCACATGAACCGTGAGATGGAGTGGAACCAAACTGTGGTTCTAGCCATAAGGTTGGTTCCACCAAGAAGGTAGAAGAAGAGGAAGAGCAAGATCAAAATCCATGAAAATCTTTTATATTCAACCATTGAATATGAAAGGTTTTGAGTCTTGGTTTCCATGGAATTAATAACCCATTAATTCCATCTTATTGATCATGAAACTCCTTCTTAATGGTGAGTCTCACTCATTGAGTCTAATCTACATTAGATTCAACCCGATTGAGTCTAATCTACATTAGACTTAACCCGATGGCCCAATGGCTCATCACATGAGTCATCTCCAATTCACATGTCCTAAGTGTGTGACCCAATAGGTTCTAGTAACATTGGCAATGTTTCTAAACTTCTTTTAGAGACATAAGCAATGAGCAGTATTTAGCAATACATTATTACTACCCAAGTGACGAGAATGTTGAGATCTGACATAACCTTTCCGTGACTACTATCGTGTATGACTCAGTCCTTCTATCCTTGATATCTAAATTGATCAATGAGGAATAGACTGTGTCATCCTCTTATCAATCAAGAGTTTCTTGATCTCCAAGTAGACTACTCAACCAAATAAGTTCAATATCTCATATTGACTTCTTCGAGCATGGTCATGCATTTTAGTAGTCCTACTCTATCAATGGGCCCATAGATATCACTTCCGATATATGGAAGGGATATATCCCATCTACATCACTCACATCCCTCCGCATAACTTATTGCATACCCAGTGATCGCCTTTATAGTCACCCTGTTATGGGTGACGATTGACGAAGCAAAAGTATACAACCCATTATGTAGGGAACCGTAGTGACTTTAGGTCTAAGGATTATTCATACCAATAGTCATATGAGAATGTTTATGACACTCATATAACGATCCATAAAACATTCTCATGGCGGATCAATTCAGTACATAGTTTCTAATATGTACCCATGTGTCAACTTGATATCACATTTCCATGACTTGTGAGATTAAGTCATCAATTGACCTATTTGCTAGTCTTTACGCTTTAATATTGTCATTGCATATTAATACTCGACTAAGAATAGTTAAGAGTAGTGCTATATATATATATATATATAGACTCTCACTATTAATTCAACCAATTGATATGTTGTAAACCTGAACCTACTATTCAAGGACACTATTATATTATTCATATAACACATATAAGAAATAATATAATAAGCAAACCTTGCCTGTTATTAATGTTAGTGCAATCAAGCCCATCTAATGTTTCAATGTTTAACAACAAGGTTTAAGTCAAGGAAATAGAAATCTAGTTTGAGCTAGAGTGTAGTCAAGACATTACCTCGACTGATACAAACCTAAGGTCACTAAGTTAGATGTTTAGAGTGACATTAGACCTTGGGAGAAATCCAAGGGTAAGCCTTGGTATGGATGGAAATCCAAAGGGGAACCTTGGTAGAGGAAGAGTACAAGCTGACCGGAGGTCCGAAAGCTTGGTGATGGAGAGGGCATAGTAACATGCTCGTTCTCCATTGGGAAGAATACAAGCTGGCCGGAGGTCCGGAAGCTTGGTGATGAAGAGGGCATAGTAACGTGCTCGTTCTCCATTGGGAAGAATACAAGCTGGTCGGAGGTCCGGAAGTTTGGTGATGGAGAGGGCATAGTAACGTGCTCGTTCTCCATTGGAGTTAGAGAGGGCACAAGGGAGTGCTCGGTCTCTAGCTAGTGTACTCGTTAGTAAGAGACGGCACAGTAACGTGCTCGTTCTCTTACTAGGGTACATGGACCCAATACTCGTTAGACAAAGAGGGCATCGTAACGTGCTCGTTCTTTGGCTAGGGTACTGGGAGTACTCGTTAGACAAAGAGGGCACCGTAACGTGCTCATTCTTTGGCTAGAGTACATGGGCCCAATACTCGTTAGACAAAGAGGGCACCGTAACATGCTCGTTCTTTGGCTAGGGTACTGGGAGTACTCATTAGACAAAGAGGGCACCGTAACGTGATCATTCTTTGGCTAGGGTACATGGAGTACTCGTTAAGCAAGGAGGGCGTCGTAGTGCGCTCGGTCTTTGTCTAAGGTATTTAGAGCATTCGTTAGTTGGAGAAGGCACCGTAACATACTTGGTCTCTTACTAGGGTGCTTGAAACTCTAGAAGTGGCAGCTTACTAGGAAAGATACTCATGTGCCCTAAATATTTACCGCATCAGTTGAGCCACCATGGGGGTTAGCTCGACTGGCACACTTCCACAAAGGCACAGAATCAAGCTGGCTTGACTACCAGCTCGACTACTTATTGTTTGGTATAGCACAGAATCAAGCTGGCTCGACTGCTCACTACATGGAACAACACAGAACCAAGCCTAGCTCAACTGCGGGCTCAACTGTATACTCTGATCGCTAAAATCTAAACTCTATACCAGTCGAGTCAATTTGGTAAGTGGCTCGACTGGTAGATATAGATTCGGTCACAGAATCGAGCCTAACTCAGTTGCGGGCTCGACTGACAGGTATTTTTTTAGCACAGACGCGAGTCAGACTCAACTGCGGGCTCGACTGCGGAGGCGGCAACGGGATTCTTCCATTTCAAGTAAAGATTCAAACGGGATGATTTTCAGTTGGAGGAGCAGGATCCTTTCCTGGCAAACCACCAGAGGTTGGAGGTGGTTACGGGGACAAGCTCAGGTGGTCAGGTTTTGGTCGGGCGTGACTTCTAGGGTTCCAATGGAGGAAGATAAAAGGCTTGTTGAAGAAGAAGAGAAGTTGTGTTTGAGCTTCAGTTTTTTATTTGAGTTACACAAGCTTCCTATGATTCATTCTGAAGCAGAAGAAGTGTAAAAACCTTGCTCTTCTCTCGCCTCCTCTCCAACAAGTGCTCACAACTGCTGTCGATCACCTTCTTGCAAGCGCTACAACTCTATCTTCAACGCAAGAAGCTGAACAGAAAATCTGTAACCTATTTTAACTTCTTAGCTTACTATTCTTGATTATCTTATTGCATTGTAATCTTGTAAGAGGTGAAGTTTTTCACCTCCGGAAACTTTCCAATCCATTCATAGTAGACTTTCCTTTGGAGCTTCCCATGGAGTAGGAACTACTGAGTTCCGAACCACGTAAATACTTGCGTATTGGTTGTGTTTGTGCTCTTTGCTTTGCTTTCTATTTCTGCTACGTAATCCTCTGTTTTGTAGTGAAATTTGAGTTAGATTTTTTCAACTCGCTATTCACCCCCCCCCCCTCTAGCGAGCCTCGATCCCAACAAGTGGTATCAGAGCTAGGGCTCTGCACCGGATTCACCTCCACCAGAGTATCAAGGAATGGCAGCGCAAGAGGGATTCAGCACAACTCGACCCCCATATTTCGACGGTCAAAACTTCCAGTATTGGAAGAGCCGGATGGAATACTACTTGATGATGGACATGGATATGTGGTTCTCCATCTCAGAGGGATTCACACCACCAACCGACGACGAAGGAAGGGTTTTGGTTTCTTCTCTGTGGTCGACAGAACAGAGAAGAAGAGCTCAGGCCAATGCTAAAGCAACCGTAACTTTGCAGTGCGGTGTAGCCAAGGACCAACTCAACAAAGTTGGCCCCTTCAGTAGTGCTCAAGAACTTTGGAGGAAGTTGATGGAGTTACATGAAGGAACCAGAGATTCAAGGACAGCGAAGAGGGATCTCTACTTGAACCAACTTCAGAATTTCAGCATGAAGGAGACTAAAACTGTAAGTGAACTACATGGTAGGTTTAAAGAAATACTCAATGGCCTCCATTCGATTGGAGAGGTTGTTGAGAATAGGGATTTAGCCAGGTATGTACTCAAATCTTTCCCTAGGAATACTTTGTGGTCATCTATGGTGGATGCCTACAAAGTATCAAGGGATCTTTCAACAATTAAGATTGATGAACTATTTTGTGAATTGGAATTGCATTAACAAGCTAATCGAAGCCCAAAGGAGAAGGGTCTAGCTTTTATTGCAGGAGATCGCAGCAAGGAGAGCAAGAAGTGTTAGTAATATATGAGAGATGTCCTAAGGCAATCGCCTTATGTATGAACCATTTATATGATAAATGAAGATTCACTATTTGAGTATACATGTTTCATGTATTTGATTGGATCTTAAACTCATTTATCAATGTCCACGATACGATTCACAGCATGAGAGAATTTGTGATTGGATCACAACTAGTGAGTATCTCTACATGTGTAATTGTGATGTATCGGAATTATCCCTAGTCGATGAATTGATGGATTTGGACACCATCAATTCTGTCGAGACTAGCACGAGGTATACTCCTTGGTGTATCCAAGCGGTGATTCTCACCGGGAGACATAGTGATGTCCGGAGTTAATCGTGGATGCTAGTTATGGTAACTAGTTCATTGGAGTGACCAGCCGTAAGACTTCATATGGTTCTCTGCATATATAGATATGTCAATGAAGTTCTTACTGTGGCTTAAGTGCGATGTTCCTTTGACTTGCGGTATTCAAGTCATCTTGATCATGGAGACTTATGCTTTGACATCTTAAGCAAACATCTCTAGGAGATGTGGAGCCGGATGATTGGGTATAAGTCGAAGTGATCAAGGTGTTTGAATAGCCTATAAAGGATTCACCACTCCTTGCGAGGAGATGTATACCCATGGCCTCTCGTCGGATTGTTACTAAAGTCTTTGGCCAAAGCATTACATGTTTAGAGTAAGGTACTCTTCGATACATGTGGAGTAACTAGAATCCGTAGGATGAGGAAA
This sequence comes from Wurfbainia villosa, assembly GCA_025175895.1. Classification (NCBI taxonomy): domain Eukaryota; kingdom Viridiplantae; phylum Streptophyta; class Magnoliopsida; order Zingiberales; family Zingiberaceae; genus Wurfbainia; species Wurfbainia villosa. The sequence continues at coordinate 8,822,050 of CM046005.1, forward strand.
TGATACTTAGGCTAGGTGTGACGAGTCGACCTAGTGGGGGCCCGACACAATAGACCATGTCACGAACCAAGTGGGTATAAGATGAGTGAAGGGAATGGGGCACGATTCATTCGAGCTACTGAAGGGTTTCAGAAATAGTTCTGGATCAACCGTTGATCTTTTCGGTTAATTGGGGATCATGATGTACTACTAGGTGCCACTCATGATCGTTCTATAATTAATGGTTAATTATAAACGGCCAACATAAACCGAGAACCTATTTGGTCACACGCACAACGAGTGTAATCCAAAGGATTTAAAACGAGCTTGAGAATGGGATTCTCAGACCGAGAAAAACTATGTTTGGTTGGACCAAACATAAAGCGAGCATGAAATTGTTTCAGTCGCAATGGAAGCGTGGATGGGCCGTGTCTTATGAAGACATAATGGATGGACCTAAATGGTTTGGTTCTAATCCAATGGATGAGAATAAACCAAAGGGTTTGGTTTATATTAAACGAATGAACCAAAGGTTGGTTCGGTTCGTTTTAACTTAAAATAAACCATCATGGTTTGGTTTATTTTAACTTATCTTAATGGAGCGGGTTAACGGGCTTTATGGATATGATCCATTAACCATTAAGAGAATTAGTTCTCTATAAAATAGGGCTTAAACCCTAATCCAAAACCCTAGCCCTTGGTGTTGCCGCCCACCCCTTGAAGGAGTTTTCTGCGCCAACCCTAGTGTGCCGCCGCCCAGCCCCTTGTGCCACCTTCCAACTTGTTGCCGGCGACCAAGCTTCAGCCGGTGAACCTCCGGCGACCCTCCGGTGATCTCCTCTAGGTTCGGTGATAAGGTGAGCTTCCATCTCTCCTTGGCCGGCCTCTATTCCTCCACCAAAAGCTGTCCAGTTTTTCTGGACAGCTTGTTTCTTTGTTGTCGGAGCGTCGTTTGGACGACGGTTAGTGCTCCAATAGCGCCTAACTTACCGGGGATTTGATCTCCGGTAATCCTCTGAGGTGGAGGACGAAGGATTCGTCAAACGGTTGACGAATACCTCTCCGGAGAAGCGAGTTTTGAGAACTCGTTTTAGGATCCGAATTTGGATTCGGATCGTGATCATCTCTCGATCACGTCGTCTTCAACACGAGGCTAGTAACCCGTACGAAGACGAAGCTCATGACTTAGCGAAGTCATCCCGAGGAGCTCGGCGTGGATACGGATAGAGACGATTCTTACGAGGATCGTTCCGGTTGATGCCGTTCCTGCTACACGTCATACGAAAGGTATAACGTAGATAATTTTCTTTTATTGCAAATTTTAATTTACGGTTATGTCTACACTTGTTGTAATATGCATGCGTGTGTTGTGTGTGTTGTAATAAATATAGATTTATTATTTTTAATTGCTTCTGTTGTGCTCATGTTTACGAAACATGATCGAACACACACACGCCGCGGTGCCGGAAACCCAACAAGAAGAAGAAGGAGAAGAAGGAAGTTTCTTCCTCCTCTTCATCATCAGATTCGGATGGAGATGATGAGTCATCCTCTAGCGAGATGGTTAACTTTGTGAGGAGATTGATGAGAAGAAGCCAAAAATACAACAAGAATGATGTGAAGAAATACTTCACCAACAAAAAGAAAGGTAAAAGTTCTGAAATTAATCAGGATAAAGCTGATGTAGAGTGCTTTCATTGTCATAGGAAAGGTCACTTCAAAAGTGAATGCCCTAAGTACAAAAAGAAGGAAGAAAAGGCCAAGAGGAAGAAAGCATTGAAGGCTACTTGGGATGATACTTCATCCTCATCCTCCTCATCGGAAGAAGAAAATGAGGAGAAGGAAGCAAAGCAAAAGGCTCTCATGGCATTAGAGAATTCTGAAAATTCAGATTTGGATGGAGAGCTGAGGCATTCTGATAGGGAGCAATCAAATTCGGACTCTTTATCATCATCTTCGGATGATGATCAGGTGAACTCTCCCCATCTAGATAAATTGTATGAAACTATCGCTTGCTTGACAAATGCTCTAAAAAAATCCAAAACTAAGGTTAAATTACTAAAAACTAAATTAGAACTAGTTAAGAATACTAATACACTATCTGATGACAGTGGTGCTGGAAATCCTCATTTGGAGGAGATCAAGGATGAGAATACATCCTTGAAGGCACAGGTGGAAGATCTTAAGTGCACACTTGAGAAATTCACCAATGGATCAAAGACATTAAACATGATCTTAGGAGCACAACGTGTAGTCTATAACAAGGTTGGACTAGGGTTCAATTCTCAACAAAAGGAATTTAGTTATATATCCTTAGTGTTGGGAAACCAGTCCAGATCTGATGTTCACAACATCGCGGGCGAATACTTCGCACAAACGCAGCGGAAATAATAATTATACCGGATCCCACCAGAGATCCATGCAAAACTATATAAATCATTTTCTAGTCTAGATTTAATCTAGAGAAGGATTATACCTTCGATACATGCCCTTTGCAATCCCGCTTTTCCAAACACTGTCGGATCTCAATACGATAAGAGTAACCGTATATCTATGGCATCCACACTGACACCCACACGATTTGGAGTCATGTTGTGCTAGCAACCCCTAGCAAAATGCCAAGACCTCTATGGAAGAAGAAGGAGAGGAAGGAGGAGATAAGAGAACTCTTCTCTTGGCTTTTGGCTTGCACGCCCAAACAAAAACCACACCCAATGGTCATCCACATTGAGCATAAAAACAAGCCTTTTAATCCCATAGCCATCAATGTCATTATCTCCCCATTAAGTGTTCTCTTAATACCAAGACCCTTGGTATTCCCTTCTTTTAATTCTCATCATGAATACCAAGCCCTTTGGTATTCCTATGCATGATTAATCAAATTAATCGTGCATGATGATGAATCATCTTCCATGGTTCAACTTGAGTCTAACTCAAGTTTAACCAGTTTGAGTCTAACTCAAATCTTGGCTATATGCTCAATTGTCCTTTTAGTCCAACTAAAAGAAACCATCTCCAAAATAGAATGTCATTTGTGTGTGACCCTATAGGCTCTTGTAACATTGGCAATGTATCTAAAACCCTTTTTAGATACATAAGCAATGAGCGGCATCTAGCAATACATCATTGCTACCCAAGTTACAAGATCGTCGAGATCCGATAACTTTTCTGTGACTATTATCATGTATGATGGTGTCCTTCTATCTCTGATAACTTAGATCGATCAATGAGGCATAGACTATGTCATCCCCTTATCGATCTTTATGTTTCTTGATCCCCAAGTAGACTCACTCAAACAAGTGAGCTCAATATCTCATATTGACTCATTTGAGCATGGCCATGCATTTTGTGGTCCTACTCTATCAAGAGGTCAAAGATATCACTCCTGTCATATAGGAGGGATAGATCTCATCTACATCACTCACATTCCTCTGCATAATTCGTTACATACCCAGTGATCACCGTTATAGTCACCCTGTTACGGTGTGACGTTAGACGATACCAAAGTACATAACTCCTTATGTAGGGAACTGTAGTAACTTCAGGTCTAAGGACTATTCATACTAATAGTCACATGAGAAAGTATATGACACTCATATAATGATCCATGATACTTTCTCATGGAAGGTCAATTCAGTATATATATTCTCCAATATATATACTCATGTGTCAATGTGATATCACATATCCATGACTTGTGAGATCAAGTCATCCATTGACCTACATGCTAATCTCAATGTATTAATATTGCCCTTGTATATTAATACTTGACTAGGAATATTAAGAATAGTGTTCTCTACAACTTCTCATAATCAATTCTACCAATTGATATACTGTAGATTAGAACCTACTATTCAAGGGCATTATTTTATTTATTTTAGCTGGCACATGCACAAAGTAAATATAATAAACAATCCTTGCCTTTTATTAATGAAATATGATACAAAAGATCCCTAATCAATCATCTCATGATTGGCACTAAGGGCTAACACTAACACTTAGTGACTAGGAAACCTGCATCTAGATCTAAAGTTTCTTTTGGTGGAATTGATGGACCTAAAACTGCTAAAGGAAAATCTGCTAATGCAAGAACTGCTAGGTCTAAATTTGGAAATGATAGAACTATCACTGTTGATTTTATTTCTACTAGATCACCTGTTATTAGAACTTCTAAGGCTTGGATTCCTAGGAAGTTTGTAGTAGATGTAGAGGGACCCAACTTGTGGGTTCCAAAAGACCAAATTTTCCGTGTTTAGCAGGGACCCGTCAAGGGGGAGCATCCAACTACATGGTTTGTGGACAGCGGATGCTCCAAACATATGACAGGGAACTCCTCTTTGTTTTCCTCAATTCATGCCAAAGACCGAGGTACAGTTTCCTTTGGTAATAATGGTAAATTGAAGGTTGTAGGAGTAGGTAACATTAACATTTCTGAAAAATTTGTAATTAGAAATGTATTGTTAGTTAAAGGGATGGCATTTAACTTGTTGAGTGTAAGTCAATTATGTGATGCAGGGTATAGAGTTGAGTTTCACTCAACTCAATGCCTTGTGATCCATAATGACACCAATGAAACCATGCTAATAGGATCTAGGAAGGAAAATATTTATCAAGTTAGATTTAGTAGTGCTACTAACATGTCTTTAAAGTGTTACATATCCAAGTAAGAAGTGTTGGGCTTTCCGAGCCGCAAAAATTATTTTTTGCGTTGTGGAAACCTCGGAATCCCGGCCACAGATCCGTGCGAAGTATAACAAAAATTACATGTATGCATTTAAAACCTTAGATCTACATGAGAAGAGCATTACCCTTGATGTGATGCCCTTCGCTTATCCCGCTCGTCCAAATGGATTGTCGGAACTCGAGAGTGTCAAGTGTACACTCCTCTATTGGTATCCACACAAGCAATAGGTGGAGAAAAAAACAATCTTGAGTGTCCTAACACTCCTTGATAGTCTCGGCAATGGAGGATTGGTAGAGCAAGAGAGGAAGAACTAAGGAATAAGATGAAGTTAATCACACAAAATAACTTCACACCATCATCACAACTTAAGTGGTCGGCCACTTATTTTGGGAGGTTACATGCATGCATATAACTCCAAGAGCCAATGGCTCTTAGTCTCCCTCATGAGATGGCACCCCATGATAAGTCCATGAAGATGTGGATCATTGGCCGGCTCCCATGCCAAATCACCATGACATGCCAATTGGTCAAGTCAAAATTGACCATTCATCTTCCCTCTCAAGTCAAGTCAAACTTGACCTCTTATCTCCCATGGTTGATCAAATCTAACCACTTGATTCAAGTCAATTTGATTTAATGAATCTCTATTCATTAATTTAAATTGACTCAATGAATCAAATCTAAATTAGACTCATTCAACACTTGAATCAAATTGAGTCTAACTCAATTAATCTAATTTGGATTACTCTTAATCCAATTTGGTTCATCCCATGAACCTAATCCTCATGGTACATCATATGAACTTAATCTCCATCTAATTGCCCTTTGTGTGTGACCCTATAGGTTCTTGTAACGTTGGCAATGCTCCTAAACCGATTTAGGAATATAAGTAATGAGCGGTATATAACAACACATCATTGCTACCCAAGTTACAAGAATGTTGAGATCCAACATCACCTTTGTGACTACTAATTGTGACTCTCACAATATGTGGCAATGTCCCTCTATCCTTGACATCTAGATTGACCAATTGAGGCATAGACCGTGTCATCCTCGGTACAATCTATATCTTGAACTCCAAGTAGACTCACTCTAATCAAATGAGCTAAATATCTCATATTGACGCATTTGGGAATGGTCATGCACTTCGTGGTCTCACTCTATCAAGAATAACGATGTCACTCCCATCATATAGGAGGGATAGATCTCATCTACATCACTCACATCCCTCCGTATAATTTGTTACATACCCAGTAATCGCCTTTATAGTCCACCCATTTACGGGTGACGTTTGACGAAGCCATAGTATGCAACTCATTATGTAGGGAACCATGGTGACTTCAGGTTCAAGGACTAATAGTCATACTAATAGTCACATGAGAAAGTATATGACACTCATATAACGATCCATGATACTTTCTCATGGCAGGTCATTCAGTATACATTCTCCAATGCATACCCATATGTCAACTTGATATCTCATATCCATGACTTGTGAGATCAAGTCGTCGAGTTGACCTACATGCTAGTCTCTACGCATTAACATTGTCTCTGAATGTTAATACTTGACTAGGAATGATTAAGAGTAGTGTTCTCTATTTCATCTCATTATCGATTCAACCAATCGATTGATATAGATAAGAACCTTCTACTCAAGGACGTTATTATACTTAGTTATTTAGCACCAATATAAGTAAATATAATAACCATGCCTTTATAAATAAGAATATGATACAATAAAGTCCATACAACAATCATCACATAATTGGCTATAGGGCTTTCACTAACAATCTCCCACTAGTACTAGTGTCAATCACCGTAGTATCTAATACCCAATGACCTAGTGTGACCATCATGCTTTTTCTGTGCCAAAACCTTGGTCAAGGGATCTGCGATGTTAGCCTCTGTGGGTACTCTGCAAATCTTCACATCTCCTCTATCGATAATCTCTCGAATGAGATGGAAGCGCCGTAGTATGTGTTTGGTCCGTTGGTGTGAGCAAGGTTCCTTAGCCTGCGCAATCGCTCTATTGTTGTCACAATAGAGCTCTATAGGATCTGCTATGTTAGGAACCACCCCAAGCTCAGTAATGAACTTGCGGATCCAAACTGCCTCCTTTGCTGCTTCTGATACAGGAATATACTCGGCCTCTGTTGTAGAATCAGCAACTGTGTCCTGCTTCGAACTCTTCCATCTCACAGAGCCACCATTCAAGCAAAACACGAACCCTGACTATGATCTATAATCATCCTGGTCAGTTTGGAAGCTGCCATCGCTGTAACCCTTTACAGCTAGCTCCTCATCGCCTCAAAATATCAAGAAATATACTTTAGTCCTTCTCAAATACTTAAGAATATTCTTGATTGCTATTCTGTGACGCTCATCTGGATCTGACTGGTATCTACTCGTCATGCTCAAAGTATACGAGACATCAGGATGAGTACATAGCATGACGTACATGATAGATCCTATAGCAGATGCATAAGGGATCTTATCCATGCGATCTCTCTCCTCTCTAGAAGAGAGACTTTGAGTCTTCGAAAGACTCACACCATGTGACATTGGCAGAAGTCCCTTCTTGGAATTCTGCATGGCAAACCGTAGTAATACCGTGTCAATATATGTACTCTGACTTAGGTCAAGCAATCTCTTAGATCTATCTCTATAGATCTTGATGCCTAGAATACAGGCTGCTTCACCTATGTTCTTCATTGAGAAGCACGTCACCAACCAAGTCTTCACAGACTGTAGCGAAGGGATGTCATTCCCAATGAGTAGTATGTCATCCACATATAATATAAGGAAGACAACTGTGTTCCCATTAACCCTCTTATAGACACAGGGTTCATCTTCATTCTTGATGAAACCAAACTGTTTGATCGCATCATCGAATCAAAGATTCCAGCTCCGAGAAGCTTGCTTTAGCCCATAAATGGACCTTTGTAGCTTGCATACTTTCCCAGTATGTTGTGGATCCACAAAACCCTCAGGTTGTGTCATGTACACATCCTCGAGCAAGTTTCCATTCAGAAACATGATTTTAACATCCATCTTCCAGATCTCATAATCATGGTATGCTGCAATAGCAAGCATGATCCGAATGGACTTAAACATCGCCACTGGAGAAAAGGTTTTATCATAGTCAATACCATGAATTTGCTTGAAATCTTTAGCCACTAATCGGCCCTTATAGGTATGCATAAGTCCATCCATGTCATTCTTTATCTTAAAGACCCACTTACACCCAATGGGTTTGATGCCTTCAGGTGGATCAACCAAAGTCCATACTTGGTTGGTGTACATGGATTCCATCTCAGATCTCATTGCCTCTAGCCATTTCTCAGAATCTGGGCTCATCATAGCTTCCTAATAGGAGGTAGGCTCATTCTCAATGAGCATAACATCATCATGGTCAGACAAGAGAAATGAGTATCTCTCAGGCTGACGACGTACCCTATCAGAGCTGAGAAGAGGTAGGTCTACTTGAACAGGTGGTTGTTCCATAACTCTTTGTGCAACAAACTCATCACCCACAACACTTTGTGGTTCCTGTTCAACCTCCATCAAGGCCTCAGTGCTATAGTCCTTATCTTAAATTTCTTCAAGATCGAACGTACTCCCACTAGTTTTTCTAGAAATAAAATCCCTTTCTAGAAAAACCCCAACCTTTTCCACAAACATTTTGTGCTGACTGGGAATGTAGAAGTAATATCCCTTCGTCTCCTTGGGATATCTAATAAAATAGCACTTATCAAATATGGGTCCCAGTTTGTTTGAGACTTGACGTCGAACGTAAGCCTCATAACCCTAAATCCTCATGAAAGACATCTTGGGATTTCTCCCTGTCCATATCGTATATGGTGTCTTTATCACAGCCTTGGATGGTACACGATTAAGTGTAAAGGCTGCTGTGTCTAGAGCATATCCCCAAAAGGATATAGGAAGATTTGTGTGACTCATCATAAATCATACCATATCTAATAGGGTATGATTCCTCCTTTCGGATACACCATTCCACTGTGGTGTTCCAGGAGGAGTGAGTTGGGATAGAATCCCACACTCAGCTAGATAGTCACGAAACTCATGGCTAAGGTATTCACCACCTCGATCTGATCGAAGTATCTTAATACTCTTGCCAAGCTGGTTTTGTACTTCATTCTTGAATTTTTTGAACTTTTCAAAGGATTCTGATTTATGTGTCATGAGATACACATAACCATATCTACTAAAGTCATCAGTAAATGTAATAAAGTACCTGTAACCACCTCTAGAAGCAACATTGAAAGGGTCACATACATCACTATATATAAGTTCTAACAAGTCTATTGCTCTTTCATTGTGTCCACTAAAGGGAGTCTTGGTCATCTTGCCTAAAAGGCAAGACTCGCATGTCTCATATGATTCAAAATCAAATGAGTCCAGCAGCCCATCCTTATGGAGCTGAGATAAGCGACTCTCATTTATGTGACCTAAGCGACAATGCCAGAGATAGGTTTGGTTCAACTCATTTGACTTGAACCTTTTGGTACTTATGTTATAGATGAGGCTCTCTAAGTCTAGAAAGTAAAGTCCGTTCATTAGAGGTGCACTATAATAGAACATATCATTTAAATAAACTGAACAATATTTGTTCTTTATTATAAATGCAAATCCTTTCTTGTCTAAACAAGAAATCGAAATTATGTTCTTAGTTAAAGCAGGCACATAACAACATTCATCTAGTTCTAGTACAATCCCAGAGGGCAGAGATAGATCATAAGTTCCTACAGCAACAGCAGCAACTCTTGCTCCATTGCCTACTCGTAGGTCCACCTCGCCCTTTGTCAATGTCATGCTATTTCTCAGCGCCTGCATATTGATACAAATGTGAGATGCACATTCGGTATCTAATACCCATGATGAAGAAATAGATAGATTGACTTCTATAACATTTATACCTGAAGTAGAAGTCTCACTTCTCTTATTCTTAAGATCTTCCAGGTATGCTTTGCAGTTACGCTTCCAGTGTCCAGCTTCCTTGCAGTGGAAGCAAGTCCCTTCTTTGGCCACCCCTCCCTTAGGTTTTAGTTCCTTGCCTTTGCCCTTGGCTTGGGACTTTCCCTTACCTTTAGGCTTGCCCTTGCCTTTCTTCTTTTGCACCACCAAAATGAAGTCAGATTTTTCCTTCTTAAGGTTGAGCTCAACAGTTCTCAACATGCTGAGCATCTCAGGCAGTAGCTTATTAATTTCATTCATGTTGTAATTCATGATAAATTTATTGTAGGTTTGTGGCAAAGATTGCAAGATCAAGTCAGTGGCCAACTCTTGGCCATGTGGGAATCCCAATCTCTGTAGGTTTTTTATGTACCCAATCATCTTGAGTACATATGGATCTACGGGAGCCATCTTGCATCTTGGACTGAAACAATGCCTTAGAGATCTCATATCTCTCATGCCTTGCTTGTCCTTGATATAGTTGACGAAGATGTTCAACCATATCATAAGCATTCATGAACTCGTGTTGCTTTTGAAGCTTAGAGTTCATGGTCGCAAGCATGAGATATGACACATCTAATGCATCATCTTGATGCTTCTTGTAAGCATCTTTGTCAGTTCACGAGGCAGTGGCACGAGGTGCCTCCGGAATGGGCTGCTCCAGGACATACAATTTTCTTTCTTGGGTGAGAACAATTCTCAAGTTCCTGTACCAGTCCAAGAAATTTGCTCCATTGAGCTTGTCCTTCTCAAGGACAGAACACAGGGAGAGAGTGTTCATATTTGTCGACATGGTAATCTACAACATATACAATGCAGAAAATTAATATCATATTCCATTTATCATTTAATTAGGCCTTTAATCAAATGATGCTCCCACTGAATTATAGGACTTTTGTAGAATCGAGTTATGGATGTAGTCAAATCACATTACTAGATTCATACAAACATGCTATAATTCTTGCGGGACAAGATCCACATCATACTAGGCCTTGAGTTAGCTTTGGCTAAATCACCCAAGACTTAGTATGATCGGTAGGTAACACATTACCGATTACATCTCTATGCAACTCTTGTTTATAGGATCAAGACTCACATTTACAAAAGACCTTGAGTTAGCTTTGGCTAAATCGCCCAAGATTTAGTGTAAATGTGATCTTATCCTATCTTTTCAACAGTTGGAATATGCCTATAGTTCTACTCGATCCAATTGAGTTAACTAGTTTTACTCAATCTAATTGAGCTTACTCTAACCCAAGCCGTGATAGGCGGGACCAAGATTGTCCCTCTGCACCCTACCAAGATAATATATGTTGCTCTACTTTGGCAGATTCAACAACTACAACTGATCGAGGTAGTGATGGGTATCAAGACTTGGTAGGCATTTTTGAGTTGATTCGATTAGGATCTAATCTAATCGCAAATGTGTATCATATACGCATCAAGGCCTTTATTACCCTACACTAGCATGCATCACATACATACAAGCATTACACTAGCATGCATCATATATATACAAGCAAAATATCCTAGCATGCATCATATACATACAAGCAAAATTTACTAGCATGCATCACATACATACAAGCAAAACAAATATATATATATATATATATATATATATATATATATATATATATATATATATATATATAAATTAATTGTGATGTGGTCATGGCCCTACTACGATCTTCTCAAGCCAATGAGAAGATCGGACGGTCAACCTAAGGTTAGCGGCTTCTCCAAGCGCCTGCTTTGACTGCCATGTGTCGTCGGCACCCTCCTCGTAACTCCGTCTACTAGTGGACCTTCCACCGCTCCATTTTTATACATTACAAACATGAAACTCGAGTTGCATGCATGTAACTCCAAGAGCCAATGGCTCTTGGTCTCCCTCATGAGGTGGCACCCCATGATAAGTCCATGATGATGTGGAATATCATCATTGGCCGGCCCCGATGCCAAGTCACCATGACATGGCAATTGGTCAAGTCAAAATTGACTATTCATCTTTCCTCTCAAGTCAAGTCAAACTTGACCTCTTATCTCCCATGGTTGATCAAATCTAACCACTTGATTCAAGTCAATTTGATTTAATGAATCTCTATTCATTAATTTAAATTGACTCAATGAATCAAATCTAAATTAGACTCATTTAACACTTGAATCAAATTGAGTCTAACTCAATTAATCTAATTTGGATTATTCTTAATCCAATTTGGTTCATCCCATGAACCTAATCCTCATGGTCCATCATATGAACCTAATCTCCATCTAATTGCCCTTTGTGTGTGACCCTATAGGTTCTTGTAATGTTGGCAATGCTCCTAAACCGATTTAGGAACATAAGCAATGAGCGGTATCTAGCAACACATCATTTCTACCCAAGTTACAAGAATGTTGAGATCCAACATCACCTTTGTGACTACTAATTGTGACTCTCACAATATGTGACAATGTCCCTCTATCCTTGACATCTAGATTGACCAATTGAGTCATAGACCGTGTCATCCTCGGTACAATCTATATCTTGAACTCCAAGTAGACTCACTCTAATCAAATGAGCTCAATATCTCATATTGACTCATTTGGGCATGGTCATGCACTTCGTGGTCTCACTCTATCAAGAATAACGATGTCACTCCCGTCATATAGGAGGGATAGATCCATCTACATCACTCACATCCCTCCGCATAATTTGTTACATACCCAGTAATCGCCTTTATAGTCCACCCATTTACGGGTGACGTTTGACGAAGCCAAAGTATGCAACTCCTTATGTAGGGAACCATGGTGACTTCAGGTTCAAGGACTAATAGTCATACTAATAGTCACATGAGAAAGTATATGACACTCATATAACGATCCATGATACTTTCTCATGGTGGGTCATTCAGTATACATTCTCCAATGCATACCCATGTGTCAACTTGATATCTCATATCCATGACTTGTGAGATCAAGTGATCGAGTTGACCTACATGCTAGTCTCTACGCATTAACATTATCCATGAATGTTAATACTTGACTAGGAATGATTAAGAGTAGTGTTCTCTATATCATCTCATTATCAATTCAACCAATCGATTGATATAGATAAGAGCCTTCTACTCAAGGACGTTATTATACTTAATTATTTGGCACCAATACAAGTAAATATAATAACCATGCCTTTATAAATAGGAATATGATACAATAAAGTTCATACAACAATCATCACATGATTGACTCTAGGGCTTTCACTAACAAGAAGAGTCTTGGTTATGTCACAGAAGATTGGCCCATGTCAACATGAAGAACATCAAGAATTTGGCCAAGAAGGAACTTGTAAGAGGATTGCCTTCAATCACCTACGAGAAGGATAGGGTTTGTGGGGCGTGCCAAAAAGGAATGCAAGTGAGATCTTCCCAAAAAAGGGAAGAATTCTGTAAGTTCTTTACAAGCATTAGATTTACTACACATGGATTTGTTTGATACTAGCACTATTAGATCTATCAATGGTAGTAGATATTGCTTGGTTATTGTGGATGATTACACTAGATATACTTGGACTTATTTTCTTAAACATAAGGACCAAATAGTAGAAACCTTCATTTTCTTTTGTAGAAGAGTTGAGAATGAGAAAAACTCAACAATTAAAATCAATAGAAGTGATCATGGAGAAGAGTTTGAAAATGCTAAACTTAAGGACTTTTGTTTAATGAAAGGATACAAACATGAATTCTCCACACCTAGAACACCACAGCAAAATGGTGGGCTGAAGTAGTTAGCACTGCGTGCTATATTCAAAATTGGGTTTTGATACATAGATTCTTAAGAAAAACACCACATGAACTTTGGTTTGGAAAGCCACCAACAATCAAGCACCTTAGGGTATTTGGTTGTATGGTGTATATCCTAAATACCAAGGATCATTTAGGAAAATTTTCTGCAAAAGTTGATGAGGGTATCCTTGTTGGATATTCCCTCACTAGCAAAGCTTATAGAGTCTACAACCATAGGACTAAGCTAGTAGAAGAGTCAACTAATGTTGTGTTTGATGAAAAAGGAATGAATATTGATTTGGACAGAAAATTGGTAGAGTTTGAGTTGGAATTGAGGAAGCTGGAATTGGAAGATAGCAACCCTATAAGGGAAGCAAGAGTGGATTCTGATGAAGATAGAGTGAGAGCTCAAGGGTCATCACTTGAGGTTGGAGAATCTGAACAGATTTCAGTAGTACCCGAACCACCTCAAGTAACAAGATCCACTAGGAATGCTACTAGTCATCCCCAAAACCAAATTATTGGAGGCATCCAACATGGGGTGAGGACTAGATCATTTTTCAGAAATGAAGGAAATGAAGTTGCCTTGATTTCTGAGATTGAGCTCAAGTTAGTGGATGAAGCTTTGGTTGATCCAGAATGGATCATTGCAATGCAAGATGAGTTAGGCCAGTTTGAGAGAAATCAAGTTTAGGATTTAATCCCTAGACTTGGTCAAACCTCTATTATTGGGACTAAATGGGTGTTTAAGAATAAGAGAAATCATAGAGGAGAATAGTTAGGAATAAGGCAAGGTTAGTAGCCAAAGGCTACAACCAAATTGAGGGGTTAGACTATAATGAGACTTATGCCCCTGTAGCAAGGTTAGAATCCATAAGACTAATGCTTACTTATGCAACATACAAAGGCTTCAAACTATATCAAATGGATGTGAAGTCAACCTTCTTGAATGGAGTCATCAAGGAGGAAGTCTATGTTAAACAACCCCCGGGGTTTGAGAATTTACAATTCCCAAACCACGTGTACAAACTAAAAAAGGCTCTTTATGGGCTTAAACAAGCACCTCGTGCTTGATATGAGCGGTTGTCAACCTTCCTAATTGAGAAAGGTTTTAGGAGAGGACAGATAGATCCCACACTATTCTTAAAAAGGGATGGTGAATACATATTTGTAGCCCAGGTTTATGTTGATGACATAATATGTGGCTCAAACAATAGGGATTATCTCAATGAGTTTATTGGTCACATGGAAAGTGAATTTGAGATGAGTCTAGTAGGAGAATTGACCTTCTTTCTAGGACTTGAGATAAAGCAAACCAAGGAAAGGATTTTTATACATCAATCTAAGTACGCAAAGAAGTTATTGAAAAAGTTTCATATGGAGGAAGCTAAGGAAGTAGGCACACCTATAGCTGTCAATACTCGTTTAGATAGTGATGAGAAAGGGAAGGCAGTGGATTTGAAAAATTATAGGAGTATCATAGGGAGTTTATTGTACTTAACAATGAGTCGACCAAATATTTTATTCACTGTTGGTATGTGTGCTAGATTTCAAACTTGTGTTAAGGAGTCTCACATGATTACTGTAAAAAGAATTATGAGATACTTAAAAGGCACTATCAATGTAGGATTGTAGTACCCCCAGACTGAATCTTTTGATTTAGTTGGCTATACCGACTATGACTATGCCGGATGCAAGTTGGATAGGAAAAGCACTAGTGGGGGTTGTCATTTCTTAGGATCGACCTTGGTTAGTTGGTCAAGCTGTAAACAACACTGTGTAGCACTTTCCACAACCGAAGTTGAATATGTAGCTATGGGAGAATGTGTATCACAATTGCTATAGCTAACACACACATTAGAAGATTATGGACTGGCCTATAGGAATGTACAAGTGCTATGTGACAACATTAGCACTTTACATCTCACCAAAAATCCGGTTCATCACTCAAGGACTAAGCACATTGAAGTGAGGCATCACTTCATTAGAGATTATATAGCTAGGGGAGACATTGAACTCAGTCATGTTGAGTCCAAGTCTAACCTAGCTGACATATTCACAAAACCTCTTCCCAAAAATTAATTTAGCCATTTGAAAAGAGAGTTGGGCATGTATGCTGCCTAATGAAGGAGGATCCCTCCATGATCTTAGGTTAATATATAAAAAAAATCATTTAACAAGAAAATTGGGAATTTAAATTGGGAAGACCTGGGATCATCTCACAAGAACGATAAGGATCACAAAACTATTTTTGTATTGCTAGAAAGGGGGTGAGATGATAGGATCAACCACTCTATTTCACATGCTCATTGCATCCCTGAGATAGAGAGGTTGACGAGACAAAAAACACTAATGTGACTAGTTATGGGGGAGACCATTACACATTCTTGTGTTTGTGGTTCCAAGATCATAACTAGACATTCCAACCAAGTAAAATTGGTTGGATCCTATTTGAGACCAAGAACATAGATACCAATTGTTTAAAACAATCAAAAAGTGTGTAAGGTTATCATATCAAGTGTTTTTAACACTTACCTAAGCCTTAGAAATTATACAAAACTCAGTTGAAGTGTTCATATATTAAAATCTAGTTTTTAATCCTATTAACCGAGACAGACTTGACTGGCACCCTGACTGGTACGAGTTTTCAGCACTAAGAATCGAGTGCGCTTCGACTGGAGCCTCGACTGACCAATTCCGATCACACTCAGAACCGAGTGCGCTTCGACTGGAGCCTCGACTGGCCAATTCCGATCACACTCAGAACCAAGTGTGCCTCGATCATCGCCTTGACTGATGTTACCAGTCAAGCCGACCCACTCATCCTCTCGACTGATGTCTCATAGATTTAAATAGGAACCCCTTCATTCCGTGATTTTTCTACCCCACAATCATCCCCTCCCGACTGCGATGAGCGCCAGTTGAGCTCTACATCTCCGTCCAAGCTTTACAACCTCAAGACAAGCTTTCTCTAGTCTAGGGTAAGGATCTTCTTCCTTCTCCTTGCCATTTCCTCTTAACCCTAACTCTAATCTCTGACCACTCAACCACAACTAGGGTTCCAGCAAGAAAAATTCGTCTTCTGCAGCAAGCTCTTGTTCTTGGTTCTATGGCACCCAAGTAAGACTTTTTCCTTACTCTCCTTATGATTTTAGAGGATTTCTAAGCAGACAACCCCCGGGGTTTGAGAATGCACAATTCTCAGACCACGTGTACAAACTAAAACAGGCTCTTTATGGGCTTAAACAAGCACCTCGTGCTTGATATGAGTGGTTGTCAACCTTCCTAATTGAGAAAGGTTTTAGGAGAGGACAGATAGATCCCACACTATTCTTAAAAAGGGATGGTGAATACATATTTGTAGCCCAGGTTTATGTTGATGACATAATCTGTGGCTCAAACAATAGGAATTATCTCAATGAGTTTATTGGTCACATGGAAAGTGAATTTGAGATGAGTCTAGTAAGAGAATTGACCTTCTTTCTAGGACTTGAGATAAAGCAAACCAAGGAAAGGATTTTTATACATCAATCTAAGTATGCAATGGAGTTACTGAAAAAGTTTCATATGGAGAAAGCTAAGGAAGTAGGCACACCTATAGTTGTCAATACTCGTTTAGATAGTGATGAGAAAGGGAAGGCAGTGGATTTGAAAAATTATAGGAGTATCATAGGGAGTTTATTGTACTTAATAGTGAGTCGACCAGATATTTTATTCGTTGTTGGTATGTGTGCTAGATTTCAAACTTATGCTAAGGAGTCTCACATGATTGCTGTAAAAAGAATTATGAGATACTTAAAAGGCACTATCAATGTAGGATTATGGTACCCCCCCCCCCAGACTGAATCTTTTGATTTAGTTAGCTATACTGACTCCCACTATGTCAGATGTAAGTTGGATAGGAAAAGTCGTAAACATCACTGTGTAGCACTTTCCACAATCGAAGCTGAATATGTAGCTATGGGAGAATGTGTATCACAATTGCTATGGCTAACACACACCTTAGAAGATTATGGACTGACCTATAGGAATGTACAAGTGCTATGTGACAACATTAGCACTATACATCTCACCAAAAATCTGGTTCATCACTCAAGGACCAAGCACATTGAAGTGAGGCATCACTTCATTAGAGATCAGGTAGCTAGGGGAGACATTGAACTCAGTCATGTTGAGTCCAAGTCTAACCTAGCCGACATATTCACAAAACCTCTTTCTGAAAATGAGTATAGCCATTTGAGAAGAGAGTTGGGCATGTATGCTGCCCAATGAAGGAGGATCCCTCCATGATCTTAGGTTAATATATAAAAAAATCCATTTAACAAGAAAAATGGGAATTTAAATTGGGAAGACCTAGGACCATCTCACAAGAACGATAAGGATCACAAAACTATTTTTGTATTGCTAGAAAGGGGGTGAGATGATAAGATCAACCACTCTATTTCACATGCTCATTGCATCCCTGAGATAGAGAGGTTGACGAGACAAAAATCACTAATGTTACTAGTTATGGGGGAGACCATTACACATTCTTGTGTTTGTGGTTCCAAGATCATAACTAGACATTCCAACTAAGTAAAATTGGTTGGATCCTCTTTGAGACCAAGAACATAGATACCAATTGTTTAAAACAATCAAAAAGTGTGTAAGGTTATCATATCAAGTGGTTTTAACACTTACCTAAGCCTTAGAAATTACACAAAACTCAGTTGAAGTGTTCAGATATTAAAATCCAGTTTTTAAGCCTATTAACCAAGACAGACTCGATCGGTGCCCCGACTGGTACGAGTTTTCGGCACTAAGAATCGAGTGCGCTTCGACTCGAGCCTCGACTGGCCAATTCCGATCACACTCAGAACCGAGTGCACTTCGACTGGAGCCTCGACTGGCCAATTTCGATCACACTTAGAACCAAGTGTGCCTCGATCGTCACCTCAACTAATGTTACCAGTCGAGCCAACCCACTCATCGTCTCGACTGATGTCTCACAGATTTAAATAGGAACCCCTTCATTCTGTGATTTTTCTACCCCACAATCATCCCCTCCCGATTGCGACGAGCACCAGTTGACAGTTGAGCTCTACATCTCCGTCCAAGCTTTACAACCTCAAGACAAGCTTTCTCTTGTCTAGGGTAAGGATCTTCTTCCTTCTCCTTGCCATTTCCTCTTAACCCTAACCCTAATCTCTGACCACTCAACCACAACTAGGGTTCCAGCGAGAAAAATTCGTCTTCTGTAGCAAGCTCTTGTTCTTGGTTCTATGGCACCCAAGTAAGACTTTTTCCTTACTCTCCATATGATTTTAGAGGATTTCTAAGCATCTAATCACTTTCCCCACTTGACATGCATCATTTCATTCCTGGCATTCATTTATGGGTCAATCTTGTGCGCATGACATATTTGACACATGACATTTTAGACTAAAAAGAAAGGAACCTGAGTCCTCCACCTCTAGGCCCTCACGAGAGAGGTCTTGCTCGGACCATCGTTTCCCCTCGGAATATCATTTGCACACCTTTAGGACCCACGAGTTTGAACTCATAAGCATCCGGTCCATAGATGGTCATTTCTTCTCCAATAATGCACCATATGTTAGAGAGATGATTGAGCACTATATACTTGATAAGTTAGTCTACTGCGATCACGATATCAATGAAGATTTACTTTTCGAATTCTATAACAACCTACAACCCACTGAAAATAGGCTTATCTATAAGTCAAGGGTAGTCAAAACTGATATCACTCTTACTCCAGCCATCTGGAGATCATTTCTAGGATGTAGAGAGTCCTCTTCTAACCTAGAATGCTATCCAACTCTTCCTAAAAATTTAGTAGGCTTTGACCTCAATTCCATCCACGAATCCTTATTTAGACGTCCTAGAGATGAAGGAGTTAATTTGGTGTCATCCATGACACTAATGGCTCCTGACAACATCCTATACAAAGTCATTGTCGGATGCATTTTACCCATAGTCACCAAAGGGCAAGCTAAAGTTAGGCCACATCATTTATTGGCTCTCCGCCTTCTCAAAAATCACCTTGATTTTAACATAGCTTTGAACATGTTTCTGTGCATTGTCCATTTCTCCATTCCAGTCAAGAAAAAGGTTCATATGCCTTTGTTGGTGCAATCGGCCCAGGTTGACTCGAGTTTGACTCGAGCAGTACCTTGATAGTATTTTGATGATAGACAAAACTCATGACATGGGATTGTCATGGGAAAGTCCAACATGGGGTTGGCATGGTAAATCCAAGCATGGAGCTTGGTGTGAAAGTCCAAGGGGGAAGCCTTGGCATGGGAAAGTCCAAAGCATTGCGAAGTCGTGCGCTTGGTGCTTGGCATGGGAAAGTCCAAAGCATTGCGAAGGATGGCATTGCGAAGCCGTGCGCATGCAGGGACGCATCCGAGGAAGAGAGCGTTCCATGAGGGATAAGGTGGACTTGGCCAAGTGGCTAAGACTGAGTGTCGGACGCTCAAACAACTTTGTGTTTGAGGTTTTAGCCGACATCAGTCGACTGGCATAGGTGTCAGTCGACTACTCTAGGTCGTATGGGTTCGACCAGTGTTCGACTGAACCAAGTCTGGCTGATTAGTCATCGTCGAGGAGGGCGATCGTTAGGATCGATCGATCGGCCGAGGGATGGCGGTCGATCGATGACACTGCACGCGAGAATGGAGTCGAGCTTCGCCGGCTCGGTGATGGATGATCAGTCGATTGATGGGTGCCATCAGTCGACTGATGTGTGATCCGTTGGAACTTAACCAACGTGGATCTGGCAGTTGTGAGACAATGGCTACGGGACCAGTCGACTGATGGTCACGATCAGTCGACTGATGTGCGCGAAAATAGCTTGATGCAGGTTATAAATGGAGCTCGAGTTGGAGGATTTCACTAAGACTTTTGTGAAGCTATTGGAGGGGAATTTCTACTGCATTCCAGACCTTCAAGAGCCATCTAAAGCAAGCAACAAGTAAAGGGTTCAAAGCAAGCATTGTAAAGTGTTCTTTACGTGTATTTCGTATTTGTCTTTGTATTGCTTGTATTTCATTACTTAGTGTAATTGCTTGTGAGAGGTTTCTCCACCTCCAATGTGTAGTCGAAAAGGAGTGTTATAGTTAGTGTCATGCGCATAACTAGAGCTCGGTGAGCTCGCCCGTGGAGTAGGAACCATTCGGTTCCGAACCACGTATATCTTTGTGTATTGCATGTGCTTGTGTGTATTTGTGTATCTTGTTAGTATTATTATTGTTATTCCACTGCACTAACAAGAATTGTAGATGAGCACGCAACGAGAACGAACAAATTACGACATCCAACGATCGAGGGCTATTCACCCCCCTCTAGTCGGCCGTTTCGATCCCCCAACAAGTGGTATCAGAGCCGAGGTCGCTCTTCAAGGACTAACCGCCGCGAGAGCACTACAAAATGGCCGGTTTCATCCATCCACCGAAATTCGATGGAGATTTTTCTTGGTGGAGGAAACGGATGGAGGAGAGGCAATCTTCCATCCCGGAGCAAGAACAAGAAACATCCACATCCGGGAGAAGTGAAGATCAAGAAGAGGCCTTCACCACCTCCCTAGGTAACTCAAGTGTTATTATTTTAAATAAAAATCACATAATATGCTTTGAGTGTAGGGAGAAAGGGCATTACAAGAGCAAATGCCCTAAATTGGCTAAGAAGAAGGCATCGACACCAAAAGTCAACCCAAAGTCAAATGATGCCGGTGTTCCCAAAATCAAGAGAAAAGAGCACATTGTGTGCTTCAAATGCAATCAAAAGGGACACTACCAAAGCCAATTCCCTAGGGGGAGGAAGAAAGGGCAAGAAGGTGCAACTCATGTAGGGGGAGCTCCTAAAGCTAACCCTAAGGTAAATTTACTTAATGCACCTTTAATTCCTAGAGTTAAAAAGCATGCTAAGAATTATTTTAGCTCTCTTGCTATTATCAATGAAAAGCATGCTAGGAGAAATAATAAGGTTTATTGCTTAGGTGCCAAGCATGTTCATATAACTAAGGATAAACCTAGGACTCATAATTCTAGACCTACTTTACCTAAAGAGTCCATTAGGAGAGTTGAAAATCATCTAAGCATTAACCCTAAGAAGGGTAGACACATGCCTAAGAAGAAGAACATTTCCCCTAAACCTAATGAAAATTCAAAATTGAGGAAATTAGAGGTGGAGAACCAAGCCTTGAGGTCAAGGTTAGACAAATTGGAGAAGACCCTAGCAATAATCAAAAATTCGGTTCAAGGGTCAAATACACAAAAGTCAAGGCCTAGGAAACAAGAAATATCTAAGGGCAAGAAGGGTTTGGGTCACAAACCTATGTCCTACCATAATGTTCCATTTAATTATGGAACCACATCTAGGTCTAGGAAAACCAAGGCTAATAGGGAAGTCATCCCTAAGTCTAGCCATGGTATGTGTTTAGTGGCTAACACCTCAAAGAAATCAAATGTAGCCACTAAGAAGGTCAATGGAGGAGTCACCTCTAGAGTTGACCCAAGTAAGACCCATTTGACTAAGGCTTCAAAGCCAAAAAGGGTCATTAGAAAGGTATCTAGGGAAGTTATCCCTAGAGAATACCTTGTTAACCCAAGGAGCTCCAATAGGTATTGGGTTCCTAAAAGCGTGATTGATTCACGCTAGATAGGTTAGGGTGTGTCAACCCTAAATGGATGGGTAGTTAACCTAACCATAGTAGAGTTGACACATTAGGATGTGCCAATGTGTTTGAGAAGTTAAAAATGATTAAATTGGCACAATTAGATCTTAGAGGTATTGGTGTGCCATTTTGGGTTTTTAGCACACTAGGGGGAATGATGGCATTAAGGCAAATGTATTTAATCTCTAAAAATGGCAAATTGATTTTCACACTTAGGTATTCTATACCTTAGTATATTTTACTTGCCATGATTTGTTTGCCTTGCCATGTCATGACATCATTTTCATTTTTATCTATAAAATGTCATGATCATGTTTAGACTTATCCTTATATGTCATGTATGCTAAAACATCATTCACATGCCATGACATCATGATATTGGCATATGCTTTTACTTAAATCATATTTATGCCATAATCATCATGCATAAATTAAAAAGAAATTAAGGACTATGGCATGATTTGATGAGAATCAAATAATATTGCCTAGAAATATACATGAGACCATTTAAAGAACAAAAACCCACATCTCACTAGATTAATTGCATTGAATGTGTTTTTACACATCTAGATATAAGTGAGATGTTTAAGGAAAAAAAATTAAAGGTTTTGAAAACATTTTGAAAATATTTTGAAAAACCTTGGTGAAGCCTATCTTTTGATAGCTATCACCATTGAATGGGATGATACAAAGATGGCTCTTTATTGAAACTTTTCTTAAATTTTGAACTTTGTATCAATCTCCTAATTTAATGGGTAAAATAATTTTCTAATATTTTTCACCCATAGTGTTTATGATAAGTATTATACGTATGCATTTTCAAGATTTTTAAAATTATGTATATTTACTTATGGATTTCGAAAATCCATTTACGAAATCAAAAAAGCTAGAATCAAGATTCGATCGATCGCCTGTAATGGCGATCGGTGATGGTAAGTCCAATGATCGGTATCCGACGGAGTCGACCAGCAGTTTAGCCATGTTTTGGTCCCCCTAATCGCTCCTAACCCTAGGATATGCTTGGGAGAGCATTAGAGAGGGTGGAAATCCATTGGATATGGATTAGGAGTTGGGTTGAGGGTGAGTATCAATTTTAAGGTGGATGAGAGTTCATTGTTGAACTTTGCCTTAATTTTGTTTGGTTTAATGTTCCTATTGGCTTAGGGACTCTCCAAGGACATTGTTGGTGCAATGGTCAAGGGGGAGCAATCCTCTAGGGGGGAGGTATCCATCTTGGGAAGATGGATGTGTATTTCCTCATGGGAGGAAAAATTGGGTTGCCTCTCTTTAAGTGATATGGGATCACTAGAAAGATTGTAGGCATGTGTTCCTCCAAGGGAGAGATTGTAAGATCTCATTGGGATATGAGACATTCATACCCTTGGGGAGGACCTTTTTGATGTAATGTCAAAAAGGGGGAGAAGTTATCAAGTTACCAATTAGGGTTCGTTGGAATTCTCATTGGGATATGAGAATTGCCAATATGGGAGAATTGGTAGACTTGAGATGGTAGTTTTGTCAATCATCAAAAAGGGGGAGATTGTTGGTGCAATCGGCCCAAGTTGACTCGAGTTTGACTTGAGCAGTACCTTGATAGTATTTTGATGATAGATAAAACTCATGACATGGGATTGTCATGGGAAAGTCCAACATGGGGTTGGCATGGTAAATCCAAGCATGGAGCTTGGTGTGAAAGTCCAAGGGGGAAGCCTTGGCAAGGGAAAGTCCAAAGCATTGCGAAGCCGTGCGCTTGGTGCTTGGCATGGGAAAGTCCAAAGCATTGCGAAACCGTGCACTTTGTGCTTGGCATGGGAAATCCAAAGCATTGCGAAGCCGTGCGCTTGGTGCTTGGTGAGAAATGCATTGCGAAGTCGTGCGCTTGGTGTATTTGGGAAGTCTTGAGAACTTGGCAAGTTCACTAGGCTCAGGTCCTTGAGTCGGTGAAGGATGGCATTGCGAAGCCGTGCGCTTGGTGCATCCGAGGGACCGCCGGACGGGGAGCGAATGGAGTGAGCCCAAAGGGAAGCATACTTCTAGGGCATGAGACGCGAAGGATGGCGTTGCGAAGCCGTGCGCTTGGCGCATCCGAGGGACGTAAGCCGAGGGAAGAGAGCTTCGGTGGGGAACTCCATGAGGGATAAGGTGGACTTGGCCAAGTGGCTAAGACTGAGTGTCAGACGCTCAAACAACTTTGTGTTTGAGGTTTTAGCCGACATCAGTCGACTGGCATAGGTGTCAGTCGACTACTCTAGGTCATATGGGTTCGACCAGTGTTCGACTGAACCAAGTCTGGCTGATCGATCAGCGAGGAGAGGCGATCGGTTGGGAGAATCGATCGGCTGGGGATGGCGGTGATGACGACACTGCAGACGCAGAATGGAGTCGAGCTTCGCATGACACTCGGTGATGGATGATCGGTCGGTGATGGGTGCCATCGATCGGTGATCCGTTGGAACTTAACCAACGTGGATCTGGCCGTTGTGAGACAACAACTACGGGACCAGTCGACTGATGGTCACGATCAGTCGACTGATGTGTGCAAAAATAGCTTGATGCAGGTTATAAATGGAGCTCGAGTTGGAGGATTTCGCCAAGACTTTTGTGAAGCTATTGGAGGGGAATTGCTGCTGCATTCCAGACCTTCAAGAGCCATCTAAAGCAAGCAACAAGCAAAGGGTTCAAAGCAAGCGTTGTAAAGTGTTCTTTACGTGTATTTCGTATTTGTCTTTGTATTGCTTGTATTTCATTACTTAGTGTAATTGCTTGTGAGAGGTTTCTCCACCTCTGACGTGTAGTCGAAAAGGAGTGTTATAGTTAGTGTCGTGCGCATAACTAGAGTTCGGTAAGCTCGCCCGTGGAGTAGGAATCATTCGGTTCCGAACCACGTATATCTTTGTGTATTGCATGTGCTTGTGTGTATTTGTGTATCTTGTTTGTATTATTATTGTTATTCCGCTGCGCTAACAAGAATTGTAGACGAGCACGCAACGAGAACGAATAAATTACGACATCCAACGATCGAGGGCTATTCACCCCCCTCTAGCCGGCCGTTTCGATCCCCCAACAGCCTTTTGATCACATCCTCACTTTCTGGTTAGAGTCCCTAGGCATAAACACATCCAGGGGAAAAATGAGGGAGGTGAAAAGGATGGACTATATCCATTGGAGAAATTTATCTCTAGCCGGCATGATTCGCACCCCTACAGGAGAGATCCAGTGGAAGGATGGCCATCAAGTTGAGAAGCATACGGATGTTGAGGAAGAACCTGCTCTTCCTACTGAAGAACCACACCACCCGGCTCCTAATCAAGCTGAACACTTGACCACTATCACGAAGCAGCTATCTCAACTTCGTGAAGCCCATGAGTCTTTTGTGAACACAATCACCACGACAATATCAGATTTCCTTCTACAAACCAACCAGCGTTTGACTCAAATCCAAGACACTCAAGATCAAATCTGTCACCCCCCGAGAGAGAGTCCCCGCCAGATGAAAATCCGGCAGCATTTCCCTTGTACGGGTGACAATACGAATCTTGAATACAAGGCCCACACGGGCCACTATACATCGGCCAACATGGCCGGAACATACCACACCACAAAATATATAATATACAGCCTCAGGCCATCAACCAAAATAAATAAGGAACCTACAACTTCTAGACTCACCTCTTCTGCCATCTGAGCAGGAATACACCACCACACATAACCATAACCAATCGAACAAAAGCCCATAAATACATATCAAGTACTACCAAAACAACCACAAGTATAAAATACTACATGTTTAAAACATAGAGTACTAGCGATAAAAATACGAAAGCATGAAATCAAAAATACAGAGGCGTTAGATCAGGGGACTAGCAACTGGACTCTCCGGAAGGCTTCATCCTGAAATAGAATAGATATCAACGGGGTGAGTAAAACTCAACGGATATCTAATAGTCATGCATAGTAAACTATAAGTAGCAATAATAATCATGTCAGTACAGTCTCCTAATCAATAATAGGAAATGCAAGGAAGAAATATGAAAAGATTGTACTTACCTGAATCTCCTATCTCGACTTAGGAGTGTGAGCTATACTAGCAGAAATAAGGTCGTCAGACCAAATACATAATGTATCCTGTATGCATGTCAATCATATGCAACAACCAAGGTAGCAACCAAAATGCAGCAAACACAAACAAATGTCATCCATGCAATATGATGCGATGCAAATGACATGGTCACCCCTAACGCCAGTCAGCCACCTCACACGCGATGGTGAAGCCGAGTAGGTAGGGCTATGACAACTGTGCACTCTGCCATCACTGCTCCTAAGTGACTGAGTGGACAGGATGTTGTCAGAGTACACCTATCCTCCTACCCCAAATAGAGTGGGGGAGTAAAGCTCTCATCTCCCGGTGTCATGAACCAAAGGAGGGATCCCTGTCTGCTACCACGCTGCCTCACCGCTACCCATGAGTGGACCAGCGGAGCCTGACAGAGCTACTGCACACACCCTCCTGATGTACCGCTAACCCATGAGTGGCTGTGTGTGCAGATCATGTAACTGGTTGTGGGCTCAACTACAAAGGAATCGCTGACCAGCCAACATGCAATCATGCAAGATGGTGCATGACACTAAAGCATGTAACACCAACCAATATACGTCTCCAAATAATATGTACAAGCAAAATGAGTACATATCGATGACCTAGGTATACAGGGAAAATATATCTAAAAGCTATTCAAGTGTATGTCACAACTCCTAAAATAAGTACACATGGCAAGTATCCAGATAAATGAGCACCAATAAAATAAGCATATGAAAAGACTACAACCCGTATTAGGTAGTGACATACCAGGGCAGTTAGAAGCATAGAAAATTATTACTAGCTATAGTTAACAATGCACAACAATATGATAATATCTAAAAGAAGATAAGTCAAAGATACCCGCCTGCTATGAAGAATCCCAATCGTCCTTAAGCTCGTAGACCTGTCTCGTGACCGTAACCTGCATATAATATAATTACCATCAAATCTAAGCACACAAAAACATGTTAAATTACTACTATATAGTTTTTATATTCGCATCCCTTTATCTAATATGAATTAGAAACCCCCTACTGACCCTCAGCTTGTATATTTAATACATTCACACCACGAAACCCAAAATAGGCGACTTAACTACTTAATCCATCAAATCCACCATCCACAGGCGGGATCAAAACCCAAATAGCTACATTACATATCAAAACACATCTAAACCATTCACAACTCACTTAACCTACCAATTACAGTCGTACAACCAACATCAAACCCAATCACAACCACATCATAGCCTTTCACAGTCGACAAACCCTTTTGCTCACTCACAAACAACCACATCTAACTTACTCATTTTCATCTTAAATATCACAGCCAACAACTCCCCAACAAAACCTTACAGCCATCTCAAATAGGACATCTCAACCCTCACAGCCGACAAAACTCCAACCATTCCACCGAGAGGGGAATCCACCTCATAGATCACAATACCTTGACATACAACAAAATCCAAAATTTACGGATGAGAGGAGAGGGTAGATAAACTTACCAACCCTAAAACTCCACCTGCAACCTCCTTCCCTCAACTCTGCCCTGTTCGTCGGAAAAAAAAATCCCAGAAACTTCAACCTCACTGGCGGCACTTCCGTTCCCCTATCTCCCTGTCAGGCGATGGCAAGGCTATGGCTATTCGCAGTGTGTTGGTAAGCCTCTGGAGCTTCGATTCACCGAGGGAAACTGGGAGTAGGACGGGCGAGACGACGATAGAGGACTGTTGCTCATGTTGGAGAGGAGCTAATGGCGATGGCTCGGTGGCTGGCCAAACATCACAATGCTCGACTGAGGCATGCGATTGGGATGGTAGGTGGCGGCACACATCGCTGGTGGAGGAGTCGGACGGAGGTTGGATGAGGAGGAGGGATTGATGCTACGACGGAGGTGAATCGAGCTTGCGAGAAGGAACGACGGCGGATCGGGCGATGCGAGAAGAGAAGAATCGAGCGCGGCGAAGAAAGAGGAGTCAGAGAAAATATGAATAGTAAACCTAGGTTTATAACTTAGGTTAATTAAATCTATTAAATAAATCTAAACATGTCTTTTAAAAGTCTATTTTTCTTATCCCCGTAAATATCTCGTACAAGACCCGTTTAATTCTAGAAAAATTTCTAAAAATTCCTGTAAAATTACCTAAGATAATTTCTCAATTAATAATGGGTATTTTAATTTTCTGGTATCTCACAAAATCCTTCGAGAGCAGATGGAAATAAAAAATATCTTAATCAATTGGACAAGTAGCTCGAAGGAACCTTCTACACCAGCCCCCGACAAATAGAATCACGTTAAGATCTTCAATTGTGTCAATCCAACTAGGATGGTTGCAATATGGATATTTGTCTTTGTGTTTAGACTTTAAACTGTGGTTGTTCTTGTGAAACAGTTTTTGTGAAATAGTTTTTTTTTTTAATGTCAACTTTTTGTTCATTCTGTTTTTATTGTGTGATCTGTTATTGGTTGTGTATGGTTGAGTCAGTTAGTATCTATCAAACTTCTTGTTGTGTGTGTTCAATCCTTGTTAGCGCCACCCGAACAACCCAAGCCTTGACTTCATCCCACCATTGTTAGTGCAATCATTAAGTGTACACCTAATCAACCCTAAAAGAATGTTTGATTGAGGGGGAGCAATGGTTTGGGAAGTCCACAGTATTAGTAGGAGCTTTCCTATATTTTATACCCTAATCCTAGCAAAGATCTAAGTGCGTGTGTGAGGATTTTTCTTCAGTTCATATACCCCAATGTGAAGTGAAGTATCAACCTAATGTCATAAGGATATTTTCATTTGAAGATTCCTCAATCTTTCCCTTCATGGGTAAACCTAATGTGAAGTGAAGTATCAACCTAATGTCATAAGTATCAAGCGAAGTGAAGTATCAACCCTTTTGATATCTTAATAGGTAAAATATTTTTCCAACATTTTTCACCAACTGTTTGTGACATAAGTATTATACGTATTAAATTTCATGATTTTTAAAGTTATGTATAATTACTTATCAATTTTCAAAGTCGATATTTGATAATTGAAAAACAGAGTTTTAATCGATGGGGTGGACGGAAATTGCCCGCAGATAGCGGACATATTATCGCGTAACAACCCTTGCAGAATCGCTGGCGAAAATCGCCACGCAAACCGCTGCAGAATCAAGCCTCTGGCGTAGTTATCGATCGCTTCTTGGTGCGGTCACGATCGATGAGCACTTCACTCGACTGCTTTCTGAAGGACTCGACTGATTGGCTGATTCACAATCAGCCCGAGAAAAGCACTGACAACCTGAGGAGGATGAGTTTTAGGGGGAGGAACTTATTCCCCATGAATTTTTTGTTGTTTGCCAAAGGGGGAGAGTATGGGTTCAAGTTATTGTGATACTTGTGATATTATTCAAATGGAATGAAGTTAAATTGAAATTTCTATCCATTTCTATTACATGTGATATTTCTGCATTTCAAGTTATATCATCCCTATTACATGAATAATAAATTTCTGATATGAAATATTTCTGCACTTCATGCTATATTTCAGAAATTGAGATAAACTGTATCTATTACATGTGAAATTTCTGCACTCCAAGTTATATCATCCCTATTATATGAATGATAAATTTCTGATATGAAAAATTTCTGCACTTCATGCTATATTTCAGAAATTGAGATGAATTGTATTTATATCACCTAAACATAAACCATGTTGTCAAACATCAAAAAGGAGGAGATTGTTAGTGCAATCAAGCCCATCTAATGTTTCAATGTTTAACAACAAGGTTTAATCAAGGAAATAGAAATCTAGTTTGAGCTAGAGTGTAGTCAAGACATTACCTCGACTGATACAAATCTAAGGTCACTAAGTTAGATGTTTAGAGTGACATTAGACCTTGGGAGAAATCCAAGGGTAAGCCTTGGTATGGATGGAAATCCAAAGGGGAACCTTGGTAAAGGAAGAGTACAAGCTGGCCGGAGGTCCAGAAGCTTGGTGATGGAGAGGGCATAGTAACGTGCTCGTTCTCCATTGGGAAGAATACAAGCTGGCCGAAGGTCCGGAAGCTTGGTGATGGAGAGGGCATAGTAACGTGCTCGTTCTCCATTGGAGTTAGAGAGAGCACAAGGGAGTGCTCGGTCTCTAGCTAGTGTACTCGTTAGTAAGAGAGGGTACAGTAACATGCTCGTTCTCTTATTAGGGTACATGGGCCCAATACTCGTTAGACAAAGAGGACACCGTAACGTGCTCATTCTTTGGCTAGGGTACTGGGAATACTCGTTAGACAAAGAGGGAACCGTAACGTGCTCATTCTTTGGCTAGGGTACATGGGCCCAATACTCGTTAGACAAAGAGGGCACCGTAACGTGCTCGTTCTTTGGCTAGGATACTGGGAGTACTCATTAGACAAAGAGGGCACTATAACATGCTCATTCTTTGGCTAGGGTACATGGAGTACTCGTTAGGCAAGGAGGGCATCGTAGCGCGCTCGGTCTTTGTCTAAGGCACTTAGAACATTCGTTAGTTGGAGAAGGCACCGTAACGTGCTTGGTCTCTTACTAGGGTGCTTGAAACTCTAGAAGTGGCAGCTTACTAGGAAAGATACTCATCATGTGCCCCAAATATTTACCGCATCAGTCGAGCCACCATGGAGGTCAGTTCAACTGGCACACTTGCACAAAGGCACAGAATCGAGCTAGCTCGACTGCCAGCTTGACTACTTATCGTTTGGTATAGCATAGAATCAAGCTGGCTCGACTGCCAGCTCGACTGCTCACTACGTGGAACAGCACAGAACCAAGCCCAGCTCAACTGCTGGCTCAACTATATACTCTGATCGCCAAACTCTAAACTCTATACCAATCGAGTCGATTTGGTAAGCGGCTCGACTGGTAGCTATAGATTCGGTCACAGAACCGAGCCTAGCTCAGTTGCGGGCTCGACTGACAGGTATTTTTCGAGCACAGATGCGAGTCAGACTCAACTGCGGGCTTGACTGTGGAGACGGCAACAGGAAGCTTCCGTTTCGAGTAAAGATTCAAACAGGAAGATTTTTGGTTGGAGAAGCAGGATCCTTTCCTGGCAAACCACCAGAGGTTGGAGGTGGTTACGGGGACAAGCTTAGGTGGTCAGGTTTTGGTCGGGCGTGACTTCTAGGGTTCCAATGGAGGAAGATAAAAGGCTTGCTGAAGAAGAAGAGAAGTTGTGCTTGAGCTTCAGTTTTCGATTTGAGTTAAACAAGCTTCCTGTGATTCATTCTAATGGAGAAGAAGTGTAAAAGCCTTCCTCTCCTCTCGCCTCCTCTCTAACAAGTGCTCACAACTACTGTCGATCACCTTCTTGCAAGCGCTACAACTCCATCTTCAACGCAAGAAGCTGAACATCAAATCTGTAACCTATTTTAACTTCTTAGCTTACTATTCTTGATTATCTTATTGCATTGTAAGCTTGTAAGAGGTGAAGTTTTTCACCTCTAGAAATTTTCCGATCCATTCATAGTAGACTTTCCTTTTGAGCTGCCCATGGAGTAGGAACTATTGAGTTCCAAACCACGTAAATACCTACATATTTGTTTTGTTTGTTCTCTTTGCTTTGCTTTCTATTTTCGCTGTGTAATCCTCTATTTTGTAGTGAAATTTGAGTTAGATTTTTTCAACTCGCTATTCACCTCCCCCTCTAGCGAGCCTCGATCCCAACAATTAATGAAATATGATACATATGATCCCTAATCAATCATCTCATGATTGACACTAAAGGTTGACACTAACATGATCAACGCCTAAGATTGTCCCCATACTGAGAACGTGACCTTACCACTCCACACAAGGTTCTTACCTTGCCTACCTTTGCCAAGCACCTAGTCCTTTGCCCTGCTTGAGCTTTCCTGCCTAGCCTTTCGATCCTCAGACCACCCTGACTCTCTCCAATGTCCAGACTCTACTGATCCACTAAGACTTTCTTAGTATCTTTGATCAATGCTCGGACTTCCTTTCAGGTCAACTACTAGGACTTTCACCCTGTTTGAGTCCTGCACACTCAATGCAATATAAGATAATAATATGATTTAACTTTGAACCTTTGTCATTATCAAAACTCATGTTCGATTATCTAGTACCCCTGCACCAACATATAAGTGAAGAGTAAAACATGACATGTGAAATTGTAGAGGAAATGTGACCGCTAGAGGGGGGTAAATAGCATCGTAGGATGCGTAGATGGAATTCGTTGCGTTTGTCTCTACAAATTTTGTTAGCGCACAACGGAAATAGAAATAATGCAATAACAAAATAGATAAACACGTAAACACACCAATACACAAGCATTTAACATGGTTCGGAACTGAACGGTTCCTACTCCACGGATCGAGCTCTAAAGAGCTCTAGCGATGCCACAAACACACCACTATGAAATAACTCCTTCTCGACACAAGTCGGAGGTGGAGAAACCCCTTACAAAATATTACAATAGTAATACAAGTAAACAACAAGCAATTACAAGTGAATACAACAAAAGAAAGAGAAGAAAACTTTACACAAATCTTTTGGAAGCTTGCTTGTTGATTGCCTTGGACTAGCAGTTGAAAGCCCTAATTTGCAGCAGCAAATCGCTTTAAAACGTCCAAGAAAACCGGTATTGATTTCCTCCTCATGAGCTCCATTTAAAGCTGCTGCCTGGGCTGGAAATCGCCGATCATTCTACTGCTCGGGACCATCAGTCGACTGATGACACTATTGTTGTGAGACAACGGTGTAATCTACACTGGAAAAATCCAACAGATAGGACATCAGTCGACTGATCATGACCATCAGTCGACTGATGGAGCCTTCACTCGACTGCTAACCCCGCAGTCGAGTCTCGACTTCATTCTGTGCTTGAATTCTCGAGCACCAGTCGACTGATCACACGATCAGTCGATTGCTCGAGCTAGCAGTCGACTATCCACCTCTGGCAGTCGACTGTTGGGATACTTCCCGCAGTCAAACCCCAGTTGACTCACACCAGTCGACTACCATATGGCACCAGTCGACTGACACACCTCAAACATGAGATTTTAACCCAAGTATGGTACCCCCATACTTGCTAGACCACCCGTAGCCTAGACCTAAGCCTTCTAGCCACATCCGTCAGCCTCGCGCCGATCGGATCCCTCCAAGTCATCCATGACTTGTTCATCCATACGCTAGCCTTCATGTGCTTCCATCGGATATGTCATGCTAACGGTGTCTACACCGCCAAGGCACATTGGACTTATGCTGCCAAGACTCCCGCTTGGACTTTACGTCGCCAATATCAAACCCCTTGAACTTTTCAAATGCCAAGACTCAAGCTTGGACTTTCCCTTGCCAACCCATGTTGGACTTTCCATGCCAAGACCTATGCTTGGACTTTTCCTTGCCAAGACCCATGCTTGGACTTTACATGCCAAGTACTCAAGACTTGGACTTTCCATGACAAGGTCAACTCCAGTCAACCATCAAAATCCCCCTCAAGTCAAACTCGAGTCCGGACAATCATGACCCGAATCGATTGTTCCAACAATCGGTTTTCGCAAGGGCAGTGCTTGCGAGGCGCCGAGCGCCGATCGGTTCGCGGGCGGTTTTGCACGCACTGCGCCAGGCGGTTCAACGCCAAGGCAGCGCCTGCGCGAGTAGTTTTTCCACTAGGCGGTTTACGCCATGGCGATTGACACGAGCATGCCGCTATCCGTCAGCCCTCCAAAGCGATATAAGCTTCAGTTTTTCAGTTATCAGAATCCGATTTTGAAAAATTATAAGTAATTATACATAGCTTTAAAAATCACGAAATTTCATATGTATAATACTTATGACACATACAATTGGTGAAAAATATTGGGAAAATATTTTACCCATTAAATAGTGAAATTGTGACAAAGTTCAAAACCATTAAAACTTCAATGTTTTGGCCCTACTTTGTATCAACTTCATCAATGGTGATTGCTATCAAAAGATAGACTTCACCAAGGTTTTCTAAAAGAATTTTAAAAT
The DNA here is from genome assembly GCA_025175895.1 of Wurfbainia villosa. Classification (NCBI taxonomy): domain Eukaryota; kingdom Viridiplantae; phylum Streptophyta; class Magnoliopsida; order Zingiberales; family Zingiberaceae; genus Wurfbainia; species Wurfbainia villosa. The sequence goes on from CM046005.1 coordinate 8,856,189, forward strand.
ATTTTTGAAACCTTATTTTGGATCATATTCCTTGGGCTCAATGTACATGACTTGTACAAAAGCTTTCCCAATGATCCACCTTTAGTTAAAGATGAGTTTTAGTTCATCTAGATGCAAAAGCTATGCACCTTGAACATAACTCATATCCTAGCATATCACATGTATCTAGGGTGTATAAAAACACATACATGTCAATGTGATGTGAGATGTGGATTTTGTTCATCATAATTTAGGGTTTCATGTATTTTTCTAAGACGGCCCTACTTGATTCCCTTATGAATGAGACTCCAAGTCATGTCAAAGTCCTTAACTCAATTTTAATCAATTTAGATGCATGCATTAATGATGGCATAAATAAACACATGCTCATAATCATGATGTCATGACATAAGATGGAATCTAAAAACATATGACATTAAACCTAATCCTAAAAACATGATCATGACATATTAAATAATTAAAAATAGATATGATGTCATGACATGTTATATGGCAAACAAAACATGACATATAAAATGTATAGGTATAATAATACTTAAATTTTAATATTAGTTGTCATTTGATATAATTAAGTATATTTTTCCATATTATCACTTTTCTCCCTAGTGTGCCAAAAACCCAAAATGGCACACTATGACCTCTAATCCTAAATTGTGTCAATTTAATTGATTTTTCATAATCTCAAAAATGTATTGGCACATCCTAAAATATTTTAGGGTCATAATATCAAATCTATTTCCAAGGTATCCATAACCTTGAAAATAACCTAAAGTGTCACCTTTACCATAGTTAGATTAACTACCCATCCATTTAAAGTTGGCACACCCTAAACCCATCTAGCATGAATCGATCACGCTCTTAGGAACCCAAAACCTATTTGAGCTCCTAGGATTAATTAGGTATTCCTTAGGGATAACCTCCCTAGATACCTCCTAATGACCCTTCTAGGCTTGTTAACCTTGGTCATTGTGGTCTTACCTAGGTTGACTCTAGGGGTAACTACCCTTGTAATCTTCTTAGTGACTTCCCTAGATTTCTTTGAAACCCTAGCCACTAGGTACACACCTTGGTTACCCTTAGGGATGACTTCCCTAGTAACCTTGGTCTTCCTAGACCTAGTTTGTGTTCCATAATCAAATGGAACATTGTGATAGGTCTTTTTGGGCTTAAGTTTGCCCTTAGATGGTTCTTGTTTCCTAGGTCTTAACTTTTGACCATTTGACCCTAGGTTTTGACTTCTAGACCCTAAGTGTTGTCCACTTGACCCGTGAAATTGATTTTGCATCTTCCAAAGGGTATTTTCCAATTTTTCAAGCATTGACCTCAAGGCTTGATTTTCTAACTCTAATTGCCCAATTTTTGAATTTTGATTTGGTCTTTGGGTAATACCATTTCCTCTAGGCATATGCCTACCCTTTTTAGGGTTAATGCCTAAATGGTTTTCTATTTTCCTAATGCTTTCCTTAGGAAAAGTTTTTCTAGGGATATTACTCCCAAATTTCTCCTTATTTCCTAAGTTAACATTCTTAGCTCCTAGGCAATAGAATCTATTTCTACTAACATGCTTTTCATGAGTAATAGCCATTGAATTAAAAGCATGCTTTTGACTTTTGAATTTAGAAGGTGCAATATTAAATTTTACCTTAGGGATTGCTTTAGAAGCTCCCCCTACATGTGATACTCCCTCTTGAGTCTTCTTGCTCCCCCTAGAGCATTGACTCCTATAGTGCCTCTTTTGATGGCACTTGAAGCAAATGATGTGCTCCTTGCTCCTTTGACTTTGGGCACCGACATCGTTGACCTTTGGCACCGGTGGACTTTTCTTGACCCTCTTTGGGCACTTGTTCTTATAGTGCCCGATTTCCCTACACTCAAAGTAAATTATATGAATTTTATTTTGAACCGAAATGATTGAGTTACCTAGGGTGGTGGTTAGGGCCTCTTGAGCTTGTTCATCACTTCTCCCGAAAGTAGATGGCTCTCCTTGCTCTTGCCCTTGCTTTGGAGTAGATGGTCTCTCCTCCTCAATCCTAGAAGTGGATGCTTCTTCCACTTCTTCCACCTCTTCTTCCACCGATCCGGAAGTTGATTCCTTCTCAACTTCCGACTTCTCACTTTCTTGTGAGGATGATGAAGATTCTGTTGGAGATTTGAGGCTGCTAGAGGGGGTGAATAGCGGTGTGCTCGTACGATGGAATTCATTCGCGTTTGCTTATTTACAATCTTGTTAGTACGCAGTGAAATATACAATGAAATACAACACAATAGACACGAGATGTAATGTGGTTCAGAACCGAACGGTTCCTACTCCACGGATCGGGCTCTAAAAGCCCTAGCAATGCAAACATGCACTACTAATCACAATAACTCCTTCTCGACACAAGTCGGAGGTGGAGAAACCTCGTACAAGAGATCTTACAATAGCAAGAATGAAATACAAGCAATATACAATGCAAATACGAAAGACAAGGAAAGAAAAACTTTACAACACTTGCTTTTGATTGCTTGAATGCTTGGTTGTTTGATTTGCACTTGGAGACCTGATTTGCAGCAACAAATCGCCCCAAAAGCTCTCAAAAACCGAATGACTTTTTATACTTCTCGAGCTCCATATATATCTTCAACCTGTGCTGGAAAAAGCCAATCAGTCGACTGATCACACCGTTGCTGTGAGACAATGGTGTAATTCACGCTGAAAAAATCCAACGGCTAGGACATTAGTAGACTGATCAAGACTATCAGTCGACTGTTCAAGCCATCACTCGACTGCTGACCGCAGCGGTCGAGTGAGACTCCATTCTGTGCCCCAAAACCCGAGCATCAATCGACTGATCACAAGGTCAATCGACTGATGGGACACATCTCGCAATCAAACCCTAGTTGACTATTACCAGTCGACTGTCATATGGCACCAGTCGACTGGCACACCTCAAACATAAGGTTTTTAGACCAAGTATGGTTCCCCCATACTTGCTAGACCACCCTTAGCCTAGACCTAAGCCTTCTAGCCACCTCCATCAGCCTCACGCCTCTCGGATCCCTCCAAGTCATCCATGACTTGTTCATCCATCGCGCTAGCCCTTAAGTGCTTCCATCGGCTATGTCATGCTAACGGTGTTTACACCGGCAAGGTATATTGGACTTACGCTGCCAAGACTCCGCTTGGACTTTACGCCGTCAACTATTGGACTTATGCTGCCAAGACTCCTGCTTGGACTTTATGCCGCCAATATCAAACCCCTTGGACTTCTCAAATGGCAAGACTCAAGCTTGGACTTTTCCTTGCCAACCCATGTTGGACATTCCATGCCAAGACCCGACTTTACATGCCAAGTACTCAAGACTTGGACTTTCCATGACACGGTCAACTCCAGTCAACCATCAAAGTCTCCCTCCAGTCAAACTCGAGTCTGGTTAAACATAACCCGGATTTATTGTATAAACAATCTCTCCAAAACATCAACAGACATCAATGTCAACTAACTTTGTCAAACATCAAAACATTACTCGAGTCAAACTCGAGTCTGGTCAATCGTGACCTGGGCCGATTGCACCAACAATCTCTCTCTTTTTGATGATTGACAAAAACATATACCTTTGAGTTAGAACACTAACTCAAATTCCTTTACCAATTATCCCAAATTGGTAAGTTCACATTCTCCCCCTTTTTGACATACATCAAAAAGGTTTACTCTCTAAGGAGGTCAATGTCTCATATCCAATGAGATCTTACAATCTCCCCCTTGGTCCAAAGATACCTAGGATGTCTACCATCTTCCTAGTGATAAGTCTCATATCACTCAAGAGAGACAATCCTATGCACTCCCAATTTCCAAATTTGGTATCTTAAAAACTCATTTTCCTCCTCATGAGGAAAAGTACCATCCATCATCCCATGATGGATACCTCCCCCTAAAAGTTTGCTCCCCCTTGACCATTGCACCAACAATGTCCTTGGGAAGTCCCTAAGCCGATAGGAACTCTAAACCATCAAAATAAGGTTCAAAGATCAAACATGGACTCTTCCACCCTTAAATTTTGATACATCACCCTAACACCTCTCCTAATCCATCTCCAATGAATTTTCACCCTTTATAATGCTTTCCAAAGCATATCCTAGGGTTAGAAGCAGTTAGAAACCTTTACTGTAGCTGAAATCGGGTTAAACAAGCTTGTTTATCCCAAAATCAGACTATCAGTCGAGTCCTGCAGAAACCAGTCGACTGAAGTGCTCATCAGTCGACTGGCACCAAGCAACAGTCGACTGATACAGCACCAGGGTAGTTCTGCCAAGCCACTTCCACCAAGGTGGTTTCCGCCAGGGTGGTTTTTCGCCAGGGCGGTTTTCGCCAGGGCAGTTTTTCACCAGAGCGGTTTCTCGCCAGAACAGTGTCGCCGTGCGCCAGGACGCCAAGGCGGTTTTACTTCCAGAGCGATTTTAGCTCGGACCGTTCTTCGCGAACAGCTGCCGCCCATCGATCGACTTCAGAAGGCGGCGCCAATCGATAAGCGAAAAACTTTTTTAGTTATCAGAATCTGAGTTTGAAAAAGCATAAGTAATTATATATAACTTGAAAAATCACGAAATTTCACATGTATAATACTTATAATACATGAAATTAGTGAAAAATATTGGAAAGATATTTTAACCATTAAACTAAGAGATTGATACAAAGTTCAAAAACTATTAAAACTTTAAAGTTTTTGATCTACTTTGTATCAACTTCTACAATGATGATTGCTATCAAAAGATAGACTTCACCAAGGTTTTCTAAAGTGATTTTAAAATATTTTTGAAAACCTATTTTGAACCATGAACGATTGTCTAGATATACATGACTTGTATATTAGTTTTCCTCATGATTCTTAGTGATGATTGAAATAAGTTTAAGTTCATCTAGATGCACTACCTATGCACCTTGAACCTAACTTATTATCCTAACATCTCACATGTTATCTAAGGTGTATACACACACATACATGTCAATTTAGATGTGAGATGTGGAGTTAGGATTATTATAGCCTCATGCATTTTCTAGGCAACCCTACTTGATTCCCTTATAAATGGGACTCCAAGTCATGTCATTTTTCTTAATTCAATTTTAATCAAGTTAAATGCATGAATGATCATGGCATAAATGATAGCAATAATAAAACATGGCCAATGATCATGATGTCATGGCATATGATATAATCTAAAAACAAACATGACATATAAAATAATCCTAAACAATGTCATGACATGTTATATGATAAGATAAAGTTTGATGTCATGACATGGCAAATTTGTATAAACAAGCACATCAATACACACATATAATCAGACAAAATTATTTCTTCTATAAACAAAACATTTCATTCAATTAAAACTTTAGTTTTTACAACCAAAATAGAAGTTTGAAACGCTCAATCTCACTACGAAAACTAAAAACAGAAACCCTAGACATCCTCTAGCTCTAATCTCCTACAGAAGGTGGAGGCGGAGGAGGCTGCTGGCTCAGGGTCCAGGCCCGCATCATCTCGTATATGTCCAGCTGACACTGCTCTATGCAGCTCTGGCACTCCTCAATCCGGGTGTGGCGCTCCTCCATCCGAGTGTGGCGCTCCTCCATCCGGCTAAGGTGCTGACCCATGGAGGATTGCTCCGATATGATCTCTGCCAGCCGAGAGTCAACCGTCTGCTGGTAATCCTGGAATCTGGTCTCCAGCTGTCCAACCCGATCTGAAGGATCTGCTGCTGATGCATCTGCTGGCATCTGGTCATCCTCATCAGCAGCATCGGGGTCCTCATACCGTCCTGCAGGCTCTCTCGATACTAGCGGTGGCTCCCCACGTGGCCTGAGTTGAGGCCGAGGTATCAGCTCCATCTGCCTATCTCCAATCCACAGCCTCGCCAATGTGAAGTTACGAACTGATATACAGTCGTAAACCTCGGATAGTGCCCTCAGAGATCCCCTGTTAATATTAATGCCTATGGACTCTAGCCATGCAGTGATGATATGTCCAAAAGGCATATGCACTTTCCCTTGCACAGGGGATATGAAATGTACAATGCAATGAAATATGTTCAGTGCAATGTTTATATCTAATCTATGATGCATGGCGTACATGAGGAAAAGATGGGGAGGCCGAATATTGGCCATACCCCAAGTCACAATAGGGAGAAAACACCCAACAATGACTTTGTAGAGCACATTGTCAGGTGCAGAAAGCTCAGTGATGGGAAATAGGTTCTGAGCTGGAGGGCAAGGATGGCGAAAAATGTGATCATGCATGGAGTCTAGAGAAATATGATCAAAAGGCTCGGGAAGAGGGGCATCGAAGGTAGGATAGAATATGAAAGTGTCATTCGATGGTCTACACTCAAGGAACTCCTGCAGGATTGCAGGAGTGAACTCTAGGTTGCGTTTTGCGACCCGAGTAGTGTATGTAGGACCATCGTCTACTTTCTTTAGATTTTGATAGAACTCCTTAAGGAGATCATCATTGATGGCATGATTACATAAAGCTACCTTCATGAGCTGATAATATGCTAAAATCTCCATGACATCGCCACAATAATGCCTAAAGAAATCGATATCGATGTACCTAACCGACATGGGTTGGTACAATCGTGATCCGCCCTCATTCGAGTCATTTCTATAGGGTCGTCTATATGAATGCAATGCAATGTGATGGAAGTCCATGATACAAACACAAACGATTAGATCAAAATGAGTTGTAAAGGAAAATTAGGGTTTAAGGGGTATAGAAATATACTTTGGTGCCATTGAAGGTGATGAGAAGAAGGTGCAAGGCAACTGGACTGTTGGTTGCTGAAAAGAACGCTGAAAAGATTGCCGAAGGAAAAATCTCGCCGGAACCCTAACGTTTGGAGAAGAAAAACTAGGGCTGTGAGATGCCATTAGGGCCATAGAGAGATCCAGAACATAAATGGAAGAGAAAAACTACTAAACCTAGGGCTTTAGTCGCCGGCGTGGATGAGGAAAGGCTAGTCGGAGAGGATGAGCATCATCAGAGACGAAACTTGCGAGGGAAAAGAGCGTGAAGACGTCGAACCCTAGCGGTTCGGTGTTATAAAATCGCGACGCCAATCGACTGATGTGTGACATCACGATCGATCAGGGTTATTGAGCGGTTCAATTGGTCGATCGATCCGCCAAGACTCGATCACGAGCATTCTGTATCGTACTACAGTAACATCAGTCGACTAATATGACCATCACTCGACTGTTGGACGAGTCACTCGATTGATGACTCTTCTGCCTCGATGAACAGTACAACAGTTGACTGACGTTGATAATCAGTCGACTGATGTACAAATTAGTTGAGTCCTGAAAGAAGCACTCGACTACTGGACTCACTGTATCGTGCTACTGATATTAGCGATCAATGATAAAACTGATATCGATCGTGATCTCGATTTCGATTGCTCAAATTGAGTGAATTTCGATTTCTTCACTCAATTTGTTTCATTTTATCATGTTTACTCTTGTATGTCGAATATATTAATGTTATACTTATATTCATGTATTTGTTAATGTATTTTGTTATTTTATTTCATTTTAACAAACATTAACATCCAATGATTTCAAAATCCTAACATCTCACCCTTTCTAAGTGTGGAAATACACAATCAAGGTGAATGACCTGTTTTGTTAGATGCAATATACCATAAACATTCCTTCCATGCAAACATATGGTAAAACACAAGAAGCATGGTATGTGTAAGACATCAAGGTGTGTAGCACTTGAGTATCACTCTTGATGTAACTTCTAAACCTTAAGGCAATTCTCTTGATACACTAATTCCCAAAGTGTGCCAAAATCCAAAATGACACACTATGACCTCTAAATCTAGATTGTGCCAATTTTATTGATTTTTCATGATTCCAAAAATGTATTAGCACATCCTAAAATCTTTTAGGATGTAAGATCAAACCTATTTCCAAGGTATCCATAACCTTGAAAATAACCTAAAATGTCAACTTTGCTATGGTTGAGTTAACTACCCATCCAAACAAAGTTGGCACATCCTAACCCATTTAGCGTGAGTCAATCACGCTCCTTGGAACCAAAAATCTATTTGAGCTCATTGGATTAGTTAGGTATTCCTTAGGGATGACCTCCCTAGATACCTTTCTAATGACCCTTCTAGGCTTGTTAGCCTTGGTCATTATGGTCTTGTCATGGTTAATCTTAGGGATTGCCTCCCTAGTAACCTTCTTAGTGGCTTCCTTAGGTTTCTTAGAAACCCTAGCCACTAGGCACCCACCATGGTTGGCCTTAGGGATAATTTCCCTAGAAACCTTGGTTTTCTTATATCTAGGTCTAGTTCCATAATCAAATGGAACATTGTGGTAAGTAGGCATTATTTTCTTGGACATAGGCTTGTGACCCAAACCTTGTCTCCTAGATGATTCTTGCCTCTTACACCCTTTACATTGACTCCTAGATCCTAGAGTTTGACAATTTGACCCTTTAAATTGATTTTGCATATTTGCAAGGGTCTTTTCCAATTTCTCAAGCCTTGACCTCAAGGCTTGATTTTCTAACTCTAATTGCCCAATTGATTTTTGATTAGGTTTTTGGGCATTACCATTTTCTTTAGGCATATGCCTACCCTTATTAGGGTTAATGCCTAAATGGTTTTTGATTTTCGTAATTGTTTCCCTAGGAAGGACGTTTCTAGGGACATTAGTCCCAAATTTCTCCTTCTTTGAAATGGGTCTAGAGTTATTATTTCTAGATTTTTCTTTAGACTTAAAACAACATGTTTAGCTTCTAGACAAACATACTTATTACTTCTAGCATGCTTTGAATCATGAGTAATAGCAATTGAATTAAAAGCATACTTTTGACTTTTAAATTTAAAAGATGCATTATTAACTTTTACCTTAGGAATTGCTTTAGAAGCTCCCCCGACATGTGATACTCCCTCTTGAGTCTTCTTGCTCCCCTTAGAGCATTGACTCCTATAGTGCCCCTTTTGATGGCACTTGAAGCAAATGATGTACTCCTTGCTCCTTTGACTTTGGGCATCGGCATCCTTGACCTTTGGCGCCGGTGGACTTTTCTTGACCCTCTTTGGGCACTTGCTCTTATAATGTCCGGTTTCCCTACACTCAAAGCAAATTATATAGATTTTATTTTGAACCGAAATGCTTGAGTTACCTAGATCAATGGTGGAATTTTGAGCTTCTTCTCGACCGGTTGTGGATGGTTTTTCTTGAGATTGCTCCGGTGTAGATGCTCTAATCTCCTCCCCCTCAATCCTAGAGGTGGAGGTCTCCTCTTCTTCCACTGATCTGGAAGTTGATTCCTTCTCAACTTCCGAGTCCTCACTCACTTGTGAGGATGATGATGATTCTTCCTCGGCTTCTTCCTCTTCTTGAGCCGATGAAGATTCTTCTTCTACTACTTGTGCCAAATGAGACTTCTCATGGAACTTGGCCAATTTGTCTCATAGCTCCTTGGCATCTTGAAATTCATCTAAGCTAGACAAAATGTCATTAGGTATTAAATCTTCTAAAAGCTTTGCTACCTTGACTTCAGTCTTGAACTTGAGACATTGCTCTTGTGTCCACTTCTTCAACTTCAAGACGTTTCCCTTCTTATCCCAAGGGGGTTCAAAGCTTTCTACAAGGATGAACCAATCCTCTATATCCATCATCAAGAATGTCTCCATTCTTGCTCTCCACGCTGGAAAATATTCTCGGTCATATGGTGGTGGAGTATTGATGTCTCATCCAAGCTTGTCTTGGAATTCCATCTTCCCTCTAGCTTCTTTAGCTCCCGGCAATTAGTCCGTAGAAGAGCCCCGGGCTCTGATACCAATTGTTGGAAATTTGAGGCCGCTAGGGGGGTGAATAGCGGTGTGCTCGTACGATGGAATTCGTTTGCGTTTGCTTGTTTACAATCTTGTTAGTACGCAGCGGAATATACAATGAAATACAACAAGAATAAACACATCACGATAGACACGAGATCTAACGTGGTTCGGAACCGAACGGTTCCTACTCCACGGATCGGGCTCTAAAAGCTCTAGCAATGCAAACACGCACTACTAATCACAATAACTCCTTCTTGACACAAGTCGAAGGTGGAGAGACCTCGTACAAGATATATTACAACAGCAAGAATGAAATACAAGAAATATACAATACAAATACGAAAGACAAGTAAAGAAAAATTGTACAACACTTGCTTTTGATTGCTTGAATGCTTGGTTGTTTGATTTGCACTTGGAGACCTGATTTGCAACAACAAATCGCCCCAAAAGCTCTCAAAAACCGGATGGCTTTTTCTCCTTCTCGAGCTCCATTTATATCTTCAACTCATCTTTGGAAAAACCCGATCGATCGCCAGAAAATCGATCGATCACACCTGCTTGTGAGACAACGGTGTAATCCACGCTGAAAAAATCCAACGGCTAGGACATCAGTCGACTGATCATGACCATCAGTTGACTATTCAAGCCATCACTCGACTACTGACCGCAGCAGTCGAGTGAGACTCCATTCTGTGCCCCAAAACTCGAGCATCAGTCGACTGATCACAAGGTCAGTCAACTGATGGGACACATCCTGCAGTCAAACCCTAGTTGACTATTACTAGTCGACTTCCATATGGCACCAGTCGACTGACACACCTCAAACATGAGATTTTTAGCCCAAGTATGGTTCCCCAATACTTGCTAGACCACCCTTAGCCTAGACCTAAGCCTTCTAGCTACCTCCATCAGCCTCACGCCTCTCGGATCCCTCCAAGTCATCCATGACTTATTCATCCATCACGCTAGCCCTCAGGTGCTTTCATCGTCTATGTCATGGTAACGGTGTTTACACCGCCAAGGCACATTGGACTTACACCGTCAAGACTTCGCTTGAACTTTACGCCGCCAACCATTGGACTTATGCTGCCAAGACTCCCGCTTGGACTTTACGCCGCCAATATCAAATCCCTTGGACTTCTCAAATGCCAAGACTCAAGCTTGGACTTTTCCTTGCCAACCCATGTTGGACTTTCCATACCAAGACCCGACTTTACATGTCAAGTACTCAAGACTTGGACTTTCCATGACATGGTCAACTCCAGTCAACCATCAAAGTCTCCCTCGAGTCAAACTCAAGTCTGGTTAAACATAACCCGAGTTGATTGTATAAACAATCTCCCCAAAACATCAACAGACATTAATGTCAAACATTAATGTCAACTTACTTTGTCAAACATCAAAACATTACTTGAGTCAAACTCGAGTCCGGTCAATCGTGACCTGGGCCGATTGCACCAACAGATTCTTCCTCGGCTTCTTCCTCTTCTTGAGCTAATAAAGATTCTTCTTATTCTACTTGTGCCAAATGAGGTTTCTCATGGAACTTGGCCAATTTGTCTCATAGCTCCTTAGCATCTTGAAATTCACCTAAACTAGATAAAATATCATTAGGTATCAAATCTTCTAGAAGCTTTGTTACCTTGGCTTTGGTTTTGAATTTTCGGCGTTGTTCTTGGGTCCACCTTTTTAACTTGAGGACATCTCCATTCTTGTCCCTAGGAGGTTCAAAGCCTTCCATGATGATGAACCAATTCTCTATGTCCATAATCAAGAAATTTTCCATTCTATCCCTCCACACCGGAAAATCTTCTCGGTCGTATGGTGGTGGAGTGTTGATGTCCCATCCTAGCTTCTCTTGGAATTCCATCTTCCCTCTAGCGTCTTTTGCTCCCGACGGTTAGTCCGTAGAAGAGCCCCGGGCTCTGATACCAATTGTAGAGAAAATATAACCGCTAGAGAGGGTGAATAACATCATAGGATGCGTAGATGGAATTCGTTGCATTTGTCTCTACAAATTTTGTTAGCTCATAGTGAAAATAGAAATAATGCAATAACGAAATAAACAAACACGCAAACACACCAATACACAAGTATTTAACGTGGTTCGGAACTGAATGGTTCCTACTCCACGGATCGAGCTCTAAAGAGCTCTAGCGATGCCACAAACACACCACTATGCAATAACTCCTTCTCGACACAAGTCGGAGGTGGAGAAACCCTTTACAAAATATTACAACAGTAATACAAGTAAACAACAAGAAATTACAAGTGAATACAACAAAAGAAAGTGAAGAAAACTTTACACAAATCTTTTGGAAGCTTGCTTGTTGATTGCCTTGGACTAGCAGTCGAAGGCCTTGATTTGCAGTAGCAAATCGCTTCAAAACGTCCAAGAAAACCGTTATTGATTTCTTCCTCCACGAGCTCCATTTAAAGTTGTTGCCTAGGGTGAAAATCACCAATCAGTCGATTGCTCGGGACCATCAGTCGACTGATGACACTGTTCCTATGAGACAACAGTGTAATCCACACTAGAAAAATCCAATAGATAGGACATATTGGTGATCGATCATGACCATCACCGATCGATGGAGCCTTCACTGATCGTTGACCCCGCTGAAGTCTCGACTCCATTCTGCCTCGAATTCTCGAGCACCGTTGGTCGATCACACGATCAATCGATCGCTTGAGCGCAGCCGATGATCGCCCACCGCGATCGACTCGACATTTCCCGTAGTCAAACCCTAGTTGACTCACACCAGTCGACTGTCATATGGCACCAGTCAACTGGCACACCTCAAACATGAGGTTTTAACCCAAGTATGGTGCCCCCATACTTGCTAGACCACCCGTAGCCTAGACCTAAGCCTTCTAGCCACCTCCGTCAGCCTCGCGCCTATCGGATCCCTCCAAGTCATCCATGACTTGTTTATTCATATGCTAGCCTTCAGGTGTTTCCATCGGCTAAGTCATGTTAACGGTGTCTACACCGCCAAGGCACATTGGACTTATGCTGCCAAGACTCCGCTTGGACTTTACGCCGCCAACCATTGGACTTATGCTGCCAAGACTTCTGCTTGGACTTTACACTGCCAATATCAAACCCCTTGAACTTCTCAAATGCCAAGACTCAATCTTGGACTTTCCCTTGCCAACCCATGTTGGACTTTCCATGCCAAGACCCATGCTTGGACTTTTCCTTGCCAAGACTCATGCTTAGACTTTACATGTCAAGTACTCAAGACTTGGACTTTCCATGACATGGTCAACTCCAGTCAACCATCAAAATCCAAACTCGAGTCCGTTCAATCATGACTCGGGTCGATTGTTCCAACAATCTCCCCAAAATATTATTAGACATCAATGTCAAACATCAATGTCAACTCTCTATGTCAAGCATCAAAACATCACTCGAGTCAAACTCGAGTCCGGTCAATCGTGACCTGGGCCGATTGCACCAACAGAAATGAGTAGAGGGTTCGATGCATCTGAGAGATATGTGACTTGGCAAAATCGAGTTACGAATGTAAAATCTTAAATGAGTTGCAAGAATAATGATATGGGGAAATATTGGTCTGTATATGAAATGAAGGCCCAACCCATTAGAGAGGGAAAAAAAAGATGGCTAGGACATGGGGGTAAAGAGGTCGTCGCCGCCAACCCTAACCTCTCACTTTCCCCCTCTTCGATGAGAATTTCGCTAGCTCTCAACAACATTCTCCAGCTCCATCGCTGCATCATTTTCTTCTTCTATCCTCTTGGCTTCCAACAAGGGTTTGAATCTATTTTTTTGGATGTTGTCCTGAGAGGGGAGAAATCTGGAACAAAGGTTGAGCCTTCCTCTTTCCAGCGCAATACGTTGCCTCTTCCTGTTGGACCTGCTTCCTCGCCCAACCCTTGCCGACGTTTTCACCGCATGCGATCAAGCATTAATAGCCATAAGCCCGATGAGTCTCAGTTCTTCAATAAGGACACTGTGGAGGAGCAGCAATGGATGCGGGGAAGAAGAGGCCAATGGTGTCGGATGCAGGGCTTGGGCTATGAGTGTGTGGTAAGCGTTGTCGGCCCTATCATGACCAAGAAGTAGCTCATGTCCGATAGTGGCTACGCTTTCTCCTTAACAACTTCTTTAACTAGGTTCCACTTCACTGTGATGACCATTGTTGGTTGGATGTCAAATGAACGTGGACTATCAGTCTCTAAGCATGTTCCTTTAGGGGAGCTCTTGTAGATCTCCATTATTGCTAATATGCCAATTATTGGGATAATCTTAATCTCATGTTGAATTATGTGGGATTTTATCAGATATAAAAATTGGTTATAATACCAGTCATATGCTTGATGGAATTTTTCTCGCATAGTAAACACTATATGTCCAGGGTGATAATGGTTGTTATAGCTGTAACATTGAGTGTTGGTATTTGTACAATCACTGATGTAGAGATCAAAGCAAAGGGCTTAATTTGTGCTTCCATAGTAGTGTTTTGCAATACCATCCAATAACTCTACATTGGCCGATTCTCTTCCCCATCATTCCAGGTCTTAGAGAACATGAAAACTGTGTGTGTGTGTGTGTGTGTGTGTGTGTGTGTGTTGCTCCTCGGATGGCTACTAATTAACTCAGCTCTGACCCTAAAGGACAGTCTCGGGATGTTGCTTGCAATGCTTGACATGGTCTTCTACAATTGGGAAGTGGATCCTGAGAAAAGAAAAAGATAAGTTAACTTTAGACACAAGGATTGACATGTTAGCCAACGAAGAAGACGCAAGACTTTTTAGGCTAGGAAAGTGGTGTTCCTAAGTATGATATAACATTATCTTATGGGAAGACGACTCAAGGGGAGGATTTTTTCTCTCTCTCATATTTTCGGTCACACATGAGATAAGTTCTCTTTTTCTTACTCTACACTACTTTTACTGTATTTCATATATTTTTCTTCCATTAATGTCCGGCCTAACTTAAGCATGGGATTGCTGTCGCCGGGTAGGCCGGCAACGGTTTAACCTATGTTAACTTTTTTAGGATAAATTTACTGATGCGGTCGGAGGGAACCCACCTTCTATAGTCTCATATAGAAGGAAAAAATTTCATGTCACATCAGTTGGCGATGTCTATGGGAAACTTCTGGGCAAGACGTTGAGAGAATAATATGATCATCAGACTAGGATGGTTATTTCACTTTTCCTTCTGTTGTTGCGACTAATTTTACTTAATAATCCCTTTCAATTCAGCTTTAGGTCACTGTTGATTCTTCTCAAGTCAATTCCTCACCAGAGCTTCTCTATTGGATATGACTCCACAATGGAAGAAAGACATCAAGTGTTATACAAACTGGTTGCTAATCTACAATTCCTTGGTAAATGATGATGATGACGCCCTGCATTATATACATCGGTTCCTCCCTGCTACTAAATTCAGTATGCCTATATAAAAATTTTTACCTTTAATATTTTATTGCATTCTTATACCTTGCCATTTCTCTAACTATATTTAAAATTTTCTCCGTTGAAGATATATCACATGAGATACATTTAAAGAACAAACAGTATAGTTATATATGCACTTAGAGTATCTTAAAAGCTTAAATTTAATTATCTTAGTGTTTAATACTCATCATGTAAGTTTACATTTATTCAGCGTTCTAGTGTTTCTTAGTCGTGCATACTTAGTCGGCCACTCGACCGCATAGCCAGTGTAACAGCCCAAATTTTAGTTCTTATATTTTTATTAGAGGAAAATAGAAATAAAAATAAAAATAGAAATAATTAAGAACATGAATTAAAAAAAATCGAATAAATAGTTTGTTAGCCGAGGCTTGAACCATAAACCGTTGGTTTGGAAGAATAGGCTTCCCATCACTAAGTCATAAAATTACCAATGAGTAAGATATAACAAAATATATCTATAGGCGAAAAAAAAGAAATATTAATTAATTTGACTAATTATTTAAAGGGATAATTAGGTTAAGAAAAATTCTAATTTTTATATATATTTTTCTTCCTTATCTCTATTTAAATCTCACGCCTCCCTCTAGTTTTTTTTATTTCCAAGCCGCCTCTCTCTCTCTCTCCTCTCTCCAACGCCGACGCCCACCCTCTCTCTACCCCTCTCTCTCTCTCTCTCTCTCTCTCTCTCATTTTTTCTCCAACCGCCGAATCAAAAAAAAAAGAGGCGGACTTTCTCCACCGAGAAAAATAAGAGAGGAGATAATTTCTCCATCGTAGAATAATTCAAAAGGGGATTTTCAAGAAGGATCTCCTCAAGGACTTGGTAGAGGATCAACCTAAAGAAAAGGAACACGTAGGAGGTCTTCTCTTTACGAAATCTAACGGTATAAATTGATGAAAAAGCATAGGAAGTAAGTATTGCTCACCTGCAGTATAAGTAGTTATCGTATATTATTGATATGTTTTTATGTGCATGTTATTTCCAGTTATGCATGGTGTTTTCAGTTACGTGATTTTACCGTTATGTTATGGGTAATTCAGCATCATGTTTAGATCCATGATAAGAATGTGATTCATGATCATGCATGTTGTAGGTGAGTTGTAGCTTACAATTATATGCATGATATAGAGTAAGATGTAAAAATATTTCCTTCATAAAGAAAATTTAAAGATGCTCTCCATTCGAATTGGGGATTAAGAGCACAATGATCTTCAGTATGCTCCCCATTTCAGTTTTGGGGGTCAAGAGCATAATAATCTTTATGGTGCTCCCCATTCGTGATTTAGGGGATTAAGAGCATTTCCTTCAGTATGTATAAGAATATAAGTATAAAGGAAGTATTTTACTTTTTGACAGGGCATGTCTGCATCGATTTCATACAGTAGAGACCCTCGATTTGATTACCCTAGTAGGTTCGGTGGTTGGTCACCCCGGCCTATTAGGAATGCGCACATTGGTACTATGCCGGGCCCATATCCAGGATGATTATTATTTTAAAGTATCAGTATAAGTATAAGTAGAAGTTTTCAAAGTTAATTATTCCAGTTCAGATACACTATTTACAAGTTTTAAAATACTTAAGAGCATGATTTATACAAGAGACAAGTAATCAGAGTTATGATTTCCAGTTATGTTTGCATGTGTATCAATGTATCCAGGATAAGAGAACTAGTTGTATGATTTCATAAAGTGCATGTTTTTGTGAGCATAGAAAGTACTTACTAAGCGTTATTGCTTATAGTTTGCATTTCCTTATACTGCAGATAAAGGTAAAGAAAAGTTTCAGTGAGGTGGCATGGCGGACGAAGTGCTTGGTGTGTGTGGCGACAGAACAGTGGAAATAAAAGATCCTAAGTGCAGATGTCTAACCCAGATTTTTAGTTTTTAATTGTTTTTTTTTATATTATTGAAGTTCAACTGGATTGCTTATGGTTGAGACCAAAGAATGCTAGAGTAATGTTAGGTTAGTCTTAATACTTGCATGTCATGTGAAGATCTTGAAATGGTTATTATTTAAGTGATGTCAAGGTCCTTATGATCATGTTAGTTGTTAGCATATTGTGTTAGTATATTGCATGAATTTAAGAATAAGACAGTAAAGTAGTGACATCTCCCATGGTAGAGAGTGGAAAGACTAGGGGGTGTTACAAGATGGTATCAGAGCAAGTTTCCGCCCTTCCGTCACACACACATCGAGCATCAGTCCTGCCGCCTCCAAGTAAGCAAGTATTTATCTGCTTTATTTACTTTATGAGTAGTAAGGAATGCTTCTTTTAAGTTAAACATGCTCACTTAGAATGTTCTCTTTGAGTTAAACATGCTTGCATATATATATATGAAGATGATAGACAGTAAGTAATAGAGCATATCTAGATATGTATGTAAAGATGATAAAAAGTAGTGATAATAGCCTTATAGTGGTTTCACTTGATCATCTTATGATGAGTTCACGGAGTTCCAACAAGGGAATTTATCAGTAGACAAAGTGGTAAAGAGATTCAATAGGTTGACTCGCCTATGTCCGGAACTGGTCAGTACTGAGAAGGAAAGAGTTAGGTTAATGCTAAAGATGTTGAGACCGGAGATAGCTCTGAATGTAGCTAGTAGAATTAATAGACCACAGACCACTGAAGAGCTAGTCAGTAGTGCGCTAATCACAGAGCATTACATGAATAGTATCAAGCACCAGAAGCTAGCCTCGATAGAAAACAAAAGCCAGGGAAGTTCAGGGGGTCAAAAACCTCAGAGCGGTAATTCGAACTGGAAGCGAAACAACAATGGCAAGAGGAAACAATGGAATAATGCAAAGGGAGGTTCAGCCAGTAAGCAGCCTACGTATCCAACATGTTCTAAGTGTGGGAGGAAGCATCCAGGAGTTTGCCGCCAGGGCATGAGCGGGTGTTATATATGTGGTGTCGAGGGACACTTTGCCAAACAGTGCCCCACCAAGACCAATCTACCTCCACCATAGTCTACTCAGTATGGAGGTAGACCAGCTTAGCTGTTGGAAATTTGAAGCCGCTAGAGGGGGGGTGAATAGCGGTTTACCGTTCGTAGATGGAATTCGATCGCGTGTTCGTCTCTACAATTTCGTTAGCGCAGCGGAAACAAAGATAATAAAGCAATAACGAAAACACAAACACACAAATGCAAGGATATAACGTGGTTCGGAACCGAACTGGTTCCTACTCCACGGATCGAGCTCTAAAGAGCTCTAGCGATGCCAATGCAATCACTAACCACAAATACTCCTTCTCGACACAAGTCGGAGGTGGAGAAACCTCTTACAAACTATTCTTACAACAATAAGAAATAGATACAAGCAATTACAACAATGAATTATAATGCAAGTAAAGAAAACTACTTTACAAGAGCACTTTGGTTGCTTGATCTTTGGTTGCCTTGGACTAGCCTTGAAGGACTGGAAGAGCACCAACAATTCCCCTTCAAATCGCTCAAGAAAACCCCTTGCTTCAAATTTACCTATCACCGACCGCCATAAGTCGATCGATGCCAGAGACAACGGCCGATCCACTGGAAAACTCTAACGGATCTTTTGGCAATGATCGCCAACATTGGCGATCGCCGATCGCAATACCAGAGCCGATCGGCCGTCACGACTACGGAGCGCTTCGCGGCTCGATATCGACTAGCCGATCGCCGATCGGGTAAATGATCGTTGCCGACACCACCGATCGCTTCATCGAGCAATGCCGATCGCCAGAGCATTTCCAGCTCTAAACTGGCAGTCGAACTCAAGTCGACTCACGGCAGTCGAACCGGCCATAATGCCAGTCGACTGCCAACCTCAAAAATGATGTTTTAACCCAAGTATGGTGCCCCCATACTTGCTAGACCACCCTTAGCCTAGACCTAAGCCTTCTAGCCACCTCCATCAGCCTCACGCCTCTCGGATCCCTCCAAGTCATCCATGACTTGTTCATCCATCGCGCTAGCCTCTAGGTGCTTTCGTCGGCTATGTCATGCTAACGGTGTCTACACCGCCAAGGCACATTGGACTTACGCCGCCAAGACTCCGCTTGGACTTTACGCCGCCAACCATTGGACTTATGCTGCCAAGACTCCCGCTTGGACTTTACGCAGCCAATATCAAACCCCTTGGACTTCTTATGCCAAGACTCAAGCTTGGACTTTCCCTTGCCAACCCATGTTGGACTTTTACATTGCCAAGACCCATGCTTGGACTTTTCCCTTGCCAACCCATGTTGGACTTCTCAAATGCCAAGACCATGCTTGGACTTTCCCTTGCCAACCCATGTTGGACTTTTACATTGCCAAGACCCATGCTTGGACTTTTCCTGTGCCAAGTGTCCCACTTGGACTTTTCATGTCAAGTACTCAAGACTTGGACTTTACCAAATGCCAAGTGTTCCACTTGGACTTTCCATGCCAAGTACACAAGACTTGGACTTTCCCATGACAATTACATTGTCATATGTTTTTGTCGAAACATCAAAACATCACTCAAGTCAAAACTCGAGTCCTGGTCAATCGTGACCTGGGTGTTATATATGTGGTGTCGAGGGACACTTCGCCAAACAGTGCCCCACCAAGACCAATCTACCTCCACCATAGTCTACTCAGTATGGAGGTAGACCAGCTTAGCTACATTAGATGCAAGGAGCACTGGAGGGTCCTCACATCAGCCAAGAAAGATTTGGAGGCCCCATCAATTACATCTAATGCCCGGATCTTCTCCCTCACCAAGGAAGAGGTAGCAAATGTTTCTACGGTAGTCACAGGTCAAATACCTATCTTTAGTCAGCATGCTACCGTACTGTTTGATACTGGGGCAACACATTCTTTCATGTTTATGATATTTGCTAAGAAGATAGATATAACTCTGGATATCTTAGATATTCAATTTTTAACGACCCTACCTTCGGGTGAAATAATGACTTCTACACACTGCGTCGTGTCGTCGTAATTTGAAGAGAGCTTTATAGTGATTTGATATTGCTGGACATGCACGACTATGATGTCATCTTTGGAATGGACTTTCTTAGCAAGTACGGTGCTTCCATTGAGTTTCGTAAGCGAAGGGTAGTATTCCAACCCGAGACCGAGGCCAAATTTGAGTTTATTGGAGAACCAAGGAAGAAGACTAAGAAGTTCTTGTCAGCCATGGAAGCTCGGAAGATGCTAGCTAGTGGATGCACTGGGTATTTAGCACATATAGTTGATACTAAGCAAGAAAGAAGCCAAAAGCTGGAAGAAGTCTCAATCGTATGTGACTACCCGAAAGTATTTCCTGACGAGCTACCAGGACTAGCACCTAGAAGGGAAGTTGAGTTTGAGATTGAACTTATTCCTGGTACCAACCCAATCTCAAAAGCACCCTATCGTATGGCTCCAGCTGAATTGAAAGAGCTTCAGGAATAATTACGGGAGTTATTAGACAAGGGATTCATCCACCCTAGTCATTCCCCATGGGGAGCTCCGGTGTTGTTCGTGAAAAAGAAAGATGAGTCTATGAGGATGTGCATAGACTACCGAGCCTTGAATCAAGTGATGATCAAGAACAGATATCCTCTGCCAAGGATAGAGGATTTATTTGATCAATTGAGGGGAGCCACAGTCTTCTCCAAGATTGACTTGCGGTCAGGTTATCATCAAGTAAGAGTTAAAGAGGATGATATACCGAAAATAGCTTTCCGAATGAGGTATGGACACTATGAGTTCGTGGCCATGCCCTTCGGAGTGACAAATGCACCTGCTATGTTTATGGACTTGATGAATCGGATATTTAATGAGTACCTTGACAAGTTTGTGGTCGTTTTCATTGACGACATCCTTATCTACTCGAGAACCTAGGAAGAACATGTCGAACACTTGAAGACAGTCTTGCAGACCCTTCAGCAAAGACAGTTATATGCAAAGTTCTCCAAGTGTGAGTTTTGGCTTGATCGAATATCGTTTCTGGGTCATGTTATTTCAAAAGATAGAGTTATGGTAGACCCGATAAAGATAGAAGCAGTCAGTAATTAGGGTCAATCAAAGAATGTCAGTGAAGTCAGAAGTTTTCTCGGATTAGCAGGGTACTACTGGAAGTTTGTGGAAAGCTTCTCAAGGATTGCTTCACAGTTGACGGTTCTTACCAGAAAGAACAAGAAGTTCGAATGGATCGAAGATTGTGA
Organism: Wurfbainia villosa; assembly: GCA_025175895.1. Lineage (NCBI taxonomy): Eukaryota > Viridiplantae > Streptophyta > Magnoliopsida > Zingiberales > Zingiberaceae > Wurfbainia > Wurfbainia villosa. The sequence goes on from CM046005.1 coordinate 8,877,631, forward strand.
AAAGAGCTTCCTTGAATTAAAGAGGAGACTCACAAGTGCTCCAGTGCTTACCCTTCCAGAAAGTAATGAGGGATTTGACTTGTATAGTGATGCATCCAAGATGGGACTCAGAGCAGTACTTATGCAGAAGGGTAAAGTCATTGCTTATGCATCTAGACAACTCAAGGATTACGAAAAGAATTACCCCACCCATGACCTTGAGTTGGCAGTAGTGGTCTTTGCTCTGAAAGTTTGGAGACATTACTTATATGGAGTCCAATGCTAGATTTACATAGACCACCAGAGTCTGAAGTATTTCTTCACTCAGAAGGATCTGAATATGCGACAACGTAGATGGCTTGAGCTAGTAAAGGACTATGACTGTGAAATTCACTACCATCCTGGAAAGGCAAACAAAGTAGCAGACACGCTGAGTAGAAAATCATGCGCCACTTTGATGTCCCTAGCAACACTATCCCAACCACTGGAGAAAGAGATAATGAATTTTGGAGTTGAGACTATTTCTGGACAGCTCTCCGCCTTGACCATAGTACCTACACTGTTTGAGGATATATTAGCAAGACAGGACAAAGATCCTAGCATCCAAAGGATCAAGCAAGAGATCCAAGAAGGGAAGGATGAAGGATTCCGTGTCTCTGATAGTGTGGTATTATATTTGGATAAACGCCTATGTATCCCCAACGACCCAGACTTAAGAAAGAAGATCCTAGAAGAAGCTCATGGGACCCCATATTCGATGCATCCCGGATCCACCAAAATGTATCAAGATATGAAAGGGAAATTCTGGTGGCTTGGTATGAAGAGGGACGTGGCTAAGTATGTTAGCGCTTGTCTGACATGTCAGAGAGTGAAAGCACACCAGAGATCAAGAGGAGTTCTACAGCCTATCCAAATTTCAGAATTGAAGTGGGAGGAACTAGCCATGGATTTCATAGTAGGATTGCCCAAAACAACCAATGGCTATGATTCTATTTGGGTAGTTGTCGACAGATTGACAAAGTATGCTCACTTCATGCCTATCAGAATATCATACTCCATGGAGTAGTTAACCCAGTTATACATCAAGGAAGTGATTAGACTGCATGGAGTACCTAAGACCATTATCTCTGATAGAGACAGTCGCTTCACTTCACACTTCTGAGAGTGTGTTCAGACAACCCTCGACACTAAGTTACGATTCAGCACTGCATTTCATCCTCAGACAGATGAGCAAACAGAAAGAGTGAATCAGATTTTTGGAGGACATGCTCAGAGCTTGTGCCTTAGATTTTAAAGGAAGCTGGTGCAAATATTTGTGTTTGGTAGAGTTTACCTATAATAATAGTTATCAAACCACAATTGGAATGACACCTTAGGAAGCCTTGTATGGAAGGGGATGTAGATCACCTATGTGTTGGTATGAGGGTGGCGATAAGAAAGAAATGGGACTCAAGACTGATTGTATAGATGACGCTACCAAAGCTATAAAGAACATACGCCAAAAAGATAGACTGCCCAGAGTCGACAGAAGAGTTACGCCGATGTCCGACGCAAACCCCTAGAGTTCCAAGTCAGAGATTCAGTGTTCATTAAGGTAGCTCCTATGAAAGGGGTAATGAGATTTGGGAAGAAAGGCAAGTTAAGTCCTAGATATGTAGGCCCCTACCTGATCACCAAGAGAGTTGGTAAGGTAGCTTATGAGCTAGAGCTACCATAGGAAATATCAGCTATCCACAATGTATTTCATGTTTCAATGCTTAAGAAGCACGTCCCAGACACTAACCAAGTGATTGAGCCACAGACGGTACAGATTCAGAAAGATCTAAGTTATGAAAGTCGACCTATTCAGATAATAGATCGAGCAGTCAGGAAACTAATAAATAAAGAAATACCGTTAGTAAAAGTCTTATGGCAAAGTCAAAAGTTTCAAGAAGCAACCTGAGAACGTGAGGATGACATGAAGCAAAAGTACCCCGAGTTGTTCTAAGTTTCGAGGAAGAAACTTTTATAAGGTATAAGGGATTGTAACAACCCAAATTTTAGTTCCTATATTTTTATTAGAGGAAAATAGAAATAAGAATAAGAATAGAAATAATAGAAATAGGAATAGAATAATAAAAAAAAAGAATAGAAATAATTAAGAACAGGAATTAAAAAAAATCGAATAAATAGTTCGTTAGCCGAGGCTTGAACCATGAACACCGTTGGTTTGGGAGAATAGGCTTCCCACCGCTAAGTCATAAGATTACCAATGAGTAGGATATAACAAAATATATCTATAGGCGAAAAAAAAGAAAGATTAATTAATTTGACTAATTATTTAAAGGGATAATTAGGTTAAGAAAAATTCTAATTTTTATATATATTTTTCTTCCTTATCTCTATTTAAATCTCACGCCTCCCTCTCATTTTTTTTATTTCCAAGCCGCCTCTCTCTCTCTCCCTCCTCTCTCCAATGTCGACGTCCACCCTCTCTCTACCCCTCTCTCTCTCTCTCTCTCTCATTTTTTCTCCAGCCGCCGAATCAAAAAAAAAAGAGGCAGACTTTCTCCACCGAGAAAAATAAGAGAGGAGATAATTTCTCCATCGTAGAATAATTCAAAAGGGGATTTTCAAGAAGGATCTCCTCAAGGACTTGGTAGAGGATCAACCTAAAGAAAAGGAACACGTAGGAGGTCTTCTCTTTACGAAATCTAACGGTATAAATTGATGGAAAAGCGTAGGAAGTAAGTATTGCTCACCTGCAGTATAAGTAGTTATCGTATATTATTGATATGTTTTTATGTGCATGTTATTTCCAGTTATGCATGGTGTTTTCAGTTACGTGATTTTACCGTTATGTTATGGGTAATTCAGTATCATGTTTAGATCCATGATAAGAATGTGATTCATGATCATGCATGTTGTAGATGAGTTGTAGCTTACAATTATATGCATGATATAGAGTAAGATGTAAAAATATTTCCTTTATAAAGAAAATTTAAAGATGCTCCCCATTCGAATTGGGGATTAAGAGCACAATGATCTTCAGTATTCTCCCTATTTCAGTTTTGAGGGTCAAGAGCATAATAATCTTTATGGTGCTCCTCATTCGTGATTTAGGGGATTAAGAGCATTTCCTTCAGTATGTATAAGAATATAAGTATAAAGGAAGTATTTTACTTTTTGACAGGGCATATACCAGACATCAATTTCGCCCACGGGTCGAGGCCCTCAGTTTCAGTTACCCTAGTAGGTTCGGTGGTTGGCCACCCAGGCCTATTAGGAATGCGCGCATTGGTACTATGTCAGGCCCATATCCAGGATGATTATTATTTTGAAGTATCAATATAAGTATAAGTAAAAGTTTTCAAAGTTAATCATTCCAGTTCAGATACACTGTTTACAAGTTTTAAAATACTTAAGAGCATGATTTATACAAGAGACAAGTAATCAGAGTTATGATTTTCAGTTATGTTTGCATGTGTATCAATGTATCCAGGATAAGAGAACTAGTTGCATGATTTCATAAAGTGCATATTTTTGTGAGCATAGAAAGTACTTACTAAGCGTTATTGCTTATAGTTTGCATTTCCTTATACTGCAGATAAAGGTAAAGAAAAGTTTCAGTGAGGTGGCATGGCGGACGAAGTGCTTGGTGTGTGTGGCGACGGAACAGTGGAAATAAAAGATCCTAAGTGCATATGTCTAACCCAGATTTTTAGTTTTTAATTATTTTTTATATATTATTGAAATTCAACTGGATTGCTTATGGTTGAGACCAAAGAATGCTAAAGTAATATTGGGTTAGTCTTAATACTTGCATGTCATGTGAAGATCTTGAAATGGTTATTATTTAAGTGATGTCAAGGTCCTTATGATCATGTTAGTTGTTAGCATATTGTGTTAGTATATTGCATGAATTTAAGAATAAGACAGTAAAGTAGTGACATCTCCCCTGGTAGAGAGTGGAAAGACTAGGGGGTGTTACAGCCAGTCAATCACCCGACTACATAGCAAGTCAGCCACTCAGTCGCATCACCGGTCAACTACCCGACTGCACAACCAGTCGACAACTTGGTCACATATCAAGTCGGCCATTCGACCACATAACTAGTTGGTCACTCGACTGCATAATCAATTTGTAGCTTTACCGGGACACACTTCATCTCTTCTGACCACTCGGTCAGGGTAGATATTTGCACTCAATCATTCAACCGAGAGCATACTTCATTCCCTCCGGCCACTCGACCAAGATAAGTTGTTTCACTTGGTAGCTCATTCGAGAACATATTTCACCCCTTTCGGCCACTTGGTCAAAGGTCATTACTTGTACTTAGTCATTCGACCGAGTTAACCTACTTCATCCCTTCCAGACACTCGGCTAGGATCATTACTAGCATTCATCCATTCAGCTGAGTTAACATATTTCATCCCTTTCAGTCACTTGGCTAGAGTAATTACTGCATTCAGCCATTCGGCTGAGTTATCATACTTCATCCCTTCTGAACATTCGGCTAGGGTAATTACTGGCATTCATCCATTCGGCGGAGTTAGCATACTTCATCCCTTTCAACCACTTGGTTATTGGTGCAATCGACCCAGGTCACGATTGACCAGACTCAAGTTTGACTTGAGTAGTATTTTGATGTTTGTGTTTTGATGTTTGACGATGAGTTGACCATTGTTTGATAATGGGTTAACTATATAGTTGACATGGGTTGACCATATGATGGAGAAGTCCAAGTGGGACACTTAGCATGGAAAGTCCAAGCATGGGTCTTGGCAAGGGAAAGTCCAAGCTTAAGTCTTGACAATTGGAAAGTCCAACATGGGTTGGCAAGGGAAAGTCCAATCTTGAGTCTTGGCATTTGGAAAGTCCAACATGGAGTTGGCATGGAAAGTCCAAGGGTGTAGTCTTGGTCACGTAAGTCCAAGTGTGTAGTCTTGGCGGTGAAAGTTCAAGTCATGGGTACTTGGCATTTGGGAAGTCCAAGGATTGATATTGGCGGCGTAAAGTCCAAGGGTGGAGTCTTGGCAGCATAAGTCCAATGGTTGGCAGCGTAAAGTCCAAGCGTGTGTCTTAGCAGTGTAAGCCCAAATATGCCTTGACGGTATAGACCACCTTAGCATGACAATAGCCGATGGAAGAACCTGAAGGCTAGCGTATGGATGAACAAGTCATGGATGACTTGGAGGGATCCAATAGGCGTGAGGTTGATGAAGGTAGCTATAAGGCTTAGGTCTAGGCTAAGGGTGGTCTAGCAAATATGAGGACATCATACTTGAGTTAAACCTCATGGTTGAGGTGTATCAATCGACTAGGGTCATGGACCAGTTGATTGGTCAAGTATTTTGATACTTGGTAACCGAATTGACATTGAGCAGTCGACTGGGATTATGACCAGTCGACTGATGGGAGTCGACTGGCGATCAACTGTGGTCGAACTATGGCCACAGATGCAAGGCGGCTGGACTGGTGGCTCAACTAGAGTCCCAGTCGAGGTGGCAACTCGACTGGCCTCTATTGCGACCGAACAGACACAAGGCGCCTCGACTAGCTCCTCAACTGGAGCCCCAGTTGAGGTGGCACCTCAATTACCCTTAAGTAGTCGACTACTAAGGTTTGGCAATCGACTGATGGTCTATCCGTTGGAACTTATCCAGCGTGGATGAGTGATTGTGAGACAACAGTTATAGGAGCAGTCGACTGATGGGTATGATCAGTCGACTGCTAGACAGAAATCAGCTCGATTTGCAGCTTTAAAGGGAGCTCGAAGGGAAGATTTTTGGCAGCGATTTCTTAGGCGATTTGAGGCAATTTGCTCGTGCAAATAAGGGTCTTCAAGTGCAGTTCAAGCAATCAAACAAGCAAGCATCCAAAGCAATTGTTGTAATGTTTCCTTTACGTTGTTTTGTGTATTTCATTTGTAATTGCTTGTATTTCATTGTATTACTTGTGTAATCATGGTAAGAGGTTTCTCCACCTCCGGTGTGTCACCGAGAATGAGTGTTTTTATTAGTGGTGGTGTGTGCATCATTAGAGCTCACTCGAGCTCGATCCGTGGAGTAGGAACCCTAAGATTCCGAACCACGTTATATCGCTTGTCGTATGTGTGTGCTTGTATATTTATATTTGTGTTAGTATTGTTATTATTTTGCTGCGCTAACAAGTGTTGTAGATGATCAAGCACGAATGAATTCCATCGAGCAACAAACACGCCATTCACCTGTTGGGAATTCCCGGATCGTGATGTTCACAACATCGCGGGCAAATACTTCGCACAACCACAGTGGAAACAATATATAAACCGGATCCCACTAGAGATCCATGCAAAAACATACAAATCATTTTTCTTAATCTTATCTAGATCTTATCTAGAAGAAAAGATATATCTTCGATGCGTGCCCTTCGCAATCCCGCTAATCCAAACACTGTTGAATCTCAATACGGTAAGGATAACCGTATCTCTAAGGTATCCACACTGACACTCAGTAGTTTTTGAGTCACATTGTGCTAGCAACCCTAGCAAAGACCAAGAACCCTTGCGGAAGAAGAAGGAGAGGAAGGAGGAGAGAACTCTTTCTCCTTTTGGCTTTGCACGTTGGAACTTGCCAATCCTCATTTGCTTTCACGTTGAAAGCATTTTAAGCCACTAGCAACCCTTGCCATTAATTCCTCTTTCTCCTATTGAATACCATGACTCTTGGTATTTTCCTTCATCAATGCATGAACCTCTCATCAAGAATACCTAGACCCTTGGTATTCACATGCATGATTAATCAATCTTGCATGATGATTTATCTTCCATGGTTTAACTTGAGTCTAACTAAGTTTAACCAATTTGAGTCCAACTCAAGTCTTGGTCATATGCTTCATTGTACTTTTAGTAAAACTAAAAGAATCCATCTCCAAAATAAAATGTCATTTGTGTGTGACCCAATAGGCTCTTGTAACATTGGCAATGTATCTAAAACCCTTTTAGACACATAAGCAATGAGTGACATCTAGCAATACATCATTGATACCCAAGTTATAAGAAAGTCGAGATCCGATAACCTTTCTGTGGCTATTATATTATATGACGGTGTCCTTCTATCCTTGATATCTTAGATCGATCAATGAGGCATAGATCGTGTCATCCCCTTATCGATCTTTATGTTTTTTGATCCCCAAGTAGACTCACTCAAAAAAATGAGCTCAATATCTCATATTGACTCATTTGAGCATGATCATTCATTTCGTGGTCATACTCTATCAAGAGGCCAAAGATATCACTCCCGTAATATGGGAGGGATAGATCCCATCTACATCACTCACATCCCTCCGCATAATTCGTTACATACCCAGTAATCACCATTATAGTACACCCTATTATGGGTGACGTTAAACGATACCAAAGTACATAACTCCTTATGTAGGAAACCGTAATGACTTCAGGTCTAAGGACTATTCATACTAATAGTCACATGAGAAAGTATATGACACTCATATAACGATCTATGACACTTTCTCATGGCGGGTCAATTCAGTATATATATTCTCCAATATATATACTCATGTGTCAATGTGATATCATATATCCATGACTTGTGAGATCAAGTCATCCATTGACCTACATGCTAGTTTCAATGTATCAATATATCCCTTTGTCTATTAATACTTGACTAGGAATATTTAAGAATAGTGTTCTCTACAGCTTCTCATAATCAATTCTACCAATTGATATACTGTAGATTAGAACCTACTATTCAAGGGTATTATTATATTTATTTACTGGTACACACATAAAGTAAATATAATAATCAATCTTCGCTTGTTATTAATGAAATATGATACATATGATCCCTAATCAATCATCTCATGATTGACACTAAGGGCTGACACTAACATCACCCCCCCCCTCTAGCGCTCACCGAAGATCCTACATTGGTCAGGGTAGTTACTTACACTCAGTCATTCGGCTGAGTTAACATATTTTTCGATGACCCGACTAGGGTAATTATTTGCACTCAGCTACTCAGCCGAGCTACTCACCTACAAGAGATTCACCTCTGATGATCTTCGTAACAGTCATTAAATATATTAGATGTCTATCTAAAGAGAAGACCTGACTCAATTGTTCATTCACTTTGGAGTTTATTTACTGTCCATTTGTATTATCAAATTTGGGATTTCTAAGTATAAGCAAGTTTTCTCAAAGTTCTCAGTGAAGTAAGTCCAAACTTAATCTATTATGGACTACTCCTACTTATCATACATGAACTATTACTCTCTATACAGAGGTTAGAGCTACACAATTCTTTAAGGTTTTCTTATTTCCCCCTACGGTGGTAGATGGGAGGAGTCGGGTTTAAAGTAGATTCACTCAGGAAGATGACGGATGTAAAAAATTACTTCGATCTAACAAGGTGAAGCCTTAGATCATATCGTCACACTTTTTATAGCTTGGCAATGGCCGAAGCTATTATCCCCGTGCGGTGGCGGAATGGAGGAGTAGGGTTTAAGGTAAATACACCTGTGAAGAATGGCAGAGTAAAAAATATATTCCGATCTGATAAGGTAAAGCCTTAGATCAGATCGTCACACTTTTTACAGCCCGACAATGGCTGAAGCTATTATCCCCATGCGGTTACGGAACGAATGAGTAGGGTTTAAGGTAAATACACTTGTGAAGAACGGCGAAGTAAAAGATTCATTTCAACCTGATGGGGCAAAGCCCTAGATCAGGTCGTCACACTATTTTACAGCTCGGTATTAGCCGAAGTCATTATCCCCGTGCGGTTGCGGAACGGAGGAGTAGGGTTTAAGGTAAATACACTTTGTGAAGAACGACGGAGTAAAAAATTATTCCGACCTGATTGGGCAAAGCCCTAGACCAAGTCGTCACACTTTTTACGGCTCAATATTAGCTGAAGCCACTTCCCCGTGCGGTTGTGGAACGGAGGAGTAGGGTTTAAGGTAAATACACTTTGTGAAAAACGACGGAGTAAAAAATTATTCCGACCTGATGGAGCAAAGCCCTAGACCAAGTCATCACACTTTTTTACGGCTCGATATTAGCCGAATCTATTATCCCCTTGCGGTTGTGGAATGGAGGAGTAGAGTTTAAGGTAAATACACTTTGTGAAGAATGGAAGAGTAAAAAATTATTCCGACCTGATAAGGCAAAGCCCTAGACCAGGTCATCACACTTTTTATAGCTCGATACTAGCCGAAGCCATTATCCCCGTGCGGTGGCAGAATGGAGGAGTAGAGTTTAAGGTAAAAACATCTGTGAAGAACGAAAGAGTAAAAAATTATTCCGACATAATGGGGCAAAGACCTAGACCAGGTCGTCACACTTTCTTATGACTCAGTATCAACCGAAGCCATTTTCCCCGTCTGGTGGCGGAACGGAAGAGTTGGGTTTAAGTACACCTATAAAGATTGACGGAGTAAAAAATTATTCTGACCTAACTAAGCGAAACCCTAGGTCAGGTCATCCCCATTTTCTCAGCTTGCCTTCAAGATAAGCTATTATCCCCGTGCGGTGGGGGATCGGAGGAGTTGGGTTTAAGGTAGATGCACTGATGAAGATCGGCGAAGTAAAAAATTATTATTCCAACCTGACTAGGCGAAGCCCTAGGACGGGTCATCACTATTTTCTTAGCTTGCCCTCCAAGTCAAGCTATTATATCCATGTGATGGCGGAACGGAGGAGTTGGGTTCAAGGTAGATGCACTGATGAAGAATGGCAGAGTAAAAAATTATTATTCCAGTCTAACAAGGAGAAGCCCTGGATCAGGTCGTTACTATTTTTTCAGCTTGTCTCCAAGTCAAGCTATTATCCCCGTGTGGTGGCGGAACGGAGGAGTTGGGTTTAAGGTTAATGAACTAATGAAGATTGGTGGAGTAAAAAAATTATTTCGATTTGACTAGGTTAAGCCCTAGGTCAGATCATCACTATTCTTTTAGCTTGGTCGTAGTGCGAGCTATTATCCCCGTGCGATTACGGATCGGAGGAGTTGGGTTTAAGATAGATGCACTGATAAAGATTGGCGGAGTAAAAAATTATTTTGATCTGACCAGGCGAAGCCCTGGGTCAGATTGCCACTATTCTTTTAGCTGGGCTTTAGCCGAAGCTATGTATCCCCATGCAGTGGTGGATCGGAGGAGTCGGGTTTAAGGTAAATTCACAATGGAAGATGACGGAAATAAAAAATTATTCCAACCTGACAAGGCAAAGTCTTAGGTCAAATCGTCACTATTTTTATAGCTCGGCCCTAGCTGATGCTATTATCCCCGTATGGTGGCGGATTAGAGGAGTCTGGTTTAAGGTAGATTACTTTAGAAGAACGGCGGAGCATTTTGCTACAATTGATCGAGACAGTTTATAAGCCCTCAAGCCGGTCCATATTCTTATTCAATTCAACATTAATCGAAGCTTACATTCCCCGGGCTATGGCAAACCGGGAGGAGTATGATTTTATATTCAGTCGATCGAGGAGAAGGGTATTCATTTGCCTACTTATGAAGTGTTGGTATGGAGGGAGTTTTTATTTTATTCAGTCCAAATGTCCTTAAGCAGCCGAGGCGTTTCAATGTGGTTATTACTTTATTCTATTAATATGTTCTAAGGTAGCCCATGTGTTGTCGGGCTAATTCTTATTCTATTGAAGTGTTGGAAGGCGTATATTATTTTATTCAGTTCGATCCAGATGTTATTGGAACAGTTCTTATCTTATTGAAGTATTGCAAGGTGTATATTATTTTATTCAGTTCAGGCCAGGTGTTGTTGGGTCAGTTCTTATTTTATTGAAGTGTTGTGAGGTGGATATTATCTTATTCAGTCTTGCCGAGATATGTCAGGCTAGTTGTTATTTTATTTCTTTATGTCAATTGATCCGAGCCAAAGCGCTCTAGGTCGATTGTTATTTTATCCTATTGAACTGAACTGAAGGAAGTCTTATTTCATTTCATCGGGGCACTCCAAGTCGAACATTGTTTTATTCATATGAGGTATTCTGAGACAGATATTATTTTATTCGGTCGAGGGTCCTTCTCTTATATTTATTCGAGACGATTCGTAAGCCCTCGCTTCGGGCATTCTCTTATTCGACTGAGACTATTCGTAAGCCCTCGAATCAGTCATCTTATTGTATCCATTTAAGACAGTTCGTAAGTCCTCGAACCAGCAAGTTCTTCATTCGGCTAAGATAGATCACTGGACACTATGGATGCATATGATATCCCCGAGTAGAGGAACAAGGAGTAGAGATATGATCCGACTCGAGATGATGAAGTGACAAAGATGAAGCCAAACTTGTCAAAGTGACTAGTTTGACTGTTTAGGGGGGTTACCTGTGATATGGGAGAAATATTAGCCTATATATGAAATAAAGGCTTGGCCCATTAGAGAGGAAATAAAAGGATGGCTAGGACATGGGGGTAAAGAGGTCGCCGTCGCCAACCCTAACCTCTCTCTTTCCCCCCTCTCTGATGAGGATTTTGCTAGCGCTTGGCAACATTCTCCGGCTCCGTCGCAGCATCATTTTCTTCTTCTTTCCTCTCGGCTTCCAATAAGGGCTCGAATCTATTTTTTTGGCTACTGTTCTGAGAGGGGCAAAATTTGGATCGAAGGCTGAGCCTTCCTCTTTCCAGCGCAATACGTTGCCTCTTCCTATTGGACTTGCTTCCTCGCCCAACCCTTGCTGACGTTTTTGCCGCATGCGATCCAGCATTAATAGTGACAAGCCCGACGAGTCTTAGTTCTTCGATAAGGACACTGTGGAGGAGCAGCGATGGATGCGGGGAAGAAGAGGCCTATGGTGTCAGATGCAGGGCTTGGGCTATGAGTGTGTGGTAAGCGTTGTCGGCCCTATCATGACCAACAAGTAGCTCATGTCCGATAGTGGCTACGCTTTCTCCTTGACAACTTCTTTAACTGGGTTCCACTTTACTATGATGGCCATTGTTGGTTGGATGTCAAATGAACGTGGACTATCAGTCTCCAAGCATGTTCCTTTAGGGGACCTCTTATGGTTCTCCATTATTGCTAATATGCCAATTATTGGGATAATCTTAATCTCATGTTAAATTATGTGGGATTTTATGAGATATCAAAGTTGAGTATAATACCAATCATATGCTTGATGAAATTTTTCTCGCGTAGTAAACACTATATGTCCAGGGTGATAATGGTTGTTACAGTCGTAACATTGAGTGTTGGTATTAGTACAGCCACTGATGTAGAGATCAAAGCAAAGGGCTTAATTTGTGCTTCCGTAGCAGTATTTTGCAATACCAGCCAATAACTCTGCATTGGCCGATTCTCTGCCCCATCATTCCAGGTCTTAGGGCACATGAAAACTGTGTGTGTTGCTCCTCAGATGACTACTAATTGACTCAGCTCTGACCCTGAAGGACAGTCTTGGGATATTGCTTGCAGTGCTTGACATGGTCTTCTACAGTTGGGAAGTGGAGCCTGAGAAAAGAAAAAGATGAGTTAACTTCAGACGCAAGGATTGACATGTTTGCCAGCGAAGAAGACGCAAGACTTTTTAGGCAAGGAAAGTGGTGTTCCTAAGTATGATATAATATTATCTTATGGGAAGACGATTCAAGGGGAGGACTTTTTCCCTCTCTCATATTTTCGATCACACATGAAATAAGTTCTCTTTTTCTTACTCTACACTATTTTTACTATATTTCATATATTTTTCTTTCATTAATGTCCGACTTAATTTAAGCATCGGAGTGTCGCCGTTGGATAGGCCGACGACGGTTTAATATGTGTTAATTTTTTCAGAACAAATTTACTGATGCGGTCGGAGAGAATCCGCCTTCTACAGTCTCATATAGAAGAAAAAAATTCCGTACCACATCAAATAACTTAGGCAAAGTTTCAACCATTAGAATTATTATAGTTGACTATCTAATCTATTACAACTTGGTTTCATTGAATTGACGGGTGAGTCAACTAAGCGATTGACTTAAGTTGGTCAGCCAATAGACAAAAAATTTTTTGTTAATGAATAAATCAATTGGGCAATCAACTAAGTTGGATATAATCAATCGAGAAGTCAATTAATGGTCCAATGGGGAGATAGGAAGACAAATGTTGATCTAATAGAGAAAGGTCGCAACAATCGGATAGCAAAGGAAATGTAGCGGTGCAATTGCATGGAGCAGATTGATTTGACTGAAGCAGTCATTGACTTGAAAAGCAATCGACTAATAAGAATATATAAAATCAACCATTTGACAATTATGTTATTTTGTAATAGAGATGATTATATTTATCTTTAATTTAATATAGTTGATGAAAAAAATAAATAATTATACTTTTTGATTTATTGATAAAAAATAATAAAAAATTTCTGAATTCGAATAAAAATTTTAAATTTCATATCAAAATTCAATCTCTATTCATTTATAACAATATCGATATTATTATAACTACAGACATCTATATGGATGACAATCCATGTCAATTGAAGATTACAGAGATTGCAAAATCAATGTGACTGGAAATGCAACCAATTGAATGATCAACGACAAAATAAAAAACTAAGGCTAAAGACAATTTTTAATCTCCCAACCTTTCACTTGTTTTAATACTGTAAGAAGACTCATGTTAAGAGGTTTATTCACTTTCCCAAAAAAAAAAAAAAAAAAAAAAAACTAATGGACATTAAGTAATGAGTCACTAAAGACTGGAATAGCAATAATGAGAGTTCCGAATCACACAATCTTAGCATTTGTATTCATCTTTTTATTGTGCTAAATAGATAACAATGGGCTCTCGAAATAAAAACGGAAAGGTATCTTATAGAAAAATGTAGTTTGATCCTCTATTATGACATCATTCGACGTTGAATTTTAAAAAAATTATTCGAGCGGTCCTGGGACTCAAGAGTTTGTCTGGCGAAAGGAGTACGACTTTGACGTTTGACCGTTGTTCAGGGATGACGCGACTGCGAAGTCTGAACTGAACCATGAAAAAGTTGCGAATGCTTCTCTTCCCTAATTTATTTTTGGTGGTCGATGGAGACCACTTAGACTCCGACCTTATCCGACTCAGCTGTTGGCGAGACGTCTCGAAGGTCGGTGGGGCAGGATCGATCACTCACAAAGATTAGTCGGACCGAAAGTTCGGATACTCTGGTACTAATAAAAAATATATTTATAAAAAATAAATAAATAGACAACAATGGGATATGATGATGCAATAAGATAGAGAAATATTTCATAGATAACACAGTTCGATCTTCTACTGAAACATATCTAACAACGAATATAAAAAAACTTATGCTTGACAACCCTAAATCAAGTGGTCTAAGCAAGAAGTTTACTTTCATAGATAGAGTACAATTTTGATATTAGACAATTTTATATGGATTCGACGTGACTATGAAAATTATTCGTTGTTGGATCGTGAGCACTTTCTGAATTTATGCTTTTTGCCGATGAAAATTTATATAGAGCCGAATTAATCGGCTCAGAATTAGGGAGGCTAAAAATCTAGTGTGAATCAAACCAAAAAATAAAAAATAGAGGCCTAAAAGCCCTTTTATTGGGGCTTTACCGTTGGATCTGACCTATTGATTAAGAAAAGCGGAAGGTGTTGGATCGAAAGTGTCGCTAGAGGGGGGGGTGAATAGCGATACGGTGTCGTTAAAAAAAACTTTTGCAATAAGTAAAAAGCAAGTAGAGAGTGCACAGCGGAAATATAAAGTAGACAAGATATTTTTACGTGGTTCACAATCTTTCGATTGCTAATCCACGGCCCTAGTGATCCTTGATCACGTACGGAGGGCAATTCACTAAAACCACTCCTCCTCGTTGGAAGTAGGAGCAACGATCACAAAAAGAAATCAAGGCAAAGGGACACTCCCCCTTTCCTTGTTACGATTAAAGCACAAAGACAATTTAAAGAAGTAGAACTTAAATAAATATACCGACAACTCTTATAAGTAGAAGATGTAGCTTTCGTTGTCGGCGGCACTTCGTCGTAGCAAATGTGAGTAGTAGTAGCGGCGTTACGACGGCGTGTTGAGAGCTCTTGATTTCTTATATTATTTGCTTGGCGTGAACATGTCTATTTATGGATATTGATCTATGAATTTAGACATAGGTAGTGTCCAAGGTGAGGTTCTTATCCCCCAAGTCTTGCTCATCCACATCCTTTGCGCCAACTCAAGGATGAGGTGCTTCATCCAACCACCTTGTGCCACAACTCAAGGATGAGGTGCTCATCCAACCACCTTGTGCCACCTCAAGGAGGCATTCACGCCAACTTGTTGGAGCCATCCAACTTGTGCCACATCATGGGAGCCAACCATCTTGTGCCAACTCTCCTCATTTTGGCGCCAAGCTTGATGGTGGTTTGCCAACCATCTTGTGCCAACTCACCTCATTTTGGGCGTCAACTTGATGATGGTTTTGGATGTTCACCTTGATGCCACATCACCTAATTTTGGGGTCCAAGCTTGGTGATGGTTTGGATGTCCACCTTGATGCCACATCACCCTTTGTACCAAAACACGAGTCAAGTCCAAATTCACCCCTTGAAATTCGAGCTCTTCTCGAGGCCGAACTAGACCAAATTGACCGTAGTAGTTTTGGATCGCTGGTCTAAAATATAAAGTACGATGGTTCTAACCAACCGATTTCGACCTAGACCTTCCATTGGAGGTATTGGGTCGGATCTACGCTGCGTCCTTGCCCGGCTTTCACGAGCTTACCTTGTAGCCTCGCTTCCGGTCTTCACCCAGTACCTCGGCTTCCTCAGAAATCCTCTGGCGTTGCCCGACCACCTCGGTTCCCACCGGTGTCATGCAGACCTTCCGCTCAACTTTAGCATTTCTGCACACTTAATTGAGCTCGTAAGATAACAAATATACCCTTAACTATTGAGCCTTTTGCCATAATCAAAATACCGGTTCGACTTTGCTGCCCACTGCACCAACAATCTCCCCCTTTTGATTCATGTCACCGACACAAAGTTAAGGAAAAATTAAGCTAGCATAATGATTAAGCATGAATGAGCTAGCATAAAGATTAAATATGAATGAGCTAGCATAATGATTAAATATGAATGAAATATTATTATTTTCAAGTTCTCCCCTTTGAGGTAACCTCCCCTTGATAGAAGGTGAGTTCTTGAAAAATAATTTTTACTCCCCTTAATAGTTGCTTAAGTAATCGGAATTACTTAATATAAAGGTAATAATTTTGTTTACTTTCTTCCCCTTTAATTTTGGTTAATTTTGGTTACTTTTGTGACTTTCTCCCCTTTTGCCTTAACTCAAAAGTTTGTAAATATATTTTAGAGTTTGTAAGTCAAGCAAGTTCCCAATATATATATATATATATATATATATATATATATATATATATATATATATATATATAGATATATATATATATATATATATATATATATATATATATATATATATATATATATATATATTTTAAAATAATAATAAGCTTGAAAATATGTTCATCTAAAATGTACAACTCCGGTTGGACTTGATTGATATAGAATGATCAATAAGTCTTGAAGGAGTTGATTAATTTTAAATAATTATACTCCATGGTTCATGTCGGTGCACTGAATCTACATCTGGAACCAGGAGTAAGGTCCTAACATCTCACGCCCGTCTACGTGGCTAACTACACAAACACATTAGTCCTATGTGTTGTGAGATGTGTTGGCTCCTTAAATCTATAGGTATATGATTTCTAAGGTAAGACTTAGGCTAATTTCATAAAAAGAAGCAAAAATAGAGTACATATATAGAGAAATTTAAATACTACTCTATTACGCACATACCTAACTTTCGTCTTAATAAACTAAATTCGGCTTCGGGTAGTGGTTTGGTGAAGATGTCCGCTAGGTTTGATTTGGACTCAACATACTATAGTTGTATAGTTCCATTAGTTACATGTTCCCTAATGAAGTGGTGTTTAACTTCTATATGTTTTGTCCTAGAATGACATATTGGATTTTTAGTTAAGTTAATTGAACTGATGTTATCTATGTAGGTTTTAATGTTGTTAAAGATTAAGCTAAAGTCTTGGAGAGTGTGCTTCATCGTCCCGGGTGAGAGACACACTCACCCATCGCAACGTATTCGGCCGGTGGTAGATAAGGCAGCAATCGCTTCCTCGCACTGACTCACTAGACTCGGTAGATTTGACAACAACCACTCGTGCTCTTTCTATCGAGTTTACTACCGCATAGTCGGTCGGAGTAGCCGATTAGATTAAACTCGGTAGATCTAGGGTACCAAATACCTACGTTTAGCGTGCCCTTTAGATATCTGAGATTACGCTGACTAGGGTTAGGTGAGACTCTTTGTAACCTTGCGCATACTTACCGCGAATAAAATGTCGGGTCGGCTCATGGTTAAGTATAGGAGACTTCCTATTGCGCCCTATAGTATTTTAGGTCAACGGGTTTTCCTTCTACATCTTCGCTTATATTAACATTAGTTGCTATAGGTGTATTAATTATTTTAGCATCTTGCATTCCAAATCGATTTATTAAGTCCTTAGTATATTTTTGTTGATGTAAATATATTCCATCTTTAGTTTGTTTAATTTGTAAACCTAAGAAGAAACTTAACTCTCCTACTAAATTCATTTCAAATTCACTTTCCATAAGTGAGATGAATTCGCTTAGCAGATCGAGTTGGTAGTTCCAAAAATTATATCATCTACATAGATTTGGGCTATAAAGATTTCTTTTCCTACGCTTACTAATAAGGTTGGGTCGACTAAACCTTGGTTGAATCCTTCGACTTAAGATAGATCGAAGCCTTCGCATCAAGCTCTTGGGGCTTGTTTGAGTCCATATAGGGCTTTCTTAAGTCTAAGGACATGGTCGAGTTTATCTAGATTTTCAATCCGGAGGTTGACTGACGTAAACTTCTTCCTTAATGTATCCATTCAAAAATGCTGACTTGACATCCATTTGAAACAATTTAAAACCTCGATGCAAAGATATGCTAACAACATTCTGGATGGACTCTAGTCTTGCTACTGGGCGTAGGTCTCATCGTAATCTAAACCTTCGACTTGACTAAACCCTTTGCGACTAACCTAGCTTTATTTCTAACTACTTCACCTTTATCATCAAGTTTATTTCAAATACCCACCTTGTTCCAATAATTGATTTTCTTTAGGTGGTGGTACTAATTCCTGCACTTCATTTCTAGTGAATTGAGCTAGCTCTTCTTGCATAGCAATAATCCAATGGGATCAAGAAGTGCTTGTTCAATAGTTTTGGGTTCGATTTTGGAAATTAACGAGATTTGACTAATGTTTTATGAAGCTCTAGTTCGAACCCCTAAATTTGGATCACCTATAACTTGATTGATAGGATGACTTGGGTTAGGGTCATCTATCACTTGGTCGATAGGATGACTTGGGTTAGGACGAGATTCAAGTTCAAGATCAGAGTCGGGTTTGCTATAAGTTGATTTGCTAGTTGGTTTTGTTAAGGAATGAACGGGTTCGTGTCCTTAGTCGAAATCTATATTAATGGTTTATTCGAATATAAGAGTGTCGTTATTGTATACCCTATAAGCTCCATCGGGTGGTTGAGTATCCTAGAAAGGGTCCAATAGAGGTTTTGGATTTGAATTTCCCTAGGTAATCCTTAGTGTTTAAGATATGTACCTTGCATCCAAATACCCTAAAGTATTTGATGTTCGGTATTTTATCGTGATAAATCTCGTCATTTGAGGACTTTTGGTGCCTCTTTACCATAAGGATCCTATTTTGGACATAGCAAGCCGTACTAACGGCCTACCCCAAAATCTATCGGGTAGGTTATACTCGTTTAACATTGTCCTAGCGGCTTCTTGTAGGGTTCTATTTTTCAGTTCGACTAACCCATTTTGTTGTGGGGTTCTAGGACATGAAAACTCTTGGTGGTATCCGTTTAGGTTTGAGTAATCTGTATACCTGTGGTTTTCGAATTCAGCACCTTGTTCGCTTCTAAGTCTTTTAATCTTAAGGTTCTTTTGATTTTGATTAACCTGAATTGATTAGTTGGTCTAGAGTATCATTTTTGTGTTTGATAAACCTAACCCAAGTAAATCTAGAATAGTCGTCAATTATGACTAAGCAAAATTGACTACCATTGAGTGACTTAGCTCCATGTGAATCAAATAGATCCATGTGTAGGAGCTCAAGAACACTTTTGGTCTGTTCTTGATTAGTTAATTGATGTTGTGTCCTAGATTGTTTACCTTGTTGACAAGCATTACATATTTTATTATCCAAGTTGTTTAGTTTAGGCAAACCTATAACCAAGCCACTCGACTCATCTTGTGGACGAGTCTTGAGTGCAGTGTCCAGTCTTGATTGCCATAACCAAGATTCCTCTTGTAGACACTTGGTTGAGGAGTTGGGTAAATTTATTGTGTAGATGTTGCTATTCCTAGTTCCTTTAAGTATTATTTTAGATGTTGCATTTATCTTGATTACGCATTCATTTTCTAGAAATATGACCTTATAATTGTTATCACACAATTGGCTTACACTAAGTAAATTATATTGAAAGTTTTCTACTAATAAGACATTTTGAATTGTAAAGTTAGAGTTGAGCTCAATATCACCGATCCGATGATTTTGAGCTTGCCGTTATTCCGAAGGCTACCGATCCTTGTCGTTTGAATCGTAACCAAAATCAGTTGATCCCCGCCATGTGTGTCGGGAGCAACCACTGTCCAACATCCATTGATCCTATATATAAGGTAGTTGGATCGGATATTGGAATTACTAAAGGGTTGTTTGTAAGTTTTTAAACCTAAATCATCTCACCAATATCTACATGATCAAAACATGTTATTCCTATGTGTTATTGTGAGATGACTTTCAATTTTACTTGATTAATTTTAATGAATTTAAATTAACCAACATTAGGTTAGATTCGGATTTAGTCTAAGCTCATCAAGTAATCTTTTCAAGAGATTAGCTTCCGTCGTGGCGAGGCACGAGGCCTTCTTTGATCGAATAACGACCACTTCCTTAGACAAAGCTAATTTCAAGAAATTGATAACTCGACTTACTTGAGACTACATCTTGGTCTAACTAGTTATTTTGAAAAGAGGCTCCCAGGCTCAATCTTTTAAATAGGATTTTAGTTGATTATGAGTCCTATCTAACCATTCTAAAAATAAAGGAAAAACTAAGCATGCAATTTCTAAGACTTAACAAAAATACATTTTGTATTGGCTCCCCCTGGACCATTGAATCGAGTGGGTCTATTCACATAGTGAATTTGGTCCTTGGGAACCCAATACATGTTAGATCCTAAAGTTGAAATCAAAGTGATCTTAGGGACCCATGCTTGGACATTTTTCTTATGTTGGTTTACTATAGACATATATGACTTATTGGTTGTATTTGAGTTAAACCCGAGTCAGGCCTTGTTGTACCACGGCCCTTTGTGATCCAAGTAAGAGGTCAAGTCCTTGGATCCCAAAGTGAACCTTTCCAACGTGTTCCTAAGGTCTTCGACTTGTGTTTTCAAAAGCGAGTTCTCAACTTCAAGCTTTTCAACGTGAGTTGAGTCCTCCTCTTGAATACGAGTAGTCGAAGAGGTTAGGGAGACCTCATGTTTGAGGAGGTTAACCTCCTCAATTAGGGTCTCGACCTTGGACTCGGACTTAGCTAGTTTCTTATTTAAAAATTTAATTGCACCATACAAAGTATTAAGTAACGACTTACCCTTAATGATTCTTTTTGAACCGATCACGGATCCGTGGCTTGTCTTGAATGGAAGCTCATCATCGGATTCGGACTCGGACTCTTCTTCTTCGAGTCGTGCTCGGTCGGCTTGGCCATTAGAGCTTGGATATCGTCTTCTTCCTCCGACAACTCCTCCCAAGTAGCGTTTAGCGCTTTCTTGGTCTTTGATCGTTATTCTTTAGCTTTGGGCACTCGGACTTGATGTGGCCGAACTCGCTGCACTCATAGCATCTAAAATTAGAAGTATTTGAATTAGGTTTAGGCTTACCTTGAGTTGTTGGTCGTTTCGTCTCTTGATCATCTTAGAACTAGATTGACTAGTTCGATTCTATTCGAGTCTACTTCCGATTCGGACTCGCCTTCTTCCTTCGGGGTGGCTTGCGGGCTTCTTCTTCTTGGAACCTGCAACTAACGCAATACTCTTCTCGGCCTGGACCACGTTAGTTTGCTCATGTAATTCAAGTTCCGAAAACAATTCGTCTAACCTAATTTTAGAAAGGTCCTTGGAGACCTTGTAGGCATCGACCATGGATGCCACAAGGTGGTCCTAGGAAAGCGAGTTAAGAGAATACGATAAGGTCGCGATTCTCGACCTTTGTCCGATGGCATGGAGTTGGTTGGCGATGTCTTGGATACGAGCATGTAGTTGAGTTGCGGTCTCGTTTTCCTGCATTTTCAAGTTATACAATTTATTTAAAAGTAAATCTCTTTTACATACCTTCGTGTATTCGCGGTGCCTTCGTGTAGTTCCACTAGCTTGGTCCATAAGTCCTTTGCACTAATGAAGGGGCCAGCGGTTGAGCTCTTCCTTGACAACCACACACAAGATTTGAGTTGCCTTGGCATCGGCTTCTACTTGTTTTTCATGGAATTTGACCATTGATCGTAACCCAAAGATTCACCATCTTCATTAATAGGAAGTGTGAAACCGGTTTGGATTACGATCCACATCTCGATTTGGGTTTTAAGAAAGCATTCCATCCGACCCTTCCAATAACGAAAGTCATTACCGTTGTAAAACGGGGGTCGGGCGGTGCTAAACCCTTCGAGATGGGCCATTTAAAAACAAGAAGAAGAACGACGAAAAGAATCTTGCAAAACACACACGAAAAGAATATTCCAAGACTTTCGTCTTGGATTAGTAGTGCAGGAAGTAAAGAAAAAAAATATATATAAAATGTAACTTGCAAAAAGAAATAAACAATCAAATGCGAATGTCGTTGAAGTTCCGGAGGACAACCTTACTCGGGATCTAACCCGAAGGACAACCTTATCCTGATCCTAAAGCCTCTAATGCAATTCTATATGTAGGAGAAGATAAGCAAGTGAAATAATTATACGAAAACAGAAATAAATAAATAAAAAATCTGTGAAAAAAAGAAAAACAAAGCTAGATTGGTGGTTTCACCGAATCTTAGCGCCCCCGGCTCTGATACCAATTGTTGGATCGAAAGTGTCGCTAGAGGGGGGGGTGAATAAGCGTCTGATGTCGTTAAAAAAAATTTTTGCAATAAGTAAAAAGCAAGTAGAGAGTGCACAGCGGAAATATAAAGTAGACAAGATATTTTTACGTGGTTCACAATCTTTCGATTGCTAATCCACGGCCCTAGTGATCCTTGATCACGTACGGAGGGCAATTCACTAAAACCACTCCTCCTCGTTGGAAGTAGAGCAACGATCACAAAAGAAATCAAGGCAAAGGACACTCCCTTTCCTTGTTACGATTAAAGCACAAAGACAATTTAAAGAAGTAGAACTTAAATAAATATACCGACAACTCTTATAAGTAGAAGATGTAGCTATCGTTGTAGGCGGCACTTCGTCGTAGCAAATGTGAGTAGTAGTAGCGGCGTTACGACGGCGTGTTGAGAGCTCTTGATTTCTTATATTATTTGCTTGGCGTGAACATGTCTATTTATGGATATTGATCTATGAATTTAGACATAGGTAGTGTCCAAGGTGAGGTTCTTATCCCCCAAGTCTTGCTCATCCACATCCTTTGCGCCAACTCAAGGATGAGGTGCTTCATCCAACCACCTTGTGCCACAACTCAAGGATGAGGTGCTCATCCAACCACCTTGTGCCACCTCAAGGAGGCCTTCACGCCAACTTGTTGGAGCCATCCAACTTGTGCCACATCATGGGAGCCAACCATCTTGTGCCAACTCTCCTCATTTTGGGCGTCCAAGCTTGATGGTGGTTTGCCAACCATCTTGTGCCAACTCACCTCATTTTGGGCGTCCAACTTGATGATGGTTTTGGATGTTCACCTTGATGCCACATCACCCTTTGTACCAAAACACGAGTCAAGTCCAAATTCACCCCCTTGAAATTCGAGCTCTTCTCGAGGTCGAACTAGACCAAGATTGGTAGTAGTAGACGGTCAAAGGGTTTTGAGCAGCGATTAAGTTAGCTTAAAATATAAAGTACGATGGTTCTAACCAACCGATTTCGACCTAGACCTTCCATTGGAGGTATTGGGTCGGATCTACGCTAACGCCCGCTTCGCTTTCACACGAGCTTACCTTGTAGCCTCGCTTCCGGTCTTCACCCGAGTACCTCGGCTTCCTCCGAAATCCCTCTGGCGTTGCCCGACCACCTCGGTTCCCACCGGGTGTCGCAGACCTTCCGCTCAACTTTAGCATTTCTGCACACTTAATTGAGCTCGTAAGATAACAAATATACCCTTAACTATTGAGCCTTTTGCCATAATCAAAATACCGGTTCGACTTTGGTGCCCACTGCACCAACAGAAGGAGGATGGCACTAGACTATGCCAACCTAGAACTATTAATGTCATCAATCATCAAACGGTCTTTTCCAATGCCCCTCTAAAAATTTAAATTTAAAACAACCTTTAATTCATCCCTATAAAGACTTCTACATCCTTTCAAAATGCTTCTTCATTCCAATAAAAACAATTTCAATTGGTTGTAAACTCAAGTAATTCTCCTCCTCTAAAAATCATTGCATTTTGAGATACAATTATTAATAACCCTAAACAATTGAGCGGACAATATTGTCGTAAAGGAAAAAGTCTCACTTAAATTTATAACTAACTCTAACGATATTGCCGCATCACTAATTTGCATAAAAAACGATTCCCAAAAGAAACGCCTTGACATGTAAAGAGTTAACCCTCCACATCTAACTCGCTTACCGCTAAGTCAAATAACTGTTAATTAAACTATGAAGTTAAAAGCTTTAATACACTGCAACAGTATTTTGATCGGTAATATTTTCTTTGCTAGATTTCATCAGGCTAACAAATTGCATAAACCTGAGAAAGAAATTCTTGGATGGACACACAAGAGTTCATCAATAAGTTGCAAAGTCAACAATGTGGACATTGCAATTTTCACCATAATTAACAGAGGAGGCTTTATATTTATATTCTTTTTGGAGAGCTCCTATGCTTCCTGCTGCTATGGTTTTGGGAAAAAAAAAATAGTGCCATGGATTTCTTGTTCGATGAAGAACAAATCCTTTTACTTCTTTCAAAGTTTCTTGATGTCGAGCTTCTCTTTTGGGTCATTTTGGTCATTCTCTATCAAGCGGCAGACACATTGATACTCAAGGAGAGGCTTCATTTTGCTACTCTATATATAATTCATGACATTATGGTTTCATAATACACATACCGCTAAGATTACTAAAGCCTCCGGGCTATGGTGTAGTAATAGAATGTCTATGTAGATAATTAAAAAATTTTGAGTCGATTCTTAACTACGATGTAGTTGTGGATTTTTTTCTAAATGAGAGTTGATTCCTTGGGACGTTAAATCTGCTAAAACAATCAATGCTCATATCCATTTGATTTATTTTCCTCTTCGATTAAGAAGAGCTGAGAAGAACTGTGACAGTTCCACGTTACTAAAGCAGCATGAAAACTAGTAGTAGCAAAAGCTTGGGGGCTACATCATGACTTTTAACAAGTTACAAAGAATAAATCAGAATTCAATCTGAATAAAGAGCTGAAGCATCGAAGGATATTTAAATAAGAAAGAAATATTCCCACATATTTTATATCTTTATGCAACTTACAGATTAAAAAAATGTTAGGCTCTCCAAGCTCATTTCTTTAACTCCTTTTGAACCAGTGGATGGAACACGAAGCCCAAGGTTTACTCATCATCTAGGCCTGGAACGTACTCCAAAGTGACATCAAAAATTACAGGACTGCTGGGAGCTACTCTTGGCCTTCCTGGTGCTGAATTTAGGCCCTTGGGGAATGCTAACTGTGAAGAAAATCACGACAGTTATGTAAGCAACCATGAATTGTGTGAAATTGAGTTGTTTCATTAATTTATTTTTTGTTGCACGAAACAAGGACTACAACAAAAATGTGGAATCGACATATTAACGGCCCTCTACCGTTGACCCTACTATAAAGGAGGAAAATCAGGATCTCAATTGACAAAAGAAGAAGGGTCGTCGATAGTCCAAAGTCAGACTTTCCTGAAAATTGATCCATATTCACTATAAATAAATCCTTTTATACTTGCCAACTGAGTTAATCCTGAGGGCTACAAAATAAGGACTACAGGTATTACTATAGGTGAACAAAAACACGTCTGCTAAATTCTCAACTGATGAAGAATAAGGAGGAAATTAGGAAAGAGTTTTAATTTTATAGAAATACTATTAGATTTCAGGAACTGAACTACACAGCCCACTTACAGGCCCTGGAATATAAAGTCGACGTTTTCCACCAACTTTCATTCCCAATATTCCTTCATCAAGTCCTTTGATCACCTAATTTGGCAAATTTAAAAAGAAACAGAAGTAACAAACGTGAGAACTTGCAAGGTTGTGTTTGAATGTGTCTGGCAAGCACAAAAATGAATGTGCATAGAGCATATACAGATCTACACTTGGAGAAAACTTCTCTAACAGATATTCACTTTCAGTGAGATCTTATGTTATTAAATCTTCCTAGATTAGGTGCAGATTTCAAGTGTGTACATTTGTTCTTACCTGTCCAGCTCCCACACGGAAAATATAGGGTATGCCTTTCTCCAAGGAGCTGCAACAAAAGAATAGAGAAGACTCAGAGCCCATTGAAAAACCTACTTGGCCACAATCTCAGAATGACCATATCTAAGATTTACCAAAAGTTAGAAGAAAACAACTACATACAAATAAGAACTTTACAGATATTACAGAGGTTGCATCAACATGTTGTTCGCAGGAAATCACTTTGGTAACACACAGTATCTTAATCACTTTGGTTAGAATAAGATTACAGAACTTCTGTCAATCTCTGTGATGGATTGCAGTGGTTTATCTCCCACACATTCAGCTACAAACATTGAGCACACTAGAGGAAGCAACAGATTGGGGAGTTGACAGGGTAGGAACATTTCAGTTTTCCTCCCAGACATTCAGGTACAAACAACATTGGGCAGACTAGAGTACAGTGGCATATAGAAGGTGGCAGGTAGAGGGAGTTAGGTTAAAGAGGGGCATGCAGTCCTGAGGATCTAATAAAAAAGGATAGTCTGGTGTATGAAGCTCTTATCAATATGGGATCTCGGAAAAGGATCTATTATATACAGCCTCACTCTGCTTTTGCAAGAGGCTATTTCTGTGACTTGAACTCGTAACTTTCAGATCACACGATAACAACTTTATCGTTCCGCCAAAACTCTCCTTCCTCGAGGACCTAATCTAGAATTAAAATTAAGTCAACTTTAATTAGTGACAGAACCTGATCTGCATGGTTGCAATTGTTTACCAGATGTTTCTCCTTTACTTGGTGGTCAATATCGCCAACTTACATATTAACTCCCTAAGCATTTGCCTTGCGAACAAGAGCCATGAAATTAAGGTCTGGCCTAGTTTCAGCATCTCTTTATTGAGTTACTGATCCAAAACAAGTAGAAATGAAGAACTATAACTCTATTTCAAAGACAACAACTAAAGGTACAAGTGTCGACACACCCAAAGTTCTTCTTCCACTTAATTAGGTGCTACCGAGCATAAATCTCACATAGAAACCATGGTAGAAAATTTACCTGTCGAATATTTGCCCAGAAGGAACCATAGCAATATAATTTGCAGCAACCTATATGATGAGATAGAAAATCAACTAAACCAGGGTAAGACTATTATAAATGCCAGATTCATGTTGGAAAGTGAGATCAAATTAAGAAATAGTCTTAATGAAGATTAAAACACTGTGTAATGGCAACAAGATGCATTCTAACTTCACATGCAACACATCAAGGGAATTTGCTTCAATAAAGTGAACAAGAAAATCAGTTATTTGATATGTTAAATACCAAATATGAATATTATAAAAAGCTTAAAAGAAATTCCATCATAGCATTGGGAGAACATTCTTTTCTATTATGAAGAATCATTGCCATAACCGATTTGAGCAAATAGTCAAATATCAAATTAAAGTGGCCACTTTTTCTAGAATACACATACAAAAGTACAGAGCTGCCTAAATAAAATGCTTAAAGCTCAAAAGGAAAGCCACCTGAAAACCAATGGGTGGGCTCGGACCTTCACCAATTTTGATATCCTTGTATTGCAGACCAGATTCTGTGGTCACCATTGGTACCTGAACGAAAATTATAGTCCAAAAAAGGAGAGTCAATAACTCCATATTTTTTCTCCATTGTTACAATCCAGCTCTGACAATACTTCAAAAGTTTTGCTTGGAGAGTACAAACAATGACATTGGCTAGCTGTTTGATTAACACCCTGCCAATTTTGTGTAAAGAAAGATCTCCATGTTTATATACTGAAGGATACAAAAAGGTGAAGCTAGATACAGGCGTAGCATCTAGAGGTATGTATGGCATATTGGAATTTGGAAGCTAAAGAGGGATGATATATCTAAGGCCAAATAAGAAATACTGAAGTTGAACAAAGATAATATTACAATTGACAGTGAAAGGAAAAATACACACCATTTGGGTCAAAGTTAAGGAATTATTTATTCCTAAATTCTTGTTTTAAAGTTGATAGAAACAGAATAATGTCATGGAATTGTTTTGTTATGACAGAGCTAAAAAAGCAACTAATGTAGCCAATACATTGTGTGTGTTTCAGTTTCTTAGAGAGAAATGCTAGAAGCTAAAGTCCTACACTTAGTGGAATAAAGACCGAATATATATAATTTAAATTTAGCAATGTTAGATACCATGAGATAATTATTAAGTTAGAAGATAATGAGTTATTTGTAACTGAAAATTTTAAATATTTAGGATTATTTTTACAAAAGGATGGAGGAGTTGAGAAAGATGTCTTACATAGAATAGAAGTAGGATTCTTGAAATGGAAGAGAGCATCAACTATCTTTTGTGATCGTAAAATATCTTTGAAACTTAAAAAAAAAATTTACAAAACGATAGTTACCTTCTATATTATATAGAGTTGAATGTTAGGTTATGACTCGAGCATATGAACAAAAGATGAGAGTTGCAAAGATGAGGATGTTAAGATGAATGTGTGGACATACGAGGATTGATAAAAAAAAATGAGAATATTAAAGCGAAAGTTGAGATTGCACCTATTGAGGAAAAACTTAAGGAGACATATTTAAGTGGTACAAACATATACTTAGACGACTGGTAGATGCTCTAGTTAGGCGATGTGAAATTACAATATACAAATCAAACAAGGAAGAAGAAGACCAAAGAAGACTTGGTTAGCAATGATAAAATAAGAAAAATTTATTTAAATATAGATAATGATATAGTAGGGCATAAAATCTAATAGCATAGGAGGATCTGTATAATATAGAAAGCTTGGTGGGATAAAGCTTGGTTGTTGTTGTTGTTGTTGAGTTTTTAGATAATTAGGAGATAAACCAAGATCTCCTTGGCGTATAATTTAGGAAAATGTTAGAACAAAAAGAAATTGAGGCAAAGATACCATTAGAAGTTAATTCTCCACAAAACATCTAAAATCTTGTCAAGTGGTGTAGGACAATATTATGAAAAGTTAACTGTCAAAGTTCAGATACACAAATGGATTCTTTATCTAGAAGAGTTTTGGGTGATGAAGTCCTTGTGAGATTATTTTGTATGAATTTGGAAACTGTAGTAGCATCTATTACTTTATGATTAACATTTTGCAATCCCTAATTACTAGTACCTCTGACAACAATAGCAACAACCAAGCTTTTATCCCACCAAGTGAGATCGGCTACAAGGATCTTGTTTTCATATGGTACCTCTTGTTGTGCTTAATTTAGAAAATGAAGGGCTAGTTTGAAAGAAACATAAAAGGTGACCTGAAAAAGAAGCACACTTTTCAGTTTCTTACATAGATATTGCAGGTTCAAGTTGTCAATATCAGCTGTGATACGATGACATTAATGATAGAACAGAACATAACTACCATCTAATGTCCAATCCTTGATTGAAATATTTGTTATAGACTAATACGCCCAAATGAATAACTTTACGAAAAAACAAAGTATAGTTATCCACAACAAAAGTTTGGATGAAGATATTCCCAATTCACACAATACTAGTGCATTTGTTCAAGATACAAAATAAAAACTACTATGTCTAAGCCTGTTCTCATTTACATCTTAAGCTAAGAAAATCTCAATCTCCAGCAAACATTTATGAGTTTCATATTCATCTATTAATGGGTCAGTTGCAGATTAAGATAAGCATACAGAAACATGATGATGATGACCTATTGTTTTTCAAATTAAAATTTGTACGCATGGATATGCAACCTCACCATACATTTTCAAGCTCCTTTTCACATTCATCATCACACAATCTTGGCTTTTCCTCCACGGGCAATCCAGCTCCATAAGAGTTTGCACTGATTAATCCAAGAGTAGTCCAAGCAAACATTGACCTAATTGCATTCCGTCGTGACAAGGTAATATCTTCATTCATTTCCTTTCTTATTCTCTGTCTGAGGTCCAAATCTGAGCAATGAACTTTAGGAGGTTTAATATGAAGATTACACCACAATCTCTTGGAAAGGCATGGACCTACAGAAATATTGCATATAATTAAAAAAAAATTCAGAATCTGTAATTGCGTATAAATAAAAGAAAAACCTGAAGATTAAGAACATGTCACAGCGTGCTAATTATCTGCGTAAATCCAATCATCTCTAAAACTCTCTCTACGACCATTTTTTCCAGTCTTGCACAAATGGAAGCTAAAGGAAGATGGTAAACTATGAAGTAGAAGACAATCAAAATGCTTTCTTTTTAAGGTCAAAACAGTCAAAAACCAATTGGCACGACACTCACCAAACAAACTTTGTACTCAAGCCCACTAATGTGGCGGTTCCACATTTTTTTTTTTTTGTACTCAAGCCCACTAAATGGATAAAGATCAGAGAAAACCTTAACCAGTCATATATGTCGTAACTCACTATCAAATTCAAAGGGAAAATATGAACTCAGAAAAACAACCAAAAACACAGTAAAGTGCTGATTTTGCCTGTAAGCAACACGAAAACAAAGGGCGATATATACCACACTTGCACGGTTATCAAAGAAGCATCTTATAAGGCAAAGGATATCACACGACATCAAACACTCATCTGGAATGATGAGCAAGATACAGCATTTGGTTTCTAAAAACACAATTGTGGACGACAAATTCTAGGGAAAGTCGTGCAAACGGACGGAACAACGATTTTTTATGCCTGTGTTTGAGAGAGAAGATAAGGGAGGGATTGGAAGCAACCTGAGGGAAGAAGCAGAGCTGAGGAGGAAGCAGCCATGGATGTGGAACAGGACGAGCGAAGCACTGGTTGAAGGGCGGAAGATAGAGCGTGAGCCATATAATATCTTCTTGGGGCCCCGATTTAAACCGGACGCTTAAGCCGGTCAGAACGGCCGGGTTTTGTCAACTGGGCCGGGTTATTAGAAATTTTATCCCGATTAAAATTCGACTGCGGTCCGATCGATATCAGAATCTAACCGAATCACAGCTGGATTCTAGCCGAATTACAATGGGAATTTGCCGCCGATGTTACAGCTGCTGATGGTTGCAATCGCGACGGGCACTAACAATCGTAATTGCGCCTGCAATTCGGTCAGAATCTGGGTGCGATTCGGCCAGACTCTGATATCGGTCGAACCACGGTCGGATCGTGGCCAGAATCTGACTACTCGACGGCGATGTGGAGTGGCAGTAGCTTCGTGCGATTGGCGATGTCGAGTGGGACGATTGATTTTTAGAAAGGATAAAATAGAAATAGCATGAGGTGTATTTAAAAAAAATTGTGATAAAAAAATATTGATGGATATATTTAAAAATTTGACGTATTTAGTGAAAGACGGTGTGAATAGAATTACTTTGTTTTATATATTTTCAATATTTAGAATCTGATCGAATTGTTACTATCAGCGGTCGTAATGGCGATCGATTTCAGTCGCAATTTGATCGAAATTCAAGTACAATTTGGTTGAACTTCAATATCAATCAGACCATAGTTAGATTCCATCCAGATCGAAGTTGGATTCCAATCAAATTGCTTTTGGAATCGATTGCGATTGTGACTGCAGTGCTGACGACCACAATTTTGTTAGTTTCCTACTGTAATTCGATCACGGTTCAATCGGATGAACTGTGATGGTGACTCGGACCGATTCAGAGTTAACTATAATAATCGTTAAAGTAACGATGCGAGCACGAATTGTAATTAGAATGATGTCGTTGCATTCCCGCATCGTTTAGTCATGGTTCGCCGAACATATTAATACCTATTCGATTGTCATCAGTCAAACATTTTAAGATCTGTTCAATAATAATATACCGAACGTAATATAATGGGTTCGATTTGTATTGATTGAATAAGAAGGGGAAGAGAAAACAGCGAGGGAGAGAGTGGATTAAATTTTATAAAAAAAAAAGATATTTTAGATTTTTCATCTAAAAATATTTTTGAAAAAAAAAAATTAAGGATGTGTTTAATAATTGATGAGTGTGGCCCATCTTAAAATTATAGTTTCAGATACTAAAATTTCGGAGGGAGAGGCAGCGCATTGTCATCGATCTAGCGCATTCGCCCACCGCTTTGGATAAGAGAGACGCAAAGGAGGGTTCAGTTATTTTAGGGGAACAAATTAGGGCGCTATTTTTTTTATAGAAATATTGGGAGGAATGATGGCGTTAATGACTGACTACCATAGCAGTCGGTCCTAAGCTCCCGCTTCAGAGAACTCAGTTCCTATTTCATCAAGTATGCGTTTTATTCTTCATTGAACATGAAAAAAAAATTGTGCTTTGACAGAAGGATTTGAACTCCGAGTGCATCTTGTTTCCTGTTTTGTTGAACTTAGTGATAAATTTGAATCAGGGATCAAATGGTTCATTTTTTAAGTCAGATTATCCTTGTTATTTGCCGGCTGTTGGTTAGAATGCATAACGAATCAACAACACATGTAGTGTGGATTTTGTTAAGTTCTGTGTTAATTTCTGCCTTTGATGTTAATCCTAAACTCAAGCGATTGTGCAGGTAAGTAGAACTTTTGAGAGTGTTGCAGTGTGTAAAGCGTGGGAAAATCAAAGGTAAATAATCATTTTTTTTTCCTGTTAATGTTTCCAAGATTTCATTTTGTTCCCTTTTTGTGGTGTTGGGAGAAATGAAAGTGCTAGATTCACATCTCGAGTTGAACCATTGTTGATTTATTCTACATGGAACTTAGCTGTTCTTGGACACATGAATGGAGGTGAAAAAGATATCTAAGGTTTTAATGTTTAGGGGGTTAATGGGTTCCATGATTAAGTGTTAGTGGGTGTTAATTGTTGTATTATGGAGTTAGTGGATTAATGGTCATATTACAAAGTTAGTGGTTAGTGGGTTAATATTTGTATTATGAGTTAGTGTGTTAGTGGTTATGTTTCATATGACACATTTTTTTTATTAATAGTGGTATTATAGTGGAAGCGTGGTCGGTCCAAAATCCACAGGTTCAAGGTTCAAGAAGAGTCAAAGTGAAATTGATAACTTCCAAAAGTTTTGTACAACCAATCATCCCACGCTTTGATTGTCATTGTGATCATTGGAGTATGCTCATGGAGAACTTCTTAAGGTCCAAAGAATATTGGACAATTGTGTTTATTGGAATAGCAATACAAAAGATGTTGCGTTGACAGATGCGTAAAAGACAAAGCATGAGAGGTTGAATTTAAAGGATCTTACAACAAGGGTTAAGAGGCAACTTCTAAGTACTTCATTCGAATTTTGAAATTCTTCAAATGAAATCAGAAGTCCAATCGGTGCTTATAGGTCAAGGTTGAAATGTCAGGAAGTTGATCGATGTCCAAGTGGGTCAAGGTAGATCTAATGGATGAGAAGCCCAAGAAGTAGTTGACGTGGTGAGGAAGTTTATCCAAAGTTTAGCCAAGTTGGTACTCGGGCGGAATGTTGCCCCATGGAAGCAAGGGTCGATCCTCAGGAGAAACCCTGGAAGTATGACCCGTCTGTCTAGGAGGCCACTCGGTTACCATGATTTATCTCTCTTACGATAGTTGTGGGGCTAACTGGTAGGGGCAGCTAGGGTGATGGATTCACCTTTTGACCTATGAGTTATTGGTTTAGTGGATTTCATGATTAGGTGTTAGTGGATGCTAATGCTTGTACTATGGATTTAGTGGGTTAATGGTCATATTATGGAGTTACTGGTTAGTGGATGAGAAGTTCATGGGTTAATGTTTGTATTATGGTGTTAGGAGTTCATGCATATTTCATGATTAGGAGTTAGTGTGTTAGTGGCTGTGTGTCATATGACTTTCAATTAAGTATTCCTATATAAAGGTTGTTTGAAATCAATGAAAGTGGAATAAGAATTTATCTACCTTGCCTTTCGTATATTCTTCTTTTTATTATTATTGTGTAATTGTACAAAACTTTGTACATTTCTCTTTTAACAGTGGTATTAGATAGGAATCTTGGTGGGTTCATAACCCATAGGTCCAAGGTGCAAGGAGAGTCAAAGTGAAATTGATGACTTCCAAAAGTTGTATACAACTAGACATCCCACGCTTCGGTATTTATTATGACTATTGGAGCATACTCATGGAGAACTTCTTAAGGTCGAAAGAATATTAGATGGTTATGGTTTATGGAGTAGCAAAACTAGTAGAGGATGTTGCATTGACAAATGCACAAAAGATGGAGCATGAGAGGTTGAAATTAAAGGATCTTACAACAAGGGCTAAGAGGCAACAACTTCAAGCACTTCATTTGGAGTTGATAGTTAAGACAATAAGGAAGCTCACCCAAAGTTTAACTCTTAATAAACAGATTGTTATGTTTTGAACATCAATTTTATGGAGTGATTGTTGAGTCAGGAGTTAGTGGGTTCCATTTAAAGTGTTAGTGGATCTTAATGTTTGTATTGTAGTTTGTTGGTTTATTATAGAGTTAATAGTTAGTTGATGAGAAGTTAGTGGGTTAATGTTTGTATTATGGAGTTAGTGGTTACTGCATATTTCATGATTAGGAGTTAGTGTGTTAGTGGTTATATTTCATGTCTTTCAGTTATGTATTAACCTATTTATATGTTGTTTGTTTGTCAATGAAAGTGGACTAAGAATTTATCTCCCCTACCTTCCCTATATTCTTGACTTCCTCCTATTATTATTGTGTGATTGTACAAAACTTTATGCAGGTTTTATTAACAGTGGTATCAAAGTGGAAGCATAGCGGGCCTATAACCCACAAGTCCAAGGTTCAAGGAGAGAAATTGAAATCGATGATTTCCAAAAGTTTTGTACAACCATCCATCCCACACTTCGATACTCACTATAACCATTGGTGCGTGCTCATAGAGAACTTCTTAAGGCCTAAAGAATATTGGAACATTATGATTTCTGGTGTAGCAAAACCAGCAAAAGATTTTGTGTTAACAAATGCATAAAAGACAAAGCATGAGAGGCTGAAATTAATGGATCTTACAACAAGGGCTTCAAGCACTTCGTTCGGAGCTTGAAATGTTTTTAATGAAATAAGGAGAAGTCTAATTGGTGTTGGCAGTGAAAGGCCTTATAGGCCAAGGATGACCAAATATCAGGCGGAGGATGGATGTCCAAGTAGGTCAAGATAGATTGGACACTTGGTGGATGAGAAGTCCAATGGGTAGTTGATGTGATGAGGAAGTTTAGCCAAAGTCTAACTCTTATTAAACTAATTATTATGTCTAGCACAATAGTTTAAGGGAGGGATTGTTGAGTCATGAGTTGCGAGTTCCATGATTAATTGTTAGCGATTGTTAATGTTTTCTATTATGGAGTTTGTAGGTTAACAGTTGTATTATAGAGTTAGTGGTTAGTGGATGAGAAGTTAATAGGTTAATGTTTGTATTAGGAAGTTAATTGTTAGTGCATATTTCATGATTAGGAGTTTGTGTATTATTGGTTACATTTCATATGACTTTCAGTTATATATTAGCCTTCAATAAAAGTGGAGTAAGAATTTATGTCTCTTGCTTTCTTTATATTCTCGGCTTTGTCTTATTGTTATTGTGTGATTGTACATAATTTTGTGCAGTTTTTATTAACCGTGGTATCAAAGTGGAAGCCTGACGGGCCTATGACCCACAAGTCAAGGTTTGAGGAGAGTCAAAGTGAAATGGATGGCTTCCAAAAGTTTTGTACAATCACCCATCCTACACTTTGATACCCACTATAACCATTGGAGCATGCTTATGGAAACCTTCTCTTAAGGTTCAAAGAATATCAGACGATTATAATTTATAGAGTAGCTGAACTAGCAGAAGATGTTGTGTTGATAGATGTACAAAAGACAGAGCATAAGAGATGATCTTACAACATGGGCTAAAAGGTAGCAACTTCAAGCACTTCATTTTGCATTTGAAATGCTTCAAATGAAAAAGAGAGGTCCAATTAGTATGGTAGTGAAAGTCTTTATAGATTAAGGTTGACGGATATCAAGCAGGTGGTGGATGAGTGAATCAAGTTAACCGAACACTTGATGGGTGAGAAGTCGAACACTTAGTTAACACGATGAGGGAATTTAATCAAAATTTAACTCTTTTTAGAATGATTGTTTTGTCTAGAATATCATTTTAAAAAGGGAGGATTGTTGAGTCAAGACTTAGTGGGTTCCATAATTGTGCCAGTGGATGTTAATATTTGTATTACGGAGTTAGTAAATTAATGGTTGTATTACGGAGTTAGTGATTAGTGGATATTTAGTTAGTTTGTTAATGCTTGTGTTACGGAGTTAATGGTTAGTGCATATTTTATAATTAGGAGTTAATGTCTTAGTGGTTATGTTTCATATAACTTTCAGTTATATATTAGCCTATTTATAGGATGTTTGTTCATCAACGAAAGTAGAGTGAGAATTTCTCTCCCCTACCTTCTCTATATTCTCAACTTCCTTCACTTGTTATTGTGTGATCGTGTGTTAATGTTTGTATTTTGGAGTTAGTGGTTAGTGTGATAGCGGCTATGTTTCATATGATTTTTAGTTATGTATTATCCTATTTATAGGTTATTTGTTTATAATAAAAGTGGAATAAGAATTTATCTCCCTTGCTCCCCTCCCTTCTTGATATTCTTAGCTTCTTCCTTTTGTTATTGTGTGATTGTACAAAACTTTATACATTTTTTTTTTATTAATAATGGTAATAGAGCAGAAGCATGGTACGTCCATAACCCAGAGGTCCAAGGTTAAAGGAGAGTCAAAGTGAAACTGTTAGTAAATGTGCAAAAGCATGAGAGACTAAAACTAAAGGTATCCAAAGTTAACTCTTAGTAAACTTATTGTTGTGTCTGGAATATTAGTTTAAGGGAGGGATTGTTGAGTCATGAATTAGTGGGTTCCATGGTTAAGTGTTAGTGGATGTTAATGTTTGTATTATGGATTTAGTGGGTGAGAAGTTAGTGGGTTATTATTTTTATTATGAAGTTAGTGGTTAGTGCATATTTCATGATTAGGAGTTAGTGTGTTTGTGATTATGTTTCATATGACTTTTTGTTTGTTCATCAATGAAAGTGAAGAATTTATCTCCCCTGCCTTCTCTATATTCTCGGCTTCCTCTTATTGTTATTGTGTAATTGTACAAAACTTTGTACATTTTTTTATTAATAGTGATTCTAGAGCGGACTCCACCTAGTGGGATAAGGTTTGGTTATTGTTGTTGTTGTTGTTGTAGTGATTTTAGAGCGGAATCTTGGTGGTTCATAATCCATAGGTCCAAGGTGCAAGGAAAATTAAAGTAAAATTGATGACTTCCAAAAGTTTTGTACAACTAGAAATCCACTCTTCACTATTTACTATGACTGTTGGAGTATGTTCATGGAGAACTTCTTATGGTCCAAAGAATATTGGATGGTTATGGTTTCTAGGGTAGCAAAAGTAGTAGAAAATGTTGCGTTGACAAATGAGCAAAAGAC
Source organism: Wurfbainia villosa (assembly GCA_025175895.1). Classification (NCBI taxonomy): domain Eukaryota; kingdom Viridiplantae; phylum Streptophyta; class Magnoliopsida; order Zingiberales; family Zingiberaceae; genus Wurfbainia; species Wurfbainia villosa. The sequence goes on from CM046005.1 coordinate 8,914,711, forward strand.
AGAGTATGCTGAAATTAAAAGATCTTGCTACAAGGGCTAAGAGGCATCTCCAAGCATTTTCATTCAAATTTTGAAATGCTTCAAATGGAAGCAAGAGAAGTCTTATCGTTGCGGTAAAAGGCGATTCACTCGCCCCCAACGCTCCCGTCAGTCGGTCCCACAGCCAACACGAAGGAAGTAAATCACGGGGGACTATGTTCCTTGGCCGGTTGGCCAGAGCAGCAGGTGGTCGGGTTGAGCCCAGGGAGGGTTATTAGACCTCCACCGAGATTCGACCCCTGCACATATCATCCAAACACAGAGCCCATCACAACAATAAGAGAAGTATCGATATTATCGATATTAGCAATGAAATTTCTTACAAGTCAAGGTTGACTGAATGTTAGGCAGGTGATGGATGTTCAAGTGGATCGAGATAGATCGAACACTTAGTTAATGAGAAGTCCAAAAGTAATTGACACGATGAGGAAGTTTGGCCAAAGTTGAATTCTTATTAAATTGATTGTTATGTCTTGTACATCACTTTAAATGAGGGATTATTGAGTTATGAGCCAGTGGGTTCCATAATTAAGTGTTATTGGATGTTAATGTTTGTATTATGGGGTTAGTGTGTTAATGGTTGTATTATGGAGTTAGTGGTTAGTGGATGAAAAGTTAATGTTTGTATCATGGAGTTAGTGGTTAGCACATATTTCTTGATTAGGAGTTAGTGTGTTAGTTGTTATGTTTAATTTAACTTTCAATTTTGTATTAGCTTATTTTGTTTGTTCATCAATGAAAGTGGAGTGAGAATTTATCTCCCTTTCCTTCTTTTTATTCTTGGCTTCCTTCTATTGGTATTGTGCGATTGTACAAAACTTTGTGCATTTTTTTATTAATAGTGGTATCAAAACGAAAGCATGGTGGGACCATAACCCACAAGTCCAAGGTTCGAGTAGTGTCAAAGTGAAACAGATGATTTGCAAAAGCTTTCTACAATCAGCCATCTCACGCTTTGAAGATCACTGTGACTATAGAACATGCTCATGGAGAACTTCTCAAGGCCTAAAGAATAATGGACGATTACGGTTTTTAGAATAGCAAAAGCAAAAGATGTTGCATTAATAGATGTGCAAAAGACTGAGCATGAGAGGCCGAAATTAGATGATGTCTAGTAGGTGTTGGCAATGAAAGTCCATTGGTCAATGTTGACCAAATGTGAGGGAAGTGATGAATGTCATCCTTCACTATCAATCAGTGATCATGGTCAAATAAACTCGATGTGCTAGTTGTTCCGCATATTATTTTGACCCTAGCTGTAACATATTCCTCAATAATCTAGCTATTACAATTTACAAGGCACTAAAAGATAATCCAAAATTAGTTGAGAATTTGAGACTGTCCTTTGTGTGGATATGCGAAGGTTTCTAGCCGATGCAAATTAAGTTTCTAGTATATTATGTGCCAAACAATCATTCAGTTTTATATATCCTCTACTTCATTTTGTATGATAAGTGTTTCTCTGTTTTAGACTTTGATAAGTCATTATAACTGTCCTTTCTTTACTAGGATTTACATGATATCAATAAAATGAGTTACATGTTAACTTTTAGCATATCGTACAAAGTGTGTCGTGTATGGACTTCTAATTTTTTTTGCTAGATTCATTGCTTTCAATAAAATTGTTGCTTCTTTTAAGTTCTTGCAACTAACCAATACATACATTATTGCCAGGCTTTTGTTTCCATATATTAGAGACTCAAGGAATTGACCTTGGTCCCATTAAGTCAAAATTTGACCTTTCTAGGTAGCTTAGTTGCTTAACCTATCAAATCAAAGTTTTTTTTTGGTGATTTTAGGTTTAGAAGCATCAATATCCGATAATTCAAAAAATGACTTGAGACTGGATGATATTAAAATAGTCATCCAGTCACGGGACAATGATAAGATTAATGTGAGTTCATGAATTGGATCTATGTATGTATTCATAAAGTTTGTGGATAGTCTTTTGCATGATCTATGTGGCATGCACAAAAATTGTAGGTTGAAAAGGAATCTGCTAGAAACAGGGTTGACTTGTTATCTGTTTGTAAAATCATACGCTGTTATTTACATTTTTTTCTCAAATAAGGAAATTGATTGCTTGCTTTCTGACAGATTATTAGTTTTTTATGTATCAGCTAAGAGTGGATCTAACAGGAGAGGAAACCCAGAAAGCGTTTGATGCTATATTGACAAACTTGGCTCGTACTGCACCTCCAGTCCCAGGATTTCGGAGAAAGAAAGCAGGTTTGTTTACACAAACTCGAAGCTATTGGCATTAATCTTTAAATATATTTTTTGTATTACTTTTTTTTTAAAATATGCTTGGTTGGCTACTTCCTACTTTAATGTTCTAGCTTTACTGCTTCCTCACTCGAGCTGTGATTAAAAATATCTATGTTTTCTTTGGCATGTTTTGTGGATGATTCAAGGAAAGACGTCCAATGTAAGTTTTTTCCAATACCTGCTTCAATTGACAAGTGTCGTTTTAATTTTGCTAGACTTTTTGGAAAATATTGTGATTGTGCCCCTATTAGAGAAGACCTATGCCAGAGATAAAATTATATGTTTCCTCTAAGCACTAGGCATAAGTTTCTAACATATCGCTCTGATTATGTAGATCGATCTTAGAATTTGGAATCATAATAAGTGGAATTTGGATTGAAGGTTCAGTTTAAGCTAAATATGGTACTTGCTTGTGTCTTGGTAATTGTTCTTATTCTAGTTCCAAAGTTTGAAGGAAGCTGAAGAGAAATGACATAATAGTTATGTTTAGTGACTGCATCTTTTTCTTAATCAGAACCATTTGTCCTGTCACAAGATCTACTTCGATCTTAATGTGTTTATACATTTAGTGTTCTAAATAATATCTTATGACATCTGCTAGTTGAATTTGGTCTAGGTGCCAAAGAGCTTCTTGTTACAGATGCTTGGGCGAGACCGAGTAACTAAATTCTTTATACAAGAAGTCGTTAGTATAACCATTGGAGACTATGTGAAAAAGGCATGTCATTTTTTAGGTACTATTTTACATTTGACTTGTGACACACTTCATTGCTGAAATCGTCAAAGCTTTTATGACCTAAATTAGGAGAAGCTGAAGGTGAAAAGTCAGTTCAAAACAATCCAAACTGTCGAAGAGCTCGAAGCAGCTTTTGCTCCTGGTAATGAATTCGGATTTGATGCTGTTGTGGATATTGACATTTCTGATGTTGAAATGGCCACATCAAGCTCTTCCTAGTTGTGTTGATCAGGGAAAACATTCATAGTTGATCGTATAGTTGGTTTGTCAGAATTGATCGATCAATAAAATGATTGAGTCTGGAGAAGGATACATTTATGTTTTTAGGATTAAATTGAAATATATTGGATGTTTTCAGAATTTAAATTAAGACTTTTCAAAATTTTGAAAACCAAACTAAGTCTTACTTTAAGGGGTCAAGTATGAATATATCAATTGATAGTTTATAAATTGTCAGGACTTTAAATTTTCTTGTATGGTTAATAGTTTATAATTGTTGAAAATCATATCAACGGTTCTAAATAATAAAGAACTGCATAATTATTTCTAAATGTTTCATAATTTTTTGTAACACTCTAATATTTTTTTTAGAGGGGGTTAAGGTGCTGAGGTAATTTTAGAGAAAAAAATAACCTCAATAGAACATTAATAAAATAGAGAGATAAATCAAAAAGCACGAGTAACAGATAATCCATCAGTCTATCAACTTTTGAGTGCTTGATTTTACTTTGATGATGCCCTTGTCAACTGCATTATGCTTTGGGGGTCATTGGTTGTCAATTGTGCCATGCCTCGGGATCATTGGCCGAAAATAATGAACTTTAGGATCGATCATGGTCTAAAATTATAATTATACTCACCCTTTAATTTCAAGGTCATTTTTTTTATTATATCATGAAGATTAAGTAGTCATCATTCTTCTACTTTGACTCTAGAAGAAAAAAAGATTATTTAGTATAATTTTTCAACACATTTATTTATCATAGGGCTATTTTTCATTAATTTTTGTTTTACTATTTAGTAATAATTTTCTCTTATATTAATTCGTTAATATAATTTTTTATTAGTCAAAGGCATGAAAATCATTATATGGATCTCATTTGATTTGATGGTTTAATTTGGTTATTTGTAAATCCAGCCTATATTTCCTAAAAATAAGAAAGTTTTATTTTTAATAAAAAAATTGTTCAATAAAAATTATAATTTAAGTTTGGTTTGATCTGTATTAAATCAATGTCCAAAACTGACCAAAAAAATGATAATAAATTCAGATAATTAGGTTGGGTTTGAACTGATTGGCTGTGGACGTCGCTTGTTTACTTGCTCATAGTTTGCTCCGGTATCCTTAGCCATCGCTGGAATCCGCCCTCTTTTTGGAGCGCAAGTACGATTCCGCCCCTGCTTGAGGTGTTCCATGGAGTTGAGTGACTGCGAGGAGATGCTGAAGGTGCTGGGCGCGTGTCTCTCTCAAATCAGATGGCGACTGAAGCTCTCGACAAGGCGTCGCCTCGAGACAGGTTACTTTTCTCCTCCGTATTCCTATTTCGTTCTTACTGTTCTGATGGAATTCAGGGGTTTTAACGGAAGCTTGTTGTAATATGTTAAGTGTTATTTTTGGAAGATATTGATTCGCTGTTGAAATATGTTAGATGTTATTCTGGGAAGATATTGATTTATTTGATCAGCACGTAATTAGTTCATTCTTTTCCTTATTTCTTGTTGTAACATTAGATAATAGTTGTCAAATATGTTTTGTCTTATGGAATGAAGAACATTTCTTGTTTTTGGAAATTTTTTTTATCTAATATGGTAAATTCAACTTCTTCATCATCGAACAAAGTCGACACTCGGACCATCCGGAAATTATTTTAACCACCAAACTTTTGAATGGCAACAACTATAGCACTTGGAGTCGTTCAATGAGTATAGCTCTCAACACCAAAAATAAAACAGGTTTTATCAACAAAAGCATCAGGAAACTAGCATTGACCAATAAAACTTTTTTCTCATGGAAAAGGTGCAACGATATGGTCGTATCTTGGATCTTCAACTCTGTTGAACTTGATCTCCCCAATAACGTGATTTGATTTATGCCGAGTTTGCCACTGAAGTTTAGGGTGATTTGGAGGAAAGATTTTCCTAAAACAACACTCTTAGAATATTTCTATAAGAAAGAGATATTACCTCACTACAACAAGATGCCATGTCTATATGTTTTACTGAACTAAAGGGCTTGTGGGATGAACTTTCTTCTTACAATAATCTCCCAATTTATACTTGTGGTGCCATGAAGAAAGTAGAGCAGCGAGAACAAAGAGGAAAGGTGATGCAATTTTTTATGGGCCTAAATGAATCTTATACTATTATTCATGGTCAAATTCTTCTTATGCAGCCTCTTCCTACTGTTGGGAGAGCTTACTTCATGGTTCTAAATGAAAAGAAACGAAGAGACTTGATTATCTTTAAAGATGTCATGCTGGTAGATACAGGAAAGAATCATTACGGGAACAATTCATCAAACAAAGGTCAAACAAAGTTACACTACAATAACTCCAATGGGAACAATCATACCTTTGATGGATGCTACCACTTGCATGGCTTCTCTCTTGGATACAAGAACTACAAAAAAAAAGAGAAGAATAAAGGAAAGAAAGAATCTTTTGCCAATAATTCTCGGTTAGAGACTCCAAGCTTCACACATAAACAATATCAGCACTCTTGGCTCTCTTGAACAATGGTGATACTCAACCAAAGACAAATGTTATAGGTTTGATCACTCCGTTTTGCTCTTCATGTTATATTGATTCTAAAGCTCCTAGAAAATTGATCATTGATGGTGGAGCCACTGACCACATGGTTTCATCATCTAGATTATTGCTATACACAAAAACTCCCTCATATTCATCTATTGGATTATCCGATAGAAATAAAACACACAAATTACTTTGATTGGATCTCCAAAACTTAGTTCAGATTTTACTGTTATAGATGTCCTTTGTGTGTTGTCTTCTTGTGTCAACCTATTATTTGTTTGTAAGATGATCAAATCCTTAAATCTCTGTCACTTTTTTTCTTGATTTTTGTCATTTACAGGACTTGTCAACAAGGAAGATAATTGGTTTGGGAAGGCAACATAGTGGCCTTGATTATATCTCTTCCACACCACCAATTCCATCCATTACTAAAGTTAATAACTCATCTTCACAACATGATCTTTGGCATAATGACTAGGTCACCCATCCATGCAACCTATGAAGCACCTTAAAATTTCTATTTGTCTAAATAACGTTTGTGATATTTGTCCTTTAGCCAAGCAAACAAGACTACCTTTTGGTATAAGTTTTATTTTTCTATTGTAAACCTTTTGAATTAATTACATTCTAATATTTGGAGAGCTTTTCTAGTTACTCTCATTCGGGTGCTCATTATTTTTTAAATATTGTGGATGATTTTTCTAGGTACAGATGGATATTTCTTATGCGTTACAAGTTTGAGATGTCGTCTTTGCTAAAATATTTTTTTTACGTTTATTGAAATTCAATTTAATAGAAAAGTTAAAAGATTTCGAGTAGATAGAGGAGTTTTGTTCGATGAAGAATTTTTTTGATGACCATGGGATAAGGTATGAAATTAGTGTTAATTTCGTATCCCAACAAAATGATGTCATTGAGCAAAAACATCACCATATCTTGAGCGTGGCTACAACCTTGAGATTTCAATCACATCTACCACTTACCTTTTGAGGGAAAAGTGTGCTTACTTTCGTTTTATCAATTGCATACTTCTAAGAAAACACCATTTGAGGTTTTCTTCAATAAACCACCGACTTATCATCATTTACGAGTGTTTAGATATTTGTGTTTTGCTATTAATGTCAAGTCAAATCATAAATTTGATCAGCGAGTTCGAGGATGTATTTTTGTTGGATATCCTATTGGTCAAAAAGCTTATAAAGTCTATGACATAGAGGCTAAACAAATTTTTTTAAGTTGAGATGTTATTTTTCATCAACACAGTTCCTTTTTGTTTTATAAAAGAAAATGATCAAGATAACTCTTTGATGCTACCTCTACCAATGCATGATCATGCTACTTCATCTGAAATAGAAACACCTCATATTCTTTAAAATTTTGAAAATCTAAACAGTGACCACATTGTTCACAAAGGACCCACATTCAAATGAACCTATATTATGAAAATCAGAATGTATTTGTCAACCATCAATTTGGTTTCATGATTTCCACTGTTCTCAAACCAAGTTGCTTCCCCCAAGCTCATCATCATCTTCAATGGCAAAGTTGGGTAACGACACATATTATCCTTTTGAAAATTTTATATGTTATAAAAACTTATCTTCTCATCGTGCCTTTGTTGCCTACATCTCTAGCCTTGTGGAACCTAACACATTTGCTTGAGAAGATCCTAAGTAGCTAGAGGCCATGAGTTTAGAAATTTAAGCATTAGAAGACAATGCAACATGGACTCTCTTTACCTAAAGGGAATAAGCCAATTGGTTGCAAGTGGATGTATAAAATCAAGTACAAATCAAATGAATCCATTGAGCATTGCAAGGCGAGACTTGTTGCTTAAAGTTATACATGAGTTGGAGGGTTGGATTACAATGAGACTTTTGCACTTATTGCCAAGCTAGTGATAGTCCGTTGTCAACTATTCAAAAGGTCGGATATAAGCAATTGATGGCAATTATTCACTTTTTACACAAGCATGTGTGGACTCATTTACAACTGATGTATTAATCTACGTTGATGACATGATAATCATGGGAAATGACCCTAATGCCATAAGGACTCTCAAAAGGTTTCTCCATTAGCACTTTCAAATTAAAAACCTTGGAAAGTTAAGTATTTTTTGGGAATAGAAGTAGCTACATTGAAACAAGGAATTTCTATATCATAATGAAAATACAAGTTAGATTTACTCGATAAGATAAGTCTCCTTAGAGCTGCTCTAGCCACTTTTCATATAGAACAAAACTTAAAACTCACACTAACAGATAGAGAAATCCTTAAAGATCCTTCACGATATAGAAGGCTTATTGAAAAACTTATTTACTTAATAATCACTCGTCGAGATATCACCCATTCGGTGCATCTTCTTAGTCAGGTTATGCACCATTCACGCAATCCACATCTTGTTGGCGCAATCAACCCAGATCATGATTGACCAGACTCGAGTGAGACTCGATTAGTGTTTTCATATTTGCTAATACGGTTGACTATATGGGTTTGACCATATGTTGACCATATGACAAGTGAATGTTTGGGACATCCAAGGTCATATGGGAGAGTGTGTTTAAGGGAGAGATTGTTGGAGAAATCAAACCTCAAGTCAAGGTTGACCAGACTCGAGTGAGACTCGAAGGGAAGTCCAAGTTTGGATACTTGCTTGGCATGGAAAGTCTAAGCATGGTCTTAGCATGGAAAGTCCAAGCATGATCTTGGCATGAAAGTCCAAGTTTAGATACTTAGCATGAAAAGTCCAAGCATGGTCTTGGCATGGAAGTCCAAGTTTAGATACTTGGTATGAAAGTCCAAGTTTGGATATTTAGCATGGAAAATCCAAGAATGATCTTGCCACGTAAGTATAAGTATGTAGTCTTGGCTGTGAAAGTCCAAGCATTGAGGATTGATAATGGGAAAGTCCAAGGGTGAAGTTTTGGCAGCGTAAAGTCCAAGCATTTAGTTCATGCATAAGTTCAAACGAACTCACAAAGGTACCAAGGCATACATAGCCGATGAAGCACTCAAGGCTAACGCTGGCGTGAACGAAGTCGCGAGGACTTGACGGACTCACGGAGGCGCGAGATCACGGAGGTGGCTAGAAGGCTTAGGTTTAGGTCAAGAGTGATCGATCAAGTATGAGGAGACCATATTTGGGTCAAACCTCATGGTTTAGGTTTATCAGTTGACTGGGACTTTAGGTCAGTCGACTGGTTGAGTATTCAACACTCGAGAGCCTAGTTTGACCTGGGCACCGATTAAGATTACGACAATGACCGTCGAGAAGTCGACCGAGGCTCGACCGCCGACCGTGGCTCGCAATGATCGTTTATATTAGTCGATCGCTAGGGTTTAGCAAGAGATCAAATTAAATGGTCAAGACACAGATCGTCAGCAATGATCGCTAGGTCGTAAATAACCGATCTACTTAATCTGATGTGGATTAAGCCGTTGTGAGACAATGGTATAGTGTCCAGTCGACTACTAGGTAAGAGTTGTCAACTGAAAAACAGAAATCAACCCGAGTTGCAACTTTATAAGGAGCTCGAGAGGGAGAAGATGGAAGTCGGTTTTTGGTGATTTGGGAGGGGATTTGCTGCTGCATTCTAGACCTTCCAAGTTCGTCCAAAGCAACCAAAGTACAAGCAATCAAAAGCTCATTTGTAAAGTGTTTTTATTTGTATTTTGATTTGCTTAGTGTTGTATTTCTTATTGTTGTAAGAACTTGTACGAGGTTTCTCCACTTCCAGTGTCATACCGAGGAGAGATTCATAGTGAGGGTAGATCACTATAGCACCGCCGTAGAGTAGGAGCCCTAGTTCCGAACCACGTAAAATATCGTATTGTGATTGTGTGCTTGCTTGTATTCTTGTTGTATATTCCGCTGCGCATTAACAAGTTTTGTAGACGAGTATGTAATCGATCGAATCAAAGCGAGAAATCGGCGAGGCATTGTTCACTTTCCTCTAGCACATACAAATCGGTCTTAAATGGTATCAAAGTGAGAACGCTCTTCAAGGATTAACAACCGAGGGAGCAAGCGTTAGAGGTTGAAGAGAAGATATGGAGTTGCCAAATGATGGACTTGGACATGACGTCTACACTCCACCGCCCTATAGACTCTACGAATTCAAAGGCTTCGACCAATGGAAAGTAAGAATGGAGAATTTCCTCATGATGAATATAGAAGATTGGTTTATCTTAGTGGACGGGTTTGAACCTCTATGAGGTTTGAAGGGAGGATTCCTCAAGAGGAAGCGATGAACTGAGGAGCAATGTCAAGTCTTCGAGATAAATGAAAGGGTAACGAAAACTCTAATTAATGTAATTCCTTATGATTTGTTGTGTAAGATAGAGAAATTCGGAGATGCAAAGGATTTATGGAGTAAGCTAGCAAAACTTTATGAAAAGTCCTCACCAGCCCAAGAAGTAGAGGAGTCCAAGGAGGAAGAATCAAGTTCATCCTCTCAAGAGAGTGAAGAATCGGAGGTTGAGAGGTGCTCAACATCCGAGGAAGAGGAGGCCTTGGAAGTCTCCACTTCTAGAATTGAGGAGCATAGGTCTTCAACACCGGAGCAAGAATAAGAAGAAACATCTGCCTCTGGACAAAATAAATAACAAATTCAAGACTCTTCTCTAGGTAACTCAAATGCAATTTCTAAAAATAAAAATTATATAACTTCCTTTGAGTATAGGGAATAAGGGCACTACAAGAGTAAATGCCCAAAAAATCAAGAAGGCTCAATTGGCACTGTTATAATATTATATATATGGTTAGGAATAATTATTTCCTAGGATAAAGTTTGAATTATTCCTAGGATAGGGTTTGATTTATTCCTTTGACTATGCCCTAATTTTTGTATATAAATAGGGCTTCCTCTATGTAAAAAGGTAACTCCTTTTTTATGAAATAACATAGTATCAGAACATTAGGGTTGCAGTTTCCGCCTTTCACGTTTTTTTTCCCGCCGCTGCTCGCGTTCCTTTCCCGAACGCGACGTTCCAAGCCGCGGACGCCGGCGCTGCTCCTGCGCGTTCCTTTCCCAAACGCGACGTTCCAAGCCGCAGACACCGACACTGCTCCTGTTGCACGGAAGAAACCTCGCGGACGCAACTTCCTCGCAGTCGATCCACTTCTTTCTTTCTTCCCACCTCGTCTCCAGCGCAATTTCTCCTGCGACATCTTCCTCGCGCGGACGCCTTCCCCGTCGCTTCCGTGCCTTTCTTTCGTCGGCGTCGTCGCTCTCCAGCGCAAGGACGCCTCCCCACGACTCGCAAGGATCTGCGCGTCTGTGACGATCTGCGCGTCTGCGCATCTCCGTCTCCCTCCGGCGATTGGACGGTGAGTGGGTCGCCTCCTTGGACTTGAAGACCTTCTTCACCGTCGACAGCTAGCTCGTCTTCTTCCCCATCGATCGATCTCTGGAAAATCTGCCTCCCTCGCGACACGCGACGGCCTCCTCCCTCGCGGCTCGCGATTAGCTTCTCTGCCTCGCACACGACGCCCTCCCAACTCCGCCAGCACCCCCTTTCCCTGCCTCTGCATCGCCCTGCAACGTCGACCCACCACCGCCTTCTTGCTCAGCTGCACCGGAGAGGGCTTGCAGTTCAAGAGAGCCCTGCGGACGTTTTTCGGCCATCAACTTGCAGATTTTCCGTGCAGCTATTCCTTCCGCCAGTTAGCCATCTTCTTTGTTATATTGGAGTTTCCCACGGTTCTGGACAGCCACAGCAGCCCCTTCTCTTCACTTGTACAACATCTTCTCCATCTGATCAAGACCTGCTTCATTCGTCATGGCTAGCTCAAGCATTTCGAAGCCGGATTTTTCAATTTTTATCAACCACGTCACGACATTGCTGTCATGTGAGCTCTTGGATGGTAAGAACTACTCCTCTTGGACCTCTCACATTAAGCTTTGGCTTGTTGGACAGGGTTATGAGACACATCTAACCCAAACTGAGGAGAATATTCAAGTCGCCGATCGTTCTTTATGGAAAAAGGTTGATGCTCAGTTGTGTTGCATTATCCAAGCCACCATCCATCCATCTCTTAGGGATGTCTTCCGCACTCACATGACTTGCAAAGATGTTTGGACACAGACTCAACAACTGTTTACTAACACTTCTCGGCGACTCTATCAAGTTTGTGAAGACCTCATAAATATCCTTAGTACCCTTCAGATCAAGGATTCTATGTCAACCTATCTAGGATCAGTCTCTAGCCTTCTGTGCGAGTTCAATGATCTGCTCCCACCTGCGGCCACTCCTATTGCAGAGCTTGAAAATCGGAAGAAATTTTTTATGTTTTTGGCCTTATATGGTCTGCCCACAGATTACTCTCATATTCGTGATCAGATCCTGGGCAGCCCCATAGAGGCCACCATGGACTCTACCTGAGCGACTCTCCTCCGTGTCCCTGCAAAAGTCTTGACGTTGCCATCCTCCGTTCCTGTTGACTCTTCAACTTTGGTCTCTCGAAACAACAACAGACATCCACCTCGTAAGAATGACAAAGGACGTCCTTGGTGTGATTATTGTCACCGACCAGGACACACGATTGATAAATATTGGAGTCTTTATGATCGATCTCCTTGTGCTGCTCAGATCGTCCAGAGTTCTATCACTTCTTCAGCTTCCACTTCACAGTTAACATCAGATCCAACTCCACCGCCTTCCTACGATGATTTTATGAAATGGTATGAGGATTGACGGGATTCTAATTCCACTGCTGCCGTTACACAAGCTGGTAATTCCTTTACTGGCATATCTCGCTCTTCGGGTCCCTTGGTACTTGACTCTGGGGCCACCGATCATATCACGAGTAATAGATCTCTATTTTCTTCACTATCTACTTCTGTGTTACCATGACAAATGGTTCTCAAACTCAGTCCCAAGGTGTTGGTATTGTTCATCCTTCCCCATCTCTTCCCATTCATAATGTTTTTTATGTTCCCGGAGCTCCCTTTAATTTGTTATCAATAAGTCAGCTTACTCGGTCTCGATCGTCATCTCGCTTACTAAATCTTCTTTCATTACAGGACCCGAGTACGGAGGATGATTAACCGGATGTAGTCTCACGGCCTATATCGACTTCAACAAAACTCTCTCATAGCGAGGCAACGACATCTCCACTATTCATATTCATGCCAATGACATCTTGTTCGATAAGTTAAAACAGCTACATCCTAGTCTCATTTAGTCTTTCATTGTGAGTCGTGGCCGCTAAGCGCAGCATGTTCGTAGTTCTTCTCCTCGCATTATAAGTCGCCACGCCTCCTTTCGCTTTTCATTCCCAATGTGTAGGTCCGAGTCGTGTTCTTCTTCAGGGTCAAGATATTTTATTACTTTTATAAACGCTTTTCCCCGATTGATTATATCCGATGAAGGATCATTCGATCGCTTTCTATTTTAATCTTTTTAATGAAGTAAAAACACAATTTATCCTCTTCGATCCTCGCAGAGTGATAATGCATGCGTATCTATCTATCTACCCGCTTGACCTTCTCGCATCTCACGGCATATTACATCTGACGACGCCTCATTCTCATACCCCCAACAGTAATGGAGTCATAACGCAAGAATCGCCATCTTCGAGACAACTCGGACTCTTCTCCTTCACTCTCATGCTCCTCTTCGCTGGGGTACGCATTTCATCGTGATGTTATCTCATTAATCGTGATGCCTTCCTCCACTTTACAGGTCAAATACCACATCACGTACTTTATCCGGCCCCTTCATTCTTTACCACCTAGTGGTCTGGTTCTACATGTTTTACCTACGCTCTTGATCCCGACATCGATAAACTCTCTCTCCGTATATAAATGTGTTTTCCTTGGGTACCCACGGTCTCGTAAAGGGTATAAGTGTTATTCCCTACACTCCGTCAAGATTTCATCTCTCACGATGTCACGCTCTTTGATTCAGCCTTTCTTCGGGTCTTCGAGTCGTCGCCCAAGGTTCATTCTTCTACGCCAGATTACTGATCCTCCGGAGGATTCTCTATCACCCCCCCTTCACCTCCTTTCAGTTTATCGCCGCCCGCCTCTATTTCATTGCCGCCTAACACCGACTCGCGCATGGGATCATCTCCGAGTCGATCCACCGCTTCCTTCCTCCGTCCACTTCGACTACGATATTCTATCGACTTGAAAGTATACGCCCACTCGTAATCCTTCTCCTTATTATGCTTCTTCGAGTTACCATCGCCTTTCTTCTTTCTATTATTCTTCGCTTTTCTCCTCGTCCCTGCTTCTCTTCAAGATCGCAGAGATGCATTCGCCATCCAGATGGAAACAAAGCTATGCTAGACGAAATGGGTGCCTTACGGAGCTGTGGTACTTGAGACCTCGTTCCTCTACCACCAGGAAAGTCAGTTGTTGGTTGTCAATGGCTATATATGGTGAAGGTTGGTCTAGCTAGAATGGTTGATCGGTTTAAGGCTCGTCTCATTGCTAAAGACTATACTCAGGTCTTCGGATTAGATTATGGGGACACGTTTTCTCCTGTTGCCAAGATGTCCTCTATACGCTTATTCATGTCTATTGCTGCGATTCAACACTGACCTCTATATCAGTTGGACATCAAGAATGCGTTCTTACATGGTGATCTACTCGAAGAAGTCTACATGGAGCAACCTCTGTGTTTTGTTGCTCAGGAAGAGTCTTCTGGTCTTGTGTGCCGCTTACGAAAATCTTTATATGGTCTCAAGTAGTCACTCATAGCATGGTTCGGTAGATTCAGTATTGTAATTCAACAGTTCGGCATGACTCAGAGCGAGGCTGACAATTCTATCTTTTATCGCCACTCATCTACTGGTTGCATCTACCTAGTGGTTTATGTTGATGATATTGTCATCACAGGTAGTGATCATCTCGGAATCTCACAGGTGAAACATCTTTTCAAATATTTTCAGACAAAGGATCTCGGCAGACTTAAATATTTCTTGGGGATAGAAGTAACACAGTCTAGAAATGAGATCATTATATCCCAAAGGAAGTATGCAATGGATATTCTAGAAGAAACAAAAATGTTAAACTCAAAGACAGTTGACAACTCTATGAATCATAATGTCAAGCTCCTGCCAAATCAGGGGGAGTCTCTACCAGATCCTGAACGATATAGACGATTAGTAGGGAGACTAAGTTACCTTATTGTTACTCGTCCAGATATCTCATTTGCAGTAAGTGTAGTAAGTCAGTTTCTCAACTCTCCATATAAAGAACATTGGGATGTTGTGATTCGCATTGTTCGATATATCAGAAACGCTCCAGGGAAGAGTCTTTTGTATGGAGACAAAGAACATACTCGAGTCATAGGATATTCTGATGCAGACTGGGTTGGATCTCCCAGTGATAGGAGATCCACTTTTGGTTTTTTATATTTGTCGGAGGTAACCTTGTTTCTTGGAAAAGCAAAAAGCAGAATGTTGTGGTAAGATCCAGTGTAGAGGCAGAATATCGAGTTATGGCCATAGCCAGTTAAGAGCTTATATGACTCAAACAGTTGCTTCAGGAGCTAAGATTTGGAGATGTTACACAAATGTCATTTATATGTGATAACCAAACTGCCATGTATATCGTCTCAAATCCAGTTTTTCATGAGAGGACAAAGCATATTGAAGTCGACTGTCACTTTGTCAGAGAGAGTCATATCTGGAGAAATATTTCCTAGTTTTATTAACTCACATGATCAACTAGCAGATATATTTACTAAGTCACTGAGAGGTCCCCGAATTGACTACATATGTAACAAGCTAGGTGCATATAATTTATATTCTTCAGCTTGAGAGGGAGTGTTAGAATATTATATATATGGTTAGGGATAATTATTTCCTAGGATAAAGTTTGAATTATTCCTAAAATAGGGTTTGATTTATTCCTTTGACTATGCCCTAATTTTTGTATATAAATAGGGCTTCCTCTATGTAATAAGGTAATTTTTTTTTTATGAAATAACAGGCACCAAAGGTGAAGGAGAAGGCCAAGGAAGTTGGTGCCCTAATTCGGAAAAGTATGGAGCACATAGTATGCTTCAAGTGCTAACAAAGGGGTTATTATAAAAGTCAATATCCTAGGGAGAGGAACTCTAGCAAGGACAAAGGGGGAGCTTTACATGTATGGGGAGCTAAGACAAATCCCAAGATATCATTTAATAATGCTCTTTCTTTATGTAAGGATAAAAAACATGCTAGGAATAATTTTAATGCACTTGCTATTGTTTATGATAAAAAACATGCTAGTAGTAAGCCCAAGGATCATTTTAGAAATGAATATTTTTGTTTAGGTGTAAAATCTTATAATATTAGGCCTAAGGATAATTCTAGGTCAATCCCACCTAAGGATAATAAGAACCTAGGCATTAATCCTAAGAAGGGTAGACATATGCCTAGAAAGAAAGAGAATATTTCTAAAAAAAATGAAAATTCAAAATTTGAAAAATTAGAATTAGATAACCAGATCTTGTCCAAGGTAGGCATATCCACTACCACAATGTTCTATTTAATTATGGAACTACTCCTAAGTCTAAGAAAGTCGAGGTTACTAGGGAAGTCATCTCTAAGGCTAATTTTGACAAGTGTTTAGTGGCTAAGGTTTCAAAGAAACCTAGGAAAGTCACTAGCAAGGTTACAAGGGGAGTTACCCCTAGAGTTAACCTTGAGAAGACCCAAATGACCAAGGCTTCAAAGCCTAAGAGGGTCATTAGGAGGGTAGCTAGGGAAGTTATCCCTAGTGAGTACTTACAAAACCCAAGGAGCTCCAATAGCTAGGAGCGTGATTCCATCACGCTAGATGGGTTTAGGATGTGTCAACTTTAAATGAATGGGTAGTTAACCTAACTACAGTTAAGTTGACACTTTAAGCAATTTTCAAAGTAATGGGATACCTTAGAAATAAGATGAGAATTTTGTATCCTAAAAGATTTTAGGATGTGCCAATAAAATTTAAGAAGTTTGAAAAGTCAATCAAAATTGGCACAAGATATGTTAGAGTCAATAGTGTGTCATTTTGGATTTTTGACACTCCTGAGGGAAGACATTATGGCAAAAGTGATATAATTATAGTAAATGACAATTAGATTTAAAAACTCACGTACTCTATACCTTTGTATTTTTATTTTCCACTCTTTGTTTATCATCTTCCATGTCATAATATCATGCTTAATACGATCATTTTATAATGTCATGATAATACTTAGGTTAATTATGTCATGCTTAATACTTAGGTTTATGTTTTATCATTCTATGAAATCATGCATCATTGATAAATATGTTTAATTTATGCAAATCATTTATGCTATGATCATATTCATGCATTTAGGTCAAATTAATTTTAAGATTAAGGACAATGACATTGATTTAAAGTCTCAAAATAAGGGAATCAAATCGGATATACCTAGATATATATATGCACTCTTAGATTTAGGGAAGAACAAAACTATAAGATTGACATGTGTGTGTATTGATACATCTTAGATACATGTGAAATGTTAAGAAAATGAGCTAAGTTCAAGGTGCATAGATGTTGATATCTAGATGAACTCAAACTTAAAATATAACATGGAGGAATCATGAGGAAAGCTAATGTACAAGTCATGTACATCTAGTCCATAGACTATGGTTCAAAATAAGGTTTGAAAAATATTTTAAAATCATTTTAAAAAACCTTGGTGAAGTCTATCTTTTGATAGCAACCACCATTTAACAAGTTGACACAAAGTTAGACAAAAACATTGAAGTTTCAATGGTTTTGAACTTTGTATAAATACTTCAATTTAATGGGTATTTTATTAGAAAATTATTTTTCACTCATTATATTTCATGTAAGTAATGTACGTATGAATTTTCAAGATTTTTCAAAATATGTATAATTACTTATGATTTTTCGAAATTCGATTTTTAAACCTGATTTCTGCATTATGTAGAAACTAGTCGACTGCTAGGTTAGCTAGTCAACTAGTGGCGATTCAGTCGACTGCCATGTCCGATATTGGCTGAACAAGGTTTGTTTAGCTAATTATCAGCACCCTTAAGTACCCTAATGTCTCCTGACCCTAGGATATGCTTTGAAAAGCATTGGAAGGATGAAATAATCATTGAAAATGATTAGGAGAGTTATTTAGGGTGGAGTATTAAATTTTAAGGGAGGTTAAAGTTCAAGTTTGAACATTTACCCTTAATTTTAATTGTGAAGATTTTCTATAGGATAGGAATTCTCTAAGGACTTTGTTGGTGCAATGGTCAAGGGAGAGTAGCCTTTAGGAGGAGTTTTGTCTATCTTGATGGATAACCTTGAATTATAAAGGGGGAGAAGTGAGGGTTAGGTAAACCTTCATTGTGGATTGTCTCTCATTTAGTGATATGAGTCTTATCATTATGAAGAGTGAAGACATCCAAGATGATTTTGGACCAAGGGGGAAAATGTAGGATCTGGAGATGAGACATTGAAAACCTTGGTAAACTTTTTGATGTATGCCAAAGAGAGAGAAGTGATGTTTAAGTTAGGTAAACCTTTACTATGCTTTGACATTGGAAGAGTTGGGTTATTGTTAGCTTAACTTAAACACATTGTCAAACATAAAAAAAGGGGAGATTGTTGGTACAATCGATCCAGGTCACGATTGACCAAACTCGAGTGAGACTCAAGTAGTGTTTTGATGTTTGCTAATACAGTTGACTATATGGGTTAACCATATGACAAGTGGATGTTTGGGACATCCAAGGTCATATAGGGGAGTATGTTTAAGGAGGAGATTGTTTGAGCAATTAAACCTCAGGTCAAGGTTGACCAGACTCGAGAAAGACTCGAGGGGAAGTCTAAGTTTGGATAATTGACATGGAAAGTCCAAGCATGGTCTTGGCATGGAAGTCTAAGTTTGGATACTTGGCATGGAAAGTCCAAGCATAGTCTTGACATGGAAGTCTAAGTTTGGATACTTTGCATGGAAAGTCCAAGCATGGTCTTGACATGGAAGTTCAAGTTTGGATACTTGGCATGGAAGTTCAAGTTTGGATACTGGCATGGAAAGTCCAAGAATGGTCTTGGCCACGTAAGTCCAAGTGTGTAGTCTTGGCAGTGAAAGTCCAAGCATTGAGGATTGACAATGGGAAAGTCTAAGGGTGAGGTTTTGGCAGCGTAAAATCCAAGCATGTAGTCTTGGCATCATAAGTCCAAATGAACCTTATAAAGGTACTCGAAGGCATAACATAGTCGATGGAAGTACCTGAAGGCCAGTGTGAAGGGTGAACGAGTCGTGGAGGACTCGGACGAACTCTGATGGAGGAGTGAGGTTGTTGGAGGTGGCTAGAAGGCTTAGGTCTTGGCCAAGGGTGGTTGATAAAGTATGAGGAGATCATACTTGAGTTAAACCTCATGGTTGAGGTTTATCAGTCGACTGAGACTTTGAATCAGTCAACTGGTCGAGTGTTCAACACTCGAGAGCCTAGTTTAACTCGAGTAGTCGATTGGGATTATGATCAGTCGATTGGTCGAGGAATCGACTGAGGCTTGACTGCTCGACTGGGCTCTGGTAGTCGACTGCTAATTGTGAGCAGTCAACTGGCCTATATCAGTCAACTGCTAGGGTTTAGCAGTTGACTAGAATTAAGTGATTAGGGCACAGAATATTGGATAGTCAACTGTTGACTTATAGCAGTCGATTGGTACATACGGCAATCGACTAGTCTACTTAATCTGACATGGATTAAACCATTGTGAGACAACGGTACAGTGTCCAGTAGACTGCTAGGTAAGAGCAGTAGTCGATTGGAAGGCGGAAATCAGTCCGAGTTGCAGCTTTATAAAGAGCTCGAGAGGGAGAAGTTGGAAGCCGATTTTTGGTGATTTGGGAGGGCATTTGCTGTTGCATTCCAGACCTTCCAAGGTCGTCCAAAGCAACCAAAGTGCAAACAATCAAAAGCTCATTTGTAAAGTGTTTTTACTTGTATTTCGATTTGCTTAGTGTATTGATTGTATTTCTTATTGTTGTAAGAACTTGTACGAGGTTTCTCCACCTCCGGTGTCATACCGAGAAAGAAAGGTTCATAGTGAGGGTAGATCATTATAGCATCGCCGTGGAGTAGAGAACTCTAGTTCCGAACCACGTAAAATATCGTATTATGATTGTGTGCTTGCTTTTATTCTTGTTGTGCATTTCTATTGTTGTATATATTTCGCTGCGCATTAATAAGTCTTGTAGACGAGTATGTAATCGATTGAATCAAAGCGAGAAATCGGCGAGACACTATTCACCCCCCTCTAGCACATACAAATCGGTCTCAACACATCTTGATGTAGTTGTTCAAGTTCTATGATATTTAAAGGAAATATCTGATATTTTTCTTTCAAGCAAAAATGATCTTAATTTGATTGATTATTGTAATGCTGATTGGAGAAGCTGCTCTACTACAAGAAAATCAGTTACTGGATATTGTATTTTCCTTGGCTCCTCTCTTAATTCTTGGAAGACAAAGAAACAAGCAATTGTTTCCCATTCCTCGGCTATGAGTTAACTTGGTTAAGATACCTCTTATAGGACTTCAAATCAATAATCTAGGCCCCGCCATATTACACTGTGATAACAAAGCGGCACTACATATTGCAATGAATCCTGTGTTTCATTAGCGAACAAAATATATTGAAATGGACTGCCATGTGGTCGGGAAAGAATTTAATTGAGCCAAATTTCTATTATTTTTATGTTATCACACACTCAAATTGTGGATATCTTTACTAAATCACTTAGAAAATAGCTCTTTCAATCTCATTTGCGCAAGTATTTCAAATATCTATGCTCCAATTTGAGGGGGAGTATTTAAAAATGTCAAGTGTTATTTTGGGAAGATAGTGATTCACTGTTGAAATATGTTGGCATATTTTGGGAAGATATTGATTTAATTTGATTAGCATGTAATTAGCTCATTACTTTCCTTATTTCTTGATGTAAAGTTAGATAATAGGTGTCAAATATGTATTTCTTTTTTTTCTAGCCCTTCCTTGTATATATATAAGAGGTCTTGCATATAACATTGAATGAAGAACATTTCCCAGAATTCTTTTATCTCTTTGTTTCATTACATCTTGTTTTTTTACAAAGCTGGTTTATGGGTGTGAGTTATAGTTCCAATTTTGCAAGCGATTTTAGGTTGACCCTGTTGGGAGCGGACTGGATAGAGATGCCTGTTTTAGCTTTTTTTAGAGGATATTGTATCTGTGAAGCAAATTCAATTGCTTCAATTATTTCTGATCAAAGTTCATTTTTGTCAAGTTGGATTTTGGAAATCATTTATTACATGCATAGCCAGCATTAAAAATTATCTAAATCTGTGAAAATGAATTTTAACCTTATTTTTCATTAGTGTAGGTTGTAAAAATCATGGTGGCGATGATATATTTTTTAATATAGATCAACGAGGAGTTAAATGGAGTTGTTTATTTATCTCCCTTTTGCCTCCGGGGCTACAGTGCAACAGCAAGGCGTCTATATAGTTTTTCAGGCATCGTAGGTTTGATCCCTAACTGTAGTGCACTTGTAGGGATTTTCCTCCAAGTGGGGTGACAAACTCTAGAATGCTGGACTGTTTGGTTGCTCGTTGCAAGCATTTTCCAATTTATCTTGATAGTCGGTGAAAAACTTAAGTAGGGTCGGGCCGGTCGCCTTCAGGATTAGTCAGGGTGAAGGTCTGAATATCTAGTGTCAACTAACAAATAAATGAAGAGTTCAATGGAGGCATAAGATTCATATAATTAATCATGCGGGGACATATACAATTTGATGTTGATGATGATTTATTAAGTCGGGAAATGGAAGGGAATGGATGGACCTTTGTTGCGGCAACACATGGTGCTGAGCCAAGATTATGTCACTGAGTTAACACGGTGGATTACATCATTGTGAATATGTGGTGTGAACAATACTAGAGCACAGTTTTTCTTTTAAAAAGAAAAAGCAATACTAGAACATAGTAGCAATTTTTATAGATCATTATGGGAATACCTTATAGGGCGGCTGCTTGGATCTTTTCTTGATTGTTGAATTTTATGCAAATTGCTATTTACCCTTATGTAGATTTGCTATTCAATATTCTATTTGCAGATATTCTAGCACTATGCACCAGACTGAGACCGGCTGTGTTAGTGGACTATGGTGGAATTATGCCTAAGCTTCAAGAGAATTTATCCTCACTCTTACTCCTTGCCAAGAAGGTAGCTTCATGTGCTTATACAAGTGATAATACATAACTTTTGTATTCTAAGATATGATTTGTAGGTCAGGCAATGAGAATTAACTTACTCTATGTATTGAGTTGGTTGTAAGATGGCACATTATTTGAATTTGAAAATGTCTCTTTAAATAATTTTGTCTAACAATTCATTGTTTCTTTTAATCTACTCACCCTTTTGATTTTCCTAATTAATTATAATGCAGGAATCAAACACGTTACAACATTTGAGAGTAATGATCTTAGACGACATGGTTTACATTGTTAATGTTGAAGAACTTGCTGAGTATGTATTCTTAAGTCTCAGTTCAGCACAGAGGCTAATTCTTCTAGATCTCGAGCAATGTCCTCTGAAGGTGTTATTTGTTCTCTGTCTTTTTTTAAAAAAATTGTTTCTTTTACTTTTGTCACTTTCATATAATTGCCATTTTTGTCTGCTGCAGATTCTGCCACCTACAGAAGACAATGATATTGCATCAGAGCTCTTCTCTATTCAGAAGCTATTTTCAACAGTCTTTCCTGTTGGAGTTGACAAAGAATCATGTATCGAGGAGAAGCGTTCTGCTATACAAATTGCTGATCCTATTGATCTTAGCAGCTTTCTACATGATGCTAAAATCACTCTACCCTCTTTAAATGGGTAAGATATCTTGTAGCTAATCATGTAATTTATCAGCACTTGTTTATCTGTGGCATACCGGTAAATCCAAGCTAGTCATTACCCACAAATAAACTATTTATGTGAAAAGAGACTTCCATCTCTTGTCCTTTCCACATGTTACCCTTGACTCACGAATTTGTTTGTTGCTCTAACTGTTGCAGGTGGCTTCTTGGTTATCCTATCACATATTTATTCAGCAAGGAATATGCCGAAAAAGCTGTTCAGCATCTTTCCACCAAGTCTCTTCGAATATTCAAAATTATCATTAGCAGGTTGAAATGTTACTCTTGCAACGTCTGATTGCTTCTGGTGAGGCTGCCTACGTGGTAGTTTGCTTAACTCTCCGATGTCTTGTTTACAGGCAACAAGCATCGGGTTCTCAACTCTATGAAGCTGAACTGATGAGGTCTCTTTTAGAACTCGTAGTAAAGCTTGGTCTATATTTGCATAAAGCTGCTTGAACATGCTATTCTTGTTTTTCCGAACCACTTAGAGACAGTATCTCCAGAAGATTTATTACCTATTCAATTGTTTCCATGATTTGCTGACAATGGTCGCATGTTGTCGTATCAGTTTCACAGTGCCCTGTGATATGAGCCAGAGGCTAGATAAAGAGCCATGGATTGCCGCATTTCGCAGTCGGATATCAGAGAGACTCAAAAGGTTCAAGCAGATTTGGGCATCCATGCGATTGGAGATGGAGGTCAGCAGTGATCAATTGGTAGTTTTATAAATTGATCACAAACACCATGCTGAAGAAGGAAGAATCTGTTTTTTGCATTGCTTGTGAGAGTCTGTTACACGGGAAAGGGAGTTGCAGATGGCCATAATTACTTCACATCACGTTGTTTCCAGTGGAACTATGCACAATCAAAATAATCAAACCTGCGACTCATCTTCTTCTCGAGCATGAGGCCATTCTTGATTCTGGAAAAGCAAAGTGCAAGTCTCTAAACTTTCTGCTACTTCTTAAATGTCACAATGTTGGCTTAATATTCAGAATTGCAGTTACGAAAACTTATTTTATGCTCTTTACTTTGATGGAAATGAGAATACCGTAAAGAGTTGTAGAGAGAGGAAATGAAATTCCTCATTTTCTTTCGTGGTTTGTCTATCGCCAAGAATGGATCACTAAGTGCTAAAATTGCATTTCATTCATTTATTTAACACAAATGTACTACATTGGTAGATTGATTTTAGGTGTTTTTTTTCTCCGTAGAATAATAGTTTTTTTGAGTAAAAATAAAAAGGGTATATTTTATTATCATTTTTGTCAAATCATACCCTTTTTTTAAAAAATATTAAAATAGTGTCTTTATCATATTTTTCATATAAAGAATTATCTTATTGTAGTATGTTATAGCTGTTATGGTTTGCTATTATATATAATAAAATTGTTTCTAATTTAATTAAAATTATTATATATAAAGTGAGAATTATTTAAACTTGATCAAAATAGTTTCAATTTGATTAAAATCATTTTAATATTATCATAGTAACTATGGTTAGCTGTGCTCTATGTGTAGTAATTTTAGTTAAGTTGAAATAAAAAAATATATTAAGTCGATCTATTTTTAATACTTTATATTAGTTATGAATGTAGCATTGTTTCGAAATGAGAAATACCATGGGGCATGTTTTGACATTTTTTGAAAAAGAGATGTTCTTTTGATGAAAATTGATAGGGTCGGAATTTTCAGTTAGGACGCTTAGTATATTTTCTGAGTGATCAAAGTAATTTTCGACCAGTTAGTATGTTTCCCAAGCCATGAATATGATTTCGGATCAGTTAGCATGTTTTCTGAGTGATCAGTGTAATTCCCGACTAGCTAGTATGTTTCCCGAAGCCATGAATATGATTCCGGATCAGTTAGTATATTTTCTGAGTGATCAGTGTAATTCTCGACCAGTTAGTAGGTTTCCCGAGCTATGAATATGATTACGGATTAGTTAGCATATTTTCTGAGTGTAGAGTAATTCTCGAGTGATATATACAATTCCTAAGCCGTGTATGCAATTCTCGAGCGATATATACAATTCTCGAGCTCAGTAGGGATGAGCAAAGTAGTTTCAGAATAGTGAAGTCAGAGAAGTATGAGCATTTCTCGATTGACACATATAATTCCCAAGCCGTGTATGCAATTTCTGGGCTTAGTAAGGGTAAGCAAAGTAGTTGGTTCAGAGCGGTGAAGTCAGAACAGTATATGCGTTTTCAGAGCAGTATGAGCATTTCCTGATTGATACATATAATTCCCGAGCCGTGTATGCAATTCCTGAGTGACATATACAATTCCCGAGATCAGTTGGGGTGAGCAAAGTAGTTGGTTCGGAGTGGTGAAGTTAGAGAAGTGTATGTGTTTCCAAAGTAGTATGAGCATTTCCCGATTGATATATATAATTCCTGAGTCATGTATGTAATTCCCGAGCAATATATATATATGCTCAGTATAGGTAAGCAAAGTAGTTGGTTTAGAACGGTGAAGTCAGAACAGTGTATGTTGTTGGTGCAATCAGCCCAGGTAGATGATAGTATTTTGAAGATAGACAAAACTTATGACATGGGATTGTCATGGGAAAGTCCAACATGGTGTTGGCATGGGAAAGTCCAAAGCATTGCGAAGCCGTGCGCTTGGTGCTTGGCATGGGAAATGCATTGCGAAGCCGTGCGCTTGGTGCTTGGCATGGGAAATGCATTGCGAAGCCGTGCGCTTGGTGCATGTGGGAAGTCTTGAGGACTTGGTAACTTCACTAGGCTCGGGGTCCTTGAGTCGGTGAAGGATGACATTACGAAGTCGTGCGCTTGGTGCATCCGAGGGACCGCCGGACAGGGAGCGAATGGAGTGAGCCCAAAGGGAAGCATACTTCGAGGGCAAGAAACGCGAAGGATGGCGCTATGGTCGCAGCGCGGCGATCCGAGGGACGAGGCCGAGGGAAGAGAGCTTCGGTGGGGAACTCCACGAGGGATAAGGTGACTTGGCCAAGTGGCTAAGATCGAGGTCCCGAGGCTCAAACTTGATGTTCGAGGGTTTACCGACGGCTACGGATGCTTAAACAACTTGGTGTTTCGAGGTTTTGTTCGACATCGGGCCGACCGACATAGGTGCCGCTCGATCGATCCAAGTCGACTAGGGTTCGACCGGGTGTAAGGCTAGGGTTTTGTGCCGGCGTATACCGATCGCTCATGGATCGGGCAAAAGGGATGACAATGATCGATGGGAGTGTCGCGAGCAGTAACGCCCGTAGCCGATCGGGCGTGGATTACTAGGTCACCACGATCGATGGGCATCATCACGATCGTAGGTGATCCGTTGGAACTTGTCTGACGTGGATCTAGCCGTTGTGAGACAACGACTACAGGGGCAGTCGACTGGGGCCTTTTGGCAGTTGACTGCTAGGCGCAAAAACAGCTCGATGCAGGTTATAAAAGGAGCTCGAGATGGATGTTTTTGCAATGGTTTTTGTGGAGCTA
This sequence comes from Wurfbainia villosa, assembly GCA_025175895.1. Lineage (NCBI taxonomy): Eukaryota > Viridiplantae > Streptophyta > Magnoliopsida > Zingiberales > Zingiberaceae > Wurfbainia > Wurfbainia villosa. Next base: position 8,940,841 of record CM046005.1, read on the forward strand.
TTGGAGGGGAATTGTTGCTGCATTCCAGTCCTTCAAGAGCCAATCAAAGCAAGCAACAAACAAGTGATCAAAAGAAATCGGTGAAAAGTGTTTCTTTTGTATTGTATTTGTATTCTTGTTTGTATTTGTATATTACTGTTGTAATTGCTTGTGAGAGGTTTCTCCACCTCCGACGTGTAGTCGAGAAGGAGTTTAGTTAGTGTCGTGCGCATAACTAGAGCTCGGTGAGCTCGCCCGTGGAGTAGGAATCATTTGGTTCCGAACCACGTATATCTTGTGTTGTGTGATTGTGTATTGTTATTAGTTTCATTATTATTGTTATTCCGCTGCGCCAACAACAATCGTAGACAAGCAACGCAACGAGAACGAGCGAATTCCGCCACCAAACGATTGAGGGCTATTCACCCCCCTCTAGCCCGCCGTTTCGATCCCCAACAAGTGGTATTAGAGCCGAGGTCGCTCTTCAAGGACTAACCGCCGCGAGAGCACTACAAAATGGCCGGCTTCATCCATCCACCGAAATTCGATGGAGATTTTGCTTGGTGGAGGAAACGGATGGAGGTATATCTCGAAACCAATTTTGATTATATGATTATTGTAGAAAATGGTTTTGAGATGCCTAGGGACAAATACAACAAGCAAATTGAAAAGTCAAGGTGGACCCAAGACCAAATTAAGGACTTCAAGACAAATCTCGAGGTAATAAAATTATTTAGTGATTTGTTACCTAACAAAATTTGGTCTAGTTTGGGTGACTATAGGGATGCAAAGGAATTATGGGAGAAGATAATGAAATTTCAAGAAAACTCCCAACCGGCACATGTAGAGGATAATGCCGAAGAAGAAGCACCATCTACTTTTGATGATGTTGATGATTTGGTGGAGACCTCCACCTCTAGCATTGAGGGGGAGGAAAGGATTTCAATTCCGGAGCAAGATCAAAATGAAGCTTCTACCTCCGGAAGAAGTGAAGAGGCCTCCACCAACTCCCTAGGTAACTTAAGTGTTGTTATTTTAAATAAAAATCACATAATATGCTTTGAGTGTAGGGAGAAAGGGCACTACAAGAGTAAATGCCCTAAATTGGCTAAGGAAAAGGCATCAACACCAAAAGTCAACCCAAAGTCAAAGGATGCCGGTGTTCCCAAAATCAAGAGCAAAGAGCACATTGTGTGCTTTAAATGCAACCAACGGGGACATTACCGAAGTCAATGCCCTAGGGGGAGGAAGAAAGGGCAAGAAGGTGTGACTCATGTAGGGGGAGCTTCTAAAGCTAACCCTAAGGTACAGTTAAATAATGCACCTTCAATTTCTAGAATTAAAAAGCATGCTAAGAATTATTTTAGTTCTCTTGCCATTATTAATGAAAAACATGCTAGGAGAAACAATAAGGTTTATTGCTTAGGTGCTAAGCATGTTAGTTTCTCTAAGGATAAACCTAGGACTCATAATTCTAGAAATATTTTGCCTAGAGAATCAATTAGGAGAGTAAAAAAAAAATTGGGTATTAATCCCAAAAAGTCTAGACACATGCCGAAAAGGAAAAGGTCTTTCCAAAAACCTAATGAAAATTCAAAAATGGAAAAATTAGAGCTAGAGAACCAAGCCTTGAGGTCAAGGCTAGAAAAATTGGAGAAGACCCTAGCAATAATATCAAATTCGGTTAAGGGGTCTAATGTACAAAAGTCAAGACCTAGAAAACAAGAAATGTCTAAGGGCAAGAAGGGTTTGGGTCACAAACCTATGTTCTACCATAATGTTCCATTTAATTATGGAACCACATCTAGGTATAGGAAAACCAAGGCTAATAGGGAAGTCATCCCTAAGTCTAGCCATGATATGTGTTTAGTGGCTAACACCTCAAAGAAATCAAATGTAGCCACTAAGAAGGTCAATGGAGGAGTCACCTCTAGAGTTGACCCAAGTAAGACCCATTTGACTAAGGCTTCAAAGCCAAAAAGGGTCATTAGAAAGGTATCTAGGGAAGTTATCCCTAGGGAATACCTTGTTAACCCAAGGAGCTCCAATAGGTATTAGGTTCCTAAAAGCGTGATTGATTCACGCTAGATGGGTTAGGGTGTGTCAACCCTAAATGGATGGGTAGTTAACCTAACCATAGTAGAGTTGACACATTAGGATGTGTCAATGTGTTTGAGAAGTTTAGAATGATTTAAATTGGCACAATTAGGTCATAGAGGTCGTGGTGTGCTATTTTGGATTTTTGGCACACTAGGGAAATGAATGGTTTAAGGCAAAGTGAATTTAATCCCTAGAAATGGCAAATTAATTTTAACACTTAGGTATTTTATACTTTAGTATATTTTTTTTGCTATGCTTTATTTGCTTTGCCATGTCATGACATCATTTTCATTTTTATCTCTAAAAATGTCATGATCATGTTTAGACTTATCCTTATATGTCATGTATGCTAAAACATCATTCACATGCCATGACATCATGATTTTGACATATGCTCTTATTTATATTATATCTATGCCATAATCATATCATGCATATAAATAAAATGAAATTAAGGACTATGACATAATTTGAAGGGAATCAAATTATGTTGCCTTAGAAATATGCATGAGAACATAATAAACAAAAAACCCACATCTCACTAAGATTTTTGACTTGTATGTGTTTTACACATTTAGATATTGGTGAGATGTTTAAGGAAAAGAAATTAAAGGTTTTGAAAACTTTTTGAAAACATTTTGAAAAACCTTGGTGAAGCCTATCTTTTGATATCACCATTGAATAGGATGATACAAAAAGGGCTCTTTATTGAAGCTTTTCTTAAATTTTGGACTTTGTATCAATCTCCTAATTTAATGGGTAAAATAATTTTCCAATATTTTTCACCCATAGTGTTTATGATAAGTAATATACATACCAAATTTCAAGAAATTTAAACTTATGTATATTTACTTATGGATTTCGGAAATCCATTTGAATGTCAAAATCAATGAAAGATCACGACCGCCATGGATCGGCAATGATCGATGGGGTGGCAATTGATTGATTTCTGATTTCAGTCGAATGCCCAAGCTGATTTCGGATAAATCTTGTTGGTTAGGCCCATGTTCAGCTAGGTTAAGGTCCCCTAACCACTCCTAATCCTAGGATATGCTTGGGAGAGTATTAGAGAGGGTGGAAATCAATTGGACATGGATTAGGAGAAGGGTTTTAGGGAGAGTATCAACTTTAAGGTGGAAGAGAGTTCAGTGTTGAACTTTGTCTTAATTTTGATTTGGTTAATGTTCTTATTGGCTTAGGGATTCTCCAAGGACATTGTTGGTGTAATGGTCAAGGGGGAGCAAGCCTCTAGGGGGAGGTATCCATCATGGGAAGATGGATGTGTATTTCCTCATGGGAGGAAAATTGGGTTGCCTCTCTTAAGTGATATGGGATCACTAGAAAGATTGAGGGCATGCCAAGGGGAAGATTGTAAGATCTCATTGGGATATGAGACATTGAAACCCTTGAGGACCTTTTTGATGTAATGTCAAAAAGGGCGAGGAGTTACCAAGTTACCAATTAGGGTTTGTTGGAATTCTCATTGGGATATGAGAATTGTCAATATGGGAGGATTGGTAGACTTGAGATGGCAGTTTTGTCAACCATCAAAAAGGGGGAGATTGTTAGTGCAATCGGCCCAGATAGATGATAGTATTTTGATGATAGACAAAACTTATGACATGAGATTGTCATGGGAAAGTCCAACATGGTGTTGGCATGGGAAAGTCCAAAGCATTGCGAAGCCGTGCGCTTGGTGCTTGGCATGAGAAATGCATTGCGAAGCCGTGCGCTTGGTGCATGTGGGAAGTCTTGAGGACTTGGTAAGTTTACTAGGCTCGGGGTCCTTGAGTCGGTGAAGGATGACATTATGAAGCCGTGCGCTTGGTGCATCCGAGGGACCGCCGGACGGGGAGCGAATGGAGTGAGCCTAAAGGGAAGCATACTTCGAGGGCAAGAAACGCGAAGGATGGCGCTATGGCCGCGGCGCTTGGCGATCCGAGGGACGTAGGCCGAGGGAAGAGAGCTTCGTGGGGAACCCATGAGGGATAAGGTGGACTTGGCCAAGTGGCTAAGATCGAGGTCTGAGGCTCAAACTTGATGTTCGAGGGTTTACCCGACGGTCGGATGCTCAAACAACTTGGTGTTCTGAGGTTTTACTAATCGATCGGCCCGGCATAAGTCTGGTTCGGCCCAGTCCGTCGACTAGGGTTCACGGTGTAAGGCTAGGAGTTTTGTGCTTGAAGCGGTCATTTACCATGGTGTGATCGGCCCGATCGGCTGATAATCGGCTTCTGAAACGAATAGATAGCGATCGGTCGATGTGTCGCGAGCACGCGGAGCGCTCCGTGGCCGGCGATCGCTCAGATCCGGTCACTGATCGATCGATGGGCATCATTAGTCGACTGGTAGGTGATCCGTTGGAACTTGTCTGACGTGGATCTAGCCATTGTGAGACAACGACTACAGGGGCAGTCGACTGGGGCCTTTTGGCAGTCGACTGCTAGGTGCGAAAACAGCTTGATGCAGGTTATAAAAGGAGCTCGAGATGGAGGTTTTTGCAATGGTTTTTGTGGAGCTATTGGAGGGGAATTGCTGCTGCATTCCAGTCCTTCAAGAGCCAATCAAAGCAAGCAACAAACAAGTGATCAAAAGAAATCGGTGAAAAGTGTTTCTTTTGTATTGTATTTGTATTCTTGTTTGTATTTGTATATTACTATTGTAATTGCTTGTGAGAGGTTTCTCCACCTCCGACGTGTAGTCGAGAAGGAGTTTAGTTAGTGTCGTGCGCATAACTAGAGCTCGGTGAGCTCGCCCGTGGAGTAGGAACCATTTGGTTCCAAACCACGTATATCTTGTGTTGTGTGATTGTGTATTGTTGTTAGTTTCATTATTATTGTTATTCCGCTGCGCCAACAACAATTGTAGACAAGCAACGCAACGAGAACGAGTGAATTCCGCCACCAAATGATTGAGGGCTATTCACCCCCTCTAGCCGGCCTTTTCGATCCCCAACATATGTGTTTCTCAAGCGGTATGTATATTTTCTGAGCAGACAATGTGTTTCCTGGGTTGTTAGTGTATTTCCTGAGTGATGTATATATATTTCTTGAGCGCTTTCTGAATTAGGCGAAGAAGGGGATATGGGTATTTGTGGGTACAAGAGGTGATTGGGAATTTCTTGAATAAGGAATATTGTTGGCATGAGATGTTTTGTTTATTTATTTGTTTGTTTGATTAATGATTGGCAGAAAAAATAGAGAACACGTGGAGAACATAAACAGAGATATTTTGAAAGGAAGTAGGAAAAACAAATATATCTTGATAGGTTGGCAAAGGTATTAAAGTAAATCGACTTCAAATTAAGGTAGTATAAATCTCCTATAAAAGGGGCAGAGGTGAAAGGAGAAGGGAATGATTCTTTCTTCCCTATTCGGTACCTCAAAGGTCTCTTTTTTACTTCTTCTTTTACATTCTACTATTTCATTCTTCCACTTCTAACTTGAGCGTCAGAGGCGCTGCGTCGGGAAATCGATCCACCCTTAACATTCTCTTTTGAGTGGCAGATCTAGCTTCCAGCTCAAGGATCTAAAGTGATCAGAGAGAGTCCTTAGGAAGAGAGAGAAGGATCTAAGCAGATCGAAGAAGAAGACACCATAAAAAATAACAATAAAAGGGGCCACAAACTTGTGATTATGGCTTGGCCATGAGCTCCTAATTGTGATTTGCTTGTGATTGTGGCTTGACCATGAGCTCCTAATTGTGATTTATTTATTTGTGGTCTCCCAACTGTTGTAGTGTTGGTACAATCATGTCATGATCCCTACTAACCGTGGTTTTAATGATTTAGGCAAAAAGTTTAGCTTAGAATCATCTTGGATCTAATATGTGTATGGAATGATGTAGAATTTCCACACATGGAGACTTGACATGACCAATGAGTTGGCGGCTCAATTAACTTTTAAATTTTGATTATTCTTAAATACATTTTAGGTTATGCTTGGTTTCTTTAATACTTAATTATTCAAAATCTTTTTTTTCAAATAATATTATTTTCTTAAAGAAAAATTAAAAATTGATCTAGCCTACATCAAGTTTAGATTTCATAATCCTATAAACCTAAGTAAGCCTTCGCATCTCACAAACACCTAGGATTAACTATTTGTGTATTGAGCTACAAAGATGGGTGTGAGATATTAGGACTGCACCCCATGTTCCAAATGTAGATTCAGTGCATCGACATGAACCAAAACGAGATTTAAAAAACAAATCAATTACTTTGGTAACTAACTCTAATCCAAAGCTTGATCATAATTCTATATCACTTGAGCTATTAAAGAATTAAAAATTTACTTTAAGGATAATTTTTAGATGTTTATTTTTAATATATTTTATTATAGGAATTCATACTTGGACATCTCTTATCTCATTTGCACCATCTTAAAATTTGAAATTTTAAATGCTTAAATTTAAGAGAAGTTTTGTAAATTCAAAATTATTAAAGCTTGAATTAAGGGGAGCCTTAAATGTTTTCAAATATTTTAGCTTTATTTAAGAGGGAGTTTTAAATATTTTCAAGAACTCTAGCTTTTATTGAGTAGGAAGAAAATTTTGAACGTTTAGGTTCTTTCAAAATTTTGAGATTTTTAAAATTATTTTGAAACATTTAAGTACTTTTGAAAAACTTGAGGGGGAGTGTTGATAAAGTTAAATAATTTTCGAAAATAGAATATTGAGAAACCCTTGAATTAGGGGAAGAAAATTTTCTAGGCGAAAATCTAGTCCGATGCAGGTTATAAAAGGAGGTTGCGATGGAGGATTTCGAAAGTTGATTCTTGGGGAATTTGAAGGGAAGTGCTATTGCAATTCTAGGTCTTCAAAGGCATCCAAAGCAACCAAAAGATCAAACAATCAAAAGCTCGCATTTGTAAAGTGTTTTCGCTTCTTTGTTTCCGTTTGATTTTGTATCTTATTTTGATTGTTGTATTTGTGTTGTAAGCACTTGTAAGAGATTTCTCTTCCTCTGGAGTGTTTCTAAGATGGTGAAGAGGTTTAGTGAAGTAGACACTAAAGTCCGACTATGGAGTAGGAACCGTAGGTTTCGAATCACGTAAAAACTTTGTGTTGTGTGTGTGATTTTTGTTTTCATATTTGTTTCTATTTGTATGCTTGTATTTTCACTATGTACTAACTATTTGTAGATGAGCATACGAACCCGAACTAGAAATCGACAAAATGCTATTCACCCCCCTTTAGCGCATCAAATCGGTCCTAACAAAGTAACTGTGCTTGGCAAGGGAAGTCCAGGCAAGTCCAGGCAAGTCAAGGTGATAGTGCTTGGAAAGTGAAGTTCCGATAGATTAAGGTGACTATGCTTAGCAAAGAGAGGTTCCGACAGATCAAGAGTGATCGGGTGTTAGATGAGAAAAGACCTGATAGGGTGAGGTCAACCGGATACTAGGTGAAGTAAGAGTTGGTTTGAAATTTAGCTGAGACTGAGGTATCAATCGACTGGTAAGGTTTACTAGTCGACTAGTGTTATTGTTCATGTACCGTTGATTTTTGAACTCGATTGTGAATAGTAGCAATTGACCACTACTATTCACCAATCGACTGCTACATCAGTCGATTGTGACAGTAATAGTCGACTGTGAATAGTAGCAATCGACTACTACTATTTACCAGTCGACTGCTACAGTAGTCAACAACTACAGTACATAGTCAACTATGAACAGAGTTTTTAGCCTATGAATCGAACAAATTCCAACTCAATCGGCCAGTTCGACCGAAGCTCACCAATCAATTGGTGATTTATGGCAGTCGATTGTTACACTATAGCAGGTCAAAATCCGACGTGGATTTAACAGTTGAAGAACAATGGTCGATTGACTAGTCGACTGGTGGGCAGAAATCAACCCAATGAGAAGCCTATAAGAAGGGGGTTCGAGGTGATTTGAAGGTGTCGGTTCTTGAAGACTTTGAAGAGGATTGACTACTGCATTCCAGACCTTCCAAGGTATTTCAAAGCAACCAAGCTACAAGCAAGCATGATCACAATAGTGTAAAGTGTTTTGATTCTTATTTTTCATTTCACTTATATATTTTGTATTTGGTTGGATTCTTTGTACAAGCTCCAAGTTGTAAGAGGTTTTTCCACCTCCAAAAAGTTTTCGGGAAGGAGGAAGTAATAGTGGGACTATCAGTAGAATCTAGACCATGGAGTAGGAACCAAAGGTTCCGAACGGTGTAAAATCTGGTGTGTTATGTTGATGTTTTGTCTTGTTTTTTATTTATACATTGTTTCTTCTGCATTAATGTTTTGTAGACGAGCACATGAATGCGATCAACGATTGAATTCGAATCGCTATTCAACCCCTCTAGTGACGCGCGATCCTAATAGATTGCCCATGCCGACTAGTTGATTGGTGTTACTGTGGTTGGGCACAAAAGGTTGGTTAGTCGAACTGACCAATCGATTGATGACTTAGCAGTTGACTGATGATAAATGGTAGTCGATTGATAGACTAAAATCTAACTTGGATCATGCCGTTGGAGAGCAACAATTGATTAACTAGTTGACTGGGAGAAAGGTTAGTCGACTGATAGACGAAAATCAACCTGATGAGAAGCCTATAAGAAGGGGTTTCATGGAGATTTCAAGGCACAGATTCTTGGATAATTTGAAAGGGATTTGCTGCTACATTTCATACCTTCCAAGGCATTCCAAAGCAACCAAGCTACAATCAAACAAGATCGCAATTGTGTAAGACATTTTGATTCTTGTTCTTTCATTTTTCTTGTATATTTGTATTTTGTTTCTCTTATGTTAAAAGATCATATTGTAAGAGGTTTCTCTACCTACGGAAGGTTTCCAAGAAGAAGAAAGGATAATGGGACTTGTAGAGGAATCGGTGACCGCATTAGAGGGGGTGAATAGCGATTTTGCGATTTCTTCGCTGGATCATGTCATGCTCATCTACAATCGTTAGTAATGTGCAGCAGAAACAAAATAAAGCATAAATGAAAGACAATCACAAGCACAATAAAAATATTTAACATGGTTCAGAATTAGTGTTCCTACTCCATGGGACGAGATCTAATTGAGCTCTAGTAATGCACACCATCACTATCAAACTTCTCCTTCTCGGTATGACACCGGAGGTGGAGAAACCTCGTACAAAATGAATACAACAGTAATACAAGAAGATACAACCAAATACAAGGATGAAGCAAAAATAAAAGTAAAGAACACTTTACAAAAACTTGATTGCTTGTTGATTGCTCTTGAAGGTTTAGAATGCAACAACACTTTTCCTTCAAAATCACCCTAAAATTCTTAGCTAAAATCCTCCATGAGCTGCTCCTTTAATAATCTATTGTTGGTTAATTTCGTGCCTAGCTGTCAAAAGACACCAGTCGACTGCTCCCTTATCTATTGTCTCACAATAGACTAATCCACGTTAACATTCCAGTCAACTAATACCTTAGTAGTCGATTGCCAACCCAATAGTCGACTGATCAGTCGACTATGGGATATTCTATGCCCGTGTCTACCATCACCAGTTGACTGCCCATTATTGGCAGTCGACTGCCGTGGACTAGTCGACTACCCACAACTGGCAGTCGACTGCTTGAATACAAGTTAAGCAGTCGAAGCTTAGTCGACTACCCAACTAGTCGACTGATATGAGTCAATTAGGCTCCTGAGTGTCAAATACTCGTCCAGTCGACTGGTCTATAACCCCAGTCGACTGGTCTATAACCCTAGTCAACTGGTAAACTTCAAACATGAGGTTTAACCCAAGTATGATCTCCTCATACTTGATTAATCACCCTTAGGCTAGACCTAAGCTTTCTAGCCACCTCTATCAGCCTCACACCTCTCGGATCCCTCGAGTCTGCGACTCTTCATCCTTCGCGTTAGCCTTCAGGTGCTTCCATCGGCTATATCATGCTAACTGGGTCCTTTGTCAAGGTTCATTTGGACTTACGCTGCTAAGACCCCATGCTTGGACTTTACGCTACCAAACCTACACCCTTGGAATTTTACAATGCTAAGATCCATTTGGACTTACACCGCCAAGACCCATGCTTGGACTTTACACTGCCAAACAAACCTACCCTTGGGCTTTCTTTTGTTGGTGCAATCGGCCCAGGTCACGATTGACCAGACTCGAGTTTGACTCGAGCAGTATTTTGATGTTCGACAAAATGTATGACAATGTGATTGTCATGGAAAAGTCCAAGTCATGGGTACTTGGCATGGAAAGTCCAAGTCTTGGGTACTTGACATGGAAAGTCCAAGCAAGAGTCTTGGCAAGGGAAAGTCCAAGATTGAGTCTTGGCAAATGGAAAGTCCAACATAGGTTGGTATGGAAAGTCCAAGCATGGGTCTTGGCAAGGGAAAGTCTAAGCTTGAGTCTTGGCAATTGGAAAGTTCAACATGGGTTGGCAAGGGAAGTCCAAGGGGTGATATTGGCGGCATAAAGTCCAAGCGGGAGTCTTGGCAGCATAAGTCTAATGGTTGGTGGCGTAAATTCCAAGCGATAGTCTTGGCAGCGTAAGCCCAATGTGCCTTGGCGAGATAGACCACATTAACATGATAATTGCCGATGGAAGCACCAGAAGGCTAGCGTATGGATGAACAAGTCATGGATGACTTGGAGGGATCCAATAAGTGTGAGGCTGATGGAGGTGGCTAAAAGGCTTAGGTCTAGGCTAAGGGTGATCTAGCAAGTATTAGGGCATCATACTTAGGGTAAACCTCATGGTTGAGGTGTAGCAGTCGACTGGGGATATGAACCAGTCGACTGGTCAAGTGTTTTGACACTTGATAGCCGAGTTGACATCGAGCAGTCGACTGGGATTATGACTAGTCGACTATCGCGAGTCGATTGGTGATCGACTACGGTCGAGTTGCTGTCACAAATGCAAGGCGCCTCGATTGGCCCTCTACTGGTGTCACAGACGCAAGATGCCTCGACCAGCGTCTCGACTGCTTGATCAGTCGACTGCCAATGAAGGGAAGTCGACTGATGGGTTGGTTGCAGGGTATAATGCTCGGTAGTCGACTGGTCAGTCGGCTATGACCTTGGCAGTCGACTGCTGGGTAATGATAGTCGACTGCTAGGTAATGACAGTCGACTGCCAGTGTATCCGTTGAAACTTTTCTAATGTGGATTAAGTCGTTGTCTCATAATGGTACTGTTGGCAGTCGATTGGGGCCTTATGACAATCGTTTGTCAAGCACAGAATCATCCCGATTCAGGCATAAAAGGAGCAGCTCGTGGAGGTTTTCTCCATGGTTCTTTGAGGGGTTTCTTGAGGCGATTTGAAGGCGATTTGCTAGTGCATTTCAGGGTCCTTCAAGCTCATTCAAGTAACCACATCAACAAGCATTCAAAGCCCTAGTTTGTAAAGTTTTCTTTACATTTCATTTGTTTACTTGTATTTTTGTATTACTTGTGTAATCACTATTGTAAGAGGTTTCCTCCACCTCCAGATTGTTTCGAGAATGAGTGTATTGATTATTAGTGGTGTTTGGCATCGCTAGGGCTCATTCGAGTCCAACCCGTGGAGTAAGAATCTTGAGGTTCCGAACCACGTTATATTTGTGTGTTGTGGTTGTGTTTGTTGTCTTTCATTATTGTTATTATTATTATTTCCGCTGCGTTAACAAGTGTTGTAGAGACGAACGCGATCGAAATCCATCGACGTACGACACACTATTCACCTCCCTCTAGCGACATCCAATTCCCAACAAGTGGTATCAGAGCGAGGCTGCTCTTCATTTGGACTAACTGCCAAGAAAGCACCGCTAGAGGGCGAAGAAGAAGATGGAGTTTGAAGAAAGACTACGATGGGACATCAACACTCTGGTCCCGTATGTACTCTATGGATGAGAAGGCTTCAATTAATGGAAGGCAAGGATTGAAGACTTCATCATGATGAGGGATTTTGAAGAATGGTTCGCCTTGATGGAAGGATTCGAGTATCCGAGAGGGCCAAAGGGAGGTTTTCTCAAAATGAAGAAGTGGACCAGGGAACAAATCCAAGAATTCGAGAAAAACAAGAAGGTAATAAAATTCTTGGTTGATTTGATTCCTAATGATATCTTGTGTATCTTAGGTGAATACAATAATGTCAAGGAGTTTTGGAGCGAGTTGGCAAAATATCATGACGATCCATCTAGAGGAGGAGGCCGAAGAAGTAAGTTCATCATCTTCACAAGAAAGTGAGGAGTCGAAAGTTGATAGAGAATCAACATCCGGATCGGGATCGGTGGAAGAAGTAGGAGAAACCTCCACCTCTAGGATTGAGGGGGAGGATGTTAGATCGTCGGAGCAAGGGCAAGAGGAATAAGAACCATCCACCTCCTGTTGAGAAGATGAAGATGCTCAAAATTTCACCACCATTGACCTAGGTAACTCAAGCAATTTAGTTAAAAATAAAAATAATATAATTTGCTTTGAGTGTAGGGAATATGGGCATTACAAGATCAAGTGCCCTAAGAATGTCAAGAAAAGTCAACCGACACCAAAATCTCAAGAAATCTCAAAGGATGTCGGTTCCCCAATTAAGAAGAGCAAGGAGCACGTGATGAACTTCAAGTGCCAACAATGGAGCATTATAGAAGCCAATGCCCTAGGGGGAAGAAAAAGGTCAAAGGAGGAGCTACACATATAAGGGGAGCTTCTAAAGCAAACCCTAAGATATATTTTCATAATGCTCATTCTTTATGTGAGAATCAAAAGCATGTTTTTAATTCACTTACAATAGTTTATAAAGGCATGCTAGAAATAGTAAACTTTATTGTTTAGGTGCAAAGTCTTGCCATTTTAGGAATAAGGAGAAATTTAGGACTAATATCCCTAAAATAATTTTACCTAAGAAAAGTATTAGGAAGATAGAGAATCATCTAGGCTTTAACTCCAAGAATTCTAGACATATGTCTAGAAAGAACAAATCAATTCAAAAAAATAATTGGCCCATTAAATTAGAAAAATTAGAGTTTGAAAATCAAGCCTTGAGGTCAAGGCTTGAGAAGTTGGAGAAGACCCTTGCAAGGATGCAAAATTCAATTAAAGGGTCAAATTATCAAAACCTAGAGTCTAGGAGGTAAGGCTCATCTATGGGCAAGAAAGGCTTGAGCCACAAGCCTAGGTCCAAGGTAGATAAGCCTACCTATCACAATGTTCCATTCGATTATGGAACTAGTACTAGGTCTAGGAAAACCAAGGTCATAAGGGAAGTCATCCCTAGAGTTGACCATGGTAGGTGCCTAGTGGCTAAGGTTTCGAAGAAACCTAGGGAGGCCACTAAGAAGGTTACAAGCGGAGTCACCCCTAGAGTTAACCTAGGCAAAACCCAAATGACCAAGGCTACCAAACCTAGAAGGGTCATTAGGAGGGTATCTAAGGAGGTCATGCCTAGCGAATACCTAATTAATCCAAGGAGCTCAAATAGGTTTTGGGTTCCTAGGAGCGTGATCGATTCATGCTAAATGGGTTAGGTGTGCCAACCTTAAATGAATAGATAGTTAACTAAACCATGGTAAAGGTGACACTTTAGGTCATTTTCAAGGTTATAGATACCTTGGAAATAAGTATTGATCTTAATCCTAAAGGATTTTTTGGATGTGCCAATATATTTTGAGAATTATGAAAAATCAATCAAATTGGTATAAACTAGATTTAGAGGTCATGGTGTGCCATTTTGGGTTTTTGGCACACTTGGTGTCACGCCCCGAGAGTATGCCGAACTGAAAACAAATGGACAACATCTCCCCTGTACGTGACAACATATCCTGGTTATACAAGCCTTTCGTCCACAACCACAATAACATATACAAATGTAGATATAACAAAGCACAGCGAAAATCTAAACACAACGACATAACAACCTACGTACAGTGCATACCGGTATGACTAACACCAAAACATACAGAAGACCTCAGTAAACCCGAAACAACAAGTGTGTACAACAACAATGTCTAACACACATCCACCAAATAAATCCAAGTACATAACAAAACATACGGAAAACCCAAAACGACCACAGGAGCCTCGAAAGTGAGATGAGATGGATCATCCAGCGATGCTCCAAGCCGTCATCAAGACTTCTACCTATTACCTGGGCGACAAGAATACCCAGGGTTTATGGTGGTGAGTATTACTCAGCGGTAATAAGAATAAAAGTGCATGCATAATTTATATATAACACATGCGAGTCAACAATATGCTGTCTAACGATATAACAGGTATACAACAGCATGATATAACAACTGTATAACTAAACTGATCGGTAATATCAACATAAGGTACTGACATACCTGAAGATCGACAACTCATACAAAGTAACATAATACAACACCTACAATATGGTAGAGTAAATCTAACTCTATAAGCGACAAACCACCATACTAACATCCTATGACAAATACAATGATGAACCGGGTCCATCCCGTATCATCTCAAGGTACTGGTCAAAGGTATACAACAGTCTGACCAACTCATACACAGGTATCCCACACACACCATATAGCAAATGCAAGTATCATGTATGAAGATGTACAAACAAATGCAGCAAGCATAACACAAACAAATGCAACATCACAATAAGCATACATATAGACTGCATCTATATATATACTAATCACAATCATCCATATATATATATACATGCATATATTTATATATATGGCAATATGCAAAACACCATAAGATACGGTAATGCAGAATGCATGGTCATGCCGGCTCACCCTAAAGCTACCACCACCCCAGTGTGGCCTCGGTGGCTCGACATGACAACTGTCCCAACTCAACACCAATCACTACTCTCAAGTGGCCGAGTACGCAGTATGGTCAAGTAGCATATAAGCATAAAGAGTTAGCTACACAACAGGGGTCCCTGCTGTTGGCCACTCCAACAGTCACTACCCATGAGTGGTCGAGTGTCACACACACAGGACAACTGCATGCAACTCCAACTACCACCATCTATAGTGGCCGAGTGCGGGGCAACAATGCTCTGCTCTCACACCAGTTACCCCTCCATGAGTAACCTGAAAGGCAGGATGACTGACGACCCTCTCAACCACAAGGGAGACTAAGTCATCAGCATGCATGTAAATGACATGAATGCACAGTCACACATACAGACATCCATCACAGACTCTCTATTCTACAGGGAGTCATACTAATCTGATCAACATACTCTCTATCCTATAGAGAGTCATCCTCAATTGATCACAACCAAACTAGGACCACTGGTTTGTAGCGACGAACTATCAACAATCCATATGACCATAAATAAAACACATGATCAGAAATGGGTACACAACATAAGGATTTATCATAAGATTCAATTTCTATGTCCAGGACATTACCCACTCCCCCAGATGACCTTTTATTCCATTTACAATTCAAGTCTTCATCTTTACTCTACTAAATACACCTAATTGAACAACTATAGGCTTACATGCATCACATCTATAACCCATAATCATGATGAAGGAAAATGTGATAACAACAATAGAGTATTTAAAAGGGCAAAGACTAAGTATCAAGCATTAGAAAAACTAGAGTGGAGTCAAGGTCAAAGTGATAATAATATGAAATTATATACTTCGAGGTTTAGCTGCTACTTGATCAGGGTAGGAAATTACCCACCTGATAAGTATATCGAACAAATCTCCACGCATAGATGACTATCCCGAATTAGGGTCCTTACAATTGCTTCGATCACACAGCTCCTTGATCCAAGCTTCCTGAAATTTCACCACGATTTATCTAATAGATACAATCTAGTGTTCTTAACTACCATCTATTCACAACTAACCATCATCAAATCGATTACAACATCACTGCAAATATAGTATGCATTTATAACACTTACATCTATACTTACCTCACGATGCCTCAATTCCCCACATTGGATTCACGAATCCAAACCTACTTCTGTTCACCCTCAATCACCTGTAATCCAAACTAACGCCCCTGCCAAAAATCCATTACATAGCTATAACATAACCTACTTCATAAAAATACAAACCAAGACTTACCCAACATCGTTTCATTCACCCACAACTCCTTCATTTGTTTAAGAAAATCCACTCCGAATCAACAACTGGATCTAAGAAACATCCAACTTCAAATCTAACCGAATTGGGAGCAAAACCTCCCAACTCTACTCATCACCTAAAGATTGAAGGATAACCTACGGAACCCAAGTGACCAGCAGCAACCTTGAACATTATATGAGCAAATCGCTAGAAAAATTACTAGCCACAGTAAAGCCAAGCTCATCTTGATTCCCTTCGATCTTGCTGTGGTATCCTCGGTAGAAACATTGGCTAAGAGATGATTGTGATATGGCTAGAAACCTTGGATCAACTGCCGACTAAAGACATACCGATCTCCCCTACAGAAAAACTACTGAAGTTGCGTGATCTTGGAGTAGGGGAAAAGACGAAGAACCCGACTGATCGGAGGGGCTAGCAGTCAACCTAGCGACGCACGATCTGGAAAACAACTAATCGGTTCGGCAGAGTGGCGGTGCCGGATGTCGAGCGATGGTGTTGCAGCTGTGATGGGGCGGCAACACCTGCTGCCTTCTGACCGGAAGAAACAGAGAGGGGAAAACAACCGATGCTCGAGTGAGATCGAGAGAGGGGAACATCCGACGCTCGAGTGAGATCGAGAGAGGGGAACATCCGACGCTCAAGTGAGATCGAGAGGGGAAACCGTGGCGGCGACGATGGAGCACAGAGAGAGGTTGGTTACCAAGGTTATTGGATACCCAAGTAAATCCTTAAAGGTTAGAGAAACCTAGGATAGTCAATCATACTTGATTTTAATTCATATCATATTATTTGGTTGACTTATGAGCATGTTGGGTGATAATATTTGAGTTATGATCATGATGTGCAATTATGGATAATATTTGTTTTATGATCATGATAGGTGTTTATGGATGATACTTAACCTCGGGTAGAATTACATGAAATTTTGGTTAAGTATAATTACCTTTAGTTACATCTCACATTCACCATAAGGAGAACTTGATTGAAAAACATAGCAATGGGTGAGATGTTAGGTTGATACAAGTGGTTCACTAATGCTTATGACATTTAGATGAGTCACTAAGTGTATCATGACATAGCAATCATAGACCAACTATGGGGAAAACATATGTTTAATTCATGGACATATTGCCCAAAGATCATGGTTAGATATTTCTAATGTTTTAAAATCATTTCATGTTTTAAAATCTATGAGTTTATGTTTTAAAATATTTCAAGGCAAAACTAGGCTTTCAAGTGATAAAAATTTGAGTCATTTTCAAACTTTTAAGATTTTGCCTTATTTTCAAAATTTGAATGAATTTTCATAAAAAAAAAATTATTTTTCACTGATAGAGAGACTCATAAGAAATGCGCTCCCCGAATTTCATGATTTTTCGAATTTTCTAGAATTTTTAATACATTTCTGAAATTGGGTTAAGAAATCAGAAATCTAAGCTTTAGGTGCCAGTCGACTGCCTATCTGAACCAGTCGATAGATGTACTATGCACGAGAACAGTAACCTATTTTAGGTGGATTTAAGTCAGATTTTGGTTATTTTATTCCCTTAGACTTTGATACCTTGCTGTAGGTTCTTTCCAATAGGGTTCACCAAGTATTCCTTAGGGATCCATTTCCTAGCTACCATGGTTGTTTTAGATTGTCCTCTAGCAATTAAGCAATGGTAAGCTTTTTCATTTTTGGATCCTTTATAACCTAGACCCTTCTTGTTGAAACTTTCCCTTAGGATTCCAATGATCATATTTAATGTGTTAGAGCCAATTGTGAATTTTTCGAGGGCCTTAGTAAGAAAATCTACCTTTTCTCTTAGAATCCTATTTTCTTCTAAACATGTATCATTAACACTAGAAGAAATAGCATTATCATGTGAACATGCATTTTTCAATTTTTCTTCTAGATTTTTAATTTCATCAAGCATGCATTTATTTTTATTTTTCATTCTAAACAAGTCCTTAGTTAAACTAGTAATCATTGAAATGACATCATGGGAGGGTAGTTTATTTACCTCACTTACCCAATCCTCTTCTTCCAAATCCGATGAGGATGATGCTCCCCCTACACTTGAGCTTGCTTCTTCTCTTTCGGATGAGGTGGAGGCTATGTCGTCAATTCCCATAAGTGCAAGGTGGGTGAAGATTTCTTCTTCTTCCGATGATGATGGGATCATCCCATGTAGCTTTTAAGTTCCAGGGTTTTGATTTCTTTTCCTTCTCCTTTGACTTCCTTTCTTCCTTCTTCTTCCCTTCTTTCTTCTTGTCATTCTTCTTCCTTTCTTCCTTGCTCTTGTTTAATTGGGGACACTCATCCCTCATATGTCCCTCTCCTTGGCAATTATAGCATATAATTATTGGGTTTCCCCGACACCGACGTGGGTGTACGTTCGAACATGTTTCGTAAACATGCACAACGGAAGCAAATAAAATGAGTAATAACTAACTTATTACAACACACACACCGCACACATGTAAGGATACATCAAGTGTAGACATAATCGTCATTTCAAATTTTATAATAAAGAAACTAATCTAGGTATATCTGACGAATTACGTGAAGCGGAAATGACATCAACCAAGCGACCCTCGTGAGTTTCGCCTCTATCCGTATCCACGTCGAGTATCGTCGGGATAGCTTCACAAAGCCACGAACCCCGACTTCACGAGAGGTACTAGCTTCACGTTGAAGTCGTTGTGATATGAGAGACAATCACAATCCGAATCAAATTCGGATCCAAAAATCGAGTTCCACGAACTCGCTTCTCGGAAGCAATTTTCATCAACCAATTGAAGAAACCTTAACCCTCCACCTATGAGGATTGCCGAAGATCCAATCCCCGGCAAGTAGCTCACTGTCGGAGCACAAAATGTCGACCAAACGACCTCTCCACAAAGAGGAGGACAAGCTGTCCAAAACTGGACAGCTTGTTTAGGTGGAAGAGATGGCCAACCAAAGCTTGGCCGGCTGCTCCATTGTCACTGACAGCCAAAGGAGGATGGCCGGAGGAGTCACCGACAGCTGGTGGATGGCCGGCATCGAGGAGGAGGTGGCGGCAACACCAATGGGCAGCAGCAAAGGGGCTGGGTGGCAACTCCTCTCCAAAGTGGGTGGCAACTCCTCTCCATGGGGGTTGGGCGACCACAAAACAAGATTAGGGTTTCCAAAACCCTTAAGCCGTGTTTTATAGAGAGCATATTCTCATAACGGTTATTGGTTCATAACCAAAACTCGTTAACCCGCTCCAATAACTTAAGTTAAAATAAACCAAACCGCCTTGGTTTATTTTATGTTAAAACGAACCGAACCAATTTCGGTTCATCCATCATGTCTTCCTAAGGCTTGGCCCATCCACGCTTCCGTTGTGACTGAAACTATTTCATTCTCGCTCTTTGTTTGGTCTAACCAAACCAAGTCTCTCTCGATCTGAGAATCCTATTCTCAAGCTTATTTTAAATCCTTCGGATAACACTCGTAGTGCGTGTGACCAAATGGGTTCCCGATTTATGTTGGTCATCTATAATTAACCATTAATTATAGAACTATCATGAGTGACACCTAGTAGTACATCATGATCCCCAATTAATCGAAAAATCAACGGTTGTTCCCAGAATGCTTTTGAAACCCTTTCAGCAGCTATAGTGAAACGTGCCCTGTTCCCTTCACTCATCTTATACCCACTTGGTTCAGGACATGGTCTATCGTGTCAATCCCCACTAGGTAGACTACGTCACACCTAGCACAAGTATTACTTCATCGTCCTATGAATTCTAGTTACTGCAGATGTATCCAAGAGTATCATACTCTAAACATGTAATGCTTTGGCCAAAGACTTTAGTAACAATCCGACGAGAGGCTATAGGGTATACATCTCTTCGCAAGGAGTGGTGAATCCTCTGTAGGCTATTCAAACACCTTCAGCCACTTCGACTTATACCCAATCATCCCGGGTCCACATCTCCTCGGAGATGTTTGCTTAAGATGTCAAAGCATAAGTCTACATGACCAAGATGACTTGATTACCGCAAGTCGAAGGAACATCGCACTTAAGCTGTAGTAAGAACTTCGTTGACATATCCAAATATGCAGAGAACCATATGAAGTCTTACAACTAGTCACTCCAATGAACTAGTTACCATAACTAGCATCCACGATTAACTTCGGACATCCCAATGTCTCCAGCTAGTGAGGAATAGCTGCTTGGATAAACCAAGGAGTATAAATCATGCTAGTCTCAACAGAATTGATGGTGTCCGAATACATCAATTCATCGACTAGGGATAATTCCAATACATCACAATTACACATGTAGAGATAATCACTAGTTGTGATCCAATCACAAATTCTCTCATGTTGTGAATCGTATTGTGGACATACAGTAAATGAGTTTAAGATTCAATCAAATACATGAAAACATGTATACTCAAATAGTGAATCTTCATTTATCAAATAAATGGTACACCCATAAGGTGATTGCCTTAGGACATCTCTCATATATCATTAACAAGATCCCACTTGGCCTAATGCCAATCGCCACGATATCCAATACCATAAGCTCTAACATGACCCTCAAACTTACTTTGAGGACCTTAGTTAAAGGATCCGCTAAGTTCCTTTCAGTGGGAATCTTCTCGATTTGTATTTTCTTCCTACTTATGATCTCTCTGATCAAATGATAGTGGTGAAGTACATGTTTGGATCGATGGTGAGACCACATCAAGTTCAGAGATGAACTTCTTGATCCAAACCGCTTCCTTTGCTACTTCCGAAGCTGCAATGTATTCTGCCTCAGTGGCAGAATCTGCTATAGTATCTTGCTTGAAACTTTTCCAACTTATTGCACCTCCATTTAAGGTAAATATGTAACTATACTGTGACCTAGAATCATTCTTGTATGTCTGGAAGCTGACATCCGTATACCTACGTATTACCATATCACATTCTCCATATATTAGGAACATATCCTTAGTTCTTCTTAAGTACTTAAGGATTGTCTTAACAGTCATCCAATGATCCATCCCTGGGTCAAACTGATATCTGCTCGTGACACTCAGAGCATAAGATACATCGGGCCTTATACATAACATAACATACATGATAGATCCTATTGCGGATGCATAGGGAATCTGACTCATGCAAATCCTCTCGTTTTATGTGCATGGACACATAGACTTTGAAAGGTGTATCCCATGCCTGATGGGAAGGAAACCTTTCTTGGATTCTGACATGCTAAACCTCTTTAGCACTCGGTCTATATATGTAGACTGCGAAAGACCAAGAAACCATTTCGATCTATCTCTATAGATCTTAATCCCGAGGATGTAGGTTGCTTCTCCCAGGTTTTTCATGGAGAACATTTTGGATAACCAAATTTTAACTGACTATAAGACAGATATATCGTTTTCTATAAGTAATATGTCATCGACATACAACACTAGAAACACGATTGCACTCCCACTAACCTTCTTGTACACACAGGGTTCGTCTGGATTTTGCGAGAAACCAAACCTTTTGATTGTCTCATTAAAAGGATATTCCAGCTCCTGGATGCTTACTTCAGTCCATATATAGATCGTTGAAGCTTGCATACCTTGGTTTTTATCAACCGATGTGAAACCCTCAGGTTGTATCATATACACATCCTTGAGTAGATTTCCATTAAGAAAAGTCATTTTCATATCCATCTTCCATATCTCATAGTCATAATGAGCCGCTATGGCTAGGAGCATCTGAATGGATTTAAACATAGCTACTGGTGAATAGGTCTCGTCATAATCAACACCTTGCTTTTGACGATAGTCTTTCGCTACTAATCTAGCTTTAAAGGTAATCACATTACCATCCATGTTGGTATTCTTCTTGAAAACCCACTTGCACCGTATAGGCTTAATGCCTTCAGGTGGGTTCACCAAGTTCTAAACTTGATTTTCATACATGGAATCCATTTCTGACTTCATGGCTTCAAGCCATTTGTCCCTTTATGAACTTTTCAGAACTTCTTCATAATTGGTAGGCTCCTCATTGTCAATGAGTAACACGTTGTTCGATTCGCTTACGAGAAATCTATATCTCTCAGGAATATTGCGTGTCCTACCATATTTATGAAGATTTGGTGTCACAATAGGTTATGCCGATGTCTCATCACTATGAGTTACTGGTTGAGATGCTTGACCAGGTATCTCCTCAATGTCTACTGGAGTCTCTTGAACCTCCTCAAGTTCAATGACACTCTCACTGTTTTCTTGCAAGAGAAACTCTTTCTCTAGAAACACACTATTCCTTGAAACAAACACTTTTTTTTCCAAGGGATGATAGAATTGGTAACCCCTCGTTTCTTTAGGGTATCCAATAAATAGACATTTATCAGACTTAATATCCAATTTGTCTGACACAGTCTGCTTCACATAAGCAGGACAACACCATATCTTCAAGTAAGATAAATGAGATTTCTTACTAGCCCATATCTCATATGGAGTAGTAGAGACTACCTTGGTCGGGACTCTATTTAGCAAGTAAATAGTTGTCTGAAGTGCATAGCCCCAAAAGGACTTGGGAAGATTCGCATGATTTTTCATCAACCTGACCATGTCCAACAAGGTTCGGTTTCGCCTCTCAGATACACTATTAAGTTGTGGTGTATACGGCAGAGTCCAATGAGACAATATACCATTGTCCCTCAGATAATCTAGAAACTCTTGACTCAAGTATTCACCACCTCAATCCGATCGGAGTATTTTAATACTCTTGTCAAGTTGTTTCTCTACTTCATTTCTGAATTCTTTGAACCTTTCAAAGGCTTCAGACTTGTGTTTCATCAAGAACACATACCCAAACCGTGAGTGATCATCGGTGAAGGTAATGAAGTAGTTATAGCCTCCTAGAGCTTGAGTTGACATAGGTTCACATACATCAGTATGTATTAGACCAAGCAACTCTCCCACTGGTTCACCTTTTCCAGTAAAAGGTAACTTGGTCATCTTGCCCTTTAAGCATGATTCACATGTATCATTTGAATCTAATTCAAACAATTCTAGAATTCTACATCGGTGTAATTCGGACATGCGTTTCTTGCTCACATGGCCAAGACGACAATGCCACATGTAGGAGTCTAATTGATTATCTTTTCGAGCACACTTGTTTCTTGCTTCAATATTGAAAATGTCACTGGATACGTCCAACGTATAAATACCATTGCTTAAAGTTCCAGTCTCATAAAGAATGTCATTCAAAGTTATGTAACAACAATTGTTACTAAAAGTTAAATGGTACCCATTTCTATTTAAACAAGAAATAGAAATGATGTTCTTTATCAACGAAGGAACATAAAAGCAATTGTCCAGTTCTAAGACAAGTCTTGTAGGGAGTTTAAACAAATACGTTCCGATGGCGAGTGCAATAACCTTTGCTCCATTCCCAACACATAAATTTGACTCTCCCTTGATGAGTCTTCTTCTATTCCTTAGCCCATATATATTATTACATATATGTAAACCACACGCAATATCCAATACCCAAGTGTCTAAGGAAATAGAATGATAATCAATAACGAAGATATCTGAAGAAGATGGGGCATCAGATGCCTTATTCTTCTTCACGGACTCAAGATAAATCTTGCAGTTTCTTCGCTAATGACCCTCCTTGCCACAATGATGGCAAATGCCCTTTTGAGCTGGTTATGCCCTTTTAGTCTTTTTCTTCTTCCCCTTCTGCTATTCCTTTGACTTCCTCTTAGAACCTTTCTTCGAGGAATCAACTAACAGCACTATCCCATGCTCATGCTTCACAGAAGGCTCCACAGTCTTCAGCATGTTGAGCAGTACCACAGATGAATCTTCTTGCATCTCAGAGGTGAAGAGGAGCTTGGAGACTTCGAACCTTTCGGATCTCACTTGCTCATCAAACAACTCATAAAGATGAAAGACTATGATATGAGCATCCATATGCTCATGCTGCTTCAGCAGCTCAGGTACCATCATGGCTATCATGATGCAACTCATTAGTTCAGAATCACTCACTTGTTTCTGATGGGCCATCAATTGGTCCGAAGTTGCGTTATCACTAGGACAGATGGGAAGAGATGCTTCGAGGACATACTCAAGTTTTTCAGCCTTGAGAACAATTCTCAAGTTTCTAAGCCAGTCCAAGAAGTTCGGCCCAGTCAATTTATTCGAATCCGAAATAGAGCGCAAATTAAAGACATCATGATCAAGTGATTAACCTAGAAATACAAATCAAGCATATATGAGAAAATAATTTTAAAATGCATCAACATACATTTATATATCCCATTCATTTTTCGAAATTCAAAAACCCTCAAAATCAATTCGAAAGATCGTAGGTCCATCTCCGAATGGGTTGATATCCAACATAGATAAGAACAACCTTGGAGAGAGTCCAACAAGCCATTCTTAGCTACGATGGTCGGTATCAAGTATACCGATTACATATCACGTATATGTAACTATCACAATGTGCTATCAACTAATTGAATGTCCACACATACATTGAGTTGTTAACTCATTAACAAGTATGCATCATATGCATAACACACAACTTCACCTCCCTTCACATCAACCTTGGAGAGAGTCCAACAAACCGATGCTCCAAGTTAAAGCCGACCCATTAATCGCGAAATAGTTTTAATATGGTTAGAGCGCATTCAACCAATTAGCCAGGCTTGGAGAGAGTCCAACAACCCAAACTAACGATTGACCTCTGACTCTTACCATATTAGTAATTGTTGGTGCAGGGGCACTAGATAATCGAACCTAGGTTTTGATTATGGCAAAGATCCAAAGTTAAGGTCATATTATTATCTCATGAGATGAATTAAGTGTGCAGGAAATGGTTAAGCTAAGCCAAAGGTTAGCGACACCCAGAGAATCCCAAGTTGGGAAACTGTGGTGGTCGAGCGACACGGGGGAACTTCGTGGGAGTTGAAGAACCTAGGTGGAAGACCGGAAGCAAAGCGATAGGTCATAAAGGACCAGAGGTAAACTTGTGTGAGTGAAAGATGGTAAGGTCGTGTCCTTTGTATGGGACGACCGTAGGCCATGATCCGACTTAGACTTCCTGTGGAAGGTCTAGGTCGAGATCGGACGGTAAGAAACCATCGCATTTACCATTTTTTATGCTAACCTCTTACTGTAGGGAAGTGGCTAGGCTGGTAGTCGACTACTGGCCATTGGGCAGTCGACTGATGCACATCAGTCGACTGATGGAAGACATCAGTCGACTGATGACGACGAATCAACCTTTTGCGCTAGGTCAAAATGGATAATGTTTGACGCGGTCACTTGGCGATAAAATATGGTACCACCTCGTGATCAATTCCAAAAGATGAGGAGACTTATTCCAAGGCAAAACTCTATAAAAGGAGAGGAGGACTCCAACCCAAAAATGAATCAAAATTATTCTTAAGTGCTCCTACAACGCCAAAGCTCCAACACCGTCATAATGCCGACGCGATGTCAAGCTTTCATCTTCTTCGTCGGCAACAACAGCAAGTATTTTTGTTTACTGTATTCTTTGTTTTAATCGTAACGAGGTGAGGTAGACTTGTTGCCTCATCCTAGTGCTTTCGGTTTTGTGTTTGTTGTCTCCTACCTCTAACGAGGAGGAGACCTTATAGTGGATTGCCCCTTCGTATGCGGTCAAGGATCACAGAGCCATGGAGTAGCAACCGCTGGGTTGTGAACCAAGTAAAAATAAACTTGTCCTTTTTATTTTTTCGCTATGTTTGCTCGTATATCGAACAAACGAAAAGAAAAATTTTACGCTCGCTATTCACCCCTCCTCTAGCGACGCTTCTTGATCCAACAGTAATGAACTATTCCAATGGTTTGAACATGTTCAGGTTCAAGCCGGACTTAGAGAGAGTCCAACAACCCAAACAAGAAACGGAACTCTGGTTCTAACCTTATTAATAGAAGGTGTAGGCTTTAATATTGTATAAGGGATTTAAGGTCTCATCCTCTTTGCATGCAAATAACTATTATCTATATGACATGACACACATGACATATATCTATATGTCACGACACGTATGACATAATGATATGCATCTAATGCAATTACATGACATACAATTATGCATGTACTAGTAGTTTCCATATTGCCAAAATTAATTTTTGAAAATAAAACATGTTTGCGATTTGATTTTCCAAATCAAATCCCGATTAAATTAGGAAACAAATTTCTAAATTTAATCACATATTCTATTTATGGAAAATATTAATTAAGGAAAATCAAATTTAATTTATGAAACAAATTTTTTAAATTGTAATTTCCTAATCACATTAGGAAATTTCCAATTTGAATTTCTTTACTAATTAAAATTTCCATAATTATTTCTAAACTTTCTAAAAGTAGAAAATTTCCAAAAATACAATTATGACTATTGCAAAATAATTTTACGATTATGTCGAAACACAGTCGGGCTCTGATACCACTGTTGGGTTTCCCTGGCACCGACGTGGTTGTGTGTTCGAACATGCTTCGTAAACATGCACAATGGAAGCAAATAAAATGAGTAATAACTAACTTATTACAACACACACACCACACGCATGCAAGGATACATCAGGTGTAGACATAATCGTCATTTCAAATTTTACAATAAAGAAACTAATCTAGGTATACCTGACGAATTACGTGAAGCGGAAATGACATCAACCAAGTGACCCTCGCGAGTTTCGCCTCTATCTGTATCCACACCGAGTATCGTCGAGATAGATTCACAAAGCCATGAGCCCCGACTTCACGAGAGGTACTAGCTTCGCGTTGAAGTTGTTGTGATCCGAGAGATGATCACAATCCGAATCAAATTCGGATCCAAAAATCGAGTTCCACGAACTCGCTTCTCGGAAGTGGATTTCATCAACCAATTGACGAAACCTTAACCCTCCACCTATGAGAATTGCCGGAGATCCAATCCCCAGCAAATAGGTAACTGTCAGAGCACAAAACGTCGACCAAACGACCTCTCCACAAAGAGGAGAACAAGCTGTCCAAAACTGGACAGCTTGTTTAGGTGGAAGAGATGGCCGACCAAAGCTTGGCCGGCTGCTCCATTGTCGCTGACAGCCAAAGGAGGATGGCCGGAGGAGTCACCGACAGCTGGTGGATGGCCGGCATAGAAGAGGAGGTGGCGGCAACACCAATGGGCAGCAGCAAAGGGGCTGGGTGGCAACTCCTCTCCAAGGTGGGCGACAACTCCTCTCCAAGGGGGTTGGGCGGCAACACAACAAGATTAGGGTTTCCAAAACCCTTTAGTCGTGTTTTATAGAGAGCATATTCTCCTAATGGTTATTGGTTTATAACCAAAACCCATTAACCCGCTCCAATAACTTAAGTTAAAATAAATCAAACCGCGTTGGTCTATTTTTAGTTAAAACGAATCGAATAAATTTCGGTTCATTCGTTTAAAACAAACCAAACCCCTTTGGTTTATTTTCACCATAGGATTAGAACCAAAATGATTTGGTTCATCTATCATGTCTTCATAAGACTCGGCCCATCCACGCTTCTGTTGCGACTAAAATAATTTCATGCTCGCTCTTTGTTTGGTCTAACCAAACCAAGTCTCTCTCGATTTGAGAATCCTATTCTCAAGCTCATTTTAAATCCTTCGGATAACACTCGTAGTACGTATGACCAAATAGGTTTCTGATTTATGTTGGTCGTCTATAATTAACCATTAATTATAGAACGATCATGAGTGACACCTAGTAGTACATCATGATCCCCAATTAATTGAAAAATCAACGGTTGATCCCAGAACACTTCTGAAACCCTTCAGCAGCTACAATGAAACATGCTCCATTCCCTTCACTCATCTTATCCCACTTGGTTCAGGACATGGTCTATTGTGCCAGTCTCCACTAGGCTGACTACATCACACCGAGCCCAAGTATTACTTACTCATTCTACGGATTCTAGTTACTGCACATGTATCCAAGAGTACCATACTCTAAACATGTAATGCTTTGGCCAAAGACTTTGGTAACAATTCGACGAGAGACCATAGGGTATACATCTCCTCGCAAGGAGTGGTGAATCCTCTATAGGCTATTCAAACACCTTCGGTCACTTCGACTTATACCCAATCATCCTGGGTCCACATCTCCTCGGAGATGTTTGCTTAAGATGTCAAAGCATAAGTCTACATGACCAAGATGACTTGAATACCGCAAGTTGAAGAACATCGCACTTAAGCTGTAGTAAGAACTTCATTGACATATCTATATATGCAGAGAACCATATAAAGCCTTACAACTAGTCACTCCAATGAACTAGTTACCATAACTAGCATCCATGATTAACTCCGGACATCCCAATGTCTCCAGCTAGTGAGGAACAGATGCTTAGATAAACCAAGGAGTATAACTCATGCTAGTCTCAACAGAATTGATGGTGTCCGAATACATCAATTCATCGACTAGGGATAATTCCAATACATCACAATTGCACATGTAGAGATAATCACTAGTTGTGATCCAATCACAAATTCTCTCATGCTGTGAATCGAATTGCGACATTCAGTAAATGAGTTTAAGATTCAATCAAATATATGAAAACATGTATACTCAAATAGTGAATCTTCATTTATCAAATAAATGG
This sequence comes from Wurfbainia villosa, assembly GCA_025175895.1. Taxonomy (NCBI): domain Eukaryota; kingdom Viridiplantae; phylum Streptophyta; class Magnoliopsida; order Zingiberales; family Zingiberaceae; genus Wurfbainia; species Wurfbainia villosa. The sequence continues at coordinate 8,969,556 of CM046005.1, forward strand.
TACACCCATTAGGCGATTTCCTTAGGACATCTCTCATATATCACTAATAATAATCTTCCTCCTCCTATCATGATATTTGTTAAATTTAAAATTTTTCAATGCACGCCTTACCTTCCTTACCATATAAGCCTCTTCATTGCTATTCATTGAGGAGGAAGATTCGTCATCGGATGAGGAGGGTGGAGTCTCCTTCTTCTTCATTCCTTTTTCGGCCACTAATGCTACTCCTTATGATTGCTTGATTGGATCTTCAGCTATTCCTTCAATCCTAGTTTTATGTAATTTCATGGTAGAAAAGAATTCTTCTAGAGTACTTACCTCTAGATTCTTTGAGATATAGAATGAATCTACCATTGAGCTCCATTTTGATGAACGAGGGAAGGTGTTTATAGCTTTCATTATCATGTCTCTATTTGAAAGCTTCTCCCCTACACTAGATAAATCGGTGATTATTTTCTTAAACCTAGAATGCAAAGATAGTACATTTTCTCCTTTTTCTAGCTTGATATTGCTTAATTGCGATCGGAGAAGGTCTCGTTTAGCTAGCTTGGCTTCGGATGTGCCTTCATGAAGCTCCACTAGATTTTCCCACATTTCTTTGGCACCAGAGCACTCGCCAATCCTATTAATCTCTTATTGAGGAAGCACATTATAGAGATGGTGCTTGGCTTTCGAATTTGCAAGGTGCTTCTCTTTTTGCTTCTTTGTCCATCTCAATTTCTCTATTGGCTTCCCTTTTTCATCCCTAGGTATCTCAAAATCAGTTTCCATAATAATCATAATATCAAAGTCCGTTTCGAAAAATACCTCCACATGCTTTTTCCACCAAGCGAAGTTGCCTTCGAATTTGGATGGATGGATGTTGGAGCCGGCCATTTCATTGATTGTTACGGCGGTGAGTCCAACGACAATCTTCTCACTCTGATATCACTTGTTGGAGGATTGTGACCCAACTAGAAGGGGGGGGGGGGTTGAATATCCCTAATGATCATCGATGGAATTCTCGCATCTTAATTGTCTACGATAATGATTAGCGCAGCGGAAATACTAAGAACAAGACAATTAAAACTAAAGCAAAAGTAAAGAGAAATAAGCAATCGCAAACACAATGATGTAACATGGTTCACGACTCTTGTCGCTAATCCACAAACAATTCGTATGACGAATCACTCCCTCAACTAAATCCACTAATCTCTCCTTTATCTCAACAAGGTGGAGGTAACCTCTTTACACAAACTCTCCCTCTTACAATAAGATTGAGTTAGAAACAAGTAAGAGAAGAGTAAACACATTTGGGGCACTTGGGAGTATGAATAGGAATGAAGCATTAACCTCCCTAAGGCACCCAAGGCCTCCTCTTATAGAGAGGAAGCCATTTTTCCCATTGGGCCTGCATCAGTCGACTGATGCATGCCAGCAATCGACTGTTGCTGTAGCCGTTGTCATGGAAGCCACTCGGTTACCATGGAGAGATTTCGTACCAGGGAGTGTTAGAAGAAGAAGAGGCCATGGAGGGATGCTATTGTAGAAGGGTTGAAGGTGTTGGGGACGAAGGAAACTAGGGTTTGGTGTTTCTGGTAAAAGCGAAGTTTGAGTTAATGGTTAAGTTTTGAGAGAGGCGGGGTCCTTTAAAGAAAATAAAAAAGAGAAGAGAATGTGATAGTGGACGAAGGGGGGGGGGGGGGAAAGGGATCAGTAATTTTATCTAAGGCTTTTACGCCTAATATAAGAGATCAGAAGATGACAAATTTTCTAAGACTCTACACCTAATATAACAGCCTATGGGCTAGATAATTACATTCCCCCACGGGGACTATAACGCCAGCTATAATGGCGGGTAAAATTTTCTCAAGGCTCTCAAGCCTAATATAACACCCTATGGGCTAGGTAATAACTTTCCCCCAAGGGGACTATAATGCCAGCTATAATGGCAAGTAAAATTTTCTTAAGGCTCTACTCCTAATATAACAACCTATGGGCTAAGTAATTATATTCCCCCAAGAGGACTATAACACCAACTATAATGATAAGTAAATCACTAACATGCAATTTTGAGGCCCTATGCCTAGTATGACAATTTGAGGCCCTGCGCCTAGTATGACAGTTTGAGGTCTTGCGCCTAGTATGATAGTTTCAAGGTCTATGCTTAATATGACAGCTTGTGGTTCTATGTTTGATATGGCAGTCTGTGTATATCAGTGGGTACTTGTAAAACTTCATTCGACTTCGCTCTTCAGTTTTACTAAAGAGGGAAAACTTATGATGGATATGGGGTTTTTGGCTAAGGAAGAAGGCAGAAGAATTTTGTTTTTTAGTAAAAGTAGTTTCTGAGTACTTGTAAAACTTCATTTGACTTATCTCTTCAATTTTACTAAGGAGGGGAAACTTATAATGGATGTGGGGTTTTTCTCTAAGGCTGAAGGCAGAAGAATTTTATTTTTCAGTAAAGGAAATTTTAGAGTACTTGTAAAACTTCATTCGACTTCGCTCTTTAGTTTTACTAAAGATGAGGAACTTATGATGGATGTGGGGTTTTTGGCTAAGGCAGAAGGTAGAAGGCAGAAGAATTTTGTTTTTCAGTAAAGGCAGTTTTAGAGTACTTGTAAAATTTCACTCGACTTCGCTCTTCAATTTTACTAAAGAGGGGGAACTTATGATTGGGTCAAGGTTTTCAGTCATGATACTTAGTAAATTCTTAGAGGGTATCAAACATAATATTTGATCAGTTAGGAGGTTTTCTGAGTTATGAGTATGATTCCAGGGTAGTCAGTATAATTCTCGAGCAGTATATGTGATGCCCGAGCAGAGTAGGGGCAAGCAGAGTTGTTGTGTTCAGAGTTAGGTGTTGTGTTGGTAGAACAATATATGCATATCCCGATTGATATATATATATAATTCTTGAGCAGTATATGTGACGCCCGAGCCAAGTAGGGGCAAGTAGAGTAGTTGTGTTCAGAGTTAGGTTCTATGTTGGCAGAATAGTATATGCATTTCTCGATTGATATATGTAATTCCCGAGTAGTATATGTGACGCTCGAGCCGAGTAGTTGTGTTCAGAGTTAGGTGTTGTGTTGGTAGAGCAGTATATGGATTTCCCGGTTGATATAGGCAATTCTCGAGAAATATATGTGATGCCTGAGGCGAGTAGGGGCAAGCAAAGTAGTTGTGTTAAGAGTTAGGTGTTGTGGTTGTCGAGCAGTATATGCACTTCCAAATTGTTATTGTTGGGATCTATTGCGAAAATAATCGCAAACGCAATGGAAAAAACTTGATCCCTCTAGAGATCCATGTGTATACATAAAGGAAATCATATCTTTTAAATACACCTTATTTGAGAAGTTACCCTTGTAGCGTAGCCCTTCGTAATCCCAACAGCAACTCCTTGATGAAGGATCTTAGCGTGATCAGAATGGTCGTGCCTCTACGGTATCCACATGAACACTATCTTGGAGAAGGAGAAAAAACCTTTGGTTGTGCTAGCAACCACACTAATGCTCTCCACCAAAGACTAGCTTTTGGCGAAGAAGAAAAGAGAAGGGAATGGGAAAAACTCCTTCATGGCAAAGAGAGGTTCTCACAACTTTACTCACATTGAGGAGAGCTTAAATCCCATTTCTCATGCATTAAATCTCATTTCATACATTAACCCCTTTGCATGCAACGTTGAGCATTAAATCTCATTTCATGCATTAACCCTTTTGCATGCAACGTTTGAGGATTAAATCCCATTTCATGCATGGTTGAGGATGTAACACCCCCTCTAGTCTTTCTCTCTCTCTATTAGGGGAGATGTCACTACTTTACTATCTGTTTCTTAAATTCTTCCTTATCTTACTCTGACACTATACTTTAATCATTACCCCATATTACCATCCTTCCAAAATTCATACAATATACTAACGCAATATGCTAACAACTAAAATGATCATAAGGACCTTGACATCACTTAAACAATAACCAATTCAAGATCTTCACATAACATGCAAGTATTAAGACTAACCCAACATGACTCTAGCATTCTTTGGTCTCAACCATAAGCAATCCAGTTGAACTTCAACAGTATCAAAAACAATTAGAAACTTAAAATCTGGTTTAGACATCTGCACTTAGGATCTTTTATTTCCACTGTTCTGTCGCCACACACTCCAAGCACTTCATCCGCTATGCCATCTTACTGAAGCTTTTCTTTACCTTTATATACAGTAAAAGGAAATGCAAACTGTAAGCAATAACGCTTAGTAAGTACTTTCTATACTCATAAAAATATGCAACGTATGAAATCATGCAACTAGTTCTCTTACCCTTGATACATGGATACACATGTAAGCATAACTGGAAATCATAACTCTCAATATATGTCTCTTGTATAAACCATGCTCTTAAGTATTTTAAAACTTGTAAACAGTGTATCTGAACTAGAATGATTAACTTTGAAAACTTTTACTTATACTTATACTGATACTTCAAATTAATAATCATTCTGAATATGAGCCCGACATAGTACCAATGCGTGTTTTCCTAATAGGCCGGGGTGGCCAACCACCGAACCTACTAGGGTAACTGAACTTAGGGCCTTGGTTCGTGGGCGAAACTGATGCCCGGTACATGCCTTTTCAAAAGTAAAATCCTTCCTTTATACTTATTTTTTTATACATACTGAAAAGAAATGCTCTTAATCCCCTAAACCACGAATGGAGAGCACCATAAAGATCATTATGGTCTTGACCCCAAAAACTAAAATGGGGAGCATACTAAAGATTGTTGTGCTCTTAATCCCCAATTCAAACAGGGAGTATCTTTAAATTTTCTTTATAAAGAAAATATTTTTACATCTTACTCTACATCATACATATAATTATAAGCTACAACTTATCTACAACATACATGATCATAAAGTCACATTCTTATCATGGATCTAAACAGGATACTGAATTAACCACGATATAACGGGAAAAATCATGTAACTAAAAACACCATGCATAACTGGCTCATATACATGCGTATAAACTGCTCAATCATATAACTGGAAATAACATGCACATAAAAATATATCAATGACATACGATAACTACTTATACTGCAGGTGAGAAATACTTACTTCCTACGCTTTTTCACCAATTTATACCGTTAGATTTCGTAAAGAGAAGACCTCCTACGTGTTCCTTTGCTTTAGCATGATCCTCTACCAAGTCCTTGAGGAGATCCCTCTTGGAAAATCCCCTCTTGAATTATCCAAAGAGAAGACAATCTTCTTCCTCGCTTCGGCGGCTGGAAAACGGAAGGGGAAGAGAGGTGGTGTGGTTGGGCGACGTTTGGAGAGAAGGGGAGGAGAGGTGGTCGACATTTGGAGAGAAGAGGAGGAGAGGTGGTCGGCGCAAGGAGTAGGGAAAGGAGAGAAGAGAGAAAAAAAAATAAAAAAAAATCTATATATAAACTAGGGTTTCCCTAATTTAATTACCACTTTAAATGCTTAGCTAAATTAACCAACTTCTCCCTTTTTTTTCCTCCTATAGATATATTCTATTATATCCTACTCATTGGTAATCTTATGACTTAGTGGTAGGAAGCCTATTCCCTCAAACCAAAGGTTCATGGTTCGAACCCCGACTAACGAACCATTTATTCGATTTTTTTTTCTTCCTATTCTTATTTCTATTTTTTTCTCTAAATAAAAGTATAGGAACTAAAATTTTGGGCTGTTATAATCCCTTATACCTTATAAAAGTTTCGTCCTCGAAACTTAGAACAGGTCGGAGTACTTTTGCTTCATGTCATCCTCACATTCCCAGGTTGCTTCTTCAAACCTTTGACTTTGCCATAAGACTTTTACTAACGGTACTTCTTTATTTCTTAGTTTCTTGACTGCTCGATCTACTATTTGAATAGGTCGACTTTCATAAATAAGATCTGTCTAAATCTGTACCGTCTGTGGCTCAATCACTTGGTTAGTATCTGGGACGTGCTTCTTAAGCATTGAAACATGAAATACATTGTGGATAGCTGATATCTCCTGTGGTAGCTCTAGCTCATAAGCTACTTTACCAACTCTCTTGGTGATCAGGTAAGGGCCTACATAACTGGAACTTAACTTGCCTTTCTTCCCAAACCTCATTACCCCTTTCATAGGAGCTACCTTAATGAATACTGGATCCCCGACTTGTAACTCTAGGGGTCTGCGTTGGACATCGGCGTAACTCTTCTACCGACTTTGGGCAGTCTCTATCCTTTGGCGTATGTTCTTTATAGCTTTGGTGGCATCATTTATAAAATCAGTCTTGAGTCCCATTTCTTTCTTCTCGTCACCCTCATACCAACAGATAGGTGATCTACATCTCCTTCCATACAAGGCTTCATAAGGTGTCATTCCAATTGTGGTTTGATAACTATTATTATAGGCAAATTCTGCTAAACACCGATATTTGCATCAGCTTCCTTTAAAATTTAAGGCACAAGCTCTTAGCATATCCTCCAAAATCTGATTCACTCTTTCTGTTTGTCCATCTGTCTGAGGATGAAATGTAGTGCTGAATCGTAGCTTAGTGCTGAGGGCTTTCTGAACACACTCCCAAAAGTGTGAAGTGAAGCAACTCTCTCTATTCGAGATAGTAGTCTTAGGTACCCCATGCAGTCTAATCACTTCCTTGACATAGAACTGGGCCAACTGCTTCATGGAGTATGATATTCTAATAGGCATGAACTGAGCAGACTTTGTCAATCTATCGACAACTACCCAAATAGAATCGTAGCCATTGGTTGTTTTGGGTAGTCCTACTATGAAATCCATGGCTATTTCCTCCCACTTCCATTCTGGAATCTAGATAGGCTGTAGAACTCCTCCTGGTCTCTAGTGTTCTGCTTTCACTCTCTGATATGTCAGACAAGTGCTAACATACTTAGCCACGTCCCTCTTCATACCAAGCCACCAGAATTTTCCTTTCATATCTTGATACATCTTGGTGGATCCAGGATGCATCGAATATGGGGTCCCATGAGCTTCTTCTAGGATCTTCTTTCTTAAGTTTGGGTCCTTGAGGATACATAGGCGTTCACCCAAATATAACACCCTACTGTCAGAGACACGGAATCCTTCATCCTTTCCTTCTTGGATCTCTTGCTTGATCCTTTGGATTCTAGGATCTTTGCCTTGTCTTGCTAATATATCCCCAAATAATGTAGGTACTATGGTCAAGGTAGAGAGCTATCCAGAAATGATCTCAATCCCAAAATTCATTATCTCTTTCTCTAGTGGTTGGGATAGTGTTGCTAGGGACATCAAAATGGCGCATGATTTTCTACTCAGCGTGTCTGCTACTTTGTTTGCCTTTCCAAGATGGTAGTGGATTTCACAGTCATAGTCCTTTACTAGCTCAAGCCATCTGCGTTGTCACATATTTAGATCATTCTGAGTGAAGAAATACTTCAGACTCTGGTGATCTGTGTAAATCTTGCATTGGACTCCATATAGGTAATGTCTCCAATAAACTCAAAGCTGGCCTTGGTCTTGGGTTGGAATACTACTCTTTGCTTACGACACTCAATGGAAGCACCGTACTTGCTAAGAAAGTCCATTCCAAAGATGACGTCATAGTCATGCATGTTCAGCAAGATCAGATCACTATAAAGCTCTCTGTTTGAAATTCTGAATGCGCACGACACACAACCAGTGTGTAAATGTCATTATTTCACCCGAAGGTAGGGTCGTTAAAAATTGAATATCTAAGATATCCCGAGTTATGTCTATCTTCTTAGCAAATGTCATAGACATGAAGGAATGGGTTGCCCTAGTATCAAACAGTATTGTAGCATGTTGACTAAGGATAGGTATCTGACCTGTGACTACCGTAGAAGCATTTGCTACCTCTTCCTTGGTGAGGGAGAAGATTCGGGCATTAGGTGTAACTTATGGGGCCTCCAATCTTCCTTAGCTAATGTAAGGACCCTCCAGTGCTCTCTGCATCTGATGTAGCTGAGCTGGTCTACCTCTATACTGAGTAGACTGTGGCGGAGGTAGATTGGTCTTGGTGGGGCACTGTTTGGCGAAGTGTCCCTTGACACAACATTTATAACACCCGCTCATGCCCTGGCGGCAAACTCCTAGATGCTTCCTCCAACACTTAGAACATGTGGGATACATAGGCTTCTTACTAGCTGAACCTCCCTTTGCATTATTCCATTGTTTCCTCTTGCCATTGTTGTTTCGCTTCCAGTTCAAATTACCGCTCTGAGGTTTCTGACCTTCTGAACTTCACTAGCTTTTGCTTTCTGTCGAGGCTAGCTTCTGGTGCTTGATACTATTCATGTAATGCTCCGTGATTAGAGCACTACTGACTAGCTCTTCACTGGTCTGTGGTCTATTAATTCCACCAGCTACATTCAAAGCTATCTCCGGTCTCAAATCTTTAGCATCAACCTAACTCTTTCCTTCTCAGTACTGACCAATTTCGGACATAGGTGAGCCAACCTATTGAACTTCTTTACCGCTTCATCTATTGATAAATCCCCTTGTTGGAACTCCGTGAACTCATCATAATGCTTGTTGGTGACTTGCATATGGAAGAACTCCTCGAAGAACTCCGTCTCAAAGTCCGTCCATGACATTTGGTTCACCACCCTCTTGGCCTTTACTCGCTCCCACCACATTCTGGCATCTTCGATCAGACAGAATGAGGTGCACTTAACTTTCTCATTCTCAAGTCAGTCCAACAATTCCACTATGCTCTCTATTTTCTTGAACCATGCCTGAGCATCCCATGGTTCTCTGGCACCAGCAAAACTCTCTGGCTTCATCTTTTGACATTGAATCAGATAGGCCTCTTGTCTCACCCCTCCCACTGGAGCTGTTGGTGGGTCTGGTGGGGCAGAAGATGCATTTGGAATGGCATTCTGAGTCTCTGGTTGAGTAACAGGATTTTATCACTGATTCGTCATCAAGGTATTGATGACCTGGTGCTGCTCTGCCACTTGTTGTTGGAGCTGAGTGACTATCTACATCCAGGCAGATGGTGGTACTTCTTCATTCATTTCTTATCCTCCATAGGGTCTTTCTCGAGGCATTTCCTGCTCTTCATAAGATGATAAAGTGAAACCACTATCAGGCTATTATCACTATTTTTTTTTTCATCTTCACATGCATATCTAGGTATGCTCTATTACTTACTGTCTATCATCTTCATATATATATATGCAAGCATGTTTAACTCAAAGAGAACATTCTAGGTGAGCATGTTTAACTTAAAAGAAGCATTCCTTACTACTCATAAAGTAAATCAAGTAGATAAATACTTGCTTACTTGGAGGCAACAGGACTGATGCTCGATGTGTGTGTGACGGAAGGGTGGAACCCACTATGATACCATCTTGTAACACCCCCTAGTCTTTCTCTCTCTCAACTAGGGGAGATGTCACTACTTTACTATCTGTTTCTTAAATTCTTCCTTATCTTACTCTGACACTATACTTTAATCATCACCCCATATTACCATCCTTCCAAAATTTATGCAATATACTAACGCAATATGCTAACAACTAAAATGATCATAAGGACCTTGACATCACTTAAACAATAACCAATTCAAGATCTTCACATAACATGCAAGTATTAAGACTAACCCAACATGACTCTAGCATTCTTTGGTCTCAACCATAAGCAATCCAGTTGAACTTCAATAGTATCAAAAACAATTAGAAACTTAAAAGCTGGTTTAGACGTCTGCACTTAGGATCTTTTATTTCCACTGTTCCATCTCCACATACTCGAAGCACTTCATCCGCTATGCCACCTTACTGAAGCTTTTCTTTACCTTTATCTACAGTATAAGGAAATGCAAACTGTAAGAAATAACGCTTAGTAAGTACTTTCTATGCTCATAAAAATATGCAACGTATGAAATCATGCAACTAGTTCTCTTACCCTTGATACATTGATACACATGTAAGCATAACTAAAAATCATAACTTTCAATACATGTCTCTTGTATAAATCATGCTCTTAAGTATTTTAAAACTTGTAAACAGTGTATCTGAACTGGAATGATTAACTTTGAAAACTTTTACTTATACTTATACTGATACTTCAAATTAATAATCATTCTGAATATGAGCCCGACATAGTACCAATGCATGTTTTCCTAATAAGCCGGGGTGGCCAACCACCGAACCTACTAGGGTAATTGAAATGAGGGTCTTGGCCCGTGGGCAAAATTTATGCCCGGTACATGCCTTTTCAAAAGTAAAATACTTCCTTTGTACTTATATTCTTATACATACTAAAAAGAAATGCTCTTAATCTCCTAAACCATGAATGGGGAGCACCATAAAAATCATTATGCTCTTGACCCCCACTACTAAAATGGGAGCATACTAAAGATCGTTGTGCTCTTAATCCCCAATTCGAACAGGGAGCATCTTTAAATTTTTCTTTATAAAGGAAATATTTTTACATTTTACTCTACATCATACATATAATTGTAAGCTACAACTTATCTATAACATGCATGATCATAAAGTCACATTCTTATCATGGATCTAAACAAGATACTGAATTAACCACAACATAATAGGGAAAATCATGTAACTAAAAACACCATGCATAACTGGCTCATATACATGCGTATAAACTGCTCAACCATATAACTAGAAATAACATGCACATAAAAATATATCAATGATATACGATAACTACTTATACTGCAGGTGAGCAATACTTACTTCCTATGATTTTCACCAATTTATACCGTTAGATTTCGTAAAGAGAAGACCTTCTACGTGTTCCTTTGCTTTAGTGTGATCCTCTACCAAGTCCTTGAGGAGATCCCTCTTGGAAAATCCCCTCTTGAATTATCCAAATAGAAGACAATCTTCTTCCTTGCTTCGGCGGATGGAAAACGAAAGGGGAAGAGAGGTGGCGTGGTTGGGCGGCGTTTAGAGAGAAGGGGAGGCATTTGCAGAGAAGGGGAGGAGAGGTGGTCGGTGTTTGGAGAGAAGAGGAGGAGAGGTGGTCGGCGCAAGGAGTAGGGAAAGGAGAAAAGAGAGAAAAAAAATAAAAAAAATCTATATATAAACTAGGGTTTCCCTAATTTAATTACCCCTTTAAATGCTTAGCTAAATTAACCAACTTCTCCCTTTTTTCTGCCTATAAATATATTCTGTTATATCCTACTCATTGGCAATCTTATGACTTAGTGGTAGGAAGCTTATTCCCCCAAATCAAAGGTTCATGGTTCAAACCTCAGCTAACGAACCATTTATTCGATTTTTTTTCTTCCTATTCTTATTTCTATTTTTTTCTCTAAATAAAAGTATAGGAACTAAAATTTTGGGTTGTTACAGAGGAGACATCTCAAATTCCAATTGCATGCATTAATCCCATTTTCATGCAATGTTAATGAGTCCATTTAAATCCGATTGCATGCAATAAATCCCATTTGCACGCATGCATGCAACATTGAGGCATTTTTCTGAAATGCTATTTGCAAGCAAAAAAATCCCTTCTCATTTGACTTCTTTAATTGGTTTCATTTGAGTCTAACTCAAATTAAACCAATTTGAGTTCAACTCAAGTTTGGCCAAACAATGAGTCTAACTCATTCTAGTCAATTCAATTAACTAATGATTCATTTAGTCAAACTAAGATGATCCTGTCTCCAAAATAACGTGTTCTTTATGTGTGACCCAATAGGTTCTTGCAACGTTAGCAATGTTTCTAAAACTCTTTTAGAAACATAAGCAATGAGTGACATCTAGCAATGCATCATTGCTGCCCAAGTGGCAAGAATGTCGAGATCCGACATAACCTTACTGTGGCTACTATAATATATAATCTTGTCCTTCTATACTTGATTCTAGATCGATCAATGAGACATAGATCATGTCATTCTCTTATCAATCTTTGTGCTCTTGATCCCCAAGTAGACTCACTCAAATAAATAAACTCAATATCTCATATTGACTCATTTGAGCATGACCATGCATTTCGTGGTCCTACTATATCAAGAGGCCTAAAGATATCACTCCAGTCATATGGGAGGGATATATCCTATCTATATCACTCACATCCCTCTGAAAAATTTGTTACATACCAGTGATCACCTTTATAGTCCATCCTATTACAGGTGACATTTGACGATACCAAAGTACATAACTCCTTATGTAGGTAACCATAGTGATTTCATGTCTAAAGACTAATCATACCAATAGTCACTATGAGAAAGTTTATGACACTTATATGACGATCCATGAAACTTTCTCACGACAGCTCAATTTAGTATATATTCTCTAATATAAACTCATGTGTCAACATGATATCACATATCCATGACTTGTGAGATCAAGACATCAATTGACATACATGCTAGTCTCAATACATTAATATTATCCTTGTATATTAATGCTTGACTAGCAATATTTAAGAATAGTGTTCTCTACAGTCTCTCACAATCAATTCTACCAATTGATGTGCTATAGATAAAAACCTACTTTCTAGGGCATTATTATATTTATTCGGCTGGCACAAGCATGAAGTAAATATAATAACCAAACTTTGCCTTTATTATTATAGAATATGATGTTAGGACCTCGGTGTCCGCTAGAAGGGGGGTGAATAGCGCATTCGTCGATGATGGAATTTGATTGCGTTCGTTTTTACAATACTTGTTAACGCAGCGGAATATATAATAACAAAAGTAAATACAACACAAGCACAAGAGATAACATGATATAACGTGGTTCGGAACCGAATGGTTCATACTCCATGGATTGGGTTCGTAAGAGCCCTAGCGATCCAATCACACACCACTAATCCAATAAACTCCTTCTCTACAACAAGTCAGAGGCGGAGAATCCTTGTACAAGTATTCTTACAACAATAAGAATGAAATACAAGTAATTACAAATGAAATACAACAAAAGAAGTAAAGAACACTTTACAAAAACTCTTTTGGATGCTTGCTTGTTTGGTTGCTTGAGTTGCACTTGGATACCCCGATTTGTAGCAACAAATCACCCCAAAACTCCTCAAAAACGGATGGTGAAAACCTCCATGAGATCCCTTTAAAGTTTCTCCTTGGGATGGATTCTGCCTAGCAGTCGACTGATCGAGACCATCAGTCGACTACTCCTATAGCCGTTGTCTCACAACGGCATGAGCCACGTTGGATAAGTTCCAACGGATAGACCATCAGTAGACTAATCGAGTCATCACTCGACTGTCAAACTCTAACAGTCGACTCGGGAACCTTCTGTGCCTGAATACCCGACTAGTAGTCGACTGATCTCTAGATTAGTCGATTGCTCAGGCCAGCAGTCGACTGCCCAATGCTGGCAGTTGACTGCTAGGTCAATTCCAGCAGTCGAACTTTGGTCGACTCCCATCAGTCGACTGATCATAATATCAGTCGATTGATAACCTCATCCATGAGGTTTTAACCCCAAGTATGGTGCCCCCATACTTGTTAGACACCCTTAGCCTAGACCTAAGCCTTCTAGTCACCTCCGTCAGCCTCACGCCTATCGAATCCCTCCAAGTCATCCATGACTTATTCATCCATACGCTAGCCTTCAGGTACTTCCATTAGCTATTGTCATGCTAATGTGGTCTACACCGCCAAGGCACATTGGGCTTACACTGCCAAGACTCCGTTTGGACTTTACACCGCCAACCATTAGACTTATGCTGCCAAGACTCCACCCTTGGACTTTACGCCACTAATATTCCCCTTGGACTTCTCAATTTCCAAGACTCAAGCTTGGACTTTCCCTTGCCAACCCATGTTGGACTTTCCATGCCAAGACCCATGCTTGGACTTTTCCTTGCCAAGACCCATGCTTGGACTTTCCATGCCAAGACTCAAGCTTAGACTTTTCATGCCAAGTACACAAGACTTGGACTTCTCCCATGACAACAGTCAAACCATCGTCAAACATCAATTATGACCTGGGTCGATTGCACCAGCAATCTCCCCAACACATGTCAGATATCAATGCCAAACATCAAAACACTACTCGAGTCAAACTCGAGTCTGGTCAATCGTGACCTGGGCCGATTGCACCAACATATGATACATAAGTCTCTAGTCAATCATCACATAATTGTCTCTAGGGCTTACTAATAACAATCTCCCACTAGTACTAGTGTCAATCACTGTAATATCTAATACCCAATGACCTAGTATGACCATCATGCTTTCTCTGTGCCAAAGCCTCGGTCAAAGGATCTGCGATGTTAGCATGCGTCGGTACTCTGCATATCCTCATATCTCCTCTCTCGATGATCTCTCAAATGAGATGGAACCGCCGTAGTATATATTTGGATCGCTGATGAGAGCGAGCTTCCTTAGCCTGTGCAATAGCCCCATTGTTATCACAATAAAGGTCTATAGGGTCTGCTATGCTAGGAACCACCCTAAGTTCAGTGATGAACTTCCGGATCCAAATAACCTTCTTTGTCGCATCAGATGCAACAATATACTCAGCTTTTGTTGTAGAATCTGTGACTGTGTCTTGATTTGAACTCTTCCAGCTCACAGCGCCACCATTCAGGCAAAATACATACCCTGACTATGATCTAAAATCATCCCTATCGATTTGGAAGCTTGCATCACTATAACCATTTATAGCTAGCTCCTCATCGCCTGCAAATATCAAGAAATATTCTTTCATCCTTCATAAGTACTTAAGAATATTCTTGACAGCTATCCAGTGACTTTCACCTGGATTTAGCTGGTATTTGCTCGTCATGCTTAAAGAATATGAGACATCGGGGAGAGTACAAAGCATGGCGTATATGATAGACCCTATAGTAGATGCATAAGGGATCTGATCTATGGGATCTCTCTCCTCCTTAGAAGAGGGACATTGAGTTATCAAAAGACTCACACCATGTGACATTGGAAGAAATCCCTTCTTGGAATTCTGCATGACAAAATGATTTAGCACCTTGTCAATGTATGTACTCTGACTTAGTCCAAGAAGACTCTTAGATCTATCTCTAAAGATCTTGCTGCCCAATATATAAGCTGCTTCTCCTAAGTCTTTCATCGAGAAATAATTCCCAAGCCATGTCTTCACAGACTACAACATAGGGATATCGTTCCCAATAAGAAGTATGTCATCAACATACAAGATAAGAAAGAAAACTATGCTCCCACTAACCCTCTTGTAGACATAGGGTTCATCTTCATTCTTGATGAAACCAAACTCTTTGATCACATCATCGAATCAAATATTCCAGCTTCTAGATGCTTGCTTTAAACCATAAATGGACCTTTGCAGCTTGCATACCTTTCCAGCATGTTTTAGATCTATAAAACCCTCAGGTTATGTCATGTACACATCCTCAAGTAGGTTTCCAATCAGAAATGCAGTTTTGACATCCATTTTCCAGATCTCATAATCATGGTAAGCTGCAATAGCAAGCATAATTCGAATAGACTTGAGCATCGCAACTGGTGAAAAAGTTTCATCATAGGCAATACCATGAATCTGCTTGAAACCTTTAGCTATCAATCGCCCTTTATAGGTATGCATAAGACTGTCCATGTCAGTCTTTCTCTTAAAGACCCACTTACACCCAATGACTTTGACCCCTTCAGGTGGATCAACTAAAGTACATACTTGGTTAGTGTATATGGATTCCATTTCGAACCTCATGACTCTAGCCATTTCTCAGAATTTGGGCTCATCACAGCTTCCTGAAAGGATGTAGGCTTGTTCAACTCAAAGAGCATAATTTCATCATGGTCAGATAAGAGAAATGAATATCTCTCAGGATGACGACATATCCTTTTAGACCTATGAAGTGCTTGGTCTACTTGAACAGGTTGTTGCTCCACAACTTCTTGTGCAACAATCTCATCATCCACAACACTTTGTGGTGCATGTTTAATTTCCATCAAGTCCTCAGTGCTATCCATATCTTGAACTTCTTCAAGATGGATTTTACTCTCACTAGTTCTTCTAGAAATGAACTCTCTTTCTAGAAATACACTATTTCTAGCTATAAACACTTTGCCTTATATGGGATTGTAAAAGTAATATCCCTTCGTTTCCTTGGGATATCCTACAAAGTAGCATTTTTCTGATTTGGGGCCTAGTTTGTTGAAGATTTGACGTCAACATAAGCCTCACAACCCCAAATCATCATAAAAGATATTTGTGATTCTTCCCAGTCCATATCGTATATGGTGTCTTTATGACAACTTTAGATGGAACACGGTTAAGTGTAAAGACAATCATCTCTAATGCGAATCCCTAGAAGGAAGCAGGTAGATCAATCTGACTCTTCATCAATTGTACAATATCTAATAAATTATGATTTCTCCATTTGGATACACCATTCCACTATAGTGTTCCAGGTGGAGTGAGTTGAGATATGATCCCACACTCAGTAAGATGGTCACGAAATTGTTGGCTAAGGTATTAACAACCTCGATCTGATCGAAGCATCTTAATACTTTTTCCAAGTTAGTTTTTTACTTCACTCTTGAATTCTTTGAATTTTTCAAAGGATTCTGACTTGTATTTCATGATATACACATAGCCGTATCTACTGACATCATCAATAAAATTGATGAAGTACTGATAGCCTCCTCTAGTAGTGATATTGAAAGGGCCACATACATTAGTATGTATGAGTCCTAACAAATCTGTCGCTCTTTCGCCATGTCCACTAAATGGAGTCTTGGTCATCTTGCCTAGAAGACAGGATTCACATATCTCATATGATTCAAAATCAAATGAGTCCAGTAATCCATCCTTATTGAGTTGGGATATGCGACTCTCATTTACGTGATCCAAGCGACAATGCCAGAGATATGTTTGGTTCAATTCATTTGATTTGAATCATTTGGTATTTATGTTATAGATTGGGTTTTCAAAGTCCAAAACATAGAGTCTATTCATAAGAAATGCACTGCAATAGAACATATCATTTAAATGAATAGAACAACATTTGTCCTTTATCATAAACAAGAAATCTCTCTTGTCCAAACAAGAAACAGAGATAATGTTCTTAGTTAAAGCATGCACACAATAACCCTCTTCTAGTTCCAAAATAAGCCTAGTGGGCAAAGAAAAAGAGTATGTTCCTACAGCTATAGCAGCAACTCTTGCGTCATTGCCTACTATAGGTCCACTTCACCCTTTGTCAAAGATTTAGTCTTTCTTAGGCCTTGCACATTAGTACAAATGTGTGATGTACAACCATTATCTAATACCAATGAAGAAGAAATAGATAAATTGACTTTTATAACATATATACCTGAGACAGAAGTCTCACTTCTTTTCTACTTAACTTCCTCTAGGTATAACTTACAGTTCCTCTTCCAATGCTCGGTCTCACCACAATGGAAGTAGTCCCCTTCCTTAGACAACCCGCCTTTAGCCTATGATGTAGTAGTGTTGGTCTTGCCTTTGGCTTGGGTTTTACCCATGCCTTTAGGCTTCCTTTTTCCTTTGCCCTTTTTAACCATCAGTACATTACTAGTCTTGGTTTTCTTGAGATTGGGTTCAGCAGTTCTCAACATGCTGAGCATCTTAGGCAGAGGCTTGTCAATTTCGTTCATGTTATAGTTCATGACAAATTGACTATACCCTTTTGGCAATGATTGCAGGATAAGGCCAGTGGCCAATTCTTGGCCCAGTGGAAATCCTAGTCTCTCAAGTTTCTCTACATACCCAATCATCTTGAGTACGTGAGTTCCTACAAGAGTTCCTTCTTGCATCTTACATGCAAATAGGGCCTTGGACACCTCAAACTGCTCGTGCCTAGCTTTCCCTTGATATAGTTGTTTCAGGTGCTCAACCATATCATGTGCATCCATGTTCTCATGTTGCTTCTGAAGCTCAGAGTTCATGGTGGCAAGAATTAGGCAGGATACATCTAGTGCATAATCCTGATGCTTCTTATAAGCATATTTCTCTGCATGAGTGGTGGTAGTGGCGGGTGCTTCAAAAAGAGGTTGATCTAGGATGTACACTTTTCGTTCTTGCTTGAGGACGATCCTCAAGTTTCTATATCAGTCTAGGAAATTAGCTTCGTTGAGCTTGCCCTTCTCAAAGATAGATCACAGAGAGAGAGAGTATTTGACGTGTTAGATGACATGATGATCTAAAATAGTAAAATGCAGAAATAAGTATCAAATCTAAATCGTTTAATTAGACCTTTAATTAAATGATGCTCCCACTGAATCGAAGAGCATCGATAGGGGATAGTCATGGATGTAGGCAAACGTCATTTGCCCACACTACTAGCTCCCAACCCAACAGCTACAAATTCATGTGAGATAAGATCCACATCATACTTCACCTTGTGTTAGATTTGGCTAATCGCCCAAGATTTAGTATGATTAGGTAGGCAATATTTCACCAATTACATCTTATGCAACTCTTTAGAAGAAAAAAAAGGGAGATCCACATTACACATCATCTTGAGTTAGCTTTGGCTAATTTCCCAAGACTTAGTATAATTGTTCTCTTACACTATCTTCCTAACTTTTAGGACATGCCTCTAAGTTCTCAATCTAATTGAGATAACTTAGTTAAGTCTCACCCAAAGTTCGATAGCGGGACATCACAATTGTTCACTCGCATTCTACCAAGATAAAACGTGTCACTTTACTTTGGCAAAACCAACAACAAATGATCGAGGTAGTAGTGAATATCAAACTTTGGTAGGCATATCTATATTGACTTAATTAAGATAAAATTATTATCTAACATGCATCACATACACACAAAGCATATATCAACAACATATAAGCTTAATTGTGACATGGTTATGGCCCGAATCTACGATCTCCTCAAGCCAATGAGAAGAGCGATGGGTCAACCTAGGGATAGCATCTTCTCCAAGTGCATCCTTTGGTTGTTGTGTATTGTCGGCATCCTTCTTGTAACTTCATCCTCCAACATATTTTCACTCCTCATTTTGTACATTACAAAATAAGAATCTTCGAGTTTCATTCGAGTCTAAATCTAGTTTTATTTACAACTAGAAAAAATAGAGAGGAAGGTACGACACGCATGTCGTTTTATGAATTACAACATGTACATGCAACACAACCACAATCTCATCGGGGTTAAGGTCATAACCATGCACTATGGCAAACATCATTCACAAAGTTCTATGACATGAAAATTTGATTATGATACTAAATATGACTTTTAAGCTGCTACGATGCGACAGTCCCGCTAGTCGGTTAGGGGCCGGGGTCAAGGGGCAGCGCCCCTTGTGGGGTGTAGGGGGTAGCTCCCCTGGAGCAAGATTTTATTTTAGAAACTCTTTGAATGAGTCGCTGCCCTTAGTCCATCATAATGAATGCGAGACCTTTGCTTGCCACTGTTCGTAGCAATTTTGGGTGATAGATCCGAATGACAAACATGTTGTTCAATCAACAAATATGTCATGCACATGTTGTTGCATAAAATCACCCAAATAATCATGCATGCACTGATAATAATCTTCTTATTCAAATTTTATATGACATATAAAATGACATACAACGATCTTTATGTATACACAAGTGGCTATGATACCATTGTAGGGATCTATTGCGAAAATAATCGCAAATGTAGCGGAAAAAACTTGATCCCTCCAGAGATCCATGTGTATACATAAAGGAAATCGTATCTTTTAAATACACCTTAGTTGAGAAGTTACCTTTGTAGCGTAGCCCTTCGCAATCCCGACAGCAACTCCTTGATGATGGATCTTAGTGCAATCAGAATCACCGCGCCTCTATGGTATCCACACGAACACTATCTTGGAGAAGGAGAAAAAACCTTTGGTTGTGCTAACAATCACACCAAGGCTCTCCACCAAAGACTAGCTTTTGGACAAGAAGAAAAGAGAAAGGAATGAGAAAAAGTCCTTCACGGCAAAGAGAGGTTCTCACAACTTTACTCACGTTGAGGAGAGTTTAAATTCCATTTCTCATGCATTAAATCTCATTTCATGCATTAACCCCTTTGCATGCAACGTTGAGCATTAAATCTCATTTCATGCATTAACCCTTTTGCATGCAACGTTTGAGGATTAAATCCCATTTTATGCATGGTTGAGGAGGCTTCTCAAATTCCAATTGCATGCATTAATCCATTTGCATGCATGCATGCATGCAACGTTGAGGCATTTTTCTCAAATCCTAATTTCATGCAATAAATCCCTTCTCATTTTCCTTCTTTAATTGGTTTCATTTGAGTCTAACTCAAATTAAACCAATTTGAGTCCAACTCAAGATTGGCCAAGCAATGAGTCTAACTCATTTTAGTCCATTCAATTAACTAATGATTCATTTAGTCAAACTAATTAAGATGATCCTGTCTCCAAAATAATGTGTTCTATGTGTGTGACCCAATAGGTTCTTACAATGTTAGCAATGTTTCTAAAACCCTTTTAGAAACATAAGCAATGAGTGACATCTAGCAATACATCATTGCTACTCAAGTGGCAAGAATGTCGAGATCCAACATAACCTTACTATGGCTACTATAATATATAACATTGTTCTTCTATCCTCGATATCTAGATCGATTAATGAGACATAGATCGTGTCATCCTCTTATCAATCTTTGTGCTCTTGATCCCCAAGTAGACTCACTCAAACAAATGAACTCAATATCTCATATTGACCCATTTGAGCATGACCATGCATTTCGTGATCCTACTCTATCAAGAGGCCTAAAGATATCACTCCCGCCATATGGGAGGGATTGATCCCATCTACATCACTCACATCCCTCCGCATAATTTGTTACATAGTCAGTGATCGCCTTTATAGTCTACCTTATTACGAGTGATGTTTGACAATACCAAAGTAAATAACTCCTTATGTAGGGAACCATAGTGATTTCAGGTCTAAGGACTAATCATACCAATAGTCACTATGAGAAAGTTTATGACACTTATATGACGATCCATGAAACTTTCTCACGGCGGGTCAATTCAGTAAATATTCTCTAATATATACTCATGTGTCAACGTGATATCACATATCCATGACTTGTGAGATCAAGTCATCAATTGACCTACATGCTAGTCTCAATACATTAATATTACTCTTGTATATTAATGCTTGACTAGGAATATTTAAGAATAATGTTCTCTATAGTCTCTCACAATCAATTCTACCATTTGATGTGCTATAGATAAGAATCTACTTTCTAGGGCATTATTATATTTATTCAGCTGGCACAAGTATAAAGTAAATATAATAACCAAACTTTGCTTTATTATTAATAGAATATGATACATATGTCCCTAGTCAATAATCATCACATAATTGGCTCTAGGACTTACTACTATCAGATATATATAATTCTCGAGCAGTATATGTGATGTCAGAGCTAAGTAGCGGCAAGCAGATTAGTTGTGCTCAAAGCTAAGTATTGTGTTGACAGAGCAGTATATTGTTGGAACGTTGGTGGCCGGCTAGAGGGGGGTGAATAACCCTAAATCGTCGTACGGTGGAATACGATCGTTCTTGTGTGGTTGTCTACAATTGTCGTTAATATACGCAGCGGAAGCAATAAAAATAATAACAACAATACAATCACACGCAATACACAAAGATATACGTGGTTCGGAACCGAATGGTTCCTACTCCATGGGCGAGCTCACCGAGCTCTAGTTATGCGCACGACACTAACTAAACTCCTTCTCGACAACACATCGGAGGTGGAGAAACTTGTACAAGAAATTACAACAGTAATATAGAAATATAAACAAGAATACAAATACAATACAAAAGAACATTTTTTATCGATTGCTTTTGATCACTTGTTTGTTGCTTGCTTTAGTTGGCTCTTGAAGGTCTGGAATGCAGCAGTAATTCCCCTCTAAAGTCACCCTTAAAGTCTTGGCAAAATCCTCCATCTTGAGCTCCATTTATAACCTGCATCAAGCTGATTTCGCGCCCATCAGTCGACTAATCATGACCATCAGTCGACTGGTCCTATAGCCGTTGTCTCACAATGACTTGATCCACGTTGGCAAAACTCCAACTAATCCATCATCAATCGACTGATCATGCCCATCAGTCGACTGATGATCCCATCAGTCGAGTGATGGTGCGAGCACTCGACTGGAAACTGTTGGTGCAACAATGTCCCAAGCATTTATATATATTTTGATGTTTGGATAATCATCTAAGTTAGGCAATGTTTTGTGATCTAATTGTATACATGTTTAAGTGACAGGAAAATCCAAGTATGAAGACTTGGTAAAAGACAAGTCCAAGTGTGATCTTGGCAAAGAGAAGTCAAGGAAAGGTCTTGGCAGCATAAGTCCAAGCATGTAGTCTTGGCGGCGTAAAGTCCAAGCAGTCCTTGGAAAAGGAAGACCAAAGGAAAGTCTTGGCGGCGTAAGTCCAAGCATGTAGTCTTGGCGGCGTAAAGTCCAAGCGTACTTTGGCAAAGAAGAAACCTAAAGCATGACGAAACCGAAGGAAGCTTTTGAAGGCAAGCGCATGGATGGAGTCGTGGACTCAGAGAAATCCTAGAGGCGCAAGGCTGATGGAGAAGCTAGAAGGTTAAGTCTAGGCTTAGGTTATGTTTTCAAGTATGAATTAGTCATACTTGGAGTGTGCCGATCAGAACATGGTGTCGGTCGAATGCCTTTAAAATATAGCATTAGAGTTTGGAAGGCTGTTATCGATCATTGGTGGTTATCGATCGAGGCCGGTAATGATCGACTCGACTTTCGGCTATGCGACCTGGTGGCGATCATTGCCATCGTAGCGATCGGCCGCCCGCAAATGGCCGTGGCGTGGCGGCGATCATTCTGGCGATCGATCGAGCCCGCGTTGGCGGTCGGTTAGTCTTCCGTTGGCGATGGCGGCCTAATGCTTATATTCTGATCCTTCTTCTAAGCTCCTACAAGTTTTCCAAAGCTTTCTAAGTATATTAATCTCCTTTCTCCTCTCAAATCTTCATTGTCATCTTTTGTAAGAAGAGGAGGTCTTTGTAAAGAGAAAGCTTCATAGTGAATTTGCTTGGGTTGATCCACCTTAAGGATCGCCGTGGAGTAGGAGCGTTATCTCCGAACCACGTAAAGGCTTTGTTAGCATTGGTTTTTGTTTTTACATATATTACTTGTGTTTGCTTCCGCTAATTATTTTTGTAGAAACGAAAAGAGCTATTCACCCCCCCCCTCTAGCCTTCAAACGATCCCTTACAGAAACCATTCTGTGGCTGAAAACACCCCTATCAGTTGACTGATATCCCTCATCAGTCGACTGATGGTGTTATCAGTCGATTGTCATCCCTTGGCAGTCGATTGATCAGCCATATCCTGTTCAATCAAACACTAGTCGAACCCTAGTCAACTTGGAGCAGTCGACTGACACCTATGCCAGTCGACTGATGTCAGGTAAAACCTCAAACACCAAGTTGTTTGAGCATCCAACACTCAGTCTTAGCCACTTGGCCAAGTCCACCTCATCCCTCATGGAGTTCCCCACCGAAGCTCTCTTCCCTCGGCCTACGTCCCTTGGATGCGCCAAGCGCACGACTTCACAACGCCATCCTTCACGTCTCTTGCCCTCGAAGTATGCTTCCCTTGGGCCTCACTCCATTCGCTCCCCGTCCGGCGGTCCCTCGGATGCATCAAGGGCACGACTTTGCAATGCCATCCTTCACCGACTCAAGGACCCCGAGCCTAGTGAACTTGCCAAGTCCTCAAGACTTTCCAAATGCACCAAGCGCACGACTTTGCAATGCATTTCTCACCAAGCACCAAGCGCACGGCTTCGCAATGCTTTAGACTTTTTCACACCAAGCCCCATGCTTGGATTTTCCATGCCAACTCCATGTTGGACTTTCCAATGACAATCCTATGTTATAAGTTTTGTCTATCATCAGAATACTGCTCGAGTCAAACTCGAGTCAACTCGGGCCGATTGCACCAACAATCTCCCCCTTTTTGATGATTGACAAAACTATCCCTCAAGTCTACCAATTATTTCTAATTGGAAATTCTCACATCCCAATGAGAATTCCAAACCCAATTGGTAACTTGGTAACTTCTCCCCCTTTTTGACATACATCAAAAAGGTCCTCCCCAAGGGTATGAATGTCTCATATCCCAATGAGATCTTACAATCTCTCCCTTGGAGGAACACACGCCTATAATCTTTCTAGTGATAAGTCCCATATCACTTAAAGAGAGGCAACCCAATTTCCCTCCCATGAGGAAAAGTACACATCCATCTTCCTATGATGGATACCTCCCCCTAAAGGCTTGCTCCCCCTTGACCATTGCACCAACAATGTCCTTGGAGAGTCCCTAAGCCAATAGAAACATTAAACAATCAAAATTAAGGCAAAGTTCAACAATGAACTCTCATCCTCCTTAAAATTGATACTCACCCTAAACACTTCTCCTAATCCATATCCAATGGATTTCCACCCTTTCTAATGCTCTCCCAAGCATGTCCTAGGGTTAGGAGTGGTTAGAGGACCAAAACCTAATTGAACATGGGCCTAACCATCAAGGTTTACTTGGAATCAGCAATAGCAGTCGACTGAATCAGATATCAGTTGACTCCTTCCCACATCAGTCGATTGGCCTCCCTGGCAGTCGACTGATAACTGCATTTGCATTTTTTTGATTTTCAGAAATGAATTTCTGAAATTCATAAGTAAATATATATAAGTTGAAAAATCTTGAAATTTTGTATGTATATTACTTATTACAATTATAATGGGTGAAAAATATTAGAAAATTATTTTACCCACAAAATAGTGAGATTGACACAAAGTTCAAAAGTTTAGAAAAGCTTCAATAATGAGCCCTCTTTGTATCATCCCATTCAATAGTGATAGCTATCAAAAGATAGACTTCGCCAAGATTTTTCAAAATATTTTCAAAATGTTCTTGAAACCTTTAACTCCTTTTTCCTAAACATCTCACTTGTATCTAAATGTGTAAAACACATTCAAGACAAATATTCTAGTAAGATGTGGGTTTTTGTTTTTAATGGTCTCGTGCATATTCTAAGGCAACTCTACTTGATTCCCTTATGCATGAGACTTCAAGTCATGCCAATGGTCCTTAAATCACTTTTATTTTATGCATGATATGATTATGGCATATATATGATATAATTAAGCATGTGCTAAAATCATGATGTCATGGCATGTGAATGAAATTTTAGCATACATGACATATAAAACTAAGTCAAAAACATGATCATGACATTTTTAGAGATAAAAATGAAAATAATGTCATGTCGTGGCAAGACAAATAAATCATGGCAAGTAAAATATACTAAAGTATAAAATACCTAAGTGTTAAATCCAAATTGTCATTTCTAGGAATTAATTCTATTTTGCCTTAATACCATTATATCCCAAGTGTGCCATAAACCCAAAATGGCACTCCCATACCTCTAAGATCTAATCGTGCCAATTTAATCATTTTTCAACTTCTCAAGCATATTGGCACATCCTAATGTGTCAACTCACCATGGCTAGGTTAACTATCCATCCACTTAGGGTTGACACACCCTAACCCATCTAGTGTGAATTGATCACGCTCCTAGGAACCCAATACCTATTGGAGCTCCTTGGGTTAACAAGGTATTCACTAAGGATAACTTCCCTAGATACCTTCCTAATGACTCTTTTAGGCTTTGAAGTCATAGTTTTTTGGGTCTTTCTTAGGTCAACTCTAGAGGTAACTCCCCCAATGACCTTCTTAGTGGCTTTCTTAGTTTTTCTTATGCCCTTAGCCACTAAGCACATGCCATGGCTAGTCTTAGAAATAACTTCCCTATTAGCCATGGTTTTCCTAGACCTAGATGTTGTTCCATAATCAAATGGAACATTATGATAAGTCTTCTTGGGATTAGGTTTGTGACCCAAACCTTCCTTGCCCTTAGACCGTTCTTGAACCCTAAGTCTTGACTTTTGGGCATTTGACCCTTGAATAGAATTTTCTATAATCCTAAAGGTCTTTTCCATTCTCTCAAGTTTTGACCTCAAGACTTGATTTTCTAATTCTAATTTTCCCAATTTTAATTTATCATTAGATTTTTGGGAAGGCCTCTTCTTCTTAGGCATGTGCCTAGACTTTTTGGGATTAATACCCAAATTTTCTTCTATTCTCTCAATTGATTCCCTAGGTAAAATAGTTCTAGTGTTATTGGTCATAGGTTTATCCTTAGATAAATTTACATGCTTAGCACCTAAACAATAAACCTTATTATTTCTACTAGCATGCTTTTCATTAATAATTGCAAGAGAGCTAAAATAATTTTTAGCATGATTATTAACCCTAGAAATTGAATGTGCATTAACTAAATTTACCTTAGGGTTGGCTTTGGAAGCTCCCCCTACATGAGATGCTCCTTCTTGCCATTTCTTCCTCCTAGGGCATTGGCTTCGGTAGTGTCCCGGTTGGTTGCATTTGAAGCACACAATGTGCTCTTTGCTCTTAATTGTGGGGACTCTGGCATTTTTGACTTTTGGTGTCGGTTGAACCTTCTTCATCTTCTTAGGACACTTACTTTTATAGTGCCCTTATTCCCTACACTCAAAGCATGTTATATGATTTTTATTTATAATAACAACACTTGAGTTACCTAGGGAATTTCCGCTTCTCCCGGATGTTGAAGCTTCTTCTTGAACTTGTTCCGGGATAGAAGGCCTCTCCTCCCCCTCAATGTTAGAGGTGGAGGTCTCCACCAAATCATTAACATCTTCGAATGTGGTGGGCAATTCTTCCTCGGTATTCTCCTCTACTTGTGCTGGTTCGGGATTCTTGTGGAATTCAACCACCTTATTCCACAAATCCTTTGCATCCCTAAAATTACCTAGCCTAGACCAAATGTTGTTAGGAATCAAATCACTAAGTAATTCGATTACCTTGAGATTTGTCTTGAAGTCCTTGATTTGGTCTTGGGTCCACCTTGACTTCTCAATTTGCCTATTGCTTTCATCCCTAGGCAATTCGAAATCATTTTCTATAATAAGCATAATATTGAAATCGGTTTCAAAATATACCTCCATCCTTTTCTTCCACCAAGAAAAGTCTCCATCGAATTTCGGCGGATGGATGTTGTAGCCGGCCATCTTGTAGTGCTTGTGTCGGCGGTTAGTCCTCTACAAGCGACTTGTCTCTGATACCACTTGTTGAAATGTTGGTGGTCGGCTAGAGGGGAGTGAATAGCCCTCAATCGTCGTACGGTGGAATACGATCGTTCTTGCATGCTTATCTACAATCGTTGTTAATATACGCAGTGGAAACAATAGAAATAATAACAACAATACAATCACACGCAATACACAAAGATATACGTGGTTCGGAACCGAATGGTTCCTACTCCACGGGCAAGCTCACCGAGCTCTAGTTATGCGCACGACACTAACTAAACTCCTTCTCGACAACACGTCGGAGGTGGAGAAACCTCGTACAAGCAATTACAACAGTAATATAGAAATACAAACAAGAATACAAATACAATATAAAAGAACACTTTTCACTGATTGCTTTTGATCACTTGTTTGTTGCTTGCTTTGGTTGGCTCTTGAAGGTCTGGAATGCAGCAGCAATTCCCCTCCAAAGTCACCCTTAAAGTCTTGGCGAAATCTTTCATCTTGAGCTCCATTTATAACCTGCATCAAGCTGATTTCATGCCCATCAGTTGACTTATCCTGTAGCCATTGTCTCACAACGACTTGATCCATGTTGGCAAAACTCCAACGGATCCATCATCAGTCGATTGATCATGCCCATCAGTCGACTGATGTTCCCATCAGTCGAGTGATGGCACAAGCACTCGATTGGAAACCATTCTGTAGCTGAAAACACTCCTATCAGTTGACTGATGGTGTTATCAGTCAACTGCCATCCCTCGGCAGTGGACTGATCAGCCATACCCTATTCATTCGAACACCAGTCGAACCCTAGTTGACTTGGAGCAATCGACTGACACCTATGCCAGTCGACTGATGTCAGGTAAAACCTCAAACACCAAGTTGTTTGAGCATCCGACACTCAGTCATAGCCACTTGTCCAAGTCCACCTCATCCCTCATGGAGTTCCCCACCGAAGCTCTCTTCCCTCGGCCTACGTCCCTCAGATGCGCCAAGCGCACGGCTTCGCAACGCCATCCTTCACGTCTCTTGCCCTCGAAGTATGCTTCCCTTGGGCCTCACTCCATTCGCTCCCCATCCGGTGGTCCCTCGGATGCATCAAGCGTACGGCTTCGCAATGTCATCCTTCACCGACTCAAGGATCCCGAGCCTAGTGAACTTGCCAAGTCCTCAAGACTTTCCAAATGCACCAAGCGCATGGCTTTGCAATGCATTTCTCACCAAGCACCAAGTGCACAGCTTTTCAATGCTTTGGACTTTTCCACACCAAGCCCCATGCTTGGATTTTCCATGTCAACTCCATGTTGGACTTTTCAATGACAATCCTATGTCATAAGTTTTGTCTATCATCAAAATATTGCTCGAGGCAAACTCGAGTCAACCCGGGCTGATTGCACCAACATATATTAACTTTCTAATTGATATATCTAATTCCTAAGCAGTATATGTAATTCTTGAGTTGAGTAAGGGTGATCAGAGTATTTGTTATTGGACTATCCGAGCCGCAAAAACCACTTTTTGCATTGCGAAAACCTCAGAATTCGGCCACGAATCTGTGCGAAGATAAACAAATATATATATGTACATGTTTAAAACCTTAGATCTACTTTAGATCTACATGTGAAGAGCTTTACCCTTGATGCAACGCCCTTCGCTTATCCCGCTCATCCAAACGGCTAGCCGGAACTCAAGAGTGTCAAGCGTACACTCCTCTACAAGTATCCACACGGACAAAAGGTGGAGAAGGCAACATAGAGTGTGCTAGCACTCCTTTAAACCCACGACAAGGATGAGGAGGAGAGAGCTTGAGAGAAGAGCCAAGGAGGAAGAAGATGAAGTTATCAATTCCCACTAACACACCATCAAGTGTTGGTCGGCCACATTAAGGAGACATAAACCACGCAATACCAAGAGCCATGGCTCTTGGTCTCCCTCATGAGGTGGCACCCCATGATGTGTCCATGATGATGTGGAACATCATCATTGGCCGACCTCTTTGCCAAGTCACCATGACATGGCATTTGGTCAAGTCAAGCTTGACCATTCATCTTCCCTCTCAAGTCAAGTCAAAATTGACCTCTTATCTCCCATGGTTGATCAAATCCAACCATTTGATTCAAGTCAATTTAATTTATTGAATCTCTATTCATTAGTTTAAATTGACTCAATGAATCAAATCTAAATTAGACTCATTCAACACTTGAATCAAATTGAGTCCAACTCAATTAGTCTAATTTGGATTACTCTTAATCCAATTTGGTGCATCACATGGACCTAATCCTCATGGTCCATCATATGAACCTAATCTCCATCTAATTGCCCTTTGTGTGTGACCCTATAGTTTCTTGTAACGTTGCCAATGTTCCTAAACCAATTTAGAAACATAAGCAATGAGCGATATCTAGCAACACATCATTGTTACCCAAGTTACAAGAATGTTGAGATCCAACATCACCTTTGTGACTACTAATTGTGACTCTCACAATATGTGACAATGTCCTTCTATCCTTGACATCTAGATTGACCAATTGAGGCATAGACTGTGTCATCCTCGGTACAATCTATATCTTGAACTCCAAGTAGACTCACTATAATTAAATGAGCTCAATATCTCATATTGACTCATTTGGGCATGACCATACACTTAGTGGTCTCACTCTATCAAGAATAATGATGTCACTCCCGTCATATGGGAGGGATAGATCCCATCTACATCACTCACATCCCTTCGCATAATTTATTACATACCCAGTGCCTTTATAGTCCACCCATTTATGGGTGACGTTTGACGAAGCCAAAGTATGCAACTCCTTATGTAGGGAACCATGGTGACTTTAGGTCCAAGGACTAATAGTCACATGAGAAAGTATATGACAATCATATAACGATCCATGATACTTTCTCATGGTGGGTCATTCTGTATACATTCTCCAATGCATACCCATGTGTCAACTTGATATCTCATATCCATGACTTGTGAGATCAAGTTATCGAGTTGACCTACATGTTAGTCTCTTTGCATTAACATTGTCCCTGAATGTTAATACTTGACTAGGAATGATTAAGAGTAGTGTTCTCTATATCATCTCATAATCGATTCAACCAATCGATTGATATAGATAAGAACCTTCTACTCAATGACGTTATTATACTTAGTTATTTGGCACAAATACAAGTATAATAACCATAAAGAAATGCCTTTATAAATAGGAATATGATACAATAAAGTCCATACAACAATCATCACATGATTGGCTCTAGGGCTTTCACTAACAATTTCCCACTAGCACTAGTGCCAATCACTATAGTATCTAATACCCAATGACCTAGTGTGATCATCATGATTTTTTGTTGCCAAAGCCTTGGTCAAGGGATCTTCGACGTTAGCCTCTGTGGGTACTCTGTAAATCTGCACATCTCCTCTATCGATAATCTCTCGAATGAGATGGAAGCGCCATATATACGTTTGGTCCGCTGGTGTGAGCGAAGTTCCTTAGCCTGTACAATCGCTCCATTGTTGTCACAATAGAGCTCTATAGGATCTGCTATGCTAGGAACCACCCCAAGCTCAGTAATGAACTTACGGATCCAAACTGCCTCCTTTGCTGCCTCTGATGCAACAATATACTCGGCCTCTGTTATAGAATCAGTAACTGTGTTCTGCTTCGAACTCTTCCAGCTCACAACGCCACAATTCAAGCAAAACACGAACCCTGACTGCGATCTATAATCATCCTGGTCAGTTTGAAAGCTGGCATCGCTGTAACCTTTTACAGCTAGCTCCTCATCGCTTCTAAATATCAAGAAATATTCTTTAGTCCTTCTCAAGTACTTAAGAATATTCTTGACTGCTATCCAGTGATGCTCACCTAGATCTGACTGGTATCTACTCGTCATGCTCAAAGCATACGAAACATCAGGATGAGTACATAACATGACGTACATGATAGATCCTATGGCCGATGCATAAGGGATCTTTTCCATGCGATCTCTCTCCTCTCTAGAAGAGGAGCTTTGAGTCTTCGAAAGACTCACACCATGTGACATTGGCAGAAGTCCCTTCTTAGAATTCTGCATGGCAAACCATAGTAATACCGTGTCAATATATGTACTCTGACTTAGGCCAAGAAATCTCTTATATCTATCTCTATAGATCTTGATGTCTAGAATACATGCTACTTCACCTAAGTCCTTCATTGAGAAGCACGTCCCCAGCCAAGTCTTCACAGACTGTAGCGAAGGGATGTCATTCCCAATGAGTAGTATGTCATCCACATATAATACAAGGAAGACAACTGTGTTCCCATTAACCCTTTTGTAGACACAGGGTTCATCTTCATTCTTGATGAAACCAAATTATTTGATCACATCATCGAATCGAAGATTTCAGCTCCAAGAAGCTTGCTTTAGCCCATAAAATGGACCTTTGCAGCTTGCATACTTTCCCAGTATGCTGTGGATCTACAAAACCCTCAGGCTGTGTCATGTACACATCCTCGAGCAAGTTTCCATTCAGAAATGTGGTTTTGACATCCATCTGCCAGATCTCATAATCGTGGTATACTGCAATAGCAAGCATGATCCGAATGGACTTAAACATCGCCACTGGTGAAAAGGTTTTATCATAGTCAATACCATGAATTTGCTTGAAACCTTTAGCCACCAATTGACCCTTATAGGTATGTGTAAGTCCATCCATGTTAGTCTTTCTCTTAAAGACCCACTTACACCCAATGAGTTTGACGCATTCAGGTGGATCAACCAAAGTCCATACTTGGTTGGTGTACATGAATTTCATCTCAGATCTCATGGCCTCTAGCCATTTATCAGAATCTGGGCTCATCACAGTTTCCTGATAGGATATAAGCTCATTCTCAATGAGCATAACGTCATCATGGTCAGACAAGAGAAATGAGTATCTCTCAGGCTGATGACGTACCCTATCAGACCTGCGAAGAGGTAGGTCTACCTGAATAGGTTGTTATTCTATAACTCTTTGTGCAACAATCTCATCACCCACAACATTTTGTGGTTCCTGTTTAACCTCTATCTCGACCTCAGTGCTATGGTCCTTATCTTGAATTTATTCAAGATCGAACGTACTCCCACTAGTTTTTCTAGAAACAAAATCCCTTTCTAGAAATAACCCAGTCTTTGCCACAAACACTTTGTGTTTACTGGGAATGTAGAAGTAATATCCTTTCATTTCCTTGGGATATCCAACAAAATAACACTTATCGGATTTGGGTTCCAGTTTGTCTGAGACTTAACGTCGAATGTAAGCCTCACAATCCCAAATCCTCATGAAAGACATCTTGGGATTTTTCCCTATCCATATCATATATGGTGTATTTATCACAGCCTTGGATGATACATGATTAAGTGTGAAGGCTACTGTGTCTAGAGCATATCCCCAAAAGGATATAAGAAAATCTGTGTGACTCATCATAGATCGCACCATATCTAATAGGGTATGATTCCTCCTTTCGGATACACCATTCCACTGTGGTGTTCCAGGAGGAGTGAGTTGGGATAGAATCCCACACTCAGCTAGATAGTCACGAAACTCATGGCTAAGGTATTCACCACCTCGATCTGATCGAAGTATCTTAATACTCTTGTCAAGCAGGTTTTGTACTTCATTCTTGAATTTCTTGAACTTTTCAAAGGATTCTGACTTATGTGTCATCAGATACACATAACCATATCTACTGAAGTCATCAGTAAATGTAAAGAAGTACCTATAACCACCTCTAGTAGCAACATTGAAAGGGCTACATACATCACTATGTATAAGTCCTAACAAGTCTGTTGCTCTTTCGTTGTGTCCACTAAAGGGAGTCTTGGTCATCTTGCCTAGAAGGCAAGACTCACATGTCTCATATGATTCAAAATCAAATAAGTCCAGCAGTCTATCCTTATGGAGCTGGGATAAGCGACTCTCATTTATGTGACCTAAGCAACAATGTCAGAGATAGGTTTGGTTCAACTCATTCGACTTGAACCTTTTGGTACTTATGTTATAGATGGAGCTCTCTAAGTCTAGAATGTAGAGTCTGTTCATTAGAGGTGCACTATAATAGAACATATCATTTAAATAAAATGAACAACATTTGTTCTTTATTATAAATGAAAAGCCTTTCTTGTCTAAACAAGAAACTGAAATTATGTTCTTAGTCAGAACAGGCACATAATAACATTCATCTAGTTCTAGTACAAGCCCATAGGGCAGAGATAGATAATAAGTTCCTACAACAACAGCAACAACCCTTGCTCCATTGCCTACTCGTAGGTCCACCTCGCCCTTCGTCAATGCCCTGCTATTTCTCAGTGCCTGCACATTAGTACAAATGTTAGATGCACATCCGATATCTAATACCCATGATGAAGAAATAGATAGATTGACTTCTATGACATATATACCTGAAGTAGAAGTCTCACTTCTCTTCTTCTTAAGATCTTCCAGGTATGCTTTGCAGTTACGCTTCCAGTGTCCAACTTCCTTACAGTGGAAGCAAGTCCCTTCTTTGGCCACCCCTCCTTTCGGTTTCAGTGCCTTGCCTTTGCCCTTGGCTTGGGACTTTCCCTTACCTTTAGGCTTGCCCTTGCCTTTCTTCTTTTGCACCATCAAAATGGAGTCGGGTTTTCCCTTCTTAAGGTTGAGCTCAGCAGTTCTCAACATGCTAAGCATCTCAGGCAGTGGCTTATCAATTTCATTCATGTTGTAATTCATGATGAATTGATTGTAGCTTTCTGGCAAAGATTGCAAGATCAAGTCAATGGCCAATTCTTGGCCAAGTAGGAATCCCAACCTCTTTAGATTTTCTATGTACTCAATCATCTTGAGTACATATGGACCTACGGGAGTCCCATCTTGCATCTTGGACTGAAACAATGCCTTAGAGATCTCGTATCTTTCGTGCCTTGCTTGTCCTTGATATAGTTGACGAAGATGTTCAACCATATCAAAAGCATTCATGAACTTGTGTTGCTTTTGAAGCTTAGAGTTCAAGGTCGCGAGCATGAGGCATGACACATCTAATGCATCATCTTGATGCTTCTTGTAAGCATCTCGGTTAGCTCGTGAGTCAGTGGCAGGAGGTGCTTCCGGAATGGGCTGCTCCAGGACGTATAGTTTCTTTCTTGAGTGAGAATAATTCTCAGATTCCTGTATCAGTCCAAGAAATTTGCTCCATTGAGCTTGTCCTTCTCAAGGACAGAACGCAGGGAGAGAGTGTTCGTATTTGACGACATGGCAATCTACAACATAAATAATGCAGAAAGTAAATATCATATTCCATTTATCATTTAATTAGTCCTTTAATTAAATGATGCTCCCATTGAATTATAGGCATTTTGTAGAATCGAGTCATGGATGTGGTCAAACCACCTTACTAGATTCATACAAACTAGCTATAATTCTCACGAGACAAGATCCACATCATACTACGCCTTGAGTTAGCTTTGGCTAAATCGCCCAAGACTTAGTATGATCGGTAGGTAACAAATTACCGATTACATCTCTATGCAACTCTTGTTTATAGGATCAAGATCCATATTTACAAAAGACCATGAGTTAGCTTTGGCTAAATCGCCCAAGATTTAGTGTAAATATGATCTTATCCTATCTTTCCAACCGTTGGAATATGCATATAGTTATACTCGATCCAATTGAGTTAACTAGTTTAACTCAATCTAATTGAGCTTATTCTCACCCAAGCTGTGATAGGCGGGACCAAGATTGTCCCTCCGCACCCTACCAAGATAATATGTGTTGCTCTGCTTTGGCAGATTCAACAACAACAAATGATTAAGGTAGTGATGGGTATCAAAACTTGGTAGGCATTTCGAGTTGATTCGATTAAGATCTAATCTAATCGTGAATGTGTATCATATACGCATTAAGGCCTTAAATATGCTACACTAGCATGCATCACATACATACAAGCAAAATATACTGGCATGCATCTCATACTTACAAGTAAAATATCCTAGCATGCATCATATACATACAAGTAAAAATTTACTAGCATGCATCACATATATACAAGAAAAAACAAATATATATATATATATATATATATATTTATTTATTTATATCAACATATATATATATATAAATATAATAATTAAATTGTGATGAGGTCATGGCCCTACTACAATCTTCTCAAGCCAATGAGAAGATCGGACGGTCAAACTAGGGTTAGCGACTTCTCCAAGCGTCTCCTTTGACCGCCATATGTCGTCGGCACCCTCCTCTTAACTCCGTCTACTAGTGGACCTTCCACCGCTTCATTTTGTACATTACAAACATGAAAATCGAGTTATATTTGAGTCTAAAATACTATTTACAACAAGAATATTAAAAGGAGAGGTACAACGCGCATGTCACATACCATATACTACATGCACAACACAAAAACGACGCGTAAGCCATATTATGAATTACAATATATTTTATCTAATCACATTGGGGTTCTTGGGCCATGACCATCACAGTATCATACATAATTCTAAATTATATATTTTACAGAAATTTCTATAATTTTTCCTATTTTTTTTTCAATTTTATGAGTCACATCTCCGTAACGGTCCCGCTAAGCGATTTCCAGGTATGATCGCGGGACGATGCCCCTTGCGGGGTTAGGGGCAGCGCTCCTTCTCACAAAATGAATCTCACGAGTGTCCCATCTTGATCTTACAGTGCCTTAAGTTACTGTCCCAAAAGACTAAAGCGAGAATTCGCCAATTCGGAGAGTTTTTCTCGGTGGTGGAAGCCTACAAGTGTCCCAACACTTGTTGCTTCGACTCTACGAGAAAAATACTCACAAAAATATATAAAATAAGAAATTTACAGATCTGTAATTTTTCATATCTAATACAAAAATTACAAAACTAAACACGTACATGCTTCACAAGTGGTTCTGATACCACTGTTGGACTATCCGAGCCGAAAAACCGCTTTTTGCGTTGCGGAAACCTTGGAAGTCGGCTACGGATTCGTGCGAAGATAAACAAAAATATACATGTACGTGTTTAAAACCTTAGATCTACTTTAGATCTACATGTGAAGAGCTTTACCCTTGATGTGACGCCCTTCGCTTATCCCGCTCGTCCAAACGACTTGTCGGAACTCGAGAGTGTCAAGCGTACACTCCTCTACAAGTATCCACACAGACAAAAGGTGGAGAAGGCAACATAGAGTGTGCTAGCACTCCTTGAAACCCACGGCAAGGATGAGGAGGAGAGATCTTGAGAGAAGAGCCAAGGAGGAAGAAGATGAAGTTATCAATTCCCACTCACACACCACCAAGTGTTGGCCGGCCACATTAAGGAGACATAAACCACGCAATACCAAGAGCCATGGCTCTTGGTCTCCCTCATGAGGTGGCACCCCATGATGTGTCCATGATGATGTGGAACATCATCATTGGCCGGCCTCTTTGCCAAGTCACCATGACATGGCATTTGGTCAAGTTAAACTTGACCATTCATCTTCCCTCTCAAGTCAAGTCAAACTTGACCTCTTATCTCCCATGGTTGATCAAATCCAACCATTTGATTCAAGTAAATTTAATTTAATGAATCTATATTCATTAGTTTAAATTGACTCAATGAATTAAATCTAAATTAGACTCATTCAACACTTGAATCAAATTGAGTCCAACTCAATTAGTCTAATTTAGATTACTCTTGATCCAATTTGGTTCATCACACAAACCTAATCTCCATCTAATTGCCTTTTGTGTGTGATCCTATTGGTTCTTGTAATGTTGGCAATATTCCTAAGCCGATTTAGAAACATAAACAATGAGCGTTATCTAGCAACACATCATTGCTACCCAAGTTACAAGAATGTTGAGATCCAACATCACCTTTGTGACTACTAATTGTGACTCTCACAATATGTGACAATGTCCTTCTATCCTTGACATCTAGATTGACCAATTGAGGCATAGACCGTGTCATCCTCGGTACAATCTATATCTTGAACTCCAAGTAGACTCACTCTAATCAAATGAGCTCAATATCTCATATTGACTCATTTGGGCATGGCCATACACTTAGTGGTCTCACCCTATCAAGAATAACGATGTCACTCCCGTCATATAGGAGGGATAGATCCCATCTACATCACTCACATTCCTCCGCATAATTTGTTACATACCCAATAATCACCTTTATAGTCCACCCATTTACGGGTGACGTTTGACGAAGCCAAAATATGCAACTCCTTATGTAGGGAACCATGGTAACTTCAGGTCCAAGGACTAATAGTCATACTAATAGTCACATGAGAAAGTATATGACACTCATATAACAATCCATGATACTTTCTCATGGTGGGTCATTCAGTATACATTCTTCAATGCATACCCATGTGTCAACTTGATATCTCATATCCATGACTTGTGAGATCAAGTCATCGAGTTGACCTATATGCTAGTCTCTTCGCATTAACATTGTCTCTGAATATTAATACTTGACTAGGAATTATTAAGAGCAGTGTTCTCTGTATCATCTCATAATCGATTCAACCAATCGATTGATATAGATAAGAACCTTCTACTCAAGGACGTTATTATACTTAGTTATTTGGCACTAATACAAGTAAGTATAATAACCATAAAGAAATGTCTTTATAAATAGGAATATGATACAATAAAGTCCATACAACAATCATCACATGATTGACTCTAGGGCTTTCACTAACATTTGTGCTCAGAGCTAAGTGTTGTGTTGACAAAGTAGTATATGCATCCCTAGATTGATATACATAATACCGTGTGGTGTATTTAATTCCTGAGTGATATGTGTATTTCCCGTGCCAAGTAAGGAAGAGAAGAGAAGATAGTTCAAAGCGCATTTGTGAGTTGGGTTTTCCCAATTAGTCTATATATATTCCTCGAGCAGTGTGTATATTTCTCGAGCAATCAGTTTATTTCCTGAGTTGTTAGTATATTTCCCGAGTAGTACGCTTATTTCCTAAGTGATGTATGAATTTCTTGGGCTCTTTCTGAATAAATTGAAGAAAAGGATATGGGTATTTTTGGGTACAGGAAGTGATGGGGGAGTTATTAAATAAGAATTATTGTTGATATGAAATATTATGTTATTTATTTGTTTATTCATTTGATTCATAATTGGCAGGAAGGATGGGAAGCTATTTTGAAAAGAAGCGAGAAAAGTGGTTACATCTTGACAGATTGACAAGGGTATTAAAGTAAATACATTTCAAATTAAGGCGGTATGAATCTTCTATAAAAGGGACAGAGGTGAAAGGAAGCAAGGATGATTTTTTCCTTTGCTATTCTGTACCTTAAAGATCTCTTCTCACTTTTTCTTCTACATTCTACTCTTTCATTCTTCCGTTTCTAACTTGAGCGTCGGAGGGGCCACGTCGGGAAGCCGACCCATCCCTAACATTCTTATTTAAGGTGACAGATTTAGCTTTTGGTTCAAGGGTCTAAGGTGATCAGAAGAAATCCTCAAGATGGGAGAAGAAGATCTGAGCAGGCTGAAGAAGAGGACACCATCACTTTCCAACTCCAAAATGTTGATGCTTCTGTTTTACAGGCGTTATGGTGGGTAGAATATATAGTTTGTGCTCTATAGTGGCAGGATCAATTTCTATCAAATCTTGAGGTGACCATGTGAAAACATCAATAATTTTAATAAGGGATTCTATCAAAGAAGCTTTCAATTGTACAAAAATTTCTCTAGTTATAAATGTTACATGCTCAACACACTTAGCGTCAATCACCACGACTTCTTTATCAGGTTCTCCTATATCCTCCAAATCACCTTTTTGAATAGCATAGACTGTATTTATATGCTGACTAAACTTTGAAAAGAATTATTCAAAGCTTTTCCCTTCTTTCCTGTTCGAATGACATCCACATAATATTTTCTAGAGAGTTGTTGATCTCCTCTAACTTCTCCTATCTCATTTCCAACAGGGAATTTAATCTTTTGATGGTAGGGGGAATCCACTACCTGTAAACTCCCTAAGACAAGTCGGCCCAAAATAGCATTATAAGAAGAAGGCATATCTACCACTGTAAAATCTTCTTGCCTTTTCTCCTAATGACGGAGGTAGCTTTATCTGCCCCATGGGCTGCACTTCATGATAGAAAACCCAAACAGAGAAGTACTTACAAGCTGCAAATCCTCTATGCCCACTCCCACTTGTTCTAGTGAAGACCAATACACCAAACTACTCGGGTCCACAAATACTCTTCCCACATCAAAATTAGCAATCAGAGACTGAATTACCAAAGCATCAATATGAGGAGTCATCACTCCCCCTAGATCACTAGTACCAAAGCACAAGATAGGTCCTCCTGCTCTAGGAAGGGCTGTCACTATTAAACAGTATTCTCGACTATGTCTTTTTCGGGCCCTATTCGAATCTCCATTAGTAGAACCTCCAAAAATATTGTTAATGGCACCTCTTATAGGAGGTTGATTTGCAGGAATTACTCTATCAGAAATTTCTTCCCTTGGTTGAGCAAGATGGAAAGGTTGGTTAATAGGAGGCCCCAACTGATTCCCTATAATATAATTTCTAGCCCAAGGCCTTAGTTGATACGGGGCCGGATTCATGACCATAGCCCGAATTCTGGGATGAGCTCCCATGATCCTTTGTAACTCAGCATCCAACTATTGACAATCCTGAGTACTTTGTCCATATTCTTGATGGTAAGAACAGAAAGTAGAAGTTGGTGGTCTTCAAGGCCCTCTAACAGCTCCCATTGGCCTTCTTAATAGTTGTTGCTCTTCACAAATATTCATAGCCCGCTCTTTAGAAATTTGTAATGGTGGGGAATATAAAGGTCTTTCCCCTGAAGGACGAGCAGATCTTAACCATTCAGTTCGATGCTCTGGCATCTCCACCACTCGATAATCCCTAGATTCTTGACGAGCCTTCTGAGCATCCTCTAAATTAATAAACTTCTTAGCTCTAGATAATAAGGCATCAAAATCCACGGGAGGTTTCTTAGCTAGAGATCGAAAGAAATCTCCTTCTTTCAATCCTTGAGTAAATGCTCCTACTACCATGCTAGGTTCTATGGCAAAAATCTCTCGTGTTGACTGAGTAAACCTTTGCATATACTATCGAAGAGTTTTCTGCTCTCTCTGCTTAAGATTAAAAAGACTTAATTGTGGAGGAGGATATTTTTTAGAACTAAAAAAATACCTAAAAAATAACACAAAAAAATCTTTAAACGAAGCAATACTTTGAGGCTTTAAAGTATCAAACCATTGATGTGCATATCCTACTAAAGTAGTAAGGAAAATTTATCATTTAACTCCCTTAGTACCGATATAATAATGCTGCATTCTCAAATCTACCAAAATGATCCTTGGGATATGAATAACTAGTATATTGAAGAATATGAGGAACTTGAAAAAGTTGAGGCACCTCTTTATTTAAAATGCTATCTGTAAAGGGACTTTGCTCCTCAACCTTTGAGATACTCCTTTCAAGGGGATATTCCTTGTCAGATTGCTCTCCACAGGGGAGGAGCTACATACTCCTTTTTGTTGGGATATATTGCGAAAATAATCGCAAATGCAGCGGGAAAAAAACTTGATTCCTTTAGAGATCCATGTGTATACATAAAGGAAATCGTTTCTTTTAACTACACCTTAGTCAAGAAATTACCCTTGTAGCGTAGCCCTTCGCAATCCTGACAGCAACTCCTCGATGACGGATCTTAGCACGATCAGAATGACCGCGCCTCTACAGTATCCACACGAACACTATCTTGGAGAAGGAGACAAAACCTTTGGTTGTTCTAGCAACCACACCAAGGCTCTCCACCAAA
This sequence comes from Wurfbainia villosa, assembly GCA_025175895.1. Taxonomy (NCBI): domain Eukaryota; kingdom Viridiplantae; phylum Streptophyta; class Magnoliopsida; order Zingiberales; family Zingiberaceae; genus Wurfbainia; species Wurfbainia villosa. The sequence goes on from CM046005.1 coordinate 9,010,478, forward strand.
GATTAGTTTTTGGCTAAGAAGAAGGGAGAAGGGAAATGAGAAAAACACATACATGACAAAGAGAGGTTCACACCATCACTCACGTTGAGGAGGAGTCTCATATACCATTTTTATGTATTAATCCTATTTGCATGCATTAATCCCAATTGCATGCATTAATCTCATTTGCACTCAACGTTGAAGAAACTTCTCAAATTCAAATTTGCATGCATTAAATCTCATTTGCATGCAACAACTCCCATTTGTATGCAATGTTGAGGAGATTTCTCAAATCTCATTTGCATGCATTAAATCCCATTTGCATGCAATAACTCCCATTTGCATGCTTCAATTGGTTTCATTTGAGTCTAACTCAAATTAAACCAATTTGAGTCCAACTCAAGTTTGGCCAAGCAATGAGTCTGACACATTCTAGTCCATTTAATTAACTAATGATTCGTTTAGTCAAACTAAGATGATCCTATCTCCAAAAGAATGTGTTCTTTGTGTGTGACCCAATAAGTTCTTACTACATTGGTAATGTTTCTAAAACCCTTTTAGAAACATAAGCAATGAGTGACATCTAACAATGCATCATTGCTACCCAAGTGGCAAGAATGTCGAGATCCGACATAACCTTACTGTGGCTACTATAATATATTACCTTGTCCTTCTATCCTCGATATCTAGATCGATCAATGAGGCACAAATCATATCATCCTCTTATCAATCTTTGTGCTCTTGATCCCCAAGTAGACTCACTCAAACAAATGAACTCAATATCTCATATTGACCCATTTGAGCATGACCATGCATTCGTGATCCTACTTTATCAAAAGGCCTAAAGATATCACTCCAGCCATATGGGAGGGATTGATCCCATCTACATCACTCACATCCCTCTGCATAATTTGTTACATAGTCAGTGATCGCCTTTATAGTCCACCCTGTTACGAGTGACGTTTGACAATACCAAAGTACATAACTCCTTATATAGGGAACCATAGTGATTTCAGGTCTAAGGACTAATCATACTAATAGTCACTATGAGAAAGTTTATGACACTCATATGACGATCCATGAAACTTTTTCATGGCGGGTCAATTCAGTATATATTCTCTAATATATACCCATGTGTCAATGTGATATCACATATCCATGACTCGTGAGATCAAGTCATCAATTGACCTACATGCTTGTCTCAATGCATTTATATTGCCCTTGTATATTAATGCTTGACTAGGAATATTTAAGAATAGTGTTCTCTATAGTCTCTCACAATCAATTCTACCAATTGATGTGTTGTAGATAAGAACCTACTTTCTAGGGCATTATTATATTTATTCGGCTGGCACAAGCATGAAGTAAATATAATAACAAAACTTTATCTTTATTATTAATAGAATATGATACATAAGTCCTTAGTCAATCATCATATAATTGGCTCTAGGGCTTACTACATCTCCCACTAGCACAAGTGTCAATCACTGTAATATTTAATACCCAGTGACCTAGTATGACCATCATGCTTTCTATGTGCCAAAGTCTTGGTCAAAAGATCTGCGATGTTAGCATCCATCGGTACTCTGCATATCCTCACATCTCCTCTATCGATGATCTCTCGAATGAGATGGAACTGCCGTAGTATGTGTTTGGATCGCTGATGAGAGCGAGGGTCCTTAGTCTATGCAATAGCCCCATTGTTATCACAATAGAGGTCTATAGGGTTAGCTATGCTAGGAACCACCCCAAGTTCAGTGATGAACTTATGGATCCAAACAACCTCCTTGTTGTATCAAACATAACAATATACTCGACTTCTATTGTAGAATCTGTGACTGTGTCTTGCTTCAAACTCTTCCAGCACACAGCGCCACCATTTAGACAAAATACATACCCTGACTGCAATCTAAAATCATCCCTGTCAGTTTGGAAGCTTACATCACTATAACCCTTTACGGCTAGCTCTTCATCGCCTCCAAATATCAAGAAATATTGTCTCGTCCTTCGTAAGTACTTAAGAATGTTCTTGACAGTTGTCCAGTGACTTTCACTTGGATCTGACTGGTATCTGCTCCTCATGTTCAAAGCATATAAGACATCGGGGCGAGTACAAAGCATGACGTATATGATAGACCCTATAGCAGATGCATAGGGGATCAGATCCATGCGGTCTCTCTTCTCCTTAGAAGAGGGACACTGAGTTTTCAAAAGACTCACACCATGTGACATTGACAGAAATCCCTTCTTGGAATTCTGTATGGCAAAATGATTTAGCACCTTGTCAATGTATGTACTCTGACTTAGGCTAAGAAGTCTCTTAAATCTATCTCTATAAATCTTGATGCCCAATATATAGGCTTCTTCTCCTAAGTTTTTCATCGAGAAATAATTTCCAAGCCAAGTCTTCACGAACTGCAGCATAGGGATATCGTTTCCAATAAGAAGTATGTCATCAACATACAAGATAAAAAAAATAACTATACTCCCACTAACCCTCTTGTAGACACAAGGTTCATCATTATTCTTGATGAAATCAAACTTTTTGATCGCATCATCGAATTGAAGATTCTAGCTTCTAGATGCTTGCTTTAAACCATAAATGGACCTTTGCAGCTTGCATACCTTTCCAGCATGCTTTGGATCTACAAAACCCTCAGGTTGTGTCATGTACACATCCTTGAGTAGGTTTCTATTCAGAAACGCAGTTTTGACATTCATTTGCTAGATCTCATAATCATAGTATGCTGCAATAACAAGCATGATTCGAATAGACTTGAGCATCGCAACTGGTGAAAAAGTTTCATTATAGTCATTACCATGAATCTGTTTGAAACCTTTAGCTACCAATCGTCCTTTATAGGTATGCATAAGATCGTCCATGTTAGTCTTTCTCTTAAAGACCCACTTACACCCAATGAGTTTGACCCCTTCAAGTGGATCAACCAAAGTCCATACTTAGTTAGTGTATATGGATTCCATTTCGGACCTTATGGCTCTAGCCATTTCTCAGAATCTGGGCTCATCACAGCTTCCTTATAGGATGTAGGCTCGTTCAACTCAACAAGCATAACGCCATCATGGTTAGACAAGAGAAATGAATATCTCTCAGGCTGACGACGTATCCTATTAGACATGCGAAGAGCTTGGTCTACTTGAACATGTTGTTGATCCACAACTTCTTGTGCAACAATCTCATCATCCACAACACTTTGTGGTGCATGTTCAATTTCCATCAAGGCCTCAGTGCTATCCATATCTTGAACTTCTTCAAGATAAATTTTACTCCCACTAGTTCTTCAAGAAATGAACTTCTTTCTAGAAATATGCCATTTCTAGCTATAAACACTTTTCCTTGTATGGGATTGTAAAAGTAATATCCCTTAGTTTTCTTGGGATATCCTACAAAGTAGCACTTGTCTGATTTGGAGCCTAGTTTGTCGGAGACTTGATGTCGAACATAAGCCTCACACTCCCAAATCATCATAAAAGACATTTTGGGATTCTTCCCAGTCCATATCGTATATGGTGTCTTTATGACAGTTTTAGATGGAACGCGGTTAAGTGTAAAGACAGTCGTCTCTAAAGCGAATCCCCAGAAGGAAGTAGATAGATCAGTCTGACTCATCATCGATCGTACTATATCTAATAAAGTATGATTTCTCCGTTCAAATACACCATTCCACTGTGGTGTTCCAGGTGGAGTGAGTTGAGATATGATCCCACACTCAGTAAGATGGTCACAAAACTATTGGCTAAGGTATTAACAACCTTGATTTGATCGAAGCATCTTAATACTTTTTCCAAGTTGGTTTTTACTTTACTCTTGAATTCTTTGAATTTTTCAAAGGATTCTGACTTGTGTTTCATGAGATACACATAATCGTATCTACATACATCATCAATAAAAGTGATGAAGTACTGATAGCCACCTCTAGCAGCGATATTGAAAGTGTTGGGTTCATCCGTGAGGGGAAACTTCGCTTCCCACTTCACCTCGGTCGTTTGTTCATGGCAATCCCATCGATGTCCCTGGATTAAAAAATTTAATCCTAGACAAAAGGGATTACCCAAACAACCAAGTCATCGTCGTGCTATTCATTTAGAGAGGTCACTTGAACAAACTTGTTGTTCAAGCGACCAACCTCCATTCTACGAGTAGCCGCGGAATAGACGATGTCCGGATCGCCGGCTTTTGTGTTTATGTTCGGGATCCAAGTATTATTTAGCCACAAACAGAATATATCATGCTCATAATTGAAAAACAAAAACAAACATGTTACAAAAGAGAATAGAGAATCGATATACCTCTCGATCATCTAATGTATGACCTTCCTCCTTTCGGACATCGTGTGGGCGACGATCTACCAAAAGTTGAAGCTCCTAGATCACCAATCTTCCTTCCTTGCTCCTTCAAAGCAAGAGGAAGAATAGAAACAAGACTCTTCTCCTTCCTATAGCCAACCAACAAGCAACAAGGAGAATCCTTGCCGCCGGCCAACAAGGAGGAGGAGATTATGATGGAAACCGGCCAAGACACCAAGGGAAAGCCCTAAATCTTGTTTCCACCGGCCAAGGAGAAGAAGAGGAGCTACTTTGGATGCCGGCCACCAATGGAGAAGGAGAAGACCAGGAAAAACTTTCCTTATTAGGTTCCGCCAAGCCCAAACCCTAGCTCCAAGTTCTTGCGCCAACCTCCAAAAACCCTAGCTTCTCTAATTGTTCTTCCACGCCAACCCCTTGTTCTCCTTTTATAGAGTTAGGGATAAGCCTCCTTTTAATCTCCACCATTGGTTCTAGGGATTTAATCTCAACCGTCGGATCTAGAGATTTAATCTCAACCGTCGGATCTTAGAGATTTAATCTTTACCTTTGGATCTAGATTTTTGTTTCTATCCATTGGATCTAAGCTTCATGAGGTGTTAATAGGCTACAATAGGGACCATGAGGAGGAGTTGGATCTTGGCTACCCATGGATCAAGCCCACATAAAGTCCGATCTATAAATGATAATCCAATCCACTAAAGGATTATCATTGATCTACCTCACCAACCCCCATAAGTTAATATGGGCTCCATATATTATTTGTACATTTTCTCCCCATGTTTAAGATCTCGAATGTTCGTCGATTAATTAATTTACTGACCATTAATTAATCAACATCTAACTCCATGAGTAGTACCACTCAACCTTTTCATCATGCCGGACTAAGTCCACCTGCAGGGTTTACATGATGAACCTTATGAGCTCCTTAAGGGGACATCATCATCCTAATATATAGGACGCAATTTCCTCCTATAATCAATGACACACCATATAAATAATATCATCTCCCAACTTACCGAGCTTATCGATTTAATCTATAAATCTCGCCCATTGGTAAATCAAAGAGATGAATATTAAGTATATGTGTCCGTTATTATATCAGGATTAAGAGTATGTACAATATAATATCTGAGGTCTAATTCGATTATGCAGTCAACAATAAATCGAATCACCTCTAAGTCGGTCCTGTTTAATACACACAAAGTGCACTAGTGTGATTCTATGGTCAAGACAAATCAATACCAAATCACACTACAACCATACCAATGGTTTGTCCAAAACCATCTCGGTTGTGAGCCTTTACTTATACCTTACAAGGAACCGATAACATGATCTCCCGTGTGACACCACACACCATGTTATCTACAATGTAATGTATTAGACAATATGCATAGTCATAAAAATATGCAAACAATGATCATGTGATTCTTATTTCAAAATAAAGATGTTCATACAAAAGGTAGACTTTTCAGTATACATCCCAACAATCTCCCACTTATACTAAAAGACTATGCTGTCCTCAAACTGCCATACATCTGATCCCCATTCCCTCCACATGCCTATCAAAAGCTCTCGTCGGAAGGGCCTTAGTGAAAGGATCTGCCAGGTTAACCTCTGATGCAATCTTGGCCACAACAACTTCTCCTCTCTTTACGATTTCTCGTATCTGGTGGTACTTGCGCTCTATGTGTTTACTAGCCTTATGGGCTCATAGTTCCTTCGAGTTTGCAACTGCACCACTATTATCACAATAAATTGTGATAGTTCTGGGCAAACCAGGAATCACATCCAAGTCCATCAGAAAGTTCCTGAGCCACACAGCTTCTTTGGCCGCCTCAGAGGCTGCCACATACTCAGCTTCCATGGTGGAACCGCCACACATTTCTGCTTGACACTCCTCTATACAATGGCTCCACCTCCCAAAGTAAACACAAAACCTGAGGTAGACTTACTGTTATCCCTATCAGATTGGAAGTCGGAATCCGTGTAACCCACAGGGAGTAATTGGTCTGCCTGGTAAACTAGCATATAATCCCTAGTCCTTCTCAGGTACTTCAATATATGCTTTACCGCAGTACAATATCCCTGTCCTAGATTACTCTGATATCTGCTGACCATGCCCACGGAAAAGCAGATATCTGGTCTCGTACATAGCATCTCATACATGAGGCTTCCTACTGCTGAAGCATAAGGAACCGCCTTCATCTCCTCTATCTCCTCAGATGTTCTAGGACACATCTCCTTAGATAAAGGAACTCCATGCCTGAAAGGTAGAAAACCCTTCTTGGAGTTCTGCATACTAAAACGATCCATAATCGTGTCTATATATAAATCTTGGGATAAGCACAACATTCTTTTCTTGCGATCTCTTATAACCCTGATCCCAAGGATGTGTCCCACCTCTCCCAAGTCCATATCAAACTGTTTGGACAACCATACCCTTACGTCCGATAACACCTTGATATTGTTGCCAATCAACAAAATGTCATCTACGTATAGTACAAGAAATACCACTACATTTCCGTCACATCTCTTGTATACACAAGACTCATCCGGACTTTGAATAAATCCATAAGACTGGATTACCTCATCAAAGCGGATGTTCCAAGACCTCGAAGCTTGCTTCAATCCATAAATGGACCGATTAAGCTTACATACAAGATGCTCTTTGCCCTTAGCAATGAATCCCTCTGGTTGCTTCATATAGATGTTTTCCTCAAGACTTCCATTAAGGAAAACTGTCTTGACATCCATCTGCCACACCTCATAATCCATATGAGATGCTATGCATAAAAGAATCTGGATAGACTTAAGCATGGCTACCGGCGAAAAGGTCTCCTCATAATCGATACCCTCTTTCTGAGTATACCCCTTCGCAACAAGCCTCGCTTTGAAGGTCTCAACTTTCCCATCTATTCCTCTCTTTCTTTTGTAGATCCACTTGCATCCAATGGTTTTTACACCATCGGGTGGTTCCACTAGCTCCCAGACCTGATTTGAATCCATAGATTCAATCTCAGTATTCATTTCATTTTGCCAAGATGCTGCATCTATATATTGGATTGCCTCGTCATATGTCCAGGAATCAGGTTCATGTTCGCCAGGGACCAAATCAGAAGATTCTCTCAAGAACATGAATCTATCAGGCTGTCTAACAACCCTCCCACTAAGACGAGGTATCTCCTGTGTATCCTCTGTGACACGCGGTGCAGTGACTTGTGGTATATCCTCTTGTACCGGTGGTACTGAAGAAGTGACTTCCCCTTTTAATTCCTCCAGAACAATTTTACTCTTGGGCTTGTGGCTCATCACATAGTCTTCCTCTAGAAATCTGGTGTTCGTGCTAATGATCACCCTCTGATCTCTAGGACTATAAAACAAACCACCCTTCGTTCCTCTAGGATAGCCAACGAACATGCATACTTCTGTACGAGGTTCCAACTTACCAGCATCTGCCTTCAGCACATGTGCTAGACTCTCCCATATCCGAATATGTCTTAGACTAGGCTTTCGCCCAGTCCACAATTTTGTAGGAGTAGAAGGCACTGATTTAGATGGACCAAGTTCAGAATGTACACCGCCGTATCTAGAGCAAATCCCCAGAACGAATCTGGTAACTCAGAATAACTCATCATCGATCTAACCATCTCCATAAGAGTCCTATTCCTTCGCTCTGCTACACCATTCTGCTGGGGTGTGCCAGGTGCAGTCAATTGGGATTGAATCCCAGCCTCTGATAAGTAATTCCTAAACTCTCCTAAGAGGTACTCGCCACCATGATTAGATCGTAGTGTCTTGATACTTTTACCTTGACGTTTCTCCACATCAGCCTTGAATTCTTTCAACTTGTCAAAGCATTCAGACTTGTGGCGCATCAGGTAAATGTATCCATATCTCGAGTAATCGTCTATAAAAGAGACGAAATACTGGAAACCACCTCTAGCTTGGATAGACATAGGACCACACAAATCAGAATGAACCAATTCTAACACATCTTTGGCTCTATACCCCTTGGCCTTAAAAGGCCTCTTGGTCATTTTACCCTCCAAGCAAGATTCACAGGTTGGGAAATCCTCCACCACTAATGAACCTAGAGGTCCATCAGCTATCAACCTTTGAATTCTACTTAGGTTAATATGACCAAGCCTAAGATGCCAAAGATATGTTTGGTTCATCTTCGAAGGTTCTTTTCTCTTATTGGAATTAGAAGATGAGTTATTAATTTCAATATGCATCGTGGGAGCTTTTGGTTCAAGTGTGTATAAATTTCCTATCAATGCACCCGAATAGATAATGTCCCTATTCCTTCTTATAACAATTCTGTCATTAAAAGAAATAGAATATCCATCCATAAATAATTTAGAAATCGAAATTAAATTCTTTCTAAATAAGGGTACATAAAGGCAATTCTTAAGAACCAAAAGTTTATTTTTCTCAAAAGATAAATGAACATCTCCCACTGCAACAGCCGCCACCTTCGTGGCATCGCCCAAGTACACTAGAATCTCCCTTCACAACCGTCTGTTTCTCGAACCCCTGCAAAGTATTATAGACATGATCAGTGGCTCCTGTATCTACACACCAGGTGCCGGTAGATAATACCGCTAAATATGTTTCAACCACTAGACCAAAAGATATACCTTTGTTCTTGCGGTTGGGGCAGTCCTTCTTCCAGTGTCCAGTCTACTTATAAGTGAAGCACTTGCCTTTCGGCTTCTTCACTCCTCCCTGAGTACCTCCCACCGCCTTTGTCCCAGTCTTTTTCTTCTTTTTCTTTCCTTTCGGCTTAGAAGTAGAAACCTTTTGGGTCACCATGGCATGTGCCTGAGCACTCTGACGAAATAGCCCTTCGCCGCTGAGTTCTAAGTTCCGCAATGAATACAACCTCTGGTTCATGTTGTAGTTTAGGCGAAACCGCTCAAAACTCCTAGGTAGAGATCAAGAATGATATCGACTGGTTTCATCGATCTCAAAGCCCAAGGACCTCCATCATTCAAATGAGCCATCATCTTGAGAACATGATCCTCACGGTGTTCCTCGATCATGGTGGTCGCCATCAAGTTCTCATGGCTTGCCTCGCAGCCCGATTCTCGTGTTCAAAAGCTCTTGAGATTGAGCATCATGTCATAAGCGGGCATGGCTTGATATCGATGTTGCAAAGACATTTGACATAGATGCCAAAATGTAACACCGCGCTATCTCATTGGCCTTGATCCACTTCTTATAACTCTCTCTCCTTTTCCCGTTAATCATCCGCAGCTTAGGAGGGCACTCTTCGAGGAGTACATATTTGTATTCTCAGCCAAGACAATGTCTAGATTCCTCTTCCAATCAACATAGTTGGGTCCAGTAAGTTTGTTCTCTTTCAAAGATCACAAAGCAAGTGGGTTGAAAGTCATTTTGAAAGAAAACCTAAGAATCACATAAATCAAAACATTAGATTTCAAAAAATTATTGATTCTCAAACAATAAAATTTTAAAATCAACCAACACTCAAAACACCGAGAATATCGTGATGCCACGATAGTGTGGACGATACGAATTCTACATTTGTAAGAGGAGGTTTTACCCATTAATTTTACTATCTTGTCAACCTAACTTTTGACAAGTAAAATTAATAGTTGGTTCCTCTTGGCCCTACAAATAAAAGCAAAGGACTGATGGGGAGGATACTTATATTCAGATTCAAGTGTTCACCATTACTCGGCATCAAGGTAATTATCTTGTTACTGCCTTCCTCGATGGAAGTGGCACACATCGCCTTAATAATTCCCTATAACCATATTTGACCTTGTGATCCACAAACAAACTCATCCGATGGGGAGGAAGGCACTCAGAGCCGACGTGCAAGTTTGTTTGCATCACTTGTCAAATCATAATGGAGGCCGTGGGAATTTATAAAAATTTCCCTCTCCCACTTAGTAATTTGAAATTGAGGAATTTTCCTAGCCTACGACATGCATATCAAACAAAAAGCAATAAATATGAAAAATAAATTATTTTCCAACTATTATGACTTTTGTCTTTAATATGTCTCTCGTCGCATCGCCTTCTCGTCCGCTCCTCCTACGCCATGTACGAGTCATCTGGAGATCCGAGCCGAGACTAAAATCAATTTTAATTTACATACATCGATCATATACTCCACGAGGGAGTGTACATGAAATCTAGATCGAAAGTAAACTAAAATAAAAGGAGTGGCTAAACAATGTCGTATCTAATTTACAAAAAATTAAATACTAGCCTCGTCAACCCCGAGGATTCACCAAAATAAATATTTACACACATACAATCACATACACACATATGGCCATAATAGTCGGATCTTATGCCTGCAACCAAAGAGTTAACCTACACATATCCTACTATTATCCGCCACATATAATATATGAAAAGTGCATAAAAATTAATCGAATCCTAAACACACAAAACCGGAAACCTTGGCTCTGATACCAATTGTTGGGTTCATCCGTGAGGGGAAACTTCGCTTCCCACTTCACCTCGGTCGTTTTTTCATGGCGATCCCATCGATGTCCCCGGATTAAAAAATTTAATCCTAGACAAAAGGAATTACCCAAACAACCAAGTCATCGTCGTGCTATTCGTTTAGAGAGGTCACTTGAACAAACTTGTTGTTCAAGCGACCAACCTCTATTCTACGAGTAGCCGCGGAATAGATGATGTCCGGATCGCCGGATTTTGTGTTTATGTTCAGGATCCAAGTATTATTTAGCCACAAACAGAATATATCATGCTCATAATTGAAAAACAAAAAACAAACATGTTACAAAAGAGAATAGAGAATCGATATACCTCTCGATCATCTAATGTATGACCTTCCTCCTTTCGGACGTCGTGTGAGCGACGATCTACCAAAAGTTGAAGCTCCTAGATCGCCAATCTTCCTTCCTTGCTCCTTTAAAGCAAGAGGAAGAATAGAAACTGTTGGTGCAATCGGCCCAAGTCACGATTGACCAGGACTCGAGTTTGACTCGAGTGATGTTTTGATGTTCGACAAAAACATATGACAATGTAATTGTCATAGGGAAGTCCAAGTTGGACACTTGGCATTTGGTAAAGTCCAAGTCTTGAGTACTTGGCATGAAAGGTCCAAGTGGGACACTTGGCACATGAAAAGTCCAAGCATGGGTCTTGGCAATGTAAAAGTCCAATGGTTGGCGATGTAAAGTCCAAGCGGAGTCTTGGCGGCGTAAGTCCAATGTGCCTTGGCGGTGTAGACACCGTTAGCATGACATAGCCAATGGAAGCACCTGAAGGCTAGCGCGATGGATGAACAAGTCATGGATGACTTGGAGGGATCCGAGAGGCGTGAGGTTGATGGAGGTGGCTAGAAGGCTTAGGTCTAGGCTAAGGGTGGTCTAGCAAGTATGGGGGAACCATACTTGGGTTAAAACCTCATGGTTGAGGTGTGTCAGTCGACTGATGCCATGTGGCAGTCGACTGGACCAAGTCAACTAGGGTTTGACTACGAGAAGTGGCCTAGCGATCACGCCGCAGGCGGCCGATCGATGGACGCGATCGACTGATTATGTGATCAGTCGACTGATGCTCGAATTTTCGGCCACAGAATGGAGTCTCACTCGACTGCTGAGACGAGTAGTCGAGTGATGGCTCATCAGTCGACTGATGGTCATGATCAGTCGACTGATGTCCTAGCCGTTGGATTTTTCCAACGTGGATTACACCGTTGTCTCACAGCAACAGTGTGATCAGTCGACTGATGGTCCCGATCAGTCGACTGATCGACCTTTTCCAGCACAGGTTGAAGCTATATAAGGAGCTCGTGATGGAGGAAAAGATAGCAATTTTTTGGGCGAAATTGAAGGGGGAAGTTGGTGCTTTCCAGTCCTTCAAAGCTAGTTCAAGGCAATCAAAGATCAAGCAATCCAAAGCTCTTGTAAAGTGTTTTTCCTTTACTTGCATTTGTATTTCATATTGTATTTGCTTGTATCTAATTGATTATTATTGTAATCATTATTGTACTAGGTTTCTCCGCCTTCGGATTGTTTCGAGAAGGAGTGTTTATTAGTGGTTGCATATGCATCACTAGAGCTCGTAGAGCTCGATCCGTGGAGTAGGAACCGTGCGGTTTCGAACCACGTTATATCATTGTGTTAGCGTGTTGTGCATTTCGTTATCGTTATTACTTTTCTATTTCCGCTGCGCTAACAAAATTTTAGAAACAAACGCGAACAAATTCCATCTACGAACGAATTCTATGCTATTCACCCCCCTCTAGCGGCGTCAAATATTCTACAATTGGTATCAGAGCCTAGTGGCTCTTCAACGGATTAACAACCGGGAGCAAGACGCTAGAGAGTGAAGATGGAATTCCAAGACAAGTTTGGATGGGATATCAACACACCTATCCCTTATACCTTCTATGGACAAGAAGGATTCAATCAATGGAAGGTGAGGATTGAAGAATTCTTGATGATGAAGGACTTTGAAGAGTGGGGCATTTTGATGGAGGGATTTCAATATCCAAAAGGGCCCAAGGGAGGAATTCTCAAGATGAAGAAGTGGCCCGAGGAACAAATCCAAGAGTTTGAAAAGAATACAAAGGTAATTAAATTCTTGGTTGATTTGATTCCTAATAAAATTATGTGTGAGTTAGGTGAATACAAGGATGCCAAAGAGCTTTGGAGTCAAGTGACAAAATATCATGAAGGCTCACAACCGATCCAAGAGGAAGAGACTGAAGAGGCTAATTCATCATCCTCACAAGAAAGTGAGGAGTCAACCTCCGGATCGGAGAAAGAAGAGGTGGAAGAAGTGGAAGAAGTATCCACTTCTAGGATTGAGGAGATTAAAGCATCCTCAACACCGGAGCAACAAGAAGTAACATCTACCTCCGGTGAAGAGGAAGAACAAGCTCAAGAGATCCTCACCACTGAACTAGGTAACTCAAACACTCAAATTTCAAATAAAATCCATATATTGTGTTTTGAGTGTAGGGAGTATGGGAACTACAAGAGAAAGTGCCCAAAGAAGATTAAGAAGACTCCTCCGGCGCCTAAAAGTCTACAAAAGTCAAAGGATGTCGGTTCCCCATCATCTAAAAACAAGGAGCATATCATTTGCTTCAAATGTCGACAACCGGGACATTACCGAAATCAATGTCCTAGGGGGAGCAAGAAGATCCAAGAAGGAGTATCACAAGTAGGGGGAGCTACTAAGGCAAACCCTAAGGTATATTTGTTGGTGCAGGGGCACCTAAGTCGAACCTGTATTTTGATTATGGCAAAAGACGCAAAGTCAAGGATATATCATTATCTCACGAGCTGAATCGAGTGTGTAGAAAAGTGCTAAAGCTGAAGCTGAAGGCTAGCGACACCCGGAGGAAGCCGCGGTGGTCGGGCGACACTCGAGTGACTTCGGAGGGAGCCGAAGGAATCGAGTGGAAGGCCGGAAGCAAAAGCGACATGGTAAGTATCGAGGTAAGCTCGTGTGTACGAGCGTAAGTGAGGTCGTATCCTCCTTACGGAGATGGTCTTAAGCGTAGATCCGACCAAAGACATCCCATCGATGGTCTAGGTCGAGATCGGACAGTCGAAGGCCGTCGAAATAATATTTTCTTTGAGCTAACTTTGCCTTGCAGCTAGCATCGATCGCGACTTGGAGGACTCGATGCCCTTTATCGATCGTATCTCATCGACTTTCGGTGATGCTACCATCGATCGTGATGATGGCCACCAGTCGACTGATGGTCAATGATCAGCTTCGAGGAGTCAAGGCTTATCACCCCATTTCAAGGAGGTTTTGTGTCCATTTGTGATTGGTTGAAGACCAATTCGATGAGGGACTCAAAGGCTATAAAAGGAGGGCTTGTCTTAGGGTTTTTTATCAATTAAAAAGCTTCCAAGTGCTTCCGGTACGCTACGAGTCTCCGACATTCCTACGACGAAGCTCTGCAGACACGACGACTAGGGTTTCATCTTTCCATCTACGAGTCGTCGGTATAATCTAAGTTTAATTCAATTCTGTACTTCTTTTTATTTTGGTTTTATCGTAACGAGAAGAGGGGGAGTGTCCCTCTATCTCGAGTCTCTTTCGTGGTTTTTGTATCCGATTAACTCCTACCTCCAACGAGGAGGAGTTCATTAGTGATTTGCCCTCCGTGCGTGATCAAGGATCACTAGGGCCTTGGAGTAGTAGCTGAAGGCTATGAACCAAGTAAAAAATTTCCTTTGTCTCTTTTTACTTTACATTTACATTTCCGCTGCAATTAATTATCTCTCGAGTTTTAACGAATGAAAAGAAAAGAAAAAGGTTTTATCGCTATTCACCCCCCCTCTAGCGATCCGCTTCGATCCAACAATATTTTCATAATGCTCATTCCTTAAATTCTAAGCAAAAGCATCCTAGAGTTAATTCAAATAATGTTGCTATTACTCATGAATTGAAGCATGCTAGGAATGATAAATCTAGGCCTACTTCAAAGAAGGAGAAATTTGGGACTAATGTTCCTAGAAATATCATTCCTAAGAAAGTAATTAAGAAAATCGAAAATCATTTAGGTATCAATTCCAATAAAAGTAAACATATGTCTAAGGCAAATGATAATTCCCAAAAACCTAATCAAAAATCATTTAGGCAATTAGAATTAGAGAACCAAGCTTTAAGGTCAAGGCTTGAAAAACTAGAAAAGACCCTAAATAAGCTACAAAATCAATTTCAAGGGTCTAATGGTCAAAGTCAAGGGTCAAGATCTCAAAGTCAACATTTAGGACCCAAAAGACAAAAGTCAACCGAGGGAAAGAAAGGTTTGGGTCACAAACCTAAGCCTAAGGTGACTTATCATTGTGTTCCATTTGACTATGAAACACAAACTAGGTCTAGGAAGACCAAGGTTACAAGGGGAGTTACCTCTAGAGTCAACCTAGGTAAGACCGCAATGACCAAGGCTAACAAGCCTAGGAGGGTCATTAGGAAGGTATCTAGGGAGGTTATCCCTAAGGAATACCTAATTAATTCAATGAGCTCAAATAGATTTTGGATTCCAAAGAGCGTGATTGATTCACGTTAAATGGATTAGAATGTGCCAACCATGATTGGATGAGTAGGTAACTCAACCATGGTAAATGTGGCATTTTAGGTTATTTTCAAGGTTATGGGTGCCTTGGAAAAACATTTGAGCTTTAATCCTAAAGGGTTTTAGGATGTGCCAATATAGTTTTTAAAAAACATGAAAATCAATAAAATTGGCACAATCTAGATTTAGAGATCATAGTGTGTAACTTTGATTGTTGGCACACTTTAAAAGTTCATGTAAAAGTAACATCAAGAGTGATACTCAAGTGTCACACAACTTGATGTCTTGTATTCACCATGCTTCATATGTTTTGCCATATGTTTGCATGGAAGGAATATCTAGGATGGATTGCATCTCACAAAACAAGTCTTTTACCTTGATTGTGTATTTTAACACTTAGAAAGGGTGAGATGTTAGGATTTGGAAATCATTGAATGTTAATGTTTGCAAAAATGAAATAAAACATTAAAATACATTAACGAATACATGAATATAATTATAACATCAATATGTTCGATATACAAGAATAAACATGATAAAATGGAATAAATTAATGAAGAAATCGAGATTTTCAGAATTTCAGAACTGGAAATCAGATATCAGTCGACTGATACAGTTATCAGTCGACTGATAACACTGTAGCACGATACGATGCGGTCATCAGTCGAGTGCTAGCTTCATGACTCGACTGCTTGAACATCAGTCGACTGATGGGATACATCGATCGGTGATGGTCTGCTTCACCGAGTGAGGGTCATCGATCGAGTGCTCGATGAAGCGATCGAGTGATCGCACATCGGGCCGATCGATGAGCAACATCGATCGGCGATATTCTTGTAACTGCGTCACGAAGGTTCGAATCGATTGCCGAGCCGGATCAATCGATCGGCAGTAAACCCGTAATAAACGCGATCGATCGTGATGCTGCACATCAGTCGACTGCATCGCGATTTTATAATGCCGAACCGCTAGGGTTCGGCGTCTTCACGCGACGCGCCTTCGGCTTTTCCTCTCCTCTCCGATCGCCTTCTCCTTCTCCGACCAACCCTTCCGGACGTGCCAGCCGCCCAAGCTTTTAGGTTTGATACATAAGCCCCTTTTCTTGCGTTTTTCACTTATTTCAAGCCTTAGTTCACTCGTTCTAGGGTTTGGTTCCTTGTTTCCGATTAGGGTTCCGGCGTTTGAGTCCTCCGGCGAACTTTTCGGCGACCCCTTCAGCGATATCTGAGCATCCCATCACCACATCTCCAAATGGTGCCTAAGTAACATTCTTCTTACCCAAGCCATAATTTGCCTTTCCATTATAATTTAGTTTTATCTAATCATGTATTATTGTCCTTGCATGTCATATCATTACATTGCATTCATAATAGGAGAGCCCGTAGGAATGATCCACCCGAGGGTGAATCTCGATTGTACCAACCTATGTTGGTTAGGTACATCGATAGGGACTTTTTCAATCGCCATTGTAGTGATGTCATGGAATTATTTGCATACTATAATCTCATGAAAATTGTCTTATGCACGCATCCCATTAATGATGACCTCCTTAAGGAGTTTTATCGTAACTCAAAAGGTAGACTACGGCCCTACCTACACTACTCGCATTGCAAAACGCGAGTTAGAGTTCACTGCGCGATCTGCAGAGTTTCTGAGTGTAAGCCCTGGATGACACCTTTATTTTTTACCCTACCATGGATTTCCCTTTACCCGAGCCCTTTGACCATATCTCTATGGAGTCCATGCATGAGCATATCTTTGGTTATCCTCGTCCACCGGCCCAGAATTTATTCCCTATCACTGAGTTATCTGCACCTGACAATGTACTTTACAAGGTCATTGTTGGGTGTTTTCTTCCCATCGTCACTCGGGGTCTGGCCAAGATTCGGCCTCCCCATCTTTTTCTTCTATACGCCATGCGTCATAAGTTAGACATAAACTTTGCATTAAACATGTTTCACTGCATTGTGCATTTCATTTCCCCTGTACAAGGGAAAGTGCATATGCCATATGGTCATATCATCACAGCATGGCTAGAGTCCGTAGGCGTTAACATCCACAGGGGTTCTCTGAGAGCGCTATCTGAGGTGTACGACTGTATATCAGTTCGTAACTTCTCGTTAGCAAAGCTACGGATGGGGCCTGGACAGATGGAGTTGGCGCCTCGACCACCACCCAGGGCACGCAGAGAGCCTCCTCCGGTACCCAGAGAGGCGACAGAGGACTACAAGGATGCAGACGCCGCTGATGAGGATGATCAGATGCCGGAAGATACATCAGCGGCGGGTCCATCAGATCGTCGTGGCCAGCTGGAGTCCAGATTTCAGGACTATCAGCAGTCGATTGACTCTAGGCTGTCAGAGATATTGGCAGGCCAAGCATCCTTCGGCGCACGTCTTGATCGGATGGAGGAGTCCCAGAGCCGCATCGAGCAGCGTCAGCTCGATATGTTAGAGATGATGCGGGCCTGGACCTTGAGTCAGCAGCCTCCTCCACCGCCACCTCCTGCAGACGATTAGATATTGAGGATGTTAGATTTTCTGTGGTTGTCAGTTTTTGTAGTGAGATTGAGCATAGCCAATCTCCATTTTGAATGTAAAAGACTAAATTTTTTTTTTAAGTTGAATGAAATTTTTGTTTGTGAAAATCTTGTGTGTTTGGATGAGTATTTATATTATTGTATTGCTTATGAAAGTTGATATATCATGACATGAAATTGCATCCTATCATATACCATGTCATGTCATTGTTTAGGGTTATTTTAGATGTCATGTGTTCTTAAAGTTCATCATATGTCATGACATCATGATCATTGGTCATGTTTTTATTTTGCCATCACTATGCCATGATCATTTCATGCATTAATTTGATTGAACATTGATTTAAGGAAAATGGTATGACTTGAAGTCTCACTTATAAGGGAATCAAGTAGGGTTGCCTAGGAAATGCATGAAACCCTAGATAAAGTGAATCAAAACTCACATCTCACATTACATTGACATGTATGTGTATTTATACACCCTAGATACATGTGAGATGCTAGGATAATAAGTTAGGTTCAAGATGCATGGGTTGTGCATCTAGATGAACTCAAACTTATTTTAATTATCACCAAGAATCATAAGGAAAGCTAATATACAAGTTATGTATATTTAGCCAATAAATTATGGTTCAAAATAGGCTTTCAAAAACATTTTAAAATCAATTTGGAAAACCTTGGTGAAATCTATCTTTTGATAGCCATCATCATTGTAGAAGTTGATACAAAGTGGATCAAAAACTTTAAAGTTTTTAATAGTTTTGAACTTTGTACCAATCTCCTATTTCAATGGTAAAAATATTTTTCCAAAATTTTTCACCTATTGTATTGGTCATAAGTATTATAATGCATCAAATTTCATGATTTTTCGATATACGATAATTATTTATGATTTTTCAAATTCAACTCTAATAAGCGAAATTGAAATTTGATTATCGATCGACCGCGATGTTGGCGATCGTGATCGATGAAGTGCCGATCGATTTACGAATCACTTTCATTGGTAGCCTGATTTTGGGGTAAACAAGGTTGTTTAACCCCATTTCAGCTACGGTTATGGTCCCTCATCACTCCTAACCCTAGGATATGCTTTGGGTAGCATTATAAAGGGTGAAAATCCATTGGATATGGATTAGGAGAAGTGTTTAGGGTTTGTATCAATTTTAAGGTGTTGGAAAGTTCAATATTGAATTTCTAACCTTAATTTTGATGGTTTAGAGTTCCTATTGGCTTAGGGACTTCCCAAGGACATTGTTGGTGCAATGGTCAAGGGGGAGCAAGCCTTTAGGGGGAGGTATCCATCTTGGGATGATGGATGTGTTTTTCTCCTTGAAGAGGAGAAGTTATTGGGAGAATATGACATCAATTGGGAAATTGATGGGACTTTTGAGAGACCCAATTTGGAAATTGGGAGAGTAAAAGGGATTGCCTCTCTTGAGTGATATTGGACTTATCACTAGGAAGATGGTAGGCATCCTAAGTATTTTTGGACCAAGGGGGAGATTGTAAGATCTCATTGGGACATGAGACATTGACCTCCTTGGAGAGGAAACCTTTTTGATGTTAGTCAAAAAGGGGGAGAATGTTTGGGGGAGAACATTTGGAGAGTATTTACCAATTTGGGATAATTGGTAAGGGATTTGAGTTAGTGTTCTAACTCAATAATTTGTTTGGTTTTTGTCAAACATCAAAAAGGGGGAGATTGTTGGTGCAATCGGCCCAGGTCACGATTGACAAGGACTCGAGTTTGACTCGAGTGATGTTTTGATATTCGACAAAAACATATGACAATGTAATTGTCATAGAGAAGTCCAAGTTGGACACTTGGCATTTGGTAAAGTCCAAGTCTTGAGTACTTGGCATGAAAGGTCCAAGTGGGACACTTGGCACATGAAAAGTCCAAGCATGGGTCTTGGCAATGTAAAAGTCCAATGGTTGGCAGCGTAAAGTCCAAGCGGAGTCTTGGCGGCGTAAGTCCAATGTGCCTTGGCGGTGTAGACACCGTTAGCATGACATAGCCGATGGAAGCACCTGAAGGCTAGTGCGATGGATGAACAAGTCATGGATGACTTGGAGGGATCCGAGAGGCGTGAGGCTGATGGAGGTGGCTAGAAGGCTTAGGTCTAGGCTAAGGGTGGTCTAGCAAGTATGGGGGAACCATACTTGAGTTAAAACCTCATGGATCGCCAGCTGTTAAAGCCGATCGGTGATGGGCAGCGATCGTCGATTATGTGATCGATCGGTGATGCTCGGATTACCGGCCCGAGAATGGAGTCTCACTCATCACGAGATGAGCAGTCGAGTGATGGCTCATCAGTCGACTGATGGTCATGATCAGTCGACTGATGTCCTAGCCGTTGGATTTTTCCAGCGTGGATTACACCGTTGTCTCACAGCAACAGTGTGATCAGTCGACTGATGGTCCCGATCAGTCGACTGATCGACTTTTTCCAGCACAAGTTGAAGCTATATAAGGAGCTCATGATGGAGGAAAAGATAGCGATTTTCTTGGGCGAAATTGAAGGGGGAAGTTGGTGCTTTCTAGTCCTTCAAAGCTAGTTCAAGGCAATCAAAGATCAAGCAATCCAAAGCTCTTGTAAAGTGTTTTTCCTTTACTTGCATTTGTATTTCATATTGTATTTGCTTGTATCTAATTGATTATTGTTGTAATCATTATTGTACGAGGTTTTTCCGCCTCCGGATTGTTCCGAGAAGGAGTGCTTATTAGTGGTTGCATGTGCATCACTAGAGCTCGTAGAGCTCGATTCGTGGAGTAGAAACCGTGCGGTTCCGAACCACGTTATATCGTTGTGTTAGCGTGTTGTGCATTTCGTTATCGTTATTACTTTTCTATTTCCGCTGCGCTAACAAAATTGTAGAAACAAACGACGTCCATCTACGAACGAATTCTACGCTATTCAACCCCCTCTAGCGGTGTCAAATATTCTACAGAAACAAGGCTCTTCTCCTTCCTATAGCCAACCAACAAGCAACAAGGAGAATCCTTGACGCCGGCCAACAAGGAGGAGGAGATTATGATGGAAATCGGCCAAGACACCAAGGGAAAGCCCTAAATCTTGTTTCCACCGGCCAAGGAGAAGGAGAGGAGCTACTTTGGATGCTGGCCAAGAGCTGGAAAGACTTCAATGGGCACCAGCCACCAATGGAGAAGGAGAAGACAAGGAAAAACTTTTCTTATTAGGTGCCACCAAGCCCAAACCCTAGCTCCAAGCTCTTGCCGCCAACCTCCAAAAACCCTAGCTTCTCTAATTGTTCTTCCACGCCAACCCCTTGTTCTCCTTTTATAGAGTTAGGGATAAGCCTCCTTTTAATCTCCACTATTGGTTCTAGGGATTTAATCTCAACCGTCGGATCTAGAGATTTAATCTCAACTGTCGGATCTTAGAGATTTAATCTCTACCTTTGGATATAGAGTTTTGTTTCTATCCATTGGATCTAAGCTTCATGAGGTGTTAATAGGATACAATAGGGGCCATGAGGAGGAGTTGGATCTTGGCCACCCATGGATCAAGCCCACATAAAGTCCGATCCATAAATGATAATCCAATCCACTAAAGGATTATCATTGATCTACCTCACCAACCCCCATAAGTTAATATGGGCTCCATATATTATTTGTACATTTTCTTCCCGTGTTTAAGATCTCGAATGTCCGTCAATTAATTAATTTACTGACCATTAATTAATCAACATCTAACTCCATGAGTAGTACCACTCAACCTTTTCATCATGTCGGACTAAGTCCACCTGCAGGGTTTACATGATGAACCTTATGAGCTCCTCAAGGGGACATCATCATCCTAATATATAGGATGCAGTTTCCTCCTATAATCAACGACACACCATATAAATAATATCATCTCCCAACTTACCGAGCCTATCGATTTAATCTATAAATCTCGCCCATTGGTAAATCAAAGAGATGAATACCAAGTATATGTGTCCGTTATTATATCAGGATTAAGAGTATGTACAATATAATATCTGAGGTCTGATTCGATTATGCAGTCAGCAATAAATCGAATCATCTCTAAGTCAGTCCTGCTCAATACACACAACGCACACTAGTGTGATTATATGGTCAAGACAAACCAATACCAAATCACACTACAACCGTACCAATGGTTTGTCCAAAACCATCTCGGTTGTGAGCCTTTACTTATACCTTACAAGGAACCGATAACATGATCTCCCATGTGACACCACACACCATGTTATCTACAATGTAATGTATTAGACAATATGCATAACCATAAAAATATGCAAACAATGATCATGTGATTCTTATTTCAAAATAAAGATGTTCATACAAAAGGTAGACTTTTCAGTATACATCCCAATAGAAAGGGCCACATACCTTAGTATGTATGAGTCCTAACAAATCTATCGCTCTTTTGCCATGTCCACTAAATGGAGTCTTGTCATCTTTCCTATTCAACCTCCATTCTAGATGAGCCACGATCCTCCAATAGGGAAATGGGAAAAATACATACATGACAAAGAGAGGTTCACACCATCACTCACGTTGAGGAGGAGTCTCATATACCATTTTTATGTATTAATCCCATTTTCATGCATTAATCCCAATTGCATGCATTAATCCCAATTGCATGCAACGTTGAAGAAACTTCTCAAATTCCAATTTGCATGCATTAAATCCCATTTGCATGCAACAACTCCCATTTTCATGCAACATTGAGGAGATTTCTCAAATCCCATTTGCATGCATTAAATCTCATTTGCATGCAATAACTCCCATTTGCATGCTTCAATTGGTTTCATTTGAGTCTAACTCAAATTAAGCCAATTTGAGTCCAACTCAAGTTTGGCCAAGCAATGAGTCTGGCTCATTCTAGTTCATTCAATTAACTAATGATTCATTTAGTCGAACTAAGATAATCCTATCTCTAAAATAATGTGTTCTTTATGTGTAACCCAATAGGTTCTTGCAACGTTGGTAATATTTCTAAAACCCTTTTAGAAACACAAGCAATGCATCATTACTACCCAAGTGGCAAGTGTTAGTGAAAGCCCTAGAGCCAATCATATGATGATTGTTGTATGGACTTTATTGTATCATATTCCTATTTATAAAGGCATGGTTATTATATTTACTTGTATTGGTGCCAAATAACTAAATATAATAATGTCCTTGAGTAGTAGGTTCTTATCTATATCAATCGATTGGTTGAATCGATAATGAGATGATATAGAGAACACTACTCTTAATCATTCCTAGTCGAGTATTAACATTCAGGGACAATGTTAATGCGTAGAGACTAGCATGTAGGTCAACAAGATGACTTGATCTCACAAGTCATGGATATGAGATATCAAGTTGACACATGGGTATGCATTGGAGAATGTATACTGAATGACCCGCCATGAGAAAGTATCATGGATCGTTATATGAGTGTCATATACTTTCTCATGTGGCTATTAGTATGACTATTAGTCCTTAGACCTGAAGTCACCATGGTTCCCTATATAATGAGTTGCATACTTTGGCTTCGTCAAACGTCACCCGTAAATGGGTGGACTATAAAGGCGATTACTGGGTATGTAACAAATTATGCGGAGGGATGTGAGTGATGTAGATGGGATCTATCCCTCCTATATGACGGGGTTACATCGATATTCTTGATAGAGTGAGACCACGAAGTGCATGGCCATGCCCAAATGAGTCAATATGAGATATTGAGCTCATTTGATTAGAGTGAGTCTACTTGGAGATCAAGATTTAGATTGTACCGAGGATGACACGGTCTATGCCTCGATTGGTCAATCTAGATGTCAAGGATAGAGGACATTGTCACATATTGTGAGAGTCACAATTAGTAGTCACAAAGGTGATGTTGAGCTCAACATTCTTGTAACTTGGGTAGCAATGATGTGTTGCTAGATACCGCTCATTGCTTATGTTCCTAAATCGGTTTAGGGACATTGCCAGCGTTACAAGAACCTATAGGGTCACACACATAAGGGCAATTAGATGGAGATTAGGTTCATATGATGAACCATGAGGATTAGGTTCATGGGATGAACCAAATTGGATTAAGAGTAATCCAAATTAGACTAATTGAGTTAGACTCAAGTTGATTCAAGTGTTGAATGAGTCTAATTGAGATTTGATTCATCAAATCAATTTAAATTAATGAATAGAGATTCATTATATTAAATTGACTTGAGTCAAGTGGTTAGATTTGATCAACCATGGGAGATTAGAGGTCAAGTTTGACTTGACTTGAGAGGGAAGATGAAAGGTCAAGTTTGACTTGACCAAATGCCATGTCATGATGATGACTAGGCATGGCCGGCCAATGATGATGCTCCACATCATCATTGACTTGGTCAATTGGTGCCACATCATGAGGGAGACCAAGGGTCATGGGAGTTACATGCATGCATGTAACCCCCCTTCCATGAAGTGGCCGGCCACTTTGGGGTTATGGGAGGTGAATTCATTTGGTGAGTTACACTCTTAACTTCATCTTCTTCCTTGGAACTTTTTCTCTCAAGCTCTCCCTCTCCCATCCCTCTCTTTGGCCGAACCAACCAAGGAGTGCTAGCACACTCAAGGTTGAGTTTTCTCCACCTATTGCTTGTGTGGATACCATAGAGGAGTGTGCACTTGACACTCTCGAGTTCCGGCGAACTTTTGGACAAGCGGGATAAGCGAAGGGCGTCTCTACGAGGGTAACGTTCTAACCTTTTAGATCTAAGGTAGATCTAGGATTTCTGTAAGCACATACATGTAATTATAATTTTTTATACTTCGCACGGATCCGTGGCCGGGGCTTCCGAGGTTTCCGCAACGCAAAAAGCGGTTTTTGCGGCTCGGGAAATCCCAACAGTGGTATCAGAGCCACGTGCGAAGCATGTATGTGTTTCGTTTTTGTAGTTTTTATATTAGATATAAAAAAAAAATTACAGATTTATATTTTTCTGTAAATTTTCTTATTTTATAGAATTTTTGGGTATTTTTCTCGTAGAGTCGAAGCAACGAGTGTTGGGACACTCGTAGGCTTCAACCGTCGAGAAAAACTCTCCGAATCGGCGAGTTCTCGCTTTAGGTTTTTGGGACAGCGACTTAAGTCGCTGTAAGATCATTGTAGGGACACTCGCGAAGTTTATTTTGCGAGTAGGGGCGCTGCCCCTATCCCCGAAAGGGGCCATGTCCCGCGATCGCGCCCGGAAACCGCTTAGCGGGACCGTTTCGGAGGGGTGACTCATAAATTCAAAATAAATTAGGAAAAATTATAGAAATTTTCTGTAAAAATACATAATTTAGAATTATGTATAATTCTGTGATTGTCATGGCCCAATAACCCAAGTGGCGTGGATTCGGGGTGTTGTAATTCATAATACGTGTGCCGCTTTTGTGGTCAGGCGTGTTGTAAAGTGTTTGCGACACTGCGTCAGACCTCTTCTTTTAATATTCTAGTGGTAAATAGTTTTAGACTCAAATGTAACTCAAGTTTCGTATTTGTAATGTACAAAAATGGAGCGGTGGAAAGTCCACTTGAAGACGAGCTTACGAGAAGGGTGACGACGACACATGGCGGTCAAAGGAAGCGCTTGGAGAAGCCGCTAGCCTTAGGTTGACCGTCCGATCTTCTCATTGGCTTGAGAAGATCGTAGTAGGGCCATGACTATATCACATTTAATTATATATATATATATATATATATATATATATATATATATATATATGTTGATATATATATATGTATATTTAATTGATTTTGCTTGTATGTCTGTGATGCGAGCTAGTAGAAAATGTTTGTATGTATATGATGCATGCTAGGTTAATTTTCTTGTATGTATATGATGCATGCTAGAATAATTAATGTATGTATATGATGCATGCTAATATAGGATAATAAAGGCCTAAATGCGTATAAGATACACATTACGATTAGATTAGATCATAATCGAATCAACTCGAAAATGCCTAATGAGCCTTGATACCCATCACTACCTCGATCATTTGTCGTTGTTGAATCGCCAAAGCAGAGCAACACATATTATCTTGGTAGGGTGCGGAGGGACAATCTTGGTCCCGCCTATCACGACTCGGGTTAGAGTCAGCTCAATTAGATTGAGCAAAACTAGTTAACTCAATTGGATCGAGTAGAACTATAGGCATATTCCAATCGTTGGAAAGATAGGTTAAGATCGCATTTACACTAAATCTTGGGCGATTTAGCCAAAGCTAACTCAAGGTCTTTTGTAAATGTGGGTCTTAATCCTATAAACAAGAGTTACATAGAGATGTAATCGGTAATGTGTTACCCAATCGATCGCATTTCAAGTCTTGGGCAATTTAGCCAAAACTAACTCAAGGCTTAGTATGATGTGGATATTGTCTGCAAGAATTATAGCTAGTTTGTTTGAATCTAATAATGTGGTTTGACCACATCCATAACTCGATTCTACAAAATTCCTATAATTCGGGGGAGCATCATTTGATTAAAAGCCTAATTAAATGATAAAAGGAATATGATATTAATTCTCTGCATTGTATGTTGTAGATAACTATGTCGAAACACGAACACTCTCTCTCGCGATCCATCCTTGAGAAGGACAAGCTCAATGGAGCAAATTTCCGGACTGTACAGAACTTGAGAATTGTTCTCACCTAAGAAAGGAAGTTGTACGCCCGAGCAGCCCCATTCCGAGGCACCTCCCGCCAATGCCTCGCGAAATGACAAAGATGCTTACAAGAAGCATCAAGATGATGCATTAGATGTGTCATGTCTAATGCTCGCGACCATGAACTCCGAGCTTGTATAACACGACGAGTTCATGAATGCTTATGATATGGTTGGACATCTTCGCCAACTATATCAAGGACAAGCTAGGCATGAGAGATATGAAGTCTCTAAGGCATTATTTGGGTCCAAAATGCAAGAAGGGACTCAGTAGGTACATATGTACTCAAGATGATTGGGTACGAGAAAACCTACAAAGGGATTCCCACTTGGCCAAGAGTCGCCAACGACCTAATCTTGCAATCTTTGCCACAAGCCTTCAATCAATTTGTCATGAATTATAACATGAATGAAATTGATAAGCCATTCTAAATGCTCAAAGATGTTGAGAATCAGAGCTTAACCTTAAGAAGGATAAACCTGACACCATTTTGATGGTGCAGAAGAAGAAAGGCAAGGACAAGCCTAAAGGTAAGGGAAAGTCCCAAGCCAAGGGCAAAGGCAAAGAACTTAAACCCAAAGGAGGGGTAGCCAAGGAAGGGGCATGCTTCCACTGCAAGGAAGCAGGATACTGGAAGCGTGAATCGCAAGGCATACCGAAGATCTTAAGAAGAAGAGAAGTGAGACTTCTACTTGTATAAATGTTATAGAAGTCAATCTATCTATTTCTTCATCATGGGTATTAGATACCGGATGTGCATCTCACATTTGAATGTGCAATGAGAAATAAAGCAGGCATTGACAAAGGGCGAGGTGGACCTACGAGTAGGCAATGGAGCAAGGGCTTTGTCAGAGGGAACTTATGATCTATCTCTGCCCTCTGGGCTTGTACTAGAATTAGATGAATGTTGTTATGTGTCTGCCTTAACTAAGAACATCATTTCAGTTTCTTGTTTGGACAAGAAAGGTTTTTCATTTATAATAAAGAACAAATGTTGTTCAGTTTATTTAAATGATATGTTCTATTGTAGTGCACCTCTAATGAACGGACTCTACTTTCTAGACTTAGAGAGCCCTATCTATAACATAAGTACCAAGAGGTTCAAGTCAAATGAGTTGAACCAAACCTATCTCTGGCATTGTCGCTTAGGTTACATAAATGAGAGTCGCTTATCTCAGCTCCATAAGGATGGGCTGCTATACTCATTTGATTTTGAATCATATGAGACATGCGAGTCTTGCCTTTTAGGCAAGATGACCAAGACTCCCTTTAGTGGACATAGCGAAAGAGCAACAGATTTGTTAGGACTTATACATAGTGATGTATGTAGTCCTTTCAATGTTGCTGCTAGAGGTGGTTACAGGTACTTCATTACATTTACTGATGACTTCAGTAGATATGGTTATGTGTATCTTATGACACATAAATCTGAATCCTTTGAAAAGTTCAAAGAATTCAAGAATGAAGTACAAAACCAGCTTGGCAAGAGTATTAAGATACTTCGATCAGATCGAGGTGGTGAATACCTTAGCCATGAGTTTCGTGACTATCTAGCTGAGTGTGGGATTCTATCCCAACTCACTCCTCCTGGAACACCACAGTGGAATGGTGTATCCGAAAGGAGGAATCGTACCCTATTTGATATGGTATGATCTATGATGAGTCACACAGATCTTCCTATATCCTTTTGGGGATATGCTCTGGACACAGCAGCCTTTACCCTTAACCGTGTACCATCCAAGGTTGTGGTAAAGACACCATATACGATATGGACAGGGAAAAATCCCAAGATGTCTTTTATGAGGATTTGGGGTTGTGAGGCTTACGTTCGACGTCAAGTCTCAGACAAACTGGGACCCAAATCCGATAGGTGCTATTTTGTTGGATATCCCAAGGATACTAAGGGATATTACTTCTACATTCCCAGTCAGCACAAAGTGTTTGTGGCAAAGACTGGGTTTTTTCTAGAAAGGGATTTTGTTTCTAGAAAAACTAGTGGGAGTACCTTCGATCTTGAAGAAATTCAAGATAAGGACCATAGCACTGAGGCTTTGATGGAGGTTGAACAGGAACCACAAAGTGTTGTGAGTGATGAGATTGTTGCACAAAGAGTTGTGGAACAACCAACTGTTCAAGTAGACCTACCTCTTCGCAGGTCCGATAGGGTACGTCGTCAGCCTGAGAGATACTCATTTCTCTTGTCTGACCATGATGACGTTATGCTCATTGAGAATGAGCCTACCTCCTATCAGGAAGCTGTGATGAGCCCAGATTCTGAGAAATGACTAGACGCCATGAGATCCGAGATGGAATCCATGTACACTAACCAAGTATGGACTTTGGTTGATCCACCTGAAGGGGTCAAACCCATCGGGTGTAAGTGGGTCTTTAGGAGAAAGACTGACATGGATGGACTTGCGCATACCTATAAGGGCCGATTGGTGGCTAAAGGTTTCAAGCAAATTCATGGTATTGACTATGATGAAACCTTTTCTCCAGTGGCGATGTTTAAGTCCATTCGGATCTTGCTTGCTATTGCAGCATACCACGATTATGAAATCTGGAAGATGGATGTCAAAACCGCGTTTCTGAATGGAAACTTACTCGAGGATGTGTACATGACACAACCTGAGGGTTTTGTAGATCCACAGCATACTGGGAAGGTATGCACAAGCTGCAAAGGTCCATTTATGGGCTAAAGCAAGCTTCTCGGAGCTGGAATCTTCGATTCGATGATGCGATCAAACAGTTTGGTTTCATCAAGAATGAAGATGAACCCTCTGTCTACAAGAGGGTTAATGGGAACACAGTTGTGTTCCTTGTATTGTATGTGGATGACATACTACTCATTGGGAATGACATCCCTTCGCTACAGTCTGTGAAGACTTGGCTGGGGACGTGCTTCTCAATGAAGGACTTAGGTGAAGCAGCCTGTATTCTAGGCATCAAGATCTATAGAGATAGATCTAAGAGATTGCTTGGCCTAAGTCAGAGTACATACATTGACACGGTATTACTTCGGTTTGCCATGCAGAATTCCAAGAAAGGACTTCTACCGATGTCACATGGTGTGAGTCTTTCGAAGACTCAAAGTCCCTCTTCTAGAGAGGAGAGAGACCGCATGGATAAGATCCCTTACGCATCTGCTATAGGATCTATCATGTACGCCATGCTGTGTACTCGTCCTGATGTCTCGTATGCTTTGAGCATGACGAGTAGATACCAGTCAGATCCAGGTGAGCGTCACTGGATAGCAGTCAAGAATATTCTTAAGTACTTAAGAAGGACTAAAGAATATTTCTTGATATTTGGAAGCGATTGTAGGGAATTCTTTATGCCAAATGGCATATGCGCAACGGAAAATAGGATCCCTTCCAAGTGATCCATGCGAAAGCAAACTCGTATAAAATAAATTTCTCTAAACCAAACCTATCTTATAGGAGAGTTCTACCTTTGTTGCGTGCCCTTTGCAATCCCGCTTTTCCTTTCGGTTTGTTGGATCTTTAGCACGTTCAAGTGTCCGTGCCTCTATACGTATCCACACGAGCACGCTCTTGTCTCACAAAAGGAAAACTAGAAGAGCTCTCCTTTACTTCTTGCTAGAGAAGTCCCTAAAGGAGAGGAAGAGAGGGAAAAGGAGAAAGGAAGAAGAAGACTCCTCTTCTTGCTAGCCTACACTCACAAACCCACACAACTAAAGCTTCCACCAAGCTTTCTCACCACTAACACAACCAAAGCTTCCACCAACAACAAAAGCCAATCCCACATTTGGCCGGCCACTTAGGGTGTCTTTTATAGGGTTGGAAAAACCCTTTCACCTCCACACATTCAATGCAATCCATTGCATTGAGACATATCCTTGTTTGGCCGGCCACTTAAGGAGACAAAACCATTTTGTTTCCTTCCACCTTAACTAGCTTAGGTGGATGCTTAGGTGGCATGCTTATGTGGCATTCTTATGTGGCATTCATGCATGTTGAATTAATCTTATTAATTCAATTAAGCTTATGTTATCATATTGAATTAATCTTATTAATTCAATTAAGCTTATGTTATCATATTGAATTAATCTTATTAAATCAATAAGGTAACATATTGAATTAATCTCATTAAATCAATTAGCTGTAATTATTAAGCTTAAAGTCCAAAACCATTTTGTACTTAAGCTTATTCCCATATTATTCTAGTCAAACTAGAATACTTAATTCTCTACTATTAGTATAGGACTATTATCGCGCTTCCCTATAGTACCAAGTCACCATGGAAAGTCTTCCTATGTTATCATTAAGGAGCCATCGGGGTTGCATACTTTGTATGACCATAGTCCCTTCAGCCAAATCTTAGCAAATACGTAACTGATACCCAAGTTACGAGATAAGTCAAGATCCGACTAACCTTTCCGTGACTACTATAATATATGACCGTGTCCTTCTATCCTTGATATCAGATTGATCAATGAGGCATAGACCGTGTCATCCTCGATCAATCTATGTGTTTCTTGATCCCTGAGTAAACTAACTCAAACAAATGAGCTCAATATCTCATATTGACTCATTCGAGCATGGCCATGCGCTTTTAGTAGTTCTACTCAATCAAGGCCCACCGATATCACTCCCCATATGGAAGGGATAGATCCCATCTACATCACTCACATCC
Organism: Wurfbainia villosa; assembly: GCA_025175895.1. Taxonomy (NCBI): domain Eukaryota; kingdom Viridiplantae; phylum Streptophyta; class Magnoliopsida; order Zingiberales; family Zingiberaceae; genus Wurfbainia; species Wurfbainia villosa. The sequence continues at coordinate 9,041,710 of CM046005.1, forward strand.
CTCCGCATAATTTGTTACATACCCAGTAATCGCCTTTATGGTCCACCCTGTTACGGGTGACGTTTGACGATACCAAAGTACATAACTCCTTATGTAGGGAACCATAGTGACTTCAGGTCTAAGGACTATTCATACCAATAGTCACATGAGAAAGTTTATGACACTCATATAACGATCCATGAAACTTTCTCATGGCGGGTCAGTTCAGTATATATTCTCCAATATATACCCATGTGTCAACTTGATATCATATATCCATGACTTGTGAGATCAAGTCATCAATTGACCTACATGCTAGTCTTTATGTATTAATATTGCCCTTGCATATTAATACTCGACTAGGAACATTTAGGAAAGTGTTCTCTACAGCCTCTCATAATCAATTCTGCCAATTGATGTGCTGTAGATAAGAACCTACTTTTCTAGGGCATTATTATATTTAAATTAGCTGGCACAAGCAAGATGTAAATATAATAACCAATCCTTTGCCTTTATAGAATATGATACAAAATGTTCCCTATTCAACCATGCCAGCTTCCAAACTGACCAGGATGATACAAAATGTTCTAGGGCTTTAACTAACAGCGATGAGGAGCTAGCTGTAAAGGGTTACAGCGATGCCAGCTTCCAAACTGACCAGGATGATTACAGATCGCAGTCAGGGTTCGTGTTTTGCTTGAATGGTGGCGCTGTGAGCTGGAAGAGTTCGAAGCAGGACACAGTTGCTGATTCTACAACAGAGGCCTAGTATATCGCTGCATCTGAGGCAGCAAAGGAGGCAGTTTGGATCCGCAAGTTCATTACTGAGCTTGGGGTGGTTCCTAGCATTGCATATCTTATAGAGCTCTATTGTGACAACAATGGAGCGATTGCACAGGCTAAGGAACCTCGCTCACACCAGCGGACCAAACACATACTACGGCGCTTCCATCTCATTCGAGAGATCATCGATAGAGGAGATGTGAAGATTTGCAGAGTACCCACAGAGGCTAACATCACAGATCCCTTGACCAAGGCTTTGGCACAGAAAAAGCATGATGGTCACACTAGGTCATTGGGTATTAGATACTACGGTGATTGGCACTAGTGCTAGTGGGAGATTGTTAGTGAAAGCCCTAGAGCCAATCATATGATGATTGTTGTATGGACTTTATTGTATCATATTCCTATTTATAAAGGCATGGTTATTATATTTACTTGTATTGGTGCCAAATAACTAAATATAATAATATCCTTGAGTAGTAGGTTCTTATCTATATCAATCGATTGGTTGAATCGATAATGAGATGATATAGAGAACACTACTCTTAATCATTCCTAGTCGAGTATTAACATTCAGGGACAATGTTAATGCGTAGAGACTAGCATGTAGGTCAACAAGATGACTTGATCTCACAAGTCATGGATATGAGATATCAAGTTGACACATGGGTATGCATTGGAGAATGTATCTTGAATGACCCGCCATGAGAAAGTATCATGGATCGTTATATGAGTGTCATATACTTTCTCATGTGGCTATTAGTATGACTATTAGTCCTTAGACCTGAAGTCACCATGGTTCCCTACATAATGAGTTGCATACTTTGGCTTCGTCAAACGTCACCCGTAAATGGGTGGACTATAAAGGCGATTACTGGGTATGTAACAAATTATGCGGAGGGATGTGAGTGATGTAGATGGGATCTATCCCTCCTATATGACGGGGGTGACATCGATATTCTTGATAGAGTGAGATCACGAAGTGCATGGCCATGCCCAAATGAGTCAATATGAGATATTGAGCTCATTTGATTAGAGTGAGTCTACTTGGAGATCAAGATTTAGATTGTACCGAGGATGACACGGTCTATACCTCGATTGGTCAATCTAGATGTCAAGGATAGAGGGACATTGTCACATATTGTGAGAGTCACAATTAGTAGTCACAAAGGTGATGTTGGAGCTCAACATTCTTGTAACTTGGGTAGCAATGATGTGTTGCTAGATACCGCTCATTGCTTATGTTCCTAAATCGGTTTAGGGACATTGCCAACGTTACAAGAACCTAGAGGGTCACACACATAAGAGCAATTAGATGGAGATTAGGTTCATATGATGAACCATGAGGATTAGGTTCATGGGATGAACCAAATTGGATTAAGAGTAATCCAAATTAGACTAATTGAGTTAGACTCAAGTTGATTCAAGTGTTGAATGAGTCTAATTGAGATTTGATTCATCAAATCAATTTAAATTAATGAATAGAGATTCATTATATTAAATTGACTTGAGTCAAGTGGTTAGATTTGATCAACCATGGGAGATTAGAGGTCAAGTTTGACTTGACTTGAGAGGGAAGATGAAAGGTCAAGTTTGACTTGACCAAATGCCATGTCATGATGATGACTAGGCATGGCGGCCAATGATGATGCTCCACATCATCATTGACTTAATCAGTGGTGCCACATCATGAGGGAGACCAAGGGTCATGGGAGTTACATGCATGCATGTAACCCCCCTTCCATGAAGTGGCCGGCCACTTTGGGGTTATGGGAGGTGAATTCATTTGGTGAGTTACACTCTTAACTTCATCTTCTTCCTTGGAACTTTTTCTCTCAAGCTCTCCCTCTCCCATCCCTCTCTTTGGCCGAACCAACCAAGGAGTGCTAGCACACTCAAGGTTGAGTTTTCTCCACCTATTGCTTGTGTGGATACCATAGAGGAGTGTGCACTTGACACTCTCGAGTTCCGGCGAACTTTTGGACGAGCGGGATAAGCGAAGGGCGTCGCTACGAGGGTAACGTTCTAACCTTTTAGATCTAAGGTAGATCTAGGATTTCTGTAAGCACATACATGTAATTATAATTTTTTATACTTCGCACGGATCCGTGGCCGGGGCTTCCGAGGTTTCCGTAACGCAAAAAGCGGTTTTTGCGGCTCGGGAAATCCCAACAGCAAGAATGTCGAGATCCAACATAACCTTATTGTGGCTACTATAATATATAACCTTGTCCTTCTATCCTCGATATCTAGATCGATCAATGAGGTATAGATCGTATTATCCTCTTATCAATCTTTGTGCTCTTGATCCCCAAGTAGACTCACTCAAAAAAATGAGCTCAATATCTCATATTGACTCATTTGAGCTTGGCCATGAATTTCGTGGTCCTACTCTATCAAGAGACCTAAAGATATCACTCCCGTCATATGGAGGGATAAATCCCATCTACATCACTCACATCTCTCTACATAATTTGTTACATACCCAGTGATCACCTTTATAGTACACCTTGTTATGAGTGACGTTTGACGATACTAAAGTACATAACTTCTTATGTAGGGAACCGTAGTGATTTCAGGTCTAAGGACTAATCATTACAATAGTCACTATGAGAAAGTTTATGCCACTCATATGACGATCCATGAAACTTTCTCACGGCGGGTCAATTTAGTATATATTCTCTAATATATACCCATGTGTCAACGTGATATCACATATCCATAACTTGTGTCATCAATTGACCTACATGCTAGTCTCAATGCATTAATATTTCCCTTGTATATTAATGCTTGACTAGGAATATTTAAGAATAGTATTCTCTACAATTTCTCATAATCAATTCTACCAATTGATGTGCTATAGATAAGAACCTACTTTCTAGGGTATTATTGTATTTATTCGGCTGACACAAGCATGAAGTAAATATAATAACCAAACTGTCTTTATTATTAATAGAATATGATACATAATTCGCTAGTCAATCATCACATAATTGACTCTAGGGCTTACTACTAACACTTTTTGTTAGTATTAGCCCTAACTGCCGATTATGAGATGATTGGTAAAGAGACTTTTGTATCATATTTCATAATAAAGGTAAAGTTTATGGTTATTGTATTTACTTTATTGATGTGCCATTTGAATAAATATAATAATATCTTAGGGTAGTTGGTTCTAGTCTACGGCATATTAAGTTGGTGACTTGATAGTGGGATAGTGTAGATATATATAGAACACTACTCGTAATTGTTCATAGTTAAGTATTAATATAGAAGGAATATATTAATACACTGAGACTAGCATGTAGGTCAACTGATGAGTTAATCTCACAAGTCATCGATATAGGATATTAAGTTGACACATGGGTATATATTATAGAATATATACTGAACTGATTCAACATGAGAATGTTTCATAGATTATCATATGAGTGTCATAAACATTCTCATAGTGACTATTGGTATGAATAGTCCTTAGACCTGAAATCACTACGGTTCCCTACATAAGGAGTTGTATACTTTGGTATCAACAAACGTCACTTATAACAAGGTGGTCTATAAAGTCGATCACTGGGTATGCAATGAATTATGCGGAGGGATGTGAGTGATGGAGATGGGATCTATCCCTTCCATATAATGGAAGTGATATATGTGGGTCCCTTGATAAAGTAAGACTACTAAAATGCATAGTCATGCTTAAATAAGTCAATATAAGATATTGAGCTCATTTGATTGAGGTAGTCTACTTAGAGATTAAGAAGCATAAAGATTGATAACAGGATGATATGGTCTATGCCTCATTGATCAATCTAGATATCAAGGATAGAAGGATTGAGTCATACAAGGTAATAATCACAGAAAGGTTATGTCGGATCTCGACATTCTTGTCACTTGGGTAGCAATGATGCATTGCTAGATGTCACTCATTGCTTATGTCTCTAAAATGGGTTTTAGGGACATTGCTAACGTTACGAGAACCTATAGGGTCACACACAAAGAACATGTTGTTTTGGAGATGGGTTCAATTTAGTTCGACTAAAGGGACCATTAGGCTCATTGAGTGGACTAGATTGAGTTAGACTCATAGCTTGGCCAAACTTGAGTTAGACTCAAGTTGGATCAATTTGAGTTAGACTCAAATTAAACCAATTGAAGAAGTTGGATGGATATGGATTCATCATACATGATTAATGTGGATTAATCATGAATTGAAGAAGATGAATGGATTTGGATTCATCATGCATGATTAATATGGATTAATCATACATTGAAGAGGGAATGCAAAAGGATGCAAAACCTTTCATATTCATAGGATGAATATAAAAGGTCTTTGGATGATGATGCATGGTGGGATTGCCTTTTGTTCTTCTTCCTCATATTCTTGGCCGAAACCTTCTTTGGGAAAAAAGCTTTTGTGAGGTTGCTAGCACAACCAAAGGCTTCTTCTTTCTCTCCTAAGCGAGTGTTCACGTGGATATTATAGAGGCGCGACCATTCTGATTGTGTTGAGATCAATTGCAAAGAGTTGCTATCGAGATTGCGAAGGGCTACACATCAAGGGCAATCTCTCAACTAGAAGTAATTATAAGAACAACATGTTTATTATATATACACATGGATCTCTAAAGGGATCCAATTTTTCGCTGCATTTTTGCGATGATTTTTCGCATAAGATCCCTACATTTTTTTCCCTTTGAATGCTTAGGGATGCAAGGACAACCTTTTTCTAGTTGAGAAACCCTAATCACATCTTCTTCAAACTCCTCCCTAGATATACTATCTTCCTTTACTTTTCTAGGTAAGTTCGTTGTGACATTTGATCCATCACAACAGCTACTACTTGCATGAGGTCTTCCTTACACATGGGCCCTTGACATCTTCTGCTTGTACCTCCCTGAGATGTACGAGATACAAACTTCTCCTCCTCTATCGGCTCCTTCATTGTCCTCCTAGTATTCACCATTGTAGATTTTTGTTTAGGTTCCCACAGACAACACCAATTTGATGGTGTCTTCTTCTTCGGCCCACTCAGATCCCCTTCTCTTTTCTTAAGAATCCTTGCTAACCACCTTGAATCCTTGGGCTAGAGGCTAGATCAGTCACTCAAATAGAATGTTAGAGATGGGTCAGCATTCCCGGCACAACCCCTTCGATGCCCAAGTCAGAATCACAAGTATAGAGTAGTAGAATGAAGAAGAAGAAATGAGAAGAGATCCTTGTGTACCGAATAGAGAAGTAAGAACCATCCCATTTCCATTCATCTCCGCCCCCTTTTATAGGAGATTTACCCGCTTTGTTCCCAAATGAATTTACTTTAATGCCCCTATTAGCCCATTAAAGCGTAACTGCTTTTCTCGCTCTTTTTCAAAATAATTCCTTCCATGCCTTCCATGTGTCCCTCCTTCCTTATCATTTACCTAAACAAACCGCACACAAATTTCTAACAAACAATTATAAAAATATTTTTTATTCAAAAAACCCCTTGACATTCTTTTTAATCATATCCCAGAACATCCATGTCATTTACCCCTACTAAATTCAAGAAATCCTCCTGAAACTCAGAAAAAAGCAAAGCACTTGGGAAAGATACATGTTGCTCGAGAAATACTTAGGTCGCTCAGGAAATGAATAAACAACTTGGAAAATACATAAACTGCTCAGACTTTACAAAACTAAACTCTATATCAACTACTCTGCTACTGAGCTCGGGAAATACATAGATCGCTCAAGAAAAGTATAAATAACTCGAGAAATGCACAAATTGCTCAGACTTTACAAAACTGAACTCTGTATCAACTACGCTGCTACTGAGCTCGGGAAATGCATAAAAAATTCAGGAAATATTACTCAAACTTCACAAAATTGAGCTTTGGATCAACTACTCAACTATTGAGCTCGAAAAATACATAAACAACTCGGGGAATACATAAACTTCTCGGGAAATACATAAACAGCTCGAGGAATACATAAACTACTTGAGAAATACATAAACTGCTCAAACTTCACAAAACTGAGCTCTGGATCAACTTCACTGACCACCCCTACTAAGCTTAGGAAATGCATATGTTGGTCTGCAAATACAAAGGCTGCTTGGGGCACATACTGCTCAGAAAAACCTCAACTGAAAATCTCGAACCCATCAGTTCCCTTTTCTCATTATTCCCCCATGAAGCTCAATAATCGAACATCTATCCTAAGTAACTCTTAATCCACCAACCAACCTATCTTCTATGTCGCCTTCTTTCTGATATGTTATTCACCTTGCTTTCTGAGCTATTCCCTTCAAGCTCTACCTTCAATCTACTTCCTGAGCTGATTTTACCTAGCTCGACTCTGAATTTATTCCCCGAGCTGCCCTCCCTAGGCTCAACCTATTGGTGCAATCAACCCAGGTTATGATTAACCAGACTCGAGTTTTACTTGGCAGTATTTTGATATTTAACAAAATGATTGACAATGTGATTGTCATGGAAAGTCCAAGAATAGTCTTAGCATTTAAGAAGTCCAAGTCTTGGGTACTTGGCATGGAAAGTCCAAGCATGGGTCTTGGCAATGGTAAAGTCCAAGTCTAAGTACTTGGCATGGAAAGTTCAAGCATGGGTCTTGGCAATGGTAAAGTCCAAGTCATGGGTATTTGGCAAGGAAAGTCCAAAGGTATAGTCTTGGCAGCATAAGTCCAAGTGTGTAATCTTGGTGGCGTGAAGTCCAAGTGAACTTGGCAATTGGGAAGTCAAGGGTGAGATATTGGCGGCGTAAAGTCCAAGCTATAGTCTTGGCGGCATAAGTCCAATGTTTGATGGCGTAAAGTCCAAGCATTTATCTTAGCGGCGTAAGTCCAAATGTATCTTGGCAAAGTAGACCCGGTTAGCATGAATATAGCCAATGAAAGCACCTGAAGGCTAGAGTATGGATGAACAAGTCATGGATGACTTGGAGGGATCTGATAGGAGTGAGGCTGATGGAGGTGGCTAGAAGGCTTAGGTATAGGCTAAGAGTGGGCTATCAAGTATGAAAGGATCATACTTGAGTTAAACCTCATGTTTGATGTTTATCAGTTGATTGGGATTATGGATCAGTCGATTGGCCGAGAGTTTAACACTTGACAACCTAGTTAACTTGGATCAGTCGACTGAGATTATGACTAGTCGACTGGTCAAGTAGTCGACTGAGGCTCGACTGCTAATTAGTGGCCTTAGCAGTCGACTAGTCCACAAGAAGTCGATTGTTGGGCTTTGGCAGTCGACTGATTTAAGTGGACATAAGCAAAGAAGCTTTGGTAGCCAACTACTGGTAAGGGCAATTGTCTATTGTAGTATCCGTTGGAGTTTTTCCAGCGTAGATTGAGTCATTGTGAGACAACGACACTGTGGACAGTCGACTGACGTCATATGGAAGTCAACTGCTAGGCTAAAATCAGCCCAAGTTGTAGATTTATAAGGAGCTCGAGAAGGAGGATTTTGGAAATTGTTCTTGGGGAGATTTAAGGCGAAGTAAAGGCATTCCAAAGCAACCAAAGATCAAGCATTCAAAAGCTCACATTTGTAAAGTGTTTTCCTTACTTATATTCATTTGTTTGTTGTATTTGCTTATATCTTATTGTTTATTATTGTAAACACATTGTAAGAGGTTTCTCCACCTCCGAAGGGTTTTTCGAGAAGGAGAGATTTATTAGTGGTGGTGTGCATCATTGGAGCTCGGTATTGAGCTCGCTCCATGGAGTAGGAACTCTATGTTTTGAACCATATTATATCTTGTGTTGTGCTTGTGTATTCTTGTTGTGCATTTGTATTTGTTATATATTTCGCTGCACACTAACATCATTGTAAACAAGCAATCGAACAAACACGATCGAATTCCAAGCAACAAAGTAAAATGGCTATTCACCACCCTCTAGCGATGCCAACGTTCCTCACAAGTGGTATCAGAGTGGGTCGCTCTTCAAGGATTAACAACCAAGGGAGTAAAGTGCTAGAGGAGAAGAAGATGGAGTTTTAAGAAAAATTGGGTGATGACATCACGATTCCGCCTACCTTCGAACATGAAAATTTTGAATATTGGAAAGGTAAAATGATGCATTTTCTTATGTGTGATTTTGATAATTGGATTAGTGTTATAGTAGGATTCGACGCTTCAAAGGATAAGAAGGGGAGAACACTCAAGAAGAAGAAGTGGACCAAGGAGCAAATCCGATATTTCGAAATAAATAATATGGTAACAAAAATGTTGATCAATTTGTTACCTAACGATATTTTGGCCAAGTTAGGTGAGTTTAAGGATTCTAAAGAACTATGGGGTAAGCTAGCAAAGTGTAGGGTTTCCCCGGTACCGACGTAGGTGTGTGTTCGAACACGTTTTGTAAACATGCACATAGCGGAAACAAAAACAAGTAATAACTAACTTATTACAATACACACACCACACGCATGCAGGATACAACAGTGTAGACATAATCGCCATTTCAAATTTTGCAATAAAGAAAACTACTCTAGGTATACCTGACGGATTATGTGAAGCGGAAATGACATCAACCTTAGCGACCCTCGTAAGTTTTGCCTCTATCCATATCCACGCCGAGTATCGTCGGGATAGCTTCAACAAGCTACGAGCCCCGTCTTCACATGAGATACTAGTTTCGTATCAAAGACGTTGTGATCCGAGAGACGATCACAATTCAAATCCAATTTGAATTCAAAAAATGAGTTTTGTAAACTTGCTTCTCGAAAGCGATTTTTGTCAACCAATTGATGAAACTTCGATCCTCCACCAAAGAGGATTGACGGAGATCCAATCCTCGGCAAGGAGGTCACTGCTAGAGTTCCAAACGCTGACTAAATGACGCTCTCATCGCAAAGGACACAAGCTGTCCAAGAGGGTAGCTTGGTGGAGGAGATGGTCGGGCAAACAAGTGGCTGGCGGCAGCCTTGTGGCCGGCAGCTGGAGGTGGTCGGTGATTGGATTGTTGATCGGTGGATGGTCAATGGCTCGGTGGATGGCCGACGGATGAAGGGGGTCGGCGGCAACTCCAATGGGTGGCACACAAGCAAAAGAGAGGGAGATGAGAGAAAAGGCTAGGGTTTCAAAAACCTAAAAATGGACACGGGTTATCTCTCAACCCCGTTATTTATAGAGAACTAGTCTCTTAACCATTAAGAGACCTTTTCTCAAGACCATTTCTCAAGACCTTTTCTTTAAACCTTTTCTCAAAGAGTTATTGGTTCACAACCAAAACCCATTATACCGCTCCATTAACTTAAGTTAAAAAAACCAAACCGAGTTGGTCTATTTTAAGTTAAAATGAACCGAACCAATTTTGGTTCATTCATTTAAAACAAACCAAACCATTTTGGTTTATTTTCCAACATTGGATTAGAACCAAACCGATTTGGTTCATCCATCATGTCTTCATAAGACTTGGCCCATCCATGCTTTTGATGTGACTAAAACAATGTCATGCTCGCTCCATATTTGGTCCAACCAAACTAAGTCTCTCTCGATATGAGAATCTCATTCTCAAATTCATTTTAAATCCTTCAGATAACACTCGTAGTGCGTATGATCAAATAGGTTCCCAGTTTATGTTGGTCGTCTATAATTAACCATTAATTATAGAACGATCATGAGTGGTAGCTAGTAGTACATCATGATCCCTAATTAATCGAAAAATCAACGGTTAACCCCAGAACAACTTCTGAAACCTTTCAACAGCTACAGTGAGTCGTGCCCCGTTCCCTTCACTCATCTTATACCCACTTGGTTCAGAACATGGTCCATTATGCCAGTCCCCACAAGGTTGACCATGTCACACCTAGCCCAAGTATTACTTCCTCGTCCTCCTGATTCTAGTTATTGCACATGTATCCAAGAGTAACATACTCTAAATATGTAATGCTTTGGCCAAAGACTTTAGTAACAATCCGACGAGAGGCCATAGAGTATACATCTCCTCGCAAGGAGTGGTGAATCCTCTGTAGGCTATTCAAACACCTTTGGCCACTTCGACTTATAATCAATCATCCCGGGTCCACATCTCCTTGGAGATGCTTGCTTAAGATGGCAAAGCATAGGTCTTCATGACCAAGATGACTTGAATACCACAAGTCAAAAGAACATCGCACTTAAGCTGCAGTAAGAACTTCATTGACATATCTATATATGCAGAGAACCATATGAAGTCTTACAGCTAGTTACTCCAATAAACTATTTACCATAACTAGCATCTACGGTTAACTCCGAACATCCCAATGTCTCCAGCCAGTGAGAAACAACTGCTTGAAAAAACCTAAGAGTATAACTCGTGCTAGTCTCAACAGAATTGATGGTGTCCGAATACATCAATTCATCGACTAGGGATAATTCCAATACATCACAATTACACATGTAGAGATACTCACTAATTGTGATCCAATCACAAATTCTCTCATCTGTGAATCGTATTGCGGATATTCAGTAAATGAGTTTAAGATCCAATCAAATACATGATAGCATGTACACTCATATAGGGAATCTTTATTTATCAAATAAATGGAACAACAATAAGGCGATTGCCTTAGGACATCTCTCTTCTATAACTAATAAACTCCCACTTGGCCTAATGTCAATCGCCACGGTATCCAATACCATAAGCTCTAACATAACCCTCAAACTTACTTTGAGGTAGGCCCTTAGTTGAAGGATCCACTAAGCTCCTTTCAGTGCGAATCTTCTCGATTTGTATTTCCTTCCTACTTATCATCTCTCTGATCAAATGATAGCGATGAAGCACATGTTTGGATCGTTGATAAGACCTTGATTCTTTTGCATGTGCAATCGCTCCATTGTTATCGCAGTAGATTGGTATTGCTTAAACAATGGTTGGAACCACACCAAGTTCAGAGATGAACTTATTGATCCAAACCACTTCTTTTGCTGCTTCCAAAGCTGCGATTTATTCTTCCTCAGTGGTAGAATCTGCTACGGTGTCTTGCTTGGAACTTTTCCAACTTATTGCACCTCCATTCAAGGTGAATATGTACCCAGACTAAGACCTGGAATCATCCTTGTCTGTCTGGATGTTGGCATCCGTATACCCGCGTATTACCATATCACCTTCTCTATATATTAGAAACACATCCTTAGTTCTTCTCAAGTACTTAAGGATTATCTTAACAGCTACCCAATGATCCATTCCTAGATCAGACTGGTATTTGCTCGTGATACTCAGAGCATACGACACATCGGGCTTTGTACATAACATAGCATACATGGTAGATCCTATTGCGGATGTATAGGGGATCTTACTCATGCAAATCCTCTCATCTTCTGTGCGGGGAAATATAGACTTTGAAAGGTGTATCCCGTGGCTGATGGGTAAGAAACCTTTCTTGGATTCCGACATGCTAAACCTCTTTAGCACTCGGTCTATATATGTAGAGTGTGAAAGACCAAGCAACCGTTTCGATCTATCTCTATAGATCTTAATCCCGAGGATGTAGGTCGCTTCTCCCAGGTCTTTCAGGGAGAATGTTTTGGATAATCAAATTTTAACTGACTGTAAGATAGATATATCATTTCTTATAAGTAATATGTCATCGACATACAATACTAGAAACACGACTGCACTCCTACTAACCTTCTTGTACACATAGTATTTTTTAGGATTTTGTGAGAAATAAAACCTTTTGATTGTCTCATCAAAATGGATATTCCAGCTCTTGGATGCTTGCTTCAGTCTATATATAGATCGTCAAAGTTTGCATACCTTGATTTTATCAACCGATGTGAAACTCTCAGGTTGTATCGTATATACGTCATCGAGTAGGTTTCCATTAAGGAAAGTCATTTTCACATCCATCTGCCATATCTCATAATCATAATGAGCTGCTATGGCTAGGAGCATCCGAATGGATTTAAGCATAGCTACCGGTGAATAGGTCTCATCATAATCAACACCTTGCTTTTGATGATAGCCTTCTCTACTAATCTAGCCTTAAAGGTAATCATAATCACATTACTATCCATGTCGATCTTCTTCTTGGAAACCCACTTGCACCCTATAGGCTTAATGCCTTCTGGTGGGTCCACCAAGTTCCAAACTTGATTTTCATACATGGAATCCATTTCTGACTTCATGGCTTCAAGTCATTTGTCCCTTTCTGAACTTTTTAGAACTTCTTCATAACTGGTAGACTCCTCATCATCAATGAGTAACATGTCATTCGATTCACTTACGAGAAATCCATATCTCTTAGGAATGTTGCGTGTTCTACCAGATCTACGAAGATGTGGTGTTACAATAGGTTTAGTCGATGGCTCATCACTATGAGTTATCGGTTGTGGTGCTTAATCAGGTATCTCATCAATGTCTATTGGAGCCTCTTGAACCTCCTAAAGTTCAACACCACTCCCACTGTTTTCTTGCAAGAGAAACTCTTTTCTCTAGAAACACAGCATGTCTTGAAACAAACACCTTTTGTTCCACAGGATGATAGAATTGGTAACCCCTCATTTTCTTAGGGTATCCAATAAATAGACATTTATCAGACTTAGTATCCAATTTATCTGATACAGTCCACTTCACATAAGCAAGACAACCCCATATCTTCAAGTAAGACAAATGAGGTTTCTTACTATTCCATATATCATATGGAGTAGTAGAGACTACCTTGGTCGGGACTCTGTTTAGCAAGTAAACAACTGTCTGAAGTGCATAGCCCCAAAAGGACTTGGGAAGATTAGCATGATTCATCATAAACCTAACCATGTCTAACAAGGTTCGATTTCACCTCTTAAATACACCATTAAGATGTGGTGTATACAGCGGAGTCCATTGAGACACCATTGTCCCTTAGATAATCCAGAAACTCTTGACTCAAGTATTCACCACCTCGATCAGATCGAAGTATTTTAATACTTTTTCCAAGTTGTTTCTCTACTTCATTTCATAAATCTTTGAACTTTTCAAAGGCTTCAGATTTGTGTTTCATCAAGAACATATATCCAAATCGTGAGTGAGCATCGATAAAGGTAATGAAGTAGCTAGAGCCTCCTAGAGCATGAGTTGACATAGGTCTGCATACATCAGTATGTATTAGATCAAGCAACTCTCCCACTGATTCACCCTTTCCAGTAAAAGGTAACTTAGTCATCTTGCCTTTTAAGCATGATTCGCATGTATCGAATGAATCAAATTCAAATGATTCTAGAATTCCACATTGGTGTAATTCGGACATGCGTTTCTCGCTTACATGGCTAAGACAACAATGTCACATGTAGGAGACTAATTGTGTCACGCCCCGGGAGTATGCCGTGCCGAAAAGCAAACGGACAACATCTCCCCTGTACGTGGCAACATATCGGGTTAATACAAGGCCCGTAGGCCCACAACAACAATATGATATAAAGATATCAACATATCAAACACAGCGGAAACATACAACAGATAAAACAATATACAATGACCCAACTGTACACTCCGGAGTGACTTGACACGACAAGAAACATAATAGAAGCCACATCGAAAGCCAAATATATACAACACGTCCGTATATCACAGATACAGAAACAATACGGCTAAAACCACAAAACGACAATCCACACAAATACCACAATGCGGATTAAATATCCATCCATTCGGTGTGAGATGGGATCAGCTGGCGGAGCTCCGAACGTCCAAGGAATCTTCTACCTGTTATCTGGGCGACATGAAACCCAGGGTCCAGGGGTGGTGAGTATAAACTCAGGGGTAATATATAGAAAGTGCATGAACAACATATAAAGATAGATCTATAAGTATACATGTGAAGATCTATAGGTATACAGCATGAGTCCAATAGACATACAGTCATATCCAAATCTAATAACAAGTAACTACAGTAAAATCATACTCAATGTATATACTAAACTGATCAACTGAACATAAAGTAATGTACCAACGTACCTGACGATCTGCAACACCATAAGTTATATCATCCTGACAGATATACAATAACATAACCCATATAATGTACCAGGTCAATCCCATACCTGACCAATACTCCAACATATGAATAGTATATGATCACCTGTGATAACAACCCGATCCATACCACACTATGACATGACGCTAATCAAATGCATATAACAGTCTGAATCAACGCATGTATCATGCTCAACACATAGCAATATATAAAATGCAAATGGCATGTATCATGATGTACAAGCATGTGCAACAATCATAGCTCAATCAAATGCAGCATCTCACAGGCATATGTAAAACATATATCAAATACATACATACATATATATCAGCAATGCATATGCATGGTCACTGTCTGCGGACCCGTCCAACCACGACCCCAGAGTGGCCAGGGTGGCATGACAAATGACAACTAGCCCACTCCAGCTGCCACCACTCTCGAGTGACCGAGTTGGGTAGTATGACTGAGTAGCGTATAAGCGTAAAAAGCTAACTACTCCTAGGGGCCCCTGCTGCAAGCCACGCTGTCCCTACCCATGAGTAGACAAACGTCGCACACAGGACAATCGTGACGTCACACAACCACTGCCTATAGTGGGCGAGTGCTAACACCACTGCATAGTGTGGCGGTCGCATCTCCAGCTACCACCATCCATAGTGGTCGAGCGCGGCACATCCAATGCTCTGCCCTCAACCCTGCTACCACTACCCCGAGTGGCCGGGGAGGCAGGATGACTGACGACCCATCTCATCCACAAGGGAGACTCAGTCAACAGCATGCATGCAATGTAATGATGCATAGCTCCATACATGTATCCTCGCCACACTCCCTATCCCACGGGGAGTCCTGGTCAACCAAAAGTCAACTATGTAAGGACTACAATCCACAAGACTCTCTCTATCGTACAAAGAGTCATACTCATCTGACAGTCAACCACGCTAAGACCTCTAGTCAGTAGCGAGATACTATCGACCATCCATATAACCATACACAGATATATGATCCATAATGGATATACAATTATGCTAGGACCTCTAGTCCGTAACCACATACTTTTATCTATGCACAGACAACTAAATCCACCATAGATGCACAACTAATATGTGTATGATATAACGATCGACTCCATAACCCAATTCATCACCTAACCCTCGTGATGTAACACAGTAACCCAATCTGAGGTCACAAAGATAACCCTAACCACCTGTACTTATTGAACATCCATCAGCTAATACATAATAGGGTTTATAGTTCTTATCCGAGCTAGATAATCAATGAAGTACCAGAGTTTATATCTCAAAGGTCAAGGCAGTACAAGCATATGATTAAATAAGAGTGGATTTAAGGTAAACAGGTATAAACATAAATCCAAGATCATGCACTAGAATTTGATCAAAACTACCGGACCAGGTAGATATTACCCACCTGATATGTAATACGTGTTAACCGTCTCCACATCCATGTATCCACATTCAAAGTCCCGGACCCAACTCATCTAGCCTAGCATCCGTTAAGCAGCATCTGGATCCATGGTAACTTAGCCCTGTACAATTCATCAACCAACTGTAATTCTAATGCCAATTCAATAGAACTAAAATCCAGGCTTACCTCATGATATTAACATTGTTCACAGCCTATCTTGAAGCACAAATTTCTGACCAAACGATTGAACCCTAGATCAATCCAAATATTACCACATAACAATATCTCAATCAGAATAGCAATTACAGACAAATAATAGAGATAACCAAAACCCATCGACGCCTTCACCGGCAAAGACCTTCCCTCATCCTCTGTTCACCGGAGAAATTCAAGCTCTAATCACGGCTATAACCTTCACTGGCAGTGAAACTCTCCCGATCCCAAATGTCGCGGTACAAATGAGCGATCGATACAAACCGAACTTCAATCATCGCCTCAACCTCACTAGATCGATGATGTAAGGAAAATTCCAAACAACTCATCCATCGAACAGAAAACACCACGATTCACAAAATCCTCCGAACACACAGCAGGTAAGGGAGACAAAATAGGTCGAAACTTACCAACCCTTGGAATCCACAGACCTAATCCCCCATTTGTCGGCGACCATCAAGCTCCACAACCTGCCCAAACGCCGATCCGAGCTACTAGTAGTGAGACCCACAAGCAAGCATGGATTTCATCCAAATTAAGGGGAATGGATCAATTGCTTACCCAAATCTCAGCCGAAACTCGTAAATCCCAACTCACCGTCGCCGACCCTATCGCATCACCGCAGACTCCCCGCTACCAGCGAGAAGTCTCACCCGTCGGAGCTCGACCGGAGTCCCTCCCTCCAGCTGGATCTACTACCCGACGAACGACGGCGGCGAGATGCGGAGGAGATAAGAGACGAAGGGCAGAAATCGCAAAGAAGAGGAAGAAGTCGCTGATCGCGATGGGGAGGAAGAATAGAGCTGCGATCGGGTATTTAGGCATTTAAGCATCGTTCACGAATTGATTCAAGCGAATCGATTCCAATCCACCGATTCAAGCCAAATTGATTTAACCCAATCCGGTTCAAGCCCACTTCCATCCCAATCCGAAACCAGCCCAATGGACTCAATCCAACTAGCTAATCAACCTCATTATCCCACTAATTAAGCCCAATTAGTCCACTAATTAAGCCTAATTAATCCACTAATTAAATCCAATTAATTAAAGGGTTAATCCATATAATTTTTTTCCCGTATTTTACAAATTGATTATCTTTTCGAGCATGCTTGTTGCTCGCTTAGATATTGAAAATGTCACTGGATATGTTTAACGTATATATTCCATTGCATAAAGTTCCAGTACCATAAAGAACTTCATTCAAAGTTATGTAACAACAATTGTTACTAAAAGTCAAATGGTACCCATTTCTATTTAAATAAGAAATAGAAATGATATTTTTTTTCAACGAAGGAATGAAATAGCAATTGTCCAGTTCTATGATAAGTCATGTAGGGAGCTTCAACAGATACATTCCGATTGCGAGTGCAGCAACCTTTGCTCCATTCCCAACACGTAAATTTAACTCTCCCTTAATGAGTCTTCTTCTATTCCTTAGCTCATGTATGTCATTACATATATGTGAGCCACACCTAGTATCCAATACCCAAGTGTTTGAGGAAATAGAATGGTAATCAATAACGAAGATACCTGAAGAGGATGGGGCATCGGATGTCTTCTTCTTCTTCACGGACTCAAGATAAATCTTGCAGTTTCTTCGCTAATGACCCTCCTTGCAACAGTGATGGCAAGTGCCCTTTTGAGTTGGTTCCGTCTTCTTAGCCATTTTCTTCTTTCCCTTGCATTGTTCCTTTGACTTCCTCTTAGAACCTTTCTTTGAGGAATCAACTAACAGCGTTGTCTTCTCCTCATGCTTCACAGAAGGCTCCATAGTCTTCAGCATGTTGAGGAGCTCAGGAATTATGGTTTCAATTTTGTTTAACCGATAGTTCATCACAAATTGTGAGAAAATCTTGGGCAAACAATGTAGAATTAAGTCAATACTTAATTCATGATCCATCACAAAATTGAGTGTCGCTAATCGCTCGATGTATCTATTCATCTTTAGCACAAATTGCACTACAGATGAACCTTCTTGCATCTTAGAGGTGAAGAGGAGCTTGGAGACATCGAACCTTCTGGATCTCACTTGCTCATCAAACAACTCTTGAAGATGAAAAACTATAGTATTCGCATCCATATGCTCATGCTGCTTCTGAAGCTCGGGTACCATCGCAGCTAGCATGATGTAACTTGCTAGTTCAGAATCATTCACATGTTTCTGATAGGCCAACAATTGGTCCGAAGTTACATCATCTTTAGGATAGGTGGGAAGAGGCTCTTCGAGGACATACGCAAGCTTTTCCGCCTTGAGAACAATTCTCAGGTTTCTAAGCCAGTCCAAAAAGTTCGCCCAAGTCAATTTATTCAAATCCAAAATAGATCGCAAATTCAAAGACATCATGATCAAGCGATTAACCTAGAAATATAAATCGAGCATATATTAGAAAAATGATTTAAATGCATCAACATACATTTATAAATCCCATTCATTTTTCGAATTCGAAAATCAAAACCCTCAAATATAATTTGGGAGATCGTAGGTTCATCTCCGAATGAGTTGATATCCAACATAGATAAGAACAACCTTGGAGAGAGTCCAACAAACCATTCTTAGCTATGATGGTAGGTATCAAGTATACCAATTGCATATCACATATATGCAACTATCACAATGTGCTATCAACTAATTGAATGTTCACACATACATAAGATTGTTAACACATTAACAAGTATGCATCATATGCATAGCACCCAACTTCACCTCCCTTCACATTGACCTTGGAGAGAGTCCAACAAATCGATGCTCCAAGTTAAAGCTAACTCATTAATTGCGAAATAGTTTTAATATGGTTAGAGCACATTCAACCAATTAGCCATGCTTGGAGAGAGTCCAACAACCCAAACTAACGATTTATCTCTGACTCTTACCATATTAGTAATAAACTATTTTAATGGTTTGAACATGTTCAGGTTCGTGCCGGGCTTAGAGAGAGTCCAACAACCCAAACAAGAAACGGAACTCCAGTTCTAACCATATTAATGGAAGGTGCAGGCTTTAATATTGTGTAAGGGTTTTAAGGTCTCATCCTCTTTCCATGCAAATAACTATTATCTACATGGCATGGTACGCATAACATACATATGTGCAACTAATACATCTACATGTCACGACACGCATGACATAATGATATACATCTAATACAATTACATGACATACAATTATAACATGTACAAATAGTTTCCTTATTTGTCATAACTAATTTTGGAAATAAAATATATTTAAGATTTGATTTCTCAAATCAAATCTTAATTAAACTAGGAAACAAATTTTCAAATCTAATTACATATTTTATTTATGGAAAATATTAATTAAGGAAATTCAAATTTAATTTAGGAAACAAATTTCCTAAATTGTAATTTCCTAATTACATTAGAAAATTCCAATTTGAATTTCTTTAATAATTAAAATTTCCATAACTATTTTTAAACTTTTCAAAAGTAGAAAATTTTCAAAAATACAATTATGACTATCGCAAAATAATTTTACGATTATGTTGGAACACAGTCGGGCTCTGATACCACTGTAGGGTTTCCCCGACACTGACGTGAGTGTGTTCGAACACGTTTCATAAACATGCACACAGCAGAAGCAAAAATAAGTAATAACTAACTTATTACAATACGCACACCACATGCATGTAGGATACAACAGTGTAGACATAATCGTCATTTCAAATTTTGCAATAAAGAAAACTACTCTAGGTATACCTGATGGATTATGTGAAGCAGAAATGACATCAACCTTAGTGACCCTCATAAGTTTTGTCTCTATCCGTATCCATGCCGAGTATCGTCAGGATAGCTTCAATAAGCTATGAGCGACATCTTCACACGAGATACTAGTCTCGTATCGAAGACGTTGTGATCCGAGAGACGATCACAATTTGAATCCAATTCTAATCCAAAAATGAGTTTCGTAAACTCGCTTCTCGAAAGTGGTTTTCATCAACCAATTGACGAAACTTCGATCCTTTACCAAAGAAGATTGCCAGAGATTCAATCCTCGGCAAGGAGGTCACTATCGGAGTTCCAAACACCGGCTAAACGATGCTCTCATCGAAAAGCACACAAGATGTTAGGTGGTGGTGGAGCGAGATGGTCGCTAGTCGGTAGATGGACGGTGGCTCGGTGGCTGGCCGACGGCTGGGCTTGGGCAGCGACAACTCCAATGGGCAGTGCACAAGCAAAAGATAGGGAGAAGAGAGAAAAGGCTAGGGTTTCAAAAACCTAAAAACGAACATAAGTTATCTCTCAACCCCGTTATTTATAGAGAACGTGTCTCTTAACCATTAAAAGACCTTTTCTTTAAACCTTTTCTCAAAGGGCTAATGGTTCACAACCAAAACCTGTTAACCCACTCCATTAACTTAAGTTAAAATAAACCAAACCGCGTTGGTTTATTTTGAGTTAAAATGAACCGAACCAATTTTGGTTCATTCATTTAAAACAAACCAAACCACTTTGGTTTATTTTCCACCATTGGATTAGAACCAAACCGATTTGGTTCATTCATCATGTCTTCATAAGATTCGGCCCATCCATGCTTCCGATGCGACTAAAACAATTTCATGCTCGCTCTATGTTTGGTCCAACCAAACCAAGTCTCTCTCGATCTAAGAATCTCATTCTCAAACTCGTTTTAAATCCTTCGGATAACATTCGTAGTGCATGTGACCAAATAGGTTTCCAATTTATGTTGGTCATCTACAATTAACCATTAATTATAGAACAATCATGAGTGACACCTAGTAGTACATCATGATCCCCAATTAATCAAAAAATCAACGTTGACCTCAGAACAACTTCTAAAACCTTTCAGTCGCTACAGTGAGTCATGCCCCATTCCCTTCACTCATCTTATACCCACTTGGTTCAGGACATGGTCCATTGTGTCCGTCCCCACTAGGCTGACCATGTCACACCTAGCCTTGTTGGTGCAGTAGGCACCTAAGTCGAACCTGAGTTTTGATTATAGCAAACGATACAAAGTTAAGCTCATGTCATTATCTCACGAGCTGAATCGAGTGTGCAGAAAATTGCTATAGCTTGAGCTGAAGGCTAGCGACACCCGGAGGATGCCGCAGTGGTCGGGTGACACTCGAGTGACTTTGGAGGGAGTCAAAGGAATCGAGTGGAAGGTCGGAAGCAAAAGCAACACAGTGAGTATCGAGGTAAGCTCGTGTGTGCGAGCGTAAGTGAGGTCGTATCCTCTTTACGGGGATGATCTTAAGCGTAGATCCTACCAAAGACATCCTATAGGTGGCCTAGGTCGAGATCGAACGATCGGAGGCTGTCAAAATAATGTTTTTGTTAAGCTAACTTTGCCTTGTAGCTAGTATCAGTCGACTGCCAACTTGGAGGACTCGACTGCCGTCCAACAGTCGACTGCCGGAGGTTAGCATTCGACTGATGCTACCATCAGTCGACTGATGATGGCCATCAGTCGACTGATGGTCAAGGATCAGCCTCGAGGAGTCAAGCCTTATCACCATTTTTCAAGAAGCCATGTGCCAAAACTCTATTGGGTGAAGTTCCTCTCGAAAAGGGGCTCAAAGGCTATAAAAGGAGGGCCAATCCTAGGGTTTCTTCATCAATTCTAAGCTTCCAAAAGCCTCCACCAAGCTACAACCTTCCGACAACGAAGTGCTTCTTCTCCGACGTCTAGGTTTATTTGTTTTCATTTTATTATGTCGGTTAAAGTTTTTATTTCAGTTTAGTACTTTCATTTCTCGGAGCTTTTATCGTAACGAGGATAGGGGGAGTGTCCCTCTACCTCAAGCTTTGTGCTTCACTTGTATCGATTAAACTCCTACCTCTAACGGGGAGGAGTTCTTTAGTGTTTTTGCCCTCCGTACGTGGTCAAGGACCGCTAGGGCCTTGGAGTAGTAGCCGAAGGCTACGAACTAAGTAAAATTCCCTTGTCTCTTTTTACTTTACATTTACATTTCCGCTGCGTATAAGTGTTTTTTAATCGTCTACCGAAAGAAAAGAAAAAAAAAAGGTTTATCGCTATTCACCCCCCCTCTAGTGATCCGCTTCAATCCAACAAGCCTAAGTATTACTTCCTGTCCTCCGGATTCTAGTTACTGCACATGTATCCAAGAGTACCATACTCTAAACATGCAATGCATTGCCCAAAGACTTTAGTAACAATCCGACGAGAGGCCATAGGGTATACATCTCCTTGCAAGGAGTGGTGAATCCTCTGTAGGCTATTCAAACACTATCGGCCACTTCGACTTATACACAATCATCCCGGGTCCACATCTCCTCGGAGATGCTTGCTTAAGATGTCAAAGCATATGTCTTTATGACCAAGATGACTTGAATACTGCAAGTTGAAGGAACATCGCACTTAAGCTGTAGTAAGAACTTCATTGACATATCCATATATGCAGAGAACCATATGAAGTCTTATAGCTAGTCACTCCAATGAACTAATTACCATAACTAGCATCCACGGTTAACTCCGGACATTATAATGTCTCCAACCAGTGAGAAACAACTGCTTGGATAAACCAAAGAGTATAACTCATGCTAGTCTCAACAGAATTGATGGTGTCCGAATACATCAATTCATCGACTAGGGATAATTCCAATACATCACAATTACACATGTTGAGATACTCACTAGTTGTGATCCAATCACAAATTCTCTCATGCTGTGAATCCTATTGCAGATATTCAGTAAATGAGTCTAAGATCCAATCAAATACATGATAGCATGTACACTCAAATAGGAAATCTTCATTTATCAAATAAATGGTACAACCATAAGGCGATTGCCTTAGGACATCTCTCATCTATAACTAACACTAAGCTCCATGAAGAACCCTCAACGACTCAAGAAATAGAGGAGGCCAAGGAACAAGAATGCTCAACGATCCAAAGTGGAGTTGATAATGAGACCGAAGAAGTAAGTTCATCATCCTCTTAATTGTGTGAAGAATTGGAAGTTGAGGGATGTTCAACATCCGAGGAAGAGGTAGAAGAAGTAGATGAAGGCTCCACCTCTAGGATTGAGGGGAGTAGATTATCCCTTCCATGCCAGAGCAAGAAGAAGAACCATCTACCTCCGGGAGAGAAGGAGAGCAAGCTCGAAATTCCGGCCTATGTAACTCAAATACATGTATTAGTAATAAAAATCATATAACATGTTTTGAGTGTAGGAAAGTAGGACACTACAAGAGCAAGTGTCCAAAAAGAGTCAATAAGGCTCAACCGACACCAAAGGTCAATGAAAAGCTTAAGGATGTCGGAGCCACAACAATTAAGAGAAATGAACATATTATTTCAAGTGCAATCAAAGGGGCCACTATAGGACTCAATGCCCTGGGGGAGGAAGCAAACCAAGGGCAAAGAGAGAGCATCACATGTAGGGAGAGCTTCTAAAGCAAACCCTAAGGTAAATTTAAATAATGCTCCTACTTTACATAATAATAGGAAGCATGCTAGAAATTTCCTTGCCATCACTCATGAAAAACATACTAGAAATAATAAATTTTATTGCTTAGGTGTCAAACATATTAATTTACATAAGGACAAATCTAGAACCAATAACTCAAGAACAATTCTACCTAAGGAAGCTATTAGGAATATAGAGAATCATTTATGCATTAACCCTAAGAAGGGTAGGCATATGCCTAAAAGGAGGAACAATGCCCAAAGAACAAATGAAAATTCAAAATTTGAGGCATTAGTGGTAGAAAATCAAGCCTTGAGGTCAAGGCTTAAGAAATTGGAGAAGACCCTTAGAAGAATGACAAATTCAATTAATGGGTCTAATGATAAAAAATTAGGGTCTAGAAGGCAAGAGTCTTCCAAGGATAGGAAAGGCTTGGGTCACAAGCCTAAGTCCAAGGAAGTTGTGCTAACCAATCATAGAGTCCCATTGACAATGGAACCATCCGTAGGTCTAGGAAAACCAAGGTTACTAGGAGAGTTTGTAGGGTTACGACCGACACGTAGATGTGCTTTTGTCGTTTCACAAATGAACGCAGTGGAAGAAAAACATAATAATTTCCTAAATTATTACAACACTCACACCCACGCATGCAGGATTACAACATGTGCGGACAAATCTGCCAAATAAAATTTTACATACAACAAGAATAAAATAAATTTTACTCTAGGTATACCTTTCGAATGATGGTGAGCCAGAAGGGCATAAACTGTACGATGCTCGCGGAGCTTCATCTCTACTCGTATCCACACTGAATCTTCGGAGAGATGACTTCTCAAAGCCACGAGATTGACCTTCTCTTCACTACTAGATGAAGCAAGAAGGTCGGGTGATCAGAGAGCAATCACTGACTCATTTTGCGACACAAACGAGTCCTCAAACAACCTTCATAAGGGTGTCGATTCATGTAAGAATTAGTGTCTATTTTTAAAGCTTCAATAAGAGACAATAACAACCCTAAAACCTAGAGTGGCTGGCCTCTAAAGAGGTGGAATCAACCCTTTATCCTTGATGGCCGGCGGAACACCAAACCCTAATTCTCCTAGGTTAGGCTAGGTTGAGGGAGAGGGCCTTAAAGACTTCTATTCATTAGGTTTAGCCTTTATATCCCTTTATATAGGCATAAATTCTAATGGGTTATAGGTTAGTGGATCAAATCCCTAAGCCCATTACCATTAAGGCATAATCTCATCCATTAACCCCTAAATTAGGCCCTTAACAAAAAGAGGGCCCTTTTAATTAAAACCGAATGGGTTTGGTTTATAATTAAACCTTTTAAGGTCCAACCCGCCTTCTTAAGATGTGCACCTTTCACGTTTTTGACTTGATAAATATTTCCAAACTTGTCATTGTTGAAGCAGTAAGCATCACTCCTTAATTTTGATGTATGAACCACAGTTAAGAGTTAGGATCCACTTGTGATCTAATATAAGTGTTAAGTGTACAGGTTTAACAGAAAGTCCTAGTAGGTCATGTTGACCGGATACTAGGCATGTATCTTGACAGATCATGAGGATCGGACACCAGGCATGAAGTCCAGATGGGTCGCATGGATCGGACATTTGGCATGAAGACCGATTGGGTCAGGAGACCGGACAATTGGCAAAAAGTCCAGCTGGGTTAGGTAGACTGGACAGCTGGTGGAAGCTCTGGTGGGTTAGATCGGATGTCAAGAGTGGTAAGTCCGACAGGTAGCCGGCAGGTAAGCCTCGAGTGAAGAGGTGAGGCCGAGTCCTCTATAGGGGGACAAAGTTAGGCATCAATCCAACGGAAAGTCCGCGTGGGACTTAGTAGTCGAGATCGGGTAGTATTACTACTGCCAATTCATATTACATTGTATATTGTGATAATCTAGTTTTGTAGGTCTTCAGTCGACTGGAATCCAGCGGACTGGAATACCAAGTTGGCAGTTTTGAGCTGGTGATCGTCTGAGATTCAGCAGCGCAAATGGAAGGAGTTCCATTCGACTGGAGAGTTTTCATGACCGAGAGCAAAATTCGATCGCAGCCGGCGACGCGTGGAGTCGACTAGAGATTTGATCTCTTTGGAAGACCAGAAATTCCATATCGACGGTTGATGTGGAGTCGACTGGAAGTCATTCCAGTTGACTAGAAAAGGTCTATATTACCAGTGCTCAACTGGATCCGAGTAAAAAATTCTATCTATGTCGAAGTGCTTTCAAAATTTCCTCACAACTACAAGAGCTTGAACCATTCAGAAGGACTCTTTTCTGACACCTCATGCTGCCTCCTATACTACATATTGTGTCGGTATAAATTAGTCGTTAATTCTTTTTATTTCGCTTGTAAATTTAATTTCAAGAGAGAGTAGGTTGTTACTCTTCTCTTACATTTGTAAAAAGCGAACTCCCTCCGAAGTCGAGAGTTCTCGAATCGGAGGGTATTATAGAGATTGTCCATCGAGGTAGCTCTTGGTAGAGCTACGAGCTTTGGAGTAGCAACCCAGTCTGGGTTGTGAACCAAGAAAATCGCCAGTGTCTTTGACTGCATTTAATTTCCGCTATGTACTTGTACTAAAATTATTAAAAAACTATTAAACACTGAGATTCACCCCTCTCTCTCAGCTTACTCGATCCTACAATTGGCATCAAAGTAGGGGCGAGTTGGTGAAACAACCATCGTTGAGCTTTAAATTAATTTAGAATAATTTTAATTAATTTTTCTTACATTAGAATAATTTTAATTCATTTTTCTTGCATTAGAATAATTTTAATTAATTTTTCTTGCTAAGAATAATTTTAATTAATTCTTCTTGCTTAGAATAATTTTAATTAATTTTTCTCACTTAGTAAATTAAATTAATTTTCTACACATTTAATTAATTAAATCAATTTTCTACACATTAGTGATTTAAATTAATTTTCTACATTTAAAAATTAATTTCTATATTTAAAATTATTTTCTACATTTAAAAATAATTTTTTGCATTTAAAAAATCCTTAATATAATTTTTTGCATTTAAAAAATTACCATTATATTTTTTTCAGCATTTAAAAAAATACCATAATATTTTTTTAGCATTTAAAAAATTACCATAATATTTTTTCAGCATTTAATACCATAATATTTTTCAACATTTAAAAATTGCCAAAAAAAAAAATTTCATTTAGAAAATTTCCAAAATATTTTTCTGCATTAGATTATTTTTTTATTTGCTACAATTAGTTTAATTTTTAATAATCTTTGCTTAGAGTAAATTTCATTAACATTTGCAATTTAAATAATTCTTAATTTTAGTTAATTTAAATAGAAATGTCACATTTAGAAGGTCTAAGCACCGTTTGCCCTCCTCTCTTTAACGAAGAGGATTTTCCTTCTTGGAAGAGGCGAATGTTGTGTTTTTTGAAAACCGACCTAGAGGTCTAGTTCTCAATTAGGAAAGGGTTCGTAGCTCCGGTAGATGACTCAGGTGAGTTGTTAGATCCAGAGAAATGGACCGCAAACTTTAGGAGAAAGGCACAAATCGATTATAAGGCTTTAAACACCTTGCAATGCGGACTCACAAATAAAGAGGTAAGTCGAGTCGGGTTAGTCAAAAATGCTAAAGAATTATGGGATAAATTAATTTTATTACATGAATAGGCTAACTTGAGTCAACCCGAGGATGGTCTAGTTTTGATGGCAAGAACGAACACAAAAGGAAAGAAATCCAAATCGAGAAAAAGAAAAAGGAAGAAAGCATCTAAGGCAAGTTTGGTCAAGTCATCATCGGAAGAGTCAGACACAAAAATATCTAAGACATGCTTTGTAGCACTCATGGCAGATGACAAGTCCGAAGTCGAATCAAGACATGAGTCCGAGTCCGAGAGAAGCCACGGATCCGCATCCGTTTCCGAAGGTTCTGATGAGGTAACTTCTCCCCTAGAAGATAAATTGTATAACATTATTGCATGCTTAGGTAGGAAACAAGCCAAGTCCGAGAATCGAGTCGACTCACTTCTTGAGGAATTCCAAGTACTTAAGGAGCAAGTCAACTCGAAGACTTTGACTTGCCAAATTAAGGATAAAGATTCAACTCGAGTTGAAAAGCTTGGGGAAGAGAACTCTGTCCTAAAAAGGTAAGTAGAAGATCTCACTGGATCATTGGAAAGGTTCACATCGGGCTCCAAGTATCTCAACATGATGCTTGGGTCGCAACGATCCATGTACAATAAGTCCGGACTCGGATACAAGGCTAAAGACACAAATAGGTCATATATGTTCTTGTTTAATAGAAATGCTAAGAGTCGAGTCCAAGCTTGGGTTCCTAAGACTAGCTTAGTCAACCAAGTTGGACCGAACCAATTTAAGATTCCCAAAGGACAAGTTCACTTAGTGAACAAGACCCAACAGAGCTACTATGCAAGGGGAGCTAACTCGTTGATTGTTTCCTTAATTAGATAAAACACTTGCATACTTTAGTTTACTTTACTTGCTTAATTTAGAATGGACTAGATAGAAAACAAAGTAGTTTAAACTTGAACAACCTAGTACTAAGACAAGTGAACTGATAGTAAGTTAGGGAAGCTCTTCAAAGTGCATGTCAAGGAAGTGGTCGTTGCTCCGATAACCAAGAAGGCCATGTGCCTCGCCACGACCTGATGCACTAAGTCGAGTGGAACTGATCGAAGTTAACTCACTAAGTCTTTAACTAGTTAGACGAAGGTTTAGTCTAAAGTGAATCAAGTACTTAATTCCTTTATTGACTTTGTCTAGGAAGTGGTCGTTGCTCCGATAACCAAGAAGGCCATGTGCCTCGCCACGACCTAGAAGTTAATACTGGAAAAACCTACTTGACTAGCTCAAACTAAGCTTGAATCTAACACAAATTTAAACACTTTGAAATTGCTCATCAAATTTAATTAAGTTAAAAGAAATCCTCATCTCACAAAACTCATAGGAATAAGTGTATTGAAAACCTAATTTGGGTGAGATGATTTAGATCTTAATTAAGCTTAATTAGTTTAATTTAGCTTAACTCATTCTAATATACTTAAATCAAAATTGATAAATTTACCTAAACAACTTACCTTAATTAAACTTAATTTATTAAAACTAAACAAACATACCTAAATAAACAAATTCACTTAACTTAACAAACTACTTAATAACGTGGTTTAAATTTAATTAAATTAAACCTAATTTAGCTAAATTAAAACAAACTTAATTGACCCACTAAACTAAACTAAATTAACCTACTAAATTAACTTAATAATAACTTAATTAAACATAACAATAACATAATTAAACTTAACAATAACTTAATTAAACATAACAATAATTTAATTAAACTTAATCACAACATAATTAAATTTAACACAACTTAATTAAACATAACAATAACATAATTAAACTTAATCACAACATAATTGAACATAACAATAACTTAATTAAACTTAATCATAACATAATTAAATTTAACACAACTTAGTTAAACTTAACAATAATATAATTAAACATAACAATAACTTAATTAAATTTAATCACAACATAATTAAATTTAACACAACTTAATTAAACATAACAATAACATAATTAAACTTAATCACAACTTAATTAAATTTAACAATAACTTAATTAAACTTAACAATAACATAATTAAACATAACAATAACATAATTAAACTTAACAACAACTTAATTAAACTTAATAACTTAATTAAACAATTAAACTTAACTAAACAACGTAACCTAACCAATTTAATCGATTCAACCACAATCAATATATTCAACTCAATTCTAATCAACACAACTCAATTAATTCAATCAACTCAACTTTAATTCTAAAAGAATCAACATAATTAAGGGGAAGTTAAGATATATTATAATTCTAGGGGGAGTTAAACATTTAAAATTTTATTTTGAAAATAAATAAAGTCTAAATATAATAAGGTTACTTTAAGGGGGAGATCAAGAGCCTAGGGAGAACCTAAAATATTTTGCTAAATTATGAAATTTTTAAAACCGTCTCTAAATTATGTTGGAATTGGATAAGAAATATTTTTAAGGGGGAAACAGAAAAAGCTAAGAATCTATGAGAAACTATCTTTTTGAAAACTTAAAGCTTTAATTAAGGAGAAGTTTCAAAATGTTAATTAAGGGGGAGAAAAACTTAGGCTTAAATGCTCTTTGAAAAACTTAAATATTTTCAAGTTTAAAATGCATAAAAATTCTACTTAGGTTTTGATGTATGTGTTAGTGTCAGCCCTTAGTGTCAATCATGAGATGATTGATTAGGGATCATGTGTATCATATTTCATTAATAAAAAGGCAAAGATTGTTTATTATATTTACTTTATGCATGTGCCAGCTGAAATAAATATAATAATGCCCATGAATAGTAGGTTCTAATTTACAGTATATCAATTGGTAGAATTGATTATGAGAAGCTGTAGAGAATACTATTCTTAATATTCCTAGTCAAGTATTAATAGACAAGGGCAATATTAATATATTAAGACTAGCATGTAGGTCAATGGATGACTTGATCTCACAAGTCATGGATATATAATATCATATTAACACATGGGTATTTATATACTGAATTGACCCGCTATGAGAAAGTGTCATGGATCGTTATATGAGTATCATATACTTTCTCATATGACTATTGGTATGAATAGTCCTTAGACCTAAAGTCACTACAATTCCCTACATAAGGAGTTATGTACTTTGGTATCGTCTAACGTCACACCATAATAGGGTGCACTATAACGGTGATCACTGGGTATGTAACGAATTATGCGAAGGGATGTGAGTGATGTAGATGAGATCTATCCCTCCCATATGACGAGAGTGATATCTTTGGTCTCTTGATAGAGTAAGACCACGAAATGCATGATCATGCTCAAATGAGTCAATATGAGATATTGAGCTCATTTGTTTGAGTGAGTCTACTTGGGGATGAAGAAACATGAAGATCAATAAGGGGATGACACGGTCTATGCCTCATTGATCGATCTAAGATATCAGAGATAGAAGGACACCGTCATACATGATAATAGTCACGGAAAGGTTGTCGGATCTCGACGATCTTGTAACTTGGGTAGCAATGATGTATTGCTAGATACCGCTCATTGCTTATGTATCTAAAATGGTTTTAGATACATTGTCAACGTTACAAGAGCCTATAGGGGCATACACAAATGACATTCTATTTTGGAGATGGTTTCTTTAAGTTGGACTAAAAGGATAATTGAGCATATGGCCAAGACTTGAGTTAGACTCAAACTGGTTATACTTGAGTTAGACTCAAGTTGAACCATGGAAGATGATTCATCATCACCATGCATGATTAATGTGATTAATCATGCATGGGAATACCAAGGGCCTTGGTATTCATGATGAGAATTCATGAAGGAGAATACCAAGGGTCTTGGTATTAAGAGTCTTCTTAATGGGATTTAATGGAATTGATGGCTTGAGCATAAAAGGGGTTTTGTGCTCAACGTGGAGAGGCTAAGTGATTGGTGACTTCCAACGTGCAAGCCAAGGAAAGCCAAGAGAAGTGTTCTCTCATCCCTCTCCTTCCTCTCCTTCTTCTTTCAAAGGGTTCTTGGCGTTTTGCTAGGGGTTGCTAGCACAACGTGACT
Organism: Wurfbainia villosa; assembly: GCA_025175895.1. Classification (NCBI taxonomy): domain Eukaryota; kingdom Viridiplantae; phylum Streptophyta; class Magnoliopsida; order Zingiberales; family Zingiberaceae; genus Wurfbainia; species Wurfbainia villosa. The sequence continues at coordinate 9,073,096 of CM046005.1, forward strand.
CTAAAATGGTTGGGTGTCAGTGTGGATACCTTAGAGATACGGTTATCCTTACCGTATTGAGATCCGACAGCGTTTGGAAAAGTGGGATTGCGAAGGGCACGCACCGAAGGTATACTTCTCCTTCTAGATAAGATCTAGAAAAGTAGTGTACGAAACGACGTATATAGTTTTGCATGGATCTCTGGTGGGATCCGGTTTGTAATTATTATTTTCGCTGCGGTTATGCGAAGTATTCGCCCGTGATGTTGTGAACATCAGATCCGAAGTTTTCCCAACAGTATGGGGATAAAAAAATTTAATATTATAAAGCTTTATTCAAGGGGGAGTTTTGAAAAACTTTAAAGAGTTAGAAAATTTTGAAATTTTTGAAATTTAAAAATATGTTTATTCAGGGGGAAATTTGATAAGTTTGAAAATTCTTTAAAAATTTTGGAAAAAAAGTTTTTATTCAGGGGGAGTTTTGAAAAATTGAAAATTTTAAAAAAAAATTAAAGTTTGAAAATAAAGTTTTTATTCAAGGGGAGTTTTTAAAAAAGTTGAAATTTTTGAATTTTTTTTTAAAAAAATTTTGAATTATTCAGGGGGAGATTTTGGATTTTTTGAAAAAGTTAAAAAAAATTTGAAATTTTTTTTAAAAAAAAATGAATTATTCAGGGGGAGATTTTGGAGTTGTTGAAAAAGTTGAAAATTTGAAAATTTTAAAAAAGTTGAAGTTAGAAATACTGTTAAAAAGCATAAATTAAGTTTTTGTATTCAAATTCATAGTTGAAAGTTTTAAAACTTAATTTTTGAGCTTGTAAATTTGTTATTTTAAAATCTCCACTACATTAAGTTGGCGTATTTTTTAACTCAATCCTTATTTTGATGTATGCCAAAGGAAGTGAGAAGAGATATAATATTAAAGACTTAAAAAGTTAAGAGAATGCAAAAATTTGATAAGGACCTATGCATCTTATACATGGTTAAATTTATGCATGACAAAAGTTATTAGTTCATTTCTTATACATGTCAAAATATGGAGATTGATATTTGATTCTCCTAACTTTAATTGATGTGTTATCATACATCAAAAAGGGGAAGATTGTTGATGCAGTAAGCATCACTCCTTAATTTTGATGTATGAACCACAGTTAAGAGTTAGGATTCACTTGTGATCTAATATAAGTGTTAAGTATGCAGACTTAACAGAAAGTCCTAGTAGGTCGTGTTGACCAGATACTAGGCACGTATCTTGATAGATCGAAGGATCGTACACTAGGCATGAAGTCCAGATGGCTCGCGTGGACCAGACATTTGGCATGAAGATCGATTGGGTAAGGAGACCGGACAATCGGCAAAATGTCCAGCTGGGTCAGGCAGATCGGACAGCTGGTGGAAGCCCTGGTGGGTCAGATCGGATAGCAAGAGTGGTAAGTTTGGCAGGTAGCCGTCAGGTAAGCTTGAGTGAAGAGGTGAGGCCGAGTCCTCTATAGGGGGACAAAGCTAGGCGTCGATCCGACGGAAAGTCCACGTGGGACTTAGTAGTCGAGATCGGATGGTTTACTACTACCAATTCATATTATATTGTATATTGTGATAATCTGGTTTTGTAAGTTTTGATCAAATCCGATCGAATGAATTGAATTCGAATCCCATCGAATCAATTGACCGAATACCGGTTGGTAGTTTTGAGCTGGTGATTGTCGGAGATTCGACAGCGCAAATGGAAGGAGTTCCAGTCGACTGGAGAGATTTTAGTCGACTGGAGAGCAAAAATTTCTGATGTGGAGCCGGGTGATGTGGAGTAAACTGGAGAGGTTTCAATCGACTGGAAGACCAGAAATTCCATATCGACGGACTGATGTGGAGTCAACTGGAAGTCATTCCAGTCGACTGGAAAAGGTCTATATTACCAGTGCTCAATTGGATCCAAGTAAACAATTCTATCTACGTCGAAGTGCTATTAAAATTTCCCCACAACCACAAGAGCTTCAACCATTCAGAAGGACTCTTTTTTGACACCTCGTGTTGCATCTTATACTACATATTGTGTCGGTATAAAGTAGTCGTTAATTCTTTTTATTTTGCTTGAAATTTAATTTCAAGAGAGAGTAGGTTGTTACTCTTCTCTTACATTTGTAAAAAGCAAACTCCCTCCGAAGTCGAGAGTTCTCGAATCGGAGGGTATTATAGAGATTGCCCATCGAGGTAGCTCTTGGTAGAGCTACGGGCCTTGGAGTAGCAACCCAGTCTGGGTTGTGAACCAAGTAAATCTCCAGTGTTTTTGATTGCATTTAATTTCCGTGTGTACTCGTACTAAAATTATTAAAAAATTATTAAACACCGAGATTCACCCCCCTCTCTCGGCTTACTCGATCCTATAGTCATGTGTTTGGTCCAACCAAACTGGATCACTCAATCTTGAGAATCCAATTCTCAAACACGTTTTAAGTCTCTTTGAAGGATTCGTAGTGCATGTGACCTTATAGGTTCTCGATTTATGTTGGTTGTCCATAATTAACTATTAATTATAGAACGATCATGAGTGGCACCCAGTAGTACATCATGATCCCCAATTAATTGAAAAATTAACGGTTGATCTTGAAATCATTTCCAAACCCTTCAACAGCTACAGTGAATCGTGCCTCATTCCTTTTACTCATCTTATACCCACTTGGTTTAGGACATGGTCTATGTGTCAGTCCCTACTAGGCTGACTACGTCACACCTAGCCCATGTCTTACTTCCTCAACCAGTGGATTCTAATTACTTCGACATGTATCCAAGAGTACCATACTCTTTACATGCAATGGTTTGGCCAAAGACTTTGAGTAACAATTCTGACAATTGGCCAAGGGTATACATCTCATCACAAGGAGTAGTGAATCCTTTGTTGGCTATTCAATCACCTTCGGGCACTTTGACTTATACCCAATCATCCCGTACCCACACCTCCATAGAGATGTATCGACTAAGATGTCAAAGTATAAGTTTCCATGACCAAGATGACTTGAATACCTCAAGTCGAAGGAAACTCACACTCGAGTTGCAATAAGAGCTTCACTGACATATCTTATATGCAGAGAACCATGTGAAGTCATACAACATGTCACTCCAATGAACTTATTACCATAACTAACATCCACGTTTAACTCTCGACATCTCAATGTCTCCAGCCAATGAGGAGCAGTTGCTTGGATAAAACAAGGAGTATAACCCGTGCTAGTCTCCCAGAATCTATTGTTGGATCGAAGAGAATCGCTAGAGGGGGGGGTGAATAGCGATCGTAAATCTTTTCGACGTTTCGTTCGAGTAGATAATTAAATGAGTCAGAGCAGCGAAAAATAAAGAGACACGTTTACTTTTACTTGGTTCACAACCCAGCGGTTGCTACTCCAAGGCCCTATCGGTCCTAGACCGCGTACTAAGGGCAAAGCACTATAACGTCTCCTCCTCGTTGGAGGTAGGAGATAACGATCACAAAACCGAATGTACGAGGATGAGGCAACAAGCCTACCTCACCTCGTTATGAATAAAAACAACAAATACAATATCAAAATATATTACTAGATGCTACTGCCGACAAAGAAGATCTGAACTTGTTGTCGCGTCGGCGTTATGACGGTGTTGGAGCGTTGGCGTTGTAGGAGCACTTGATGAATAAACTTGATGATGTTTGGAGTTAGAATCCACCGCTCCTTTTATAGATTTTGCCCTCTGAATATGTCTCCTCTTTTTTCGGAACAGATCACGAAGTTGTAATAAATTTTATCGCGAAGTGGCCACGTCAAACCTTATCTGTTTTGACCTAGCACAAAGGCTGATTCGTCGCCATCAGTCGACTGCCCAATGTCCAGCAGTTGACTGTCAGCCTGGCCACTTCCCTGCAGTAAGAGGTTAGCTCAGAAAATGTTAAATGCGACGGTTTCTAACCGTCCGATCTCGACCTAGACCTTCCACAGGAAGTCTTAGTCGGATCGCTGCCTACGGTCATCCCCGTAAAGAGGACACGACCTTACAATCTCTCACTCACACGAGCTTTCCTCGATACTTACCTTGTAGCTCTCGCTTTCGGCCTTCCACTCGATTCCTTCGGCTCCCTCCGAAGTGACTTGAGTGTCGCCCGACCACCGTGGCTTCCCCTGGGTGTCGCTAGCCTTCAGCTCCAGCTTTAGTACTTTTCTGCGCACTCGATTTAGCTCGTGAGATAACGATGTAAACTTAACTTTGTGTCTTTGCCATAATCAAAACACGGGTTCGATTATCTGGTGCCCCTGCACCAACAATCTCCCCCTTTTTGATCTATGGCAAACCAACACAAAGTTAAGGGAAATTAAAGCATAAAACAAGTATAGTAAATGATGAATGTCATTTTCAAAAACTCCCCCTTAACCCTAGGTGAGTTTTGAAAGAGATACTTTATTTTTCAAAATTAAATAAATTTTGTGTTACTCCCCTTAACTTTCGCTCTTCTCCCCCTTTTGCCATAAATCAAAACAAATGTTGGGGTTTGTTATGTAAAAATGAAGTTTGTTATATAAAATATGGTATATGCATGCATCAAGATAAATCAACTATGAGTCCAAGCATGCGTTTAGCAGTAATTAGATAGATTGGTTCGAGGTGTGTCCCTCTGCACCAATAATCTAAAGGTTTGTAATATAACCCTTTAGGGTTAGTTTGCTTTCCCCCTTAGTCAAATATATGAAGTATAAGAGATGTAGGGGGCGCTAAACTTTGGCCTAAGAGTTGTTAAGTACAATAGTTGGGAAAATAAGTAGTCTTTTGAAAGGTTATATTTCAATTATCCTTAACATCTCACCCATTCTATGTGTCTCAGAATTTGTTCACCTTATATGTTTTGTGAGATGATTTTAAATTGATTAAAGATAGTCAACCTTGGGTCAGGTTCGGATTTAACCTTTAGATCGTTAAGTAACTTTTCGAGAAATTGGCTTCCAGGTCGTGGCGAGGCACAGGGGCCTTTTTTGATCGGAACAACGACCACTTTCTTAGACAAAGCCAAATTCAAGAAAATATCACTTAAGTCACTTGGGGTTACTTCCTGGTCTAACTAGTTTAGGATACGGCGAGGTAGCTTCAGCTAGTTCCACTCGGTCAAGTGCACCAAGCTAGATACGTCTTATCTAGCTCGAATACACGAGACTTTGTTTCCCTAATGTACTATCATCTCGCCGCGTCCTGATACTATGTTGTCAAGAGTTGACTAACTATTTTTCCTATCTAGTCATTCTACAAATTAAAGTAAAATATTCAATGGTTTTGCTAAGTAAGCGGGTATACTATTTTAGTGTTAGCTCCCCCTGGACCATTGAACCAATATGGTCTATTCAAATAATGAATTTGATCCTGGGGAATCCAAAACTTATTAGTCCTTATATGTGAATTCAATAAAACCTTTGGGACCCATGCTTGGACTCTTTAATGACTACAATTTACGATAGACATATATGACCTATTCGTAGTCGTTGACCTAAATCCAAGTCCGGCTTTGTTGTACACGGCTCTTTGGGTTCCAAGTAGTCAGTTAAGATTCTTAGATCCCATCATGAACCTTTCCAACGTAGCCTCAACCTCTTGAACTCGGTCTTTCAAGAGAAAATTCTCCTCCTCAAGTTTTTCAATTTGGGTTGAGTTTCCCTCTTGAACTTGACTAGTTGAAGAGGTTATAGTAGCCTCTTGCTTGAGGGTTTCAACCTCCTCAAGTAACGACTCAACCCTAGACTCGGACTTAGTTAATTTCCTATTAAGCATTTTAATTGTATTGTAAAGCGTATGAATTAGTGAGCAGCTAATCTTAATTTTCTCTTTTGGTCCGGCTTTGAGTTGCTTCTCGAAGTAGTCCTCGAGTTCGGAGTCGGTGTTGTAATTGGATTCGGACTCTGACTCGGACTCTTCGGGTCTTGCCATGCATGCTATGCCACCGCCTTCTTCGTTGTCCCATGTTGCATGAAAAGCCTTCTTTTGATTTGATTTGAATTGTACCCTCTTTTGATTCTTTAGTAGCCTCCTTTCCCTCCGAACGATCTTCCGCACTACGTTCACTATTGCTTCCACCTTTTCGGATTCGAACTCTGATTCGTCTTCGGGTTCGAGTCCATCTTCTTGGCTAGTAGGTGGCTTGCTTCTTTATCCTGCGAGTAGAGCAATACCTCTCTCGGCCCGGACCACGTTAGTTTGCTCGTGAAGTTCAAACTCGGAAAATAATTCATCTAACCTAAGCTTCGAAAGGTCCTTAGAGACCTTGTAGGCATCGACCATGGATGCCCACAAGGTAGTCCTAGGAAATGAATTAAGAACGTACCTTAGTAGGTCGCGGTTTTCGACCTTGTGTCCGATGGTGTGCAGGCTGTTGACAATGTCCTGGACGCGGGCGTGTAGTTGCATCGCCGTCTCGTGTTCCTGCATCTTAAGGTTATACAACTTATTGAAAAGAACGTCATGTTTACATACCTTAGCATCGGATGTTCCTTCGTGTAGCTCGATTAATTTGTTCCATAGGTCCTTGGCGCTAATGAATGGTCCGATGCGGTTGAGTTCCTCTTTGGACAATCCGCATTGCAATATTTGAGTTGCTCTTGCATCGGCTTCAATTTGCCTCTTGGTTGCGTTAGTCCACTTGTTGAAATCCAAGGGCTCTCCTTGATCATTGGTGGGTAGAGCAAAGCCGGTTTGGATTATTATCCAAGTCTCGACTTGTGTTTTCAAGAAACACTCCATCCGACCTTTCCAATAACGGAAATCATCTCCGTTAAAGAACGGAGGTCGGGTGGTGCTATACCTTTCAATGTGAGCCATTAAGTATCTTGCAAAACACGAATAAACCCAAAGGGAATTCCAAGACTTGGTCTTGGATTAGTAATGCGGGAAATAAATAGGAAATAAACAGAATTAAATGAGAAAAATAAGAAACTAACAAAAACTAACAACTTACGACCTTCGATGTCCCCGAAAGGGTACTAGATGTTGGATTTTGGGTCTGGAAATAGCTTGTTATGAGGGTAAACCCTTTTAAGAAATGTAGATCTCTCAGAGAGCTTCGATTTGGTAGGTAAATCGTTATGTGAATCCACTTGTACAAAAAGTTATGGCCGTTTTACCGTCGGCTACTCCAAGAGAGAATACTTGCAAGCACACAACCAAAAGAAACGTACCAAGACTTCGTCTTGGATTAGTAGTGCGGGAGGAAAAAGACTTAAAAAAAATGAATCGAAAAATACGAACAGAAAACCAAAACGTGCTAGATCGGTGGTTTCACCAAATCTTAGCGTCCCGGCTCTGATACCAATTGTTGGATCGAAGCGAATCGCTAGAGGGGGGGGGTTGAATAGCGATCATAAATCTTTTCGATGTTTCGTTCGAGTAGATAATTAAATGAGTAAGAGCAGTGGAAAATAAAGAGACACGTTTATTTTTACTTGGTTCACAATCCAGCGATTGCTACTCCAAGGCCCTATCAGTCCTAGACCGCGTACGGAGGGCAAAGCACTATAACATCTCCTCCTCGTTGGAGGTAGGAGACAACGATCACAAAACCGAATGTACGAGGATGAGGCAACAAGCCTACCTCACCTCGTTACGAATAAAAACAACGAATACAATATCAAAATATATTACTAGATGCTGCTGTCGACGAAGAAGATCTGAACTTGTTGTCGCGTCGGCGTTATGACGGTGTTGGAGCATTGGCATTGTAGGAGCACTTGATGAATAAACTTGATGATGTTTGGAGTTGGAATCCACCCCTCCTTTTATAGATTTTGCCCTCTGAATATGTCTCCTCTTTTTTCGAAACAGATCACGAAGTTGTAATAAATTTTATCGCGAAGTGGCCGCGTCAAACCTTATCCGTTTTGACCTAGCGCAAAGGCTGATTTGTCGCCATCAGTCGACTGATGACTCCCATCAGTCGACTGCCCAATGTCCAGCAGTCAACTGCCAGCCTGGCCACTTCCCTATAGTAAGAGGTTAGCTCAGAAAATGATAAATGCGATGGTTTCTAACCGTCCAATCTCGACCTAAACCTTCCACAGGAAGTCTTAGTCGAATTGCCGCCTACGGTCATCCCCGTAAAGAGGATACGACCTTACAATCTCTCACTCACACGAGCTTTCCTCGATACTTACCTTGTAGCTCTCGCTTCTGGCCTTCCACTTGATTCCTTCGGCTCCCTCCAAAGTCACTCGAGTGTCGCCCGACCACCGCGGCTTCCCCCGGGTGTCGCTAGCCTTCAACTTCAGCTTTAGTACTTTTCTGCACACTCGATTTAGCCCGTGAGATAACGATGTAAACTTAACTTTGTATCTTTTCCATAATCAAAACACAGGTTCGATTATCTGGTGCCCCTGCACCAACATCTATGATGTTCGAACTCATCAATTCATCGACTGGTGATTATTTCAATACATTCATAATTACACATGTAGGGATACTCACTAGTTATGATCCAATCACAAGTTCTCTCATACTATGAATCGTATCGTGGACATTCAGTAAATGAGTTTAAGATCCAATCAAATACATATGACATGTATACTCAAATAGTGAATCTTCATTTATTAAATAAATAGTACAACCATAAGGCAATTGTCTTAGGACACCTCTCCAACATAACAGACTCCCACTTGGCCTAAAGCCAATCGCCATGGTATCCAATACCATAGCCCTTGACGTGACTCTCAAACTTACTTTGTGATAGAGCCTTTGTCAAAAGTTCTGATAGGTTCCTTTCTGTAGGAATCTTCTCAATTTGTATTTCTTTCCTACTGATGATTTCTCTGATCAGATGATATCGCTGAAGCACGTGTTTGGTTCATTGTTTAGACTTGGGTTCCTTTGCCTATGTGATAGCTCCAGTGTTGTCGCAGTAAACAGGTAATGCTTCAACAATGGATAGAACCACCCCATATTCGGAGATGAACTTCTTGATCCAAACTACCTCCTTTGCTACTTCAGAAGGTGCAATGTATTCTGCCTCCATGGTAGAATCGGCAACTGTGTCTTGTTTGTAATTTTTCCACCTCATTGTGCCACCATTTAGTGTGAATATGTACCCAGACTATGACTTGGAGTCATCCTTATCGGTCTGAAACAATGGATATATACCCACATGTATGTTGGGTTATAGCCGACGCGTATATGTGCTTTTGTCATTTCACAAACGAACACAATGGAAGAAAAACATAATAATTTCCTAAACTATTACAACACTCACACCCATGCATGCTTGATTACAACACGTGCAGACATATTTACCAAAGAAAATTTTACATACAACAAGAATAAAATAAAATTTACTCTAGGTTACCTTTCGGATGATGGCAAGCCATAAGGGCATCAATCGTACAACGCTCGATGAGCTTCATCTCTACTTGTATCCACACCTAATCTTCGGAGGGATGACTTCTCAAAGCCACGAGTTTTACCTTCTCTTCGCTACTAGATGAAGCAAGAAGTTCGGGTGATTGGAGAGCAATCGCCGACTCATTTTGCGACACAAATGAGTCCTCGAACAACCTTTGCAAGGTTGTCAATTCGTGTCGGAATTAGCTGCTGTTTTGATTATTCAATAAGCGACAATAACTGCCCAAAAACCTTGAGTGGATGGGCTCTAAAGAGGTGGAAACGACCCTTGTTTCCTTGATGGCCGGCGGAACACCAAATCCTAATTCTCCTAGGTTCGGCTAGGTTGAGGAAGAGGGCCTTAAGGACTTCTATTCATTAGGTTTAGCCTTTATAACCCATTATATAGGCATTAATCCTAATGGGTTATAGGTTAGTGGATCAAATCCCTAAGCCATTAACCATTAAGGTTTAATCTCATCCATTAAACTCTAATTGGGTCCATAATCAAAAGAGGGACCTTTTAATTAAAACCAAATGGGTTTGGTTTATAATTAAACCTTTTAAGGTCCAACCCATCTTCTTAAGATGTGCTCCTTTCACATTTTTGACTTGACAAATATTTCCATATTTGTCATGTGTTTGTTCCAACCAAACTTGTTCTCTCTAGATCTTGAGAATCTAATTCTCAAACTCGTTTTAAGTCTCTTTGAAGGAATCATAGTGCGTGTGACTTAATATGTTCTTGGTTTATGTTGGTTATCCATTGATGTGAGAAAAATATATAGGGTTTTAGGAGTAGTTTTAGTACACATCTCATTGCATTTTATACTTGTTTCATGCATATTCTTCCTTGTTTTGCATTCATTTTCTATTTTCTAGTTCGGAGATCTACTTTTATTAATTTATGTGTAGGACGACATTTTCAGAGAAAAAATGGAGCAATTTGTGGAGCCCAGACCTTAGGGAACACACACTGACCATGTCCTAAGACATGGGCATGTTTTCGAAGCGAAATGGATCAAAACGGAGGCTCCAGAAATCCACATGGTCGGCCATGAGAAATCCACATGGTCGTGTTAAAATTCTAGCTCAATTTTTATCCTAGATTTTAGTCATTTCTAGCCTTGTAAATGGCACTGCAAATTCGATGAAATATGGTTTTCCCAAAAATTTATGGAAAGTTGGAGCCGCCTCTATATATAAGAAACTTTTCTAAGAAGCTAGGGGGACGAGGGGAGCCCCCCTAGGGCTCCCAAACCCTAGAGGAGGCCCAACGGCTAGGACAGCAAGATGGTGCCCTAAAAAGCACTGGAGACTCACAATGGGGAGGAAGGAAGCAGCTTGGAGATCCATCTTGACGCTCCGACATTGTGGAGAACGATCAAGACACACATATTGGCTAGGACAGAAAGTACCTTCTCTATTTTCTTGTTCTACTTGCATTGTAATTATGTTGTCTAAGTTGTCTTGTGTTTATTTCTCCTTGTCTATGGAGTGGATACTTCGACTCTAGGATTAGGGAGTAACTTGTGTTTGTGGACATATTAGTTCAGATAGTCATTCATCTCCTTTGATTCTATTTGCAATTTTGTATTGTTGAGATTTATGAAGATTAGGTTTTGATTCTAATTCTACTGTGCATAGCCGATACAAAGGGTGACAACCTTCATATCAAAAACTTAGGAGAACCAAGGATGAGCCTTGCAGTCATCCTACTTCTAGTAATCGTAGTAGATAGAATATGATAGGACAGGATATGAAATAGGATCCGCCTTTACATAGGGTTTATTAGGATGTCTTAGTACCCCAATAACCTATCTTAGTAGAAGGGCCAAAGTAGGAGAAATTAACTCTAGAAGGGTTGAGGGACCATAGTGACAGGGAGCTCCCAACATTATCAACCCCCTGAGCTTTGATGATTCGAAAGGTAAAATTGGTTAGGAGTAGGTAGTTCCCAGTAGAAGCAAAAGTTCATCGGGCAAATACATATTGATCCTCCCTCAAGATTGTATTTAGAGATCTCAACGCACCTAATTGATAGCATGTTCCATGACACACAAGTGAAATCAAAGTCCTAGAATCCTTTTTGAGAACTTCGAACCAACATTCTCTTCCTCCGAGTGACACCGTACTTGAGTTAGGACTACCGTTAATCTTGCAACCTATACTCTTAAGAGATTAATTCTGAACAACAATATCCACTGGACAGACGGTATTTGAATCTCAGTCTCTGTGAGATCGATAATCTTTTATTACTTGACTACATTCATGCACTTGCGAGCGTTGAGCACGAGCACACGCTTCGAGTCCTTGATAATTCCCATCAAAGATTTGAGAGTCGTGCTTGTACGCATCAAGTTTTTGGCACCGTTGTCGGGGACTGTTGATTCGATATTGAATCGAAAGCGGATAGTTTGGATCGAACCTAGTTTAGGATTATTTTCCTAGTCTTTATTAATTTCTAGTTTAATCTAGTTCTAATTTAGATTTTAGTTTTTCTTCTAGCTTCAGTTATTTTCTAGCAATTTTTTCTTTTAGTTATTTTCTTAGCACTAGGTTTCCTTTATTTTGCTGTTCGTGTTTTTTTTTTTAGTTTCTTGCCAAGGCACTGCTGTTCTTTCCTTATCTATAATTTCCTGCATATAACTTGCATGCTTTCACTCATGATTATGATCAATTTAATGCTGTGAGTTTTGGTAACATTTATTATGAGCATTGTGGTGAAACATGGAAAACCATCAACGATTGTCCGAATATATTTGAACCTTCACAATTTGAACAAGAAGATGTCACCTACGATTACAACCAGTGGCCATGAGATGATTCCTATATATATAGTTATGACTCTGGCTACTTAAAACCTCAATATTGTCCGCCTAAATCCAGACTTGAGCAGATGATGGAAAATTTCATTCAAATGCAACAAGCAGCGAACACTGAATTCCAACGGCGACATTCATAGACAGAGACAATACTAGAAGAATTAAGGTCATCTGTGAATGACCTTGCTAGCCGACAAAAGAAACTGGAGATTCAGATAGCATAGATCGCTAGCCAGTCTGCTAGAACACCGGGCCGATTACAGGGAAGTGAAGAAGGACAATCCATTTAATCACCACTAGAATAAGAACTTGAGGATTATATAGTTGATACTTTAATTGAGGAGTGCATTGCTTCAATTAAAATACCTCCTAACCTCAAGGACCCAGAAGAGCTTGCCTTAACCCTCACCAAAACTTTAGTTACCAATAATAAAGCCCTTTTAGTGATTTGTAATGATAAAATTTCATTCGACATAATAGAATCTACTAATCAATCTTTTGGTGAGGATGTCTGTGGTGAGTTACATTATTTACAACATTTGGATACAATGGAATATCATGATCAGACTCTTGATGATTCTTTGAGGCTAAGCATATTCAATCGTGAGCCAAGGAAAGCGGCTAACAAGTATCTTGCCCCTCCATGAGCAAGATTTAAGAGATATAGTGATGGAGGACCAAAAGGCAAGAAGCATAAAGTGAGCAAGTATCTTGCTCCTCCACGAGCTAGATTTAAGAGATATGGTGATGAAGGACTACAAGGCAAGAGGCGTAAAGTGAGCAAATATCTTGCTCCCCCACAAGCAAGATTCAAATACATTAAGAAAGGGAGGAAAAATCTCCTTGGGCCACTAAAGCCAAGATGAAACGTAGGGGTATGGTCGAGCTAGAGACCTTAAACAAGCGCTTCTTGGGCCACAACCTAAGTTTAAATCTACATGTTTTTAGTCTTTTTGCATTCTTGCATGTTAGTTTAGACTTTAATTTTTGTCCCTTGGAATCTTCACAAGTGTTTTAGGTTCAGATAGAACTTTCTAGGTAGAAAGGAGATCCCTTGTTAGAACCTCAGAAGGAAGCATGGGCGGCCGTGTGGATTTGACATGGTCATGCCCAACCGTTAGAAGAGAACACGGTTGGGCGTGTGGAAAGTCTCAGACTGTGTTAACTCCGGGAGAAATCCAGAGTCACACACGGTCATGTCAAATCCAGAACTTTTTCTAAGCGCCCAATAGGAGCCCACCTAGTCCACACCACAAACCTACACCTACACCACCTTCTTTTTCTTCTTTTGAGCAGGATACAAGTACGCTTGCCTACGACTTCTCGGAGTTCTGATTGTGCCTCAATGACATCTTCACAGAGCAACAGATACAGGGGCAGTGATAGGATGAGCAAAAGACCTATACACAGGAAGAGTTCCAGGATATACGAGAGCATTTTCAGAGAGCCGAGGAGTTCTATGACGAGGCCCAGCACTATTTTCAGGAGGAGGCTGTCTACCGCTAGGAGGTTCAGTAGTTCATGCGAGATGCACGATCACAGTGGGCCAGGGAGGAAGAGCACAGAGCAGTCACTGCGTCCACCGGTTCCCAGATTGATCATATGTACATGTGGCACTAGCGGTTGAGCACCCGATTCTCCCAGGCACCCAACAACCCGAGACTACCAGAAATCCCACCTCGACCGCTAAACTAGAGGTACAGTATCATTTAAGTCTGGGGAAGACCGAAAATTTGATATGCTCTTCTACTAGTGTTAGTTTTCTTTGACATATAGGTTTAGTTTTAGTTTTATTTGCATTTATTTGTCCATGCATACAGTATTTAGTTTCCTTTCAGCGCTTAGTTGTTTGTCACTTTAAGTTGTCTCAGTAATATTTTCAAATTTTGTCTTGATTTGCTTCCATGCCATAGATAGCTTAACTTCATTTATCTTGTGGTATTTTATTTTTGGTTGCTTTGATGGATGTTCTAGATTTGCACTTGTTAGCTTTTATCTTTCACTTACACTTGATGAATATTCTAAAAAGGAAAATCTATTACATACATAGTTATGATTCATTTCAGTTATCTAGTACTTTGGAATCCATAGGTGACTCTAGATCTAACATTTTAGTTACTAGATATGCTCGGATTGTGTAAGCCCATTTGGAAAAATCAAAATACCAGTGAGCTAGAGAGGAACAAAGTTCCTTGAAAAAAAATAAAAAGAGAGGAAAAAAGAGAGAGAGAAAAAAAGAGAGTTAAAAATAGTTGTCGTGGGTGGAAATGGTTAGGTGCCCCTTTGAGACTGTTAGGTTACTGGGAAAACACCTATCAATTTCTCTCAATACCGAGCATGTCTTTGAGACTTTATGCTAATTCTAGGGAATGACCCTCGCTTAGGGCAGATAAGTGCCTAAAAGCTGGAGGCCTTAGGAAATCTATAGGATGACAACTTAACTCAATGTGGAACGAGTATCCCTTAGGAAAATTCTCTCAGCACATGCACAAAAAGAAAACTTAATGAACTTTTAGAATATATATATTTGTTTTGATTGAAAATACCACTTGTTAACTTTAGTTAGCATACTAAGTATGGAATAATACTTTTAAAATTTCATGGCATTGAGGTTTGCTTGAGGACAACCAAAGATCTAAGTATGGGGGAATTAATGTGAGCAAAATATATATGATTTTAGGAGTAGTTTTAGTACACATCTCATTGCATTTTATACTTGTATCAAGCATATTCTTCCTTGTTTTGCATTCATTTCATATTTTCTAATTTGGAGATCTACTTTTGTTAATTTATTTGTAGGACAACATTTTTAGAGCAAAAATGGAGCAATTTGTGGAGCACGGACCTTAGAAAACACACACTGGTCATGTCCCAAGACATAGGGATGTTTCCGAAGCGAAATGGATCAAAACGGAGGCTCCAAAAATCCACATGGCCAGCCATGTGAAATCTGCACGACCGTGTTAAAATTCCAGCTTAATTTTCAATCTAGATTTCAGTCGTTTCCAGCCTTGCAAATGGCCCGATCATGTAAAATTCACACGGCTGTATGGCGGTGTAGCAAATTCGATGAAATAGGGGTTTTCCAATCATTTATGGAAAGCAAAAACCGTCTCTATATATATGAAACTTGTCTAAGAAGCTAGGGGGACGAGAGGAGCCACCCTAGGGCTCCTAAACCCTAGAGGAGGCCCGACAGCTAGGACGGCAAGAGGATGCCCTAAAAAGCACCGGAGACTCTCAGTGGGGAGGAAGGAAGCGGCTTGGAGATCCATCCCGACGCTCTGGCATTGTGGAGAATGATCAAGACACGCATATTGGCTAGGACAGAAAGTACCTTCTCTATTTTCTTGTTCTACTTGCATTGTAATTATGTTTTCTAAGTTGTCTTGTGTTTATTCCTCCTTGTCTATGAAGTAGATACTTCAATTCTAGGATTAGGGAGTAACTTATATTTATGGACATGTTATTTCAGATAATCATTCATCTCCTTTGATTCTATTTGCAATTTTGTGTTGTTGAGATTGATAAAGATTAGGTTTTGATTCTAATTCTACTGTGCATAGCTGATACAAAGGGTGACAACCTTCGTATCAAAAACTTAAGAGAACCAAGAATGAGCCTTGCGGGCATCCTACCTCCCGTAATCGTAGGAGATAGAATATGAAATAAGATCCGCCTTTACATAGGGTTTATTAGGACATCTTGGTACCCCCAATAACCTATCTTAGCAGAAGGGTCAAAGTAGGAGAAATTAACTCTAGAAGGGTTGAGGGACCTTAGTGATAGAGGGCTCCCAATGGTATCAACCCCCTGAGCTCTGATGATCTGAAAGGTAAACTTGGTTAGGAGTAGGTAGTCCCCGGTAGAAGCAAAAGTTCATCGGGCAAATATATATTGATCCTCCTTCAAGATCGTAATTAGAGATCTCAATGCACCTAATTGATAGCATGTTCCATGATACACAAGTGAAACCAAAGTCCTAGAATCCTTTTTGAGAACTTCGGACCAACCTTCTCTTCCTCCGAGTGACACCATACTTGAGTTAGGACTACCGTTAACCTCGCAACCTATACTCTTAAGAGATTAATTCCAAACAACAACACTCACTGGACAGACAATATTTGAATCTAAGTCTCTGTGGGATCGATAATCTTTTATTACTTGACGACATCCATGCACTTGTGGGCATTGAGCGCGAGTGCGCGCTTCGAGTACCTGACGATTTCCATAGGAGATTTGAGTGTCATGCTCACGCACATCATCCATAATTAACCATTAATTGTGGAACTATAATGAGTGACACCTATTAGTACATCATGATCCCCAATTAATCAAAAAATCAATGGTTGATCTCGAAACCATGTCCGAAACCTTCAGCAGTTACAGTGAATCGTGCCTCATTCCTTTCACTCATCTTATACCCACTTGGTTCAGGACATGGTCTATGTTTCAGTCTCCACTAGGCTGACTACATCACACATAGCCCAAGTCTTACTTCCTCATCTATTGGATTCTAATTACTTTGACATGTTTCCAAGAGTTCCATACTCTTGACATGTAATGCTTTGGCCAAAGAATGAGTAACAATTCTGACGAGTGACCATAGGGTATACATCTCCTCACAAGGAGTGGTGAATCCTTTGTTGACTATTCAATCATCTTCTGGCACTTCGACTTATACCCAATCATCCTATACCCACACCTCTGTAGAGACGTATCGACTAATATGTCAAAGTATAAGTCTCCATGACCAAGATGACTTGAATACCTCAAGTCGAAGGAAACTCGCACTCGAGCTGCAGTAAGAGCTTCACTGACATATCTTATATGTAGAGAACCACGCGAAGTCTTATAGCAGGTCACTCCAATGAACTAGTTACCATAACTAGCATCCACATTTAACTCTCGACATCTCAATGTGTCCTGTCAGTGAGGAGTAGCTGCTTGGATAAACCAAGGAGTATAACCTGTGCTAGTCTCCTAGAATCGATGATGTCCGAACTCATCAATTCATCGACTAGGGATTATTTCAATACATTCATAATTACACATATAGAGATACTCACTAGTTGTGATATAATCACAAGTTCTCTAATGTTATGAATCGTATCGCGGACACTCTATAATGAGTTTAAGATCCAATTAAACACATATGACATGTGCACTCAAATAGTGAATTTTTATTTATCAACTAAATAGTACAACCATAAGGCGATTGCCTTATAACACCTCTCAAACATAATAGACTCTCACTTGGCCTAAAGGCAATTGACATGGTATCCAATACCATAGTCCTTGACATGACTCTCAAACTTACTTTGTGATAGAGCCTTTGTCAAAGGATCCGCTAGGTTCCTTTATGTAGGAATCTTCTCGATTTAAATTTCTTTCCTACTGATGATTTCTCTGATAAGATGATATTGCCGAAGCTTGTGTTTGGATCATTGGTGAGACCTTAGTTCCTTTGCCTATGCAATAGCTCTAGCATTGTCGTAGTAAATTGGTAATGCTTTAACAATGGATGGAACCACCCCAAGTTCAGAGATGAACTTCTTGATCCAAACTGCCTTCTTTGCTGCTTTAGAAGCTACAATGTATTCTGCCTCCATGGTAGAATCGACAACTGTGTCTTGTTTGGAACTTTTCCAACTCACTGCGCCACCATTCAGTGTGAATATATACCCAGACTGTGACTTGGAGTTATCCTTGTTGGTCTAGAAGTTGGCCTTCGTATACCTGCGTGTAACCACATCACCTTCTCCATATACCAAGAACATATCCTTAGTTCTTCTCAAGTACTTAAGGATTGCCTTGATAGCCACCAAATGATCCATTCCTAGTTCAGATTGGTATTTTCTAGTGACATTGAGAGCATATGATACGTTGGGCCTTGTACATAACATAGCATACATAATAGATCCTATTGCAGAAGCATAAGGAATCTTATTCATGCAAATCCTCTCATCTTCTGTGTGGGGACACATAGACTTTGAAAGGTGAATCCCATGTCGCATGGGTATATAACCTTTCTTGGATTCAGACATGCTAAACCGCTTTAGCACTCTGTCTATATATGTAGACTGCGAAAGACCAAGCAACCTTTTCGATCTATCTCTATAGATCTTAATCCTGAGGATGTAGGTTGCTTCTCTCATGTCTTTCATGGAGAACATTTTTGATAACCAACCTTTGACTGACTATAAGATAGGTATATTGTTTCCTATGAGTGATATGTCATCGATATATAGTACTAGGAATTCGTTCGCACTCCCACTAACCCTCTTGTACACACAAGGTTCATCAGGATTTTGTGAGAAATCAAACTCTTTGATTGCCTCATCAAAACGGATATTCCAACTCTTGGATGCTTGCTTAAGTCCATAAATGGACCGTTGAAGCTTGCATACTTTGGTTTTGTCAACCGATGTGAAACCCTCGGGTTGTATCATATACACATCCTTATGTAGGTTTCCATTAAGGAAAGTTATTTTCACATCAATCTGTTATATCTCATAATCATAATGAGATGCTATGGCCAGGAGTATCCGAATGGATTTAAGCATGGCAACTGGTGAGAAGGTCTCGTCATAGTCAACACCTTGCTTTTGATGATAACCTTTTGCCACTAATCTAGCTTTATAGATAATAACATTACCATCCATGTCAGTTTTCTTCTTGAAAACCCACTTGCACCCAATAGGCGTGATGCCTTAAGGTGGATCCACCAAATTCCAAACTTGGTTTTCATACATGGAATCCATTTTCAACTTCATGGCTACTAGCCATTTATCCCTTTCCTCATCCTCAATGAGTAACACACCATTAGATTCACTTATGAGAAATCCATATCTCTCAGGAATCTTATGAGACTTACCAGGTCAGCAAAGAGATGGTTTAACGATAGGTTCAGTCATTATCTCATCAACATGAATAATCGACTGCGGTTCCGATATAGACGTCTCTTTTATGTCTATTGGAGTTTCTTAAACTTCCTCAAATTCAACCTGACTCCCACTATTTTCTTGCAAGAGAAACTCTTTCTCTAGAAATACAACATTTCTTGAAACAAACACCTTTTGTTCCAAGGGATGATATGTTAGGAATTCGACGTCGCTAGAGGGGGGGTGAATGGCGCGTCTTCGATCGCTTGACGGAATTCGTTTATGCTTGCTACAAAATTTGTTATGCACAACGGAAATAAAGATAATAAGGCAATAACAAAACACAAGCACACAAACACAATGATATAATGTGGTTCAGAACCTTAGGGTGCCTACTCCATGGGTTGGGCCCGAATGAGCCCTAACAATGCAAACACTACCACTAAACAATAATACTCCTTCTCGATAACAAGTCAGAGGTAGAGAAACCCCGTACAAGGATTCTTACAACAATAAGAAAGAAATGCAAGCAAATACAAGTAAACTACACAAATACAAGTAAAGAGAACTTTACAAAATGTGGACTTGAATGCTTACTTTTGGTTGCTTGAGAGTAGCCTTGAAGGTCTGGATTGGAGCAGCAAATCCCCTCCAAATCGCCTCAAAGAACCATTGTGAAATTCTCCATTTCGAGCTGCTTTTATAACCTGCAATGGGCAAATTTTGCGTCTGGCAGTCAACTGCCATAAGGCCCCAGTCGACTGCCAACAGTGTCGTTGTCTCATAACAAACTTAATCCACGTCGGTATTCAAGCCAACGGATACACTGGCAATCGACTGCCATTGCCCATTAGTTGACTGCCAACCTTGTAGTCGACTAATCAGTCGGCTACCAAGTGTTCTGAGCACCTGTAGTCGACTGGCATCCATGGCGATTATTTTTCAAGCCATCGATCGTATCAATCTTTGAAAGTCGACTACCAAGGCTTTTGCGCAATCGAACACCCGATCGACTCATAGCGATCGTGGTCATAATCCTGATCGTCCAAAGTCAACTCGCCAATCATGAGGTTTAACCCCAAGTATAATGCCCTCATGCTTTCTAGACCACCCTTAGCCTAGACCAAGCCTTCTAGCCACCTCCGCTAGCCTCACGCGCATTGGATCCCTCCAAGTCATCCATGACTTGTTTATTCATACACTAGCCATCAGGTGCTTTGATCGGCTATTGTCATGTTAAGCTGGTCTATACCTCCAAAGCACACTTGGGTTTACGCTGCCAAGACTACCGCTTGGACTTTACACTGCCAAACCATTGGACTTATGCTGCCAAAACTCTCGCTTGGACTTTACGCCGCCAATATCAACCCTTGGACTTCCCTTGCCAACCCATGTTGGACTTTCCATTTGCCAAGACTCAAGCTTGGACTTTCCCTTGTCAAGACCCATGCTTGGACTTTCCATGCCAACCCATGTTGGACTTTCCAATTGTCATGACCTAAGCTTGGACTTTCCCTTGCCAAGACCCATGCTTGGACTTTGTAGGGACCTTCGTGAATAGCATCGTCGTTGCTTGATAGATTATGATCATGATTGCGTCTATAAATCGTGTTAGTGCGCAGCGGAATAATAACAATGAAAACAATAATACGAATACAAACACACACACAACACCAAATATAACGTGGTTCGGAACCGAATGGTTCCTACTCCACGGATCGAGCTCAAACGAGCTCTAGCGATGCGTACAACACCACTAATCAAATAAACTTCTTCTCGGAACAATCTAGAGGTGGAGAAACCTCGTACAAGTGATTACAATAGTAAACGAATAGATACAAGCAAATATAAATATGAAATACACTAGAAGTAAAGGAAAAACACTTTACAAATGCTCTTTTGATTGCTTGATCTTTGGTTGCTTGAATTGCACTTGGAGACCCTGATTTGCAGCAACAAATCGCCCCAAACACATCCAAGAACCAGTGCCAAATCCTCCTTCCACGAGCTCCCTTTAAAGCTGCTCCTTGGGTTGGATTTCGCCTAGCAGTCGACTGATCGGGACCATCAGTCGACTGCCCCTGTAGCCGTTGTGAGACAACGACATGTGCCACGTTGGATAAGTTCCAACAGACAGACCATCAATCAACTGATAATACCCATCAGTTGACTGATGGCTCAATCAGTTGAGTGTTCGAGCCAATCACTTAACTGGATAGCCTTCTATGCCCGAAATCCCAACCATCAGTCGACTGATCACCAGATCAGTCGACTGCAAAGGCCATCAGTCGACTGACCAACTCTGTCAGTCGACTTCCATAGCACTTCCCGCAATCAAACCCCAGTTGACTCCCATCAGTCGACTGATACACCTCAAACATGAGGTTTTAACCCAAGTATGGTGCCCCCATACTTGTTAGACCACCCGTAGCCTAAACCTAAGCCTCTGTCAGCCTCGCGCCTATCGGATCCCTCCAAGTCATCCATGACTTGTTCATCCATACGCTAGCATTCAGGTGGTTCCATCGGCTATTGTCATGCTAACGGTGTCTACACCGCCAAGGCACATTAGACTTACGCTGTCAATACTCCCGCTTGGACTTTACGCCGCCAACCATTGGGCTTATGCTGTCAAGACTCCCGCTTGGACTTTACGCCGCCAACCATTGGACTTATGCTTCTAAAACTCCCGTTTGGACTTTACGCCGCCAATATTCCCCTTGGACTTTCCAAATGCCAAGACTCAATCTTGGACTTTCCCTTGCCAACCCATGTTGGACTTTCCATGCCAAGTACTCAAGACTTGGACTTTTCCTATGACAATGGTCAAACCATCGTCAAACATCAAGTATGACCTGGGTCGATTGCATCAGCAATCTCCCCAACACATGTCAGACATCAATGTCAAACATCCATGTCAAACATCAAAACACTACTCGATTCAAACTCGAGTATAGTCAATCGTGACCTGGCCTGATTGCACTAACAATCTCCCCTTTTTTTATGTTTAACAAAAAACACCCTTGAGTTAGGCCCCTAACTCAAATTCTCTTATAAATTATCCCAAATTGGTAATTCCATACATTCTCCCCCTTTTTAACATACATCAAAAAGGTTCTCCCAAGGAGGTCAATGTCTCATATTCCAATGAGATCTTACAATCTCCCCCTTAGTCCAAAACAGCTAGGATGTCTTCACTCTTCCTAGTGATAAGTCTCATATCACTTAAGAGAGGCACTTCTATGAACTCTCCCAATTTCCAAATTAAGCATCTCCAATTCCCATTTTTTCCCCCTCATGGGAAAAATAACATTCATCATCCCATGATGGATACCTTCCCCTAAAGGCTTGCTCCTCCTTGACCATTGCACCAACAATGTCCTTGGGAAATCCCTAAGCCAATAGGAACTCTAAACCATCAAAAATAAGGTTAAAAGTTCAACATTGAACTTTCCCACATCTTAAATTTGATACATCACCCTAACAACTCTCATAATCCATATCCAATGGATTTTCACCCTTTCCAATGCTTTCCAAAGCATATCTAGGGTTAGGAGTGGTTAGAGAACCTTACAATGGCTGAAATTAGGCTAAACATACCTTGTTTACCCAAAATCATGATCGACTTTATCGAACAATCATTGCCTTGCTCATCGATCAACTTCCATCAGGTGACCGTGATATAATCAAATTTCAATTTGATTATCGAAATGAAATTGCAAAAAGCATAAGTAATTATACGTAATTCAAAAAATCATGAAAATTCATACATATAATACTTATAACACATACAATGGGTGAAAAATATTTTACCCATAAAATAGCGAAATTGACACAAAGTTCAAAAGTAAAGAAAAACTTCAATGTTTTAGCTCACTTTGTATCAACTTCATCAATGGTGATTACTATCAAAAGATAGACTTCACCAAGGTTTTTTAAAATGATTTTGAAATGTTTTTAAAACCTTTAATTTCATTTTCTTAAACATCTCACTTGTATCTAAATGTGTGAAACACATACAGTCAAGTTTTAGTGAGATGTGGGCTTTGTTTATTTAGGGTATCATGCATTTTTCTAGGCAACATTATTTGATTCCCTTATGCATGGGACTTCAAATCATGCCTTAGTCCTTAAATTCATTTTATTTATGCATGAATGATGATTATGGAATAATGATACAAGAATAAAAACATGTGCCAAAATCATGATGTCATGGCATGTGATTGAAATCTAAGCATACATGACATATAAATGATTAAGAGTAGATATGATGTCATGACATGTTATATGAAAAATAAAACATGGCAAATAAAATATAAAGGTATATAATACCTAAATTTTAATGTTAATTGTCATTTGTTATTATTAAGTCCATTTTTTCATATTGTTAATTATCTCCCAAGTGTGCCAAAAATCCAAAATGGCACACTACAATCTCTAAACCTAAATTGTGTCAATTTAATTGATTTTTCATAATCCCAAAAATATATTAGCACAACCTAAACTCTTTTAGGATCATAATTCAAATCTATTTCCAAGGTATCCATAACCTTGAAAATAACCTAAAGTGTCACCTTTACCATAGTTAGGTTAACTACCTATCCATTCAAGGTTGGCACACCTAAACCCATCTAGCATGAATCGATCACGCTCCTAGGAACCCAATACCTATTGGAGATCCTTGGGTTTACTAGGTATTCACTAGGGATAACTTTCCTAGATACCCTCCTAATGACCCTCCTAGGCTTAGAAGCCTTGGTCATCTTGGTCTTGCCTAGGTTAACTCTAGAGGTGACTTCCCTTGTAACCTTCTTAATAGCTTCCCTAGGTTTCCTTGAAACCCTAGTCACTAGGCACACACCTTGGTTACCCTTAGGGATGACTTCCCTAGTAACCTTGGTCTTCCTAGACCTAGTTTGAGTTCCATAATCAAATGGAATATTATTGTAGGTCTCCTTAGGTTTAGATTTGTGACCCAAACCTTTCTTGCCCTTGGTGGGACCTTGCTTTCTAAACTCTATGTTTTGACTCCTATATCCTAGATTTTGACTATTTGACCCTTGCATTTGGTTTTGCATTTTCTTAAGGGTCTTCTCTAATTTCTCAAGTCTTGACCTCAAGGCTTGATTTTCTAGCTTTAATTGTCCAATTTTTTATTCTTCATCTATTCTTTGGACATTGTTTTTCTTAGGCATATGTCTAGTCCATTTAGGGTTAAAACCTAGGTGATCTTCTATTTTCTTAATGGATTCCCTAGGTAAGGTTTTTCTAGGGATATTAGTCCCAAATTTCTCCTTATTTGAAATATGACATGATTTTGCACCTAGACTATAAAATCTATTTCTAGCATGCTCTTTATGATAAATAGCAAGATTGCTAACATTATTTCTAGCATGCTTTTGCCTATAACTTAAAAAATGTGCATTAATAAATTTTACTTTAGGGTTAGCTTTCAAAGCTCCCCTTACTTGTGATACTCCCTCTTTACCTTTGATTTCCTTCTTCCTAGGACATTGGCTTCTATAGTGCCCCTTTTGATGGCACTTGAAGCATACTACGAGCTCCTTACTCTTGATGGTTGAGGCTCCGGTCTCCTTGATCTTTGGCACCGGTGGAGCTTTCTTGACTTTTTTAGGACACTTACTCTTGTAGTGTCCTTGCTCCCTACACTCAAAATATATTATATGATTTTTAATTTTGACTACAATGTTTGAGTTACCTAGGTCATCGGTGGATGTTTGGGCTTCTTCATCTTCTCGACCGAAGATAGAAAGTTCTTCTTGAGTTGGCTCCAGTATTGAAGATGGTCACTCCTCTCCCTCAATCCTAGAAGTGGAGGCTTCTTCCATCTCTTCTTCCTCTTTTGATCCGGATGTTGATTCTCTATCAACCTCCGAATCCTCAAGCTCTTGGGATGAAGATGTGCTTGCTTCTTCTTGAGTTTGAGAGGATGAGCACTCTTCTTCTTCTTCTTCTTCTTCTTCTTGGACCGGTGATGGATTTTTGTGATATTTTGTCAATTCGCTCCAAAGCTCCTTGGCATCCATGTAATCCCCTAGGCTACATAAAATGTCATTAGGAATCAAATCAAAAATAAATTTGACTGCCTTCTTATTTTTATCAAACTGTTGGAGTTGCTCCTCTGTCCATCTCTTCTTCTTAACATCTCTTCTTCTTGAGGAAGCCTCCCTTTGGTCCTCTTGGATAGTTAAATCCCTCCATCAAAATGGACCATTCTTCAAAATCCTTCATCATGATGAAGTCTTCAATTCTTCTCTTCCATGAATTAAAGTCTTCTCGTCCATAAAGTGCATATGGGACCAGTGTGTTGATGTCCCATCCTAGTTGTTCTTCAAGATCCATCTTCTTCCCTCTAGCTTTCTCCCTCGGATGTGAAGTTGGTGAAGAGCGACCCGCTCTGATACCAATTGTAGGGACCTTCGTGACCACTAGAGGGAGGGGTGAATAGTGTCGTAGTTGCTTGATGGATTATGATCGTGATCGCATCTACAAATCGTGTTAGTACGCAGTGGAATAATAACAATGAAAACAATAACATGAATACAAGCGCACACACAACACCAACTATAACGTGGTTTAGAACCGAATGGTTCCTACTCCACAGATCAAGCTCAAACGAGCTCTAGCAATGCGTACAACACCACTAATCAAATAAACTCCTTCTCATAACAATCCGGAGGCGGAGAAACCTCGTACAAGTGATTACAATAGTAAACGAATAGATACAAGCAAATACAAATATGAAATACACTAGAAGTAAAGGAAAAACACTTTACAAATGCTCTTTTGATTGCTTGATCTTTGGTTGCTTGAATTGCACTTGGAGACCCTGATTTGCAGCAACAAATCGCCCCAAACATGTCCAAGAATCGGTGCCAAATCCTCCTTCCACAAGCTCCCTTTAAAGTTGCTCCTTGGGCTGGATTTTGCCTAGCAGTCGACTGATCGGGACCATCAGTCGGTTGCCCCTATAGCCGTTGTGAGACAACGACATGTACCACGTTGGATAAGTTCCAACGGACAGACCATCAGTCGACTGATCATACCCATCAGTCGATTGATGGCTCAATCAGTCGAGTGTTCAGGCCGATCACTCGACTAGAGAGCCTTTTGTGCCCAAAATCCCGACCATCAGTCGACTGATCACCAAATCAGTCGACTGCTCAGGCCATCAGTCGACTGACCAACTATGTCAGTTGATTGCCAGGCCACTCCTCGCAGTCAAACCCCAGTTGACTCCCATCAATCGACTGACCATAGTCTCAGTCGACTAATACACCTCAAACATGAGGTTTTAACCCAAGTATGGTTCCCCCATACTTGGTAGACCACCTGTAGCCTAGACCTAAGCCTTCTAGTCACCTCCGTCAGCCTTGCGCCTATCGGATCCCTCCAAGTCATCCATGACTTATTCATCCATACGCTAGCCTTCAGGTGCTTCCATCGGCTATTGTCATGCTAACGGTGTCTACACTTCTAAGGCACATTGGACTTACGCTGCCAAGACTTCTGCTTAGACTTTACGCCGCCAACCATTGGACTTATGCTTCTAAAACTCCCGCTTGGACTTTACGCCACCAATATTCCCCTTGGACTTTACAAATGCCAAGACTCAATCTTGGACTTTCCCTTGCCAACCCATGTTGGACTTTCCATGCCAAGTACTCAAGACTTGGACTGTTCCCATGACAATGGTAAACCATCGTCAAACATCAAGTATGACCTAGGTCGATTGCATCAACAATCTCCCTAACACATGTCAGACATCCATGTCAAACATCAAAACACTACTCGAGTTAAACTTGAGTCTGGTCAATCGTGACCTGGGCCGATTGCACCAACAGACTTTCCATGTCAAGTACCCAAGACTTGGACTTTCCATGCCAAGTGTCTCACTTGGACTTCTCAATCATATGATCAATCCCATGTCAACCATATAGTCAACCCATTGTCAAACATCAATGTCAAATATCAAACCACTACTCGAGTCAAACTCGAGTCTGGTCAATCGTGATCTGAGCTGATTACACCAACAATCTCCCCCTTTTTTATGTTTGACAAAAACTAACATCTTTGAGTTAGAATACTAACTCAATCCAATCCTCCCAATTATTCAAATTGGGAATTCCTAAATTCTCCCATTGATTCTCCCATCAATTCTCCCCTTTTTTGACATACATCAAAGAGGCTCTCCCCAAGGGTGTCAATGTCTCATATCCCAATGAGATCTTACAATCTCCCCCTTGTCCAAAAACATCTAAGATGTCTTCACTCTTCCTAGTGATAAATCTCATATCACTAAAGAGAGGCAATCCTAAAACCTCTCCAACTCTCCAAATTCTCCCCCTCATGAGGAAGAACACATCCATCATCTCATGGTGGATAACCTCCCCCTAAAGGCTTGCTCCCCTTTAACCATTGCACCAACAATGTCCTTGGAGAGTCCCTAAGCCTATAGAAACACTAAACCATCAAAATTAAGGTTTAAAGTTCAACCATGAACTTTCATACACCTTAAACTTGATACACACCCAAACAACTCTCCTAATCCATATCCAATGGATTTTTACCCTTTATAATTCTTTCCAAAGCATATCTTAGGGTTATGAGCAGTTAGAGTAGCCTAACATAGCTGAAATCAGGCTAAACAACCTTTGTTTACCTGAAATCAGGTCTGGCAATCAACTCCTTCAGTCAACAGTCGACTGTCCTTGACGCCAGTCGACTGCCATAAGCGGCAGTCGACTGATTTCTACAATTGCAGAAATTCAATTTCAGAAAATGAAATTTTGAAAATCATAAGTAATTATACATAATATGAAAAATCATGAAATTTCATTTGTATAATACTTATGTCAATCATTATGGGTGAAAAATATTGGAAAAATAAAATATCCATAAAATAATGAGATTGACACAAAATTCAAAACTATTGAAAAGTTCAAAGTTTTGACTCTACTTTGTATCAACTCTATCAATGGTGATTGCTATCAAAAGATAGACTTTACCAAGATTTTCTAAAATGATTTTAAAATATTTTTAAAATCTTATATTGATCCATGGTCTATGGGCTTAATGCACATGACTTGTACATAAGCTTTACTCATGATTCATCCATGGTATAAGATGAGTTTGAGTTCATCTAGATGCAAAAACTATGCACCTTGAACTCAACTCATTTCCTAGCAGCTCACATGTGTCTAGAGTGTTTGAAAACACACACATGTCAATTTGATGTGAGATGTGGGTTTTGTTCATCCTAATCTAAGGTCTCATGTATTTTTTCAAGGCAATACTACTTAATTCCCTTATACATGGGACTTCAAGTCATGTCATAGTCTTTAACTCAATTTTATTAATGCATGAATGATGATTATGACATAAATGATAGCATAAATGAAACATGTGCCAATAATCATGATGTCGTGGCATATGATTAAAATTTAAATACACATGACATAAAAGATAAGCCCTAAGCATAATCATGACATTTATATGATAAAGATGAAATATGATGTCATGACATGGTATATGGCAATCAAAGCATGACAAATAAAATATAAGGCATAAGAAGGCCTAAATTTTAATATTAGTTTCCATTTGTTAGAATTATGTTCATTTTTCCATAATAACACTAATCCCCCAAGTGTGCCAAAAATCCAAAATGACACACTATGATCTCTAAACCTAGTTTGTTCCAATTTGATCAATTTATCAAACTTCTTAAATAATATTGGCACATCGTAAAATCTTTTAGGATTGAAATTCAAACTTATTTCCAAGTATCCTATTACCTTCGAAATGACTTAAAGTGCCAATTTTGCTATGGTTGAATTAACTACCCATCCAAACAAGGTTGACACAACCTAACCCATTTAGCGTGAATCGATCACGCTCCTAGGAATCCAATACCAATTGGAGCTCCTTGAGTTTACTAGGTATTCCTTAGGGATGACTTCCCTAGATACCCTCCTAATAACCCTTCTAGGCTTAGAAGCCTTGGTCATTTGGGTCTTGCCGAGGTTAACTCTAGGGGTGATTCCCCTTGTAAACTTCTTAGTGGCTTCCCTAGGTTTCCTTGAAACATTGGCCACTAAGCACCTACCATGGTCAACTCTAGGGATGACTTCCTTGTGACCTTGGTTTTCCTAGACCTAGGTTGAGTTCCATAATCAAATGGAACATTGTGATAAGTAGGCATTACCTTCTTGGACATAGGCTTGTGACCCAAACCTTGCCTCTTATATGGTTCTTGGCTCTTACACCCTTGACTTTGACTCCTAGACCCTTGAATTTGATTTTGTATATTTCTAAGGGTCTTTTTAAGTTTCTCAAGCCTTGACCTCAAGGCTTGGTTCTCGAACTCTAATCTTCCCAATTTTGATTTTTCATTTATCCTTTGGGAATGATACCTCCTAGGCATATGCCTACCCTTCTTAGGATTAATGCCTAAATGATTTTCTATCTTCCTAATACTTTCCTTAGGTAAAATTGTTTTAGGGACATTAGTCCCAAATTTCTCCTTATTTCTAAGATTGACATGTTTAGCCCCTAAGCAATAGAATCTATTATTTCTAGCATGCTCCTTATGATTATGCACAATTGCAAGTGAATTGAAGGTATGCTTTTTAACATTAAATTTAGAAGATGCATTACTAAAATATACCTTAGGGTTAGCTTTAGAAGCTCCCCTTGTTAGTGAAATCCCTAGAACCAATCATGTGATGATTGTTGTATGGACTTTGTTGTATCATATTCCTATTCATAAAGGCATTTCTTTATGGTTATTATACTTACTTGTATTGGTGTCAAATAACTAAGTATAATAACATCTTTGAGTAGAAGGTTCTTATCTATATCAATCGATTGGTTGAATCGATAATGAGATGATATAGAGAACACTACTCTTAATCATTCCTAGTCAAGTATTAATATTCAGGGACAATGTTAATGCGAAGAGACTAGCATGTAGGTCAACTCGATGACTTGATCTCATAAGTCATGGATATGAGATATCAAGTTAACACATGGGTATACATTAAAGAATGTATACTGAATGACCCGCCATGAGAAAGTATCATGGATCATTATATGAGTGTCATATACTTTCTCATGTGACTATTAGTATGACTATTAGTCCTTGGACCTGAAGTCGCCATGGTTCTCTACATAAGGAGTTGCACACTTTGGCTTCGTCAAATGTCACCCGTAAATGGGTGGACTATAAAGGCGATTACTGGGTATGTAACAAATTATGCGGAGGGATGTGAGTGATGTAGATGGGATCTATCCCTCCTATATGATGGGAGTGACATCGTGATTCTTGATAGAGTGAGACCACTAAGTGCATGGCCATGCCCAAATGAGTCAATATGAGATATTGAGCTCATTTGATTAGAGTGAGTCCACTTGGAGTTCAAGATATAGATTGTACAGAGGATGACACGGTCTATGCCTCAATTGGTCAATCTAGATGTCATGAATAGAGGGGCATTGTCACATATTGTGAGAGAGTCACAATTAGTAGTCACAAAGATGATGTTGGATCTCAACATTCTTGTAACTTGGGTAGCAATGATGTGTTGCTAGATACCGCTCATTGTTTATATTTCTAAATCGGTTTAGGAGCATTGCCAACGCTACAAGAACCTATAGGGTCACACACAAAGGGCAATTAGATGGAGATTAGGTTCATATGATGGACCATGAGGATTAGGTTCATGTGATAAACCAAATTGGATTAAGAGTAATCCGAATTAGACTAATTGAGTTGGACTCAATTTGATTCAAGTGTTGAATGAGTCTAATTTAGATTTGATTCATTGAATCAATTTAAATTAATGATTAGAGATTCATTAAATTAAAGTGGCTTAAATCAAATGGTTGGATTTGATCAACCATGGGAGATAAGAGGTCAAGTTTGACTTGACTTGAGAGAGAAGATGAATGGTCAAGTTTGACTTGACCAAATGTCACGTCATGATGACTTAGCATGGGCCGGCCAATGATGATGTTCCACATCATCATGGACACATCATGGGGTGCCACCTCATGAGGAAGACCAAGAGTCATGGCTCTTGGTATTACATGGTTTAAACCTCCATGAAGTGGCCAGCCACATTATGTGTGCATTAGTGGTGAATTGAAGTGGATTAACTTCATCTTCTTCCTCCTCTCCTCTCAAGCTCTCTCCCCCTTATCCTTCTTGCCGTGGACTTCTAAGAGTGCTAGCATACTCTAAGTTGTCTTCTCCACCTATTGTTCGTGTGGATACTTGTAGAGGAGTGTGCACTTCACACTCTTCGAGATCCGACAAAGCGTTTGGACGAGCGGGATACGCGAAGGGCGTCGCTACATGGGTAACGCTCTTATCATGTAGATCTAAGTTTTCTTGACACGTACATGTATTATTTTTGTTAATCTTTGCACGGATCCGTGGCCGACTTCTGAGCTTTCCGCAACGCAAAAATCAGTTTTTGCGGCTCGGATAGTCCAACAGTGATATTAGAGCCACGTGCGAAGCATGTACGTGTTTAATTTTGTAATTTTTGTATTAGATATGAAAAATTGCAGATCTGTAAGTTTCTGTAATTTTCCTAATTTTATGGATTTTGTGAGTATTTTTCTCGTAGAGTCGAAGCAACAAGTGTTTGGACACTTGTAGGCTTCAACCATTGAGAAAAACTCTCCGAAACGGTGAAGTCTCGCTTTAGTCTTTTGGGACAGCAACTTAAGGCATTGTAAGATCAAGATGGGACACTCGCAAGATTCATTTTGCGAGAAGGGGCGCTGCCCCTAGCCCTGCAAGGGGCATTGTCCCGCTATCGCGCCCGAAAATCGCTTAGCGGGATAGTTGCGGAGATGTGACTCATAAAATTGAAAAAAAAAATAGGAAAATTATAAAAATTTATGTAAAATACATAATTTAGAATTATGTATTATACTGTGATGGTAATGACCCAAGAACCTCAATGTGATTGGATAAATTATGTTGTAATTTATAATACAGCTTGCGCGCCGTTTTTGTGTTGTGCATGTTGTATATGGTATGCGACCTGCGCGTCGTGCCTCTCCTTTTATATTCCTATTGTAAATAGTTTTTAAACTCGAATGTAACTCGAGTTTCATATTTGTAATGTAAAAAAATGAAGCAGTGGAAGGTCCACTAGTAGATGGAGTTACGAGGAGGGTGCCGACGACACATGACGGTCAAAGGAGACGCTTAGAGAAGTCTCTAACCCTAGGTTGACCATCCGATCTTCTCATTGGCTTGAGAAGATCATAGTAGGGCCATGACCTCATCACAAATTAATTATATATATATATATATATATATATATATATATATATATTGTTTTTGCTTGTATGTATGTGATGCATGCTAGTATATTTTGCTTGTATGTATATGATGCATGCTAGTATATTTTGCTTGTATATATGTTATGCATGCTAAGGTAGGGTAATTAAGGTCTTAATGCGTATAAGATATACATTCATGATTAGATTAGATCTTAATCGAATCAACTCGAAATACCTACCAAGTTTTGATACCCATCACTACCTTGATCATTTATTGTTGTTGAATCTGCCAAAGCAGAGCAATGCATATTATCTTAGTAGGGTGCGGAGGGATAATCTTGGTCCCGCCTATCACAACTTGGGTGAGAATAAGCTCAATTAGATTGAGTGAAACTAGTTAACTCAATTAGATCGAGTAAAACTATAGACATATTCCAACGGTTGGAAAGATAAGATCACATTTACACTAAATCTTGGGCAATTTAGCCAAAGCTAACTCAAGTTCTTTTGTAAATGTGGATCTTGATCCTATAAACAAGAGTTGCATAGAGATGTAATCGGTAATTTGTTACCTACCGATCATACTAAGTCTTGGGCGATTTAGCCAAAGCTAACTCAAGGCGTAGTATGATGTGGATCTTGTCCCGTGAGAATTATAGCTAGTTTGTATGAATCTAGTAATGTGGTTTGACCACATCCATGACTCGATTCTACAAAAGACCTATAATTCAGTGGGAGCATCATTTAAATAAAGGCCTAATTAAATGATAAATAGAATATGATATTTACTTTCTGCATTGTTTATGTTGTAGATTGTCATGTCGTCAAACACGAACACTCTCTCCTTGTGTTCTGTCCTTGAGAAGGACAAGCTCAATGGAGCTAATTTCCTGGATTGGTATAGGAATCTGAGAATTATTCTCACACAAGAAAGAAAATTGTACGTCCTAGAGCAGCCCATTCTGGAAGCACCTCCTGCCACTGCCTCGCGAGCTGACCGAGATGCTTACAAGAATCATCAAGATGATGCATTAGATGTGTCATGCCTCATGCTTGCGACCATGAACTCTGAGCTTCAGAAGCAACACGAGCTCATGAATGCTTTTAATATGGTTGAACATCTTCGTCAACTGTATCAAAGACAAGCAAGGCACGAGAGATACGAGATCTCTAAGGCACTGTTTCAGTGAAAGATGCAAGATGGGACTCCCGTAGGTCCATATGTACTCAAGATGATTGGGTACATAGAGAACCTACAGAGGTTGGGATTCCCACTTGGCCAAGAACTGGCCACTGACTTGATCTTGCAATCTTTGCCAGAAAGCTACAATCAATTTGTCATGAATTATAACATCAATGAAATTGATAAGCCACTGCCTAAGATGCTTAGCATGTTGAGAACTACTGAGCTCAACCTTAAGAAGGAAAAACCCGACTCCATTTTGATGGTGCAAAAGAAGAAAGGCAAGGGAAAGCCTAAAGGTAAGAGAAAGTCCCAAGCCAAGGGCAAAGGCAAGGCTCTGAAACCGAAAGGAGGGGTGGCTAAGGAAGGGACTTGCTTCCACTGTAAGGAAGTTGGACACTAGAAGTGTAACTGCAAAGCATACCTGGAAGATCTTAAGAAGAAGAGAAGTGAGACTTCTACTTCAGGTATATATGTTATAGAAGTCAATCTATCTATTTCTTCATCATGAGTATTTGATACCGGATGTGCTTCTCACATTTGTACTAATGTGCAGACGCTGAGAAATAGCAGGGCATTGACAAAGAGCGAGGTAGACCTACGAATAGGCAATGGAGCAAGGGTTGTTGATGTTGCTATAGGAACTTATTTCCTATCTTTTCCCTCTGGGCTTGTACTAGAATTAGATGAATGTTGTTATGTGCCTGCTCTTACGAAGAACATAATTTCAGTTTCTTGTTTAGACAAGAAAGGCTTTTCATTTATAATAAAGAACAAATGTTGTTCAATTTATTTAAATGATATATTCTATTGTAATGCACCTCTGATGAACAGACTCTACATTCTAGACTTAGAGAACCCCATCTATAACATAAATACCAAAAGGTTCAAGTCAAATGAGTTGAACCAAACCTAACTCTAGCATTGTCGCTTAGGTCACATAAATGAGAGTCGCTTATCCCAGCTCCATAAGGATGGGTTGCTGGACTCATTTGATTTTGAATCATATGAGACATGCGAGTCTTACCTTCTAGGCAAGATGACCAAGACTTCTTTTAGTGGACACAGCGAGAGAGCAACAAACTTGTTAGGACTTATACATAGTGATGTATGTGACTCTTTCAATGTTGCTGCTAGAGGTGGTTATGTTGGAATGTATACTGAAAGCCTAGCTCTTTTGTATGAACATTTTTATTTTGAAATAAGAATCACATGATCATTGTTTGCACTTTATATTTATTATATGTGTGCATATTGTCTAATACTTTACATTGTAGATAACATGGTGCTTGGTGTGGCACAGAAGATCATGTTATCAGTCCCTTGTAGAATATAAGTAGAGGCTCACAACCAAGATGGTTTTGGACAAACCATTGGCATGGTTGTAGTGTAGCTTGGTATTGTTTTGTCTTGAACATAGAGTTACACTAGTACACTTAGGTGTATTGAGCAGGACCGATATAGAGGTGATTCAATTTATTGCTGACTACATAATTGAATCGGACCTCGAATATTATGTTGTACATGCTCTTAATCCCGATATAATAACGGGCACATGTACTTAGTATTTATTTCTTTGATTTACCAAAGGGTGAGATTTATATGGATTAAATCAATATGCCCGGTAAGTTGGGAAATGATATTATTTACATGGTGTGTCATTGATTATAGGAGGAAACCGTGTCCTATAAATTAGGTTGATGATGTCCCCTTGAGGAGCTCATAAGGTTCATCATGTAAACCCTGCAGGTTGACTTAGTTAACATGATGATAAGGTTGAGTGGTACTACTCGAGGAGTTAGATGTTAATTGATTGATGGTCAGTAAATCAATTAATTGACGGACATTCGATATCTTAAACACGGGGAGATGAATGTACAAATAATGTATGGAGCCCATATTAATTATGGGGGTTGGTGAGGTAATTCAATGATGATCCTCTAGTGGAATGGAACATTATTGATGGATCAAGTACGTGTGGTTTCGATCCATCGGGTGGCCAAGATCCAACTCCTCCTCATGGTCCCTATCATAGCCTAATATAAACCTCTTGAAACCTAGATCCAATGATGGAAAACAAATCCCTAGATCCGACGGTGGAGATTAAATCTCTAGATCCGACGGTTGAGATTAAATCTCTAGATCCGATGATTGAGATTAAATCCCTAGATCCGACGGTGGAGATTAAATCTCTAGATCCGACGGTTGAGATTAAATCTCTAGATCCGACGGTTGAGATTAAATCTCTAGATCCGACGGTTGAGATTAAATCTCTAGATCCGACGGTGGAGATTAAATCTCTAAATCCGACGGTTGAGATTAAATCCCTAAATCCGACGGTGGAGATTAAATCTCTAGATCCGACGGTTGAGATTAAATCTCTAGATCCGACGGTTGAGATTAAAACCCTAGAACCGACGGTGGAGATTAAAGCAAGGCTTAAGCCCAACTCTATAAAAGGGGGCTTAAGGTGGGCGGCAAGAGAAGTTGGTTCATGGTTTTTGGAGATTAGGGTTTTGCCTTTCATTGGCTTGGGCGGCAAGAAACCCTAGGGAGATTAGGGTTTGGTTGGGTGGCTAGGGTTTTGGGAGCTAGGGGTGGGCGACAACATTGGGAGGAGATTTTCTTCTTCTTCCTAAGGTGTGGCCGGTTCCTCCATCTTCCCTCTACCTTCGCTTGAGCTTATCCTAATCTTCTTCCTCACTTCCATGGCCGGCCATAAGGAGAGCTTGGATTAGGGTTTGGAAGCTTAGGGTTTAGGAGGTTTGGGTGGCACCAAATAAGGAAGGTTTCTTCCTTTCTTCTTCATGCTTTGGTGGCCGGTGCCCATATCACTCTTTCCAGCCCTTGGGCAGCATCCAAAGACTCCTTCTCCTTCTCCTTGGGTAGTGGAAACAAGACTTAGGGGTTTCCCTTGATGTCTTGGTCGGTTTCCACCATTATCTCCTTCTCCTTGTTAACCGGTGGCAAGCATTTCTTTTGTTGCTTGTTGGTTGGCCATAGGAAGGAGATGAGCCTTGTTTCTATTCTTTCTCTTGCTTTGGATGAGCAAGGAAGGAAGATGTGCGATCTAGGAGCTTCAACTTGTGGAGGATCTTCGCCCACACGAAGTCTACAAGGAGGTTAGGACATACGATAGAAGATCGAGAGGTATAAAAGTTTTACAAGTTTTATTATTGATCTTTACATGTTCTTATTAATATGATTGTATGTGTTGATTATACATGTCTACATCCATATGTATTTGTATAATCATGGACCCCGAATATAAACACAAAAACCGGCAATCTGTCCGTCGTCTCTTCCGCGGCTAACCGACTAGAAGAGTTTGGTTGCTTGAACAACTAGTTTGTTCAAGCGATCGCTCAAGTCGTTAGCACGACGATGAAATGGTTGAGCTTAGGAAACACATCCCATCCGGATTAGTTTTCATTAGTGAAAATTTTAATCCAGGGACATGGGAGCCAATGAGCCTCCGAGCACAATGCCATCAAATTGGTATCAGAGCCACGGTTTCCGATTTTGTGTGTTTGGATTCGGTTACTTTCACGCACTTATCATATATTGTATATGTCGGATGATAGTAGGATATGCGTAGGATAACTTTTTGGTTGCAGGCATAAGATCCAACTATTATGGCTATATATGTGTGTATATGATTGCATGTGTGTGTGATTGTATATTATTTGAATCCTCGTGGTTGACGAGGCTAAATTAGTATTTAATTTTTGTAATTAAATATGGCATTGTTTAGCCACTCATTTTAGTTTACTTTTGATCTAGATTATTTGTACACTCCTTCGTGGAGTATAGGATCGATGGATGTAAATTAAAATAGTTTATCTCGGCTCGGATCTCTTTGGTGACTTGTGCACGGGAAAAGGTGGAGCGGACGAGGTGGCGACACGACGGGACGCATGTTGAAGAACAATGTCATAATAGTTGGGAAAATTCTGATTTTTTCTATATTTATTGCTGATTTGTTTTATATGCATGTTGTGTGTGCTTGAAAATTCCTCACTATCAATTTACTAAGTGGGAGAGGGACATTTTAATTGATTCTCGCGGCCTCCATTACAATTTGACGTGTGATGCAACAAACTTGCGCGTCGGCTCTGAGTGCCTTCCTCCCCATCGGATGAGTTTGTTTGTGGATCACTAGGTCAAATAATGGTTATAGGAAATTATTTAAGAGCGTGTGTACTTCCCCATCGGTAATGCACGTAATCCGAGATAATTCCCTTAGTATCGTGTAATGGTGCATACTTAGATGCAAATAAAAAGTATCCTCCCCATCGGAGTCACTGCTTTTATTTGTAGGGCCAAAGAGGAACCAACTATTAATTTTATTTGTCAAAAAGTAAGGTTGACAAGATAATAAAATTAATGGGTTAAACCTCCTCTTACAAATGTAGAATTCGTATACGTCCACACTATCGTGGCATGCGATATTCTCGGTGTTTTGAGGTGTTGGTTGATTTCGGAATTTTATTGTTTGAGGAATCAATAATATTTGAAATCTAATGTTTTGATCATTGTGATTCTTAGGATTTTCAAACGGCTTTCAACCCACTTACTATGATACTAAAGGAAAACAAACTTACTGTACCCAAATTATATTGATTGGAAAAGAAATTTAGATATTGTCTTAACTGCAGAGGAGTACAAATATGTACTCTTCGAAGAGTGTCCTCAAACCATGGTTGCCCAAAAGGTTTCTACTTCTAAACCGAAAGGCAAGAAGAAGAAGAAACAAGGTGGAGCAAAGGTGGTGGGAGGATCTCAGGGAGGAGTGAAGAAGTCGAAAGGCAAGTGCTTCACTTGTAAGCAGACTGGACATTGGAAGGCGGACTATCCTCGCCGAAAGAACAAAGGCATATCTTCTTGTTTAGTCGTTGAAACATGTTTAGCGGTGTTATCTACCGGTACCTGGTGTGTAAATACAGAAGCCACTGATCATGTCTGCAATACTTTGTAGGGGTTCCAGGAAACCCGACGACTAGCTGAGGGAGAGATTACCGTTTTCATGGGAAATGCTTCAAAGGTGCCGGCTATTGCAGTGGGAGACGTTTATTTATCTTTTGATAGGAATAAAGTTTTGGTTTTGAGAAATTGCCTTTATGTACCTACTTTTAGAAAGAATCTAATTTCAGTTTCTAAATTGTTTCTGGATGGATATTCTTTTTCTTTTAATGACAAAGTTGTTATAAAAAGGAATAGGGAGATTATCTGTTCTAGTACATTGGTTGGCAATTTGTACACTCTTGAACCGAAAACTCCCACGATGCATATATAAGTGAATAACTCATCTTCTAAGTCTAATAAGAGAAAAGAACCTTCGAAAATGAACCAGACATATCTTTGGCACCTAAAACTTGGTCATATTAACCTGAGTAGAATTCAAAGGTTGATAGCTGATGGACCCTTGGGTTCATTAGTGTGGAAGATCTCCCAACCTGCGAGTCTTGCTTGGAAGGTAAGATGACCAAGAGGTCTTTTAAGGCTAAGGGGTATAGAGCCAAAGATGTATTGGAATTGGTTCATTCTGATTTGTGCGGTCCTATGTCTATCCAGGCTAGAGGTGGCTTTGAATACTTTGTCTCTTTTATAGACGATTATTCAAGGTATGAATACATTTACTTGATGCGTCGCAAGTCTGAATGCTTTGACAGGTTCAAAGAATTCAAGGCTGATGTGGAGAACCGTCAAGGTAAAAGTATCAAGACACTACGATCTGATCGTGGTGGCGAGTACCTCTTGGGAGAGTTTAGGAGTTACTTATCAGAGGCTGGGATTCAATCCCAATTGTCCGCACCTGGCACACCTCAGCAGAATGGTGTGGCGGAGCGAAGGAATAGGACTCTTATGGAGATGGTCAGATCGATGATGAGTTATTCTGAGTTACCTGATTGCGCGGGGTTTTCTCGAAACGCAGACACATTCTCGAACTTGGTTCCATCTAAGTCGAAGACCTCTACTCCCACGCACTGTGGATCGGCAAAGCCTAGTCTAAGATATATTCGGATTTGGGGTAGTCCAGCACATGTGCTGAAGGGAGATGCTGGTAAGTTAGAATCTCGTATAGAAGTACGCTTGTTTGTAGGCTACCCTAAGGGAACAAAGGGTGGTTTGTTCTATAGTCCTAGAGATCAAAAGGTGATCGTGAGTACGAATACCAGATTTCTAGAGGAGGACTATGTGATGAACCACAAGCCCACGAGTAGGATTGTTCTTGAGGAGTTGACAGGGGAAGTCCCGACTTCAGTACCACTGGTGCAAGAGGAAATACCACAAGTCACTGCACCGCGTGTCACAGAGCATACACAGGAGGCACCTCGTCGTAGTGGGAGGGTTGTTAGACAACCCGAGAGATTCATGTTCTTGGGAGAGTCTTCGGACTTAGTCCCTGGTAAACATGAACCTGATCCCTGGACATATGATGAGACACTCCAAGATAGAGATGCGGTATCTTGGCAAAGAGCGATGAATTCAAAGATAGAATCTATGGATTCTAATCATGTCTGGGAGCTAGTAGAACCACCTGATGGTGTGAAAGCCATTGGATGCAAGTGGATCTACAAGAGAAAGAGAGGAGTAGACGGGAAGGTTGAGACCTTCAAAGCTAGGCTTATTGCGAAAGGGTATACTCAGAAAGAGGGTATCGATTATGAGGAGACCTTTTCGCCGGTAGCTATGCTTAAGTCTATCCGGATTCTCTTATCTATTGCTGCTCATGAGGATTATGAGATTTGGCAGATGGATGTCAAGACAACTTTCCTTAACGGAAATCTTGAGGAAAACATCTATATGAAGCAACCAGAGGAATTCATTGCAAAGGGCAAAGAGCATCTTGTGTGTAAGCTTAATCGGTCCATTTATGGATTGAAGCAAGCTTCTAGATCTTGGAACATCCGCTTTGATGAGGTAATCCAGTCATATGGATTTATTCAAAGTCTGGATGAGCCTTGTGTATACAAGAGATGTGATGGAAACGTAGTAGTATTTCTTGTACTATACGCAGATGACATTTTGTTAGTTGGCAACAATATCAGAGTGTTATCAGATGTAAGGGTATGGTTGTCCAAACAGTTTGATATGAAGGACTTGGGAGAAGTGGGACACATCCTTGGAATCAAGGTAATAAAGGATCGCAAGAAAAGGATGTTGTGCTTATCTCAAGCTTCATACATTGACACTATCCTTGCTCGTTTTAGCATGCAGAACTCCAAGAAAGGTTTTCTACCTTTTAGGCATGGAGTACCTTTATCTAAAGAGATGTGTCCCAAAACATCAAAGGAGATAGAGGAGATGAAGGCGGTTCCTTATGCTTCGGCAGTAGGAAGCCTCATGTATGCTATGCTATGTACGAGACCAGATATCTACTTTGCCGTGGGCATGGTTAGCAGATATCAGAGTAATCCTGGATAGGGACATTGGACTGTGGTAAAGCATATATTGAAGTACCTGAGAAGAAATAGGGATTATATGCTGGTTTATCGGGCAGATCAATTAGTACCTGTGGTTTACACGGATTCTGATTTCCAATTAGATAGGGACAACAGTAAGTCTACCTCGGGGTTTGTGTTTACTTTTGGAGGTGGAGCCATAGTATGGAGGAGTGTCAAGCAGAAATGCATGGCGGACTCTACCATGGAAGCTGAGTATGTGGCAGCCTCTGATTTCCAATTAGATAGGGACAACAGTAAGTCTACCTCGGGATTTGTGTTTACTTTTGGAGGTGGAGCCATAGTATGGAGGAGTGTCAAGCAGAAATGCATGGCGGACTCTACCATGGAAGCTGAGTATGTGGCAGCCTCTGAGGCAGCCAAGGAAGCTGTATGGCTCAGGAACTTCTTGATGGACTTGGATGTGATTCTTGGTTTGCCCAGAACTATCACAATTTATTGTGATAACAGTGGTGCAGTTGCAAACTCGAAGGAACCATGAGCCCATAAGGCTAGTAAACACATAGAGCGCAAGTACCACCTGATACGAGAAATCGTAAAGGAGGTAGAAGTTGCTGTCGCCTAGATTGCATCAGAGGATGACCTAGTAGACCCTTTCACTAAGGCCCTTCTAGAGAAAGCTTTGATAGGCATGTGGAGGGAAGGGGAATCAGATGTATGACAGTATGAGGACAGCATAGTCTTTTAGTATAAGTGGGAGATTGTTGGAATGTATACTGAAAGCCTAGCTCTTTTGTATGAACATTTTTTTTTTGAAATAAGAATCACATGATCATTGTTTACACTTTATATTTATTATATGTGTGCATATTATCTAATACTTTACATTGTAGATAACATGGTGCTTGGTGTGGTACAAAAGATCATGTTATCAGTCCCTTGTAGAATATAAGTAGAGGCTCACAACCAAGATGGCTTTCGACAAACCATTGGCATGGTTGTAGTGTAGCTTGGTATTATTTTGTCTTGAACATAGAGTTAGACTAGTACACTTAGGTATATTGAGCAGGACCGACATAGAGGTGATTCAATTTATTGCTGACTACATAATTGAATCGGACCTCGGATATTATGTTGTACATGCTCTTAATCCCGATATAATAACGGGCACATGTACTTAGTATTTATTTCTTTGATTTACCAAAGGGTGAGATTTATATGGATTAAATCAATAGGCCCGGTAAGTTGGGAAATGATATTATTTACATAGTGTGTCGTTGATTATAGAAGGAAACCGTGTCCTATATATTAGGTTGATGATGTCCCCTTGAGGAGCTCATAAGGTTCATCATGTAAACCCTGCAGGTTGACTTAGTCAACATGATGATAAGGTTGAGTGGTACTACTCGAGGAGTTAGATGTTAATTGATTGATGGTCAGTAAATCAATTAATTGACGGACATTCGATATCTTAAACACGGGGAGATGAATGTACAAATAATGTATGGAGCTCATATTAATTATGGGGGTTGGTGAGGTAATTCAATGATGATCCTCTAGTGGAATGGAACATCATTGATGGATCAAGTATGTATGGTTCCGATCCATCGGGTGGCCAAGATCCAACTCCTCCTCATGGTCCCTATCATAGCCTAATATAAACCTCATGAAGCCTAGATCCAATGATGGAAAACAAATCCCTAGATCCGACGGTGGAGATTAAATCTCTAGATCCGACGGTTGAGATTAAATCTCTAGATCCGACGGTTGAGATTAAATCTCTAGATCCGACGATTGAGATTAAATCCCTAGATCCGACGGTGGAGATTAAATCTCT
Source organism: Wurfbainia villosa (assembly GCA_025175895.1). Lineage (NCBI taxonomy): Eukaryota > Viridiplantae > Streptophyta > Magnoliopsida > Zingiberales > Zingiberaceae > Wurfbainia > Wurfbainia villosa. The sequence continues at coordinate 9,115,893 of CM046005.1, forward strand.
AGATTCGACGGTTGAGATTAAATCTCTAGATCCGACGGTTGAGATTAAATCCCTAGATCCGACGGTGGAGATTAAATCTCTAGATCCGACGGTTGAGATTAAATCTCTAGATCCGACGGTTGAGATTAAAATCCTAGAACCGACGGTGGAGATTAAAGCAAGGCTTAAGCCCAACTCTATAAAAGGGGGCTTAAGGTGGGCGGCAAGAGTAGTTGGTTCATGGTTTTTGGAGATTAGGGTTTTGCCTTTCATTGGCTTGGGCGGCAAGAAACCCTAGGGAGATTAGGGTTTGGTTGGGTGGCTAGGGTTTTGGGAGCTAGGGGTGGGCGGCAACATTGGGAGGAGATTTTCTTCTTCTTCCTAAGGTGTGGCCATTTCCTCCATCTTCCCTCTACCTTGGCTTGAGCTTATCCTAATCTTCTTCCTCACTTCCATGGTCGGCCATAAGGAGAGCTTGGATTAGGATTTGGAAGCTTAGGGTTTAGGAGGTTTGGGTGGCACCAAATAAGGAAGGTTTCTTCCTTTCTTCTTCATGCTTTGGTGGCCGGTGCCCATATCACTCTTTCCAGCCCTTGGGCAGCATCCAAAGACTCCTTCTCCTTCTCCTTGGGTGGTGGAAACAAGACTTAGGGGTTTCCCTTGATGTCTTGGTCGGTTTCCACCATTATCTTCTTCTCCTTGTTAACCGGCGGCAATCATTTCTTTTGTTGCTTGTTGGTTTGCCATAGGAAGGAGATGAGCCTTGTTTCTATTCTTCCTCTTGCTTTGGATGAGCAAGGAAGGAAGATGTGCGATCTAGGAGCTTCAACTTGTGAAGGATCTTCGCCCACACGAAGTCTACAAGGAGGTTAGGACATACGATAGAAGATCGAGAGGTATAAAAGTTTTACAAGTTTTATTATTGATCTTTGCATTTTCTTATTAATATGATTGTATGTGTTGATTATACATGTCTACATCCATATGTATTTGTATAATCATGGACCCCGAAGATAAACACAAAAACCGGCAATCTGTCCGTCGTCTCTTCCGCGCCTAACCGACTAGAAGAGTTTGGTTGCTTGAACAACTAGTTTGTTCAAGCGATCACTCAAGTCATTAGCACGACGACGAAATGGTTGAGCTTAGGAAACTCATCCCATCCGGATTAGTTTTCATTAGTGAAAATTTTAATCCGGGGACATGGGAGCCAACGAGCCTCCGAGCATGCCATCAGGTTATAGGTACTTCATTACATTTACTGATGACTTCATTAGATATGGTTATGTGTATCTGATGACACATAAGTCAGAATCCTTTGAAAAGTTTAAAGAATTCAAGAATGAAGTACAAAACCAGCTTGGTAAGAGTATTAAGATACTTCGATCAGATCGAGGTGGTGAATACCTTAGCCATAAGTTTCGTGACTATCTAGCTGAGTGTGGGATTCTATCCCAACTCACTCCTCCTGGAAGACCATAGTGGAATGGTGTATCCGAAAGGAGAAATCGTACCCTCTTAGATATGGTTTGATCTATGATGAGTCACACAGATTTTCCTATATCTTTTTGGGGATATGCTCTAGACACAACAACCTTCACTCTTAACCGTGTTCCATCCAAAGCTATGATAAAGACACCATATACGATATGGACAGGAAAAAATCCCAAGATGTCTTTCATGAGGATTTGGGATTGTGAGGCTTACGTTCGACATCAAGTCTCAGACAAACTGGGACCCAAATCCGATAAGTGCTATTTTGTTGGATATCCCAAGGAAACGAAGGGATATTACTTCTACATTCCCAGTCAGCACAAAGTGTTTGTGATAAAGACTAGGGTATTTCTAGAAAAGGATTTTATTTCTAGAAAAACTAGTGGGAGTACGTTCGATCTTAAAGAAATTCAAAATATGGACTATAGCACTGAGGCCGAGATGGAGGCTAAACAGGAACCACAAAGTGTTGTGGATGATGAGATTGTTGCACAAAGAGTTGTGGAACAACAACTTGTTCAGGTAGACCTACCTATTCACAGGTCTGATAGAGTATGTCGTTAGCCTGAGAAATACTCATTTCTCTTGTGTGACTATGATGACGTTATGCTCATTGAGAATGAGCCTACCTCCTATCAGGAAGCTGTGATGAGCCCAAATTCTGAGAAATGGCTAAAGACCATGAGATCCGAGATGGAATCCATACACACCAACCAAGTATGGACTTTGGTTGATCCACCTGAAGGCGTCAACCCCATTGGGTGTAAGTGGGTCTTTAAGAGAAAGACTGACATAGATGGACTTACCCATACCTATAAGGGTCGATTGGTAGCTAAAGGTTTCAAGCAAATTCATGGTATTGACTATGATGAAACCTTTTCTCCAATGGCGATGTTTAAGTCCATTCGGATCATGCTTGTTATTGCAGCATACCACGATTATGAGATCTGGCAGATGGATGTCAAAACCATATTTCTGAATGGAAACTTGCTCGAGGATGTGTACATGACACAACCTGAGGGTTTTGTAGATCCACGGCATACTGGGAAAGTATGCAAGCTGCAAAGGTCCATTTATAGGCTAAAGCAAGCTTCTCGGAGCTGGAATCTTCGATTCGATGATGCGATCAAACAGTTTGGTTTCATCAAGAATGAAGATGAACCCTGTGTCTACAAGAGGGTTAATGGGAACACAGTTATTTTCCTTGTATTGTATGTGGATGACATACTACTCATTGGGAATGACATCCCTTCGCTACAGTCTTTGAAGACTTGGTTGGGGAAGTGTTTCTCAATGAAAAACTTAGGTGAAGTAGCCTATATTCTAGGCATCAATATCTATAGAGATAGATCTAAGAGATTGCTTGGTCTAAATCAGAGTACATATATTGACATGGTATTACTACGGTTTGCCATGTAGAATTCCAAGAAGGGACTTCTGCCGATGTCACATGGTGTGAGTCTTTCGAAGACTCAAAGTCCCTCTTCTAGAGAGGAGAGAGACTGCATGGACAAGATCCCTTATGCATCTGTCATAGGATCTATCATGTACGCCATGTTATGTACTCATCCTGATGTCTCGTATGCTTTGAGCATGACGAGTAGATACCAGTCAGATCCAGGTGAGCGTCACTGGATAGCAGTCAAGAATATTCTTAAGTACTTAAGAAGGACTAAAGAATATTTCTTGATATTTGGAGGTGATGAGGAGCTAGCTGTAAAGGGTTACAGCGATGTCAGCTTCCAAACTAACCAGAATGATTATAGATCGCAGTCAGGGTTCGTGTTTTGCTTGAATGGTGGCGCTGTGAGCTGGAAGAGTTTGAAGCATGACACAATTGCTGATTCTACAACAGAGGCTGAGTATATTGCTACATCAGAGGCAGCAAAAGAGGTAATTTGGATCCGCAAGTTCATTACTGAGCTTGGGGTGGTTCCTAGCATAGCAGATCCTTTAGAGCTCTATTGTGACAATAATGGAGCGATTGCGCAGGCTAAGGCTCGCTCACACCAACGGACCAAATTCATACTACAGCGCTTCCATCTCATTCGAGAGATTATCGATAGAGGAGATGTGAAGATTTACAGAGTACCCACAGAGGCTAACGTCTCATATCCCTTGATCAATGCTTTGGCACAGAAAAAGTATGATGGTCACACTAGGACATTGGGTATTAGATACTACAGTGATTGACACTAGTGCTAGTGGGAGATTGTTAGTGAAAGCCCTAAAGTTAATCATGTGAAGATTGTTGTATGGACTTTGTTGTATCATATTTCTATTTATAAAGGCATTTCTTTATGGTTATTATACTTACTTGTATTGGTGTCAAATAACTAAGTATAATAACGTCCTTGAGTAGAAGGTTCTTATCTATATCAATCGATTGGTTGAATCGATAATGAGATGATATAGAGAACACTACTCTTAATCATTCCTAGTCAAGTATTAATATTCAATAACAATGTTAATGCGAAGAGACTAGCATGTAGGTCAACTCGATGACTTGATCTCTTAAGTCATGGATATGAGATATCAAGTTGACACATGGGTATACATTGAAGAATGTATACTGAATGACCCGCCATGAGAAAGTATCATAGATCATTATATGAGTATCATATACTTTCTCATGTGACTATTAGTCCTTGGACCTGAAGTCACCATGGTTCCCTACATAAGGAGTTGCACACTTTGGCTTCGTCAAACATCACTCGTAAATGGGTAGACTATAAAGGTAATTACTGGGTATGTAACAAATTATGCAGAGGGATGTGAGTGATGTAGATGAGATCTATCCCTCCTATATGACTGGAGTGACATCATGATTCTTGATAGAGTGAGACCACTAAGTGCATGACCATGCCCAAATGAGTCAATATGAGATATTGAGCTCATTTGATTATAGTGAGTCTACTTGGAGTTCAAGATATAGATTGTACAGAGGATGACACGGTCTATGCCTCAATTGGTCAATCTAGATGTCATGCTTAGAGGAACATTGTCACATATTGTGAGAGATTCGCAATTAGTAGTCACAAAGGTGATGTTGGATCTCAACATTCTTGTAACTTGGGTAGCAATGATGTGTTGCTAGATACCGCTCATTGCTTATGTTTCTAAATCGGTTTAGGAGCATTGCCAACGTTACAAGAACCAATAGGGTCACACACAAAGGGCAATTAGATGGAGATTAGGTTCATATAATGGACCATGAGGATTTGGTTCATGTGATGAACCAAATTGGATTAAGAGTAATCCGAATTAGACTAATTGAGTTGGACTCAATTTGATTCAAGTGTTGAATGAGTCTAATTCAGATTTGATTCATTGAGTCAATTTAAACTAATGAATATAGATTTATTAAATTAAAGTGACTTGAATCAAATGGTTGGATTTGATCAACCATGGGAGATAAGAGGTCAAGTTTGACTTGACTTAAGAGAGAAGATGAATGGTCAAGTTTGACTTGACCAAATGTCATGTCATGATGACTTGGCATGGGTCGGCCAATGATGATGTTTCACATCATCATGGACACATCATGGAGTGCCACCTCATGAGGAAGACCAAGAGCAATGGCTCTTGGTATTACATGGTTTAAACCTCCATGAAGTGGCCAACCACATTATGTGTGTATTAGTGGTGAATTGAAGTGGATTAACTTCATCTTCTTCCTCCTCTCCTCTCAAGCTCTCTCTCCCTCATCCTTCTTGCCGTGGACTTTTAAGAGTGCTAGCACACTCTAAGTTGTCTTCTCCAGCTATTGTTCGTGTGGATACCTGTAGAGGAGTGTGCACTTGACACTCTTCGAGATCCGACAAAGTGTTTGGACAAACGGGATACGCGAAGGGCGTCGCTACAAGGGTAACACTCTTATCATGTAGATCTAAGATAGATCTAAGTTTTCTTGACACGTACATGTATTATTTTTGTTAATCTTCGCACGGATCCATGGCCGACTTCTAGGGTTTCTGCAATGCAAAAAGTGGTTTTTGCGGCTCGGATAGTCCAACAACCCTACATGTGTAGCTCCTCCTTGGACCTTTTTCTTCCCCCCTAGGGCATTGACTCCTATAATTCCCATTTTGTTGACATTTGAAGCAAATGATGTGCTCCTTATTTTAAATTTTTGGGGGACCAGGTTCGTTGGCCTTTGGCATGACTTATGTTGTCTTCTTGATCCATTTTGGATACTTGCTCTTGTAGTATTCAGCTTCCCTACATTCAAAGCATACAATATGAATTTTATTTTTAATTGGAATGCTTGAGTTACCTAGGTCAATGGTGGTCGGCGCCAGAGTTGATTCTTCACTTCTTCTAGAGGTTGTAGCTACTTCTTTCTCTTGCTCCGACTTCAGTGATTTAACTTTCTCCCCCTTAATCCTAGAGGTGGATGCTTCCTCTAATTCTACTTCCTCCACTTATTCCGATCTGGATGTTGCTTTCCTATCAACCTCTGAATCCTCACTTTCTTGTGAGGATGATGTGCTTGCTTCTTCTTCCGGCTCTCTTTCTACTTGAGCCATGGATGGTTCTTCATGGAGCTTGGCCAATTCGCTCTAAAATTCCTTTGCATCCTTATATTCACCTAACTTGGACAAAACATTGTTAGGAATTAAACCATCTAAGAATTTTATTACTTTCTTATTTCTATCAAAATTTTGGAGTTGTTCCTCGGTCCATTTCTTCATCTTGAGGAATCCTACCTTCAAACTTCTTGGATATACGAATCTGTCCATCAAGACGGACCAATCTTCAAAGTCTTTCATCATTATGAATTCTTCAATCCTCGTCTTCCATTGATTGAAGCCTTCTTGTCCATAGAACGCATACAGGATTGGTGTGTTAATGTCCCATCCAAATCTGCCATTGGACAACTCCATCCTCTAGCACTTTGCTCCCAGTTGTTAATCCGTAGAAGAGCCACCGAGCTCTGATACCACTTGTTAGGAAATGGACGTCGCTCGAGGGGGGTGAATGGCGCGGCTTCGATCGCTTAATGGAATTTATTTGTGCTTGCTATAAAACTTGTTATGCGCAGCCAAAATAAAGATAATAAAGCAATAACAAAACATAAGCACACAAACAAAACAATATAATGTGGTTCGGAAACTTAAGGTTCCTACTCCACGGGTTGGGCTCGAATGAGCCCTAACAATGCAAACACCACCACTAAACAATAATACTCATTCTAGACAACAAGTCGGAGGCGAAGAAACCTCGTACAAGGATTCTTACAATAATAAGAAAGAAATACAAGCAAATACAAATAAACTATACAAATACAAGTAAAGAGAACTTTACAAAATGTAAACTTGAATGCTTGCTTTTGGTTGCTTGAGAGTAGCCTTGAAGGTCTGAATTACAGCAGTAAATCCCCTCCAAATCGTCTCAAAGAACCATTGTGAAATCTTCCATTTCGAGCTGCTTTTATAACTTGCAACGGATTGATTTCGTACCTGGCAGTCGACTGTCATAAGATGCTAGTCGACTGCCAACAGTGTCATTGTCTCACAACGGACTTAATCCACATCGGTATTCAAGCCAACATATACACTGACAGTCGACTGCCATTGCCCATCAGTCGACTGCCAACCTCGTAGTTGATTGATCAGTTGACTACCGAGCATTCTGTGCACCAATAGTCGACTGCTCAAGCCATCAGTCGACTGTCCAGTGCTGACAGTCGACCGCTAAGGCTTTTTGCCGTAGTCGAACACCAGTCGACTCACATCAGTCGACTGGTCATAATCCCAGTTGACTACCCAGAGTCAACTCGACTGTCAAGTGTCAAAACACTTGACCAATCGACTTGTCCAAAGCCCCAGTCAACTGATAACCTCAACCATAAGGTTTAACCCCAAGTATGATGCTTTCATACTTGCTAGACCACCCTTAGCCTAGACCTAAGCCTTCTAGCCACCTCCGTCAGCCTCACGTCTATTGGATCCTTCCAAGTCATCCATGACTTATTCATCCATACGCTAGCCTTCAAGTGCTTCCATCGGCTATTGTCATGTTAAGTTGGTCTATACCGCCAAGGCACATTTGGACTTACGCTGTCAAGACTACCGCTTGGACTTTATACTGCCAAACTATTGGACTTATGCTGCCAAGACTTCCGCTTGGACTTTACGCTGCCAATATCAACCCTTGGACTTCCCTTGCCAACCCATGTTGGACTTTCCATTTGCCAAGACTCAATCTTGGACTTTCCCTTGCCAAGACCCATGCTTGGACTTTTCATACAAACCCATGTTGGAATTTCCAATTGCCAAGACCTATGCTTGGAATTTCTCTTGCCAAGATCCATGCTTGGACTTTCCATGCTAAGTACCCAAGACTTGGACTTTCCATGAGAAGTGTCCCACTTGGACTTCTCAATTATATAGTCAATCTCATGTCAACCATATAGTCAATCCATTGTCAAACAACGGTCAACTCATTGTCAAACATCAATGTCAAACATCAAAACACTAATATCAAACCACTACTCGAGTCAAAATCGAGTCTGGTCAATCGTGACCAGGGCCGATTGCACCAACATGATAGAATTGGTAACCCCTCATTTCCTTGGGGTATCCAATAAATAGACACTTATCAGACTTAACATCCAGCTTGTCTGATGTAGTCCTCTTCACGTAAGTAGGACATTCCCATGTCTTCAAATAAGACAACTGGGGTTTCTTACAAGTCCATATGCGATATGGAGTAGCAGAGACTGCCTTGGTCAGGACTCTATTCATCAAGTGAATAGTTATCTCTAGTGCATAGCCCAAAAGGATTTGGGAAGGCTTGCATGATTCATCATCGATCTCACCATGTTCAACAAGGTTCAATTTTGTTGGGGATCGTTGGAACGCTAGACGGGGGTGAATAGCGTCGTGCTATGCGTCGATGGAATACGTTCGTGTTTGCTTGTCTACAATCTTGTTAGTACGCAATAGAATATACAATAATAAAATACAACAAGAACAAACACGCAAACATGAGTATTTAACGTGGTTCGGAACCTCAAGGTTCCTACTCCACAGTTGAGCTCAACGAGCTCTAGTGATGCACACACAACCACTAATAAACACTCCTTCTCGGAACAATCCGGAGGCAGAGAAACCTCGTACAATAGTTTACAACAATAAACTAAATACAATAAGCAAATAATATGAAATACAATGCAATACAAGTAAAGAAAACACTTTACAAATGCCTTTATATTGTTTGCTTGTTGATCGCTTGAACCATGGTTGAAGACCCTGATTTGCAGCAGCAAATCGCCTCAAGAACGTCCAAGAAATCGCTAGCTTTTTCCTCCTTCACGAGCTCCATTTAAAGCTTCAACCTATACTAGAAAATGATGATCAGTCGACTGCTCGGGACTATCAGTCGACTGATATCACTGTTGTTGTGAGACAACGGCTAGATCCACGTTGGAAAAATCCAACGGATCCATCATCAGTCGACTGATCAAGCCATCACTCGACTGCTGACCACAGCGATCGAGTGAGACTCCATTCTGTTCTCCAAAACTCGAGCACCAGTCAACTGATCACAAGATCAATCGACTGCTAAGCTCTGGCAGTCGACTATTGGGATACATCCCGCAGTCAAACCCTAGTTGACTCTCACCAGTCGACTGTCATATGGCACCAGTCGACTAGCACACCTCAAACATGAGGTTTTAGCCAAGTACGGTTCCCCCATACTTGCTAGACCACCCTTAGCCTAGACCTAAGCCTTCTAGCCACCTCCATTAGCCTCATGCCTCTCGGATCCCTCCAAGTCATCCATGACTTGTTCATCCATCGCGCTAGCCTTCAGGTGCTTCCATCGGCTATGTCATGCTAACGGTGTCTACACCGCCAAGGCACATTGGACTTACACCGCCAAGACTCCGCTTGGACTTTACGCCGTCAACCATTGGACTTATGCTGCCAAGACCCTCGCTTGGACTTTACGCCGCCAATATCAAACCCCTTGGACTTTTCAAATGCCAAGACTCAAGCTTGGACTTTCCCTTGCCAACCCATGTTGGACTTTTCCTTACCAAGACCCATGCTTGGACTTTACATGCCAAGTACTCGAGACTTAGACTTTCCGAATGTCAAGTGTCCCACTTGGACTTTCCATGCCAAGTACCCAAGACTTGGAGTTTCTCATGACAATCACATTGTCATATATTTTTGTCGAATATCAAAACATCTCTCGAGTCAAGCTCGAGTCCTGGTCAATCGTGACCTGGGCCGATTGCACCAACAATCTCCCCCTTTTTGATGTTTGACAAAAACCAAACAAACCATTGAGTTAGACCATCTAACTCAAACCAATCATCCTCATCAATTTTCCCAATTGATGTCATTCTCTCAATAAATTCTTCCAAATATTCTCCCCCTTTTTGACTAACATCAAAAAGATTCTCTCCAAGGAGGTCAATGTCTCATGTCCCAATGAGATCTTACAATCTCCCCCTTGGTCCAAAAATACCTAGGATGTCTACCATCTTCCTAGTGATAAGTCTCATATCACTCAAGAGAGGCAATCCTATACACTCTCCCTATTTCCAAATTGGGTATCTCAAAATCCCATTTTTTCTTCCCATGAGGAAAAATATCATCCATCATCCCATGATGGATACCTCCCCCTAAAGGCTTGCTCCCCCTTGACCATTGCACCAACAATGTCCTTGGGAAGTCCCTAAGCCAATAGGAACTCTAAACCATAAAAAATAAGGTTCAAAGTTCAAACATGAACTCTCCACACCTTAAATTTGATACATAATCCTAACACCTCTCCTAATCCATATCCAATGGATTTTCACCCTTTATAATGCTTCCCAAAGCATATCCTAGGGTTATGAGTGATTAGGGACCGTTACCATAGCTGAACACGGGCTAAACAACCTTGTTTTCCGAATCGATTGCAATCGACTCTCTCGGTACCAATGATCACACCCTCATCAATCATCGCCACCATGGCGATCGATAACCAAATATCAGAATTTCAGTTATCAGAAATGAATTTTGGAAATTCATAAATAAATATACGTATATCGAAAAATCATGAAAATTCATATGTATACTACTTATGACACATACAATGGTGAAAAATATTTGAAAATTATTTTACCTATAAAATAGGGAAATTGACACAAAGTTCAAAACCATTGAAATTTTCAATGTTTGTGCCCTACTTTGTATCAACTTCATCAATAGTGATTGCTATCAAAAGATAGACTTCACCAAGGTTTTTCAAAAGGATTTTAAAATGTTTTCAAAATCTTATTTTAGATCATATTCCTTGGGCTCAATGTAGATGACTTGTACACAAACTTTCCCAATGATCCACAAATGAAATTAGATGAGTTTTAGTTCATCTAGATGTAAAAACTATGCACCTTGAACTTAACTCATATCCTAGCATCTCACATGTATCTAGGGTGTATAAATACACATACATGTCAATGTAATGTGAGATGTGAGTTTTGTTCTCCCAAATCTAGGGTTTCATGTATTTTTCTAAGGCAACCCTACTTGATTCCCTTATAAATGGGACTCCAAGTCATGCCAAAGTCCTTAAATCAATTTTCATTAACTTAAATGCAGAAGTATGATCATGGCATAAATGATAGCATAATAAAGCATGGCCAATGATCATGATGTCATGGCATATGATATAATCTAAAAACACATGACATTTAACCTAAATCCTACACATAATCATGACATTTTAAATGATTAAAAATAGATATGATGTCATGGCATGTTATATGGCAAGCAAGGCATGGCAAATAAAAAGTATAGGTATAATAATACCTAAATTTTAATATTAATTGTCATTTGATATTATTAAGTGTATTTTGCCATAATATCACTAAACTCCCAAGTGTGCCAAAAATCCAAAATGGCACACTATAACCTCTAATCCTAAATTGTGTCAATTCAATTGATTTTTCATAATCCCAAACATACATTGACACATCCTGAAATCTTTTAGGATCACAATATCAATTCTATTTCCAAGGTATACATAACCTTGAAAATATCCTAAAGTGCCACCTTTACAATGGTTGAGTTGACTACCCATCCAATCAAGGTTGGCACACCCTAAACCCATCTAGCGTGAATCAATCACGCTCTTAGAAACTCAAAACCTATTTGAGCTCCTAGGGTTAACTAGGTATTCCTTAGGGATGACCTCCCTAGATACCCTCCTAATGACCCTTCTAGGCTTGTTAGCCTTAGTCATTGTGGTCTTACCTAGGTTGACTCTAGGGGTAACTCCCCTTGCAACCTTCTTAGTGGCTACCCTAGGTCTCTTTGAAACCCTAGCCACTAGGCACACACCATGGTCAACTCTAGGGATGACTTCCCTTGTGACCTTGGCTTTCCTAGACCTAATTTGTGTTCCATAATCAAATGGAACACTATGATAAGCCACCTTAGGCTTAGGTTTGTGACCCAAACCCTTCTTGCCCTTGGTTGACTTTTGTCTCTTAGGCCCTAGGTGTTGACTTTGAGTTCTAGACCTAGAAGTTTGACCATTTGACCCTTTAAATTGATTTTGCATATTTGCAAGGGTCTTTTCCAATTTCTCAAGCCTTGACCTCAAGGCTTGATTTTCTAATTCTAATTACCCAATTTTAGAATTTTGATTTGGTCTTTGGGCAACGTTCTTCCTAGGAATATGCCTAGTCCGTGCTCTTGCACCTTTCTAATTGTCTCCCTATGTAGAATTAGTCTTGAGTTATTTGACCTAGGTTTGTCCTTAGATAAATTGTTTTTAGGAACATTAGTCCCAAATTTCTCCTTATTATTTAAGTGGACATTTTTAGCTCCTAAACAAAAATATTTATTATTCCTAGCATGCTCTTTATGATAAATAGCAAGATTGCTAACATTAGTTCTAGCATGCTTTTGCCTATAATTGAAAGAAAGAGCATTATTTAAATGATATATCTTAGGGTTTGCCTTAGAGGCTCCCCTTACTTTTGATGCTCCCCTTTGCTCCTTCTTTTCCCCCTTCGGGCATTGACTCCGGTAATGACCCGGTAGTCAGCATTTGAAGCAAATTACTTGCTCCTTGCTCTTTTGACTTTGTGCACCGGTATCTTTGACCTTTGGTTGACTTTTTGGTGCCGGAGGAGCTTTTCTTACTCTCTTTGGGCATTTGCTCTTGTAATGCCCGGCTTCCCTACACTTAAAGCATATAATATGATTTTTATTTAAAATTACATTGCTTGAGTTACCTAGGGTGGTGGTGAGGTTCTCTTGAGCTTGCTCTTCCTCTCTACCAGATATAGATGGTTCTTCTTGTTGCTCTGATGTTGAGGATGCTCTAATCTCCTCCCCCTCAATCCTAGAGGTGGAGGTCTCCTCCGATTCTACTTCCTCTTCCTTCTTGGATGTTGATGGTCTCTCAACCTCCAAGTCCTCACTTCCTTGTGAGGATGATGCACTTGCCTCTTCGGTCCCTTCCTCTTGGACCAACGATGGACTTTCATGGAGCTTGGCCAAATCGCTCCATAGCTCTTTGGCATCCATGCACTCACCTAGGCTACACAAGAAGTCATTAGGAATTAAATCAAAAATAAATTTGATTACCTTATTTTTTTTCTCAAATCTTTGGAGTTGATCTTCACTCCATTTCTTCTTCTTGAGGAAGCCATCCTTTGGTCCTTTTGGATATTCGAATCCTTCCATCAAAACAGACCACTCCTCAAGGTCTCTCATCATCAAAAAGTTTTCAATTCTCGCCTTCCAAGAATTGAAGCCTTCTTGTCCATAGAAGGCATAGGGAATTAGGGTGTTGATATCCCATCCCAATTGTTCTTCCAACTCCATCTTCACCCTCTAGCGTGCTCCCTCAGTTGTTAAACTTTGAAGAGAGGCCTCGCTCTGATACCACTTGTTGGGGATCGTTGGAACGCTAGAGGGGGTGAATAGCATCGTGTTATGCGTCGATGGAATATGTTCGCGTTTGCTTGTCTACAATCTTGTTAGTACACAGCGGAATATACAATAATAAAATACAACAAGAACAAACACACAAACACAAGTATTTAATGTGGTTTAGAACCTCAAGGTTCCTACTCTACGGTTGAGCTCAACGAGCTCTAGTGATGCACACGCAACCACTAATAAACACTCCTTCTCGGAACAATCCGGAGGCAGAAAAACCTCGTACAATAGTTTACAACAATAAACTAAATACAACAAGCAAATAATATGAAATACAATGCAATACAAGTAAAGAAAACACTTTACAAATGCCTTTAGATTGTTTGCTTGTTGATCACTTGAACCGTGGTTGAAGACCCTGATTTGCAGTAGCAAATCGCCTCAAGAACGTCCAAGAAATCGCTAGCTTTTTCCTCCTTCACAAGCTCCATTTAAAGCTTCAACCTGTGCTGAAAAATGCCGATCAATCGACTGCTCGGGACCATCAGTCGACTGATGCCACTGTTGTTGTGAGACAACAGCTAGATCCACGCTGAAAAAATCCAACGGATCCATCATCAGTCGACTGATTATGACCATCAGTCAACTGATCAAGCCATCACTCGACTGCTGACTGTAGCGATCGAGTGAGACTCCATTTTTTGTTCCAAAACTTGAGCACCAGTCGACTGATCACAAAATCAATCAACTGCCAAGCTCTGACAGTCAACTGCTGGGACACATCCCACAGTCAAACCCTAGTTGACTCTCACCAGTCGACTGTCATATGGCACCAGCCGACTAGCATACCTCAAACATGAGGTTTTAGCCCAAGTATGGTTCTCCCATACTTGCTAGACCACCCTTAGCCTAGACCTAAGCCTTCTAGCCACCTCCATCAACCTCACACCTCTCGAATCCCTCCAAGTCATCCATGACTTGTTCATCCATCACGCTAGCCTTCAGGTGCTTCCATCGGCTATGTCATGCTAACGGTGTCTACACCGCCAAGGCACATTGGACTTACGCCGCCAAGACTCCACTTGGACTTTACGCTGCCAACCATTGGACTTATGCTGCCAAGACTCCTGCTTGGACTTTACGCCGCCAATATCAAACCCCTTGGACTTCTCAAATGCCAAGAATCAAGCTTGGACTTTCCCTTGCCAACCCATGTTGGACTTTTCCTTGCCAAGAATCATGCTTGGACTTTACATGCCAAGTACTCAAGACTTGGACTTTCCAAATGCCAAGTGTCCCACTTGGACTTTCCATGCCAAGTACACAAGACTTGGAGTTTCTCATGACAATCACATTGTCATATGTTTTTGTCGATCATCAAAATATCTCTCGAGTCAAGCTCGAGTCCTGGTCAATCGTGACCTGGGCCGATTGCACCAACAAATTTCGCCTTTCAAATGCACCATTATGTTAAGATGTATAATGCAGAGTCCGTTGAGACAATATACTATTGTCTCTTAGATAATTCTGAAACTTGTTGGATCGAAGCGGATCGCTAGAGGGGGGTGAATAGCGATAAAAACTTTTCTTTTAAAAATGTTCGATGGACAATTAAATGCAACGGAAATGTAAATAAAACCTAAATGAGACAAATAATTTTTTACTTGGTTCATAGCCTTTGGCTACTACTCCAAGGCCCTAACGGTCCTAGACCGTGTACGGAGGGCAATTCACTAAAATACTCCTCCTCGTTGGAGGTAGGAGTTTTACGATTACAAAAGCCTTCGAAGCAAAAAGATAGAGAGACAAACACTCTCTTCTATTAAAGTAAAATGCAATGAAAAACCTCGATTGAAAGGAATTGCAATATTGAAAGCAATAACAAATTAAGATTATACCAACAACTAAACAAAAGAAACTTTAAGCTAGGGTTGTTGGCAGCACTTCGTTGTTGTAGAGTCGTCGGAGAGTTGCGGCGTAACGGAGGCTTTTTAGCACTTAGAATTGTTGATGAAACCCTAGGTTTGGCCCTCCTTTTATAGCCTTTGAGCCCCTTTTCGAGAGGAACCCTAGCCAATCAAATTTGAGCACAACTCCCCTTGAAACTTGGTGATAAACCTTGACTCCTTGAGAGGTCGATCCGCTGATCGATGGCCATCACCACCGATTATCGGGCGATCGACGAGTGCTAGCCGTAGTCACCCGACTGATGGACGGCAGTCGAGTCCTTTAGGTTGGCAGTCGACTGATGCTGGCTGCAAGGCAATGTTAGCTTAAAGAAAACATTATTTTGACGGTCGTCGACCGTCCGATCTCGACCTAGACCACCTATGGGATGTCTTGGGTCGGATCTACGCTTAAGTCTTTCCCCGTAACGAGGGTACGACCTTACTTACACTCGTACACACGAGCTTACCTCGATACTTACGTGTTGCTTTTGCTTCCGGCCTTCCACTCAATTCCTTCGGCTCCCTCCGAAGTCACTTGAGTGTCGCCCGACCACGGTGGCTTCCTTCGGGTGTCGCTAGCCTTCAGCTCCAGCTATAGCAATTTTCTGCACACTCGATTCAGCTCGTGAGATAACAACATGAGCTTAACTTTGTATCGTTTGCTATAATCAAAACTCAGGTTCGACTTAGGTGTCTACTGCACCAACAATCTCCCCCTTTTTGATTTATGGCAAACCCACATACAAAGTTAAGTGCATTAAGAAAAGATATGCATGAATGAGCAGGAGTGTTAAGAGCATGAATGAACAGGAGTATAAAAACTCTTTTTCAAGTGCTCCCCCTTGAGGAATCCTCCCCCTTGACCGAGGGTGAGTACTTGAGAAAGAGTTTTAACTCTCCCCCTTGACGTTTGCTACCAAAAAAAAGAATTAAGTAACCAAAATTACTTAATATCGGCCATAGTATTTAAAATTAGTTTTAAGTTAAGAAATCAAAAAATTGATTTCTTAACCTTGGCCTTTACTTCCATTTTGTTATCAAGTTAACTTAAAGTTTAAGTAAATTACTTTCTGTTAACAAGTTAACTAAAGTTTGTAAGTCTTGGCAAGAAAAAATATTGATCCCTTAACTTTGGCCTTTTTCTCCCCCTTTTGCCATACATCGAAAAGAGTGAGAGTGTGTGAAAAAAGTTTTATTTTTAAAGTCCAAGCATGTTCCATATTATTTTGAAAATAATATACTGAAAATAAGTTCATCTATAAAATGTTCTACTCATATTTGGCTTGATTGATATGAAAGATCAACCAGTCCTAGTCAGAGTCGGTTAGTATGTATGATTATACTTCGTGGTTCATAGCGATGCACTAGCTCTACATCTGGAACCAGGAGTAGGGTCCTAACATCTCACGCCCATCTACGTGGCTAAGTACACAAACACATTAGTCCTATGTGTTGTGAGATGTACTGGCTCCTTAAATCTATAGGTGCATGATATCTAAGGTATGTCCTATGCTAGTTCCATGAAAATTAAGAAATAGTAGTAAGAAAATATAATTTGCAAGTTCCTATTCTACTATGCACATGCCCAATTTTCATCTCAAGAGACTAAATTCGGCTTCGGGTAGTGGTTTAGTGAACAGGTCTGCTAGGTTAGACTTCGAGTCAACATATTCGAGGTGTATGGAGTCGTTGGCTACATGTTCTCGAATGAAATGGTGTTTTACCTCTATATGCTTTGTCCTTGAATGGCATATAGGGTTCTTAGTTAGATTTATCGAACTTATGTTGTCTACAAAAATTTTAGTTTTGGTTAAGTCCAACCTAAAGTCTCGGAGAGTGTGCTTCATCCAAAGAAGCTGAGTTACACACTCACCCATCGCAACGTATTCGGCTTCGGTGGTAGATAAGGCAACACAATGTTGCTTCCTACTGCACCAACTTACTAGACTCGAGCCAAGTAGTTGACAACAACCACTCGTGCTCTTTCTATCGAGTTTACTACCGGCATAATCCGAATCGGAGTAGCCGATTAGTTCTAACTCCGTAGATCTAGGGTACCAAATACCAACGTTAAGTGTACCCTTAAGATATCTAAGGATACGCTTAACTAGGGTTAGGTGAGACTCCTTAGCACAGGTTTGAAACCTGGCGCACATACTTACTGCGAATAGGATGTCGGGTCGGCTCGCAGTTAAGTATTGGAGACTTCCTATCGCGCTCCTATAGTACTTTAAGTCAATGGACTTACTTTCTAGGTCTTCTCCTATGTTAACATTAACCGCCATTGGGGTGTTTATTATCTTAGCGTCTTGCATTCCAAATCTTTTAATTAACTCCTTAGTGTATTTTTGTTGATATAGGTATATACCATCCTTAGTTTGTTTAATTTGTAGACCTAAAAAGAAACTTAACTCGCCTACCAAGTTCATTTCGAACTCACTTTCCATGAGTGAAATGAACTCGTTTAGTAAGGCTGAGTTAGAGGTCCCAAAAATTATATCGTCTACGTAAATTTGAGCTATGAATATTTCTTTACCTAAGGTTTTTACGAAGAGAGTTGGGTCAACTAAGCCTTGGTTAAATCCTTTTGACTTAAGATGGATTGAAAGTCTCTCGTACCAAGCTCGAGGAGCTTGTTTAAGTCCATAGAGAGCTCTCTTAAGTTTTAGAACATGGTCGGGTTTATCTAGATTTTCGAATCCGAGGGTTGGCTAACATAAACTTCTTCTTTAATGTATCCATTTAGGAATGCTGACTTAACATCCATTTGAAACAGCTTAAATCCTCGATGTGCGGCATAAGCTAGCAACATTCGAATGGATTCGAGTCTTGCTACTGGGGCATAGGTTTCGGCGTAATCTAAGCCTTCGACTTGACTAAACCCTTTGGCGACTAACCTAGCCTTGTTTCTAACTACTTCACCTTTATCATCAAGCTTATTTCGAAACACCCACCTTGTTCCAATTATCGTTTTGTCTTTAGGTGGTGGTACTAATTCCCACACTTCATTCCTAGTAAATTGAGCTAGCTCTTCTTGCATTGCAATAATCCAATCGGGATCAAGAAGAGCTTGTTCAATTGATTTGGGTTCTATCTTTGAAATTAAGGAAATTTTACTAAGGTTCCTATAGGATGCTCTAGTTCGAACTCCTAGATTAGGATCTCCTATCACTTGATCGATAGGGTGGTTAGTTTGAATCCTAGATTGGGTTGGGTTTGTGTCACCTAATGCTTGATCAATGGGGTGACTTGGTTGAACACTAGTTTGACTCGGATCACTTGTCACTTGGTCGACAAGAGGAGTTGGTTGATGTGGATTAGACTCGATCTCAGGGTCGGAGACGAGTTTGGTATCAGTGGGCTCAACACTTGGGGTCATTAAGGGTTTTGTAAGTTTGGGTACTTCATCAAATACTACATTGATAGTCTCCTCGACTCTAAGGGTGTCATGGTTATATACTCTATAAGCTCGACTTGTAGTCGAGTATCCTAGAAAGATTCCGGTCGTGGTTTTGGATGTAAATTTCCCTAGGTAATCCTTAGTGTTTAGGATATGTATCTTACACCCAAATACCCTAAAGTACTTGATGTTAGGTATTTTATCGTGATAGATCTCGTATGAGGTCTTAAGGTGCCTTTTTACCATAAGGATCCTATTTTGAACATAGCATGTCGTACTCACGGCTTCTGCCCAAAACCTATCAGGTAGGTCGTATTCGTTCAACATGGTCCTAGCGGCTTCTTGTAGAGTTCGGTTTTTCCGCTCCACTAGGCCATTTTGCTGAGGGGTCCTAGGGCAAGAGAAATCATGGTGGTATCCATTTAGGTTACAGAAGTCGGTGAACCTTTGATTTTCGAATTCACCACCACGATCGCTTCTAAGTCTTTTAACCTTAAGGTCTTTTTGATTCTCGATTAATTTGAATAGATTGATTAATTGATCTAGGGTATCATTTTTATGTTTGATGAACCTAACCCAGGTAAACCTGGAGTAGTCGTCAATTATGACTAAGCAATATTGACTTCTATTGAGTGACTTGGCTCCATGTGAATCGAATAGATCCATATGTAGGAGCTCAAGTACACTTGAGGATCGTTCTTGGTTAGTTAACTTGTGTTGTGTCCTATGTTGTTTTTCTTGTTGACAAGCATTACAGATTTTATTAACCAAGTTGTTGAGGTTGGGTAAGCCTCTGACTAAGCCACTCTGACTCATCTTGTGGATGAGTCTTGGGTGCGAGTGACCGAGTCGTCGGTGCCACAACCATGATTCCTCTTCCTATGTCATAAGACATTTGGCTGAGGAATTGATTAAGTTAATTGTATAAATGTTATTTGTCCTAGTTCCTTTGAGTATTGTTTTAGCTGTTTTATTTGTTTTAATTACACATTCATTTTCTAAAAATACGACCTTATAGTTATTGTCACATAATTGGCTTACGCTAAGCAGGTTATATTCAAAATTCTCTACAAGTAATACATTTTTAATAACAAAATTCGAGTTAAGCTCGATATCACCTGATCCGATGATTTTAAGCTTGCCGTTATTCCCAAAGGCTACCGATCCTTGTCGTTTGAATCGAAGCTTCATGAATTTGAGTTGATCCCCGGTCATGTGTCGGGAGCAACCGCTATCCAACATCCATTGATCCTACACACAAGGTGGTTGGATTGGATGTTAGATAATTTTTTTTTTTTTAAAGGAATTGGTTGTAAGTTGTTAAACCTAGGTCATCTCACCTGTGTCTATATGATCAACTATGTTATACTTATGTGATTTTTGTGAGATGACTTCCAATTAAGTTGATTAAGTGGATTTAGGTTCAAGTAATTTTATGTTAGATTTGGATTTGACCCTAGGCTTGTCAAGTTTACCTTTTCAAGATCATAGCTTCCAGGTCATGGCGAGGCACAGGGGCCTTCTTTTATCGGATCATCGACCACTTCCTTAGACAAAGCCATGTTCAAGAAAATGATGACTTGACTCACCTAAGATTATTTCCTAGTCTAACTGGTTATTTTTGAAAAGAGGCTCCCCGAGGCTCAATCTTTTCGAAGAATTTTAGTTGGTTATGTTTTTTTGAAAAGAGGCTCCCCGAGGCTCAATCTTTTCGAAGAATTTTAGTTGGTTATGTTCATGTTCTAAGTGAGTTCACAAGTTTTAAAGCACAAACTTTCTAAGTTAAAGCATGCAATTTCTAAGTTAAAGCACAAACTTTCTAAGTTAAAACATGCAATTTCTAAGTTAAAGCACAAACATGTTTTGTACTGGCTCCCCCTAGACGGTTGAATCGGTTCGGTTTATCCACATAGTGGATTTGGTCCTTGGGAATCCAGTACGGGTTGGATCCTAGAGTTAAAATCAAAAGGTTCTTAGGGACCCATGCTTGGACATGTTTCCTATGTCGACTTACAATCGACATATATGACCTATTAGTCGTGTTTGAGTTAAATCCTAGTCCAGCCTTGTTGTACACGGTCCTTTGAGATCCAAGTAGGAGGTCAAGTCCTTTGGATCCCGTCGTGAACCTTTCCAATGTGCTCCTAAGATCTTCGACTTGACTTTTCAAGAGTGAGTTCTCAACTTCGAGTTTTTCAACCCGAGTTGAGTCCTTCTCTTGAACTCGACTAGTCGAAGAGGTTAGGGAGACCTTGTGTTTAAGGAGTTTGACCTCCTCAACCAGGGTCTTGACCTTGGACTCGGATTTAACTAATTTCCTAGACAAAAACCTAACCGTATTTTGTAAAGTATTAAATAAAGTTCGACTTACTTTAAGGGTATCTTTTGAACCGGATGCGTATCCGTGGCTTGACTTGAAGATCGCTTCGTAGTCCGAGTCATCCTCAGGTTCTGACTCAAGTTCAAGTTCGGTCTCCGTGTCTGACTCAATCGATTTCGCCATGAAGACGTGGTCTTCATCTTCTTCGGATGACGCTTCTTCCCATGTCGCGTTGAGGGCCTTCTTGTGCTTAGGTGCTCGATGGTTGAGCTTGGGGCACTCGGACTTGATATGTCCAAACCTGTTACACTCATAACACCTAATATTAGAACTTTTAGGCTTACCTTGGTTGGGTCGAGTCGTGGTTCGCTTTCGTCCCTTGGCTATCCTTCGAGCTAGGTTCATTAGTTCGGCAGTCAATTCCGGGTCAACTTCTTCTTCGGACTCGTCTTCCTCCTCGGTTGGTGGTGGCTTGCTTGCGATTTTCTTCTTTGAACCTGCAAACAAGGCTATACCCCTCTCGGGTTCCGAGTTAGACTGCTCATGTAATTCGAAATCGGAAAAGAGTTCATCTAACCTAATTTTAGAAAGATCCTTGGAGACCTTGTAGGCATCGACCATGGATGCCCACAAGGTAGTCCTCGGAAACGAGTTTAGAACATACCTTACATGGTCGCGGTTTTCGACCTTTTGCCCGATTGCGTGTAGGTTGTTGACTATGTCTTGGACACGGGCATGGAGTTGCGTCGCAGACTCGTGTTCCTGCATTTTTAGTGTGTACAATTTATTGAACAACAAATCGCGTTTGCAAACCTTAGCTTGATCCGATCCTTCGTGTAACTCGATTAGTTTTGTCCAAAGATCCTTTGCGCTTATGAAGGGGCCAACGCGATTTAGCTCCTCCTTGGATAGGCCACATTGGAGGATTTGTGTTGCCTTGGCGTCAGCTTCAACTTGTCGTTTTGTCGCAATGGTCCATTGATCGTAATCCAAGGAGTCACCCACTTCATTAGTCGGAAGTGTGAAACCCGTTTGGATTATGATCCACATCTCGATTTGGGTTTTGAGAAAGCATTCCATCCGACCCTTCCAATAACGAAAGTCATCTCCATTGTAAAACGGAGGTCGGACGGTGCTAAAACCCTCGAGATGGGCCATTAGAACAAAAGACACAAGGAGACGAAGACGAAGAAACTAGCAACGACAAAAACACAAAGAAGAGTACCAAGACTCGCGTCTTGGATTAGTAGTGCGGGAGAAAACTTAACAAAGCGAAATAAATAGAAATAAACAGAATTAAAAGAACAATAAATCTGTAAAAATGGCTAGATTGGTGGTTTCACCAAATCTTAGCAACCCCCGGCTCTGATACCAATTGTTGGATCGAAGCGGATCGCTAGAGGGGGGTGAATAGCGATAAAAACTTTTCTTTTAAAAATGTTCGATGGACAATTAAACGCAGAGGAAATGTAAATAAAACCTAAATGAGACAAATAATTTTTTACTTGGTTCGTAGCCTTCGGATACTACTCCAAGGCCCTAACGGTCCTAGACCGTGTACGGAGGTCAATTCACTAAAACACTCCTCCTCGTTGGAGGTAGGAGTTTTACGATTACAAAAGCCTTCAAAGCAAAAAGATAGAGAGACAAACCCTCTCTTCTATTAAAGTAAAATGCAACGAAAAACCTCGATTGAAAGGAATTGTAATATTGAAAGCAATAACAAATTAAGATTATACCAACAACTAAACAAAAGAAACTTTAAGCTAGGGTTGTTGGCAGCACTTCGTTGTTGTAGAGTCGTCGGAGAGTTGCGGCGTAACGGAGGCTTTTTAGCACTTAGAATTGTTGATGAAACCCTAGGTTTGGCCCTCCTTTTATAGCCTTTGAGCCCCTTTTCGAGAGGAACCCTAGCCAATCAAATTTGAGCACAACTCCCCTTGAAACTTGGTGATAAACCTTGACTCCTCGAGGTTGATCCTTTGACCCGGCCGATCTGATGGCCATCACGATCATTCGCGGATCATCGAGTGCTAGCCGTAGTCACCCGACTGATGGACGGCAGTCGAGTCCTTTAGGTTGGCAGTCGACTGATGCTGGCTGCAAGGCAATGTTAGCTTAAAGAAAACATTATTTCGACGGTCGTCGACCGTCCGATCTCGACCTAGACCACCTATGAGATGTCTTGGGTCGGATCTACGCTTAAGTCTTTCCCCGTAACGAGGGTACGACCTTACTTACACTCGTACACACGAGCTTACCTCGATACTTACGTGTTGCTTTTGCTTCCGGCCTTCCACTCAATTCCTTCGGCTCCCTCCGAAGTCACTTGAGTGTCGCCCGACCATGGCGGCTTCCTCCGGGTGTCGCTAGCCTTCAGCTCCAGCTATAGCAATTTTCAGCACACTCGATTCAGCTCGTGAGATAACAAAATGAGCTTAACTTTGTATCGTTTGCTATAATCAAAACTCAGGTTTGACTTAGGTGCCTACTGCACCAACAAAACTCTTAGCTTAAGTATTTACCACCTCATCGGATCGAAGTATATTAAAACTTTTACCAAGTTGTTTCTCTACTTCATTTCTAAATTCTTTGAACTTTTCAAAGGCCTCAGATTTATATCTCATAAGATATACATACCCAAATCGTGAGTGATCATCGATAAAAGTAATGAAGTAGTTGTAACCTCCTTGAGCATGAATTGACATTGGTCCACATACATCAGTATGTATGAGACCAAGTAACTCTTCCACTAGCTTACCCTTTCCAGAAAAGGGAAACTTTGTCATCTTGCCTTGTAAGCATGATTCACATGTATCAAATGAATTCAATTCAAATGATTCTAGAATTCCACTCTTGTGTAACTCTGACATGCGCTTCTTGCTTATATGGCCAAGGCGAAAATGCCATGTGTAGGAGGTTAACTGATCATCCTTTCGAGCATGCTTGTTGCTCGCTTCGATATTGAATGCATCACTGGATGTATCTAACATATAGATGTCATTGCATAAAGTTTCGGTGCCATAAAGAACGTCATTCAAGGTTATATAACAATAATTGTTACTAAACATCAAATGGAAACCCTTTCTATTTAAATAAGAAATAGAAACAATATTCTTTATTAATGCAGGAACAAAATAACAATTGTTCAGTTCTAAGACAAGTCCACTAGGAAGCTTCAGTGAATATGTTCCGACGGTGATAGCTGTAACCTTTGCTCCATTGTCGACTCGCAGATTCGCTTCTCCCTTGACAAGTCTTCTGCTATCCTGAGCCCCTGTATGTCATTACATATATATGAGTCACACCTAGTATTCAATATCCAAGCATCAAAGAAAATAACATAACAGTCAATAATGAATACACTTGAAGAGGATGGGGCATCAGATGGCGACTTCTTCTTCATGGACTCAAGATAGATCTTGTAGGTCCTTCGCCATTGGCCCATCTTGCCACAGTGATGGCATGTACCCTTTGGATCTCACTCTCCATACTTTGCCTTCTTCTTCTTCCCCTTTGCCTATTGCTTTGACTTCCTCTTAAAACCTTTCTTCGAGGAGTCAACAACATCACCGTCTTCTATTCTTTAGTCATAGAAGGTTCTACAGTCTTGAGCATACTGATCAGCTCGGGAATGGTGGATTCAAGATTGTTCATCCAATAGTTCATCACAAATTGTGAGTAACTCTTGGACAAACTATGCACAATTAAGTCAATACTTAATTCATGATCCATCGCAAACCCTGGTGATCCTAGCCGCTCGATGTACTCGTTCATCTTCAATACAAATTATACTGTAGATGAACCCTCCTCCATCTTCAAGATAAAGAGAAGCTTCGAGACCTCGAACCTTTCAGATCTTGACTGCTCATCGAAGAGTTCAAGAAGATGGTAAATGATCGTGTTGTTGGTTTTCCTCGGCACCGACGTGGGTGTGTGTTCGAACACATTTAGTAAACATGCACACAGCGGAAGCAAAAACAAGCAATAAACTAATTTATTACAACACACACACCACACATATGCAAGGATACAACAAGTGTAGACATAATCGCCATTTCAAATTTTGCAATAAAAGGAAACTTATACTAGGTATATTTGACGAATTATGTGAAGCGAAAATGACATCAACCGAAGTGACCCTCACTAGTATCACCTCTAACCGTATCCACACCGAGTATCGTCGGGATAACTTCACCAAGCTATGAGCCTGATCTTCATGAGAATTACTAGCCTCGCATCGAAGATGTTGTGATCTGAGAGACGATCACAATTCGAATCCAAAATCGAGTTTCATAAACTCGCTTCTCGAAAGCGGTTTTCGTCAACCAATTGACGATACCTTATCCCTCCACCTATGAGGATTGTCGAAGATCCAATCTCTGGAAAATAGGTCGTTGTCGGAGCGCAAAACGTCGATCAAACGACCTCTCCACAAAGAGGACAACAAGCTATCCAAAACTGGACATCTTATTTTGGTGGAGGAGATGGCCGGCCAAATAAGTTGGTCGGCTGCTCCTTGGTCACCGGCGACCAAGGGAGGTTGGCCGGTGGCTAAGGATGGCCCGAGGACTGCTGGCGACTGGTGGTTGGCCCGTGGCAAGGAGGAGGTGGCAGCACAACAAGCTTGGGCAGCACCAAAAGGTTGGGTGGCAAGGAGAAAGGAGAAGAGGTTGGGCGGCTAGGATTTCCAACTCTTGAAAAAAGTTTTTTTCGAAAAACCCTTAACCCTCTATCTTATAGAGAGCGTGTTTCTTGACCATCAAGAAACCTTCTCCTAGTGGTTATTGGTTCATAACCAAAAATCTATTAACCCTCTCCAATAACTTAAGTTAAAATAAACCAAACCACATTGGTCTATTTTAAGTTAAAATGAACCGAACCAATTTTGGTTCATTCGTTTAAAACAAACCAAACCACTTTGGTTTATTTTCCACCATTGGATTAGAACCAAACTGATTTGGTTCATCCATCATATCTTCATAAGACTCGGCCCATCCATGCTTCTGATGTGACTGAAACAATTTCATACTCGCTCTTTGTTGGTCCAACCAAACCAAGTTTCTCTCGATCTGAGAATACTATTCTCAAGCTCGTTTTAAATCCTTCGGATAACACTCATAGTGTGTGTGACCAAATAGGTTCTCAATTTATGTTGGTGGTCTATAATTAACCATTAATTATAGAATGATCATGAGCGTCACCTAGTTGTACATCATGATCCCCAATTAATCAAAAAATCAATGGTTAACCTCAGAATAACTTCTGAAATATTTCAACAGCTACAGTGAAACATGCCCCATTCCCTTCACTCATCTTATACCCACTTGGTTCAGGATATGGTCTATTGTGTCAGTCCCCACTAGGCTGACTACGTCACACCTAGCCCAAGTATTACTTCCTCATCCTACGAATTCTAGTTACTGCACATGTATCCAAGAGTACCATACTCTAAACATGTAATGTTTTGGCCAAAGACTTTAGTAACAATCCGACGAGAGGCCATAGGTTATACATCTCCTCGCAAGGAGCAGTGAATCCTCTGTAAGCTTTTCAAACACCTTCGGTCACTTCGACTTATACCCAATCATCCCGGGTTCATATCTCCTAGGAGATGCTTGCTTAAGATGTCAAAGCATAAGTCTTCATAACCAAGATGACTTGAATACCACAAGTCGAAAGAACATCACACTTAAGCTGTAGTAAGAACTTCATTGACATATCTATATATGTAGAGAACCATATGAAGTCTTACAGCTAGTCACTCTAATAAACTAGTTACTATAACTAGCATCCACGGTTAACTTCGGATATCCCAATGTCTCCAGCCAATGAGAAATCACTGCTTGGATAAACCAAAGAGTACAACACGTGTTAGTCTCAACAGTATTGATGGTGTTCGAATACATCAATTCATCGACTAGGGATAATTCCAATACATCACAATTACACATGTAGAGATACTCACTAGTTGTGATCCAATCACAACTTCTCTCATGCTGTGAATCGTATTGTGGATATTCAGTAAATGAGTTTAAGATCTAATCAAATACATGATAGCATGTACACTCAAACAGGGAATCTTCATTTATCAAATAAATGGTACAACCATAAGGCGATTGTCTTAGGACATCTCTCAAATATAACTAACAAACTCTCACTTAGCCTAATGTCAATCGCCACGGTATTCAATACCATAAGATCTAACATGACCCTCAAACTTACTTTGAGGAAAGGCCTCAGTTAAAGGATCCGCTAAGTTTCTTTCAGTGGGAATCTTCTTGATTTGTATTTCCTTCCTATTGATGATCCCTCTGATTAGATGATAGCGTCGAAGCACATGTTTGGATGGTTGATGAGACCATACAAAGTTCAGAGATGAACTTCTTGATCTAAACCGCTTCCTTTGCTACTTCCGAAGCTGCAATGTATTTGCCTCGGTGGAAAAATCCACCATAGTATCTAGCTTGGAACTTTTCCAACTTATTGCGCCTCCATTCAAGGTGAATATGTACCCAGACTAAGACCTGGAATCATCCTTGTTTATCTGTGTCACGCCCCGAGGGAGTCTCCGCCAGACGAAAATCCGACAGCATCTCCCCTGTACGGGTGACAATACCGATTTTTATACAAGGCCTACACAGCCACTATACATCGGTCAACACGACCGGAACATGCCACAACACAATATACATAATATGCGGCCTCAGGCCATCAACCAAAATAAGTAAAAGATCTAAAACATCAAGACCTACCCCTTCTGCCATCTGAGCAGGAACATACAACCAAAACGAACCGAATATAAGTCCACGAGGACATAACAAATATAACCAAAACATCCACCGGTATACAATCCAAACATAAATCCTAAACATATCCTCTAATAAAATCCCAATCCATAAAACTAATAACCAAAATCATAAGACCAATAAAACCTATCCACTTCGATGAGGGGGATTGGCAACTGGACTCTCCTGACAGCATCATCCTGAAATAAATATAAAACTACGGGATAAGTTCAAAGAACTTAGCGGATATTAGTCGATATGAATAGCAAGATATAGCTAACAATACTAATCATGTCAGTACAGTCTCATATATATGGTAAGAAAGAAATAAATGCAAAAGGACTGTACTCACCTAAATCTCCTACCCTGATATAGGAGAATGTGCCCTACTATAAGAGATAAAGTCATCATCATATATGAATATGAATTTTGTATGCATGGCAATCATATGCAACATCCAAGGCATCAATACAATAATGCAGCAAATACAATACAAATGCAATCCGTGCAAAAATGCATGTCGTGCTTATGACATGGTCACCCCTGACGCCAGTCAGCCGCCTCACACGCGATGGTGAAGCCGAGTGGGTAGGGCTATGACAACTATGCACTCTGCCATCATTGCTCCTGAGTAACCGAGTAGACAGGATGCTGTCGGAGTATACCTATCCTCTTGCCCCAAACATAGTGGAGGAGCTAAGCTCTCATCTCCCGGTGTCGTAGACCAGAGGAGGGATCCCTGCCCGCTACCACACTGCCTCATCGCTACCCATGAGCGGACCAGCGGAGCCTGACAGAGCAACTGTACACACCCTCCTGATGTACCACTAACCCATGAGTGGCAGTGTGTGCAGGTCATGTAACTAGCTGCGGGCTCAACAATAATGGAACCCCGTCCAGCCAGCATGCAATCATGCAAAAATGGTGCATGATACTAAAGCATGTAAATCCTACTCAAAACACCTATCCGAATAATATGTACAATCAATATGTACATATCCCTAATCCAAATAATTATGATCCAAGTCAAACAGGGAAGACAAAAATCATATTCTATCCAATGCATGTATCAATAGGCACAAAAACATACTAGGCATATAAGCATGAAAATTATTGAAAGCTATCCTAACTAGCATATCAACTTGACTATATCTAAAAGATAAGTCAAAATACCCGCCTGAATATATATCCGCAAAAAGAACCAAATCGTCACGACTGGGGACCTGCCTCGTGACCGAAACCTGCATATAGCATAACTATAGTCAAGCACAAAAAAAATGTAATTTACCGATAAATCGAATACTAAATCGATTTCCTTCATAACCCAATTAACCCAAATCAATTTCCAATTCTCCTTAATTTTCCAACCGTCTTATTAATCCTTTTCCTACCATAAATATCCATACAATTAATTTAGCCCACTAAATCAATTGATAAAAATTTTGATTAATTAATGATAAGCTAATTAATCAATTAAACCTGGTTTAACCTGCATTTTAACAACCTAAGCCAAATAACTTAAATTTAATGGCTTTTAATTTATCCAATTATTGTACCAATCCATTTACCCAAATAGTTCCTAATCACCTAACCTAATTCATCACCTACAAAAATTCTCAAGATCAAACAACATCACCCAACCATCCCATATCCTCCGAATACCATACCGATCAACCGAATAACACCAAAATCAGCCCAAATCGACCAATCAAGCTCACCCGCCCTAGGAAGTCCACCAACAGCCGATACCCCCAACTCAATTTCTTAAATTCACAGTCGACACATCCACCCACAGCCACCATCTACCCAAACCCAATTAACCAACATACCAACAGTAGATAACCCACAATATACCTGCGGTTGCAACCTCCTAGCCGCTTGGTTCACCGGAGAAATGAACCTGCCTCTGCCCTAATTCCCTGGCTACGAATCTGGCGAATCACGAAGGGGAACAACGCGGTCCGGCAAGGGAGTCGGAGCACACCGTGGGACGCGCGAATAGGAAAGAAATCGCGGCCCCTCGTCATTCTTTGCCGTCGAAGATGCGGCCACGGAGGGAGATTGCAGCGTCGGACGGCGAAGGATAGCACGCTCCGGGGCAGCGGCGGCGGTTATCGGGCGCGGCGACGTCGGGCTGCCACGAGGAAGAGAGAAGAGGGTGCGTGTAGGAGAGCACCGCGCGGCGTCGGGCTCGAGGAAGAAGGGAGTCGCCGGCGAAGCAGAGGGCGCCGGCGGAAGTGGCTCGCGTCGGGCGACGGTGGGCTGCCGACCGCAATGAGGAAAGGGGTGTCGGCGGAAGAAACTGCCGAAGGAACGAAGTCGCGGCGGGGAAAAAGAAAAAGGGAAATGGAAATTAGGTTTTCCGTGTATTTATCCCCTTTAAATAGACCCCTCTAAAGCCTATTTATTTTATCCCCGTAAAAGTCTCGTACGGAGTCCGTTTAAATCCAGAAAAATTCCTAAAAATCTCGAAAAAAATTCCAGAATTATTTCCTTAATTCTTTGGCCATTAAATTTACCTGTTAAATTTTTTAGTATTTAACATTCTCCCCCACTAATTAAAATTTGGTACCTAAATTTCCTACTCAAATGCACAACGAGTAAGAAACACCACAAGTATTGAAAATATACCTCACGTACCTTAAGTAAACAAGTGGGGGTATTGAGCTCTGATCTTTTCCTCGAGCTCCCAAGTAGCCTCCTCGTCAGTGTGGTGACTCCACCTGACCTTGACAAGTCGCAAAAACTTGTTTCGCAACTGTCGTTCCTTGTGATCCAGAATCCGTACCAGAACCTCTGCATAAGTAGCATCAAGTTGAATGGAACCTGACATATCTGATAGAATATGTAGAATCTGACACATACTTCCTCAGCATGAACACATGAAACACATTCTGGATACCAGCCAAAAATGGTGGTAGCCCTAGATGGTAAGCGACTGCTTCGATCCTCTCCAAAATCTCGAAAGACCCAATCTACCTGGGAGCTAACTTACCATGGAGGTCAAATCTCTTCACTCCTTTCGTGGGTGAGACTTGCAGGAATACTTGGTCACCAATAGAGAACTCCCGAGGTCTCCGTCTCTGATCTGCATAACTCTTCTGACGATCTTGCACCTCTGTCATCCTACGTCTGATAGTATGGACCAACCCTGTCTCATACTGAGCTCATGGGTCCTAGCAACTAGTCCTCCCAGTTGCCCCTGAAATCCATTACACAGAACCTTAGCAAGTCCTCGAGTGTCTAAATGGTCCGCTCAGACTATCCATCTGTCTGCGGATGGAATGCAATACTAAAACGAAGCTGCGTGCCTAAGGCCTGCTGCAGATTCTGCCAGAACCGGGACGTGAATCGGGGATCTCTATTTGATATAATGCTCAAAGGAACACCATGCAATCTGATGATCTCTCGACAATATAGCTCTGCCAAACGATCCAGAGAGTCGATCTTCCGAATCGCTAAGTGCGCGGATTTGGTTAGTTGGTCAACAACTACCCAAATCGCGTCATGACCTTGACGTGTCCTAGGCAAACCCACCACAACATCTATAATAATATGCTTCCACTTCCATTCCGGAATCAGAATTTCCTGAAGCATCTGTTCCTTGAACTAATACAACTTCGGAAACCATTATCCTCCTCGATGTCAGAGACAGTAGTCCATCTACCGTCCAACATCCACTCCACCACACACTCTGTAAGTGCATGGGAGGCTATCGCGACCAAACTTCCTTGTTACAACCGTTTGTGTTCCAGCTACTCTATAGTAGCTGTCCAGTAGCTAGCCAAAACCCCATGAGCATTATGGCTCCTTGATAACTGTCATTTTGTTATATTATTTTGGTCCTTAATATCACTGTTTTTATCCTCTCTAATGATTTATTATTGATTATTTGCATGTTTTATCAGTTTGGATTCATTTTGGACCTTTTTGTAAATTCTCCTATATTTTGACTTATTTGTGAATTTTATCTTTATTTGTAGGAGATCGAGATGAGTCACTGGACTAGACTCAAGTTAGATCAAATATGGCTTCATCTGGGGTCATAATGGACATTTCAAAATGATTTAATCTGAGCCCTTCATCCAGATCAGAAGGCAAATTAAATCAAGGGTTCAGATCTGAGCATTATAGACCGTCCGAGGAAAGTGATTGATTCTGAGCCATCCATCTGGATCTGGAGTGATCCGGCCCGTACATTAAGATCTACACGTCTTGGCCGTTCATCCGGACCGTTGGATCGTGATTATACCTTCAGATGGATCAGATCCATCCATTGTAAATCAGACTAATTTCAGCCGTTGGATGGAGCAGCCTAATTAAGCAATTAATATATCATCAAGCCCTAGCTTCAAATGGACGGCTGAGATCGTGGGAGAAGTGATCGGACGGTTCACAAATTTCATTTAATAAAGCCTTACCTCATCGAACAGAAGGCAGAATCGGCAGAAGGAGCTCGACAGAACTCGTTGCACGGCGGCGGTCTTCTTCCTCGCTAGCGGCAGCCGGCGGCTTCTTCCGTAGCCGTGCGACCAACGGCGGGATTGCACAGGCAGCGGCGGCGATGCGCAGAAGGTAGATCCTTCCATTTCGCGACGGCGGACTCGGCCGAGGCATTTTCCCCATTTCCACGCGCGGCGGCTTCTTCCCCACGTCCGTGGCGGATCGACATCCCATTCGGCGACCTCCCTTCCGAGATCCGGTGGTAATCCCATCTCGACCCGGCGAATCTGAATCTGTTGGTTTGATCCGGCGCGGCGGCGGATTCCGGTGATTCCCTTTTCCGTGAATCCACTCCATTCTGCGATGGAATAGGCCGTTCCATTTTGCGAGTCATCCACTAGTATGCGGTTAGATAGTTCCATCACCATCGCGGTGAAGATTCCCTTCATGTCCGGTGAATCGGTTGCCGAGGCGATGATCGCGTTGATCGTATGTCAGTCCTTCTCTGCTTGGTTGGCGGCTCGCATTCACCGTCGGAGAGGGTTGTTCGGGTTATTGTCGCCATCGTGGGGTTACCGATTACTTATATTTGATTCAGTCCATTTAATTGGATATTTGTTTTGCTATGTTTTTTTGTTTGTTTACTTGCAATGTTAATTCTATAGGTTTGATTATTGCTTAGTTGTTAATTTTGTTCGTCGTGCATTTGTAGGTTAGTTTAATTTCTTATTGCTGATACACTAACCCTAGCTATTAAAATTGTCCAATCCATGCATCGTATAGTGACAGTACGGTGCCTGGTTGGAGTGTTTTCATTATTAGGTTAGATTTCCTTTACATTCGATCAGTTGTCGTATAGTGACAGTGCAGTGTCTGGTTGAATTGCTTTCGTTTATTGCATTTTATTTATTGTAATTTTTAGTGACTGTTTGACTACTGTGTCGTATAGTGACAGTGCGGTACATGGTTAAATTGTTCACTTTTGTTTCGTGATCATTGTACCGTATAGTGACAGTGCGGTGCGTGATTACTTACTTTTGCGCATTAGTTAGATTTACTTCCTATAGATTTAATTTCCATGTTGGTTTGTTTACCAGAATTGTTTGACCATTGCATCGTATAGTGACAGTGCGGTGCAAGGTTGAATCGTTCTTGCATTAGGTTAGCTTTGAATAATTGTTTTGAAAATTGTAAAAACCCCCAGTGTTTACTTCTGTTTAAAAACAAACGTCCAGCCATTAGGTTCGTTGGGAGATGACCCGAGTCAGTCCTATACTGCATTAGTGTAGTTAGGGGGTTCGGTAAATAATTTGGGAACGGTATCACGACAATTCATTCATCACCGCTCTATCAAAATTTTGGCGCCGTTGTCGGGGAACTCTAATGGGTTCGTTTGTCTTTAAACTGTAGTTTGTTTGTTTATTTTCTTTTTCTTTTGTTATTATTGTCTTTCTTATCATTTATATTCGTTTCTCATTGTATTTGTTTGTGTTGATAACTAGGTCTTCAGGTGATAATCTACTTGAGTTTTTGCAGCAGTTTTTCTCTTCCCTCAGAGGCCCAGCCTAGGAAGGGGGTTGTTGAAGAAAAGGCTAGAAGCGATTCCCAAGTATCGAGGTTTTGTTTCACGAGAAGTTGTACTCTTTCTATGGAGGTAGGAGAATCAGTAGTTGGTTCAAGTATTTTGACGCCTATGAGGTACCTGATGGAGGATCATTCTATTCTTAGCGTGGTTATAGCTGATGAGTTGGATTGCATGAATTTTATTTCTTAGTCTATTTTTCATTTAGATATCTCTGCACCTTCTATATTTTGTTATGATTTTATTGATTCTGTTGATTCTGATGTTGATAATGATTTGTTGTTAGGACCTATCTGTGGGCCCTCTTTTATGTACAGGATATGGATTGTGTAGGGACTAGCGCTCTTGAGCGATGCCGGATCACTTCCATCAAATGTTTGTGAGAAATGTCAATTCATGGTCGAGCATGGGATAATCTTAGGTTATATTATCATCTCTGTGTATGGTATTGAAGTAGATTCTGCTAAAATTCATGCTATATATTCTTTATCTCACCCCACTTCTGTGCGGGAAGTTTGTGCTTTTCTAGGTCATGCAGGTTTCTACAGACATTTTATCAGAGACTTCAGTCAGATTGCCCTACCCTTGACCAAATTGTTGCAGAAGGAGGTGGTATTTGGTTTGACAGATTGCGATAGAGATCAGGCCCACCCCATAGCAGATTCTTTTCCAGATGAGCAACTTTTTCACCTGTAGGGTAAGACACCATGGTATGCAGATCTTGCTATTTATTTAGTTGTTGTGTTGTACCTTCACATTTTACTCATGCACAAGTCCAGAAATTGAAAAGTGATGCTAAGTATTATGTATGGGATGATCTTTATCATTGAAAATTTTGTAGTGATCAGATTATTAGATGATGTGCACTTGATTATGAGTTTCATTCCATACATACTTATTTTTTTTGTTATTCTCTGGCTTGTGGGGGGTACTTTGGACCTCAAAGAACTGCTAGAAAAGTTTTAGAGTCTGATTTGTATTGGCCCACCTTATTTCATGATGTCTCTGAATTCTACAAGTCTTGTGAGCGATGTCAACGAACAGGGAACATAGGATGTAGAAATGAAATGCCTCAACAACTTTTGTTATTCTGTGAGATTTTCGATATTTGGGGTATTGATTTTGGGTCCAGTTCCTGTATCTTTTGGATTCTCATATATTCTTTTGGCATATGATTATGTTCCTAAATGGGTGGAGGTCATCCCCACCATGACTGATGATTCTCTAGTTGTGGATTTTGTTAGGTCTCACATATTTTGCAGATTTTGAGTTCCCAGGGCGATCATTAGCGATCAAGGGTCTCACTTTTGCAACAGACTCATGAAGTGTCGAACAGAGGGATCAAGTCTATACTAGAGATTACGGTGGGGCCAGACATGATGATGCTTCTTCTCCGACTTGAAAGGGGAGTGTGTTCATTTATTTACTGCATTTATTTTCTTTCTTTCATGTTCGGAATAAATTGTATGGGTTGTGTGTTTGTTTGCCTGTTTACCTAGGTTTGTTTATGCATTGTTGAGTCAAATAATATTCTCTATGCATGCCTTAGTATCATTTCAGATGTGGTAAAAATTAGTTAAGTTTGATCATCAAATTATGGATTTTTGTGTATGATAAGAGACTTCACTTGCATGCAGTCACTTGTTATGATGGTGAACTTTTTATTGATAGTCTAAGCTTGATGTTTATTCACCTAGTGAGGTTGCAAGCCATTTTTATCATCTACCCACTTTTGTGTGATAACACATGTGATTCTTGTTACTCTAGAACTTGCTTTGAGTCTTTTCAAAACTGCAGGAATATTTACTTGCATGAATATGATGAAGGATTTCATTCTTGACTCTTTTTCTGACTTGGTTTGCTTGTCTAATCCACGTGATACTTACTTATTCCATGTCTTGTCATATCTCTTCATTTGCTATTCATTGTCTTTATATCTTTGTGGATTATCTTTTTCATATCTATTGCTTTCCATGTTGGAGGAATAGTTTGATGAGTTGTATTGTCCGAGACGGACAAAATTTTAAGTGTGGGGGAGGAGTTATATTATTTTTGTTGGAAATATGATATGGAAGATATAGTTTTCAGAGGTCATTGGTTCTGAGATATATTTGTCTATGATTAGTACTTGAGTTTCTGCACACACAAAAAAAAAAAAAAAAAAGCGCCATCAATGTTTCTTTTGTTGAAAAAAAAAAGAAAAAGGAAAAAAAATTGTGCAATTGTAATGCAGGCAAATGAGATTGTAATGTGTTGGATAAAGTCATTTGATCCTGAATCTAATTCTAAAGTTTTCAATCATCCTAGCCTCTTCCCATATTGCTGGTTACTGAGTATTTCACAGAGCAACTCATCAGATTTATTTCTCCAATTCTTCTCTTGTTCCCTATTCATTTGTACCTTTGTCTTATACTTCTCTTTGCATACTTTATCTGCACTCTACTTTTGATCTTATTCTGATTCATGTTAAATCCTTTTGATTCATGTATGAGATGTATTGATAGCAGTAGAGAAGTAGATGATAAGCAAGCATATGGTAGTATAAAATTGCATGTTGTTTTGAGGGCGCCCCACTCCTACGTTATTATGTGAGCATCAGTGCATATATCCATTTTGGGAGGTTTTGTATCAGGCTTAGTCTATTTGATTTGACTGTAAATCATCATACATGTTGATTGTTGTAGGAGTCGGATCTTTTGAATACCCTAGATCCTGATGAATTTGGTGATCCTAAGTAACTTATTTTTACATCTCTGAATTATTGATCTAGGTATTGCTAGGGAATGAGTTAGGGTGTTAGTGTTTCTTTATTTTCATTATTGCTCGGGGCCTTAAAAAATAAGTGTGGGAAGTGATAAGCATCATTTTGTTGTATTATTTTGGTCCTTAATATCACTGTTTTATCCTCTCTAATGATTTATTATTGATTATTTGCATGTTTTATGAGTTTGGATTCATTTTGGACCTTTTTGTAAATTCTCTAAAGTTTGGACTTATATGCAAATTTTGTCTTTTGTTTAGGAGATCGAGATGAGCCACTGGACTAGACTCAAGTTAGATCAAATATGGCTTCATCTGGGGTCATAATGGACATTTCAAAATGATTTAATCTGAGCCCTTCATCCAGATCAGAAGGCAAATTAAATCAAGGGTTCAGATCTGAGCATTATAGACCATCCGAGGAAAGTGATTGATTCTGAGCCATCCATCTGGATCTGGAGCGATCCGGCCCATACATTAAGATCTACATGTCTTGGCCGTTCATCCGGACCGTTGGATCGTGATTATACCTTCAGATGGATCAGATCCATCCATTGCAAATCAGACTAATTTCAGCCGTTGGATGGAGCAGCCTAATTAAGCAGTTAATATATCATCAAGCCCTAGCTTCAAATGGACAACTGAGATCGTGGGAGAAGTGATCGGATGGTTCACAAATTTCATTTAATAAAGCCTTACCTCATCGAACAGAAGGCAGAATCAGCAGAAGGAGCTCGACAGAACTCGTTGCAGGCCTCTTCTTCCTCGCTAGCCAATGGCGGTTCTTCCAGCCGTCGATGGCCGGCGAGATTGCACAGCGGCGCGACGCCGGAAGGTAGATCCTTCCATTTCGCGACGAGCAGCAGCAACTCGAGCCGAGGCATCTTTTCCCCATTTCCACGCGCGGCAGAGTCTTCTTCCCCACGTCCGGCGGCGACAATCTGGCATCCCATTCTGGCGACCTCCCTTCCGAGATCCGACGGTAATCCCATCCGACCCTCGACAGCATATACAGATGCGCTGGTTGCGGCAGCTGATCCGAAGCGGGGCGAGGCAGGATTCCGGCGAATCCACTCCATTCCAGCGGCTAGAATAGGCCGTTCCATTTCGCCGGAGTCATCCACTAGCTGTGCCGGTTAGACAGTTCCATCACCATCGCCGGTGAAGATTCCCTTCACTGTCCGGTGAATCCAGATTGCCGGAGCAGTGATCGTATTCAGTCGTATGTCCGTCCTTCTGCTGGCTGGTTGGCGGCTCGCATTCACCGTCGGAGAGGGTTGTTCGGGTTATTATTCGCCATCGTAAGTTCTGGATTACTTATATTTGATTCAGTCCATTTAATTGGATATTTGTTTTGCTATGTTTTTTTGTTTGTTTACTTGCAATGTTAATTCTATAGGTTTGATTATTGCTTAGTTGTTAATTTTGTTCGTCGTGCATTTGTAGGTTAGTTTAATTTCTTATTGCTGATACACTAACCCTAGCTATTAAAATTGTCCAATCCATGCATCGTATAGTGACAGTGCGGTGCCTGGTTGGAGTGTTTTCATTATTAGGTTAGATTTCCTTTACATTCGATCAGTTGTCGTATAGTGACAGTGCGGTGTCTGGTTGAATTGCTTTCGTTTATTGCATTTTATTTATTGTAATTTTTAGTGACTGTTTGACTACTGTGTCGTATAGTGACAGTGCGGTACATGGTTAAATTGTTCACTTTTGTTTCGTGATCATTGTACCGTATAGTGACAGTGCGGTGCGTGATTACTTACTTTTGCGCATTAGTTAGATTTACTTCCTGCAGATTTAATTTCCATGTTGGTTTGTTTACCAGAATTGTTTGACCATTGCATCGTATAGTGACAGTGCGGTGCAAGGTTGAATCGTTCTTGCATTAGGTTAGCTTTGAATAATTGTTTTGAAAATTGTAAAAAACCCCAGTGTTTACTTCTGTTTAAAAACAAACGTCCAGCCATTAGGTTCGTTGGGAGATGACCCGAGTCAATCCTATACTGCATTAGTGTAGTTAGGGGGTTCGGTAAATAATTTGGGAACGGTATCATGACAATTCATTCATCACCGCTCTATCACTCCTCACCTCTACCAAACAACATAATCACTGCTAAGTCCATGTCCTATATATGACAGCTTATCTCGCAGTGCTTTAACTGCCGTAAGGTTAGGACACGTCCTATTCAACAGCATTGGAATCACTCCGATCCCCGAAATGATGCATCCATATACACTATCCTTCCATCCACACCAGAATAATTAATCAACACTGGCGTAAAAGTCAACCATCGTCTGAGCCCTGAAACTAGTTTCACAAGCTGTAGACCAAGTAAATATCATCACCTTCCTAGTCCAACCAGTCAGCGATGTAGTACCGCTAGAGCATCCTATCCATATCTATGGTAATAATCATATCAATACCTGAAAAACCACCATCTACGATGGCCGAGTGCGCAACTCCAACTACCACCATCAACAGTGGCCAAGTTACGCAACTCCAACGACCACAACTGAGCCAATTGTGTCCAGAATACATGACTTCCCAAATCCCTGGATGACTAATTCGTCAATAAGTCTAATAAGATAATCATAAGCTCATACAATTCATATCAAGTATGAAATTGTCGTCGCTATACAACTGCATTCTCTTTACTCTAAGCTGATGATATAACATTCATCACAACGACAATGATAATTGTATGACACCATGTCACTACAATATCATCACACCAGTCACCAATCAATCCTAGAGTATATATAGGTATCCTATAGCTGATCTAAATAGATTCTCTATCCACAATGAAGGATATTCCTTTCCTTCTGCAACTACCGCATTCTATCATCGATAATCGATGCATAACCTCAAAGATTCATCTCTCTTTCAACAAAGAGTTCCTGATCTTCTCTAGGAAAATACTGGGACAGATAAATATCTCATCCAACACCTCCTATAATAAGGTAAAACGATCTTTCATTATCTTGACTAGTGTAGGTATACACACCTTATCCATAACCAAATCACTATTAGTAGGGACTGATACTCTCTGAGGGTTTACTCCTTGACCTTCAAATGGGTGACTAGCAGGCCAAATCCCTAACTTTCTAATTCGACATCAGTCGGCACCTCTAAAGAATCCGTACCTCTGAAATCATCATTAGATTCCTCAAGATCAATACGTCGTTGAACTCGTCCACGACCATGAGTAGGGGCAATTTCACTAAGTCAATACTTTTCCTAACCATTAAAGTACAGTAACCACTAAAGACAATACTTTTCCTATAGCTCAAAGATATCTTTCAGCTCGCCTGGTCCCAAAACCCGAGAACTCCCCAAAAATCCAAGGGAAATCAAATCCTCGAAACACAAAACCCACAAACCAAAACCGTAAACCAATAAAATTGTCACGTCCTGGGGGCATATCCGTCATCCAAATAACAGAGGAGCCCCTTAGTGACAATATTCCGAAATACATAGACCAAATCTGGTAAAACCCTCGAAATAATTATAGAAATACTAGTATTTTAATAACTGCATGCATGCACGACTAAACATATATCCATTAAAGTAAAATAGTTTTTATGACACCAAATCAAACTGCGACAAAATCCAAAGTGCATAATAAAATGCAACACTGATAATGTAAATAAAGTGGCATCTCGACGATGCAGTGGGACAAGCACGGCAAGGAACTCTCTGAGCGACTCGAAGGTAGGTCAACATGACACGTCCTCCATCAGTTAACCTAGAGGATAAGTAAGGAGGGGATAAGTACAACCACTCTGTGGATATATAGACAATAGTGCATAATCATAATGCACATAATGAAAGTCACAGGGAACAAGCTAGAGTAACCCAACCCTCAGAGTACCAATATCAGTCTGCAACCATCCTGATCAGCAGTATAACAAATATACCCGTAACATACACAACTACTGCAACATGCAGTGTACATCCGGATACCACGACAAAGTCTCGTGGCTCTCGCACAAAAAGGAAACTATCTATGAGCTACCGCAAACGTAACCCATGGGCTGACAATCAATAGCACGGTCTACGCGTAACTATATGCTACCACGAATAAGACTCGTGGATAGACAGGTTGTATATAAATATCTAATTATTGACTGCATGCTCTGGCGTACTACCACCAATAGGTCGCGTGAGCAGTCGATTATCCTAGGTTGTTAAGCCTAGGGTTATCCAATACATCCCGCATAAATCGACTTTCAACGTCGACAAAGATCATCGATCTACAATTAAACCCATTGAGGCGGTTAAGCGAGGGTTTCAACACCTCTAAAATGAAATGTTTACCAAAGTCAGTAAAGATCATCGACTAATAAATAAATTCCTCCAGATGGTTAGTCTAAGGTTCTAACCCTTCTAATATAAACGGTTATCAAGGTCGATAAAAGTCATATGTCCACTAATAAACTCGTTGAGACGAGTAATCATAGGGTTTCATCCCAACTAACAGGAAACGCCTTTCAAGGCCAATAAAGACCATAAATCTACTATCAAGCCTGTCAAGAGGGTTAAGTCTAAATTATACCATTCTACCAGTGCAATCATGCATGCTACAACATGCTACCACGAACAAATCTCGTGGGTACTTAAGATGTAAAGTAGTTATCTAGCTACAGGCGTCATACGAATCCGATTATCACCAACTTCGAACGAATAATGCAAAAATATAACCTTACAGTAGGTCATCTCAACCATGATTGGGAGATATAGTAAGGATTAATTGCATCCTAACCATACGAACTCTACTAGTCCGCTCACCATATCACTGAAACAGTAAATGGATAAACATATTTCATTTAGCCCATCTGGGTTATTACGCCTAGGGTTCCCACACTTAGGGTTCTACTAATGTTGTTTCATTCCTGAGATCCACTCCTACAGAATAACCTCATCTAAGTTATTCTATCTCTACTGGTCTTAATCATGGTATCTCCGCAATATCACATAGCCAAATAAAACACATAACACACTATCTAATAAACGACAGCATAGTCCTACTAATGGGAATCAATGGCTGAAATTAATTAGGGTATAACTAAAGGGTCATGCCAGAACAAAGTCAAGGCAATAAATCAATAAAGCATCATATGCTTATATATACTCTAAACTACATAAGCTGTATCATGTCATCATGCACTATGATCTAGAGAGTCAAAGAACCTCTATATATACCTTCTACGAATTTACCCATCTTATTCCTATTATTCAACTAGTCCAATCCTAATACTAGTCAAATCCTAAGAGGTAAACATCTACCAATAATATCTAATCATTTATCTCACAATGATAACTAGCTACTTATAGCAGTAATAGCAATTTATAACCAAATGCTATCTATAAACCAGCAACCAAAACATCTAATTGTCCAACAGATATCAGGTTAAAACAATATTAGATAAAACATGATACCACCTAAGTAAATTGCATAATGAATATAACCAATACAAATATGTACTTAATCTAGAAAATTTTCTAGAATTTATTTACCTGTTAGCCGTCTGGAGATGTCCTGTCGCCACCAAATCCCCCATATTGACCTCGTCAATAATACCTCGAATTTCCGAAACATAAAAATCGTCGGAAATCCGTACAACTCCGAAAATACCCAGTTAACCTGCCAAACTTGGCGAACTCCATAAACCCAAAGACCCTAAGGAACTCGGAAACCTACGCTCTGATACCAAATAAATTGTCACGCCCCGAGGGAGTCTCCGCCAGACGAAAATCCGGCAGCATCTCCCCTGTACGGGTGATAATACCGATTTTTATACAAGGCCTACACGACCACTATACATCGGTCAACACGACTGGAACATACCACAACACAAAATACATAATATGCGGCATCAGGCCATCAACCAAAATAAGTAAAAGATCTAAAACATCAAGACCTACCCCTTCTGCCATCTGAGCAGGAACATACAACCAAAACGAACCGAATATAAGTCCATAAGGACATAACAAATATAACCAAAACATCCACCGGTATACAATCCAAACATAAATCCTAAACATATCCTTTAATAAAATCTCAATCCATAAAACTAATAACCAAAATCATAAGATCAATAAAACCTATCCACTTCGATGAGGGGGATTGGCAACTAGACTCTCCTGACAGCATCATCCTGAAATAAATATAAAACCACGGGATAAGTTCAAAGAACTTAGCGGATATTAGTCGATATGAATAGCAAGATATAGCTAACAATACTAATCATGTCAGTATAGTCTCATATATATGGTAAGCAAGAAATAAATACAAAAGGACTGTACTCACCTGAATCTCCTACCCTGATATAGGAGCATGTGCCCTACTATAAGAGATAAAGTCATCATCATATATGAATATGAATCCTGTATGCATGGCAATCATATGCAACATCTAAGGCATCAATACAATAATGCAGCAAACACAATACAAATGCAATCCGTGCAAAAATGCATGTCGTGCATATGACATGGTCACCCCTGACGCCAGTAAGCCGCCTCACACGTGATGGTGAAGCCGAGTGGGTAGGGCTATGACAACTGTGCACTCTGCCATCACTGCTCCTGAGTGACCGAGTGGACAGGATGCTATCGGAGTACACCTATCCTCCTGCCCCAAACATAGTGGGGGAGCTAAGCTCTCATCTCCCGGTGTCGTAGACCAGAGGAGGGATCCCTGCCCACTACCACGCTGCCTCATCGCTACCCATGAGCGGACCAGCGGAGCCTGACAGAGCAACTGCACACACCCTCCTGTTGTACCACTAACCCATGACTGGCAGTGTGTGCAGGCCATGTAACTAGCTGCGGGCTCAACAATAATGGAACCCCGTCCAGCCAGCATGCAATCATGTAAAAATGGTGCATGATACTAAAGCATGTAAATCCTACTCAAAACACCTATCCGAATAATATGTACAATCAATATGTACATATCCCTAATCTAAATAACTATGATCCAAGTCAAACAGGGAAGACAAAAATCATATCCTATCCAATGCATCTATCAATAAGCACAAAAACATACTAGGCATATAAGCATGAAAATTATTGAAAGCTATCCTAACTAGCATATCAACTTGACTATATCTAAAAGATAAGTCAAAATACC
The DNA here is from genome assembly GCA_025175895.1 of Wurfbainia villosa. NCBI lineage: Eukaryota > Viridiplantae > Streptophyta > Magnoliopsida > Zingiberales > Zingiberaceae > Wurfbainia > Wurfbainia villosa. The sequence goes on from CM046005.1 coordinate 9,159,644, forward strand.
CGCCTGAATATATATCCGCAAAAAGAACCAAATCGTCACGACTGGGGACCTGCCTCGTGACCGAAACCTGCATATAGCATAACTATAGTCAAGCACAAAAAAAATGTAATTTACCGATAAATCGAATACTAAATCGATTTCCTTCATAACCCAATTAACCCAAATCAATTTTCAATTCTCCTTAATTTTCCAACCATCTTATTAATCCTTTTCCTACCACAAATATCCATACAATTAATTTAGCCCACTAAATCAATTGATAAAAATTTTGATTAATTAATGATAAGCTAATTAATCAATTAAACCTGGTTTAACCTGCATTTTAACAACCTAAGCCAAATAACTAAAATTTAATGGCTTTTAATTTATCCAATTATTGTACCAATCCATTTACCCAAATAGTTCCTAATCACCTAACCTAATTCATCACCTACAAAAATCCTCAAGATCAAACAACATCACCCAACCATCCCATATCCTCCGAATACCATACCAATCAACCGAATAACACCAAAATCAGCCCAAATCGACCAATCAAGCTCACCCGCCCTAGGAAGTCCACCGACAGCCGATACCCCTAACTCAATTTCTTAAATTCACAGTCGACACATCCACCCATAGCCACCATCTACCCAAACCTAATTAAACAACATACCAACAGTAGATAACCCACAATATACCTGCGGTTGCAACCTCCTAGCTGCTTGGTTCACCAGAGAAATGAACCTGCCTCTGCCCTAATTCCCTGGCTACGGCGAATCTCCGGCCAGAATCACAGCAAAGGGGGAAAACAGCGATGGGTCCAGTGGCAGAGGAGTCGGCAAGCACGGTTGTGGACGGCGCGAATAGGGCAAAGAAATCGGCGGCCCCTCGTTCTGCGTCGAAGACGCGGCCATGAGGAGATCAGAGCGCCGAATCACGGCGATAGCATGCTCGGGCGGCGTGGTTGTCGCGGCGGCGCGCCACGAGGAAGAGAGAAGAGGGCGCGTGTAGGAGAGCACGGCGCGGCATCGGGCTCGAGGAAGAAGGGAGTCGCCGGCGAAGCAGAGGGCGCCGGCGGAAGTGGCTCGCGTCGGGCGGCGGTGGGCTGCCGACCGCAATGAGGAAAGGGGCGCCGGCAAAAGAAACTGCCGAAGGAACGAAGTCGCGGCGGGGAAAAAGAAAAAGGGAAATAGAAATTAGGTTTTCCGTGTATTTATCCCCTTTAAATAGACCCCTCTAAAGTCTATTTATTTTATCCCCGTAAAAGTCTCGTACGGAGTCCGTTTAAATCTAGAAAAATTCCGGAAAAATTCCTAAAATTCCCAAAAAATCTCGAAAAAATTTCCAGAATTATTTCCTTAATTCTTTGGCCATTAAATTTACCTATTAAATTTTCCAGTATTTAACAGTCTAGAAGTCGACATCCGTATACCTGGGTATTACCATATCACCTTCTCCATATATTAGAAACACATCCTTAGTTCTTCTCAAGTACTTAAGGATTGTCTTAACAATCGCCCAATGATCCATTCCTGGATCAGACTGGTATCTTCTCGTGACACTCAGAGCATACGATACATCGAGCCTCGTACATAACATAGCATACATGATAGATCTTATTGCAGATGCATAGGGGATCTTACTCATGCAAATCCTCTCATCTTTTGTGCGTGGATACATAGACTACTTAGAAGGTGTATCCCATGCCTGATGGGTAGGAAACCTTTCTTGGATTTCAACATGTTAAACCTCTTTAGCACTCAATCTATATATGTAGACTGCGAAAGACCAAGCAACCGCTTTGATCTATCTCTATAGATCTTAATCCTGAGGATGTAGGTCGCTTCTCCCAGATCTTTTATGGAGAATATTTTGGATAACCAAATTTTAACTGACTGTAAGACAGATATATCATTTCCTATAAGTAATATATCATCGACATACAACACTAGGAACACGACTGCATTCCTACTAACCTTATTGTACACACAAGGCTCGTCTGGATTTTGTGAGAAATCAAACCTTTTCATTGTCTCATCAAAATGGATATTCCAGCTTCTGGATGCTTGCTTCAGTTCATATATGGACCATCGAAGTTTGCATACTTTGGTTTTATCAACCGATGTGAAACCCTTGGGATGTATCATATACATGTCCTCGAGTAGGTTTCCATTAAGGAAAGTCATTTTCACATCCATCTGTCATATCTCATCATCATAATGAGCCACTATGGCCTCAAGCATCCGAATGGATTTAAGCATATCTACCAGTGAATAGGTCTCATCATAATGTACACCTTGCTTTTGACGATAGCCTTTCGCCACTAATCTAGCATTAAAGGTAATCACATTACCATCCATGTCGATTTTCTTCTTGAAAATTCACTTGCACCCTATAGGCTTAATGCCTTTAGGTGGGTCTATCAAGTTCCAAACTTGATTTTTATACATGGAATCCATTTCCGACTTCATGGCTGCAATCCATTTGTCCCTTTTTGAACTTTTCGAAACTTCTTTATAACTGTTAGGCTCCTCATCGTCAATGAGTAGCATGTCATTCGATTCGCTTACGAGAAATTAATATCTCTCAGGAATGTTATGTGTCCTACCAGATCTACGAATATGTGGTGTCACAATAGGTTCAGCCGATGTCTCATCACTATGAGTTATCGATTGAGGTGCTTGACCAGGTATCTCCTCAATGTCTACTGGAGTCTCTTGAACCTCCTCAAGTTCAATGACACTCCCACTGTTTTCTTGCAAGAGAAACTCTTTCTCTAAAAACACAGCAAACCTTTAAACAAACACCTTTTGTTCCACGGGATGATAGAATTGATAACCCCTCATTTCCTTAGGGTATCCAATAAATAGATATTTATCAGACTTAGCATCCAATTTGTCTGATACAATCCGCTTCACATAAGCAGGACAATCCCATATCTTCAAGTAAGATAAATGAGGTTTCTTATTATTTCATATCTCATATGGAGTAGTAGAGACTACTTTGGTCGGGACTCTATTTAGCAAGTAAACAGCTGTCTGAAGTGCATAGCCCCAAAAGGGCTTGGAAAGATTCGCATGATTCATCATCAACCTAACCATGTCCAACAAAGTTTGGTTTTGCCTCTCAGATACACCATTCAGCAGCGGTGTATACGACGGAGTCCATTGAGACAATATACCATTGTCCCTTAGATAATCCAGAAACTCTTGACTCAAGTATTCACCACCTCGATCAGATCGAAGTATTTTAATGCTTTTGCCAAGTTCTCCACTTCATTTTTGAATTCTTTGAACCTTTCAAAGGCTTCAGATTTGTGTTTTATTAAGAACACATACTCAAATCATGAGTGATCATCGATAAAGGTAACATGAGTTGACATAGGTTCGCATACATCAATATGTATTAGACCAAGCAACTCTCCCACCGGTTCACCCTTTCTAGTAAAAGGTAACTTAGTCATCTTGTCTTTTAATCATGATTCGCATATATCGAATGAATCAAATTCAAATGATTCCAGAATTCCACATCGGTGTAATTCGGATATGCGTTTCTTGCTTACATGGCCAAGATGACAATGTCACATATAGGAGTCTAATTGATTATCTTTCCGAGCACGCTTATTGCTCGCTTCGATATTGAAAATGTCACTGGATATGTCCAACGTATAAATATCATTGCATAAAGTTCCAATCCCATAAAGAACTCCATTCAAATTTATGTAACAACAATTATTACCAAATGTCAAATGGTACCTTAGAGGATGACGATGACAATGATGATGACGAGGATGATGAAATCGAAGAGACGTATGACTAGAATGAAATTCACAATGAGGACTTCAATTTATAATTATGGGTAACTTTTATTTAGTATCAATTATGTTTCTATTTACTGTCTAATTCTAAATTTCATATATTTGATATATTAATGAATTGTCTTTTTTTATAGGTTATCCAATTGCTTCAAATATGGTAATTTTTTTGTATTGTTCGTATTATAAATTCGATATACAATTGTAATTCTTTTTTTACTTTCATATTCTTCTAATAATTATGATTGTTAGTTTCGATGTGGCGGTCATAGTCGGAGTAGCGATGGAAGATCACAGTTTTCCTCTACTTCAGCCCCTGCACAGTCTGATGCTCTTGCAGGAAATGTGCCCTCAAGCTCTTCTCCAGTTGCAGGATCTTCTGGTTCTCAACAGATCCCTGCTAATGTATCTTCCATAGTACAACAATCACTGGTTGAGAGGGAAGATACGCGAGAGGTGATATCTCCGCGCGGAGATTCGTAAGTATTCAAGTTTTAAATAATCTATGTTTTTAATAAGATATATATTTTTATAAATATCTAACATGGTTTTTTTTATTTTATGATAGATTTACAAATTCTGTACATGTTATTCATGAGGTGAATAAAATAGTGAATAACCATTGGGGCGGAGCTTCTATGACTTATACGAGCACGCCGAAAGAAATAAAAAGTTTATGGTGGAATGAGTTTAAGGTAATTTATTTAAATCATTTTGTATATAAAATTGTAGTTAATATAATCAATTCATTTTTCTCTACTACAGTGGGTATTTACTTGGGAGGAGAGTGAAACACTAGAGATAAGGAGATTTTTCAAGAAAAAGTATGGCGACCGTATCAGAAATATACTTAGTCATGCAAAAATCAGAAGTAAAAAGTCATATTGCATAATCGAGGAGAATTGAAATAAGATTGTTGCATATTGGGAATCTGAGGATAGTAAACGAAGGAGTGAGCAAAATAAGAAAAATCAACATTGTAATTCCGGCGCTATGATTGCCACATATGCGGGAGGCTCAATAAATATCGATGAACATAGACATCGATTGGTGAGTTTTTTCAAATCCTAATTTTGTAATCTAATACTCACTAATTTATAAATTATAACGATATTTGTTTAGGCCCAAGAGACAAGGATTGAGCCATCATTTATAAACACTTTCACTCGTATATTCCAAAAGAAAGATAAGACGTAGAGTGGGGAAAGAGCTAGAACAATGAAGGTGTATAATTTTAAAAGGTTTACGGTCTTTTGTTATTATTTAACTTTTTTTTTCAAAACAGGAAAAATACAATGAACTTGCACAGATAAATTCAGGTGCAAGTGATGATGCAGTCGAATCTGAGCCTTCTGTTAGCAATATCAATTTATGGCTCGAAGCAACTGGAGGGGAAAAAAGTGGAAGAATAATTGGACTCGGTTCTTTGAGTCGAACCTATAAAGCCCCTGATGCTTCTTCTTCATCCTCACTGGCAGTAAGTGTTAGTGAAAGCCCTAGAGCCAATCATGTGATGATTATTGTATGGACTTTATTGTATCATATTCCTATTTATAAAGGCATGGTTATTATATTTACTTGTATTTGTGTCAAATAACTAAATATAATAATGTCCTTGAGTAGTAGGTTCTTATCTATATCAATCGATTGGTTGAATCGATAATGAGATGATATAGAGAACACTACTCTTAATCATTCCTAGTCAAGTATTAACATTCAGGGACAATGTTAATGCGTAGAGACTAGCATGTAGGTCAATATGATAACTTGATCTCACAAGTCATGGATATGAGATATCGAGTTGACACATGGGTATACATTAGAGAATGTATATTGAATGACCCGCCATGAGAAAGTATCGTGGATTGTTATATGAGTGTCATATACTTTCTCATGTGGCTATTAGTATGACTATTAGTCCTTAGACCTGAAGTCACCATGGTTCCCTACATAAAGCGTTGCATACTTTGGCTTCGTCAAATGTCACCCGTAAATGGGTGGACTATAAAGGCGATTACTGGGTATATAATAAATTATGCGGAGGGATGTGAGTGATGTAGATGAGATCTATCCCTCCTATATGATGGGAGAGACATCGATATTCTTGATAGAGTGAGACCACGAAGTGCATGGCCATACCCAAATGAATCAATATGAGATATTGAGCTCATTTGATTAGAGTGAGTCTACTTGGAGTTCAAGATTTAGATTGTACCGAGGATGACACGGTCTATGCCTCGATTGGTCAATCTAGATGTCAAGGATAGAGGGACATTGTCACATATTATGAGAGTCACAATTAGTAGTCACAAAGGTGATGTTGGAGCTCAACATTCTTGTAACTTGGGTAGCAATGATGTGTTACTAGATACCGCTCATTGCTTATGTTCCTAAATCGGTTTAGGGACATTGCCAACGTTACAAGAACCTATAGGGTAACACACATAAGAGCAATTAGATGGAGATTAGGTTCATATGATGAACCATGAGGATTAGGTTCATGGGATGGGATGGGATGAACCAAATGAACCTAATCCTCATGGTTCATGGGATGAACCAAATTGGATTAAGAGTCATCTAAATTAGACTAATTGAGTTAGACTTAAGTTGATTCAAGTGTTGAATGAGTCTAATTTAGATTTGATTCATCAAATCAATTTAAATTAATGAATAGAGATTCATTAAATTAAATTGACTTGAGTCAAGTGGTTAGATTTGATCAACCATGGGAGATTAGAGGTCAAGTTTGACTTGACTTGAGAGGGAAGATGAAAGGTCAAGTTTGACTTGACCAAATGTCATGTCATGATGATGACTTGGCATGGCCGGCCAATGATGATGCTCCACATCATCATTAACTTTGTCAATTGGTTCCACATCATGAGGGAGACCAAGAGGCATTGGAGTTACATGCATGCATGTAACCTCCCAAGCCATAATGTGGCCGGCCAACCCCATTAGATGTGGGAATTCATTTTGGTCGGTGACATAACTTCATCTTCAACCTTGGATCAACTTCCCTCAAGCTCTCTCCCTCTCCTAATCTCCTTTGCCGAACCATCCATAGAGTGCTAGCACACTCAAGGGTGTGTTTTCTCCACCTATTGCTTGTGTGGATACCAATAGAGGAGTGTGCACTTGACACTCTCGAGTTCCAGCGAACCTTTTGGATGAGCGGGATTTGCGAAGGGCGTCGCATCGAGGGTAACGTCCTTATCATGTAGATCTAAGGTAGATCTAGGGTTTTATATAAACACATACATGTTTTTGTTCTAATACATCTTCGCACGGATGCGTGGCCGGGGTTTCCGAGGTTTACGCAACGCAAAAAGCGGTTTTTGCGGCTCGGAAAAACCAAACAGTGGTATCAGAGCCACGTGCAAAGAAAGATGGGAATTGCTCGTGCTTCTCGGAGGCTCATTCTTCTATGTCCCCGGATTAAAATTTTCACTAATGAAAACTAATCCGGATGGGATGAGTTTCCTAAGCACAACCAATTCGTCGTCGTGCTAACGACTTGAGCGATCGCTTGAACAATCTAGTTGTTCAAGCAACATAACTCTTCTAGTCGGTTAGCCGCGGAAGAGACGACGGATGGATCGCCGGTTTTTGTGTTTATCTTCGGGGTCCATGGTTATACAAATACATACAAATGTAAACTAGTATAATCAACACATACTAACATAAAGAATATAAGCTAGCATATTAATAAGAACATGCAAAGATCAATAATAAAAGTTGTAAAACTTTTATACCTCTCGATCTTCTATCGTATGTCCTAACCTCCTTGTAGACTTCGTGTGGGCGAAGATCCTCCACAAGTTGAAGCTTCCTAGATCTCCTTCAATCCAAAGAAAGAAGAACTCTCCTTTCCTTCTTGCTTGAGCCAACCACCAATTCACAAAGAATTGATGCCGCCGACCCCAAGATTGGAGAGAACAAAATGAAAACAACCAAGGAACCGAACAAGGGACAAACCCTTGCTCCTAATGCCGTCGGCCAAGAGAAAAAGAAGAGGAGAAGAGGAATAGGTTGAGCGCCGACCAAGGTAGAGGGAAAAGATCTAGGAGCCGGCCACACCCTAGGAAGAAGAAGAAGAGATCCTCTCCTATAGTTGCCGCCCACTTTCCCCTCCAAAACCTAGCCGCCCAACCAAGGAAAGGAAAGCTCTAGGGTTTCTTGCCGCCCACTAATGGAACGCCAAACCCTAATTTCCAAAACCAACCTCTAACTCAAAATCTACTTGTCGCCCAACCAATAGAGCCTTATTTATAGAGTTAGGCTTAAGCTTTGGTTTAATCTCCACCGTTGGTTCTAGGGATTTAATCTCAACCGTCGGATCTAGAGATTTAATCTCAACCGTCGGATCTAGAGATTTAATCTCAACTGTCAGATCTAGAGATTTAATCTCAACCGTCGGTTCTAGGGATTTAATCTTAACCGTCGGTTCTAGAGATTTAATCTCAACCGTCGGATCTAGAGATTTAATCTCAACCGTCGGATCTTGAGATGTAATCTCAACCGTCGGATCTAGAGAATTAATCTCAACCGTCGGTTCTAGAGATTTGTTTTCCATCATTGGATCTAGACTTCATGAGGATTATATTAGGCTACGATAGGGACAATGAGGAGGAGTTGGATCTTGGCCACCCGATGGATCGGAACCACACAAACTTGATCCGTCAATGATGTTCCATTCCACTAGAGGATCATCATTGAATTACCTCACCAACCCCCATAAATTAATATGGGCTCCATATATTATTTGTACATCCATCTCCCCGTGTTTAAGATATCGAATGTCCGTTAATTAATTGATTTACTGACCATCAATCAATTAACATCTAACTCCTCGAGTAGTACCACTCAACCTTATCATCATGTTGACTAAGTCAACCTGCAGGGTTTACATGATGAACCTTATGAGCTCCTCAAGGGGACATCATCAACCTAATATATAGGACACGGTTTCCTCCTATAATCAACGGCACACCATGTAAATAATATCATTTCCCAACTTACCGGGCATATTGATTTAATCCATCTAAATCTCACTCTTTGGTAAATCAAAGAAATAAACACTAAGTACATGTGCCCGTTATTATATTGGGATTAAGAGCATGTACAACATAATATCCGAGGTCCGATTCAATTATATAGTCAGCAATAAATTGAATCACCTCTATGTCGGTCCTGCTCAATACACCTAAGTATACTAGTGTAACTCTATGTTCAAGATAAAACAATACCAAGCTACACTACAACCATGCCAATAGTTTGTCCAAAACCATCTTGGTTGTGAGCCTCTACTTATATTCTACAAGGGACTGATAACATGATCTTCTGTGCCATACCAAGCACCATGTTATCTACAATGTAAAATATTAGACAATATGCACACATATAATAAATATAAAGTGCAAACAATGATTATGTGATTCTTATTTCAAAAAATATTCATACAAAAAGAGCTAGGCTTTCAGTATACATTCCAATAATCTCCCACTTATACTAAAAGACTATGCTGTCATCACACTGCCATACATCTGATTCCCCTTCCCTCCACATGCCTATCAAAGCTCTCGTTAGAAGGGCCTTAGTGAAAGGGTCTACCAGGTCATCCTCTGATGCAATCTTGGCGACAACAACTTCTACCTCCTTTATGATTTCTCGTATCAGATGGTACTTGCGCTCTATGCATTTACTTACCTTATGGGCTCGTGGTTCCTTCGAGTTTGCAACTGCACCATTATTATCATAATAAATTGTGATATTTCTGGGCAAACCAGGAATCACATCCAAGTCCATCAGGAAGTTCTTGAGCCACCCAGCTACTTTGGCCGCCTAAGAGGCTGTCACATACTCAGCTTCCATGGTGGAGTCCGCCACGCATTTCTGCTGGACACTCCTCCATACAATGGCTCCACCTCCCAAAGTAAATACAAAACCTGAGGTAGACTTACTGTTATCCCTATCAGATTGGAAATCGGAATCTGTGTGACCCACAGGGAGTAATTGGTCTGCCCGGTAAACTAGCATATAATCCCTAGTCCTTCTCAGGCACTACAATATATGCTTTACCGTAGTCCAATGTCCCTGTCCTGGATTACTCTGATATCTGCTGACCATGCCCACGGCATAGCAGATATTGGGTCTCGTACATAGCATCATATACATGAGGCTTCCTACTGCCGAAGCATAAAGAACCGCCTTCATCTCCTCTATCTCCTCAGATGATCTAGGACACATCTCCTTAGATAAAGGAACTCCATGCCTGAAAGGTAGAAAACCTTTCTTGGAGTTTTGCATGCTAAAATGATCCATAATCGTGTCTATGTATGAAGCTTGGGATTAGCACACTAACCTTGATCCCAAGGATGTGTCCCACTTCTCCCAAGTCCTTCAAAACTGTTTGGACAACCATACCCTTACGTCCGATAACATTCCGATATTGTTGCCAACTATCAAAATGTTATCTACGTATAGTACAAGAAATACCACTACATTTCCGTCACATCTCTTGCATACACAAGACTCATCCGGACTTTGAATAAATCCATAAATCTGGATTTACCTCATCAAAGCGGATGTTCCAAGACCTCGAAGCTTGTTTCAATCCATAAATGGACCGATTAAGCTTACATACAAGATGCTCTTTGCCCTTAGCAATGAATTCCTCTGGTTGCTACATATGGATGTTTTCCTCAAAACTTCCATTAAGGAAAGCTGCCTTTACATCCTTCTGCCACACCTCATAATCCATATGAGCTGCTATGCATAAGAGCTCCCAGACCTGATTTGAATCCATAGATTCAATCTCAGTATTCATTGCACTTTGCCAAGATGCTGCATCTATATCTTGGATTGCCTCGTCATATGTCCAAGGATCAGGTTCATGTTCGCCAGGGACCAAATCGGAAGATTCTCCCAAGAACATGAATCTATCAGGCTGTCTCACAACCCTCCCACTACGATGAGGTATCACCTGTGTATCCTCTGTGACACGCGTGCTGCGATACGTGGTATATCCTCTTGTACCGGTGGTACTGAAGTCGGGACTTCCCCTGTCAACTCCTCAAGAACAATCCTACTCGTGGGCTTGTGGTTCATCACATAGTCCTCCTCTAGAAATTTGGCATACGTACTAACGACCACCCTCTGATCTTTAGGACTATAAAACAAACCACCCTTCGTTCCCCTAGGATAGCCAACAAACATGCGCACTTCTGTACGAGGTTCCAACTTACCAGCATCAGCCTTCAGCACATGTGCTGGACACACCCATATCCGAATATGTCTTAGACTAGGCTTTCGCCCAGTCCACAACTCTGTGGGAGTAGAATGCACTGATTTAGATGGAACCAAGTTCAGAATGTACACCGCCGTATCTAGAGCATATCCCCAGAATGAATCTGGCAAGTCAGAATAACTCATCATCAATCTAACCATCTCCATAAGAGTCCTATTCCTTCGCTCTGCTACACCATTCTGCTGGGGTGTGCCAAGTGTAGACAATTGGGATTGAATCCCAACCTCTGATAAGTAGTTCCTAAACTCTCCCAAGAGGTACTTACCACCACGATCAGATCATGGTGTCATCCATATCTTGAATAATCATCTATGAAAGAGATGAAATATTCGAGACTACCTCTTGCCTGGATAGTCATAGGACCACACAAATCAGAATGAACCATTCCTAACACATCTTTGGCTCTATACCCCTTGGCCTAAAAAGGCCTCTCGGTCATTTTACCTTCCAAGCAAGATTCGCAGGTTGGGAGATCCTCCACCACTAATGAACCCAAAGGTCCATCAGCTATCAACCTTTGAATTCTGCTTAGGTTAATGTGACCAAGCCTAAGAAGCCAAAGATATGTTTGGTTCATCTTCGAAGGTTCTTTTCTCTCATTGGAATTAGAAGATGAGTTATTAACTTCAATTTGCATCGTGGGAGGCTTTGTATACAAATTTCCTTTCAATGTACCTGAACAGATATTCTCTCTATTTCTTTTTATAACAACTCTGTCATTAAAATAAATAGAATATCTATCCATAAACAATTTAGAAACTGAAACTAAGTTCTTTCTAAATAAAGGTACATAAAGGGAATTTTCCAGAACTTAAATTTTATTTTTCTCAAGAGATAAATAAAACTTCTCCCACTGCAATAGCCGGCACCTACATGGTATTGCCCAAGTAAATGGTAATCTTCCCTTTAGCTAGTCATCGGGTTTCCTGGAACCCCTGCAAAGTGTTGCAGACATGATTAGTGGCTCCCGTATCTACTCACCAGGTGCCGGTAGATATCACCGCTAATCATGTTTCAATGACTAGTCCAAAAGATATACCTTTGTTCTGTTTTGGACTGGGACAGTCCTTCTTCCCATGTCCATCCTCCTTGCAAGTGAAGTACTTGCCTTTCGGCTTCTTCACTCCTCCCTGAGATCCTCCCACCACCTTTGCTTCACCTTGTTTCTTCTTCTTCTTGCCTTTCGGCTTAGAAGTAGAAACCTTTTTTAGCAACCATGGCTTGAGGACACTCTTTGAAGAGTGCATACTTGTACTCCTTAGCAGTTAAGATAATATCTAGATTCTTTTTCAATCAACATTATTTGGGTACAGTAAGTTTATTTCCTTTAGTATCATAGTAAGTGGACTGAAAGTCATTTTTGAAAATCCTAAGAATCACAATGGTCAAAATATTAAATTTCAAATATTATTGATTCCTCAAAACAATAAAATTCCGAAATCAACCAACACCTCAAAACACCGAGAATATCGCATGCCATGATAGTGTGGACGTATACGAATTCTACATTTGTAAGAGGAGGTTTTACCCATTAATTTTACTATCTTGTCAACCTTACTTTTTGACAAATAAAATTAATAGTTGGTTCCTCTTTGGCCCTACAAATAAAAGCAGTGACTCCGATGGGGAGGATACTTTTTATTTGCATCTAAGTGTGCACCATTACATGATACTAAGGGAACTATCTCGGATTATGTGCCTTACCGATGTGGAAGTACACACGCTCCTAAATAATTTCCTATAACCATTATTTGACCTAGTGATCCACAAACAAACTCATCCGATGGGGAGGAAGGCACTCAGAACTGACATGCAAATTTGTTGCATCACACATCAAATTGTAATGGAGGCCGCGGGAATTAGCCGACGCATAAGTTTGTTGCATCACATGTCAAATTGTAATGGAGGCCGCGGGAATTAATTAAAATGTCCCTCTCCCACTTAGTAAATTGAAAATGAGGACTTTTCAAGCACACACAACATGCATATAAAACAAATCAGTAATAAATATGAAAAAAATCAGAATTTTTTCAACTATTATGGCATTGTTCTCCAATATGCGTCCCATCGTGTCGCCACCTCGTTCGCTCCACCTTTTCCGTGCGCAAGCCACAAAAGAGATCCGAGCCGAGAAATATCATTTTAATTTACATCCATCGATCTTATACTCCACGAAGGAGTGTACAAACTATCTAGATCGAAAGTAAACTAAAATGATTGGCTAAACAATGTCGTATTTAATTACAAAAATTAAATACTAATCTAGCCTCGTCAACCTTGAGGATTCAAATAATATACAATCACACACACATGCAATCACATACACACATATATAGCCATAATAGTTGGATCTTATGCCTGCAACCAAAAAAGTTAGCCTACGCACATCCTACTATTATCCGACATATACAATATATGATAAGTGCATGAAAGTAACCGAATCCAAAACACACAAAATCGGAAACCGTGGCTCTGATACCAATTGATGGGAATTGCTCGTGCTTCTCGGAGGCTCATTCTTCTATGTCCCCGGATTAAAATTTTCACTAATGAAAACTAATCCGGATGGGATGAGTTTCCTAAGCACAACCAATTCGTCGTCGTGCTAACGACTTGAGCGATCGCTTGAACAAACTAGTTGTTCAAGCAACATAACTCTTCTAGTCGGTTAGCCGCAGAAGAGACGACGGATGGATCGTCGGTTTTTGTGTTTATCTTCGGGGTCCATGATTATACAAATACATACAAATGTAAACTAGTATAATCAACACATACTAACATAAAGAACATAAGCTAGCATATTAATAAGAACATGCAAAGATCAATAATAAAAGTTGTAAAACTTTTATACCTCTCGATCTTCTATCGTATGTCCTAACCTCCTTGTAGACTTCGTGTGGGCGAAGATCCTCCACAAGTTGAAGCTTCCTAGATCTCCTTCAATCCAAAGAAAGAAGAACTCTCCTTTCCTTCTTGCTTGAGCCAACCACCAATTCATAAAGAATTGATGCCGCTGGCCCCAAGAATGGAGAGAACAAAATGGAAACAACCAAGGAACCGAACAAGGGACAAACCCTTGCTCCTAATGTCGCCGGCCAAGAGAAAAAGAAGAGGAGAAGAGGAATAGGTTGAGCGCCGACCAAGGTAGAGGGAAAAGATAGTTGCCGCCCACTTTCCCCTCCAAAACCTAGCCGCCCAACCAAGGAAAGGAAAGCTCTAGGGTTTCTTGCCGCCCACTAATGGAAGGCCAAACCCTAATTTCCAAAACCAACCTCTAACTCAAAATCTACTTGCCACCCAACCAATAGAGCCTTATTTATAGAGTTAGGCTTAAGCCTTGGTTTAATCTCCACCGTTGGTTCTAGGGATTTAATCTCAACCGTCGGATCTAGAGATTTAATCTCAACCATCGGATCTATAGATTTAATCTCAACCGTCAGATCTAGAGATTTAATCTCAACCGTCGGTTCTAGGGATTTAATCTTAACCGTCGGTTCTAGAGATTTAATCTCAACCGTCGGATCTAGAGATTTAATCTCAACCGTCGGATCTAGAGATGTAATCTCAACCATCGGATCTAGAGAATTAATCTCAATCGTCGGTTCTAGAGATTTATTTTCCATCATTGGATCTAGACTTCATGAAGATTATATTAGGCTACGATAGGGACCATGAGGAGGAGTTGGATCTTGGCCACCCGATGGATCGGAACCACACAAACTTGATCCGTCAATGATGTTCCATTCCACTAGAGGATCATCATTGAATTACCTCACCAACCCCCATAAATTAATATGGGCTCCATATATTATTTGTACATCCATCTCCCCGTGTTTAAGATATCGAATGTCCGTTAATTAATTGATTTACTGACCATCAATCAATTAACATCTAACTCTTCGAGTAGTACCACTCAACCTTATCATCATGTTGACTAAGTCAACCTGCAGGGTTTACATGATGAACCTTATAAGCTCCTCAAGGGGACATCATCAACCTAATATATAGGACACGGTTTCCTCCTATAATCAACGGCACACCATGTAAATAATATCATTTCCCAACTTACCGGGCATATTGATTTAATCCATCTAAATCTCACCCTTTGGTAAATCAAAGAAATAAACACTAAGTACATGTGCCCGTTATTATATCGGGATTAAGAGCATGTACAACATAATATCCGAGGTCCGATTCAATTATATAGTCAGCAATAAATTGAATCACCTCTATGTCGGTCCTGCTCAATACACCTAAGTGTACTAGTGTAACTCTATGTTCAAGATAAAACAATACCAAGCTACACTACAACTATGCCAATGGTTTGTCCAAAACCATCTTGGTTATGAGCCTCTACTTATATTCTACAAGAGACCGATAACATAATCTTCTGTGCCACACCAAGCACCATGTTATCTACAATGTAAAATATTAGACAATATGCACACATATAATAAATATAAAGTGCAAACAATGATCATGTGATTCTTATTTCAAAAAATGTTCATACAAAAAGAGCTAGGCTTTCAGTATACATTCCAACAAAGCATGTATGTGTTTTGCTTTTGTAATTTTTGTATTAGATATAAAAATTACAGATTTATATGTTTCTGTAAATTTCCTATTTTTATAGAATTTTTGGGTATTTTTCTCGAAGAATCGAAGCAACGAGTGTTGGGACACTTGTAGGCTTCAACCGTCGAAAAAAAAACTCTCCGAAACGGCGAGTTCTCGCTTTAGGTTTTTGGGACAGCGACTTAAGTTGTTGTAAGATCATTGTAGGGACACTCGCAAAGTTTATTTTGCAAGTAGGGGTGCTGCCCCTATCCCCAAAAGGGGCCTTGTCCCGCGATCGCTCCCGGAAATCGCTTAGCGTGACCGTTACGGGGAGGTGACTCATAAAATTGAAAAAAAAAAAATAGGAAAAATTATAGAAATTTTCTGTAAAAATACATAATTTAGAATTATGTATAATTCTGTGATTGTCATGGCCCAATAACCCCAATTTGATTGGATGATGTGTTGTAATTCATAATACGACTTGTGTGCCATTTTTGTGCTTGTGCGTGTTGTATAGTGTATGCGACCTGCGCGTCATACCTCTTCTTATGATATTCTAGTTGTAAATAGTTTTAGACTCGAATGTAACTCGAGTTTCATATTTGTAATGTACAAAATGGAGCGGTGGAAAGTCCACTTAAAGACGAGGTTACGAGAAGGGTGTCGACGACACATGGCGGTCAAAGGAAGCGCTTGGAGAAGCCGCTAGCCTTAGGTTGACCGTCCGATCTTCTCATTGGCTTGAGAAGATCGTAGTAGGGTCATGACTACATCACAGTTATATATATATATATATATATATATTTGATTTTGCTTGTATGTATGTGATGCATGCTAGTAGAATAATGCTTGTATGTATATGATGCATGCTAGGATAATGCTTGTATGTATATGATGCTTGCTAGGATAATTTTCTTGTATGTATATGATGCATGCTAGAATAATAATTGTATGTATGTGATGCATGCTAATATAGGATAATAAAGGCCTAAATGCGTATAAGATACACATTACAATTAGATTAGATCATAATCGAATCAACTCGAAAATGCCTACCGAGCCTTGATACCCATCACTACCTCGATCATTTGTTGTTGTTGAATTTGCCAAAGCATAGCAACGCATATTATCTTGGTAGGGTGCGGAGGGACAATCTTGGTCCCGCCTATCACGCTTGGGTTAGAGTAAGCTCAATTAGATTGAGCAAAACTAGTTAACTCAATTGGATCGAGTAGAACTATAGGCATATTCCAATCATTGGAAAGATAGGTTAAGATCGCATTTACACTAAATCTTGGGCGATTTAGCCAAAGCTAACTCAAGGTCTTTTGTAAATGTGGGTCTTGATCCTATAAACAAGAGTTGCATAGAGATGTAATCGGTAATGTGTTACCCACCGATCGTACTAAATCTTGGGCGATTTAGCCAAAGCTAACTCAAGGCTTAGTATGATGTGGATCTTGTCCCACAAGAATTATAGCTAGTTTGTATGAATCTAGTAATGTGGTTTGACCACATCCATAACTCGATTCTACAAAATTCCTATAATTCAGTGGGAGCATCATTTGATTAAAGGCCTAATTAAATGATAAAAGGAATATGATATTAATTCTCTGTATTGTATGTTGTAGATAACTATGTCGACAAACACGAACACTCTCTCTCTGCGTTCTGTCCTTGAGAAGGACAAGCTCAATGGAGCAAATTTCCCGGACTGGTACAAGAACCTGAGAATTGTTCTCACCCAAGAAAGGAAGTTGTATGTCCTGGAGCAGCCCATTCCGGAGGCACCTCCTGCCACTGCCTCACGAGCTGACAAAGATGCTTACAAGAAGCATCAAGATGATGCATTAGATGTGTCATGTCTAATGCTCGCGACCATGAACTCTGAGCTTCAGAAGCAACACGAGTTCATGAATGCTTATGATATGGTTGGACATCTTCGTCAACTATATCAAGGACAAGCAAGGCATGAGAGATATGAAGTCTCTAAGGCATTATTTGGGTCCAAAATGCAAGATGGGACTCCTGTAGGTCCATATGTACTCAAGATGATTGGGTACGTAGAAAACCTACAAAGGCTGGGATTCCCACTCGGCCAAGAGTTGGCCACTAACCTAATCTTGCAATCTTTGCCACAAGCCTACAATCAATTTTTCATGAATTATAACATGGATGAAATTGATAAGTCACTGCCTGAGATGCTCAGCATGTTGAGAACTGCTGAGCTTAACCTTAAGAAGGGAAAATCTGACACCATTTTGATGATGCACAAAAAGAAAGGCAAGGGCAAGCCTAAAGGTAACGGAAAGTCCCAAGCCAAGGGCAAAGGCAAAGAACTTAAACCCAAAGGAGGGGTAGCCAAGGAAGGGGCTTGCTTCCACTGCAAGGAAGCTGGACACTGGAAGCGTAACTGCAAAGCTTACCTGGAAGATCTTAAGAAGAAAAGAAGTGAGACTTCTACTTCAGGTATAAATGTTATAGAAGTCAATCTATCTATTTCTTCATCATGGGTATTAGATACCGGATGTGCATCTCACATTTGTACCAATGTGCAGGCGCTGAGAAATAGCAGGGCATTGACAAAGGGCGAGGTGGACCTACGAGTAGGCAATGGAGCAAGGGTTGCTGTAGGAACTTATGATCTATCTCTTGTTAGTGAAAGCCCTAGAGCCAATCATATGATGATTGTTGTATGGACTTTATTGTATCATATTCCTATTTATAAAGGCATGGTTATTATATTTACTTGTATTGGTGCCAAATAACTAAATATAATAATGTCCTTGAGTAGTAGGTTCTTATCTATATCAATCGATTGGTTGAATCGATAATGAGATGATATAGAGAACACTACTCTTAATCATTCCTAGTCGAGTATTAACATTCAGGGACAATGTTAATGCGTAGAGACTAGCATGTAGGTCAACAAGATGACTTGATCTCACAAGTCATGGATATGAGATATCAAGTTGACACATGGGTATGCATTGGAGAATGTATACTGAATGACCCGCCATGAGAAAGTATCATGGATCGGTATATGAGTGTCATATACTTTCTCATGTGGCTATTAGTATGACTATTAGTCCTTAGACCTGAAGTCACCATGGTTCCCTACATAAGGAGTTGCATACTTTGGCTTCGTCAAACGTCACCCGTAAATGGGTGGACTATAAAGGCGATTACTGGGTATGTAACGAATTATGCGGAGGGATGTGAGTGATGTAGATGGGATCTATCCCTCCTATATGACGGGGGTGACATTGATATTCTTGATAGAGTGAGACCACGAAGTGCATGGCCATGCCCAAATGAGTCAATATGAGATATTGAGCTCATTTGATTAGAGTGAGTCTACTTGGAGTTCAAGATTTAGATTGTAACGAGGATGACACGGTCTATGCCTCGATTGGTCAATCTAGATGTCAAGGATAGAGGGACATTGTCACATATTGTGAGAGTCACAATTAGTAGTCACAAAGGTGATGTTGGAGCTCAACATTCTTGTAACTTGGGTAGCACTGATGTGTTGCTAGATACCGCTCATTGCTTATGTTCCTAAATCGGTTTAGGGACATTGCCAACGTTACAAGAACCTATAGGGTCACACACATGAGAGCAATTAGATGGAGATTAGGTTCATATGATGAACCATGAGGATTAGGTTCATGGGATGAACCAAATTGGATTAAGAGTAATCAAAATTAGACTAATTGAGTTAGACTCAAGTTGATTCAAGTGTTGAATGAGTCTAATTGAGATTTGATTCATCAAATCAATTTAAATTAATGAATAGAGATTCATTATATTAAATTGACTTGAGTCAAGTGGTTAGATTTGATCAACCATGGGAGATTAGAGGTCAAGTTTGACTTGACTTGAGAGAGAATATGAAAGGTCAAGTTTGACTTGACCAAATGCCATGTCATGATGATGACTAGGCATGGCCGGCCAATGATGATGCTCCACATCATCATTGACTTGGTCAATTAGTGCCACATCATGAGGGAGACCAAGGGTCATGGGAGTTACATGCATGCATGTAACTCCCCCTCCATGAAGTGGCCGGCCACCATTTGGGGGTTATGTGAGTGAAAATTCATTTTGTGAGTAATCACTCATTACTTCATCTTCTTCCTTGGGAATTTTCCTCTCAAGCTCTCCCTCTCCTTCCTCTCTTTGGCCGAACCAACCAAGGAGTGCTAGCACACTCAAGGTTGAGTTTTCTTCCACCTATTGCTTGTGTGGATACCATAGAGGAGTGTGCACTTGACACTCTCGAGTTCCGGCGGACTTTGGGACGGCGGGATTTGCGAAGGGCATCGCATCAAGGGTAACATCCTTATCTCTTAGTTCTAAGGTAGATCTAGAGGATTTTGTAAGCACATACATGTAATTAGTTTTAATACTTCTTCGTACGGATCCGTGGCCGGGACTTACGGGGTTTCCGCAACGCAAAGCTGCGCGTTTTCGGCGGAAAAGCCCCAACAAAGGGTATCGAGCCACGTCGAAGCATGTATGTGTTTCGTTTTGTATTTTTTATATTAGATATAAAAATTACAGATTTTTATGTTTCTGTAAATTTCCTAATTTTATAGAATTTTTGGGTATTTTTCTCGTGAGTCGGCAAACGAGTGTTGGGACACTCGTGAAGTTTCAACCGTCGAGAAAAACTCTCGAATCGAGTTCTCGCTTTAGGTTTTTGGGACAGCGACTTAAGTCGCTGTAGGATCGTGTAGGGATACTCGCGAAGTTTATTTTTGCGGTAGGCGCTGCCCCTATCCCCTAAAGGGGCCATGTCCCGCGATCGCGCGAAACCGCTTAAGCGGGACCGGGAGAGATGACTCATAAATTCGAAATAAATTAGGAAAAATTATAGAAATTTTCTGTAAAAATACATAATTTTGAATTATGTATGATTCTGTGATTGTCATGGCCCAATAACCCAATAGGATTGGATTATGTGTGTTGTAATTCATAATACTACTGCGTGCGTTTTGTTTGGTCAGCGTGTTGTAAAATGTTTTGCGACTGCGCGTCGCACCTCTTCTTTTAATATTCTAGTTGTAAATAGTTTTAGACTCGAATGTAACTCGAGTTTTATTTGTAATGTACAAAATGGAGCGGTGGAAAGTCCACTTGAAGGCGAGCTTACGAGAAGGGTGACGACACATGGCGGTCGAAGGAAGCGCTTGGAGAAGCCGCTAGCCTTAGGTTGACCGTCCGATCTTCTCATTGGCTTGAGAAGATCGTAGTAGAACCATGACTATATCACATTTAATTATATATATATATATGTTGATATATATATATTTAATTGATTTATGCTTGTATGTATGTGATGCATGCTAGTGAAAAAAAAAAATTGCTTGTATATGATGCATGCTAGGTTAATTTTCTTGTATGTATATGATGCATGCTAGAATAATGAATGTATGTATATGATGCATGCTAATATAGGATAATAAAGGCCTAAATGCGTATAAGATACACATTACGATTAGATTAGATCATAATCGAATCAACTCGAAAATGCCTACCGAGCCTTGATACCCATCACTACCTCGATCATTTGTTGTTGTTGAATGCGCCAAAGCGAGCAACGATATTATCTTGGTAGGGTGCGGAGGGACAATCTTGGTCCCGCCTATCACGACTGGGTTAGAGTAAGCTCAATTAGATTGAGCAAAACTAGTTAACTCAATTGGATCGAGTAGAACTATAGGCGTATTCCAATCGTTGGAAAGATAGGTTAAGATCGCATTTACACTAAATCTTGGCGATTTGGCCAAAGCTAACTCAAGGTCTTTTGTAAATGTGGGTCTTAATCCTATAAACAAGAGTTGCATAGAGATGTAATCGGTAATGTGTTACCCACCGATCGTACTAAGTCTTGGGCGATTTAGCCAAAGCTAACTCAAGGCTTAGTATGATGTGGATCTTGTCCCACAAGAATTATAGCTAGTTTGTATGAATCAAGTAAATGTGGTTTGACCACATCCATAACTCGATTCTATAAAATTCCTATAATTCAGTGGGAGCATCATTTGATTAAAGGCCTAATTAAATGATAAAAGGAATATGATATTAATTCTCTGCATTGTATGTTGTAGATTACTATGTCAAACAACACGAACACTCTCTCTCTGCGATCTGTCCTTGAGAAGGACAAGCTCAATGGAGCAAATTTCCTGGACTGGTACAGGAACCTGAGAATTGTTCTCACCCAAGAAAGGAAGCTGTACGTCCTGGAGCAGCCCATTCCAGAGGCACCTCCTGCCACTGCCTCGCGAGCTGACAAAGATGCTTACAAGAAGCATCAAGATGAGATGTGTCATGTCTAATGCTCGCGACCATGAACTCTGAGCTTCAGAAGCAACATGAGTTCATGAATGCTTATGATATGGTTGGACATCTTCGTCAACTATATCAAGGACAAGCTAGGCATGAGAGATATGAAGTCTCTAAAGCACTATTTGGGTCTAAAATGCAAGAAGGGACTCCTGTAGGTTCATATGTACTCAAGATGATTGGGTACGTAGAAAACCTACAAAGGCTGGGATTCCCACTTGGCCAAGAGCTGGCCACTGACCTAATCTTGCAATCTTTGCCAAGAGCCTTTGATCAATTTGTCATGAATTATAACATGAATGAAATTGATAAGCCATCGAAATGCTCAGATGTTGAGAATCACGAGCTTAACCTTAAGAAGGGTAAATCTGACACCATTTTGATGGTGCAGAAGAAGAAAGGCAAGGGCAAGCCTAAAGGTAAGGGAAAGTCCCAAGCCAAGGGCAAAGGCAAAGAACTTAAACCCAAAGGAGGGGTAGCCAAGGAAGGGTCTTGCTTCTTCTGCAAGGAAGCAGGACATTGGAAGCGTAACTGCAAGGCATACCTGGAAGATCTTAAGAAGAAGAGAAGTGAGACTTCTACTTCAGGTATAAATGTTATAGAAGTCAATCTATCTATTTCTTCATCATGGGTATTAGATACCGGATGTGCATCTCACATTTGTACCAATGTGCGTGAGGAGAAATAGCAGGGCATTGACAAAGGGCGATGTGGACCTACGAGTAGGCAATGGAGCAAGGGTTGCTGCTGTCGCTGTAGGAACTTATGATCTATCTCTGCCCTCTGGGCTTGTACTAGAATTAGAAGAATGTTGTTATGTGCCTGCTTTAACTAAGAACATCATTTCAGTTTCTTGTTTGGACAAGAAAGGGTTTTCATTTATAATAAAGAACAAATGTTGTTCAGTTTATTTAAATGATATGTTCTATTGTCGTGCACCTCTAATGAACGGACTCTACTTTCTAGACTTAGAGAGCCCTATCTATAACATAAGTACCAAGAGGTTCAAGTCAAATGAGTTGAACCAAACCTATCTCTGGCATTGTCGCTTAGGTCACATAAATGAGAGTCGCTTATCTCAGCTCCATAAGGATGGGCTGCTAGACTCATTTGATTTTGAATCATATGAGACATGCGAGTCTTGCCTTTTAGGCAAGATGACCAAGACTCCCTTTAGTGGACATAGCGAAAGAGCAACAGATTTGTTAGGACTTATACATAGTGATGTATGTGGTCCTTTCAATGTTGCTGCTAGAGGTGGTTACAGGTACTTCATTACATTTACTGATGACTTCAGTAGATATGGTTATGTGTATCTTATGACACATAAATCTGAATCCTTTGAAAAGTTCAAAGAATTCAAGAATGAAGTACAAAACCAGCTTGGCAAGAGTATTAAGATACTTCGATCAGATCGAGGTGGTGAATACCTTAGCCATGAGTTTCGTGACTATCTAGCTGAGTGTGGGATTCTATCCCAACTCACTCCTCCTGGAACACCACAGTGGAATGGTGTATCCGAAAGGAGGAATCGTACCCTATTGGATATGGTACGATCTATGATGAGTCACACAGATCTTCCTATATCCTTTTGGGGATATGCTCTGGACAGCGGCCTTTACCCTTAAGCAGTGTACCATCCAAGGTCTGGTAAAGACACCGTATCTGATATGGACGGGGAAAAATCCCAAGATGTCTTTTATGAGGATTTGGGGTTGTGAGGCTTACGTCTGACGTCAAGTCTCGACAAAACCGGGACCCAAACCGATAGGTGCTATTTTGTTGGATATCCCAAGGATACAAAGGGATATTACTACATTCCACAAGACAAAGTTTTGTGTAAAGACTGGGGTTTTTATAGAAAGGTATTTTGTTTCTTTAAAATCTTTTGGGTGTACCTTCGATCTTGAAGAAATTCAAGATAAGGACCATAGTGAGGCCTTGATGGAGGTTGAGCAGAACCACAAAGTGTTGTGGGTGATGAGGTTGTTGCACAAAGAGTTGTGGAACAACCACATTCAATAGACCTACCTCTTGCAGTCGATAGGTCGTCGGCGGCTGAGAGATACTCATTTCTCTTGTCTGACCATGATGACGTAATGCTCATTGAGAATGAGCCTACCTCCTATCAGGAAGCTGTGATGAGCCCAGATTCTGAGAAATGGCTAGACGCCATGAGATCCGAGATGGAATCCATGTACACTAACCAAGTATGGACTTTGGTTGATCCACCTGAAGGAGTCAAACCCATTGGGTGTAAGTGGGTCTTTAGGAGAAAGACTGATATGGATGGACTTACGCATACCTATAAGGGCCGATTGGTGGCTAAAGGTTTCAAGCAAATTCATGGTATTGACTATGATGAAACCTTTTCTCCAGTGGCGATGTTTAAGTCCATTCGGATCTTGCTTGCTATTGCAGCATACCACGATTATGAGATCTGGCAGATGGATGTCAAAACCGCGTTTCTGAATGGAAACTTACTCGAGGATGTGTACATGACACAACCTGAGGGTTTTGTAGATCCACAGCATACTGGGAAGGTATGCAAGCTGCAAAGGTCCATTTATGGGCTAAAGCAAGCTTCTCGGAGCTGGAATCTTCGATTCGATGATGCGATCAAACAGTTTGGTTTCATCAAGAATGAAGATGAACCCTGTGTCTACAAGAGGGTTAATGGGAACACAGTTGTGTTCCTTGTATTGTATGTGGATGACATACTACTCATTGGGAATGACATCCCTTCGCTACAGTCTGTGAAGACTTGGTTGGGGACGTGCTTCTCAATGAAGGACTTAGGTGAAGCAGCCTGTATTCTAGGCATCAAGATCTATAGAGATAGATCTAAGAGATTGCTTGGCCTAAGTCAGAGTACATACATTGACACGGTATTACTTCGGTTTGCCATGCAGAATTCCAAGAAAGGACTTCTGCCGATGTCACATGGTGTGAGTCTTTCGAAGACTCAAAGTCCCTCTTCTAGAGAGGAGAGAGACCGCATGGATAAGATCCCTTACGCATCTGCTATAGGATCTATCATGTACGCCATGCTGTGTACTCGTCCTGATGTCTCGTATGCTTTGAGCATGACGAGTAGATACCAGTCAGATCCAGGTGAGCGTCACTGGATAGCAGTCAAGAATATTCTTAAGTACTTAAGAAGGACTAAAGAATATTTCTTGATATTTGAAAGCGATGAGGAGCTAGCTGTAAAGGGTTACAGTGATGCGGCTTCAAACCGCCGGAGATGATTATAGATCGCGATCGGGGTTCGTGTTTTGCTTGAATGGTGGCGTAGTATGGAAGAGTTCAAGGCAGACACAGCACGATTCTAAAACAGAGGCCGAGTATATCGCTGCATCTGAGGCAGCAAAAGAGGCAGTTTGGATCCGCAAGTTCATTACTGAGCTTGGGGTGGTTCCTAGCATTGCAGATCCTATAGAGCTCTATTGTGACAACAATGGAGCGATTGCACAGGCTAAGGAACCTCGCTCACACCAGTGGACCAAACACACATACTACGGCGCTTCCATCTCATTCGAGAGATCATCGATAGAGGAGATGTGAAGATTTGCGAGTACCCACAGAGGCTAACATCGCAGATCCTCTTGACCAAGGCTTTCGTAAAAGCATGATGGTCACACTAGGTCATTGGGTATTAGATACTACGGTGATTGGCACTAGTGCTAGTGGGAGATTGTTAATGAAAGCCCTAGAGCCAATCATATGATGATTGTTGTATGGACTTTATTGTATCATATTCCTATTTATAAAGGCATGGTTATTATATTTACTTGTATTGGTGCCAAATAACTAAATATAATAATGTCCTTGAGTAGTAGGTTCTTATCTATATCAATCGATTGGTTGAATCGATAATGAGATGATATAGAGAACACTACTCTTAATAATTCCTAGTCGAGTATTAACATTCAGGGACAATGTTAATGCGTAGAGACTAGCATGTAGGTCAACAAGATGACTTGATCTCACAAGTCATGGATATGAGATATCAAGTTGACACATGGGTATGCATTGGATAATGTATACTGAATGACCCGCCATGAGAAAGTATCATGGATCGTTATATGAGTGTCATATACTTTCTCATGTGGCTATTAGTATGACTATTAGTCCTTAGACCTGAAGTCACCATGGTTCCCTACATAAGGAGTTGCATACTTTGGCTTCGTCAAACGTCACCCGTAAATGGGTGGACTATAAAGGCGATTACTGGGTATGTAACGAATTATGCGGAGGGATGTGAGTGATGTAGATGGGATCTATCCCTCCTATATGACGGGGGTGACATCGATATTCTTGATAGAGTGAGACCACGAAGTGCATGGCCATGCCCAAATGAGTCAATATGAGATATTGAGCTCATTTGATTAGAGTGAGTCTACTTGGAGTTCAAGATTTAGATTGTACAGAGGATGACACGGTCTATGCCTCGATTGGTCAATCTAGATGTCAAGGATAGAGGGACATTGTCACATATTGTGAGTCACAATTAGTAGTCACAAAGGTGATGTTGGAGCTCAACATTCTTGTAACTTGGGTAGCAATGATGTGTTGCTAGATACCGCTCATTGCTTATGTTCCTAAATCGGTTTAGGGACATTGCCAACGTTACAAGAACCTATAGGGTCACACACATAAGAGCAATTAGATGGAGATTAGGTTCATATGATGAACCATGAGGATTAGGTTCATGGGATGAACCAAATTGGATTAAGAGTAATCTAAATTAGACTAATTGAGTTAGACTCAAGTTGATTCAAGTGTTGAATGAGTCTAATTGAGATTTGATTCATCAAATCAATTTAAATTAATGAATAGAGATTCATTATATTAAATTGACTTGAGTCAAGTGGTTAGATTTGATCAACCATGGGAGATTAGAGGTCAAGTTTGACTTGACTTGAGAGGGAAGTTGAAAGGTCAAGTTTGACTTGACCAAATGCCATGTCATGATGATGACTAGGCATGGCCGGCCAATGATGATGCTCCACATCATCATTGACTTGGTCAATTAGTGCCACATCATGAGGGAGACCAAGGGTCATGGGAGTTACATGCATGCATGTAACTCCCCCTCCATGAAGTGGCCGGCCACCATTTGGGGGTTATGTGAGTGAAAATTCATTTTGTGAGTAATCACTCATTACTTCATCTTCTTCCTTGGGAATTTTCCTCTCAAGCTCTCCCTCTCCTTCCTCTCTTTGGCCGAACCAACCAAGGAGTGCTAGCACACTCAAGGTTGAGTTTTCTTCCACCTATTGCTTGTGTGGATACCATAGAGGAGTGTGCACTTGACACTCTCGAGTTCCGGCGGACTTTGGACGAGCGGGATTTGCGAAGGGCATCGCATCAAGGGTAACATCCTTATCTCTTAGTTCTAAGGTAGATCTAGAGGATTTTGTAAGCACATACATGTAATTAGTTTTAATACTTCTTCGCACGGATCCGTGGCCGGGACTTCCGGGGTTTCCGCAACGCAAAAAGCGGTTTTTGCGGCCCGGAAAAGCCCAACATCTCTGCCCTCTGGGCTTGTACTAGAATTAGATGAATGTTGTTATGTGCCTGCCTTAACTAAGAACATCATTTCAGTTTCTTATTTGGACAAGAAAGGTTTTTCATTTATAATAAAGAACAAATGTTGTTCAGTTTATTTAAATGATATGTTCTATTGTAGTGCACCTCTAATGAACGGACTCTACTTTCTAGACTTAGAGAGCCCTATCTATAACATAAGTACCAAGAGGTTCAAGTCAAATGAGTTGAACCAAACCTATCTCTGGCATTGTCGCTTAGGTCACATAAATGAGAGTCGCTTATCTCAGCTCCATAAGGATGGGCTGCTAGACTCATTTGATTTTGAATCATATGAGACATGCGAGTCTTGCCTTTTAGGCAAGATGACCAAGACTCCCTTTAGTGGACACAGCGAAAGAGCAACAGATTTGTTAGAACTTATACATAGTGATGTATGTGGTCCTTTCAATGTTGCTGCTAGAGGTGGTTACAGGTACTTCATTACATTTACTGATGACTTTAGTAGATATGATTATGTGTATCTTATGACACATAAATCAAAATCCTTTGAAAAGTTCAAAGAATTCAAGAATGAAGTACAAAACCAGCTTGGCAAGAGTATTAAGATACTTCGATCAGATCGAGGTGGTGAATACCTTAGCCATGAGTTTCGTGACTATCTAGCTGAGTGTGACATTCTATCCCAACTCACTCCTCCTGGAACACCATAGTGGAATGGTGTATCCGAAAAGAGGAATCATACCTTATTAGATATAGTACGATCTATGATGAGTCACACAGATCTTCCTATATCCTTTTGGGGATATGCTCTAGACACAGCAGCCTTTACCCTTAACCGTATACCATCCAAGGCTGTCATAAAGACACCATATACGATATGGACAGGGAGAAATCCCAAGATGTCTTTTATGAGGATTTGAGGTTGTGAGGCTTACGCTCGACGTCAAGTCTCAGACAAACTGGGACCCAAATTTGATAGATGCTATTTTGTTGGATATCCCAAGGATACAAAGGGATATTACTTCTACATTCCCAGTTAGCACAAAGTGTTTGTGGCAAAAACTGGAGTTTTTCTAGAAAGGGATTTTGTTTCTAGAAAAACTAGTGGGAGTACCTTCGATCTTGAAGAAATTCAAGATAAGGACCATAGCACTGAGGCCTTGATGGAGGTTGAACATGAACCACAAAGTGTTGTGGTGATGAGGTTGTTGCACAAGGAGTTATGGAGCAACCACCTGTTCAGGTAGACCTACCTCTTCGCAGGTCTAATAGGGTACGTCGTTAGCTTGAGAGATACTCATTTCTCTTGTCTGACCATGATGACATTATGCTCATTGAGAATGAGCCTACCTCCTATCAGGAAGCTGTGATGATCCCAGATTCTGAGAAATAGCTAGAAGCCATGAGATCCGAGATGGAATCCATGTACACCAACCAAGTATGAACTTTGGTTGATCCACCTGAAGGGGTCAAACCCATTGGGTGTAAGTGGGTCTTTAGGAGAAAGACTGACATGGATGAACTTACACATACCTATAAGGGTCGATTGGTAGCTAAAGGTTTCAAGCAAATTCATGGAATTGACTATGACGAAACCTTTTCTCCAGTGGCGATGTTTAAGTCCATTAGGATCTTGCTTGCTATTGCAGCATACCACGATTATGAGATCTGGCAGATGGATGTCAAAACCGTGTTTCTTAATGGAAATTTACTCGAGGATGTGTACATGACACAACCTGAGGGTTTTGAAGATCCACAGCATACTGGGAAGTATGCAAGCTGTAAAGGTCCATTTATGGGCTAAAGAAAGCCTCTCGGAGCTGGAATCTTCGATTCGATGATGCGATCAAACAGTTTGGTTTCATCAAGAATGAAGATGAACCCTGTGTCTACAAGAGGGTTAATGGGAACACAGTTGTCTTCCTTATATTGTATGTGGATGACATACTGCTCATTGGGAATGACATCCCTTCGCTACAGTCTGTGAAGACTTGGCTGGGGACGTGCTTCTCAATGAAGGACTTAGGTGAAGCAGCCTGTATTCTAGGCATCAAGATCTATAGAGATAGATCTAAGAGATTGCTTGGCCTAAGTCAGAGTACATACATTGACACGGTATTACTACGGTTTGCCATGCAAAATTCCAAGAAGAGACTTCTGTTGATGTCACATGGTGTGAGTCTTTCGAAGACTCAAAGTCCCTCTTCTAGAGAGGAGAGAGACCGCATGGATAAGATCCCTTACGCATCTGCTATAGGATCTATCATGTACGCCATATTGTGTACTCGTCCTGATGTCTCGTATGCTTTGAGCATGACGAGTAGGTACCAGTCAGATCCAGATGAGCATCACTGGATAGCAGCCAAGAATATTCTTAAGTACTTGAGAAGAACTAAAGAATATTTCTTGATATTTGGAGGCGATGAGGAGCTAGCTGTAAAGGGTTACAGCGATGCCAGCTTCCAAACTGACCAGGATGATTATAGATCGCAGTCAGGGTTCGTGTTTTGCTTGAATGGTGGCGTTGTGAGCTGGAAGAGTTCCAAGCAGGATACAGTTGCTGATTCCACAACAGAGGGCGAATATATCGGTGCTTCCATCTCATTCGAGAGATTATGATGATGCTCCACATCATCATTGACTTTGTCAATTGGTGCCACATCATGAGGGAGACCAAGAGGCATTGGAGTTACGTGCATGCATGTAACCTCCCAAGCCATAATGTGGCCGACCAACCCCATTAGATGTAGGAATTCATTTTGGTGGGTGACATAACTTCATCTTCAACCTTGGATCAACTTCCCTCAAGCTCTCTCCCTCTCCCAACCTCCTTGGCCTAACCATCCATAGAGTGCTAGCACACTCAAGGGTGTGTTTTCTCCACCTATTGCTTGTGTGGATACCAATAGAGGAGTGTGCACTTGACACTCTCGAGTTCCGGCGAACCTTTTGGACGAGCGGGATTTGCGAAGGGCGTCACATCGAGGGTAACGTCCTTATCATGTAGATCTAAGGTAGATCTAGGGTTTTATATAAACACATACATATTTTTGTTCTAATACATCTTCGCACGGATGCATGGTCGGGGTTTTCGAGGTTTCCGCAACGCAAAAAGCGGTTTTTGCGGCTCGAAAAAACCCAACAGTAAGAGCAGAAATAAATCAATTGACCGAAGAGATTACTCATTTGAGGGAGTTACTAGCGTAAAAGGAAAATGAATCGAGACAAAGAGAACAGGAAGTAAATGAACAGATGAACGAATTTCGAAGGTAATAGATGTTAATTATGCAGCATCTACAATTAATGTCTAGTTCAAGTCAACTTCCTTCTTCTCGATCTAGTCCTCCTGCTGATATCTGTAATAATAACAATGATGATGTATTTTTTGATGATGATGGTGACGATGATGGTTACGTTTGAATTTGTTGTATTTAAATGTTACTTGACATATCATATTCGATATCTATGTATTGTAAGTTACGTTTATATTTGTTATGTATATATTGATTTGGTATTGAATCATTTTCATTTATTAGATGATTATGAAGTTTGATATGTGAATTAGTTTATATTGTTATATGTGTTTATTGTAAAATAAGGAAAATAGTAGAATTTATCATGATAATTTTTTTTATTTTCCCAGATTAGCAAAGAAAATAAAATTCATCACAAATTTACGACGAAAAATCATTTTTCGTCGCAGAATTAGTAACGAAAAAAAAATTTCGTTGCAAAAAAAGAAGCAACGATCTTGCCTCGTATGACCAATCGTGATATACTATCGATCGATTAGGCGATCGACTAAAAATATTACGTAACCTACTTCTCACCACGGTCATTGGCGCCCACCATCGATTGGTGATGAATGGATGATTGCGACGAAAAGTTTTTTTCGTCGCAGAAATTGCATCGAAAAAATATTTTGTCTCAAATTATCCATTATCAGTCGACTGATCAACATGATCAGTCGACTGATTTACTATATCACCTTATAACAGCTTATTTAGTCGAGTTCCCAGGCAACTGATAGTTGTCTAGTCGACTGATCAACACGATCAGTCGACTGCTATTACTGTAGCATCTTACATAAACTTTGATAGCCGACTGACAAGTCGACTGGTCAGACGTCAGTCGACTGACCTTGAATATTTTGCAACGAAAACTCAATTAGTGGCAATATTTGCGACGAAAATAATTATTCGTCACCAAATTTATTTTCATTTATGAAAATATGTTTATTAGTCTTTTGCGACGAACTATGTTTTCGTCGTGGATTTGATAACGAATATAATTATTCGTCGCTAAATTTGGCAACGACATTTGTTTCGTCGCCAAATTTGGGGATGAAAAATTATTTTCATCGCCAAATTTGGCGATGAATAATTATTTGCGTCACCAAATTTATTTCCGATGCAAAGTAATATGTAAATAATTTTTTTCGATGAACTATGTTTTCGTCACAAATTTGACGACGAACTATATTTCGTCGCCAAAATTGGCTACGAATAATTATTTTCGTTGCTAAATTTTGCAATGAGTTATTTTTATTGTCATTTTTATTGCTAAATAGAAATTAATTTTGCAACAAAAAATTTTTCCGTTGCAAATTTTACGATGAATTTTTTTTCGTTGTAAAATTTTACGGCGAATTATTTACAAAGAAAAATATTTCATTGCAAAAAAATTTTGCAATAAATTTTTATTCAAAATTCGTTGCAAAATTCGTCGCCAAATTGATGTATTTTTGTAGTGCAAGAAAATAGAGTGAACTCTCGTCTCTTGTTGAGAAGAACAAGAGATCGTTGTCATCAGATTTTAAGGTTACGACGTTACGGTGAAAATTCGAATTAAGTTTTATGACTTTTATTCCGACTGCGAGTGATTGAAGATTATAATTTTATAGTTCACTTTTCGACTTAGGTATATAATTACTATTCCACATAGTATATTTCAATTTAAAAAAATTAACATTTTTATTATTAACACTGTTAAACTACGTGAATCTCCCTTTCTCTTCCACGGCAAAATCTTTATTTCCTAGAGGGTCCATCACATTATTATCCATCTGTTGGAGTAAAATTTTCATTGCAAATTTTATGATGATTTTTTTTTTCATTGTAAAATTTTACGATGAATTATTTACAACGAAAAATATTTTCTTGCAAAAAAATTTTGCAACGAATTTTTATTCTAAATTCGTTGCAAAATTCGTTACAAAATTGATGTATTTTTATAGTGCAAGAAAATAGAGTGAACTCTCGTCTCTTATTCAGAAGAATAAGAGATTGTCGTCATCAAATTTTTAGGTTACGATGTTTATAATATTGCGGTGAAAGTTCGAATTAAGTTTTGTGACTTTTATTCCGACCGTGAGTGATTGAAGATTATAATTTTGTAACTTACCTTTCGACTTAGGTATATAATTACTATTCCACATAGTATATTTCAATTTCAAAAAATTAACATTTTTATTATTAACACTGTTAAACTATGTGAATCTCCTTTTCTCTTCCACATCAAAATCTTTATTTCCTGGAGGGTCCATCACATTATTATCCATCCGTTGGAGCAAAATGAGCATTAATTGTAAAGCACGGAAAGAGAGAAAACGCATGAGCAGGAGGACAGACTCATGGCCAACTTCTGGCTCCACGGCCAGCTGGTCAATGCTAGCTCGCCGTTAGGCAACAAATAGGTTTACGAGTAGAGATCATGATCTTGGGTTCGGGAGCCCTACAAGTGGGTTCATATGCAGGCGTTGAAGGGTGTGTTTGGGGGAGGGTGAAGTTGCGATTTTACAAGATGAGACAAAGAAAACATTGTTCCGTTCAATTTTGAGTGGATGGCTGATAGTCAACTGCGGATGGATTGCGAATCCAACTGCGCTCCTTCCGGGTAATTCTCCTGTAGTAAACGATGGATAACACCTTGAGTCCCGTGGAATCTGTCCTCCTCCATAGTAAACTAAACTTCATTGGAGCTGACGAGAACGGAACGGAGATTAACATAAAAGGTCGTTTTGTCATTCATCGATCCATTTGATCCTAAGAATTATGGCTCGAGGAAGCTCTCAATCGCAAACGTCGTCGTCGGCGGGAGGTGCGGTGCGGCCGGCCACGGTGGGTCCACGGGGGACGCCGGCCGCGGCAGCCGGGATGAGGAGGCGGAGGCTCGGTGGAGGGGGCAGCTCGGCAGGGGGATTTGGAGGCGGAGGCAGCGGAGGGAGTAACATGCTACGTTTCTACACCGACGAAGCCCCCGGGCTCAAGATGTCGCCCACCGTCGTCCTGGTGATGAGCCTCTGCTTCATCGGCTTCGTCACCGCCCTCCACGTCTTTGGCAAACTCTACCGCTACCGATCCGCCGGTGCTTCTTGAACCAACACCGTCAGATCTGGGTAAGAAAGCTGGAAAATACTGAGTAATCCTTGAGGTCTAGTCTTCAATTTGCTGGAATCGTCGTTTCGTTTTTCCTCTGTTTGGGTGATCGATCTACTCTTGTATTTGCTTTAGGGTTTGAAGGAAAAGTACTTGCGCAAATTTTTCTCATAATATATTTTACTTTGGTTCTTTGTTCTTCGATGTATGATTTATTTTGGTGGTTTACATGTCTGTTTATTCCTCTAGTTAGCTCTTTATGCATTGCAATTATTATACAGACGCAAGATGAATAAAATGTTGAATCTACTCCTTAATTGAATATGTTTTGGGTTCAATTTATTAGATGTCTTAACTCTTATGAAAGATACTTGCGGAATTATAAATCGTACCTCAAACGTAGATGATACTTGGACTGTCGGATTGTGAACTGCACAAATTGTGATCTCCAGTCACTCGCAGTCGGGATGAAAGTCACGAAATTTAATTTGAACTTTCATCGTAACGTCACAACGCCGCAACTCTGAAATCCGATGACGACGTTCTCTTGTTCTCAACAAGAGACGATGAGAACTCTTGAAGATGAACTTCCCTTTTCACCTGCACAAATTACAAGTCTTGCTTGCACACACACTTGCCAATCTCTTCTTGCACACAACCGTCACTGAAGCACTTGCCTCTCCACTTTCATTGCTTCTCACAAGCAATTTAAATATGAAAGTTGTCAATTAGAGATAATGGGGGTTAACCATTATCCTATGCTTCATCATGGCATAACTAATATCTCCCACTTGAACACGAGGGCATATAACTTTCGTCGTTAGATCACAACTCATGTAACCCATCACATCACTCTACTGGATTTCCATACAGGATTGGACATCGTGTGATTTGCGAGTATATTTGCATATAAAAATTGTTCAATGCACCTGTTAGGATGATTGAGTAATCATCATTGTATCATAAGATACAAAAATCTCGCTGCACCCTAGATCCAAAACTAATTACATCCAATCGAATGACTTTCCTCATCGAAAGTAATCTCCAATATTGTTCGACATTATATTCACTAATATGTTTAATCATTTCATGGATAAATATAAAAGACTAGTCGATGAATAGATGATAATGATGTATTGTCAATTGGTCTTCCTTTTTTCAAACTTGAGTTTATTAGTCTTAACTCAGCTGCTTTTCTAGACCTGTCTCTCAGACCTCAATTTATCTTCCGAACCATTGG
The DNA here is from genome assembly GCA_025175895.1 of Wurfbainia villosa. Lineage (NCBI taxonomy): Eukaryota > Viridiplantae > Streptophyta > Magnoliopsida > Zingiberales > Zingiberaceae > Wurfbainia > Wurfbainia villosa. The sequence goes on from CM046005.1 coordinate 9,194,839, forward strand.
TAAACATACTAAAGTAGCAAACATTGAACTATGACCTCAAGAAACGATTGAACGTAATAAGGGCACAAGAGATCCCACCGAGAGGATCTTAGATCTCACACAGTGGGGCTCAAGGATATTCCTTACTGTCTCAAGTAAAATGGCTCATACTTTCCCTAGTCATGTGCCACAGTATTGATTCTCCATTTCTCATAAAGGCATATGTTTGATTTCTCTAACACTGTGCAGGTATGAGACTTAGTTTACACATAAGACTCTACCCAGAGATCTCAGAGAGAGTTTTTCAAAGATAATATCATAAATTACAGATGATATCTGAGATCTCAAACCTGACTACTTACAAGCAATATGAATATGACTACTTCCATATCGATCATGTCACACATGACCTTATCCTAAACATATATCAAGGCGACTTAAGTTCTAGCAGGGTTATTCTCAACACCTCTCACTTAGGTGATCACTAGTGTGAGAGAGTTGACCTTGCTTGCCTTACATATCTATTATATCATAGAATATATATAAAATAAGTGCATTATATAAAATATAAATGTGACCAAATAATACACAAGAATATATATCGTTAATCATTAAATATTAAGCATCATCGTTGTCAATGAAGTACATATTGAGAAATTTCATAAAATGTCTAAATCTAATTGCTCTCTATGTTCTATAAAGAAGTTTTTCATGATATGTTTGGTGAAGGAGTTAACCACCATGCTGTGTGTTTATATGTACTTGATAGTCACTTCATTTTTTTCAATGATGTCTCTCATAAAATGATATCTGATATCAATGTGTTTGGTTATACTATAAAACTTAGGGTCTCAAGTGTAAGCGATAGCAACTTGATTATCAAATAAATCATTACTGACCTCCTACTATCCGCTACAATCCCTAAGTCATCCAATAGACTTTCGAGCCAAACACTCTTCTGAACTGCTATTGAGTATGCCACGAACTCAATCTCCATCGTAGATAGAGCAACATATGTTTGCTTCTTACTACTCCAAGAAATGGCTCCGCCATTAGAGCAAGAATGTGAAACCTGATGTTGATTTGCATTTATTCAGATCGCCTCCTCAATCGACATCTGAATATCCTACTAGTCGCAAATCACCTCCTTCGTAATACAAAGAGAAGTTTGTAGTTCTTTTGAGATATCGAAAAATCCTTTTTATTGTTCTCCAGTGACCCCTTCCTGGATTTGATTGATATTTACTTACAGACCGACTGCATAACATATGTCCGATCGTATACACTTCATTGCGTACATTAGACTTCTAATTGCATTTGAATAAAATACTTTACTCATTTCCCTTATTTCTTTCTGAGTTTTAGGACGCATTTCCAAGCTCAGACCTTCATCTTTAATGATTGAAGTATCTATACGATTACAATCACTCATCCCAAAGCATTTGAGAATTTTCTTAATATAGGTCCCTTGTGAATGAGTCAGAAATCTTCTCGAGCACTTCCTCTGGATATGTACTCCAAGGATGTGTTGGGAGTATGGGGAATACAATCAAAGTCCCACATTGGTAAGACATGGAAAAGATCATGTGCTTATAAGAAAAAAGATATCTCCATTGGTATGAGGCCTTTTGGGTAAAGCCCAAAAATAAAACCATGAGGGCTTAGACCCAAAGTGGACAATATCATGCCATTGTGGAGATATGTGGAGCTTATAAGCACTAACAATTGGTATCAGAGCCATGGTCCATGTCAAGCCATGAACCTCGAACGAAGGAAGTTGAGCTCCCACGTCCGGATCAAGAGAACCAGACATCAGGAAGGAAGTCTAGTTGGGTCGGGGGGACCGAACAATTGGCAGGAAGTCCTGGTGGGTTGAAGATCGGACATCAAGCAGAGAAAATCCTTCGAGGAGGGATAGGCTTGAGGGGGGGCCCAATGTGGTCCTTCGTTTGAGGGGGGGATTGTTGGGAGTATGGGGAATACAATCAAAGTCCCACATTGGTAAGACATGGAAAAGATCATGTGCTTATAAGAAAAAAGATATCTCCATTGGTATGGGGCCTTTTGGGTAAAGCCCAAAAATAAAACCATGAGGGCTTAGACCCAAAGTGGACAATATCATGCCATTGTGGAGATATGTGGAGCTTATAAGCACTAACAGGATGAACTCTGTAACACTCCCCTAGTCTTTCCACTCTCTATTAGGGGAGATGTCACTACTTTACTGTTTATTTCTTTAATTCTTCCTTATCTTACTCTGACACTATACTTTAATCATCACCCCTACCATCATTCTGAAATTCATGCCATATACTAACACAATATGCTGACAACTAAAATGATCATAAGGACCTTGACATCACTTAAACAATAACCAATTCAAGATATTCACATAACATGCAAGTATTAAGACTAACCCAACATGACTCTAGCATTCTTTGGTCTCAACCATAAGCAATCCAGTTGAACTTCAACAATATCAAAAAAACAATTAGAAACTTAAAATTTGGTTTAAACATCTGCACTTAGGATCTTTTATTTCCACTGTTTCATCGCCACACACTCCAAGTACTTCATCCGCTATGCCACCTTACTGAAGCTTTTCTTTACCTTTATCTGCAGTATAAGGAAATGTAAACTGTAAGCAATAACGCTTAGTAAGTACTTTCTATGCTCATAAAAACATGCAACTTATGAAATCATGCAACTAGTTTTCTTACCCTTGACACATTGATACACATGTAAGCATAACTGGAAATAACAACTCTGAATACATGTCTCTTGTATAAACCATGCTCTTAAGTATTTTAAAACTTGTAAACAGTGTATCTGAACTGGAATAATTAACTTGGAAAATTTTTACTTGTACTTATACTGATACTTCAAATTAATAATCATCCTGAATATGAGCCTGACATATTACTAATGCGCGCTTTCCTAATAGGCCGGGGTGGTCAACCACCGAACCTACTAGGTAATCAAATCGAGGACCTTGGCCCGGCAAATCGATGCGTGATATGCCCTTTCAAAAGTAAAATACTTTTTTTATACTTATATTCTTATACATACTGAAAGAATGCTCTTAATCCTCTAAACCACGAATGGGGAGCACTATAAAGATCATTATGCTCTTGAACCCCAAAACTGAAATGGGGAGCATACTGAAGATCGTTGTGCTCTTAATCCCAAATTCGAACAGGGAGCATCTTTAAATTTTCTTTATAAAGGAAATATTTTTATATCTTACTCTAATCATGCATATAATTGTAAGCTACAACTCATCTACAACATGCATGATCATAAATCACATTCTTATCATGAATCTAAACATGATACTGAATCGAACATGACATAACGGGTAAAAATCATGTAACTAAAAACACCATGCATAACTGGAAATAACATGCATATAAAAACATATCAATGACATACGATAACTACTTATACTGCAGGTGAGCAATACTTACTTCCTACGCTTTTTCAGCAATTTATACCGTTAGATTTCGTAAAGAGAAGACCTTCTACGTGTTCCTTTGCTTTAGCGTGATCCTCTACCAAGTCCTTGAGGAGATCCCTCTTGGAAAATCCTCTCTTGAATTATCCAAAGAGAAGACAATCTTCTTCCTCGCTTCGGCGGCTGGAAAACGGAAGGGGAAGAGAGGTGGCGTGGTTAGGCGACGTTTGGAGAGAAGGGGAGGCGTTTGGAGAGAAGGGGAGGAGAGGTGGTCGACGCAAGGAGTAGGGAAAGGAGAGAAGAGAGAAAAAAATAAAAAAAATCTATATATAAACTAGGGTTTTCCTAATTTAATTACCCCTTTAAATGCTTAGCTAAATTAAAGGTAATCTTATGACTTAGTGGTAATCTTATGACTTAGTGGTTTTCCTAATTTAGTTCTCTTTTTTTTTCGCCTATAGATATATTTTGTTATATCCTACTCATTGGTAATCTTATGACTTAGTGGTAGGAAGCCTATTCCCCCAAATCAAGGGTTTATGGTTCGAGCCTCGGCTAACGAACTATTTATTCGAATTTTTTTTTCTTATTTCTATTTTCCTCTAAATAGAAAGTATAAGAACTAAAATTATAAATAAAATAAAAGTATAAGAACCAAAAATTTGGGCTGTTACAATCCCTTATACCTTATAAAAGTTTCGTCCTCAAAACTTAGAATAGCTCGGGGTACTTTTGCTTAATGTCATCCTCACGTTCCCAGGTTGCTTCTACAAACTTTTGACTTTGCCATAAGACTTTTACTAACGGTACCTCTTGAGTCTCATTTCTTTCTTCTCGTCACTCTCATACCAACAGATAGGTGATCTGCATCTCATTCCATATAAGGCTTCAAAAGGTGTCATTCTAATTGTGGTTTGATAACTATTATTATAGGCAAACTCTGCCAAACACAAATATTTGCACCAGCTTCCTTTAAAATCTAAGGCACAAGCTCTTAGCATGTCCTTCAAAATCTGATTCACTCTTTCTGTTTACCCATCTGTCTGAGGATGAAATGCAGTGGTGAATCATAGCTTAGTGCCGAGGGTTGTCTGAACACACTCCTATAAGTGTGAAGTGAAGCGACTGTCTCTATCAGAGATAATGGTCTTAGGTATTCCATGCAGTCTAATCACTTCCTTGACATATAACTGGGCTAACTGTTCCATGGAGTATGATATTCTGATAGGCATGAAGTGAACAAACTTTGTCAATCTATCGACAACTACCCAAATAGAATCGTAGCCATTGGTTGTTTTGGGCAGCCCTACTATGAAATCCATGGCTATTTCCTCCCACTTCCATTCTGGAATCTGGATAGGCTGTAGAACTCCTCCTGGTCTCTGGTGTTCTGCTTTCACTCTCTGACATATCAGACAAGTGCTAACATACTTAGCCACGTCCCTCTTCATACCAAGCCACCAGAATTTCCCTTTCATATCTTGATGCATCTTGGTGGATTCAGGATGCATCGAATATGAGATCCCATGAGCTTCTTCTAGGATCTTCTTTCTTAAGTCTGGGTCCTTGGGGATACATAGGCGTTCACCCAAATATAATACTCCACTGTCAGAGACACGGAATCCTTCATCCTTTCCTTCTTGGATCTCTTGCTTGATCCTTTGGATGCTAGGATCTTTGTTCTGTCTTGCTAATATATCCCCAAACAGTGTAGGTACTATGGTCAAGGCGGAGAGCTGTCCAGAAATGATCTCAACCCCAAAATTCATTATCTCTTTCTCTAGTGGTTGGGATAGTGTTGCTAGGGACATCAAAGTAGCGTATGATTTTCTACTCAGCGCGTCTGCTACTTTGTTTGTCTTTCCAGGATGGTAGTGGATTTCACAGTCATAGTCCTTTACTAGCTCAAGCCATCTACGCTGTCGCATATTCAGATCTTTCTGAGTGAAGAAATACTTCAGACTCTGGTGATCTGTGTAAATCTTGCATTGAACTCCATATAGGTAATGTCTCCAAACTTTCAGAGCAAAGACCACTGCTGCCAACTCAAGGTCATGAGTGGGGTAATTCTTTTCGCAGTCCTTGAGTTGCCTAGATGCATAAACAATGACTTTACCCTTCTGCATAAGTACTGCTTCGAGTCCTATCTTGGACGCATCACTATACATGTCAAATCCCTCATTACTTTCTGGAAGAGTAAACACTGGAGCACTTGAAAGTCTCCTCTTTAATTCAAAGAAGTTCTTTTCACAATCTTCGGTCCATTCAAACTTTTTGTTCTTTCTGGTAAGAACCGTCAACGGTGAAGCTATCCTTGAGAAGTTTTCCACAAACTTCCGGTAGTACCCCACTAATCCGAAGAAACTTCTGACCTCACTGACATTCTTTGGTTGAACCCATTCTCACCGCTTATCTTTGTTCTTTTGAAATAACATGACCCAGAAACGACATTCGATCAAGCCAAAACTCACACTTGGAGAACTTTGCATATAACTGTCTTTGCTGAAGGGTCTGTAAGACTATCTTCAAGTGTTCGGCATGTTCCTCCTGGGTTCTCGAGTAGATAAGGATGTCGTCAATGAAGACAATCACAAACTTGTCAAGGAACTCCTTAAATACCCGATTCATCAAGTCCATAAATATAGCGGGTGCATTTGTCACTCCGAAGGGCATGACCACGAACTCATGTGTGTTACTTCGCCAGGTTGTTTTTCTTTAACTCTTACTGATGATAACCGGACCGCAAGTCAATCTTGAGAAGACCGCGACTTCAATTGATCAAATAAATCCTCTATCCTCGCAGAGGATACTTGTTCGATCGTCGCTGATTCAAGGCTCTAGAGTCTGCGCATCCTCATTTTTCATGAACAATACCGGAGCTCCCCACGGGGAATGACTAGGGCGGATGAATCCTTTGTCTAGCAACTCCCGTAATTGTTCTTGAAGCTCTTTCAATTCAGCTGGAGCCATACGATAGAGTACTTTTGAGATTGGGGGTACGAGAAATAAGCTCGATCTCAAACTCAACTTCTCTTCTAGGTGCTAGTCCTGGTAGTTCGTCAGGAAATACTCCCGAGTAGTCACATACAATTGGGACTTCTTCCAGCTTTTGACTTTTTTCTTGCTTAGTATCAACTATATGTGTTAAATACCCAGTGCATCCACTAGCTAACATCTTCTGAGCATCCCTGGCAGACAAGAACTTCTTAGTCTTCTTCCTTGGTTCTCCAATAAACTCAAACCTGGCCTCGGTCTCGGGTTGGAATACTACTCTTCGCTTACGACACTCAATGGAAGCACAGTACTTGCTAAAAAAGTCCATTCTAAAGATGACATCATAGTCATGCATGTCCAGCAAGATCAGATCACTATAATGCTCTCTGTCTGAAATTCTGACCGGCACGACACACAACCAGTGTGTAGATGTGATTATTTCACTTGAAGGTAGGGTCGTTAAAAACTGAATATCTAAGATATCCGGAGTTATATCCATCTTCTTAGCAAATGCCATAGACATGAAGGAATGAGTTATCCCAGTATCAAACAGTACAGTAGCATGCTGACTAAGGATAGGTATTTGACCTGTGACTACCGTAGAAGCATTTGCTACCTCTTCCTTGGTGAGGGAGAAGATCCGGGCATTAGGTGTAACTGATGGGGCCTCCAATCTTCCTTGGTTGATGTAAGGACCCTCCAGTGCTCCCTGCATCTGATGTAGCTGAGTTGGTCTACCTCCGTACTGAGTAGACTGTGGCGGAGGTAGATTGGTCTTGGTGGGGCACTGTTTGGCGAAGTGTCCCTCGACACTACATATATAACACCCGCTCACGCCCTGACGGCAAACTCTTGGATGCTTCCTCCCACACTTAGAACATGTGGGATATATAAACTGCTTACTGGCTGAACCTCCCTTTGCATTATTCCATTGTTTTCTCTTGTCATTGTTGTTTCGCTTCCAGTTCGAATTACCGCTCTGAGGTTCCTGACCTCCTGAACTTCCCTTGCTTTTGCTTTCTGTCGAGGCTAGCTTCTGGTGCTTGATACTGTCCATGTAATGCTCCGTGATTAGAGCACTACTGATTAGCTCTTCAGTGGTCTGTGGTCTATTAATTCCACTAGCTACATTCAGAGCTATCTCCGGTCTCAACATCTTTAGCATCAACCTAACTCTTTCCTTCTCAGTACTGACCAGTTCCGGACATAAGCGAGCTAATCTATTGAACTTCTTTACCGCTTCATCTACTGATAAATCCCCTTGTCGGAACTCTGTGAACTCATCATAATGCTTGTTGGTGACTCGCATATGGAAGAACTCCTTGAAGAACACCGTCTCAAAGTCCGTCCATGACATTTGGTTCACCATCCTCTTGGCCTTTACTCGCTCCCACCACATTCTGGCATCTCTGGTCAGACAGAACGAGGCGCACTTAACTTTCTCATTCTTAGGCCAGTCCAGCAATTCCACTATGCTCTCTACTGTCTTGAACCATGCCTGAGCATCCCATGGTTCACTGGCACCGGCAAAACTCTCTGGCTTCAGCTTTTGCCATTGAATCAGATAGGCCTCTTGTCTCACTCCTCCCACTGGAGCTGTTGGTGGGTTTGGTGAGGCAGAAGATGCAGTTGGAATGACATTCTGAGTCCCTGGCTGAGTAATAGGATTTTCTCGCTGATTAGTCATCAAGGTATTGATGAACTACTGCTACTTTGCCACTTGCTGTTGGAGCTGAGTGACTATCTGCATTTAGGCAGGTGGTGGTACTTCTTCATTCATTTCTTGTCCTCCATGGGGTCTTTCTCGAGACATTTTCTGCTCTTCATAAGATGATAAAGTGAAACCATTATTAGGCTATTATCACTATTTTTTTTCATCTTCACATACATATCTAGGTATGCTCTATTACTTACTGTCTATCATCTTTATATATATATATGCAAGCATATTTAACTCAAAGAGAACATTCTAGGTGAGCATGTTTAATTTAAAAGAAATATTTCTTACTACTCATAAAGTAAATAAAGCAGATAAATACTTGCTTACTTGGAGGCGGCAGGATTGATGCTCGAGGTGTGTGATGGAAGGGCGGAACCCGCTCTGATACCATCTTGTAACACCCCCCTAGTTTTTCCACTCTCTACTAGGGGAGATGTCACTACTTTACTGTCTGTTTCTTTAATTCTTCCTTACCTTATTCTGACACTATACTTTAATCATCATCTCATATTACCATCATTCCAAAATTCATGCCATATACTAATGGAATATGCTAACAACTAAAATGATCATAAGAACCTTGACATCACTTAAACAATAACCAATTCAAGATCTTCACATAACATGTAAGTATTAAGACTAACCCAACATGACTTTAACATTCTTTGGTCTCAACCATAAACAATCCAGTTGAACTTCAACAATATCAAAAAAACAATTAGAAACTTAAAATCTGGTTTAAACATCTGCACTTAGGATCTTTTATTTCCACTGTTCCGTCGTCACACACTCCAAGCACTTCATTCGCTATGCCACCTTACTGAAGCTTTTCTTTACCTTTATCTGCAGTATAAGGAAATGCAAATTGTAAGCAATAACGCTTACTAAGTACTTTCTATGTGCACAAAAATATGCAACTAGTTCTCTTACCCTTGACACATTGATACACATGTAAGCATAATTGGAAATCATAACTCTTGTATAAATCATGCTTTTAAGTATTTTAAAACTTGTAAATAGTGTATCTGAACTGGAATAATTAACTTGGAAAACTTTTACTTGTACTTATACTGATACTTCAAATTAATAATCATCCTGAATATGAGCCCGACATAGTACCAATGCGCGCTTTCCTAATAGGCTGGGGTGGCCAACCACCGAACCTACTAGGGTAACTGAAACTGAGGGTCTTGGCCCGTAGGCGAAATTGATGTCCGGTATATGCCCTTTTAAAAGTAAAATACTTTCTTTATACTTATATTCTTATACATATTGAAAGAATGTTCTTAATCCTCTAAACCACGAATGGAGAGCACTATAAGGATCATTATGCTCTTGAACCCCAAAACTGAAATGGGGAGCATACTGAAGATTGTTGTGCTCTTAATCCCCAATTCGAACAGGGAGCATCTTTAAATTTTCTTTATAAAGGAAATATTTTTATATCTTACTTTACATCATGCATATAATTGTAAGCTACAACTCATCTACAACATGCATGATCATAAATCACATTCTTATCATGGATCTAAACATGATATTGAATCGAACATGACATAACGGGTAAAAATCATGTAACTAAAAACACCATGCATAACTGGAAATAACATGCATATAAAAACATATCAATGACATACGATAACTACTTATACTGCATGTGAGCAATACTTGCTTCCTACGCTTTTTCATCAATTTATACCGTTAGATTTCGTAAAGAGAATACCTCCTACGTGTTCCTTTGCTTTAGCGTGATCCTCTACCAAGTCCTTGAGGAGATCCCTCTTGGAAAATCCCTTCTTGAATTATCCAAAGAGAAGACAATTTTCTTCCTCGCTTCGGCGGCTGGAAAATGGAAGGGGAAGAGAGGTGGCGTGGTTGGGCGGCGTTTGGAGAGAAAGGGAGGCGTTTGGAGAGAAGGGGAGGAGAGGTGGTCGGCGCAAGGAGTAGGGAAAGGAGAGAAGAGAGAAAAAAAAAATCTATATATAAACTAGTGTTTTCCTAATTTAATTACCCCTTTAAATGTTTAGCTAAATTAACCAACTTCTCCCTTTTTTTCCGCCTATAGATATATTCTATTATATCCTACTCATTGGTAATTTTATGACTTAGTGGTAGGAAGCTTATTCCCCCAAACCAAGAGTTCATGGTTGAAGCCCCGGTTAACGAACCATTTATTCGAAATTTTTTTTTTCTTATTTCTATTTTCTTCTAAATAGAAAGTATAAGAATAAAAAATTTGGGCCGTTACAAATTCAGCTTTACCCATGTCTTTCATGTCAAAAGTGGATGACAACCATGATTTAATGATTATCAGATACTCAATATTGTTCCTAGTAAATACTATATCATCCACATATAACGACATAACCATAAAAAAGTTATTTGATTTAATCAGATCAGATAGATACAATGATCCTCCTCGACGATTGTAAAACCTTAAGATATTACCTTCACGTGAAATCTTAGGTACCATTCCTTGGACGATTGCTTTAGGCCATATATCAACTTCCGAAGTTGGCAAACCTTATTTTCTTGACTTATTGGAACAAACTCTGGAGATTGTTCTATGTAGATCTCCTCATTCAGACTTCCATTAAGGAAAGTGGTATTCACGTCCATTTAGTGTAACTCTAGATCTAAACTTGCAATAATTGCTAAGAGTAAACGGATCTATGTAAACTTAACTACTGGAGAGAAGGTCTCCTCATAGTCAATGCCTTTTATCTGTGTGTAACCTTTGGCTACTAGACGGACCTTATATATATCTCTCGATCGATCCATTGACCTTTCTCTTGATTTTGAGAACCCATTTGTTCCCAATGACTTTTATATTCTCAAGAAAATCAATTAGATCCCAGACCTCATTGACTTTCATTTAATAGAGTCTTATTCCTTCTCTACTCCGTTTTGCTGAGGAGTAGCAAGAATAGTCAACTATCTTGTAATGTCTTTTTCGAAACAGAGCTCTTTATACGATTCAGACAGATACTCACACCCCCGATCAGTTCTAAGAGTTTTCACCCTCAAGTCTAATTGATTTTCAACCTCATTAATAAACCTCCTGAAGGACTCCAGTGCCTCAGACTTTACGAGATTAAGTAGACAAAATCGAAACACATGTAATCCTCTATAAACGTAATGAAATATGTGGCTTTGTTTCAGGCTCTCACATTCATAGGTTCACAAATATCTGAATGAACCAACTGCAATGGAGTCCCAACTCTCATTCTTTTCCAAATGGTTTTCTCATAGATTTGTCTGCTAGGCAAAACTCATACAAGAGCAACTCGACCTTGGTTAGCCGACCTAATATGCCACTTGATGCTAACCGGCCCATTCTCTCTTGCCCTATATGGGCAAGTTTACTATGTCATACATTCATATCATCCACTACACTATCAGATGCAAAGACAATAGGAGAATTAGGATAAAAGTCATGAAGTGAAATCAAATTTAGTGCATAAAGTTCTTCATAGACTATTTCGGAATGTATTAAAGTATTGTCATACGAGATGGAGACTTTAGAGTTTCCAATAGAAACATAGTATCCTAATTGGTCTTGACATCGGACAGAAATGAGATTTCATCGAATCTTTGAAGCATACAACATATCATAAAGATACATGACTTGATTACTTTGCAGCAACAACTTATAAGTGTCAATCCCTCTCACCTCTACAAATGCCCCATTTTCCACATATAGCCTTCTTGTATATGGACTTAATGGCAAAATTCTATCTATGCACTCCTATCACGAGCTACATGGTCTGTTGCTGAGACGAGTTAGCGAACATCACATTAGATGACACATAACTCAAACCATATAAAGAAGAAGGATATATCTTTCACTTGCTACACTCGCATGTGAAATGTCAAAGCTTACCACATACGTAGTATTGGACTTTGCTCTTCATGAGCTCCTTCTTGCGTTTCTGTCCTTTCTCATTTGTCTTGACAAATGACTTTTTTTTGCCAAGACCTTTTGTCTTTTTTTCATACTTGCGCCACTTGCGCTTTGTTTCCTGGGAGCCCTTACTCGACTTCGTAAGATTAGCATGACCTAAAGTTGATTTGATCACCTCCTGACGCTCCTCTTTGAGCTCATAATTCCTACTCACATCTATGAAAGTACGGATATTTTCAGTGTGTGTGAGATAGGTCTTATCTACATCCCAGGAGTCAGACAATGACTATATCACTTCCAGTACCTGAAGTTCATTTGACATAAACTCTTTCATATTCTTCAAATAAACAATCATACTCGACATATATATTAAATATTGCTTCATAGTATGATCAGGTCTCTTCTTATAGGATATGAACTTATAAGTCAACATCCTCAACTTAGGAGCTGATGGAGCGCTATAATGCTCTTTAAGAGCATGCCAGATCGATATTGCTGTAGGATACTGCTCATAAATCAGGATTAGCTTATCGTCCATACTGCTAAAAAGACTTACCCTAGCTTGGCTATCCTTCCTTTTCCAAGCGCGATATACCTCTTGGTCTCGTTTCGCTTGAGTTGTGGTACCCTCCTTGGGGTCCACCATCTCGTGTTTAAGAACCTCCCCAAGTTCTTGTTCCTCGAAGAAGACAAATTGAACCTTCTGATGCCAAATATTGTAATTATCACTGTTCAGCTTGTCTCCCTTCACGAGATCCGGTATTATATTCTTTGTTGCAGCCATATTTCTATCATACAGAAAGAGACACATTAGTGACATGTGATGCTTAATATCTCATCTTTGTGTACTCTGCTAATCATCAAGACTCAAAATGACTCTAATACAAATTTCAAAACGAGCGTATGAATCAATGAACACCATACACTACAATCTAGAATTGCATTTCATCATTTGAATTAAGATGTGGTACACAAATAGTCACTTTTAATGTAATATCCTCGGTAAGTCTATGTGCCACTTTGAGGGTTTACACGCCCCATACACCGACAATTTTTTGTCACACATCTCAGAGTTAGACCTCTTCGTCTTCTCCAAGACATTCAGCTTAGGCCTTGTCTGAGTGGACTACTCTCACTCTCAACTCTCAGGACTACTTCCACTTGGCTTATTCTTATATTTTCAAAGTTTGAATTAGCTCGGGCTTGTATCAAACACCTTCTCGTGCCGAGCACCTTGGCGCGGTGACGAGCACTTCATCTCTTCACGTGCCCAGCATCCCCAGGTTACTCTCACCTCGGCTCTTACCCGAGTACCCGCAACTCCTCAGCTCTCCCAAAAACGTCGAGCCGAGCACTACCAAGTGTGTCCGATCCCTACCGAGCACTTTCAAGAACTGCCGAGCAACTCTGACTGAGAATCACGGCTTTCCCGAGTAACGCGATAGATTCTCGGGCACCACCGAGTATTTGTCGAGCACTCCGGACTGAGAAACACGGAAACATGACTCTCCCGAGCACCGCGATAGAGAAGCTCGACTCTACCGAGCTCCAAGCTTTGTGCTAGTCCCAAGCACCCGATCCTGGGTTCCAAGTGCGGCCGAGCACCATGTGCCTGACTCCGCGTCACCCGAGCAACACTGCGCCCGAGCACCGCCTTTCGTCGAGTACCTCTGGCGCCTGAGCACCCCAGTACCGGGTTACCCGAGCACTACGTTGCCAAAGCACTGCGTCGCTTGAGCACCTCTGCACCCGAGCTCCGCATCTCGCCCGAGCATCGCATTGCTCGAGCACCTCTACACCTAAGCTTCGCGTCTCGCTCGAGCACCGCATCGCCCGAGAACCTTTGCGTGCGCGGGCATCTTGAGCACTGTGCGGGGGCATCTCGAGCACCTCTGCATGCCCGAGCACCTTTCTCACTCGAGAGTCTCGTGACCCACTCGACATCGCCGTGTTTCACTCGGCAGTGCCGCTCAACACTATTCATCGTCTTCTTTGCGAAGACAGTGAGAAATCAACAAACATAAAATAAAATTCATGTTTCACAGCATCAGACGAGTACACGGACGAGAACCGTATTCTTCGATCTCAGACTCGACAACCCTTCCTGAGTATTAACTCAGGAAATTATTGAACGCGAAATCGTTCATATTCAATCTTGCTTTGATACCAATGTTAACTCTTATGAAAGATACTTGCGCAATTATAAATCATATCTCAAATGTAGATGATACTTGGACTGTCGGATTGTGAACTGCACAGATTGTGATTTCCAATCATTCGCAGTCAAGATGAAAGTCACGAAACTTAATTCGAACTTTTATCGTAACGCTGCAACCCTAAACTCGATGACGACGATCTCTTATTCTCAACGAGAGATGGTGAAAACTCTTGAAGGTGAACTTCCCTTCTCACTTGCACAAATTGCAAGTCTTGTATGTGCGCACATTTACCACTCTCTTTTTGTGCACAACCCTCATTGAAGCACTTGCCTCTCCACTTCCACTACTTCTCACAAAGCAGTTTAAATATGGAAGTTGTCAATTAGAGATAATGGAATTAACCAATTAGAGATAATGGGATTAACCATTATCCTATGCTTCATCGTGGGCATAACTTGTCTCCATGGGGATGACGTGGTGGCTAAGGCATGGCGGAGCTTGCAGATAAGGCAAGGGTCGATTTCGGAGGAGGTCTAAAGTCCTTTTCTGGATTCAGATGACCCTCACATATCTTGGTCATCACGTCAAGACCCATAGGGTCCTCCGTAATTTATCTCCCTCACAATGACCATGAGATAGACCGGTGGAGACTGCTAGGTTGACGGATTCCAATCTTTTGTGGATCGTGGGCATAACTAACAAGATGAAAAAAGGGTAGACTAGCTCACTACTTCTGTGCCGATTTTTGATCATTCTAAAATTTTAGCTCACCACTCAAACAAGCTGAGTTTTATGTATGGATCAAACATATTAGTGCTCCAAGAACTCGCTGACCTCTCTTTTTTTATAGAATTTGAAACTTCTGATCATATTCATTATTCAATATGTGTCCTGTACCATAGAAAATCAGATAGATAATTTGAACGGGAATAATGATTATTTTAAGGATATACTTGATAGTTCCTAGAGATAATTTGAACAGGAATAATGGTTATTTTATGGGTATACTTGATAGTTCCTACATACAACGAAGAGCTAAGAATGTAAAGTTAAATTTATGAAGTAATTGAAAAGATAAATTAAAATAAAGGATTAATATTCAAGAGCAATTTGATGAAAACCAGGAGGTCTCATTTGATGAAGCAAGCTGGAAAATACTGTGCAAAACTTGGAGTTCTCATTTCCACTTAATATGCTGGAATTGTTATTTCGTTTTTCAACATTTGGTTAATCGATCTAGTCTTCTGTTTGCTGTCTTATATTTTCTCATAAAATAGTTAGGTTTTGATACTTTATAATTTGATGAATGATTCATTTTGGTGGTTTGGATGGCTGCTTTTATATAGTTTCACTCCTCTAGTTAGATCTTTATTCATTGCACAATTATTATACAGAAGTAAGTTGCTTAAATGTGGAAGTTCTATTTGGGTATTTTTGTGCTTCGATTATTTAGATGAGAAAAAAATAAGGAAGACTATAACACCAAATATGTGCCGATTTATTGGGCAACCTAAGATTTTAGCTCAGTACTCCGAGCAAGCCGAATGCTTTATGCATGAATCATTGATGCCAGTGCTCCAAGAACTTGCTGTTCTTTTTTGGCAGAGTTTGAAACTGCAGATCATATTAATTATTCAATATGTACCTTTTACCATAGAAAATAGAGAGATAACTTGAACGAATTATGGTTATTTTAAGAATATACTTGATAAGATAGAGAATGTTAGTTATCAAAAGATTAAATATAATAAAAAAATTGATATCTCAGATTAATTAGCTAAATTAATTATGTCTGACTCTAATAGATGATAAAATGAAACAAAAAATTGAGATACTAGGGATATATTCAAAGGTGTAGATTTCACAGCAAAGAGGAGTTAAATTTATTTAAGGGGGTTCAATCGTAGCAAGGAGTAGTGAGAGATCAAATAAAATATCAGCTGATGCAATAAAATTAATTTAATTTAGTGCTATAATATATTTGCATAGAACGAGAACAATAGAGCGAAGATTTGTACCAAATAAATAAGGATCAACTTTCACTATACTAGGCACTCGTACAGTCAAAGATCGATTGTGATTTATCTCTTTTCTTTTAGTCGATGAAAAACATTTTGAATGAGTGCATCATTGTTTTTTGCACCAAGGAAATTCAATAGAGGAAAGATTCATGTCTATTTTTTCTACAAAAGACATAAATTGATGATGATGAGAAAGATTTGATAGTTCTCCAATCCTAATAAATCTTGCATAAGAAGGGTTTAGTTCTTCGGAGGTGAAAATGAAAAAAAAATAAATGCTAATCTGAATGTTGAAAACGCTGCATGGATTTGGTTACCACTGGGTAGCATAGATTTGGTTACCACTAGAACAAGATGAAGAATTCAGTCCCTTTGCTTCGAAGAGTACAGAAGTGAAGGGATAGAAAAGCACAGGTGGATGGAGATGGAAAGTTGAGTAGGCATATATTATATAAATTATCCTTTTTTTGTTTTTTTTAATAGAGGTGATGCGTTAATTTTAGACGTCTTTTATCGTCGATTTCACAATTAAATAAAAAGAGATAAATTATAAGTGATATTTTTGTCCAACTAAGAACTAGTACAACGAAAGAATAGATATCCTAAAAAGTTTTGCAATCTTCGGAGATTAATTCTTGCTTCTTAGAATAATTTTATCATTTGTACTAATCACTTAGTCATCTCGTGGGGATTTTAGAAGATGAAAAAAGTGAAAAGATTTATGTGGCATTTGGGTTGGGTGTAAGAATAAAAATAGAAATGGATTTGTTAGTAGATTAAATTGGAAATGAATATTAGCCATTTCAAAATGACTCTTTGGTTTATAAATTAAGATTAGATATGATTGTTTAATTTGTCAGAGATTCGAGAATACAAATACAATAAATACTATTTTACTCTTAAAACAAATCATAATATTCTTATGAGATTTCTATATATTTTATCTCCAAAATTACTTCTATCGCTCTTTGTAATTATTTTTTTATTTGCTGTTCCTAATAATAACTATGAAATGGGCAGTATCAACATGCATTATTAAAAAAAAGAAAATATTAAGCTGCATTTCACAACATCAAAGTTTTGAAATGGGCATCTGCATATTAATTTGTCAATGCAGTGGGAACGAACTCATGATCGGAGCAAACTGTTGCGCTCGTTTGCCTCTGTCCTCGGGAAACTGCCCCATCGACCCGGAGAACTATTTCAGGGTAGATTTTGCAGACGATTGAAAATAAAATTTAAGGCAAGAGCTGATCCGTCGCCTGAATCGGAGGAGTTCGAGTGCGACGTCTCATGCACCCGGTCACCTTCTCTATCTCCTCTTCCATTTCTTATCGGAGAAGAGAGCTAGAAGGAGAATGGGAGTTTGAGTCCCATGGGAAGTACACTCAGCGGCGGGAGGGATGGCCAAGGGCGAGCGCTGGAGCGGGAGCAAATGCAGGCGAAGGTCACGACACAGGAGGAGTTGAGGGAGGCGCCAGCGCTGCCATGGCGAGGGCTGAGACTAGAGGTGTAAACGAATCGAATCAGTTCGCGAACTTTTCGAATATGTTCGAATAATATTTGATTCGAATTTGAAATTATCGAATTCGAGTCGAACTCAAATATGTGCAAATGTTTTTCGAATTGAACTCGAGTCGAAATAATATTGTTCGATTGTTCGCGAACTATTCGCGAATCTTAATATTTTATTTATTAAAATTTTTCATATATTAAATATATAAAATATTATATGTAATTAATATAAACATTTTGTCCCAAATGAAAACCCTAACGGGGCCGCCTAACTCACTTCTCTCTTTCATCTTTCAATTTGAAGTTGCCGTTCATTTTCTTTCTTTCTTTCGTCTGAAAGCTCAGCCCATGGTTTCTGCATCGGCATACGTCTCAGAACTCCAGTATATTTTGCTATCCAACTTCTATTTTGGTTGTTGATTGTGATGTTGCATATCATTCGTTGAGTAGAAGTTTAACTGTGGATTTTTTTTGTGTTGATTTGTGAAGGACTTTAGGTGGCCAGTCCTCGAAGTGGTAGATTGTCGTCGCCGTTCATCTTCTTTTTCTATGCCATTGCACATCTTTTTTCTTGCAAGGTTTATATTATTCTTCGGTAATTTTTATTTATTAAAGTGAAAGAAGTTCAAGAGATTATTAATTTTTATATGTATTCTTATTTTTTTAGTATTTTAATTATTGTCTACTATTTTTTTTTTCATTTCATTATTTTTATTTTGTTGATAAGAAGATTTGAGACATGAAGTCTTGAAAAATTAGGTTTATTGAAGATTCATTTCAATGTTTATTGAAGATTCGTTTTTATTTGGGATATTTGTTGAAGATTCGTATCAATGCTTGTTTTAGTATTTTTATTGTTTTTCGTTTTAATACTTTTTGTCAATTATTAAACATATTTTGGATTAGAACTTATTTTCTATACAAAAGATTAATCTTCATAATTGTAACAAATTTTCCTAAGATTATACCATCATTATGCCCATGAAAAATTATTTTCTCAGGTATGACAACATCTTTTTCAATTGCAAATTCAGTAAGTCCAGCAACTGCAAGTTCCAATATTGTTGAACAAGTCATTAATAATGATGATAATGTAAATTTAAGTGTGAATGATGATGATAATCTATTTCATAAACCTAAAAGATAAAAGAGGTCCGGGGTATGGTTAGAAATGACTGAGGTGATTGATTCAAATGGTGATGATAAACATCAGTGTAAACATTGTCATATGTATTTAGCAAAAGTTAAATTTGGAACTACAACACATTTGAAGCGTCACTTATCCCATTGTTGTAAATATTTGGAGGCTAAGAAGAAGCTTGAGGATAAACTGAAATAACAAGTACTTGTTTTTGGTCCTATCGGTGTAAATCCAACTTCTTTTCCTCCATTTCATGATGGAAATTTTTGTATGGAACTTATGAAAGAGGCAACTGCTACATGGATTCTTATGCACGATCACCCCTTTTCTTATGTTTTGTAAACGTGGAATGCCCGAGTGGACTAGTGTATCCTGAGCTACTGCAAAAAAGAATTGTTTTATGATATGTGAGATGGAGAAAAAAATATTGTGTAATTTGTTAAAAACAATGTGAACTATTAGTTTGACTACAGATTTGTGAAAGTCAAAGAATCAAAAAATTAAGTATATGGTAATCACAGGCCATTGGATTGATTTGAATTGAAAACTGAACAAATGTATTCTTAGTTTTCCCAATATTCCTCCTCCTCGTGGTGGCCCTCAAATATCTGATATTGTTCTTAAGTGTGCAAGAGAATGGGGACTTGAAAATAAAGTGTACACGGTTTCCGTTGATAATGCAAGTGTGAATGATGCTGCAATTAAGTATATGAAGGAAGATTTTTCTAGAATAAAGAATAACATAGTTTGTGGAGGAAAATTGTTCCTTGTTAGGTGTTGTGCACATATTTTGAAGCTAATAGCACAAGGTGGCCTAAATGAGATCAAAGATATCATTAATATCATTCGAGAAAGTGTTGATTTTATTAGACGAATTGATGCAAGGCTTCTTAAATTTGCGGAGATCGTTAAGCAATTAAAATTGAATGAAAGGAAATTGATTGATGATTGCAAAACTAGGTGGAATTCGACGTATCAAATGCTAAAAGTTGCAATATCTTTTAAAGAAGTTTTTCCAAGATTCAAGGATTGAGAACCAAGTTATATTGATTGTCCTACGGAGATGGATTGGAATAAATTGCAAAAGGTATTTCCCATCTTAAAAGTATTTTATGATGCTACAAAGATAATTTATGGAACCGAGTATCCCACCTCCAATATGTTTTTGAATGAAGTTTATAGAGTAAAGATGCTTTTAGATGAAAAATCTCTTGACGAGGAAGAATTTATTTGCAAAATGATTCAAAAAATGCGACTTAAGTTTGATAAATATTAGGGTGAATGTAATTTATTGATGTCTATAGGTTCTGTTTTGGATCCAAGGTGTAAAATGCGACTATTTGAATTTACTTTTTCAAGACTTTATTCCTCAGAAGAGGCACAAGTTAATATTATAAATGTTCAAAAGGTTTTGTATATAATTTACAAAGAGTATGCTGAGAGTGCTATTCAAAACCTCCACGAATTAAGGAGTGACTCAGAATCTTCAAGGAGTAATCAATTGAGTCGAAGTGTGGAAGAAAATACTAGTTCATCATCTGGGTGGTCTGAATTTTCTTCTTATTTGAGAGAGATTGAACTGATACATCCAGAAAAATCTGAATTGGATGTTTAGATGTCATCGATATGATCCAAATGAAGAATTTGATGCTTTGAGTTGGTGGAAGTTGAACACATACAAGTTTCCAATCTTAGCTTCGATGGTTAGAGATATTTTAGCTATACCCATAACCACAGTTGCTTCAGAGGCCTCTTTTAGTGCTGGAAGTCATGTTATTGTCAAATATTGTGCTTCTTTATCTCCTAGTACTGTTGAAATGCTTATGTGTAGGAGAGATTGGTGTCGAAAGCGATATGTAGTGACAAAAAAGATAAAGGTAATCAAGTTGTTACATAAATTCTGAGTTCTAATTTTTATATTGTTATATAAATTCTTATTTGTATTGGTTGCAGGTTGAAAAACAACAAAAGGCAATCAATTTGCCAGTGGATTGAACTTATCATCGGTATACATATTTTATTTATAATTATTATTATTTGTATTAATCAATTTTGTATATTTGTATATTTATTTTCATTTCTAAGAGAGAAAATAACAATTATTTTCTTTAAATGCAGTATAGTAAGCGCTAAAGGAAGTGATTTTGTTGGGACTTGGGAGGTGAGGATTTTGATAAATAGGGGATTTTGTTGGTTTCCATTTTAAAAGGTAAACAATCATATTAATTGTCTTATTTTTGTGTATTTATTATATTTTTTTTCAAGCAGTCAATACATATAACATTTTCTTTTATTGTAAGATTTTTGGAGTTGAATGCAGTGTAGTAAAAACTAAAGGAAGCGATTTTGATCGGAGGTAAAGTTTTTGATGACTAAGAGATTTTGCTGGTTTTTATTTTGAAAGGTAAACAATCATATTAAATATCTTATTGATTTTGAATATTTATTTTTTTTTCAAAGTGGTGAAAATCTATACTATTTTCTCTTAGTGCAAGATTTTTGTAGTTAAACGAAAGTTTTTGCTTAAGTTTTAAGTTTGCATGTTGCTCGATAATAGTTTTTTGATAGTTGAATATTATTAATGATTTAGATTTTAGAAGGTAAACAGTGATATTTAGTATTTTGTTATTTTTATATATTTAATATTCTTTTACGAGTGAAAAATATAATATTTTTCTTTTAAATGCAATTACTTAGGGTAGGATATTTAAAGTTGATTGGAAATTTGGTGTCTATTTTGTTTGATGAAGAAATTGTAAAAGTTTTGAGGATTCTAATATTGAAGTTATACTTTAATTATAGCATAATCATATTTATACAATTTTATGATGATTAGATCTCTAATTTTTATACATTTTTGAATATCAAATCGAGCATCAATTTTCGAATATTAAATCGAGCCTAAATTTCGAATAGTAATCGAACAGTTTGAATTAATATTCGAAAATTTCGAATCGAATCCAAACTCAAGCTTTGATTCGAATCGAATTCGAGCTCAAAATTATTAAATTTTCGAACTTCGTGTCACGCCCCAAGAGTATACCGTGCCGAAAATCAAACGGACGACATCTCCCCTGTACGTGGCCATATTTCGGGTTAATACAAGACCCGTAGGCCCACAACAACAACATAATATAACATAATAACAGCAGCGGAAATGAAAAACCACATACCCACAACATACATAACAAAAACATACAGGTGTACACCACCTGACAAGTCCACAGTGATAAAATCGTAAATAAAACAACGATTACCCAAATAAAGTCCACGATATCATGATAAAGTCCATAATAAACTAGGGTCCATGACATAGGACCAAAATCCATAACACATAAACAAAGTCCAAGCCATAAGAAAAACGAACTCCTCAGGAGACTCGGAAAACGGAGATGGGATGGATCGGTCGGCGCAGCTCCAAGTCGTCACAAAGGCGTCTACCTGTTACCTGGGCGACAGAAAAACCCAGGGTCGGTAGTGGTGAGTAAAACTCAGCAGGTAATCAGAGAAAACATGTAAATATATTTATCAATATTACATGTCATTCAACAGTTTAAATCTACTCGAACAACGGGTATACATCAGCATAAAAGGTATATATGCATGCATACACTAAATAAACTGAACAACAACGATGCTGACATACCTGACCGTCAGCTACTCTATCCTGATCCAACCTGGGCATATAACCACATCATAGGGTATAAAAGAATAGTACTAACTCACACAATATCCTGAATATGATCCAAGGGTATCACCGTGAATAACCAACAGGTATACAAGTACCAGCCTACTACCATACAGGAAATGCAGTAGCATGTATGAATATGTACAAATAAATGCAACAAACATAGTACATACAAATGCATAATCAAAGTGAGTATACATATAGGCTGTATCTGTATGTATACTAATCACCATAATCCATGTGTATATATATATATATATATATATATATACACAAGCAGGTATGTATATATATATAACTATATGCAAAGCACCGCATGATACGGCAATGCAGCATGCATGGTCATGCCTGCTCACCCCTACTCGCTACCACGACTCCAGTGTGGCCTAGGTGGCACGACATGACAACTGTCCCAACTCACACCAACCACTGCTATAGAGTGGCCGAGTGGGCAGTATGATCAAGTAGCATATGAGCGTAAAAAGCTCGCTACGCAACGGGGGTCCCTGCTGCTGGCTACTCCGACTGACACTACAAATGAGTGGTCGAGTGCCACGCACCCAGGACATCTGCACGCAACTCCAACTACCATCATCTATAATGGTAGAGTGTGGCACAATAAATGCTATGCCCTCACACCAGTTACTCCTCTGGGAGTAACCTGGGAGGCAGGATGACTGACGACTCTCTCTCAACCCCAAGGGGAGACGATGTCGTCAGTATGCATGCAATGATATGAGGGTACTATCTCACATACAGATATCTACCATAGACTCTCTGTTCAACAAAGAGTCACACCCAATTGATCAGTACACTCTCTATCCTATAGAGAGTCATACTCATCTGATCATGACAAGCTAGGACCATCGGTTCGTAGCGACACACTGTCCACGACTCACCTGACCATTTACACAACCCGTGGTTGGTAAATGAATGTGCAACATACAGGTATGAAATGAGTCCCACATTTAGGACCATACTTATCCACAGAGGATCTTTTTGCAAAATTTACAATTTAGGTCATCCTCCGTACTCTAACATCTACACCCTACTAAAACAGTTAGACCTACTTACATCACATCTGTAACTCCTAGATCATGATAGGGAATATGTGATATCAATAATCGAGCACACATATATATCAACGATAAGTTCAAGCATATGATAAACAGAGCAGGGTCAAGGTAATATGAACACCTAACATGCTCATATCTATGTCTAAATCTGAAAGTCATTACATCTACTCGACCGGTAGGAAATTACCTACCTGTTAAATAGCTCCGCTAGCTGTCCTTGCGTACAAGCATCTGTCATTAACCAAAGTCCTGCAAGACAACGTGAATTACGATTAAGTTCTAATATAACCAAATCGACTTCTACATCGATCTCATATTCACATATCTTATATCACCTCGGCTATATCACCGTAAGTTTACACACTAAAACCCAATTAATAATTCACACTAAACCATATCAACACTCAAATCAACAATTAACTACTTCTTCGAAATCTCCATGTTCACCCATCTTCCAGTATCAACTAATATGGTAAACATGAATGAAGTTATGTTTTCCAACCAGTGTCCTGTAACCCCCAAAAGAACAACTTCATTCGCTAATTATTAAACATCAATTCGACTAGGACATTCACTATAATTATCATACCACAATCCAAGCATCAGATAAACCGAAGAAGAACTTACCCAAACACGTAGAGATGAACCACAACTCTGGCCATAGCTTCTTGACCTCAACTAGGATCTCATATCCATTCACTTCCATAATCCCCTAAACCTGGTACTGATCAAGAATAATCCATTAATCCCAAAAATCAATTTACTGTATCTTTACCTTCATTGTCTTCCCAATCGAAGAAATGCAAGTGCCAATACAGAACAATTTCTGTATGCCCTGCAAGAACATAAGCGCATGTCATGGAAGTAACTTTCTATACCCGCACCTGCTCCAACTTATTGGCAACAACAAGGTACTGTTCATCTTCTCCTCTGCTCACCGGCATCAACTCCACAGAATCGGCAGCCACGTTCACCGGCTGCAACCGACACTCACGATCCCTGCCCATACACTCAAAATCCCGTTCAACCAAGGAACTAAAGCAAGGGATTAGACAAGGAGAAATTGGCGCCCTTACCTAATTCCCACGATCACCGTGAAAGCCTCCAATCGAACCACAACCGACGCCACCTCCCCGCCCTAGCAACTCCACTGTCGCAAATCCCCTCTGATCCCTTGTCCCTCGGAGCAAATCCATGCCTCATACCACTTGCTTCGGCGATAATCGGACAAGGTAGCTCCCAAACCGGCCGCGTGACGGCGGGCGACAGGGCTACAACTCAGTGGCACATGAAACGAGCGGCGAAGCATGAGCGAAGAGCAGCGTTGCCGGCGTGGCAATCAGGGCAACTGACCAGGCTGAAAGCACCATCGTTGTTCGTCCGACACAGGAGATGAGGGGAAGAAAGCACTGCTCACCTTGTTCCGCCTTCGATGGGGAAGAAAACTCCCGATTCGCTATGTCGCCGACCTCGACTCCAGCCCTAGTTCGGAACAAGGTGCCGTCGCCGCCGCCGACGCAACCTCCCAGCCGCACGCACTTGCCGTCATCTTGTTTGTGGCCACCGTCTAGGCCGATCACTGTCGCTGCGGTGCGGAGGAGGAACTCAGAGGTCGCGGCGAGATTGCGGTGAGGAAACGGATCGAACCGAAGAAAATTAAAAGGCCGACGTTAAGAAAAGAAATCGGATCAGGTTTTAACGGGTTGAGTTTACAACCCTATAAGACTAAACCTAGATCCACAAGCATTCATTTAAATTAAGTAAATGTTAGGTTTAATTAAATCCCTAACCATGCTTTATCTATTTAATTTAATTAATTAATTTTATTTATTTATTTATTTTTTCTGGTATTCTACACTTCGAATCGAGCTCGAATATGACAATTCGAACTTGAACTCGAATACTTAATTTTTTTTTAAAGTTCGATTCGATTCGTTTACACCCCTAGATGAGACGTGGAAATGAATTTTAAATTCATTTTTTTTGGATTTTGCCCAATTATAATTATTTAAGAATGGTTTCAAAATTATAATTTTCAAAATCATTAACTAAATATTTTTTATTTCTATTATCCCAATCTTTAATTTCTAAGTTCTTAAATCAAATGTCACCTTAAGTATTTTTCATCCATGGATTACAGTCCTGAGTCATATCAGTCCACTGTTGGTCGGTCCCACGTGAGTGAGGTGTGAGATTTGATCGTTGGAGAGGAGATGGTGAATAGTACTTGCAGATTCAAATTGATGTTTCTCTTATTGCAATTTCAGTAAAAATATAAATTAGGTTAACAGGTGAACAACATGAACATAAAATGAAACAAACCAAACACATTAAATAATTTAATGCAATTCACGATTTCTTAGAACTTGTATGTCCTTGACATGTGACCCTATTGGAGGGGCCCTTTCAAAATCTACTACTTTTTATCCTTCTTGGTAAGTGTTGAAGGTAGAAAATCTTTTAGAAGATCAACCTTCGATGTAGCACGGGAGGTTTACAATATAATTGGGCCAAAGACAATTAGATTCAAGAATACAATGAATAATGGCACTATTTTTGTGTAGGTGTTGTTCAAGCCCCTAAACCATATATAAGGTCCTCCATGAGATGTTTCGCTGGCACCATTTTGTTAAAATGGCAATCATCAATCAATCGGTACTATCATTTCTTCCACTCGTGAGGTTCCTATGATGATACTTTCATCTTGAACATGTTGTTTGACTAATTGTGCATTTCAATCAACTCATGTGATCGTTTTTTTCGGCTTGACTGAATCTTATAATGACTTGTAGGCTAGCTTATAATGAATCTTATAACTGTCGGTTGCATTAGTTACAACACATTTGCAGAATATTTTGTAATCAACTAGTTTAGTGGACTCGCTCAATTGATTGGTAGTTTGACTCTAGTAATCCAAAGGCCAAGTTCACTTAGGTTGAGATTTATTCTTGTCCAATTACAAGTTTACTCAATCTCAACTACAACTATTACCTCTTGCTATCTTTAATAGTCTTTCCCTAGGCTTCTCATTCCTCGAATACACTAAACTGTTTGACACTCTTCCTATGTCATCTTCTTGGTATTGATGATGAGATTACATGTTATTATCGTAATACATTCGATTGTGTTGTATTAGTTCGAACTTGATTAAGTGATTTAATTATGATTTTGATTAATAGATTTAGATCGATATGTATAGAACCCTTTAGCTCGTATTGTTAGCATTAATGAGATATTAATGGATTAAGATTAGCTTTATATATAGGGTGTGATTCTCGCAAAAGAGAGGAAGAATGACTATCTTTTTTTCCCATTGGACACAACATATGGAGTTGACTCTCTCGCACCTGCGGAAGATCAAGCCCTACGACTCTTTGACATTAGATCTTCAGATTCTTTCGGCGACGATGTTTTCGGATTCAAGTGTGAATTTATTGTTTTATTACTCTTTCGCCTTTATCTTTATACTCATATGTTGTTGTAGATTAGACAATAAGATATTGTGTTCGGATCATTTGGTTTGTTTTGTTTTTCGAATTATATGTCGATGCATGATCCATTGACGGATTGAGAGATCCATCAAGTGATAGCAGAATATAAGGTTATTTGTCGCTGATCATACAATCTTAGGAAGTAGTATTTTTTTTTATGATTTTGGTCCAAATGTATGTGTTTTGCGTTAGATCTTGATTTAACACATTTAAACATGTTTAATCGGCGAATCTAAAGGTTAGGAATCCTAGGTTTTGCATTAGATTTGAGTTTTTATATTTTTTTTGTGAAGAATACGAAGAACAGTGACATAATCGCCATCATTTTTGTCAAAATTGTTACTTTTAATTAGGTCAGACAAATATCAATTGACTGATATGGACCATCAGTCGACTATTGGTCGAAAAATAGTGCACAAAATATTTCTGAGTTGATAGGGTCACTTGACTAATCACCATCAGTCAACTTCCATAAGGACTAGTCAACTGATGTGCATGAAAAATTATAAATAGAATGTTTATGGGTCGACTGCGGGACTCAACTGGATATGCCAATCGACATACATTTTTTGTTAGTTGATTGGTGTGCATGAATTAGGACACAAAAGATTTTCCAGTCGAATGAGATAATCCACTAATGGTATCAATCGACTAGTGGACCTAGGTTAAGCACAAAAGGGTTGTTAGTTGATTGAAGAACTCGACTGATTAAATTAGTCAATTGCTATCATATTTCAGTTGACTGCAATGTAGAGAATTTCTAAAGGTCATAACTTTTCACTCGGGATGAGTTTTGATACGTTCTCGATTGCGTTTCGAAGCTTGTTCAAAGCTTTATGTTTATTATAGTGTAGTAAACCCCTCGTAACACCTTGTCTTAGCCCTAAAAAACATCATTTAGGGCTTTTTAGAGGCTTAAAAGTTTTTTAGTTCCAAGTTAAGGTAGTTTTTCGTCCTGTACATTTATAAACAACAATACAATTGAGTTACCTATGATTTCATCTTATCCATTAGCACATGTGTTATTAAGTTGAACTAATAATATCGTCAAAGTAAGAACTATTAGCTAAACTTAGTACATTATTGTGAGTGGATATATATCTATGTTAAGAATGGTTGCCCCAAAGGCAAATCATCTTTAAGCCAGATATATATTTAAAGTGGTTCACTGTAAACATATTAGTGGTAATCATACATGTAATATGTTAGTCCAAAGGAAGTCATGTTATGTTGGAACACGTGGTGTCCTCAAGCTCTGTCCAACAAAGCTATGATGCCACATGTTGGGGATTTTGGAGGGATGAATGTACAACGAAAAGGAAATAAAACAATTTTATTTTCATCTCAGACATCCTCGGGGGTCAAGACCCATGCTTTTGACATAATCATAATGAAAGAGGAGAGTAGAGAATAATTTTCATACCTTCGAGATTCTATAGAATCTGTAGAAACAATAGCAAGACTAACAAGTTTTATCTTTATCGATATCCACGTTGAAATCTCCTCGAGATAATTTTCTAAGCCACAAGTGTTCTTCACTGATAGATGCTAACAAGCATGAAGAAGAACTTGAGAGAGGAGGATGACGACTTGCAAGAGAAATCCTAAAATTATGTTGTCTAAAATCTTGCATTAAGAGACTTATTTATAGATTTCTTGATTATGTTTCATTGAAGGTTTTTTTTTTCAGAATTTTTCTTAGCGAAATTATCATATAAATTTATTAAGAAAAAGTTTTAAACACTAAAACTTTGTAACCAAGAAATCGGTACTAATGTGCCATGACTGTGGAGCGCTCCATGAGCTGGTCGTGGAGGCTGCCACAAACGTAGTACTCTCCATGACCTGGCCGTAGAGCCTTCCATGACTGTGGAGGGCAACACGACTAGGTCATGTTGCTCTCTGCCTTAGCTCCTCTCATCGACAAAGATTGGCATCGCCATGCTATGCCTTGGCATGGTTGTGGTGAGTTCCGAAAGTCCTGTTTCACCACTTCAAAATGTGGTACTACCATGCTACATTTTAGCACATCTATGGTTGTGGTAGTCTCTAATGCTCTTGTTTTAGTCCTTTTAAGTCTGGTCCAACCAGATAACCTCTCTCTTTGAGAATCTTTTTCTCAAATTTATTTTACATCTCTAGAGAAACTGCATTGCGTGTGACCAAAAGGTTCCCGACTATGTTGACCATTCTTAATTAACCATTAATTATGAATAGATCATGAGTGACACCTAGCAGTACATCATGATTCCCAATTGATTAGAAAGTCAAAGTCAACTTCAGAATGTTTTTGAACCCTTCAACAGCTACAATTATGTTTGCTTGTTTCTTTTGTTCATTCTATACCTATTTGGTTCAGGATATGATCTATGTACTCATCTCCACTAACCCAAGTATAGTTCCTTGTCTTGTGGATTTAAGTTACTCCCTATATATGTCCAAGAAGATCATTTTTTTGGCATATGTTGTTCGACTAAAGACTTCTGAGTAACAATCCTAACAATAAGCATAGGGTATACATCTCCTTTAACATGAGTGGTGAATCTTCTACAGGGTATTAAAATATCTTCGGCTACTTTGAGTTATACCCAATCAATCTAGAATGATACCTACTATGGAGATGGTTGCGAAGCAGTAAAAGCATAAGTCTCCATGATCAAGATGACTTGAATACCTCAAGTCTAAGGAAGCTTGCACTCGAGCTGCAATGAAATATTCGGCGACATAAAGAAACATATGAAGTTTCATAGTAAGTCACTTTAATGAACTAGTTATCTTTAACTAGCATCCACATGTTCACTCTCAACATTCCTATGCCTCCATTCAGTGAGTACTAAATGTTCGACTAAACCAAAGAGCATAACATATGCGAGTCTCACGAAATTGATGATATCTAATCTCATCAAATCATCGACTAGGGATAGTTTCAATACTTACATAATTATACGTGATGAGATATCCACTAATTGTGATCCAATCACAATTTCTCTCATGGTATATATCGTATTGTGGACTTCAATAAATAAGTTTAAAATCCAATCACATATATAGAAAATGTACACTTAAATCGTAAATTTTATTAATTAAACAACTAAAGAGATTTCTTTAGGATATCTCTCAATTACAATATACTCCCACTTGACTTATAGTGAATCACCTTAGTATTTAATACTATGGAGCTTTATATGCCTCTTGAACTTTTATTGGGGAAGAGGCTTTGTCAAGGGATCTGCTAGATTCCTATCCATGAGAATTTTATCAATTTGTACATCTCTTCTACCTATGATATCTCTAATCAAATGATAATGATGAAGTATGTGCTTGGATCGTTATGAGACTGTAGTTCCTTCGTCTTTAAAATGGTGTCATTGTTGTCGCAGTACACTGGTAATACTTCAATAATGCTTTGAACAACTCCAAGTTTAGAAATGAACTTCTGGATCTAAACATCTTCCTTTGTTGCTTCCGAAACCTCAATGTACTTTGCTTCTGTGGTAGAATTAGCAATGAAGTCTCGTTTGGAGCTTTTCTAACTCACCACATCTCCATACAAGGTGAATATGTATCCAGACTAAGATTTGAAGTCATTCTTATTCATTTGAAAGCTGACATCAGTATACCCACAAACAATCATATCACCTTCTCTATATACCAAGAACAAATCATTAGTTTTTCGTAAGTACTTAAGGATTACCTTAACATCCACCCAATGATCTATACCATAACCCGACTGGTATCTACTCATAACACTCAAAGCGTACGATACATCGGACATAGTACATAACATAACATATATGATCAATCCTATAGCTGCCATATATGGGATTTGACTCATGTGAATCTTCTCGTCTTTAGTGTGTTGACACAGAGATTTCGAAAGGAGGATCCCATGTCTCATGGGATTGAAATCTTTCTTGGATTTATCCATTTTAACACTTTATTTATGAATGTAATCTGCGAAAGACCAAACAATCTTCTCAATCTATCTCTATAGATCTTGATCCTCAAGATATAGGTTGTTTCTCCCATGTCTTTCACGAAGAACATTTTGGACAACTAAACTTCGACTGACTGTAAAACAAGGACCTCATTTTCTATGAGCAATATGTCATCAACATGCAACACTAAAAACACTACCACACTCCCATTTACCTTCTTATATACACAGGATTAGTTAGGATTTAGTGAAAACTCAAACTGTTTGTTTACCTCATCAAAACTGATGTTCCAACTCTTGAATGCTTACTTAAATCCATAAATGGATCTTTGAAGTTTGCATACTTTGTTCTTATCGACAGACATGAAATCTTCATGTTGTATCATATATACTGTTGGATATTCCGAAATTATGCGCAACGGAATAAAATGAATAAAATAATTTTTATTACATCCTACACATCCCCAGGGGGTCAGAAAAACTTGCTTTGGTATAATCATATGAAAACACACAAAAGGAGAAGGAGAAGTTATACCTTCAAGATTCTTTCGAATATGTCAAAACCACAAGCAAGACCAACGAGCCTTGCCTCTATCAGTATCCATGCCGATATCACCTGAGACAACTCCTAGAATAGCAAGCCTTTATCTCCGATTGATGCTAGTCAACTGGTGGAGACAAGAGAAGAAGAGAGAGGAAGATGACTACCAAGGAAGAACATCTAAAGCAAAATCTTCTCTCCAAAGATTATCAAGGAATCTATTTATAGATCTCTTGATTATGTCCTCTTAGGAGGCTTAAACGGAACCTATCTTATCATAATTATCCCATAATTAAGGTAAGAATAACCCAAAAAAATTTCATAAGAGAAATCTTCAAAAATGACGGAACCGTGACACAACCGTGTGTCTTACACACAGTCGATCGTGCCAAAAAGGCAAAGCCATGCCAGGACACACGACTAGCCGTGTGTCCTTCTGGGCACAACCAAGGTTTTGGATGTTTTTTGGCTAGAGTCTGACACGACCCGTGCCTGGTTAGGCACGACCGTGTGAAGCCTTGTATGGTCCGTTTGAGTTCATTTAGGTGTGATATGGCCGTGCTAAGTCCGTCAAGGCCATAGAAGGTTCTATAGCCTCTGTTTCGCACCCCCTTCGTCTGGTCTAGCCAGATATATTCTCTCTCATTGAGAATCTTATTCACAGACTTATTTTACATCTCAAGATCACCCATAGTGCATGTGACCCAATAAGTTCCTGGTTATGTTGGCAATTCATAATTAATCCCTTAATTATGAATAGATCATGAATGACACTTAGCAGTACATCATGACCCCCAATTGATCGGAAAGTCTAAATCGACTCCAGAACATTTTTGAACCCTTCAACAGCTTTAGTTGTTCGTGCCTTGTTCCTTTTACTCATCCTATACCAACTTAATTCAGGACATGGTCTATGTGTTCGTTCCCACTAGGCTGATTACGTCACACCTAGCTCAAGTTAGTTTCCTTGTCCTGTGGATTCAAGTTACTCCTACATGCTTCCAAGAAGACTATCTTCTTAACATGTTTGCTCTGGCCAGAAACTTCTGAGTAACAATCTTGACAAGAGGCTTAGGGTATACGTATCCTTTATCAGGAGTGGTGATCCTCTGTGGGTTATTCAAACACCTTCGATCACTTTGGCTTATACCTAATCATCCTGGAGTTACATCTACTATGTAGATGGCTGCGAAAAAGTCAAAGTGTAAGACGCCATGATCAAGGTGACTTGAATACCTCAAGTCTAAAAAAGCTCACACTCGAGCTGCAATGAGACCTTCAAAGACATATAGAACCATATGAAGTCTCATAGTAGGTCACTCCAATAAACTAGTTATCATAACTAGCATCCACATGTTCACTTTTAGCATTTCTATGCTTCCATTCAACAACTATCGAATGCTTGGATAAACTAAGGAGCATAACATGTGCTAGTCTCACAGAATCGATGATGTCCAATCTCATCAATTCATCGACTAGGGATAGTATCAATACTTACATGATTTCATATGATAAGATATCCACTAATTGTTATCCAATTACAATTTCTTTCATGTCATACATCGTATTGTGGATTTCAATACATGAGTTTATGATCCAATAAAATACATAAATAATGTATACTTAAATATTAAATTTTATTAATAACTTCTAAGGCGATTGCCTTAGGACACCTCTCAATTACATCAAACTCCCACTTGGCCTACAACCAATCGTCTTGGTATCTAATACCATAGGCTTCTATATGTCTCTCGAATATTTCTTGGGGAAGAGGCTTTGTCAAGGGATCTGCTAGATTCCTATTGGTGGAAATTTTCTCTATTTGTACGTCTCTTTTACCTATGATCTCTTTGATGAGATGGTAATGGCATAGTACATGCTTGGATCGGTGATGAGATCGTGGTTCCTTCGCCTGTGCAATGGCGCCATTGTTGTCACAGTAAATCGGTAATGCTTCAACAATGCTCGGAACAACTCCAAGTTCAGTAATGAACTTCTTGATCCAGACCGCCTCCTTTGCTGCTTCAGAAGCTGCAATGTACTCTGCCTCCGTAGTAGAATCAGCAACGATATCTTGCTTGGAACTTTTCTAACTCACTACACCTTCATTCAAGATGAAAATGTATTCATACTGAGATTTGGAATAATCCTTATCTATCTGGAAGCTGGTATCTGTATACCCGCTCACTATCATATCATCTCCTTCATATACCAAGAACAAATCCTTAGTCCTTCTCAAGTACATAAGGATTGTCTTGACAGCCACCCAATGATCCATACTAGGATCTGACTGGTATCTACTAGTAATGCTCAAAGTGTATGATACATCAGGCCTCATACATAACATATCATACATGATCGATCCTATAGTTGACGCATATGGGATTTGACTCATGCGAATCCTCTCATCTTTAGTGCGCGGGCACATAAACTTCGAAAGGTGATTCACATGCCTCATGGGAATAAAACCTTTTTTTTTAGCACTTTGTCTATGTATGTAGACTATGAAAGATCAAGCAATCGATTCGATTTATCTCTATAGATCTTAATCCCCAAAATATAGGTTGCTTCTCCCATGTCTTTCATGAAGAATATTTTGGACAATCGGACCTTGACTGTTTGTAAAATAGAAATATTGTTTCCTATAATTAATATGTCATTGATATACAATACTAGGAACACGATCACACTCTCACTAACTTTCTTATACATAGAGTTCCTCAGGATTTTACGAGAAATCAAACTATTTGATTGCCTTATCAAAACGGATATTCCAACTCCTGGATGCTTGCTTCAATCCATAAATGGATCATTGAAGCTTTCATACCTTGTTCTTGTCAATGGATGTGAAACCCTCCGATTGTATCATATATACATCCTCATATAGGTTTTTGTTAAGGAAAACTTTTTTCACATCCATATGCCATATGTCATAATCAAAATGAGCCGCTATGGCTAGGAGTATCCGAATGGATTTAAGCATAGCTACTGGTGAAAAAGTTTGTCATAGTCAACACCTTGTCTTTGACAATAGCCTTTTTCCACTAATCTAGCTTTATATGTAATAACATTACCATCCATGTCATTTTTCTTCTTGAAAATCCACTTGCACCCTATAGGCGTTATGCCTTCGGGTGAGTCTACCAAGTTCCAAACCTGGTTTTCATACATGGAACCCATTTATGATTTCATGGCTATTAGCCACCTACCCCTGTCTGAACTATTCAGTACCTTTTCATAACTAGTGGGTTTCTCATCCTCTATGAGTAACACGTCATTAGATTCACTTATGAGAAATTCATATCTCTCAAGAATCCTATGTGCCCTACTAGATCTATGAGGAAGTAGTGTATTATCAGGTTCAGCTATCATCTCATCCGAATGAGTAATCAGCTGTGGTTCTTGACTAGGCATCTCTTCTGTGTCTACCGGAGTCTCTTGAACTACGCTTAGTTCAATCTCACTCCCATTGTTTTTTTGTAAGAGAAAATCCTTCTCTAGGAATACATCATGCCTTGAAACAAACACTTTTTTTTCCAAGGGATGATAAAATTAATAACCCCTCATTTCCTTAGGGTAACCAATAAATAGATACTTATCAGATTTAGCCTCCAGCTTATCTGATACTGTCCTCTTCACATAAGCAGGACAACCTCATATCTTCAAATAAGATAAATGAGGTTTTCTACTATTCCACATCTCATATGGAGTAGTAGAGATTGCCTTAGTCGAGACTCTATTTAATAAGTAAACAGTGGTCTCGAGTGCATAACTCTAAAAGGTTTTTGGAAGACTTGCATGTTGCATCATTAACCTAACCATGTCCAACAAGGTTTGGTTTCGCTTTTCAACCACACCATTATGTTATGGCATGTAAGGTGGAGTACTTTGGGACAAGATGACATTTTCCCTTAGATAATCTTGAAACTCTAGGCTTATGTATTCACCACCTTGATTCGATCGAAGTACTTTAATACTTTTTCCAAGTTGTTTTTCTACTTCTTTTTTGAAATCTTTAAACCTTTCAAAGACTTCAAATTTGTATGTTAACAGATACAAATACCCATATCGTGAATAATCATCAATAAAGATAACGAAGTAGCTATAACCTCCTATGGCATGAGTTGACATTGGTTCACATACATCAGTATATATAAGGCCCAATACCTCAACTGCTTGTTCATCTTTTCCACTAAAAGTTAACTTAGTCATCTTTTCCTTTTAAGCATGAAACACATGTGTTTAATGAATATGATTCATAAGACTCCAAAATGTTAAGCTTATGTAGTTTGGACATGCATTCATTGCTTATATGACCAAGATAACAATGCCATAATTGCGAGGTTAACTGATTATCTAACTTAGCACGTTTGCTATTGTATTCGATATTGAATATCTCGTTGGATGCAACTAATGTGTAGATTTTATTATTTAACATTCCAATAGCATAAAGAACACCATTTAATGTAATGTAACAATAATTATTACTGAACGTCGAATGATAACCTTTCATATTCAAGCATGAAATCGAAATAATATTCTTTATTAATGTAGAAATATAAAAACAATCATCCAACTCTAAAACTAGTCCCGTAGGAGGTCGCAACACATAAGTACCCTTGGCTACAGTAGCAACTTTTGCTCCATTGCCAACCCTTAGATCTGCTTTTCCCTTAACCAATCTTCTTCTGTTCCTAAGCCTCTGTATGTTATTAAATATATGTGAGCCACACTCGGTATCCAATAACCAAGTGTTAGAAGAAACAATATAGCATTTAATAAAAAAAATACCTGAAGTAGATTGGGCATCAGATGCCTTTTTTTGCTTCAGTGACTCAGATACTCTTGCAGTTTCTCTTCCAATGCCCATCCTTGCCACAATGATGGCAAATTCCCTTGAGAGTTAATTCTTCCTTCTTTGCCTTTTTCTTCCCTTTAGCTTTGGTTTTTGACTTCCTCTTAGAACCTTTCTTTGAGGAGTCAACCAGCATCACAACCTTCTGTTCTTTAGCAACAGATGACTCCACTATTTTGAGCATATTGATCAATTCAGGAATTGTCGACTCAATCTTATTTATCCAATAGTTCATCATAAATTGTGAATAGCTACCAGTCAGATTGTGAAGAATTAAGTCAATACTTAATTCATGGTCCATGAAAAACCCCTAATGATCCCAATCGTTCAATATAGTTATTCATCCTTAGTGCAAACTGCACTGCAGATGAACCCTCCTGCATCTTTGAGCGAAAGAGAAGCTGGGTCACCTCGAACCTTTTAGATCGCGCTTGCTCATCGAACAACTCTCGAAGATGGAAGACAACTATATTAGCATCCATATGTTCATGTTGCTTCTGCAACTCAGGAGACATCGACACTAGCATAAAGCAACTCGCCATCTCTGAGTCAGCAATATGTTTCTGGTAAGCAAACTTTTGGTCACCAGATGCATTGTCTATAAGAGGTTGGGGAAGAACCTCTTCAAGGACATAAACTAGTTTTTTAGCCTTGAGAATAATTCTCAGGTTGCGAAGCCAGTCCAAGAAGTTTGGTCGAGTCAATTTGTTGTTGTCCAGAATAAAATGTAAGTTAATGGAGGTTGACATGCTATTCTAATTAGTACCTAGACATATAAAAAGAGGTGTATAAGAGAGATGAATTTATAGTAATGTAAACAATTTATATTAACAAGAAACTCCCACTATTTTTATCAAATTCAATAGCCCTCACTTTGAATTCGAGAGATGGTAGGTTATTCCTAGTGGGTTAATATCCATTATGACTAAGAACAACCTTGGAAAGAGTCCAACAAGTCATTCATAGTCATAATGTTAGGTATCAACAGTACTCATTATATATCAAATATATAACTATCATTTTATGCTACCAATTAATTGAATGTTCACATATACATTAGGTTGTTAACTCATTAGCATATATACACCCAATGCATATCACCTAATTACACCTCTATCCACATTGACCTTGAAAAGAGTCCAACAAATCAATGCTTTCAGTTAGGGCCGACCCATTAATCGTGAGATCGAATTTAAATGGTTTGAACACATCCAATTTACAAGCTAGTCATGGAGAGAGTCCAACAACCCAAACTTGAAATTGATCTTTGGTTTTTACCATTTAAAATAAACATCGAATCTCATATGGATTGAACTTGCTCGATGTCATGCCAGTCTTGGAGAGAGTCCAACAATCCAAACATGAAAAAGAACTCTAGTTCAACCATATTAATGGAAGGTGTTAGCTCTAATATTTGCATGAGGGATTTCATGTTATTATGGGTCTCATCTATAAAAGGAAATAAACCTAAATATGGGAAAACTAAGGTCACATTAGGAAATAAATTTCTCGATGTGAATGTGAATCAATGCTTAGGCTCTAACAATGCGGCCAACACCTTCGGGGTTTCCAGGCGCATCCTTGAAATTTCTTTTTAGGTTACAAACATATCCTATATGTTAAATCATTCATACTCTAATCTATCATATAGAAAAATATGACACAGGTATATTAAAACATCATACATGCTTTAAATATTCTCCTACAACATGAAATCTATGCTAAAACTACAAGGTGACTCTGATACCACTTGTTGGATATTCCAGGATCATGCGCAGTAGAATAAAGTGAATAAAATAATTTTTATTACATCCCAGACATCCCCTGGGGCTAAGAAAACTTGCTTTGGCATAATCACATGAAAACACACAAAAGGAGAAGGAGAAGTTATATCTTCGAGATTCTTTCGAATCTGTCGAAACCACAAGCAAGACCAACGGACCTTGCCTCTATTAGTATCCAGCCGGGATCACCTAAGACAACTTCTAGAGCAACAAACCTTTGTCTCCGATTGGTGCTAGCCAACCAATGGAGACAAGAGAAGAAGAGAGA
Source organism: Wurfbainia villosa (assembly GCA_025175895.1). Taxonomy (NCBI): domain Eukaryota; kingdom Viridiplantae; phylum Streptophyta; class Magnoliopsida; order Zingiberales; family Zingiberaceae; genus Wurfbainia; species Wurfbainia villosa. The sequence continues at coordinate 9,233,366 of CM046005.1, forward strand.
GGAAGACGGCTACCAAGGAAGAAAACCTAAAGCAAAATCATCTCTCTAAAGATTATCAAGGGATTTATTTATAGATCTTTTGATTAGGTCATCTTAGGAGGCTTAAACAGAACCTATCTTAATATAATTATCCCATAATTAAGGAAAGAACAACCCAGGAAATTTTCATAAGAGAGATCTCCAAAAACGGCGAAGCCGCGACACAACCGTGTGTCTTACACACGGCTAGCCATGCCAGGACACTGATGCACGCGAACGTGACCTCAAATCTTGCGACAGAGACCGTCGAGGACTCGAAGCGCGTGCTCGCGCTCAATGCCCACAAGTGCACGGATGTCGTCAAGTAATAAATAGATTATCGATCCCACAGGGACTGAGATTCGAGTACCGATCTGTTCAGTTGACGTTATTGTTCAGAGTTCAATTCTAATGGTTGTGCTTAGGAGGTTTGTCGGCGGTTCTAACTCTAGTACAGTGTCACATGGAGGAAGAGAAGGGTTGCTACGAGTCTTTGAGGGAATCCTAGAATTTCGGTTTCGCTTGTGCGTCGCAGAACACGCTATCAATTGAGTATTATCTAAATGTATAACTACAGCCTTGTGGAAGGGACATCATACACTCCCCCGATGAGCTTTCACATGTATTGGAAGCTATCTCTGCCATACCAGGTCAACCCCTGGCTTTAGGACGGGGTAGGCGGTATGAGGATGCCGAATCAATCCCTGCAGTGAGACGGAACGTATCTCGTTTCCGACTTTATCACATCCTTCTATCTACGGTTACGGGAGATGAGGCCAACCCCTAGGTTCCTCCTTAATTCTTCTAAATCTTTGATATGAGGGATGTCACCCCTCGTATCGACTTCACACAGTAAATAGAAGACCAAAACAAATAGCTATAGATCTAAACAATCGTCAATTGCAAATATAAACTAAAGAATCAGAAATATATTTAGAATAACATATCCTATGCATACAAACTACTTCATAATCCTAGAATTAGTAAATCTACTCCATGAATATAAGAGAAGAAACACAAAGCAAGATCATGTTTAGATATACAATGGAAATTATGCACGGAAAGTAAATTACAATGCAATGGGGCTCTTCTCTCTGGTGTTGAGGTGCAGAACTTGATCCTCGAGCGACTTCCTTCCTCCTCGTTGTGAGTTCCTGAAGCTTTTTAGGGCATCGAATTGTCATCCCGGGGGTTGTGCATCCCCCTAGGGTTTGGGCGTAGCTTTCTTTATATAACCATGAGGCTGGCTCTTCATGAAATTCGAAAAAAGACTTAATCGCGTCAAAACGGTTGGTCACCACACGACTATGTGTTTCCACACAGTCAGGCCGTGTGTGGCCCTATGGTGGCCAATCTCGAGCTTTGGACACGGCCGTGTGTAGCCACATGCCCTGGCCGTGTCCCCTACTGCATCCAGCTGCAAAATGCCCTTTTTCGCTCTGAAAGTGTATCGTTTTCCCAATGAAATGCTATCATACACATAAAAGTACAAAGAGTAGATATCCAAATCAGAAAATAGGAAATGCTTACAAAACAAAGTACTATATGCATGAAACAAGTATAAAATGCAGCAAGATGTGAGCAAAAACTACTCCTAAAATCCTATATGTTTTGCTCACATCAATTCTCCGAGACATAAATCTTTGCTTTTCCTCAAGCAAACCTCAGAGCCAATAAATTTTAAAAAGTATTGTTCCATACTTAGCATGTTAACTAGATTTATCAAGTATTTTCAATCAAAGCAAAATAGATGTGTTCTAAAAATTCACTAAGTTAGCTCCTCGTGCATGTGCCAAGCGAATCTTCTTAGGGGATACTCGTTCCATGATAAGTTAAGTCGTCATCCTATAACTTTCCTAAGGTCTCCGGTTCTTAGGTACTTACCTGCCCAAAGTGAGGGTCATTCCTTAGATCTAGCACAAAGTCTCAAAGGCATGCTCGGTATTGAGAGAAATTGGTAGGTGTTTCCCTAGTAATCTAACTCGGTCTCAAAGGGGCACCTAACTATTTCCACCCGCGACAACTATTTTTTTATCCCTCATAATCTTATTTTTTTCAATTATTATTATTATTTTTCTTTCTTTCTTTTCTCTCTCTCTTGGGATTTTGATTTTTCTGAATGAGCTTCCACAATCCGAGCATCTCCAATAACTAAAATGATAAATCTAGAGTCACCTATGGATTCCAAAGTACTAGACTACTGAGATGAATCATAACTAGGTACGTACTAGATTTTCTCTTTCAGAATATTTTGTGTAGGTGTAAAAATAAAAGCTAACCAGTGTAAGTCTAGAGCATTTATTAGAGCAAATAAAATAAAATACTATGAGGTAAATGAAGCTAAGCTATCCATGGAAACAATCTCATGAAGAAAACCTTAAAAATACTACTGAGGCAGCTTATAGATTGCAAAAATTAAGTGCTGAAAGAAACTAAACAACCTATGCATGAACAAATGAATGCAAACTAAAATACAAATATTAGGAAAGAAACTACTGCTAGAAACAAAATAAATCGAAACTTGGGGCCTCCCCCCAGACTTAAGCGAAACATACCTCTAGTATGGTGGATAAGATGGAAAGTCTGGTAGCCTCGACATCTTGGGATCTTGGGATCTTGGGAGAATCTGGTGTTGAGCCGCTAATGCCACATGTACATGTGGTTGATCTGAGAGCTGGTGGATGCAGCGGCTGCTCGGTGCTCCTCCTCTCGGGCCCACTGTGCTTGCTGAGCACGCATGTGCTGCCGTATCTCCTGGAAGTAGGTGACCTCCTCCTAGTGGCGGGCCACCTCCTCCTGAAAGTAGATACGGGCCTCATCGTAGAACTCTTCGGTCCGCTGGAAGTGCTTCAGAAGCCCTGAAACTCTGCCTGTGTATAGGCGCTTTGTGTTGGTGCAATCGGCCCAGGTTACGATTGACCAGGACTCGAGCTTGGCTCGAGAAATGTTTTGATGTTAGACAAAAACATATGACAATGTAATTGTCATGGTAAAGTCCAAGTCATGGGTACTTGGCATGGAAAGTCCAAGTGGGACACTTGGCATTTGGGAAAGTCCAAGCATGGGTCTTGGCAAGGTAAAGTCCAAGGGTACTTGGCATGGAAAGTCCAAGTGAGACACTTGGCATTTGGAAAAGTCCAAGTCTAGAGTACTTGGCACAAGGGAAGTCCAAGCATGGGTCTTGGCACGGAAAGTCCAAGTGAGACACTTGGCATTTGGAAAAGTCCAAGTCTAGAGTACTTGAAACAAGGGAAGTCCAAGCATGGGTCTTGGCACGGAAAGTCCAACATGGGTTGGCAAGGGAAAGTCCAAGCTTGAGTCTTGGCATTTGAGAAGTCCAAGGGGTTTGATATTGGCGGCGTAAAGTCCAAGCGGGAGTCTTGGCAGCATAAGTCCAATGATTGACGGTGTAAAGTCCAAGCGGAGTCTTGGCGGCGTAAGTCCAATGTGCCTTGGCGATGTAGACACCATTAGCATGACATAGCCGATGGAAGCACCTGAAGGCTAGCGCGATGGATGAACAAGTCATGGATGACTTGGAGGGATCCGAGAGGCGTGAGGCTGATCGAGGTGGCTAGAAGGCTTAGGTCTAGGCTAAGGGTAGTTTAGCAAGTATGAGGAAATCATACTTGGGTTAAAACCTCATTTTTGAGGTTGGCAGTCGACTGACATTATGGCCGGTTCGACTGCCATGAGTCGACTTGAGTTCGACTACATTTAAGAGATGAAATTGCTCCGCAATGACTACTCATTGTAGCGATCGATGTCGACGGCAACGACCGCTAAGGGATGACAATGCCAGCTTGAGTTTGAAAGAATGCTCCGAGCCGATCGGGTAGTCGGTTATGGCGTTGGCAGTCGACTGCCAATGTTGACAGTCGACTGCCAAGAGTCCCTTTGGAACTTGTCCAACGTGGATTGAGTCGTTGTCTCACAGCTATAGTGTTGGCAGTCGACTGGGGACTTATGACAGTCGATTGCCAGGCGGAAATCCAACCCGACGCAAGATAAAAAGGGGAGCTTGTGGAGGATTTCATCATCAGTTCTTTGGGAGCTTTGGTGAGGCGATTTGAAGGCGATTTGCAGGTGCATTTCAGGGTCTTTCAAGCTCATCCAAGCAACCGACAAGCAAACGCTCAAAATCCTAGTTTACAAAGTGTTCTTTACATTTTCACTTGTATTTGCTTGCTTACTTTGTATTATTTGTTGTAATTCATTGTACGAGGTTTCTCCATCTCCGACTTGTTGTCGAGAAGGAGTTTATTGCTTAGTGGTGTTTGTGGCATCGCTAGGGTTCGTACGAACCCAATCCGTGGAGTAGGAACCGTTCGGTTCCGAACCATGTTATATCTTTGTGGTTGTGGTTGTTTCATTTCGTTATTGCTTTTATTATTATTATTCTGCTGAACATAACGAGTTTTGTAGAGACGATCACGAACGATTTCCATCAACGAATGGTCACGTCGCTATTCACCCCCCTCTAGCGGGCGCACAGGTCCTAACAATTGGTATCAGAGCCCAGGGCTCTTCTACGGATTGACCGTCGGGAGCTAAAGAAGCTAGAAGGAAGACGATGGATCTTCAAGAAAGATGGGGCGGTGACATAGCGACTCCACCCGCCTTTGACCGTGAAGATTTCGCGTATTGGAAAGGTAGGATGAAATATTTTCTAATGATGGATATAGAAAATTGGTTTGCTGTGATTATAGGTTTTGATGCTCCGAGAGGAGAGAACGGCGAAATCCTCAAAAAGAAGCTATGGACCGAGGAGCAACGGGAAAAATTCAAGACAACTGTTAAGGTAACAAAAATATTGGTTAATTTGATACCTAACGATATTTTGTCTAGATTAGGAAGCTATAGGGATGCCAAGGAGTTGTGGAACAAGTTGGTCAAGTTCTACGACAATCCCGAATCGGTCCAAGAAGATTTGGAAGAGGAGGAGATCGAAGAGGAAGCTTCATCATCCTCACAAGAAAGTGAGGAGTCAACTTCCAGATCGGAGAAGGAAGTAGAAGAGGTGGAAGAAGCATCCACTTCTATGATTGAAGGGGAGAGACCATCCACACCGGAGCCGGAACAAAACAAAGAAGAAGCCTCAACCTCCGGGAAGAATGAAGAAATCACTCCAATCACCACAACCCCCCCAAGGTAACTCAAGCATATGTGTTAATAATAAAATGCATATAATATGTTTTGAGTGTAGGGAAATCGGGCACTACAAAAGTAAGTGCCCAAAGAAGATTAGGAAAGCTCCTCCTGCACCAAAAGTCAAGGATGTCAGTTCCCCATCACCTAAAGGCAAGGATCACATCATATGCTTCAAGTGCAATTCAAAAGGACATTATAGGAATCAATGTCCTAGGGGGAGCAAAAAGACCCAAGAAGGAGCATCACAAGTAGGGGGAGCTATTAAGGCAAACCCTAAGGTATATCATTTCAATAATGCTCATTCTTCTAGGTTTAATGTCAAAAAGCATGCTAGAAATAACTTAAGTAATCTTGCAATTGTTCATGAAAAGCATGCTAGGAACAATAGATATATTTGCTTAGGAGCTAAAAATGTTAACTTTAGAAGTAAGGAGATTTTTGGGACTAATGTCCCTAGAAAAACCTTGCCTAGGGAATCTATTAAGAAAATACAAGATCATCTAGGTCTTAACCTTAAATGGACTAGGCATATGCCTAGGAAGTCCTATGCCCATGGTTAAAATCAAAACTCTAAAATTGGACAATTAGAGATTGAAAACCAAGCCTTGAGGTCAAGGCTTGAGAAACTTGAGAAGACCCTTAGGAAAATACAAAACCAATTTAAAGGGTCAAATGATCAAAAGTCTAGGTCCAAATCTCAAAGTCAACACTTAGGACCTAAGAGTCAAAAGTCAACCAACGACAAGCAAGGTTTGGGTCACAAACCTAAGCCTAAGGTGGCTTATCATAGTGTTCCATTTGACTATGGAACACAAACTAGGTCTAAGAAAACTAAGGTTACTAGGGAAGTTATCCCTAAGAGTAACCATGGTTTGTGCCTAGTGGCTAAGGTTTCTAGGAAACCTAGGGTGGCCACTAAGAAGGTTGCAAGGGGAGTTACCCCTAGAGTCAACCTAGATAAGACCCAAATGACCAAGGCTAACAAGTCTAGGAGGGTCATTAGAAAGGTATCTAGGGAGGTTATTCCTAAGAAATACCTAATAAACCCTAGGAGCTCAAATCGGTTTTGGGTTCCTAAGAGCGTGATTGATTCACGCTAGGTAGGTTTAGGGTGTGCCAACTTTGATTGGATGGGTAGTTAACTCAACCATGGTAAAGGTGGCACTTTAGGTTATTTTCAAGGTTATGGTTACCTTGGAAATAGATTTGAATTTTGATTCTAAAAGATTTTAGGATGTGTCAATACATTCTTGGAATTATGAAAAATCAATTAAATTGGCACAATTTAGGATTAGAGGTTAGTGTGCCATTTTGGGTTTTTAGCACACTAGGGAGATTAGTGATAATATGACAAAATTTAGTTAATTATATGAAATGGCAACTAACATTAAAATTTAGGTATTACTATACCTATATATTTTATATGCCATGATTTGATTGCTATATGTCATGTCATGACATCATGCTTATTTCTATCATTTATATGTCACGAGTATGCTTAGGTTTAGGTAAATGTCATGTGTTTTAGATTTTATCATATGTCATGACATCATGATCATTGGACATGTTTTAATAATGCTATTATTTATGCCATGATTATACATTCATGCATTAACTTGATTGAAAATTGATTTAAGGACTATGACATGACTTGGAGTCCCATTTATAAGGGAATCAAGTAGGGTTGCCTAGAAAAATGTATGAAACCCTAGATTAAATGAACCAAAACCCACATCTTACATCCAATTGACATGTATGTGTATTTATACACCCTAGATATATGTGAGACGTTAGGATATGAGTTAAGTTCAAGGTGCATAGTTCTTGCATCTAGATGAACTAAAACTCATCTAATTTTATTGGTGGATCATTGGAAAAACTTGTGTACAAGTCATGTACATAGACCCCAAAGAATATGATCCAAAATAAGGTTTTGAAAATATTTTAAAATCATTTTGAAAAACCTTGGTGAAGTTTATCTTTTGATAGCAATCACCATTGATGAGATTGATACAAAGTGAGCTTAAACTTTAAAGCTTTTAGTCACTTTTGGATTTTGTATCAATTTCGATATTTTATGGGTAAAATAATTTTCAAATATTTTTCACTCATTGTATTGACTATAAGTAATATGCGTATCAAATTTCGTGATTTTTCGATATACGTAGAATTACTTATGATTTTCTGAAATTCATTTCTGATAGCTGAAATTCGAGAAATTGATTATCGATCATTGCCGATGGAAGTTGATCGATGAGTGTGATCGATCGACATCGTAAGTAGTCGACTGCCAAGTTGATTTCGGGAAAAACAAGGTTGTTTAGCCCATTTTCAGCTATGGTAAGGTTTCCTAATCACTCCTAACCCTAGGATATGCTTTGGGAAGCATTATAAAGGGTGAAAATCCATTGGATATGGATTAGGAGAGTTTTTAGGATTTGTATCAATCTTAAGAGGAGTGAAAGTTCTATGTTGAACTTTGAACCTTGTTTTTGATGGTTTAGAGTTCCTATTGGCTTAGGGACTTCCCAAGGACATTGTTGGTGCAATGGTCAAGGGGGAGCAAGCCTTTAGGGGGAGTTATCCATCTTGGGATGATGGATGTATTTTTCTCCTTGAAGAGAAGTTATGGGATAAGTATCATCAATTGGGAAAATTGATGGGTTGTTGATACCCAACATGGAAGCTGGAGAGTGAATAGGATTGCCTCTCTTGAGTGATATGAGACTTATCACTAGGAAGATGGTAGGCATCCTAGGTATTTTTGGACCAAGGGGGAGATTGTAAGATCTCATTGGGACATGAGACATTGACCTCCTTGGAGAGATAATATTTTTGATGTTAGTCAAAAAGGGGGAGAATATTTGGGGAAGAATATTTTGGAGAAGTTTAAACTACCAATTTGGGATAATTGGTAAGGAGTTTTTGAGATAGATGGTCTAACTCAAATGGTTTGTTTTGTTTGTTTTTTTTCAAACATCAAAAAGGGGGAGATTGTTGGTGCAATCAGCCCAGGTCACGATTGACCAGGACTCGAGCTTGGCTCGAGAAATGTTTTGATGTTAGACAAAAATATATGACAATGTAATTGTCATGGTAAAGTCCAAGTCATGGGTACTTGGCATGGAAAGTCCAAGTGGGACACTTGGCATTTGGGAAAGTCCAAGCATGGGTCTTGGCAAGGTAAAGTCCAAGGGTACTTGCCATGGAAAGTCCAAGTGAGACACTTGACATTTGGGAAAGTCCAAGTCTAGAGTACTTGACACAAGGGAAGTCCAAACATGGGTCTTAGCACGGAAAGTCCAAGTGAGACACTTGGCATTTGGGAAAGTCCAAGTCTAGAGTACTTGGCACAAGGGAAGTCCAAGCATGGGTCTTGGCACGGAAAGTCCAACATGGGTTGGCAAGGGAAAGTCCAAGCTTGAGTCTTGGCATTTGAGAAGTCCAAGGGGTTTGATATTGGCGGCGTAAAATCCAAGCGGGAGTCTTGGCAGCATAAGTCCAATGATTGGCGGCGTAAAGTCCAAGCGGAGTCTTGGCGGCGTAAGTCCAATGTGCCTTGGTGATGTAGACACCGTTAGCATGACATAGCCGATGGAAGCACCTGAAGGCTAGCGCGATGGATGAACAAGTCATGGATGACTTGGAGGGATCCGAGAGGCGTGAGGCTGATCGAGGTGGCTAGAAGGCTTAGGTCTAGGCTAAGGGTAGTTTAGCAAGTATGAGGAAACCATACTTGGGTTAAAACCTCATTTTTGAGGTTGGCAGTCGACTGGCATTATGGCCGGTTCGACTGTCGTGAGTCGACTTTAGTTCGACTGCCATTTAAGAGCTGAAATTGCTCGCAGCATCACGCTCATTATAGCTGATCGATGTCGAGCGATCGCGCCAAGGACGCATACGATCATTGCCAGTTGAGTTGCGAGTACATAACGCTCCGTAGCCGACTGGGCAGTCGGCTACGGGCATTGGCAGTCGACTGCCAAGAGTCCCGTTGGAACTTGTCCAACGTGGATTGAGTCGTTGTCTCACAGCTACAGTGTTGGCAGTTGACTGGGGACTTATGGCAGTCGACTGCCAGGTGGAAATCCAGCTCGACGCAAGATAAAAAGGGGAGCTCGTGGAGGATTTCATCATTAGTTCTTTGGGAGCTTTGGTGAGGCTATTTGAAGGCGATTTGTAGGTGCATTTCAGGGTCCTTCAAGCTCATCCAAGCAACCGACAAGCAAGCGCTCAAAATCCTAGTTTGTAAAGTGTTCTTTACATTTTCACTTGTATTTGCTTGCTTACTTTGTATTACTTGTTGTAATTCATTGTACGAGGTTTCTCCACCTCCGACTTGTTGTCGAGAAGGAGTTTATTTCTTAGTAGTGTTTGTGGCATCACTAGGGTTCGTACGAACCTAATCCGTGGAGTAGGAACTGTTCGGTTCCGAACCACGTTATATCTTTGTGTTCGTGGTTGTTTCATTTTGTTATTGCTTTTATTATTATTATTCCACTGCGCATAACGAGTTTTGTAGATACGATCACGAATGATTTCCATCAATGAACAGTCATGTCGCTATTCACCCCCCTCTAGCGGGCGCACAGGTCCTAACACTTTGCTCCTCCCATCACTGCCTCTATGTTTTCTTCTTGGAATATATGTCGTCGAGGTGCAATTGAAACTCCAAAAAATCATAGGCAGATGTACCTGCATCATGCTCAAAAGTAAAAAAAGGTGGTGGTGCAGGTGAAGGCTCATGTCGACGTGGACTAGGTGGGCTTCTATACATGTGTGGACTGGAGGGAGAGTGATGTACAGGGGGAGAGATGGGTGCCGAAGTGGATGGTCCCTCGTATGGTGGGGACTCCACTATTAGGTCTAAATGTCAGTTGATGCGTGTGGTGATGGTGGTACGATCGGGGTCAGAGAGCCTAAGGGCTGATAGGTTTTTCCTTACAAAGCACAAGGAGTGTTCCTCTCTTATTATTATCTTCATGGCCATACACAGTCCTAGATTGATCCTAAGGCTCCCCTCTATGCTATCTAGCGCGGTGTAGTCGTACCCCATCCTATGGCAAATGTGGGTAAGTAGGCCCCCCACAATAATCTCTCCTCTCGCCGCTTTGTCCATTTTCACTAAGTGTCTAATGAAATGGGACCATACATCAATGCTACTCCTTTCTTGTAGCATGTCCCATAAGCAAAGCAACTCACTCACTCTCACTACATCGTCACTCTCCCCACGACCAAAAATAGTACTTGCCATAATTCGGTGCAGGTACCGAAAAATGGGGTTTTGGAGGCGCGATGCTTTGGCTCTAGAAGGGTCGTAAGCATGCTTTCCTGTCAATTCGGTCCAAAAGATTCGAGAGTTAAACCCAATAGGGGTTCTTTTCTCTCCCCCACTAGGCAAGCCAAAGCATGTGTTCCATTGGTGTAATGTCCATTCATGTTCAATGTTAAATAACCTAAAAGTAATTCTACCCTCTTCGCTCTCTCTTCCTGTTAAGATTTCCGCTTTTAAAGAGCTCAAAAATTCTAAAACTATCCTAGGGTAGGTTGGGTGTCTTACCCCCATTATCTCTTCCCACCTCATTTTTATAAATAGGACTTGAATATCACCAAACAAACCTAGGGACTCTAAGAGATCTTCATCAAGATACCTAGTAGAGGTGATTCTCCTAGTAGAAAGCATATTAAATCTTTCCCTATGCTCGTTATTGCGAAAGGGAAGGGTTGGAAAGGCGTTACCTTCCTCCGGAGCTTGAGGGGCATCCGTTCTCCTTGTTCTTCACTCTGAGGTAGTAGATCGGGGTGCTACTTGCCTTGCCTCCTCATCCTTGCTTCTATTGGGCTTCTTTGAGGGTTAGAGAGGGTCCTAGGTGGTGGGGAAGATGATTCCACACGGCTAGGGCAAGAGAAATCAAAGCACACGGTGCGTTTAGGGTGAAAATGCACGGCATGACCCTCTTAAATCTCGCGTGCCACAGCTGTGTGAAAACACACGGTCAAGCCGTGTACACCACTGGGGGTTGGGCACGGTTGTGTGCCCCCCGTTTCCTCCTCATGGTGCACAACGGTTCGAATTCTCCTTACTCGCTCAGTCGTGTAGGCTCAAAGTGATTTTATTTTTACCTAGTAGGTTCTTTCTAGTCCTAATTCATGTTCAAAAATGCTAAACGAATGAAAATCAAAGTTCAAATTAATCAAATGAATGCAATAAAATAAAAAGAACACATAAAAACTAAACTTGGGTTGTCTTCCAAGAAGCGCTTTGTTTAAGGTCTTTTAGCTCGACCACACTCCATTATCTTCAACTTGGCTTCGGAGGCTCTGTAAACCTTCATTCATCTGTCCCGAATACTTTATCTACGCTATCCTCTTTAGCTCTGGATGGAATAACGTACTTCCCTAGCACGGTCCCTGATGTGCTACGCTAGCAGGCTCAAATTCCATCTTATCATCGCCTACTTTTAGGGTCAGCTTGTCATTCTTAACGTCAATGACCATCCCAGTAGTTGCTAAAAATGATCGTCCCAGGATGACGGGTATCTTCGAATCTTCTTCCATTTCCATGACCACAAAATCGGTCGGAAGTGTAAAATTTCCCACCTTAACAGGCACATCTTCTAAAATTCCTAGTGGGTATTGGTATGAATTGTCGGCCAGCTGCAATGTCATGGTGGTGACATTTAAATTCCCCAACCCCAGCTTTTTGCATAGGGTATAGGGCATCAAGCTCACACTAGCACCCAAATCACAGAAGGCTTTGCTAATCAGGGTCCCTATATAACATGGGATATAGAAACTCCTTGGATCTTTTAGTTTCTGAGTGGTCTCGTTTCGGAGATAAGCACTTGATTCCTCTATGAGGGCCACTATCTCAGACTTTTTAACCTTCCTACGGTGTGCTAAAATATCTTTCATGAATCTTGCGAATTGGGGCATTTGGTGCAGCGCTTCGAGTATCGACACCTCTACTGAGATCGATTTTAGCATGTTCAAAAACTTATCACTCAGTATCTTTCTTCACATGGGTCAATCGCTGGGGAAATGCCACCGTCAAGGGTGGTTGCATTTTTGCGGCAGGCTCCCGATTTACGTCTTCATCTTCTTCCTTCCGGGTTTCCCTCGGAGATTTCCTTATTTTGAGTCCTGATTCTGGTCCGGCAACCACCCGGCTTGGCATCTCTTTTAGCTCCCTTCCACTCCGCAACATCACTACCTTGCACTTCTCTACCAGATTAACCTCTGACTTTCCTGGCAATTTCCTTGGTACCCTGGAGATCTGGTTAGCAATCTGAGCTACTTGAATTTCTAGTGTCTTTTGCCTGTTGGCGAGATCCTTTACAGAAGACCCTAACTCTTCGATTATCAATTCCGTCTGCGAGTGTCGCTGCTAAAATTATGCATTCGCTTCCCATTGCATTCGAATTAAGTTTTCTATCATATTCTCCAGATAGGTGTTAGGCGGTTGTGGCTACCCATTTTCTCCCGATTGTTGGAAATTCCCCGAATTACTCCTATAGAAAAAATTCGGATAGATCCTCCATCTGGGATTGTAAGTGCTGGGATATGGGTTGTTGGGCCTTTGATTATGATCCCCAACTGCATCGACGTGCTCGATCCGCTCTTCTAAGCCACCCTGCCTTCCATAGTAGTCCTCCTGATACGCTGCTGCTCCCTCTCCAAAGTCATTGGTCGCACATGTAGAAACATGATTTAAAGAGTTGAATCGTCTACTAAGTGCGTCCATCCTCATTGCTAGGTGGTCTACGGAGTTGACAGCATATCGTCCCACTGCAGGAGTTGGGTGACTATGCCCGAAAGCCCATTGATGGTGGTTCTGGGCCACCTCTTCAATCAACTCCTCAGCTTCCTCGATAGTCTTGTTCATTAGTGCTCCTCCTGCAGCAGAATCGAGGGACATCTTTGTGGCGTACGTGATCCCATTATAGAAGATGTGGATCACCAACCACCTTTCCAGTCCATGGTGGGGGCATTGGTAGAGTAGCCCTTTGTAGCGATCCCAGGCTTCAAATAAAGACTCCCCCTCCTTATGATGGAAGCTCGTGATTAGATGACACATGTGAACAGTCTTGCTTGGTGGAAAAAATTTGTTAAAAAATCTCTGCTCACACTGCTCCCATGTAGTAATGCTTCCCGATGGTAGGGAGTGAGGCCATGCCTTAGCCTTATCCCACAATAAGAAAGGGAATAGGCTTAGGTAGATCGCGTTGGCAGGTACTCCATTCATCTTCATTGTCGAGCAGATTTTCAAAAATGTCTCCAGGTGTCGGTTGTGTCAATCTTGAATGGATGGATAGTTAACCCAATCATAGCAAAGTTGACACTTTAGGTCATTTCCAAGGTTTTGGATACTTTGGAATTAAGGTTGATTTTAAATCCTAAAAGTTTTTAGGATGTGCCAATAAATTGTATGGAAGTTGAAAATTTTGATCAAATTGGTACAATGAAGTTTTAGAGGTCATGGTGTGCCATTTTGGATTTTTGGCACACTTGCGAGATAACTGGTATTATGGCAAAATGAACTTAATTCCAACAAATGACAACAAATATTAAGAGCTTAGGTATTTTCATGGCTTTGCATCTTATTTGCCATACCTTGTTTGCTTTGCCATGACATGACATCATATTTACCTTTTATCATATAAAATGTCATAATCATGCTTAGATCTATTGTTTTTAATGTCATGTTAGTATTTAGGTTTATGTTACATACCATGACATCATGATTATTGGCACATGGTTTATTTATGCTATCTTATATTCAATGATCATTCATGCATTTATTAAAATTGATTAAGGACAATGACATAACTTGAAGTCCCATGTATAAGGGAATCAAGTAGAGTTGCCTTAGAAAATGCATGAGGTCTTAGTTTAAGATGAACAAAACCCACATCTCACATAAAATTGACATGTATGTGTATTGATACACCCTATATACATGTGAGATGCTAGGATATGAGTTAAGTTCAAGGTGCATAGTTTTTGCATCTAGATGAACTCAAACTCATCTCAATCATAGGCATGAATCAAGAGGAAAGTTAGTATACAAGTCATGTGTACTTAGCCCATAGACCATGATTGAAATTAAGATTTTGAAAATATTTTAAAATTATTTTGAAAAACCTTGGTGAAGTCTATCTTTTGACAGCAATCACCATTGAAAAGATTGAAACAAAGTTGGCTCTAAATATTGAAAATTTCAATGCTTTTGAACTTTGTATCATTCTTATAATTTAAAGGTTATTTTCATAGAAAACTATTTTTCTCCGATAGTGTTTGGAATAAGTAATGTGTGGTTAAAATTTCATGATTTTTTTGAATTTTCTAGAATTATTTATCTATTTCTGAAGTTGTACGAAATTTGGTTTGAAATTTGGACACCGATCGAGGAGCCGCCTCATTGGAGTCGCACTTCCACTCGACTGAAGCCTTTCTCAGTCGACTATTAGCACTATTTTGACTTATCAATATTAGGTTAAACCATCTGATCATAACCCTAGGCTAGATAACTACTCCTACACCTCTAATGTGCTTAAACAAGCATTGAAATGGTGAGATTTTCATTGGAAATGAATTGGAGTACAAATCAAAATTTAATGGTTGTGAAAGTTCAAATATGAACTTTTATCCTAATTTTCTAGTGTTTAAGGGTTTTATTGGCTTTGGAACTCTTCAAGGGACATTGTTGGTGCAATTCTAGGGGGAGTAAGATTTTAGGGGGATAATTATCCATCTAGGCATGATGGATGATGGTTTATCACAAAAAGGGGGAAAATGGATGTTTGATTTTCATCTACTGATAGATCACTAAGAAGAATGAAGACATTCAAGATGAATGTTGACGAAGGAGAAGGAAGAATCTCATTAGAAAATGAGACATTGAGAACCTTGGTGGACTTTTTGATGTGTGTCAAGAAGGGGGAGAAATGCAAGGGGGTTAAGTTAGGCTTTTAACTTAGGATACCCTTAGGATACCCTAATATATACAAAACCCCAAAAATTTTAAAATTTGAAATTCTAGATTGAGAACACTTCGTGATGCTTTGGCATAAGAAGTGTCAAGTTGGGTTTAGGGGATGACCTAACTTAACGGTATTGTCAAACATAAAAAAGGGAGAGATTGTTGGTGCAATCGACCCAGGTCACGATTGACTAGACTCGAGTGGAACTTGAGTAGAGTTTTGATGTTCGACAATAGTTCACAATATGGTTTGACCACATGACTAGTGGATGGTATGGGACATCCAAGCTCATATGAGGAAGACTATTGGAGAAGTCTAAGTTTGGTGACTTGGCAAGGAGAAGTGGATACTTGGCAAGGGAAAATCCAAGTTGGTCAAGGGAGACCGGACACTTGGTGATGGGAAGACCAATGGGGAGTTGGCAAGGAAAGTCCCAACAGGTCTGGGAGACCGTGCTTGGCAAATGAAGTTCCGGACGGGGGAGTCTTGGCAGTAAAGTCTCAGAGGTGTGACCTCTTGGCAGTGAAGTCCCAGACGAGGAGTCTTGGCAGTGAAGTCCCGGAGGCGTGGCCTCTTGGTAGTGAAGTCCCGAATGAGGAGTCTTGGCAGTGGAGTCCCAGAGGTGTGGACTCTTGGCAGTGAAGTCCCGGATGAGGAGTCTTGGCAGTGAAGTCCCGGAGGCGTGGCCTCTTGGCAATGAAGTCCCAGACAAGGAGTCTTGGCAAGGGAAGACCCGGCTGATCAGGGAGATCGAGCTTGGCAAAGGTAGACCCGAGAGCATGACGATAGTCGATGGGAGCACTAGAAGGCTAACACAAGGATAAAGAGTCATGGACTTGAGGGATCCGGGAGGCGTGAGGCTGATGGAAGTGGGTTGAAGGCTTAAGTCTAGGCTTAGGGTGAGTATCAAGTATGAAGGGATCATACTTGGGGTGTTAAACCTCATTGTAGAGGTATAATAGTCGACTGAGCTTCGTTTGTAGGCAAACAGAAGCCGCTCAACCAAAGCACTCGATCGAGTATCACGAGCGGCGCCGACCGAGGTGGCGACAGCCCTCGATTCGGCTTGAAGGAGGCTCAGAGGCGAGGCGCACTCGACTGGCCGCTGATCGAGGCCATGGAGGCGGTGCCTCGACCGAGGATGCAGCAATACGTAACATGAAGACGGCGTGAGCGAGGTGGCTCGACTAGCGCCTCGACTGAGGTCGCAGTTGAGGCGGCACCTCGATTGGTTTCTAACCGTTGGAGCTCGGGAGGATTCGATGCAAGTTTATAAGAAGGAGCTTTTAGGGCTTCTTAATCAATGATTCTTGCACAGTTCTCTTGGAGATTTTGAGGGGCGATTTGAAGGGAGTGCTGCTGCATTTCAGGGCCTTCAAAGTCATCCCAAAGAAACCAACAATCAAGGATTCAAAAGTCTTGGATCGAGAAGCGTCGCTAGAGGGGGGGGGGGGTGAATAGCGATCGTAAATCTTTTCGACGTTTCATTCGAGTAGATAATTAAATGAGTAAGAGCAGCGGAAAATAAAGAGACACGTTTATTTTTACTTGGTTCACAATCCAGCGGTTGCTACTCCAAGGCCCTATCGGTCCTAGACCGCGTACGGAGGGCAAAGTACTATAACGTCTCCTCCTCGTTGGAGGTAGGAGACAACGATTACAAAACCGAATGTACGAGGATGAGGCAACAAGCCTACCTCACCTCGTTACTAATAAAAACAACGAATACAGTATCAAAATATATTACTAGATGTTGCTGCCGACGAAGAAGATCTGAACTTGTTGTCGCGTCGGTGTTATGACGGTGTTGGAGCGTTGGCGTTGTAGGAGCACTTGATGAATAAACTTGATGATGTTTGGAGTTGGAATCCACCCCTCCTTTTATAGATTTTGGCCTCTGAATATGTCTCCTCTTTTTTCGGAACAGATCACGAAGTTGTAATAAATTTTATCGCGAAGTGGCCGCGTCAAACCTTATCCGTTTTGACCTAGTGCAAAGGCTAATTTGTCGCCATCAGTCGACTGATGACTCCCATCAGTCGATTGATGAGCATCGATCGCCTAATGTCCAAGAATGATCGTCACCGCACTTCGTAGTAAGAGGTTAGCTCGGAAAATGATAAATTCAACGGTTTCTAACCGTCCGATCTCGACCTAGACCTTCCACAGGAAGTCTTAGTCGGATCGCCGCCTATGCTCATCCCTGTAAAGAGGACACGACCTTACAATCTCTCACTCACACGAGCTTTCCTCGATACTTACCTTATAGCTTTCGCTTCCGGCCTTCCACTCGATTCCTTCGGCTCCCTCCGAAGTCACTCGAGTGTCGCCCGACCACCACGGCTTCCTCCGGGTGTCGCTAGCCTACAGCTCTAGCTTTAGTACTTTTCTGCACACTCGATTTAGTTCATGAGATAACGATGTAAACTTAACTTTGTGTCTTTGCCATAATCAAAACATAGGTTCGATTATCTAGTGCCCCTGCACCAACAAAAAGCCCTAATCTGTAAAGAGTTTTTATTTGCTTTCTCTATTTGCTTTTGTATTTGTTGTAGTTGCTTGTGGTATCTCATTCTTATTGTTTGTAAGAGCCTTGTGAGAGGTTCCTCCACCTCCAGTGTGTTCACCGAGAAGGAGAAGAGATATAGTGGTGGTGTGCATCACTAGAGTCCGCTAGGGCTCGCCCGTGGAGTAGGAACTAGGGTTCCGAACCACGTAAAATCCTCGCGTTGTGTTTGTTGTGTGTTTTTGTATTTGTATTTATGTTTCCGCTGCGTACTAACAATTCTAGACAAGCACAACGATCGAAATCCATCAAGCCAACGAAATCGACACGAAAAGATATTCACCCCCCCTCTAGCAACGCCAACGGTCCTAATAGACATTCTATATGATAAAAATAGATATGATATCATGACATGACATATGGTAAATCAATCATGGCAAATAAAATGTAAAGGTATAATAATACCTAAGTTTTAATATTAATTGTCATTTATTATTATTTAGTCCATTTTTCCATATTATTACTTATCCCCTAAGTGTGACAAAAATCAAAAATGACACACCATGACTCTAAGACCTAATTGTGCCAATTTGATCAATTTTTCATAGTTCTCAAAATATATTGACACATCCTAAAATCTTTTAGGATTATGATCAAACCACATTTCCAAAGTATCACATTACCTTGGAAATGAATTAAAGTGTCACCTTTACCATGGTTAGGTTAACTACCTATCCATTTAAAGTTGACACACCCTAACCCATTTAGCGTGAATCAATCACGCTCCTAGGAACTCAAAACCTATTGGAGCTCCTTGGGTTTATTAGGTATTCCTTATGGATAACTTCCCTAGATACCCTCCTAATGACCCTCCTAGGCTTAGAAGCCTTGGTCATTTGGGTCTTACCTAGGTTAACTCTAGGGGTAACTCCCCTTGTAACCTTCTTAATGGCTTCCCTAGGTTTCCTTGAAACCTTAGCCACTAAGCACCTACCTTGGTCAACCTTAAGAATGACTTCCCTATTGATCTTGGTTTTCCTAGACCTAGATTGAGTTTCATAATCGAATGGAACATTGTGATAGGTCTTTTTGGGCTTAAGCTTTCCCTTCGATGGTTCTTGTTTCCCAGACCTTTGACTGACTCCTAGACCCTAGGCTTTGACTATTTGACTCTTACATTTGATTTTGTATTTTCCTAAGGGTATTTTCTAATTTTTCAGGTATTGATCTCAATACTTGATTTTCCAACTCTAACTGCCCAATTTTTGATTTTTTATTTGGTCTTTGGGCATTACCATTTCCTTTAGGCATATGCCTACCCTTCTTAGGGTTAATGACTAAATGATTTTCTACCTTCTTAATAGTTTCCCTAGGTAGGATTGTTTTAGGGATATTAGTCCCAAATTTCTCCTTATTTCTAAACTTATATGATTTGACACCTAAGCAATATAGTCTATTTTTTCTAGCATGCTTTTCATTACAATAGCAAGTGAATTGAAGGCATGCTTTTTAACATAAAAATTTGAAGGTGCATTACTAAAATATACCTTAGGGTTTGCATTAGAGGCTCCCCCTACACTTGATGCTCCTTCTTTGACCTTCTTTTTCCCCCTAGGACATTGACTCCTATAATGCCCCCTAGAATTGCACTTGAAGCAAATCGCATGCTCCTTGCTTTTAATTGTGGGGACATCGACATCCTTGGCTTTTGGCGCCAGTTGAGTCTTCTTGACCTTCTTAGGGCACTTGCTCTTATAGTGCCCATATTCCCTACACTCAAAACACATGATATAATTTTTATTATTTATCAATGTGCTTGAGTTACCTAGGTCATTGGTGGTGGCCGAAGTGGGTTCTTCATCTCTCCCGGAGGTAGACGCCACTTCTTGATTTTGCTTCGGCTCCGGTGTGGATGGTCTCTCTTCCCCTTCAATCCTAGAAATGGAGGTTTCCTCCAATTCTTCTTTGGATGTTGATGGTCTTTCAACCTCCAATTCTTCCACCTCCTCTTCCTCCTCGGATGTCGAATATTCCTCGACTTTCGAATCCTCACTTTCTTGTGAGGATGAGCTTGCTTCTTCTTCTTCGAGCTCTATTTCCAATTGAGCCCATGATGAGTCTTCATGATATTTCGTCAATTTGCTCCATAGCTCCTTAGCATCTTTACAATCTTCTATCTTGATCAAAATATCATTGGGAATTACACTAAGTAACATACCCATTACCTTATTATTGGTGTTGTAGTATCGGAGTTGTTCTTGGCTCCAATTCTTCTTCTTGATTTTTCTTCCTTCTTCGTCTTTTGGAGTGTCGAAACCTACTATGACACTAATTCAATTTTCAAAATCACACATAAGAAAATGCATCACCATACCTTTCCAATATGCGAAGTCTTCACGGTCGAAGGAAGGTGGAATGTTGATGTTGTCACCCAATCTCTCATTGAGCTCCATCTCCTCTAGCACTTTTGTTCCCTTGGATGTGAAGCCGGTGAAGAGCGACCTGCTCTGATATCACTTGTTAGGACCTATGCGCCCGCTAGAGGGGGGGGGGTGAATAGCGTTGTCGTCAGTTCGATGGAATTGATCGCGTGCTTGTCTACAACACGTTAGTACGCAGCGGAATATACAAAAATAACATAAACAAACACACAATACACACAAATAAAATCACAACATGAAGATATAACGTGGTTCGGAACCTCAAGGTTCCTACTCCACGGATTGAACTTGAATGAGCTCTAGCGATGCAAACACATACCACTAATCAAACCCTCCTTTTCGGTGACACACCGGAGGTGGAGAAAACCTCTTACAAGCGATTACAAAAGCAATACAAAGAAATACAAGAAAAATACAACTGAAATGTAAAGAACACTTTATAAATTAGGACTTTGAACACTTTGCTTGTTGGTTTCTTGAATGAGCGTGAAGGACCCTGAAATGCACCTGCACTTCGCCTTCAATTCGCCTTAAGAAACCACTCCAAGAACCAATACCGAAATCTCCCACGAGTTGCACCTTTTAGCCTACAACGAGATGATTTTACGCCTGGCAGTCGACTGCCATAAAGCCCCAGTCGACTGCTAACAGTACCGTTGTGAGACAATGGCTTGACCCACGCTAGAAAAACTCCAACGGATCAGTTGGCAGTCGACTACCAACATCATTAGTTGACTGCCAATCGCGTAGTGGCCCTTGATCAACTATCGAGCATTGATACTCATAAACTCAACCAATGATTGCCATCCATGACGATCGCTCGAGCCATCAATCGATCGGCGATCGACTACTAGGCCATTTTGCCGCAGTCAAACCCTAGTCGACTCACGGCAGTCGATTAGTCATAATTCCAGTTGATTGCTGAGTGTCGACTCGGCTGCCAAGTGTCAAAACACTTGACCAGTCGACTGGTCCATAATCCCAGTCGACTGACAAACCTCAACCATGAGGTTTAACACCAAGTATGATGCCCTCATACTTGCTAGATCACCCTTAGCCTAGACCTAAGCCTTCTAGCCACCTCTATCGGTCTCACGCCTATCGGATCCCTCTAAGTCATCTATGACTTGTTCATCCATATGCTAGCCTTCAGGTGCTTCCATCGGCTATTGTCATGCTAATGGTGTCTACATCGCCAAGGCACATTGAACTTATACTGCCAAGACCACGCTTGGACTTTATGTTGCCAACCATTGGACTTATGCTGCCAAAACTCCACCCTTGGACTTCCCAAATGTCAAGTACCCATGACTTGGACTTTCACCGCCAAGACTACACTCTTAGACTTACGTGGCCAAGACTACACCCTTGGACTTTCTATACCAACCCAATGTTGGACTTTCCAAATGCCAAGACTCAAGCTTGGACTTTCCCTTGTTAAGACCCATGCTTGAACTTTCTATGCCAAGTACTCAAGACTTGGACTTTCCCATTGCCAAGTGTCCCACTTGGACTTCTCCATCATATGATCAACCCAAGTCAACCATATAGTCAAACAATAGTCAAACAGTCAATCATGACCTGGGTTGATTGCACTAACAATCTCCTCAACATATTGTCAAATATCAAAACACTATTTGAGTCAAACTCGAGTTCGGTCAATCATGACCTGGGCCGATTGCACCAACACTTTCTCATCTATTGGATGCTACCTCTACCATACCAGGTCGACCCCTAGCATTAGGATGGGGTAGGTGGTACGAGGATGCCGAAACAATCCCTGCGGTGAGACATAACGTATCTCATTTCCGACTCTATCATATTCTTCTATCTACGGTTACGGGAGATGAGGCCAACCCCTAGGTTCCTCCTTAATTCTCCTAAATCTTTGATACGAGGGCCATCACCCCTCGTATTGGCTTCACACAGTAAATAGAAGACCAAAATAAATAGCTATAGATCTAAACAATCACCAATTGCAAATATAAATTAAAGAATCAGAAATATATTTGGAATAACATGTCCTACGCACTCAAATTACTCCTCAATCCTAGAATCGATAAATCTACTCCATGAATATAAGAGAAGAAACACAAAGCATGATCATATTCAGATTTACAATGGAAATTATGCATGGAAAGTAAATTACAATGCAATGGGGCTCTTCTCTCTGGCGTTAAGGTGCAGAACTTGATCCTCGAGCGGCTTCCTTCCTCCCCGTTGTGAGTTCCTGAAGTTTTTTAGGGCGTCAGAGTGCCATCTCGGCTGTCGTGCCTCCCTCTAGGGTTTGGGCGTAGCTTTCTTTATATAACCATAAGGCTGGCTCTTCACGAAATTTAGAAAAAGACCTAATCGCGTCAAAATGGTTGGTCGCCACACGACCAGGCCGTGTGTGGCCCTGTGGTGGCCAATCTCGAGCTTCGGACATGGGGGTGTGTAGCCACATGCCCTGGCTATGTCCCCTACTGCTTCCAGCTGCCAAATGCCCTTTTTTCACTCTGAAAGTGTGTCGTTTTTCCTATGAAATGCTATCCTGCACACAAAAGTACAAAAAGCAGATCTCCGAATCAGAAAATGGGAAATACATACAAAACAAAGTACTATTTGCATGAAACAAGTATAAAATGCAACAAGATGTGAGCAAAAACTACTCTTAAAATCCTATATGTTTTGCTCACATCAGACACACGACCAGCCGTGTGTCCTTCTGGGCACAACCCAGGTGTTGGCCTTTTTTGGCCAGAGCCTGGCACGACCCGTGCCTAGTTAGGCACGACCATATGAAGCTCTGTATGGTCGGTTTGAGTTCATTTAAGTGTGATATGACTGTGCTAAGTTCGTCAAGGCCATAGGAGGTTCCATAGCCTCCGTTTCGCACCCCCTTGGTATGGTCTAGCCAGATATATCCTCTCTCATCGAGAATCTCATTCTCAAACTTATTTTACATCTCGAGATCACCCGTAGTACGTGTGACCCAATAGGTTCCCAGTTATGTTGGCAATTCATAATTAACCCCTTAATTATGAATAGATCATGAGTGATACCTAGCAGTATATCATATCTTCCAATTGACCAGAAAGTCTAAATTGACTCTAGAACATTTCTGAACCCTTCACTAGCTTCAGTTGTTCGTGCCTTGTTCCTTTCACTCATCCTATACCCATATGGTTCAGGACATGGTCTATGTGTTCATCCCTACTAGGCGGACTGCGTCACACCTAGCCTAAGTTAGTTTCCTTGTCCTGTGGATTCAAGTTACTCCTACATGTTCTCAAGAAGACCATCTTCTTAACATGTTTGCTCTGGCTAGAGACTTATGAGTAATAATCCTGACAAGAGGCTTAGGGTATACATCTCCTTTATTAGGAGTGGTGAATCCTCTGTGGGCTATTCAAACACCTTCGATCACTTTGGCTTATACCCAATCATCTTGGAGTTACATCTATTATATAGATGGCTATGAAGAAGTCAAAGTATAAGGTGTCATGATCAAGGTGACTTGAATACCTTAAGTCTAAGGAAGCTCATACTCGAGCTGCAATGAGACCTTCAACGACATATAGAAACATATGAAGTCTTATAACATGTCACTTCAATGAATTAGTTACCATAACTAGCATCCACATGTTCACTCTTAGCATCCCTATGCTTCCATTCAGTGAGTACCAAATGCTTGGATAAACCAAGGAGCATAACATGTGCTAGTCTCATAGAATCGATGATGTCCAATCTCATCAATTCATCGACTAGGGATAATTTCAATACTTACATGATTTCACATTATAAGATACCCACTAATTGTGATCCAATCACAATTTCTTTCATGCCATGCATCATATTGTGGACTTCAATAGATGAGTTTAAGATCCAATCAAATATATAAATAATGTATACTCAAATAGTGAATTTTATTAATAACTTCTAAGGCGATTACCTTTGGAAACCTCTCTATTACATCATATACATTATAAGATAGATTTCCATTTAGAAAAGTTATTTTCATATCTATCTGTCATATATTATAGTCATAATGAACTACTATGACCAGAAGTATCCAAATGGATTTGAACACAACTATTGATGAAAAAGTTTTGTTATAGTAAATACCTTATCTTTGTCAATATCCTTTCGCCACTAATCTAGCTTTATAGGTAATTACATTATCATCCACGTCGATTTTCTTCCTGAAAATCCACTTGCATCCTATTAGTGTTATGCCTTTAGGTGGATCCACCAAGTTTCAAACTTAGTTTTCATATATGGAATCCATTTCTGACTTCATGACATCTAGCCATTTATCCCTATTTGAACTTTTTAAAACTTTTTTATAACTAATAGACTCCTTATCATATATGACCATCACGTCATCTGATTTACTTATGAGAAATTCATATCTTCAGAAATACGATGTGTCCTACTAGATCTACGAAGATGTGTTTCTAAAGGTTCAGTCGATACCTCATCTCTATTAGTAATTGATTGTGATTCTTGACTAGACATCTTTTCAGTGTATATTGAAGTCTCTTGAATTACACTTAGTTCAACCTCACTTCCATTGTTTTCCTAAAGAGAAACTCCTTTAGGAATACAACATGCTTTGAAACAAGCATCTTTTGTTCCAAGGGATGATAAAATTAGTAGCCCCTTATTTTCTCAGGGTAACCAATAAATAGATACTTATCGGACTTAGTCTCCAGCTTGTATGATAGTATCCTCTTCACATAAGCAGGATAACTCCATGCTTCAAATAAGACAAATGAGGTTTCTTACTATTTCATATTTCATATGGAGTAGTAGAGATTATCTTAGTTGAGACTCTATTTAGCAAGTAAACAACGATCTTGAATGAGTGATCTCAAAAGGACTTTGGTAGATTTATAAGCTGCATCATCAACCTAACCATGTCCAACAAGGTTCGGTTTCACATTTCTATCATACCATTATATTGTGGTGTATAAGACGGAGTCCTGGGACAAGATGTCATTATCTCTTAGATAATCTAAAAACTCTTGGCTTAAGTATTCTCCACCTCAATCCGATTAAAGCACCTTGATACTTTTTCCAAATTGTTTCTCTACTTCATGTCTAAATTCTTTAAACTTTTCAAAGGCTTCAGATTTATATCTCAATAAATATACAAAATCAAATCGTGAACAATCATCAATAAAGATAATGAAGTTGCTATAACCTCCTCGTGCATAAGTTGACATTGGTCCCCATAATTCGATATGTATAAGATCCATAATGTTAACTTCTCGCTCACCTTTTCCTTTAAAAGGTAACTTTGTCATTTTACCTTTTAAGTATGATTTATATGTATCTAATGAATTTGATTCAAAAGATTCCAAAATGCCCAACTTGTGCATTCTAGACATGCGATCCGTACTTATATGGCCAAGACGACAATTCCATATATAAGATTAATTGGTTATCTAATTTAGCACATTTGCTGCTTTTTCGATATTAAATATTATGTTAGATAAAAGCTAATGCATAGATTCTATTGTTTAAAGTTTCAGTTGCATAAAGGACATCATTCAATGTTTTGTAACAATAATTCTTACTGAAAGTCAAATAGAAATCTTTTCTATTTAAACAAGAAATAGAAATAATATTCTTTATTAATGAATGGACATAAAAATAATTATCCAACTCTAAAACTAGCGCATTAGGAAGTTACAACAAATAAGTTCTTATGGTTATAACAACTTTTGCTTCTTCCTTAACTAGTCATCTATTGTTCTTCAACCTCTGTATGTACATACATAGGAGACATGCACGGTATCCAATACCCATGTGTAAGAAGAAACAGTATGACATTCAATGATGAGTATATTTGAAGTAGATTGGACATCAACTATCTTCTTCTCCTTCAGAGACTCTAGATGACGCTTATAGTTATTTTTTTTCTATGTCCCAATTTTAGCAAATATTGCACCACAAATAAACTCTCTTGCATCTTTAAGCTCATGTTGCTTCTGTAACTCAGGAGACATTGAAGCTAGCAAAATACAACTCGTCATCTCAGAGTTAGCAACATGTTTCTAGTAAGTCAATTTTTGATTACTAGAAACATTGTCAGCAGGGCGTTCAGGAAGACTCTCTTCAAGAACATATTCAATCTTCTTACCTTTGAGAACGATTCTCAAGTTTCAAAATCAGTCCAAGAAGTTTGACCCAGTCTATTTGTTTGTGCCCAAAATCGAACGCAAATTTATGGATGTCATGTTATTCTAACTTAAACAACCTAAACATACAAAATAGAGTATATAAGAGATAAATTTTTTATAATACAAATAATTTATATTAATAAGAAACTCCTTCTTTTTTATTCAAATTCAAGAGTCCTTACTTTGAATTTTAGAGATGATAGATTTTCTCTTAGTGGGTTGATATCTAATGGTGTCCTTTTTTTATGTACAACCAAATCCCCTTCCTCCTTATGAACCACCTTGGAGACCTTAGCTCTCCTTTCTGAATGCTAGATATGTCACAAAAAAAAAAGGAATATTGATGGTGGGCCAATGTTACTGGTGCAACTCCTTCGACGCTCAAATTAGGATCAGAATAATGAAATAGTAAAATGATAAGAAGAGATAAGAAGAGAATTTTGGTGTACCGAATAAAGAGAAAAAAATCATCCCCCTCTTCCTTCAGTCCCTGCCCCTTTTATAGAAGATTAGCACCACCTTACTTCAAAAGGAATTTACTTTAATACTCCTACCATACCATTGAGATGCAATCACTTTTCGGTGTTCCTTTTAAAATAGCTCCCTCGGCATCCTCCCAGTATCCCTTCTCTTTTTCCTTAATTACCTAAAAATAAACCACACACAAATTTCAAATAAATAAAAAGCAATAAATATTCTTTTTCCACCATATTCCTTATTCAAAAGATTCCTTGGAATCCTCTCTCACTATGCTCCAGCATACGCATACCATTCATCCTTATTAAATTTAGGAAAAACCCATGATACCCAAAAAATAAAAAAGGTGCTCAGAAAATATACATGGTACTCGGAAAATGCATAGGTGCTCGGCTCAGATACTATAATACTGAGCTCTGACTCAACTACACTGTTTGACCCTACCATACTTAGGAAACACATATGGCGCTTGGGAGATAAATATGGTGCTCAAAACATACACTACAACACTAGCTCTGACTGAACTACACTGTTAACCTTACTATGCTTGAAAAATACATATGGTGCTCGGGAGATATACATGGTGCTCAAAATAGACACTACAACACCGAGCTCTGATTGAACTACAATGTTAACCCTACTATGTTCGCGAAATACATATGGTGCTTGGGAGATATACATGGTGCTTCAAATAGATATACCACAACTTTGATCCCATTATAATGCTCAACCCTTCTGTGTTCGAGAAAATCATAAGGTACTCAGGAAACACAGAGGGTGCTCAAAACAAATCATACTACCACTCTAAATTCACTATAATGTTCGACCCTTCTATGCTCGGGAAAAGTATATGATGCTCGGGAAATACAAAGGGTGCTCAGAACAAATCATAGCACAACTCTGAACCCATTATAATGCTCGACCCTTTTGTGCTCGGGAAACACAAAGGGTGCTCAGAACATATCATATCACAACTCTGAACCCAGTATAATGCTCGACCCTTCTGTGTTCGAAAAAAAATAAGGTACTCGGGAAACACAGAGGGTTCTTAGAATAGAACTTACCTCAACTCTGAACCCATTATAGTGCTCGAGCCTTCTGCGCTCGAGGAAAGCATATGGTGCTTCGGAAACATAGAGGATGCTCAGAACAGATCATATCACAACTCTGAACCCACTAAAATGCTCGACTCTTCTGTGTTCAGGAAAAACATAAGGTACTCAGGGAACATAGAAGGTGCTCAAAATAGATCATACCACAACCCTAAACCCACTATAATGCTGGACCCTTCTTCACTCGAGAAAAGCATATGGTGCTCGGGAAACACAGAGGTTGCTCAAAACAAATCATATTTCAACTCTGAGCCCACTATAATACTCAACCCTTCAGTGCTCGAGAGAAAACATATGATGTTTTGTCGCATTATTTCCAATACGTGTGAGTTGTAGGGACTGATTTGATGTGCTAGGGGGGAGGGGGGTGAATAGCGTTGCTTTGATTTCACTCGATCGTGTTCATGCTTGTCTACAACAAGGTTAGTGCGTAGCGGAATATACAAAAATAAATAGCACAAAACACATACAAAGCACAACACACACGACAATATGAATTTAACATGGTTTGGAACCCTAGTTCCTACTCCACAGTCGAGCTATGCTCTAGTGATGCACACCACCACAAATAAATTTCTCCTTCTTGACAACACACCGGAGGTAGAGAAACCTCTTACAAGCAAGAGATTATACAAAAATATAATAACAAATATAAAAAATGAAAACAAAATACACATTACACAAATAAGCTTGAACACTTGCTTGCTCGCTTGTTGGTTGCTTTGTATTACTCTTGAAGGTCTAGAATGCAACATCACTTCCCCTTCGAAATCACCCCAAAAATTCTTGCTAAAATCCTCCATCTCAAGCTCCATTTAAAGCATACTGCTAGCTGATTTCATGTTTGACAGTCGACTGTTCACCTATCCGTTGTCTCAACACAGACTAATCCATGTAGGCTTTCGCCCAACGAATACCCTAGCTGATACGAACCCCACCAACAATTGTGATAGAACCCGAGACAAAGATGGATAGAACCCCAGGATTAAAAGGACAAGAGTTGGAGCCTTTACCCGCAACCAAGACTAGCACGAACAAAGACTACGGAAGAAGGAAATGCCACACTAAGAAGGTGATAAGTTTCGGTTGAACGCACGAGATAGACTCGATAAATTCAGAAGTTCCTTCAAGAACAAAGAGAACACAAAATCCTCACAAGGATGTTTACTCAAAA
This sequence comes from Wurfbainia villosa, assembly GCA_025175895.1. Lineage (NCBI taxonomy): Eukaryota > Viridiplantae > Streptophyta > Magnoliopsida > Zingiberales > Zingiberaceae > Wurfbainia > Wurfbainia villosa. Next base: position 9,262,398 of record CM046005.1, read on the forward strand.
CCAAGTTATCACAAATTTGGAATTCTCTCCCTTATATAATGGGAGCAAGCAAGTAAAAGACCTACATGCATGCATGCAAACAAGTAAGAGTACCAATGTTGCATGCAAGCAATGAGACACTTAGAAACCCAAAAAAAACTCCAAGTCTCCATACTTTGCATGCGTGCAATTAAATAACTTTGAAAATTAAAATCCCAAGTTTCCATACTTCTTTACTCCCTTTTCCACCATCATGCAAAGTTGCATCATGGCTGGATAAGACTGATCACATGGGTTAAGCCTTGATTTGTACTCGGGTTTAACTTGGTTTCGGCTTTCTCATAGCCAGCACATTGTTCTTGGATTAGCCCGTTTAGTGCTTCCTTGAAATGCTTTGCTTGAAGTCTTGTAATTGACCCTTTGGGAAGTGATAAATGTTCTTTCGTGATTTTAACCTTATCTTGATGAACCGCTCCTTGGTGTACATCATTCTCCCCCTCTTGAAAAGGATTTGTCCTCAAATCATCACCTACATCAAATGGGCACAAATCAACAACATTAAAAGTAGTATGCACACCATACTCACCTGGTAATTCAAGTTTGTAGGCATTATCATCGATGTGTTCTATCACCTGAAATGACCCATCGCCTCGAGGTAGGAGCTTAGAACGTCGTTGTTCAGGAAATCACTCTTTTCGTAAGTGCAACCAAACCTGTTGGGAGTATGGGGAATACAATCAAAGTCCCACATTGGTAAGACATGGAAAAGATCATGTGCTTATAAGAAAAAAGATTTCTCCATTGGTATGAGGCCTTTTGGGTAAAGCCCAAAAATAAAACCATGAGGGTCTAGGCCCAAAGTGGACAATATCATGTCATTGTGGAGATATGTGGATATTATAAGCACTAACAATTGGTATCAGAGCCATGGTCCATGTCAAGCCATGAACCTCGAACGAAGGAAGTTGAGCTCCCACGTCCGGATCAAGAGAACCAGACATCAGGAAGGAAGTCTAGTTGGGTCGGGGGGACCGAACAACTGGCAGGAAGTCCTGGTGGGTTGAAGATCGGACATCAAGCAGAGAAAATCCTTCGAGGAGGGATAGGCTTGAGGGGGGGCCCAATGTGGTCCTTCGTTTGAGGGGGGGATTGTTGGGAGTATGGGGAATACAATCAAAGTCCCACATTGGTAAGACATGGAAAAGATCATGTGCTTATAAGAAAAAAGATATCTCCATTGGTATGAGGCCTTTTGGGTAAAGCCCAAAAATAAAACCATGAGGGTCTAGGCCCAAAGTGGACAATATCATGTCATTGTGGAGATATGTGGATATTATAAGCACTAACAAAACCCACTCTCCTGGTTCAAACACAACTTTCTGTTGCCCTTTGTTAGCTTGTTGGATATATTGCTTGGTTCTTCTCTCAATATTCAGGCATGCTTGATCATGAATTTGCTTTACAAAATCAGCCTTCTTCTTACCATCTAAGTTGATATGTTCACTTAAAGGCAAAGGAATCAAATGCTAGTGCAAGTAGACACCTAAGTCGAACCTGAGTTTTGATTATAGCAAACGATACAAAGTTAAGCTCATTTTGTTATCTCACGAGCTAAAACAAGTGTGCAGAAAGTACTAAATCTAGAGCTGAAGGTCAGCGACACTCGGAGGGAGCCATGGTGGTCGAGCGACACCGGGATGACTTTGGAGGGAGCCAAAGGAATCAGGTGGAAGACCGGAAGTAGAAGCTACAAGGTAAATGTTGAGGTAATCTCGTGTGAGTAAACACAAGTAAGGTCGTGTCCTCTGTACGGGAACGTTCTTAGGCGACGATCTGACCAAGATCTCCCATGAAAGGTCTAAGTCAAGATCGGATGGTAAATGACCATTTAATTTACTTATATTAACTGTATTTTCGAGCTAACTCTTCATTACAACTGGAAACCCAGCCATCAGTCGACTGGTGGCTTGCATCAGTCGACTGATGCCTTCAGCAGTCAACTGGTAATGGTAGCAGTCGACTGATGGTCAAGGATCAGCTTCGAAGGGAGTCAAAGCTTATCTCCATTTTTGAAGGGATAGGAGGCTTGCTCTCATTGGTTGAAAAACTGAACGTCTAGGGTTTCCAAGGCTATAAAAGTAAGGGTTTCCTAACCCTTCTTCTATCAATTCTAAGTGATTCCAAAAGCCTCCAAGTGCTATCACAACTCCTCGACTCTCCGACAAGCCTACGACGAAGTGCTACCGAAACGACGACCCGAGATCTTCTTTCAAATTCCATTAGGTCATCGGTAAAAGCTCTATTTTAAAGCTCATCTCATATATTGTTAAGTTTATTTTTTGGAGTTTTGATCGTAACGAGGAGAGGGGAAGTGTCCCTCTACCCCGAGTTTTCTTGTAATCGTTTCACTCCAACCTCCAACGAGGAGGATTACTTTAGTGTTTTGCCCTCCGTACATGGTCTCAGACCACTAGGGCCTTGGACTAGCAGTCGAAAGACTGTGAACCAAGTAAAATATCTTGTTTCCTTTTCTTTATCCGCTGCATACTCATTTCTAATCGAACGAATGAGAAATTTTGTCTTTCACTATTCACCCCCCTCTAGCGACTCTAAACGATCCAACAATTGGTATCAGAGCCGGGGGTGCTGAGATTTGGTGAAACCACCAATTTAGCTTTTTTTACAGATTTATTTTCATTTTTATTTCTGTTTATTTTGAGTTTTTATAAGTTTTTTTGTTCATTTAAATTCTCTCCCGCACTACTAATCCAAGACACAAGTCTTGGTACATTTCGCTTGATTTTATGGTTGCAAGATTTCTTCTTTTTACTTGATCTTTTTGTGTCAATGGCCCATCTCGAGGGTTTTAGCACCGTCCGACCTCCATTTTACAATGGAGATGACTTTCGTTATTGGAAGGGTCGGATGGAGTGCTTCCTTAATACCCAAATCGAGATGTGGATCATAATCCAAACAGGATTCATACTTCCGACTAACGAAGTGGGTGAATCCTTGGATTATGACCAATGGACCAATGCTACAAAAAGACAAGTTGAAGCCGACGCCAAGGCAACTCAAATCCTCCAATGCGGCTTGTCCAAGGAGGAGCTCAATCACGTCGGCCCCTTCATCAGTGCAAAGGACTTATGGACCAAATTAGTGGAACAACACGAAGGAACCGACGAAGCAAAGATATGTAAATGGGACCTTATTTTTAATAAATTATATAATTTAAAAATACAGGAACATGAGACGGTGACTCAATTACACGCCCGAGTACAAGACATCGTCAACAATTTGCATGCCATCGGACAAAAGGTCGAAAACCGCGACCTAATAAGGTATGTTTTGAATTCATTTCCTAGGACTACTTTGTGGGCATCCATGGTCGATGCCTACAAGGTCTCTAATGACTTATAAAAAATTAGGTTAGATGAATTATTTTCAGAATTCGAACTTCACGAACAGTCTAATTCGGTACCCGAGAAAGGTATAGCTCTTATTGCAGGTTAAAAGAAGAAACCCGCAAGTAAGCCACCCCCGAAGGAAGAAGAAGACAAGTATGAGTCAGAGGTCGATCCTGAGATGGAGATGGAGACTGAACTAGTCAACCTAGTTCGAAGGATGATTAAGAGTCGAAAATGACCCGTCACTCAACCCAAGGAAAGTAAATCTAAAGCTAGTTCTAACATTAGGTGTTATGAATGCAACAGGTTTGGACATGTCAAGTCGGAATGTCTGAAGCTCAAAAACAAAGCACCGAAGTTCAAGAAGGCACTCAATTCTACATGGGAAGGCATCGGAGGAAGAAGACGATGACCTCGTCTTCATGGCTAAACCAACCGAATCGGAGTCGGAGTCCGAATCTGAGCAAGAATCTGAACCCGAGGACGAGTCAGACTACAAATCTCTATTCAAGACAAGCCACGGATACGTATCTGGTTCAAGAGATACTCTCAAGGTAAGTCGATCCCTCATTAGTACTTTATATAATGCAATTAAGTTTCTAACTAGGAAATTAGCTAAGTCCAAGTCAAAGGTTGAGACCCTGTTCGAGGAGGTTAAACTCCTTAAACACAAGGTCTCCCTAATCTCTTCATCTAGTCAAGTTCAAGAGGAGGACTCAACTCGAGTTGAAAAGCTCGAAGTTGACAACTCACTTTTGAAAAGTCAAGTAGAAGATCTTAGGAACACGTTGGAAAGGTTCACTTTGGGATCCAAGGGACTTGACCTCTTACTTGGATCACAAAGGGCCGTGTACAACAAGGCTGGGCTTGGGTTTAGCTCAAATACGACTAACAAGTCATATATGTCAATCGTAAGTCGAAATAGAATACATGTCCAAGCATGGGTCCCTAAGACCACTTTGATTTCTCAATTAGGATCTAACCAGTACTGGGTTCCCAAGGACCAAATCCACTATGTGGAAAGACCGAAGCGATTCAATGGTCCCGAGGGAGCTAGTACAAAACTTGTTCGTTCTATTACTTAGAAATTGCATGCTTAGTTTTTTTTCTTTTCTTTTTAGAATGGTTAGATAGAGACTATAACTCGTCAATACTTGATAACATAGTATCAGGATGCGGCGAGATGATAGTACGCTAGGAAAGCGAAGTCTTGGGTACTTGAGCTAGATAAGACGTATCTAGTTTGGTTCACTTGACCGAGTGGAACTAACTGAAGCTACCTCGCTGTATCCTAGACTAGTTAGACCAGGAAGTGATCTTAAGTGAGTCAAGTTACTATTTTCTCGAAATTGGCTTTGTCTAAGGAGTGGTCATTTTTTTTATCAAAGAAGGCCTTTGTGCTTCGCCACGACCTGGAAGCCAAGATCTTGAAAAGGTGACTTGATGAGCTTAGGGTCAAATCCGAATCTAACGCAAGATTGACTAGTTTCGATTCATTAAAATTAATCAAGTAAAATTGAATTCATCTCATAAGAACACATAAGGATAACATGTTTGATCATGTAGAAATGGGTGAGATGACCTAGGACTAATAATCTTCAACTAACCCTTAAATTCCAATATCCGATCCAACTACCTTGTGTGTAGGATCAATGGATATTGCATAGTGGTTGCTCTCGACACATGACCGGGGATCAACTTAAGTTTTCAAAACTTCGATTCAAACGACAAGGATCGGTAGCCTTTGGAAACAACGACAAGCTCAAAATCATCGGATCAGGTGATATTGAGCTCAACTCAAACTTTATCATTCAAAATGTTTTACTAGTTGAAAGTTTCGAATATAATTTACTTAGCATAAGTCAGTTGTGTGATAATAACTATAAAGTCATATTTCTAGAAAATGAATGTGTAATTAAAACAAATGAAACCTCTAAAACAATCCTTAAAGGAACTAGGAATAGCAATATCTATACTATTAATCTACCTAACTCCTCAACCAAGTGTCTTATGACATAGCAAGAGGAATCTTGGTTGTGGCACCGACGACTCGGTCACTCGCACCCAAGACTCGTCTATAAGATGAGTCAGAGTGGCTTAGTCAGAGGTTTGCCCAACCTTAACAACTTAGACAATAAAATTTGTAATGCTTGTCAACAAGGTAAACAATCTAGGACACAACATCAACTAACTAATCAAGAACGAACCAAAAGTATTCTTGAGCTCCTACATATGAATCTATTTGATTCACATGGAGCTAAGTCACTTAATGGTAGTCAATTCTGCTTAGTCATAATTGACGACTATTCTAGGTTTACCTGGGTTAGGTTCATCAAATATAAAAGTGATACCCTAGATCAACTCATCAACTTGTTTAAACTAATCGAAAATCAAAAGAACCTTAAAATTAAAAGACTTAGGAGCGATCATGGTGGTGAATTCGAAAATCATAGATTTATAGATTTCTGTAACCTAAACGGATATCACCATGAATTCTCATGTCCTAGAACCCCACAATAAAATGACCTAGTCGAACGTAAAAATAGAACCCTACAAGAAGCCGCTAGGACAATGCTAAACGAATATAACCTCCCTGACAGGTTTTGGGCAGAAGCCATTAGTACGACTTGCTATGTCCAAAATAGGATCCTTTTAGTAAAGAGGCACCTTAAGACCTCGTACGAAATCTATCACAACAAAGTACCTAACATCAAGTACTTTAGGGTATTTGGATGTAAGGTACATATTCTGAACACTAAGGATTACCTAGGAAAGTTCACCTCCAAAACCTCTACCGGAATCTTCTTAGGATTCTCGACTACAAGTAGAGCCTATAGGGTATACAACCATGACACTCTTAGAATTGAAGAGACCATTAATGTAGTATTCGATGAAGGACACGAACCTACAAAACCTGTAGCAACACCAACTAGCGAACCGACTCATACCAGACTCGACTCCGACCTTGAGATCGAGTCTAGTATTAATCCTAACCCAAGTCCAACAAGTCATCCTGTCGACCAAGTGATAGGTGACCCTAACCCAAGTTAAATTAGAATTCAAACGAATCATCCTATCGACCAAGTGATAGGTGATCCTAGCTTAGGAGTTTGAACTAGATCATCTTATAGAAACCTTAGTCAAATATCCTTGATTTCGAAAATCAAACCCAAAACCATTGAACAACTCTTCTTGATCCCGATTGGATTATTGCAATGCAAGAGGAGCTAGCTCAATTCACTAGAAACGAGGTTTGGGAATTAGTACCACCACCAAAAGATAAATCAGTTATTGGAACAAGGTGGGTCTTCCGAAACAAACTTGATGACAAAGGTGAAGTAGTTAGAAAAAAAGCAAGGTTAGTCGCCAAAGGTTTTAGTCAAGTTGAAGGATTAGATTACGATGAAACCTATGCCCCCGTAGCTAGACTAGAATCCATCCAATTGTTGTTAGCATACGCTGCACATCGAGATTTTAAATTATTTTAAATGGATGTCAAGTCAGTATGTTTGAATGGACTTATTAAGGAAGAGGTGTACGTTAGTCAACCCCCAGGATTCAAAAGCCTAGATAAACCCGACCATGTCCTTAAACTAAAGAGAGCTCTTTATGGACTCAAACAAGCTCCTCGAGCTTGGTACGAGAGGCTCTCAATATATCTTAAGTCAAAGGGTTTAACCAAGGCCTAGTCGATCCGACTCTTTTCGTAAAAATCGTAGGTAAGAAAATCTTTTTAGCCCAAGTCTACGTAGACGACATCATTTTCGGAAAAACCAATTCGATCCTACTAAACGAATTCATTTCACTTATGGAAAGTGAATTTGAAATGAATTTAGTAGGTGAATTGAGTTTCTTTCTAGGATTACAAATTAAACAAACTAAGGATGGAATATATTTACATCAACAAAAATATACTAGGAAACTAATTAAACGTTTTGGAATGCAAGATGCTAAAACCATCAATACACCCATGGAAACTAATGTCAACATAGGAGAGGACTTAGAAGGAAATCCCATCGACCTAAAATACTATAGAAGTGCAATAGGGAGTCTTCTATACTTAACTGCGAGTCGACCCGACATTTTATTTGCAGTAAGTATGTGTGTCAGGTTTCAAACCTGTGCCAAGGAGTCTCACCTAACCCTAGTCAAGTGTATTCTTAGGTATCTAAAGGGCACACTAAGCATAGGTATTTGGTATCCTAGATCTACCGAGTTCGAACTAATCGGCTACTCCGACTCGGACTATGCCGGTAGTAAACTCGATAGAAAGAGCACGAGTGGTTGTTGTCAACTTCTCGGCTCGAGTCTAGTGAGTTGGTGCAGTAGGAAGCAACACTGCGTTGCCTTATCTACCACCGAAGCCAAATACGTCACAATAGGTGAGTGTGTAGCTCAGCTTCTTTGGATGAAGCACACTCTCCAAGACTTTAACCTAAACTTCAACAATATTAAAACTCATATAGATAATATTAGCTCAATTAACTTAACCAAGAATCTCATATGCCACTCTAGGACTAAACATATAGAAGTTAAACACCACTTCATTCGAGAACATGTAACTAACGGGACTATTCAACTCGAATATGTGGAATCCAAGTCAAACCTAGCTGATCTCTTTTCCAAGCCGCTACCCGAAGCCGAATTTAGTCTACTCAGACGAAAATTGGGCATGTGCACAATAGAGTAGGATTTACAAATCATAGCTTATTATAATTCTATTATTTACTTTTCTTATTAATGGAATTAGCTTAGGGCTTACCCTAGATATCATGCACCTATAGATTTAAGGAGCCAATACATCTCACAACACATAGGACTAATGTATTTGTGTACTTAGCCACGTATATGGGTGTGAGATGTTAGGACCTCACTCCTGGTTCCAGATGTAGATTCAGTGCATCGACATGAACCACGGAGTATAATTACATAAATTAAATAACTCTTACCAGGACTTGTTGATCTTTCATATCAATTGAGTCAAATAGAGTTGAACATTTAAATAGATGAGCTTATGTTTAAATTACTATTTTCAAAATTTATTTGGAACATTCTTGGACTTAAAACTAAATTCAAAACCATGTTTTTCAACTCCCCCCCCCCCCCCACCGCTCTTTCTGATTTATGGCAAAAGGGGGAGAAAAGGCCAAAGTTAAGGGATAACTTTTTGATAACTTAACTCAGTAACTTAATTCTATATTCTCATGGCCAAAAGTTAATGTTTTACTTAAAGTAATGTTTGCAAATTTATTTCTATTAGTTGAAAAAGGGGAAGAAAGGCCAAGTTAAGAAATCTTCTTAACTTAAACTTATTTTTAATACTAAGGCCACCTTTAAGTAATTGTTAATTACTTAAACTCTTCCCCTAAGTAGCAAACGTCAAGGGGGAGGGTTAAGACCTTCTTTCGAAGACTCACCCTCGGTCAAGGGAGAGGTTTCCTCAAGGGGGAGTACTTGAAAGAAAGTCTCTATTACTCCTACTTATTTTTTCTTCATGCATATTATTTCCTTAACTTTGTATGGGTTTGCCATAGATCAAAAAGGGAGAGATTATTGGTGCAGTAGGCACCTAAGTCAAATCTAAGTTTTGATTATAACAAACGATACAAAGATAAGTTCATTTTGTTATCTCACGAGCTAAAACAAGTGTGTAGAAAGTGCTAAAGCTAGAGCTAAAGGTCAGTGACACCCGGAGGGAGCCGTGGTAGTCGGGCGACACCGGGATGACTTCGGAGGGAGCCAAAGGAATCAGGTGGAAGACCGGAAGCAGAAGGTACAAGGTAAATGTTGAGGTAAGCTCGTGTGAGTGAGTGCAAGTAAGGTCATGTCCTTTGTACGGGGACATTCTTAGGCGACGATCCGACCAAGACCTCCCATGAAAGGTCTAAGTCGAGATCGGATGGTAAATGACCATTTAATTTACTTATATTAATTGTATTTTTGAGCTAACTCTTCATTGCAGCTGGAAACCCTGCCATCAGTCGACTGGTGGCTTGCATCAGTCGACTGATGCCTTCAACAGTCGACTGGTAATGGTAGCAGTCGACTGATGGTCAAGGATCAACTTCGAGGGGAGTCAAAGCTTATCTCCATTTTTGAAGGGATAGGAGGCTTGTTCTCATTGGTTGAAAAACTGAACATCTAGGGTTTCCAAGGCTATAAAAGTAGGGCCCTTCTTCTATCAATTCTAAGTGATTCCAAAAGCCTCCAAGTCGCAATGCCTTGACTCTCCGACAAGCCTACGACAAAGTGCTACCGAAACGACGACCCGAGATCTTCTTTCAAATTCCATTAGGTCGTCAGTAAAAGCTCTATTTTAAAGTTCATCTCATATATTGTTAAGTTTATTTTTCGGAGTTTTAATCGTAATGGGGAGAGGGGGAGTGTCCCTCTACCCCGAGTTTTCTTGTAATCATTTCACTCCTACCTCCAATGAGGAGGAGTACTTTAGTGTTTTGCCCTTCGTACGTGGTCTCAGACCACTAGGGCCTTGGACTAGTAGTCGAAAGACTGTAAACCAAGTAAAATATCTTGTTTCCTTTTCTTTATCCACTGCGTACTCATTTCTAATCGAACAAACGAGAAATTTTGTCTTTCGCTATTCACCAATTTCAAATGGAGAAAATTGAGTTACAGAATGTATGCTTCTATTGTATGCAAACTCAACATGCGGTAGACAATCCTCCCATATTTTCAAATTCTTTTTGATAATGGAACGAAGTAAGAAGGATAAAGTTCGATTAACAACTTCAGTTTGCCCATTGGTCTGGGGATGACAAGTGGTAGAGAATAGCAATTTAGTCCCCAATTTTCCCCATAGAGTCTTCCAAAAGTAACTCAAAAATTTTGCATCTCGATCAGAGACAATGGTCCTAGGCATGCCATGCAACCTAACAACCTCTTTAAAGAACAAATCAGCTATATGGGATGCATTACTGGTTTTATGACATGGAATGAAATGAGTCATCTTAGAAAACCTATCTACCACAATAGAAATCGAATCCCTTCCCCTCTTAGTCCGAGGTAATCCCAACACAAAGTCCATTGAAATATGAGTCCACGGTTCATGGGGTATAGGCAAAGGTGTATAAAATCCATGAGGTTTGAACTTAGATTTAGCTTGTTTGCAAGTGATACACTTCTCACAAATTTTCTCTACATCGCGTTTTATATGAGGCAAAAAAAAATGATCTTGCAAAACCCTGAAAGTCTTAGGGACACCAAAATGCCCCATCAAACCACCACTATGGGCTTCCTTAGTAAACAAATCACGTAATGAACATAAGGGTAGACACAGTCTATTTCCCCGAAATAAAAATCCATCAAGCCTATAGAATCTTCCAAATGAAACTTGCTCACATGCTTTGAACACATCAGAAAAATCAGTATCATTAGCATATAAGTCCTTGATATATTCAAATCCAAGTAATTTTTCATCTAAAGTGGAAAGTAAAGCATACCTTCGAGATAAAGCATCAGCTACCACATTCTCTTTGCCTTGCTTGTATTTGATCACATAAGGAAATGTCTCAATGAACTCTACCCATTTTTCATGGCATCGGTTCAACTTGTGCTGCCCCTTCAAATGTCGTAGAGATTGATGATCCATGTGAATCACAAATTCCTTCGGCCATAAGTAATGCTGCCACGTTTCCAATGCCCTTACCAATGCATACAACTCTTTATCATACGTGAGATAGTTGAGAGCTGCTCCACTCAACTTCTCACTAAAGTAAGCTATGGGTCTCCTTTCTTGCATAAGCACAACACCTATACCAATACCAGAAGCATCACATTCGATTTCAAATGTTTTAGAGAAGTCAGGTAGGATCAATAAAGGAGCTGAACTTAGCTTTTCTTTTAAGGTGTTAAATGCTTTCTCTTGTTCCTCTCCCCACTTGAATAACTCATTTTTCTTGATGATGTAAGTAAGAGGAGCTATAATGTTACTAAAATCCGGCACAAATCATCGATAGAAGTTGGCCAATCCATGGAAGCTCCTCACTTGACTGATTATTGTAGGTGTTGGCCATACTTGGATTGCTTTTACCTTTTCTTCATCCATCTCAACTCCTTTAGCACTAACAACAAATCCAAGAAACACAACCCTCTCTGTACAAAAGGTACACTTCTTGAGGTTGGCAAAGAGCTTCTCTTCCTTTAGTACACTCAAAATAGATGTTAAATGCGTAACATGCTCTTCCAAATTTTTGCTATAAATCAAAATATCATCGAAATACACAACTACAAATTTTCCTAAGAAAACACATAAAACAAGGTTCATTAGACGCATAAAAGTGTTAGGAGCATTAGTTAAACCAAAAGGCATTACTAACCATTCATATAGGCCATGCTTGGTCTTAAAGGCGGTCTTCCATTGATCACCTTCCTTCATCCTAATCTGATGATATCCACTTCTAAGATCTATCTTTGTAAACACACAAGAACCATGCAATTCATCAAGCATATCATCAAGTCTAGGAATTGGGTGACAATATTTTACCGTTATGTTGTTGACGGCTCGACAATCAACACACATCCTCCATATGCCGTCCTTCTTAGGAACTAATAACACCAGAACAGCACAAGGGCTTAGGCTCTCTCGAACATGCCCTTTCTCTAATAGTTCACCAATTTTCCTTTGGAGTTCCTTTGTTTCCTTCGGATTTCTTCTATATGCAGGATGATTTGGGATGGATGCACCAGGAATGAAGTCAATTTGATGTTCAATTCCTCAAATCGGAGGCAACCTAGGTGGAACTTCTTCTGGAAAAACATCCACGAATTTCTGTAAAAGAGAAACAACAACACTTGGCAAAGAATTGTTAAGATCGTTAGTACTGAAAAGTGCCTCTTTATACAGAAGTATAAGAGGTAGCTGATTTGAAAATAAAACCTTTTTATCTCACTTTGTTTTGCATAAAAGCTATTTTCTTTCTCTTTCTTTTTCATAGCTTTCCCAACTTCTTTTTATTCTTTCCTCTCACTTTTTTTCCCCTCATTTTCTTTTTCTCTCTTTTTTCCATTTTCTATTTCTCTCTTTTTTCTGCTTGCCTTTTGTAATTCCAGTTGATCCTCCATAACTTGTCGTGGAGTCAAGGGTACAAGCGTAATAGGTTATCCTTTATGAGTAAAAGAATACCTATTTGTGAATCCATCGTGAGTTACCTTCCGATCAAACTGCCAAGGTCTTCCCAACAAAAGATGACATACATGCATGGGGACCACATCACACAACAACTTGTCTTCATATTTGCAATAGCAATTGCTACCAAGACTTGCTTTGTCACCTTGATTTCCCCACAATCATTCAGCCACTGAAGCCGATAAGGACATGGATGTTTCAAGGTTGATAAAGATAATTTTTCCACCAACCCGTGCTTGCCACATTGGTGCAACTTCCTCCATCAATAATAACGCTGCAAACCTTATTATTCACAAAGCAACGAGTATGAAATAAGTTTTCCCTTTGGTTACCTTCTTCCTCCTTAGCTTGCAAGTTTAGAACTCGTCTATCCACCAATAAATCTCCAACAACACATGTTGCTCATCATCACTGTCTTCTTGTGGTACTTCTTCCGTGACTTCATCCTCCTCTTCTGACTCAAGTTCCCCTTGGGCATTTATCACCATCACCATTTTGTTCACACATTGGCTAGCAATGTGACCACGCCCCTGACATTTGAAACACTTAATATCACGAGTTTTGAAGGTAGTGGACTCGCTAATGCCTGGGGTTGTGGAGGTTGTTGGTTTGAGCTATTTCAAGGGTTCTAATTTTGGCTTGCTTTGTTCCTCTCTTTTTGGGGCTGCCCTCCATAGATGGTTACTAGTCACTGATTGTCCTCTTTTAGTCGACCCCTTTCTCTTGAGTTGTTCCTGCACTTTTATTGCTTGGTGGACCATGTCAGAAAACTCAACATAATGCTGCAATTCAACAATATTGGTAATTTCTGGATTTAAACCATGCAAGAACCTAGCCATGGTGGCTTCGCGATCTTCATCCACATTAGCTCATATCATGGATACCTCCATCTCCTTGAAATTCTCATCCACACTTTCGGTGCCCTGAGACAACCTTTGCAGCTTCTGATATAAACTCCTATAGTAATGACTAGGTACAAATCTCCTTCTCATAAGCATCTTCACTTCCTCCCAAGTGGACACAGGTCGCTCTCCATTTCGTCGCCGATTCATCACCACTTGATCCCACCACACAATAGCATAATCAGTGAATTCAATGGTAGCTAACTTAACATTTTTATGCTTTGAAAATTCATGACAGTCAAACACCATCTCTATCTTGGTTTTCCATTCCAAATAAACTTCTTGATCATTTTTACCTTGGAAGGATGGAATTTTCATCTTTACACTCCCTAGGTCATTAACTCTTCTATTTCCACCGATCTGATCCTCCCTATGCCCATTCCGATCTCCTCTATAGACAATCCTTTCTTCCCTATTACCAATCCAACCCCGGTTGTAGTGTTGTTCACCAAATCATTCCACCTCCTCTTCTTCTTCCATTTCAGCCCTTGGAGCACGTCCTTGTTGTGACACATTAGGAAACCCTTGCCGATGTCTCCTTGGTGTTTCCGCTTCCACTCGATCTAGCCTCTCATGTATAGACTCTAACTCCACCCTCATCATACGCCACATTTCTCCCAACGCTTGCAATTAAAGATTTGGAAGTTGTCTAGCGTCCTCAGGTACACCATCCTTGAGCAGGTTGGACATTTCTGCAAGATAGAAGAAACCTCACAAGCACCCTCTCGTGTTTTCTCTCAAGATTTGGGAACTCACACTAGTAGTGGTCTCACACACTCTCTTCTCTCTCTCTCTCTTTTTCCACTCGATTGTGTCTCTTTAGTTCTTAATCAAACTTCAAGAACAAATCGGAATTTCACGTAGCAATTCAAACACACGAAACTTATGATGACAGAAGAGAAAATGAAAGAGAAACAAGCGAAACTAATGATGGTAGAATAGAAAATGAAAGAGTAGACAAGAGAAACAAACAAAACTTATAATGGCAGAATAGAAACGAATAATGAAATCTTGAAGTAATTCTAAGGGTTCAATAATACTTGGACTTGCACAAACAACTTCTTTTTTGTTTTTTTTATACTTTCTTCTTTTTTTTTTGTACCACGAATTTTTTTTAACCACAAATTTTTTTTCGTTCCTTTTTTTTTTGTATAGAACAACAAGTAAAGATAGATTTACCACTTGCCTTTAAAACGAAGCTCTGATACCAGATGATACGAACCCCACTAATAATTGTGATGGAACCCAGGACAAAGATGGATAGAACCCCAGGATTAAAAGGACAAGAGTTAGAGCCTTTACCCGGAACCAAGACTGGCATGAACAAAGACTACGGAAGAAGGAAATGCAACACCAAGAAGGTGATAAGTTTCAGTTGAATGCCACGAGATAGACTCAATAAGTTCAGAAGTTCCTTCAAGAACTAAGAGAACACAAAATCCTCACAAGGATGTTTACTCAAAACCAAGTTATCACAAATTCGAAATTCTCTCCCTTATATAATGGGAGCAAGCAAGTAAAAGACCTACATGCATGCATGCAAACAAGTAAGAGTACCAATATTGCATGCAAGCAATGAGACACTTAGAAACCCCCAAAAAACTCTAAGTCTCCATACTTTGCATGCGTGATTAAATAACTTTGAAAACCAAAATCCCAAGTTTCCATACTCCAAGTCTCTATACTTCTTTACTGCCTTTTCAACCATCATGCAAATCTGCATCATGGCTGGATAAGACTGATCATATGGGTTAAGCCTTGATCTGTACTCGGGTTTAACTTAGTTTCTCCTTTCTCATAGCCAGCCCATTGTTCTTGGATTAACCCGTTTAGTGCTTCCTTGAAATGATTTTCTTGAAGTCTTGTAATTGGCCCTTCGGGAAGTGATAAATGTTCTTTTGTGGTTTTAACCTTGTCATGATGAACTACTCCTTGGTGTACATCACTAGCAATCGACGCTTACTAGTCGATCGCCAAGCCGTAGTCGATCGCACCAACTTCTAGACATTCTCGCGTTCGCCACTTACACCAATCTAGCCCATCATTGGCAGTTAAATGCCATGGATCAATTGACTGGTGCAAGACACTAGTCGACTGCCAAGGCACAACAAGCATTCAAGCCTCAGTCGACTACTCTGCCAATCAACTGATCGAGTCAACTAGGCCTTATGTGTTAGTTATAGCCCTAAGAACCAATCATGTGATGGTTGAATAGGGAACATTTTGTATCATATTCTATAAAGGCAAAGGATTGGTTATTATATTTAAGTCTTGCTTGTGCCAGCTAAATTAAATATAGTAATGCCCTAGAAAAGTAGGTTCTTATCTACAAACACATCAAGGTAATTGATTATGAGAGGTCAGAGAGAACACTTTCTAAATGTTCTAGTCAAGTATTAATATGCAAGGGCAATATTAATACATAAAGACTAGCATGTAGGTCAATTGATGACTTGATCTCACAAGTCATGGATATATGATATCAAGTTGACACATGGGTATATATTAGAGAATATATACTGAACTGACCCGCCATGAGAAAGTTTCATGGATCGTTATATGAGTGTCATAAACTTTCTCATGTGACTATTGGTATGAATAGTCCTCAGACCTGAAGTCACTACGGTTCCCTACATAAGGAGTTATGTACTTTGGTATCGTCAAACGTCACCCGTAACAGGGTGGACCATAAAGGCGATTACTGGGTATATAACAAATTATGCGGAGGGATGTGAGTGATGTAGATGGGATCTATCCCTCTCATATGACGAGAGTGATATCGGTGGGCCCCTTGATTGAGTAGAACTACTAAAATGCATGACCATGCTCGAATGAGTCAATATGAGATATTGAGCTCATTTGTTTGAGTTAGTTTACTCAGGGATCAAGAAACACATAGATTGATCGAGGATGACACGATCTATGCCTCATTGATCAATCTGATATCAAGGATAGAAGGACACGGTCATATATTATAGTAGTCACGGAAAGGTTAGTCGGATCTTGACTTATCTCGTAACTTGGGTAGCAATGATGTATTGCTAGATGCCGCTCATTGCTTGTGTATCTAAAAGAGTTTAGATCCACTGCCAACGTTATGAGAGCCTATAGGGTCACACACAAAGAGCATGATAATTAGAGGAATTAGAGTATTCTAGTTTGACTAGAATAATTTGGGAATAAGCTTAAGGACAAAATGGTTTTTGGACTTTAAGCTTAATGAGAATTTTAGCTAATTGATTTAATGAGATTAATTCAATATGTTACCTTATTGATTTAATAAGATTAATTCAATATGATAACATAAGCTTAATTGAATTAATAAGATTAATTCAATATGATTGAATTAATAAGATTAATTCAATATGATAACATAAGCTTAATTGAATTAATAAGATTAATTCAACATGCATGAATGCCACATAAGAATGCCACATAAGCATGCCACATAAGCATGCCACCTAAGCATCCACCTAAGCTAGTTAAGGTGGAAGGAAACAAAATGGTTTTGTCTCCTTAAGTGGCCGGCCAAACAAGGATATGTCTCAATGCAATGGATTGCATTGAATGTGTGGAGGTGAAAGGGTTTTTCCAACCCTATAAAAGACACCTCAAGTGGCCGGCCAAAAGTGAGATTGGCTTTGTTGTTGGTGGAAGCTTTGGTTGTGTTGTTGTGGTTGGGAGAGAGCTTGGTGGAAGCTTTGGTTGTGTGGGTTTGTGAGTGTAGGCTAGCAAGAAGAGGAGTCTTCTTCTTCCTTTCTCCTTTTCCCTCTCTTCCTCTCCTTTAGGGACTTCTCTAGAAAGAAGTAAAGGAGAGCTCCTCTAGTTTTTCTTTTGTGAGACAAGAGCTTGCTCGTGTGGATACATATAGAGGCACGGACATTTGAACGTGCTAAAAGATCCAACACATCCAAGGAAAAGCGGGATTGCAAAGGGCACGCAACAAAGGTAGAACTCTCCTATAAGATAGGCTTGGTTTAGAGAAATTTATTTTATACGAGTTTGCTTTCGCATGGATCACTTGGAAGGGATCCTAATTTTTTCCGTTGCGCATATGCCATTTGGCATACAAGAATTCCCAACAGTGGTATCAGAGCCACTTGCGAAAGATCGTATAAAAATAGGTTTTCTCTATTTTATATGTGATATAGAAGTAGGATAAATTTTATTATGAGTTGATAATTGCATTAGCAAATTTTCAAACATAATAAAATATCCAATGTATTTTAAAAGTTAAAATGACATGGTGCATGGTTATGGCCTAGTCCCAAAAAGTTTGTGATTGTGTGTTGTAATTCTTAATACGGCCTGCGTGTCGTGCCTTTCTCCTAATATTCTTTTTGTAAAATTAGTTTTAGACTCGAATGTAACTCGAGTATTTCTCCTTTTGTAATGTACAAAACAAGGATGGAGGGTCCATTGGAAGATGAGGTTACAAGGAGGAAGTCAACACACAAGACAACCAAAAGGAAGCACTTAGGAGAAGATGCTATCCCTAGGTTGACCAATCAATCTTTTCATTGGCTTGAGAAGATTGTAGAATAAGGGCCATAACCATGACACGTTAGTTTAATATGTATGTGATGCATGTTAGTTTAGCTTGTATGTGATGCATGATTAGTTTAGCTTATATGTGATGTATGCTAATATGTATATGATACATGTTTATTTCTTAATAAGTCTAAACGATATGCCTACAAAAGTTGGTACTCACTACTTCCTCGATCATTTGTTATTGGGTTTGCCAAAGCAAAGCAATGCATTTTATCTTGGAGGGGTGTGAGTGGACAATCGTGATGTCCCGCTATTAGTCTTGGTTAAGACTTAATTAAGTGTTTTCTTAATTGGTTAAGAAAGTAGAGGCATATATTAGCTTTGAACATAAGTGTTAACATTAGTTTTGTGTGATTTTCGAACATCAGCTTTGTCTTAGAAGTGGTCGTTGCTCCGATATCCAAGAAGGCCCTGCCTCGCCACGTACCGAAGCCGGGTTTAGGAATAAACACTAAACTAATCTAAAACTTAACCAAAGCTATTAAAGAGTTACATCAGATGTAATGGGCACAAGATTGCCTACCTAATTATACTACGTCTTGGGCGATTAGCCAAAGCTAACTCAAGACGAATTATGATGTGGATCTTTATCCCATATAAATTTATAGCTAAATAGTAGCTATGAGAATTTAGTGGGAGCCTCATTTAATTAAAGGCCTAATTAAATGATTTAGGTATGATACTTAACTTTGCATTTTAATGTTGTAGATCACCATGTCATCTAACACGACACACCCTCAACTTGCGATCCGCCCTTGAGAAGGACAAGCTCAATGGAGCAAACTTTCTTGATAGTATAGGAACTTGAGGATTATCCTCAAGCAAGAACGCAAACTATATGTCCTAGAGCAGTCTACCTGAAATACCCGCCCCTACGCCACTCGTCTGAAAAGGATGCTTATAAGAAGCATCAAGATGACGCATTAGATGTGTCATGCCTTATGCTTGCCACCATGAACTCTGAGCTTCAAAAGCAACATGAGAACATGGATGCCTATGATATGGTTGAGCATTTGAAACAACTATATCAAGGACAAGCTAGGCACGAGCGTTTTGAAGTGTTTAAGGCTCTTTTTGCATGCAAGATGCAAGAAGGAACACCTGTAGGAACTCACGTACTCAAAATGATTGGGTACGTTGAGAACCTCAAAGACTAGGTTTTCCATCGAGCCAAGAATTGGCAATCGATGTTATCCTCGCAATCGCGTGTCGGAAGCATACAATCAATTCGTCATGAATTATAACATGAATGAAATTGATAAACCTTTGCTCGAGATTCTCGATGTTAAGAATCACAACCAAATCTCAAGAAGAAAGTTAGTAATGTACTAATGGTCAAGAAGGACAAAGGTAAGCGCAAAGGCAAGGGTAAGACCCAAGCCAAAGGCAAGGCCAACTCATCCACTTCAAAGGGTAAAGGTAAAGTACCTAAGGAAGGGGACTGCTTCCATTGCGGTGAGACTGGACACTGGAAGCGGAACTGCAAAGTCTACCTTGAGGAAGTAAAGAATAAAAGAAGTGGGAAATCTGCCTCAGGTATACACGTTATAGAAGTTAATCTATCTATTTCTTCTACATGGGTATTAGATATCGGATGTGCATCTCACATTTGTACTAATGTGCAGGGACTGAGAAATAGTAGAATAATGGCAAAGGGTGAAGTGGACCTACGAGTAGGCAATGACGCAAAAGTTGTCAGAGTCAGAGGAACATATTCTTTGTCTTTGCCCACTGGGCTTATCTTAGAACTAGAGGAGTGCTTCTATGTACCTGCATTAACAAAGAACATAATTTCTGTATCTTGTTTAGACAAGAAAAACTTTTCTTTTATAATAAAGGACAAATGTTGTTCCATTTATTTAAATGAAATGTTCTATTGTAATGCACCACTTATGAATGGTCTCTATGTTCTAGATTTAGATAACCCAATTTATAACGTAAATACCAAACGGTTCAAATCGAATGATTTGAACCAGACATATCTCTGGCACTGTCGCCTAGGTCACATAAATGAAAAACGCATATCCAAACTCCATAAAGATGGATTATTGGACTCATTTGATTTTGAATCATATGAGGTATGCGAGTCTTGTCTTTTAGGAAAGATGACTAAAACTCCATTTAGTGGACATGGCGAGAGAGCGACGGACTTGTTAGGACTCATACATACTGATGTATGTGGCCCTTTCAATGTCGAAGCCAGAGGAGGCTATAAGTACTTTATTACTTTCACTGATGATATGAGTAGATTTGGCTACTTATATTTGATGAGACATAAGTCAGAGTCCTTTGAAAAGTTCAAAGAATTCAAGAATGAAGTACAAAACCAACTTGGTAAGTGTATTAAGCTACTTCGATCAGATCGAGGTGGTGAATACCTTAGTCAAGAGTTTCGTGATCACCTGGCTGAGTGTGGGATAATTTCCCAACTCACTCCACCTGGAACACCACAATGGAATGGTGTATCTGAGAGGAGAAATCGTACTCTATTAGATATGGTACGATCAATGATGAGCCAGACTGATCTACCTACTTCCTTTTGGGGTTTAGCTCTAGAGACAGCCGCTTTCACACTTAATCGCGTTCCATCAAAAGCCGTAGAAAAGACACCATATACGATATGGACCGGGAAGAGTCCCAAAATGTCTTTTATAAAGATTTGGGGTTGTGAAGCTTACGTTAGACGTCAAGTCTCAGATAAACTAGGACCCAAATCAGATAAGTGTTATTTTGTAAGATATCCCAAGGAAACTAAGGGATATTACTTTTACAATCCCACACTTGGCAAGGTGTTTGTTGCCAGAAATGCTGTCTTTCTAGAAAGAGAATTTATTTCTAGAAATACTAGTGGGAAT
This sequence comes from Wurfbainia villosa, assembly GCA_025175895.1. Classification (NCBI taxonomy): domain Eukaryota; kingdom Viridiplantae; phylum Streptophyta; class Magnoliopsida; order Zingiberales; family Zingiberaceae; genus Wurfbainia; species Wurfbainia villosa. Next base: position 9,283,240 of record CM046005.1, read on the forward strand.
AAAATTCATCTTGAAGAAGTTCAAGATGATGATAACACTAAGGCTTCGATGGAAAATGAACAGGCACCACAAAGTGTTGTGGATGACGAATCTGTTGCCCAAAGAGTTGTGGAGCAAACACCTGTTCAAGTAGACCAACCTCTTCGTAGATCTAATAGGATCCGTCGTCAACCCGAGAGATATTCTTTTCTCTTGACTGACAACGGTGATGTATTGCTTATCAATCTTGACGAGCCTACATCCTATCAAGAAGCTATGATGAGCCCAGATTCTGAGAAATGGCTAGAGGCCATGAGATCCGAAATGGAATCCATGTACACTAACCAAGTATGGACTTTGGTTGATCCACCTGAAGGGGTAAAACCCATTGGGTGTAAGTGGATCTTTAAAGTAAAGACTGACATGGATGGTAATAAGCATACCTATAAAGGTAGATTGGTGGCTAAAGGATTCAAACAAATTCATGGTATTGACTATGAAGAAACCTTTTCACCAGTTGCGATGCTTAAATCCATTCGGATCATACTTGCTATTGCAGCCTACCATGATTATGAGATCTGGCAGATGGATGTCAAAACCGCTCGAATGGAAAGCTACTCGAGGATGTGTACATGACACAACCTGAGGGTTTTGAAGATCCAAAGCATCCTGGAAAGGTATGCAAACTGCAAAGGTCCATTTATGGACTAAAGCAAGCCTCTCGAAGCTGGAATCTTCGATTCGATGATGCAATCAAAGAGTTTGATTTCATCAAGAATGAAGATGAGCCTTGTGTCTACAAGAGAAATAGTGGGAGCACAGTTGTATTTCTTGTCTTGTATGTAGATGACATACTTCTCATCGGAAGTGACATTCCCTCACTCCAGTCTGTGAAGATGTGGTTAGGGAATTGTTTCTCGATGAAGGACTTAGGTGAAGCTGCCTATATTCTAGGCATCAAGATCTATAGAGATAGATCTAGAAGATTACTTGGCCTAAGTCAGAGTACATACATTGATAAAGTGCTAGATCGTTTTGCTATGCAAAATTCCAAGAAAGGATTTCTGCCTTTATCACATGGTGTGAGTCTTTCGAAGACTCAATGTCCCTCTTCTAAGGAGGAGAGAGACCGCATGGATAAGATCCCTTATGCATCTGCTATAGGGTCTATCATGTACGCCATGCTTTGTACTCGTCCTGACATCTCGTATGCTTTGAGTATGACGAGTAGATACCAGTCAGATCCAGGTGAAAGTCACTGGATAGCAGTCAAAAATATTCTTAAATACTTACGAAGGACGAAAGAATATTTCCTGATATTTGGAGGCAATGAGGAGCTAACTGTAAAGGGTTACAGTGATGCAAGCTTCCAAACAGACAAGGATGACTATAGATCGTAATCGGGGTACGTGTTTTGCCTGAATGGTGGAGCTGTGAGCTGGAAGAGTTCAAAGCGAGACACGCTGTTGATTCTACAATAAGCCGAGTATATTGCGATCCGATGCAAGCAAAGGAAAGGAGGTCATTTGGCTCCGCAAGTTCATCGCTGAACTTGGGGTAGTTCCTAGCATTGCAGATCCAATAGACCTCATTGTGACAACAATGGGGCTATTGCACAGCTAAGGAACCTCGATCACATCGGCCGGACCAAACACATATCAAGGCGCTTCCATCTCATTCGAGAGATCATCGATAGAGGAGATGTGAGGATATGCAGAGTACCGACAGAAGCTAACATCGCAGATCCATTGACCAAGGCTTTGGCACAGAGGAAGCATGATGGTCACACTAGGTCACTAGGTATTAGATATCATAGTGATTGGTACTAGTGCTAGTGGGAGATTGTTAGTTATAGCCCTAAGAACCAATCATGTGATGGTTGAATAGGGAACATTTTGTATCATATTCTATAAAGGCAAAGGATTGGTTATTATATTTAAGTCTTGCTTGTGCCAGCTAAATTAAATATAGTAATGCCCTAGAAAAGTAGGTTCTTATCTACAGCACATCAATTGGCAGAATTGATTATGAGAGGCTGTAGAGAACACTTTCTAAATGTTCCTAGTCAAGTATTAATATGCAAGGGCAATATTAATACATAAAGACTAGCATGTAGGTCAATTGATGACTTGATCTCACAAGTCATGGATATATGATATCAAGTTGACACATGGTGTAACACCCCCCTAGTCTTCCCACTCTCTACCAAGGGAGATGTCACTACTTTACTGTCTCTATCTTTAATTCATGCAATATACCAATGCAATATGCTAACAACTAAAATAATCATAAGGACCTTTACATCACTTAAACAATAATCATTTCAAGATCTTCACCTAACATGAAAGTATTAAAACTAACTCAACATGACTCTAGCATTCTTTGGTTTCAACCATAATTAATCCAGTTGAACTTCAACAATATCAAAAGAAAACAAGAAACTAAAAATCTGATTTAGATATCTGCACTTAGGATCTTTTACTTCCACTGTTCCGTCGCCACACACACCTAGCACTTCATCCGCCATGCCACCTCATCAAGCTTTTCTTTACCTTTATCTCAGTGATAAGGAAATGCAAACTATAAGCAACAATGCTTAGTAAGTACTTTCTATGCTCACAAAAACATGCACGTATGATGAAATCATGCAACTAGTTCTCTTGCCCTGGATACATTGATACACATGCAAACATAACTGGAAATCATAACTCTGATTACTTGTCTCTTGTATGAAATCATGCTCTTAAGTATTTTAAAACTTGTAAACAGTGTATCTGAACTGGAATGATTAACTTTGAAAACTTTTACTTATACTTATACTGATACTTCAAAATAATAATCATCCTGGATATGGGCCCGACATAGTACCAATCTGCGCGCATTCTAATAGGCCGGTGGCAACCACCGAACCTACTAGGGTAATCAAACGAGGGCCTCGGGCTAAATCGATGCAGTACATGCCTCACAAAAGTAAAATACTTCCTTTATACTTATATTTTTATACATACAAGGAAATGCTCTTAATCCCTAAATCACGAATGAGGAGCACCACATTATGCTCTTGACCTCAAAATCAAAATGGGAAGCAAATCAAGATCAAGATCGTTGTGCTCTTAATCCCCAAGTCTAACGGGAGCATCTTTAAATTTTCTTTATAAAGGAAATATTTTTACATCTTACTCCATATCATGCATATGATTGTAAGCTACAACTCATCTACAACATGCATGATCATGAATCACATTCTTATCATGGATCTAAACATGATGCTGAATTATCCATAATATAACGGTAAAATCACGTAACTGAAAACACCATGCATAACTGAAAATAACATGCACATAAAAACATATCAATAATATACGATAACTACTTATCTGCAGTGAGCAATACTTACCTTGATTGCTTTAACTTATATTTGTAAAACCTAATGAGATGCAACCTTCTATCCCGCCCTAGCAGCTGTCCTCTAAGGTCTCTTGAATCCCACCTTTCCTTGGATTCGGCGGAGAAGACAACCCTAGGAGAAAATTCTCCTTATGTGTGGTTCGGCGGTGGAGGGACCAAGAGAGAGTAGAGAGGTGTCCTCTAGGGTATTAGGGAGGTTAAATTTATAACCATCAAGGCTTAACCTATTCCCTTATAAATTTCCTAAAATTTCTCTCTTTAACAGAATTAATTCCTTCTTCAATTAAATTCGTGACTTCTCCCTAATCATATAAAATTTTTATTCCCTTATAAATTTCCTTAAATCTCTCTCTTAATGTAATTAATTCCTTCTTCAATTAAATTCGTGATTTCTCCCTAATCATATAAAATTTTTATTCCCTTATAAATTTTCCTTAAATTTCTCTCTTTAATGAATTAATTCTTTCTTCAATTAAATTCGTGACTTCTCCTAATCATATAAATTTTTTATTGGATTTTGGTGACTCACCCCTTCTTGTCCGGTTTTCTTTTCTTTTATCTTTTTTTTTATTTCCTTTAAATCAACGGTTCATGGTTCGAGCCTCGGCTAACGAACCAATTATTTCTTTTATTATTATTATTATTATTATTCTATTCCTATTTTTATTACTTCTATTCTTATTTCTATTTTCCTCTAATAAAAATATAGGAATTAAAATTTGGGATGTTACAATCCCTTATACCTTAAAAAAGTTTCGTCCTCGAAACTTAGAAAAGCTCAGGGTACTTTTGCTTCATGTCATCCTCACGTTCCCAGGTTGCTTCTTCAACCCTTTGACTTTGCCATAAGACTTTTACTAACGGTATTTCTTTGTTTCTTAGTTTCCGACTCGCCGATCTATTATCCGAATAGGTCGACTTTCATAACTTAGATCTGTCTCAATCTGCACTGCCTCGTGGCTCAATCACTTGGTTGGTGTCTGGGACGTGCTTCTTAAGCATTGAAACATGAAATACATTGTGGATAGCTGACATTTCCTGTGGTAGCTCTAGCTCATAAGCTACCTTACCAACTCTCTTGGTGATCAGGTAGGGGCCTATATATCTGGGACTTAACTTGCCTTTCTTCCCAAATCTCATTACCCCTTTCATAGGAGCTACCTTAATGAAAACTGAATCTCCGACTTGGAACTCTAGGGGTCTGCGACATCGACATGTAACTCTTCGCCGACTTTGGGCTCTCTATCCTTTGACGTATGTTCTTTATAGCTTTGGTGGCGTCATCTATAAAATCAGTCTTGAGTCCCATTTCTTTCTTCTCGCCACCCTCATACCAACAGATAGGCGATCTGCATCTCCTTCCATACAAGGCTTCATAAGGTGTCATTCCAATTGTGGTTTGATAACTATTATTATAGGCAAACTCTGCCAAACACAAATATTTGCACGGCTTCCTTTAAAATCCAAGGCACAAGCTCGAGCATGTCCTCCAATATCTCGATTCACTCTTTCGCTTTGCCCATCCGTCGAGGATGAAATGCGATCAATCGTAACTTAGTGCCGAGGGCTTTCAACACACACTCCGTGTGAAGTGAAGCGATCGCTCTATCTGAGATAATGGTCTTAGGTACTCCATGCAGTCTAATCACTTCCTTGACATATAACTGGACTAACTGCTCCATGGAGTATGATATTCTAATAGGCATGAAGTGAGCAGACTTTGTCAATCTATCGACAACTACCCAAATAGAATCGTAGCCATTGATTGTTTTGGGCAATCTTACTATGAAATCCATGGCTAGTTCCTCCCACTTCCATTCTGGAATCTGGATAGGTTGTAGAACTCCTCCTGGTCTCTGGTGTTCGGCTTTCACTCTCTGACATGTCAGGCAAGTGCTAACATACTTAGCCACGTCCCTTTTCATACCAAGCCACCAGAATTTCCCTTTCATATCTTGATACATCTTGGTGGATCCAGGATGCATCGAATATGGGGTCCCATGAGCTTCTTCTAGGATCTTCTTTCTTAAGTCTGGGTCGTTGGGGATACATAGGCGTTTACCCAAATATAATACCCCACTATCAGAGACACGGAATCCTTCATCCTTCCCTTCTTGGATCTCTTTCTTGATCCTTTGGATGCTAGGATCTTTGTCCTGTCTCGTTAATATATCCTCAAATAGTGTAGGTACTGTGGTCAAGGCGGAGAGCTGTCCAGAAATGATCTCAACTCCAAAATTCATTATCTCTTTCTCCAGTGGTTGGGATAGTGTTGCTAGGGACATCAAGATGGCGCATGATTTTCTACTCAGCGCATCTGCTACTTTGTTTGCCTTTCCAGGATGGTAGTGGATTTCACAGTCATAGTCTTTTACTAGCTCAAACCATCACATGGCATATTCAGATCCTTCTGAGTGAAGAAATACTTCAAACTCTGGTGATCTATGTAAATCTTGCATTAGACTCTATATGAGTAATGTCTCCAAACTTTCAGAGCAAAGACCACTGCTACCAACTCAAGGTCATGAGTGGGGTAATTCTTTTCATAATCCTTGAGTTGTCTAGATGCATAAGCAATGACTTTACCCTTCTGCATAAGTACTGCTCCGAGTCTCATCTTGGATGCATCACTATACAGGTCAAATCCCTCATCACTTTCTGGAAGGGTAAGCTCTGGAGCACTTGTGAGTCTCCTCTTTAATTCAAGGAAGCTCTTTTCATAATCTTCGGTCTAATCGAACTTCTTGTTCTTTCTGGTAAGAACCGTCAACGGTGAAGCTATCCTTGAGAAGTTTTCCACAAACTTTCGATAGTACCCTGCTAATCCGAGGAAACTTCTGACTTCACTGACATTCTTTGGTTGACCCCAATTACTGACTGCTTCTATCTTTGTCGGGTCTACCATAACTCCATCTTTTGAAATAACATGACCCAGAAACGATATTCGATCAAGCCAAAACTCACACTTTGAGAACTTTGTATATAACTGTCTTTGATGAAGGGTCTGCAAGACTGTCTTCAAGTGTTCGACATATTCTTCCTGGGTTCTCGAGTAGATAAGGATGTCGTCAATGAAAACAACCACAAACTTGTCAAGGTACTCCTTAAATATCCGATTCATCAAGTCCATAAACATAGCGGGTGCATTTGTCACTCCGAAGGGCATGACCACGAACTCATAGTGTCCATACCTCGTTCGGAAGGATGTTTTCGGTATATCATCCTCTTTAACTCTTACTTGATGATAACCTAACCGCAAGTCAATCTTGGAGAAAATTGTGGCTCCCCTCAATTGATCAAATAAATCCTCTATCCTTGGCAGAGGATATCTGTTCTTGATCGTCACTTGATTTAAGGCTCGGTAGTCTATGCACATCCTCATAGATCCATCTTTCTTTTTCCTGAACAACACTGGAGCTCCCCATGGGGAATGACTAGGGCAGATGAATCCCTTGTCTAATAACTCCCGTAATTGTTCCTGAAGCTCTTTCAATTCAGCTGGAGCCATACGATAGGGTGCTTTTGAGATTGGGTTGGTACCAGGAATAAGTTCAATCTCAAACTCAACTTCCCTTCTAGGTGCTAGTCCTGGTAGTTCGTCAGGAAATACTTCTGGGTAGTCACATACGATTGGGACTTCTTCTAGCTTTTGGCTTCTTGCTTGATTAGTATCAACTATATGTGCTAAATACCCCGTGCATCCACTAGCTAGCATCTTCCGAGCTTCCATAGCAGACAAGAACTTCTTAGTCTTTTTCCTTAGTTCTCCAATAAACTCAAATTTGGCCTCGGTCTCGGGTTGGAATACTACCCTTCACTTTACACTCAATGGAAGCACCATACTTGCTAAGAAAGTCCATTCCAAAGATGACATCATAGTCATGCATGTCCAACAAGATCAAATCACTATAAAGCTCTGTCTCAAATTACCGCACACGACATGCAACCAAAGGTGTAGATGTCATTGTTTCACCCAAGGTAGGGTCGTTAAAAATTGAATATCTAAGATATCCGAGTTATATCTATCTTCTTAACAAATGTCATAGACATGAAAGAATGGGTTGCTAAAGATCAAACAAGATGGTAGTATCTTGACTAAGGATAGGTATCTCGACTGTAACCAGTAGAAGCATTTACTACCTCTTCCTTGGTGAGGAGAAGATCCACCATTAGGTGTAATCGATGGAGCCTCTAATCTTCCTTGGCCGATGTAAGGACCCTCTAGTGCTCCCTCGGTCTTGGTGGAGCACTATTTGGCGAAGTGTCCCTTGACACCACATATATAACACCCACTCATGCCCTGGCGGCAAACTCCTGGATGCTTCCTCCCACACTTAGAACATGTAGGATACGTAGGCTGCTTACTGACTGAACCTCCCTTTGCATTATTCCATTGCTTCCTCTTGCCATTGTTGTTTCGCTTCCAATTCAAATTACCGCTCTGAGATTTCTGACCTCCTGAACTTCCCTGGCTTTTGCTTTCTACCGAGGCTAGCTTTTGGTTCTTGATACTATTCATGTAATGCTCCGTGATTAGTGCACTGCTGATTAGCTCTTTAGTGGTCTGTGGTCTATTAATTCTACCAGCTACATTCAGAGCTATCTCCGGTCTCAACATCTTTAGCATCAACCTAACTCTTTCCGTCTCAGTACTGACCAGTTCCGGACATAGGCAAGTCAACCTATTGAATCTCTTTACCGCTTTGTCTACTGATAAATTCCCTTGTAGGAACTCCGTGAACTCATCATAAGATGATCAAGTGAAACCACTATAAGGCTATTATCACTACTTTTATCATCTTCACATACATATCTAGATGTGTTCTATTACTTATCCCCATCATCTTTATATATATATATATATAGCATGTTTAACTCAAAGAAAACATTCTAGGTGAGCATGTTTAACTTAAAAGTAGCATTCCTTACTACTCATAAAATAAATAAAGCAGATAAATACTTGCTTACTTGGAGGCGGCAGGACTGATGCTCGATGTGTGTGTGACGGAAGGGCGGAACCCGCTCTGATACCATCTTGTAACACCCCCCTAGTCTTCCCACTCTCTACCAAGGGAGATGTCACTACTTTACTGTCTCTATCTTTAATTCATGCAATATACCAATGCAATATGCTAACAACTAAAATAATCATAAGGACCTTTACATCACTTAAACAATAATCATTTCAAGATCTTCACCTAACATGAAAGTATTAAAACTAACTCAACATGACTCTAGCATTCTTTGGTTTCAACCATAATTAATCCAGTTGAACTTCAACAATATCAAAAGAAAACAAGAAACTAAAAATCTGATTTAGATATCTGCACTTAGGATCTTTTACTTCCACTGTTCCGTCGCCACACACACCCAGCACTTCATCCGCCATGCCACCTTACTGAAGCTTTTCTTTACCTTTATCTGCAGTATAAGGAAATGCAAACTATAAGCAACAATGCTTAGTAAGTACTTTCTATGCTCACAAAAACATGCACTGTATGAAATCATGCAACTAGTTCTCTTGCCCTGGATACATTGATACACATGCAAACATAACTGGAAATCATAACTCTGATTACTTGTCTCTTGTATGAAATCATGCTCTTAAGTATTTTAAAACTTGTAAACAGTGTATCTGAACTGGAATGATTAACTTTGAAAACTTTTACTTATACTTATACTGATACTTCAAAATAATAATCATCCTGGATATGGGCCCGGCATAGTACCAATGCGCGCATTCCTAATAGGCCGGGGTGGCCAACCACCGAACCTACTAGGGTAATCAAATCAGGGCCTCTACTGGTTAAATCGATGCCCGGTACATGCCCTGTCAAAAAGTAAAATACTTCCTTTATACTTATATTTTTATACATACTGAAGGAAATGCTCTTAATCCCCTAAATCACGAATGAGGAGCACCACATTATGCTCTTGACCCTCAAAACTGAAATGGGAAGCAAACTGAAGATCGTTGTGCTCTTAATCCCCAAGTCGAACGGGGAGCATCTTTAAATTTTCTTTATAAAGGAAATATTTTTACATCTTACTCCATATCATGCATATGATTGTAAGCTACAACTCATCTACAACATGCATGATCATGAATCACATTCTTATCATGGATCTAAACATGATGCTGAATTATCCATAATATAACGGTAAAATCACGTAACTGAAAACACCATGCATAACTGAAAATAACATGCACATAAAAACATATCAATAATATACGATAACTACTTATACTGCAGGTGAGCAATACTTACCTTCGATTGCTTTAACTTATATTTGTAAAACCTAATGAGATGCAACCTTCTATCCCGCCCTAGCAGCTGTCCTCTAAGGTCTCTTGAATCCCACCTTTCCTTGGATTCGGCGGAGAAGACAACCCTAGGAGAAAATTCTCCTTATGTGTGGTTCGGCGGTGGAGGGACCAAGAGAGAGTAGAGAGGTGTCCTCTAGGGTATTAGGGAGGTTAAATTTATAACCATCAAGGCTTAACCTATTCCCTTATAAATTTCCTAAAATTTCTCTCTTTAACAGAATTAATTCCTTCTTCAATTAAATTCGTGACTTCTCCCTAATCATATAAAATTTTTATTCCCTTATAAATTTCCTTAAATCTCTCTCTTTAACAGAATTAATTCCTTCTTCAATTAAATTCGTGATTTCTCCCTAATCATATAAAATTTTTATTCCCTTATAAATTTTCCTTAAATTTCTCTCTTTAACAGAATTAATTCTTTCTTCAATTAAATTCGTGACTTCTCCCTAATCATATAAATTTTTTTATTGGATTTTTGGTGACTCACCCCTTCTTGTCCGGTTTTCTTTTCTTTTATCTTTTTTTTTTATTTCCTTTAAATCAACGGTTCATGGTTCGAGCCTCGGCTAACGAACCAATTATTTCTTTTATTATTATTATTATTATTCTATTCCTATTTTTATTACTTCTATTCTTATTTCTATTTTCCTCTAATAAAAATATAGGAATTAAAATTTGGGATGTTACACATGGGTATATATTAGAGAATATATACTGAACTGACCCGCCATGAGAAAGTTTCATGGATCGTTATATGAGTGTCATAAACTTTCTCATGTGACTATTGGTATGAATAGTCCTCAGACCTGAAGTCACTACGGTTCCCTACATAAGGAGTTATGTACTTTAGTATCGTCAAACGTCACCTGTAACAGGGTGGACCATAAAGGCGATTACTGGGTATATAACAAATTATGCGGAGAGATGTGAGTGATGTAGATGGGATCTATCCCTCTCATATGACGAGAGTGATATCGGTGGGCCCCTTGATTGAGTAGAACTACTAAAACGCATGGCCATGCTCGAATGAGTCAATATGAGATATTGAGCTCATTTGTTTGAGTTAGTTTACTCAGGGATCAAGAAACACATAGATTGATCGAGGATGACACGGTCTATGCCTCATTGATCAATCTGATATCAAGGATAGAAGGACACGGTCATATATTATAGTAGTCACGGAAAGGTTAGTCGGATCTTGACTTATCTCGTAACTTGGGTAGCAATGATGTATTGCTAGATGCCGCTCATTGCTTGTGTATCTAAAAGAGTTTAGATCCACTGCCAACGTTATGAGAGCCTATAGGGTCACACACAAAGAGCATGATAATTAGAGGAATTAGAGTATTCTAGTTTGACTAGAATAATTTGGGAATAAGCTTAAGGACAAAATGGTTTTTGGACTTTAAGCTTAATGAGAATTTTAGCTAATTGATTTAATGAGATTAATTCAATATGTTACCTTATTGATTTAATAAGATTAATTCAATATGATAACATAAGCTTAATTGAATTAATAAGATTAATTCAATATGATTGAATTAATAAGATTAATTCAATATGATAACATAAGCTTAATTGAATTAATAAGATTAATTCAACATGCATGAATGTCACATAAGAATGCCACATAAGCATGCCACCTAAGCATCCACCTAAGCTAGTTAAGGTGGAAGGAAACAAAATGGTTTTGTCTCCTTAAGTGGCCGGCCAAACAAGGATATGTCTCAATGCAATGGATTGCATTGAATGTGTGGAGGTGAAAGGGTTTTTCCAACCCTATAAAAGACACCTCAAGTGGCCGGCTAAAAGTGAGATTGGCTTTGTTGTTGGTGGAAGCTTTGGTTGTGTTGTTGTGGTTGTGAGAGAGCTTGGTGGAAGCTTTGGTTGTGTGGGTTTGTGAGTGTAGGCTAGCAAGAAGAGGAGTCTTCTTCTTCCTTTCTCCTTTTCCCTCTCTTCCTCTCCTTTAGGGACTTCTCTAGCAAGAAGTAAAGGAGAGCTCCTCTAGTTTTTCTTTTGTGAGACAAGAGCTTGCTCGTGTGGATACATATAGAGGCACGGACATTTGAACGTGCTAAAAGATCCAACACATCCAAGGAAAAGCGGGATTGCAAAGGGCACGCAACAAAGGTAGAACTCTCCTATAAGATAGGCTTGGTTTAGAGAAATTTATTTTATACGAGTTTGCTTTCGCATGGATCACTTGGAAGGGATCCTAATTTTTTCCGTTGCGCATATGCCATTTGGCATAAAGAATTCCCAACATTATGAGTGTTGAACACTCGACCAGTCGATTGGTCCAAAGCCCTAATTGATTGATAAACTTCAACCATGAGATTTAACCCAAGTTTGATCCCCTCATACTTCATCAACCACCCTCGGCTTAGACCTAAGCCTTCTAGCCACCACCATCAGCCTCACGCCCTCAAGGTCCATCAGAGTCCTACATGACTCATTCACCCTTCACGCTAGCCTTTAGGTGCTTCCATTGACTATGTCATGCCTTCAAGTACCCTTAGGCTAGACCTAAGCCTTTTAGCCACCTTCTTCAGCCCCACGCCCTCAGGGTCAATCCGAGTCCTTCACGACTTCTTCACCCTTCGCGTTAGCCTTTAGGTGCTTCCATCGATTATGTCATGCTAACCAGGTCTCCCTTGCCAAGAGGTTGTGCCTTTGGGACTTCTCCATTGCTAAGCATCAATGCTTGGACTTTCACCGCCAAGACTACACACTTAGAATTACGTGACCAAGAGTACTCCCTTGGACTTTCCTTTTCCAAATATCCATATTTGGACTTTCACCGCCAAGACTACACACTTGGATTTACGTGGTCAAGACTACACCCTTGGACTTTCCATTTGCCAAGTATCCAAACTTGCACTTCTCCATTGCAAAGAATCCAATCATGAACTTTCCATTGCCAAATATCTATATTTGGACATTTCCATGCTAAGACCATTCTTAGATTTTCCCTTGCAAAGTCTCCAAACTTGGACTTCTCCATTGCCAAGTATCCATACTTGGACTTTCCATGTCATGTATCCAAACTTGGACTTCCTCTCGAGTCTCACTCGAGTCTGGTCAACCTTGATCAAATGTTTGATTGCTCCAACAATCTCTCTCAAATAATCTCCCCCATATGACTTTGAATATCTCAATCATCCACTGATTGCTCGGGAAATTCATTAACTGCTCGGGAAATATACTAACGACTTAAAAAGCCTGCTCTGTCACACCCCAAGAGTATATTTGTCTCTTGATCGGACGGTACCCTCTTGTGACAATATAAGATAAACTACCGATACATGGCCCACATAGCTTCTATCATAGATAAGCCATAAAATACAGCGGAATACATGGATAAATAATAAATAAAATATAATGACTCCAATACATGCATACCGGTACGACTTTGACACAATAAGAACATAGTCAAAAACCAACGTCCAAATCAACTCCATAATAAAGCCAAATACATTCAACACATTCATACACTCCAAATGCGGAAACAACATAGGAAAAAATCTCAAAGCGCACCATCCAAAATAATACAACACCAATATGGTTTACAATCCAAATACCCAAGGTGAGATGGGATCAGCGGGCGGAGCTCCGAACATCGAAGGAAACTTATACTTGTTACCTGGGTGACAAGAAACCCAAGGTCTGTGGTGGTGAGTATAAAACTCAGCAGTAATATAAGAGATAGTGCATGAACAACAAATATCATATGGAGATCTACAGATATACAAATGGAGTTCAACAGATATACAGTCTTAAGGTAATAACAACTAATCACCGGTATAGTCATAATCAATGCATAAACTAAATTGATCAATTGAATAATATAATGTACTGAATACCTGAAGGTCTGCAGTGAAACAACTCACAAACAACCTGAACAAGTATACAACAACGTAGCACATACCAATAACATACATAACAATACCACATTTGTGATCAACACATAATTATATGAACAATGAATAATCAACTGTATAAACAAACTTGATCCATACTCTGTAGTATCATGACGCTGGTCAAATGCATATAACAGTCTGATCCAATAGGCACACTGCACATACCTAAACAACGATCCACACTGATCCTACTCATACCCACATACACCATATACCACAGTATAGAACATGCAAATGATATGCATAATGTTGTACAAACATATGCAGCAATCATAGCACAACCAAATTCAACATCTCACAGGCATATGTAAAACATACCACACACACACACATATATGCCATCACAACTGACAATGCATATGTATGGTCATGTCTGCGGACCCTACGTACAACCACGACCCCAGTATGACTTGTGTGGCACGACATGACAACTATCCCAACTCCAGCTACCACTACTCTCAAGTGGTCGAATGAGTAGTATGAGTAAGTAGCTAGTCGTCAGAGAGCTACATGTTATACCATGGGAGTCCCTGCTGCTGGCCGCTCCGTCATTACCCATGAGTGTCAAGCACTACACACAGGACAACTGCACACAACTCCAACTATCAGCATCTATAGTGGTCGAGTGCGCAACAACTACCACCACCAACAATAGCCAAGTAGGCAACTCCAGCTACCACCATCTATAGTGGTTGAGTGCGGCACAACAAATGAATTGCGCTTAACCTTGTTACCACTATCTCGAGAGGCCGAGGAGGCAGGATGACTGGCGACCCATCCCAACTACAAGGGAGACCTAGTCGACAACATGCATGCAATGTAATGATGCATAACTCCACACACATATATCCCCACCACACTCTCTATCTCACAAAGAGTCATACACAATTGATAGTCAACCATGCAAGGACCTCCAGTCCGTAGCAATGCACTATCAAACTATCAACAACCTGCACAATCACACACAGATACATGATCCATAATGGATATACAACCATGCTAGGACCTCTAGTCCATAACGATAAACTATCGACAATCCACGCAACCACACCCAAAATATGATCCACAATAGATGCACAACTTAAGGAATGTGACACAATGTTCAAAATCACATTTGGATCCACCGCCTACAACATATCAACACAAACCAAAACTACCACTGTACTCAGCTACATGCACTTACACAACATCTATAAATCAGACATATATATATGGTCTATAATCCACAATATTGATGAACGAAACTGTAACGATAACAACAAAACATCTCAAAGTCCAAAGACTAAGTATCAAGCAACGGAATAATAAGAGTGGAGTCAAGGTAATAGTGTCATCATCGATATAAAATTCATGCACCAGGTATAATCATCTACCTGACCAGGGTAGAATATTACCCACCTGATACAAAGCTCGTAATAGAAATCCTCACGGCCGTGGACTTGCTTCGTATTCAGAACCTGCATATAATAGCAAACTATGATTAAGTACAAGCACCCGACAAATATACAAACTAACCACTACTTAGTTTCTATGATCGCATCCTTTCATCGTCTACGAGTTAAAAACTCCCCCGACACTGTAGATCACCTTTATCCCGTTCACAACCAACCCATGTACAACACCATACACACAACTACATCCTCCCATAGCAGCACAACAACACACAACAACCCAAATCAATTTCACACACTCATGGATCTAACCAACCATCAATTGGACTCCTCAGCTCAAACCCAGCTACATCTCAGAATTACACTCTGCAACCCATAGTGTTAGTGAAAGTGTTAGAGCCAATCATGTGATGATTGTTGTATAAACTTTGTTGTATCATATTCCTATTTATAAAGACATTTCTTTATGGTTATTATACTTACTTGTATTGGTGCCAAATAACTAAGTATAATAACGTCCTTGAGTAGAAGGTTCTTATCTATATCAATTGATTGGTTGAATTGATAATGAGATGATATAGAGAACACGACTCTTAATCATTCCTAGTCAAGTATTAACATTCAGAGATAATGTTAATGCGAAGAGAGTAACATGTAGGTCAACTCGATGACTTGATCTCACAAGTCATGGATATGTGATATCAAGTTGACACATGGGTATGCATTGGAGAATGTATACTGAATGACCAGCCATGAGAAAGTATCATGGATCATTATATGAGTGTCATATACTTTCTCATGTGACTATTAATATGACTATTAGTCATTGGACCTGAAGTCACCATGGTTCCCTACATAAGGAGTTGCATACTTTGGCTTCGTCAAATGTCACCCGTAAATGGGTGGAATATAAAGGAGATTACTGGGTATGTAACAAATTATGCAGAGGGATGTAAGTTATGTAGATGGGATCTATCCCTCCTATATGACGGGAGTGACATTGTTATTCTTGATAGAGTAAGACCACTAAGTGCATGGTAATGCCCAAATGAGTCAATATGAGATATTGAGCTCATTTGATTAGAGTGAGTCTACTTAGAGTTCAAGATATAGATTGTACCGAGGATGACACGATCTACGGCTCAGTTGGTCAATCTAGATGTCAAGGATAGAGGGACATTGTCACATATTGTGAGAGTCACAATTAGTAGTCACAAAGGTGATGTTGGATCTCAACATTCTTGTAATTTGGGAAGCAATGATGTATTGCTAGATACCGCTCATTGCTTATGTTCCTAAATCGGTTTAGGAGCATTGCCAACGTTACAAGAACCTATAGGGTCACACACAAAGGGCAATTAGATGGAGATTAGGTTCATATGATGAACCATGAGGATTAGGTTCATGGGATGAACCAAATTGGATTAAGAGTAATTCAAATTAGACTAATTGAGTTGGACTCAAGTTGATTCAAGTGTTGAATGAGTCTAATTTAGATTTGATTCATCGAGTCAATTTAAACTAATGAATTGAGATTCATTAAATCAAATTGGCTTGAATCAAATGGTTGGATTTGATCAACCATGGGAGATAAGAGGTCAAGTTTGACTTGACTTGAGAGAGAAGATGAATGGTCAATTTTGACTTGACCAATTGCCATGTCATGGTGACTTGGCATGGGGCCGACCAATGATGATGCTCCACATCATCAAGGACACATCATGGGGTGCCACTTCATGAGGGAGACCAAGAGCCATTGGCTCTTGGAGTTACATGCATGCATGTAACCCCCTTATAGTGGGTTATGAAAGTGTGAAGTTAAGTTGTGTAACTTCATCATCTACCTCCTCTCTTCCCTCAAGCTCTCTCTTCCTCATCTTGCCGTGAGCCTCTAAGGGGTGCTAGCACACTCTAGGTTGCTTTTTGCCACCTATTTCTTGTGTGGATACCAATAGAGGAGTGTACACTTGACACTCTCGAGTTCCGGCAAGCCGTTTGGACGAGCGGGATAAGCAAAGGGGGTCGCATCGAGGGTAAACTCTTAACATGTAGATCTAGAGTAGATCTAAAGTTTTTAAACACTACATGTAGTTTTATTTACCTTCGCATAGATCCGTGGCCGACTTTTGGGGTTTCCGCAATGCAAAAAGCAGTTTTTGTGGCTCGGATAGTCTAACAGTGGTTTCAGAGCCACGTGCGAAGCATGTATGTGTTTTAATTTTGTAATTTTTGTATTAGATATAAAAATTACATATCTGTAAGTTTCTATAAATTTCCTAATTTTATAGATTTTTTGGGTATTTTTCTCGAAGAGTCGAAGCAACAAGTGTTGGGACACTTGTAGGCTTCAACCACCAAGAAAAACTCTCCGAAACGGCGAATTATCGCTTTAGATTTTTAGGACAGTGACTTAAGTCGCTGTTAGATTAAGATGGGACACTCGTAAAGTTCATTTTGTGAGTAGGGCCACTGCTCCTAACCCCGAAAGGGGCATTGTCCCGCGATCATGCCCGGAAATCGCCTAGCGGGACCGTTACGAAGATACGACTCATAAAATTGAAAAAAATAGGAAAAATTATAGAAATTTCTGTAAAATACATAATTTAGAATTATGTACAATTCTGTGATGGTCATGGCCCAAGAACCCCAATGTGATTGGATAAATGTGTTGTAATTCATAATACAGCTTGTGCGCCGTTTTTGTGGTTGTGCATGTTGTATAGGGTATGCGACCTGTGCATCGTGCCTCTTCTTTTAAAATTCCAGTTGTAAATAGTTTTAGACTCGAATGTAACTCGAGTTTCATGTTTGTAATATACAAAATGGAGCGATGGAAGGTCCACTAGTAGACGAAGTTATGAGGAGGGAGCTGACGACACATGGCGGTTAAAGGAGGCGTTTGGAGAAGCTGCTAACCCTAGGTTGACCGTCCGATCTTCTCATTGGCATGAGAAGATCGTAGTAGGGCCATGACCTCATCACAATTAATTTATATATATATATATATATATATATATATATATATATATATATATATATATATGTTTTGCTTGTATGCTTGTATGTATATGATGCATGCTAGGATATTTTACTTGTAGGTATATGATGCATGCTAGTATATTGCTTGTATGTATGTGATGCATGCTAGTGTAGGGTAATAAAGGTCTTAATGCATATATGATACACATTCACGATTAGATTAGATCTTAATCGAATCAACTCGAAAATGCCTACTAAGTTTTGATACCCATCGCTACCTCGATCATTTGTTGTTGTTGAATCTGCCAAAGCAAAGCAACGCATATTATCTTGGTAGGGTGCGGAGGGACAATCTTGGTCTCGCCTATCACAGCTTGGGTGAGAATAAGCTCAATTAAATTGAGTAAAACTAGTTAACTTAATTGGATCGAGTAAAACTATAGCCGTATTCCAACCGTTGGAAAGATAGGATAAGATCGCATTTACACTAAATCTTGGGTGATTTAGCCAAAGCTAACTCAAGGTATTTTGTAAATGTGGATCTTGATCATATAAACAAGAGTTGCATAGAGATGTAATTGGTAATTTGTTACCTACCGATCATACTAAGTCTTGGGCGATTTAGCTAAAACTAACTCAAGGCGTAGTATGATGTGGATCTTGTCCCGCGAGAATTATAGCTAGTTTGTATGAATCTAGTAATGTGGTTTGACCACATCCATGACTCGATTATACAAAAATCCTATAATTCAGTGGGAGCATCATTTGATTAAAGGCCTAATTAAATGATAAATGGAATATGATATTAATTTTCTGCATTATGTATGTTGTAGACTACCATGTCGACAAACACGAACACTCTCTCTCTTTGCGTTCTGTCCTTGAGAAGGACAAACTCAATGGAGCTAATTTCCTGGACTAGTACAGGAATCTGAGAATCATTCTCACTCAAGAAAGAAAATTATACGTCCTGGAGCAGCCCATTCTGGAGGCACCTCCTGCCACTGCCTCGCGAATTGACCGAGATGCTTACAAGAAGCATCAAGATGATGCATTAGATGTGTCATGCCTCATGCTCGTGACCATGAACTCTGAGCTTCAGAAGCAACATGAGTTCATGAATGCTTTTGATATGGTTGAACATCTTCACAATCAGATCAAGGACAAGCAAGGCACGAGAGATACGAGATCTCTAAGGCACTATTTCAGTCTAAGATGCAAGATGGGACTTCCGTAGGTCCATATGTACTCAAGATGATTGGGTACATAGAGAATCTACAGAGGTTGGGATTCCCACTTGGCCAAGAGTTGGCCACTGACTTGATCTTGCAATCTTTGCCACAAAGCTACAATCAATTTGTCATGAATTACAATATAAATGAAATTGATAAGCCACTGCCTGAGATGCTCAGCATGTTGAAAACTGCTGAGCTCAACCTTAAGAAGGAAAAACCTGACTCCATTTTGATGGTGCAAAAGAAAAAAGGCAAGGGCAAGCCTAAAGGTAAGAAAAAGTCCCAAGCCAAGGGCAAAGGCAAGGCACTGAAACCGAAAGGAGGAGTGGCCAAGGAAGGGACTTGCTTCCACTGTAAGGAAGCTAGACACTAGAAGCGTAACTGCAAAGCATACCTGGAAGATCTTAAGAAGAAGAGAAGTGAGACTTCTACTTCAGGTATAAATGTTATAGAAGTCAATCTATCTATTTCTTCATCATGGGTATTAGATGTCGGATGTGCATCTCACATTTGTACCAATGTGCAGGCGTTGAGAAATAGCAGGACATTGACGAAGGGCGAGGTGGACCTACAAGTAGGCAATGGAGCAAGGGTTGCTGCTGTTGCTGTAGGAACTTATTTTCTATCTCTGCCCTTTGGGCTTGTACTAGAACTAGATGAATGTTGTTATGTGCCTGCTTTGACTAAGAACATAATTTCAGTTTCTTGTTTGGACAAGAAAGGCTTTTCATTTATAATAAAAAATAAATATTGTTTAGTTTATTTAAATGATATGTTCTATTATAGTGCACCTCTAATGAACAGACTCTACATTCTAGACTTAGAGAGCCCCATCTATAACATAAGTACCAAAAGGTTCAAGTTAAATGAGTTGAACCAAACCTATCTCTGGCATTGTCGCTTAGGTCACATAAATGAGAGTCGCTTATCCCAGCTCCATAAGGATGGGCTGCTAGACTCATTTGTTTTTTAATCATATGAGACATGTGAGTCTTGCCTTTTAGGCAAGATGACCAAGACTCCCTTTAGTGGACACAGCGAGAGAGCAACAGATTTGTTAGGACTTATACATAGTGATTTATGCGACCCTTTCAATGTTGCTGCTAGAGGTGGTTACAGGTACTTCATTACATTTACTGATGACTTCAGTAGATATGGTTATGTGTATCTGATGACACATAAGTCGGAATCCTTTGAAAAGTTCAAAGAATTCAAAAATAAAGTACAAAACCAGCTTGGCAAGAGTATTAAGATACTTCGATCAGATCGAGGTGGTGAATACCTTAGCTAAGAGTTTCGTGACTATCTTGCTAAGTGTGGGATTCTATCCCAACTCACTCCTCATGGAACACCACAGTGGAATGGTGTATCCGAAAGGAGGAATCGTACCATATTAGATATGGTATGATCTATGATGAGTCACACAGATCTTCCTATATCCTTTTGGGGATATGCTCTAGACACAACAACCTTCACACTTAACCGTGTACCATCCAAGGCTATGATAAAGACACCATATACGATATGGACAGGGAGAAATCCCAAGATGTCTTTCATGAGGATTTGGGGTTGTGAGGCTTACGCTCGACGTCAAGTCTCAGATACACTGGGACCCAAATCCGATAAGTACTATTTTATTGGATATCCCAAAGAAATGAAGGGATATTACTTCTACATTCCCAGTCAGCACTAAGTGTTTGTGGCAAAGACTGGGGTATTTCTAGAAAGGGACATTGTTTCTAGAAAAACTAGTGGGAGTACGTTCGATCTTGAAGAAATTCAAGATAAGGACCATAGCACTAAGGCCTTGATGGAGGTTGAACAGGAACCACAAATTGTTATGGGTGATGAGATTGTTGCACAAAGAGTTGTGGAACAACAACCTGTTCAAGTAGACCTACCTCTTCGCAGGTCTGATAGGGTACGTCGTCAGCCTGAGAGATACTCATTTCTCTTGTCTGATCATGATGACGTTATGCTCATTGAGAATGAGCCTACCTCCTATCAGGAAGCTGTGATGAGCCAAGATTCTGAGAAATGGCTAGAGGCTATGAGATCCGAGATGAAATCCATGTACACCAACCAAGTATGGACTTTAGTTGATCCACCTGAAGGCATCAAACCCATTGGGTGTAAGTGGCTTTAAGAGAAAGACTGACATGGATGAACTTATGCATACCTATAAGGGTCGATTGGTGGCTAAAGGTTTCAAGCAAATTCATGGTATTGACTATGATGAAACTTTTTCTCCAGTGGCGATGTTTAAGTCTATTCGGATCATGCTTACTATTGCAGCATACCACGATTATGAGATCTGGCAAATGGATGTCAAAACCACATTTCTGAATGGAAACTTTCTCGAGGATGTGTACATGACACAACCTGAGGGTTTTGTGGATCCACAGCATACTAGGAAGGTATGCAAGCTACAAAGGTCCATTTATGGGCTAAAGCAAGCTTCTCGGAGCTGGAATCTTTGATTCGATGATGTGATCAAACAGTTTGGTTTCATCAAGAATGAAGATGAACCCTGTGTCTACAAGAGGGTTAATGGAAATACAGTTGTCTTCATTGTATTGTATGTGGATGACATACTACTCATTGGGAATGACATCCCTTCGCTATAGTCTGTGAAGACTTGGCTGGGGACGTGCTTCTCAATGAAGGACTTAGGTGAAGCAGTCTGTATTCTAGGCATCAAGATCTATAGAGATAGATCTAAGAGATTGTTTGGCCTAAGTCAGAGTACATATATTGATATGGTATTACTACGGTTTGCCATGTAAAATTCCAAGAAGGGACTTCTGCCGATGTCACATGGTGTGAGTCTTTCGAAGACTCAAAGTTCCTTTTCTAGAGAGGAGAGAGACCGCATGGATAAGATCCCTTATGCATCGGTCATAGGATCTATCATGTACGTCATGTTATGTACTCGTCATGATGTCTCATATGCTCTGAGCATGACGAGTAGATACCAGTCAGATCCAGGTGAGCATCACTGGATAGTAGTCAAGAATATTCTTAAGTACTTGAGAAAGACTAAAGAATATTTCTTGATATTTGGAGGTGATGAGGAGCTAGCTGTAAAGGGTTACAGCGATGTCAGCTTCCAAACTGACCAGGATGATTATATATCATAGTCAGGGTTCGTGTTTTGCTTGAATGGTAGCGCTGTGAGCTGGAAGAGTTCGAAGCATGACACAGTTGCTGATTCTACAATAGAAGCCGAGTATATCGCTGCATCAGAGGCAGCAAAGGAGGCAGTTTGGATCCACAAGTTCATTACTGAGCTTGGGGTGGTTCCTAGCATAGCAGATCCTATAGAGCTTTATTGTGACAACAATAGAGCGATTGCGCAGGCTAAGGAACCTCGCTCACACCAGTGGACCAAACACATACTATGGCGCTTCCATCTCATTCGAGAGATTATCGATAGAGGAGATGTGAAGATTTACAGAGTACCCACAGAGACTAACATCGCAGATCCCTTGACCAAGGCTTTGGCACAGAAAAAGCATGATGGTCACACTAGGTCATTGGGTATTAGATACTACAGTGATTGGTGCTAGTGCTAGTGGGAGATTGTTAGTGAAAGCCCTAGAGCCAATCATGTGATGATTGTTGTATAAACTTTATTGTATCATATTCCTATTTATAAAGGCATGGTTATTATATTTACTTATATTGGTGCCAAATAACTAAGTATAATAACGTCCTTGAGTAGAAGGTTCTCATCTATATCAATCGATGGTTTGAATCGATAATGAAATGATATAGGGAACACTACTCTTAATCATTCCTAGTCAAGTATTAACATTCAGGAACAATGTTAATGTGAAGAGACTAACATGTAGGTCAACTCGATGACTTGATCTCACAAGTCATGGATATGTGATATCAAGTTGACACATGGGTATGCATTGGAGAATGTATACTGAATGACCCGCCATGAGAAAGTATCATGGATCATTATATGAGTGTCATGTACTTTCTCATGTGACTATTAGTATGACTATTAGTCCTTGGACCTGAAGTCACCATTGTTCCCTACATAAGGAGTTGTATACTTTGGCTTCATCAAATGTCACCCGTAAATGGGTGGACTATAAAGGCGATTACTGGGTATGTAATAAATTAT
Source organism: Wurfbainia villosa (assembly GCA_025175895.1). Classification (NCBI taxonomy): domain Eukaryota; kingdom Viridiplantae; phylum Streptophyta; class Magnoliopsida; order Zingiberales; family Zingiberaceae; genus Wurfbainia; species Wurfbainia villosa. The sequence goes on from CM046005.1 coordinate 9,306,618, forward strand.
GCAGAGGGTTGTGAGTGATGTAGATGGGATCTATCCCTCCTATATGATGGGAGTGACATCGTTATTCTTGATAGAGTAAGACCACTAAGTGCATGGTAATGCCCAAATGAGTCAATATGAGATATTGAGCTCATTTGATTAGAGTGAGTATACTTGGAGTTCAAGATATAGATTATACCGAGGATGACACGGTCTATGCCTTAGTTGGTCAATCTAGATGTCAAGGATAGAGGGACATTATCACATATTGTGAGAGTCACAATTAGTAGTCACAAAGATGATGTTGGATCTAAATATTCTTGTAATTTGGGTAGCAATAATGTGTTGCTAGATACCGCTCATTGCTTATGTTCCTAAATCGGTTTAGGAGCATTGCCAATGTTACAAGAACCTATAGGGTCACATACAAAGGGCAATTAGATGGAGATTAGGTTCATATGATGAACCATAAGGATTAGGTTCATGGGATGAACCAAATTGGATTAAGAGTAATCCAAATTAGACTAATTGAGTTGGACTCAAGTTGATTCAAGTGTTGAATGAGTCTAATTTAGATTTGATTCATCGAGTCAATTTAAACTAATGAATTGTGATTCATTAAATCAAATTAACTTGAATCAAATTGTTGGATTTGATCAACCATGGGAGATAAGAGGTCATGTTTGACTTGACTTGAGAGGGAAGATGAATAGTCAATTTTGACTTGACCAATTGCCATGTCATGGTGACTTGGCATGGGGTCGGCCAATGATGATGCTCCACATCATCATGGACACATCATGGGGTGCCACCTCATGAGGGAGACCAAGAGCCATTGGCTCTTGGAGTTACATGCATGCATGTAACCCCCTTATAGTGGGTTATGAAAGTGTGAAGTTAAGTTGTGTAACTTCATCTTCTTCCTCCTCTCTTCCCTCAAGCTCTCTCTTCCTCATCTTGTCGTGAGCCTCTAAGGGGTGCTAGCACACTCTATGTTGCTTTTCTCCACCTATTTCTTGTGTGGATACCAATAGAGGAGTGTACACTTGACACTCTCGAGTTCCGACAAGTCGTTTGGACGAGCGGGATAAGCAAAGGGCAACACATCGAGGGTAAACTCTTAACATGTAGATCTAGAGTAGATCTAAAGTTTTTAAACACATACATGTAGTTTTATTTACCTTCGCACGGATTCGTGGTTGACTTCCGGGGTTTCCGAAACACAAAAAGCATTTTTTTATGGCTCGGATAGTTTAACACGGTTAGCATGATAATAGCCAATAAAAGCATATGAAGGCTAGTGTATGGATGAATAAGTCATGGGGACTTGGAGGGATCCGAAAGGCGTGAAGCTGATGGAGGTGGTTAGAAGGCTTAGGTCTAAGCTAAGGGTAGTATATCAAATATAAGAGGATCATGCTTGAGTTAAATCTTATGGTTGAGGTTTATCAGTCGATTGAAGTTATGGACCAATCGACTGGCTGAGTGTTTGACACTTGACAGCCTAGTCAACATGGATCAGTCAACTGGAATTATGACCAATTGACTGTTCTGATAGTCGATTAAGCCTCGACTGCTCGAGTGAAGTTCTGGTAGTCGGCTAGCCAGTCGACTACTAAGAAGCAATCAACTGTTGGTAAGGGTAGTCGACTGCTGGTGTATCTATTGGCTAGAATGTCAACCTGGATTAAGTTTGTCGTGAGACAACGACACTGTAAACAGTCGACTGGTGCCTTTGGGCAGTCGACTGCCAAGTGGAAATCTAGGTCGTGCGAAGGCATAAAAGGAGCTCATCGAGGAGGATTTTGGCAGTGGTTCTAGGGGTGATTTGAGGCGAAGTGCTTGTGCATTCAGGGTCCTTCAAGCTTGTCCAAGCAACCACATCAACAAGCAATCAAAAGCCCTAATTTGTAAAGTGTTCTTTACATTTCATTTGTACTCTTGTTGTATTTGGTTGTATCTTCATTCTTATTGCTGTAAGTTTATTGTAAGAGGTTTCTCCACCTCCGGTGTGTCACCGTGAAGGAGTTTATTAGTGGTGGTGTGCATCACTAGAGCTCACTTGAACTCGACCCATGGAGTAGGAATCCTAAGTTCCGAACCACGTTATATCCTCATGTTTGTGTGTGATTTTATTGTTGTATTTGTGATTTTATTTTCCACTGCGCACTAACCATTTTATAGAGACAATCACACACGTAATCTAAGAAGAAAAATCAGAATCGCTATTCACCCCCCTCTAGCACGGCCGTCGATCCTCAACATTTCATGGATCGTCATATGAGTGTCATAAACATTCTCATAGATTATTGGTATGAATAATTCTTAGACCTGAAATCACTATGGTTCCCTATATAAGTTGTATACTTTGGTATCGACAAATGTCACCTGTAACAAGGTGGACTATAAAGTCGATCATTGGGTATGCAATGAATTATGTGGAGGGATGTGAGTGATGGAGATGAGATCTATCCCTTCCATATGACGGAAGTGATATCTGTGGGCTCCTTGATAAACTAGGACTACTAAAATGCACTGTAATGCTCAAATAAGTCCATGTGAGATATTGAGCTCATTTGATTAAGGTAGTCTACTTGGAGATCAAGAAACACAAAGATTGATAAGAGGAGGACATGGTCTATGCCTCATTGATCAATCTAGATATCAAGGATAGAAAGATTGAGTCATAAAATATAATAGTCATAGACAGCTTATGTCGGATCTTGACATTCTCATCACTTGGGTAGCAATGATGCATTGCTAGATACCACTCATTGCTTATATTTTTAAAAAGGGGTTTTTAGAGACATTGCCAACGTTATGAAAACCTATTGGGTCACATACAAAGAACATATTATTTTGGAGATGGGTTCATTTTAGTTTGACTAAATGAACCATTAGGCTATTGAATTGGAATAATTGAGTTAGACTCATTGAAAGGGTTGAATTTGAGTTAGACTCAAATAAATTGGACGAAATTGAGTTAGACTCAAATTGGTTTAATTTGAATTGAACTCAAATTAATTTAAAGAAGATGATTGGATTCATCATGACTAATTGGATTAATTATGCATTAAAGGTGGAATACAAAAGGATGAAAAATCTTTGGTATTCATAGGATGAATATAAAGGTTTTTGGATGATGATTTGGGGTGTGCTTTTGGTTCTTCTTCTTCTTCATTGTGGCTGAAACTTTTTCTTTAGTTAAGACCCCTTGTGTGGTGTTGCTAGCACATCTTCTTCTTCTCTAAAGAGAATGTTCGCGTGGATACCATAGAGGCACGACCATCTTGATTGCACTGATATCCATTTAAAAAGTTGCTACAGGGATTGCGAAGGGCTACGCATCAAGGGTAATCTCCCAACTAGATGTAGTTGTGAGAACGATCAGTATTGTGTATACACATGGATCTCTGGCGGGATCCAATTTCCACTGCATTTTACGATGGGTTTTTTCGCATAAGATCCCTACACCAAGGTGCATGGTTATGATCCCCTTACCCCAATTGTTGGTGCAACAATGCCCTAAGCTTTTATATGTGTTGATGTTTGGATAATCATCTAAGTTAGGCAATGCTTTGTGATCTAATTGTCAACGTGTTTAAGTGACAGGAAAAATCTAAGTATGAAGACTTGGTAAAGACAAAGTCCAAGTGTGATCTTGGCAAAGGAAGTCCAAAGGCAAGTCTTGGCAGCGTAAGTCCAAGCATGTAGTCTTGGCGGCGTAAAGTCCAAGCACACTTTGGCAAAGGGAAACTCAAGACATGACAAAACTAAAGGAAGCTCTTGGAAGCAAAGTGCAAAGGATGAACAAGTCGCGGACTCGGAGGGATCCTGGAGGCGCAAGACTTAAGGAAGAGCTAGAAGGTTGAGTCTAGGTCTAGGGGGTAAAATCAAGTATGAATTATTCATACTTGATGAGTATCGATCGTTCGATGTATCGATAGTCGGTGCTCGGAAACCTCGACGATCGATCATCAATCCATGTCGATGATCGTCGCGAAGATGGGCAGAATGGAGTCTCACTCGGTGATCACTTCATCGATCATTGTTGAAGTGATCGAGTTGACCGATCGGCTATTGGAAAATTGTATCGCAGATCTCCACGGATTTGCCTAGTCAAAAGTCGTTGGCTTCGGCGGCAGTCGAATGATGCTATACATCAGTCAACTGATGGTATCCCAACGGGAAAAACAACTCTCTCTCTATAAAAGGAGGGCTGGTGGTGGCTTTGAGGGCTAATGCTTATATTCTGATCTTTCTCTCAAGCCCCCCACAAGTTTTCTAAAGATTTCAAGTGTTTAATTCTCCTCCTCCTCTCTAATCTTCATCTACATTCTTTATAAGAAGAGGAGGGTTTGTAAAAGAGAAAGCTTCTTAGTGGAATCACTTGGGTTGATCCACCTTAAGGATCGCCATGGAGTAGGAGTGTTATCTCCGAACCACATAAAGGCCTTGTTAGCATTGTGCTTTCGTTTTTATTTATATTATTCTTGTTGTGCTTACGCTAATCATTCTTGTAGAAATGAAAACGCGCTATTCACCCCCCTCCTCTAGCTTCCAATCGATCTCCTACAAGTGGTATCAGAGCCCGGATCGCATCGGAAGATCTAACAATCAACTGGAGCAAGATGGCTTTCCAAGAGGGGTATAGCACGGCAAGGCCTCCATTCTTCGATGGCAACGACTTCGACTACTGGAAAGGTAGGATGGAGTATTATCTTATGAATGATATTGAAAATTGGTTTAGCGTTATAGATGGTTTCGAGAAGCCAGTCGATGAACACGGAGTGCCCATACCGACCAAGGATTGGACGAGAGACATGGCCAAGAAGGCTCAAGCCAATGCCAAGGCAACAACCACACTTCAATGTGGGTTGTCAAAAGAACAACTAAGCAAGGTGGGGACATTCGAATCGGCGAAGGAGCTTTGGGAGAAGTTGATAGAGCTCAACGAGGGATCCAAGGAAACAAGAAGAGCCAAGAGAGATCTCCTAATTGGCCAACTTCAAAGTTTCTCCATGAAGACCAATGAGACTATGAGCCAAATGCACGGTCACTTCAAATAAGTAGTCAACGGACTATATGTAATAGGTGAGAAGGTCGATAACCGAGACCTTGTAAGGTATGTGCTCCAAGCCTTCCCTAGAACAACCTTATGGGCTTCAATGGTAGATGCCTATAAGGTCTCTAGGGATCTCTCTTTGGTTAAGTTAGATGAGTTATTTTGTGAATTTGAATTGCATGAACAAGCTAACACTTCATCCAAAGAGAAGGATATAACTCTTTTTGTAGGAAAGAAGGACAAAAAGAAGAAGGAGAAGAAAGAAGTGTCTTCCTCATCCGAATTCGAGGAAGACTCATCTAGTAGTGAAGATGAGCTATCGGCAAGCGAGGTGGCTCATTATGTCAAGAAGTTTGGTGGGAAGTCAAGGAAACTCACCAAGAAAGATGTGAGGAGGATGTTCCAATCCTCAAGAGGTAAGTCTTCAAATAGTTCAAATTCTACACCTAACGTAACTTGCTATGGTTGCAAGAAGAAAGGGCATATCAAGCCAAATTGCCCAGAACTAAAGAAGAAGGAGGAGAAGGAAAAGAAAAAGAAGGAAAAGAAGGAGGAGAAGAAGAAGGAGGCAATGGTGGCACAAACATGGGACATCCTAAGCATGGAGGACTCTTCTGATGATGAAGAAGTGTGTCATGCCACCCGAAATCTAGCCCTCATGACCTTGGAGGAAGAAGCCGGGAGCTCAAGTGAGGAGTCTTCATCCTCTTTCTCAAGCGATGAATCATCATCAAGTGATGATGATGAGGTAAACAACTCCCCTAGGGTAGATTTATTTTACAAGACAATTGCATGCCTTCAAAATGCATTGAATAGATTAAAAACTAGGATTAAGGACTTAAAAGTAGAAATTAAATCACTTAAGAATGTAGAACCATCTTGTGATGATGCATGTACCCTTAGAGATGAAAATGATGAATTGAGAAAAGAAATAGGTAATCTAAGAGCATATTTAGAAAAATTTACTAATGACTCTAAATACCTAGACATTATAATTAAGGATCAAAGGGCTATTTACAACAAGGCCGGACTAGGATATAGGCCTAAGGAAAAGGAGGTAGCATTTACATCTCTTGTTAGTAGAAGATCCATAATTAGAAGCAAGGGTAGAAAGGCTTGGGTCCCTAAGAAATTTCTAATTGATGCTAGTGGTCCTAAAATTTGGATACCTAAGGTTTGTATTTTTCATGTGATATAGGTAGAAGAACCAAGCTTGTGGATTGTTGATGGTGGATGTTCAAAACACATGACCGGTTATGAGAGAAAATTCTCCACTATCAACCACACTAACAAGGGAAAGGTATCATTTGGTAATAGTGGCAAACTTAAGATTCTAGGAAAGGGCACAATTGAGGTATCCCCCAAGCTTGCCATTGATAAAGTGTTATTAGTTAAAAATATAAAATTTAATTTACTTAGTGTAAGCCAACTATGTGATGCAAATTTTGATGTTAAATTTGACTCAAAATGTTTTATAAGACATAAAACTCTAAATGATTGCATGTTAGTAGGTTTTAGGAAATCAAATATATATTATGTTGATTTATCCTATGCTACTAATGCTTCTACTAAGTGTCTTATTGCAAAAGAGGAAGAAAGTTGGCTTTGGCATAGGAGGCTAGGACACATAAACATGAAGAACATAGCCAAAATAGCAAAAATGAAGTTAGTCAAAGGGTTGCCTAAAGTCAAATTTCTCAAGGACAAAATGTGCGATGCATGCCAAGAAGGGAAACAATCAAAAACATCACACAAAGGTAAAACTTTACTTAGTACCGCTTTACCTTTAGAACTTTTACATATGGACTTATTTGATTGTCATAGTACCCCTTCTATGATTGGTAGTAGATATTGCTTAGTAATAGTAGATGATTTCTCTAGGTTTACTTGGGTATTTTTCATGAAAAATAAAGATGAAACCCTAGGAATAATCATAGGATTTAGCAAGAGAGTATAGAATGAAAGAAAACTCAAAATCAACCGGATCCGTAGTGATCATGGTAGAGAATTTGAGAATTCTAATTTCTCAACCTTTTGCTTAGAACAAGGGTACAAGCATGAGTTTTCTTGTCCTAGAACACCCCAATAAAATGGGGTTGTGGAAAGGAAAAAAATCATGCCCTACAAGAAGCAGCTAGGACTATGCTAAATGCATATTCTTTACCTAGCTACTTGTGGGCTGAAGCGGTTAACACCGCTTGCTATATCCAAAATAGGGTGTTAATTCATAGGTTTTTAGGAAAACCCCCATTTGAATTGTGGAATGGTACAATTCCAACAATTCATTATTTTAATGTTTTTGGATGCAAAGTTTATATTTTGAATACCAAAGACAACCTAAGTAAATTTGAGTCCAAAGCGGATGAGGGAATTCTAGTTGGATACTCATCCACTAGTGTAGGATATAGAGTTTATAATAAAAGGACTCAAAGGATTGAGGAATCTTCAAATGTCAAATTTGATGAAACTTCCAATACATACCCTAGGAAATCCCCTATTGATGATGATATTAATAATGAAAATCAAGAAATTACCCAACAATTTCAAGATTTAACCTTAGGGGGTAATGATCAAGGGGGAGGTTTGAATCAAGGGGGAGTAAGAGGTGATTCCGATGATGAGCAAAGGATTGAGATTAATTATGATCAAACTCAAATTAATACACCTCCTAGAACCATAAGAGTTCATCAAAATCATCCCTTAGATCAAATTGTGGGTGAATTATCTCAAGGTGTTAGGACTAGGTCATTTCATAGGGATCCCACTAGTCATATAGATCTAATTTCTCAAATTGAGCCCAAAACAATCAAAGATGCATTACTTGATCCGGATTGGATCTTAGCAATGCAAGATGAATTGGCTCAATTTGAAAGGAGTCAAGTATGGGAGTTAGTTCCTAGACCAAATGAAAACACCATTATTACTACAAGATGGGTCTTTAGGAACAAACTAGATGACCAAGGGAATATTACTAGGAACAAAGCAAGATTAGTTGCAAGGGGCTTTAATCAAGTTGAAGGACTTGACTATGATGAAACATATGCCCCGGTTGCTAGATTAGAGTCTATTAGGATACTATTAGGGGGTATGCCTCCTATATGGGTTTCAAACTCCATCAAATGGATGTTAAATCGGTATTCCTAAATCGGTTTATTAAGGAAGAGGTATATGTAGAACAACCTCCCGGGTTTGAGAATATGGACTATCCAAACCATGTATACAAGCTTAGGAAAGCTTTGTATGGTTTGAAACAAGGTCCCGGGCTTGGTATGAAAGATTATCATCTTTCTTAATTTCTAAGGACTTTAAAAGGGGTAGTGTAGATCAAACTCTATTTATAAAGTCAACATCAAAGGATATCTTTGTAGCTCAAGTATATGTTGATGACATTATCTTTGGTCAACAAATGATGAACTTCTTCAAGACTTTATTAAGAATATGGAAAAAGAGTTTGAAATGAGTCTAGTTGGGGAATTAAATTTCTTCCTAGGATTACAAGTTAAACAAACAAGTGAAGGAATTTATATTTACCAAACCAAATATGCTAAGGAAATGATTAAGAAATTTGGTTTGGAAAATGCTAAGGTAGTTTCAACTCCAATGACAACCAATACAAAAATTGATAGTGATAATGAAGGAAAACAAATTGATCTTACACTCTATAGGAGCATGATTGGTAGTCTTTTGTACCTAATCGCTAGTAGACCCAATATATTATTTGCGGTTGGTATGTGTGTTAGGTATCAATCATGTGCAAAAGAATCTCATTTAGTTGCCGTTAAGAGAATCTTAAGATATATTAAAGGCACACTAAATGTAGGACTATGATACCCTAGGACTAGGTCTTTTGATTTGGTTGGGTACACCGATTCCGATTATGCCGGTTGTAAATTGGATCGGAAGAGTACTAGTGGTGGATGTCAATTCCTTGGGTCCTCCCTAGTTAGTTGGAGTAGTAGGAAGCAACCTTGTGTTGCCCTATCCACCACCGAGGCTGAGTATGTGGCTATGGGTGGTTGTGTAACTCAACTACTATGGATGAAATATACCTTAGAGGATTATGAGCTATCTTACTCCAATATGAAAGTATTTTGTGATAATGTGAGCACCATAAATTTGACCAAAAATCCAGTGCATCACTCTAGGACCAAGCACATTGAAGTGAAACATCACTTCATTAGAGATCATGTGGCTAAGGGGGACATTGAGCTTAATTACATTGAATCCAAGTCTAACCTAGCCGACATATTTACCAAGGCTCTCTCCGAGGTAGAATTTTCATCACTTAGGAGAGAACTTGGGATGTGCTTGGTTGAATGAGGGTGTAAGTTTGCATGATCCTATAGAAATCCTAGGATTTATACCTTTAAGCATCTCACAAAATACCTAAGAAACCATAATTTTTGTATTGATCCACTTAGACAACATGTGAGATGTTAGGAAGATACACTTGGTTTATCATGCTTGTTATGATGCATTACTATGGACCAAAGTGTTATCTAGAGATATTAATCCTTCATTGGACCAATCATTGGGAAGGCTTATACTCAATTAATGTGTATATACCTCCAAGAATATGATTGGAAATATAAAATAAAACATAACTTAAACTATGTTTATCATATTTTGAAAAACAGTTTTCAAGTGGAACACAAAAGTGATACAAAGTTTGCAAAAAATATTAGAACTTTTGTTAGTTTCCAAGTTTGTATCAATCTTGAAATCTGGAAAATATATATTTTTTAAATTATTTTTCCTTTATAAACAATGATTTAAGGAATGTGTACACAAAATTTCGTGATTTTTCGAGGTTTCTAGAATTTCTAACGATTTGAAGTTAATAAAAGGTGAAATTGATTGTGTGTATCCGATCATGATGTAAACCAGTCGACTGATACACTGTATTTTCTGATAAAAATCTCTATTTCTTGCATTTAAGTGTATCTTTGAATACCCTAAAACTATGGTATGATAATATTCGGTATAAACAAGTTTTTAGGACAGTTTAATGCGATGTTTTAGGGAGAGTTTCATAATATATATCTTTTCATCCCCAAAACTTACATTGTTGGTGCAAAGTTAGGATTTAACCTTCAATATTTTGTTAGGCTTTACTCCACAAGTTATTTGCTCATCATGAACCATATCTTGGATTAAAGGGGAGCTTAATTTCAACTTTATACCTTAGTTCAAGATCACAACAAATTTAATCCTTTTATGAAATTCATGAATCCTTCTCTTTTTGATGTATGTCAAAGAGGGAGAAGGAATGTTTAAGTTAGAATTCATATTGGAAATGTTTAAGTTAGAATTCATATTGGAAATGTTTAAGTTAGAATTCATATTGAAAATATGATGGAAATATGATTATGTGCATGAATGAAGATAGAATTCATATTGGAAATATGATAATGTGCATATTTTAAAGACCTAACTTAAATGATTGTCAAACATCAAAAAGGGGGAGATTGTTGGTGCAACAATGCCCCAAGCTTTTATATGTGTTGATGTTTGGATAATCATCTAAGTTAGACAATGCTTTGTGATCTAATTGTGAACGTGTTTAAGTGACAGGAAAAATCCAAGTATGAAGACTTGATAAAGACAAAGTCCAAGTGTGATCTTGGCAAAGGAAGTCCAAAGGCAAGTCTTGGCAGTGTAAGTCCAAGCATGTAGTCTTGGCGGCGTAAAGTCCAAGCACGCTTTGGCAAAGGGAAAGCCAAGACATGACAAAACCAAAGGAAGCTCTTGGAAGCAAAGCGCAAAGGATGAACAAGTCGTGGACTCGGAGGTGTTAGGGCAATCTCTTGCCATGATAAGGTTTTGATGTGTGTGGCAAAGGGTTTAAGTTAGGTTGGTATTGTTATTTGATATGTGCGTTGGAGTCTTGCAGAACTTAGTAATTCACACATGGAGCCTTGGCGGGTTCACCCTCACAACCTCGTGCCTGAGTCGGAGAAGGAGCATTGCAGAGTCGTGCGCTTGATGCTGCCGAGGGACCGCCGGACGAGATGACTTGAAGTGAAGCCAAGGAAGCAGACTTTGGAGGCAAGAGACGCGAAGGAGCATTGCAGAGTCGTGCGCCTGATGCTGTCGAGGGACGTGGCCGCGAACGAAGAGAGCTTCGACGAGGGACTTCGAGTGAGATGAGAGAATGAGTGAAATGTAAGTAGCTCATTAGGTGAACTTTGTTGGTGCAACAATGCTCCAAGCATTTATATATGTTTTGATGTTTTGGATAATCATCTAAGTTAGGCAATATTTTGTGATCTAATTGCGAATATGTTTAAGTGACAGGGAAATCCAAGGATGAAGCCTTGGTAAAAGAGAAGTCCAAGTATGATCTTGGCAAGGAAAGTCCAAGGGACAGTCTTGGCAGCATAAGACCAAGCTTGTAGTCTTGGCAGCGTAAAGTCCAAAGTGAACCTTGGCAAAGAAAGACCAAGTATGATCTTGGCAAGAGAAGTCCAAGGGATGGACTTGGCAGCATAAGACCAAGCTTGTAGTCTTGGCAGCGTAAAGTCCAAGTGAACCATGGCAAAAAGTCCAAAGTAAAGTCTTGGCAACATAAGACCAAGCTTGTAGTCTTGGCGGCATAAAGCCCAAGCATTTGGCAACCCAAGACATGACAAAACCAAAGGAAGCTCCTGGAAGCAAGCGCAAAGGATGAACAAGTCACGGACTCGGAGGGATCCTGAAGACACAAGGCTTAATGAGGAGCTAGAAGGTTAAGTCTAGGTCTAGGGTGTAAAATCAAGTGTGAATTACTTTGCACGACCATCGACCGATCGGATTCATGGCGATCGTGATGTTACCATCAGTCGACTGACAACAGTGGCAGTCGACTGATCAACGCAAAAACGAGCACAGAATGTAGTCGCACTCGACTGCGGCCTGCGATCACTCGACTGATCGCTTCATCAGTCGACTGATGGAGGGATCAGTCGACTGATCACCTGGCCATTGGAAATTGCGGCTATGAATCTCCGCGGAGATCTCGGTTCAGAAGTCGTTGGCTTCGGCGGCAATCGACTGATGGAAAGCATCAGTTGACTGATTGAGACCCAACGAGAAAAATAGCCCCTCTTCTATAAAAAGGGGCCTTGGAGAGCTTGGTGAAGCTAGTGCTCTCATTCCTAACTACACCCTCGTGCTCACCAAGCTTTCCCAAGTGTTTTAGCAATTCAAAACCTCCTCTTCTCTAGTTCTTAATCATCCATCATTGTAAAGAAGAGGAGAGCATTGTAAGAAAGGTTTCTCCACCTTGGTTCATCCAAAGGAGAATATAGTGAAGCTTGGCTAGGACTAATCCACCTTACGGATTGCCGTGGAGTAGGAGCGTCATCTCCGAACCACATACATCGGGTGTTAGCGTTGCTTTCATCGTTTTCTTACTTGTATTCGTATTCATATTTGTATTGCTTCCGCTAACTTGCTTGTAGAAACGGAGAAAGGCTAATCACCCCCCCTTTAGCCGTTACAAAGATCCTAACAAGTGATATCAGATCCAGGTTAGCTTGGAAGATCTCACCATCAACCAAGGCATCAATGGCTCTTCAAGAGGGATATAGCACCGCCAAGCCACCGCTCTTCGATGGGAGTCATTTTGCGTATTGGAAAGGTAGGATGAAGTACTATCTAATGAGTAATATTGAAATTTGGCATAGCATTGTAGATGACTTCGAGGAACCGGTGGATGAACATGGAAATCCTATTCCAAGCAAGGATTGGACAAGGGAAATAAATAAGAAATTTGAATCAAATGCAAAGGCGGTACTCACCATTCAATGTGGCATTACCATGGAGCAACTCAACAAGGTGGGGCCTTTCGAATCCGCCAAGGAGTTATGGGAAAAGCTCATTGAGCTAAATGAAGGTTCCAAGGAGTCAAAGAGGGCCAAGAAGGACCTACTAATTGGACAACTTCAAGCCTTCCAAATGAAGATGCATGAAACCGTAAGCCAAATGCATGGAAGGTTCAAGGAGATTGTGAATGGACTTCACATCATAGGTGAGCGAGTTGACAACCGGGACTTGGTAAGATACATACTTCAAGCATTTCCTAGAAATTCTTTATGGACTTCTATAGTTGATGCCATTAAGGTAACTAGGGATCTTTCTCAAATTAAAATTGATGAATTATTTTGTGAGTTTGAATTACATGAGCAAACTAACATGTCCTCTAAGGAAAAGGGTTTAGCTCTATTTGTTGAAAAGAAGGAAAAGAAGAAGAAGGAAAGAAAAGAAGTATCATCATCATCATCCGAATCGGAGCATAACTCAAGTAGTGATGAAGACTCATCTAGTTAGATGGCCAATTTTGTCAAGAAGCTCTATAAGAAATCAAAGGAGTTCAAGAGTAGAGAAGCAAGGAAGGGGTCTCATTCTTCAAAAGGTAAGTTTAGTGGTAATTCAAGTTTCAATAACAATGTGATTTGCCATGCTTGCAACAAGAAGGGGCACATAAAGCCAAATTGCCCAGAGCTAAAGAAGAAGGAGGAAAAAGAAAAGAAAAAGAAGGACAAGAAGGAGAAGAAGAAGGCTATGGTAGCTCAAACCACATGGGACACACCAAGTGTTGAAGACTCCTCCTCCGATGATGAGCTTTGCCACATCACACGCCATGTGGCACTCATGGCGCTAGGAGATGATTCTGATACATCAAGCCAAGAAGACTCCTCAAGTGATGAATCGTCATATAGTGACGATGAGGTAATGAACTCTCCCAAAGTTAAGCTTCTCTATAAATCAATTGCCTATCTTAAAGAAGCTCTAGATAAGTCTAAATCTAAGGTTAAGAGCATGAAGGTAGAACTAAAGGCCATTAAGAATGAAAAACCTTCACATGTTGATTCTTGCATGCTTAAGGAAGAAAATGACAAACTTAAGGATGAGGTTAGTGAATTAAAAACATGTTTAGAAAAATTTTCAAATGGCTCAAAATGTCTTGATATGATCCTTAGTCGACAAAGAGCCGTTTACAACAAGGCCGATTTAGGATATAAGCCAAAAGAAAAAGAAGTTGCTTATATTTCATTGATTAATAGGAAAACAACCATTAAGGGAAAGGTTAAGAAAGCATGGGTACCTAAGAAGTTTTTACTTAATGTTACCGGTCGAAATGTTTGGGTACCAAAAGCTTGTGTTTTTCATGTGATTTAGGTAGGAGAGCAAGGTATGTGGATTGTGGATAGCGGTTGCTCAACACATATGACCGGAGATGTGAGCAAGTTCTCCACAATTAAGTATGTGAAGAAGGGAGCGGTGTCCTTTGGGAATAGTGGAAAACTCAAGATATTAGGTAGAGGTACAATTGAGGTGTCCCCTAAAATTGTCATTCACAAAGTCTTACTAGTTGAAAATATGAAATTTAATTTATTAAGTGTTAGTCAACTTTGTGATGCAAACTATCATGTCTCATTTGAATCCTCTAAATGCATGATTAGGCACAAGGAATTAAATGATTGTATGTTAGTGGGATATAGGAAGTCAAATATTTATTATGTTGATCTTTCATATGCTTCTAACATTTCTACTAAGTGTCTTGTTGCAAAAGAAGAAGAAAGTTGGCTATGACATAGGAGATTGGGGCACATCAACATGAAAAACATAGCCAAGGTAGCCAAGATGGAGTTGGTCAAAGGGATACCAAAGATAAAGTATGTCAAGAACAAAATGTGTGATGCATGCCAAGAAGGAAAACAAACAAAGGCGTCACACAAAGGTAAAACCTTAACTAATACTTCCTTACCATTAGAATTATTGCATCTTGATTTATTTGATTGCCATAGCACTCCTTCTTTAAATGGTAACAAATATTGTTTAGTTATAGTAGATGATTTTTCTAGGTATACTTGGGTCTACTTTATGAAACATAAGGATGATACCTTAGAAATAATCATAGGATTTAGTAAAAGGGTTGAAAATGAAAAGAGTCTCAAAATCAACCGGATCCGTAGTGATCATGGTGGTGAATTTGAGAATTCTAAATTTTCACAATTTTATTTAGAGCAAGGGTACAAGCATGAGTTCTCTTGTCCTAGAACACCCCAACAAAATGGGGTGGTGGAAAGGAGAAATCGTGCCTTACAAGAGGCGGCTAGGACTATGCTTAATGCATATTCTTTACCTAGCTACTTGTGGGCGAAAGCGGTTAATACCGCTTGCTATATCCAAAATAGGATTCAAATCCATAGGTTTTTAGGAAAGACACCATTTGAATTATGGAATGGGACTATCCCCACAATTCATTATTTCAAAGTTTTTGGATGTAAAGTGTATATTCTAAACACCAAGGATAACTTAGGAAAATTTGAATCCAAAGCGGATGAGGAATCCTAGTTGGATATTCATCCACAAGTAGAGGGTATAGAGTCTACAATAAGAGAACCCAAGGAATTGAGGAATCTTCTAATGTTCAATTTGATGAAACCACTAGTACCTACCCTAGAAAGTCCTCCATTGATAAGGATATTAATGACAATAATCAAGGCATTACCCAAAAACTTCAAAAATTGACCATAAGGGGTAATGATCAAGGGGGAGAAAGAGGAGATTCCGATGATGAAAGGAGGGTAGAAGATAATAATGATCAAGTTGAAACCCCTTCTAGAACCCTAAGAGTTCATCAAGATCATCCACTTGACCAAGTAGTAGGAGATCTATCTCAAGGAGTAAGAACTAGGCCATTTCATAGACCTCCTACTAGTCAAGTAGCTCTTATTTCACAAATTGAGCCCAAATCGATCAATGATATATTACATGATCCGAATTGGATTTTGGCAATGCAAGATGAATTGGCCCAATTTGAGAGAAGTCAAGTATGGGAATTAGTACCTAGACCCAATGATAGCACCATAATTACTACAAGATGGGTCTTTAGGAATAAGCTAGATGACCAAGGAAATATCACTAGAAATAAGGCTAGGTTGGTTGCTAGGGGATTTAATCAAGTTGAGGGGCTTGACTATGATGAGACTTATGCCCCGGTTGCTAGGTTAGAATCTATTAGAATTCTCTTAGGGTATGCTTCCTATATGGGATTTAAACTTTATCAAATGGATGTTAAATCGGCATTCTTAAATGGTTATATTAAGGAGGAAGTATATGTAGAGCAACCACCTGGATTTGAGAATATAGATTATCCAAACCATGTATGTAAGCTTAGGAAAGCATTATATGGGTTAAAACAAGCTCCTCGGGCATGGTATGAAAGATTGTCATCTTTCTTAATTTCTAAGGATTTTAGAAGAGGCCAAGTAGATCAAACGTTGTTTATAAAGTCAACATCAAAGGATATATTCATAGCCCAAGTATATGTTGATGACATTATTTTTGGGTCAACAAATGATGATCTTCTCCAAGATTTTATAAAAAACATGGAAAATGAATTTGAAATGAGTTTAGTTGGAGAGCTTACCTTTTTCCTAGGTTTACAAATCAAGCAAACTAATGAAGGGATTCACATTTATCAAACCAAATATGCAAATAAAATGATCAAGAAATTTGGTTTGGAAAATGCCAAAATTGTAACCACTCCTATGTCCACTAGCACTAGAATAGATAGTGATCATGAAGGTAAATCAATTGATCTTAAACTTTATAGGAGTATGATTGGTAACCTACTATACCTAACCGCTAGTAGACCCGATATCTTATTTGCGGTAGGTATGTGTGCAAGATACCAATCTTGTGCCAAAGAATCACATTTAGTAGCCGTTAAGAGAATTTTAAGATATATTAAAGGCACCCTAAATGTAGGACTTTGGTATCCTAGGACTAGGTCGTTTGAATTGCTTGGCTCTACTGATTCCGATTATGCCGGGTGCAAATTAGATAGGAAGAGTACTAGTGGTGGATGCCAATTTCTTGGGTCCTCCCTAGTTAGTTGGAGTAGTAGGAAGCAACATTGTGTTGCTTTATCAACCACCGAAGCCGAATATGTGGCTATGGGTGGTTGTGTAGCTCAATTACTTTGGATGAGACATACCCTTGTGGACTATGAGCTACACTACTCTAACATTAAAGTTTATTGTGATAATGTGAGTACCATCAACTTGACCAAAAATTTGGTACATCACTCTAGGACCAAGCACATTGAAGTAAAACATCACTTCATAAGAGATCATGTGGCAAGAGGGGACATTGAACTAAATTATGTAGAATCTAAGTCCAACCTTGCCGATATCTTCACCAAAGCTCTTCCCGAAACCGAATTTTCATCACTAAGGAAAGAGCTTGGTATGTGCTTTGTAGAGTAAAATTCTAGGTATGCATGATCCTATATTTATATGTTAGCGTTATACCTTGATACATCTCACAAAAGCCTTAAGAAACCTTGATTTTTGTATTGAGACACTTAGAAACATGTGAGATGATAGGGAAGGTGTACTTGGCTCATCATGCTTGTTATGATGCATTACTATGAGCCAATGACACACCTAGAGACATGAATACCTTATGGACCAATCATTGGGACGGCTTGTATTCAAGTAATGAATACATAGCTCTAAGAACATGGTTGGAAATTCCAAATTATATATAGTTTAAACTATGTTCATCATATTTTGAAAAACAGTTTTCAAGTGGAACACAAAAGTGATACAAAGTTTGCAAAATCTTTAGAACTTTTGTTAGGTTCCAAGTTTGTATCAATATTGAAATCTGGAAAACATATATTTTTCAAACTATTTTTCCTTAATAAAGTATGATCTCAGAAATGTGTACACAAAATTTCGTGATTTTTTGAGGTTTTTAGAATTTCTAACGATTGAAAAGGTCGAAATTTCGATTTGGTAGTAGCAATGATCGTTCAGAAACCAGTTGACTGATACACTGTATTTTCTGATAAACAACTCCATTTTCTGATATTTAGTGTATCTTTGACGTCCTAAAACTATAGTATGATAATAGTGCGTACACACAAAGTTTGAGGACTGTTTATTGTAGTATTTTAGAGGGAGTTTCATAAATTATATCTTTTTCATCCCCAAAATCCATTGTTGGTGCAAAGTTAGGACTTAATTTTTGAATTTTTGTTATGCTTTGCTTCAAATATTGTTTACACATTATAAAGCATATCTTGGATTAAGGGGGAGCTTAATTTCAATCTTATACCTTAGTCCAAGATCCAACACATTAATTCTTTCATGTTTGAATCCTTCTCTTTTTTGATGTATGTCAAAGGGGGAGAAGGAGTGTTTAAGTTATAATTTAAGTTATAATTCATATTTAAAATATGATTATGTGCGTATTTTTAAAGACCTAACTTAAATGATTGTCAAACATAAAAAAGGGGGAGATTGTTGGTGCAACAATGCTCCAAGCATTTATATATGTTTTGATGTTTTGGATAATCATCTAAGTTAGGCAATGTTTTGTGATCTAATTGCGAATATGTTTAAGTGACAGGGAAATCCAAGGATGAAGCCTTGGTAAAAGAGAAGTCCAAGTATGATCTTGGCAAGGAAAGTCCAAGGGACAGTCTTGGCAGCATAAGACCAAGCTTGTAGTCTTGGAAGCGTAAAGTCCAAAGTGAACCTTGGCAGAGAAAGGCCAAGTATGATCTTGGCAAGGGAAGTCCAAGGGATGGACTTGGCAGCATAAGACCAAGTTTGTAGTCTTGGAAGTGTAAAGTCCAAGTGAACCATGGCAAAAAGTATAAAGTAAAGTCTTGGCAGCATAAGACCAAGCTTGTAGTCTTGGCGACATAAAACCTAAGCATTTGGCAACCCAAGACATGACGAAACCAAAGGAAGCTCCTGGAAGCAAGCGCAAAGGATGAACAAGTCACGGACTCGGAGGGATTTTGAAGACGCAAGGCTTAATGAGGAGCTAGAAGGTTGAGTCTAGGTCTAGGGTGTAAAATCAAGTGTGAATTACTCACACATGATGAGTATCAGTCAACTGATACGATGTATCGCTTGGATCGGTCAGTGCTCGACCGAGTCGAGTTGAAACCACGACCATCGATCGATTTGATGGCTGATCGATCAACGCAAAAATGAGCACAGAATGTAGTCGCACTCGACTGCGGCCTGCGATCACTCGACTGATCGCTCCATCAGTCGACTGATGGAGAGATCAGTCGACTGATCACCTGGTCGTTGGAAATTGTGGCTATGAATCTCCGCGGAGATCTCGGTTCAAAAGCCGTTGGCTTCGGCGACAGTCGAATGATGGAAAGCATCAGTCGACTGATCGAGGCCCAACGGGAAAAACAACCCCTCTTCTATAAAAAGGGGCCTTGGAGAGCTTGGTGAAGCTAGTGCTCTCATTCCTAACTACACCCTCGTGCTCACCAAGCTTTCCCAAGTGTTTTAGCAATTCAAAACCTCCTCTTCTCTAGTTCTTAATCATCCATCATTGTAAAGAAGAGGAGAGCATTGTAAGAAAGGTTTCTCCACCTTGGCTCATCCAAAGGAGAATATAGTGAAGCTTGGCTAGGACTAATCCACCTTACGGATTACCGTGGAGTAGGAGCGTCATCTCCGAACCACGTACATCGGGTGTTAGCGTTGCTTTCATCATTTTCTTACTTGTATTCGTATTCGTATTTGTATTGCTTCCGCTAACTTGCTTGTAGAAACGGAGAAAGGCTAATCACCCCCCTCTAGCCGTTACAAAGATCCTAACAAACTTGGCCGAATGGCTGAGTGTCGGAGACTTGACCGTAAGGGTTAAGGTTTACCCGACCGTCGGAAGCTCAAACTTAAGTTAAGTTTGAGTTTCACACGGCACCAATCGACTGCTCTTAGTCGAATGTAGTTCGACTGGTATTCGATCGTCGTTTGAGCGCGATCATGATCGCATATGTGGGCGATCGCTAAGACTCATCGATCGACTCGAAAGCGTGAATCGGTCGAAAGGTTTTGGCCACGAACCCGCCAGAGATCGAAAGCGATTGATCGGAGACAAGCCGAATGACTGATGAGGTCCATCAATCGACTGCCAAGTGTTCCGTTGGACTGCAACGGTCGGGATTCGACGTGTTCGGAGACCTTTGTAGTGGCGGCAGTCGACTGCCAAGGTCAGCAGTCGACTGGTGGCGGCTAACGGGAAGAAAAGCCTCCTCTTTATAAAAAGAGAGGGTGTGGAGCTTTGGGGGGTAAATGCTCTTACTCCAAACGACCATCCAAGTGCCCCACAAGCTCTAAACTCTTCTTACTTGCTTTTACTCCATTCTTATTGTAAGAAGAGTGATCTTGTTTGTAAAGGTTACCTCCACCTAGCTTGGTGCAAAGGAGAGACCAATAGTGATTGGCTTTGAAGGAGTGATTCACCTCGGACGAATCGGGATCGTGGATTAGCGGTGTAGCCGTGAACCACGTTACGACATTGTGTTAGCATTGTCTTTTTTCTTTGCTTTGTCTTTATTTGTTTAATTTGCTTGTATTATTGTTTCCGCTTGCGCTAATCTAATTGTAGACGAGCAAATTACGACATCCATCATAAGAGGGCTATTCACCCCCCTCTAGCCGGCCGTCACGATCCCCCAACAAGTGATATCAAAGCCAAGGAAAGCTTGTCGAGGACTAACCGCCACAACAAGCAACTTTCAAAATGGCCGGCTTTAACATCCATCCACCGAAGTTTGAAGGAGAATTCGCTTGGTGGAAGAAGCGAATGGAGGTATTTTTCGAAACGGATTTTGATATCATGATTACAATGGAATCCGGTTTCGTTTTGCCTAGGGATGAAGAAGGGAAGCCAATAGAGAAATCTAGGTGGACCAAAAAGCAAAGGGAAGAGCACCTTGCAAACTCAAAAGCCAAGCACCATCTCTTCAATGTGCTCCCCCAACAAGAGATCAACTGAATTGGAGAATGCCTAAGTGCTAAGGAGATGTGGGAGAAGCTAATTGAGCTTCATGAAGGCACATCCGAGGCGAAGCTAGCAAGGAGAGACCTCCTCCGCTCCCAACTCAACAACATTAAACTAGAAAAGGGAGAAAAGGTAATTTCCTTACATTCTCGTTTCAAGGAAATTATAACCGGTTTGTCAAGTGTAGGTGAGAAGCTATCAAACCGGGATATGGTTATGAAGGCTATAGATGTCTTTCTGCGATCCTCAAAATGGAGCTCCATGGTGGACTCATTTTATATCTCCAAGATTTTAGAAGTAAACACTTTGGAGGAATTCTTCTCAACTATGGAGCTTCATGAAACAAGACTTGAAGAAATACAAGAAGAGCCTAGAATCCAACCTTCAAGAGGAGTAGCTTCGATGGCAAACAAGGGGAAGAAGAAGATGGAAATCCCCTCCTCCTCCGATTATGAAGCATCCTCATCCTCCTCCATGGATAGCACGGAAGAAGCATATATGGTAAGGAGGGTAAGGCGTGCTTTAAAAGGTTTTCGATTTAATAAATCCAATGATAGGAGTAGAAGACCAAGGGGGAAAATCATTTGCTACAATTGCCAAGGAGAGAGACACATAAGGGACAATTGTCCTCTCCTAAACAAGAGCAAAGAAGAGAGGAAGAAGAAAGAAGAAAAGAAGAAGAAAGAGGGGAGCAAGAAGAAAGAGGAGAAGAAGACAAAGGAAAAGGGAAAGGCCAAAGCTCTCAAGGCAAGGACTTGGGATGATCCATCCTCATCCTCTTCATCATCATCGGAAGAGGAGAATGCCTTTGTCACCAATTTGGCCTTAATGGCCTTTGATGACTTGGATTGCTCCTCCACCGAAAATGAAGGATCAAGCTCAAGTGGAGAGAGCTCAAATGAAGGGGGAGTCTCCTCCACATCATCATCCTCCTCATCCGAAGAAGAAGAAGAGGACATGGAAACTATGGTAATGAATCTAACTCCTAAGAAAATAGTTTCCATGGTTTCTAGCTTAACTAGGGATTTATTTAGAGCTAAGAAGAAGAACAAAAGCATGCTAGATCAAATTAAGGACTTAGAAAATAAACTAGAAAAAGCATGTTTAAATGATGATAATATTTCTTCTAGCTTAAATGATGCATGCTCACATGATAACTATATGCCTTTTGATGTTAATGATGCATGCATAGAGGAAAATAGGGCTTTAAGGGAAAAGGTAGACTATTTGACAAAAGCCCTAGAAAAGTTTACAATTGGCTCAAACACCTTGAACATGATTATAGGGAGCCAAAGAGCTAGCTTCAATAAGAAAGGCCTAGGATACAAAGAAAAGAAAAATGAAAAGGCCTATAAATGCCTAATTGCTAGGGGACAAGATAAGAAGAAGGTAATTGCTAGGAAATGGATCCCCAAGGAGTATCTAGTGAACCCCATAGGCAAGAACTTATTTTGGGTTCCAAGATCCATCCTTAAGGGTTAGAAAACCCCTAGGGTAGTCAACCATATGCAATTAACCTATATCATATTTTGGTTGACTTAGGATGGCGGGACAACATTTTGAAATAGTATTAGGTGATGATAATGTGCCTATAAATAGTTAATAATACTTAAATCATGATGATTAATGTAATTGCTATGTATGTTTGCAATCATGATTTATGATTTTGATATTTGGCACATAATCATGAGAAATAGGTGTAAATCATGCCTTAGGTAATACTTTGTTTATAATCATGATATAATACCTAATGCATGATTATAATTTAATGAATACATGTATTTCATGATCATAATGTAGAATTAATTGATATATGTCATTATGATCATGTTGAGTGTTAGGATGATACTTAACCTTGATAGAATTGTATGGATATAATGGTTAAGTATATACAAATACCTTCTAGGATGCATCTCACACTCACCATAGGCTACTTTGATTGAAAACTTAGCATGAGTGAGATGTTAGGATGATACAAATGTCCACTAATGCCTATGGCACTTAGATGGTCATTTAAGGTATCAAAATAGCAATAATAGACCAATCATGGGGAAGGCTTATGTTTAATTCATAGATATATTGCCCAAAGATCATGGTTGGATATTTCATATGTTTTCAAAACAATTTCTTACCTTAAAATATGTGTATTCATGTTTTGAAACAATTCAAACTGAAACTAGGTGTTAAAATGGATACTATCATAATCAAAAACCTAGTAGTTTTTAAAGTTTTTGGATTTTTGGTAAATACGTAAAAATATAATGATTTTTCATGAAGACCTATTTTTCACTGATAAAGAATCTTACAAGAAATATGTTCCCCAAATTTCATGATTTTTTGAATTTTCTAGAATTTTTAATGCATTTCTAAAATTCACCCAGAAAATCAGAATTTCGGAAACCATTGTGTCAGTCGACTGCCATACTGATAGCAGTCGACTGCTCACCTGAAAAACAGTCTAATATTTTCTGATTTCAGATTTTAAACATGTTTTTGATATTTTCCTTCTATTAGACTTGATGCCATGGGTTTATAACTTAGTATTAATCTTTTTGATGGTGTCAAAGGGGGAGAAATAATTGTGTTTAAGTAAATTATGATAGGGGGAGAATTTGTAGAGAGAGTTTCATGGATTAAGGGGGAGTTGCATGTTGCTATATCATGTTTATGTTTACATGCTTTCTTACCATAGAAATTTCTATCAAATATTTTTTACCTAACTTAAACGGATTGCCACACATCAAAAAGGGGGAGATTGTTAGGGCAATCTCTTGTCATGATAAGGTTTTGATGTGTGTGGCAAAGGGTTTAAGTTAGGTTGGTATTGTTATTTGATATGTGCGTTGGAGTCTTGCAGGACTTAGTAATTCGCACATGGAGCCTTGGCGGGTTCACCCTCACAACTTCGTGCCTGAGTCGGAGAAGGAGCATTGTAGAGTCGTGCGCTTGATGCTGCCGAGGGACCGCCGGACGAGATGACTTGAAGTGAAGCCAAGGAAGCAGACTTCGAAGGCAAGAGACGCGAAGGAGCATTGCAGAGTCGTGCGCCTGATGCTGCCGAGGGACGTGGCCGCGAACGAAGAGAGCTTCGGCGAGGGACTTCGAGTGAGATGAGAGAATGAGTGAAATGTAAGTAGCTCATTAGGTGAACTTGGCTGAATGGCTGAGTGTCGGAGACTTGACCACAAGGGTTAAGGTTTACCCGACCGTCAGAAGCTCAAACTTATGTTAAGTTTGAGTTTCACACGGCACCAGTCGACTGCCATGTAATGGCAGTCGACTTCTCTTAGTCGAATGTAGTTCGACTGGTATTCGATCGACCGCTGAGGCCGAGCAATGATCGCCATATGTAACTGATCGCTAAGACCATCGCCGATCGATCAAGGCAAATAATCCGGTCGAAAGGTTTTGGCTAATCGCTGTAGCCGTGAGCGCCGACTACGAGGCGAGTCGTGATGAGGTCCATCGATCGACCGCCAAGTGTTCTGTTGATCGCACGGGTCGGGATCCGACGATTCGAGACCGTTGTAGTAGCGAATGATCGCCAAGGTCGAATGATCGGTGGCGGCCAACGGGAAGAAAAGCCTCCTCTCTATAAAAAGAGAGGGTGTGGAGCTTTGGGGGGTAAATGCTCTTACTCCAAACGACCATCCAAGTGCCCCACAAGCTCTAAACTCTTCTTACTTGCTTTTACTCCATTCTTATTGTAAGAAGAGTGATCTTGTTTGTAAAGGTTACCTCCACCTAGCTTGGTGCAAAGGAGAGACCAATAGTGATTGGCTTTGAAGGAGTGATTCACCTCGGACGAATCGGGATCGTGGATTAGCGGCGTAGCCGTGAACCACGTTACGACATTGTGTTAGCATTGTCTTTTTCCTTTGCTTTGTCTTTATTTGTTTAATTTGCTTGTATTGTTGTTTCCGCTTACGCTAATCTAATTGTAGACGAGCAAATTACGACATCCATCGTAAGAGGGCTATTCACCCCCCTCTAGCCGGCCGTCACGATCCCCCAACAGGAGGGATCCTGGAGGCGCAAGGCTTAAGGAAGAGCTAGAAGGTTGAGTCTAGGTCTAGGGGGTAAAATCAAGTATGAATTATTCATACCGATATGATGTATCACCGACCGATACGATATATCGATCGTCGGTGACCGAGTCAGTCGAACCTCGACGATCGCGACGCTCGAGCCGAAGTCGATCGATCAGTAGCTACCGACCGCTAATCCGGGCAATGATCGATCGTGCAAAGATGGGCACAAAATGGAGTCTCACTCGACTCCGCGCGGCGATCACTCAACTGATCGCTTCATTAGTCGACTATTGAAGTGATCAGTCGACTGATCAGGCAGCCGTTGGAAATTGCGGCTGCGTATCTCCATGGATCTGCCTAGTTAGAAGACGTTGGCTTCAGTGGCAGTCGACTGATGCTATACATCAGTCGACTGATGGTAGCCCAACGGGAAAAACAATCCTCTCTCTATAAAAGGAGGGCAGGTGGTGGCTTTGAGGGCTAATGCTTATATTCTGATCTTTCTCTCAAGCCCCCACAAGTTTTCTAAAGCTTTCAAGTGTTTAATTCTCCTCCTCCTCTCTAATCTTCATCTACATTCTTTGTAAGAAGAGGAGGATTTGTAAAAGAGAAAGCTTCTTAGTGGAATCGCTTGGGTTGATCCACCTTAAGAATCGCCGTGGAGTAGGAGCGTTATCTCCAAACCACGTAAAGGCCTTGTTAGCATTATGCTTTCATATTTATTTATATTATTCTTGTTGTGCTTTCGCTAATCATTCTTGTAGAAATGAAAACGCGCTATTCACCCCCCCCCCCTCTAGCTTCCAATCGATCCCCTACACCAATGTGATTGTATATGTGTGTGTGTGTGCATGTTGTAATTCATAATACAAGCTACGTGTCGTGCCTTCCACTTATATATTTTAAGTTGTACAATTAATTTATCCTCAAATATAACTCGAGATTTCTCCATTGTAATGTATATGTAAACTAGTACTAATCTACTGGATGAAGATGAAAAAGGAAGGAGAAGCCACCAACACAAGACAACCAAAGGAAGTACTTAGAGAAGATGCTATTCCCTATGTTGACCTAACACTCTTCTCATTGGCTTGAGAAGATCGTAGATAATGGGTCATAACCATGTCATATTTATTTCCTGTATATATGTGATATATGTCATGATAATGATTGTATGTGATGTATGCATACTTAATTATCAAAATTAGGTCATTTTTCATATACCTACCAAAGTTTAGTACTCACAACTACCTTGATCAATCATAGTCATGTTTTCTAAAGCAAAGTGACTTGATTTATCTTGGTAGAGTGCGACTGGACAATTATGATGTCCGACTATTAAACTTTGAGTGAGCCTTCACTAAGTTATCTCAATAAGATTGATAAACTTAGATGCATATCTCATATGATGGGTAAATTCTATGCAAGAGTTACATAATGTAATTGGTACACAGTGCCTACCTAAGTTATACAAGGCTTGGGTGATTAGCCAAAGCTAACTTAAGATGAGGTATAATATGGATCTTGCCCCACTTGTTCAGTGAAAACTCATTAAAGGCCTAAATTATATGATACAAATTTTTGTATTTCATATTGTAGATCACCATGTCATAAAATACGTCAAATACTCTCTCTCTCTCTCTCTCTGTCCTTGATAAGGATAAGCTCAATGGAGCTAATTTCTTGGACTGGTATAGAAACTTGAGAATTGTTCTCAAGTAAGAACGAAAATTGTATGTCCTATAGCAACCCATTCCTGAACCACTTGCCACTACTGCCACTCGTGTTGATAAGGATGCTTATTAAAAGCATCAAGATGATGCATTAGATGTGTCATGCCTTATGCTTCCTGCTATGAACTCTGTGTTGGGGATCGTATGTCCACTAGAGGGGGTGAATAGCGTGGTCGTCGTTTGATGGAATTCGCTCGCGTTTGTCTACAAGGCTTGTTATGCACAGCGGAAATAATAATAAAGCAATAACAAAATGCTACAAACACAAAAATAAATACACAACACAAAGACACAACGATATAACGTGGTTTGGAATCTTAGGGTTCCTACTCCACGGGGCGAGCTCAAATGAGCTCTAGTGATGCACACACCACTAATACACTCCTTCTTAGAATAATCCGGAAGTGGAGAAACCTCGTACAATGTTAACAACAATAAACAAGATGACTACAAGCAAATACAATGAAAAACAAGTACAAAAAACTTTACAAAGAATGCTTTGAATGCTTGCTTGTTTGATTGCTTGAGCTGCACTTGAAGATCCTGACTTGCACCAACAAATCGTCTCAAATCGCCCAAGAAATCATTGTATCAATCCTTCCCGTCGAGCTCCTTTTATGCCTCGCCAAAAGGCCCTGTCGTTGTCTCACAACAGATTTGATCCACATTGGCATTCTGCCAATGGATACACTAGCAATGATCGCTATTTTCCGTACTTGATCGCCACGGCTAGCGAGCATTCCGTGTTTCGCGACAAATTGAATACCGAATGATCGCTCTCCATGGCGGCCGATCATTATGTCCAGTCGACTACCCAATGCTGGCAGTCGACTACCAAAGCCACTTGTCGTAGTCAAACGTCAGTCGATTCACGGCAATCGACTAGTCATAATCTCAGTCGACAGCTTAGTGTCAACTTGACTACCAAGTGTCAAAACACTTGACCAATCAACTGGTATATAACCCCAGTCGACACTACACCTCAACCATAAGGTTTACCCCATAATTGCTTGACCACCCTTAGCCTAGACCTAAGCCTTCTCGCCACCTCCATCAGCCTCACGCCTATCGGATCTTTCCAAGTCATCCATGACTTGTTCATCCATACGCTAGCCTTTAGGTGCTTCCATCGGCTATTGTCATGCTAAGCTGGTCTATACCGCCAATGCACATTTGGGCTTATGCTGCCAAGACATTCGCTTGGACTTTACGCCACCAACCATTAAACTTATGCTGCCAAGACTCCACCCTTAGACTTTACATCACCAATATCAACCATTGGACTTTCGAATTGCCAAGTACCCATGACTTGGACTTTCACCGCCAAGACTACACACTTGGACTTACGTGTCCAAGACTACACCATTAACTTTCCAATTGCCAAGTACCCATGACTTGGACTTTCACTGCCAAGACTACACGCTTGGACTTACGTGGCCAAGACTACACTCTTGGACTTTCCATACCAACTCCATGTTGGACTTTCCAAATGCCAAGACCCATGCTTGGACTTTCCATTGCCAAGTACCCAAGACTTGGACTTCTCCATCATATGGTCAACCCCATGTCAACCATATAGTCAACCCATTGTCAAACAATGGCCAACTCATCGTCAAACATCAAAACACTACTGACTCGAGTCTGGTCAATCATGACCTGGGCCGATTGCACCAACAATCTCTCCGCTTTTGATGTTTAACAAAAACCAAATACCTTTGAGTTAGAACACTAACTCGACCTAATCCTCCCAAATGTCCAAATTGAGAATTCTCACATTCTCCCCCTTTTTGACATACATCAAAAAGGTTCTCTTCCCAAGGCTGTCAATGTCTTATATCCAATGAGATCTTGCAATCTCCCCTTTGATCTAAAACATCTAAGATGTCTTCACTCTTCCTAGTGATAAGTCTCATATCACTAAATGAGAGGTCATCCTCATTCTCCAAATTTTCTCCCATTCTCTAAATTCTTGCTTTGATACCACTTGTTGGGGATCGTATGTCCGCTAGAGGGGGGTGAATAGCGTAATCGTCGTTTGATGGAATTCACTCGCATTTGTCTACAAGGCTTGTTATGCATAGCAGAAATAATAATAAAGCAATAACAAAATGCTACAAACACAAACACGAATACACAACACAAAGACACGATGATGTAACGTGGTTCGAAACCTTAGGGTTCCTACTCCAGGGGGCGAGTTCAAATGAGCTCTAGTGATGCACACACCACTAATACACTCCTTCTCGGAACAATCCAGAGGTGAAGAAACCTCGTACAATGTTTACAACAATAAACAAGATAACTACAAGCAAATACAATGAAAAACAAGTAAAAAAAACTTTACAAAGAATACTTTGAATGCTTACTTGTTTGATTGCTTGAGCCACACTTGAAGACCCTGACTTGCACCAGCAAATCGTCTCATATCGCCTAAGAAATCATTGTGTAAATCCTCCTCATCGAGCTCCTTTTATTCCTCCATGTGACCCGAATTTCCGTCTGGCAATTGACTGCTAAAAGGCCCCAATCGACTGCCAACAGTGTCGTTGTCTCACAACGGACTTGATCCATGTTGGCATCAAGCCAACGGATACACTGGCAGTCGACTGCTCAGTCAGCTACCGAGCATTCTATGCTCACGATTGAAATCAACAGTAGTTGACTGCCCTCCATAGCAGTCGACTGCTCATGTCCAATCGACTACACAATACTGGTAGTTGACTGCCAAGGCCACTTGCCGCAATCGAACGCCATGTGGGGAATTATTTCCCACTTCGGTCACTCGTGCATGGTGATCCTATCTACGTCGCCGGATTAAAAAAATTAATCCTTAACGAAGACGATTACCCAAGCAACCGATCCATCATCGTGCTATTCGATTCGAGTGGTCTCTTGAACAAACTTATTGTTCAAGGAACCTAAATCTTTTCCTCGATTAGCCACGGAATAGATGATGTATGGATCTCCGGTTTTTATGTTTATCTTCGGGGTCTAAGTAATTTAACCACATGCATTATACAAAAGAACTAAATCAAAACAAACAAGATTATACCTCTTGATCTTCTATTAACCTATCCTCCTCTTGGACGTTATGTGGGCAACGATCCTCCAAGAGTTGAAACCTCCTAGATCGTGTATCTTCCTTTTCTTGTTCGCTCCGAACAAAGGAAGATAATCAAAGTCCCTTTCTTCTCCTTTCTTGCGCCAACCACCAACCACCAAGGTTGGTGTCCGCCAGCCCTAAGGAGAGGGATAGAGTGTGGGCGCTGACCAAGAGCTCCAAGGAAAGAAAACCTAACTCTTGCCGCCGACCAAGGAGAAAAAGAAGGAGGCATCGGTAATGGAGATGGAGAGGATGAGGGTGGCACTGGCCAAGGAGAAGCAAGAGACAAACCCTAATCTCCAAGTTGTTGCCGTCGGCCCTAGGAAGCAAAACCAAAAACTTCTTCCACCCAAACCCTAAACCAAGCTTGTCGCCCAAGCCTTTTAAAAGAAAACCCTAATCTTCTAGTAATAATTCTCCATGCCCAAGCCTCCTCCACTCCTTATATAGATTTCGCCCAAGCCTCCTTTTGATCATGTCCGTTGGATCTAGGTTTCATGAGGGTTTTAATAGGCTACAATAGGGATCATGAGGAGGAGTTGGATCTTGGCCACCCAATGGATCTGGCCCACATAAAATCCGATCTATTAATGATGATCCATTCCACTAGAGGATTATCATTGATCTACCTCACCAACCCCCATAAATAAATATAGGCTCCATATATTAATTGTACAAATGTCTCCCCGTATTTAAGATATCGAATGTCCGTCAATTAATTAATTTACTGATAATTAATTAATCAACATCTAACTCCATGAGTAGTACCACTCAACCTCATCATCATGCTGGACCAAGTCCACCTGCAGGGTTTACATGATGATCCTTATGATCTCCTCAAAGGGATATTATCATCCTAATACATAGGACACGGTTTCCTCCTATAATCAACGACACACCATGTAAATAAGATCATTTTCCAACTTACCGGGCCTATCGATTTAATCTATAAATCTCGCCCATTGGTAAATCAAAGAAATAAATACTAAGTACATATGCCCGTTATTATATCGGAATTAAGAGCATGTACATAATATCCGAGGTCTGATTCAATTATGTAGTCAGCAATAAATTGAATCACCTCTAAGTCGGTCCTGCTCAATACACACAAAGTGTACTAGTGTAATTCTATGGTCAAGACAAACCAATACCAAATTACACTACAACCATTCCAATAGTTTGTCCAAAATCATCTCGGTTGTGAGCCTCTACTTATACTCTACAAGGAACTGATAACATGATCTTCCGTGTGATACCGCACACCATGTTATCTACAATGTAATGTATCAGACAATATGCATAACCATAAATATGCAAACAATGATCATGTGATTCTTATTTCAAAAATAAAGATGTCCATACAAAAGCTAGGCTTTCAGTATACATCCCAATAATCTCCCACTTATACTAAAAGACTATGCTGCCATCAAACTGTCATACATCTGATTCTCATTCCCTCCACATGCCTATCAAAAGCTCTCGCTGGAAGGGCCTTAGTGAAAGGATCTGCCAGGTTATCCTCTGATGCAATCTTGGCGACAGTAATTTCTCCTCGCTTTACGATCTCTCGTATCAGGTGGTACTTACGCTCTATGTGTTTACTTGCCTTATGAGCTCATGGTTCTTTCGAGTTTGCAACTGCACCACTGTCATCACAATAAATTGTGATAGTTCTGGATAAACCAGGAATCACATCCAAATCCATCAAGAAGTTCCTGAGCCATACAACTTCTTTGGCTGCCTCAGAGGCTGCCACATACTCAGCTTCCATGGTGGAGTCCGACATGCATTTTTGCTTGACACTCCTCCATACAATGGGTCCACCTCCCAAAGTAAACACAAAACTCGAGATAGACTTACTGTTATCCCTATCTGATTGGAAGTCAGATTCTGTGTAATCCATAGGGAGTAATTGATCTGCCTGGTATACTAGCATATAATCCCTAGTCCTTCTCAGGTACTTCAATATATGCTTTACCGCAGTCCAATGTCTCTATTCTGGATTACTCTGATATCTTCTAATCATGCCCACAGCAAAGCAGATATTCAGCCTTGTACATAACATGACATACAAGAGGCTTCCTACTTTCGAAGTATAAGGAACCACCTTCATCTCCTCTATCTCCTTTGATGTTCTAGGACACATCTCTTTAGATAAAGGTACTCCATGCCTAAAAGGTAGAAAACTTTTCTTAGAGTTCTGCATGCTAAAACAAGCCAAAATAGTATCTACGTATGAAGCTTGAGATAAGCACAACATCCTTTTCTTGCGATCCCTTATAACCTTGATCCCAAGGATGTGTCCCACTTCTCCCAAGTCCTTCATATCAAATTGTTTGTACAACCATACCCTTACGTCTGTCAACACTTTAACATTGTTGCCAATGAGCAAAATGTCATCTACGTATAGTATAAGAAATACCACTATGTTTTCATCATATCTCTTGTATACACAAGACTCATCCAGACTTTGAATAAATCCATAAGATTGGATTACCTCATCAAAGTGAATGTTCCAAGATCTCGAAGCTTGCTTCAATCCATAAATGGACCAATTAAGCTTGCACACAAGATGCTCTTTGCCCTTTGCAATGAATCCTTCTGGTTGCTCCATATAGATGTTTTCCTCAAGACTTCCATTAAGGAAAGCTGTCTTGACATCCATCTGTCACACCTCATAATCCATATGAGCAGCAATAGATAAGAGAATTCGGATAGACTTAAGCATGGCTACTGGCGAAAAGGTCTCCTCATAATCGATACCCTCTTTCTGAGTATACTCTTTCGCAACAAGCCTTGCTTTGAAGCTCTCAACCTTCCCATCTATTCCTCTCTTTCTTTTGTAGATCCACTTGCATCCAATGGTTTTTACACCATTGGGTGGTTCTACTAGCTCCTAGACCTGATTTGAATCCATAGATTCTATCTCAGAATTCATTGCACTTTGCCAAGATACCGCATCTTTATCTTGGATTGCCTCGTTATATGTCTAGGGATCAAGTTCATATTCTCCAGGGACCAAAACAAAAGATTCTCCCAAGAACATAAATCTATCAGGTTGTCTAACAACCCTCCCACTACGACGAGGTATCACCTGTGTATCCTCTATGACATGCGGTGCAATCACTTGTGGTATATCCTCTTATACCAGTGGTACTGAAGTAGTGACTTCCCCTCTCAATTCCTCCAGAACTATCTTACTCATGGGCTTGTGGTTCATCACATAGTCTTCCTCTAAAAAATTTAGCGTTCGTGCTAACGATCACCTTCTGATCTCTAGGACTATAGAACAAACCACCTTTCGTTCCTCTAGGATAGCCTACGAACATGCGTACTTCTGTACGAGGTTCCAACTTACCAACATCTGCCTTCAGCACATGTGCTGGACTCCCCCAAATCCGAATATGTCTCAGACTAGGCTTTCGCCCAGTCCACAATTCTGTGGGAGTAGAAGGCACTAATTTAGATGGTAGCAAGTTCAGAATATGCACTGTCGTATCAAGAGCATACCCCCAAAACGAATCTGGTAACTCAGATAACTCATCATCGATCTAACCATCTCCATAAGAGTCCTATTCCTTCGCTCCGCTACACCATTCTGCTAGGGTGTGCCAAGTGCAGACAATTGGGATTGAATCCCAGCCTCTAATAAGTAATTCCTAAACTCTCCCAAGAGGTACTCACTACCACGATCAGATCGTAGTGTCTTGATACTTTTACCTTGACGTTTCTCCACATCAACCTTGAATTCTTTGAACCTGTCAAAGCATTCAGACTTGTAGCGCATCAAGTAAATGTATCCATATCTTGAATAATAGTCTATAAAAGAGACAATATTCAAAACCATCTCTAGCCTGGATAGACATAGGACCACACAAATCAAAATGAACCAATTCCAACACTTCTTTGGCTCTATACCCCTTGGCCTTAAAAGGCCTCTTGGTCATTTTACCTTCCAAGAAAGATTTGCAGGTTGGGAAATCTTCCACCACTAATGAACCCAAAGGTCCATCAGCTATCAACCTTTGAATTCTACTTAGGTTAATATGACCTAACCTTAGATGCCAAAGATACGTTTGGTTCATTTTCGAAGGTTCTTTTCTCTTATTATATTTAGAAGATGAGTTATTTACTTTTATTTGCATCGTGGGAGCTTTTGGTTCAAGGGTATATAAATTTCCTATCAATGCACCAGAACAAATAACCTCCCTATTCCTTTTTATAACAACTCTGTCACTAAAAGAAATAGAATATCCATCCAAAAATAATTTAGAAACTGAAATCAAATTCTTTCTAAATAAACTTACATAAAGGCAATTTTTCAGAACCAAAGTTTTATTCATATCAAAAGATAAATAAACATCTCCCACTGCAATAGCCGCTATCTTCGTAGCATCGCCCAAGTAAACGGTAATCTTCCCCTCAGCTATTCGTTTGGTTTCCTGGAACTCCTGTAAAGTATTGCAGACATGATCAGTGACTCTCGTATCTATACACCAGGTGTCGGTAGATAACACCGCTAAACATGTTTCAACGACTAAATCAAAAGATATACCTTTGTTCTACTTCCGGTTGGGGCAGTCCTTCTTCCAATGTCCAGTATGCTTGCAAGTGAAGCACTTGCCTTTCGGCTTCTTCACTCCTCCCTGATATCCTCCCACAACCTTTGCTCCACCTTGTTTCTTCTTCTTCTTGCCTTTTGGCTTAGAAGTAGAGAAACCTTCTGAGCAACCATGGCCTGAGCCGTAGCACTATGACCAAAAAGTCCCTTTGCCACCTGGAGTACTGTCAGAAGCTCCGCCAACGAATACAACCTCTTGTTCATGTTGTAGTTCAGGCAAAATTGCTCAAAACTCCTAGGTAGATATTGGAGAATGATATCAACCTGGGTTTCCCCATCGATCTCAGCTCCAAGGACTTCCAACTCATTCAAATGAGTCATCATCTTGAGAATATGATCCCTCACGGGTGTTCCCTCAATCATGGTAGTCGTCATCAAGTTCCTCATGGCTTCCTGCCTAGCAGCCCGATTCTGGTGTCCGAAAAGTTCCTTGAGATTGAGCATCATGTCATAAGCAGTAGGCATGACTTGATGCTGATGTTGCAATACATTTGACATAGAAGCCAAAATGTAACACCGTGCCATCTCATCAGCCTTAATCCACTTTTTATAACTCTCTTTCTCCTTTTCCTCAGAATCATCCGCAGGCGTAGGAGGACACTCTTCGAAGAGTACATACTTGTACTCCTCAGCAATCAAAACAATATCTAGATTCCTTTTCCAATCAACATAATTAGGTCCAGTAAGTTTATTTTCCTTTAGTATCATAGCAAGTGAGTTGAAAGTCATTTTTGAAAAATCTAAGAATCACATAGATTAAAACATTAGATTTCAAAAATTTATTGATTCCTTAAACAATAAAATTTTAAAATCAACCAACACCTCAAAACACTGAGAATATTGTATGCCACGATAGTGTGGACGTATACGAATTCTACATTTGTAAGAGGAGGTTTTACCCATTAATTTTATTATCCTGTCAATCTTACTTTTTGATAAATAAAATTAATAGTTGGTTCCTTTTCGGCCATACAAATAAAAGCAGTGACTCCGATGGGGAGTATACTCCTATTTGCATCTAAGTGTTCACCATTACCCGATACTAAGACAATTATCTCAGATTATGTGCCTTCCGATGGGGAAGTACACATGCTCCTAAATAATTTCCTATAACCATATTTGACCTAGTGATCCACAAAACAAACTCATCCGATGGGGAGGAAGGCACTCAAAGCCAACACGCAAGTTTGTTTTCATCACATGTCAAATTGTAATGGAGACCATGGGAATTTAAAAAAAAATATCCCTCTCCCACTTAGTAATTTAAAATGAGGAATTTTTCAAGCACACAACATGCATATCAAACAAGAAGCAATAAATATGAAAAAAAAAATATTTTCTAACTATTATGGCTTTTGTTTTCCAATATGCCTCCGATCGTGTCGCCATCTTGTCCGCTCCTCCATACACCATGTACAAGCCATCCAGAGATCCAAGCCGAGAATAATTATTTTAATTTACATCCATTGATCCTATACTCCACAAAGGAGTGTACATAAAGTCTAGATCGAAAGTAAACTAAAATAAAAGAGTGGCTAAACAATGTCGTACTTAATTACAAAAATTAAATACTAGCCTCGTCAACCCCGAGGATTCAAATAATATTACAATTACACACATCCAATCACATACACACACATATGGCCATAATAGTTGGATCTTATGCCTGCAACAAAAAAAGTTAGCCTACGTACATCCTACTATTATCCGGCACACATAATATATGATAAGTGCATAAAAGTAATCAAATCCTAAACACACAAAACCGAAAACCTGGCTCTGATACCACTTGTGGGGAATTGCTTCCCGCTTCGGTCACTCATGCATGGCGATCCTATCTACATCCCCAGATTAAAAAAATTAATCCTTGACAAAGATGGATTACCCAAGCAACCAATCCATCTTCGTGCTATTCGATTCGAGTGGTCTCATGAACAGACTTGTTGTTCAAGGAACCAAACTCTTTTCCTTGATTAGCCACGGAATAGATGATGTACAGATCGTCGGTTTTTGTATTTATCTTCAGGGTCCAAGTAATTTAACCACATGCATTAGACAAAAGAACTAAATCAAAACAAACAAGATTATACCTCTTGTATACCTCTTGATCTTCTATTGTATGACCTATCCTCCTCTTGGACGTTGTGTGGGCAACGATCCTCCAAGAGTTGAAACCTCCTAGATCGCGTATCTTCCTTTTCTTGTTCGCTCCGAACAAAGAAAGATAATCAAAGTCCCTTTCTTCTCCTTTCTTGCGCTAACCACCAACCACTAAGGTTGGTGTCCGCCGGCCCTAAGGAGAGGGATAGAGTGTGGGCGCCGACCAAGAGCTCCAAGGAAAGAAAACCTAACTCTTGCCACCGACCAAGGAGAAAAAGAAGGAGGTGCTGGCAATGGAGATGGAAGGGATAAGGGTGGCGTCGGCCAAGGAGAAGCAAGAGACAAACCCTAATCTCCAAGTTGTTGCTGCCGACCTTAGGAAGCAAAACCAAAAACTTCTTCCACCCAAACCCTAAACCAAGCTTGCCGCCCAAGCCTTTTGGAAGCAAACCCTAATCTCCTAGT
Source organism: Wurfbainia villosa (assembly GCA_025175895.1). Lineage (NCBI taxonomy): Eukaryota > Viridiplantae > Streptophyta > Magnoliopsida > Zingiberales > Zingiberaceae > Wurfbainia > Wurfbainia villosa. The sequence goes on from CM046005.1 coordinate 9,343,537, forward strand.
AATAATTCTCCACACCCAAGCCTCCTCCACTCCTTATATAGATTTCGCCCAAGCCTCCTTTTGATCGTGTCCATTGGATCTAGGTTTCATGAGGATTTTAATATGCTACAATAGGGACCATGAGGAGGAGTTGGATCTTGGTCACCCAATGGATTTGGCCCACATAAAATTCGATCCATTAATGATGATCCATTCCACTAGAGGATTATCATTGATCTACCTCACCAACCCCCATAAATAAATATGGGATCCATATATTAATTGTACAAATGTCTCCTCGTGTTTAAGATATCGAATATCTATCAATTAATTAATTTACTGACAATTAATTAATCAACATCTAACTCCATGAGTAGTACCACTCAACCTCATCATCATGCCGGACCAAATCCACCTGCAGGGTTTACATGATGATCCTTATGAGTTCCTCAAAAGGACATCACCATCCTAATACATAGGACACAGTTTATGTCACACCCACCCTTTCCAGGGGTTGGAGGGGCGGCGCGACGCGATCATACATACATGTATTTACAGCGGAAGACTACATACATGCATTTATAGCAGAAGACTTAACATTTTTTTTCTTCTTTTTAAAACATAAAGCATGAAACATGGAGCATGCATCATCATTTCATAAGTACTTAGTTCAAGTTCATGATAATCAACTTAAGGACATCAAGTAGCAACCATCAACATCAAGTAGAGTTCGACTCTTATCAACTAACATGCAAAACTTAAAGGAAAACATGCATAAGTTTGGGGAACATAAACAGATCTCCTCCACCATGCCACTACCACACACACTTTGCCCGTCCTGCTGCTCCCTTTAGCTTAGCCATTCTTTACCCTTATCTGCAGTACAAGGGGACATAAAACTATAAGCACATAGGCTTAGTAAGATCCTTTCCTACTCACAAAAACCATACATCAAGAACTAGACATAGAGTAGTGACACGATTATTTAAGAACATATAAGAATAACATTCATATAAACATTCAAGAACATATAAACATAGCATTCATATAAGACAAATGACATGAGCATTCAGAAACATATAAGCATAACAATCATCTAAACATCATAATCACCTAGATATAAAATAAGGGTATATGCAAGATGCTCTTTGAAAACATATATCTTATAGGTACTTAAACATAATCTCAACATATTGGGCCCGACATTGTACCACATACATCATCATCATAGCGTGCATCCCTAAATAGACCCGAGGTAGCTAATCCCGAACCTACTAGGGTACTAGGTCCGTACTATGTCCGTCAACCTAGGGGCAACATAACATAGAAGCCCATCCTAGGCCCGTACTTATGACCGTCGGCCTAGGGCAACTAGGATCCCATCCCGTACTAGGTCCGTACTACGACCGTCAACCCAGGGGCACGTAGGAGCCCATCCCTTGGACCTTATTAGGGTCCGGTACAAGCCATGCAAAAAGTAAAATAGCATATCATGTTCCTTATCATAACATATCATATTTCTTTTCATCACATATCATGTTCCTTATCATAACATATCATATTTCTTTTCATAAACATAACAAGTTCCTTATCATGGCATATAAAATTTCTTTTCCTATACATATCATGTTCCTTATCATGGCATATCATGTTCCTTCTTTTTAGCACATCATGTTCCTTCTTCATAGCATATCATGTTCCTTTTCATAACATAAAGAGTGCTCTTAGTCCCCATTCATAGGGAAGCATCTCTTAGGCATTCATCATACATACTTCTTCATCATGATGCAATGAGCATAACATAATCATACATTCATACAATTAACATGGACATAAAGTAGTGACATAAACCAATCATGCCATCATAAGGTCTAGCTAACATCATATTTGCATTTTATCTACATGTAGCATGGCATGGAGGATTAGTAGAGGGCATGTACATGGGATGGCCGAAATCCTAAGGGAGGGTTCTTAGGAGTTTACATGCTAAAACAACTTGTACAAGGTCTACTTAACATCATACCAACATCATACACATATAGAGTATGGCATAAACATCATGAACAAGTATAACATGGTGTGGTCTAAACTCCATGGGGTTCTAACAAAATTTTAAACCCTAAACAACTTGTACAAGATCTAACTAACCACATGTTAATCTCCATTACATATAGATCATGGCATGGAAGGCCCTTAGGGGTCTAAATAGGTCTTGGCCGAGAGTTTCAAGAGGCTTAAAGATCCAACACTTAAATCTAGCTTAGCTATCAACATATTATCTTCATCTACAATCAAAACATAACATGACTACATATAGATCATAGCATAGAATACCATTAGGAGCCTAAAAGGGGTCTTGGTCGAGAGTTTCAAGAAACTTTAAGATCAAACACTTAAATCTAGCTTAGCTATCAACATATTATCTTCATCTACAATCAAAACATAACATGACTACATATAGATCATAGCATAGAAGACCATTAGGAGCCTAAAAGGGGGCTTGGCCGAGAGTTTCAAGAAACTTTAAGATCAAACACTTAAACCAAGCCTATCTAGAAACATATTATTATCATATTCATACAAAACATAGCATGGACAATCATGGAAAGCATGAAGGATGTCTTGGCCGAAAGTTTCATAAAGGATTTTCTTAACAACCATCAACCGAAGCAACTTGTACTGCAAGTGAGGGGATACTTACATCCTTCGCTTTGTTTAGTAGTAGGATATACCCTAGGTTGTGCCAAGACTAGAGCTTTCTCCTAGCTTAGTTGCTTTTCGGAAATGGGAGAAGTGGGAGCTAGGGTTTCGGTGAGGAAGAAGAAGAGGAGGGGAGAATGATAAATTTTATTTCTCTTGTCTCTTCATTCTCCTATTTATTCACTTGAAGGTGTCCCTTAGCCTCCCTTACCCCTTATCTATCATTTCCCATACCCTTCTAATAGTACAACCCTGCTGGGCTTCTGGTTATTGGATGCATCTTAAGGTTTAGTTATTTACTTGGAGGTTTAGGGTTCAAACTCTGGGCCATGCATCCTTTTTGGCTCTATTTCATTTATTTTTTTTGAAGGAGACCACATAAAGCCCATTATAATCATGCAAAAATTCTTGTAAAATTGCTAGGAATTTTATGGGCATTACAATCCTTCATATCTTTTAAAAGTTTCGTCTTCGAAACTTAGAATAACTCTGGGTACTTCTGTTTCATGTCCTCCTCGCGTTCCCAGGTGAATTCTTCGTACCGTTGATTTTGCCACAGGACCTTCACTAAGGGCACCTCTTTATTCCTTAGTCTTTTGACTTCTCGGTCTAGTATCTAGATAGGCCAACTTTCATAACTCAGGTCCTCTTGAACTTGCACTGTTTATGGCTCGATCACTCGGTCTGTACTAGAAATGCACTTCTTGAGCATCGAAACGTGGAACACGTTGTGAATAGCTGACATCTCTTGAGGCAGCTCTAGCTTGTAAGCTACCTTGCCAACTCTCTTCAGTATGGGATACGGTCCCACATAGCACGGACTCAACTTACCCTTCCTTCTGAATCTCATCACTCCCTTCATAGGGGCTACCTTAAGGAATACCAGATCCCCGACTTCGAATTCCAACGGTCTACGCCGCATATCTGCATAACTCTTTTGTCGGCTCTGAGCAGTTTCAATTCTTTGGCGGATGTTCTGTATAGCTCGGGTGGTGTCGTCAATGAAATCTGTTTGAAGTCCCATCCCCTTCTTTTCACCACCCTCGTACCAGCATATAGGATATCTACATTTCCTCCCGTATAGAGCCTCGTAGGGCGTCATTCCAATAATAGCTTGGTAGCTATTATTGTAGGTGAATTCTGCCAAGCATAAGTATCGGCACCAGCTCCCTTTGAAATCCAAGGCGCAAGCTCGTAACATATCCTCCAGTACTTGATTCACCCTTTTCGGCCCCGACCACGACCGAGGATGAAAGGCAATACTGAATAATAGCTTCGTGCCAAGGGCCTTCTGAACACATTCCCAGAAATGGGAAATAAAGCGACCATCTCTGTCAGAAATGATGGTCTTAGGAATCCCATGTAATCTGATAATTTCCTTAGCATATAATTGAGCCAGTTGCTCAGTCGAATAGGTCGTCTTGATTGCTAAGAAGTGGGCAGACTTCGTCAATCTATCCACGATTACCCATATAGCGTCATATCCGTTCGTCGTCTTGGGCAATTCTGAGATGAAATCCATAGAAATATCTTCCTATTTCCATTCTAGAATTTGGATCGGCTGCAGTGTTCCTCCAGGTCTCTGGTGTTCTTCTTTAACCCTCTGGCAGGTCAGGCAGGTACTGACATACTGAGCCACATCTCTTTTCATACCGAACCACCAGAATTTCCTTTTCAGATCTTGGTACATCTTGGTGGTTCCAGGATGCATCGCATAAGGGGTTCCGTGAGCTTCCTCAAATATCTTCTTCCGTAATTATGGATCATCGGGAATACACAAGTGATCCCTGAGGTAGAGTACTCCACTGTCAGAGATACGAAATCCATCATCCTTTCCTTCTAGGACCTCTTGCTTGATCCTTTGAATGCTCGGGTCACGGGCTTGCTTTTCTAATATATCGTCGAACAGTGTCGGTGCTATCGTCATGGTAGAAAGCCGTCCGGAAATGATTTCAACCCCATAACGCATAATTTCCTTTTCTAAGGGCCGAGATAATACCGATAGAGACATCAAGGTGGCACAGGACTTCCTGCTGAGTGCATTGGCCACCTTGTTCGCTTTTCCTGGATTGTAGAAGATCTCACAGTCATAATCCTTGACGAGCTCGAGCCATCTGCATTGTCTCATGTTTAGGTCCTTCTGTGTGAAGAAATATTTCAGACTCTGGTGGTCTGTATAATGTTGGGTTTCCGTCACCGCGGCGTGTGTGTGTTCGATCATGTTTCGTAAACATGAGCATAGCGGAAGCAATTAAAATTAATAAATCTATATTTATTACAACACACACAACACACGCATGCATATTACAACAAGTGTAGACATAACCGTAAATTAAAATTAGCAATAAAAGGAAATTAAACTACGTTATACCTTTCGTATGACGTGTAGCGGGAACGGCATCAACCGGAACGATCCTCGTAAGAATCGTCTCTATCCGTATCCACGCCGAGCTCCTCTGGATGACTTCGCCAAGCCACGAGCTTCGTCTTCGTACGGGTTACTAGCCTCGTGTTGAAGACGACGTGATCGAGAGATGATCACTATCCGAATCCAAATTCGGACCTAAAAACAAGTCCTCAAGACTCGCTTCTCCGGAGAGGTATTCGTCAACCGATTGACGAATCCTTCGTCCTCCACCTCAGAGGATTACCGAGATCAAATCCCGGTATGTTAGCCGCTGTCGGATCACTAACCGCCCAAACGACGCCCGACGAGAGAAGAAGCTGTCCAGAAAACTGGACAGCTTGGTGGAGGAGTAGGCGCCGGCCAAAACAAGGAGAGAAAAGGCTCACCTTGATGCCGAACCTATAGGAGATCACCGGAGGGTCGCCGGAGGTTCACCGGCTGGAGCTTTGACGCCGGCAAGGGTCTTGGACGGCGCACAAAGTCGGGCGGCGGCAGCTTGTAGTTGGGCGCCAAAATTCCTCCAAGGGTGGGCGGCAACTTCAAGCTAGGGTTTTGGATTATTAGGGTTTAACAATCCCTTAAGCCCTCTTTTATAGAGAACTAATTCTCTTAATGGTTAATGGATCATATCCATAAAGCCCGTTAACCCGCTCCATTAGGATAAGTTAAAATAAACCAAACCATGATGGTTTATTTTAAGTTAAAACGAACCGAACCAACCTTTGGTTCATTCGTTTAATATAAACCAAACCCTTTGGTTTATTCTCATCCATTGGATTAGAGCCAAACCATTTTGGTCCATCCATTATGTCTTCATAAGACACTGCCCATCCACGCTTCCATTGCGACTGAAACAATTTCATGCTCGCTTTATGTTTGGTCCAACCAAACATAGTTTCTCTCGGTCTGAGAATCCCATTCTCAAGCTCGTTTTAAATCCTTTGGATTACACTCGTTGTGCGTGTGACCAAATAGGTTCTCGGTTTATGTTGTCCGTCTATAATTAACCATTAATTATAGAACGATCATGAGTGGTACCTAGTAGTACATCATGATCCCCAATTAACCGAAAAGATCAACGGTTGATCCAGAACTATTTCTGAAACCCTTCAGTAGCTCGAATGAATCGTGCCCCATTCCCTTCACTCATCCTATACCCACTTGGTTCAGGACATGGTCTATTGTGTCAGTCCCCACTAGGCTGACTACGTCACACCTAGCCCAAGTATCATTTCCTCGTCCTACGGATTCTAGTTACTCCACATGTATCGAAGAGTACTTTACTCTAAACATGTAATGCTTTGGCCAAAGACTTTAGTAAATAATCCCGACGAGGCCAAGTGGGTATACATCTCTCGCAAGGAGCAGTGAATCCTTTATAGGCTATTCAAACACCTTGATCACTTGACTTATACCCAATCATCCGGGTCCACATCTCCTTAGAGATGTTTGCTTAAGATGTCAAAGCATAAGTCTCCATGATCAAGATGACTTGAATACCGCAAGTCAAAGGAACATCGCACTTAAGCCACAGTAAGAACTTCATTGACATATCTATATATGCAGAGAACCATATGAAGTCTTACGGTTGGTCACTCCAATGAACTAGTTACCATAACTAGCATCCACGATTAACTCCGGACATCACTATGTCTCCAGCCAGTGAGAATCAGCTGCTTGGATACACCAAGGAGTATACCTCGTGCTAGTCTCGACAAAATTGATGGTGTCCAAATCCATCAATTCATCGACTAGGGATAATTCCGATACATCACAATTACACATGTAGAGATACTCACTAGTTGTGATCCAATCACAAATTCTCTCATGCTGTGAATCGTATCGTGGACATTCAGTAAATGAGTTTAAGATCCAATCAAATACATAAAACATGTATACTCAAATAGTGAATTTTCATTTATCATATAAATGGTTCATACATAAGGCGATTGCCTTAGGACATCTCTCATATATTACTAACATATAAATCCTACACTGAGCTCCATATAGATAATGCCTCCATGTTTTGAGAGCAAAGACCACGGCCGCTAGCTCTAGATCGTGAGTGGGATAATTCCTTTCATGTTCCTTGAGTTGCCTAGAGGCGTAGGCAATGACCTTACCATTCTGCATGAGTACAGCTCCGAGTCCCAACTTGGAAGCATCGCTGTACATGTCGACGCCTTCGTTACTGTCCGAAAGAGCAAGGATTGGAGTGCTAGTTAGTCTCTTTTTCAATTCTGTGAAACTCTTCTCGCAGGCATCCGTCCATTCATACTTTTTGTTCTTTCTGGTGAGAACTGTCATAGGGGCTGCAATTCTAGAGAAGTTCTCTACAAACTTCCTATAGTAGCTTTCTAGCCCAAGAAAGCTTCTGATCTCGCTAGCATTCTTTGGCATGTTCCAGTTACTCATAGCTTCAATCTTTATTGAGTCTACCATCACTCCGTGCTTGGATATAACGTGACCCAAAAATGATACTTGATCGAGCCAAAACTCGCATTTGGAGAACTTTGCATATAGCTGCTTTTCCCGAAGAATCTGTAATACCATATTCAGGTGTTCTACGTGCTCTTCTTGGGTTCTCAAATATATCAGTATATCGTCGATGAAAACGATCACAAATTTGTCGAGGAATGCTGAAAATACCTGATTCATCAGATCCATGAACATAGCAGGTGCATTCGTCACTCCAAAGGGCATAACTACGAACTCATAATGTCCGTATCTCGTTCAGAAAGTCATCTTTAGTATATCATCTGGTTTTACTTTCACTTGATGATAGCCAGACCTCAGGTCAATCTTAGAGAAGACGGTGGCACCCTTTAGCTGGTCGAACAGGTCATCAATCTGCGGTAAAGGGTACCTGTTCTTGATTGTCACATTATTTAGCGCTCGGTAGTCTATGCACATTCGCATAGACTCATCTTTCTTCTTCACCAACAGTACTGGATCTCCCCATTGAGAGTGACTTGGGCGTATGAGTCCCTTGTCGAGTAACTCCTATAGCTATCCCTGAAGTTCCTTCAATTCAGCCGGCACCATACGGTAAGGTGCTTTAGAGATCGAGTTAGTACGAGGAATCAATTCGATCTCAAATTCAATTTCTCTATCTGGGGCTAACCCTGGTAGTTCATCTGGGAATACCTCTGGGTAGTTGCATACAACTCTGACATCTTCTAGCTTCTGGTCCTCGGCTTGACTTGTATCCACCACATGTTCTAGAAACTCAGTGCATCCACTGTCTAACATCTTGCGCGCCTATAGAACTGATAGAATTTTATCGATTCTTTTCCTTGGCTCTCTAATAAATTCAAACATAGGTTTTGCCTCCGGCTGGAAGACCACTTTTCTTTTGCGGTACTCGATCGAAGCACCGTACTTGCTTAAGAAATCCATGCCCAATATGACATCATAATCCTGCATGTCGAGCACTATCATATCACAATAGAGTTCTCTATCTGCGATTCTGATGGGTGTGGCTCGCAGCATATGAGTAGAGGGCATTACTTCTCCCGAGGGCAGGGTGGTTAAGAACTTGCAATCCAAAGCTTGTGGTGGCATGTCCATCTTTTTCGTGAAAGGTGTAGAAACAAATGAATGTGTTGCCCCAGTATCAAATAATGCAGTAGCACGCTAACAAAAAATAAATATCTGACATGTGACAACCGTAGAAGCGTTCGCCACATCTTCTTGGGTGAGAGAGAATACCCTGGCATTCGTCGTCACTGGTGGAGCTTCCAATCTTCCTTGACTTATCGGGGTACCTTTGATTGCACCTACATCCGTGTAGCCAGGAGGAGCACCCTGCATCGGGTATATCACGAGGAGGTGCTCAACTCGAATAGGGCAGTCCTTGACTCTATGCCCCTCCCGTCCATAGTTATAGCATCTATTCGTGCCCCTGTAACACACTCTGGGATGTATCTTCCTGCATGTAGTACACAGAGGGATCTTGGGCTGCTTGTTCGCTGGATTACCTTTAGAGTCATCCCATTGCTTTCTCTTGCCAGTGTGGTTCCCTTTCCAAGTACTTTGGGTTCTCTGACCTCCTGACTGGGCTTGACTCCTACCTTCATTCAGTGCCTTCTTTTGCTGGTTAATGTTGTTCAGGTAGTGCTCGGTGATCAGGGCACTACTGAATAGCTCCTCTACAGTCTACGGTCTATTAACTCCGCCGGCCACGTTCAGAGCTATCTCGGGTCGGAGCATCTTCAGCATGAGTCTGACCCTTTCTCTTTCTGTACTGACCAACTCTGGGCATAGGCGTGCGAGTCGGTTGAATCTCTTCACAGCTTCACTAACTGATAGGTCACCTTGCCGGAACCCAGTGAACTCGTCGTAATGCTTGTTTGTCACCCGCATATGGAAGAATTCTTCGAAAAATTCATATTCGAAGTCTATCCATCTCATCTGATTCACTTGCCTCTTTGCTTTAACCCTTTCCCACCACATTCGGGCATCTCCCAAAAGGCAAAATGATGCGCACTTAATCTTTTCATATTCAGGCCAGTCCAGTAGCTCTACAATGCTTTCCACAGTCTTGAACCAAGCCTGGGTGTCCCACGGTTCACCAGTACCAGAGAAGTTCTCCAGCTTCAACCTCTGCCACTGGATTAGGTAAGCTTCTTGTCGAACTATCGGGCCAGGGCCTGCTGATGGGGCGGTAGGGTTTCCTCGCTAGTTCATTAAAGCATTTATTACTTGTTGTTGCTCTGTGACTTGACGCTGGAGTTCAGTAACCACATGCGTAAGGTCAGGTGAGGGTGCTATCTCATCGACTCTATTACTGCGTCTCCCAGCCATGTTTATCTTCATATATTATAATAAGGCTAGTATAAGATTATCATCCATTTATTTATGTATATTTAAACTAAAGGCTAGCATAAAGTTATCATACATATATTCATGCATATTTAAACTAAAAGCATGTCTTATCATACATGAAAAAAATAAAGTTGGCATAAAATTTCTTACTTGGAGCGGCAGGATTTGGAGCTTGATGTGTGTGTAGTGGAAAGGCAAATCTGCTCTGATATCAACCTATCACACCCGCCCTTTCTAGGGGTTGGAGGGGCGGCGCGACGCGATCATACATACATGCATTTACAGCGGAAGACTTAACATTGTTTTTTCTTCTTTTTAAAACATAAAGCATGAAACATGAAGCATGCATCATCATTTCATAAGTACTTAGTTCAAGTTCATGATAATCAACTTAAGGACATCAAGTAGCAACCATCAACATCAAGTAGAGTTCGACTCTTATCGACTAACATGCAAAATTTAAAGGAAAACATGCATAAGTTTGGGGAACATAAATAGATCTCCTCCACCATGCCACTACCACACACACTTTGTGCCTCCTGCTGCTCCCTTTAGCTTAGCCATTCTTTAACCTTATCTGCAGTACAAGGGGACATAAAACTATAAGCACATAGGCTTAGTAAGATCCTTTCCTACTCACAAAAACCATACATCAAGAACTAGACATAGAGTAGTGACACGATCATTTAAGAACATATAAGCATAACATTCACATAAACATTCAAGAATATATAAACATAGCATTCATATAAGAGAAATGATATGAGCATTCAGAAACATATAAGCATAACAATCATCTAAACATCATAATCACCTAGACATGAAATAAGGGTATATGCAAGATTCTCTTTGAAAACATATATCTTATAGGTACTTAAACATAATCTCAATATATTGGGCCCGACATTGTACCACATACATCATCATCATAGCGTGCATCCCTAAATAGACCCGAGGTAGCTAATCCTGAACCTACTAGGGTACTAGGTCCGTACTATGTCCGTCGACTTAGGGGCAACATAACATAGAAGCCCATCCTAGGCCCGTACTTATGACCGTCGGCCTAGGGCAACTAGGAGCCCATCCCGTACTGGGTCCGTACTATGACCGTCGACCCAGGGGCACGTAGGAGCCCATCCCTTGGACCTTATTAGGGTCCGGTACAAGCCATGCAAAAAGTAAAATAGCATATCATGTTCCTTATCATAACATATCATATTTCTTTTCATCACATATCATGTTCCTTATCATAACATATCATATTTCTTTTCATAAACATAACATGTTCCTTATCATGGCATATAACATTTCTTTTCCTATACATATCATGTTCCTTATTATGGCATATCATGTTCCTTCTTCATAGCATATCATGTTCCTTTTTCATAGCATATCATGTTCCTTTTCATAACATAAAGAGTGCTCTTAGTCCCCATTCATAGGGAAGCATCTCTTAGGCATTCATCATCCATACTTTTTCATCATGATGCAATGAGCATAACATAATCATACATTCATACAATTAACATGGACATAAAGTAGTGACATAAACCAATCATGCTATCATAAGGTCTAGCTAACATCATATTTGCATTTTATCTACATGTAGCATGGCATGGAGGATTAGTAGAGGGCATGTACATGGGCTGGCCGAAACCCTAAGGGAGGGTTCTTAGGAGTTTACATGCTAAAACAACTTGTGCAAGGTCTACTTAACATCATACCAACATCATACACATATAGAGTATGACATAAACATCATGAACAAGCATAACATGGTGTGGTCTAAACTCCATGGGGTTCTAACAAAATTTTAAACCCTAAACAACTTGTACAAGATCTAACTAACCACATGTTAATCTCCATTACATATAGATCATGGCATGGAAGGCCCTTAGGGGCCTAAATAGGTCTTGGCCGAGAGTTTCAAGAGGCTTAAAGATCCAACACTTAAATCTAGCTTAGCTATCAACATATTATCTTCATCTACAATCAAAACATAACATGACTACATATAGATCATAGCATAGAAGACAATTAGGAGCCTAAAAGGGATCTTGGTCGAGAGTTTCAAGAAACTTTAAGATCAAACACTTAAATCTAGCTTAGCTATCAACATATTATCTTCATCTACAATCAAAACATAACATGACTACATATAGATCATAGTATAGAAGACCATTAGGAGCCTAAAAGGGGTCTTGGCCGAGAGTTTCAAGAAACTTTAAGATCAAACACTTAAACCAAGCCTATCTAGAAACATATTATCATCATATTCATACAAAACATAGCATGGACAATCATGGGAAGCATGAAGGAGGTCTTGGCCAAAAGTTTCATAAAGGATTTTCTTAACAACCATCAACCGAAGCAACTTGTACTGCAGGTGAGGGGATACTTACATCCTTCGCTTTGTTTAGTAGTAGGATATACCCTAGGTTGTTCCAAGACTAGAGCTTTCTCCTAGCTTAGTTGGTTTTCGGAAATGGGAGAAGGGGGAGCTAGGGTTTCGGTGAGGAAGAAGAAGAGGAAAGGAGATTGACAAATTTTGTTTCTCTTGTCTCCTCCTCCTATTTATTCACTTGAAGGTGTCCCTTAGACTCCCTTACCCCTTATCTATCATTTCCCATACCCTTCTAATAGCACAACCCTGCTGGGCTTCTAGTTATTGGATGCATCTTAAGGTTTAGTTATCTACTTGGAGGTTTAGGGTTCAAACCCTGGGCCATGCATCCTTTTTGGCTCTATTTCTTTTTTTTTTTGAATGAGCCCACATAAATCCCATTATAATCATGCAAAAATTCTTGTAAACTTGCTAGGAATTTTACGGGCGTTACAGTTTCCTCCTATAATCAACGACACAGCATGTAAATAATATCATTTCCCAACTTACCGAGCCTATCGATTTAATCTATAAATCTCGCCCATTGGTAAATCAAAGAAATAAATACTAAGTACATGTGCCCGTTATTATATCGGGATTAAGAGCATGTACACCATAATATCCGAGGTCTGATTCAATTATGTAGTCAGTAATAAATTGAATCACCTCTAAGTCGGTCCTGCTCAATACACACAAAGTGTACTAGTGTAATTCTATGGTCAATACAAACCAATACCAAATTACACTACAACCATACCAATGGTTTGTCCAAAACCATCTCGGTTGTGAGCCTCTACTTATACTCTATAAGGAACTGATAACATGATCTTCCGTGTGACACCACACACCATGTTATCTACAATGTAATGTATCAGACAATATGCTTAACCATAAATATGCAAACAATGATCATGTGATTCTTATTTCAAAAATAAAGATGTCCATTCAAAAGCTTGGTTTTCAGTATACATCCCAACACGCCAGTCGACTCACGGCAGTCGATTCGACTGTTTAGTGTTGACTCGACTACCAAGTGTCAAAACACTTGACCAGTCGACTGGTGCATAACCCCAGTCGACTGCTACACCTCAACCATGAGGTTTACCCCAAGTATGATGCCCTCATACTTGCTAGACCACCCTTAGCTTAGACCTAAGTCTTCTAGCCACCTTCATCAGCCTCACGCCTATCGAATCCCTCCAAGTCATCCATGACTTGTTCATCCATACGCTAACCTTCAGGTGCTTCCAATAGCTTTTGTCATGCTAAGCTGGTCTACACTGCCAAGGCACATTTGAGCTTGTGCTGCCAAGACACACGCTTTGACTTTATGCCACCAACAATTGGACTTATGCTGCAAAGACTCCACCCTTTGACTTTACACCTCCCATATCAACCCTTGGACTTCCCAATTGCCAAGTACCCATGACTTGGACTTTCACCGCCAAGACTACACACTTGGACTTATGTGGCCAAGACTACACCCTTGGACTTTCCAATTTCCAAGTACCCATGACTTGGACTTTCACCACCAGGACTACACACTTGGACTTATGTGGCCAAGACTACACCCTTGGACTTTCCATGCCAACTCCATATTGGACTTTCCAAATGCCAAGACCCATGCTTAGACTTTCCATTGCCAAGTACCCAAGACTTGGACTTCTCCATCATAAAATCAAACTCATGTCAACCATATAGTCAATCCATTGTCAAACAATGGTCAACTCATCGTCAAACATCAAAATACTACTCGAGTCAAACTCGAGTCTAGTCAATCGTGACCTGGGTCAATTGCAACAATACTCTGAGCTTCAGAAGCAACATGAGAACATGAATGCTTTTGATATGGTTGCACATCATAAACAGCTATATCAAGGGCAGGCAAGGCACGAGAGATTTGAGGTATCAAAAGTATTATTTTAATGCAAAATGCAAGAAGAAAACTCCTGTATGTACTCAAAATGATTGGATATGTTAAGAACCTTGAAAGATTGAGATTTCCATTAATTCATGAATTGACCACTGACCTTGTTCTACAATCATTGCCTGAAGACTATAGTCAATTTGTCATGAACTATAACATGAATGAAATTGACAAACCTTTATTGGAGTTGTTAAGCATGTTGAGAACTGCTGAAAGTAATCTTAAGAAGATCTAACCTAGTACTGTACTCATGGTTAAAAAGGGAAAAGGAAAAAAGAAGCCCAAAGGAAAGGGTAATACCCAAGATAAAGGTAAGGCCAAAGCATTAAAAGCTAAAGGTGGGATGCATAAGGAAGGAACCTGCTTCCATTGTAATGAGATCGAACATTGGAAGAGAAACTGCAAAAAAGTACCTAGAGGAAGTTTAGAAAAAGAGAAGTGTCACTTTTGCCTCTGGTATATATGTTATATAAGTTAATTTATCTATTTCTTTTTCATGGGTATTAGATACCGATTATGCTTCTCACATTTGTACTAATGTGAAGGGCTTGAGAAATAGTAGATCATTGACAAAAAGAGAAGTGGACCTACACGTAGGCAATGGTGCAAGAGTTGCTGCTATAGCTATAGGAACATATTCCATATCTTTGCCCAGTGGTTTTATTTTGGAACTATAAGAGTGCTATTATGTACCTACTATAATTAAGAACATTATCTCTATCTCTTGTTTGGATAAGAGTGGTTTCTCATTTATAATAAAGGACAAATATTGTTCTATTTATTTAAATGAAATGTTCTATTGTAGAGCACATCTTTTGAATGGACTCTATATTCTAGATTTTGAAAACCCAATCTATAACATACATACCAAATGGTTCAAATCTAATGATATGAATGAAACATATCTGTAGCATTATCGCTTGGGTCACATAAATGAGAGTCACATATCACAACTCCATAAGGATGGACTTTTGGACTCTTTAGATTTTGAATCATATGAGGTATAAGAGTCTTATCTACTAGGCAAGATGAAAAAGATGTTGAGGATTTGGTGACCGCTAGAGGGAGGGGTGAATAGCTTGTTTCGATGCATCGATGGAATTCATTGTGTGCTTGCTACAAAATGTGTTATACGCAGCAGAAATAGAAATAATGAAACAAATACAACACAAATACAAGCACTACACCAGATATAACGTGGTTCGGAACCGAATGGTTCCTACTCCATGGATCGGGCTCTAAAAGCCCTGGCAATGCAAATACGCACTACTAATCCAATAAACTCCTTCTTGGAACAATCCAAATGTGAAGAAACCTTGTACAATAACTCTTACAACAGTAAGAAACAAATACAAGCAAGATACAATAATAAAATGCAATACAAGTAAAGAAAACAACTTTACAAGAGCTTTTGGATTGCTTGCTTTGTGGTTGCTTGAGTTGCACTTGGAGACCCTGAATTACACCAGCAATTCGCCCCAAACTCCTCAAGAAATGCTTGCCAAAATCCCTCTTCTGAGCTGCTTTTATAACCTGCAATCGGGCTAGATTTCGCCTATCAGTCGACTAATCGGGACCATCAGTCGACTGATGAGACTGTTGCTGTGAGACAACGATGCAATCCACACTGGAAAAATCCAACGGATAGGACATCAGTCGACTGATCATACTCATCAGTCGACTGATAGAGCCTTCACTTGACTGTTAACCACAGTGGTCGAGTCCGACTCCATTCTATACCTAAATTCTCGAGCACCAGTCGACTGATCACAAGATCAGTCGATTGATTGAGCCAGCAGTCGACTGCCCACCTCTAGTAGTCGACTGCTAGGGCACTCCCCGCAGTCAAACCCTAGTTGACTCACTCCATTCGACTGCCCATAGGTCCCAGTCGACTGATACACCTCAAACATGAGGTTTTACCCCAAGTATGATGCCCCTATACTTGCTAGACCACCCTTAGTCTAGACCTAAGCCTTCTAGCCACCTCCGTCAGCCTTGCACCTATCGGATCCCTCCAAGTCATCCATGACTTGTTCATCCATATGCTAGCCTTCAGGTGCTTCCATCGGCTATGTCATGCTAACGGTGTCTATACCGCCAAGGCACATATTGATAAAGTAAGCATCACTCCTTAGTTTTGATGTATGAACTACAGTTAATAGTTAGGACTCACGTGTGATCTAATATAAGTGTTAAGTGTGCAGGCTTAACAGGAAGTCCTAGTAAGTTATGTTGACCGAATACTAGGCATGAATCTTGACAGATCAGGAGGACCGAACACCAGGAATGAAGTCCAGATGGGTCGCGTGGACCGGACATTTGGCATGAAGACCGGTTGGGTCAGGAGACCGGATAATCAGCAAAAAGTCCAGCTGGGTCAGGCAGACCGAACAGCTGGTGGAAGCCCTAGTGGGTCAGATCGGATGTCAAGAATGGTAAGTCTGGCAGGTAGTCTGTAGGTAAGCCTCAAGTGAAGAGGTAAGGCCGAGTCCTCTGTAGAGGGACAAAGCTAGGCGTCGATCCGACAAAAAGTCCACGTGGGACTTAGTAATCGAGATCGAGCAGTATTACTACTGCTATCACATTTCATATTATTTGTTTTGTGCTAATCCTATTTTGCAGGGATCAGTCGATTGAATGGATTCAAGTCGACTGAAGTCCAATGGACTGGAGATGTATCAATCGACTGGATACCTATTTGCAGGATCAGTTGGTGATCAATCAAAGATTGTGCGATGCAGATGGAAAGGGCTTGAGTTGACTGAAGGAAAAGAGAAATTTCCCGATGCGGAGCCGAGTGACGTGGAGTCGACTGAAGGGGATTCAGTCGACTAGAAGACCACGAATTCCATATCGACGGGCTGATGTGGAGTCGACTGGAAGGCATTCCAGTCGACTGGAAAGAGTTTATAAAAGTCGCACTCGATCAAAACTCGAAATCATCATTCATATACGTCAAAGTGCTGCCAAAATTTACTCATGATCACAAGAGATTCAACCATTCAGAAGGACTCTTTTTTGACACCTCAAGCTGCATCCACTACTACATTTTGTGTCGGTATAAAGTAGTCTTTACCTTTTTTATTTTTGCTTTTAAATTCAATATTAAAGAGAGATTAGATTGTTACTCTTCTCTTACATTTGTAAAAGCGAACTCCCTCCGAAGTCGAGAGTTCTCGAATCGGAGGGTATTATAGATATTGCCCATCGAGGTAGTTCGTGGTAGAGCTACAGGCCTTGGAGTAGCAACCCAATCCGGGTTATGAACCAAGTAAATTACTGTGTCTTTTATTGCATTTCATTTCCGCTGCGTACTCATTTTAAAAGCAACCAAAAAAAAATTTATTAAACACCATGATTCACCCCCCTCTCTCAATTTACTCGATCCTACAATTGGTATTAGAGTAGGGGCGCTCCGAATTGGTGAAACCACCATCGTGAGCTTTAAGTTGCATTAGAATAATTTTTATTGCTTTAAAATAATTTTTATTGCATTAGAATAATTTTTATTGCATTAGAATAATTTTTATTGCATTAGAATAATTTTTATTGCTTTAGAATAATTTTTATTTCTTTAGAATAATTTATATTGCTTTAGAATAATTTTTATTGCTTTAGAATAATTTTTATTGCATTAGAATAATTTTAAAATTCTTTAAAATAATTTTCTATATATTAAATTTATTTTCTACATTTTAAAATTCTTTAAAATAATTTTCTTCATAGTAAATTCATTTTCTGCATTTTAAAATTCTTTAAAATAATTTTCTGCATATTAAATTCATTTTCTACACTTTTAAATTCTTTAACATAATTTTCTACATATTAAATTCATTTTCTGTATTTTAAAATTCTTTAAAATAATTTTTGCATATTAAATTCATTTTCTGCATTTTAAAAGTCTTTAAAATAATTCCTTGCATATTAAATTCATTTTTTTCATTTTAAAATTCTTTAAAATAATTTTATGCATATTAAATTGATTTTCTACATTTTAAAATTCTTTAAAATAATTTTCTTCATATTAAATTCATTTTCTACATTTTAAAATTCTTTAAAATAATTTTCTGCATTTTAAAATTCGTTAAAACAATTTTCTATATTTTAAATTCATTTTCAGCATATTTAAATTTGGTAAAATAGTTTTCTACATATTAGAATTTTTTTTTAAAATCAATTTTTGTCCTTAGAAAATATTTCATTGATAATGTCACACTTAGGAATACAGTACCGTTCGCCCTCCTCTCTTTAATGGAGACGACTTTTTCTACTAGAAAAGGCGAATGGAGTGCTATCTGAAGATCTACCTAGAGGGCTGATTTTCAATTAGGAAAGGATTTATAGCTCTGGTAGATGACTCAGGGGAGTTGTTAGAACCGGAGAAATGGACCTCGGATATTAGGAAGAGAGCTCAAGTCGATTACAAGGCACTTAACACCTTACAATGCGGACTTTAGAGCTGTCAAGTTGGGTTAGACCCGTCGAGTTGACCCACCCCGCCAAATAATTTAGGCGTGTTGGGTTCAAATTTTATCAATCCGCCATTTTGGCGGGCCTACATGAATCGACCCGCGTGGGTTGCGGGTCTAGACAGGTCGGCCCGCTGTGGACACGGGTTGGCCTGCGGGTTGAGAAATGCCAAAAGATGGAACATGTGAAAATAAAATTGTATAAGTTTTTTTTACCAATATTCTAATATTAATTAATATGAGAAGTTTTTCATCATCACAATCTTCTTCTATCACATATACACCTCAACAAAGTGTAAAAGAAATTAAAAGGAAAGAACAAAATAATATTTGATGTACTCTAATATTTTTTTTCTTGTATACTTTAATTGTTTTATATTATCTTATCATTACTATTCCAATCGATATAGGAAATGATGACATATCAAAGTCAAATAAATATAAGAGCTAAAAAATCTCAAGTGGATCTCTATTTAGACGAGTAAAAATTTAAATTTATATATTATCAAGATTTTGATATTTTGGATCATTGGAAGAATAAAAAACATCTGTACTTAACTTTGTCGGTCGATAATTAAATCTCAATTATAAGATTTTAATTACTTCAAATGTTTATTTTTTTAATCATGGTACTCCATTTGTCTTACCGATCATCGCCACAAACTCACAACACGTTAGTAATTTTAGATATAGTTTTTTAATTTTTTGGCTCGTGGGTTGGCCCGTCTAACCCGCAACCCGCCTTGGGTTGGGTTGGGTTGAAGATTTCTCAACCCGCTAAGATAGCGGGTCGGCCCGCCCCTCTCCGCTAAATATTGGGTTAATGATGGGTTGGGCCACCCCGCCATGGATCGGCCCGTTTGACAACTCTAGCGGACTTACTAAAGAAGAGCTAAATAGGGTAGGTCCATTTGAAAATTCTAAAGAATTATGGGAGAAGTTAATTGAATTACATGAGGGTACAAATGACACTAGGATAATCAAAAGGAACATGCTTTTAAATAAATTATTTAATTATAAAATGAACGAAAATGAAAATACTAGTCAACTTCATACTAGGATTAAAGATATATTAAATGAATTACATTTAATAGGACACCAAATAGAGAATAGGGATTTAATTAGGTATACCCTTAAGGCATTCCCGAGAAATGCCTTATGGACATCGATTGTCGATGCCTATAAGGTATCTAGGGATCTCTCCACAATTAGGTTAGATGAACTATTTTGTCAACTTGAACTACACGAACAAGCTAACTCGGGTCAAACCGAGAATGGTATAGCTTTGATGGCAGGTTCAACTAAAAAGGAAAGAAAAGTGAAGGTTGAGTCCGAAGATGAGTCAGAGTTGGAAACAAACGGAGAAAAGGAGATTGTAAACATGGTAAGAAAAATGTTCAACCGAAAGAAAATATTTACAAAGAAAGACGCCAAAAAGGTGGCCGACAACAAGCCGAGACCTCGATCGGAAGTAACCTGCTATGAATGCAACGAAAAAGGACATTACAAGTCGGAGTGTGTAAATTTAAAAAAGGAAGAAAAACCAAAAAAGGAAAAGAAGAAGAAGGCTCTTAAGGCAACATGGGATGAGTCGTCATCTGAGGAGTCGATTGCGGAAGAGACGAAGAGAAGCTTCGTCGCGTTTATGGCCGAATCAAGATCCGAAGCCGAGTCGAGTTTCGAATATGAGTCTGATTCCGAATCTGAGAGAAGCCACGGATCCGGATCTGTTTCCGAAGGTTCAAATGAGGTAACTTCTCCATTAGAAGATAAATTATATAATATCATTGCATGCTTAGGTAGGAAGTTAGCTGAGTCCGAAAATCGAGTCGACTCGCTACTTAAGGAAGTCCAAGTACTTAAGGAGCAAGTCAACTCGAAGACTTCAACTTGCCAATTTAAGGATAGAGACTCAACTCAAGTTGGAAAGCTTGAGGAAGAGAACTCAGTCCTAAAAAGGCAAGTAGAAGATCTAACTGGATCTTTAGAAAAGTTCACTTCGGGTTCCAAGTATCTCAACATGATGCTTGGATCTCAGCGAGCTGTGTACAACAGATCCGGACTCGGGTATAAGGCTAAGTCCACCTATAAATCTTACATGTCATACTTAGCCGAAATGCTAAGAATCGAGTCCAAGCATGAGTTCCTAAGTCTAGCTTAGTCAACCAAGTTGGACCAAATCAATTTTGGGTTTCCAAGAGTCAAGTTCATTTAGTGAACAAAACTCAAACTAGCTACCATTTAGGGGGAGCTAACACCTTGCTTGTTTCCCTGTTTTGTTAAACACTTGCATGTTTTAGTTAACTTTCTTTGTTTTAGTTAAACACTTGAATGTCTTAGTCTAGTTTACTTGCTTAATGTATAATGGACTAGATAGGAAACAAAGTAGCTTAAACTTGAACAACCTAGTACTAAGACAAGTGAACTGATAGTAAGTTGGGAAAGCTCTTCGAAGTGCATGTATAGGAAGTGGTCGTTGCTCCGATAATCAAGAAGGTCATGTGCCTCGCCATGACCTGGTGCATTAAGTTGAGTGAAACTGACCGAAGCTAACTCACTAAGTCTTTAACTAGTTAGACCAAGGCTTAATCTAAAGTGAATTAAGTATTTGATTCCTTTATTGACTTTGTCTAGGAAGTGGTCGTTGCTCAGATAATCAAGAAGGTCATGTGCCTCGCCACGACCTGGAAGTCAATATTGGAAAAACCTACTTGACTAGCTCAAATCAAGCCTTAATCTAACGCAAGTTCAAACACTTTGAAATTTCTCATTTAATTTAATAAAGATAAAAGAAATCCTCATCTCACAAAACTCATAAGGATAAATGTATTTAAAACCTAGCTTGGGTGAGATGATTTAGGATTAAAACACACTTTAACCAACCAAATTTTTTAGCAACATACCGTAGTTAACCTACCTTAATTAACTCAAACTAAACAAATATACCTAACTAAAACAAATTATCTTGACTTAATTTAATTCAACACAACCTAATTTACTATACTTAAACTTAACTAAATCTAACTTATTAAATTTAAAATGAATAAATGAAACTAAATAAACTTAATCGCCAAATTAATTAATCTACAAAATTCAATCGATTGAATCAAAATCAGTTGCCTCCAAGTATCGGGAAGGTAAACCACAAAATTCAGTCGACTAAAGTCAATTAAGTCAACTGAAATGAACCGATAGATAAAGTTTAGGTGGCAAAGTAAATGGTAATACCTATAACAGTCGACTGAAACACTTTCAGTCGACTCATATTCAGGCGACTGGAATATCTTCAGTTGACTGAATTCCATCTATAAGAACAACACCGAACCACGCCAAAACCATTCACCACAGCCGAAATTCCAACTAAAAACCCTAATTCCAATCTTTCGAAGCACTAAGGTCGTCATATCATTCGAAATGCCGAGGTAATAATTTTTAAACTCAAATTTCAATTATTTTCAATAAATATTTAATATCTATAATTTAATTAGGGGTAAAAGAAGAGCTATCGAGGTTGAATCATCAACTCCATGCACTGATGTTAGGTTCCCTACTAAGGGACAAAGGATTAGATTCGAGAGTATTACTTACATTCCTATGCCCACTAGGTATGTCAGTAGATCATATTTTAGTAATGCATGCATACTTAGTATGGAGGTCATTGCACACTATGGATTAGAGAAACTAGTCTATTGTAAAAATTCCATTAACATAGACATATGTGCTGAATTTTTCAATAACTTTACCAAGATTGATGACCTTTCATACTAAGGTAGGGACTTCGTCTTTACCCCTGACATATTGAGAGAGCATTTAGGACTATTGCATTTGACATGTCCTGTTGCATGTTTTCCATCATCAGAGTTACCATATGGTGACCTCTACTCTCATATTACATTAGATGGAATTCACATGCATCTTTTTGGTGAAGAAAGAACTTCGTCTTTGAGTATCTTTAGTTCTACTAGACTTCGAGTATAGAACTATGCCCTGTATCGAGTTATAGTAAATTGCATTTTACCACTCACCATGAGGGACATCGCTATGATGCACCCTTTTCATTCATTTTTACTTTATGTACTTAGTCATATGTTAGATTTAGATATTAGCCTACAGATGTTCCATTCTATCATATATCATTCCAGGTCAGTCACTAGCAAGAAGGCACACTTGCCTTACTGCCATGTCATCACAACCCTCTTAGCTGCATTAGGGTTTGATGTTACCACAGGTAACATCAAACAACTTACTGAGTACGACATGATAGGATCTAGGCAGTTTGGGTTAGCAAAAGTAGGTTTAGATGACAATAATATCCTTGTATGGAAGAGAGATGGACCTCAGCCTCAGCCCCAGCCTGATCCGGAACAAGAGCATGAGCCAGAGATCGACCCAGACCACCACTCCAAGGCCGAGCATCAGGAAGCACCAGGATTTGATAGTTTATCACCATTTTTTGGGATTCCGATAGCTCCGACCGTAGTAGAGAGATTATCCAGGTTGGAGGATACAGTGCAGTGGCAGCATCTTGAGATGATGCAGATCATGCAGGAGCAGAGAGAGGACCATCGACAGATGATGGATCTTCTTAGGTCTTGGGGCATGGGTCTCTCTCGTCCTCCATCCACTGATTAGGATTATTGTGATACTGGAACTTAATGAAATTTTATTAATAAAATCTTGTGTATTGAATTGGGTTATGCCTGGTAGACTAGGAATTTTCTTTTTGCTTACCATTCCGAATTATTTTGAAAAGTGATATTATATTATTTTTGTAAGAAAATTGAAAATTATTCTAGATTAGGTCAATCTAGAATTCATGATCCTATAGATCTAGGTAGCCTTTGCATCTCACAAATACCTAGGTTTACCTGTTTGTATACTGAGCCACGAAGATGGGCGTGAGATGTTAGGACTCCACCCCTGGTTCCAAATGTAGATCAAGTGCATTGACATGAACCAACATGGGGTTTACAAAAGTAAATCAATCACTTAGGTGACTGACTGCAATTCAAAGCTTGATGATTTACTCTATATCATTTGAGCTAGAAAAAGTTGGACATTTGCTTTAAGGATAATTTTTAGATGTGTATGTTCAAAAGCTAAATAGGAATTCATGCTTGGACTTACTCCCTATCATTTGTGCATCAAATTTAAATTTAAATATATATATATATTTTCAGGGGGAGTTTCTGAAAATGTTTGAAAAATTTTGAATTTTTTAGGAGGAGTTTCTAGGAATGTTTGAAAAGTTGTTATTCAAGGAAAAGTTGTTAATTCTTGAAGAAAAAAAATTAAAAGGGTTAAATTGTTCAAGGGTAGTTTTTGAAAATGTGATATGTCTTTAATTCCACCCTTATTTTGATGTATGCCAAAGGGGGAGAGAAGAGATATAAAATTTTAAGATATAAATTTAAGAAGAAGAGAGATAAAATTAGAGAAGATGCAAAAATTTGATAAGGATTAATGCATGTGATACATAGTTAAATTTATGCATCTATATTCATTACAAAAGTTGTAAGTTCATTTTTTATATATGTTAAATATGGAGATTGGTATTTGATTCTCCTAACTTTAACTGATGTGTTATCATACATCAAAAAGGGAGAGATTGTTGATGCAGTAAGCATCACTCCTTAGTTTTGATGTATGAACTATAGTTAATAGTTAGGACTCACGTGTGATCTAATATAAGTGTGAAGTGTGCAGGCTTAACAGGAAGTCCTAGTAGGTCATGTTGATCGGATACTAGGCATGAATCTTGACAGATCAGGAGGATCTAACACCAGACATGAAGTCCAGATGGGTCGCATGGACCGGACATTTGGCATGAAGACCGGTTGGGTCAGGAGACCAGATAATCGGCAAAAAGTCCAGCTGGGTCAGGTAGACCGGACAGCTGGTGGAAGCCATGGTGGGTCAAATCAGATGTCAAGAATGGTAAGTCCGGCAGGTAGTTGACAGGTAAGCCTCGAGTGAAGAGGTGAGGCCGAGTCCTCTGTAGGGGGACAAAGCTAGGCGTCGATCCGATAAAAAATCCACATGGGACTTAGTAGTCGAGATCGAGCAGTATTACTACTGCTATCGCATTTCATATTATTTGTTTTGTGCTAATCCTGTTTTGTAGGGATCAGTCGACTAAATGGATTCAAGTTGACTGAAGTCCAGTCGACTGGATACCTATTTGGCAGGATCAGCTGGTGATCGATCAAAGATTGTGCGACGTAGATGGAAAGGGCTTGAGTTGACTGAAGAGTTTGAGTTGACTGAAGGAAGAGAGAAATTTCCCGATGCGGAGCCGAGTGATGTGGAGTCGACTGAAGGGGATTCAGTCGACTGGAAGACCACGAATTCCATATTGACGGGCTGATGTGGAGTCGACTGGAAGGCATTTTAGTCGACTAGAAAGAGTTTATAAAAGTTGCACTCGACCAAAACTCGAAATCATCATTCATATACGTCAAAGTTCTGCCAAAATTTCCTCACGATCACAAGAGATTCAACCATTCAGAAGGACTCTTTTCCGACACCTCAAGCTGCATCCACTACTACATTTTGTGTCGGTATAAAGTAGTCTTTACCTTTTTTATTTTCGCTTTTAAATTCAATATTAAAGAGAGAGTAGATTGTTACTCTTATCTTACATTTGTAAAAGCAAACTCCCTCCGAAGTCGAGAGTTCTCGAATCGGAGGGCATTATAGATATTTCCCATCGAGGTAGTTTGTGGTAGAGCTATGGGCCTTGGAGTAGCAACCCAGTCTGGGTTGTGAACTAAGTAAATTACTGTGTCTTTTATTGTATTTCATTTCCGCTGTGTGCTCATTTTAAAAGCAACCAAATAAAAATTTATTAAACACCAAGATTCACCCCTTTCTCTCAGTTTACTCGATCCTACAACATATTGGACTTACGCTGTCAAGACTCCGCTTGGACTTTACGGCATCAACCATTGGACTTATGCTGCCAAGACTCCACCCTTGGACTTTACGCCGCCAATATCACCCCTTGGACTTTCCAAATGCCAAGTACTCATGACTTGGACTTTCACCACCAAGACTACACCCTTGGACTTACGTGGCCAAGACTACACCCTTAGACTTTCTAAATGCCAAGACTCAAGCTTGGACTTTTCCTTGTCAACCCATGTTGGACTTTACATGCCAAGACCCATGCTTGAACTTTTCCTTGCCAAGACACATGCTTGAACTTTACATGCCAAGTACTCAAGACTTGGACTTTCCATGACATGGTCAACCCCAGTCAACCATCAAAATCCCCCTCGAGTCAAACTCGAGTTCGGTCAATCATGACCCGGGTCGGTTGCACCAACAATCTCCCCAAAACATTATTAGACATTAATGTCAAACATCAATGTCAAACCTTCATGTCAAACATCAAAACATCGCTCGAGTCAAACTCGAGTCCGATCAATTGTGACCTGGGCCGATTGCACCAATAATCTCCCCCTTTTTGATGTTTGACAAAACCACATACCTTTGAGTTAGAACACTAACTCAAATATTTTTATCAATTATCCCAAATTGGTAATCCCATAAATTCTTTCAATAATTCTCCTAAACATTCTCTCCCTTTTTGACTAACATCAAAAAGGTTCTCTCCAAGGAGGTCAATGTCTCATGTCCCAATGAGATCTCACAATCTCCCCCCTTGGTCCAAAAATACCTAGGATGCCTACAATCTTCCTAGTGATAAGTCTCATATTACTTAAGAGAGGCAATCCTACAATCTCTCTCAATTTTCAAATTGGGTATCTCAAAATTCTTATTTCTCTCCCTCATGAGGAAAAATAACATCCATCATCCCATGATGGATACCTCACCCTAAAGGCTTGCTTCCACTTGACCATTGCACCAACAATGTCCTTGGAAAGTCCCTAAGGCAATAGGAACTCTAAAACATAAAAATTAAGGTTCAAAGTTCAACATAGAACTTTCCCATACCTTAAATTTGATATATCATCCTAACAACTCTCCTAATCCATATCCAATGGATTTTCACCCTTTATAGTACTTCCCAAAGCATATCCTAGGGTTAGAAGTGGTTAGGGAACCTTACCATAGCTGAAAATGGGCTAAACAACCTTATTTTTCCCGAAATAAGCATTGGCAATCGACTTTATCATGCATCAGTTGACTGCCGTGCCCATCAGTCGACTGCCAACAAGGGCAGTCGACTAATAATTGAATAATCTAATTTTCAATTATCAGAATCGAATTTTGAAAAAGCATAAGTAATACTACACATATTGAAAAATCGTGAAAATTCGTATGTATATTACTTATAAGCAATACAATGGGTGAAAAATGTTTGAAAAATATTTTACCCATAAAATATCGAAATTGACACAAAGTTCAAAAGTGAAAAATAATTTCAATGTTTTAGCTCACTTTGTATTAACTTCATCAATGGTGATTGATATCAAAAGATAGACTTCACCAAGGTTTTTATAAAGGATTTTAAAATGATTTTGAAAATCTATTTTGAACCATGGACTATTGGCTAGATGTACATAACTTGGACATTAGCTTTCCTCATGATTCATATTGATGATTGAGATAAGTTTAAGTTCATCTAGATGCACTATCTATGCACCTTGAACTTAACTTATTTTCCTAACATCTCACATGTATCTAAGATGTATTAAGCACACACAAGTCAATGTAATTGTGAGATATGGGATTAGGATTATTATGGCCTCATGCATTTTCTAGGCAACTCTATTTGACTCCCTTATAGATGGGACTTCAAATCATGTCATAATCCTTAACTCAATTTTAATTAATGCATGAATGATCATGGCATAAATGATAATCATAAATAAGCATGACCAATGATTATGATGTCATGACATATGAATAGGCTCTAAAAATGAACATGACATAGAAAATAATTCTAAACAATATCATGACATGTCATATGATAAAATAAAATGTGATGTCATGACATGACAAATTTGAATATATAAGCACATTAACATCCACACAATCAAACAAAAACACATAATTTTTTATAAACAAAATATTTCATTCAAATATAACTTCAGTTTTTAGAAGCAAAATAGAAGTCTAAAAACTCTCAACCTCACTACGAAACTAAAAACAAGATCCCTAATCATCGCCTAGCTATCATCTCCCGCAGATGGTGGAGGAGGTGGAGGTTGATGGCTTAGCGTTCAAGTTTGCATCATCTCATATATGTCAATCTGGCGCTGCTCCATCTGGCTCTGGCACTCCTCCATCCCGTTGTGGCGCTTCTCCATCTGGCTGAGCTGCTGACCCAACCCCTGACCCATGTAGGACTGCTCCAATCTGATCTCGGCCAATTTTTAAGGGATCGATCGGTGTAGATGTGGCCGGCTAGAGGAAGTGAATAGCCCTCTTTCGTTCGATGATGTAATTCGCTTGTCTACAAAACTAATTAGCACAACGGAAACAAAACAAGACAAGCAAATAAACAATGCAAAGGTAAAAACAATGCTAACAAGATAATATAACGTGGTTCACGGCTACGCCGCTAATCCACGATCCCCGATTCGTCCTCGGTGAATCACTCCGCAACCAATCCACTATTGGTCTCTCCTTTGCACCAAGCTAGGTGGAGGTAACCCTTACAACTCAAGAACACTCCTTCTTTTACAATTGATGTGAAAGAGAACTAGAAGAAGGAGTTTATCATTTGTAGAGCACTTGGATGATGGTTTGGAAAATAAGCATTTTTCATCCAAAAGCCCATACCCTCTCTTTTTATAGAGAGGGCTAATTTCTTCCCGTTGGCCGCCACCAGTCGACTGCTGCCCTTGGCAGTCGACTGCCGCCACTACAATGGCCTCCAAACACATCGGATCCCGACCATTGTAGTCCAATGGATCCCTTGGTAGTCGACTGATGTATCCATCAGTCGACTGATTCCTCGTAGTCGACTGCCCAATCGGCTACGAGCAGTTCTGTGGCCTAAACCCTTTTGACCACGACCATCGCTATCATCGATGGTCGATGATCGCCTAACATATGGCAATGGATCACGCCCAAAACCACTCGGATCGGATACCGGTCGAACCTGTCATCTCGAGCAATGATCGCCATTCCATGGCAATCGACTAATATCGGGAAAACTCATCCGACACTTAGACAAATGGCCAAGTTTCACCTAGGAGCACTACCCCTTCTCGGGTTACATTCGCTCACTCTCATCCCTCGGAGTCCCTCGCCTTTGAAGTTATCTTCGTCTAGCCACGTCCCTCAGATGCGCCAAGCGTACGGCTCTGCAGCGCCATCCTTCGCGTCTCGACCTGAAGTCTACTTCCTCCGGCTTCACTCTAAGCTCCTCGTCCAGCGGTCCCTCGGATGCTCCAAGCGCACAGCTTCCGTAAAGCCATCCTTCATCGACTCAAGGACCGAGTCATGAGAGGTAAAACTCGCCAAGGCTCCATATGCGAATTACTAAGTCCTGCAAGACTCCAACGCACATATCAAATCACAATAACAACCTAACTTAAACCCTTTTCCACACACATCAAAATCATACCAAGGATTGATTGCACTAACACAGTTGTGAGTCAATAGTCTGCTAGTAGTCCTCAAATCTGACCTCCAACTGTGCAACACGCTCTGAGAGACCTGCTGCTGGTGCATCTACAGTCACAGAGTCATCCTCGTCAGTAGCAGGCCCCTCATACTATGCTGCAGGCTCTCCAGGCTCTAGAGGTGGCTCCCCATGCACCATGGTCTGAAGCCGAGGTACCAGCTCTAGTCCGCAGCCCAGCCAGTGTGAAGTTGTGCACTGAGATGCAATCATATACCTCTGATAGCGCCCTCAATGATCCCCTGGATATGTTAATGCCAATGGACTATAACCATGCAGTGATAATGTGTCCAAAGGGCATATGAACTTTCCCTTGTACAAGGGATATGAAATGGACAATGCAATGAAAAATGTTCAATGCAATGTTCACGTTCAACCGATGACGCATGACATACATAAGAAAGAGATAGGGAGGCCGGATCTTGGCCTGACCCCGAGTCACGATCGGAAGGAAGCACCCAACAATGACTTTGTAAAGAACATTGTCAGGTGTAGATAATTCATTGATAGGGAAGAGGTTTTGAGCTGGTGGGCGAGGATGACAGAAGAAATGCTCATGCATGGAATCTAATGAGATGTGGTCAAATGGAGCCGGAAGAGGTGCATCAAAAGTAGGATAAAAGATGAAGGTGTCATCCGATGCCCTACACTCCAAGAACTCCTGCAAGATCGCAAGAGTGAACTCCAGGTCGCGTTTTGCAATGTGAGTGGTGTAGGTAGGACTATCATCTACTTTCCTCAAGTTTTGGTAAAATTCCTTGAGGAGGTCATCATTAATGTCATGGTTGCAAAGGGTGATCTTCATCAGCTGATAATGCAGTAAAATCTCAATGGTGCTCTCAATGATCCCCTGGATATGTTAATGCCAATGGACTCTAACCATGCAGTGATAATGTGTCCAAAGGGCATATGAACTTTCCCTTGTACAAGGGATATGAAGTGGACAATGCAATGAAAAATGTTCAATGCAATGTTCACGTTCAACCGATGACGCATGACATACATGAGAAAGAGATAGGGAGGCCGGATCTTGGCCTGACCTCGAGTCACGATCGGAAGGAAGCACCCAACAATGACTTTGTAAAGAACATTGTCAGGTGTAGATAATTCATTGATAGGGAAGAGGTTTTGAGCTGGTGGGCGAGGATGACGGAAGAAATGCTCATGCATGGAATCAATGAGATGTGGTCAAATGGAGCCGGAAGAGGTGCATCAAAAGTAGGATAAAAGATGAAGGTGTCATCCGATGCCCTCCAGGAACTCCTGCAAGATCGCAAGAGTGAACTCCAGGTCACTTTTTGCAATGCGAGTGGTGTAGGTAGGACTATCATCTACTTTCCTCAAGTTTTGATAAAATTCCTTGAGGAGGTCATCATTAATGGCATGGTTGCAAAGGGCGATCTTCATCAGCTGATAGTGCAGTAAAATCTCAATGGCGTCACCACAGTAATATCTAAAAAAATGCTCATCTATGTACCTAACCACCATCGGTTGGTACAAACGCGATATACCCTCATTTGGGTCATTCCTACGTTGTCTTCTACATGATTATATGATGAATACAATGCAATGCAATGTGATGACACAAATACCATGATTAAATCAAAATGCGGTGTAAAAAAAAATAGGGTTTAAAGGGTTTAGAGGTATACTTTGGTGTCATTACTAGATTGATGGTTGTGAGGGCCTAACTGGGCAGCCTACTTGCCGGAGAGAACGCCGAAAGATCACCGAAAAGAAGATCTCGTCGAAACCCTAACGCCGAAGGAGAAAATGAGGGTTGTGAGATGCCATTTTAGTGATAGAGCGACCAAAAACACGAATGACAGAGATAGCTTCCAAACCTAAAGGCTTTTGGTCGCCGGCATGGACATGAGAAGGCTGGTCGGAGAGGTTTGGAGGTGATCGGAGAAGAGGAGTCACGCGAAGAAGGTGTGAAGACACCGAACCCTAGCGGTTCGGCGTTATAAAATCGCGATGTCAGTCGACTGATGTGTGACATCAGTTGACTGATAGCAGTTTAGTGAACGGTTCTTCGGCTCGGCACTCATTGCTCAGGCTTCGGCCTTTCGGTATCGAACATTACATGCGCCGAGCTACGGTAACATCGATCGTGATATTGGTCATCGATCGACTAATGTGACCGACACTCATTATTGGGCGAGCTACTCATTATTGGCTCTTACGCTAATGAAGGTACCAGCGATCGGTGATGGACAGATCAGTCGAGTCCTGGAAGCAGCACTCGACTACTGGGCTTGCAGTATCGTGCTACAGTGTTATCAGTCAACTAATATCTGATTTTCAGTTTTGAAATTAAGTGAATTTCGACTTCTTCACTCAATTTGTTTCATTTTAACATGTTTATTCATGTATATCGAATATATTAGTGTTATGCCTATGTTTATGTATTTGTTAATGTATTTTGGTATTTTATTTCATTTTCACAAGCATTAACATCCAATAGTTTCAAATCCTAGCATCTCACCCTTTCTAAGTGTTGAAATACACAATCAAGGTGAATGATCTATTTTGTGAGATGCAATACACCATAAACATTCCTTCCATGCAAACATATGATAAAACACATGAAGCATGATAAGTATGGGACATCAAGATGTGTAGTACTTAAGTATCAATCTTAAATGTAATTTCTAAGCCTTATGACAGTTTTCTTGATACACTAATTCCCAAAGTGTGCCAAAACCCCAAATTGCACACCAATACCTATAAGTCTACATGTGCCAAGTTTAATAAATTTTTTACAATTCTCAAGGCTTATTGGCACATCTTAAAATCCTTTAGGATTAAAATTCAAACCTATTTCCAAGGTATCTATAACCTTGAAAATGACCTAAGGTGTCACCTTTACTATGGTTAGGTTAACTACCCATCCATTTAAAGGTGGCACATCTAAACTCATCTAGCGTGAATTGATCACGCTCTTAGGAACCCAAAACCTATTTGAGCTCCTAGGGTTTACTAGGTATTCCTTAGGGATGACCTCCCTAGATATCTTCCTAATGACCCTCCTAGGTTTGGTAGCCTTGGTCATTGTGGTCATGTCATGGTTAACCTTAGGGATTGCCTCCCTAGTAACCTTCTTAGTGGTCTTCCTAGGTTTCATAGAAACCTTGGCCACTGGACACTTGCCTTGGTTAACCTTAGGGATAGCTTCCCTAGTAACCATGGACTTCCTAGACCTAGGTCGTGTTCCATAATCGAATGGAATACTATGGTAGGTCTCCTTGGGCTTAGGTTTGTGACCCAAATCTTTCTTGCCCTTAGGTGGACCTTGCTTCCTAGACCCTAGATTTTAAAAATTTGACCTAGATTTTTGATCATTTGACCCTTTAACTTGATTTTGAATCTTTTTGAAGGTCCTTTCAAGTTTTTCAAGCCTTGACCTCAAGGCTTGATTTTCTAACTCTAATTGTCCAATTTTTTATTTTTCATCTATTCTTTGGACATGAGACTTCCTAGGCTTGTGTCTATGGTCCTTTGGATTACAACCTAGATGGTCTTCAATTTTCCTAATACTTGCCTTAGGTAGAGTATTTTTAGGGATATTAGTCTCAAATTTCTCCTCATTTGAAATATTGTAACTCTTAGCACCTAGGCAATAGTGTCTACTATTTCTAACATGCTCTTTATGATAAATAGCAAAATTGCTAACATTATTTCTAGCATGCTTTTGATAACTATTGGAAGAAGAAGCATGCTTAAAAGTTACCTTAGGGTTTGCCTTAGCACCCCCTACATATGTAGCTCTTCCTTCATAAGTCTTTTTCCCTCCCTTTGGGCATTAGCTCCTATAGTGCCCCTTTTGACGGCACTTGAAGCAAATGATGTGCTCCTTGCTTTTCTTAGTGGAAACTCCGACTTCATTGGTCTTTTCTTGAACTCTTGACGCCAGTTGACTTTTCTTGACTCTTTTAGGACATTTACTCTTGTAATGTCTTACTTCCCTACACTCAAAGTATATGATATGATTTTTAATATGAATTAATATGCTTGAGTTACCTAGGTCAATGGTAGTCGGATTTTGAGCTTCTTCATCTTGACCGGATGTTGAAAGCTCTTCTTCTTGCTCTTGTTCCAGAGTGGATGGTCTTTCCTCCCCCTCAATCCTTGAGGTGGAGACTTCCTCCAATTCCACTTCTTCTCTTAACCTGGATATTGACTCCTCTTCAACTTTCGATCTCGATCTAGATGATGATTCTGAATCCTCACTTTCTTGTGAGGAAGAGCTTTCTTCTTCTTGTACCGAGTGAGACTCCTCATGGAATCCTGTCAACTTGCTCCATAGCTCCTTAGCATCCATGTAATCCCCTAGCTTGCACAAAATGTCATTAGGTATCAAATCTTCTAAAAGCTTTGTTACCTTGACTTCGGTCTTGAACTTGAGACGTTGCTCTTGTGTCCACTACTTCAACTTCAAGACATTTCCCTTCTTATCTCTAGGAGGTTCAAAGCCTTCCATGATGATGAACCAATCTTCTATGTCCATCATCAAGAAGTTCTCCATTCTTGCCCTCCATGCCGAAAAATCCTCTTGATCGTATGGTGGCGGTGTGTTGATGTCCCATCCAAGTCTTTCTTCGAATTCCATCTTGTTCCTCTAGCGGTTTTGCTCCGGACGATTAGTCCATAGAAGAGCCCCAGGCTCTGATACTAATTATTGAGGATTCGGTGACCGCTAGAGGGGGGTGAATAGCTCATTTCGATGCGTCGATGGAATTCGTTGCGTGCTTGATACAAAATGTGTTATACACAGCAGAAATAAAAATAATGAAACAAATACAACACAAATACAAGCACTACACCAGATATAATGTGGTTCGGAATCGAATGGTTCCTACTCCACAGATCGGGCTCTAAAAGCCCTAGCAATGCAAACACGCACTACTAATCTAATAAACTCTTTCTCGAAACAATCCTGAGGTGGAAAAACCTCGTACAATAACTCTTACAATACTAAGAAACAAATACAAGCAAGATACAATAATAAAATGCAATACAAGTAAAGAAAATAACTTTACAAGAGCTTTTGGATTGCTTGCTTTGTGGTTGCTTGAGTTGCATTTGGAGACCCTGAATTACACCAGCAATTCGCCCCAAAACTCCTCAAGAAATGCTTGCCAAAATCCCTCTTCCGAGATGCTTTTATAACCTACAATCAGGCTGGATTTCACCTATCATTTGACTGATCGGGACCATCAGTCAACTGATGACACTGTTGCTGTGAGACAATGGTGCAATCCATGCTAGAAAAATCCAACGGATAGGATATCAGTCGACTGATCATACTCATCAATCGACTGATAGAGCCTTCACTCGACTGTTAACCCCAGCGGTTGAGCCTGACTCCATTATCTGCCTGAATTCTCGAGCACCAATCGACTGATCACAAGATCGGTCATCGGTGATCAGCTGGCGATTATTTGCCCACCTCGGCAATCAAGCGCCCACCTGGATCGCTAGAGCACTCCGTATTCAAACCCTAGTTGACTCACTCCAGTCGACTACCCATAGGTCCAGTCGACTGATACACCTCAAACATGAGGTTTTACCCCAAGTATAGTGCCCCCATACTTGCTAGATCACCCTTAGCCTAGACCTAAGCCTTCTAGCCACCTCTGTCAACCTCGCGCCTATCAGATCCCTCCAAATCATCCATGACTTATTCATCCATACGCTAGCCTTCAGGTGCTTCCATCGGCTATGTCATTCTAACGGTGTCTACACCGCCAAGGCATATTGGACTTATGCTGCCAAGACTCCGCTTGGACTTTACGCCACCAACCATTGGACTTATGCTGCCAAGACTCCACCCTTGAACTTTACACCGCCAATATCACCCCTTGGACTTTCCAAATGGCAAGTACTCATGACTTGGACTTTCACCGCCAAGACTACACCCTTGGACTTACGTGACCAAGACTACACCCTTGGACTTTTCAAATGCCAAGACTCAAGCTTGGACTTTCCCTTGACAACCCATGTTGGACTTTACAAGCCAAGACCCATGCTTGGGCTTTTCCTTACCAAGGCCCATGCTTGGACTTTACATGCCAAGTACTCAAGACTTAAACTTTCCATGACATGGTCAACCCCAGTCAACCATCAAAATCCCCCTCGAGTCAAACTCGAGTTCAGTCAATAATGACCCGGGTCGATTGCACCAACAATCTCCCCAAAACATTATCAAACATCAATGTCAAACATCAATGTCAAACCTTCATGTCAAACATCAAAACATCGCTCGAGTCAAACTCGAGTCCGGTCAATCGTGACCTGGGCCGATTGCACCAACAAAAGACTCCTTTTAGTTGACACAGTGAGAGAGCTAATGATTTGTTAGAACTCATGCATACTGATGTTTGTGGTCCTTTCAAAGAAGCAGTTAGAGGGGGTTATTAGTACTTCATTACTTTTACTGATGATTTCAGTAGATATGGTTATGTGTATCTTATAAAACACAAATCTGAATTCTTTGAAAAGTTCAAAGAATTCAAGAATGAAGTACAAAACCAACTTGGTAAGAGTATTAAGATGCTTCGATCAGATCGAGGTAGAGAATACCTTATCCAAGAGTTTCATGACCATCTGGTTGAGTTTGGGATAATATCTCAACTCACTCCCCCTGGAACACCACAGTGGAATGCTGTATCAGAAAGAAAAAAATCGTACATTATTAGATATGGTACGATCAATGATGAGTCAGACAGATCTTCCTTCTTCCTTCTGGAGATATGCTTTAGAGACAACTACTTTCACCCTAACCATGTTCCGTCTGAGGCAATCATAAAGACACCATATACGATATGGACTTGGAAGAGTCCCAAGATGTATTTTTTGAAGATTTGGGATTGTGAGGCTTACGTTCGACGTCAAGTTTCAGATAAATTAGGACCCAAATCAGATAAATGTTATTTTGTCAGATATCCCAAGGAAACTAAGGCGTATTACTTTTATAATCTCACACAAGACAAAGTGTTTGTTACCAGAAATGGTGTTTTCCTAGAAAGAGAATTTATTTCTAAATGAGTTAGTAGGAGTAAAGTTAATCTTAAAGAAATTCGAGATACATAAGATAGCCTTGAAGCCTTGATGAAAATTGAACATGCACCACAAGGTGGTGAAGATTATGAATCTATAATACCACATGAAGTTGTGGCACAACCTATTCGAGTATACCATGCTTTGCGCTGATCTGATAGGATACGTCGTCAACCTGAGAGATATTTGTTTCTTTTGTGTGACAATGGTAATGTAATGCTTGTTAATTTCAATGAGCTTACATTCTATTAAGAAACTATAATGAGCCCAAATTCTGAGAACTTACTAGAGGCTATGAGGTCCGAAACGGAATCCATGTACACTAACCAAGTATGGACTTTGGTTGATCTACCTGAAGGGGTCA
Source organism: Wurfbainia villosa (assembly GCA_025175895.1). NCBI lineage: Eukaryota > Viridiplantae > Streptophyta > Magnoliopsida > Zingiberales > Zingiberaceae > Wurfbainia > Wurfbainia villosa. The sequence continues at coordinate 9,380,258 of CM046005.1, forward strand.
AACCCATTGGGTGTAAGTGGGTCTTTAAAAGAAAGACTGACATGGATTGTCATATGTATACCTATAAAGGGTGATTGGTAGCGAAAGGTTTCAAGCAAATTCATAGTATAGACTATGATGAAACCTTTTCACCAGTTGCAATGCTTAAATCTATTCGGATCATGCTTACTAACTTACCATGATTATAAGATTTGGCAGATGGATGTCAAAATGACATTTCTTAATAGGAATCTACTTGAGGATGTGTACATGATACAACCTGAGAGTTTTGTAGATCTAAAGGATACTGGAAAAGTATGTAAGTTGCAAAGGTCCATTTATGATTTAAAGAAACCTTCTAGAAGATGAAATCTTCGATTTAATGATGCAATCAAAACATTTAGTTTCATAAAGAATGAAGATGAACCATGTGTCTACAAGAGGGTTAGTGGGAGCACAGTCGTTTTTCTCATCTTATATGTAAATTACATACTTCTCATTTGAAATGATATCCCTATGCTACAGTTCGTAAAGACTTGGCTTAGGAATTATTTCTCAATGAAAGACTTAGGAGAAGCACGCTATATTTTGGGTATCAAGATCTATAGAGATAGATCTAAAAGACTGTTTGACGTAAGTTAGAGTACATATATTGACAAGGTACTTAATCGTTTTGCCATGGAGAATTCCAAGAAGGGATTTCTGTCGATGTCACATGGTGTAAACCTTTCAAAGGCTCAATGCCCTTTTTCTAAGGAAGAAAGGGGATCGTATGGATCAGATTCCTTATGCATCTACTATAGGATCTATCATATACACCATGTTGTGTACTCGCCTCGATGTCTTGTATGCGTTAAGCATGACGAGTAGATACTAGTCAGATCCAGGTGAACATCACTGGACAGCGGTCAAAAATATTCTTAAGTACTTGAGAAGAACAAAAGATTATTTCAATGTGTTGAGGAGCTCGAAGTAATGGGTTACGGGGATGCAAGCTTTCAAACTAACAAGGACAATTCCAAATCATAGTTAGGGTATGTATTTTGCTTAAATGGTGGTGTTGTGAGCTGGAAGAGTTCAAAGCAAGACACGGTAGCTAAATCTACTACAGAGGTCTAGTATATTTCCACATCAGATGCAGCAAAAGAAGTTGTTTGGATCCAAAAGTTTATTTCAAACTTGGTGTTGTTCCTATCATATTGCACCCCATAGACCTCTATTGTGATAACAATGGGCCAAGCGATTGCGTAGGCTAAGGAATCTCGCTCTCATCAACTATCCAAACACATACTACGACGGTTCTATCTCATTCGAGAGATCATCGATAGAGGTGATGTGAGGATATGCAGACTACCAATCAATGCTAACATTGCCGATCCTTTGACCAAGGCTTTGGCACAGAGGAAGCATGATGATCACACTAGGTCACTAGGTATTCGATATTTTGGAGATTGGCACTAGTGTTAGTGGGAGATTGTTAGTATTAGCCCTTAGTGTTAATCAATTATGAGATGATTGGTAAGAGAAAATCATATTTCATAAAGAAGACAGTTTATGGTTATTGTATTTACTTCAATGATGTGTCATTTGAATAAATATAATAGTATCCTAGGATAGTTGGTTCTAGTCTACGGTATATCAAGTTGATGACTTGATAGTGGGATACTATATATATATATATATATATATAGAACACTGTTTATAATTGTTCCTAGTCAAGTATTGATATACAAGGATAATATTAATATGTTGAGGCTAGCATGTAGGTCAACTAATGACTTAATCTCACAAGTCATGGATATATGATATCTAGTTAACACATGGATATATATTAGAAAATATGTACTGAATTGACCCATTATGAGAATGTTTCATAGATTATCATATGAATATCATAAATATTCTCATAGTGGCTATTGGTATGAATAGTCTTTAGACCTGAAATCATTATGGTTCCCTACATAAGAAGTTGTATACTTTGGTATTGACTAATGTCACCTGTAATAAGGTGGACTATAAAGTCAATCACTTGGTATAGAATAAATTATGCGGAGGGATGTGAGTGACGTATATGATATCTATCCTTTCCATATGACGAAAGTGATATCTTTGGGCCCCTTGATAAAGTAGGACTACTAAAATGCAATGGTCATGCTCAAATAAGTCAATATGAGATATTGAGCTCATTTGATTAAGGTAGTCTACTTGGAGATCAAGAAACACAAAGATTGATAAGAGGATGACACGGTCTATGCTTCATTGATCAATCTAGAGGCATACAATATAATATCCACTTGGTAAGGGAAAGTCCAAGCTTAAGTCTTGGCAAATGGAAAGTCCAACATGGGTTGGCAAGGAAAGTCCAAGGGGTGATATTGGCAGCGTAAAGTCCAAGCGGGAGTCTTGGCAGCATAAGCCCAATGTGTCTTGACGGTATAGACCAACTTAGCATGACAATAGCCGATGGAAGTACCTGAAGGCTAGCGTATGGATGAACAAGTCATGGATGACTTAGAGATCCGATAGGCTGAGGCTGATGGAGGTGGCTAGAAGGCTTAGGTCTAGGCTAGGGGTGGTCTAGCAAGTATGAGGGCATCATATTTGGGGTTAAACCTCATGTTTGAGGTTAACAATCAACTGGGGCTTTGGACCAGTCAACTGGTCAAGTGTTTTGACACTTGGTAGCCGAGTCGACTTGCAACAGTCGACTGGGATTATGGCCAGTCGAACTGCTCGGACTCGACTGGTGTTCGACTGTAGGAAATAGCCTGGCAGTCGACTACTAGTCAGGGTTGCGGGAGCAGAATACTCGATGGCCGGATCGATCGACTCGGCCCACGCGATCGACCACGGGTTATGGCGGTCGGTATCGGTGTATGAATCGTCCGTTGTCTCACAAGGGCACTATTGGCGGATCGTCGGGGACTTATGACGATCATTGCGGTGAAATCCAGGTCGCGAGGAGGCTTAAAAGGAGCTCGATGGGAGGGATTTCCACAGTAATTTCTTGGGCAATTTTGAGGTGATTTGCTGATGCAAATCAGGGTCTTTAAGCTCAGTTCAAGCGATCAACAAGCAAGCATCCAAAAGCGCATTTGTAAAGTTTTCTTTATGTGTTTTTGTGTATTTTATTTGTAATTGCTTGTATTTATTTTGTATTACTATTGTAATCATTGTAAGAGATTTCTCGGCCTCTTACTTGTTGTCGAGAAGGAGTATTATTGCTTAGTGGTGTTATTTGTATCGCTAGGGCATATTCGAGCCCAATCCATGGAGTAGGAACCCTAAGGATCTGAACCACGTTATATCTTGCATAGTGTGCTTATATTTGTATTTGTATTGTATTTTCTATTTCCGCTGTATACTAATATAATTGTAGCAAGCGCATGATCAAATTCCATCATCGACATACGAAATGTTAGTGAAAGCCCTAGAGCCAATCATGTGATTATTGTTGTATGGACTTTATTGTATCATATTCCTATTTATAAAGGCATGGTTATTATATTTACTTGTATTGGTGCCAAATAACTAAATATAATAATGTCCTTGAATAGTAGGTTCTTATCTATATCAATCGATTGGTTGAATCGATAATGAGATGATATAAAGAACACTACTCTTAATCATTCCTAGTCAAGTATTAACATTCAGGGACAATGTTAATGCGTAGAGACTAGCATGTAGGTCAACACGATGACTTGATCTCACAAGTCATGGATATGAGATATCAAGTTGACACATGGGTATGCATTGGAGAATGTATACTGAATGACCCGCCATGAGAAAGTATCATGGATCGTTATATGAGTGTCATATACTTTCTCATGTGGCTATTAGTATGACTATTAGTCCTTAGACCTGAAATCACCATGGTTCCCTACATAAGGAGTTGCATACTTTGGCTTCGTCAAACATCATCCGTAAATGGGTGGACTATAAAGGCGATTACTGGGTATGTAACAAATTATGCGGAGGGATATGAGTGATGTAGATGGGATCTATCCCTCCTATATGACGAGGGTGACATCGATATTCTTGATAGAGTGAGACCACAAAGTGCATGGCCATGCCCAAATGAGTCAATATGAGATATTGAGCTCATTTGATTAGAGTGAGTCTACTTAGAGTTCAAGATATAGATTGTACCGAGGATGACACGGTCTATGCCTCAATTAGTCAATCTAGATGTCAAGGATAGAGGGACATTGTCACATATTGTGAGAGTCACAATTAGTAGTCACAAAGGTGATGTTGGAGCTCAACATTCTTGTAACTTGGGTAGCAATGATGTGTTGATAGATACCGCTCATTGCTTATGTTTCTAAATCGGTTTAGGGACATTGCCAACGTTACAAGAACCTATAGGGTCACACACAAAGGACAATTAGATGGAGATTAGGTTCATATGATGAACCATGAGGATTAGGTTCATGAGATGAACCAAATTGGATTAAGAGTAATCCTAATTAGACTAATTGAGTTGGACTCAATTTGATTCAAGTGTTGAATAAGTCTAATTTAGATTTGATTCATCAAATCAATTTAAATTAATGAATAGAGATTCATTAAATTAAAATTGACTTGAATCAAATGGTTGGATTTGATCAACCATGGGAGATAAGAGGTCAAGTTTGACTTGACTTGAGAGGGAAGATGAAAGGTCAAGTTTGACTTGACCAAATGTCATGTCATGATGATGACTTGGCATGGCCGGCCAATGATGATGCTCCACATCATCATTGATTTATCAAGTGGTGCCACCTCATAAGGGAGACCAAGAGACATTGACTCTTGGAGTTACATGCATGCATGTAACCCCCTCTCCATGAAGTGGCCAGCCACTTGATTGGCATTAGATGAAAAATTCATTTTGTGTGAGTTACACTAGAACTTCATCTTCTTCCTTGGATCATCCTCTCAAGCTCTCTCCCTCTTCTTCCTCAACTTGCCATGAGAATCTAAGGAGTGCTAGCACACTCAAGATTGCTTTTCTCCACCTATTGCTTATGTGGATACCAATAGAGGAGTGTGCACTTGACGCTCTTGAGTTCCGGCAAAGCTTTTGGACGAGCGGGATTTGCGAAGGGCGTCGCATCGAGGGTAATGATATCACCTTCTAGATCTAAGGTAGATCTAGGGTTTTTAGTAAATACATACATGTTTTAGTTTTAATACATCTTCGCACGGATCCGTGGCCGGACTTCCGGGGTTTCCGCAACGCAAAAAGCGGTTTTTACGACTCGGAAAGTCCAACAGTGGTATCAGAGCCATGTGCGAAGCATGTATGTGTTTTGTTTTTGTAGTTTTTGTATTAGATATAAAAATTAAAGATTTTTATATTTATGTAAATTTCCTATTTTTATAGAATATTTGGGTATTTTTCTCGAAGAGTCGAAGCAACGAGTGTTGGGACACTTGTAGGCTTCAACCATCGAGAAAAACTCTCCGAAACGGCGAGTTCTCACTTTAGGTTTTTGGGACAGCGATAAGTCACTGTAAGATCGTATTAGGGACACTCGCAAAGTTTATTTTGCGAGTATGGGTGCTGCCCCTATCCCCGAAAGGGGCCTTGTCCCGTGATCGCGCCCGGAAACCGCTTAGCGGGATCGTTACGGAGAGGTAACTCATAAAATTGAAAAAAAAAATAGGAAAAATTATAGAAATTTTCTATAAAATACATAATTTAGAATTATGTATAATTCTATGATGGTCATGGCCCAAGAACCCCAATGTGATTGGACTCAATGTGTTGTAATTCATAATACGGCCTGCGTGCCGTTTTTGTTGTTGTGCATGTTGTATAGTGTATGCGACCTACGGATAGTGCCTCTTCTTTTGAAATTCTAGTTGTAAATAGTTTTAGACTCGAATGTAACTCGAGTTTCATATTTGTAATGTACAAAATGGAGCGGTGGAAAGTCCACTTGTAGACGAAGATACGAGAAGGGTGTCGACGACACATGGCGGTCAAAGGAAGCGCTTGGAGAAGCCGCTAGCCCTAGGTTGACCGTCCGATCTTCTCATTGGCTTGAGAAGATCGTAGTAGGGTCATGACCACATCACATTTGATTATATATATATATATATATATCACATTTTATTTTGCTTGTATGTATGTGATGCATGCTAGTAGAATAATGCTTGTATGTATATGATGCATGCTAGGATAATTTTCTTGTATGTATATGATGCATGCTAGAATAATGTATGTATGTATTTGATGCATGCTAATATAGGATAATAAAGGCCTTAATGCGTATATGATACACATTACGATTAGATTAGATCTTAATCGAATCAACTCGTAAATGCCTACCAGGTCCTTGATACCCATCACTACCTCGATCATTTGTAGTTGTTGAATCTGCCAAAGCAGAGCAATGCATATTATCTTGGTAGGGTGCGGAGGGACAATCTTGGTCCCGCCTATCACAGCTTGGGTTAGAGTAAGCTCAATTAGATTGAGTAAAACTAGTTAACTCAATTGGATCGAGTAGAACTATAGGCATATTCCAACCGTTGGAAAGATAGGATAAGATCGCATTTACACTAAATCTTGGGCGATTTAGCCAAAGTTAACTCAAGGTCTTTTGTAAATGTGGGTCTTGATCCTATAAACAAGAGTTGCATAGAGATGTAATTGGTAATGTGTTACCCACCGATCGTACTAAGTCTTGGGCGATTTAGTCAAAGCTAACTCAAGGCTTAGTATGATGTGGATCTTGTCCCGCAAGAATTATAGCTAGTTTGTATGAATCTAGTAATGTGGTTTGACCACATCCATAACTCGATTCTACAAAATTCCTATAATTCAGTGGGAGCATCATTTGATTAAAGGTCTAATTAAATGATAAAAGGAATATGATATTAATTCTCTGCATTGTATGTTGTAGATTTCTATGTCGACAAACACGAACACTCTCTCTCTCTGCGTTCTGTCCTTGAGAAGGACAAGCTCAATGGAGAAAATTTCCTGGACTGGTACAGGAACCTAAGAATTGTTCTCACCCAAGAAAGGAAGTTGTACGTCCTGGAGCAGCCCATTCCGGAGGCACCTCCTGCCACTGCCTCGCGAGCTGACAAAGATGCTTACAAGAAGCATCAAGATGATGCATTAGATGTGTCATGTCTAATGCTCGCGACCATGAACTCTGAGCTTCAGAAGCAACACGAGTTCATGAATGCTTATGATATGGTTGAACATCTTCGTCAACTATATCAAGGACAAGCAAGGCACGAGAGATATGAAGTCTCTAAGGCATTGTTTGGGTCCAAAATGCAAGATGGGACTCCCGTAGGTCCATATGTACTCAAAATGATTGGGTACGCAGAAAACCTACAAAGGTTGGGATTCCCACTTGGCCAAGAGCTGGCCACTGACCTGATCTTGCAATCTTTTCCACAAGCCTACAATCAATTTGTCATGAATTATAACATGAATGAAATTGATAAGACACTGCCTGAGATGCTCAGCATGTTGAGAACTGCTGAGCTTAACCTTAAGAAGGGAAAATCTGACACCATTTTGATGGTGCAAAAGAAAAAAAAGGCAAGGGCAAGCCTAAAGGTAAGGGAAAGTCCCAAGCCAAGGGCAAAGGCAAGGAACTGAAACCCAAAGGAGGTGTGGCCAAGGAAGGGGTTTGCTTCCACTGCAAGGAAGCTGGACAGTGGAAGCGTAACTGCAAGGCATACCTGGAAGATCTTAAGAAGAAGAGAAATGAGACTTCTACTTCAGGTATAAATGTTATAGAAGTCAATCTATCTATTTCTTCATCATGGGTATTAGATACCAGATGTGCATCTCACATTTGTACCAATGTGCAGGCACTGAGAAATACCAGGGCATTGATAGAGGGTTAGGTGGACCTACGAGTAGCCAATGGAGCAAGAGTTGTTGCTGTTGCTGTAGGAACTTGTGATCTATCTCTGCCCTCTGGGCTTGTACTAGAATTAGATGAATGTTGTTATGTGCATGCTTTAACTAAGAACATAATTTCGATTTCTTGTTTGGACAAGAAAGGATTTACATTTATAATAAAGAACAAATGTTGTTCAGTTTATTTAAATGATATGTTCTATTGTAGTGCACCTCTAATGAACGGACTCTACTTTCTAGACTTAGAGAGCCCTATCTATAACATAAGTACCAAAAGGTTCAAGTCAAATGAGTTGAACCAAATTTATCTTTGGCATTGTCGCTTAGGTCACATAAATGAGAGTCGCTTATCTCAGCTCCATAAGGATGGGCTGCTAGACTCATTTGATTTTGAATCATATGAGACATGCGAGTCTTGCCTTTAAGGCAAGATGATCAAGACTCCCTTTAGTAGATATAGCAAAAGAGCAACAGACTTGTTAGGACTTATACATAGTGATGTATGTGGACCTTTTAATGTTGTAGCTAGAGGTGGTTACAGGTACTTCATTACATTTACTGATGACTTCAGTAGATATGGTTATGTGTATCTTATGACACATAAATCAGAATCCTTTGAAAAGTTCAAAAAATTCAAGAATGAAGTACAAAACCAGCTTGGCAAGAGTATTAAGATACTTCGATCAGATTGAGGTGGTGAATACCTTAGCCATGAGTTTCGTGACTATCTAGCTGAGTGTGGGATTCTATCCCAACTCACTCCTCCTGGAACACCATAGTGGAATGGCGTATCCGAAAGTAGGAATCGTACCCTATTAGATATGGTACGATCTATGATGAGTCACACAGATCTTCCTATATTCTTTTGGGGATATGCTCTAGACACAACAGCCTTTACCCTTAACCGTGTACCATCCAAGGTTGTGATAAAGACACAATATACGATATGGACAGGGAGAAATCCTAAGATGTCTTTCATGAGAATTTGGGGTTGTGAGGCTTACGTTCGACATCAAGTCTCAGACAAACTGGGACCCAAATCTGATAGGTGCTATTTTGTTGGATATCCCAAGGATACAAAGGGATATTACTTCTACATTCCCAGTCAACACAAAGTGTTTGTGGTAAAGACTGGAGTTTTTCTAGAAAGGGATTTTGTTTCTAGAAAAACTAATGGGAGTACGTTCGATCTTGAAGAAATTCAAGATAAAAACCATAGCACTGAGGCCTTGATGGAGGTTGAACAGGAACCACAAAGTGTTGTGGGTGATGAGGTTATTGCACAAAGAGTTGTGGAACAACCACCTATTCATGTAGACCTACCTCTTCGCAGGTCTGATAGGGTACGTCGTCAGCCTGAGAGATATTCATTTCTCTTGTCTGACCATGATGACGTTATGCTCATTGAGAATGAGCCTACCTCCTATCAGGAAGCTGTGATGAGCCCAGATTCTGAGAAATGGCTAGAGGCCATGAGATCCGAGATGGAATCCATGTACACCAACCAAGTATGGACTTTGGTTGATCCACCTGAAGGGGTCAAACCCATTGGGTGTAAGTGGGTCTTTAGGAGAAAGACCGACATGGATGGACTTACGCATACCTATAAGGGTCGATTGGTGGCTAAAGGTTTCAAGCAAATTCATGGTATTGACTATGATGAAACCTTTTCTCCAGTGGCGATGTTTAACTCCATTCGGATCATGCTTGCTATTGTAGCATACCACGATTATGAGATCTGGCAGATGGATGTCAAAACCATATTTTTGAATGGAAACTTGCTCGAGGATGTGTACATGACACAACCTGAGGGTTTTGTAGATCCACAGCATACTGGGAAAGTATGCAAGATGCAAAGGTCCATTTATGGGCTAAAGCAAGCTTCTCGGAGCTGGAATCTTCGATTCGATGATGCGATCAAACAGTTTGGTTTCATCAAGAATGAAGATGAACCCTGTGTCTACAAAAGGGTTAATGGGAATACAGTTATCTTCCTTGTATTGTATGTGGATGACATACTGCTCATTGGGAATGACATCCCTTCGCTACAGTCTGTGAAGATTTGGCTGGGGATGTGCTTCTCAATGAAGGACTTAGATGAAGCAGCCTGTATTCTAGGCATCAAGATCTATAGAGATAGATCTAAGAGATTGCTTGGCCTAAGTCAGAGTACATATATTGACACGGTATTACTACGGTTTGCCATGCAGAATTCCAAGAAGGGACTTCTGCCGATGTCACATGGTGTGAGTCTTTCAAAGACTCAAAGTCCCTCTTCTAGAGAGGAGAGAGATCGCATGGATAAGATCTCTTACGCATCTGCTATAGGATCTATCATGTATGCCATGTTGTGTACTCATACTGATGTCTCGTATGCTTTAAGCATGACGAGTAGATACCAGTCAGATCCAGGTGAGCGTCATTGGATAGCAGTCAAGAATATTCTTAAGTACTTGAGAATAACTAAAGAATATTTCTTGATATTTGGAGGCGATGAGGAGCTAGCTATAAAGGGTTACAACGATGACAGCTTCCAAACTGACTAGGATGATTATAGATCGCAGTCAGGGTTCGTGTTTTGCTTGAATGGAGGTGTTGTGAGCTGGAAGAGTTCGAAGCAGGACACCGTTGTTGATTCTACAATAGAAGCCGAGTATATTGCTGCATCTGAGGCAGCAAAAGAGACAGTTTAGATCTGCAAGTTTATTACTGAGCTTGGGGTGGTTCCTAGCATAGCAGATCCCATAGAGCTCTATTGTGACAACAATGGAGCGATTGCACAGGCTAAGGAACCTCGCTCACACCAGTGGACCAAACACATACTACAACGCTTCCATCTCATTCGAGAGATTATCGATAGAGGAGATGTGAAGATTTGTAGAGTACCCACAGAGGCTAACATCACAGATCCCTTGACCAAGGCTTTGGCACAGAAAAAGCATGATGGTCACACTAGGTCATTGGGTATTATATACTACGGTGATTGGCACTAGTGCTAGTGGGAGATTTTTAGAAAAAGTCCTAGAGTCAATCATGTGATGATTGTTTTATGGACTTTATTGTATCATATTCCTATTTATAAAGGCATGGTTATTATATTTACTTGTATTGGTGTCAAATAACTAAATATAATAATATCCTTGAATAGTAGGTTCTTATCTATATCAATCGATTGGTTGAATCAATAATGAGATGATATAGAGAACATTACTCTTAATCATTCCTAGTCAAGTATTAACATTCAGGAACAATGTTAATGCGTAGAGACTAGCATGTAGGTCAACACAATGACTTGATCTCACAAGTCATGGATATGAGATATCAAGTTGACACATGGGTATGCATTTGAGAATGTATACTGAATGACCTGCCATGAGAAAGTATCATGGATCGTTATATGAGTGTCATATACTTTCTCATGTGGCTATTAGTATGACTATTAGTCCTTAGACCTGAAGTCACCATGGTTCCCTACATAAGGAGTTGCATACTTTGGCTTCGTCAAACGTCACCCGTAAATGGGTGGACTATAAAGGTGATTACTGGGTATGTAACAAATTATGCGGAGGGATGTGAGTGATGTAGATGAGATATATCCCTCCTATATGATGGGGGTGACATCGATATTCTTGATAGAGTGAGACCACGAAGTGCATGGCCATGCCCAAATGAGTCAATATGAGATATTGAGCTCATTTGATTAGAGTGACTCTACTTGGAGTTCAAGATATAGATTATACCGAGGATGACACGGTCTATGCCTTAATTGGTCAATCTAGATGTCAAGGTTAGATGGACATTGTCACATATTGTGAGAGTCACAATTAGTAGTCACAAAGGTGATGTTGGAGCTCAATATTCTTGTAACTTGGGTAGCAATGATGTGTTGATAGATACCGCTCATTGCTTATGTTCCTAAATCGGTTTAGGGACATTGCCAACGTTATAAGAACCTATAGGGTTACACACAAAGGACAATTAGATGGAGATTAGGTTCATATGATGAACCATGAGGATTAGGTTCTTGGGATGAACCAAATTGGATTAAGAGTAATCCTAATTAGACTAATTGAGTTGGACTCAATTTGATTCAAGTGTTGAATAAGTCTAATTTAGATTTGATTCATCAAATCAATTTAAATTAACGAATAGAGATTCATTAAACTAAAATTGACTTGAATCAAATGGTTGGATTTAATCAACCATGGGAGATAAGAGGTCAAGTTTGACTTGACTTGAGAGGGAAGATGAAAGGTCAAGTTTGACTTGACCAAATGTCATGTCATGATGATGACTTGGCATGGTCGGCCAATGATGATGCTCCTCATCATCATTGACTTATCAAGTGGTGCCACCTCATAAGGGAGACCAAGAGACATTGGCTCTTGGAGTTACATGCATGCATGTACCCCCTTCTCCATGAAGTGGCCGGCCACTTGATTGGCATTAGATGAAAAATTCATTTTGTGTGAGTTACACTAGAACTTCATCTTCTTCCTTGGATCATCCTCTCAAGCTCTCTCCCTCTTCTTCATCAACTTGCCGTGAGCATCTAAGGAGTGCTAGCACACTTAAGATTGCTTTTATCCACCTATTGCTTGTGTGGATACCAATAGAGGAGTGTGCACTTGACGCTCTTGAGTTCCGACGAAGTTTTTGGACGAGCGGGATTTGTGAAGGGTGTCGCATCGAGGGTAATGATCTCACCTTCTAGATATAAGGTAGATCTAGGGTTTTTAGTAAACACATACATGTTTTAGTTTTAATACATCTTCGCACGGATCCGCGGCCGGACTTCCGGGATTTCCGCAATGCAAAAAGCGGTTTTTGCGGCTCGGAAAGTCCAACACGAAATGTTATTCACCCCCCTCTAGCGACGATCAATTCCCCAATAAGTGGTATCAGAGCGAGACCACTCTTTAAGGTTTAACAACTAAGGGAGCATCGCTAGAGGGTGAAGAAGAAGATGGAGTTTGAAGAAAAATTAGGATGGGACATCAACACACCTCCACCATATGACCAAGAAGTTTTTTAGGCATGGAGGGCGAGAATGGAGACATTCTTGATGATGGCCATAGAAGATTGGTTCATCATCATGGAAGGTTTTGAACCCCCTAGGGATAAGAAGGGAGATGTCCTAAAATTGAAGAAGTGGACTCAAGATCAATGCCTAAAGTTCAAGACCGAAGTTAAGGTAACAAAACTTTTAGAATATTTGATACCTAATGATATTTTGTCTAGACTAGGTAAATATCAAGATGTCAGGGAGCTTTGGAGCAAATTAACGAAGTTTCATGAAGGACCATCACCAACTTCAAGTGAAGAACAATCACAAGAAGCCTAAGAATGTTCATCGGCTCAAGAAGAGGAGGAGGCCAAAGAAACAAGCTCTTCCTCACAAGAAAGTGAGGAGTCGGAGGTTGAGAAGGAGTCAACTTTCGGATCGGTGGAAGAAGAAGAATTTGAGGGAGCCTCCACCTCTAGGATTGAGGGGGAGGAGATTAGGTCAATCTCTATGCCGGAGCAAGAAGAAGAGCTTTCAACATCCGGAAGAGTTGAAGAAGCTCAAAAGTCGGCCACCATTGACCTAGGTAACTCAACACATTAGTTCAAAATAAAAACCATATAGTGTGTTTTGAGTGCAAGGAGCAAGGACACTACAAGAATAAGTGTCCTAACGGGTCAAGAAGACGACACAAGTCGTGCCAAAGACCAAGGAAACCGGTGGCCAAAGTCAAAAGAGCAAGGAGCATATCATTTGCTTCAAATGTCATCAAAAGGGGCACTATAGAAGCCAATGCTCTAGGAGAAAGCAAACCAAGGGACAAGAATGAGCATCATATGTAGGGGGAGCTTCTAAATCTAACCCTAAGATATATTTCAATAATGCAACTTCAACTTATGTTGAAAAGCATGCTAGAAGTTATGTTAATAATCTTGCTATTACTCATGAACAAAAGCATGTTAGGAATAATAGGCTTTATTGCTTAGGGGCTAAGCATGTTGATTTTAGGTCTAAGGACAAGTCTAGAAATAATGACTCCAGACCTATTTCAACTAATGAGAAATTTGAGACTAATGTCTCTAGAAAAATGCTACCTAAGACAAGTATTAGGAAAATAGAAGATCATCTAGGCTTTAATCCAAAGAATTCTAGACATATGCCTAGGAAGGGCAATAATACTCAAAGAAATAATGGGCCCACAAAATTTTAGAAATTAGAGCTAGAAAATCAAGTTTTGAGGGCAAAACTTGAAGAATTAGAAAAGACCCTTAAGATTATGCAAAATCAAATGCAAATACGTTCAAAATCTAGGTCCTAGGAGACAAGGTTCATACAAAGGCAAGAAAGGTTTTGGGTTCCTAGGAGCGTGATTGACTCATGCTAAATGGGTTAGGGTGTGTCAACTTTAAATGAATGGATAGTTAACCTAACCATGGTAAAGGTAATACCTTAGGTCATTTTTAAGGTTATGGATACCTTGGAAATGTGATTTGAATTTATATCCTAAAGTATTTTAGGATGTGCCAATATATTTTGAGAATTATGAAAAATCAATCAAATTGGCACAAACTAGGTTTAGAGTTCATAGTGTCTCATTTTGGATTTTTGGCACACTTAGGGGATGAGTGATAATATGGAAAAATGAAATTAATAATAACAAATGGCAACAAATATTAAAATTTAAGTATTATATACCTTTATATTTTATTTGGCATGATTGATTTGTCATATGATATGTCATGACATCATTGTTATTGTTAATCATATAAAATGTCATGATCATGCTTAAAATTAGGTTTATGTCATGTATGCTTAGATTTATATTTTATGTCATGACATCATGATCATTGTCCATGCTTATTTATGTTATCATTTATGCCATGATCATTCATGCATTAATTAAAATTGATCTAAGGACTATAGCATGATTTGAAGTCTCATTTATAAGGGAATCAAGTAATGTTGCCTTAGAAAATGCATGAAGACCTTAGATTAGGATGAACAAAATCCACATCTCACATCAAATTAACTTGTATTTGTTTTCATACACCTTAGACATATGTGAGATGTTAGGAAATGAGTTAAGTTCAAGGTGCATAGTTTTTGCATCTAGATGAACTCAAACTCATCTTATACTATGGTGGATCATGGGGAAAGCTAATGTGCAAGTCATGTGCATTGAGCCCATTGATCATGATCCAATATAGGTTTTCAAAAACATCTTAAACTAATTTTAGAAAATCGTGGTGTAGTCTATCTTTTGATAGAAGTCACCATTGATGATGTTGATACAAAAAGGGCTCAAAACATTGAAGCTTTTCTTATTTTTGAACTTTCTATCAATTTCACTATTTTATGGGTAAATTAATTTTCAAATATTTTTCACCCATTGTATTATCATAAGTATTATACATATGAATTTTCGTGATTTTTCGTATTATGTATAATTACTTATGAATTTCTGAAATTCATTTCTGAATTCTAATTTCTGCATTTGTAGAAATCGATCATTCGCTTATGGTAGGTGTGGTATCAACAACGATCGATCGACATCAATGATCATCGATTGCGGTGATTTGGATAAACAAGAATATTTAGCCCATATTTCAACTATGATAGGTCCTAACTTCTCTTAACCCTAGGATATGCTTTGGAAAACATTAGAAAGGGTGAAAATCCATTGGAAATAGATTAGGAGAGTTGTATAGGGTGTGTATCAATTTTAAGGTGTGTGAGAGTTCATGTTTGAACTTTTGCCCTTAATTTTGATTGGTTAGTGTTCCTATAGGCTTAGGGACTTTCCAAGGACATTGTTTGTAAGATACAGAAAATAATAATAATAATAATAATAAAATACTCTTTGTTAATTAGGAAATTATCTTATATAATTTTACAAGAATTCATATAAATTTTTTCGGATTCAAAAGGAGTTCATACGAGGAAGATTTAAGCTTAAATGGGGAGTTGGGTGACTTGAGTTAACTCGGACTTAACTTAGGTTAGCTTTGGTTTAGACTTGAGCTAGCTCAGTCAATTGGCTGGTTTTTAACGAAACCTTCCGAACCCGAACCCCAAAACCCGATCCGCAGCCACGGTTTCTTCCTCAGATCGCGATCGCGCAATTTCCTCCTCCCCTCTCATGGCGATTTCGGCTCCATCTCTTCTTCCTTCGTGAGCCGGCGACTGCTGCTGCCGACGGTGGAAGATCCGACCGTTGGGAGAGGTGTCGTGCAGTTGGAAAAGTCGATCGACCGCATAGCTCATTCCGCGATTTCCCCTCTCCCATTTTCGCTGCCTTCTTCTCCTCTCTGTGCGATTCCGTCGCCAATCTCAGCTCGTTGGCGTCCAATAAGAGCAGCTCGATGGTGCCGCTTCCTTGATTGATCTCCGATCGAATACCAGTGGGTTCTCGCCTGGGGATCTCGGCGAAACTTTCGCCGGACGGGCGATCTGTCGATTGAGGTATTTGGGTTGCCTAGGGTTATGTTTCATTATTGATTTCCTTTAGATTCAGCTGTGGATGTGTTGTCTTAGCCTAGATTTGTGGTTGGCAATGTTGGAGCTAGGATTGCTCCGGTGAACAGGGCAGCGGGGGAGGGGGGAGGGGAGGGAGGGAATAGTTATCGCTGGGAAGTTAAGCTCGGTAAGTTGATTTCCCTTTTACTATGTTGTCTGTAGTTGCTACGAATTCGTAGTATGTCGATGTTGTTGGAATTGGATGAGTTTTGTCGATGGATTGTGTTGATGCAGCAATGAAGTGTAATTCGGGTATAATTCCTATTTTCCCTTTTCTTGTTCTGTTTATGGTGTTGTTGGACCTAGGTTGTTGCGTGAAGGGCAGTGGTGGTGTTGTATGTGGTGTTCTCTATTTGATGTAATTGAGTGGGTTGTGGATGTTGATCAATTGGTCAAGTGTGGGATAGAGGAAGGCTTTGTTCTGCACAGTCAAGGGTGGAGTTGTAATCGGTTGTTGGTTTATCTTCTGATTATTTCTTCTTTTGTTGTCCATGGTGTTCCTGTGGATTGATTTCAGTTGTGTATGGTTTTGGGTGATGTCGTGCAAGTTTAAAAAGAAGGTAAGCTGAGGTGTTGTTAATGTGTCTGATTGATCTTGGATTGGATGGACTGGTATCTGATTGTAGTGTGAGTGCTGTTCAGATGAGCAATAGTGTGTAATCTGATTGTTCTTGTGGTCGCTGACCATGGATGTGAGAATGGATGATGGAGTTGTGGTGAGGTTGATTTGAGTGTGTTTAGATCAATTTACTTTAATGGATCTTTGGATGTTGGTGATCTATTGTGAGTGTGGTTATGGTATATCAGATTGGGATAATCGAGTTTCTAACTCGTAGACGAGGGAAGGATGCGAATATAGAAACGACGTAGTAGCTAAGTGATGTATTGTTGGATACTTGTACTTAATCAGCTATTATGTGCAGGTTTGGGATACGAAGCAGGTCTACGGTCGTGAGGATTATTCGAGCTTCGTATCAGGTGAGTAATATCTACCCTAGTCAGGTATTTTGATCTGAATCTGGTGCATGAATTTGGACTTATGCTATTACTTTGATCTTAGATCCACTCTTATTTAATCATATGCTTGTACTGCCTTGACCTTTGAGATATATTAGTGTTACTTCATTGATTATCTAGCACGGATATAAACTATAAACCCTATTATGTGTTAGCTGATGGATGTTCAGTAAGTACAGGAGGTTAGGGTTATCTTTGTGACCTCAAATTGGGTTACTTTGTTACATCACTAGGGTTAGGTGATGGATTAGATTATGGAGTCGATTGTTGTATCGTATACTTATTAGTTGTGCATCTATGGTGGATCTAGTTGTCTATGCATAGATAAGTGTGTGGTTGTCAGTATGTGGCTATGAACTAGAGGTCCTAGCGTGATGGTATATCCATTATGGATTGTGTGAAGGTGTATGGTTATATGGACTGTCGATAGTATCTCACTACTGACTAGAGGTCTTAGCGTGATTGACTGTCAGATGTGTATGATTCTTTGTGCGATAGAGAGAGTATTGTGGATTATAGTCCTTGCATAGTTGACTTTTGGTTGACCAGGACTCCCCGTGGGATAGGGAGTGTGGCGAGGATACATGTAGTGAGCTATGCATCATTACATTGCATGCATGCTGACGACTGGGTCTCCCTTGTGGTTGAGATGGGTCGCTAGTCATCCTGCCTCCTCGGCCACTCGGGGTAGTGGTAGCAGGGTTGAGTGCAAAGCATTGTTGTGTGTGCCGTTCTCGGCCACTATGGATGGTGGTAGTTGGAGATGCGCACTTGGCCATTGTACGGAGTGGTAGTTAGTGCACTCACCCACTATAGATGGTGGTCGTGTGATGTGCAGTTGTCCTAGGTGCGGTGCTCGTCTACTCATGGGTAGAGAGGAAGCGGCTAGCAGCAGGGACCCCCGTGTGAGTAGTATATAGCTCTATGGCGGCTAGCTACTATTTCATACTACCCAACTCGGTGGCGGCTGGAGTCGGGATAGTTATCATGTCGTGCCACCTTGGCCACACTGGAGTCGTGGTAGCGAGTAGGGGTGCGCAGGCATGACCATGCATGCATGTGCATTGCTGATATATATATGTATGCATGTATTCGATATATGTTTTACATATGCCTGTGAGATGCTGAATTTGATTGAGCTATGATTGCTACATATGTTTGTACATTATGATACATGCCATTTGCATATTATATATTGTTGTGTGTTGAGCATGATATATGTGTTGGTCTAGACTGTTGTATGCATTTGATTAACGTCATGTCATAGTGTGGTATGGACCGGGATGTTATTACATGTGATTATATACTGTTCATATGTCTGAGTGTTGGTCAGATATGGGATTGACTTTGTACGTTATATAGGTTATGTTATTGTATATCTGTTCAGGATGATATAGCTTATGGTGTTGTAGACCAGCAGGTACGTTGGTACATTACTGCATGTTCAGTTGATTAGTTTAGTATATGCATTGAGTATGACTATACTATGGTTACTTGTTATTAGATTTGGATAGGACTGTATGTCTATTTAACATATTCTATATACATGTAGATCTTCACATGTATACTTGTAGATCTCTATATCATGTATGTTGTTCATGCACTTTCTATATATTACCCCTGAGTTGATACTCACCACCCCGGACCCTGGGTTTCCTGTTGCCCAGGTAACAAGTAGAAGATTTCCTTGGACGTTCGGAGCTTCGCCTACTGATCTCATCTCACACCGGACTGATGGATATTTAACCCGTATTGTTGTAATCTTGTGGATTGTCATTTTGGGATTTTACCCTGTATTGTTTCCGTATTTATGATATATGGATGTGTTGTATGTATTTAGTCTTTGATGTGATTTCTGTTATGATTCTTGTTGTGTCAAAGTCACTCCGGAGTGCACAGTTGGGTCTTTGTATTTTGTTTATATGTCAGTATATTTCCGCTGTGTTTAATATATTCATGTTTGCTTATTATGTTGTTGTTGTGGGCCTACGGGCCTTGTATTAACCAAATATGTTGCCACATGCAGGAGAGATGTCGTTCGTTTGCTTTTCGACACGACATACTCTCAGGGCGTGACAATTTTATTGGTATCAGAGCCCTAGGTTGCGAAGTCCACTTTCGGATTTTATTTCGTTCGGACATCGAGTTTTGCTTTACTCGATTTTGGTTTTGTGAGTTATGGGATCTGGCTGTTGCGGACATCTCCGAGCTATAAGGTTTAAGGTATGTTAACTGTTATTACATATCCTTCTGTTGGCTATGTATTTAGTTGCTTATAACTGGGATGACTTGTAGGGTGTTGGTTAGTATTCGTAACTGTGGTTTGAGTTGACCATGGGAACGACATGTTGAGGTTATTAGACATGTACCTGCTATCGAAAAGGTAAATTACCTTTGAGATCCGACTGATACCGAGTCGAAAAGTAGGGGTTAGGCTTTCACATTTCTCGTGGAGATCAAAGATTAAAATCTTAGGGATTTTCACTAATTATGCTTGTCAGATCATTACCTATGGGGTAATGGACTAAGCGAGTATACTATTATTGATGCAGATAGTAGAGGATTAGTTTGCGGTGTATCATAGGGATTTTGATCCCTAGGTTGGTCGTTCTAGGTTGTATAACTTTGAGAGTACTTTTGAGTACTTAACTCGTGTTATACGAAGAAAGCAGTGTTAGTTGCATACCATTATCGGAATCAATCCGGTATTTGGTGGAAGAGATAGGAAATAACCTTTGGAAAATAACACATCACTTTGTTACGGTGTAGTGATGTTGTGAGAGAGTATATTCCCACGTCATCTTCTTTGACTCATCGTCAGGGAATTCTTGAGCTTTAGGTTGAGTGATCATTTGGTAATGGAGGTACCAAGCAAAGTCGCTAGACTTGCGAGGGTTACAACCACCTAATAGCTCGAGAATGTGATTGACATGTCTTAAGCCACCCACGGTTTATTGGCTGACATCTTGATCAGGATGTTTGGATCTTTTACTAGATCCTATCGGAAGGCATTAGATCGAGTCATGTGTATAGAAGTGACTCTGTAGCAAGTGTTTTAAGAGTTGGAGATTTGATAAGCAAATATTGCAAGTCAAATTATTGGAATTAGAAGTCTCCGAATGTTGGGCAAAAGGAGCAAGATTAGAGTCATGAGTCACGAGCGACTATTGGAGAGTTTTTAGATCATAGAAGACCGATTGCAGATTGTCAACATCTTCTCATATTTATCAGCGAACTCAGAAGAAAGACTCCGAAGGGATTATGTGCGTGTAGTGTGAATCACGACGACACACAGAGTCATATTATCCGATGGATCATTTTATCTACTTCTACCATAAGCAGCCAGTATCTTTGAGGAGAGTATGTACTTTGAAGACTCAGTTGAAGACCATGGGTGATGCTTTCGAGAGGACGATCCACAACCTCAGAAGCCAAGATCATCGCAGAAGATTGGGTTATCACGTCAGCAATGATCTACTACCTCAGATATAGTTGGAGTTCTTTGATACTTCTAGTCGGGAGAAGCGAGTTACTCAGCAGTATCAGTAGAAGACATCTCAGAAGACTCAGACACCCAGACAACAACTGTTACCTCCCTAGGCGTAGCTATACCTTTCGCAGAGTTGGAGCGTGCTACGATGTTGTGATTCTTGATATTTACAATGGATGTGTATCCTTTGCAAGATGATGTTTACCATCTCCGTTGCAGTTGTTTTAGTTTGTACATCAGTTCAGCAGTTGGTTTTAGTTCCTCCATGGTAGTTTTTGCATCTACATGAGCTCAGTTGCCAAGAGCAGAAGTTGGACGAGTTACATGATTACTCGAGTAGAGGAGTCATAGCGGACTGAAGGATCTGCCATTCAGGGTATTACTTTTGGTTACCCTATGTGTGGATATATTGAGAGATATTGATAGTTTATAGGTATCTAGGTCTAGAATATTCTTAGATAAGATTAGAAGGGTTCCTAACGACTTGTGGGTTGGTGATTGTTCTCTACCGTACGGTGAGATGTTGATCAACAACCAAGAAGTCAAGGGATACCCTTAGCCTTTGCTAAACATACCTTCACTATAAACATATCCTTACGGGTAGTTAAATTGTTGAAATGAGGGTATAACTTATATCTCGGATGTGCATATAATCCGAGAATATTCGGATGTAGTTTTGGATGAACTCTCGGGTTTGTCACTGCATGGGCAAGTGGAATATGTGATTGGGGGTGATTTCGGGAATAGTTTCCGATATTGGATACCTCATATCGGGAGATGGTTTATTGGTATCGGTGTTGCTAAACACTGTGGAAATTGAAAGAACGTAAGTTGCGATTATATGAGGTATTGGATGGGATATTTATCTGTTCCAGTATTCCTTTTGGAGAAGATCCAGAACTCTTTGTTAAAAGAGAGAGATGAACCTTGGAGGTTATGCATCGATTATTGATGGTGGTATGCAATAGTTATTGGAAATGATATCCTTCGTTGTGGATAGATGATCTGTTTAGTTCAGCTAAAGGACACCTGTGTATACTCTAGGGTTGATTTACGATTAGAGTGTTGATATTGTAGTGACTTGGTGTCATACAATTATCATTGTTGGTGTGATGATTGATATATCATCAACTTAAAGTAAAAGGATGCAAGTGTGTAGAAGACGATATTTCATACTTGATATAAATTTTAGGAGATGTTGATAATGTTGTTAGACTTATCGACGATTTAGTCGTTCATGGATTTGAGGAATCAAGTACTCTTAGAGTATTTGAGATCGATTGTCATCATATCTGTGGATGATATATTTTTGAGATATATTCACAATCTTAAGAGAAGTTGTGGTTTCTCTAGATTGATCTGGTTGATACCGTAGAGGTTGATAGGATGCTACTAACATTACTATACCACTGATTTGTTGGACCAAGTAGGTGATGAAAATGACTTGGTTAGAAGTTGTGGAAGTTAGGTTTCAGGGCCTAGATAGTGACTGACTTTTGCATCAGTATAGTTAGTCCTTCCGTTGGGGATGGAAGGGTATTGTACATAGATGCAACATTTCAGGGATTGGAGCGATTCTGATGCAGTTGTATGAGACGTGTCTTATTCCTACGTCAGTTAGACTGTGTTGGGAGATTATCTAGAATTCGAAAAGGACTTGATGTGATTTGAGTAATAGAGGATCGATTAGCTAGGTCCGCTCATTTTCTTCCAAGCCGTAAGATGGACTTCGTTGGATCACTTGACGGAATTATATCCATGGAGTATCCTTGAGTATCATTTCTGATAATGATTCATGATTCATCTTACGATTCTAGCAAAGTCTCCAACAGGTCATGGATATAGAGCTCCACTCGGGTACAGTTATTTACCTCTTTATGGGGTGGTTAAGAGTGTATATAAGAGCTGGAATATAATATTCGAGTTTAGTACCCCACTTAGTCAATTGAGGTGTGTGACTTTTTTCCGAATACTTGAGATAGTTATTGTGACATCTCGTACTCGTACATGAGTCAAAAATTTGGGGACCAAATTTTTATTAGTGGGAGAAAATGTAAGATACAGAAAAATAATAATAATAATAATAAAATACTCTTTGTTAATTAGGAAATTATCTTATATAATTTTACAGGAATTCATAGAAATTTTTTCAGATTCAAAAGGAATCCATACGAGGAAGATTTAAGCTTAAATGGGGAGTTGGGTGACTTGAGTTAACTCGGACTTAACTTAGGTTAGCTTTGGTTTAGACTTGAGCTAGCTCAGTCAATTGGCTGGTTTTTAACGAAACCTTCCGAACCCGAACCCCAAAACCCAATCCGCAGCCATGGTTTCTTCCTCAGATCGCGATCGCGCGATTTCCTCCTCCCCTCTCGCGGCGGTTTCAGCTCCATCTCTTCTTCCTTCGCGAGCCGACGACTACTACTGCCGATGGTGGAAGATCCGACCGTTGGAAGAGGTGTCGTGCAGTTGGAAAAGCCAATCGGCCGCAGTGCTCATTCTGCGATTTCCCTTCTCCCATTTTTGCTGCCTTCTTCTCCTCTCTGTGTGATTCCACCGTCGATCTCAGCTCGTCGGCGTCCGATGAGAGAAGCTCGACGGCGCCACTTCCTTGGTTGATCTCCGATCGAATACCAGTGGGTTCTCTCCTGGGGATCTTGGCGAAACTTTCAACAGACGGGCGGTGCTATCGCCGTGGCAGCGAGCTGCCGATTGAGCTATTTGGGTTGCCTAGGGTTAGGTTTCATTGTTGATTTCCTTTAGATTCAGATATGGATGTGTTGTCTTAGCCTAGATTTGTGGTTGACAGTGTTGGAGCTGGGATTGCTCAGGTGAATAGGGCAGTGGGGGGGGGTGGGGAGGGGGGAACAGTTGCCGGTGGGAAGTTAAGCTCGGTAAGTTAATTTCTCTTTTACTGTGTTGTTTGTAGTTGCTACGAATTCGTAGTATGTCGATGTTGTTGGAATCGGATGAGTTTTGTCGATGGATTGTGTTGATGCAGCAATGAAGTGTAATTCGGGTATAATTCCTATTTTTCCTTTTCTTGTATTGTTTATGGTGCTGCTGGACCTAGGTTGTTGCATGAAGGGCAGTGGTGGTGTTGTATGTGGTGTTCTCTATTTAAAGTAATTGAGTGGGTTGTGGATGTTGATCAATTGGTCAAGTGTGGGATAGAGGAAGGCTTTGTTCTGCACAGTCAAGGGTGGAGTTGTAATCGGTTGTTGGTGTATCTTCTGATTATTTCTTCTTTTGTTGTCCATGGTGTTTCTGTGGATTGATTTCAGTTGTGTATGGTTTTGGGTGATGTCGTGCAAGTTTAAAAAGAAGGTAAGCTGAGGTGTTGTTAATGTGTCTGATTGATCTTGGATTGGATGGACTGGTATCCGATTGTAGTGTGAGTGTTGTTCAGATGAGTGATAACACTCGTTTTGGTAGTTTATATTGGCTTTAATTATTGATGATTCTATCCTCTTATTGTTTAATTGTGGAGAATTAGCATGTTTTATGAGCAGGACTTGTTTTGGACTATAATGATCATTCCTACATAATTTGGATTGATTTTTAACATTTTCGATGTCTTCTTGTAGGATACAACCGAGCACAGGCGTGTTGCTCTCTGTCCGTCACGACACGGGCAGTACCAAAATGACACGGGCTTTGGACACAGCCAAGCACAGGCGTGTCGCT
Organism: Wurfbainia villosa; assembly: GCA_025175895.1. Taxonomy (NCBI): domain Eukaryota; kingdom Viridiplantae; phylum Streptophyta; class Magnoliopsida; order Zingiberales; family Zingiberaceae; genus Wurfbainia; species Wurfbainia villosa. The sequence continues at coordinate 9,404,831 of CM046005.1, forward strand.
CTTTTCCCGTTACACGACACGGGCTTTGCACCTGACCAAGCCGCAGGCGTGTTGCTCTATGTAATCCGCGACAGGCGTACCAAAGCGACCGCGGGCTTTGCGTAGTCGAGCACAAGGCGTGTCGCTCTTTTCCATTACGACACGGGCAATATCAAAGCGACACGGGCATATCGTCTTGGCGATAGAAAGTTAAAAATTCAAGATTTTGGGCTAAAAAAAGAAGCGGTAAAAAGGAGCCCTCTTCGTTCAATTCATTCGGATCTGCAGCCACTTCATGCATCATCCGGAGCGGAGGCAAGGGATTCCTCTTCGTTCCGTTCATCTTCGATCTAAAGCCACTTCACGCATCATCCGGAGCGGAGGCAAGGGATTCCTCTTCGTTCCGTTCATCTTCGATCTAAAGCCACTTCACGCATCATCCGGAGCAGAGGCAAGGGATTCCTCTTCGTTCCGTTCATCTTCGATCTAAAGCCACTTCACGCATCATCCGGAGCGGAGGCAAGGGATTCCTCTTCGTTCCGTTCATCTTCGATCCGAAGCCACTTCACGCATCCATCGTAGCAGAGGAGCACAAAACGTGGAGTTCGCATCGCTTCACTTCTACCGGTGGCAAGAGACACAGGGAGATTACTAGATCTAATGTCTTTTACATTTTTGAGCATTAATTAGATTTGTTTGGCTTGTTGAGTGTTTGGTTGAATTTCCCCATCGTAGTTTAGATGTTGTTTGGTTTTCGTTTTTCTCCGTTTATTCAGTTGTTGCACTGATTTACTCATCGAATGTTCTTTACTTCAAGAATGCACATAATTCGTTACGATTAGTGTTCTTTCTTGTTTTCCCTTGAGATTAGATGATTTAGGAATCAATACACAACCCCCCTCTCTATTCAATAAAAAAAAAAAAGAATCAAAGATGCAATAACCACTGGAATTATCGTACACCGTCTTCAATCATTGGGAGACGACTCGAGTCATCCTATACTACTTTAGTTAGGGGAATTCGGTATTACTAAATTGGTTGAGCTCATTTAGACGACAATCTGAGTCATACACCAATTTTTGGCGCCGTTGCCGGGGATTTGATAGAGGTGCATAGGTAGTTCTAATGTGTTTGCTTGAAAAATAATTTTACTTCTCAATTTCCAATTCTATTTCCATTTACTTTTATTGCTGAGGAGGTAATATAAAATTTTTAAAGAAAACAATTTGACATTTTAATACCTCATTATACTTGTCGTTGCTATACCTGTTCTACACCAGTTGTGTCTTGTTTTCTTGCTTGCAGTGAGACTATAGTGCATGACTAGGATATCTCTGAGCGATACGCATCGATCGAGAGATTGTGAGAACATTCCACGCTTTACAAAGAGCTCGAGAGGACTTGATGATTAACATGGAAGACAACAACACAAAAGCGGTGATAGAACACTCAGAGAATTGGCAAAGCCAAATGCCTTCGTGTATCGTATCGGGGACTTGAAGGATTTTGAGCTAAGATCAGGGGTAATTCATCTGCTACCAAAGTTTCATGGCTTAGCTGGTGAGGATCCAAACAGACACCTCCAGGAATTCCACATGGTGTGCTCAACCATGAAGCCTCAAACCATATCAGAGGATGACATGAAGCTCAGGGCATTTCCATTCTCATTGACAGACAAGGCTAAGGATTGGTATTACTATCTTCCCCCAGGATCCATTACTAGTTGGAGTGATATGAGCAAAATATTTCTGGAAAAATTCTTTCCTGCATCAAGGATTGCAGCAATCAGGAAAAATATATGTGGAGTTCAACAACTGATTGGGGAAACATTATACGAGTATTGGGAGTGTTTCAAGAGACTCTGTGCGAGCTGCCCCCAACACCAAATTAGTGAGCAATTGTTGATTCAATACTTCTACGAAGGATTGTTGCCTATGGATAGGAATATGATAGATGCTGCTAGTGGAGGAGTGCTTGTAAACAAAACACCTTTTCAAGCCAAGGAACTTATTGAGATTATGGCAGCTAACTATCAGCAATTTGGGAGTGATGTACCCATCAAGAGTGTGCATCATGTTCAGGACTCTGATACTGAACAACCTAGAATCGAGAGTCGGTTGGATGGGATTGAAACAATGTTAAGGCAGATAGCTATTAGTCAGACTCAACAGGCATATACTCAATCTGCTCAACCAACACGAGTTTGCAGCATTTGTGCCAGTGCAGCACACTCGGCTGATACCTGCTTAACCTTGCAGTCAGAAGAAGGAGGGTTTGTCTCGGATCAGGTGGCAGCAGTAAATATGTTTCAGAATAGATCGCAATATCAGCAAACACAAAGATCACAGTATGATCCTATGTCAACTACATACAATCCTGGATGGAGGGATCATCCAAATCTGAGGTATGGAAATAATTCTGCACATCAGCAGACCAATCGGGTACAACAACCATCATTCCAGCCTGCTGCAACAAACTTGCAGAAGCCTCTAGGATTTCATAATAGTTCCACGTAGTACAAACCTTCCCAGATTTCACAATCACAGCTTATTTCTGGACCAAGTCATTTAGACTCATCCACACAAGATTTGAAAGACATGATGCAGCAACTTTGGTTACAACAACAAGCACAATTTCAACAACAACAACAAAGGAGTGATATTTCCATTCAGAATTTAGAAAGGCAAATGAGTCAGATGGCTACTACACTCGGCCGATTTGATCCCAAGGGTCGATCAATTACCCGGCTTTCGTCTGCAAACCCCAGAGGAATGTGAGTGCTATGTCACTAAGGAGTGGGAAAACTATTATGAGTTCATGAACTGTGCCTATAGCGATTCGGCGAAGAAAAGGAACAAAATTACAATCATGTGTTAAATCGCAAGAGGTAGTGCGATTCCTTCCCTCAAAGCGAGGAATTTCTAAGAAAATGTTACCGCAGAAGGACTAATGATCTTGAAGAATTGGTGGACATTTTGAAGGTGGAAGTAAACATACCATTATTGAAGGTTATCAAACATATACCAAGATATGCTAAGTTTTTGAAGGATCTTTGTGTTCATAAGAGGAAAGCTGAAAGGTAATGGTAGTAAGCATGGGAAAGAATGTATCGGCTTTGATTCACCAATGCCCACGAAATGTAAAGATCCGTGAATGTTTACCATACCATGTGTGATTGGAGAATGCGATTCTCAAATGCAATGTTGGATCCAGGTGCATCCATTAATGTCATGCCTAAGTCTGCTTTTCCTATCCTAGGTATTGGACCATTACAATTGGTAGGGGTAATTATTCAATTAGCCAACGAAGTTTAGCTCATCGGATGGAGTTATTGAAGATGTCTTAGTTAAGGTGAAGGATGATTTTTCGGTGATTTCTACGTTCTTGATATGGAAGGAGATATGACTTCAAGCGGACTCCTCTGATTTTAGGAGGCCGTTCCTCAAGGCTGCAAGGACAAAGATTGATGTACATGCAGGAACATTGACCATGGAGTTTGGAGACACGGGTACGGTTTGGCATTCTTGAAGCAATGAGGTATCCTGAAGAAGATCACTCACTACTTAACATTGATATTCTTGACGAGTTGGAAGGTAGTGCAGAGATTTCGTGGATTGATAGGGATACCGACTCTGAGGTAATAGAAGATGACTCTTTTAGCATCATTGATAACATTGAGGATGCTTGTGCAGGGAATTCATTAATAGAAGCAGGTCCTGAAAAATTGTTTCCTTCCCATGATCAACCTCCAAAACTGGAATTGAAACTTCTACCGGAGCACTTGAAGTATGCTTACCTGGGGAAAGAGAAGGAATTACCGGTCATTATTTCTAAGAATTTAGGAGCAGATCAGGAGATAAGGTTGTTGAATCTGCTAAGGCTTTATCAAAAGGCCATAGGATGGACCATTGCAGATATTCATGGCATCAACCCTTCCTTTTGCATGCATAGGATCTTCCTGGAGGAGAACAAGAACCCAGTCAAGCAACCACAGAGAAGATTGAACCCATTGCTTACCGAAGTGGTAAAGACAGAGATTCAAAAATTGTTGCAAGCAGGTATAATTTACCCCATTTCAGATAGTCAGTGGGTGAGCCCAATACATGTGGTACCAAAGAAATCGGGGATGACAGTGATTGTCAATGAGGACAGTGAGATGATTTCCACAAGAGTGAAAAATTCATGGAGGGTGTGCATAGATTATCGGAAGCTTAACCAGGCTACAAGGAAGGATCATTTCCCACTACCTTTTATTGATCAAATGTTGGAGAGATTAGCGGGAAAGACTCATTACTGCTTCTTGGATGGATTTTCTGGATATTATCATATTTGTATAGAGACAGGAGAAGACTACATTCACATGCCCCTACGGGACATTTGCATTCGACGCATGCCCTTTGGGCTCGAACGCCCAAGTACATTTCAGCGATGCATGGTAAGCATTTTTGCAGATTTATTAGGGCATTGTATGGAAGTATTTATGGATGATTTTACCGTGTATGGCTCATCATTCGATGAATGTTTAGATAGTCTTTCTCAAGTTTTGCAGAGATGTGTGGAAACTGACCTGGTTTTAAACTTTGAGAAGTGTCATTTCATGGTTGAACATGGTATTGTTTTAGGACATATTGTTTCGAGTAGGGGCATAGAGGTAGATCCTGCTAACGGTCAAGGTTATTTCTTCTTTGTCTTATCCCACATGCGTGCGGGAGGTTCGAGCTTTCCTTGGTCATGCAGGTTTCTACAGGAGATTCATTCAAAATTTTAGTGCTATAGCTCTTCCCCTCTCACGCTTACTGCAAAAGGATGTGGAATTTGGATTTGATGAAAAATGCAAGGACACTTTTAACCAACTCAGGGATGCTCTCATCTCAGCTCCTATTATGAGTTCTCCTAATTGGGAATTGCCTTTTGAATTAATGTGTGATGCTTCTAATTTTGCGATGGAGTGCGTGTTGGCTCAGCGGGTTGTGAGCTTCACATGTTATCTATTATGCATCCAAGACGTTAGATCCTGCTCAAGCAAATTATACAACCACGGAAAAAGAGCTTCTGGCCATTGTGTTTGCGTTGAATAAGTTTCGTTCATATTTATTGTGCTCTCATGTGGTTGTCTTTTCAGATCTTGCAGCTCTCAAATTCCTTTTAAAGAAGTCAGATGCAAAGCCCAGATTAATCAGATGGATACTTCTACTCCAAGAATTCGCCATGGAAATACGCGATAGGAGTGGTAAGGAAAATATGGTGGCTGATCATTTGAGCAGAATCATGCAAGATAGGGAGCTTACACCCATTCCAGATTGTTTTCCAGATGAACAACTCGACCTTTGCAGGGAAGTACCATGGTATCGACATCGTTAATTATTTGGTTGCAAGACGTGTTATACCGCAAATTTCTCTCAAGTCTGAGTTAACAAATTAAGATGTGATGCTAAATACTATGTTTGGGATGAACCTTACTTGTGGAAGTGGTGCAGCGATCAGGTAATTAGGCGATGTGTTCCTAACGGCGAGTTTCAATCTGTTCTTACATTTTGTCATTCTTTATCTTGTGGAGGACATTTTGGACCACAAAGAACAGCTAGGAAAATTTTAGATTCAGGTTTATATTGGCCTAGTCTGTTCCGTGACGCATATGAGTTTACTAGAACATGTGAACAATGTCAAAAAGTCGGGAGTATTGGACGTAGAAATGAGATGCCCCAACAGTCTATTTTGTTTTGTGAAGTGTTTGATGTATGGGGAATCGACTTTATGGGTCCATTTCCTGTTTCTTATGGTTTCACATATATCTTATTGGCGGTGGACTATGTTTCCAAGTGGGTGGAAGCTATTCCTACCAGGACTGATGATGCATCTGTGGTTGCTAGTTTTGTCAGGTCAAACATCTTTTGCAGGTTTGGGTGGCCCAGGGCGATCATTAGTGATCAAGGGTCCCATTTCTGTAATAGACACATGAAGATGCTGCTTAACAAATATGGTGTTTTGCACAAAGTTGCTACTGCTTACCATCCTCAGACCTGTAGGGGATCGGTACGGCCGGCTAGAGGGGGGTGAATAGCCCTCTTCCAATGGATGTTGGAATTCTCGCGTTCGTTTGCTCGTCTACACAATCGTTAGCGCAAGCGGAAGCATAAACAATAAAGACAAAGCAATAAATGAAAATACAAACGCTAACAAGGAATGTAACGTGGTTCACGGCTACGCCGCTAATCCACGATCCCGATTCGTCCGAGGTGAATCACTCCTCCAAAGCCAATCAATATTGGTCTCTCCTTTGCACCAAGCTAGGTGGAGGTAACCTTTACAATCAAGATCACTCTTCTTACAATAAGAATGGAGTAAAAACAAGTAAGAAGAGTTTAGAGCTTGTTGGGCACTAGGAAGATCACTTAGAGCATAAGCATTAGCCTCAAAAAGGCTCACACCCTCTCTTTTTATAGAGAGGGCTGATTTCTTCCCGTTGGCCGCCATCAGTCGACTGCCGCCCTTGGCAGTCGACTGCCGTCACTTCAACGGCCTCCGAACACGTCGAATCCCGACCGTTGTAGTCCAACGGAACTCTTGGCAGTCGACTGATGGACCTCATCGATCGCGCGCCTCCGTAGTTGGCGCGATCGGCTACGACGGATTCTGGCCAAAACCCTATTGACGGTCATTCTTTGCATTCATGATCGATGGTTTGATCATTTGCCCACATATGGCGATCATTCTGCCGCCATTCGATCGATCGTATACGGTCGAACTTCATTCGACTCGGATCGATCATTGCCATGACATGCGATCGTGGTGTCGGGAAAACCCATCCGACACTTGGCCAAATGGCCAAGTTTCACCTAAGAGCTACCCCTTCCCGGGTTACAATCGCTCACTCTCATTTCTCGGAGTCCCTTGCCTTCGAAGTTCTCTTCGTTCTCGGCCACATCCCTCGGCAGCATCAGGCGCACGGCTCTGCAATGCTCCTTCGCGTCTCTTGCCTCGAAGTCTACTTCCTCCGGCTTCACTCCAAGCTTCTCGTCCGGCGATCCCTCGGATGCTCCAAGCGCACGGCTTCCGCAAAGCTATCCTTCACCGACTCAAGGCACGAGTCATGAGATGTGAAACTCGCCACGGCTCCATGTGCGAATTACTAAGTCCTGCACGACTTCAACGCACATATCAAATCAACATAACACACTAACTTAAACCCTTTGCCACACCATTAAAACCATATTATGGCAAAAGATTATCCTAACAATCTCCCCCTTTTTGATGTGTGGCAATCCGTTTAAGTTAGGTAAAAATATTTGATATAAATTTTAAGGTAAGAAAGGCATGTAAAGATAAACATGATTTAGCAACATGCAACTCCCCCTTAATCATTGAAACTCCCCATAAAGATATTCTCCCCCTATCATAAGCATAATCATTTCTCTCCCTAAATATGTTCCCCTTTACTTAAACATATATTTCTCCCCCTTTGACACCATCAAAAAGATTAATCCTAATTTATAAACTCATGGCATCAAGTGTACTAGAAAGAGAAACCCAAAAACTTGATTAAAATCTGAAATCAGAGAATATTGGGCTGTTTTTCAGGTCATCAGTCGACTGCTATCAGTATGGCAGTCGACTGACACAATGGATTCCGAATTTCTGATTTTCTAGGCGAAATTTAGAAATGCATTAAAAATTCCAGAAAATTCGAAAAATCATGAAATTTTGGGAACACATTTCTTTTAAGTATATCTATCAGTGAAAAATAGGTTTTCATGAAAAATCATTATATTTTCCGAGATTTGCCAAACTTCTAAAGGCTTTAAAAACTACTAGGTTTTTGATCATAAAAGTATCCATTTTAACACCTAGTCTTGCATCCAATTGTTTCAAAACATGAATACATAGATTTTAGATTAAGAAATTGTTTTGAAAACATATGAGATATCCAACCATGATCTTTGGGCAATATGTCTATAAATTAAACATAAGCCTTCCCCATGATTGGTCTATTATTGCTATTTTGATACTTTGAATGACCATCTAAATGCCATAGGCATTAGTGGACATTTGTATCATTCTAACATCTCACCCATGCTAAGTTTGCAATCAAGTTAGCCTATAGTGAGTGTGAGATGCATCCTAGGGGGGGTATTTGTATATACTTAACCAATATATTCATGCAATTCTATCAAGGTTAAGTATCAACCTAATAATCCTCATGATCATAAAGGCATATATGATTTAATTTCACATTATGATCATTAAATACATGTATTCATTGAATAATAATCATGCATTAGGTATTATATGATGATAATAAACAAAATATCACCTAAAGCATGATTCAAACCCTATTTCTTATGATGATGTGCCAAATATCAAAATCATAAATCATGATTGCAAATGTGTAACAATTACATTAATCATCATGATTTAAGCATTATTATCTATTTATGGGCACGTTATCATCACCCAACACTATTCTAAAAATGTTGTCCCACCATCCTAAGTCAACCAAAATATGATATAGGTTAATTGCATATGGTTGACTACCCTAGGGTTATCCTAACCCTTAAAGATGGATTTTGGAACCCAAAATAAGTTCTTGCCTATTGGGTTCACTAGATACTCCTTGGGGATCCATTTCCTAGCTATTACCTTCTTTTTATCTTGTCCCCTAGCAATTAAGCATTTATAGGCCTTTTCATTTTTCTTTTCCTTATATCCTAGGCCTTTCTTGTTGAAGCTAGCTCTTTGGCTTCCTAAGATCATGTTCAATGTGTTGGAGTCAATTGTGAATTTCTCTAGGGCTTTTGTTAAATAATCTACCTTTTCCCTTAATGCCCTATTTTCCTCTATGCATGCATCATTAACATTAAATGGCATGTATTCATGTGAGCATGCATCATCATGGCAAGAAGAAGTATCATTATTATTTAAGCATGCATTTTCTAGCTTATTTTCTAATGCCTTAATTTGATTAAGCATGCTTTTATTTTTCTTTTTCATTCCAAATAAGTCCTTAGTTAAACTAGAAATTATGGAAACTATTTTCTTAGGAGAAGCTTTCGTTACCATAGTTTCCATGTCCTCTTCTTCTTCGGATGAAGAGGATGTAGAAGCTCCCCCTTCACTTGAGCTCTCTCCTCTTGAGCTTGATTCTTCATTTTCGGATGAAGAGCAATCCAAGTCATCAAAGGCCATCAAGGCCAAATTGGTGACAAAAGCATTCTCCTCATCCGATGATGATGAGGAGGATGAGGATGGATCATCCCATGTCCTTGCCTTGAGAGCTTTAGCCTTTCCCTTTTCCTTTGTCTTCTTCTCCTCTTCCTTCTTTTTCTTGCTCCCCTTTTTCTTCTTTTCTTCTTTCTTTTTTCTCTCTTCCTTGCTCTTGTTTAAGAGAGGACAATTGTCCCTTATGTGCCCTTCTCCTTGGCAATTGTAGCATATGACCTTCCCCCTTGGTCTTCTATTCCTCTCATGAGATTTATCAAATCTAAAATTCTTAAATGCACGTCTTACCTTCCTTACCATGTAGGCTTCTTCAGTGCTATCCATGGAGGAGGTGGAGGCTTCATCATCGGAGGAGGAGGGGATCTCTATCTTCTTCTTCCCCTTATTTGCCAACAATGCTACTCCCCTTGAAGGTTGAATTCTAGGCTCTTCTTGTATTCCTTCAAGCCTCGTTTCGTGGAGTTCCATTGTTGAGAAGAACTCCTCCAAGGTGCTCACTTCTAAATTCTTTGAGATATAGAATGAGTCCACCATGGAGCTCCACTTTGAGGACCGGGGAAAAGCATCTATGGCCTTCATTACCATATCCCGGTTGGAGAGCTTTTCACCTACACTTGACAAACCGGTTATAATTTCCTTGAAACGAGAATGTAAAGAAATTACCTTTTCTCCCTTTTCTAATTTAATGTTGGATAATTGGGAGCGGAGGAGATCTCTCCTTGCTAGCTTCGCCTCGGATGTGCCTTCATGAAGCTCAATTAGCTTCTCCCACATCTCCTTGGCGCTTAGGCATTCTCTTATTCGGTTGATTTCTTGTTGGGGGAGCACATTGAAGAGATGATGCTTGGCTTTTGAATTTGCAAGGTGCTCTTCCCTTTGCCTTTTGGTCCACCTAGATTTCTCTATTGGCTTCCCTTCTTCATCCCTAGGCAAAACGAAACCGGATTCCATTGTAATCATTATATCAAAATCCGTTTCGAAAAATACCTCCATTCGCTTCTTCCACCAAGCGAATTCTCCTTCAAACTTCGGAGGATGAATGTTGGAGCCGGCCATTTTGAAAATTTTCTTGTTGTGGCGGTTAGTCCTCGACAAGCTTTCCTCGGCTCTGATACCACTTGTAGGGGATCGGTACGGCCGGCTAGAGGGGGGTGAATAGCCCTCTTCCAATGGATGTTGGAATTCTCGCGTTCGTTTGCTCGTCTACACAATCGTTAGCGCAAGCGGAAGCATAAACAATAAAGACAAAACAATAAATGAAAATACAAACGCTAACAAGGAATGTAACATGGTTCACGGCTACGCCGCTAATCCACGATCCTGATTCGTCCGAGGTGAATCACTCCTCCAAAGCCAATCAATATTGGTCTCTCCTTTGCACCAAGCTAGGTGGAGGTAACCTTTACAATCAAGATCACTCTTCTTACAATAAGAATGGAGTAAAAACAAGTAAGAAGAGTTTAGAGCTTGTTGGGCACTAGGAAGATCACTTAGAGCATAAGCATTAGCCTCAAAAAGGCTCACACCCTCTCTTTTTATAGAGAGGGTTGATTTCTTCTCGTTGGCCGCCATCAGTCGACTGCCGCCCTTGGCAGTCGACTGCCGTCACTTCAACGGCCTCCGAACACGTCGGATCCCGACCGTTGTAGTCCAACGGAACTCTTGGCAGTCGACTGATGGACCTCATCGATCACTGCTTCTCGTAGTTGATCGCCATCGGCTACGAGCGTTCTGCGGCCAAAACTCTATTGACGATCATTGCGCATTCATCGATCGTGATGAGTCTGATCGGCCCACGTATGGCGAACTTCATTCGACTTCGGATCGATCGGCATTGCCATGACATAGCGATCGGCGGTGTCGGGAAAACCCATCCAACACTTGGCCAAATGGCCAAGTTTCACCTAAGAGCTACCCCTTCCCGGGTTACAATCGCTCACTCTCATTTCTCGGAGTCCCTTGCCTTCGAAGTTCTCTTCGTTCTCGGCCACGTCCCTCGACAGCATCAGGCGCACGGCTCTGCAATGCTCCTTCGCGTCTCTTGCCTCGAAGTCTACTTCCTCCGGCTTCACTCCAAGCTTCTCGTCCGGCGATCCCTCGGATGCTCCAAGCGCACGGCTTCCGCAAAGCTATCCTTCACCGACTCAAGGCACGAGTCATGAGATGTGAAACTCGCCACGGCTCCATGTGCGAATTACTAAGTCCTGCACGACTTCAACGCACATATCAAATCAACATAACACACTAACTTAAACCCTTTGCCACACCATCAAAACCATATTACGGCAAGAGATTGCCCTAACAAGACCAACGGGCAAGCAGAGGTATCAAATAGAGAGATTAAGCAGATTTTGGAAAAAATGGTAAAACCTGACAGGAAAGATTGGAGCAAAAGGTTGGATGACGCCTTGTGGGCTTACAGAACCGCCTTCAAAACACCAATTGGAATGTCACCATTTAGGATTGTGTTTGGCAAAGCATGTCACTTACCAGTTGAGATAGCACACAAAGCATTACAGGCGATCAAGTCATGTAACTGGACATGGATCACGAGTTGGGAGGAAAATGCAATTACAGGAATTGGAAGAGTTAAGACTTGAAGCCTATGAGAACTCTCGGATTTACAAGGAAAAGACCAAAGCATATCATGATAAGCACATACTGAGGAAAGAGTTTCAAATAGGTGATAAAGTTTTATTGTACAACTCTAGACTCAAATGGTTTCCAGGTAAATTGAGATCTAAGTGGGATGGGCCTTTCTACATTATTAATATCTTTCCCTATGGAGTGATTGAGTTGCAGGACAAGGAAGATGGACGGACCTTCAAAGTGAATGGGAACCGCTTGAAGAAATTTCATGATGGAGTTATGCATGCGGTGTTGGAATGTGAAGCACTAGACAACCCCATCTATCCAATTTAAAGGGGAGTTCAGTTGTTCTTTTTGTTTTAATGCTTTTGTTATTTTTGTTTGCATAAATGTGTTAGTGAATAAAATCTTTGAATAGAATCCTTGAGTGCTCATATCAGTTTTAGGGGATGTGAAAGTTAGTTAAGTTTGATTATCATGTTTTCTGGATTCTAGGGCATGATTAGATACTTTACATGCATATGCTCATTAGTGTGGTGATGGATGCTAATTGGTTGATTGTACTTGATGATTTTACACACCTAGTAAGGATCTAGCCATTTTCTCCTTGTGTGTGATATGCAATCTTGTTGTGGAGCTCTAGAACTTGCTATGTTTCTTCTCAAGGTTACAATTTCATAAAAGTTGTGATAATGATAAAGGCTATCTTATCTATACTTTTGGAATTTCTTTTGCGCTATCCTCTTTGTATTAATGTCTTGGTCTTTTTGACTCAAACAATTTATCTTGTTGGATTTCGTGCCCGAGACGGTCAAATTTTAAGTGTGGGGGATCTTGAGAGGATGTGAGGTTATGGTTGTCTTGTTGTCTTGTTGAATGTAAGGTGAGATATAATGGGTAGCATGAGCACTTGATCACCAGGGTTGGACTAACCTTTATTGCCTTTGAGGTCCTATTTTCTTTGTTGAGAGATTTGGACTAAGGAAAAGGAAACTGTATACCAGCTGGGAAGAAATGTGCACACACAGAGATTATAGAGTATTAAGTGCACTGGTTTTATTGACACATCGGATGATAACATCTATACGGAATCAGATTAACCATAAAAAAAAAAAAAGAGTTGTAGCCGATTAATTTGGGATTCCTTGGTGTTCTGGTTTACTGGATTATTCGGTATCATGGAAAAGGTCAGCACACTGGCACTGGATAGTCTGTAAGGCTAATGAAATCCAATTGTCTGTAATTGGAGGAAGCTGCAGAATTCTGAATTTTTACATAACTAAATTTGAAATTTTGTCGACACACATTTGGCATTTCAGACCTGGGACCTTGGACCTTGGACCGGCGGTTACCTAGGTTGAGTAAAGTTGGAATTCAAACTAAATTCAGAGGATTGATGGGCCACTTGACCCTGAATTTTGAACAGCTTGAAAGTCTGAAAAGGAAGTCAGACTTCAAAAAAAAAATTTGAGGCTATAGAGTTACAAATTTTGGGAGTTAAACACGATTTAGAAACTCATCTCAAGAATCTGGAATTTGAGCCAATTGGAAGTGTTGAAACTTAATTTCCAAATACTGGAAATAAAAGTTTAATAATGAATTAGAAATTCTGGAATGTTGCAACATTCAAATCGACAGGAAAGGGAATTGTAATTTCGGAGAAGAAGCTACATAGTCTGTAGAAATTGGCACGGCTAGGGAATTTGCGCAGAAGGAGTTTGAAATGCAGGAATTACAAGTCATATAATTAGGAAAATTCAATTGGAAGCAATTTGGAAGTCTGAAACTGAACGGAAATTTCTAAATTCCTCAAACCCCAGATAGTGTTTATTGCCTTCCTTATTACATTGTCATATCATCTTTCCACACCCTCTTGCTTTCTTATGTTCTATTGTGATTTCCCACGAATTTTACTTCATGATGATAAGCCTTTGGAGTCACGAAAACTTATGATCTAGTGATGGAGAGTAGAAAATATGCAAGCATATGGTAGTGAAACATCATTAGTTGCATTGAGTGGAACCCCATTTACTTACATGCTATTGAGAGTGAGAGCACTACCTTATGCACCATATATCTTGTGAGGATTGCATCAAGTTTTAGTTAATCATGTGTTGAAATCACCATGCTTAGTGACTTGTGTTTGAATCGGATCTATGTGCCTTGGTCTAAATAAATATGATAAGCCTAAGTAACTACTTTTTACTTTCTTTTGAAGCAACGATATGAGTTACTTCGAGGGAAGTTGTTCCCTTTTGCTTGCCCGGGACGTGTAAGAATAAGTGTGGGGGAATTGATAACACTCGTTTTGGTAGTTTATATTGGCTTTAATAATTGATGATTCTATCCTCTTATTGTTTAATTGTGGAGAATTAGCACATTTTATGAGCAGGACTTGTTTTGGACTATAATGATCATTCCTACATAATTTGGATTGATTTTTAACATTTTCGATGTCTTCTTATAGGATACAACCGAGCACAGGCGTGTTGCTCTCTGTCAATCACGAGCAACAGACCAAAATGACACGGGCTTTGGACACAACCGAGCACAGGCGTGTCGCTCTTTTCCCGTTACACGACACGGGCTTTGCACACAGCCAAGCACAGGCATGTTGCTCTCTGTCCGTCATGACACGGGTAGTACCAAAATGACACGGGCTTTGCACATAGTCGAGCACAGGCGTGTCGCTCTTTTTCCATTACACGACACGGGCAATATCAAAACGACACGGGCATGTCGTCTTGGCAGTAGAAAGTTAAAAATTCAGCGAAGATTTTGGGCTAAAATGAAAGAAGCGAAGGCGGTAAAAAGAGGGGAGCCCTCTTCGTTCAATTCATTCGGATCTGCAGCCACTTCACGCATCATCCAGAGCGGAGGCAAGGGATTCCTCTTCGTTCCGTTCATCTTCGATCTAAAGCCACTTCACGCATCATCTGGAGCGGAGGCAAGGGATTCTTCTTCGTTCCGTTCATCTTCGATCTAAAGCCACTTCACGCATCATCCGGAGCGGAGGTAAGGGATTCCTCTTCGTTTCGTTCATCTTCGATCCGAAGCCACTTCACGCATCCATCGTAGCGGAGGAGCACAAAACGTGGAGTTCGCATCACTTCACTTCTACCGGTGGCAAGAGACACAGGGAGATTACTAGATCTAATGTCTTTTACATTTTTGAGCATTAATTACATTTGTTTGGCTTGTTGAGTGTTTGGTTGAATTTCCCCATCGTAGTTTAGATGTTGTTTGGTTTTCGTTTTTCTCCGTTTATTCAGTTGTTGCACTGATTTACTCATCGAATGTTCTTTACTTCAAGAATGCACATAATTCATTACGATTAGTGTTCTTTCTTGTTTTCCCTTGAGATTAGATGATTTAGGAATCAATACACAACCCCCCCCCTCTCTATTCAATCAAAAAAAAAAGAATCAAAGCTGCAATAACCACTGGAATTATCGTACACCGTCTTCAATCGTTGGGAGACGACTCGAGTCATCCTATACTACTTTAGTTAGGGGGATTCGGTATTACTAAATTGGTTGAGCTCATTTAGACGACAATCTGAGTCATACACCAATGAGCAATAGTGTGTAATCTGATTGTTCTTGTGGTCGCTGACCATGGATGTGAGAATGGATGATGGAGTTGTGTTGAGGTTGATTTGAGTGTGTTTAGATCTATTTACTTTAATGGATCTTTGGATGTTGGTGATCTATTGTGAGTGTGGTTATGGTGTATCAGATTGGGATAATCGGGTTTCTAACTCGTAGACGAGGGAAGGATGCGAAAATAGAAACGACGTAGTAGCTAAGTGATGTATTGCTGGATACTTGTACTTAATCATTGTTTGCTATTATGTGTAGGTTTGGGATACGAAGCAGGTCCACGGCCGTGAGGATTATTCGAGCTTCGTATCAGGTGAGTAATATCTACCCTGGTCAGGTAGTTTGATCTGAATCTGGTGCATGAATTTGGACTTATGCTATTACTTTGATCTTAGATCCACTCTTATTTAATCATATGCTTGTATTGCCTTGACCTTTGAGATATATTGTCGTTACTTCATTGATTATCTAGCACGGATATGAACTATAAACCCTATTATGTGTTAGTTGATGGATGTTCAGTAAGTACAAGTGGTTAGGGTTATCTTTGTAACCTCAGATTGGGTTATTATGTTACATCACTAGGGTTAGGTGCTGGATTAGATTATGAAGTTGATTGTTGTATCGTATACTTATTAGTTGTGCATCTATGGTGGATCTAGTTGTCTGTACATAGATAAGTGTGTGATTGTTAGTATGTGGCTATGGACTAGAGGTCATAGCGTGATGGTATATCCATTATGGATTGTGTGCCGGTGTATGGTTATATGGACGGTCAATAGTATCTCGCTACTGACTAGAGGTCTTAGCGTGGTTGACTGTTAGATGTGTATGACTCTTTGTGCGATAGAGAGAGTCTTGTGGATTGTAGTCCTTGCATAGTTGACTTTTGATTGACCAGGACTCCCTTTGGGATAGGGAGTGTGGCGAGGATACATGTAGTGAGCTATGCATCATTACATTGCATGCATGCTGACGACTGGGGTCTCCCTTGTGGTTGAGACGGGTCGCTAGTCATCCTACCTCCCCGGACACTCGAGGTAGTGGTAGCAGGATTGAGTGCAGAGCATTATTGTGCGTACCGTTCTCGGCTACTATGGATGGTGGTAGCTGGAGATGCACACTTAGCCACTGTGCGGAGTGGTAGTTAGCGCACTCACCCACTATAGACGGTGGTCGTGTGATGTGCAGTTGTCCTGGGTCCGGTGCTCGTCTACTCATGGGTAGGGATGGAGCGGCTAGCAGTAGGGATCCCCGTGTGAGTAGCATATAGCTCTATGGAGGCTAGCTACTATTTCATACTACCCAACTCGGTCACTCGAGAGTGGCGGTGGCTGGAGTCGGGATAGTTGTCATGTCGTGCCACCTAGGCCACACTGGGGTCTTGGTAGCGAGTAGGGGTGCGCAGGCATGACCATGCATGCATGTGCATTGCTGATATATATGTATGCATGTATTTGATATATATTTTACATATGCTTGTGAGATGTTACATTTGATTGAGCTATGATTGCTGCATATGTTTGTACATCATGATACATGTCATTTGCATATTATATATTGTTGTGTGTTGAGCATGATATATGTGTTGGTCTAGACTGTTGTATGCATTTGATTAGCGTCATATCATAGTGTGGTATGGACCGGGATATTATTACATGTGATTATATACTGTTCATATGTCTGAGTATTGGTTAGATATGGGATTGACTTTGTACGTTATATAAGTTATGTTATTGTATATCTATTCAGGATGATATAGCTTATGGTGTTGCAGACTGTCAGGTACATTGGTACATTACTGCATGTTCAGTTGATCAGTTTAGTATATGCATTGAGTATGACTATACTGTAGTTACTTGTTATTAGATTTGGATAGGACTGTATATCTATTTGACATATTCTGTATATCTGTAGATCTTCACATGTATACTTGTAGATCTCTATATCTTGTATGTTGTTCATGCACTTTCTATATATTACCCCTGAGTTTATACTCACCACCCCGGACTCTGGGTTTCCTGTTGCCCAGGTAACAGGTAGAAGATTTCCTTGGACGTTTGGAGCTCCACCAGCTGATCCCATCTCACACCGAACGGATGGATATTTATTCTGTATTGTTGTAATCTTGTGGATTGTCGTTTTGGGATTTTACCCTATATTGTTTCTATATTTATGATATACGGATGTGTTGTATGTATTTAGTCTTTGATGTGATTTCTGTTATGATTCTTGTTGTGTCAAAGTCACTCCGAAGTGCACAGTTGGGTCTTTGTATTTTGTTTATCTGTCAGTATGTTTCCGCTGTGTTTAGTATATTCATGTTTGCTTATTATGTTGTTGTTGTGGGCCTACGAGCCTTGTATTAACCAGATATGTTGCCACGTGCAGGGGAGATGTCGTCCGTTTGCTTTTCGGTACGGTATACTCTCAGGGCGTGACATTGTTGGTGCAATGGTCAAGGGGGAGCAAGCCTTTAGGGAGAGGTATCCATCATGGGATGATGGATCTTTTCTTCCTCATGAGGGGGAGAATTTTGGGAATGTGAGATGCCCAATTTGGAAATTGGGAGAGTTTATAGAGAGCCTCTCTTAAGTGATATGGGACTTATCACTAGGAAGAGTGAAGACATCCTAGGTGTTTTTGGACCAATGGAAAGATTGTAAGATCTCATTGGGATATGAGACATTGACCTCCTTGAGGAGAACTTTTTTGATGTATGTCAAAAAGGGGGAGAATTTATGGGATTACCAATTTGGGAGAATTGGTAAGGAGATTTGAGTTAGGTAGCCTAACTAAATGGTTTTGTGGTTTTTGTCAAACATCAAAAAGGAAGAGATTATTGGTGCAATCGGCCTAGGTCACGATTGACCAGACTCGAGTAGTGTTTTGATGTTTGATAATGTTTTGGGGAGATTGTTGGTGCAATTGACCCGGGTCATGATTGATTGGACTCGAGTTTGACTCGAGTGGTATTTTGATATTTGACGATGGTTTGACCATTGTTTGACTATATGGTTGACATGGGGTTGACCATATGATGGAGACGTCCAAGTCATGGGTACTTGGCATGGAAAGTCCAAGCATGGATCTTGGCAAGGGAAAGTTCAAGCTTGAGTCTTGGCAAATAGAAAGTCCAACATGGGTTGGTAAGGAAAGTCCAAGGGGTGATATTGACGGCGTAAAGTCCAAGCGGGAGTCTTGGCAGTGTAAGCCCAATGTGCCTTGGTGGTATAGACTAACTTAGCATGACAATAGTCGATGGAAGCACCTGAAAACTAGCGTATGGATGAACAAGTCATAGATGACTTGGAGGGATCCGATAAGCGTAAGGCTGATGGAGGTGACTAGAAGGCTTAGGTCTAGGATAAGGGTAGTCTAGCAAGTATGAGGGCATCATACTTGGGGTTAAACCTCATGTTTGAGGTTAACAGTCGACTGGGGCTTTGGACCAGTCGACTGGTCAAGTGTTTTGACACTTGGCAGCCGAGTCGACTTGCAGCAGTCGACTGGGATTATGGCCAGTCGAACTGCTCGGACTCGACTGGTGTTCGACTGTAAGAAATAGCATGGCGATCATTGCGGCATTGGCGATCGGCCCGCCATGGATGGCGATTATTTGCTTGTCGAGTTGCGAGAGAAGAATGCTCGGTGGCCACTAGTCGATCGACTCACGGCCTGACCTGCGATCGACTTGTAGGTTATGGCAGTCGACTGTCAATGTAATCGTTGGCTTGAATGCTGACGTGAATTAAGTCCGTTGTCTCACAATGGTACTGTTGGCAGTCAACTGGGGACTTATGGCAGTCGACTGCCAAGCAAAAATCTAGGTCGCGAGGAGGCTTAAAAGGAGCTCGACGAGAGGGATTTCCACAGCGATTTCTTGGGTGATTTTTAGGTGATTTGCTGGTGCAAATTAGGGTCTTCAAGCTCAGTTCAAGCAATCAACAAGCAAGCATCCAAAAGCGCATTTTAAAGTTTTCTTTACATTTTTTTTGTGTATTTTATTTGTAATTACTTGTATTTCTTTTGTATTACTATTGTAATCATTGTAATAGGTTTCTCCGCCTCCGACTTATTGTCGAGAAGGAGTATTATTGCTTAATGGTGTTGTTTGCATCACTAGGGCTTATTCAAGCACAATTCATGGAGTAGGAACCCTGAGGTTCCGAACCACATTATATCTTGCGTAGTGTACTTGTATTTGTATTTGTATTGTATTTTCTATTTCCTCTGCATACTAATATAATTGTAGCAAGCGCACGATCAAATTCCTTCATCGACGTACGAAACGCTATTCACCCCCCTCTAGCGACGATCAATTCCCCAACAAGGTTATGTCGGATCTCGACATTCTTGTCACTTGGGTAGCAATGATGCATTGCTAGATTCACTCATTGCTTATGTTTTTAAAAAAGGTTTTTAGAAACATTGCCAATGTTACGAGAACCTATTGGGTCACACACAAATAACATATTGTTTTGGAGATGTGTTCATTTTAGTTTGACTAAATGAACCATTAGACTATTGAATTGGAATCATTAAGTTAGACTCATTAAAAGGGTTGAATTTGAGTTGGAATCAAATCGATTGGCCGAAATGGAGTTAGACTCAAATTGGTTTATTTTGATTTGGACTCAAATTGGTTTAATTTGAGTTGGACTCAAATTAATTTGAAGATGAATGGATTCATCATGATTAATTGGATTAACTATGCATTAAAGGTGGAATACAAAAGGATGCAAAAACCTTTGGTATTCATAGGATGAATATAAAAGATTTTTAGATGATGATGTGGGATTGGCTTTTGGTTCTTCTTCTTCATTGTGGTTGAACCTCTTCTTTAGTCAATACCCCTTTGTGGTGTTGTTAGCACAACTTTGATTCTCCAAAGTGTGTTCGTGTGGATACCATAGAGATGCGCCCATCCTGATCGTACTGAGATCCATCGTAGAGAAGTTGTTACTGGGATTGCGAAGGCTTACGCATCAAGGGTAATTTCTTATCTAGATAGGATAGTAAGCGATGAGCATGTATTCACATGGATCTATGGTAGGATCCAATTTTTCTGCTGCATTTATGCATTTATTTTATGTTGGTGCAGGACACCAGATAATCGAACCTAGATTTTGATGATGGCAAAGATTCAAAGTTAAATCATTCTTGTTATCTCATATGTTGAGTTGAGTGTGCAGGTAATGTATTAAGCTTTGCTAAGGTCAACGACGCTAGGAGAATCTCAAGAAGATAATCGGGTGACACCAGGAAAATCTCGGGGAGTCAAGGAACCTCGGTGGTGATCGAAAGCTAAATGACATGTCAGAAGAACCAAAGGTAAGCTCCGGATGTGGAGTGATGGTAAGGACGCGCCCTTCATACGGGGACGACCATAGGCAACGATCCGACTAGGACTTCTGGAGGAAGATCCTAAGTCGAGATCGGATGGTACAAGACCGTCGGATTTACCATCAATAAAGACTTGTTGTGCTAACCATGTATTGCAGGTGAGTTATCAAGCTGTCAATCAACTGGAGGGAAATGACAGTCAACTGAACTACCATCAGTCGACTGATGTATGACATCAGTTGATTGCTAGTCAAGATGATCACTTCAAGGAGAGTCAAGATAAGATCCACCAAAGAAGGGGTGATGTGGAGGTTTGACCCAGATCTGGATCTCAACGAGATAGGGTTCAAATGGCTATAAAAGGAGGAGAAATTCACCTCTTTCTATCATATAAAAAGGTTCCCAAGGTGCACTGATGAATCCAAGTACTCTTCGACAATGCAACGTCGTTATAACGTCGGCCGCATGTGCATCTCCATTCCATAAGTCGATAGTTTCTTTTTGTAGTTGTTCTTGTTCTTATACTTGTGCTTTTAATTGCTAAGATGAGAGGTAGGCTTGTTGCCTCTTCCTCTATATTATTTTTGTAATCGTTGTCTCTTACCTCCAATGAGGAAGAGACCTTTTAGTGGATTGTCCATCGGAAGCGATCTAGGATTGCGGGGCCTTGGACTAGTAATCGTTTAGTTGTGAACCAAGTAAAAATAAAGTTGTATTTTTTATTTTGTATTCGAGTTTTCCGCTGCATACTTTGATTTTAAATGACAAAACGAAAAGATTTTTGAACACTATTTACCCCTCCCCCCCTCTAGCGTTTCTCAATCCAACATTTTATGCTTAAGATCCCAACATCCATATGACAAGAAACAAACTTGGGCTAGGTGTAATGTAGTCAACCTAGTGGGAACGAATACTATAGACCATGTCCAAAACCAAGTGGGTATAGGATGATTGAAAAGAATAAGACAAATAATTGTAGATACTAAAAGGTTTAGAATTGTTTTGAAGTAAATGTCAATTTTCCAACCAAGTGGGGGTCATGTTGTACTATTAGGTGTCACTCATGATCTATTCATAACTAATGATTAATTATGAATGACCAACATAGTTGGGAACCTATTGAGTCACACGCATAATGGTGTCTCAAGAGACAAAATAAGTTAGAGAATAAGATTCTCAATGAGAAGAGGATGTCTGATTGGATCAGACTTAAAGGGGGTATGAAATGGGAGTGAAAGAGGTGTACATGGGCATGCCAATGGTTGGCATGATCGTGCTACTCTTTACCAAGAGAAATTCTTGAAACAGCATGTTCCATGGTCTCCCCGTGGACCATAGCTCAGGCATGTTGGATGTCTTGCGATGGCATGGGCATGTTTTGGTCGTGTTCGACATGTCTAGAGAAATGACATGACCAGCCTGTGCTGAGTGGAACGACTGTGACAAATAGCACAACCCCCACATGTTGAGCAAGCATGACCGTGGGATGGTCGTACTCGAAGAAGTCGCACGTGACACAACCGTGTCACGTGGCATGACCCAGGCGTGTCATTTCTTAATGCCTTGTTTTCTCCATTTTTGACATGTTATTTCACATTCCTATAAATAGGGTTCTTGATGAAATCCTAAAAAGTGAGACTCTTTAGTTTCCTAGGGTTTTTGGTATCGTCTTTCCTTTCTCTTCTCCTCTTCTTCTCCAAGTTTTGACTAGCAACGAACGAAGAGGAAGGTCAGTCTTGCTCATGGTTTTTACGAATCTAAAAAGGATCACAAAGGTATGATTCCTTTTCTTCTAACATTAGTTGATGGGTTTGGGATTTTCAGCTAATATATTTTAGTAAATGTTAGAAGTTGTGTTGTAGAGCACCATATACTTTTCCCGAGCACAGAAGGGTTGAGCATTACAGTGGGTTTAGAGTTGTGGTATGAGATGTTCTTAGCACCCTCAGTATTTCCCGAGCACCATATACTTTTCCTGAGCACAGAAGGGTGTAGCATTATAGTGAGTTCAAAGTTGTGGTATGAGCTGTTCTAAGCACTCTCAGTATTTCCCAAGCACCACATACTTTTCCCGAGCACAGAAGGGTCGAGCATTATAGTGGGTTCAAAGTTGTGGTATGGGTTGTTTTGAGCACCCTCAGTCTTTTTCGAGCACAGAAGGGTGGAGTAGTATAGTGGGTTCAGAGTTATGGTATGAGTTGTTCCGAGCACCCTCTGTGTTCCCCGAGCACCATATACTTTTTCTTAGCATAGTAGGGTCATCTAGTGCAGTTGATTCATAACTCAGTTTGGTGAAGTATTAGGGTCGAGCACTTGTGTATTTCCCGAGTACCACGTATGCTTCCCGAGTGTTGTGTGTATTTCCCAAGCACAGGTGGCTGAGGTAGTGTAGGTGAATTGGAGTTCAGTATTGTAGTATTTCCTGAACACCTTATGTATTTTTCAAACATCACGTGTATTTCCCGAGCACCCTATGTATTTCCTAGATACAGTAGGGTCAAACAGTGTAGTTGAGTCAGAACTCAGTTTTGTAAAGTATCAGTGCTGAGCACCTTATATGTTTCCTGAACTACGTGTATTTCCTGAACATAGTAGGAGCAGACAGTGTAGTTGAATTAGAACTCAGTTTTGTGAAGTATCAGTGTCGAGCACCTTATATGTTTTCCGAACACCATGTGTATTTCTCGAGCACCCTATGTATTTCCTGAACGTAGTAGGGTTAGACAGTGTAGTTGAGTCAGAACTTAGTTTTGTGAAGTGTTAGTGTCGAGCACCTTATATGTTTCCCGAACACCACGTGTATTTCCCGAGAACCCTATGTATTTCATGAGCATAAAAGGGCCAAATAGTGTAGTTTAGTAAGAACTCAGTTTCATGAAGTGTCAGTGTCGAGCAATTTATATGTTTCTCAAGCATTGTGTATGTTTCCCGAGCACCATTTGTTTTTCTCGAATATCATGTATATTTCCTGAGCATCATTTATATTTCTTGAGCACCCTGTGTATTTCCTGAGCACAGTAGGGTCAGATGTGTATTTCTGAATTGGATAGGGATAAAGGATATATGTAGAGCTGTCAAACGGACCGACCCATAGCGGCACGGGTCAACCCGCCATAAATCCAACATTTAGCGGGGAGGGTCAGACCGACCTGCCATCCTGGCGGATTGAGAAATCTCCAACCCAACCTAACCCAAGACGGGTTACGGATTAGGCGAGCCAATACACGGGCCAGAAAAAAAATCCAAAATTATTGAGACATTGAGAACATTGAGGTGATAACTGACAAAAAGGATAGAATACCATGATAAAAAATATGCATATGAAGTAACTAAAATATTGTAATTGAGATCCAATTATCGATCGACAATGTTAGATACCGATATTTTTTATTCTTCCAACACTCTAAAATATCCAAATCTTGATAATATGCAAATTCAAAATTTGGATCATCCAAATATAGATCTAATTGAGATTTTTCATCACTTGTAATTGGTTGACTCTGATATGTTATCATTTCCTATATTAATTGAAATAATAGTGATAAAATAATTATAAACTAATTAGATTATACCAATAAAATTTATTAGAGTACTTAAATTAAATATTTTTTTTATTATTTTCTCTAACTTCTCCTACACTTTGTGTCAAGTTGTATGTGTGATAGAAGAAGATTGTGATTATAAGCTTGTTAGTATTAGAATATTAGTAAAAAATCTTAAACAAATTTTCTTTCACAAGTTTTATCTTCTTTTGACATTTCTTAACCCGTGGACTAACCCAAGCCCACCACAGGCCAACCCGTCTAGACCCGCAATATGCGCGGGCTGATTCGTTTAAGCCCGCTAAAATGACGGGTTGATAAAATTTCAATCCAATCCGCTTAAATTACTTAGCAGGGTGGGCCTAACTCAACTTGACGACTCTAGATATATGTATTATTGGGTATAATAAGATGAGATGTTAAGGAATCTTGTGAACGGAGAATATTGTGGAAAGGGAATATTCTATTACTACTGTTTATCTATTTGAAATTTGTCTATGGTTTGTTTTTAGGTAATAAATAAGAAAAGATAAGGGACACATGGAGAATATGGAGTGAGCCACTTTAAAAGGAAGCGAAAAAACAGTTATATCTCAATAGGTTGATAAGGGTATTAAAGTAAATTCATCTTGGAGTAAAGGCAGTGTAAATCTCTTATAAAAAGGGGCATAGATGGAAAGAGGAAGAGGATGGTTTTATCTTCTCTATTCGATACACAAAGGTTTCTTCTTCTTCGTGATATTCTGCTACTTTACTCTTCCAATCTTGACTTGAGCGTTGGAGGGGCCGCACCAACAACGTCGATCCACCCCTAATGTTTTTTTTGGTGGCAGATTTAGCATTCAAGTAGGAGATCAAAGGTTGCAGTAGGAATTCCTAAGAAAGGAGAAGGGAATCCGAGTGTGCTGAAGAAGAGAACACTATCACTAGTGTTTTTAAATAACGATCTATGGTCAAAATAAGAGAGCTTAACATGAGATCTATGGGAAGTATTGTAAATTTTTATTTTCCATTGCACGTGCATCTCGTTGGATCTGACCTCGTGGTGTTGAACACTATGAACAGAGCTTGAAGAGACCACGAGATCCAAAAGTTTGATAGATATAAACCAAACAAATTGTGTTACGTTCGGTACAATGTGTTCGGTGGACCATGACTGAACATATCCTAGTACGTTCGATCGATGGTAACTGAATAGACAGCAATGTGTTCGATGGACCAATATCGAACGATGCGCGATTGAAATTCGAGATTTTCATCATATCTCTACCATACATTTTGCAACTTCAACAACCTAACATCCTAAAATCTATTCATGTAAAAAAATTATCATATTCAAGTCTTTCTACACTCAAATGAAAACTAAATACTAATCTAACAAAAATAAAAATTTACCAATGTAATGTTTGATGGGGTTGTTAGAAATCGAGTTGCCCAAGTTTGATTAATGTTCGCGCGTTGAAGAAATGAGAGAGAAATGAAGAGGAGGGAGGGAAAGTTGGAGTTGCACTATGTCTTTTTAGGATTTTTAGTAAGAATAAAATAAGAATATTACGGAGTATATTTTAAAAAAATTATGATAAAAAATTATTGATGAATGTATTTAGAAAATGAAATGTGTTTAGTAAAAGTGGGGTGTGGACAGTCATTCCTTTGTGATGGACCATTGACTAGAGCAGCGTAGATGCTGCTATTAATGGTCAGAAGTCGAATTTCGATGTGAAATTTTAAACTCTCATCTGGATTCAAAAAACTTTCATTATTTATAATCAATGAGTCAAAAGGTATAATTCTTCTTAATTTATTTTTTTATTAGAGATTTGTCGTGCTTGTCTACAGTTGTTAGTACACAGCGGATACATAAATACAAGTACAAAAAACACAACAAGCACAACACAAAGAATTTACGTGATTCGGAACCCTAGTTCCTACTCCATGGGTGAGCCCTAGTGGGCTCTAGTAATGCACACCACCACTATAACACTTCTCCTTCTCGGCAACACATCAGAGGTGGAGGAACCTCTCACAAGTCTCTTACAACAATAAGAACAAGATAAAGACAAGCAAATACAATAAATACACAAGCAAATGAACACACGTAATAGATTTAGGGCTTTTGAATGCTTGCTCATAGATCGCTTTGGGATGATTTTGAAGACCCTGAAATGCAGCAACACCTCCCTTCAAATCGCTCCTAAAACCTCCAAGAGATCTATTTTTAAATCGTTATTGAAGAAGTCCTAAAAGCTCCTTCTTATATATCTGCGTCGAAGCCTTCTGAGCGCAACGGTCACCTCGCCAGTCGAGGCATTGCCTCGACTACGACCCTAGTCGAAGCACCAATCGAGCCACCTTACTTCTGTGCCGTCATCTTCATACATGTGTTGAAAGAAGTCAAAACGCCAGTTGCATACTCCAGTCAAGGTGCCACCTCGACTGATACTCCAGTTGAGGTACTGATTAAGTCCAGCTTACTTCTTTTTGCCTACAAACAAGTCCAGTCGACTGTTATATCTCTACAAAGGGGTGCGGATTAATTAAACGGTTGGAAAGAGAAGAGTGAATCGGCGATGGCGACGATGGAATCCATCGCCCGCCCTTCCCCAAACCCTAATCCGTCGTTCCGATTCCTTAACGCCTCATCCTCGGTCCGCCGCATCTCAACTTTCTCCGCCTCCCGCTTCCCCTTCGATTGGCGGCGATCTAGAGCTGCGCCGCCGCGATCCACTGTCGCCTTGCTTCACAAGTCTGAGCATGATGTCATCGTCGTCGGCGCTGGAATCATCGGACTGACCATTGCACGCCAGATCCTCGTTGCTTCCGACCTCTCTGTCGCTGTCGTCGATGCCGCTGTCCCCTGTTCCGGCGCCACAGGATCCGGTAAGGGTTTTTTGTTTCTTATTCTATAAGGCTGAAGGCTTTAATGAATAGTAAAGGTGCTTACTTTGTTTGCATCGCGTGTCGCCAGGGCAAGGGTACCTATGGTTGGCAAACAAGACGCTGGGTAGTGAGACTTGGGAGCTGGCGGCAAGAAGTAAGCAACTGTGGGAGAAATTGGCGGAGAGTATAAGAGATCAAGGCAAAGATCCTGCTCAAGTATTAGGTTGGAAGAAGACAGGTATGCCTCTCTGAATGTTGCATCTTTTAGTCGCCCGAATGCAATGGTGAAAATGCAAATTTTGACTCTGTTTACCTTTTGACATAATTATTTGGATACAAGTTAAATTTTCAAATATAAAATAAAGTTTTTTTTAAATGATGCGAACGTTAAAATTTTCTGTTATGGCCATTGTTGTACAATAGATTACAAAATTAAAATTGGCATCCTGACTGTTCAGTTACAAAGGCTCACTGGGGATTGGAGTAGGTTTGTATTGTTTGTCTAGAAATTGACCAAGGATACAAATTGAACATTCAAGAATGCTACAAGCAAAAGGAATTTAGACAAAAAAAATAGATTATAAAGGATGAGAATTTAAATAGCATCAATCATCTAAACTCTGAACCCTTTACTAAAATAATAGGGAAAATTTTAATAGCATCCATTGTTGTTATTAATTTTTTAAAATCTTTTTCATCACTATACAAGGAAGGTTAGTTCATGTTTTCAACGGGATCTTTTCCTGCTGTACTTTTTTCCCATCTTAAAAATTTCCATTAAATTTGTTCCTTATTTCCTGCCTTGCTACCCCTTTACTACACATATCATGTTGGCCACTAGTTAACTTGGCAGTGGCGAACTAGGGATTAGAAAAGGAGCTTTAACTCAAATTAATGTTTATGGAGATCGAAGATTGATGAATAACAACAATGGAAAGACAGACCAACCACAATAGGGTAATTATAGACATTAAATCTTTGACTTGGAATTGATAGTGTTAAATTGTTCAGTGGTATTCTTAGAAACTGTGGCAATACCCTAGTTATTCATTTCATGAAAAAGTTTACGGTCAATGTAGCGAGAAATATAGGTTAAAGAAAAATACAGAAAATACTCAGTGGGATTAACCAAACAGCCTTTAGCACTTCAATGTCTACTAATACAGAAAATGAAGAAACAAAGATCATATGGTTTCATAAATCTTGAATGTTCCGGTGTGAGGTTGATGTGGGTTCAATTGAAGGATCATATCCCAATTCCCACATCTTGACAATTGGAGAAAAAGATATTTAGATGAAGATCTATTAAGAACGAAGAATAGGTCAACTCCTTTGAAGATTGGATCCATTTGTTAGTCACATTTGAATATTGTTAATTGAAAGTGTTGCATTAGCAATTTTCTCAATTGCTATATAGGAAAGTGTCTTCACCTTCTTAGTGTCTTATCAGTTGTATTTCTACGTGCCAAACTTTTGTCTATATTGTGTGACAAGTTGGACATTGATTATTATCAGAGCTCCATCTTGAGGAGAGAATTAGAGTTAATATTTACGTGTTATGGTTTAGTCTCACATGTTGTATTATGTTGTTGAGTGTTTAAGAAAGTGATATATGGATGCGTGTAATAACAGTTGTTTTACAAGAAATACATTATTCATTATGTATACTTCATTTAACAGGAAGCTTGTTGGTTGGTAGAACGCAAGAGGAGATGTACATGTTGAAAAAAAGGGTCAAGCAACTGAATGAATCAGGGTTGAGAGCAGAATACTTGTCTGCATCTTCTTTGCAATCAAAGGAACCAGCACTACATATTGGAAAGGAAGGTGGAGCTGCTTTCGTACCAGATGATTGCCAATTAGATGCCTCTCAGACAGTTGCATTCATTGAAGAGGTAAACTAATGATACTCCTGTGCCCTCTTTTGCTAGTTTTTACCCTCTATATGGTCTTGGTGGAGATTTTGAACTATGTGATGTATCCTTACCTGGTTTTACCTTTATTTGTTGTCATGTGCTAGGGTAATAAACAATTCATTTCACAAGGTAGATATGCTGAGTTCTATAATGATCCTGCTCTTTACCTAGTGAGGTGGACTTTTATTTTATACGTTCATCTGATAGTATTGATCCAGTTTAGTTTTATGGTACAGTAGCTGACGTGCTTTAGTTGATCTTATAACTTTGCAGCTCTTCATCTGCACAAATAGTTGGCATTCAAACATCCACAAAAAATTTGTATGCCAAAAGCGCTGTTGTGATTGCTGCTGGTGCATGGTCGGGAACCTTGATGCAAAATCTCTTAGTACAACCGAATATTTTGCCAAACATACCTGTCATGCCTAGAAAGGTTATATATGAAATTACAATCCCTTCATTTTTGCTTCATGTTGTAATTGCCTGGTGATAGTGTCAAATTAACAGTTCGCCTGGTGGATCTAAAATTTGAGCTGTTCTGGTAAGGTGAACTGGAACTTGGTTGGTCAGAACAGTATGTTAGATTAGACATTAGAAAAATCCTGCAACGCCATCTATGGTAAGTGTAACAGAAAGAAAATATTCCTTATTTTCCTTGACTTTAATGTCGCTTGGCATATCACTTTCCCTTTGGTTTTTCCATATCTCTTTTGTGTTGCGGATTAGCTGCTATAACTATCTTTCCTTGTATCTAGTAAGTAATAAATACTAATCACTATGTTTCCCCTTGTTTAACTAGGGATATCTTATTGTGTTGGAGAACTTCAATAAGATTCATCTAAACCATGGGGTGATGGAGGTAGGATATTTGGATCATCAAGCTGCTACCTTATCTAACAGGTCCACTTTAGAAGCAGTTGAAAATTATCAGAGCTTGTCATCCATATCAATGACTGCCACTTTAGATGTCAAGGGGAATCTTCTAGTTGGTAATTCTTGGAACTCTGGCTTTCGTAATTTAAACTAGTAAACCATTCAAGAGAAATCAAAATGTTTTAATTTGAAAGAAGACAATGCAAACCACTTGGGAGTTGGGATTTGCAAATTCCTTATTTTCATATTATTTCTGAAGGATTCCTGTGATTGTACATCTGAAGTTGCCTAAAATCTCCCCTGATATTAAATGTGCATTATAAATTGTTTGTCCTTGGTTTTCCTAGGGAGTAGTCGACAATTTGTTGGATTCAACAGAGAAATGGATGAATCTATTGTTCAACAGATATTGAACCGAGCAGGACAGTTCTTTCCTGCGTTGAATGCTTTATCTCTTGATATTAACATCAACAAAAGGATAAGAATTGGACACCGCCCTTACAGTAAGCTTACTTTCTTATATATCCAACGCCTGCTACACAAATGCCTCTCTCTCTCTCTCTCTCTCTCTCTCTCTCTCTATATATATATATATATATATAAATATTCCAATAAACCTTTCTTCTTCAGTGCCTGATGGGAAGCCTGTCATAGGACCGGTTCCTGGTTTCGCAAATCTTTTTCTAGCTGCTGGACATGAAGGATCCGGCCTTTCTCTGGTAACCATTAGTTAAATGAAAATGCAATTATTTCTTTCATCACTATGGAACCAGCAATTAAGCCTATCTTTCAAGTGCATAGTTTAGTTCATACTTAAAAATTTATGGTTAGTTTTCTCAATGTTCATGCTACTTTGAGTTCAGAGAAACTGTTAACAGTTTTCAATTGATGTGTTTTTCAGGCATTGGGCACTGCAGAGATGGTTACTGATATGATTACCGGAGATTCTCGAACTATAGACCATAAGCCATTCAGTGTGGAAGGCAGATTTTGTTGATGATTTATCGCCAATAAAGCAGTCGTAGTTGGTGATGCTGGTTGTGAATGAAATCCATCAAGCTGACGAGGTGGAACTTTTGATGAATTTTTTATATGAGAGGGGAAGGTTTGTAACTTGATCTGGATTATTTATTTATTTATTTTAGGGGAATCGACTTTGCATGATTCCTTGACAAATTTATCTTCAATCATGAATCAAAGTCTCAATATTGACATCAAATCAAACGTATTTTAAGTTTTATGAGATACTTGTGTTGGGCATGAATTTGAGGGATATTTTGATTACCTTCCTATAGATACATATTAAGAATTTTTTAATCTAGTGATAGACTTTTCTGTTATAACTGGCGATTGAATAAGGTTTACCGATGGAAACATTTTAGATAAATTATCAATGAGAAAAGAATAGTTGAGGTTTGATAGCCATGACCCACAAATGATCTTGGAACCTAATTATTATTAATTCAACTGTTATGTCTTATGGCTAGTGGATATATGTAGCAGAAAAAGAAAAAGTGGATATATGTAGCAGAAAAAGAAAAAGATGATTATGTTCATTTTTAATATTTTTTATTATCAATTCTTCAGCAATAATAAAGAGAGATAAATAGAGAAATTATATTTATTGATAAGACTAACAAAAGGCTTTTGAATCTTAATGATAATTTTAAATTCTATACTTGTTCATCTATCCAGTGGACATGGCCAAGTGAGATGGAATCATCATTTTGCATTGAAGTAAAATGACGCTACCGAAAAGCGGAATTTTAAGCATTGGTGGTATGTTTACCATGCAAACTTATCGTGCTTGACATAAGTTTATAATACCCAAATTGCATATCGTAGTTTCCTATTTATTAATATAAAATTTCACCCAATCCAAATACTCCTTTTGAAATCCTCTCCCGAGGCTAATTGAAGTATTGAAGAACTCTTCTGAAACGTGAGTAGACGAAGCGTGCGAGTAGATGAAGCGCTAGTAAATTGTAGAGCAGTCAAACGGTTCAATCCGTGGCGAAGCGGATTAATCCGGTATAAATTTAATATTTAATAGGGATTGATGGACCGGTCCACTTTTTCGGCGAGTTAAAAAATTCTCAATCCAATTCAACCCAAGACGGATTATGAATATCCACGGGCCACAGACAAATAAAAAAAAATTGAACTCACATAAAGAAAAATAAAAAATATCAATCGACGATAAATTGATAAGTGCAAATCTCATTTATAGGAGACTTAAATACAATCGTCATTCTGAATTGACTGAAACCTTTTGCATAATCATAGTCTCTATCACATGGATTGTTTCTGTTGATCCCGTTATTCGTAATTAAAGATGATTCTGTTTTGTTAAAAAATGTTGAGTAAGGACACTTGTTGTTGCACTCTTAGAGTAAACACTGCACAATCAATAGGAATAGGGGCCTCGGATTTTGTTTTTCCGAGGGAAGCAATTGAGGTTTTGGAGGTCATATTATATTTCTCTCATTCCAATACTTAAACCGTTCAAGGCTAGGGAAAAGAAAAGCTCTTCTTAATGTGCCTGATGTTGTCACAAGAATGGGAGTCCACTTCTCTTTGCACCTGAATCAAAAAATAAATAAATAAAACATACAACCTGATTTTTTGCCATCGAACAATAGCCCCTTCTACTACTAGATAGTAGGAAATTTCATATACATAGTGTTGGATAAAATCCGAGAGAGAGGTAATTACCTCGTGCGTTGCGGAATCTCGTAGGATCGGAAAGAAGACTACTAGAGTCTTCTTTGTAGTTCCTCGCTTCAAACGCCCTCGGGATCCGATGGTGATTTCCCGTGGAGAATTCTTGCACTCGTAATCGAGAGAGAAAAAGGAATAGCTTTCTTGGATAATCTACTTTGAGAAGCCAAGACCCCTTCCCTTATAAAGGGGCCAAAAGGTTGCTTTGGCAACCTTTCTCAAAATGTGCCATCTTTGGGCAATCATTGGTAACATCTCCCACTTGCCCACTAAGGGCACCAGTTGCTCACTAAGAGCAATTAATCTCTCGACACTTGCTTCTCAATCTAACATACGGTGAATGGAGTGAGCGACCTTATGAGAGTCGGCACAACATATGAGTAGTAATCTATTAAGTTATCACCAAAACTAACAGATCACAATACTCTAAAAGAATCTCATGGTATCCTAAATATCTTCAATATTCACTAGTTTTGACATCCCGGATCTCTTAAAAATTAGCGATGTCAGAACTCGAATATTTTGTGCTCACGATTTTATTGCCACTAAGTCAACATCGTCCCTCGAGGTATGAGCCAAAAAACACAGTGCAATATATAAATATCTTTCTTGAGTTCTCATGTCAATTCAATTAGTCTTGACCGCTTTCCTAGTTATGTCCCGTTGGACTGTATCAGTCATAGTCCTAAGGTGCATGCTAAAGTAGCGACATCAAGCTTCCTTTTCATGACATAGATCTCAAGTCCTAAGGGTACAGATGAATCAACAAATTATGATCCAAGAGCTCACACAATGATGAAATAGAGATCTCATTCATCATTCTCTTTAATGATCATTTTACGCACATGTGGTATGGTCACATGCTACAGTGTTCTTCCATCATTATGGGCGTATCACATACAACATAATTAAACACCATATGGTTCTTAGTCTAGCCACTCCCACTACGGCTAACCCGAGTCTCATGACGTCTTATCATAAATCTCGCAATCGACTTAAAGAAGGCTTCACGGATTTAATTCTCATATCCTATGATCGATCCAGAGGAATCTCATCTTAATTCAATTTAAGGCGACAATAAACAATAAAAAATTATCTTGCTCGTTCTCATAGCGCCATAGATAAAAAATTGTCTCATCTTGCTCGCTTTCTTAGCGCCAAGGCGAATGACCCGTGTGAGGGGGTCCATTCAGAGCCTAGTGACACTTTTCTTGATATGTAAAGTATTCCAACCATAGACACACATAAGGAAGGAAAACATAATTAATTGTCAATAAATATTGTGCACATTACAATTTACACAATCCCATATTTCTAATATGGGTTACAAATGTCTCTTTCGGGATTTGTTTAGTTAGTGGATCGATCAACATATGACCTGTTGAAATGTGTCGAAGAACCACCAACTCCTTTGCAACTAAATCCCGAATGTAGTGATAACGAATGTCAATGTGTTTGGTTCGTCCATGGTATTTAGGGTCCTTAGCATAGGCCAAGGCTGATGTGCTATCAACATACAACACCACTACTTCCTTTGACAATGGTGTCATGGCTAGTCTTTGTATGAAATTCTGCAACCAAAAAGCCTCTTGACATGCAACAGAATAAGCCACATATTCTGATTCCATGGTGGATAAAGCAATGCATGTTTGTGTTAGTGAAAGCACTAGAGTCAATCATGTAATGATTGTTGTATGGATTTTATTGTATCATATTCCTATTTATAAAGGCATGGTTATTATATTTACTTGTATTGATGTCAAATAACTAAGTATAATAACGTCCTTGAATAGTAGGTTCTTATCTATATCAATCGATTGGTTGAATCGAGAATGAGATGATATAGAGAACACTATTCTTAATCATTCCTAGTCAAGTATTAACATTCAGGGATAATGTTAATGCGTAGAGACTAGCATGTAGGTCAACACGATGACTTGATCTCACAAGTCATGGATATGAGATATCAAGTTGACACATGGGTATGCATTGGAGAATGTATACTGAATGACCCGCCATGAGAAAGTATCATGGATCATTATATAAGTGTCATATGCTTTCTCATGTGGCTATTAGTATGACTATTAGTCCTTAAACTTGAAGTCACCATGGTACCCTACATAAGGAGTTGCATACTTTGGCTTCGTCAAACGTCACCCGTAAATGGGTGGACTATAAAGGTGATTACTGGATATGTAACAAATTATGCGGAGGGATGTGAGTGACGTAGATGAGATCTATCCCTCCTATATGACGGGAGTGACATCGATATTCTTGATAGAGTGAGACCACGAAGTGCATGACCATGCCCAAATGAGTCAATATGAGATATTGAGCTCATTTGATTAGAGTGAGTCTACTTGGAGTTCAAGATATAGATTGTACCGAGGATGACACGGTCTATGCCTCGATTGGTCAATCTAGATGTCAAGAATAGAGGGACATTATCACATATTGTGAGAGTCACAATTAGTAGTCACAAAGGTGATGTTGGAGCTCAACATTCTTGTAACTTGGGTAGCAATGATGTGTTGCTAGATACTGCTCATTGCTTATGTTTCTAAATCAGTTTAGGGACATTGTCAACGTTACAAGAACCTATAGGGTCACACACAAAGGGCAATTAGATGAAGATTAAGTTCATATGATGAACCATGAGGATTAGGTTCATGGGATGAACCAAATTGGATTAAGAGTAATCCAAATTAGACTAATTGAGTTAGACTCAATTTGATTCAAGTGTTGAATGAGTCTAGTTTTGATTTGATTCATTGAGTCAATTTAAATTAATGAATAGATATTCATTAAATCAAATTGACTTGAATCAAGTGATTAGATTTGATCAACCATGGGAGATAAGAGGTCAAGTTTGACTTGACTTGATGAGGGAAGATGAATGATCAATTTTGACTTGACCAATTGCCATGTCATGGTGACTTGGCATGGGGGCCGGCCAATGATGATGTTCCACATCATCATGGACTTATCATGTGGTGCCACCTCACGAGGGAGACCAAGAGCTATTGGCTCTTGGAGTTACATGCATGCATGTAAGCCCCCAAAACAAAGTGGTCGGCCACTTGATGGTGATTCATGGGATGAATTCATTTTGTGGTAACTCCAACTTCATCTTCTTCCTTGCTCCACTCAAGTTCTCTCCCAATCCTCCATTTTGCCGAGACCTTCAAGGAGTGCTAGCACACTCAGGATTGTCTTTTCTCCACCTATTGTTTGTGTGGATACCAATAGAGGAGTCTGCACTTGACACTCTCGAGTTCCGACAATCCTTTTGGACGAGCGGGATAAGCGAAGGGCATCGCTTCAAGGGTAATTTCTTATCATGTAGATCTAGAGTAGATCTAAAGGTATTAAACACATACATGTTAGTTTTATTTGTTATACTTCGCACGGATCCGTGGTCGGACTTTCGGGATTTTCGCAATGCAAAAAGCGGTTTTTGCGGTTCGGAAAGTCCAACAGTGGTATCAGAGCCACGTGCGAAGCATGTATGTGTTTCATATTTGTAGTTTTTGTATTAGATATAAAAATTATAGATTTTTAAGTTTCTGTAGATTTCCTATTTTTATAGAATTTTTGGGTATTTTTCTCAAAGAGTCGAAGCAACAAGTGTTGGGACACTTGTAGGCTTCAACCGCCAAGAAAAACTCTTCGAAACGGCGAGTTCTCGATTTAGGTTTTTGGGACAGTGACTTAAGTCGCTGTAAGATCTAGTAGGGACACTCACAAAGTTTTTTTTGTGAGTAGGGGCGCTGCCCCTATCCCCGAAAGGGGCCTTGTCCCGCGATCGCGACCGGAAACCGCTTAGCGGGACCGTTACGGAGAGGTGACTCATGAAATTGAAAAAAAATAGGAAAAATTATAGAAATTTTCTGTAAAATACATAATTTAGTATTATGTATAATTCTGTGATGGTCATGGCCCAAGAAACCCAATATGATTGGATGTTAATGTGTTGTAATTCATAATATGGCCTGCGTGCCATTTTTGTGATTGTGCTTGTTGTATAGGGTATGCGACTGATGTGTTATTTTCCGCAAGTGCACGGTTGTCGTCAAGTAATAAAAATATCGATCCCACAGGGATTGGGACAATTACCGAATGATCGTGATACCAAGTTATCTAGTCAATCAATTTGTGGATTAAGCAAAGACACTGAGCAGTCAAGAACAACGAATGAGAAGAACGAGCTAAAAGTCAATAGTTGAGGAGAATCTCAGGATATGGGTTTCACCACGTCGACGATTTATAAGGTGATTTAATTCTTTCCTACCCCTATTAGAGTTGTTTTGATGGAACCTATCCTAAGGTAAATCAACGACCCCTTTCGAGGTCTACGATAACTGTACCTATCAAACTCAATTTACCTGTCACGGTATTCGAGTGTAGGGGATCATAATCAGCTAAGGGGACCTATCACGAGACCCCCGCAAACCTCCCTAGTCTTACCTCCGTTACTTGGTAAAAACTGAATTTGATAGATCCATTAAGTCCATAAGAGTTCCTTTAGAGTCTAAATTTCCTTTTCACGGTAGGTTTGCACACGGGACCATAATCAGCTAAGGGGACCTGTCACGAGACCCCCGCAAGCCCTCATAGATACACTACCGCTACTTGACAGGAGTTTATCCCTAATTGGTTCTAGGTTTCGGGAACTTGGGTTCACTGTTAGGTACTTCCCCTTAGCTCCTTAGGTTTATCAATAAGAATCCAAAAACAGATCAAAACAAACAATAATTCAAGTAGTATAGATTACATCATCCATCATAAATCGTCAAGGGCTACTCCCCCATCCTAAGATTACAAGGCACTACTCCATAGTCGAACAAGAATTGCTAGAGAAAGAAATTACGATCCTTAGTGTCATCTGTGTTCCTCTGTCATCGACTCCTTCCTTCTTCTGTCGTCCTTTTGACCACCCGCCGTCCTCCTTTAGGGTTAGAATATCTCCTCTTTTATAGCCTTGGCCTTCTCTTTAATTAAGGTAAAAGATTTTCCTTTAATTGAGACGAAGATCGCGGCTTCGTCGAGTTGCTCGCAGAAAAGGAAATCTGGAATCAGGCCAACACGCCCATGCCAAATGAGGGCACAAGCGTGTCGCGGGCTTCCCACCGAGCGTGTTGTGCTTGAATTGGGGCGTGTCAAAGGCTGAACTGGGGCGTGTTGAAGGCTGGAACTCCTGACACGGGCGTGTCGAAGGCTGAACTGGGGCGTGTCGAATGCTAAACTGGGCGTGTTGAAGGCTGGAACTCCTGACATGGGCGTGTCACTGATGACACGCCTGTGTTGTTTTGATACGCCTGCTTCTTTACCCTGTTAACACGAACAACACCCAAAAGCAGTCTCTTTGTCCAAAATATGCTAAACTTAACTAAATCATGATAAAATACATGCCTAAGACATGAAATGAGATAAAATGCATGTATATGGAGTAGTGAAAACATAGCATGATTTACACACATCAAAATCCCCTAGTCCTAAACTTTTGCTTGTCCTCAAGCAAAGAAAACTCAAAAGACAACTTATTTGTGGGAATGCTAGACACCATCCAGAGGTATACAATCTGATCTTAATCTTTTCAAATCATTCCTAGTTGCCAAGTTTGAAAGATCCCTATATAGTGCACGTGAAAAGTTGACTAAAGTCATTGGACACCAATCCGGATTTGACATCCCTTCTATCGTAGAGCATTCTTATTTCCGGCATAGAGGCACTTACCTGCCTTAATGCATGGATCATCCTTACCTATCATCAAAAGGTCTCAAAGGAGCACTTTCTAAGAAGAAAGAAAGAAAGGAATTTATAGAGAGCATTTCCCTAGTAACTAGTTAGTCTCAAAGGGGCACCTTTTAGGTGTTTCCCCAGTAACTACTTGGTCTCAAAGGGGTGCTTGAAAACAATTCCAGTTTTCGTTTTTTTTATCATACTTCTAGTGAAAGTATTTCTCCAGTAACCAAGTTGCGCAGGCAAGTCTCCAATGGAAAATCGAGTACTCGTCCGATATGGGGGATTTAAATCTTTTTTTGGATACCTCAGACCTATAGACCGTGTTAGAAGTGAAATAGGGTTCTTATCAAATAGGCAAAAAGGAATATCATGATCCGACCAATGTTCAGTTGTATTGCGCTAGATGATATAAAAATGCAATGTTATGATATATGAAAAGATGCAAATAAAATAGCACTAACCAAACTAAAAATCTAAGTAGAAACGGCATAAGAAGTAAAGGATGTGCATCGAAACTCACAAAATAGTTCAAGGTGGTCAATGGTCATCGTCTTCGCTACTAGCATCCTCCTCTGCCCACCTACGTCGCTGCTCCTGGTAAAACTCCCGGGACTCCTGTCAAAATCTATCATCATCTTCCCTCCGGGCGGACTCAGCAGTGAAAAACTCATCAGCTCTCCTGTAAAAATCAGCTGCCCTATCCAAATATTGTGTCACCATACGATGGTGCTCCTCTGTAGCTTGGGCATACCGATCCCACACACCTATGTGTGAGGTATGCTCGACCCTGAACGCTTCGAATGATGATCGGAATCCTGAAAAATCAAAAGAAGAGTACCCTGCAGAAATATTGTCAGTAGGAAACCGTGGGGGTTCAGGAGTCGAATGTGATGGCTCAGGGGCTATGTGAGATGGCTCCCTAGGAGAGGGTGATGGAGCATGGGTAGTGGGGGTAGGAAAGGGTTCCTGGACATCTCTAAAAATCCAATTGGATGAATTAGGTACAGTCATCCGCTCAGGGTTTGGAAGAGGGATTTTAATTCCATTTCTTAACACCAAACGATACCCCTCGTCACATGCCTCAATCATCTTCATATTTATACAAGCATCCAAATCCAATCTAGGGCTAGCAGGACAATATTCAAGGTCATCCAATTCACATCCTAAGGCCACAGCAATCCTAGTGATAATACCACCTATGACTATGACCCTAGATGGGCTATTACTAACCTTAACTAAATGTCTAACCATATGGGCTCCAGAATCAATATTAACTTCATTTAGCATGACCCATAAAAACTGTAACTTACTCTGTCTAGCCACCCCTGCACTATCATATCTTCCAGAGATTGTATTAGCCATAAACCTGAGGAGATAACGAAAAGTAGGATTAGGGATGTTAAATGATTTAGACCTTGATGCATCATAAGGGCGAGGGTCATCAGAAATTAATCTCCAAAATTGATGATCAATAAAATGTCTATGAATTTGCCTCTCCCCTCTGCTAGGAAAATCAAATATCGTATTAAAATCACTTAAAGAAAGGGTAAACTCATGGTTCATTAATCTAAATTTTATTTTTCCTTCCTCACAATCCTTTCCTTGCAGTATTTGTGAGACGAGGAGCTAAGGAATTCAAGAGTGATGCTAGGGTAAGTAAGATGATGGTGCGTGATAAATTCGGTCCAGCCTATCCTATTGGTCAACCAAGTTATGTC
Organism: Wurfbainia villosa; assembly: GCA_025175895.1. NCBI lineage: Eukaryota > Viridiplantae > Streptophyta > Magnoliopsida > Zingiberales > Zingiberaceae > Wurfbainia > Wurfbainia villosa. Next base: position 9,444,958 of record CM046005.1, read on the forward strand.
ATCTCTTAACCCTAGGGTGGTCAACGTGTAGAAGTCTATAGTTCTTGTAGATACTAACTTCCTTTTTTCAAGCTTACTGAATTTAGACTTCATAACCTCATCCCTAAAAACAATTCCATATGGATGGAAGGAGGTCGGAGGAGGATCGTTACCCAAGTCCTGAGCTTTTCTCTTTCCCTTGTCCTTTGCCGAAGAGGAAGAAGCTCCTCCTCTAGTCTTCACTCGCTTACTCATGGCGTTGGGGAGGGAGAGACAGCAGGTTAGCTCCTCGATTGCTCGAGAGAGACCAGCGGCAGCTGCTTCAAGCTTGTATCACGAGTGGAAGATTAGGGCGTGCTCGGGCCGGCTTTAGAGGGCTATCCGCTACATAGGCGTGCCGTAGTCCAGCCCAGGCGTGCCGCAGTCCGGCCCAGGCGTGCCATAGTTGAGAAATGTGCGACACGGGCGTGCTCAGCAGCACGCTCGACCTGTGTTGTCTTCGGGTAAACTCAACACGCCTGTGTCGTTCGGCATAGGCGGGTCGTGTCAATTTGGCACGCAGTGGCACATTTAACATGTCGTGTCTTGTAAACCTGAAAAAAATAAAAATAGAATAAAAAATAAAATAAAATAAAATGACTAAAAAAAATGAAAATAGTTTGGGTTGCCTCCCAAGAAGCGCTTGTTTAAGGTCGTTAGCTTGACCCCTCAGTTACTCCCTAGTTTTGGGGATATGGCTCGAGGAGTGTGCTCTGCCCCTCTTCCTCCTCAACCAGCTTTGTGGTGTTAGGTTGGGGTCAAAAATCTCCAGCTCTTTATCCTCAAAATCCCCTTCGAGCTTATTAAGATAAGTTTGTTCCCGTGCTCCTTCTAGTGCTATTGACTGAAATCCAATCCTACAACAAACATCAAAAAGAAGGTTGTTTAATGACTTTTGAAAGGTCGATTCAATTTTGTCGTTTCCAAATGTAAGTGAGAGTTTGTGGTTCTTGACATCTATCATTTCGCAGAGCTAAGAAAGGTCTCCCAAAATGTGTGGAATGCATGGGTCTTCATCCATGTCAAGCACTACAAAATCGACAGAATAATAAAATTTCCCACTGACCTTTGGTACATCTTCTAAGATTCCCAAAGGATATCTAATGGAGCGATCGGCTAATTGTAAGGCCATAGTAGTTAGTTTCATTTCTCCCAAATCCAATTTCTTGCATATGGAAAGAGGCATCAGATTGACACTGGCGCCCAAATCGCAAAAAGCCTTATCAAAATTTGAGTCATTAATTATGCAAGGGATAGAAAAGCTACCCAGATCATTTAGTTTGGGAGGTACCATGTTCTTAATTAAAGCACTGCACTCCTCAGTAAGAGCCACTGTTACATACTTCTCGACTTTTCTTTTATTGGTTAAGATATCCTTCAAGAACTTGGAGTATGTAGGCATTTGTTGAAGAGCTTCTATAAAAGGTATATTGATATATAGCTTCCTAATTACCTCAAGGAACTTACCAAATTGTTCATCCAATTTTTCCTTAATCAACCTCTAAGGGAACGGGATAGGGGGCTTATATGTTCTTGGTTCCTTATTCGACACGCCTGTGTCGTTCGGCACAGGCTGGGCGTGTTGGCTGCTGGAGTGACCCGACACGGGTGTGTTGGCTGACACGCGCTCGTGGGCATTCTCTCCCTCAGGCGTGTTGAACAACACGCCCTGGGTCAGGGTGTGTCGGCTTCCTTTTCTATTCATCCCAGGCGTGCTGCTGTCTTCTTCCAACTCTGACACGCTCGTGTCCTTTAGCATAGGGGCCTCTTGTTGAGCTCTGTCTCCTTCTAAAATCCTTCCACTTCTCAAACTTATGGAATTACAATGCTCAGCTGGGTTTACTTCTGAATTTCCAGGAAATCTGCCCGGCGTCCTTGATGCTGAGTTGGCAATTTGGGAAATTTGATTTTCCAGCATTCTTGTGTGATTAGTCAAATTATCAACCTTGCCTCCCAATTGCTTGATTGCCTCAGTATTAATTTGATGTTGCCGATTTGATTCTACAATATGCTGTCGAAATTCATCATTTATCTTCCCCTGACACGTAATAAAATTTTCTATCATCTTTTCTAAGCTCGACTTGGGTCCTGGCTGAAATTCCGAAGGTGCTCCAAAACTGTTCTATCCAGAAGAATTTTGGTTGGCTCTATACGAAAAGTTGGGATGATTCCTCCAACCGGGATTGTACGTGTTCGAGTAAGGGTTGCCACCATTAGGCTTCTGATTAAAATTATTTAGCGCATCTACTTGCTCAATCCCAGCTCCCGATGATGGTGCGTGTAGGATTTGGCAATTCATAGCTACATGTCCTATTACACCACAGATCTCGCAAGTGACATTAGATGAGTTTACAGCTGATACATTAAAATGTTCGAGCTTTTGAGTTAATGCATCGACTTTTGCACTGAGTAGATCAAGGGTACTTACCTCAAACTTACCTGGCATTTTAGTTTGATATCCTCGCTCAGAGCCCATTGGTGAGAATTCATTGCCACATTCTCGATGATCTCAAAAGCTTCATCCAATGTTTTGTTCATAAGAGCTCCTCCTGCAGCAGAATCAAGAGAAACTTTAGTAGCATATGAGATTCCATTGTAGAAAGTATGAACAATGAGCCACTTCTCCAGCCCATGATGAGGGCATTGCTGTAGTAATCCCTTAAATCTGTCCCAGGCTTCAAATAATGTTTCTCCATCCTTTTGCGCAAAATTAGTGATTTGATGACGAAGACTTGCAGTTTCTTTGGGTGGAAAATACTTGTCTAAAATCTTTGCTCGGTGATCAGTAGTTATAATCTGTTGGAAGAGAGTGTAGCCAGCTCTAGCTTTGTCCATGAGGAGAAAGGAAACAAGCGCAATCTAATAGCATCACCGAGGCTCCATTCGATTTAAAGTCTAAAAATTCCAAAAATACTTCCAAGTGCAGATTTAGATCTTGATGGGTGCTCCTCCGAATTGATGTTGTTGGACCATGGATAGTAGAGCGGTTTTAATTCAAAATTGTTCGCCTAATAGGGGTCTTCTAATACTCGATCTCAATCCTTGTACTAGGTCCGCATAATCCCTTAAAGGTTTATTCTCATTCTGATCAGCCATGTTGGAGGTCAGATTGTCTTCCTGATGTTGTTGGAATCATCTTCTAGCGAGGAACGTTCTCTCTACCTCAGGATCAATATCGAGAATTTCCCTATTAAGTCTGTGCATGCAACAACAAGAGAGGCTCCCAAAACAAGAGTTCAGAATAGACACAAAGAATAGAAACAAAAGCAAATCTAGATTAACTAAATCACGCTCGATTCAATATTGAGTGCCAATCCCAATGGCGCCAAAACTTGATGTGTTATTTTACGCAAGTGCGGTTGTCGTCCAAGTAATAAAAATATTGATCCCACAGATTGGGACAATTATCAATGATCGTGATACCAAGTTATCTAGTCAATCAATTTGTGGATTAAGCAAAGACACAGCGATCAAGAACAACGAATGAGAAGAACGAGCTAAAAGTCAATAGTTGAGGAGAATCTCAGGATATGGGTTTCACCACGTCGACGATTTATAAGGTGATTTAATTCTTTCCTACCCCTATTAGAGTTGTTTTGATGGAACCTATCCTAAGGTAAATCAACGGCCCCTTTCGAGGTCTACGATAACTGTACCTATCAAACTCAATTTACCTGTCACGGTATTCGAGTGTAGGGGATCATAATCAGCTAAGGGGACCTGTCACGAGACCCCCGCAAACCTCCCTAGTCTTACCTCCGTTACTTGGTAAAAACTGAATTTGATAGATCCATTAAGTCCATAAGAGTTCCTTTAGAGTCTAAATTTCCTTTTCACGGTAGGTTTGCACACGGGACCATAATCAGCTAAGGGGACCTGTCACGAGACCCCCGCAAGCCCTCATAGATATACTACCGCTACTTGACAGGAGTTTATCCCTATTTGGTTCTGGGTTTCGGGAACTTGGGTTCACTGTTAGGTACTTCCCCTTAGCTCCTTAGGTTTATCAATAAGAATCCAAAAACAGATCAAAACAAACAATAATTCAAGTAGTATAGATTACATCATCCATCATAAATCGTCAAGGGCTACTCCCCCATCCTAAGATTACAAGGCACTACTCCATAGTCGAACAAGAATTGCTAGAGAAAGAAATTACGATCCTTAGTGCCATCTGTGTTCCTCTGTCGTCGACTCCTTCCTTCTTCTGTCGTCCTTTTGACCACCCGCCGTCCTCCTTTAGGGTTAGAATATCTCCTCTTTTATAGCCTTGGCCTCCTCTTTAATTAAGGTAAAAGATTTCCTTTAATTGAGACGAAGATCGCGGCTTCGTCGAGTTGCTCGCAGAAAAGGAAATCTGGAATCAGGCCAACACGCCCGTGCCAAATGAGGGCACAGGCGTGTCGCGGGCTTCCCACCGAGCGTGTTGCACTTGAATTGGGAAGGTCGAATCGGGCGTGTTGAAGGTCGGAACTCGACACGGCGTGTCAAGTCTGAATCGTGTTGAAGGTCCGAATCGGGCGTGTTGAAGGCTAGAACTCCTGACACGGGCGTGTCACTGATGACACGCCTGTGTTGTTTTGATACGCCTGCTTCTTTGCCCTGTTAACACGAACAACACCCAAAAGCAGTCTCTTTGTTCAAAATATGCTAAACTTAACTAAATCATGATAAAATACATGCCTAAGACATGAAATGAGATAAAATGCATGTATATGGAGTAGTGAAAACATAGTATGATTTACACACATCAGCGACCTGCACGTCGTGCCTCTTTTTTTAATATTCTAGTTGTAAATAGTTTTAGACTCGAATGTAACTCGAGTTTCATATTTGTAATATTCAAAATGGAGCGGTGGAAGGTCCACTTCTAGACGGAGTTACGAGAAGAGTGCCGACGACACATGACGGTTAAATGAGGCGCTTGGAGAAGACGCTAAACCTAGGTTGACCGTCCGATCTTCTCATTGGCTTGAGAAGATCGTAGTAGGGCCATGACCTAATCACAATTAATTTATATATATATATATTTGTTATGCTTGTATGTATGTGATGCATGCTAGTAGAATAATGCTTGTATGTATATGATGCATGCTAGGATATTTTTCTTGTATGTATATGATGCATGCTAGAATAATGCTTGTCTGTATGTGATGCATGCTAGTATAGGATAATAAAGGCCTCAATGCGTATATGATACACATTATGATTAGATTAGACCTTAATCGAATCAACTCAAAAAATGCCCACCAAGTCCTTGATACCCATCACTACCTCGATCATTTGTAGTTGTTGAATCTGCCAAAGCAGAGCAATGCATATTATCTTGGTAGGGTGCGGAGGGACAATATTGGTCTCGCCTATCATGGCTTGGGTTAGAGTAAGCTCAATTAGATTGAGTAAAACTAGTTAACTCAATTGGATCGAGTAAAACTATAGGCATATTCCAACCGTTGAAAAGATAGGACAAGATCATATTTACACTAAATCTTGGGCGATTTAGCCAAAGCTAACTCAAGGTCTTTTGTAAATGTGGGTCTTGATCCTATAAACAAGAGTTGCATAGAGATGTAATCGGTAATGTGTTACCCACCGATTGTACTAAGTCTTGGGCGATTTAGCCAAAGCTAACTCAAGGCTTAGTATGATGTTGATCTTGTCCCGCAAGAATTATAGCTAGTTTGTATGAATCTAGAAATGTGGTTTGACCACATCCATAATTCGATTCTACAAAATTCCTATAATTCAGTGGGAGCATCATTTGATTAAAGGTCAAATTAAATGATAAATGGAATATGATATTAATTCTCTGCATTGTATGTTGTCGATTACTATGTCGACAAACACGAACACTCTCTCTCTGCGTTCTATCCTTGAGAAGGACAAGCTCAATGGAGCAAATTTCCTAGACTGGTACAGGAACCTGAGAATTGTTCTCACCCAAGAAAGGAAATCAGACGTCTGGAGCGGCCCATTAGGAGGCACCTTACATCGCCGCGGTGACAAAGATGCTTACAAGAAGCATCAAGATGATGCATTAGATGTGTCATGTCTAATGCTCGCGACCATGAACTCTGAGCTTCAGAAGCAACACGAGTTCATGAATGCTTATGATATGGTTGAACATCTTCATCAACTATATCAAGGACAAGCAAGGCACGAGAGATATGAAGTCTCTAAGGCATTGTTTGGTTCCAAAATGCAAGATGGGACTCCCGTAGGTCCATATGTACTCAAGATGATTGGGTACGTAGAAAACCTACAGAGATTGGGATTCTCCCTTGGCCAAGAGCTGGCCACTGACTTGATCTTGCAGTCTTTGCCACAAAGCTACAATCAATTTGTCATGAATTACAACATGAATGAAATTGATAAGTCACTGCCTGAGATGCTCAGCATATTGAGAACTGCTGAGCTCAATCTTAAGAAGGAAAAATCTGACTCCATTTTGATAGTGCAAAAGAAGAAAGGCAAGGGCAAGCCTAAAGGTAAGGGAAAGTCCCAAGCCAAGGGCAAAGGCAAGGAACTGAAACCCAAATGAGGGGTAGCCAAGGAAGGGGCTTGCTTCCACTGCAAGGAAGCTGAACACTGGAAGCGTAACTGCAAGGCATACCTGGAAGATCTTAAGAAGAAGAGAAGTGAGACTTCTACTTCAGGTATAAATGTTATAGAAGTCAATCTATCTATTTCTTCATCATGGGTATTAGATACCGGATGTGCATCTCACATTTGTACCAATATACAGGCGCTGAGAAATAGCAGAGCATTGATAAAGGGCGAGGTAGACCTACGAGTAGGCAATGGAGCAAGAGTTGCTGCTGTTACTGTAGGAACTTATGATCTATCTCTGCCCTCTGGGCTTGTACTAGAATTAGATGAATGTTGTTATGTTCCTGCTTTAACTAAGAACATAATTTCGGTTTCTTGTTTAGACAAGAAAGGATTTACATTTATAATAAAGAACAAATGTTGTTCAGTTTATTTAAATGATATATTCTATTGTAGTGCACCTCTAATGAACAGACTCTACTTTCTAGACTTAGAGAGCCCTATCTATAACATAAGTACCAAAAGGTTCAAGTCAAATGAGTTGAACCAAACCTATCTCTAGCATTGTCGCTTAGGTCACATAAATGAGAGTCGCTTATCTTAACTCCATAAGGATGGGCTGCTAGACTCATTTGATTTTGAATCATATGAGACATGCGAGTCTTGCCTTTTAGGCAAGATGACCAAGACTCCCTTTAGTGGACACAGCGAAAGAGCAACAGACTTGTTAGGACTTATACATAGTGATGTATGTGACCCTTTCAATGTTGCTGCTAGAGGTGGTTATAGGTACTTCATTACATTTACTGATGACTTGAGTAGATATGGTTATGTGTATCTCATGGCACATAAATCAAAATCCTTTGAAAAGTTAAAAGAATTCAAGAATGAAGTACAAAACCATCTTGGCAAGAGTATTAAGATACTTCGATCAGATCGAGGTGGTGAATACCTTAGCCATGAGTTTCGTGACTATCTAGCTGAGTGTGGGATTCTATCCCAACTCACTCCTTCTGGAACACCACAGTGGAATGGTGTATCCAAAAGGAGGAATCGTACCATATTAGATATGGTACGATCTATGATGAGTCACACAGATCTTCCTATATCCTTTTGGGGATATGCTCTAGACACAGCAGCCTTCACCCTTAACCGTGTACCATCCAAGACTGTGATAAAGACACCATATACGATAAGGACAGGGAGAAATCCCAATATGTCTTTCATGAGAATTTGGGGTTGTGAGGCTTACGTTCGACGTCAAGTCTCAGACAAACTGGCACTAAAATCCGATAGGTGTTATTTTGTTGGATATCCCAAGGACACGAAGGGATATTACTTCTACATTCTCAGTCAGCACAAAGTGTTTATGGCAATGACTGGGGTTTTTCTAGAAAAGGATTTTGTTTCTAGAAAAACTAGTGAGAGTACGTTCGATCTTGAAGAAATTCAAGATAAGTACCATAGCACTGAGGCCTTGATGGAGGTTGAACAGGAACCACGAAGTGTTATGGGTGATGAGGTTGTTGCACAAAGAGTTGTGGAACAACCACCTGTTCAGGTAGACCTACCTCTTCGCAGGTCTGATAGGGTACGTCGTCAGCCTGAGAGATACTCATTTCTCTTGTCTGACCATGATGACGTTATGCTCATTGAGAATGAGCCTACATCCTATCAGGAAGCTGTGATGAGCCCCAATTCTGAGAAATGGCTAGAGGCCATGAGATCCGAGATGGAATCCATGTACACCAACCAAGTATAGACTTTGGTTGATCCACCTGAAGGGGTCAAACCCATTGGGTGTAAGTCGGTCTTTAAGATAAAGACTGACATGGATGGACATACGCATACCTATAAGGGCCGATTGGTGGCTAAAGGTTTCAAGAAAATTCATGGTATTGACTATGATGAAACCTTTTCTCCAGTGGCGATGTTTAAGTCCATTCGGATCATGCTTGCTATTCCAGCATACCACGATTATGTGATCTGGTAGATGGATGTCAAAACCGCGCTTCTGAATGGAAACTTACTCGAGGATGTGTACATGACACAACCTGAGGGTTTTGTAGATCCACAGCATACTGGGAAAGTATGCAAGCTGCATAGGTCCATTTATGGGCTAAAGCAAGCTTCTCGGAGTTGGAATCTTCGATTCGATGATGCGATCAAACAGTTTGGTTTCATCAAGAATGAAGATGAACCCTGTGTCTACAAGAGGGTTAATGGGAATACAGTTGTCTTCCTTATATTGTATGTGGATAACATACTACTCATTGGGAATGACATCCCTTCGCTACAGTCTGTGAAGACTTGGCTGGGGACGTGCTTCTCAATGAAGGACTTAGGTGAAGCAGCCTGTATTCTAGGCATCAAGATCTATAGAGATAGATCTAAGAGATTGCTTGGCCTAAGTCAGAGTACATACATTGACACGGTATTACTAAGGTTTGCCATGCAAAATTCTAAGAAGGGACTTCTGCCGATGTCACATGGTGTGAGTCTTTCGAAGACTCAAAGTCCCTCTTCTAGAGAGGAGAGAAACCGCTTGGATAAGATCCCTTATGCATCTGCTATAGGATCTATCATGTACGACATGCTGTGTACTCATCTTGATGTCTCGTATGCTTTGAGCATGACTAGTAGATACCAGTCAGATCCAGGTGAGCGTCACTAGATAGCAGTCAAGAATATTCTTAAGTATTTGAGGAGGACTAAAGAATATTTCTTGATATTTGGAGGCGATGAGGAGCTAGCTGTAAAGGGTTACAGCGATGCCAGCTTCCAAACTGACCAGGATGATTATAGATCACAGTCAAGGTTCGTGTTTTGCTTGAATGGTGGCGCTATGAGCTGGAAGAGTTCAAAGCAGGACACAGTTGCTGATTCTACAATAGAAGATGAGTATATCGCTGCATCAGAGGCAGCAAAGGAGGCAGTTTGGATCCGCAAATTCATTACTGAGCTTGGGGTGGTTCCTAGCATAGCAGATCCCATAGAGCTCTATTGTGACAATAATGGAGCGATTGCACAGGCTAAGAAACCTCGCTCACACCAACGGACCAAACACATACTATGACGCTTCCATCTCATTCGAGAGATTATCGATAGAGGAGATGTGAAGATTTGCAGAGTACCCACAGAGGCTAACATCGCAGATCCCTTGACCAAGGCTTTGGCATAGAAAAAGTATGATGGTCACACTAGGTCATTGGGTATTAGATACTATGGTGATTGACACTAGTGCTAGTGGGAGATTGTTAGTGAAAGCCCTAGAGTCAATCATGTGATGATTGTTGTATGGACTTTATTGTATCATATTCCTATTTATAAAGACATGGTTATTATATTTACTTGTATTGGTGCCAAATAACTAAGTATAATAACGTCCTTGAGTAGTAGGTTCTTATCTATATCAATCGATTGGTTGAATCGAGAATGAGATGATATAGAGAACACTATTCTTAATCATTCCTAGTCAAGTATTAACATTCAGGGACAATGTTAATGCGTAGAGACTAGCATGTAGGTCAACATGATGACTTGATCTCACAAGTCATGGATATGAGATATCAAGTTGACACATGGGTATGCATTGGAGAATATATACTGAATGATCCGCCATGAGAAAGTATCATGGATCGTTATATGAGTGTCATATACTTTCTCATGTGGCTATTAGTATGACTATTAGTCCTTAGACTTGAAGTCATTATGATTCCCTACATAAGGAGTTGCATACTTTGGCTTCGTCAAACGTCACCCGTAAATGGGTGGACTATAAAGGCGATTACTGGATATGAAACAAATTATGCAGAGGGATGTGAGTGATGTAGATGGGATCTATCCCTCCTATATGACGGGAGTGACATCGATATTCTTGATAGAGTGAGACCACGAAGTGCATGGTCATGCCCAAATGAGTCAATATGAGATATTGAGCTCATTTAATTAGAGTGAGTCTACTTAGAGTTCAAGATATAGATTGTACCGAGGATGACACGGTCTATGCCTCGATTGGTCAATCTAGATGTCAAGGATAGAGGGACATTGTCACATATTGTGAGAGTCACAATTAGTAGTCACAAAGGTGATGTTGGAGCTTAACATTCTTGTAACTTGGGTAGCAATGATGTGTTGGTAGATACCGCTCATTGCTTATGTTCCTAAATCGGTTTAGGGACATTGCCAATGTTACAAGAACCTATAGGGTCACACACAAAGGGCAATTAGATGGAGATTAGGTTCATATGATGAACCATGAGGATTAGGTTCATGGGATGAACTAAATTGGATTAAGAGTAATCCAAATTAGACTAATTGAGTTCGACTCAATTTGATTCAAGTGTTGAATGAGTCTAATTTTGATTTGATTCATTGAGTCAATTTAAATTAATGAATAGAGATTCATTAAATCAAATTGACTTGAATCAAGTGGTTAGATTTAATCAACCATGGGAGATAAGAGGTCAAGTTTGACTTGACTTGATGAGGGAAGATGAATGGTCAATTTTGACTTGACCAATTGTCATGTCATGGTGACTTGGCATGGGGGCCCGCCAATGATGATGTTCCACATCATCATGGACTTATCATGTGGTGCCACCTCATGAGAGAGACCAAGGCTCTTGGAGTTACATGCATGCATGTAAGCCCCCAAAACAAAGTGGTCGGCCACTTGATGGTGATTCATGGGATGAATTCATTTTGTGGTAACTCCAACTTCATCTTCTTCCTTGCTCCACTCAAGTTCTCTCCCAATCCTCCATTTTGCCAAGGCCTTCAAGGAGTGCTAGCACACTCAAGATTGTCTTTTCTCCACCTATTGCTTGTGTGGATACCAATAGAGGAGTGTGCACTTGACACTCTCGAGTTCCGGCAATCCTTTTGGACGAGCGAGATAAGCGAAGGGCATCGCTTCAAGGGTAATTTCTTATCATGTAGATCTAGAGTAGATCTAAAGGTATTAAACACATACATGTTAGTTTTATTTGTTATACTTCGCACGGATCTATGCCCGGACTTCCGGGGTTTCCGCAACGCAAAAAGCGGTTTTTGCGGCTTGGAAAGTCCAACAGTTTGTTTCTTGCTATTCCAAGAAATGACCCCTCCACCTAACATAAACACATAGCCTGAGGTGGATTTGCGTTCATCGAATCAGCATCGTTGTAACCTCTCAATCTAAAGTCACCTCCTTTGTAACATAAGACAAGGTCCGAAGTACCACGGAGATATCGAAAAATCCTCTTAACTGCTTTCCAATGAGCGAGACCAGGATTGCTTTGATAACTACTAACAAGACCCACAGCAAAACTAATGTCTAGTCATGTACATAACATGACATACATTAGACTTTCAATTGCTGCAGCATATGACACTTTAGACATTTCATTCTTTTCCTTATCAGTTTGTGGACATTTACTGATACTTAAAACACAACTCTTATCAACTGGAGTATCGATGGGTTTGGAATAATGCATCCGAAATCACTCAAGAATCTTATTAATATAAGTCTCCTGTGACAAATACAGAAGTTTATTCGAGCGATCTCTGGTAATTTTTATTCCCAACACATAATTTGCTTCACCCATGTCTTTTATCTCAAAGGTAGAAGACAACCATTTTCTAGTGGCTTCGATAGATTCCCTGTCATTTCCAGCCAATAAAATGTCATCAACCAAATGAGATAATAGATTTATGAAATCTAAAATACCACTGTCTAGACGATTGTTTGAGGCCATAAATGGAACATTTGAGACGGCAAACTTTGCGCTCTTGTCCCTTTGTCTCAAATCCTTTTGGTTGAACCATATAAATTTCTTCGTCTAGTTCTCCATTGAGAAATACTATTTTAACATCCATCTGAAAAAGTTCTAAGTCTAAATTTGCAACAATGGCTAGAATAAGGTGAACCGATGTGATTCTCACCACTGGGGAGAATGTCTCATCGAAATCTATACCCTCCTTTTGAGTATATCCTTTCGCTACAAGTCGTGCTTTATACTTGTCGATTGATCTATCTGCCTTGCGTTTAACTTTGAAAATCCATTTATTTCCAATAGCCTTATTCCCTGGAGGGAGGTCGACAAGTTCCCAAACCTGATTCTTATTCATAGAATCCATCTCATCTTGCATTGCTTCCTTCTACTCTTTACTAGCAGATGAAGTTAACACTTCTTTAACAGAAGTAGGCTCATCATCATCAGCAAGTTGGCACACAAGGACTTCCTCTTCAATCTCAAATCGACGACGAGGTATGTGTCCACGTTGGCTACGGCGTATCTGATCGTCTTGTGCTTCTATAGGTGTGCTTCCATTGGGCACAAAGCTTCCACTATCATGATCATCTCTACTATCCCCGGCGGCTTCCTAGATAGGAACTAATTCCCTCCCTTCACTGGAAGATGGTAGAATATCATTAGGGTCATCCAACTCATGGAGATCAAGACTCTTTCCAGTGTCGTCGATACTAGGAAATTCTGTTTCTAAGAAAACAACATCTCGGACATCTTTTTCTGTCATTCCTCCATTCAGATGTTGTTCGTACATGACATAACCCTTAGAACCTTCAGGATATCTTATAAAGATAAACTTTCTAGCTTTAGGGCCAAGTTTCCCAAACTTGTGAGAAATGTCATGGACATATCCCGCGGTATCCCATGGGCGTAGATTATCTAAATTTGGTTTTTCACCATGCCATAATTCATAAGGGGTGGAAGGAACTGTCTGTGAAGGTACGCGGTTAAGGATATAGGCCGCAGTCATTATAGCATCCCCCAAAAAGATATTGGAAGGTTGGCATGCACCATCATCGACCTAACCATATCTAATAATATTCTATTCTATCTCTCAGCAACACCATTTTGTTGCGGTGTATACGGAATAGTTATGGTGTAGACACCATAAGGGGTGTCTACGTATTCCTTTTTCTTCACATAAAGTTCGGAACTCATTTGAAAGATATTCACGTCCTTGATATGTTCGAAGAAATTTTATGGTTTTTTCTAATTGATTCTCAACCTCTGCCAAGAAGTGTTTGAAGCAATCTAACGCTTCATAGCGGTGTGCAATCAAATAGACATATCCATATCGTGAATAATCATCTATAAATGTGAGGAAATAGGAAGCCCCTTGATGGGTCATCACATTCATAGGTCCGCAAATGTCGGAGTGGATCAATTGTAAGAGTTCAGTGGCTCTCTTAGCCTTTCCGAAAGGCTTGCGACATGCCTTATCGGCTAAACACGATTCACATACAGGAAGATTGACTTTAGCGAGTGAGCCTAGCAAGCCTTCTCGAGCTAACCTTGTCATTCTATCGGGTCCTATGTGTCCTAGACGAGCATGCCAAATTTGTGAATCAAGGTTATTATCAGTATTCACCACATAAGATACAGGAAGATTATGATAATCCAAATCTAATTTAAACAAACCATCTATGAATAAAGCATGACCATATGTAACATTATTCAAATAAATGTAAACTTGGTTGCTAGAAAAATAAAAGGAGAAGTCTAATGCTAATAATGATGAGACAGATAGTAGATTATGCTGAACTCTAGGTGCATAGACCACGTCATGGAGAGTTAAGACTTGTCCAGTCTTTAACTTGAGTTGATACACTCCAATTCCAAGGACTTCCTCGCTGGAACCATTTCCCATGTATACTTTTTGCGATCCTGCTGAGATTCAATGATAATCCACGAATCCTGCTCGATCCCTTGTTATGTGCTTGGTTGCTCCTGAATCCACTATCCATTCAGGATTTGTTTGAGCAACTAAGATATGCGAACAAATATACACAGTTGGAGAGTGAAGAGATGGAAATACCTTTTTCGGCTCAGTGCATTCACGAGCGAAATGTCCCAATTGTTCACAATTATAGCATTTGGCCTTTGACTTTTCTCTCTTTCCACCGTGCTTGCCTCTTTGGTGCTTCGGTGTCTGTCCTGCCTTAGAAGTGGAAGCATCATTTTACCTCTTCCTTTTAAAATTCTTCTTTGGACCCTTCTTGCCCTGTTGTTTGCCTCCCTGGGCGACAAGGGCAGTAGCGCGCATAGCTTCCTCACGCTCAGCCGCTAACTCCACATGACGAGAGACGTCAGAAAAATTCTTAATGCTCTCATTGTGAGTGAGGATTTGTTTCATGTGAGTCCAAGAACCTGGCAAAGATCTTATTACAGCTTGCACCTGCTACTCATTGATGAGATCATGACCTACAGACTTCAAGTCGCAAATCATGCTTGACATTATCCTAAGATGCTCAGTCATGTTCTGACGGGGATCCTTTCGGAGGGTCTCAAATTTCAAAACAAGAGCCCTTAACCTCGTGATAGGGGTTCCTCCAAAAGAAATCTTCAAGTTATCCCAAATATTCTTGGCAGTTTTACACTTTTCAAACTCACCAATCAAATCATCTTGCATCCTGCTTAACAGTGTAAAGCGCGTGTTGCGATCTTTATTGAACCAAGAGTTGTAAGCCTCTTGATCTCTTTTGTGTTGAGCAGTGTTGCCTTCTACAGGTGGGGTCATGGATGTTGTAATGTGATCAAGCAATTCTTGCTCGTTCAAGAGATATTGGATTTTTCGATGTCATATGTCATAGTTAGTGCCATTTAATTTATCCCCTTTCGTTAAGTCAACAATAACATTCTTCGAGGCCATCGAGGTATCACTGCATTAAATTGACAATTCTACACATCAATCTATTTGACCCCAAATCTATACTATAATATTAGATATTCGCTATTTAATAAGATCGAAAGTAGACTTAGAGTACTACAGTCATCTCCAATTTATATAAGAATATGTAATATTATTAGGATAATTTCGATCAAATAATGTAAATGTAGAGGAACTAACATCTCTTATTTAATAAGTATGCATATACTGAACATGAATATTCAAATAAAGAACGAACAATAGTTAATCATGTTCAAAAAATTATTCGAATAATGTTGAACAATAAATAAGCATGCATGTGCAAATCATAATCAAATTTTTGAATGGATTTTAATAAGATAATCTCATAATTAAGAAGCTAATACAATACTTATTAAAAAAATGTCTAAAATTGCGATAACATCATAAGAACTAAAGCAATCGTCTGGAGGCGAGTGGCAGCCATAGTCCGGCTCCGGGGAACATGCCATATGTGACGTCGGACTCGTCGTACGACCAAATATGCATTTAGGTTGCGGCGAGAGGTCGAGTCAACAATCCCTGCCTGGCCACGGCTTCTCGTGAGGCCACATACGCAACGCCATCTTGCGTTCCGACCTGTGTTCGTGTCTATAGGACGACGAGCGGTAAAGAAGCCTGCATGGCCTTGGAAAGCATTCACTCTATCGCCTTGGACAATGCGCCTGTTGAGGCGGCCGTTGATGTCGTTGCTGCCTTGGATGACACGCCCGTTAAGGCGCCCACTGAAGCGCCAACCTGCCTTGTTTTGGGTAGCAAATTGTCTTCTTTGGAGCATGCGAAATCCGCCTCGGGTGGTGTCCGCCCTCCATAAGCGATCTTTCTGTCGGCCCCTCGGACAACGTGCCTGAGCGCGTTGCCGCGAGCGGCAAGTCCACCACGGGCACTGTGCCACCCTCCTCGGACAGTGTGCACGGGCACGTCGTCTCGGGCGGCAAGTCCTGGGACGGCGCATCCGCGCGCGTCATCTCGGGCGACAAGGCCTCCTCGGACGATGCGTTGTGTGTTGTCGCGGGCAGCCAGTCCACCTTGGACGACACACTGTGCGCTATCACGGGCGACCAATCCACCTCGGACGGCGCATCGTAGCGCACTGTTGCTGGCAACAATTCTACCTCGAGCGGTGTGCCTGTGTGCGATGTTGCCAATGTTGCGAGCGGCCATACCTCCGTCCAATTTGCGTGAAACGCCGCTGTGAGTCGAGGGAGAAGGCGCAGTGCTGCAACATAATCCCTTGCAGTCATCAGTCATTGATATCTAAATGGCGCCTCAGAAAACTCCGTAGGAGAACTGCTATTGTCATCAGCAGAGATCTCCATTGGTTCAAAATCACCTCTTTCCATTGCAGCAAGTTCTTGCGCATATAGATCATCCGACGACATTGTGGAGGGAGGAACAGTGCTCTGATACCAATGTTGGATAAAATCTGAGAGAGAGGTAATTACCTCGTGTATTACGGAATCTCGTAGGATCGAAAAGAAGACTACTAGAGTCTTCTTTGTAGTTCCTCGCTCCAAACGCCCTCGGGATCTGATGGTGATTTCCCGTGGAGAATTCTTGCACTCGTAATCGAGAGAGAAAAAGGAGTACCTGATAAACAGGTATTTTTATCGTGGTACCGTTTCAAATTAATTACCGAACCCCCTCTACACTAATATAGCATAGCGAATGGCTCGGATCGTTTTCCAACAAGTGTAATCGATAGAATAGTAAACTTAGGATTTCTAATTATTGCTTTGCGTTTTCTATTGAAGATTGGGGGTTTGGAATTTGAGATCTAACCTACAATTACAAGGTAATTAAAACTCTAAACTAACATGCAACAACTAAATCAAACAATGCAGGCATTAAAGCAATAAAAACTGGAAGAGGAAATAATCTAATCAACCTAAGATATGCTCGGTGAATGAATATGTTCCTCTGGCTAAGTTTGACGAAGCTCGATCGAGACTCCGCAAATGGCAATGGATTTGGGATGATGCAAACTCTTGAATCCAGTAGTTTGATGGATGCTCCGAACTCTCGCAGATCCGGTTGAGCTCGAAGAAGTGTCGTCGAGACGGACTCCTCCTCGAATCTGAAGGAGAAGGTGGATGAGCTGTGGAGATGAAGGACGACGCCGAAATCTCTTGATGAAGCGGTTCCTCCTCGAATCCATGGAGGAAAATGGATGGAAGCAAGGTGGAGGCGACTGCTAAGGCTCAAGGGAAGAAAGTATTTAACTAACAACCAAATGAAATAATAAATGCATCAATGAAATTTAATGCATGAACATGATGTAAAGTAAAGCACGAAACTAAATCTAATCTAATGAACTACAACCAAACTACCATTAAACTACAAGTCAAACTACAAAACAATCTGGGGGTTGATAGCAAACTCACTAATCCAAACAAATGTAACGTAAACAAGCAATGCAGGTAAAACTAACAGTCCAAGTTTAGTTTTACCATTCATCAAAATTTGATGAACAGGTTTTTTGTGTCGTGTCACCATTACAAATTAATTATCAAACCCTCTCTACACTAATATAGCATAGTGAACGAACCAGATCGTTTCTCAACGAGTGTAATCGACAGAATAATAAACTTAGGAATTCTAATTATTGCTTGGGTTTTCTATTGAAGATTGGGGGGGTTTGGGTTTTAAAAGACTAATCCTACTGAACGAAAAGACAATACACGAAATTAAATTAACAAAAATTGAAAGAGGAAATAATCTAATCAACCCAAGATAACCCCGGTGAATGAACAAGTTCCTCCGGCTAAGTCCGACGAAGCTCAATCGAGACTCCGCAAATGGTGATGGATGTGGGATGGTACAAACTCCTGAATCCAGTAGTTTAATGGATACTCCAAATTCTCGCGGATTCGGTTGAGCTCGAAGAAGTGTCATCGGGACGGACTCCTCCTCGAATCCGAAGGAGAAGGTGGATAAACTGTGGAGATAGAGGACGTCGCTGAAATCTCTCGATGAAGCGGTTCCTCCTCGAATCCGTGGAGGAAAATGGATGGAAGTAAGGTGGAGGCGACTGCTAGGGCTCAAGGGAAGAAAAGATTTAACTAAAAACTAAATGAAGTAAGCAATATATCAATGAAATCTACTGCATGAACATGAGGTAAAGTAAAGCATGAAACTAAATCTAATCTAATGAACTACAACCTAATTACTCTAAGAACCATTTCATCAAACACTACGTAAGCGTGAAAGAAATCAAACCAACTACGTACAATTCTAAGCATGAAAGGGAAATTTGATTACAACCATTCAATACAATCTAAACCAAGGAACAATTAAATGAAGAGAGTTGAAAAATAGGTGTTGTCGGAAATGAAAGAGCTGGATGATAATGGGGGTTGTGGAGCTGTTGTTGGCGTTGTCATGATGGTGCTGGCCACAAATGTGGAGTGCTGTCGGAGCTATGGACTGGCTGCCGGAGTTGCTGGTCGGATGGCACCTCCAATCGGAGGTGGAAGTTGGCTGTGCATCGGGCGAATGGTGGTGAAACGGGCGGAACTGCGAAGGAGATGGTCGGCGTTGGAGATGGCTGCTGAATGGAAACCATCGGTCACCAGAGATTGGAGGGAATCCCCTTTCCTCTCCGGCGATCGGCGGGGAAGGGGAGAGCGCGGCGATGATGAGCGGGAGGCATCGATGAAATCGCATGTGGGAAGAAGAATGGGGCGAAGCCGGCTAACTACGCGAAGGGGAAAATCTTGATTTATAAGCTACATTTTCCATGACCGTCCGATCAAATCCTCAATTGATCCCAACCCTCAATTCAAGCTAGGTTTTAATGGATCCATTATTCGCTTAATTAAGCTGCTCCATCCAATGGTGGTGATCAATTTAACTCTGGATGGCCGGATCTGATAAATCTGAAGGGAGGATCGAGATCCAATGGTCCAGATGAACGACCAAGGCGTGTAGATCTTAATGTATGGGTCGGATCGCTCCAGATCAAGATTGATGGCTCAGAATCAGCTACTTTCATCAGACGGTCCATATTGTTTAGATTTGAACCCTTTATTGACTTGCCTCTGATCTTGATGAAGGGCTCAGATTAAATCATCTTGAAATGTCCATTATGACCCCGGATGAAGCCATATTTGATCCAACTTGAGTCTAGTCCAGTGGCTCATCTCGATCTCCTACAAACAATTATAAAATTCACATATAAGTCCAAAATTTAGGAGAATTTATAATAATGTCCAAAAATATATCCAACTCATAAAACATGATAATAATCAATAATAAATCACTCGGGAGGATAAAAACAGTGATATTAAGGACTAAAATAACACGACAAAATGATAGTTATCAATTCCTCCACACTTATTCTTGCACTTCCCGAGCAAGTAAAGAAAATTAAAAGTAAGCTGAAGATATATTTCCCTAGCAATTCCCAATCATACATAGAAAATCATGAAAGAAAGTTACCTAGGATTGTCAATTCTCAAAGACTCAAGCAATCATAGACTCAAATCTTACACAGGTTAACAAACATGGTAACTTCAATTGATTATGAATAGACTAAGAATGATTAAGCCTCACAAGATAAGTTGTGGTTTCTCTCGCTCTCATAAGCATGTAATAGTGGAGTTCACTCAAGCTACTTATGATTTATGAACTACCATATGCTTGTTTTTCTTCTACCGTCACCACTATATACATATAAGAATGCACAATCACTGAAGGCTTATTAAGAATATAAGGGAAACATAAATACAAGAAAAATGATAATATATGTGAAAGAAAAGTAAGATAAGAAATGAAATAGTTAAAGAAATACAAGAAGAAGATATGAAAATACTAGAATGCTACATAGATGAGTACAAGAAAGTATTGCCCTAACATTTTTCTTCCAACCCAATAAACATGTAAACAACCCTTATCACATTCTTCAATACAAATATACTAATAATATACAATAAATCTCTCAATAATTGTAACAAGGGATGTCGTTAACAAAAATACTATCACACATAAAAAATAGCACAACATGTCAAAATTTTCACAATATTTTTTTTATTTCATGGGCACTCAATTTATTTTTTTCAATTTTTTTTTCAGCTTCTTTTTTTTTCAAACTTTTTTTTTCTCTGACATGTAGTGCACTTTCCTATTCTCCAACATCAAGCTCAACTAAAAAGATAAAGAGCATGGCTAGCTCATGGTGATCAAGCACGACTTGCCTATACTAACACTAAATTTCCCTGAGCTACTCCTCTCCCCCACACTTAATTTTTTTTGTCCATCTTGGGCAAAACACTCATCATGGATCATCCAAGTATTCCACATCCAAAAATAGAAATCGACAAGAAAGTAATGGAAGGAAATAAGAATAGAAATAATGACTGACTAGAATGTTATTCAATAAGCATGTGGCGATAAAAGAAGTGAAGGAAAACAAATGTGATTGCCTTCATAATAATCATGCAAACCTTTTGTTGTGTGGTCTCAAAAGAATCAAAGCAAGTTCTAGAGTTACAATAACCACAAGTGCACCACACACAAGCAATAAAAATAAGCTCAATCCTAACTAGATAAACAAAAATAATCAACTCAGCCTATCCACATAGAATCTATCACCAAATAGTAATAGCATGCAATCAAATAATCCATTCATGACAATAAATCCCAGATTCGATAATCAAATTTAACTAGCTTTCACGACTTCTAAGAAGATATAAAGGAATGCACAGGAAATTTATTTCAAAACATGACTAAACAAAGACTCGACACTAAAAACTCGACAATCAAAATAACTATCTAAAGCAAGGAAATGTATATATACAAAGAAAAAGGAAAGAGATGGGAAAAGGAATGAACTCCCTTGGGTTCCTGGCGATTGAAGGCGGTTCAGGAGTAATAGCCAGCCTGGGAGTGGAGTTGATCGAGTGGAAGTGAGCGTCTTCTTCATGTGGTCTATGTTGTAAAGTCTAGCTCCCTCCATCATCATCTTCGTGAAGGTTCTTCTAGGTGGATTAGAATAATTCCAGTGTAAAATCCAACCCAGAAGTAGAATAATAAGAGCTAAGATGAACTCCACTCCTTTCACTATCATCTTCTTAAAGGTTATCTCAGGCGGTCGGAGATGATTTATTTAGAGCAATCAGTCTGGAAGTTGGACTGCTATATTTGGTGTTGGGGCCTTGTTGAGCAGAAATATGGGAGGCTTAGGCTGTAATAGGAGTGTCCAGTCTGGGGCTCTCCAGCTATCCATCACTCCTATAGAAATCATCTTGATATCTTCAGAGCAATTCTGGTCAGGCTTATCAGGTAGTTGCACATCTGAACATAACAATTTTGCAGACACTTTCTCCTTTACAACATCATCAACCTCAATATAAGTAACAATATCTACTACATCTGAAATATCATGTGCAACATTAACACAAGTAGGAGTAACAATATCATCTACAATAATATCTACACTCTTATCAACAATAACATCCACATCATCCTCAACTTCATTATCATAGCACATAGAAATATTGGAGTCCTGTAGAGTAGCAGGATCATAAACTTGGCTATCACATACTCCACAATCCATCTCCTCTAGCACATCGATATCCAGAGAAATGGTCTCTGACGAAGGCTGAATAAATCCTTGTGCTTGCATTTGCTGGGACTGTTGTGGGCTATTAAGCATTGGGATATTCTGGAACTTAGGAGCCAACCTCTGAAATGCTGGTGGAGGCTGATAAGAATGTTGTGAATTCACAGCCATGACCTCAATAATCTCCTTGGCCTGAGTAGGAGTCTTGTTGACTAGGGCCCCTCCACTAGCTACATCAAGCATACACTTGTCCATAGGAAATAATCCATCATAGAAGTGCAGGATGAGTATGTGATCGCTAATCTGGTGATGGGGGCAACTAGCACACAATCTTTTGAATCTCTCCCAATACTCATATAGAGTCTCTCCTATCATTTGCTCAATACCACAAATGCTCTTTCAAATTTCTATGGCCTTGGATGTAGGGAAAAACTTTTCCAAAAAGGCTTTCTTTATTTCACTTCAACATGTAATAGAGCCAGGAGGAAGATAATAGATCCAATCCTTTGCCCTGTCTGATAAAGAGAATAGAAATACTCTGAGCATAATATCCTCCAGTGATATTGTTGGACTATCCGAGCCGCAAAAACCGCCTTTTGCGTTGCGGAAACCCCGGAAGTCAGCCACGGATCCGCGAAGATAAACAAAACTACATGTACGTGTTTAAAACCTTAGATCTACTCTAGATCTACATGTTAAGAGTGTTACCCTTGATGCGACGCCCTTCGCTTATCCCGCTCGTCCAAACGGCTTGTCGGAACTCGAGAGTGTCAAGTGTACACTCCTCTATTGGTATCCACACAAGCAATAGGTGGAGAAAAGCAACCTAGAGTGTGCTAGCACCCCTTAGAGGCTCACGGCAAGATGAGGAAGAGAGAGCTTGAGGGAAGAAGAAAGGAAGAAGATGATGAAGTTACACAACTTAACTTCACACTTTCATAACCCACTATAAGGGGGTTACATGCATGCATGTAACTCCAAGAGCTAATGACTCTTGGTCTCCCTCATGAGGTGGCACCCCATGATGTGTCTATGATGATGTGGAGCATCATCATTGGCCGGCCCCATGCCAAGTCACCATGACATGACAATTGGTCAAGTCAAAATTGATCATTCATCTTCCTTCTCAAGTCACGTCAAACTTGACCTCTTATCTCCCATGGTTGATCAAATCCAACCATTTGATTCAAGTCAATTTGATTTAATGAATCTCAATTCATTAGTTTAAATTGACTCGATAAATCAAATCTAAATTAGACTCATTCAACACTTGATTCAACTTGAGTCCAACTCAATTAGTCTAATTTGGATTACTCTTAATCCAATTTGGTTCTTCCCATGAACCTAATCCTCATGGTTCATCATATGAACCTAATCTCCATCTAATTTCCCTTTGTGTGTGACCATATAGGTTCTTGTAACATTGGCAATGCTCCTAAACCGATTTAGGAACATAAGCAATGAGCGGTATCTATCAACACATTATTGCTACTCAAGTTACAAGAATTTTGAGATCCAACATCACCTTTGTGACTACTAATTGTGACTCTCACAATTTGTGACAATGTCCTTCTATCCTTGACATCTAGATTGACCAATTGAGTCATAGACCGTGTCATCCTCGGTACAATCTATATCTTGAACTCCAAGTAGACTCACTCTAATCAAATGAGCTCAATATCTCATATTGACTTATTTGGGCATGACCATGCACTTAGTGATATCACTCTATCAAGAATAACGATGTCACTCCTATCTATAGGAGGGATAGATCTCATCTACATCACTCACATCCCTTCGCATAATTTGTTACATACCCAGTAATCGCCTTTATAGTCCACCCATTTACGGGTGACGTTTGACGAAGCCAAAGTATGCAACTCCTTATGTAGGGAACCATGGTGACTTCAAGTCCAAGGACTAATAGTCATACTAATAGTTACATGAGAAAGTATATGACACTTATATAACGATCCATGATACTTTCTCATGGTGGGTCATTCAGTATACATTCTCCAATGCATACCCATGTGTTAACTAGATATCTCATATCCATGACTTGTGAGATCAAGTCATCGAGTTGACCTACATGCTAGCGTCTTCACATTAACATTGTCCGTGAATGTTAATACTTGACTAGGAATGATTAAGGGTAGTGTTCACTATATCATCTCACTATCGATTCAACCAATCGATTGATATAGATAAGAACCTACTACTCAAGGACGTTATTATACTTAATTATTTGAGACCAATACAAGTAAATATAATAACCATGTCTTTATAAATAAGAATATGATACAACAAAGTCCATACAACAATCATCACATGATTGACTCTAGGGCTTTCACTAACAATCTCCCACTAGCACTAGTGACAATCACTGTAGTATCTAATACCCGATGACCTAGTGTGACCATCATGTTTTTCCTGTGCCAAAGCCTTGGTCAAGGGATCTATGACGTTATCCCCTGTGGATACTCTGTAAATCTTCACATCTCCTCTATCGATAATCTCTCGAATGAGATGGAAGCACCGTAGTATGTGTTTGGTCCGCTGGTATGAGTGAGATTTCTTAGCCTGCACAATTGCTCCATTGATGTCACAATAGAGCTCTATAGGATCTGCTATGCTAGGAACCACCCCAAGCTCAGTAATGAACTTGCGGATCCAAACTGCCTCCTTTGCTACCTCTGATGCAGCAATATACTCGGACTCTGTTGTAGAATCAGTAACTGTGTCCTACTTCGAACTCTTCCAGCTCACAGTGCCACCATTCAAGCAAAACACAAACCCTGACTACGATCTAAAATTATCCTGGTTAGTTTGGAAGCTGGCATCGCTGTAACCCTTTACAACTTTCTCCTCATCGCCTCCAAATATCAAGAAATATTCTTTAGTCCTTCTCAAGTACTTAAGAATATTCTTGACTGCTATCCAGTGATGCTCACCTGGATCTAACTAGTATATGCTCGTCATGCTCAAAGCATACGAGACATCAGGATGAGTACATAGCATGACGTACATGATAGATCCTATGGCCGATGCATAAGGGATCTTATCCATGCGAACTCTCTCCTCTCTAGAAGAGGGACTTTGAGTCTTCGAAAGACTCGCACTATGTGACATCGACAGAAGTCCCTTCTTGGAATTCTGTATGGCAAACCGTAGTAATATCGTGTCAATATTATACTCTGACTTAGGCCAAGCAATCTCTTAGATCCATCTCTATAGATCTTGATGCCTAGAATACAGGCTGCTTCACCTAAGTCCTTCATTGAGAAGCACGTGCTCAGCCAAGTCTTCACAGACTGTAGCGAAGGGATGTCATTCCCAATGAGTAGTATGTCATCCACATACAATACAAGGAAGACAACTGTGTTTCCATTAACCCTCTTGTAGACACTGGGTTCATCTTCATTCTTGATGAAACCAAACTGTTTGATCGCATCATCGAATCGAAGATTCCAACTCCGAGAAGCTTTCTTTAGCCCATAAATGGACCTTTGCAGCTTGCATACTTTCCCAGTATGTTGTGGATCTACAAAACCCTCAGGTTGTGTCATGTACACATCCTCGAGCAAGTTTCTATTCAAAAATATGGTTTTGATATCCATCTGCCAGATCTCATAATCGTGGTATGCTGCAATAGCAAGCATGATCCGAATGGAGTTAAACATCGCCACTGGAGAAAAGGTTTCATCATAGTCAATACCATGAATTTTCTTGAAACCTTTAGCCACCAATCGACCCTTATAGGTATGCGTAAGTCCATCCATGTCAGTCTTTCTTTTAAAGACCTACTTACACCCAATGGGTTTGACGCCTTCAGGTGGATCAACCAAAGTCCATACTTGGTTGGTGTACATGGATTTCATCTCGGATCTCATGGCCTTTAGCTATTTCTCAGATTCTGAGTTCATCACAGCTTCCTGATAGGAGGCAGGCTCATTCTCAATGAGCATAACATCATTATGGTTAGACAAGAGAAATGAGTATCTCTCAGACTAATGACGTACCCTATCAGACCTGCGAAGAGGTAGGTCTACCTCAACAGGTTGTTGTTCCACAACTCTTTGTGCAATAATCTCTTCACCCACAACACTTTGTGGTTCCTGTTCAACCTCCATCAAGGCCTCAGTGCTATGGTCCTTATCTTGAATTTCTTCAAGATCGAATGTACTCCTACTAGTTTTTCTAGAAACAAAGTCCCTTTCTAAAAATACCCCAATCTTTGCCATAAACACTTTGTACTGACTGGGAATGTAGAAGTAATATCCCTTCATTTCCTTGGGATATCCAACAAAATATCACTTATCGGATTTGGATCTCAGTTTGTCTGAGACTTGACGTCGAACGTAAGCCTCACAACCCCAAATCCTAATGAAAGACATCTTGGGATTTCTCCCTGTCCATATCATATATGGTGTCTTTATCACAACCTTGGATGGTACACGGTTAAGTATGAAGGCTACTGTGTCTAGAGCATATCCCCAAAAGGATATAGGAAGATCTGTGTGACTTATCATAAATTGTACCATATCTAATAGGGTATGATTACTCCTTTCGGATACACCATTCCACTGTGGTGTTCCAGGAGGAGTGAGTTGGGATAAAATCCCACACTCAGCAAGATAGTCACGAAACTCATGGCTAAGGTATTCACCACCTCGATCTGATCGAAGTATCTTAATACTCTTGCCAAGCTGGTTTTATACTTCAATTTTGAATTTTTTGAACTTTTCAAAGGATTCTGATTTATGTGTCATCAGATACACATAACCATATACAACATGCACAACCACAAAAACGACGCGGAGGCCGTATTATGAATTACAACACATTTATCCAATCACATTGGGCTTCTTGGGACATGACCATCACAATATTATACATAATTCTAAATTATGTATTTTATATAAATTTCTATAATTTTTCTTATTTATTTTTTTTTAATTTTATGAGTCACATCTCCGTAACGGTCCTGCTAAGCGATTTCCGGGCGCGATCGCGGGACAATGCCCCTTTTGGGGTAAGGGGTAGCGCCCCTACTCGCAAAATAAACTTTGCGAGTGTCCCATCTTGATCTTACAGCGACTTAAGTCGCTGTCCCAAAAACCTAAAGAGAGAATTCACCGTTCCAGAGAGTTTTTCTCGGTGGTTGAAGCCTACAAGTGTCCCAACACTTGTTGCTTCGACTCTTCGAGAAAAATACCCAAAAAATCTATAAAAATAGGAAATTTACAGAAACTTATAGATCTATAATTTTTTTATATCAAATACAAAAACTACAAAACTAAACCACATACATACTTCGCACGTGGCTCTGATTCCACTGTTGGACTATCCGAGCCGCAAAAACCGCCTTTTGCATTGCGGAAACCCCAAAAGTCGGCCATGGATCCATGCGAAGATAAATAAAACTACATGTATGTATTTAAAACCTTAGATCTACTCTAGATCTACATGTTAAGAGCGTTAGTCTTGATGCGACGCCCTTCGTTTATCCCGCTCATCCAAACGGCTTGTCGGAACTCGAGAGTGTCAAGTGTACACTCCTCTATTGGTATCCACACAAGAAATAGGTGGAGAAAAGCAACCTAGAGTGTGCTAGCACCCTTTAGTGGCTCACGGCAAGATGAGGAAGAGAGAGCTTGAGGGAAGAAGCAAGGAAGAAGATGATGAAGTTACACAACTTAACTTCGCACTTTCATAACCCACTATAAGGGGGTTACATGCATGCATGTAACTCCAAGAGCTAATGACTCTTGGTCTCCCTCATGAGGTGGCACCCCATGATGTGTCCATGATGATGTGGAGCATCATCATTGGCCGGCCCCATGCCAAGTCACCATGACATGGCAATTGGTCAAGTCAAAATTGAGCATTAATCTTCCCTCTCAAGTCAAGTCAAACTTGACCTCTTATCTCCCATGGTTGATTAAATCCAACCATTTGATTCAAGTCAATTTGATTTAATAAATCTCAATTCATTAGTTTAAATTGACTCGATGAATCAAATCTAAATTAGACTCATTCAACACTTGAATCAACTTGAGTCCAATTCAATTAGTCTAATTTGGATCACTCTTAATCCAATTTGGTTCTTCCCATGAACCTAATCCTCATGGTTCATCATATGAACCTAATCCCCATCTAATTGCCCTTTGTGTGCGACCCTATAGGTTCTTGTAACATTGGTAATGCTCCTAAACCGATTTAAGAACATAAGCAATAAGCGGTATCTAGCAACACATCATTGCTACCCAAGTTACAAGAATGTTGAGATCCAACATCACCTTTGTGACTACTAATTGTGACTCTCACAATATGTGACAATGTTCTTCTATCCTTGACATCTAGATTGACCAATTGAGACATAGACCGTGTCATCCTCGGTACAATCTATATCTTGAACTCCAAGTAGACTCACTCTAATCAAATGAGCTCAATATCTCATATTGACTCATTTGTGCATGACCATGCACTTAATGATCGCACTCTATTAATGATGCGGGTGCGGGGGAAAAATCCGTTCGCTCCGTTTTCAAGGCGATGAAGCGATGAGGGAGGTCTCGGAATATTCTTCCCCGGCGGCGATCAGTAAAGAATAAGAAAATGAAGTAGACGAAACGCGAAAACCCGACACCAGCAATCGAGATTCAGACACGAGATGTAACGTGGTTCGGAATAAGGATTCCTACTCCACGGGGGTGAGGTTTCTCACCAGATGCGGTGCCTAAGCACTTTCACTATGAAGATCCTCCTTTACAGAAAGCAAGTTTCCGAAGGTGGAGGAGAAAGGACCTCTTACAATGATGTTACAAGATGAGGAAAATACAAGAGACTTAACAAACAGCAGATCTCCGGCCTCCTTCTCCGGCAAGACCGTTCTTCCTTTTCTCTCGTCTCCTCTTCTCTCTTGCTGGATGCCAATGCTCGTGGATCGATCGCCTTCTCTTTCCTCCCTCTCTCCCTTTTATCTTCCCTCCTCCTTCAACGTAACGTCGCGAATTATCTCCATCGTACACGTGGCCACCACCTCCTCCTGGAGAATAATTTTGTTACAAATATGAGGAACGAGGACTCCCCCGAATATTGCGTGGGGCCCCCCAAGCCGTTGCATAGCACCTTTCCCTTTACTTTTCAGGCAACGAGGTTAAACTGTTTCCCTCACCCCTCTGCTTTGGGTGAAGTTAACTTAGGCCCCTATACCATAGGTGACCTAGCCTTAGGGTTTCTCCTAAAACCGAACCAATTCTCCTTTTTCCCGTACCAAACTTCTTTCGCGTCGATTAGATTGAGTTGACCCTTCCTCCATCCCATTGGCTTCTGGACTTGCCCAGTTGAACCAGTTCCTAGTCCTCTATTAGCGAAGTGTCTTCCACCTCTTTTCCACCTGCGTCCCTTGCTTCTAGCATTCGCTGCGCCGATGTCCATGTCGATGACCTCGGGTACTTGCGCCCGTGTCGATTACTTCTGATAACTCTCGCCCGTGTCAATGGCTTCGTCTAACTCTCGCCCGAACTGTTTCTCCTTTTCCCCTTTGGCTGAACCAGGTGTTTTGGGGACGGGTCACGGGTCACCTGCTAACTCTTCTATTGGGAATTAGGTAGAAAAAGTACCAGTAGTATCATTAGTCAACCCTGAAAAATAGTCAAGCGAAGTTATAAGCTTGACTTTCCAAATGTGCGTAAAGTTTATGCCCTATTCTTCATTCCTCCGTTTGAATCCACCTTTTCCTTTATAACTCCCTTGTGTGCCCTCGAGGCGGCCCGATGGGCCCATGGGCTCCACTTCTCCTTCTCTTTCCGTGAAATTGAATCGTCACGGGAAACCCTATATAAACCTTCGCCTTCTCCTCTTAGGTATCATTTAGCGTGCCTAACAATCCAGTCTGTCCTTCTTCTTCCGCGATTTTCACCGGCGGTGTTTCGGCGATTCAGTCCTCCCCTTCTCACGCGATTCTCCCTTTCCCCCGAGTAAGTGCTCTGCTTAGTTTAACACCCATGGCTCCTAGGACCACCCTTCCACCTGCCTGGTACGAACACACCGTAACTCAGTTAGATTGCAACCATTACTTCTTTAACATTAAGAACGACTACATAGCCCCCTCTATAAAATCTTTGCTTCACAACTAAAATACATCGACCTCACAACCCTCCTCTGGCACGACACCTTTTTCTCCGAACAATTTTTTAACGGCCTATCCCTGCCGGTACCCTCGGTCTATTTGGACCTTCTAGACTTCTATAGACTACCCCTGAACCAATTCACCCCCAACTCCTTCCGAATTCTATCGGGAGCCCACATAGTGTTCCAACATTTGAACCTCCCTTTGACCCCAAAACTATTCCATTGCTTCTTCCAATTAAAGTCTTCTAAGGCAGGCCTCTTCTATTTGTCTAGTCGTTGTGCCAATTTACAGTGAACTGCCTACTTCCCACAAAAATTTGGGAAGCACTATACTTCTTTGTACAACTTCACGAGTCTTTACCTTATTACGATGCTTGGAAGGTAGACCTTCCCGAATTACCTTCCTTAGGGACATGAGGACCAAATGTCCTTTCCAAAGTGTATAGAGTTTTAGGAGAGCTACACTCTTTGTTCGAACCGCTAGAGACTCCCCTCTTGCGTCATTTTGGATTGTCTCCTCTACCTCTGGCGACTTGTTCTTTGTAGGTAAGTGCTATTTAAGCAGCAATAGGACTTCATTTTGCGTTATTCATCTTTCAACAACATACCTTAGATAACTGTCACGAAGGCTTTGGTAGAAGGGGAGGCGATTGAGGCCGAGAAGAAGAAGAAAACCTCGACCAAAAGAGGTAAATCAACCGCAGTTCCATCATCTCCTCGTAAAAGGCTACGGCTTATCAAGAAAGGAGCCTCGAGTTCCTCGGCTCTTCCTCCCTCATCTTCGGACCAGTTAGAGGCTCGTTCCCTATCCATCTATGAACCAAGGAGAGGAGGCAATACTTCCCCTGCCCCTTCTTCATCCCCTCACGGAGAGGATTCCCCCTCCCATTTTTTACATTCTTCCCCGTCTCGCCTGCACCGAGTCGCCCCATCCTCTCCTACAGAACTTCCCCCCGCTCCCAAACCTTCCGACCCGAGAGCGGCTCCTGTTCCCCTTCGTTGTATCGGACCTTCCGCCTCTGCTGAAGGGGAAAACCCCCCTATTCCCGTTCCTCCGAGAGCCACATTAGGATCCTTGCTGAAAATTCGGTATCCTTAGAGGAGGTGAAATTCTTCAATCAATCGGGCGTACAGGCCCCTTGTGAACAAGTAGGCAAACTACTGGCGGAGGTATCTATTGTTTCTTCGTTTCTTCTTCACCCTGCCTATTTTCATATACTGGCGTGTACTAATAGCTTGTTCTTCTTCAGGCCGCAACCCAATATAGTAGTATGATAACCCATCTGGCCCGATTCCAATCAACTGTGGAAACTCGCCACTTCGCCGTCGTGTCTCAACAGAAAAAGCTCATCCAGAAACTGAGCGAGCAAGAGGCGAAAGAAAAGGATATGAGGGGCCAATGCGAAGACGCAATGATGCAAGTGGCTCTGCTTCAGAGTGAGAAAGAAGAGCTGCAGCGGAAGAATGAGGAATTGGAGCAGCGGATTTTCCTCCAGTCTAGTGAGCTGCAACAGATAAATGAATTGGCGCGGGAACTGAGGGAGTATAAAGGGCACCTGGGAGATGCCATGATTGACTCTGCCAAATCCTCAACCACCATCCTACAGCTTCAGCAGGAGCGCTCCAGGCTCCAATTGGAGCGTCAAGCTTGGGAGGCCACCAGGAAATCTTGTACAGAGAAATGCGCGGAGCTCTCTTCCCTGGTGGCAGCTCTTCCTCAAACCTTGTCCACAATGGCTCAGCAGCAAGCCCTTCTTCATCAAGAATATCATTGACCAGAGAAAGATGCTCTGGCGGTCGAGGCGGCCACCGACGGTCGAGCCCAACTAGCCTGTCAAAATCAAATGAAGGAGCAGTCGACCTCAAGAGCGAATCGTCAAGAAGGAGTAGACTTGTTCATATTAGAGGGGGAAATTTGTGGCTCAAAACGCCGAACAAGGATATCCGCCTCCTGGCGCGAACACTAGCTACTTAGATCCTGTATCGGCGTTGGCTAATTGTTCCCCCGAACGATTTGAACTGTAACCTCCAGTACTGTCTTTTCTGTAATAACTTTTTCTTTATTGTTAAGAGCTGACTTTTAATATGTCTGTCCATTATGGTCCTTGCGGGTTCCCTAACGAGTCGGGATTTCTGGACCAATTTTGAGCTTCCTTGTCATTTCTTTACCGTACCATATAACGCCATCTCTGGTGGTTGGGGACTCTCTTCTGAGATTTTGCCTACTAGTATCCACATCCGCCCCGATTTTGGTTCGGATGTCACTTTAAATGGCCTTCTGCCCGTTGATTTTCCCTATCCTTCCTCCTGCTTCGGAAAAGATGCCAGCCTCTTCGTCTTCTCCCCCTTCCCCAGAACTTTTTCGCCATTCTCCTTCCATTATAAATCCTTCGTCCCCCTTGTCTTTGTCCTGTTATCTTACCATCATGGCTTCAGCAGGGCATCCCATTGAAATTTCTTCGGAATCAGAATCTTTTGAAATACAGGATTGGGTCTCTGAGGATGATGCAGATTCGGAGACCCGATCAACCGCCACTTGATCTTCCATCCCCTACCTTTTCCGCCTTCCGGTCCAACTCCCGCCCCTCGCGGAGATCCTTCGTGCTCCTTTCCCTCCTTCCGCAATAGGGTGTGAATCCTCCTTCACGTGGGAGTATACGGTGGGAGAGATCCTCATGCGGCCGATCTTCCCCACTTCCGCCAAAGATTGGTGTTCGTGCTGCCTTCCTTGGCCGAGGACTTGTCCTTCCCTTTTGATGAAGGTCCACGATTCTTCCTCCCCCTCAAGGCGAACGCTTCAGAGTTGTATTGGCTCCTTCTCCCCCCAAAGAGACATCTCCCGTCTCATCTGTCAAGAGTAATCGGGGAAAGTCTGTATAAATCAAGCCAATGTAATTATTTCAAATATATTAATGAAACAAAGAAGGAAAACGATATCTGCTTTTGTCTTTTTTCTGTTGAGAGCTTTTGTCTTTTTTCTGTAGAAGTAAGGTTTCTGTTTTCAGAAGGATGGTACCCGGATCCGAACACACACTTTTCTGTCAGTTCTCAGGGATTCGGACCCTCTTAATTACGGTTGTCTTCCCGTCGACCTTCCCACTACCGCCTCCACGTTTCCCTTTCTTTACTGGCATTCATGGTCCCTACCTCTTCTACCAATAAATGCATTCCTCCCCTTCGTTGCTATAAAAATCCACCGACCTTTACCTGATAGTTTCCACCATTCTCCTTTTTCCTTTGCTTGTCATGGACAGAATATCGGAACAGGGCAGCAGTTCCTCGCCTTCTAAAGAACAGATAAATGACCGCCGGTACATAGTCGTCTTGGAGGAACAAGTGAAGTGTTTACAGCAACAGCTAGAGGAAACCTCCGCCAACAATCGTTCCCTGCGCCAACAACTGATCGGGTCCCAAAAAGAACTGTCCAAGCAAATCTTCTTGAAGCAGTCTTATCTTCAACAGCTACTGCGCCAACCCCGACCGCACAAAGAAACTCCATCTGTTCTGCCTAACAAAGAATTGTAATACCCTAGATGTATTAGGGTTTCTCTTGTTGTTTCTCCTTGTAGATGGCTGGGAGTATGTAGTTCTCCCGTATCATCGAACTTCCCTAGTTTATCTCCTTCCTCCGGGACCTTCTGAGTTGTACTACTCTTTACTCCTTTTGTATTTACATGTAATTTGGGGCATATTTCGGCTCTCCCGTCTTTTCAATCTGCTGGGTATATAGACCCCTTAGACGAGCCGACTCTGCTATTGAACAAGAATACAACCATATAAAGTTAATTAATACAAGCAACTGAGACATAGAACAAATAATAACCGAGGAATTTCGGTTCTTCCGTTTCACCACCACACGGGGATATCTTCCGCTTTGCGGGGATAGCAATTTGCATAAATAGAGTAAATAATAACCGAGTCCGTTCCACCACCACACGGGGATATCTTCCGCTTTACGGGGATGGTAATTTGCATAAATAAAGTAAATAATAACCGAAGAGTCTCGGTTCTTCCGTTCCACCACCACACGGGGATAACTTCCGCTCTGCGGGGATAGCAATTTGCATAAATAGAGTAAATAATAACCGAAGAGTCTCGGTTCTTCCGTTCCACCACCACACGGGGATATCTTCCGCTTTGCGGGGATAGCAATTTGCATAAATAGAGTAAATAATAACCGAGGAGTCTCGGTTCTTCCGTTCCACCACCACACGGGGATATCTTCCGCTTTGCGGGGATGGTAATTTGCATAAATAGAGTAAATAATAACCGAGGAGTCTCGGTTCTTCCGTTCCACCACCACACGGGGATAACTTCTGCTCTGCGGGGATAGCACTTTATATATAATATAAGTAGTAACCGATGTATTACGGTTCTTCCGTTCCACCACCACACGGGGATAACTTCCGCTTTGCGGGGATAGCACTTTATATATAATATAAGTAGTAACTGAGGAGTCTCGGTTCTTCCGTTCCACCACCACACGGGGATAAACTTCCGCTCTGCGGGGATAGCATCTCATATATAGAGTAAATAGTAACCGAGGAGTCTCGGTTCTTCCGTTCCACCACCACACGGGGATAAACTTCCGCTCTGCAGGGATAGCATCTCATATATAGAGTAAATAGTAACCGAGGAGTCTCGGTTCTTCCGTTCCACCACCACACGGCGATAAACTTCGCTCTCAAGGATAGCATCTCATATATAGAGTAAATAGTAAATCGAGGAGTCTCGGTTCTTCCGTTCCACCACCACACGGGATAAACTTCGCTCGGGAGATAGCATCTCATATATAGAGTAAATAGTAACCGAGGAGTCTCGGTTCTTCCGTTCCACCACCACACGGGGATAAACTTCCGCTCTGCGAGGATAGCATCTCATATATAGAGTAAATAGTAACCGAGGAGTCTCGGTTCTTCCGTTCCACCACCACACGGGGATAAACTTCCGCTCTGCGGGGATAGCATCTCATATATAGAGTAAATAGTAATCGAGGAGTCTCGGTTCTTCCGTTCCACCACCACACGGGGATAAACTTCCGCTCTGCGGGGCTAGCATCTCATATATAGAGTAAATAGTAACCGAGGAGTCTCGGTTCTTCCGTTCCACCACCACACGGGGATAAACTTCCGCTCTGCGGGGATAGCATCTCATATATAGAGTAAATAGTAACCGAGGAGTCTCGGTTCTTCCGTTCCACCACCACACGGGGATAAACTTCCGCTCTGCGGGGATAGCATCTCATATATAGAGTAAATAGTAACCGAGGAGTCTCGGTTCTTCCGTTCCACCACCACACGGGGATAAACTTCCGCTCTGCGGGGATAGCATCTCATATATAGAGTAAATAGTAACCGAGGAGTCTCGGTTCTTCCGTTCCACCACCACACGGGGATAAACTTCCGCTCTGCGGGGATAGCATCTCATATATAATGGGCTATTTAGGAAAAATAAATCCTTCTTTCCCTTTCACTACCGACGCGAAGCCCATTAACAACTGCAAGCCCATTCTTCCTCCTTTTATAGGGGACTCTTTCGTCCTCGTTTTTTTTTCTGCTATCTTCATCCTTTCGCCTTTTGGTCTTCCTCTTCTTCGTCTGCTTGCTCCTCCGCCGTCAAACTTCGTTTCTTCTATCTTTCCTTCCCGGTTCCTCGTCTTTCGTTATTTTCAGATATCTGAGATGCATTCCACCTTCTTCCAGGAAATAGCGGGCCGCTACGTGAATCGCAAACGGGGTATCAGTCAGCCCTTAGCTTCTTCTTCTTCTTCACCTCCTTCGATCACCACCATACAGGAATCACCTCGTCGTTCTCCCTCTCCTCCTTCGGTGACTTTCGCTACTCTATCCCGGCGAAGCCGGGGTCATCAGTCCCTCTTCACTTCCTCCTACCTGTACAAGCCCTAACTTTCCCCCTTTGCCTCCTTCTGTCAACGATATTCAGAAATCGTCCTCTTCTTCCCTCGCAGAACTCGGGAGGCATCCGGGAAGGAGATGCCTCATGCCCTGACAGAGAGGTTATACCACCCCCGTCTTCTCTTTCCCCGGCCCGTTATTCCTCTCCTGAACCCATGACGATTGATATTCCTTCACCGCCAGCTTCCCCCTTTGTTTATCGCCTGAAGAGTCCTTCCCTTCCTGTGGACCCTAACCAGGGTCCTTCTACTTCTAAAATCCCCATTGAAGGCTTCCCCGACCCAGTTCTCATCCTCTCATCTCCTCCAGAACCCTCCTCCGATCAGCCTCCTTCCATTTTTCCTTCTGACTTCACCTCCCAGACAAACATGACGCCCATTCCCCCCGCATCTCCGGATATGCCATCCTTGACCACCACTTCCATGGGCCTTTTGAATGAGACTCCTCCCTCTCTCCGTTCTCCACCAATGAATACCGCCTCCATTCTCCCCTTTGCAGGTGAAATTCACCCTCCGACGTCATCCGTCCCATCTTCCTCCCTTTCTCCCAGGAGTCTTCGGATCCTGAACTTAGAGGAGATGACTCCTCGTATGGAAGGCCTGCGTCATGCTTTGGACCTGGTACATTTTCTTAGTCAATTTCCTTATCTTTATTTAACTGACCCATTTCTTTTCTCCTCAACCAGTATGTAGGCCCTGACCAATCATCAAGAATTGGGTTGCTCCCTTCATCAATACCGAACCCAAGCTCAAGAATGGGAGCGGCAGCAACGGGAAGACTTGGCGAATGCTCAGAGCCGAGAACAACTTCTATCACAACAATTGCGCTTGTGCCAGGAGCAATTAACTGAAGCTCGCCAGCAAATTCAAAAAGATGCTGACATTATCGCAGTATTAAAGGAACAACCAGGTCCGGGGGCGGGGCCACTTGTCCCTCAGCAGGAAATCCCATCAAGTTCTCTTGACACGGAATCATCCTCAGCTCAAGAGCTATTGCGTCTTCGAGGGCAGGTAGCAGAGCTCCTCAAGGGGAAGCAACAGGACGCGGACACCATCGCTCGCCTTCAAGTTCAATACCAACGAGCACAGGATAAGATAGGGGACCTCCGCACCCGCTTGTGTAAGGAGGTACAAGAAAACTCCTCCCTTATAAATTCCCGGGCGCATGCTCATGCCCGTCTACGCAGGCAAGAGACTTCCCTTCAGAGGATGAACACTGAACTCGTCCGGACCAGATCTTATTCTGAAGCGGTGGAAGGGATTTCGGCCTCTATGCGTCGGAATATGGTGGAGATGACGCATCTTGTGCAGCAGGACCAAAGCTCTCGAGCCGATGATGTTTCCACTCTGGCTGACGCAATTATGGAGGTGTCACGGCGCTATGTGGACGTGCGTCGAAATCTTCGCGACCAGCAAGAAAGGTGCCAGAGGCAGCATCGAGAACGAAGCCCTGACCGCCCGAACCGCCAGGAGCGACTCGTTATTTTAATGCGCGCCACTTATCAGGACGGATTTAATGACGCAGTTAGACAATATGCCGCTCAGGGATTGCCTCCTCCAACTCATCCTTCATTTTCTTTAAATTGGGAGGCTGGGTTCAAACGTTATCCTCCTGAACGATTTAAGCTGTAATACAATATCTCATTTCGAAACGGGAATTTCCTTTCTGTTTTTCTGTTTTTCCTTCAATACTCATTGGTAATACCGTATTGCCCTTGTAAATAACCCCTTAATGAAATTTAGAGAGCATTTGGCATTCAATTGATATAATCAATTCAATAAACACCCCCTCTGAGTTTCATAATTTCTCCTTTTCTATTTCATATTTCTCATACAGTATGAAAGAGCTTCAAGTGAAGGGCGTTCCAAGGTCGTGGAAGCTCTTTGCCTTGGTCGTCTTTCAGATAATATGCTGACCCTGCTACGCAGCGCGTTATCTCGTAAGGTCCCTCCCAGTTGGGAGCCAACTTTCCAGGATCTCCAGCGGGATTGACCTTACGCAAAACCCAATCTCCTTCTTGAAATCTCCGAGGCACCACTTTCTTATTAAAGGCTCGCTGAACTCTCTTCTTGTAAAATTCCGCTCGCCATCTCCCGCCTTTCCTCCACCAGGATCTAATTGGTGCTTCGGATAAGTTGGTTCCGATCCGTTCAGATGCTTTTACCCGAGCGCTATCCAACAAAACTTCGACCGGAATAACGGCCTCCGCCCCATATACCAAACTAAAGGGAGTCTCTCCTGTCGCTGTCTTAGGTGTGGTTCGATAGGCCCACAGGACGTCTGGTAGCTCTTCCACCCAGTTTCCCCTCTGAGCACCCAACTTAGTCTTTAATCCTTGAATGAGGACCCTGTTAGTTACCTCCACTTGTCCATTCGCTTGAGGGCGAGCTACCGAAGTGAAAGCTTGCTGAATGTTGAGACTTTGGCACCATTCTTGAATCTTTTTCCCTTGGAATTGTCGCCCATTATCACTGACTATTTTCCGAGGGATACCATACCGACAAATGATATTTCTCCATAAGAACTGTATTACGGCATTCTCAGTAATTTTGGCTAAGGGCTCGGCCTCCACCCATTTGGAAAAATAATCCACAGCGACCAACAAAAACCTCTTCTGTAAAGGTGCCTTTGGCATCGGACCCACTATATTCATTCCCCATTGATCAAAAGGACAGGAAGAGACTACAGCTTTCATTAACTCAGCTGGTCGCTCAGAACGGTTGCTATGTTTCTGACAAGCGATGCAACTTTGCACTATACGAGCCGCATCTCGTTGAAGAGTAGGCCAAAAGTATCCGGCCAACAAGGTCTTTCTTGCTAAAGCTCTCCCTCCTAAATGATTGCTGCAGCATCCTTCATGGATCTCCCGGAGTACCCATTCCGCATCCTCATTTCCTAGGCATTTTAACAAGGGTCGCCCGAAAGAGGTCTTGTACAGGTCTTCATTTAAGAGGATGAACCGTTTGGCTCGGTGTATTAAAGTAGATGCCGCAATTTTCCCTTCAGGAATCTTCCCGTGCCGTAAATAAGCTATGATATCGGTTCTCCAATCAAGAATTAGGCTTGATTCGGGTGCGTCTCCCTCTATGTTGCATATTGCTAAGGAAGTGTGAATTCTCGCCTGGATCGTCTCCGATGATTTTATTCCTCCCACAGCGCTAGCCATCCGAGCTAATTCATCGGCCTTCTCATTGTGCTCCCGCGGGATTTGCTTCAAGAGGACTTGATGAAATTGAGCTTTTTCTTTCTCAAAAGCTTTCAAGTACTTGTGCAGCCTTTCCTCCCGAACCGCAAAAGAACCTTGAAGTTGGGATATTACCAACTGGGAATCCGAGTGGATCACAATGGAAGAAGCCCCTACCGCTTTAGCAGCCTGCAATCCCGCTAGGATAGCTTCATATTCCGCTTCATTATTAGATGCCCGATATTCCAGGCGAACGGCTAATCGAGTTTCTTCACCCTCCGGGGTAATTAATAGAACACCAACACCACTGCCTGTAGATCCTGAGGAGCCATCTACGAATATGTTCCATGCCTTTGGTTCCCTCTCCTTCATAGCTGAACCTTCTTCCGAACCACAAGGTACCTCGGCCAGGAAATCAGCGAGTGCCTGGGCCTTGATGACCGTGTGAGGTTGGTAGTGTATATTATACTCGCTTAGCTCTATCACCCATTTGGCTAACCTTCCCGAGAAATTTGGCTTAGTGACGACCTTGCCCAATTCGCTGTGTGTTAAAACGGTGATAGGATGAGCCAAAAAGTATGGCCTCAGTTTGCGGGCGGTTAGCACTAAGATATATGCCAGCTTCTCTAACTCCGTATAACGGAATTCTGCCCCCTTCAGAATATGGCTGGTATAGTAAATAGGTTGCTGGTGAGAACCTTCTTGTTTCAGTAATACCGAACTAACGGCTCCTTCTGAGACGGCCAGATACATCCATAGTGGTTCTCCCTGTATTGGTTTAGCCAGTAACGGGAGTCCGGCCAGATATCTCTTCAACTCCTGGAAAGCTTGTTCACATTGATCCCCAATTGAAATTTAGTAGCTTTGCGTAAGATCTTGAAGAAAGGTAGCCCTTTGTCCGCCGATCTGGCTATGAATCGGGATAAAGAAACAATCCTGCCCACCAACTTCTGGGTCTCTTGCAGGTTAGTAGGTGATTTCATGTTGCATAAGGCCTTCACCTTCTCGGGGTTGGCTTGCAACCCCTTCTCAGTCACAATGTACCCCAAGAACTTGCCACTTTTTACCCCGAACAAGCATTTGTTAGGGTTTAGCTTCATATTAAATCGCCTTAACGTAGCGAAGGTTTCATTCAAGTCCTTGACTAAATCCCGAGTGACCTTCGACTTGACCAGGATGTCATCCACGTAGACCTCCACATTCTTCCCTTTCTATTCTGCAAAAATTTTGTCCATAAGGCGCTGATATGTAGCCCCGGCGTTCTTCAATCCGAACGACATGACCACATAGGCATATAATCCCCCTGCAGTCACAAAGCTAACTCTCTTTCGATCCTCTTCGGCCAAAGGTATTTGATGATATCCCTGATATGCATCCATTAGGGAAACCACTTCATATCCTACAGTAGAATCCACCAATTGATCAATACGAGGCAAGGGGTAGCAGTCTTTAGGGCATGCTTTATTCAAATCACGGAAATCGATACACATCCTCCATTGCCCAGAAGGCTTGGGGACCAAGACTACATTAGAAACCCATTCGGGAAACTGAATTTCCTTTACATGGCCCGCTTTTAGTAGCTTATCCACCTCCTCAGCTATGATCTTGTCTTTCTCGGGTCCAAAATGTCGCCTCTTCTGTTGGACGGGTCGGGCTCCTCTAATAATGTTGAGGTGGTGTTCCGCTACTTGAGGATGGATACCCGTGAGATCATGCACATCTCTTGCAAAGATGTCCTCATTCTCCTTTAAGCAGGCCACGGCTCTCCTTTGATATCCAACTGTGCTATCCGTGTGGCCTTTCGAGCAATCTCCACGATTCTCCCTCCTCTATCTTATCACCTTGGGGGAAATTCTCCAGACGCAGACGTCGTAGCGAGCGATAACTTTGCCTTTTAGGTCTTCGCTCGCCTTCTTTTGATCGTCCCAACCATTTGCACATAGCTCCGGAGGCCTTCATTTCTCCACGAACTTCTCCCACCAATTGTCCCACCGGAAATTTCACCGTGGTGGTACGGGAAGCCACGGCCTGAAAAGGGTGAGGAAAGGGCGCCCAAGAATATGCGTTATAAGTGGATGGAGCATCCACGATAAAGAAAGGGATTATACTAGTTTTTGGCGTGGCTTTTCACCCGAGTTAAAGGCAATGAAATCGCCCGTTAGGTGGACCATGTGCCTGCGCGAAAAAGGAGTGGACACATTTTCTAGCCGGGCATTTCCCCAGATTCGCCTAAAGGCCTCCTGGAAGAGGATGTTGACAGAGCTCCCCGAATCAA
This sequence comes from Wurfbainia villosa, assembly GCA_025175895.1. NCBI lineage: Eukaryota > Viridiplantae > Streptophyta > Magnoliopsida > Zingiberales > Zingiberaceae > Wurfbainia > Wurfbainia villosa. The sequence continues at coordinate 9,486,294 of CM046005.1, forward strand.
CTAGCACCCGGGCCACTTCATAATTAGCCAGGGATATACGGATAACCAAGGCGTCTGTATGAGGCAGCAGAACACCCTGCAGATCTTGCCCAAGCTAAGCAAGGCGCCAGGCTTGTCCCGTCGATGACGATGGCCAAACTCTCCATAAGACGAGCGTATGACTTCCGTGCCCGGTTAGAGTCCCCGTCAGTAGGTCCTCTGGCTATCACATGGATAACTCCCCGAGGGGGGAGGTCATCTGAAGTGGAGGAAGGGCCCTCACCTGATGGACCTTCTTGAGAGACCACCTCTCGGGACGACGTTTGGGGGAAAGTGACCCGAGGTTGTTGATTATACGGCCCCGGACGGGCGACATTGGTTCGGGGGCCTCGTCGTGCCGTCCCTCCGGCTTGATACCTCAATTGCGGATATGCAACATGGAGGCGATTTAGTTCTTCTTGTAGCTTGAAACATCGATCGCTACTGTGACCGTACTCTGTATGATATTGGCAAAAGAACGGGGTTGGGGGATTATGCGGGATCCCTCTATGTCCCAAGGGTCGCCAGAGCGCACTCGCTGATCGTAAAACTCTATTTCACGTTCTTTCCAAGTCCTCACAGGAGGAAGCACTTCAGCATCCATGATTTGCAATGGCGGGGCGGGGCGAACTCCCTGTAGCATTGGTCGAGGCCTCGGAGCCTCATGCCGAAAAGGTCTTGTATACTCCCGCCGAGGGGGAGCTTGAGGAGCAGCGGGACGAGCCCTGATTGGGTGGCGGCGATTCGCTCGGCCCTCATCACCCTTAATCCTTCTTCTTCGCGGATAAACTGCTCTGCACGGCTCAGTAGCTCTTCATAGCTATCCGTAGGTTGTCTCAGCAAGGAACTAAGGAAGGGGCCCTCCTTCAGCCCGTGCTGAATGGCACCCCGGAAGGATTCAGATTGGGCTGCGGGGATTCCCCTAGCCGCTGAGGTGAATCGATGGATATACCCCCTAAGGGATTCTGAAGGTCCCTGGGTGATATGCATTAACATAGAGGCGTCTTGCTTATACGCCTTACAGCTGACAAATTCTCGACTGAACATTCTCTGGAAGTCAGCGAAACAGGTGATAGATCCCGGGGGCAGAGTAGTGAACCACTTTTGCGCCGAACCAATCAGGTGGTCCGGAAGACTCGACACTTGAGAGTGTCAGTATAACAGTGAAGCGAGGCCGCTCCATCGAACTGTGATATGTGCTCTTCCGGATCCGTCGAACCATCGTACTTACAGACCTGAGGATTTCGGAAGTAGGATGGAGGGAGCTCCGAAAGAATGTCCATCGTGAAGGGGCTAGGCTCGTAGAATTCCGGAGGTCTGGTTGATTGACTTTCACCCTGTTCCTCCCGGCGCGTTTGGGTGAAGGGCGTAGTATTCTGGGGTGTTCTTCCCCCGAGTCCGCCTCTAGGCAACACATCACCATGGGCGGCTGTACGAGAGGGAGGAGGCATTTCTGGGAGAGGATCTCTAGAAGAAGGTTCCCCGGAGTGCGGATGCAGATATCCGGTCCTTCTCCTTTCTCTAGCGAGGGCTTCTGTGATAGCATCATCCATTAAGGCCTTTAGTTGCGATGGTAGAAGGGTGATGGGGCGCTCCTCCGCCGCAGAGATATCAGGTTGTTGCATTTCTTCGGGTTGCATCTCAACGTCCAGCTCAAATGTTCCCACAGACGGCGCCAACTGATGCGGGTGCGGGGGAAAAATCCGTTCGCTCCGTTTTCAAGGCGATGAAGCGATGAGGGAGGTCTCGGAATATTCTTCCCCGGCGGCGATCAGTAAAGAATAAGAAAATGAAGTAGACGAAACGCGAAAACCCGACACCAAAGAATCGAGATTCAGACACGAGATGTAACGTGGTTCTAATAAGGATTCCTACTCCACGGGGTGAGGTTTCTCACCGACAGCGGTGCCTAAGCACTTTCACTATGAAGATCCTCCTTACGTAAAAGCAAGTTTCCGAAGGTGGAGGAGAAAGGACCTCTTACAATGATGTTACAAGATGAGGAAAATACAAGAGACTTAACAAACAGCAGATCTCCGGCCTCCTTCTCCGGCAAGACCGTTCTTCCTTTTCTCTCGTCTCCTCTTCTCTCTTGCTGGATGCCAATGCTCGCGGATCGATCCCCTTCTCTTTCCTCCCTCTCTCCCTTTTATCTTCCCTCCTCCTTCAACGTAACGTCGCGAATTATCTCCATCGTACACGTGGCCACCACCTCCTCCTGGAGAATAATTTTGTTACAAATATGAGGAACGAGGACTCCCCCGAATATTGCGTGGGGCCCCCCAAGCCGTTGCATAGCACCTTTCCCTTTACTTTTCAGGCAACGAGGTTAAATGCTTTCCTCCACTCTCGCTTTGGGTGAAGTTAACTTAGGCCCCTATACCATAGGTGACCTAGCCTTAGGGTTTCTCCTAAAACCGAACCAATTCTCCTTTTTCCCGTACCAAACTTCTTTCGCGTCGATTAGATTGAGTTGACCCTTCCTCCATCCCATTGGCTTCTGGACTTGCCCAGTTGAACCAGTTCCTAGTCCTCTATTAGCGAAGTGCCTTCCACCTCTTTTCCACCTGCGTCCCTTGCTTCTAGCATTCGCCCGTGCCGATGGCTCTCGCTACTTGTCCGTGCCGATGACCTCGGGTACTTGCGCCCGTGTCGATTACTTCCGATAACTCTCGCCCATGTCAATGGCTTCGTCCAACTCTCGCCCGAACTGTTTCTCCTTTTCCCCTTTGGCTGAACCAGGTGTTTTGGGGATGGGTCACGGGTCACCTGCTAACTCTTCTATTGGGAATTAGGTAGAAAAAGTACCAGTAGTATCAATTAAGAATAACGATGTCACTCCCGTCATATAGGAGGGATAGATCCCATTTAAATCACTCACATCCCTCCGCATAATTTGTTACATACCCAGTAATCGCCTTTATAGTCCACCCATTTACGGGTGATGTTTGACGAAGCCAAAGTATGCAACTCCTTATGTAGGGAACCATGGTGACTTCAGGTCCAAGGACTAATAGTCATACTAATAGTCACATGAGAAAGTATATGACACTCATATAACGATCCATGATACTTTCTCATGGCAAGTCATTCATTATACATTCTCCAATGCATACCCATGTGTCAACTTGATATCTCATATCCATGACTTGTGAGATCAAGTCATCGAGTTGACCTACATGCTAGCCTCTTCGCATTGACATTTTCCTTGAATGTTAATACTTGACTAGGAATAATTAAGAGTAGTGTTCTCTATATCATCTCACTATCGATTCAACCAATCGATTGATATAGATAAGAACCTTCTACTCAAGGATGTTATTATACTTAATTATTTGGCACCAATACAAGTAAATATAATAATCATACTTTTATAAATAAGAATATGATACAACAAAGTCCATACAACAATCATCACATGATTGACTCTAGGGCTTTCACTAACAGATATACCCCATGGCTTCATTGCTAAGCATACCATATAAAATTCTTACAAGTGCCTAATTGGATCTTTGCTAGCATGCCCATGGAATTTCAGAAGCAAATGTACAATTTCAAAGAGTTCAACATCCACATTTAATTCAGGCAACTGAATGCAAAAAGATTGACAAGTAACATCTGGTGCGGTGAGTTCCCTGACAGTTCTGCTAATCCCTGAATTATAAGCCTGATGAAAGCCTCCTAATCTCTGATAATAGGGATCCATGATCAAAGAAATTTCCTATTCTTTCTTGAAATACTAACAAACAATATCAAAAGACAAAGGAAGTATACATGATAAAATACATGGATATATAACAGAATAAAAGACTGAAGCCCTAAACAAAAGTTTTTGAGTTTTGATTTTTTTTTTAGAAAAATGAAGAAACAATCCTAAGTCTACTAAACATCATTACACTCCTCGACAAAGGCGCCAAAATTTGATAACGAGTATTTTGTGTCATGATACCATTACAAATTAATTACCAAATCCTCTCTATACTAATATATCATAGTGAACGGCTCGGATCGTTTCCCAACGATTGTAATCGACAGAATAGTAAACTTAGGATTTCTAATTATTGCTTGGGTTTTCTATTGAAGATTGGGGGGTTGGGTTTTAAAAGACTAATCCTATTGAACGAAAAGACAATGCATGAAATTAAATCAACAAAAACTGAAAGAGGAAATAATCTGATCAACCCAAGATAGCCCCGGTGAATGAACAAGTTCCTCCGGCTAAGTCCGACGAAGCTCGATCGAGACTCTGCAAACGGCGGTGGATGTGGGATGGTACAAACTCCTGAATCCAGTAGTTTGATGGATACTCCAAACTCTTGCGGATCCGGTTGAGCTCGAAGAAGTGTCGTCGGGATAGACTCCTCCTCGAATCCGAAGGAGAAGGTGGATGAACTGTGGAGATGGAGGACGTCGTCGAAATCTCTCGATGAAGCGGTTCCTCCTCGAATCTGTGGAGGAAAATGGATGGAAGTAAGGTGGAGGCGGCTGCTAGGACTCAAGGGAAGAAAAGATTTAACTAACAACTAAATGAAGTAAGCAATATATCAATGAAATCTACTTCATGAACATGAGGTAAAGTAAAGCATGAAACTAAATCTAGTTTGGATGATATGTGCCCCCGTAGGAAGGGCCTAGTGGCTAGCGCATGCAGAAAGTTGCACAAATAGACAACGGGTCAATCCCTCGCAAAAGCGAGAGTTCCGTCCCTCCATGTGCTAGTTACTAGTCTCAAGGGTCAAAAGCCTACCGTGATTACTCACTAGTTGTGATACAACCACAAGTTCTCATGCTATGAATCGTGTCGCGAACATTCAGTAAATGAGTTTAAGATCCAATCCAACACATATGACATGTGCACTCAAATAATGAATCTTTATTTATCAACTAAATAGTACAACCATAAGATGATTGCCTTAGAACACCTCTCAAACATAACAATTTTTATCGATTGAGCCCGACATCAGTCGACTGTGGCATACTAGCAGTAGACTACTGCTACTGTTGACCGAATCCAACGTCTTTTAATGAAGCCTAATCTGCGATCGTCACAACTCAACGCCCACTTGATCAGTCGATTACTCATATCATCAGTTGACTGATCAAGTTAATAGTCGATTGCTCCAAGAAATCCGTTGACTAAAAATACTTTTGTGCTCGTGTCCACTTAAATAAGTTGACTCTCCATACATGGAAGTTGACTGTTGTAGACCAGTTGATTGTTAAACCCTAGCAGTCGACCGATAAAGCCACAGACAATAGTTGATTTTAGTTGACTACTTGACTAGTCGACTGGGTCATAACCCCAGTCGACTGTTCAAGCTTTCTAAACCCTCGAGTGCTGAACACTCGAGATTAGTCGACTAATCTAAGCCACCAGTCGACTGGTACACTTCAAGTATGACTAATTCATACTTGAGCACATACCCTAAGCCTAGACTTAATCTTCTAGCTTCTCCATCAGTCTTGAGCTTCCAGAATCCCTCCGAGTCAATGACTCCTTCATCCTTGCGCTTACCTTCAAAAGCTTCTCTCGGTTGTGTCATTCTTTGGGTTTCTCCTTTGCCAAAGTCGACTTGGACTTTATGCCGCCAAGACTACATGCTTAGACTTACGCTGCCAAAACCTTGCCTTTGGATTTCCTTTGCCAAACTACATGCTTGGACTTATGCTGCCAAGAACTTACCTTGGACTTCCCTTGCCAAGATTCACACTTGGACTTTCTCTTTACCAAGTCTTCACACTTGGATTTTCCTATCACTTAAACATTCATGGTTAGAGCACAATTATTGCCTAACTTTAAATGATTATCCAAACGTCAAAATACATTAATGATTAAGGCTTTCTTGCACAAACGATCTCCTCCTTTTTGATATTTGACAATCATTTTAGTTAGGTCTTAAAAATATGGAATAAGGTATAATGTGAATTTGACTTAAAATCCTTCTCCCCCTTTGACACACATAAAAAAGAGAAAGGCATATAGACAATAATGGAAATTGATGAATAAATTGTATATGTCTTGAACTAAGGTATGAAATAAACTTAAAGCTTCCCCTTAATCCAAGACATATTTTAGCAAGTGTGAATAACATGTTGAGCAAAGCATGAAACCATGAGCAAGAATATATCCTAACTTTGCACCAACAATAAACCATGTGCATATGATTTTTGGGAATAAAAATGATATTATAAGACAATTTCCCTGAAACTAATGCATGAATTAGTCCTACTCCCCCTTAGTTGCTGCGCTAATCTTGCCATAGGGTTAGGACACCTTGGAATGAGCTCTAAATTAGGAAGCAATGTTAATCTATGAAAAATCAGTGTTAGCAGTCGACTGAATATTGCATTAGTTGATTGCCATGCCAGATATGCCTAGTTTAGATTTTCATCCTAACTTTAGAAATGCATAAATAAATCAAGAAGTGTAAAAAATTCATGAAATTTTGTAGACACATTTGCCAAGTCATTTTCTATAAAGTAAAAATCATTTGAAAAATATATATTTTCTAGATTTTGAAATTGACAAACTTTGAAAAACTAGCAAAAATTCTAAAGAATTTTCAAAACTTTGTACAACTTTTGCTTAACAATTGAAAACTGTTATTCAAAATATCACAAACATAGTTTAAAAGATATTTTATTTGATATTTCTAACCATGTTCTTAGAGCCATGTGTAGGATCTTCGGTGAGCGCTAGAGGGGGAGGGGGGGGGGGGGAGTGAATGGCGCATTATCGTCTTTTGACGGAATTCGTTCGTGCTTGCGTGCTTGTCTACAATTCTTGTTAATATACGCAGCGGAAATAATAATGAAACATAAATAAAATATACAAACACACAATACACAAGAACACGATGATATAACATGGTTCGGAACCTTAGGGTTCCTACTCCACGGATTGAGCTCAAGTGAGCTCTAGCGATGTAAATACCATCACTAATCAAAAACACTCTTTCTTGACAACAAGTTGAAGGCGAAGAAATCTCGTACAAGGATTACAAAAGTAATACAAGAAATTACAAGCAAATACAAAGAAAATACAATAAAAGAAGTAAAGAACACTTTACAAAACTCTTTTGAATGCTTGCTTGTTTGATTGCTTGAGCCGCACTTGAAGACCCTGACTTGCACTAGCAAATCACTCTAAATCACCCAAGAAATCGCTGCTAAAAACCTTCCCTTTGAGCTCCCTTTAAACCTACAACTCGGGTTGATTTCCCCTTATCAGTCGACTGCTCATACCCATCAGTCGACTGTCAAACCCTAGCAGTCGACTAATGCACTGACATTCGAGCCATTGGTCGAACTTGCCTCGCATCTGTGGCATTTCCTCAACATTAGTCGACTTCTCAAGGGCAGTCGAGGTGCCGCCTCGAATGAGGCTCCAATCGAGGCGCCAGTCGAGGCGCCTTGCATCTATTCGACTACAGTTGAGGTCAGTCGAGGCGCTGCCTCGACTGTGACTTTAGATGAGGTTCCAGTCGAGTCGCCTTGCATTTGTAGTCGCAGTTCGACCGTAATTTATCGTCAGTCGAGTCCCATCAATCAACTGGTCATAATCCCAGTTGACTGATCAGTGTTGGCTCAATTGTGAAGTGTCAAAATACTTGACCAATCGACTGGTCCATGACCCCAGTCGACTGATATACCTCAACAATGAGGTTTAACTCAAGTATGATGCCCTCATACTTGCTAGACCACCCTTAGCCTAGACCTAAGTCTTCTAGCCATCTCCATTAGCCTCACGTCTATTGGATCCCTCGAAGTCATCCATAACTTGTTCATCCATAAGTTAGCCTTCAGGTGCTTCCATCGGCTATTGTCATGCTAATGTGGTCTATACCGCCAAGGCACATTTGGGTTTATGCTACCAAGACACACGCTTGGATTTTACGCCGCCAAACCATTGGACTTATGCTGCCAAGACTCCACCCTTGGACTTTACGCTGCCAATATCAAATCTTGGACTTCCCAAATGCCAAGTACCCATGACTTAGACTTTCACCTCCAAGACTATACACTTGGACTTACATGGCCAAGACTACACCCTTGGACTTTCCTTGTCAACCCATGTTGGACTTTCCAATTGCCAAAACCCATGCTTGGACTTTCTATGACAAGACCCATGCTTGGACTTTCCATGCCAAATACTCATGCTTGAACTTTCCATGCAAAGTACTCAAGACTTGGACTTCTCCATTATATGGTCAACCTCATGTCAACCATATAGTCAACCCATTATCAAACAATGGTCAACTCATCGTCAAACATCAAATCACAACATCAAACCACTACTCGATTCAAACTTGAGTCTGGTCAATTGTGACCTGGGCCGATTGCACTAATAATCTCCCCCTTTGTGATGTTTGACAAAAACCAAATACTTTGAGTTAGAGCACTAACTCAATTCAATCCTCATAATTTTTCAAATTGGGAGTTCCCAAATTCTCTCCCTTTTTGACATACATAAAAAAAGGCTCTCCCCAAGGGTATCAATGTCTCATATCCCAATGAGATCTTACAATCTCCCCCTTGTTCAAAAACATCTAGGATGCCTTCACTCTTCCTAGTGATAAGTTTCATATCACTAAAGAGAGGCAATCCTCACTTCTCCAAATTCTCCCCCTCATGAAGAAGAATACATTCATCATCCCTTGATGGATAACCTCCCCCTAAAAGCTTGTTCCCCCTTGACCATTGCACCAACAATGTCCTTGGAGAGTCCCTAAGCCTATAGGAACACTTAACTATCAAAATTAAGGGTAAAAGTTCAAACTTGAACTTTCACACACTTTAAAATTGATACACACCCTAAACAACTCTCCTAATCCATATCCAATGGATTTTCACCCTTTATAATATTTTTCAAAACATATCCTAGGGTTAGAAGCAGTTAGGGTAGCCTAACATAGCTGAAATTGGGCTAAACAAACCTTGTTTATTCGAAATCAGCATTTACAGTCGAATGGTTTAGTTAATAGTCAACTGAGAAAGCTTCCAGTCGAGTGATAGCAGCTCCAGTCGAGGTGCAACCTCGACTGGTTTCTGATTTTGTTGAAACTGCATTTTTAGACCATCTTTAGAAATGCATAAATAATTCTAGAAAATTCAAAAAATGATGAAATTTCGACCACACATTACTTATGCAAATCACTATGGGTAAAAAATAGTTAGAAAATAAATACCTATAAAATAATGAGATTGACACAAAGTTCAAAACCATTGAAATTTTTAATGTTTGATCCTACTTTGTATCAGCTCCTTCAATGGTGATTGCTATCAAAAGATAGACTTCACCAAGATTTTTTAAAATGATTTAAAAATGTTTTCAAAACTTTTATTGAACCATGGTCTATGGGCTTAATGCACATGACTTGTACATAAGCTTTCCTCATGATTTATCCATGGTATAAGATGAGTTTGAGTTCATCTAGATGCAAAAACTATGCACCTTGAACTTAACTCATTTCCTAGCATCTCACATGTGTCTAGGGTGTATGAATACACACACATATCAATGTGATGTGAGATGTGGGTTTTGTCCATCCTAATCTAAGGCCTCATGCATTTTCTAAGGCAACTCTATTTGATTCTCTTATGCATGAGACTTCAATTCATGCCATAGTCCTTAAATGAATTTTATTAATGCATGAATGATGATTATAGCATAAATGATAGCATAAATAGAAATGTGTGCCAATAATCATGATGTCATGACATATGATTAAATCTAAATACACATGACATAAAAGATAAATCCTAAGTATGATCATGACATTTTATATGATTAAAAATAAGAATGATATCATGGCATATCAAGGCAAATAAAACATGGCAAGTATAAAATACTAAGGTATAAAGTACCTAAGTGTTAAGCCCAAATTGTCATTATTAGAATTAGATCCATTTTGTCTTAATAACACTTATCCCCTAAGTGTGCCAAAACCCAAAATGACACACTATGACCTCTAAACTTAGTTTGTGCCAATTTGATCAATTTTCAAGCTTCCATTATTATATTGGCACATTCTAAAATCCTTTAGGATTAAAATTAAAACTTCATTTCCAAGGTATCACATAACCTTGGAAATTCTCTAAAGTGTCAACTTTGCTATGGTTGAGTTAACTACCCATCCAATCAAGGTTGACACAACCTAACTCATTTAGCGTGAATCGATCATGCTTTTAGGAACCCAATACCTATTGGAGCTCCTTGGATTTACTAGGTATTCCTTAGGGATAACTTACCTAGATATCCTCCTAATGACCCTCCTAGGCTTGGTAGCCTTGGTCATTGTGGTCTTGCCTTGGTTAACTCTAGGGGTGAATCCCCTTGTAACCTTCTTAGTGGCTTCCTTAGGTTTCCTTGAAACCTTAGCCACTAGACACACACCTTGGTTACCCTTAGGTATGACCTCCCTAGTAACCTTGGTTTTTCTAGACCTAGGTTGTGTTCCATAATCGAATGGAACATTATGATAGGTCTCCTTGGGCTTAGGTTTGTGATCTTTCTTGCCCTTGGGTGGACCTTGCTTCCTAGACCCTAGTTTTTGACTCCTAGACCCTTTAATTGAATTTGTCATTCTTGCAAGGGTCTTTTCAAGTTTTTCAAGCTTTGACCTCAAGACTTGATTTTCTAACTCTAATCTTCCCAATTTAGATTTTTCATTAATCGTTTGGGAATGAGACTTCCTAGGCATATGTTTATGGTTCTTGGGATTAATGCCTAGATGGTCCTCTACCTTCTTAATAGTTTCGCTAGGTAGGATTTTTCTAGCGTTATTAGTCCCAAACTTCTCCTTAGTTCTAAAATCGATATGTTTAGCCCCTAAGCAATAAAATCTATTTTTAGCATGCTCTTTATGAACAATAGCAAGATTACTCCTAGCATGCTTATTTGTTCTATGAAAACTAGTAGGTGCATAACTAAAGTATACCTTAGGGTTTGCTTTAGAAGCTCCCCCTACATGTGTAGCTCCTCCTTGCCCCTTGGTTTGCTTTCTCGCCCTAGGGCATTGACTTCGATAGTGTCCCCGTTGTTGGCATTTGAAGCACACCACGTGCTCTTTGCTCTTACTAGTGGGGACTCCGACATCCTTTGAATTTTTGTTGACTTTTGGTGTCGACGAAGCCTTCTTGACTCTTTTCGGATACTTGCTCTTGTAATGTCCTTGTTCCCTACACTCAAAGCACATAATATGATTTTTATTTTTAATTTGAATTCTTGAGTTACCTAGAGTGGTGGTGAGGGCCTCTTGAGTTTGTTCATCACTTCTCCCAGAGGTTGATGGTTCCTCTTGATTGTGCTCCGGCATTGAGGATGAACTCTCCTCCCCCTCAATCCTAGAGGTGGAGGCTTCTTCTACCTCTTCCACCTCTTCCGATCTGAATGTTGATTCTCTATCAACCTCTAATTCCTCAAGCTCTTGTGATGAAAATGATGTGCTCTCTTCTTCTTGAGCTTGAGAGGATGAGCACTCCTCTTCTACTTCATGAGTCGGTAATGGATTTTCATGATATTTTGCCAACTTGCTCCAAAGATCCTTGGTATCTTTACAATCTTCTATCTTGACCAAAATATCATTAGGAATACACTAAATAATATACCCATTACCTTATTGTTTATATTGAAGTATTGGAGTTGCTCTTCACTCCACTTCTTCTTCTTGAGTATTTTCCTATTCTTATCCTTAGGAGCATCGAACCCTACTAAAACACTAATCCAATTTTCATAATCATACTTAAGAAAATACATCATTCTATCTTTCCAATATGCAAAATCTTTGTGGTTGAAGGAAGGCGAAATGTTGATGTCGTCACACAATTTCTCTTGAAGTTCCATCTTGCCCTCTAGCGTGCTCCCTTAGATGTGAAGGTGGTGAAGAGCTCCCAACTCTGATACAATTTGTCATTTGACGGAATTCATTCGTTCTTGTGTGATTGTCTACAATTCTTATTAATATGCGCAACGGAAATAATAATGAAGCATAAACAAAATATACAAACACACAATACACAAGAACACGACGATATAACATAGTTTGGAACCTTAGGGTTCCTACTCCACGGATTGAGCTAACTGAGCTCTAGCGATGTAAATACCACCACTAATAAAAAATACTCCTTCTCGATAACAAGTCAGAGGCGGAGAAACCTCGTACAAGGATTACAAAAGTAATACTCGAAATTACAAGCAAATACAAAGTAAATACAATAAAAAAAGTAAGAACACTTTACAAAACTCTTTTTAATGTTTGCTTGTTTGATTGCTTGATCCGCACTTGAAGACCCTGACTTGCACCAGCAAATCGCTCCAAATTGCCCAAGAAATCGCTGCTAAAATCTTTTCCTTCGAGCTCCTTTTAAAGCTACAACTCGTCCTGATTTTCGCCTATCAGTCGACTGATCCTGTAGCTGTTATCTCACAATGACTCGATCAACGTTGGATAAGTTCCAACGGATAGACCATTAGTTGACTGCCAAACTCTAGCAGTCGATTGATGCACAGGAAATCGAGCCACTGGTCGAACCTGCCTCGCGTCTATGGTGTTTCCTCAACATCAGTCGGCTGCCCTCCATGGCAGTCGGTTGCTCAAGGGCAGTCGAGGTGCCACCTCGACTGGGGCTCTAGTCGAGGCACAAGTTGAGGTGCCTTGCGTCTGTTTGGCCTTAGTCGAGGCCAGTCAAGGCGCCACCTTGACTGATACTCCAATCGAGGCGCCAGTCGAACCACCTTGCATCTATAGCCGTAGTTCGACCACAGTTTATCGCCAGTCGACTCCCATCAATCGGCTGGTCATAATCCCAGTCGACTGGTCGACTCGACTGTGAAGTGTCAAAACACTTGACTAGTCGATTGGTTCATGACCCCAGTCAACTGATACACCTCGACCATGAGGTTTAACTCAAGTATGATGCCCTCATACTTGCTAGACCACCCTTAGCCTAGACCTAAGCCTTCTAGTCACCTCCATTAGCCTCACGTCTATTGGATCCCTCCAAGTCATCCATGACTTGTTCATTTATACGTTAGCCTTCAGGTGCTTCCATCGGCTATTATCATGCTAACGTGGTCTATATCGCCAAGGCACATTTGGGCTTAAGCTACCAAGACACACGCTTGGACTTTACGCCGCCAAACCATTGGACTTATGCTGCCAAGACTCCACCCTTGGACTTTACGCCGCCAATATCAAACCTTGGACTCCCCAAATGCCAAGTACCTATGACTTGGACTTTCACCGCCTAGACTACACACTTGGACTTATGTGACCAAGACTACACCCTGGACTTTCCTTGTCAACCCATGTTGGACTTTCCAATTGCCAAGATCCATACTTGGACTTTCCATCCCAAGACCCATGCTTGGACTTTCCATGCCAAGTACTTATTCTTGGACTTTCCATGCCAAGTACTCAAGACTTGGACTTCTCCATCATATGGTCAACCCCATGTCAACCATATAGTCAACCCATTATCAAACAATGGTCAACTCATCGTCAAATATCAAAACACAACATCAAACCACTACTCGAGTCAAATACGAGTTTGGTCAATCGTGACCTGGGCCGATTTCACCAACACTATGTGCACATCAATTGTACAAGCCTTCCCAATGATTGGTCCAATTAAGGATCATTGTCTCTAGATGCCACTTTGGTTCATATTAATGCATCATAACAAGCATTATGAACCAAGTGCATTTTCCTAACTTCTCACATGATGTCCAAATGCCTCAATAAAAAAAATCATGGATTCTTAGGTGTTTTCTGAGATGCTTTGCGGTATAGTCCTAGATTTTGCTATAGGATCATGCAAACCTATACCACTACTTAATAAAACACATTCCAAGCTCTCTCCTTAATGATGTAAACTTCGCTTCGGGAAGAGCCTTAGTGAAAATGTCGGCAAGGTTAGACTTGGATTCAATGCAATTAAGCTCAATGTCTCCTCTTGCCACATGATATCTAATGAAGTGATGCTTCACTTCAATGTGCTTTGTGTTGGAATGTATACTGAAAGCCTAGCTCTTTTCTGTATGAACATTTTATTTTGAAATAAGAATCACATGATCATTGTTTGCATTTTATATATTCATTATATATGTGTGCATATTGTCTAATATTCTACATTGTAGATAACATGGTGCTTGGTGTGGCACAGAAGATCATGTTATCAGTCCCTTGTAAAATATAAGTAGAGGCTCACAACCAAGATGGTTTTGGACAAACCATTGGCATGGTTGTAGTGTAGCTTGGTATTGTTTTATCTTGAACATAGAGTTACACTAGTACACTTAGGTGTATTGAGTAGGACCGACATAGAGGTGATTCAATTTAGTACTGACTACATAATTGAATCGGACCTCGGATATTATGTTGTACATGCTCTTAATCCCGATATAATAACGGGCATATGTACTTAGTATTTATTTCTTTGATTTACCAGTAGGTGAGATTTAGATGGATTAAATCAATATGCCCGGTAAGTTGGGAAATAATATTATTTACATGGTGTGCCGTTGATTATAGGAGGAAACCGTGTCCTATATATTAGGTTGATGATGTCCCCTTGAGGAGCTCATAAGGTTCATCATGTAAACCCAGCTGGTTGACTTAGTCAACATGATGATAAGGTTGAGTGGTACTACTCGAGGAATTAGATGTTAATTAATTGATGGTCAGTAAATCAGTTAATTGATGGACATTCGATATCTTAAACACGGGGAGATTAATGTACAAATAATATATGGAGCCCATATTGATTTATGGGGGTTGGTGAGGTAGTTCAATGATGATCCTCTAGTGGAATGGAACATCATTGATGGATCAAGTTTGTGTGGTTCCGATCCATCGGGTGGCCAAGACCCAACTCCTCCTTATGGTCCCTATCGTAGCCTAATACAATCCTTGTGAAGTCTAGATCCAAGAATGTAAAACAAAACCTAGAACCAACGGTTGGGATTAAATCCCTAGATCCGATGGTTGGATGAAACTCTAGAACCAACGGTTGGGATTAAATCCCTAGATCCGATGGTTAGGATGAAATCCTAGAATCGACGGTTGGGATTAAATCCCTAGATCCGACGGTTGGGATAAAACCCTAGATCCGACGGTTGGGATGAAACCTTAGATCCGACGATTGGGATGAAATCCTAGATCCGACGGTTGGGATTAAACTCTAGATCCGACGGTTGGGATAAAACCCTAGATCCGACGGTAGAGATTGAATCCCTAGATCCGACGGTGGAGATTAAAGGAGGCTTAAGCCCTATTCTATAAATAGATGCTTAGGGTTGGGCGGCAATAATGATCAAGATAATTCAAATTGGGATTAGGTTTTGGAAAGAGTTGGGCGGCTAGGGTTTGGAGTAAGGTTGGGCGGCAACCATCTTCATCCAAAATTGTTGTCAGCGCCCACCTCCTTCAAGCATTCCTTGGCCGGCGTCCTTCACATTAGCCACTCTCTTCTTCCTTTGCCGGCGGTTCTCCTCCCATTGGTGGCCGGCAAGATCATCTTCCTCCAATTTCCAAGGTGGCCGGCGGTTCCCTTTGTATTGGTGGTCGGCGCCTCATCTATTCATTCCTTGGTCGGCGGTTGCATCAAACTTCCTAGCTTGGTGGCCGGTTCTAGATAGGAAAGGTATTTGTGGTTCTTCTCTTTGTTCGCAGCGGACAAAGAAGAGGAGAACTCGATCTAGAAGGCTTCTACTCGTGGAGGATCTTCGTCCACACGTCGTCCACGAGAAGGAAAGGACATACGATAGAAGATCGTAAGGTATAAAGTTATTTTAACTTTATGTACAGATCTGAGCATATTCTTATTTGTTTTGATTATGCATGTGTGTGTGTGAATATATATTGTATAATCATGGACCCCGAAGACAAACACAAAAACCGGCGATCCATCCGTCGTCTCTTCCGCGGCTAACCAACTAGAAGAGTTGTGTTGCTTGAACAACTAGTTTGTTCAAGCAACCACTCAAGTTGTTAGCATGACGACGAATAGGTTGTGCTAAGGAAGCTCATCCCATCCGGATTAATTCTTTCATTAGTGAAAATTTTAATCCGGGGACATGGGAGCCAATGAGTCTTCGAAAGCGAACACCCTACACTTTGTCCTAGAGTGATATACCGGATTTTTGGTCAAATTTATGGTACTCACATTATCACAAAATCTTAATTTTGGAGTAATGTAGCTCATAATCCTCTACGGTATGTCTCATCCATAGTAGTTGAGTTACACAACCATCCATGGCTACATACTCGGTCTTGGTGGTGGATAAAGTAACACAAGGTTGCTTCCTACTACTCCAACTAATTAGGGAGGATCCAAGAAATTGACATCCACCACTAGTACTCTTCTGATCTAATTTCCAACCCGCATAATTAGAATCGGTATACCCAATCAAATCAAAAGACCTAGTCCTAGGGTACCAAAGTCCTACACTTAGTGTACCTTTGATGTACCTTAAGATTCGTTTAGCGACCACTAAGTGGGACTCTTTGGCACAAGATTGGTATCTTGCACATATATCTACCGCAAATAAAATGTCAGGTCTACTAGCAGTTAGATATAGAAAATTACCAATTACACTCCTATAAAGTTTTGAGTCAATTAATTTTCCTTCTTGATCATTGTCTATCTTAGTATTGGTTGCGATAGGGGTGGTTACTACCTTAGTATTTTCCAAACCAAATTTCTTGATCATTTCTTTGGCATATTTGGTTTGGTATATATGAATTTCTGATTAGTTTGTTTAACTTGTAGACCTAAGAAGAAATTTAATTCTCCAACTAGACTCATTTTAAACTCATTTTCCATATTTTTAATGAAATCTTAAAGGAGTTCATCATTTGTTGACCCAAAAATGATATCATTAACATACACTTGGGCAATAAAGATGTCTTTTGACTTTGACTTTATAAATAGGATTTGATCTACTTGACCTCTTCTAAAACCCTTAGAAATTATAAAAGATGATAGTCTTTCATACCAAGCCCAGGGAGCTTGTTTTAATCCATATAAAGCTTTTCTAAGCTTATAAACATGGTTTGGGTAATCTACATTCTCAAACCCAGTAGGTTGTTCTACATAAACCTCTTTTTCTTAATGAATCCATTTAAGAATGCCAATTTCACATCAATTTGACATAGTTTAAAACCCATGTGAGCGACATACCCTAATAGAATTCTTATGGACTCTAACCTAGCAACTGGAGCATAGGTTTCATCATAATCAAGTCTTTCAACTTCATCGAATCCTCGAGCCACTAATCTAACCTTGTTTTTAGTGATATTACCTTGATCATCCAACTTGTTCCTAAATATCCATCTTATGGTAATAATAGTGTTATCATTGGGTATAGGAACTAGCTGCTATACTTGAGTTCTCTTAAATTGAGCTAATTCTTGCCAAAATTTAATCCGGATCAAGTAATGCATCATTAATTGATTTAGGCTCAATTTGGGAGATGAGAGCTACTTGACTAGCAGGAGATCTATGGTAAGACTAGGTTCTTACTCCTTGTGATAGTTCTCCTACTTCTTGATCGAGGGGATGGTTTTGATGAATCCTTAAGGTCCTAGGAGGTGAATCAAATTGATTTTAATCATGGTTATCCTTTCTTCCTTCATTATCGGAATCTCCTCTTCCTCCCCCTTGATCATTACCTCCTATTTCTCCCCCTTGACCATTACCCCCTAAATTTAAATTTTGGAGTCCTTGGGTAATGTCTTGATTTTCTCATTAATATCCTTATTAATGGAGGATTTTCTAGGATAGGTGCTAGAGGACTCATCAAATTCAACATTGGAAGATTCCTCAACCTTTTCAGTCCTCTTATTATATACTCTATAACCTCTACTACTAGATGAGTATCCAACTAGGATTCCCTCATCCGCCTTAGACTCAAATTTTTCTAAATTGTCTTTGGTATTTAAAATATAGAATTTACATCCAAAGACCTTAAAGTAGTGAATTGTTGGAAATTTTCCATTCCATAACTCAAAGGGTGTTTTGTTTAAAAATCTATGAATTAGAACACGGTTATGGATAGAGCAAGCGGTGTTAACCACTTCGACCCACAACTAACTTGGTAAGGAGTATGCATTAAGTATTGTCCTAGCCGCCTCTTGTAGGGCACGATTTCTCCTTTCCACAATCCCATTTTGTTGAGGTGTTCTAGGACAGGAACTCATGCTTGTACCCTTATTCTAAGCAAAATTTTGAAAAGTTTAAATTCTAAAATTCTCCACCATGATCACTATGAATCCGGTTAATTTTGAGATTCTTTTCATTTTCAACTCTTTTACTAAATCCTATGATTGTTTCTAAGGTATCATCCTTATGTTTCAAAAAGTAAACCCATGTATACCTAGAGAAGTCATCTACTATAACCAAGCAATACTTATTACCATTCAATGAAGGAATACTATGTCAATCAAATAAATCTAGATGCAATAATTCTAGTGGCAATGAAGTACTAGTTAGGATTTTACCTTTGTGTGATGATTTAGATTGCTTTCCTTCTTGGCATGCATCACACAATTTGTCTTTAATGTACTTGATCTTCGGCAGCCCTTTTACTAACTCTAACTTGGCTACCTTGGCTATGTTCTTCATGTTGACATGTCCAAGCCTTCTATGGCATAGCCAACCTTCATCTTCTTTTGCCATAAGACACTTAGTAGAAATGTTAGAAGCATAGGATAAATCAACATAATAAATATTTATTTTCCTATAGCCAACTAGCATGCAATCCTCTAAGTCTTTATGTCTTATCAAGCATATAGTGGAATTAAACTCAAAATTATAATCGGAATCACAAAGTTGACTAACACTAAGTAAATTAAACTTCATGCTTTTAACTAGTAAAACTTTATGAATAATGATTCTAGGGGATACCTTAATTGTTCCTCTACCTAAAATTTTGAGCTTCCCACTATTGCCAAAAGATACGATTTCTTTGTTAACATAGTTGATTGTGGAGAACTTGCTCACATCTCCGGTCATGTATCTTGAGCAACCGCTATCTATAATCCACATACCTTGCTCACCTACCTAAACAACACGGAAAACAAATTCTTTTGGTACCCATGTAGGGAAATATCTGGATCGTGACATTCACAATATCATGGGAGAATCTTCGCACAACCGCAACGGAAACAAAATATAAACCGGATTCCTCCAGAGATCCATGCAAAACATATAAGTCGTTTCGATTATCCTACTTTATCTAGATCTTATCTAGAAGAAGAAGTATAGCTTCGATGCAAGCCCTTTGCAATCCAGTTAATCCAAGAGCTCCCAGATCTCAATACGGTAAGAACAATCGTATCTCCACGGTATCCACACTAACACTCAGCAGTTTTGGAGTCACGTTGTGCTAGCAACCCTAGCAAACCACCAAGAACACTTGGAAGAAAAGAAGGAGAAGAAGGAGAGGAGCTCTTGGCTTACCCGCCCAAAACCAAAAGTCACACTAGCTTTCACGTTGAAAGCCTTTTTAGCCACAAACCCATCAACTCCCTATCTCCTAATGAATACCATGACCCTTGGTATTCTCTTTCATCAATGCATGAAAACCTCTCATCTCCTCATCATGAATACCAAGACCCTTGGTATTCTAGCTTGAGTCTAACTCAAGTTTAATCAGCTTGAGTCTAACTCAAGTTTTGGCCATTTGCTCAATTATTCTTTTAGTCAACTAAAAGAAATCATCTCCAAAATAGAATGCCATTTGTGTGTGATCCAATAGGCTCTTGTAACGTTGGCAATGTGTCTAAAACCCCCTTTTTGATGCATAAGCAATGAGCGACATCTAGTAATACATCATTGCTACCCAAGTTACAAGAAAGTCGAGATCTGACAACCTTTCCATGACTATTATCATGTATGATGGTGTTCTTCTATCCTTGATATCTTAGATCGATCAATGAGACATAGACCATGTCATCCCCTTATCGATCTTTGTGTTTCTTGATCCCCAAGTAGACTCACTCAAACAAATGAGCTCAATATCTCATATTGACTCATTTGAGCATGACCATGCATTTCGTGGTCATACTTTATCAAGAGGCCAAAGATATTACTCTCGTCATATGAGAGGGATAGATCCCATCTACATCACTCACATCCCTTCGCATAATTTGTTACATACCCAGTAATCGTCGTTATAGTGCACCCTATTACGGGTGACGTTAGACGATACCAAAGTACATAACTCCTTATTTAGGGAACCATAGTGACTTCAAGTCTAAGAACTATTCATACCGATAGTCACATGAGAAAGTATATGACACTCATATAACGATCCATGACACTTTCTCATGGCGGGTCAATTCAGTACATATATTCTCCAATATATGTACTCATGTGTCAATGTGATATCACATATCTATGACTTGTGAGATCAAGTCATCCATTGACCTACATGTTAGTCTCAATGTATCAATATATCCTTTGTCTATTAATACAATACTTGACTAGGAATGTTTAAGTATAGTGTTCTCTACAGTTTCTCATAATCAATTCTACCAATTGATATACTATAGATTAGAACCTACTATTAAAGGACATTATTATATTTATTTGGCTGGCACATGCATAAAGTAAATATAATAATCAATATTTGTTTGTTATTAATGAAATATGATACATATGATCCCTAATCAATCATCTCATCATTGACACTAAGGGCTGACACTAACAACCCAAGCATTTGGACCAGAAGCATCATTTAAATATTTCTTTGGGACCCATTCTTTCTTTACTCTACCTTTAATGGTTGTTTTTCTATTAATTAAAGAGATATAGGTAACTTCTTTATCCTTATGTTTGTAACCTATATCGACCTTATTGTATACGACTCTTTGGTTCCTAAGGATTATGTCAAGGTATTTTGAGCCATTTGTGAACTTTTCTAAGCATCTTTTCAATTCATCTACTTGACTTCTTAAGTGTTCATTCTCCTCCTTAAGCATGCATGAATTGTAAGATATTTGAGGCCGCTAGAGGGGGGTGAATAGCGTCGTGTTCGTACGATGATAGAATTCGTTGTGTTTGTCTCTACAATTTCGTTAGCGCAGCGGAAATAGAAAAATAATAATGATAATGAAATATACAACACGTAAACATAAATATTTAACGTGGTTCGGAACCGAACGGTTCCTACTCCATGGATTGGGTTTGTACGAACCCTAGCGATGCCAATCACACACCACTATGATAAATACTCCTTCTCGACACAAGTCGGAGGCGAAGAAACCCCTTACAAGCGATCTTACAACAGTAAGAAAAAAAACAAGCAATTACAACAATTAATGTGAAAGACAAGTAAAGAAAAACTTTACAACACTTGCTTTTGATTGCTTGAATGCTTGGTTGTTTGATTAGCACTTGGAGACCTGATTTGCAGCAACAAATCACCCATAAAGTTCTCAAAAACTAGATCCATTTTTCTCCATCACGAGCTCCTTTTATAGATTCAACCTGTGCTGGAAAATATCGATCAGTCGACTGATCACACTGTTGCTGTGAGACAACGGTGTAACCCACGCTGGAAAAATCCAATGGCTAGGACATCAGTCAACTGATCAAGCATCACTCGACTGCTCGTCCCAGCGGTCGAGTGAGACTCCATTCTGTGCCCTAAAATCCGAGCATCAGTCGATTGATCACAAGATCGACATTGCTCGTCAAATCAATCGATCATTGCTGTCATGATAGTCATCGCTAGGGCAATTCATGATCAAACTTTAGTTGATTCACGCCCGAGCCACATGACACCAGTCGACTGACACACCTCAAGCATGAGGTTTTAGCCCAAGTATGGTGCCCCCATACTTGCTAGACCACCCTTAGCCTAGACCTAAGCCTTCTAGCCACCTCCATCAGCCTTACGCCTCTCGGATCCATCCAAGCCATCCATGACTTTTTCATCCATCGCGCTAGCCTTCAGGTGCTTCCATCGGCTATGTCATACTAACGGTATCTACACCGCCAAGGCACATTGGACTTACGCTGCCAAGACTCCGCTTGGACTTTACGCAGCCAACCATTGGACTTATGCTGCTAAGACTCCCGCTTGGACTTTACGCCGCAAATATCAAACCCCTTGGACTTCTCAAATGCCAAGACTCAAGCTTGGACTTTCCCTTGCCAACCCATGTTGGACTTTCCATGCCAAGACCCATGCTTGGACTTTCCCAAATGCCAAGTGTCCCACTTGGACTTTTCATGCCAAGTACCCATGACTTGGACTTTCCATAACCACATGGTCAACCCTAGTCAACCATCAAAGTCTCCCTCGAGTCAAACTCGAGTCCAGTTAAACATAACCCGGGTTGATTGTATAAACAATCTCCCCAAAACATCAACAGACTTTAATGTCAAACATCAATGTCAACTTACTTTGTCAAACATCAAAATATCTCTTGAGTCAAACTCGATTCTGGTCAATCGTGACCTGGGCCGATTGCACCAACAATCTCCCCCTTTTTGATGTTTGACAAAACAAACCTTGAGTTAGGCCCCTAACTCAAATTCCCTTACCAATTTTTCAAATTGGTAATTTAATGTTCTCCCCCTTTTTGACATACATCAAAAAGGTTATCTTTCCAAGGAGGTCAATGTCTCATGTCCCAATGAGATCTTACAATCTCCCCCTTGGTCCAAAAATACCTAGGATGACTACCATCTTCCTAGTGATAAGTCCCATATCACTCAAGAGAGGCAATCCTTTATGCTCTCCCAATTTCCAAATTGGGTCTCTCAAAATCTCATTTTCCTCCTCATGAGAAAAAATACCATTCATCATCCCATGATGAATTCCTCCCCCTAAAGGCTTGCTCCCCCTAGAGCATTGCACCAACAATGTCTTTGGGAAGTCCCTAAGCCAATAGGAACTCTAAACCATCAAAGATAAGGTTAGAAATTCAACATTGAACTTTCCAACACCTTAAATTTGATACAAACCCTAAACACCTCTCCAAATCCATATCCAATGGATTTTCACCCTTTATAATGCTTCCCAAAGCATATCCTAGGGTTAGGAGTGATTAGGGCTAAACAAACCTAGTTTTCTAAATCGCATTCGATCATTGTTGTACCCATCACCGATCGACACGAGCAGCAGCTGAGTGATATTGCACCGCCAATCGAATCTAGGCATCGCCATCAAGATCGATCAGAGGTAGCTGATCGATAACTGAAAACCTGATTTTCAGTTATCAGACTCGACTTTTGGAAATTTATAAGTAATTCTACGTATATCGAAAAATCACGAAATTTGATACGTATATTACTTATCACACATACAATCGGTGAAAAATCTTGGAAAAATATTTTAAGCATTAGAATAGAGGATTGGTACAAAGTTCAAAAACTATTAAAACTTTAAAGTTTTTGATCTACTTTGTATCAACTTCTACAATGATGATGGCTATCAAAAGATAGACTTCACCAAGGTTTTTTAAAGTGGTTTTAAAACGTTTTTGAAAACCTATTTTGAACCGTGATTTATTGGATAAATATACATAACTTGTATATTAGCTTTCCTCATAATTCTTAGTGATGATTAAAATAAGTTAAGTTCATCTAGATGCACTATCTATGCACCTTGAACCTAACTTATTATCCTAACATCTCACATGTTATCTAAGATGTAAACACATACATACATGTCAATTTAGATGTGAGATGTGGAGTTAGGATTATTATGGCCTCATGCATTTTCTAGGCAACCCTACTTGATTCCCTTATAAGTGGGACTCTAAGTCATGCCATTTTTCCTTAAATCAATTTTAATCAAAATACAATGCATGAATGATCATGGCATAAATGATATCAATAATAACGCATGACCAATGATCATGATGTCATGACATGTGATATAATCTAAAAACAAACATGACATCTAAAATAATCCTAAATAATGGCATGACATGTTATATGATAAGATGAAATTTCATGTCATGATATGACAATTTTCCATAAACCAATACATTAATACAAGCACATAATCAGAAACAAATGATTTTCATAAATAGAAATTTCATTCAATTTAAGAAAGCTTCAGTTTTTACATCCAAAATAGAGATTTGAGACGCTCAATCTCACTACAAAAACTAAAAACAAAAATCCTAACATCCTCTAGCTCTAATCATCTGCAGAAGGTGGAGGTGGAGGAGGCTGCTGGCTCAAGGTCCAGGCTCGCATCATCTCGTACATATCGAGCTGACGCTGCTCGATGCGGCTCTGGGACTCCTGAATCTGAATATAGCGTTCCTCCATCCGACTGAGATGCTCGCCCATGGAGGATTGCCCCACTATAAGCTCGGCCGAGTCGAGTCGCCGGTAGTCCTGGAATCTGGCCTCTAACTGTCCGAACCGATCTGATGGACCTACTGTTGATGCATCTGCTAGCATCTGGTCCTCCTCATCAGCAGCATTTGGATCCTCATAATCCTCTGCAGCCTCTCTAGGCACTAGAGGCGGCTCCCCACGTGCCCTGGGTGGAGGTCGAGGTGCCAGCTCCATCTGCCCATGTCCCATACGCAGCTTCGCCAATGAGAAGTTACGAACTGATATACATTCGTAAACTTCAGATAGCGCCCTCAGCAATCCCTTGTTAATGTTTATGCCTAAAGACTCTAACCATGCAGTGATGATGTGGCCAAAAGACATATGCACTTTCCCATGCACAGGGGATATGAAATGTACAATGCAATGAAACATGTTTAATGCAATATTTATGTCTAGTCTATGACGCATGGCGTACAGGAGAAAGAGATGGGGAGGCCGAATCTTGGCCAAACCCCGAGTCACAATCGGAAGAGGGCACCCAACAATGACTTTGTAAAGTACATTGTCGGGAGCAGATAGCTCATTGATGGGAAATAAGTTCTTAGCTGGTGGGCGAGGATGGCGAAAGACATGCTCATGCATGGAATCCAAAGAGATGTGATCAAAGGGCTCAGGTAAAGGGGCATCGAAGGTAGGGTAGAAAATGAAAGTATCAGCCGATGGCTTACACTCAAGAAACTCCTGCAATATCGCAGGAATGAACTCTAGGTCACGTTTTGCGACCCGAGTGGTGTATGTCGGACCATCGTCAACTTTCTTCAAATTTTGATAGAACTCCTTAAGGAGATCATCATTTATGGCATGAGTGCATAATACTATCTTCATGAGATGATAATATGATAAAACTTTCATGACATCACCGTAGTAACGATTAAAGAAATCCCTATCAATGTACCTAAGCAACATGGTTTGGTACAACCGTTATTCAACCTCAATCGGGTCATTTCTACGGGATCTCCTATATGAATGCAATGCAATGACATGAAATGCAAAGACACAAATGCACGATTAGATCATAATGAGTTATAATGAAAAAAATAGGGTTTTGGAGGAGTAAGAAGGTTATACTTTGGCGCCATTTAGGATGATGAGGAGAGGGTACTCATACACCGCTGAAAAGATCGCCGGAGAGTTCGCCGAAGCAGTGAATCACTGGAACCCTAATCGAAGAAGAAAAATCGCCAGAGAAGAGTAGATTAGGGCTATGAGATGCTAAAAATGTGAGTAGAGGAGTTTGGCTATCAAACCTAGGGCTTAGGTGGTCGGTGCGGTCGGAAAAGCTGGTCGGAGAAGGAAGCGGCGACCAGAGAGGAGGAAGAAGCGAGAGATCGACGCGTGAAGACGCCGAACCCTAGCGGTTCGGCGTTATAAAATTACACCTCCAGTCGACTCATGTGCAACATCAGTCGACTGATTGCGGCTTATGAGCGGTTTTACAACCGGTCAATGATCCGGCCAATCGATCGCTGATCATTACGTATCGCTACGATAACATCGATCGATGTTGCTTATCGATCCGATCGATGCGATCACCACTCAACCGCTCGGTGAGCACTCGATGATCCTCGCCTTGATGAATAGTACCATCGATCGATCGATGTAACCTAGTGATCGTGATGTACAAACAATCGAGTCTCGAAATAGCACTCGCTGACGATCGTATCATGTTACGAGTAATAATGATCGATATCTGATTTCCAGATCTGAGTTTCAGAAAATCTCGATTTCTTTATCCAACTTGTTTCATTTTCTCATGTTTAATCTTGTATATTGAATATATTAATGTCATACTTATATTCATGTATTCGTTAATGTATTTTGATATTTTATTTCATTTTAGCAAACATTAACATCCAATGGTTTCAAAATCCTAACATCTCACCCTTTCTAAGTGTTGAAATACACAATCAAGGTAAAATATTTGTTTTGTGAGATGCAATCCACCCTAGACATTCCTTCCAAGCAAACACATGGTGAAACACATGTAGCATGGTAAGTGCAAGACATCAAGGTGTGTGGCACTTGAGTATCACTCTTGATGTAACTTCTACACCTTAAAAACACTTCTCTTGATACATTAATTCTTAAAATGTGCCAAAGATCAAAATGACACACTATGACCTCTAAATCTAGATTGTGCCAATTTTATTGATTTTTCATGATTTCAAAAATATATTGGCACATCCTAAAAACTTTTAGGATAGAATATCAAACCTATTTCCAAGGTATCCATAACCTTGAAAATAACCTAAAAATGTCAACTTTGCTATGGTTGAGTTAACTACCCATCCAATCAAAATTGACACATTCTAACTCATTTAACGTGAATCAATCACGCTCTTTGGAACCCAAAATCTATTTGAGCTCATTGAATTAATTAGGTATTCCTTAGGGATAACCTCCCTAGATACCTTCCTAATGACCCTTCTAGGCTTATTAGCCTTGGTCATTATGGTCTTGCCATGGTTAGTCTTAGGGATTGCCTCCCTAATAACCTTCTTAATGGCTTCCTTAGGTATCTTAGAAACCCTAGCCACTAAGCACACACTATGGTTGGCCTTAGGAATAATTTCCCTAGAGACCTTGGTTTTCTTAGATCTAGGTTTAGTTCCATAATCAAATGGAACATTGTGATAAGTAGGCATTACTTTCTTAGACATAGGTTTGTGACCCAAACCTTGTCTCCTAGATGATTCTTGCCTCTTACACCCTTTTTGTTGACTTCTAGATCCTAGAGTTTGACACTTTGACCCTTTAAATTGATTTTGCATATTTGCAAGGGTCTTTTCCAATTTCTCAAGCCTTGACCTCAAGGCTTGATTTTCTAACTCTAATTGCCCAAAGGATTTTTGTTTAGGTTTTTGGGCATTACCATTCACTTTAGGCATATGTCTACCCTTATTAGGATTGATGCCTAAATGGTTTCGATTTTCTTAATTGTTTTCTTAGGAAGGATATTTCTAGGGACATTAGTCCCAAATTTCTCCTTCTTTGAAATAGACCTAGAGTTATTTGAATTAATTCTAGCATGCTTTTGCTTAGAATTTAAAGAATGAGCATTATGAAAATATACCTTAGGGTTAGTCTTAGAGACTCCCCCAACTTGTGAAGCTCCCTCCTTTCTTCTAGGACATTGGCTCCTATAGTGTCCCGGTTGTCGACATTTGAAGTACACCACGTGCTCCTTGCTCTTCTTGGTGGGGACACCAGCATCCTTGACTTTTTCATTGACTTTTGGTGCCGAAGGAGACTTCTTAACTTTTTTCGGACACTTACTCTTGTAGTGTCTAGATTCCCTACACTCAAAGCATATTATATGATTTTTATTTACAATTGACATGCTTGAGTTACCTATGGTGGTGGTAGGTGTCGGAATTGGAGCTTCTTCATCTTAACTGGATGTCGAGGCTTTCTCTTGTTGCTCCGAAGTGGAAATTCTTCCCCCCCCCCCCCCTCAATCCTAGAGGTGGAGGTGTCTTTTACTTCTTCCACCTCCTCTTCCACCGATCCGGAAGTTGACTCCTCTTCAACTTTCGATTCCTCACTTGCTCGTGAGGATGATGAACTCTCTTCATCCTCTTCCTTATCTTCTTCTACTTGTGCCAAGTGGGGCTTCTCATTGAACTTGGCTAATTTGTCCCATAGCTCCTTGGCATCAAGATATTCACCTAGCCTAGACAAAACATCATTAGGTATCAACTCTTCTAAAAGTTTTGTTACCTTGGCTTCGGTTTTGAATTTTTACCGTTGCTCTTGGGTCCATTCCTTCAACTTGAGGACTTGTCCCTTCCTATCCCGAGGGTAGTCGACTGCTAGGGCAATTCCCGCAGTCAAACCCTAGTTGACTATGCCAGTCGACTGCCACATGGCACCAGTCGACTGACACACCTCAAGCATGAGGTTTTAGCCCAAGTATGGTGCCCCCATACTTGCTAGACCACCCTTAGCCTAGACCTAAGCCTTCTAGCCACCTCCATCAGCCTCACGCCTCTCGGATCCCTCCAAGTCATCCATGACTTGTTCATCTATCGCGCTAGCCTTCAGGTGCTTCCATTGGCTATGTCATGCTAACGGTGTCTACACCACCAAGGCACATTGGACTTATGCTGCCAAGACTCCACTTGGACTTTATGCTGCCAACCATTGGACTTATGCTGCTAAGACTCCCGCTTGGACTTTACGCCACCAATATCAAACCCCTTGGACTTCTCAAATGCCAAGACTCAAGCTTGGACTTTCCATGCCAAGTACCCATGACTTGGACTTTCCATAACCACATGGTCAACCCTAGTCAACCATCAAAGTCTCCCTCGAGTCAAACTCGAGTCCAGTTAAACATAACCCAGGTTGATTGTATAAACAATCTCCCCAAAACATCAACAGACATTAATGTCAAATATCAATGTCAACTTACTTTGTTAAACATCAAAATATCTCTCGAGTCAAACTCGAGTCTGGTCAATCGTGACCTGGGCCGATTGCACCAACATGAATCACTAGATAGAGATGGGTTATTTCTAATTGCATTTAGTTCTACCTTCAAATCCTTAACCTTATATTTTGATTTATCTAGTGCATTCTTAAGATAAGCAATAGTCTTATACAATAATTCTACTTGGGGAGAATCCCTTACCTCATCGTCACTAGATGACGATTCATCGCTAGAGGAGGCTTCATCTTTGCTTGATTCTTCGGAGTCATTCCCCAATGCTATGAGTACCACATGACATGTGATGTGGAAAAGCTCATCATCATCGGATGAGTCCTCCATGCTTTGAGTGTCCCAAATTGTTTGAGCTACCATAGCCTCCTCCTTCTTCTTCTCCTTCTTGTCCTTTTTCTTCTTTTCTTTTTCTTCCTTCTTCTTCAACTCCAGGCAATTTGGTTTGATGTTCCACTTCTTGTTGCATCCATGACAAGTAATATTAGGATTAAAATTTAAATTATAGATTAATTTATCTTTTGAAGATTTAAACATCTTCTTAACATCCTTCTTCGTGAGTCTTCTTGATTTTGCTGCCCACTTTTTGACATAGTGAGCTATCTTGTTTGTCGACATTTCTTCATCACTACTTGATAGTTCATCCTCTGATTCGGATGAAGATAAATCTTCTTTCTCCTTCTTTCCTTCAAGAAGAGCTAGACCTTTCTCCTTTTATGACATGTTAGCTTGCTCATGCAACTCAAATTCACAAAATAATTCATCAAATTTTACTAAAGAGAGATCTCTAGAGACCTTATAAGCATCAACCATTGATGCCCATAAGGTAGTTCTAGGAAAAACTTGAAGAATGTATCTTACCAAATCTTGGTTGTCTACCTTCTCATCAATGACGTGAAGTCCTCTTAGTTCTTCTTGTCTCCTTAGACCCTTCATTGAGCTCAATGAGCTTCTCCGAAAGTGTTTTGGTGGAGTTGAATGGTCTGACTTTGCTCAATTGTTCTTTTGAAAGCCCGCATTGAAGTGTTGTTGTTGCTTTGGTGTTTGCTTGAGCTTTCCTCGCCATTTCTCTCGTCCAATCTTTTGTTGGTAGTGGCGCTCCAAATTCATCCAATGGCTTCTCGAATCCATCTACAACACTAAACCAATTATCAATGTTATTAATGAGGTAGTATTCCATCCTACCTTTCTAATAGGCAAAATCATTGTCGTCGAAGAATGGTGGTCGTGTCATGCTATAACCCTCTTAAAAGGCCATCTTGCTTCGATGGATGGTTAGATCTTCCGATGTGATCCGGGCTCTGATATCACTTGTAGGATCCTTTGGAATGGCTAGAGGGGGTGAATAGCACTTCTTTGATTTCTACAAGTTTGTTAGCAGAAGCAATACAAGCAAAACAATAATTAAAATGAAAATCAAAGAAAATAATGCTAACAAAGTTGATGTAATGTGGTTCGGAGATGAGTCTCCTACTTCATGGCAATCCGTAAGGTGGATCACTCCTAGTAAGCTTTCACTAGAACCTCCTTTTGATGAAAATACCAAGATGGAGAAGCCTTTTTTACAATCACACTCTTCTTCTTACAAGATGATAGAGTTAAGTTTGAGAAGAAGAGGTTAAGAACACTTGAAAGCTTAGAGGAGGACTTGGTGAGCTTGAGAGTAAAGATTTGAATAAGAGCACTAGCCCTCTCAAGCTTCCCAAGGCCTCTCTTTATAGAACAAGGTTGTTTTTACTCGTTGAGCCCGACATCAGTCGACTGCTACATACTAGTAGTCGACTATTGCTACTGTTGACCGAATCCAACGGCTTCTGATGAAGCCTAATTTGCGGTCGTCATAGCTCAACATTCACTTGATTAGTTGACTACTCATATCATCAGTCAACTGATCAAGTAACAGTCGATTGCTCCAAGCAATCAGTCGACTAAAAATACTTCTGTGCTCTTGTCCACTTAAATCAGTCGACTGCCAATCCATGGCAATTGACTGCTATAGATCAGTCGACTGATAAAGCCACAGATGGTAGTCGACTTCAGTTGACTTCTTGACCAGTCAATTGAGTCATAACCCCAGTTGACTGTTCAAGCCTTCTAGACCCTCGAGTGTTGAACACTCGAGATCAGTCGAATGGTCTAAGACACTAGTCGACTAGTACTTCAAGTATGATTAATTCATACTTGAACACATACCCTAAGCCTAGACTTAACCTTCTAGCTCTCCATCAGCCTTGCGCTTCCAGGATCCCTCCGAGTCCATAATTCCTTCATCCTTGCACTTGCCTTCAAAAGCTTACCTCGGTTGTGTCATGCTTTGGGTTTCTCCTTTGCAAAAGTTCGCTTGACCTTTACGCCGCCAAGACTACATGCTTGGACTTATGCTACTAAGACCTTACCTTTTGAATTCCTTTGCCAAGGCCCGCTTGGACTTTAAGCTGCCAAGACTACATGCTTGGACTTATCCTGCCAAGACCTTACCTTGGACTTCCCATGCCAAGATTCACACTTGAACTTTCTCTTTACCAAGTCTTCACACTTGGATTTTCCTATCACTTAAACATTCATGGTTAGATCACAATTATTGTCTAACTTTAAATGATTATCCAAACATCAAAATACATTAATGATTGGGGCATTCATGCACCAACAGTTTATTGCCATGCTTATCCTTTTATCGTCTTGTGTGTGATAGCACTTGTGATACTTGACACTCTAGAACTTGCTTTGATTCTTTTTGAAATTACAATAATATAAGCTTGCATAAATATGATGGAGGCAATTTCTCTTGTTATTTTTTTTAATTTCTCCCCTTTCTTTTGTCATTGTTGCTAGTTATACACTCCACCTAAAACTTTCATGGCATTGTAGTTTTCTTGATATATTTTCTCATTGTCATTATATTGTCACTATCACATCTTTATTGGTTTTCCTATCTTTATCATATAATGAGAGTTTTGGGGGATTACATGATGAGTACATTGTCCGAGATGGACAAGTTTAAGTGTGGGGGAGAGTGTTAATTGTGAAAGAAGTGATGAAATATGTGTTACATTCTATTTATTTTATGTTGAGAGGAGATTTCCACATGTTGAAACATGGGAAGCCAAGTTTAGCATCATCATAGTCATGTATTTTCTGATTGCTCCATTAAAAAAAACATGTATCTTTGCATGTTGAAAAAGAAAAGAAAAAAAAAGAAGAGAATTTTTTTTTGAAAATTTTAAATGTTGTTTCTTTGCATGATATGTGATTGATGAATAAAAACAAACATTGCCATGATTTCTAAATTGTCTCGCATTAGTGGTATAAAGTTTTTGAAGATGTTATTTCTACTCATTTGGCTTTGTCACATGGAAGTACTCTTGGGTTGAGAGCTTATTGAGGATATGCATTTTTGGAGATGTATGAATGCTTAATTTGTGTATTACATTGAAAAGGTACAAGGAAGTTGAGTGTTGGATGTTTTGAGTGATTTCATGCTTATTATTTTGTTGTAGTCATCATGTGATTACTCCAATGCTCTCATATTCTTTTGGTCTTCTTTGATGCCTATTTTTCTTCTTCTTTTGAATTCATATTGGCTTCATCACTACTTGTGATAGGTCCTCTTGATTTATATGTGCTTATGTTCATAAGTAGTGGAGATGTAGAAAATAATAAAGTATATGGTAGTGCAATATCATAAGTTGTTTTGAGTTAGCTCCATTTCCATATTTGTTGTGTGTATCAGTGCATATATCCACCTTGTGAGGTTATATCATGCTTAATCTATTCAAGTTTATTGAAATTACTTTGCTTATTGACTTGTGTGGGAAGTGAGAATATGAACGCCTAGATTCTCAAAACTTGATTATCCTAAGTAATTATGCTTTACTATTTTCAAAGTATTGCTAGGGGATGATAGGGATATGCTTTGGTTATCTTTTAGTTTTCTTTACCATTTTATCATATTATTTTGGCCCTTAATCATAATGTTTTTAATCCTCTCGAGTGATTAATTGCGATTATCATCATGTTTTATGAGTTTGGATTCATTTTGTACCTTATTATAATTTCTCCTAAAATTGTGGACTTATATGCAAATTTTACACCTTATTTGTAGTAGATCGAGATGAGCCAATGGACTAGACTTGAGTTAGATCAAATGTGGCCTAATCCAAGCTTATAAGGGGCATTTCAAGCTGGACTAATTTTGACCCTTCATCAAGATTTGAGGCAATGTGATCAAAGTTTCAAATCTGATCAATCTGAACCATCCGATGAGATTAATTAATTCTGAGTCATCCATCTAGATCTGGAGAGATCCAGTCCATACATTTAGATCTATACATCTCAAACTTTCATCCAGATCAAGCTAATCGTGATCATCCATTCAGATCTGAACAGATCCCTTCATTAGAAATAGGAGCAATCTCGGGCGTTGGATGAGATTTGGGATTTGATTATAAATGGGCACAACTTCTTCACTCATGGGATCTCATCTTCTTCCGCTCAGAGCTCCACCATTTCTTCCAACCAAGCACCGCCGACCACTGTTAGTATTAGCCCTTAGTGTCAATCAATTATGAGATGATTGGTAAGAGAAACTCATGTTTCATAATAAAGGCAAATTTGATGGTTGTTGTATTTACTTCATTGATGTGCCATTTGAATAAATATAATAATATCCTAGGGTAGTTGGTTCTAGTCTATTGAATATTAAGTTGGTCAATATATATAAATATACTAGGATAATATTAATACGTTGAGACTAGCATGTAGGTCAACTGATGACTTAATCTCACAAGTCATTGATATAGGATATCAAGTTGCATATGGGTATGTATTAGATAATACGTATCGAACTGACCCATCATGAGAATGTTTCATGGATCATTATATGAGTGTCATAAACATTCTCATAGTAACTATTGGTATGAATAATCCTTAGATTTGAAACCACTATGGTTCCCTACATAAAGAGTTGTATACTTTGGCATCGACAAACGTCACCTGTAACAAGGTCGACTATAAAGTCGATCATTGGGTATGCAATAAATTATGTGAAGGGATGTGAGTGATGGAGATAGGATCTATCCCTTCCATATGACGGAAGTGATATATATGGGCCCCTAGATAGTATGATAGTATTAGCCCTTAGTGTCAATCAATTAGGAGATGATTGATAAGGGAAACTCATATTTCATGATAAAGGCAAAGTTTATGGTTCTTATATTTACTTCATTGATGTGCTATTTGAATAAATATAATAATAGAACACTACTCGTAATTATTTCTAGTTAAGTATTAATATACCAGGATAATATTAATACGTTGAGACTAGCATATAGGTTAACTGATGACTTAATCTCACAAGTCATGGATATAGGATATTAAGTTGACACATGAGTATGTATTAGAGAATATGTACCGAACTGACCCGCCATGAGAATGTTTCATGGATCGCCATATGAGTGTCATAAATATTCTCATAGTGACTATTGGTATGAATAGTCCTTATACTTGAAATCACTATGGTTCCCTACATAAGGAGTTGTATACTTTGGTATCGAAAAATATCACCTGTAACAAGGTGGACTATAAAGTCGATCACTGGGTATACAATGAATTATGTGGAGGGATGTGAGTGATAGAGATGAGATTTATCCCTTCCATATGACAAAAGTAATATCTATGGGCCCCTTGATAAAGTAGAACTACAAAAATGCATGGTCATGTTCAAATAAGTCAATATGAGATATTGAGTTCATTTGATTAAGGTAGTCTACTTGGAGATCAAGAAAGACAAAGATTGATAAGAGGATGACATAGTTTATGATGTGAACCCAATGAGAAGAAGTCTCAATAACCCACAACAAATTGAAGAAGAAACAAGGAAAGTCTAAATCGATAAGATGGATGGAAAGAACCTCGACCCAATGCTTAGGAAAGCATGAACCTTAGTATAGAAGATGGAAGACCGCACAACCTTGGGATTGAGGTTGATAAGTCTTTGAATGCCACAAGGGAATACCTTGGTAAGTTCTTGTTCAATGAAGAACCAACAAGTGAGGCCTCACCATGCTATAGATTGAAAAAAAAAAAAAAATCAAAGATCACATGTGTGGTTGCCACCCCCTTTATTTATAGCTTTAGGGTGACCTAAAAACCCTAAAATGCCAAAAGGAAGCCTATTTAGAAAAGGCCTAAGTAGACTACATAGCTATATTGGCCTTAAGTCACCATTACAACCCAAATAAGGATAACAATTGAGCTTAAAAATTAGAATTATATCAAAATATGACTTAAAGTCTAATTAAACTCATTTATGGCTTGAATTAGGTTGACAAAGTCACATGATTCGCTCTTGGTCAAATCCGCTTCAATTGGCCCGAATCATGGCAATCTCCATCTCTTTGTGATATTTCTTCACACTTTTAGATCTTTGAGTTAAACTCTGCAGACGTTGGTACAAATCTTGATAGTAATGTGATGGAATGAACTGCTTCCGCATAATAGATTTCATTTCATTCCATGTGTCAACTGGTCTCTCTCGGTTTCTTCTCCTGGTTAGAACAATTTGATCCCACCAAATAATAGCATAATCAATAAACTCAACTGCAACAAGTTTTACCTTCTTCTCTTTAGAGTAATTGTGGCAATCAAATACTAGTTCCACTTTCTTTTCCCATTCTAAATATACATCCGCATCATTTTTTCTAGAAAATGATGGAATCTTCATCTTGATGTTTCCTAAGTTTCTATCAATATTCTCATCGAAGCTTCTTCTTCAGCTAACAATTCTTCCATGACCAGATCTAGTACTTGAAGGTCTATCATCAATATCCTTAGAAACACCATCTTTATCTTCATTTGTGACACGATTTTGATGCCTATCCCTTTGTGTAGGAACTCTGCCAACTTGATTCCTTTGTAATATAGTAATTGCATCATCTTGTTGTTCCATTTTGTCTAAGATCCGACTAATCTAATTTCCATATGCTCCAAGTGTTGTCTCAAGGCACGTTGCTTAAATGATTCACCTAGTCTAGTTTTGTTGACCCTAGTCGCCATTAAAGAAATATATTGTCACTCAATCACTCAACTCACTAAGATTAGCTCTTTAAAGAACTTAGAATGGAGGCAAATCCTTGTAAGCGTTCGTTGGCTAATAGAAATTTTTGAAGGGCATGGAATAAGGATTAGGAGATAGGAATTGAAAGAAAAAAAAATGCACTTAGTAGAATGATAAACTTGAATTAAGTGAAGAAAAGAATTTAATAGAATGGAATATGAGCAGATGCCGGAATTGAATCTTGGAAGAACATAAAGAAATGCAAAATTGAAAGATAAAGATAATTCAAATAAGTACTGAAATGACTTTGCTAGAATTTAATCTAGGCAAGTGGTGCCAGAATTTAATCTTGGCAAAACTTAAAGGAAATGCAAAATTGAAAGGTAAGGATAAAATAAGTGCTAAAAGGAAATTTTCCATAATTTAATCTAGGCAAGTGGTGCAAGAATTTAATCTTGGTAAAGCTTAAAGGAAATATTGAATTGAAATGTAAGTATAAAATAAGTTCTAAAAGAAATTTACCAGAATTGAATCTTGGCAGTTGCCATAATAGAATCTAGGCAGAACTTAAAAAAATATGCAGAATGGAAAGATTAAAGTTAGTAGGAGAAGTATTTCTAACTTTTTTTCTTTCTTTTCTTTTGTTTCTTTTGATGTTTTCCAAATTTGTTTTTTAAAATTTTGGCTTTCCCTTGTTTTTTTTCTTATTCTTGCCCTTTTTTTATTTTTGCCAAAAATTGCAAATTTTTTCTTCTTTTTTTTTATTACAAAAAATGCAAATAAAACTTGCAAAGTTTCGAATAATAAGAAAAAATATCAAAAGATTAGCAAAATAGATGAAACGTATTGCAAAGATTTGAGCACAAGAGAAAAGATAACCAAATCGATTTAGAAAAAACCTAGGCTCTGATACCAACTAATGTGAACCCAATGAGAAGAAGACTTAAGAACCCACAACAAATTGAAGAAGAAATAAGAAAAGTCTAAATTGATAAGATGGATGGAAAGAACCTTGACCCAATGCTTAGGAAAGCACAAACCTTGGTATAGAAGATGAAAGATGCCACAACCTTGGGATTGAGGTTGATAGTCTTTGAACGCCACAAGGGAATGCCTTGATAAGTTCTATTTCAAAGAAGAACCAACAAGTGAGAGCCTCACCATGCTATAGATTGGGAAAAAAAAAAAAAAATCAAAGATCACATGTGTGGCCTCTACACCCTTTATTTATAGCTTTAGGGTGACCTAAAAACCCTAAAAGGCCAAAAGGAAACCCATTTAGAAAAGGCCTAAGTAGACTACATAGCTATTTTGGCCTTAAGTCACCATTGCAACCCAAATAAGGATAGAAATTGAGCCTAAAAAAATTAGAATTATATCAAAATATGACTTAAAGGCCAATTAAGCTCGTTTATGGCTTGAATTAGGTTGACTAAGCCACATGATCCTCTCTTGGTCAAATCCACTTCAATTGTAGCTTGACCTTAGAATCTGTTGGTGCAATCGTCCCAAGTCACGATGGACCAAACTTAAATTTGACTCAAGCAGTATTTTGATATTCGACAAAATGTATGTCAATGCGATTGTCATGGAAAGTCCAAGTCTTGTTTACTTGGCAATGGTAAAGTCGAAGTCTTGAGTACTTGACATGGAAAGTCCAAGCATGGATCTTGGCAATGGTAAAGTCCAAGTCTTGAGTACTTGGCATGGAAAGTC
The DNA here is from genome assembly GCA_025175895.1 of Wurfbainia villosa. Lineage (NCBI taxonomy): Eukaryota > Viridiplantae > Streptophyta > Magnoliopsida > Zingiberales > Zingiberaceae > Wurfbainia > Wurfbainia villosa. The sequence continues at coordinate 9,523,892 of CM046005.1, forward strand.
GAAGCATGGGTCTTGGCAATGGTAAATTCCAAGTCATGGGTACTTGACATGGAAAGTCCAAGCATGGGTCTTGGCAATTGAAAAGTCCAAGCATGGGTCTTGGCATTTGGAAAGTCCAACATGGAGTTGGTAGGGGAAGTCCAAGGGTGTGATATTGGCAACGTAAAGTCCAAGCTATAGTCTTGGCAACATAAGTTCAATGTTTGGCGATGTAAAGTCCAAATGTGTGTCTTGGAAACGTAAGCCTAAATGTGCCTTGAAAATGTAGACCCGATTAGAATGACAATAGCCGATAGAAGCACCTAAAGTCTAATGTATGGATGAACAAGCCATGGATGACTTGGAGGGATCCGATAAGCGTGAGGTTGATGGAGGTGGCTAAAAGGCTTTGGTCCTAAGGGTCATCTATCAAGTATGAAGGGATCAAACTTGGGGTAAACCTCATGACTGAGGTTTATTAGTCTACTGGTCAAATGTTTTGACACTTGGCAGCCTAGTTGACTCTGAGCAGTCGACTGGGGTTATGACTAGTCGACTGGTCAATAGTCGACTGGAGCTCGACTGTAGTTGTGTGCCATAGGCAGTCGATTGCAAGATTTGGACAGTTGACTAGCCTTGATCAATCAACTTCCATAGAGGGCAGTCGGCTATTGTTTGCAACCATGAGCATAGAAAGTTTCGTAGTCGACTGTTAGGTTTTTGTAGTCGACTGCTATGTATCTGTTGGAGTTTTCCAACGTGGATATAGCCATTGTGATACAACGACATGAAGGCCAGTTGACTGTTCGGTAAGAGCAGTCGACTGGAAGGAAAAAATCAGCCCGAGTTGCAGCTTTATAAGGTGCATGAAGAGGAGGATTTTTGTCGGTGCAATCGACCTAGTCACGATTGACCAGACTTGAGTTTGACTCGAGCAATTTTTGATATTTGGCAAAACGTATGACAATGTGATTGTTAGGCATGGAAAGTACAAGTCTTGAGAGCTTGTCATGGATAGTTCAAACGTGGGTCTTAGCAATACTAAAGTCCAAGTCATGGGTACTTTACAATTGAAAAGTCCCACATGGAGTTGACAAGGGAAGTCCAAGAGTGTTATATTGGAAGTGTAAAGTCCAAGCATGGGCCTTGGCAGCATAAGTCCAATGTTTGGCGGCATAAAGTCCAAGCATAGAGTCTTGGTAGCATAAGTCCAAATGAATCTTGTCATTTGGGAAGTCCAAGAGTGTAATATTGGTGACGTAAAGTCTAAGATGTAGTCTTGGCGGCATAAGACCAATGTTTGGCGGCGTAAAGCTCAAGCGTGTGGCTTGGCAGTATAAGCCCAAATGTGCCATGGAAATGTAGACTCGATTAACATAACAAAAGACGATGGAAGCACTTGAAGGCTAACATATGGATGAATAAGTCATGGATGACTTGAAGGGATCCGATAGGCATGAGGCTAATGGAGGTGGCTAGAAGGCTTAGATCTAGGCTAAGAGTTGTCTAGCAACAATGAGGGGATAATACTTGGGTTAAACCTCATGTTTGAGGATTATCAGTCAACTGGCCAAGTGTTTGACATTTGACAGCCTAGTCAACTCTGAGCAGTCGACTGGGGTTATGACTAGTCGATTAGTCATTAGTCGACTGGAGCTCAACTGTGGCTACATGCCCCTGGTAGTCGACTGACGGCTTTGGGCAATCGACTAGACTTGAGCGATCGCGCCATGGAGAAGCGGCGATCATTAAAGTTTGTTAGTCGATTAGGCGTCGACTCATCGGGCATCAATCGACTGCTAGGGTTTTGCAATCGATTACTATGTATCCGTTGGAGTTTTTTCACCGTGGATATAGCCGTTGTGAGACAATGACATGAAGGCAAGTCTACTGCTGGGTAAGAGCACTCGATTGGAAGGCAAAAATCAGCTCGAGTTGCAGCTTTATAAGGAGCATGAAGAGGAGAATTTTAGCCATGGTTCTTGGGGAGATTTGAAGGGGAATAGTTGGTACTTTCCAGTCCTTCAAAGCTAATCCAAAGTAATCAACAAGCATGCAGTCAAAAGTTTCTTGTGTAATGTTTTCTTTACTTATATTTGTGTGTTGCTTAGTATACTTGTTGTATTTTCTTTATTACTATTGTAATAACTTGTACAGGTTTCTCCACCTCTGGTGTGTCACCGAGAAGGAGTTTATTAGAGGTGGGGTGCATTACTAGAGCTCACTTGAGCTTGACCCGTGGAGTAGAAATCCTAGGTTTCGAACCACGATATATCGCTGTGCAATTGTATTATGCTTTATTGTTGTTATCATTTGTATTCCACTGTGCTAATGATAATTGTAGACAAGCAACATGACCATACAATCACATTCCAAAAAAAAATCATAAAATTGCTATTCACCCTCCCCTAGCGAGTCATCAATGTTCCTACAATTTTGGCCATTGTTCTTGGGGAGATTTGAAGGGGAATAGTTAGTTATTTCCAGTTCTTCAAAGCCATTCCAAAGCAATCAACAAGCAAGCAATCAAAAGTTCCTTGTGTAAAGTTTTCTTTACTTGTATTTGTGTATTGCTTAGTATACTTGTTGTATTGTATTTATTACTATTGTAATCACTTGTATGAGGTTTCTTCACCACCGGTGTGTCACCAAGAAGGAGTTTATTAGTGGTGGTGTGCATCACTAGAGCTCACTTGAGCTCGACCTGTGGAGTAGGAACCATAGGTTCTGAACTACGTTATATGCTTGTGTTTCGATTGTGTTTGTGTTTGTATACTTGTATTCTATATTCTACTGCACTTACAAGTGTTTTAGATGAACATGAATGATCGAATCTATCAAATGAAGCAAAATCGCTATTCGCCCCCTCTAGTGCATCATCAACATTCCTATAATTGGTATCAGAGCGAGGATGCTCTTCAAGGCTTAACAACCAAGGGAGCATGCTAGATGGAAGAAGGAAGATGGAGTTACCAAATCTTGGACTAGGCCACAACATCAACACTCTATCGCACTATGGATTTTAAGGAATTGGGGATTTTGAAAAATGGAAAGAGAGTGTAGAAACCTTCCTCATGATGAACATCGAAGATTGGTTCATCTTGATAGAAGGATTTGAAGCCCCTATCGACAAGAAGGGAAAAGTTCTCAAAATCAAGAAATGAACCAAGGAGCAATGCCTAAAATTCAAGACCAAGTTTAAGGTAACGAAATTTTTGGAAAATTTGATACCTAATGTTATTTTGTGCAAACTAGGGGATTACTGTTGGACTATCCGAGCCGCAAGAACCACTTTTTGCGTTGTGGAAACCTCGGAAGTTGGACACGGATCCGTGCAAAGGTAAACAAAATACATGTACGTGTTTAAAAATCTTAGATCTACTTTAGATCTACATGTTAAGAGTTTTACCCTTGATACGACGCCCTTCGCTTATCCCGCTCATCCAAACGGCTTGCCGAAACTCGAGAGTGTCAAGTGTACACTCCTCTATCGGTATCCACACGAGCAATAGGTGGAGAAAAGCAACCTAGAGTGTGCTAGCACCCTTAGAAGCTCATGGCAAAGGAGAGGGGGAGAAAGCTTGAGAAGAGAGGAGGAAGAAGATGAAGTTACTCAACTTAACTTCACACTCACATAACCATTCAATAGTGACCGACCACTATAAGGGGGTTACATTAATGCATGTAATTCCAAGAGCCAATGACTCTTGGTCTCCCTCATGAGGTGGCACCCCATGATGTGTCCATGATGATGTGGAACATCATCATTGGCCGGCCCCATGCCAAGTCACCATGACATGGCATTTGGTCAAGTCAAACTTGACCTTTCATCTTCCCTCTCAAGTCAAGTCAAACTTAACCTCTTATCTCCCATGGTTGATCAAATCCAACCATTTGATTTAAGTAAATTTGATTTAATGAATCTCTATTCATTAGTTTAAATTGACTCAATGAATCAAATCTAAATTAGACTAATTCAACACTTGAATCAAATTGAGTCTAACTCAATTAGTCTAAATTGGATTACTCTTAATTCAATTTGGTTCATCACATGAACCTAATCCTCATGGTCCATCATATTAACCTAATCTCCATCTAATTTCCCTTTGTGTGTGACCCTATAGGTTCTTGTAATATTGGCAATGCTCTTAAACTGATTTAGGAACATAAGCAATGAGCGGTATCTAGCAACACATCATTGCTACCCAAGTTACAAGAATATTGAGATCCAACATCACCTTTGTGACTACTAATTGTGACTCTCACAATATGTGACAATGCCCCTCTATCCTTGACATATAGATTGACCAATTGAGGCATAGACCGTGTCATCCTCGGTACAATCTATATCTTGAACTCCAAGTAGACTCACTCTAATCAAATGAGCTCAATATCTCATGTTGATTCATTTGGGTATGGCCATGCACTTAGTGGTCTCACTCTATCAAGAATAACGATGTCACTCCCGTCATATAGGAGGGATAGATCCCATCTACATCACTCACATCCCTCCGAATAATTTGTTACATACCCAGTAATCGCCTTTATAGTCCACCCATTTACGGGTGATGTTTGACGAAGCCAAAGTATGCAACTCCTTATGTAGGGAACCATGGTGACTTCAGGTCCAAGGACTAATAGTCACATGAGAAAGTATATGACAATCATATAATGATCCATGATACTTTCTCATGGCGGGTCATTCAGTATACATTCTCCAATGCGTACCCATGTGTCAACTTTATATCTCATATCCATGACTTGTGAGATCAAGTCATCGAGTTGACCTACATGCTAGTCTCTTCGCACTAACATTGTCCCTGAATGTTAATACTTGACTAGGAATGATTAAGAGTAGTGTTCTCTATATCATCTCATTATCAATTCAACCAATCGATTTATATAGATAAGAACCTTCTACTCAAGGACGTTATTATACTTAGTTATTTAGCACCAATACAAGTAAGTATAATAACCATAAAGAAATGCCTTTATTAAATAGGAATATGATACAACAAGTCCATACAACAATCATCACATGATTGGTTCTAGGGCTTTCACTAACAATCTCCCACTAGCACTAGCGCCAATCACTGTAATATCTAATATCCAATGACCTAGTGTGACCATCATGTTTTTTCTGTGCCAAAGCCTTGGTCAAGGGATCCGCGACGTTAGCCTCTATGGGTACTCTACAAATTTTCACATCTCCTCTATCGATAATCTCTTGAATGAGATGAAAGCGTCATAGTATATGTTTGGTCTGCTGGTGTGAGCGAGGTTCTTTAGCCTGTACAATCGCTCCATTGTTGTCACAATAGAGCTCTATGGAATCTGCTATTCTAGGAACCACCCCAAGCTCAGTAATGAACTTGCGGATCCAAACTGCCTCCTTTGCTGCCTCTGATGAAGCAATATACTCGGCCTCTGTTGTAGAATTAACAACTGTGTCCTGCTTCGAACTCTTCCAGCTCACAACGCCACCATTCAAGCAAAACACCCTGACTACGATCTATAATCATCCTGGTCAGTTTGGAAGTTGACATCGCTGTAACCCTTTGTAGCTAGCTCCTCATCATATCTAAATATCAAGAAATATTTTTTAGTCCTTCTCAAGTACTTAAGAATATTCTTGACTGCTATCCAGTGACGCTCACGTGGATCTGACTGGTATCTACTCGTCATGCTCAAAGCATACGAGACATCAGGACGAGTACATAACATAGCGTACATGATAGATCGTATGACCGATACATAAGGGATCTTATCCATGCGATCTCTCTCCTCTCTAGAAGAGGGAATTTGAGTCTTCGAAAGACTCACACCATGTGACATCGGCAGAAGTCCCTTTATTGGAATTCTGCATGACAAACCGTAGTAATACCGTGTCAATATATGTACTCTGACTTAGGACAAACAATCTCTTAGATCTATCTCTATAGATCTTGATGCCTAGAATACAGGCTGCTTCACCTAAGCCCTTCATTGAGAAGCACGTCCCCAGCCAAGTCTTCACAGACTGTAGCGAAGGGATGCCATTCCCAATGAGTAGTATGTCATCCACATACAATACAAGGAAGATAAATGTGTTTCCATTAACCCTCTTATAGACACAGGGTTCATCTTCATTCTTGATGAAACCAAACTGTTTGATCGCATCATCGAATCGAAGATTCTAGCTCCGAGAAGCTTACTTTAGCCCATAAATGGACCTTTTGCAGCTTGCATACTTTCCTAGTATGTTGTGGATCTACAAAACCCTCAGGCTGTGTCATTTACACATCCTCGAGCAAGTTTCCATTTAGAAATATGGTTTTGACATCCACCTACCAGATTTCATAATCGTGGTATGCTGCAATAGCAAGCATGATTCGAATGGACTTAAACATCGCCACTGGAGAAAAGGTTTCATCATAGTCAATACCATGAATTTGCTTGAAACCTTTAGCCACCAATTGACCCTTATAGGTATGCGTAAGTCCATCCATGTCACTCTTTCTCATAAAGACCCACTTACACCCAATGGGTTTGACGCCTTCAGGTGGATCAACCAAAGTCAATACTTGGTTGGTGTACATGGATTCCATCTCGGATTTCATGGCCTTTAGCCATTTCTCAGAATTTGGGCTTATCACAGCTTCCTGATAGGAGGTAGGCTCATTCTCAATGAGCATAACGTCATCATGGTCAGACAAGAGAAATGAGTATCTCTTAGGCTAACGACGTACCTTATTAGACCTGGAAAGAGGTAGGTCTATCTGAATAGGTTGTTGTTCCACAACTCTTTGTACAACAATATCATCACCCACAACACTTTGTGGTTCTTATTCAACCTCCATCAAGGTCTCAGTGCTATGATCCTTATCTTGAATTTCTTCAAGATCGAACGTACTCCCAGTAGTTTTTCTAGAAACAAAGTCCCATTCTAGAAATACCCTAGTCTTTGCCACAAACACTTTGTGCTGACTGGGAATGTAGAAGTAATATCCCTTTATTTTCTTGGGATATCCAACAAAATAGCACTTATCAGATTTGGGTCCAAGTTTGTCTAAGACTTGACGTCAAACGTAAGCCTCACAACCCCAAATCCTCATGAAAGACATCTTGAGATTTTTCCCTATCCATATCGTATATGGTGTCTTTATCACAATCTTGGATGGTACACGGTTAAGTGTGAAAGCTGTTGTGTCTAGAGTATATCCCCAAAAGGTTATAGGAAGATCTGTGTGACTCATCATAAATCGTACCATATCTAATAGGGTACGATTCCTCCTTTCGAATACATCATTCCACTGTGGTGTTTCAGGAGGAGTGAGCTGGGATAGAATCCAACACTCAGCTAGATAGTCACGGAACTCATGGCTAAGGTATTCACCACCTCGATCAGATCGAAGTATCTTAATACTCTTGCCAAGATGGTTTTGTACTTCATTCTTGAATTCTTTTAACTTTTCAAAGGATTCCGACTTGTGTGTCATCGGATACATATAACCATATCTACTGAAGTCATCAGTAAATGTAATGAAGTACCTATAACCACCTCTAGCAGCAACATCGAAAGGGCCACATACATCACTATGTATAAGTCCTAACAAGTCTGTTGCTCTTTCACTATGTCCACTAAAGGGAGTCTTGGTCATCTTGCCTAGAAGGCAAGACTCGCATGTCTCATATAATTCAAAATTAAATGAGTCCAGCAGCCCATCCTTATGGAGCTGGGATAATGGACTCTTATTTATATGACCTAAGCGACAATGCCAGAGATAAGTTTGGTTTAACTCATTTGACTTGAACCTTTTGGTATTTATGTTATAGATGGGGCTCTCTAAGTCTAGAATGTAGAGTCCATTCATTAGACGTGCACTACAATAGAACATATCATTTAAATAAACTGAACAACATTTGTTCTTTATTATAAATGAAAAACCTTTCTTATCCAAACAAGAAACTAAAATTATGTTCTTAGTCAAAGCAGACACATAACAACATTCATCTTGTTCTAGTACAAACCCAGAGGGTAGAGATAGAAATTAAGTTCCTACAGCAACAACAGTAACCCTTGCTCCATTTCCTACTCGTAGGTCCACCTTGCACTTTGTCAATGCCCTGCTATTTCTCAGTGCCTGCACATTGGTACAAATGTGAGATGCACATCCGGTATCTAATACCCATGATGAAGAAATAGATAGATTGACTTCTATAACATTTATACTTGAAGTAGAAGTCTCACTTTTCTTCTTCTTAAGATCTTCCAGGTATGCTTTGCAGTTACGCTTCCAGTGTCCAGCTTCCTTACAATGGAAGCAAGTCCCTTCCTTGGCCACCCCTCCTTTCGGTTTCAGTGCCTTACCTTTTCCCTTGGCTTGAGACTTTTCCTTACCTTTAGGCTTGCCCTTGCCTTTCTTCTTTTGCACCATCAAAATTGAGTCAGGTTTTCCCTTCTTAAGGTTGAGCTCAGCAGTTCTCAACATGCTGAGCATCTCAGGCAGTGGCTTATCAATTTCATTCATGTTGTAATTCATGTCAAATTGATTGTAGCTTTGTGGAAAAGATTGCAAGATCAAGTCAGTAGCCTGCTCTTGGCCAAGTGGGAATCCCAACCTCTGTAGGTTTTCTATGTACCCAATCATCTTGAGTACATATGGACCTACAAGAGTCCCATCTTGCATCTTGGACTGAAACAGTGCCTTAGAGATCTCATATCTCTCGTGCCTTGCTTGTCCTTGATACAGTTGACGAAGATGTTCAGCCATATCAAAAGCATTCATGAACTCGTGTTGCTTTTGAAGCTCAGAGTTCATGGTCGCGAGCATGAGGCATGACACATCTAATGCATCATCTTTTTTGGGTGCCTCTGGAATGGGCTGCTCCAGGACGTACAGTTTTCTTTCTTGGGTGATAACGATTCTTAGATTCCTATACCAGTCCAGAAAATTAGCTCTGTTAGTGAAAGCCCTAGAGCCAATCATGTGATGATTGTTGTATGAACTTTATTGTAGCATATTCCTATTTATAAAGACATGGTTATTATATTTACTTGTATTGGTGCCAAATAAACTAAGTATAATAACATCCTTTAGCAGAAGGTTCTTATCTATATCAATCGATTGGTTGAATCGATAATGAGATGATATAGAGAACACTACTCTTAATCATTCCTAGTCAAGTATTAACATTCAGGGACAATGTTAATGCGTAGAGACTATCATGTAGGTCAACTCGATGACTTGATCTCACAAATCATGGATATGAGATATCAAGTTGACACATGAGTATGCATTAGAGAATGTATACGAATGACCCGCCATGAGAAAGTATCATAGATCATTATATGAGTGTCATATACTTTCTCATGTGACTATTAGTATGACTATTAATCTTTGGACCTGAAGTCACCATGGTTTCCTACATAAGGAGTTGTATACTTTGGCTTCGTCAAACGTCACCCGTAAATGGGTGGACTATAAAGGTGATCACTGGGTATGTAACAAATTATACGGAGGAATGTGAGTGATGTAGATGAGATCTATCCCTCCTATATGATGGGAGTGACATCGTTATTCTTGATAGAGTGAGACCACGAAGTGCATGGCTATGCCCAAATGAGTCAATATGAGATATTGAGCTCATTTGATTAGAGTGAGTCTACTTGGAGTTCAAGATATAGATTGTACCGTGGATGACATGGTCTATGCCTTAATTGGTGAATCTAGATGTCAAGGATAGAGGGACATTGTCACATATTATGAGAGTCACAATTAGTAGTCACAAAGGTGAGGTTGGAGCTCAACATTCTTGTAACTTGGGTAGCAATGATGTGTTGCTAGATACCACTCATTTCTTATGTTCCTAAATCAGTTTAGAGGCATTGCCAATGTTACAAGAACCTATAGGGTCACACACAAAGGGCAATTAGATGGAGATTAGGTTCATATGATGAACCATGAGGATTAGGTTCATGGGATGAACCAAATTGGATTAAGAGTAATCCAAATTAGACTAATTGAGTTAGACACAATTTAATTCAAGTGTTGAATCAGTCTAATTTAGATTTGATTCATTAAGTCAATTTAAATTAATGAATAGAGATTCATTAAATCAAATTGACTTGAATCAAGTGGTTAGATTTGATCAACCATGGGAGATAAGAGGTCAAGTTTGACTTTACTTGAGAGAGAAGATGAATAGTCAATTTTGACTTGACCAATTGCCATATCATGGTGACATGGCATGGGGGTCGGCCAATGATGATGTTCCACATCATCATGGACTTATCATTTGGTGCAACCTCATGAGAGAGACCAAGAGCCATTGACTCTTGGATTTACATGCATGCATGTAACCCCCCAAGATATGGTGGCCGACCACTTGATTCCATTAGATGGAATTGATTTGGAGAGTAACTCCATCTTCTTCTTCCTTGGATCTTCTTCCTCTCAAGTTCTCTCCCAATCCTCTACTTTGGCCTAAACTTTCAAGGGGTGCTAGCACACTCTAGGTTGTTTTTCTCCACCATTTGTCCATGTGGATACCAATAGAGGAGTGTACACTTGACACTCTTGAGTTCCGGCAAAGCATTTGGACGAGCGGGATAAGCGAAGGGCGTCGCTACGAGGGTAATGCTCTCATCTTGTAGATCTAAGGTAGATCTTTGATCTTTAAAAACATACATGTTTTATTTTTATATCTTCGTACGGATCTGTGGTCGGGCGTCCGAGGTTTCCGCAACGCAAAAAGAGGTTTTTGCGGCTCGAAAAATCCCAACAGTGGTATTAGAGCCACGTGCGAAGCATGTATGTGTTTCATATTTGTAGTTTTTGTATTAGATATAAAAATTATAGATTTTTAAGTTTCTGTAAATTTCCTATTTTTATAGAATTTTAGGGTATTTTTCTCAAAGAGTTGAAGCAACAAGTGTTGGGACACTTGTAGTCTTCAACCGCCGAGAAAAACTCTCCGAAATGGAGAGTTCTCGCTTTAGGTTTTTGGGACAACGACTTAAGTCATTGTATGATCTAGTAGGGACACTTGCAAAGTTTATTTTTGCGAGCAGGGGTGCTGCCCCTATCCCCGAAGGAGGCTTTGTCCTGCGATCGCATCCGGAAACCGCTTAGCGGGACCGTTACGGAGAGGTGACTCATAAAATTGAAGAAAAATAGGAAAAATTATAGAAATTTTCTATAAAATACATAATTTAGTATTATGTATAATTCTATGATGGTCATGGCCCAAGAACCCCAATATGATTAGATGATAATGTGTTGTAATTCATAATATGGCCTGCATGCCATTTTTGTGGTTGTGCATGTTGTATAGGGTATGCGACCTACGTGTCGTGCCTCTTCTTTTAAAATTTTAGTTGTAAATAGTTTTAGACTCGAATGTAACTCGAGTTTCATATTTGTAATGTACAAAATGGAGTGGTGAAAAGTCCACTTGTAGACGAAGTTACGAGAAGGGTGCCGACGACACATGGCGGTCAAAGGAGGTGCTTGGAGAAGCTGCTAACCCTAGGTTGACCGTCCGATCTTCTCATTGGCTTGAGAAGATCGTAGTAGGGCCATGACCACATCACAATTAATTATATATATATATATATATATGTTGATATATATATATATATATATATTTGTTTTTGCTTGTATGTATGTGATGCATGCTAGTAGAATAATTCTTGTATGTATATGATTCATGCTAGGATATTTTTCTTGTATGTATATGATGCATGCTAGTAGAATAATTCTTGTATGTATATGATTCATGCTAGGATATTTTTCTTGTATGTATATGATGCATGCTAGAATAATGCTTGTATGTATGTGATGCATGCTAGTATAGGATAATAAAGGCCTTGATGCATATATGATACACATTCACGATTAGATTAGATCTTAATCGAATCAACTCGAAAATGCCTACCAAGTCCTTGTTAGTTATAGCCCTAAGAACCAATCATGTGATGGTTGAATAGGGAACATTTTGTATCATATTCTATAAAGGCAAAGGATTGGTTATTATATTTAAGTCTTGCTTGTGTCAGCTAAATTAAATATAGTAATGCCCTAGAAAAGTAGGTTCTTATCTACAGCACATCAATTGGCAGAATTGATTATGAGAGGCTGTAGAGAACACTTTCTAAATGTTCCTAGTCAAGTATTAATATGCAAGGGCAATATTAATACATAAAGACTAGCATGTAGGTCAATTGATGACTTGATCTCACAAGTCATGGATATATGATATCGAGTTGACACATGAGTATATATTAGAGAATATATACTGAACTGACCCGCCATGAGAAAGTTTCATGGATCGTTATATGAGTGTCATAAACTTTCTCATGTGACTATTGGTATGAATAGTCCTCAGACCTGAAGTTACTACGGTTCCCTACATAAGGAGTTATGTACTTTGGTATCGTCAAACGTCACCCGTAACAGGGTGGACCATAAAGGCGATTACTGGGTATATAACAAATTATGCAGAGGGATGTGAGTGATGTAGATGGGATCTATCCCTCTCATATGACGAGAGTGATATCGGTGGGCCCCTTGATTGAGTAGAACTACTAAAACGCATGGCCATGCTCGAATGAGTCAATATGAGATATTGAGCTCATTTGTTTGAGTTAGTTTACTCAGGGATCAAGAAACACATAGATTGATCGAGGATGACACGATCTATGCCTCATTGATCAATCTGATATCAAGGATAGAAGGACACGGTCATATATTATAGTAGTCACGGAAAGGTTAGTCGGATCTTGACTTATCTCATAACTTGGGTAGCAATGATGTATTGCTAGATGCCGCTCATTGCTTGTGTATCTAAAAGAGTTTAGGTCCACTGCCAACGTTATGAGAGCCTATAGGGTCACACACAAAGAGCATGATGATTAGAGGAATTAGAGTATTCTAGTTTGACTAGAATAATTTGGGAATAAGCTTAAGTACAAAATGGTTTTTGGACTTTAAGCTTAATGAGAATTTTAGCTAATTGATTTAATGAGATTAATTCAATATGTTACCTTATTGATTTAATAAGATTAATTCAATATGATAACATAAGCTTAATTGAATTAATAAGATTAATTCAATATGATAACATAAGCTTAATTAAATTAATAAGATTAATTCAACATGCATGAATGCCACATAAGAATGCCACATAAGCATGCCACCTAAGCATCCACCTAAGCTAGATAAGGTGGAAGGAAACAAAATGGTTTTGTCTCCTTAAGTGGCCGGCCAAACAAGGAAGCCAAATCCTTTTTGAGTGTGTCTCAATGCAATGGATTGCATTGAATGTGAAGGAGGTGGAAGGGTTTTTCCAACCCTATAAAAGGCTCCATGGAGTGGCCGGCCAAAGGGAGAGTTTTTGGTGGAGTGTGGTTGTTGGGAGCTTGAGGCTTGGAGAGAGCTTGAGAGCTTATTGTTGTGTGGCTTTTGTGAGTGTAGCAAGAAGAGTAGTCTTCTTCTTCCCTTCTCTTTTCCCTAGCTTCCTCTCCTTTAGGGACTTCTCTAGCAAGAAGTAAAGGAGAGCTTCTCTAGTTTTCTTTTGTGAGACAAGAGCTTGCTCGTGTGGATACATATAGAGGCACGGACACTTGAACGTGCTAAAGATCCAACAAACAAAAGGAAGAAGCGGGATTAACAAGGGCACGCAATAAAGGTAATCCTCTCCTATAAGATAGGTTTGGTTTAGAGAAATTTATTTTATACGAGTTTGCTTTCGCATGGATCACTTGGAAGGGATCCTATTTTCCGTTGCGCATATGCCATTTGGCATAAAGAATTTCCCTACAGTGGTATCAGAGCCACTTGCAAAAGATCGTATAAAATAGGTTTTCTCTATTTTATATGTGATATAGAAGTAGGATAAATTTTATTATGAGTTGATAATTGCATTAGCAATTGTCAAACATAATAAAATATCCAATGTCTTTTAAAAGTTAAAATGACATGGTGCATGGTTATGGCCTAGTCCCAAAAGGTTTGTGAATGTGTGTGTTTTGTAATTCTTAAATACGGCCTGCGTGTCGTGCCTTCCTCCTAAAATTCTTGTTGTAAAATTAGTTTTAGACTCGAATGTAACTCGAGTATTTCTCCTTTTGTAATATACAAAACAAAGATGGAGGGTCCATTGAAAGAAGAGGTTACAAGGAGGAAGTCAACACACAAGACAACCAAAAGGAAGCACTTAGGAGAAGATGTTGTCCCTAGGTTGACCAATCAATCTTTTCATTGGCTTGAGAAGATTGTAGAATAAGGGCCATAACCATGACACGCTTAGTTTAATATGTATGTGATACATGTTAGTTTAGCTTGTATGTGATGCATGATTAGTTTAGCTTATATGTGATGTATGCTAATATGTATATGATACATGTTTATTTCTTAATAAGTCAAAAACGATATGCCTACCAAAGCTTGGTACTCACTACTTCCTCGATCATTTGTTATTGGGTTTGCCAAAGCAAAGCAATGCATTTTATCTTGGAAGAGTGCGAGTGGACAATCGTGATGTCCCGCTATCAAACTTGGTTAAGACTTAATTAAGTTTTCTTAATTAGTTAAGAAAGTAGAGGCATATATTAGCTTTGAACATAAGTTTTAAAATTAGTTTTATGTGATTTCCGAACATCAGCTTTGTCTTAGAAGTGGTCGTTGCTCCGATATCCAAGAAGACCCCTGTGCCTCGCCACAGCCTGGAAGCTGGTTTAGGAATAAACACTAAACTAATCTAAAACTTAACCAAAGCTATTAAAGAGTTACATCAGATGTAATTGGCAAAAGATTGCCTACCTAATTATACGACATCTTGGGCGATTAGCCAAAGCTAACTCAAGACGAATTATAATGTGGATCTTTATCCCATATAAATTTATAGCTAAATAGTAGCTATGAGAATTTAGTGGGAGCCTCATTTAATTAAAGGCCTAATTAAATGATTTAGGTATGATACTTAACTTTGCATTTTAATGTTGTAGATCACCATGACATCTAACACGACACACCCCCTCAACTTGCGATCTGTCCTTGAGAAGGACAAGCTTAATGGAAGCGAACTTTCTCGGTATAGGAACTTGAGGATTATCCTCAAACAAGAACGCAAATCAGTATGTCCTAGAGCAGTCTACCCCTGAAACACCCGCCCATGCGGCCACTCGTGCTGAAAAGGATGCTTATAAGAAGCATCAAGATGACGCATTAGATGTGTCATGTCTTATGCTTGCCACCATGAACTCTGAGCTTCAGAAGCAACATGAGAACATGGATGCCTATGATATGGTTGAGCATTTGAAACAACTATATCAAGGATAAGCTAGGCACGAGCGTTTTGAAGTGTCTAAGGCTCTTTTTGCATGCAAGATGCAAGAAGGAACACCTGTAGGAACTCACGTACTCAAAATGATTGGGTACGTTGAGAACCTTGAAAGACTAGGTTTTCAGAGCCAAGAATTGGCAACGATGTTATCCTGCAATCGTTCGGAAGCATATAATCAATTCGTCATGAATTATAACACGAATGAAATTGATAAACCTTTGCACAGATTCTCGGCATGTTAAGCTAACTGAACCGAATCTCAAAAGAAAGTTAACAGCGTACTAATGGTCAAGAAGGGCAAAGGTAGCGCAAAGGCAAGGGTAAGACCAAGCCAAAGGCAAGGCCAATTCATCCACTTCAAAGGGTAAAGGTAAAGTACCTAAGGAAGGGGCTTCCATTGCGGTGAGGTGGACCTTTAGGCGGGCTATGCAAAGTCTACCTTGAGGAAGTAAAGAATAAAAGAAGTGGGACTTCTGCCTCAGGTATACACGTTATAGAAGTTAATCTATCTATTTCTTCTACATGGGTATTAGATACCGGATGTGCATCTCACATTTGTAATAATGTGCAGGGACTGAGAAATAGTAGACAAATGGCAAAAGGCGAAGTAGACCTACGAGTAGGCAATGCGCAAAAGTTCTTCTTTGTAGCTGTAGGAACATATTCTTTGTCTTTGCCCACTGGGCTTATCTTAGAACTAGAGGAGTGCTTATATGTACCTGCATTGACAAAGAACATAATTTATGTATCTTGTTTAGACAAGAAAAACTTTTCTTTTATAATAAAGGACAAATGTTGTTCCATTTATTTGAATGAAATATTCTATTGTAATGCACCACTTATGAATGGTCTCTATGTTCTAGATTTAGAAAACCCAATTTATAACGTAAATACCAAGCGGTTCAAATCGAATGATTCGAACCAAACATATCTCTGGCACTGTCGCCTAGGTCACATAAATGAAAAACGCATATCCCAACTCCATAAAGATGGATTATTGGACTCATTTGATTTTGAATCATATGAGGTATGCGAATCTTGCCTTTTAGGAAAGATGACTAAAACTCCATTTAGTGGACATGGAGAGAGAGCGACAGACTTGTTAGGACTCATACATACTGATGTATGTGGGCCTTTCAATGTCGAAGTCAGAGGAGGCTATAAGTACTTTATTACTTTCACTGATGATATGAGTAGATTTGGCTACTTATATTTGATGAGACATAAGTCAGAATCCTTTGAAAAGTTCAAAGCATTCAAGAATGAAGTACAAAACCAACTTGGTAAGCGTATCAAGCTACTTCGATCAGATCGAGGTGGTGAATACCTTAGTCAAGAGTTTCGTGATCACCTGGCTGAGTGTGGGATAATATCCCAACTCACTCCCCCTGGAACACCACAATGGAATGGTGTATCTGAGAGGAGAAATCGTACTCTATTAGATATGGTACGATCAATGATGAGCCAGACTGATCTACCTACTTCCTTTTGGGGACTAGGTCTAGAGACAGCCGCTCACACTTAATTGCGTCCCATCAAAAGCCGTAGAAAAGACACCATATACGATATGGACTGGGAAGAGTCCCAAAATGTCTTTTATAAAGATTTGGGGTTGTGAAGCTTATGTAAGACGTCAAGTCTCAGATAAACTAGGACCCAAATCAGATAAGTGTTATTTTGTCGGATATCCCAAGGAAACTAAGGGATATTACTTTTACAATCCCACACTTGGCAAGGTGTTTGTTGCCAGAAATGCTGTCTTTCTAGAAAGAGAATTTATTTCTAGAAAAACTAGTGGGAGTAAAATTCATCTTGAAGAAGTTCAAGATGACGATAACACTAAGGCTTCGATGGAAAATGAACAGGAACCACAAAGTGTTGTGGATGAGGAAATTGTTGCCCAAAGAGTTGTGGAGCAAACACCTGTTCAAGTAGACCAACCTCTTCGTAGATCTGATAGGATCCGTCGTCAACCCGAGAGATATTCTTTTCTCTTGACTGACAATGGTGATGTATTGCTTGTCGATCTTGACGAGCCTACATCCTATCAAGAAGCTATGATGAGCCCAGATTCCGAGAAATGGCTAGAGGCCATGAGATCCGAAATGGAATCCATGTACACTAACCAAGTATGGACCTTGGTTGATCCACCTGAAGGGGTAAAACCCATTGGGTGTAAGTGGGTCTTTAAAGTAAAGACTGACATGGATGGTAATAAGCATACCTATAAAGGTAGATTGGTGGCGAAAGGATTCAAACAAATTCATGGTATTGACTATGATGAAACCTTTTCACCAGTTGCGATGCTTAAATCCATTCGGATCATGCTTGCTATTGCAGCCTACCACGATTATGAGATCTGGCAGATGGATGTCAAAACCGCTTTTCTGAATGGAAAGCTACTCGAGGATGTGTACATGACACAGCCTGAGGGTTTTGAAGATCCAAAGCATCCTGGAAAGGTATGCAAACTGCAAAGGTCTATTTATGGACTAAAGCAAGCCTCTCGAAGCTGGAATCTTTGATTCGATGATGCAATCAAAGAGTTTGGTTTCATCAAGAATGAAGATGAACCTTGTGTCTACAAGAGAAATAGTGGGAGCACAGTTGTATTTCTTGTCTTGTATGTAGATGACATACTTCTCATCGGAAATGATATTCCCTCACTCCAGTCTGTGAAGATGTGGTTAGGGAATTGTTTCTCGATGAAAGACTTAGGTGAAGCTGCCTATATTCTAGGCATCAAGATCTATAGAGATAGATCTAAAAGATTACTTGGCCTAAGTCAGAGTACATACATTGATAAAGTGCTAGATCGTTTTGCTATGCAAAATTCCAAGAAAGGATTTCTGCCTTTATCACATGGTGTGAGTCTTTCAAGACTCAATGTCCCTCTTCTAAGGAGGAGAGAGATCGCATGGATAAGATCCTTATGCATCGCGCCATAGGGTCTATCATGTACGCCATGCTTTGTACTCTCCGACGCCTCGTATGCTTTGAGCATGACGAGTAGATACGATCGGATCGGTGAAAGTCATCGGATAGCGATCAAAAATATTCTTAAATACTTACGAAGAACGAAAGAATATTTCACGATATTTGAGGCAATGAGGAGCTAGTGTAAAGGGTTACGATGATGCAAGCTTCCAAAGCAGACAAGGATGACTATAGATCGCAATCGAGTGCGTGTTTTGCACGAATGGTGGAGCCATGTGAGTTTGGAAGAGTTCAAAGCAGACACGATTCTTGATTCTACAGTATATTCTGCATCGATCCGTGCAAAGGAGGCTGTTTGGCTCCGTAAGTTCATCAGTGAACTTGGGGTAGTACCTAGCATTGCAGATCCAATAGATCTCTATTGTGACAACAATGGGGCTATTGCACAGGCTAAGGAACCTCGATCACATCAGCGGACCAAACACATACTACGGCGCTTCCATCTCATTCGAGAGATCATCGATAGAGGAGATGTGAGGATATGCAGAGTACCGACAGAAGCTAACATTGCAGATCCATTGACCAAGGCTTTGGCACAGAGGAAGCATGATGGTCACACTAGGTCACTAGGTATTAGATATCATAGTGATTGGTACTAGTGCTAGTGGGAGATTGTTAGTTATAGCCCTAAGAACCAATCATGTGATGGTTGAATAGGGAACATTTTGTATCATATTCTATAAAGGCAAAGGATTGGTTATTATATTTAAGTCTTGCTTGTGCCAGCTAAATTAAATATAGTAATGCCCTAGAAAAGTAGGTTCTTATCTACTGACATCATCGATTGTAGAATTGATTATGAGAACACTTTCTAAATGTTCCTAGTCAAGTATTAATATGCAAGGGCAATATTAATACATAAAGACTAGCATGTAGGTCAATTGATGACTTGATCTCACAAGTCATGGATATATGATATCGAGTTGACACATGGGTATATATTAGAGAATATATACTGAACTGACCCGCCATGAGAAAGTTTCATGGATCGTTATATGAGTGTCATAAACTTTCTCATGTGACTATTGGTATGAATAGTCCTCAGACCTGAAGTCACTACGGTTCCCTACATAAGGAGTTATGTACTTTGGTATCGTCAAGCGTCACCCGTAACAGGGTGGACCATAAAGGCGATTACTGGGTATATAACAAATTATGCGGAGGGATGTGAGTGATGTAGATGGGATCTATCCCTCTCATATGACGAGAGTGATATCGGTGGGCCCCTTGATTGAGTAGAACTACTAAAACGCATGGCTATGCTCGAATGAGTCAATATGAGATATTGAGCTCATTTGTTTGAGTTAGTTTACTCAGGGATCAAGAAACACATAGATTGATCGAGGATGACACGGTCTATGCCTCATTGATCAATCTGATATCAAGGATAGAAGGACACGGTCATATATTATAGTAGTCACGGAAAGGTTAGTCGGATCTTGACTTATCTCATAACTTGGGTAGCAATGATGTATTGCTAGATGCCGCTCATTGCTTGTGTATCTAAAAGAGTTTAGGTCCACTGCCAACGTTATGAGAGCCTATAGGGTCACACACAAAGAGCATGATGATTAGAGGAATTAGAGTATTCTAGTTTGACTAAAATAATTTGGGAATAAGCTTAAGTACAAAATGGTTTTTGGACTTTAAGCTTAATGAGAATTTTAGCTAATTGATTTAATGAGATTAATTCAATATGTTACCTTATTGATTTAATAAGATTAATTCAATATGATAACATAAGCTTAATTGAATTAATAAGATTAATTCAATATGATAACATAAGCTTAATTGAATTAATAAGATTAATTCAACATGCATGAATGCCACATAAGAATGTCACATAAGCATGCCACATAAGCATGCCACATAAGCATGCCACCTAAGCATCCACCTAAGCTAGATAAGGTGGAAGGAAACAAAATGGTTTTGTCTCCTTAAGTGGCCGGCCAAACAAGGAAGCCAAATCCTTTTTGAGTGTGTCTCAATGCAATGGATTGCATTGAATGTGAAGGAGGTGGAAGGGTTTTTCCAACCCTATAAAAGGCTCCATGGAGTGGCCGGCCAAAGGGAGAGTTTTTGGTGGAGTGTGGTTGTTGGGAGCTTGAGGCTTGGAGAGAGCTTGAGAGCTTATTGTTGTGTGGCTTTTGTGAGTGTAGCAAGAAGAGTAGTCTTCTTCTTCCCTTCTCTTTTCCCTAGCTTCCTCTCCTTTAGGGACTTCTCTAGCAAGAAGTAAAGGAGAGCTTCTCTAGTTTTCTTTTGTGAGACAAGAGCTTGCTCGTGTGGATACATATAGAGGCACGGACACTTGAACGTGCTAAAGATCCAACAAACAAAAGGAAGAAGCGGGATTAACAAGGGCACGCAATAAAGGTAATCCTCTCCTATAAGATAGGTTTGGTTTAGAGAAATTTATTTTATACGAGTTTGCTTTCGCATGGATCACTTGGAAGGGATCCTATTTTCCGTTGCGCATATGCCATTTGGCATAAAGAATTTCCCTACAGTCCTTGATACCTATCACTACCTCGATCATTTGTAGTTGTTGAATCTGCCAAAGCAGAGCAACGCATATTATCTTGGTAGGGTGCGGAGGGACATTCTTGGTCCCGCCTATCACGGCTTGGGTTAGAGTAAGCTCAATTAGATTGAGTAAAACTAGTTAACTCAATTGGATCGAGTAGAACTATAGGCATATTCCAACCATTGGAAAGATAGGATAAGATCACATTTACACTAAATCTTGGGCGATTTAGCCAAAGCTAACTCAAGGTCTTTAGTAAATGTGGGTCTTGATCCTATAAACAAGAGTTGCATAGAGATGTAATCGGTAATGTGTTACCCACCGATCATACTAAGTCTTGGGCGATTTAGCCAAAGCTAACTCAAGCCTTAGTATGATGTGGATCTTGTCCCGCAGGAATTATAACATGTTTGTATGAATTTAGTAATGTGGTTTGACCACATCCATAACTCGATTCTATAAAATCCCTATAATTCAATGGGAGCATCATTTGATTAAAGGCCTAATTAAATGATAAAAGGAATGTGATATTAATTTTTTGCATTGTGTATGTTGTAGATTACTATATCGACAAAAACGAACACTCTCTCCCTGCATTCTATCCTTGAGAAGGACAAGCTCAATGGAGCAAATTTCCTGGACTGGTACAGGAACCTGAGAATTGTTCTCGCCCAAGAAAGGAAACTGTATGTCCTCGAGCAACCGATTCCGGAGGCACCTCCTGCCACTGCCTCGCGAGCTGATAAAGATGCTTACAAGAAGCATCAAGATGATGTATTAGATGTGTCATGTCTAATGCTCGTGACCATGAACTCTGAGCTTCAGAAGCAACACGAGTTCATGAATGCTTATGATATGGTTTAACATCTTTGTCAACTATATCAAGGACAAGCAAGACACGAGAGATATGAAGTCTCTAAGGCATTTTTTGGGTCAAAAATGCAAGATGGGACTCCTGTAGGTTCATATGTACTCAAGATGATTGGGTACGTTGAAAACCTACAGAGATTGAGATTCCCATTTGGCCAAGAGCTGGCCACTGACTTGATCTTGCAGTCTTTGCTACAAAGCTACAATCAATTTGTCATGAATTACAATATGAATGAAATTGATAATCCACTGCCTGAGATGCTCAACATGTTGAGAACTGCTGAGCTCAACCTTAAGAAGGGAAAATCTGACTCCATTTTGATGGTGCAAAAGAAGAAAGGCAAGGGCAAGCCTAAAGGTAAGGGAAAGTCCCAAGCCAAGGGCAAAGGCAAGGCACTGAAACCGAAAGGAGGGGTGGCCAAGGAAGGGACTTGCTTCCACTGTAAGAAAGCTGGACACTGGAAGCGTAACTGCAAAGCATACCTGGAAGATCTTAAGAAGAAGAGAAGTGAGACTTCTACTTCAAGTATAAATGTTATAGAAGTCAATCTATCTATTTCTTCATCATGGGTATTAGATACCGGATGTGCATATCACATTTGTACCAATGTGGAGGCGCTGAGAAATAGCAGGGCATTGACAAAGGGCGAGGTGGACCTACGAGTAGGCAATGGAGCAAGAGTTACTGCTGTTTCTGTAGGAACTTATGATCTATCTCTGCCCACTGGGCTTGTACTAGAACAAGATGAATGTTGTTATGTGACTGCTTTAACTAAGAACATAATTTCGATTTCTTGTTTGGACAAGAAAGGATTTACATTTATAATAAAGAACAAATGTTGTTCAGTTTATTTAAATGATATGTTCTATTGTAGTGCACCTCTAATGAATGGACTCTACTTTCTAAACTTAGAGAGCCCCATCTATAACATAAGTACCAAAAGGTTCAAGTCAAATGAGTTGAACCAAACCTATCTCTGGCATTATCGCTTAGGTCACATAAATGAGAGTTGCTTATCCCAGCTCTATAAGGATGGGCTGCTGGACTCATTTGATTTTGAATCATATGAGACATGCGAGTCTTGCCTTTTAGGAAATATGACCAAGACTCCCTTTAGTGGACACAGTGAAAGAGCAACAGACTTGTTAGGACTTATACATAGTGATGTATGTGGCCCTTTCAATGTTGCAGCTAGAGGTGGTTACAGGTATTTCATTACATTTACTAATGACTTCAGTAGATATGGTTATGTGTATCTCATGACACATAAATCAGAATCCTTTGAAAAGCTCAAAGAATTCAAGAATGAAGTACAAAACCAGCTTGGCAAGAGTATTAAGATACTTCGATCAGATCGAGGTGGTGAATACCTTAGCCATGAGTTTCGTGACTATCTAGCTGAGTGTGGGATTCTATCCCAACTCACTCCTCCTGAAACACCATAGTGGAATGGTGTATCTGAAAGAAGGAATCGTACCCTATTAGATATGGTACGATCTATGATGAGTCACACAGATCTTCCTATATCCTTTTGGGGATATGCTCTAGACATAGCAGCCTTTACCCTTAATCGTGTACCATCCAAGGCTATGATAAAGATGCCATATACGATATGGACAGGGAGAAATCCCAAGATGGCTTTCATGAGGATTTGGGGTTGTGAGACTTACGTTCGATGTCAAGTCTCAGACAAATTGGGACCCAAATCCGATAGGTGCTATTTTGTTGGATATCCCAAGGACACGAAGGGATATTACTTCTACATTCCTAGTCAGCACAAAGTGTTTGTGGCAAAGACTGGGGTTTTTCTAGAAAGGGATTTTGTTTCTAGAAAAACTAGTGGGAGTTCGTTCGATCTTGAAGAAATTCAAGATAAGGACCATAACACTGAGGCCTTGATGGAGGTTGAACATGAACCACAAAGTGTTGTGGGTGATAAGGTTGTTGCACAAAGAGTTGTGGAACAACCACCTGTTCAGGTAGACCTACCTCTTCGCAGGTCTGATAGGGTACGTCGTCAGCCTGAGAGATACTCATTTCTCTTGTCTGACCATGATGACGTTATGCTCATTGAGAATGAGCCTACCTCATATCAGGAAGCTGTGATGAGCCCAGACTCTGAGAAATGGCTAGAGGCCATAAGATCTGAGATGAAATCCATGTACACCAACCAAGTATGGACTTTGGTTGATCCACCTGAAGGGGTCAAACCCATTGGGTGTAATTGGGTCTTTAAGAGAAAGACTGACATGGATGGACTTACGCATACCTATAAGGGCCGATTGGTGGCTAAAGGTTTCAAACAAATTCATGGTATTGACTATGATGAAACCTTTTCTCCAGTGGCGATGTTTAAGTCCATTCGGATCATGCTTGCTATTGCAGCATACCACGATTATAAGATCTGGCAGATGGATGTCAAAACTGCATTTCTGAATGGAAACTTACTCGAGGATGTGTACATGACACAACCTGAGGGTTTTGTAGATCCATAGCATATTGGGAAAGTATGCTAGCTGCAAAGGTCCATTTATGGGCTAAAGCAAACTTCTTGGAGATGGAATCTTCGATTTGATGATGCAATCAAACAGTTTGGTTTCATCAAGAATGAAGATGAACCCTGTGTTTACAATAGGGTTAATGGGAACACAGTTGTCTTCCTTGTATTGTATGTTGATGACATACTACTCATTGGGAATGACATCCCTTCGCTACAGTCTGTGAAGACTTGGCTGGGGACGTGCTTCTCAATGAAGGACTTAGGTGAAGCAACCTGTATTCTAGGCATCAAGATCTATAGAGATAGATCTAAGAGATTGCTTGACCTAAGTTAGAGTACATACATTGACACGGTATTACAACGGTTTGCCATGCAGAATTCCAAGAAGGGACTTCTACCGATGTCACATGGTGTGAGTCTTTCGAAGACTCAAAGTCCCTCTTCTAGAGAGGAGAGAGACCGCATGAATAAGATCCCTTATGCATCTGCTATAGGATCTATCATGTATGCCATGCTGTGTACTCATCCTGATGTCTCGTATGCTTTGAGCATGACGAGTAGAGACCAGTGAGATCCAGGTGAGCGTCACTGGATAGCAATTAAGAATATTCTTAAGTACTTGAGAAGGACTAAAGAATATTTCTTGATATTTGGAGGTGATGAGAAGCTAGCTGTAAAGGGTTACAACGATGCCAGCTTCCAAACTAACCAGGATGATTATAGATTGCAGTCAGGGTTCGTGTTTTGCTTGAATGGTAGTGCTATGAGTACCCATAGAGGCTAACATCGCAGATCCCTTGACCAAGGCTTTGGCACAGAAAAAGCATGATGGTCACACTAGGTCATTGGGTATTATATACTAAGGTGATTGACACTAGTACTAGTGGGAGATTGTTAGTGAAAGCCCTAGAGCCAATCATGTGATGATTGTTGTATGGACTTTATTGTAGCATATTCCTATTTATAAAGGCATGGTTATTATATTTACTTGTATTGGTGCCAAATAAACTAAGTATAATAACGTCCTTGAGCAGAAGGTTCTTATCTATATCAATCGATTGGTTGAATCGATAATGAGATGATATAGAGAATACTACTCTTAATCATTCCTAGTCAAGTATTAACATTTAGGGACAATGTTAATGCGTAGAGACTAGCATGTAGGTCAACTCGATGACTTGATCTCACAAGTCATGGATATTGTTAGGAATATTGTAACGGCTAGAGGGGGGGGGTGAATAGCGTTTGACCGTACGTAGATGGAATTCGTTCGCGTTGCTTGTCTACAATCTTGTTAGTACGCAGCGGAATAAACAATAACAAATACAAACACAAGATACAATCACAACACGCACGATATAACGTGGTTCGGAACCATAACGGTTCCTACTCCACGGATTGGGTTCGTACGAACCCTAGCGATGCCACAAACACCACTAAGCAATAAAGCTCCTTCTCGACAACAAGTCGGAGGTGGAGAAACCTCGTACAATGAATTACAACAAGTAATACAAAGTAAACAAGCAAATACAAGTGAAATACAAATGCAAGTAAAGGAAAAACACTTTACAAGAGCTTTGGATTGCTTGATCTTTGATTGCCTTGAACTAGCTTTGAAGGACTGGAAAGCACCAACTTCCCCCTTCAATTTCGCTCAAGAAAATCACTATCTTTTCCTCCATCACGAGCTCCTTATATAGCTTCAACCTGTGCTGGAAAAGGTCGATCAGTCGACTGATCGGGACCATCAGTCGACTGATCACACTGTTGCTGTGAGACAACGGTGTAATCCACGCTGGAAAAATCCAACGGCTAGGACATCAGTCGACTGATCATGACCATCAGTCGACTGATGAGCCATCACTCGACTGCTCGTCTCAGCAGTCGAGTGAGACTCCATTCTGTGGCCGAAAATCCGAGCATCAGTCGACTGATCACATAATCACCAATCGCTGCGCCATCACCGATCGCCTAGCGGGGCGGATCGCTAGGCCACTTCCCGCAGTCAAACCCTAGTTGACTTGGTCCAGTCGACTGCCACATGGCATCAGTCGACTGACACACCTCAATTATGAGGTTTTAACCCAAGTATGGTTCCCCCATACTTGCTAGACCACCCTTAGCCTAGACCTAAGCCTTCTAGCCACCTTTATCAGCCTCACGTCTCTCGGATCCCTCCAAGTCATCCATGACTTGTTCATCCATCGCGCTAGCCTTCAGGTGCTTCCATCGGCTATGTCATGCTAACGGTGTCTACACCGCCAAGGCACATTGGTCTTACGCCGCCAAGACTCCGCTTGGACTTTACGCCGCCAATCATTGGACTTATGCTGCCAAGCTCCCGCTTGGACTTTACACCGCCAATATCAAACCCTTGGACTTCTCAAATGCCAAGACTCAAACTTGGACTTTCCCTTGCCAACCCATGTTGGACTTTTCATACCAAGACCCATGCTTGGACTTTCCATGCCAACCTATGTTGGACTTCTCAAATGCCAAGACCATGCTTGGACTTTTCATGTGCCAAGTGTCCCACTTGGACTTTCCATGCCAAGTACTCAAGACTTGGACTTTACCAAATGACAATTACATTGTCATATGTTTTTGTCGAAACATCAAAACATCACTCGAGTCAAACTCGAGTCCTGGTCAATCGTGACCTGGGCCGATTGCACCAACAATCTCCCCCTTTTTGATGTTTGACAAAAACCAAACAACACATTGAGTTAGAACACTAACTCAAATCCCTTACCAATTATCTCAAAATTGATAATCTTAAACATTCTCCAAATGTTCTCCCCAAACATTCTCCCCCTTTTTGACATACATCAAAAAGGTTATCTCTCCAAGGAGGTCAATGTCTCATGTCTCAATGAGATTTTACAATCTCCCCCTTGATCTCAAAAATACCTAGGATACCTACCATCTTCCTAGTGATAAGTCACATATCACTCAAGAGAGGCAATCCTATACACTCTCCCAATTTCCAAATTGGGTATCAAAATCCCATTTTCCTCCTCATGAGGAAAAATACCATTCATCATCCCATGATGAATTCCTTCCCCTAAAGGCTTGCTCCCCCTTGACCATTGCACCAACAATGTCTTTGGGAAGTCCCTAAGCCAATAGGAACTCTAAACCATCAAAATTAAGGTTAGAAATTCAACATTGAACTTTCCAACACCTTAAAATTGATACAAACCCTAAATACTTCTCCTAATCCATATCCAATGGATTTTCACCCTTTATAATGCTTCCCAAAGCATATCCTAGGGTTAGGAGTGATTAGGGACCATAACCATAGCTGAAATCGGGTTAAACAACCTTGTTTTCCCTGAAATCAGGCTACCAGTCGAGTGATTCAGAAATCAGTCGACTGGCACCTCCATCAGTCGACTGCCACCAATAGCAGTCGACTGATAACTGAAATTTCTGAATTTCATTTATTAGAGTTGAATTTCAAAAAATCATAAATAATTATACGTATATCGAAAAATCACGAAATTCGATACGTATAATACCTATGACCAATACAATGGGTGAAAAATGTTTGAAAATTATTTTACCCATAAAATACTGAAATTGGCACAAAGTTCAAAACCATTGAAATTTTCAATATTTTGGTCCTACTTTGTATCAACTTCATCAATGGTGATTGCTATCAAAAGATAGACTTCACCATGATTTTTCAAAATGATTTTAAAATGTTTTCAAAACCTTATTTTGGATCATACTCTTTGGGCTCTATGCACATGACTTGTACACAAGCTTTCCCAATGCCACAAATAGAATTAGATGAGTTTTAGTTCATCTAGATGCAAAAACTATGCACCTTGAACTTAACTCATATCCTAGCATCTCACATGTATCTAAGGTGTATAAATACACATACATGTCAATTGGATGTGAGATGTGGGTTTTGTTCATCCTAATCTAGGGTTTCATGCATTCTCTAAGGCAACCCTACTTGATTTCCTTATAAATGGAACTTCAAGTCATGCCATAGTCCTTAATTCAATTTCAACCAATTGTTTTAAATGCATGAATGTATGATCATGGCAGAAATAATAGCATTATTAAAACATGGCCAATGATCATGATGTCATGACATATGATAAAATTTAAAAACACATGACATTTAAAACCTTAAACCTAAACATGTACATGACATATAGAATGATTAAAAATAAGCATGATGTCATGACATGTTATATGACAAACAAAGCATGGCATATAAAATATATAGGTATAGTAATACCTAAATTTTAATATTAATTGCCATTTCATATAATTAATTATATTTTGCCATATTAACCTAAATTTTTCCAAGTGTGCCAAAAACCCAAAATGGCACACTACGACCTCTAAACCTAAATTGTGCCAATTTGACCATTTTATCAAGCTTCTCAAATAATATTGGCACACCCTAAAATCTTTTAGGATGATAATTCAAATTTATTTCCAAGGTATCCATAACCTTGAAAATAACCTAAAGTGCCACCTTTGCCATGGTTGAGTTAACTACCCATCCATTTAAGGTTGGCACACCCTAACCCATCTAGTGTGAATCAATCACGCTCTTAAGAACCCAAAACCGATTTGAACTCCTAGGGTTAATTAGGTACTCCTTAGGGATAACCTCCCTAGATACCTTCCTAATGACCCTTCTAGGCTTAGAAGCCTTGGTCATTTTGGTTTTGCCATGGTTAACTCTAGGGGTGACTCCCCTTGTAACCTTCTTAGTGGCTTCCCTAGGTTTCCTAGAAACCCTAGCCACTAGGCACACACCATGGTCAACTCTAGGGATGACTTCCCTATTGACCTTGGTCTTCCTAGACCTAGTTAGTGTTCCATAGTCAAATGGAACACAATGATAAGCCACCTTAGGCTTAGGTTTGTGACCCAAACCTTTCTTGCCCTTGGTTGACTTTTGACTTTTAGATCCTAGATGTTGACTTTGACTTCTTGACCCAGGAATTTGACCATTAGACCCTTTAGATTGATTTTGTATCTTATTTAGGGTCTTTTCAAGTTTCTCAAGCCTTGACCTCAAGGCTTGGTTCTCTAATTCTAATTGCCCAATTTTAGAATTTTGATTTAGACCATGGGCATGATTCTTCCTAGGCATATGCCTAGTTCATTTAGGGTTAAGGCCTAGATGTTCTCCTATTTTCCTAATTGATTCTCTAGGTAAGATATTTTTAGGGACATTAGTCCCAAACTTCTCCTTATTCCTAAGGTGAACCTTCTTAGCTCCTAAACAAATATGTTTGTTATTTCTAGCATGCTCTTTATGATAAATAACAAGAGAATTGAAACCCTTAGCATGCTTTTGCCTATTAACTAAAAAGGATGCATTATTAAAATATACCTTAGGGTTAGCTTTGGAAGCTCCCCCTACATGTGTAGCTCCCTCTTGGGTCTTCTTCTTCCCCCTAGGACATTGATTCCTATAATGTCCTTTTGCATTGCATTTGAAGCATATGATGTGCTCCTTGCTCTTGATACTTGGGGAACCGGCGTCCGTTGACTTTTGTTGACTTTTAGGCGTTGGAGGAGCTTTCTTGACTTTCTTTGGGCACTTACTCTTATAATGCCCAAATTTCCTACACTCAAAACACATAATGTTATTTTTATTTTGAATTGAGGTGTTTGAGTTACTGATGGTGGTGGAGACCGGAATTGGACTTTGGGCTTCTTCATCTTGACCGGATGTCGAAGCTTCTTCTTCTCGATGTTCCGGTATGAAGGTTCTCTCCTCCCCCTCAATCCTTGAGGTGGATGCTTCTTCCACTTCCTCCACCTCTTCCGACCCGGAAGTTGACTCCTCACTTTCTTGTGAGGATGATGATGATTCTTCTTCAGTCTCCTCCTCTTCCAAGTCTTCTTGGACCGATTCGGGATTGTCGTGGAACTTGATCAACTTGTTCCACAACTCCTTGGCATCCCTATAGCTTCCTAATCTGGACAAAATATCGTTAGGTATCAAATCAATCAACATTTTTGTTACCTTAACGGTTGTCTTGAATTTTTCCCGTTGCTCCTCGGTCCATCTCTTCATCTTGAGGATTTCGTCGTTTTCTCCTCTCGGAGCATCAAAACCTATAGTCACGGCAAACCAATTTTCTATATTCGTCATTAGAAAATATTCCATCCTACCTTTCCAATACGCAAAATGTTCGCGGTTGAAGGAAGGTGGGATGTTGACGTCGTCACCCAATCTTTTTTCAAATTCCATATTCTTCCCTCTAGCTTCTTGACTCCGAGTTGTTAATCCGTAGAAGAGCCCCGGGCTCTGATACCACTTGTTAGGGATCGTTTGGAATGGCTAGAGGGGGGGGGGTGAATAGCGTTTGACCGTACGTAGATGGAATTCGTTCGCGTTGCTTGTCTACAATCTTGTTAGTATGCAACGGAATAAACAATAACAAGTACAAACACAAGATACAATCACAACACGCACGATATAACGTGGTTCGGAACCATAACGGTTCCTACTCCACGGATTGGGTTCGTACGAACCCTAGCGATGCCACAAACACCACTAAGCAATAAAGCTCCTTCTCGACAACAAGTCGGAGGTGGAGAAACCTCGTACAATGAATTACAACAAGTAATACAAAGTAAACAAGCAAATACAAGTGAAATACAAATGCAAGTAAAGGAAAAACACTTTACAAGAGCTTTGGATTGCTTGATCTTTGATTGCCTTGAACTAGCTTTGAAGGACTGGAAAGCACCAACTTCCCCCTTCAATTTCGCTCAAGAAAATCGCTATCTTTTCCTCCATCACGAGCTCCTTATATAGCTTCAACCTGTGCTGGAAAAGGTCGATCAGTCGACTGATCGGGACCATCAGTCGACTGATCACACTGTTGCTGTGAGACAACGGTGTAATCCACGCTGGAAAAATCCAACGGCTAGGACATCAGTCGACTGATCATGACCATCAGTCGACTGATGAGCCATCACTCGACTGCTCGTCTCAGCAGTCGAGTGAGACTCCATTCTGTGGCCGAAAATCCGAGCATCAGTCGACTGATCACATAATCAGTCGACTGCTCGTCCATCAGTCGACTGCCTAACAGTGGCAGTCGACTGCTAGGCCACTTCCCGCAGTCAAACCCTAGTTGACTTGGTCCAGTCGACTGCCACATGGCATCAGTCGACTGACACACCTCAATTATGAGGTTTTAACCCAAGTATGGTTCCCCCATACTTGCTAGACCACCCTTAGCCTAGACCTAAGCCTTCTAGCCACCTCCATCAGCCTCACGTCTCTCGGATCCCTCCAAGTCATCCATGACTTGTTCATCCATCGCGCTAGCCTTCAGGTGCTTCCATCGGCTATGTCATGCTAACGGTGTCTACACCGCCAAGGCACATTGGTCTTACGCCGCCAAGACTCCGCTTGGACTTTACGCCGCCAATCATTGGACTTATGCTGCCAAGCTCCCGCTTGGACTTTACGCCGCCAATATCAAACCCTTGGACTTCTCAAATGCCAAGACTCAAGCTTGGACTTTCCCTTGCCAACCCATGTTGGACTTTTCATACCAAGACCCATGCTTGGACTTTCCATGCCAACCTATGTTGGACTTCTCAAATGCCAAGACTGGACTTTTCATGTGCCAAGTGTCCCACTTGGACTTTCCATGCCATGTACTCAAGACTTGGACTTTACCAAATGACAATTACATTGTCATATGTTTTTGTCGAAACATCAAAACATCACTCGAGTCAAACTCGAGTCCTGGTCAATCGTGACCTGGGCCGATTGCACCAACAAATATGATATATCAAGTTGACACATGGGTATGCATTAGAGAATGTATATTGAATGATCCGCCATGAGAAAGTATCATGGATCGTTATATGAGTGTCATATACTTTCTAATATGACTATTAGTCCTTGGACCTGAAGTCACCATGGTTTCCTACATAAGGAGTTGCATACTTTCGCTTCGTAAAACATCACCAGTAAATGGGTGGACTATAAAGGCGATCACTGGGTATGTAACAAATTATGTGGAGGGATGTGAGTGATGTAGATGGGATCTATCCCTCCTATATGACGGGAGTGACATCGTTATTCTTGATAGAGTGAGACCACGAAGTGCATGACCATGCCCAAATGAGTCAATATGAGATATTGAGCTCATTTGATTAGAGTGAGTCTACTTGGAGTTCAAGATATAGATTGTACCGAGGATGACACGGTCTATGCCTCAATTGGTCAATCTAGATGTCAAGGATAGAGGGACATTGTCACATATTGTGAGAGTCACAATTAGTAGTCACAAAGGTGATGTTGGAGCTCAACATTCTTGTAACTTGGGTAGTAAAGATGTGTTGCTAGATACTGCTCATTGCTTATGTTCCTAAATCGATTTAGGGACATTGCCAACGTTACAAGAACTTATACACACACAAAGGGTAATTAGATGGAGATTAGGTTCATATGATTAACCATGAGGATTAGGTTCATGGGATGAACCAAATTGGATTAAAAGTAATCCAAATTAGACTAATTGAGTTAGACACAATTTAATTCAAGTGTTGAATGAGTCTAATTTAGATTTGATTCATTGAGTCAATTTAAATTAATAAATAGAGATTCATTAAATCAAATTGACTTGAATCAAGTTGTTAGATTTGATCAACCATGGGAGATAAGAGGTCAAGTTTGACTTTACTTGAGAGAGAAGATGAATAGTCAATTTTGACTTGACCAATTGCCATGTCATGGTGAAATGGCATGGGGGTCGGCCAATGATGATGTTCCACATCATCATGGACTTATCATGTGGTGCCATCTCATGAGGGAGACCAAGAGCCATTGGCTCTTGGAGTTACATGCATACATGTAACCCCCCAAGATATGGTGGCCGACCACTTGATTCCATTAGATGGAATTGATTTGGTGAGTAACTCCATCTTCTTCTTCCTTCGATCTTCTTCCTCTCAAGCTCTCTCCCAATCCTCTACTTTTGTCGAAACTTCCAAGGGGTGCTAGCACACTCTAGGTTGTTTTCTCCACCATTTGTCCATGTGGTTACCAATAGAGGAGTGTACACTTGACACTCTTGAGTTCCGGCAAAGCATTTGGACGAGCAGGATAAGTGAAGGGCGTCGCTACGAGGGTAATGCTCTCATCTTCTAGATCTAAGGTAGATCTAGGATCTTTAAACACATACATGTTTTATTTTTATATCTTCGTACGGATCCGTGGTCGGGCTTCCGAGGTTTCCGCAATGCAAAAAGCGGTTTTTGCGGCTCGAAAAATCCCAACAAGCTCCATTGAGCTTGTCCTTCTCAAGGACAGAATGCAGGGAGAGAGTGTTCGTGTTTGTTGACATGGTAATCTACAACATACACAATGCAGAAAATTAATATCATATTCCATTTATCATTTAATTAAGCCTTTAATCAAATGATGCTCCCACTGAATTATAGGACTTTTGTAGAATCGAGTCATGGATGTTGTCAAACCACATTACTAGATTTATACAAACTAGCTATAATTCTCGCGGGACAAGATCCATATCATACTACGCCTTTGAGTTAGCTTTGGATAAATCACCTAAGACTTAGTATGATCGATAGGTAATAAATTACTGATTACATCTCTATGCAACTCTTGTTTATATGATCAAGATCCACATTTACAAAAGACCTTGAGTTAGCTTTGGCTAAATCGGCCAAGATTTAGTGTAAATGTAATCTTATCCTACCTTTCCAACGGTTGGAATATGCCTATAGTTTTACTCGATCCAATTGAGTTAACTAGTTTTACTCAATCTAATTAGCTTATTCTCACCCAAACTGTGATAGGCGGGACCAAGATTGTCCCTCCGCACCCTACCAAGATAAAATGCGTTGCTCTGCTTTGACAGATTCAACAACAACAAATGATCGAGGTAGTGATGGGTATCAAAACTTGGTAGGCATTTTCAAGTTGATTCGAATAAGATCTAATCTAATCATAAATGTGTATCATATACGCATTAAGGCCTTTATTGCCCTACACTAGCATGCATCACATACATACAAGCATTATACTAGCATGCATCATATACATACAAGCAAAATATCCTAGCATGCATCATATACATACAAGCAAAATATACTAGCATGCACCACATACTTATATATATATATATATATATATATAATAATATTGTGATGAGGTCATGACCCTACTACGATCTTCTCAAGCCAATGAGAAGATCGAACAATCAACCTAGGGTTAGCGACTTCTCCAAGCGCCTCCTTTGACCGCCATGTGTCGTCGGCTCCCTCCTCATAACTCCATCTACTAGTGGACCTTCCACCGCCTCATTTTGTACATTACAAAGATGAAATTCGAGTTACATTTGAGTCAAAAACTATTTACAATTGGAATATTAAAAAGAGAGGCACGATGCGCAGGTCGCATACGTTATACAACATGCACAACACAAAAACGACGCACAAGCTGTATTATGAATTACAACATATTTATCCAATTACATTGGGTGTCTTGGGCCATGACCATCTCAGTATTATACATAATTCTAAATTATGTATTTTACAGAAATTTTTATAATTTTTTCCTATTTTTTTTTTTCAATTTTTATGAGTCACATCTCCGTAACGGTCCCGCTAAGCGATTTTCGGGTGTGATCGCGGGACAATGCCCCTTGCGGAGTTAGAGGCAGCACCCCTTCTCGCAAAATGAACCTTGCGAGTGTACCATCTTGATCTTATAGTGACTTAAGTCGCTGACCCAAAAACCTAAATTGAGAATTCGCCGTTCCGGAAAGTTTTTCTCGGTGGTTGAAGCCTACAAGTGTCCCAACACTTGTTGCTTTGGCTCTTTGAGAAAAATATCCAAAAAATTTATAAAAATAGGAAATTTAGAGAAACTTATAGATCTGTAATTTTTATATCTAATACAAAAACTACAAAACTAAACACATACATGCTTCGCACGTGGCTCTGATACCACTATTGGACTGTCCGAGCCGCAAAAATCGCTTTTTGCGTTGTGGAAACTTTGGAAGTCAGCCACGGATCCGTGCGAAGGTAAACAAAATACATGTACGTGTTTAAATATCTGAGATCTACTTTAGATCTACATGTTAAGAGTTTTACCCTTGACACGACGCACTTCGCTTATCCCGCTCGTCCAAATGGCTTGTCGGAACTCGAGAGTGTCAAGTGTACACTCCTCTATTGGTATCCACACGAGCAATAGGTGGAGAAAAGCAACCTAGAGTGTGCTAGCACCCTTAGAATCTCATGGAAAAGAAGAGGGGGAGAAAGCTTGAGAAGAGAGGAGGAAGAAGATGAAGTTACTCAACATAACTTCACACTCACATAATCATTCAATAGTGGTCGACCACTATAAGGGGGTTACATGCATGCATGTAATTCCAAGAGCCAATGGCTCTTGGTCTCCCTCATGAGGTGGCACCCCATGATGTGTCCATGATGATGTGGAACATCATCATTGGCCGACCCCATGCCAAGTCACCATGACATGACATTTGGTCAAGTCAAACTTAACCTTTCATCTTCCCTCTCAAGTCAAGTCAAACTTGACCTCTTATCTCCCATGGTTGATCAAATCCAACCATTTGATTCAAGTCAATTTGATTTAATGAATCTCTATTCATTAGTTTAAATTGACTCAATGAATCAAATCTAAATTAGACTCATTCAACACTTGAATCAAATTGAGTCTAACTCAATTAGTCTAAATTGGATTACTCTTAATCCAATTTGGTTCATCACATGAACCTAATCCTCATGGTCCATCATATGAACCTAATCTCCATCTAATTGCCCTTTGTGTGTGACCCTATAGGTTCTTGTAATGTTGGCAATGCTCCTAAACCGATTTAGGAACATAAGCAATGAGCGGTATCTAGCAACACATCATTGCTACTAGGGCTGTAAACGAACCAAGTGTTCATGAACGAGCTTGGTGTTCGACTCGATAAGAACTTGTTTACGTTCGTTCAATATGCATCAAAGTCAATTAATAAACAAGCTTGAACAGCTTGATAAATTAAATAAACAAGCTTGAACACGTATGTGTTCAGCTTGTTAATGTTCATGAACAGTGTTCGTGAATAATATTCATGAACATTAACAAGCCGATTTATGATTATACTCTTTTAAAAATTATTTTTGAATTTATTTATACTCATTTATAAATCAGGATTAAATTAGTAAAATTTTAAATAAACAAACAAGTTTGACTTAAGAGCTTGATAATATTTAAATAAATCAAATTTAAACAAACTTGATTCAAGCTTGAATCAAGCTTGATTAGAAGCTTGATACCTATTAAACAAGCCAAGCTCAATTCAAGCTCAAGCCAAACTCAAGCTAAAAAAAAAAAAAACCAAGCCAAGCTTGAACAGGTTTTTCAGTAGCTTGGTTAATTTTAGGCTTGGCTCGCTACGACTTGATTATCTTATCAAACAAGTTTGAACACTACAAAGCTTGGCTTGACTTGACTCATTTACAACCCTAATTGCTACCCAAGTTACAAGAATAT
This sequence comes from Wurfbainia villosa, assembly GCA_025175895.1. Lineage (NCBI taxonomy): Eukaryota > Viridiplantae > Streptophyta > Magnoliopsida > Zingiberales > Zingiberaceae > Wurfbainia > Wurfbainia villosa. Next base: position 9,560,640 of record CM046005.1, read on the forward strand.
TGAGATCCAACATCACCTTTGTGACTCTCACAATATGTGACAATGCCCCTCTATCCTTGACATCTAGATTGACCAATTGAGGCATAGACCGTGTCATCCTCGGTACAATCTATATCTTTAACTCCAAGTAGACTCACTCTAATCAAATGACCTCAATATCTCATATTGACTCATTTGGGCATGGCCACTTAGTGGTCTCACTCTATCAAGAATAACGATGTCACTCCCTTCATATAGGAGGGATAGATCCTATCTACATCACTCACATCCCTTCGCATAATTTGTTACATACCTAGTAATCGCCTTTATAGTCCACCTATTTACAGGTGACGTTTGACGAAGCCAAAATATGCAACTCCTTATATAGGGACCCATGGTGACTTCAGGTCCAAGGACTAATAGTCACATGAGAAAGTATATGACACTCATATAATGATCCATGATACTTTCTCATGGCGGGTTATTCAGTATACATTCTCCAATGCATACCCATGTGTTAACTTGATATCTTATATTCATGACTTGTGAGATCAAGTCATCGAGTTGACTTACATGCTAGTCTCTTCGCACTAACATTGTCCCTGAATGTTAATACTTGATTAGGAATTATTAAGAGTAGTGTTCTCTATATCATCTCATTATCGATTCAACCAATCGATTGATATAGATAAGAACCTTCTACTTAAGGACGTTATTATACTTAGTTATTTAGCACCAATACAAGTAAGTATAATAACTATAAAGAAATGCCTTTATTAAATAGGAATATGATACAACAAGTCCATACAACAATCATCACATGATTGACTCTAGGGCTTTCACTAACAATTACATGGATTCCAAGGAGCTATAGAGCAAGTTGGCAAGATTTCATGAGATGCCTCAATCAGTTCAAGACAATAAGGAAGAATCCAAGGATGAAGAAGAAAGCTCATCATCTCAAGAGCATGTAGACTCGGAGGTTGATAGATGTTCAACTTTCGATGAAGAACTAGAAGAATTTGAAGAAGTTTCCACCTCTACGATTGAGGGGGAGGAGAGATCTTCCATGCCGGAGCAAGAAGAGGAAACCTCCATCTCTAGGATTGTGGGGGAGGAGATTAGATCACCGGAGCCAGAACAAGAGTAAGAAGAACCATCTACCTCTGGGAGAGAAGAAAAGCAAGGTCAAAATTCCATTTCTGGTCTAGGTAACTCAAGCATTTTGATTAAAAATAAAATTCATATTTTATGCTTTGTGTGTGGAAAATGGACATTACAAGAGTAAGTGTCCAAAGCGAGTCAAGAATACTTAACCAACATCAAAAGTCATGGATAAGTCAAAGGATGTCAGAGCCTCAACAATCAAGAGCAAAGAGCACATTGTGTGCTTCAAGTGCAATCAAAAGGGGCACTATAGGACTCAATGCCCTAGGGGGAGAAAGCAAACCAATGGAAAAGGAGGAGTCTCAAATGTAGGGGGAGCTAAGTCAAACCCTAAGGTAACTTATAAGTATGCTCCTTCAATTAATAGTAAAAAGCATGCTAGGATTAAATTTAATACTCTTGCAATTATGCATAATCATAAGGAGCATGCAAGAAATATATCTTATTCACTACAAAAATAATGGTTTTTGGCGACGAAATTTGCAATGAATTTTGCAAAAAAATTCGTTGCAAAATTTTTTTGCAATGAAATTTGCAACAAAAATTTTTTTGTTGCAAATAATTTGCCGCTAAATTCTGCAACGAAAAATAAAAATTCATCGCCAAATTGCAACGAATAATTTTTTCGTTGCAAAATTCGTCGCCAAATTTGGTGTTGAATAAATGTTTCGTTGCCAATTTGGCGACGAAAAGAAGATTCGTCGAAAATTTTTGTGACAAAGAATACTTTTCGTCGTCGAATTCGGCGACGAATAATTAATTTCGTCGCCGAATTTAGCGATGAATAATTATTTTCGTCGCCGAATTCGGCGATGAATAATTATTTTCGTCGCCGAATTCGGCAACGAATTAAACTTTCGATGCAAAAATTTCGATGAATAAATTTTTTCGTCGTCAAATTTGCGATGAAATATTTATTCATCGCAAAACTCTCGCATGCATACTCCACCAAATATAATGAAATTTGGTGACGAAAAAGATATTCGTCGCAAATTCAGCGACGAAATATTTTTTTCATCGTAGAATTTATGACGAAAAAATATTCATCGCCAAAATCTGATGAACATAATTAACAAATAAAATTAAATTTGGCGACGAATTTGTTTTTCGTTGCAAAGTTGGCGACAAAAAGAAAAATTCGTTGCAAAAATTTTCACTATCAGTCGACTGATTGTGTGATCTGTCGGACTGATTGGTTGGCTACCAGACGTTCTGTTAATTGCTACAGTATGACAGTTGACTGCTCATATCCATCAGTCGACTGCTAGGTGAGTAGTTGACTGGTTAGTTGGCTATGAAGCTTTCTGTAAATTGTTACAGTACATCAGTCGACTGATAATGTTTACCAGTCGACTGATGCCCAAAATAAATTTGGATTGTGCAGTTTCTCATGTATCAGTCGACTGAATATTTACATCAGTCGACTGATACATATATTTTTGCAACGAAAATTGTATTTTCGTTGCAAATATGGAGAAAATTGAAAAATATATTTTAAATTATTCTTTTTTTTTCTGTTTTACAACAAACACACAATAATATTAACAAAATTATACAACAAACATTAATATGGACATCAAACAAATTTATACATATAACAAATACATCCAAATAAGGTTTAAACTAACTACCATTATCATCAGGTAACATTTAAATACAACAAACTTATAAAAACATAAATATCGTTTATGTAATAAGTCAAGTAGCTAACAATTAAACTTTCACAAATACAGTCAAAGATAACCACCATCATCACCATCGTCATAAAAAAATACATCATCATTGTCTCCATGACAAGGATCAGGCGGAGGAGGAGAAGAGCCAGAAGGAGAAAGTTGATTTGAGCTAGACATTAACTGAAGATGTTGCATAATAAACATTTGTTGCCTTTAAAATTCGTTCATCTTTTCATTTAAGTCTTAAACTTTCTAAGCGTTCTCTCTCGATTTAGTTTCCTTCTGCGCTAATAACTCTCTCAAATGATTAACCTCTTCGGTTAATTGAATTACTTGGGCCTTTGATGCTGGAGAGAATGAAGAAGAAGCACCAGGGACTCTATAGGATCGGCTCAAAGAGCCGAGTCCAAGTATTCTTCCACTTTTCGGTCCTCCAGATGCTTCAAGCCATAAATTTATATTGCTAACAGATGGCTCCGATTCGACTCCATCATCGCTTGCACCTGAATTTCTTTGTGAAAGTTCATTGTATTTCTCCTATTGCAAAAGAAGAAATAAATAAATAGTAACATAGGAAATTAAATTTTTACAATTACACACCTTTATTGTTCTAGCTCTTTCCCCACTCCATGTTTTATCCATCTTTAAGAATGTACGGGTGAAAGTGTCAATAAATAATGGCTCAGTTCCCGTCTCCTTGGCCTAAACAAATTAAATAGTTAATATTTATAAATTAGTGAGTATTAGATTACAAAATTATAAATTGAAAACACTCACCAATCGAGCTCTATGTTCATCGATATTTATGGATCCTCCCGCATATGCGGTAGACATAATGCCGGAGTTACAATTCTGATTTTGCTTATTTTGTTCACTCCTTTGTTTACTTTCCTCAGATCCCCAATGTGTAAAAATTTTATTCCGATTCTCCTCGATTATACAGTGTGGTTTCTTATTTCTAGTTTTGACATGATTTAGTATGTTTCTAATATGATCACCACACTTTTTCTTAAAAAACCTCCTAATCTCTAGTGTTTGACTCTCCTCCCAAATAAATACCCGCTGCAGTAGAGAAAAATAAAAATTGATTATATTCACTGTAATTTCATATACTAAATGATTGAAATAAGTTACCTTGAACTCATTCCACCACATAACTTTAATTTCTTCCGGCGTGCTTGTATAAGTCATAGAAGCGCCACCCCAATGGTTATTCACTATTTTATTCACCTCATGAATAACATGTACAGAATTTGTAAATCTAACATAAACCAAAAATAAACCCCGTTATATACTTATAAAAAAACATATTGTATTAAAAATTAAATATAGATATTGTAAAGCTTGAATACTTACGAATCTCCGTGCGGAGATATAAACTCTCTCGTATCTTCCCTCTCCACGAGTGATTGTTGTACCGGGGAAGAGACATTAGCAGGTATATGCTGAGAATCAGAGGATCCTACAACTGGGGAAGAGGTGGAGGGCACATTTCCTGTAAGAGCATCAGAATGTATGGGGGCTGAAGCAGAGGAAGACTGTGATCTTCCATCACTACTACATCTATGACCACCACATCAAAACTAACAATCATGATTATTAGAAGAATATTACAGGAAAAAAAAATACAGTTGCATATCGAATTATTAATAGGAAAAATATGAAAATATTACCATATTCATAGTAACTGGATGACCCTAAAAAAAAAGGTTCATTAGTATATCAAATATATAGAATTTCGAATAACACAGTGAATTAAAACATAATTGGTACTGAATAAAAGGTAAATTACCAATAATTAGAAATCAAAGTCTGCAATAAAATTTTCGGCCTAGTAATGCATCTAATCATCATCGTCATCGTCATCGTCATCGTGATCGTGATCGTGATCGTCATCATCATCATCATCCTCATCCTCATCAATGAAATCTTCATCTTCATACTCATTCAGTTCACTTGCATCAACATCTATTACTACGCCGCTGGGATCTCGTAACGTTGAAATATTATACTCTTCAATATGAAATGTATTGACAACTTCATTTTGTTGATATGCTATGTCTTCCCAATGTTCCTCAATTTTATTACGTGCCTTTGTTTTACAAACTGCCCACCGATCACTTTTGTCTCATCTCAGACTAGGATATGAAGCACAAAATACTTGAATCGCTTGTTGTGCTAATACAAATGGTTCGTACCTCTTGTATATTTTTTTGTAGTTAATTTCAACCAAATTAAACTGTGGATGCACCCTCATGCCTTTGATAGGGTCAAACCAACGACACATAAATAAAATAACTCACAAATCTGAGCTTGGATACACTACCTCTAAAATTTCATCTAGTAATTCGTAAAATTCATTCCTTGCACCCCCATCAATAGATGACTGAATACAAACTCCGCTATTCATTGTAGTTTTCCCAGTTTCATAAGCTTGAGTATGAAAAATATATCCATTTATGAAATATGCCGGCCAAGTTTTAACCATTGAATTTGGACCCATTGACAGATGTTTTATTAGGTTTTGCTCAATGTGACCGTGATTATCAAGAACCTAAAGTAAAATAAATGTGTCATCAGACAAGATTTATCAAATTTACTATCATATATACTACTTACATAATTTTTGAACCATTGTGCAAATTCTTCATCACAGAAATTATTAAACTCATGCTCCAGAAGCTCCGAATATAGAGTTTGAAAAATCCTACAATAAAATCAAATAAAACAAGAACAATATTTTATGATATACGAAAAGTTTAATATAACTTTTATATACTTACTCGAAATACGACGTTACTTCTTGACAGTTCAATAAAATATATGTATGGGCTGCTCGCCACTCCGGACTAGTTAAGTATCTACTTGTACAAGATCCACTTGGTCGACCAAGGTAATTAAAAATTGAGAATGCCCTCAAATTTGGATCAACGAGACCCTCATCGTTTCTTCCTGCTTTTCAACTCTTGCATTGAACGTGAGGTTCAAAGTAATATGATGCAAAAGTTGTAACTTCCTCCACAATATATGCATTAACAATAAAAGCTTCAACATATTTTTCACCTTTTTTTTCAAGTGATAGAGGAATCTAAGAGTAATACAATAAAATTTATTAGCAAATAAATTAGACTAAATTTGACCAAATGAAATAACAATGAGAAAAAAGTCAAAAAAATCCACCTTACAAACGGATACATCCATCGAAATTGAACAGGACCTCCAACTTTAGCCTCATATGACAAGTGAACCAAAAGATGTTCCATTGAATCAAAAAACTTCGGTGGAAATATCCTTTCTAAGTCACACATAATAATCGGAATGTCTCTCTCTAATGTCTCCATGTGTGAATGACTCAGTACTGTCGAGCAGATATCATGAAAGAAAATGCTTAATTCCGTAATTGCACCCCAGACAAAATTTGGTAACAGTTCCTTCAAAGCAATAGGAATTAATCTTTCCATGACAGTCATGACTTTTAAAACTCATAAATTTGCATTCCTTCAAATTAACGCATCTACCAAGATTTGAGACATAACCATAAGGAAATCTCAATGATTTCAACCATTCACAAACAATCCATTTCTGATCCTTATTCAATGTATAAATTGCTTTTCGGTTTTGGTCCCCTACTATTTGCATCAACATCAAGGGTGGGACGTTTACATATGAGATGCAAATCTTTTCTTGCATTCAGATTGTCTTTTGTTTTTCCAGTTATATCCATCACCGTATTTATCAAATTTTCAAAAACATTCTTCTCAATATGCATTAAATCAAGATTGTGATGAATCAAATTACTCTGCCAATACAGTAAATCCCAAAAGATACCCCGTTTTGTCCATTTATGCATAATTTCATAGTCATATGTTGTAACATTTGGGTCTTCAATAATAGATGAAAAGTTAAGCACTCTTTGCCATAAAATTTGACCGGTGAATCTCAATGGTAGAGGTGTTCTTTCAATTCTATTCTTAGTAAATTCTTCTTTATTTCTTCTGAATTTATGATTTGGCGGTGAAAATTGTCTATGACAATCAAAATTACTCGGTTTCTTTCCATGTTTCAATCTGAATAACTTTGATCTCTCCATACATATTGGACATCCTAAAATCCCTGCAGTACTCCAGCCCGATAACATCCCATAAGCAGGGAAATCATTTATGGTTAAAAGAAGTGTAGCTTTCATTGTGAACAGCTGATTAGTATGGACATCATATGTGGAAACACCGACGTCCCATAGTTGGAGCAACTCAGCAATCAACGGTTGCATGTAAACATCTATTAACTTCTTCGGATTATAAGGGCCAGACACAATCAATGTTAAAAACATATAAGGTGTTTTCATACACATACCAGGAGGAAGATTGTACGGAGTTATGATAATTGGCCAGCAAGAATACGTTCTTCCTGATTTGCCAAATGGAGCAAATCCATCAGCACATAGCCCCAACCTGATGATTTGGGTCTCATTTGCAAACTCAGGATATGTTTGATCAAAATTTGTCCACGCCTCTGCATCAGATGGATGACACATTAGCCCATTCTCTGTTTCATGATTTGCATGCCAAGTCATGTGTTCAGCAGTCACCTTCAAAGCATAAAGCCTTTGCAATCTAGGAGTTAATGGCAAATAGAACATTTGTCTGAATGATTTTAATCGCTTATTATGATTTGATCTCGTGGTACTCTTGTACTTGCATTAACTACAGAGTTTGCAAGTCTCTAAATCTGTATTATCTCCCCAATATAGCATGCAACAATTTCTGCAAACATCAATTCTTTGCACTAGAAGACCCAAATCTTTCACAAGTTTTTTCATACTGTAAAAATCATTCGGCATTATGTGATCAAGTGGAAATACTTCTCCAATAACTTGAACAAAATCATTAAAACATTCTTCGGACACATTATGCTCAGCTTTAACATTCAACAATCTTGCGGTGAGAGATAATTTTGTGTGACTATCACAATCGGACCACACAGGTTCATCTGCAACTCTCAATACTTCTTGAAATTTTATATATGGCTCATTGTACACATTTTCATTACCACCAGTAATTTCTACCTCCTCCAATGGTGTTGAATAATTATTATACATGTGTTCAAATGCTTGAGGATAACTTGGTTCACTATTCAAATTACGATCAACTATCATCCTCCTGGATTGAATCGATCGTAAATATACTTGCTCTCCCATCCATATCTAACCCACTACCTCCCTTTTCAGATGTTTCCATCCAACCTCTTCATCGGATATAAACAGTTCACCATGACAAGTCCAATTATAATAATTTGGCGTAAAACCAAATCTACAAAGATGTTCTCGAACTTTATCACATTGGAAAAATTTACCATTATGATATTTTTTGCACGGACACCTTAATTTATCCCCATCCATAAACTCAACATTATTATTAGCATATCTCAAAAATTGTTCCAACCCAAATATAAATTCATCGGTTAAACCACGACGTTCTGGTAAATTCTTTTTATACATCCAACTTCGATCTCTCTCCATCGATCCTGTTTTCGAAATTATATCAACGATTAATTTTAATTTCTTCCAAACTTCATCCATATATATATCAATATAACCATAAATTTATACTCAACATTAATTAAAATTTTCTAATACTAAATATGATTTTGTGTGATAATTAATTACAAATTATAATATCATTTCGAACAATTATGATCTATTAACAGTGATTAAATTACTTAAATTCAAACATTAAGAATAAAAATTATAATAGAACTAATAATACTGTAATTAATGTTATAAATAATATTTTTATGCGTACCTGTCCAAATGGAAACAACGTGCGGCTAGATGAACACTTGACGAACACCTTCAAAGTAGGACAACCTATGAAAAAAAATATTGTATTTAGATTGCGACACACTATTATATATATATATATATATATATATATATATTGTAGGTGGATGCTTCGGAGGCTCATTGGCTCCCATGTCCCCGGATTAAAATTTTCACTAATGAAAGAATTAATCCGGATGGGATGAGTTTCCTTAGCACAACCTATTCGTCGTCGTGCTAACAACTTGAGTGGTCGCTTGAACAAACTAGTTGTTCAAGCAACATAACTCTTCTAGTTGGTTAGCCGCGGAAGAGACGACGGACGGATCGCCGGTTTTTGTGTTTGTCTTCGGGGTCAATGATTATACAAAATATATACATACGCACACATGTATAATCAACACATAAAAGAACATGCTCAGATTTGAAAATAAAGTTGTAAAACTTTATACCTTACGATCTTCTACCGTATGTCCTATCCTTCTCGTAGATGACGTGTGGACAAAGATCCTCCACGAGTAGAAGCCTTCTAGATCGCGTTCTTCCCTTCCTTGTCTGCTGCGAACAAAGAGAAGAACCAACAAATACCTATCCTTTCTAGAACCGGCCACCAAGTTAGGGAATTTGATGCAACCGCCGGCCAAGGAACAAGTGGATGAAGCGCCGGCCACCAATGGAAGGAGAACCGCCGGCCACCTTGGAGAGTATGGAAGAGTGAACGCCGGCCACCAATGGAAGGAGAGCCGCTGGCCAAGGAATAAGAGAGTGGCCAAGAGGATGGGCGCCGGCCAAGTCTTGATGGAAGAAGATGGGCGCCGGCAACTACTTGATGGAAGAAGATTGCCGCCCAAGCCCTAGCTCCCAAACCCTAGCCGCCCACTTTTAGAAGAGCCAAACCCTAACTCCAATTGAATTCTCTTGCCGCCAAACCCTAAGCTTTCCTTTTATAGAGTTAGGCTTAGGACTCCTTTAATCTCCACCATCGGATCTAGGGATTTAATCTCCACCGTCGGATCTAGGGTTTTATCTAACCGTCGGATCTAGGGTTTCATCCCAACCGTCGGATCTAGGATTTCATCCCAACCGTCGGATCTAGGATTTCATCCCAACCGTCGTATCTAGGATTTCATCCCAACAGTCGGATCTAGGGATTTAATCTCAACCGTCGATTCTAGGGTTTCATCCTAACCATCGGATCTAGGGATTTAATCCCAACCGTTGGTTCTAGGGTTTCATCCCAACCATCGGATCTAGGGATTTAATCCCAACCGTTAGTTCTAGGTTTTGTTTTAAATTCTTGGATCTAGACTTCACAAGGATTATATTAGGCTACGATAGGGACCATAAGGAGGAGTTGGATCTTGGCCACCCGATGGATCGGAACCACACAAACTTGATCCATCAATGATGTTCCATTCCACTAGAGGATCATCATTGAACTACCTCACCAACCCCCATAAATTAATATGGGCTCCATATATTATTTGTACATTCATCTCCCCGTGTTTAAGATATAGAATGTCCGTCAATTAATTGATTTACTGACCATCAATTAATTAACATCTAATTCCTCGAGTAGTACCACTCAACCTTATCATCATGTTGACTAAGTCAACCAGCTGAGTTTACATGATGAACCTTATTAGCTCCTCAAGGGGACATCATCAACCTAATATATAGGACACGGTTTCCTCCTATAATCAACGACACACCATGTAAATAATATTATTTCCCAACTTACCAGGCATATTGATTTAATCCATCTAAATCTCACCCTCTGGTAAATCAAAGAAATAAATACTAAGTACATGTGCCCGTTATTATATCGGGATTAAGAGCATGTATAACATAATATCCGAGGTCCAATTCAATTATGTAGTCAACAATAAATTGAATCACCTCTATGTCGGTCCTGCTCAATACACCTAAGTGTACTAGTGTAACTCTATGTTCAAGACAGAACAATACCAAGCTACACTACAACCATGCCAATGGTTTGTCCAAAACCATCTTGGTTGTGAGCCTCTACTTATATTTTACAAGGGACTGATAACATGATCTACTGTGCCACACCAAGCACCATGTTATCTACAATGTAAAATATTAGACAATATGCACACACATATAATAAATATATAAAGTGCAAATAATGATCATGTGATTCTTATTCCAAAATAAAATGTTCATACAAAAAGAGCTAGGCTTTTAGTATACATTCCAACAATCTCCCACTTATACTAAAAGACTATGCTGTCATCACACTGCCATACATCTGATCCCCATGTCCTCCACATGCCAATCAAACGCTTTCACTGGAAGGGCCTTAGTGAATGGATCCGCCAGGTTATCCTCTGATACAATCTTGGCGACAGCTACTTCTCCTCGCTTTACGATCTCTCGTATAAGGTGATACTTGCACTCTATGTGTTTACTCGCCTTATGGGCTCGTGGTTCCTTCGAGTTTGCAACTGCACCACTGTTATCACAATAAATTGTGATAGTTCTGGGCAAACCAGGAATCACATCCAAGTCCATCAAGAAGTTCCTGAGCCATACATCTTCCTTGGCTGCCTCAGAGGCTGCCACATACTCAGCTTCCATGGTAGAGTCCGCCACGCATTTCTGCTTGACACTCCTCCATACTATGGCTCCACCTTCAAAAGTAAACACAAACTCCGAGGTAGACTTACTCTTGTCCCTATCTGATTGGAAATCTGAATCCGTGTAACCCACAGTGACTAATTGATCTGCCCGGTAAACCAGCATATAATCCCTAGTCCTTCTCAGGTACTTCAATATATGCTTTACCGCAGTCCAATATCCCTGTCCAGGATTACTCTGATATCTGCTAACCATGCCCACGGCAAAGTAGATATCCGATCTCGTACATAGCATAGCATACATAAGGCTTCCTACTACCAAAGCATAAGGAACTACCTTCATGTCCTCTATCTCCTTTGATGTTTTGGGACACATCTCTTTAGATAAAGGAACTCCATGCCTAAAAGGTAGAAAACCTTTCTTGGAGTTCTGCATGCTAAAACGAGCAAGGATAGTGTCAATGTATGAAGCTTGAGATAAGCACAACATCCTTTTCTTGCGATCCCTTATAACTTTGATCCCAAGGATGTGTCCCACTTCTCCCAAGTCCTTCATGTCAAACTGTTTGGACAACCATACCCTTATGTCTGATAACACTTTGATATTGTTGCCAACTAACAAAATGTCATCTACGTATAGTACAAGAAATACCACTACATTTCCATCACATCTCTTGTATACACAAGGCTCATCCGGACTTTGAATAAATCCATATGACTGGATTACCTCATCAAAGCGGATGTTCCAAGATCTAGAAGCTTGCTTCAATCCATAAATGGACCGATTAAGCTTACATACAAGATGCTCTTTGCCTTTAGCAATGAATTCCTCTGGTTGCCGCATATAGATGTTCTCCTCAAGACTTCCGTTAAGGAAAGCTGTCTTGACATCCATCTGCCAAATCTCATAATCCATATGAGCAGCTATAGATAAGAGAATCCGGATAGACTTAAGCATAGCTACCGACGAAAAAGTCTCCTCATAATCGATGCCCTCTTTCTTAGTATACCCTTTCGCAACAAGCCTAGCTTTGAAGGTCTCAACCTTCCCGTTTACTCCTCTCTTTCTCTTGTAGATCCACTTGCATCCAATGGCTTTTACACCATCGGGTGGCTCTACTAGCTCCCAGACCTGATTAGAATCCATAGATTCTATCTCTGAATTCATCGCACTTTGCCAAGATACTGCATCTCTATCTTGGAGTGCCTCGTCATATGTCCAAGGATCCGGTTCATGTTCACCAGGGACTAAGTCGAAGACTCTCCCAAAAACATGAATCTCTCGGGTTGTCTAACAACCCTCCCACTACGACGAGGTGCCTCCTGTGTATGCTCTGTGACATGCGGTGCAGTAACTTGTAGTATCTCCTCTTGTACCGGTGGTACTGAAGTCGGGACTTCCCCTGTCAACTCCTCAAGAACAATACTACTTGTGGGCTTGTGGTTCATCACATAGTCCTCCTCTAGAAATTTGGCATTCGTACTCACGATCACCTTATGATCTCTAGGACTATAGAATAAACCACCCTTCGTTCCCTTAGGGTAGCCAACAAACAAGCGTACTTCTGTACGAGATTCCAACTTACCAGCATCTCCCTTCAGCACATGTGCTGGACTACCCCAAATCCGAATATGTCTTAGACTAGGCTTTCGCCCAGTCCACAACTCTGTGGGAGTAGAGGGTACTGACTTAGATGGAACCAAGTTCAGAATGTGTGCTGCTGTTTCCAGAGCAAACCCCCAGAACGAATCAAGTAACTCAGAATAACTCATCATAGATCTGACCATCTCCATAAGAGTCATGTTCCTTCGCTCTGCCACACCATTCTGCTGGGGTGTGCCAGGTGCGAACAATTGGGATTGAATCCCAGCCTCTGATAAGTAACTCCTAAACTCTCCCAAGAGGTACTCGCTACCACGATCAGATCGTAATGTCTTGATACTTTTACCTTGACAGTTCTCCACATCAGCCTTGAATTCTTTGAATCTGTCAAAGCATTCAGACTTGCGGCGCATCAAGTAAATGTATCCATATCTTGAATAATCGTATATAAAAGAGATGAAATATTCAAAACCACCTCTTGCCTAGATAGACATAGGACCGCACAAATCAGAATGAACCAATTCTAACACATCTTTGGCTCTATACCCCTTGGCGTTGAAAGACCTCTTGGTCATTTTACCTTCCAAGCAAGATTCGCAGGTTGGGAGATCCTCCACCACTAATGAACCCAAAGGTCCATCAGCTATCAACCTTTGAATTCTGCTTAGGTTAATATGACCAAGCCTTAGATGTCAAAGATATGTTTGGTTCATTTGCGAAGGTTCTTTTCTCTTATTAGACTTAGAAGATGAGTTATTGATTTCTATATGCATCGTGGGATTTTTCGGTTCAAGAGTATATAAATTGCCAACCAATGTACCAGAACAGATAATCTTCCTATTCCTTTTTATAACCACTTTGTCATTAAAAGAAACAGAATATCCATCCATAAACAATTTAGAAACCAAAACTTTATTCCTATCAAAAGATAAATAAACGTCTCCCACTGCAATAGCTGCCACCTTTGAAGCATTACCCATGAAGATGGTAATCTCTCCCTCAGCTAGTCGTCGGGTTTCCTGGAACCCCTGCAAAGTATTGCAGACATGATCAGTGGCTCCTATATCTACACACTAGGCACTGGTAGATAACACCGCTAAACATGTTTCAACAACTAAACAAGAAGATATACCTTTGTTCTTTCGGCGAGGACAGTCCGTCTTCCAATGTCCAGTCTACTTGCAAGTGAAGCACTTGCCTTTCGGCTTCTTCACTCCTGCCTGAGGTCCCACTGCCACTTTCTTCGCTCCACCTTGCTTCTTCTTCTTCTTACCTTTCGGTTTAGAGGAAGAAACCTTCTGAGCGACCATGGCTTGAGCACTTTGACGAAAAAGCCCCTCTGCGCTGGAGTTATCGAAGCTCAGCCCAACGAATACAACCTCTTGTTCATGTTGTAGTTGAGGCAGAACTACTCAAAACTCCTAGGCAGAGACTGGAGAATGATATCGACCTGGGTTTCCCCATCGATCTCAACTCCGAGGACTTCCATCTCATTAAGATGAGCCATCATCTTGAGAACATGATCCCTAACGGGTGTTCCCTCGATCATGGTGGTCGTCATCAAGTTTCTCATTGCCTCCTGTCTAGCCGCCCTACTCTGATGTCCGAAAAGTTCCTTGAGATTGAACATCATGTCATAAGCTGTGGCTATGGCATGATGCTGATGTTGCAGCATATTTGACATAGATGCCAAAATGTAACACCGCGCCATCTCATCTGCCTTGACCCATTTCTTATAACGTTCTTTCTTCTTTTCATCAGAGTCATCGGAGGGCTTAGGAGGACAGACCTCAAAGAGTATAAATTTGTACTCCTCCGCAGTTAAGACAATATCCAGATTTCTTTTCCAATCAATGTAGTTTGGTCCAGTAAGCTTATTTTCTTTTAAAATCACAGCAAGTAGGTTGAAAGCCATTTGAAAATCCTAAAAATCACAATGATCAAAATATTAGATTTCAAATATTATTGATTCCTCAAAACAATAAAATTCCGAAATCAACCAACACCTCAAAACACCGAGAATATCACATGCCATGATAGTGTGGACGTATACGAATTCTACATTTGTAAGAAGAGGTTTTACCCATTAATTTTATTATCTTGTGAACCTTACTTTTTGACAAATAAAATTAATAGTTGGTTCCTCTTTAGCCCTACAAATAAAAGCAGTGACTCCGATGGGGAGGATACTTTTATTTGCATCTAAGTGTGCACCATTACACGATACTAAGGGAATTATTTCGGATTATGTGCCTTACCGATGGGGAAGTACACACGCTCCTAAATAATTTCCTATAACCATTATTTGACCTAGTGATCCGCAAACAAACCCATCCGATGGGGAGGAAGGCACTCAGAGCCAACGCGCAAGTTTGTTGCATCACACGTCAAATTGTAATGGAGGCCGCGGGAATTAATTAAAATATCCCTCTCCCACTTAGTAAATTGCAATTGAGGAATTTTAAAGCATACACAACATGCATATAAAACAAATCATCAATAAATATGGAAAAAAATAGAATTTTTCCAACTATTATGGCATTGTCCTCCAATACGCATCCCATCGTGTCGCCACCTCGTCCGCTCCATCTTTTCCCGTGCGCAAGTCACCAAAGAGATCCGAGCCGAGATAAACTATTTTAATTTACATCCATCGATCCTATACTCCACGAAGGAGTGTACAAATAATCTAGATCGAAAGTAAACTAAAATGAGCGGCTAAACAATGCCATATTTAATTACAAAAATTAAATACTAATCTAGCCTCGTCAACCCTGAGGATTCAAATAATATACATACAATCACACACAAAACAATCACATACAACCAAATAGCCATAATAGTCGGATCTTATGCCTGCAACCAAAAAGTTAGCCTACGCACATCCTACTATTATCCGGTATACTCAATATATGATATGTGCATGAAAGTAACCGAATCCAAAACACACAAAACCGAAAACTGTGGCTCTGATACCACTTGTAGGTGGATGCTTCAGAGGCTCATTGGCTCCCATTTCCCCGGATTAAAATTTTCACTAATGAAAGAATTAATCCGGATGGGATGAGTTTCCTTAGCACAACCTATTCGTCGTCGTGCTAACAACTTGAGTGGTCGCTTGAACAAACTAGTTGTTCAAGCAACACAACTCTTTTAGTTGGTTAGCCGCGGAAGAGACGACGGACGGATCGCCGGTTTTTGTGTTTGTCTTCGGGGTCAATGATTATACAAAATATATACATACGTACACATGTATAATCAACACATAAAAGAACATGCTCATATCTGAAAATAAAGTTGTAAAACTTTATACCTTACGATCTTCTACCGTATGTCCTATCCTTCTCGTGGACGACATGTGGATGAAGATCCTCCACGAGTAGAAGCCTTCTAGATCGCGTTCTTCCCTTCCTTGTCCGCTGCGAACAAAGAGAAGAACCAACAAATACCTATCCTTTCTAGAACCGGCCACCAAGTTAGGGAATTTGATGCAATCGCCGGCCAAGGAATAAGTGGATGAAGCGCCGACCACCAATGGAAGGAGAACCGCCGGCCACCTTGGAGAGTATGGAAGAGTGAACGCCGGCCACCAATGGAAGGAGAGCCACCGGCCAAAGAATAAGAGAGTGGCCAAGAGGATGGGCACCGGCCAAGTCTTGATGGAAGAAGATGGGCGCCGACAACTACTTGATGGAAGAAGATTGCTGCCCAAGCCCTAGCTCCCAAACCCTAGCCGCCCACTTTTAGAAGAGCCAAACCCTAACTCCAATTGAATTCTCTTGCCGCCCAACCCTAAGCTTTTCTTTTATAGAGTTAGGCTTAGGACTCCTTTAATCTCCACCGTCGGATCTAGGGTTTTATCCTAACCGTCGGATCTAGGGTTTCATCCCAACCATCGGATCTAGGATTTCATCCCAACCGTCGGATCTAGGATTTCATCCCAACCGTCGGATCTAGGGATTTAATCTCAACCGTCGATTCTAGGGTTTCATCCTAACCATCGGATCTAGGGATTTAATCCCAACCGTTGGTTCTAGGGTTTCATCCCAACCATCGGATCTAGGGATTTAATCCCAACCGTTGGTTCTAGGTTTTGTTTTACATTCTTGGATCTAGACTTCACAAGGATTATATTAGGCTACGATAGGGACCATAAGGAGGAGTTGGATCTTGGCCACCCGATGGATCGGAACCACACAAACTTGATCCATCAATGATGTTCCATTCCACTAGAGGATCATCATTAAACTACCTCACCATCCCCCATAAATTAATATGGGCTCCATATATTATTTGTACATTCATCTCCCTGTGTTTAAGATATCGAATGTCCGTCAATTAATTGATTTACTGACCATCAATTAATTAACATCTAATTCCTCGAGTAGTACCACTCAACCTTATCATCATGTTGACTAAGTCAACCAGCTGGGTTTACATGATGAACCTTATGAGCTCCTCAAGGGGACATCATCAACCTAATATATAGGACACGGTTTCCTCCTATAATCAACGGCACGCCATGTAAATAATATTATTTCCCAACTTACCGGGCATATTGATTTAATCCATCTAAATCTCACCCTCTGGTAAATCAAAGAAATAAATACTAAGTACATGTGCCCGTTATTATATCAGGATTAAGAGCATGTATAACATAATATTCGAGGTCCGATTCAATTATGTAGTCAGCAATAAATTGAATCACCTCTATGTCGGTCCTGCTCAATATACCTAAGTATACTAGTGTAACTCTATGTTCAAGACAGAACAATACCAAGCTACACTACAACCATGCCAATGGTTTGTCCAAAACCATCTTGGTTGTGAGCCTCTACTTATATTTTACAAGGGACTGATAACATGATCTACTGTGCCACACCAAGCACCATGTTATCTACAATGTAAAATATTAGACAATATGCACACAAATATAATAAATATATAAAGTAGAAACAATGATCATGTGATTCTTATTCCAAAATAAAATGTTCATACAAAAAGAGCTAGACTTTCAGTATACATTCCAACATATATATATATATATATATATATATATATATATATATATATATATATATACTGAAATTTAAAACACTAAATTAAATGGCCAAAATTTTGGGGAAATAATCCTAGGAATTTTTTCGAGATTTTTAGGAATTTTTCCAGAATTTTTCTGGATTTAAACGGAGGTCGTACGAGATAATTACGGAGATAGGGAAAACAACCTTTAAAAATAGGATAAATTTAACCTAGGTTATTAATATAGGTTTTTCTATTTCCTTTTTTCTTTCCCCTCTACGCCCGACGCCCGCTACTTGCGGTTTCTTCTTCTTCTCCTTGCGACTGCGGCTACACCGACGCCTCTGCCATCGCCTTCTCTGCGCGTGTCGTTCTCTTCTTCCTCGCCGACCACAGCCGTGCGCGCCGGCCGCTGCGGCCACAGGATCACCGCGAGCCCTCGCTCCCCTTCGCCGACGCCACCCTTCCGCCGTCGCCCCGACATCCCCCTTTCTTTGCAAGAGGATGTTGACCCCAGCCCCATCGAACGCCTCCTCGCAGCGACCTCAGCCGCCGACCCTTCCCTCTTCCTCCTCTCGCCCTTTTCTCCTCGCGGCAGAAGGAGGCGATGGAACCCCTCGACGCCCCGTGGACGAGATGACGAGTGCGCGTGGCAAGGAGGTTGAGTCGGCGACGGCTGAATGCTCCGGCGGGTGGTTCCCTTGGTGCCTCTTATCTGGGACCTCACCGATCGCTTTGCGTGATCTGGACGATGACATTATCGCTGAAGCAGAAGGCTGCCAGGTGCGAAGAGGGGGGGGGGTTACACTGCCGGTGGTTGTTGTAGCTAGGTAAGGTCCGATTAAATTTTTACCCGTGGTTCCCCTCTCTTAGCTTGATCCATTTGACAGAGGGCAGAAAGGGGGAAACACGGGCTGAGCGACCGTGAGGGGAGGGATATTGGTGTAGGTTGCTCTGTTGGTGGTTATCAGAGCGAGGTAAGAACCAGTTTCTTCTTACTTTGGATAAATTGTGGTTTTAATTGGTTGAATCGATTGATGATTTAGGACAGCGATAATAATTTTAAATGATTGAGCGGTTGGGGAAAAGAGCTATCGAGGTAGGTTACATTGCGGTATTTATATATCTTGAATTTACTTTATTTTTCTTGCACTCCATTTCGACTCTATGTAATGAGTGTTGTTGGCTGTGAGTCTATCATTAGGTGAGTGGTTAACGACTGTAAATGGATTGTGGGATCCAAGTGTTGGATCGTGTTTGAGGTAAGGATTGGTTGAGTTGTGTGTATGTCACCTAGGGTTAGGTTGGATGCATACTTCTGATCGGTGAGATATTCTGTTATTGTTGTGGAGTTGTAAATTAGGCTTGAGGAAAATGAAGGATTTATTTAGGGTGTCGTTAAATTCCATTGCTGCAATGGGGATGCTTGTGATTGATTGGTTGGATTACATACAGGATGATATTAATTTAATTACAGGTTATTGACAGTGGTTGTCTGTATTTTGGTTTTATGATATGGGTGTGAGTTAATTCTTAGTGATCTATGATTGGCTGGGTTGTTGAGTTCGGTGTGATGTTGATCGGTTCTGTAATTATGTATGGAGGATGGATTAGGTTGAAGAGGATAATCAAATTAGTCTAGTGGATCGGATATGAGGTCGATGTAGGATTCGATTTGATTAATTGCAAGGATATGTTCTTGGATTGAGGAGTTAATCACAATTTGTGATCTACGGGTTGAAGGTCTACTTGGTGATACATAGTAGTAATTTAGCACGTTGTCGTGTACTTGGATTTGATGGATTTACTCTGGATTAATTGGTTATCGAAGGAATCGATTAAGTATTCGATTTGTCGGTAAATGATATTATGTGCTTAACAATAGTTATGCATTATGCAGGTTTCAGTCACGAAGCAGGATCACGGTCGTGACGATCTGGTTCTCTTTGTGGATATTTGGCAGGCGGGTATTTTGACTTATCTTTTAGATATAGTCATTGTTGATATGCTAGTTAGGATAGCTTACAATAATTTTTCATGTTTATATGCCTAGTATGCTTTTGGTAGCTACTTAATACATGCATGTGATAGGATATGATTATATCTCCCTGTTTGACTTGGATCATAGTTATTTGGATTACGGATATGTACATATTGATTGTACATATTATTCGGATAGGTATTTTGAGTAGGATTTACATGCTTTAGTATCATGCACCATTTTTGCATGATTGCATGCTGGCTGGATGGGGTTCCATTATTGTTGAGCCATGGCCGATTACATAACTACGCACACTGCCACTCATGGGTTAGTGGTACATCAGGAGGGTGTGTGCAGTTGCTCTGTCAGGCTCCGCTGGTCCGCTCATGGGTAGCGATGAGGCAACGTGGTAGCGGGCAGGGATCCCTCCTCTGGTCTATGACACCGGGAGATGAGAGCTTAGCTCCCCCCACTATGTTTGGGGTAGGAGGATAGGTGTACTCCGACAGCATCCTGTCCACTCGGTCACTCAGGAGCAGTGATGGCAGAGTGCACAGTTGTCATAGCCCTACCCACTCGGCTTCACCATCGCGTGTGAGGCGGCTGACTGGCGTCAGGGGTGACCATGTCATTGGCACGACATGCATTTTGCATGGATAGCATTTGTATTGTGTTTGCTGTATTTTTATTTATGCCTTGGATGTTGCATATGATTGCCATGCATACAGGATACATGTTTGTATATGGTGATGACTCTTTTAGTAGGGCACATGCTCCTATATCAGGGTAGGAGATTCAGGTGAGTACAGTCCTTTTGTATTTATTTCTTGCTTACCCTTTATGTGAGACTGTACTGGCATGATTTTTATTGTTAGATATACCTTACTTGCATATCGACTATATCCGCTGAGTTCTCTGAACTGACCCGTTGATTATATCTATTTCAGGATGAAACTGTCAGGAGAGTCCAGCTGCCAAACCCCCTCGTCATGGAAGTGTATTTGGTTATTTGTTTTTGGTTTTGGATATCTTGTTTAGAAGATATTTAGGACTGGAATTGGATTTATGTATTCGTGGATTTTTGGTGTCCTTATGTACCTCTATTCGGAGTTTGTTCTGGATTGGATTTTGGTTGAGTATTCCTGCCCAGATGGCAGAAGGGGTAGGTTTAGTTATGATATTCTTTTGTTTATATCATTTGATTGTTGGCCTGAGGCCTGATTTATTATCTGCTTGTGTGTTTGGATTCCGATCGTGTTGACCGATGTATAGTTGTCATGTAGGTCTTGTATAAAAATTGGCATTGTCACCCGTACAGGGGAGATGCTGTCGGATTTTCATCTGGCGGGGACTCCATCGGGGTGTGACAATTTATTTGGTATCAGAGCGCCTAGGTTTTCGAGTTCCTAGGGGTTTTTGGATTTTTCGGAGTTCGCCATGTTTGGCAGGTTTTACGAGGCAATTTGGAAAATTTTGGAATTTGTATGGATTTCTGACGATTTTTATGTTTCGAAAATTCGAGGATTTTTGACGAGGTTAATATGGGGTTTTGGCGGCGACGGGACCTCTCCTACGGCAAAATAGGTATGATGATTAATTTTATATGTTATAACTTCTAGTAATATCTATTCTAGTAACATATGTAATAATTTAACAGATATGAGACGAGGTGGGCATGCTCCTACACCGAGACGTGGTGCAGGGTAACCACGTAAGAGGACAGTGAGATCTCTGGCTAAGGAGTTGCCAGAAGGGTCTATAGAGTTTTGACTCATATGCATACTCGTAGTAGAGGTCGCCCACCAAGGTGACCAACCGGAGTTACCGTAGTGTTTATACTCCTGGTTAGATTGACTATGGGTTTAGTGGATAACAGGAAATAATATTTAGGGTACTGGTCACTATTCGTAATCGTGGATGGAGTTGACCACATCAACAATTGTTTCCGGGCCAGAGTCTTGAACCCGTGTCGAAAAGGTGAATTTTCTTTGAGGGCTGACTGATACCGAGTCAGAAAGCAGGGGTCAAGTCGTCACATTTGTTGTGGAAATCAAGGACTACAATGTTACAGATTTTCACTGATTATGCTAGTCAGATTATTACCCTGGTGGGTAAGGGACAGGAAATGTATACTATTGTTGATACAGACAATGGAGGTTTAAGTTACGGAGTTCCATAGGGATTTTGATCCTCGAGCTGCTTGAGCCTAGATTGATAACATTGAAGGTACTATTAAGTATCTAACATGTATTTATATACGGAGAGTGGAGTTAGTTTCTTACTATTGTAATGATCAAGTTGTTAATTGGTGGAATATGTAGAAGAAATTTATTTGAGGAAATAACCTATTACGGGATCATGGGTTCAGGATGTTTTTGAGAGACAGTATTTCTCCAGGTTATTTTGTATGACTCATTGTTGAGGAATGCTTGAGCCTTAAGTTGAGTGATCAATTGATAATGGAGTTTCACTATAGAGTTTAATAGACTCGTGGAGTTTACTCCCTCCACTTAATGGTTTAAGATAGTGATTGAGTTGCCTTCGATCACCCCCAATTTATTTGCGTACATTTGGATTAGGATAGTTGGATTTTTTCCATCAGTTTTTTTATCGGGAGGCATTAGGGTGAGTCATAATTATGAAAAGACATTGCAGCAAGTGTCTCCAGAAAATAGTGTTGTCAACCTAGTGATAATAACCTACACTATGGATAAGGCAACCGTAGAAGTCGTGAACGTGCTCTTCTAGCTGGATTCACGTGGAATTATTTCGTTCCCATGTAGTTGCTCGATATTGATTATGTCGGTTGCTAGAGATGGTAACTTGATGTTGATGATGGGGGTTTACAACCTCTTGAGTGATTGAGGATTTAGTTGGAATTTTAGGTTGTTTTGGTGGTGATCAAGGCTCTGTCTCGGGAATGAAAGATGGATGAAACACCTCATTTCCCAGTGGAAAACAGAAATATGGATTTAAGTTTTCTCTTTAGATATATGCCGCTATCAGAAGTGGTTTGTACACTTGTGGAGATATGAGGCTGGTTGTATGGTTCTTGAAGAAAAGGAGAGGAAGAGGTGTATACACCTAGATTCATATAGTTACCGAATTCTTATTCTAGGTCACTGTGAAATAGGGAATCCATTAAGAGCAAAAGTTGGATGAGTTTACATCTTTAATCGAAAGAAGTTGTAGATGGTTGAAGGATTGATCATTGAGGTTGGTATCAGATGGTTGAAGGATTGATCATTGAGGTATTACTATAGTTTACCTTACTTGATGATATATTGAGAGATACAGGTGTTTACAGATATCTGTGGTTAAAACATGTACATATAGGATTAAAAGGATTTTTATATTTGGATCATGTGGATTAATAGTGTTTCCACCAACAGGTGAGATGTTGAGATGATTACTGTGATGATTATCAGAGGGGTATGATAATTGATTTTGGAGGTTTAGAGGTTGATTGATGGAAATGTTATATTATGGTGAGAGAGTTGACTTAATTGTTTTATAGTTGACTTGGTTGATATGATGTGAATATCTGGATATTAACTTGGAGGTTATGCTTGTGACATGATGGTATAAGAAGGTCTCTCGGGTGCCTGTATAATTCGAGAGTAATCAAATGTAGTGTTGGAGGAACTTCTAGGCTTGCCACTGTATAGGCAAGTAGAGTAGGTGATCGGAGGGATTTCGAAAATAGTTTCGATATCGAAGATCCCCTACTGTGAGATAATTTATTTGGTACTGAGGTAATGCTATTTTTACGAGCTAATATTTTTACTTATGGTGCATTGGCTGAGGGCTAGTGTAAAGCGCACAAGGTTGTTAAAGCTCGTGACGTACTCAAGGCAATGTCATTCAATTGGCTGTAAGCCAATCGAGTTGCTATGATACCGTCATCGATCGGTCTTTCAAAGTTGGCAAGGTTGATGATGCCGAGAGGTATTTGTTAGAATGATGATTTTTCAGGGGATAATTTAGTTGGTATCAGTGTTGCTTAACACTATGGGAATTGGAAGAATCTAAATTACAATTATAGGAGGTGTTGGATGGGATATTTATTTGTCCCAGTATTTTATTTCTTGAGAAGCTCTAGAGCTCGTTGTTCAAAAAGAGATGAACCTTTGAAGTTATACACCGATTTCGATAATGGAATGCTGTAGTGGTAGGGAAATGATTATCCTTCATGGTGGATTGAGGATCTATTTAGATCAGCTATAGGACATCTGTATATACTCTAGGATTGATTTATGATTGGTGTGTTGATATTGTAGTGACAGGGTGTCATACAATTATCAAAGTCGTAGGGATGATTGATATATCATCAGCCTAGAGTAAAGAGGATGCAGGTGTATAGTGGTGACAATTTCATACTTGGTATGAATTGTACGAGGTTTGATTATCTTGTTTGACTTATGATGACTTAGTCGTCCAGGAATTTGGGAAATCGTGTAATCTGGACAAGATTGGATCATTTGTGATGGTGGTAGTTGGAGTTGAGCACTCGGCCACCGTAGATGGTGATTTTTTCTGGTATTTGATTTGATTATTATCATAGATATGGATAGGATGCTCTAGTGGTACTACACTGCTGACGGGTGATGAAATTTATTTGGTCTGAAGCTTGTGAACCTAGTTTCAGAGCTCAGACGATGGTTGACTTTTACACCAGTGTAGTGTGATCATTCTCGAGTGAAAGGAAGGTTAATTTATATGCGGATGCGATGTTTCAGAGAATGGAGCATTTCTGATTTAGTTGATCGAGACGTATCCCATGGTTACGTTAAATGAGGAACTACGAGATGGGTTGTCATATATATATATATGACGTGGACCTAGCAGGAGTTGTTATGTTGTTTTGTAGAGGTGAGGAGTAGAAATGCTTATGAGGTTTTAGCTAGCTACTGTGTAGTTGCATTTGAATTTAGGAAGAGTTACTATTGATTCAGGAACAACAGATAGATTCCTGTTGGGATGATAGAGAGCATCTACCATAGAGTTGTATTCTTTCTCTACCAGTTCGGAATTAGTGATATTGGAATTTGTATGTAGTAGGTGGCTAGATAGCTACCTGGCATCTTGACTGGCTATGAGTCCCGGTCGTGGTAGCATGTCGTTGCCCGTAAGTAGTGCCTTTTGCATTACCCTGAGAGCCACGAGGCTTTATCATGATATTTTGATAAGTATTGCTGAAGATTGCAATAGGTTCTATATGTTGCAGATGTATAGGATTGTATCCGGAAAATAGTAAGTATTGAAACATTCTCCGTGGTGGGACGTCATGCGGAATTTAGTTGACTTGGAAGTCTGGTGATCAGTGTGTCAACTAGTAAAGGTGGAATACTAATAATCAGCAAGGTTCTGTACCGAGATGGACGTGAAAGTCTAGTATGATGGACAGTGTAGGAGATTATTTAGCATACGGAAAGGACTTAGTAGGATTAACTAAGTCCGCTCATTTTCGTCTGATCCATACGATGAGTTGTTGGATCGTTGGATAGGTTATACTGTGGAGATTTTCAGTTCATGGAGTCTCTTTGAGTATCGTATGCGATAACGATTCAGGATTTACCTTAGGATTATGGTAAAGTCTTTAACATGTCACGGATATTGAGCTCCACTCTGGTACAGTTAGGTACGTATTATAGGTGGTCGAAATGGAAGATACTATTCATACTTTGGAAGGGCTGCTAGAAGCAAGTGTGATTTGATGTTAAGGGATATCAGTAACCCCACTTAGTCACTTGAGGTGTGACTTTTCTCTAGATGCTTGAGATGGTTGTTGTGACATCTCGTACTCATACATGAGTAGGAAATTAGGGGACCAAATTTTTATTAGTAGGGGAGAGTGTTAAATACTGAAATTTAAAACACTAAATTAAATGGCCAAAATTTCGGGGAAATAATCCTAGGGATTATTTTCGAGATTTTTAGGAATTTTTCCAGAATTTTTCTGGATTTAAACGGAGGTCGTACGAGATAATTACGGGGATAGGGAAAACAGGCTTTAAAAATAGGATAAATTTAACCTAGGTTATTAATATAGGTTTTTCTAATTTTTTTTTCTATTTCCTTTTCTCTTTCCCCTCTGCGCCCGACGCCCACTACTTGCGGTTTCTTCTTCTTCTCTTAGCGACTCCGGCTACACCGACGACTCTGCCGTCGCCTTCTCTGCGCGCGCCGTTCTCTTCTTCCTTGCCGACCACAGCCGTGCGCGCCGGCCGCCGCGGCCACAAGATCGCCGCGAGCCCTCGCTCCCTTTCGCCGGCGCCGCCCTTCCGCCGCCGCCCCGACAACCCCCTTTCTTTGCAAGAGGATGTCGACCCCAGCCCCATCGAACGCCTCCTCGCAGCGACCTCAGCCGCCGACCCTTCCCTCTTCCTCCTCTCGCCCTTTTCTCCTCGCGGCAGAAGGAAGCGACGGAACCCCTCGACGCCCCGTGGACGAGACGGCGAGTGCGCGTGGCAAGGAGGTTGAGTCGGCGACGGCTGAATGCTCCAGTGGGTGGTTCCCTTGGTGCCTCTTCTCTGGGACCTCACCGATCGCTTTGTGTGATCTGGACGATGACATTATCCCTGAAGTAGAAGGCTGCTAGGTGCGAAGGGGGGGGGGGGTTACACTGCCGGTGGTCGCTGTAGCTAGGTAAGGTCCGATTAAATTTCTAGCCGTGGTTCCCCTCTCTTAGCTTGATCCATTTAACAGAGGGCAGAAAGGGGGAAACACGGGCTGAGCGACCGTGAGGGGAGGGCTATTGGTGTAGGTTGCTCTGTTGGTGGTTATCAGAGCGAGGTAAGAACCAATTTCTTCTTACTTTAGATAAATTGTGGTTTTAATTGGTTGAATCGATTGATGATTTAGGACAGCGATAATTTCTGACAGATTGAGCAGTTGGGGGAAGAGCTATCGAGGGGAGGTTCTGTTGCAGGTATTTATATATCTTGAATTTACTTTATTTTTCTTGCAGTCCATTTCGACTCTATGTAATGAGTGTTGTTGGCTGTGAGTCTATCATTAGGTGAGTGGTTAACGGCTGTAAATGGATTGTGGGATCCAAGTGTTGGATCGTGTTTGAGGTAAGGATTGGTTGAGTCGTGTGTATGTCACCTAGGGTTAGGTTGGATGCATACTTCTGATCGGTGAGATATTCTATTATTGTTTTGGAGTTGTAAATTAGGCTTGAGGAAAATGAAGGATTTATTTAGGGTGTCGTTAAATTCCATTGCTGCAATGGGGATGATTGTGATTGATTGGTTGGATTACATACAGGATGATATTAATTTAATTACAGGTTATTGACAGTGGTTGTCTGTATTTTGGTTTTATGATCTGGGTGTGAGTTAATTCTTAGTGATCTATGATTGGCTGGGTTGTTGAGTTCGGTGTGATGTTGATCGGTTCTGTAATTATGTATGGAGGATGGATTAGGTTGAAGAGGATAATCAAATCAGTCTAGTGGATCGGATATGAGGTCGATGTAGGATTCGATTTGATTAATTGCAAGGATATGTTCTTGGATTGAGGAGTTAATCACAATTTGTGATCTACGGGTTGAAGGTCTACTTGGTGATACATAGTAGTAATTTAGCACGTTGTCGTGTACTTGGATTTGATGGATTTACTCTGGATTAATTGGTTATGGAAGGAATTGATTAAGTATTCGATTTGTCGATAAATGATATTATGTGCTTAACAATAGTTATGCGTTATGCAGGTTTCGGTCACGAAGCAGGATCACAGTCGTGACGATCTGGTTCTCTTTGCGGATATTTGGCAGGCGGGTATTTTGACTTATCTTTTAGATATAGTCATTGTTGATATGCTAGTTAGGATAGCTTACAATAATTTTTCATGTTTATATGCCTAGTATGCTTTTGGTGCCTACTTGATACATGCATGTGATAGGATATGATTATATCTCCCTGTTTGACTTGGATCCTAGTTATTTGGATTATGGATATGTACATATTGATTGTACATATTATTCGGATAGGTATTTTGAGTAGGATTTACATGCTTTAGTATCATGCACCATTTTTGCATGATTGCATGCTGGCTGGACGGGGTTCCATTATTGTTGAGCCCGCAGCCAGTTACATGGCCTGCACACACTGCCACTCATGGGTTAGTGGTACATCAGGAGGGTGTGTACAGTTGCTCTGTCAGGCTCCGCTCATGGGTAGCGATGAGGCAGCGTGGTAGCGGGCAGGGATCCCTCCTCTGGTCTATGACACCGGGAGATGAGAGCTTAACTCCCCCACTCTATTTGGGGCAGGAGGATAGGTGTACTCGACAAGATCCCCCCACTGGCCACTCAGAGAGCGATGATGGCAGAGTGCACAGCTGTCATAGCCCTACCCACTCGGCTTCACCATCGCTACGTGTAGGCCGATCAAGGCCGAGGTGACCATGTCATTGGCACGACATGCATTTTGCATGGATAGCATTTGTATTGTGTTTGCTGCATTTTTATTTATGCCTTGGATGTTGCATATGATTGGCATGCATACAGGATACATGTTTGTATATGGTGATGACTCTTATAGTAGGGCACATGCTTCTATATCAGGGTAGGAGATTCAGGTGAGTATATTCCTTTTGCATTTATTTCTTGCTTACCCTTTATGTGAGACTGTACTGGCATGATTTTTATTGTTAGATATACCTTACTTGCATATCGACTATATCCGCTGAGTTCTTTGAACTGACCCCGTTGATTATATCTATTTCAGGATGAAGTTGTCAGGAGAGTCCAGCTGTCAAACCCCCTCGTCGTGGAAGTGTATTTGGTTATTTGTTTTTGGTTTTGGATATCTTGTTTAGAATATATTTAGGACTGGAATTGGATTTATGTATTCGTGGATTTTTGGTGTCCTTATGGACCTATATTCGAAGTTTGTTCTGGATTGGATTTTGGTTGAGTATTCCTGCCCAAATGGCAGAAGGGGTAGGTTTAGTTATGATATTCTTTTGTTTATATCATTTGATTGTTGGCCTGAGGCCTGATTTATTATCTGCGTGTGTGTTTGGATTCCGGTCGTGTTGACCGATGTATAGTGTCCGTGTAGGCCTTGTATAAAAATTGGCATTGTCACCCGTACAGGGGAGATGCTGCTGGATTTTCGTCTGGCGGGGACTCTATCGGGGTGTGACAATATATATATATATACTGATTTATATAATTATTTTAAATAATATTTGAATTCATGATTGAAATCACGCGACAACTGCCAAGGACGCGCAAGGTGTAGCAAGTATGTACGACACGACGTAACCTTACGCGAGCAAGTCCTCGCGTGCGACAACCGTGAGCACGAGGACACGAGCACGCATGCGACGACCGCGAGGGCACGCGCATAGCGCCCACGAAGGCAGGCGTACGACGGCTACGTATAAACTGCCACCGGGCTAGGGCACGTGCGCTGGCGCCGTCGCGAGCACGCATGGCACCGCCGCCTCAACCACGCGCGGCGGCGCCTCCACGACCACACGTGAGAGCGCCCCCACGAGCACGTGTGACGGCTAGCGTCGCCGTGAGCTTGTGGCGACGCCGCCGCGCAGCGCCGCGATCTCGCGAAACCTAGTTGTCGCCGACACAGCCGCCGCAAGCTCGTGAGCTCGTGGCCGAGCGAGCTCCCGGCAGGGCCGAGCTCATGATGGCCGATATCCGCCGCGTGCTCGAGCGACAGCGACAGCGACGGCTGCAAGCTCGCGGGGGCCGCTGCCGCCGCGTGCTCGCGGTAGGATCTGCGGCGGCAGCGCCATCACTACTCCGGCGAAGGCGTAGGAAGGGAGGGAGAGAAGGAAGAGACATACGGACGGTGGCGGGAGGAGGACGAGCGCGATCGGGCGGAGGAAGTGGAGAGATTGGGTGCGTCGAGGCGGGATAATTAGGAGAAATTTAGCGATGAATATTTTTTCGTCGCTAATTTCATTGCCAATTTGGTGATGAATCCTATATTCATTGCAGATTCTGCAATGAAAAAAAAATCATTGTAGATTCTGCAACGAATTTTAAGTTCGTTGCAAATTCTGCAATGAAAAAAAATTCGTTGCAGAATTCTGCAACGAAAAAAATTCATTGTAGATTCTGCAACGAAAAAAAAATTTGTTGCAGATATTTGTAGCCAAAATATTTTTTTGTCGCAAATTGGCGACGAAAAAAGATTTTCTTCACCAATGTACGACTAATTTTTCAACGAAAATTAAATGTTGGAAATTTTAAAATTTTTGTAACAATTTTTTTTTGTTGGAAATTTCGTTACAAATTTGCGACGAAACATAAAATTCGTCGCAAATTTCATTGCAGATTTGCAACGAACTATTTTCATTGCCAATGTTCGTCGCCAATTTCAAGTTTTTTTGTAGTGATTGCTTAGGGGCTAAATCACGCAATATTAGGGTTAAGGACAAATCTAGAACCAATACCCCTAAAACAATTCTACCTAATTATTTAGACATTAATCCTAAGAAGGGTAGGCATATGCCTAAAAGGAAGAACAATGCCCTAAGAACAAATCGAAATTCAAAATTGGAGGCATTAGTGGTAGAAAATCAAGCTTTGAGGTCAAAGTTTGAGAAAATAGAGAAGTCCATAAGGAAGATGGAAAACAAGATTATGGGGTATAGTGATAAAAAATTAGGGTCTAGGAGGCAAGAACCATCTAGGGGCAAGAAAGGTTTGGGTCACAAACCTAAGCCCAAGGAGACCTATAATAGCATTCCATTCGAGTATGGAACCATCCATAGGTCTAGGAAAGTCAAGGTCACAGGGGAGGTCATCCCTTGACCATGATGTGTGTCTAGTGACTAAGGTTTCAAAGAAACCTAGGAAGGTCACTAAGAACGTTACAAGGGGAGTTACCCCTAAGATTAACCTAGACAAGACCCAATTGACCAAGGCTTCCAAGCCGAAAAGGGTCAATAGAAACGTACTAAGAGAGGATATCCCTAGTGAGTTCCTAGTAAACCCAAGGAGCTCCAATAGATATTGGGTTCCTAGGAGCATGATTCCATCATGCTAAAATGGGTTAGGTTGTGTCAACTTTGAATGGATGGATAATTAACCTAACCATAGCAAAGTTGGCACTTTAGGTCATTTCCAAGGTATGAGATATTTTGGAAATGAGGTTGGAATTTAATCCTAAAGGATTTTAGGATGTTCCAATTAAATTTAAGAATTTTGAAAAATTGATCAAATTGGTACGAGTTAGGTTTTAGAGTTATAGTGTGCCATTTTGGGTTTTTGACACACCTGGGTGAATTGTGTTCAAGGCAAAAATTTTCAAAATTTAGAAATGGCAAATTGGGTTTAATACTTAGGTATTATATACCTTTGTATTTTATACTTGTCATGCTTTTACTTGCCTTGACATGTCATGATATCATGCTCATATTAATCATATAAAATGTCATGATAATATTTAGTTTTGTTTTTAATCTCACAGTGTATTTAGGTTTATGTTTTATGCCATGAAATCATGATTATTGGCACATGCTTTATTTATGCTATCTTGTATGCCATAATCATCATTCGTGCATTTAAAATTAATTAAAATTGATTTAATAACTATTACATGATTTGAAGTCTCATGTATAAGGGAATCAAATAGAGTTGCCTAGAAAAATGTATGATACCTTAGATTAGGAAGAACAAAAACCCAATCTCACATTAAAATGACTTGTATGTGTTTTCATACACCCTAGAAATATGTGAGATGCTAGAAAATGAGTTAAGTTCGTACATCATAATGAACTTAGAACTCATTAAATAATAATGAAGAATCATGAGGAAAACTTATGTATAAGTCATATGCATTAAGCCCATAGACCATGGTTCAATATAAGGTTTTAAAATCATTTTGAAATCATTTTGAAAAACCTTGGTGAAGCCTATCTTTTGATAACAATCACCATTGATGAAGTCGATACAAAGTAAGCTCAAAAAATTGAAGTTATCTTTGTTTTTGAACTTTGTATCAATATCACTATTTAATAGGTATTTTATTTTTCAAATTTTTTTCACCCATACTGATTGACAAGTATTATACGTAAGAAGTTTTATTATTTTTCAAATTACATATATTTTCTTATGATTTTTCAAAACTTGAAAGTTAATGTTGCTAATCAGTCATTATAAAGTCTATTCAGTAAACAAGATTTGTTTAGCTTGATTTAGACTACTTTAGGCTACCCTAACATTTCCAAATCCTAGGATATGCTTTGGAAAGCATTGAAAGGGTGAAAATCTATTGTATATAGATTAGGAGAGTTGTTTAGGGTGAGAATAAAATTTTAAGGTGTGTGAAAGTTCAAATTTGAATTTTTGCCCTTAATTTTGATGGTTTAGTGTTCCTATAGGCTTAGGAACTCTCCAAGGACATTGTTGGTGCAATGGTCAAGGAGGAGCAAGCCTTTAAGGGGAGGTTATCCATCAAGGGATAATGGATGGGTCTTTCTCACAGGGGGAAAGTTGGGAATTAGAGAAGGATTACCTCTTTTTTAGTGGTATGAGACTTATCACTTGGAAGAGTGAAGACATCCTAAATATTTTTGGACTAAGGGGGATATTGTAAAGTCTCATTGGGATATGAGACATTGATACCCTTGGGGAGAGCCTTTTTTGATGTATGTCAAAAAGGGGGGGGGGAATTGATGGCTTGAGTTAGGTAGCGTAACTCAAAGGTTTTGTCAAACATAAAAAAAGATAGATTGTTGGTGCAATTGGCCTAAGTCACGATTGACCAGACTCGAGTTTGACTCAAGCAATATTTTCATGTTCGACAAAATGTATGACGATGTGATTGTCATAGAAAGTGCAAGTCTTGTGTACTTAGCAATGGTAATGATGGAGTTAAAGATGGAGAACGCGTTGTGACTCAAGAAGCTAATGATGGGAATCAAGCAAAGACCATGAAATAAAAGAAGCATCCCGCTTTAGATGTTCTTGATGACCCATTACACATAATTGAAGATCCAATTACAAGATCTAGAGCTAGGAAGATGACAGAAGCACTAAATGTGTTAATTGAAGATTCTAAGGCCAAAGCTACAATTGAAGCATATTTGACCAAGAGCAAATCATGTGGCTTAGTCAACCTAAGTTAAGTCATAAATGAGCTTAATTAGGCTCCAATTCATATTTTGATATTGATGGTGTTCACTTCTTCGGCTTGGCAAGATCTCCCTCTCCCTTCTTATGGATTGCTAGATTTGTCACCAAAGAGGATTAAGGATGAGATAAAGAAATATCTTCTTCTTGAGTCCCCTTGTATCCTTGGAGTAGAGTTAGATCTGCCACTTTGTGAGAAGCAGTGTTAGAGATAGGTTGGCTTCTCGGTGCTGCCACTCCGACGCTCAAGTCAGTAACAATATGAAGAAATAACAATGTAGAAAGAATGAAGAAGAAGAAGATCTTTGAGGTACGAAGAAACAACCATCCCCTCTTTCTTCCTTCTCTGCCTCTTTTATAGATGCTTCATCCCACCACCTCCTTGAAGTGAATTTACCCTAATATCCTTGCACCGCTGTCAAGTGTAATCGCTTTTCCCACCTATATTCAAAATATCCCCTTCAAATACTTCATACTCCTCATTTTTCCCTGACAAGTATTAATTAAATAAAATATAGAAATAAATGATCAAATATATTATATTAATCATATTTATCATCTTCAAACTCCTCCTACTACTTCCCATACCCTGGAATATCCCTTCCTTCTTATTTCACCATATTCAGAAAGAAATCCTGAAACCCATAGGTGGCTCAGGAAATGAACATACTGCCCGAGAAATGAACATACTTCTCGGGAAATATACTAACCGCTCGGGAAATACATAAATTGCTCAGGATTTCATATAGACTGCTCTACCGATGCAATACTAAGAACTGAGCAACACTGCACTACTCATCCCTACTGGGCTTGAAAATGTTATACACTGCTCGAGAAACATATAGACTGCTCAGGAAAAGCACACACTGCCCTGTCAATACTTATACTTGAGCAACACTGCTCTACTCACCCTACTGAGCTCAGGATTTCTATATACTGCTGGGGAAACATATAGACTGCTCGGGAAAAGCACACACTACCCCATCAATACTCACCCTACTGAGCTCGAAAATTCTATATACTGCTCGGGAAAAACACACACTACCCCATCGATATTTATACTTGAGCAATACTGCTGAGCTCGAGAATTCTATATACTGCTTGGGAAACATATAGACTGCTCGAGAATAGAATACACTGCCCTATTAACATTATACTTCACTTCTGAACACCTCTACTGCTCAATAATACTGATAAGAAAAAAAGCATAAAATGCTCGGGAAGTGCTCATACTGCTCATCAAACACATAGACTGCCTAGGAAAAGCTTAATATGATAAAAAAAACCTTGACCCCATCATAAGTTTTTCTTCTTTAGTAAAACTAAAGAGTGAAGTCGAGTGAAGTTGTCACGCCCCGAGAGTATACTGTGCCGAAAAGTAAACGGACAACATCTCCCCTGTACGTGACAACATATCGGGTTAATACAAGGCCCGTAGGCCCACAACAGCAATACAACATAAAGATATCAACATATCAAACACAGCGGAAACATACTACAGATAAAACAAAATACAAAGACTCAACTGTGCACTCCGGAGTGACTTGACACAACAAGAATCATAACAGAAACCACAACAAAGGCCAAATACATACAATACGTCCATATATCACAAATACGGAAACAATACAGGCTAGAACCCAAAACAACAATACGAAATACATCAATCCACAAGGATACAATAAATCGTAAATAAACCTCCATCCGTTCGGTGTGAGATGGGATCAGCTGGCGGAGCTCCGAACGTCCAAGGAATCTTCTACCTGTTACCTGGGCGACAGGAAGCCCAGGGTCCCGGGGTGGTGAGTATAAACTCAGGGGTAATATGTAGAAAGTGCATGAACAACATATAAGGATATAGAGATATACAAGTATACATGTGAAGATCTACAGGTATACAATATGAGTCCAATAGGCATACAGTCCTATCCAACTCTAATAACAAGTAACTACATTAAAGTCATACTCAATGTATATATTAAACTGATCAACTGAACATGAAATAATGTACCAACATACCTGACAGTCTGCAACACCATAATCTATATCATCCTGAACAAATATACAATAACATAACCCATATAATGTATCAAGTCAATCCCATACCTGACCAATACTCAGACATATGAACAGTATATAATCAAATGTAATAACATCCTAGTCCATACCACACTATGATATGAGGCTAATCAAGTGCATACATCAGTCTGGACCAACACCTATATCATGCTCAACACATAGCAGTATATAAAATGCAAATGACATGTATCATGATGAACAACCATATGCAGCAATCATAGTTCAATCAAATGCAGCATCTCCCAGGCATATGTAAAACATATATCAAAATATATGCATACATATATATCAACAATGCATATGCATGGTCATGCCTGTGCACCCAACTCGCTACCACGACCCCAGTGTGACCTAGGTGACACGACATGACAACTATCCCGACTCCAGCCACCACCACTCTCGAGTGACCGAGTTGGATAGTATGAAATAGTAGCTAGCCCGCCATAGAGTTATATGCTACCCACACGGGGGTCCCTGCTGCTAGCCGCTCCGTCCCTACCCATGAGTAGAAGAGCACCGCACCCAGGACAACTGCTCATCACACGACCACCGTCTATAGTGGGTGAGTGCGATAACTACCACTCCGCACAGTGGCCAAGTGCGCATCTCCAGCTACCACCATCCATAGTGGCTGAGAACGACACGCACAAAATGTTGTGCCCTCAACCTTGCTACCACTACCCCGAGTGGTCGGGGAGGCAGGATGACTGACGACCCGTCTCAACCACAAGGGAGACTCAGTCTACAGCATGCATGCAATGTAATGATGCATAACTCCATACATGTATCCTCGCCACACTCCCTATCCCACGGGGAGTCCTGGTCAACCAAAAGTCAACTATGCAAGGACTACAATCCACAAGACTCTCTCTATCGTACAAAGAGTTATACACATCTTACAATCAACCACGCTAAGACCTCTAGTCAGTAGCGAGATACTATCGACCATCCATATAACCATACACAGATATACTACCCATAATGGATATACAATCATGCTAGGACCTCTAGCCCATAACCACATACTGACAACCACACACATTTATCTATGCAAGGACAACTAAATCCACCATAGATGCACAACTAACATGTGTACGATACAACAATCGACTCCATAACCCAAACCATCACCTAACCCTAGTGATGTAACACAGTAATCTAATCTGAGGTCACAAGGATAACCCTAACCACCTGTATTTACTGAATATCCATCGGCTAACACATAATAGGGTTTATAGTTCCTATCCGTGCTAGATAATCAATGAAGTAACAGAGTATATATCTCAAAGGTCAAGGCAATACAAGCATATGATTAAATAAGAGTGGATTTAAGGTAAACAGGTATAAACATATATCCAAATTCATGCACTAGAATTTGATCAAAACTACCGGACCAGGTAGATATTACCCACCTGATACAAAGCTCGAATAATCTTCACGGTCATGGACCTGCTTCGTATCCCAAACCTGCACATAATAGCAACAATGATTAAGTACAAATGTCCAACCAATATACGAACTAAACACTACTACTTTTCTATGTTCGCATCCTTTCCTCGTCTACAGGTTTAAACCCCGAGCACAACCACTCGTAACCCCAACTACTTATCTAATCATCTAAATCACAATCAGATACCACTCCAATCAGCCACAATACAATGATCCACGGGCAGAACCCACCGAATCTCAACAACCTTGGCACACCACTCAATCCACAAAACAACTAAATTTACACACATAATCAACATCTATTATAGCTCCTCATTACTCAATCAATAACAGTAAACCTCAAATACTGCAATCAACAACAACAATACAATTACTCCCCAAATCACAATCGGACACACTCCAATCTTAGCCGCCAAACACCAATCTGCAACTTCTTCTTCCACACACACCTGGCACAGATCAACAACTCCACAACGTTGAAGGAAGAACACGACTTACACCTTGCTGCTTCAACTATACAGCCGACACTACACAACATCACCCATCGACAAAACCATAGATTCATATACCACACAAATCACAGATTCCACCTGACAATCCATCGATAGAAACCATCAAATTCCTTAGGAATTAACATACTTCGAATTCGCATGAATTACAGATAGCATAGGAAAAGGGAAATCGAAGCTTACCGAGCTAAATCCCTCCACCAGCAGTCGTTTCCCCAGCTGCCCTGTTCACCGGAACAAAACCAATTTACAGAACTCCCGTAACAACAACAACAAATCTTAATCCCCCACTGGTCGCTGCGACGATTGCCAGCTGCGACATCAATGGAGTCGATTAGGCTTCCCTCATCGTCGGTAGAGATATCAATGACAAGATGGTTTCATGTGACCGCTTGACTATCCTTGCGAGGCGACGAAAAGGCCAACGACTGATCTGAGCTTCACCGATGAAGACGCCGTCGAGTTGGCCTGTCGAATAAGTGGTCAAAGATGGCAGATGGGAGGTCGGAAGCAGCTCGAACTCACGGTGACTGACGGTGGAAGAGAGGAGAAATCGGCTGAGAAGGAATTGGGGAAGGAAAAGGATCAGATTGGGAGCAGAGGGAGTCGCGCGGAGAAGGGAGGAAGAAATCGCGCGACGATGGTGAGGAGTGGAAATCGCGATTGGGGAGATTATGAAGGTGGTTCGGCGATTTTGGGCTCAAGTCATTTGGTTCAACCCTTAACCCAAGTCAAACCCAATGAATTCAGCCCAATGGGCTCAACCCAATGAATTCAGCCCAATAGATTCAACCCAATAACTAATTAAACCCCATTAACCCACTAATTAACCCAATTAATTAAAGGGTTAATCTATAATTTTTTTTCGTATCTTACATTCTCCTCCACTAATAAAAATTTGGTCCCCAAATTTCCGACTCATGTACGAATATGAGATGTCACAACAACCATATCAAGTATCCGAAGAAAAGTCACACACCTCAAGTGACTAAGTGGGGTACTAAGCTCGAATATTATATTCTAGCTCTTATATACGCTCTCAATCAACCTATTAATAGGTCAATAACTATACCAGAGTGAAGCTCTAGACTCGTAACTGATGGGGGACTTTGCCAGAATCGTAAGGTGAATCATGAATCACTATCAAAAATGATACTCAAGGATACTCCATGGATATAATTCCATCAAGCGATCCAACGAAATTCATCTTACGGCTCGGAAGAAAATGAGCAGACCTAGCTAATCGATCATCGATTACCCAAATCACATCAAATCCTTTCCGATTCCTAGATAATCTCCCAACACAGTCTAACGCACTAGGCTCCCACTTCATCACGGTACGTAACCCTACCGATCACCATATTCCACCTTTGCTTGTGGGCATACCCAATATCAAACTACGAAATCATCCATGTCCCACATATCGTTCCACCAACTGGAACGTCTCAATACTCACTATTTTCAGATACACTCCGAATAAATCATCATTCTCGAATGAAGAGTCTCCTGAAATAACTCTTCCTAAATCGAATGCAACTCTAGGAACCACTATCCTTCCCAGAGACGGAGATTTATTCTCACAAGAGAAATTAATCTAATGTCCAAAATTCACTCTGTCACATAAGTGTCTGGGAGACCGTAATGACCAATCTCCCCAGTTGCATCTATCCGTGTTCTAACAACCCTATAGCAGCTACCCAGTAGCTAGCCAAAACTCCCTGAGCACTCCTGCTCTATACATCTACTACTCAAGATAATAACTACTAAGCTCCACGTCATATATACGACAGCTTATCTCGCAGTTCCTCAACTGACGTAGGCATAAGACACGTCTCATACAACTGCATCGGAAATGCTCCTAATCCCTGAAATAATGTCTCTGCGTATAATACCCTTCCATCCATATCGGACGGATTAACTAACACTGACGCGAGAGTCAGTCACCGTCTAGGCCCTGAAACCTAGCTTCACAAACTTCCGACCAGGTGATTTCCATCACCTTCTTGGTCCAACAAATCAGCGGTATGATAATACTAGTAACATCCTATCCACCCCTACGGTAAATACCAAATCAATCTAGGGAAACCACAACTTCCCTCAAGATTTGAATATATCCCAAAAATATATCATCCACAGATATGATGACAATCGATCTCAAATACTCCAAGAGTACTTGATTCCTCAAATCCATGAACGACTAAATCATCGATAAGTCTAACAACATTATCAACATCTCCTAAAATTCATACCAAGTATGAAATGTCGTCTTCCACACACCTGCATCCTTTTACCCTAAGCTGATGATATATCAATCATCACACCGACAATGATAATTGTATGACACTAAGTCACTACGATATCAACCCTCCAGTCGTAGATCAATCCTAGGGTATACACAGGTGTCATTTAGCTGATCTAAACAGATCCTCCATCCACAACGAAGGATACTCATTCCCAACTACTGCATTCCAATCATCGATAATCGATGCATAACCTCAAAGGTCTGTCTCTCTTTTAACAAAGAATTCCGGATCTTCTCAAGAAGAACCACTAGGACAGATAAATCTCCCATCCAATACCTCATGTAATCACAACCTATGCTCTTCCAATTTCCCCAGTGTTTAGCAACACTGATACCAATAACCCATCTCCCGGTATGAAGTCTCAATATCGGAACTATTTCCGAAACCACTCCAATCGCTTACTCCACTTGCCCATGCAGTGGTAAGCTCGAGAGTTCATCCGTAACTACATCCGAATACTCTCGGATTATACGTACATCCGAGAGTCATAGTATACCAACGCTCCAACAATCCAACTATCCGAAAGGATATGTCTATAGTGGAGGTATGTCTAGCAAAGGCTAAGGGTATCCCTTGACTTCTTGATTGTTGATCAACATCTCACCTGACGGTAGAGAAAATCACCAACCCACAAGTCGATAGGAACCCTTCGAACCCTATCCAAGAATGTTCTAGACAAAGATACCTATAAACTACCAGTATCTCTCGATATATCCGCAAATAGGATAACCTAAAGTAATACCCCGAAGGACCGATCCTTCGGTCTTCTATACTTCTTCTCGAGTAATCATGTAAACTTGTCCAACATCTGTTCTGGATGACTAAGCTCATGTAGATGCAAAGACTATCATGGAGGAACTGAAATCAACTGTTGGAACTGAGGTACAACTGAAACAACTGCAATGGAGATGGTAAACACTGTTGTACTGGCAAAGGGTACACATCCGGCTATAAAATACTGAAGAACTACCAACATCGTAGCACGCTCCAACTCTGTGAAAGGTATAGCTGCAACTGGAGAATACTGCGTAGATACGACCATCATCGTAAATCTCTCTTCTGTATAAAGCATAACCACGTCTGGAAAAGTAACAGTTGTTGTCGTTTGGAAAGGTAACAGTTGTTGTCTGAAGGTCTGGGTCTTCTGCTAATAGTACTGAGTAACTCTCTTCTCTCGACGGAAAGTATCAAAGAACACCACTATGTCTGAGATAGTAGATCGCTGCTGATGTGATAACCCAATCTTCTGTCATGATCTCGGCTTCCGAGGTTGTGGATCATCCGCTCGAAAGCATCATTCATAGTCTTCAACTGAGTCTTCAAAGTACATACTCTCCTTGTAGATATCGGCTGCTTATAGTAGAAACAGATAAAATGATCCGTCAGATAATCTGACTCTGGTGTCGTCGTGACCCGCACTTCACACACATAATCTCCCTTCGGAGTCTTTATTCTAATTTCACTGATAAACATGAGAAGATGCTGATGATCTGCAATCGGTCTTCTATGATCAAAAAACTCTCCCATAGTAGCTCATGACTCATAACTCCAATCTCGCTCCTTTTTGTCCAACATTCGGAGACTTCTAATTCCAATAATTTGACTTGCAATATCTGCTTATCAAATCTTCAACTCTTGAAAGACTTACTACGGAGTCATTTCTATACACATGACTCGGTCTATGCACTTCAGGTAGGATCTGGTAGGAGATCCAAACATCCTGATCAAGATGTCAACCGATAACCCGTGGGTGGCCAAAACCAACCCAATCACATTCTTGGGCCATCAAATGATCGTAACCTTCGCAAGTCTAACGACTCTGCATGGTACTCCCCTTACCAAATGATCACCCTACTCGATGCCCAAGAATTCCCTGACAATGAGTCAAGGAAGATGACATGGGGAAATACTATCTCACGTCATCACTAAACTGTGACCAAGTGATACATTATTTCCCGTAGGTTATTTCCTATATCTTCCACGAAGTACCGGCTAAATCCAAATAATTGTATTTAACTAACACTACTATCTTCGTATAACCCGAGTCAAGTACTCCAAAAGTACTCCCAATGTTATACAACCTAGAAT
This sequence comes from Wurfbainia villosa, assembly GCA_025175895.1. Taxonomy (NCBI): domain Eukaryota; kingdom Viridiplantae; phylum Streptophyta; class Magnoliopsida; order Zingiberales; family Zingiberaceae; genus Wurfbainia; species Wurfbainia villosa. Next base: position 9,602,028 of record CM046005.1, read on the forward strand.
GACCAGTCTGGGGATCAAAATCCCCATGAATATCATCCACTAATTTTCTACTATCTGCACCAGCAATAGTATAATCGCTTAGTCCATTACCCCATAGGTAATGATCTGACTAACATAATTAGTGAAAATCTTAGGACTGTAATCCTTGATCTCCACAAGAGATGTGACTACCTAACCCCTGCTTTCCGACTCGGTATCAGTCAGCTCTCAAAGGTAATTACCTTTTCGATAGCAAGTACATGTCTAATAACCTCAATATGTCGTTCCCGTGGTCAACTCAAACCACGATTACAAATACTGACTAGCACACTACAAGTCATCCATGTTATAAACAACTAAATGCATAGCCAACAGAAGGATATGTAATAACAATTAACATACCTTAAACCTTGTAGCTCGGAGATGTCCGCAACAGCCAGATCCAAGAACTCACAAAACCAAAACCGAGAAAAGCAAAAATCGATATCCGAATGAAATAAAATCCGAAAATGGACTTCACAAGCCTGGATCTGATACCAATAAAATTGTCACGCCCCGAGAGTATACCATGTCGAAAAGCAAACGGACGGCATCTCCCCTATACGTGACAACATATCGGGTTAATACAAGGCCCGTAGGCCCACAACAGCAATACAACATAAAGATATCAACATATCAAACACAGCGGAAACATACTACAGATAAAACAAAATACAAAGACTCAACTGTGCACTCCGGAGTGACTTGACACAACAAGAATCATAACAGAAACCACAACAACGGCCAAATACATACAATACGTCCGTATATCACAAATACGAAAATAATATAGGCTAGAACCCAAAACAACAATACGAAATACATCAATCCACAAGGATACAATAAATTGTAAATAAACCTCCATCCGTTCGGTGTGAGATGGGATCAGCTGGCGGAGCTCCGAACGTCCAAGGAATCTTCTACCTGTTACCTGGGCGACAGGAAGCCTATGGTCCCGGGGTGGTGAGTATAAACTCAGGGGTAATATGTAGAAAGTACATGAACAACATATAAGAATATAGAGATCTACAAGTATACATGTGAAGATCTACAGGTATACAACATGAGTCCAATAGGCATACAGTCCTATCCAACTCTAATAACAAGTAACTACATTAAAGTCATACTCAATGTATATACTAAACTGATCAACTGAACATGAAAAAATGTACCAATGTACCTGACAGTCTGCAACACCATAAGCTATATCATCCTGAACAAATATACAATAACATAACCCATATAATGTATCAAGTCAATCCCATACCTGACCAATACTCAGACATATGAACAGTATATAATCAAATGTAATAACATCCCAGTCTATACCACACAATGATATGACGCTAATCAAGTGCATACATCAGTCTGGACCAACACATATATCATACTCAACACATAGCAGTATATAAAATGCAAATGACATGTATCATGATGAACAACCATATGCAGCAATCATAGTTCAATCAAATGCAGCATCTCATAGGCATATGTAAAACATATATCAAAATACATGCATACATATATATCAACAATGCATATGCATGGTCATGCCTGCGTACCCAACTCGCTACCACAACCCAGTGTGGCCTAGGTGGCACGACATGACAACTATCCCGACTCCAGCCGCCACCACTCTCGAGTGACCGAGTTGGGTAGTATGAAATAGTAGCTAGCCCGCCATAGAGCTATATGCTACCCACACGGGGGTCCCTGCTGCTAGCCGCTCCATCCATACCCATGAGTAGATGAGCACCGCACCCAGGACAACTGCACATCACACGACCACCGTCTATAGTGGGCGAGTGCGCTAACTACCACTCCACACAGTGGCCAAGTGCGCATCTCCAGCTACCACCATCCATAGTGGCCGAGAATGGCACGCACAAAATGCTCTGCTCTCAACCCTGCTACCACTACCCCGAGTGGTCGGGGAGGCAGAATGACTGATGACCCGTCTCAACCACAAGGGAGACTCAGTCTACAGCATGCATGCAATGTAATGATGCATAGCTCCATACATGTATCCTCGCCACACTCCCTATCCCACGGGGAGTCCTGGTCAACCAAAAGTCAACTATGCAAGGACTACAATCCACAAGACTCTCTCTATCGCACAAAGAGTCATACACATCTGACAATCAACCACGCTAAGACCTCTAGTCAGTAGCGAGATACTATCGACCATCCATATAACCATACACAGATATACTACCCATAATGGATATACAATCATGCTAGGACCTCTAGCCCATAACCACATACTGACAACCACACACATTTATCTATGCACGGACAACTAAATCCACCATAGATGCACAACTAACATGTGTACGATACAACAATCGACTCCATAACCCAAACCATCACCTAACCCTAGTGATGTAACACAGTAATCCAATCTGAGGTCACAAGGATAACCCTAACCACCTGTACTTACTGAATATCCATCGGCTAACACATAATAGGGTTTATAGTTCCTATTTGTGCTAGATAATCAATGAAGTAACAGAGTATATATCTCAAAGGTCAAGGCAGTACAAGCATATGATTAAATAAGAGTGGATTTAAGGTAAACAGGTATAAACATATATCCAAATTCATGCACTAGAATTTGATCAAAACTACCGGACCAGGTAGATATTACCCACCTGATACAAAGCTCGAATAATCTTCACGGTCATGGACCTGCTTCGTATCCCAAACTTGCACATAATAGCAACAATGATTAAGTACAAATGTCCGACCAATATACGAACTAAACACTACTTCTTTTCTATGTTCGCATCCTTTCCTCGTCTACAGGTTGAAACCCCAAGCACAACCACTCGTAACCCCAACTACTTATCTAATCATCTAAATCACAATCGGATACCACTCCAATCAGCCACAATACAATGATCCACGGGCAGAACCCACCGAATCTCAACAACCTTGGCACACCACTCAATCCACAAAACAACTAAATTTACACACATAATCAACATCTATTATAGCTCCTCATTACTCAATCAATAACAGTAAACCTCAAATACTATAATCAACAACAACAACACAATTACTCCCCAAATCACAATCAGACACACTCCAATCTCAGCCGCCAAACACCAATCTGCAACTTCTTCTTCCACACACACCTGGCACAAATCAACAACTCCACAACATTGACGGAAGAACATGACTTACACCTTGCTGCTTCAACTATACAGCCGACACTACACAACATCACCCATCGACAAAACCACAGATTCAGATACCACACAAATCACAGATTCCACCCGACAATCCATCGATAGAAACCATCAAATTCCTTAGGAATTAACATACTATGAATTCGCATGAATTACAGATAGCATAGGAAAAGGGAAATCGAAGCTTACTGAGCTAAATCCCTCCACCAGTAGCCGTTTCCCCAGCTACCCTATTCACCGGAACAAAACCAATTTACAGAACTCCCATAACAACAACAACAAATCTTAATCCCCCACTGGTCACTGCTACGATTGCCAGCTGCGACATCAATGGAGTCGATCCGGCTTCCCTCATCGTCGGTAGAGATATCAACGACAAGCTGGTTTCAAGCGACCGCTTGACCATCCTTCTGAGGCGACGAAAAGGCCGACGACTGATCTGAGCTTCACCGATGAAGACGTCGTCGAGTTGGCCTCTCGAATAAGTGGTCGACGACGGTAGATGGGAGGTTGGCAGCAGCTCGAACTCACGGCGACTAACGGTGGAAGAGAGGAGAAATCGGCTGAGAAGGAATCGGGGAAGAAAAAGGATCGGATCGGGAGCAGAGGGAGTCGTGCGGAGAAGGGAGGAAGAAATCGCGCGACGATGGTGAGGAGTGGAAATCGTGATTGGGGAGATTATGAAGGTGGTTCGGCGATTTTGGGCTCAAGTCATTTGGTTCAACCCTTAACCCAAGTCAAACCCAATGAATTCAGCCTAATGGGCTCAGCCCAATGAATTCAGCCCAATGGGCTCTGCCTAATAGATTCAGCCCAATAACTAATTAAACCCCATTAATCCACAAATTAACCCAATTAATTAAAGGGTTAATCCATAAATTTTTTTTTCGTATCTTACAGAAGTTTTACATGTGCTTTTAACAAAAAATTTCTTTGCCTTAGCTGAAAAACCCTACACTCATCATAAGTTTTCCCTCTTTAGTGAAAGTGAAGAGCAAAATCGAGTGAATTTTCACAAGAATTAATAGAGATTATGCCAAGAATCACCAAGTGCCATAATAGGCGCAGGGTCTTAACCTCTCACAATATACGCAGGGCCTTAAACTCCCATGTTAGGCGCTAGGCCTCAAACTCTCATGTTAGGCGCTGGGCCTTAATCTCTCATGTTAGACGCTAGGCCTTGTTAGCATTTACCTTCCCATTATAACTGGTGCTATAGTTCCCCATAGGGGAAGGTAGCTATATAGTACATAGGTTGTTATAAGAGGCGTAAGAGTCTTAAGAACATTTTATATATTCCATATAGTGGCGTTATAGTCCCTATGGGGGAACGTAGCTACCTAGCCCATAAGTTGTTATAGTAGGGGAAGAGCCTTGAGAAAATTTTACAATTGCCATATAGGTGGCGTTATAGTCGCCATGGGGGAGGGTAACTATCTTGCCCATAGGCTTTTATAGTAGACGTAGAGCCTGAGTTAGTTTTCAACACTTAGAAAAAATACTACTAATCTTTACAAGAAAATTATAACAAACTTGTCATACCTTAGAAAAAAAACCATTGAAATAAGCCAGAAGAAATTCTGACCAAATATAGAAACCCTTAGCATAAATATCATTAATTATTACCGAAGAGAAGTTTGAATAGATGCAAAAAACCTTAGAAAATATTAATAACCCTCTATCATAGAGTTTTAATTAACCCTACTCTGTATCAGGCATACAATGCCTTTAGAAAAAATCACTAACCCTTTTGAATATTATATAACCTTCACACTCTATATTAAGCATAGAATACCTTAGAAACATTGGTAACCCCTTTCTAGAAAAGAATATTAGATAGCCTTCCAACTCTGCATTAGGCGCATAATGCCTTAGAAAAAATTATTAACCTCTTTGCCAAAGAGTATTAGATATCCTGAAAATCTGCATTAGGCTTAAAATGCCTTAGAAAAAAATCATTAACCCCTCTGCCAAAGGATATTAATTTGATTTTCAAGCTCTGTATTAGGCGTAACAATGCCTTAGAGAAAATTTGAAGGACTTCTACAAAGGAAAAATTCTCAAGAAAGTGGACAATCCATACTAAGGAAAAATGCCTTAGAGAAATGACCTTGTTCAGTTTGCATACCTTCCCCTCATATCCATTTCGAATTCCTTCTGGAATATCCATGTAGACTTCTAGCTCTCCCTGTAGAAAAGAATTGGCAACATCCATTTGATAAAGTGGACAATCCATATTTATTGCGAGGGCAAGTAAAACTCGAATGGTGTTCATCTTGGCCATGGGTGCAAATGTCTCCTTATAATCAATTCCATAGGGTTGAGTGTATCCTTTGGCCACTAGTCTGGCTTTGTGTCGTTCAATGGTACCATCACTTCTGTGTTTGATCTTGTATTCCCATTTGAACCCCACAGGTTTCTTTCCTTAAGGCAAATTAGTGATCCCCCAAGTGTCCTTCTTTTCCAAGGCATTGATTTCTTCTTCCATTGCCTTTTGCCAAGATTGTTGTCCTTTTGCTTCCTCATATGTTCTAGGTTTCTGTGTTTTATCTATGCCACTCAAGTATGCTTAGTGACTTGGTGAGAAATTATTAGTGATATAATAATCATAGATAGGATGACATAACATGCCAGAGTGATAGTAAGTTCTACGATTAATCCATTTAGATGAAGGATACCTTATTCTTGTGACCTCCTTAGTGTTGTCCCTATATTATTGGTTAATTGAGACAGAAGTTCAGTATCTCCCCTTGTTCTAGGCTTTCCTTTGTTTCTTCAGTATCGAGATTAGTTCCTTCTTGCGAGATTTTTGGAACCTCTAAGTTGATATTTTGAGGTGGATCTTGCCTTTCTTTAGGAAATAGAGGATAACTACCAATTGGATTTCTTTCCTTTGTTACCTCCTCTTCCTTTGTTTATGGGGAAAAAAATTCATTTTCGACAAATATCACATCCTTTGATATGTACATCTTGTTAGTAGCAGGATAAAAGCATTTATATCCTTTTTCTGAGGTGGCATATCCAAGGAAAACACATTTCCTTCCTTTATCATCTAATTTAGTTCTATGTTGTAATGGAATGAAAACATAGCCTATACACCCAAAAAATTTTAAATGAGAGATGTTAGGCCTTCTATCATACAGGAGTTATATTGGAGACTTCCCTCCTAAGTTTCCTATTGGCATTAGATTTATCAGATGATTTGTTGTGCTAATGGCTTCACACCAGAATATTTTGGGAATATTAGCATGATTTAGGAGAGTTCTTGTTGTTTCTAATCGATGTATATTTTTCCTTTCGGCTACCCCATTTTGTTGAGGCATATAAGGACAAAAGGTTTGATGAATAATTCCCTTTTCTTTTAAGTATTCTCTCATTTTATTGCTTGTATATTCTCCACCATTATTGGATCTAAGGATCTTAATATTGCCATTGTATTGCCTTGAAATGTATTTGTTATAGGTTTTAAAATCCTCGAACACTTGAGATTTGTTGGTGATCATGTAAACCCAAAAATGTATCTAGTTTTGTGATCAATGAATGTAACAAAGTATTTATAACCTTGTTTAGAAAAAATTGGAGAGGTACATACATCAGAGTGAACTAGATCAAAGGATTTTTCATAAATAGTGGTAGAACAAGGATAGTTTGCTTTTGTCTCCTTCCTGAGAATACATGGTTCACAAATACTATTATCTAAATTGATTGTAAAGAAGAAATATTTTAGGACATGACTGCTAGGGTGACCTAGTCAGGCATGCCAAAGTTGGTAGTCCTCCTGGCTTGCTTTAAAGATTTGATAGTAATGATCTAAGACATAAAGGTTATTCCTTTTATATCCCTTGACAATCGAAAGATTTGTCTTGATGTCCTGAAATGACACATTGTTAGAATAAAAAATAACCTTACAACCATGTTATTTAGTTACTTTACTAATAGACATTAGATTGGAAGTAAAATTTGGAACATATAGGGCATCACTTGGCTTTCCTAGTAGATCAATTTCTCATATTTGATTTACTATTATGTTTTGACCGTTAGCCACCTTAACTGTCTTACATTTTTTTAAGTTTCTAAACTTTATGACTTTATTTTTATTTTTTACCATATGATAATCACATCCTGAATCAATAATTCAATGTTTATTATCTAGAGTGGAGTTTAAGCATATACCTGTTGTAGAGTTTTGTTGATATTCTTCCATAGAAGTTTGTACTTTTAATGTTTGCATGGGTTCCTTTTTTTGAAATGCCTTTGGTCTTAAATAAGGATGAAGAAAACAACATTTGTCCTTTGTATGCCCTTTCTTCTTGCAATTGGGACAAACCTCTTTCTTTTGGATGAACTTCGTTAATCTTGGACCCATGAACTTCCATTTTTTTGTTTTGAAGTTTCTTCAATATTCAAGCTTGACTCGGTTCTTTGGATGATTTGCAAAACTTCATGATACGCAAGGAGATTTTACATCCATATAATTTCTTGTCTCATAGTTGAGAATGAGTCTCCGAGAGTCATAAGAAGACTAAAGACCTTGTCTTCATTTTTTCGCTTTATTATTATTGTTGGATCAGTGGTTGATGGTCGGAGAATCTCAAGCTCACTCCATAAGTTACCAAATTCTCTAATGAGTTGTGGGAGAGTCTTGTTCTCTTCCCTCATATCTGCTATCTATCTTCTTATTTCAAAGATTCTTTGAATGTTGTTGGTATGCCCATATATCGCCAAGAGATGATCCCATAAGGCTTTAGCACTTAGAGAGCAAGCAACCATACTTTTGTGAGATTCATCTAAAGAAAGAAGGAGATGAACAAAGACTTGATTATCCTTCTTTTTTCATTCTCTGAAGATGGGATCAGCCTCGTTAGGAGGATCCTAAAGAATATGATCTTCAAGGTTATAGATACTTAGGATTCTCTTAATAAATCCAAGACATTGAATATAGTTGGAGGAATTAAGAAGAGAGGAAGAGGGTTGAGGGGGAAGTTGGCTTAGTTGCGGAAGAGCTAGACTTTGCTGCTCTGATACCATGATGAAAATTGACTTCTGTATTAACTTCAAAACTTGTTGCAAGAAGGAGGAGAATGATGAAATTTAGCTTTGGTATGAACTTCAAAGCTTGTTAAGAAGGAGGAGAATACATGAATGTTTTTATTTAAGAATGAAAGGAAGCATACAAAGGGGATTTTATAGGTTTACATGCTCTTAATGAGCTTTGCATGAAAAACCCGCCATTGGCATGAGACCATTGTTGGATCGAAGCAGATCGCTAGAGGGGGGGGGGAGTGAATAGCGATAGAAACTTTTCTTTCAAAATTGTTCGTTGAGGCACGAGTAAATGCAGCGGAAAAACACAATAAAAATAAAGACACAATAATATTTTTTACTTGGTTTGTAGCCTTCGGCTACTACTCCAAGGCCCTAGTGGTCCTTGACCACGCAAGGAGGGAAAAATCACTAAAGAACTCCTCCTCGTTAGAGGTAGGAGTTAATCGATACAAAAACACACAAAAAGCTTGAGGTAGAGGGACACTCCCCCTTTCCTCGTTACGATAAAAACTCCGAGAAAGTAAAGCAATAAACTGAAATAAAGCTTATACCGACGTAACAAAATAAAAACAATTTAAACCTAGACGTCAGAGAGAAAGCACTTCGTTGTCGGAGAGTTGTAGCTTTGCGGTGGCTTTTGGAAGCTTAGAATTGATGATGAAACCCTAGGATAGGCCCTCCTTTTATAGCCTTTGAGCCCCTTTTCGAGAGGAACTTCAGCCAATCAAATTTTAGCACCACTTCCCTTGAAATGAGGTGATAAGCCTTGACTCCTCGAAGCTAATCCTTGACCATCAGTCGACTGATAGTCATCATCAGTCGACTGATGGCAGCATTAGTCGAATGTTGACTGTAGACAGTCGACTGATTGACAGCAGTCGAGTCCTCCAAGATGGCAGTCGACTAATGCTAGCTGAAATGACAAGTTAGCTAAACAAAAATATTATTTCGACGACCTCCGACCATCCGATCTTGACCTAGACCACCGATGGGATGTCTTGGGTCGGATCTATGCTTAAGCCTATCCCCGTAAGGAGGATACGACCTCACTTACACTTGCAAACACACGAGCTTACCTCGATACTTACCATGTCGCTTTCGCTTTCGACCTTCCACTCGATTCCTTTGGCTCCCTCCGAAGTCACTCGAGTGTCACCCGACCACCACGGCTTCCTTCGGGTGTCGCTAGCCTTCAGCTTTAGCTATAACACTTTTCTGCACACTCGATTCAACTCGTAAGATAACGATATGAGTTTAACTTTGTATCGTTTGCTATAATTAAAACTCAAGTTTGACTTAGGTACCTACTGCACCAACAATCTCTCCCTTTTTGATTTATGGCAAACCCACATACAAAGTTAAGAAAGCATGCATGAAGAATAATAATGTGCATGAGAAACACAAATAAAGATTAAGTTGGAGTAGTAAGGATTTTCTTCAAGTACTCCCCCTTGAGGAAAACCTCCCCCTTGACCGAGGGTGAGCCTTTGAAAGAAGACCTTAATCCTCCCCGTAGATGGTTACTATTTAGGAATAGTTTAAGTAATTAACATTACTTAAAGTTGGCCTTAGTAAAACATTTAAGTTAAGAGAACTTCTTAACTTGGCCCTTTCTCCCCCTTTCTTAAGTAAAACATTAAGAGTTTGGCCATAAAAATAAGTTTAAGTTAAGAATTCTCTTAACTTGGTCTTTACTTCCTTTTTGTTAACAAGTTAAGTAAATTTTCAAAATTTAAAGTTAAGTAAACATTTACTTAACTTTTGGTCATGTAAAAATAAATTTTCAAAAACTTTGGCCTTTTAAAAATTTTGATCCCTTAACTTAACTTGGCCTTTACTTCCTTTTTGTTAACAAGTTATGTAAATTTTCAAAATTTAAAGTTAAGTAAACATTTACTTAACTTTTGGTCATGTAAAAATAAATTTTCAAAAACTTTGGCCTTTTAAAAATTTTGATCCCTTAACTTAACTTTGGCCTTTTCCTCCCCCTTTTGCCATATATCAAAAAGAGTGAGGGTGTGTGGAAAACAAAAATAAATATTAAATTTAAAGTCCAAGCATGTTCCATATTATTTTGAAAATAATATACTGAAAATAAGCTCATCTATAAAATGTTCGACTCATATTTGGCTTGATTGATATGAAAGATCAACCAGTCTTGGTTAGAGTCGGTTAATATGTATGATTATACTTCGTGGTTCATGGCGATGCACTAGCTCTACATCTGGAACCAGGAGTGAGGTCCTAACATCTCACGCCCATCTACGTGGCTAAATACACAAACACATTAGTCCTATGTGTTGTGAGATGTATTGGCTCCTTAAATCTATAGGTGCATGATATCTAAGATATGTCCTATGTGTAAGGGCAATCTCTTGCCGTAATATGGTTTTGATGGTGTGGAAAATGGTTTAAGTTAGTGTGTTATGATGATTTGATATGTGCGTTGAAGTCGTGCAGGACTTAGTAATTCGCACATGGACCCGTGGCAAGTTTCACATCTCATGACTCGTGCCTTGAGTCGGTGAAGGATAGATTTGCGGAAGCCGTGCGCTTGGAGCATCCGAGGGACCGCTGGATGAGAAGCTTGGAGTGAAGCCGGAGGAAGTAGACTTCGAGGCAAGAGACGCGAAGGAGCATTGCAGAGCCGTGCGCCTGATCTTTGCCAGGGGCGTGGCGAAGCGAAAAACGAGCGAGGACTCAGGATGAGTGGCGATTGTAACCCGGGAAGGGTAGCTCTTAGGTGAAACTTGGCCATTTGGCCAAGTGTCGGATGAGTTTTCCCGACACGGTCATTGCCATGTCATAGCGCGATCATTTCTCTAATCGATGGGTTGATCGGTAGTATAAGACCGGTTTAGTCGTGGCGGTCATTGCCATGGTGTGATCGGCGATGTCGACGGTGATCGGCTACCCGGGGAAGCGGTCGGTGATGGAAGCAATGCAGACGCGAGAATGGAGTCGACTTCATTGAGCACTCATTGTCGAGCATCGGTCGGTGATGGTCCCCATCGGTCGGTGATGCCAATACCGTGGATGGAATCAGCGTGGAAAGTGGCCGTTGTTGGGCAGCGGCTCACGGGATCGATCGGTGATCGAGGCATCGGTCACCGATCTCGTGTCAACGGAAGAAACCCTCTTCCTCTATAAAAAGGAAGGGGTAAGTTTGGGAGGCTAATGCTTATGCTCTAATACTCTCCCAAAGTTCCCTAAAGCTTTCCATCCTCTTACTCAAGCTTATTTCCATTCTATTTGTAAGAGGAGTGTTTGTAAAGGTTACCTCCACCTAGCTTGGTGCAAAGGAGAGACTAATAGTGATTGGGTTTCGGAGTGATTCACCGTGGATGAATCGGACCGTGGATTAGCGACGTAGCCGTGAACCACGTTATATCTCCGTGTTTGTATTGTCTTTGTTTTACTTCTATTTTCTTGTCTTAGTTTATTGCTTCCGCTTGCGCTAACGTTTTCGTAGACGAGCAAAATACGACATCCAACGAACGAGGGCTATTCACCCCCCTCTAGCCGGCCATTCGTATCGATCCGATCCAACACTATGCTAGTTCCATAAAAATGAAAAGTAAGAAATAATAGTAAGAATATAATTTGCAAGTTCCTATTCTACTATGCACATGCCCAATTTTCATCTTAATAGACTGAATTCGGCTTCAGGTAGGGGTTTAGTAAATAGGTCTGCCAAGTTGGACTTCGATTTGACGTATTCGAGTTGTATGACTCTGTTGGCCACATGTTCTCGAATGAAATGATGTTTGACCTCTATATGTTTGGTCCTAGAGTGACATATCGGATTCTTAGTTAGGTTAATTGAGCTAATATTATCTACGTGGAGTTTAGTGTTTGTAAAATCTAACTTAAAGTCTTGGAGAGTGTGCTTCATCCAAAGAAGCTGAGTAACACACTCACCCATCGCGATGTATTCGACTTCGGTGGTAGATAAGGCAACACAGTGTTGCTTCCTACTGCACAAACTCACTAGACTCGAGCCGAGAAGTTGAGAACAACCACTCGTACTCTTTCTATCAAGCTTACTACCGGCATAGTCCGAATCGGAGTAGCCGGTTAGTTCGAACTCGGTAGATCTAGGGTACCAAATACCAACATTAAGTGTACCCTTTATATATCTAAGGATACACTTGACTAGAGTTAGGTGAGACTCCTTGGCACAAGTTTGGAACCTTGTGCACATACTTACTGCAAATAAGATATCAGGTTGGCTTGCAGTTAAGTAAAGGAGACTCCCTATTACGCTCTTATAGTATTTTAAATCAATTGAATTTTCGATTACATCTTCTTCTATATTTACATTTGTTGCCATTGGAGTATTAATAATTTTAGTGTCTTGCATTCCAAAGCATTTAATTAATTCCCTAGTATATTTGCGTTGATGTAGGTATATTCCATCTTTAGTTTGTTTGATTTGTAGACCTAAGAAGAAACTCAACTCGCCTACTAAATTCATTTCAAATTCACTTTCCATAAGTGAAATGAACTCATTCAGTAGGATCGAGTTGGTGGTTCCTAAAATAATATCATCAACGTAGATTTGGGCTATGAATATGTCTTTACCTAAGGTTTTTACAAAAAGAGTTGGGTCAACTACACCTTGGTTAAATCCTTTGGACTTGAGAAAAACCGAAAGTCTCTCGTACCAAGCTCGAGGAGCTTGTTTAAGTCCATAGAGAGCTTTCTTTAACCTAAGGACATGATTGGGTTTATCTAGGCTTTCGAAACCGGGGGGTTGACTAACATAAACCTCTTCTCTAATGTATCTATTCAAAAATGCTGACTTTATATCCATTTGAAATAACTTAAATCCTCGATATGCAGCATATGCTAATAACATTCGAATGGACTCTAACCTAGCTACTGAAGCATAGGTCTCATCGTAATCTAAACCTTCGACTTGACTAAACCCTTTAGCAACTAATCTAGCTTTATTTCTAACTACTTCACCTTTATCATCAAGTTTATTCCTAAACACCCACCTTGTTCCAATGATTGTTTTATCTTTAGGTGGTGGTACTAGTTCCCATACTTCATTCCTAGTGAATTGAGTCAGCTCTTCTTGCATTGCAATAATCCAATCGGGATCAAGAAGAGCTTGGTCAATAGTTTTGGGTTCAATTTTGGAAATCAGGGAGATTTGACTAAGGTTTCTGTATGAGGCTCTAGTTCGAACTCCCAGACTTGGATCACCTATCACTTGGTCGATAGGATGATTGATTTGAGTCGTAGTTTGATTTGGGTTTGGGTCATCTACCACTTGGTCAATAGGATGACTCGTTTGAGTCCTAGTTTGACTAGAGTCTTCTACCACTTGGTCGATAGAGTGACTTGGTTGACTTAGGTTAGGATTAATACTAGACCTGATCTCCGGATCAGAGTCAGGTCTACTATGAATTGGCTCGCTAATTAGGGTTGCTGGGGGTTTTGTAGGTTCTCCGAACTAGGTTGACTAGTTCGGCCTCCATTTCCGGGTCGACCTCCGAATCGGACTCATCCTCTTCTTCCTTTAAGGGTGGCTTGTTTGCGGTTTTCTTCCTCGAACCTACAAAAAGTGCTATACCCTTCTCGGGTTCCGAGTTAGACTTCTCATGAAGTTCAAAATCAGAAAATAACTCATTTAACCTAAGTTTCGAAAGATCCTTGGAGACCTTGTAGGCATCGACCATGGATGCCCACAAGGTAGTCCTCGGAAAGGAATTAAGAACATACCTTATAAGGTCGCAGTTTTCGATCTTTTGCCCGATCGCGTGTAGATTATTGACTATGTCTTGAACACGGGCATGAAGTTGCGTTGCCATTTCATGTTCCTGTATTTTTAGATTATATAATTTATTAAACAAAAGGTCGCGCTTACATACCTTGGCTTCATCAGTTCCTTCGTGTAGCTCCACTAGCTTTGTCCAAAGGTCCTTTGCACTGATGAAGAGGCCGACGCGATTAAGCTCCACCTTGGACAAGCCGCATTGGAGGATTTGAGTTGCCTTGGCGTCGACTTCGACTTATTTTTTTGTCGCAAAGGTCCATTGGTCATAATCCAAGGATTCACCCACTTCATTAGTCGAAAGTGTGAATCCCGTTTGGATTATGATCCACATCTCGATTTGAGTTTTAAGAAAGCATTCCATCTGACCCTTCCAATAATGGAAGTCATCTCTGTTGTAAAACGGAGGTCAGACGGTGCTAAAACCCTCGAGATGGGCCATTGATACAAAAGAAACAAGGAGATGAAGACGAAAAGCCTAACACCGACACAAACACACGAAAAGTACCAAGACTCGCGCCTTGGATTAGTAGTGCGGGAGAAAAATTATCCAAATGAAGTAAATTTGAAATAAACAGAATAAAAAAAAGGAAAAAAATCTATAAAAAGCTAGATCGGTTGTTTCACCAAATCTTAGCACCCCCGACTCTGATACCAATTATTGGATCGAAGCGAATCACTAGAGGGGGGGTGAATAGCGATAGAAACTTTTCTTTCGAAATCGTTCGTTGAGGCATGAGTAAATGCAGCGAAAAAAAACAATAAAAATAAAGATACAATAATATTTTTTACTTGGTTCGTAGCCTTCAGCTACTACTCCAAGGCCCTAGTGGTCCTTGACCATGCACGGAGGGCAAATCACTAAAGAACTCCTCCTCGTTAGAGGTAGGAGTTAATGATACAAAAACACACAAAAAGCTTGAGGTAGAGGGACACTCCCCCTCTCCTCGTTATGATAAAAACTCCGAGAAAGTAAAGCAATAAACTAAAATAAAGCTTATACCGACGTAACAAAATAAAAATAATTTAAACCTAGACGTCGGAGAGGAAGCACTTCGTTGTCGGAGAGTTGTAGCTTTGCGGAGGCTTTTGGAAGCTTAGAATTGATGATGAAACCCTAGGATAGGCCCTCCTTTTATAGCCTTTGAGCCCCTTTTCGAGAGGAACTTCAGCCAATCAAATTTGAGCACCACTTCCCTTGAAATGAGGTGATAAGCCTTGACCTGATCGATGACCGATAGCCATCATCAATCGATCGATGGCGATCGAATGTTGATCGTAGATACGATCGATTGAAGAATCGAGTCCTCCAAGATGGCAGTCGACTGATTAACAGCAGTTGAGTCCTCCATGCTGGCAGTTGACTGATGCTAGCTGAAATGACAAGTTAGCTAAACAAAAACATTATTTCAATAGCCTCCGACCGTCCGATCTCAACCTAGACCACCGATGGGATGTCTTGGGTCGGATCTACGCTTAAGCCTATCCCCGTAAGGAGGATACAACCTCACTTACACTTGCACACACACGAGCTTACCTCGATACTTACCGTGTCACTTTCGCTTCCAGTCTTCCACTCGATTCCTTCGACTCCCTCCGAAGTCACTCGAGTGTCGCTCGACCACCGCGACTTCCTCCAAGTGTCACTAGCCTTCAACTACAGCTATAGCACTTTTCTGCACACTCGATTTAGCTCGTGAGATAATGATATGAGCTTAACTTTGTATCATTTGCTATAATCAAAACTTAGGTTCGACTTAGGTGCCTACTGCACCAACAACCATTGCCTTCTAATGAGCTTCAAATCTTTTTTGCATGTTGCATTTAATGAGTCTCCTTGCATTGATTAGTTTTGTCTTCTTGCATGATGACTTAGTCTTGTCTTCAAAGCTTTTTTGCATGTTGCATGTTGCATGTTGCATTTAATGAACCTCCTTGCATTGATTAGTTCTATCTTCTTGCAGGATGACTTTTTCTTATCTTGATTATTGATTATTTGATGTATTGACTTTCAACAATTGACACAAGATTGGTATCTGTTGGTTCAATCAGCCATGGTCACGATTGACCAAACTCGAGTTTGACTCGAGTAGTATTTGATGTTTGACATTGATGTTTGACAAGGGAGTTGACCATTGTTTGACAATGGGTTGACTATATGGTTGACATGGGGTTGACCATATGATGGAGAAGTCCAAGTCTTGTGTACTTGACATGGAAAGTCCAAGGGGGACACTTGGCAATGGGAAAGTCCAAGTCATGGGTACTTGGCATGGAAAGTCCAAGCATGGGTCTTGGCAAGGGAAAAGTCCAAGCTTGAGTCTTGGCAATTGGAAAGTCCAACATGGGTTGGCATGTAAAGTCCAAGCATGGGTCTTGGCAATGGAAAGTGTAAGCTTGAGTCTTAGCAAATGGAAAGTCCAACATGGGTTGGCAAGGGAAGTCCAAGTGTTGATATTGGTGGCATAAAATCCAAGGGTGGAGTCTTGGCAGCATAAGTAATTTTGGTAGCGTAAGCCCAATGTGCCTTGGTGGTATAGACCAACTTAGCATGACAATAGCCGATGGAAGCACCTGAAGGCTAGCGTATGAATGAACAAATCATGGATGACTTAGAGGGATCCGATAGGTGTGAGGCTAACGGAGGTAGCTAGAAGGCTTAGATCTAGGCTAAGGGTGGTCTAGCAAGTATGAGGGCATCATACTTGGGGTTAAACCTCATGTTTGAGGTTTGTCAGTCGACTGGGGTTATGAACCAGTCGACTGGTCAAGTGTTTTGACACTTGGCTGCCGAGTCGACTTGTATCAGTCGACTGAGACTATAACCAGTCAATCGATGAGAGTTGACTAGAGTTCGACTGTAGGAAATGGCCTGACAATCAACTGCCAACATTGGGCAGTCGACTGATGGTCTGATCAGTCAACTGCTATGGCTGGCAGTCGACTGATGGTCAATGTCACAGACATAGAAGGTTCCAGAGCCGACTATTAGGGTTTGACAGTTGAGTGATGGCTCGATCAATTGATTGATGGGCATGATTAGTCGACTGATGGTCTATCCGTTGGAACTTATCCAATGTGGCTCAGTCCGTTGTGAGACAACAACTACAGGAGCAGTCGACTAATGGTCACAATTAGTCGACTGATAGGTGAAATCCAGCCCGAATGTAGGTTATAAAAGCAGCTCATGGAGGAGGTTTTTTCCATGGGTCCTTTGGGCGATTTGGGGCGATTTGTTGGTGCAATTCAGGGGCTCCAAGTGCAGCTCAAGCAACCAAACAACCAAGCATCCAAAAGAACATTTGTAAATTTTTCTTTACGTGTTTTTGTGTATTTCATTTGTATTTGCTTGCTATATTTCATTTATTATTCTAAACACTTGTACAAGGTTTCTCCGCCTCTGACGTGTTGTCGAGAAGGAGTTTTATTAGTGGTGAGTGCATCTCTAGAGCTCTTTGAGCTCAACCCGTGGAGTAGGAACCTTGAGGTTCCGAACCATATTATATTTGTGTGTATTTGTGTGTTGTGTTTTTATTTGTTTCTACAGTTGTATTTCTATATTCTGCTGTGCTAACGACGATTGTAGAGACACAATCGCGAATGAATTCCACCAGCATACGACATGCTATTCACCCACTCTAGTGATGTCCAATTCCCAACAAGTGGTATTAGAGTGAGGCTGATCTTCATTTGGACTAACCGCCAAGGGAGCACACTAGAGGGCAAGATGGATCATCAAGAGAAATTGGGTGACGACATCAACATTCCACCGTTCTTCGACCACGAAGATTTCGCATATTGGAAAGTTAGAATGATGCACTTTCTTATGTGCGATTTTGATAATTGGATTAGTGTCATAGTAGGTTTTGAAACTTCAAAGGACGAAGAAGGAAGAAAACTCAAGAAGAAGAATTGGAGCAAAGAGCAACTCCAATACTTCAACATAAATAATAAGGTAATGGGTATATTACTTAGTGTAATTCCTAATGATATATTGTGTAAGATAAGAGATTGTAAAGATGCCAAGGAGCTTTGGAGCAAGTTGGCAAGATATCATGAAAACCCATCACCGCCACATGAAGTAGAAGAGGAGTCCAAGGAGGAGTGCTCATCCTCTCAAGGTCAAGAAGAAGCAAGCACATCTTCATCCCAAGAGCTTGAGAATTCGGAGGTTGATAGGGAATCAACATCCAGATCGGAAGAGGTGGAAGAAATGGAAAAAGCTTCCACCTCTAGGATTGAGGGGGAGGAGACTAGGCCATCTTCAATACCGGAGCCAACTCAAGATGAACCATCTACCTCCGGTCGGAAAGATGAAGAAGTCAAAAATTCCACCACCATTGACCTAGGTAACTCAAGAACATTAATTCAAAATAAAAATCATATTATGTGTTTTGAGTGTAGGGAATATGAATACTATAAAAGCAAGTGCCCTAATAAGGTCAAGAAGGCTCCACCGGTGCCCCAACAATTAAGAGCAAGAAGTACATGGTGTGCTTCAAATGCAACCAAAAAGGTCATTATAGGAGCCAATGCCCTAGGGGGAGGAAGCCTAGCAAGGGTCAAGAGGGAGCATCACATGTAGGGGGAGCCTCTAAGGAAAACTCTAAGGTAAAATTCAATAATCCACCTTCTTTAAGTAAAAGGGAAAAGCATGCTTTTAATTCACTTGCAATTCATCATAAAAAGCATGCAAGAAATAGGCTTTATTGCTTAGGAGCTAAACATATTGATTTTAGGTCTAAGGACAAGTCTAGAAATAATGACTCTAGACCTATTTCAACTAAGGAGAAATTTGGGACTAATGTCCCTAGAAAAATGCTACCTAAACCAAGTATTAGGATAATAGAAGACCATCTAGGCTTTAATCTAAAGAATTCTAGACATATGCCTAGGAAGGGCAAAAATACTCAAGGAAATAATGGGCCCACCAAATTAGAAAAGTTAGCATTTGAAAATCAAGTCTTGTGGTCAAGGCTTGAAAAACTTGAAAAGACCCTTGCAAGGATGCAAAACTCAATTAAAGGGTCAAATGGTTAAAGCCTAGAGTCTAGGAGGCAAGGCTCATCTATGGGCAAGAAAGGCTTGAGCCACAAGCCTAGGTCCAAGGTAGATAAGCCTACCTATCACAATGTTCCATTCGATTATGGAACTAGTACTAGGTCTAGGAAAACCAAGGTCACAAGGGAAGTCATCCCTAGAGTTGACCATGGTAGGTGCCTAGTGGCTAAGGTTTCGAAGAAACCTAGGGAGACAACTAAGAAGGTTACAAGGGGAGTTACACTTAGAGTTAACCTAGACATGACCCAAATGACCAAGGCTACCAAGCCTAGGAGGGTCATTAGGAGGGTATCTAGGGAGGTCATCCCTAAGGAATACCTAGTTAACCCAAGGAGCTCAAATAGATTTTGAGTTCCTAGGAGCGTGATCGACTCACGCTAGATGGGTTAGGGCGTGCCAACTTTGAATGGATAGGTAGTTAACATAACCATGGTCAAGGTGGCACTTTAGGTCATTTTCAAAGTTATGGGTACCTTGGAAATGTGGTTTGAATTTATATCCTAAAGGATTTTAGGATGTGCCAATACATTTTTAGAATTATGAAAAATCAATCAAATTGGCATAAATTAGGTTCAGAGGTCATAGTGTGTCATTTTGGGTTTTTGGCACACTTGAGAGATGGTTGATAATATAGCAAAATAAAATTAATAATAACAAATGGCAACTAATATTAAAAATTTAAGTATTCTTATGTCTTACATGTTATTTGGCATGCCTTGATTGTCATATAACATGTCATGACATCATATTTATTTTTATCATTTATATGTCATGATCATGCTTAGGTTAGTTTTTATGTCATGTATACTTAGGATATATTTTATGTCATGACATCATGATCATTGGCAATGCTTATTTATGTTATTATTTATGCCATGATCATTCATGTATTTAAGGTAATTAAATTTAAGTTAAGGACTATGACATGACTTGAAGTCTCATGTATAAGGGAATCAAGTAGTGTTGCCTTAGAAAATGCATGACGCCTTAGATTAGGATAACCAAAACCCACATCTCACATTACATTGACATGTGTGTGTTTTCAAACACCCTAGACACATGTGAGATGCTAGGAAATGAGTTAAGTTCAACGTGCATAGTTTTTACATCTAGATGAACTCAAACTCATCTTATTGTTGGAGATCGAAACGGCCGGCTAGAGGGGGGTGAATAGCCCTCAATCGTTTGGTGGCGGAATTCGCTCGTTCTCGTTGCGTTGCTTATCTACTATTGTTGTTAGCGCAGCGGGATAACAATAATAATGAAACTCACAACAATACACAATCACACAACACAAGATATAAGTGGTTCGGAACCAAATGGTTCCTACTCCACGGGCGAGCTCACCGAGCTCTAGTTATGCGCACGACACTAACTAAACTCCTTCTCGACTACACGTCGGAGGTGGAGAAACCTCTCACAAGCAATTACAACAGTAATATACAAATACAAACAAGAATACAAATACAATACAAAAGAAACACTTTTCACCGATTGCTTTTGATCACTTGTTTGTTGCTTGCTTTGATTGGCTCTTGAAGGACTGGAATGCAGCAGCAATTCCCCTCCAATAGCTCCACACAAACCATGGCAAAAACCTCCATCTCGAGCTCCTTTTATAACTTGCATTGAGCTATTTTTGCGCCTAGCAGTCGACTGCCAAAAGGCCCCAGTCGACTGCCCCTGTAGCCGTTGTCTCACAACGACCAGATCCACATCATACAAGTTCCAACAGATCACCTACCAGTCGACTGATGATGCCCATCAGTCGACTGGTGACCTAGTAGTCGACTGCCCAGTCGGCTACGGAGCGTTCTGTGCTCGCGACACTCCCATCAGTCGACTGCCATCCCTCGGCCGATCATTGCCCGACATCGATCATTGCCGCCACCCATGGCAGTCGATTGCCAAGCACAAAACCCTAGCCTTACACCAGTCGAACCCTAGTCGACTTGGATCAGTCGAACCGGCACCTATGCCAGTCGACTGATGTCGGGCAAAACCTCAAACACCAAGTTGTTTGAGCATCCGACCGTCGGGTAAACCCTCAAACATCAAGTTTGAGCCTCCGACACTCAGTCTTAGCCACTTGGCCAAGTCCACCTTATCCCTCATGGAGTTCCCCACCGAAGCTCTCTTCCCTCGGCCTACGTCCCTCGGATGCGCCAAGCGCACGGCTTCGCAACGCCATCCTTCGCGTCTCATACCCTAGAAGTATGCTTCCCTTTGGGCTCACTCCATTCGCTCCTCGTCCGGCGGTCCCTCGGATGCACCAAGCGCACGACTTCGCAATGCCATCCTTCACCGACTCAAGGACCCCGAGCCTAGTGAACTTACCAAGTCCTCAAGACTTCCCATATGCACCAAGTGCACGGTTTCGCAATGCATTTCGCATGCCAACCACCAAGCGCACGGCTTCGCAATGCTTTGGACTTTCCCATGACAATCCCATGTCATAAGTTTTGTCTATCATCAAAATACTATCATCTACCTGGGCCGATTGCACCAACAATCTCCCCCTTTTTGATGATTGACAAAATTGTCATCTCAAGTCTACCAATCCTCCCATATTGGCAATTCTCATATCCCAATGAGAATTCCAACAAACCCTAATTGTTAACTTGGTAACTCCTCCCCCTTTTTGACATTACATCAAAAAAGTCCTCAAGGGTTTCAATGTCTCATATCCCAATGAGATCTTACAATCTTCCCCTTGGCATGCCCTCAATCTTTCCAGTGATCCCATATCACTTAAGAGAGGCAACCCAATTTTCCTCCCATGAGGAAATGTTGGATCGATTTGAAACGCTAGAGGGGGGGGGGGTGAATAGCGTTAAAACTTTTTTTTTGTTCGTTCGTTTAAAATCCGAGTAGATAATTAATTTGCAGCGGAAAAGATAAGCAATAAGTAAAAGAGATAATTCTTTTTACTTGGTTCATAGCCTTCGGCTACTACTCCAAGGACCTAGTGGTCCTTGACCACGCACGGAGGGCAAAACACTAAACGAACTCCTCCTCGTTAGAGGTAGGAGTTAATCGATACAAGAACAAAAACTTGAGGTAGAGGGACACTCCCCCTCTCCTCGTTATGATAGAAAAAGAGCTTCGAAAAAGTAAATGAACAACGAATAAATCTAAAACCGACGTACAAAAACTAAAAGAAAATTAAACCTAGCGTCGGAGAAGAAGAACTTCATTGTTGGAGAGTTGTAGCTTTGCGGAGGCTCTTGGAAGCTTAGAATTGATGAATAAACCCTTGGATTGACCCTCCTTTTATAGCCTTTGAGCCCCTTTTCGAGAGGAACCCTAGCCAATCAAAATTGAGCACCAATTTCCTTGAAATGGGTGATAAGCCTTGACTGGTCGATCATTGACCATCACCGACCGATGGCCATGATCGATCCGACCGATGGCAAAGATCACCGAATCCGACCTCAGCAATGATCGCTTGACGGCATGAGTCCTCCAAGTCGGGCAATGATCGATACTAGCTGCAAGGCAAAGTTAGCTCAAAGAAAACATTATTTCGACGGCCTTCGACCATCCGATCTCGACCTAGACCATCGATGGGATGTCTTTGGTCGGATCTACGCTTAAGACCATCCCCATAAAGAGGATACGACCTCACTTACGCTCGTACACACGAGCTTACCTCGATACTTACCATGTCGCTTTTGCTTCCGGCCTTCCACTCGATTCCTTTGGCTCCCTCCGAAGTCACTCGAGTGTCGCCCGACCACCCAACTTCTTCTGGGTGTCGCTAGCCTTCAGCTCCAACTTTAGCAATCTTCTGCACACTCGATTCAGCTCGTGAGATAATGACATGAGCTTAACTTTGTATCGTTTGCTATAATCAAAACTCAGGTTCGACCTAGGTGCCTACTGCACCAACAATCTCCCCCTTTTTGATTTATGGCAAACCCACATACAAAGTTAAGTAAATAGCAAGCATGAAGAATAATGTGCATTAGAAACAAACAAAAAATAAAGAAGATTAAGTTGGAGTAGTAAGGATTTTCTTCAAGTACTCCCCCTTGAGGAAACCTCCCCCTTGACCGAGGGTGAGTCTTGAAGAAAGACCTTAATCCTCCCCTTGAGGGTTGCTTTAAGTAATTACTTAAAGTTGGCCTTAGTAAAACGTTTAAGTTAAGAGTTCTTCTTAACTTGGCCCTTTCTCCCCCTTAAGTAAAACATTAAAAATAAGTAAAACGTTGATGGCACAAATAAGTTTAAGTTAAGAATTCTCTTAACTTGGCCTTTAATAAGTTTTCAAAACTTAAAGTTAACTTTTGGTTTAAATATAAAGTAAGAGTTAAACCAAAAAATTTAAAAATTTGACCCCTTAACTTTGGCCTTTTTCTCCCCCTTTTGCCATATATCGAAAAGAGTGAGGGTGTATGTGGAAAACAAAAATAAGTGTTAAATTTAAAGTCCAAGCATGTTCCACATTATTTTGAAAATAATATATTGAAAATAAGTTCATCTATAAAATGTTGGACTCATATTTGGCTTGATTGATATGAAAGATCAACCAGTCCTGGTCAGAGTCGGTTAGTATGTATGATTATACTCCATGGTTCATGGCGATGCACTAGCTCTACATCTGGAACAATGAGTAAGGTCCTAACATCTCACGCCCATCTACGTGGCTAAGTACACAAACACATTAGTCCTATATGTTGTGAGATGTATTGGCTCCTTAAATCTATAGGTGCATGATATCTAAGGTATGTCCTATGCTAGTTTCATGAAAATGAAATTTAAGAAATAGTAGTAAGAAAATATAATATGCAAGTTCCTATTCTATTATGCACATGCCCAATTTTCGTCTTAATAGACTAAATTCGGTTTCGGGTAGGGGTTTAGTAAATAGGTCTGCTAAGTTAGACTTCGATTCGACGTATTCGAGTTGTATGGCTCCGTTGGCCACATGTTCTCGAATGAAATAGTGTTTGACGTCTATATGTTTGGTCCTAGAGTGACATCGGATTCTTAGGAAGATTAATTGAACTAATGTTATCTACGTGAAGTTTAGTATTCGTAAAGTCTAACTTAAAGTCGCGGAGAGTGTGTTTCATCCAAAGAAGTTGAGTGACACACTCACCCATCGCGATGTATTCGGCTTCGGTGGTAGATAAGGCAACACAGTGTTGCTTCCTACTGCACCACCTCACTAGACTCGAGCCGAGAAGTTGACAACAACCACTCGTGCTCTTTCTATCGAGCTTACTACCGGCATAGTCTGAATCGGAGTAGCCGGTTAGTTCGAACTCGGTAGATCTAGGATACCAAATACCGACATTAAGTGTACCCTTTAAATATCTAAGGATACGCTTGACTAGAGTTAGGTGAGACTCCTTGGCACGAGTTTGAAACCTTGCACACATACTCGCTGCAAATAAGATATCAGGTCGGCTTGCAGTTAAGTAAAGGAGACTCCCTATTATGCTCCTATAGTATTTTAAATCAATTTGGTTTCCAATTACTTCTTCTATATTAACATTAGTTGTCATTGGGGTATTAATAATTTTAGCGTCTTGCATTCCAAAGCGTTTAATTAATTCCCTAGTATATTTGCGTTGATGTAGGTATATTCCATCTTTAGTTTGTTTAATTTGTAATCCTAAGAAGAAACTTAATTCGCCTACTAGATTCATTTCAAATTCACTTTCCATAAGTGAAATAAACTCATTTAGTAGGATTGAGTTGGTGGTTTCGAAAATAATATCATCTACGTAGATTTGGGCTATGAATATGTCTTTACCAAAGGTTTTTACGAAAAGGGTTGGGTCAACTACACCTTGGTTAAAGCCTTTGAACTTAAGATAAATCGAAAGTCTCTCGTACCAAGCTCGTGGAGCTTGTTTAAGTCCATAAAGCGCTTTCTTTAATCTAAGGACATGATCGGGTTTGTCTAAACTTTCGAAACCGGAGGGTTGACTAACATAAACTTCTTTTTTAATGTATCCATTTAAGAATGCAGATTTCACATCTATTTGAAACAACTTAAATCCTCGATGTGCTGCATATGCTAATAGCATTCGAATGGACTCTAATCTAGCTACTGGGGCATAGGTCTCGTCGTAATCTGAACCTTCGACTTGACTAAACCCTTTAGCAACTAGTCTAGCTTTATTTCTAACTACTTCACCTCTATCATCAATTTTATTTCTAAACACCCACCTTGTTCCAATGATTGTTTTATCTTTAGGTGGTGGTACTAATTCTCATACTTCGTTCCTAGTGAATTGAGCCAACTCTTCTTGCATTGCAATAATCCAATCGGGATCAAGAAGAGCTTGGTCAATAGTTTTGGGTTCAATTTTAGAAATCAAAGATATTTGACTAAGGTTTCTGTATGAGGCTTAGTTCGAACTCCTAGACTTGGATCACCTATCACTTGGTCGATTCGATGATTCGTTTGAGTCCTAGTTGGATTTGGGTTTGAGTCTACAACTTGATCAATAGAGTGACTTGGTTGACTTAGGTCACTAGACCTGACCTCCGGATCAGAGTTAGGTCTAATATGAATCGACTCGCTAATTGAGGTTGCCGGGGGTTTTGTAGGTTCGTGTCCTTCATCGAATACTACATTGATAGTTTCCTCGACTCTAAGGGTGTCATGGTTATATACTCTATAAGCTCTACTTATAGTCGAGTATCCTAGAAAGATTCCGATCGTAGTTTTGAATGTAAATTTCCCTAGGTAATCTTTAGTGTTTAGGATATGTACCTTACACCCTAAAATACTTGATGTTAGGTATTTTATCGTGATAAATCTCGTATAAGGTCTTAAGGTGCCTCTTTAGCATAAGGATCCTATTCTGGACATAGCATGTCGTACTCACGACTTCGGCCCAAAACCTATCGGGTAGGTTATACTCATTAAGCATTGTCCTAGCGGCTTCTTGTAGAGTTCTATTTTTGCATTCTACTAGGCCATTTTGTTGTGGAGTTCTAGGGCAAGAGAACTTATGGTGGTATCCATTTAGGTTACAGAATTCTGTAAACCTATGGTTTTCGAATTCACCACCATGATCAGTCCTAAGTCTTTTGATTTTAATGCTTTGTTGATTTTCTATTAACTTAAATAGGTTGATTAATTGACCTAGGGTATCGCTTTTGTGTTTGATGAACCTAACCCAAGTAAATCTAGAGTAGTCATCAATAATGACTAAACAGAATTTACTTCCGTTAAGTGACTTAGCTCCGTGTGAATCAAATAGATCCATGTGAATCAAATAGATCCATGTGTATGAGCTCAAGCATACTTTTGGTTCGTTCTTGACTAGTTAGTTGATGTTGTGTCCTAGATTGTTTACCTTGTTGACAAGCATTACATATTTTATTTTCCAAGTTGTTGAGATTAGGCAAACCTCTGACTAAATCACTCTGACTCATCTTGTGGATGAGTCTTGGGTGTGAGTGACCGAGTCGTCGGTTCCACAACCATGATTCCTCTTGCCGTGTCATAAGACACTTAGTTGAGGAGTTAATTAAGTTGATAGTGTAAATGTTGTTATTTCTAGTCCCTTTAAGAATTGTTTTAGAGGTTTCATTTGTATTAATTACACATTCATTTTCTAGAAATATGACCTTATAGTTATTATAACACAATTGGCTTACACTGAGAAGATTATATTGAAAATTTTCTACTAATAAAACATTTTGAATGACAAAATTTGAGTTAAGCTCAATATCACCTGATCCGATGATTTTGAGCTTGCCGTTATTTCCGAAGGCTACCGATCCTTGTCGTTTGAATCGAAGCTTCGAAAACTTGAGTTGATCCCCGGTCATGTGTCAGGAGCAATCACTGTCCAACATCCATTGATCCTACACGCAAGGTAGTTGGATCGGATATTGGATTTAAAAAATTGGTTGAAAATTATTAACCTAAATCATCTCACCCATGTCTACATGATCAAACATGTTAATCCTATATGTTCTTGTGAGATGACTTCCAATTTTAGTTGAATTAAATTTAATGACTTAAACACTTGTCAACCTTGCGTTAGATTCGGATTTGACCTTAGGCTCATCAAGTCACCTTTTCAAGATCATGGCTTCCAGGTCGTGGCGAGGCACAGAGGCCTTCTTTGATCGGAAAAATGACCACTTCCTTAGACAAAGTCATTTTCAAGAAAATAGAGACTTGACTCACCTAAGACCACTTCCTGGTCTAACTAGTCTAGGATACGGCGAGATAGCTTCAGCTAGTTCCGCTCGGTCAAGTGCACCAAACTAGATATGCCTTATCTAGCCCGAATACACAAGACTCCTCTTTCCTAGCGTACTATCATCTCGCCGCATCCTGGTACTATGTTATCAAGTATTGATGAGTTATAGTCCTATCTAACCATTCTAAAAAGAAAATTCAAACTAAATAAAAACCTAAGCATGCAATTTCTAAGTTAAAACGCAAACAAATTTCGTACTAGCTCCCCCTAGACCGTTGAATCGATTTGGTCTCTCCACATAGTGGATTTGGTCCTTGGGAACCCAGTACTGGTTTGATCCTAAGTTTGAAATCAAGGTGGTCTTAGGGACCCATGCTTGGACACGTTTTTTATGTCGACTTACAATCGACATATACGACTTATTGGTCGTGTTTGAGCTAAAACCTAGTCCGACCTTGTTGTACACGGCCCTTTGCGATCCAAGTAGGAGGTCAAGTCCTTTGGATCCCAAAGTAAACCTTTCCAACGTATTCCTAAGATCTTCGACTTGACTTTTCAAGAGTGAGTTCTCAACTTCGAGTTTTTCAACCCGAGTTGAGTCCTTCTCTTGAACTCAATTGTGTTTGAGGAGTTTAACTTCCTCAACCAGGGTCTCGACCTTGGACTCGGACTTAGCTAACTTTTTATTTAAAAATTTAATTGCACTATAAAGAGTAGTAATAAGAGACCGACTCACCTTGAGTGTATCTTTTGAACCGGATGCGTATCCGTGGCTTGTCTTGAATAGTGTTTCGCAGTCCGACTCGTCTTTGGTTTCTGATTCAGGTTCCGGTTCCGACTCCGTCTCCGATTCCACCGGTTTATCCATAAGGACTCAATTGTTGTCTTCTTCCTCAGAAGCTTCTTCCCAAGTAGCGTTGAGTGCCTTTTTATGTTTTGGTGCCTTGCTCTTGAGTTTTGGGCATTCAGACTTAATGTGTCCAAACTTGTAGCATTCATAACATCTTATGTTTGAACTTTTAGGCTTACCTTCGTTGAGTCGAGTGACGGCTCATTTTTGGCCCTTGACTATCCTCCGAACTAGGTTGACTAGTTCAGCTTCCATTTTCGAGTCGACCTCCGAATCCGACTCATCCTCTTCTTCCTTCGGGGGTGGCTTGCTTGCGGTTTTCTTCCTCAACTCGCAAAGTGCTATACCCTTCTCGGGTTCCGAGTTAGACTGCTCATGAAGTTCGAAATCAGAAAAGAGTTCATCTAACCTAAGTTTAGAAAGATCCTTGGAGACCTTGTAGGCATCGACCATGGATGCCCACAAGGTAGTCCTTGGAAAAGAGTTTAGAACATACCTTATAAGGTCGCGGTTTTCGACCTTTTGCCAGATTGCATGTAGGTTGTTGACTATGTCTTGGACACGGGCGTGGAGTTGCGTCGCGGACTCATGTTCCTGCATTTTTAGGTTATATAGTTTATTGAATAGAAGATCACGCTTACATACCTTGGCTTCATCGGTCCCTTCGTATAGCTCCACTAGTTTTGTCCAAAGGTCCTTTGCGCTTATGAAGGGGCCGACGTGATTTAGCTCTTCCTTGGATAAGCCACATTGAAGGATTTGAGTTGCCTTAGCGTCGGCTTCGACTTGTCTTTTTGTCGCAATGGTCCATTGGTCATAATCCAAGGATTCACTCACTTCGTTAGTCGGAAGTATGAATCCCGTTTGGATTATGATCCACATCTTGATTTGGGTTTTGAGAAAGCATTCTATCCAACCCTTCCAATAACGGAAGTCATCTCCATTGTAAAACGGAGGTCGGACGGTGCTAAAACCCTCGAGATGGGCCATTAGAACAAAAGACACAAGGAGACGAAGACGAAGAAACTAGCAACGACAAAAACACACAAAAAAGTACCAAGACTCGCGTCTTGGATTAGTAGTGCGGGAGTAAAAGTAACAAAGCGAAATAAATCTGAAATAAACAGAATTAAAAAGAAAAAAAATCTGTAAAATGGCTAGATTGGTGGTTTCACCAAATCTTAGCAACCCCCGGCTCTGATACCAATTGTTGGATCGATTTGAAATGCTAGAGGGGGGGTGAATAGCGTTAAAACGTTCTTTTTCGTTTGTTCGTTTAAAATCCGAGTAGATAATTAATTTGCAGTGGAAAAGATAAGCAATAAGTAAAAGAGATAATTCTTTTTACTTGGTTCGTAGCCTTCGGCTACTACTCCAAGGCCCTAGTGGTCCTTGACCACGCACGAAGGGAAAAACACTAAACGAACTCCTACTTGTTGGAGGTAGGAGTTAATCGATACAAGAACAAAAACTTGAGATAGAGGGACACTCCCCCTCTCCTCGTTATGATAGAAAAAGAGATTCGAAAAAGTAAATGAACAACGAATAAATCTAAAACCGACGTACAAAAACTAAAAGAAAATTAAACCTAGCGTCGGAGAAGAAGAACTTCGTTGTCGGAGAGTTGTAGCTTTGCGGAGGCTCTTGGAAGCTTAGAATTGATGAATAAACCCTAGGATTGGCCCTCCTTTTATAGCCTTTGAGCCCCTTTTCGAGAGGAACCCTAGCCAATCAAAATTGAGCACCAATCTCCTTGAAATGGGGTGATAAGCCTTTACTCCTCGAAGCTGATCATTGACCATCAGTCGACTGATGGCCATCATCAGTCGACTGATGGCAGCATCAGTCTAATGCTGACCTTAGGCAGTCGACTGTTTGACGACAGTCGAGTCTTCCAAGCTGTAAGTCGACTGATACTAGCTGCAAGGCAAAGTTAGCTCAAAGAAAACATTATTTCGACGGCCTTCGACCGTCCGATCTCGACTTAGACCATCGATGGGATGTCTTTGGTCGGATCTACGCTTAAGACCATCCCCGTAAGGAGGATACGACCTCACTTACGCTCGCACATTCGAGCTTACCTCGATACTTACCATGTCTCTTTTGCTTCCGGCCTTCCACTCGATTCCTTCGGCTCCCTCCGAAGTCACTCGAGTGTCACCCGACCACCCGACTTCTTCCGGGTGTCGCTAGCCTTCAGCTCCAGCTTTAGCAATCTTCTGCACACTCGATTTAGCTCATGAGATAACGACATGAGCTTAACTTTGTATCGTTTGCTATAATCAAAACTCAGGTTCGACCTAGGTGCCTACTGCACCAACAGGAAATACACATCCATCTTCCCATGATGGATACCTCTCCCTAGAGGCTTCCTCCCCCTTGACCATTGCACCAACAATGTCCTTGGAGAATCCCTAAGCCAATAGGAACATTAACTAAATCAAAATTAAGACAAAGTTCAACAATGAACTCTCTTCCACCTTAAAGTTGATACTCTCCCTAAAATCCTTCTCCTAATCAATGTCCAATGGATTTCCACCCTCTCTAATGCTCTCCCAAGCATATCCTAGGGTTAGGAGTGGTTAGGGGACCTTAACCTAGCTGAATATGGGCCTAACCAACAAGATTTACCCGAAATCAGCTTGGGTAGTCGATAAACGAAATCATCATTACCCCCATCGATCGATTGCACCCATGGCAATGATCGATAATCAGATTTGTAGTTTTCGAAAGATTTTGAAATGGATTTCCGAAATCCATAAGTAAATATACATAAGTTTAAAATTCTTGAAATTTGGTATGTATATTACTTATCATAAACACTATGGGTGAAAAATATTGGAAAATTATTTTACCCATTAAATTAGGAGATTGATACAAAGTCCAAAATTTAAGAAAAGCTTCAATAAAGAGCCCTCTTTGTATCATCCCATTCAATGGTGATAGCTATCAAAAGATAGACTTCACCAAGGTTTTTAAAAATGTTTTCAAAACCTTTAATTTCTTTTCCTTAAACTTCTCACTTATCTCTAGATGTGTAAAACACATTCAAGGCAATTAATCTAGTGAGATGTGAGTTTTTGTTCTTT
Organism: Wurfbainia villosa; assembly: GCA_025175895.1. Taxonomy (NCBI): domain Eukaryota; kingdom Viridiplantae; phylum Streptophyta; class Magnoliopsida; order Zingiberales; family Zingiberaceae; genus Wurfbainia; species Wurfbainia villosa. The sequence goes on from CM046005.1 coordinate 9,633,248, forward strand.
TAATGGTCTCATGAATATTTCTAGGAAATATTATTTGATTCCCATCAAATCGTGCCATAGTCCTTAATTTCATTTTATTTATATGTATGATATGATTATGGCATAGATATAATATAAATAAGAGCATATGCCAAAATCATGATGTCATGGCATGTGAATGATGTTTTAGCATACATGACATATAAGGATAAGTCTAAACATGATCATGACATTTTTAGAGATAAAAATGAAAATGATGTCATGACATGGCAAGGCAAATAAATCATGGCAAGAAAAATATACTAAGGTATAAAATACCTAAGTGTTAAAATCAATTTGCCATTTCTAGGGATTAAATTCACTTTGCCTTAAACCATTCATTTCCCTAGTGTGCCAAAACCCCAAAATAGCACACCACGACCTCTATGACCTAATTATGCCAATTTAAATCATTCTAAACTTCTCAAACACATTGGTACATCCTAATGTGTCAACTCTACTATGGTTAGGTTAACTATCCATCCATTTAGGATTGACACACCCTAACCCATCTAGCGTGAATCAATCACGCTTTTAGGAACCCAATACCTATTGGAGCTCCTTGGGTTAACAAGGTATTCCCTACGGATAACTTCCCTAGATACCTTTCTAATGACCCTTTTTGGCTTTGAAGCCTTAGTCAAATGGGTCTTACTTGGGTCAACTCTAGAGGTGACTTCTCCATTGACCTTCTTAGTGGCTACATTTGATTTCTTTGAGGTGTTAGCCACTAAACACATACCATGGCTAGACTTAGGGATGACTTCCCTATTAGCCTTGGTTTTCCTAGACCTAGATGTGGTTCCATAATTAAATGGAATATTATGGTAGGACATAGGTTTGTGACCCAAACCCTTCTTGCCCTTAGACATTTCTTGTTTTCTAGGTCTTGACTTTTGTACATTAGACCCCTTAACCGAATTTGATATTATTACTAGGGTCTTCTCCAATTTTTCTAGCCTTGACCTCAAGGCTTGGTTTTCTAACTCTAATTTTCCCAATTTTGAATTTTCATTTATCTTTTGGGAAATGTTTTTCTTTTTAGGCATATGCCTAGATTTTTTGGGATTAACACCCAAGTTTTCTTCAATTCTCCTAATTGACTCCCTAGGTAAAATAGATCTAGTGTTTTGAGTTATAGGTTTGTCCTTAGAGAAACTAACATGCTTAGCACCTAAGCAATAAACCTTATTGTTTCTCCTAGCATGCTTTTCATTAATAATGGCAAGAGAACTAAAATAATTCTTAGCATGCTTTTTAATTCTAGAAATTGAAGGTGCATTATTTAACTGCACCTTAGTGTTAGCTTTAGAAGCTCCCTACATGAGTCACACCTTCTTGCCCTTTCTTCCTCCCCTAGGCATTGGCTTCGGTAATGTCCCCGTTGGTTGCATTTAAAGCACACAATGTGCTCTTTGCTCTTGATTTTGGGAACACCGGCATCCTTTGACTTTGGGTTGACTTTTGGTGTTGATGCCTTTTCCTTAGCCAATTTAGGGCATTTACTCTTGTAGTGCCCTTTCTCCCTACACTCAAAGCATATTATGTGATTTTTATTTAAAATAACAACACTTGAGTTACCTAGGGAGTTGGTGGAGGCCTCTTCACTTCTTCCGGAGGTAGAAGCTTCATTTTGATCTTGCTCCGGAATTGAAATCCTTTCCTCCCCCTCAACGCTAGAGGTGGAGGTCTCCACCAAATCATCAACATCATCAAAAGTAGATGGTGCTTCTTCTTCGGCATTATCCTCTACATGTGCCGGTTGGGAGTTTTCTTGAAATTTTATTATCTTCTCCCATAATTCCTTTGCATCCCTATAGTCACCCAAACTAGACCAAATTTTGTTAGGTAACAAATCACTAAATAATTTTATTACCTCGAGATTTGTCTTGAAGTCCTTAATTTGGTCTTGGGTCCACCTTGACTTTTCAATTTGCTTGTTGTATTTGACCCTAGGCATCTCAAAACCATTTTCTACAATAATCATATAATCAAAATTGGTTTCGAGATATACCTCCATCCGTTTCCTCCACCAAGCAAAATCTCCATCGAATTTCGGTGGATGGATGAAGCCAGCCATTTTGTAGTGCTCTCGCGGCGGTTAGTCCTTGAAGAGCGACCTCGACTCTGATACCACTTGTTGGAGATTGAAACGGCCGGCTAGAGGGGGGTGAATAGCCCTCAATCGTTTGGTGGCGGAATTCGCTCGTTCTCGTTGTGTTGCTTGTCTACGATTGTTGTTAGCACAACGGAATAACAATAATAATGAAACTCACAACAATACACAATCACACAACACAAGATATACGTGGTTCGGAACCAAATGGTTCCTACTCCACGGGCGAGCTCACCGAGCTCTAGTTATGCACACGGCACTAACTAAACTCCTTCTCGACTACACGTTGGAGGTGGAGAAACCTCTCACAAGCAATTACAACAGTAATATACAAATACAAACAAGAATACAAATACAATACAAAAGAAACACTTTTCACCGATTACTTTTGATCACTTGTTTGTTGCTTGCTTTGATTGGCTCTTGAAAGATTGGAATACAATAGCAATTCCCCTCCAATAGCTCAACACAAACCATGGCAAAAACCTCCATCTCGAGCTCCTTTTATAACCTGCATCGAGCTATTTTCGCGCCAAGCAATCGACTGCCAAAAGGCCCCAGTCGACTGCCCCTGTAGACATTGTCTCACAACGGCTAGATCCACGTCAGACAAGTTCCAACGGATCACCTACCAGTCGACTGATGATGCCCATCATCGGGCCGATCAGGTAGTAGTCGACTGCCCAGTCGGCTACGGAGCGTTCTTTGCTCGCGACACTCCCATCAGTCGACTGCCATCCCTCGGCAGTCGACTGCTATCGACATCAGTCGACTGCCAGTCCATGGTAGTCGATTGCTAAGCACAAAACCCTAACCTTACACCAGTCGAACCCTAGTTGACTTGGATCAGTCGAACCGGCACCTATGCTAGTCGACTGATGTCGGGCAAAATCTCAAACACCAAGTTGTTTGAGCATCCGACCGTCGGGTAAACCCTCAAACATCAAGTTTGAGCCTCCGACACTCAGTCTTAGCCACTTGGCCAAGTCCACCTTATCCCTCATGGAGTTCCCCACCGAAGCTCTCTTCCCTCGGCCTACGTCACTCGGATGCGCCAAGCGCACGACTTCGCAACGCCATCCTTCGTGTCTCATACCCTAGAAGTATTTTTCCCTTTGGGCTCACTCCATTCGCTCCTCGTCCGGCGGTCCCTCGGATGCACCAAACGCATGACTTCGCAATTGTTGGGTTTCCGGCACCGCGGCGTGTGTGTGTTCGATCATGTTTCGTAAACATGAGCACAGCGGAAGCAATTAAAAATAATAAATCTATATTTATTACAACACACACAACACACGCATGCATATTACAACAAGTGTAGACATAACCGTAAATTAAAATTTGCAATAAAAGAAATTATCTACGTTATACCTTTCGTATGACGTGTAGCGGGAACGGCATCAACCGGAACGATCCTCGTAAGAATCGTCTCTATCCGTATCCACGCCGAGCTCCTCGGGATGACTTCGCTAAGTCACGAGCTTCGTCTTCGTACGGGTTACTAGCCTCGTGTTGAAGACGACGTGATCGAGAGATGATCACGATCCGAATCCAAATTCGGATCCTAAAACGAGTTCTCAAAACTCGCTTCTCCGGAGAGGTATTCGTCAACCGTTTGACGAATTCTTCGTCCTCCACCTCAGAGGATTACCGGAGATCAAATCCCCGGTAAGTTAGGCGCTATCGGAGCACTAACCGTCATCCAAACGACGCTCCGACAACAAAGAAACAAGCTGTCCAGAAAAACTGGACAGCTTTTGGTGGAGGAATAGAGGCCGGCCAAAGGAGATGTGGAGCTCACCTTATCACCGAACCCACAAGAGATCACCAGAGGGTCGACGGAGCATCGCCGGCTGAAGCTTGGATGCCGCCGGAAAGGAGGTGGCAGCAGCTCCATGAAGTTGGCGGCAACACCATGTTGGGCGGCAACAACAAAAGGAGGCTAGGGTTGGGCGGCCAAAACTTCATTAGCTTTAGGGTTAGGGTTTAAGCCCTATTTTATAGAGAACTAATTCTCTTAATGGTTAATGGATCATATCCATAAAACCCATTAACCCGCTCCATTAAGATAAGTTAAAATAAACCAAACCATGATGGTTTATTTTAAGTTAAAACGAACCGAACCAACTTTTGGTTCATTCGTTTAAAATAAACCAAACCCTTTGGTTTATTCTCATCCATTGGATTAGAACCAAACCATTTTGGTCCATCCATTATGTCTTCATAAGACACGGCCCATCCACGCTTCCATTGCGACTGAAACAATGTCATGCTCGCTTTATGTTTGGTCCAACCAAACATAGTTTCTCTCGGTCTGAGAATCCCATTCTCAAGCTCGTTTTAAATCCTTTGGATTACACTCGTTGTGCGTGTGACCAAATAGGTTCTCGGTTTATGTTGGCCGTCTATAATTAACCATTAATTATAGAACGATCATGAGTGGCACCTGTTAGTTATAGCCCTAGAGCCAATCATGTGATGGTTGAAAAGGGAACATTTTGTATCATATTCTATAAAGGCAAAGGATTGGTTATTATATTTAAGTCTTGCTTGTGCCAGCTAAATTAAATATAGTAATGCCCTAGAAAAGTAGGTTCTTATCTACAGCACATCAATTGGCAGAATTGATTATGAGAGGCTGTAGAGAACACTTTCTAAAAGTTCCTAGTCAAGTATTAATATGCAAGGGCAATATTAATACATAAAGACTAGCATGTAGGTCAATTGATGACTTGATCTCACAAGTCATGGATATATGATATCAAGTTGACACATGGGTATATATTAGAGACTATATACTGAACTGACCCGCCATGAGAAAGTTTCATAGATCGTTATATGAGTGTCATAAACTTTCTCATGTGACTATTGGTATGAATAGTCCTCAGACCTGAAGTCACTACGGTTCCCTACATAAGGAGTTATGTACTTTGGTATCGTCAAACATCACCCGTAACAGGGTGGACCATAAAGGCGATTACTGGGTATATAACAAATTATGCGGAGGGATGTGAGTGATGTAGATGGGATCTATCCCTCTCATATGACGAGAGTGATATCGGTGGGCCCCTTGATTGAGTAGAACTACTAAAACGCATGGCCATGCTCGAATGAGTCAATATGAGATATTGAGCTCATTTGTTTGAGTTAGTTTACTCAGGGATCAAGAAACACATAGATTGATCGAGGATGACACGGTCTATGCCTCATTGGTCAATCTGATATCAAGGATAGAAGGACACGGTCATACAAGCAAAGTAGTCACGGAAAGGTTAGTCGGATCTTGACTTATCTCATAACTTGGGTAGCAATGATGTATTGCTAGATGCCGCTCATTGCTTGTGTATCTAAAAGAGTTTAGATCCACTGCCAACGTTATGAGAGCCTATAGGGTCATACACAAAGAGCATGATAATTAGAGGAATTAGAGTATTCTAGTTTGACTAGAATAATTTGGGAATAAGCTTAAGTACAAAATGGTTTTTGGACTTTAAGCTTAATGAGAATTTTAGCTAATTGATTTAATGAGATTAATTCAATATGTTACCTTATTGATTTAATGAGATTAATTCAATATGATAACATAAGCTTAATTGAATTAATAAGATTAATTCAACATGCATGAATGCCACATAAGAATGCCACATAAGCATGCCACCTAAGCATCCACCTAAGCTAGATGAGGTGGAAGGAGACAAAGTGGTTTTTGTCTCCTTAAGTGGCCGGCCAAACAAGGAAGCCAACTCCTTTTTGGATTGTGTCTCAATGCAATGGATTGCATTGAATGTGTGGAGGTGAAAGGGTTTTTCCAACCCTATAAAAGACTCCATGAAGTGGCCGGCCATAGGATGCATTGTGGTTGTGAGAGAGCTTGGTGGAAGCTTTGGTTGTGTGGCTTTGTGAGTGTAGGCTAGCAAGAAGAGTAGTCTTCTTCTTCCTTTCTCTTTTTCCCTAGATTCCTCTCCTTTAGGGACTTCTCTAGCAAGAAGTAAAGGAGAGCTCTTCTAGTTTCTTTTGTGAGATAAGAGCTTGCTCGTGTGGATACATATAGAGGCACGGACATTTGAACGTGCTAAAGATCCAACAAACCAAAAGGAAAAGCGGGATTAACAAGGGCACGCAACAAAGGTAATCCTCTCCTATAAGATAGGTTTGGTTTTAGAGAAATTTATTTTGTACGAGTTTTCTTCATAAGGATCACTAGGAAGGGATCCTAATTTTTCCGTTAGCATATGCTATTTGGCATATAGAATTCTACAAAGGGTATCAGAGCCACTTATAAAGATCGTATAAAAATAGTTTTCTCTATTTTATATATGATATAGAAGTAGAATGAATTTTATTATGAGTTGATAATTGCATTAGCAAATTTTCAAACATAATAAAATATCCGATGTCTTTTAAAAGTTAAAATTGACATGGTGCATGGTTATGGCCTAGTCCCAAAAGTTTGTGATTGTGTGTTGTAATTTTTAATACGGCCTGCGTGTCGTGCCTTTCTCCTAAAATTCTTGTTGTAAAATTAGCTTTAGACTCGAATGTAACTCGAGTATTTCTCCTTTTGTAATATACAACAAAGATGGAGGGTCCATTGGAAGATAATGTTACAAGGAGGAAGTCAACAACACATGACAACCAAAAGGAAGCACTTGGGAGAAGATGCTATCCCTAGGTTGACCAATCAATCTTCTCATTGGCTTGAGAAGATTGTAGAATAAGGGCCATAACCATGACACACTTAGTTTAACTTGTATGTGATGCATGTTAATTTAATATGTATGTGATGCATGTTAGTTTAGCTTATATGTGATGTATGCTAATATGTATATGATGCATGTTTTTTCTTAATAAGTCAAAAACGATATGCCTACCAAAGTTTGGTACTCACTACTTCCTCGATCATTTGTTATTGGGTTTGCCAAAGCAAAGCAATGCATTTTATCTTGGAAGGGTGCGAGTGGACAATCGTGATGTCCCGCTATCAAACTTGGTTAAGACTTAATTAAGTTTTTCTTAATTAGTTAAGAAAGTAGAGGCATATATTAGCTTTGAACATAAGTTTTAAAATTAGTTTTATGTGATTTCAGAACATCAGCTTTGTCTTAGAAAGTGGTCGCTGTTCGATATCCAAGAAGGCCCTCGGCCTCGCCACACCGAAGTCGGTTTAGGAATAAGCACTAAACTAATCTAAACTTAACCAAAGCTATTAAAGAGTTACATCAGATGTAATTGGCAAAAGATTGCCTACCTAATCATACTACGTCTTGGGCGATTAGCCAAAGCTAACTCAAGACGAATTATGATGTGGATCTTTATCCCATATAAATTTATAGCTAAATAGTAGCTAATGATGTAAGCGAAAAGTGTTTGCCTACATCAATGATTAGCTCATATCAAAGCTATGAGAATTTAGTGGGAGTCTCATTTAATTAAAGGCCTAATTAAATGACTTAGGTATGATACTTAATTTTGCATTTTATTGTTGTAGATCACCATGTCATCTAACACGACACACCCCCTCAACTTGCGATCTGTCCTTGAGAAGGACAAGCTCAATGGAGCGAACTTTCTTGATCGGTATAGGAACTTGAGGATTATCCTCAAGCAAGAACGCAAAGTATGTCCTAGAGCGTCTACCTGAAATACCGCCCATGCGCCACTGTGTCCGAAAAAGATGCTTATAAGAAGCATCAAGATGATGCATTAGATGTGTCATGCCTTATGCTTGCAACCATGAACTCTGATCTTCAGAAGCAACATGAGAACATGGATGCCTATGATATGGTTGAGCATTTGAAACAACTATATCAAGGACAAGCCAGGCACGAGCGTTTTGAAGTGTCTAAGGCTCTTTTTGCATGCAAGATGCAAGAAGGAACACCTGTAGGAACTCACGTACTTAAAATGATTGGGTACGTTGAGAACCTTGAAAGACTAGGTTTTCCACCGAGCCAAGAATTGGCAACCGATGTTATCCTGCAATCATTGCCGGAAGCATATAATCAATTCGTCATGAATTATAACATGAATGAAATTGATAAACCTTTGCCTGAGATTCTCAGCATGTTAAGAACTACTGAACCGAATCTCAAGAAGAAAGTTAGTAACGTACTAATGGTCAACAAGGGCAAAGGTAAGCGCAAAGGCAAGGGTAAGACCCAAGCCAAAGGCAAGGCCAATTCATCCACTTCAAAGGGTAAAGGTAAAGTACCTAAGGAAGGGATTTCCATTGCGGTGAGATCGACACCGAAGCGGAATCGCAAAGTCTACCTTGAGGAAGTAAAGAAGAAAAGAAGTGGGACTTCCTCTGTATACACGTTATAGAAGTTAATCTATCTATTTCTTCTACATGGGTATTAGATACCGGATGTGCATCTCACATTTGTACTAATGTGCAGGGACTGAGAAATAGTAGACTAATGGCAAAGGGCGAAGTGGACCTGCGAGTAGGCAATGGCGCAAAAGTCTGGCCAGAGCTATAGGAACATATTCTTTGTCTTTGCCTACTGGGCTTATCTTAGAACTAGAGGAGTGCCTTTATGTACCTGCATTAACAAAGAACATAATTTCTGTATCTTATTTAGACAAGAAAAACTTTTCTTTTATAATAAAGGACAAATGTTGTTCCATTTATTTGAATGAAATGTTCTATTGTAATGCACCACTTATGAATGGTCTCTATGTTCTAGATTTAGAAAACCCAATATATAACGTAAATACTAAACGGTTCAAATCGAATGATTTGAACCAAACATATCTCTGGCACTGTCGCCTAGGTCACATAAATGAAAAACGCATATCCCAACTCCATAAAGATGGATTATTGGACTCATTTGATTTTGAATCATATGAGGTATGCAAATCTTGTCTTTTAGGAAAGATGACTAAAACTCCATTTAGTGGACATGGCGAGAGAGCGACGGACTTGTTAGGACTCATACATACTGATGTATGTGGCCCTTTCAATGTCGAAGCCAGAGGAGGCTATAAATACTTTATTACTTTCACCGATGATATGAGTAGATTACTTATATTTGATGAGACATAAGTCGTAATCCTTTGAAAAGTTCAAAGCATTCAAGAATGAAGTACAAAACCAACTAAGCGATTTAAGCTACTTCGATCGATCGAGGTGGTGAATACCTTAGTCAAGAGTTTCGTGATCACTGGCCGAGTGTGGGATAATATCCCAACTCACTCCTGAACACCACAATGGAATGGTGTATCCGAGAGGAGAAATCGTACTCTATTAGATATGGTACGATCAATGATGAGCCGTGATCGATCTACCTACTTCCTTTGGGGACTAGCTCTAGAGAACCGCTTTCACACTTAATCGCGTCCCATCAAAAGCCGTAGAAAAGACACCATTACGATATGGATCGAAGAGTCCCAAAATGTCTTTATAAAGATTTGGGGTTGTGAAGCTTATGTAAGACGCCAAGTCTCGGATAAACTAGGACCCAAATCGGATAAGTGTTATTTTGTAGGATATCCCAAGGAAACTAAGGGATATTACTTTTACAATCCCACACTTGGCAAGGTGTTTGTTGTAGAAAAAGTCGCTCTTTCTAGAAAGAGAATTTATTTCTAGAAAAACTAGTGGAGTAAAATTCATCTTGAAGAAGTTCAAGATGACGATAACACTAAGGCTTCGATGGAAAATGAACAGAACCACAAAGTGTTGTGGATGAGGAAAGTGTTGCCCAAAGAGTTGTGGAGCATACACTGCTCAAGTAGACCAACCTCTTCGTAGATCCGATAGGATCCGCTGTCAACCCGAGAGATATTCTTTTCTCTTGACCGACAACGGTGAGGTATTGCTTGTCGATCTGACGAGCCTACATCCTATCAAGAAGCTATGATGAGCCCAGATTCCGAGAAATGGCTAGAGGCCATGAGATCCAAATGGAATCCATGTACACTAACCAAGTATGGACTTTGGTTGATCCACCTGAAGGGGTAAAACCCATTGGGTGTAAGTGGGTCTTTAAAGTAAAGACTGACATGGATGGTAATAAGCATACCTATAAAGGAAGATTGGTGGCTAAAGGATTCAAACAAATTCATGGTATTGACTATGATGAAACCTTTTCACCAGTTGCGATGCTTAAATCCATTCGGATCATACTTGCTATTGCAGCCTACCACGATTATGAGATCTGGCAGATGGATGTCAAAACCGCTCAATGGAAAGCTACTCGAGGATGTGTACATGACACAGCCTGAGGGTTTTGAAGATCCAAAGCATCCTGGAAAGGTATGCAAACTGCAAAGGTCCATTTATGGACTAAAGCAAGCCTCTCGAAGCTGGAATCTTCGATTTGATGATGCAATCAAGGAGTTTGGTTTCATCAAGAATGAAGATGAACCTTGTGTCTACAAGAGAAATAGTGGGAGCAGCTTGTGTTTCTTGTCTTGTATGTAGATGACATACTTCTCATCGAAATGATATTCCCTCACCCAAACCGTGAAGATGTGGTTAGGGAATTGTTTCTCGATGAAAGACTTAGGTGAAGCTGCCTATATTCTAGGCATCAAGATCTATAGAGATAGATCTAAAAGATTACTTGGCCTAAGTCAGAGTACATACATTGATAAAGTGCTAGATCGTTTTGCTATGCAAAATTCCAAGAAAGGATTTCTGCCTTTATCACATGGTGTGAGTCTTTCGAAGACTCAATGTCCCTCTTCTAAGGAGGAGAGAGATCGCATGGATAAGATCCCTTATGCATCTGCCATAGGGTCTATCATGTACGCCATGCTTTGTACTCGTCCTGACGTCTCGTATGCTTTGAGCATGACGAGTAGATACTACCTGGATCCAGTGAAAGTCATCGGATAGCAAATAAAATATTCTTAAATACTTACGAAGAACGAAAGAATATTTCCTGATATTTGGAGGCAATGAGGAGCTAGCTGTAAAGGGTTACAGTGATGCAAGCTTCCAAACAGACAAGGATGACTATAGATCGCAATCGGGGTACGTGTTTTGCCTTAATGGTGGAGCTGTGAGCTGGAAGAGTTCAAAGCAGGACACAGTTGCTGATTCTACAACAGATGCCGAGTATATTGCTGCGTCTGATGCAGCAAAAGAGGCTGTTTGGCTCCGCAAGTTCATCAGTGAACTTGGGGTAGTTCCTAGCATTACAGATCCAATAGACCTCTATTATGACAACAATGGGGCTATTGCACAGGCTAAGGAACCTCGATCACATCAGCGGACCAAACACATACTGCGGCGCTTCCATCTCATTCGAGAGATCATCGATAGAGGAGATGTGAGGATATGCAGAGTACCGACAGAAGCTAACATCGCAGTGTTGGGTTTCCGGCACCGCGGCGTGTGTGTGTTCGATCATGTTTCGTAAACATGAGCACAGCGGAAGCAATTAAAATAATAAATCTATATTTATTACAACACACATAGCACACGCATGCATATTACAACAAGTGTAGACATAACCGTAAATTAAAATTTGCAATAAAAGAAAATTATCTACGTTATACCTTTCGTATGACGTGTAACGGGAACGGCATCAACCGGAACGATCCTCGTAAGAATCGTCTCTATCCATATCCACGCCGAGCTCCTCGGGATGACTTCGCTAAGTCACGAGCTTCGTCTTCGTACGGGTTACTAGCCTCGTGTTGAAGACGACGTGATCGAGAGATGATCACGATCCGAATCCAAATTCGGATCCAAAACCGAGTCCTCAAAACTCGATTCTCCGGAGAGGTATTCGTCAACCGTTTGACGAATCCTTCGTCCTCCACCTCAGAGGATTACCGGAGATCAAATCCCCGGTAAGTTAGCCGCTGTCGGAGCACTAACCGTCGTCCAAACGACGCTCCGACAACAAAGAAACAAGCTGTCCAGAAAAACTGGACAGCTTTTGGTGGAGGAATAGAGGCCGGCCAAAGGAGATGTGGAGCTCACCTTATCACCGAACCCACAAGAGATCACCGGAGGGTCGCCGGAGTGTTCACCGGCTGAAGCTTGGTCGCCGGCAATGACTTGGACGGCGGCACAAAAGCTGGGCGGCGGCACACCTAGTGTTGGCGCCGACTAGGAGAGAAGATGGAGGGGGCGGCACAATTAGGTTGGGCGGCAACTCTAATTGGGGTGCTTGGATTAGGGTTTAAGCCCTATTTTATAGAGAACTAATTCTCTTAATGGTTAATGGATCATATCCATAAAGCCCGTAAACCCGCTCCATTAAGATAAGTTAAAATAAACCAAACCATGATGGTTTATTTTAAGTTAAAACGAACCGAACCAACCTTTGGTTCATTCGTTTAATATAAACCAAACCCTTTGGTTTATTCTCATCCATTGGATTAGAACCAAACCATTTTGGTCCATCCATTATGTCTTCATAAGACACTGCCCATCCACGCTTCCATTGCGACTGAAACAATTTCATGCTCGTTTTATGTTTGGTCCAACCAAACATAGTTTCTCTCGGTCTGAGAATCCCATTCTCAAGCTCGTTTTAAATCCTTTGGATTACACTCGTTGTGCGTGTGACCAAATAGGTTCTCAGTTTATGTTGGCCGTCTATAATTAACCATTAATTATAGAACGATCATGAGTGGCACCTAGTAGTACATCATGATCCCCAATTAACCGAAAAGATCAACGGTTGATCCAGAACTATTTCTGAAACCCTTCAGTAGCTCGAATGAATCGTGCCCCAGTCCCTTCACTCATCTTATACCCACTTGGTTCAGGACATGGTCTATTGTGTCAGTCCCCACTAGGCTGACTACGTCACACCTAGCCCAAGTATCATTTCCTCGTCCTACGGATTCTAGTTACTCCACATGTATCGAAGAGTACCTTACTCTAAACATGTAATGCTTTGGCCAAAGACTTTAGTAACAATCCGACGAGAGGCCATGGGTATACATCTCCTCGCAAGGAGTGGTGAATCCTTTATAGGCTATTCAAACACCTTCGATCACTTCGACTTATACCCAATCATCCCGGGTCCACATCTCCTCAGAGATGTTTGCTTAAGATGTCAAAGCATAAGTCTCCATGATCAAGATGACTTGAATATCGCAAGTCAAAGGAACATCGCACTTAAGCCACAGTAAGAACTTCATTGACATATCTATATATGCAGAGAACCATATGAAGTCTTACGGCTGGTCACTCCAATGAACTAGTTACCATAACTAGCATCCACGATCAACTCCGACATCACTATCTCTCCACCAAGAAGAATCACCGCTTGGATACACCAAGGAGTATACCTCGTGCTAGTCTCGATGTAACTGATGGTGTCCAAATCCATCAATTCATCGACTAGGGATAATTCCGATACATCACAATTACACATGTAGAGATACTCACTAGTTGTGATCCAATCACAAATTCTCTCATGCTGTGAATCATATCGTGGACATTCAGTAAATGAGTTTAAGATCCAATCAAATACATAAAACATGTATACTCAAATAGTGAATCTTCATTTACCATATAAATGGTTTATACATAAGGCGATTGCCTTAGGACATCTCTCATATATTACTAACAGACTCCCACTTGTCCTAATGCCAATCGCTACGGTATTCAATACCATAAGCTCTAACATGACCCTCAAACTTATTTTGAGGTAATGCCTTAGTCAAGGGATCCGCTAAGTTCCTTTCAGTGGGAATTTTTCTCGATTTGTATTTCATTCCTACTGATGATCTCTCTGATAAGATGATAGCAGCGAAGCACATGTTTGGATCATTGATGAGACCACATCAAGTTCAAAGATGTACTTCTTGATCCAAACCGCTTCCTTTGCTGCTTCCAAAGCTGCAATGTATTCTGCCTTAGTGGCAGAATCCGCTATAGTGTCAAGCTTAGAACCTTTCCAACTTATTGCGCCTCCATTCCAGGTGAATACATACCCAGACAAAGACATGGAATCATCCTTGTCTGTCTTGAGCTGGCATCCGTATACCCACGTATCACCATGTACCCTTCTCCATATATTAGGAACGCATCCTTAGTTCTTCTCAAGTACTTAAGGATCGTCTTAACAGTCACCCAATGATCCATTCCTGGATCAGACTGGTATCTGCTCGTGACACTCAGAGCATACGATACATCGAGCCTCGTACATAACATAGCATACATGATAGATCCTATTGCGGATGCATAGGAAATCTTACTCATGCAAATCCTCTCATCTTACTTCTTGCGGACACATAGACTTGAAGGTGTACCCCATGCACGATGGGTAGAAAACCTTTCTTGGATTCCAACATGCTAAACCTCTTTAGCACTCGGTCTATATATGTAGACTGCGAAAGACCAAGCAACCGTTTCGATCTATCTCTATAGATCTTAATCCCTAGGATGTAGGTTGCTTCTCCCAGGTCTTTCATGGAGAATGTCTTGGATAACCAAACCTTCACTGACTGTAAGATTGAAACATCGTTTCCTATAAGTAGTATGTCATCGACATACAATACTAGGAATCATTGCACTCCCACTAACCTTCTTGTACACATAAGGTTAAATGCGGATTTTGTGAGAAATCAAACTTTTTGATTGTCTCATCAAGCGGATATTCGACTCTGGATGCTTGCTTCAATCCATAAATGGACCGTCGCAATTTGCATACCTTGGTTTTATCAGCCGATGTGAAACCCTCGGTGTATCATATACCGTCCTCGGCGAGTTTCCATTAAGGAAAATTGTTTTCACATCCATCGCCATATCTCATAATCATAATGAGCCGCTATGGCGGGAGCATCGAATGGATTTAAGCATAGCTACGACGAATAGGTTTCGTCATAATCAACACCTTGCTTTTGGCGATATCCTTTCGCCACCAATCTAGCCTTATAGGTAATCACATTACCATCCATGTCGGTTTTCTTCTTGAAAACCCACTTGCACCCTATAGGCTTTATGCCTTGGTGGGTCGACCAAGTTCCAAACTTGGTTTTCATACATGGAATCCATTTCCGACTTCATGGCACCAAGCCACTTATCCCTTCTGAACTTGTCGGCACTTCTTCATAAGCGGTAGGCTCCTCATCATCAATGAGTAACACGTCGTTCGATTCACTTACGAAATCCATATCTCTCAGGAATATTGCGTGTTCTACCAGATCTACGAAGATGTGGTGTTACAATAGGTCCAGCCGATTGCTCATCACTATGAGTTGTCGGCTGTTGTGCTTCACCAGTATCTCATCAATGTCTATTTGAGTCTCTCGAGCCTCCTCAAGCTCGGCGACACTCCCAACTTTTTTCTTGCAGAGAAACTCTTTCTCTAGAAACAGTATGCCTTAGAAACAAACACCTTTTGTTCCACAGGATGATAGAATTGGTAACCCCTTGTTTCCTTAGGGTATCCAATAAATAGACATTTATCGACTTAGCATCCAATTTGTCCGACATCACTTCACATAAGCAGGACAACCCCATATCTTCAAGTAAGATACATGAGGTTTCTTACCATTCCATATCTCATATGGAGTAGTTGAGACTACCTTGGTAGGCATTCTGTTTAACAAGTAAACAGCTGTCTGAAGTGCATAACCCCAAAAGGACTTGGGAAGAGTCGCATGATTCATCATTGACCTGACCATGTCCAACAAGGTCCGGTTACGCCTCTCAGATACACCATTATGCTGTGGTGTATAGGGCGGAGTCCATTGAGACAATATGCCATTGTCTCTTAGATAATCAAGAAACTCTTGACTTAAGTATTCACCACCTCGATCCAATCGAAGTATTTTAATACTCTTGTCATGTTGTTTCTCAACTTCATTTCTGAATTCTTTGAACCTTTCAAAGGCTTCAGACTTGTGTTTCATCAAGAACACATACCCAAACCGTGAGTGATCATCGGTGAAGGTAATGAAGTAGCTATAGCCTCCTAATGCTTGAGTTGACATAGGTCCACATACATCAGTATGTATTAGACCTAGTAACTCTCCCACTCGTTCACCTTTTCCAGTAAAAGGTAACTTAGTCATCTTGCCTTTTAAGCATGATTCGCATGTATCGTATGAATCCAATTCAAACGATTCCAGAATTCCATATTGGTGTAATTCGGACATGCGTTTCTTGCTTATATGGCCAAGACGACAATGCCACATATAGGAGTCTATTTGATTATCCTTTCGAGCACGCGTGTTGCTCGCTTCGATATTAAAAATGTCACTGGATACGTCCAACGTATAAACACCATTGCTTAAAGTTCAGTCCCATAAAGAACTCCATTCAAAGTTATGTAACAACAATTGTTACTAAAAGTCAAATGGTACCCATTTCTATTTAAACAAGAAATAGAAATGATGTTCTTTATCAACGAAGGAACATAAAAGCAATTGTCCAGTTCTAAGGCAAGTCCTATAGGGAGTTCCAACAAATACGTTCCAATGGCGAGTGCAGCAACCGTTGCTCCATTCCCAACACGTAAATTTGACTCTCCCCTTGACGAGTCTTCTTCTATTCCTTAGCCCATGTATGTCATTACATATATGTGAGCCACACCCAGTATCAAATACCCAAGTGTCTGAGGAAATAGAATGACAATCAATAAAGAAGATTTCTGAAGAAGATGGGGCATCCGATGCCTTATCCTTCTTCACGAACTCAAGATAAATCTTGCACTTTCTTCGCAAATGGCTCTCCTTGCCATAATGATGGAAAGTTTCCTTTTGTGCTAGTTCTACCTTCTTAGCCCTTCTCATCTTTCCCTTCCGCTGTTCCTTTGACTTCCTCTTAGAACCTTTCTTCGAGGAATCAACTAACAACACCGTCCCCTGCTCATGCTTCTCAGAAGACTCCACAGTCTTCAGCATATTGAGCAGTACCACAGATGAACCTCCTAGCATCTCAGAGGTGAAGAGGAGCTTTGAGACTTCGAACCTTTCGAATCTCACTTGCTCATCAACCAACTCACAAAGATGAAGGACTACGATATGAGCATCCATATGCTCATGCTGCTTTCGTAGCTTGGGTTCCATCGTGGCTAGCATGATGCGACTCATTTGTTCAGAATCACTCACATGTTTCTGATAGGCCAACAATTGGTCCAGAGTTACATCGTCACTAGGACGGGTGGGAAGAGGCGCTTCGAGGACATTTGCAAGCTTTTCAACCATGAGAACAATTCTCTAGCTTCTAAGACAGTCCATGAAGCTCGGCCCAGTCAATTTATTCGAATCTAAAATGGAACGCAATTCAAAGACATCATGATCAATCTTAGAAATACAAAACGAGCATATATGAGAAAGATGATTTTAAAAATGCATCAATATACATTTATAAATCCCATTCATTTTTCGAATTTCAAAAACCCCAAAATCACTTCGGGAGATCGTAGGTCCATCTCCGAATGGGCTGATATCCATCATAGTTATGAACAACCTTGGAGAGAGTCCAACAAGCCATTCATAACTACGACGGTAGGTATCAACTATACCGATTGCATATCACGTATATGCAACTATCACAATGTGCTATCAACTAATTGAATGTTCACACATACATTCGGTTGTTAACACATTAACAAGTATGCATCATATGCATAGCACCCAACTTCACCTCCCTTTACATCGACCTTGGAGAGAGTCCAACAAGCCGATGCTCCAGGTTAAAGCCAACCCATTAATCGGGACATAGTTTTAATATGGTTAGAGCGCATTCAACCAATTAGCCCAGCTTGGAGAGAGTCCAACAACCAAAGCTAACGATTGACCTCTGACTATTACCATATTAGTATTAAACTATTCCATGGTTTGAACATATTCGGGTTCGAGCCGGGCTTGGAGAGAGTCCAACAACCCAAACAAGAAACGGAACTCTGGTTCTAACCATATTAATGGAAGGTGTAGGCTTTATTATTGTTTAAGGGTTTTTATGTCTCATCCTCTTTGCATGCAAATAACTATTATCTACATGGCATGGCATACATGGCATACATCTACATGTCACGACACGCATGACATAATGTTATGCATCTAATGCAATTACATGGCATACAATTATGTCATGTATATATTTCCTTATATGTCATAACTATTTATGGAAATAAAATATGTTTAAGATTTGATTCTCCAAATCAAATCATAATTAAATTAGGAAACAAATTTCCAAATCTAATCACATATTTTATTCATGGAATTATTTGATTAAGAAAATCTATTTAGGAAACCAATTTCCTAAATCATTAAAACTACTTATGGAAATAAAATATTTTTAAGATTTGATTTCCCAAATCAAATCATGATTAAATTAGGAAACAAATTTCCAGAATCTAATCAAATATTTTATTTATGGAAAATATCAATTTCCATAAATACTTCCAACTTTCCAAAAGTGGAAGATTTCCATAAATACTTCTAGACTTTTCAAAATTGAAAAATTTCCATAAATACTTCTAAATTTCCAAAATTAGAAAATTTCCAGAAATACATTATGACTATCGCAAAACCATTTTTACGATTATGTCGAAACACAACCTGGGCTCTGATACCACTGTTGGGTTTCCGGCACCGCGGCGTGTGTGTGTTCGATCATGTTTCGTAAACATGAGCACAGTGGAAGCAATTAAAATAATAAATCTATATTTATTACAACACACACAACACACGCATGCATATTACAACAAGTGTAGACATAACCGTAAATTAAAATTTGCAATAAAAGAAAATTATCTACGTTATACCTTTCGTATGACGTGTAGCGGGAACGGCATCAACCGGAACGATCCTCGTAAGAATCGTCTCTATCCGTATCCACGCCGAGCTCCTTGGGATGACTTCGCTAAGTCACGAGCTTCGTCTTCGTACGGGTTACTAGCCTCATGTTGAAGACGACGTGATCGAGAGATGATCACGATCCGAATCCAAATTCGGATCCAAAACCGAGTCCTCAAAACTCGATTCTCCGGAGAGGTATTCGTCAACCGTTTGACGAATCCTTCGTCCTCCACCTCAGAGGATTACCGGAGATCAAATCCCGATAGTTAGCCGCTGTCGGAGCACTAACCGTCGTCCAAACGACGCTCCGACAACAAAGAAACAAGCTGTCCAGAAAAACTGGACAGCTTTTGGTGGAGGAATAGAGGCCGGCCAAAGGAGATGTGGAGCTCACCTTATCACCGAACCCACAAGAGATCACCGGAGGGTCGCCAGAGTGTTCACCGGCTGAAGCTTGGTCGCCGGCAATGACTTGGACGGCAAACAAGGCGGGCGGCACACCTAGGGTTGGCGCCGACTAGGAGAGAAGATGGAGGGGGCGACACAATTAGGTTGGGCGGCAACTCTAATTGGGGTGCTTGGATTAGGGTTTAAGCCCTATTTTATAGAGAACTAATTCTCTTAATGGTTAATGGATCATATCCATAAAGACCGTTAACCCGCTCCATTAAGATAAGTTAAAATAAACCAAACCATGATGGTTTATTTTAAGTTAAAACGAACCGAACCAACCTTTGGTTCATTCGTTTAATATAAACCAAACCCTTTGGTTTATTCTCATCCATTGGATTAGAACCAAACCATTTTGGTCCATCCATTATGTCTTCATAAGACACTGCCCATCCACGCTTCCATTGCGACTGAAACAATTTCATGCTCGCTTTATGTTTGGTCCAACCAAACATAGTTTCTCTCGGTCTGAGAATCCCATTCTCAAGCTCGTTTTAAATCCTTTGGATTACACTCGTTGTACGTGTGACCAAATAGGTTCTCGATTTATGTTGGCCGTCTATAATTAACCATTAATTATAGAACGATCATGAATGGCACCTAGTAGTACATCATGATCCCCAATTAACCGAAAAGATCAACGGTTGATCCAGAACTATTTCTGAAACCCTTCAGTAGCTCGAATTAATCGTGCCCCATTCCCTTCACTCATCTTATACCCACTTGGTTCAGGACATGGTCTATAGTGTCAGTCCCCACTAGGCTGACTACGTCACACCTAGCCCAAGTATCATTTCCTCGTCCTACGGATTCTAATTACTCCACATGTATCGAAGAGTACCTTACTCTAAACATGTAATGCTTTGGCCAAAGACTTTAGTAACAATCCGACGAGAGGCCATGGGTATACATCTCCTCGCAAGGAGTGGTGAATCCTTTATAGGCTATTCAAACACCTTCGATCACTTCGACTTATACCCAATCATCCCGGGTCCACATCTCCTCAGAGATGTTTGCTTAAGATGTCAAAGCATAAGTCTCCATGATCAAGATGACTTCAATACCGCAAATCAAAGGAACATCGCACTTAAGCCACAGTAAGAACTTCATTGACATATCTATATATGCAGAGAACCATATGAAGTCTTACGGCTGGTCACTCCAATGAACTAGTTACCATAACTAGCATCCACGATCAACTCCGGACATCACTATGTCTCCAGCCAGTGAGAATCAACTGCTTGGATACACCAAGGAGTATACCTCGTGCTAGTCTCGACAGAACTGATGGTGTCCAAATCCATCAATTCATCGACTAGGGATAATTCCGATACATCACAATTACACATGTAGAGATACTCACTAGTTGTGATCCAATCACAAATTCTCTCATGCTGTGAATCGTATCGTGGACATTCAGTAAATGAGTTTAAGATCCAATCAAATACATAAAACATGTATACTCAAATAGTGAATCTTCATTTATCATATAAATGGTTTATACATAAGGCGATTGACTTAGGACATCTCTTATATATTACTAACACGCAGATCCATTGACCAAGGCTTGGCACAGAGGAAGCATGATGGTCACACTAGGTCACTAGGTATTAGATATCATAGTGATTGGTACTAGTGCTAGTGGGAGATTGTTAGTTATAGCCCTAGAGCCAATCATGTGATGGTTGAAAAGGGAACATTTTGTATCATATTCTATAAAGGCAAAGGATTGGTTATTATATTTAAGTCTTGCTTGTGCCAGCTAAATTAAATATAGTAATGCCCTAGAAAAGTAGGTTCTTATCTACAGCACATCAATCTGTAATTGATTATGAGAGGTCAGAGAACACTTTCTAAAAGTTCTAGTCAAGTATTAATATGCAAGGGCAATATTAATACATAAAGACTAGCATGTAGGTCAATTGATGACTTGATCTCACAAGTCATGGATATATGATATCAAGTTGACACATGGGTATATATTAGAGAATATATAATCAATCCCGCCATGAGAAAGTTTCATGGATCGTTATATGAGTGTCATAAACTTTCTCATGTGACTATTGGTATGAATAGTCCTCGGACACGAAGTCACTACTTCCCTACATAAGGAGTTATGTACTTTGGTATCACAAACGTCACCCATAACAGGTGGACCATAAAGGCGACATCGGGTATATAACAAATTATGCGGAGGGATGTGAGTGATGTAGATGGGATCTATCCCTCTCATATGACGAGAGTGATATCGGTGGGCCCCTTGATTGAGTAGAACTACTAAAATGCATGGCCATGCTCGAATGAGTCAATATGAGATATTGAGCTCATTTGTTTGAGTTAGTTTACTCAGGGATCAAGAAACACATAGATTGATCGAGAATGACACGGTCTATGCCTCATTGGTCAATCTGATATCAAGGATAGAAGGACACGGTCATACAAGCAAAGTAGTCACGGAAAGGTTAGTCGGATCTTGACTTATCTCATAACTTGGGTAGCAATGATGTATTGCTAGATGCCGCTCATTGCTTGTGTATCTAAAAGAGTTTAGATCCACTGCCAACGTTATGAGAGCCTATAGGGTCACACACAAAGAGCATGATAATTAGAGGAATTAGAGTATTCTAGTTTGACTAGAATAATTTGGGAATAAGCTTAAGTACAAAATGGTTTTTGGACTTTAAGCTTAATGAGAATTTTAGCTAATTGATTTAATGAGATTAATTCAATATGTTACCTTATTGATTTAATGAGATTAATTCAATATGATAACATAAGCTTAATTGAATTAATAAGATTAATTCAACATGAATGCCACATAAGAATGCCACATAAGCATGCCACCTAAGCATCCACCTAAGCTAGATGAGGTGGAAGGAGACAAAGTGGTTTTTGTCTCCTTAAGTGGCCGGCCAAACAAGGAAGCCAACTCCTTTTTGGATTGTGTCTCAATGCAATGGATTGCATTGAATGTGTGGAGGTGAAAGGGTTTTTCCAACCCTATAAAAGACTCCATGAAGTGGCCGGCCATAGGATGCATTGTGGTTGTGAGAGAGCTTGAGAGCTTGGTGGAAGCTTTGGTTGTGTGGCTTTGTGAGTGTAGGCTAGCAAGAAGAGTAGTCTTCTTCTTCCTTTCTCTTTTTCCCTAGATTCCTCTCCTTTAGGGACTTCTCTAGCAAGAAGTAAAGGAGAGCTCTTCTAGTTTCTTTTGTGAGACAAGAGCTTGCTCGTGTGGATACATATAGAGGCACGGACATTTGAACGTGCTAAAGATCCAACAAACCAAAAGGAAAAGCGGGATTAACAAGGGCACGCAACAAAGGTAATCCTCTCCTATAAGATAGGTTTGGTTTTAGAGAAATTTATTTTGTACGAGTTTTCTTTCGCAAGGATCACTAGGAAGGGATCCTAATTTTTCCGTTGCGCATATGCTATTTGGCATATAGAATTCCCTACAGCACCTAGTAGTACATCATGATCCCCAATTAACCGAAAAGATCAACGGTTGATCCAGAACTATTTCTGAAACCCTTCAGTAGCTCGAATGAATCGTGCCCCATTCCCTTCACTCAACTTATACCCACTTGGTTCAGGACATGGTCTATTGTGTCAGTCCCCACTAGGCTGACTACGTCACACCTAGCCCAAGTATCATTTCCTCGTCCTACGGATTCTAGTTACTCCACATGTATCGAAGAGTACCTTACTCTAAACATGTAATACTTTGGCCAAAGACTTTAGTAACAATCCGACGAGAGGCCATGGGTATACATCTCCTCGCAAGGAGTGGTGAATCCTTTATAGGCTATTCAAACACCTTCGATCACTTCGACTTATACCCAATCATCCCGGGTCCACATCTCCTTAGAGATGTTTGCTTAAGATGTCAAAGCATAAGTCTCCATGATCAAGATGACTTGAATACCGCAAGTCAAAGGAACATCACACTTAAGCCACAGTAAGAACTTCATTGACATATCTATATATGCAGAGAACCATATGAAGTCTTACGGCTGGTCACTCCAATGAACTAGTTACCATAACTAGCATCCACGATTAACTCCGGACATCACTATGTCTCCACCGGAGAATCACCGCTTGGATACACCAAGGAGTATACCTCGTGCTAGTCTCGATGTAATTGATGGTGTCCAAATCCATCAATTCATCGACTAGGGATAATTCCGATACATCACAATTACACATGTAGAGATACTCACTAGTTGTGATCCAATCACAAATTCTCTCATGCTGTGAATCGTATCGTGGGCATTTAGTAAATGAGTTTAAGATCCAATCAAATACATAAAACATGTATACTCAAATAGTGAATCTTCATTTATCATATAAATGGTTCATACATAAGGCGATTGCCTTAGGACATCTCTCATATAATACTAACAGACTCCCACTTGGCCTAATGCCAATCGCTACGGTATCCAATACCATAAGCTCGAACATGACCCTCAAACTTATTTTGAGGTAATGCCTTAGTCAAGGGATCCGCTAAGTTCCTTTCAGTGGGAATTTTCTCGATTTGTATTTCGTTCCTACGATGATCTCTCCGATAAGATGATAGCGTGAAGCACATGTTTGGATCTTTGATGAGACCACATCAAGTTCAGAGATGAACTTCTTGATCCAAACCGCTTCCTTTGCTGCTTCCAAAGCTGCAACGTATTCTGCCTTAGTGGCAGAATCCGCTATAGTGTCAAGCTTGGAACCTTTCCAACTTTTTGCGCCCATTCTAGGTGAATACATACCTGCATCGAGACATGGAATCATCCTTGTCTTTCTGAGCCGCATCCGTATACCCACGTATCACCATGTACCCTTCTCCATATATTAGAACACATCCTTAGTTCTTCTCAAGTACTTAAGGATCGTCTTAATACCACCCAATAATCCATTCCGGATCGATGTATCCGCTCATGACACTCGAGCATACGATACATCGGGCCTCGTACATAACATAGCATACATGATAGATCCTATTATGCGGATGCATAGGAATCTTACTCATGCAAATCCTCTCGCCTTTGCGGCGCGGACACATAGACTTGAAAGGTGTATCCCATGCCCGATGGGTAGGAAACCTTTCTTGATTCCAACATGCTAAACCTCTTTAGCACTCGGTCTATATATGTAGATCATGAAAGACCATAAACTGCTTCGATCTATCTCTATAGATCTTAATCTCGAGGATGTAGGTTGCTTCTCCCAGGTCTTTCATGGAGAATGTCTTGGATAACCAAACCTTAACTGACTGTAAGATTGAAACATCGTTTCCTATAAGTAATATGTCATCGACATACAATACTAGGAACACGACTGCACTCCCACTAACCCTTTTGTACACACAAGATTCGTCTGGATTTTGCGAGAAATCAAACATTTTGATCGTCTCATCAAAACGGATATTCCAGCTCCTGGATGCTTGCTTCAATCCATAAATGGACCGTCGCAATTTGCATACCTTGGTTTTATCAACCGATGTGAAACCCTCAGGCTGTATCATATACACGTCCTCGAGCAGATTTCCATTAAGGAAAGCTGTTTTCACATCCATATGCCATATCTCATAATCATAATGAGCCGCTATGGCCAGGAGCATCCGAATGAATTTAAGCATAGCTACAGGCGAATAGGTTTCGTCATAATCAACACCTTGCTTTTGACGATATCCATTCACCACCAATCTAGCCTTATAGGTAATCACATTACTATCCATGTCGGTTTTCTTCTTGAAAACCCACTTGCACCCTATAGGCTTTATGCCTTCAGGTGGGTCAACCAAGTTCCAAACTTGGTTTTCGTACATGGAATCCATTTTCGACTTCATGGCACCAAGCCACTTATCCCTTTCTGAACTTGTCAGCACTTCTTCATAACTGGTAGGCTCCTCATCATCAATGAGTAACACGTCGTTCGATTCACTTACGAGAAATCCATATCTCTCAGGAATGTTGCGTGTTCTACCAGATCTACGAAGATGTGGTGTTATAATAGGTCCAGCCGATTGCTCATCACTATGAGTTGTCGGCTGTTGTGCTTCACCAGGTATCTCATCAATGTCTATTTGAGTCTCTCGAGCCTCCTCAAGCTCGACGACACTCCCACTATTTTCTTGCAAGAGAAACTCTTTCTCTAGACATACAACAGGCCTTGAAACAAACACCTTTTGTTCCACAGGATGATAGAATTGGTAACCCCTTGTTTCCATAGGGTATCCAATAAATAGACATTTATCAGACTTAGCATCCAATTTGTCCGATATACCTTCACATAAGCAGACAACCCCATATCTTCAAGTAAGATACATGAGGTTTCTTACCATTCCATATCTCATATGGAGTAGTTCGAGACTACTGTAGGCATTCTGCTTAACAAGTAAATTCAAGTGCATAACCCCAAAAGGACTTGGGAAGAGTTGCATGATTCATCATTGACTGACCATGTCCAACAAGGTCCTTACGCCTCTCGATACACCATTATGCCGTGGTGTATAGGGCGGAGTCCATTGAGACAATATGCCATTGTCTCTTAGATAATCAAGAAACTCTTGACTTAAGTATTCACCACCTCGATCCGATCATATTTTAATACTCTTGTCATGTTGTTTCTCTACTTCATTTCAATTCTTTGAACCTTTCAAAGGCTTGGACTTGTGTTTCATCAAGAACACATACCCAAACCGTGAGTGATCATCGGTGAAGGTAATGAAGTAGCTATAGCCTCCTAATGCTTGAGTTGACATAGGTCCACATACATCGCATGTATTAGACCTAGTAACTCTCCCACTGCTCACCTTTTCCAAAGAAAAGGTAACTTAGTCATCTTGCCTTTTAAGCATGATTCGCATGTATCGTATGAATCCAATTCAAACGATTCCAGAATTCCACATCGGTGTAATTCGGACATGCATTTCTTGCTTATATGGCCAAGACGACAATGCCACATATAGGAGTCTATTTGATTATCCTTTCGAGCACGCGTGTTGCTCGCTTCGATATTGCAAATGTCACTGGATACGTCCAATGTATAAACACCATTGCTTAAAGTTCTAGTCCCATAAAGAACTCCATTCAAAGTTATGTAACAACAATTGTTACTAAAAGTCAAATGGTACCCATTTCTATTTAAACAAGAAATAGAAATGATGTTCTTTATCAACGAAGAAACATAAAAGCAATTGTCCAGTTCTAAGACAAGTCCTACAGGGAGTTCCAACAAATACGTTCCGATGGCGAGTGCAGCAACCGTTGCTCCATTCCCAACACGTAAATTTGACTCTCCTTGACGAGTCTTCTTCTATTCCTTAGCCCATGTATGTCATTACATATATGTGAGCCACACCCAAGATCCAAATACCCAAGTGTCTGAGGAAATAGAATGACAATCAATAAAGAAGATTTCTGAAGAAGATGGGGCATCCGATGCCTTATCCTTCTTCACTGACTCAAGATAAATCTTGCACTTTCTTCGCAAATGGCTCTCCTTGCCATAATGATGGCAAGTTTCCTTTTGTGCTAGTTCTACATTTTTAGCCCTTCTCTTCTTTCCCTTCTGTTGGTCTTTTGACCTCCTCTTAGAACCTTTCTTCGAGGAATCAACTAACAAAGATGTCCCCCTCGCCATGCTTCTCAAGACTCCATCCTTCAAAGATGTTGAGCAAGACCACAGATGAACCTTCTTGCATCTCAGAGGTGAAGAGGAGCTTTGAGACTTCGAACCTTTCGAATCTCACTTGCTCATCAACCAACTCATAAAGATGAAGGACTACGATATGAGCATCCATATGCTCATGCTGCTTTCGTAGCTTGGGTTCCATCGTGGCTAGCATGATGCAACTCATTTGTTCGTAATCACTCACATGTTTCGATAGGCCAACAATTGGTCCAGAGTTGCATTGTCACTAGACGTGAAGAGGCGCTCGAGGACATTTGCAAGCTTTTCAACCTTGAGAACAATTCTCAAGTTTCTAAGCCATCCAAGAAGTTCGCCCACTAATTTATTCAATCCAAAATGGAACGCAAATTCAAAGACATCATGATCAATCTTAGAAATACAAACGAGCATATATGAGAAAATGATTTTAAAATGCATCAATATACATTTATAAATCTCATTCATTTTTCAATTTCAAAACCCCAAAATCACTTCGAGATCGTAGGTCCATCTCCGAATGGGTCGATATCCATCATAGTTATGAACAACCTCGAGAGAGTCCAACAAGCCATTCATAACTACGACGTAGGTATCAACTATACCGATTGCATATCACGTATATGCAACTATCACAATGTGCTATCAACTAATTGAATGTTCACACATACATCGGGTTGTTAACACATTAACAAGTATGCATCATATGCATAGCACCCAACTTCACCTCCCTTTACATCGACCTTGAGAGAGTCCAACAAGCCGATGCTCCAAAGTGTTAAAGCCAACCCATTAATCGAAACATAGTTTTAATATGGTTAGAGCGCATTCAACCAATTAGCCCAGCTTGAGAGAGTCCAACAACCAAAGCTAACGATTGACCTCTGACTCTTACCATATTAGTATTAAACTATTCCATGGTTTGAACATATTCGGGTTCGAGCCGGGCTTGGAGAGAGTCCAACAACCCAAACAAGAAACAGAACTCTGGTTCTAACCATATTAATGGAAGGTGTAGGCTTTAATATTGATTAAGGGTTTTTATGTCTCATCCTCTTTGCATGTAAATAACTATTATCTACATGGCATGACATACATGGCATACATCTACATGTCACGACACGCATGGCTTAATGTTATGCATCTAATGCAATTACATGGCATACAATTATGTCATGTATATAATTTCCTTATATGTCATAACTATTTATGGAAATAAAATATGTTTAAGATTTGATTCTCCAAATCAAATCATAATTAAATTAGGAAACAAATTTCCAAATCTAATCACATATTTTATTCATGGAATTATTTGATTAAGGAAAATCTATTTAGGAAACCAATTTCCTAAATCATTAAAACTACTTATGGAAATAAAATATTTTAAGATTTGATTTCCCAAATCAAATCATGATTAAATTAGGAAACAAATTTCCAGAATCTAATCAAATATTTTATTTATGGAAAATATCAATTTCCATAAATACTTCCAACTTTTCAAAAGTGGAAGATTTCCATAAATACTTCTAGACTTTCCAAAATTGAAAAATTTCCATAAATACTTCTAAATTTCCAAAATTAGAAAATTTCCAGAAATACATTATGACTATCGCAAAACCATTTTACGATTATATCGAAACACAACCTGGGCTCTGATACCACTGTTGGTTTTCCGGCACCGCGGCGTGTGTGTGTTCGATCATGTTTCGTAAACATGAGCACAGCGGAAGCAATTAAAAATAATAAATCTATATTTATTACAACACACACAACACACGCATGCATATTACAACAAGTGTAGACATAACCGTAAATTAAAATTTGCAATAAAAGAAATTATCTACGTTATACCTTTCGTATGACGTGTAGCGGGAACGGCATCAACTGGAACGATCCTCGTAAGAATCGTCTCTATCCGTATCCACGCCGAGCTCCTCGGGATGACTTCGCTAAGTCACGAGCTTCATCTTCGTACGGGTTATTAGCCTCGTGTTGAAGACGACGTGATCGAGAGATGATCACGATCCGAATCCAAATTCGGATCCTAAAACGAGTTCTCAAAACTCGCTTCTCCGGAGAGGTATTCGTCAACCGTTTGACGAATTCTTCGTCCTCCACCTCAGAGGATTACCGGAGATCAAATCCCCGGTAAGTTAGGCGCTATCGGAGCACTAACCGTCGTCGAAACGACGCTCCGACAACAAAGAAACAAGCTGTCCAGAAAAACTGGACAGCTTTTGGTGGAGGAATAGAGGCCGGCCAAAGGAGATGTGGAGCTCACCTTATCACCGAACCCACAAGAGATCACCGGAGGGTCGCCGGAGCATCGCCGGCTGAAGCTTGGATGCCGGCGGCAAGGAGGTGGCAGCAGCTCCATGAAGTTAGCGGCAACACCATGTTGGGCGGCAACAACAAAAGGAGGCTAGGGTTGGGCAGCCAAAACTTCATTAGCTTTAGGGTTAGGGTTTAAGCCCTATTTTATAGAGAACTAATTCTCTTAATGGTTAATGGATCATATTCATAAAGCCCGTTAACCCGCTCCATTAAGATAAGTTAAAATAAACCAAACCATGATGGTTTATTTTAAGTTAAAACGAACCGAACCAACTTTTGGTTCATTCGTTTAAAATAAACCAAACCCTTTGGTTTATTCTCATCCATTGGATTAGAACCAAACCATTTTGGTCCATCCATTATGTCTTCATAAGACATGGCCCATCCACGGTTCCATTGCGACTGAAACAATTTCATGCTCGCTTTATGTTTGGTCCAACCAAACATAGTTTCTCTCGGTCTGAGAATCCCATTCTCAAGCTCGTTTTAAATCCTTTGGATTACACTCATTGTGCGTGTGACCAAATAGGTTCTCGGTTTATGTTGGCCGTCTATAATTAACCATTAATTATAGAACGATCATGAGTGGCACCTAGTAGTACATCATGATCCCCAATTAACCGAAAAGATCAACGGTTGATCCAGAACTATTTCTGAAACCCTTCAGTAGCTCGAATGAATCGTGCCCCATTCCCTTCACTCATCTTATACCCACTTGGTTCAGGACATGGTCTATTGTGTCAGTCCCCACTAGGCTGACTACGTCACACTTAGCCCAAGTATCATTTCCTCGTCCTACGGATTCTAGTTACTCCACATGTATTGAAGAGTACCTTACTCTAAACATGTAATACTTTGGCCAAAGACTTTAGTAACAATCCGATGAGAGGCCATGGGTATACATCTCCTCGCAAGGAGTAGTGAATCCTTTATAGGCTATTCAAACACCTTCGATCACTTCGACTTATACCCAATCATCCCGGGTCCACATCTCCTTAGAGATGTTTGCTTAAGATGTCAAAGCATAAGTCTCCATGATCAAGATGACTTGAATACCGCAAGTCACAGGAACATCGCACTTAAGCCACAGTAAGAACTTCATTGACATATCTATATATGCAGAGAACCATATGAAGTCTTACGGCTGGTCACTCCAATGAACTAGTTACCATAACTAGCATCCACGATTAACTCCGGACATCACTATGTCTCCAGCCAGTGAGAATCAGCTGCTTGGATACACCAAGGAGTATACCTCGTGCTTGTCTCGACAGAATTGATGGTGTCCAAATCCATCAATTCATCGACTAGGGATAATTCCAATACATCACAATTACACATGTAGAGATACTCACTAGTTGTGATCCAATCACAAATTCTCTCATGCTGTGAATCGTATCGTGGGCATTTAGTAAATGAGTTTAAGATCCAATCAAATACATAAAACATGTATACTCAAATAGTGAATCTTTATTTATCATATAAATGGTTCGTACATAAGGCGATTGCCTTAGGACATCTCTCATATATTACTAACAGCAATGCCATCCTTCACCGACTCAAGGACCCCGAGCCTAGTGAACTTACCAAGTCCTCAAGACTTCCCATATGCACCAAGCGCACGGCTTCGCAATGCTTTGTACTTTCCCATGACAATCCCATGTCATAAGTTTTGTCTATCATCAAAATACTATCATCTACCTGGGTCGATTGCACCAACACTTATACCATGGTGGATCATGGGGAAAGCTAATGTGCAAGTCATGTGCATTGAGCCCATTGATCATGATCCAATATAGGTTTTCCAAAACATTTTAAAATCATTTTAGAAAACCTTGGTGAAGTCCATATTTTGATAGCAATCACCATTGAGAGAGTGGATACAAAGTAGGGCCAAAACATTGAATTTTTCAATGGTTTTGAACTTTGTGTCAAACTCATCATTTTATGGGTATTTTATTTTTCAAATATTTTTCACCCATAATGATTGTTATAAGTTGTATATGTATGAAGTTTCAAGATTTTTCAAAATATATATATTTACTTATCTATTTCTGAAAATCATTTCTGATTTCTAATTTCTGCATTTTGTATATATCAGTCGACTACAGCTTGATGGAAGTCGACTGATGCATAGGGCAGTCGATTGCTGGCTGACAGAGTCGACTGCCAAAGCTGATTTCGGATAAACAAGGATGTTTAGCTCATATTTCAGCTATGTTAGACTACCCTAACTTCTCTTAACCCTAGGATATGCTTTGGAAAGCATTAGAAAGAGTGAAAATCTATTGGATATATATTAGGAGAGTTGTTTTGGTGTGTATCAAATTTTAAGGTGTATGAAAGTTCAAGGTTGATCTTTTGACCTTAATTTTGATGATTTATTGTTCTCATAGGCTTAGGGACTCTCCAAGGACATTGTTGGTGCAATGATCAAGGGGGAGCAAGGCTTTTGGGGGAGGTTATCCATCATGGGATGATGGATGTGTTCTTCATCATGAGGGGGAGAATTTTGGGAGAATGTGAGATGCCCAATTTGGAAATTGGGAGAGTTTGTCGGATTGCCTCTCTTGAGTGATATGAGACTTATCACTAGGAAGAGTGAAGGCATCTTAGATGTTTTTGGTCTAAGGGGAGATTGTAAGATCTCATTGGATATAAGACATTGACCTCTTATGGGAGAACCTTTTTGATGTATGTCAAAAAAGGGGAGAATTGATGAGAAAATCAATGGGAGAATTTGAGATAGCCAATTTGGGAGAATTGTTAAGAAGATTTGAGTTAGGTGGCATAACTCAAAGGTGTTTGTGGTTTTTGTCAAACATCAAAAAAGGAGAGATTATTGGTGCAATCGGCCCAGGTCACGATTGACCAAACTTGAGTTTGACTCGAGTAGTGTTTTGATGCTTGACATTGATGTTTGACATTGATGTTTGACAAGGGAGTTGACCATTGTTTTACAATGGGTTGACTATATGGTTGACATGGGATTGACCATATGATGGAGAAGTCCAAGTCATGTGTACTTGGCATGGAAAGTCCAAGTGGGATACTTGGCAATGGGAAAGTCCAAGTCATGGGTACTTGGCATGGAAAGTTCAAGCATGGGTCTTGGCAAGAGAAAAGTTCAAGCTTGAGTCTTGGAAATTGGAAAGTTCAACATGAGTTGGCATGGAAAGTCCAAGCATAGGTCTTGGCAAGGGAAGTCCAAGCTTGAGTCTTGGCAAATGGAAGTCCAACATGGGTTGGCAAGGGAAGTCCAAGGGTTGATATTGGCGGCATAAAGTCCAAGGGTGGGGTCTTGACAGCATAAGTCCAATGGTTGGTGGCGTAAGCCCAATGTGCCTTGGCAGTATAGACCAACTTAGCATGACAATAGCCGATGGAAGCACCTGAAGGCTAGCGTATGGATTAACAAGTCATGGATGACATGGAGGGATCCGATAGGCATGAGGCTGACGGAGGTGGCTAGAAGGCTTAGGTCTAGGCTAAGGGTGGTCTAGTAAGTATGAGGGCATCATACTTGGGATTAAATCTCATGTTTGAGGTTTATCAGTCGACTGGTCAAGTGTTTTGACACTTGGTAGCCAAGTCGACTTGTATCAGTCGACTGGGACTATGACCAGTCAACTGATGGGAGTTGACTGGAGTTCAACTGTAAGAAATGGCCTGGCAGTCGATTGCCATCATTGGGCAGTCGACTGATGGCCTGATCAGTCGACTACTATGGCTGACAGTCGACTAATGGTCAATGTCACAGACATAGAAGGTTCCAGAGTCGACTGTTAGGGTTTGACAGTCTAGTGATGGCTCGATCAGTCTACTGACGGGCATGATCAGTCGATTGATGGTCTATCCATTGGAACTTATCCAACATGGCTCAGTCCATTGTGAGACAACGACTACAGGAGCAGTCGACTGATAGGCAAAATCCAACCCAAATACAGTTTATAAAAGCAGCTTGTGGAGAAGGTTTTTGCCATGGTTCCTTAGGGCGATTTGGCTTGATTTGCTAGTGCAATTCAGGGTCTCCAAGTGCAGCTTAAGCAACCAAACAAATAAACATCCAAAAGCGTATTTGTAAAGTTTGCTTTACGAGTTTTTGTGTATTTCATTTGTATTTGATTGTTGTATTTCGTTTATTATTGTAAATACTTGTACGAGATTTCTCCACCTCCGACGTGTTGTCGAGAAGTTTTATTCGTGGTGAGTGCATCACTAGAGCTCGTTGAGCTCAACACATGGAGTCAGAACCTTGAGGTTCTGAACCATGTTATATTTGTGTGTATTTACGTGTTGTGTTTGCATTTGTTTCTACAGTTGCATTTCTATATTCCGCTGTGCTAACGACCATTGTAGAGACGCAAGCATGAACGAATTCCACCGATGTACGACACGCTATTCACCCCCTCTAGCGACGTCCAATTCCGAACAGTATCTTGCACACATACCTACCACAAATAATATATTTGATCTATTAGTAGTTAAGTATAGTAAGCTACCAATCATATTCCTATAATGTTTTGAGTCTATTAATTTTACATCTAGATCTTTGTCATTTTTAGTGTTGGTTCCCATAGGAGTAGACACTACCTTAGCATTTTCTAAATCAAATTTCTTAATGATTTCTTTGGCATTTTTGGTTTGATAAACATAGGTTCCTTCATTAGTTTGTTTGACTTGTAAGCCTAAGAAAAAGTTCAATTCTCCTACTAGACAAATTCATTTTTCTATGTTTTTAATGAAGTCTTGGAGAAGTTCATCATTTGTTGACCCAAATATAATGTCATCAACATATACTTGAGAAACAAAGATATCTTTTTCTTGAGACTTTAGAAATAAAGTTTGGTCAACTTGGCCTCTTCTATAGTCCTTATAGATTAGAAACGATGAGAGTCTTTCTAATCAAGTCCGGAGAGCTTGTTTTAACCTATATAAGAATTTCTTAAGCCTATAAACATGGTTTGGATAATCTACAATCTCAAACCTGAGTGGTTGCTCCACATAGACCTCTTCCTTAATGAACCCATTTAGAAATGCCAATTTCACATCCATTTGATAGAGTTTGAAACTCATGTGAGCGGCATGTCCTAATAGGATTCGGATAGACTCTAATATAGCTACCAAAGCATATGTCTCATCATAATCAAGTCCTTCAACTTGATTAAACTCTTGGGCCGCTAATCTAGCCTTGTTTCTAGTGATTTTTCCTTGATCATCTAACTTGTTCATAAAGACCCATCTTGTGGTAACAATTGTACTATTATTTGGCCAAGGAACTAGTTTTCATACTTGACTTCTCTTAAATTGGGCTAATTTTTCTTACACTCCCTCTAAAATGTTATCGGAAACAGAACCGTAGGTTGATTGAGTTAAACTTATTCATCTCACAAATTCTAGGTTTCAAAACATGTTGTTGGCCTTATATGTATTGTGAGACGAGGGTTCTTTATTTCTTGTTAAATTTTAATGAGAATTAAAAGTGTTTAAACTTGCGTTAGATTTAAGTTTAGCTTGGGCTAATCAAGTAAATTTTTCCAAAATCAACTTCCAGATAGTGGCGAGTCATATGACCTTCTTGGATATCAGGTGGGCCACTTTCTTAGACAAAGTTGATTAAGTAATCAAGTACTTGACTTGTTTTAGGCTAAGCTTTGGTCTAACTAGTTAAAGACTTAGTGAGTTAGCTTCAGTTAGTTTCACTTATCTTAGTGCATCAGGTAGTGGCGAGGCATATGACCTTCTTGGATATCAGGTGGACCACTTCCTAAGACATGCACTTTGAAGAGCTTCCCTAACTTACTATCAGTTTGCTTTGTCTTTGTACTAGGTTGTTCAAGTTTAAACTACTTGTTTCCTATCTAGTCCATTCTAAATTAAGCAAGTAAAACTAAGCATGCAAGAGTTTAACTAAGTGTAGAAACAAGTAAAGATTTAGCTCCCCCAGAGTAATAGCTCATATGCGTTTTATTCACTAAGTGAATTTGACTCTTGGGGTCCTAAAATTGGTTTGGTACAACTTGGTTGACTAAGCTAGTCTTAGGGACCCAAGCTTGAACTTGACTCTTAGTGTTTCTATTAAACAAAAACATATATGATATATTTGTTGTCTTAGCTTTGTATCCGAGTCTAGATTTATTGTATATGGCTCATTGGGACCCAAGCATCATATTGAGATACTTGGATCCCAAAGTGAACCTTTTCAAAGTTCCGGTGAGATCTTCTACTTGCCTTTTCAAGACGGAGTTCTCTTCCTCAAGATTTGCAACTTGAGTTGAGTCTCTATATTAGAGTTGGCAAGTTAAATTCTTCAAGTTGACTTGCTCCTTAAGTACTTGGACTTCCTTAAGAAGTGAGCCGACTCGATTCTCAGATTTAGCTAATTTCCTACCTAGGCATGCTATGATGTTCTACAATTTATTTTCTAAGGGAGAGTTTACCTCATCTAGTCCTTCAAAAACTGATGCGGATTTGTGGCTTCTCTCGGACTCGAACTCAGACTCGGAACTTGATTCATCCTTAAACTCATCTGCGGCCATGAATGCTATGAAGCTTCTTTTGGGCTCTTCCCAATCCTACTCCTCCGATGACGATTCGTCCCAAGTCACCTTGAGTGTCTTCTTCTTCTTTTCCTTTTTAGGCTTTTCTTCCTTTTTTTGTTTTCCGCACTCCGATTTGTAGTGACCCCTCCTGTTGTACTCGTAGCATGTAACTTCCGATTTAGGTCTTGGTTTTTTTTGGCCACCTTTTTAGCAACTTTTTCTGTGAACCTTTTCTTCCAATTGAACATTTTTCGGACCATGTTCAAGATTTCTTCCTCTCCGATTAGTACCGACTCCGATTCATCTTCGGACTCACTCTTGATTTTCTTCCCTTTTTCACTCCTAGTTGAACCTGCCATGATACCAATTATAGGATTGAGATTTCCGAGGGGGGGGCATGGATCTCGGAGATTATAAAATTTTCTTTTTAAACTTTTAAAACTATACTTTTCTTTTCAAAATATAAGAGTAATGTAGCGGAATAAAATAAATGAACAATTTTTTTTTACTTGATTCACAACCCGAGTCTGGTTGCTACTCCAAGGCTCGTAACTCTTCAAGAGTTACCTAGATGGGCAATCCACTAAAGTCCCTCCAAATCGAGAACTCTCGATCTCAGAGGGTTTCATTTTTTACAAAGAATAAAAAGAGAGGTAACAAGCTACCTTCTCTTCTTAAATTTAAGTACAATAAGCAAATATGAAAATAACAAGAGTTATACTAACACTTTAGAGATGACGATGTAGCTCAGAGTGTCGGACTTGCGAAAGGTCGGCATGTAGGAGCTTTTGCGGACGAGGGATGATGGAGACAACTCTTTCAGGTAGTAGAATTGTTGTCTTCGAAGCTGGCTCTCCATTTCTTATATAAGACTTTTCCAGTCGACTAGAACATCGTCTAGTCGACTCTAAATTAGCCTGTCGATTTGATATTTCAGGCTTTCCAATCGACTAGACTTGGTCTAGTTGACTCTAAGCTGACTAGCTCCGCTCCTCCACTGTTTGGAATATTTCCTATCCAAATCGACTGAACCTACCCAGTCGACTAGAATACTTGCCATCTTGGATGCACAATATTCAGTCGACCACTAGCCTGCCTTGCTAACTTGGCATCCCAATCGACTGGATCATACCCAGTCGACTAGGTCTTAGGTGCCTTGAAACATTTCAGTCACCTGGAGACCTGCAAAACTAGATTTGCACAATACATAGCATAATATGAAATGGCGGTAGTAATACTGCTCAATCTCGACTTCTTAGTCCAATGCAGACTATCCGTTAGATCGATACTTACCTTGACCCGCTATAGAAAACTTGACCTCACCTCTTCACTCGAGGCTTACCTATCGGCTTTCCTGCCGGACTTACCTCTCATGACATCCGATATGACCCACCAAGGATTCATGCCAACTATCCGGTCTCCCTGACCTAGCTCGGATTCCTACCAGTTGTTCGGTCTCTTGACCCAATCAGTCTTCTGCCAGATGTCCGATCCACTCGACCTATTGGACTTCATGCATGGTGTCCAGTCCTGATCTGTCAAGATTCCTGTCTAGTATCTGGTCAACACGACCTACTAGGACTTTCCTATTAAGCCTGCACACTTAACACATATATCAAGTCACATGATTATCCTAACTTTAAACCTTGCTCATACATCAAAACATAGGAGTGATGCTCTCTACATCAACATTGCCGACTGATTTTTAAGACCACAACATGCTCATGTCACTCAATATTTCTCAACCGTTCCTGCTCCAAACTCTTCACCAATGACCTTCCTCTTCATCCTTCATCCAAAGCAAAGCTTCCGAGGCCCTCTCAAGTCCTTAAACGATTTGCCTGAGGAACCCCAATGTTGATCTTCCTCTTCAAGAGATCCATCCTCAAGATCCGCCTCCAAAGAAGCCCTAATCATCATGTTCAAAAGAATGAATAAGGGTGTTGCTTCCACCTCCAAGGACAAATGCAAAAGGAAAGCACATGATGAAGGTAATGACACTTATGGTATTATATTCTATGATGCCAACCATAGAGCTAGGTTTGAAATGTAGGATCAATGAAGTGTAGATTTTGGCCGACTAGAGGGGGGTGAATAGCCCTAAATCATTCGATGGTTGAATTCGTTCGTTCTCGTTGTGTTGCTTTCCTACGATTGTCGTTAGCGCAGCGGAATACTAATACAAATATGAATACTAACAACAAATAAGCATACGTAAACACACACGATATACGTGGTTCGGAACCGAATGGTTCCTACTCCACGGGCGAGCTCTCCAAGCTCTAGTTATGCGCATGACACTAACTAATCTCCTTCTCGACTACACGTCGGAGGTGGAGAAACCTCTCACAAGCTATTATAACAAGTAATATATAAAATACAAGCAATACAAAGACAAATAGGAAATACACGTAAAGAACACTTTACAATGCTTGCTTTGAACCCTTTGCTTGTAGCTTGCTTTAGATGGCTCTTGAAGGTCTGGAATGCAACAACAATTCCCCTCCAATAGCTTCACAAAAGTCTTGGCAAAATCCTCCCTCTTGAGCTCCTTTTATAACCTGCATCAAGTTGATTTCGTGCCCGATGCGCCAAAAGGCCCGATCAGCCCACATGCCGTTGTCTCACAGCGGCGGATCCACATTGGACAAGTTCAGCGGATCTCCTACGATCATTGCCGGATCCATAGCGGATCGGTGATCTTTCTAATCGCCGCCGATCGGCTACGGCGTCTGTGCTCACGATATTCCCATCAGTCGACTACCATCCCTCGGCGATCATTGCCATTTATCGATCATTGCCCGATCCATAATGATCGCGCCAAGCACAAAACCTGCAGTCTAACACTAGTCGAACCCTAGTCGACTTAGACCAGTCGACTGACACCTATGTCAGTCGACTGCTGTTGGACAAAACCTCAAACACTAAGTTGTTTGAGCATCCAACCGTCGGGTAAACCCTCAAACATCAAGTTTGAGCCTCCGACACTCAGTCTTAGCCACTTGGCCAAGTCCACATCATTCCTCATGGAGTTCCCCACCGAAGCTCTCTTCCCTCGGCCTATGTCCCTCGGATGCGCCAAGCGCACGGCTTCGCAATGCTATCCTTCACATCTCATGCCCTCGAAGTATGCTTCCCTTGGGCCTCACTCCATTCGCTCCCCGTCCGACAGTCCCTCGGATGCACCAAGCGCACGGCTTCGCAATGCCATCCTTCACTGACTCAAGGACCTCGAGCCTAGTGAACTTACCAAGTCCTCAAGACATCCCACATGCACCAAGCGCACGACTTCGCAATGCATTTCTCACCAAGCACCAAGCACACGGCTTCGCAATGCTTTGGACTTTTCCATGCCAACTCCATGCTGGACTTTCCCATGACAATCCCATGTCATGAGTTTTGTCTATCATCAAAATACTATCAAGGTACTGCTCGAGTCAAACTCGAGTCGACCTGGGCCGATTGCACCAACAATCTCTCCCTTTTTGATGATTAACAAAACTATCATATCAAGTCTACCAATTCTCCCATATTGGCAATTCTCATATCCCAATGAGAATTCCAACGAACTCTAATTGGTAACTTGGTAACTTCTCCCCCTTTTTGACACTACATCAAAAAGGTCCTCCCTAAGGGTATGAATGTCTCATATCCTAATGAGATCTTATAATCTCTCCTTTGAAGGAACACATGCCCACAATCTTTCTAGTGATCCCATATCACTTAAAGAGAGGCAACCCAATTTTTCTCCCATGAGGAAATACACATCCATCTTACCATGATGGATACCTCCCCCTAGAGGCTTGCTCCCCCTTGACCATTGCACCAACTATGTCCTTGGAGAGTCCCTAAGCCAACAGGAACATTAACCAAATCAAAATTAAGGCAAAGTTCAACAATAAACTCTCATCCACCTTAAAATTGATACTCTCCCTAAACCCTTCTCCTCATCCATGTCCAATGGAGTTCCACCCTTTCTAATGCTCTCCCAAGCATATCCTAGGGTTAGGAGTGGTTAGGGGACCTTAACCTAGCTGAACATGGGCCCAACCAACAAGATTTACCCGAAATCATCTTGGGCACCAATCAATCAATCACTTACACTTCATCAATGACCGGCCTCCTTGGCGATCGATAATCAGATTTGAGCTTTCAACATTTCAAAAATGACTTTCCTAAATTCATAAGTAAATATACATAGGTTTAAAAATCTTGAACTTTGGTATGTATATTACTTATCACAAACACTATGGGTGAAAAATATTTAAAAATTATTTTACCCACTAAATTAGGAGATTGATACAAAGTCCAAAAGTTGAGAAAAGCTTCAATAAAGAGCCCTCTTTGTATTATCCTATTCAATGGTGATAGCTATCAAAAGATAAGCTTCACCAAGGTTTTTCAAAATGTTTTCAAAATGTTTTTGAAACCTTTAATTTCTTTTTCCTAAACATCTCACTTATATCTAGATGTGTAAAACACATATAAGTCAAGTTTTTAGTGAGATGTGGGTTTTTGTCCTTTTAATGGTTTCATGCATATTTCTAGGCAATATTATTTGATTCCCATCAAACCATGCCATAGTCCTTAAATCCATTTTTAGTTATATGCATGATGATGATTATGGCATATATATGATATAACTTAAGCATGTGCCAAAATCATGATGTCATGACATGTGAGAGAAATCTAAGCATACATGACATCTAAAAATAATTCTAAACATGATCATGACATTTTTATAGATAAAAATGAAAATGATGTCATGACATGGCAAGGCAAATAAATCATGGCAAGTAAAATATACTAAGGTATGGAATACCTAAGTGTTAAATCCAAGTTGCCATTTCTAGGAATTAATTCCATTTTGCCTTAAAGCCATTTTCTCCCAAGTGTGTCATAAACCCAAAATGACACACCAATACCTCTAAGACCTAGTTGTGCCAATTTAATCATTTTTAACTTCTCAAACATATTGGCACATCCTAATGTGTCAACTCTACTATAGTTAGGTTAACTACCCATCCACTTAGGGTTGACACACCCTAACCCATTTAGCGTGAATCGATCACGCTCTTAGGAACCCAATATCTATTTGAGCTCCTTGGGTTAACAAGATATTCTCTAGGGATAACTTCCCTAGATACCTTTCTAATGACCCTTTTAGGCTTTGAAGCCTTAGTCAAATGGGTCTTTTCTAGGTCAACTCTAGAGGTGACTCCTCCTTTGACCTTCCTAGTGGCTTTCTTAGATTTTCTTAAGTCCTTAGCCACTATGCAAACACCATGGCTAGTCTTAGGGATAGCTTCCCTATTAGCCTTGGTTTTCCTAGACCTAGAAATAGTTCCATAATCAAATGGAACATTATGATAAGTCTTCTTGGGCTTAGGTTTGTGACCCAAACCTTCCTTGCCCTTAGACTATTTTTGAACCCTAGGTCTTGACTTTTGGGCATTTGACCCTAGAATTGAATTTTCTATGATTCTAAGGGTTTTGTCCATTCTCTCAAGTCTTGACCTCGAGACTTGGTTCTCTAGCTCTAATTTCCCCATTTTTGAATTTTCATTAGGTTTTTGGGAAGGCCTCTTCTTCTTAGGCATGTGCCTAGACTTTTTGGGATTAATACCCAAATTTTCTTCTACTCTCCTAATGGACTCCGTTGGTAAAATATTTCTAGAATTATGAGTCCTAGGTTTGTCCTTGGTTACATGAACATGCTTGGCACCTAGGCAAAAATATTTATTTCTGCTCACATGCTTTTCATTAATGATTGCAAGAGAGCTAAAATAATTCTTAGCATGCTTTTTAACTTTAGGAATTGAAAGTGCATAATTTAAATTTACCTTAGGGTTAGCTTTAGGAGCTCCCCCTACATGATATACACACTCTTTCCCTTTCTTCCTCCCTCTAGGACATTGGCTTCGGTAGTGCCCCTTTTAATTGCATTTAAAGCACACAATGTGCTCTTTGCTCCTAGTTGTGGGGACTCCGGCATCCTTTGACTTTGGGTTGACTTTTGGCGTCGATGCCTTTTTCTTAGCCAATTTAGTGCATTTGCTCTTGTAATGCCCTTTCTCCCTACACTCAAAGCATATTATGTGATTTTTATTTAAAATAATAACACTTGAGTTACCTAGAGAGGTGGAGGATTCTTCTTCTTGATCTTCACTTCTCCCGGATGTGGATGTTTCTTGTTCTTGCTCCAGGATGGAAGATTGCCTCTCCTCCCCCTCAATGCTAGAGGTGGAGGTTTCCACCAAATCATCCACATCTTCGAATGTGGAAGGCAATTCTTCCACGACATTCTCCTCTATTTGTGCCGGTTGGAAATTTTCTTGAAATTTCATTACTTTGTCCCATAATTCCTTTGCATCCCTAAAATTACCCAACCTAGACCAAATATTGTTAGGAATCAAATCACTAAGTAATTCGATTACCTTGAGATTTGTCTCGTTGTCCTTGATTTGATCTTGGGTCCACCTTGACTTCTCAATTTTCCTATTTCTTTCATCCCTAGGCAATTCGAAACCGTTTTCTAAGATTAGCATAAAATCAAAATCGGTTTCTAGATATACCTCCATTTTACTTATCCACCATAGAAAATCTCCTTCGAACTTTGGTGGTTGAAGGTTGTAGTCAACCATGTTGTAGTGCTTGTGTCGGCGGTTAGTCCTCGACAAGCACCTTGGCTCTGATACCACTTTTAGGATCGATGAAGTGTAGATGTTGGCCGACTAGAGGGGGGTGAATAGCCCTCAATCATTCGATGGTGGAATTCGTTGGTTCTCGTTGCGTTGGTTTCCTATGATTGTCGTTAGCGCAGCGGAATACTAATACAAATATAAATACTAACAACAAATAAGCATATGCAAACACACACGATATACGTGGTTCGGAACCGAATGGTTCTTACTCCACGGGCAAGCTCTTCGAGCTCTAGTTATGTGCGCGACACTAACTAATCTCCTTCTCGACTACACGTCGGAGGTGGAGAAACCTCTCACAAGCTATTACAACAAGTAATATATGAAATACACGTAAAGAACACTTTACAATGCTTGCTTTGAACTCTTTGCTTGTAGCTTGCTTTAGATGGCTCTTGAAGGTCTGGAATGCAACAGCAATTCCCCTCCAATAGCTTCACAAAAGTCTTGGCGAAATCCTCCCTCTTGAGCTCCTTTTCTGATTTAGACCCAAAGAATGACCGCCAAAAGGCCCGATCATTGCCTATCAGATTGTCTCACAACGGCTAGATCCACGTTGAACAAGTTCCAACAGATCTCCTACCGATTGCGATCCATGGCGATCATCGTAACCTAGTAGTCGGCCGCCCGATCGGCTACGGCGTTGTGCTCACGATATTCCCATCGATCGATTACCATCCCTCGGCGGTCACTATATCCGACATCGATCATTGCCGATCCATGCTATCGTACTGACTGCCAAGCATAAAACCTGCAGTCTAACACCAGTCAAACCCTAGTCAACTTAGACCAGTCGACTGACACCTATGCTAGTCGACTGCTATCGGGCAAAACCTCAAACACCAAGTTGTTTGAGCATCCAACCGTCGGGTAAACCCTCAAACATCAAGTTTGAGCCTCCGACACTCAGTCTTAGCCACTTGGCCAAGTCCACATCTTCTCTCATGGAGTTCCCCATCGAAGCTCTCTTCCCTCGGCCTACGTCCCTCAGATGTGTCAAGCGCATGGCTTCGCAATGCCATCCTTCGCGTCTCATACCCTCGAAGTATGCTTCCCTTGGGCCTCACTCGATTCGCTCCCCGTCCGGTGGTCCCTCGGATACACCAAGCGCACGGCTTCGCAATGTCATCCTTCACCGACTCAAGGACCCCAAGCCTAGTGAACTTACCAAGTCCTCAAGACTTCCCACATGCACCAAGAGCACGGCTTTGTAATGCATTTCTCACCAAGCACCAAGTTCACAGCTTCGCAATGCTTTGGACTTTTCCATGCCAA
Source organism: Wurfbainia villosa (assembly GCA_025175895.1). NCBI lineage: Eukaryota > Viridiplantae > Streptophyta > Magnoliopsida > Zingiberales > Zingiberaceae > Wurfbainia > Wurfbainia villosa. The sequence goes on from CM046005.1 coordinate 9,677,080, forward strand.
CTCCATGTTGGACTTTCCTATGACAATTCCATGTCATGAGTTTTGTATATCATCAAAATACTATCAAGGTACTGCTCGAGTCAAACTCGAGTCGACCTGGGCCGATTGCACCAACATGAAACCCTTGCAAAATATGATCATAGGGATTTATATATTGATGATTATACAATAAATGCCCTAGGGATTAAGGAAGATGTACATTGTATGATAAATAGGATGGGATGGTTTGAGTTCATTAGTATGAATTATCTCAAATATCCTAGGGTGACCCTAGAGTTTTTGAGTTATATAGAGGCTAATATTTTGATTGGACAAGGGTGTGAAGTAGGAAAAATCACATTTAGAATGTTCAATGATGATTATACAAGGACACTAGAAGACTTCAATTTCGTATATGATTTACTATAGGAGAAAGGAGGATTCCTAGAGGTTTCCAAGAAAATAAATTTTGATGAGAAATTGCAAGAAGTATTGAAAGATATGAAATTGCAAGAGGTATTGAAAGATATGATTCCTCAACACCATCTTTGGCAAAAAGATTAACACTAAGTTATAAGCTCATGGCATCAAGTATAATGGAGGGAAAATACCAAAAACATGATTAAAATCTAAAATCAGAAAATTGCAGGCTGATTTTTAGGTGAGCAGTCGACTGCTATCAGTATGGCAGTCGACTGGCACAATTGATTCCGAAATTCTGATTTTCTGGGCGAATTTTAGAAATGCATTAAAAATTCCAGAAAATTCGAAAAATCATGAAATTTGAGGAGCATATTTCTATTAAGTATATCTATCAAGGAAAAATAGTTTTTCATGAAAAATCATTATATTTTTGCCAAAAATCCAAACACTTGAAAAACCACTAGTTTTTTAGCATGTTAGTATCCATTTTAACACCTAGTCTTGCTTTGAATTGTTCCAAAACATGAATACATAGATTTTAGATTAAGGAATTGTTTTGAAAACATATGAAATATCCAACCATGATCTTTGGGCAATATGTCTAAGAATTAAACATAAGCCTTCCCCATGATTGGTCTATTATTGCTATTTTGATACTTTAAATGACCATCTAAATGCCATAGGCATTAGTGGACAATTGTATCATCCTAATATCTCACCCATGCTAAGTTTGCAATCAAGTTAGCCTATAGTGAGTGTGAGATGCATCGTAGGGGGTATTTGTATATACTTAACCAATATATTCATGCAATTCTATCATGGTTAAGTATCAACCTAACAACCTACATGATCATAATGACATATATGATTTAATTTCACATTATGATCATGAAATGCATGTTTTCATCAATTTATAACCATGCATTAGGTATTATGTGATGATAATAAACAAATTATCACCTAAAGCATGATTTAAACCTATTTCTCATGATGATGTGCCCAATATCATAAATCATGATTACACATATACATAGCAATTACATTAATCAACATGATTTAAGCATTATTACCTATTTATGGGCACGTTATCATCACCCAACACTATCAAAAAAAAATGTTGTCCCGTCATCCTAAGTCAACCAAAATATGATATAGGTCAAGTTCATATGGTTGACTACCCTAGGGGTTTTCTAACCCTTAAGGATGGATTTTGGAACCCAAAATAAATTCTTTCCTATTGGGTTCACTAAATACTCCTTGGGGATCCATTTCCTAGCAATTACTTTCTTTTTATCTTGTCCCCTAGCTATTAGGCATTTGTAGGCCTTTTCATTTTTCTTTTCCTTGTAGCCTAGGCCCTTTTTGTTAAAACTAGCTCTTTGGCTCCCTAAGATCATATTTAAGGTGTTGGAGCCAATTGTGAATTTCTCTAGGGCTTTGGTTAAATAATCTACCTTTTCCCTTAATGTCCTATTTTCCTCTATGCATGCATCATTAACATCCAAAGGCATATAATCATGTGAGCATGCATCATCATGGCAAGAAGAGGTATCATTATTATTTAAACATGCATTTTCTAGCTTATATTCCAAAGCCTTAATTTGATTAAGCATGCTTTTATTTTTCTTTTTCATTCCAAATAAGTCCTTAGTTAAACTAGAAATTATGGAAACTATTTTCTTAGGAGAAGCTTTACCATAGTTTCCATATCTTCTTCTTCTTCTTCGGATGAGGAGGATGTAGAAGCTCCCCCTTCACTTGAGCTCTCTCCTCTTGAGCTTGATCCTTCATTTTCGGAGGAAGAGCAATCCAAGTCATCAAAGGCCATCAAGGCCAAATTGGTGACAAAGGCATTCTCCTCATCCGATGATGATGAAGAGGATGAGGATGGGTCATCCCAAGTCCTTGCCTTTAGGGCTTTGACCTTTCCCTTTTCCTTTGTCTTCTTCTCCTCTTCCTTTTTCTTCTTGCTCCCCTTTTTCTTCTTCTTTTCTTCCTTCTTTTTCTTTTCTTCTTTGCTTTTGTTTAGGAGGGGACAATTATCCCTTATGTGTCCTTCTCCTTGGCAATTGTAGCATATGACCTTCCCCCTTGGTCTTCTATTCCTATCATTAGATTTATCAAATCTAAAATTCTTAAATGCACGTCTTACCCTCCTTACCATATAGGCTTCTTCGGTGCTATCCATGGAGGAGGAGGAAGACGCTTCGTCATCGGAGGAGGAGGAGATCTCTATCTTCTTCTTCCCCTTATTTGCCAACAATGCTACTCCTCTTGAGGGTTGAATTCTAGGCTCCTCTTGTATTCCTTCAAGCCTAGTTTCGTGGAGCTCCATTGTTGAGAAAAATTCCTCCAAGGTACTTACTTCCAAGTTCTTGGAGATGTAGAACGAATCCACCATGGAGCTCCACTTTGAGGACCGGGGAAAGGCATCTATAGCCTTCATGAGAATGTCCCGGTTTGATAGCTTCTCACCTACACTTGTTAGCCCAATTAAAATTTCTTTAAACCTAGAGTGTAGTGAGGTTACCTTTTCTCCCTTTTCTAGTTTTATATTGGATAGTTGGGAGCGGAGGAGGTCTCTCCTTGCTAGCTTGGCCTCGGATGTGCCTTCATGGAGTTCTATAAGCTTCTCCCACATCTCTTTGGCGCTAGCACATTCTCCGATCCGGTTGATCTCTTGTTGGGGGAGCACATTGAAAAGATGATGTTTTGCCTTTGAGTTCGCAAGGTGCTCCTCTCTTTGCTTCTTAGTCCATCGTGATTTTTCGATTTGTTCACCCTTTTCATCCCTAGGCAACTCGAACCCATTTTCCATTATTAGCATAATATCAAAATCGGTCTCGAAGAATACCTCCATTCTCTTTTTCCACCAAGAGAATTCGCCGTCGAACTTCGGTGGGAATATGTTTGAGCCGGCCATTTTGAATGTTGCTTGTTGTGGCGGTTAGTCCTCGACAAGCTTTCTTTGGCTCTGATACCACTTGTATGAGATCGGTACGGCCGGCTAGAGGGGGGTGAATAGCCCTTTTCGTTTGGATGCCGGTATTTGCTCGTCTACAAAACTAATTAGCGCAAGCGGAAGACTAATAAAGACAAACAAATAGAAATACGAGAAAACAATCGCTAACAAAGAATGTAATGTGGTTCACGGCTACGCCGCTAATCCACGACCCCGATTCGTCCGAGGTGAATCACTCCTCCAAAGCCAATCACTATTGGTCTCTCCTTTGCACCAAGCTAGGTGGAGGTTACCTTTACAATCAAGATCACTCTTCTTACAAATATAATGGAGTAAAAGCGAGTAAGAAGAGTTTAGAGCTTGTGGGGCACTAGGAAGATCACTTGGAGCATAAGCATTAGCCTCTCAAAGGCTTACACCCTCTCTTTTTATAGAGAGGGCTGATTTCTTCCCGTTGGCCGCCATCAGTCGACTGCCGCCCTTAGCAGTCGACTGCCGTCACTACAACGGCCTCTGAACACGTCGGATCCCGACCGTTGTAGTCCAACGGAACTCTTGGCGATCCATCGATGGACCTCCGCCGATCACGCTTCTCGTCAGTCGGCCCGCGATCGGCCACGATCTGGTCAAAACCCTATCGACACCAATCGGCCGCCGGCCGATCGATAGTCTTAGCGATCGATCGCCACGAGATACCGATCGGCTGCGCCACAATCCGATCGATCATATACCACACTACACTGACTTCAGCGATCGATTGCCATGACATGGCGATCGTGTCGAAAAACCCATCCGACACTTGGCCAAATGGCCAAGTTTCACCTAAGAGCTACCCTTCCCCGGGTTACAATCGCTCACTCTCATTTCTCGAAGTCCCTCGCCTTCGAAGTTCTCTTCGTTCTCGGCCACGTCCCTCGGCAGCATCAGGCGCACGACTCTGCAATGCTCCTTCGCGTCTCTTGCCTCGAAGTATACTTCCTCCGGCTTCACTCCAAGCTTCTCGTCCGGCGGTCCCTCGGATGCTCCAAGCGCACGGCTTCCGCAAAGTTATCCTTCACCGACTCAAGGCACGAGTCATGAGATGTGAAACTCGCCACGGCTCCATGTGCGAATTACTAAGTCCTGCACGACTTCAACGCACATATCAAATCAACATAACACACTAACTTAAACCCTTTGCCACACCATCAAAACCATATCATGGCAAGAGATTTCCCTAACAGTTACTGGAGAAACACTTAGTTCAGAAGTTTAGTATTTTAAAAAAGAAGAAGAAGAGATTAAATATCATTAGAGTACCCCTTTGAGACCAAGTAGCTACTGGGGAAACACCCATAAGAGTGTCCCTTTGAGGCCAACTAGTTACTGGAAAAATACTCGGTATTTTATTTCTTACTTTTCTTCTCTTTAGCATGAGTGCTCCTTTGAAACTAGGTGTGATAGTGAGGGGATGATCCAAGCACATTGACAAGTAAGTGTCTTTAAGTTGAAAATGCAAGGAACATGGTAAATGAATATAAAGCTTAAGATTGGTGTCTAAAACTAGGGTTCACTCACGAGCACCACATAGGAGTCTTGCTTGTTTAGCCACAAGGTGAAGGGTCTATAAGACTATAATTGTTGAGGATTCGGTGGATGCTAGAGGGGGGGTGAATAGCTCATTTTGATACGTCGATGGAATTCGTTCGTGCTTGTCTCTACAATCTTCGTTAGCGCAGCGGAATATATATAATAGCAATAACAAAAACTAAGACAAACACAAGTACGCAAGGATGTAATGTGGTTCGGAACCGAAGGTTCCTACTCCACGGATCTAGCTCTAAAGAGCTCTAGCGATGTCAATCACACACTACTAATAAACACTCCTCGACACAAGTCGGAGGCGGAGAAACCCCTTACAATGATTACACTAAGTAATATGAAAGATACAAGTGTTGGCAATGTGCTATTTCTCGGAATGCTCATAGGCTCCCATGTCCCCGGATTAAAATTTTCACTAATGAAAACTAATCCGGATGGGATGAGTTTCCTAAGCACAACCAATTCGTCGTCGTGCCAACGACTCGAGCGATCGCTTGAACAAACTAGTTGTTCAAGCAACCAAACTCTTCTAGTCGATTAGCCGCGGAAGAGACGACGAATGGATTGCCGGTTTTTGTGTTTCTTATCGGGGTCCATGATTATACAAATATATGCAAATGCAAACTCTTGATCTTCTATCGTATGTCCTAACCTCCTTGTAGACTTCGTGTGGGCGAAGATCCTCCACAAGTTGAAGCTTCCTAGATCTTCTTCAATCCAAAGAAAGAAGAACTCTCTTTCCCTTCTTGCTTGAGCCAACCATCAATCCACAAAAGGATTGATGCCGCCGGCCCCAAGAATAGAGAGAACATAATGGAAACAACCAAGGAACCGAACTAGGGACAAACCCTAGTTTTGGTGCCGCCGGCCAAGATGGAGTGAATAGGAGAAAAGGAATATGTTGGGCCCCGGCCACGGTGGAGGGAATAGAGGAAGGAGTCGGCCACACCCTAGGAAGAAGAAGACCTCCTCTCCTATAGTTGCCGCCCAACTTCCTTGCAATCCCTAGCCGCCCAACCTAAGGAGGAAACCCTAATTAGGGTTTCTCCTTAGGCTTTCTTGCCGCCCAACCATGGTGGAGAGAAGATATCTAGGAGCTAGCCACCTCCAAGGAAGAAGACAAACTCCTCCACAAGTGGCCGCCCAACCTTCATTCCCATCCATGGCCGCCCATGCAAAGGAGCCAAAACCCTAATCAAATTAGGGTTTCCTCCATAGGGTTCCTTGCCGCCCAAGCATGGTGGAGAGAAGAGATCTAGGAGCTAGCCACCTCCATGGAAGAAGACAAGCTCCTCCATAGGTTGCCGCCCACTCTTCTTCCTCACCTTGGCCGCCCAACCCAAAAGAGCCAAACCCTAATTAGGGTTTCCTCCTAGGGTTGCTTGCCGCCCAAGCAATTGGAGGCTAAACCCTAGTCTCCTTAGCATCCATCATCCAACCTCTAAAACTTTCTCGCCGCCCAACCCATATCCACCCTTTTATAGAGTTAGGGTTTAGGCCTTGGTTTAATCTCCACCGTCGGTTCTAGGGTTTTAATCTCAACCGTCGGATCTAGAGATTTAATCTCAACCGTCGGTTCTAGGGTTTTAATCCCAACCGTCGGATCTAGAGATTTAATCTCTACCGTCGGTTCTTAGGAATTTAATCCCAACCATCGGATCTAGAGATTTAATCTCCACCGTCGGTTCTAGGAATTTAATCCCAACCGTCGGATCTAGAGATTTGTTTTCCATTATTTGATCTAGACTTCATGAGGTTTATATTAGGCTACGATAGGGACCATGAGGAGGAGTTGGGTCTTGGCCACCCGATGGATCGGAACCACACAAACTTGATCCATCAATTATGTTCCATTCCACTAGAGGATCATCATCGAACTACCTCACCAACCCCCATAAATTAATATGGGCTCCATATATTATTTGTACATCCATCTCCCCGTGTTTAAGATATCGAATGTCCGTTAATTGATTGATTTACTGACCATCAATCAATTAACATCTAACTCCTCGAGTAGTACCACTCAACCTTATCATCATGTTGACTAAGTCAACCTGTAGGGTTTACATGATGAACCTTATGAGCTCCTCAAGGGGACATCATCAACCTAATACATAGGACACAGATTCCTCCTATAATCAACGGCACACCATGTAAATAATATCATTTCCCAACTTACCGGGCATATTGATTTAATCCATAGAAATCTCACCCTCTGGTAAATCAAAGAAATAAATATTAAGAACATGTGCCCGTTATTATATCGGGATTAAGAGCATGTACAACATAATATCCGAGGTCCGATTCAATTATGTAGTCAGCAACAAATTGAATCACCTCTATGTCGGTCTTGCTCAATACACCGAGGTGTACTAGTGTAACTCTATGTTCAAGATAAAACAATGCCAAGCTACACTACAACCATGCCAATGGTTTGTCCAAAACCATCTTGGTTGTGAGCCTTTACTTATATTCTACAAGGGACTGATAACATGATCTTCTGTGCTGCACCCAGGCACCATGTTATCTACAATGTAAAATATTAGACAATTTTGCATAATCATAAAAATATGCAAACAATGATCATGTGATTCTTATTTCAAAATAAAGATGTTCATACAAAAGAGCTAGGCTTTCAGTATACATCCCAACAATCTCCCACTTATACTAAAAGACTATGCTGTCCTTATACTACCATACATCTGATTCCCCTTCCCTCCACATGCCTATCAAAGCTCTCGCTAGAAGGTCCTTAGTGAAAGGGTCTACCAGGTCATCCTCTGATGCAATCTAGGCGACAGCAACTTCTACCTCCTTTACGATTTCTCGTATCAGGTGGTACTTGCACTCTATGTGTTTACTAGCCTTATGGGCTCGTGGTTCCTTCGAGTTTGCAACTGCACCATTATTATCACAATTAATTGTGATAGTTCTGGGCAAACCAGGAATCACATCCAAGTCCATCAGGAAGTTCCTGAGCCACACAACTTCTTTGGCTGCCTCATAGGCTGCCACATACTCAGCTTCCATGGTGGAGTCCGCCATTCATTTCTGCTGGGCACTCCTCCATACAATGTCTCCACCTCCTAAAGTAAACACAAAACCTGAGGTAGACTTACTGTTATTCCTATTTGATTGGAAATCGCAATCCATGCAACCCACAGGGAGTAATTGGTCTGCCCGGTAAACTAGCATATAATCCCTAGTCCTTCTCAGGCACTACAATATATGCTTTACCGTAGTCCAATGTCCCTGTCATTGGATTACTTTGATATCTACTAACCATGCCCACGGCAAAGCAGATATCTTGTCTCGTACATAGCATACATGAGACTTCCTACTGCCAAAGCATAAGGAACCGCCTTCAGCTCCTTTATCACCTCAGATGATCTAGGACACATCTCCTTAGATAAAAGAACTCCATGCCTGAAGGATAGAAAACCCTTCTTGGAGTTTTGTATGCTAAAACGATCCAAAATCATGTCTATGTATGAAGCTTGGGATAAGCACAACAACCTTGTTCCCAAGGTTGTGACCCACTTCTCCCAAGTCCTTCATATCATACTGTTTGGACGACCATACCCTTACGTCTGATAACACTTCGATGTTGTCGCCAACCACCAAAATGTCATCTACGTATAGTAAAAAAATACCACTACGTTTCCGTCACATCTTTGATATACACAAGACTCATCCGAACTTTGAATAAATCCATAAGACTGGATTTACCTCCTCAAAGCGGATGTCCCAAGACTTCAAAGCTTGCTTCAGTCCATTAACGGACCGATTAAGCTTATATACAATACGCTCTTTGCCCTTAGCAATGAATCCCTCTGGTCGCTTCATGTAGATGGATTCCTCAAGACTTCCACTAAGGAATGCTGTCTTGACATCCATCTGTCACGCCTCATAATCCATATGAGTGGCTATGCATAAGAGCTCCCAGACCTGTCTTGAATCCATAGATTCAATCTCAGTATTCATTGCACTTTGCAAAGATACTGTATTTATATCTTGGATTGCCTCGTCGTATGTCTAGGGATCAGGTTCATGTTTGCTAGGGACCAAATCAAAAGATTTGTCCAAAAACATGAATCTAAGAGGTTGTCTAACAACCCTCCCACTACGACGAGGTATCTTCTGTGTATCCTCTGTGACACGCGTGCTGCTGACATGTGGTATGTCCTCTTGTACTGCGTGGTACTAAAGAAGTGACTTCCTTTAACTCCTCGAACAATTTTACTCTTGGGCTTGTGGCTTATCACATAGTCTTCCTCTAGAAATCGGCATTCGTGTTAACGATCACCTCCGATCTCTAGGACTATAAAATAAGTCGAATAACTCATCATCGATCTAACCATCTCCATAAGAGTCCTATTCCTTCAGATCGCTACATCGCTCACCGGGTGTGTCAGTACCAATTGGGATTGAATCCCAACCTCTGATAAGTAGTTCCTAAACTCTCCCAAGAGGTTGTCACCACCACGATCAGATCGTAGTGTCATCCATATCTTGAATAATCTTCTATGAAAGAGACGAAATATTCAAGATTACCTCTTGCCTGGATAGACATAGGACCATACGAATCAGAATAAACCAATTCCAACACATCTTTGGATCTATACCCCTTGGCCTTGAAAGGCCTCTTGGTCATCTTACCCTCCAAGCAAGATTCGCAGGTTGGGAGATGCTCCACCACTTATGAACCCAAAGGTCCATCAGCTATCAACCTTTGAATTCTACTTAGGTTAATATGACCAAGCCTAAGATCCTAAAGATATGTTTGGTTCATCTTCGAAGGTTCTTTTCTCTTATTGGAATTAGAAGATGAGTTATTAACTTCTATTTGCATCGTGGGAGGTTTTGGTTCAAATTTCCTTTCAATGTACCTGAATAGATATTCTCCCTATTCCTTTTTATAACAACTCTGACATTAAAAGAAATAGAATATCCATCCATAATAATTTAGAAATTGAAACTAAATTCTTTCTAAATAAAGGTACATAAAGGGAATTTTCCAGAACCAAAGTTTTATTTGTTGGGATTTCCCGAGCCGCAAAAACCGCTTTTTGCGTTGCGGAGGAAGCCCCGGCCACGGATCCGTGCGAAGTATAAAAATTATAATTACATGTATGTGCTTACAGAAATCCTAGATCTACCTTAGATCTAAAAGGTTAGAATGTTACCCTCGTAGCGACGCCCTTCGCTTATCCCGCTCGTCCAAAAGTTCGTTGGAACTCGAGAGTGTCAAGTGCACACTCCTCTATGGTATCCACACAAGCAATAGGTGGAGAAAACTCAACCTTGAGTGTGCTAGCACTCCTTGGTTGGTTCGGCCAAAGAGAGGGATGGGAGAGGGAGATCTTGAGAGAAAAAGTTCCAAGGAAGAAGATGAAGTTAAGAGTGTAACTCACCAAATGAATTCACCACCCATAACCCCAAAGTGGCCGGCCACTTCATGGAAGGGGGGTTACATGCATGCATGTAACTCCCATGACCCTTGGTCTCCCTCATGATGTGGCACCAATTGACCAAGTCAATGATGATGTGGAGCATCATCATTGGCCGGCCATGCCTAGTCATCATCATGACATGGCATTTGGTCAAGTCAAACTTGACCTTTCATCTTCCCTCTCAAGTCAAGTCAAACTTGACATCTAATCTCCCATGGTTGATCAAATCTAACCACTTGACTCAAGTCAATTTAATATAATGAATCTCTATTCATTAATTTAAATTGATTTGATGAATCAAATCTCAATTAGACTCATTCAACACTTGAATCAACTTGAGTCTAACTCAATTAGTCTAATTTGGATTACTCTTAATCCAATTTGGTTCATCCCATGAACCTAATCCTCATGGTTCATCATATGAACCTAATCTCCATCTAATTGCTCTTATGTGTGTGACCCTATAGGTTCTTGTAACGTTGGCAATGTCCCTAAACCGATTTAGGAACATAAGCAATGAGCGGTATCTAGCAACACATCATTGCTACCCAAGTTACAAGAATGTTGAGCTCCAACATCACCTTTGTGACTACTAATTGTGACTCTCACAATATGTGACAATGTCCTCTATCCTTGACATCTAGATTGACCAATCGAGGCATAGACCGTGTCATCCTCGGTAATCTAAATCTTGATCTCAAGTAGACTCACTCTAATCAAATGAGCTCAATATCTCATATTGACTCATTTGGGCATGGCCATTGCATGTGGTCTCACTCTATCAAGAATATCGATGTCACCCCGTCATATAGGAGGGATAGATCCCATCTACATCACTCACATCCCTCCGCATAATTTGTTACATACCCGAATGTCGCCTTTATAGTCCACCCATTTACGGGTGACGTTTGTGACCAAAGTATGCAACTCATTATGTAGGGAACCATGGTGACTTCGGGTCTAAGGACTAATAGTCATACTAATAGCCACATGAGAAAGTATATGACACTCATATAACGATCCATGATACTTTCTCATGGCGGGTCATTCAGTATACATTCTCCAATGCATACCCATGTGTCAACTTGATATCTCATATCCATGACTTGTGAGATCAAGTCATCTTGTTGACCTACATGCTAGTCTCTACGCATTAACATTGTCCCTGAATGTTAATACTCGACTAGGAATGATTAAGAGTAGTGTTCTCTATATCATCTCATTATCGATTCAACCAATCGATTGATATAGATAAGAACCTACTACTCAAGGATATTATTATATTTAGTTATTTGGCACCAATACAAGTAAATATAATAACCATGCCTTTATAAATAGGAATATGATACAATAAAGTCCATACAACAATCATCATATGATTGGCTCTAGGGCTTTCACTAACATTATTATTTTCAAGAGATAAATAAAACTTCTCCCACTGCAATAGCCGCCACCATCATGGCATTGCCCAAGTAAATGGTAATCTCCCCTTCAACTAGTCATCGGGTTTCCTGGAACCCCTGCAAATTGTTGCAGACATGATTAGTGGCTCCCGTATCTACTCACCAGGTGCCGGTAGATATCATCGCTAATCATGTTTCAATGACTAGTCCAAAAGATATACCTATGTTCTATTTTTGATTGGGACAGTCCTTCTTCCAATGTCCATCCTGCTTGCAAGTGAAGTACTTGCCTTTCGGCTTCTTCACTCTTCCCTGAGATCCTCGCACCATCTTTGCTTCACCTTGTTTCTTCTTCTTCTTGCCTTTCGGCTTAGAAGTAGAAACTCTTTTGAGCAATGATGGCTTGAGGACACTCTTTGAAGAGTGCATACTTGTACTCCTTAGCAGATAAGACAATATCTTGAATCTTTTCCAATCAACATTATTTAGGTACAGTAAGTTTATTTCCTTTAGTATCACAGTAAGTGGACTGAAAGTCAATTTTGAAAATCCTAAGAATCACATAGATCATTACTTTAGATTTCAAAAAATTATTGATTCCTCAAACAATAAAATTTCAAAATCAACCAACACCTCAAAACACCGAGAATATCGCATGCCACGCAGTGTGGACGTATACGAATTCTACATTTGTAAGAGGAGGTTTTACCCATTAATTTTATTATCTTGTCAACCTTACTTTTTGACAAATAAAATTAATAGTTGGTTCCTCTTTGGCCCTACAAATAAAAGCAGTGACTCCGATGGGGAGGATACTTTTTATTTGCATCTAAGTGTGCACCATTACACGATACTAAGGGAATTATTTCGGATTATGTGCCTTACCGCTGTGGAAGTACACACGCTCCTAGATAATTTTCTATAACCATTATTTGACCTAGTGATCCGCAAACAAACTCATCCGCAGGGAGGAAGGCACTCAGAGCTGACACGCAAGTTTGTTGCATCACACGTCAAATTGTAATGGAGGCCGCGGGAATTAATTAAAATATCCCTCTCCCACTTAGTAAATTGAAAATGAGGAATTTTCAAGCACACACAACATGCTTATTATTACTGTAGATTTTAATAAAAATTATTGATTCCTCAAACAATAAAATTTTGAAATCCACCAACACCTCAAACACCGAGAATATCGCATGCCACGCTGTGTGGACATATACGAATTCTACATTTGTAAGAGGAGGTTTAACCCATTAATTTTATTATCTTGTCAACCTTACTTTTGACAAATAAAATTAATAGTTGGTTTCTCTTCAGCCCTACAAATAAAACTACTTTTTATTTGTATCTAAGTGTGCACCATTACACGGTACTAAGGGAATTATTTCGAATTATGTGCCTTACCGCTGTGGAAGTACACACGCTCCTAGATAATTTCCTATAACCATTATTTGACCTAGTGATCTGCAAACAAACTCATCCGCAGGGAGGAAGGCACTCAGAGCCGACATGCAAGTTTGTTGCATCACACGTTAAATTGTAATGGAGGCCGCGGGAATTAATTAAAATGTCCCTCTCCCACTTAGTAAATTGAAAATGAGGAATTTTCAAGCACACACAACATGCATATAAAACAAATCAGCAATAAATATGGAACAATCAGAATTTTTCCAACTATTATGGCATTGTTCTCCAATATGCGTCCCGTCGTGTCGCCACCTCGTCCGCTCCTCCTACGCCATGTACGAGCCATCCGGAGATCCGAGCCGAGAATAAAACCTATTTTATTTTACATCCATCGATCCTATACTCCACGAGGGAGTGTACATGAAATCTAGATTGAAAGTAAAATAAAATAAAGAGTGGCTAAACAATTTCGTATTCAATTACAAAAATTAAATACTAATTTAGCCTCGTCAACCCCGAGGATTCAAATAATATACAATCACACACACATGCAATCACATACACACATATATCGCCATAATAGTTGGATCTTATGCCTGCAACCAAAAAGTTAGCCTACACACATCCTACTATTATCCGACATACACAATATATGATAAGTGCGTGAAAGTAACCGAATCCAAAACACACAAAATCGGAAACCGTGGCTCTGATACCAATTTGTTGGCAATGTGCTATTTCTCGGAATGCTCATAGGCTCGCATGTCCCCGGATTAAAATTTTCACTAATGAAAACTAATCCGGATGGGATGAGTTTCCTAAGCACAACCAATTCATCGTCGTGCCAACGACTCGAGCGATCGCTTGAACAAACTAGTTGTTCAAGCAACCAAACTCTTCTAGTCGATTAGCCGCGGAAGAGACGACGGACGGATTGCCGGTTTTTGTGTTTCTTATCGGGGTCCATGATTATACAAATATATGCAAATGCAAACTCTTGATCTTCTATCGTATGTCCTAACCTCCTTGTAGACTTCGTGTGGGCGAAGATCCTCCACGAGTTGAAGCTTCCTAGATCTTCTTCAATCCAAAGAAAGAAGAACTCTCTTTCCCTTCTTGCTTGAGCCAGCCATCAATCCACAAAAGGATTGATGCTGCCGGCCCCAAGAATAGAGAGAACATAATGGAAACAACCAAGGAACCGAACTAGGGACAAACCCTAGTTTTGGTGCCGCCGGCCAAGATGGAGTGAATAGGAGAAAAGGAATATGTTGGGCCCAGGCCACGATGGAGGGAATAGAGGAAGGAGTCGGCCACACCCTAGGAAGAAGAAAACCTCCTCTCCTATAGTTGCCGCCCAACTTCCTTGCAATCCCTAGCCGCCCAACCTAAGGAGGAAACCCTAATTAGGGTTTCTCCTTAGGCTTTCTTGCCGCCCAACCATGGTGGAGAGAAGATATCTAGGAGCTAGCCACCTCCAAGGAAGAAGACAAACTCCTCCACAAGTGGCCGCCCAACCTTCATTCCCATCCATGGCGCCATAAAGGAGCCAAAACCCTAATCAAATTAGGGTTTCGTCCATAGGGTTCCTTGCCGCCCAAGCATGGTGGAGAGAAGAGATCTAGGAGCTAGCCACCTCCATGGAAGAAGACAAGCTCCTCCATAGGTTGCCGCCCACTCTTCTTCCTCACCTTGGCCGCCCAACCCAAAAGAGCCAAACCCTAATTAGGGTTTCCTCCTAGGGTTGCTTGCCGCCCAAGCAATTGGAGGCTAAACCCTAGTCTCCTTAGCATCCATCATCCAACCTCTAAAACTTTCTCGCCACCCAACCCATAGCCACCCTTTTATAGAGTTAGGGTTTAGGCCTTGGTTTAATCTCCACCGTCGGTTCTAGGAATTTAATCCCAACCGTCGGATCTAGAGATTTAATCTCAACCGCCGGTTCTAGGGTTTTAATCCCAACCGCTGATCTAGAGATTTAATCTCACCGCCGGTTCTAGGAATTTAATCCCAACCGCTTGATCTAGAGATTTAATCTCCACCGCTTGCTTCTAGGAATTATTTAATCCCAGCCGGATCTAGAGATTTGTTTTCCATTATTTGATCTAGACTTCATGAGGTTTATATTAGGCTACGATAGGGACCATGAGGAGGAGTTGGGTCTTGGCCACCCGATGGATCGGAACCACACAAACTTGATCCATCAATGATGTTCCATTCCACTAGAGGATCATCATCGAACTACCTCACCAACCCCCATAAATTAATATGGGCTCCATATATTATTTGTACATCCATCTCCCCGTGTTTAAGATATCGAATGTCCGTCAATTGATTGATTTACTGACCATCAATCAATTAACATCTAACTCCTCGAGTAGTACCACTCAACCTTATCATCATGTTGACTAAGTCAACCTGCAGGGTTTACATGATGAACCTTATGAGCTCCTCAAGGGGACATCATCAACCTAATACATAGGACACAGATTCCTCCTATAATCAACGGCACACCATGTAAATAATATCATTTCCTAACTTACCGGGCATATTGATTTAATCCATAGAAATCTCACCCTCTGGTAAATCAAAGAAATAAATATTAAGAACATGTGCCCATTATTATATCGGGATTAAGAGCATTACAACATAATATCCGAGGTCCGATTCAATTATGTAGTCAGCAACAAATTGAATCACCTCTATGTCGGTCCTGCTCAATACACCGAGGTGTACTAGTGTAACTCTATGTTCAAGATAAAACAATACCAAGCTACACTACAACCATGCCAATGGTTTGTCCAAAACCATCTTGGTTGTGAGCCTTTACTTATATTCTACAAGGGACTGATAACATGATCTTCTGTGCCGCACCCAGGCACCATGTTATCTACAATGTAAAATATTAGACAATTTTGCATAATCATAAAAATATGCAAACAATGATCATGTGATTCTTATTTCAAAATAAAGATGTTCATACAAAAGAGCTAGGATTTCAGTATACATCCCAACAACAAGCTAATACAAGTATGAAATACAATGCAAGTAAAGAAAAATACTTTACAAGAGAACTTTGGTTGCTTGATCTTTGATTGCCTTGGACTAGACTTGAAGACCTTGATTTGCAACAGTAAATTGCTCCAATTCATCCAAGAAAATCATTGCCAAAAACCCTCTTCCGAGCTGCTTTTATAACTTGCAATCGGGCTGGATTTTCACCTATGAGTCGACTGGTCGGGACCATCAGTCGACTGATGACATTGTTACTGTGAGACAACGATGCAATCCACGCTGGAAAAATCCAACAGATAGGATATCAGTCGACTGATCATGTCCATCAGTCGACTGATCGAGCCTTCACTCGACTACTAACCCTAGCAGTCGAGTCAGACTCCATTCTGTGCTAGATATATCGAGCACCAGTCGACTCATCGCAAGATCAGTTGACTGCTCAGCCAATCAGTCGACTGCCCACCTCTACCAGTCAACTGATAGAGCACTCCCCACAGTCAAACCCTAGTTGACTCACACCAATCGACTGCTACATGATACCAGTCGACTAATACACCTCAAACATGAGGTTTTAACCTCAAACATGAGGTTTAACCCAAGTATGGTGCCCTCATACTTGCTATACCACTCGTAGCCTAGACCTAAGCCTTTTAGCCACCTCTGTCAGCCTCGCGTCTATCGGATCCCTCTAAGTCATCCATGACTTGTTCATCCATACGCTAGCCTTCATGTGCTTCCATCGGCTATGTCATGCTAATGGTGTCTACACCGGCAAGGCACATTGGACTTACACTGCCAAGACTCCGCTTGGACTTTACGCCGCCAACCATTAGACTTATGTTGCCAAGACTCCCGCTTGGACTTTACGCTGCCAATATCAACCCCCTGGACTTCTCAAATGCCAAGACTCAAGCTTGGACTTTCCCTTGCCAACCCATGTTGGACTTTCCATGCCAAGAACCATGCTTGGACTTTACATGCAAAGTACTCAAGACTTGGACTTTCCATGACATGGTCAACCCTAGTCAACCATCAAAATCCCCCTCGAGTCAAACTCGAGTCCGGTCAATCATGACCCGGGTTAATTGTACTAACAATCTCCCCAAAACATTATCAGACATCAATGTCAAACATCAAAATATTTCTCGAGTCAAACTCGAGTCCGATCAATCGTGACGTGGGCCGATTGCACCAATAATAATCAGGGACTAAAACTTTAAGATTGACTCTAGATAAACTTGCTAAAACTAACAAATATTTATTCCCACATATAAGTTAGTTTCATTCATTATTTTTTTTCTTTACTTGAGGACAAGCAAAAGTTTAAGTTTGGGGGTGTGATGTGTGTGAATCATGCGTACTTCCTAGGCTTATTTACACCTGTTTCTAGGGTTTTCATTTTCATATCAAATGTAAAAAGACTATCATTTACATTCATTTTTATCATTCAGTATGGATAACTATGGTTGTAAGTTGTCTTGCAGGAATATACAAAGAAGCACTAAAAAAAAGACATTTAGAAGCCAACACGGGTAGGGCATGCTATCCGACACAACCATGCCCGACAAAACCACAACCAGAATGACATGACCAAGGCCGACTGTGCTCTAAACTTCCAGCACCTAAAACGGTATGTTTTGTGACACCTGGCATGACCGTGTTAGATCAAAACTCAATAGGTTGTTACAAAAGGATTTCAACACGGGTGAGTTATGCCATTCGGCACAGCGGTGTCGCGCTAGGTCATTGGTAATCTACGATCCAAAAAGAAGGAGCAACCAATAAGGGGGTATCAAGAAGCCGCCAAGGAGAAGTTTCCAAGATGGAGAAGCCTTCTACGATGTTGACATATCCTATTCTATCTTTTACTCCTATTCGTTCTAATTGTCGAATGATCTTTGAACTTTAATGTATTTTTATCTTCTGACTATGGAGTAGTTCTTGGTAATCTTAGGAGAAGGGATTAGCTCTCTATTGATTTGTTTTGGATTGTTATAGCTTTCTTGTTTATAAAATTATATTTCCTAATTCAGTTCTATTGCATGAATTGACCAAATTACATATTTTCTAATAACTTATTTATATGTTTTGGAGATCAAGGGGTGAATCGAAAGGTAAACCACAATCTAAAATCAGTATAATTGAACTTGAGGGATTAATAGAACTGATCTGTAGTGTTCTCGTGATAAGTTTCCTAAGCAACCAAGGTCATCTACACATAGATACCCTAAAAGTGATTTAAAACCTCTCAAGGGTTTCTTAGGCTATCATAGAACATAATGGATTTATTTCAGTTCAGTTCCACAAGTAATTGATAGTAAGTCTATAATTGATCTGCGGAGTTCTAGTGATAGTGATGTGAACCCGATGAGAAAGACGTCTCATGAACCTATAACTAATTGAAGGAAGAAAATAAGGAAAGTCTAAATCGATAAGATAGATGGAAAGAACCTTATTCCAATACTTAGGAAAGCACGAACCTTGATATAGAAGATGGAAGACTCCACAACCTTAGGATTGAGGTTGATAAGTCTTGAACGCCACAAGGGATTGCCTTGGTAAGTTCTAGTTCAACGAAGAACCAACAAGTGAGAGCCTCACCATGCTATAGATTGAAGAAAACCCAAAAAAAAAATACATGTGTGGTTGCCACCCCCTTTATGTATAGCTATAGAGTGACCTAAAACCCTAAAAGGTCAAAAGGAAGCCTATTTAGAAAAGGCCTAAGTAGACTACATAGTTAAGTTGGTCTTAAGTCACAATTACAACCCAAATAAAAATAGCAATCGAGCCTAAACATGAGGATTACATCAAAATACAACTTGGAGGCTAATTAAGCTCATTTATGGATTGAATTAGATTGACAAAGCCACATGATTCACTCTTTGTCAAGTCTGCTTCAATTGTAGCTTTGACCTTCAAATCTTCAATTAAAATATTTAGTATTTCCTTCATCTTTCTAGCTCTAAATCTTGTAATTGGACCTTCAATGATGTGTAAGTTAGTGAAATCCCTAGAGCCGATCATGTGATGATTATTGTATGGACTTGTTGTATCATATTCCTATATATAAATTTATAAAGGCATTGCTTTATGGTTATTATACTTACTTGTATTGGTGCTAAATAACTAAGTATAATAGCTCCTTGAGTAGAAGGTTCTTATCTATATCAATCGATTGGTTGAATCGATAATGAGATGATATAGACAATACTACTCTTATCATTTCTAGTCAAGTATTAATATTCAGGGACTAATGCGAAGAGACTAGTATGTAGGTCAACTCGATGACTTGATCTCACAAGTCATGGATATAAGATATCAAGTTGACACATGGGTATGCATTGGAGAATGTATATTGAATGATCCGCCATGAGAAAGTATCATGGATCGTTATATGAGTGTCATATACTTTCTCATGTGACTATTATGAAGGGTTTTGCTTATCGAGTCTGTGAGGGGAAACTTCGCTTCCCACTTCACCTCGGTAGCTTGTCCATGGCGATCCCTTCGATGTCCCCGGATTAAAAAAATTTAATCCTAGACAAAAGGGATTGCCCAAACCACCAAGTCATCGTCGTGCTATTCGTTTAGAGAGATCACTTGAACAAACTAGTTGTTCAAGCGACCATCCTCTATTCTACGAGTAGCCGCGGAATAGACGATGTACGGATCGACGATTTTTGTGTTTATGCTCGGGATCCAAGTATTATTTAGCCATTTACAGATTTATAACATGATTATAATTGAAAAACAAAAACAAGCAAGAAACAAAAGAGAAAAGAGAATAGATATACCTCTTGATCTTCTAATGTATGACCTTCCTCCTTTTGGACATCGTGTGGGCGACGATCCACCAAAAGTCGAAGCTCCTAGATCGCAAATCTTCCTTCCTTGCTCTTCCAAAGCAAGAGGAAGAGTAGAAACAAGGTTTTTCTCCTCCCTAAAACTAACCAACAAGGAGCACAAAATCTCCTTGCCGCCGGCCAACTAGAAGGTGGAGAAGATGATGGAAAACAATCGAGACACCAAGGGAACCCCTATATCTTGTTTCCACCACCTAAGTAGAAGAGAGTAGGGACTTTTTGGGTGCCGGACAAGGGCTGGAAGGGGCTGGAAAAGATGCTGGACGCCGGCCACAAGAAGAGGAAGAAGAAAGAAACCTTCCTTATTTGGTGTCGCCCAAGCTTCCAAACCCTAACCCAAATCCTATCTCAACTAGGATTCCTCTCCCTTGCCACCCAAAACCCTAGCTTTCTTTTATGTTCTTCATGCCAACTCCCATGCCCTCCTTTTATAGAGTTAGGGATAAGTCATGAATTAATCTCCTCCATTGGTTCTAGGGATTTAATCTCAACCGTCGGATCTAGAGATTTAATCTCAACTGTCGGATCTTAGAGATTTAATCTCTACCTATGGATCTTAGAGTTTTGTTTCTATCCATTGGATCTAAGCTTCATGAGGTGTTAATAGGCTAAATTAGGGACCATGAGGAGGAGTTGGATCTTGGCCACCCATGGATCAAGCCCACATAAAGTCCGATCCAGTAATGATGATCCAATCCACTAAACGATCATCATTGATCTACCTCACCAACCCCCATATGATAATATGGACTCCATATGTTATTTATACATTTTCTCCCCGTATTTAAGATCTCGAATGTCTGTCGATTAATTAATTTACTGACCATTAATTAATCAACATCTAACTCCTTGAGTAGTACCACTCAACCTTTTCATCATGCCGGACCAAGTCCACTTGCAGGGTTTACATGATGAACCTTATGAGCTCCTCAAGGGGACATCATCATCCTAATATATAGGACACGGTTTCCTCCTATAATCAACAACACACCATATAAATAATATCATCTCCCAACTTACCGAGCCTATCGATTTAATATATAAATCTCGCCCATTGGTAAATCAAAGAGATGAGTACTAAGTATATATGTCCGTTATTATATCGGGATTAAGAGCATGTACTAAATAATATCTGAGGTCCGATTCGATTATGTAGTCAGCAATAAATCGAATTACCTCTAAGTCGGTCCTGCTCAATACACACAAAGTGCACTAGTGTGATTCTATGGTCAAGACAAACCAATACCAAATCACACTACAACCATTCTGATGGTTTGTCCAAAGTCATCTCGGTTGTGAGCCTTTACTTATACTTTACAAGGGGCCGATAACATGATCTCCTATGTGACACCACACACCATGTTATTTACAATGTAAAGTATTAGACAATATTGCATAACCATAAAAATATGCAAACAATGATCATGTGATTCTTATTCCAAAATAAAGATGTTCATACAAAAGATAGACTTTTCAGTATACATCCTTACAATCTTCCACTTATACTAAAAGACTATGTTGTCCTCAAAGTGTCATACATCTGATCCCCATTCCCTCCACATGCCTATCAAAAGCTCTCGCTGGAAGGGCCTTAGTGAAAGGATCTGCCAGGTTATCCTCCGATGCAATCTTGGCCACAGCAACTTCTCCTTTCTTTACGATTTCTTATATCAGGTGGTACTTGCGCTTTATGTGTTTACTAGCCTTATGGGCTCGTGGTTCCTTCGAGTTTGCAACTGCACCACTATTATCACAATAAATTGTGATAGTTCTGGGCAAACTAGGAATCACATCAAAGTCCATCAAGAAGTTCCTGAGCCATACAACTTCTTTGGTCGCCTCAAAGGCTGCCACATACTCAGCTTCCATGGTGGAGTCTGCCACGCATTTCTGCTTGACACTCCTCCATACAATGGCTCCACCTCCCAAAGTAAACACAAAACCTGAGGTAGACTTACTGTTATCCCTATCAGATTGAAAGTCGAAATCCGTGTAACCCACAGGGAGTAATTGATCTGCCCGGTAAACCATCATATAATCCCTAGTTCTTCTCAGGTACTTCAATATATGCTTTATCGCAGTCCAATGTCCCTGTCCTGGATTACTCTGATATCTGCTGACCATGCCCACGGCAAAGCAGATATCTGGTCTCGTACAGAGCATCGCATACATGAGGCTTCCTACTGTCGAAGCATAAGGAATCGCCTTCATCTCCTCAGATGATCTAGGACACATCTCAGATAAAGGAACTCCATGCCTAAAAGGTAGAAAACCCTTCTTGGAGTTCTGCGTACTAAAACACTCCATAATCATGTCTATGTATGAAGCTTGGGATAAGCACAACATTCTTTTCCTGCGATCCCTTATAACCTTGATCCCAAGGATGTGTCCCACCTCTCCCAAGTCCTTCATATCAAACTGTTTGGACAACCATACCCTTACGTCCGATAACACCTTGATATTGTTGCCAATCAACAAAATGTCATCTACGTATAGTACAAGAAATACCACTACGTTTCCATCACATCTCTTGTATACACAAGACTCATCCGGACTTTGAATAAATCCATAAGACTGGATCACCTCATCAAAGCAGATGTTCCAAGATCTCAAAGCTTGTTTCAATCCATAAATGGACTGATTAAGCTTACATATAAGATGTTCTTTGCCCTTAGCAATGAATCCCTCTGGTTGCTTCATGTAGATGTTTTCCTCAAGACTTCCATTAAGGAAAGTTGTCTTGACATCCATCTGTCACACCTCATAATCCATAAGAGCTGCTATGCATAAGAGAATCCGGATAGATTTAAGCATGGCTACCGACAAAAAGGTCTCCTCATAATCGATACCCTCTTTCTGAGTATACCCCTTCACAACAAGCCTCGCTTTGAAGGTCTCAACCTTCCCATCTATTCCTCTCTTTCTCTTGTAGATCCACTTGCATCCAATGGTTTTTACACCATCGGGTGGTTCTACTAGCTCCCAGACCTGATTTGAATCCATAGATTCAATCTCAGCATTCATTGCACTTTGCCAAGATACTGCATCTTTATCTTGGATTGCCTCGTCATATGTCCAGGGATTAGGTTCATGTTCTCCAGGGACCAAATCAGAAGATTCTCCCAAGAACATGAATCTATCAGGCTGTCTCACAACCCTCCCACTACGATAAGGTATCACCTGTGTATCCTCTGTGACACGCGGTGCAGTGACATGTGGTATATCCTCTTGTATCGGTGGTACTAAAGAAGTGACTTCACCTTTTAACTCCTCCAGAACAATTTTAGTCTTGGGCTTGTGGCTCATCACATAGTCTTCCTCTAGAAATCTACCGTTCGTGCTAACGATCACCCTCTAATCTCTAGGACTATAAAACAATCCACCCTTTGTTCTCCTAGGATAGCCAACGAATATGCATACTTCTATACGAGGTTCCAACTTACCAGCATCTGCCTTCAGCACATGTGTTGGACTCCCCCATATCCGAATATGTCTTGGACTAGGATTTCGCCCAGTCCACAACTCTGTGGGAGTAGAAGGCACTGATTTAGATGGAACCAAGTTCAGAATGTACACCGTCGTATCTAGAGCATATCCCCAGAACGAATCTAGCAAGTCAGAATAACTCATCATCGATCTAACCATCTCCATTATTCCTTCGCTCTGTTACACCGTTCTGCTGGGGTGTGCCAAGTGCAGTCAATTGGGATTGAATCCCAACCTCTGATAAGTAGTTCCTAAACTCTCCCAAGAGTTACTCACCACCACGATCAGATCGTAGTGTCTTGATACTTTTACCTTGATGTTTCTCCACATCAGCCTTGAATTCTTTGAACTTATCAAAGCATTCAGACTTGCGGCGCATCAGGTAAATGTATCCATATCTTGAGTAATCGTCTATAAAAGAGATGAAATACTCAAAACTACTTCTAGCCTGGATAGACATAGGACCACACAAATCAGAATGAACAAATTCTAAGACATCTTTAGCTCTATACCCCTTGGCCTTAAAAGGCCTCTTGGTCATCTTACCCTCCAAGCAAGATTCACAGGTTGGGAGATCCTCCACCACTAATGAACCCAAAGGTCCATCAGCTATCAACCTTTGAATTCTGCTTAGGTTAATGTGACCAAGCCTAAGATGCCAAAGATATGTTTGGTTCATCTTCGAAGGTTCTTTTCTCTTATTGGAATTAGAAGATGAGTTATTAACTTCAATTTGCATAGTGGGAGGTTTTGGTTCAAGTGTGTACAAATTTCCTATCAATGCACCCGAACAGATAATGTTCCTATTCCTTTTTATAACAACTCTGTCATTAAAAGAAATAGAATATCCATCCATAAATAATTTAGAAACTGAAATTAAATTCTTTCTAAATAAGGGTACATAAAGGCAATTCTTAAGAACCAAAAGTTTATTTTTCTCAAAAGATAAATGAACATCTCCCACTGCAACAGCTGCCACCTTCGTGGCATCGCCCAAGTACACGGTAATCTCCCCCTCAGCCAGTTGTCTGATTTCCTAGAACCCCTGCAAAGTATTACAGACATGATCAGTGGCTCCCGTATCTACACACCAGGTGCCGGTAGATAACACCGCTAAACATGTTTCAATGACTAGACCAAAAGATATACCTTTGTTCTTGCGGTTGGGGCAGTCCTTCTTCCAGTGTTCAGTCTACTTACAAGTGAAGCACTTGTCTTTCGGCTTCTTCACTCCTCCCTGAGTACCTCCCGCCGCCTTCACCCCAGTTTGTTTCTTCTTCTTCTTGCCTTTCGGCTTAGAAGTAGAAACCTTCTGGATCACCACGGCATGCGCCTGAGCACTCTGACGAAATAGTCCCTCTACCACCTGGAGTTCTGTCAGAAGTTCCGCCAATGAATACAACCTCTTGTTCATGTTGTTGTTCAGGCAAAATTGCTCAAAACTTCTAGGTAGAGACTGGAGTATGATATCGATCTGGGTTTCCCCATCGATCTCAGCTCATAGGACCTCCAGCTCATTCAAATGAGCCATCATCTTGAGAACATGATCGCTCACGGGTGTTCCCTCGATCATGGTGGTCGTCATCAAGTTTCTCATGGCCTCTTGCCTCGTAGCCCGATTCTGGTGTCCGAAAAGCTCCTTGAGATTGAGCATCATATCATAAGCAGTGGCTTGATGCTGATGTTGCAGTACATTTGACAAAGATGCCAAAATGTAACACTGCGCCATCTCATCGGCCTTGATCCACTCTTATAGCTCTCTCTCTCCTTTTCCCCAGAATTATCTACAGGCTTGGGAGGGCACTCTTCGAGGAGTACATATTTGTATTCTTCTGCAGTCAAGACAATGTCTAGATTCCTCTTCCAATCAACATAGTTGGGTCCAGTAAATTTGTTCTCTTTCAGTATCACAGGAAGTGGGTTGAAAGTCATTTTGAAAGAAAACCTAAGAATCACATAAATCAAAACATTCGATTTCAAAAAATTATTGATTCCTCAAACAATAAAATTTTAAAATTAACCAACACCTCAAAATATCAAGAATATCATATGCCACGATAGTGTGGACCTATACGAATTCTACATTTGTAAGAGGAGGTTTTACCCATTAATTTTTACTATCTTGTCAACCTAACTTTTTGACAAGTAAAATTAATAGTTGGTTCCTCTTTGGCCCTACAAATAAAAGCAGTGACTCCGATGGGGAGGATACTTATATTTGTATCTAAGTGTTCACCATTACTCTGTACCAAGGTAATTATCTCGGGTTATGTGTCTTATGATGGGCAAGTACACACGCTCCTTAATAATTTCCTATAACCATATTCGACCTTATGATCCACAAACAAACCCATCCGATATGGAGGAAGGCACTCAGAGCCGACGCGCAAGTTTGTTTGCATCACTTGTCAAATCGTAATGGAGGCCACGGGAATTTATAAAAATATCCCTCTCCCACTTAGTAATTTGAAAATGAGGAATTTTCCTAGCCTACAACATGCATATCAAACAAAAAACAATAAATATGAAAAATAAATTATTTTCCAACTATTATGGCTTTTGTCTTCAATATGACTCTCGTCGCATTGCCATCTCGTCCGCTCCTCCTACGCCATGTACGAGCCATCCACAGATCCAAGCCAAGACTAAAACCTATTTTAATTTACATCCATCGATCCTATACTCCACGAGGGAGTGTACATGAAATCTAGATCGAAAGTAAAATAAAATAAAATGAGTGGCTAAACAATGCCGTATCTAATTTACAAAAAATTAAATACTAGCCTCGTCAACCCCGAGGATTCAACAAAATAAATATTTACACACATACAATCACATACACACATATGGCCATAATAGTCGGATCTTATGCCTGCAACCAAAGAGTTAAACTACGCATATCCTACTATTATTCGGCACATATAATACATGAAAAGTGCATAAAAATTAACCGAATCCTAAACACACAAAACCGGAAACCTTTGATTTGATACCAATTTAAGGGTTTTGCTTATCGAGTCCGTGAGGGGAAACTTCGCTTCCCACTTCACCTCGGTAGCTTGTCCATGGCGATCCCTTCGATGTCTCCGGATTAAAAAAATTTAATCCTAGACAAAAGGGATTGCCCAAACCACCAAGTCATCGTTGTGCTATTATTTAGAGAGGTCACTTGAATAAACTAGTTGTTCAAGCGACCATCCTCTATTCTACGAGTAGCCACGGAATAGACGATGTCCGGATCGTTGGTTTTTGTGTTTATGCTCGGGATCCAAGTATTATTTATCCATTTATAGATTTATAACATGCATATAATTGAAAAACAAAAACAAGCAAGAAACAAAAGAGAAAAGAGAATAGATATACCTCTTGATCTTCTAATGTATGACCTTCCTCCTTTTGGACGTCGTGTGGGCGACGATCCACCAAAAGTCGAAGCTCCTAGATCGCAAATCTTCCTTCCTTTCTCTTCCAAAGCAAGAGGAAGAGTAGAAACAAGGTTTTTCTCCTCCCTAAAATCGACCAACAAGGAGCACACAATCTCCTTGCCGCTGGCCAACTAGAAGGTGGAGAAGATGATGGAAAACAATCAAGACACCAAGGGAACCCCTATATCTTGTTTCCACCACCTAAGGAGAAGAGAGTAGGGCCTTTTTGGGTGCCAGCCAAGGGTTGGAAGGGGCTGGAAAAGATGCTGGACGCCGACAACAAGAGGAGGAATAAGAAAGAAACCTTCCTTATTTGGTGCCGCCCAAGCTTCCAAACCCTAAACCTAAACCTATCTCAACTAGGATTCCTCTCCCTTGCCGCCCAAAACCCTAGCTTTATTTTATGTTCTTCATGCCAACTCCCATGCCCTCCTTTTATAGAGTTAGGGATAAGTCATGAATTAATCTCCTCCATTGGTTCTAGGGATTTAATCTCAACTGTCAGATCTAGAGATTTAATCTCAACCGTCGGATCTTAGAGATTTAATCTCTACCTATGGATCTTAGAGTTTTGTTTCTATCCATTGGATCTAAGCTTCATGAGGTGTTAATAGGCTACATTAGGGACCATGAGGAGGAGTTGTATCTTGGCCACCCATGGATCAAGCCTACATAAAGTCTAATCCACTAATGATGATCCAATCCACTAATGGATCATCATTGATCTACCTCACCAACCCCCATATGATAATATGGGCTCCATATATTATTTATATATTTTCTCCCCGTGTTTAAGATCTCGAATGTCTGACGATTAATTAATTTACTGACCATTAATTAATCAACATCTAACTCCTTGAGTAGTACCACTCAACCTTTTCATCATGCCGGACCAAGTCCACCTGCAGGGTTTACATGATGAACCTTATGAGCTCCTCAAGGGGACATCATCATCCTAATATATAGGACACGGTTTCCTCCTATAATCAACAACACACCATATAAATAATATCATCTCCCAACTTACCGAGCCTATTGATTTAATCTATAAATCTCGCTCATTGGTAAATCAAAGAGATGAGTACTAAGTATATATGCCCGTTATTAAGAGCATGTACTAAATAATATCTAAGGTCCGATTCGATTATGTAGTCAGCAATAAATTGAATCACCTCTAAGTCGATCCTGCTCAATACACACAGTGCACTAGTGTGATTCTATGGTCAAGACAAACCAATACCAAATCACACTACAACCATTCTGATGGTTTGTCCAAAGTCATCTCGGTTGTGAGCCTTTACTTATACTTTACAAGGGGCCGATAACATGATCTCTTGTGTGACACCACACACCATGTTATCTACAATGTAAAGTATTAGACAATATTGCATAACCATAAAAATATGCAAACAATGATCAAGTGATTCTTATTCCAAAATAAAGATGTTCATACAAAAGATAGACTTTTCAGTATACATCCCTACATATTAGTATGACTATTAGTCCTTGGACCTGATGTCACCATGGTTCCCTACATAAGGAGTTGCATACTTTGGCTTTGTCAAATGTCAACCATAATGAGTGGACTATAAAGGCGATTACTGGGAATGTAACAAATTATGCGGAGGGATGTGAGTGATGTAGATGGAATCTATCCCTCCTATATGATTGGAGTGATATCATGATTCTTGATAGAGTGAGACCACTAAGTGCATGGTCATGCCCAAATGAGTCAATATGAGATATTGAGCTCATTTGATTAGAGTGAGTCTACTTGGAGTCCAAGATATAAATTGTTCAGAGGATGACACGGTCTATGCCTCAATTGATCAATCTAGATGTCAAGGATAGTGGTACATTGTCACATATTATGAGAGTCACAAAGGTGATGTTGGATCTCAATATTCTTGTAACTTGGGTAGCAATGATGTGTTGCTAGATACCGCTCATTGCTTATGTTTCTAAATCGATTTAGGAGCATTGACAACATTACAAGAACCTATAGGGTCACACACAAAGGGCAATTAGATGGAGATTAGGTTCATATGATGTACCAAGAGGATTAGGTTCATGTGATGAACCAAATTGGATTAAGAGTAATCCAAATTAGACTAATTGAGTAGGACTCAATTTGATTCAAGTGTTGAATGAGTCTAATTTAGATTCGATTCATTGAGTAAATTTAAACTAATGAATAGAGATTCATTAAATTAAATTGACTTGAATCAAAGGTTGGATTTGATCAACCAAGGGAGATAAGAGGTCAAGTTTGACTTGACTTGAGAGGGAAGATGAAGGGTCAAGTTTGACTTGACCAAATGCCACTTCATGGTGACTTGGCATAGGGGTCGGCCAATGATGATGTTCCACATCATCATGGACACATCATGGTGTGCCACCTCATGAGGAAGACCAAGAGCCATGACTCTTGGTATTACATGGATGTTTATAAGCCCATCCTTAATGTGGTCGACCATAGCATTAGTGGTGAATTGATTTCCTCTTCTTCCCTCTCCCTTCTTTCTCTCTCCCTTTCCTCCATTGCCGTGATCTCCAAGGGTGATAGCACACTCTAAGTGGTCTTCTCCACCTTTTTTCCATGTGAATACGTGTAGAGGAGTGTTCACTTGACACTCTATGAGATCCGGCAACTGTTTGAACGAGCGGGATAAGAGAAGGGCATCGCTACAAGAGTAACACTCTTCCATGTAGATCTAAAGTAGATCTAGTGTTTCTAAACATGTAAATGAATTAATTTTTATATATCTTTTCACGGATCCTTTGCTGGCTTCTGAGGTTTCCGCAACGCATAAAGCGGTTTTTGTGGCTAGGAGAGTCTAACAGTGGTATCAGAGGCACGTGCGAAGCATGTACATGTTTGTTTTGTAATTTTTATATTAGATAAGAAAAATTACATATCTGTAAGTTTCTTTAATTTTCCTAATTTTATAGATTTTTGTGAGTATTTTTCTCGTAGAGTCGAAGTAACAAGTGTTTGGACAATTATAGGCTTCAACCACCGAGAAAAACTCTCCGAAACGGAAAAGTCTCGCTTTAGTCTTTTGGGACAGTGACTTAAGGCACTGTAAGATCAAGATGAGACACTCACGAGATTCATTTTCCGAAGCAAGGGGCATTGTCTCACGATCACGCCCGAAAATCGCTTAGTGGGACCGTTGCGGAGATGTGACTCATAAAATTGAAAAAAAAATAGTAAAAGTATAGAAATTTATGTAAAATACATAATTTAGAATTATGTATGATATTGTGATGTTCATGGCTCAAAAACCCCAATGTGATTGGATAAATTTATGTTGTAATTCATAATATATCTTGCGTGCCGTTTTTGTGTTGTGCATGTTGTATATGATATGCGACCTGCGCATCGTGATGTATGTGATGCATGCTAGTATAGGGTAATTAATGCCTTAATGCGTATATGATACACATTCACGATTAGATTAGATCTTAATCAAGTCAACTCGAAATGCCTACCAAGTTTTGATACCCATCACTACCTCGATCATTTGTTGTTGTTGAATCTGCCAAAGCAGAGCAACGCATATTATCTTGGTAGGGTGCAGAGGGACAATCTTGGTCCCGCCTATCAAAGCTTGGGTGAGAATAAGCTCAATTAGATTGAGTGAAACTAGTTAACTCAATTGGATCGGGTAAAACTATAGGCATATTCCAACGGTTGGAAAGATTGGATAAGATCACATTTACACTAAATCTTGGGCGATTTAGCCAAAGCTAACTCAAGTTTTTTTGTAAATGTGGATCTTGATCCTATAAACAAGAGTTGCATAGAGATGTAATCGGTAATTTGTTACCTACCGATCATACAAAGTCTTGGGCGATTTAGCCAAAGCTAACTCAAGGCGTAGTATGATGTGGATCTTGTCCCGCGAGAATTATAGCTAGTTTGTATGAATCTAGTAGTGTGGTTTGACCACATCCATGACTCAATTCTATAAAAGTCCTATGATATTTAGTGGGAGCATCATTTAATTAAAGGCCTAATTAAATGATAAATAGAATATGATATTTACTTTATGCATTATTTATGTTGTAGATTGTCATGTCATCAAACATGAACACTCTCTCCCTGCATTCTGTCCTTGAGAAGGACAAGCTCAATGGAGCTAATTTCTTGGACTGGTACAGGAATCTGAGAATTGTTCTCAAACAGGAAAGAAAACTGTACGTCCTAGAGTAGCCCATTCCGGAAGCACCTCCTGCCACTGCCATGCGAGCTGACCGAGATGCTTACAAGAAGCATTAAGATGATGCATTAAGATACTTCGATCAGATCGAGGTGGTGAATACCTTAGCCATGAGTTTCGTGACTATCTAGCTGAGTGTGGGATTCTATCCCAACTCACTCCTCCTGGAACACCACAATGGAATGGTGTATCCGAAAGGAGGAATCGTACCCTATTAGATATGGTACGATCTATGATGAGTCACACAGATCTTCCTATATCCTTTTGGGGATATGCACTAGACACAGCAGCCTTCACACTTAACTGTGTTCCATCCAAAGCTGTGATAAAGACACCATATACGATATAGACAGGGAAAAATCCCAAGATGTCTTTCATGAGGATTTGGGGTTATGAGGCTTTCGTTCGACGTCAAGTCTCAGACAAACTGGGAACCAAATCTGATAAGTGCTATTTTAATGGATATCCCAAGGAAATGAAGGGATATTACTTCAACATTCCCAGTCAGCACAAAGTATTTGTGGAAAAGACTGGGTATTTCTAGAAACGGACTTTGTTTCTAGAAAAACTAGTGGGAGTACGTTCGATCTTGAAGAAATTCAAGATATGGACCATAGCACTGAGGCCGAGATGGAGGTTGAATAGGAACCACAAAGTGTTGTGGATGATGAGATTGTTGCACAAAGAGTTGTGGAACAACAACCTGTTCAGGTAGACCTACCTCTTCGCAGGTATGATAGGGTACGTCGTCAGCCTGAGAGATACTCATTTCTCTTGTTTGACCATGATGACGTTATGCTCATTGAGAATGAGCCTATCTCCTATCAGGAAGCTGTGATGAGCCCAGATTCTAAGAAATGGCTAGAGGCCATGAGATCTGAGATGGAATCCATGTACACCAACCAAGTATGGACTTTAGTTGATCCACCTGAAGGCGTCAAACCCATTGGGTGTAAGTGGGTCTTTAAGAGAAAGATTGACATGGATGGACTTACGCATACCTATAAGAGTCGATTGGTAGCTAAAGGTTTCAAGCAAATTCATGGTATTGACTATTATGAAACCTTTTCTCCAGTTGCGATGTTTAAGTCCATTCGGATCATGCTTTCTATTGCAGCGTACCACGATTATGAGATCTGGCAGATGGATGCCAAAACTGCATTTCTGAATGGAAACTTGCTCGAGAATGTGTACATGACACAACCTGAGGGTTTTGTAGATCCACAGCATACTGGAAAAGTATGCAAGCTGCAAAGGTCCATTTATGGGCTAAAGCAAGCTTCTCGAAGATGGAATCTTCGATTCGATGATGCGATCAAACAATTTGGTTTCATCAAGAATGAAGATGAACCCTGTGTCTACAAGAGGGTTAATGGGAACACAATTATCTTCCATGTATTGTATGTGGATGACATACTACTCATTGGAAATGACATCCCTTCGCTATAGTCTATGAAGACTTGGCTAGGGAAGTGTTTCTCAATGAAGGACTTAGGTGAAGCAGCCTGCATTCTAGGCATCAAGATCTATAGAGATAGATCTAAGAGATTGTTTGGCCTAAGTCAGAGTACATATATTGACATGGTATTACTACGGTTTACCATACAGAATTCAAAGAAGGGATTTCTATCGATGTCACATGGTGTGAGTCTTTCAAAGACTCAAAGTCCCTCTTATAGAGAGGAGAGAGAGCACATGGATAAGATCCCTTATGCATCTGTCATAGGATTTATCACGTACGCCATGCTATGTACTCGTCCTGATGTCTCGTATGCTTTGAGCATGACGAACAAATACAAGTCAGATCCAGGTGAGCGTCACTGGATAGAAGTCAAGAATATTCTTAAGTACTTAAGAAGGACTAAAGAATATTTCTTGATATTTAGAGTCGATGGGGAACTAGCTGTAAAGGGTTACAATGATGCCAGCTTCCAAACTGACTAGGATGATTATAGATCGCAGTCAGGGTTTGTGTTTTGCTTGAATGGTGAAGCTGTGAGCTGGAAGAGTTCGAAGCAGGACACAGTTGCTGATTCTACAACAGAGGTCGAGTATATTACTGCATCAGAGGCAGCAAAGGAGGCAGTTTGGATCTGCAAGTTCATTATTGAGCTTGGGGTGGTTCCTAGCATAGCAAATCCTAGAGAGCTCTATTGTGACAAAAATTGAGCGATTGCGCAAGCTAAGGAACCTCGCTCACATCAGCGGACCAAACACACACTATGGCGCTTCCATCTCATTCGAGAGATTATCGATAGAGGAGATGTGAAGATTTGTAGAGTACCCACAGAGGCTAATGTCGCAGATCCCTTGACCAAGGCTTTGGCACAGAAAAAGCATGATGGTCACACTAGGTCATTGGGTATTAGATACTACAATGATTGGCACTAGTGCTAGTGGGAGATTATTAGTGAAAGCCTTAGAGTCGATCATGTGATGATTGTTGTATGGACTGGTTGTATCATATTCCTATATATATATTTATAAAGGCATTACTTTATGGTTATTATACTTACTTGTATTGGTGCAAAATAACTAAGTATAATAGTGTCCTTGAGTAGATGGTTCTTATCTATATCAATCGATTGGTTGAATCGATAATGAAATGATATAGAGAATACTACTCTTAATCATTCCTAGTCAAGTATTAATATTTAGGGATAATGTTAATGCGAAGAGACTAGCATGTAGGTCAACTCAATGACTTGATCTCACAAGTCATGGATATAAGATATCAAGTTGACACATGGGTATGCATTGGAGAATGTATACTGAATGACCCGCCATGAGAAAGTAGCATGGATCATTATATGAGTGTCATATACTTTCTCATGTGACTATTAGTATGACTATTAGTCCTTGGACCCGAAGTCACCATGGTTCCCTATATATGGAGTTGCATACTTTGGCTTCATCAAACTTCACCCATAAATGGGTGGACTATAAAGGTGATTCCTGGGTATGTAACAAATTATGCGGAGGGATGTGAGTGATGTAGATGGGATCTATCCCTCCTATATGACGGGAGTGATATCATGATTCTTGATAGAGTGAGACCACTAAGTGCATGGTCATGCTCAAATGAGTCAATATGAGATATTTAGCTCATTTGATTAGAGTGAGTCTACTTGGAGTTCAAGATATAGATTGTTCAGAGGATGACATAGTCTATGCCTTAATTGATCAATCTAGATGTCAAGGATAGAGGGACATTGTCACATATTGTGAGAGTCACAATTAATAGTCATAAAGGTGATGTTGGATCTCAACATTCTTGTAACTTGGGTAGCAATGATGTCTTGCTAGATACCGCTCATTGCTTATGTTTCTAAATCGGTTTAGGAGCATTGTCAACATTACAAGAACCTATAGGGTCACACACAAAGGGCAATTAGATGGATATTAGGTTCATATGATTGACCAAGAGGATTAGGTTCATGTGATAAACCAAATTGGATTAAGAGTAATCCAAATTAGACTAATTGAGTTGGACTCAATTTGATTCAAGTGTTGAATGAGTCTAATTTAGATTTGATTCATTGAGTAAATTTAAACTAATGAATAGAGATTCATTAAATTAAATTAACTTGAATCAAAGGTTGGATTTGATCAACCATGGGAGATAAGAAGTCAAGTTTGACTTGACTTGAGAGGGAAGATGAAGGGTCAAGTTTGACTTGACCAAATGCCACTTCATGGTGACTTGGCATAGGGGCCGGCCAATGATGATGTTCCACATCATCATGGACACATCATGGTGTGCCACCTCATGGGGAAGACCAAGAGTCGTGGCTCTTGGTATTACATGGATGTTTATATCCCCATTCTTAATGTGGTCGGCCATAGCATTAGTGGTGAATTGATTTCATCTTCTTCCCTCTCCCTTCTTGCTCTCTCCCTTTCCTCCAATGCCATGACCTCTAAGGGTGCTAGCACACTCTAAGTGGTCTTCTCCACCTTTTGTCCATGTGGATACGTGTAGAGGAGTGTTCACTTGACACTCTACGAGATCTGGCAACCGTTTGAACGAGCAGGATAAGCGAAGGACATCGCTACAAGGGTAACACTCTTCCATGTAGATCTAAAGTAGATCTAGTGTTTCTAATCATGTACAAGAATTAATTTTTATTTATCTTCGCACGCATCCGTGGCCAGCTTCCGAGGTTTCCGCAATGCAAAAAGCAGTTTTTGTGGCTCGGAGAGTCTAACAGTGGTATCAGAGCCACGTGCGAAACATGTAGATGTATGTTTTGTAATTTTTGTATTAGATACGAAAAATTACAGATCTGTAAGTTTCTGTAATTTTCCTAATTTTATAGATTTTTTTGAGTATTTTTCTCGTAGAGTCGAAGCAACAAGTGTTTGGACACTTATAGGCTTCAACCACCGAGAAAAACTCTCCGAAATGGAAAAGTCTTGCTTTAGTCTTTTAAGATAGCAACTTAAGGCTCTGTAAGATCAAGATGGGACACTCGCAAGATTCATTTTCTGAGAAGGGGCACTGCCCCTAACCCCACAAGGGGCATTGTCCCGCGATCACGCCCGAAAGTCGCTAAGCGGGACCGTTGCGGAGATGTGACTCATAAAATTGAAAGAAAAATAAGAAAATAATAGAAATTTATGGAAAATACATAATTTAGAATTATGTATGATATTTTGATGGTCATGGCCCAAAAACCCCAATGTGATTGGATAAAATTATGTTGTAATTCATAATAAGACTTGCGCGCCGTTTTTGTGTTATGCATGTTGTATATGATATGCGACCTGCGCGTCGTGCCTCTCTTATTATATTCCTATTATAAATAGATTTTAGACTCAAATGTAACTCGAGTTTCATGTTTGTAATGTACAAAATAAGGCGGTGGAAGGTCCACTTGTAGACGGAGTTACAAGGAGGGTGCCGACGACACATGGCAGTCAAAGGAGGAACTTGGAGAAGCCGCTAACCTTAGGTTGACCGTCTGATCTTCTCATTGGCTTGAGAAGATCGTAGTAGGGTCATGACCTCATCACAAATTAATTAATTAGTATATATATATATATGTTTTTGCTTGTATGTATGTGATGCATGCTAGTATAGGGTAATTAATGACTTATTTGTTTTTGCTTGTATGTATGTGATGCATGCTAGTATAGGGTAATTAATGCCTTAATGCGTATATGATACACATTCACGATTAGATTAGATCTTAATCAAGTCAACTCGAAATGCCTACCAAGTTTTGATACCCATCACTACCTCGATCATTTGTTGTTGTTGAATCTGCCAAAGCAGAGCAACGCATATTATCTTGGTAGGGTGCAGAGGGACAATCTTGGTCCCGCCTATCAAAGCTTGGGTGAGAATAAGCTCAATTAGATTGAGTGAAACTAGTTAACTCAATTGGATCGGGTAAAACTATAGGCATATTCCAACGGTTGGAAAGATTGGATAAGATCACATTTACACTAAATCTTGGGCGATTTAGCCAAAGCTAACTCATGATTTTTTTTTAAAATGTGGATCTTGATCTTATAGACAAGAGTTGCATAGAGATGTAATCGGTAATTTGTTACCTACCGATCATACAAAGTCTTGGGCGATTTAGCCAAAGCTAACTCAAGGCGTAGTTTGATGTGGATCTTGTCCCGCGAGAATTATAGCTAGTTTGTATGAATCTAGTAGTGTGGTTTGACCACATCCATGACTCGATTCTACAAAAGTCCTATAATTCAGTGGAAGCATCATTTAATTAAAGACCTAATTAAATGATAAATGGAATATGATATTTACTTTCTGCATTATTTATGTTGTAGATTGCCATGTTGTCAAACACGAACACTCTCTCCCTGCATTCTGTCCTTGAATAGGATAAGCTCAATGGAGCTAATTTCCTGGACTGGTACAGGAATCTGAGAATTGTTCTCAAACATGAAAGAAAACTGTACGTCCTGGAGTAGCCCATTCCAGAAGCACCTCCTGCCACTGCCACACGAGCTGACCGAGATGCTTACAAGAAGCATCAAGATCATGCATTAGATGTGTCATGCCTCATGCTCGCGACCATGAACTCTGAGCTTTAGAAGCAACACGATTTGATGAATGATTTTGATATGGTTGAACATCTTCGTCAACTATATCAAGGACAAGCAAGGCACGAGAGATTCGAGATCTCTAAGGCACTGTTTCAGTGTAAGATGCAAGATGGGACTCCCGTAGGTCCATATGTACTTAAGATGATTGAGTACATAAAAAACCTACAGAGGTTGGGATTCCCACTTGGCTAAGAATTGACCACTGACTTGATCTTGTAATCCATGCCAGAAAGTTACAATCAATTTGTCTTGAATTACAACATTAATGAAATTGATAAGTCACTGCTTGAGATGCTTAGCATGTTGAGAACTGCTGAACTCAACCTTAAGAAGGCAAAGCCCAACTCCATTTTGATGGTGCAAAAGAAGAAAGGCAAGGGCAAGCTTAAAGGTAAGGGAAAGTCCCAAGCCAAGGGCAAAGGCAAGGCACTGAAACCTAAAGGAGGGGTTTCCAAGGATGGTGAATGCTACCACTGCGGTCAGACCGATCTCTGGAAGAGGAACTGCAAAGGATACCTGGAAGATCTTAAGAAGAAGAGAAGTGAGACATCTACTTCAGGTATATATGTTATATAAGTTAATCTATCTATTTCTTCATCGTGGGTATTTGATACCGGATGTGCTTCTCACATTTGTACTGATATACAAGCATTGAGAAATAGCAGGGCATTGACGAAGGGCGAGGTAGACCTACGAGTAGGCAATGGAGCAAGGGTTGCTTCTGTTGCTATAGGAATTTATTTTATATCCCTGCCCTCTGGGCTTGTACTAGAATTAGATGAATGTTGTTATATGCCTGCTCTCACAAAGAACATCATTTCAGTTTCTTGTTTAGACAAGAAAGCCTTTTCATTTATAATAAAGAACAAATGTTGTTCCTTTTATTTAAATGATATTTTCTATTTTAGTGCACCTTTGATGAACGGACTCTACATTCTAGACTTAGAGAACCCCATCTATAATATAAGTACCAAAAGGTTCAAGTCAAATGAGTTGAACCAAACCTATCTCTGGCATTGTCGCTTAGGTCACATAAACGAGAGTCGCTTATCCCAGCTCCATAAGGATGGGTTGCTAGACTCATTTGATTTTGAATCATATGAGACATGTCAGTCTTGCCTTCTAGGAAAGATGACCAAGACTCCCTTTAGTGGACACAGCGAAAGAACAACAGACTTGTTAGGACTTATACATAGTGATGTATGTGGCCCTTTCAATGTTGCTGCTAGAGGTGATTATAGGTACTTCATTACATTTACTGATGACTTCAGTAGATATGGTTATGTGTATCTGATGACACATAAGTCAGTCCTTTGAAAAGTTAAAAGAATTCAAGAATGAAGTACAAAACGAGCTTGGCAAGAGTATTAAGATACTTCGATCAGATCGAGGTGGTGAATACCTTAGTCATGAGTTTCGTGACTATCTAGTGAGTGTGGAATTCTATCCCAACTCACTCCTCCTGGAACACCATAGTGGAATGGTGTATCCGAAAGGAGGAATCGTACCCTATTATACATGGTACGATCTATGATGAGTCACACAGATCTTCCTATATCCTTTTGGGGATATGCTCTAGACACAACAACCTTCACACTTAACCGTGTTCCATCCAAAGATGTGATAAAGACACCATATACGATATGGACAGAGAAAAATCCCAAGATATCATTCATGAGGATTTGGAGTTGTGAGGCTTACGTTCGACATCAAGTCTCAGACAAACTGGGACCCAAATCCGATAAGTGCTATTTTGTTGGATATTCCAAGGAAACAAAGGGATATTACTTCTACATTCCCAGTCAGTACAAAGTTTTTATGGCAAAGACTGGGTTATTTCTAGAAAGGGACTTTGTTTCTAGAGAAATTAGTGGGAGTACGTTCGATCTTGAAGAAATTAAAGATATGGACCATAGCATTGAGGTCGAGATGGAGGTTGAACAGGAACCACAAAGTGTTGTGGATGATGAGATTGTTGCACAAAGAGTTGTGAAACAACAACCTGTTCAGGTAGACCTACCTCTTCGCAGGTCTGATAGGGTACGTCATGTAGAGTAAATGTTGACCGCTAGAGGGGGGTGAATAGCTCGTTTTTGTTGCGTGCTTGTCTACAAATTATGTTAGCGCAGGGGAAATAGAAATAATAAAACAAATACAACACAAACACAAGCACTACATGATCATATAACGTGGTTCGGAATCGAACGGTTCCTACTCCACGGATCGAGCTCTAGCGATGCCATAAACACCACTAAGCAATAAACTCCTTCTCAACAACACGTCGGAGGTGAAGAAACCTCTTACAAGTGATTACAATAAGTAATGCAAAGTAAACAAACAAATACAAGTGAAAATGTAAAGAACACTTTACAAACTAGGGTTTTGAGCGCTTGCTCATCGGTTGCTTGGATGAGCTTGAAGGGCCCTGAAATGCACCTGCAATTCGCCTTCAAATCGCCTCACCAAAGCTCTCAAAGAATCAATATCAGAATCTCCATGAACAGCTCCCTTTTAACTTGCATCGGGCTAGATTTCTGTTGATCAGTAGACTGTCATAAGTCACCAATCGACTGATGCCGCTGTTGTCGTGAGACAACGGCTAAATCCATGCTAGAAAAGTTCCAACAGGACTCTCACCAATCGACTTCCAGCGCCCGTAGCCGACTTTCCAGTCGGCTACGAAGCATTTTGTTCTCGTAACTAAACTAGCAGTCGACTGCCATACATGGCCGTCGACTGCTCCAATGAGGAGTTGACTGCCAGAGCATTTTCAGCCCTTAATCGGTAATCGAGCTCTAGTCGACTCACGACAGTCGAACTGGCCATAATGTCAGTCGACTGCCAACCTCAACCATGAGGTTTTAAGCCAAGTATGGTGTCCCCATACTTCCTAGACCACCCTTAGTCTAGACCTAAGCCTTCTAGCCACCTCCGTCAGCTTCGTGCCTATCGGATCCCTCCAAGTCATCCATGACTTGTTCATCCATATGCTAGCCTTCAGGTGCTTCCATCGGCTATGTCATGCTAACAGTGCTACACCGCCAAGGCACATTGGACTTACGCTGCCAAGACTCCGCTTGGACTTTACGCCGCCAACCATTGGACTTATGCTGCCAAGACTCAAGCTTGGACTTTCCCTTGCCAACCCATGTTGGACTTTCCATGCCAAGACCACAAGACTTGGACTTTCCCAAATGCCAAGTGTCCCACTAGGACTTTCCATTGCCAAGTCCCATGCTTGGACTTCTCATGCCAAGTTCTTAAGTCTTGGACTTTCCCATGACAATCACATTGTCATATATTTTTGTCGAACATCAAAACATCGCTCGAGTCAAACTCGAGTCCGTTCAATCATGACCTGAGCCGATTGCACCAACAATCTCCCCCTTTTTGATGTTTGACAAAAACCAATCAAACCATTGAGTTAGACCATCTAACTCAAACTCTTTACCAATTCCCAAATTGGTAATTCTAACATTCTCCCCAAAACATTCTCCCACAAATATTCTCCCCCTTTTTGACTAACATCAAAAAGGTTCTCTCCAAGGAGGTCAATGTCTTATGTCCCAATGAGATCTTACAATCCCCCCCCCCCTTGTTCCAAAAATACCTAGGATGCCTACCATCTTCCTAGTGATAAGTCTCATATCACTCAAGAGAGAAAATCCTATACACTCTCCCAATTTTCAAATTGGGTATCTCAAAATCCCATTTTTTTCCCCCCTCATGAGGAAAAAACAACATCCATCATCCCATGATGGATAACTCCCTTTAAAGGCTTGCTCTCCCTTGACCATTGCACCAACAATGTCCTTGGGAAGTCCCTAAGCCAATAGGAACTCTAAAACATCAAAATTAAGGTTCAAAGTTCAACATAGAACTTTCCCACACCTTAAATTTGATACATCACCCTAACACATTTCCTAATCCATATCCAATGGATTTTCACCCTTTCTAATGCTTCCCAAAGCATATTCTAGGGTTAGGAATGGTTAGAGAACTTTACCATTGCTGAACACGGGCTAAACAACCCTTGTTAACTTGAAATCAGACCTGGCAGTCGACTCCTGACAAAAGCAGTCCAACTGCCCTTGCATCAGTCGACTGCCAACAAGCGGCAATCGACTGATAACTGAAAATTCTGATTTTCAGTTTTAGAAATCAAACTTTGGAAATTTATAAATAATTATATGTAATCTTAAAAATCATGAAATTTCATACGTATAATACATATTACAAACACTATGGGTGAAAAATATTTGAAATTTATTTTACTCATAAAATAGTGAAATTGATACAAAGTTCAAGACCATTGAAATTTTCAATGTTTTGGCCTTACTTTGTATCAACTTCATCAATGGTGATTGCTATCAAAAGATAGACTTCACCAAGGTTTTCTAAATAGATTTTAAAATGATTTTGAAAACCTATATTGGATTCGCTCAATGTACATGACTTGTACAAAAGTTTTCCCAATGATCCATAATTAAGTTAAAGATTAGTTTTAGTTCATCTAGATGCAAAAACTATGCACCTTGAACTTAACTCATATTCTAGCATCTCACATGTATCTAGGGTATATAAATATACATACATGTCAATGTAATGTGAAATGTGGGTTTTGTTATCCTAATTTAGGATTTCATGTATTTTTCTAAGGCAACCCTACTTGATTCCCTTATGAATGGGACTCCAAGTCATGTCATAGTCCTTAAATCAATTTTTATTAATGCATGAATGATTATGGCATTAATGATG
This sequence comes from Wurfbainia villosa, assembly GCA_025175895.1. Lineage (NCBI taxonomy): Eukaryota > Viridiplantae > Streptophyta > Magnoliopsida > Zingiberales > Zingiberaceae > Wurfbainia > Wurfbainia villosa. Next base: position 9,719,145 of record CM046005.1, read on the forward strand.
GTATAAATAAACACATGCTCATAATCATTATGCCATGGCATAAGATAGAATCTAAAATCACATGACATTTAACCTAACCCTAAGCATGATCATGACATTTTAAATGATTAAAAGTAAACATGATGTCATGACATGATATATGGCAAACAAGGCATGGCAAATAAAATGTATAGGTATAATAATACCCAAATTTTAATATTAATTACCATTTGATATAATTAAGTATATTTTGTCATATTGCCACTAATCTCCCAAGTGTGCCAAAAATCCAAAATGACACACTATGACCTCTAATCCTAAATTGTGCCAATTTAATTGATTTTTCATAATCTCAAAAATATATCGGCACATCCTAAAATCTTTTAGGATCATAAGATCAAAACTATTTCTAAGGTATCCATAACCTTGAAAATTACATAAAGTGTCACCTTTACCATGGTTAGGTTAACTACCCTTCCATTTAAGATTGACACACCCAAACTCATCTAGCGTGAATCAATCACGCTCTTAGGAACCAAAAACCTATTTGAGATCCTAGGGTTAATTAGGTATTCCTTAGGGATAACCTCCCTAAATACCTTCCTAATGACCCTTCTAGGCTTGTTAGTCTTGGTCATTTGGGTCTTGCCATGGTTAACTCTAGGGGTGACTCCCCTTGTAACCTTCTTAGTGGCTTCCCTAGGTTTCCTTGAAACCCTAGCCACTAGGCACATTCCATGGTTACCCTTAGGGATGACTTCCCTAGTAACCTTGGTGTTTCTAGACCTAGGTTTAGTTCCATAATCAAATGGAACACTATGATAAGTCCCCTTAGGCTTAGGTTTGTGACCCAAACCTTGCCTCCTAGATGACTCTTGCCTCTTACACCCTAGGTTTTGACCATTTGACCCCTTAAATGAATTCGTCATTTTTGCAAGGGTCTTTTCCAACTTCTCAAGCCTTGACCTCAAGGCTTGGTTTTCCAACTCTAATTTTTCGATTTTGGTGGGCTCATTATTTCTTTGACTTGATTTGTTCATTCTAGGCATATGTCTAGATTTCTTTGAAGTAAAGCCTAGATGATCTTTAATTTTTCTAATACTTGCCTTTGGTAGAATATTTTTAGGGACATTAGTCCCAAATTTCTCCTTATTCCTAAGGTTGACGCTCTTAGCACCTAAGCAAAAGTATTTATTTCTAATAGCATACTCCTTATGAACAATAAAAAGATTGTTAATATTATTCCTAGCATGCTTTTTAACATAAATTGAAGGTGCATTATTAAAATATACCTAGGGTTAGCCTTAGCTCCCCCTACATGTGATGCTCCTTCCTTATCCTTGATTTCCTTCTTCCTAGGGCATTGACATCTATAGTGCCCCTTTTGATGGCACTTGAAACATACTACAAGCTCCTTGCCCTTCCTAATTGAGGCACCGGCATCCTTTGAATTTGTGTTGACTTTTGGTGCCGGAGGACTCTTCTTAACTCTTTTCGGGCACTTACTCTTGTAATGCCCACTTTCCCTACACTAAAAGCAAATTATATATTTTTTTTTATCTAAAACCAAATTGCTTGAGTTACCTAGGTCGATGGTGGCCGGATTTTGAGCTTCTTCATCTTGACCGGGTGTTGAAGGCTCTTCTTGGTTGCGCTCCGGCATTGAGGATGAACTCTCCTCCCCCTCAATCCTAGAGGTGGAGGCTTCCTCTACCTCTTCCTCTTCCACTGATCCGGATGTCGATTCCTCCTCAACTTCCGAATCCTCACTAGCTTGTGAGGATGATGATGATTCTTCCTCGGCTTCTTCCTCTTCTTAAGTCGATGAAGATTCTTCTTCTTCTACTTGTCCCAAGTGAGGCTTCTCATGGAACTTGGCCAATTTATCCCATAGCTCCTTGGCATCTTGAAATTCACCTAACTTGCACAAGACATCATTAGGTATCAAATCTTCTAAAAGTTTTGTTACCTTGACTTCGATCTTGAACTTTTGGCGTTGCTCTTGGGTCCACCTTTTTAACTTGAGGACATCTCCCTTCTTGTCCCTAGGAGGTTCAAAGCCTTCCATGATGATGAACCAATTCTTTATGTCCATCATCAAGAAATTCTCCATTCTAGCCCTCCACGCCGGAAAATCCTCTTGATCGTAAGGTGGCGATGTGTGGATGTCCCATCCTAGCTTGTCCTTGAATTCCATCTTTCCCTCTAGCGTCTTGACTCCGAGTTGTTAATCCGTAGAAGAGCCCCAGGCTCTGATACCAATTGTAGAGGAAATGTTGACCGCTAGAGGAGGGGTTAATAGCTCATTTTCGTTGCGTGCTTGTCTACAAATTGTGTTAGCGAAGCGGAAATAGAAATAATAAAACAAATAAAACACAAACACAAGCACTACACAATCATATAACGTGGTTCAGAACCGAATGATTCCTACTCCACGGATCGAGCTCTAAAGAGCTCTAGCGATGCCACAAACACCACTAAACAATAAACTCCTTCTCGACAACACGTCAGAGGTGGAGAAACCTCTTACAAGTGATTACAATAAGTAATGCAAAGTAAACAAGCAAATACAAGTGAAAATATAAAGAAAACTTTACAAACTAGGGTTTTGAGCACTTGCTCGTCTATTGCTTGGATGAACTTGAAGGGCCCTGAAATGCACCTGCAATTCACCTTCAAATCGTCTCACCAAAGCCCCCAAAGAATCAATACCGGAATCTCCATGAATAGCTCCCTTTTAACCTGTATCGAGCTGAATTTCCACCGATCAGTCGACTGCCATAAGTCACCAGTCGACTGATGCCACTGTTGTCATGAGACAACGACTAGATCCACGCTGGAAAAGTTCCAACGGTACTCTCACCAGTCGACTGCCAACATTGACAGTCAACTACCAGCACATGTAGCCAACTGCCCAGTCGACTACGGAGCATTCTGTGCTCGCGACTAAACCATTAGTCGATTGCCATCAGTCGACTGCTCCAATGAGCAGTCGACTGCCAGAGCATTTTCAGCCCTTAATCGATAGTCGAGCTCTAATCGACTCACGACAGTCGAACCGGCCATAATGTCAGTCGACTACCAACCTCAACCATGAGGTTTTAACCCAAGTATGGTGTCCCCATACTTGCTAGACCATCCTTAGCCTAAACCTAAGCCTTCTAGTGACCTCTGTCAGCCTCGCGCCTATCGGATCCCTCCAAGTCATCCATGACTTGTTCATCCATGTGTTAGCCTTCAGGTGCTTCCATCAGCTATGTCATACTAACAGTGTCTACACCGCTAAGGCACATTGGACTTACGCTGCCAAGACTCCGTTTGGACTTTACGCCGCCAACCATTGGACTTATGCTGCCAAGACTCAAGCTTGGACTTTCCCTTGCCAACCCATGTTGGACTTTCCATGCCAAGACCACAAGACTTGGACTTTCCCAAATGCCAAGTGTTCCACTTGGACTTTCCATTGCCAAGACTCATGCTTTGACTTCTCATGCCAAGTTCTCAAGACTTGGACTTTCCCATGACAATCACATTGTCATATGTTTTTGTCGAACATCAAAACATTGCTCGAGTCAAACTCGAGTCCAGTCAATTGTGACCTGGGTCGATTGCACCAACACATCGTCAGCCTGAGAGATACTCATTTCTCTTGTCTGACCATGATGACGTTATGCTCATTGAGAATGAGCCTACCTCTTATCAGGAAGCTGTGATGAGCCCAGATTCTGAGAAATGGCTAGAGGCCATGAAATCCGAGATGGAATCCATGTACATCAACCAAGTATGGACTTTGGTTGATCCACCTGAAGGCGTCAAACCTATTGGGTGTAAGTGGGTCTTTAAGAGAAAGACTGACATGGATGGACTTACGCATACCTATAAGGGTTGATTGGTAGCTAAAGGTTTCAAGAAAATTCATGGTATTGACTATGATGAAACCTTTTCTCCAATTGCGATGTTTAAGTCCATTCGGATCATGCTTGCTATTGCAGCGTACCACGATTATGAGATCTGACAGATGGATGTCAAAACTGTATTTCTGAATGGAAACTTGCTTAAGGATGTGTACATGACACAACCTGAGGGTTTTGTAGATCCACAGTATACTGGTAAAGTATGCAAGCTGCAAAGGTCCATTTATGGGCTAAAGCAAGCTTCTCGGAGATGGAATCTTCGATTCGATGATGCGATCAAACAGTTTAGTTTCATCAAGAATGAAGATGAACCCTGTGTCTACAAGAGGGTTAATGGGAACACCGTTGTCTTCCTTGTATTGTATCTGAATGACATACTACTCATTGGGAATGACATCCCTTCACTATAGTCTGTGAAGACTTGGCTGGGGAAGTGTTTCTCAATGAAGGACTTAGATGAGCAGCCTGCATTCTAGGCATCAAGATTTATAGAGATAGATCTAAGAGATTGTTTGTCCTAAGTTAGAGTACATATATTGATACAGTATTACTATGATTTACCATGCAGAATTCCAAGAAAGGATTTCTGTCAATGTCACATGGTGTGAGTCTTTCAAATACTCAAAGTCCCTCTTCTAAATAGGTGAGAGGCCACATGGATAAGATCGCTTATGCATCTGCCATAGAATCTATCATGTACGCCATGCTATGTACTCATTTTGATGTCTCGTATTCTTTGATCATGACGAGCTGATATCAGTCAGATCCAGGTGAGCGTCACTAGATAGCGGTCAAGAATATTCTTAAGTACTTAAGAAGGACTAAAGAATATTTCTTGATATTTGGAGGCGATGGGAACTAGCTGTAATGGGTTACAGTGATACCAGCTTCTAAATTGACCAGGATGATTATAGACATAGTCAGGGTTTGTGTTTTGCTTGAATGGTGGCGCTATGAGCTGGAAGAGTTCGAAGCAGGACACAGTTGCTGATTCTACAATAGAGGCCGAGTATATTACTGCATCAGAGGCAGCAAAGGAGGCAGTTTGGATTTGCAAGTTCATTATTGAGCTTGGGGTGTTTCCTAGCATAGCAGATCCTATAGAGCTCTATTGTGACAACAATGGAGCAATTGTGCAGGCTAAAAAACCTCGCTCACACCAGCAGACAAAACACATACTACGGCGCTTCCATCTCATTCGAGAGATTATCAATAGAGGAGATGTGAAGATTTGTAGAGTACCCACAGAGGCTAACATCGCAGATCCCTTGACCAAGGCTTTGACACAGAAAAAGCATGTTGGTCACACTAGGTCATTAGTGTAGGGGATCGGTACGGCCGGCTAGAGGGGGGTGAATAGCCCTCTTCCAATGAATGTTGGAATTCTCGCATTCGTTTGCTCGTCTACACAATCATTAGCACAAGTGGAAGCATAAACAATAAAGACAAAGCAATAAATGAAAATACAAACGCTAACAATAAGATGTAACGTGGTTCACGGCTACGCCGCTAATCCACGATCCCGATTCGTCCGAGGTGAATCACTCCTCCAAAGCCAATCACTATTGGTCTCTCCTTTGCACCAAGCTAGGTGGAGGTAACCTTTACAATCAAGATCACTCTTCTTACAATAAGAATGGAGTAAAACAAGTAAGAAGAGTTTAGAGCTTGTGGGGCACTAGCAAGATCACTTGGAGCATAAGCATTAGCCTCTCAAAGGCTTACACCCTCTCTTTTTATAGAGAGGGCTGATTTCTTCCTGTTGGCCGCCACCAGTCGACTGCCGTCACTACAACGGCCTCCGAACACGTCGGATCCCGACCGTTGTAGTCCAACGGAACTCTTGGCAGTCGACTGATGGACCTCACCAGTTGACTGCTGCCTCCATAGTCGATCGCCTGGGCTACGAAGCGGTTCTCGGTTCGCGATATCCTCCGCAATGATCATTATTCCATGGCGATCAGGGCATAAACCCATCAGTCGGATACCAGTCGAACTCACTCGACTCAGAGTAGTCGATTGCCATTACATGGCAGTCGACTGGTGTCGTGTGAAACTCAAACTTAACATAAGTTTGAGCTTCCGGCGGTCGGGTAAACCTTAACCCTTGCGGTCAAGTCTCCGACACTCAGCCATTCGGCCAAGTTCACCTAATGAGCTACTTACATTTCACTCATTCTCTCATCTCACTTGAAGTCCCTCGCCGAAGCTCTCTTCGTTCGCGGCCACGTCCCTCGGCAGCATCAGGCGCACGGCTCTGCAATGCTCCTTCGCGTCTCTTGCCTCCGAAGTCTGCTTCCTTGGCTTTACTTCAGGTCATCTCGTCCGGCGGTCCCTCGGATGCTCCAAGCGCACGACTTCCACAAAGTCATCCTTCACCGACTCAAGGACCGAGGTTGTGAGGGTGAACCCGCCAAGGCTCCATGTGCGAATTACTAAGTCCTGCACGACTTCAACGCACATATCAAATCAACATAATATACTAACTTAAACCCTTTGCCACACCATCAAAACCATATTACGGCAAGAGATTGCCCTAACAATCTCCCCCTTTTTGATGTGTGGCAATCCGTTTAAGTTAGGTAAAAACATTTGATATAAATTCTAAGGTAAGAAAGCATGTAAAGATAAACATGATATAGCAACATGCAACTCCCCCTTAATCCATGAAACTCTCTATGCAAATTTTCTCCCCCTATCATATATTTCTCCCCCTAAAATAATTAACTTAAACATAATTATTTCTCCCTCTTTGACACCATCAAAAAGATTAACACTAAGTTAAAAGCACATGGCATCAAGTCTAATAGAAGGAGAAACCCAAAAACTTGATTAAAATCTGAAATCAAAAAAAAATATTTGGGCAAGTTAGTTAGCAATGATCTATCAGATGGCTGATCGACACAATGGATTCCAAAATTCTGATTTTCTGGGCGAATTTTAGAAATGCATTAAAAATTCTAGAAAATTCAAAAAATCATGAAATTTTGGGAACACATTTATTTTAAGGATATCTATCAGTGAAAATAGGTTTTCATGAAAAATCATTATATTTCCACGTATTTGCCAAAAATCCAAAACCTTTAAAAACTACTAGGTTTTTGATCATAAGAGTATCCATTTTAACACCTAGTCTTGCTTTGAATTGTTTCAAAACATGAATACATAGATTTTAGATTAAGAAATTGTTTTGAAAACATATGAAATATCCAACCATGATCTTTGGGCAATATGTCTATGAATTAAACATAAGTCTTCCCCATGATTGATCTATTATTGCTATTTTGATACCTTAAATGACCATCTAAATGCCATAGGAATTAGTGGACATTTGTATCATCCTAACATCTCACCCAGCTAAGGTTGCAATCAAGTTAGCCTAAAGTGAGTGTGAGATGCATCCTAGGGGGTATTTGTGTATACTTAACCAATATATTCATGCAATTCTATCAAGGTTAAGTAACAACCTAATAATCCTGATGATCATAAAGACATATATGGATGAATTCTACATTATGATCATGAAACTCATGTATTCATCACTCAATAATCATGCATTAGGTATTATATGATGATAATAAACAAAGTATCACCTAAAGCATGATTTAAACTATTTCTCATGATAACGTGCCAAATTCCAAAAACATAAATCATGATTGCAAACATACATAGGAATTACATTAATCATCATGATTTAAGCATTATTATCTATTTATGGGCACGTTATCATCACCCAACACTATTCTAAAAATGTTGTCCCGCCATCCTAAGTCAACCAAAATATGATATAGATTAGGTCCATATGGTTGACTACCCTAGGGGTTATCCTAACCCTTAAGGATGGATTTTGGAACCCAAAATAAGTTCTTTCCTATTGGGTTCACTAAGTATTCCTTGGGGATCCATTTTCTAGCTATTATCTTCTTCTTATCTTGTCCCCTAGCAATTAGGCATTTGTAGGCCTTTTCATTTTTCTTTTCCTTGTAGCCTAGGCCCTTTTTGTTGAAACTTGCCCTTTGGCTCCCTAAGATCATGTTCAAGGTGTTGGAGCCTATTGTGAATTTTTCTAGGGCTTTTGTTAAATAATCTACCTTTTCCCTTAAGGCCCTATTTTCATTTATACATGCATCACTAACATCTAATGGCACATAAAGGTCATGTGAGCATGTATCATTTAAGCTAGAAGAACTATTGTCATTTAAGCATGCATTTTCTAGCTTATTTTCCAAAGCCTTAATTTGATCTAGCATGCTTTTGTTCTTCTTCTTAGCTCTAAATAAATCCCTAGTTAAGCTAGAAACTATGGAAACTATTTTCTTAGGAGAAGCTTTCGTTACCATAGTTTCCATGTCCTCTTCTTCTTCGGATGATGAGGATGAGGAGGCTCCCCCTTTATTTGAGCTCTCCCCACTTGAGCTTGATTCTTCATTTTCGGTGGAGGAGCAATCCAAGTCGTCAAATGCCATCAATGCTAGGTTGGTGACAAATGCATTTTCTTCCTCGGATGAGGAAGAGGAAGAGGAGTCATCCCATGTCTTGGCCTTGAATGCTTTGGCCTTCCCCTTTTCCTTTGCCTTCTTTTCTTCTTCCTTTTTCTTGTTCCCCTTCTTCTTCCTTTTTTCTTCTTTCTTTTTCTTCTCTTCCTTGCTCTTGTTTAGGAGAGGACAATTGTCCCTTATGTGCCCCTCTCCTTGGCAATTGTAGCATATAACCTTCCCCCTTGGTCTTCTATTCCTATCATGAGATTTATCAAATCTAAAATTCTTAAATGCACGCCTTACCTTCCTTACCATGTAGGCTTCTTCCGTGCTATCCATGGAGGAGGTAGAGGCTTCATCGGATGAGGAGGAGGGGACTTCCATCTTCTTTTCCCCTTTGTTTGCTATCAAGGCTACTCCTCTTGAGGGTTGAATTCTAGGCTCTTCTTGTATTCCTTCAAGCCTCATTTCGTGGAGTTCCATTGTTGAGAAGAACTCCTCCAAGGTGCTCACTTCTAAATTCTTTGAGATATAGAATGAGTCCACCATGGAGCTCCACTTTGAGGACCGGGGAAAAGCATCTATGGCCTTCGTTACCATATCCCGGTTGGAGAGCTTTTCACCTACACTTGATAACCCGGTTAGTATTTCCTTAAATCTAGAGTGTAGGGATTTTACCTTCTCTCCCTTTTCAAGTTTGATGTTGGATAATTGGGAGCGGAGGAGATCTCTCCTTGCTAGCTTCGCATCGGATGTGCCTTCATGAAGCTCAATCAGCTTCTCCTACATCTCCTTGGCGCTTAGGCATTCTCCTATTCGGTTGATTTCTTGTTGGGGGAGCACATTGAAGAGATGATGCTTGGCTTTTGAATTTGCAAGGTGCTCTTCCCTTTGCCTTTTGGTCCACCTAGATTTCTCTATTGGCTTCCCTTCTTCATCCCTAGGCAAAACGAAACCGGATTCCATTGTAATCATTATATCAAAATCCGTTTCGAAAAATACCTCCATTCGCTTCTTCCACCAAGCGAATTCTCCTTCAAACTTCGGAGGATGGATGTTGGAGCCGGCCATTTTCAAAGTTGCTTGTTGTGGCGGTTAGTCCTCGACAAGCTTTCCTCGGCTCTGATACCACTTGTAGGGGATCGGTACGGCCGGCTAGAGGGGGGTGAATAGCCCTCTTCCAATGGATGTTGGAATTCTCGCGTTCGTTTGCTCGTCTACACAATCATTAGCGCAAGCGGAAGCATAAACAATAAAGACAAAGCAATAAATGAAAATACAAACGCTAACAATAAGATGTAACGTGGTTCACGGCTACGCCGCTAATCCACGATCCCGATTCGTCCGAGGTGAATCACTCCTCCAAAGCCAATCACTATTGGTCTCTCCTTTGCACCAAGCTAGGTGGAGGTAACCTTTACAATCAAGATCACTCTTCTTACAATAAGAATAAAGTAAGAACAAGTAAGAAGAGTTTAGAGCTTGTGGGGCACTAGGAAGATCACTTGGAGCATAAGCATTAGCCTCTCAAAGGCTTACACCCTCTCTTTTTATAGAGAGGGCTGATTTCTTCCCGTTGGCCGCCACCAGTCGACTGCCGCCCTTGGCAGTCGACTGCCGTCACTACAACGGCCTCCGAACACGTCGGATCCCGACCGTTGTAGTCCAACGGAACTCTTGGCAGTCGACTGATGGACCTCACGATCATTCGCGCCTCGTAGTTATTTGCCTAGTCGGCTACGGCGTTCTGCGCGATATCCTCTGGATCGGCCGGGCATAAACCCATCAGTCGGATACCAATCGAACTCACTCGACTTCGGAAGCGATCGCCATTACATGGTCTAATGCGTGTGAAACTCAAACTTAACATAAGTTTGAGCTTCCGGCGGTCGGGTAAACCTTAACCCTTGTGGTCAAGTCTCCGACACTCAGCCATTCGGCCAAGTTCACCTAATGAGCTACTTACATTTCACTCATTCTCTCATCTCACTCGAAGTCCCTCGCCGAAGCTCTCTTCGTTCGCGGCCACGTCCCTCGGCAGCATCAGGCGCACGGCTCTGCAATGCTCCTTCGCGTCTCTTGCCTCCGAAGTCTGCTTCCTTGGCTTTACTTCAGGTCATCTCGTCCGGCGGTCCCTCGGATGCTCCAAGCGCACGGCTTCCGCAAAGTCATCCTTCACCGACTCAAGGACCGAGGTTGTGAGGGTGAACCCGCCAAGGCTCCATGTGCGAATTACTAAGCCCTGCACGACTTCAACGCACATATCAAATCAACATAATATACTAACTTAAACCCTTTGCCACACCATCAAAACCATATTACGGCAAGAGATTGCCCTAACAATTAGCTATTAGATACTACAGTGATTGGCACTAGTGCTAGTGGGAGATTGTTAGTGAAAGCCCTAGAGTCGATCATGTGATTGTTGTATGGACTTGTTGCATCATATTCCTATATATATATTTATAAATACAATGCTTTAAAGTTATTATACTTACTTGTATTGGTGCCAAATAACTAGTATAATAGTGTCCTTGAGTAGAATGTTCTTATCTATATCAATCGATTGGTTGAATCGATAATTAGATGATATAGAGAATACTACTCTTAATCATTCCTAGTCAAGTATTAATATTCAGGGACAATGTTAATGCAAAGAGACTAGCATGTAGGTCAACTCGATGACTTGATCTCACAAGTCATGGATATGAGATATCAAGTTGACATATGGGTATGCATTGGAGAATGTATATTGAATGACCCGCCATGAGAAAGTATCATGGATCATTATATGAGTGTCATATACTTTCTCACGTGACTATTAGTACTTGGACCCAAAGTCACCATGGTTCCCTACATAAGGAGTTGCATACTTTGGCTTCGTCAAACGTCACCCATAAATGGGTGGACTATAAAGGCGATTACTGGGTATGTAACAAATTATGCAAAGAGATATGAGTGATGTAGATGGGATCTATCCCTCCTATATGACGGGAGTGATATCATGATTCTTGCTAGAGTGAGACCACTAAGTGCATGGTCGTGCCCAAATGAGTCAATATGAGATATTGAGCTCATTTGATTAGAGTGAGTCTACTTAGAGTTCAAGATATAGATTGTTCAGAGGATGACATGGTTTATGCCTCAATTGATCAATCTAGATGTCAAGGATAGAGAGACATTGTGACATATTGTGAGAGTCACAATTAGTAGTCACAAAGGTGATGTTGGATCTCAATATTCTTGTAATTTGGGTAGCAATGATGTGTTGCTAGATACCGCTCATTGCTTATATTTCTAAATCAGTTTAGGAGCATTGCCAATATTACAAGAACCTATAGGGTCACACACAAAGAGCAATTAGATGGAGATTAGGTTCATATGATAGACCAAGAGGATTAGGTTCATGTGATGAACCAAATTGGATTAAGAGTAATCCAAATTAGACTAATTGAGTTGGACTCAATTTGATTCAAGTGTTGAATGAGTCTAATTTAGATTTGATTCATTGAGTCAATTTAAACTTATGAATAGAGATTCATTAAATTAAATTGACTTGAATCAAAGGTTGGATTTGATCAACCATCGGAGATAAGAGGTCAAGTTTGACTTGACTTGAGAGGGAAGATGAAGGGTCAAGTTTGACTTGACCAAATGTCACTTCATGGTGACTTGGCATAGGGGCCAGCCAATGATGATGTTCCACATCATCGTGGACACATCATGGTGTGCCGCCTCATGATGAAGACCAAGAGCCATGGCTCTCGGTATTACATGGATGTTTATAACCCCATCCTTAATGTGGCCAGCCATAGCATTAGTGGTGAATTGATTTCATCATCTTCCCTCTCCCTTCTTGCTCTCTCCCTTTCCTCCATTGTCGTGACCTCCAAGGGTGCTAGCACAATCTAAGTTGTCTTCTCCACCTTTTGTCTGTGTGGATACATGTAGAGGAGTGTTCACTTGACACTCTACGAGATCCGACAACCCTTTGAACGAGCGGGATAAGCGAAGGGCATCGCTACAAGGGTAACACTCTTCCATGTAGATCTAAAGTAGATCTAGTGTTTCTAAACATGTACATGAATTAATTTTTATTTATCTTCGCATGGATCTGTGGTCGTCTTCCGAGGTTTTCATAACGCAAAAAGCGATTTTTACGTCTCAGAGAATCTAACAGTGGTATCAGAGCCACGTGCGAAGCATATACATGTTATTTTGTAATTTTTGTATTAGATACGAAAAATTACAGATCTGTAAGTTTCTATAATTTTCCTAATTTTATAGATTTTTGTGAGTATTTTTCTCATAGAATCGAAGCAACAAGTGTTTTGACACTTGTAGGCTTCAACCACCGAGAAAAACTCTCCGAAACGGCAAAGTCTCGCTTTGGTCTTTTGGGATAGTGACTTAAGGCGCTGTAAGTTCAAGATGGGACACTCGTGAGATTCATTTGGCGAGAAGGGGTACTGTCCCTAACCCCGCAAGGGGCATTGTCCCGTGATCACGCCCGAAAATCGCTTAGTGGGACCGTTGTGGAGATGTGACTCATAAAATTGAAAAAAATAGGAAAATTATAGAAATTTATGTAAAATACATAATTTATAATTGTGTATGATATTGTGATGGTCATGGCCCAAAAACCCCAATGTGATTGGATAAAATTATGTTGTAATTCATAATACGACTTGCGCGCCGTTTTTGTATTGTGCATGTTGTATATGATATGCGACCTGTTCATCGTGCCTCTCTTATTATATTCCTATTGTAAATAGATTTTAGACTCAAATGTAACTCGAGTTTCATATTTGTAATATACAAAACAAGGCGGTGGAAGGTCCACTTGTAGACGGAGTTACGAGGAGGGTGCCGACGACACATGGCGGTCAAAGGAGGCGCTTGGAGAAGTCATTAACCCTAGGTTGACCGTCCGATCTTCTCATTGGCTTGAGAAGATCGTAGTAGGGCCATGACCTCATCACAAATTAATTAATGAGTATATAAGTATATATATATATATATATTGTTTTTGCTTGTATGTATGTGATGCTTGCTAGTATAGGGTAATTAATCCCTTATTTGTTTTTGCTTGTATGTATGTGATGCATGCTAGTATAGGGTAATTAATGCCTTAATGTGTATATGATACACATTCACGATTAGATTAGATATTAATCAGGTCAACTCAAAATGTCTACCAAGTTTTGATACCCATCACTACCTCGATCATTTGTTGTTGTTGAATCTACCAATGCAGAGCAACGCATATTATCTTGGTAGGGTGCGGAGGGACAATCTTGGTCCCGCCTATCAAAGTTAGGGATAATTTTCCTAACTTTTTAAATTCTTTTGAATGATAGATTGCAATAAGGTAGACAAAGTTCGATTTACACCTCTTTTTCTTTTTGAGTCACAACTTCTTTAACTCCATCAGACAAGTTCCCAATGCAACCAAGGTTATCTATGAACAAACACCATGAAAGTAGGAATCGTAATTGAGTAGATACATCGCCTTGACTTCGAAGGAAGTTGCCGATTATCTTTGGATAAGCCTTTAGGAATACATATCGATACAAGAAAGAACTACCATAATAATTGATGGAGTCAAAGATGGACAATAAGTTTCGGCCCTATAAGAAATGCCATGGATCAAGCTAAGGCCATGGAAGAAAGGAAGCATATCACTCTTGATATTCTTAATGATCCATTACACAACATTGGAGACCTAGATTACAAGGCTAATGTTAAAAGAATGATGGAAATACTAAATGTGTTAATTGAAGATTTTAAGGCCAAAGCTACAATTGAAGCAGGTTTGACAAAGAGCGAATCATGTGGCTTAGTCAACATAATTCAAGTCATAAATTAGCTTAATTAGCCTTCAAGTCATATTTTGATATAATTCTCATTTTAGGCTTAATTGATATCCTTATTTGCGTTGTAATAATGACTTAAGGCCAATTTAACTATGTAGTTTACTTAGGCCTTCTTTAAATGGGCTTCTTTTTGGCCTTTTAGGGTTTTTAGTTCACCCTATAGCTATAAATAAAGGGGGGGGGGGTCACATATGTAATTTTTAGTCTTGTTTCAATCTATAGCATGGTCAACCTCTCACTTGTTAGTTCTTCATTGAACTATAACTTATCAAGGCAATCTCTTGTGGTGTTCAAAGACTTATCAACCTCAATCCTAAGGTTCTGGCATCTTCCATCTCTATACCAAGGTTCATGCTTTCCTAAGTATTCACCTTGGGCTCCAACTCACCTACCACTCGAGTAACTTTCTCTTCAGATATCTACACGAGTTCTCCCTCTTCTAGTCTACTTCTAGTCGAAGCTTCTTCCTCTAGGGTGTTCACCTCAAAAATAGTTGGGGCCTCAGATTTCTTGACTTGGAGATGCACTTTTGGTCTTCCTTAACCATCTCCACATAGCACCCCCTAGTGGCCCTCTAATCACCTTGAACTTCTCCTACTAAGTGTCCCATTGGAAACTTCAGCTTCAGATGGAGACGGGAAGCTACTACCATGAAGGTTGATAGATAGGGTCACCCCAAGATGACGTCGTAGGCCGAGGGCACTTTCACCACCAAGAACAGAGCCATAATATTTTTTTCTGATCGACCCTTCTCCCAGCATTAAGGGTAATGTGATATGCCCAACCGATTGCACGACATGCCCAATGCAGTCGAACAGTGATGTTGCCATTTCCTCCACCTTGGCTTCCTCCAACTACATCAAGGCAAAGGTCTCCTAAAAGAGTATGTTGACAGAGCTCTCCGAGTTCACCAACACCCCAGCCAACTCATAATTCACGATGGTGGCTTGGATCACCAAAGCATCACTGTGTGGGAACGGCACTCTCGCTATGTCCTCCAGCCCAAAGTTGATAGGAGGATGCTCTCGGGCCACTCAATCTTCTTGAATGGAGAGGGACTCTAGTAACTGAATGTGGGATTTATGGGCCTAGTTAGAATAACCACCAGTCAATCCCCTCACAATGACATTGATGAATCCTAGAGTAGGGACATTTTCAGGAGCTAGCGATGCCCCTCTACTCTACCCTTTCTTGGCAAGACCTCTGGGGCCTCCTCGACTCGGTCTTCTCCTTGATGCGTATAAGGATTTCATGGTGCAAAAGAGGTCCTTGATGGGGGTCTGTGGGGGCCTAGCTCCTCCAGGACGAGACTCCAAGTATGGTTGCAAGTGAGGGTGCTCCTGTATGATCCTCTCTAATTCCCTCTTCAAGCCTTGACAACTATCACTTGAATGTACTCACCATGGTAGATGCAGAAATATTGAGTGGGTGGATTATATGGGATCCCATAGTAGCCCTTTGGTTGTTGAAGTACTCAGTGATGCTCAAAGACTATCATGTCTCTTTCTCGATTGGTGTAAGGTCAACGAGGGTACTTGGCCACCATGCCCGACATGCGCTTCCCTGCAACCATGGTTGAGAAGGGCTTGAACTTCTTGGGCTTGAAAGGCATTGGTTGGGACTCTTTGGTCTTCCCGACTAAGTCGATCCTAGAGCGAGCCCCTTGATGGTCTAGTAGGCCTTCTGAGCATCCTCCACATTGATGTACTTCTCTGCTCGCACTAGCAACTCATTGTACCCACTTGGGTGCTTCTTCACTAGGCACTAGAAGAAAGCTTTGTCCCTCAATCCTTGTGATATGGCTGCCATCAAGACTTTAGGAGTGACCATGGGTACCTCCAGGGTCGCCTGAGTGAATCTTTGGATGTATCTTCTCAGGAGCTTAGTCTTCTTTTGTTTTATGTTAAATAAGTTAAAAGTAGTTTGCTGATACCTTTTGTAGTTAGCAAAGTGCTTCAAGAATGGATCGCATAAATTGTCAAAATCGATCAAGGACCTGAGATGAAGTAACTAGAACCACTTTTGCGGTGAACGCACTAGCATGGTGATGAATACCCAACATGTGACAACATCGGAGTATTGATGCAGTACCACCGCATTCTCAAATTTGTAGAGTTGCTCCTCAGGATTGGTGGTACTATCATAGTCTTACACCTGAGTGGGTCGAAAGTTAGTTCGAAGTTCCTCCAGTAGAATCTCTTCTGCAAATGGAGATGGTTTTCTCCAATCATGATATGTTGTCAAGCGACTTTCCTCTTATTCCTCATCAGCAAAATAAGAGGTTGCTCCCACCGATGTACGATCCTTCGCCAATACATAATTCTCCAAGACCTCCTTCCCTTTCCGACTATATGGAATCGAAAGGGGAGGTTGACAGAGCTCGCTCAAGCCCAGTTGGTCCCCACTTTCTTCTTGGGCATTAGGTGGGGGAAGCTAGTTCTTCCTCCTCCTTATGCCAGTGCACCCTCCACCTCTTCTATGGCGTAGGCTGAGGAAGGAACTTCCCTTAATGTCATCTTCAATGTCTCAGCTCTAAGTGTTTCCCACAGATAGTGTCAACTCATCCTGTCAAATGTAGCATAAGTCAGACAACCACTTGTGCTCCAGCTACAACCCTCTGATGCTTAAGTCAGATAGAAAGGTCAGGAAAAAGTTGAGAGTGTGTATGTAGATAAAGTATTCAGTGGAAAAAATCTTGGTGCAATCGGTGTCAAGTCAATGTTGACCAAGCTCGAATGGGATTTGGGTAGTGTTTTGATATTTAACAATATGACTAGTGGATGGTTTGAGACATCTAAGGTCAAATTGTTAGTATTAGCCCTTAATGTCAATCAATTATGAGATGATTGGTAAGGGAAAATCATATTTCATAATAAAGGCAAAGTTTATGGTTATTGTATTTCCTTCATTGATGTGTCATTTGAATAAATATACTATGATAGTTGATTCTAGTCTACAACATATCAAGTTGATGACTTAATAGTGGGATATATATATATATATATATATATATATATATATATATATATATATAACACTGTTCGTAACTATTCCTAGTCAAATATTATTATACAAGGATAATATTAATACACTGAGACTCTCATGTAGATCAACTGATGACTTAATCTCACAATTCATGGATATAGGATATCTAGTTGACATTGTTGGTGCAATCGACCCAGGTCATGATTGACCAGACTCGAGTTTGACTCGAGTAATGGTTGATGTTAGTGTTTTAATGTTTGACATTGATGTTTGACAAAGGAATTGTTTGACAATGGGTTGACTAGATGGTTGACTTGGGGTTGACCATATGATGGAGAAGTCCAAGTCTTGTGTACTTGGCATGGAAAATCCAAGTCTTGTGTACTTGGCATGAAAAGTCCAAGTCTTGTGTACTTGGTATGGAAAGTCCAAGTTTTGTGTACTTGGCATGGAAAGTCAAAGCATGGGTCTTGGCAAGGGAAAGTCCAAGCTTGAGCCTTGGCAATTGGAAAGTTCAACATGGGTTGGCAAGGAAAGTCCAAGTCATGGGTACTTGGCAATTGGGAAGTCCAAGGGTTGATATTGGCGACATAAAGTCCAAGCGTGTGTCTTGGAAGCGTAATCCCAATGTGCCTTGGCGGTGTAAACCACGTTAGCATGACATAGCCGATGGAAGCACCTGAAGGATAGCATATAGATGAACAAGTCATGGATGACTTGGAGGGATCCAATAGGCATGAGGTTGATAGAGGTGGCTAGAAGGCTTAGGTCTAGGCTAAGGGTGGTCTAGCAAGTATGAGGGCATCATACTTAGGGTTAAACCTCATGTTTGAGGTTTGTTAATCGACTGAGATGATGGCTCAATCGACTGGTCAAGTGTTTTGACACTTGGTAGCCGAGTTGACTCTGAGCAGTCGACTGGGATTATGACTAGTTGACTGGTGACTAAGATTACGTGACCTTGGCAGTCGATTGCCAACTTGGGGCAGTCAACTGATGGCTTGATCAGTCGACAGACATAGAGGTCAGTCAACTGATGGTCAAGGACACTGGCACATAAGGTTTTCGAAGTCGACTGCTTGGGTTTGGTAGTCGAGTGGAGGCATGATCAGTCGACTGATGGGTATGATCAGTTGACTGATAGTCTATCCATTGGAACTTATCCAATGTGGATTAAGTCATTGTCTCATAATGGCTACAGGAGCAGTCGACTGCTAGGCAGAATCCATCCCGAGTTACAGCTTTAGAAGGAGATCGTGGAGAAAGATTTTAGCATGGTTCTTTAAGGCGATCTGGAGGGGATTTGCTGTTGTAATCCAAACCTTCAAGGCTCTTCTCAAGCAACCAAATAAGCAAGCATCCAAAGCAATAGTTGTAAAATTTTCTTTGCATTGTTTTGTTGTATTTACTTGTATTTGCTTGTTGTTTATTTTTATTACTATTGTAATCATTGTAAGAGGTTTCTCCACCTCCGACTTATTGTCGAGAAGGAGTATTATTGATTATTAGTGGTGTTTGCATTGCTAGGGCTCATTCGAGCCCGATTCGTGGAGTAGGAACCCTAAGGTTTCGAACCATGTTATATCTCATGTATTTGTGCTTGTGTATTTGTATTTGTATTATATTTTCTATTTCCACAGCGTACTAATATAATTGTAGCAAACACGCGAACAAATTTCATCAAGTCGATTGAAGATGCGTCATTAACCCCCCCCCCCCCTCTAGCGACGTCTAATTCATAACAAGTGTTTGTATATTCTATTTTTTCATGTCATGACATCATATCTCCTCTTTATCATATAAAATATCATGATAATGCCTAGGGTTAATTTTTTATGTCATGTTCATATTTAGATTATATTCATATACTATGACATCATGATTATTGGCACATATCTTTTTATACTATCATTATATGTCATAATCATCATTCATGCATTTAAGGTAAATTAAAATTTATTTAAGGACAATGACATGATTTGAAGTCCCATGTATAAGGGAATCAAATAGAGTTGTCTAGAAAATGCATGAAGCCTAAATAACCCTAAACCCACATCTCACAAGAACACTTGACTTGTATGTGTTTCATACACTTTGATACAAGTGAGATGTTAGGAAAAGGAATTAAGGTTTTAAAATCATTTCAAAACCATTTTGAAAAATCTTGGTGAAGTCTATCTTTTGATAACAATCACCATTGAATGAGGTGATACAAAGTAGGGTCAAACATTGAAACTTTCAATAGTTTTGAACTTTGTATCAATCTCACTAGTTTATGGATATTTTATTTTCTAACTATTTTTCACGTATAATGTTTGTTATAAGTAATGTGCGTATTAAGTTTCAAAATTTTTCGAAATACATATATTTACTTACGCATTTTCAAAACTCATTTTCTGAAAATCTGATTTCTAAAAATTAGGGATCAGTCGACTGTTACAGTATGTTAATTGATTGATGATGCTGCCAGTCGACTGTTGTATGAAAAAGTCAACTGACAACGCTGATTTAGGGTAAACAAGGATGTTTAGCCCATGTTTCAGCTATGTTAGGCTACCCTAACTGCTCCTAACCCTAGGATGTGCTTTGGAAATCATTAAAAGGGTGAAAATTCATTGAAAATACATTAGTAGAGTTGTTTGGGTGATGTATCAAATTTTAGTGTGTGTGGAAGTTCAAGGTTAAACTTTTGCCCTTAATTTTGATGGTTTAGTGTTCCTATAGGCTTAGGGACTCTCCAAGGACATTGTTGGTGCAATGGTCAAAGGGGACCAAGTCTTTAGGGTGAGGTTATCCATCATGGAATAATGGATGTGTTCTTCCTCATGAGGGGGAGAATTTGGAGAGTTGGAGAGTTTGTAGGATTACCTCTCTTCAGTGATATGGGACTTATAACTAGGAAGAGTGAAGACATCCTAGGTGTTTTTGGACCAAGGGAAAGATTGTAAGGTCTCATTGGGATATGAGACATTGACACCCTTGGGGGGAGAGCATTTTTGATGTAGGTCAAAAAGGGGGAGAATTTGATATTCCCAATTTGGACAATTGGGAGGAGTAGTTTGAGTTAGTGTTCTAACTCAAAGATGTTGGTTTTTGTCAAACATCAAAAAGGGGGAGATTGTTGATGCAATCGACCCAGGTCACGATTGACCAGACTTGAGTTTGACTCGAGTAGTGGTTGATGTTAGTGTTTTGATGTTTGACAAAGGAGTTCACCATTGTTTGATAATGGGTTGAGTAGATGGTTGACTTGGGGTTGACCATATAATGAAGAAGTCCAAGTCTTGTGTACTTGACATGGAAAGTCCAAGTATTGTGTACTTGGCATGGAAAGTCCAAGTCTTGTGTACTTGGCATGGAAAGTCTAAGTCTTGTGTACTTGGCATGGAAAGTCCAAGCATGGGACTTGGCAAGGGAAAGTCCAAGCCTGAGTCTTGGCAATTGGAAAGTCCAACATGGGTTGGCAAGGAAAGTCTAAGTCATGGGTACTTGGCAATTGGGAAGTCCAAGGGTTGATATTGGTGGCGTAAAGTCCAAGTGTGTGTCTTGACAGCGTAAGCCCAATGTGCCTTGGCGGTGTAGACCATGTTAGCATGACATAGCCGATGGAAGCACCTGAAGGCTAGTGTATGGATGAACAAGTCATTGATGACTTAGAGGGATCCGATAGGCGTGAGGCTGATGGAGGTGGCTAGAAGTCTTAGGTCTAGGCTAAGGGTGGTCTAGCAAGTATGAGGGCATCATACTTGGGGTTAAACCTCATGTTTAAGGTTTGTCTGTCGATTGGGATTATGGCTCAATCGACTGGTCAAGTGTTTTGACACTTGGCAGCCGAGTTGACTTTGAGCAATGATCGGGCCGAGAGTCTATCGACGCTCGATCGCGATTGCGTAGCCTTGGCGCCGACGCCAACTTGGGGCGATCAATCGATGGTTTGATCGATCGGTAGCGTGGAGGATGACGGTGATGGTCAAGGACATGGGCACAGAAGGTTTTCGAAGTCGACTGCTAGGGTTGGATAGTCGAGTAGAGGCATGATCAATCGATTGATGGTATATCTGTTGGAACTTATCCAACGTGGATTAATTCGTTGTCTCACAACGGCTACAGAAGCAGTCAACTTATGGTCTCGAGCCATCGACTGCTAGGCGGAATCCAACCCGAGTTACTGCTTTAAAATGAGCTTGTGGAGGAGGATTTTGGCATGGTTTTTTGAGGCGATTTGGAGGGGATTTCCTGCTGCAATCCAAACCTTCAAGGCTCTTCTCAAGAAACCAAACAAGCAAGCATCCAAAGTAATAGTTGTAAAGTTTTCTTTACGTTGTTTTGTTGTATTTACTTGTATTTTCTTGTTGTTTATTTGTATTACTGTTGTAACCATTGTAAGAGGTTTCTCCACCTCCGACTTGTTATCGAGGAGTATTATTGATTATTAGTGGTGTTTGCATCGCTAGGGCTCATTCAATCCCAATATGTGGAGTAGGAACCATAAGGTTCCGAACCATATTATATCTCATGTACTTGTGCTTGTGCATTTGTATTTGTATTGTATTTTCTATTTCCACTGTGTACTAATATAATGGTAGCAAGCACGTGAACGAATTCCGTCAAGTCGATTGAAGACGCGCCATTCAACCCCCCCCCCCCTTTAGCGATATCCAATTCCTAACAAACACATGGGTATATATTGGTGAACATATACTTGACTAATCTGTCATGAGAATGTTTCATAGATTATCATATGAGCATCATAAATATTCTCATAGTGGCTATTGGTATGAATAGTCATTAGACCTAAAATCACTATGGTTCCTTATATAAGGAGTTATATACTTTGGTATCGACTAATGTCACCTGTAACAAGGTGGACTATAAAGTCGATCACTGGGTATATAATAAATTATATGGAGGGATGTGAGTGATGTAGATGAGATTTATCCCTTGTATATGACGGAAGTGATATTTTTGGGCCCCTTGATAAAGTAGGACTACTAAAATGTATGACCATGCTCAAATAAGTCAATATGAGATATTGAGCTCATTTGATTAAGGTAGTCTACTTGGAGATCAAGAAACACAAAGATTGATAAAAGGATGACTTGGTCTATGCCTCATTGATCAATCTAGATATCAAGGATAGAAGGATTGAGTCATACAATATAATAGCCATAGAAAGGTTATGTCGGATCTCGACACTCTTGTCACTTGGGTAGCAATGATGCATTGTTAGATGTCATTCATTGCTTATGTTTATAAAAAGGGTTTTTAGAGACATTGCCAACGTTAGAAGAACCTATTGGGTCACACACAAAGAATATATTATTTTGGAGATGGGTTTATTTTAGTTTGACTAAATGAACCATTAGCCTATTGGGAATCATTGAGTTAGACTCATTGAAAGGGTTGAATTTAAGTTAGACTCAAATAGATTGGCCGAAATTGAGTTAGACTCAAATTGGTTTAATTTGAGTTGGACTCAAATTAATTTGAAGAAGATGCATGGATTCATCATGATTAATTGGATTAATTATGCATTAAAGGTGGAATACAAAAGGATGCAAAAACCTTTGGTATTCATAGGATGAATATAAAAGGTTTTTGGATGATGATTTGGAATTGGCTTTTGGTTCTTCTTCCTTCTCATTGTGGTTGAACCTCTTCTTTTGTTAAGACCCCTTGTGTGATGTTGCTAGCACAACTTTGATTCTACAAAGAGTGTATTCGTGTGGATACCATAGAGGTGCGGCCATCCTGATCGCGTTGAGATCCATCGTAGAGAAGTTATTGCTGGGATTGTGAAGGGCTACGCATCAAGGGTAATTTCTCATCTAGATAGGGTAGTAAACGATGAACATATATTCACATGGATCTCTAGTGGGATCCAATTTTTTCCGCTACATTAATGCGATTATTTTACGCTTCAGATCCCAACACATATGAGGGAGATTGTTAAGAGGATATTAGTGAAGCAATCAACCTCAGGTCAAGGTTGACCAAGCTCGAGTACGACTCGAGTGAAATTCCAAGTATGGAGACTTGGCAAGGGAAGTCCAAGTATGGATACTTGGAAATGGAGAAGTCTAAGAATGGATTCTTGGCAATGGAAAAGTCCAAGTTGTTGGTGCAATCGGCCAAAGTCACGATTGACCAATACTCGAGTGTGACTTGAGTAGTATTTTGATATTTGACAAAACGATTAACAATGTGATTATCAAGGAAAGTCCATGTCATGGGTACTTGGCAATTGAGAAGCCCAAGAATGGTCTTGGCGTGGAAAGTCCAAGCATGGGTCTTGGCAAAGGAAAAGTCCAAGCATGGATCTTGGCAATGGTAAAGTCCAAGTCATGGGTACTTGGCAAGGAAAGTCCAAAGGTATAGTCTTGGCGGCATAAGTCCAAGTGTGTAGTCTGGGCAGCGTAAAGTCCAAGTGAACTTTGGTAGTGAAAGCCCAAGTATGGATGCTTAGCAATTGGGAAGTCCAAGGTGTGTGATATTGGCAGTGTAAAGTCCAAGCTGCAGTTTTGGCAATATAAGTCCAATGTTTGGCTGTGTAAAATCTAAGCGTTTGTCTTGGAAACATAAGTCTAAATGTATCTTGGCAAAGTAGACCTGGTTATCATGACAATAGTCGATGGAAGTACCTTAAGGCTAGCGTGTGGATGAACAAGTCATGGATGACTTGGAGGGATCCGGTAGGCGTGAGGCTGATGGAGGTGGCTAGAAGACTTAGGTCTAGGCTAAGGATGCTCTATCAAGTATGAGGGGATTATACTTGAGTTAAACCTCATGTTTGAGTTTTATTAGTCGACTGAGGTTATGGACCAGTCAACTGGCCGAGTATTTGACACTTGACAACCTAGTTGACTTGGAGCAGTCGATTGGGGTTATGCCCCAGTCGATTGAAGCTCGACTGCTGATTTATGGCTCTGGTAGTCGACTGCTAGGATTTAGTAGTCGACTAGTCTATAGTAGTCGACTAGTCTATAGTAGTCGACTACTAGGGTTTAGCAATCAACTGGAGCTGGTGGACATGGGCACAGAAGCTTTTGTAGTCGACTGACTGGCCAGTCGACTACTGGGCAGCAGTTGACCTATGGTAAGGTCAGCCGACTGCTGTAGTATCCATTGGAGTTTTATCAGCGTGGATTGAGCTATTGTGAGATAATGACACTATGGGTAGTCGACTGGTTCCTTTTGGCAATCGACTGCTTGGTGTGAAATCAACCCGAGAAGAGGTTAAAAGGAAGCTGCAATGGAGGATTTCATCATGAGTTTTCTTGGGCGATTTTGAAGGGAAGTGTTGGTGCATTTCAGGGTCTTCAAAGGCATCTCCAACCAACTAACAAGCAAGAAAAGCATTCAAGTTCTTATAAAAAGTTCTTTACATTGTTGTTGTATTTCATTTGTAGTTTCTTGTATTTATTCTTATTGTTGTAAGATTCTTGTACAAGGGTTTCTCCACCTACGAGATGTTGTCGAGAAGGAGAAGATTTAGTGGTGGTGTACATCACTAGAGCTCACTTGAGCTCAACTCATGGAGTAGAAACTCTAGGTTCTGAACCACATTATATCTTGTGTTGTGCTTGTGTATTCTTATTGTACATTTGTATTTGTTGTATATTCCGCTGCACACTAACATCATTGTAGACAAGCAATCATACAAACTCAATTGAATTCCAAGCGATGAGGCAAAAATGCTATTCACCCCCCCCCCCCTCTTGACGCCAACATTCTAACACATAGTCTTGGTCATGTAAGTCAAAGTGTATAGTCTTGGCAGCAAATGTCCAAGTATGGATACTTGGCAATGGAAAAGTCTAAGTGTGTAGTCTTGGTCGTGTAAGACCAAGTATGTAGTCTTGGCGACGAAAGTCCAAGTATGGATACTTGGCAATGGAAAAGTCCAAGGGTGTAGTCTTGGTTGTGTAAGTCTAAGTGTATAGTCTTGGCAACGTAAGTCCTAGAGGTGCATGGGCATCTTAACAAAGGAAGACCCGGTATCATGACAAAGTCGATGGAAGCACTTGAAGGCTAGCACAAGAGTGAGAAGTTATGAACTCAAACCAAAGGCATGAGGCTGATGAAAGTGGCTTGAAGGCTTAGGTCAAGGTAAAGGGTATCTAATGGCATGACGGAGCCAAAGGAAGCACTTGAAGGCTAGCGCAAGGGTAAGGAGTCGTGGACTCAAACAAAAGGCATGAGCTTGATGGAAGTGGCTTGAAGGCTTAGGTCTAGGCTAAGGGTAATTGTCAAGTATGAGGGGATCATACTTGGGTCTTAAACCTCAGTTTTGAGATTTGCCAATCGACTGGGACTTGGTCCAGTTGACTAGTCGAGTGCTCGGTACTCAGGAACTCAGAATAGTCGGGCAGTTGATAAAGGTTATGGATCGATCGGAGTCGAGTGGTCATTGACTGGTGTGCTCGATCTACTATGACTTGGGAAATTGATGCTGCTCGGCGATCGATTAATTAGTGGCTTGGGCAAGTCGACTGGCCACTATAAGTCGATTGTTGGTTTGGGCAGTCAACTGACCTTAAGTGAATAGAGTATAGAATGTTTCTGAATCGACTACTAGCTCATGGGAGTCGATTGATGGCTATTGGCAGTCGACTGCTGGGTTAGAGCAGTCCACTGATCGGTTATAATATGACATGGATTAAGCTGTTGTGAGACAACGATACAGTGACCAGTCACTAGGGGGTAAGGCAAATTGACTTGTCAATGGAAAATTAGCTCGATGTGTGTTATAAAAAGAGGACGATGGGAGGGATTTTGGAAACCGATTCTTGGTAAATTGGAAGGGGAGTTTTTTCTATATTCAGACCTTCAAAGGCATTTTAAAGCAACCAAACGCAAAGTGATCAAATACTCACTTGTGTAAAGTGTTTATTCATTTTCATTTTGTACTTTGTATGTGGATGTTTGTTTATTGTATAAGCTCTAAACTCTTGTAAGTGGTTTCTCCACCTCCGGAAGTGTCCGAGAAAAGGAAAGAGTTAGTAGTGGTGCATCACTAGAGCTCAGTCGTGGAGTAGAAACTAGGGTTCCGAATAACAACTACAACAAATTTGACTTTCCACAGTGCAAAATTATTCTATCTGTAGCTTAAGTGCATTCACAGAGCATGAGCACGCTGCAGTTAAGTGCATTCATAGCGCGTGGGCATGCACTGTAGTTAAGTGCATTTGCAGCACGTGACCGCGCGTTGTAGTTAAGTGCAGTCTCAAGATACAATATGCATATACTCCACATAATTATAATACCAAATACAAATAATTATAAAATCAAAATTCAAACAATTATAATACAATACACAAATACGACACAGTTATAATACCACATACAAATACTACACAAAATTATAAGATTACATGCACAATTATAAAATCAAAACTAAAACAATTATAATATATATTAGAGATAATCATCAACATCACACTTAAAGAAAACAATAATTCACTTAGTCAAAGAAAATAATCCAAACTAGTAACTGAAATTCACTTACATAATTTCTTACTACAAAATGTATATGATCAAAGCAACAGAATCTATAACAATCACACAAAACTATAAACATCGATAACCAAGCGACTGTGCTTCCTATTGTATTCTCAAGAAAAAATATTTCTTCATTTGGTTGAATTAGGTCCACCTTCTCCAAAACTCTATCAACCCAAACTTTCCAACGAGATCCACCAAGAGGAACGTGATGCACTTTTAATTTTGGATATGTGGATGCAATTCGACCTTCTGCAACAACTCCATCAATAGACCAATAAAGCAGCTTACATTTAGCATTATCACTCATATCTCTATAACTCACATTCTTTAGTTTTGACTGTATAGTAATAAACAGTTAATAATGATACCAAACATATTTGTATAATAAAGTATGTTATTTGTAATAAGAGAAAGTAAAACATAAAATTTAAGTTTTATATAACTATGTTCACATTGATTTTATTGCGTTAGCATTAAATATATGTGGCGCAACATTATTCAATGGGAACTTGATTTTTTTTTTTGATTGGCACCAGGGTATCCGAACCTTCAGTCCGATTCAATGGAAACTTGATGTTGGTTACTATAGTTGCAATATTAAAAACTCATTGTGTCAAGATAGTTACCTGAGCTGCAACATTAATATTTTTTCTCCCACCATTCCCATTGCTATCGCCACCAACAAAATTTCCAATATCGCTACCAATGCCACCACTAGCAACCTAATTTTACAAACAAATTAATTACTTGTTAGGATATATGCATGCAACTGAATCATTTAATAGGCTAATACAAAATAACATAATATTAAGAAAGATTTTCAAAGTAATGCTCATATTTAGTAATGCATATAGACAATCAAAATGAGGATGTAGTGTACAAATTAAATGTTAGACAATGAAAATTAAACTAATCACTCCTCCCAGATCAGGTGAAGCCAACAACTGAAGCAGAAGTAACTAAAAGGAACAAAGTGTCTGAATCTATTATTGTAACAAAATTTGGCACAGAAATAAGATGTAATTGTTCTCTTAACTTATCCTGTGGTAGCCTTGGGAATCATAGTTATTTGTGATTTTTCTGCAGCAGACTTGAAATTTAGGGTCTATTGTGAAGCCTTGTTAGTGGATGTGCAGGGTTCATATTATCAAACAACTTTGGAAATGTATAGCACATTTCTTAGACAAAAGAAAGTTATTTTCTATACAAAGTGATGCAGATGTACGCGAATTTTCTCGCCTCCTTTCAACGCAAAAGGATGTCCAGGAGGCTTAGGGTTCTCTTTGACCGCAACAGTAATAGAAAACGAACAAACGATATGAGAAACGGAAGTAGAGAGCAAAGACACCAAGTTTTACGTGGTTCGGAATGAAGATTCCTACTCTAGGGGATGAACTCTGTCACGAGCTGCAGTACTAAGGCCCTTTCACTATAAAACTTCTCCTTCTTGGAAAGATTTCTAGAGGTGGAGGAAGAACCTCTTACAATGCACACAATATACAGGAACAGAGATATTGAATTTGCCCTTCACTGTCGTCTCCTTCCTTCTTTTCTTCCTCCTCTTCTCTAGCGATCGTGTCTCTTGCTTAAGCTCTCGTTTCTTCAGAAATGGAATCCGAATCCCCTTCCTTTCTCCTCCTCCTTTCTTTTTATCCTCCTCCTCCTTTCATGCTAGATTTAACATAAAAATCTATTCCATCACTGTCCACATGGCCACCCCCTTTTACCTAGAGAATCATTCTGTTAAAGAGATAAGGAATGAAGACCCCTTCGAATATTATGTGGGGTCCTAGTTTGTTATGTAACGAACTCCTACAAACACTTCAGGAAATGTCCTGACTTTTCCTTTCACCTTCTTTTTCTTCTCCACCTCGCTTATCGAGCCAGTCTTTAACTCACGTACATAACCAATCTCTGACTCGCTCACCGAGTCAATCTCTAACTCATGTACCGTACCTATCTCCAACTTGCTTACTGAGTCAATCTCTAACTCTCATACTGAACCAATCTCCGACTCGCTCACCGAGTCAATCTCTAACTCATGTACCGAACCAATCTCTGACTCGCTTACCGAGTCAATCTCTGACTCATGTACCGAACCAATCTCCGACTCGCTTACCGAGTCAATCTCCTTGATCCGAACCCTGACTCACACATTTGATCTCCCTTTAGCACTAGAGCTTATCTTCTCCTTCCCGTGCCTTCATCTTGCCAACCCCATTAATTCGCTGGGATCCAGGCCCTTCGACTCAACCATTATTCCACACACAGTCTTTCTTCTCTTAATCCTTAGATTAGGTAGCAGTGGTATCATTATCCACCTCCTAAAAATAGTCAAATGAAACATTGAGTTTGACTTTCTAAGGGAAAACATTTTTCATTATCCTTCTCCCTATTGATTTCATCAAGTCTAAGTAACCTTCTCCCTTTTCTTTATCTTATATGCCCCAGAATGTCTTATTGGGCCCTGCCCCCTCTTTTCTCAAAGGAAGTTGAAGAATCGAAAAACCCTTAATAAGACTTTTTTTTATGTGCAATTTCTATTCCAGTGACTTAGCCTCTTCTTCTTCCTCCCCGGCGATTCTCCTCGACGGTCATCAGTTGCCCTAACCTCTCTTTTCGCAAGTGTTTTTCCCTCAGTCTCCAAGTAAGTGCTTCTCCTCTCTTTATGCCTATGGCCCTGAAAAACCCTAAATCGGTCCCCTGGTATGAGCGTACCGTCACTCTCCTAAGAAGCCAATATTACTTCTTCAATATCAGACGCCAGTATATAGACTCCTCTGTAATCTGTCGCTTTAACTCTGTCTCCTCCCGACCCCATCTTCCTCCGCCTGGCTTCCATTGCTTATTCCATGAGCAGCTGCTAAACGACCTATACCTACCCGTTCCCTCTACCTACTTAGACATACTAGACTTTTATCAATTACCTATCAATCAATTTGCTCCTAATTTCTTCCGCATATTATCAGGGACTATTATAGTG
This sequence comes from Wurfbainia villosa, assembly GCA_025175895.1. Classification (NCBI taxonomy): domain Eukaryota; kingdom Viridiplantae; phylum Streptophyta; class Magnoliopsida; order Zingiberales; family Zingiberaceae; genus Wurfbainia; species Wurfbainia villosa. The sequence continues at coordinate 9,748,864 of CM046005.1, forward strand.
TTTAGACATTTAGGTCTTACCCTATCTCCGTTGTTGTTTCACTGTTTATTCCAATTAAAGTCTTCTAAGGAAGGTCTCTTTTATTTCTCTAGCCAGTCAGACTGCCAATTCCTTGTGAATATGCCATCCTCTCATAAGGGGTGGGAAACTTTCTACTTTTTTGCTCAACTTCCGACTCCCCTTCCATACACTGATACCTAGAAACTTGACCTCCCTGAACTACCCTCCTTTCATAAGAGTAGGACTCAGTGCCCTTTTTCGGAGGTCTATCGGGTATTATGGGAGTATCACTATAATTCTGAATTTTTATCGAAGCCTCCCCTTCTAAGCCATTATGAGCTATCCTCTTTCCCCTTAGCTGATCCGATCATCATAGGTAGGATATTACTCTTGCTCTTATATGTCATACATGGTGCTTCTTATTGCCTTCAAGTTTTTTAATAGTTGGTTTTGTAGACGACATGATGTAGGACGTTGTAATTAGTGGGGAAAAGATCGTTGCTACCCAGAAGAAAAAACCTTCTCAGAAATGGGCACGAGACAAATCCCCCATTCCTTCCTCGCCTTCATGTAAGAAGCTTCGCCCTCGCAAGGAGGGTGCCCTGAGCTCCTCTGCTCCCGTCTCTTCTCCCTCCCATTCTTCTTCTCCTCCTCCTCCTCTAAAACTAAATAGGCTTTGCCGCTGAACCACTTTTGAACCCCTAGAGGAAGAGGCTGCGTTAATAGCCCCTACTTCTTCCTTACAAGAAGAACTTTCTCCGTCTCCTTCTATTCTTTCACTTCCTATTCAGCATAACAAGGGAATTGACTCCCCTACTGACTCTCCTTCTCTAATTGCCCAAACATATTTACCCCCTTCTCCTCCTCTTACTCTAATCATGGATCCCTCTATACCTCCTACATATCCATGGAGGAGCCTTTTTTGATTGGGGAGGATATCCCCCCTCTAAACCCTCCATCCACTTCTATAGGATGCTCTCTTAGGATCCGTAGTACAGAAGAGGTGCGGCTCTTCAACCAATCTCAACTACAAAGTCCCTATGAGTGCCTGTGCAAGTTCTTGGCCAGGTTAAGCTCCTTTCTCCTCCATGTTTAATATGTGTAGATTGGCGTATATCCTCTTAACACTTTGTTTCCCATCCCAGGCAGTTGCTGTTTGCAATGAAACTACACCTAGCATAGTAAAGTATCAATCCACTATGGCTACTTGCCACATCGCCTCTCTCTCCTAGCAGAAAAAACTAACCTAGCAAGTAGTTGAAGGCAAACAGAGGAAGGCCACTCTGACCACGCAGTGTGAAGACCTAATGACTCAACTAGCGGTGGCACAAAGTGAGAAAGAAGAGCTCCAGAACAAGAATGTTGACCTCCATCAACAATTGTTTCTGCAATCCAGTCAGCTTCAGCAAATCGGCCTCCTTACTCAAGAATTAGAAGAACACAAGAAATGACTCGTGGAGGTGAAGACACAAGCTTCTCATTCTTCCACGATTATCCTTCAATTCCAAGAAGAATGCCAAACATGGGCAGCCATTCTGAGATCTTGCCAACAGCAATTGGAAAACCTTTCTTTGATGGCGTCCACTCTTCCTGGGATGCTAGCGTCAATGACCGAACAACAACAAGAACTTCAGAGGGAGTATTCTGTAGCCCTAGCTTCCCTGGGCCATCAAGCTATGGTAGCGGCCAGAGATAGAGACGCCTTGGCCGCTCAGCTAGCCGAGCATCAAGCCCGAGAGAAGGAGCAAGAAGAAGATTTGAAGATGAGATACGCCTGGAAAGGAGTGCAATTGTTCATGTTAGGCTTCGATGGGTCCTCCTCTCTGAATTCCGCTGAGGGCTACCCTCCACCGGGCGTTGATACAAGTTACCTTAATCCCGAAGTTGCTCTGGCCAAGTGCCCTCTTGAACTCTTTGAGTTGTAACCATCCCATTTTTCACGATGTACTGATCGGTCCTTACTAACAAAGGTTTTTAAATCGCACTTCTAAATTCCCTTTGTTGTATATAAACAATAAGTATTCAAAAAATATTCAAGAACCACCCCTACACTCCTCTCCTCCCTTAAAATGAGGCAAATTTACCATTTCTGTCACTAAGAACCACCTGTCCCTCGAGGTGTCAATCGACTGCCCCCATCTTCCACTCGGGGATTCATTCGGGCTACCCCAGCCTTCATTCTCCCCAAGTCAGAGCCAATTCCCACATGGTAAAGCACATTCAAACTTATCAAACCCGCCCACTTCATCTCATCCGATGAGGATCTGATCAACCACTTCGGGATTAATACCTGGATCATTTCTCATATTGACGCCATTACTCCCTCCGTCCTTTCACTTTCTCCTCCCCTTCCCAAAGAGGAATGTGAACCTCCCTTCCTTACTATAAATTGCCACTAAAAGTTTTGTCTACTCTCATTCTTCCTTCATGGCTTCTGCAGGACATCCCATCGACATATTCTCCAACTCCGACTCTTTTGAACTGTATGATTTTGATACAAAATCTTCCAATGATTCTGCTACTCAATCGACCACTACTTCGGCATACTGGCCTCCTCCTCCTTCAACTCTAGTCGATGCTTCAGCTCCTACCACAAGAAGGTCCTTTCGGGCTCCTTGCCCTTCTTTCGGCATTCGAGTCTGGAACCCTCCCATAACTTGGGAGTACACAGTGGGAGATCCTCGGGCTCCAGCTGAACTTCCTCCTCTTCCCCCGGCCCTAGCTTTCCTTCCAATCCACATGAGGTTTCTCCCTTTCCCCCAGCCGAAGCTCCGCCTCCCACGAGGTGACTGCTACAGGGTTATCTTAGCGCCTCCCCTTGCAGAGGAGTCTTCTGTTGGTTCTAATAAGCCTGTATGAACAACAATTAAACTCATGTAATTGCTAATCTTCATATATATGTAGAAAGAATGGAATATTTAAATGTGTCTTGTTTATTTTACTTCTTCTTGCTTCGAATATTCTAACTGAGGTGCCCGAGATCATATTTGATCCGCTTCATAGGGTTGACCCTACCTAACCGCATCAAGAATACCACCATAAAATAATTAAACCCGAATCAGATGAGATCCGCTCCACATCTGCTTCATTTTACGGAATACAACAAGTTTCTTCATAACAACTGCCTTCAACTGCCCCAACTACCTCTTCATCTTCTCATCTCATCTGCATTTATTACTTCAGTTTCGCAGGAGGAATAATTAATACCCCCCTTTCTCTCTATAAAACCTTCGTCATTACCTTCACCCAGTATATCCTTTGATTCTTCTGCTTCTGTAGGTGCCCTTTGTCCTTTCTCCCCTTCTCCTACTGACCTTATGGAATACATATCAGAGCAGGATAGCCATTCTCCTCCTTTGGAGCAACAAACTGAGGAACAACGTCGTACTGAAGAACTGGAGGAACAAGTCCAGGACCTGAAGTGGCACCTGCGATTAGCCTCTACTAACAACTATTCCTTACGTTAAGAGATGGCAGTGGCTCAGAGAAATATGTCCAAACACATGTTCATACAACAATCTTATCTCAGGCAACTACTCCACCATCGCGTATACATAAAGAAGCTCTATTGGTACTCCCAAGGAAAAACCCTTAATTCCCCTTGGCAGGGCATTGCAAGTTTCTTTCCTTTTTCAGCAAACTGTATTTTGTACTCCTTCCCTTATCAATGAAGATTTCTTCATAAAAGATTGCGCGTGTCTCTTCTTTATTAACTGCACGTGTCATAAAGAATAAATAAAACATTCCAGCGCCAACAACAGACAAACTTTATTAATTTCCCGCCAATGCTCCTTTCGATCCATCCATCTGCCTGGTCCTCATCCTTTTTGTGCGTGATCTTAGACGGATGAAGTTTTAGTGTAACTACTCAAACCTCATTCCTACGATCTGCCTCGGCATGGTAATAATGATAACACATCGGATTAAAGACTCGAATTTTCCTCCCTTTCCGGTCCACCCTCACATGGGGATAAAAATAATATATAGTTGAGTGAAAACTCAACTTTTCCGATCCACCACCACACGGGGATAAAAATAATATATAGTTGAGGGAAAACTCAACTCTTCCGCTCCACCACCACACGGGGATAAATATAATATATAGTTGAGTAAAAACTCAACTCTTCCGATCCGCCACCACACGGGGATAAAAATAATATATAGTTGAGTGAAAACTCAACTATTCCGATCCGCCACCACACGGAGATAAAAATATTATATAGTTGAGGGAAAACTCAACTCTTCCGCTCCACCACCACATGAGGATAAATATAATATATAGTTGAGGGAAAACTCAACTCTTCTGATCCACCACCACACGGGGATAAATATAATATATAACTGAGTAAAAACTCAACTCTTCCAATCCGCCATTACACGGGGATAAAAATAATATATAGTTGAGTGAAAACTCAACTCTTCTGATCCGCCACCACACGGGGCTAAAAATAATATATAGTTGAGGGAAAACTCAACTCTTCCGTTTCACCACCACACGGGGATAAATATAATATATAGTTGAGGGAAAACTCAACTCTTCCGATCCACCACAACACGGGGATAAAAATGATATATAGCTGAGTAAAAACTCAACTCTTCCGATCCACCACCACACAGGGATAAAAATAATATATAGTTGAGTGAAAACTCAACTCTTCCGATCCGCCACCACACAGGGATAAAAATAATATATAGTTGAGGGAAAACTCAACTCTTCCGCTCCACCACCACACGGGGATAAATATAATATATATTTGAGTGGAGACTCAACTCTTTTGATCCGCCACCATACGGGGATGACTACTTGCTCTATAGGCAAGCAAAAGAATAATGATGACCTGACTTAGGGCTTTGCCCCGTTGGGTCGGAGAATTTTTTACTCCGTCGTTGTATTTTCTTCCGTGCATCTACCTTAACCCAACTCCTCCGTTCCACCACCATACGAGAATGATTGTTGGCCCTGAAGACAAGCAAAAAGAATAGTGATGACCTGGCTCAGGGATTCGCCTGATCAGGTCGGGGAATTTTTTACTCCGCCATTGTATCTTCTTCCGTGCATCTACCGTGAACCCAACTCCTCCGTTTCACCACCATACGGGGATGACTACTTGCCCTAAAGACAAGCAAAAAGAATAGTGACAACCTGACTTAGGGCTTCGCCTCGTCAGGTCGGGGAATTTTTTACTCCGCTGTTATATCTTCTTCCGTGCATCTACCTTGAACCCAACTCCTCCATTCCACCACCATACGGGGATGACTGCTTGCCCCGAAGACAAGCAAAAAGAATAGTGGCAACCTGACTTAGGGCTTCACCTAGCCAAGCCGGAATAATTTTTTACTCCGCCATTGCATTCTACAGTGTATTTAAACCCAACTCCTCCGTTTCACCATCACACGGGGATGCTGGCTTCGGATGACACCGAGCCAAATAAAATGTGACGACCTAATCTAGAGCATTGCCACATCAAGTCGGAATAAATTTTTTACTCCGTCATTCTTCACAGGTGTTTTTACCTTAAACCCTACTCCTCCGTTCCACCACCGCACGGGGATGCTGGCTTCAGTTGACACCGAGCCATATAAAATGTGACGACCTAATCTAGAGCATTGCCCCATAATATCGAAAAAAAATTTACTTCGCCGCTCTTCATAGGTGTTTTTACCTTAAACCCTACTCCTCCGTTCCGCAACCGCACGGGGACGACGACTTCGGCTAACACCGAGCCATAACAAAGTATGACGACCTAGTCTAGGGCATTAGCCCATCAGGTCAGGATAATTTTTTACTCCGTCATTCTTCACAAAGTGTATTCTACCTTAAACCCTACTCCTCCGTTCCACCACCACACGGGGATAATGGCTCCGGCTGATGACAGGCCTTAAGGAAGATAAATTGTGAATCTCCATGGGGCCACATCTCTGCTCTGAAACCCTACTCCTTCGCTCGTTTGCTGAATGGGGATGACGGCTCTAGGTGATGCCAGCCCTTAAAGAAAACAGATCGCAATTCAGCATCTCTTAAGGGCCCACATCTCTGCTCTGAAGCCCACTTAGCACCATAAACATGCCCTACACCCCATATAAGACTCTTCACATTCCTTCTTCTTCACCTCCGCCTCTGCTCCAGTTCTCTACCCTCTTCCTCCTTTCTCCACCAGCACCAACGTTCCTATGCCCTGTGAATAATTTTCGTATTCTCCTTCATCCTTGAAAGCCAAGATGCATTCTCTCTTTCAACAACTGATGGCCAAATACCGCCAGGGGTCTCGGCGGAGCCTGGATCAATCAACCGTTGCTATGCCCCCTCTGCCCCTCATTTCACCTTCTTCTGTATCCACCAGCCTTGCTTCAGCATCCTCCTCTCCTCTTCATTCCCCTGCACCTTCACCCCCTGCTGCTTCATCTGTGCTCGGTGTAACCCTTCCATCATTACCATCTTCTCCTCCTTCCTCTTTACTATCACCGCCAAACCCTAGCCCGCCCGCCTCTCCCCCCTCAATCCTGGGTATCTATAAGTCGCCCCCTCCTTTTTCACAGAGCCAGGTCGAATTGAGGGGAGTTGCACGCCCACGACTGCAGGCAGAGAATATCCCTTCCCTGGATCTTGCTCCTTCCTCGGGACTTCCCCCCACATTAGAACCCATGTTAGCGGCATTTCCTTCCTCTTCTCCTTTGCACATTTCAACCACCTCCCCATTACCTTCCTCTTCGCCCTTGGATACATCGCCCTTCCATTCCCCCTTCTCGCCCTTCCCCTGAGGACTCTTCCTCCTCTGTCAGACAGCAGGTGATTTATGACATTCTACAATCACCACCCCCTCCCCTTTTTCTTCTCCTACTTCCTCGATCCTGTTAGCAATGGCTCTGCTTGCGACCCCTTTGATACCTCCCACGGTCTCAAGAGCCCCCTCCATTCCTCTAAACATCACCCTTCCCCTCCACAAATCAGCCACACTATCTTCCCCTTTAACCCATTTTAGGCCCATCATGAGTGAACCCATTCCTCTAATGGCCTCTATACCCTCTTTCTCCTCTGACCGAAATGTACAAATACTCAATCTGGAGGAGTTCATCCCGAGGATGGAAAGTCTACGCCGCGTTTTAGTACTGGTAAGTTTCTTTAGTTAATTCTGCCTATTTTTTCTCAATAATAACTTCTTTTCTACTGGTTGCTCGCAGGAGGTAGTAAATTATCAAGAACTAGAGTGTTCTTTCTCTCAATACCAAGTTCAACTTCAGCGACAAACCCAACAACAACTAACAGACCAAATTGTTATCAAGGATAGGGAGCAACTTCGACTGCAGGAATTGGTTGGCTGCCAAAACCAACTAGCTGAAGCTCATTGCCAAATACAGAAAGATGCCGAAATCGTAGCTGCTCTGCAGGAGCAACAATAGAAAAATGCCGAATTGATATCCACTCTCCAAAATGCCCAACAGAAAAATGATGATACCCTGGCTTCCACTGATAGAGAAAATTCCCTGTCACAAGAATTGGTTAACTATCAGAACCAGCTGGTTGAAATCCAACATCAGAGGTAGAAGGATGCCGAAACTATGGTAGCCCTTCAAGCTCAACATTAGAGAGATGCAGACAATATAGTTGACCTCCGTACATGGCTATGCAAGGAGGTATAAGAAAATTCATCCTTAATAACATCTAGGGCGCATACTCACGCCCGAATATGTAGGCAGGAAACCTCCCTCCAGCAACTGAGTAACAAGATTGTTCGTACTAGATCTCATATGGAGGCAGTGGAAGGGATCTCTACTTCCATACATCAAGACATGATGGAGATGTCAAGGGTTATGCTGTTGGTGCAATCGGCCCAGGTCACGATTGACCATACTCGAGTTTGACTCGAGAGATGTTTTGATGTTTGACAAAGTAAGTTGACATTGATGTTTGACATTAATGTTTGTTGATGTTTTGGGGAGATTGTTTATACAATCAATCCAGGTTATAATTGACCAGACTCGAGTTTAACTCGAGGGAGTCTTTGATGGTTGACTAGGGATTGACCGTGTGATTATGGGAAAGTCCAAGCATGGGTCTTGGCAAGGTAAAGTCCAAGTCATGTGTACTTGGCATGGAAAGTCCAAGTGGGACACTTGGCATTTGGGAAAGTCCAAGTCTTGAGTACTTGGCACAAGGAAAGTCCAAGCATGGGTCTTGGCACGGAAAGTCCAACATGGGTTGATAAGGGAAAGTCCAAGCTTGAGTCTTGGCATTTGAGAAGTCCAAGGGGTTTGATATTGGCGGTGTAAAGTCCAAGCGGAGTCTTGGCGGCGTAAGTCCAATGTGCCTTGGTGGTGTAGACACCGTTAGCATGACATAGTCGATGGAAGCACCTGAAGGCTAGCGCGATGGATGAATAAGTCATGGATGACTTGGAGGGATCCGAGAGGCGTAAGGCTGATAGAGGTGGCTAGAAGGTTTAGGTCTAGGCTAAGGGTAGTCTAGCAAGTATGGAGACACCATACTTGGGTTAACACATCATCTTTGAGGTTGGCAGTCGACTGACATTATGGCCGGTTCGACTGTCGTGAGTCGACTTGAGTTCGACTGCCATTTAAGAGCTGAAATTGCTCTGGCAGTCGACTGCTCATTGGAGCAGTCGACTGATGTCGACGGCAGTCGACTGCCAAGGGATGGCAGTCGACTGCCAGTTGAGTTGCGAGCACAGAATGCTCCATAGCCGACTGGGCAGTCGGCTACGGGCGTTGGCAGTCGATTGTCAATGTTGGCAGTCGACTAATGAGAGTACCGTTGGAACTTGTCCAACGTTGATTGAGCCGTTGTCTCACAGCTACAGTGTTGGCAGTCGACTGGTGACTTATGGCAGTCGACTGCTAGGCGGAAATCTAGCCCGATGGAGGATAAAAGTAGTTGTTCGTGGAAGGCTCAAGTAGTGGTTTTCTTGGGCAAATTTGAAGGGGAATTATTGGTACTCTTCCAGTCCTTCAAGGCTAGTCCAAGGCAACCAAAGATCAAGCAACCAAAGTGCTCTTGTAAAGTGTTTTTTCTTTACTTGCATTGTATTTCTTACTTGTATTAGCTTGTATCTTTTGTATTACTTAGTGTATTCCTTGTACGAGGTTTCTCCACCTCCGACTTGTGTCGAGAAGGAGTTATTTGTGATTAGTGAGTGTGTGTGCATCACTAGAGCTCTTTAGAACTTGATCCGTGGAGTAGGAATCATTCAGTTCCGAACCACGTTATATGATCGTGTTGTGATTGTGTATCTTGTTATATTTATTTGTTATTACTATTCCGCTGTGCTAACAAGATTGTAGACAATCAAACGCAAAAGAATTCCATCATCGTACCATCACGCGATGCTATTCACCCCCCTCTAGCGGCCTCAAATCTCCTACATGTGCAACAGAGCCAAACCTCCCGATCTGACGATATATCCACCCTAGCCGATGTCATCCTTCAAATATCTCACCGGTATTGTCAAATGTGTCAATCTCTTCGGGAGCATCAAGAGCATTGTGCCGGGTTTCATCAAGAGTTGTGCCCAAGTGACCCGAACTAGCAAAAGTATCTACTATCTTTGATGTGGGCTACATATCAGGATGGGTTCAATGAAGCAGTTCGGCAATATGCTAATCAAGGGCTACCTCCAGCCAATCAACCTACACTCTTTCTTCATTGGGAAGTCGGTTTCAGACGTTATCTCCCAGACTATTTTAAGTTGTAGCTTGTCATGTCACGTTATAACTGCTGCTACTTGGGAACAACTACCACAACACCTTGTTTATCCTTAGTATTGCTTTTGACTTTCTTTGTTCGGCAAGAGAGAGACTATTTTCAATGATACTCATTTCTCCCCAATGCTCATGCTCATTATCCACAAGGTAATATGTTGGGTGTCTCGTATAACCCATAGAAAATAGACCAAACTTCTTCTTCCAACAGCCTTTTCTTACATGGTATGAAAATATTTTAAATGTACAGCATTCCAAGGCCGAGGTAATTCCCTGCCCTGATCGTCTTTTAGATAATAAGCGGACCCAGCCACTCGGCGAGCAACAATGTAGGTCCCTTCCCAGTTCAGAGCTAACTTTTCTAGGCTTCTTGTAGGATTGACCTTGCGTAAGACTAGATCACCTTCCTGAAACCTCTGGGGCACCACTCTTTTGTTAAAAGCTTGCTGTACTTTTTGCTTATAAAATTTTGCTCACCTCCGTGCTTGCTCTCATCTTTCTTCTAGTAAATCCAGCTCAATTCCTCTAATGATTTAATTTTGTTCTAGCTCATAAACTTCGATTCAGGCACTACTCAGGATGGCTTCTACAGGAATCACAACTTCGGTTCCATATACCAGGCTGAACGGGGTCTCCCTCGTCGCCGTTTTAGGAGTAGTTCGGTAAGCCCATAGAATCCCTGGCAATTCATCCGCCCAATTTTCTCGCTGAGCACCCAATTTAGTCTTCAACCCTTGAATGAGGATTCTATTAGTTACCTCCGCTTGCCCATTAGCTTAAGGGCGAGCCACTAAAGTGAAGGCCTACTGAATATTAAGACTTTGACATCATTTTCTAATCTTTTTATCCTAAAATTGCTGACCATTATCACTAACCAACCTTTGTGGGATTTCATACCTACAAATGATGTTCTTCCATAGAAACTGTATTATTGCATTTTCTGTGATTTTAGCTAGAGGCTTAGCTTCCACCCATTTAGAAAAATAATCCACCGCTACCAAGAGGAACTTTTTCTGTAAAGGTGTTGTAGGCATGGGACCCACTATGTCCATTCCCCACTGGTCAAAAGGACAAGAAGAAATGACAGCTCTCATTAGCTCGGTGGGTCGCTCGGATTGGGTACTATGCCTTTGACAGGATGAACAAACTTGTACCAAGTAGGTTGTATCTTGCTGAAGAGTGGGCCAAAAATACCCCGCCAATAATACTTTCCTTGCCAAGGCTCTTCCTCCCAAATGATTGCTGCAACAGCCTTCATGTACTTCGCGGAGCACCCATTCGGCGTCTTCCTTCCCTAAACATCTTAACAGGGGACACCCAAAAGACATCTTATATAAAATCCCATCTACCACTGTGAACCGCTTTGCCCTAGTCACCAAGATAGATGTCACTCCTCTTTCTTCAGGAACCTTCCCTTGCTATAAATATGCCATAATATCAACTCTCCAATCGGGGATCTGATCAGCTCCCAGAATCACCTCTTCCACATTACATACCGCCAAGGAGTTGGGAACTTCCACACAAATCGATCCTAATTGCTTCACCCCTTCAAGAGCGCTAGCTAACTGAGCCAATTGCTTTTTGATTGTCTTCTCTTGGAATCTGTTACAGGATGACATCTTTGAAATGAGCTTTTTCTCTTTCAAAAGATGTCAAATACTTCTACAATCTTTCTTTCCGAACAATAAAAGTACCCTGTAGTTGTGACACTGCCAACTGTGAATCTGAATGCATGACAATCGAAGTTGGCCCAACAGCTTTGGCAGCTTGCAACCTAGCTAAGATGGCTTCATATTCTGCTTCATTATTAGATGCCTGGTATGCGAGGTGAATGACTATGCGAGTTTTACTTCTTCGGGGGATACCAATAGTACCCCCACTTCATTGCCTGTAGATCCGGAAGATCCATCCACAAAAACATTCCACACCTTCATCCTTTCCTCTTTTTCAGCCGAACTATTTTCGAACCAACAGGTACCTCTGCTAGAAAATCAGCTAACGACTGAGCCTTGACAGTGGTTCGAGGATGATAGTGAATGTCATATTCACTTAACTCCATAGCCCATTTGGCGAGCCTCCCTGAAAAATTAGGCTTGGTCACCACCTTACCCAATTCACTATGGGTCAAGACGTTGATTAGATGGGTTAGGAAATATGACCTCAATTTATGAGCTACCAGAACTAAGATGTATGCCAATTTTTCTAGCTCAGTGTACCGTGACTCTGCTCCTTTCAAGATATGACTGGTATAATAAATGAGTTGTTATCGAGAGCCTTCTTGTTCAACAATATTGAACTGATGACTCCCTCTGAAACAGCTAAATACATCCACAATGGCTCTCCTGAGACTAGTTTGGCTAACAAAGGTAGTTCAGCTAAATACTTTTTGAGTTCCTGGAAGGCTTACTCACACTAATCATCCCATTGGAATTTAGCGACCTTGCGTAGAATCCGAAAGAAGGGTAGCCCTTTGTCCGCTGATCTAGCTATAAATCGAGACAGAGAAACTATTCTTCCTACTAACTTTTAAGTCTCTCGAAGATTAGGGGTGACTTCATGTTGCACAATGCTTGCACCTTCTCCGGGTTAGCTTGCAACCCCTTTTCTGACATAATATATCCCAGAAACTTTCCACTTTTCACCCCAAACAAATACTTCTTGGGATTGAGCTTCATGTTGTACCGCCTAAGGGTGGCAAAAGTCTCCTCCAGGTCTGTAACTAGATCCCGAGTGGCTTTGGACTTGACTAAAATATCGTCAACATATACCTCCACCTTCTTGCTTTTCTATTATGCAAAAATTTTATCCATGAGGCGTTGATAAGTAGCTCCTGTGTTCTTTAAGTCAAAAGGCATTACTACGTAAGCATACAACCCCCCTACTGTCACAAAACTAACAAGCTTCTGGTCATCTTTTGCTAATGGTATCTGATGATGCCCTTGGTAGGCATCCATAAGAGATACAACTTCGTATCCCATGGTAGAGTCAATCAACTGATCAATACGAGGCAAGGGATAGCAGTCTTTAGGGCACGCTTTATTTAAATCACGAAAGTCAATACACATCCTCCACTACCCCGAGAGCTTGGGGACCAGAACTACATTGGACACCCATTCAGGGAATTGAATTTCCTTAACATGATCCGCTTGCAATAGTTTATCTACTTCTTTAGCTATAACTTTATCCTTCTCAGGGCCGAAGTGTCGCCGCTTCTGTTGGACGGGTCAGACTCCCCGAGTGATGTTGAGGTGGTATTCAGCAATGCAGGGATCTATTCCAGTTAGGTCATGCACATCCTTGGCAAAGATATCTTTGTTCTTTTTTAAATAGGCCACCAGTTCTTCCTTCGTCTCTAGCTGTGGAGCCACCCAAGTGACTTTGCCAAGGGTGATTTCTACAAACTCCGCCTCTTCTACTTTTCCTGCTCGGGGAGGTGACTCTTCTAACACACATACATCAGAAATAATGATAGCTTTCCCCTTGGGGTCATCAACTCTGGCTTTCTTCTAGTCATCTCTGACCATTTGCACATAACAACTTCGGGCAGCTTTCTGTTCCCCTTTTGCTTCCCCGATCAGCTATCCGACTAGAAACTTCACTTCTGATGATAGGGGGAAGCCACCGCCTGGAAAATAGATAAAAAAGGATGACCCAAAATTGCATTATAAGTGGATGGAGCATCCACTATGAGAAAAGGAATGATATTGGTTTTTTGGCTAGGTTTTGTGCCCAGAGTTAAAGGCAAAGAAATTTTCCCTACGGGATGCACCATGTGTCCCGCAAATCCGAACAGAGGAGTAGCCACATCCTCTAATTGTGCATTTCCTAGCTACATCTGTCCATATGCCTCCTAGAAGAGAATATTAATTGAACTTTTTGAGTCAACTAGGACTCGGGCTACCTCATAGTTTGCAAGAGAAATCCGAATTATCAGAGCATCCGTGTGAGGTAACAGGACACCTTGCAGGTCCTCTGCACCAAAAGACATTGGTGGCACATTCTGGATAGCTTGCTCTGTTCCAATGGCTAAGCTTTCCATAAGGCGGGCATAGGATTTCCGAGCCCTATTGGAGTCTCCATCAGTAGATCCTCCTGCAATAACATGGATAATTCCCCGTGTGGGGATATCATTCGGGGTAGATGAAGTGCCTTCCCCTGCTAACCCTCCTTGCAAAGTTCCTTCCCGTACCGTAATTTGCTGATCCGGTTGAAGGAGAGCTTGAGGTCTTTGGTTGTAAGGTCCTGGGCACACTACATTAGGTCGTTGACCTCTTCTTGCCTATCCTCCCGCCTAAGGTCGCAATTGTGGATAGGTGACCCAAATGCGTTCTAACTCCTCTTGCAATTTGTAACAGCGATCACTGGTGTGGCCATAGTCCATATGATATTGGTAGAAAAAAGGGGTGGGAGGATTTCAGGGAACTACCCGGTATCCCATTGGACGCTGAAGGATGCCTTGTTGATCATATGCCTCCATTTCTCGCTCCTTCCATGTTCATGGAGGAGGAATGGCATCGACAGCCATGATTTGTAAGGGTGGGGTAGGGCGAGCTCCGGGCAGTAGCAATCTAGGCCTAGGTGCTTCGGGCATAAAGGGTCTAACATACTCTCTTCGTGGAGGGGCTCGGGGGACTATGGGACGATTTCTTTCAGCTGGGGCTATTGTAGGCATCTGTTCAGCCCGTCAGAACTTCAGCCCTTCTTCCTCATTTATGTATTTCTCAGTGCGGCTTAGCAATTCCTCATAGTCAACTGCCAGTTTTCTCAACAAGGAGCTGAGGAAAGGCCCCTCTCTCAACCCATGAGGGATGGCCACCCTTAAAGTATCTGACTTTGCTGAAGGAATATTCCTAGTGGTAGAAGTGAACCGGTGAAGATACCCTCTGAGTGATTCTGAGGGCTCCTGCCTAATGTGCAGTAGGATTGAAGCTTCATGCTTATAGGTCTTGTAGCTATCAAACTCTTGATGGAACACCCCTTAAAAATCAGGAAAATAAGTAATGGATCCCGGAGGGAGGGTATCGAACCACTTCTGTGCAGAGCCGATTAAGGTGGTACAGAAGACCCGACACTTAAGGGCATCAGTATAGCAGTGAAGAGAGGCAGCTCCCGCAAATTGTGACAAATGTCCTTCCAGGTATGTTGTGCCATCATACTTACCCACCTGGTGATTTCTGAAATATGAAGGTGGCAGTTTAGAAAGAATGTCGACGGTGAATGGACTGAGCTCATAAATTTCCGGAGCCCCCATGGACTAACTTTCTCCTTGCTCTTCTCGCCTGGTTTGTGTTACTGGTATGGTATTCTGATGTATTCTCTCCCCTAGCCCATCACCCGATAACACTTCTGTTGGGTTTTCGACACTGCGGCAAGTGTGTGTTCGAACATGTTTCGTAAATATATGCACAGCAGAAGAAATAAAAATAATAAATCTAATTTATTACAACACACACACCACACGCATGCATAGTACAACATGTGTAGACATAACCGTAAATTTAAATTTTGCAATAAAAGGAAATTTAACTACGTATACCTTACGTATCACGTGTAGCGGGAAAGGCATCAACCGAAACGATCCTCGCTAGAATCATCTCTATCCGTATCCACGTCGAGTATCTTCGTGATGACTTCACTAAGTCACAAGCCTCATCTTCGTACGGGTTACTAGCCTCGTGTTGAAGACGATGTGATCGAGAGAAGATCACGATCCGAATCAAAATTCGGATCCAAAACGAGTCCTCAAAAACTCGTTTCTCCGGAGAGGAATTCGTCAACCATTTGACGAATCCTTCGTCCTCCACCTATGAGGATTTCCGGAGATCAAATCTCAGGCAGAGTAGCCACTGTCGGAGCTCCAAACGTCGTCCAAAGACGCTCCAACTCAAAGAAAGAAAGCTGTCCAAAAAACTGGACAGCTTGGTGGAGGAGTTTGCGCCGGCCAAAGAGAAGAGGGCCAGCGAGTCCTTGGTCACCGGAGCCAAGAAGGATCACCGGAGGGTCGCCGGAGGATAGCCGACTGGAGCTTGGACACCGGCAACAAGCATGGACGACGGCACAAGGGTGGGCAGCGGCTAGGATTTGCTTGGATTAGTTTTTCACAAAACCCTTAAGCCCTATTTTATAGAGAATAAATTCTCCTAATGGTTATCGGATCATAACCAAAAGCCCATTAACCCGCTCCATTAATTTAAGTTAAAATAAACCAAACCGATTTGGTCTATTTTAAGTTAAAATGAACTGAACCAACTTTGGTTCATTCGTTTAAAGCAAATCAAACCCCTTTGGTTTATTCTCCACCATAGGATTAGAACCAAACCAATTTGGTTCATCCATCATGTCTTCATAAGACACAGCCCATCCACGCTTCCATTGTGACTGAAATGATTTCATGCTCGCTCCTTGTTTAGTCCAACCAAACCTAGTTTCTCTCGGTCTGAGAATCTCATTCTCAAGCTTGTTTTAAATCCTTCGGATTACGCTCGTTGTGCATGTGACCAAATAGGTTCTCGATTTATGTTGGCCGTCTATAATTTATCATTAATTATAGAACGATCATGAGTGACACCTAGTAGTACATCATGATCCCCAATTAACCGAAAAGATCAACGGTTGATCCAGAACTATTTTTGAAACCCGTCAGTAGCTACAATGAATCGTGCCTCATTCCTTTCAGTCATCTTATACCCACTTGGTTCAGGACATAGTCTATAGTGTCAGTCCCCACTAGGTTGACTACGTCACACCTAGCCCAAGTATCATTTCCTCGTCCTACGGATTCTAGTTACTACATATGTATCCAAGAGCACCTTACTCTAAACATGTAATGCTTTGGCCAAAGACTTTAGTAACAATCCGATGAGAAGACATGGGTATACATCTCCTCGCAAGGAGTGGTGAATCCTTTATAGGCTATTCAAACACCTTCGATCACTTAGACTTATACCCAATCATCTCGGGTCCACATCTCCTCAGAGATGCTTACTTAAGATGTCAAAGCATAAGTCTTTATGATCAAGATGACTTGAATACCATAAGTCAAAGGAACATTGCACTTAAGCTGCAGTAAGAACTTCATTGACATATCTATATATGCAGAGAACCATATGAAGTCTTACGGCTGGTCACTCTAATGAACTAGTTATCATAACTAGCATCCACGATTAACTCCGGATATCACAATGTCTCCAGGCAGTGAGAATCAGCTGCTTGGATACACCAAGGAGTATACCTCGTGCTAGTCTCGACAGAATCGATGGTGTCCAAATCCATCAATTCATCAACTAGGGATAATTCTGATACATCACAATTACATATGTATAGATACTCACTAGTTGTGATCCAATCACAAATTCTCTCATGATGTGAATCATATCATGGACATTCAGTAAATGAGTTTAAGATCTAATCAAATACATGAGAACATGTATACTCAAATAGTGAATCTTCATTTATCATATAAATGGTTCAAACATAAGGCGATTGCCTTAGGACATCTCTCATATATTACTAACAAACTTCTACTTGGCCTAATGTCAATCGCTACGGTATCCAATACCATAAGCTCTAGCATGACCCTCAAACTTACTTTGAGGTAATGCCTTAGTCAAAGGATCCGCTAAGTTCCTTTCAGTGGGGATTTTCTCGATTTGTATTTCCTTCCTACTAATGATCTCTCTGATCATATGATAGCGGCGAAGCACATGTTTGGATCATTGATGAGACCTTGGCTTTTTCGCCTGTGCAATTGCTCCATTGTTATCGCAGTAGACCGGTATTGCTTCAACAATGGCTGGAACCACACCAAGTTCATAAATGAACTTCTTGATCCAAACCGCTTCCTTTGCTGCTTCCGAAGCTACAATGTATTCTGCCTCAGTGGTAGAATCCGCTACAGTGTCTTGTGTTGGTGCAGTGGGCACCTAAGTCGAACCTAAGTTTTGATTATAGAAAACGATATAAAGTTAAGCTTATATTGTTATCTCATGAGCTAAATCAAGTGGGCAGAAAAGTCTCAATGCTGGAGCTGAAGGCTAGCGACACCCGGAGGAAGCCGCGGTGGTCGGGCGACACTCGAGTTACTTCGGAGGGAGCCGAAGGAATCGAGTGGAAGGCCGGAAGCAAAAGCGACACGTAAGTATCGAGGTAAGCTCGTGTGTGCGAGCGTAAGTGAGGTCGTATCCTCTTTACGGGGATAATCTTAGGCGACGATCCGACCCAAGACTTCCCATGGAAGGTCTATGTTGAGATCGGACGGCAAGTGGCCGTCGAATCCACTTATATTTTGAGCTAACTCATTATTGTAGTCAAAAATCCTAGCCATCAGTTCAACCGGCCAGTTCAACCGGTGGTCAAAAATCAGCCTCGAGGAGTCAAGCTTTATCACCATTTTTCAAGGAGTTTTGTGCCCATTTATGATTGGTTGAAGACCCATTCGTTGAGGGGCTTAAAGGCTATAAAAGGAATGCCAAACCTAGGGTTTCATCCTCAATTCTAAGTGCTCAAAAGCCTCAGTTACGCTGCAACTCTCCGATGATTCTACAACAACGAAGTGCTGCCAACAACCCTAGCTTAAAGTTTCTTTTGTTTAGTTGTTGGTATAATCTTAATTTGTTATTGCTTTCAATATTGCAATTCTTTTTAATCGAGGATTTTCGTTGCATTTTACTTTAATAGAAGAGAGGGTTTGTCTCTCTATCTTTTTGCTTCGAAGGCTTTTGTAATCGTAAAACTCCTACCTCCAACGAGGAGTGTTTTAGTGAATTGCCCTCCGTACACGGTCTAGGACCGTTAAGGCCTTGGAGTAGTAGCCAAAGGCTATGAACCAAGTAAAAAAACTATTTGTCTCATTTAGTTTTTATTTACATTTCCGCTGCGTTTAATTGTCTATCGAACGATTTAAAAGAAAAGTTTTTATCGCTATTCACCCCCCCCTCTACTGATCCGCTTCGATCCAACAATTGGTATCAGAGCCGGGGGTTGCTAAGATTTGATGAAACCACCAATCTAGCCATTTTTCACAGATTTATTTTTCTTTTATTTCTGTTTATTTCTGATTTATTTCGCTTTGTTAAATTTACTCCCGCACTACTAATCCAAGACGCGAGTCTTGGTACTTTGTTTTGTGTTTTTGTCGTTGCTAGTTTCTTCATCTTCGTCCCTTTTTGTCTTTTGTTCTAATGGCCCATCTCGAGGGTTTTAGCACCGTCCGATCTCCATTTTACAACAGAGATGACTTCCGTTATTGGAAGGGTCGGATGGAATGCTTTCTCAAAACCCAAATCGAGATGTGGATCATAATCCAAACGGGTTTCACACTTCCGACTAATGAAGTGGGTGACTCCTTGGATTATGATCAATGGACCATTGCGACAAAACGACAAGTCGAAGTCGACGCCAAGGCAACACAAATCCTCCAATGCGGCTTGTCCAAGGAGGAGTTAAATCGCATCGGCCCCTTCATTAGCGCAAAGGACCTTTGGACAAAGCTGATCGAGTTACACGAAGGATCGGATCAAGCTAAGGTTTGCAAACGTGATTTGTTGTTCAATAAATTGTACACACTAAAAATGCAGGAACACGAGTCCGCGACGCAACTCCACGCCCGTGTCCAAGACATAGTCAACAACCTACACGCAATCGGGCAAAAGGTCAAAAACCGCGACCTTATAAGGTATGTCCTAAACTCTTTTCCGAGGACTACCTTGTGGGCATCCATGGTCGATGCCTACAAGGTCTCCAAGGACCTTTCTAAACTTAGATTAGATGAACTCTTTTCGGATTTTGAATTACATGAGCAGTCCAACTCGGAACCCGAGAAGGGTATAGCCTTGTTTGCAGGTTCAAAGAAGAAGAAATTCGCAAGCAAGCCACCACCAACCGAGGAGGAAGATGAGTCTGAAGAAGAAGTTGACCCGGAATTGACTGCCGAACTAATGAACCTAGCTCGAAGGATAGCCAAGGGATGAAAGCGAACCACAACTCGACCCAACCAAGGTAAGCCTAAAAGTTCTAATATTAGGTGTTATGAGTGTAACAGGTTTGGACATATAAAGTCCGAGTGCCCCAAGCTCAACCACCAAGCACCTAAGCACAAGAAGGCCCTCAATGCGACATGGGAAGAAGCGTCATCCAAAGAAGACGAAGACCACGTCTTCATGGCGAAATCGATTGAGTCCGACACGGAGACCGAACCTGAACTTGAGTCAGAACCTGAGGATGACTCGGACTATGAAGCTACCTTCAAGTCAAGCCACGGATACGCATCCGGTTCAAAAGATACCCTTAAGGTGAGTCGAACCTTATTTAATACTTTACATAATACGGTTAGGTTTTTGTCTAGGAAGTTAGCTAAGTCCGAGTCCAAGGTCGAGACCCTGGTTGAGGAAGTTAAACTCCTCAAACACGAGGTCTCCCTAACCTCTTCGACTAGTCGAGTTCAAGAGAAGGACTCAACTCGGGTTGAAAAACTCGAAGTTGAGAACTCACTCTTGAAAAGTCAAGTCGAAGATCTTAGGAATACGTTGGAAAGGTTTACTTTGGGATCCAAAGGACTTGACCTCCTACTTGGATCGCAAAGGGTCGTGTACAACAAGGCCGGACTAGGGTTTAGCTCAAACACGACCAATAAGTCGTATATGTCAATCATAAGTAGACATAAAAAATGTGTCCAAGCATGGGTCCCTAAGACCACTTTGATTTCAACTCTAGGATCCAACTCGTACTGGGTTCCTAAGGACCAAATCCACTATGTGGATAGACCGAACCGATTCAACGGTCTAGGGGGAGCCAGTACAAAACATGTTTGTGTTTTAACTTAGAAATTGCATGCTTAGATTTATTTTTGTTTTTTTTCTTTCGTGAACTCACTTAGAACACGTAAATAACCAACTAAAATCCTTCGAAAAGATTGAGCCTCGGGGAGCCTCTTTTCAAATAACCAACTAAAATCCTTCGAAAAGATTGAGCCTCGGGAGCCTCTTTTCAAATAATCAACTAAAATCCTTGAAAGATTGAGCCTCGGAGAGCCTCTTTTCAAAATAACTAGTTAGACGAGGAAATAATTTTAGGTGAGTCAAGTCATCATTTTCTTGAAAATGGCTTTGTCTAAGGAAGTGGTCGATGATCCGATAAAAGAAGGCCCTGTGCCTCGCCACGACACGAAGCCATGATCTTGAAAAGGTAAACTTGACAAGCCTAGGGTCAAATCCAAATCTAACATTACTTAAACATAAATGCACTTAATCACCTTAATTGGAAGTCATCTCACAAAGAACACATAAGTATAACATGCTTGATCATATAGACTCAAAGTGAGATGACCTAGGTTTAACAACTTACAACCAATTTTTTTAAAAAAATATAATAATCTAACATCCAATCCAACCACCTTGTGTGTAGGATCAATGCTGCTCCCGACACATGACCGGGATCAACTCAAATTCCAAGCTTCGATTCAAACGACAAGGATCGGTAGCCTTTGGGAATAACGGCAAGCTCAAAATCATCGGATCAGGTGATATCGAGCTTAACTCGAATTTTGTTATTAAAAATGTATTACTTGTAGAGAATTTTGAATATAACCTGCTTAGCGTAAGCCAATTATGTGACAATAATTATAAGGTCGTATTTTTAGAAAATGAATGTGTAATTAAAACAAATGAAACAGCTAAAACAATACTCAAAGGAACTAGGACAAATAACATTTATACAATTAACTTAATCAAATCCTCAGCCAAATGTCTTATGACACAGGAAGAGGAATCATGGTTGTGGCACCGACGACTCGGTCACTCGCACCCAAGACTCATCCACAAGATGAGTCAGAGTGGCCTAGTCAGAGGCTTACCCAACCTTAACAATTTGGTTAATAAAATCTGTAATGCTTGTCAATAAGGAAAACAACCTAGGACACAACACAAGTTAACTAACCAAGAACGAACGTCAAGTGTACTTGAGCTCCTGCATATGGATCTATTCGATTCACATGGAGCCAAGTCACTCAATAAAAGTCAATATTGCTTAGTCATAATTGACGACTACTCCAGGTTTACCTGGGTTAGGTTCATCAAACATAAAAATGATACCCTAGATCAATTAATCAATTTATTCAAATTAATCGAGAATCAAAAAAACCTTAAGGTTAAAAGAATTAGAAGCGATCATGGTGGTGAATTCGAAAATCAAAGGTTCACCGACTTCTGTAACCTAAACGGATACCACCATGAATTCTCTTGCCCTAGGACCCCTCAACAAAATGGCCTAGTGGAGCGGAAAAACCGAACTCTACAAGAAGCCGCTAGGACCATGTTGAACGAATATGACCTACCCGATAGGTTTTGGGCGTGAGTACGGCATGCTATATGTCCAAAATAGGATCCTTATGGTAAAGAGGCACCTTAAGACCTCATACGAGATTTATCACGATAAAATACCTAACATCAAGTACTTTAGGGTATTTGGGTGTAAGGTACATATCCTAAACACTAAGGATTACCTAGGGAAATTTACATCCAAGACCACGACCGGAATCTTTCTAGGATACTCGACTACAAGTCGAGCTTATAGAGTATATAACCACGACACCCTTAGAGTCAAGGAGACTATCAATGTAGTATTTGATGAAGGACATGAACCTACAAAACCCCCGGCAACCCCAATTAGCGAGCCGATTCATACTAGACCTAACTCTGATCCGGAGATCAGGTCTAGTGTTAATCCTAACCTAAGTCAACCAAGTCACTCTATTGATCAAGTGATAGATGACTCCAACCAAACTAATGTTCAACCAAGTCACCCCATTGATCAAGCATTAGGTGACACAAACCCAACCCAATCTAGGATTCAGACTAACCACCCTATCGATCAAGTGATAGGAGATCCTAATCTAGGAGTTCAAACTAGAGCATCCTATAGGAACCTTAGTCAAATTTCCTTAATTTCAAAGATAGAACCCAAATCAATTGAACAAGCTCTTCTTGATCCCGATTGGATTATTGCAATGCAAGAAGAGCTAGCTCAATTTACTAGGAATGAAGTGTGGGAATTAGTACCACCACCTAAAGACAAAACGATAATTGGAACAAGGTGGGTGTTTCGAAATAAGCTTGATGATAAAGGTGAAGTAGTTAGAAACAAGGCTAGGTTAGTCGCCAAAGGGTTTAGTCAAGTCGAAGGCTTAGATTACTACGAAACCTATGCCCCAGTAGCTAGACTCGAATCCATTCGAATGTTGCTAGCTTATGCCACACATCGAGGATTTAAGCTGTTTCAAATGGATGTTAAGTCGGCATTCTTAAATGGATACATTAAAGAAGAAGTTTATGTTAGCCAACCCCCCAGATTCGAAAATCTAGATAAACCCGACCATGTTCTAAAACTTAAGAAAGCTCTCTATGGACTTAAACAAGCTCCTCGAGCTTGGTACGAGAGACTTTCAATCCATCTTAAGTCAAAAGGGTTTAACCAAGGCTTAGTTGACCCAACTCTCTTCGTAAAAACCTTAGGTAAAGAAATATTCATAGCTCAAATTTATGTAGACGATATAATTTTTGGAACCTCTAACTCAGCCTTACTAAACGAGTTCGTTTCACTCATGGAAAGTGAGTTTGAAATGAACTTGGTAGGCGAGTTAAGTTTCTTTTTAGGTCTACAAATTAAACAAACTAAGGATGGTATATACCTATATCAACAAAAATACACTAAGGAGTTAATTAAAAGATTTGGAATGCAAGACGCTAAGATAATAAACACCCCAATGGCGATTAATGTTAACATAGGAGAAGACCTAGAAAGTAAGTCCATTGACTTAAAGTACTATAGGAACGCGATAGGAAGTCTCCTATACTTAATCATGAGTCAATTCGACATCCTATTCACAAGAAGTATGTGCGCAGTTTCAAACCTGTGCTAAGGAGTCTCACCTAACCCTAGTTGCGTATCCTTAGATATCTTAAGGGTACACTTAACGCGTATTTGGTACCCTAGATCTACGGAGTTCGAACTAATCGGCTACTCCGATTCGGAGTAGGCCGGTAGTAAACTCGAGAGAAAGAGAACGAGGAGTTGTTGTCAACTACTCGGCTCAAGTCTAGTGAGTTGGTGCAGTAGGAAGCAACATTGTGTTGCCTTATCTACCACCGAAGCCGAATACGTTGCGATGGGTGAGTGTGTAACTCAGCTTCTTTGGATGAAGCACACTCTCCGAGACTTTAGGTTGGACTTCACCAAAACTAAAATTTTTGTAGACAACATAAGTTTGATAAATCTAACTAAGAACCCTATATGCCATTCAAGGACAAAGCATATAGAGGTAAAACACCATTTCATTCGAGAACATGTAGCCAACGGCTCCATACAACTCGAATATGTTGACTCGAAGTCTAACCTAGCAGACATATTTACTAAACCACTACCCGAAGCCGAATTTAGTCTCTTGAGACGAAGATTAGGCATGTGCGTAATAGAATAGGAACTTGAAAATTATATTTTCTTACTACTATTTCTTACTTTTTTTTTATGGAACTAGCATAGGACATACCTTAGATATCATGCACCTATAAATTTAAGGAGCCAATACATCTCACAACACATAGGACTAATGTGTTTGTGTACTTAGCCACGTAGATGGGCGTGAGATGTTAGGACCTTACTCCTGGTTCCAGATGTAGAGCTAGTGCATCGCTATGAACCACGGAGTATAATCATACCGACTCTGACCAGGACTGGTTGATCCTTCATATCAATCAAGCCAAATATGAGTCGAACATTTTATAGATGAACTTATTTTCAGTATATTATTTTTAAAAATAAAAATGTGGAACATGCTTGGACTTTAAATTTAACATTTATTTTGTTTTCCACACACCCCTTACTCTTTTCGATATACGGCAAAAGGGGGAGAAAAAGGAGAAAAAGGACAAAAGTTAAGGGGTCAAAAAAAATTTTTTTGATAACTTAACTCTTACTTCATAATTAAACCAAAAGTTAACTTTAAGTTTTGAAAACTTATTTAACTTTTAACAAAAGGCCAAGGTTAAGAAATCATTTGGTTTCTTAACTTAAAACTTATTTTAAACACTATGGCCAATATTAAGTAATTTGATTTAATTCTTTTTCTTAGTAGCACATATCAAGGGGGAGAGTTAAAACCCTTTCTCAAGTACTCACCCTCGGTCAAGGGGGAGCACTTGAAAAAGAATTTTTATATACTCCTACTCATCCATGCATAATCTCATACTTATTTTTGTCTTAACTTTGTATGTGGGTTTGCCATAAATCAAAAAGGGGGAGATTGTTGGTGCAGTGGGCACCTAAGTCGAACCTAAGTTTTGATTATAGCAAACGATATAAAGTTAAGCTTATATTGTTATCTCACGAGCTAAATCAAGTGTGCAGAAAAGTCTCAATGCTGGAGCTGAAGGCTAGCGACACCCGGAGAAAGCAGCGGTGGTCGGGCGACACTCGAGTTACTTTGGAGGGAGCCGAAGGAATCGAGTGGAAGGCCGGAAGCAAAAGCGACACGTAAGTATCGAGGTAAGCTCGTGTGTGCGAGCGTAAGTGAGGTCGTATCCTCTTTACGGGGATGATCTTAGGCGACGATCCGACCCAAGACTTCCCATGGAAGGTCTATGTTGAGATCGGACGGCAAGTGGCCGTCGAATCCACTTATATTTTGAGATAACTCTTTATTGTAGTCAAAAATCCTGGCCATCAGTTCAACCAGCCAGTTCAACCGGTGCCAGTTCAACCGGCCAGTTCAACCGGTGGTCAAAAATCAGCCTCGAGGAGTCAAGCTTTATCACCATTTTTCAAGGAGTTTTGTGCCCATTTGTGATTGGTTGAAGACCCATTCGTTGAGGGGCTTAAAGGCTATAAAAGGAGGGCCAAACCTAGGGTTTCATCCTCAATTCTAAGTGCTCAAAAGCCTCCGTTACGCTGCAACTCTCCGACGACTCTACAACAACGAAGTGCTGCCAACTGTATGTGTTTCGTTTTTGTAGTTTTTATATTAGATATAAAAATTACAGATTTATATGTTTCTGTAAATTTTCTTATTTTATAGAATTTTTGGGTATTTTTCTCGTAGAGTCGAAGCAACGAGTGTTGGGACACTCGTAGGCTTCAACCGTCGAGAAAAACTCTCCGAATCGCGAGTGTCCCTACAATGATCTTACAGCGACTTAAGTCGCTGTCCCAAAAACCTAAAGCGAGAACTCGCCGATTCGGAGAGTTTTTCTCGACGGTTGAAGCCTACGAGTGTCCCAACACTCATTGCTTCGACTCTACGAGAAAAATACTCAAAAATTCTATAAAATAAGAAAATTTACAGAAACATATAAATCTGTAATTTTTATATCTAATATAAAACTAAAAACGAACACATACATGCTTCACGTGGATCTCGATACCATCGCTGGGATTTCGAGCCGCAAAAATCGCTTTTTTGCGTTGGAAACCTCGAAGCCCTACCACGGATCCGCGGCGCAGTATAAAATTATAATTACATGTATGTGCTTACAGAAATCCTAGATCTACCTTAGATCTAAGAGGTTAGAACGTTACCCTCGTAGCGACGCCCTTCGCTTATCCCGCTCGTCCAAAAGTTCGCCGAAACTCGAGAGTGTCAAGTGCACACTCCTCTATGGTATCCACACAAGCAATAGGTGGAGAAAACTCAACCTTGAGTGTGCTAGCACTCCTTGGTTGGTTCGGCCAAAGAGAGGGATGGGAGAGGGAGAGCTTGAGAGAAAAAGTTCCAAGGAAGAAGATGAAGTTAAGAGTGTAACTCACCAAATGAATTCACCACCCATAACCCCAAAGTGGCCGGCCACTTCATGGAAGGGGGGTTACATGCATGCATGTAACTCCCATGACCCTTGGTCTCCCTCATGATGTGGCACCAATTGACCAAGTCAATGATGATGTGGAGCATCATCATTGGCCGGCCATGCCTAGTCATCATCATGACATGGCATTTGGTCAAGTCAAACTTGACCTTTCATCTTCCCTCTCAAGTCAAGTCAAACTTGACATCTAATCTCCCATGGTTGATCAAATCTAACCACTTGACTCAAGTCAATTTAATATAATGAATCTCTATTCATAAATTTAAATTGATTTGATGAATCAAATCTCAATTAGACTCATTCAACACTTGAATCAACTTGAGTCTAACTCAATTAGTCTAATTTGGATTACTCTTAATCCAATTTGGTTCATCCCATGAACCTAATCCTCATGGTTCATCATATGAACCTAATCTCCATCTAATTGCTCTTATGTGTGTGACCCTATAGGTTCTTGTAACGTTGGCAATGTCCCTAAACCGATTTAGGAAGATAAGCAATGAGCGGTATCTAGCAACACATCATTGCTACCCAAGTTACAAGAATGTTGAGCTCCAACATCACCTTTGTGACTACTAATTGTGACTCTCACAATATGTGACAATGTCCCTCTATCCTTCACATCTAGATTGACCAATCGAGGCATAGACCGTGTCATCCTCGGTACAATCTAAATCTTGATCTCCAAGTAGACTCACTCTAATCAAATGAGCTCAATATCTCATATTGACTCATTTGGGCATGGCCATGCACTTCGTGGTCTCACTCTATCAAGAATATCGATGTCACTCCCGTCATATAGGAGGGATAGATCCCATCTACATCACTCACATCCCTCCGCATAATTTGTTACATACCCAGTAATCGCCTTTATAGTCCACCCATTTACGGGTGACGTTTGACGAAGCCAAAGTATGCAACTCATTATGTAGGGAACCATGGTGACTTCAGGTCTAAGGACTAATAGTTATACTAATAGCCACATGAGAAAGTATATGACACTCATATAACGATCCATGATACTTTCTCATGGCGGTTCATTCAGTATACATTCTCCAATGCATACCCATGTGTCAACTTGATATCTCATATCCATGATTTGTGAGATCAAGTCATCTTGTTGACCTACATGCTAGTCTCTACGCATTAACATTGTCCCTGAATGTTAATACTCGACTAGGAATGATTAAGAGTAGTGTTCTCTATATCATCTCATTATCGATTCAACCAATCGATTGATATAGATAAGAACCTACTACTCAAGGACATTATTATATTTAGTTATTTGGCACCAATACAAGTAAATATAATAACCATGCCTTTATAAATAGGAATATGATACAATAAAGTCCATACAACAATCATCATATGATTGGCTCTAGGGCTTTCACTAACAATACTCGCGAAGTTTATTTTGCGAGTAGGGGCGCTGCCCCTATCCCCGAAAGGGGTCATGTCCCGCGATCGCGCCCGGAAACCGCTTAGCGGGACCGTTTCGGAGGGGTGACTCATAAATTCAAAATAAATTAGGAAAAATTATAGAAATTTTCTATAAAAATACATAATTTAGAATTATGTATAATTCTGTGATTGTCATGGCCCAATAACCCAATTGGATTGGATTATGTGTGTTGTAATTCATAATACGGCCTGTGTGCCGTTTTGTGGTTGTGCGTGTTGTAAAGTGTTTGCGACCTGCGCGTCGCACCTCTTCTTTTAATATTCTAGTTGTAAATAGTTTTAGACTCGAATGTAACTCGAGTTTCGTATTTGTAATGTACAAAAATGGAGCGGTGGAAAGTCCACTTGAAGACGAGCTTACGAGAAGGGTGACGACGACACATGGCGGTCAAAGGAAGCGCTTGGAGAAGTCGCTAGCCTTAGGTAGACCGTCTGATCTTCTCATTGGCTTGAGAAGATCATAGTAGGGCCATACCTATATCACATTTAATTATATATATATATATGTTGATATATATATATATATATATATATATATATATATATATATATATATATATATATATATATATATATATATTTAATTGATTTTTTGCTTGTATGTATGTGATGCATGCTAGTAGAAAAATGTTTGTATGTATATGATGCATGCTAGGTTAATTTTCTTGTATGTATATGATGCATGCTAGAATAATTAATGTATGTATATGATGCATGCTAATATAGGATAATAAAGGCCTAAATGCGTATAAGATACACATTACGATTAGATTAGATCATAATCGAATCAACTCGAAAATGCCTACCGAGCCTTGATACCCATCACTACCTCGATCATTTGTCGTTGTTGAATCTGCCAAAGCAGAGCAACACATATTATCTTGGTAGGGTGCGGAGGGACAATCTTGGTCCCGCCTATTGATGTGTGTAAATCATGCTATGTTTTCACTACTTTATATATGTGCATTTTATCTCATTTCATATCCTAGGCATGTATTTTATCATGATTCAGTTAAGTTTAGCATATTTTGGGAAGAAGAGACTGTTTTTGGGTGTTTTTGTGTTAACAGGGCAAAGGAGAAGGCATATCAAAACAACACAGCCGTGTTGGGAATCGACACGCCTGTGTCATGAGAACCAGCGGACGACACGCCCGAGTCAAAGAACAACACGCCCGTGTCAGTGAATCCAGCAGCCGACACGCCCTAGTGCGTACGACACGCCCGATTCAAAACCGTAATACGCCTGGTGAAACCAATGACACGCTTGTGCCTCATGTGGCAGGCGTGTTGGCTCGATTCCAGAATTCCTTTTCTGCGAGCAATCAGGATCTTCGTCTGAATTAAAGGGAAATCTATTGCCTTAATTGAAGAGGAGGCCAAAGCTATAAAAGAGAAGATATTCTAACCCTAAAGGAGGACGGCGGATGGTCAAAAAGGAGGATAGAAGACGGCAAAGGGATCGACAACAGAAGAAGCAAAAGAGAAGGAGTCGGCAGAGGAACGCAGATGGCATCCAGTATTGTATTTTCTTTCTCTAGCAACTCTTGTCAGACTATGGAGTAGTGTCCTGTAATCTTAGGATGGGGGAGTAGCCCTTGACGATTTATGATGGATGATATAATCTATACTACTCGAACCATTGTTTGTTTTGATCTGGTTCTTTTGGATTCTTATTGATAAACCTAAGGAGCTAAGGGGAAGTACCTAACGGTGAACCCGAGTTCCCGAAACCCAGAATCAACTAGGGAATAACTCCTGTCAAGTAGCGGTAGTGTATCTATGAGGGCTTGCGGGGGTCTCGTGACAGGTCCCCTTAGCTGATTATGGTCCCGTGTGCAAACCTACCGTGAAAAGGAAATTTGACTCTAGCGGAACTCTTATGGACTTAATGGATCTATCAAATCCAGTTTTTACCAGGTAACGGAGGCAAGACTAGGGAGGTTTGCGGGGGTCTCGTGACAGGTCCCCTTAGTTGATTATGATCCCCTATGCTCGAACACCGTGACAGGTAAGTTGAGTTTGATAGGTACAGTTAGCGTAGACCTCGAAAGGGGCCGTTGATTTACCTTAGGATAGGTTCCATCAAAACAACTCTACTAGCGGTAGGAAAGAATTAAATCACCTTATAAATCGTTGACGTGGTGAAACCCATATCCTGAGATTTTCCTCAATTCTTGACTTTTAGCTCGTTCTTCTCATTCGTTGTTATTGACTACTCAGTTTCTTTGCTTAAACCAACAATCGATTTACTAGATAACTTTGTATCACAATCATTCGGTAATTGTTCCAATCCCTGTGGGATCGATATTTTTATTACTTGACGATAACCGTGCACTTGCGGAAAATAACACATCAAGTTTTTGGCGCCGTTGCCGGGGATTGGCACTCAATATTGAATTGAGCGTGATTTAGTTAATCTAGATTTCTGTTCTGAATTCTTGTTCTGAATATTGAGTGCTCCTATTTTTCTTTCATATCTATTCTGAATTCTTGTTTTGGGAGCCTCTCTTGTTGTTGCATGCACAGACTTAATAGGGAAATTCTCGATATTGATCCTGAGATAGAGAGAACTTTCCTTGCTAGAAGACGATTTCAGCAACCTCAGGAAAACAATCTGACCTCTGACATGGCTGACCAGAACTAAAATAAACCCTTAAGGGATTATGCAGCACCTAGTACAAGGGGATTGAGATCGAGTATTAGAAGACCCCCTATTGAAGCAAACAATTTCGAATTAAAACCGGCGCTACTATCTATGTTCCAACAGCATCAATTCGGAGGAGCACCAGAACAAACTCATCTTAATAAGCTCGGAGGGGATTTTGAAGATAAAGAACCGGAGATTTCCGATTCCAATCTCACGCCACAGGTAGAACTTAAGCCTCTTCCATCGACACTCAGGTACGAGTTTCTTGGCGAAAATTCTACTTACCCTGTGATCATTAATGCTAATCTGAGTAATGCAGAGACTGAAAAACT
Organism: Wurfbainia villosa; assembly: GCA_025175895.1. NCBI lineage: Eukaryota > Viridiplantae > Streptophyta > Magnoliopsida > Zingiberales > Zingiberaceae > Wurfbainia > Wurfbainia villosa. The sequence continues at coordinate 9,779,867 of CM046005.1, forward strand.
GATTGAGGTATTGAAAATATATAAGAATGTCATTGGATACAAGATTGATGACATTAAAGGAATTAGTCCATCGGTTTGCATGCACAGGATTTTATTAGAAGACAATTTTAAAACCTCTATAGAGCATCAAAGAAGATTGAACCCAGCCATGAAAGAGATAGTCAAGAAAGAGGTTATGAAATTGCTGGATGCAGGAATTATCTATCCAATATCCGATAGCGAATGGGTAAGTCCTGTCCATGTTGTGCCAAAGAAAGGGGGGATAACGGTAATAAGGAATGCTACGAATGAGTTAATCCCCACTAGAGTCTACGGATGGAGAATGTGTATTGACTATAGGAAATTGAATAAGGAAACTAGAAAGGACCATTTTCCCATCCGATTTATTGACCAAATGTTAGACCGGTTGGCAAAACACTCGCATTTCTGTTACTTAGATGGATACTCAGGTTTCTATCAAATCCCTATCTCTCCTAATGACCAAGAGAAAACAACTTTCACCTGCCCCTATGGTACCTGTGCCTTGAGAGAATGCCTTTTGGGTTATGCAATGCACGCCACTTTTCAGAGGTGTATGACTTCAATTTTTACGATATGATCGAGAATATAATGGAAGTATTCATGGATGATTTTTCGATATGGTGCAGATTTTGATATATGTTTATCTAATTTGGTCAAGGTATTGCAGAGATGCGAGGAAATGAATTTAATGCTTAATTGGGAGAAGTGTCACTTCATGGTGCGAGAAGGCATAGTACTTGGACACCTAATTTCACACCGTGGTATCGAGGTGGATATTGCTAAAAGCAAGTGATCAAGAGGTTGCCACCTCCAGTGATGTCAAGGGAGTGCGTAGTTTCTTAGGACATGCAGGTTCTACCTACGGTTCATCAAGGACTTCTCAAAAATTTCAAGGCCATTAACTAATTTGCTTGCTAAAGATGTTGTGTTTCACTTTGATAACCCTTGTCTTGATGCATTTTCCAGTTAAAGGAAGCATTAACAACCGCCTAATAATGCAACCTCCAGTTGAGTCTCCCTTTGAAATTATGTGTGATGCAAGTGATTTTATGCGTGCAAGTGTTAGGACAAAGAAAGGATCGCAAGGTATATGCAATCTACTACGCTAGTAAGACATTGGATGAAGCACAAATGAATTATGCTACCACAGAGAAGGAACTCTTGGCTATAGTATTTGCTTTCGACAAGTTCAGATCTTATATCATAGGGACCAAGGTGATAGTTTATACGGATCATGCGACCATAAGATACTTGCGAGTAAAAGAATCTAAGCCAAGACCGATCCGGTGGATACTTCTCCTACAAGAGTTTGACTTAGAAATTCGAGACAAGCAAGGAACGGAGAACGTAGTTGCTGACCATCTATCGAGGCTTCATCTAGAACCAAATGCGGGAAGAGCCGACGATCTTGCTATAAACGATTTCTTTCCGGATGAGCAGCTACTAGCAGTTCGAACAATCAAGGCACCGTGGTATCTTGATTTTTCCAACTACCTAGCTTATGGATAATACCTTCTAACATGAGTTATCATCAGAGGAAGAAGTTTCTTTCGGATGTAAAGCATTATGTGTGGGATGAACCATTCCTTTTCAAGCAAGGGGCGGATGCTATATATCGAAGATGCGTATCCGAAGAAGAGATTGAGGATATATTGTACCACCGCTATTCTTTTGCATATGGAGGTCATGCGAGCACAAACAAGATGAAAGGTTTTGCAAGCGGATTTTATTGGCCTCACATTTTTAGAGACTCTCGGAATTATGTGACGACTTGTGACCACGCCAAAGGACCGAACATATCAAGGAGACATGAGATGCCTCAAAATTCGATATTGGAAGTCGAATTGTTCGACGTATGGGAATTGACTATATGGGACCCTTCCTACTTCCTATAAAAACACCTATATACTGGTAGCAGTGGACTATGTGTCTAAATGGGTTGAGGCTCTACCATCCCCCTCTTGTGATGCAAAAACAGTCATTAAGCTCTTTAAGAGTATAATATTTCTAAGATTTGGAATACCGAGAGCAGTAATAAGTGATGGAGGCTCACACTTTATCGAAAGACAATTTGAAAGTCTTCTCAAGAAGTATGGAGTAACCCATAAACTAGCCTCACCATATCATCCACAAACGAGTGGGCAAGTAGAAGTTTCGAATAGGGAGATCAAGACTATCTTGGAAAAAACAGTATCAAGATCAAGGAAGGATTGGTCTTTAAGACTTGATGATGCTCTATGGGCCTATCGAACTGCCTATAAGACACCCATTGGAATGACTCCGTTTCGATTAGTTTATGGAAAACCATGTCATCTTCCAGTTGAAATAGAGCATAGGGCATATTGGGCAATTAAATGGCTTAATTTTGACCTGAAGAAAGCCGGAGAGAAAAGAAAACTGCAGCTAAACGAACTTGAAGAACTACGCCTTGATGCTTATGAACATGCGAGGTCTTATAAGGAGAAAACGAAGAGGTGGCATGACAAGAATATCATGCGCAGAGAATTCCATCAAGGAGACTTGGTATTACTATTCAACTCCAGATTGAAACTCTTTCCCGGGAAGCTGAAATCCAGATGGTCGGGGCCATATCGAATTGAAAAGGTTTATCCTCATGGAGCTATTGATATATCTAGTGAGTCTACGGGAATTTTCAAAGTAAATGGTCAAAGGCTTAAGAGATACTTCGCAAATAATTCTGTTGAGCTGATTGGAGATGAGGAGAGGCAGAGCATACTCAAGCCATATCCCCAAAACTAAGGAGTAACTGAGGGGTCAAGCTAACGACCTTAAACAAGCGCTTCTTGGGAGGCAACCCATGCTATTTTCATTTTTTTTTTGTCATTTTATTTTATTTTATTTTATTTTATTCTTTATTCTATTTTTATTTTTTTCAGGACTTCAGGATACGTGCCACTGCGTGCCAAGTTGACACGACCCGCCTGTGCCGAACGACACAGGCGTGTTGTTGGTACCCGAAGACAACATAGGCAGGGCGTGCTGACTAGCACGCCCGTGTCGCACACTTCTCAACCTAGGCACGCCTGGGCCGGACTGCGACACGCCTGGGGAGCGACGGCAGACATGTCGCACCTAAACTGCCCGGTATTTGCGTAAGAACATGCCCGACACGCCTATGTCGCGGATAACCTCTAAAACCAGCCCGAGCACGCCCTAATCTTCCACTCGCGATACAAGGTTGAAGCAGCCGGTCTCCCTCTCAAGCAGGCGAGGAGCAAACCTGCTGTCTCTCCATTCCCAACGCCATGAGCAAGCGAGTGAAGACTAGAGGAGGAGCTTCTTCCTCTACGGCAAAGGACAAGGGGAAAAGAAAAGCTCAGGATTTGGGTAACGAACCTCCTCCGACCTCTAGCCATCCTTATGGAATTGTTTTTAGGGATGATATTATGAAGACTAAATTCAGTAAGCTTGAAAAAAGGAAGTTAGTATCTACGAGAACTATAGACTTCTACACGTTGACCACCTTAGGGTTAAGAGATGACATAACTTGGTTAACAAATAGGATAGGCTGGACAGAGTTTATCACACACCATCACCTTACTTACCCTAGTATCACTCTTGAATTCCTTAGCTCCCTGTCCGCTGAAATACTGCAAGGAAAAGATTGTGAGGAAGGAAAAATAAAATTTAGATTAATGAACCATGAATTTACCCTTTCTCTAAGTGATTTTAATATGATATTTGATTTTCCTAGTGTATGGGAGAGGCAAATTCATAGACATTTTATTGATCATCAATTTTGGAGATTAATTTCTGATGACCCTCGCCCTTACGATGCATCTAGATCTAAATCATTTAACATCCCTAATCCTACTTTCCGTTATCTCCTTAGATTCATGGCTAATACAATCTCGTGAAGATATGATAGTGCAGGTGGCTAGGCGAGTGAGTTACAATTTCTATGGGCCATGCTAAATGAAGTTAATATTGATTCAGGAGCCCATATGTTTAGGAATTTAGTTAAGGATAGTAATAGCCCTTCCGGAGTCATAGTCATAGGGGGTATTATCACTAGGATTGCTGTAGCCTTAGGATGTGATTTGGATGACCTTGAATATTGTCCTGCTAGCCCTAGATTGGATTTGGATGCTTGTATAAATATGAAGATGATTGAGGCATGTGACGAGGGATATCGTTTGGTGTTAAGAAATGGAATTAAAATCCCTCTTCCGAACCCTGAGCGGATGACTGTACGTAATTCATCCAATTGGCTTTTTAGAGATGTTCAGGAACCCTTTCCTACCCCCACTGCCCATGCTCCATCACCCCCTGCTAGGGAGCCATCACATTCGACTCAACCCCCCACGGTTTCCCTACCGACAATGTTTCAGGTACTCTTCTTTTGATTTTTCAGGATTCCGATCATCATTCGAAGCATTTAGGGTCGAGCATACCTCTCCACATTGGTGTGTGGGATCGGTATGCCCAAGCTACAGAGGAGCACCATCGCATGGTGACACAACATTTGGATAGGGCAGCTGATTTTTACAGGAGAGCTGATGAGTTTTTCACTGCTGAGTCCGCCCGGAGGGAAGATAATGATAGATTTCGACAAGAGTCCTGTGAGTTTTACCAGAGCTATGGCGTAGGTGGGCAGAGGAGGATGCTAGTAGCGAAGACGATGACCATTAACCACCTTCAACTATTTTGTGAGTTTTGATGCACATCCTTTACTGCTTATGCCGTTTCTACTTAGATTTTTAGTTTGGTTATTGCTATTTTATTTGCATCTTTTTATATATCATAACGATTGCATTTTTATATCATCTAGCGTAATACAATCAACATTGGTCGGATCATGAAATTCCTTTTGCCTATTTGATAAGAACCCTATTTCACCTCTAACACGGCCTATAGGTCCGAGGTATCCAAAGAAAAGATTTAAACTCCCATATCGGAGTACCCGATTTTCCATTGGAGACTTACTGCGCAACTTGGTTCTTTGGAGAAACACTTTCACTAGGAGTATGGTAAAAAAAAAAAAAAAAAAGACTGGAATTGTTTTCAAGCACCCCTTTGAGACAAAGTAGTTACTGGGGAAACACCTAAAAGGTGCCCCTTTGAGACTAACTAGTTACTGGGGAAATGCTCTCTATAATTCCTTTCCTTCTCTCTTCTTAGAAAGTGCTCCTTTGAGACCTTTTGATGATAGGTAAGAATGATCCATGCATTAAAGGCGTAAGTGCCTCTATGCGGAAATAAGAATGCTCTACGATAGAAGGAATGGCAAATCCGGATTGGTGTCCAATGACTTTAGTCCAACTTTTCACGTGCACTATATAGGGATCTTTCAAACTTGGCAACTAGAAATGATTTGAAAAGATTAAGATCAGATTGTATACTTCTGGATGGTGTCTAGTATTCCCACAAATAAGTTGTCTTTTGAGTTTTCTTTGCTTGAGGACAAGCAAAAGTTTAAGACTAGGGGATTTTGATGTGTGTAAATCATGCTATGTTTTCACTACTTTATATATGTGCATTTTATCTCATTTCATATCCTAGGCATGTATTTTATCATGATTCAGTTAAGTTTAGCATATTTTGGGAAGAAGAGACTGTGTTTGGGTGTTTTTGTGTTAATAAGGCAAAGGAGAAGGCGTATCAAAACAACACACCAGTTGGGAATCGACACGCTGTGTCATGAGAACCAGACGACACGCCGAGTCAAAGAACAACACGCCTGTCGTGAATCCAAAGCCGACACGCCTAGTGCGTACCGCGACACGCCTAGCCAAACCTGTAACACGCCTGCGGAAAACAATACGCTTGTGCCCTCATGTGGCACGAGCAATCAATCTATTGCCTTAATTGAAGAGGAGGCCAAAGCTATAAAAGAGAAGATATTCTAACCCTAAGAGGAGGACGGCGGATGGTCAAAAAGGAGGACAGAAGACGGCAAAGGGATCGACAACAGAAGAAGCAAAAGAGAAGGAGTCGGCAGAGGAACGCAGATGGCATCCAGTATTGTATTTTCTTTCTCTAGCAACTCTTGTCAGACTATGGAGTAGTGTCCTGTAATCTTAGGATGGGGGAGTAGCCCTTGACGATTTATGATGGATGATATAATCTATACTACTCGAACCATTGTTTGTTTTGATCTGGTTCTTTTGGATTCTTATTGATAAACCTAAGGAGCTAAGGGGAAGTACCTAACGGTGAACCCGAGTTCCCGAAACCCAGAATCAACTAGGGAATAACTCCTGTCAAGTAGCGGTAGTGTATCTATGAGGGCTTGCGGGGGTCTCGTGACAGGTCCCCTTAGCTGATTATGGTCCCGTGTGCAAACCTACCGTGAAAAGGAAATTTGACTCTAGCGGAACTCTTATGGACTTAATGGATCTATCAAATCCAGTTTTTACCAGGTAACGGAGGCAAGACTAGGGAGGTTTGCGGGGGTCTCGTGACAGGTCCCCTTAGCTGATTATGATCCCCTATGCTCGAACACCGTGACAGGTAAGTTGAGTTTGATAGGTACAGTTAGCGTAGACCTCGAAAGGGGCCGTTGATTTACCTTAGGATAGGTTCCATCAAAACAACTCTACTAGCGGTAGGAAAGAATTAAATCACCTTATAAATCGTTGACGTGGTGAAACCCATATCCTGAGATTTTCCTCAATTCTTGACTTTTAGCTCGTTCTTCTCATTCGTTGTTATTGACTACTCAGTTTCTTTGCTTAAACCAACAATCGATTTACTAGATAACTTGGTATCACAATCATTCGGTAATTGTTTCAATCCCTGTGGGATCGATATTTTTATTACTTGACGATAACCGTGCACTTGCGGAAAATAACACATCACCTATCACGACTCGGGTTAGAGTAAGCTCAATTAGATTGAGCAAAACTAGTTAACTCAATTGGATCGAGTAGAACTATAGGCATATTCCAATCGTTGGAAAGATAGGTTAAGATCGCATTTACACTAAATCTTAGGCGATTTAGCCAAAGCTAACTCAAGGTCTTTTGTAAATGTGGGTCTTAATCCTATAAACAAGAGTTACATAGAGATGTAATCAGTAATGTGTTACCCACCGATCGTACTAAGTCTTGGACGATTTAGCCAAAACTAACTCAAGGCTTAGTATGATGTGGATCTTGTCCCGCAAGAATTATAGCTAGTTTGTTTGAATCTGGTAATGTGGTTTGACCACATCCATAACTCGATTCTACAAAATTCCTATAATTCAGTGGGAGCATCATTTGATTAAAGGCCTAATTAAATGATAAAAGGAACATGATATTAATTCTCTGCTTTGTATGTTGTAGATAACTATATCGACAACCACGAACACTCTCTCTCTGCGATCCGTCCTTGAGAAGGACAAGCTCAATGGAGCAAATTTCTTGGACTGGTACAGGAACTTGAGAATCGTTCTCACCAAAGAAAGGAAGTCAGACGTCCCCGAGCGGCCCATTCCGAGGCACCTCCCGCCAATGCCTCGCGGTGACAAAGATGCTTACAAAAGCATCAAGATGATGCATTAGATGTGTCATGTCTAATGCTCATGACCATGAACTCGAGCCTGTATAGCAACACGAGTTCATGAATGCTTATGATATGGTTGGACATCTTCGTCAACTATATCAAGGACAAGCTAGGCATGAGAGATATGAAGTCTCTAAGGCATTATTTGGGTCCAAAATGCAAGAAGGGACTCCCGTAGGTACATATGTACTCAAGATGATTGGGTACGTAGAAAACCTACAAAGGCTGGGATTCCCACTTGGCCAAGAGCCGCCAAGACCTAATCTTGCAATCTTTGCCACAAGCCTTCAATCAATTTGTCATGAATTATAACATGAATGAAATTGATAAGCCATTACTGAAATGCTCAAAGATGTTAAGAATCATGAGCTTAACCTTAAGAAGGGTAAATCGACACCATTTTGATGGTGCAGGAAGAAGAAAGGCAAGGGCAAGCCTAAAGGTAAGGGAAAGTCCTGCCAAGGGCAAAGGCAAAGAACTTAAACCCAAAGGAGGGGTAGCTCAAGGAAGGGCTTGCTTCCATGCAAGGAAGCAGGACATCGGAAGCGAATCGCAAGGCATACTGGAAGATCTTAAGAAGAAGAGAAGTGAGACTTCTACTTGTATAAATGTTATAGAAGTCAATCTATCTATTTCTTCATCATGGGTATTAGATACGGATGTGCATCTCACATTTGTACCAATGTGCATGAGAAATAGCGAGGCATTGACAAAGGGCGAGGTGGACCTACGAGTAGGCAATGGAGCAAGGGTTCTGCTTTATTCTTTGTAGGAACTTATGATCTATCTCGCCCTCCTGGGCTTGTACTAGAATTAGATGAATGTTGTTATGTGCCTGCCTTAACTAAGAACATCATTTCAGTTTCTTGTTTGGACAAGAAAGGTTTTTCATTTATAATAAAGAACAAATGTTGTTCAGTTTATTTAAATGATATGTTCTATTGTAGTGCACCTCTAATGAACGGACTCTACTTTCTAGACTTAGAGAGCCCTATCTATAACATAAGTACCAAGAGGTTCAAGTCAAATGAGTTGAACCAAACCTATCTCTGGCATTGTCGCTTAGGTCACATAAATGAGAGTCGCTTATCTCAACTCCATAAGGATGGGCTGCTAGACTCATTTGATTTTGAATCATATGAGACATGCGAGTCTTGCCTTTTAGGCAAGATGACCAAGACTCCCTTTAGTGGACACAGCGAAAGAGCAACAGATTTGTTAGGACTTATACATAGTGATGTATGTGGTCCTTTCAATGTTGCTGCTAGAGGTGGTTACAGGTACTTCATTACATTTACTGATATGGTTATGTGTATCTTATGACACATAAATCTGAATCCTTTGAAAAGTTCAAAGAATTCAAGAATGAAGTACAAAACCAGCTTGGCAAGAGTATTAAGATACTTCGATCAGATCGAGGTGGTGAATACCTTAGCCATGAGTTTCGTGACTATCTAGTTGAGTGTGGGATTCTATCCCAACTCACTCCTCCTGGAACACCACAGTGGAATGGTGTATCCGAAAGGAGGAATCGTACCCTATTGGATATGGTACGATCTATGATGAGTCACACAGATCTTCCTATATCCTTTTGGGGATATGCTCTGGACACAGCAGCCTTTACCCTTAACCGTGTACCATCCAAGGCTGTGGTAAAGACACCATATACGATATGGACAGAGAAAAATCCCAAGATGTCTTTTATGAGGATTTGGGGTTGTGAGGCTTACGTTCGACGTCAAGTCTCAGACAAACTGGGACCCAAATCCGATAGGTGCTATTTTGTTGGATATCCCAAGGATACTAAGGGATATTACTTCTACATTCCCAGTCAGCACAAAGTGTTTGTGGCAAAGACTGGGGTTTTTCTAGAAAGGGATTTTGTTTCTAGAAAAACTAGTGGGAGTACCTTCGATCTTGAAGAAATTCAAGATAAGGACCATAGCACTGAGGCCTTGATGGAGGTTGAACAGGAACCACAAAGTGTTGTGAGTGATGAGGTTGTTGCACAAAGAGTTGTGGAACAACCACCTGTTCAAGTAGACCTACCTCTTCGCAGGTCTGATAGGGTACGTCGTCAGCCTGAGAGATACTCATTTCTCTTGTCTGACCATGATGACGTTATGCTCATTGAGAATGAGCCTACCTCCTATCAGGAAGCTGTGATGAGCCCAGATTCTGAGAAATGGCTAGACGCCATGAGATCCGATATGGAATCCATGTACACTAACCAAGTATGGACTTTGGTTGATCCACCTGAAGGGGTCAAACCCATCGGGTGTAAGTGGGTCTTTAGGAGAAAGACTGACATGGATGGACTTGCGCATACCTATAAGGGCCGATTGGTGGCTAAAGGTTTCAAGCAAATTCATGGTATTGACTATGATGAAACCTTTTCTCCAGTGGCGATGTTTAAGTCCATTCGGATCTTGCTTGCTATTGCAGCATACCACGATTATGAGATCTGGCAGATGGATGTCAAAACCGCGTTTCTGAATGGAAACTTACTCGAGGATGTGTACATGACACAACCTGAGGGTTTTGTAGATCCACAGCATACTGGGAAGGTATGCAAGCTGCAAAGGTCCATTTATGGGCTAAAGCAAGCTTCTCGGAGCTGGAATCTTCGATTCGATGATGCGATCAAACAGTTTGGTTTCATCAAGAATGAAGATGAACCCTGTGTCTACAAGAGGGTTAATGGGAACACAGTTGTGTTCCTTGTATTGTATGTGGATGACATACTACTCATTGGGAATGACATCCCTTCGCTACAGTCTGTGAAGACTTGGCTGGGGACGTGCTTCTCAATGAAGGACTTAGGTGAAGCAGCCTGTATTCTAGGCATCAAGATCTATAGAGATAGATCTAAGAGATTGCTTGGCCTAAGTCAGAGTACATACATTTACACGGTATTACTTCGGTTTGCCATGCAGAATTCCAAGAAAGGACTTCTGCCGATGTCACATGGTGTGAGTCTTTCGAAGACTCAAAGTCCCTCTTCTAGAGAGGAGAGAGACCGCATGGATAAGATCCCTTACGCATCTGCTATAGGATCTATCATGTACGTCATGCTGTGTACTCGTCCTGATGTCTCGTATGCTTTGAGCATGACGAGTAGATACCAGTCAGATCCAGGTGAGCGTCACTGGATAGCAGTCAAGAATATTCTTAAGTACTTAAGAAGGACTAAAGAATATTTCTTGATATTTGGAAGCGATGAGGAGCTAGCTGTAAAGGGTTACAGCGATGCCAGCTTCCAAACTGACCAGGATGATTACAGATCGCAGTCAGGGTTCGTGTTTTGCTTGAATGGTGGCGCTGTGAGCTGGAAGAGTTCGAAGCAGGACACAGTTGCTGATTCTACAACAGAGGCCGAGTATATCGCTGCATCTGAGGCAGCAAAGGAGGCAGTTTGGATCCGCAAGTTCATTACTGAGCTTGGGGTGGTTCCTAGCATTGCAGATCCTATAGAGCTCTATTGTGACAACAATGGAGCGATTGCTGAAACTAAGGAACCTCGCCACACCAATGACCAAACACATACTACGGCGCTTCCATCTCATTCGAGAGATCATCGATAGAGGAGATGTGAAGATTTGCAGAGTACCCACAGAGGCTAACATCGCAGATCCCTTGACCAAGGCTTTGGCACAGAAAAAGCATGATGGTCACACTAGGTCATTGGGTATTAGATACTACGGTGATTGGCACTAGTGCTAGTGGGAGATTGTTAGTGAAAGCCCTAGAGTCAATCATATGATGATTGTTGTATGGACTTTATTGTATCATATTTCTATTTATAAAGGCATGGTTATTATATTTACTTGTATTGGTGCCAAATAACTAAATATAATAATGTCCTTGAGTAGTAGGTTCTTATCTATATCAATCGATTGGTTGAATCGATAATGAGATGATATAGAGAACACTACTCTTAATCATTCCTAATCGAGTATTAACATTCAGGGACAATGTTAATGCGTAGAGACTAGCATGTAGGTCAACAAGATGACTTGATCTCACAAGTCATGGATATGAGATATCAAGTTGACACATGGGTATGCATTGGAGAATGTATACTGAATGACCCGCCATGAGAAAGTATCATGGATCGTTATATGAGTGTCATATACTTTCTCATGTGGCTATTAGTATGACTATTAGTCCTTAGACCTGAAGTCACCATGGTTCCCTACATAATGAGTTGCATACTTTGGCTTCGTCAAACATCACCCGTAAATGGGTGGACTATAAAGGCGATTACTGGGTATGTAACAAATTATGCGGAGGGATGTGAGTGATGTAGATGGGATCTATCCCTCCTATATGACGGGAGTGACATCGATATTCTTGATAGAGTGAGACCACGAAGTGCATGGCCATGCCCAAATGAGTCAATATGAGATATTGAGTTCATTTGATTAGAGTGAGTCTACTTGGAGATTAAGATTTAGATTGTACCGAGGATGACACGGTCTATGCCTCGATTGGTCAATCTAGATGTCAAGGATAGAGGGACATTGTCACATATTGTGAGAGTCACAATTAGTAGTCACAAAGGTGATGTTGGAGCTCAACATTCTTGTAACTTGGGTAGCAATGATGTGTTGCTAGATACCGCTCATTGCTTATGTTCCTAAATCGGTTTAGGGACATTGCCAACGTTACAAGAACCTATAGGGTCACACACATAAGAGCAATTAGATGGAGATTAGGTTCATATGATGAACCATGAGGATTAGGTTCATGGGATGAACCAAATTGGATTAAGAGTAATCCAAATTAGACTAATTGAGTTAGACTCAAGTTGATTCAAGTGTTGAATGAGTCTAATTGAGATTTGATTCATCAAATCAATTTAAATTAATGAATAGAGATTCATTATATTAAATTGACTTGAGTCAAGTGGTTAGATTTGATCAACTATGGGAGATTAGAGGTCAAGTTTGACTTGACTTGAGAGGGAAGATGAAAGGTCAAGTTTGACTTGACCAAATGCCATGTCATGATGATGACTAGGCATGGCCGGCCAATGATGATGCTCCACATCATCATTGACTTGGTCAATTGGTGCCACATCATGAGGGAGACCAAGGGTCATGGGAGTTACATGCATGCATGTAACCCCCCTTCCATGAAGTGGCCGGCCACTTTGGGGTTATGGGTGGTGAATTCATTTGGTGAGTTACACTCTTAACTTCATCTTCTTCCTTGAAACTTTTTCTCTCAAGCTCTCCCTCTCCCATCCCTCTCTTTGGCCGAACCAACCAAGGAGTGCTAGCACACTCAAGGTTGAGTTTTCTCCACCTATTGCTTGTGTGGATACCATAGAGGAGTGTGCACTTGACACTCTCGAGTTCCGACGAACTTTTGGACGAGCGGGATAAGCGAAGGGCATCGCTACGAGGGTAACGTTCTAACCTTTTAGATCTAAGGTAGATCTAGGATTTCTGTAAGCACATACATGTAATTATAATTTTTATACTTCGCACGGATCCGTGGCCGGGGCTTCCGAGGTTTCCGCAACGCAAAAAAAGCGGTTTTTGTGGCTCGGGAAATCCCAACACCAACAACCCTAGCTTAAAGTTTCTTTTGTTTAGTTGTTGGTATAATCTTAATTTGTTATTGCTTTCAATATTGTAATTCTTTTTAATCGAGGCTTTTCGTTGCATTTTACTTTAATAGAAGAGAGGGTTTGTCTCTCTATCTTTTTGCTTCGAAGGCTTTTGTAATCGTAAAACTCCTACCTCCAACGAGGAGTGTTTTAGTGAATTGCCCTCCGTACACGGTCTAGGACCGTTAGGGCCTTGGAGTAGTAGCCGAAAGCTACGAACCAAGTAAAAAAACTATTTGTCTCATTTAGTTTTTATTTACATTTCCGCTGCGTTTAATTGTCTATCGAACGATTTAAAAGAAAAGTTTTTATCGCTATTCACCCCCCCCCCTCTAGCGATCCGCTTCGATCCAACATCTTGTTTGGAACTTTTCCAACTCACTATGCCCTCATTCAAAGTGAACACGTATCCAGACTGAAACCTGGAATCATCCTTGTCTATCTGGAAGCTAGCATCTGTACACCCGCGTATCACCATGTCCCCTTTTCCATATATTAGGAACACATCCTTAATTCTTCTCAAGTACTTAAGGATTGTCTTAACAGCCGCCCAATGATCCATTCCTAGATCAGACTGGTATCTACTCGTGACACTCAGAGCATACGATACATCGGCCCTCGTACATAACATAGCATACATGATAGATCTTATTGCGGATGCATAGGGAATCTTACTCATGCAAATCCTCTCGTCTTCTGTGTGCGGACACATAGACTTCAAAAGGTGTATCCCATGCCTGATGGGTAGGAAACCTTTCTTGGATTCTGACATGCGAAACCTCTTTAGCACTCAGTCTATATATGTAGACTGCGAAAGACCAAGCAACCGCTTCGATCTATCTCTATAGATCTTAATCTCGAGGATGTAGGTTGCTTCTCCCAGGTCTTTCATGGAGAATGTCTTGGACAACCAAATTTTAACTGACTGTAAGACCGAAACATCGTTTTCTATAAGTAATATATCATCGACATACAATACTAGGAACATGACTGCACTCCCACTAACCTTCTTGTACACACAAGGTTCGTCTGGATTTTGTGAGAAATCAAACTTTTTGATTGTCTCATCAAAATAGATATTCCATCTCCTGGATGCTTGCTTCAATCCATATATGGACCGTTGCAATTTGCATACCTTGGTTTTATCAATCGATGTGAAACCCTCAGGCTGTATCATATACACGTCCTCGAGCAGGTTTCCATCAAGGAAAGCTGTTTTCACATCCATTTGATATATCTCATAATCATAATGAGCCGCTATGGCCAGAAGCATCCGAATGGATTTAAGCATAGCTACAGGCGAATAGGTTTCATCATAATCAACACCTTGCTTTTGACGATATCCTTTCGCCACTAATCTAGCCTTATAGCTAATCACATTACCATCCATGTCAGTTTTCTTCTTGAAAACCCACTTGCACCCTATAGGCTCTATGCCTTCAGGTGGGTCAACCAAGTTCCAAACTTGGTTTTCATACATGGAATCCATTTTCAACTTCATGGCTTCAAGCCACTTATCCCTTTCTAAACTTGTCAGAACTTCTTCATAACTGGTAGGCTCCTCATCATCAATGAGTAATACGTCGTTCGATTCACTTACAAGAAATCCATATCTCTCAGGAATATTACGTATTCTACCAGATCTACGAAGATGTGATGTTTCAATAGGTCCAGTCGATTGCTCATCACTATGAGTTATCGGCTATTGTGCTTCACCAGGTATCTCATCAATGTCTATTTGAGTCTCTCGAGCCTCCTCAAGCTCGACGACACTCCCACTGTTTTCTTGCAAGAGAAACTTTTTCTCTAGAAACACAGCATGCCTTAAAACAAACACCTTTTGTTCCACAGGATGATAGAATTGGTAACCCCTTGTTTCCTTAGGGTATCCAATAAATAGACATTTATCAGAATTAGCATCCAATTTGTCTGATATAGTCCGCTTCACATAAGCAGGACAACCTCATATCTTCAAGTAAGATACATGATGTTTCTTAATATTCCATATCTCATATGGAGTAGTAGAGACTACCTTGGTTGGCATTCTGTTTAACAAGTAAACAGTTGTCTGAAGTGCATAGCCCCAAAAGGACTTGGGAAGATTTGCATGATTCATCATTGACCTGACCATGTCCAACAAGGTCCGGTTACGCCTCTCAGATACACCATTATGCTGTGGTGTATATGGCAGAGTCCATTGAGACAATATACCATTGTCTCTTAGATAATCAAGAAACTCTTGACTTAAGTATTCACCACCTCGATCCAATCGAAGTATTTTAATACTCTTGTCATGTTGTTTCTCTACTTCATTTCTGAATTCTTTGAACCTTTCAAAGGCTTCAGACTTGTGTTTCATCAAGAATGCATACCCAAACCGTGAGTCATCATCGGTGAAGGTAATGAAGTAGCAATAGCCTCCTAAAGCTTGAGTTGACATAGGTCCGCATACATCGGTATGTATTAGACCTAGCAACTCTCCCACTCATTCACCTTTTCCTGTAAAAGGTAACTTAGTCATCTTGCCTTTTAAGCATGATTCGCATATATCGTATGAATCCAATTCAAACGATTCCAGAATTCCACATCGATGTAATTCGGACATGCGTTTCTTGCTTGCATGGCCAAGACGACAATGCCACATGTAGGAATCTAATTGATTATCCTTTCGAGCATGCTTATTGCTCGCTTTGATATTGAAAATGTCACTGGATACGTCCAACGTATAAATATCATTGCTCAAAGTTCCAGTTCCATAAAGTACGCCATTCAAAGTTATATAACAACAATTGTTACTAAACATCAAATGGTAACCATTTCTATTTAAGCAGGAAATAGACACAATGTTCTTTATTAGAGAAGGAACACAATAGCAATTGTCCAGTTTCAAGACTAGTCCACTAGGGAGCTTCAGCAAATAAGTTCCGATGGCGACCGCAGCAACCTTTGCTCCATTGCCAACTCACAAATTTGACTCCCCTCTGACGAGTCTTCTTCTATTCCTTAGCCCTTGTATGTCATTACATATATGTGAGTCACACCCAGTATCCAATACCCAAGTGTCTAAGGAAATAGAATGACAATCAATAACAAAGATACCTGAAGAGGATGGGGCATCGGATTCCTTCTTCTTCACGGACTCAAGATAAATCTTGTAGTTTCTTCGCCAGTGGCCTTCCTTGCCACAATGATGGCAAGTGCCCTTTTGTGCTGGTTCTGCCTTCTTAGCCTTCTTGTTCTTCCCTTTCTTCTGTTCTTTTGCCTTCCTCTTAGAAACTTTCTTTGAGGAATCAACTAACAGAACCACCTTCTCCTAATGCTTCATAGAAGGCTCCACAGTCTTCAGCATATTGAGGAGCTCAGGAATAGTGGATTCTAATTTGTTCATTCGATAGTTCATCACAAATTGTGAGAAACTCTTGGGCAAACAATGTAGAATTAACTCAATACTTAATTCATGATCCATCACAAACCCGAGGGTGACCAGCCGCTCGATGTACCCGTTCATCTTTAGCACAAATTGCACTACAGACGAACCTTCTTGCATCTTAGAGGTGAAGAGAAGCCTGGAGACTTCGAACCTTTCGGATCTCGCTTGCTCATCAAACAACTCATGAATATGAAAGACTATGGTATTAGCATCCATATGCTAATGCTGCTTTTGCAGCTCAGGTACCATCGCAGCTAGCATGATGCAACTCGCCAGTTCAGAATCTTCCACATGTTTTTGATAGGCCAACAATTGGTCTGGAGTTGCATCGTCCCTAGGACGGTTGGGAAGAGGCTCTTCAAGGACATATGCTAGCTTTTCTGCCTTGAGAACAATTCTCAAGTTTCTAAGACAGTCCTGGAAGTTAGGCCCAGTCAATTTGTTTGAATCCAAAATAGTGCACAAATTCAAAGACGTCATGATCAATCGATTAACCTAGAAATATAAAACGAGCATATATAAGAAAATGATTTTAAAATGCATCAATATACATTCATAAATCTCATTCATTTTTTGAATTTCAAAAAAAACCCCAAAATTACTTCAGGAGATCGTAGGTCCATCTCCGAATGGGATGATATCCAACATAGATATGAACAACCTTGGAGAGAGCCCAACAAGCCATTCATAACTACGGTGCTAGGTATCAAATATACCAATTGCATATCATGTATATGCAACTATCACAATGTGCTATTAACTAATTGAATGTTCACACATATATCGGGTTGTTAACACATTAACAAGTATGCATCATATGCATAGCACCCAACTTCACCTCCCTTCACATTGACCTTGGAGAGAGTTCAACAAGCCGATGCTCCAGGTTAAAGCCAACCCATTAATCGAGAAATAATTTTAATATGGTTAGAGCGCATTCAACCAATTAGCCCGGCTTTGAGAGAGTCCAACAACCAAAGCTAACGATTGACCTCTGACTCTTTCCATATTAGTATTAAACTATTCTATGGTTTGAACATGTTCGGATTCGAGCCAGGCTTGGAGAGAGTCCAACAACCCAAACAAGAAACGGAACTCTAGTTCTAACCATATTAATGGAAGGTGTAGACTTTAATATTGAGTAAGGGTTTTTTATGTCTCATCATCTTTGCATGCAAATAACTATTATCTACAATGCATGGCATATATGACATACATCTACATGTCAAGACACGCATGGCATAATGATATGCATCTATTGCAATTACATGGCATACAATTATGACATGTACAAAATTTCCTTATATGTCATAACTATTTATGGAAATAAAATATGTTTGAGATTTCATTCTCAAAATCAAATCATGATTAAATTAGGAAACAAATTTCCAAATCTAATCACATATTTTATTTGTGGAAAGTGTTGATTAAGGAAAGTCAATTTAGGAAACAAATTTCCTAAATCATCAAAACTACTTAAGGAAATAAAATATTTTAAGATTTGATTTCCCAAATCAAATCATGATTAAATTAGGAAATAAATTTCCAAATCTAATCAAATATTTTATTTATGGAAAATATTAATTTCCATAAATACTTCTAACTTTCCAAAAGTAGAAGATTTCCATAAATACTTCTAGACTTTCCAAAATTAAAAATTTCCATAAATACTTCTAACTTTTCAAAAGTAGAAAATTTCCATAAAAACCATTACGACTATCGCAAAACAATTTTACGATTATGTCAAAACGCAACCTGGGCTTTGATACCACTGTTGGGTTTCCGGCACCGCGGCGAGTGTGTGTTCGAATATGTTTCGTAAACATGTGCACAGCGGAAGAAATAAAAATAATAAATCTAATTTATTACAACACACACCACACGCATGCATAGTACAACATGTGTAGACATAACCGCAATTTCAAATATTGCAATAAAAAGAAATTTATATTACGTATACCTGACGTATCACGTGTAGCGGGAAAGACATCAACCGGAGCGATCCTCGCTAGAATCACCTCTATCCGTATCCACGATGAGTATCTACGGGATGACTTCACAAAGTCACGAGCCTCGTCTTCGTATGAGTTACTAGCCTCGTGTTGAAGACGATGTGATCGAGAGAAGATCACAATCCGAATCAAAATTCGGATCCAAAACGAGTCCTCAAAAACTCGCTTCTCCGGAGAGGTATTCGTCAACCGTTTGACGAATCCTTCATCCTCCACCTATGAGGATTACCGGAGATCGAATCTCCGACAAAGTAGCCACTGTCGAAGCTCCAAACATCGTCCAAACGATGCTCCGACTCAAAGAAAGCAAGCTGTCCAGAAAACTGGACAGCTTGGTGGAGGAGTTTGCGCCGGCCAAAGAGAAGAGGGCCAGCGAGTCCTTGGTCACCAGAGCCAAGGAGGATCACCGGAGGGTCGCTAGAGGATAGCTGGCTGGAGCTTGGACGCCGACAACAAGCTTGGACGGCGGCACAAGGGTGGGCGGCGACTAGGGTTTGCTTGGATTAGTTTTTCACAAAACCCTTAAGCCCTATTTTATAGAGAATAAATTCTCCTAATGGTTATTGGATCATAACCAAAAGCCCATTAACCCGCTCCATTAATTTAAGTTAAAATAAATCAAACCGATTTGGTCTATTTTAAGTTAAAATGAACCGAACCAACTTTGGTTCATTCGTTTAAAACAAACCAAACCCCTTTGGTTTATTCTCCACCATAGGATTAGAACCGAACCAATTTGGTTCATCCATCATGTCTTCATAAGACATGGCCCATCCACGCTTCCATTGCGACTAAAACGATTTCATGCTCGCTCCTTGTTTGGTCCAACCAAACCTAGTTTCTCTCGGTCTGAGAATCTCATTCTCAATCTTGTTTTAAATCCTTCGGATTATGCTCGTTGTACGTGTGACCAAATAGGTTCTCGATTTATGTTGGTCGTCTATAATTTACCATTAATTATAGAACGATCATGAGTGACACCTAGTAGTACATCATGATCCCCAATTAACCGAAAAGATTAACAGTTGATCCAGAACTATTTCTGAAACCCTTCAGCAGCTACAATGAATCGTGCCCCATTCCCTTCACTCATCTTATACCCACTTGGTTCAGGACATGGTCTATAGTGTCAGTCCCCACTAGGTTGACTACGTCACACCTAGCCCAAGTATCATTTCCTCGTCCTACGGATTCTAGTTACTGCATATGTATCCAAGAGTATCTTAGTCTAAACATGTAATGCTTTGGCCAAAGACTTTAGTAACAATCCGACGAGAGGCCATGGGTATACATCTCCTCGCAAGGAGTGGTGAATCATTTATAGGCTATTCAAACACCTTCGATCACTTCGACTTATACCCAATCATCCCTGGTCTACATCTCCTCAGAGATGCTTACTTAAGATGTCAAAGCATAAGTCTTTATGATCAAGATGACTTGAATACCGCAAGTCAAAGGAATATCGCACTTAAACTGCAGTAAGAACTTCATTGACATATCTATATATGCAGAGAACCATATGAAGTCTTACGGCTGGTCACTCCAATGAACTAGTTACCATAACTAGCATCCACGATTAACTCCAGACATCACAATGTCTCCAGCCAGTGAGAATCAGCTGCTTGGATACACCAAGGAGTATACCTCATTCTAGTCTCGACAGAATCGATGGTGTCCAAATCCATCAATTCATCGACTAGGGATAATTCTGATACATCACAATTACACATGTAGAGATACTCACTAGTTGTGATCCAATCACAAATTCTCTAATGCTGTGAATCGTATCGTGGACATTCAGTAAATGAGTTTAAGATCTAATCAAATACATGAGAACATGTATACTCAAATAGTGAATCTTCATTTATCATATAAATGGTTCAAACATAAGGCGATTGCCTTAGGACATCTCTCATATATTACTAACAACTTCAGCATATGTCATTGCCATCGGTCGAATGGGAGGAAGCCTCTCATGCGGTTGTTCTCTGGGAGAAGGTTCGTCAGAATGGGGATGAAGATATCCCGTCCTTCTCCTTTCCTTGATCAGGGCTTTCGCTACTGTTGTGTCTACAATAGCCCTCAGCTATGATGGACACAGTGTAATGGGGTTTTCTTCAGCAGAAGAAGCTGCAGGATGTTATATCTCCTCTGGCTGCATCTCGACGTCTTGCTCAGTGCAGTTCCCACATATGATGACAACTGATGCGGATGTACATGGATTTTCTCGCCTCCTTTCAACACAAAAGGATGTCCAGGAGGCTTAGGGTTCTCTCCGGCCACAACAGTAATAGAAAATGAACAAACGATATGAGAAACAGAAGTAGAGAGCAAAGACACCAAGTTTTATGTGGTTCGGAATGAAGATTCCTACTCCACGGGATGAGCTCTGTCACGAGCTGCAGTGCTAAGACACTTTCACTATAAAACTTCTCCTTCTTGGAATGATTTCCAAAGGTGGAGGAAGAACCTCTTACAATGCATGCAATATACAAGAACAGAGATATTGAATTTTCCCTTCACTATCGTCTCCTTCCTTCTTTTCTTCCTCCTCTTCTCAGGCAATCGTGTCTCTTGCTTAAGCTCTCGTTTCTTCAGGAATGGAATCTGAATCCCCTTCCTTTCTCCTTCTCCTTTCTTTTTATCCTCCTCCTCCTTTCATGCTAGCTATAACGTAACAAACTATTCCATCACCGTCCATGTGACCGTCCCCTTTTACCTGGAGAATCATTCTGTTAAAGAGATAAGGAATGAAGACCCCTTCGAATATTATGTGAGGTCCTAGTTTGTTATGTAATGGACTCCTACAAATGCTTCAGGAAACATCCTGACCCTTCACCTTATCTTTCTTCTCCAACTCACTTATCGAGCTAGTCTCTAACTCATGTACCGAACCAATCTCCAACTCGCTCATCGAGTCAATCTCTAACTCATGTACCAAACCAATCTCCAACTCGCTTACCGAGTTAATCTCTAACTCTTGTACCGAACCAATCTCCGACTCGCTCACCGAGTCAATCTCTAACTTATGTACCGAACCAATCTCCGACTCGCTTACCGAGTCAATCTCTAATTCATGTACCGAACCAATCTCTGACTCCCTTACCGAGTCAATCTCCCTGATCCAAACCCTGACTCACACATTTGATCTCCCTTTAGCACTAGAGCTTACCTTCTCCTTCCCGCGCCTTCATCTTACCAACCCCATTAATTCGCTGGGATCCAGGCCCTTTGACTCAACCATTATTCCACGCACAGTCTTTCTTCTCTTAATCCTTAGATTAGGTAACAGCGGTATCACAAAGATTTCATGTAATCATCAAAGAACAATTGTCAAATAATTTGATCTCACAAATTCTACTTATAGATCAAACAATCTGATACCAAGAAACAAAAAATTCTATCACATTCTAGCTGTCAAACACTACAACTTTTTGTTAATGATGTTCTTGTATAATGCTATTAGATGAAATGATTGAACAATACATGATCCTCCTAAAGTTATCCAACGTACTAAATAACCAATTGATGATTATTATAAAGAACCATATTATTACTTTTTTAAGTTTTACTTTGCAATTGCCTCGTCAAACAACAAAGGAAAGAGTCTTTCATGATACTCTCATTAATTGACATCCAAGAAGAGGAAATAAATCCATAAGTATAGAGCAAAGTAGTAAATTGTCCATCCTTAACATACCTAACCATTGTGGCATATCTACAACAACAAAAACCTAGTAAACAATTGCAAAAGCTATATTGAAGATCCTTAGGAGTAAGCACAAAGACCTTTATCATAAATGCAATTTTTTATAGTTAGTATTACCTGAATTACAGGATTTGTAGTCAAAAGGAGAGATATCCCTAGGCCATCATAGCCTTTATATTTCCTTAAATAACTCACATTCTTATATTGTTATAAGAGGTGTATTGGTATAAGAGAACTAATCTCGGTTGTCATAGTTAATAAGTTAGCAATTCTATGTACAAATATTCTTTTCATCAAATTACTAACCTATTCTTTTCATTTTGTAGCCTTATATTTTGAAGAAACATACACCTCATTTCTTGCATTTCTTATTGAAGATTATGCACTATACTTTCGAGATGTTTAACAGTTTTATTTTTTCCACAAAAGCCTCAACTTTTGATGGTTTAACTCCAAAGCCCATTCCACGCACTCTACCTCGAGATTCCTTGCCAAATACAAGGCTAATTGCATCATCAACAAGGTTAGGTGTATTTAAAGATTTGATTGGGCATTCTTCTATTTCTTTCTGCAAATAACAAGATACAATTTTTGTAAAATAATAATTTTAAGTAACTAGTGGTGGCATAGGTATGAAAACTTTTAGATACAATAACAAGATAGTTATATATAATTGTTAAGGACAAATAATAATGTTAATAAGTGTATCTGCAAATCTATTCATAATTTTTTTATAAATAATAATACTTACCATAATGTTAGCCAATCGAGCAAAACCTCTCCGACTCATCATGTGAATGTGGTCTTGATTTTCCCTCATTGTTCTAAATTTTGCACTCTTTTCCTGAGAATAAAAATATATATAACATATTCATATATAATTGATTATCTATTTGAATCCAACACGACAATCCAAAGAGTATTTCTAATGCATCAAAATTCATTACAAGTAAAACTTTTTAATTAATACTTACTTGAAATTCAGATGATAGTGTTCTCTTTACAAACAATTCTCACTGTTGTTGATCCATAAATTCAGCCTTCAAAATATTAAGATTTCGTGAAGCTACTTGACCAGTATTAGCTTCTCGTATAAGTATTTGCAGTTTGGATTTTCTATCACGCCCCAACTTAGCCAGTTTTTGAAAGATTATTTTCTTTTCACACTCCTTGACATTATAATTCACCTGTACATTAATAAACACATAATTATGTCTACTTTTTGTTATAGAATAGAACTTGATAAATTCAGTAACTTGAGACATTACCTGAAGACAAATACACATCCTATTTTTCACTTCTTCAGTTACATCATTCCACCCATCTAATATATATGGCACAAATTCCTTTACTTTGATGGACCCCATCCCTTTTTATTATCAACGTTGTCTTCATCAAATGGCCCTTTATCATGCAAATCCTCTAATGAATTAGGTCAAGAGTCCACTCCTGATACCCTCTTTGTTAGGGCAATCAACCCATGTGATATGGTTTTGATGTGTGTGGCAAAGGGTTTAAGTTAGGTTTGATATGGATTTGATATATGCGTTGAAGTCGTGCGGGACTTAATAATTCGCACATGAGCTTTGGCAAGTTTCACCAACTCACAACCTCGTGCTTGAGTCGGCAAAGGAGCATTACGAAGCCATGCACTTGATGCATCCGAGGGACCGCCAGACGAGATGACTTGAAGCAAAGCCAAGGAAGCAGACTTTGAGGGCAAGAGATGCAAAGGAGCATTGCGAAGCCGTGCGCTTGGTGCTGCCGAGGGACGTGGTCGCGAACAAAGAGAGCTTCAGCGAGGGACTTCAAATGAGATGAGAGAATAAGTGAAATGTAAGTAGCTCATTAGGTGAACTTGGACGAAATGCCTAAGTGTCGGATGTTCAACCGAAGGGTTGAGGTTTACCCGACCGCCGGATGCTCAAACGGATGTGAAGTTTGAGGTTTACCCAGCATCAGTCGACTGCCATGATATGGCAGTCGACTGCTCCAAGTCGACTATGACTCGACTGGTGTTAGAGTCGAGTCTGTGTCACATCAGTTGACTTCCAAGGATTGGCAATCAACTGACGAAATCACCAGTCGATTGATGATGGCATCAGTCGACTGGTCGCAAGGGTTTTGGGCACAAAATGGTCATCAGTCGAGTGCTTCTTTTCGACACTCGACTGATAGCTCCATCAGTCGATTGATGGGAATATCAATCGACTGATGTGGGAGCCATTAGATGAAATCCAACGTGGAAGAAGTCGTTATTGGGCAATGGTAGCTCACGAGGCGATCAAGTGATCGGGGCATCGATCGACTTCCGATGTAGCCAGCGGAAGAAAACAACCTTCTCTATTTATAGAGAAGGTGTGGGCTTTTGGATGGCTAATGCTTATGCTCTAACTGATTATCCAAGTGCCCTACAAGCTTCTAACTCTTTCTCTTGCTCTTATTTCAAATCTATTGTAAGAAAGAGTGTTTGTATTGTAAGAAGGTTTACCTCCACCTTGCTTTGGCTAAAGGGAGAGACCATATTGGATTGGTTTCGGAGTGATTCACCGGAGACGAATCAGACCGTGGATTAGCGGCAAGGTCGTGAACCACATTATATCGGTTTGTTAGCATTGCCTTTGTATTGTCTTTACATTTCCTCTTGCACTAATTATACTTGTAGGCAATCAACGAACGAGTTCCAACATACGACGATTGAGAGCTATTCACCCCCCTCTAGCCGGCCACCAACGTTCTAACAAGTGGTATCAGAGTCAAATCGCTTGTCACCGGACTAACCGCCGCAACAAGCACAACAAATACGATGGCCGACTCTAACATTCATTCACCCAAGTTCGAGGGGGAATTCGCTTGGTGGAAGAAGCGAATGGTGGTATTTTTTGAAACCGACTTCGAAATTTTATTGATAATGGAAAATAGTTTCGAGATACCTAAGGATGAAGATGGGGAGCAAATAGAGAAGACAAGATGGACCAAAAGGCAACGGGAGGAGTACTTGGTGAATTCGAAGGTCAAGCATCACTTGTACAATGTACTCCCCCAACAAGAGATCAACCAGATTGGAGAGTGTACAAGTGCTAAAGAGATGTGGGAGAAGCTAGTAGAGCTTCATGAAGGTACCTCGGAGGCCAAGCTTGCAAGAAGAGACCTCTTCTGCTCCCAACTAACTAATATCAAACTTGAAAAGGGAGAAAAGGTAACCTCATTACACTCTCATTTTAAAGAAATTTTAAATGGACTAACGAGTGTAGGAGAAAAACTTTCAAACCGGGATATGATTATAAAAGCAATCGACGCCTTTCCCCAGTCATCGAAATGGAGCTCAATGGTAGACTCTTTCTACGTTTCAAAGAACCTAGAAGTTAGCACCCTAGAGGAGTTCTTCTCAACCATGGAGCTTCACGAAACAAGGCTTGAAGGAGTAGTAGAAGAGCCAAAAATTCAACCATCAAGAGGAGTAGCCTTGATAGTCGAAAAGGGGAAGAAGAAGAAGAAGGAGACACCACCTTCCTCCTCCGATGAAGCATCCTCCTAATCCTCCATGAATAGAAATAAAGATGCTTATATGGTAAGGAAGGTAAGACATGCCTTAAGAAATTTAAAATTTAACAAATCTTATGATAGGAGAAGGCACAAGAGGAAGATCATATGCTACAATTGCCAATGAGAGGGGCATATAAGAGATGATTGTCCTTTCTTGAACAAGAGCAAAGAAGAGAGGAGAAAGAAAGAGGAAAAGAAAAAAGGAAGTAAGAAAAAAGAAGAAAAGAAGAAGGAGAGCAAGAAAAAGGAAGAAGAGAAGAAGGCCAAGGAAAAGGGAAAGGCTAAAGCACTCAAAGCAAGGGCATGGGATGATCCTTCATCATCATCATCGGAGGAAGAAAATGCCTTTGTCTCAAATCTAGCTCTAATGACAATAGAAGATTTGGACACCTCCTCCTCTGAGCAAGAAGAAAGAGGCACAAGTGAGGAGAGCTCAAGTGAAGGGGGAGTTTCATCCTCATCATCATCGAAATTACAAGAAGAAGACATGGAAAGTATGGTAATGAACCTTTCCCCCAAGAAAATTGTTTCCATGATTTCTAGCTTAACTAAGGACTTGTTTAGGGATAAAAAGAAAAATAAATGCATGACTAATGAAATTAAAGCCCTAGAAGAAAAATTAGAAAAAGCATGCTCAAATGATAATGATAATGTTTCTAGTATTGATAATGCATGCTCACATGATTATATTCCTCTCAATATTAATGATGCATGTATTGAGGAAAATAAGGTTTTAAAGGAAAAGGTAGACCATTTGACTAAAGCCTTAGAAAGATTCACTATAGGCTCCAATACATTGAACATGATCATAGGGAGCCAAAGGGCAAGCTTCAATAGAAAAGGCTTAGGTTACAAGGGGAAGAAAAATGAAAAGGCCTATCATTGTTTAATTGCTAGGGGTCAAGCCAAAAATAAAACAATTGCTAGAAAATATATCCCTAAGGAATATTTAGTGAACCCCATAGGAAAGAACTTATATTGGATTCCTAAATCCATCCTTAAGGGTTAGGAAAATCCTAGGATAGTCAATCATAAGGATTTTACTTGTATCATATTTTTTGGTTGACTTAGGATGGTGTGGGACTTAATTTTTAAAATAGTGTTGGGTGATGATAATGCATAACCCATAAATTAAATGGTTGAATCTTGATTCATGCTCAATTTAATAATTTATAATCATGATATGCAATGATTGATGATTTATGATCATGATTGATAACTCTTGATGCATGTTCATGTTTGGGTTTTTAGGGTGATACTTAACCATGGGTAGAATTGCATGAATTTGAAGGTTAAGTATATAAATACCTATAGGAACATCTCACAACCCACTATAAGGCTAACTTTGATTGAAAACATATCATGGGTGAGATGATAGGATGATACAAATGATTCACTAATGCTTATAGCATTTAGATGGATCATTAAGTGTATCAATAGAGCAATAATAGACCAATCATGGGGAAGACTTATGTTTAATTCATAGACATATTGCCCAAAGATCATAGTTGGCTAGTTCATATGTTTTCAAAACCATTTCTTAGCTTAAAATCTGTGTTTTCAGGTTTTGAAACAATTTAAGCAAAACTAGGTGTTAAAATTGATACAAACTTGATCAAATACTAGTTATTTTTGAAACTTTTGGATTTTTGGAAAATCATTGAAAATATAAGTAATTTTCATGAAAACTCATTTTTCACTGATAAAGGACTTTAAAAGAAATGTATTTTCAAAATTTCACAATTTTTTGAATTTTTTGGAATTTCTGGTGCATTTCTGAATTTCGATCTGAAAATCAGAAATTGCTGAAACCAGTGTGCCAGTTGACTGATGTCTGATTCAGTCGACTGATGGCACTATTCACAGCCTGATTTTAGTATTTTCAGGTTGTTTTGATGATGTTTTGACCCTTAGACTTTGGTGCCTTGGTTTATAACATTTGGATAATATTTTTGATGGTGTCAAAGGAGGAGAATTGATAGGTTTAAGTTAATCATGCTAAAGGGAAAAATTTAGCATATCTTAAGGGGGAGTTGCATGTTTACACTACAACAAAAATGCTAAAAGACAACACCACAAAGACAACGGTTTTAGAAGAAACCGTTGTGATTTTGGTAAAAGACAACGGTTTTTTACAAAATCGTTGTCTTTGAGCGCCCATATAACACAAAAGACAACGGTTTTACACTATCCATTGTCATTTGAGCGCATTTTTTTAAAATCGATAATGCATTTTACAATGGTTTTCCAAAACTGTTATCTTTATGAACTTTTTGTTATCTTAATAACAATTGGGACAACGGTGAAATGAACCGTTGTCAATGAGAATATTTTCACAACATTTAGTACAACAGTAAAAAATCGTTGTCGTTGTGATAATAATACAACGGTTATAAACTGTTATCAATGAAATTATAATGGTTGTCTTTTTCCCGCCTTTAAATTCATATAAAAAATTGGGACACATATGTGACTTTTATTAGTAATCATAAAAAAGAATTAAATAAAAGGTTTTTACCCTAAGAAGCATACATCCGAATTTACAACCCTTGGTCAGAAAAATACTCCTTCGCCGGTGTAATCCCAAAGCCTCATGGCTACCGCAGCCTAGCTGCACGGTGGGCTGTCATTAGTCGAGTAATTTGTGTGCGGTGCAATGACCAAAAATATTATATGTAAAAAATTTAAGATAGAATTTAAAATGAATTAGAAATAAATTTATAAAATATTTTTTATAAACAAAAATAAATATTGATTATAAATGAAATTTGATACAAAATTATATTTGTCGCAAAATTCATTTGAAATAATTATAAATAGAAAAAGAAATCTATTTATGATTTATATAAATTAAAAAGAAATTTATTAAATAATTATAAATTTATTAATTTTCTATAAATTAAAATCTTATTCTCTATTTTTTTATCTTCTTTTTTCTTTCAACGGTTTATGAATACGTATTATATTAGATAATCTTCTCTTCTTTTTTTTCTGATCAAAGCTTATTTAGAGATTTATAATTGATTTCGGGATTTACTCATAATAGTCAACCCAAGAATCTTATAATTTGAGTAATCTTACCTATCTAAAAAAATTATTTTTTTAATAGTTTTACATTAAAAATTTGTGATATGAAATAGTGGTATAAGAGATTTACTTAGGTGATAACACAAATAAAAAATTATTTTATTTATTATTAATATTAATTCTTTTTAAAACATTGAAAATAAGTAATTTTAAAATTATAAAAATAAAAATAAAATTATTTTAACTAATATTAATTTTTTAAAATATTATATTTATATAATCATACGGAACGAATACTGTATTAGAAATAATAAAATATATAAATAAATTTAAAGTTCATTCCATTAGATTTTATTTAGTTTATTTAGTGCGATGGAAATTATTAATCTAAAATTTTATCCTAAAGTTAGGTTCATTCTCCTCCGGTGATGACCCATTTACGTGTTTATTCTATGTTGTAACGTCGTTGATAGTAAATACGATAATTGAATAAATATAAAATAATAATTTTTAATTGGAAAATTATCTTATAAGGATAATTTAAGAATTTTTAAAGAATTTTCTTGAAATTTATTGACAGTACAAGTTTATGGGATAAACCAAATAGGGTAAAATCTAATTGGACTATTGGAGAAGTTATTTAACACAAGGTTTAAATATTTAGGTCTCATTTTTTCTTTCCCCGTCTTCCTTCCGTTCCTATCCCTTCTTCCGCCGCCGCTTCTTTTTCTTCTCTCAGTGCATCAATTATCGCCGTCTTCACTGGTGTTTCCATCCCGAGTGCACTGCCGCATGCCGCTGCGTTGAGGCTACCAGCCATGCACACCTGTCACATGTGTGGTGTCATTGCTGTCGGTCGCACGCTCCTGTCGTGTGTCGCGGCTCTGCCTCCCCTTCCCTCACCCACATCGGCCGCGACCATCGTCACTCGTGCGACTCCCTCGGCCGTCATCAGCCAACGAGGAGCGCCACCCTCTCCCTGCTTCTTCGCGCTCCTCCGCCACAGGCCACCTTCTCCCGTGCCATGTACACCAGGGTGGGTAGCACGGTTCCGTCGATGTCGACTAAGGTTTCCTCTCTACTATCAATTAAAATTTGCAAAGAAAAATAGACTTCAAGAGAAATTAAGTAGTGTTTTCTTTTGAGAAGAATTAGTAATCTGCCCATTACAGAGATTTAATGCACCTGAACAATAGCTTCTTGATTCTTGGATGTCATCTTTGAAGTCCATTCGGAGAATCCTTTGTGTGTTTTTTGTTCTTTAGGTACTTTTCCAAGAAGGGATACTTCATTGATTTGACTTTCCATTTCTTTGAACAGATTCTGAAACAAGAAAATTTAAAGTTTTTTTACAAATGAATCAAGACTTGACGGAACAGAACATGTCCTACCTTCATGTCCGAGTGTTCCTTGTCGTCCGAAGCCTCAACGGATCCAAAATATGTTGCCGGCGATCTCGGCTCAACCCAGTGTCTCCGACAAAGCATAGCCAACGCTTCACCTATACACTAATGAAGAAATACGTTATTGCCTGGAAGGGAGTGGTATGATACGAATAGTAATTGGATGTTTGGTTGGTATTTTGCTGGTTACATGATATTTATTCATCTTTTTGATAGGATATTTCGATGTGAGATACAAAAATGACCCTTGGATAAGGATAGCAGTGAAGAAAGGAGGCATGATTGTCTTACCTATTGGAATTTATCATCGTTTTACCCTTGACTCAAACAATTATATCAAGGTATTACATAATCTATTAAGTTTGTTCACCGAATATGTTGTTTTCTTGTGCATTTGCTGCAGTAGAAAATGGATTTACTTCTCCAATAGCTATGCACCTAGTGTGTGTGCATGTCTGTCTTAGTAAGAGAATTCTTGCTGGTATATTAGTTATTTTTGACACACTTGGTAATTAGCTTGCTGAGATGACAGGTATAAGGGGTTGAATGAGTTTGAATTTATTTTGTTCCGAGAATTTTCCACAATCTGAGCTTCCAGGGAATCTCGGAGAACAATTGACAAATAAATCAATTGCTTATTTTCAATGGCCATGTGAACTAATTCTAGCTTCTAAGTGGGTGATACCAAGTGACCAGTTCTAGTGTGTTACTCAAAAGAGTTGTATTACTGTATGTAAACAACAATATGCAATGATATTGACTTGTTGTTTAACTGCGAGTGCAACAATGGCTTGCTTCACAGTAGAGGTAGACTTCGGAAGCAGTCTGTGAATTCTGAGCATAGATGTTTTGATGCCAAATGAGCATGTAGTTTGTTCACTGGCAGAATTTTTCACTATCCATTTAGATTTGGAGCGTGTGTTGTTTCTACCATTTATTATTATTATTATTATGAAGAAGTACACATAATATGCTCCACTCTATTGTCATCTCTATAACTCCTCTTGCAGGTAATGCGCCTCTTTGTTGGTGAACCAATTTATGTGGAAACTTTCATTGTGAATTAATTGATCAAAGCTAATTGAAGGCAACTCAGGAATAATCTCGAAATAAGGACTATCCAAGTTCACTTGTAATGCATCTCTTTTCTGCCTTGTCAAGGAACTTGTTGTAGAACTTTTCAATAACATAATTCAATTTAACAACATCTTAACTGATTTTGATAGAGATATTTGGAGTTACATATCTTTAGGTTACTTTAAACATGTAACATGGTTCGAGAGTTCAGAGCTTGATTTTTTTTTTTTTGCCTAACAGAATGGATTGGTGAAGGATATCTCTAATACTGCTTGCAGATAATGAAGGATGGAGAGATTGGATCTTCCACTATGCCCCATAAAGTAAATCCTATATATTTTAAGAACAACGAGGGTAATCTGTGCTTGACAAATGCTATTTTATTAGCCTTGAGCATGAAACTTCCTATCTCACGGATGCAAGTACTAATCCATGTCAACATCTATTCTATGTACATGTTATATGTCATAAATTTTCAGTTTGGCAACTAAGATGCATACTTATGTCAACATTGTTGTCAGTAAGATCCAAGCATTTACATGAACATCGAAAATTTAATATCATTTCCCATCATATTAGTATGTATTCATCCGGTTATACTTATGTACTTGGAAGAATGTTGTGAAGATGTAAATTTTAGTAGGAAAATGTTGTGAATGTTTATTATAATTTCTTTATATATACTAGATGCACTGAAAGTATATAATCTCTTAATTTTTTATGAAGGGCTTTGAAATTGTTCAACACAGAGATTGACAAGCACAGGAAGAAACAATCTTTGTGGGAAATAATCAAGGTATGTTTTACATTGTGGGGAGCTTATATAATTTGAGGAGTAATTATTTAGTGATATTTTTGTTAAAGTAGATGTGAATTATTTAGTGACATTTATATAATCAAGTTATTTGTTATTTGTTATTGTTATTAGAAGGATGAATCATACACTTTCTTGTGTTATTTTTCGTTGAGAAAAACTTTGTGAAAATCTCCGCATAACTACTATAATTTTTTTCATCACAGGTTCCCCTTCAACCGGATGAAGTTCAATACGGTTATTTTGCTTTGCGATATATGAGAGATATAATTGAAGGTGCCGCATCCATTGACAAGTCTTCCCTATGACCAATAGTAATATTAGACATATTTTCAAATTTTCTTATTGATACATATTTGTAAAATGATTTGTGCAATTAATTATCACATAGTACTCAAAGTGTTTAATTATATTTTCATTCATTTATTCACATGCAGTTCGCAAAATCTGTGATAGCTGCAAAGGAAATTGATGAAGTACGTTCGGAGTGGGCTGAATGCATACAAGATCACATATCTGATGATTAGGAGATTTAAGTGTATATATCCCTTTTAGTTAGATGTGGTAATCTAAGTGTTTTAGTTATTATGCATAATACTTTTGGTGCAGTACTAAGCATATGATGTGTAGTTGTTTTGCTACAGTACTTTTTTATATATATTTTTAAGAGTGGTCATTTAAAATGGGATGATGTGATCTTGTACTTTACATTTCTTTTTGATGTTGTATGATTTATATTAAAAACACAACACTATATATCGACAACGATTTATTGTTCTCTAGAGTAACCGTTGAGAAATGACAACGGTTAATAATCGTTGTTTATGATTCAAAAAATTATAATAAATTCATACGTTGAGAAAAATAGGGCGTTCAAAGACAAAGGTTATAATTCGTTGTAATTTTAGTTGAACGACAATGGTGAAAAATCGTTGTCTGTGATTTAAAAAATCCGTGGTAAATCGACCCATTGTGAAAAGTGGGGCGCTCAAAGGCAATGGTTAAAAATCATTGTTTTTCCCTTAAATCGACAAGGGTTTTTAACCGTTATTTTTTAGCACCCCACTTTTCACAACGGGTCGGTTTACCATGGGTTTTTTTGAAACATAGACAATGATTTTTCACCGTTATCTATTCGAATTTTTGTTGTAGTGTTAAGGGGGAGTTTGATACTCATGTTTTTACTTACATGCTTTCTTGCCTTATGTTTATGTTATTGTTTTTACCTAACTTAAACGGATTACCACACATCAAAAAGGGGAGATTATTAGGGCAATCAACCCATGTGATATGGTTTTGATGTGTGTGGCAAAGGGTTTAAGTTAGGTTTGATATGAATTTGATATGTGTGTTAAAGTCGTGCAGGACTTAGTAATTCGCACATGGAGCTTTGACAAGTTTCACCAACTCACACCCTCTTCTTGAGTCGGCGAAGGAGCATTACGAAGCCGTGCACTTGATGCATCCGAGGGACCGCGGGACGAGATGACTTGAAGCGAAGCCAAGGAAGCAGACTTCGAGGGCAAGAGATGCGAAGGAGCATTGTGAAGCCATGCGCTTGGTGCTGCCGAGGGACGTGGTCGTGAACGAAGAGAACTTCAGCGAGGGACTTCAAGTGAGATGAGAGAATGAGTGAAATGTAAGTAGCTCATTAGGTGAACTTGGCCAAAATGGCTGTGTCAGATGCTCAACCGAAGGGTTTGAGGTTTACCCGACCGCCGGACGCTCAAACGGATGTGAAGTTTGAGGTTTACCCGACATCAGTCGACTGCTCCAAGTCGACTGTGACTCGACTGGTGTTAGAGTCGAGTCTATGTCACATCAGTCGACTACCAAGGATTAGCAGTCGACTGACGAAATCACCAGTCGACTGATGATGGCATCAGTCGACTGGTCGCAAGAGTTTTGGGCACAAAATGGTCATCAGTCGAGTGCTCGCTTCTGGCACTCGACTGATAGCTCTATCAGTCAATTGATGGGAAGATCAATCGACTGATGTGGGAGCCGTTGGATGAAATCTAACGTGGAAGAAGCCGTTATTGGGCAACGACTACAGGAGCAGTCTACTGATCGGGGCATCAGTCGACTTCCAGTGGCCAACGGGAAGAAAACAACCTTCTCTATTTATAAAGAAGGTGTGGGCTTTTGGATGACTAATGCTTATGCTCTAACTGATCATCCAAGTGCCCTACAAGCTTCCAACTCTTTCTCTTGCTCTTATTTCAAATCTATTGTAAGAAAGAGTGTTTGTGTTGTAAGAAGGTTTACCTCCACCTTGCTTTGGCTAAAGGGAGAGACCATATTGGATTGGTTTCAGAGTGATTCACCGGAGACGAATCGGACCATGGATTAGCGGCAAGGCCATGAACCATGTTATATCGGTTTCTTAGCATTGCCTTTGTATTATCATTACATTTCCTCTTGCGCTAATTATACTTGTAGGCAATCAACGAACGAGTTCCACCATACGACGATTGATGGCTATTCACGCCCTTCTAGCCGGCCACCAACGTTCCAACACTCTTCACTATATTATCCTACAAAATAGCATAAAGAATACTTTACTATAGTAAACCAAGGTTTTTTTTTAAAAAAATACAATATCACTTGAATTTCATCTAAAGATGCTTTGTTGCGTCTTTTTCTCATTTTTTGCAGTTTTAAATTCTATATAATGACTTGCTCATAAATAATATCACATGATACATCATTAAAAATAAACAAGTAGAAAAAGATTAGAAACAATAAAAATATATAATGACACTTGAGAAGAACATTTGTTATTGAAATAAGAGAGGTATAAAATCTACACTTGAAAAGTGAAGTCATGGATTAGTCACATCAATTCTATCACACTCATTCCTTGCATATGGTTATTTTTCAGTAATATTAATATCAAGTCTAGACACATCAAGAGGTGTTGTTGATATATAGGCTTCCTCTTCAATCAAGTTTATGCCATGAATACTCCGAGCTGGCACTTTTAGCAACACATACTAATTTGATTCATCATTGTTCCTAGAATAGAATACTTGCTTTGCTTGTGAAGCTAAAATGAAAGGATCACTTTCAAAAGTGTTAGTGCAGGGGCACCAGATAATCAAACCTAGGTTTTGATAATGGCAAAGGTTCAAAGTTAAGTTATTATTGTTATCTAACATGTCGTGTTGAGTGTGCAGGTAGTGTATTAAGCTGTGCTAAGGTCAACGACACCAGGAGAATCTCGAGACGAGAAACCTCGGTAGTTGGGTGACACCAGGAGAACCTCGGTGATGGATGGAAGCTAAGCGATAGGTTAGGAGGACCAAAGGTAAGCACCTGGTGTAGAGTAATGGTAAGGTCATGTCCTCCGTACGGGGACAACTATAGGCGGCGATCAGACTAAGACTTCCGGAGGAAGGTCTAGGACGAGGCCGAACGGTAATGAACCATCATAATTACCATCAGTGAAGTATTCTATGCTACCTCTATGTTGTAGGTGAGTGATCAAGATGACAGTCGACTGGAGGCTAATGGCAGTCGACTGATCCTACCATCAGTCGACTACTATGGGGTATCAGTCGACTGCTGGTCAAGTTGATCACTTCAAAGATAGTCAAGATAAGAGCCACAAAATGAGGGGAGATGAGGACCTTTGATTTAGATCTGGATCTCAAATGGCTATAAAAGAAGAAGGGGTTCACCTCTTTTCATCATCTAAGATTGCTCCCAAAGTTCTCTGAAAATGCCAAGACTTCTTTGACAACGCTACGCCGACATCACACCAAACTTCCAATCCTAAGTCGGTAGCTCTACTTCTTTAGTTGTTATCATTTGTTTTACTTGTGTTTTTATTGCTAAGAGGATAGGTATGCTTGTTGCCTCTTCCTCTATTTTTTTGTGTAACCATTGTCTCTTACCTCCAACTAGGAAGAGATTTTTCTAGTGAATTGCCCCATCGAAAGCGGTCTAGGATCGCAGGGGCCTTGGACTAGCAACCTTTTGGTTGTGAACCAAGAAAAAAAGTGTCATTTTCTTTTATATTTCTTTTACTTCCACTTTAACTCATGTTTTAACGACGAAAAATAAAAGAATTTCTCGTACGCTATTCGCCCCCCCCCTCTAGCGTGTTTCTTCGATCCTACAATTAGTATCAGAGCAGGAGTGCATAGATTCGGTGCAACCACCAATCTAGCAAGTTTTCTATTATTTTTGGATTTTTTTGCTTTAATTAATTTAAGTTTTTTTTTCCGCACTACTAATCTAAGACGAAGTCTTGGAAATTTTTCGTTGTTCTTGTTTTTGTGCAAGATTTTTGATCGTTATATGAGTGTCATATACTTTCTCATGTGACTATTAGTATGACTATTAGTCCTTGAACCTGAAGTCACCATGGTTCCCTACATAAGGAGTTGCATACTTTGGCTTCGTCAAACGTCACCCGTAAATGGGTGGACTATAAAGGCGATTACTGGGTATGTAATAAATTATGCGGAGGGATATGAGTGATGTAGATGGGATCTATCCCTCCTATATGATGGGAGTGACATCGTTATTCTTGATAGAGTGAGACCACGAAGTGCATGGCCATGCCCAAATGAGTTAATATGAGATATTGATCTCATTTGATTAGAGTGAGTCCACTTGGAGTTCAAGATATAGATTGTACCGAGGATGACACGGTCTATGCCTCAATTGGTCAATCTAGATGTCAAGGATAGAGGGACATTGTCACATATTATGAGAGTCACAATTAGTAGTCACTTGACACTCTCGAGTTCTGACAATCCATTTGGATGAGCGAGATAAGCGAAGGGCGTCGCATCAAGGGTAATGCTCTTCTCATGTAGATCTACAGTAGATCTAAGGTTTTAAACACATACATGTAATTTTTTTAATACTTCGCATGGATCCGTGGCCGGGCTTTCGAGGTTTCTGCAACGCAAAAAGCGGTTTTTGCGGCTCGGAAAGTCCAACAAATTAAATTATTTTCCTAGGACCACTTTGTGGGCATCCATGGTTGATGCCTACAAAGTATCTAGAGATATTTCAAAGATTAGATTAGATGAGTTGTTTTTTAAATTTGAGTTGCATGAACAGTCTAACTCGACCTCGATTGAGAAAAGTGTTGCTTTGGTTGCAGGTCAAAGAAGAAAGGGAAAGAGCAAGTCATCTCCCGAAGAAGAAGAGTATGAATTGGAGGTAGACGACGAAATGGAGACCGAGCTAGTCAACCTAGTTTGGAAGATGATCAAGAGTAGAAGGTGACCCATCAAGCAAACTAAGGAGAAGAGACCCGATCAAAATTCAAATTACAAGTGCTACAAATGCAACAAGAGGGGTCACATCAAATCTGAGTGTCCGAGGCTAAAAATAAGCAACCACAAACCAAGAAAGCTCTCAACACAACTTGGGAAGAGTCCTTGGAAAAAGAAGAAGAACTCAACAACTTGGCGTTCATGGCGAAACCAACCGAGTTTGAGTCCAAATTCGAACCCAAGATCAACTACGAGTCCGAGACCGAGTCCGACTCCGGATCCGACAACGAGCTTCAATTCAAGACAAGCCACAGATCCACATCCAGTTCAAAAGATTCGATCAAGGTAAGTCGATTTTTAATCGATACTTTATATAATGTGATTAAATACTTAACTAAGAAGCTATCTAAGTCCGAGTCTAAGGTCAATTATTTGGTTAAGGAGGTTAAACTCCTTAAGCATGAGGCTACCCTAATCTCTTCAACTAGCCAAGTTCGAGAGGGAAACTCAACTCAAGTCGAAAAACTTGAGGAAGAAAACTCTCTCTTGAAAGAACAAGTTCAAGATCTTAGGAAGTTATTGGAAAGGTTTACTTTGGGGTCCAAAGATCTTGACCTACTTCTTGGATCACAAAGAGTTGTGTACTCGAATTTAGAACAACGACAACAAACAAATCTATATGTCAATTGTTAATCGAAATAATCGAAAAGTCCAAGCATGGGTCCCTAAGACCTTTTTGATTTCACAAGTAGGAACTACTAAGTATTGGGTTCCTAAGGATCAAATCCACTATGTGGATAGACTGCATCAGTTCAATGATCCAAGGGGAGCTATTACTAAACTTGTGTGCTCTACTTTCTAGCTTTGCATGCTTAGTTTCTTTTTATTTTAATTTTTAGAATGGTAGATAGGACCGATAGTTAGACAACCTTGACAAAATAGTATCAGAACACGATAATATGATAGTATGTTAGGGAAACAAGGTCTTGTATGTCTGAGCAAGATAAGGCATATCTAGCTTTGTGCACTCGCCTAAGTGGAACTACCTGAAGCTACCTCACCACATCCTAAACTAGTTATACCAGAACATAACCCTAAGTGAATTAAGTGAGAATTTTCTTAAAATTGTCTTTGTCTAAGGAAGTGGTCGTTGTTATGATCAAAGAAGACCTTTGTACCTCGCCACAACCTGGAAGCCATTTTTCGAAAGGTTCACTTAACTAACAAAAGGTTAAATCCGAATCTAATCCAAGGTTGATTAATCTTCAAATCACTAAGTTTAACCAAGTAAAATTGAAGTCATCTCACAAAACATATAAGGTTAATATGTTTGATTATGTAGAAAGGGTGAGATGATTTCTAGGTTAAAATTTTCAAACAAATTTAAAATTCCAATATCCGATTCAACTACTATATGTGTAGGATCAATGAATGTTGGACAGTGGGTGCTCCCGACATATGATCGGAGACTGACTAAAGTTTATGAAGCTCAGATTCAAAAACCAAGGATCGGTAGCCTTCGGAAACAACGGGAAGCTCAAAATCATCGGATCAGGTGATATTGAGCTAAACTAGAATTTTATAATCCATCAAGTACCTTTAGTTGAAAACTTTGAATTTAACATTCTAAGTGTTAGTCAATTGTGTGATAATAATTATAAGGTTATTTTCTTACCAAATGAATGCTTGATTAAGAATAGTGATTGTTCAAAAACCATACTTAAGGGAACTATGAATAATAACATTTATACAATCGATTTACCTAACTCCTCAACCAAGTGTCTAATGACATAGCAAGAGGAATCATAGTTGTGGCACCGACGACTCGGCCACTCCCATCCAAGACTCATACATAAAATGAGTCAAAATGGTTTAGTTAGAAGTCTACCCAACCTAAATAACCTAGAAAATAAAATATGTAATGCTTATCAACAAGGTAAATAAACTAGGACTTTACATAAACTAACTAATCAAGAAAGAACTAAAAGTGTACTTGAGCTCCTACACTTGGACCTTTTTGACTCTCATGGAGCCAAGTCACTAAACAGAAGTCAATATTGCCTAGTAATAATCGATGACTACTCTAGGTTCTCATGGGTTAGGTTGTTAAAACAGAAGAATGAAACTTTATACCAACTCACTAATTTATGCAAACTAATAGAAAATGAAAAGAATCTAAAGATTAAGAGAATTAGAAGTGATCATGGTGGTGAATTCGAAAACCACAGGTTCACCGACTTTTGTAACCAAAATGGATAGCACCATGAGTTCTCCTGCCCTAGGATCCCTCAACAAAATAGGCTAGTTGAATGTAAAAATAGAATCCTACAAGAAGTCGCTAGAACCATGTTAAATAAATATAATCTACCTAATAGATTTTGGGCAAAAGCGGTCAATACTGCCTGCTATGTCCAAAATAGGATTTTATTAGTTAAACGGCACCAAAAGGCATCATATGAAATTTATTACGAAAAGTTACCAAACATTAAGTACTTTAGGGTTTTTAGATATAGGGTACACATACTAAACACTAAAGATTACTTAGGAAAATTCACCTCTAAAACAACCACCGGAACATTTCTAGGTTACTCAACCACTAGTAAAGCCTATAGGGTATATAACAATGAAACCCTAAAAGTAGAAGAAACAATTAATGTAGTATTTGATGAAGAAAATAAAACTACAAAATACGAAGTAAAAGTGAATAATGAACGAATTGAAAATGATGTTAGACCTGAACCTAACTCACAAAACGAATCTAGTGTAGACCCTAACCCAAATCAATCGAGATTACAAGCGAACCATCCAATTAACCAAGTAATGGTGATCCAAATTTAGGGGTTCAAACTAGAGCATCCTATAGGAACCTAAGCCAAATCTCACTCATATCTAAAATCGAACCCAAAATAATTGAACAAGATCTTCTTGACCCGGATTGAATCATTGCTATGCAAGAAGAGTTAGCTCAATTTACTAGAAGTCAACTTTGGGAATTAGTACCCCCACCTAAAGGAAAAATGATCATTGGAATAAGATGGGTATTTCAAAAAAAAACTTGATGACAAAGGAGAAGTTAATAGGAATAAAGCTAGGTTAGTAGCTAAAGGGTTTAGTCAAGTAGAGGGATAAATGATGAGATATATGCACTCGTAGCTAGACTCGAATCAATTAGAATGTTATTAGCCTACACTGTGCATCGAGGTTTCAAATTGTTTCAAATGGATGTCGAGTCGGCATTTCTAAATAGATTTATCAAGGAAGAAGTTTATGTTAGCCAACCACTAGGATTTGAAAGCCTAAACAAACCTAACCATGTACTCAAACTTAGAAAAGCCTTATATGGATTAAAGCAAGCTCCTAGAGCTTGGTATGAAAGGATTTTAATCTATCTTAAGTCTAAGGGATTCAATCAAGGTTTAGTTGACCCAACCCTTTTTGTAAAAACCATAGGAAAAGAAATTTTTATTGCACAAATTTACGTAGATGATATACTCTTTGGAACAACTAATACAACACTTCTAAATGAGTTCATTTCACTAATGGAAAGTGAATTTGAAATGAGCTTAGTAGGTGAACTTACCTTCTTCTTAGGATTACAAATAAAATAAACTAGAGAAGGAATTTATTTACATCAACGTAAATATGCTAAGGAATTAATTAGCTGATTTGGAATGCAAAATGCTAAAGAAATTAATACACCTATGGCTATCAACATAAAAATAGGAGAAGACTTAGAGGGAAAAGCTATAGATTTAAAATACTATAGGAGCGTAATAGGTTGTCTTCTATACTTAACTGCGAGTCGACCTGATATACTCTTTATAGTATGTGTGTAAGATTTCAATCTTGTGCTAAAGAATCGCACCTAACATTAGTTAAATGAATTTTTACATACTTAAAAAGAACAAAAAATGTAGGAATTTGGTACCCTAGGTTAAGTGAGTTCGAACTAATCGGCTACTCCAACTCGAATTATGCTAGTAGTAAACTCGATAGGAAAAACACGAGTGGATCAACTCCTAGGATCGAGTCTAGTCAGCTGGTGTAGTAGAAAGCAACATTGTGTTGCCTTGTCTACAATCGAAGCCAAATACGTAGTCATGAGTGAGTGTGTAGCTCAACTTCTTTGGATGAAGGACACTCTCCAAGACTTTCAATTAAACTTTAGTAATACTAAAATTTTAATTGATAACATTAGATCTATTAATTCTTAACTAAGAACCCAATATGTCATTCAAGAACTAAGCACATAGAAGTTAAACATCACTTTATACGAGAACATGTAGCTAATGGAAATATAAAACTTGAGTACATTGAGGTGAAATCGAACCTAGCGGATATTTTTACAAAATCCTTACCCGAAGCAGAGTTTAGTCTGCTTAGACGAAGATTAGGAATGTGCGTAGTAGAGTAGGACTTAATTTTTACTTATAATCTATCTTTCTTTCTTTCATGATACATGGAACTAGCTTAGGGATTACCTTAGAAAGTATGCACCTATAGATTAAGGAGCCAACACATCTCACAACACATAGGTTCAATGTGTTTGTGTACTGGGCCACGTAGATGAGCGTGAGATGTTAGGACCTTACTCTTAATTCCAGATGTTGATCTAGTGCATCGATATGAATCATGGAGTATAATGTTTCAAAATAACCAACTCTAATAAAGACTTATTGATCATATTATATCAATTAAGTCAAAAATAGTTGAACATATTTATTAGATGAAGTATATTGAATTATTATTTTTCAAAATAAAAAGGGACATGCTTGGACTTACACATATAAAGTTTCCTTTGTTTTTCTTTATAAACATTTCACACATTAAAACTTATAAATACACCCCAAAGCTTTTTTGATATATGGCAAAAGGGGGAGAAGAGGCCAAAAGTTAAGGGAAAAGGTTTTTTAAAAAGAGGCCAAAGTTAAGGGAACTCTCTTTAAGTTTCTTTTTCAAAACTCACCTAGGGTTAAGGGGGAGGTAACCTTGAGGGGGAGGATTTGAAAAAGAACCTATTTCATTCATACTTACTATTCATACTTACTCATACTTGTTATTCCTGCTTACTAACTTATTCATACTTACTACTACATGCTTACTACTATTCACTAACTCATACTTGCTATTCATGCTTACTAACTTATTCATACTTACTACTACATGCTTACTACTATTCATTTCATGCTTATTTTTCCTTAACTTTAAATCGGTTTGTCATAGATCAAAAAGGGGGAGATTGTTGGTGTAGGGGCACCAGATAATTGAACCTAAGTTTTGATAATGACAAAGGTTCAAAGTTAAGTTATTATTATTATCTCACATGTCGTGTTGAGTGTGCAGATAGTGTATTAAGTTGTGCTAAGGTCAACAACACCAGGAGAATCTCAGGACCAGAAACCTCGGTGGTCGAGTGACACCAGGAGAACCTCGGTGGTCGAAAGCTAAGCAACAGGACAGGAGGACCAAAGGTAAGCATCGGGTGCGGAGTGATGGTAAGGTCGTGTCC
Organism: Wurfbainia villosa; assembly: GCA_025175895.1. Taxonomy (NCBI): domain Eukaryota; kingdom Viridiplantae; phylum Streptophyta; class Magnoliopsida; order Zingiberales; family Zingiberaceae; genus Wurfbainia; species Wurfbainia villosa. The sequence goes on from CM046005.1 coordinate 9,822,778, forward strand.
TCCATACGGGGACAACCGTAGGAGGCGATAAGACTAAGACTTCTAAAGGAAGATCTAGGTCGAGGTCAGAAAGTAAGGAACCATCGTAATTACCATCAGTGAAGTATTCTGTGCTAACTCTATGTTGCAGGTGAGTGATTAAGCTGACAGTCGACTAGAGGCTAATGGAAGTCGACTGACCTTACCATCAGTCGACTGCTGTGGGGCATCAGTCGACTGCTGGTCAAGCTGATCACTTCGAAGATAGTCAAGATAAGAGCCACAAAATGAGGGGAGATGAGGACCTTTGACCCAGATTTGGATCTCAACGAACTAGGGCTCAAAGGGCTATAAAAGAAGGGTTTCACCTCTTTTCATCATCTAAGATTGCTCCCAAAGTGCTCTGATAGTGCCAAGACTTTTTCGACAATGCTATGTCGTTGTAACGTCGACATCACGCCAAACTTCCAATCCTAAGTCGGTAGCTCTACTTCTTTAGTTGTTGTCATTTGTTTTACTTGTGATTTTATTGCTAAGAGGAGAGGTAGGCTTGTTGCCTCTTCCTCTATTTCTTTGTGTAACTGTTGTCTCTTACCTTCAACGAGGAAGAGATTTTTCTAGTGGATTGCCCCATCGAAAGCGGTCTAGGATCGTGGGGGCCTTGGACTAGTAACCTTTTGCTTGTGAACCAAGTAAAAAAGAAAAGTGTCATTTTCTTTCATATTGCTTTTACTTCCACTACAACTCGTGTTTTAACGACAAAAAAGAAAAGAATTTCTCGTATACTATTCACCCCCACCCCCTCTAGCGTGTTTCTTCGATCCTACAAAAAGTTCTTAGTCCTTGGTATAAGTTGACTAGTATAAAACCATCTTCCATTTTAATACTAGTTCCAATATTAGCCTAATCACATCTAAAAATAGGCACTTTGAAAGAATAGTACTCAAGTAAAATAATGTCTATAACTCCGTAATATGAGAGTCTTTCTCTTGTATGTGAATAATCATTAGTACTAGATTGAAAAATAGTATCGACTTCAATTGAAACACCAATCTTGTGTTGACCTTTCAACATCAATTGTATGGAACCGATGCCCATTTATAATATAACCAGTATAAGATATAACATGCCTTCTTGGACCCTGTACTAGCCATTGGATTTGGCCTAAGGAGTTGTCAAGGTCATATTTTGATAACCATTTCGCAAATGTTTCCATATGTCACTTTTGTAATAATGTGTCATTAGATATGAAATGACGATCTGCTTGTTTAAGCTCTTCAATGTGCATCATATTTAAAATCATTGAAGGGTGATTGTTAAAATATATGAATTATATAATAGACCACGAATATCTAATGGGATTTTGCAATTAAATATACTCACTGTAAATAAGGTTCAACTTCTGCAGTATTGAATAATACATATCGATGTGCAGCTTGCAACACTTGATCTTCTAAAATCCTTTCTTTTCCTTTAGAAATTTGGTGACCTTCCACTGATCCATTCTCCAAATCCTCATTCTGATTAGAATGGACACCAATATTAGCAGTTTTTTGAAAATATGCACTACAAAATCGCATTCTTTCTTCTGCAAAAAAACACTGAGCTATGCAACCCTCTAGCCTTTGTTGATTCTTCACATGCCTTTAAGTATTTTCATAAATCTAAATAAAAAAATCACAATCAAGAGTTGTTGATAGTAAAATATAATTTGTTGTATAATATTTATTAACTTTCAAATGGATACGTCCAATGGAAGTGGAATGGTCCACATAAGCGAACCTCTCTTGCTAAATGCATTATCAAATGAACCAAAATGGTAAAGAAATTGGGTGGAAATACCTTTCTAACATGCATAGAATTTCAACAATATTTTCCTCGAGTTATTCTAAACAGTTTCTGTCTAACACTCTTTTGACATAATTCATTGTAAAATGCACAAAGCATAAATAGAGCATTGCGTGGACGTTTCGGTAAAAGGCTTCTCAATGCAATAGAAAGCAATTTTTGTTGGACTTTCCGAGCCGCAAAAATCGCTTTTTGTGTTGCGGAAACCTGGGAAGTTCGACCACGGATCCGTACGAAGATATATTAAAATAAAAATATCTATGTGCTAAGTAAACCTAGATCTACCTTAGATCTAGTTGAGAGTGTTACCCTCGTATCGATGCCCTTCGCTTATCCCGCTCGTCCAAAAACTTGCCGAAACACAAGAGTGTCAAGTGTACACTCCTCTATTGGTATCCACACGGATAAATGGTAGAGAAACTCAACCTAGAGTGTACTAGCACTCATGGAAATTTCGGCCAAGAAGGATTGGGAGAGCAAGAGAGGAAGAACCAAGGAAGAAGATGAAGTTACACAACTTAACTTCACACTTTCATAACCCACTATAAGGGGGTTACATGCATGCATGTAACTCCAAGAACCAATGGCTCTTGGTCTCCCTCATGAGGTGGCACCCCACGATGTGTCCATGATGATGTGGAGCATCATCATTGGTCGGCCATGCCAAGTCATCATCATGACATGGCATTTGGTTAAGTCAAACTTGACCTTTCATCTTCCCTCTCAAGTCAAGTCAAACTTGACCTCTTATCTCCCATGGTTGATCAAATCCAACCACTTGATTCAAGTCAATTTGATTTAATGAATCTCTATTCATTAATTTAAATTGACTAAATGAATCAAATCTAAATTAGACTCATTTAACACTTGAATCAACTTGAGTCTAACTCAATTAGTCTAATTTGGATTACTCTTAATCCAATTTGGTTCATCCCATGAACCTAATCCTCATGGTTCATCATATGAACCTAATCTCCATATAATTGCTCTTTGTGTGTGACCCTATAGGTTCTTGTAACGTTGACAATGCTCCTAAACCGATTTAGGAACATAAGTAATGAGCGGTATCTAGCAACACATCATTGCTACCCAAGTTACAAGAATGTTGAGCTCCAACATCACCTTTGTGACTACTAATTGTGACTCTCACAATATGTGACAATGTCCCTCTATCCTTGACATCTAGATTGACAAATTGAGGCATAGACCGTGTCATCCTCGGTACAATCTATATCTTGAACTCCAAGTAGATTCACTCTAATCAAATGAGCTCAATATCTCATATTGACTCATTTGGGCATGGTCATGCACTTCGTGGTCTCACTCTATCAAGAATATCGATGTCACCCCTGTCATATAGGAGGGATAGATACTCACATCCCTCCGTATAATTTGTTACATACCCAGTAATCGCTTTTATAGTCCACTCATTTACGGGTGACGTTTGACGAAGCTAAAGTATGCAACTCCTTATGTAGGGAACCATGGTGATTTCAGGTCTAAGGACTAATAGTCATACTAATAGCCACATGAGAACATATAACGATCCATGATACTTTCTCATGGCGGGTCATTCAATATACATTCTCCAATGCATACCCATGTGTCAACTTGATATCTCATATCCATGACTTGTGAGATCAAGTCATCATGTTGACATACATGCTAATCTCTATGCATTAACATTGTCCCTGAATGTTAATACTTGACTAGGAATGATTAAGAGTAGTGTTCTCTATATCATCTCATTATCGATTCAACCAATCGATTGATATAGATAAGAATCTACTACTCAAGGACATTATTATATTTAGTTATTTGGCACCAATACAAGTAAATATAATAACCATGCCTTTATAAATAGGAATATGATACAATAAAGTTCATACAACAATCATCATATGATTGGCTCTAAGGCTTTCACTAACAATCTCCCACTAGCACTAGTGTCAATCACCGTAGTATCTAATACCCAATGACCTAGTGTGACAATCATGCTTTTTCTGTGCCAAAGCCTTGGTCAAGGGATCTGCGATGTTAGTCTCTGTGGGTACTCTGCAAATCTTCACATCTCCTCTATCGATAATCTCTCGAATGAGATGGAAGCACCGATATATTCGGCCTTTGTAGAATCAGCAACTGTGTCCTGCTTGGAACTCTTCCAGCTCACAGCGCCACCATTCAAGCAAAACACAAACCCTGACTGCGATCTATAATCATCCTGGTCAGTTTGGAAGCTGACATCGCTGTAACCCTTTACATCTATCTCTTCATCGCCTCTAAATATCAAGAAATATTCTTTAGTCTTTCTCAAGTACTTAAGAATATTCTTGACTGCTATCCAGTGACGCTCACCTGGATCTGACTAGTATCTACTCATCATACTCAAAGCATACAAGACATCAAGACGAGTACATAGCATGACGTACATGATAGATCCTATAGCAGATGCGTAAGGGATCTTATCCATGCGGTCTCTCTCCTCTCTAGAAGAGGGACTTTGAGTCTTCGAAAGACTCACACCATGTGACATTGGCAGAAGTCCCTTCTTGGAATTCTGCATGGCAAACCGTAGTAATACCGTGTCAATGTATGTACTCTGACTTAGGCCAAGCAATCTCTTAGATCTATCTCTATAGATCTTGATGCCTACAATACAGGCTGCTTCACCTAAGTCCTTCATTGAGAAGCACATCCCCAGTCAAGTCTTCATAGACTGTAGCAAAGGGATGTCATTCCCAATGAGAAGTATATCATCCACATATAATACAAGGAAGACAACTATGTTCCCATTAACCCTCTTGTAGACACAGGGTTCATCTTCATTCTTGATGAAACCAAATTGTTTTATCGCATCATCGAATCGAAGATTCTAGCTCCGAGAGGCTTGCTTTAGCCCATAAATGGACCTTTGCAGCTTGAATACATTCCCAGTATGGTGTGGATCTTCAAAACCCTCAGGTTGTGTCATGTACACATCCTCGAGTAAGTTTCCATTTAGAAATGCGGTTTTGACATCCATCTGCCAGATCTCATAATTATGTTATGTTGCAATAGCAAGCAAGATCTGAATGGACTTAAACATCGCCACTGGAGAAAAGGTTTCATCATAGTCAATACCATGAATTTGCTTGAAACCTTTAGTCACCAATCGACCCTTATAGGTATGCGTAAGTTCATCCATGTCAGTCTTTCTCCTAAAGACCCACTTACACCCAATGGGTTTGACCCCTTCAGGTGGATCAACCAAAGTTCATACTTGATTAGTGTACATGGATTCCATCTCGGATATCATGGCCTCTAGCCATTTCTCGGAATCTGGGCTCATCACAGCTTCCTGATAGGAGGTAGGCTCATTCTCAATGAGCATAACGTCATCATGGTCAGACAAGAGAAATGAATATCTCTCAGGCTGACGACGTACCCTATCAGACCTACGAAGAGGTAGGTCTACATGAACAGGTGGTTGTTCCACAACTCTTTGTGCAATAACCTCATCACCCACAACACTTTGTGGTTCCTGTTCAACCTCCATCAAGGCCCCAGTGTTATGGTCCTTATCTTGAATTTCTTCAAGATCGAACGTACTCCCACTAATTTTTCTAGAAACAAAATCTCTTTCTAGAAAAACTCTAGTCTTTGCCACAAACACTTTGTGCTGACTGGGAATGTAGAAGTAATATCCCTTTGTATCCTTGGGATATCCAACAAAATAACACCTATCGAATTTGGGTCCCAGTTTGTCTGAGACTTAACATCGGACGTAAGCCTCACAACCCTAAATCCTCATAAAAGACATCTTGGGATTTCTCCCTGTCCATATCGTATATGGTGTCTTTATCACAGCCTTGGATGGTACACGGTTAAGGGTAAAGGCTGATGTGTCTAGAGTATATCCACAAAAGGATATAGGAAGATCTGTGTGACTCATCATAGATCGTACCATATCTAATAGGGTACGATTCCTCCTTTCAGATACACCATTCCATTGTGGTGTTCCAGGAGGAGTGAGTTGGGATAGAATCCCACACTCAGCTAGATAGTCACGAAACTCATGGCTAAGGTATTCACCACCTCGATCTGATCGAAGTATCTTAATACTCTTTCCAAGCTGGTTTTGTACTTCATTCTTGAATTCTTTGAACTTTTCAAAGGATTCTGATTTATGTGTCATAAGATACACATAACCATATCTACTGAAGTCATCAGTAAATGTAATGAAGTACCTATAACCACCTCTAGCTGCAACATTGAAAGGGCCACATACATCACTATGTATAAGTCTTAACAAGTCTGTTGCTCTTTCGCTGTGTCCACTAAAGGGAGTCTTGGTCATCTTGCCTAAAAGGCAAGACTCACATGTCTCATATGATTCAAAATCAAATGAGTCTAGCAGCCCATCCTTATAGAGCTGAGATAAGCGATTCTCATTTATGTGACCTAAGCGATAATGCCAGAGATAGGTTTGGTTCAACTCATTTGACTTGAACTTTTTTGTACTTATGTTATAGATAGGGATCTCTAAGTCTAGAAAGTAGAGTCCGTTCATTAGAGGTGCACTACAATAGAACATATCATTTAAATAAACTGAACAACATTTGTTCTTTATTATAAATGTAAATCCTTTCTTGTCCAAACAAGAAACTGAAATTATGTTCTTAGTTAAAGCAGACACATAACAACATTCATCTAATTCTAGTACAAGCCCAGTGGGCAAAGATAGATCATAAGTTCCTACAGCAACGATAACAACTCTTGCTGTATTGCCTACTCGTAGGTCCACCTCGCCCTTTGTCAATGCCCTACTATTTCTCAGTGCCTGCACATTGGTATAAATATGAGATGCACATCCGGTATCTAATACCCATGATGAATAAATAGATAGATTGACTTCTATAACATTTATACCTGAAGTATAAGTCTCACTTCTCTTCTTCTTAAGATCTTCCAGGTATGCCTTGCAGTTACGCTTCCAGTGTCCAGCTTCCTTGCAGTGGAAGCAAGCCCCTTCCTTGGCCACCCCTCCTTTGGGTTTAAGTTCTTTGCCTTTGCCCTTGGCTTGGGACTTTCCCTTACCTTTAGGCTTGCCCTTGCCTTTCTTTTTTTGCACCATCATAATGGAGTCAGATTTTCCTTTCTTAAGGTTGAGCTCAGCAGTTCTCAACATGTTGAGCATCTCAGGCAGTGGCTTATCAATTTCATTCATGTTGTAATTCATGACAAATTGATTGTAGGCTTGTGGCAAAGATTGCAAGATCAGGTCAGTGGCCAGCTCTTGGCCAAGGGGGAATCCCAATCTCTGTAGGTTTTCTACGTACCCAATCATCTTGAGTACATATGGACCTACGAGAGTCCCTTCTTGCATTTTGGAACCAAATAATGCCTTACAGACTTCATATCTCTCGTGCCTTGCTTGTCCTTGATATAGTTGACGAAGATGTTCAACCATATCATAAGCATTCATGAACTCGTGTTGCTTATGAAGCTCAAAGTTCATGGTCGCGAGCATTAGACATGACACATCTAATGCATCATCTTGATGCTTCTTGTAAGCATCTTTGTCACCGCGAGGCGATGGCGTAAGGTGCCTCCGAATGGGCCTCCAGACGTCATGATTTCCTCTCTTGGGTGAGAACAATTCTCAGGTTTCTGTACAAGTCCAGGAAATTTGCTCCATTGAGCTTGTCCTTCTCAAGGACAGAAAAAAGAGAGAGAGTGTTCGTGTTTGTCGACATAGTAATCTACAACATACAATGCAGAGAATTAATATCATATTCTTTTTATGATTTAATTAGGGCTTTAATCAAATGATGCTCCCACTGAATTATAGGAATTTTGTAGAATCGAGTTATGAATGTGGTCAAACCACATTACTAGATTCATACAAACTAGCTATAATTCTTGCTGGACAAGATCCACATCATACTAAGCCTTGAGTTAGCTTTGGCTAAATCGCCCAAGACTTAGTACAATCGATGGGTAACACAATACCGATTACATCTCTATGCAACTCTTGTTTATAGGATCAAAACCCACATTTACAAAAGACCTTGAGTTAGCTTTGGCTAAATCGCCCAAGATTTAGTGTAAATGCGATCTTATCCTATCTTTCCAACGATTGGAATATGCCTATAGTTCTACTCGATCCAATTGAGTTAACTAATTTTACTCAATCTAATTGAGCTTACTCTAACCCAAGCCATGATAGGCAGGACCAAGATTGTCTCTCCGCACCCTACCAAGATAATATGCGTTGCTCTGCTTTGGCAGATTCAACAACTACAAATGATCGAGGTAGTGATGGGTATCAAGGACCTGGTAGGCATTTACTGTTGGTGCAGTAGGCACCTAAGTCGAACCTGAGTTTTGATTATAGAAAATGATACAAAGTTAAACTTATGTCGTTATCTCACGAGCTGAATCGAGTGTGCAGAAGATTGCTAAAGCTGGAGCTGAAGGCTAGCGACACCCGGAGGAAGCCGGGTGGTCGGGCGACACTCGAGTGACTTCGGAGGGAGCCGAAAGAATCGAGTGGAAGGCCGGAAGAAAAAGTGACATAGTAAGTATCGAGGTAAGCTCGTGTGTGTGAGCGTAAGTGAGATCGTATCCTCCTTACGGGGATAGTCTTAAGCGTAGATCTAACCAAAGACATCCCATCGATAGTCTAGGTCGAGATCGGACGGTCGAAGGCCGTCGAAATAATGTTTTCTTTGAGCTAACTTTGCCTTGCAGCTAGCATCAGTCGATTGCCAGCTTGGAGGGCTCGACTGCCCTCCATCAGTCGATCGCTTTATCACGCAAGACTCGACCGATGTTACAATCGGCCGATCGATGTTGGCATCACCGATCGATGGTCAATTATCACCCCATTTCAAGGAGGTTTTGTGTCCATTTGTAATTGGTTGAAGACCCATTCGATGAGGGGCTCAAAGGCTATAAAAGGAGGGCTTGTCTTAGGGTTTTTCATCAATTAAAAAGCTTCCAAGTGCTTCCGATACGCTCCGACTCTCCGACATCCCTATGACGAAGCGCTGCCGAGACGACGACTAGAGCTTCAACCTTCATCCTTTGAAGTCGTCGGTAACGAAAGTTTGAATCATATTTCAGTTTATAAGTTGTTCTTATTTCGAGCTTTAAATCATATCAAGGAGAGGGGGAGTGTCCCTCTACCTTGAGCTTTTATCATCTTGTGTATCCGTCTAACTCCTACCTCCAACGAGGAGGAGCTTTTTAGCAGTTTGCCCTCCGTACGTGGTCAAGGACCACTAGGGCCTTGGAGTAGTAACCTTCGGCTACGAACCAAGTAAAACCTTTGTGTCTATTTTCTCTATTTTTGTTTTTATCTTCCGCTGTGTCTACTCGCGTTTTAACGAAAAATTTCTATCGCTATTCACCCCCCCTCTAGCGATCCGATCGATCCAACAATTGGTATCAGAGACGGGGGCGCTCAGATTCGGTGCAACCACCAATCGAGAAATTTTCTTTTCGTATTTATTGTTTTAAGATTTCTCCCACACTACTAATCCAAGACCAAGTCTTGGTACATAGTTTTTGGTTGTGTTTTTTACAAGTACTAATCGCCTTCGGAGTACCTCACGATCAAACGAGCATAACTTTTTCTACAAGGGGACTCACGAAACGATCTACCCACCAAATCGAAGCTCCCTGAGAGATCTACACTTCTTACTGGGGTTTACCCCCGTAACAAGCTGTTTTCATCCTCAAAAATCGATGTTTAGTAGCCTTTCGGGGACATCGAAGGTTGTGAGTACTTACTTTTTATTTAGTTTCTTATTTCTTTGCTTAACTTTCTATTTCTCGTTTGTTTCTTTTTATTTCCCACACCACTAATCCAAGGCGAAGTCTTGGAACCCTTTTTCGTGTTTTTTGTATTTTTTTGTGCAAAGTTTTCCTTCCAAATGGCCCATCTCGAGGGTTTTAGCACCGTCCGACCTCCGTTTTACAACGGAGATGACTTCCGTTATTGGAAGGGTCGGATGGAATGCTTTCTTAAAACCCAAATCGAGATGTGGATCATAATCTAAACGGGATTCACACTTTCGACTAACGAAGTGGGTGAATCCTTGGATTATGACCAATGGACCATTGCGACAAAAAGACAAGTCGAAGCCGACGCTAAGGCAACTCAAATCCTTCAATGCGGCCTATCCAAGGAGGAGCTAAATCGCGTCGGCCCCTTCATAAGCGCAAAGGATCTTTGGACAAAACTAGTGGAGCTACACGAAGGGACCGATGAAGCCAAGGTATGTAAGCGTGATCTTCTATTCAATAAACTATATAACCTAAAAATGCAGGAACACGAGTCCGCGATGCAACTCCACGCCCGTGTCCAAGACATAGTCAACAACCTACATGCAATCGGGCAAAAGGTCAAAAACCGCGACCTTATAAGGTATGTCCTAAACTCTTTTCCGAGGACTACCTTGTGGGCATCCATGGTCGATGCCTACAAGGTCTCCAAGGATCTTTCTAAACTTAGGTTAGATGAACTCTTTTCTGATTTCGAACTTCATGAGCAGTCTAACTCGGAACCCGAGAAGGGTATAGCACTTTTTGCAGGTTCGAGGAAGAAAACCGCAAGCAAGCCACCCCCGAAGGAAGAAGAGGATGAGTTAGATTCGGAGGTCGACTCGGAAATGGAAGCCGAACTAGTCAACCTAGTTCGGAGGATAGTCAAGGGCCGAAAATGAGCCGTCACTCGACCCAACGAAGGTAAGCCTAAAAGTTCAAACATAAGATGTTATGAATGCAACAGGTTTGGACACATTAAGTCCGAGTGCCCAAAACTCAAGAGCAAGGCACCAAAACATAAAAAGTCACTCAATGCTACTTGGGAAGAAGCCTCCGAGGAAGAAGACAACGATCGAGTCCTTATGGCTAAACCAGTGGAATCGGAGACGGAGTCAGAACCGGAACCAGAATCAGAAACCGAAGACGAGTCGGACTACGAAACACTATTCAAGACAAACCACGGATACGCATCCGGTTCAAAAGATACACTCAAGGTAAGTCAGTCTCTTATTACTACTCTTTATAGTGCAATTAAGTTTTTAAATAAAAAGTTAGCCAAGTCCGAGTCCAAGGTCGAGACCCTGGTTGAGGAAGTTAAACTCCTCAAACATGAGGTCTCCCTAACCTGTTCGACTAGTCGAGTTCAAGAGAAGGACTCAACTCGAGTTGAAAAACTCGAAGTTGAGAACTCACTCTTGAAAAGTCAAGTCGAAGATCTTAAGAATACGTTGGAAAGGTTTACTTTGGGATCCAAAGGACTTGACCTCCTACTTGGATCGCAAAGGGCCGTGTACAACAAGGTCGGGCTAGGGTTTAGCTCAAACACGACCAATAAGTCGTATATGTTAATCGTAAGTAGACATAGAAAACGTGTCCAAGCATGGGTCCCTAAGATCACCTTGATTTCAAACTTAGGATCAAACCAGTACTGGGTTCCCAAGGACCAAATCCACTATGTGGAGAGACCGAATCGATTCAACGGTCCAGGGGGAGCTAGTACGAAATTTGTTTGTGTTTTAACTTAGAAATTGCATGCTTAGGTTTTTATTTAGTTTGATTTTCCTTTTTAGAATGGTTAGATAGGACTATAACTCGTCAATACTTGATAACATAGTACCAGGACGCGGCGAGATGATAGTACGCTAGGAAAGCGGAGTCTTGTGTATTCGGGCTAGATAAGGCGTATCTAGTTCGGTGCACTTGACCGAGCAGAACTAGCTGAAGCTACCTCGCCGTATCCTAGACTAGTTAGACCAGGAAGTGGTCTTAGGTGAGTCAAGTCTCTATTTTCTTGAAAATGGCTTTGTCTAAGGAAGTGGTCGTTGTTCTGATCAAAGAAGGCCTCTGTGCCTCGCCACGACCTGGAAGCCATGATCTTGAAAAGGTGACTTGATGAGCCTAAGGTCAAATCCGAATCTAACGCAAGGTTGACAAGTGTTTAAGTCATTAAATTTAATTCAACTAAAATTGGAAGTCATCTCACAAGAACATATAGGATTAACATGTTTGATCATGTAGACATGGGTGAGATGATTTAGGTTAATAATTTTTCAACCAATTTTTAATAAATCCAATATCCGATCCAACTACCTTGCGTGTAGGATCAATGGATGTTGGGCGATGCTGGTTGCTCGACACATGGAGGGATCAACTCAAGTTTTCGAAGCTTCGATTCAAACGACAAGGATCGGTAGCCTTCGGAAATAACGGCAAGCTCAAAATCAGGTGATATTGAGCTCAATTCAAATTTTGTTATTCAAAATGTTTTATTAGTAGAAAATTTTCAATATAATTTACTTAGTGTAAGCCAATTGTGTGATAATAACTATAAGGTCATATTTCTAGAAAATGAATGCGTAATTAATACCAACGAAACCTCTAAAACAATTCTTAAAGGGACTAGAAATAACAACATTTACACGATCAGCTTAACTAACTCCTCAACTAAGTGTCTTATGACACGGCAAGAGGAATCGTGGTTGTGGCACCGACGACTCGGTCACTCACACCAAAGACTCATCCACAAGATGAGTCAGAGTGATTTAGTCAGAGGTTTGTCTAACCTCAACAACTTAGATAATAAAATATGTAATGCTTGTCAACAAGGTAAACAATCTAGGACACAACATCAACTAACTAGTCAAGAACGAATCAAAAGTGTGCTTGAGCTCCTACACATGGATCTATTTGATTCACACGGAGCTAAGTCACTTAACGGAAGTAAATTCTGCTTAGTCATAATTGATGACTATTCTAGATTTACTTGGGTTAGGTTCATCAAACACAAAAATGATACCCTAGATCAATTAATCAATCTATTTAAGTTAATAGAAAATCAACAAAGCATTAAAATCAAAAGACTTAGGACTGATCATGGTGGTGAATTCGAAAACCATAGGTTTACAGAATTCTGTAACCTAAATGGATACCACCACGAGTTCTCTTGCCCTAGAACTCCACAACAAAATGGCCTAGTAGAACTCAAAAATAGAACCCTACAAGAAGCCGCTAGGACAATGTTAAATGAGTATAACCTACCCGATAGGTTTTGGGCGGAAGCCGTGAGTACGACATGCTATGTCCAAAATAGAATCCTTATGGTAAAGAGGCACCTTAAGACCTCATACGAGATTTATCACGATAAAATACTTAACATCAAGTACTTGAGGGTATTTGGATGTAAGGTACATATCCTAAACACTAAGGACTACCTAAGGAAATTTACATCTAAAACCACGACCGGAATCTTTCTAGGATACTCGACTACAAACAGAGCTTATAGAGTATATAACCACGACACCCTTAGAGTCGAGGAGACTATCAATGTAGTATTTGATGAAGGACACGAACCTACAAAATCCCCGACAACCCCAATTAGCGAGCCGACTCATACTAAACCTAACTCTGATCCGGAGATCAGGTCTAGTGTTAATCCTAACCTAAGTCAACCAAGTCACTCTATCGACCAAGTGATAGATGACTCCAACCAAACTAGAACTCAAACAAGTCGTCCTATGGATCAAGTTGTAGACTCAAACCCAAATCCAACTAGGACCCAAACGAATCATCCTATCGACCAAGTGATAGGTGATCCAAGTCTAGGAGTTCGAACTAGAGCCTCATACAGAAACCTTAGTCAAATATCTTTGATTTCTAAAATTGAACCCAAAACTATTGACCAAGCTCTTCTTGATCCCGATTGGATTATTACAATGCAAGAAGAGTTGGCTCAATTCACTAGGAACGAAGTATGGGAATTAGTACCACCACCTAAAGATAAAACAATCATTGGAACAAGGTGGGTGTTTAGAAATAAAATTGATGATAAAGGTGAAGTGGTTAGAAATAAAGCTAGACTAGTTGATAAAGGGTTTAGTCAAGTTGAAGGTTTAGATTACGACGAGACCTATGCCCCAGTAGCTAGATTAGAGTCCATTCGAATTCTATTAGCATATGCAGCACATCGAGGATTTAAGTTGTTTCAAATGGATGTGAAATCTGGATTCTTAAATGGATACATTAAAGAAGAAGTTTATATTAGTCAACCCCCCGGTTTCGAAAGTTTAGACAAACCGGATCATGTCCTTAGATTAAATAAAGCTCCTTATGGACTTAAACAAGCTCCGCGAGCTTGGTATGAGAGACTTTCGATTTATCTCAAGTCCAAAGGCTTTAACCAAGGTGTAGTTGACCCAACCCTTTTCGTAAAAACCTTAGGTAAAGACATATTCATAGCCCAAATCTACGTAGATGATATTATTTTCGGAACCACCAACTCAATCCTACTAAATGAGTTCATTTCACTTATGGAAAGTGAATTTGAAATGAATTTAGTAGGCGAGTTAAGTTTCTTCTTAGGTCTACAAATTAAACAAACTAAAGATGGAATATACCTACATCAACGCAAATATACTAGGGAATTAATTAAACGCTTTGGAATGTAAGATGCTAAAATTATTAATACCCCAATGGCAACTAATGTCAATATAGAAGAAGATTTAATCGGAAACTCAATTGATTTAAAATACTATAGGAGCATAATAGGGAGTCTCCTTTACTTAACTGCAAGTCGACCTAATATCCTATTTGCAGTAAGTATGTGCGCAAGGTTCCAAACCTGTGCCAAGGAGTCTCACCTAACTCTAGTTAAACGTATCCTTAGATATCTAAAGGGTACACTTAATGTCGGTATTTGGTACCCTAGATCTACCGAGTTCGAACTAATCGGCTACTCTGATTCGGACTATGCCGGTAGTAAGCTTGATAGAAAGAGTACGAGTGGTTGTTGTCAACTTCTCGGCTCGAGTCTAGTGAGTTGGTGCAGTAGGAAGCAACACTGTGTTGCCTTATCTACCACCGAAGCCGAATACATCGCGATGGGTGAGTGTGTCACGCAACTTCTTTGGATGAAGCACACTCTCCGCGATTTTAAGTTAGACTTTATCAACACAAAACTCCACGTAGATAACATTAGTTCAATTAACCTTACTAAGAATCCGATATGTCACTGTAGGATTAAACATATAGAGGTCAAACACCATTTCATTCGAGAACATGTGGCCAACGGAGGCATACAACTCGAATACGTCGAATCGAAGTCTAACTTGGCAGACCTATTTACTAAACCCCTACCCGAAGCCGAATTCAGTCTATTAAGACGAAAATTGAGCATGTTCGTAGTAGAATAGGACTTTGCAAATTATATTACTACTATTTCTTACTTTTCATTTTTCATGGAACTAGTATAGGACTTACCTTAGATATCATGCACCTATAGATTTAAGGAGCCAGTACATCTCACAACACATAGGACTAATGTGTTTGTGTACTTAGCCACGTAGATGGGCGTGAGATGTTAGGACCTTACTCCTTGTTCCAGATGTAGAGCTAGTGCATCGTTATGAACCACGGAGTATAATCATACATACTAACCGACTCTAACCAGGACTGGTTGATCTTTCATATCAATCAAGCCAAATATGAGTCGAATATTTTATAGATGAACTTATTTTCAGTATATTATTTTCAAAATAATGTGGAACATGCTTGGACTTTAAATTTAACACTTATTTTTGTTTTCCACACACACCCTCACTATTTTCGATATATGGCAAAAGGGGGAGAAAAAGGCCAAAGTTAAGGGGTCAAAATTTTTTTATAACTTAACTCTTACTTCATATTTAAACCAAAAGTTAACTCTAAGTTTTTGAAAACTTATTTAACTTTTAACAAAAGGAAGTAAAGGCCAAGTTAAGAGAATTTTTAACTTAAACTTATGTGTGCCATCAACGTAAACATTATGCCGTTAATGCTTTACTTAAAGGGGAGAAAGGGCCAAGTTAAAAAGAACACTTAACTTAAACGTTTTACTAAGGCCAACTTTAAGTAATTACTTAAAGCAACCCTCAAGGGGGAGGATTAAGGTCTTTCTTCAAGACTCACCCTCGGTCAAGGGGGAGGTTTCCTCAAGGGGGAGTACTTGAAGAAAATCCTTACTACTCTAACTTAATCTTCTTTATTTCTTGTTTGTTTCTAATACACATTATTCTTCATGCTTGCTATTTACTTAGCTTTGTATGTGGGTTTGCCATAAATCAAAAAGGGGGAGATTGTTGGTGCAGTAGGCACCTAAGTCGAACCTGAGTTTTAATTATAGCAAACGATACAAAGTTAAACTTATGTCGTTATCTCGCGAGCTGAATCGAGTGTGCAGAAGATTGCTAAAGATGGAGCTGAAGGCTAGCGACACCCGGAGGAAGCCGGGTGGTCGGGCGACACTCGAGTGACTTTGGAGGGAGCCGAATGAATCGAGTGGAAGGCCGGAAGCAAAAGCGACATGGTAAGTATCGAGGTAAGCTCGTGTGTGCGAGCGTAAGTGAGGTCGTATCCTCCTTACGGGGATGGTCTTAAGCATAGATCTGACCAAAGACATCCCATCGATGGTCTAGGTCGAGATCGGACGGTCGAAGGCCGTCGAAATAATGTTTTCTTTGAGCTAACTTTGCCTTGCAGCTAGCATCACGATCGCTTGAGGACTCATTGCCTTCATCACCGCCATCATCGTCGCATCGGTGATCGATGCTACCATCATCCGATCGATGATGGCCATCAATGATCCGATGGTGTCAATGATCGCCCGAGGAGTCAAGGCTTATCACCCCATTTCAAGGAGGTTTTGTGTCCATTTATGATTGGTTGAAGGCCCATTCGATGAGGGGCTCAAAGGCTATAAAAGGAGGGCTTGTCTTAGGGTTTTTCATCAATTAAAAAGCTTCCAAGTGCTTCCGATACGCTCCGACTCTCCGACATCCCTACGACGAAGCGCTGCCGAGACGACGACTAGAGCTTCAACCTCCATCCTTTGAAGTCGTCGGTAACGAAAGTTTGAATCATATTTCAGTTTATAAGTTGTTCTTATTTCGAGCTTTAAATCATATCAAGGAGAGGGGGAGTGTCCCTCTACCTTGATCTTTTATCATCTTGTGTATCCGTCTAACTCCTACCTCCAACGAGGAGGAGGTTTTTAGTAGTTTGCCCTCCGTACGTGGTCAAGGACCACTAGGGCCTTGGAGTAATAGCCTTCGGCTACGAACCAAGTAAAACCTTTGTGTCTATTGTCTCTATTTTTGTTTTTATCTTCCGCTGTGTCTACTCGCGTTTTAACGAAAAATTTCTATCGCTATTCACCCCCCCTCTAGCGATCCGATCGATCCAACATTTACGAGTTGATTCGATTAAGATATAATCTAATCGTAATGTGTATCATATACGCATTAAGGCCTTTATTATCTTATATTAGCATGCATCACATATATACAAGCATTATTCTAGCATTCATCATATACATACAAGAAAAATATCCTAGCATGCATCATATACATACAAGCATTATTCTACTAGCATGCATCACATACATACAAGAAAAATCAAATATATATATATAATCAACTGTGATATGGTCATGGCCCTACTATGATCTTCTCAAGCCAATGAGAAGATCGGACAGTCAACCTAGGGCTAGCGGCTTCTCCAAGCGCTTCCTTTGACCGCCATGTGTCGTCGGCACCCTTCTCGTAACTTCGTCTATAAATGGACTTTCCACTACTCTATTTTGTACATTACAAATATGAAACTTGAGTTACATTCGAGTTTAAAACTATTTACAACTAGAATTTCAAAAGAAGAGGCACGACGTGCAGGTCGCATACACTATACAACACGCATAACCACAAAAATGGCACGCAGGTCATATTATGAATTATAACACATTAAGGTCCAATCAAATTGGGGTTCTTGGGCTATGACAATCACATAATTATATATAATTCTAAATTATGTATTTTTACAGAAAATTTCTATAATTTTTTCTATTTTATTTCAATTTTATGAGTCACCTCTCCGTAATGGTCCCGCTAAGCGGTTTCCAGGCGCGATTACAGGACAAAGCCCCTTTCGGGGATAGGAGCAGCGCCCCTACTCACAAAATAAACTTTGCGAGTGTCCCTACTACGATCTTACAGTGACTTAAGTCACTGTCCCAAAAACCAAAAGCGAGAACTCGCTGTTTCGGAGAGTTTTTCTCGATGGTTGAAGCCTACAAGTGTCCCAACACTCGTTGCTTCGACTCTTCGAGAAAAATACCCAAAAATTCGATAAAAATAGAAAATTTACAGAAACTTAAAATTATGTAGTTTTTATATCTAATACAAAAACAACAATTATGAAACACATACATGCTTCGCACGTGGCTCTGATACCACTGTTGGACTTTACGAGTCGCAAAAACCGCTTTTTGTATTGCGGAAACCTCGGAAGTCCGACCACGGATCCGTACGAAGATATATTAAAATAAAAATATGTATGTGCTAAGTAAACCTAGATCTACCTTAGATCTAGAAGTTGAGAGTGTTACCCTCGTAGCGACGCCCTTCGCTTATCCTGCTCGTTCAAAAGATTGCCGGAACTCAAGAGTGTCAAGTGTACACTCCTCTATTGGTATCCACATGGACAAATGGTGGAGAAACTCAACCTAGAGTGTGCTAGCACTCATGGAAATTTCGGTCAAGAAGGATTGGGAGAGCAAGAGAGGAAGAACCAAGGAAGAAGATGAAGTTACACAACTTAACTTCACACTTTCATAACCCACTATAAGGGGGTTACATGCATGCATGTAACTCCAAGAACCAATGACTCTTGGTCTCCCTCATGAGGTGACACCCCATGATGTGTCCATGATGATGTGGAGCATCATCATTGGCCGGCAATGCCAAGTCATCATCATGATATGACATTTAGTCAATTCAAACTTGACCTTTCATCTTCCCTCTCAAATCAAGTCAAACTTGACCTCTTATCTCCCATGGTTGATCAAATCCAACCACTTGATTCAAGTCAATTTGATTTAATGAATCTCTATTCATTAATTTAAATTGACTAAATGAATCAAATCTAAATTAGACTCATTCAACACTTGAATCAACTTGAGTCTAACTCAATTAGTCTAATTTGGATTACTCTTAATCCAATTTGGTTCATCCCATGAACCTAATCCTCATGGTTCATCATATGAACCTAATCTCCATCTAATTGCCCTTTGTGTGTGACCCTATAGGTTCTTGTAACATTGGCAATGCTCCTAAACCGATTTAGGAACATAAGTAATGAGCGGTATCTAGCAACACATCATTGCTACCCAAGTTACAAGAATGTTGAGCTCCAACATCACCTTTGTGACTACTAATTTTGACTCTCACAATATGTGACAATGTCCCTCTATCCTTGACATCTAGATTGACCAATTGAGGCATAGACCGTGTCATCCTCGGTACAATCTATATCTTGAACTCCAAGTAGATTCACTCTAATCAAATGAGCTCAATATCTCATATTGACTCATTTGGGCATGGTCATGCACTTAGTGGTCTCACTCTATCAAGAATATCGATGTCACCCCCGTCATATAGGAGGGATAGATCTCATCTACATCACTCACATCCCTCCGCATAATTTGTTACATACCCAATAATTTCCTTTATAGTCCACCCATTTACGGGTGACGTTTGACGAAGCCAAAGTATGCAACTCCTTATGTAGGGAACCATGGTGACTTCAGGTCTATGGACTAATAGTCATACTAATAGCCACATGAGAAAGTATATGACACTCATATAACGATCCATGATACTTTCTCATGGCGGGTCATTCAGTATACATTCTCCAATGCATACCCATGTGTTAACTTGATATCTCATATCCATGACTTGTGAGATCAAGTCATCATGTTGACCTACATGCTAGTCTCTATGCATTAACATTGTCCCTGAATGTTAATACTTGACTAGGAATGATTAAGAGTAGTGTTCTCTATATCATCTCATTATCGATTCAACCAATAGATTTATATAGATAAGAATCTACTACTCAAGGACATTATTATATTTAGTTATTTGGCACCAATACAAGTAAATAATAACCATGCTTTTATAAATAGGAATATGATACAATAAAGTTCATACAACAATCATCACATGATTGACTCTAGGGCTTTCACTAACAATTTTTGCATTAGAACATGACAATCATGAGATTTCAGGCCAATAAGCTTACGCTCTTCTAAAGAAACACAATTATCAATATTTGGGCTATAGCCATCTGGTAACTTTATTTTCTTCAACCTAGAGCCATATATATGCATTTCTTTTTTAGACAATGTGTAAGGTGCAGCAGGCAAGTGACACATGTTTTCTCCTTCTTTTTTTTAGGATGTAATTCTTCTCTAATTTTTAAGTGCATCAAATCTTTGCCGACATTAACATCATCTTTGGTTTTTTTCTTCACATTTATCAATG
Source organism: Wurfbainia villosa (assembly GCA_025175895.1). Classification (NCBI taxonomy): domain Eukaryota; kingdom Viridiplantae; phylum Streptophyta; class Magnoliopsida; order Zingiberales; family Zingiberaceae; genus Wurfbainia; species Wurfbainia villosa. The sequence continues at coordinate 9,842,985 of CM046005.1, forward strand.
TGCCTATGATATTCTCGCAAACATTCTTTTCAACATGCATCATTATGACATAACAATAACCCCTACAAGTAAACATCAACACATTTTAGAGTATTAGTTCAGTAATATAACAAATTCATTGAAAGATAATGAATAGAGTCAAATAACTTACACTCCAGTATGGCAAATTGAAAAAGATGGCCTATCTCTTCAACATTTGAACTGGTTATTGTACCTTTTTTGAATTATCATGCTTCTTCCTCTTTTTCTTTATAGTGTTGGTAGTCTTACCCTTTTGTTTTTTACCTCAGTCATTTTCAATGTCTTTCAGTGCATTAAGAATTTCTAACCCATTCAAAGGTTTAGGTTTCCCTTTTCTCTTTTTTTACCTATTAAACCACTTCTTTTTCTCTCGAAATAGATGATCAAGAGCAAGGAATCTCCTATGGCCCAAGTATGCAAACTTTCTATTGTATTTAAGCCACATACAACATATGTCTTTACCACATATCGGGCAACCAAATTTACCTTTTGTGACACATCCAGATAGGTTTCCATAAGCTGGAAAATCATTGATAGTCCACATTAAAATAGCCTTAAGATTGAACATTGACTTACTAAATGCATCAAATGCCTCCACATCTGTCTCCCACAACTCCAATTCCTCCACAAGAGGTTCCAAGTATACATCTATATCATTTTCTAGTTGCTTTGGGCCTAGAATTAGTAATGTTAGCATACGATTTTCCTTCATCATGCACATCAATGGAGGAAGGTTGTAATTGACCTAAATAACCGGCCAACAACTATATCTTGAACTAAGGTCACCAAAAAGATTGAATCCATCTGTTGCAAGACCAAGGTGCATATTTCTAGGATCTAATGCAAAAGCTAGCCACTTATGATTTATTGTATCCCAAGCTACAGAATCAATTGGATGACGCATCATATGATCTTGACTTTTGTGGTTGGAGTAACAAATCAAGTCTTCGAACTTTTCTTCTAATTTAAACATCCTTTTCAATCTAGGTATCAGGGGAAAATATCGAAGCACCTTTTCTGGAATCCTTTACGAACTTTAATAGAGATGTTGTCAACCTTCCATCTTGAGGAACTACACTTTGGGCATGAGTCCAAATCTTTAAGTTCCTTTCTAAATAGACAACATTCATTCGGGCAAGTATGAATCTTCTCATATACTAAATCAAATGGTTTCAACGACTTTCACATTGAGTAAACATTTTCTGGAAGTGTATTTTTTTCTGGAAGCATGCCACCTAAGATCTTAAGAAGCTCATTAAAACTATTGTCACTGTGACCATTAGTAGACTTATAATTGTACAATGTGACAATTGCAGATAACTTTGTGTAAGTAGTATGACCAGGGAAGAGAGGAGTTTCTACATCATCTAATAAATCAACAAACTCATAGTCTTTTGTCTCGGGCATAGTGTGGCCAACCTCTTCTTCCGCCACAAAGACATCTCTATATAAGTGACATGTCTCTCTACTTTCATCCTCCTCTTCTTAAACTCTTCTTGAACTACCTTCACTTTGAAATTATGATATATAAGTTTCACCATAGAAGACTCAAATAGTGTAAGAAGGATCTATCCCTTTCATAATTAAGTGCTCATACACTTGGTCAAATTTCATATATTTCTTATTTTGACAATGTTTGCAAGGACATAAAATTACTTCACGTGTTTTGACATAGTTCCTAGCTTGTGCAAGAAATTTTTGAACCCCTTCTTCATATTCTGGTACAAGCCTTGAAGGCAAACACATCCAATCCTTATCCATTTCATAAATGACCAAAACCCTAAAATGTAAGTTATTCTTATTTTTGATAATTAGATTAATGTATCTACAGTTGAACATGAAAAAAGATATCTAAAACGGACATCTTTCTAAACTTCATATAGTGTTCTTCAAATAAAACTGCATAATAATAATAATAATATGAAACATAAATCCAAAGCTAAATTAACAGATCAAAGAAAAGCAGTAATAACCTACCTTTTGATACTCACTTGTTTTTTTCTCTCTCCATTTAAACAACTACATGCAGTCCACCAAAGTTTACTTATAATTTGTTAGGCCATGTCAATCAAAATGTATTTCTCAAAGATTGTAATGAAAACTCTTCAAAAGTTAAAGTATCCAAGATTGATGATCTTTTAGCTTTCCAAGAAGGATGACCAAAGTTTGCGGTAGATCATTCTATTGATATTGGAGAGCTTTTAGTATTTACAAATGTCACTATAGCATTGTTTTCTGTGAAGATCTTTGGTATCGGTGTGTGTGAAAGGGTTTTCTTTAGCGAAGGAAGCAATAGAGAGATATGTACAACAAACATTATCAAAACAGTATCTCTTGAATCATAACAGTTTCAGTTTCCTTGAACTTACAATGTTATTGAAGCATCAAAAGATGAATATATATGGTGCTTCTAGTAAAGATTCAGAAATTATAGATGACCTTTCTAATTCTTGCACTGAAACAATGATAGCTCAGGCCAATGATAAAGGAATTTTGCAATTTGGAAATGAAGTTCAAAATTTTCTCCAATATTCTCATGATTCTGCCAGTTCACATAATTAATGCAAAAGCTATTGACGTATATTAAACATTGACTAATATTGCAAGTGGATAGGCATTAGAGAAATACGAAGATAGAGGTAGTTATCTTATTGAGCAACCCAAAATAATTATTATCGGTAGAAATTTTTTAGCACGAGACTTAGTTAAAGCTGACTTTGGTTCTGATCTTATGCTAAGATTCGCTTGTGATGATAATAATGAAAAATCTGATGGTGCTCCGATTGTAGCATGTTCAAGACCTGAGACTAACAATCACATTATTCATTGTTGGGATATCATAAAAAATGAACTTAGTGTAGGTTTCTCACTTACATCAGTGACTAATGAGAAAGACAAGGTAAATATTTTCCTGTTAACTTGGCTACTTTAAAAATAAAACTTAGTAATTAGTTAATCATGTGTATCAAAGCTTGCTTAGTATTGGGACGATCAATAAAAGAGAAATTACAATTATATTGCTTGCCACGACACATGATTTCAAACAATTGGATAAATAATGTAAAACGCATTTGGTTCTTTGGATATATTTGCATCTAATCAATTTAGCAAAACCCTTCAGTTTCGAACCTTACTAGATCAAGCATTGTCATAGTCTTGTGATTTGGGCTTCCCTCTTAAAATTACCTCGAACCATATGTTTTTTCTTGATTCCTCTGTGAACAAGAACTGTGTTTTGATTAGACATATTCGACTGTTTTCAATAGACGTTCTATTAGTCAACACATACAAACTGCTTCATAGACACTAATATTATATGTTTCAAAGTTTTGAGCAGTTTTGTATCAATCTTGCAAATGAAAAATTATAGCAGCACTTCAATTGGGTTTATTTAGTATTAACGATATTTTGTTCTTTTTTTCAAGTGTGATTAAAATTTAAAACTATTGTCATAAGTTTTGCAGCTATCACCCTTTTTTCTGGTTCCAACATGTTTTTAAGATGGAGCAAGAAGAATATACTAAAGAAAAAACTAGTTGGAGTTATATTGAGTTTGTTGAAAACCAAGACATACTGGATCTTATAGAATAGTAAGTCCTGAAAGCTGAGACAAACATGTTTGGTAGTTTGTTCAAGCAGAAAATTCTTGGAGATTTAACAGTGCAAATGGTAGCTTACCGAGAAGTAGATCTTGAATTTTGTGGAGCTGGGGAGGGAGGTGTTGGTGCAATCGACCCAACCCAAGTCACAATTGACCAGACTCGAGTGGGACTCAAGTAGTGTTTTGATGTTTGACAATTGGTTTGACCATTGTTTGACAATGGATTGATAATATAGTTGACATGGGTTTGACCATATGAGGAGATAGCTTTATGGAGAGATTGTTAAAGCAATCGGCCTGAAGTCAAGGTTGACCTAATTCGAGTAGGACTCAAGAGAAGTCCAAGTTTGAAAACTTGGCATGGAAAGCCCAAGGCATGGGTACTTGACAATTGAAAAGTCCAAGCATGGGTCTTGGCAATGGTAAAGTCCAAGTCATGGACACTTGACATATGAAAGTCCAAGTCATGGGTACTTGACAATTGGAAAGTCTAAGCAATGGAAAGTCCAAGTCATGGGTACTTGGCAAGAAAAGTCCAAAGGTATAGTCTTGGTGGCATAAGTCCAAGTGTGTAGTCTTGGCGGCGTAAAGTCAAAGTGAACTTTGGCAGTGGAAGTTCAAGTATGGATGCTTGGCAATTGAAAAGTCCAAGGGTGTGATATTAGTAGTGTAAAGTTCAAGCATGTAGTCTTGGCAGCATAAGTCCAATGTTTGGCAGCGTAAAGTCCAAGCATAGAGTCTTGGCGGCATAAATCCAAATGAACCTTGACAAGGAACCCAGTTAGCATGACATAGTCGATGTAGGCACTTGAAGGCTAGCATAAGGATGAAGACTCACTGATTCGAGGGATCCGAGAGACGTGAGGATGATGGAAGTAGGTTGAAGGCTTAGGTCTAGGCTAAGGATAAGTATCAAGTATGAAGGGATCATACTTGAGGTGTTAACCCTCATTGTTGAGATATAACAATCGACTTCCAGTTCATTCCAGTCGACTGGGCTTCATTTGCAGGCAAACAAGAAGCAAGGTGACCGCGATTGGGATAGTAGTCAAGGCGACACCTCGACTAGATAAGGGAAAGGCATGAAAATAGCCGATCAAAAGCAAGGTAGACTCGACTAGCACCTCGACTGGGGTATCGGTCGTGGTCTTGGGTAGTCGACTGGTATTTGCGAACATGAGCACAAAAGCTCTGGTAGTCGACTAGCCAGTCGACTACAGAGCAGCAGTCGACTACTGGTATATCCATTGATTGGAATACCAACATGGATTAAGTTTGTTGTGAGACAACGACACTGTAAGCAGTCGACTGCCAAGAGAAAATCCAAGTCGTGTGGAGGCATAAAAGGAGCTCGACAGGGAGAATTTAGGCAGCGATTTTTGGGGTGATTTTGAAGGGGAAGTGTTGTTGCATTCTAGACCTTCAAGAGTAATCCAAAGCAACTAACAAGTAAGCAATCAAAAATTCTTCTTGTAAAGTTTTCTTTACTTATTATTGTATTTGTTTCTTGTTTTGGTTGTATCTTGTATTCTTATTGTTGTAAGACTTTGTATGGGGTTTCTCCACTCCGGTGTCATACCGAGAAGGAGAGGTTTATTAGTGGTGGTGTGCATCACTAGAGCTCTATTGAGTTCGTCCCGTGGAATAGGAACCCTAATTCTGAACCACATTAAATCTTCTTGTTGTGCTTGTGTATTTGTATTTGCATTTTGTTGTGCACTAACATTTTGTAGACGAGCACAACATGATCGAGCATCGAAATGGAAAATCACTATTCACCCCCCCTCTAGCGTGATGTCCGATCCTCAACAAGTAGTATCAGAGCGAGGACGCTCTTCAACAGACTAAATGTCGAGAGAGCAACGGTAGAGGGCAAGATGGAATCAAGTCTTGGTTTGGGACACGACATCAACATTCCACATTCCTTCGACCGTGAAAACTTTGCATATTGGAAGGTGAGAATGGAACATTTTATTATGTGTGAAATAGAAAATTGGTTTGTTTTGATGTAAGGATTTGAAGTTCCCATGGACAAGAAGGGTAGAATACTCAAGAAAAAGAAATGGACAGAGAAGCAACTAGAAAAATTCAAAAGAAATGATAAGATAATGAAAATTCTATTAAATTTAATACCTAATGATATCTTGTCTAGATTAGGAGAATTCAAAGATGCTAAGGAGTTTGTGGAATAAGTTAGTCGACTTCCACACAAATCCCTCACCGACCCAAGAAGTAGAGGAGTCCAAGGAGGAATGCTCATCTTCCCAAGCTCAAGAAGAAAGCACATCATCATCATCCCAAGAGTTTGAGGATTCAGAGGTTGAAAGGAAATCAACATCCGGGTAAATAGAAGAGGTGGAAGAATTGGAGGAAGCCTCCACCTCTAGGATTGAGGGAGAGGAGAGACCTTCCATATCGGAGGAAGAGCAAGAAGAAACTTCTACATCCGGAAGAGATGAAGAGCAAGCACATGATTCCTCTACCCCTATAGGTAACTCAAGTGCATTGGTTAAAAATAAAAATCATATTATATGTTTTGAGTGTAGGGAGAAAGAGCACTACAAAAGTAAATGCCCAAAAAGAGTCAAAAAGGATCAATCGGTACCTAAAGTTAAGGACAAATCCAAAGTGGTCGGAGCCCCAACAATTAAGAGAAAGGAGCACATTGTGTGCTTCAAGTGCAATCAAAGGGGCCACTATAGAAGTCAATGCTCTAGGGGGAGGAAGAAAACCAAGGGCAAATGAGGAGTCTCAAATTTAGGGGGAGCTAAGGCAAACCCTAAGGTAACTTTTAATTATGCTCCTCCTTTAATTCATAACAAAAAGCATGCTAGCAATATGCCTTATTTATATGCTAATAATTTCCTTACATGAGAAGAAGCATGCTAATAGAAATAAATATTTTTATTTATGTGCTAAACATGATCATCTTAAGGATAAATCTAGAACCATTAACCCTAGATCAACCTTACCTAAGGATAGGAAGGTAGAGAATAACAATTTAGGTATTAACCCTAAGAAGGGTAAACACATGCCTAGGAGGAGAAATATCCTAAGAACAAATGAAAAATCAAAATTGGATAAGTTAGTTGAGGAAAACCAAGCATTGAGGTCAAAGATTGAGAAATTAAAAAAAACCCCTTGCAAAAATGACAATTTCAAGTTAAGGGTCAAGTAGTCAAAGGGTAGGGTCTAGGAGAAAAGGCTTGGGTCACAAGTCTAAGTCCAAGGAGGTTATGTCAACCTACCATAATGTTCCATTTGACTATGGAACTCAGTCTAGGTCTAGGAAAACCAAGGTCACAAGGGAGGCCTGTTGGATCGAGAAGCGTCGCTAGAGGGGGGGGGGGTGAATAGCGATCGTAAATATTTTCGACGTTTCGTTCGAGTAGATAATTAAATGAGTAAGAGCAGCGGAAAATAAAGAGACACGTTTCTTTTTACTTGGTTCACAACCCAGCGGTTGCTACTCCAAGGCCCTATCGGTCCTAGACTGCGTAAGGAGGGCAAAGCACTATAACGTCTCCTCGTTGGAGGTAGGAGACAACGATCACAAAACCGAAAGTATGAGAATGAGGCAACAATCCTACCTCACCTCGTTACGATTAAAACAAAGAATACAATAAAAATAATTACTTGCTACTACTGCCGATGAAGGAGATTTGAACTTGTCGTTGCGTCGGCGTTATGACGATGTTGGAGCGTTGGCATTGTAGGAGCACTTGAGAATAAACTTGATGTAATTTGGAGTTGGAATTCTCCCCTCCTTTTATAGATTTTGGCCTCTGAATATGTCTCCTCTTTTCTTGGAATAGATCACGAAGTTGTATAATTTTTATCGCGAAGTGGCCGCGTCAAACCTTATCCGTTTTGACCTAGCACAAAGGCTGATTTGTCGCCATCACCGATCCGATGATCCGATCGCCTAATGTCCAGAATGATCACACCGCTGCCACTTCCCTACAGTAAGAGGTTAGCTCGGAAAATGATAAATGCGACGGTTTTTAATCGTCCGATCTCAACCTAGACCTTCCTGGGAAGTCTTAGTCGGATCACCGCCTACGGTTATCCCCGTAAAGAGGACACGACCTTACAATCTCTCACTCACACGAGCTTTCCTCGATACTTATCTTGTAGCTCTCGCTTTCGACCTTCCACTCGATTCCTTCGGCTCCCTCCGAAGTCGCTCGAGTTTCGCCCGACCACCGCGGCTTCCTCCGAGTGTCGCTAGCCTACAGCTCCAGCTTTAGTACTTTTTTGCACACTCGATTTAGCTCGTGAGATAATGATGTAAACTTAACTTTGTGTCTTTGTCATAATCAAAACATAGGTTCGATTATCTAGTGCCCCTGCACCAACAAGGTCATCCCTAGAGTTGACCATAGTAGATGTCTAGTGGGTAAAGTTTTGAAGAAACCTAGGAAAGCCACTAACAAGGTTATAAGGGGAGTTACCCCCTAGATAAGACCCAAATGACCAAGGCTTTAAAGCCTAGAAGGGTCATTAGAAAAGTATCTAGGGAGGTTATCCCTAGTGAGTACCTTGTGAACCAAATGGGCTTAAATAAATTTTGGGTTCCTAGGAGCGTGATTCTCTCACTCTAGGATTAGGGTGTGTCAACTTGAATTAGTAAGGTAGTTAACCTAACCATAGTAAAGTTGACACCTTAGGCCATTTTGCAATAATGGGACACCTTGGAAATAAGGTGAGATTTTATTCTAAAAGAATTTAGGATGTGCCAATGGAGTTTATGAAGTTTGAAAAAATAATCAAAGTTGGCACAATTAGGTTTAGAGTCAATGGTGTGCCATTTTGGATTTTTGGCACACTTGGGAATATGGTCATTATGGCAAAATTGGGGTTTAATCCTAACAAATGGTAATTAATATTAAAATTTAGGTATTCTTATACCGTTACATTTTATTTTCCATACTTTGTTTGACATGTGCCATGTCATGATATCATATTTCATTTAATCATATAAAATTTCATGATACTACTTAGGTTATTTGATAGTGTCATGTTTGTATTTAGGCTTATTTTTATGTCATGACATCATGATTTTTGGCCAATGCTTTAAATTATACACATTTCTATGCCATGATCATCATTCATGAATTTTGGTTAATAAAATTGAATTAAGGACAATGACATGATTTGTAGTCCAATTATAAGGGAATCAAATAGAGTTGCCTAGACAAATGCATAAGACCCTGTATTAGGGAAGAACCAAAACCCACATCTCACAAAAATATTAAATTAACATGCGTGTGTATTAATACACCCCTAGACACATGTGAGATGTTAGAAAAATGGGTTAAGTTCAAGGTGCATAGTTCTTGCATCTAGATGAACCCAAACTCATAATATACCATGGATGAATCATGACAAAAGCTAATGTACAAGTCATGTACATTTAGCCAATAGACCATGGTTCAAAATAAGGTTTTAAAATTATTTTAGAATACCTTGGTGAAGTCTATCTTTTAATAGCAATCAACATTGATAAAGTTGATACAAGTTAGGCCAAAAACATTGAAGTTTTAAATGGTTTTGAACTTTATATCAATCTCACAATTTAATAGGTATTTTATCATAAAATTATTTTTCACCAATTGTATTTAGAATATGCTCATCAAGTTTGATGATTTTTTGAATTTTCTAGAATTACTTATGCATTTCTGAATTTTGCTGAAATTCAATTGATTTCAGAACTTGTAGAAATCAGTCGACTACAACTATGGATAGTCGATTGGTGGTAGTGCAGTCAACTGATTTCTAATTTTAGTTGACTGTGGTGTCTGATATAGACTGAACAAGATTTGTTTAGTCATTTATCAACAATGTTAGGCTACCCTAATATCTCCTAAACCTAGGATATGCTTTGGAAAGCATGGGGAGGGGGAAATATTATTGAAAATAATTAGGAGAGGTGTTTAGGGTGGAGTGTCGAATTCTAAGGCAGGTTAAAGTTCAAGTTGAATTTTTACCCTTATTTTTTAAACTTTAAGTTTTCTATTAGCTTAGGAACTCTCCAAAGATATTGTTGGTGTAATGGTCAAGGGGAGTAAGCCTTTAGAGGGAGGTTATCCATCAAGAGATGATGGATGAGTATTCCTCAAAGGGAGAGACTTGAAGGGTTTGGAAATGCTCATTGTGCTCACCAAAGGAGGAAAATTGGAAAAGGGAGGATTGCTTATCATTTAGTGATATGGGACTCATCACTATGAAGAGTGAAGACATCCTAGATGTTTTTGGACTAAGGGAGAGAATGTATGATCTCATGGGAGATGAGACATTAAATACTCTTGGAAAACTTTTTGATGTATGCCAAAAAGGGAGAGAATTGATTATTTAAGTTAGGTAGCCTAACTTAAAGGTTTTGTCAAATATTAAAAAGGGAGAGATTGTTGGTGCAATCGACCCAAGTCACGATTGACCAGACTCGAGTGGGACTCGAGTAGTATTTTGATGTTTAACAATGGATTTGACCATATGAGGAGATAGGTTAATGGGGAGATTGTTGAAGCAATTGGCCTCAGGTCAAGGTTGACCTAGCTCGAGTGGGACTTAAGAGAAGTCCAAGTTTGACTTGGCATGGAAAGTCCAAGCCTTGGGTACTTGGAAATTGAAAAGTCCAAGCATTGGTTTTGGCAATGGTAAAGTCTAAGTCATGGGCACTTGACAATGGTAAAGTCCAAGTCATGGGCACTTGGCATATGAAAGTCCAAGTCATGGGTACTTGGCAAATGGAAAGTCCAATTGAAAGTCCAAGTTATGGGTACTTGGCAAGGAAAGTCCAAAGGTATAGTCTGTAGGATCGAATTGCTCCGAGAGAGGGGGTGAATCTCGAAGGTTACAAATTTTCTTTAGATTTTAAAACTTATTTTTTATATTTTGAAACAAGAATATGCAGCGAAATAAAAAAAATAGAGAGACAATCATTTTTACTTGGTTCATAACCCTAGTCGGGTTGCTACTCCAAGGCCTGTAGCTCGAGAGGTACCTCGATGGACAATCACTATAATACCCTCTGACTCGAGATCTCTCAACTTCGGAGGGGTTCGCTTTTAACAAAGAATAAGAGATAGGTAACACTCTACCTTCTCTTTGAAATTAAGTACATAAAAGCGGAAATGAATACAAACAAGTATAACTAAAATATAGAGACACTTTTTAGAGCTATCGAATTAGGCACGGAGTGTCAAAATTGTGTCTTCGTGAAGGGATGAAGCTTCTGTGGGTGACGAACAATAGTAGTAGCACTTGGACATAGTAGATGAGTTGTACTCGGAGATGGTTGTGCATTTTGTTGGTGCTTAGTTAAAGCTTTGCATGCTTAGTTAATCCTTGTTTTAATTGTTAGAATGGTTAGATAGGACAAATAGTTAGTCAACTTTGAAAACATAGTATCAGGACTCGACGAGATGATAGTACATTAGGGAAACAACATCTCGTGTATTCGAGCTAGATAAGGCATATCTAGCTTGGTGCACTTGGCTGAGTTGAACTAGCTGAAGCTACCTCGTCGTATCCTAAATTAGTTAGACCAGGATGTAATCTTAAGTGACTCAAGTAATCAATTTCTTGAATTTGGATTTGTCTAAGGAAGTAGTCGTTGTTCAGATCAAAGAAGGCCCCTGTGCCTCGCCACGACCTGGAAGCTAACTTCTTGAAAAGTTTACTTGATGAAGTAAGGGTTAAATCCGAATCTAACCCAAGGTTGGCTAACTTTAATTAAGTTAAAATCATCTCACAAAATATATAAGGTGAACACATTTTTTAGACACATAGAATGGGTGAGATGTTAAGGATAATTGAAATACACTTAACATAACTTTTTCAAAATGCTACTTATTTTATTACACTTAACGAATAATTATAACTTCGATTGGCCAATACTAAGTATACAACTCTCTAGGACAAAGTTTAGTGCCCCCTAAATCTCTTATACTTCATATATTTGACTAAGGAGGAGAGCAAACTAACCCTAAGGGTTATATTACAAACCTTTGAAGTTGGTGCAGAGGGGCATACTTTGAACCAATCTATCTAACTAATGTTAGACACATGCTTGGACTCATAGTTGATTTATCCTTAATAATTTTAGACGCATGTTGTTTCTAAACCTCTATTTTATATAAACACCCCCATATTTTTTTTATTTATGGAAAAAGGGGGAGAAAAGTGAAAGTTAAGGGGAAGTAACACAAAATTTAATTTTAAAAATTAAAGAATCTTTCTCAAAACACACCTAGGGTTAAGGGGGAATTTTTGAAATAACATTTATCATTTACTCTACTTGTTTTACGCTTTAAATTTCCCTTAACTTTGTGTCGGTTTGTCATAGATCAAAAATGGAGAGATTGTTGGTGCAGGGGCACCAGATAATCGAACCTAGGTTTTGATTATGGCAAAGATCCAAAGTTAAGGTCATATTGTTATCTCATGAGTTGAATTAAGCGTGCAAGAAATAGTTAAGCTAAGCCGAAGGTCAGCGACACTCGGAGAATCCCGAGTCGGGAAATCGTGGTGGTCGAGCGACACCGGGAGAACTTCATGGGAGTCAAAGAACCCAAGTGAAGATCGGAAGCAAAGCGCCAGGTCATAAAGGACCAGAGGTAAGCACGAGTGCGAAGAGAGATGGTAAGGTCGTGTCCTCTGTACGGGGATGACCCTAGGCGGCGATCTAACTAAGACATCCAGTGGAAGGTCTAGGTTGAGATCGGACGGTAAGAAACTGTCTCATTTATCATATTCCATGCTAACTCTTTGCTGTAGGGAAGTGACCAGACTGGCAGTCGACTGCTTGATATTGGCAGTCAACTAATGTCAGTTGACTGATGAAGTGCATCAGTCGACTGATGGCGACGAATCATCCTTATGCGTTAGGTCAAAAAGGATAACGTTTGACGTCGTCACTTCACGATAAGATAAAGTGCCACCTCGTCATAAGAACCACAAGTTGAGGATCTGGATCTGGACTAATTCTAAGGCACGAGTTTATAAAAGGAGGGGAGGACTCGAACCCTTGATGATCAATTCTTTGCTCCCAAGTGCTCCAACAATGCAACTCTTCGACGATGACACTACGACGCCAACACGTCGACGACAAGCTCTTCATCTTAGATTCATATTCTTCAGTAGTAGTAGTTTGTTTCTTATTCAGTTTAATTTGTAATCAGAGTTTTCATCATAACGAGGTGAGGTAGGCTTGTTGCCTCATCCTCAAGTTTTTGTCTCTCGGTTTTTGAGATCGTCGTCTCCTACCACCAATGAGGAGGAGACTCTATAGTGGATTGCCCCTTCGTACGCGGTCAAGGATCGCGGGGCCTTGGAGTAGCAACCATTGGGTCGTGAACCAAGTAAAAATAAAGTGTCTATTTATTTTTTGTTCTTTTACTTTCCGCTGCATTTAAGTTTTATCAAATGAAAAGAAAGTTTTTAAAGCTCACTATTCACCCCCCCTCTAGCAACGCTTCTTGATCCAACACATTTCTTTTATAAATCATTTCTAGTTGACTAGAATGCCCTCCAATCGACTCCACATCAGCCCATTGATATGGTACTTCGGGTCTTCCAGTCGACTCCAGGTCACTCGGCTCCGCATCGGGAAGTTTTCCTTTCTAGTTGACTAGACCTCCCCAATCGACTGAAACTTTTTCTATCTATTCTTCTAGATCTTCGATCGATCACCAGCTAATCCAACAATTGGGTATCCAATCGACTGACCCATACCTAGTCAATTGGACTTCAGTCAACTGGAATCCATTCAGTCGACTGATCCCTACAAAACGAGATTAGCACAAGCAAATAATATAAAACATGATAGTAGTAGTAATACTGCTTGATCTCAACTTCTAAGTCCCATGCAAACTATCCGTCAAATCGACGCCTAGCTTTGTCCCCCTACAGAGGACTCGGCCTCACCTCTCCACTCGAGGCTTACCTGCCGACTGCTCTACCGGACTTACTATTCTTGACATCTAATCTGACCCACTAGGGCTTCCACCAGTTGTCCGGTCTACCTAACCCAGCTGGACTTTTTTCCGATTATCTGGTCTCCTGACCCAACCGGTCTTCATGCTAGATGTCCGCTCCACTTGATCAATCTGAACTTCATGTTTGGTTTTCGGTCCTCCTAATCTATCAAGACGTTTGCCTAGTATCCGGTCAACACGACCTACTAGGACTTCCTATTAAGTCTGCACACTTAACACTCATATCAAAAAATAAGTAAATCCTAACTTTAACTTTGGTTCATACTATTGGTGCAATCGACCCATGTCACGATTGACCAGACTCGAGTGGGACTCGAGTAAGGTTTTGATGTTCAATAATGGTTTACAATATGGTTTGACCATATGACTAATGGATGGTATGGGACATCCAAGGTCATATGAGGGAGACTATTGGAGAAATCCAAGTCGGTCAAGGTTGACCAGACACTTGGTGTGGAGAAGTCCAAGTATGGTGACTTGGCAAGGGAAAGTCCAAGTATGAATACTTGGCAAGAGAAAATCGAAGTCGGTCAAGGGAGACTGAACACTTGGTGTTGGAAAGACCAATGGGAAGTTAGAGAGGGAAGTCCTGGTAGGTCTGGAAGTTGGGCAAGTGAAGTCCCGGACGAGGAGTCTTGGCAGTGAAGTCCCAGAGGCATGGAAACTTGGCAGTGAAGTCCCGGACGAGGAGTCTTAGCCGTGAAGTCCCGGAGGTGTGGCCTCTTGGAAATGAAGTCTCGGACGAGGAGTCTTTGCAGTGAAGTCCTGGAGGTGTGGCCTCTTGGTAGGAAAGTCCCGGACAAGGAGTCTTGGCAAGGGAAGGCTGATCAGGGTGATCGAGCTTGGCAAAGAGAAGTCCCGGAGGCGAGGCCTCTTGACAAAGGTAGACCCGACAGCATGAAGATAGCCGATGGAAGAACTTGAAGGCTAGCGCAAGGATGAAGAGTCTCTGACTCGAGGGATTCGGGAGGCATGAGGCTGATGAAAGTGGGTTGAAGGCTTAGGTCTTGGCTTAGTGTGAGTATCAAGTATGAAGGGATCGTACTTGGGGTGTTAAACCTCAGTGCAGAGGTATAACAGTTGACTTCCAGCTCGGTTCAGTCGACTGAGCTTCATTTGTAGGCAAACAAGAGCCAGGGAAAGTCGACCAATGCCTCGTCTAGACTATAGTTAAGGCGATGCCTCGATTGGTAAGGGGTGTGCTCAGAGGTGGGACTTAGATAGTCGAGTGAGTGTCATGGAAGTACTTGACTAGCACCTCAACTTTACTGGTGCTTCTTTCACTTGAACAGAAGCAAGGCGCAGTCTATGACCACCTTGACTGGGATATCAGTCAAGGCAGTGCCTCGACTGATGAGGTTAGGTCTTAAGAGTCAGCTCAACTGGCCTCATAGTTGCTGAGAAAGCCATAGCAGTCGAGGCGGCGCCTCGACTGCTACTTCTTTCACTCAAATAGAAGCTAGGCACAGTCGACGACTACCTTGATTGGAGTAGCATGGCTTGAGCAGAGACCCATAGCAGTTGAGGAGGTGCCTCGACTGAACACCTTAATTGACTTCAGAACAGGCGTGAAAATAGTTGCTCAGACGCAAGGCAGACTCAACTGGCGCTTCGACTGGGGCATCAGTCGAGGCGGTGCCTCGACTAGCGAAGTGACCGTTGCAGATCAGGAAGCTTCAACGGAGCTCTATAAGAGGAGTCTTGAGGGGGTCTTTGAGCAAGGTTTTGGAGGGGTGATTTGAGGCGAAGTGTTGTTGCATTTCAGGGCCTTCAAAGTCATTCCAAAGCAACCAACAAGCAAGGATTCAAAAGCCCTAATTTGTAAAGTGTGTTCACTTGTTCTTCCATTTGCTTTTGTTGTTGTTGTTGTTGCTTGTTGTATCTTGTTCTTATTATTGTAAGAGACTTGTAAGAGGTTCCTCTGTGTCACCGAGAAGGAGAAGTTTGATAGTGGTGGTTTGCATCACTAGAGCTCACTAGGGCTCGGTCATGGAGTAGGAACTAGGGTTCCGAACCATGTTAAATCCATGTGTTGTTGTGTGTATTGTGTTTTGTGCTTGTATTCGTATTTGTATTCATACTTTTGCTACGTACTAACGATTGTAGACAAGAACGATGAATTTCATCATCGATCGACGTGAATTGCTATTCACCACCCCCCTCTAACAACGCCAACAATCCTACAAGTGGTATCAGAGCCTGGTCGACTCCAAGAAGAAGAAGTCACTCTGATATCTACAAGAGGTCTTCAATCAGACTAACTGCCGAGGGAGATAAAGCTAGAGATGATGGAATTTGAAGATGGTTTTGGACGCGGTGTTTGATTTCCACCCCCTATTGATTTGGAGGATTTGCTCAATGGAAGACAATGACGGAATTCTTCTTCCAAATGAACATAGAGGAGTGGTTCACACTAACGGAAGGGTTCAAGACTCCAATGGACAAGAAGGGAAGAACTCTAGACCGGAGTAAATGGACAGAGGGAGAAGTCCAAAGATTTGAAGCAAATGAAAGGTAATGAACATTTTAGTTAATTTAATACCTAATAACATTTTGTACAAATTAGGGAAGTTCGTAGATGCCAAAGAATTATGGAGCAAACTTGCTAAGCTTAATGGTGAAACTTCCATGATCCAAGAGGAAGAGGATAAATCCAAAGAATTAGAATGTTCATCGTCTCAAGAGAGTGAAGATCCGGAAGATAATAGGTGTTCAACTTTCGAGATAGAAGAAATTGTAGAGGCCTCCACTTCAAGAATTGAGGGGAAGCTTAGATCTATAACCCCGGAACAAGAGCAAGAAGAGGTGCCTTCTACCTCCGAGAGAAATGAAGAAGAAGTCTAAAGTTCTCCAATCATTCAAGAAGGTAATTTAGATGCAATTGTTAAAGATAAAAGTTGTATAACATGCTTTGAGTGTAGGGAAGTAGAGCACTATAAGAGTAAATGCCCAAAAAGTGTCAAAAAGTCTCAACCGGCACCAATGGACCAAGAAAAATCAAAGGAAGCCGGAGCCCCAATTCATAAGAGCAAAGAGCATATAGTATGCTTCAAGTGCCACAAACGGGGACATTACCGGAGCCAATGTCCTAAGGGGAGTCACCCTCGGAAGGGCAAAGGAGAGAGTTCAAGTGTAGGGGGAGCTAAGGCAATCCCTAAGGTAAATTTAAATAATGCTCTTCCTTTACGCAATGTTAGAAAGCATGGTCATAATTTTAATGCACTTGCTATTGTTCACGAAAAGTATGCTAGAAATAGATTTTATTGTTTAGGTGCTACGCATGTCAATTTACCTAAGGACAATGCTAGATCAATCTTATCTAAGGATAGGAAGGTAGAGAACAAAAATTTAGGCATCAACCTTAAATGGACTAGACATATGCCTTGGAAGAAGAATATCTCAAGAGTCAATGAAAAATCAAAACTTGAGATATTAGAAATTGAAAATCAAGCTTTGAGGTCAAGGCTTGAAAAATTAGAAAAGACCCTTCAAAAGATGACTAATATGATTAATGGGTCAAATGGGCAAAACCTAGGTTCTAGGAGGCAAGGTGCATCTAAGGACAAGCAAGGCTTGGGTCACAAGCCTAGGTCCAAGGTTGATAATCCTACCTACCACATTGTTCCATATAGTTATGGGACAAGTTCTAGGTCTAGGAGTACCAAAGTGACAAGGGAAGTCATCCCTAGAGTTGACCATGATAAGTGTCTAGTGGCTAAGGTTTCAATGAAACCTAGGAAAGCCACTAACAAGGTTACAAGGGATGCAATCCTTAGGGTTAACCTTGACAAGACCAAAATGACCAAGGTTTTCAAGCCTAGGAGGGTCATTAGAAAGGTACGAAGGGAAGTTATCCCTAGTGAGTACCTAGTAAACCCAAGGAACTCCAATAGGTATTAGGTTCCTAGGAGCGTGATACCCTCACGCTAGATGGGTTTAGGCTGTCAACCTTGAATAGATAGGTAGTTAACCTAACCATGGTAAATGTGACACTTTAGGACATTTTCAAGGTTTTGGGATTCCTTGGAAATGAGGTTGAATTATGTCCTAAAAGATTTTAGGATGTGCCAATGAATTGTGTGGAAGTTGAAAATTTGATCAAATTGGTACAATTAGGTTTAGAGGTCATGGTGTGTCATTTTGGGTTTTTGGCACACTTGAGAGAATGATCTATTATGGCAAATGTGGTTTTAATCCTAGAAATGACAATTTGAGCTTAACACTTAGGTATTATATACCCTTGTATGTTATACTTGCCATGCCTTGTTTGCATTGTCATGTCATAACATCATATTTCATTTAATCATATAAAATATCATGATAATGTTTAAGTTTAATTTTTATGTCATATTAGTGTTTAGATTTTATTTATATGCCATGACATCATGATTATGTAGGGAAATGTCCGGATCGTGACATTCACAATATTGCGGGTGAATACTTCGTACAACCGCAGTGGAAACATAATATAAACTAGATCCCTCCAAAGATCCATGCAAAACATATAAATTGTTTCGATTAACCTACTTTGTCTAGATCTTATCTAGAAGGAGAAGTATGCCTTCGATGCGAGCCCTTCGCAATTTTGCAAATCCAAGCACTACCAGATCTCAATACGGTAAGTATAACCGTATCTCTAAGGTATCCACACTGACACTCAGCAGTTTTGGAGTCACGTTGTGCTAGCAACCCTAGAAAAGCACCAAGAACACTTGGAAAAAGAAGGAGAAGAAGGAGAAGGAGAGAACTATTCTCTTTGGCTTACACGTCCACTAACCAAAAGCATCCCCATTGCTTTTCACATTAAAAGCCTTTTAAGCCAGTAGCAACCCTTGCCATCAATTCCTCTATCTCCTATTGAATACCATGACTCTTGGTATTTTCCTTCATTAATGCATGAACCCCTCATCTCCTCATCATGAATACCAAGACCCTTGGTATTCACATGCATGATTATTCACATTAATCATGCATGATGATAGATGACCCTTGCATTATGATTTATCTTCCATGGTTTAACTCGAGTCTAACTCAAGTTTAACCAATTTGAGTCTAACTCAAGTCTTGGCCATATGCTTCATTGTACTTTTAGTCAAACTAAAAGAAACCATCTCCAAAACAGAATGTCATTTGTGTGTGACCCAATAGGCTCTTATAGTGTTGACAATGTATCTAAAACTATTTTAGATACATAGGCAATGAGCGGCATCTAGCAATACATCATTGCTACCCAAGCTATAAGAAAGTCGAGATTCGATAACCTTTCCGTGATTATTATCATGTATGATGGTGTCCTTCTATCCTTGATATCTTAGATCGATCAATGAGGCATAGACCGTGTCATCCCCTTATCGATCTTTATGTTTCTTGATCCCCAAGTAGACTCACTCAAACAAATCATTTGAGCATGACCATGCATTTCGTGGTCATACTCTATCAAGAGTCCAAAGATATCACTCCCGTCATATGGGAGGGATAGATCCCATCAACATCACTCACATCCCTCAGTATAATTCGTTACATACCCAGTGATCACCGTTATAGTGCACCCTGTTACAGGTGACGTTAAACAATACCAAAGTACATAACTCCTTATGTAGGGAACCATAGTGACTTCAGGTCTAAGGACTATTCTGTTGGGATGTATACTGAAAAGTCTATCTTTTGTATGAACATCTTTATTTTAAAATAAGAATCACATGATCATTGTCTACATATTTATGGTGATGCATATTGTCTAATACATTACATTGTAGATAACATAGTGTGTGGTGTCACACGGGAGATCATGTTATTGGCTCCTTGTAAAGTATAAGTATAGGCTCAAAACCGAGATGACTTTGGACAAACCATTGGTATGGCGGTTGTAGTGTGATTTGGTATTGGTTTGTCTTGACCATAGAATCACACTAGTACACTTTGTATGTATTGAGCAGGACCGACTTAGAGGTGATTCGATTTATTGCTGACTACATAATCGAATCGGACCTCAGATATTATATTGTACATACTCTTAATCCCGATATAATAACTATTGGATTGAGAAGCATCGCTAGAGGGGGGGTGAATAGCGATCGTAAATCTTTCGTTCGAATTCGTTCGTTGAGACACAAGTAAACGAGTAAGCACAGCAGAAAATAAAGTGACACGTTTATTTTACTTGGTTCACAACCTAGCGGTTGCTACTCCAAGGTCCTATTGGTCCTAGACCGCGTACGAAGAGCAAAGCACTATAACGTCTCCTCCTCGTTGGAGGTAGGAGACAATGATCACAAAATCTGAAAGTACGAGGATGAGGCAACAAGCCTACCTCACCTCGTTACGAATAAAAACAACGAATACAATATTAAAATATATTAATAGATGATGCTGCCGACGAAGAAGATCTGAGCTTGTTGTCGCGTCGACGTTATGACGGTGTTGGAGCGTTGGTATTGTAGGAGCACTTGATGAATAAACTTGATGATCTTTGGAGTTGGAATCCTCCCCTCCTTTTATAGATTTTGGTCTCTGAATTTGTCTCCTTTTTTATTTGAACAGATCACGAAGTTGTCCAAATTTTATCGCGAAGTGGCCGCGTCAAACGTTATCCGTTTTGACCTAGCGCAAAGGCTGATTCGTCGCTATCAGTCGACTGATGCCTCCCATCAGTTGACTGATGAGCGCCACGATCGGCCTTAACGCCCGGCCGATCACGAGGTTAGCTTGGAAAATGATAAATGCGACGGTTTCTAACCGTCCGATCTCGACCTAGACCTTTCACAGGAAGTCTTAGTTGGATCGCCGCCTACGGTCATCCCCGTAAAGAGGACACGACCTTACAATCTCTCACTCACACGAGCTTTCCTCGATACTTACCTTGTAGCTCTCACTTCTGGCCTTCCACTCGATTCCTTCAGCTCCCTCCGAAGTCACTCGAGTGTCGCCCGACCACCGCGGCTTCCTCCGGGTGTCGCTAGCATTCAGCTCCAGCTTTAGTACTTTTCTGCACACTCGATTTAGCTCATAAGATAACGATGTAAACTTAACTTTGTGTCTTTGCCATAATCAAAATATAGGTTCGATTATCTAGTGCCCCTGCACCAACAATCTCCCCCTTTTTGATCTATGGCAAACCAACACAAAGTTAAGGAAATTAAAGCATAAAACAAGTACAGTAGATGATGAATGCCATTTCCACATTTCCAAAAACTCCCCCTTAACCCTAGGTGAGTTTGGAAAGAGATACTTAGGTTTTCAAAATCAAATTTTGTATTTTGTGTTACTCCCCCTTAACTTTCGCTCTTCTCCCCCTTTTGCCATAAATCAAAAAAAAAATTTGGGTTTTTTTGTATAAAATAGGGTTTTAAAAATAATATCATATATGCATACATCTAGATAAATCAAATACGAGTCCAAACATGCGTCTAGCAATAGTTAGATAGATTGGTTCGAGGTGTGTCCCTCTACACCAATAATCTAAAGGTTTATAATATAACCCTTAGGGTTAGTTTGCTTTCCCCCTTAGTCAAATATATGAAGTATAAGAGATGTAGGGGCCGCTAAACTTTGGCCTAAAGAGTCATTAAGTACAATAGTTGAGAAAATAAGTAGTATTTTGAAAATTGTTTTAAGTATATTTCAATTATCCTTAACATCTCACCCATTCTATGTGTCTCAGAATTTGTTCACCTTATATGTTTTGTGAGATGATTTTAAATTGATTAAAGATAGTCAACCTTGGGTTAGATTCGGATTTAACCTTTAGATCGTTAAGTAACTTTTCGAGAAACTGGCTTCTAGGTCGTGGCGAGGCACAGGGGCCTTCATTGATCGGAACAACGACCACTTCCTTAGACAAAGCCAAATTCAAGAAAATATCACTTAAGTCACTTAGGGTTACTTCCTGGTCTAACTAGTTTAGGATACGGCGAGGTAGCTTCAGCTAGTTCCACTTGGTCAAGTGCACCAAGCTAGATATGCCTTATCTAGCTCGAATACACGAGACTTTGTTTTCCTAACGTACTATCATCTCGCCGCGTCCTGATACTATGTTGTCAAGAGTTGACTAACTATTTTCCCTATCTAGCCGTTCTACAAATTAAAGTAAAATATTCAATGGTTTTGCTAAGTAAGCGGGTATACTATTTTAGTGTTAGCTCCCCCTGGACCATTGAACTAACATGGTCTACTCAAATAATGAATTTGATCCTGGGGAATCCAAAACTTATTAGTCCTTATATGTGAATTCAATAAAACCTTTGGGACCCATGCTTGGACTCTTTGATGACTACGATTTACGATAGACATATATGACCTATTCGTAGTCGTTGACCTAAATCCGAGTCCGACTTTGTTGTACACGACTCTTTGGGTTCCAAGTAGTCTGTTAAGATTCTTAGATCCCACCGTGAACCTTTCCAACGTAGCCTCAACCTCTTGAACTCGGTCTTTCAAGAGAGAATTCTCTTCCTCGAGTTTTTCAATTTGGGTTGAGTTTCCCTCTTGAACTTGACTGGTTGAAGAGGTTAGAGTAGCCTCTTGCTTGAGGGTTTCAACCTCCTCAAGTAACGACTCAACTCTAGATTCGGACTTAGTTAATTTCCTATTAAGCATTTTAATTGTATTGTAAAGCGTATGAATTAGTGAGCGGCTAACCTTAATTTCTCTTTTAGTCCGGCTTTGAGTTGCTTCTCGAAGTAGTCCTCGAGTTCGGAGTCGGTGTTGTAATTGGATTCGGATTCGAACTCTGACTCGGACTCTTCAGGTCTTTCCATGCATTCTATGCCGCCGCCTTCTTTGTTGTCCCATGTTGCATGAAAAGCCTTCTTTTGATTTGATTTGAATTGTGCCTTCTTTTGATTTTTTAGTATCCTCCTTTCCCTCCGAACGATCTTCCGCACTACGTTCACTATTGCTTCCACCTTTTCGGATTCGGACTCTAATTCGTCGTCGGGTTTGAGTCCATCTTCTTGACTGGTAGGTGGCTTGCTTCATTGTCCTGCAAGTAGAGCAATACCTCTCTCGGTCCGGACCACGTTAGTTTGCTCGTGAAGTTCAAACTCGGAAAATAATTCATCTAACCTAAGCTTCGAAAGGTCCTTAGAGACCTTGTAGGCATCGACCATGGATGCCCACAAGGTAGTCCTAGGAAATGAATTAAGAATGTACCTTAGTAGGTCACGGTTTTTGACCTTGTGTCCAATGGTGTGCAGGCCGTTGACAATGTCCTGGACGCGGGCATGTAGTTGCATCGTCGTCTCGTGTTCTTGCATCTTAAGGTTATACAACTTATTGAAAAGAAGGTCACGTTTACATACCTTAGCATCGGACGTTCCTTCGTGTAGCTCGATTAATTTATTCCATAGGTCCTTGGCGCTAATGAATGGTCCGATGCGGTTGAGTTCCTCCTTGGACAAGCCGCATTGCAATATTTGGGTTGCTCTTGCATCTGCTTCAATTTGCCTCTTGGTTGCATTTGTCCACTTGTTGAAATCCAAGGGCTCTCCTTGATCATTGATGGGTAGAGCAGAGCCGGTTTGGATTATTATCCAATTCTCGACTTGTGTTTTCAAGAAACACTTCATCCGACCTTTCCAATAATGGAAATCATCTCTGTTAAAGAATGGGGGTCGGGTGGTGCTATACCCCTCAATGTGAGCCATTAAGTATCTTGCAAAACACGAATAAAAAACCAAAGGGAATTCCAAGACTTGGTCTTGGATTAGTAATGTGGGAAATAAACAGAATTAAATGAGAAAAATAAGAAACAAACAAAAACTAACAACTTACGACCTTCGATGTCCCCGAAAGGGTAATAGACGTTGGATTTTGGGGCTGGAAATAGCTTGTTACGAGGGTAAACCCTCGTAAGAAATGTAGATCTCTCAGAGAGCTTCGATTTGGTAGGTAGATCGTTATGTGAGTCCACTTGTGCGAAAAGTTATGGCCGTTTTACCGTCGGCTACTCCAAGAGAGAAAACTTGCAAGCACACAACCAAAAGAAACGTACCAAGACTTCGTCTTGGATTAGTAGTGCGGGAGGAAAAAGAACAAAAAAAATACGAATCGAAAAATACGAACAAAAAACCAAAACGTGCTAGATCGGTGGTTTCACCAAATCTTAGCGCCCCCGCTCTGATACTAATTGTTGGATCGAGAAGCGTCGCTAGAGGGGGGGGGGGTGAATAGCCATCGTAAATCTTTCGTTCGAATTCATTCGTTGAGACACAAGTAAACGAGTAAGAACAGCGAAAAATAAAGTGACACGTTTATTTTACTTGGTTCACAACCCAGCGGTTGCTACTCCAAGGCCCTATCGGTCCTAGACCGCGTAGGGAGGGAAAAGACTATAATGTCTCCTCCTCGTTGGAGGTAGGAGACAACGATCACAAAATCCGGAAGTACGAGGATGAGGCAACAAGCCTACCTCACCTCATTACGAATAAAAACAACGAATACAATATTAAAATATATTACTAGATGTTGCTGCCGACGAAGAAGATCTGAGCTTGTTGTCGCATCGACGTTATGACGGTGTTGGAGCGTTGGCATTGTAGGAGCACTTGATGAATAAACTTGATGATCTTTGGAGTTGGAATCCTCCCCTCCTTTTATAGATTTTGGTCTTTGAATTTGTCTCCTTTTTTTTTTGGAATAGATCACGAAGTTTTCCAAATTTTATCGCGAAGTGGCCGCGTCAAACGTTATCCGTTTTAACCTAGCGCAAAGGCGATTAAATGCGCCATCGATCGCTGATGGCTCCCATCGATCGGCCTTAGCGTCCGGTGATCGGCGCTAACCACTTCCCTGCAGTAAGAGGTTAGCTCGGAAAATGATAAATGCGACGGTTTCTAACCGTCCGATCTCGACCTAGACCTTCCACAGGAAGTCTTAGTCGGATCGCTGTCTACTGTAATCCCCGTAAAGAGGACACGACCTTACAATCTCTCACTCACACGAGCTTTCCTTGATACTTACCTTGTAGCTCTCGCTTCTGGCCTTCCACTCGATTCCTTCAGCTCCCTCCGAAGTCACTCGAGTGTCGCCCGACCACCGCGGCTTCCTTCGGGAGTCGCTAGCCTTCAGCTCCAGCTTTAGTACTTTTTTGCACACTCGATTTAGCTCGTGAGATAATGATGTAAACTTAACTTTGTGTCTTTGCCATAATCAAAACACAGGTTCGATTATCTAGTGCCCCTGCACCAACAATAACGGGCACATATACTTAGTATTCATTTCTTTGATTTACCAATGGGCGAGATTTATAGATTAAATCGATATGCTCGGTAAGTTGGGAAATGATATTATTTATATGGTGTGTCGTTGATTATAGGAGGAAACCGTGTCCTATATATTATGATGATAATGTCCCCTTGAGGAGCTCATAAGGTTCATCATGTAAATCCTGCAGGTGGACTTGGTCCGGCATGATGAAAAGGTTGAGTGGTACTACTCATGGAGTTATATGTTGATTAATTAATGATCAGTAAATTAATTAATCGATGGACATTCGAGATCTTAAACATGGGAAAAAATGTACATATAATATATGGAGCCCATATTAACTTATGGGGGTTGGTGAGGTAGATCAATGATAATCCTTTAGTGGATTGGATTATCATTAATGGATCAGACTTTATGTAGGCTTGATCCATTGGGTGGCCAAGATCCAACTCTTCCTCATGGTCCCTATTGTATCCTATTAATACCTCATGAAGCCTAGATCCAATGGTTGAAAACAAAACTCTAGATCCAAAGGTAGAGATTAAATCTCTAGATCCGACGGTTGAGATCAAATCTCTAGATCCGATGGTTGAGATTAAATCCCTAGAACCAATGGTGGAGATTAAAACAAGGCTTATCCCTAACTCTATAAAAGGAGAGGAGGGGGTGGGCGGCAAGGGGGAATCCCATTAGAGATAGGATTAGGGCTAAGGTGGGCGGCAAGCTTGGAGATTAGAGTTTGGGGTTGGCGGCACCAAATAAGGAAAGCTTTTCCTTATCTTCTTCTTCTCCCTTGGTGGCCGGCGCCCATACCAGCCTTCCCTCCCTTGGTCGGCATCCAAAGCTAGCTCTTCTCCTCTCCTTGGCCAGTGGAAACAAGGCTTAGGGTCCTCCCTTGGAGCTCTTGGCCGACATCCATCCTTCTCATCCCTTTTGCTTGTTGGCCGGCGGCAAGCATCTTGCTTGGTGCTTGTTGGTTGGCTAAAGGAAGGAGAAGGGTCTTGTTTCTATACTTCCTCTTGTTCGGAGTGAGAAAGGAAGGATGATTGGTGATCTAGGAGCTTCAACTTTTGGTAGATCGTCGCCCACACGACGTCCAAAAAGAGGAAGGTCATACAATAGAAGATCGAGAGGTATATCGATTGTCTATTTTCTTTTGTAACATGTTTATATTTGTTTTTCAATTATATGAATGTTATATATTCTATTTTGTGGCTAATATAACTTGGACCCCGAACATAAACACAAAAGTCGGCGATCCGTACATCGTCTATTTCGCATCTATTCGTAGAATAGAGGTTGGTTACTTGAACAACAAGTTTGTTCAAGTGACTACTCTAATCGAATAGCATGACGATGACATGGTTGCTTGGGTAATCCCTCTTGTCAAGGATAAATTTTTTTTATCCAGGGACATAGAAGGGATTGCCATGAACAAGTGACCGAGTTGAAGTGAGAAGCTAAGTTTCCCACCTTCAACTGGTATCAGAGCCACAGTTTCCGATTTTGTGTGTTTAGGATTCGGTTACTTTTATGTACTTTTCATATATTATATGTGTCGAATAATTATAGGATATGCGTAGGTTAA
The DNA here is from genome assembly GCA_025175895.1 of Wurfbainia villosa. NCBI lineage: Eukaryota > Viridiplantae > Streptophyta > Magnoliopsida > Zingiberales > Zingiberaceae > Wurfbainia > Wurfbainia villosa. The sequence continues at coordinate 9,869,401 of CM046005.1, forward strand.
CTCTTTGGTTGCAGGCAAAGGATCCAACTATTATGGCCATATGTGTGTATGTGATTGTATGTGTGTAATTATATATTTTGTTGAATCCTCGGGGTTGACGAGGCTAGTATTTAATTTTTGTAAATTAGATACGACATTGTTTAGCCACTCTTTCTATTTTAGTTTACTTTTGATCTAGATTTCATGTACACTCTCTCGTGGAGTATAGGATCGATGGATGTAAATTAAAATATTTTTCAGCTCGGATCTCCGGATGGCTCATACAAGGCGTAGGAGGAGCGGACGAGATGGCGATACGACGGGAGACATATTAAAGACAAAAGCCATAATAGTTGGAAAAATTTTATTTTTCATATTTATTGCTTATTGTTTGATATGCATGTCACAAGCTAGAAAATTCTTCAATTTCAAATTACTAAGTGGGAGAGGGATATTTTTATAAATTCCCACGGCCTTCATTACGATTTGACATGTGATGCAAACAAACTTGTACGTCGGCTCTGAGTGCCTTCCTCCCCATCGGATGGGTTTGTTTGCGGATCACAAGGTCAAATATGGTTATAGGAAATTATTAAGGAGCGTGTGTACTTTCCCATCATAAGGCACATAACCCAAGATAATTGCCTTGGTACCGAGTAATGGTGAACACTTAGATACAAATATAAGTATCCTCCCCATCGGAGTCACTGCTTTTATTTATAGGGCCAAAGAGGAACCAACTATTAATTTTACTTGTTAAAAAGTTAGTTTGACAAGATAGTAAAATTAATGGGTAAAACCTCTTCTTACAAATGTAGAATTCGTATACGTCCACACTATCGTGGCATACGATATTCTCGGTGTTTTGAGGTGTTGGTTGATTTTAAAATATTATTGTTTGAGGAATCAATAATTTTTTTTGAAATCTAATATTTTGATCTATGTGATTCTTAGGTTTTCTTTCAAAATGACTTTCAACCCGCTTGCTGTGATACTGAAAGAGAATAAACTTACTGGACCCAACTATGTTGATTGGAAGAGGAATCTTGACATTCTCTTGACTGCTGAGGAATACAAATATGTACTCCTCGAAGAGTGCCCTCCTAAGCCTGCGGATGATTCTGGAGAAAAGGAGAAGGAGAGTTATAAGAAGTGGATCAAGGCCGATGAGATGGCGTGGTGTTACATTTTGGCATCTATGTCAAATGTACTGCAATATCAGCATCAAGCCATACTGCTTATGACATGATGCTCAATCTCAAAGAGCTTTTTGGATGCTAGAATCGGGCTGCTAGGCAGAGACATGAGGAACTTGATGATGACCACCATGATCGAGGGAACACCCGTGAGGGATCATGTTCTCAAGATGATTGCTCATTTAAATGAGTTGGAAGTCCTCGGAGTTGAGATCAATGGGGAAACCCAGGTCGATATCATTCTCCAATCTCTACCTAGGAGTTTTGAGCAGTTTTGCCTGAACTACAACATGAACAAAAGGTTGTATTCATTGGCGGAGCTTCTGACAGAACTCTAGGCAGCAGAGGGGCTATTTCGTCAGAGTGCTCAAGCGCATGCCATGGTGACCCAAAAGGTTTCTACTTCTAAGCCGAAAGGCAAGAAGAAGAAGAAACAAACTAGGGCAAAGGCGGTGGGAGGAACTCAGGGAGGAGTGAAGAAACCGAAAGGCAAGTGCTTCACTTGTAAGCAGACTGGACACTGGAAGAAGGACTACCCCAATCACAAGAAAAACAAAGGTATATCTTTTGGTCTAGTCGTTGAAACATGTTTAGCGGTGTTATCTACCGGCACCTGGTGTGTAGATACGGGAGCCACTGATCATGTCTGCAATACTTTGCAGGGGTTCCAGGAAACCAGACGACTGGCTGAGGGGGAGATTACCGTATACTTGGGTGATGCCACTAAGGTGGCGACTATTGTAGTGAGAGACGTTTATTTATCTTTTGAGAAAAATAAAGTTTTGGTTCTTAAGAATTGCCTTTATGTACCTTTATTTAGAAAGAATTTAATTTCAGTTTCTAAATTGTTTATAGATGGATATTCTATTTCTTTTAATGACAGAGTTGTTATAAAAAGGAATAGGGACATTATCTGTTTGGGTGCATTGATAGGAAATTTATACACACTTGAACCAAAAGCTCCCACGATGCAAATAGAAGTTAATAACTCATCTTCTAATTCCAATAAGAGAAAAGAACCTTCGAAGATGAACCAAACATATCTTTGGCATCTTAGGCTTGGTCATATTAACCTAAGCAAAATTCAAAGGTTGATAGCTGATGGACCTCTAGGTTCATTAGTGGTGGAAGATTTCCCAGCCTGCGAATCTTGCTTGGAGGGTAAAATGACCAAGAGGCCTTTTAAGGCCAAGGGGTATAGAGCCAAAGATGTGTTAGAATTGGTTCATTCTGATTTGTGTGGTCCTATGTCCATCCAAGCTAGAGGTGGTTTTGAGTATTTCGTCTCTTTTATAGATGATTATTCGAGATATGGATACATTTACTTGATGCGCCGCAAGTCTGAATGCTTTAACAAGTTCAAAGAATTCAAGGCTGATGTGGAGAAACGTCAAGGTAAAAGTATCAAGACACTATGATCTGATCATAGTGGTGAGTACCTCTTGGGAGAGTTTAGGAATTACTTATCAGAGGCTAGGATTCAATCTCAATTATCTGCACCTGGCACACCCCAGTAGAATGGTGTAGCAGAACAAAGGAATAGGACTCTTATGGAGATGGTTAGATCGATGATGAGTTATTCTGAGTTGTCAGATTCGTTCTGGGGATATGCTCTAGATACGGCGGGGTACATTCTGAACTTGGTTCCATCTAAATCAGTGCCTTCTACTCCCATAGAATTGTGGACTGGGCGAAAGCCTAGTCTAAGACATATTCGGATATGGGGGAGTCCAACACATGTGCTGAAGGCAGATGATGGTAAGTTAGAACCTCGTATAGAAGTATGCATGTTCGTTGGCTATCCTAGAGGAACGAAAGATGGTTTGTTTTATAGTCCTAGAGATCAGAGGGTGATCGTTAGCATGAATGGCAGATTTCTAGAGGAAGACTATGTGATGAACCACAAGCCCATGAGTAAGATTGTTCTGGAGGAAATAAAAAGGGAAGTCACTTCTTCAGTACCACCAGTATAAGAGGATATACCACAAGTCACTGCACCGAGTGTCACAGAGGATACACAGGTGATACCTCATCATAGTGGGAGGGTTGTGAGACAACCTGATAGATTCATGTTCTTGGGAGAATCTTCTGATTTGGTCCCTGGCGAACATGAACCTGATCTTTGGACATATGATGAGGCAATCCAAGATAAAGATGCAGTATCTTGGTGAAGTGCAATGAATGTTGAGATTGAATCTATGGATTCAAATTAGGTCTGGGAGCTAGTAGAACCACCCGATGGTGTAAAAACCATTGGATGCAAGTGGATCTACAAAAGAAAGAGAGGAATAGATGGGAAGGTTGAGACCTTCAAAGCAAGGCTTGTTGCGAAGGGGTATACTCAGAAAGAGGGTATCGATTATGAGGAGACCTTTTTGTCGGTAGCCATGCTTAAGTCTATCTGGATTCTCTTATACATTGCAACTCATATGGATTATGAGGTGTGGAAGATGGATGTCAAGACAGCTTTCCTTAATGGAAGTCTTGAGGAAAACATCTATATGAAGCAACCAGAGGGATTCATTGCAAAGGGAAAAGAGCATCTTGTATGTAAGCTTAATCGGTCCATTTATGGATTGAAGCAAGCTTCGAGGTCATGGAACATCCGCTTTGATAAGGTAATCCAGTCTTATGGATTTATTCAAAGTCTGGATGAGTCTTGTGTATACAAGAGATGTGACGAAAATGTAGTGGTATTTCTTGTATTATACGTAGATGACATTTTGTTAATTGGCAACAATGTCAAGGTGTTATCGGACGTAAGGGTATGGTTGTCCAAACAGTTTGATATGAAGGACTTGGGAGAAGTGGGACATATCCTTGGGATCAAGGTTATAAGGGATTGCAGGAAAAGGATGTTGTGCTTATCTCAAGCTTCATACATAGACACCATTATGGATCGTTTTAGTATGCAGAACTCCAACAAGGGTTTTCTACCTTTCAGGCATGGAGTTCCTTTATCTAAGGAGATGTGTCCTAGAACATCTGAGGAGATAGAGGAGATGAAGGCGGTTCCTTATGCTTCGGCAGTAGGAAGCCTCATGTATGCGATGCTATGTACGAGACCAGATATCTGCTTTGCCGTGGGCACGGTCAGTAGATATCAGAGTAATCTAGGAGAGGGACATTGGACTGCGGTAAAGCATATATTGAAGTACGTGAGAAGGACTAGGGATTATATGCTAGTTTACCAGGCAGACCAATTACTCCCTGTGGGTTATACGGATTCTGACTTCCAATCAGATAGGAATAATAGTAAGTCTACCTCAGGTTTTTTGTTTACTTTGGGAGGTGGAGCCATTGTATGGAGGAGTGTCAAGCAGAAATGCGTGGCGGACTCTACCATGGAAGCTGAGTATGTGGCAGCCTCTGAGGCGGCCAAAGAAGTTGTGTGGTTTAGGAACTTCTTGATGGACTTGGATGTGATTCCTGGTTTACCCAGAACTATCACAATTTATTGTGATAATAGTGGTGCAATTGCAAACTCGAAGGAACCACGAGCCCATAAGGTAAGTAAACACATAGAGCGCAAGTACCACCTGATACGAGAAATCATAAAGAGAGGAGAAGTTGTTGTGGCCAAGATTGCATCAGAGGATAACCTGGCAGATCCTTTCACTAAGGCTCTTCCGGCGAGAGCTTTTGATAGACATGTAGAGGGAATGGGGATAAGATGTATGATAGTTTGACAATAGCATAGTCTTTTAGTATAAGTGGGAGATTGTTGGGATGTATACTGAAAAGTCTATCTTTTGTATGAATATCTTTATTTTGAAATAAGAATCACATGATCATTGTCTGCATATTTATGCTTATGCATATTGTCTAATACATTACATTATAGATGACATGGTGTATGATGTCACACGGGAGATCATGTTATCAGCTCCTTGTAAAGTATAAGTATAGGCTCACAATCGAGATGGCTTTGGACAAAACATTGGTATGGTTGTAGTGTGATTTGATATTGGTTTGTCTTGACCATAGAATCACACTAGTACACTTTGTGTGTATTGAGCAGGGTCGACTTAGAGGTGATTCGATTTATTGCTGACTACATAATCGAATCGGACCTCAGATATTATATTGTACATACTCTTAATCCCGATATAATAACGAGCACATATACTTAGTATTCATTTCTTTGATTTACCAATGGACGAGATTTATAGATTAAATCGATAGGATCGGTAAGTTGGGAAATGATATTATTTATATGGTGTACTGTTGATTATAGGAGGAAACTGTGTCCTATATATTAGGATGATGATGTCCCCTTGAGGAGCTCATAAGGTTCATCATGTAAACCTTGCAGGTGGACTTGGTCCGGCATGATGAAAAGGTTGAGTGGTACTACTTATGAAGTTAGATATTGATTAATTAATGGTCAGTAAATTAATTAATCGACGGACATTCGAGATCTTAAACACGGGGAGAATATATATATATAATATATGGAGCCCATATTAACTTATGGGGGTTGGTGAGGTAGATCAATGATAATCCTTTAGTGGATTGGATTATCATTAATGGATCAGACTTTATGTGGGCTTGATCCATTGGGTGACCAAGATCCAACTCCTCCTCATGGTCCCTATTGTAGCCTATTAATGCCTCATGAAGCCTAGATCCAATGGGTGAAAACAGACCTCTAGATCCAAAGGTAGAGATTAAATCTCTAGATCCGATGGTTGAGATTAAATCCCTAGAACCAATGGTGGAGATTAAAACAAGGCTTATCCCTAACTCTATAAAAGGAGAGGAGGGGGTGGGCAGCAAGGGGGAATCCCATTAGAGATTGGATTAGGGCTAAGGTGGGCAACAAGCTTGGAGATTAGGGTTTGGGGTTAGCGGCACCAAATAAGGAAAGCTTTTCCTTATCTTCTTCTTCTCCCTTGGTGGTCGGCACCCATACCAGCCTTCCCTCCCTTGGCCGGTGTCCAAAGCTAGCTCTTCTCCTCTTTTTGGCCGGTGGAAACAAGGCTTAGGGTCCTCCCTTGGAGCTCTTGGCCGACATCCATCCTTCTCATCCCTTTTCCTTGTTGGCCGGTGGCAAGCATCTTGCTTGGTGCTTGTTGGTTGGCTAAAGGAAGGAGAAGGGTCTTGTTTCTATACTTCCTCTTGTTCGGAGCGAGCAAGGAAGGAAGATTGGTGATCTAGGAGCTTCAACTTTTGGTAGATCATCGCCCACACGACGTCCAAAAGGAGCAAGGTCATACAATAGAAGATCGAGAGGTATATCGATTGTCTATTTTCTTTTGTAACATGTTTATATTTGTTTTTAATTATATGAATGTTATATATTCTATTTTGTGGCTAATATAACTTGGACCCTGAACATAAACACAAAAGCCGACGATCCGTACATCGTCTATTTCGCGGCTATTCGTAGAATAGAGGTTGGTTACTTGAACAACAAGTTTGTTCAAGTGACTACTCTAAACGAATAGCACGCCGATGACACAGTTTCTTGGGTAATCCCTCTTGTCAAGGATAATTTTTTTTTATCCGGGGACGTAGAAGGGATTGCCATGAACAAGCGACCGAGTTAAAGTGAGAAGCGAAGTTTCCCACCTTCATATTCATAGCAATAGTCACATGAGAAAGTATATAACACTCATATAACAATCCATGACACTTTCTCATGGTGGGTCAATTCAGTACATATATTCTCCAATATATATTCCCATGTGTTAATGTGATATCACATATCTATGACTTGTGAGATCAAGTCATCCATTGACCTACATATTAGTCTCAATGTATCAATATATCCCTTTGTCTATTAATACAATACTTGACTAGGAATGTTTAAGAATAGTGTTCTCTACAGCTTCTCATAATCAATTCTACCAATTGATATACTATAGATTATAACCTACTATTCAAGGGCATTATTATATTTATTTACTGGCACACACAAAGTAAATATAATAATCAATCTTTGTATGTTATTAATGAAATATGATACATATGATCCCTAATCAATCATCTCATGATTGGTACTAAGGGCTGACACTAACAGATTATTGGCTATCTGCTAATTCATGCTATCTATAATTCCATAATCATCATTCATGCATTTAGGATTAATTAAAATTAATTTAAGGACTATGACATGATTTGAAGTCCCATGTATAAAGGAATCAAATAGAGTTGCCTCAGAAAATGCATGAGACCGTAGATTAAGAAAATGAAAACTCACATCTCACAAGAACACTTGACTTGGATGTGTATTGATACACCTTGATACATGTGAGATGCTAGGAAGTGAGTCAAGTTCAAGGTGCATAGATATTCCATCTAGATGAACTCAAACTCATCTCAATCATAGGTATAAATCATGAGGAAAGCTAGTATACAAGTCATGTATACTATGCCCATAAACCATTATTGAAATTAAGGTTTTGAAAACATTTTTAAAATTTTTTGAAAAACCTTGGTGAAGCCTATCTTTTGATGGCAATCACCATTGAGAAGATTGAAACAAAGTTGGATTAAAACATTAAAAGTTTCAATGCTTTTGAACTTTGTATCATTATTTTAATTTAAAAGTTATTTTCATAGAAAACTATTTTTTCCCTATAGTGTTTGGCATAAGTAATGTGTGGTTGAAATTTCACAATTTTTTGAATTTTTTAGAATTATTTATACATTTCTGAAGTTGGTATGAAAATTCGGTTTTAGAAAGTTTAAAAACCAGTCGAGGCGGCACCTCGACTGGAGATGTTGCCACTCGACTGAGAGCCTTCTCAGTCGACTATTGGCACTATTTTGGCACCAATGTTGGTTTAAGCCATCTGATCATAACCCTAGGCTAAATAACTACTCTACACCTCTAATATGCTTAGATAAGCATTGAAAGGGTGAGATTTTTATTGAAAATGAATTGGAGAGTTAATTTAAGTAAAAATCAAATTTTAAGGTTTGTGAAAGTTCAAATTTGAACTTTTATCCTTATTTTCTATTGTTTAAGGTTCCTACAGGCTTAGGAATTCTCCAAGGACATTGTTGGTGCAATCGTCAAGGGGGAGTAAGCTTTTAGTGGGAGATTATCCATCTAGGCATGATGGAAGATGAGTTATCAAAAGGGAGGGAAATGAAAGATTGCTTTTCATTTAGTGATAGATCACTAAGAAGAATGAAAGCATTCAAGATGAATTTTGACCAAGGATGAGAAAGAAGAATCTCATTGTAAAATGAGACATGGTAAACCTTGGTGGACTTTTTGATGTGTGTCAAGAAGGGAGAGAAATAGAAGGGGTTAAGTTAGGATTTTAACTTAGGATACCCTAATATACACTAAACCCCAAAAATTTCAAATGGAAGGGGTTAAGTTAGGATTTTAACTTAGGTTACCCTAATATACACTAAAGCCTAAAAATTTCAAAAATTTAAAATTATGATTTGGGAACACTTCGTTATGCTTTGGCAAAAGAAGAGACAAGTTGGGTTAAGGGATAACCTAACTTAACGGTATTGTCAAACATCAAAAAGGGAAAGATTTTTGGTACAATCGACCCAGGTCACGATTGACCAAACTCGAGTGGGACTCGAGTAGGATTTTGATGTTTGACAATGGTTTACAATATGGTTTGTCCATATGACTAATGGATGGTATGGGACATCCAAGGTCATATGAGGGAGACTATTGGAGAAATCCAAGTCGGTCAAGGTTGACCGGACACTTGGTGTGGAGAAGTCCAAGTATGGTGACTTGGCAAGGGAAAGTCTAAGTATAAATACTTGGCAAGAGAAAATCCAAGTTGGTCAAGGGCGATCGGACACTTGGTGTTGGAAAGACCAACGGGAAGTTGGCGAGGGAAGTCCCAATAGGTCTGGGAAACCATGCTTGGCAAGTGAAGTCTTGGACGAGGAGTCTTGGAAATGAAGTCCCAGAGGCATGGCCTCTTGGCAGTGAAGTCCCGAACGAGGAGTCTTGACAATGAAGTCCTAGAGTCGTGGCCTCTTGGCAGTGATGTCCTGGATGAAGAGTCTTGGCAGTGAAGTCCCGAAGATGTGGCCTCTTGGCAGGGAAGTCCCGGACAAGGAGTCTTGGCAAGGGAAGGCTAATCAGGGAGATCGAGCTTGGCAAAAGGAAGTTCTGGAGCCGAGACCTCTTGGCAAAGGTAGACCCAAGAGCATGATAATAGCCGATGGAAGTACTTGAAGGCTAGCGCAAGGATGAAGAGTCGATGACTCGAGGGATCTGGGAGGCGTGAGGCTGATGAAAGTGGGTTAAAGGCTTAGGTCTAGGCTTAGGGTGAGTATCAAGTATGAAGGGATCGTATTTGGGGTGTTAAACCTCAGTGTAGAGGTATAACAGTCGACTGCTAGCTCGGTTCAGTCGACTGGGCTTCGTTTTAGGTAAACAGAAGCAAGGGAACCTCGACCAGTGCCTCGATTGGACTATAGTCAAGGAGGCACCTCGACTGGTAAGGGGTGTGCTCAGAGGTGGGACTTAGAGAGTCGAGTGAGTGCTATGGAAGCATTCGACTGGTACCTCGATTGAGGTATCAGTCGAGGCGGCACCTCGACTAGTTTTTCTTTCACTCGAACAAAAGCAACGTGCAGTTGAGGACCACCTTGACTGGGATATCAGTCGAGGTAGTGCCTCGATTAGATGAGGTTAGGTCTTAAGAGTCAGCTCGAATGGCCTCGTAGTTACAAAGAAAGCCATAGCAGTCGAGGTGGCACCTCAACTACTTCTTTCACTTGAACAGATGCTAGGCGCAGTCGACGACCACCTCGACTAGAGTAACATGGCTTGAGTAGAGACCCATAGTAGTCGAGGTGGTGCCTCGACTGGGCACCTCGACTGACTTCAGAACAGGCGTGAAAATAGCTGCTCAAATGAATAGTGGACTGAATTGGTGCCTCGACTGTGGCATCAGTCGAGGCGGTGCCTCGACTGGCGAAGGGACCGTTGCAGATTGGGAAGCTTCGACAGAGCTCTATAAGAGGAGGCTTGAGGGGGTCTTCGAGCAAGGTTTTGGAGGGGCGATTTGAGGTGAGGTGCTTCTGCATTTCAGGGCATTCAAAGTCATCCCAAAGCAACCAACAAGCAAGGATTCAAAAGCCCTAATTTGTAAAGTATGTTCACTTGTTCTTCCATTTTCTTTTGTTATTGTTGTTGATGCTTGTTGTATCTTGTTCTTATTGTTGTAAGAGACTTGTAAGAGGTTCCTCTGTGTCACTGAGAAGGAGAAGTTTGATGGTGGTGGTTTGCATCACTAGAGCTCGCTAGGGCTCGATCGTGAAGTCGGAAATGGGGTTCCGAAGCACATTAAATCCGTGTGTTGTTGTGTCTATTGTGTTTTGTGCTTGTATTCATATTTGTATTCGTATTTCCACTGCGTACTAATGATTGTAGACAAGCACGACAAATTCCATCATAGATCAATGCAAATTGTTATTCACCCCTCCTCTAGTGACGCCAATGGTCCTACACATACATCAAAACTAAGGAGTGATGCTCTCTGCATCAACATAGTCTTGGCGGCATAAGTCCAAGTGTATAGTCTTGGTGACATAAAGTCCAAGTGAACTTTGGTGGTGAAATTCCAAGTGATCTTTGGTGGTGAAAGTCCAAATATGGATGCTTGACAATTGGGAAGTCAAGGGTGTGATATTGGCAGCGTAAAGTCCAAGTATGTAGTCTTTGCAACATAAGTCTAATATTTGGCATCGTAAAGTCCAAGAATGGAGTCTTGGCAACATAAGTCCAAATGAACCTTGGCAAGGAACCCGATTAGCATAACATAGCAGATGAAGGCACTTGAAGTCTAGCGCAAGGATGAAGAGTCACGAATTCGAGGGATCCGAGAGGCGTGAGACTGAAGGCTTAGGTCTAAGATAAGGGTGAGTAAGTATGAAGGGATTATACTTAGGGTGTTAAACCTCAGTGTTGAGGTATAACAGTCGACTTCTAGTTCGTTCCAATCAACTAGGCTTCATTTGCAGGCAAACAAAAGCGAAATGACCTCAACCAACACCTCAACTGGGATAGTAGTCAAGGTGGTACCTCGACTGGATATGGGACAGGCATGAAAACAGTCGATTAGTAGCAAGGCAGACTCAACCATCACCTCAACTGGGGTATCAGTCGAGGTGGCACCTCGATTGGCCTTGGACAATCGATTGACATTTGCAGACACAAGCACAAAAGCTCTGATAGTTGACTAGTCAGTCGACTATTGAGCAACAATTGATTGCTAGTAAGGACAGTCGATTGCTGGTGTATCCGTTGGTTGGAATGCCAATGTTGATTAAGTCTTTTATGAGACAATGATATTGTAGGCAGTCGACTGCCAAGCAAAAATCTTGGTCGCATGGAGGCATAAAAGGAGCTCGACGGGGAAGATTTCGACAGTGATTTTTGGGGCAATTTTGAAGGGGAAGTGTTATTTCATTCCAAATCTTCAAGAGCAATCCAAAGCAACCAACAAGAAAGCAATCAAATGTTCTTCTTGTAAAGTTTTCTTTACTTATTGTTGTATTTGTTTCTTATTTTGGTTGTATCTTGTATTCTTATTATTGTAAGACTTTGTAAGGGGTTTCTTCACCTCCAGTGTCATACTGAGAAGGAGAGGTTTATTAGTAGTGGTGTGCATCACTAGAGCTCGCCCCGTGGAGTAAGAACCCTAGTTCCGAACCATGTTAAATCTTCTTATTGTTCTTGTGTATTTGTATTTGCATTCCGCTGCTCATTAACATTTTATTGATGAGCACAACATGATCGAGCATCGAAAGAAAATCGCTATTCACCCCGCCCCCCCCCCCCCTCCCCCCACGCGACGTCCAATCCTCAATAGGAGATGGCGCCAAGTATCACGGCAGAGAGGAAGGCAGCGCGAGGTCAATAAGAAAGGGTGGCGAGCATCGATCACAAGGTTGGTAATGTGCACAAGGGCATCACCAATCGTATTCAGCATTGGTCGCATGGCGATGGCATCGTGCACAGGGCGATGACACAAGGAAAAGACATCGCTCAGCAAGGAGGTGGTGATCCCCACGACAGGTTGAGAGTTGAGGCACGGTCAGCAACGGTTGAGCGATTGTTTACGGTGGAGTGCAGTGATGCTTGGGTGAGGAAGTCAGCAATCATTGGCAAGAAGTGATGGAGTGCGGCGGCACCTGGAGAGGAGAGGCGACGATTTGTTCAGGAGCGAGAGAGAAGCTACGGAAGGAGAAGGGATTGAGTGAGAATAGGGATCGGAGATAAAAATATATTTATTTTAAGTTAATTAAACTCATTATATATACATGACATTAATATATATATATATATATATATATATATATATATATATATATATATATATATATATATATATATATATATAATTATTAATTAAGAAATTATATTTTTTATGGCGAACAATATTATGTGCTATGAATAGTAGATTTTTAGCAGCATACATTAAGCGCGCTGTGAATAGTAGATTTTTAACAGCATACATTAATGTGCGCTGTGAATAGTAGACTTTTAACAACATACATTAATGTGCGCTGCGAATAGTAGACTTTTAACAACATACATTAATGTGTGTTGTGAATAGTATGCTTTTTAACCGCATACCTTTTAATGTGCATTGTTATTTGTAAAAATACACTACTATCTACAGCGTACTTTATTAGGTGTGTCATAAAAGCTATTATTAACAGCACGCTATATACGTGTGTTGTTGATGACGTGATGCGGAAAGCCAAATTTATTGTAATGCATGTAAAATCTTCGTATTATGCTTGTGTTTTACGTTTTGCATTTGTTTCTATTTGTGTTTGTATTTCCGTTGTGCTAACATTGTTGTAGACAAGTATGATCAAAATGATCAACAAAAGAAATCAAATCGATGCTATTCACTCCCCCCTCCCCCTCTAACACATCACAAGATCCTCGACAAAAAATGCCTAAGGGTTTCCTTTTACCTCAACATACCTTTATATAGCATCTCTGAGGTTCTTCGTCTCCACCACTAACACCCTTTGTTAAGTTGTTAGGGGACAATTATTGTAAGGAATCTCCACTTGTCATGCCACATGTTCAAGAGCGATCATGGGGTGATGCCGTTAGGAGACCAGATGGGGTAGTTGTCAAGAGGAATTTTCTCTGTGGTCCCTAGGCCTGCTTCTGCCTCTACCTTTAAGTTCCCTGCGTCATCACTTCTACCGGCTTCTTGAGTTGCCCTACTCCCGACCTAACCTATTTTTGGTTTCCCCAATCACTCTTCTCTTGACTCACACCACTTTTGATTTCCAATATCACCTTGTTTCCTACTCACTTCGCTCCTGGTTTCCCGAGTCACCCCGATCCTGACTCTGCCCGCTTCTGACTTCTAGAGTCACTCCTCTCCCGACTTGGCCTCTTCCTAGTTGACTGCCCTCCTGACTTCTTTTAACATTCCAACTCTTTGTGTTGTCCCGACTCCTTATGGGATCCATATGCTGGACTCTACCCATATCACTTAAGTTTGTAAAAGAGACTAGTCTCTTCTCTCTGGAGAAAGAGATTTTTAGTATTTTGCCCAGCTGAAGCTATTACGAATCATGTACCTTGGAGTAGCAGTCTTCGATTATGAACTATTCTGTGCAATTATTATAGAGTTTTAGTTATTATTTTGACAAACATCTTACCTCATTTCAAGACATTTATTATAGATTTTCTCATGTTTTGCATCATTTTATTATTTTCCTTGTTTGGAGATCTGCTTTTATTTATTCTTCTTGATAGGGCAAAGATTCGAAGCAAAACGAAGCTTTATATGGAGTATAGATTGTAGGAAACACAATCTGGACGTGTTGCAAGACACTGGTGTATTCCCCAGAGAAAAAGGTGTGAAAAGAAGTCTCCAGTAAAGAACATGGGAGGGTCGACCCTATGGCATGGTCGTGTCTTCCATGAGATGGTTATCTGAAGTCCAGGAAAAGGAACACAAGGGGGGCATGCCCTATGGCACAATCGTATCCCTCGCAAGCCAAGTCACAGACAAAAGCACTAAGGGGTCATCACATGGCATGGCCATGCATGCCCAGTGGCATGGTTGTGTCTCACTGCAACTTTAACTCCATAAGATGAGACGACGGGGTCATGCCACATGGCATGCCCATGTCACGGTGGCGATAATTTCGAGAAGATAGCAATTTTGGGAGATTTAGAGGAGCTATATAAGGAGAAGATGACCTAGGATAAAGGGGAAGCGAAGGGCACTGCCAAAGGGTCCCCCCCCCTTCAAGCTTCAGAGATATAGATCATGAAGGGTGTCATCCAAGGGCTGTAAAAGCATCAAAAATTGGATCAGAAAGGAAATCGATGCCTAAACTCCAAATCTGAATGTGAGTTATAGCCAAAGAGAATCCTCAATCAAGACTATGCTTCCTTGCCTCTCTATCTTATTATTTCAATTGTAATCTCTTACTTTCCAATGTCTTTCGGTTGTAACTCCATCTCTATAGAGTAGATTTTGTGTTTCTAGAATAAAGGGAATAGCCTCTTTGATTTGAAAATATTCTTATCTAGTGAATCCATGTTTTACTATATTGTTTCCATTGAATATGCATCTATGATTATCTAGTGAATCTATGATGTTTTACTATTTTTTTGTGGTCCAAATCTATTGTATTTACATAATCTTGATTCCAAAGGCACTGGGTCGAATCCTAGGGGTGAGAGGATGGACTGAAAGGTGAACCCAATCCTTCAATCTATAGAGAACTAAGACATGGAGGAATTGGCTATGAAAGTATATCGATTCACCACGATGACCCATAGGTTATAATAAAACTTAATAGATATCCATGCCGAGGCCACACAGTAGGAGAAGGAAACTCAGAGATTGTGGGATCATGTGAAAAGGGTTTCCTTAAGAAAGCAATCCTTCAACTCTATCTCTCTAAAAGTAGAGGTTGGATTGGAGTAGATATGCCAGTGTAGTTCCAAGTTCACATCGAATAAAATAGGATATCCTACCTACATAAGCAATCATTAAGAATGAGGAACTAAATGTAGATCTGATGTTTATAATTATTTTAGTGAAATTGAAATCCTAGAATCATTCCCTCAACTCTGATCTCATCTTCCCTCGATCTTGATCTCTAAGACCTCTAGTTCCATTCCCAATTCTCTATTTTCTAATTTGAACTACTTAGTTTAGAAGTGATTTCTCAATCAATTAATATTGTCTAGATAATCTATATTCACTTAGTAGATTTGATATGAACCCTATGAGAAAAAAGTCTCAAGAACTCAACAAAAATTGAAGAAAGAAAGAAGGAAAGCTTAAATTGATAAGATAGATGGAAAGAACCTCGACCCAATGCTTATAAAAGTACAAACTTTGGTATAGAAGATGGAAGATACCACAACCTTAAGATTAAGGTTAATAAGTCTTTAAACGCCACAAGGGATTGCCTTTATACATTCTAGTTCAATGAAAACCGAATAAGTGAGAGTTTCACCATGCTATAGATTGAAACCAGACTAAAAATTATATGTGTGGCCACCACCCCCTTATTTATAGCTACAGGGTTACCTAAAAATCCTAAAAGGCTAAAAGAAAATCCATTTAGAAAAGGTCTAAGTAGACTGCATAGTTAAATTGTCCTTAAGTCACCATTACAACCCAAATAAGGATATCAATGAGCCTAAGCATGAGGATTATATCAAAATATGACTTGGAGGCAAATTAAGCTCATTTTGATGGAGTCAAAGATGGGGAATGAGTTGCAACTCAAGAAGCTAATGATGGGAATTAAGCAAAGGCTATGAAAGAAAAGAAGCATCCTGCTTTAGATGTTCTTGATGATCCATTACACAATTGAAGGTCCAATTACAAGATCTAGAACTAGAAATATGACGGAAGCACTAAATGTGTTAATTGAAGACTCTAAGGCCAAAGCTACTATTGAAGCGGATTTGACTAAGAGCGAATCATGTGGCTTAGTCAACCTAATTCAAGCCATAAATGAGCTTAATTAGCCTCCAAGTCATTAGGCTCAATTTCTATACTTATTTGAGTTGTAATGGTGACTTAAGGCCAATATAGCTATGTAGTCTACTTAGACCTTTTCTAAATGGACTTCCTTTTGGCCTTTTAGGGTTTTTAGGTCACCCTAAAACTATAAATAAAGGGGGTGGCGACCACATATGTAATCTTTGGTTATTTTAAATCTATAGCATGGTGAGGCTCTCACTTGTTGGTTCTTCATTGAACTAGAACATATCAAGGCAATCCCTTGTGGCATTCAAAGACTTATCAACCTCAATCCCAAGGTTGTGGCATCTTTCATCTTCTATACCAAGATTCGTGCTTTCTTAAGCATTGGGTTGAGGTTTCTTTCCATCCATCTTATCAATTTAGACTTTCCTTGTTTCTTCTTCAATTTGTTATGGGTTCTTGAGACTTTCTTCTTATCGGGTTCACATCAGTTGGTATCAGAGCCTAGGTTCCTTCTAAATTGATTTGGTTATCTTTTCTCTTTTGCTTAAATCTTTGTGATACTTTTCATCTATTTTGCTCATCTTTTGATATTTTATTATTATTATTCGAATCTTTGCAAGTCTTGTTTTCATTTTTGTTATAAAAAAAGAAGAAAAAAAGTTGTGATTTTTGGAAAAAAAAAAGGCAAGAAGAAGAGGCAACAAAACATGGGAAAGTCGAAATTAAAAAAAATTTGGAAAAAAATAAAAAAAAATAAAAGAAAAGAAAAAGAAAGAAAAAAGGTTGAAATACTTCTTCTACTAACTTTAATCTTCTTTCAATTCTGCATTTTTTTTTTTAGTGCTACCTAGATTCAATTCTGGCAACTGCCTAGATTAAATTCTGGTAAATTTCTTTCAAAACTTATTTTATCCTTACCTTTCAATTCAGCATTTCCTTTAAGCTTTGCTAAGATTTAATTCTGGCACCATCTTTCTAGATTAAATTCTGGCAAATTTTCTTTTTAGCACTTATTTTATACTTATCTTTCAATTCAATATTTCCTTTAAGCTTTGTCAAGATTAAATTCTGGCAAATTTCCTTACATCACATATTTTATCCTTTTCCTTTCAATTCAGTATTTCCTTTAAGTTTTTCCAAGATTAAATTCTGGCAGAATTTATTTCAGCACTTATTTGAGTTTCTTTATGTTTCAATTCTGCATTTCTTTATGTTCTGCCAAGATTCAATTCTAGTATATGCTCATATTCAATCCTAATATTTTCTTTTCTACACTAAATTCAAGTTTATCATTCTACTAAGTGCATTTTTTCCCTTTCCATTCCCACCTTTTCTCCCAATCCTTACTCCATTCCATGCCTTTGAAAAATTTCTATTAGTCAACGAATGCTTACAGGAATTTGCCTCAATTCTAAGTTCTATAAAGAGCTAACCATAGTGAGTTGAGTGATTGAGTGACAATATATTTCTTTAATGGTGACCAGTGGTGAAGAAACTAGGTTGGGTGAATCATTTGAGCAACGCACTTTGAAACAATACTTGGAGTGCATGGAGATCAAATTTAATCAAATATTAGACAAATTGGAAAGACGAGATGCTGCAATTGCAAGATTTCAAAGGAGCCAAATTGGTGGATATCTATCCTACACAAGGGACTTGGCAACATAACCTTGACGAGAGTGAAGATGAAGAAAAGTATCCAATTGAAGGTGAATCCCCTATCACTAGTCATGCTCTAAATGTGCAATTGAAGGAAGAAGGTGAAAAAAATGAAACAAACTCTTTCATACTCGTTGCCACATTAAGGACAAGGTATGTAGTGTTATTATTGATGGAAATGTTGGGATGTATACTGAAAAGTCTATCTTTTGTATGAACATCTTTATTTTGAAATAAGAATCACATGATCATTGTTTGCATATTTTTATGGCTATGCATATTGTCTAATATATTATATTGTAGATAACATGGTGTGTGGTGTCACACGGGAGATCATGTTATCGGTTCCTTGTAAAGTATAAGTAAAGGCTCACAACCGGGATGACTTTGGATAAACCATTGGTATGGTTGTAGTGTGATTTGGTATTGGTTTGTCTTGATCATAGAATCACACTAGTGCACTTTGTGTGTATCAAGCAGGACCGACTTTGTAGTATACCAAAAAAAAAATTGATTAACCCTTTAATTAATTGGGTTTAATTAGTGGATTGTATTGGGCTTGGGCTGTGTTGGGCTTGGGCTGAAATTGGGCTTGGGCTGGTATTGGGCTTGGGCTGAAATTGGGCTTGATTCGACTTGGGTTAAGTGGCTGAACCGGGGAGCTGAACCCAATCGGATTGGGTTTGGATTGGGCTGGGTTAACCAGATTTGGTCGAACGACATTTAAAAGGGCAGCCGAACGAACAGCCGAACGAACAGATCGGCTATTTCTCTCGCGACCTCACCGATTTCCTTTCTTCTCCGCGTCGCACATCTCTTCGGTCTGGCGGGAGCAGTTCGACGGCGCCACCACTTGGCTGACCTCCGGCCAAGGATCAAGGGGGTGTTCGCCTGGGGAAATCTCAGTGACATTTCCGGTGGACGGGCGACACTGTCGTCGTGGCGGTGAGCTGCCACGCAGGTGCGGTGGTTTTTGTTTTAGTTAGGTTTCTTTGTCATTCCATAGATCTTGTTGTGTTGATCGGAGTTTGGCTGAGAAACCTGGCATTTGTCACGGCAGATTCGGTTTTCCAACGATCTGTGCTTGCTGGGGTTGCCTTCAGCCAGCTGTTTCGGGAGCGCTGAGCTGAGATCGGGAAAGGTTGGTTGCTGGTGAAGATTAGAGCCGGTAAGAATTAATCTAACATATTCTTTTCGTCTGTGATGGATTTTTTTTTTCGATTGGAAGTTGTGGTATCCGTTGATACGGGTGTTGGTGTTCTGTTATTGAGAGTTGTTTGTAGATTTGTTTGATCTAGAGTTCCTTCGGTGAGCAGAGGTTAAGCAGGAGTAGGCTGCCGGAGGAGATCTGAGATTGGTAAGTTGTGCATATTCTTATGGTGTCATTTGTGATGAGTTTTCAATCGGGAATTTGAGTTGCTTGTGATGGATTTCGATTGGAATCTAGGCTGTGATTAGAGTGGTAAGATTTGATTCGGAGTTGATTTAAGTTCTGTTATTGCCAGTTGATTGTGTCGTCTGTGTGTGTGTGTGGAAGAGAAGCTGCAGTTGGTAACTGCTATGGTTTAATTTGATGGTAAGCTACCGGAGGGTGGTTGGAGGTTAGTTCATTAGGATATGCTTTGATTTGGAGATTTTAGTGTTTGGATAATATTGGTTATGCTCTGTTAGGGAGATGATGATTGGGTTAAGTAAGTGTGGTTAGATCTATTCACCGTAATTAATCTTGAGGATGTCGGTGATTTATTATGAGTATTGTTGGGATCTATTTATCTTAATTTATCTAGGGATAGTCGGAGTTGTTAACACGTATTCGGGGAAAAGGATGCGAATATAGAACAAATTAGTATTTTGTTCGTATAATTATTAGAGACTTGTACTTAACCATAATTTGTTATTATTGTGCAGGTTTGGGATACGAAGCAGGTCTGCGGTCGTGAGGATTATTCGCGCTTCGTGTCAGGTGGGTAATATCTACCTGGTCCGGTAGTTTTGATCAAATTCCAGTGCATGAATTTGGACTTATGCTATTACTTTGATCTTAGATCCACTCTTATTTAATCATATGCTTGTACTGCCTTGACCTTTGAGATATATACTCTGTTACTTCATTGATTATCTAGCACGGATAGGAACTATAAACCCTATTATGTGTTAGTTGATGGATGTTCAGTAAGTACTGGTGGTTAGGGTTATCTTTGTGACCTCAGATTGGGTTACTGTGTTACATCACTAGGGTTAGGTTATGGATTGGATTATGGAGTCGATTGTTATATCATACCCGTATTAGTGGTGCATCTATGGTGGATCTAGTTGTCTGTGCATAGATAAGTATGTGGTTGTCAGTATGTGACCATGGACTAGAGGTCCTAGCGTGATGGTATATCCATTATGGATTGTGTGCCTGTGTATGGTTATATGGATGGTCGATAGTATCTCGCTACTGACTAGAGGTCTTAGCGTGGTTGATTGTCAGAGGTGTATGACTCTTTATGCGGTAGAGAGAGTCTTGTGGATTGTAGTCCTTGCATAGTTGAATTTTGGTTGACCAGGACTCCCCGTGGGATAGGGAGTGTGGCGAGGATATATGTATGGAGCTATGCATCATTACATTGCATGCATGTTGTTGACTGGGTCTCCCTTGTGGTTGAGACGGGTCGTCAGTCATCCTGCCTCCCCGGCCACTCGGGGTAGTGGTAGCAAGGTTGAGGGCAGAGCATGGTTGTGTGTGCCGTTCTCGGCCACTATGGATGGTGGTAGTTGGAGATGCGCACTTGGCCACTGTGCGGAGTGGTAGTTAGCGCACTCACCCACTATAGACGGTGGTCATGTGATGTGCAATTTTTCTGGGTGCGGTGCTCATCTACTCATGGGTAGGGACGGAGCGGCTAGCGAGGAGCATATAGCTCTATGGCGGCTAGCTACTGTTTCATACTACCCAACTCGGTCACTTGAGAGTGGTGGCGGCTGGAGTCGAGATAGTTGTCATGTCGTGCCACCTAGGCCACACTGGGGTCGTGGTAGCGAGTTGGGTGCGCAGGCATGACCATGCATATGCATTGCTGATATATATGTATGCATGTATTTGATATACGTTTTACATATGCCTGTGAGATGCTGCATTTGATTGAACTATGATTGCTGCATATGGTTGTTCATCATGATACATGCCATTTGCATTTTTATATACTGCTATGTGTTGAGCATGATATATGTGTTCGTCCAGACTGATGTATGCACTTGATTAGCGTCATGTCATAGTGTGGTATGGACCGGGATGTTATTACATGTGATTATATACTGTTCATATGTCTGAATATTGGTCAGGAATGGGATTGACTTGGTACGTTATATGGGTTATGTTATTGTAAATCTGTTCAGGATGATATAACTTATGGTGTTGTAGACCGTCAGGTACGTTGGTACATTACTTCATGTTCAGTTGATCAGTTTAGTATATACATTGAGTATGACTATACTATGGTTACTTGTTATTAGATTTGGATAAGACTATATGTCTATTGGACTCATGTTGTATACCTATAGATCTTCACATGTATACTTGTAGATCTCTTTACCCTATATGTTCATGCACTCTCTACATATTACCCCTGAGTTTATACTCACCACCCCGGGACCCTGGGCTTCCTGTCGCCCAGGTAATAGGTAGAGGATTCCTTGGACGTTCGGAGCTCCGCCAGCTGATCCCATCTCACACCGAACGAATGGAGGTTTATATACGATTTGTTGTATTCTTGTGGATTGATGTATTCCGTATTGTTGTTTTGGGTTTTAGCCTGTATTGGTTCCGTATTTGTAATATACCGACGTATTGTATGTATTTGGCCTTTGTTGTGGGTTCTATTATGATTCTTGTTGTGTCAAGTCACTCCGGAGAGCACAGTTGGGTCTTTGTATCTTGTTTTATCTGTAGTATGTTTCCGCTATGGTTGGTATGTAGATATCTTCATATTATATTGTTGTTGTGGGCATACGAGCCTTGTATTAACCCGATATATTGCCATGTACAGGAGAGATGTCATCTGTTTGCTTTTCGGCACGGCATACTCTCGGGGCGTGACAGACTTAGAGGTGTTTCGATTTAATACTGGCTACATAATCAAATCGGACCTCAGATATTATATTGTACATACTCTTAATCCCGATATAATAACGGGCACATATACTTAGTATTCATCTCTTTGATTTACCAATGGGCGAGATTTATAGATTAAATCGATAGGCTCGGTAAGTTGGGAGATGATATTATTTATATGGTGTGCCGTTGATTATAGGAGGAAACCGTGTCCTATATATTAGGATGATGATGTCCCCTTGAGGAGCTCATAAGGTTCATCATGTAAACCCTGCAGGTGGACTTAGTCCGGCATGATGAAAATGTTGAGTGGTACTACTCATGGAGTTAGATGTTGATTAATTAATGGTCAGTAAATTAATTAATCAACGAACATTCGAGATCTTAAACACGGGGAGAAAATGTACAAATAATATATGGAGCCCATATTATCTTATGGGGGTTGGTGAGGTAGATCAATGATAATCCATTAGTGGATTGGATTATCATTAATGAATCGGACTTTATGTGGGCTTGATCCATGGGTGGCCAAGATCCAACTCCTCCTCATGGTCCCTATTGTAGCCTATTGAAACCTCATGAAGCTTAGATCCAATGGATAGAAACAAAACTCTAGATCCAAAGGTAGAGATTAAATCTCTAGATCCGACGGTTAAGATTAAATCTCTAGATTCGACGGTTGAGATTAAATTCTTAGAACCAATGGTGGAGATTAAAAGGAGGCTTATCCCTAACTCTATAAAAGGAGAACAAGGGGTTGGCGTGGAGGAGAATTCCAACAGAGAAAGGACTAGGGTTTTGGCCGGCAAGAGGAATAGGGGTTGGCGGCACCAAATAAGGAATCTATTTTCTTATCTCCTTCTTCCTCAAGCTTGCCGGTGCCCAAACAGCTCCTTCCTTACCTTGGCCGGCGGCCAAAGCTTCCCTTCTCCTTCTCCTTGGCCGGTGGTAACAAGATATAGGGCTTTCCCTTGGTGTCTTGGCCGGTTTCATTCATAATCTCCTCTTCCTTCTTGGCCGGTGACAAGCTCCATCCTTGGAGGTTGGTGGTTGGTTGAAAGAACGAAAAGAGCCTTTTTTCTATTCTTCCTCTTGCTCGGAACAAGCAAGGAAAGAAGATTGGTGATCTAGAAGCTTCAACTTTTGGTAGATCGTCGCCCACACGACGTCCGAAAGGAGGAAGATTATACAATAGAAGATCGAGAGGTATATTGATTCTCTATTTTCTCTTGTATCATGTTTATATTTGTTTTTCAATTATGTGCATGATATATTCTGTTTTGTGGATAAATAATACTTGGATCCCGAACATAAACACAAAAGCCGGTGATCCGTACATCGTCTATTCCGCGGCTACTCGTAGAATAGAGGTAGGTCGCTTGAACAACAAGTTTGTTCAAGTGACCACTCTAAACGAATAACACGACGATGACAAGGTTGCTTGGGTGTTCCCTTTTGTCTAGGATTAAATTTTTAATCCGGGGACATCAATGGGATCGCCATGAACAAGTGACCGAGTTGAAGTGGGAAGCAAAGTTTTCCCTCATGGATCAATCTAACAATTGGTATCAGAGCCAAGGTTTCCTATTTTGTGTGTTTAGGATTCGATTAATTTTTTTGCACTTTTCATATATTATATGTGCCGGATAATAGTAGGATATGCGTAGGTTAACTCTTTGGTTGCAGGCATAAGATCCGACTATTATGGCCATATGTGTGTATGTGATTGTATGTGTGTAAATGTTTATTTTGTTGAATCCTCGGGATTGATGAGGCTAGTATTTAATTTTTTGTAAATTAGATACGACATTGTTTATCCACTCTTTTTATTTTAGTTTACTTTCGATCTATATTTCATGTACACTCTCTCGTGGAGTATAGGATCGATGGATGTAAATTAAAATAGATTTTAGTCTCGGCTCGGATCTCCGGATGGCTCGTACATGGCGTAGGAGGAGCGAACGAGAAGGCGATGCGACGGGAGACATATTGAAGACAAAAGCCATAATAGTTGGAAAATAATTTATTTTTCATATTATTGCTTATTGTTTGATATGCATGTCGTAGGCTAGAAAATTCCCCAATTGCAAATTACTAAGTGGGAGAGGGATATTTTTATAAATTCCCACGGCCTCCATTACAATTTGACATGTGATGCAAACAAACTTGCGCGTCGGCTCTGAGTGTCTTCCTCCCCATCAGATGAGTTTATTTGCGGATCACAAGGTCAAATATGGTTGTAGGAAATTATTTAGGAGCGTGTGTACTTCCCCATCGGAAGGCACATAACCCGAGATAATTACCTTGGTACCAAATAATGTTGAAGACTTAGATACAAATATAAGTATCCTCCCCATCGGAGTCACTGCTTTTATTTGTAGGGCCAAAGAGGAACCAACTATTAATTTTACTTGTCAAAAAGTTAGGTTGACAAGATAGTAAAATTAATGGGTAAAACCTCTACTTACAAATGTAGAATTCGTATACGTCCACACTATCGTGGCATACGATATTCTCGGTGTTTTGAGGTGTTGGTTGATTTTAAAATTTTATTGTTTGAGGAATCAATAATTTTTTAAAATCTAATGTTTTGATCTATGTGATTCTTAGGTTTTCTTTCAAAATGACTTTCAACCCGCTTGTTGTGATACTGAAAGAGAATAAACTTACTGGACTCAACTATGTTGATTGGAAGAGGAATCTTGACATTGTCTTGACTGCTGAGGAATACAAATATGTACTCCTCGAAGAGTGCCCTCCTAAGCCTACGAATGATTCTGGGGAAAAGGAGAGAGAGAGTTATAAGAAGTGGATCAAGGTCGATGAGATGACACGGTGTTACATTTTGGCATCTATGTCAAATGTACTGCAACATCAGCATCAAGCCATGCCCACTACTTATGACATGATGCTCAATCTCAAAGAGCTTTTTGGACACCAGAATCGGGCTACAAGGCAAGAAGCAATGAGAAACTTGATGACGACCAGCATGATCGAGGGAACACCCGTAAGGGATCATGTTCTCAAGATGATGACTCATTTGAATGAGCTGGAGGTCCTTGGAGCTGAGATCGATGGGGAAACCCAAATCGATATCATACTCCAGTCTCTACCTAGGAATTTTGAGCAGTTTCGCCTTAACTACATCATGAAAAAGAGGTTGTATTCATTGGCGGAGCTTCTGACAGAACTCTAGGCGGCAGAGGGGCTATTTCGTCAGAGTGCTAAGGCACATGCCATGGTGACCCAAAAGGTTTCTACTTCTAAGCCGAAAGGTAAGAAGAAGAAGAAACAAACTGGGGTAAAGGCGGTGGGAGGTACTCAGGGAGGAGTGAAGAAGATGAAAGGCAAGTGCTTCACTTGTAAGCAGACTGGACACTGGAAGAAGGACTGCCCTAACCGCAAGCAGAACAAAGGTATATCTTTTGGTCTAGTCATTGAAACATGTTTAGCGGTGTTATCTACCGGCACCTGGTGTGTAGATATGGGAGCCACTGATTATATCTGCAATACTTTGCAGGGGTTCCAAGAAACCAGACGACTGGCTGAAGTGGAGATTACCATGTACTTGGGCGATGCCACGAAGGTGGCGGCGATTGTAGTGGGAGACGTTCATTTAGCTTTTGAGAAAAATAAAGTTTTGGTTCTTAAGAATTTCCTTTATGTACCTTTATTTAGAAAGAATTTAATTTTGGTTTCTAAATTGTTTATGGATGGATATTATATTTCTTTTAATGACAGAGTTGTTATAAAAAGGAATAGAGACATTATCTGTTCAGGTGCATTGATAGGAAATCTATACACACTTGAACCAAAACCTCCCACGATGCAAATTGAAGTTAATAACTCATCTTCTAATTCCAATAAGAGAAAAGAACCTTCGAAGATGAACCAAACATATCTTTGGCATCTTAGGCTTGGTCATATTAACCTAAGCAGAATTCAAAGGTTGATAGCTGATGGTCCTATGGGTTCATTAGTGGTGGAAGATTTCCCAACCTGCGAATCTTGCTTGGAGGGTAAAATGACCAAGAGACCTTTTAAGGCCAAGGGGTATAGAGCCAAAGATGTGTTAGAATTGGTTCATTCTAATTTGTGTGGTCCTATGTCCATCCAAGCTAGAGGTGGTTTTGAGTATTTCGTCTCTTTTATAGACGATTATTTGAGATATGGATACATTTACTTGATGCGCCGCAATTCTGAATGCTTTGACAAGTTCAAAGAATTCAAGGATGATGTGGAGAAACGTCAAGGTAAAAGTATCAAGACACTACGATCTGATCGTGGTGGCGAGTACCTCTTGGGAGAGTTTAGGAACTACTTATCAGAGGCTGGGATTCAATCCCAATTGTCTGCACTTGGCACACCCTAGCAGAACGATGTAGCAGAGCGAAGGAATAGGACTCTTATGGAGATGGTTAGATTGATGATGAGTTATTCTGAGTTGCCAGATTCGTTCTGGGGATATGCTCAAGATACGGCGGTGTACATTCTGAACTTGGTTCCATCTAAATCAGTGCCTTCTACTCCCACAGAGTTGTAGACTGGCCGAAAGCCTAGTCTAAGACATATTCGGATATGGGGGAGTCCAGCACATGTGATGAAGGCAGATGCTGGTAAGTTGGAACCTCGTACAGAAGTACGCATGTTCGTTGGCTATCCTAGAGGAACGAAGGGTGGTTTGTTTTATAGTCCTAGAGATCAGAGGGTGATCATTAGCACGAATGCCAGATTTCTAGAGGAAGACTATGTGATGAACCACAAGCCCAAGAGTAAAATTGTTTTGGAGAAATTAAAAGGGGAAGTCACTTCTTCAGTACCACAAGTACAAGAGGATATACCACAAGTCACTGCACCGCGTGTCACAGAGGATACATAGGAGATACCTCGTCGTAGTGGGAGAGTTGTTAGACAGCCTGATAGATTCAAGTTCTTGGGAGAATCTTCTGATTTGGTCCCTGGCGAACATGAACCTGATCCCTGGACATATGACGAGGCAATCCAAGATATAGATGCAGCATCTTGGCAAAGTGCAATGAATACTGAGATTGAATCTATGGATTCAAATCAGGTCTGGGAGCTAGTGGAACCACCCGATGGTGTAAAAACCATTGGATGCAAGTGGATCTACAAAAGAAAGAGAGGAATATATGGGAAGGTTGAGACCTTCAAAGCGAGGCTTGTTGCGAAGGGGTATACTCAGAAAGAGGGTATCGATTATGAGGAGACCTTTTCGTCGATAGTCATGCTTAAGTCTATCCAGATTCTCTTATGAATAGCAGCTCATATGGATTATGAGGTGTGGCAGATGGATGTCAAGACAGCTTTCCTGAATGGAAGTCTTGAGGAAGACATCTATATGAAGCAACCAGAGGGATTCATTGCGAAGGGCAAAGAGCATCTTGTATGTAAGCTTAATCGCTCCATTTATGGATTGAAGCAAGCTTCGAGGTCTTGGAACATCCGCTTTGATGAGGTAATCCAATCTTATGGATTTAATCAAAGTGCAGATGAGTCTTGTGTATACAAAAGATATGACAGAAATGTAGTGGTATTTCTTGTACTATACATAGATGACATTTTGTTAATTGGCAACAATATCAAGGTGTTATCGGGTGTAAGGGTATGGTTGTCCAAACAGTTTGATATGAAGGACTTGGGAGAGGTAGGACACATCCTTGGGATCAAGGTTATAAGAGATCGCAGGAAAAGGATGTTGTGCTTATTCCAAGCTTCATACATAGACATGATTATGGATCATTTTAGCATGCAAAACTCCAAGAAGGATTTTCTACCTTTCAGGCATGGAGTTCCTTTATCTAAGGAGATGTGTCCTAGAACATCTGAGGAGATAGAGAGGATGAAGGTGGTTCCTTATGCTTCGGCAGTAGGAAGCCTCGTGTATGCGATGCTATGTATGAGACCAGATATCTTCTTTGTCATGGGCATGGTCAGCAGATATCAGAGTAATCCAGGACATGAACATTGGACTGCGGTAAAGCATATATTGAAGTACCTGAGAAGGACTAGGGATTATATGCTGGTTTACCAGGCAGACCAATTACTCCCTGTGGGTTACACAGATTTCGACTTCCAATCTGATAGGGATAACAGTAAGTCTACCTCAGGTTTTGTGTTTACTTTGGGAGGTGGAGCCATTGTATGGAGGAGTGTCAAGCAGAAATGTGTGGCGGACTCCACCATGGAAGCTGAGTATGTGGCAGCCTCTGAGGTGGCCAAAGAAGCTGTGTGGCTCTGGAACTTCCTGATGGACTTGGATGTGATTCCTGGTTTGCCCAGAACTATCACAATTTATTGTGATAATAGTGGTGCAGTTGCAAACTCGAAGGAACCACGAGCCCATAAGGCAAGTAAGCACATAGAGCGCAAGTACCACCTGATACGAGAAATCGTAAAGAGAGGAGAAGTTGTTGTGGCCAAGATTGCATCGGAGGATAACCTGACAGATCCTTTCACTAAAGCCCTTCCGGCGAGAGCTTTTGATAGGCATGTGGATGGAATGGGGATCAAATGTATGACAGTTTGAGGACAACATAGTCTTTTAGTATAAGTGGGAGATTGTTGGGATGTATACTGAAAAGTCTATCTTTTGTATGAACATCTTTATTTTGAAATAAGAATCACATGATCATTGTTTGCATATTTTTATGGCTATGCATATTGTCTAATACATTACATTGTAGAAAACATGGTGTGTGGTGTCACACGGGAGATCATGTTATCGGTTCCTTTTAAAGTATAAGTAAAGGCTCACAACCGAGATGGCTTTGGACAAACCATTGGTATGGTTGTAGTGTGATTTGGTATTGATTTGTCTTGATCATAGAATCACACTAGTGCACTTTGTGTGTATTGAGCAGGACCGACTTAGAGGTGATTCGATTTATTGCTGGTTACATAATCGAATCGGACCTCAGATATTATATTGTACATACTCTTAATCCCGATATAATAACGGGCACATATACTTTGTATTAATCTCTTTGATTTACCAATGGGTGAGATTTATAGATTAAATCGATAGGCTCGGTAAGTTGGGAGATGATATTATTTATATGGTGTGTCGTTGATTATAGGAGGAAATCGTGTCCTATATATTAGGATGATGATGTCCTCTTGAGGAGCTCATAAGGTTCATCATGTAAACCCGGCAGGTGGACTTGGTCCGACATGATGAAAAGGTTGAGTGGTACTACTCATGGAGTTAGATGTTGATTAATTAATGGTCAGTAAATTAATTAATCAATGGACATTCGAGATCTTAAACACGGGGAGAAAATGTACAAATAATATATGGAGCCCATATTATCTTATGGGGGTTGGTGAGGTAGATCAATGATAATCCTTTAGTAGATTGGATTACCATTAATGGATCGGACTTTATGTGGGCTTGATCCATGGGTGGCCAAGATCCAACTCCTCCTCATGGTCCCTATTGTAGCCTATTAAAACCTCATGAAGCTTAGATCCAATGGATAGAAACAAAACTCTAGATCCAAAGGTAGAGATTAAATCTCTAGATCCAACGGTTGAGATTAAATCTCTAGATCCGACGGTTGAGATTAAATCTCTAGAACCAATGGTGGAGATTAAAAGGAGGCTTATCCCTAACTCTATAAAAGGAGAACAAGGGGTTGGCATGGAGGAGAATTCCAATAGAGAAAGGACTAGGGTTTTGGGCGGCAAGAGGAATAGGGGTTAGTGGCACCAAATAAGGAATCTATTTCCTTATCTCCTTCTTCCTCAAGCTTGCCGGCGCCCAAACAGCTCCTTCCTTACCTTGGCCGGCGGCCAAAGCTTCCCTTCTCCTTCTTCTTGGCCGGTGGTAACAAGATATAGGGCTTTCCCTTGGTGTCTTGGCCGGTTTCCTTCATAATCTCCTCTTCCTTCTTGGCCGGTGGCAAGCTCCATCCTTGGAGGTTGGTGGTTGGTTGAAAGAAGGAAAAGAGCCTTGTTTCTATTCTTCCACTTGCTCGGAATGAGCAAGGAAGGAAGATTGGTGATCTAGAAGCTTCAACTTTTGGTAGATCGTCGCCCACACGACGTCCGAAAGGAGGAAGGTCATACAATAGAAGATCGAGAGGTATATCGATTCTCTATTTTCTCGTGTATCATGTTTATATTTGTTTTTCAATTATGTGCATGATATATTCTGTTTTGTGGCTAAATAATACTTGGATCCCGAACATAAACACAAAAGCCGGTGATCCGTACATCGTCAATTCCGCGGCTACTTGTAGAATAGAGGTAGGTCGCTTGAACAACAAGTTTGTTCAAGTGACCACTCTAAATGAATAGCACGATGATGACAAGGTTTCTTGGGTGTTCCCTTTTGTTTAGGATTAAATTTTTAATCCGGGGACATCAATGGGATCGCCATGAACAAGCGACCGAGTTGAAATGCGAAGCGAAGTTTCCCCTCACGGATCAACCTAACAGGAAAATGTCACACAAATGTAGCTAGCACCACTTTGGTTGAGAAGTTATGTTTACCTACTACTAATCATCCAAGACCTTATAAGCTACAAAGGCTACAAGGGTGTCGAGAAGTTATGGTCAACAAACAAGTATTAGTTTCATTTTCCATTGGTAGGTATCATGATGAGGTACTTTGTGATGTAGTGCCAATGCATGTAGGTCATTTGCTTTTAGGTAGACCATGGCAGTTTGATATAGGAAGGTCGTTTATGATAGGTTCAAAAATAAGTATTCTTTTGTGTTGCATGATAAATGAGCCACTCTTGTGCCATAAACTCCAAGGCAAGTATATGAAGATCAGTTGAGGAAAAAAAATGAGAGTGAAAAAGATATAAATGCGAAAGAAAAAAGAATGAGAAGGAAAAAGAGAATGACAAAAGAAAAACATGTAAAAAAGAAAAAGAGTGTGAGAAAAGATTTAATAAGGATGAGGAGTGGAAAAAAGAATGAAAAAGAAAAAGAAGAAAAGTTTCAAGAGCAAGAGAGAAAAAAAAAAAGTTGTTATGCAAGAAAGAGAGATTAAGAGAGTTTGTTTTAATACTACCAATTTTAACTCTACTTTGTTTAGTGTTGTTAAATCTCTTTTGCAGAAATTTGATAATGTATTTTCTAATAAGGTTCTTGATGGATTGCCACCATTTGAGAGAATAGAGCATCATATCAATTCCTAATCGGTCAACTAATAGGAGCAATTCCAAGGAGACAAAGGAGCTTCAAAGGCAAGTTGAAGACTTGATCAAAAAAGGGTATGTACGAGAAAGTTTTAATCTTTGTGCAATTCTTGTTTTGTTTGTGCCTAAGACGGATGAAATTTGGAGAATGTGGATTGATTACAGATCTACCAATAAGATTACGGTAATGTATCATCATCATCCTATTTCTAGATTAGATGATCTAATGCATGATTCTTACATTTTCTCTAACATTAATTTGAGTTATCATCAACTTCACATGCATAAGGGAGATGAATGGAAATATACTTTCAAGACTAAATACATCTTGCATGAATGGTTAGATATTTCTTTTGGGTTAACTAATATTTTCTTTAGGTTAATGAACCATATCTTCCATGCCAATATTGGGAAGTTTGTTCTAGTAATTTTTAATGATTTTTGGATTCATAGAAAAACCTTAGATAGCCAATTTAAACTTCAAATTGTTTCACAAAATGCAAAGTTTTTGTTAACAGTCATAAATGTTCTTTTTGCAATATTCAAATTGTGTTTCATGGTGATATTGAGAGTACTAAGGGAATAATTGTTGATGAAGAGAAAGTTAAGGGCATTCATGAATGGTCGATACCAAAAACCATAACTGAGTATGTATGTATTTTTTTTGAGTTGGTTAAGAACTTTAGTACTTTTTCTACACTCTTGAATGAAATTGCTAAGAATGTTGAGTTTTATTGGGTTCCGAAGCATGATTTAGTTTTCAATTTAATTATGAAGAGGCTAAGTTTTGCATTACTTGATTTTGATAAATCTCTTGATATTGGGTATGATGCTTCAAGAATAGATATGAAAATTGTGCTAATGCAAGAAAGCCAATATTTTTCTGATTTTAGTGTGAACATCAATGAAGTGACTTTGAATTTTCCTATTTCTATGAAAAAGATGTATGCTTTGAAGTAAAATTTCGAGACTTGGCAACATTTCTTAAGGTCAAAAGAGTTTATCATAGTGACCTTTGAACCCGGAGGATGGTTCATATTCATGAGACAAGATAGGTTCTAACTTAGTATCATAATAAGCATTCCCAAGAATATGGAACATTTCAAATAATTGAGATTGCCTCCAAACTTGACTTGCTCTGTAATGTAAATGCTACATTAATGTTTCTAATGTTCGAGGATGAAGATTCAAGGATAAATCATTTTTGAGGAGCGGGGGAATGGTGGAGCCAAAATAGTGTGACAATGTCTATAAATTTAACTTGGCATGTAAAGCATAATATCAATGCTACATTCAATATTTCTAATCTTTCTTCCTTTGATGTAGGTGATGAAAGTTCGAGGACGAATCATTTTGAGGAGAGGGGGAATGATGGAGTCAAAGATGGGGAACGAGTTGTGACTCAAGAAGCTAATGATGGGAATCAAGCAAAGGCCATGAAAGAAAAGAAGCATCCTGCTTTAGATGTTCTTGATGATCCATTACACATAATTGAAGGTCCAATTACAAGATCTAGAGCTAGGAAGATGACGGAAGCACTAAATGTGTTAATTGAAGATTCTAAGGCCAAAGCTACAATTAAAGCGGATTTGACCAATAGTCAATCATGTGGCTTATTCAACCTAATTCAAGCCATAAATGAGCTTAATTAGCCTCCATGTCATATTTTGATATAATTCTAATTTTTAGGCTCAATTGTTATCCTTATTTGGGTTGTAATGGTGACTTACGGCCAATATAGCTATGTAGTCTACTTAGGCTTTTTCTAAATGGGCTTCCTTTTGACCTTTTAGGGCTTTTAGGTCACCCTAAAGCTATAAATAAAGGGGGTGGTAGCCACACATGTAATCTTTGGTTATTTTCAATCTATAGCATGGTAAGGCTCTTAGTTATTGGTTCTTCATTGAACTAGAACTTATCAAGGCAATCCCTTGTGACGTTCAAAGACTTATCAACCTTAATCCCAAGGTTGTGGTGTCTTCCATCTTCTATACCAAGGTTCGTGCTTTCTTAAGCATTGGGTTGAGATTTCTTTCCATGCATCTTATCGATTTAGACTTTCCATGTTTCTTCTTCAATTTATTGTGGGTTCTTGAGACTTTCTTCTCATCGGTTTCACATCACATTTATGGCTTGAATTAGATTGACTAAACCACATGATTCATTCTTTATCATATCTACTTCAATTATAGCTTTGGCCTTAGAATCTTCAATTAACATATTAAGTGCTTCATTTATCTTTCTAGCTCTAGATCTTGTAATTAGACCTTTAATGATGTGTAATGGACCATCAAGAACATCTAAAGTGGGATGCTTCTTTTCTTCTTGAGTCACATCTTTGACTCCATCATTCCCCCTCTCCTCAAAATTATTCATCCTCGAATTTTCATCATCGCCTACATCAAAGGGAGAAAGATCAGAAACATTGAATGTAATACTCACACGATACTCACTTATTAGAAACATGATAAGTTGTAGAAAACAAAAGTTTTGTGCCCAATTTTCCCCATAATATCTTCCAAAACTAACTTAAGAACTTAGCATCACGATCTGAGACTATGCTTTTTGGCACTCCATAAAGTCGCACTATCTCTCTAAAAATAGATTCGCAAGATCATTGGTGAGACCTGGGTTCCTTTACTTGCGCAATGACCCCATTGTTGTCGTAGTAAACTAGTAATGCTTCAAC
Source organism: Wurfbainia villosa (assembly GCA_025175895.1). Lineage (NCBI taxonomy): Eukaryota > Viridiplantae > Streptophyta > Magnoliopsida > Zingiberales > Zingiberaceae > Wurfbainia > Wurfbainia villosa. The sequence goes on from CM046005.1 coordinate 9,903,129, forward strand.
AATGCTCAGAACCACTCCAAGTTCAGCAATGAACTTCTTAATCAAAACTGTTACTTTTGCTATTTCAGAAGCTGCAATGTATTATGTCTCAGTGGTAGAATTAGCAACCGTCTCTTGTTTGAAACTATTGCAACTCATCACGCCACTATTCAAAGTGAATATATATCCAAACTAATATTTGGAATCATCATTAATTGTCTGGAAGTTAGCATCAGTATACCCACAATCACCAAATTGCCTTTTCCATGTACCAAGAACATATCCTTAGTTCTTCTCAAGTACTTAAGGATTGCCTTGATAGCCACCCAATGATCCATATCTAGATCTGACTAGTATCTGCTTGTGACACTCAAAGCATATGATATATTATGTCTTGTACATAACATAGCATACATGATAGATCCTATCGCTGACGCATGGGGAATCTTACTCATGCAAATCCTCTTATCTTCTGTGCGTGGGCACATAAACTTCGAAAGGTGAATCCCATGCCGAATGGGTATAAAATCTTTCCTGGATTCAAACATGCTAAATCGTTTTAGCACTATGTCTATATATGTAGATTGCGAAAGACCAAACAACCTTTTTGATCTATCTCTATAGATCCTTATCACGAGGATATAGGTTGTCTCTCTCATGTCTTTCATGGAGAACATTTTGGACATCCAAACTTTAACAGACTATAAAACATGCACATCGTTTCCTATAAGCAATATGTCGTTGACATATAACACTAGGAATATGACCGCACTCCAACTAATCTTCTTATACACAAAAGGTTCATCTGGATTTTATGAGAAATCAAACTCTTTGATTATCTCATCAAAATGGATATTCCAACTCCTAGATGCTTGCTTCAGTATATATAAATGGATCGTTGAAGCTTGCATACCTTATTCTTATCAACAAATGTGAAACCTTCAGGTTGTATCATATTATACATCCTTAGATAAGTTTCCATTAAGGAAAGCTATTTTCACATCCATTTGTCATATCTTATAATCATAATGAGCTGCTATGACCAGGAGTATCCATATGGATTTAAGCATAGCTACCGGTGAAAAGATTTCGTCATAGTCAACACCTTGTCTTTGACGATATCCTTTCACCACTAATCTAGCTTTAAAGGTAATCATATTACTATCCATGTCAAATTTTTTTTTTGAAAACCCACTTTCACCTAATAGGCGTAATGCCTTCGTGCATGTCCATCAAGTTCCAAACTTTGTTTTCGTACATGGAATCCATTTCTGATTGCATGGTTATAAGTCACTTCCCCCTGTGTGAACTTTTCATAACTTCTTCATAACTAGTAGGCTCATCATCCTCTATGAGTAATACGTCATTCGATTCACTTATAAGAAATCCATATCTCTCAAGAGCATGACATATCCTACCAGATCTATGAAGAGGTTGTGTTTCTAAAGGTTCAGTCGTTACCTCATCTCTATAAGTAATAGGATGTAGTTCTGGACTAGGCATCTCTTTAGTATCTATTAGAGTGTCTTGAACTACACTTAGTTCAACCTCACTCCCACTATTTTTCTGTAAGAGAAACTCTTTCTCTAGAAATATAGCATGTCTTGAAATAAACACCTGTTGTTCCAAAGGATGATAGAATTGGTAACCCCTTGTTTCCTTAGGGTAACCAATAAATAGATACTTATCAGACTTAGCCTCCAGCTTGTCTGACATTGTCCCCTTTAAAGGGGGGAAACTTCACATCCCACTTCAACTCGGTCGCTTGTTCAAGGTGATCCCTTCTATGTCCTCGGATAAAAAAAAAATCGTTGACAAGGAGGGATCACCCAAGCTATCGTTTCATCATCGTGCTATTCAATTAGAGTAGTCACTTGAACAAACTTGTTGTTCAAGCCACCAACCTCTATTCTACGAATAGCCGCGGAATAGACGATGTATGGATCACCGACTTTTGTGTTTGTATTTGGGGTCCAAGTTAATTTAACCACAAAATAGAATATACAACATGTATATGATTGAAAAACAATTATAGACATGTTACAAAAGAAAATAAACAAGCGTTATACCTCTCGATCTTCTATTGTATGTCATTCCTCCTTTTGGACGTTGTGTGGGAGACGATCTTCCAAAAGTCGAAGCCTCCTAGATCACCAATCTTTTTTCCTTGCTCGCTCTGAACAAGATAAAGTATAGAAACAAAACTCTTCTCCTTCCTTTAACCAACCACCAAGCACCAACCTTGATGCTTGCCGCCGGCCAAGATGAGAAGAAGGATGGTGGGCGCCAGCCAAAACTCCAAGGGAAGAGACCCTATGTTTTGTTTCCATCGGCCAAGGAGAAGAGAAGGAAGAGCTTTGGACGCCGACAAAGGAGAGAAAAGAGAAGAATAGGCGCCGGCCACCTAAGAAAGAAGAAGGAAAGAAGTTTCTTTATTTGTGGCCACCCAACCTCCTTGCCCTTGTTGCCCAAACCCTAGCCCCTCTTCAATTTTTTCTTGCCGCCCACCCCCTTGCCTCCTTTTATAGAGTTAGGCCTAAGCCTCCTTTAATCACCACCATCGGTTCTAGGGATTTAATCTCAATCGTCGTATCTAGAGATTTAATTTCAATCATCGGATCTAGAGATTTAATCTCCACCGTCGGATCTAGAGTTTTGTTTTCAACCATTGGATCTAGGCTTCATGAGGTTTTAATAGGCTACAATAGGGGACCATGAGGAGGAGTTGGATCTTGGCCACCCAATGGATCAAGCCCACATAAAGTCTGATCCATTAATGATAATCCATTCCACTAGAGGATTATTAATGATCTACCTCACCAACCCCCATAAGTTAATATGGGCTCCATATCTTATTTGTAATTTTATCTCCCCATGTTTAAGATCTCGTATGTCCGTCGATTAATTAATTTACTGACAATTAATTAATCCACATATAACTCCATGAGTAGTACCACTCAACCTTATCATCATGTCGGACCAAGTCCACCTGCAGGGTTTACATGATGAACCTTATGAGCTCCTCAAGGGGACATCATCATCCTAATATATGGGACACGGTGTCATCCTATAATCAACGGCACACCATATAAATAATATCATTTCCCAACTTACCGAGCCTATCGATTTACTCTATAAATCTCGCCCATTGGTAAATCAAAGAAACGAATACTAAGTATATGTGCTCGTTATTATATCGGGATTAAGAGCATGTACAACATAATATCTGAGGTACGATTCGATTATGTAGTCAGCAATAAATTGAATCACCTCTATGTCGGTTCTGCTCAATACACACAAAGTGTACTAGTGTAATTCTATGGTCAAGACAGACCAATACCAAATCACACTACAACCATTCCAATGGTTTGTCCATAACCATCTCGGTTGTGAGCCATTACTTATACTTTACAAGGAACTGATAACATGATCTCCCATGTGACACCACACACCATGTTATCTACAATGTAATATATTAGACGATATGCATAACCATAAATATGCAAACAATGATCATGTGATTCTTATTTCAAAAATAAAGATGTTCATACAAAAGATAGACTTTTCAGTATACATCCCAACACCCTTCACATAAGCAGGACAACTCCATGTCTTCGAGTAAGACAACTAAGGTTTCTTACCAGTCCATATCTCATATGAAGTAATAGAGACTACCTTAAACGAAAACCTATTTAATAAGTAAGCAGCTATCTCAAGTGTATAACTCCAAAAAAATTTGGGAAGACTCGCATGATCCATTATCGACCTAACCATGTCCAACAAGGTTCTGTTTTGCCTCTCTGACATACCATTATGTTGTGGTGTGTATGACAGAGTCCATTGAGACAATATGTCATTGTCCCATTCGATATTGAATATGTCATTAGATATATCTAATGTGTAGATGTCATTGCATAATGTTCTAGTGACATAAAAAATATCATTCAAAGTTTTGTAACAATAATTGTTACTAAAAGTTAAATGATACCCTTTTCTATTCAAACAAGAAATAGAAATAATGTTCTTTGTTAATGTAGGAAAAAAAATGATAATTATCCAATTTCAAAACTAGTCCACTAGGGAGCTTCAACAAATAAGTTTTGATGGCTATAACTGCAACCTTTGCTTCATTGTCAACTCACAAATTTGATTCTCCCTTAACTAGTCATCTACTATTCCTTAGCCCCTGTATGAGTCACACCCTGTATCCAATATCCAGGTGTTAGAGGAAATAGTATGACATTCAATAATAAAGATACCTGGAGAGGATAGAGCATCAAATGCCACCTTCTTCTTCACTGACTCAAGATATATCTTGAAGTTTCTTCTGTAGGGATCTTATGCAAAAAATACATCGTAAAATGCAGTAGAAAATTGGATCCCTCCAGAGATCCATGTGTATACATAATAAACATGTCATTCTTACAACTACATCTAGTTGAGAGATTACCCTTGATGTGTAGCCCTTCGCAATCCCAGCAGCAACCTTTTGCAATGGATCTCAGCACGATCAAGATAGTCGCGCCTCTATGGTATACACACGAACACTCTCTTTTGGAGAAAAGAAGAGTTGTGCTAGCAACAATACACAAGGTTTCTTATCCCAAGAAAAATTTCGGCCATGAAGAAGAACAACAAAGGGTTACTCATTCATGAAGGATAATCCAAAAACCTTTTATATTCATCTTATGAATACCAAAGGTTTTGGAACCTTTTGTATTCCACCTTTAATGTATGATTAATCCACATTAATCATGCATGATGAATGCATATCCATTCATCTTCTTCAATTGGTTTAATTTGAGTCTAACTCATGTTTCGACCCAATCAATGAGTCTAACTCAATGATTCTAATTCAATAGTCTAATGGTTCATTTTGTCAAACTAAAATGAACACCATCTCCAAAACAACATGTTCTTTGTGTGTGACCCAATAGGTTCTCATAACATTGGCAATGTCTCTAAAACCTCTTTTAGAAACATAAGCAATGAGTGACATCTAGCAATGTATCATTGCTACCCAAGTGACAAGAATGTCGAGATCCGACAAATCCTTTCTATGACTATTATGTTGTATGACTCAATCCTTCTATCCTTGATATCTAGATTGATCAATGAGGCATAGACTGTGTCATCCTTTTATTAATCTTTGTGTTTCTTGATCTCCAAGTAGACTACCTTAATCAAATGAGCTCAATATCTCATATTGACTTAATTGAGCATGGTCATGCATTTTAGTAGTCCTACTTTATTATGAGGCCAACAGATATCACTTCCGTCATATGGAAGGGATAGATCTCATCTCCATCACTCACATCCCTTCACATAATTCATTGCATACCCAGTGATCAACTTTATAGTCCACCTTGTTACAGGTGACGTTTGTTGATGCCAAAGTATACAACTTCTTATGTAGGGAACCGTAGTGATTTTAGGTCTAAGGACTATTCATACTAATAGTCACTATGATAATGTTTATGATACTCATATGACGATCTATGAACCATTCTCATGGTGGGTCAGTTCAGTACATATTCTCTAATATATACTCATGTGTCAACTTAATATCTTATATCCATGACTTGTGAGATTAAGTCATCAGTTGACCTACATGCTAGTCTCAACATATTAATATTATCCTTATATATTAATACTTGACTATGAATAGTTACGAGTAGTGTTCTAAACATATATCTACAGTATCCCACTATCAAGTCACCAACTTGATATGTCGTAGACTAGAACCAACTACCCTATGATATTATTATATTTATTCAAATGGCACATCAATGAAGTAAATACAATAACCATAAACTTTGCCTTTATTATGAAATATGAGTTTCCTTTACCAATCATTTCATAATTGATTGACACTAAGGGCTAATACTAACATCTTAGCTAATGCCCTTCCTTACCACAATGATGGCAAGGACCCTTTGGAGTAGGTTCTTCTTTCTTGGCCTTTTTCTTCCCTTTAGCTTGATGTTTTGGCTTCCTCTTATAACCTTTCTTCGAAGAATCAACCAACATCACTGCCTTTTGTTCCTTCTTAACAGTTGTCTCTACAGTCTTGGGCATGTTGATCGGCTCTAGAATCGTGGATTCAATACTATTCATCTGATAGTTCATCACAAACTATTAGTCAAACAATCCTGAATTAAGTCGATACTTAATTCATAATCCATCATGAAACCAAGGGATCTCAACTGCTCATTGTATCCGTTCAGCTACATGTTGTACCACATATGATCCCTCTTGCATCCGTGAGAGAAAGAGATGCTTGGAGATGTCGAACCATTCATATCTCACTTGCTCATCGAAAAATTCATGGAGATGAAAACCAATAGTATAAGCATCCATATGCTCATGATGTTTTTTGCAATTCAGGAGACATTGAGAATAGCATGATATAACTAGCCAAATCCGAGTCGGCCAAGTGCTTCTAATAAACTAACTTTTGGTCATCATTAGCTTTGTTTGCAAGAGGTTCGAGAAGAGTTTCTTCGATGACATAGGCTAACTTTTCATATTTGAGAACAATTCTCAAATTTTGATACCAGTACAAGAAGTTTGATCTAGTCGATTTATTTGTGTCCAAAATTGAGTGCAAATTAAAAGACATAATGCGTAATTTAATGACCTAGAAATACATAATTAAGCAAATATGAGCAAGATGTTTTTCAATGTAATGTAAACAATTTACAAAGATTTAAGAATCCCACTTATTTATGGAATTCAAGAGCCCTTACTTTCAATTCGATAGATCGTAGGTTTTCTCCAAGTGGGTTGATATCCAGCATAGATAATACACTGGGTAATTCTTCTACCCAACACCTCCCACATGCTCCAACTTAGTTTTTAGTCCATGTACCAATTCCCTATTAGTGATTTCAGTCTGCCATTACTTTGAGGATAAGCTACTGATGTAAAAACTTGTTCAATTTTAAGATCTTGACACCACTTTGCTAACTTCTTACCTTGAAATTGTCATCCATTATCTGATATCAATCTTTTAGGAATACCAAAATGACATATGATATTTTTTCCATAAAAATTGTAATATCATCTGCTCTGTAATGCAGGCTAAAGACTCAACTTCCACCCACTTAGAGAAATAATCAATAACCACTAGTAAAAACTTCTTCTGACCTGTCCCAATTGGAAATGCCCCTACTATATCCATGCCCCATTGATCAAAAGGATAGGAGGAGATAACTGCCTTCATATACTTAGCTGACTGATGCTGCCAATTATGATGCTTTTGATAACTTTCACATTGTTGCACCAACTGGATAGACCTCCTATATGACTTCCACAAGACCCTTCATGTATCTCTCGCAACACATAATTTGCTTCTGTCTTTCCTAAACATCGTAACAAAGGTCTAGACTAGTTCTCTTATATAAAATTCCCTTCAACATACAAAAATGAACCACTTGTTGTTTGAACTACCGAACCCTTATAGGATCCCCAGGCACCTTCTTATCTTGAAAAAATCATACCAACTCTTTTCTCCAATCCTCCTCCATCAACTCCTCTAACCTTTCTCCCTAAAGTAATAATTCAATTTGTGCAATCATCTCCCAAGTACTCCAATTTCCTAAAGAAATAGCTAATTGAGCCAATTCATCAGCTCGCTGATTCTCTACCTGAGTGATCTTTTTTAACAATACCTCTGAGAAGTACCCTTAGCTTTTTCTACCAGTTCACAATAATTCCTTCACTTATCATCTTTAACCTCAAATCCTCCACTTGTCTATTGTACCACCAACTGAGAATCCATATGCACTATTACCCACTCGGCTCCTATATTTTTAGCAGCCTAAAGAGCTATAAGAAAAGCTGCATACTCAACCTCATTATTAGATGCTCTAAATGCAATTTAACTGCAAATTTAACCTCTTCCCCTTTTGGTAAAATCAAAATTACCCCGACTCCACAACCTTGTTTTTTAGAGGACCCATCTGCATATATAACCCATGGATCTGACTCCTTTTATGTATAGTTTCAACCAAAATATTAGCCAACGCTTGAGCCTTAATAGAAGTGTGTGGCTAATGTGTAATATCATATTCACTAAGTTTAGTAGGCCATTTAATGAGTTTTCCGGTAGCCTCCAGATGAATGAGTATTCTATCCAAAGGAGTATTAGTAAGTACTACTAACGAATGAGATAAAAAATAAGGCCACAACCTCCAAGCAGTTAAAACTAATCCCCAAGTTAATTTCTCCGAATTAGTGTAACGAACTTCAAGTCCCTTTAATAGATAACTAATATAATAGATTGGATGCTACTGACCCTGCTCCTGTCGGACTAATACTGAACTTACAGCAACCTCAGAAAGAGCCAAGTATACCCATAACATTTCCTCGGGCTGAGGCTTAGCCAAAAAAGGTGGCTTATGTTGGTGCAATCAGCCCAGGTCACGATTGACCAGACTCGAGTTTGACTCGAGTGATGTTTTGATGTTTGACATAGTATGTTTGACATTGATGTTTGACATTGATGTCGGTTAATATTTTGGGGAGATTATTTATACAATCGACCCAGGTTATAATTGACTAGACTCGAGTTTGACTCGAGGGAGACTTTGATGGTTGACTAGGGTTGACCATGTGATTATGGGAAAGTCCAAGCATGGGTCTTGGCAAGGTAAAGTCTAAGTCATGGGTACTTGGCATGGAAAGTCCAAGTGGGACACTTGGCATTTGGGAAAGTCCAAGTCTTGAGTACTTGGCACAAGGGAAGTCCAAGCATGAGTCTTGGCATGGAAAGTCCAACATGGGTTGGCAAGGGAAAGTCCAAGCTTGAGTCTTGGCATTTGTGAAGTCCAAGGGGTTTGATATTGGCGGCGTAAAGTCCAAGGGTGGAGTATTGGCAGCATAAATCCAATGGTTGGTGGCGTAAAGTCCAAGCGGAGTCTTGGCAGCGTAAGTACAATGTGCCTTGGCGACCGACTTAGCATGACATGACCGATGGAAGCACTTGAAGGCTAACGTATGGATGAACAGGTCATGGATGACTTGGAGGGATCCGATAGGCGTGAGGCTGATGGAGGTGGCTAGAAGGCTTAAGTCTAGGCTAAGGGTGGTCTAGCAAGTATTGGGACACCATACTTGGGTTAAAACCTCTTCTTTGAGATTGGCAGTCGACTGACATTATGGCCGGTTCGACTGCCGTGAGTCGACTAGAGCTCGACTATCATTTAAGGTTGAAATTGCCTTGGCAGTCGACTGCTCATTGGAGCAGTTGACTACTGGCAGTCGACTGACATGGATGGCAGTCGACTGCCAGTTAAGTCGTGAGCACAAAATGCTCCGTAGTTGATCGGGCACGACTTATTTGTGATCCGCCAATGTTGGCAATGATCGGTGAGAGTCCTGCTGAATTTTTCCAGCATGGATTGAGCCATTATCTCACAGCTACAGTGTTGGAAGTCGACTGGGGCCTTATGGCAGTCAACTGCCAGGCAGAAATCTAGCCCGACATAGGATATAAAGGCAACTCGGATGGAGGGTTTTAGCAGCGATTTTCTTGGGTGAAATTGAAGGGTAGAGTTGGTGCTTTCCAGTCCTTCAAAGCTAGTTCAAGGCAATCAAAGATCAAGCAATCAAAAGCTCTTATAAATGTTTTTCCTTTACTTGCATTGGTATTTCATTATCGTATTTGCTTGTATCTATTTGTTTATTGTTGTAAACAATTATAAGAGGTTTCTCCACCTCCGACTTGTGTCGAGAAGGAGTTAGTTTTGATTAGTGAGTGCGTGTGCATCACTAGAGCTCTTTAGAGCTTGATCCGTGGAGTAGGAACCGTTCGGTTCCGAACCACGTTAAATATTTGTGTATTGGTGTGTTTGATTGTGTCTATTTCGTTATTGCTTTTATTATCATTATTCCACTACGCTAACGAAATTTGTAGACTTAATCACGAACGAATTCCATCATCGGTACTAGCACGCACTATTCACCCCCTCTCTAGTGTCTAATCGATCCCCAACAAGTGGTATCAGAGTGAGGCTGCTCTTGAAGTTTAACAAATAAGGGAGCACGCTAGAGGGTGAAGATGGAGTTGGAAGAACGACTAGGTTGAGACATCAACACACCGGTGCCCTACACCCTATACGGACGAGAAGAATTCAATTCTTGGAAGAGAAGAATTGAAGATTTTATTATGATGAGAGATTTTGAGGAGTGGTAAATTTTGATGGATGGATTTGTATATCCAAAAGGACCAAAGGGTGGTTTCCTCAAGAAGAAGAAATGGAGTGAAGATCAAATCCAAGCCTTCGAGAAAAACATGAAGGTAGTAAAATTTATTTTTGATTTGATCCCTAACAATATTGTGTGTATGTTAGGGGATTATATGGATGCTAAGGATTTATGGAGCCAAGTGGCCATGAAAACTCATCATCGGTCCAAGAAGAAGAAGAAGAAGAAGAGTGCTCACCCTCTCAAGCTCAAAAGGAAGCAAGTACATCGTCATCCAAAGAGCTTGAGGATTCAGAAGTTGATAAGGAATCAACCTCCGAATCGGTGGAAGAAGAGGAGACCTCCACCTCTGGGATTGAGGGGGAGGAGATTAGGACATCCTCAATATTGGAGCAATAAGAAGAATCATCTACATCCGGTAGAGAAGAAGAGCAAGCTCAAGAATCCACTCCGACCACCATAACCACCCTAGGTAACTCAAACATATGTGTTAATAATAAAATGCATATAATATGTTTTGAGTGTAGGGAAACCGGGCACTACAAAAGCAAGTGTCTGAAACGGATTAGGAAAACTCCTCCGACACCAAAAGTCAACACAAAGGTCAAAGATGCCGGTGCTCAAAGTCAAAAGAGCAAGGAGCATGTCATATGCTTCAAGTGCAATTAAAAAGGGCATTACCGGAGTCAATGCCCAAGCGAGAAGAAGAAGGGACAAGATGGAGCATCACAAGTAGGGGGAGCCTCTAGGGCAAACCCTAAGGTATATTTAAACAATGCTCGTTCCTTAAATTATAGTAAAAAGCATGCTAGAAATAATTTTAGCAATCTTGTTATTTATCACAAAGAGCATGCTAGACATAGGGAATTTTGTTTAGGAGCCAAAAATGTCTACCTTAGGAAGAAGGAGAAATTTGGGACTAATGTCCCTAGAAATATTTTTCCTAAGGACAACCCTAGATCATACAATGCTAGACAAATTCTACCTAGGGAGACCATTAGAAAGGTACAAGAGCATCTAGGTCTCAACCCTAAATGGACTAGGCATATGCCTAGGTAGTCCCATGCACAAAAACCAAATCAAAATTCTAAAATTGGGCAATTAGAATTGGAAAACCAAGCCTTGAGGTCAAGGCTTGAGAAATTAGAAAAGACCCTCAATAAGATGCAAAATCAATTTCAAGGGTCTAATGGTCAAAGTCAAGGGTCAATATCTCAAAGTCAACTTCTAGGACCCAAGAAATAAAAGTCAACCAAGGGCAAGAATAGTTTGGGGCACAAACCTACGCCTAAGGTGGATTATAATAGTGTTTCATTTGATTATGGAACACAAACTAGGTGTAGGAAGACCAAGGTCAATAGGGAAGTCATCCCTAGAGTTGACCAAGGTTTGTGCCTAGTGGCTAGGGTTTCAAGGAAACCTAGGGTGGCCACTAAGAAGGTTACTAGGGAGGCAATCCCTAAGGTTAACCATGGCAAGATCACAATGACTAAGGCTAACAAGCCTAGAAGGGTCATTAGAAAGGTATCTAGGGAGGTGATCCCTAAGGAATACCTAATTAACCCTAGGAGCTCAAATAAGTTTTGGGTTCCTAAGAGCGTGATTGATTCACGCTAGATGGGTTTAGGATGTGCCAACTTTGATTGGATGGGTAGTTAACTCAACCATAGAAAAGTTGACATTTTAGGTTATTTTCAAGTTTATGGATTGTTAGTTAAAGCCCTAGAACCAATCATGTGATGGTTGAATAGGGAACATTTTGTATCATATTCTATAAAGGCAAAGGATTGGTTATTATATTTACATCTTGCTTGTGCCAGCTAATTTAAATATAATAATGCCCTAGAAAAGTAGGTTCTTATCTACAGCACATCAATTGGCAGAATTGATTATGAGAGGCTGTAGAGAACACTTTCCTAAATGTTCCTAGTCGAGTATTAATATGCAAGGGCAATATTAATACATAAAGACTAGCATGTAGGTCAATTGATGACTTGATCTCACAAGTCATGGATATATGATATCAAGTTGACACATGGGTATATATTGGAGAATATATACTGAACTGACCCGCCATGAGAAAGTTTCATGGATCTTTATATGAGTGTCATAAACTTTCTCATGTGACTATTGGTATGAATAGTCCTTAGACCTGAAGTCACTACGGTTCCCTACATAAGGAGTTATGTACTTTGGTATCGTCAAACGTCACCAGTAACAGGGTGGACCATAAAGGCGATTACTGGGTATATAACAAATTATGCGGAGGGATGTGAGTGATGTAGATGGGATCTATCACTCTCATATGACGAGAGTGATATCGGTGGGCACCTTGATTGAGTAGAACTACTAAAACGCATGGCCATGCTCGAATGAGTCAATATGAGATATTGAGCTCATTTGTTTGAGTTAGTTTACTCAGGGATCAAGAAACACATAGATTGATCGAGGATGACACGGTCTATGCCTCATTGATCAATCTGATATCAAGGATAGAAGGACACGGTCATATATTATAGTAGTCACGGAAAGGTTAGTCGGATCTTGACTTATCTCGTAACTTGGGTAGCAATGATGTATTGCTAGATGTCGCTCATTGCTTGTGTATCTAAAAGAGTTTAGATCCACTGCCAACGTTATGAGAGCCTATAGGGTCACACACAAAGAGCATGATAATTAGAGGAATTAGAGTATTCTAGTTTGACTAGAATAATATGGGAATAAGCTTAAGTACAAAATGGTTTTTGGACTTTAAGCTTAATGAGAATTTTAGCTAATTGATTTAATGAGATTAATTCAATATGTTACCTTATTGATTTAATAAGATTAATTCAATATGATAACATAAGCTTAATTGAATTAATAAGATTAATTCAATATGATTGAATTAATAAGATTAATTCAATATGATAACATAAGCTTAATTGAATTAATAAGATTAATTCAACATGCATGAATGCCACATAAGAATGCCACATAAGCATGCCACATAAGCATGCCACCTAAGCATGCCACCTAAGCATCCACCTAAGCTAGTTAAGGTGGAAGGAAACAAAATGGTTTTGTCTCCTTAAGTGGCCGGCCAAACAAGGATATGTCTCAATGCAATGGATTGCATTGAATGTGTGGAGGTGAAAGGGTTTTTCCAACCCTATAAAAGACACCCTAAGTGGCCGGCCAAAAGAGAGCATTGGCTTTGTTGTTGGTGGAAGCTTTGGTTGTGGTTGTGAGAGAGCTTGGTGGAAGCTTTGGTTGTGTGGGTTTGTGAGTGTAGGCTAGCAAGAAGAGGAGTCTTCTTCTTCCTTTCTCCTTTTCCCTCTCTTCCTCTCCTTTAGGGACTTCTCTAGCAAGAAGTAAAGGAGAGCTCCTCTAGTTTTTCTTTTGTGAGACAAGAGCTTGCTCGTGTGAATACATATAGAGGCACGGACATTTGAACGTGCTAAAAGATCCAACACATCCAAGGAAAAGCGGGATTGCAAAGGGCACGCAACAAAGGTAGAACTCTCCTATAAGATAGGCTTGGTTTAGAGAAATTTATTTTATACGAGTTTGCTTTCGCATGGATCACTTGGAAGGGATCCTATTTTCCGTTGCGCATATGCCATTTGGCATAAAGAATTTCTACAAAGGGTATCGAGCCACTTATAAAGATCGTATAAAATAGGTTTTCTCTATTTTATATGTGATATAGAAGTAGGATAAATTTTATTATGAGTTGATAATTGCATTAGCAAATTTTCAAACATAATAAAATATCTAATGTCTTTTAAAAGTTAAAATGACATGGTGCATGGTTATGGCCTAGTCCCAAAAAAAAAAGGTTTGTGATTGTGTGTTGTAATTCTTAATACGGCCTGCGTGTCGTGCCTTTCTCCTAATATTCTTGTTGTAAAATTAGTTTTAGACTCGAATGTAACTCGAGTATTTCTCCTTTTGTAATGTACAAAACAAGGATGGAGGGTCCATTGGAAGATGAGGTTACAAGGAGGAAGTCAACACACAAGACAACCAAAAGGAAGCACTTAGGAGAAGATGCTATCCCTAGGTTGACCAATCAATCTTTTCATTGGCTTGAGAAGATTGTAGAATAAGGGCCATAACCATGACACGTTAGTTTAATATGTATGTGATGCATGTTAGTTTAGCTTGTATGTGATGCATGATTAGTCTAGCTTATATGTGATGTATGCTAATATGTATATGATACATGTTTATTTCTTAATAAGTCTAAATGATATGCCTACCAAAGTTGGTACTCACTACTTCCTCGATCATTTGTTATTGGGTTTGCCAAAGCAAAGCAATGCATTTTATCTTGGAGGGGTGCGAGTGGACAATCGTGATGTCCCGCTATCAGTCTTGGTTAAGACTTAATTAAGTGTTTTCTTAAATGGTTAAGAAAGTAGAGGCATATATTAGCTTTGAACATAAGTGTTAACATTAGTTTTGTGTGATTTCCGAACATCAGCTTTGTCTTAGAAGTGGTCGTTGCTCCGATATCCAAGAAGGCCCCTGTGCCTCGCCACAGCCTGGAAGCTGGTTTAGGAATAAACACTAAACTAATCTAAAACTTAACCAAAGCTATTAAAGAGTTACATCATATGTAATTGGCAAAAGATTGCCTACCTAATTATACTACGTCTTGGGCGATTAGCCAAAGCTAACTCAAGACGAATTATGATGTGGATCTTTATCCCATATAAATTTATAGCTAAATAGTAGCTATGAGAATTTAGTGGGAGCCTCATTTAATTAAAGGCCTAATTAAATGATTTAGGTATGATACTTAACTTTGCATTTTAATGTTGTAGATCACCATGTCATCTAACACGACACCCCCTCACTTATGCGATCTGTCCTTGAGAAGGACAAGCTCAATGGAGCAAACTTTCTTGACTGGTATAGGAACTTGAGGATTATCCTCAAGCAAGAACGCAAACTATATGTCCTAGAGCAGGCTACCCTGAAATACCCGCCTACGGCCACTGTGAAAAGGATGCTTATAAGAAGCATCAAGATGACGATTAGATGTGTCATGCCTTATGCTTGCCACCATGAACTCGAGCCGTAAGCAACATGAGAACATGGATGCCTATGATATGGTTGAGCATTTGAAACAACTATATCAAGGACAAGCTAGGCACGAGCGCTTTGAAGTGTCTAAGGCTCTTTTGCATGCAAGATGCAAGAAGGAACACTAGGAACTCACGACTAAAATGATTGGGTACGCTGAGAACCTTGAAAGACTAGGTTTTCCATCGAGCCAAGAATTGGCAATCGATGTTATCTCGCAATCGCTGTTTAAGCATACAATCAATTCGTCATGAATTATAACATGAATGAAATTGATAAACCTTTGCCTGAGATTCTCAGCATGTTGAGAACTGCTGAACCAAATCTCAAGAAGAAAGTTAGTAATGTACTAATGGTCAAGAAGGACAAAGGTAAGTGCAAAGGCAAGGGTAAGACCCAAGCCAAAGGCAAGGCCAATTCATCCACTTCAAAGGGTAAAGGTAAAGTACCTAAGGAAGGGGACTGCTTCCATTGCGGTGAGACTGGACACTGGAAGCGGAACTGCAAAGTCTACCTTGAGGAAGTAAAGAACAAGAGAAGTGGGACTTCTGCCTCAGGTATACACGTTATAGAAGTTAATCTATCTATTTCTTCAACATGGGTATTAGATACCGGATGTGCATCTCACATTTGTACTAATGTGCAGGGACTAAGAAATAGTAGAATAATGGCAAAGGGTGAAGTGGACCTACGAGTTGGCAATGGCGCAAAAGTTGCTGCTGTAGCTATAGGAACATATTCTTTGTCTTTGCCCACTGGGCTTATCTTAGAACTAGAGGAGTGCTTCTATGTACCCGCATTAACAAAGAACATAATTTCTGTATCTTGTTTAGACAAGAAAAACTTTTCTTTTATAATAAAGGACAAATATTGTTCCATTTATTTAAATGAAATGTTCTATTGTAATGCACCACTTATGAATGGTCTCTATGTTGTAGATTTAGATAACCCAATTTATAACGTAAATACCAAACGGTTCAAATCGAATGATTTGAACCAGACATATCTCTGGCACTGTCGCCTAGGTCACATAAATGAAAAACGCATATCCCAACTCCATAAAGATGGATTATTGGACTCATTTGATTTTGATATGAGGTATGCGAGTCTTGTCTTTTAGGAAAGATGACTAAAACTCCATTTAGTGGACATGGCGAGAGAGCGACGGACTTGTTAGGACTCATACATACTGATGTATGTGGCCCTTTCAATGTCGGCCGAGGAGGCTATAAGTACTTTATTACTTTCACTGATGATATGAGTAGATTTGGCTACTTATATTTGATGAGACATAAGTCAGAATCCTTTGAAAAGTTCAAAGAATTCAAGAATGAAGTACAAAACCAACTTGGTAAGCATATTAAGCTACTTCGATCATATCGAGGTGGTGAATACCTTAGTCAAGAGTTTCGTGATCACCTGGCTGAGTGTGGGATAATATCTCAACTCACTCCCCCTGGAACACCACAATGGAATGGTGTATCTGAGAGGAGAAATCGTACTCTATTAGATATGGTACGATCAATGATGAGCCAGACTGATCTACCTACTTCCTTTTGGGGTTTAGCTCTAGAGACAGCCGCTTTCACACTTAATCGCGTTCCATCAAAAGCCGTAGAAAAGACACCATATACGATATGGACCGGGAAGAGTCCCAAAATGTCTTTTATAAAGATTTGGGGTTGTGAAGCTTACGTTAGACGTCAAGTCTCAGATAAACTAGGACCCAAATCAGATAAGTGTTATTTTGTAGGATATCCCAAGGAAACTAAGGGATATTACTTTTACAATCCCACACTTGGCAAGGTGTTTGTTGCCAGAAATGCTGTCTTTCTAGAAAGAGAATTTATTTCTAGAAATACTAGTGGGAGTAAAATTCATCTTGAAGAAGTTCAAGATGATGATAACACTAAGGCTTCGATGGAAAATGAACAGGCACCACAAAGTGTTGTGGATGAGGAATTTGTTGCCCAAAGAGTTGTGGAGCAAACACCTGTTCAAGTAGACCAACCTCTTCGTAGATCTAATAGGATCCGTCGTCAACCCGAGAGATATTCTTTTCTCTTGACTGACAACGGTGAAGTATTGCTTATCAATCTTGACGAGCCTACATCCTATAAAGAAGCTATGATGAGCCCAGATTCCGAGAAATGGCTAGAGGCCATGAGATCCGAAATGGAATCCATGTACACTAACCAAGTATGGACTTTGGTTGATCCACCTGAAGGGGTAAAACCCATTGGGTGTAAGTGGGTCTTTAAAGTAAAGACTGACATGGATGGTAATAAGCATACCTATAAAGGTAGATTGGCTAAAGGATTCAAACAAATTCATGGTATTGACTATGAAGAAACCTTTTCACCGATGATGCTTAAATCCATTCGGATCATACTTGCTATTGCACCTACCATGATTATGAGATCCGCAGATGGATGTCAAAACCGCTCAATGGAAAGCTACTCGAGGATGTGTACATGACACAACGAGGGTTTTGAAGATCCAAAGCATCCCGAAAGGTATGCAAACCGCAAAGGTCCATTTATGGACTAAAGCAAGCCTCTCGGTTGGAATCTTCGATTCGATGATGCAATCAAAGAGTTTGGTTTCATCAAGAATGAAGATGAGCCTTGTGTCTACAAGAGAAATAGTGGAGCACAGTTGTATTTCTTGTCTTGTATGTAGATGACATACTTCTCATCGGAAATGATATTCCCTCACTCCAGTCTGTGAAGATGTGGTTAGGGAATTGTTTCTCGATGAAGGACTTAGGTGAAGCTGCCTATATTCTAGGCATCAAGATCTATAGAGATAGATCTAGAAGATTACTTGGCCTAAGTCGGAGTACATACATTGATAAAGTGCTAGATCGCTTTTGCTATGCAAAATTCTAAGAAAGGGTTTCGCTTTATCACATGGTGTGAGTCTTTCGAAGACTCAATGTCCCTCTTCTAAGGAGGAGAGAGATCGCATGGATAAGATCCCTTATGCATCGGCTATAGGGTCTATCATGTACGCCATGCTTTGTACTCGTCCTGACGTCTCGTATGCTTTGAGCATGACGAGTAGATACCACGATCCAGTGAAAGTCACTAGATAGCGATCAAAAATATTCTTAAGTACTTACGAAGAACGAAAGAATATTTCTTGATATTCGAGGCAATGAGGAGCTAATCAGAAGGGTTACTGATGCAAGCTTCCAAGCAGACAAGGATGACTATAGATCGCAATCGGTAATGTGTTTTGCACGAATGGTGGAGCTGTGAGTGGAAGAGTTCAAGCAGACACGCTTGTCGATTCTACAACAGGTGTGCATATTGCAACATCCGATGCAAAGAAAGGAGGTCATTTTGGCTCAAAAGTTCATCGCTGAACTTGGGGTAGTTCCTAGCATTGCAGATCCAATAGACCTCTATTGTGACAACAATGGGGGCTATTGCACAGCTAAGGAACCTCGATCACATCACGACCAAACACATATCAAGGCGCTTCCATCTCATTCGAGAGATCATCGATAGAGGAGATGTGAGGATATGCAGAGTACCGATGAAGCTAACATCGCAGATCCATTGACCAAGGCTTTGTACAGAGGAAGCATGATGGTCACACTAGGTCACTAGGTATTAGATATCATAGTGATTGGTACTAGTGCTAGTGGGAGATTGTTAGTTAAAGCCCTAGAACCAATCATGTGATGGTTGAATAGGGAACATTTTGTATCATATTCTATAAAGGCAAAGGATTGGTTATTATATTTACATCTTGCTTGTGCCACTAATTTAAATATAATAATGCCCTAGAAAAGTAGGTTCTTATCTACAGCACATCAATTGGCAGAATTGATTATGAGAGGCTGTAGAGAACACTTTCCTAAATGTTCCTAGTCGAGTATTAATATGCAAGGGCAATATTAATACATAAAGACTAGCATGTAGGTCAATTGATGACTTGATCTCACAAGTCATGGATATATGATATCAAGTTGACACATGGGTATATATTGGAGAATATATACTGAACTGACCCGCCATGAGAAAGTTTCATGGATCATTATATGAGTGTCATAAACTTTCTCATGTGACTATTGGTATGAATAGTCCTTAGACCTGAAGTCACTATGGTTCCCTACATAAGGAGTTATGTACTTTGGTATCGTCAAACGTCACCCGTAACAGGGTGGACCATAAAGGCGATTACTGAGTATATAACAAATTATGCGGAGGGATGTGAGTGATGTAGATGGGATCTATCCCTCTCATATGACGAGAGTGATATCGGTGGGCCCCTTGATTGAGTAGAACTACTAAAACGCATGGCCATGCTCGAATGAGTCAATATGAGATATTGAGCTCATTTGTTTGAGTTAGTTTACTCAGGGAACAAGAAACACATAGATTGATCGAGGATGACATGGTCTATGCCTCATTGATTAATCTGATATCAAGGATAGAAGGACACGGTCATATATTATAGTAGTCACGGAAAGGTTAGTCGGATCTTGACTTATCTCGTAACTTGGGTAGCAATGATGTATTGCTAGATGCCGCTCATTGCTTGTGTATCTAAAAGAGTTTAGATCCACTGCCAACGTTATGAGAGCCTATAGGGTCACACACAAAGAGCATGATAATTAGAGGAATTAGAGTATTCTAGTTTGACTAGAATAATATGGGAATAAGCTTAAGTACAAAATGGTTTTTGGACTTTAAGCTTAATGAGAATTTTAGCTAATTGATTTAATGAGATTAATTCAATATGTTACCTTATTGATTTAATAAGATTAATTCAATATGATAACATAAGCTTAATTGAATTAATAAGATTAATTCAATATGATTGAATTAATAAGATTAATTCAATATGATAACATAAGCTTAATTGAATTAATAAGATTAATTCAACATGCATGAATGCCACATAAGCATGCCACATAAGCATGCCACCTAAGCATCCACCTAAGCTAGTTAAGGTGGAAGGAAACAAAATGGTTTTGTCTCCTTAAGTGGCCGGCCAAACAAGGATATGTCTCAATGCAATGGATTGCATTGAATGTGTGGAGGTGAAAGGGTTTTTCCAACCCTATAAAAGACACCCTAAGTGGCCGGCCAAAAGAGAGCATTGGCTTTGTTGTTGGTGGAAGCTTTGGTTGTGGTTGTGAGAGAGCTTGGTGGAAGCTTTGGTTGTGTGGGTTTGTGAGTGTAGGCTAGCAAGAAGAGGAGTCTTCTTCTTCCTTTCTCCTTTTCCCTCTCTTCCTCTCCTTTAGGGACTTCTCTAGCAAGAAGTAAAGGAGAGCTCCTCTAGTTTTTCTTTTGTGAGACAAGAGCTTGCTCGTGTGGATACATATAGAGGCACGGACATTTGAACGTGCTAAAAGATCCAACACATCCAAGGAAAAGCGGGATTGCAAAGGGCATGCAACAAAGGTAGAACTCTCCTATAAGATAGGCTTGGTTTAGAGAAATTTATTTTATACGAGTTTGCTTTCGCATGGATCACTTGGAAGGGATCCTATTTTCCGTTGCGCATATGCCATTTGGCATAAAGAATTCCCTACATGGATACCTTGGAAATAAGGTTGATTTTAAATCCTAAAGGATTTTAGAATGTGCCAATATTATTTGAGAAGTTTAATAAATTGATCAAATTGACACAACTTAGGGTTTAGAGTCATAGTGTGTCATTTTGGGTTTTTGGCACACTTGAGAGATAATTAGGTTTTATGGCAAAATGAACTTAATCCCAAAAAATGGCAATTAATATTAAAATTTAGGTATTATATACCTTTATATCTTATTTTCCATGCTTTGATTTGCCATATGTCATGACATGACATCATGTTTATTTTCATCATTTATATGTCATGATCATGTTTATGATTAAGAATAAATGTCATGTATTTTTAGATTATATCTTATGTCATGGCATCATGATTATGAGCATGTATTTATTTATATTATCTCTAATGCCATAATCATTCATGCATTTAAGAAAATTTTGATTGAAATTGATTTAAGAACAATGACTTGACTTCGAGTCCCATTTATAAGGGAATCAAGTAGAGTTGCCTTAGAAAAAAATGCATGAAACCCTAGATTAGGAGAACAAAACTCACATCTCAAATCACATTGACTTGTGTGTGTATTTATACACCCTAGATATATGTGAGATGCTAGGATATGAGTTGAGTTCAAGGTGCATATTTTTTGCATCTAGATGAACTAAAACTCATTTAATTTCAATGATGGATCATTGGGAAAGCTTGTGTACATGTCATGTACATAGAGCCCAAGGAATATGATCCAAAATAAGGTTTTAAAAATATTTTAAAATCAATTTAAAAAACCGTGGTGAAGTCTATCTTTTGATAGCAATCACTATTGATGAAGTTGATACAAAGTGAGATAAAACATTGAAGTTTTTATTCACTTTTGAACGTTGTGTCAATTTCGATATTTTATGGGTAAAATATTTTTCTATCATTTTTCACCCATTGTATTGCTTATAAGTAATGTACGTATGAATTTTTAAGAATTTTCAAAATACGTAGAATTACTTATGATTTTTCAAAATTCGATTCTGATAGTTGAAATTCGAGAATTTCAGTTATCAGTCGACTGCTGCCTGATGGTAGTCGACTGATGTAGGGCAGTTCAACTAATAACTATAAGTAGTCAACTGCCAAGCTGATTTCAGGAAAAATAAGATTGTTTAGCCCGTTTTTAGTCATGGTAAAGTTCCCTAACCACTCCTAATCCTAGGATATGCTTTGGGAAGCATTATAAAGGGTGAAAATCCATTGGATATGGATTAGGAAAGGTATTAGGTCGATGTATCAAATTTAAGGTGTGGAAAGTTCAAGTTTGAACTTTGAACCTTATTTTTGATGGTTTAGAGTTCCGATTGGCTTAGGAACTTCCCAAGGACATTGTTGGTGCAATGGTCAAGGGGGAGCAAGCCTTTAGGGGGAGGTATCCATCTTGGGATGATGGATGTATTTTTCTTCTTGAAGGGGAGAAGTTATGGGGAGAATGTCATCAATTGGAAAAATTGATGGGATTTTGAGAGACCCAATTTGGAAATTGGGAGAGTGTATAGAATTGCCTTTCTTGAGTGATATGGGACTTATCACTAGGAAGATGGTAAGCATCCTAGGTATTCTTGGACCAAGGGGGAGATTGTAAAATCTCATTGGGACATGAGACATTGACCTCCTTGGAGAGAAGACCTTTTTGATGTATGTTAAAAAGGGGGAGAAGGTTAAATTACCAATTTGGAAAATTGGTAAGGGAATTTGAGTTAGGGGCCTAACTCAAGGCTTGTTTTGTCAAACATAAAAAAGGGGGAGATTGTTGGTGCAATCGGCCCAAGTCACGATTGACCAGACTCGAGTTTTACTCGAGTGATGTATTGATGTTTGACATTGATGTCAGTTAATATTTTGCGGAGATTGTTTATACAATCGACCCAGGTTATAATTGACTAGACTCGAGTTTGACTCGAGGGAGACTTTGATGGTTGACTAGGGTTGACCATGTGATTATGGGAAAGTCCAAGCATGGGTCTTGGCAAGGTAAAGTCCAAGTCATGGGTACTTAGCATGGAAAGTCCAAGTGGGACACTTGGCATTTGGGAAAGTCCAAGTCTTGAGTACTTGGCACAAGGGAAGTCCAAGCATGAGTCTTGGCATGGAAAGTCCAACATGGGTTGGCAAGGGAAAGTCCAAGCTTGAGTCTTGGCATTTGAGAAGTCCAAGGGGTTTGATATTGGCGGCGTAAAGTCCAAGCGGAGTCTTGGCAGCGTAAGTACAATGTGCCTTGGCGACCGACTTAGCATGACATGGCCGAGGGAAGCACCTGAAGGCTAACGTATGGATGAACAAGTCATGGATGACTTGGAGGGATCCAATAGGCGTGAGGTTGATGGAGGTGGCTAGAAGGCTTAGGTCTAGGCTAAGGGTGGTCTAGCAAGTATAGGGACACCATACTTGGGTTAAAACCTCTTCTTTGAGGTTGGCAGTTGACTGGCATTATGGCCAGTTCGACTGCCGTGAGTCGACTAGAGCTCGACTGCCATTTAGGGCTGAAATTGCCTTGGAAGTCGACTGCTCATTGGAGCAGTTGACTGTTGGCAGTCGACTGACATGGATGGCAGTCGACTGCTAGTTGAGTCGTGAGCACAGAATGCTTTGTAGCCGACTAGACAGTCGACTACGGGGCTGGCAGTCGACTGCCAATGTTGACAGTCGATTGGTGAGAGTCCCGTTGGAACTTTTCCAGCGTGGATTTAGCCGTTGTCTCACGCTGATGTTGGCAATGATCGGGCCTTATGGCAATGATCACAGTAATCCACCGATGCGCAGGATATAAAGACGCTCGGATGGAGGGTTTTAGCAGTGATTTTCTTGGGCGAAATTGAAGTGGAGAGTTGGTGCTTTCCAGTCCTTCAAAGCTAGTTCAAGGCAATCAAAGATCAAGCAATCAAAAGCTCTTGTAAAGTGTTTTTCCTTTACTTGCATTTGTATTTCATTATCGTATTTGCTTGTATCTATTTGTTTATTGTTGTAAACAATTGTAAGAGATTTCTCCACCTCCGACTTGTGTCGAGAAGGAGTTAGTTTTGATTAGTGAGTGTGTGTGCATCACTAGAGCTCTTTAGAGCTTAATCCGTGGAGTAGGAACCGTTCGGTTCCGAACCACGTTAAATATTTGTGTATTGGTGTGTTTGATTGTGTCTATTTCATTATTGCTTTTATTATCATTATTCTACTGCGCTAACGAAATTTGTAGACTCAATCACGAATGAATTCCATCATCGGTACTAGCACGCGCTATTCACCCCCACTCTAGCGTCCAATCGATCCCCAACAGCTTAGACAAATATTCTTTTAAAGATTGAAAAGCCCTATCACAATGCTCATCCCATTGAAATCGAGTAGCTTTTTTTAATATCTTAAAAAAGGGAAGACTCCTATCTACCGACCAAGATATAAATCGAGATAAAGTAGTAATTCTTCGTAACAATATTTGCACTTCTCTTAAATTTTTTGGAGATTGCATTTGCTGAATAACATCAATCTTACTAGGATTAACTTTTATGTCCTGCTCAATACTACATACCCCAAGAAACGTCCCTGTGTGACTCCAAACACACATTTCTTCGGATCAAGTTTCATTTTATATTTACGTAAAGTACTAAAAGTTTCCTCCAAATGAAGTATCAACTACTCGGGCTGTAAGGTTTTAACTAAGATATCATCAACATACACCTCCACATTTCTTCCTAATTCCTTCGCAAAGATTTTATCCATTAACCTTTGATAAGTAGCCCTAGCATTCTTTAATCCAAAGGGCATAACAATATAATAAAAAGTTCCTTCAACCGTGATAAAGCTAATTTTATCTTAATCTTCCAATGCCAATGGTATCTGGTGATATCCCTGATAGGCATCCATCGTTGAAATAAATTGATGTCCTACAGTAGAGTCTACTAATTGATCTATGTGAGGCAAAGGATAACAATCTTTAAAATAGGCCTTGTTGAGATCGCGAAAATCCACACACATCCTCCATTTTTCTAATGGCTTAGGCACCAACACTACATTAGACAACCAGGACGGATAATGTACCTCCCTAATATGTCCTGCTTTCAACAGTTTATACACCTCCTCCTTAATGATAGAATCCTTTCCAGCTTCAAAATGACTATGTTTCTATTTCACAAGCGTTACAGTAGGTAAAATATACAACTTATGCTCCATGACAGTAGGATCAATTCTTGTCAAGTCCTGCGATGACCATGCAAAAATATCAACGTTTTTAACAAGGCATTTTATCAAGGAAACTTTAAGCTATAAAGGAAGATTTCTAGCTATAAATGTAACATATTCAGCACACTTAATATCAAGCACAATTGCCTCCTTGTCAGATTCTCCTATATCCTCAGAACCCCCTTTTGAATGACACACACTGTACTCCCATACTAATTAGATTTCTAAAAAGATCTACTAGTAGCCTTTTGTTTCTGCCTTGTCCGAATGACATATACATAATATCTTCGGGAAAGCTGTTGATCCCCTCTAACTTCTCCTACTTCATTTTCGACAGGAAATTTAATCTTTTGATGATAAGGAGAAGCCACTGTCTGTAGGCTTCCCAAAATAGCATTATAAGAAGAGGGCATATCTACCACTGTAAAATTGATAAGTACTATTTTCCTCCTTGGTTCTTCTCCTAGAGACAGAGGCAATTTAATCTGACCCATCGACTGCACTTCATGACCAAAAAAACCCAAACAAAGAAGTGCCTATAGGCTATAAATCATTCACACTTACTCCCATTTACTCCAATGTAGACTAGTATAAGATATCCACTAAGCTGCCTAGATCCACAAAAACTCTCCCTACATCAAAATTAGCAATAAAAGCCCGAATTACTAAAGCATCAGTATGAGGAGTCATCACTCCCTCTAAATCACTAGGACCAAAACCCAAGATAGGTCCTCTTGCTCTAGGCAAAGTTGTCACAGCTATACATTCTTGTCGGTTAAGTCATTTCCGAGCCATGTTAGAATATCCATTAGAAGAGGAACCCCCAGAAATCATATTAATAGCACCCCTCATAGGAGCCTGATTTGCACGAACTATTCTATTAGAAACCCCTTCCCTTGGCTGAGCAAAATGAAAAGATCGATAAATAAAAGGCCCCAACTGATTTCCCCTAACATAATTTATAATCCCTGCCTTTGTGGATATGGGTTTGGATTCATGATCATAGCTCTAACTCTAGGATAAGCTCCCATAATCCTTTGTAACTCAAAATCTAACTGCTGACAATTCTGAGTACTACGTCCATACTCTTGATGATAAGAAGAAAAAGTAGAAGTTGGTGGCAATCGAGGCCCTCGATTGGATCCCATCGACCTTCTCAATAGTTGTTGCTCTTCACAAATATTCATAGTCCGTCCTTTAGAAACCCGCAATTGAGGAACATAAAGATCTTTCCCCTGAGGGACGAGCGGGTCTCACCCAGTCAGGTCGACGTTATGGTATTTCCACTACTCGATAATCCCTAGAATCTTGTTGAGCTTTCTGAGCATCTTATAAATTAATAAACTTATTAGCCCTAGATAAAAAAGGCTTCAAAATACTCAGGAGGATTTTTAGCTAAAGATCAGAAGAAATCTCGTTCCTTCAATCCTTGAGTAAATGCCCCTATTACCATTCCAGGCTTAACTGCAGGAATTTCTCGTGCAAATTGAGTAAATCTTTGCACATACTAATGCAGAGTTTCCTACCCTCCCTTCTTGAGATTAAAAGGCTCAATGGCTGAGGAGATATTTCTTGGAACTAGAAAAATGTCTTAAGAACAATATTGAAAATCCTTAAAAGAAGAAATGCTTCGAGGCTTCAAAGTAGCAAACCATTGTTGTGCAGATCCAATAAGAGTAGTAAGAAAAATCTGACACTTAACTCCTTCAGGAATATGAAGGACCCAAAAATGTTGAGGCACCTTTTCATTTAAAATACCATCTGTAAAGGGGCTTTGTTCCTCCCCCTGATATACATACCCTTTACAAAGGGATATTCCCCATCAAATTATTCTCCCAAGTGGAGAGTGATGCACGCGAACGCGACCTCAAATCTCGCGACAAGAACCGTCGAGGACTTGAAGCGTGTGCTCACGCTCAACGCCTGCAAGTGCATGGATGTCATCAAGTAATAAAAAGATTATCGATCCCACAGGAACTGAGATTGAAGTACCGATTGGTTTAGTGGACGTTATTGTTCGGAGTTCCATTCTAATGGTTGTGATGACGAGGGTTGTCGGTGGTCCTAACTCTAGTACAGTGTCACACGGAGGAAGAGAAGGGTTGCTACCAGTCTTTTGAGGGAATTCTAGGATTTCGGTTTCGCTTGTGTGTCGCAGAACACACTATCAATTGGGTATTATCTAGACGTCTAACTATGGTCTTGTTGAAGGGACATCATTCACTTCCCCGATAAGCCTTCACTTCTATCGGGAACTACCTGTGCCATAATAGGTCGACCCCTGGCTTTAGGACGGGATAGGGGGTATGAAGATGTCGATTCAATCCCTATGATGAGTCAGAATGTGTCTCGTTTTCGACTCTATCACACCCTTCTATCTACGAATATCGAAGATGAGGCCAACCCCTAGGTTCCTCCTTAATTCTCCTAAATCTTTGATACGAGGGTTGTCACCCCTCGTATCGGCTACGCACAGTAAATAGAAGACCAAAACAAATAACTATCGATCTGAATAATCACCAATTGCAAATATGATTTCAAGAATAGAAATATATTTGAAATAACATGTTCTATGCACACAAACTACTCCCTAATCCTAGAATACGAGAATCTACTCCATAAATACGAAAAGAAAAATACAAAGCATATTAGAATTCATAGAAACAATGTAAACTCTTAATGAACGTGATTTATAATGCACTTTGGCTCTCCTCTCCGGCGTTGATGTGCATAACTTGATCCTTGAGTGGCCTTCTTCCTCCCCATTTCGAGTTTCTGAAGCTTTTTAGGGCATCAGAGTGCTATCCCGGCCATCGTGCCTCCCCCCTAGGGTTTGGGCGTAGCTTCCTTTATATAGACATCAGGTCGGATCTCTCCAAAACCTGAAAAATAACTGAATCGCGCCGAAATCGCCCAACACCACATGACTGTGTGGATTCACATGGCTAGGTCATGTGTGGCGCTGGGGCGTGAGCTATGTGGATTCACAGGGCCAGGGTGTGTGTCCTTCTGTTCTAGCTGCCACCCTTCTTTTTGCTCCAAAAGTGTGTCATTTTCCCCATAGAATGTTATCCTGCACACAAGAGTACAAAGAGCAGATCTCCGAACCAGAAAATAGGAAATGCATGCAAAATAAAATATAATATACAAGAATCAAATATAAAATGCAACAGGATATAATCGAAAACTACTCCTAAAACTCTCTATATTTTTCTCACATCAATTCCCCCAGACTTAAATCTTTGCTTGTCCTCAAGCAAACCTCAGTGCCATGAAATTTTTAAAAAGCATTGTTCCATACTTAGCTTGTCAACTTGATTTATCAAGTGGTATTTGCAATCAAAGCAAAATAGATATGTTCTAAAAATTCACTAAGTTAGCTTCTCGTGCACGTGCTAAGCGAATCTTCTTAGGGGATACTCGTTCCATGGTAAGTTAAGTCGTCATTCTATAGCTTTCCTAAGATCTCCGGCTCTTAGGCACTTACCTGCCCAAAGCAAGGATCGTTCTCTAGATCTAGTACAAAGTCACAAATGTTAGTATGAGCCCTTAGTGCTAATTATGAGATGATTGGTGAGGGAAACTTTTATATCATATCTTATATTAATATATGCAAACATTGGTTATTATATTTACTTTATGCATGTGCCAGCTAAATAAATATAATAATGCCCTTGAATAGTAGTTCTAATATATAGTATATCAATTGGTAGAATTGATTATGAAAAATTGTAGAGAATACTATCCTAATAGTTAGGAAACATGGGTTAGAGAGCATCTCAATGTATGTCCCACTATCAAAATTTGGATGAGACTTAACTAAGTGTCTCAATTAGATTGAGAAACACCTAGAGGCATATACTAATAGTTAGGAAACATGGGTTAGAGAGCATCTACACGAAGTCTTGGGCGATTAGCCAAAACTAACTCAAGATGATATGTAATATGGATCTTGGCGTCTCTTTATACAAGAATTGCATGTAATGCAATTGGTAAATTGATAACTACCTAGTCATACTACATCTTGGGTGATTAGCTAAAGCTAACTCAAGGTGAAGTATGATGTGGATTTTGCCCCACATGCATCTATGATTCAGTGGGAGTCTCATTTAATCAAATGCCTAATTAAATGATTTAAAGATATGATACTCATTTTTTTTATATTATTTTTGTTGTAGATCACTATGTCTTCAAATACGTCACATACCCTATCTCTGTGATCAATCCTTGAGAAGGACAAGCTCAATTGACCAAACTTGATTGACTGGTATTGAAATTTGAGAATAGTTCTCAAACAGGAGCGGAAACTCTATGTCCTAGAGCAACCCATTCCTGAACCACCCACCAACAATGTCACTCGTGCTGATAAGGATGCTTAAAAGAAGCATCAAGATGATGCATTAGATGCATCATGACATATTCTTGCAACCATGAACTTTGAGCTTCAGAAGCAACATGAGAACATGAATGCCTTTGTTATGGTTGCACACCTGAAGCAACTATATCAAGGGCAAGTGAGGCACGAGAGATCTGAGGTATCTAAGGCATTGTTTCAATGCAAGATGCAAGAAGGAACACTCGTAGGAACTCACGTACTCAAGATGATTGGGTACGTGGAGAACCTTGATAGATTAGGATTTTCTTTAGGCCAAGAGTTGGCCACTGACCTTATTCTGCAGTCCTTGCCTAGAGGATTTAGTCAATTTGTCATGAATTATTACATGAGTGAAATTGATAAATCGTTGCCTGAGCTCTTAAGCATGTTGAGAACTGCTGAGAGCAATCTTAAGAAGATACAACCTAGTACTAGTGATATACTTATGGTTAAAAAGGGCAAAGGTAAGAAGAAGTCTAAAGGCAAGACCCAAGAAAAGGGCAAGAAAGCATTGAAGCCCAAAGGTGGGGTGGTCAAGGAAGGGACTTGCTTCCACTGTAAGGAAGCTGGGCATTGGAAGAGGAACTATAAAAAGTATCTTGAGGAAGTCAAGAAGAAGCAAAGTGAGACTTCTGCTTCAGGTATACATGTTATAGAAGTTAACCTATCTACTTCTTCTTCATGGGTAGTGGATACTGGTTGTGCTTCTCACATTTGTACTAATGTGCAGGGCCTGCGAAGAAGTAGATCATTGACGCAAGGAGAAGTGGACCTACGTGTGGATAATAGCGCAAGAGTTGCTGCTATAGCTGTAGGAACATACACCTTATTGTTGCCGAGTGGTTTGACTTTAGAACTTGATGAGTGCTATTTTGTGCCTGCAATAACTAAGAACATTATGTCTGTTTCTTGTTTGGACAAGAAAGGTTTTTCATTTACTATAAAGGACAAACGTTGTTCTATTTATTTAAATGAAATATTCTATTGTAGTGCACATTTAATGAATGGACTCTATGTTCTAGATCTAGAAAATCCAGTCTATAACATAAATACCAAACGATTCAAATCTAATGATTTGAATCAGACATATCTTTGGCATTGTCGCTTGGGTCACATAAATGAGAGTCACATATCCTAGCTCCGTAGAGATGGATTACTAGACTCATTTGATTTTGAATCATATAAGACATGCAAATCTTGTCATTTAGGCAAGATGACCAAGACTCCATTTAGTGGACAAGGTGAATGAGCAATAGATTTGTTAGGCCTCATACATAGTGATGTTTGTGGTCCTTTCAAAGTCGCAGCCAGAGGTGGTTATCAATACTTCATTACATTTATGGATGATTTCAGTAGATATGGATATGTGTATCTTATGAGGCACAAATCAGAATCCTTTGAAAAGTTCAAAGAATTCAAGAATGAAGTACATAACAAACTTAGAAAGAGTATTAAAATGCTTCGATTAGATTGAGGTGGGGAATACCTTAGCCAAGAGTTTCATGACTATCTAGTTGAGTGTGGGATACGATCTCAACTCACTCCACCCGGAACACCATAGTTGAATGGTGTATCCGAGAGGAGAAATCGTACTCTATTAGATATGGTACGATCAATGATGAGTCATACAGATATTCCTCCTTCCTTCTGGGGATATGCTCTAGAGACAGCTGCTTTCACACTTAATCGTGTTCCATCTAAGGCAGTCATAAAGACACCATATGCGATATGGACTGGGAAGAGCCCCAAGATGTCTTTTATGAGGATTTGGGGATGTGAAGCTTACGTGAGACGTCAAGTTTCAGATAAATTAGGCCCCAAATCAGATAAATGTTATTTTGTTAGATATCCCAAAGAAAGCAAGGGATATTACTTTTACAACCCCACGCTAGGCAAAGTGTTTGTCGCCAGAAATAGTGTTCTTCTAGAATGGAAATTTATTTCTAGAAAGGCTAGTGGGAGTAAAATTGATCTTGAAGAAGTTCAAGATACACAAAATAGCACTGATGCCTTAATGCAACAAGAACAGGCACCACAAGGTGATGAGCATTATGAATCAAGGTCATCACAAGGAGTTGTGGTATAACTTGTTCAGGTAGACCAAGCTCTGCGCAGGTCTGATAGGATACATCGTCAACCTGAGAGATATTATTTTCTCTTGGATGACAACGATGGTGTCATGCTTAATGAGCCAACATCCTATCAGGAAGCTGTAATGAGCCCAGATTCTGTGAAATGGCTTGAGGCCATGAGATCCGAAATGAAATCCATGTACACTAACCAAGTATGGACTTTGGTTGATCCACCTGAAGAGGTCAAACCCACTGGGTGTAAGTGGGTCTTTAGGAGAAAGACTGACATGGATGGCAATGTGCATACCTATAAAGGGCGATTAGTAGCAAAAGGATTCAAGCAGATTCATGGTATTGACTATGATGAAACCTTTTCTCCAGTTGCGATGCTCAAATCCATTTGGATCATGCTTGCTATTGTTGCTTAATATGACTATGAAATATGGCAGATGGATGTCAAAATTGCATTTCTTAAAGGAAATCTACTCGAAGATGTATATATGACACAGCCTGAGGGTTTTGTCAATCCAAAGGATGTTGGAAAGGTCTATAAGTTGCATAGGTCCATTTATGGTTTAAAGCAAGCTTCTAGAAGCTGGAATCTTCGATTTGATGATGAGATCAAAACGTTTGATTTCATTAAGAACGAAGATGAACCTTGTGTCTATAAGAAGGCTAGTGGGAGCACAGTTGTTTTCCTTATTTTGTATGTAGATGACATCCTACTCATTGGAAATGATATCCCTATGCTGGAGTATATAAAGACTTGGCTTGGGAATTGTTTCTCAATGAAGGACTTAGGTGAAGCAACCTATATTCTTGGCATCAAGACCTATAGAGATAGATCTAGGAGATTGCTTGGCCTGATTCAGAGTACATATATTGACAAGGTGCTTAAGCATTTTTCCATACAGAATTCCAAGAAGGGATTCCTGGTAATGTCACATGGTGTAAGTCTTTTGAAGACTCAATGTCCCTCTTATGCGAAAGAGAAACAACGCATGGATCAGATCCCTTATGAATCTACTATAAGATCTATCATGTACGCCATGATTTGTACTCGCCCCGATGTCTTGTATGCTTTGAGCATGACAAGTAGGTACCAGTCAGATCCCGATGAGTGTCACTAGACAGCAGTCAAGAATATTTTTAAGTACTTGAGAAGGATGAAAGAATATTTCTTGATCTTTGGAGGCGATGAGGAGCTAGTTGTAAAGTGTTACAGCGATGCAAGCTTCTAAACCGACAGAGATGATTCACGATCGCAGTCAGGGTATGTATTTTGTCTGAATGGTGGTGCTGTGAGCTGGAAGAGTTTGAAGTAGAACACAGTTGCAGATTCTACAATAGAAGTCGAGTACATTGCTGCATCTGATGCAGCAAAGGAGGCTGTTTGGATCAGGAAGTTCATTGCTGAACTTGGGGTGGTTCCTAACATAGTAGATCCTATAGTTCTCTATTGTGACAACAATGGGGCTATTGCTAAGGCTAAGGAACCTCACTCTTATCAGAGGACCAAACACATACTACAACGGTTTCATCTCATTCGAGAGATCATCGATCGAGGAGATGTGAGAATATGCAGAGTAGATTCTGATGCTAACATTGCGGATCCCTTGACCAAGGCTTTGGCACAGAGAAAGCATGATGGTAATACCAGATCACTGGGTATGAGATATTATAGTGATTGACACTAGTGCTAGTGGGAGATTGTTAGTATGAGTCCTTAGTACCAATTATGAGATGATTGGTGAGGGAAACTTTTGTATCATATCTTATATTAATATAGGTAAACATTGGTTATTATATTTACTTTATGCATGTGGCAGCTAAATAAATATAATAATGCCCTTGAATAGTATGTTCTAATCTACAGTATATTAATTGGTAGAATTAATTATGAGAAGCTGTATAAAACACTATTCTTAATATTCCTAGTCAAGTATTAATAGATAAAAGGGCAATATTAATACATTGAGACTAGCATGTAGGTCAATGGATGACTTGATCTCACAAGTTATGGATATGAGATATCACATTGACACATGGGTATATATATTGGAGAATATATATACTGCCACCATGAAAAAGTGTCATGGATCGTTATATGATTGTCATATACTTTCTCATGTGACTATTGGTATGAATAGTCCTTAGACCTGAAGTCACTACGGTTCCCTACACAAGGAGTTATATACTTTGGTATCGTCTAACGTCACACCGTAACAGGGTGCACTATAACGACGATCACTGGGTATGTAATGAATTATGCGGAGGCATGTGAGTGATGTAGATGGGATCTATCCCTTCTATATGACAGGAGTGATATCTTTGGCCTCTTGATAGAGTAGGACCATGAAATGCATGACCATGCTCAAATGAGTCAATATGAGATATTGAGCTCATTTGTTTGAGTGAGTCTACTTGGGGATCAAGAAACACAAATATCGATAAGGGGATGACACGGTCTATGCCTCATTGATCGATCTAAGATATCAAAGATAGAAGGACACCGTCATACAAATAATAGTCACGGAAAGATTGTCGGATCTCGACTTTCTTGTAACTTGGGTAGCAATGATGTATTGCTAGATGTCACTCATTGTTTATGTGTCTAAAAGAGATTTTAGACACATTGCCAACATTACAAGGGTCTATAGGGTCACACACAAATGACATTCTATTTTGGAAATTGGTTCTTTTAGTTTGACTAAAAGAACAATGAGAATAATGGATGGTCAAGGCTCGAGTCAAAATCAAGTTGATTGAGTTAGACTCAAGTAGGTTACATTTGAGTTAGACTCAAACTAAATTGGATGGATGAAGACTAGATTTGAGTTAGAATCAAGTGAGACTTGAATTAAACTCAATTCGCATGCAAAACTCAAGTTAGACTTGAGTTAAACCCAAGTCACATGCAAAACTCAAGTTAGACTTGAGTTAAACCCAAGTCACATGCAAAACTCAAGTTAGACTTGAGTTAAACCCAAATCACATGCAAAACTCAAGTTAGACTTGAGTTTAACCCAATTCACATGAAAAAGGTTTTAATGCATACATGATGCATTAAAAATGCATTGGATTTCAACGTGAAGAATTGGAAGTGGCTTTTCAATAATGCATTTGATTACAATTCAATGCATTTGATGCATTGTATTTCAACGTGTAGAATGGGAAGAGGCTAGTGGATTTTCAATGATGCATTTGATGCATTGATTTTGGAATTCAAGCATGATAATATATAAGGGTGGAAGAAGAGCCAAAGAGTTGTGTGTTCTTTCTTCTTCTTCACTTCTTCATCCTCCTAATTTTGGCTAGTTGTTCTACAAAGGTTGCTAGCACAACCATATTTCCAAAAGAGCTGAGTGTCAGTGTGGATATCTTAGAGATATGGTTATCCTTACCGTATTTAGATCCGACAACTTTGGACTAGCGGGATTGCAAAGGACTCGCTTCAAAGGTATAATACTTCTTCTAGATAGGATCTCGATGGTTAAAAACAATTTATATGTTTTCGCTTGGATCTCTGGTGGGATCCAAAATTTTGTTTCCGCTGTGGTTTTGCGAATCGATTCGCACGCATAGTAGGATCCCAACAACAAAGGCGTGCTCGGTATTGAGAGAAATTGGTAGGTGTTTCCCCAATAATCTAACTCGGTCTCAAAGTGTCCACCCATGATAACTATTTTTTTTATCACTCATAATCTTTTTTTCAATTTTTCTCACTATCTTTTTCTTTCCCTCTTTTTTTTTCTTATTCCATTTTTTTTCTTTTTCTTTTCTTTCTCTCTTTGGATTTTGATTTTTTCGAATGGGCTTCCACGATCCCAGCATCTCCAGTAACTAAAATGTTAAATCTAGAGTCACCTATGAATTCCAAAGTACTAGACTACTGAGATGAATCATAACTAGGTACATACTAGATTCTCCCTTTCAGAATATTCGACATGTATAGGTGTAAAAATAAAAAGTAACCAGTGTTAGTCTAGAACATTCATTAGAGCAAATAAAATAAAATACAATGAGATAAATAAAGTTAAGCTACCTATGGGAACAACTCATGAAAGTAACTTTAAAAATACTACTGAGACAACTTAAAGATAGCAAAAATCTAAGTGCAGAAAGAAACTAAACACACTATGAATGAATAAATGAATGCTAACTAAAACTAAAATGCAAATATTAGGAAAGAAATTACTGTTAAAAACAAAATAAATCACAACTTTGGGTTCCCCCCAGACTAAAGCGAAGCATACCTCTAATACGGTGGTCGAGGTGGGAAGTCTGGTAGCCTCGGCATGTCTGGCTCCTGGCAAAACCTGGTGCTTAGCCGCTAATGTCACATGTACATGTGATCGATCTGAGAGCTAGTGGATGCAGTAGCTACTCTATGCTCCTCCTCCTTAGCCTACTGTGCCTGCTGTGCATGCATGTGTTGCCTGACCTCTTGACGGTAGACAACCTCCTCCTGGGAATAGGCAGCCTCCTCCTAAAAGTATATATGGGCCTCGTCGTAGAACTACTCAGCCCGTTGGAAGTACTCCCATAAGCCATGAAGCTCCGCCTGCGTTTCGGCGCTCTGCTCCTCCCATCGCTACCTCTGCGTCTTCTACTCGGCGTATATGTCCTCGAGGCGCTATCGGAACTCGAAGAAGTCGTAGGAGGCTGTGTTGATGCAGTAAGCATCACTCCTTAATTTTGATGTATGAACCAAAGTTAAGAGTTAGGATCCACTTGTGATCTAATATAAGTATTAAGTGTGCAGGCTTAACAGAAAGTCCTAGTAGGTCATGTTGACCAAATACTAGGCACATATCTTGACAGATCAGGAGGATCGGACACTAGGCATGAAGTCCAGATGGGTCACGTGGACCGGACATTTGGAATAAATGTTGGTGCAGGGGCACTAGATAATCGAACCTGTGTTTTGATTATGGCAAAGACACAAAGTTAAGTTTACATCGTTATCTCACGAGGTAAATCGAGTGTGCAGAAAAGTATTAAAGCTGGAGCTGAAGGCTAGCGACACCCGGAGGAAGCCGCGGTGGTCGGGCGACACTCGAGTGACTTCGGAGGGAGCCGAAGGAATCGAGTGGAAGGCCGGAAGCGAGAGCTACAAGGTAAGTATCGAGGAAAGCTCATATGAGTGAAAGATTGTAAAGTCGTGTCCTCTTTACGGGGATGACCGTAGGCGGCGATCCGACTAAGACTTCCTGTGGAAGGTCTAGGTCAAGATCGGACGGTTAGAAACCATCGCATTTATCATTTTTCCGAGCTAACCTCTTACTGCAGGGAAGTGGCCAGGCTGGCAGTCGACTGATGCTCATCAGTCGACTGATGGGAGTCATCAGTCGACTGATGGCGATGAATCAGCCTTTGCGCTAGGTCAAAACGGATAAGGTTTGATGCGGCCACTTCACGATAAAAATTATACAACTTCGTGATCTGTTCCGAAAAAAGAGGAGACATATTCAGAGGCCAAAATCTATAAAAGGAGGGGAGGATTCCAACTCCAAATCATCATCAAGTTTATTCATCAAGTGCTCCTACAACGCCAACGCTCCAACACCGTCATAATGCAAACGCGACAACAAGTTCAGATCTTCTTCGTCGGCAGCAGCATCTAGTAATATATTTTGATATTGTATTCGTTGTTTTTATTCGTAACGAGGTGAGGTAGGCTTGTTGCCTCATCCTCGTACATTCGGTTTTGTGATCGTTGTCTCCTACCTCCAACGAGGAGGAGACGTTATAGTGCTTTGCCCTCTGTATGCGGTCTAGGACCGATAGGGCCTTGGAGTAGCAACTGCTGGATTGTGAACCAAGTAAAATAAATGTGTCTCATTATTTTCCGCTGTGTTTACTCGTTTAATTGTCTACTCGAACGAAATGAAGAAAAGATTTATACTCGCTATTCACCCCCCCTCTAGCGACGCTTCTCGATCCAATAATTGGTATCAGAGCGGGGGCGCTAAGATTTGGTGAAACCACTGATCTAGCACGTTTTGGTTTTCGATTCGTATTTTTTTTTTGGTCTTTTTCCTCCCGCACTACTAATCCAAGATGAAGTCTTGGTACGTTTCTTTTGGTTGTGTGCTTGTAAGTTTTCTCTCTTGGAGTAGCCGACGGTAAAAGGGCCATAACTTTTTGCACAAGTGGACTCACATAACGATCTACCTACCAAATCGAAGCTCTCTGAGAGATCTACATTTCTTAGGAGGGTTTACCCTCATAACAAGCTATTTCAAGCCCCAAAATCCAACGTCTAGTACCCTTTCGGGGACATCGAAGGTCGTAAGTTGTTAGTTTTTGTTAGTTTCTTATTTTTCTCATTTAATTCTATTTATTTCCTATTTATTTCCCACATTACTAATCCAAGACCAAGTCTTGGAATTCCCTTTGGTTTTTTATTTGTGTTTTGCAAGATACTTAATGGCTCACATTGAGGGGTATAGCACCGCCCGACCCCCATTCTTTAACGGAGATGATTTCCGTTATTGGAAAGGTCGGATGGAGTGTTTCTTGAAAACACAAGTCGAGACTTGGATAATAATCCAAACCAGCTTTGCTTTACCCACCAATGATCAAGGAGAGCCCTTGGATTTCAACAAGTGGACAAATGCAACCAAGAGGCAAATTGAAGCCGATGCAAGAGCAACCCAAATATTGCAATGCGGCTTGTCCAAGGAGGAACTCAACCGCATCGGACCATTCATTAGCGCCAAGGACCTATGGAATAAATTAATCGAGATACACGAAGGAACGTCCGATGCTAAGGTATGTAAACGTGACCTTCTTTTCAATAAGTTGTATAACCTTAAGATGCAAGAACATGAGACGACAACGCAACTACATGCCCGCGTCCAAGACATTGTCAACGGCCTGCACACCATTGGACACAAGGTCGAAAACCGTGACCTACTAAGGTACGTTCTTAATTCATTTCCTAGGACTACCTTGTGGGCATCCATGGTCGATGCCTACAAGGTCTCTAAAGACCTTTCGAAGCTTAGGTTAGATGAATTATTTTCCGAGTTTGAACTTCACGAGCAAACTAACGTGGTCCGAACCGAGAGAGGTATTGTTCTACTTGCAGGACAATGAAGCAAGCCACCTACCAGTCAAGAAGATGGACTCGAACCCGACGACAAATTAGAGTCCGAATCCGAAAAGGTGGAAGCAATAGTGAACGTAGTGCGGAAGATCGTTCGGAGGGAAAGGAGGCTACTAAAAAATCAAAAGAGGGCACAATTCAAATCAAATCAAAAGAAGGCTTTTCATGCAACATGGGACAACGAAGAAGGCGGCGGCATAGCATGCATGGCAAGACCCGAAGAGTCCGAGTCAGAGTCCGAATCCGAATCCAATTACAACACCGACTCCGAACTCGAGGACTACTTCGAGAAGCAACTCAAAGTCGTACCAAAAGAGAAAATTAAGGTTAGCCGCTCACTAATTCATACGCTTTACAATACAATTAAAATGCTTAATAGGAAATTAACTAAGTCCGAGTCTAGGGTTGAGTCGTTACTTGAGGAGGTTGAAACCCTCAAGCAAGAGGCTACTCTAACCTCTTCAACCAGTCAAGTTCAAGAGGGAAACTCAACCCAAATTGAAAAACTCGAGGAAGAGAATTCTCTCTTGAAAGACCGAGTTCAAGAGGTTGAGGTTACGTTGGAAAGGTTCACGGTGGGATCTAAGAATCTTAACAGACTACTTGGAACCCAAAGAGTCGTGCACAACAAAGCTGGACTCGGATTTAGGTCAACGACTACGAATAGGTCATATATGTCTATCGTAAATCGTAGTCATCAAAGAGTCCAAGCATGGGTCCCAAAGGTTTTATTGAATTCACATATAAGGACTAATAAGTTTTGGATTCCCCAGGATCAAATTCATTATTTGAGTAGACCATGTTGGTTCAATGGTCCAGGGGGAGCTAACACTAAAATAGTATACCCACTTACTTAGCAAAACCATTGAATATTTTACTTTAATTTGTAGAATGGCTAGATAGGGAAAATAGTTAGTCAACTCTTGACAACATAGTATCAGGACACGGCGAGATGATAGTACATTAGGGAAACAAAGTTTCGTGTATTCGAGCTAGATAAGGCGTATCTAGCTTGGTGCACTTGACCAAGTGGAACTAGCTGAAGCTACCTCGCCATATCCTAAACTAGTTAGACCAGGAAGTAACCCTAAGTGACTTAAGTGATATTTTCTTGAATTTGGCTTTGTCTAAGGAAGTGGTCGTTGTTCCGATCAAAGAAGGCCCCTGTGCCTCGCCACGACCTGGAAGCCAGTTTCTCGAAAAGTTACTTAACGATCTAAAGGTTAAATCCGAATCTAACCCAAGGTTGACTATCTTTAATCAATTTAAAATCATCTCACAAAACATATAAGGTAAACAAATTCTGAGACACATAGAATGGGTGAGATGTTAAGGATAATTGAAATATACTTAAAACAATCTTCAAAATACTACTTATTTTCTTAACTATTATACTTAATGACTCTTTAGGCCAAAGTTTAGCGCCCCCTACATCTCTTATACTTCATATATTTGACTAAGGGGGAAAGCAAACTAACCCTAAGGGTTATATTATAAACCTTTAGATTATTGGTGCAGAGGGACACACCTCAAACCAATCTATCTAACTATTGCTAGATGCATGTTTGGACTTGTATTTGATTTATCTAGATGCATGCATATATGATATTGTTTTTAAAACCCTATTTTATACAAAAACCCCAAATTTTTTTTTTGATTTATGGCAAAAGGGGGAGAAGAGCGAAAGTTAAGGGGGAGTAACACAAAATACAAAATTTGATTTTGAAAACCTAAGTATCTCTTTCAAAACTCACCTAGGGTTAAGGGGGAGTTTTTGGAAATGTGGAAATGGCATTCATCATCTACTATACTTGTTTTATGCTTTAATTTCCTTAACTTTGTGTTGGTTTGCCATAGATCAAAAAGGGGGAGATTGTTGGTGCAGGGGCACTAGATAATCGAACCTGTGTTTTGATTATGGCAAAGACACAAAGTTAAGTTTACATCGTTATCTCACGAGCTAAATCGAGTGTGCAGAAAAGTACTAAAGCTGGAGTTGAAGGCTAGCGACACCCGAAAGAAGCCACGGTGGTCGGGCGACACTCGAGTGACTTCGCAGGGAGCCGAAGGAATCGAGTGGAAGGCCGGAAGTGAGAGCTACAAGGTAAGTATCGAGGAAAGCTCGTGTGAGTGAGAGATTGTAAGGTCGTGTTCTCTTTACGGGGATGACGGTAGGCGGCGATCCGACTAAGACTTCCTGTGGAAGGTCTAGGTCAAGATCGGACGGTTAAAAACCGTCGCATTTATCATTTTTTGAGCTAACCTCTTACTGCAGGGAAGTGGCTAGGCTGGCAGTCGACTGCTGGACATTGGGTGGTCGACTGATGCTCATCAGTCGACTAATGGGAGTCATCAGTCGACTGATGGCGACGAATCAGCCTTTGCGCTAGGTCAAAACGGATAAGGTTTGACGCGGCCACTTCGCGATAAAAATTATACAACTTCATGATCTGTTCCGAAAAAAGAGGAGACATATTCAGAGGCCAAAATCTATAAAAGGAGGGGAGGATTCCAACTCCAAATCATCATCAAGTTTATTCATCAAGTGCTCCTACAACGCCAACGCTCCAACATCATCATAACGCCGACGCGACAACAAGTTCAGATCTTCTTCATCGACAGCAGCATCTAGTAATATATTTTGATATTGTATTCGTTGTTTTTATTCGTAATGAGGTGAGGTAGGCTTGTTGCCTCATCCTCATACATTCGGTTTTGTGATCATTGTCTCCTACCTCCAACGAGGAGGAGACGTTATAGTGCTTTGCCCTCTGTACGCGGTCTAGGACCGATAGGGCCTTGGAGTAGCAACCGCTGGGTTGTGAACCAAGTAAAATAAATGTGTCTCTTTATTTTCCGCTGTGTTTACTCATTTAATTGTCTACTCGAACGAAACGAAGAAAAGATTTACGCTCGCTATCACCCCCCCCTCTAGTGACGCTTCTCGATCCAACAATAAAGACCGGTTGGGTCAGGAGACCGGACAATTGACAAAAAGTCCAGCTGGGTCAGGCAGACCGGACAGCTGGTGGAAGCCCTGGTGGGTCAGATTGGATGTCAAGAATGGTAATTCCGGAAGGTAGCCGGCAGGTAAGCCTCGAGTGAAGAGGTGAGGCTGAGTCCTCTGTAGGGGGACAAAGCTAGGCGTCAATCCGACGAAAAGTCCGCGTGGGACTTAGTAGTCGAGATCGAGCAGTATTACTACTACTTCTATCACATATCAAATTATCTATTTGTGCTAATCCTATTTTGCAGGGATCAATCGACTGGATGGATGTTGAGGATTCAGTGGCCGCTAGAGGGGGGGTGAATAGAGCGTTTCGATGCTTGATGGAATTCGTTCGCATTTGATCATCTACAATCTTGTTAGCACAGCGGAATAGTAATAACAAAAAGAAATAACAAGAAACACAATCACGCAAACACGATAATATAACGTGGTTTAGAACTGAACGGTTCATACTCCACGGATTGAGCTCAACGAGCTCTAGCGATGCAACCACAAACCACTAATCAAGAATAACTCCTTCTCAGAATAATCCGGAGGTGGAGAAACCTCGTACAATGTATACAACAGTAATACAATAAAAATACAAGCAAATACAATGGAATGCAAGTAAAGAAAACTTTACAAAGAGCTTGCTTGTTGATTGCTTGAACCGTGGTTGAAGACCCTGATTTGCACCAGCAAATCGCCTCAAGAATGTCCAAGAAATCGCTGCCAAAATCCCTCTTCCGAGCTGCTTTTATAACCTGCAATCGGGCTAGATTTTCGCCTATCAGTCGACTGCTCGGGACCATCAGTCGACTGATGACACTATTGTTGTGAGACAACAGTGTAAACCACGTTGGAAAAATCCAACAGATAGGACATCAGTCGACTGATCATGTCCATCAGTCGACTGATCGAGCCTTCACTCGACTGTTAACCCCAGAATGAGTCCGACTCCGATTCTCGTGCGACATCAGAGTACCGATCGATCACAAGATCGGGCCGACTTGTCCAGATCATTGCCCACCTCGGCGATCGCTAGGGCACTACTCCGATCAAACCCTAGTTGACTCATACTAGTCGACTGCCACATGGTACCAGTCGACTGATACACCTCAAACATGAAATTTTAACCCAAGTATGGTTCCCCCATACTTGCTAGACCACCCTTAGCCTAGACCTAAGCCTTCTAGCCACCTCCGTCAGCCACCCACCTATCGGATCCCTCCAAGTCATCCATGACTTGTTCATCCATATGCTAGCCTTCAGATGCTTCCATCGGCTATGTCATACTAACGGTGTCTACACCGCCAAGGCACATTGGACTTACGCTGCCAAGACTCCGCTTGGACTTTACATGGTCAACCATTGGACTTATGCTGCCAAGACTTCACCCTTGGACTTTACGCCGCCAATATCAAACCCCTTGGACTTCTCAAATGTCAAGTACTCATGACTTGGACTTTCATCGCCAAGACTACACCCTTGGACTTACATGGCCAAGACTACACCCTTGGACTTTACTTGCCAACCCATGTTGGACTTTACATGCCAAGTACTCAAGACTTGGACTTTCCATGACATGGTCAACTCCAGTCAACCATCAAAATCCCCCTCGAGTCAAACTCGAGTCCGATCAATCATGACCCGTGTCGATCGCACCAACAATCTCCCCAAAACATTATCAAACATCAATGTTAAACATCAATGTCAAACCTTCATGTCAAACATCAAAACATCGCTCGAGTCAAACTCGAGTCCGATCAATCGTGACCTAGGCCGATTACACCAACAATCTCCCCCTTTTTGATGTTTGACAAAAAAACACATACCTTTGAGTTAGAACACTAACTCAAATATTCTTACCAATTATCCCAAATTGGTAATCCCATAAATTCTCCCAAACATTCTCCCCAAACATTCTCCCCCTTTTTAACTAACATCAAAAAGGTTTTCTCCAAGGAGGTCAATGTCTCATGTCCCAATGAGATCTTATAATCTTCCCTTGGTCCAAAAATACCTAGGATGCCTACAATCTTCCTAGTGATAAGTCTCATATTACTCAAGAGAAGCAATCCTACAAACTCTCCCAATTTCCAAATTGGGTATCTCAAAATTCCCATTTCCCCTTTATGAGGAAAAATACCATCCATCATCCCATGATGGATACCTCTCCCTAAAGGCTTGCTCCCCCTTGACCATTGCACCAACAATGTCCTTGGGAAGTCCCTAAGCCAATAGTAACTCTAAACCATCAAAAATAAGGTTCAAAGTTCAACATAGAACTTTCCCATCCTTAAATTTGATACATCACCCTAAAAACTCTTGTAATCCATATCCAATGGATTTTCACCCTTTATAATGCTTCCTAAAGCATATCCTAGGGTTAGGAGTGGTTAGGAAACTTTACCGTAGCTAAAAATTGGCTAAACAATCTTATTTTCACGAAATCGACTTATCATCGATCAGTCTCGGATATCGATCATTGAAGTATCATCGATCGCCATCAAGCGGCAGTCAACTAATAACTGAAATTCCGATTTTCAATTATCAGAAATGAATTTTAGAAATTCATAAATAATTATACGTAATTTAAAAAATCATGAAACTTCATACGTATAATACTTATGACCAATACAATGGGTGAAAATTGTTCGAAAAATATTTTACCCATTAAAATAGGAGATTGATACAAAGTTCAAAAACTATTAAAACTTTAATGTTTTTGATCTACTTTGTATCAACTTCTTCAATGGTGATTGCTATCAAAAGATAGACTTCACCAAGGTTTTCTAAAGTGATTTTAAAATGTTTTTGAAAACGTATTTTGAACCATGAACTATTGGCTAGATGTACATGACTTGTTCATTAGCTTTCCTCATGATTCATATTGATGATTGAGATAAGTTTAAGTTCATCTAGATGCACTATCTATGCACCTTGAACTTGAAGGTAAGAAACTTCGCTTCCCACTTTAACTCGATTGCTTGTTCATGGCGATCCCTTCTATGTCCCGGGATAAAAAAAAATATCCTTGACAAAGAGTGATTACCCAAGCTACCATTTCATCATCGTGCTATTCGATTAGAGTGGTCACTTAAACAAACTTATTGTTCAAGCAACCAACTTCTATTCTACGATTAGCCGCGGAATATACGATGTACAGATCGCCGGTTTTTGCGTTTGTATTCAGGGTTCAAGTAAATTAGCCACATA
The DNA here is from genome assembly GCA_025175895.1 of Wurfbainia villosa. Lineage (NCBI taxonomy): Eukaryota > Viridiplantae > Streptophyta > Magnoliopsida > Zingiberales > Zingiberaceae > Wurfbainia > Wurfbainia villosa. Next base: position 9,947,922 of record CM046005.1, read on the forward strand.
ACAAAACATACAAAATGCATATAATTGAAAACAATTATAGATATAATACAAAAGAATATAAACAAGAATTATACCTCTTGATCTTCTATTGTATGTCCTTCCTCCTTTTGGACGTCGTGTGGGTGACGATCTTCCAAAAGTCGAAGCCTCCTAGATCACCAATTTTCCTTTCTTTGTTCACCCAGAATAAAGGAAGATTATAAAACAAAACTCTACTCTATCTAGGACCAACCAACAAGCTCCAAACTTGAAGCTTGCTGCCGGCCCAAAGAGAGGTGGAGGAGTGGACGCCGGCCAAGAGCTCCAAGGAACAACCTTAACCCTTGTTTCCACCGGCCAAGGAGAAGAGGAAGAAGAAGATGAGCACTGACCAAGGTTGAGAAGAGAAAGTTGGGTGCCGACCAAGGAGAAGACAAAGGAATCCTTGCCGCCCAAGTATTCCCCAAAACCCTAGCCGCCCAAGCCTCCAATCCCTAGCCGCCCAAACCCTAATCTCCTCTTCAATGCTCTTGCCACCCACCCTTAGCCTCCTTTTATAGAGTTAGGCCTAAGTCTCCTTTAATCTCCACCGTCAGATCTAGGGATTTAATCTCAACCTTCGGATCTAGGGATTTAATCTCAACCATCGGATCTAGAGATTTAATCTCCACCGTCGAATCTAAAGATTTAATCTCCACCGTTGGATCTCGAGATTTAATCTCCTCCGTTAGATCTAGAGTTTTATTTTCCACCATCGGATTTAGGCTCCATGAGGGTTTAATAGGCTACAATAGGGACCATGAGGAGGAGTTGGATCTTGGCCACCCAATGGATCAAGCCCACATAAAATCCGATCCATTAATGATAATCCATTCCACTAGAGGATTATCATTGATCTACCTCACCAACCCCCATAAGTTAATATGGGCTCCATATATTATTTGTACATATATCTCCCCATGTTTAAGATCTCGAATGTCCGTCGATTAATTAATTTACTAAAAATTAATTAATCAACATCTAACTCCATGAGTAGTACCACTCAACCTTATCATCATGCCGGACCAAGTCCACCTGCAGGGTTTACATGATGAACCTTATGAGATCCTCAAGGGGACATCATCATCCTAATATATAGGACACAATTTCCTCCTATAATCAACGTCACACCATATAAATAATATCATTTCCTAACTTACCGAGCCTATCGATTTACTCTATAAATCTCGTCCATTGGTAAATCAAAGAAATGAATACTAAGTATATGTGCCCATTATTATATCGGGATTAAGAGCATGTACAACATAATATCTGAGGTCCGATTCGATTATGTAGTCAGCAATAAATCGAATCACTTCTAAATCGGTCCTGCTTAATACACACAAAGTGTACTAGTGTAATTCTATGGTCAAGACAAACCAATACCAAATTACACTACAACCATACCAATGGTTTGTCCATAACCATCTCGGTTGTGAGCCTTTACTTACACTTTACAAGGAACTGATAACATGATCTCCCGTGTGACACTACACACCATGTTATCTACAATGTAATGTATTAGACAATATGCATAACCATAAATATGCAAACAATGATCATGTGATTCTTATTTCAAAAATAAAGATGTTCATACAAAAGATAGACTTTTCATATGCATCCTAACAATCTCCCACTTATACTAAAAGACTATGCTGTCCTTAAATTGCCATACATCTGATTTCCATTCCCTCCACATGCCTATCAAAAGCCCGCGCCGGAAGGGCCTTAGTGAAAGGATCTGCTTGGTTTTCCTTGTTAGTGAAAGCCTTAGAGTCAATCATGTCATGATTATTGTATGGACTTATTGTATCATATTCCTATTTATAAAGGCATGGTTATTATATTTACTTGTATTGGTGCCAAATAACTAAATATAATAACGTCCTTGAGTAGAAGGTTCTTATCTATATCAATCGATTGGTTGAATCGATAATGAGATGATATAGAGAACACTACTCTTAATTATTCCTAGTCAAGTATTAACATTCAAGGACAATGTTAATGCGTAGAGACTAGAATGTAGGTCAACACGATGACTTGATCTCACAAGTCATGGATATGAGATATCAAGTTGACACATGGGTATACATTGGAGAATGTATACTGAATGACCCACCATGAGAAAGTATCGTGGATCGTTATATGAGTGTCATATACTTTCTCATGTGACTATTAGTATGACTATTAGTCCTTAGACCTGAAGTCACCATGGTTCCCTATATAAGGAGTTGCATACTTTGGCTTCGTCAAAAGTCACCCGTAAATGGGTGGACTATAAAGGCGATTATTGGGTATGTAACAAATTATGCAGAGGGATGAGAGTGATGTAGATGAGATCTATCCCTCCTATATGACGAGAGTGACATCGTTATTCTTGATAGAGTGAGACCACGAAGTGCATGGCCATGCCCAAATGAGTCAATATGAGATATTGAGCTCATTTAATTAGAGTGAGTCTACTTGGAGTTCAAGATATAGATTGTACCAAGGATGACATGGTATATGCCTCAATTGGTCAATCTAGATGTCAAGGATAGAAGGACATTGTCACATATTGTGAGAGTCACAATTAGTAGTCACAAAGGTGATGTTGGAGCTCAACATTCTTGTAACTTGGGTAGCAATGATGTGTTGCTAGATACCGCTCATTTCTTATGTTCCTAAATCGGTTTAGGAGCATTGCCAACGTTACAAGAACCTATAGGGTCACACACAAAGGGCAATTAGATGGAGATTAGGTTCATATGATGAACCATGAGGATTAGGTTCATGGGATGAACCAAATTGGATTAAGAGTAATCCAAATTAGACTAATTGAGTTAGACTCAATTTGATTCAAATGTTGAATGAGTCTAATTTAGATTTGATTCATTGAGTCAATTTAAATTAATGAATAGGGATTCATTAAATCAAATTGACTTGAATCAAGTGGTTAGATTTGATCAACCATGGGAGATAAGAGGTCAAGTTTGACTTGACTTGAAAGGGAAGATGAATGGTCAATTTTGACTTGACCAATTGCCATGTCATGGTGACTTGGCATGGAGGTCGGCCAATGATGGTGTTCAACGTCATCATGGACTTATCATGTGGTGCCACCTCATGAAGGGAGACAAAGAGCCATAGGCTCTTGGAGTTACATGCATGCATGTAACCCCAGAACAATAAGTGGTCGGCCACTTTCATTTGATGAAGTGTATTCATTTGGTGAGTAACTCCATCTTCTTCTTCCTTGGTTCTTCTTCCTCTCAAGATCTCTCTCCCTCATCCTATCTTGGCTGAAACTTCCAAGGAGTGCTAGCACACTCTAGGTTGTTTTTCTCCACCATTTGTCCATGTGGATACCAATAGAGGAGTGTACACTTGACACTCTTGAGTTCCAGCAAGCAATTTGGACGAGCGGGATAAGCGAAGGGCGTCGCTACGAGGGTAAAGCTCTCATCTTGTAGATCTAAGGTAGATCTAAGGTTTTAAATACATACATGAATTTAGTTTTTTTATATCTTCCCACGGATCCGTGGCCGGGCTTCCAAGGTTTCCGCAATGCAAAAAGCAGTTTTTGTCGCTTAGAAAGTTCAACAGTGGTATCAGAGCCACGTGCAAAGCTTGTATGTGTTTTAAATTTGTAGTTTTTGTATTAGATATAAAAATTACATATTTTTAATTTTCTGTAAATTTCCTATTTTTATAGATTTTTGGGTATTTTCTCGAAGAGTCAAAGCAATGAGTGTTGGGACACTTGTAGGCTTCAACCACCGAGAAAAATTCTCCAAAACAATGAGTTCTTGCTTTAGGTTTTTGGGACAGCGACTTAAGTCACTGTAAGATCGAGTAGGGACACTCAAAAAGTTTATTTTTGTGAGTAGGGCCGCTGCCCCTATCCCCGAAAGGGGCCTTATCCCGCGATCGTGCCCGGAAACCGCTTACGGAGAGGTGACTCATAAAATTGAAAAAAAAAGGAAAAATTATAGAAATTTTTTATAAAATACATAATTTAGAATTATGTATAATTCTGTGATGGTCATGGCCCAAGAACCCCAATATGATTGGATGATAATGTGTTGTAATTGATAATACGACCTGCGTGTCGTTTTTGTGGTTGTGCTTGTTGTATAGGGTATGCGACCTGCGCATTGTGTCTCTTCTTTTAAAATTGCAGTTGTAAATAGTTTTAGATTTGAATTTAACTCGAGTTTCATGTTTGTAATGTACAAAATGGAGTAGTGGAAGGTCCACTTGTAGACGGAGTTACGAGGAGGGTGCCGACAACACATGACGATCAAAGGAGGCGCTTAGAGAAGCCGCTAACCCTAGGTTGACCGTCCGATCTTCTCATTGGCTTGAGAAGATCGTAGTAGGGCCATGACCTAATCACAATTAATTTATATATATATATATATATATATATATATATATGTTATGCTTGTATGTATGTGGTGCATGCTAGTAGAAGAATGCTTGTATGTATATGATGCATGCTAGGATATTTTTCTTGTATGTATATGATGCATGATAGAATGATGCTTGTATGTATGTGATGCATGCTAGTGTAGGATAATAAAGGTCTTGATGCGTATATGATACACATTCACGATTAGATTAGATCATAATCGAATCAACTCGAAAATGCCTACTTCCTTGATACCCATCACTACCTCGATTATTTGTAGTTGTTGAATCTGCCAAAGCAGAGCAACGCATATTATCTTGGTAGGGTGCGGAGGGACAATCTTGGTCCCGCCTATCATGGCTTGGGTTAGAGTAAGCTCAATTAGATTGAGTAAAACTAGTTAACTCAATTGGATCGAGTAGAACTATAGGCATATTCCAACCGTTGGAAAGATAGGATAAGATCGCATTTACACTAAATCTTGGGCGATTTAGCCAAAGCTAACTCAAGGTCTTTTGTAAATGTGGGTCTTGATTTTATAAACAAGAGTTGCATAGAGATGTAATCGGTAATGTGTTACCTACCAATCATACTAAGTCTTGGGCGATTTAGCCAAAGCTAACTCAAGGTCTAGTATGATGTGGATCTTGTCCCGCAGGAATTATAACATGTTTGTATGAATCTAGTAATGTGGTTTGACCACATCCATAACTCGATTCTACTAAAATCCTATAATTCAGTGGGAGCATCATTTGATTAAAGGCCTAATTAAATGATAAAAGGAATATGATATTAATTTTCTGCATTGTGTATGTTGTAGATTACTATGTCAACAAACACGAACACTCTCTTCCTGCGTTCTGTCCTTGAGAAGGACAAGCTCAATGGAGCAAATTTCCTGGACTGGTACAGGAAACTGAGAATCATTCACACCAAAGAAAGGAAACTGTAAGTCCTGAAGGCACCTCCTGTCACTGCCTCGCGAACTGACAAAGATGCTTACAAAAAGCATCAAGATGATGCATTAGATGTGTCATGTCTCATGCTCGTGACCATGAACTCTGAGCTTAAGAAGTAACACGAGTTCATGAATGCTTATGATTTGGTTGAACATCTTCGTCAACTATATCAAGGACAAGCAAGGCACGAGATATATGAAGTCTCTAAGGCATTGTTTCAATCCAAGATGCAAGATGGGACTCCCGTAGGTCCATATCTACTCAAGATGATTGGGTACGTAGAAAACCTACAGAGATTGGGATTCCCACTTGGCCAAGAGTTGGCCACTGACCTGATCTTGCAATCTTTGCCACAATCCTATAATCAATTTGTCATGAATTACAACATGAATGAAATTGATAAGTCACTGCCTGAGATGCTCAACATGTTGAGAACTGCTGAGCTCAACCTTAAGAAGGGAAAATCTGACTCCATTTTGATGGTGCAAAAGAAGATGTTAGGGCAATCTCTTTCCATGATAAGGTTTTGATGTGTGTGGCAAAGAGTTTAAGTTAGGGTGTTAGTGTGATTTGATATGTGCGTTGGAGTCTTACAGGGCTTAGTAATTTGCACATGGAGCCGTGACGAGTTTCACAACTCATGATTCGGTCCTTGAGTCAGTGAAGGATGGCTTTGCGGAAGTCGTGCGCTTGGAGCATCCGAGGGACCGTCGGACGAGGAGCTTGGAGTGAAGCCGGAGGAAGTAGACTTTGAGGCAAGAGACGCGAAGGAGCATTGTAGAGTCGTGCACCTGATGCTGCCGAGGGACGTGGCCGAGGACGAAGATAACTTCGAAGGCGAGGGACTCCGAGAGATGAGAGTGAGCGAATGTAACCCAGGAAGGGGTAGTAGCTCAAAGGTGAAACTTGGCCATTTGGCTAAGTGTCGGATGGGATTTCCTGACACCAGTCGACTGCCATTGAATGGAAGTCGACTACTCTGAGTCGAACGTGGTTCGATTGGTATTTGACTGGTTGTTTTGAGGCCAGTAGTCGACTGCCATATGTGGGCGATCGCTAAGATTATCATCGATCCCAAGCGCAATGATCGATCGAAAGGGTTTGTCCATAGAACCACTCGTAGCCGACTGGGCAGTCGACTACGGAGGCAACAGTCGACTGATGAGATCCATCAGTCGACTGCCAAGTGTTCCGTTGGACTACAACGGTCGGGATCCGACGTGTTCGGAGGCCATTGGAGTGGCGGCAATCGACAGCCAAGGGCAGCTGTTGACTGGTGGCGGCCAACGGGAAGAAAAGCTTCCTCTCTATAAAAAGAGAGGGTGTGGGCTTTTGAATGAAAAATGCTCTTACTCCAAACGACCATCCAAGTGCCCCACAAGCTTTAAACTCTTCTTACTTGCTTTTACTTCATTCTTATTGTAAGAAGAGCGATCATGATTGTGAAGGTTACCTCCACCTAGCTTGGTGCAAAGGAGAGACCATTAGTGGATTGGTTTTGGCGGAGTGATTCACCGAGGACAAATCGGGGACTGTGGATTAGCGGCATAGCCGTGAACCACGTTATACTATCGTGTTAGCGTTTGTTTTCTTGTATTTGCATTTGCTTGTCTTTATTGTTTCCGTTGCGCTAATTAGTTTTGTAGACGAGCAAATACCGACATCCAACGACAAAGGGCTATTCACCCCCCCTCTAGCCGGCCATTCGATCTCCAACAAGTGGTATCAGAGCCAAGGAAAGATTGTCGAGGACTAACCGCCACAACAAGCAACTTTCGAAATGGTCGGCTCCAACATCCATCCACCGAAGTTTGAAGGAGAATTCGCTTGGTGGAAGAAGCGAATGGAGGTATTTTTCGAAACGGATTTTGATATCATGATTACAATAGAATCCGATTTCATTTTGCCTAGGGATGAAGAAGGGAAGCCAATAGAAAAATCTAGGTGGACCAAAAAGCAAAGGGAAGAGCACCTTGCAAACTCAAAAGCCAAGCACCATCTCTTCAATGTGCTCCCCCAACAAGAGATCAACAGAATTAGGGAATGCTCAAGTGCCAAGGAGATGTGGGAGAGATTGGTTGAACTTCATGAAGGCACTTCGGAAGCCAAACTTGCAAGGAGAGACCTCCTCTACTCCCAACTATCAAATATCAAATTGGAAAAGGGAGAAAAGGTAACATCATTACATTCTAGGTTTAAAGAAATATTAATTGGGCTAACAAGTGTAGGAGAAAAGCTTTCCAACCGGGATATGGTAATGAAAGCCATAGATGCCTTTCCCCGGTCCTCAAGATGGAGCTCCATGGTGGACTCATTTTATATCTCCAAGAACTTAGAAGTAAGCACCTTGGAGGAATCCTTCTCAACCATGGAGCTTCATGAAACAAGGCTTGAAGGTATACAAGAAGAGCCTAGAATCCAACCTTCAAGGGGAGTAGCATTGTTGGCAAACAAGGGGAAGAAGAAGATAGAGATTCCCTCCTCCTCCGATGACGAAGCTTCCTCCTCCTCATCCATGGATAGCATGGAAGAAGCCTATATGGTAAGGAGGGTAAGGCGTGCATTAAAAGGTTTTAGATTTAACAAATCAAATTATAGGAATAGAAGACCAAGGGGGAAGATCATTTGTTACAATTGCCAAGGAGAGGGACACATAAGGGACAATTGTCCCCTCTTGAACAAAAGCAAGGAGGAGAAGAGAAAGAAAGAAGAAAAGAAGAAGAAAAAGGGGAGCAAGAAGAAAAAGGAAGAGGAGAAGAAGGCAAAGGAAAAGGGGAAGGCCAAGGCATTCAAAGCAAAGACGTGGGATGGCCCTTCCTCTTCCTCTTCATCATCATCGGAAGAGGAGAATGCTTTCGTCACCAACCTTGCTCTAATGGCATTTGATGACTCGGATTGCTCCTCCACCGAAAATGAAGAATCAAGCTCAAGTGGAGGGAGCTCTAGTGAAGGGGGAGCCTCTACATCCTCATCCGAAGAAGAAGAAGAGGACATGGAAACTATGGTAACTAATCTTTCACCTAGTAAAATAGTTTCTATGATTTCTAGCCTCACTAAGGACCTATTTAGAGCTAAGAAGAAAAATAAGAGCATGCTTGAGCAAATTAAAGACTTAGAAAATAAACTAGAAAAAGCATGCTTAAATGATGATAATATTTCTTCTAGCTTAAATGATGCATGTTCACATGATAACTATATGCCTTTGGATGTTAGTGATGCATGTATAGAAGAAAATAGGGCTTTAAGAGAGAAAGTAGATTATTTAACCAAAGCTCTAGAAAAGTTTACAATTGGCTCAAATACATTGAACATGATTATAGGGAGCCAAAGAGCTAGTTTTAATAAGAAAGGCCTAGGTTATAAAGAAAAGAAAAATGAAAAGGCCTACAAATGCCTAATTGCTAGGGGACAAGATAAGAAGAAAGTAATTGCTAGGAAATGGATTCCTAAGGAATTTCTAGTAAACCCCATAGGCAAGAATCTATTTTGGGTTCCAAAATCCATCCTTAAGGGTTAGGAAAACACTAGGGTAGTCAACCATATGGACTTGACCTATAACATATCTTTGGTTGACTTAGGATGTCGGGACACATTTTTGAAATAGTGTTAGGGGATGATAATGCACCTATAAATAGATAATAATGCTTAAATCATGATAATCAATGTAATTGCTATGTATATGTGCAATCATGATTTATGATTTTAAAATTTTGCACATCATCATGAGAAATAGGGTTAAATCATGTTTGAGGTGATACTTTGTTTATTATCATGATATTAATACCTAATGCATGATAACAATTCAATGAATACATGTGTTTCATGATCATAATGTGAAATTAGTTCATACATGCCTTTATGATCATGAGGATTGTGAGAATGATACTTAACCTTGATAGAATTGCATGAATATAATGGTTAAGTATATACAAATACCCTTTAGGATGCATCTCACACTCACTATAGGCTACTTTGATTGAAAACTTAGCATGAGTGAGATGTTAGGATGATACAAATGTCCACTAAATCCTATGACATTTAGATGGTCATTTAAAGTATCAAAATAGCAATAATAGACCAATCATGGGGAAGACTTATGTTTAATTCATAGACATATTGCCCAAAGATCATGGTTGGATATTTCATATGTTTTCAAAACAATTTCTTACTTTAAAATCCATGTATTCATGTTTTGAAACAATCCAAAGCAAGACTAGGTGTTAAAATGGATACTAACATGTTCAAAAAAAACTAGTGGTTTTTAAAGCTTTTAGATTTTTGGCAAATCTTGGAAAATATAATGACTTTTAATGAAAAACTATTTTTCATTGATAGATATACTTAAAAGAAATGTGTTCCCCAAATTTCATGATTTTTTGAATTTTTTGAAATTTTTAATGTATTTCTGAGTTTCGCCCAGAAAATCAGAATTTCGGAATTCATTGTGCCAGTCGACTGTCATACTGATAGCAGTCGATTGGTGGCCTGAAAATCAGACTAGTTAAGGCCGAATTCATGTTATAGACCAATTTTTGGTATTTTCCTTCTATGAGACTTGATGCCATGAGTTTATAACTTAGTGTTAATCTTTTTGATGGTGTCAAAGGGGGAGAAATGATTATGTTTAAGTAAATTATGATAGGGGGAGAAATATGGATGGGGAGTTGCATGTTGCTATATCATGTTTATGTTTACATGCTTTCTTACCTTAGAATTTCTATCAAATGTTTTTACCTAACTTAAACGGATTGCCACACATCAAAAAGGGGGAGATTGTTAGGGTAATCTCTTGCCATGATAAGGTTTTGATGTGTGTGGCAAAGGGTTAAAGTTAGGGTGTTAGTGTGATTTGATATATGCGTTGGAGTCTTGCAGGGCTTAGTAATTCTCACATGGAGATGTGGCGAGTTTCACAACTCATGACTCGGTCCTTGAGTCGGTGAAGGATGGCTTTGCGGAAGCCGTGCGCTTGGAGCATCCGAGGGACCACCGGACGAGGAGCTTGGAGTGAAGCTGGAGGAAGTAGACTTTGAGGCAAGAGACGCGAAGGAGCATTGTAGAGTCGTGCACCTGATGTTGCCGAGGGACGTGGCCGATGATGAAGATAACTTCGAAGGCGAGGGACTCCGAGAGATGAGAGTGAGCGAATGTAACCCGGGAAGGGGTAGTAGCTCTAAGGTGAAACTTGGTCATTTGGCTAAGTGTCGGATGGGATTTCCTGACACCAGTCGACTGTCATGGAATGGAAGTTGACTGCTCTGAGTCGAACGTGGTTCGACTAGTATTTGACTGGTTGTTTTGAGGCCATTGGATCGCCATATGTGGGCCGATCGCTAAGACTATCACCGATCGTTGAAGCGCAATGATCGATCGAAAGGGTTTGGCCACAGACCCGCTCGTAGCCGATCGGGCGACTACGGAGCGAGTCGCATCGATGAGGTCCATCACCGATCGCTAAGTGTTCCGTTGGACTACAACGGTCGGGATCCGACGTGTTCGGAGACCGTTGGAGTGGCGGCAGTCGACTGCCAAGGGCAGCAATTGACTGGTGGCGGCCAACGGGAAGAAAAGCTTCCTCTCTATAAAAAGAGAGGGTGTGGGCTTTTGAATGAAAAATGCTCTTACTCCAAACGACCATCCAAGTGCCCCACAAGCTTTAAACTCTTCTTACTTGCTTTTACTTCATTCTTATTGTAAGAAGAGCGATCTTGATTGTGAAGGTTACCTCCACCTGGCTTGGTGCAAAGGAGAGACCATTAGTGGATTGGTTTTGGCGGAGTGATTCACCGAGGACGAATCGGGGACCGTGGATTAGCGGCATAGTCGTGAACCACGTTATACTATCGTGTTAGCATTTGTTTTCTTGTATTTGCAGTTGCTTGTCTTTATTGTTTCCGTTGCGCTAATTAGTTTTGTAGACGAGCAAATACCGGCATCTAACGATAAAGGGCTATTCACCCCCCCTCTAGCCGGTCGTTCGATCTCCAACAAGTGGTATCAGAGCCAAGGAAAGCTTGTCGAGGACTAACCGCCACAACAAGCAACTTTCGAAATGGTCGGCTCCAACATCCATCCACCGAAGTTTGAAGGAGAATTCGCTTGGTGGAAGAAGCGAATGGAGGTATTTTTCGAAACGGATTTTGATATCATGATTACAATGGAATCCGGTTTCGTTTTGCCTAGGGATGAAGAAGGGAAGCCAATAGAAAAATCTAGGTGGACCAAAAAGAAAAGGGAAGAGCACCTTGCAAACTCAAAAGCCAAGCACCATCTCTTCAATGTGCTCCCCCAACAAGAGATCAACCGAATTAGGGAATGCTCAAGTACCAAGGAGATGTGGGAGAGATTGGTTGAACTTCATGAAGGCACTTTGGAAGCCAAACTTGCAAGGAGAGACCTCCTCTGCCCCCAACTATCAAATATCAAATTGGAAAAGGGAGAAAAGGTAACATCATTACATTCTAGGTTTAAAGAAATATTAATTGGGCTAACAAGTGTAGGAGAAAAGCTTTCCAACCGGGATATGGTAATGAAGGCCATAGATGTCTTTCCCCGGTCCTCAAGATGGAGCTCCATGGTGGACTCATTTTATATCTCCAAGAACTTAGAAGTAAGCACCTTGGAGGAATCCTTCTCAACCATGGAGCTTCATGAAACAAGGCTTGAAGGTATACAAGAAGAGCCTAGAATCCAACCTTCAAGGGGAGTAGCATTGTTGGCAAACAAGGGGAAGAAGAAGATAGAGATTCCCTCCTCCTCCGATGACGAAGCTTCCTCCTCCTCCTCCATGGATAGCATGGAAGAAGCCTATATGGTAAGGAGGGTAAGGCATGCATTAAAAGGTTTTAGATTTAACAAATCAAATTATAGGAATAGAAGACCAAGGGGGAAGATCATTTGTTACAATTGCCAAGGAGAGGGACACATAAGGGACAATTGTCCCCTCTTGAACAAAAGCAAGGAGGAGAAGAGAAAGAAAGAAGAAAAGAAGAAGAAAAAGGGGAGCAAGAAGAAAAAGGAAGAGGAGAAGAAGGCAAAGGAAAAGGGGAAGGCCAAGGCATTCAAAGCAAAGACGTGGGATGACCCTTCCTCTTCCTCTTCATCATCATCGGAAGAGGAGAATGCTTTCATCACCAACCTTGCTCTAATGGCATTTGATGACTTAGATTGCTCCTCTACCGAAAATGAAGAATCAAGCTCAAGTGGAGGGAGCTCTAGTGAAGGGGGAGCCTCTACATCCTCATCCGAAGAAGAAGAAGAGGACATGGAAACTATGGTAACTAATCTTTCACCTAGTAAAATAGTTTCTATGATTTCTAGCCTCACTAAGGACCTATTTAGAGCTAAGAAGAAAAATAAGAGCATGCTTGAGCAAATTAAGGACTTAGAAAATAAACTAGAAAAAGCATGCTTAAATGATGATAATATTTCTTCTATCTTAAATGATGCATGCTCACATGATAACTATATGCCTTTGGATGTTAGTGATGCATGTATAGAAGAAAATAGGGCTTTAAGAGAGAAAGTAGATTATTTAACCAAAGCCCTAGAAAAGTTTACAATTGGCTCAAATACATTGAACATGATTATAGGGAGCCAAAGAGCTAGTTTTAATAAGAAAGGCCTAGGTTATAAAGAAAAGAAAAATAAAAAGGCCTACAAATGCCTAATTGCTAGGGGACAAGATAAGAAGAAAGTAATTGCTAGGAAATGGATTCCTAAAGAATTTCTAGTAAACCCCATAGGCAAGAATCTATTTTGGGTTCCAAAATCCATCCTTAAGGGTTAGGAAAACAATAGGGTAGTCAACCATATGGACTTGACCTATATCATATCTTTGGTTGACTTAGGATGTCGGGACACATTTTTGAAATAGTGTTAGGGGATGATAATGCACCTATAAATAGATAATAATACTTAAATCATGATAATCAATGTAATTGCTATGTATATGTGCAATCATGATTTATGATTTTGAAATTTGGCACATCATCATGAGAAATAGGGTTAAATCATGTTTGAGGTGATACTTTGTTTATTATCATGATATAATACCTAATGCATGATAACAATTCAATGAATACATGTGTTTCATGATCATAATGTGAAATTAGTTCATACATGCCTTTATGATCATGAGGATTGTGAGAATGATACTTAACCTTGATAGAATTGCATGAATATAATGGTTAAGTATATACAAATACCCTTTAGGATGCATCTCACACTCACTATAGGCTACTTTGATTGAAAACTTAGCATGAGTGAGATGTTAGGATGATACAAATGTCCACTAATGCCTATGGCATTTAGATGGTCATTTAAAGTATCAAAATAGCAATAATAGACCAATCATGGGGAAGGCTTATGTTTAATTCATAGACATATCGCCCAAAGATCATGGTTGGATATTTCATATGTTTTCAAAACAATTTCTTACTTTAAAATCCATGTATTCATGTTTTGAAACAATCCAAAGCCAGACTAGGTGTTAAAATGGATACTAACATGTTCAAAAAAAATTAGTGGTTTTTAAAGCTTTTAGATTTTTGGCAAATCTCGGAAAATATAATGACTTTTCATGAAAAACTATTTTTCATTGATAGATATACTTAAAAGAAATGTGTTCCCCAAATTTCATTATTTTTCAAATTTTCTAGAATTTTTAATGTATTTCTGAATTTACTTAAAATCGTAATTTCGAATTATTGTCCTATGATCGCTATATCTTGATAGCAATGACGGTGGCAAAATCAGACAAGTTAAGGTCGAATTCAGGTTTTAGACCAATTTTTGGTATTTTCCTTCTATGAGTCTTGATGCCATGAGTTTATAACTTAGTGTTAATCTTTTTGATGGTGTCAAAGGGGGAGAAATGATTATGTTTAAGTAAATTATGATAGGGGGAGAAATATGGATGGGGAGTCTCATGGATTAAGGGGGAGTTGCATGTTGCTATATCATGTTTATGTTTACATGCTTTCTTACCTTAGAATTTCTATCAAATGTTCTTACCTAACTTAAACGGATTGCCACACATCAAAAAGGGGGAGATTGTTAGGGCAATCTCTTGCCATGATAAGGTTTTGATGTGTGTGACAAAGGGTTTAAGTTAGGGTGTTAGTGTGATTTGATATGTACGTTGGAGTCTTGCAGGGCTTAGTAATTCGCACATGGATTCGTGGTGAATTTCACAACTCATGACTCGGTCCTTGAGTTGGTGAAGGATGGCTTTGCGGAAGTCGTGCGCTTGGAGCATCCGAGGGACCGCTGGACGAGGAGCTTGGAGTGAAGCCGGAGGAAGTAGACTTCGAGGCAAGAGATGCGAAGGAGCATTGCAGAGCCGTGCGCCTGATGCTGCCGAGGGACATGGCCGAGGACGAAGATAACTTCGAAGGCGAGGGACTCCGAGAGATGAGAGTGAGCGAATGTAACCCGGGAAGGGGTAGTAGCTCTAAGGTGAAACTTGGCCATTTGGCTAAGTGTCGGATGGGATTTCCCAACACCGCCGACCGGAATGGGCAATGATCGCTTCGAGTCGAACGTGGTTCGACTGGTATTCGACTGGTTATTTTGAGGCCAGCAGTCGACTGCCATATGTGGGTAGTCGACTGCCAAGACCATCAGTCAACTGCTGAAGGAAGCAGTCGGTCGAAAGGGTTTGGCCACAGAACCACTCGTAGCCGATTGGGCAGTCGACTACGGAGGTAGCAGTCGACTGATGAGGTCCATCAGTCGACTGTCAAGTGTTCCGTTGGACTACAACGGTCGGGATCCGATGTGTTCGGAGGTCGTTGGAGTGGCGGCAGTCGATTGCCAAGGGCAGCAGTCGACTGGTGGCGGCCAACGGGAAGAAAAGCTTCCTCTCTATAAAAAGAGAGGGTGTGGGCTTTTGAATGAAAAATGCTCTTACTCCAAACGACCATCCAAGTGCCCCACAAGCTTTAAACTCTTCTTACATACTTTTACTTCATTCTTATTGTAAGAAGAGTGATCTTGATTGTGAAGGTTACCTCCAACTAGCTTGGTGCAAAGGAGAGACCATTAGTGGATTGGTTTTGGCGAAGTGATTCACCGAGGACGAATCGGGTACCGTGGATTAGCGGCATAGCCATGAACCACGTTATACTATCGTGTTAGCGTTTGTTTTCTTGTATTTTCATTTGCTTGTCTTTATTGTTTCCGTTGTGCTAATTAGTTTTGTAGACGAGCAAATACCGACATCCAATGACAAAGGGCTATTCACCCCCCCTCTAGCCGGCTGTTCGATCTCCAACAGAAGAAAGGCAAGGGCAAGCCTAAAGGTAAGGGAAAGTCCCAAGCCAAGGGCAAAGGCAAGGAACTGAAACCCAAAGGAGGGGTGGCCAAAGAAGGGGTTTGCTTCCACTGCAAGGAAGCTGGACACTGGAAGCGTAACTGCAAAGCATACCTGGAAGATCTTAAAAGAAGAGAAGTGAGACTTTTACTCCATGTATAAATGTTATAGATGCTAATCTATCTATTTCTTCATCATGGGTATTAGATACCGGATGTGCATCTCACATTTGTACTAATGTGCAAGTGCTGAGAAATAGCAGGACATTGACAAAGGGCGTGGTGGACCTACGAGTGGGCAATGGAGCAAGAGTTGCTACTGTTGCTATAGGAACTTATGATCTATCTCTGCCCACTGGGCTTGTACTAGAACTTTATGAATGTTGTTATGTGCCTGCTTTAACTAAAAACATAATTTTGGTTTCTTGTTTAGACAAGAAAGGATTTACATTTATAATAAAGAACAAATGTTGTTCAGTTTATTTAAATGATATGTTCTATTGTAGTGCACCTCTAATGAACGAACTCTACTTTCTAGACTTAGAGAGCCCCATCTATAACATAAGTACCAAAAGGTTCAAGTCAAATGAGTTGAAACAAACCTATCTCTGGCATTGTCGCTTAGGTCACATAAACGAGAGTCGCTTATCTCAGCTCCATAAGGATGGGCTGCTAGACTCATTTGATTTTGAATCATATGAGACATGCAAGTCTTGCCTTTTAGGCAAGATGACCAAGACTCCCTTTAGTGGACACAGCGAAAGAGCAACAGACTTGTTAGGACTTATACATAGTGATGTATGTGGCCCTTTTAATGTTGCTGCTAGAGGTGGTTACAAGTACTTCATTACATTTACTGATGACTTCAGTAGATATGGTTATGTGTATCTCATGACACATAAATCAGAATCCTTTGAAAAGTTCAAAGAATTCAAGAATGAAGTACAAAATCATCTTGGCAAGAGTATTAAAATACTTCGATCTGATCGAGGTGGTGAATACCTTAGCCATGAGTTTCATGACTATCTAGCTGAGTGTGGGATTCTATCCCAACTCACTCCTCCTGGAACACCACGGTGGAATGGTGTATCAGAAAGGAGGAATCGTATCCTATTAGATATGGTACGATCTATGATGAGTCACATAGATCTTCCTATATCCTTTTGGGGATATGCTCTAGACACAACAACCTTTACCATTAACCGTTTACCATCCAAGGTTGTGATAAAGACACCATATACGATATGGACAGGGAGAAATCCCAAGATGTCTTTTATGAAGATTTGGGGTTGTGAGGCTTACGTTCGACGTCAAGTCTCAGACAAACTGGGACCCAAATCTGATAAGTTCTATTTTGTTGGATATCCCAAGGAGACTAAGGGATATTACTTCTACATTCCCAGTCAGCACAAAGTGTTTGTGGCAAAGACTGGGGTTTTTCTAGAAAAACTAGTGGGAGTACGTTCGATCTTGAAGAAATTCAAGATAAGGACCATAGCACTGAGGCCTTGATGGAGGTTGAACAGGAACCACAAAATGTTGTGGGTGATGAGATTATTGCACAAAGAGTTGTGGAACAACCACCTGCTCAGGTAGACCTACCTCTTCGCAGGTCTGATAGGGTACGTCGTCAGCCTGAGAGATACTTATTTCTCTTATCTGACCACGATGACGTTATGCTCATTGAGAATGAGCCTACCTCCTATCAGGAAGTTGTGATGAGCCCAGATTCTGAGAAATGGCTAGAGGCTTGAGATCCGAGATGGAATCCATATACACCAATCAAGTATGAACTTTGGTTGATCCACCTGAAGGGGTCAAACCCATTGGGTGTAAGTGGGTCTTTAAGAGAAAGACTGATATGGATGGACTTACACATACCTATATATAAGGGTCGATTGGTGGCTAAAGGTTTCAAGAAAATTCATGGTATAGACTATGATGAAACCTTTTCTCCAGTGGTGATGTTTAAGTCCATTCGGATCATGCTTGCTATTGCAGCATACCACGATTATGAGATCTAGCAGATGGATGTCAAAATTGTGTTTCTGAATGGAAACTTGCTCGAGGATGTGTACATGACACAACCTGAGGGTTTTGTAGATCCACATCATACTGGGAAAGTATGCAAGCTGTAAAAGTCCATTTATGGGCTAAAGCAAGCTTCTCGGAGCTGGAATCTTCGATTCAATGATGTGATCAAACAGTTTGGTTTCATCAAGAATGAAGATGAACGCTTTGTGTCTACAAGAGGGTTAATGGGAACACAGTTGTCTTCCTTGTATTGTATGTGGATGACATACTACTCATTGGGAATGACATCCCTTCGCTACAGTCTGTGAAGACTTGGTTGGGGACGTGCTTCTCAATGAAGGACTTAGGTAAAGCAGCCTGTATTCTAGGCATCAAGATCTATAGAGTTAGATCTAAGAGATTGCTTGGCCTAAGTCAGAGTACATATATTGACACGGTATTACTACGATTTGCCATGCAGAATTCCAAGAAGGGACTTCTACCGATGTCACATGGTGTGAGTCTTTCAAAGATTCAAAGTCCCTCTTCTAGAGAGGAGAGAGACCGCATGGATAAGATTCCTTATGCATCTGCTATAGGATCTATCATGTATGCCATGCTGTGTACTCGTACTGATGTCTCGTATGCTTTGAACATGACGAGTAGATACCAGTCAAATCCAGGTGAGCGTCACTGGATAGCAGTCAAGAATATTCTTAAGTACTTGAGAAGGACTAAAGAATATTTCTTGATATTTGGAGGCGATGAGGAGCTAGCTGTAAAGGGTTACAGCGATGCCAACTTCCAAACTACTAGGATGATTATAGATCACAGTCAGGGTTTGTATTTTGCAGAGTACCCACAGAGGCTAACATCGCAGATCCCTTGACCAAGGCTTTGGCACAGAAAAAAGCATGATGGTCACACTAGGTCATTGGGTATTAGATACTATAGTGATTGAAGCTAATGCTAGTGGGAGATTGTTAGTGAAAGCCCTAGATCCAATCATGTCATGATTGTAGTATGGACTTTATTGCATCATATTCCTATTTATAAAGGCATTGTTATTATATTTACTTGTATTGGTGCCAAATAACTAAATATAATAACTCCTTGAGTAGAAGGTTCTTATCTATATCAATCGATTGGTTGAATTGATAATGAGATGATATAGAGAACACTACTCTTAATTATTCCTAGTCAAGTATTAACATTCAGGGACAATATTAATGCGTAGAGACTAGCATGTAGGTCAACACGATGACTTGATCTCACAAGTCATGGATATGAGATATCAAGTTGACACATGGGTATGCATTGGAGAATGTATACTGAATGACCCGCCTTGAGAAAGTATCGTGGATCGTTATATGAGTGTCATATACTTTCTCATGTGACTATTAGTATGACTATTAGTCCTTAGACCTGAAGTCACCATGGTTCCCTACATAAGGAGTTGCATACTTTGACTTCGTCAAACGTCACCCGTAAATGGGTGGACTATAAAGGCAATTACTGGTATGTAACAAATTATGCGGAGGGATGAGAGTGATGTAGATGAGATCTATCCCTCCTATATGACGGGAGTGACATCGTTATTCTTGATAGAGTGAGACCACAAAGTGCATGACCATGCCCAAATGAGTCAATATGAGATATTGAGCTCATTTGATTAGAGTGAGTCTACTTGGAGTTCAAGATATATATTGTACCGAGGATGACACGGTCTATGCCTCAATTGGTCAATCTAGATGTCAAGAAAGACATTGTCACATATTGTGAGAGTCACAATTAGTAGTCACAAAGGTAATATTGGAGCTCAACATTCTTGTAACTTGGGTAGCAATGATGTGTTGCTAGATACCGCTCATTGCTTATGTTCCTAAATCGGTTTAGGAGCATTGCCAACGTTACAAGAACCTATAGGGTCACACACAAAGGGCAATTAGATGGAGATTAGGTTCATATGATGAACCATGAGGATTAGGTTCATGGGATGAACCAAATTGGATTAAGAGTAATCCAAATTAGACTAATTGAGTTAGACTCAATTTGATTCAAATGTTGAATGAGTCTAATTTAGATTTGATTCATTGAGTCAATTTAAATTAATGAATAGGGATTCATTAAATCAAATTGACTTGAATCAAGTGGTTAGATTTGATCAACCATGGGAGATAAGAGGTCAAGTTTGACTTGACTTGAGAGGGAAGATGAATGGTCAATTTTGACTTGACCAATTGCCATGTCATGGTGACTTGGCATGGGGGTCGGCCAATGATGGTGTTCCACATCATCATGGACTTAACATGTGGTGCTACCTCATGAGGGAGACCAAGAGCCATAGGCTCTTGGAGTTACATGCATGCATGTAACCCCCTAACAATAAGTGGTCGACCACTTTCATTTGATGAAGTGGATTCATTTGGTGAGTAACTCCATCTTCTTCTTCCTCTCATGCTCTCTCTCCCTCATCCTATCTTGGGCGAAACTTCCATGGAGTGCTAGCACACTCTAGGTTGTTTTTCTCCACCATTTGTCCATGTAGATACCAATAGAGGAGTGTACACTTGACACTCTTGAGTTCCGGCAAGCAATTTGGACGAGCGGGATAAGCGAAGGGCGTCGCTACGAGGGTAAACCTCTCATCTTGTAGATCTAAGGTAGATCAAAGGTTTTAAACACATACATGAATTTAGTTTTTTTATATCTTTGCACGCATCCGTGGCCGGGCTTCCGAGGTTTGCGCAATGCAAAAAGCAGTTTTTGCGATTCGGAAAGTCCAACAATCCTTCGATGCAATCTTGGCCACAGCAACTTCTCCTTGCTTTATGATTTCTCGTATCAGGTGGTACTTGCGCTCTATGTGTTTACTTGCCTTATGGGCTCGTGGTTCCTTCGAGTTTGCAACTGCACCACTATTATCACAATAAATTGTGATAGTCCTGGGCAAACCATGAATCACATCCAAGTCCATCAAGAAGTTCCTGATCCACACAGCTTCTTTGGCTGCCTCAGAGGCTGCCACATACTCAGCTTCAATGGTAGAGTCCACCATGCATTTCTGCTTGACACTCCTCCATACAATGGATCCACCTCCCAAAGTAAACACAAAACCTGAGGTAGACTTACTATTATCCCTATCTGATTGGAAGTCAGAATCTGTGTAACCCACAGGGAGTAATTGGTCTACCTGGTAAACTAGCATATAATCCCTAGTCCTTCTCAGGTACTTCAATATATGCTTTACCGCAATCCAATATCCCTGTCCTGGATTACTTTGATATCTGCTGACCATGCCCACGGCAAAGCAGATATCCGATCTCGTACACAGCATCGCATACATGAGGCTTCCTACTGTCGAAGCATAAGGAACCGCCTTCATCTCCTCTATCTCCTCAGATGTTCTAAGACACATCTCCTTAGATAAAGGAACTCCAGGCCTGAAAGGTAGAAAACCTTTCTTGGAGTTCTGCATGCTAAAACGATCCATAATGGTGTCTATGTATGAAGCTTGAGATAAGCACAACATCGTTTTCCTGCGATCCCTTATAACCTTGATCCCAAGGATGTGTCTCACTTCTCCCAAGTCCTTCATATCAAATTATTTGGACAACCATACCCTTACGTCCGATAACACCTTGACATTGTTGCCAATTAACAAAATGTCATCTACGTATATTATAAGAAATACCACTACGTTTCTGTCACATCTCTTGTATACACAAGACTCATCCAGACTTTGAATAAATCCATAAGACTGGATTACCTCATCAAAGCGGATGTTCCAAGACCTCGAAGCTTGCTTTAATCCATAAATGGACCGATTAAGCTTGCACACAAGATGCTCTTTGCCCTTTGCAATGAATCCCTCTAGTTGCTTCATATAGATGTTTTTCTCAAGACTTCCATTAAGGAAAGCTGTCTTGACATCCATCTGCTACACCTCATAATCCATATGAGCAACAATACATAAGAGAATCCAGATAGACTTAAGCATGGCTACCGGTGAAAAGGTCTCCTCATAATCGATACCCTCTTTCTGAGTATACCCCTTCACAACAAGCCTTGCTTTGAAGGTTTCAACCTTCCCATCTATTCCTCTCTTTCTTTTGTAGATCCACTTGCATCCAATGGTTTTTACACCATTGGGTGGTTCTACTAGCTCCCAGACCTGATTTGAATCCATAGATTCAATCTCAGTATTCATTGCACTTTACCAAGATACCGCATCTTTATCTTGTATTGCCTCGTCATATGTCTAGGGATCAGGTTCATATTTGCCAGGGACCAAATCAGAAGACTCTCCCAAGAACATGAATCTATCAGGCTATCTAACAACCCTCCCACTACGATGAGGTATCACCTATGTATCCTCTGTGACACGCAGTGCAGTGACTTGTGGTATATCCTCTTGTACCGGTGGTACTGAAGTAGTGACTTCCCCTTTCAATTCCTCCAGAACAATCTTACTCATGGGCTTGTGGTTCATCACATAGTCTTCCTCTAGAAATCTGGCGTTCGTGCTGATGATCACCCTCTGATCTCTAGGACTATAAAATAAACCACCTTTCGTTCCTCTAGGATAGCCAACGAACATGCGCACTTCTGTACGAGGTTCCAACTTACCAGCATTTGCCTTCAGCACATGTGCTGGACTCCCCTAAATTCGAATATGTCTCAGACTAGGCTTTCGCCCAGTCCACAATTCTGTGGGAGTAGAAGGCACTGATTTAGATGGAACCAAGTTCAGAATATACACTGTTATATCTAGAGCATATCCCCAGAACGAATTTGGCAACTCAGAATAACTCATCATCAATCTAACCATCACCATAAGAGTCCTATTCCTTCGCTCTACTATACCATTCTTCTGGGGTGTGCCAGGTGCAGACAATTGGGATTGAATTCTAGCTTCTGATAAGTAATTCCTAAACTCTCCAAAGAGGTACTCACCACCACGATCAGATCGTAGTGTCTTGATACTTTTACCTTGATGTTTCTCTACATCAGCCTTGAATTCTTTGAACTTGTCAAAGCATTCAGACTTGCGGTGCATCAAGTAAATATATCCATATATCGAATAATCGTCTATAAAGGAGATGAAATATTCAAAATCACCTCTAGCCTAGATATTCATAGGACCACACAAATCAGAATGAACCAATTCTAACACATCTTTGGCTCTATACCCCTTGGCCTTAAAAGGCCTCTTAGTCATTTTACCTTCCAAGCAAGACTCGCAGGTTGGGAAGTCTTCCACCACTAATGAACTCAGAGGTCCATCATCTATCAACCTTTGAATTCTGCTTAGGTTAATATGACCAAGTCTTAGATGTCAAAGATATGTTTGGTCCATCTTCGAAGGTTCTTTTCTCTTATTGGAATTAGAAGATAGATGTCAAAGATATGTTTGGTCCATCTTCGAAGGTTCTTTTCTCTTATTGGAATTAGAAGATGAGTTATTCACTTCTATTTGCATCGTGGGAGCTTTTGGTTCGAGTGTATACAAATTTCCTATTAATGCACCAGAACAGATAATCTCCCTATTCCTTTTTTTAACAACTCTGTCATTAAAAGAAATAGAATATCCATCCATAAACAATTTAGAAACCAAAATCAAATTCTTTCTAAATAAAGGTACATAAAGGGAATTTTTAAGAACCAAAACTTTATTCCTCTCAAAAGACAAATAAACATCTCCCACTGCAATAGCCGCCACCTTCGTGGCATTGCCCAAGTATACGGTAATCTCCCCTTCAATCAGTCGTCTGGTTTCCTAGAACCCCTACAAAGTATTACATACATGATTAGTGGCTCCCGTATCTACACACCAGGTGCTGGTAGATAACACCGCTAAACATGTTTCAATGACTAGACCAAAAGATATACCTTTGTTCTTCTTTCGGTTGGGGCAGTCCTTCCAGTGTCCAATTTGCTTGCAAGTGAAGCACTTGCCTTTCGGCTTCTTCACTCCTCCCTGAGTTTCTCCCACCGCCTTTGCCCCAATTTGTTTCTTCTTCTTCTTGCCTTTCGGCTTAGAAGTAGAAACTTTTTGGGCAACCATGGCCTGCGCTTGAGCACTCTGACGAAATAGCCCCTCTGCTGCCTGAAGTTCTGTCAGAAGCTCCGCCAATGAATACAACCTTTTATTCATGTTGTAGTTCAGGCGAAACTACTCAAAACTCCTATGTAGAGACTGGAGAATGATATCAACCTGGGTTTCCCCATCGATCTCAGTTCTGAGGACTTCCAGCTCATTCAAATGAGCCATCATCTTGAGAACATGATCCCTCACGGGTGTTCCCTCGATCATGGTGGTCATCATCAAGTTCCTCATGGCTTCCTACCTAGTAGCTTGATTCTGGTGTCCGAAAAGCTCTTTGAGATTGAGCATCATGTCATAAGCAGTGGGCATGACTTGATGTTGATGTTGTAGTACATTTGACATAGATGCCAGAATGTAACATCGCGTCATCTCATCAGCCTTAATCCACTTCTTATAACTCTCCTTCTCCTTTTCCCCAGAATCATCCTCAGGCTTAGGAGGGCACTCTTTAAGGAGTACATATTTGTATTCCTCAGCAGTCAAGACAATGTCAAGATTCCTCTTCCAATCAACATAATTGGGTCTAGTAAGTTTATTTTCTTTTAGTATCACAGCAAGCGGGTTGAAAGTCATTTTGAAAAACCTAAGAATCACATAGATCAAAATATTAGATTTCACAAAATTATTGATTCCTCAAACAATAAAATTTTAAAATCAACCAACAACTCAAAACACCGAGAATATCGTATGCCACGATAGTGTGGACGTATATGAATTCTACATTTGTAAGAGGAGGTTTTACCCATTAATTTTACTATCTTGTCAACCTAACTTTTTGACAAATAAAATTAATAGTTGGTTCCTCTTTGGCCCTACAAATAAAAGCAGTGACTCCGATGGGGAGGATACTTTTATTTGCATCTAAGTGTTCACCATTACTCGGTATCAAGGAAATTATCTCGGGTTATGTGCCTTCCGATGGGGAAGTACACACGCTTTTTAATAATTTCCTATAACCATATTCGACCTTGTGATCTGCAAACAAACTCATCCTATGGGGAGGAAGGCACTCAGAGTCGACGCGCAAGTTTGTTTGCATCACATGTCAAATCGTAATGGAGGCCGTGGGAATTTATAAAAATATCCCTCTCCCACTTACTAATTTAAAATTGAGGAATTTTCTAGCCTACGACATGCATATCAAATAATAATAAATAAATATGAAAAAAATATTTTCCAACTATTATGGCTTTTGTCTCCAATATGCCTCCTATCGTATCGTCATCTCGTCCGCTCCTCCCTACGCCATGTACGAGCCATCCGGAGATCCGAACCGAGACTAACTATTTTAATTTACATCCATCGATTTTAAACTCCATGAAGGAGTGTACATGAAATCTAGATCGAAAGTGAACTAAAATAAAAGAGTGGCTAAACAATGTCATACTTAATTATAAAAATTAAATACTAGCCTTGTCAACCCCAAGGATTCAAAAAATATACAATTACACACATACAATCACATACACACATATGACCATAATAGTTGGATCTTATGCCTGCAACCAAAGAGTTAGCCTACGCACATCCTACTATCATCCGGCACATACAATATATGATAAGTGCATAAAATAACCGAATCCTAAACACACAAAACTGGAAACTGTGGCTCTGATACCACTTGAAGGTAGAAAACTTCGCTTCCCACTTCAACTTGGTTACTTGTTCATGGCGATCCCTTCTATGTCCCCAGATAAAAAAAAATTATCCTTCACAAAGAGGGATTACCCAAGCTACCATTTCATCATTGTGCTATTCGATTAGAGTGGTCACTTAAACAAACTTATTATTCAAGCAACCAACTTCTATTCTACGATTAGCCGCGGAATAGACGATGTACGGATCGTCAGTTTTTGCGTTTGTATTCGGGGTCCAAGTAAATTATCCACATAACAAAACATACAACATGCATATAATTGAAAATAATTATAGACATAATACAAAAGAATATAAACAAGCAGTATACCTCTCGATCTTCTATTGTATGTCCTTCCTCCTTTTGGACATCGTGTGGGCGACGATCTTCCAAAAGTCAAAGCCTCCTAGATCACCAATCTTCCTTTCTTTGTTCACCCCGAACAAAGG
Source organism: Wurfbainia villosa (assembly GCA_025175895.1). Taxonomy (NCBI): domain Eukaryota; kingdom Viridiplantae; phylum Streptophyta; class Magnoliopsida; order Zingiberales; family Zingiberaceae; genus Wurfbainia; species Wurfbainia villosa. The sequence continues at coordinate 9,973,813 of CM046005.1, forward strand.
AAGATTATAAAACAAAACTCTACTCTATCTAGGACCAACCAACAAGCTCCAAACTTGAAGCTTGCTGCCGGCCCAAAGAGAGGTGGAGGAGTGGACGCCGGCCAAGAGCTCCAAGGAACAACCTTAACCCTTGTTTCCATTGGCCAAGGAGAAGAGGAAGAAGAAGATGAGCACTGGCCAAGGTTGAGAAGAGCAAGTTGGGTGCCGTCCAAGGAGAAGAGAAAGGAATCCTTGCCACCCAAGGATTCCCCAAAACCCTAACCGCCCAAGCCTCCAAGCCTCCAAGCCCTAGCTGCCCAAACCCTAATCTCCTCTTCAATGCTCTTGCCGCCCACCCCTAGCCTCCTTTTATAGAGTTAGGCCTAAGCCTCCTTTAATATCCACCGTCGGATCTAGGGATTTAATCTCAACCATCGGATCTAGGGATTTAATCTCAACCGTCAGATCTAGAGATTTAATCTCCACCATTGGATCTAAAGATTTAATCTCCATCGTTGGATCTCGAGATTTAATTTCCTCCGTCGGATCTAGAGTTTTATTTTCCACCATCGGATCTAGGCTCCATGAGGGTTTAATAGGCTACAATAGGGACCATGAGGAGGAGTTGGATCTTGGCCACCCAATGGATCAAGCCCACATAAAGTCCGATCCATTAATGATAATCCATTCCACTAGAGGATTATCATTGATCTACCTCACCAACCCCCATAAGTTAATATGGGCTCCATATATTATTTGTACATATATCTCCTCGTGTTTAAGATCTTGAATGTCTGTCGATTAATTAATTTACTAACAATTAATTAATCAACATCTAACTCCATGAGTAGTACCACTCAACCTTATCATCATGCCGGACCAAGTCCACCTGCAGGGTTTACATGATGAACCTTATGAGCTCCTCAAGAAGACATCATCATCCTAATATATAGGACAGGTTTCCTCCTATAATCAACGACACACCATATAAATAATATCATTTCCCAACTTACCATCCTATCGATTTACTCTATAAATATCGCCCATTGGTAAATCAAACAAATAAATATTAAGTACATGTGCCCGTTATTATATCAGGATTAAGAGCAAGTGCACCATAATATCTGAGGTCCGATTTAATTATATAGTCAGTATAAATTGAATCACCTCTAAATCAATCCTTCTCAATACACACAAAATGTACTAGTGTAATTCTATGGTCAAGACAAACCAATACCAAATTACACTACAACCATACCAATGGTTTGTCCATAACCATTTCGATTGTGAGCCTTTACTTATACTTTACAAGGAACTGATAATATGATCTCCCATGTGACACTGCACACCATGTTATCTACAATGTAATGTATTAGATAATATGCATAACCATAAATATGCAAACAATGATCATGTGATTCTTATTTCAAAAATAAAGGAGTTCGTACAAAAGATAGACTTTTCAGTATACATCCCAAGAGAACTTGACTTATTTTCCTAACATCTCACATGTACCTAAGATGTATTAAGCATACACAAGTAAATGTAATTGTGAGATGTGGGATTAGGGTTATTATGACCTCATGCATTTTCCAGGCAACTCTATTTGACTCTCTTATAGATGGGACTTCAAATCATGTCATAATCCTTAACTCAATTTTAATTAATGCATGAATGATCATGGCATAAATGATAATCATAAATAAGCATAACCAATGATCATGATGTCATGACATATGAATAGGCTCTAAAAATAAACATGGCATAGAAAATAATTCTAAACAATATCATGACATGTCATATGATAAAATAAAATGTGATGTCATGACATGACAAATTTGAATATATAAATACATTAACACCCACATAATCAGACAAAAACACATGATTTTTGATAAACAAAATATTTTATTCAAATATAACTTCAATTTTTACAAGAAAAATAGATGTCTAAAACTCTCAACCTCACTACGAAACTAAAAACAAGACCCCTAATCTGTGCCTAGCTGTCATCCCCGGCAGATGGTGGAGGCGGTGGAGGTTGCTGGCTCAGCGTCCAGGTACGCATCATCTCGTACATATCAATTTGGTGTTGCTCCATCCGGCTCTGGCGCTCCTCCATCTGGCTATGGCGCTCCTCCATCCGACTGAGCTGCTAACTCAGCCCCTGACCCATGGAGGACTGCTCCAATCTGATCTCGACCAGTCGTGAGTCAACAGTCTACTGGTAGTCCTCAAATCTGACCTCCAGCTGTGCAACACGCTCTGAGAGACCTGCTGCTAGTGCATCTATAGTCACAGGGTCATCCTCGTCAACAGCAGGCCCCTCATACTGTGCCGCAGGCTCTCCAGGCTCCAGAGGTGGCTCCCCATGTGCCATGAGCTGAGACCGAGGTACCATCTCTATCTGTCCAGCTCCAGTCCATAGCCCAGCCAATGTGAAGTTACGCACTGAGATGCAGTCGTATACTTCGGATAGCACCCTCAACGATCCCCTGGATATGTTAATGTCAATGGACTCTAACCATGCAGTGATAATGTGTCCAAAAGGCATATGAACTTTCCCTTGTACAGGGGGATATGAAATGGACAATGCAATGAAAAATGTTCAATGTAATGTTCACGTCTAACCGATGATGCATGTCATACATGAGAAAGAGATGAGGAGGCCGGATCTTGGCCTAACCCCGAGTCACAATCGGAAGGAAGCACCCAACAATGACTTTGTAAAGAACATTGTCAGGTGCAGATAATTCATTGATAGGGAAGAGGTTTTGAGCTGGTGGGCAAGGGTGATGGAAGAAGTGCTCATGCATGGAATCTAATGAGATGTGGTCAAATGGAGCAAGAAGAGGTGCATCAAAAGTAGGATAAAAGATGAAGGTGGCATCCGATGCCCTACACTCCAAGAACTCCTGCAAGATCGCAGGAGTGAACTCCAAGTCGCATTTTGCTACGCGAGTGGTGTAGGTAGGGTTATCATCTACATTCCTCAAGTTTTGGTAAATTTCTTTGAGGAGGTCATCATTAATAGCATGATTGCAAAGGGCGATCTTCATCAGCTGATAATGCAGTAAAATCTCAATGATGTCACCACAGTAGTATCTAAAGAATCGCTCATCAATGTACCTAACCGCCATCGATTGGTACAAATGCGATGTACCCTCATTTGGGTCATTCCTACATTGTCTTCTACATGATTATATGATGAATGCAATGCAATGCAATGTGATGACACAAATACCATGATTAGATCAAAATGTGGTATATAAAAAAATTAGGGTTTAAGGGTTTAGAGGTATACTTTGGTTCCATTACTAGATTGATGGTTGCGAGGGCCTAATTGGGCAGCCTACTTGCCAGAGAGAACACCGGAAGATCGTCGGAAAGAAGATCTTGCCAGAACCCTAACGCCAGAGGAGAAAATGGAGGCTGTGAGATGTCATTTTGGTGATAGAGTGACCAAAAACACAAATGACAAAGATAGCTTCCAAACCTAAGGATTTTGGTCGCCGGCGTGGATGCGAGAAGGCTGGTCGTAGAGGATTAGAAGCAACCGGAGAGAAGAAGTCGAGCGAAGAAAGCGTGAAGACGCCGAACCCTAGCGAGTCAGCGTTATAAAATCGCGACGTCAGTCGACTGATGTGTGACATCAGTTGACTGATAGCGGGTTAGTGAACGGTTCAACGAACCGACAGTCGATTGCTCTAGCTCGGCACTCGACTGTCGAATGTTCTGTACCAAGCTATAGTAACATCAGTCGACTGATATTGGTCATCAGTTGACTGATGTGACTAGCACTCGACTGTTGGATGAGCCACTCGATTGTTAGCTCTTCTATCCCGATGAACAGTAACATCAGTCGACTGATGTTTATATCCAGTCTACTGATGTACAAACCAATCGAGTCCTGAAAGTAGCACTCGATTGTTGGGATCGCGGTATCGTGCTACAGTGTTATCAGTCGACTGATATCTGATTTTCAGTTCTGAAATTAATTGAATTTTGATTTCTTCACTCAATTTGTTTCATTTTAACATGTTTATTCATGTATATCGAATATATTAGTGTTATGCCTATGTTCATGAATTTGTTAATGTATTTTGGTATTTTATATCATTTTTACAATCATTAACATCCAATAGTTTCAAATCCTAGCATCTCACCCTTTCTAAGTGTTGAAATACACAATAAAGGTGAATGATCCATTTTGTGAGATGCAATACACCATAAACATTCCTTCCATGCAAACATATGATAAAACACATGAAGCATGGTAAGTATGAGACATCAAGATGTGTAGTACTTGAGATTCAATCTTAAATGTAATTTCTAAGCCTTAAGACAATTTTCTTGATACACTAATTTCCAAAGTGTGCTAAAACCCCAAATTGCACACCAATACCTCTAATTCTACATCTGCCAAGTTTAATCAATTTTTCACAATTCTCAAGGCTTATTGGCACATCCTAAAATCCTTTAGGATTAAAATTCAAACTTATTTCCAAGGTATCACATAACCTTGAAAAAGCTATAAAGTGTTAACTTTACAATGGTTAGGTTAACTACCCACCAATTCAAGTTAACACCCCAACCCACTTAGCGTGATGGAATCACGCTTTTAGGAACTCAATACTTGTTTGAGCTCCTTGGGTTAACTAGGTATTCCTTAGGGATATCTTCCCTAGATACCTTCCTAATGACCCTCCTAGGCTTAGGAGCATTGGTCGTTTCGGTCCTATCATGGTTAACCTTAAGGATTGCCTCCCTAGTAACTTTCTTAGTGGTCTTCCTTGGTTTCATAGAAACCTTGGCCACTAGACACTTGCCTTGGTTAACCTTAGGAATAGCTTCCCTAGTAACCATGACCTTCCTAGACCTAGGTTGTGTTCCATAATCGAATGGAACACTATGGTAGGTCTCCTTGGGCTTAGGTTTGTGACCCAAACCTTTCTTGCCCTTAGGTGGACCTTGCTTCCTAGACCCTAGGTTTTGACTCCTAGACCTTAGATTTTGACAATTTGACCCTTTAATTTGATTTTGCATCTCTCTAAGAGTCTTCTCTATTTTCTCAAGTTTTGACCTCAAAACTTGATTTTCCTTTTCTAATATCTCAATTTTTGATTTTTCGTTATCTCTTGAGATATTCTTATTTCTAGGCATGTGCCTAGTCCATTTAGGATTGATGCCTAGGTGATTTTATATTTTTCTAATAGATTCCCTAGGTAATGTTTTTCTAGGGACATTAATCCTAAATTTCTCTTTATTTTTAACCTTGTAGCTCTTAGCCCCTAAGCAATAAAATTTATTATTCTTAGCATGCTCTTTATAAAACATAGAGAAATTACTTCTAGCATGCTTGTTATTATTATTTAAAGAATGAACATTGTTTAAATGTACCTTAGGGTTTGCCTTAAAGGCTCCCCCTACATTTGATGCTCCTTCTTGACCTCCCTTCTTCCCCTTAGGGCATTAACTTTGGTAGTGCCCTCTTTGGTAACACTTGAAGCATACCACATGCTCCTTTTTCTTAGGAATGGTGACTCCGGCATCCTTGGTCTTTTCTTGAGATTTCTGTGCCGGTTGTCTTTTCTTGACTTTCCTAGGGCACTTGCTCTTATAGTACCCATATTCCCTACACTCAAAACACATAATATGATTTTTATTTTGAATTGATGTGCTTGAGTTACCTAGGTTAATGGTGGTGGTTTGTGTTGGTGCAGGGGCACCAGATGATTGAACCTGTGTTTTGATTATGGCAAAAGACGTAAAGTTAAGATTACATCGTTATCTCATGAGCTTAATCAAGTGTGCAGAAAAGTGCAAAAGCTGAAGATGAAGGCTAGCGACACCCGGAGGAAGCTGCGGTGGTCGGGCGACACTCGAGTGACTTCAGAGGGAGCCGAAGTAATCGAGTGGAAGGCCGGAAGCAAGAGCTACAAAGTAAGTATCGAGGTAAGCTCGTGTGCGTGAGCGTAAGTGAGGTCGTATCCTCCTTACGGGGATGGTCTTAAGCATAGAGCCGACTAAAGACATGGATGGTCTAGGTCGAGATCGGACGGTCGATGGTCGTCGAAATAATATTTTTGTTAAGCTAAGATTTGCTAGCATCGATCATTGCCGGCTTGGAGCACTCATTTATCGTCATCCATCGATCGCCCATGGTTAGCACTCGACTGATGCTGCCATCAGTCGACTGAAGATAACCATCAGTCGACTGATGGTCAAGGATCAACTTCGAGGAGTCAAGCCTTATCACCTCGTTTCAAGGAGATTGGTGCCCAAATCTGATTGGCTGAAGATCCTCTCAAGAAGGGACTCAAAGGCTATAAAAGGAGGGTCTCTCCTAGGGGTTTCTCATCAATTCTAAGTTCCCTAAAGCCTCCGCAACACTGTGACTCTTCCACAATGAAGTGCTACTACTCCGACGATCTAAGCTTGAGTTTTCATTTCTTATATGTCGGTATAAGTTTAATTTAGCTTGTCTCTTTCATATTATTGTCTCGGAGCTTTTTATCATAACGAGGAGAGGGGGAGTGTCCCTCTACCTCAAGCTTTTGTGTTTTTTTGTATTCGATTAACTTCTACCTTCAACGAGGATGAGTTCGTTAGTGCTTTGCTCTCCGTGCGTAGTCAAGGACCACTAGGGCCTTGGAGTAGTAGCCGTCGGCTACGAACCAAGTAAAAACCCTCGTGTCTTTATTTTTATATTGTGTTTTTCTGCTGTGTTTACTTGTGTCTTGAAACGAATTCGAATGATAAAGTTTCTATTGTTATTCTCCCCCCCCTCTAACGATTCGCTCGATCCAACAGTTTGGGCTTCTTCATCTCCTCGACCGGAGGTGAATGCTTCCTCTTGATCATGCTCTGAAGTGAAAATTTTCTCCTCCTCCTCAATCCTAGAGGTGGAGGTTTCTTGTTCTTCTTCCTCCTCGGATGTCGACTCCCTCTCAATCTCCAAATCCTCACTTTCTTGTGAGGAAGATGAACTTGCTTCATCGGCCTCTTCCTCTTCTTGAGTGGATGAACATTCTTCGGCTTCTTGTGATTGTTCCTTGCTTAAAGCCGGTGATGATCCTTTATGAAGCTTTGCCAATTTGCTCCAAAGCTCCTTGGCATCTTGATATTCACCTTGCCTAGACAAAATGTCATTAGGTATCAAATCTTCTAAAAGCTTTGTTATCTTGACTTTGGTTTTGAACTTTAGGCATTGCTCTTGGGTCCACTTTTTCAACTTCAAGACATTTCCCTTCTTATCTCTAGGAGGTTCAAAGCCTTCCATGATGTTGAACCAATCTTGTATGTCTATCATCAAGAATGTCTCCATTCTTGCCCTCCATGCCGGAAAATTCTCTTGGTCGTATGGTGGCAGTGTGTTGATGTCCCATCCAAGTCTTTCTTCGAATTCCATCTTATTCCTCTAGCAGTTTTGCTCCCGGCGGTTAGTCCATAGAAGAGCCCCAGGCTCTGATACCAATTGTTGAGGATTCGATCGTCGCTAGAGGGGGGTGAATAGCGCATTTCAATGCTTGATGGAATTCGTTCGCATTTGATCGTCTACAATCTTGTTAGCACAGCGGAATAGTAATAACAAAAAGAAATAACAAGAAACACAATCATGGAAACACGATAATATAACGTAGTTCGGAACCGAACAGTTTCTACTCCACGGATCGATCTCAACGAGCTCTAGCGATGCAACCACACACCACTAATAAAGAATAACTCCTTCTCGGAACAATCCGGAGGTGGAGAAATCTCGTACAATGTATACAATAGTAATACAATAAAAATACAAGGAAATACAATGGAATGCAAGTAAAGAAAACTTTACAAAGAGCTTTCTTGTTGATTGCTTGAACCGTGGTTGAAGACCCTGATTTGCACCAGCAAATTGCCTCAAGAATGTCCAAGAAATCGCTGCCAAAATCTCTCTTTCAAGCTGCTTTTATATCCTGCAATCGGGCTAGATTTTCGCCTATCAGTCGACTGCTTGGGACCATTAATTGACTAATGACACTATTATTGTGAGACAACGGTGCAAACCACGCTGGAAAAATCCAACGGATAGGACATCGATCGATCCCGACTCCATTCTGCCATCGACATATCGAGCACCACGATCGACGATTATAAGATCACCGATCGCTTGGTATCCAAAGAATGATCGCTAGGACACTCCCTGCAGTCAAACCCTAGTTGACTCATACCAGTCGACTGCCACATGATACCAGTCGACTGATACACCTCAAACATGAAGTTTTAACCCAATTATGGTTCCCACATACTTACTAGACCACCCTCAGCCTAGACCTAAGCCTTCTAGCCACCTCTGTCAGCCTCGCGCCTATCGGATCCCTCCAAGTCATCCATGACTTATTCATCCATACGGTAGCCTTCAGGTGCTTCTGTCAGCCATGTCATGCTAAGTCGATCGCCAAGGCACATTGTACTTACACTTCCAAGACTCCGCTTGGACTTTACGCCGCCAACCATTGGACTTATGCTTCCAAGACTTCACCCTTGGACTTTACGCCGCCAATATCAAACCCCTTGGAATTCTCAAATGCCAAGTACTCATGACTTGGACTTTCACCGCCAAGACTACACCCTTGGACTTACGTGGCCAAGACTACACCCTTGGACTTTACTTACCAACTCATGTTTGACTTTTCCTTGCCAAGACCCATGCTTGGACTTTACATGCCAAGTACTCAAGACTTGGACTTTCCATGACATGGTCAACTCCAGTCAACCATCAAAATCTCCCTCGAGTCAAACTCGAGTCCGGTCAATCATGACCCAGGTCGATTGCACTAACAATCTCTCCAAAACATTATCAGACATCAATGTCAAACCTTCAAGTCAAACATCAAAACATCGCTCAAGTCAAACTCGAGTCCGGTCAATCGTGACTTCGACCGATTGCACCAATAGTGGATTCAAGTCGACTGAAGTCCAGTCGACTGAAGATGTATCAGTCAACTGGATACCTATTTGGCAGAATCAGCTAGTGATCGATTGAAGATCGTGCGACACAGATGGAAAGGGCTTGAGTTGACTGAAGAGGAAAATTTCTCGATGCGGAGCCAAGTGACGTCAAGTCGACTGGAGAGGATTCAGTTGAATGAAAGACCACGAATTCCATATTAACGGGCTTATGTGGAGTCGAATGGAAGGCATTTCAGTCGACTGGAAAAAGTTTATAAAAGTTGTGCTCGACCAGATCAAAATATCAATTCAAATCTAGGTCGAAGTGTTGTCAAAATTTCCTCACGATCACAAGAGCTTCAACCATTCAAAAGGACTCTTTTCTGACACCTCGTGTTGCATCCTATACTACATATTATGTCGGTATAAAGTAGTCATTAATCTCTTTTTATTTCGCTTGTATATTTAATTTCAAGATAGAGTAGGTTGTTACTCTTCTCTTACATTTGTAAAAAGCAAACTCCCTCCGAAGTCGAGAGTTCTCGAATCAGAGGGTATTATAGAGATTGCCCATTGAGGTAGCTCTTGGTAGAGCTACGGGCCTTGGAGTAGTAACCCAGTCTGGGTTGTGAACCAAGTAAATTTCCAGTCTTTAACTGTGTCTTTAATTTCCATCTGTGTCTTTAATTTACAGTCTGGGTTGGATACCTATTTAAATTGCCTGTGTCTTTAACTGCATTTAATTTCCACTACGTACTCATATTAAAATTAATCAAAAATTATTAAACACTGAGATTCACCCCCTCTCTCGGTTTACTCGATCCAACAATTGCTATCAGAGCAGGGGCGCTTCGAATTGGAGAAACCCCCATCATGAGCTTTAGATAATTTTTTATTGCTTTAGATAATTTTCTATTGCTTTAGATAATTTTTTATTGCTTTAGATAATTTTTTATTGCTTTAGATAAATTTTTTATTGCTCTAGATAATTTTTTATTGCTTTAGATAATTTTTTATTGAATTAGATAAATTTTTAATTCATTAAAATCATTTTCTGCATATTTAAATTCATTAAACTTATTTTCTGCATATTTAAATTCATTAAAATAATTTTTTTCATATTTAAATTCATTAAAATAATTTTATGCATATTTAAATTAATTAAAATAATTTTCTTCATATTTAAATTCATTAAAATAATTTTATGCATATTTAAATTCATTAAAATTATTTTCTACATTTAATATATTTTTTTGCATTTTAAAAGACATTTTATGAATATAAAAATTATTTTCTACATTTAATATAATTTTCATCATTCTAAAAGACATTTTCTGCATATAAAAATTATTTTCTGTATTTAATATATTTTTTCATTTTAAAATATATTTTCTACATATAAAAATTATTTTCTACATTTAATATATTTTTCTGCATTTTAAAAGATATTTTTCTGTATATAAAAATTATTTTTTTCATTTAATATAATTTTCTGCATTTTAAAAGACATTTTCTGCATATAAAAATTATTTTTTGCAATTAATATAATTTTCTACATTTTAGAAGATATTTTCTGCACTTAAAATATTTTACTGTACATTAAATTTATTTAATTAAGTTTCCTGCACATTAAATTTACTTAATTTAATTTTCTACACATTTGAGTTATTTAATTTATTTTTCTGCATTTAGAGTACATTTCCTTAATAATGTCACACTTAGAGGGATACAACACCGTTTGCCCTCCTCTCTTTAATGGAGAGGATTTTTCCTACTAGAAAAGGCGAATGGAGTGTTACCTGAAGATCGACCTAGAGGTTTGGTTTTCAATTAGGAAAGGGTTCACAGCTCTGGTAGACGACTCGGGTGAGTTGTTAGAACCGGAGAAATGATCCTCGGATATTCAGAAGAGAGCTCAAGTCGATTACAAGGAACTTAATACCTTGCAATGCGGACTTACCAAAGAAGAGCTCAATAGGGTAGGACCATTCGAAAATTCTAGGGAATTATGGAGAAAATTAATTGAACTGCATGAGGGTACAAATGACACTGGGATAGCCAAATGGGACATGCTATTAAATAAATTATTTAATTGTAAAATGAATGAAAACAAAAATGCTAGTCAACTTCATACTAGAATTAAAGACATATTAAATGGATTGCATTTAATAGGACATCAAATAGAGAATAAGGACTTAATTAGGTATACCCTTAAGGCATTCCCGAGAAATACCTTATGGACATCGATTGTCGATGCCTATAAGGTATCTAGGGATCTCTCCACAATTAGGTTAGACGAACTATCTTGTGAACTCGAACTACACGAACAAGCTAACTCGGGTTAAACCGAGAATGGTATAGCTTTGATGGCGGGTTCAACTAAAAAGGAAAGAAAAGTGAAGAATGAATCCGAAGACGAGTCGGAGTCAGAGACAAACAGAGAAGAGGAGATCGTAAATATGATATGGAAGATGTTCAACCGGAGGAAGAGATTTACGAAGAAAGATGCCAAAAAGGTGGTTGACAGCAAGCCGAGACCTCGATCGGAAGTAACGTGCTACGAATGCAACGGAAAGGGACACTACAAGTCGGAGTGTGCAAACTTAAAAAAGAAAGAAAAATCAAAAAAGGAAAAGAAGAAGAAGGCGCTTAAGGCGACATGGGATGAGTCATCATCGAAGGAGTCGGACGCGGAAGAGACGAAGAGAAGCTTCGTCGCATTTATGGCCAAATCGAGATTCGGAGCCGAGTACGAGTCTGATTCCGAGTCCGAGAGAAACCACGGATCCGTATCCATTTTCGAAGGTTCAAATGAGGTAACTTCTCCATTAGAAGATAAATTATATAATATTATTGCATGCTTAGGTAGGAAATTAGCTAAGTTCAAGAATCGGGTCGACTCGCTACTTAAGGAAGTCCAAGTACTTAAGGAGCAAGTCAACTCGAAGACTTCGACTTGCCGAATTAAGGATAGAGACTCAACTCAAGTTGCAAAGCTTGAGGAAGAGAACTCAGTCCTGAAAAGGCAAGTAGAAGACCTAACCGGATCTTTAGGAAGATTCACTTTGGGTTCCAAGTATCTCAACATGATGCTTGGATCTCAGCAAGTTGTGTACAATAGATCCGGACTCGGGTATAAGGCTAAGTCCACCTATGATACTACTGTTACCTCTTCTCTGTGAACTGGGTAAAAGGGCTCGCATGTAAGACACTATCCGAACCAAATAATCGGTTCGGCAAAAAAAAAGAAAGGAAGAACGGTTCGGGCGCGATCGCCTGGGACAATTGGAAAGGGAGAACCAGTGGAGGTAATCGGCATGGCGAATCGAAGACGAAGATCGCTTCGCTAGGAGATGAATGAGAATCGGTTCGGCCTAGTAGGCCTTGAAGAAGATGGGGAGGATGAGAATCGATTTGGCATAACTAGTTCGGAAATAGTTTGGTGCGGATAGAAGGAGAGTTGGTTCAGGCTGTTGAGAAGAGCCCGAGGGCTATGCTACACGTGAGCTATATGTCTAGATTAGTTTCACCAAGGGCAAACGGTTAAAAGGGACAGGCTAGCATATTTCCCAAAATGTAGATGAGAGGTTGTTACACAACAGAGGGGGGGGGTCCCCGCATAATATTCCGAGGAGCCTTCGCTCCTCGTGTCTGTAACAGAATGATTCTCTAGGTGGACGTGGTGGCCACGCGTACGATGAAACCACTGATCAGAGGAGAGGAATAAAAGGGAGGAGCAGGACAAATGAAAGGGGATCTGCATTATTCCAATGAGCAAGAAACGAAGATGCATTGGGAGAAGGAGAGCTACCACTTCATCGGAGAAGAAGAGAAGGAGAGTGGTGATCTTTATCTTCCTTGTACTGTTTCCTGTACCTTAACTCTTCTATAAGAGGTTTTCTCCTCCACCTCCGAAAGTTCCCTTCCACGAAGGAGGACGTTCATAGTGAAGGTGCTTTTCCATTGCATCCGGTGAGAGAGCTCACCTCCGTGGAGTAGGAATCCTTATTCCGAACCACGTTACATCCTGTGTCTTAGTTTGTTGGCTGTGTTGGTTTTGCGTGTCTTTGCTGTTGGATCGAAGCGGATCGCTAGAGGGGGGTGAATAGCGATAACAACTTTTCTTTTAAAAACGTTCGATGGACAATTAAACGCAGCGGAAATGTAAATAAAACCTAAATGAGACAAATAATTTTTTACTTGGTTCGTAGCCTTCGGCTACTACTCCAAGGCCCTAACGGTCCTAGACCGTGTACGGAGGGCAATTCACTAAAACACTCCTCCTCGTTGGAGGTAGGAGTTTTACGATTACAAAAGCCTTCGAAGCAAAAAGATAGAGAGACAAACCCTCTCTTCTATTAAAGTAAAATGCAACGAAAAATCTCGATTGAAAGGAATTGCAATATTGAAAGCAATAACAAATTAAGATTATACCAACAACTAAACAAAAGAAACTTTAAGCTAGGGTTGTTGGCAGCACTTCGTTGTTGTAGAGTCGTCGGAGAGTTGCGGCGTAACGGAGGCTTTTTAGCACTTAGAATTGTTGATGAAACCCTAGGTTTGGCCCTCCTTTTATAGCCTTTGAGCCCCTTTTCGAGAGGAACCCTAGCCAATCAAATTTGAGCACAACTCCCCTTGAAACTTGGTGATAAACCTTGACTCCTCGAGGCTGATCCTTTGACGATCGGTGATGGCCATCACCACCGATTCTTTGGCGATCAGTCGAGTGCTAGCCGTAGTCACCCGACTGATGGACGGCAGTCGAGTCCTTTAGGTTGGCAGTCGACTGATGCTGGCTGCAAGGCAATGTTAGCTTAAAGAAAACATTATTTCGACGGTCGTCGACCGTCCGATCTCGACCTAGACCACCTATGAGATGTCTTGGGTCGGATCTACGCTTAAGTCTTTCTCCGTAACGAGGGTACGACCTTACTTACACTCGCACACACGAGCTTACCTCGATACTTACATGTTGCTTTTGCTTCTGGCCTTCCACTCAATTCCTTCGGCTCCCTCCGAAGTCACTTGAGTGTCGCCCGACCACGGCGGCTTCCTCCGGGTGTCGCTAGCCTTCAGCTCCAGCTATAGCAATTTTCTGCACACTCGATTCAGCTCGTGAGATAACAACATGAGCTTAACTTTGTATCGTTTGCTATAATCAAAACTCAGGTTCGACTTAGGTGCCTACTGCACCAACAATCTCCCCCTTTTTGATTTATGGCAAACCCACATACAAAGTTAAGTGCATTAAGAAAAGATATGCATGAATGAGCAGTAGTGTTAAGAGCATGAATGAACAGGAGTATAAAAACTCTTTTTCAAGTGCTCCCCCTTGACCGAGGGTGAGTACTTGAGAAAGAGTTTTAACTCTCCCCCTTGACGTTTGCTACCAAAAAAAAGAATTAAGTAACCGAAATTACTTAATATCGGCCATAGTATTTAAAATTAGTTTTAAGTTAAGAAATCAAAAAATTGATTTCTTAACCTTGGCCTTTACTTCCATTTTGTTATCAAGTTAACTTAAAGTTTAAGTAAATTACTTTCTGTTAACAAGTTAACTAAAGTTTGTAAGTCTTGGCAAGAAAAAAATATTGATCCCTTAACTTTGGCCTTTTTCTCCCCCTTTTGCCATACATCGAAAAGAGTGAGAGTGTGTGAAACAAGTTTTACTTTTAAAGTCCAAGCATGTTCCACATTATTTTGAAAATAATATACTGAAAATAAGTTCATCTATAAAATGTTCGACTCATATTTGGCTTGATTGATATGAAAGATCAACCAGTCCTGGTCAGAGTCGGTTAGTATGTATGATTATACTCCGTGGTTCATAGCGATGCACTAGCTCTACATCTCACACCCATCTACGTGGCTAAGTACACAAACATTAGTCCTATGTGTTGTGAGATGTACTGGCTCCTTAAATCTATAGGTGCATGATATCTAAGGTATGTCCTATGCTAGTTCCATGAAAATTAAGAAATAGTAGTAAGAAAATATAATTTGCAAGTTCCTATTCTACTACGCATATGCCCAATTTTCGTCTCAAGAGACTAAATTCGGCTTCGGGTAGTGGTTTAGTGAACAGGTCTGCTAGGTTAGACTTCGAGTCAACATATTCGAGGTGTATGGAGCCGTTGGCTACATGTTCTCGAATGAAATGGTGTTTTACCTCTATATGCTTTGTCCTTGAATGGCATATAGGGTTCTTAGTTAGATTTATCGAACTTATGTTGTCTACAAAAATTTTAGTTTTGGTGAAGTCCAACCTAAAGTCTCGGAGAGTGTGCTTCATCCAAAGAAGCTGAGTTACACACTCACCCATCGCAACGTATTCGGCTTCGGTGGTAGATAAGGCAACACAATGTTTCTTCCTACTGCACCAACTTACTAGACTCGAGCCGAGTAGTTGACAACAACCACTCGTGCTCTTTCTATCGAGTTTACTACCGGCATAATCCGAATCGGAGTAGCCGATTAGTTCGAACTCCGTAGATCTAGGGTACCAAATACCAACGTTAAGTGTACCCTTAAGATATCTAAGGATACGCTTAACTAGGGTTAGGTGAGACTCCTTAGCACAGGTTTGAAACCTGGCGCACATACTTACTGCGAATAGGATGTCGGGTCGGCTCGCAGTTAAGTATAGGAGACTTCCTATCGCGCTCCTATAGTACTTTAAGTCAATGGACTTACTTTCTAGGTCTTCTCCTATGTTAACATTAACCGCCATTGGGGTGTTTATTATCTTAGCGTCTTGCATTCCAAATCTTTTAATTAACTCCTTAGTGTATTTTTGTTGATATAGGTATATACCATCCTTAGTTTGTTTAATTTGTAGACCTAAAAAGAAACTTAACTCGCCTACCAAGTGTTAGTTATAGCCCTAGAACCAATCATGTGATGGTTGAATAGGGAACATTTTGTATCATATTCTGTAAAGGTAAAGGATTGGTTATTATATTTACATCTTGCTTGTGCCAGCTAAATTAAATATAATAATGCCCTAGAAATGTAGGTTCTTATCTACAGCACATCAATTGGCAGAATTGATTATGAGAGGCTGTAGAGAACACTTTCCTAAATGTTCCTAGTCAAGTATTAATATGCAAGGGCAATATTAATACATAAAGACTAGCATGTAGGTCAATTGATGACTTGATCTCACAAGTCATGGATATATGATATCAAGTTGACACATGGGTATATATTAGAGAATATATCTGAATGACCCGCCATGAGAAAGTTTCATGGATCGTTATATGAGTGTCATAAACTTTCTCATGTGACTATTGGTATGAATAGTCCTCGGACACAAGTCACTACGGTTCCCTACATAAGGAGTTATGTACTTTGGTATCGTCAAACGTCACTAGCGAGGTGGACCATAAAAGGCGATTCGGGTATGTAACAAATTATGCGGAGGGATGTGAGTGATGTAGATGGGATCTATCCCTTCCATATGACGGGAGTGATATCGGTGGGCCCCTTGATTGAGTAGAACTACTAAAACGCATGGCCATGCTCGAATGAGTCAATATGAGATATTGAGCTCATTTGTTTGAGTTAGTTTACTCAGGGATCAAGAAACACATAGATTGATCGAGGATGACAGCCTCTATGCCTCATTGATCAACTGATATCAAGGATAGAAGGACACGGTCATATATTATAGTAGTCACGGAAAGGTTAGTCGGATCTTGACTTATCTCGTAACTTGGGTAGCAATGATGTATTGCTAGATGCCGCTCATTGCTTGTGTATCTAAAAGAGTTTAGGTCCACTGCCAACGTTATGAGAGCCTATAGGGTCACACACAAAGAGCATGATACTTAGAGGAATTAGAGTATTCTAGTTTGACTAGAATAATATGGGAATAAGCTTAAGTACAAAATGGTTTTTGGACTTTAAGCTTAATGAGAATTTTAGCTAATTGATTTAATGAGATTAATTCAATATGTTACCTTATTGATTTAATAAGATTAATTCAATATGATAACATAAGCTTAATTGAATTAATAAGATTAATTCAATATGATAACATAAGCTTAATTGAATTAATAAGATTAATTCAACATGCATGAATGCCACATAAGAATGCCACATAAGCATGCCACATAAGCATGCCACCTAAGCATCCACCTAAGCTAGTTAAGGTGGAAGGAAACAAAATGGTTTTGTCTCCTTAAGTGGCCGGCCAAACAAGGAAGCCAAATCCTTTTTGAGTGTGTCTCAATGCAATGGATTGCATTGAATGTGAAGGAGGTGGAAGGGTTTTTCCAACCCTATAAAAGGCTCCATGGAGTGGCCGGCCATAGAGAGTTTTTGGTGTTGTGGTTGTGAGAGAGCTTGGTGGAAGCTTTGGTTGTGTGGGTTTGTGAGTGTAGGCTAGCAAGAAGAGGAGTCTTCTTCTTCTTTTCTCCTTTTCCCTCTCTTCCTCTCCTTTAGGGACTTCTCTAGCAAGAAGTAAAGGAGAGCTCCTCTAGTTTTCCTTTTGTGAGACAAGAGCGTGCTCGTGTGGATACGTATAGAGGCACGGACACTTGAACGTGCTAAAGATCCAACAAACCGAAAGGAAAAGCGGGATTGCAAAGGGCACGCAACAAAGGTAGAACTCTCCTATAAGATAGGCTTGGTTTAGAGAAATTTATTTTATACGAGTTTGCTTTCGCATGGATCACTTGGAAGGGATCCTATTTTCCGTTGCGCATATGCCATTTGGCATACGAGATTTCCCTACACCAAGTTCATTTCGAACTCACTTTCCATGAGTGAAATGAACTCGTTTAGTAAGGCTGAGTTAGAGGTCCCAAAAATTATATCGTCTACGTAAATTTGAGCTATGAATATTTCTTTACCTAAGGTTTTTACGAAGAGAGTTGGGTCAACTAAGCCTTGGTTAAACCCTTTTGACTTAAGATGGATTGAAAGTCTCTCGTACCAAGCTCGAGGAGCTTGTTTAAGTCCATAGAAAGCTTTCTTAAGTTTTAGAACATGGTCGGGTTTATCTAGATTTTCGAATCTGGGGGGTTGGCTAATATAAACTTCTTCTTTAATGTATCCATTTAGGAATGCCGACTTAACATCCATTTGAAACAGCTTAAATCCTCGATGTGCGGCATAAGCTAGCAACATTCAAATGGATTCGAGTCTTGCTAATGGGGCATAGGTTTTATCGTAATCTAAGCCTTCGACTTGACTAAACCCTTTGGCGACTAACCTAGCCTTGTTTCTAACTACTTCACCTTTATCATCAAGCTTATTTCGAAACACCCACCTTGTTCCAATTATCGTTTTGTCTTTAGGTGGTGGTACAATTCCCACACTTCATTCCTAGTAAATTGAGCTAGCTCTTCTTGCATTGCAATAATCCAATCGGGATCAAGAAGAGCTTGTTCAATTGATTTGGGTTCTATCTTTGAAATTAAGGAAATTTGACTAAGGTTCCTATAGGATGCTCTAGTTCGAACTCCTAGATTAGGATCTCCTATCACTTGATCGATAGGGTGGTTAGTTTGAATCCTAGATTGGGTTGGGTTTGTGTCACCTAATGCTTGATCAATGGGGTGATTTGGTTGAACACTAGTTTGACTCGGATCACTTGTCACTTGGTCGACAAGAGGAGTTGGTTGATGTGGATTAGACTCGATCTCAAGGTCGGAGACGAGTTTGGTATCAGTGAGCTCAATACTTGGGGACATTAAGGGTTTTGTAAGTTCGGGTACTTCATCAAATACTACATTGATAGTCTCCTCGACTCTAAAGGTGTCGTGGTTATATACTCTATAAGCTCGACTTGTAGTCGAGTATCCTAGAAAGATTCCGGTCGTGGTTTTGGATGTAAATTTCCCTAGGTAATCCTTAGTGTTTAGGATATGTACCTTACAACCAAATACCCTAAAGTACTTGATGTTAGGTATTTTATCGTGATAGATCTCGTATGAGGTCTTAAGGTGCCTTTTTACCATAAGGATCCTATTTTGGACATAGCATGTCGTACTCATGGCTTCTGCCCAAAACCTATTGGGTAGGTCGTATTCGTTCAACATGGTCCTAGCGGCTTCTTGTAGAGTTCGGTTTTTCCGCTCCACTAGGCCATTTTGCTGAGGGGTCATAGGGCAAGAGAATTCATGGTGGTATCCGTTTAGGTTACAGAAGTCGGTGAACCTTTGATTTTCGAATTCACCACCATGATCGCTTCTAAGTCTTTTTGATTCTCGATTAATTTGAATAGATTGATTAATTGATCTAGGGTATCATTTTTATGTTTGATGAACCTAACCCAGGTAAACTTGGAGTAGTCGTTAATTATGACTAAGCAATATTGACTTCTATTGAGTGACTTGGCTCCATGTGA
This sequence comes from Wurfbainia villosa, assembly GCA_025175895.1. NCBI lineage: Eukaryota > Viridiplantae > Streptophyta > Magnoliopsida > Zingiberales > Zingiberaceae > Wurfbainia > Wurfbainia villosa. The sequence goes on from CM046005.1 coordinate 9,993,077, forward strand.
ATCGAATAGATCCATATGCAGGAGCTCAAGTACACTTGAGGTTCGTTTCTTGGTTAGTTAACTTGTGTTGTGTCCTATGTTGTTTTCCTTGTTGACAAGCATTACAGATTTTATTAACCAAGTTGTTGAGGTTGGGTAAGCCTCTGACTAAGCCACTCTGACTCATCTTGTGGATGAGTCTTGGGTGCGAGTGACCGAGTCGTCGGTGCCACAACCATGATTCCTCTTCCTGTGTCATAAGACATTTGGCTGAGGAATTGATTAATTTAATTGTATAAATGTTATTTGTCCTAGTTACTTTGAGTATTGTTTTAGCTGTTTTATTTGTTTTAATTACACATTCATTTTCTAAAAATACGACCTTATAGTTATTGTCACATAATTGGCTTACGCTAAGCAGGTTATATTCAAAATTCTCTACAAGTAATACATTTTTAATAACAAAATTCGAGTTAAGCTCGATATCACCTGATCCGATGATTTTGAGCTTGCCGTTATTCCCAAAGGCTACCGATCCTTGTCGTTTGAATCGAAGCTTCGTGAATTTGAGTTGATCCCCGGTCATGTGTCGGGAGCAACCGCTATCCAACATCCATTGATCCTACACACAAGGTGGTTGGATTGGATGTTAGATAATTTTTTTTTTTAAAAGGAAATGGTTGTAAGTTGTTAAACCTAGGTCATCTCACCTGTGTCTATATGATCAACTATGTTATACTTATGTGGTTTTTGTGAGATGACTTCCAATTAAGTTGATTAAGTGGATTTAGGTTCAAGTAATTTTATGTTAGATTTGGATTTGACCCTAGGCTTGTCAAGATTACCTTTTCAAGATCATGGCTTCCAGGTCGTGGCGAGGCACAGAGGCCTTCTTTTATCGGATCATCGACCACTTCCTTAGACAAAGCCATGTTCAAGAAAATGATGACTTGACTCACCTAAGATTATTTCCTAGTCTAACTGGTTATTTTTGAAAAGAGGCTCCCCGAGGCTCAATCTTTTCGAAGAATTTTAGTTGGTTATGTTCATGTTCTAAGTGAGTTCACAAGTTTTAAAGCACAAACTTTCTAAGTTAAAGCATGCAATTTCTAAGTTAAAGCACAAACTTTCTAAGTTAAAACATGCAATTTCTAAGTTAAAGCACAAACATGTTTTGCACTGGCTCCCCCTAGACGGTTGAATCGGTTCGGTTTATCCACATAGTGGATTTGGTCCTTGGGAATCCAGTACGGGTTGGATCCTAGAGTTGAAATCAAAAGGTTCTTAGGGACCCATGCTTGGACATGTTTCCTATGTCGACTTACAATCGACATATACAACCTATTAGTCGTGTTTGAGTTAAACCCTAGTCCAGCCTTGTTGTACACGGCCCTTTGAGATCCAAGTAGGAGGTCAAGTCCTTTGGATCCCGAAGTGAACCTTTCCAACGTGCTCCTAAGATCTTCGACTTGACTTTTCAAGAGTGAGTTCTCAACTTCGAGTTTTTCAACCCGAGTTGAGTCCTTCTCTTGAACTCGACTAGTCGAAGAGGTTAGGGAGACCTTGTGTTTAAGGAGTTTGACCTCCTCAACCAGGGTCTCGACCTTGGACTCGGATTTAACTAATTTCCTAGACAAAAACCTAACCGTATTTTTTAAAGTATTAAATAAAGTTCGACTTACTTTAAGGGTATCTTTTGAACCGGATGCGTATCCGTGGCTTGACTTGAAGATCGCTTCATAGTCCGAGTCATCCTCAGGTTCTGACTCAAGTTCAGGTTCGGTCTCCGTGTCTGACTCAATCGATTTCACCATGAAGACGTGGTCTTCGTCTTCTTCGGATGATGCTTCTTCCCATGTCGCGTTGAGGGCCTTCTTGTGCTTAGGTGCTCGGTGGTTGAGCTTGGGGCACTCGGACTTGATATGTCCAAACCTGTTACACTCATAACACCTAATATTAGAACTTTTAGGCTTACCTTGGTTGGGTCGAGTCATGGTTCGCTTTCATCCCTTGGCTATCCTTCGAGCTAGGTTCATTAGTTCAGCAGTCAATTCTGGGACAACTTCTTCTTCGGACTCGTCTTCCTCCTCGGTTGGTGGTGGCTTGCTTGCGATTTTCTTCTTTGAACCTGCAAACAAGGCTATACCCCTCTCGGGTTCCGAGTTACACTGCTCATGTAATTCAAAATCAGAAAAGAGTTCATCTAACCTAATTTTAGAAAGATCCTTGGAGACCTTGTAGGCATCGACCATGGTGCCCACAAGGTAGTCCTCGGAAACGAGTTTAGAACATACCTTACAAGGTCGCGGTTTTCGACCTTTTGCCCGATTGCGTGTAGGTTGTTGACTATGTCTTGGACACGGGCATGGAGTTGCATCTCGGACTCGTGTTCCTGCATTTTTAGTGTGTACAATTTATTGAACAACAAATCGCGTTTGCAAACCTTAGCTTGATCCGATCCTTCGTGTAACTCGATTAGTTTTGTCCAAAGATCCTTTGCGCTTATGAAGGGGCCGACGCGATTTAGCTCCTCCTTGGATAGGCCGCATTGGAGGATTTGTGTTGCCTTGGCGTCGGCTTCGACTTGTCATTTTGTCGCAATGGTCCATTGATCGTAATCTAAGGAGTCACCCACTTCATTAGTCGGAAGTGTGAAACCCGTTTAGATTATGATCCACATCTCGACTTGGGTTTTGAGAAAGCATTCCATCCGACCCTTCCAATAACAGAAGTCATCTCCGTTGTAAAACGGAGGTCGGACGGTGCTAAAACCCTCGAGATGGGCCATTAGAACAAAAGACACAAGGAGACGAAGACGAAGAAACTAGCAACGACAAAAACACAAAGAAGAGTACCAAGACTCGCGTCTTGGATTAGTAGTGCGGGAGAAAACTTAACAAAGCGAAATAAATAGAAATAAACAGAATTAAAAGAACAATAAATCTGTAAAAATGGCTAGATTGGTGGTTTCACCAAATCTTAGCAACCCCCGGCTCTGATACCAATTGTTGGATCGAAGCGGATCGCTAGAGGGGGGTGAATAGCGATAAAAACTTTTCTTTTAAAAACGTTCGATGGACAATTAAATGCAGTGGAAATGTAAATAAAACCTAAATGAGACAAATAATTTTTTACTTAGTTCGTAGCCTTCGGCTACTACTCCAAGGCCCTAACGGTCCTAGACCGTGTACGGAAGGCAATTCACTAAAACACTCCTCCTCGTTGGAGGTAGGAGTTTTACGATTACAAAAGCCTTCGAAGCAAAAAGATAGAGAGACAAAACCTCTCTTCTATTAAAGTAAAATGCAACGAAAAACCTCGATTGAAAGGAATTGCAATATTGAAAGCAATAACAAATTAAGATTATACCAACAACTAAACAAAAGAAACTTTAAGCTAGGGTTGTTGTAGAGTCGTCGGAGAGTTGCGGCGTAACGGAGGCTTTTTAGCACTTAGAATTGTTGATGAAACCCTAGGTTTGACCCTCCTTTTATAGCCTTTGAGCCCCTTTTCGAGAGGAACCCTATCCAATCAAATTTGAGCTCAACTCCCCTTGAAACCTGGTGATAAACCTTGACTCCTCAAGGCTGATCCTTTGACCAGTGATCGTGATGGCCATCACGATCATGATCTTGGCGACATCGATCCGAGTGCTAGCCGTAGTCACCCGACTGATGGACGGCAGTCGAGTCCTTTAGGTTGGCAGTCGACTGATGCTGGCTGCAAGACAATGTTAGCTTAAAGAAAACATTATTTTGATGGTCGTCGACCATCCGATCTCGACCTAGACCACCTATGAGATGTCTTGGGTCGGATCTACGCTTAAGTCTTTCCCCGTAATGAGGGTATGACCTTACTTACACTCGCACACACGAGCTTACCTTGATACTTACGTATTGCTTTTGCTTCCGGCCTTCCACTCAATTCCTTCGGCTCCCTCCGAAGTCACTTGAGTGTCGCCCGACCACGGCGGCTTCCTCCGGGTGTCGATAGCTTTCAACTCCAGCTATAGCAATTTTCTGCACACTCGATTCATCTCGTGAGATTACAACATGAGCTTAACTTTGTATCGTTTGCTATAATCAAAACTCAGGTTCGACTTAGGTGCCTACTGCACCAACATTTGCTTTGCATTCTCATTTTTACTATTGTGCCCGGAGAGAACCCCTTAAACTTCCTTCGCGCTCCATCGCGTCGAGAGGAAGTTTACAGATCTTCTTCCCCATCACCGCATCAGTTGGCGCCGTCTGTGGGAATCACTTGAGTGAGACGTAGAGATAAAGCCAGAAGAGATACAACATCCGGTTGCCTCCGCAGCGGAGGAAAACCCCATTACAATTGCCATCACAATTGAGAGTCATGGTGGACAACGTCGTGGCTGAGGCCCTCGCCAAAGAAAGGAAAAGGACAGGATATCTCCATCCTCATTCTGGTGAACCTTCTTCTCGCGGACCACCACCAGAGGTGCCTTCCCCACCCCGTACAACCACGAATATTGAAGTATTGCTTAGAGAGGGGGGCTGGGAGGGTAAGTACATCAGAACACTCTGCCGTTAACCTAGAATTGATGAGAAGAACAGGGCGAAAGCCGGTCGACTAGGGCTCCAGAGGTTTATGAGCCCAGTCCTTTTACCATGGATATCCTTTCAGAAGTCCCTCCATCATACTTCTGGAATCCCCAAGTAGAAAAGTACGACGGTTCAACAGATTCAGAAGAACACCTATCACAATTTGCTGGAGCAGCCTCGCTCCACTGCTATACCGACACCCTCAAGTGATGAGTCTTCCAGACCACCTTAACCCGTTCGGCACAAAAATGGTTCAACACCATGCCCCCGGGGTCTATCACTTGTTTTGATGATTTTTTGGGGATGTTCCGCCAAGAATTCGCCAGCTGTAAGGTATATAAGCACGACGCCTCTATCCTGCTACACATTACACAGGGGCCCTCAGAATCACTCAGAGGGTATCTTCATCGGTTCACCTCCACTGCCAGAAGCATCTCTTCTGCGAGGTCGGATGCTTTCAGAGTAGTCATCCCGCATGGGCTGAGGGAGGGCCCCTTCCTCAGTTCCCTTTTGAGAAAGCCCGCTAACAGCTATGAGGAGTTGTTAAGTCATGCAGAAAAATTCATCAACGAGGAAAAAGGACTGAAAGTGCGGAGGGTCAAACGAGCTGCCGTAGCAGTCCCTGCCGAAAGAAATTGCCCCACCGCCCCTCAAGCGCCTCCCCGACGGGGATATGCGCGACCTCTTTTATTGGAGGCTCACAGGCCTCGGTTATTGCTACAGGGTGCTCACCCCCGCAGTCATTGTAGATCATGGATGCCGATGCGGTTCCTCCCGCGAGGACTTGGAAGGAGCGGGGGATGGAATTCTACGACCAACAAGGTCTATTGCAGCGACCCACGGGGTACAAGGGAGTACCTCGCAATCCTCCCGCCCCATTTTTCTGCCAGTACCACATGGAGTACGACCACGCTAGTGGCCGATGTTTCAAATTGCAAGAGGAATTGGAGCGCCTCCGAGCCCCCTACCCATAACTGCGGCCTTAGACTAGAGGACCGACACGGCGAGGGCAACGACCCAATGTGGCTCGTCCAGGGCCATATAACCATCCGTCACAAGTTACTTTCCCTCTGGACCCCCAAACCCTGTCCCGGGAGGTTATTTCTCAAGGAGGCCCATCAGGTGAGGGCCCATCATCCGATCCAAATAACGCCCCCACACTGGGGGTTATTCATGTCATTACAGGAGGACCCACTGACAGAGACTCCAATCGGGCGCGAAAGTCATACGCCCGCCTCATGGAAAGCCTGACCATCATAACCGACCAGACTATCCAAACTGCGCCGCCGGTCTCGTTCGGGCCGTAAGATATCCGAGGCATCTTGCTGCCTCACATGGATGCCTTAGTGATCCGCATTTCCCTGGCCAACTACAAAGTAGCCAGGGTATTAGTTGAATCAGAAAGCTCTATCAACATCCTCTTTCAGGAGGCCTTTGGACAGATGCAGCTGGGAAATGCCCAGCTAGAAGATGTGGCCACACCCCTCTTCGGGTTCACGGGACATGTGGTCCACCCTATAGGGCAGATTTCGTTGCCCCTGACTCTGGGCACAAAGCCCAGTCAAAAAACCAATATAGTTCCTTTCCTCATTATGGACGCTCCGTCCACTTATAATGCAATTCTTCGTCATCCCTTCCTTATCAATTTTCAGACGATGGCTTTCCCGTACCACCAGAAGGTGAAATTTCCAGTCGGACAGTTGGTGGGAGAAGTCCGAGGCGAGCAGAAAGCTGCCAGGAGTTGTTATGTGCAAATGGTTTGGGATGATCAGAAGAAGGCCCGAACCGATGACCTCAAAGGGAAGGCCATCGTCATTTCTGATGTCTGCGTCCTGGAAGAATCTCCTCCCAAGGCGGACAAGATAGAGGAAGGAGAGCTAGTGGAGATAGCTCCTGGAAAGGCCATGCGGGTGGCACAACAGCTGGAGGCCAAGGAGGAGTTGGTGGCCTGTCTGAGGAAGAATGAAGACATCTTTGCGGGAGATGTGCATGACCTCATGGGAATTGATCCTCGTGTTGCTGAACATCACCTCAACATCACTAGAGGAGTCCGACTCGTCCAACAAAAGTGGCGACACTTTGGACCTGAGAAGCACAAGGTGATAGCTGAAGAAGTAGAAAAATTGTTAAAAGCAGGTCATGTGAAAGAAATTCAATTCCCCGAGTGGGTCTCCAATGTAGTCTTGGTCCCCAAGCCTTCTTGGAAGTGGAGGATGTGTATTGACTTCCACGATTTAAATAAAGTGTGCCCTAAAGACTGCTATCCCTTGCCTCACATTGATCAGTTGGTGGATTCTACAGTAGGTTATGAAGTGGTTTCCTTAATGGATGCCAACCAAGGATATCATCAAATACCACTGGCTAAAGAAGATCAGAA